>CP106717.1:72388093-82388093 GCA_025503065.1 Gossypium bickii
TTGTTACATCCGAACGTCAGATCTTTTTAGATTTACGCAAAGTAAACAATGTCCGGACATCGCGATCGATATGATTTCGTAAGACCATGTCGATTAGGCATCGATATTTAACTACATGTAATACCACGCCTAGGACGCTTGCATTATACAAGCTTTAAGCTATCCGAGTATCCTATTTGATTCGAATACCAAGGCATACCGAGAAGCGAATGAGTATACAAATGTGCATCCGAATCGCACGTATGTATGTATATGAAATTTGGCAATGAAAGGTATGTATGTATATGATCAATTGATATGTGAGCTACATTACGGATATGTGATTATGAACAAGTGAACATGATTAATGTAATTATAAAGGAAATATGACTTGTGATTGTGTTATGCCATGAACCATATGAAATGTGGTTTATAATTGTTCTATGTGATAGGTTTATTTGTATATGGCTTACTAAGCTTTTGAAAGCTTACTTTGTGTGTGTTTGCATTGTTTATAGATTATCGAAATACTAGAAGCTCGAGGTTCGTCAAGATCATCACCACACTATTGAACTATATTTTGGTACCTTTTGGAAATGCAAATGTTAAAGTATGGCATGTATAGCTAGGACTAGTGTGATATGTTTTGAAATGTGTAAATATAGCCATGTGATACGGTTTGATAATGAATGTGATTGTGAAGTGAATTTAGTGCATGCTATGTGATGCAAAATTTGGTAAATGGTCAATTTTGGTAAGTCTCATGGTTGATTTGGGAAATTGATATGATGAGAAATGCTAGGAATTGAAATGGATTAATATAATGTATGAATCACATGTTTTTGATGTGATGTTGGTACTTTGAATTGGTATGTTTGAGTTGGATTTGTATATGAAAATGAATGATGTTGTTCTTGGTCAAATTGTGCATGATTTGGTATGTTTTCTTTGCCAGGACATGTATTGATGCTTGTTTGTTGCTTGTAGGTATGACCATATTTTGGGTGGCAAATTGGCCTTGACAATGGCCTATATTTGCCCATGGTTGAGCACGGGTGTGTGTCTTGGCGTGTCTCTCAAGGTTGCAATTTGAAGCAAGTCGGGGATGCCATATCGCAGCACGGGTGTGTGCGGACTCACGTGACTCAAGTCGGTGTTGTACGCGGTGAGGCGTGGTCGAGCGACCGTGTGAGGCACGGTCTAGCCACTGCGTGTGTCCTATTTTGATTAGAGATTCAAACGCGTATTGTTTGTATTTGTAACTTCAAAATAAGGAAGTTAAATTAAAAGGCTATAAAGAGGGAAAAAATTTTTGTTTAAATACATCGATTATTAAGAGGTGTTGTCACATAAGTGCCATTAAAATTTTAAATATTTAATCAAAATTTCATCTAAAAATACAAATTGACTAAAATTTAAATACTAAAACTCGATGTTGTAACTAAAACTCGATGCCGTGCCGATGCCCTTCAAGGCTTACATGAATGCGTATTTATAACCAAAAATTCTAAACTAGATTCTAGTTACATTTGAAATCCAAATAATTGTTCGATAAGAATAAAAATAAACTCTAATTTAATTACAATTGAGTTCCAATAGTATCCCGATAAGGACATTAATTGTCGCCTTCTTGGTGGCTTCAAGTAGCTTCTTTTATTAGTGGATGCTATGTTGGTGTTTTCCACGTAGCTTCCTCGACATTATCTTGATAAGGACGCTTTTGGTTGTTTCACGTAGCTTCCTTGAATAGTGGTTGCTTCCACGCGTTTCAATTGCATTAAATGGTTGCTTCCATCATGCATGACATCATCTTTGTCTTTTGGTGGTATGTTGCCTTTCTTTAGAGTATTCCTTTTGCCAATAATGAATGCATCATCCTTTTGGCCCTCATTCCTTCCCGCGTGTTTATCCTTCTTGGATGTTTCTAAGATTCATTTCTTCAATTTCATCAGTGTAAGTTCGTGAAGGCTGGTGTTCGATGTTCCATACTTCGATCCATTACACTTGGATAATCTCGATTTCCATCTCCTTAGCTATTTGTTATTAATAAAATGGCTCTTCATTGCTTTCTTCGGTTTTTCCGTCGTGGCTAGAATTCTTTTCGGTCAGTCCAAACATATAAATTAATGATTGGAGAAGGTCGCGAGCCATGCTCATGAGATCAATTCTCGCTTGGACTTGATATTTGTTGAAATTATTATAGCACTCATCAATGATTTTTGTAAATGGATCTTCTGCCGCTTTGGGGGCTTTCAGGAAAAAACATAGTATTTATATTCCAACTGATAAATGATGAAATTTTTCTTCCTCGTTATAGAATAGATGTTATCTCAATATGGAAATAATAGACAAAATCGTCTATATTTACAAAGTTTGATGCGAGATTGACTATATGGAAAATCTTTTAATAAATCAAAGAGAGAGAATTTATTTCTTTAACAAATCCCATTCAATACTTGTTATATCGAACGAGCTCATGATTTAAACGAATTGATAGCAGGGAGTTTTTCTCCTATATCATTTGTAAAATATATGCTTGAAAAAATATTCTAGAAAACTTTTCTAAAAATAGAGCTTGTTGTTTGCAAATGGCTCTTTTATTTTTGAAAATATTTACAGGAAGATTGTCTACACTTGTATATAGACATTTCTAAACATCTTATTAATAATAAAGTGTTTCTCCTTTATCAATAAAATATTGAAATATATCAGAAGATTGTTTATCTCCTTAATCTCCATATATTCAATTAGGACATCGTCTCCAACTCGTATAATATACTTTTAATAATAATTCTTTAGATTTTCTCTTCAGTTGTTTTCAACTAAGAATTTAGAATTGAGTAAAACCTTTACAAACTAGCTTTGTTCCAAAATATGGTTTTTCCATATCTTGTTTATGAAATGGTAATATTAAGAGAATGGCTTTGGATTATAAAAATCCTTTAGATTCGAGAACTTCGGAGAGGTTTGTTGTTTTTCAACAAATCTGATATGTTGAGAATTGGAATCAGATAAGGCTTTTGAAAATTGGAGTAATCCTGGTGTTGGTGAATGTGATCAATTGGTTGGTTTACCAATGGATATAGTAAATAATATCCTTGTTTAGGATAAAATTGTACTGTGTAGGTGACCATAAATCCTTGTTTAGGAATTATATTTGCATGTGTGAATAAATCCTTGTTTAGGACTCATTGGTGATTTTCCCTTGTTGGGTTTTTATGACAGTTCTCCATCCATCATTTTCATTTAGAGGTTGTTTACCTCTATCCATAAAGCCTAAGAAAAATCAAACATTAGTAAAATCGTTTATAATTTACTAATGGTATTTCTATAGAATTGTTTTCTATAGATAATATAACCGATTTCTTATTAACAATAAAAGGTAAATATTGATTTAGAAAATTATTACCTAATAATATGTCTCCATATACAATGGTAAACATAATAATTTTGGAATTATAAATCTAACATTGTTTATGTAGATTGGTATATTCTTAGCTTTAAAAAGGATTAAGGTTTCAATACCATTGACTCAATTTAATAGGATTTTTCATAAGTTCCCATTTTACGGTGGAATCGCATTTTCTCAACTACTAGTTGTAGCTCGAGTAAGATCTAATAAAGCATTTAAAGAATATGTTTTATATTCTCTAAATTGAAATGTAATTTCTATATAAGTATAATATTTCCTTGATTGGAAATGTGAAAAGGTAATAATATCCTTTTTCCAATTTTCATTTGTTGAATTATTGGTTTTCTAAATGAAGCGGTTTAGTTCAATTAGATATTTATTTTCCCAATTTTTCTTCGATTTTATCATAAGGATCTTGTTTATCAATTTCCTTAGGTTTAGAATTTCATATTCATATGGATGCAGGTGGTTAAAGTATCCATATGTTAAAATTTCTATATTTTCTTCCATTGAAGTTTTCTTCATAAAATTATTACCAATAATCTTAATATCTATATCCATATTATTAGAACTACTACTACTTTCTATTTTTATTAAATAATTTTTTCTTTCATTATCATTATTATTAATAATATCTTTATTATTATTATTATTATCATCATATTCAACATATAATGATAATTATACTTTTCAAAAAGATTTTTATGTTCTTCATAAAGTTCTTATTAACTTTAAATATTCAACTCTTTCATAACTATCTTAGCTTTAGAAAATTGGTTTCCAATGTTCTATTAAAGTTTTATAAGAGTCAAAATCATATTTTTCTTGTTTTTATCTTTTTCTCTTTTTCTTTTGTTTTTGTTTTTATAATTATTATTATTAGTTGAAGATTCATCCAGAAGAACTCATCCTCATCTATTAAATTTATAATTACTATTATCCGTAATATAAGGTCCTAATCGATTCTATATTATTATTATTTGATGAGTTTATTATTAACATCTGATAATAACTCTTTAGATTTGCTATTCAAATCTAAAGTTAGTTACTCCCCAAACTATCTACACTTTTCTACTACTAACCTTAGTATATAATTTATTAAAATATATAGGCGTCATATCTATTAAACTATTGATACCTTTACTAAGAGCAGAATATTTTCATTCTTAGAGTCTATATGCATAGTATGATTACAAGTTTTATCTTTATATAAACAATCCATTTTTCCATGATGTTATCCCAGTACCTAAGCAAATGCACATGTCACATACACGCCTTCAAAAATGCGTCAGGCTGTGTATCTTTGATCACTTTATCAGTTGTCATCCAGTCTGATTGACAGGAGAGATTGTATAGAATGAAGTCAAACAACCTTGGCTAGGTGAACCTCCAGAACACGGAAATATGAGTGGTAGCCAAAAGCTACAAAGATACAAGCATTTAGATTTGAGGAGAGAGCACACAAAGCTTATGCCATTCGAGCTTGGAGAGCCAAATCCCGGATGTCATTACAGGTCAGGTACCAGACTTTTATTCTTTGATACTTTTGTGATCGCATTGATAGATCGTGGTCTACATTCCATATATGCATGAACTTAGTATCGGTGAAGACTTTTCCTAAGTCCACGAATTTGTAATTAGAGTGTTGAACCTTAGATGAAGTATGTTCTGGTGGACAAAGTGGCAAGAATTGTGCATTGAAGTTTGATATATCTGTTTCTAAATGATCTAATGTTATTACCCTTAGATGAGTTTGATATAATTTTAGTATGGATTGGTTAACGTTGCATGATGCTATGTGAATTGCAAGCGAAGACTATTGATTAGAGATATCGAATGATGAAATAATACAGTTGAGTCCATGATTTAAATGGGTTAGGCCTTAATATCTTCGATGAAAGCTAAAATTATGTGAAAAGATGTGAAGCTTATCTTACATATGTGATTGATCAGTAGACCGAGAAATTGAATGCTTGCTTTTGTGGGTTTTAATGTATTTCAAGAATTATGGGATTTTACCTACAATACAAAAGGTGGCATTGAATTGTGCCGAGTATGCCCATATCTCAATGAGCTCCATATAGAATGGCTCGAATTGAATTGAAAGAATTGAAGTCTTAGTTGCAAGAATTGACAAAAGAAGTGTTTCACATGGCCACCGGCTTTTCTTGAGGTATCTGCTCTATTTGTGATAAGAAAGAAAATGGCACATTGGAAGTGCAGTGCGTGATTCACCTTGCGAAGAAAACAAAGTGACTATTAGAACAAATATCCACGCGAATCGATGATTTGTTAGATCCACTGAACTACTATGTTTTTGAAGATAAATATGAGATCGGGATACTATTAGTTGGAGAAAATATTGGACATTAGAAAACTACTAACGCAGTCGACGAGTATTATGAATTTTTAGTTATGCCTTTTGGACTAACAAACGCCTTCTATCTTTATGGACTAGATGAATAGAATTTTCATCATTACTTTAGATCAATTTTGTTATTGTATTCATTGATGACATTTTGATTTATTAGTGATGAAATTGAGCATGTCGAACATTTGAGAATTAGCGCGCAAACTACTCGTGATAAGTAATTGTATGCAAGTTTAGTAAATGTGAGTTACGGTTCTGTGAAGTTGACTTTTAGGGGCATATGTGTCATCATCACTGTATACAAGTTGATACGAGTATGATTTGGCTATTTTGAGTGAAACTTCGACGAAAGTATTAAAGTCTGTAGATCTCATTCTGACAGACACTAGTTTTCACAGATGGTTTGTAAAAGGTTTTCAATAATTGCAACTCTGTGATGAGATTGTTGAGTAAAAGATGTGAAATTTGAATGAGGTCCGGTGTGTCAGAGCTTTGATCGCTTAAGCCTTTTGATACTCCGGTTGGTTAAGCTAGAATCGATAAAGAATTTTTGATATAGTGGAAACTTCGTTGAACGATGTAGGATGTATTTTGATGCAGGAAGGAAGGAAAAGTTTTAACAATGTGTGAACAATTGAAACCTCATGAAAAATTATCACGGCCTTACGACCTTGGTTGTCATTGCGATTGTATTTGCTAAAAATTTGCGCCACTATCTTTTAGGTAGAAATGTCATATGGTTTTAGATCATAAAGCCTAAAATATCAGATGACTAGAAAGATTTGAATGATGCATGAGATATAGTTAGAACTATTAGAAAACTATGAGCTTGTGATTGGTTATCATCAGGGAGAAAAAAATGTTATTTTGATGCTTTGAGTGAGAAATCATTGTTTACCTTACTTGCAATGAATGCACATTTAGTTCATGATGGATCAATTTTGGGTTGAGTGAAGAAGAAGTATTATATTCGTGAATGATTTATGATGCCAATTGTGACAATGAAATATAAGCTTGGGCTGATTAGTAATTTGAACTCGATTAATTTCAAAGCGCGATGATTATGATTATCTCGAGATTGAATCGGTTTGCGCAAATCCGAGTTGATTGCTTGATTTTGAAAACTCGCAGATCAAACAGCGACGCTCATCCGGGAGAATAAAGATGTGTAATGATTTGAAATAATTTTCCGTTGGCTGAATGAAAAGAGATATCTTTGATTTTTGATCAGAATTTTGATGCACGCCAATGTTAAGTTGAACATCAGTGCCATCCGAGTTTGTTACAATCGATTATGATTCAGTGTAAATGGGATAGATGGTGATGGATTTTGCTTTAGGTTGCTTTTAACTCCAAGGAAGAAAGATGCAACTCTGCAGGTTATAGTTGATTGATTGAAAAATTAGCTCATTTTTAGTGAAGGATTATTAGATAAGTTAGGTGAGTTCTATATTTATGATATTGTGAGATTGCCGGGTGCCATTATCGCAGACGCGATCACTGAGGGTTGCCAGCGGTTTAAGAAACTACAAGAGGCTTTAGGTACAAAATTGCATGATTACTTTTCTGGATGGATGGTCAATCAGCGGACGGATCGGAATACTCGAGGATATGTTGAGATGTTGCATTCTTGAGTTTGAAGGTGTGGAAGGCATGTTATCGTTGATTGAATTTATGTTGTGTTTAAATTGTTTTGCATGTGTGGATTAATTGTGGTAATTGAGATGTTCTACGATCTAGTATAAGCCAGGGTGAGAGTCAGAGCTATAGGAAAAATTTTGTTTTTAAGCTGGTTAAAGGAAATTGAAAAGACTAAGTTAAGTATATTTAAGTAGTGAATTTAAGCATAAGATTTGGCTTGAGTAAAGTAAGGCGGAGGCGGCGCCACTAGGGCCTTGAGAGTAGCGCCACATCAGAGGGAAGAGGAGCTCAGGTTCGGCGGCGGTAACAGAATCCATTTGGACTACCATTTTGACTCAATTAGGAAGGTTGTGCTCAACTCAAACTCTGGGATAATTGTTGATCAAGTCAAATTAATTTAGAAGAAGATTTTGTGAAATTCAAACACATTTGAATTGTTGGCCGAGAGAATTTGAGGTGTTTCCATTTTGAATTATGGAGGAGGTGGAGGCTTGTTGGTGTGTCCCTCCATAGTCACTTAGAGGACATTGTAAATAAGAGCGCATAGATAGGCATTAGGTTGAAAGCGCGAGAAACTTTTTTGCTCTTGTTGATTTCTCCACGGTGCATCTTGTTGAAACAAACTCAGAACCTCAAGTGGCACATCGATTTACCCTCTTAGTCATTGAGGCAAATTCCATTTACTTTCCTCTCATTTTCTTTGAAGTTGAAACTTGTTTCACTTCTCCCATTTTGCTCAGCAGAAGATTCTCTCTCCTCTTCATCTTTCTCTTTTCTTAAACCCTTGAGAAATCTTTCTTTTTCTGAGGAATCCCCTCTTTTCCCATTTCATTTTCTCTCATCTCTTCCATTAACAAAGAAACATTGTGGAGTTCTTTCTTTTCTTTCAACCATGGCAGAGATCCACATAAGTCCATCACAGTTGCCAAATCTCCCTACTTCTTTTCTATCATGGTCGAATATCAATCAAGCATAGATCTTCTCAATTTCTTCTCTCTTTGAAAGAGGTAAGTGTTCTTGTTGCTGTCTTCTTCTCTTTGTCATCTGTTCACATGGGATAATGGCCGATTCGGCATTTATTGGGTTCCTAATCATCTATAGAAGCGATTTCTCTAGGTTCTTGGGATTTTGAAGTAGTAGATCAGATCATCTATTCACCATCGATCAATTTCAGAAGTTAGTGGTAAGGTTTTCCGCGATCATCTTTCTATTAGTTATTTGAAGTTGAAGGCTATTAAGATTAAGTGTTAGTGTTGATCGATTGTGGAGCATTTAGCATACATCTCGGTTTGGCTGGTGGTGAAAAGCGAAAAGCGCATAAGATTGTGGTTCCATCGCGTTAACCATTAGGATTTGTTAGTAAGAGATGGCCTTGTTAATGATATTGTTTGGCCATCACAGATAAAGGATCGGTGTGTTGGATGGGATTTCGAATTGATGATAGGCGTTAGTAAACCAGTGTGTCCACGCGTAATATAAATAAATATGCTAATAACTAAACATGTTAAAAGCCAAAACTGTGTAGATCTCGACATGATACCTTTTAGGTATGAGCATTTTGTAAGTCAGTCAGTATTGATGAGATTATGCCTATGATTCTTGATGCTATATTTACGTTATATTGATATATGTTTAATACTTAAGCATGTGGCATGATTTATATATGTATTGCATGATTATGGGTGATATGGAGAGAGAAGATTGATATACCGCGACTTTGGTCAATGGTTTAGCACCACCCGGGTTTGGTACTAGATTGATTTTATGACTTTGGGTCATAGAGGTTTAGCACCTCATAGCGCGACTCGTCAGGTGGCTTACACCTGATTGGCCCATTTGTCATGGGATTGTCACCGGATTTGGTATCCTGGCGTGTTGGCCCCACAATGGATTATTCGTGATTTTGGGTCACGGTGGTTTGGCACCGTTGTGTGATCTCGCTGACTTTGGGTCACCAATGGTTTAGGCACCGGTGTTTGGTACCACAAGAGGGGAAAGAGAGTTATGGATGGCTAGGTTTGGAGTGCATGCTATGTTTATTGATTATTGTTGTGTAAGTAAGCATGTTGCAATGTGGGAGGATTATGTGTCTTGGTGACTCACCTTCTCTTATCTTTTGAGGTGATTCGAGATCGCGATGAGAGCGGTGGACTGAGGTGGCCATGCGATATTTATTCAGTTTTACATAGGACTTTTGACTTGGGTACTATTTTAAATTCGAGTTTTATTTGGGTTTGTAAAGGCGTTTTTATTATTATGCTGGATTTGATTTCGACATAATGATTAAGTACATTACGACTTATTAATAACTTGAAACATAAATTTTCTAAACTATAATCGATTGGTTTCTAAACTTTACCATCTGTAATACAATTCACATGATAACAAAGCCAACCTAAATGATTTTCAAATTTAAGTTTTCAAAGCTTACAAATTTTTTTAATCAAGTCAAAATCACTCGAGTTTTATAGACATAGCGCTTTCTTAAGTATTGAATCACGAGCGAGTTTAGAAGATTTGGATTCCAAAAGCAACAGCACGCAGTTTCATTGTATACACATTTTTCTCTCAAGCTAAAGCAATAAAGTTTTCACTAAAACATTGGAACTTGTTTTGAAGCGCTTCCTTTGTGACATGCTAGGTTGGCCATAGTGTGTTGACTGGGTTTGGAGTTACAATTATGGTATCGAGCTTGTTTCAAAAACTTGGTTGTGGGCTCGAGGCTCAAAATGTTTTAAAGTGGTTCCAATTTTGATGAAAATACATGGTTTGAAAAGCATGGCAGAAGAGTCTCAATCCAATCGAGGTAAGTACACCTAAGCGATGTTTGCATATGATTATGGTTGTGATGATATATGCTTTGAATCTCTGATAGTGGACTACAGAAACTAAAGCCTATAGGATTTATGAACTGCAAACAAAACTACTAATAGCATCATGGGCGTACCTTAATAATAGTGGAATAAAACCCGGCATATAAAAGTTTTAAATGATAAGTCAGTATTAGAACGAGCACTTTCGTCGCGAGGTGATCGTGGGTACGATCGAAGATAGTCGTGGTTCTCAAACTTGGGATGGGGCGACGAGTGTGAGTGAGATGCCACCACCTTATTTGCAGCAGTGGTGAGTTTGAGATCGATGGATGGAGTATGTCACATAATATTTGAGAACCAGTTACCTAATCCGAACGGTGGTTTCGGACCTTAAGTCAGTCCGAGAAATATTGTTATAGTATATTTTGTGTTTATTTTATGAATTAATGTGTGAAAGTCTAAGAAATCTTATTGTTTATCTGTTAATTTAGAAAAGGACTTAGTAAGTATGTAATTGAAAGGACTTAATCAAAAAGTGTAGTGTTAATGGTTTTTAATGAAGTATAAAAAGGGCAAATAGCCCATTTATGACTTAGGAATGGCAGTTAAGTTTGACCTTAAGTTGATGTTATTTTATTTTATTAAGTAAAGGTTGTTGGTAAATTATTAATAACATAATATATGTAATAAAACATAAAAAATGACCATGATCATCTTTTAGTTTTCATGTCAATGTTGATAAAAAGGAGGTTTATTTCTTTGAAATTTCGCACTGAAGCTAAAATTCAAGGTTTTTAGTTAGTTTTACCGATAAATTTCGCTTTGAGATTGTTGCTCGATAGAGTTATTACGTGTAGAATTTTGAAAATGAGCATGTATGAGGTCTGCATTGCTATGTTCTTGTGATTTTTGGTGTTTATGATTTTATATAAATGATATTAAGATTAGTATATTTTGCATTAGAATTTTAGTAAATTTGAATATTTTGGGTTAATTTGTAAAATAAAAATTTAGAGAGCTTAAATACAAAATAAATGAAAAAAATGGACTTATATAATCCTTATACATATCTGCTTAAGTGTTATTGTGAAATTTGTATTTTGTGTTTTAAGCAAATAGGACCAAATGGTAAAATGTGAAATATCGAGGAATGAATTGGTAAATTCTTTTATGTTTGGATTCAATTGAAATAAAATGTACTTGAATGAGGTTATTTTGATATGTTTAGATCAGAACAAAGAAAATCTGTTGAATCGGAAAAGCGCTCTGAGTAGAATAAATGGCTTTTTCTGCCTGTCGATAGAGTAAGTTCTAGATTTAATTACATGTAAGAGATAATTATGAAAATGTTCAATATGATTTACTTTGGCATTGAAATAGATGATAGAAATGTTAAGGTCGAATATCGACTAAATATGTTTTGAATTTGAAATGAAACTAGTTCATGTGATATGATAAGTGATTGAGGTTTATGTACATGAATTAGTAATAATAAAATAAATGTCAAGATAGCGATTTGATGAATTATTGATAAGCTATTGGGCTTTTAGCCCAGAAGAGATCTAGATGAAACAATCCAGGCTTTTAGCCTAGCAGGTCATATCTTGGGGTTGAAATAGTCGCTTATTGCTCAGTGCTTATGTGATAGCCGCGACTTGAGTCAATAGCCCAAAGGCTTGGAATGTGATTGAGCTTGAGTATATGAACTGATTATGAATATATCAAGAAATTTCACTTTGAAACATGAAACATATTAATCGAAACACAGGAAGAGGTAAGTATTTTATATTCATGTTACTCGAGAAATAATGAACTAGTATGATTGTCTTATCATTGATTTATGATAGATGTGTATATATATACATGTTATATCGCGTAGTAATGATTCTTAAATTTCGAATGGATTAAGTCTATTGATAAGCATATGTTATACATTATGTCTTTGATATACTTAGTGATTAGTGCAGTATGAGTAAGAAAGTTAAGCTTTCATGTCAAATGCATTAATGACATTGATACCTTGGTTTTATAGGTAAAATTTTTACCACTTATGTTTGAATTGGTGATAGAAGATGTTAATTTGAATGATTGATATATGTTATTTATGTATATGTTTTCTTAAGACTTACTAAGCTAGCTACGGTGCGTATGTGTATTTGTTCCTACATTGTAGATCAGTATAAGACTTAATCTTAGGATAAATCAGAAAGAAGTCCACATTATCAACCTATTTTGGTACTCTTAAATTTGGGTTTCGTAAAGGCATGTATAGAAAGGCGTGATTTTATTAAGATGATAACTTTTGTCTATGTATATTAGCCATGAATATGGCTTATATTTGATGTTAGTAGAAGTAAAATATTAGACTTATTTAAATGGTCAAATGATGTGCATGGATGAATATTAGTTTGAATATATATTGACTACCATAGTCTAGATGTACATTGTAGATATAGTTAGATCATGATTGTTGCATTGTATGCATGATTTGGTTCATGGACTATACATGCATTCCTTACTAAAACGGAGAAATTGTAATTATGGAACTCGACTAGTTATATTAACTTGAGTGAATGGTAGGCTAATAGTAATAATTTTTTGATTATTAAAATGTTCATTTTGCTTTGGCTTAATAAATTCAAAATGAAATTACATTATGGATTATATATACTGTCCATGGTCTTTATGTCTATAATAGTACAAATGTGGTTTTGTTAAGCATATATAATTTAGTAAGTAAAAACGTTATATATATAAGTTTTTATTTATTTATTTATTTATATTTTATATATTAAAATGTTTAAGATCATATATGTATATTTGATAATCTAGTATTTGAAATAATGTGGTATAGTATATAAGTTAGAATATGTATTGATTAGTAAATGAATTTTGTAATATGAACTATACTTTATGTTATATTACTATAATTATAGATATGCAATGCATGTACTTTATAGACATTTAGATTCAATTGATCATAAAAATGAATTCATGTGAGCTTTGCTTTGATAAAATAATAAGTTTGATGAATACTACACGATGATCTATGTATGGTTCGATAATGCCTCATAACTCAAATCGTGTGACGGAATCATGGTTAGGTGTTATATTTGATTATTATCATCTCGCGCTAGTCTTATTCTAGGACTATGTGGCGTGAAGGTCAGCTATACATGCCTTTATTGTATATTTGATAGTGTGGTGGTCCGACATTCGGCATTGGTGTTTATATAGTAAATGGACCGATCACAGAAGAAGAAGTGTAGATGATGTAGAAATAGGCGCTTTGCTGGTGCGCGATCTGCGCACTCTCTCGGTGACGGAGCAACAAGCCTTGGAATGTAGTTTTTATGGTTTATGGACTAATAGCCACAACCTCCGCGAATAATCCAACCAGTGAACCAGCTCGATAGATAGATGATGGAGATCTAGTGAGCATTGAAAATCAGGGAGAATTTGGCCAAAATGTGAGGCCATGATAGCGATATTGGGCAGATTCTAAAATGTCTTGATAACATTCGGTATTTGATGCTATCTTGTACCTGTGATGAATGCCTAAGTGTCTTTATATCTTCGAAACCTTGGATATCGCGTGGAATACATGTAGTATATCGTGGTTACACGAAGAAAAGTGACGTGATTTTCATATTCATAAGATATATCACCAAAATTCATTGATCAAAAAGCGAAGAATTTCGGCTAAGCTTGCAGGTGAATGATCGTGCGTATATGAACGGAAATTTGGAGCCCGAATATGCTAGAGTGTGTTTACATTAAACCATTATGTGCAAAGGTTTGACAAGCAGTCGATCTGATCTGAATGATATAAAGTTGCTTGTTGGCATTCTTGAAATCAAGTTTGTGACTTAGTTGGCGAAGGCTTGCAAGTAGAAGAACCTTCGAAGAAAGAAGAAATGTTTAGAGACTTCGTGAGATGCTTGTGGACTTTCCATCCCATCAAAAGTTGGAGATGACCCGAGACATAAGCTACTAGAACTTACTGGCCGAGATCGAGCTCTCGCAGGCAAGGAGCTACCTCGATGGCCGGGTGTGCAGCCTGCAATTCAAGTTGAATGCACTATATGGAAATTCACGACAGGTTGTAGGATTCCATGATCGGCCTTGTTTAAATATGGATCGCAATCATTTTATTAGAATGTCATGTTAGTTGAGCACAATACATTTAGAACATTAAGTCGGCACCACAAATACAGAAGCAGAACCAGTATGAGTAAATGTAGGTGGATGAGGGATGAAGAACACTACAATTTGATGAAGAGGCAAACAGCGGAACATAGGGCCGGAGAAGAAGACGCTTCTCCAGATGTCGTTGCAAGATGCTTTCACTATTATGATACACTACGATTGCATTGATTGATCCTCGTTCGACTCATTCATGTGTGAAACTCTAGTAGATGAACTACTGCATTGTCATACATCGAGTGTGATTCATATCCAACTTGGGATAGTATGCTTGTTAATAAAGTGTAGGTTGCCCATTGATGATTAGAGGAGTTTTTCTTTCCCAGGATTTAATGTTGTTTGCGCCGATGAGTTCGATATAATTTTGAATGGTCGTTAACCACATGCAAAGTGGTGAATTGCAAAGCATGATTTGAGATGCCGTAACTGTGAGATCATCAGTTAGATCGGTTTAAGGTTTCTAGAAATATCCTCGATGTTGGAGTATGTGAAAAGTTTTATTTAGCTATGTAATCGATAATAAAGTTATGCGAGCATATTGAATCTAGCTGAATACCTGATGCATTTTTTGAAGAACTCAAGGTTTACCACCGGTGGAAAGATTGAGTTTGGCATTGAATTGAGTGAAGGAATGACTCGATCTGCTCCCGTGATGGCTAGAGTTAAAGAGTTGAAAACTGACTCAAAAGTTGGAATAGAGGTTTTGAGTTTCCCAGGGTTGTGATTCTTTTTTGGTGAAGAAGATGGAGATGATGCGTTAATGTATTGATTATCGACAAGTAAACGAATAAGGTAACTATAAGTAATAAGTTTCACTACTTTGGATTGATGATTTATTTGATGGTGAAAGGTCAGTATATTTGAAGATAGATTTTGAATCGTACATTATCTAAGTTAGAGATATAGATGTGTACCAGCATTAGACGAGAGATATGGACATTTTGAGTTTTTGGTTATGCCTTTTGGACTCACTAAAACCTGTTATGGATCTAATGAATGAGTCCAGTTTTTGGATCTTTTGTAGTGTTTATTGATGATATCGATCTACCAAAGATGGGCGAGCATCGAGCAGCATTTGAGATTAGTGCTACAAACTTTGAGAGATCAATAGTTGTACCGAAGTTTAGTAAGTGAGTTTCGAAAGAGGTTAACTTTTTGACATGTTGTTTTATTTTGTCGTCAGAACAAAATCTTATCATACTTGATTGGAAACAAAAAAATTCAGAGAATTGAAGACTCTGCGACTAGGCACGGGCTCTCGCCGTTTAGTAAAGGTTTTCCGTGATAGCTACAGATAGCTACTACTGAAGATGTAAAGTTAGGGTGAAAAAGTGTCAAGTTCGGTTATCGGTGTTTGTGACCCTTTGTGGAAGCTAAGTCTCATTTGATCGCTAATGGTAATCGAGGAATTTGTTTGTGTGATACCCGATTCTCAAGTGGTTTGGTTGCGTATTGATGCGAGGGAAAGGAAAGTAGTAACTCTCTACCGAAATTGAAGTCGCATGAAAGAAATTATCAGCGGCATGATTTAGGAAGCTACGAACCATTGTGTTCGCGAAGATTTGTCATTACTTATCGTGAATGCCATGTTTTACTTCTGACTAAACAGAGAGTTGATGAATCAAAGCTCGAATTTAAGACAGATGGTTGGAATTGCTAAAAGATTACGAATTGGTATTACTATCATCGGGAAAAGCGTGGTGGATAATTGTCGAAATCATTGTTATTACGTATAGCAGCCTATATATGTTATGTCGAGATGGATTTGATCATGTTGAGTGTGATGAAGGCTGGCAGCTGTTTATTCGCAATTAGCGATGCATGGTAAATTGACAAGATATGACTTCGAGACGAGAGCGAGCACAATGTAAAAAATTCGGAGGCAGAGATTTTGAAAATAGTTAATTTATGATTAAAGCGGGTGTCGCAGAAATACGCTTGATTCGAGATGATCTGAGGTGAGAGCTCATAGTGGTCATTATCAATAAATAGGGTGCCAAAGATGTATAATGATTTGAAGCGACAGATTTCGATTGATATTGCGGCGGGGATATATAGATTTGTTTCAAAATGCTTTTTATCGAATAGCATAAAGCCGAGATCATGCCATCGGGACTATCACCAATCATGATACAGAATGGAAATGGGATAAATTACAATGGATTTCGTATCAGGTCTCACTATGACACCAAGAAAGAAGATAAAATGTAAGATAGCTGATAAGATCCAATCGTCGGCGGCTCATTTGTTGTGCGATCGCTCGTGACTGCAAAGCATGGCTGACGAATTATATATCAGTTCGGGTGCATGTGACTGCAAGGTTCCATTGTTTGAGACAGAACCAGATTCACATCGCGTTGGAAAGTTGTAAGATCTTTGGTTAAACTTCATTTAGCTGATCTTTTCATCATGAGATATGTGAGATTGTGATCGGCTAACTATTGTAGATACTTGAGGACATGTTGAGATGTTTTTTGAGTTTGAAGAGCACTGGGAATGATACTCACCTGATTGAATTTACAATAATAGCTTTCAATCGGTATCAAAATGGCACCCTATGAAGCTTTATCTCGCAAGTGCTGAACACCATTATATTGACTGAGCTTAGTGAGAACAAGATACGAGGTCCATTTGATCAAAAAACTAATCGTAGGTGGCTGTGATGAGGAGAGATATTTGTACCTGGACGACAAGAGTCCTATCCATCTGATTTGAAGCAAGTAAAGACATGAATTTTAGGTCAAAGATCAGTATTCTTAAAAGTTTCTCGTGGAGTGGAAGTAATCAGATGGAGGTTGAGTAAAGAGATTTATCTGGATAAAATCATTGAGCGTATGGGCTGCTATAAATGAGGTTACCCGGTTGGAAAGGATACCGATGATATTTCATGTTTTGATGGTTCGCCGTAGATAAGATCAGTCCGCGTCATGTGATTGTTCCATACGAAGTTGATCAAACTGATATGACATATGAGGAAAGAATGGATCCGCATTTATCTGGGAAAATGAAAGAGTTGGGAAACAAAGAGTTCTTATAAGGAAAGGTACTATGGTATCTAAGACGCGGAGTTGAAGAAGCTATGGGCCGAGGATTTAATGAGCAACAATATCAGATTGCGTTGTTTAACGATCGGTGAAGATTTTGGTGGAAAAAATCCTAAGAGTTAATGCGGGTGACCCTAATGTGGAGCCTGGTGTTGGGACCCTACTGAAGTTCGAAGAATAATTGTTATAGTATATTTTGTTATTGAAATTAATTTAGAGAAAAAATCTTGACTGCGTTAATTTGAAGGAACTAAATTGTAAGTGGCAAACTATAGTGAAAAGTGCTTAAAAGTGTTAATGGCTTTTAAAATGAAGTATAAAAAGGCAATAGCCCATTTATGACCGTGTGAGCGCATAAACAAGTTTGACTTAAGTTCAATGTTATTTTATTTATTAAGTTGTTGGTAAATTATTAATAACATACATAATATGTGTAATAAAACATAAAGATGCCATGATCATCTTTTAGTTTTCATAGAATGTTAATAAAGAAGGTCATTTCTTTGAAATTTCGCACTGAAGCTAAATTCAAGGTGAGTTTTAGTTATCGAAATTTACGCTTTTGAGATCGTTGCTGTTACCACATGTTAAATTTTGAAAATGAATGTATGAGTTCGGCCATTCTTTATCTTGTGATTTTTGTGTATGATTTTATGTAAATGATATGTTAAATTAGTATATATTGCATTAGAAATTTTAGTAAATTTGAATATTTTGGGTTAATTTGTAAAATAAAAATTTGAGAGAGCAAAGGCAAAATAAATGAAAAAATGGACTTATATAATCCTTATAGATAGCGCCCATAAGTGTTGTGTGTGAAATTTTGTATTTTTGTGTTTTAAGCAAATAGACCAAATGGTAAAATGTGAAATATGAGGTAAATTGGTAAATTGCTCATTTATTGTGTTTTGGGATTCAATTGAAATAAAATGTACTTGAATAGAGTTATTTTGATATGTTTAGATCAAGAACAAGAAAAGTTGAATCGGAGGCGGAACGTTTAATTAAGTGCCATCATGTCGATAGAGTAAGTTCTAAGTTAATTACATGTAGATAATTATGAAAAATTCAATAATATTATTTGATTTACTTTGGCATTGAAATAGAATGATAAGATGTTAAGGTCAATATTGACTAAATATGTTTTAATTTGAAATGAAACTAGTTCATGTGATATGATAAGTGATTGTGGTTTGTGTACATTAATAATAAAATAAATGTCAAGATAGCGACTGATGAATTATTGATAAGCTATTTCGGGGCTGTTGACGAACGAGGCACCAGGCTTTAGCCTAGTAGGCAGGAGTGAAATAGTCGGGCGGACCTATTGGAGGAACATCTTGTCTGAGTTGATTAACCGGACTTCTTTGAGTCAAGGTATGAGATCTTGATGGTTGAATGTGATTTGAGCTTGAGTATGAACGCAGATGAATATATCAAGAAATTTGCTGACATGAAACATATTAATTAAGATGGTTAAGTATTTCATATTCATATTTTCGAGAAAAATAATGAACTAGTATATGAAATTGATTGTCTTATACATTGATTTATGATAGATGTGTATGTATATATATATACATGTTATATCGATGGTAATTGATTCTTAAAATTTGAATGGATTACTATTGATAACATGTTATTCATCGTATGTCTTGATATATAGTGATGGTGTAGTAAGAAAGTTAAACTTCATGTCAAATGCATTAATGACATCTTGCTACGATTGTTAGGTAAAATTTTTACCACTTATGTTTGAATTGGTGATAGAAGATGTTAATTTGAATATGTTATTTGTATATGATAAGTATATTATATTATGTATGTATATGTTTTTATTTACTATTTATATAAACTCTTGTCGGTGTGTATATGTGTATATGTATTCTCCCTTTTTATAGTCAGTAAGCACTGAGCTAAGGATGCGCCAAGAAAATAAATCCCATCATTATCAACCTATTTTGGTACTCTTAAATTTGGGTTTTTCGTTAAAGGCATGTATAGAAAGGCGTCGTTTTGTTAAGATGATAACTTTTGTCTGTATATATAGCCATGCTAATATGGCTTATATTTGATGTTAGTAAGTAGAAATATTAAACTATTTAAATGGTCAAATGATGTGCATGGATGAATATTAGTTTGAATATATATCGACACCATAGTCTAGATGTACATTATAGATATAGTTAGATCATGATTGTTGCATTGTACATGATATACATGCATTCCTTTACTAAAATGGAGAAATTGTAATTATGGATTATATATTATATATATATGTAACGGTCATGTAATATTTATGATTTAATAAATTTTTAATGTAGTTTTGGCTAATAAATTCAAAGCATTATTATATTATATATATATACAGGTGTATGAGTAAGAAGTTTTAAATACATATATATAAGTAGTTTTATATATATATGTGTGTTTTATTTATTTTTATTTTATTTTAGATATATTAAAATGTTTAAGACGCATGTGAAATATTTGATAATCTAGTATTTGAAATAATATGGTGGTATAGTATATGATGTAGAATATGTATTGATTTATATTAATGAATTTGTAAGATATAGGCTGTACTTATGCTATGTTCTTATAAGTACTATAAAATTATAGATATGCAATGCATGTACTTCAGGACAATTTTAGGTAGTTGATCATGATAAATGAATTCATGAGCTTGCTTTGATAAAATAATGAGTTCATGATTACCATGATGATCATATAGTTTTGATAATGCCTGCTTTCGAAACAGTGCGGACTGAACGGAAGGTATTATGCCACGATAGTTGAGAGGTGGTATGGGGCGAGGGAAAGGTGCGTGCGAGGCTGAAAATCTATACACGAGACCGACTCTGCGAGCCAATGGGTAGGGTATGCAGAGGTGTTTGGTATGGCGTGCAGGCGAAGTATTGGTTGGCGCGGACGCGACAGGGAATCATGATCACTTGATTTTGGCGCGAAGCGAAGGATGTAACCTCGCTAGTGGATGAGTCATGATGTGGTAGGTAGCTGCCGCAGATTTCTAATAGCAGCATGTGGATGATCTCACTAGATTATTTTAAAGCTGACTATCGTAGAATATAATGGGTGCTACGTCTGGGAGCATTGGGAGGCGAGGATTGAGGAAGGTAGAATGATCCGATGTGTGGACTTTAAGTACGTAGCAGGAGGTATAAATGACTCACTGCTGGCGATATGTGGTCGAGTCGACGGATCGAGGGATGGTCGAGATTGTGGCCTCTGGCCTGCGACGTGTCGTGTGTGTTAGTAGAAAGCTAAGAATCAAAATGATAAAAGAATAGACGCTGAGAATCCATAGCGGTGACATAAGGTTTTGGATGTTTTGGTGTAATTAGAAAGCTAGGCTAGTGGGCGAAATCAACACGGGAGGCTTGCTTACCTGTCGGGACTGGGTGAGGACATGACTAGTTGGAAATCTCATCGGGAGAATGTTGGTGGTGGAAAAAAGCGAGGTTGAATATGCTGGGATCATCGCAGCGAGTTGTGTGAAGTCACTGCCTGCTGCTCGATTCAGGGAGAATGAGGACCACACATGGATGTCGGTTCGTAGGGTAACGGATTACTCGGAGTCGCGGAGGCGATACTGGCGACTTGTGTAAAGCGGGGGATGGTATGTCGTGAGCGTCGAGGTAAGAGCCGACGCCATCGCATGACCTTAATCTTTGATTTGCCATAACTGCTTGATTGATGGGTTAGCCGGCGTTCGCATGTTGCTAGTAGCATAGTAGAGACCATGAACTTAGACTCGAGATTACTCAGGGAGATGATGATGTGGCTCAGGTCACTCTTTATAAGAAGTAAATAAATGGTATGGTATCGCACTAGAACTCAGAGGTAGTGTTTGTGGTGTCGATGGAACCGCCATTGGGGAGTTTGATCTGATTGATGATGCCGGTGAAGTACCAAGTTTTGGATTTGTGTGACTAGCGCAGTTTTAGCAGCTGAGGTGAAGTGGTGATGATAGATAGAGAATTATCACATCAGCCAGCGCGTGTGGTTACTGTTGGAGAAAATGGCGTAGGAAGGGTGGCGGCTGCAGAGCATTTATGGTTCATGTGTGCCTGGAGGCGGAGTTGGTATAGGAATGCTGGGGAAGGTTTGTCGGATTTCTTAGAACAGGGCACTGGCACCCTGCGGGAAGAATTTAGTATAGATCTGCAGGCTAGCTGGCCAAGATCTGCCGTATATGAGAGATGTAAAGCCAGCGGAGATCTGAGTATTGGTGTTTTGTCAGGAGCCCAGGGGCCGCGCTCTCTTTCGAGAAAGAATGATGGTACAATGCAGATGTAGACGCGCTGAATAGGTGGCGCGACGATCAAAAAAAGTATACGCGTTCGATGGATAGGATGACTTTTGATGAAACGTATATCTTAAGGCGTTCTCAAAATGGAAGCAGATCCGTATCATGCAAAAGAGTGAAATGTGATATCTGGCGTCGCCGCGTGCGTGACGGTATGGAGCACCTCTGAGAGTTTCTTCGGTATGCTGTTTGGAATTGACAGCGGCTTGGCACATCATTCATTAACATGATGGCAGGTGTATCGGCCGGACCGTGCCATGTGTTTAGATGACATATTGGTGTACTCAAGGTCCGGGAGGCATGATGCGACGGCGTAGTTTCTGGGTCCGGCGTTATTGCCAAATTTAGTGGCGCGCTCGTCACACGTGCAGGGAGGTGACTGTCCGTGTGGTGGTGAGGGGATTAGAATGATCTCACAAGATCGGGCGAAGTAATGTAATTGATGGTGATGGACGCTAAGCGATGGTGGTTCGCAGGGTTTTTAGGTCAGGAGTATTCAGAGAAGATTTGTTGAGGAAGGATTTTGATTAAGGGAGACCCATTTCTGGTTATGAGGAGAAGTTCCATTTGTGATCTGAACATCGAGTTTCAAGTTGAAAGATTCTGATCTGAGCTGGTTTTGATTGGCGGCGTGGAAAATCCACAGGTATATTGTGATGCGGTCGGTCGCATCTAGTTTTAGGATGTACCGTCTGGGTGGAAGGGTAGTAGTGCTTATGCATCTCATTGACGTGAGGCGAGACTAGAGATTAACTATCAACACACGATTGACCACATGGTGTTTCACGAAGATTTGGAGCCTTATGCATATGAAAGGAGTCGATGGTTACGGATTATCGGTTACAGCACGGCGTACCGCACCTGCTTTTCCCTGAGACAAGGAGATTGTGTGTGATGAAGGAAGGACTCATTTACTTGGGTATCATCGGAGAGGAAAGCTAGCGTGGTGGGGTTACGTCGTAAATGTCGCGAAGGCGGCGTTGCTCATCTTAAGGCCATATGCAATGGCAAGAGTCTTTTGCGCAGTTGAAAGGTAAAGCCGAAAGCGGCTTAGTAAAGTTAAGGTAAGCGGTTAAGATGAGAGGTTTGAATGGGAGTTGCAGATTGAGAGAATGATGAGTTGAAGTTGGCGTTTGTCGGTGATAGAAATGGTGTTTCAAGGAGTTTGCAGCGTCGAAAGTTAGATGAGTCTTGCATGGCGCCCACTAGCCCATGCCGGCTGCATCTGGAGAGAGTAAGAAGATACGGAATTGGCAAAGGAGTTTTGTTTGGGCAGAGACCGAGCGAAATGGGTTTATGGAAAATGTGCGCATGGCGGTGGTCGTGGTCAGCGAACATCGGGTTAAGTTTATCGTTGAGGTGAAGATTCCTGATGATGGAAGTGGGAAAGGATTACCATGGACTTTGTCTGGGCTGCTACCTATGCGAGGAAGGACTCGATGGGTGATGGGACCGTGGCAAGGTCACTCATTTATTCGGTAGTAAGAGGTTGATTACTCACTCGCTAGTAGGTTGTTGGTGATATATGCGCAGAGATGTGTGAATAGTAGTGCTACGCGTGTGTCAAAGGTCAATTATGTGTAATAGGACAGGTTCCGTCGGTGCTGAGGCATTGAGAGATTTGTTTGGATTTAGCACGCACAATCATGCCGGAAGTCGAAAAAGTACTAATCTTGGAAAGATATGCCAGAGGTCAGGTTTGTACATGAGTAAGAGGTAGTGTAGAGAGAATTTCTACTACGTTAGTTTGAATTTATGAACACCAATAGTTACAGGAGGCAAAGCATTAGATGGCACCGTGAGGCATTGTATGGTAGGAAGTGTCGTCACTATCCGACAGGAGGGGAGTTGCGATACGGATGTTAGGTCGAGTTATTTATGCGAGAGATAAGTCAATTGATTGGGCTGTTTAAGAAAGCTTTCGGAGGAGTTATCACTGTCGCGGAGATATAGAGTTTCGCACGATAAGGGTTTCAAAGGTCCGCCGTGGAAAGAAGCTAAGATTTGAAGGAAAGGCAAGTAAGTTCAAGGTTTATTGGCCATAAGGTGTTGAGGTGGGACGATGTATGTCTTCTATTTCGTTCTCGAGCGCGGCCGGAAATATGATGAGTGGACGGATGATGTGTTCCATCTCTATGAGAAACAACCTGTCGTTCGCATCGCGATCGGAAAGTGGCAGGTTGACCATGGAGGAAACGTCTCAGAGATTTAGATCGATGCGATGTTTCGATGCAGTCGGCCCATTAGTAAAGGTATTATGCTAAATCATGGCATGGAAAAAGACATGGACGAGGATGATGGGGCATACCTCCTCGACTCTTTGCGGTAATTCGAGGCCAAATTATTTTAGAATGTAACATCCTTAAATAGGGCGTTGTGTTTTAATTGTTTTTGCATGTGTATAGATTGATTGTGGTATTAATTGAGATGTTCTAAGGTGCAGTATAAAGCCAGCAGTAGAGGCTCTGAGGCAAGGAAAAAATTTGTTTTAGCTTTGCTTGAATTTGGAAGGCTAGGATTAAGTACATTTAGCGTGGTGAATTTAAGCCAAGATTTGGCTAAGTGAGAGGCCACAGGTGGCTTGAGTGGCATATACATCGGAGAGAAAGGCGAGGTTGGCAAGAGTGATCCATTCACGATTTCAGCCCTGGAAGAAGAGGAGTTGTAAGCAAACTACTTTGGATAGATCAAGTCAAATTAATTTAGTGTGGTGAGAGAATTTAAAGCTTGTGAAATTCAAACACATTTGAATTGTCGAGGGAGTTGAGATTGTGAGAGATTTTGATTGTGGAGGTGTCGCTGGGAGCTTGTTTGTGCACACCTCCATAGTCCGAGGAGACACACTGTCTAGGGCCATAATGCATCGGTTGAGAGCACAGCAGGCTCGCCTTCTCGATTTCTCTAGTGCATCTTGTTGGAAACAAAGAAGACCCTCAAGTGCACTTGTCTATTCTACCCTCTTAGTCATTAGTATAGAAATTCCATTTGCTTTCTCTCATTTCTGGAAAACGAATTTCCTTCTTTCTCCCATTTTGCTCAGGCAGAGAGATCTATTCTCTCTCTTCTTTTTTTCTTTCTCAAACCCTGTAGAGAAATCTTCTTCTCCTTTCTGTTATCCTATCATTTTTCATTTCTCATCTTCCATTAACAGAGAAAAATTGTGAGAGTTCTTTCTTTCTTTCTCAATAACCAATATGGCTGAGATCACATTGAAGTCCATCACCATCATTAAATCTCACCTACTCCTCATCTTATTCTGGTGAATATCATCAATCATAAATCTTCTAGTTTCTCTGTGACGGAAAAGGTAAGTGTTCTTGTGACAGATCACTCTCTCTTTCTCTTTGCAATAGGAGCATGAGGACAAGATTGGCATTTGTTGACATGGTTCCTAATCATCTGCGATTTCTCTAGGTTCTTGGAGTTTTAGCATACATAGTCATCTATTCTATCAATCGATTTGATGCTATTAAGTTGGTAGGTTTCAGTCAATCTTTAGTAGTTATTTGGAGGCTATTAAGATGTTAGTGGCCACAGGTGGAGAGGCTCACGTACACATTTCTCGTTGTGTTGGGTAGCTAAGAGAGTTGTGGTTCCATCGCATGAGTTTGTTAGATACGAGGATAGCTGTATTGATAGTAGATGAGAAGTGGATTTACGTGTTGTGGGATCAAGGTTTTCGAGAAGTTGAAAGGAGCGGTTAACCACTGTGTATACCCAGTAATTAATATAAATATGCTAATAACTAAACATATTAACCAAACTGTGTAGATCGAGCACACTTTATGGTTATGAGCGAGTTTTGAAATAAGTTTTTGATGAGATTATGCTATAATGATATGTTATCGATGCTATGATTCGTTATATTGATATATGTTTTAATACTTAAGCATGTGGGCATGATTTATATATGTATTGCATGATTATGGTGATGAGAGAAGATTGATATTCGGGACTTTGGGTCGTTGGTGGTTTAACAGCATCTGGTTTTAGTTGATTTTGATTCGTAGTTACTACTACTTGGTAACTGTTTGGCACCATGCGCGAGCGGACTCGTGGCCCTGCTGCTGGCTTACCACGATGCTGTGGGTTATTTGTATTTGTGTTGTCGCCAGTTTGGTATCACAACGTGGTTAGCCCCATTGGATTATCGACTTTGGGTCACGAGTGTGGTGGTTTAACAACCATTATGTTGATATCAGTGACTTTGGGTCAATGGTTTTACTCCAGCGGTTTGGTACCCTAGTGGTAGGTAAAGAGTTGTGGCTAGGTTGTGTGCATGCTATGTTTATTGATTATGATGTGTAGCAGCATGGTGTTACATGTCCTGAGAGAGGTAGTTCATTGCTGCTTGCGAGTCTTGGTGACTCACCTTCTCACTTATCTTTTGGGTGATTAGTAGATGGATGTGGTCAGGACTCGAGGTGGCCATGCGATATTGTTGGTGCCATGGACTTTTGACTTAGTGCTTTATTTTAAATTGGTTTTTTTTAGGTTTGTAATAAGGCCATTGGTTTTATTATTTTTTGCGCCTGGATTTGATTTCGCATGATTAAGTAAATTATGACTTATCTTGAAACATAAATTTTCTAAACTATATCGTGTTGGTTACTAAACTTTACCATCGGGTAATACAATTACATGATAACAAAGCCAACCTAAATGATTTTCAAATTTAAGTTTTCAAAGTCAAATACAAAATTTTTAATAAAGTTAAATCCACTGAGTTTTAGAGACAAGTTGCTCTTAAGTAATGAATCACAAACGAAGTTTAGAAAGATTTTGATTCAAGCAAACAGTCAGTACATACACATTTTCTCCAAGCGAGCAAGCAAAGAGTTTTCTAAAACAAATCGAAACTTTTTCAGAACGCTTCACTCTATGACATACTAGATTGGTCAGTGTGTGTTGGGGGTGTTTGTGAGTGAATTTACAATGGTGATGATTGCGCAGTTTGAAAATGCGAGTTTTATCAGAAAATCGAACACCATTATCTTGAACAGTGAGAATAGAATCTTCGGATTGGTTTGATCAAGGCGAAGCCATACGAGAAGAAGTGATCAATAGTCTCGAAAACAAAGATTTAATGCGACACGCATCATCATGCCTGTTGAAGCTAAAAGTAATTGGTCGATGATAAAGTATTTGAAAGTATACGTTGGGAATACTACGATTCAGCAAGCAAATTATGCGAAAATTCACACGGTGTAGTATGTGATTATATCAATGTGGGGCGGCGCTTAGACTATTACTACCATCTGAGAAGGTTAAAAGGTTCTGATGTGTTTCATGTATCGATTCTTGCGGCGTCTGAATGGTCTGGTCGATGGATCCATCCATCGCATGTATTTTCAGCCTCGCGTGCGCGACCGATCACGTATGACTTACGAAGATTGTCGCATATCTTAGTTCGAAGTTAAGGTCAAATAATTTATAGTAAAATATTATGAGCAACGATACGCACTGAGATAAAAGCTACGTGGAACGAGGTTATTATGAAATATATAGACATCAATGGTAAGATTTTTGGGACAAAAATCCTGAAAGGATTATTAGATTTCTACTAGTTGGAATAGTGGTTTGAGTCCACAAATTCAAGTCAAAAAATTTTAATATTATTTCCGTTTTATAGTATATGAATTGATATGTGAAAATTTTGTATGAAAATTTTATGCATTGAAAGTAGATTGATAAAGAATAGATAAACCATAAAGTAACACATTTTAATCCATTAGCGGTTTTGGGATGTTTTACACTTTGTGAACAGTGCTCTAAATCCTTTAAATTCATTCTATTTAGGAGGCAGACAAGCTGCAGGGCCAAGCCCGATAAAACGCCATATTGGGATCCGGCGAAAACCACAGGCGCACTTATATAGATCATGTGGAGTGGATGCCAGAGTGCGATCCGAGTCACCCAATTTCCACACAGGCACTCTGCTGATCATGTCTCTCCGACTCACTTGTTTCTTGGGAAAAATGTCAATTTTTAGGTTGGGTATAAGTCTATAAATACACGGAGAGGACTGGGACCCGCAGTAGAAAGAAAAATTACTCGGAGTCCGAATCATCTGGAAGTAGATTCACTCCGAGATTGAAGATCGCCATCAAGTTCCTAAGTTTTGGGTTCTTATGTCTTGTTGTTTCTTTATTTCTAAGATGTTTTTCCTTATGTTATGAACTAAACTAAATACCTAGAGAGATGGAACATGATCTTATTATATAATTATCTAAATTACATGATGAATACTTGTTCTTGTTCTTAATGTTTTCTATGCTTTAATATTTTAGGAGGATATTAATTCAAGTTTAAAGTGCTGTTATTTTAGTTAGGAAAGTCCTGTAAGAAGATCTATTAGTTTGATTGATTGCAACAAGAAATAGGACAACATAAATGCTGCGGGAGAGTCAAATCTAATGTGATCCATAGATTGAGTTAATATGACGATAGGTTTTAATTAGAAAGAGATTTAATTAATCAACCTAGAGTCGCTTGTTTTAGTCTCGAAAGAGATATTAACATAATTAAGTTTTCGATCGAGGCAGAGTAAATCGATTTAATTCAAAATCATAATAATAAATTAGTGTGATAGACTTTCTGGTGTATCTTTATTATTGGTTTATTCGACACTTCTCACTTCGTGTTCATAGTTAATTTAGTTAGTTAAATTTTAGATTAAAATAGAGACTTAATTATTAGGCTAAATAATAAAAATATAGGTATTACTAGTAATTTTAGTCCTTGTGATACGATATTCGACTCATCAAGTATACTCTCGTACATTGGATTAAATTAAGGTCTGCGCTGTAAATATTAGTTTTGAGACATCAAGTTTTTGGCTGTTGTGGGGACTAGAATATTAGGAAAGCTTAATTTTTATTACTTTATCATTTATTTTATTTCAATTTATTTTGTTTTATTTTAATTTACTAATTTTTTTTATTTATGAGAATTAATTTTAGTTTATGACTAAGGAACATGTCGACCATTACTTTGATTGTTGAGTGAAAGTGAGATTGAAAGTACCGCCAAAATTGGAAATAGAGTGAAGTCTCTGGTTATAGGAAGAGCAGAAGATACCAACATTCTAGAGATGGCGTGTGTCAGCTCGGTTGGTGGCATATTTGCGCATGATGCGATATGCTAATAATTTAATCGTGCCGCTCCATGTGTTAGTGTTGGACTTCACATTCAGGCCAGACACCATCGGAATGACCACACATGTTCGCTTTGATAGTTTTATGTGGATGAGGATCCATATACCATTGTGCCACTTTCTAGAATTTTTGACACTTTAGATTAATGGCATTCATGATACTATTCACGGTGTTTCCTTTTCCGAAATAAGCTAAATAGTGGTTGAACTCTCTAACCAGTTCCATCACTACTTAGAACAAATACCAAGTTTTATTTAAAATATTTTGTAGCTAAAATACAGTTGAGAATGATATGGATTGTAAACTACGATGCATGGGAGTATAGGACTTATTGAAGTGTTGCACCATGGGTTATGATAAGCGTAGTAAGTAATATATTTTAAGCCCTCGTTTAAGATGCTTGATGATTTAAGCCTTGAATTATGTAATTTGGTGCTCTTAATCCTTTGTTTTCATGTTTATACTCGTAAGCATCTGATGATGAAAGAGGTGGAAATGCGGCTTGCAGTAAATGGGCCATATCCACACGAATCCCTGCACCCTAGACCTGCTGTGCCATTCAATAGTCTCGACACGACTGTTGTGTGTGCCTGGGCGGTCTCTGTCCTACCCACTGCCAGCCAGAGTTTCTCGTAGAATAGATAGTTGGAGCGCACATTCAAAGTATAAAACACTCAAATAGAATCCTATGGATTAGGACTGGAGGCCAAGTAAGGCATCTCAGCTTATATAAACATCTATGGCAGCAAGGTCTTGGTAAGCTGTAGAAAGCTTTAGTGTAGAGTGACAATTAGCGGGAGGCGCATTTTGTGGAAATTTTAAGATAGCCGATTGATTTATTCAGAGAGGATCATACTGTGACGGATCTCTCTCTCAATTCTCCTTCAAGTGGGTGTTTGGATTTATGTTTTATTTTCTTATTTCGAGCTTTATTATGACTTCAAACAGGAATATCAAGGGAAGAACCTAAGATGAATCTTGATATCATTTCTCAACTATATGATAAATATTGCTTCTTAATTATGGTTCTTAATTTTGTGTTGATATTTAGGATATTAATTCATAATGATGCTAAGTGGAGGAGAAAAGTCTGCCAAGAGTAAATCTAGCATAATTGTTGAGTTGATGCGCCAGAGATAAGTGGCGAGTTTTTGTTTGGATCGTGAAACCTAATACGTGAGTCCAGATCGAAAGTTAATGCATTCTATGGTTTTTAATTAGAAAGAGATTTCATTAATCAACCTGGTTGACGTTAGTAAATCGAGGGATTAATATAACAAGAATCAAGTGATCAAAGTCAAATGAATAAACGTCGTCTGGAGCTCTGTCAGTGAAAGTTAGATAACAAGTGAAGCCGATTCTTCTTGAGTATCGATTTAATCAATTGGTTTCCTCAAGTTATTTTTCCCAATTTCTATCTTTCTTTTGTCTGTAGTAGTCTTAGTAGTCCTTTAATTTTAGGCTAATAATAAAAAGAAGTTAGTATTAGTACTATAACTCTTGCTTCTTTATTGTTGAGAAAGCTAAACCCAAATCGCGTTGTCAGTTAGTTTGTGATTTGATCATTCTTATATAAATTTAAGACTTTGAGCATATATAAAATAAAACACAACAAAGCCATTTCTCTTATTGTTCTACAAGTTCAAACCTTCTGGCTTGAACCTCCTGACGATTGATCCACATTGTGGTATTTCAAAAAAAAACCCTAACAAGGCAGCGCCCAGAGTTTTATAGGAGAATGTCGAATAACTATCGCAAAATGACAGCCAACAAAGGTGTTTTAACCTCAACCGGATCACCATGTTATCGCAGGTAGGGCTTAAACAAAAATATTGATGGTTTGCGTCTGTAAACGTGAATGTCATGCGAATAGGGAGGCCACACACACACAATATATCCTACAGAAGAGGGAATGAAGAAGTTTACTATGGGTAACACTCCCACTCAGAAATAATCCTTATAATAACACATACAATGCAGTGAGGAACCATCCAATTTCTCACGGTGGCGGAAAATGAGTGAGAGACAAACCTCTCCGAGCTTTCAACACAACTAATGAAACCGAGATCTTGAGGACAAAATTCATTAGGTATGTGAAAACCGCTTATATCATCAGAACAAGACTAAAAATCATTACTGTGATTCAGACTGAGACCCAAAAGAGTCACGCTGCAGTTTTAATCCATCACAAGGTACCTGAAGTACTAAAGCCTAAGAGCAACAATGCTATCATCGATCACGAAAAAGGGTTAGTGGAATGCAATCTAAACCTAGGCAAGAACTGGTAGTAAGTATGAGTAAGCCATGCCAGAAATCGATGTAAGAGTATATACCTCATGTACCATACTGCACTAGCTGATCAAGAAAAAGACCATACTAATGAACAAATTGGTAAATTTAACTCTTAAAAAAGTTATATTAACATACGATGTATGGCGATCAAGCCTCATGGATGCCACTGGTTAAATTTTGGAAGAGCTTGCAACAAACAGTTAGATGATGCATGATGATAAGACATGAATCGCGACCATTTGAGTAGAATAAACTATCCAGACAAATTAAAGGATCGAGTGGATCTCATGTTGCTGTTTAATTAGTAGTTTAGATATTAGCAATGCCGAGTTGTTGATTTTGTGATGCGCCATGCACACTACATATAAAATGTTTAGCAACTAGGTCTTGAAACCTAAAAAACTAGGGATAAGCATTCAACTATGTGAAAAACTATTAGATTTCATGGGAATTGTTGTTGAGGTGCTGTAAAATTGATAAATTTATATTCACTTTGTTATTTCTAGAAATGGATGAGACAATATTACGCCTTAATCAGGGCCTTTTGGCAACTGCAAGACTATAATAATTAATGTTAGCGCATGTGAATTGTTAGTGGTAGGTGATGACGTTGCTAAACTCCAGCTGTGATTGTGTAATATCTAGTGATCGAGATGATATTCATCTGAGTTCTTTTGATGAGTAATGTTGTGGCTCAAACTTTGTGCACAAATCCATATGAAGTAAGGTGGAGCCACATTCTATCTGTGACAAAACACGCATGACTGGGGAAAGCGAGATCGATGAACTAGATTTAACGGAGGACACTGTAGAACAAAGGATACATGCGAAGCGTAAAAAACCACAACCCATAGAAGAGTCAGTGGATGAACTACTTCAGGTTGAGGATCAACTATTAGATGGCAGGCTCGAATAACCGCGTGGAGAGCTTAATGCAATGGGGCAATTTCTGACTGCACACTCGATCTTGTTTCCACCAATAATGAAACTCATTCTAATTTACGCACCTACTTAAGAACAATACCCAACTCCATGTTGATGATAATAGAATTGAAAGAGAAGGAGTTTGATCACACCCAAGTGTGATCCGCTAATCGCAGGTAAGTCGGGAAGCTAGCATCATAAAAGCTTCTCGAGATGACGCACATTAACATGCCAAACTAATTATATTTTGATATCTTAAAACTAATTAATATATATAAATTGGTGTTTATAACACCTACACAGCACACGGGCCGGCTGATCTTGGGACTTAGTTTTTAAATCTTAAAGAAATCCACGACTTGCAGTGCTATGACTAGCTGACACGCAGTACACTGTGCCGTGAGCATGGCGTCGAAATTGTTTACATTATTATTCTACTATTGCTCCCCATTAGCGCTTACTTGCGACTTTCTTTATTATAATTATTAGTTTCCTTCTTCCCCTGTTTTCTTCTTAATTTTATTTATTTCTTCTTTATTTATTATTGATTTTTCAATGTCTTTACTATTATTTGATTTTGTGTTTCTTGAAAGTTATGGAAATTTTATTGTTTGCTTGAATTAATTTTATTTTTTTATTTTCGATTATTATGCATGTAGTGTTTTAGCTGATTTTATCTTTTTATTCTTGGTCTTTTTCATCATCTTAGTATTAATCCTTATTAGTTTTATTTATTCTTACTAGTTGTTGTTTGATAGTAACTTTGATTATTAATTTTATTATGTTCCAGACAATCTCTCTTAGTCCAATTATTAAACTTCCCTAGATTCTTTCTTTTCTTATTAGTTGCAATCTATATATTGATTCATTCTTCCTATTCATAATTATTAGTATTGTTTATTTATCGTTATAAGTATCTATTCGTGGTAGTTCTTATTTCAGTATTTATAGTCTAATTCATTTTTAGTCAATTTGGTGATCCCCATGATGTTTCTTTGTCTATATGTTTACTCACGCTTAATTTAAATTTTTGTGATTGATGTCAAGCAAGTTAATTATGACAAATACGAGGCAAGACTAGTCCTTGTTATCCAAGTCCGAGAAAAAGCTAAGTGATCCCGCGCAAACTTCCAACCAAGTTCGCCATCCTACTACCTTAGATTTTCGGGACCATCTGTAGATTATGAGTTATGCTATTGATGAAATTGAGGCTTGTGATGTTAGTTGATGAAAATGAAAGATATGTGTGAGTTAATATGTTTTGTGTTTTGATTTTGATGAATTTGAGTATTATGGGCTAAATTGAAATACAATTTGAAGGACTAAAATGTGAAATAAATGAAATATATGGACTTGTATGATCATGTTGAAAATTTGTTACATGGTAAGGAATTTGTGTATTTGGTGATTTTTGTGAAATAGGATTTAAATGTCAAATGAAAATGAGCTAATCAGAAAATAAAATGCTAAAATGTGTGTTTTGGATTGAATTGAATGATTTGGAGATAAAGTTAAATTTAATATGTATAGATCGAGAACAAGCGAAGGTTTAGATCAAGGAAAGTTAAGTGATGAGTAGTAGTTTAACAGGTTCGTTTATCGAATACAAGATAAGTCTACTATATAATAAATGTATGTAAGATGATTTATTCATGTTCATTTGATATAATTGAGATGAATGGCTTGAAGATATACATGAAAACCTGAAGAGAATATAGATACGATAATGTAACCTCAGCGGCCAACCGGCCAGCCGATTTAATACTCACGAAGAGGAAAAGTTTGAAAAGAATTTGACATAGGAAAACATTATAATTTTCATCATTTATAACATTGTACTTTGAAATTATAAGTAAAATTATGTTTTAAGTTTAGGAATTAAACTTAATATAAGTTTTTAAGATATAAGTAAGTGCATAAAAAACAAACATTCTATATTTGCTTCACCATCAGCAAACAAATAAAAATCCTCAAATACTTTAAGTACCTTGTTTACAATAAATACTTATTCAAAGATCGAAAATATAAAGTGTATAAAACAAATAAAACATCTGCCACTCGTATCAGTGGCCCCGACCGGTCGGTCCAAGTATCATGTATCTGCATTGTTTTGAAAATAGTGGTTGGAGTCAAGCCCAAACACTAATAATTATCTCATGTTCTCCTAGGGGCAGCCATCCTGTGAGATCAAACCACATGTAATCGTGCAAAATGAATCAACCTAGTGTCCATGCCAACCGTATCCGACCGCTTTACGCAGAGTTACTAAATCACCCTCGCCTTCATACCTCCCTTGTGACAACCTTCTCAAGAGTGGTGCCAGGTTATCCTAAGTGACCCATGTGTACATTCAGGTGACTCGAGGTCATCCTCATCGCGTGATGCATAGCCTATCATAGCTCGATGATGCACATAGCCAACACCCCACCTGATGACCAATGACCAACATCAAGAGGAGTGGCCGGCTACAACATCGGACTCTACATAATATGTACTGTCCCAATATAATCATATCCCAATCCCTATGTATATATATATATATGCGAAAGTAACAATATAGTTATAATGGCGCATACATCATACTTACTACAATTTCACCTCATATACATAGATAAATTAATATCATAAAACTTGGCATCAGGTATGTACTCCATGGTAGCCACCATCTCAACCATTATTAAAGCTTCTACTAGGCACCACATCATCAATGCGATATATAACACAGACAATATAGGAAGCGATTACAATAACTACACTTGTACGAATTAGGATCAAATCCGAACAGCCTCAAGCGAGTCCCTTAATCCCCGAAAATCCTCATAACAACATGTTAGATCATCGAGCGCATAAACGATTTCGCACAATATACCGCCAGATCATTTAAACAAGATACCACTGCGTTATGAGATCTCGATATCACCTTCAAGGATAGCGCCAATAACAAGAAGTGAGTAGATCTTCAACTCAACAACATCGAGAGAAGAATAGCGATTAAAAGAAATCTCTACCTTAATGTATTCGAATGATTATTACACTCGGCTACTTGAGAAGAGTTGGAAGTTCAGGAGTTATTACTAACGAAAATATAGGCTAAGGTGGTTGAATCTGAAGAGAAAAGAAGAGGAGGTTTAGGTTTGGCTTAGTCTAAGAGTTTTGAGAGAGAAAAATCAAAGATGCACTATCACTACACTTAAATAAATCTCAAGACCTAGTTCTCTTTGTATAATGCTACTGGGAGTCCATAATGTAAAACACCTCAACCTCCCTAATCCCATGTTTTCCTCTATTTTCTCAACTCTACTTCAAATGAGTTCAAATTAAGTCAATCTCATCTCCTACATTTAAAATAATTTGACTACGGTCCAAATCCCCCTCTTGTAGCCAGTCAACTCCCCTCTCACTGGCTAAAAAGCACCAAAATCCGCTTCACACCGACCTTGTCATTTGCTCACGACTCCTCTCCCTCTGCTCTGTGCTCTCCGCACCCAACTCACGCTAGGTTTATTTGTGTCCCGCCTCACTAATTTCTAGCTTCAGCTCATAGCTCCTCCTTAAAGAGCCAATATGTCTCTACTAACTCCGAGTTCAAGCCCCAAAACACATCAGAAACAAAACAACACAAAGCACACTATCACATGAATTAAAATTATAACGATAACACTCCGGATGGTTCTTCTTAAAAATAATCATGTACTGCCTAGGTCAACAAGTGAGGATCAGACGCTTCGCGGCAACCGAGTGATTCATAACACTGACTAGAAGCCGGATTTCCTCGAGAACTTTCACATCACTGTACAAGATTCAACGGCCTCCTAAGACAAATTTGGCCTTTCTGCTTTGCTTCGAACCCGGCATGGATTGATAACGATGTAACATCAAACATAAAACATGCCTCTTTCAGAAGCAATTTCCTAGCCGCACCAGCATAGTGAATGTCCATGAACAGGACTTAATGTAAATCTCATCACCTCCACTGCGGAATGAAACAACACACTTGATCCAAAAAGTCTATCTCCTCCCATTTAAAGATCACATGCTCTTCATCTGACATACGGGATGCCTAGCGAGGCCGAAATCATTTTAACCTTCTTCTACACCGCCCTTATATCGGGCGGGCACTAAAGCATGGCCGAAGTACCAGTTACGAGGTTGTCGACACCAGTCCTCGCATCGTAGGTGCATCAATACCTTGTTATTGTTGCAATCACAGTGGATTCTCATTGCTGAGTTCGATAATAACATCTCAAGATATCCTCTACAGCATAATCACCCTTTAGATCTGGATGAAAGGCCGCATTAAAATCCACCGTGCCCAGCTCGATGCAACACCCTGCCAAAACCGTCTAGTGGTCCCTAGTCACATATAATCGATATCGACCATGTAATGTAACAATCTCGCCACATTTTAAAGAGTAATCAACCCAACAGTATGATAACCAATCCACAATCACCCAAACCGAGTCGTGAGGTGATTCTCCTACTTCCATCATAACAATCGGAGCGACATGTAGTCCTATTCTGTAAAGTCTCGCCTCAATCCGCAGATCCCAGATCCCTATACAACTTACTTCCCAGCTAGATTCTCGCATACGACTTGGGTCTACCACTAAAGCACAAAACCCCATCATCATTCTAGTAGCCCTGTGCAAGCTTAGAGAACATCGACCAACTGCTCTTTAACCCGATGCTCGCTTTAGGACTAAGATGCGCGAACATCACCCTCCACCTTCCGACTTAGCGCATCCGCCAATCGCTTTACCCGTGATTCGATTGAACAATGAATCCTAATGGCGGCCAGATCGGTGCCTCGAGTTCCAACTCACGTGCACGGAATGCTTCAAACTCTTAGGTAGTAAGTGATTGGCTTTCTCCATATAGATAATGTCCACCGCCAGAGATGCAGCAAGAACCTCAGGAATCATCGGATAGTTAACTTTATGTGGCGCCTGGCACGCATAAAATAACCTTCCCTTTCACCGTGAGAAGTCGGCATCACCAGGTAGAAGCATCGCGATATCATCACCACCTTCGCTTAAGATTAAAATTAGGGAAGACTCTGTCATCACCTTTCCAACCGAACTCCATAAGTTGCTACCGTCGTCACAGAGTGGTACTCCTCTTACCATGACCTTTTGTCATAGTGCGCTATGAGTGAAGACCATCAACAAATCTCATTATTGCTTTACGCTGGAAATTAGATTTAGGTGGTTTCAGTCAACATCCCAATCTTACATCACCTATTCCTTTCACCGACTATACGACCGAAAGCCCTTTCACAAGTGTCAATTACCTTACTAAACTTCTATGTACAACCTTCTCACCCAGGCCTGCCGAAAGAAGACATTGCATACCGTCTTAGAATACGCCAATGGTGCCGTCACATACTCTGACCGGAATTGATCAATAGAGGTTGGAATGGTCGTATCATGATCCATGTTGCGTGGTAGAGAAGAGTGTCGCCAGCAGCTTACATATTCAGTTAATAGTAGTCAAGCTTTGCCTATATGGATATCTTTGCCTTCCTGGTCATTGGTTGGTGATATCGAACTCTTAGATCGATTTTTGGCTCTGCGACTGCTGGCGGCACCCCTGGTGACAAACAAGTCATCATCAGATGATGATACTGGACACTTGTTTATATTGTCGCCACTTATTCAGTGGTAATCTGCATCATAGATCCATCTTTTCTTCTTTAAACAGGGTAATGTTCTCATGCACCCTTGGCAAATAAACGCGATCTAGCAACTTTGAATACCCAGCTTAAGCTCAACCAACTTCTGGTGCCATCTGCCGCGGGCGATTGCGCGAGGGCACGTCGAGCACAATGCGTGGATCTTGAGGACAATCTTTAATCAAATGAGACTTAGACTTAAACCTAAAACACTCCCGATCCCGCCCCATCACTCGCCAACATGAAACCTTCCACATCGAGCACACGGACGGTCCAGATTTCCAAAGACTTGGCATAGAAACACGAGCAGGAATTTTCAACCTCGTTCTTTCTCGAAAGCCTCCCAGAACACCTCGATGATCCAAAACCTCTCTTATTTCGACCTCTGTCCTTATCCTGTTCGCTCTCACCGCTTGACCTCTTGGCTATCCGAGCTTTCTACCAAAGTAGCAAAGCCTCTCTCTCCCGATGAGGAGCTATCAAGACTGCATGACTCATCTCGCAGCCCATCCTCAAACCTCACATAGCGCTCGTACTGAGTAGCAACAATCCCTCTAGCATACCAACTTAGCCTTAAGAATTCTGCCTCATATTCTCTCAAGCATCGACTTACCCCTTGTACTAGGTTCAGAAACGCTTTCCTCTGTAAGGCCCACGTGAGATAGCTCCAACATACTTTCCTTCAAACTTTACTTTAAAGTAACTCCAGTCTACTCGATCTGCTAGAGTACCCTCTCTGACAGTGAGCCACCACTGGTAGGCTTCATTCCGAAGTAAAGAAACAACACCCTTCAGCTTTTCCTCAGCAGTACAGTTGAAGTCGTCCATGATCCTTTCGACCGCCTCTAGCCAGTACCTAGCCACATTCGGAGCTACCTCCGAAACTCCCCTAAATATCTCGGCTCCATTCGTCCTGAGTTGCTCTGGCACTGACTTTCGAGCCTCAGCACCCATGTTTGCTCCTACAACTCTTTCAAAAACCCACAGCATAGCCTAAGAAACTGCGTTTTCTCCACCCGTCTGATCCTGATCCTCTACGCCCACCGTTGGCGGCGGCGGCACATCATTTTCTGACCCATGGCCAGACCCCACCGGTTCCGACACTGTCATTCTACCCCTACCACGTCCACGTGCGTTACGGCCACATCTCCTAGAACTCATGTCTACTATCGCGATTTAATCTGATTTAAGAAATTTTATGCATCAGTATTTTGTTCCACTGATTATCCACGAACAATTTTATGTTAAGAAGTTTTAGCAGTAGTTCTTTCGATCAACCAAATTTTTCATCTCAAGTTTATTACTCTAATTCAGAGGGTCACATTCATTCATCCACAACATCCACTACACTACTTTGGGCATTTTGTCTGTTCCCAACCCAGGGGTATTGTCGTAATTCATCCTACAGGGGTATTTTAGTAATAAATCTGGGTTAATTCAAAAATCTTAACGAATCAAAGGTATTTTAGGAATTTTAGAAATCGGGGTTACTTTGAAAATTTGTACAAATCAAATGTAATTTTGGAATTACCAAAATCGGGGTTATTTTGGAAATTTTGTAAATCAGGGGTAATTTAGTAAATTTTCTAAATCGGGATATTTTGGCCATTTTCAAATCTTAAGGTAGTTTTTTTACAAAACTGTGGAGCTGGTCCCTTTCGGGTTTTAATTATCGGTTAAGCCGGTGAATAAGTCCTCTTTGTTAGGGTGAACGGTCACTACGCACTAGGTAGGATTCGAGTGAAGAGGAGGTGAGCCACTATGGCTGCTTAAATACCAAGCTCTCACCGAATCCAATCTTAGACATGCGCACAACTGTTGCCACACCCTAACTCGGCGACTTACTCACAGGTTTGTTTGGTTGTACTTAAATCTTATGCATTTTGTGTTGGATTAAGCTAGTCCTAGGGTTCAATAGCTCATAATCCACTAATCTACAATCCCATAATGCCCCTAAAGTTCACATTCCAATCACTTCAATGGTTAGGGGTACTTACCTGGTGGACTTCGGGCCGGAGATACAGGTGCCATGCCAGAATAAACCTGAAAAAGTTCATGAAAGTCTATGTTTTTGAAAAGCCCATCTTTGAAAAATGTTTTTGGGCCCCAAAACCCTCAAAGCCGAGTTTTGAACCTGGCTCTGATGCCAAATTGTAACACCCCAAACCCGACCCAAACACCACGGCCAAATTTAGAATACCACTGAGGAAAAAGTTTGAAATGAATTTGACATAAGGGTGAAAACATAATAATTTTCCGTCATTTATAAAACATTGTACCTTTGAAATTCTAAGTAAATTGCTTTAAAAAAAACTTTAATATAAGTTTTTAAGATATAAATTGCTTTAAAAAAAAACATTCCCAAATATTCACTTGATCGTCAATCCAACTTAAACAAAATAAAAATCCTCAAATACTTTAAGTGGCCCTTGTTACAATAAATACTTATTCAAAAGTACTGAAAATATAAAGGGCATAAAACAAATAAAAACATCTTCTGCATGGCCACCTCGTATTCGCTCCAGCCCGGTCCAAGTATCATGTATCACTTGCATTATTTTTGGAAAAAAATAGGGTGAGTCAAACCGACTCAGTGTATAATTATCTCATATGTCTCCAAAAATGGGCTTGGCCCACATCCACACAGTCCACATATGTAATCATGCAAAATGAATCCCAACCCAACCTAGTGTCCATCCGCTACACACCCCCGTACCTGTCGCACACACCAGGGGATTACTAGATCACCCTCCAACCGCTATACACCTTCTTGGCAGACCTGCTGCCCAAGGCCGTGGCATAGCCACCGATCACCTAAGTGACCCCACATATCTGTATCCACAAGGTGACTCAAGGTCATCCTCAATCCATGGTGATGCACACAGCTATCATCCGTCCACGATGTGGCACATAGCCAACACCCCACCTTGATGAAGCACGTACCTAACATCAAGTGCCGATGTAGCTCAAGTCTAACATCAGACCACGTACATAAATATGTATACCCTGTCCTTCAATAATCATATCCCAATCCCCATGCATATATATATATGTATCATGACAAAGTAACAATATAATTCTAATGAGCATACATCACATGCTTATCACAATTTCACTCATCTACCATAGGTAAATTAATATCATAAAACACTGACCTAGTTAACCGGTTACCCACCATGGGTAGCCACCATCTCAACCATTATTTCCGGCTACCACACACATCATATACGCATATATATATAACAACAAATACAACAACAGGAGAACAGTGCGATAACTACACACCTTTTTGGCACAGTCGACTAAATCCCAAAACCCAAAGCCTAAACGATTTGCACCTGAACTTGCCGAAATCCTCCTACACAATCTTATGTTAGATTTAGCTCAACCCAAATAAACACATGAACTGGCCTTTGGCCCAACAATATTCCCTGCTTACCTTGATCACTTAAATCCCGAAAGATCTCTACTCCTTTAACGTTAGCCTACAGAAATACCGATATCACCTTTCATAGATTCTGCCATAACAAGAAAAGGGAGTTAGATCTTTAACTTTCGACAATCAAGAGAGATAGAAGAAAGAAAAAGATTAAAAGAAATCTCTTACCCACTATTGAGAATCGATTAAAGCAGATTCCAGCCTATGGTACTTTCGGCTTTGAAGAAAAGAAGAGAAGAAAAGAAGTGGTGGAGAGGTTCAATAGAGGTTCGGCTAACACAAGAAATATTTTGGCTTTTGAAGGTGGTTGAATCAGTGAGAAGATGGAGAAGAAGAGAAGGTAAGGTTTAGGAGGTTTCAGTTTCTAGTCATAAAAGAAAAAAAAAAGGAAATAGTGTTTTTGGAAGAGAGGAAAATCACAAAAAGATGCCTATCACTACACTATGTAAATTCGGCACCTAGCTCCCCTTGTATGACCAAATTATGCCCCCCTAAAGTCCCATATTCGGTCAACACCTCAACCTCACTCCCTATCCCTTGTTTTTCTCCTATTTTCTCTCAACTCCACCCTTTCAAATGAGTTCAAATTAAGTCCAATCTCATCTCTTATCCTTGCCACACATTTAAAATAATTTGACTCAGTCAAATCCCCCCTTTTCTAGAGTCATAACCGAATCCAACTCTCCCCTCCTCCTGACGTAAAAACAATTGCCAAAATGCTGCCTCTGCAGCTCGAACCTTGTCCCCTTTTAGCTCCCTGAGGCGTCACTCCCTCATGCTCTAAGTGGCACCTCCCTTGCCACTCTGCCACTAGGTTATTTGTGTATTAACCTCCACTTTAATTTCCTTTAAGGCCTAGCTCCCTTAGCTCTCCCTCCAATCAGGTTCAACCCAAAATTACACCAAGGCTCCTACCAACTCCCCAGTTCCCAAAGCCCCCAAACAAATCCAAACAACACACAAAGCATACTATCACGTGAATTAAGAATTATAATGCATAACCCTTAAATCCCAGATGTTACAGATAATGTCTGAAAAGTCCCGTACGAATCTTAGGAATAGATAGGATTTATATGTCATGACATAGGGTTTCGATATGTGATATCGTGCAAAACCACGTCTGGGACGTTAGCGTCGATTTGAGATTTACGTAAAAGACCATGTTTGGGACATTGGCATCGTATTTGATTCGTGTCAGACCCTGTTTTGGACAATGGCATTGATATTTGATTACAGTTGGTTTTCTGGGACATATTTTATCAGCATCTGGTATACGAGTTGATCCGAGCAAGATTTCAGCTATTTTAGATTGTAAGCCTCCGAAAAATGTGTCTGAAGTTTGCAATTTTCTAGGACTTGCTGGTTATTATCGAAGGTTCGTAAAAGGCTTTTCGATGATTGCTACTCCGTTGACTAGATTGCTTAAAAAATATGTGAAATTTGAATGGTCCGATAAATGTTAGAAAAGCTTTGATCAGTTGAAAGCCCTTTTGGCTAAAGCTCCAGTTTTGGTACATTCAGAATCGGGTAAAGATTTCGTGATTTATAGTGATGCTTCGTTGAATGGTCCGGGATGTGTTTTGATGCAGGAAGGCAAAGTAGCTTATGCCTCGAGACTGTTGAAACTGCATGAAAAGAATTATCCGATGCACGATCTTGAGTTAGCTGCTATTGTGCTTGCTTTGAAAATTTGACGTCATTATATTTTTGGTGAAAAATGCCATGTGTTTTTGGATCATAAAAGTCTGAAATATTTGATGACTCAGAAAGACTTGAATTTATGACAGAGAAGATGGTTAGAACTGTTGAAAGACTATGAGCTTGTGATAGATTATCATCCGGGTAAAGTGAATGTTGTTGCTGATGCATTAAGTCAAAAATCGCTAATTGCATTACGTACAATGAATGCTTATTTAGACTTGTCTGATGATGGTTCAGTTTTGGCTGAATTGAAAGTGAAACCGTTGTTTATACAATAAATATGTAATGCTCAAAAAGTTGATAATGAAATGTGAATGAAACGAGCTCAGTATGGTTTGAACTTCGATTCTGAATTTAGATTTAATGTTGATAATTGTTTGATATATTGAGATCGGATTTGTGTTCTAATGAATTAAGAGTTGATTTAGTCGATATTGAAAGAATCCATAACAATCGCCTATCTGTTCATCTAGGAAGTACAAAGATGTACCATGATTTGAAGCAACATTATTGGTGGCCTGGTATGAAGCGAGATATCTTAGATTTTGTATCGAAATGTTTAATCTGTTAGCAAGTTAAAGCTGAACATCAGGTGTCGCTAGGCTTGTTACAACCAATAATGATTCCTGAGTGGAAATGAGACAGAGTGACGATGGATTTTGTTTCAGGGTTGCCTTTGACTCTAAGAAAGAAAGATGCAATTTGGGTCGTAGTTGACAGATTGACGAAATTAGCCCATTTTGTTCCTATACAATCTGATTACTAACTTGACAAGTTAGCTGAGCTATATATTTCTGATATTGTGAGATTGCACGGGGTGCCACTATCTATTGTGTCTGACAAAGATTCGAGATTTACTTCACGATTCTGGAAGAAACTGCAAGAGGCTTTAGGTACTAAATTGTATTTCAGTACAGCTTTTCACCTGCAGACAGATGGTCAATCTGAGCAAATCATTTAGATACTCGAGGATATGTTGAGATGTTGAATTCTTGAGTTTGATGGTACGTGGGAGCAATATTTTCCATTGATTGAGTTTGTGCACAATAATAGTTTTCAGTCGAGCATCAAAACGGCACCTTATGAGGCATTGTATGGATGCAAATGTTGAACACCTCTGTATTGGATTGAGCTAAGTGAAATTAAGATACCTGGGGTCGATTTGATCAAAGAAGCTGAACAGAAAGTAAAGGTGATTCGTGATAGTCTGAAAGCCGCGTCAAATCATCAAAAATCTTACGCAGACTTGAAACAGAATGATATTGAGTTTGAAATCGGTGATAAAGTGTTCTTGAAAGTGTAACCATGGAAGAAAATACTCCGATTTGGGTGTAAAGGCAAATTGAGTCCGAGATTCATCCGGCCGTATGAAATTATCGAACATATTGGACCTGTATCATACAAATTGTTGTTGCCACTGGATTTAGAAAAGATTCATAATGTGTTTCACGTATCAATGCTTCATCGATACAGATCTGATCCATCACATGTGATTTCTTCGTCTGAGATGGAGGTCCAATCCGATATCACTTACGAGGAAGAACCGATCTGAATTTTAGATCGCGAGGTGAAAGAATTGTGAAATAATAAAAATTCATTAGTAAAAGTATTGTGGCATTGACACGGAGTGGAAGAGGTTACGTAGGAGACCGAAGATACTATGAGACAATAATATCTGAATCTGTTTAATGGTAAGATTTTCAGGGATGAAAATCCCTACGGGGGAGAATTCTTACAGTCAGGTTTAGACCCTAGTTAGAATAGTGATTTCGGGACCATGAATCTGAGCTAAAAATATTTTAATATTATTTTTCGTGCTTACTGTATGTGATTAAGCATTTGTGAAAGTTTCATGGATTAATTTGCTCGTTTGTTTGTTTAAATTGAGAAAAGGACTAAATCGCATAAAAGGTAAAAATGGCTTTATATTTGTTAAAGTACATTAATGCTATGTTCTTTTACTATGAAGGCCTTAAAATGGAATCAGACCATTATATTATGGCATGGACGGTAAGACCAGGTTTGGGATGTTGGCATCGTGTAAGACCTTGTCTAGGATAGTGGCATCTATATTTGATTACATGTAAGACCACGTCTGGGAATGAATCCTATCTATTCAACTCGATAGATGAAAGTTTGTATACGATAGATGAAAAGATGTTATAATGAATTGGTAAGTTTGTGGATGGATTATGCTTAGAAATGTTATTGATTAGATTGAGCTAAAGGGCATATAAGTTGGTGTGTTTTAAATGTTCTTGAATGGTTAGAAATAATGGTCATTTTGGTATGTTTTGTTTGCATTGGACATGTGATATGATTTGGTATAATGCTTGTAGGTATAAACCAAAGTGTGGGTGGCAAATTGGCCTTGCAAATTGCCTATATTTTCCCACACGGTTGAGCACACGGGCGTGTGGCTCGACCGTGTCCTTTGCGGTTACATTTCTAAACAAGTTAGTTTTGACCACGAGTTGAACACACGGGCGTGTGACTCGGCGTGTGGTGCAAGTCAGTGTCAACCATGGGTGAGGCACACTGGCGTGTCTCAAGCCATGTGGACAAGTCAGTATGGATACTCTGTTTTGCCACGGCTTAGACACATGGGCGTGTCTGAGGCCATGTGAGGCACACGGCCTGCCCACACGGGCTTGTGACCTCTGTAGATTTGAAAAATGTTTAATTTTTAGAATTTTTCGTATGTGTTTGGTTTAGTCCCGACCTCTTTCTAATGCATGTTTAAGGTCTCATAGACCTGTTTCACGGACACTTTGATTTGATTGGTTATATTATGACATGAAATGTTCGTAAAAGTTCCGAATTGTCTAATAATGCCTCTTAACCCTAGGCCGACGATGGTTATGGGTTAGGGGTGTTACAAAATCCACAATGTTTTTCATGTGTCGATATTGCATCGATATCGATCAGATCCCTCACATGTGATTTCTCCATTAGAGATTGCGATTCAGCCTGACATGACGTGCAATGAATAATCGATTAGAATTTTTACTCGAGAGATTAGAGCATTGAGAAATAAATGCATAGCTTTAGTGAAAGTCTTGTGGCAACGTCACGAATTTGAAGAGGCAACGTGGGAGGCCGAGAAGCTATGAGAAAACAGTACCTTATCCTATTCACTAGTAAGATTTTCAGAAACGAAAATCGCTAAGGGGGAATTGAAACAACCCATTTTTAGTCAAATTGGAACAGTGGTTTCCGGACCACAAATCTGAGGTCAAAATATTTATTTTATTATTATCTTAATGTTTACAACATGATTGAGTGATTGTGTGAAAATTTCGTTAATAAATTTTAACGTTTGAATGGTCTATTTGATAAAAAGGACAAAATCACGTAAAGTGCAAAAGTGATATTCTAATTGCTAAAGGTGTCTAATAGCAATAGAACCTTAAAGTAGAGGTCCTTATGTAGTAATTAACCCATTCAAGAGTTGGTGGATGATAGTGGCTAGGTTTTTGGTGTAAATATTAAGTATTTTTCGGGTTAAAGTTCTAAATTAATTATTAAAGGTTAAATATAATGAAACAAAATTTTGTATCATCTCCCATTAGCAATTCTTCAACCGAATTATCAAAGATCAAAAGCCATGGCAATGAGATAGGGTTCGACTACTTTGAAAGCTCAATTGGTGAGTGTATTTTGTCCCATTTTAAATGATTTCTATTTTTTTTTTTTGAGATTGTTGCAGCTAGTACTAGCTAGCCTAGGGACTAATTTTCAAATTTGTTAAAGATTTTGAATGTTTCCATTGATGAATATGTATGAGCTTTACTGGTTGATGATAGATTTTGAATGTTTGGTAATAGTTAAACAAGTTTTGTAAAGTGATTTTGAGTAAAAATGCAAAATAGGGTTTAATTTGTGAACATGTGAAAATGTGTGGTTAAATGTGTGAATAAATGAAAAATATGGGTTGCTAGCGGCATAATAGTAATTTAGCTAGCATGGGTATGTTTGAAATTTCATTAATTTGTGCTTTTGTGTAATAAGAACTAAATTGTAAAAATGTGAAAGTTTAGGGGCTAATGTGTAAATTAGCTCAAATGTATATTTTGGATTGAATTGAATAAATAGATGATCAAATAAGTTAATTTTGAATATATTTAGATCAAGAAAAGCGGAATTCAGTTCAAGATCGGGGGGAAACTAAAGTTATTGACTAATCGACTTATTTCGTTGTTTCCACATCCGAGGTAAGTTCGTATGTAATAAGTATTGATATAATTATGCTTTAAATGCTTTGATATTGCATAAATTGTATGTACGAGACTACAGTCATGTTTGACGACTATTCAATTATGTATGGCACTTAGTGTTCGATTCAAGATAGCTTCGACTATGTATGGCACTTAGTGTGCGATACAAGATAGCTTCGGCTATGTATGACACTTAGCGTGTGATAAACCATAATAGTAACATATTTTAAGCCCACATTTAGCATGCTTTTGGATGATCTAAGCCTTGAATTGTGTAAATTGGTGCTCTTAATCCTTTGTTTCCATGTTTTAGACTCAGAAAAGTATCGGAGGATGAAAAGAACGAGAAACGGGCCCAAAACGGAGTATATGGACCATAACATGAAATCAACACGGCTTGGGCCCAAGACCACACAGTCGTGCCTCATTCAACAGTCTCGAACACGGGCTGGCCACGATTCACACAGGCGTGTGCCATGGGCGTGTCCCTGCCGTGACAAAGAGAAATTTCAGTCGGATTAGGATACTTAGTGGAGAAGAAACACATTCAGAAGCCTATATAAACACCCTAAGTATGACCTAAAAGGGGGGAACCCAGGGTTTTAGTCAGGGGGCGTCCAGATAGGCCAAAGAGGACGGATTTGTGTGGATTTACTCGAAGATAGCCAGTTGATTCATCTCAACAAGCTGGAATCATACTCAAGACGGAGGATCTCTCCTTCAATTCCTTCAGGGGGTGTTAGGGATTTCTTATGTTTTGTTTTATCTTTTCTTCTTAGATATTTTCTGTAACAGCCCGATTTTGGGCTTAGTCGGAACAGTGGTTTCGGGACCACAAATTCGACATGGAGAAATTTATTTTATTTATATTTTTATGGACAACAATTTCACAGAATGATATCGTGAAAATCTCATTCAAAAATTTTGACGTTTGGGCACTCAATTTAGTCAAAAGGACTAAATTGTAAAAAGTATAAAAGTTGAGTTCTACATGTTAGACGTGTCCAATTGTTATGAAATTTTAAATTGGAGGTCCTTAAATGATAATTAGTTCATTGGTTAAGTTGGTGGACAAAATTGGACATGGATGGGTATGTTTCAATATATTTTTAAGGGGCATTTTGGTAATTTAGTGAATTAAATGAATTAAAAACAAAATTTAAATGCCAAATTTATCCATTTCAAGCTTAGGCCGAATTTAACATGTGGGAAGCCATGGAGAGGGTTTTCAAGCTTTCCAAGCTTCACGGTAAGTCCATTCTAGCCCCGTTCTTCATGTTCTTTACGTTTTTGGAGTCCCGGTAACTTGATTTAGCTTATTCTAGCAGTAATTTAACCTAGGGTTCATATTTGGAAAAATACCCATAGGTGAAATGTGTTTATTTTGATTTTTTATGGCAGAATATAAAACTTAGAATTATGTTAAACAGCTTTTACTAAGCGATTTTAAGTGAAAACGAGTAAAACGACATAATCGGCAAAAATACCTAATGTACATAAGTGCATGTTAGAGCAAGAATTTGATGTTTCCATATAAGGGAAAAATGATCAGCATGTTATAAAACATAAGAATAAGGGATGAAGTTTAATTTTCGAGCCTAGGGGCAACATCAAAATTATGCAAAAGTTTAGGGGCAAAATTGTAATTTTTCAAAAGTTTGAGTTAGGGACTGTTTTGAGTAGTACACTAATTAAATAAGTGAAATGTGATGTCTTAAACCCCAAAAAATAAGACTTGGACCTAGAACACGAGAAAAATCAAAAATCGAGAAAGTTGGTAAATTGACCGTTTTGGTATTGAGGTAAGTTCATATGTTTAATAAGCATTTAATTATGCATATTTGAATAATAAATTGATATTTTGGCCATAAATACTATAGTATTGAGTTTCAGATATAATGATTAATGTTCGATAATAATTCGATATTGGAAAGAGAACTTGTATAATTTAAATGTTAGACCATATTTTGTATTATGGCTTTGTATGATAACAAGAAAGTATTGACTAGCATAGATTGATGAGAATAAGTTAAGTTGATGATATGATGAGATTTAGAATGTAAGTATGTAAGTTGAGTAGCATTTTATTATTATGCAATTATTGTTATTAGTAATGTTATTATTGAGTTATGTGACTAACCTTGAGAATTTGAGCAAGTATGTTTCAGCTATGACTTGACAAGGCATTGATATCCCAAAGTCCATGGCTATACCATGGCAAATAAGGAAGAATTGACAGAAAACTCCATGTTCATAACAGGGCATTGAAGGAGGAATTGACGGTTAAGGATACCATGTAAGACCATGTCAAGACATGGCATTGATAAGGCAAGGATCCCGTGTAAGACCATGTTAAGACATGGCATCAGCATTGATTAAGGACTCCATGTAAGACCACATCAAGATGTGGCATTGGCACTAAAATAAGGATACCATGTAAGACCATGTTTGGAACATGGCATTTGGTAAGACAAGGATACCATGTAAGACTATGTTTGGAACATGGCATTTGGTAAGACAAGGATACCAAGCAAGACCATGTTTGGAACATGGCATTTGGTAAGATAAGGATATCATGTAAGACCATGTCAAGACTGGCATTGGTGAATTTATAAGGCAATGGTCCCATGTAAGACCATGCCAAGGCATGGCATTGGTGAGTTCATAAGGCAAGGATACCACGTAAGACCATGTCAAGACATGGCAATGGTAAGTTCAAAAAGGAAAAGGTTCCCGAGTAGTCCAAAGTGTAAGTCAAAGAAATGACAAGGTTAGAGCATGAAGAAAGAGTACAGGTATGCATTTAAGGCGTATTTAATATTGAGATCGTAAGTAATTGAGATTATCAAGTATTAAGTAAGTGATGAGTTTTTAGTTATGCTTGTGACACTTTATGACATGATTGGCAATATGCCTATATTATAAAAGAGTACTCATGTGTTAAATGAGAATGTTGCAGGTATGTAAGCAAGGTATTAAGTAAGGTGCCCTTTGTATTCGAGCCTTTGGTAGGTTTCGATGAGTTCAGGAAAATCGATTAAGTGAAATTATGTGTGGCTTGTAGTGATAAGTGTAGGTATATGCATGTGTAACATATGAGCAATATGCTCGATATGTAATTAGAAGTTGGGGAAAGATTGTTATAGGTAAGTAATGAATACAACTAAGGTGAGTGAGAGCAAATATTTACAATAAAACTGTTTTGGACAATAGCAGTGATGTGAATTTGAAAAATCACCAAAAATAGTAGAAATTGAATTATAAGTTGGATGAGAGATTGATTTAAAGACTATTGCATCTATTTTCATATAAAAGAAACAAAGAAAACAAATAAATTTTATATTTTTAGATATCTAAATTCTTGTGGGATTGGTTCAGAATGATTACGTGATACCCTATTTTGCCTTGGGAAAAATCATTAAAATTTGTACAAAAATAATTAAGAGATATAAGTTATATGCTTGAAATTATTAATGAGTCTAGTTTCAAATTGAATAAATTATAACATCATTTGAATTCTGTACAAGGATAAAATTGATTTGTAGTTAAAAGTGATCAGAATAGTCTAACAGTGAAACAGGAGAAATTTTAATGAATAAACTGTACTAATTGGCTAAGTCAAAAATTCTGGAAATTTTATGGTATGAAGATAAGTGAATCTAGTTTCAGGGAAAATTAGTGGTTTGGAATTCGGAGCTCTGTAGCTCAAGAAATAAATAATTTAGTGACAGTGATTCAAGTTGACAAATTAATGTGAACATGAGTAATAAGGTATAAGCATGTGATTTAATGATTGTATCAATTTGAGAACTTGTTGTGAGGATTTGTCATGTTGAGGCTTTGATAAGGCTACAAATGAGTAAGTTGGGAAAGTAAGAACTTAGCATTATTTATGCAAGTTATGACAGCTTAGTAGTAAGCTAAATTCATTGCTAATGCTTAAAATTTTTACATGTAAACTTGCTAAGCTTTATAAGCTTACCCCTTTTTCTTTCCCATGTTCCAGAGTCCTACTAAACAAGCCCGGGTTGGAGGTCGTCGGAGATCGCTTCACACTATCAAGCTATTTATGGGTATCTTTATTTATAAATGATTTAAGTTATGGCATGTATAGGGGCTTGACTAAGTCATTTTGTATATGTGTTAATTAATTTGATTACATGTATTGCTTCATAACGGTAATAAGGATTCTTCTGTATTTAGCCACGAGTTGTGTCTCATATTGGTCATGGAGTTATAATGCTTGTGTATGAATGTGTTTGTTAAAGTTTAAATTATAAGTGAAATTTTGTGGCTCGGGATTTGGTAGAATGTATTGTTAAGTCTGGTAATGCCTCGTACCCGGTTCTGGCATAGTATACGGGTAAGGGGTGTTATATTTAGTAGTATCAGAGCTAAGGTTTAGTCGGTTCTCGGACTATCATAGTGAGTGTGAGAGTCTAGCTATACATGCCATAATGAACTGTGATAGTGTGACGACTCCCAACCCTGATGTAAATTATTTTATTAGACAGATGCGCATTTCAACCGAGCTAAATTTGATAGTTCAAACATTGTGTTTATGATGTGTTGAGACTCGTAAAAAGTAAGAATAATAGTTTATGATGTTTACGTGATGATGTATAAATTGTGGATAGGAATTTCTTTTGAAATATAAAAGATGAGATGAAAGGAAAGTTTATACTATGATAAGTGTTCATGCTTGATTGGCATTTGTATGATGCTATGAGTATAACTTGTGAAATTAAGTAAGTGTTATGAGTAATCTTACTTGAGATTTATGAATGAAAGTATAAGTGCACTTGTTTGTATAAGATGATAGGAAGGTTGTGTAAAATGAGTATGCATGTTAAGTTACTTGAAACAAAATACATATTGATGAGTGTTAAGTTATATGCATGAATATATAAGAGGCAAGCCAGAGGCGTTACAACTTAACCCCCTTCCAATAAGGTATGTTATAAAGAAATTTTATGAAATTCAGACCGAATGGATTTACAAGTGGAAGACTAAAGAGTTGAGTTTTAGATTAACTGACAACGTGATCAGAGTTGAGAATGGTTTAGTAAATGATCACAGTTGCAGAAAAGATGTCAGATTGATATGAAGATCATTCAGATTCCGAAATGTTATCGTTAAAGAAAGGTCAGGCTCAGTTAATTAACTCATTCAGGTATGAGACCTAAAGTATGTAATTGCTGGAATTTATTCTAAATTTATATCTGTTTGCAATTGGAATAATATCATATTAGTAATGATAGAATTAGATAGTGCAATCATGATCGAGATGTATTAATGACTGAATGCAGTGTTTATGGTTGAGAAATTACAGCAATCTCTTCCGACTATTATATGTTTCCATTTAGTCTTAGAGGTATATATAACTGCAAGATTTTGAATGAAATTCCTATAGTATGAGAATGTCTGCTAAATTTACAGGTAGATGAAAGCATTGTAGTCTATTTGAGCTATGATTGAAATTGCTCTATCTTTTCTGGTTTTCTGCATCATGCACAGATAGAAAGTTGACAGTAAGGTCAGTATGATGTTAGCGTCCCATTTTACTAGCTATTGCTCAATGAAATAAAGGAAGATTGTGTGGCTTTTGTTAAGATTATTTTCAGTACTTGTGAGTATTTTCTGTGTAGCTCTATGTTTTGAGATTTTGTTATTTCTGTTTCCTTAATAAATTGTTATTCAAAGTATCAGCCATAAGATATCAGTAGGAAATGTTCCATTGATGAAAATGGTTTCTTTTTATTATTAAAATGCTTATGATGGTTATAAGTTTTGACTTGATGGCAAGAGTACTTTGATAAGTTACCATATGTATAAAGATTGTGCTTTTGTATTGGTTATTATGGAAATTTGTGTTTAAATTTCTCCGATGATCGAGATGTTTTGTTTTCAGCTGAGACATTATCTACTAAAGTAATTGAGAAGTTAGTCTTGTTATGGTACTATGATTTTTAAGCTGTATGAGTATTGTGATATCAGTATAGTTAAGTGCTTTGACGAGTAATAGTTGAAGTAAATTCTATTATAAGTTTAATCTTTCTCTAGATTTGAGAAGAAATTGAAGTTGGAAAAGTGTGAATGATAGGAAGTTCAACTTAGACCTGTCTATTGGTTTTCATTTTCAAATGATTTTGATACATATATTAGCGAGTTAAAGATAGAATGTTATGATGTCTAGCACAGTGATAATTATCTGTTTATTTAATAAGTAAGATGTTGAAGATACCGAGACTATATGAGAAGCTCAAAGTGACTTGTGAAATTAAACCTAAATCCATTAACTGGTGAGATTTTCGGGGACGAAAATCCCTAAAGGGGGGAGAGTTGTAACAGCCCGATTTTGGGCTTAGTCAGAAGAGTGGTTTCGGGACCACAAATCCGACGTGGAGAAATTTATTTTATTTATATTTATATGGTCTACAATTTCACGGAATGATATCGTGAAAATCGCATTCGAAAATTTTGATGTTTGGGCACTCAATTTAGTCAAAAGGACTAAATTGTAAAAAGTGCAAAAGTTGAGTTCTACATGTTAGACGTGTCCAATTGTTAAAAAATTTTAAATTGTAGGTCCTTAAATGATAATTAGTCCATTTGTTAAGTTGGTGGACAAAATTGGACATGGATGGGTATGTTTCAAAAGATTTTTTTTAAGGGGCATTTTGGTAATTTAGTGAATTAAATGAATTAAAAACAAAATTTAAATGCCAAATTTGTCCATCTTCAAGGTTAGGCCGAATTTAGCATGTGGGAAGCCATGGATAGGGTTTTCAAGCTTTCCAAGCTTCATGGGAAGTCTATTCTAGCCCCGTTTTTCATGTTATTTACGTTTTTAGAGTCCCGGTAACTTGATTTAGCTTATTCTAGCAATAATTTAACCTAGGTTCATATTTGGAAAAATACCCATAGGTGAAATGTGTTTATTTTGATGTTTTATGGCAAAATATGAACCTTAGAATTATGTTTAACAACTTTTACTAAGCGATTTTAAGTGAAAACGAGTAAAACGACATAATCGGCAAAAATACCTAATGTACATAAGCGCATGTTAGAGTAAGAATTTGATGTTGCCATCGAAGGGAAAAATGATCAGCGTGTTATAAAACATAAGAATAAGGGATGAAGTTTAATTTTCGAGCATAGGGGAAAAATCATAATTATGCAAAAGTTTAAGGGCAAAGTTGTAATTTTTCCAAAGTTTGAGTTAGGGACTGTTTTGAATAGTACACTAATTAAATAAGTGAAATGTGATGTCTTAGATCCTGAAAAATGAGATTTGGACCTAGAACGGGAGAAAAATCAGAAATCGGGAAAGTTGGTAAAATGACCGTTTGGTATCGAGGTAAGTTCATATGTTTAATAAGCATTTAATTATGCATATTCGAATGTTAAATTGATATTTTGGCCATAAATACTATAGTATTGAGTTTCAGATATAATGATTAATGTTCGATAATAATTCGATATTGGAAAAAGAACTTGTATAATTTATGTGTTAGACCATATTTTGTATTATGGCTTTGTATGATAACAAGAAAGTATTGACTAGCATAGTTTGATGGGAATAAGTTAAGTTGATTATATGATGAGATTTAGAATGTAAGTATGTAAGTTGAGTAGCATTTTATTATTATGCAATTATTGTTATTAGTAATGTTATTATTGAGTTATGCGACTAACCTTGAGAATTTGAGCAAGTATGTTTCAGCTATGACTTGACAAGGCATTGATATCTCAAAGTCCATGGCTATACCATGGAAATTAAGGAAGAATTGATGGAAAACTCCATGTTCATAACATGGCATTTAAGGAGGAATTGACGGTTAAGGATACCATGTAAGACCATGTCAAGACATGGCATTGATAAGGCAAGGATCCCGTGTAAGATCATGTCAAGACATGGCATCGACATTGATTAAGGACTCCATGTAAGACCACATCAAGATGTGGCATTGGCACTAAGACAAGGATACCATGTAATACCATGTTTGGAACATGGCATTTGGTAAGACAAGGATACCATGTAAAACCATGTTTGGAACAAGGCATTTGGTAAGAAAAGGATATCATGTAAGACCATGCCAAGGCCTGGCATTGATAAGTTCTATAAGGCAAGGAAATCATGTAAGACCATGTCAAGACTTGGTATTGGTGAATTTATATGGCAAAGGTCCCATGTAAGACCTTGCCAAGGCATGGCATTGGTGAGTTCATAAGGCAAGGATACCACGTAAGACCATGTCAAGACATGGCAATGGTAAGTTCAAAAAGGAAAAGGTTCCCGAGTAGTCCAAAGAGTAAGTCAAAGAAAGGACAAGGTTAGAACATGAAGAAAGAGTACAGGTATGCATTTAAGGCTTATTTAATAATAAGATCGTAAGTAATTGAGATTATCAAGTATTAAGTAAGTGATGAGTTTTCAGTTATGCTTGTGACACTTTATGACATGATTGGCAATATGCCTATATTATAAAAGAGTACTCATGTGTTAAATGAGAATGTTACAGGTATGTAAGCAAGCTATTAAGTAAGGTGCCCTTTGTATTCTGAGCCTTTGGTAAGGTTACCGATGAGTTCACCGGGAAAATCGATTAAGTGAAATTATGTGTGGCTTGTAGTGATCAGTGTAGGTATATGCATGTGTAACATATGAGCAATATGCTCGATATGTAATCGAAAATTGGAATGATTGTTATAGGTAAGTAATGAATACAACTAAAGTGAGTGAGAGCAAAAATTTACAATAAAACTGTTTTGGACAGCAGCAGTGATGTGAATTTGAAAAATCACCACAAATAGTAGAAAATGATTTATAAATTGGATGAGATATTTATTTTAAGATTATTGAGTCTATTTTCATATAAAAGAAACAGAGAAAACAAAGGATTTTTATATTTTGAGATATTTAAATTCTTGTGGGATTGGTTCAGAATGATTATGTGATCCCCTGTTATGCCTTGAAAAAATCATTAAAAATTGTAAAAAAATAATTAAGAGATAGAAGTTATATTCTTGAAATTCTTAATGAGTCTAGTTTCAAATGAAATAAATTATAACATCATTTCAATTCTGTACAAGGAGAAAATTGATTCGTAGTGAAAAGTGATCAGAATAGTCTAACAGTGAAATAGTGGAAATTTAATGAATAAAATTGTACTAATTCGATAAGGCAAAAATTTGGAAATTTTATGGTATGAAGGTATGTGAGTCTAGTTTCAGGGAAAATTAGCGGGTTGGAATTTAGAGCTCTGTAGCTAAAGAAATAAGTAATTTAGTGACTGTGATTCAAGTAGACTGATTAATGTGAACATGAGTAATAAGGTATAAGCATGTGATTTAATGATTGTATCAATTTGAGCACTTGTTGTGAGGATTTATCATGTTGAGGCTTTGATAAGGCTACAAATGAGTAAGTTGGGAAAGTAAGAACTTAGCATTATTTATGGAAGTTATGATAGCTTAGTAGTAAGCTAAATTCATTGCTAATGCTTAAAATTTTTACATGTGAACTTGCTAAGCTTTATAAGCTTACCCCCTTTTCTTTCCCATGTTACAGAGTCCTACTAAACAAGCTCGGGTTGGAGGTTGTTGGAGATCGCTTCACACTATCAAGCTATCTATGGGTATCTTTATTTATAAATGATTTAAGTTATGGCATGTATAGGGGCTTGACTAAGTCATTTTGTATATGTGTTAATTAATTTGATTACATGTATTGCTTCATAACGGTAATAAGGATTATTCTATATTTAGCCACGAGTTGTGGCTCATATTGGTCATGGAGTTATAATGCTTGTGTATGCATGTTTTTGTTAAAGTTTAAATTATAAGTGAAATTTTGTGGCTCAGGATTTGGTAGAATGTATTGTTAAGTCTGGTAATGCCTCGTACCCGGTTCTGGCGTAGTATACGGGTAAGAGGTGTTACATTTTCTTTTATTATTATGAACTAAGCCCTCAGATACCTGAGGGGAATGAAACCTAAGATGAATCTTGTTATCGTTTGCTCAATTATATGATAAATATTTCACTTGTTCTTAATTATGTGTTCTTAATTCTTGTGTTGCTATTTCCAGGATATTAATTCAAGTGTGATGTGCTTAGGTGGAGGAGCAAAAGTCCCTGGCTAAGAGTAGATCTAGCATAGTTAAGCGGAGTTGCTCGTGCGCCTAGAGATACGGTGACGAAAATCTACCGGATTAGGGTGAAACCTAATATGGCAGTCCATAGATCGAGTAAATGCAATTCTAGGGGTTTTAATTAGAAAGAGATTTCAATTAATCAACCTAAGGTTAGACGTTAGTCACCTCGAGAGAGGGGTTAATAAACGTTAGGGTATCCTACGGATCAAGTGAATAAATTATCCGGTTCTGATCGTTGTTTTATGCGATGTCAAAGTCTTACAATTTATATAAAGAACGATCAAACCTGGAAACTAACTATGACAACGATTTGAGGCAAGCGCACGTATTGAACAGTAGTATAGTTAAGGCAAGACTGGATTGTCGAACCCAAAGGAACCAAAAGTACTAAGACTAACTTTCTTTTTATTATTTAGCCTAAGAATTTAAAGAATTTTTATCTAATCTAAAATTAACTAACAACTAAACTAAATACTCTAAGACAAAGAAGAATGAAATTGGGAAAATAACTTTGAGGAAAAACCAATTGACTAAGACGATACCCAAGGAAGAATCCACCTAGACTTCACTTGTTATCTAACTTTGAACCAGACGATTTATTCATTTGACTTCATTTGTAAGATTCCCTAAGTTATATTAATCCCTCTCTGGAGGCGACTAACGTCTAACCCTAGGTTGAGTACTTGAAATCTCTTTCTAATTAAAACCCCTAGAATTGCATTAACGCGATCTATGGACTCCCATATTAGGTTTCACCCTAATCCAGAAAAATCTTGTCACCCTATCTCTAGGCGTGCGATCAACTCCGCTTCATTATGCTAGATCTACTCTTAGGAAGGGACTTTTGCTCCTCCACCTAAGCACATCATACTTGAATTAATATTCCGAAAATATCAACACAAGAATTAAGAACACATAATTAAGAACAAGTCAAATATTTATCATATAGTTCAGCACACGATAACAAGATTCATCTTAGGTTTCATCCCCCTCAGGTATTAGTTTATAATAATAAAAGAAAACATCTTAGAAGAAAAGATAAAACAAAACATAAGAAATCCCTAAAACTCCCTGAAGGAATTGAAGGAGAGATCCTCCGTCTTGAGTATGATTTCGAATTCTTGAGATGAATCAACTGGCTATCTTCGAGTAAATCCCCACAAATCTGTGCACTTTGGCCTAGTTGGATGCCCCTTGACTAAAGCCTTGGGTTCCCCCGGCAAAAGCCCTGGCAGAAGGCTTCTACCGAACTCCCCACTTAAGTTGCCCCCTAGGGTGTTTATATAGGCTTTGAGATGCCTTACTTGGCCTCCAAGTATCCTAATCCGAATAGGATTCCTATTTGGGTGTTTATATAGATTTTGGAATGTGTTTTTTTGCCTCCAAGTCTCCTATTACGAGTAAAACTCCTCTTGGCCATAGCAGGGACATGCCCATGGGACACACCCGTGTAAGTCATGGCTAGGCCGTGTTTGAGACTGTTGAATGGGGCACGGCCGTGTGGTATTGGGCCTAGGCCATGTGGATTTCGTGATATGGCCCATTTACTCCATTTTGGGCCAGTTTCTCATTATTTTCATCCTCCGGTACTCTTCTGAGCATAAAACATGAAAACAAAGGATTAAGAGCACCAAATTACACAATTCAAGGCTTAAATCATCCAAAAGCGTGCTAAATGTGGGATTAAAATATGTTACTTTTACGGTTTATCAGGTTTAGAGTTAGATAACAAGTGAAGTCTCGGTAGATTCTTCCTAGGGTATTATCTTAGTCAATTGGTTTTCTCTCACAAGTATTTTCCCCAATTTCATTTTTCTTTGTCTTAGAGTCTTTAGCTTAGTAGTTAGTTAATTTAGATTAAACATCAAATTTATTTATTTTAGGCTAGATAATAAAAAGAAAGTTAGTATTAGTACTTTTAGTTCCTTTGGGTTCGACAATCCGGTCTTGCCTTAACTATACTACTGTTTGATAGGTGTGCTTGCCCCAAATTGTTATCATAATTAGTTTCCAGGTTCGGTCATTCTTTATATAAATTTTAAGACTTTGACATCGCATAAACAACGATCATGTTTTTGGCGCCGTTGTCGGGGAACTAAAATTTTAAGAACGCTTGTTTTTTATTACTTTAGCCATATTATTTTTATTTTATTTTTGCAATTTTTTTTTACTTTTCTAAATTTTCTTCCTTCTTTTGTTCCTTTCAGGTACCTCCAGTTTATGACTAGAAGGAACCCGACAGGACCCCTGATTTACAACAGTGATATTGAAGGTACAGTTCACAGAAATTGTAGAGAAGTAAGGCGAAGCTTAAACTACATAGAAGACGAGCAAGAAGCCGAAATCAATACCACCGAAGAGATGGCTGAGAATAATCCGCTACCTCAAGAGGCGGCCGAACATCATGCTCCTCGAACTATGTATGATTATGCTAAACCTAATTTAACAGGAACTGAGTCAAGTATTGTTAGACCTGCTATTGCCGCAAATAATTTTGAATTGAAACATAACACTATACAGATGATACAATAGTTTGTTCAGTTTGATGGTTTGCAGGATGAAGATCCAAATAATCACTTGGCAAATTTCCTAGAATTTTGCGACACTTTCAAGATAAATGGCATTACTGATGATGCCATCCGTCTTCGGTTATTTCCCTTTTCTTTGAGGAATAAAGCCAAACAGTGGTTGCATTCTCTTCTACGAGGATCAATCACTACATTGGACCAAATGACCGAAAAATTTTTATTAAAATATTTTCCTCCGGCCAACACGGCCAAGCTAAGGAATGATATCTCTTCTTTTGTGCAGATGGATTTAGATACACTTTACGACGCATGGGAGAGATACAAGGATTTGTTGAGAAGGTGTCCACACCATGGATTACCCTTGTGGCTATAGGTCCAAACTTTCTACAACGGTGTGAACCCTTCAACAAGACAATTAATCGATTTAGAAACCGACGGAACTCTGAATAACAAAACTCCTGAAGCAGCCTATGAGTTTATAGAAGAGATGTCATTAAATAACTATCAGTGGCAAGTTACAAGGACAAGGCCAGCAAAAGCAGTTGGAGTTTTCAACCTCGACATAGCAACCATGCTATCATATCAGGTAGATATGTTACATAAAAAGATTGATGGTTTGTGTTCTTCGCAGGTACATCTGGTCATGCAATGTGAGACAAGTGGAGGCGTGGTGAATCCTGAGTACCCACCTTACGGACAGAGTGTGGAGAGCGAACAAATGAACTACATAGGTAACAATTTCCGATCTAATAATAACCTTTATAGTAATACTTATTATCCAGGTTGGAAGAACCACCCTAACTTCTCATGGGGTGGTCAAGGAAATCAAAGGCAACAACCATCCCAAAACTTCCAACAACAGCCTTACCCACAGGAAAAGAAGCCGAACCTCGAGGAGATGCTGACAAATTCATCACAGTCATAGAAACACGTTTCCAGAATACTGAGACAACACATAAAAATCAACAAGCATTGATTCAAGGGATCGAGAATCAGTTAGGGCAACTTGCTAAGATGATCTCTGAAAGACCACAAAAAAAGCCTACCAAGCAACACCGAGACTAACCCAAAGGAGAAAATTCAAGCCATAATAGCTTAAGATAGCTAAGGGCTAGACGAACCCAATTTAAGGTAAGAAAACGTGGTAGAAGAAGGTAAGGTTGAGGTAAATAAATAGCCAAAACCGATAATCAAAGAATACCAACCTAGCATACCATATCCCGAAGCAATGAAGAGGGACGACACAGAGGAATAGTTCAGTAATTTCTTAAACTTTTAAAGAAATTACATATTAACTTACTGTTTCTTCAAGCTCCTTTGCAGATGCCAGATTCTAGGAAATTTTTAAAGAAGCTATTGACAAATAAGCGAAAGATAGACGAGGAATCGCATGTGGAACTGAACGTAGTGTGCTTAGTAATGTTGCAAAATAGACTACCATGAAAACTAAAAGAACCAGGGAGTTTTACGCTTCCATGCTTAATTGGTAGTTTATCTATTGATAATGCATTAGCTGATTTAGGGGCAAGCATAAATGTCATACCTTATAAAATTTTTAGACAACTAGGTCTAGGGAAACCCAAACAAACTAGGATGAGCATTTAGTTAGCTGATAAAATTATTAGAATCCCCAGGGGTATAATCAAAGATGTACTTGTGAAGATTGATAAATTTGTATTCCCAGTAGACTTTGTTGTTTTAGACATAGATGAGGACAACACGATCCCCCTAATTTTAGGAAGACCATTCTTAGCAACTGCCAGGACTAAAATTGATGTCGACGCAGCTGAATTCATACTCTGTGTAGGTGACGAGACAGTCACTCTTCAAGCTCTCGATTCAGCTAGGACATCGAATAATCAAGGTGAGAAAGTAAATTTTATTCATAACCATTCGGTTAACCCTTCTTTTCAAGAAGCATGATAAACAGTAAAAGTAACATATTTTAAGCCCACATTTAGCATGCTTTTGGATGATTTAAGCCTTGAATTATGTAATTTGGTGCTCTTAATCCTTTGTTTTCTTGTTTTACACTTAGGAGAGCACCGGATGATGAAAAGAACAGAAAAAGGGTGCAAAACAGAGTAAATGGGCCATATCACGAAATCCACATGGCCTGGGCCTAAGCCACACAGTCGTGCCTCACTCAACAGTCTCGAACACGGCCTGGCCATGACTTACACAGGCATGTGCCATGGGCATGTCCCTGTCGCGGCCAAGAGGAGTTTTACTTGGATTTGGGTACTTTGAGGCAAAGAAACACATTCCATAGCATATTCAAACACCCTAGTAGGAATTCTACTTAAATTAGAATACTTAGGGGCCAAGTAAGGTATCTCAAAGTCTATATAAGCACCCAATGGGACAACTAGAAGGGGGGAACGAAAGGCTTTAGTCAGGGGACGTCCAACTAGGCCAGAGGAGGAAGATTTGTGGAGATTTACTCGAAGAGAGCCAGTTGATCCATCTCAAAGAAGTCGGAATCATACTCAAGACGGAGGATCTCTCCTTCAATTCCTTCAGGGGGTTTTAGGGATTTCTTATGTCTTGTGTTATATTTTCTTTTGAGATGTTTTCTTTTATTATTATGATCTAAACCCTCATATACCTGAGGGGGATGAAACCGAAGATGAATCTTGTTATCGTTTGTTGAACTATATGATAAATATTTGACTTGTTCTTAATTATGTGTTCTTAATTCTTGTGTTGGTATTTCTGGGATATTAATTCAAGTGTGATGTGCTTAGGTGGAGGAGCAAAAGTCCCTACTTAAGAGTAGATCTGGCATAATTAAGCAGAGTTGATCGTACACCTAGAGATAGGGTGACAAGATTTTGCCGTATTAGGGTGAAACCTAATATGGGAGTCCATATATCGAGTTAATGCAATTCTTAGGGTTTTAATTAGAAAGAGATTTCAATTAATCAACCTAGGGTTAGACGTTGCTCATCTCGAGAGAGGGATTAATATAACTTAGGGAATCTTACGGATCAAGTCAAATGAATAAATCGTCTGGTTCAGAATTAGGTCACAATGAAGTCTAGGTGGATTCTTCCTTGGGTGTCATCTTAATCAATTTGTTTTTCTTCCAAGTTATTTTCCAAATTTCATTCTTCTTTGTCTTAGACTATTTAGTTTAGTAGTTAATTAATTTTAGATTAGATTAAAATCACTTTAATTCTTAGGCTAAATAATAAAAAGAGAGTTATTATTAGTACTTTTGGTTCTTTTGGGTTCGACATTCCGGTCTTGCCTAAACTATACTACTGTTCGATAGGTGCACTTGCCTCAAATCATTGTCTTAGTTAGTTTCCAGGTTCGATCATTCTTTATATAAATTTTAAGACTTTGACATCGCATAATACAACGATCAAGTTTTTGGTGTCGTTTCTGGGGAACTCAAATATTAAGAACGCTTATTTTTTTATTACTTTAGCCATATTATTTTTATTTTGTTTTGGCAATTTTTTTTTTACTTTTTTAAATTTTCTCCCTTCTTTTGTTCCTTTCAGGTACCTCTAGTTTATGACTAGAAGGAACCCGACAGGACCCCTGATTTACGATAGTGATATTGAAGGTACAGTTCGCAGAAATCATAGAGAAATAAGGCGAAGCTTAAACTACATAGAAGAAGAGCAAGAAGCCAAAATCAATACCACCGAAGAGATGGCTGAGAATAATCCGCTACCTCCAAAGGCGGCCAAACATCATGTTCCTCGAACTATGTATGATTATGCTAAACCTATTTTAACAGGAACTGAGTCAAGTATTGTTAGACCTGCTACTGCCGCAAATAATTTTGAACTGAAACCTAACACTATACAGATGATACAACAATTTGTTCAGTTCGATGGTTTGCAGGATGAATATCCAAATAATTACTTGGCGAATTTCCTAGAATTTTGCGACACTTTCAAGATAAATGGCGTTACTGATGATGCCATCCGTCTTCGGTTATTTCCCTTTTCTTTGAGGAATAAAACCAAACATTGGTTGCATTCTCTTCCACGAGGGTCAATCACTACATGGGACCAAATGACCGAAAAAATTTTATTAAAATATTTTCCACCGGCCAAAACGGCCAAATTAAGGAATGATATCTCTTCTTTTGTGCAGATAGATTTAGAGACACTCTATGATGCATGGGAGAGATACAAAGACTTGTTAAGGAGGTGCCTACACCACGGATTACCTTTGTGCCTGCAGGTCCAAACTTTTTACAATAGTGTGAACCCTTCAACACGGCAACTAATCGATTCAGCTACCGGCGGTACCCTGAACAACAAAACTTCTGAAGCAGCCTACGAGTTTATAGAGGAGATGTCACTGAATAAATATCAGTGGCAAGTTTCAAGTACAAGGCCAACCAAAGCAGCCGACGTTTTCAATCTTGATGCAGTGGCTGCGCTATCAAATCAGGTAGAATTGCTACATAAAAAATTTGATGGTTTATATGGTTCTTCGTAGGCACATCCAGTTATGCAGTGCGATGCAAGTGAAGGAGTGGCGAATCCTGAGTACCCACCCATCCTACGGACAGGGCATGGAGAGCGAACAAATGAACTGTATGGGTAATAATTTCCGATCTAACAATAACCCTTATAGTAATACTTATAATTCAGGTTGGAAGAACCACCCCAATTTCTCATAGGGCGGTCAAGGAAATCAAAGGCAACAACCATCCCAAAACTTCCAACAACAACCCTACCCACAGGAAAAGAAGTTGAACCTTGAAGAGATGCTAACAAACTTCATAGCAAATTTCGTAAATCTGATCTCAAAATACAGAAACACGTTTCCAAAAGATAGAAACAAAACTTGAGGCATTGACACAAGAGGTCAAGGATCAAATCAGGCAACTCGCTAAGCAAATGTCTGAGAGACCACAGGGAAGACTACCGAGCAACACCGAGGCTAACCCAAGGGAGCAAGTTCAAGCCATAACAGCTCAAGATAGTGAAGGGTTAGACGCGCTTAATTCAAAACAAAAGAAGGTTGTAGAAGAAGATACGGTTGAGGTTAATAACAAGCCAAAACCAGTAATCAAAGAGTACAAACCTCACATACCATATCCCGAAGTAATAACGAAAGACGACACAGAGGAACAGTTTGGTAAGTTTCTTAAACTTCAAAAGAAATTACATATTAACTTATCGTTTCTTGAAGCTCTTTTGTAGATGCTAGATTCTAGGAAATTTTTAAAGAAACTATTGACAAATAAGCAGAAGATAGACAAGGAATCGCATGTGGAACTAAATGCAGTGTGCTTAGCAATGTTGCAAAATAAACTACCACCGAAATTAAAAAATCCAGGGAGTTTTACAATACCATGCTTAATTGGTAGTTTATCTATTGATAATGCGTTAGCTGATTCAGGGGCAAGCATAAATGTCATGCCTTATAAATTGTTTAAACAACTAGGTCTAGGGAAACCCAACCAAACTAGGATCATTCAATTAGTTGATAAAACTATTAGAGTTCCTAGGGGTATAATTGAAGATGTACTTGTGAAAATTGATAAATTCGTATTCCCAGTAGACTTTATCGTTTTAGACATAGATGAGGACAACATTATCCCCCTAATTTTAGGAAGACCATTCTTAGCAACTGCCAGAACTAGAATCAATGTTGATGCAGGCGAACTTATACTCTGTGTAGGTGACGAGACAGTCACTCTTCAAGTCCTCGATTCAGCTAGAACATCATATAGCCAAGGTGAGAAAGTAAATTCTATTGATAACCATTCGGTTAACCCTTCTTTTTAGGAAGCACCACAAAAGAACACAACTGAGTTCGATCCAAAACCCTGTGTCAACAAGGAAATAACTCACAAGGAACAAGGGATTCAGATCGATGAACTAGAAGAGGAGAAAATGCATCTTAAAGATGAACTAAGGATACACAAAGCAGAACCAAGGTCACTTTACGAGACACACAAGTTTAAAATTAGAGATCAGGTAATGCTAGATAAAGTAGACCCACGAATATCCCCTCATGATCCCAACACAAGCAAGGAAATCCCTTTCAAGGTAATCGTTGTTTTTCTGTACGAAACAATCGAGGTAAGTAATCCCATGTTTGGCACTTTGAAAATAAATGTTACTCGTCTTAAACTCTATCATGATAATGAAACTGTGAGCACGAGGAAGGACTTCCAACTCCTCAAATCACCATGAATATACAAATGAGAGGAAAGTCTAGCTTAAGACTATAAACGAGCGCTTCTTGGGAGGCAACCCGAGTTCTAACCCCATTAACTTCTATATTTTAAACTAACTGTAAACTAACCAAAAACGTAGATTCATAAGCCACACGGCCTTGCACATGGCCGTGGCCGTGGCCTTGTGGATGCACTGAGTCTCCGTACTTACATGGCAGAGATGGTACAAGTCAGAGCAGATCAATTTTCAAGTCACAGACTCAACTACCCCGCCACGGCTGTACGATGCGGCTGTGGTCAACATTGTTAGATCATACACGGGCGTGGAGATCAAAACATGGGCGTGGGAGAAGTGAACAAAGCACAACACGACCATGCGATACGGCCGTGTGACACACCACGCCTGTGTACCACGGGGGTGGGAAAGTACCGGGCCCTAAAATCTTATTTAAACCACCCCCTCCCTCCTCTAACCAACTCCCCATCTCCCTTCCTCCATATCATTTTCTTTTTCCTTCCTTTTTTAGATCTTTAACCTCCCATAGCATTCTTCTCACTCTTTATCTCTACAAAGGCCATGTTGAAAAGACGGAAGGATCCAATCACAGTCTTCCTTAGGGAGACCGATCTACATAAGTTCATGCCGGCCGCTTCATCCAAACGACAAGCCAAGGATCTTTGAGGCCATTTAATTTTTCTTCTTCTCTACTCTTCTCCTTTATTTTCCTTCTCTTTAACTATCTTATGGTTAATTTAGTTTATTTTATTGTCAGGTTCTTCAGGCTGCTAGGGAATCACACCGGAACCATAACCACCGACTCACTACAGCCTTTGAAGTCACACCTACCTCGTGAACCATCTAACAATATAGACTCTTCGGTCCATTCATCCTTTATTCTAATTTTGTTTTACTTTCTATTTTCTTTCTCTTTATCTTTCTTGTCTTTAAATATATATTTAGTATGTTTTGAACTCTTATTATTATTTCCTGGCTAATTCTTTACGAGCTTCCCAATTTCTTCATCTAGCGTAGAGCTCGGTAGCAGCTACCACCCCTATCGACTTCCAACTCCAGGAAACCATCCAAATTCAGGAAGTCTCACCTCTCCCTCTCTCTTAAATTTCATATGCATCTTTGTACATTGAGGGCAATGTACATCTTAAGTGTGGGGGGTGAATATTTATTTCGAGAAAGTGCCTAACTTTCTTCATTATTCTCAAATCCCTGAATGATATCTTGTCTTGAAGTAAGTTCTCATATTATGATTAGAATGAAATTTCCTTTGATTTATGATTTTTATTGATATGTTTTGGATTAAGTCATTGATAATTGTGCATTGATGATTAAATTCGAAGGATACTAGGGAATCAAGCATGATAACTCTAATTTTCATTTAATTAAAAATTTTTCTAGATTGTCTACCTAAATCTAATTATTACCTTGAAGTTTGAAATTTACAAGGTTGACATCAAAAACCCATAATTTTTTTGAGACTTTGAGCCTTTTAGAGCATACATTCTTTTCCTTGCTCACTTTTTGATTATGAGTGTGTCAACGTTGATCTGTTATTCTAGAACTTGCATTGATTATACATGTTGAGACCACACATTTGATTTGATATACTTAGATGATAAAGGCACCTAGGTTTTAACCCACTCACTCCACTAAAAGCCTACCTTCACAATTAACCCCTAGTAAACCATGTTGATCCTAACAACCCTTTTTATTGACTCACCCACTAATATTAACCCAAAACCCTTTATATTTGTTATCGCCATTCCTTTTGACTACCCTTATGTCGAGATTTGATTTGATCAGTTATCTAACTATTTTATCGATTAAATCTATCCTTTATTATGTATTTGACTTGTTCTTAAAAAAAAAGGAAGTATATTCATTATTAGTTCTATAATTAAGTGAGCTTACATATTTAAATTTCAAATCTTGAAGAAAAAGCTCGTATTATTAGTTTTCATTTAATGTAATTATTTAAAATTAGTTCATCTTTCTAGTTAGGTAAATTGTCAAGTCAATCTCGATTCTAACCCTCTAATTCAACCTTTATCCACACCTTTAACCCAAGCCCTGTTACAACCATGTCAAAGACCTTTTGATTTGTGTATCATCTCATATTATAGTGGTGGAGATTTCATTTTCATGAAAGCCTATGGGATTAACTCTTCATGTTTGACTTTTGGGTGCTTAATTCTAAACCTTAAACACTTCGAGTGATTTGAGTGAATCTTTAGTGAGGATGTCAATTCTTGTCAGTTTTGAATCAAAGGTAATTATTTAGATAAGGGGAAACACCTATGTTTTCGTTCTACAAATGTACGACTTTGATTGTTTGAGGCTTTAGAACTCTTTGAATTGAATTATCCATGTATGAATTATCTTTGAAGTATGATGAAACATTATTGATAAATTTTATGGATCGAGGAAGTTTGTTTTAATTGTAAGTCAAGAATTTTGCTTGAGGACAAGCAAAAGCTTAAGTAACATATTTTAAGCCCACATTTAGCATGTTTTTGGATTATTTAAGCCTTGAATTATGTAATTTGGTGCTCTTAATCCTTTGTTTCCATGTTTTACAATCATGAGAGCATAGGATGATGATAAGAACGAAAAATGGGACCAAAACAGAGTAATGGGCCATATCACGAAATCCACACGGCCTGGGCGTAAGCCACACGATCGTGCCTCACTCAACAGTCTCGAACATGGCCTGGGCAAGACTTATACGGGCGTGTTCCATGGGCGTGTCCTTGCCGCAGCCAAGAGTAGTTTCTACTCGGATTTGGATACTTGGAGGCAAAGAAACACATTCCAAAGCCTATTCAAACACCCTAGTAGGAATTCTACTTGAATTAGGATACTTAGGGGCCAAGTAAGGCATCTCAAAGTCTATATAAACACCCAAGGGGGCAACTAGAAGGGTAGAACGCAATGGTTTAGTTAGGGGGCGTCTGACTAGGCCAGAGAAGGCAGATTTGTGGAGATTTACTCGAAAAGAGCCAGTTGATCCATCTCAAAGAAGCCGGAATCATACTCAAGACGGAGGATCTCTCCTTCAATTCCTTCAGGGATTTTAGGGATTTCTTATGTCTTGTTTTATTCTTTCTTTTGAGATGTTTTCTTTTATTATTATGAACTAAACCCTCAGATACTTGAAGGGGTTGAAACCTAAGATGAATCTTGTTATCGTTTGTTGAACTATATGATAAATATTTGACTTGTTCTTAATTATGTGCTCTTAATTCTTGTGTTGATATTCCTGCGATATTAATTCAAGTGTGATATGCTTAGGTGGAGGGGCAAAAGTCCCTGCCTAAGAGTAGATCTGGCATAATTAAGAGATAGGGTGACGAGATTTTGCCGTATTAGGGTGAAACCTAATATGGGAGTCCATAGATCGAGTTAATGCAATTCTAGGGGTTTTAATTAGAAAGAGATTTCAATTAATCAACCTAGGGTTAGATGTTGGTCACCTCGAGAGAGGGATTAATATAACTTAGGGAATCTTACGGATCAAGTCAAATGAATAAATCATCTGGTTCAGAGTTAGATAACAAGTGAAGTCTAGGTGGATTCTTCCTTGGGTATCGTCTTAATCAATTGGTTTTTCTTCCAAGTGATTTTCCCAATCTCATTCTTCTTTGTCTTAGAGTCTTTAGTTTAGTAGTTAACTAATTTTAGATTAGATAAAAAATCGCTTTAATTCTTAGGCTAAATAATAAAAAGAGAGTTAGTATTAGTACTTTTGGTTCCTTTGGGTTCGACATTCTTGTCTTGCCTAAACTATACTACTGTCCGATAGGTGCACTTGCCTCAAATCATTGTCATGGTTAGTTTCCAGGTTCGATCATTCTTTATATAAATTTTAAAACTTTTACTTTACATAAAACAACGATGAAAGCACCACAAAAGAACACAACTAAACCAGATCCTAGACCCCGTGCTAACAAAGAAATAACTCATGAGGAACAAGGGATTCAAATCGATGAACTAGAAGAGTGGAAGACTCATTTCAAGGAAAAACTAGGGATACACAAAGCAGAACCAAAGCCATTCTATGAGATAGACAAGTTAAAAATTGGAGATCAGGTATTGTTAGATAAAGTAGACCCACGAATATCTCCTCCTGACCCCAACACAAACAAAGAAATCCCTTTTAAAGTAATCAATGTTTTCCCATACAGAATGGTCGAGGTAAGTAATTCTATTTTTGGCACTTTTAAAATAAACGCTACTCGACTTGAACTATATATTGTTAGTAAGACTGATAGCATGAGGGAAGATATTCAACTTTTCAAACCATCATGATTAGGTGAATGAGAGGGAAGTCTAGCCTAAGACACTGTTAGATCATACACGGGCATGACAACCTGAACATGGGCATAGAGAAATCGAACGACGCACAACACGGCCGTGCGAGACAGCCGTGTGACTTGGCACGCCTATGGTACACGGGTGTGGGAAAGAACCAGACCCCAAAATTCTATTTAACCCACCCTAACCCCTCCTTCTTCTCACCTACCCCCATCTCTTTTCCTTCATCCCATCCTTCAGACCCCTCCCCTTCTATACTTTTCCTCTTTAGTCCTTCATCTAACTCCTACACCACATCTATGTCGAAAAAGCGGAAGGATCTAAGCACAGTCTCCTCGTGGGAGACCGATCTACATAAGTTCATGCCGGCCGCTTCATTCTCTCGACAAGCCAAGGGTCTTTGAGGCCATTTAGTCTTTACCTTTCTTTTATCGTTTTTTTTTTTTTATTTTCCTTCTCTTTGACTCTCTTATGCTTAAATTAGTTTTTTTTTTATCTTTGTTTCTTTGTTTTAGGTTCTAAAATCTGCTAGGGAATCACCACAACCACGACTATAGCCACCCCACCGCAGCCTTAGAAATGACACCCACCTCGTGAACCATCTAACAATAAGGACTCTTCGGTCCATTCATCTTTTACTTTAATTTTAGTTTACTTTCTATTTTCTTTCTCTTTATCTTTCTTGTCTTTAAATATGTATTTAGTATATTTTGAATTATTATTATTATTTCCTGGCTAATTCTCTGCAAGCGTTCCAATTTCTTCATCTAGTGCAGAGCTGGGTAGCAACCACCACACCTCGGGACTCCCAACTCAAGGAAACCATCCAAATTCAAGAAGTTTCACCTCTCCCTTTCTCTTAAATTTCATATACATCTTTGTACATTGAGGGCAATGTACATCTTAAGTGTGAGGGGTGAATATTTATTTCGAAAAAGTGCCTAACTTTCTTCATTATTCTTAAATCCCTGAATTATGCCATGAATGATATCTTGTCTTTAAGTAATTTTGTCATATTATGATTTGAATAAAATTTCCTTTGATTTATGATGTTTGTTGATATGTTTCAGATTAAATCATTTATAATTGTGCAATTTTGATTTAAATATTAGGAGACTAGAGATTCAAGCATGATGAGTCTATTTTCAAAAATTAGAATTTTGTTAGGTTGTCTACCTGAATCTAATTATTTCCTTGAAGTTTGAAATTTACGAGGTTGACATCAAATAAATTTTTGTGAGATTTTGAGCCTTTTAGAGCATAAACTCTTTTTCTTGCTCACTTTATTGAATATGAGTGTGTCAACATTGATTTGTTATTCTAGAACTTGCATCGATTATATATGTCGAGACCACACCTTTGATTTACTATACAGAGATAATAAAGGCACCAAGGATTTAACCCACTTACCCCCAATAAAAGCCTACCTTCATAATTAACCCCTAGTGAACCCTTTTAATCCTAACAACCTTTTTTTTATTGACTCACCTACTAATATTAACCCAGCAACCTTTGTATTTTTTTTCACCATTCCTTTTGACTACCCTTATATCGAGATTTGATTTGATCAGTTGCCTAACTATTTTATCTATTTGAATTATTAAATCTATCCTTTATATTTGACTTGTTCCTAAAAAAAAAATCGAAGTATATTCATTAAATGAGCCTTTATCCACACCTTTTACCCAAGCCCCGTTACAACTCTTTTTAAAGACCTTTTGATTTGTGTATCATCTCATTTTATAGTGGTGGAGATTTGATTTTTATGCAAGCCTATGGGATTAACTTTTCATGTTCGAGTTATGAGTGCATTTTCCTGAACCTTAAACACTTCAATTGATTTGAGTGAATCTTTAGTGAGGATGTCAACCCTTGTCGATTTTGAATCAAAGGTAATTATTTAGATGAGGGGAAACACTTATGTTTTATGCTACAAATGTATGACTTAGATTGTTTGAATCTTTAGGATTCTTTCAGTTGAATTATCCATGTATGAATTATCTTTGAATTACGATGAAACATTATTGATGAATATTATGAATCAAGGAAGTTCATTTTAATTGTAAGTTGAGAATTTTGCTTGAGGACAAGCAAAAGCTTAAGTGTGGGGGTATTTGATAAACCGTAATAATAACATATTTTAAGCCCACATTTAACATGCTTTTGGATGATTTAAGCCTTGAATTGTGTAAATCGGTGCTCTTAATCCTTTGTTTTCATGTTTTATACTCAGAAAAGCATCGAAGGATGAAAAGAACGAGAAACGGGCCAAACGGAGTAAATGGGCCATAACACAAAATCAACATGGCCTGGGCCCAAGACCACACGGTCGTGCCTCATTCTACAGTCTCGAACACGGCCTGGCAATGATTCACACGGGCGTGTGCCATGGGCGTGTCCCTGCAGTGACAAAGAGAAATTTCACTCGGATTAGGATACTTAGAGGCGAAGAAACACATTCAGAATCCTATATAAACACCATAAGTATGACCTAAAAGGGGGGAACCCAAGGCTTTAGTTAGGGGGCGTCCAGCTAGGTCAAAGAGGCCGGATTTGTGGGGATTTACTCCAAGATAGCCAGTTGATTCATCTCAAAAAGCTAGAATCATACTCAAGACGGAGGATCTCTCTTTCAATTCCTTCAAGGGGTTTTAGGGATTTCTTACGTTTTGTTTTATCTGTTCTTCTGAGATGTTTTCTTTTATTATTATGAACTAAACCCTCAGATACCTAAGGGGGATCAAAACCTAAGATGAATCTTGTTATCGTTTGCTGAACTATATGATAAATATTTGACTTGTTCTTAATTATGTGTTCTTAATTCTTGTGTTGATATTTTCGGGATATTAATTCAAGTGTGATGTGCTTAGGTGGAGGAGCAAAAGTCCCTGCCTAAGAGTAGATCTAGCATAGTTAAGCGGAGTTGCTCGCGCGTCTAGAGATAGGGTGACAAAAATCTGCCGGATTAGGGTCAAACCTAATGTGGGAGTCCATAGATCGAGTTAATGCAATTCTAAGGGTTTTAATTAGAAATAGATTTTAATTAATCAACCTAGGGTTAGACGTTAGTCTCCTCGAGAGAGGGATTAATATACGTTAGGGAATCATACGGATCAAGTCAAGTTAATAATTCATTTGGTTCAGAGTTAGATAACAAGTGAAGTCTTGGTGGATTCTTCCTCGGGTATTGTCTTAGTCAATTGGTTTTGTCTCACAAGTATTTTCCCCAATTTCATTTTTCTTTGTCTTAGAGTCGTTAGCTTAGTAGTTAGTTAATTTAGATTAAACAACAAATTCCTTTATTTTAGGCTAGATAATAAAAAGAAAGTTAGTATTAGTACTTTTAGTTCCTTTGGGTTTGACAATCCGGTCTTGCCTTAACTATACTACTGTTTGATAGGTGCGCTTGCCTTAAATCATTGTCATAGTTAGTTTCCAGGTTTATCATTCTTTATGTAAATTTTAAGACTTTGACATCGCATAAAACAACGACCAGCGTGCGATTCAAGATTGCTTCGGCTATGTATGGCACTTAGCATGTGAGATTAAAATAGCTTTGGCTATGTATTAGCCTTAGTGTGCGAGAGTTCAGGTATTCGACATCATTCCGTTTGGGTATGAGTTTGTTACAGATTGGTTCAGGTATGTATATGAATTATACGAGCTTAAAATCGAAGAAGTTATGAAGTTTTCATATAAGCATATAATTAAGCATGTGGAAGGTTTGTTAGTATTTATGAATTACAAGCTAACAAGTTCGAATTCATGATTTGTGTATTTATGATTAGTTGAGTTTATTTCCTACGAGCTTACTAAGCTATAAAGTTTACTTTCTTTGTTTTTCCCATGTTTTGTAGTGTTATCAAAGCTAGCTTGCATTCAAGGATCGTCAGAGATCGTTCCACACTATCCACCTTTCACTAGGTACCTATGAACTTGGTATTTTAAATATATGGCATGTATAGGGACTATGGTCATGTTGGGTATGATTTGGTAGTGAGTTTTGCCATTTGAGATGGCTTGTAAATGTATATATTTTGGTTTGTGTATATAGACATGAAAGTTGGCTTGTTTTGGTATGTTTGAATTTTGTGTATATTTATATAAATATATGGCTTATGTTGTGAGTTCATGAATAGGTATATGTGGCTTTTATATTATATAAATTGTGGAGGTTATTTGATTGATATTGGAGTAGTTATATGCTTATGATCTTAATGCATAATAATGCATATTTGGAAGGGTATAACTAGTTGAATGGTAAATGTGAAGTTTGGTATAAATGGTATGATATGTTTTATGATTAGTGTAACACCCCTAACTCGTGTCCGTCGCCAGATTAGGTTTATGAGGCATTACCGAACTAAACTAAATTCTGAATAGACATTCAATTGAATTCGAGCACAAGCAATGCGATCATTAATATATTATAAAACATTACAATCTATTAAATTAAATAATGTACAACGAGTTTTGTTACCAGTACTTAATACATACAAATGTCCGAATCACATAACTTAAGCATTCATGACATACATACATTTAAACCATATCCCAACCTATGTCATTTTATAACATATATCGGATATAAATCAAAACTCATATAACATAAGCTGATTTTCATTCATATTACTATAATACATATGCATATTAAACCAACCGAACCATTATACTATTTAATAATCAATTGCATAAACAAACATATTAATATTACATCTTGTGGCCGAACATACAATTTCACTTTTCATTTGGATTCGTACCTAACCAACCATGAAACATATTCATCTCTTACCATTAACAATCGGATCTATATAGCTAACTATCATATACATATATATCATTTTAAGAGTATAAATATCACATAGCCAAATTCACTTAATAGCCAAACTCACTTAAACATAACATTACTTATTCTTACTAAACACATCAAGCATATGTCATTTACCATATTGCCGAACACATGTCTTAACTCAACTATCATTAGTAAAGCATATTAAGCAAGTAACACATAAATTCACCTTAGTCGAGATCATGCACACATCATAAACACAACAACCATGTTTCAATTATAATAAGCCAAGTCCAAGTTTACTAAAACCAACACATAACACATATATATATACCAAATGAGCACCTTCCATATATGATATACACCATAACCGAATTTAAAACATCTATTAGCATTATGAACAAGCCATTATATCAAAACATAGAAATGAAACTTAACCAAAAGAAATAGCCATTTTCGCAAGGCTATATTTATATACAAGATCAAATATCATAGGTTTCAAAACTTAGTCTAACCTATACATGCCTTTGATTCAAAAACTAAACTTATAAGTACCAAAGAAGATGATAGTGTGGTTGACTTCTCTGACGATCCTCTGAGTCTGTAGCTTGACCAAAATCTATAAAACAGAACATTGAACACACACAGAGTAAGCTTACTAGCTTAGTAAATCTTAAGCAATTTTGATATAACATTCAAACATTTAAACATTTTAAACATTAGGTTTTTGGCACTGAAAAATAAACATTTCAACTTGAAATTTCATCATGGCCGAATGCTATCAATCCAATTATGAAACACCCCAAACTCAGCCCACGAGCCTGAACCGGATCTGGTATGTTCCTTAAGTAAACAGGTTTCAAAGTTCTTTTGTACTTTGGGAAAAATAGTGTGTTTTGAAAGAAATATTGTTTTGGGTTGGGCTTGAGTTAAAAAAAAACCCATTTATCTTATTTTAAAATCCAATTAATTAAGGTGACCAAACAATTAGGGTTTATTTTTAAAGACTAAATTTTACTTAACTTTAATTGAAAATAATTCGTAACATAGTAATTAAAAATAAAAGTAAAGAAATGTAATTTATGGCCTTATTACATCAAGTAAAATCCCAAAATAAAATTCTAAAATACTTAAATAAAATCAAATTTCCATATTGAATAAAACTTCAAGCTGAGCATGACCATCCCTAAGCTTCGCTTCAACCCCATCCATTATTGATCGTCCCCTGAAAAATAGTCCCACAATGGGTTGAGTCAACAGACTCAATGTGTACACAACACTAAAATTCAATAGATCAGGCATGCATTTTCATATCAAATACTTATTCATATAACAAATAAAAATGATGATGCAACCCAAACCCAAACCTAATTGTCCATCCGCTACACACCCCCGTGCTCGCCACCACACTGTGGGGACTACTAAGTCAACCTCTATCCGCTACACACCATCGAAGCGCGTCATTGCAATCGACGACGTGCTCATCGCCATATATATAAAATTTGTGGCATAGCCACCAGATAATTGTGTCATGAGACACCACATTTGAGATAATGTAACCGGGTTACCACATTCGAGATAATGTGACCAAGTCACCACATTCGAGATAATGTGACCGAAGTCACCACATTCGAGATAGTGAGACGAAGTCACCACATTCACTTCCCATTTCTCATATAACCCGAATGCCCCATATTATTCATATTATGCATATCATACTTAAATTCACATTCATGTCACTTTTCACATGTTAAATATAACATATTTCGTAATCCTAGTAGGAGTAGGAAACGCATTCACAGTACTTTGTACCATAACATGGTACATTAGCCACATTCTTATATTTTCATATTCGAACATATAACAAGTTTAAGCCATACATCGTATTAAAAGATAGTGTAGGGTACACACCGATTCGCTTAGCAAATTCTTTGAGATCTCGAAATCTGATCTACCGCTTAGATCCTTATTCCCTACATTTGATTAATCACTTTAAAATGCCATTCGACCATAAATCCAAATCCTAGTAGGATTAGTATACTTAATCTTACCTTGTTTGCCGATTTGATTAATAATTAAATCCCGAAATTTGTAGTATTCCTTCCTTAAAAATCGGCTAGCCACCAAATCATTTAACTAGGTCAGTTTCCAACTTTTGAATAAATAGGAAATAATTCTAAATACCAAAAATAAGCCTTGGCCGAATACTTCATATGCTTACCTTGTGGATTTTAAATCCCGAAACTCACCGAATAACTAGGGAACACGTGGCCTATGGTGTACCTTCGGGAAAAGAACTTCTCCTTCCTTGTAGTCGACACTTAGTAAATCCTGAAAGATCTCTTCAAAGTTTCGGCAATAAGATATTAATGGGGTTAGTCCTAGATTTCGGCAAATCTTAAAAGAAAAAGGATGAAACCGAATGAGATCTTACCCTTACTTGAAGAAATCGATTGCACCTTCACTTCAATCTTCAGAGATTCGGCTATGGCTAGATGATGATCTCACAACTTTTGGCTTTTGAAGGGATTAGAGAAGGAAGAATAAAGATGGAGGATTCGGCTAGAACACAAGGTATTTTGGCTTGGCAAAAATAAAAGAAGAAGAAGATTTGGTGAAGAGAATTCGGCAGAGACTTTTAAAGAACAGAAAATAATGCAGAATGGCCTCTCTTTTCCTTTTATAGCCGAAATTACTAAGCTAGAGTCCCTTACTTGGCCACCACTCATCTATTTTGATAGCTTTATCCCTTTAATTATCACTTTATTCAAATTAAAAGAATTTAATCCAACAATTATCTCTTGAAACTAATCCAAATTAAATCCTTTATTTATCCACTTATTAGCCGAATTTTAAAGAGAATAAAACTCCTCCTTTTTTAAAAGCTTGTGCCGTCCACCTCACTTCTTTTGGAAGCAAAATAAAATTTCTTTTATTTGCTTCCCATGTGACTCGAACTCAGGCCCAACACCCTTTCATGTGGCGCCATTTCCATAGGCCCTAAGTGGCATCTTAAGGCCACTCTTCCAAGCCTGTTTGTGTGTCAAATTTCACATACTTTTTCTCTTAAGGCCACCTTACCTCAATTTCCTCTTTTAAACTTTAAAACTAGACATTTTCTAAGTCATTTCTTTACATTTCTAAGTTTCCAAAAATTTTCGTTTGCCTCTTTTAACCTAAACATTTCCTTAAATTTCTAAGTTTCTAGAAATGTTCACTTTCCTCTTTCGAGTTATTTCTAAATCATTTCCTTACATTTCCTAGTTTCCAAAAATGTTCATTTTCCTCTTTTGAACTTAACATTTCCATACATTTCCAGGTTTCCAAAAATGTTCACTTTCCTCTTTTGAAACTCGATATTTCTAATATTTTCCAAAGTTTTTCCCTTTTCACCTAAAGTTCTAAAAACCCTTAATACACTTCCAAACACTGCCAAAACCTACCAACTCATGAATTATGCACAAACGCATAACCCCTAGTCTAGGATGTTACAAATTAACCCAAGTATCATTACTTTATTACTATAAGCATGTAACTCATCGAATCACATAAATATAATATGTATTCGCATATTCCAAATCGAATGAATACAACATACATATCCATCACATATCATTTGTACACATACACAAACACATTCAACCATTTTCACCTTTAACACCTTCATCTATAGCCGATTCTCCAAAATAACCTATTTAAGCTTGAATTCTATTATATATATAGTTCGTACTCATCAATGGTAAGCTCAATAGCACATATAAAATTTTCACCAAATCATCAACTATATTACATCATATTCAATTTGAATGGTAATAGACCAACTTACCTTATCCCTTACAAATATAAAAGGGCTTATACTTACCTGAGCTTCTAGCTCATTGTATTAAATATGTTCCACCGTGTAATGATACATGAATTTTTCTATTTATCACATGTCACCGGCATTAAGCCTGCTAGACATCAAAGCCTGAAATACTCACCGGCATTTAGCCACCTAGGTAATAAGCCCGATATAATTCACCGGCACTAGGCCTGTTAGGCATTAAGCCTAATATAGATCACTGGCACAAGGCCTGCTAGGCTCGGAGCTCGAGTATCAATATAATGAAACCATTTCATACATATTTCTTAATACTAAAATCAGATATATCACATATATTTCATAGTACTATCACATATCAATTTCGAATAAACTTAACCACATTACCTAATTAAAACTCAATTCACATATACTACTAACCAACATTCGGCATTTTCATGTATTTTCCCATAACTTTTTAAATTTCAACATTTATTAGATTACGTAAATAATTTCCAACATATATTTGCTTAACGACTTACCTCGACTATCAACGGACGACGAAGACAGGCTATTCGATAACTTTTGCCTTCCCCCGATCCAAGTCCGTTTTTCTTTGTTCTTGATCTAAACATATTAAAAATAAGCTCATTCAAGCACATTTCAATTCAATTTAGTCCTAAAACACATAAATGGTCAAATTACCATTTTACCCCTAATGTTTCACATTTTCACAATTTAGTCCTATTTGCACAAAACACAAAATACACAAAATTTCATTACACAACCTAAGGGCCGAATATTCATAGGGATTATATAAGTCCATTTATTTCGTTTATTTTGCATTTTAACCCCTCAAAAAATTTATTTTTGCAATTTAGCCTAAAATACTCAAATTCACCAACATTTCCAATTCAAAACTTGTTAATTTCTAGCATACTTTTAATATTTTTCCATCAAACATCATAAAGCACAAACATATTACCATGGCTGAATATCAAACATGCTCAAATTCAAAAAATTCTAACATGGGTCAACTAATATTCAAAGCAACGATCTCAAAAACGTAAAAATTATCAAGAACCGAAATCAAACTAACCTTGAATTTGAGACTATAGTTGTCGAAAATCAAATGGAACTAAGCCCTTGTTTTTTCCTCCACATTCGGCCAAGAAATAAAAGATGAAATGGCCTTTATTTTTGTTTTATTTTATCATATTATGATAATTTAATCACTTTACCAAAATACCCTTTGTTATTAAATATTATTAACTTATAAAATAAGGACAAAGATGACTTTAGCCACCCACTAACCTTAATAATGGGTTATTTGCCCTTTTAATACCTCATATTTAAAAGCCACTATCACTTAAACACTTTTCACTATAGTTTGCAACTTTTACATTTTACGCGGTTAAGTCCTTTTATTAAATTAAACACACAAACAATCAAATTTTCATACGAAACTTTTACACATTATAATTCACAGATAATAAGCACTGAAAATAGTATTTAAAAAAATTTTCGACTCAGATTCGTGGTCTCGAAACCACCGTTCCAATTAGGGTCAAATTCGGACTGTTACAACTCCCCCTTTAGGGATTTTCGTCCCCGAAAATCTTACCGTTAAACAAAGTCGGATATTGTTGCCGCATTGAATCATCAGGCTCCCATGTAGCCTCTTCTACTCCATGTCGATTCCATAGTACTTTTACTAACAGAATTTTCTTGTTTCTCAATTCTTTCACTTCACGAGCTAAAATACAGATCGGTTCCTCCTCGTATGTCATATCGGATCAGATTTCAATCTCAGACGTAGAAATCACATGTGACGGATCTGACCGATATCTACGAAGCATCGAAACATGAAATACGTTGTGTATCTTTTCTAATTCAGAGGGCAACTTCAATCTATAAGCAATAGGCCTAATACGTTCGATGATCTTATACGACCCAATGAATCTCGAACTTAGTTTGCCTTTTCGACCAAAACGAAGTACTTTCTTACACGGAGAAACTTTCAAAAATACTCGATCTCCGACCAGAAACTCAATGTCTTTATGTTTCAAATCAGCATAGGACTTTTGGCGATCCGATGTGGCTTTCAAACTATCTCTGATTACAGCCACTTTCTGTTCAGTCTTTTTAATCAAATCAACCCCGTGTATCTTGTTTTCACTGAGCTCGGTCCAGTACGACAGTGTACGACACTTGCGGCCATATAGAGCTTCGTAAGGTGCCATTTTGATACGAGATTGAAAACTGTTATTATAAGCAAATTCAATCAAATGTAAGTATCGTTCCCACGTACCTTCAAACTCGAGGACGCATCTCAACATATCCTCAAGTATCTGAATGGTTTGTTCAGACTGACCGTCTGTCTGTGGATGAAAAGCTGTGCTAAAGTGTAGTTTGGTACATAAACCCTCTTACAATTTCTTCTAAAATTGCGACGTGAATCTCGGGTCTCTGTCCGAGACAATGGAAATTTGCACACCATGTAATCTCACAATTTGAGATACATACAACTCAGCAAGTTTATCGAGTGAATAGTCCGTACGAACTAGAACAAAGTGAGCCGATTTGGTTAGTTTATCCACTATAACCCAGACTGTATCTTTCTTGCTCGGTGTCGTAGGCAAGCCGAATACAAAATCCATAGTAATTCTATCCCATTTCCATTCAGGTATCATGATCGGCTGAACTAACCCGGAAGGCACCTGATGTTTGGCTTTTACTTGCTGACAAATTAAGCACTTGGAAACAAATTTGTATATATCCCTTTTCATACTAGCCCACCAACAGAACTGTTTCAAATCATTATACATTTTCGTGCTACCTGGATGTACTGATAATCGACTATTATGAGCCTCATTCAAAATCATCTGAATCAAATTCATATTCCTCGGAACACATATTTGGCCTTTGAAATTCAAACAATCATTTTCATCGAATCGAAACTCTGACTCTGCATCATTTTCACACTAAACTCATCTTGTCATCGTATCTTTGTCAACTTTCTGAGCATCATAAATTTGTTAAATAAACAATGGTCTGGCTTTCAATTCAGTTAATATCAAACCATCACCAGACATAACCATATGTGTGTTCAACGTACGAAGAGCAAATAATGATATTTGACTTAGGGCATCTGCGACAGCATTAACTTTCCTTGGATGATAGTCAATCACTAATTCGTAATCTTTCAATAGCTCTAACAATCTGCATTGTCTCAAGTTCAAATCTTTCTGAGTCATCAAATACTTTAAACTTTTGTGATCTGAATAAACATGACACTTCTGACCGAATAGGTAATGACGCCAAATCTTCAACGCGAATACTATAGCTGCTAACTCCAGATCATGAGTCGGATAATTTCTTTCATGTGGCTTCAACTGTTTCAAAGCATAGGCTACTACTTTGCCTTCTTGCATTAAAACGCAACCCAAACCATTTAAAAAAGCATCACTATACACAACAAAATCTTTACCCGATTCAGGCTGAATTAACACTGGAGCTTCGGTCAAGAGAGCTTTCAACTGATCGAAACTTTGCTGACATTTTTCCATCCATTCGAACTTGACATCTTTCTATAATAGTTTTGTCAATGGGGTAGCTATCATAGAAAAACCTTTCACGAATCGTTTGTAATATCCAGCAAATCCCAGAAAGCTTTGAATTTCTGAAACATTATTTGGTGGCTTCTAATCTAGTATAGCCGATATTTTATTTGGATCAACCAGAATGCCTGACGCTGAAACAACATGACCCAGAAAGCTGATTTCATTCATCCAGAACTCACACTTACTAGACTTTGCATAGAGCTGTTGATCTCGCAAAGTTTATAGCACCAATCTCAAATGCTCGGCATGTTCGGTTTCATTTCTAGGGTGGATCAGAATATCATCTATAAACACTACCACAAACCGATCCAAATACTGTCTGAAAATCTGATTCATCAAATCCATAAAAATAGCAGGTGCATTAGTAAGTCCAAAAGGCATAACCAGGAACTCAAAATGTCTATACCTCGTTCGGAATGTAGTTTTTGGCACATCGGAATCTCTGACTCGCAACTGATAATAACCCGATCTCAAATCTATCTTCGAAAACACTGAAGCCCCTTTCAAATGATCAAACAAATCATCAATCTGAGGCAACGAGTATTTATTCTTTATAGTCACCTTATTCAGCTGCCAATAATCAATACACATTCGCATAGTCCCATCTTTCTTTTTCATAAATAGAACTGGTGCACCCCAAGGAGAGAAACTCGGTCGTGCAAAGCCCCTCTCTGTCAACTCTTGTAACTGTGCTTTCAACTCTTTCAATTCAGTAGGTTCCATTTGATACGGAGCTATTGAAATCGAAGTCGTCCCTGGTACTAATTCAATACCAAACTCTATCGGTAATTCTTCAGGAAACACATCTGGGTATTCACACACAACTGGTGCGGATTCAATCTGCTTTTCAGATACTTTACTATCCAACACATAGGCCAAGTAAGCTTCACATCCTTTTCTCACATACTTACGAGCTAACATTGAGGGTATTACTGCCGGTAACCCATTCAGATCATTAGATTCAACCTGGATGATCTCACCGTTCTGACATCTCAAATCAATAGTCTTTCTTTTGCAATTAACCATAGCATCGTGCAAAGTTAACAAGTCCATTCCCAAAATTATATCGAACTCATCAAAAGGAAACAACATTAAATCAGCTGGAAAGCATGAATCCCGAATCATCAACGGGCAACCTTTACACACTTTACGATCTAGAACACATCGACCCAAGGAGTTGGAGACATGAATCACAAACTCAGTAGACTCAACAGGTAGAGTCTTACTGGATACTAAAGTTTTGCACACATATGAATGAGTCAAACCTGGATCAATCAATGCAATCACAGTAGTATCATAAAGAGTGAAAGTACCAGTGATAACATCTGGGGAGGAAGCATCCTCTCTGGCACTTATAGCATATGCTCTAGCTGGTGCACGAGCCTCTGATCTAACTGCAGTGTCTTTGGTTCCTTTCTGGCTGCCACTTACATTTCCTGAATGCCTAGGTGGTTTGCCTTGCACTGAAACATTACTCGGTCTGATATTCTGAGCTGTATTTTGTTCGGCTAGCACCGGGCACTCTCTGATAAAATGATCTGACGATCCACATTTAAAGCAGGACCGATCACAAAATCTACAACTCCCAAAATGCCATTTACCACAATGCTTGCATTCAACCTGATTCTGCTGAACATTACCAACACTGGCCATCGAATAGCTTAGGAACCCGCAGGAGGTCGATCTCATCTAGACATGTTTGAAGTAGCTTTATGTCGACCAAAGTCATCTTTGAACTTCTTAGACATAGATTGGAAAGTCTTATTCGATAGATCTTTTACGAATGTCTCTAGCTTCCATTTCAAACTTTCTTTTCTCTTTCCCAAGCTCTTCAGCTTTGGAAGCTCGTTCGACGAGTACCACGAACTCTTTGATCTCGAGTATGCCAACTAGCAACTTAATATCTTCATTTAGACCGTCTTCAAACCTTTTGCACATAATGGCTTCAGTTGACACACACGCTCGGGCATATCGGCTCAATCTGACGAACTTCCGCTCATACTCAGTCACGATCATTCGACCCTGTTTCAATTCTAGAAATTATTTTCGTTTCTGATCGATGAATCTCTGATTGATATATTTCTTAGGGAACTCGATCTGGAAGAAATCCCAAGTCACTTTTTCTTTCAGAACCACCGATACTAGTGTATTCCACCAGTGATATGCAGTGTCCCGTAGTAAAGATATATCACACTTCAAGCATTCGTCTGGAGTACATGACAACTCATCGAGCACCCGAATAGTGTTATCAAGCCATATCTCAGCTCGTTCCGCATCGTCGTCATCATTAGCTTTAAATTCCTCGGCCCTAAATTTCCTGATTTTATCAACGGGATCTCATTGGAGGTGCTGAAGGTATCGGAGTTAGATTATTCGGGGGTGGAGGCTGTTGTACAGCCAGATTATTCTGAATAAATTGGGTAAACCATTCATTCATCATCTGGTAGAAGGCTTGCTTAGCCTCCCCCTCATGGCTACCGAAGATAGGTCGAGAGTTTACCGGCACTGACCTACGTGCGAGATCAGGCTCTACACTCTCTACATCATCCGCTACGGCTCTGTCAGGATCCATTTACTATAAAAAAACACAATTTGAAATGTCAGAAGTCACCACACTATTGTATATTTAATAAAGGCATGTATAGCTAGATTCTTACACGCTACGGTAGTCCTAGAATCGACTAAACCTTAAGCTCTGATACCAATCAAATGTAACACCCCTAACCCGTGTCCGTTGCCGAATTAGGGTTATGAGGCATTACCGAACTAAACTAAATTCTGAATAGACATTCAATCGAATTCGAGCACAAGCAATGCGATCATTACTATATTATAAAACATTACAATCTATTAAATTAAATAATGTACAACGAGTTTTATTACCAGTACTTAATACATACAAATGTCCGAATCACATAACTTAAGCATTCATGACATATATACATTTAAACCATATCCCAACCTATGTCATTTTATAACATATATCGGATATAAATCAAAACTCATATAACATAAGCTGATTTTCATTCATATTACTATAATACATATGCATATTAAACCAACCGAACCATTATACTAGTTAATAATCAATTGCATATACAAACATATTAATATTACATCTTGGCCGAACATACAATTTCACTTTTCATTTGGATTCGTACCTAACCAACCATGAAACATATTCATTTCTTACCATTAACAATCGGACCTATATAGTTAACTATCATATACATATATATCATTTTAAGAGTATAAATATCACATAGCCAAATTCACTTAAACATAACATTATTTATTCTTACTAAACACATCAAGCATATGTCATTTACCATATTGCCGAACACATGTCTTAACTCAACTATCATTAGTAAAGCATATTAAGCAAGTAACACATAAATTCACCTTAGTCGAGATCATGCACACATCATAAACACAACAACCATGTTTCAATTATAATAAGCCAAGTCCAAGTTTACTAAAACCAACACATAACATATATATATACCAAATGAGCACCTTCCATATATGATATACACCATAACCGAATTTAAAACATACATTAGCATTATGAACAAGCCATTATATCAAAACATAGAAATGAAACTTAACCAAAAGAAATAGAAACAGAACATTGAACACACATAGAGTAAGCTTACTAGCTTAGTAAATCTTAAGCAATTTTGATATAACATTCAAACATTTAAGCATTTTAAACATTAGGTTTTTGGCACTAAAAAATAAACATTTCAACTTGAAATTTAATCATGGCCGAATGCTATCAATCCAATTAACCCAAGTATCATTACTTTATTACTATAAGCATGTAACTCATCGAATCACATAAATATAATATGTATTCGCATATTCCAAATCGAATGAATACAACATACGCATCCATCATATATCATTTGTACACATATACAAACACATTCAATCATTTTCACCTTTAACACCTTCATCTATAGCCGATTCTCCAAAATAACCTAGTTAAGCTCGAATTCTATTATATATATAGTTCGTACTCATCAATGGTAAGCTCAATAGAACATATAAAATTTTCAACAAATCATCAACTATATTACATCATATTCATTTTGAATGGTAATAGATCAACTTACCTTATCCCTTACAAATATAAAGGGGCTTATACTTACCTGAGCTTTTAGCTCACTGTATTAAATATGTTCCACCGTGTAACGATACATGAATTTTTCTATTTATCACATGTCACCGGCATTAAGCCTGCTAGGCATCAAAGCCTGAAATACTCACCGGCATTAAGCCTGCTAGACCAAAGGTCTGAAATTTGATCACCGGCATTTAGCCTGCTAGGCAATAAGCTCGATATAATTCACCGACACTAGGCCTGCTAGGCATTAAGCCCGATATAGATCACCGGCATAAGGCCTGCTAGGCTCGAAGACTGAGTATCAATATAATGAAACCATTTCATACATCTTTCTTCATACTAAAATCATATATATCACATATATTTCATAGTACTATCACATAACAATTTCGAATAAACTTAACCATATTACCTTATTAAAACTCAATTCACATATACTACTAACCAACATTCGGCATTTTCATGTATTTTCCCATAACTTTTTAAACTTCAACATTTATTAGATTACGTAGATAATTTCCAACATATATTTGCTTAAAGACTTACCTCGACTATCGACGGACGACGAAGATCGGCTATTCGATAACTTTTGCCTTCCCCGGATCCAAGTCAATTTTTCTTTGTTCTTGATCTAAACATATTAAAAATAAGCTCATTCAAGCATATTTCAATTCAATTTAGACCCAAAACATATAAATGGGCAAATTACCATTTTACCCCTAATGTTTCACATTTTTACAATTTAGTCCTATCTGCACAAAACACAAAATACACAAAATTTCATTACACAACCTAAGGGCAGAATATTCATAGGGATTATACAAGTCCATTTATTTCATTTATTTTGCATTTTAACTGCTCAAAAAATTTATTTTTTCAATTTAGCCCAAAATACTCAAATTCACCAACATTTCCAATTCAAAACTTGTTAATTTCTAACATACTTTTAATATTTTTCCATCAAACATCAGAAAGCACAACCATATAACCATGGCCGAATATCAAACATGCTCAAATTCAAAAAATTCTAACATGGGTCAACTAATATTCGAAGCAACGATCTCAAAAACGTTAAAATTATCAAGAACCGAAATCAAACTAACCTTGAATTTGAGACTATAGTTGACGAAAATCAAATGGAACCAAGCCCTTGTTCTTTCCTCTGCATTCGACCAAGAAATAAAAGATGAAATGGCCTTTATTTTTGTGTTATTTTATCATATTATGATAATTTAATCACTTTACCAAAATACCCTTTGTTACTAAATATTATTAACTTATAAAATAAGGACAAAGATGACTTTAGCCACCCACTAAACTTAATAATAGGCTATTTGCCCTTTTAATACCTCATATTTAAAAGCCACTATCACTTAAACACTTTTCACTATTGTTTGCAACTTTTACATTTTACGTGATTAAGTCCTTTTATTAAATTAAACACACAAACAATCAAATTTTCATACGAAACTTTCACACATTATAATTTACAGATAATAAGCACTGGAAATAATATTTAAAAAAATTTCAGACTCAGATTCGTGGTCCTAAAACCACCATTCCGATTAGGGTCAAATTTGGACTGTGACAATTAGTGTGCATAGAGAATGGGAGTAGTGAATATATATGTTGTGGTGCCATTTGGGTTGATGTATGTACATTCAAATTTGGGTGGCAAATTGGCTTGGTAATTAGCCTATTTTTTTCTACATGGGCAGAGACATGGGCGTGTGTCTCAGCCGTGTGTGACAGACGATCATGTTAGACGGTCGTGTGCCCCCTAGTGTTGAAATTGAAATGAAGTCAGTATGCTTCACACAATCTTACACACGGACGTGTGATCGGCAGTGTGGCATATGTTAGTATTCGCCTTAATTTGCACACAGCCTAGCACACTGGCGTGTGACTTGGCCGTGTTGAATAACTAAGTATTTAGCATGGCCTATCACACGGCCTAGCACACAGGCATTTTTGGCCACTTCGAAGGGCACACGGACGTGTGGTTAGCTGTGTGACCCAAGTCAATAAGCTCACTTGTTTGGAAATGGGGTTGAACACAGGTTGGGACACGGCCATGTGCTTCCATTTCGAATGTTCACATGGCCTGTGATATGGGCGTGTTTGGTGGCCATGTGAGACACACGGCCTGGCCATATAGGCGTGTGTCCCCTATTTTGAGAAAAAATTATAAGTGTTGCAAAATTTCTTGAGTTATCGATTTAGTCCCAAATCAATCGCAATGCATGTTTAGGGCCTCGTAGGCTCGTATTAGGGACAAAATGATTGAGATTGGATGATGATTGTATGTATTGATTAAATGTATAAGATATTTTTTTGTAAATGTGTTGTAAGTCTGGTAATGCTCCGTAACCCTATTTCGGTGTTGAATACAGGTGAGGGGTGTTACATTTATTGGTATTAGAGCTATGATTTAGTCGATTCTAGGACTAACGTAGCGTGTGTAAAAGTCTAGCTATACATGCCATATATAAACTGTGATAGCATGATGACTCCTGACATTTTAAAATGTGTTTTCATATTGTAAATAGACCCCAATTGAGTTATAACTGATGAGGTTGAAACTAATACGCTCGCTCCCGCTCAAAGGATAGTGCTGTCTAATTCTAGACCAGTAACGAGCAGCCAGGGAGTAGTGGTTAAAGAAGCCTTCTTCCAAATGATGAACGAGTTGTTCACACAATATATCCAGACTAACTAGGCAGCTCAACAACCTCCACTCCCTCCTGATCCTCAATCGGTTCTTGTAGCTCCTCAAGGTGTCGAGCTTTTAAGATTGAATAAGCCTTAAATTGATAAGATTCGTAAACACGGGGCTGAAGCTAATGTTGATGATGATCCTGAGAGAGTTGAGTTTTGGCTTGAAAATATGATTCGAGTGTTTGATGAGCTTTCTTGCACACATGTTGAATGTTTAAAATATGCTATATCATTTCTGAGAGACACCGCATATCAGTGGTGGAATACGTTTGTATCGGTAGTGTCGAGAGAAAGAATCACCTGGAGTTCTTTTAGACCGAGTTTCGGAAGAAATACATAAGCCAACGTTTTCTGGATCAAAAGCATAAAGAGTTTCTAGAGTTGAAACAGGGCTAGATGACTATGACTAAGTACAAAAGAGAATTTGTACAGTTGAGCAAGTATGCTCAAGAATATCTTTCCACCAAAGAAATTATGTCCAAGCGATTTGTAGATGGGTTGAAAGAAGACATTAAACTCCTAATTGGAATTTTAGAACTGAAGGAATTTGTTGTATTAGTCGATAAAGCCAGGAAAACTGAGGAACTTAGCAAAGAAAAGAGAAAGGCTGATTCAGAAGTAAGAGATTTGAGGAAGAGATTGATGAGTAAACCTTATCATTCCTCATCGAAGAAATCCAGAGATATTTTAATCGATCAACAACTTCAGCAGAATATTCCAATAGAGATCGCGAAAAGCAATACACCAGTCCTAAAGCTCAAGCCACATTAGTGTCAAGTGTTGGTAACGTGAAAGACATTAAACCTGAGTGTCAACAATGTTGAAGACGACATTTTGGAGGTTGTTGGGTGAAAAATAATAATAGAGCTTGTTACAGTTGTGGTTCGCAAATCATTTTATCCAGGATTGTCCTGAGTTAAATGAAAAAGATAAATCTCAGAATGCAAGATCAAACAGTACAGCTATTCGAGGGAGGCCGCCAAGAAATGCGAGAAATACGAGTGGTAATCGTGGTACAACGAGAGATTTTATAGTGAGATTGAAGACCAGAGTACCTACTAGAGCTTACGCTATTTGCGCTCACGAAGATGCGTCATCACCAGATGTTATTACAGGTACATTTTCTCTTTACAACACTAATGTTACTGCATTGATTGATCCTGGATCGACTCATTCGTATATATGTATGAACTTGGTGTCTAATAAGAGTTTGCTTATTGAGTCTACTGAGTTTGTGATTAAAGTATCGAACCCCCTAGGCAAGTGTGCTCTAGTTGATTAAGTTTCCAAGAACTGTCCTTTAATGACTCGGGTTACTGTTTTTTGGCTCACTTGATGCTTTTTCCATTTGATGAGTTCGATGTAATTCTGGGAGTGGATTGGTTGACTCTGCATGATGTTGTTGTGAACTGTAACAGCCAGTTTTTGGTCAAATCAGAACAGTGGTTTCAGGACCACAAATTTGAGATCAAAATATTTTTTATTATTATTTTAATGTTTATAGCATGATTGAATGATTGTGTGAAAATTTCGTTAAGAAATTTTATCATTTAAAGGGTCAATTTGATAAAAAGGACCAAATTGCGTATGGTGTAAAACTTGAGTTCTAATAGCTTTAGAACCTTAAAGTTAAGGTCCTTATGTGGTAATTATACCATTATGCATTTGAGTGGACATATTAACATATGTATTAATGGTTTATTATAAAGGTTAAATTGGTAATTAGTAATATAAGTTAATTAAAATCAAACAAAACAATTTTCTATTCATTAATCATCTTCTCCAACCAAATTAGGGTGCAAAAGAAGCCATTTTTAAGCTTTCATATTCGGCTATCTTCAATCACTGCATTTAGGAATGATTTTGGTCTCGTTTTTAATGATTTCTATGTTTATGAGATCGTTGCAGCTTAGTCTAGCTAGCCCAAGGACCAATTTGCAAAACTGTTAAAAGATTTTGAATAATGCCATTGATGAATACATGTGTGTTTTGATGTTTAATGATAGATTATGAATATTTGATGTTAGTTAAACAAGTTTTGTTAAGTGATTTTTGGTGAAAATGCAAATCAGGGGCTAAATTGAGAAATGTGAAAAAAAGTGTGGTTAAAATGTGAAATAAATGAAAAATATGGGCTGCTATGGTAATAAGAGAAATTCGGCTAGCATGGGTAGGAACATAATTGCAAGAATTTGTATTTTTATGCAATAAGGACTAAATTGTAAAAATGTGAAAGTTTAGGGGTAAAAGTGTAAATGTGCCTTAAAGAGTGTTTTGGACTAAATTGAATGAATAGATGATTAAATAAGTAAATTTTGAATATATTTAGTTCAAGAAAAGAAAAATACAGACTTAGATCGGGGAAAGATAAAGTTATCGACTAATCGACTCAATTCGCCGTTTTAACATCCGAGGTAAGTTCGTATGTTATAAATTCATTTCAAATGTATTTTATTTGCTTTGATATAGCATGAATTAGTTTTATGTGATTATGTACGAATTAAAAAATGATTCGGTGAAGATTCGATAGTTGGAAACCCGATTGAACCTTAGGAATAGTTTAGGATGCTAGTGACATGTCATTAGGTATACTTGAGTTAGATTCGGGCCATGATTTAACACTATGTGTGCGAGATAAACCGATTTGGCTTCGGGCCATGATATTAGAATTTTGGATAAGTTACCTTGATTGGGCTTTGGGCCATGGTATAGGTACTTATCGAGTGAGACCTTGAGTATCCTACTTCTATTTTGAATGGTTCAATGGATAAAAGATGGAAGTGGTTGAATATGAGATTGGTACGAGATAGTATAGGTATGTATGGAAATTGTAACACCCCCAAACTCGGCCCGGACGCTATGGCCGAATCTGGTGATGTCACATCAAAGGGAAAATTTCAAAACGACTTTGTTTAGCAGAAAACTTAAGTTTAAGGTTTAGAAGCCCAAAATCTAAGTAACTTGTTAAGTTATGAAAAAAGCCCATGTTTTAAATAAAGCCCATAGGTTATAGTTATTTTGAAAACCTTGTTAAACGTTAGAAATTTATTTAACTTAAAATAAAAATTAAGCAGCGGACATAATAATAAAACCCATAAGTAACGTCAAATTGGAGGTACAAGGCCTTATTACAACCAATGAAAATAAAGTATTTAAACTAAAGTCATTCGAAACAAATAAACAAAAACTTCTAATTAAATTGCAATGTGGCCATCTCCGAGTCCCCTTCCACGTCAAGCCATCTATTTAGCATCACCTGAAACATTAAATAGAAGGGTGTGACTTTCGAAAGTCAGTGTGTGCAACCCTTAGCATTTAATTCAATATACAATTATCACATTGGGCCTAAGCCCTATTAAAATCGGTGGTCTTGGGCCTTAGCCCAAATGACCTCATATCATATCATATCATATCACATGGAAACAAGATTATGCAAAACCTTCCCCAAAAATCCATCCGCTACACTCCAGTTCCCTTCCAACCTTATACACCTATGGGGAATTCTAGCTCGACCCACCCTTCCGCTACACTCTAATGGTAGCACTCACAGCGGCACTACTCAATGTTGTAGCAAAGCTGCTAATCATATAATGGGCTTAAAGCCACCGATGGATCCATGATCGTCAAGCGACTATGCGATCCTCAAATTCTTCCTCCGTACTATAATTCCCACCCATATGCATCCTAAACAAAATATCATATGAATGCAGCATGCACATGAGTAACATCCATAAAACTCATACTCATCACATAGGGTATTTTAGTCATTTCACAATTAAGGGTAGTTCTGTAATTCTACCCTACAAGGGTATTATCGTAATTCTGCCCTATAAAGGTATTTCAGTAATTCTGCCCTACAAGGGTATTTTCGTAATTTTGCAAAAGAGGGGTATTTTGGAAATTTTGTAAATCAGGGATATTTTGGTGATTCCGCAAATCAGGGGTATTTGGTCCCTCTCGGGTTTTAGTTATGAACTTTGGCCCATAACAAGTCCTCGCGGCTAAAGTGAACAGACACTACGCACCAGGTAGGATTCCGGAGAAGAGGAGATGGGTCACTAGGACCGCTTAAGTACCAAGCTCTCCCTAGATCCAATCCTAGACATGCATATGTCCGTTGCCACACTCTAACCTAGCGAGTTGTCCACAATTATTGATTATTACAAGAGTTTTATGTTATTTAAGAGTTTGTCAAACTAGGCCTAGAGTCCATTAAACCCTAACATATATTGCTAAAAATATCATAAGGCCCATTAATCCCACTTCATATCATATAGCCCATTAAGCCACTTTCATGCTCATATAGCCCCTTAAGCCAATTTCATGCTCATATAGCCCCTTAAGCCAATTTCACGTTCATATAACCCATTATGCCCAATTCACATCCTTATGGCCCATTAGGCCCAAATCTCGTTCATATGGCCTACTAGGCCCAAAAAAATTCCAAATCACGTAACATGCATGCCTAACTCAGTTCATATAATCAAATCAATCAATTTCATCAAACTTAGCCTCAGGGCCCATCAGTCCCATTTAGCCACTTTCGATTTTTCGACTTTCCGGTATTGCCGATATCGTGTGTGTAGTGTTTGTACACACCTGGTTACTGCGACATGCTATTCTATCCTTAGTCTTGATCCTACAAACCAACCAACCTTCAATCAATCACTAAATCAAAACATTTACTCAAAAGCCAAAGCTTTACCGTAACCTTACAGTGTGCCACCGGGTTTTAATAGCCTTTCCTTAGCTACCCCCTAGATCTACACTCAAACATACATCATTAAAATTTGAGTGACTCATAATCCACATAAGTCACCCCCCATAGATCACACACACATTCAGCCATTCACTTAATCCACCATCGAGTTGAGTACACTTACCCTTGCTAACAATCCTACCACGCTTGCGATCTTTGAACCTTATCCTTGTTATCACAAAGTTAACGGCAGGACAGTTAGATATCCTTTCAGCTTTTAGCAAAAAGTACAAAAGAGGTTAACCGAATACTTACTAAATCCCCTTTTGATCCTACGGCCTAAATTCAGCTTTTGAGATTAGTATGGTGACAGAGACAATTCGGCACCAATAGGGAGAAGAAGAGGAGAAGTTATCGGCTAGAACTAAAGGTGAACAAGAAAAGGAATTTAAGAATAAAAGGTATGAGGAATTCGGCTAGAGAGAAAACCAAAATTTCAGCAAAGGAATGATGGGTTTTTTTTGGCAAATGGAAGAATTCGGCTAAGGGGGAGAAAAAGAAAAGTAATGGAACCCAAAGAACCTCTCAAAGGAATTCGGCACCTCCTTTTATAGCCAATAGCCGAATCCTACCTTCCCCTACAGTCCAATTCGGCACCAACTCTTCCCATTCCTCATCTCCTAATTTTTCTCCATGATATCTCCCTTATCTCATCCGAAATTCCCTCCTCTATCAGCTCACAAGTCGAATTCAAACACTTCAACGAAAGAGTCCAGATTCCACACAACTCTGGCCGTCCACTATGCAAAATAAACACTCCAAAAACACCTTACCACTACTCGAACCTTGGACCTCTTCACGCCACCTTGTAGCTCCCCTAGTGACGTCTGCCACTGGACCACAAGCCCATTTGTGTCCTATTTCTTCTTCATTTATTTAAAAGGCCTACTAACTGAAGTCACAGTTCCCTTGGGCTAAAACCAAAATTTTTCCTATGCCTTTACTTGATCCCAGGACATCTCCAACACCCCTAGACACTCCAAATTCATTAACCCTCAAAGCCCACATGCCAATTGTCTTTTTCTTGCTCACTTAAAAATTTTCTAATATCTAAAGCCCAAAGCCCAATAGGCTCAATTCTTCTAGGCCCAAATTCGGGGCGTTATAGAAATGAATTGAGTATTGAAAACTATGAAATTGATGAGCTTCTTGGTATGTTATATGAATGATCATTTGATAGCTTGAGATTTAATATAATTGTTATAAATTGTTTTCCATTATATGAATGTTTATTGAATGACGATAGTTGTGCATTGTTAACATACGAGCTTACTAAGCTATATAGCTTATTTTGTTGATTTTCCATGTTTTATAGTGATTTCAAAGCTAGCTTGGATTCAGGGATCGCCGGAGACTTCATCACACTCTTTACTAACTCTTTGGTACTTAAGAAACTATGCTTAAGTATATGGCATGTATAGGTATTTGAGTCATGTTGATTATGTTTTGGTAATGATGTTGGCCAAATGAATTGGCATTGTAAGTGTAAATGTTTTGAGTTATAAATATTGCCATGAGAGTTGGCTTAATTTGGTGAATTTTGGTTAATATAGCCATGAGAATTGGCTTAATTTGGTGAATTTTGGTTATGTGCATATATGTGAATATATGGTTGATATTAGATGTGAATTATGTTTGTGAATTGGTTCATAATAATGCATGTTTAGTAAAGGTATAGTTAGTTGAATTGGTATGTTTTGATGAAGTAAGGTTTGAGGTTATAAGCATGTTGAATGTTGGTATTGAAAATGGTATGGATTAGTTTTGATTACGGCTGAATTGAATGTTATTTATGCTATGGATTAGTACAATTGAGTTCGTTTAGGTGTGTGCAAAATATATGGAAAAATAGCTTGGTAAATAGCCTATTTTTATCCACACGGGCATGTGTCTCAGCCGTGTGTGACACACAGTCATGATACATAGCCGTGTTTCCCCTAGTGTTGAAATTGAAATGAAGTCAGTATGCTCCATACGGTCTCACACACGGGCGTGTGATCGGCCGTATGGTACAAGTCAGTATACCCCCTAATTGGCACACAGCCTTGAACACAAGCGTGTGACTTGGCCAGGTTGCATAAGTTAGTATACCCTACAGGTTTGACACAGCCTAGCACACGACTGGTAGACGTACGTGTGTGGCCACTTCAAAGGGCACACGGCCTAGACACAAGAGCATGTGATTGGCTGTGTGACCCAAGTCAGTATGAAGCCCCTATTTTCACACAGCCTGTAACACCCCTAACCCGTATCTGTCACCGAATTAGGGTTAAGAGGCATTACCGGACAAACAGAATCTTTTACGGACATTTCATAATATAATTCAACCAATAGGATCAAACCTTAAATAGGTCTTTGAGACCTTAAACATGCTTTAGAATAGGGTCGGGACTAAACCAAACAAATACGGAAATTCTGAAAAATTTAAAAATTTTTCAAAGTTACAGAGGTCACATGCCCATGTGGCAGGCACACGGCCTCAGACACGCCTGTGTGTCTAAGCCGTGTTAAAATAGGCATACATACTAACTTGTCCACACGGCCGTGGACACGCCCATCTGCCTCACCCATGGTCCCTACTAACTTGCACCACACGGCCAGTCACACACCTGTGTGTCCAGCCCGTGGTCGCTATTGACTTGATCCACATGGCCAGTCACATGCCTGTGTGTCTAGCCCGTGGTCGAGTCTGACTTGTTTTGAATTTTAACCACGAGGGACACAGTCAAGCCACACGTCCGTATGCTCAACCGTGTGGGCAATTATATGCCATTATCAAGGCCAAAATGCCACCCACACATTGGGTTATCCCTACAAGCACATACAAGCATATTTCTTAACACAATTGGCACCCAAAAACACACCAAATGGTCATCATATCATCCCATTCAATCTCATTTCTAAGCATAACAAATTACATACCAAATAGCTAAGAAAATTCACAAATAAACCAAGCATGATTCATCCCAAACTTACGACTTCAACATAACCATCATTCATCAAACACATATACTCACTTTGCATCAATAAGCTTACCGTTATCTTGACCATCTCATTACCATGGAATCATACCAAAACAAAACATCATATAGCATGACTCTTCATTCATTACACACCATTTAACTAGCTATATCACATGGCTAAACATATATTTCAAACATAACTCAAGATAAGTAGCCTATACATGCCATACTTTAGTATATAATTTTCAAAAGGGTACCAAAATAAGGTTGAGTAGTGTGATGACGATCCTCGACAGTTCCCGAGCCTTCAGTAGCTTTGACGATCTATAAAACAAAGAAAATACACACAAAGTAAGCTTTCAAAGCTTAGTAAGCCATATACAAATAAACTTAACACAAAATGGGCATTGCCACGTTGATACAATAACATTAATGTTTCTCATTTGCAAATTTTTCACATATCCTTTGGTTCATTTGTTTAGCCATTACTTACCCACATTCCATAGCTTAAAGTATCACTTTACTCATAGCTCATTCAAGCTTGTATCACATATTCACTTTAGTAAGCTCATTTGAATACTTACCTTTCCAACGTACCTGAATCATTTATTCATTTCACATAGACATTCATTTCTCAAATTTGCCCGTTTAATTGTTCAAAATTTAGTAGGATACTCAGAGAACTCAAAATAAACGTACAATGCCACTGTCCCAGACAAGGTCTTACACGAATCAAATACGATGCCAATGTCCCAGACATGGTCTTACACATAAATCACATATCGATGCCAACGTCCCAGATGTGGTCTTACACGAATCTCGAATCAATGCCAACGCCCCAGATGTGGTCTTCGATGATCTCACATATCGAAAACCTGTGTCATGACATATGTAATCCTATCTATTCCTAGGTTCCTACAGAACTTCTCAGACATAGATACACTGTCGATACTATCTCAAATTCCACGTACATAACATCTTGAGCATATTCAACAGAAGCTAAATTTCATATATGCACAATTAACTGAATTCAAATGCATTTATTTGTATATCGACTTACCTCGGATTCGGATAAATGGAAACGAACTCGGCTATTCAATTACTTTCGATCTCCCAAGATATAAGTCTGTTTTCTTCGATTCTTGATCTATACATATTCAAATTTAACTCATTTATTCACTAATACATTCAATTCAATCCATAGACACATATTTAGGGCAATTTACAAATTAGCCCCCATACTTTCACATTTTGACATTTTAGTCCTTATTTCACAAAATCACAAAATACATAAAATCTCATGTTACCCATGCCTAGCCGAATTTTACTCATACTCATCTAAGTCCATATATTTCATTTATTGCACAATTTAGTCCCTCAAAATATTATTTTCTCAATTAAGTCCAAATTACTCAAAATCATCAAAACTTCAAAGACAAAACATGTTAATCTAACACATATATTTCATATTTTATCATCAAACATCACAAAACTCATATGTTCATCAATGGAACATTTCAAAATATTCATCAATTCATAAAATTGAAGCATAGGTTTCAAAATACTCGAAGTAACGATTACAAAAACGTAGAAATTATCAAAAATTGATCAAAAACCATACCTTAATCAAAAAGAAACTAAGGCTAAATCTACCAAACCTTAAACCTGTTTTTTCTTCTTATTTTCGATAGTGGATGAGTTAAAATGATGAAACAAATGTTTTATTTTATGTTTTAATTAACATAATATTACTTTTACCAATTTACCCTTTATAGTTACATTATGAATTCTTTAAATACATGTCGACTACCGTCCATGCTTATAACCAATGGTTTAATTCCATTTTAAGGTCTTCACATAATAAAGACATTAATAATTTGGCACTTTCACAATAATAACCAACCTTTGCATCTTATGCAATTTAGTCCTTTTCTCAAATTAAGCGCACAAATGACCAAATAAATTCACGAAACTTTCACACATGCTTAATCCCATACAGTAGACACAAAAAATAATATTAAAATATTTTTTTACTCAGATTTGTTGTCCCAAAACCACTATTCTGACTAGGGTTAAAATTAGACAATTACACGGTCGGTGACACGAGCGTGTCTAGTAGCCGTGTGAGACACACGGCCTGCTCACATGGGGTGTGTTCCCTGTTTTGGAAAAAAGGTTACTAAAAGTTGAAAAATTTCCCGAGTATCCGGTTTAGTCCCGAACCATTTTCAATACATGTTTAAGGCCTCGTAGGCTCGTTTAAGTGCCACTATGATTATTTATGATTGAATTGTATTTGAATTGATGAATTGTATGTTTAAAAGTGTTGTAAGTTTGGTAATGCTCCGTAACCCTATTTCGGTGTTGAATACGGGTGAAGAGTATTACATGAACTGTAGATGAAAGATTATAGAATTGAAGTGTCAAAATAACGAAATACTTCAGATTGAATAAATTAATCGAATGAATTGCCTGTGGTGATTTCGTCTATGTCAACTCAGAGATGTGTGAGAAAAGGTTGCGAAGCTTATCTTGCTTATGTTTTTGATACAAAAGTGTTTGAATCAAAGATTGAATCGGTGCCAGTTGTTTCTGAATATCTGGATGTGTTTCCTAAAGAATTACCGAGGTTGCCACCTATCAGAGAGGTTGAATTTGCTATTGAAATAATACATAGAACTTCACCGATATCAATGACTCCGTATAGAATGGCTCTGATAGGGTTGAAAGAATTGAAAGCTCAGTTGCAACAGTTAGCAGATAGAGGTTTTGCGTGACCGAGTTTTTTGCCCTGGGGTGCGCTAGTATTGTTTGTTAAGAAGAAAGACAGGTCAATGAGAGTGTGTATTGATTATCGTCAGCTTAACAATGTTACAATAAAGAACAAGTATCCATTACCGAGAATAAATGATTTGTTTGATTAGTTGAAAGGTGCAATAGTGTTTTCAAAGATTGATTTGAGATCTGGTTATTATCAGTTGTGAGTTAAAGACTCAGATGTGCCAAAAACTACGTCCAGAACGAGGTACAGACATTATGAATTCCTCGTTATGCCTTTTGGACTAACTAATGCTCCTGTCATTTTTATTGATTTGATGAATCTGATCTTTAGACCGTATTTAGATAAATTTGTTGTTATGTTTATTGATGACATTCTGATCTATTCACGAGATGAGTTTGAGCATGTTGAATATTTGAGGATTGTGTTGCAAACCTTAAGAGATAAGCAGCTGTATACTAAATTTAGTAGATGTGAGTTTTGGTTCTGGGAAGTTGGATTTTTGGGACATATTATCTCGGCGGATGGCATTCGAGTTGATCCGAGCAAGAATTCTGTAGTTATTGATCGGAAACAACCTAGAAATATATTCGAGGTCAGAAGCTTTTTGGGATTGGCTGGTTACTATCGACGTTTTGTAAAATAGTTCTCAATAATTGCTACACCGATGACCAGACTACTACAGAAAGATATAAAGTTTGAATGGCCCGAAAAATGTCAACAAAGCTTCGATCAATTGAAAGCATTGTTAACTAAGGCATCAATATTAGTTCAACCTGAATCGGGTAAAGAATTTGTGATTTACAGCGATGCGTCATTGAACGATTTGGGTTGCGTGTTGATGCAAGAGGGAAAACTGAAGCTTATGATTCTGGACAGTTGAAGCCGCCTGAAAAGAACTGTCCTACACATGATTTAGAGTTGGCCACTATATTTTTTGCACTGAAAATTTGGCGTCATCATTTGTACGATGAAAATTGCCACATCTTTACCGATCATAAAAGCTTACAGTATATTATGACTCAGAAATATTTGAATTTACAACAATGGAGATGGCTCGAACTACTAAAAGACTATGAGTTAGTTATGATTACCACCCAGGGAAAACGAATGTAGTCGCGGATGCTTTGAGTAGAAAATCGTTGTTTTCCTTGAGAGCAATGAATACCCAGTTGACATTATCTGATGATGGTTCGATTTTATCTGAGTTAAAAGCTAAACCAGTATTTCTTCAACAAATTTGTGAAGCTCGAAAATGTGATAGTGATTTGCAAGATAAAAGAGTACAACGCGAGTTGACTAGTGATTCAGAGTACCAAATCGGATTCGATAATTGTTTGATGTTCTGAGATAGAATCTGTGTACTGAAAAATCTGGAGTTGATTTAGAAAATTTTACATGAGGCACATAGTGGTTGTTTATCCATTCATCCTAGAAGTACTAAAATGTACAATGATTTGAAACAACTGTATTGGTGGTTGGGTAAGAAACAAGACATTTCTGAATTTGTAGCGAGATGTTTAGTGTGTCAGTAGATTAAAGCTGAACAACAAGTGCCTTCAGGTTTGCTTCAGCCTGTAATGATACCAGAGTGGAAATGGGACAGAGTTAGAATAGATTCTGTATTTGGATTGCCTTTATCTCTGAAAAAGAAGGATGTTATTTGGCTTGTCGTTGATCGATTAACGAAATTAGAACATTCATCCCTATACGTACTGATTATTCACTTAATAGATTAGCTGAGTTGTACATTGCTGAGATCGTTAGATTTCACGGTGTGCCAGTTTCGATTATTTTGGATAGAGATTCGAGGTTTACGTCGTGATCTTGGAAGAAATTACAGGAAGCTCTAGGTACAAAGCTAAATTTTTGTACAACTTTTCATCCGCAAACTGACGGACAGTCTGAACAAGTTGATCAGATCCTTGAAGATATGCTCCGATGTGTTTTAGAATTTTAAGGCAACTAGGAGAAATATTTGCCGCTAGTTGAATTTGCATATAATAACAGTTTTCAATTGAGTATAAAGATGGCACCGTATAAAGCTTTATATGGTCGAAAATGCTGAACTTCATTGTATTGGATCGAGCTTGGTGAAAAATAGATTCATGAGGTTGATTTTATTAGAGAAATCGAAGAGAAAGTGAAAGTGACTCGTAACTGTTTGAAAGTAGCTTCAGGTTGTCAAAAATCATACGCGAATTTGAAACAAAAAGACATTGAATTTCAAATCGGTGGCAAAGTATTTTTGAAAGTATCTCGGTGGAAGAAAATACTTCGTTTTGGTCGTAAAGGTAAATTGAGTCCGAGATTTATCGGGCTGTATGAGATATTGATAAAATAGGTCCAGTGGCATATCGGTTAGCTTTACCGATTGAGTTAGAGAAAATCTACAATGTTTTTCATGTGTCGAGGTTGTGTCGATATCGTTCGGATCCCTCACATGTGATTTCTCCGTCAGAGATTGAGATTCAGCCTGATATGACGTACAATGAATAACCTATCAGTATTTTGGCTCGAGAGATCAAATAGTTGAGAAATAAATGCATAGCTTTAGTGAAAGTCTTGTGGCAACATCATGGAGTTGAAGAGGCTACGTGGGAGCCCAAGAAGCTATGAGAAAACAATACCCTATCCTATTCAATGGTAAGATTTTCGGGCGCGAAAATCTATAAGTGGGGAGAGTTGTAACAGCCCATTTTTAGTTAAATCAGAACAGTGGTTTTAAGACCACAAATCCAAGGTCAAAATATTTATTTTATTATTATCTTAATGTTTACAGCATGATCGAGTGATTGTGTGAAAAATTCGTTAAGATATTTTAACGTTTGAATGGTCAATTTGATAAAAAGGTCTAAATCGCGTAAAGTGAAAAAGTGATGTTCTAATAGCTAAAGGTGTCTAATAGCTATATAACCTTAAAGTAGAGATCCTTACGTAGTAATTAACCCGTTTGAGAGTTGGTGGATGATAGTGTCTTGGTTTTTGGTGTAAATATTAAGTATTTTTTAAGGTTAAAGTTGTAAATTAATTATTAAAGGTTAATTATAATAAAACAAAATTTTATATCATCTTCCATTAGCAATTCTTCAACTGAATTATCAAAGATTAAAAGCCATGGGAATGAGCCAGGTTTTGCTACTTTGAAAGCTCAATTAGTGAATGTATTTTGTCTTGTTTTTAATGATTTCTATGTTATTGAGATCATTGCAGCTAATACTAGCTAGCCTAGGGACTGATTTGCAAAAATGTTAAAGATTTTGATTATTGCCATTGATGAATATGTATGATTTTCGATGATTGATGAAAGTGATTTTGCGTAAAAATGCAAGATAGGGTTTTATTAGTGAAAATGTGAAAATGTTTGGTTAAATGTGTGAATAAATGAAATATATGGGCTGCTAGGGCCATAATAGTAATTCAGCTAGCATGGGTATATTTGAAATTTCATTAATTTTTGATTTTGTGTAATAAAGACTAAATTGTTAAAATGTAAAAGTCTAGGGGCTAATGTGTAATTTAGCTCAAATGTATTTTTGGATTGAATTGAATAAATAAATGAGTAAATAAGTTAATTTTGAATATATTTAGATCAAGAAGAGTGGAATTCGGATCAAGATCAGGGGAAAACTAAAGTTATCAACTAATTGACTTATTTCGTCGTTTTCACATCCGAGGTAAGTTCATATGTATTAAGCATTAATATAATTATGCTTTAAATGCTTTGATATTGCATAAATTGTATATACGAGACTACAGTCATGTTTGATGACAATTTGGTTCTGTATGGCAGTTAGTGTGCGATTCAAGATAGCTTCGGCTATGTATGGCTCTTCGTGTGCGATTCAAGATAGCTTCAACTACGTATGGCACTTAGTGTGCGATTCGAGATAGCTTCGGCTATTTATGGCACTTAGTGTGTGAGATTAAAATAGTTTCGGCTATGTATTGGCACTTACTGTATAAGATTGAAATAGTTTTGGTTATGTTTGTTATGGATCAGTTCAAGTAGGTAGATAAACCATACTAGCTTAAAATCGAAGAAGTTATGAAGTTTTCACATAAGCATATGATTAAGCATGTGGAAAGTTTGTTAGTATTTATGAATTACAAGATAACAAGTTCAAATTGATGAGTTGTGTATTTATGATTAGTTGAGTTATTTCGTACGAGCTTAGTAAGCTATAAAGCTTACTTTGTTCGTTTTTCCCATGTTTAGTAGTGTTCTCAAAGCTAGCTCACATTCGAGGATCTTTGGAGATCGTTTCACACTATCCACCTTTCACTCGGTACCTATGAACTTGGTATTTTAAGTATATGGCATGTATAGGGACTATGGTCATGTTGGTTATGATTTGGTAGTGATTTTTTCCATTTGAGATGGCTTGTAAATGTATATGTTTTAGTTTGTGTATATAGCCATGAAAGTTGGCTTGTTTTGGTATGTTTGAATTTTGTGTATATATACATAAATATATGGCTTATGTTGTGAGTTCATGAATAGGTATATGTGGCTTGTATATTATATAAATTGTGGAGGTTATTTGATGGATATTGGAGTAGTTATATGCTTATGATCTTGATGAACAATGATGCATGTTTGGAAGGGTATAAATAGTTGAATTGTAAATATGAAGTTTGGTATAAATGGTATGGTATGTTTTGTGATTAGTGTGCATAGAGAATGGGAGTAGTGAATATATATGAGTTAAGCTTGAATTGGATGGTTATAATGTCATATTTTGCTACATTGTGGGGCCAGTTAGGTTGATGTAGGTACATTCAAATTTGGGTGGCAAATTGGCTTGGCAAATATCCTATTTTTGTCCACGCGAGCCGAGACACGAGCATGTGTCTTAATCATGTGTGACACACAGTCATGTTACATGGCCGTTTGTTCCCTGGTGTTGAAATTGAAATGAAGTCAGTATGCTCGACACGGTCTCACACACGGGCGTGTGATCGGCCGTGTGGCGTAAGTTATATACTCCTTAATTTGCACACGACCTAACACACAGGCCTGTGACTTGGCCGTGTTGAATAAGTCAGTATACCCTACAGGTTTTGCACCGCATATCACACGGCTTGGCACACGGGCGTGTGTGGCCACCTCGAAGGGCATACGGGCTAGATACACGGGCGTATGGTAGGCTGTGTGACCCAAGTCAGTAAGCTCACTTGTTTGGACACGTGGTTGGACACGGGCTGGGACATGGCCATGTGCTCCATTTCGAATGTTCACATGACCTGTGACACAGGCGTGTCTGGTGTCCATGTGAGACACACGGCTTGGCCATACGGGCGTGTGTCCCCTGTTTTGAGCAAAATTTTATAAGTGTTATAAAATTTCCTGAGTTATCAGTTTAGTTCCAAATTACTCTCAATGCATGTTTAGGGCTTCATAGGCTCGTATTAGGGACAAAATGATTGAGATGGAATGATGATTGTATGTATTAATTAAATGTATAAGATAAGTTTGCGTAAATGTGTTGTAAGTCTGGTAATGCTTCGTAACCCTATTTCGGCATTGAATACAGGTGAGGGATGTTACATAAATGCATCCAGACATGCATCATCAAAGAATAATTTTCGATTCTATTCCAGCAATGAGGTTTTACATTTTTTGAGAAATCTCTAATAAATCTTTGATAAAACCCTACATGCCCAAGAAAACTGCGAATACCTTTCACAATTGTCGGTAGAGGTAATTTCTCAATGATTTCCACTTTAGCTTTGTTTACTTCAATGCCTTAACTAGAGACGCAATGGCCTAACACAATGCTTTCAGTTGCCATGAAATGGCATTTTTACAATATAGAACAAGATGTGTTTCTTCACACCGCTTCAATGCTTTATCCAAATTGTCCGTGCAATGATTAAAATCATTCCCATAGACTGAGAAATCATACATAAAAACCTATAAAGAATCTTCAATCATATCCAAGAATATTGCCATCATGCACCTTTGAAATGTTGCTGGTGCATTGCAAAGGCCGAAAGGCATACACTGAAAAGCAAAAGTACCAAAGGGACAGGTGAAACTTGTTTTCTCCTAATCCTCCAATGCAATAGCAATTGATTGTACCCAAAATAGTCGTCTAAGAAGCAGTAATAGGCTATTTCAGCAAGCCTTTCTAATATTTGGTCAATGAAAGGAAGTGGGAAGTGGTCCTTCTTTATGGTAGCATTAAGTTTACGACAATCAATATAGACTCGCCATCCCGTAGGAATGCGTGTAGGAATTAATTCTCCTTTGTTGTTGCTAACTAAGTGCTACCACTCTTTTTAGGATTGCATTGCACTAGGAGAATATAGTTAGCACCAACAAAGACGTATTTAAGAATATGTTGCTTAAGAATATGGACCAATTTCTCTTCTTGAGTTACATCCAGTGATGTGGAAACAATAACTGGGAGAGTATTGTTAGCACCAAGAAAGATGTATTTATGATGAGTAGGTAGTGGTTTCAATTCCAAAGTAGGAGCTTAGTCAATAGATGGCTTAAACATTGGAGTTGTTCTATTGGCTAAGTCTAAGGATTCAATCTGCCATCCATGCCTGGGTTCAATACTATTAACTTCAACCATGCTGTCACAATCATCTAAGAATTCATCATCATATGTCACTGCAAACTCCTTAGAAAGTATTGTGCTTTGGTCTTTGAATTCTTCCTCAATTAGATCATCTAGAACATCGACAGTATGACATTCTTCTTTATCCTTGCATTGAATATATTCGAAAACACAAAAGATAACGTGCCCATCATAAAGTTGTAATGTGGGGAAAAAGTGTAAATGTGTTTTAAAGTGTATTCTGGATTGAATTAAATAAATAGTTGATTAAATAAGTCAATTTTGAATATAATTAGATCAAGAAAAGCAGAAGGAAAAAAGAAAGTTATCAACTAATCGACTTATTTTGTCTTTTCCACCTTCGAGGTAAGTTCGTATGTTATAATTTTATTTCAAATGTATTCTATATGCTTTGATATGGTATAAATTGTGATTATGTGACTACAGAAATGTTTGGAAATGATTCGACGAAGATTCTATAGTTGGAATCTCGGTTCAACCTTAGGAATAGTTTAGGATACTAATGACATGTCATTAGGGGACACAGTGTGTTGGCTTCGGGCCATGACATTAGAACTTTGTGTGCGAGACAAACCAATTTGGCTTTGGGCCATGCATCGACTGATTTGGCTTCGGGCCATGATATTAGTATTTTGGATAAGTTACCTTGATTGGCTTTAGGCCATGGTATAGGTACTTATCGTGTGAGATCCTTGAATATCCGACTTCTATTCTGAATGGTTCAATTGGTAAATGAAAGACAAGAATATGTATGAGGTTTGTACGAGATGGTACAAGTTTATGCCTAAACTATTATAGCATTGAACCGAGGAAATGATGATGAAAGTATATAATTTAGTGAATGAGTATGAGAAAGGATTGTTAGCTAATATAAGCTACATGTTTGTGTATTCAATTTATTGAATTATAGTTATGTGACTGCATTAAGCTTATTTCATACAAGCTTACTAAGCTTTATAACTTACTTTGTGTATTTTCTCATGTTTTATAGTGATATCAAAGCTAGCTCAGATTCGGGGATCCACGGAGATAGCTTTACACTATCCACCTATCAGTCGGTACATATGAACTTGGTTTTTAAGTATATGGTATGTATAGGGTCTTTGTGTCATTTTGAGTATATTTGGTATTGGATTTGGCCAAAAGTGTTTATGTTTGGTATGTATATATAGTCATGTGTGATGGATCATTATGATTTATTTGGTATGTTTGAATCATGTGCTTATATATATGTTTATGTCTTATGTATACTGAGTTAGTTGTGATGACTGATGATAATAGGTATTACGAATGGTAAAATGATGACTCGTAGATATATGTGTGCTTGTGAAATTAGGCCAAATAATGCATCTTTGATAAAGGTTATTTTGATGGTTTGATGTTATAAGGATTGGTATGAATTTAGATAGCATATTGTGGTACTTAAGTGCTTTGAATTGGTCAGTATTGAAATGGTAAGATTTAGACTTATGTTGGTTGATTTTGTTGGTATATTGTGCTATGGTTTGGTGTCATTTGCATAGGTGGATAGCCTATTATTGTATACATAGGCAGAGACACGGGCATTTGTCTCAACCGTGTGTGGCAGACGGTCATGTTGCACGGTCGTGTGTCCACTAACGTTGAATTTGAAGTGAAGTCAGTATGCTCCACATGGTCTCACACACGGGCGTGTGATCGGCCGTGTGGTACAAGTTAGTATACCCTTTAATTGGTACATGGCCTAGTACACGGGTGTGTGACTTGGTCGTGTTGCATAAGTTACTATACCCTGTAGTTTTGCAATGGCCTAGCCCACAGCCTGGCACACGGGCGTTTGTGGCCACTTCGAAGGGTACACGGGCTAGACACATGGGCGTGGCGTCGGCCGTGTGACCCAAGCCAGTATGTATCGCCTGTTTTCACACGGCCTGTGACATGGGCGTGTCTACTAGCCATGTGAGGCACACGGCCTGTTCACACGGGCGTGTACTCCTTGTTTACATGAAAAGTTTCTAAGTTTCCAGACTTTTCGTATGATATCGGTTTAGTCCCGAACCACTTATAAAGCATGTTTAAGGCCTCGTAGGCCCTTATAAGGGACAATGTGATTGTGTTAAATGATTTATGAGAATGAATGCTTATTATTGCATAAATGTATGCTATATGTGTTGTGAATTGATCGGTAATACCTCGTAACCCTATTCCAGCATTGAATACGGGTGAGGGGTGTTACACTGCAGAGGAGCATATTGGCTGCTATGTTGTGACACAGGCCCTGGTTTGTCACAACGTCGACTCTGTGACAAGAATAAGACATGAAAAAGGGGTGTTTTGGTCTACACAATCGAACTTAAAGCTCGGGAACGTTAGCTAAGCTAAGGATAAGGACGACATCTACCTGAAGGCTATAAATAGGCTATTTTGGCTGTAACGCCCCAAAAATCCCGAAACCCTAGTTTCTGTGCATTGAAGTTAATATGTATGTGTAGCACTGAGAGTAATAATATTAAGGGATTATCGGGATTATTTGAAGCCTTAGAGATAGGGGAAACTATAGGGAAAAATTTATTTTCGTGCTTATTGGACCTTAGTCTCAAGCATAAGGCCTCTTAAGCAGATTGAGAGAAAAGAGGACATAAATTGGCTTGTGGTACAGTGGAGGGTGGCGTCATTTAGTATCTATGAGGTGGCCTGTTTTTCAGTTAATGAGGTCCAAGGTTCGAGGCCGAAGAGGGGAGAATTATGGAGTTTTATTTTTATGCCTAGACAAAAGGAGGTGGCGTTGGAGGGGACTCTGGAAGGGAGTGTAAAGATAAGGGAGAAAAGATAAGGGATTGGGGGTGGATATAGTGGTGCCAATTTGGACTCTGGAGGAAAGGAAGTTTCGGCTAGGGGCTATATATATGGGTGCCAAATTAAGTTCCTGGAGGAATGCCGAAATTTTGTTTTCCCTCTGGCCGAATTTCTTTACTTAGGAGATACCCGAATACCCTTTTTTCTCTCTAAGTGTTCAGAAGCTGAATCCTCCATACTATCCCTTTTAAAATTCCCTTTTTGGTTCACCACTTGGTTCTAGCTGAATAACCTCTTTTCTTATTCTTCTTATTGTTTCTGAATTGTCCCTGTCACCTTACTAGTCTCAAAAAGCCAGATTTAAGCCGCTGGATCAAAGGAGAATTTCAGTAAGTGCTTAGTTAAATTTTTTAGTGTGTTTTGTTAAAAGCCGAAGGAGTTTCTAACCAAATCCTTATCGTTAACTTGTATTAACAAGGATAAGGCTCAATAATCGCAAGCGTGGTAGGTAAGGATTGCTAACAACGTGGTAAGTGTTCTCGACTCAGTCACGGTTTAGTAAATGGCCGAATCTAATGTGGCTCATAGGGGTGACTTATGTACAATATAGGTCACTTGGCTTTGAAGATATAGGTGTTTGGGGGCAGATATAAAGGATAATCGCAAATAGTAGCAAATGAAGGACTACTAGAACGTGAGGCACACGGTAAGGATACGGTGAGGTTTCGATTTTTGATAAGGATGTGTTAAAACCCTGGTTAACCCCTAGTAATGTCGATTGTAGGTTTGTGACTAAGGGGTTTGCAGCACGTGAGGTTACCAAGTGTGTACAAACAGTACACACACGATATCGGCAATGCTGAAAAGCTAAAAAGCCAAAAGTGGCTAAATGGGCCCGGTGGGCCCTAAGGCTAGGTTTGATGAGTTTGTTTGGTTTGGTGTATGAATTGAGTCTATCAAGCATAATACTTGATCTGGAATTGTTTTGAGCCTAACGGGCAATAAAGATGTGATTTGGGCCAAATGGGCCGTCAAGATGTAATTTGGGTTTGATGGGCTTTATGGGGACGTAGACAAGTATGTTATGGTTTATGGACATAAGGCCTAGTTTGAACAATTCTTAAATTTCATAAGACTTAGATTTGTAAAATTACTAAAATACCCCTAGATTTGTAAATTACTAAAATACCCTTAGATTTGTAAAATTACTAAACTACCCCTAGATTTGTAAATTACTAAAATACCCTTAGATTTGTAAAATTACCAGAATACCCCAATTTTTAAAATTACCAGAATACCCCTATTTTACAAATTAACAAAACACCCCTGTTTTGCAAAAATTACCAAGATACCCCTATCTTGCCAAATTACGAAAATACCTCTGTAGGGTAAAATTACAAAAATACCCCTGGTAGTGAAATGACGAAAATACCCCTATGTGAAGAATATGAGTTTGTGGATGTTACTCATGTGTTTGATGCATTCATATGATATTCTGCTTAGGATGCATTTGGGTGGGAATTATGGTACGGAGGAAGATTTGAGGGTCCCATAGTCGCTTGACAACCATGGATCCACCGGAGGCTTTAAGCCCATTATATGATTAGCAGCTTTGCTGCAACGTTAGATAGTACTGCAATCAAGCTACCTTTGGTGTGTAGAAGATGAGTGGGTTGATTTAGAAATCCCCATTGGTGTGTTATGGTTGGAAGGGAAATGGTGTGTGTAGCGGATGGATTTTGGGGAGGTTTTTGCATTTTCTTGTTTGTATATCATACGATATGATATCATATCATATTCGGTCATTGTGGGCTAAGGCCCAAGACCACCGATTTTGATAGGGCTTAGGCCCAATATGAATATTTGTATGTGATTTGATTGCCAAGGGTTGTACACACTAAGTTTCGAAACTCACACCCTTTTATTTAATGTTTCAGGTGATCCTGAATAGACGGCTCGATGTGGGAGAGGACTCGGAGATGGCCACACTACAAGCTGATCAAATGCTTTATTTTGTTCAAATGAATTTATTTTAAATACTTTGTTTTTTTTTTCATTGGATTGTAATAAGGCCATGTTACTCCTAATTGACTTTAGATTTTGGGTTTTATTATTATTGTTTCAACTATCTGCTTAATAAATTTCATAAAATTTCTAAAGTTAACATGGTTTTTGAAATAACTTATATGAGCTTTTCAACGTAACTTAACAAGATACAAGGGTTTTGGACTTTTGGGCCTTAAATTGATAAATGGTAAAATCGTTTTGAAGTGTGCCTTTAATGTGACATTTCGAACTCGAGCCTAACTTCTAGGCTGGGTTTGGGGTGTTACATTTAGTGGTATCAGGGCCTGGTTGCAAAGCTCATGCTATGAAATGGCCCTTAGATTTTGGGTTTTAAAAAGTTTTTGGCAGGATTCTTAAAGTGTGGTTCACCGAGCCCTCGATGTCGAGCCAAGTAAGTTTTCTGTACTACATTGGCTTAAGTTACTGAAACTGTATAAATAATGGGCTACTTAGAAAATATAGGTTTCTAGAGACTAAAGCTCGTAGGAAACTTAAGGCTGTAGTGGATTTTCGACCGCGGAATAACTTTAAAAAGTAGTTACTTACATAAGACATGCCCTTGAAACACTGGAAATTACGAACTAATTTCATAAAATTCTTAATTCAGAAATACGTAACGATGAGCGCTAGAAGAGGTAGAAGAGGCTGCGACAGAGGCCGTGGAACTGCTAGGGCTAGGTCGTCAGCATCGGGAGTAAGGGAGGCTCCAGCCTCACCAGTAGCTGAAACGAGACTGTATGAACGGGCTACTGAGGATGCCGTATTGCAGGCCATGTTAAGAATCTTGGACAGAGTCGTCGAGCCTAATAATGGTACGGGAAGTCGTGGGTCGATTATGGAGCGACTCTGAGCTAATGGGGCTGAGATTTTCAAAGGAGTAATAGGGGTGGCCCCGAATGTGGCACAGTATTGGTTAGAAGCCACTAAAAGAACAATGGACGACCTGGATTGTACGACTAAACAAAAATTGAAAGGAGCAATATCTCTACTTAGGGAAGAAGCCTATCAGTGGTGGTTGACCGTAAAGGAGGGCAACCAACTGGAGCATATCACTTGGTAGTTCTTCAAATAGGCATTCCAGGGGAAATACATTGGAGCGGCCTATGTGGATGCCCAAAGGAAGGAGTTTTTGAGTCTGACTAAGGGAGATAAGCTAGTAGCAGAGTACGAGGTTGAGTTTCTATGCCTCAGTCGATATGCCAAGGGGATAGTAGCAATAGAGTATGAAAGTTGCGTAGGATTCGAGGATGGATTAAGGGATAACCTTACAGTACTGATAGCTCCACAAAGGGAACAAGATTTTGTGATTTTGGTGGGGAAAGCAGAAATATCAGAGGAGGTAAGGAGCACGGAGCACCTCAACTGAGAGAAAGAGAGGGCCAAGAACAAGCAAAATATGGAACCTATAGGAGCCGAATAAAGGCCAATAAGGAGGGCCAGAGTGAATGGGCCGGTTAGAGATGTGGCCCCTGTTGCTACTGTTAATAACGAAATACCACTTTTTCCTGAGTGTGGGAGAAGGTATCTGGACGAATGTTGGAGGAGGATGGGAGCATGTTCGGTTTATGGATCGATGGAGCATAGGGTTAGGCAATACTAGAGAAGGCTAGATTAACAACGAGGCAATGGTAGAGGTAATTTCCAGCCTCAGAGGGGCGGTCAACAACCACCAAGGGGCCGTGGTCAAGCCAGAGGTGGCAATGGCGCAGGACGAGGACATGGAGCACGGGCAGAGGTTTAGGTCAGACAGAGGCAAGACAGCCAGCGTTGGTCTATGCTACTCATCGTAGAGAGGAAGGTGATGCACCAGATGTGATAACAGGTACGTTCCTTATTTGTGAGCTACCTTATATTGTGCTAATTGATGTAGGGTCAACACACTCGTACATTGCATGTAATAGGACTGAAACTGTAGGGGTTGAGTTTGAAATTGTTGAGATTGAAATGACTGTGTTAAGTCCATTAGGGCAGTCGGTGAAAGTTAGTAAACTGTTTAGGAATATGCTATTGGTGGTTCAAGGAGTTATTTTCCTAGCGGATTTGATGGAATTGCCGTTTGGTGAGTTCGACCTCATCTTAGGCATGGATTGGTTGACGAGGCACCAAATATATCTAGATTGTGCCATGAAGCGGATGGTGTTAAGAACGGTGGAAGGAGATGAAGTGGCAGTGATTAAGAATGATGTGATTATTTGTCGAATGTGATTTCAGCTTTAAGGGTAGAAAAGTTGGTAAGGAAGGGTTGTGAAGCTTACTTAGCTTATATTAGTGATTCGGAATCGAAGAGTTCTACTGTCAAGGATTTGGAAATGGTAAAAGAATTCCCTGATTTTTTTCGGGGGAGTTGTCGGGATTACCTCCCAATAGAGAAGTGGAGTTTGGGATAGAATTGTTACCAGGTACGGCTCTAGTGTCCATCGCACCTTATACGATGGCACCGAAGGAACTAGTGGAGTTGAAGGCCCAGATTCAAGAGTTATTGGACCACGGATTCATTCGACCAAGTGTGTCTCCATGGAGAACACCGGTATTATTTGTAAAGAAGAAAGATGGGTCCATGAAGATATGCGTCGATTAGAGGCAGTTGAACAAGTTAACCATTATGAATAAGTACCCTCTGCCTAGGATAGATGACCTTTTCGATCAACTTAGGGGATCCTCAATTTTCTCAAAGATTGATTTGCGTTCAGGATATCATCAACTGAGGGTTAAGGAAGTCGATGTGTATCGTTATGAACATTAGAAGTTCTTGGTAATGCTGTTTGGGCTAACAAACACACCTTCTGCATTTATCGATCTCATGAACCGGGTTTTTCAACCATATCTAGATCAGTTCGTAGTAGTCTTCATAGATGACATCTTTGTATACTCGAGAACGGAGGTTGAACATGATGCACACTTACGGATTGTGTTGCAAGTTCTAAGGGAGAAGCAACTTTATGCTAAGTTTAGCTAGTGCAAATTTTGGCTAAGGGAAGTCACTTTCTCAGGACATTTGGTTTCTGCTGAGGGAATTAGAGTTGACCCTCAAAAGGTGGAAGCGGTGTTGGATTGGAAACGACCTAAGACGATGTCAGAACTTCGTAGTTTTCTATGCCTGGCAAGGTACTATAGGCGGTTTGTTGAAGGGTTTTCCCTAATCGCGGCACCTTTGACCAAGCTATTTCAGAAGGGAGTGTCGTTTGTGTGGACTGATAAACAACAAGGAAGCTTTGATAAGCTTAAGAAGGTTTTAACAGAGGCCCCTATTCTGATTCAGCTAGAGCACAAAAAGGAGATCATGGTTTATAGCGATGCGTCACACGTGGGCTTGGGCTGTGTTTTGATGTAGGAGGGGAAGGTGGTTGCTTATGCGTCGCACCAGCTTAAGACTTACGAGGGGAAATACCCAACCCACGACTTAGAGTTGGCAGCTGTAGTGTTTGGGCTTAAGATTTGGAGGCATTACTTGTATGAAGAGAAGTGCACCATTTATACGGATCACAAGAGTCTGAAGTACCTCTTGACTCAGAAGGAGTTGAACTTGAGGCAGCACAAATGGATTGAGTTGTTAAAGGACTACGATTGCACGATCGAATATCACCCAGGCGAAGCAAATGTGGTGGCTGATGAGCTAAGTCGTAGGACTATGTTGGATTTGAGGGTAATGTTTGCTCGGTTGAGTCTGTATGATGACAGGAGTTTGTTAGCCGAATTGCAAGTGGGGCCACTGTGGGTTGAGCAGATTAAAGCTAAATAGTCATTGGATGAAACTCCAAGTTCTCGATTCAAGCAAGTTGAGAATGGGGAAAAGACGGATTTTGGGATGAATGGTGATGGGTTATTGTGTTTCTGTGGTAGAATTTGTGTTCCAAGGGACAAGGAGCTAAGAAAGTCTATACTACGTGAAGCACATAGTAGTTCCTTTGCTATGCACCCCAGAGGTAACAAGATGTACCGAGATTTACGAGAGCTTTATTGGTGGCTGGGTTGAAACGCGAGGTTACGGAGTTTGTGGGCAATTGCTTGGTATGTAAACAAGTGAAAGCGGAACATCAGTTGCCATCAGGATTACTTTAGCCGATTAAGATCCCAAAATGGAAGTGGGAGCGGGTTAATATGGATTTCGTTAGTGGGCTACCCTTGACGCCTGCTAAGAAGGACTCTGTATGGGTCATTATGGATTGGTTAACTAAGTCTGCGCATTTTATACCGATCCGCACTGACTACTCACTACAGAAATTGGCAAGGTTGTATGTAGCAGAGATTGTGAGGTTGCATAGTGTTTCGGTCTCGATCATATCGAATAGAGATCCTCGTTTTACATCTCGCTTTTGGAAGAAGCTGCTTGAGGCGCTAGGTACGAGGTTGGATTTCAGTACAGCATTTCACCCTCAGACTAATGGTCAGTCGAAAAAGGTAATTCAAGTGTTAAGGATATGCTGAGAGGGTGTGTAATTGAGTTTTGAGGTAGTTGGGAGGACTACCTGCCGTTAGTTGAATTTGTGTATAACAATAGTTATCAGGTTGGAATGGCACCATATGAAGCACTATATGGACGAAGATGTCGTACTCCGACTTGTTGGACTGAGTTGGGTGAGCGAAGAGTTTTGGGTCCAGAGTTGGTAGCAGACACCAAAGATAAGGTGAAATTGGTTCGGGATCAGTTGAAGGAGGCGGTGGATAGGCAGAAGTCGTATGCCGTCCTCAAACAAAGAGAAATCGAATATACTGTGGGGGACATGGTTTTTCTCAAGGTTTTCCCTTGGAAGAAGGTCTTAAGGTTTCATCGGAAAGGCAAGTTAAGCCCAAGGTTCATTGGGCCTTATCGAGTATTGAAACGAATTGGGTCGGCTGCCTATCAGCTGGAGTTGCCTTCTGAATTGAGCCAAATACATGATGTTTTCCATGTGTCAATGCTAAGGCATTATCGCTCAGACCTTTCTCACATCGTGACCGTCGAGGAGATCGAGGTTAGACTAGATCTAACTTTTGAAGAGGAGCTAGTTCAAATAATTGATCAAGACGTCAAGGTATTAAGAAGGAAGCCTGTTTCTTTAGTCAAAGTACTTTGGCGTAACCATAATGATGAGGAGGCAATGCATCGACAATGCCTCACTTGTTTCAATCAGGTAAATTTTGAGGCTGAAATTTTTTTAAGAGGGGTAGAATTGTAACGCATCAAAAATCCTAAAACCCTAGTTTCTGTCCATTGAAGTTAATATGTATGTGTAGCACTTAGAGTAATAATATTAAGGGATTATCGGGATTATTTGAAGCCTTAGAGATAGGGGAAACCGTAGGGAAAAAATTATTTTCGTGCTTAGTAGACCCTAGTCTCAAGCATGAGGCCTCTTAAGTAGATTGAGAGAAAATACTAAAGTGGCGTGTTTGTCAGTTAAGGAGGTCCAAGGTTCGAGGCCTAAGAGGGGAAAACTGAGGAGTTTTATTTCTGTGCCTGGACAAAAGGAGGTGGCGTTGGAGGGGACTCTGGAAGGGAGTGTTCAGGATGAAAATTTAAGGTAAAGATAAGGGAGAAAAGATAGGGATTGGGGGTGGATATAATGAGGCCGATTTGGACTCTGGGGGAAAGGAAGTTTCGGCTATGGGCTATATATATGGGTGCCGAATTAAGTTCCTAGAGTAATGCCGAAATTTTGTTTTCCCTCTGGCCGAATTTTTTCACTTGAGAGATACTCGTACACCCTTTTTTCTCTGTAAGTATTCAGACGCCGAATCCTCAATACTCTCCCTTCTCAAATTCCCTTTTTGGTTAACCACTTGGTTCTAGCCGAATCACCTCTTTTCTTATTCTTCTTAGTGTTTCTGAATTGTCCATGTCACCTTACTAGTCTCAACAAGCCGGATTTAAGCCGCTAGATCAAAAGAGAATTTCGGTAAGTGCTTAGTTGAATTTTTTCAGTGTGTTTGGTTAAAAGCTGAAGGGCTTTCTAACCCAACCCTTGTCGTTAACTTGTATTAACAAGGGTAAGGCTCAATAATCGCAAGCGTGGTAGGTAAGGATTGCTAACAAGGTGGTAAGTGTTCTCGACTCAGTCACGGTTTAGTAAATGGTTGAATCTAATGTGGCTCATAGGGGTGACTTATGTACAATATGGGTCACTTGGCTTTGACAATATAGGTGTTTGGGTGTAGATCTAAAGGATAATCGCAAATAGTAGCAAAGGAAGGGCTACTAGACCGTGAGGCACACGGTAAGGATACGGTGAGGTTGCAGTTTTTGATAAGTATGTGTTAAAACCTTGGTTAACCCCTAGTATTGCCGATTGTAGGTTCGTGACTAAGGAGTTTGCAGCACGCGTGGTTACCAGGTGTGTACAAACACTACACACAAGATATAGGCAATGCCAAAAAGCCGAAAAGCCGAAATTGGCTAAATGGGCTCGGTGGGCCCTAAGGCTAGGTTTGATGAGTTTGTTTGGTTTGGTGTATGAATTGAGTCTATCAAGTATAATACTTGATCTAGATTTTTTTTGGGCCTAACAGGCCATAAGGATGTGATTTGGGCCAAATGGGCCGTAAAGATGTAATTTGGGTTTGATGGGCTTTAGGGGGACGTAGACAAGTATGTTAGGGTTTATGGACTTAAGGCCTAGTTTGAACAACTCTTAAATTTCATAAGACACAATCTAATTAAACATGTCCATGAATAAGTCGCTAGGTTAGAGTGTGCCAACCAATGTACACATGTCTAGGATTGGATCTAGGGAGAGCTTGGTACTTAAGCGGCCCTAGCGGCCCAACAGCTCTTCTCTGGAATCCTACTTGGTACGTAGTGTCTGTTCACTTTAGTCGCGAGGACTTGTTGATGGGCCAAAGTTCATTACTAAAACCCGAGTGGGACCAAATACCCTTAGATTTGTAAAATTACTAAAATACCTCTAGATTTGTAAATTACTAAAATACTTTTAGATTTGTAAAATTACTAAAATACCCCTAGATTTGTACATTTCTAAAATACCATGAGATTTGTAAAATTACTAGAATACCCCAGTTTTGAAAATTACCAGAATAACCCTATTTTATAAATTACCAAAACACACCTGTTTTGCAAAAATTACCAAGATACCCCTATCTTGCCAAACTACCAAAATACCCCTGTAGGGTAGAATTACAAAAATACCCCTGGGTAGTGAAATGACGAAAATACCCCTATGTGACGAATATGAGTTTGTGGATGTTACTTATATGTTTGATGCATTCATATGATATTCTACTTAGGATGCATTTGGGTGGGAATTATGGTACGGAGGAAGATTTGAGGGTCCCATAGTCGCTTGACAGCCATGGATCCACCGGAGGCTTTAAGCCCATTATATGATTAGCAGCTTTGCTGCAACGTTAGGTAGTATCGCAACCGGGCTACCTTTGGTGTGTAGAAGATGGGTGGGTTGATTTAGAAATCCCCATTGGTGTGTTATGGTTGGAAGGGAAATGGTGTGTGTAGCAGATGGATTTTGGGGAGGTTTTTGCATTATCTTGTTTGTATATGATATGATATGATATGATATGATATGATATGCGGTCATTGTGGGCTAAGGCCCAAGACCACCAATTTTGATAGGGCTTAGGCCCAATGTGAATATTTGTATGTGATTTGATTGCCAAGGGTTGTACATACTGAGTTTCGAAACTCACACCCTTTTATTTAATGTTTCAGGGGATCCTGAATAGACGGCTCGACGTGGGAGAGGACTCGGAGATGGCCACACTACAAGCTGATCAAATGCTTTATTTTGTTCAAATGAATTTATTTTAAATACTTTGTTTTTTTTCATTGGATTGTAATAAGGCCATGTTACTCCTAATTGACTTTAGATTTTTTGGTTTTATTATTATTGTTTCAACTATCTGCTTAATAAATTTCATAAAATTTCTAAAGTTAACATGGTTTTCGGAATAACTTAACCTATGAATGTTTCCTAAAATATGGGCTTTTCAACGTATCTTAACAAGATACAAGGGTTTTGGGCTTTTAGGCCTTGAATTGTTAAATGGCAAACTCGTTTTGAATTGTGCCTGTAATGTGACATTCAGAACTCGGGCCTAACTTCTAGGCCGGGTTTGGGGTGTTACATTAGCACACATTATGGACACAATTCCATTAGCTTAGTTTCTCTCTTATGGTTTAAGTTTTCTGTTCCTACTTTCTTTAGGTTTTCATAGTTTTTGTTTATTTGTTCTTTATTTCTTTCAAGAGTTCTGATTTATAAAGGAGATTAATTGTTCTAGATTCGCACTTATTATCAATATCAATCAGGCTTTTCTTACACTCTGTATTTTAATCCATTCCCTATGATTAATTCTTCCATCATTTCCATGTTGTTTATCAAAGTTATGAGGAACTAATCCTTCTAAGGGAGATTAGCGAGTGGAAGCATGATCTCTTAACTATTTTGTAAGGTTACTCAACGGATCAACTATTTAGGAAAGGAAGAACATGAAACAAACCATAGGCCTGACAACCTCGGGAAGTCATCAAGGTGGGAATTAACCCCAAATTGGTATTGCCCATTCATGAATACCTTTACCCCAAGCCAGTCTGGATTGTGAGATCGGAAGATAAGTAGTCCTTGTTGACTTATTATGTTAGTGGAAGATCTGAAGATCCTACTAGGATAGCAACTAGTTGGTTGATGAGGAACCCGATATGATAGTTGATCGAGATTGCTGAAGTGAGCTAATCACTCATATTAAGATTTGATTCACATTTATATATATTGAAATTTAATTCTTTTATGTTATTTTATTTTATTTTAGAAACCCTAAAATTATCTCTTATTTTACTTTTGTACTATAACTGATTTAAAAGTATTAATTAGATCTTTAAGTGTTTAGGATAAGATTGATTTAGTAATTGACTCCCTTGGGTACAATTCTCGGAGTACTCACATGCTTCGTTGTAAAATTTATATTACAACTCGACCCATATACTTACGGATATTGTCTCGTAATTCTTTATTTTATTGCAGTATTTACACTCTTGATACTGGTACATCCTGAGGCCGTCAAGTTATTAACGCCGTTGTCAATAGGGGCACTTATGTGCAATTCAGAGGTACCCAAGTACAAATAGGGGCACGTATGCGCAGTTTAGGGGTATCGACAAATAGCTGCACATTTGTGCAATTCATGGGTGCCAAAGTACAAATAGGGGCACATATGTGCAATTCAGGGGTACCGAAGTACAAACAGGGGCACGTATGTGAAATTCAAGAAATAATTAACTATAAGCATTTAGTTACTTAACTATAATATGAGAATAATAGTATAAATTCAATTACACATTTAAATACTATGACCTTACATTGGTAACTAGAGCACTGAAATACGATTGAGCTAATCTGTGATTTTTGCTTTTCTTCTGTTTAGATCCGGTTAAGATTTATCTTGATCTAAATAAATAATTATATTCAATTAAGTGTTTCAATCAATCTTAAACATTCAATTCAAGCCATAATCCACATTTATGCATAATTACAATTTTGCCCATAACATTTTAACTCTTCACAATTTTGTCCTTAATCTCGTAAAATAAGATTTAAGCAATTTCATCCACATTTCATACTTGCCGAACACACTAAGGACTTCTAGAAATCCATACAAATCAATATTTTCCAAATTTACCATGGTATTTCATTACTTTTATAAATAAGTCCCTAAGTGAAAATTTCATCAAAAATCCCTTTACAAAGCTTATTTGTTCAACATCAAGGACTCATAATCTTTCATTAAACTTTAAAAATCATGTAAGAAAATTTGTGGAAAAACCCTATACCTGTAACATTTTTGTAAATTAGTCCCTAGGCTAGCTAGATTAAGCTACAATGATCCCAAAAACATAAAAATCATTAAAAACGGGACAAACTAACACTTACATGCTAACACTTGTAGTAGCTGAATGTAAAAGCCCTAAAAATGGTGTTCTTGCCTTTGAAAATCGGTCAGGAAGATGAATGAATGAAGAAATATTTGTTTTATTTAATTTTTAACATTTGTTTACCTAATTACCAAAATAACCTCTAAAAACATTTTAAATTTCAACCAATCCATGAATATCCACTAACTATATAAATGGTCTATTGACCATCTAAGGCCTCTTGCATTAAAGTTTCATAGCTATTTGATGCCTTTAACTTATCGAACTCTACTTTTTTACCTTTTATGATTTAGTCCTTTTTGCTTAATTAGGCATGCAAACGTCAAAATTTCTTTGCAAAATTTTTATGCAACTCTACTAACATACCATAGACATTAAAATAATAAAATATCAATTTACTCATCAGATTTGTGGTCCCAAAACCACTATTCTGATTTCACTGAAAATAGGCTATTACACCACAGCTACTGCAAACGTGCATATGGCTCAAAATGATAGAAATCTAAGGGACTATGCCCTAGCAAGTCTAGAGATGGTTTAGGAAAGTATAGCAGGATCGGTGCTTACAACAAAAAAATTCAAGATCATACCGGCGATGATACAAATGATCCAAAATAATTTGCAATTTAGGGACACTATGACAAAGGACCCTAACCAATATTTGAAACGATTTCTTCAACTCTATGATACTTTTGAGTATAACGGGGTCACTAATGACACTATTTTTCTTCGGTTGTGTAACATCCGGGATTTAGGGGTTATGCGGTTAGTGCATAATTCAAGTGATAGTAGGCTCGGTGTGTGTTGGATGTGTTTTGAGGAGCTTTAGGAACTCTAAGATATAGGTAAATGCCTTAGGAAATTATTGGAATTTAATTCTTTAAAAAGGGAGCTAGGCTAAGAAGGCCTTAAGGAAATTTGTGAGGGTGTTAGGACATAAGATTGGGCTTGGTAAAGTGGCTTGGAGGTGCCCCTTAGGGCCCTGGTGAATGACGTCTCAAGCAAGGGTGAAGGGCTCAGGTTCGAGTCATGAGGGCGGCATAAAGCCGAATTTTAGTTGTGAAGGTATCCATCTCTAAGTGCCGAATTCTAGTTGTGAAGGTATCCATCTTTTACCGAAATTGTTAGTCATAGGAATTCTTTCTTTTCTCTTCTTTTCAACAAAGCCGAAACCTCCCTGCCATTGGCCACCGTTGCTGAATTCTCCTAAGCTTCCTCTCTTCTTCATTTCTTCTTGAAACTTTAAAGAAACACCATTAGCCGAAACCTCTTTTACATTTTCTCTCCATAACTCTTAAGAGCCGAACCTCAATTGAACCTCCCTACCGTTTCTTTTATTCTCTTGTTTTCTTTAAAGCCAAAATATTTCTTGTTGTTTAGCCAAATCTCAAAGGTGCCTATTCTCTCTTATTCGTAGCAAGTCTTTAAGCCGAAACTTTAATCTAGTCCTTTTTTTCAGCCGAATCTCAATCTTAGTGTGGGCCGATTCTTTGTAAAGCCGAAGGGATCTATCATTAAGGTAAGGTTACGACAACTCCTCTTTGTTTTGGGATTTATGTCATGGCCAAATGGCCCTATGATTCTTAAAAGTGTGTTTAGGCCTTAGTTTAAGGATGGCCGAATGTGCTTGGTGCCATACTATGTGTCTTTTGTATGTAGCCAACATTAAGGAGCATTAAAGGAGTCTTTCAGGATTTGAAGTGATCAAGGTAAGCCAATGTACTATTCGGCCAAGGGCCATGTTCATGGATTTATGATTAAGCCGATTCTAACAGTGGTTAAGTAGGGATTTCAAAAACTTTAGGAACCGGTGACAGTCTCGGGGTTTGGATAAGCAAGGTAAGTGGTTGCTAATATTCGGCCATAGGCCATATTATGGGAATTCAAGTGTTGACCGATTCTGACTGTGGCTTTTAGGGGCAAATCGGCAGGAATAAGGAGAGTTTCAGGATTTGATATCATTTTGGTAAGAATACTCTGTGAGTTAGATTTAGTTGTTTAGACCATAACATTGTGGATTAACCATTTGGTTCTGATTAAGTGTTCTTGATGGAGGCAAATACCAGTCAAGAAGGTAAAGGGGTAGCTCCTATCCCTAAGTTTAAGAGGAGATCAGTCTCTGCAGTACGAGATTGGCCACCGGGGTGTGGGCCAGCATCGGGATTGAGAGCGTAGTGCTTCAAGTTATCAGGTGTGTGATTAACCCACTGTTTTCCGGGTATATAATTATATTTGCATGTGTTATGTGTACGTTAATAAGTGCAGTGGCAATTATGAAATGCATACCCTTAAGGGGTATGTCGGTAATCAGGTCAGTATCAAATCTGATGGAAATATGGTTATTAATATGTATATGTGTGAATATGCCAATGAGAATATGATTGTATGCCTGAATAACATGTACATGCATTATTTATCATGACATTATTATATGTTGCATGTGCATGAGATGGGATATGAATGTGAAAGAAGGTACGGGTGTACACTTATGTACGTGGTTTGATGTTAGCTATGAGCTACATCGTGGATTGGCGCTGACTAAGGTCGTGTTGTGGATTAACTGTGATTAATTTCACGTGGCTTGATGAGTGGCTCTGTGCCTCATCTTGGTTGATATAGGCTTTGTGCCATATCGTGGTTTGATGAGTGGCTATGTGCCTCATCGTGGTTGATGTTAGCTACGAGCTACATCGTGGACGGCATTAATTGCCAAATTGGTGTGTAGCGGTTGGAGGGTCGATTTAGTAATCCCCTGGTGTGTGGTGGCTGGATATGGGGGTGTGTAGAGGATGGACCCTAGGCTGGGTTGGGTGCATTTTGCATAAACCTGTGTGGTATGTGGATTGGTATGGAAATGGGCCAAGCCCAATATGTGGAATTATGTGGATATCTTGCCTTATAATCTGAAATGTGGTTTGATGTGGTTGTGGGTTAAGCTCACGTCGATGGAAATCTGTGGACTAATTACACACTGAGTCTGTATGACTCACCCAAATTTTTACCAAACATCGCAGGTGATACGTGAATCTTGGATCGGGTTGGAGAGGATGCAAGGTGGCCATGCAGAAGATATTTTTATTTATTTTATGCACTTGAGATTTTCAGTATTTTGAATAATTATTTATTGTAATAAAGGCCGCTTAAAGTATTTGAAGTTTGTTATTATGCTTTAATTGGATTGACGATTAAATTACTATTTGGAAATGATTTTATATTTAGCAACTTATATCTTAGAATATATACTAAAGTTTTAAACCCGGATATTTTGTAACAATCAAGCTTTTACTTGGCATTTTAAATATATAATGTTTTACAAATGACAACAAATTTTCATGTTTTCAACCTTACGACGAAATCTTTTCAACCGTTTTTCCTCAGTGGCATTCCAAATTCGACCGTGGTGTTTGGGCCGGGTTTAGGGTGTTACAGTTTGGTACCAGAGCCTGGTTCAAAACTTGGCTTTGAGGGTTTTGGGCCCAAAAGCATTTTTCAAAGATGGGCTTTTCAAAAATATAGAGACTTTTGTGAACTATTTCAGGTTTATTCTGGCATGACACCTGTATCTCCGGCCCAAAGTCCACCAGCTAAGTACTTCTAACTACTGAAGTGATTTGAATATGTGAAGGCATTAAGGGATCATAGATTAGTAGAATAGGGCTGTTGAACCCTAGGACTAGTCTACTCCAACATAGAATTCATAAGACTTAAGGACAACCAAACAAACCTGTGACTAAGTCGCCGAGTCAGGGTGTGGCAACAGTTGTGCGCATGTCTAGGAGTGGAGTCGGTAAGAGCTTGGTACTTAAGCAGTCCTAGTGACTCACCTCCTCTTTACTTGAATCCTACCTGGTACGTAGTAACGGTTCACCCTAACCAAGAGGACTTAATCACGGGCTAAACTCGATAATTAAAACCCAAAAGGGACTAGCCTTACTGTTTTATAAAAACCTTAGTTTTAAAATTTTCAAATAACCTTTTTGGATTTGTACAAACTATGTTGAAAAACATTTTTTCGAATTATTCCTGATTTACAAAATTACCTAAATACCCCTGGTTGTAAAATTGCTAAAATGCCCTTGGTTTCTAAAATTACCATACTACCCTCGATTTTAATAAAATTTTCTTACTTTGCAAAAGTATCCAAAAACCCTATTTTGTGAAATATTAAGATACCTTGATTTGGAAAATTTACTAAAATACCCCTGACTTACAAAATTACCAAAATAGCCCCGATTTTCGAAACTTTTGCAATACCTTTTGATTTGGAAAAAAAATTTCGAAGTAACCCTCAGTGTTGAAAATTTTGGAATGCCTTCGATTTGTAAAGATTTTCGAGTTGACCCTGATTTATTACTAAAATACCCCTATAGGACAATTGACGGAATTACCCCTGAGTTGGGAATGGACAAAAGTGCCCAATGGAGAGTGTGAATGTTGTTGATGAATGTGAATGTGACTCTCTGAATTAGAATAGTGAACTTGAGCTAAAACTTTGATTGATCGAAAGAACTACTTCTGAAACTTCTCTTCACAAAATTTGTTTGCGGATAATCAGTGGAATAGAATACTAATGCATAAAACTTTTTAATCAGATTAAATCGCGACGTTAGATATGAGTTCTAGAGGACGTGGTCGAATAACAGTATCGGAACCAGTAGGGTCTGGCCATGGGTCAGAAAACAATGTACTGCCGCCAGCAGTGGGCGTGGAGGATCAAGATCAGACAGGAGGAGATGATGCAGTATCACAGGCTATGCTGCGAGTGCTAGAGCGAGTGGCAAGAGCCGGTATGAGAAATGGAGCTCGAAAGTCCGTACCGGAGAGACTTTGGTCAAACGGAGCTGAGCTTTTTAGAGGAGTATCTGGGGTAGCTCCAAATGTAGCGGAGTATTGGTTGGAGGCAGTCGAAAGGATCATGGATGATTTGGATTGCACGGCGGAGGAAAAACTGAAAGGTGCTGTTTCGTTACTCCGAGACAAGGCTTATCGGTGGTGGCTCACTATTAGGGAAGGTACCCCTGCAGATCGAGTGGATTGGGGATATTTTAAGGCTAAGTTTGAAGGGAAATACGTTGGAGCTAGTTACCTAGACTCGCAGAGAAAGGCGTTTCTAAATTTGGTTCAAGGAAGTAAGTCGGTAGCAGAGTATGAAGCGGAATTTGTGCGGTTAAGTCAGTATGCCAAGGGGATCGTGGCTACTGATTACGAAAAGTATGTTAGATTCGAAGATGGGTTACGAGATGAGCTGCGAGTGTTGATTACTCCGCATAGAGAAAGGGACTTTGCTATCCTAGTGGAGAAAGCTTGGATAGCTGAAAAAGATAAGAGGTCTGAGAGATAGAATCGAGAAAAGAACAGGAATTGGAATAAGAGGAGTTTTGGACCATCAGTATCATCGGGAGATTTTTAGAAAAGACCAAGGACCGAGAATTCTGTATGTGCACCTGTACCAGTTGCTGAGAATCGAAGTCGTTCATGTGCTTAATGTGGGAGACCTCATGCAGGAGAGTGCTGGGGAAATAGCAAGGAATGTTTCCAGTGTGGGTCTAAGGCTCATTGGGTTAGGAATTGTCCTAAGGCGATGAGGGGTCGTGGTCCGAACCATGGAGGAAACGATTCTGGCCGAGGTCGTGGAGCACCAAGCAGAGGTGCTGAAGGTTCAGAAGCGAAACAACCAAGATTGGTTTAGGCAGTCGGCCGTCGCGAGGAGGAAGATGTGTCAGATGTAATATCGGGTACGTTCCTTGTTCCTGGAATACCCTTTATTGTTTGAGTGTTATAGGGTTGGCTCATTTTTGCATTGTTAATGAAGTGTTCGAAATCTTGATTGTGAACTTGAAGATCGTATCTAGGAAGGTGACCGTATTTAGTTCTTTAAGACAGTCAGTGGTAGTAGATAAACTTTTTAAACAAGTGCTTTTGGAGGTTCAGGGAGTAGTAGTACTCTTGCTTAGTTTAGGCAAGTAATTTCGAGGACAAAATTATTTTTAAGGAGGGTAGAACTGTAACATCCGGGATTTAGGGGTTATGCGGTTAGTGCATAATTCAAGTGATAGTGGGCTCAATGTGTGTTGGGAGCTAGGCTAAGGAGGCCTTAAGGAAATTTGTGAGGGTGTTAGGACATAAGATTGGGCTTGGTAAAGTGGCTTGGAGGCGCCACTTAGGGCCCTTGTGAATGACGTCTCAAGCAAGGGTGAAGGGCTCCGGTTCGAGTCATGAGGGCGGCATAAAGTGTTATTTTATTTTGCTTTTGCGCCAAGGTAGAGAGAGGGAGTGTTGGACGGCATTGGGACTTCAAAGGGATAAGGATAAGGCTTGTTTTCTTTTAAATTTTGGCTAAAGGGAAGAGATATTAGTTGACTTGTTCAAATTCTTTTTGAATGAGTGCTGAAGAGAGAAAATAGGAGAAAATCATGGGATAAGGGTGAGGTGATAGCAATGGCCGAATATGGGACTCTAGGGGTATGTGTGCGCCGAAATTTGATAAGGGCTAAGGGAGTGATCATCCTTGGATATTTTCCTTTCCTTCTTAATTCTATAAGTACCAAATTTTAGTTGTGAAGGTATCCATCTTTTGCCGAAATTGTTAGTCATAGGAATTCTTTCTTTTCTCTTCTTTTCAACAAAGCTGAAACCTCCCTGCCATTGGCCACCATTGCTGAATTCTCCTAAGCCTCCTCTCTTCTTCTTTTCTTCTTGAAACTTTAAAGAAACACCATTAGCCGAAACCTCTCATACATTTTCCCCTATTGCCAAAACTACTTCAACCCCAACTCTTCATTACTTTTCTCTCCATAACTCTCAAGAGCCGAACCTCTATTGAACCTCCCTACCGTTTCTTTTATTCTCTTGTTTTCTTTAAAGCCGAAATATTTGTTGTTCTTTAGCCGAATCTCAAAGCTGCCTATTCTCTCTTCTTTGTCGCAAGGCTTTAAGCTGAAACTTTGATCTAGTCCTTTTCTCAGCCGAATCTCAATCTTAGTGTGGGCCGATTCTTTGTAAAGCCGAAGGGATCTATCATTAAGGTAAGGTTGCGACAACTCCTCTTTGTTTTGGGATTTATGTCATGGTCGAATGGCCTTATGATTCTTAAAAGTGTGTTTAGGCCTTGGTTTAAGGATGGTCGAATGTGCTTGGTGCCATAATATGTGCCTTTTGTATGTAGCCAACATTAAGGAGCATTAAAGGAGTCTTTCGGGATTTGAAGTGATCAAGGTAAGCCAATGTACTATTCGGCCAAAGGCCATGTTCATGGATTTATGTATTAAACCGATTCTAACAGTGGTTAAGTAGGGATTTCGACAACTTCAGGAACCAGTGACAGTCTCGGGGTTTGGATAAGCAAGGTAAGTTGATGCTAATATTCGGCCATAGGCCATATTATGGGTATTCAAGTGTTGATTGATTCTAACTTTAGCTTTTAGGGGCAAATCGGCATGAATAAGGAGAGTTTCGGGATTTGATATCATTTTGGTAAGAATACTCTGTGAGTTGGATTTAGTTGTTTAGACCATAACATTGTGGATTAACCATTTGGTTCTGATTAAGTATTGTTGATGGAGGTGAATACCAGTCAAGAAGGTAAAGGGATAGCTCCTATCCCTAAGTTTAAGAGGAGATCAGTCTCTGTGGTACGAGATTGGCCACCGGGGTGTGGGCCAACAGCAGGATAGGACTATAGGCAGATAGCGGTAGTTTCGCTTAGTGATAGCATCGGGATTGAGAGCGTAGTGCTTCAAGTTATCAGGTGTGTGATTAACCCACCGTTTTCCAGGTATATAATTATATTTGCATGTGTTATGTGTACGTTAATAAGTGCAGTGGCAATTATGAAATGGATACCCTTAAGGGGTATGTCGATAATCAGGTCAGTATCAAATCTGATGGAAATATGGTTATTAATGTGTATATGTGTGAATATGCCAATGAGAATATGATTGTATGCCTGAATAACATGTACATGCATTATTTATCATGACATTATTATATGTTGCATGTGCATGGGATGGGATATGAATGTGAAAGAAGGTACGGGTGTACATTTATGTACATGGTTTGATGTTAGCTATGAGCTACATCGTGGATTGGCGCTGACTAAGGTTGCGTTGTGGATTAACTGTGATTAATTTCACGTGGCTTGATGAGTGGCTCTGTGCCTCATCGTGGTTGATATAGGCTTTGTGCCATATCGTGGTTTGATGAGTGGCTATGTGCCTCATCGTGGTTGATGTTAGCTACGAGCTACATCGTGGACGGCATTAATTGCCAAATTGGTGTGTAGCGGTTGGAGCGTCGATTTAGTAATCCCCTGGTGTGTGGTGGCTGGATACGGGGGTGTGTAGAGGATGGACCCTAGGCTGGGTTGGGTGCATTTTGCATAAACCTATGTGGTATGTGGATTGGTATGGAAATGGGCCAAGCCCAATATGTGGAATTTTGTGGATATCTTGCCTTATGATCTGAAATGTGGTTTGATGTGGTTGTGAGTTAAGCTCACGTCGGTGGAAATCTGTGGACTAATTACACACTGAGTCTGTATGACTCACCCAAATTTTTACCAAACATCGCAGGTGATACGTGAATCTTGGACCGGGTTGGAGAGGATGCAAGGTGGCCATGCAGAAGATATTTTTATTTATTTTATGCACTTGAGGTTTTCAGTATTTTGAATAATTATTTATTGTAATAAAGGCCGCTTAAATATTTGAAGTTTGTTATTATGCTTCAATTGGATTGACGATTAAATTACTATTTGGAAATGATTTTATATTCAGCAACTTATATCTTAGAATATATACTAAAGTTTTAAACCCGGATATTTTGTAACAATCAAGCTTTTACTTGGCATTTTAAATATATAATGTTTTACAAATGACAACAAATTTTCATGTTTTTAACCTTACGACGAAATCTTTTCAACCGTTTTTCCTCAGTGGCATTCCAAATTCGGCCGTGGTGTTTGGGCTGGGTTTGGGGTATTACAGGTTGTTCCATTTTCCTTTGATTGATACTGCTTTTTCTTGGTTATATTCGTATGCACTAGGGTCTATCACGACATGAGATGAACACACTGGAAAGTTCTTACAGAAGTTTTTCCTAATCAGTAATGTAGTCCAATTAAGAAGAGAGGTCGTTGTCTTCATATAGATTGAGGGAGAAAATTTTTTATGAGGTGTGGGAACATTTCAAGATGTTGGTTCAAAAATGCCCGAACCACGAATTTCCTGACTGGATGGGATTGTAGGTATTTTATAATGAGTTGGATGCAAACACATGATCTAGATTAGACGGAGCAACAAGAGGAGCCCTTATGAATAGGATGTAAGAGGACGCTGTCAACATATGCCCAAAAACAAATCATGAGATGATTGTAATAACATGTTTTACGTCATTTATTAATATAAGGCATTGTAATTATTATTTCAGTTTCTTTTTTGTGTATATAAATAAATTGTTTTATAATAATATCTTGAGAATAATATGATTATTCTTAAAAGGTCCATAGTTGAGTATTATTGTGGGCTTGGACAGCAATAATGCATTAAGACTAACGTGTAGTTTATTGATGACAAAGTGTTGTCATTGACATGGGATGTCAAAATCAATACATGAGTATGTGTGTTACAAAAGGATTTAATACATGAAGGGTTAATTAGAGAGATGTTATGTCGAATCATGACTTCTTGTAACTTAGGTAGCAATGATGCATTGCTAGATGCCACTCATTGTTTGTAATATTAGAATCGCTCTAGTATTACTGCTAATGTTACAGGAACTTACAGGGTCACTCTCTATGGTTGAAACGAACGGAATCCAAACATAGTTGGTATTGTTTTTAGTTGTCACATGAATTAAATTGATTACAGAATGAATTTAATTAGGCAATTAAATATCGAATGAATTATTTATACAAGTATGTTGTACACAAAATGAGAACATGGTCAATTTAATTTATATGAGTTTGATTCGTATAAAATATAAGTAAACATGATTTACCAAAATCATTTTTATAATTATTGTATTTATAATTTACGATCGAATATTATTATAATTATTGTAATTGTAATCTTTTGGTCAAACACTATTATAATTATGGTAATTATAATTATTATATTTAGTTAATTATTATAATGAATTTTGATTCAAATTAAAATATCAACTATTCCCGAATTATGAAATATAGGGTTTTTAAGAAAACTAATATATATGAAATAAAAAGAGTGAGGTCTAGCAACTGTTATATAGTGAATTCTCCCTGAAAAATTTTAAGAGAGTTGTTGTCATTTATTGTAACATTGGGTGAATTACGTAGAGGTCGAAACTTTTCGTAGCGACTTATAATCAACATAAAATTGTGTAGTCTGTTTCACAATAGTTTTTTTCAGATGATTAAAGGTAATCGTTCATACCCTTCTCACCTTAATTCTTTCCTTGCACATGGATCCCTGAATGTGATCGCCGAATTAAATATTTTTCACTGTGCCATGGGATGTAGCGGTGTTCTTTTAGTGGTATCAGAGAAACTTGTGTGATACGTACCCGAGTTTAAATACTTGGGTGATGCAGTTGTATAAAATGCATGCTTTACTTTTCTTGCGCTTTTTATTTAAAATTAAATATGTGATATTCATTAATACTGCTTTAAATAATAATATGTATATTTTTTTCCTTTCGATTATCGATTTAATGTTAATCATAATTTTCTGGCCTATTAGGTTTCATTTTTGTTAAGTCTTAACAAATCTGTTATCTTGATGACAGTGATGAAGTTGCAATTTTCCAATTAAGAGTTAACTGGTTGTTTTCGTTCGGACTCGAAACAAGGTTGTTCCAGTAAGAAACCTCAAGGATGAAAATCCTTAAAACATGAGATTGTTGATAAAATTTATCCAATCGTGTGGTTTCAAGCATATTTGGTTGAACAATAATCCCATCAGTGTGAGCAGTCCATACTGCGGCCCTTTGGCCTATTTCCTCTATATTCATCACAGATCCACATTTTTTTCTCAATTTATTTCTTCCACTGAGCAGGTCGCACAGCGAGCTTTTCGAGCTGGATCAAAATGAGGACCTCGAGTGTAGGTCACAAAAGTAGAAGGGACTTAAAAAAAATGTTGTAAATTTTGTCTGTTATGTTTGAAATGCATAGTTATTGCCCAATAACCCATTTGAAAAGGTGGTAAATTTTATAAATATGACCGACTTGTTGTGCGTTACTATATTATTCTTATATTTCTCTTCTCATCTTACTCCCTTGTATGTAAAACGAGTTTCTACAAATTGTAAATTGCACGAGTTGTTATGGACCAGATGAGAAGAAAGATGGGCCAACTAAAGTGGACACGAAGCTTGAGAGGCGGCTTACACCTTTAGGCTTCCTTTTGGTTCTAAATGTGATGTAATTAGCAAGTGTTGCTTACCTAAATAACCATAATCTTGAGAGTAAAGCCAAAGTTGACTTAAGAGGAGGTGATATATGGATCCTTACCTACTAAAAAAACTTATGAGAAAGTTATTTTGAAATTAAAATATGAGGGTTATTAATTTTGAATAAAAATTGTGTCCTTCAACTCCACAAAAGAGAGAACGCATGAGTAAGATTCCATATGCTTTGTGAAACACCCCAAACCCGGCCCACGAGCCTTGACCGGATCTGGTACGCTCTTCGAAGAAAACCGGTTAAAATTCGTTTGCACTTTGAAAAACTTTAAGTGATTTTGGGAGAAAGTTCGAATTGGGTTGGGCTTGAGTTGAAAACAAGTTTGCTTTATATTGAAAACCCATTTATTTCAGGTGACAAAATATTTAAAGTTTATTTTCAATGAAAATTTCTTAATCTTTAATAAATAAAAATTTCGTAACATGATAAATAAACAAAACAGAAATAAAAGAGTTCACTATGGCCTTATTACATCAAAACAAACCCAAATAATTTTAAAGTACTTAAATGAAATAAAATGTCAAAATAAAATAACTTCAAGCTGAGCATGGCCACCACAAGCTCTGCCGTCCCGGTCCATCACTGTTCATCACCTGAAACATGTTCCCACAATGGGGTGAGTCAACAGACTCAATGTGTAACCAACACTAAAGTTAACAATTCAGGCATACATAATCATATCACATTTCAATTCATATAACAGATCAAAATAATGATGTAACCCGAACCCAAACCTATATGCCATCCGCTACACGTCCCCGTACCAACCTGCACACCGTGGGGACTACTAAGTCAACCCTCCATCCGCTACACACCATCGAAGGCAGTCGCTGCAGTCTACGTGCTCATCGCCCTTATAAATATTCGTGGTCTTAGGTCACCACATTCAGATATCGTGGTCTTAGGTCACCACATTCACTTCCCCTTTTCAATAACCCATATGCCCCATATCATACTTATTATGCATTGACATGCCAACTTTCTCATTCTTATAACTTATCACATGTTAAATATAACATATTTCATAATCCTAGTAGGAGTAGGAAACGTACCTGAGTACTTTGTACCCTAACATGGTACCTTAGCCACATTCTTACACTTTCATATTAACACATATATCAAATTAAAGCCATAAATCTATTAAGATTAGTGTAGGGTACACACCTGATTAACTTAGCAGTTCACTTAAATCCCGAAAAGCTTGATCTAATGCTTTAGATCTGAAATCCCTACATTTAGCCAACCTTAAAATGTTAGCAAAAAGCCTATTCGGCTATAAGACCAAATCCTAATAGGATTAGTACACTTAAAATCTACCTTTCGCGATTGACTTACTTAATCGAGTCCCGAAACTTTGTGATGCACACCCTTGTAATCGGCAAATACTAAAACTCCTAACTAGTTAGTTTTCGGCTTTTAAAACATATAAGAAATAGATCTAGAATACCAAACATGGCCTTAGCCGATTGTATTTAGGCACTTACCTTGCGATTTCCAAATCTCGAAAGTATCCCTTGGTTATGGAGATGTCGAAACTTATAGGATATATGTTAGATCCACTTCTAGCATTTAAATCACCTTTACATAGCCCTTGGCCGAATATGCACTTACCCTGGTTGGCTAGATCTCGAACTATCTCCCTTAAAAGTGGACCCTAGCAAAGATCCCGAAATCTCTCCTTAATATTTCGGTCAGATAATAAGATTTAGCCTTTGAAATTTCGACAAGTCCTTAAAGGAAAGAATAGAAATCAAACTTGATCTTACCTCTACTGAAGAAATCGACAGCACCTATCTCTGTCACCACAGGGATATTCGGCTTGGCTTAAATGGAGTAGTCGGCTAGGACTACCTTGAGTAGCCTAGAAGGAACTTGTTTTCGGCTTCAAAGGAAAAATATGGGATTTGGGAGGGATCGATAATGGTGGACTTAGGGAGAAAAGGAATTCGGTTGACAAAAGAAAAAGAGAAAGAAGATGTTGTTTAGAGAATTCGACAGAGAATGGGAAGGAAAAGGAAGAAGAATGAATGATAGCCTTAATCTCCTCCCTTTTTGCCGAAATTATCACCAAGAGAATCCTTTACTTGGCCACCACTCTTCTATTTTGATAACCTTATTTAAAATTAATAGGAATAATCCTTTAATTATCTCTTTGAAAATAATCAAAAATAAATCATCATTTATCAATCCCTTAGCCGAAATTTTAAGACAATTGAAACTCTTCTTTTGAGTTCTTTAGTGCCGTCCACCTCTCTGCTCCTTGTAGCAAAATAAAAAATTCTTTTATTTGCTTCCCATGCAACTCGAACTCAGGCCCTTTGCACTTGCATCTGGGGTCACTTTCTAGGCCCTTAAGTGGCACCTTGTAGCCATTTTACCAAGGCTATTTGTATGTCATATTTCACATACATTTTCTCATAAGACCACCTTGCCTTAGTTTCACCTTTTCAACTTGGCATTTCCTTACATTTTCAAGTTTCCAAAAATGTTTACTTTCCTCCTTTAAACTCAACATTTCTAAATCATTTCCTTGCATTTCCAAGTTTCCAAAAATGTTCACAATACATTCATAACACCTAAAACATACCATTTCGTATAATTAAATCAAAAATGCATAGGCACTTTTCAGGATGTTATAGTTCTACCCCCCTTAAAATAATTTCGTACTTGAAATTGCCTGGCTAAAATAAATGAGGGTATTGCTGTCGCATTGCCTCTTTTGGCTCCCACGAAGCTTACTCCGATCCATGGTTACGCCATAACACTTTGACTAGAGGAACTGACTTTTTCCAAAACATTTCCACGTCTCGTTCCAAGATCTGAATCGGCTCTTCCTCATAGGATAAGTCTGGCTTTAGCTCCACCTCTTCAACCGGTACCACATGAGATGGATCCGATCGATATCGACATAGCATGGAAACATGGAATACGTTGTGCATCTGCTTCAACTCTGGTGGCAACTCTAACCGATATGCCACTGGTCCAACTCGCTTCAACACTCAATAGGGCCCTATAAACCTTGGGCTTAACTTACCTTTGCGACCAAACCTCATCACCTTCTTCCAAGGCGAGACTTTCAGGAACACTTGGTCCCCCACTTCAAACTCTATTTCCTTCTGTTTGAGGTCTGCGTACGACTTTTGTCTATCAGATGCTTCCTTTAACCGTGCCTGAATTACCTCAACCTTCTCTTCGGATTCGGCCACAATCTCAAGACCCAAAACTCGACGTTCTCCTAATTCCGTCCAACACGTAGGAGTCTGACACCTTCGACCATACAGTGCTTCGTACGGTGCCATCCTAATACTAGCTTGGTAGCTATTGTTGTAGGCGAATTCTGCTAAAGGAAAATAGTCCTCCCAACTTCCTTGGAAATCCATCACACAGCCCCTCAGCATATCCTCTAACACCTGAATTACCCGTTCAGACAGCTCGTCCGACTGTGGATGAAAGGCCATAGTGAAATCCAACTTAGTGCCTAAAGCTTGATGAAGTGCCCTTCAAAACCGAGACGTAAATCTGGGGTCTCTATCTGAAATGATTGACACCGGCACGCCGTGTAACCTCACAATTTCCGCCACATATAACTTGGCCAACTTCTGAAGTGAATAATCCACTCTTACCGGAATGAAATGCTCAAACTTGATCAAACGGTCCACTATTACCCATACCAAGTCCTTTTTAGTAGGCGTAAGGGGAAGCCCACTAACGAAATCCATGGTAATTCTCTCCCACTTCCATTGTGGAATCTCGATTGGCTGAAGTAATCCCGATGGAACTTGGTGTTCAGCCTTAACTTGCCGACACGTCGGACATTTTCCTACGAATTCGAGAACTTCCCGCTTAAGATCAAAGCCACCAAAACCGCTCCTTAGATCCTCAGACAACTTAGTGCCTCTGGGATGCATGGCATAAGGGCTACTATGCGCTGCCGAGGAATCCTTTGTCTTAACTCCTCGTCCTTTGACATACAGACCTTTCCCTTGAAGCACAATACTCCCTCATCGTTAACACCATAATCTTTTAACTCTCCGTTCCGTACTTGCTGTAGCTTAGCACTTAAGTCCTCATCTAACAATTGACTTTCCTTTACCTCATTCAACCACGTGGGTTTGACTTGCAATTCTGCCAGCAGACTTCCATCATCATACAAACTTAAATGTGCGAACATCACCCTCAGATCCCACACTACCTTTCGACTTAGAGCATCCGCTACCACATTCGCCTTGCCTGGGTGATACTCGATCGAACAATCATAATCCTTTAATAGCTCCACCCACCTTCGCTGTTTTAAGTTCAACTCTTTCTGATTCAACATATACTTAAGACTTTTGTGGTCTATGTAGATCACCGACTTTTCTCCATAAAGGTAATGCCTCCACACCTTAAGAGCGAAGACCACTGCCGCCAATTCCAAGTCATGAGTTGGGTAGTTAACCTCGTGAGGCCTTAGTTGTCGAGACGTATATGCTACTACTTTTCCATCTTGCATTAGAACACAGCCTAATCCCGTATGCGAAGCGTCACAGTACAACACAAAATCCTTTCTCGCTCAGTGAATCGAAGCTCGAGCTTCCACAAGACCTTCTTAAGCTTCTCAAAGCTCTCCTGTTGCTTATCTGTCCATACAAAGGGTACTTCCTTTCTCAATAACTTTGTCAAAGGCGCGGCTATTGACGAGAACCCTTCTATGAACTCCTGTAATAGCATGCCAAACCTAAGAAACTTCGGATCTCAGCCACGGACCTAGGTGGTTTCCAATCCAACACTGCTTCGATCTTCCTAGGATCCACCCTTATTCCCCCTGCGGATACCACATGTCCTAAGAATGCCACCTCCTTAAGCCAAAATTCACACTTGCTGAATTTGGCATAGAGCTTATTCTCCCTTAATACTTGTAACACTATCCGTAGGTGCTCATCATGCTCCTCCTCCGACTTCGAATACACAAGGATGTTATTGATAAACACGACGACGAACCTATCCAAATAGGGTTGGAAAACCCGGTTCATCATATCCATGAACGCGGCTGGTGCGTTCGTCAATCCAAATGGCATTACTATAAACTCATAATGGCCATATCTTGTCCTAAAGGCGGTCTTATGGATATCTGCCTCCTTTACCTTCAACTGATGATATCCCGACCGTAGATCTATCTTCGAAAACACAGCTGCCCTCTTTAGCTGATCGAACAAGTCATCTATCCTTGGCAAAGGATACTTGTTCTTGATGGTCAGTTTATTCAACTGACGATAATCTATGCACATTCGTATAGTTCCATCCTTCTTCTTTACAAATAGGACCGGTGCTCTCCATGGAGACACACTGGGTCGGATGAACCCACGATCCAGCAATTCTTGAATCTGAGCCTTGAGCTCAACTAACTCCTTTGGCGCCATTCGGTATGGAGCGATTGACACAGGAGCTGTACCAGGTAGCAAATCTATTCAAAATTCCACCTCCCTATCTGGGGGTATTCCTGGTAATTCTTCTGGGAACGCATCTACGAAGTCCCTTACCGTTCTGACTCCACTAACACCTTCTTCCTTTCCATCTAACGCACTTACGAAGGGTAAAAATGCCTTGCACCCTTTCCGAACCATCCTTTCAGCCTTTAGCGCCGAAACTACATTAGACAAGTAGTTCCTTCTTTCTCCTATCATGATAACCATATCACCCTCCGGGGTTCTTAGTTCCATTCGTTTAGCCGTACAATCCAACACGGCCTGGTGCTCTCCCAACCAATCCATACCAAGTATGAAGTCAAATTCTCCGAAGGGTGACTCCATTAAGTCAGCCCGAAAGTTAACTTCCTAAACTTCTAGGGGTACATTCCGAAAGATCTTATCCACCGGTACAGTTTGGCCTAATAGGCTTACTACAGTCATCTCCCTATCAGAAAATTCAGAGTATAGGCCTAGTGTTTCCACTATACTACATGCAACATATGAATGGGTCGAGCCCACATCAATAAGAGCAAAATAGGGCTTGCCATGAATAAAGAACGTACCGGTTATGACATCCAGTGCGTCTCCATCCTCCCTCCGGTGAACTGCATAAACCAAACCCAGTTGCCTTGCCTCGGTGTTAGCGGCACACTCCGCTCGGTGGTCCACGTCCCCTCTGCCAAAGACCATTACCTCTATTTTTCGGACCACGACCACGTTGAGGCTGCTGTCCACCTCTACCAGCCTGATTAACGTTCTGAGCTGCTGGCCAACTTCCCTCCGGGTTCATTGGACAATCTTTAATCATATGGTCCTTGGACCCACACCAGAAACATGCTCCTGTCCTCTTCTAACACTCTCCTAAGTGTCTCTTCCCACACTGATCACAAGGACGATACTGCCCTCCTGCACCAACTTGCTGAACTCGCGGCCCACCAACTCTGGGCCTTTTCTGCACACTCCCAGACGATCCTAACGACCCATAACCCCTCTTGGGCCTATTTCTATCAGAGCTCTTCTTTACCGAGTCCTTGATTCCCTCGGCTACCTTAGCTTTTTCCACTAACACGATAAATTCCCGTTCCTGATGTGGGGCTATCAACAACCTTAAATCATCCCTCAAACCATCCTCAAATCGAACACACCGATCATGCTCTGTAGCCACCACTCCTCGAGCATAACGGCCACCTCTAAACTCTCTTCATATCGCCACGGACTTGTTCCTTGAACCACCCCATAAATGCCTTCCTTTACTCATCAAGATACCTGCACCGACATACTTCTTCCGATAAGTCGCCTTAACATAGTCCCACGCAGATCCTCGGTGTGGCACCATCACGAACTGTGAGCCACCATTGGTACGCTTCATCGCGTAGGAATGCCACCATTCCTTTCGACTTCTCCTCGAGGTCGATCTAGTTCATCCATAATCCGCTCGGTTGATTCCAACCAATACTCACGATCGGGTGCCACTCTCGACACTCCACGTAACACCTCGGCTCCATTGGCACGAAGTCGCCTCGTGCATCGACTTTCGAGCTCCCAAATTTCCTCCCGCACCACCACCAACTCAAGAACTCGCAAAGACACCGCGACACAAGATCATCCCCGCCCGAGCTTGCTACTCAACACTAACAAAACGGGGTGGTGGTGGCGGTGGTACTCGTTGTCGCACCCTCGACCGATCTAACGGGTTACGACACGCTCATTCTTCCTCTACCGCGTCCTCGCACGTTTCGAGCACGTCCCCTAGAGCTTATTTCTACTACCGTGCTTTAATCTGATTAAGAAATTTTATGAATTAGTGCTTGTTTCACTGATTATCCGCGAAGAAATTTTATGGATAGAAGCTCAGTAGTGGTTCTTTCGATTCAATCAAAGTTTTCATGTCTTCTATCCTAATTCAGAGAAATACATTCATTCAAACATTCATTCAGTGACATCCATTCCATAGTATCTCCCATACACATTCACTCTTCGGACATTTCGTCTGCTCTAGCCCTGTGGTATTTTCGTCATTTGTCCTACAGGGGTATTTTCGTAATTTTTTTCAAAATAAAGTTCCTCGGTGATTTTGCCAATAAGAGTATTTTGGTAATTTTGCGTTCTAGGGGTATTTTTGGAAATTTTAAAATCCAGGGGTATTTCGGTAATTTTGAAACTCAGGGGTATCTTGGTAATAGACACTGCAGTAAATTTGTAAAGTTTAATAATTCAGGGTATTTCAAAATTTGCAGACCTTTGAGGGTTCTTTTTGTGAATTTGCTTTCTGTTTTGGTGATATTGCAAAAATTTTGGAAGCTAGGGTCATTTTGGTAATTTTGTAAGTTAAGGGCGATTTCGTAATTTTCCAACATCAAGGTATTTTTGATAATTTGCAAATTAGGGTTTGTTGAACATTTTATAAAGTACTGAAAATTTTGATAAAAATTGTGAGTATTTTGGAAATTTCCTAAACCAAGGGCATTTTTGTAATTTTACCACTAGGGGTATTTTTGTAATTTCATAAATCGAAAATTTTTCAGAAAAAATTTGTAAAAACAGTTCTCACAAATTAAAAATAATTTTAAGAGTTTTAAAGCTAGGGTTTTTATAAAAACACGGCTAGTTCCCTTGCGGGTTTTAGTTATTGTGTTTAGCCTATGACCGAGTCCTCTTGGTTAGGGTGAACCGAAGCTACGCACCAGGTAGGATTCTTGCGAAGAGGAGGTGAGTCACTAGGACTGCTTAAGTACCCGGGCTCTTCGGATCCAATTCTAGACATGCGGAACAGGGTTGCCACACCTAACTCCGGCGACTTAGCCATAGGGTTGTTTAGTTAGGCACTTAAGTCTTATGTAAGTGTTGGGGAAAACTAGTCCTAGGGTTCAAGTACTTATCATGCTAATCTACGTTCCATTCCTTTTCTACCTTTCTACAGATCATTCAATATATCACACAAATGGATAGAAGTACTTACCTGGCGGACTGCGGGTCGGAGACTTAGGTGCCTTGCCAGAAAAACCTGAAAATTTCCACAAATTTCTTTTGGACTAGATTTTGAAAACGTTTTGGGCTTTAAACCACAGGCCGAGAGTTTAAAACTGGGCTCTGATACCAAACTGAAACACCCCAAAACCGGCCCATGAGCCTTGACCGGATCTGGTATGCTCCTCGAAGAAAACCGGTTCAAATTCGTTTGCACTTTGAAAAACTTTAAGTGATTTTGGGAGAAAGTTCAAATTGGGTTGGGCTTGAGTTGAAAACAAGTTTGCTTTATATTGAAAACCCATTTATTTCAGGTGGCAAAATATTTAAAGTTTATTTTAAATGAAAATTTAAAATATTTAAAGTTTATTTTAATAAATAAAAATTTCGTAACATGATAAACAAACAAAACAGAAATAAAATGGTTCACTATGGCCTTATTACATCAAAACAAACCCAAATAATTTTAAAGTACTTAAATGAAATAAAATGTCAAAATAAAATAACTTCAAGCTGAGCATGGCCACCACAAGCTCTGCCGTCCCGGTCCATCACTGTTCATCACCTGAAACATGTTCCCACAACGGGGTGAGTCAACAGACTCAATGTGTAACCAACACTAAAGTTAACAATTCAGGCGTACATAATCATATCACATTTCAATTCATATAACAGGTCAAAATAATGATGCAACCCGAACCCAAACCTATATGCCATCCGCTACACGTCCCCGTACCAACCTGTACACTGTGGGGACTACTAAGTCAACCCTCCATCCGCTACACACCATCGAAGGCAGTCGCTGCAGTCGACATGCTCATCGCCCTTATAAATATTTGTTGTCTTAGGTCACCACATTCAGATATCGTGATCTTAGGTCACCACATTCACTTCCCTTTTTCAATAACCCATATGCCCCATATCATACTTATTATGCATTAACATGCCAACTTTCTCATTCATATAACTTATCACATGTTAAATATAACATATTTCATAATCCTAGTAGGAGTAGGAAACGTACCTGAGTACTTTGTACCCTAACATGGTACCTTAGCCACATTCTTACACTTTCATATTAACACATATATCAAATTAAAGCCATAAATCTATTAAGATTATGTAGGGTACACACGTGATTAACTTAACGGTTCACTTAAATCTCGAAAAGCTTGATCAAATGCTTTAGATCTTAAATCCCTACATTTAGCCAACCTTAAAATGTTAGCAAAAAGCCTATTCGGCTATAAGACCAAATCCTAATAGGACTAGTACACTTAAAACCTACCTTGCTGCCGATTGACTTACGAATCGAGTCCCGAAACTTTGTGATGCACACCCTTGTAATCGGCTAGTCACCAAAACTCCTAACTAGTTAGTTTTCGGCTTTTAAAACATATAAGAAATAGATCTAGAATACCAAACATGGCCTTAGCCAATTGTATTTAGGCACTTACCTTGCGATTTCCAAATCTCGAAAGTATCCCTTGGCTATGGAGATGTCGAAACCTACAGGATATCTGTTAGATCCACTTCTAACATTTAAATCACCTTTACATAGCCCTTGGCCGAATATGCACTTACCTTGGTTGGCTAGATCTCGAACTATCTCCCTTAAAAGTCGACACTAGCAAAGATCTCGAAATCTCTCTTTAATATTTCGGTCACAGAATAAGAATTAGCCTTTGAAATTTCAACAAGTCCTTAAAGGAAAGAATAGAAATCAAACTTGATCTTACTCTCATGAAGAAATCGACAAAGACTCTATCTCTCTGTCACCACAGGATATTCAAACTTTGGCTTAAAATGGAGTAGTCGGCTAGGACTACCTTGAGTATTCGGCTATGGCCTAGAAGGAACTTGTTTTCGGCTTCAAAGGAAAAGTATGGGATTTGGGAGGATCGATAATGGTAGACTTAGGAGAAGAGGAATTCGGTTGACAAAAGAAAAGAGAAAGAAGATGTTGCTTAGAGAATTCGGCAGATAATGGGAAGGAAAAGGAAGAAGAATGAATGATAGCCTTAATCTCCTCCCCTTTTGCCGAAATTATCACCAAGAGAATCCCTTACTTGGCCACCACTCTTCTATTTTGATAACCTTATTTAAAATTAATAGGAATAATCCTTTAATTATCTCTTTGAAAATAATCAAAAATAAATCATCATTTATCCATCCCTTAGCCGAAATTTTAAGAGAATTTAAACTCTTCTTTTGAGTTCCTTAGTGCCGTCCACCTCTCTGCTCCTTGTAGCAAAATAAAAATTCTTTTATTTGCTTCCCATGCGACTCGAACTCAGGACCTTTGCACCTGCATCTGGCGTCACTTGCTAGGCCCTTAAGTGGCGCCTTGTAGCCGTTTTACCAAGGCTATTTGTATGTCATATTTCACATACATTTTCTCTTAAGACCACCTTGCCTTAGTTTCCCCTTCTCAACTTGGCATTTCCTTACATTTTCAAGTTTCCAAAAATGTTTACTTTCCTCTTTTAAACTCAACATTTCTAAATCATTTCCTTGCATTTCCAAGTTTCCAAAAATGTTCACAATACATTCATAACACCTAAAACATACCATTTCGTATAATTAAATCAAAAATGCATTGGCCCTTTTCAGGATGTTACACTTCGACTATATGGTCTATCATGTAGGCAATGCTATGTACTCGTCAAGGCATGTCGTATGCTTTAAGCATGACGAGTCGATACTAAGTAGATCCCAGTGAAGGTAATTAGGTGGCAGTTAAAAACATCCTTAAGTACTTGAGAAGGACTATGTATACATTCCTTATGTATGGAGGTGAGGAAAAGCTAAGTTGAAAAGGTTACACTGATGCTAGCTTCAAAATTGATATCGATGATTCTCAATCAGAATTAGGTTTTGTGTTTTTCATTAATGATGGTGTTGTGAGCTAGAAGAGTTCAAAGCAAGATATACTAGCAGATTGTACAATAGGGCCGAGTATATTGCAACCAGTGAGGCAACAAAAAAAGCTGTTTGGATCAAGAAGTTCATTACTGAACTAGGTGTAACGCCCCGAATTTGGGCCTAGTATAATTGGGCCTATTGGGCCTTGGGCATGGGAGCTTTAAAAAGTTTTAAGAACAAGAGAACGGTACTAACCAAGTTGTAATGCCCTAAAAATCCTAAAACTTTAATTTTTTGTGCACTGAGGTTGGTATGTAGGAGTAGCACTTAGAATATTAATTTTAAAGTATTATCGGGATTATTTGAAGCCTTAGAGATAGGGAAGACCGTAGGGAAAATTTAATTTTCTTGCTTTAATAGACCCTAGTCTCAAGCATTAGGCCTCTTAAGCAAATTAAGAGAAAATAGGACACATATGGGCTTGTGGTCCAGTGGAAAGTGGCGTCACTTGGGGAGCTATAAGCTGGCGTGTTGTCAGCTGAGGAGGTCCAAGGTTCGAGCATTAGGAGTGGTATTTTTGGAGTGTTTTATTTTGCATAGGTGGACGACCAGAGATGTGTTGAATATGAACTCTTGCATTGGAGTGTTTGAGTGGTAATGGGAACTGATAATGCAGGAAATTTCGGATAAGATTAGGGAGTTATCAGGGAGAAAAGTTGGGAGATGTGGAGTGTGGATGAGGTGGTGCCGAATGGGACTCTGGGGGAAGGTATTTTTGGCTAGTGGCAATAAAAAGAGAGTGCCGAATCCTTTGAAGGGTTCTTTGAGTTCCCATTATTCTTTTTCTTTCTTTTTTCTCCTCAATCGATTCCTCCCATAGCCAAATTCTCCCATTGCTGAAATCTCCTAAAGCCGAATCCCTTTGTGCCGAATTCTTTGAAAGGCTCTTTCGGTTTTCAATACTTTTCTCTTCTCTCCAATTCTATTTTCCCATAAGATGAATCTTGGTGGTTGTTCATCCATCAAAAATCGATTGATACCTACTCTCAGTCAAGGATTAAAAGCCAGATCTGGTTAATAGCTATCTAGGCCGTAGGATCAAAAGGGGATTTGGTAAGTATTTGATAAATCTCTTGTGCACATCTGTTTAAAGCCGAAGGGCTATCTAATTGTCCATTCATTAACTCTATGATAACAAGGATAAGGTTCAAAGATCACAAGCTTGGTAGAATCGTTAGCAGGGGTAAGTGTACTCAACTCGATTATGGTTTAAGTAAATGGCCGAATATGTGTATGATCTATAGGGGTGACTTATGTGGATTATGAGTCACTCGGAGTTTGATGGTGTATGTGTGAGTGCAGATCTAGGGGATACTTTTGATTAGTAGCTAAGGAAGGGCTATTAGAACCTGGTGGCACACGGCAAGGTTACGGTAAGGTTTTGGCTTTTGGTAAATGTTTTAATTTAGTGATTGATTGAAGGTTGGTTGGTTGTAGGTTCAAGGCTAAGGATAGTATAGCACGTCACAGTAACCAGGTGTGTACAAACACTACACACACATGATATCGACAATGTTGGAAAGCCGAAAAGCCAAAAGTGGCTAAATGGGCTCGGTGGGCCCTGCGGCTAAGATTGATGAAATTGATTGATTTGGTTATATGAATTGAGTTAGTCATGCATGTTGCATGATCTGTAATTTTTTTGGGCCTAATAATCCATATGAATGAGATCTGGGCCTAATGGGCCATAAGGATGTGATTTGGGCATACTGGGCTATATGAACGTGAAATGGGCTTAATGGGCTTTATAAGGACGTAGACAAGTATGCTAGGGTTTAATGGACTTTAGGCCTACTTCTGAACAACTCTTAAACCGTATAAGACTTAATCTAATAATTAAACATGTCCATGGACAAGTCGCTGGGTTAGAGTGCGGCAACAAACATATGCATGTCTAGGATTGGATCTAGGGAGAGCTTGGTACTTAAGCGGTCTTAATGGCCCACCTCCTTTTCTCTGGAGTCCTACCTGGTGCATAGTGTCTGTTCCCTTTAGCCGCAAGGACTTGTTAATGGGCCAAAGTTCATAACTAAAACCCGAGAGGGACCAAATATCATTAGATTTGTAAAATTACTAAAATACCCTGATTTGAAAATTACCAAAATACCCTTAGTTTTGTAAAATTACTAAGATACTCCTGATTTGAAAATTACATAAATACCCTTAGATTTGTAAGATTACTAAAATACCCTTAATTTAAAAATTACCAAAATACCCTTAGTTTGAGAAATTACCAAATACCCTTAATTTGAAAATTACCAAAATATCCTTATATTTGTAAATTTACTAAAATACCCCTAGATTGTAAAATTACCTGAATACCCTTGATTTTTAGATTTACCAAAATATCCCTGATTTACTAAAATACCACCTTCTTGCCATCCAGGTGCCAAAAATAAAGCTTCAAAGTGAGGCTTATGGGATTCGAACCTCTTCCCTGCTGCTGCTCCCTTATGATGCCACTTCCTTGCATCGTAAGTGGCGTCTCCTTGCCACTTTATCACACCTCATCTTATGTCAACAAACACAATTAATTACCCTTAAGGCCTGTCTCAGCTAGCCCTCCCCTAAAGAGCCTAAAAACAAAATTTTCACCAAGGTTCAAGCTTAACCCCGAGCCTTCCCGGGACCCCCAAACACACCAAATTAATAAACAAATCATGCCAACACACACACACATAAAATGCAGAGCCCCTAATACTAGGATGTTACAAGATGCCAATCATTGTTCGTAATATTAGAATCGTTCTAGTATTACTGCTAACGTTACAAGAACCTACAAGGTCCCACTCTATGGTTGAAATGAACGAAATCCAAACATAGTTTGTATTGTTTTTAGTTGTCACATGAATTAAATTGATTATAGAATTAATTTAATAGGGCAGTTAAATATCAAACAAATTATTTGTACAGGTATGTTGTACATGTTTAAATATCAAACAAATTAATTAGAACATGGTTAAATTAATATATCTGAATTTGATTCGTATAAACATAATTTACTAAAATCCTTGTTAAAATTATTGTAATTATAATTTTTCGATCAAACAATATTATAATTATAGTAATTATAATTATTATAATTAATTTTTATTCATATTAAAATATCAACTATTCCCAAATTAGGAAATATAGGGTTTTTAAGAAAACCTAATATACCTGAAATAAAAAGAGTGAGGTCTAGCAGTCGTTATATTGTGAATTCTCCCTTAAAAGGTTTAAGAGAGTTCTTGTCATTTGTTGTCAAACTAGGTGGATTAGGTAGAGGCCCAAACTTTTTGTAGTGGCTTGGAATCGACATACAATTGTTTAATCTATTTCATAACAATTATCTTTGGTTTGTTAGACGATTAAAGGTAATCATTCATACCCTTCTCACCCCGATTTGTTCCTCTCACATGGATCCCTGGATGTGATCACCGTATTTAATTTTTTCCATTGCACCATGGTATGTACCGGTGTTCTTATAGACACGTATGAAATTATTGAAAATATGGCATTAACTCCTGTCAATGGCTGACTGAACGATTCACATATGACTATAAACCCACTATGGTCAAATATATTCAAGAGGATGATAAGTATCAGCAATTAGTGGATAGACTCAACCGTATCGAAATTATTGAAAATATGGCATTAAACTCCTGTCAATGGGTGACTGAACGATTCACATATGACTATAAACCCACTATGGTCAAATACATTCAAGAGGATGATAAGTATCAGCAATTAGTGGATAGACTCAACCGTATCGAATCTATGTCTACACCATCTATGCATAGAGGATACAAGCCACTCTTCCATTGTATCAATAATCCTGTTAGGGATAGAAATTACATTGGAAATATGGGCGGAAACTCTTATTCATATATTTACAATCCCAACTAGAGAGATCACCCAAGTTTAAGATGGGGAAGAAAGCAATGAGCAGGTAAGAATTCAAATCAAGTTAAAAATACTGATTACCAATCTCTTTACTTGTAGAAACCTCAGGATAGAACTGACCCAAATGACTGTACTACATGTGGTCAACAACTGGATAGAATTGAGGGAGAGATGTAGTCAATGAGAACAAATGTCAAGCATATGTAATTTGAGTGCACTAACTCAACAAGAACATTGACTAAGCTCGAAGGTCAAATGAGCCAATTGATGAGCATGATGGGGACATTAAAAGGTAAATTGGCATAGGTATCCCTATCATATAGAGGATAATCCATAGAGGAAAGGTAAAGAGCATGTGAAAGCTATAGCACTCCAACCGGGCAAATTACTGAGTAGCCCAAAAATACCTACCTCAAGAGTAACTATGGATAATATTGATGAACATCAAGATAACTCCCCAAAAGTAGAAAACGAACCTGAATTAGAGGAGGAGAATGCACCATTAGATAAGACAGGAAAAGAGACACATAAAGATGCCGAAATCACAAAAGTCCCATTCCCATCAATATTAGAAGAAAGACAAAAGCAGTACGAAGATGAATTTTTAAGTTTCTTGAACCTATTTAAGATATTAAAGGATAACCTACCTCTAATCAAGTTGATTGAGAAGGTTCCCAAGTATGCCAAGTTTTTAAAGGAGATGATGGCAAGGTCTAAGAAAATCAAGGTAGGAGAACAAGTTAATTTAAGTGCTTTTGTAGCGTGATTATTTCAAGATAGGTACTTTAAATGTTGAAAGACCCGGGAAGTTTTACTATGCCCATAGAAATGGGGAGCATTCACTTTAATAGAGCTCTATGTGATTTAGGAGATAGTATCAATTTAATGGCCTTATCAATTTTTGAAAAACTTGGGCTAGGGAATCATAAAACAACTCAAATAACATTACAATTGGATGACAGATGATTGGTACATTCGATGGGAGTACTAGAAGATGTTCTAGTCCAAGTGAGATGTAACACCTCTTACCCATATTCAACACCAAAATAGGGTTACAGAGCATTACCAAACTTATCACACATTAAAACATACATTTCTCATACAAGTTAATCATTTCAAATACAATTCGTTCACAACCAATCATTTTGTCCCTAATACGAACCTACAACGCCCTAAACATTTGGGAGTGGTTTGGGACTAAATTGATAACTTTGGAAACTCTTAGAACACTTAGAAATTTTTCTCAAAAATAGGGGACACACACCTGTGTGGCCCGACCGTGTGTCTCACACGGCCAAAGACACGTCCGTGTAACAGACCGTGTAGACATTCAAAATGGGAGCACATGGCCGTGTCCCAGCCCGTGTCTGACCCCGTGTAACTCTTTGACTTGGGTCACACAGCTAATACACACACCCGTTGCCCTAAAAATGGCCATACAGGCCCGTGTGCCAGGTCGTGTGTTAGGCCGTGCCAAACCTATAGTGTATACTGGCTTATGCCACACGGCCAAGTCACATGCCCGTGTGTGAGGCTGTGTGGAGCATGCTTACTTTGTTTCTTTTTTAACACCAGGGGACACATGGCTATGTAACCTAACCGTGCGTTACACACGGCTGATACACACGCCCGTGTCTCTACCATATGGACAAAAATAGGCTATTTACCAAGCCATTTTGCTACCCAAAACTTGTTCACACCAACACAACCCAAATGGCCCAAATCATAGCATAAATAAACATGTAATACAACCACAACCAAGACTAAAACATGCCATTTTAATACCAACAACTAACATGCGTATATTATCATGTTTTGCTCATTCAAATCATACCTATTTCACATTCACAAAGCATTTATGTGCATTGTAACACCCCTTACCCATTTTCAATGCCGGAACAAGGTACGAGGTGTTACTGGACAATAACACTTGCAACTGAACAAATTCAAGGCATAAATTTTTGTTTAAAATTTAAAACTTTTACCTTATATCATCAAGTCCCTAAAATGGGACTATGAGGCCCAAAATAGGCTTTGGGAACGATTCGGGACTAAACCAAGAATTTTTAAACTATTGAAACATTTAGAAGATTTCCTTGTTTTGGAGAGTCACATGCTCGTATGGGCAGGCCCTGTGGTTACACTCGCCCGTGTCCTACACCCGTGTAACTCTCTGTTTATGACGTCATCATTCATTTTGGATCACATGACCAAGTCACACACCTGTGTGCTAGATTGTATCCTCCACACGGCTGAGACACACGGCCGTGTCTCTGCCTATATGGTCAAAAAGTTGGCTATTTTCCAACCCAATTTCTACCCTATCATGCCCATACTTGATGTATAACTTGAATGACACACTTCATGACATATTAAAGCTACCAAAACATCCACCACACACACGTAACAAGTCTTAGCGTATAATGTACTCAACCATGGAATGCATCATCATGAATTTATAGCACAACCAATTTATGGGCCACACTAAAAGGCCTTATAAACAATGAACCCCGAATATAATGGGTCATTTTTCTAGGAAAACTCATAGTAACATATACACATGACCAAGTTCCCTATATGTGCCATAACCTTAACTATAAAATCATCGATACCTAAATTGTAAGCTTGATAGTGTGATAGGTTCTCCGGTAACTTCCATCCCGAGCTAACCTGAATACATTATAAACATGGAAAATAATGGAGTAAGCTATAAAGCTTAGTAAGTACATATGTAAATAATAAAAAATTGGTTACCATGTTTTTAACAATCCTCATTGTAAGCTCTCAAGATAATACCATCATTATTGCATAACATTTCACAATTCATTTATGTTCATCTTGAGTTGTTTACTCGAGTTACATCACTAAATTATTTTTATCTGGAGCTTCGAAACTCCACATTAAGATCTGATAATTTTACCTTAAACTAGACTCAATTACCTTTTTACCATAAAATTTCCAGAATTTTTGGTTCATCCAATCAGTACATTTTATTCTTTAAAGTCTCCCCTGTTTCGCTCTCCGATAGTTCTGAACCCTCTCACTAAAAATTAACTATCTCGTTATGCAGAAATCGAATGATGTTCTTATTTGTTTCTCTTGAAAATATACTCATTAAAAAATTAATGCATGTAAATTTTATTCCATGATTATTTTTGTACAATTTTTAATGAATTTCCTAATTCATAACAAGGGATTGAGAGATCATTCTAACCCTATCTCACTAAAATCCAAATATCTCACCAAATGAAATTATTTTTCTTATTCTATTTCTTTTATGTAGAAACAGACTCGATAAGATTTAATTTCATTTCTCATTCAACCTCTAATTAAATTTCCATCATTTTTTGTGATTTTTCAAAGTGATACAACTGCTGCTGTCCAAACTGTTTTATTGCTAATTTTACTCTTTCATGTTTCCTTTATATTAAATTTTCATTTACACACATATAAGACCAATGTATATCCATGGTTAGCCATTCCAATAACTAGTCATCATCAAATATTTACAAGCAATACATTGGCCAATTTAACCTACTCATCAACAATAAAGACTTAAACATATCATTTTTGAATTTAATTTGGCCTAAAAGCCTCACACATGATCATCAATCACATTTACCACATATTCATTCATCATAAGCATGGACTTATAATCACAAGTTCATTCTCATAGGTACAACTTACTCGTCTACATTCTTACCAAAATCTGATCACATACCAAGCACATTGCTCATGAGTGTATACATACATATACCTACACTTAATCGTCACATAATCACATTCATTTACACTTTAGTCATTTTCCATCATTAACATAAACTTTAATTCTTTACCCCGTTCGACCACTCGAAATATCGAAGAATACTTGGAAATTGTCATACACGTTGTAAGATGCCAATGCCATATCCTAGATATGGTCTTACATGGGATCGCATGTCGATACTGATGCTATATCCCAAATATGATCTTATATGGGATCTCATATCGATGTCGATGCCATATCCCAGATATGGTCTTACATGAGATCGTATGTTGATGCCATGTCCCAAACATGGTCTTACACGATTTCATACTGAAGCCAGGTCCCAGATGTGGTCTTACACAGAATCACTATTTGATGTCGATGCCATGTCCCTGACATGGTCTTACACTAGCTCTCATAATGCGGTCGATGCCATGTCCAAGATATGGTCATACACTAGCACACATATCAATGTCGTTGCCATGTCCCAGACATGGTCTTACACTGGCTCTCATATGGTGGCCGATGCCATGTCCCAGACATGGTCTTACACTAGCACACATATTGCCATGGTCCAACCATGGTCTTTATTTTCAATTCATCACATGTCGAAATTCGATCATACCCCGCCTTACATTTCTCTTAATTTGATCTTTCAATACAATTTCGTAATTTTTGAATTCTTCATGATCCAATAGTAACAAATGAAATAACACCTAATATCAGTTAAGCATTTAAACATATCAAATTTAATACTTATTAACATACGAACTTACCTCGACTTAAAATGGCGAAAGGGACCGAGTCGTCCAATATCCATCTTTCCGTCGTTCTAAGTCCGAAACTAGTTTTTCTTTATCTAAAATATCACATTTGACTTATTGAGTTATTATACTATTCAATTCAGTCCAAAATCATATTATGGGAAAATTACATTTTTACCCCTAAACTTTATCATATTTACACCTTTGCCTCTAGGCTCGTAAAATGATTTTTATTCAATTTCCTTATATTTTAGGCCTAGCCAAACCATTTTTCGTAACTATAGTAGTCCATAATTTGCATTCATTCACAAATTTTCATACATTTTTCAAGTTTTTACAAACTAGTCCTTTTAGGTGTTTTCATGAAAATCACTTAACAGAAGTTGTTTATTTAACAACCAAGATTCATTTTCTTCCATAAAAATGTAGCAAACAACTTGAACATTTTCATGGCAAAACCCTAAATTTTCAACCATTTTGCAAAATAGTCCCCTTATTAGCTAGATTAAGCTACAAGGTTCCAAAAATACAAAAATCATCAAAAATGACCATCAAAATCACTTACTTGTGAGAGTTTGAAGTTGCTAAAATTTTCAAGCTTCCATGCCATTTCCTTGGGTAAGAATCTGTGGAGAAGAAAGAGAAATAAAAAAGATGGTAGCTTTTGCTATTTTGTCTTATTACACCTATTAACTTATTTACCAATTTAACCTTTTAATAACTTCACCAAATCCACCTACTACATGTCCATGTTTGTCTCCTCACTTTTCTATTGGTATAATTACCATGCAAGTGCTTATACTTTTCAAATCTATAGCTATTTAGTGCCTTTATCAATTAGACCTCAAGTTTTGCACCTTACGCGGTTTAGTCCTTTTTATCAAATTGAGCACTCAAACGAGGAAATTTCATTATGAAAATTTCACACAACTTTAGTATCATACTGTAGACATCAAAAACATAATAAAATAAATTTTTCGATGTCAAATTTGTGGTCTCGCAACCACTATTCCGACTAGGACCAAAATTAGGATGTTACATGCACAATTTCATCTAAGCATTTCCTTACTTAAAACCACAAACACATCAATATCAAAATCTCCACCATTAGCTGCCTTAAACTCTAAACTTCAACAAGTCATTCACAAGCAATTATAAATCACATCATCAAGGATCATTAGCACATATATATATCACCATACTTGCCAAAATCAATCAAAATAAGCCATCTCTTATGGCTATATATACAAACCAAAACATAGACATTTACAAGCCAATTCAAATGGCAAAACTCATTACTAAAATTCATACCAAAATGGCCAATATCCTATACATGCCATATAACTGAAACATAAACTCAAAAGTACCAAATGATAGTTGGATAGTGTGACGTAGTCTCCGCCGATCCTCGAATTCGAGCTAGCTTTGAAATCACAATAAAACACAGAAAAATAAATAGAGTAAGCTTTAAATCTTAGTAAGCTCATATGAAATAAACTCAATGTAATCGTAATTACAAAATTCAACAAATTGAATGTATTAACATGTAGCTCATAATAACTAACAAAAACCTTTCACACATTTTAGTCATAAGATTATTTGCAAACTTCACAATCTCTTTGACTAAAAACTTATACGGTTCATGTACATACATGTACCATTTTGTATCAATCTCATTCTCAACCACAGCTTTCATTTACCCGTTGAACCATTCAGAATACTATCGGATACTCGGGAAACTCACACCCTAAGTGCCACATATATAGCCAAAGCTATCTCAATCTCATATCACATAAATGCTAACTCTCGAGCTATCAACGGGCCTGCTCACACATGCTGTAACACCCCTAACCCGTGTCCGTCGCCGGATTAGAGTTACGGGTATTACCAAAGAATATTATCTCTTTAGAACTTACTTGTAAGAATGAATACACATAATCATAAATTTTTATCCCATGACAATTATACAAAGTCATATTTATAAAAATATTCCATATATGTTACAAAGCTTCAAAATAAGTTTGATAGATCCCAAACACTCATCTAGATCAAATAATCACCTATAGATAAAAACCATATATATATATATCATAGACATGCTCATATACCATATTCGAAAATAAGCCCAAAATAGCTGATTCCTTAAACATTTTAATAACAAATGCATTTTTCTCACAGGCTTAGCCAAATACATACATGCATTGCATAACCAAAAATTTAACTCATGACATTGACAAAACTGTACACACGCACACTCTTTTCTAAATGATACTTAACTAACACCTTAATTGCTTTAACTATGTCATCTCTATTTATAATGCTAAGCATGTAAACATTTCACAAGTTATATAACTTATTCATATTTTACAATTATAACTCAAATCATATTCATATCAACTTTTATATATTCGAATACCTAACCTATCCTTAGATAATTAAGCTTAATACAATATCATGAGATCAGCCCAATGGTACCATTTTATAACCGAATGCATACCTAAGCACAGCAAATTTTCGCAAATAATTAACCAAATTAAAGTAGCCATATTTCTAATTATTAACCTATCACTTATACACATGAATAAGATTTAGCCTTAAATTATCAAGTTAATCATCAAATAATGAAATATATAAACACATTATGACATATACCTGTTATACCAGTTCATAAATTACCTAATCCACATCCAATCACAAACGATAATTCATGTCATGAGCAAATCATATCATCAAAACACAAGAACAAAGTTTAATCAAAATAGATAGCCATTTTCGCATGGCTAAGTATATATATACACAATTAAACATTATTAGTTAAAACAACTTAGTCTAGCCTATACATGCCTTTTTGAAACCAAAACCAAGTTATTCAATACCGAAAGGAAGATGATAGTGCGGTTGACTTCTTCAAGGATCCTTCGAGTCCGTAGCTTGAACCTAAAATCTATAAAACAAAGGTAGACAAGAACACACACAGTAAGCTTGCTAGCTTAGTAAGTCTCAAGCAATATTTATGACATATACACATACACTTAACAATTTAGCTTCCATTCTTGCGGCAATTAGCATAAATAATTCAATACGAGTTTCACCTAGTCAAATATTAGTCATATCCTTAATCTAATCAATAGTAGTTTATCACATGAATTTATACAATCACATTTCATGTGTACAACCTATGCATTTGAAGATTTCAAGTTACAGAAACATGTCATAATTTCGATCTTATTGCACATCATATCCATAACTGAATTTTTTTAAGTCTCACAAATATATGTCTATACCTCAATTTCTCATATATATATAAATCATACCAATCAATGATAAGCCTAATATCATGAGACAAAATTCAATTCGAATCATTAATTTCATCACATCACAATTAGCATATATAAAAGTAAACTAACTTACCTTATTACTTACTAATGTAATAAGCTGATTTCCTTTTTCTTTTTAGAGCTTATAGCTCATTCTACTATGTATATACATCTCAACTTATTTGACTCTCAAATTCTCTGTTATGGCGTATCACCGGCAAAAAGCATGCTAGGCATTATAGCCAGAAATAAATCACCAGCACGAGGCCTGCTAGGCAATAAGCCTGAAATGAATCACCGGCACGAGGCCTGTTAGGCACAAAGCCTGAAATAAATCACTGGCAATAGGCCTGCTAGGTAATAAGCCCGAATATGTTTATCAAATCAATTCATTAACTCACATTTCTTATCATATACATCACTATCAATTCATATTCACAAAACCAATTCACTTGTCAAGCCAAATATACTAATTCATATTGTCTTGCAAAACATAATCATCCCAAAATAGAATATACACATTCGGCTAGCACCTATATCTTACTCAATTTAATCAAATAATTTCATTTCACATTTTCATAATTATTCATTTAATGAACTTTAACTTAAGAACTTATCTCGACTACCGACGAACCGCGTACACCGACTATTCGGCAACTTTCGACTTCCCCCTATCCAAATTCGTTTTTCTTTGTTCTTGATCTAAACATATCACAAAATAATCTCATTCAAGCACATTTCATTTCAATTTAGTCCCAAAACACAAAAATGGGCAATTTACTATTTTACCCCTAATGTTTCACATTTTTCCAATTTAGTCCTATTTGCATAAAATACAAAATACACATATTTTGCACATAATACTCTAGGGCCGAATCTTCTATACCTTCATACCAAGGCACACATTTCATTTATTTTGCAAACAAGTCCCTCAAAAATTTTATTTTTACAAATTAGCCCAAAATACTCAAATTTACTAAAATTTCCAATACAAAATATACTAATCTTTAACATATCTTCAAAATAAAATTATCAAACATCAAAAACTACATGAACACATCAATGGCCGAATATCAAACATGCTTAGATTCAAAAATTTCAACATGGGTAAGCTACTGTTCGAAGCAACGATCTCAAAAAGTCAAAATTAACAAAAGCCGACTAAAAACTCACCTTGAATTTTAGCCTAGAAGTGCCGAAAATCAAAGAACCCCAAAGCTTATTTCTTCCTTCAATATTCGGCCATGAGAGAGTGAAAAAGATGATGGCTTTGTTTATGTTATTTTAACATATATTATAAGTAATTATTCAATTACTCATTTAACCTTTAATATAAAATAAAACTAACATATATCTTAAGGTTATTCTTGACATAAGCCACCCACTAACTCAAAAATGGGTTATTTACCTTTTTAATGCTCCACCTTCAGAAGCCATCATCAAATAGGCACTTTTCACTATAGCTTGAGACTTTTAAAATTTACGCGATTAAATCCTTTTTGTCAAATTAAGCACCCAAACGATGAAATTTTTCTACGAAACTTTCACACATTTTAATTCACATATAATAAACACAAAATAAAATATTAAAATATTTCTCAGACTCGGATTCGTGGTCCCGAAACCACCATTCCGATTAGGGTCAAATTTGTTCTGTTACACATGCTGTGGGTCAAGACGTGGCTACACGGTGCTGGTCACACAAGCTGTCAAGTAACCGCAACACATGTCGGTATACTCAGCCACCGGTAGGATGCACAGGACCAGTACCCGGATAACATAATCACAATAAGCCCTAATGACATGTCATTCGTATGCTAATCTATTCCTAAGGTTCAACTAGGATTTCACACTTACCAAATCTTCATCGAGCTTTTTCATAGAGTCGTATTCACAAGTCATACAATATCAAAGCATTAAAAACATAAATATAATAATTCTTATTACATACGAACTTACCTCTGATGAGAAAATGGCTAAACTAGTTGATTAGTCGAGAACTTTGTTTTTCCTTCGTTCTAAATCCGAGTTTCGCTTTTCTTGAAATGTAATAAAAATTAACTTATTTAGGTATCTCTCTATTCAATTTAGTCAAAAAATTCACTTTAAGACACTTTTACACATTTGCCCCAAATGTTTCACAACTTTTACAATTTAGTCCTTATTTCATAAAAACACAAATTAATGCAATTTAACCACAACCCATGCTAACCGAATTACAATTAGGACCCTAGAAGCCCATATTTTCCATTTATTTCGCAGTATAGCCAAAAAGTTTCAACATTTCACAATTTAATCCCTAATTTGCATTTTCACTAAGAATCACTTAACAAAACTTGTATAATTATCATCAAACATTCATAATCTATCATTAAACATCAAATTACTCATGTATTCATCAATTGAAACATCTAAAATCTTTAACAATTTTGTAAAATAGTCCCTGGGCTAGCTAGACGAAGCTGCAACGAAATAAAAAACATAGAAACCATTAAAGACGGGACAAAAATCGTACCTAACTGAAGAAAAATGCCATGCCCGAATGTTTAGCCATAAATAACTTATTTTCTTCTACAAAAATCGGTGGAGGTTGAAGATGAATGACAAAATTTTGATTTTGTTTAATTAGTTAACCTTTATTTACCAATTTACAAAATTAACCTTGGTTATAAAACAACAAAATCAATTAATACTTGTCCACTCATGTTAATAATGGTACAATCACAACATAATGACCTCTAATTAAAGATTGTATAACTTTTGACAGCTTTAGCTATTAGAACATCACTTTTGCACTTTACGGGATTTAGTCCTTTTTATCAAATTGACTAACCAAATGATAAAATTTCTTAACGAATTTTTCACACAAGCATACTATCATATTGTAGACATTAAAATAATAAAATAAATATTAAGAACTCAAATTTGATGTCTCAAAACTACTGTTCCGATTTGACTAAAAACGAGATGTTACAACTTTCTCGCCCTTAGGGATTTTCGTCCCTCAAAATCTTACCAGAAAAGAGGTTAGGGTACTGCTTTCTCGTAGCTTCCTCAGGTTCCCACGTATCCTATTCAACCCCGTGACGTTGTCACAAGACTTTCACCAAATTTATATGTTTATTTCTCCACTCTTTAACCTCACGAGCTAAATTTCAGATCGGTTCTTTGTTGTAGGTCATGTCAGGTTGAATCTCAATTTCTGCTGGAGAAATTACATGTGATGGATCTGACCTATATCGTCACAACATCGACACATGAAACACATTGTGGATCATTTCTAATTCTGGCGATAATGTTAGTCGATATGCCACTGGACCTATTCTTTCAATGTTCTCATACAGCCCGATAAATCACGGACACAGTTTGCCTTTGCGACCAAAACGAAGAATTTTCTTCCACGAAGATTCTTTTAGAAATAGTTTGTCACCAGTCTGAAATTCAATATCTTTTCGTTTCAAATTCGTGTATGATTTCTGTCAATCTGAAGCTGCTTTCAAACTGTTGCGAATTACTTTTACTTTCTCTTCAGTCTCCCTGATCAATCAACCCTGTGAATCTTTTTCTCACTAAGCTCAGTCCAATACAATGGAGTTCAGCATTTACGACCATCCAAAGATTTATACAGTGCCATCTTTTTCTCGATTGAAAATAGTTTTTATACGCAAATTCAACCAACGAAAAATATTTCTCCCAGTTGCCTTTAAATTCTAAAACACAACAATGAAGCATATCTTCAAGAATTTGTATTACTCTCTCAGACTGACTGTCAATTTGTGGATTAAATGCGAGACTAAAAATTCAACCTCGTATCTAGAGCTTCTTGCAATTTTTTTCCAAAATCGCGATGTAAACCTCGGATCTCTGTCCAAAATAATCGAAACTGGCACCCCATGTAATCTAACAATATCATAGATATACAATACAACCAATTTGTCAAATGAATAATCTATACGTATCAGAATGAAATGTGCTGATTTCGTCAGTCGATCTACAACAACCTAGATAACATATTTCTTCTTCGGAGACAGGGCAATCCCGATACGAAATCTATCGTAACTCTATCCCATTTCCACTCTGGTATAATCACAGGCTGTAATAATCTCGAAGATACTTGATGTTCAACTTTAACTTGCTGACAAAATAAACATCTCGATACAAACTCTGAAATGTCTCGTTTCATACCCGACCACCAATACAACTATTTCAAATCATTGTACATTTTAGTACTCCTTAGGTGAACAGATAAACAATCACTCTGTGCTTCATTCAGAATTTTCTATATAAGCTCTGGATCTCTTGGTATGCAAACTCTACATCGGAACAATAAGTAATCATCAGATCCGATCTGAAAGTCTAAATTACTAGTCGACTCACATTGCAATCTTTTAGCTTGCAATTCGTTATCACACTTTTAAGTTGTCAAATTTGCTGAAGAAAAACTGGTTTAGCTTTTAATTCGGCTAATATCGAACCATGATCAGACAAAGTCAGTCTCGTATTCACCGCACTCAAAGCAAACAAAGATTTTCTGCTCAAAGCATCTTCGACTACATTTGCTTTCCCTAGATGATAGTCAATTATTATCTCATAATCTTTCAATAGCTCGACCCATCTTCGTTGTCGCAAATTCAAATCTTTCTAATTCATTTTATATTTCAAACTCTTGTGATCTATAAAGATATGACACTTCTCACCATATAAATGATATCGCCAAATTTTCAATGCGAACACAATAGCAGCCAGCTCTAAATCATGCATCGAATAATTCCTTTCGCGCGACTTCAACTATCTGGAGGCATAAGCTATAACTTTTTCTTCTTGCATCAAAGAGCAACCCAAGCCATTCAATGACGCGTCGCTATAAATCAAGAATTATTTACCCGACTCAGGTTGAATCAACACTGGTGCCTTAGTTAACAATGCTTTTAATTGATCAAAACTCTGTTGACCTTTCTCGGACCACTCAAATTTTACATCTTTCTGAAGAAATCTGGTCATCAGTGCAGCAATCATAAAAAATCCCTTAACAAAACGTCAATAATAACCAGCTAACCCCAGAAAACTTCTAACTTCAGATACATTTCATGGTGGTTTCCAGTCAACAACTGCAGAAATCTTGCTCGAGTCAACTCGTATACCTTCAGTTGAAACAATATGTCCCAAAAATCTGACTTATCGGAGCCAGAATTGACATTTGTTGAATTCGAGCTAGCTTTAAAATCACTATAAAACATAGAAAAATAAACAGAGTAAGCTTTAAAGCTTAGTAAGCTCGTATGAAATAAACTCAATGTAATTGTAATTACACAATTCAACAAATTAAATATATTAACATGTAGCTCATAATAACTAACGAACCTTTCACACATTTTAGTCATAAGATTATATGCAAACTTCTCAATCTCTTTGATTAAAAACTTATATGGTTCATGTACATACTTGTACCATTTCGTATCAATCTCATACTCAACCACATCTTTCATTTACCCATTGAACCATTCAGAATACTATCAGATACTCAGGAAACTCGCACCCTAAGTGCCACATATATAGCCAAATTTATCTCAATCTCATATCACATATAGGCTCACTTTCGAGCTATCAATGGGCCTGCTCACACAAGCTGTGGGTCAAGACGTAGCTACACGGTCGCCGCCACACAAGTCGTCAAAGTAACGCGCAACACATGCCGGTATACACAGCGGTTACATGGAGAGGCTTTTCGGGGGGTATTATCTTCTTCAACCTATCTTTTGAAGCTTTTCAATTATGGTGGCTTAAGTCTCCTACGGGTGAACCGACGTGAAAGGGACGTTGATCAGCTCCTAACGAGGAGCCTTGAGTGCGACACAACAGGGAATGGAGAGATTCAAGTTGAGATTGTCTAGGAATAGTATTCTCCACTTGTTTCTTTTATATTTCTTTTCTAAACAATGGTGATTACTTTCTTTTTCATGTTTTTACGGAAGTACACATGATTTGTAGGTTAAATGTTATTTTATTCAATCTTGCTTCTATTGTTTAATTGGGTTTGAATTTTTTTTTAGCATGAAAGTGTTATTACGGTCACTGACTTTGGAAAGTGCATCGACAGTTCAAGCTAACAAGCATGACAACGAAAGTTTCATGAGGATTAGATGAATTTAATCCACTTGTTCTTAATAGTGTTCCATTGTCACATTAGAAGGTGTGGTTAATGTGCATGCTTAAGTTTTAGATTAAATATAGAAGTTAAGCTTGGTAAGATATTCATTGCAATTTAATGCATCGACAATCACCTATCCTTTTATACCTTGTGAGCACTTAGTGTTCTGTTGAATATTCCGTTGGGGATCCCAGTTTATAATTATCATATTTTATCTTATTGTTTTCAAGTTATTGCTTCGAAAATTACTCTCACAATTTATCTCATTTCTATCTATTTATTGCACTGACTTTGATAGACAAAAAACGACCATCCTCATGGGATCGATATCTGACAGACTCATATTTTGCTACTATACTTGCATCGACAGTGTATGCTTGCACATTATTGTTGTGATGTTAAATAGCAGATCAAGTTTTGGCGTCGTTGCCGGGGATGGTGTTTGTTTGATATTTATTTTTGTTTTTGCACTTTGTTTTTTTTATTATACAATATTTAGTTTTCACTAAATTGTTTTCATTCTGTCGCTATTTTAACATTTTATTATAGGTGTTTGATGACTCGAAGCAATTCAGAGTTTATTGCCAATTTTGGTCCAGAAATTCAAAAAACCGTTTGGAGGCGACTGAAAGAACAAAGAAATATAGATTTACAAGAAAAAATGAAGCCATACCCCAGGTGCAGAACCAAAATGCTAATGACCCACCGTTGCTGCAAGACACTTAAATACAAATAGGACTATACAAGACTTTGTTGTACCTGTCTTGGATGACATGCAACTGAGAGTTGTTAGGCCAGCAATCCAAGCTGGGAATTTTGCACTCAAGCCAGTAATGTCTTAAATGTTGAATTCTAATGGGCAATATGCTGGACTACCACATGAAGATGCACGAGAACATCTGAAATCATTTTTATTGATTTGTGCTTCCTTTAGTCAACAAGGCGTTCCTGATGATGCTTTGAAGATGCAATTATTTCCTTATTCCTTGCAAGGAAGATCTCATACTTGGTTCCTTGGGCTGCCTATCCGATTAATTACTTCTTGGAATACACTAGCAACACAGTTTGTCTTGCCTTTTAACCTACCAACATTGAATGCTCGTCTCTGAAATGATATTACAGCTTATCATTAGCTGGATGATGAAAATCTTCACACTACATGGGAACGTTAGAAATCTTTACTTCGACGTTACCCCATGCACGACATTTGACAGGAAACACAAACTGAAATTTTCTATAATGGGTTGAATTGACACACAAGGAATCTTGTTGATGCATCAGTCAATGGTCATTTGTTGGATTGTACTTATAATGATGCTGTTGGAATTCTTGAGAGAATTGCTCAGAATGATTATTAATATCCTATCTCTAGAGTTTTACAAGCAAAAGCAATTTCGGGAGTTATTGAATTGGACGCAATATCTGCACTTAGTGCTCAAGTTTCTTCTCTTGTAAATATGATAAACAATTATGCAAGGGACTAGTGACGTTGTACCTATGCAAATCACTCAACAAGTTAATGTTCCTACCTTTTATTGTGAGATTTGCAGTGACAACCATAGCTATGTCAGCAACATCTGTATCAATTCTTATGGCAACTCTTATAATAATTCTGCATGCAATCAACAATCTTCAGAAACTCAAATAGTTGGACAAAATGCTGCGACATTCTGATATGGGAATATATCTACTTAAGGAAATTATAATCCAAAACAAGGGAATTACAATCAACAATAGTAGAACTACAATCAGTACACTCAGATGCATCCACAACAAAGCCAGATGCATCCACAACAAAAATAGATGCAGCCACAACACTCTTCAATGCCGAATCAGCATGATCGGAGAAAGTATATACAAATGGTGTGGTTGCAACATAGATAATTGAGACACATTATAAATCTATTCTAACTTTGATGGTAATTTAAGTCGATATGTCACTGGCTCTCTCTCTCAATGAACTAATATAGCTTAATAAATTACAGAGTCAACTTCTCCTGGCGACTACAACGAAGAATCCTCTTCAAGGGCAAAACTTTTAGAAACACTCTATTGCCAATCTAAAATCCAATATCTTTACGTTTCAAATATGCATACCATTTATGTCAATTTGAAGTTGTTTTCAAATTTCATGAATCATTTTCACTTTTTCCCTAGAATCGCGAATCAATTCAAACTCGTATATCTTTTCTCACTGAGTTTCATCCAATATAACAAAGTTCATCATTTACAACCACATAAAATTTCATACAATTCCCTCATATACTCGACATGAAAATTATTATACGTGGATTCGACCAATAGTAAACAATTTCCCAGTTAACTTTGCATTTTAAACATAGTAACAATGTAACAGTCCAGTTTAGACCCTAGTCAAAATAGTAGTTTTGAGACCACAAATCCGAGTTATAAAAATATTTTAATATTATTTTCTGTGTCAGTGATATATGATTAAGCATGTGTGAAAGTTTTATGATTTAATTTGGTTATTTATGTGCTTAATTTGATAAATAGATTAAATTGCATTAAATGCAATATTAGCATGTCATATGTAAAGGTACCTATTTGATGTGGCTTTAATAACAAGGAGTCCTTATATTCTAATTAAGCCATTGTAACATGGCATGGACGGTAATGTGTATGGATATTGTACATGTTATAAAGTTTCATTAAGGGTAAAATGGGATTTGATTAATTAACATGATAATTAATATAACAAAAAACAGGAAATTAGGCCATTATTCATCTTATTTGGCCGAATATAGCAAGGAAATAAAAGAATGAAAACCAAGCTTCATTCGGCTAGGTTTAATCTTAATTTAAGATCAAGAACCGAAGAAAGCAGATTTAGATCACGGAAAGTCGAAAGTGATTGAGTAGCCGAGTTCGTTTCAGTTTATCCAAATCCGTGGTAAGTTTATATACAAATAAATGTATTTGTATTGATTTATATATGTTCATGTGAAATCTCAATGTGATGAACGTATACGAGAATGATAGATATATGAAATCTGAGGAAGTATCGATAGTGCAACAATGTTCGAGAAGCCCTGTACGAACCTAGGAATAGACAAGATTACATATGTCATGATATAGGTTTCCGACATGTGAGATCATGTAAGACCACATCTAGGACGTTGGCATTGATTCGAGATTTCTTGTAAGACCACATCTGGGACGTTGGCATAGATGTAAGACCATGTCTGGGACATTAGCATCTTATTGATTCGTGTAAAACCCTGTCTAGGATAGTGACATCAATATTTGGTTACATGTAAGACCACGTTTGGAAAGTTGGCATTGTGCAACTATTCTGAGTATTCGGAGTATCCTATTTACTTCTAAAGGGTACAACGGGCAAGTCTGAAAAATGAATGTCTATGGGAAATGTATAAACGATTTAGGTACGTTTGAAAGGTACTCTATGTATGTGTATGAAATGTAAGTGTTTATATGAGGTTACTTAAGTGAATATGTGTATAGATTTGATGTGTTAATATGTGATACATGCTTGAATGAGTTATGAGTAATGTGATATTTTGAGCTATGAAATGTGGGTAAGTAATGGCTAAATAAGTGAGCCAAAGAATATGTGATGAATTTGCAAATGAGAAACATTAATATCATTGTATCAATGTGGCTTTGTGCATTTATGTTAAGTTATTTGTATATGGCTTACTAAGCTTTTGAAAGCTTACTTTGTGTGTGTTTGCTTTGTTTTATAGATCATCGAAGCAATGAAAGGCTCGAGAATCGTCAAGGATCATTACCACACTATCAAACTCTACTTTGGCACTTTTGAATGTGAATATAGTTGAATATGGCATGTATAGGCTTGTTATTTTGGAATATGTTTGAGATATGTAAATAGCCATGTGATATGGCTAGATAAATGTTGGTGATATGTATGAGTGGTCATGATATATGATGCATATTTTGGTATGGTATGTTAGCTATTAAGATGATCAAAATTGTGGTAAGTATATGACGCAAAGTTGGTATCATATTGATAGGAAGATGTTACATAGTAATGGTAAGATTGTGGATGAAACTTGCTTAGATATGATTGTTATTTAGTTGAGTTAATTATTGCATAAGTTGTTGTATTTGAATTGCCTTTGAAGGCTTGGAAAAGTGGATTATTTTGTCATGAATTGAATTGGTATGATGTTTGTAGGGATTGCCCAAAGTGTGGGTCGCATTTTGGCCTTGAAAATGGCCTATATTTGTCCACACGGTTGAGCACACGAGCGTGTGGCTCGACCGTGTTCCCCGTGGTTGTATTCTGAAACAAGTCAAACTCGACAGGGGCTGGACACATGGGCGTGTGACTGGCCGTGTGGTGCAAGTTAATAGCGACCACGGGCGAGGCAAATGAGCGTGTGGACAAGTCAGTATTTATGCCCTGTTTTGGCAAGGCTGAGATACACGGGCGTGTCTAAGGCCGTGTGAGGCACACGGCCTACACACATGGGCATGTGACCTCTTTAACTTTGAAAAATTTTTAATTTTCTAAGAATTTTTGTATGTGTTCAGTTTAGTCCCAGCCCTATTCTAAAGCATGTTTAAGGTATTGAAAACCTATTTAAGGGACACTTTGATGTGATTTGTCAAATTATGTATTGAAATATCTATAAAAGTGTCCGAATGTCCGATAATGCCTCTTAACCCTACACCGACGATGGTTACGGGTTAAGGGTGTTACATTTGATTGGTATCAGAGCTACGGTTTAGCCGATTCTCAGACTAACGTAGCATGTGAGAGTCTAGCTATACATGCCATATATATAAAATGTAATAGTGTGATGAATCTTGACACTTAAAATGTGTTTATCGTATAGTAAGGGATCCTGAAAGAGCCGTAGCTGACGATGTAGAAAGCAATGCCCCTGCTCCCGCTCAAGGGATAGCGCCATCTAATTCGAGACTGCCTACTAGCGGTCAAGAGGGTGAGGTTAAACAAGCCTTCTTCCAAGTGATGAACGAGTGGTTCACTCAATACGTAAGAACTAATCCTACTATTTCACAACCTCCGCCCCCGTCTAATCCTCCTTAGACTTCTGCTGTACCTCCGGCTATGTGTTTGAATCTGTTGAATAAACCTCCGGTCGACAAATCTGTAAATATGGGGATGAAGAGTTTAAAATGGTCTAAATGAGAATATTAAACTGTTAGTTGGCATACTTGAGATAACGAGCTTGCAAAGCTGAGGCACTTGGGAAAGAGAAAAGAAAAATTAACTCTAAAACTAGAGATACGAGAAAGAGATTTCTGAATAAAACATTTCACTCTATTTTAAAGAAATTCAAAGATGAACAAAGCCTATCAAAGGTTAGTGTGGGACATTTGAATAGAGATCGAGCTAGATCACAGTCAAATTTCAAAGCTCCCGCTACTTCGATAGCCAGTGTTGGAAATGTCCAATCTGAGCGACGTGAATGTAAACACTGTGGTAAAAGACATCTGGGAAGTTGTAGGTTGAATGACCGAGCCTATTTCAGATGTGGATCGTTAGACCATTTTATCCGAGACTGCCCAGAATCTGTTAAGCAAGAGAATGTTTAGAATCCAAGATCTGATAATGTTTTGGCTAGAAATAGACCTTCCCGGAATACAAGGATTGTTAGTGGAAGTCAAAGAGCTACAAAAGACTCAGTTGCGAGATCTGAAGTTAGAACGCCTGCCAAAGCATATGCTATTCGAGCTCGTGAGGAAGCTTTATCTCCAGATGTTATAACGGGTACATTTACTCTTTATGATACTTTTGTGATTGCATTGATAGACCCAGGTTCTACACATTCGTATATATGCATGAACTTAGTATCCAGTAAGATTTTGCTTGTAGAGTCTACTGAGTTTGTTATAAAAGTATCGAACCCTTAGGTAAAAGTGTCCTGGTTGATAAAGTATGCAAGAACTATCCGTTATTGTTTCGAGATGTTTGTTTTCCGGATGATCTGATGCTATTACCCTTTGATGGGTTTGACATAATCTTGGGTATGGACTGGTTGACACTACATGATGCTGTTGTGAATTGTAAAAGAAATATTATTGATTTGAGATGTTAGAATGATGAAATAGTTCAGGTTGAGTCTAATGATTTGACTGGGTTACCTGCTGTGATATCTGTGTTGAAAGCTCAGAATTATTTGAGAAAGGGTTATGAAGCTTATTTTGCTTATGTGATTGACTCGAAAGTAACTAAAAGTAAAGTTTCATTAGTGCCAGTTATCTGTGAATTCCCTGATGTGTTTCCTGAAGAGTTACCGGGATTACCTCTGATACGTGATGTTGAATTTGGTATTGATCTATTTTCGGGAACGACTCCTATTTTTATAGCTCTCTATAGAATGGCACCGATAGAGTTCAAAGAGTTAAAGTCACAGTTGTAAGAATTGACCGATAGAGGATTCGCAAGACTGAGTTTCTCACCTTGGGGTGCTCCTATTCTGTTTGTGAAAAAGAAAGATGGCACGATGAGAATCTGCATTGATTATCGTCATTTGAACAAGGTGACTATAAAGAATAAATATCCTTTGCCCAGAATCAGTGATTTGTTTGATCAGCTAAAAGGAGCTACTGTGTTTTCAAAGATAGATTTGAGATTGGGATACTACCAGTTGGGAGTAAAAGATTCAGACATTTCGAAAACTGCTTTCAGAACGAGGTACGGGCACTATGAGTTTTTAGTTATGCCTTTTGGACTAAAAAATGCTATTTAGCATTTTTAGGTATAGCTATTCTGTAACACCCCTTACCCGAATTCTATGCCAGAACTGAGTCCGAGACATTACTATACCGAAACCACTTGATCACCACTTAGGCTCATCCTTATAACTCACTTAACACTTCAATAATCTCAATCTCGACTTATGAGGCCTTATTCATACATACGAGAGCTCTCGAGACTATCTCGAAACTTTTTCATTCTTAAAAATTTTTCTCTTTTATACAGGGCTCGCACGCCCGTGCAAAATTAGACACGCCCATGCATAAACACATACGTCCCTGTCTTCAAACCGTGCTTAAAAACCCATACATTCTTCTAATTTCCCCACAGCCATGGCATGCCCGTGCTCTCCACCCGTGGGAACATACTGACTTTCTTCACACGACCTGGAGTCTAGGCACACGCCCATGTGACTAGCTCGTGGCCAACTCCAATAAAAAAATGTCAACATGCATGGGACGCACGGCCCAAGCACACACCCGTGGGCTGACCGTGTGTCACACGTGGTCTAGACACACGCCCGTGTGTCTATCCTCATGGACAAGGACTAAGCTATTTTCTAAGCTCTTCTCACCCCTATAATAACCACATCATACACTCATCCAACACATTCATAAACAACTCAAATTGAATAAAATCTCACATAGAGAACTACATCCTTTGCATAACATGGAAAAGCCAACAACTATGGCATTATACAAAATGTATCATCTATCTAAAGTCTAATACACCTTAGTCATTTACAACAAAATTCACTAACACATCTAGCCCCTATACATGCCATATACAAAACATTGAATTCATGTGCCAAAGTGTACTGATATGTGGGCTATCTTCCGATGATCCTCGTATCTCTATTCACCACTTTAATCTATAAGACAAGGGAAAAGAAAGGGAGTAAGCTTTGAGCTTAGTAAGTTTACACATAACCAATTAGGCATTATAATATAAGCCATACCATAAATAGCATTATACTAACATAATATACAACTATGCTTACTCTTTCTATCCCTTTCCACATTTCCAACACATCATGAGCCACATACTCATAACCATTGAAATGCACCTCTGTATTCAATATCACATTTACACAATACACAATACATCCACACAGCCATTTTATTCGATGGTGTAACCACACAGTCAATTCACACAGCTAATTCACACATAGTTAGTCCACACAACCAACACTAATTCACACAGCTTATCCACACAACCAATATCTCGGTGGTTTCGCACTTAACATACCACAATTGACTAACGAGTTATTATCACACTTAGCTTACCACAAGGGTATTCATAGTGGTTCTGCACATTGCCCACTTAGGTGATATATCTTACAAAAGTACTGCACATAGCTAGCTTATCGTTAATATGCATTAGAATGGCATCGCACTTAGCCTACCATCTAGCATTATCACAACACATGCACAAGATCTACCACATTTATTCTATTTGAATCATATTAGTTCTCAATCAATCTCAAGTTTTATTACATTCATCCCACATAGGGTCCTAATCATGCTACACACTAGCATTAACAATTTGTAAGTATGAATACATTATTTATGCATAAACTTACCTTGATACTCAAAAGTATTTGAGAATTGCAATTTAGTCCACCACCTTGCTTTTGCCTCGGTTTAGATCCGAGCTTCATTTTTCTTGATCTATAGTGAATAAATCAGCTTATTCAATACACATTGACTAAATTGACTCACATCTCATACTTTAGCAAAATTACTATTTTGCCGCTAAACTTTCTCATATTTACACTTTAGCCCCAAAGGCTCCTAAAGTGATTTTTATTCCACTTTCTAGCCTTTCATGCTTAGCCGATCACTAACTCAACTATAGCATTCAACAATTCTCACCATAGTACACATGTATGACCAAACTTAAGATTTTCACAATCAAGTCCCTACATGCATTTTCATGGAAAATCACTTAACAAAAGATGTTTCTACTACATCAAGCTTTCATAATCTTCCATAAAACATCAAAATACATACATGTCATACATGACCACATTTTTGAACAACCATTATAGCTTATCAAATAGCTAAAAATAGCTTACTCATGCTACCGGGATTACAAAAATACGAAGAATATCAAAAATCGAGCTTGGAGCACTTACTAGCAAGCTTGAAAATTGAACAAACCCTAGTTATGGGTTCTTTGAAATTTTCGGCAGCTATAAGGAAGAATGTGAGTGAATTTTTATCATCTTTTCACCTATTTATTCGTTTCATAACTAAATGACCAAAATGCCCTTTTTGATAAACTTCCTATTTTAACTCATCCATGCCCAATTTTGTCCAAAAATTAAAATTTGGGAAAAATTGCTATTTAAGGACCTCTAATATGAATTCTAAAGCAATTTCACAAAATAGCTTCTAGAATCCAACATTTTGCAACTTTTGCAATTTAGTCCTTTTTGGGCAATTCAACCACAAATTCACAAAATTACTTTATGAAACTTCCACACTAGCATGCACACATAGTATAAACCTCAAAAACTCATTTATAACTCACAGATTTGTGGTCTCGCACCACTATTTTGACTAGACCCTAAATCGGGATGTTACATATTCGACACTTTTAGCTTGTAGATTAAAACTTTTGCACTTTATGCGATTTAGTCCTTTTTCACAATAAAGCATGCAATCGCTAAAATTAATGCACCAAAATTATCATACACTCATATAATCATGCCATAACACAAAAAAATAATATTAAAAACAAATTTCTCTGACCTCGGTTTAGTGGTTTTGAAACATTGTTCTAGGTAGCCCCTAAAACGAGTTGTTCAATTCTCCCCCTTTTTGATTTTCGTCCCCAAAAATCTTACCAGGAAAAAGGTTGGGATATTGGTTTCTCATAGCCTCCTCGGGCTCCCATGTAGCTTCTTCTACCCCATGTCTTTGCCATAGTACTTTCACAAGACTTATACTTTTTATTTCTAAACTGTTTGACTTCTCATGCCAATTAACTCGCTCTTCGCCATAAGTCAAGTCCAGTCGAATTTCTACCTCTGTTGGTACAATCACATGTGAAGGGTCTGATTGGTAGCCACGCAACATAGACACGTGTCGGATGGCAAAGCCATACGATAAGCTACCAGCCCTAGCGTCTCGGTAGTCTCATACGGTCCGACAAAGCGCGGACTCAATTTGTCCTTCCGACCAAATCTGAGAACTTTCTTCCATAGTGATACCTTCAAAAATACCTTATCACCAACTTGAAACTCAATCTCTTTCCGTTTCAAGTCCGCATAGGACATTTGTTTCTCAGAAGCATCTTTTAAACAATTACATACCACTTTTACTTTCTCTTCAGTTTCTGATAAACCGTAAAAGTAACATATTTTAATCCCACATTTAGCATATTTTTAGATGATTTATCCCTTGATTTATGTGAAAAGGTGCTCTTAATCCTTTTTTTTCATGTTTTATACTCAGGAAAGCATCGGAGGATGAAAAGAACGAGAAACGAGCTTAAAACAAACCAAATTAGGCCAAGAAAAAAATTGACACGGCCTAGCCCAAAGACCACACGATCGTGCCTCATTAAAAGTTCGAACACGGCCTGGCCACGATTCACACGGGCGTGTGCCGTGGCCGTGTCCCTGTCGTGGAGAAGAGCAATTTCATTCGAATTTGGATACTTGGGAGCAAAGAAACCTATCTCAAAAGTCGATATAAACCCTCTACGTATAATATGAAAAGGAAGCGGTTAGCTAGGCCAAGGAGCCGAGCCGAAAAGGTCAGACCTGTGGGAAATACTCGAAGATAGCCAGTTGATCCATCTCAAGAAGCCAGAATTCTACTCAAGACGGAGGATCTCTCCTTCAATTCCTTCAGAGGGTTTTAGGGATTTCTTATGTTTTGTTTTATCTTTTCTTCTGAGATGTTTTCTTTTATGGTTATGAACTAAACCCTTCAGATACCTGAAGGGGATGAAACCTAAGATGAATATTATTTTTGTTTTCTGAACTGTATGTAAATACTTGATTTGCTCTTAATTATGTGTTCTCAATTCTTTTGTTGATATTTTCGGGATATTGATTCAAGTATGATGTGCTTAGGTGGAGGAGCAAAAAGTCCCTGCCTAAGAGTAAATCTAGCATAATTAAGCGGAGTTGATCGCACGCCTAGAGATAGGGTGACGAGAGTTTGCCGGATTAGGGTGAAACCTAATATGGGAGTCCATAGATCGAGTTAATGCGATTCTAGGGGTTTAATTAGAAAGAGATTTCAATTAATCAACCTAGGGTTAGACGTTATTCGCCTCGAGAGAGGGCTTAATATAAATTAGGGAATCTTACGGATCAAGTCAAGTGAATACATCGTTTGGTTCAGTGTTAGATAACAAGTGAAGTCTAGGTGGATTCTTCCTAAGGGTATCGTATTAATCAACTGAGTTTTTCCAATAGTATTTCCCTAATTCATTCTTTTCGTCTTTGTGTCTTTGGCTTAGTAGTTAACTAAAATTAGATTAAACAACAACTTCACTTATTTTAGGCTAGATAATAAAAAGAAAGTTAGTATTAGTACTTTTAGTTCCTTTGGGTTCGACATTCCGGTCTTGCCTAAGCTATACTACTATTCGATAGGTGCACTTGCCTTAAGTCGTTGTCAGAGTTAGTTTCCAGGTTCGATCATTTTCATTTATAAATTTAAAACTCTAAAAAATAACGATCAAGTTTTTGGCGCCGTTGCCGGGGAACTAAAATATTAAGAAAACTCTATTTTTTATTACTCTTGCCACTCTTTTTATTTTTATTTTTATTTTTCGCAATTCACTCGTATTTTTATTTTTATTTTTTTGTTTTGTTTTTAACTTTGCTAAAATTTCTTTCTTTCTTTTCTTAACATGTACCTCTAGTTTATAACTAGAAGGAACTCGAAAGGACCACTAGTATACGACAGTGATATTGAACCTACCGCACGCAGGAATCGCAGAGAAATTAGGTGAGCCCTAAATTACACAGAAGAAGAGCGAGGAAGCAGATCCAATCCTACTGAAGGGATGGACGAGAATAATCCACCACCACAAGATGTGGCAGAAAATAATGCTCTGCATACTATGTATGATTATGCTAAACCTCATTTAACAGGAGCAGAATCAAGCATTGTTAGGCCTGCTATAGCTACTAATAATTTTTAATTAAAGCCTAATACTATACAAATGATTCAACAATTTGTTCAATTTCATGGTTTACAGGATGAAGACCTAAATACTCATTGATCGTTGTAATCAGAGCTTTAAAATTTATAAAACAATGATCAAACCTGGAAACTAACTCTGACAATGATTAAAGGCAAGTGTACCTATCGAACAGTAGTATAGCTTAGGCAAGACTGGATATCAAACCCAAAGAAACCAAAAGTATTAATACTAACTTTCTTTTTATTATTTAGCCTTAAAAATAAAGTGAAGTTGTTTTGATCTAAATTTAACGACGACTAAGCTGAGGACACAAAGACAAAAAGAGCGAATTGGGAAATAACTTGAAGAAAGACTCAATTGATCACGTTGATACCTTCAGGAAGAATCCACCTAGACTTCACTTGTTATCTAACCCTGAATCATATGATTTATTTACTTAGCTTGATTCGTAGGACTCCCTAACCTATACTAAACCCTCTCTCGAGGCGAATAACATCTAACCCTAGGTTAATTAGTGGAACTCTCGTTCTCTTATAATAACCCCCTAGAATAGCAGTAAATCGATCTGTGGATTCCCATATTAGGTTTCACCCTAATCTGGCAAAATCTCATAACCCTATCTCTAGGCGTTCGATCAACTCCGCTTAATTATGCTAGATCTACTCTTATGCAGGGTCTATTCCTCCTCCACCTAAGCACATCATATTTGGATTAAGCATGCATAATTAAGAACAACCTAAGTATTTATCATATAATTCAAAAATTAAATAACAAGATTCATCTAGGTTTCATCCCCTTTAGGTATCTGAGGGGTTTAGTTCATAACTAAGAAAGAAAACATCTCAAGAGAAAAGATAAAACAAAACATAAGAAATCCCTAAAACTTCCTGAAGGAGTTGAAGGAGAATTCTGTCGTCTTGAGTATAATTCCGGCTTCTTGGGATGGATCAACTGGCTAACTTCGAGTGCTTCCCACCATTCTGACCTTTCTAGCTTGGCTCCTTGGCCTAGCTCGACTCCCCTTCAAAGGTGGCACTTAGGGGATATATATAGGCTCTTGGAATGCGATTCTTTCTCTCTAAGTATCCTTTTTTGACTGAAATTATTCATTCCAGCGACAGAGGCACGGCCATGGCACATGTCCTTGTGGGTCGACTTCAAGCACTGTTCGGATTTCTTAATGAGGCAAGGCCATGTAAATCAGGGGATAGGCATTGTTCTAGATGCTTGGTGAGGCACGGCCGTGTGGTCTTGGGCCGAGGCCGTGTCGATTTTGTGATATGGCCATTTACTCCGTTTTGGGCCCGTTTTACATTCTTTTCATCCTCGGGTACTTTCCTGTGTATAAGACATGAAAGGAAAGGATTAAGAGCACCTTTTTATATGAAACAGAGGATAAATCATCCAAAAGCATACTAAATATCGGTTTAAAATATGTTACTTTTATGGTTTATCACTCATATAGCTAATTTTTTAGAGTTCTGTGATACCTTCAAAATAAATGGCATTTCTGATGATGCCATACATCTTCGGTTATTTCCCTTTTCATTAAAGAATAAAGCCAAACAATGGTTAAACTCACTACCACGAGGGTCAATCACTACATGGGATCAAATGACCAAAATATTTTTTATTATAATATTTCCCACCGACCAAAACGGCCAAATTACGAAATGATATCTCTTCTTTTGTACAGATGGATTTAGAGACATTATGACACATGGGAGAGATATAAGGATCTCTTGAGAAGGTGTCTGCACCATGGTTTACCCTTGTGGCTCTGAGTCCAAACATTCTATAACGGTGTAAACCCCTCAACGAGGCAACTAATTGACTCAGCCGTCGGTGGAACCCTAAACAATAAAACTCCTGAAGCAGCCTACGAGTTTATAGAAGAGATGTCATTGAATAACTATCAGTGGCAAGTTACAAGGACAAAACCAAAAAAATCAGCTGGAGTTTTCAACCTCGACGTAGTAACCATGCTATTAACACAGGTAGAGATGATAAATAAAAAGCTCGATAGTTTGTTTTCTTCGCAGGTACATCCAGTAATGCAGTCCGACGCAAGTGGAACTGTGGCGAATCCTGAGTACCCACCCTACCAACAGGGCACAGAAAGCAACCAGATGAACTATATAGGTAATAATTTCATATCTAATAATAACACTTACAGTAATACTTATAATCCAGGTTGGAGGAACCACCCAAATTTTTCATGGGGAGGTCAAGGAAATTAAGGAAATCAAAGACAATAACTTCCTCAAATTTTCCAACATCAACCCTATCCATAAGAAAAGAGGCCGAACCTCGAATAGATGCTGACAAAATTCATGGCAGCCACAGATAACCGTTTCCAAGACACTGAGACCACCCTTAAGAATCAATAGGCATCAATCAAAGGGATCGAAAGCCAAGTTGGGGAACTTACTAAGTCAGTTGGACAACTTACTAATGAAGAAATATCAACAGTGGAGCTTAATAAAGAATGTTCAGCCATCCTCCAAAACAAGTTACCAACCAAATTAAAAGACCCAGGAAGTTTTAATATTCCCTATTTAATTGGTAGTTTAAATATTAAGAAAGCATTAGCTGATCTAGGTGCCAATATTAATTTGATGCCTTATAAAATGTTTAAACAACTAGATCTTGGGGAACCAAAACCCACTAGGATGAGTATTCAGTTAGGTGACAGATCTATTAAATATCCTAGAGGAGTTATCGAAGATGTCTTGGTAAAAATTGATAAATTTATTCTCCCTATTAATTTTGTTGTGCTTGACATGGATGAGGACATTGAGGTTCCCTAAATTTTAGGGTGCCCTTTTTTAGCTACTGCTAGGGCTGTTATCGATGTAGGTGACGGTAAACTTGCATTAAGGATAGGCGATGAGGAAATTATTTTTCAAATTTATGATGCCATGTGATATTCTAGAGAACAAGATGATTCCTGTTATTTTGTAGATACCACTAATCATATAATTCAAAACTCATTACAGGAAATTATACATGATGACACGATGGAACTGTGCCTGACTCAAGAAGAGGGGGAAGAAGATGAAGTTGACAAGCTGAATACATCTTCATCTAGACATACGAAAGAAGAAAGCGTTAAAGTCAATGATGAACTAATACAAAAAAACCTCCATTGATGAGCCGCCCAAATTAGAATTAAAACAGTTGCCGAAACACTTAGGATATCCATTCCTCGGGGACAATTCTACGCTACCGGTAATTATCTCTTTAGAAATAGAACCCAAGGGAAAGGAGGTGTAACATCCCAAAAACGGGGCTATTTGAAATTTCATTATTTTCTTATGTATAAACTACTGAAATATTATTTATGGAATAAGAGAGCTTAATTTAAGGCTTTAAGTGTGCTCGGTTTAATAGAAATTATAGTTTTAATGCAAAAAGGTAAGGAGCCTTAACAGAAGGGTGTTATAAGAATAAATGGAGATGATTTGGACATAAGATGAGCCTAGATTAAGTGGCAAATTAAGCCCACTTAGGAGCTAGTGTGACGCCACCAAGGAAGCAAGGAGAGCCTTGGTTCGAGTCACAAAAATCCCTCTTTTTGGCATTATAGTGGGACGGCACATGTGGAGAGATTTTCTCTCTTTAATTATTTTTTTTAAGTGATAATATGAGCTTTAATTTCCTTAAAATTCTAAGGATAATATGTGGGATATTATTAAGATTTAAAATAGATTATTAATTGGATATTATTGAGGATTATTATTAGATTAAGTTGAGATGATTGGCAGAGGAAAAATAGTTGGTGGCTAATTCAAATTATTTTTGAATTAGTCCAAATTTGTGGCCAAGAGCAATTTGTGGTATTTGCCGAAATTTGAACTCCTTTGGAAGGAGTGGACGGCAAGTGAAAGAGGGGAGGGATAGTGCCGAATTTGCTAAGTCTCTTCTTCTTAATTTTTGGCTAGCAATCACCTATTTCATTTTCTTTCTTTCACTTTTTCCCAAAACCGATTTCTACATCACCATCTTTCTCATCTTTTACTTTTCATTTCTGACCAAAACACCTACTCTCTCCTTTCTCACATTATTGCCAAACCGAAATCACCTTCTCTTTATACCTTTCTCTTTTCAAACTCCCTTAAGTAAGAAACTTTCAACACCTCCTTCGCCATTATTTTTCCTTCCTTTCAAGCCGAATCTATCTTTAACTTGGGTGCCGAATCTCTCTTTCTTCTTTGAACCCATCTAAGCCTAATTGTTGAGCAGGATAGATTTCCTTGAATCTTCCTTAGCAAACGACCAAAAAGGTAAGGTGCTTGGCCGAATACATATGGGTTTTCTTTGGTATATTCTCGCCGACTTTTGCAAGGAAAAGTGCCAATTTTGGCGATTGTTGATAAGGCCTCTAAACACTTTTCGATGATCAATTCTCTTTAGGTACTCCAAATTGTAGCGATTGATTCAAGCCTCTAAATTTCTAAAGTGTTCGGATGCAGGTAAGCGGTGGTAAGTGCCTACTTATGAAAGTTATTCTTCTAATGATTAAGAAAGGCCAAAGGCTATCGAGTGGTTACTAATAGTTGTCGATTTTGTGGAAGTAAAACCATTGAGTTTAGGGACTTGGGTTCAAAGGCACTCGGGTAAGGATTGGGTTCAAAAAGAGAACTCTTTTAAATATTTGGGTTGGCCGATTAGGCCATAGTACTAACTCCCATGTTTGGCCGAATATAGGGACCAGAGAGAACTAAGTGGCCGACATCTCTTTTCGGGAATAAGGCGATTCAAGAGTGTGTGTGTGTGTACATACACACTATATAATATATTAACTATGCTTAATTTTGTGAATGCTCATTTTGATTTATGTAGCATTGGAATTAATACCAAATCGGTATAAGTGGTGATTCAGGTAAGTACCTGTTAATGTGATTTATTATTATTAATGCTTTGGTAAGCATGAGGTATTGACACATGAAATTTAAGTATGTGATGGCATGAAACATATGTATGTTTATCTGTTGTGGGATTGATGAGTGGAGGGGGCAGTATTAATCGTGCCGACGGGCACCGATGTTTTGGTAACACTGCGTGACTACGGTCACCAGAGGTTTGGTACCTCCAGAGGTTTGGCACCTCAATAGCGACTTATCCCGTGGTTAACACCACCGTGGGTTGGCCCCACTTGAGATATGGGATAAATGCACGGTGATTTGGTATCACACGATGGGTTGGCCCCATCACCCGATTTGTGTCTACGGACACCAGTGTTTTGGTAACACATTGTGACTATATGTCACCAGTGGTTTGGCACCACCAGTGGTTTGGTACCACAACGGGGTAGACTGAGGCGATTGGTTGGTTAGGCTGGGGCACATAATATTATGCACGTTAATTGTTATATGTTGTGTATGAATATGTTTAAAATCGGGGAAGGGTTACATCTCGAGTCTTGGTGACTCACCTTCTCCTTTATTTTTAGGTGATACATAGACGCGGATGTGGGCCGGATGGACTCGAGGTGGCCATGCAAAGTGGACTTGAACTAAATGAACTTCAAATTTAGTTATTTTATTTTATTATTGGTTTATTTTATTTTGGATGTAATAAGGCCTCCTCAAACTTTATTTTTGTTATCTTTCTCATATGTTGGATATTTTGTTTAAAACTATATTATTAAAATTAAATTAAAATCCCATGTATTCCAAGTTAAAACGAAAATTGTTTTTAACGTGCCATCGGGCACATTTGGAATTTGTTTTATAACTCGACTTAAAAATGTTTTTTTTTTAAAATAAACACTAAGTACGAACTTTTCTTTCTTTGTTATCAAGATAATCAAATCCGAGAAGTTTTTCAACAAAGTTTAATGGGTTTCCAAAATGGTTTTCGAAAAGCTTTTCCCCGTAACGATCCAGATTCGACCATAGTGTTTGGGCCGGGTTTGGGTTGTTACAGGAGGAGTTGATACAGGTACTAAGAGAACATAAAAGAGCCATAGCTTGGAAAATCTCTGACATTAAAGGAATAAGCCCATCGTTTTGCACCCACAAAATTTTAATAGAAGAGGAATACAAGCCATGTGTGCAACCTCAACGACGATTGAATCCCAACGTAAAAGAAGTTGTGAAAGCTGAGGTAATTAAACTTCTAGATGCTGGAATAATTTATCCTAATTCTAACAGGAATTGGGTGAGTCCTGTGCAGGTTGTTCCAAAGAAAGGAGGCATGATGGTGGTAGCCAACGAAAAGAATGAACTAATTCCCACTAGGACAGTTACAGGTTGGAGAGTTTGCATTGATTACAGGAAACTAAACGACGCTACTAGAAAAGATCACTTTCCTTTGCCCTTCATTGATCAAATGTTAGAAAGGTTATCTGGGCATATGTACTACTGCTTCCTAGATGGACTTTCTGGCAATTTCTGAATCCCAATAGCACCTGAAGATCAAGAGAAGACAACATTCACATGCCCATACGGTACGTTTGCTTATCGTAGAATGCCTTTTGGATTATGTAATGCTCCTGCTACTTTTCAGCATTGCATGCTGGCAATCTTCGACGAACTTGTGGAACACATTATAGAGGTATTTATGGAAGATTTCTCAGTATTCGGTAATTCTTTCCATCTTTGCCTTAAAAATTTAAAACGAGTTCTAATGAGATGTGAGGAAACAAACCTTGTTTTAAATTGGGAAAAATGCCACTTTATGGTACAATAGGGGATTGTATTGGGACATAAATTTGCTAGTAAGGGAATCGAGGTAGATAAAGCAAAGGTCGAAACCATAGAAAAATTACGTCCTCCTAGTTCAGTTAAGGCTATTAGAAGTTTTTTAGGACATGCAAGATTCTATAGAAGATTCATCAAGGATTTTTTCTAAAATAGCTAAACCTTTAACAAAATTACTAGAAAAAGATGTTCCTTTCAATTTCAATCAGGAATGATTAGATGCATTCAATGTCCTCAAGGATAAACTAATAAATGCTGCTATTATAATTGCACCTGATTGGAATTTACCCTTTGAACTAATGTGTGATGCGAGTGATTTTGCAGTAGGTGCAGTTCTGAGACAACTAAGAGACAAGCATTTTCATCCAATTTATTATGCTAGCAGAGCATTGACACCCGTACAAGAAAACTATACAACCACAGAAAAAGAATAGCTAGCTGCAGTTTTTACTTTTGACAAATTTAGGCAGTATTTAATATTATCTAAAGTTGTCGTTTACACTGATCATTCAGCTCTTCGTTATCTCTTAACTAAACCTGATGCAAAACCTCAACTCATACGATGGATTTTACTCTTGCATGAATTTGATTTGGAAATAAAAGATGAAAAAGGAGTTGAAAATCTTGTAGCAGATCACATCTCTAGGCTTGAGAACCCACACATCGAAGATGTCAATGAAAGTGAGATAAACGACTCATTTCCCGAAGAACAACTCATTTCTATAACCCACTCTTAGGTACCATGGTTTGTAGATATTGCGAATTATTTAGCTGCTAGCATCTTGCCAAAAAGACTAACACATCACCAAAAGAAGCGATTCTTTGCTGATGCAAAAACCTATTTTTGGGGAGATCCCTTTCTTTTCCGCATATGTGCAGATCAGGTAATTCGAAGATGCATTACAAGGGCAGAGGCAAGCAAAATCATAGAATATTACCATTCAGGACCTTCAGGAGGACACTACAGTGGCATTAAGACAGCACATAAAATACTCGAATCAGGTTTTTATTGGCCCACTCTATTCAAAGATGCCAACAGGTATGTCGCTTCGTGTGATAAATGCCAAAGAACAGGTAATGTTTCTAAACATATATGCTATCATGTGAAATATTTGATGTATGAGGCATTGATTTTGTGGGTCTATTTCCTAGTTCATTTGGAAATAAATACATCCTAGTGGCAGATGATTACATGTCAAAATGGGTGGAAGCCAAAGCTTTACCCACCAATAATGCTAGAGTAATAGTTAAGTTTCTCAAGAAACTGTTCTCTCGATTTGGGACATCTAGAGCCAACATTAGTGATAGGGGCACTCTTTTCTGTAATACTCAATTTGACAAAGTCTTAAAAAAATATCGAGTACACCACAGGATAGCTACCCCATATCACCCTCAAACTAGTGGGCAAGTTGAAGTAGCAAACCGAGAACTTAAACGCATCCTAGAAAAAATGGTTGAATCAAACAGAAAAGATTGGGCATTAAAAGTAGATGATCCCCTATGGGCCTACAGAACAACGTTTAAAACCCCCTAGGAACATCCCCTTACAAACTTATCTACGGGAAAAGCTGTCATCTACCATTCGAGTTAGAACGCAAAGCTTTTTGGGCTATAAAATTTTTAAATTGCGATCTTAAAACTGCAGGAAAAAAAAGAATGATGCAGATGAACGAGCTAGACGAATGGAGAGATGAAGCCTACGAGAACTCGAAGCTATAAAAGGAGGCAACAAAGCGACCCCATGATGCTCGTCTAAAGAAATCAAGACAATTCAAAGTAGGAGACATGGTCCTGCTATACAACTTAAGGCTTAAATTGTTTCCTGAGAAACTGAAATCAAGATGGTCAGGTCCATTCATGATTAAAACAATCTTTCCCTATGGCACAATTGAGGTAACTCATCCCACTCAAGGCACATTCAAGGTAAATGGTCATCGACTCAAAATCTATAATGGTGAAGATTTTAGGGATATAAGAGAGGAGCTTCAGCTCCGTGAACCTTCTTTTAGAAATGAAAATAGGGTAAGTCTAGCTTAAGACTTTAAACGAGTGCTTCTCGGGAGGCAACCCGAGCACTAATCTCACTAACATTATAATCTTAATTTTTAGCATTTAAATTCATACTAATTAACCCAATAAAGCACAGGTTTTAAGACCACACGGCCTTGCACACTTACATGCCCATGGCCGTGTGAAAGCCAGGGAATGGACTACGGGTGTGCTAGTAGCCGTGCACGACAAAGAAGAACTTTTTTCCAACACGGGCTGCGATAAAAATCCATGCCTGTGCCGACTTTCCGTGGACTATACCGACTTACCAAACACGAGCTAAACACACCCGTGCTAAACAACCGTGGGAAGAAGAACACGACCGTGGCCAAGCACCCTGAACGCGCCCAAAATTCAAAATCACGAAAAACACAGGCTAATTAAAATCTAACATGGGCGTGGCACCCTGCCCGTGTCGCCTTTCATATTTAAAGAAATACAACCCCATTTTTCCCCAATCTCCTTCCCAAAACCAACCCTCGCCGTTTTTCCCTCAAAAACTCCCCCCAAATCCGGCCACAAGCAAGGAACAACATGCCCCCGAATTGGTCTCTCTTGGTCATCTATCACACGATGAATAGTAGGATTAACATCCTGACCAATTGGATCATTATTGAGAACATGATCATTCTTGTTCCTAGCTATATTTTTTAGCTCTTTTTGCCTCCTCCGCAAAGTTCTCTTGGTCTCTAGGTCAAACGGATACTCTTTGTTACTCATACACTATCAGCAAACCTGTAAAAATTAGCTACATCTAAGTTAAATAAAACTAATAAAACTAAAAAGATTAACAAGACCAAATTTCTCCAAGTTGTCGATCCCCGGCAACGGTGCCAACAATTTGTCGAGTGTGAAATGATATGAAAATTGTTCAAGTATACACGTCGAATCAAGTAATACAGTGATAGGTGAGATTGTCTCCAGAAAAATCGGTTAGATATAAAATTGAAACAACCCAAACCCGGCCCACGAGCTTTGACCAGATTTGGTATGTTCCTCAAGTAAACTGGTTCAAAGTTCTTCTGTTACTTAGGGAAAACTTGTGTGATTTAAAAAAATATTGTTTGGGTTGGGCTTATGATGAAAACGAATTCGATTTTTATATTGGAAACCCTTTTTGATTTTAAAAGATCAAAGTATATAGAGTATATTAAATGAAAATTTCATAATCTTTAACTTAATAAAGTTTGCAAACATAATAAAAATAAAATAGTTCAACAGTGGCCTTATTACATCAAGTAAATCCAAATAATTCGGAGTACTTAAAAATTAATAGTCCATAAAAATAAAAACTTCATGTTGAGCATCGCCACCACAAGTTCTTCCGTCCCGGTCCATTACTGTTCATCGCCTGAAACATGGTCCCTCAACGGGGTGAGTCAACAGACTCAATGTGTACACAACACTAAATCATAATAGAATCAGGCATAACAAATATTACACATTCATACCATAGCATACAAATTATGATGCATTCCCAAACCCAAACCTAATAAGCGATCCGCTACACTCCCCCGTACCAACCTGTACACCGTGGGGACTACTAAGTCGACCCTCCTTCCGCTACACTCTATATCGCGATCTTAGGTCACCGCATTTGTGGTCTTAGGTCACCAATTCAGATATCGCGGTCTTAGGTCACAAAGATTGGGACATCGTGGTCTTAGGTCACCACATTCAGATACCACGGTCTTAGGTCACCGTGTTCGAGGTCTTAGGTCACCACATTCACTTCCCCTTTCAATAACCCATATGCCCCATTTTGTAATATGCATTAATATGCCAAAGTTCACATTCTTATTCTCATGTTACAATTAACATATTTCATATTCCTAGTAGGAGTAGGAAACGCACTGAGAGTACTTTGTACCACATTATGGTACCTTAGCCATATTCACATTCTTAATATCACATATATTAATTAAACATAGCCATAAAACATATTATGAAATAGTGTGGGGTACACACACTGATTCGCTTAGCAAATTCCTTGAGATCTCGTAATCGATCTCTCTCGCTTAGATCCTTAATCCCTACATTTGATTAATCACTTACTAATTTAATAAAAAGCCATTCGCCATAAATCCAAATCCTAGTAGGATTAGTATACTAAAACTTACCTTGTTGCCGATTTGATAATTAATCAAATCCGGAAACTTGTATTCTTCCCCTTTGAAATCGGCTAATCACTAGATCCCTTGAATCGGTTAGTTTTCGGCTTAAAACACATGAAAATAGATCTAACTACTAAAATAGGCCTTGGCCGAATATTCATAGTCACTTACCTTAAGGATCTTAAATCCCGAAATTATCCCTTGGTTATAGCTTCTGTCGAAATCCCTAAAACCACATGTTAGATCAACTTCTAACCTTTAATCACAATCAATGGCCCTTGGCCGAATGTCAGATATGACTTACCTTGATGGTCAAATCCCGAAGATCTTTTCCTTTATAGTTGACTATGGCAAAAATCCCGAAAGAATCCTTCCAAATTTCAGCAAATAAGAATATTGATGGGATTAGTCCTAGATTTCGACAAATCTAAAAGAAAAGAATAGAAATCAAAACTTGTTTTTACCCTTTCTTGAAGAAATCAACAGCACCTATGCTTGAAGCCCCTCAAAATTCGGATTTTGATGGATTGGAAAGAAAAGAAATTGGCTAATGGTGATATCTTGAATTTTTGGCTTTGGCTAACAAAAAGAAGAAGAACAAATGCTCTAGGAAATTCGGCAGGGAGAAGGGTTGAGAGAAAGAATGATGAATGGCCCTCTTTTCCTTATATAGCCGTATTTACTAACTTAGAATCCCTTACTTGGCCATCACTCTTCTATTTTGATAGTTTTATCTCTTTAATTATCTCCTAAAATAAAAGATAATTCAGCAACTATCCTTACTTAGCCGAAATTATTAAACTCAAAGTCCCTTACTTGGCCATCACTTCTCCCTTATTTTCCTAATTAAAGAATAATTCCTCATTTATCCATTGAAAATAATCTAAAATAATTCCATTATTTATCCCTTATTTATCCAATATTTATCTCTTAAAAATAAAAGAATAAAGGCTCCTAAATTATAGCCTTGTGCCGTCCACCTCACTTCTTTTGGAAGCAAAATAAAATTTCTTTTATTTGCTTTCCCTGTGACTCGAACTCAGGCACAATCCCTTTGCATGTGGCGCCATTTCCAGAGGCCCTAAGTGACATCTCCGGGCCACTTTTCCAAGCCTGTTTGCGTGTCAAATTTCACATACTTTTTCTCTTAAGGCCACCTTGCCTTAATTTCCTCTTTTAAACTTTAAAACTCGACATTTCTAGGTCATTTCTAAGTTTCCAAAAATTTTCGTTTCCCTCTTTAAACTTGACATTTCCTTACATTTCCAAGTTTCCAGAAATGTTCACTTTCCTCTTTTGAATCATTTCTAAATCACTTCCTTACATTTCAAAGTTTCCAAAAATGTTCACTTTCCTCTTTTAAACCTAACATTTCCATACATTTCCAGGTTTCCAAAAATGTTCATAACACATAAGACATGTCATTTCGTACAATTAAACCAAAAATGTATAGGCCCTTTTCAGGATGTTACAGTTCTACCCCCTTAAAAATAATTTCGTCCTCGAAATTACTTACTAACGAATAATCGTATACCTTAACTCACTGCACTACACTTATGCTGCGCACTCTGATCTTAATAGAACCATCATACTTCCTAGGCACAATCTCTAAGTTCACGTCCCCTAGAACTCATTTCTAATGCCGCGATTTAATCTGATTAAAGAGTTTTATGCATTAGAAATTTTGTTCCACTGTTTATCCGTGAACAAATTTTATGCAAAGAGATGTTTAAAAGTGGTTCTTTCGATTAAACAAAGTTCTCAGCTCAAGTTCACTATTCAAAAAGTCACGTTCACATTCATCAACCGAGACATATTTATTCAGTGGTATCTACTACACACATTCACTATTCGAACACTCTTTGCCTTATTCCTATCCCAGGGGTATTTTCGTAATTTGTCCTATAGGGGTATTTTGGTAATAAACCAGGGTAAATTTGTAAAGTTTAATAATTCAGGGGTATTTCAAAATTTGCAAAACTTTGAGGGTTCTTTTTTTGAATTTGCTTTCTATTTTGGTGATCTTGCAAAAATTTTGGAAGTTAGGGTCATTTTGGTAATTTTGTAAGTTAGGGGCAATTTCGTAATTTTCCAAAATCAAAGTATTTTTGATAATTTGCAAATTAGGGTTTGTTGAGCATTTTATAAAGTAATGAAATTTTTGATAAGAACTGTGAGTATTTTGAAAATTTCATAAACCAAGGGCATTTTTGTAATTTTACCACTAAGGGTATTTTTTTGTAATTTGATAAATCAAGAATTTTTCGGAAAAATTTTGTAAAAACAGTTCTCACAAATTAAAAATAATTTTAAGAGTTTTAAAGCTAGGGTTTCTATAAAAACACGGCTAGTTCTCTTGCGAGTTTTAGTTATTGTGTTTAGCCTATGACCGAGTCCTCTTGGTTAGGGTTAACCGAAGCTACGCACTGTAGGATTCTGCGAAGAGGAGGTGAGTCACTAGGACTCGCTTAAGTACTGTGCTCTTCGGATCCAATCCTAGACATGCGCACAAGGGGTTACACACCTAACTCAAATGACTTAGCCGTAGAGGTTTGTTTAATTAGGCATTAAAGTCTTATGTAATAGTTGGGGTAAACTAGTCATAGGGTTCACGTACTTAACAGTCTAATCTACGTTCCATTTCTACCCTTCAATAATTCAAACCAGAATTCACACAGAGGATAGGGGTACTTACCTGGTGGACTGCGGGTCGGAGACTTGGGTGCAATGCCAGAAAACCTGCTTATTTTCAGAAATACTTCCATAAAACTCATTTGGCTCGATTGGAAAACGTTTTGGGCCTTAGCCCACAGGCTGAGAGATTTAAAATTGGGCTCTGATACGAAACTGAAACACCCCAAACCCAGCCCACGAGCTTTGACCAGATTTGGTATGTTCCTCAAGTAAACCGGTTCACAGTTCTTTTGTTACTTAGGGAAAACTTGTTTGATTTAAAGAAATATTGTTTGGGTTGGGCTTATGATGAAAACGAATTCGATTTTTATATTGGAACCCTTTTTGATTTTAAAAGATCAAAGTATATAGAGCATATTAAATGAAAATTTCATAATCTTTAACTTAATAAAGTTTGCAAACATAATTAAAATAAAATAGTTCAACAGTGGCCTTATTACATCAAGTAAATCCAAATAATTCGGAGTACTTAAAAATTAATAGTCCATAAAAATAAAAACTTCATGTTGAGCATGGCCACCACAAGTTCTGCCGACCCAGTCCATTACTGTTCATCGCCTGAAACATGGTCCCTCAACGGGTGAGTCAACAGACTCAACGTGTATACAACACTAAATCATAATAGAATCAGGCATACAAATATTACACATTCATATCATAGCATACAAATTATGATGCATTCCCAAACCCAAACCTAATAAGCCATCCGCTACACTCCCCCGTACCAACCTGTACACCGTGGGGACTACTAAGTCGACCCTCCTTCCGCTACACTCTATATCGCGATCTTAGGTCACCGCATTTGTGGTCTTAGGTCACCACATTCAGATATCGCGGTCTTAGGTCACCGCATTCAGATTACTGTGGTCTTAGGTCACCACATTCATATACCACGGTCTTAGGTCACCGTGTTCGTGGTCTTAGGTCACCACATTCACTTCCCCTTTCAATAACCCATATGCCCTATTTTGTAATATGCACTAATATGCCAAACTTCACATTCTTATTCTCATGTTACAATTAACAGATTTAATATTCCTAGTAGGAGTAGGAAACGTACCTGAGTACTTTGTACCACTTTATGGTACCTTAGCTATACTCACATTCTTAATATCACATAGATTAATTAAACATAGCCATAAAACATATTATGAAATAGTGTGGGGTACACACCTGATTCAGTTAGCAAATTCCTTGAGATCTCGTAATCTGATCTACTGCTTAGATCCTTAATCCCTACATTCGATTAATCATTTACTAATTTCATAAAAAGCCATTCGGCCATAAATCCAAATCCTAGTAGGATTAGTATACTAAAACTTACCTTGTTGCCGATTTGATAATTAATCAAATCCCGGAAACTTGTATTCTTCCCCTTTGAAATCGGCTAATCACTAGATCCCTTGAATCGATTAGTTTTCGGCTTAAAACACATAAAAATAGATCTAACTACTAAAATAGGCCTTGGCTGAATATTCATAGTCACTTACCTTAAGGATCTTAAATCCCGAAATTATCCCTTGGTTATAGCTTCTGTCAAAATCCCTAAAACCACATCTTAGATCAACTTCTAACCTTTAATCACAATCAATGGCCCTTGGCCGAATGTCAGATATGACTTACCTTAATGGTCAAATCCCAAAGATCTTTTCCTTTATAGTCGACTATGGCAAAAATCCCGAAAGAATCCTTCCAAATTTCAGCAAATAAGAATATTGATGGGATTAGTCCTAGATTTCGACAAATCTAAAAGAAAAGAATAGAAATCAAAACTTGTTCTTACCCTTTCTAGAAGAAATCGACAGCACTTATGCTTGAAGCCCCTCAAAGATTCAGCTTTTGATGGATTGTAAAGAAAAGAAATTGGCTAATGGTGATATCTTGAATTTTCGGCTTTGGCTAACAAAAAGAAGAATAACGAATGCTCTAGGAAATTCGGCAGAGAGAAGGGTTGAGAGAAAGAATGATTAATGGCCCTCTTTTCCTTATATAGCCGAATTTACTAACTTAGAATCCCTTACTTGGCCATCACTCTTCTATTTTGATAGCTTTATCTCTTTAATTATCTCCTAAAATAAAAGATAATTCAGCAACTATCCTTACTTAGCCGAAATTATTAAACTCAAAGCCCCTTACTTGGCCATCACTTCTCCCTTATTTTCCTAATTAAAGAATAATTCCTCATTTATCCCTTGGAAATAATCTAAAATAATTCCATTATTTATCCCTTATTTATCCACTATTTATCTCTTAAAAATAAAAGAATAAAGGCTCCTAAATTATAGCCTTGTGCCGTCCACCTCACTTCTTTTGGAAGTAAACTAAAATTTCTTTTATTTACTTTCCCTGTGACTCGAACTCAGGCCCAATCCCCTTGCATGTGGCGCCATTTCCAGAGGCCCCAGGCCACTTTTCCAAGCCTGTTTGCGTGTCAAATTTCACATACTTTTTCTCTTAAGTCCACCTTGCCTTAATTTCCTCTTTTAAACTTTAAAACTCGACATTTCTAAGTCATTTCTAAGTTTCTAAAAATTTTCGTTTGCCTCTTTAAACTTGACATTTCCTTACATTTCCAAGTTTCCAGAAATGTTCACTTTCCTCTTTTAAACCTAACATTTCCATACATTTCCAGTGTTTCCAAAAATGTTCACTTTCCTCTTTTAAACCTAACATTTCCATACATTTCCAGGTTTCCAAAAATGTTCATAACACATAAGACATGTCATTTCATACAACTAAACCGAAAATGCATAGGCCCTTTTCAGGATGTTACAAAAATGGTCGGTTATTAAAATGATTATGATTAATGTTATGACAAAAATAATGCTAAGAATGTAGTGCTAATTTAAAGGAATAATTATGTTTGCAATGCCTGTCACTGATAAATAATGGAAAATGCTATGACAAGACAATAGTAAGAATGCAATGGCAAATTCAACAAAAATTATGCAAATAATATGCAAATAAACAACTAAACAACTAAAAATGTTATGGTGAAGATACTACGGTAAAGTATATAGGGTCTACGATGTTGATTTGGAAGGTCGGGATTACTAAGAATCTGCCCTTACATACAGTAATGCATTTGCAAAACCATACTCAATGTACTACTCAAATGAGTTCTACAATGGTCTATTTCTTTTGAGAACAAGACCTCAAGTTACCTTGCATTAAACGATATATGTCTATAGGCCTTTAGTATGGTGCCCTACACTGTTTTATTTTCTTTCCTTATGAACATTGCTCTATGTGTAGAGGCTACTACAAGTATTCGATTGAACACTTGCTCATATCATTCAATTTCAATCTCATTAACCTAACCTTGTTAGAATTAGATTAATTTAATGAACATTTTGTACACCCATCTCTGTCTAGAGTTTGCAAACATGCAATTTTGTAAAAACAAAAAATTGAATGAAACAGTGTATTAAAGTATATCTATCCTTAAGTCATTAAAGAAAATAAACGTTTCATCAAGTAATCCCAACCCTATGAGATCTAACTCATGGGTTGGCAATTAAAATTCAAACCCAAAGTATCATTCAACATCATTTTCATCAAATCAATTCATGAAGAGTAGTTAAGAAATAACAAAAGAACTTCGAAAAGATAGCTTCCACTTTTTTTTTTTGGCTGAAGGATCTCCCTTTTTTGTTGTCGTCTTCCTCTTCCCATCTCTACTCAGCCGCTACCATTATTTTTTTTTACCGAAGGATCTCCTTTTTTTGTCTCTTTTGTTTTGCAACCACGCTCTTTAGGGATTCCTCCTTTGGCTTTTGTAATAGATTTCCTTAGGGTAAATCTAACAACCCATGATTTTCTTCACTCTTTTTCAGGTAGATATATCTGGTAAAAGTTCAACTGGGCGTAAGAGCAATACACTTTGAGTGCTGACTAGACATCTTCCTGGCATTGCCACGGCATCCGTGTTGACAAACTGTCCAACCCTTTGCCCCGGTAAACCTTCACTCTTTTACTTCTTGTTCCTCGTCCTGTACTTTCCAATCCACCACCACAAACAACCCTTCCACAAGCTATTTAATAATAACTAGCATTTAAGTACAGTTCAAGCTCCTACTGTAATGCTAAAATAAGAAAACTACTAATGGAATGTCCTAAAATGCAACTAAATGTTCCTAATTACACGCAATAAGCTTGATCTAAAGGCATGAAATTCAACTATTTTCAAGAGTTATCACACCTTCACTATGACCCCATCTTCACTATGGCCCCATATCCCTCCACTATCGGACTGCCACTCCTCCGTCACCGGATTGTTATTGAGCTACCGCTGTCAGACCACCATTGTCGCCGCTTCCACAGACTAAATTCTTTTTTTTTTCTTTCTCTTTCTATTTTCAATTATTTAGTCATTAAAACTCACATTTTCTCTTCACTCTACCAATTAATTTTAGATCACTCAAATTACCGATATTATTCTTTTCTCGATTATTCAACCAGTCTATGTTAAATCAAGTGTAAGTATGGTTATTTTGATCGTAAATCCTTCACTTAGGGATTTCGCAACTTGGCCGATTGGTATAGTGCCATAGCATTGTCATAATATTTTATTAATTCATTATTATCGTACTAATACAATTTCATATCAACTCAAAGGGTCAAATTATATTGAAAGGGGAGACCCCTAATTTTGCAATTGAAAATCCTTCTTTCAAGAGTCCTAGATCGTGTGGTAAGCACTGATGAGACTTTTATTAAGTGATCTTTAAAGTGATAAAAATATTATCAAGAAATCTTAATTAAAAAGTGTTATTTTTTTTGTTCAATTGTCTTGCAAGATAGATCGAGTGAAATCACTAATAAGATTGAGGCAATCATATATTCTAAGTAAGGTGTGGGAGATATATATTTAGTTTGAGTATAAAACGTCAATTCAATTTTTAATAATATGTTATTAAACAAATGTTTGAGAGTACACTAAGTGTAACACCCTAAATTAGGGGTCTGGCATTTTTGCATTATTGCATGTGTTAAGCTTGTGTAGCTTGTTATTTGGGTGTGTTTAGGGGTCCTAGGGAGGTTCGGGTTCGAGCTCAAGCCTTGGGAAAAGTTTGGTTTTTGGCTTTTTAGGGGAGAGGACTGTTGGAAGTGAGGCTGAAGGGATATATTGGTGTTTTGCTAACACTAATGGCCACATGGTGGAGTGGGGGTGGCGTCAGTATGGTAGCAAAGAGGGTGGAAGTTCGAATCCCACGAGCAGCATTTGGGGAGTTTTATTTTATGCTTTGGAGAGAAGAGAGGTAGAGTTGGATTAGGACTCTGTAGGAGAGAGAGAGGACTTGGTCAAATTTGTTTGAATGGCAGGTGGAGAGTGAATGGTGGAGCAGAAAGGGGAGAAAATCAGGGGATAGGGGAGTGTGGAAGTGGTTGACTGAATGTGGATTGTGTGGGGGTGAGAATTTCGGCTAAAGGTTAGTGTAGGGTAGCAAATTCGGCATTTGGTAGGTAGCAAAGGAAGAAAATCGAAACCTTTTTGGCGTGTGTACCGAAACTCTCTAGTGACTTTTTAGCAGTTTTGGCTAATTTATTTTGGTCTTCTTACTTCAAAATTTCTTTGCCGAAACCACAACTTGCCATTCTTTCTTCTTCTCAACTTTTCAAACACTTTCTTTTCACTTGTAGTTACTATTCACTTCTTGGCCGAAACCCTACTCATTTTTCTTCTAATCTTCAATTGGCTGACTTCGTTTCTTCTCACCTTTGGGTTTTCATTTTGGTTTGTCTCAAAGCCGAATAGTGGTCCTTGTGTTTTGCTGTTTGTATCGAGTCTCTTCACCCATTCGGCTCATTTCTGGCCTAAGGTATGTTGTCTCATCTTTTAGTATTTCTCTCTTTTCTTTCAACTAAAACCGAACCTCTCACCCTGTTTCTCTATGGCTAGGGTCGAATCGATTCTTTCTCTTCCATCTCAAATCCCTCTCGTTCTTTTGGTGTGGTCAAATCTGTTGGAGTGTTAGCACACTCTCTCGTCCTCATTCTAGCCTTGGGATTTTGTAATTTGATTAGTAAGTAAGGTCATGGCCGAATGTAGGTGATTGGGGTTTTCTTATGGGCTTGTTTTTACTCAAGCCGAAAGGTTATTATGATTTCAGTTTTGGATGCGAATTTTATGGCTAACAGTTTCTCTCAGTTTTAACATTGCAAGGGGCTTGACAGGCCTAGACTAAGGGATCAATTATACATTCTTCCCTTGTAGTGGAAGTTCTGGATTGTTGGTAAGTAGTATAGATTATGTTAACAATCTCAATGCTTGGAAGATGGTGTATTAAGGATTATGAGTAACTGTCATTCAATTATGATCTCAGGCACTGGAAAGTGCTGAGTATCGTAATTCGTAGCAGGTGTGTAATCTCACACCCTTCCAAATGCATATGTGCAGTGTTATGTGATTCAAACGAAAGCCGAAAATCGGCATCTGTGACCACTCGAGTGTGCGAACGTTTGTAGTGGTAAATCAAAATGTGAATAATGACGGTAAGTTCTCATGAAACTGAGGCTGTAACGGGCCTGATCGGGTCCAAATGATAAGTTTGAATACAGAATCTGCAAATCTAAGACCGATATCATGCGAAATGGGCCACACGAGCGTGTGGGCCCGATTGGGCCTAAGATGGATTTTAGGCCCAATAATTTCGCAGTGACCTAAAAAGGATCCTGTGTCGCTCGAGGCGACAGTAGGCCTTCGGAAAGGCCGTTGAATGCAAAATTACCGAAATACCCTTAAAGGGTAAAATTACCAAAATACCCTCGGTGGGTAAATTACTGTTATACCCTTAAGGGCTAATTAGTATGATTGCATGTATTCTATTTAGCTGGTTATGATGGTAATTTATTTCATACATCATTTTTGATATATGCTTTGCATACATGACATTCTGCATGGGATTGGGATATTGATGATCGGAGGAAGTGTAATCTGTTGGTTCTGCCACATATTCTGGTGGCTCTACCACATATTCTGGTGGCTCTGCCACAATCTGTATAGTGGCTATGCCACGTATATTCTATTATTCTGGTGCCTTCGCCACAAATTCTGTGATTAGTAGCTTGTCTACCATATTGGCGTGTAGTGGATGGGTGAGTTGATTTAGAAATCCCCACAGGTGTGTTGGGCTGGTACGGGTGGTGTGTAGCGGATGGATTTTTGGGTTGGGCTACATGCTCTGGTTGCATTATTATGTATATAGGGCTAAGGCCCAGTCTGCGTCCGTATGGGCTTGGGCCTAGTTAATGACCGATTAGGTGATTACACATTGAGTTCTTGTAACTCACCCCTCTGCTTTAACCTTACAGGTGATCCCTAGCATTGAGGATTTGGAGCTGCGGAGGACTCTGTGGTGGCCATACATCGGAGTACTACTCCCAAACTTTAGTAAATATCCGTTTTGCTTTATTTTAAGAATTATTTAAGTTTGGGTTCTATATTTTATAATAAGGCCATTGGACTTAATTTTTCTTTTAAACTTTCATTTCGGTTACGTTCCAACTTTAAGCGATTAAACTATGGATTTTTTTTAAAACAATAATAACTATTTTCAAATATCGTATTTTTGCAATTCATTGAACCTGAGTTTTGTTTTAAACAAGTTTTTGGAAATAATAATAATAATTGTGATAATATCAATAATAGCATTTTTACCATAAAACCATAAAAGCAAATCTGAATTTCACAAATAACAAAGCTCGAAGTTTCAAAAAAAAGAATACGAACTTTTAAACGAACGCGCAATTTTTAAACAACCCTTCTATGTGACATGTCAGATCTGGTCGTAACGTCTAGGCCCAGTTTGGGGTGTTACACTAAGTACTGAAAGAGGAATTGATAAACCAATCAAAAGGAAACCCAAGTAAGTGATCCTAAATCATTGTTTCATGAAAAATACAAATTTTGATGTGCTTTTGTAGGCTCGTTCGCAGGCTTTTGTTGGCTCTCATCAATAGTAGGTGTACATTCTACATTCTCTACAACTGGCTCAAGGGTTTGCACCTAAGACGTAGAGAAGTTGAATTGGGTTCCTTGACCCGACTCTCCACGAGCTCTCATTCCTCTATTCCTAACTAAGTGAGTACTCATTTTAAGTTTTATGCAAGTTGTTAACAGAGATAAGCTTTATCATTATCAATTGAATATTTTTCAATCAAAATTTTGTCTTGCTTATTGATTTATACAAGTCTTAATATTTATTGGTTTCACAATCTAGAGTTTGTCTCAATCTAAAGTTTCTATTGTTTTCACAATCTAGAGTTTTTCATAGTTTTATAGTTTTTAAATATATTATCAAACTTTATTGCATATTCTATACTCACTAGTCTTATTATTATCTTTGGGAGGGGTAGACTATGCCCGATACTTATCTTAGAATTTTCCCATATCTTCCTTCAAAGCACTCTCTATTCTTAATCTTAACTCATTTCTTTGCCTCGCCACGTACTCTAGCATACACTAGTCTGTCTATTCATTCTTGTAACTATACAGGGTTCATCATTCATTCAATATCCACCAAAACGCGTTATCTTCATATGGTCATCATGAGATTCATTTTTCAGATTCTGCCACGAAGACGTCCCTTCCAATAGAGTTTGCCACAAGGAATTCCCTTAACAAAGATGGCCACAAAGGCTTCCATCAAATAGAAATCGCCACAAAGGCTTCCATTTAACAGAAACAACCAAAAAAGCTTCCTTTTAAAGGTCGCCACAAAGGCTAAATTATACGAAAATTGATGTTTTTGACGATAGGGATTTGCCTAAATGATCTTTCATAATTCAATGTAGCAAATTAAACTAGTGTTCACATTTAAGGAGATTGAATACTAGCATTTTTGTTATGTTTTAGGTAAGTTTTTTTAGTTTTACTTACATCCATTAAAATGTGCACATTGAGTCTTTTATTGACCTTAGGGGTTATGTAACAGCTCAAGATAGGGGCTAGTTGAAATAGTGGTTTCGAAACCACTAAACCGAGGTTGGAGAAAATTATTTTTAATATTATTTTATGTGCTATGGCATGATTATATGAGTGTATGAAAATTTTGGTGCATTAATTTTAGCGACTGCATGCTTAATTGCGATAAAGGACTAAATCACATAAAGTGCGAAAGTTTTAATCTACAAGCTAAAAGTTAAAAATAGCTATGGAACCTTAAATTGGAGGTCTTTAATCTACAATTAGACCATTAGGAAAGGGTTGGCCAGCCATAGGGGACAAGAAAATAAGAAATTGGTCAAAGTAGTTGGAATTAGGTGGCTTAAATTGAGGAAATAAAAGATAATAAGGAGAAAAATGATATCATCTTTTTCATCTTCATATTTCCACCGAAAATATCGGCCAAAGAGGGGTTTTAAAAGCTTAAAATTTTTAGCAACTTCTCATCCTTGCAAGTAAGTATCATGATGATCATTTTTAATGATTTTTGTGTTTTTGGAACCCCAAAAGCTTAGTCTAGCTAATGGGGGGACTATTTTACAAAATGGTTAAGAGTCTAGGGTTTTCCATGTGAGTATTCATGTTGATTTCTAAAATTTTATTGAAGGAAATGAATCTTAGTTATTAAATAAACAACTTATATGAAAGGAATCTGCATGAAAACACCTAAAAGGACCTTTTTGTAAAGGTTGTAAGATAGGTGGTAAATGTGTGAAATAATTGGTATTGTGAATTGCTATAAGAGTAATAAATGTTCTGCTAGGCTTGTTAAAGGAGGAAATTTGATTAGAATCAATTTACGAACCTAGGGGCAAAATTGTAATTTTGTAAAAGTTTAAGGAAAAACGATAATTTTGCCAAAGTATGAATTTTGAAATGTCTTAATTCATGCAGTGATTAAATGAGTAAATTTGTTATTATAGATAAAGAAGAACGTGGAATTAACCTTGACGGAGGAAAAGGCAAGGTTTCAGATTAGAATTGCAAATTGGCACATTTTGGTACTGAGGTAAGTTTGTGTGTGGAATAATTCAACATCAGTTCATTATGTTTTAAAATGCTTGACATTTCATGAAGATGTGTATTATTTCTATAAAATTCATCAATGATGTTTTGATAAGAATATGATGAAAATTATGTTGTTGAAGTTCTGATTGAACATTAGGAAGTGAGAGGATATCATCGCCAAGACATGAGATATGTAAGGTCCCGTATAAGACCATGTCTGGGACATGGCCTCGGGACCGAATTGAGATCCCGTATAAGACCATATCTAGGAGATGGCATCGGCATCGAATATGAAAATCGTGTAAAACCATGTCTGGGACATGGCATCGATATACGATCTCGTATAAGACCATATCTCGGATATGGCATCGGCATCGAGATATGATCCCATGCAATACCAGATATGTGAAATGGCATTGGCATTGTAACATCCTAAAAATTTGAGTATCGATATGTTGCATGTTTTTGGTGCTTAGCTTGTGAATGATTCAATTTGTGTGTTTAATATAGTCTTGAGAAGGCTCGGGATTTTTTCAGAATTAGAATAAATTTTAGTAATGAGTATTTTATTGAAGTGGAACAAGTGACCTTGATGTTTAAGGAAATTTAGTATCAAAAACTAGCATAAGATGAGCTAGTAGTAAAGTGGTGTTGGCGTCATAAGTGTTGCTTGAGGGGAGAGGTTCGAATTCCATGGATTGCATTTTGGTGACTTTTATTTTTACACCTTTATGGCATGTGCCGGTCAAGCCTTATTTATGGTAAGGTTGGACTATTTCTTTTATGGTAAGGTAGCTAATGGTTAAGGTAAGCTTGAACTTGGGGAAGGAAATCCTAAGCTTATGGAAGGTAGGGGGAACACAAGGCATGAAACAAGGGTGATGTTTTAGAAATTTTGGGTGGCTAAAACTTTGACTTTTGGCCAATGTATTTGGATGGTTTGGGGGGCTAGGAGGTGACCAAATTTTTGTTGAAGGTTTTGGTAAGGTTGGTAGCTAGTTGGTCATTTTTTGTTTTTCTCAAAAGCATTTTCTCTCCATTTTTCTTCTCCTTAGCCGAATGCAGTTTGAGCAATAGGTAATGTAGAAGCCCAAATTTATCCGGGCTTAAGTAATAAACAATAAAATATAAAAAATAATAGGCCCAGTTCGTAGGTGGCCCAAAAGGCCCAAAATATTAAAACTTTTTCAGAAAAAGCTAGGGTTTGGAAACCCTAGCGCCGTTCTGCCAACACAGCAGCCTCCCTCAATCGTGCCCCCACGTGCGCACCACGACCATGCGCCTGCCACTGGCCACCACCCTCGCGCATGCTCCGTCCACTACCGCGCCATGACCTGCAAAAAAGACAAACAAACAACAGACCCACAACAGAAAGGAACGGGGAAACAGACTGTATTTTGGGTTTATTTTATTTCTTCTCATTCGGCTATAAAGAACCGAAAACAAATCTGTAAGAGGCCCCCTTTTTTGGAAAATCAATCAAAAAAGCAAAAAACAAAAAGGATTGGAAAACATAAGCAATAATCGAAAAGATCAAGCACAAAAAAGAAATCCAAAACGCGAGTCTGATCTTAAATATTCGAAGGAATTATTTTTCCTTTTTTTTCCCTTTTTTATATTTTGAATCTTTTTCGATCCTTTTATGCACAAATATATATATTTAAAGCATATAAAAAAAAAAGGGGAAGAAAGGACGTACCTTTTGCCGGCGCCAGCAGGGACCCCCATGGTCGGTCTCTGGGTAAAACCCAGAGAAAAATCAGGAACTCACCCCTTTTTTTTGAAGAAGCACGGAACAAATGAGGGAGAACAAAAAATTTGGCCTTTTATAGCCCCAATCAAACGACGTCGTTTTGGGCAGGGGGGATCCGCGCGTTGACCTAGATCCGACTGAGGATCCGCGCGTTCCCCCATCGATGGGTTAATTACTCCCCAGGTCCTTCCGCAATGTTTACCTTCCCAATCAGATTTTCTCATTATTTTACAATTTGCCCTGTTATTTTTTCTCTTGTTCTAATTTCATCCAACCAGTAAAAAACGCACAAGCATAAGGCACGGGCACAATTGCCATTCTGGTCCCCCTTTTCGCACACGCGCTTCAATAAAGCCCTTCCCTCTGTTCCTTATTTCAAATCAGCCCCAATATTCTTCTCCTAGCTCAATTTTCATCCTTTTTTGACTATTTTCATTTATTTATTATCAATTTCTTTGTTATATACATATTATTATACTTTACATTTAGTATTGTATTTAATACTATATTATTATCATATTTATTATTATTCTTAGTATTACTATTCATTATATTATTTTTATTGTTATTATTAGTATATCTACTATTACCATTATTATATTTTATGTACGTATTTTATTATCATTTCGTTTAACTAATTGTATATTACATTATTATTATTATTATTATTATTATTATTATTATTATTATTAGTGTTATTTTATGTTATACATATTTCATATTATTATTATTACTACTATATTATTTACTATTACTACTATTATTATATTATTATATTGTACATATCTCTCATTATTACTATTATTATTGTATTATTACTTGTACATACTAACTCTATCACTATTATTGTTACTAATTTCACCATCATTGACTTAAATGTTATATATTACGTATATTATGTGGTCGTCATGTCAAATCCATGTCACATCATCATTATTCATCGCATGACCTATTCCCGTTTTGAATAACGTTTCTTTAAAACATAACCTAATTTTTCATCAATTTCACCCAAAAAAACCAAAAATTCTTTTCAAATAAGGCAATATTCCGTATTTGGAAATTCGAGGGATCGTGCCCTATGTGTTGGGTTTCGATTTTCTTGCTTGACCAAATGACCAAATAACCTTTTGTTATTTTAACAAATGAGTCTTAGGGATTAAGAGACGACCTTGGATTTGAGGATTGAAATTATTGTGTCCAACGTATTGGATGTGATATTTGATCCCTTCGAAACAAGGGAATCTTAATCTTCGATTCTAAAGAAGACTCAAACATTTCCAAAAAGACCCAAATTTCTAAATTCGTTTTTTCTAAACTCTTCTTTTAAACTTTCGACATTGGGACATTAATTAATCAATTCGGTACCAATTTTGGGCATGACGAGGGTGCTAATCTTTCCTCGCATGTAATCGACTCCCGAACCTATTTTCTCAAATCTTCGAAGACCAAAAAAAAAAATATTTGTTTTAGTAAGTCAAAATGTTTTATTAAAACAAAGGTGATCCGATCACACCTAGTAAAAGGTCAGTGGCGACTCTCGTTTTGTTCATTTTTAAAACCCAAGTTCGATTCCCGTTTTTGTCAAAAAGAATGGTTTCGACAACTTGGCGACTCTACTGGGGACTTAAGAGAGTCAGGCCGTAAATTGATTGATTTTTGTCCCTTTGATTGAAAGTATTAGAAAATTGTTTTGAAAAATCGTGTTTCTCTTTGACACATTTGTTTGTGCTATAGTGTCGAGTCTCGTGAAATACTTTGGCATTGCATTACATGACCATCGCGGTCACACCTTTAAGTGGGAGTGAGAAGCTACTCTTTCGTGAGGTTTTTACCTCCGTGCAAGATAGTGGATCGCTTCCGGGATACATCCGTACCTATGTCCTCGTGAGATTTTTATCTCCGTGCAGCCATAGGGAAATGTATTCCCCTGAACTGAACTCGGTCCATATGAGCCTATAATGGGTGAAGATCGAGGAATCTGCTGGTTCAGGTACCCATACTTTAGAACCAAACCACATATAGAGAAATCTAAGAGCCCGTTGTAGATAGGGCCATGCAAACCCTAGTTGTTACCTTAAATACGAGCTTGATTATATCCTGTTTATTTTAAGTTCCTTTTGTACCTGGGATTAACTTATGGTGTTTCATTTTCATTGCATGGCATTTCATCAAAGAAAGGGTGTTGATCCGCATTCAATTACTAGATAGAAAAGCTTGACATGGAAAGCGGGTTTCTCGATAGAGTGGAGGATAATGCGGCTGTCGAACTGTGGTCCGAAAGAACACAGCAAGAAAACGGAGACAGCCTGACGGTAGGGCATGAATCGGAGCACCCGCGTCAGCGTAGCTCAAAATGACCTGCGGGAATTAAAGGAAATATGGGATTCTTGGTGCAATGAGGACAAACAACTGTTCTACCATAATTACGGTGATCTGCACTATCTGCTGTATATCAAGGTAGACGAGTACCTACTTCGAGCCATTACTCAGTTTTGGAACCCCGCCTATAGTTTCTTCACTTTTGGAAATGTAGATTTGGTTCCAACTATAGAAGAGTACACAGCCTTGTTTCGATGCCCGAGAATTCAAACTGACAAGGCATATTCAAGGTTCGCTAATGTGTCGGCATTCTCGAAAAGGCTAATGAACATCACAGGAATGAGCGAGCAATGGATTACGGCCCGAATCAAACAAAAAGGGGATTGTAAGTGCATTCCATGGAAACACTTGAGGGACTTGATCTTGGCACATCCTGATAAGAAAAAGAGGGTCGACATTTTCGCTCTAGGCATCTACGGTTTGGTCATCTTCCCCAAAGCATTAGGGCACATAGAGGATGCGGTTTCGGACCTATTTGATAAACTTGACAAGGGAGTCACACCTATCTCCGCAATCTTGGCCGAGACTTTTAGATCATTGAACGCTTGCCGAAGAGTGGGCAAAGGAAGATTCATGGGATGTGCACAACTATTGCTTTCATGGTTCCATTGCCGTTTCTGGAAGATGGAAAAGGTCTCATGCAAAATCTTTTTTGAAAACTACTCCCCTCTAAAGGAATTAGCGGATACGCCAAGAGACGACTTATCAGGTGAGAAATGGATAGCGATCCTCCAAAATTTGCAAGTGGAAGACGTAGAATGGAAGACTCCGTGGATGATCCCTGACGAAATCTTGTATCGATGCGGAGAGTTCGACTAGGTCCCTTTACTCGGGATATGGGGAGCTGTTGGGTACGCCCCATTGCTAGTAATGAGGCAGTATCAATCGAGGCAATTTATACCGGCGACACATGGATTAGCCCAGTGTGAGTTTTCGTACAAGGACGATAATTATAAGAAGAAAGTTCGTGAGATGTCAGATGCATGGACTCAAACTCGAAAAATGAAGAGACTCGCCATAAGGCCGATGACTACGCCTGAATACGATCAATGGTGGGTCAAAAGAGTCAATGACAACATCCCAAGGCCAACCCAAGGGAATGCTAGACCAATAGAAAAGCAGCTGCAAGTAATCCCGTCTGAATTAGAGATTATCAAACAAGATTTCGAGAGAAGAAGCCAGGAACTAGGTAAAAGAATAGAGCAGCTAGAAGAGGAACAGATGCAGTTGGGGTTAGATGTTGATCTCCACAAGTTCGAGGCCGAAAAGTTAAAGAAAGGCAAGAATAAGGCCGAAGAGGATTTGGACAGCTTAAAGACGGACTATAAGAAACTACGCTTGTCCATTAGAACTGCCGGTTTGGGGAAGACGTCGGAACAATGGCGACAGGAAATTAAAGAAGAAAAGTCTAAAGCCGATCAGTGGGAGAAAAAATTTCAAAATGCTCGAGTACGAGAGGATGCTTTGAAAAAAAGCCTATTAGAAAACCAAGGTGAAAAGGAGAAATTACGCGCCCGAGTAGCAGAATTAGAAAGGTCACTACTTTTGCACCGTAGTCGCAACTTGGTAGTCGAATTAAGAGCTAGTCAAAGCAAAATCGAGGAAATGAGGGGGAAGATAGAGGAGCTCAAAACTGCATTATAAGATAGCAAAATTCGGTTTGAACTCCTTGAAGTGAACAATGAACACTGGAAGGAGCAGCTCCACCGTTCCCAGGAACAGATCAGAAACAGAGACTACGTAATGGGCGAGGCCGTGGCTCAAATCCGAGAAGCGGCCGATCATTTGCAAACCTTGGCTGTTCGGGCTGACACGCTAAGTCTGATATACGAGTCGGGATCGGAGCGAGGCCAAAGTTTAGCTTGGCTTCTTAGGAAAGTTAAGGATTTAGGCATTAGGGCAAAGTCGTATATGTAATCGTCCGTTCTATGAAAGGAAATTCGTTTTCTAGTAAAGTTTATCTAATGGGATTGAATCAAATCAACACCTTTCTGTCTTTGTGCATTTCATAAATTTTGCAAATTCTGCATTTCATAAATCTTGCATTTCATACACTCGCATCACAATGCATCTCATCACATCACAAGCATTGAGAGAATCTGACTACTCGGAATTATACAGAAGAAAGAGAGAGAAAAAGGGGGAAACCTGGAAGCTGAACATCCATACGGCACCCGCACTAAGATAAAGAAAATGGATCAGAAACTAGAACAATTCCAAAAGGAGATGAGTGACCAAATGGAAACATAGATGCAAGAGCACTTAACCAAGATCCAGCAAGAAATGGAGGAATCCCAGAGGGACATGAAGGCTCAGATAGCTCAAATGTCCCAACTATTGAACAGGTTCTTGGGGAAAGGGAAAAGCCCCATGGCCATCACTGGAGGGGAGAACGAAGATATTCCTTCAGAATCTACTCTACCGCAAATGCCTTTGCAGCACGAGGAACATCCCCGAAGGCCACCTGTCACAATTAGGCCTCAGCAATGCCAAGCTAACATTAGATCTCCCATGAATCTCCAAATGGGCTCAGGATCCAACCCAGGAGATGACCTTATCAACCCTATGGTACCAGATTTTGATGAAATGGAGAAAGAGAGAATGAAAGTTGAACCCTCAATGCTAATGGAAGACCGCTACAAGTGGTTAGAGGAGAGAGTCGAAGCAATTGAGAAGTCTAAAACTCGTTACGGGGTCGATATCAAAGAGCTAAGCCTGGTCCCAAACTTAGTGCTTCTACCAAAGTTTAAAACTCTGGATTTTGAAAAGTACAACGGGACCAGCTGCCCGGGAGCACACCTGAAGATGTTCGGTCGACGAATGGCGGGATATGCTGATAATGAGAAATTATTAATACACTGCTTTCAGGATAGCCTGGTTGGGTCTGCGGCCAAATGGTACGATCAACTCAGTAGTACCCAAATCAAAACATGGAGGGACTTAGTTCAGGCTTTCATGAAACATTATGGCCACATAGCAGACATAGCTCCTGACAGAGTCACTCTCCAAACTATGGAGAAGAGACCAAACGAAAACTTCAGGCAGTACGCGCAATGGTGGAGAGAGGTAGCCACACAGGTCCAACCACCTCTTTTAGAAGAAGAAGCGGCCACACTCTTCATTCATACCTTGAAGGCCCCTTTCATCAACCACATGTTGGGAAGTTCTATGACCGATTTTTCAGAAATTGTGAGATGTGGGGAAAGGATAGAATACGCAGTCAGATGCGGCAAGATAGAAACAGGGGAAGGCTCCAGAAAAACGACTCTAAAGAAAAGAGAGGGTGACATAAATAACGTGAATGCCCGTGACAAAGCAGTCACCATGAATCAACCTAAAACTGTAATCACTGATCGTCTAAGACTGCATAGACAAGAACCTAGTGCAAAGCCAAATATAGAGAAGCTCCAATTCACTCCGATCTACATGACGTATGGGCAGCTGTACCAAAAACTATATGACACGCATGTTGTTGCCCCCCATTACCTACAGCCCATACAACCCCCATACCCTAAATGGTACGATGCGAATGCACAATGTGAATACCACGCTAGGGTTGTCGGACATTCAATAGAAAATTGTCTCGCCTTCAAGAAGCTGGTTGAGAAACTTATTCAAATGGGTGTGGTGAAAGTCAACGACACAGAGCACCTATTACCCAACCATGCTAATAACGGGGTGAACATGTTGGGGGAGAAGGTAGGGAAGAAAGTGAAGATGAACATCGGTGAAGTAGAAACCCCGCTGAGATGGGTTTGAAGGCAAATGATAAGCCGAGGCTTAATTGCCCAACGTCCGGGAGAAGAGATTGAAGGAGCAGAGAATTATTACGAGTTTCACGCCAAAACGGGCCATAATATTCAAGACTGCCTCGTGTTCAGGACTCTCATTCAAGGTCTCATGGATAACAAAGAGATAGAATTTTACGAAGAGATCGGAGAACTAAAAGAAGGAGAAGTTCATGCCTCAGAAGAAGGATCGGCTAGGAGGATTTACGGGGACAATCGTCCTGCAGTGATTATATCACGACCTAGAGCGGTCGAAATCACGCCAAAAAGAGAGGCTGGCATGTCGAAAGAAGAGACGTCTAGGAGGGTCTACGGGGGCGACTACCCTGCAGTAGTTATATCACGACCTATAGCAGTCGAAATCACGCCAAAGAGAGAGGCCGACATATCAAAAGAAGGGACGTCTAGGAGAGTCTATGGGGGCAACTACCCTGTAGTAGTTATATCACAACCAAGGACGGGGGAGACTGAAATATCGATCACACCGAAGGTCATAATTCAAAAACCCACGACTACCCCCTACAAAGACAATAAAAAGGTACCTTGGAGCTACGATGGTAGGTTAGAAATCCCAGGAAGAGAGAATCCGGTCAATGTTACAGAAGAAGATCGAGATGGAGGCTTCTTTACACGTAGTGGGAGACGTTACACCCCAAACACGAGTGCGGTAGCAACCAAAGGGAAAGCGGTGGCAACTGAGCGAAGGGAAGAGGAAACCATCGAGTCCGAAGCATTCGTCAACGTGCCCGTGACAGAGAATGACGCCAGGGAGTTTTTAAAATTCCTTAAGCACAGCGAATATAGTGTTGTGGAGGAGGCATTTGCACAAACAACCAGCCGCTCGATATATCAGATGCGGCTTTGCTCATGAGCTCAGAAGCTCACCGAAGTGCGTTGATGAAAGTACTGAATGAAACATATGTCACGGGGGATATATCTGTTAATAAGTTGGACCGTCTCGTCGGTAATATAAGCGCGGACAACTTCATTTTCTTCAATGATGACGAGATACCTTCAGGAGGCACGGGATCTACAAAAGCCCTACACATAACTGCGCGTTGCAAGGGGTACATGTTGCCGGGGGTGCTAGTTGATAACGGATCAGCCCTAAATGTATTGCCTCTATCCACACTGAATAGGTTGCCTGTGGATAGCTCCCACATGAAGGCATGCCATAATGTCGTAAGGGCATTTGATGGAACGGAGAGAAAGGTCATGGGGAGAATCGATATACCGCTTCAAATTGGCCCAAATACATATGAGGTAGACTTCTTGGTGATGGATATCAAACCTTCCTACAATTGCCTGCTTGGGAGACCTTGGATCCATTCGGCAGGGGCGGTACCGTCGTCACTACACCAGAAATTGAAATTGGTAACGGAAGGTAGATTGGTCACAATCAACGCTGAAGAAGAGATCATAGCATCCGTTACTAGTAACGCTCCGTACATTGAGGTAGATGAAAAGGCAATAGAGTGTTCTTTCCGATCATTGGAATTTATCAACGCAACCTTCGTTGCCGAAGGCAGCAAGATCCCTATGCCTAAAATATCCAAGTCAATGATGATGAGCCTTCAAATGACAATTGGGAAGGGAGCTTTGCCCGGGAGAGGACTCGGGAGAAACCTGCAAGGAAAGACTGAGGTGCCAACGCAAAGAGAAAAATGAGACCGCTTCGGCTTAGGGTTCAAGCCAGATGCGAAACAAAAAAGGAGAGAAGAAGAGAAAAGAAGAGATAGAAGAAAGGCACGCCTAAGGGAGGAGGAGATCAAATGGGAGCCAATGACTTTCCCTCCTCTGTACAAAACATTTGTCTCGGGGGGGATCTTGTACCCTGACCGAGGCATGGCATCAACGGAAGAAAGGTTGGGGAACTTAAGCATCAACGCCGTATCTGAGGAAAGGTCCGAGGAAAGAGCTTTATCGGGAATTCGTCCTTATGCTCCTGGAAGTGTTTTGGACAATTGGACAATAGAAGAAATTCCTGTAGCTTTTAGGAGTAATTCAGAGTAATGTTCGAAACACGCTTGTTGCTCTAAGCCTAGGGGCAACGAGAGACTCTTTGTTGAATAGGCATATGCCCAAACGTCTTTATTTCAATAAAATGCATATTTCGAGCAAATTTTCTTTTACTCTCCATTCATAGTCATACACATAAACATCCATTCTTAGATTGTTGCTTCTGCCCCTTTCTTTGCCCTCTTAACAGGTCCCCAGATATCAATGACGTCAGCGACACTGCTATCAACTCAGGATCCCCTTTTGAACAAGATACGAACATGGAGGATTCTCAAAACTTCGAAGATGACCAAGACCGTAACATGTCTCCTGATTTGTTAAGGATGGAAGAGCAAGGCGAAGAACAAATCCTACCCCACGAAGAGACAATAGAAATGGTGAACTTAGGAGAAGGAAAAGAGTTGAAAATTGGGACTAGTATGGCCGCAAAAACGAAGCAAGACCTCATCGAATTACTCAAAGAATTCAGAGACGTCTTTGCTTGGTCGTATCAAGATATGCCCGGGTTAAACACAGATATAGTGGTGCATCGACTCCCCATCAAGGAAGAGTGTAAACCCGTCCAGCAAAAACTTCGAAGAATGAGGCCAGATGTTTTATTAAAAGTAAAAGAAGAGGTCAGAAAGCAGTTTGATGCCGATTTCTTGCAAATGGTTAAATACTCAGAATGGGTAGCAAACATAGTGCCTGTCCCTAAGAAAGATGGAAAAGTGCGAATGTGCATGGACTACAGGGATTTGAACAAAGCCAGTCCGAAAGATAACTTTCCGCTACCTCACATTGATACTTTAGTGGATAACACGGCTGGATATTCTCTTTTCTCTTTCATGGACGGCTTCTCGGGGTATAACCAGATTAGAATGCACCCCGAAGATATGGAGAAAACCACGTTCATTACCATATGGGGAACATTCTGTTATAAAGTGATGCCTTTCGGACTAAAGAATGCAGGGGCAACATATCAAAGGGCCATGGTGACTCTCTTCCACGACATGATGCACAAGGAGATCGAAGTTTATGTAGATGACATGATTGCGAAGTCCAGAACTGAGAGAGAACATGTGCAAGTCTTGAGGAAACTGTTCCTAAGATTGAGAAAATTCCAGCTGAAACTCAATCCGACCAAATATACCTTTGGGGCTAGATCCGGAAAATTGTTGGGATTTGTAGTCAGTAAAAAGGGAATTGAGGTTGATCCCGATAAGGTGAAAGCTATCCAAGAGTTGCCTCCACCATGTACCCAAAAGGAGGTTCGAAGTTTCTTAGGAAGATTAAACTACATCGCCCGGTTTATCGCACAACTAACGGAGAAGTGTGACCCCATATTTCGCCTCCTTAGGAAACACAACTCAGATGTATGGAATGAGGAGTGCCAGAAAGCATTTGATAAGGTCAAGCATTACTTGTCTAAAGCCCCAGTACTGGTATCGCCATGCCCAAATAAGCCACTAATATTGTATTTGTCAGTATTTGAAAACTCCATGGGATGTGTGCTAGGCCAACATGATGAGTCAGGGAGAAAGGAAAGAGCAATATACTATCTCAGTAAAAAGTTTACAGAATGCGAGACAAGATATTCGCCGATCGAGAAGTTGTGTTGTGCTCTGGTTTGGACGACCCGGAGATTGAGACAATACATGCTATATCATACCACTTGGCTTATCTCCAAACTGGATCCCCTCAAGTTCATGATAGAGTCAACTGCACTGAATGGAAGAATGGCCCGGTGGCAAATTCTACTTTCAGAGTTTGACATAGTCTATGTAAATCAGAAGGCCATAAAAGGGAGTGCAATAGCGGATTTTTTAGCCAGCAGAGCATTAGAAGACTACGAGCCATTGGACTTTGATTTCCCAAACGAAGAATTAATGTATGTGGCAGCCATTGAAGAAGAGGTCCAGAAGAAGGGGCACCCGTGGAAACTAAACTTCGACGGAGGTTCAAATGCGGTGGGGAATGGAATTGGGGCAGTCTTGGTGTCCCCCAACGGAGATCACTATCCTCTCGCCAGCAAGTTGGATTTTGATTGCACAAACAACATGGCCGAATACGAAGCGTGCATCCTGGGAATCCGTGCAGCCATTGAACAGAAAATTGGAACATTGGAGGTATACGGCGATTCCGCGCTAGTAATCTATCAACTGAAAGGTGAATGGGAAACAAGAGACCCCAAGTTAATCAGTTATCGAAGGTTGGTTTTGGAATTAATCAAAGAGTTTGACAATGTCACTTTCTGTTACCTTCCACGAGAAGAGAACCAGATGGCCGACGCGTTAGCTACCTTGGCTTCTATGATCAAAGTAAACAAAGAAGAAGAAGTGAAGCCCATCCAAATGAGCATTTACGAGGCCCCGGCACATTGCTGCAACATCGACGAAGAAGAAGAAAGAGATAGTCACCCATGGTATCACGATGTATTACGATACGTGAAGGATCGTGAATACCCTGACCAAGCGACTGAGAATGATAAGAGGACGTTGAGAAGATCGGCCAACGATTATGTCCTAGATGGAGAAATCCTATACAAGAGAAGGAAGGATCAAGTACTTCTAAGATGCGTGGATGCAATTGAAAATAAGAAAATTCTCGAAGAAGTTCATGAAGGTGTCTATGGGACTCATGCTAATGGATTTACGATGGCAAGACAAATCTTGAGATTCGGGTATTATTGGTCCACTATGGAGGGAGATTGTATCAGCTATGCCAAGAGATGCCACAAATGTCAAATCTATGGAGACAAAATTCACGTGCCTCCTTCGCCCTTACACGTCATGACATCCCCTTGGCCTTTCTCTATATGGGGGATGGACGTCATTGGGCCGATCTCACCAAAAGCTTCGAATGGGCACCGATTCATCTTTGTGGTAATTGACTACTTCACCAAATGGGTAGAGGCTACTTCATACGCAAATGTCACGAAATCAGCGGTCAGCAAGTTCTTAAAGAAGGAGATCATATGTCGGTATGGGATGCCTGAAAGGATCATATCTGACAATGCACTAAACTTGAATAATAGCACGATAGCGGAGGTCTGTAGCCAATTCAAGATCAAACATCACAACTCATCACCATATCGTCTGAAGATGAATGGTGCAGTTGAAGCAGCCAACAAGAATATCAAGAAGATCGTGGGAAAGATGACTGAGACTTACAAAGATTGGCACAAGAAGCTACCGTTCGCCCTTTATGCTTATCGGACATCGGTTAGAACGTCTACCGGGGCAACTCCATTCTCTTTAGTTTATGGAATGGAGGCGGTACTGCCAATTGAAGTTGAGATCCCCTCCCTTCGGGTTTTATCTGAGATAAAGTTGGACGAAGCAGAATGGACTCAATCTCGGTACGATCAGCTGAACCTAATTGAGGAAAAGAGGCTAAAAGCCCTCCGTCACGGACAAATGTATCAAAGGCAAATGATACGGGCTTACAACAAAAAGGTTCGCCCTAGGGAGTTCTATGAAGGAGACCTCATCCTGAAAAAGATTCTTCCCATACAGAAAGACTTTAGAGGAAAATGGATGCCAAATTGGGAGGGACCTTATGTAGTAAAGAAGGCCTTCTCCGGCGGAGCTCTAATCTTGACAGAAATGGATGGCAAAAGTTTGCCGAATCCTGTGAACTCAGATTCAGTCAAGAGATACTTCCCCTAAAAAAAAAAAAAATTGGAGAGGTCAAAGTGAAAACCCGTAAAAGGCACTTCGTGACTCAAGGGGTTTTGGATCGAAAACCCAAAAATGGGCGATCCAAATCATTGATTGGAGGGGATATGCGGTAGCCTCGCTATAACCAAAATTAACAAGAAGAAGAAACGTCACGACTTGGGGGCATCAATGAAGTCTTCTTATTCCGCCAGACACCTATCGAGTTCAAAAGGAGTCCTCAAGAAGTTTTGCACAGGGAAACTCATGCTATGATATCTGGACACTTGTTCTTGTCTTCTTTGTAACATGTGTAGTTAAACTTACCTTGTCAAAATCTGATCTTTTGGTCAATCTATTCATTTTGAGTCTTACCCTCAATATCTCTTATGATTATACTTTTAAGCACTTTTCATTGGAATAACGATTAATGGACCACCAGTATTCAAACTAAGAGAGTTTCGCATACTACTCTGAAAACTTCTAATTGTTACAAGAACCCAAAGGGGGAGCAATGTTCAAAACTAACCAGGTGCATGGGGCAATCGAAACCTAAATTGGTGACCCCCCAAAGAGACCAATCAAACCAAGAAAGCAGAGCGATCCGTCACAAAGAGATCATCTTCATGCATTCATTCACATCTTAATCAGGGGCATCCGATTCATTCCGATCATTGCATCCTAATCATAGTAAAAAGATCATTCTCATATCATTCATAGCACACGTAGATAGGGGCATTTGAGTCGTTTCGAGCATTGCATCATCATCATTTTCTAACAGAACAGGTTCCTCAAAGAACGGTGTAACAAGTTCAGGTGGAGCAAATTGAAGATTGATAACCTCCTGATGGAGGCAATATAAAAATTATCCTACGGCCATCGACCAGCGGTGGACTAGGTCGAAGATTATTCTATTACCACTGACCAGTAGTGGAATAGATTGAAGATTGTTTTATTACCACTGACCAGTAGTGGAATAGACTGAAGATTGTCTTATTACCACTGACCAGTAGTGGAATAGGCTGAAGATTGTCTTATTACCACTGACCAGTAGTGGAATAGACTGAAGATTGTCTTATTACCACTGACCAGTAGTGGAATAGACTGAAGATTGTCTTATTACCACTGACCAGTAGTGGAATAGACTGAAGATTGTTCTATTACCACCGACCGAAGAGTGGAATAGATCAAGATCGTTTCTATTACCACCGACTCAAGAGTGGAATAGATCGAAGATTATTCTATTACCATCGACCAATGATGGAATAAACTAAAGATTGTTCTATTACCATCGACCCGGCGATGGAATAGATCGAATATTGTTCTATTACCCGCGACCAAGAGTGGAATAGATCAAGATTGTCTTATTACCACTGACCAGTAGTGGAATAGACTGAAGATTGTTCTATTACCACTGACCAGTAGTGGAATAGATCGAAGACTGTTCTATTACCACTGACCAGTAGTGGAATAGATCGAAGATTATCCTATTACCATCGACCAGCGATGGAATAAACTAAAGATTGTTCTATTACCATCGACCAGCGATGGAATAGACTGAATATTGTTCTATTACCACTGACCAGTAGTGGAATAGACTGAAGATTGTCTTATTACCACTGACCAGTAGTGGAATAGACTGAAGATTGTTCTATTACCACTGACCAGTAGTGGAATAGACTGAAGATTGTTCTATTACCACTGACCAGTAGTGGAATAAGTCGAAGACTGTTCTATTACCACTGACCAGTAGTGGAATAGATCGAAGATTATCCTATCACCATCGACCAGTGATGGAATAGATTGAAGATTATCCTATTACCGCTGACCAGTGGTGGAATAGGACGAAGATTGCAAATATTATCCCCCTGAAGACTCCACAAGACAATAAAACAGATTGAAGCCACAAGCCCTATCTTTCGGAAATAGCAATGTAGTAGAACAACAAGTTACAGTGGAGTTTGAAGCTACCTGACAAAGAAAAGCACCAAAGAGAACAAGATTCAGTGGATCCCGGTAAATTTTGGCCTTCTTTATGTCTTTACTCTGTTCCCGTTACACGACAACGAGCAAAGAGGGGCAGCTGTAGAAGCCCAAACTTATCCGGGCTTAAGTAATAAATAATAAAATATAAAAAATAATAGGCCCAGTTCGTAGGTGGCCCAAAAGGCCCAAAATATTAAAACTTTTTCAGAAAAAGCTAGGGTTTGGAAACCTAGCGCTGCTTCGTTCTAACACAAATGCCGCCTCGATCGTGCCCCCACATGCGTACCACGACCATGCGCCTGCCACTGGCCACCACCCTCGCGCATGCTCCGTCCACTACCGCGCCATGACCTGCAAAAAAGACAAACAAACAACAGACCCACAACAGAAAGGAATGAGGAAACAGACTGTATTTTGGGTTTATTTTATTTCTTCTCATTCGGCTATAAAGAACCGAAAACAAATCTGTAAGAGGCCCCCTTTTTTGGAAAATCAATCAAAAAAGCAAAAAACAAAAAGGATTGGAAAACATAAGCAATAACCAAAAAGATCAAGCACAAAAAAGAAATCCAAAACGCGAGTCTGATCTTAAATATTCGAAGGTATTATTTTTCCTTTTTTTTTTCCCCTTTTTTATATTTTGAATCTTTTTCGATCCTTTTATGCACAAATATATATATATTTAAAGCATATAAAAAAAAAGGGGAAGAAAGGACGTACCTTTTTTATGGTGGTGTGTGCTTGCCAAATAGAGGACCCCCATGGTCGGTCTCTAGGTAAAACCCAGAGAAAAATCAGGAACTCACCCCTTTTTTTTGAAGAAGCACGGAACAAATGAGGGAGAACAAAAAATTTGGCCTTTTATAGCCCCAATCAAACGACGTCGTTTTGGGCAGGGGGGATCCGCGCGTTGACCCGGATCCGACTGAGGATCCGCGCGTTCCCCCATCGATGGGTTAATTACTCCCTAGGTCCTTCCGCAATGTTTACCTTCCCAATCAGATTTTCTCATTATTTTACAATTTGCCCTGTTACTTTTCTCTTGTTCTAATTTCATCCAGCGCAAAACGCAGCGCATAAGGCACGGGCACAATTGCGATTCTGGTCCCCCTTTTTGCACGCGCGCTTCAATAAAGCCCTTCCCTCTGTTCCTTATTTCAAATCTGCCCCAATATTCTTCTCCTAGCTCAATTTTTATCCTTTTTTGACTATTTTCGTTTATTTATTATCAATTTCTTTGTTATATACATATTATTATACTTTACATTTAGTATTGTATTTAATACTATATTATTATCATATTTATTATTATTCTTAGTATTACTATTCATTATATTATTTTTATTGTTATTATTAGTATATCTACTATTACCATTATTATATTTTATGTACGTATTTTATTATCATTTCGTTTAACTAATTGTATATTACATTATTATTATTATTATTATTATTATTATTATTATTATTATTAGTATTATTTTATGTTATACATATTTCATATTATTATTATTACTACTATATTATTTACTATTACTACTATTATTATATTATTATATTGTACATATCTCTCATTATTACTATTATTATTATTGTATTACTTGTACATACTAACTCTATCACTATTATTGTTACTAATTTCACCATCATTGACTTAAATGTTATATATTACGTATATTATGTGGTCGTCATGTCAAATCCGTGTCACATCATCATTATTCATCGCATGACCTATTCCCGTTTTGAATAACGTTTCTTTAAAACATAACCTAATTTTTCATCAATTTCACCCAAAAAAACCAAAAATTCTTTTCAAATAAGGCAATATTCCGTATTTGGAAATTCGAGGGATCGTGCCCTATGTGTTGGGTTTCGATTTTCTTGCTTGACCAAATGACCGAATAACCTTTTGTTATTTTAACAAATGAGTCTTAGGGATTAAGAGACGACCTTGGATTTGAGGATTGAAATTATTGTGTCCTACGTATTGGATGTGATATTTGATCCCTTCGAAACAAGGGAATCTTAATCTTCGATTTTAAAGAAGACTCAAACATTTCCAAAAAGACCCAAATTTCTAAATTCGTTTTTTCTAAACTCTTCTTTTAAACTTTCGACATTGGGACATTAATTAATCTATTCGGTACCAATTTTGGGCATGACGAGGGTGCTAATCCTTCCTCGCATGTAATCGACTCCCGAACCTATTTTCTCAAATCTTCGAAGACCAAAAAAAAAATATTTGTTTTAGTAAGTCAAAATGTTTTATTAAAACAAAGGTGATCCGATCACACCTAGTAAAAGGTCGGTGGCGACTCCCGTTTTGTTCATTTTTAAAACCCAAGTTCGATTCTCGTTTTTGTCAAAAAGAATGGTTTCGACAGGTAAGATCATTGTTTTTCTTTTAGTCATTCATAATTTTGACCATTTCGGTCTTATTTTGCCTATTCTCTCAAACCTTTCCTCCTAGTGTCGAAATCACCAAAACCTTAGAAGGCCATTTCTTCTTTTCTTTTCTTTTCACCCTTGCCGAATGCACTCAAGCCTCAAACCTCTCTCTTTGTTCATCTTTCATTCTTGAAATGAACCAAAATCGAAACCTCAAATTGTCCTATACCTCTATTTCATCTTTTTCTTCTTACAAAATCCATTCAACATTTTCTTCCTTCTCTTTTCCTCCATGGCCAAATATTGCTAGCATTACTTTCTTCCATTTTTTCTTCTTGGCCGAACCTCCCTCTTCTCATATATTTTCTTATCAATCGTTTTCTTTGCACTCGTTTTGAATAATCGGTAAGGACCCTTTTCAAATTTCTATTCCCTTTTTTTCTTTAGCCAAATATACATATTAGTTTAGAGGGTATTTTGACCGAATATAGCATATTCTTCTTAGAAATCTTTTCATCATTATAGGGACAAGTGAAAGCTGAAACTTGAAGTGTTCGTAATCATCGTGAATCGTTAGGATTCAGTCCAAAGTGTTAAGGGACGTCATCACTCGATTTTCATTCCGTGAACGCAAAGATATTTTTGTTGTAAGCAGATTTTTCCTTAAAACCCATAGTCTTAAATTCCGATATATATATATATATATATTAGTTGGACTAATAATCTTTTGTCAATGCAGTCAAACAATATAGGGTCGAAAAGGGTGGTGAATAGTGTTCAGAAGAGGGGCGGTTCCGCTATTCTCTCTAGATTCAAGCGTAGGGCTGTTTCAGCAATCCGAGATTTTCCACCGGGTTGTAGACCCTCCTCTGGTGAAAATCAATTATTTGAAGTCATTCGTACTCCTAAGCTATTGACTGTTCGTGGTTCTTCAACGGGTTATGAACCATCAATCAGGGAGAGATCACAAATAATTATTTTTTGAAATTTTGAGGGTAAAGATCTAGATCGTTTATCTTAATATAAATTTATATTTAGTATCAGTGTTCTAATGGAGTGTGATATGTATTTAGGTAACGACGAACGAGAAAGTATAGTTCTCACCGTAATCAGGTGTGTAATTTTACACTTATCTCATGGGTTAGATATTTTATCGTTAGTACTAGAAAAAAAATCGTAAAGTTTGTAAAATTGGAAAATACGGTATTTTAACACTTTTTGTGTAAATGCATGAAACCGGTATTAAGGTTGTGGAAATTACGAATTTACCCTTAATGGGCTATTATATTAAAAAGTGATATTTTGGGCCATATGAATTATTTTATAAATTGGCCAAGTATGAAATTTGTGAAAAGGACCTCATGCAATTAATGGGCCAAATTTGCTAGATCAATTAATGGGCCAAATTTGCTAAATCGATTAATGGGCTAAATATGCTAGATTGCTTAATGGGCCAACTTGTGGTTATGGGCCTTATGTTGAAATTATCTTATGAATATTGTTATGCTTGTATATGCATACATGATTGCATGGGTTGGGATAAAAAATGAAGAGAAGTTCTGGTGGCTCTGCCACAATCTAGTTCGAGTGGCTCTGCCACAATCTAGTTCGGTGGCTCTGCCACAATCTAGTTCGGTGGCTCTACCACAAACATTTTAAATGGCTTTAAGCTTGCGATTGGTGTGTTGGCGGGGTGGGTTGACTAGATCCCCACAGGTGTGCTGGTTGGTACGGGTGGTGTGTAGCGGATGGAAATTTAGGCTTGGTTGGGAATTGCATATCACATGCATTTTATATTTGATATATATATTGTACATTTTTAAATGGGCTCAAGCCCAATTATATGCTTAAATGGTTCTAGCCCAGTGGACATGGTAAGTGGGTTACACACTGAGTTCTAAGTAACTCACCACGTTTTTCTTACCCTTCTCAGGTGATGATAATTTATTTCAACCAATTATTTAAATTTTAAATAATTATTTCTCTACAAATCAAATTATAAACTCTTATGTTTTGAAATCATGGATTTCAAATTAATCTCGATTTTTGATAATCTCTATCTCCAAAATCGTTTTGAAGATTTGTTTTCTTAAATCATTGATGACTAGATGCAAGTTCGATTTGTGTGGCATGCCAAATCTGTACTTAACGCATAGGCTGGGTTTGGGGTGTTACATTTTATGGTAACAGAGCCAGTTTCAAAACTCGGCTGTGGTTTGGGTTCAACAATAATTTTTGCTTAAAACTGTTTAAATTTCTAGACTTTATGTTTTAAAGGTAGTATGGCACCACGAGCATCCGGCACCAAGTCAAGTAAGTATTTGTATATTGAATGTTTATTATTGTGATATGATCATAGGAACACTCTAGAACTTCTAGTTTTAGGTGTTAAAAATGGTAGAGATCGAGACTATAGGATGTGATTGCAAAAACAACTCTATCTCTTATAACTCATAAAATATCGTTAATAAACATTGAAATAATATTCTGATTCATAAAACTTGTAATCAGATTAAACTGAACTAGTCGTTATGAGCACTAGAGGACATGGACGTAGACGCGGTAGACGTGGCCGTGGTAGAGGACAAGGTGCTAGGGTTGCAACTGAAGCACCGGATCTTATGCTGGAAATGGATGCACCTGCGTCACCCGAGAGTGAGACTGGATCATATGACCATACGAGAGAGGACAATGCTTTGACTCAAGCAATGTTGCGAGTCCCAGAAAGGGTTGCTGGGACTAGAACTAGTCCAGCAGTTTGTGGATTAATTTCAGAATGACTTAAATCAAGTGGTGCCGAGGTTTTTAGAGGTGTCTCCGGTGTAGCTCCTAATGTTGCGGAATATTGGCTTGAGGGTGTAGAGCGGATTATGGATGATCTGGAGTGCACCGTCGAGCAGAAACTGAGAGGAGCAGTGTCCTTGCTAAGGGACAAGACGTGTCAATGGTGGCTTACGGTTCGAGAAAGCATTGAGGTTGCACTTGTCACTTGGGATTTCTTCAAAGCTGTTTTCCAAGGGAAGTATGTGGGGACAAGTTATGTGGATGCCCGGAGGAAGGAATTCCTGAATCTGGCTTAAGGACAAAAGACAGTGGTAGCTTACGGGGCAGAATTTCTTTGCTTGAGTCGTTATGCTCGCACAATAGTGCCGACTGATCATGAACGTTTTGTACGCTTTGAAGATGGGCTGAATGATGAGTTGTGGGTACTGGTAGCCCCACAACAAGTACGGATTTTTGCCTCGCTTGTAGAGAAAGCCAAGATAGCCGAAGAGGCTACGAACTCAGAATGCCAGAACTGGGAAAGAGTCAGAGGCAAGAGGGATTTTAAGTACTCGGGTTCTTCTAAAAGGTTCTAGAAGAGGCCTCGAAATGATGAACCAGCTCAAGCTAGAGCACCTGTGACGACCAATCAGAGTCGAGACTGTGCTGACTGTGGGAAGCGATACCTCGAGGAATGCTGGAGGAAAACTGGTGCCTATTATAAATGTGGTTCCAAGCATCATCACCATAAGAATTGCCCTTGATGAACTGATCCGACTCAGGAAGCTCATAACCCTGATGTTCAGCCAGCTAGAGGTAATCAGCAGCCATCGAGAGGTCGTAGATCAGGTCGTGGTGGTAATGGTACCGGATGTGGTCAAGGTGCACCGGGTCGAGGAAATGGCTTTAGAGGTAATGCGGAGGCAAGACAGTAGGGGTTGGTCTATGCGGTTAGGTGTCGTGAAGATGGCGATACACCTGATGTGATAACTGGTACATTTTTCATCTTGGATGTACCTGTTACTGCTTTGATAGATATCGGGTCTACCAACTCGTATGTTGCTAGTGCCATATCTGGAAATTTGAATATTAGATCTGAGATTACCGATAGAGAGATGTCGGTAAGTAGTCCTTTAGGACAGTCTGTAATTGTGAATAAATTGTTTAGAGACGTGCCCTTGGAAATTCAAAGAGAAATATTTTTGGCGGACTTGATGGAATTGCCTTTCGGCGAGTTTAATCTTTTTTTGGGCATGGATTTGTTGGTGAAGCACCGGGCATAGTTGGATTGTGCTGAAAAATGGATGTCAATAAGGACTGTGGATGATAAGGAGGTAGTAATGATAGGCGAGCGAAGGAACTTTTTGGCAAACGTGGTATCTGCATTAAAGGCAGTGAAGTTGGTGCGGAAGGGGTATGGAGCGTTCCTAGCCTTCATTAGTGCTTTGGATGCCAAGAAATTACCAGTGGAAGGTGTGAGAACGATGAAAGAATTTCTTGATGTTTTTCTCGAAGAACTTCCAGGTCTATCTCCAGATCGAGAAGTAGAATTTGGTATTGAGCTTTTACCCGGAACGGCTTCAGTGTCTATTTCTCCTTATTGGATGGCGCCGAAGGAGTTAGCGGAGCTTAAAGCTCAAATCCAAGAATTGTTAGATCGGGGATTTATTCGACCGAGTATGTCTCCGTAGGGAGCACCGATTTTGTTCGTCAAGAAGAAGGATGGGTCAATACGTATGTGCATTGATTATAGGCAGTTGAATAAGTTGACGATCAAGAATAGGTATCCATTACCGAGAATTGATGACCTGTTTGATCAATTGAGAGGACCTTCAGTTTTCTCCAAGATTGATTTGAGTTTGGATTATTATCAACTCAAGGTTAAGGAGGCAGATATTTATAAGACGGTATTCCGAACTCGTTATGGACATTATGAGTTTTTGGTGATGCCGTTTGGTTTGACCAATGCACCAGCTACATTTATGGACATGATGAACTGAGCCTTTCAACCCTATCTAGACTGGTTCATAGCGGTGTTCATAGATGATATCTTGGTATATTCAAGGAATGAAGAAGAGCATAACTCACATTTGCGTATTGTGTTGCAAATTTTGCGAGATAAGCAACTTTATGCCAAATTCAGTAAATGCAAATTTTGGTTGAAGGAAGTGACTTTCTTGGGTCATGTGGTGTCAACTGAAGGAATAAGAGTTGATCCTCGGAAGGTAGAGGTTGTGTTGGATTGGAAACCACCGAAGTCAGTGGCTGAGATTTGGAGTTTCTTAGGTTTGGCTGCTTACTATAGACGCTTTATTGAGGGGTTTTCATTGATCGCTGCACCCCTAACTAAACTGTTGTGAAAGGGAGTACCGTATGTGTGGACCGATAAACAACAAGAAAGTCTCGACAAACTGAAGAATATTTTGACGGAAGCCCCAGTACTGATTTAGCCTGAGGCTGGAAAAGAGTTTTTCGTTTACTGTGATGCGTCACACACAGGTTTAGGATGTGTATTGATGCAAAGTGGAAAAGTGGTGGCTTATGCTTCTCGACAGTTGAGGCCGCACGAAGTCAACTACCCTACTCATGACTTGGAGTTGGCTGCGATGGTGTTTGCCTTAAGATTTGGAGGCACTATCTTTACGGTGAGAAGTCGATCATTTATACGGACCATAAGAGTCTTAAGTACCTCCTTACCCAAAAGGAGTTGAACCCGAGAAAACAGAGATGGGTGGAGTTGTTAAAGGATTATGACTTCTCAGTCGAGTACCATCCTGGAAAGGCTAACGTAGTGGTAGATACGTTGAGTCGTAAGGTAGTATCGGAGTTAAGAGCAATGTTTGCTCATCTTAGCTTGTATGAAGATGGTAGTCTGCTAGCGGAACTTCAGGTGAAGCCTCTGTGGTTAGAACAGATCAAGGAGAAGCAGATATCAGATGAAAAGTTGGGTCCGCTAATGTAACAAGCTGAAAGTGGTAAAATAGGGGACTTTGGAATGAACAAGGATGGCGTGGTGTATTTTCATGGAAAAGTTTGTATGCCCATGGATTCAGATTTGAAACAATTGATTCTATGAGAGGCGCATAGTAGCCCTTATGCTATGCACCCTGGAGGAAATAAGATGTATCGGGATCTCCGTGAGCAGTATTGGTGGCCAAGCCTAAAGCGGGAGGTTACTGATTTTGTGGGAAGGTGTTTGACGTGTCAGCAAGTGAAGGCAGAACATCAATTACCATCGGGTTTATTGCAACCGGTAAAGATTCCTCTATGGAAATGAGAGCGAATAATGATGGATTTTGTTAGTAAGTTACCTTTAACACCTACTAAGAAAGACTCCGTTTGGGTAATAGTTGATCGATAAATGAAGACTGCTCATTTTCTACCAGTTCGCTGTAGAAGTTGGCTAAGCTGTATGTATCTGAGATCGTGAGGTTGCATGGGGTACCAGTGTCTATCATATCGGACAGGGATCCCAGGTTTAAATCACAATTTTGGAAGGCTTTCCATGAGGCTCTGGGAACAAAGTTAAACTTCAGTACGGCTTTTCATCCTCAGTCAGATGGTCAGTCGGAAAGAGTAATTCAGATTTTGGAAGACAAGTTAAGAGGTTGCGTGATTGACTTCAGAGGTAGTTGGGAGGATTTCCTACCGTTGGCAGAGTTCGCGTATAATAATAGTTACCAATCTAGTATCCAAATGGTGCCCTATGAAGCGTTATACGGTCGTAGGTGTCATACCCCTACTTATTAGACTGAATTGGTGGAACGACAGTTGCTGGGTCCTGAGTTGATATCTGAGACAGAAGAAAAGGTAAAGGTCATTCGAGCGCGGTTAAAGGAGGCTTCGGATAGACAAAAGTCATATGCAGATCTGAAGTGTAAGGATATTGAGTTTGCGGTGGGAGATCAGGTCTTTCTGAAAGTCTCACCATGGAAGAAGATTTTCAAATTTGGAAGGAAGGGCAAGTTGAGCCCTAGGTTCATTGGACCGTACCGTGTGTTGAAGTGTGTAGGACCAGTGGCCTATCAGCTTGAATTACCTCCAGAGTTGAGTCAGATTCATAGTGTCTTCCATGTTTCTATGCTAAGGCATTATAAATCGGATCCCTTTCAGATAGTACCGGCAGAAGAAGTGGAGTTAAGGCCAGACTTGTCTTTCGAGGAGGAACCAGTGAAAATCTTAGACCGTGATGTTAAAGTGCTAAGAAAGAAGACTGTCCCGTTGGTTAAGGTTCTATGGCATTATCACGGAGCAGAGAAAGCTACGTGGAAGCCTGAGGACGCAATTCGGAAACAATATCCTCACCTCTTTTAACTAAGTAAATTTCGAGGACGAAATTTTCTTTAAGGGGGTAGAATTGTAACATCTTAAAAATTTGAGTATCGATATGTTTCATATTTTTGGTGCTTATCTTGTGAATGATTCAATTTGTGTGTTTAATATAGTCTTGAGAAGGCTCAGGATTTATTCAGAATTAGAATAAATTTTAGTAATGAGTATTTTATTGAATTGGAACAAGTGACCTTGATGTTTAACGAAATTTAGTGCCAAAAACTAGCATAAGATGAGCTAGTAGTAAAGTGGTGTTGGCGTCATAAGTGTTGCTTGAGGGGAGAGGTTCGAATTCCATGGATTGCATTTTGGCGACTTTTATTTTTACACCTTTATGGCATGTGTCGGTCAAGCCTTATTTATGGTAAGGTTGGACTATTTCTTTTATGGTAAGGTGGCTAATGGTTAAGGTAAGCTTGAACTTGGGGAAGGAAATGCTAAGCTTATGGAAGGTAGGGGGAACACAAGGCATGAAACAAGGGTGATGTTTTGGAAATTTTGGGTGGCTAAAACTTTGACTTTTGACCAATGTATTTGGACGGTTTTGGGGGCTAGAAGGTGACCGAATTTTTGTTGAAGGTTTTGGTAAGGTTGGTATCTAGTTGGTCATTTTGTGTTTTTCTCAAAAGCATTTTCTCTCCATTTTTCCTCTCCTTAGCCGAATGCACTTTGAGCAATAGGCAAGATCATTGTTTTTCTTTTAGTCATTCATAATTTTGACCATTTCAGTCTTATTTTGCCTATTCTCTCAAACCTTTCCTCTTAGTGCCGAAATCACCAAAACCTTAGAAGGCCATTTCTTCTTTTCTTTTCTTTTCACCCTTGCCGAATGCACTCAAGCCTCAAACCTCTCTTTTTGTTCATCTTTCATTCTTGAAATGAACCAAAACCGAAACCTCTAATTGTCCTATACCTCTATTTCATCTTTTTCTTCTTACAAAATCCATTCAACAATTTCTTCCTTCTCTTTTCCTCCATGGCCGAATACTGCTAGCATTACTTTCTTCCATTTTTTCTTCTTGGCCGAACCTCCCTCTTCTCATATATTTTCTTATCAATCGTTTTCTTTGCACTCGTTTTGAATAATCGGTAAGGACCCTTTTCAAATCCCTATTCTCTTCTTTTCTTTAGCCGAATATACAAATTAGTTTAGAGGGTCTTTTGACCGAATATAGCATCTTCTTCTTTGACAATCTTTTCGTCTTTATAGTGACAAAGTGAAAGCCGAAACTCGAAGTGTTCGTAATCATCGTGAATCGCTAGGATCTGGTCCAAAGTGTTTAGGGACGTCATCGCTCGATTCTCATTTCGCGAACGCAAAGATATTTTTGTGGTAAGCCGATTTCACCTTAGAACCCATAGTCTTAAATTCCTATATGTATATTAGTTGGACTAATAATCTTTTGTCAATGGAGGCAAACAAGATAGGGTCGAAACGGGTGGTGAATAGTGTTTGAAAGAGGGGCGGTTCCGCTATTCTCTCTAGATTCAAGCGAAGGGCTATTTCAGCAATTCGAGATTTTCCACCGGGTTGTGGACCCTCCTCTGGTGAAAATCAATTATTTTAAGTCATTCGTACTCCTGAGCTATTGACTGTTCGTGGTTCTTCAACGGGTTATGAACCATCAATTGGGGAGAAACCACAAATAATTGTTGTTCGAAATTCCGAGGGTAAAGATCTAGATCGTTTATCTTAATATAGATATATATTTAGTATCAGTGTTCTAATCGAGTGTGATACGTAATTAGGTAAAGACGAATGGGAAAGTATAGTTCTCACCGTAATCAGGTGTGTAATTTCACACTTATCTCATGGGTTAGATACTGTACCGTTAGTAATAGAAAAAATTGAAAAGTTGATAAAATTGGAAAATACAGTATATTAACACTTTTTGTGTAAATGCATGAAACCGGTATTAAGGTTGTGGAAATTACGAATTTGCCCTTAATGGGCTATTATATTAAAAAGTGATATTTTGGGCCATATGAATTATTTTAATAAATTGGCCAAGTATGAAATTTGTGAAAAGGGCCTCATGCGATTAATGGGCCAAATTTGCTAGATCGATTAATGGGCCAAATTTGCTAGATTGCTTAATGGGCCAACTTGTGTTTTGGGCCTTATGTTGAAATTATCTTATGAATATTGTTATGCTTGTATATGCATACATGATTGCATGGGTTGGGATAAAAATTGAAGAGAAGTTCTGGTGGCTCTGCCACAATCTAGTTCGAGTGGCTCTGCCACAATCTAGTTCGGTGGCTCTGCTACAAACATTTTAAACGGCTTTAAGCCTACGATTGGTGTGTTGGCGGGGTGGGTTGACTTGATCCCCACAGGTATGCTGGTTGGTACGGGTGGTGTGTAGCGGATGGAAATTTAGGCTTGGTTGGGAATTGCATATCACATGCATTTTATATTTGATATATATATTGTACATTTGTAAATGGGCTCAAGCCCAATTATATGCTTAAATGGTTCTGGCCCAGTGGACACGGTAAGTGGGTTACAAACTGAGTTCTAAGTAACTCACCCTGTTTTTCTTACCCTTCTCAGGTGATGATAATTGATGGAGGCTTGGGCCGGGGATGACTTCGTGTGGAGGCCATACTACGAATGATGGTTTTTATAAACTTTGAACTTCTTTAAGTATTTTTATTTAATTATTATTTCAGTTGCAATGTAATAATGCCTTTGGTATTGTTTTCATGGATTTTTATTTCGTGGATGGATTGTAATATGTTTTAGATACTTAAATAGGGGCTGTTTAATTTTTATAAATGTTTGCTTAAACTTGCATATGAAAAAAAAGGTTTTTCTTTAATATCACTAACCCATAAAATTTCTGTGAAAACTCTTTTAGGAATTTATTTCAACCAATTATTTAAATTTTAAACAATTATTTCTCTAAAAATCAAATTATAAGCTCTTATGTTTTAAAATCATGGTTTTCAAATTAATCTCAATTTTTGATAAACTCTATCTCCAAAATCGTTTTGAAGATTTGTTTTTCTTAAATCATTGATGACTAGATGCAAGTTCGATTTGTGTGGCATGCCAAATCTGGACTTAACGCATAGGCTGGGTTTGGGGTGTTACAGGCATCGTATTACTTGTATGACGAGTTTGAGTATCATTCGATATTCCAAGTGATTTAACGGAATAAAGAGTTAAGTCTATGCTCGAGAGAGTAAAAGTGCTAAAGTTATGTGATGAAGTGATACAGGTGCCCATGAGTAACTTACGAGAAATGAATGTAAAATGTGATATGTGATTTGGTAAGAGTAAGCATGAGTAAGTTAAGCCAATGTGCTTAAGAACTTGTGTTATTATTTTGTGTGATGAATGGATGTTATCATAAGCCTTTATGTTGCTATTCATTGCATGCAAACTTAATAAGCTTTATGCTTACTCCCTCTCTTTTCCCTTTCCTTGTAGTATCGCCAAGCTAGCTTTGGGATCGTAGAACGTCGGAGCTCGGTTCACACTATCAAGCTATTCTTTTGGTATAGTAAAGTTTGATTATTCTGGGTATGGCATGTATAGGAACTTGGTTATTTTGTTATATGTCATATTGGTTAGCTAAGATGTTGGCTATTAATGTTACTCAAGTCATTTTGTATACGGACACGATTGATGGCAATTAATTATTATTGTTATATGAAAATGATGATGTCATGGATATGCAAATTGCATGGTTGAGTATTTGGTGTATCATTGCATGAATGAGTAGGTTGTTTGATGTGGGTTTTGTTGGTGCAAGTAAGGGTGGCAAAAAGGGGCTTCGTAAATAGCCTTGTTCTTGTCTACACGGGTAGACACACAGGCGTGTGTCTAGGCCGTGTGTGACATACGGTCTACCTCATGGGCGTGTGGCTTGGCTGTGTATCCCTCTGCATCATTAGCTGGCAAAATAGAATGCCCAGTAGTAACCACATGGCTGAGACATGGCCATGTGTCTCAATCGTGTGAGAGACACGGCCTTAGGATATAGGCATGTGCCCCAGCCGTGTGAAGTCTGCACCTGGATTTAGGAATTTAATTCACCACATGGTCTAGGGACACGGGCGTGTGCCTTGGCCATGTGACCTTATTGGGATGACAATGTCAGAAACAGAATGTCAAGGTTTTTACACATGGGAAAAGACAAAGGCGTGTCAAGGCCGTGTGAGGGACACGGGCCCTAGGCACGGGCGTGTGTTAGGCCATGTGAAAACCCTGTAGGTTCAAATTGAGAAATAAATCTACACGGGTGTGGAACACAGGCATGTGATATGTCACACGAATGTATCCCTTCTTCCGTACAGTCGTGTGGACTGTTTGATGAGAATTTTTTTAAGTTTTTCCATAGATCTTCTAAAGAACTCGATTTGATCTCAAAATGTTTCTATGATGTATTTTGGGCTTCGTAGGCCTATATTAAGGTTGTTAATAGGAAGTTTGAAAAGTTTTAAATTTGAACGGACTTTTATGATTTGGAATTGTATGTATGCATGAGTTTAAGTTAGGTAATGCCTCGTACCCTATCCAAGTGTCGGATGCGGGTAAGGGGTGTTACATTTAGTGGTATCAGAGCTACAGTTTAGTCGATTCTTGGACTAACGTAGAGTATACATGAGTCTAACTATACATGCCATACGTATGAGTATTTATATAATGTGTGACGACTCCTGCCCAAGGGATGGTGCCAACTGAAAATGAGAATAGACCAGCGACTGTAAGTCAGAGAGGATGAGGAGAGGGTAAGGAAGCCTTTCTCCACATGATGAATGCTTGAGAATTTGTGATTTATAGTGACACATCATTAAATAGTCTGGGATGTGTTCTGATGCAAGAAGGAAAAGTTATAGCTTATGCTTCTGGACAATTGAAACTGTATGAGAAGAATTATCCGACGCACAGCCTTGATTTGTCTGCAATTGTGTTTGCATTGAAAATTTGGTGACACTACTTGTACGGTGAAAAATGCCACTTTTATACGGATCATAAAAGCTTAAAATATCTGATGTCCAAAAAAGATTTGAATCTACGACAACGAAGATGGCTCGAGTTATTGCAAGATTATGAATTTGTGATTGATTATCACCCAGGAAAAGCTAATGTTGTTGCTGATGCCCTAAGCCGAAAATCTTTGTTTGCATTGCGATCAATGATTACCTAGTTGATGGTTTGTGATGATGTGTCTATTTTAGCTAAATTAAAAGCTCAACCGGTATATTTCTTCAAAAAAACTATGAATCTCAGAAAAAGGATTGTGAATTGCAAGTTAAACAGATTCAATCTGAGAATATCCCTGATTAAGAGTTTAAGATTGGAACAGATGATTGTTTAAGGTTTCGGAATAGGATTTGCATACAGAGAAATTTGGAACCATTCATAAGATTTTGCAGGAAGCGCACCACAGCTACTTATCTGTTCATCCAGGAAGTACCGAAATGTATAACGATTTGAAACAGTTTTACTGGTGGCAAGGCACGAAACGAGATATCTCAGAGTTTGTTTCTAAATGTTTGATTTGTCAACAGGTCAAAATTGAACATCAAGTACCATCTAGTTTACTGCAGCCTGTGATGATTCCCAAGTGGAAATGGGATAAAGTTACAATGGATTTTGTGTCGGGATTTCCCTGGACTCCGAAAAAGAAAGATGCTATTTAGGTTGTAGTTGATCAACTAATGAAATCTGCTCATTTCATATTGGTACGTATAGATTTCTCACTTGATAGATTAGTTGAATTGTACACTCCTGAGATTGTTCAATTGCACAGGGTGCCATTATCTATTATGTCTGATAGAGATCCGAGATTTACATCGCAATTCTGGAAGAAATTGCAAGAAGCTTTGGGTATGAAGTTGAATTTCAGTATAGCTTTTCATCCTCAGACTAACGGTCAGACCGAGAGAGTTATTCAGATTCTCGAAGACATGTTGAGATGTTATATTTTAGAGTTTGAGGGAAGATAGGAAGGATACTTACAGTTGATTGAGTTCCCGTATAATAATAGTTTTCAGATGAGTATAAGGATGGCAACGTATGATGCTTTATATGGTTGCAAATTTCAAACTCTGCTATACTAGACTAAACTAAGGGAGAAAAAGATTCACGGGGTTGAATTGATCAGAGAAACTAAAGAAAAGTGAAAATGATTCGTAGCCGTTTAAAAACAGCTTCATATCGATAGAAATCATATGCGTATATGAAACGTAAAGAAATCAAGTTTCGAGTTAGGGACCAAGTGTTTTTAAAGGTGTCACCATGGAAAAAGGTTCTTCGGTTTGACCGTAAAGGGAAATTGAGTCACATTTCATCGGGCCATATGAGATTATTGAACGAATAAGGTCAGTGGCATATCAACTAGTTTTACCTTGAAAAGATTCATAATGTCTTTCCCATTTCTATGTTACGTAGATACAGATCAGATCCATCACATGTGATTTCTCCGATAGATGTTGAGATACAGGCTGATTTGACGTATAGCGAAGAACCGATCAAGATTTTAGCTCATGAAATCAAAGAATTGAGAAATAAACACATAGCTATAGTGAATGTTCTATGGCATAAACACGGGATTCAGGAAGCTACATGGGAACCCGAGGAAGCTATATGAAAGCAGTACCCTAACCTATCACTGGTAAGATTTTCGGAGACGAAAATCCCTAAGGGGGAGAGTTGTAATAGCCCATTTTTAGGTCAAATCGGAACAGTGATTTTCGGACCACAAATATGAAGTCAAAATATTTATTTTATTATTTTATTTAAGTTTACAGCATGATAGAATTATTGTGTGAAAGTTTTGTAAAGAAAATTTGCTGTTTTAATGCTTAATTCGGTAAATGGACTAAATCACGTAAAATGTAAAAAGTTGTATTCTACTTATTAAAGGTGTTTAATTGCTACGATTTAGTAAATCAAAGGTCCTTATAATGTTATTAGCCCAAGATTAGAGTAAATGGACAATTATGGATATCCATTATATGTTTTTACATGTTTATAATAAAGGGTATTTTGGTAAATTAGAATTTAAGTTCTAATTTAATAAAACAAAACTAAATTCATTTCATTCATCTTTGTGTACAACCGAAATTAGAAAAGATAATAAGGGTTTGAATCTTTCATAGGTTCGACACACTCTTAGCTTGATTAAGGTATGGTTTTAGCTCGATTTTTAATGATTTTTATGTTTTTTGTAATCGTTGCAGCTCAATCTGGCTAGCTCGTTCCTTTAATTTCGAAATTGTTAAAGATTTTCAGAGTTGCCATTGATGAGTTTATGTGTTCTTTGGTGTTTGAAGTTGAAATATGAATTTTTTATGATAGATTTTCATGTTTTGTAAAGTGATTCATGACGTAAATGTCAAAAAGGGATTAAATTGTGAAATGTGAAATTTTATGTGGTAAATATATGAAATAATGAAAGATATGGGCTCCTATGAGTCCCTATGAAATTCGACTAGTATGTATTTGGATTTAATTGCTTGAATTTGTATTTTTGTGAAATAAGGACTAAATTGTAAAAGTGTGAAAGTTTAGGGGCTAATGTGCAAATAAGTCTAAATGTATGTTTTGGAATAAATTGAATGAATGATTAATTAAATAAGTTAATTTTTAATATATTTAGATCAAGAAAAAAAGGAATCCGGAATTGAATCGAGGGAAAGGCAAGATTATCGAGTAATTAACTCATTTCGTCGTTTTCATACTCAAGGTAAGTTCATATAATTAGAATCGAACTTTAAATAGTTGTATTTATTTGAAATGTATGTATATAATTTATATACTTGGAATGCGAATGCTTAATTGATATAGACTAATGATTACCGAGTCCCGTTTGAACCGTATGAATTCGTAGGATACGAGTGACATGTCACTAGGGTTCTCATTTTGGTCGAGCTCCTACTTTTGTTACGGACTCACCATAGCTAGTATGAGCTTACCGATATATTAGCTCGTAAGAGCTTACCGTTCACATCTCATAAGATCTTACTTTTTTCAGCTAGTCAGAGCTTACCGTTTCATCTCAATAGAGCTTACTGTTCATCAGCTCAGGAGGAGCTTACTGATCATAGCTCAAAAGAGAGGAAATAATAATGAATTGACGGATTATTGATGTATATCACCTGAGTATCCTTTGAAGTTCTAATGAATTCAATGGGCATATATATTGTTTTTATACAGATGAGTACTGTTACTGAATGAATTATTGATTATATGTTTGAGAATGAAATATTGAATATGATGTACATGATACGTAAATTTGATATGATACAATGTATTGAGTATTGAGATTGAGATAATGGATGATTACATGTATTTATGTGACTAACTTGTTGTTGAATGCTTGTGTTAGGAATTTGGAAATTTAATTGATTTTGCCTTATTTGTTGTCTTGATTATGTATTAATAGTAAATTTAATTTTGAATTATACGGGCTTACTAAGCTACAAAATTTACTCTGTTTCTTTTCCGTGTATTATAGAGGTTCGGTAGCTCGCTCGATTCGGATAAAATCGGAGTTACTCATCACACTATCCAGTTGTCGATTGGTACTCATGAATTTGTGGATATATGTAAATATGGCATGTATATGCTAGTTATAAGATGATAGTTATGGTTTCTTGAACTAGAAATTTTGGTAAATGTTATGGTATAATTTTAAGCCATGTGATTTGGCTTAATTTGGTATAATATTTTGGTTATGTATGAGTTTATAAATATGGTATGTTTTGGCAAGTAATAGATAGAATGTAAATATGCAAATGATGACTATATATGTATTAATCACATGAATGGAAAATGCATGATAATATTTAGGCATTTGAATGCTATGTTGAAATGGTATAAAATGTGTATGAAATGTCATGGATTGGCTGCCAATTGAGTTGTGAAGTGTTGTAATTTATTGTAACACCCCTAACCTGTATTTGTCACTGGACTAAGGTTAGGAGGCATTACCGGACATATCGAAACATTTTACGTTCACTTTATAACATCAATCATACAACATCATTTCATAATGATTCACACACATATAGTCCCTTCAGAAAGTCTACAAGACCTTAAACATGCTTTAGATAAGATTCGAGACTAAACCGATCTCATACGAAACTTTACGAAACTTAGAAAGTTTTTCTTAAAATACGACACACGCCCATGTGGCTAGGCAGTGTGCCTCACATGGTCGTGCCTTGGACCATGTCTCAACCAAAGGTGCAAAATCGATCGAAATCACACGACTGTCACATGCCCGTGTCCGCCCCCGTGTGCAACATCGATCGAAATCACACTACCGTCACACGCCCGTGTGTCTGGCTCATTTGAAAATCTGACTAGCTTCAAACTAGGACAGTGAAGGACATGGTCGGGACACATGCAGTGTGCTCAACCGTATGGGCAATTATAGGTCATTTGCAAGGCCAAATTGTCACCCATTTTGGGTCATACCTACAAGCATCAAACAAGCATCAACATATGACCCAAAAGCAGCCAAAACATACCAAAATTGACCATTTCATTTGGCCATTCATAAACACATCCAAACATGCCAACTTTTGCATCATATAGCATGAACTATATTCACACATAATCACATTCATTATCAAGCCATATCACATGGCTAAATATACATGTCTCAAAACATATCTTAACAATCCTAGCATATACATGTCATACTTCAATATGTACCTTTCCAAAAGGTACCAAAGTATAGTTCGATTGTGTGGTGCTGATCCTCGACGATCCCCGAGCTCCCAGTAGCTTCAATAATCTATAAAACAATGCAAACACACACAAAGTAAGCTTTCAAAAGCTTAGTAAGCCATATACAAATAAACTTATCACATAGAACATTTATAAACCATTTCATTCATATAAACTGTGGCATTACACAATAGCAAATTCATATTTCTCACTTGGATCAATTGTTCTTAACCGCTTTCTTACAAACATATTACATTTCCATGTAGCTCATTTGATCATAGCACATTTATATATCACATATCTTATTTCAATGTTCTCATAGATATATCTCAATTCCACATTTTCACATATACTTACTTTTCATACTCAAACATTGCATACATTTCAAACATACCTGCATCGGATACACATTTTACATAATCATTCATTTCTCAGAGTGCCCATTGAACCATTTGGAATGAAATAGGATACACAGATGGCTCGAAAAGCACGTACAATGCCAACGTCCCATACGTGGTCTTACATGTAATCAATATTGATGCCACTGTCCCAGACAGGGTCTTAGATGAAATCAAATATGATGTCGATGTCCCAGACATGGTCTTACACGTAAATCTCAAATTGATGCCAACGTCCCAGACATGATCTTACACAATAACATATATCAGAATCCTATGTTATGACATATATATCCTAACTATTCCTATGGTTCGTACGGGACTTTTCAGACATTGTCACATCGTCGAATCTTTCTCGGATTTAACATATTTAACTCCAATAGACATATATCACAATTCATTCACATATAAGCAATATTAATTCAATTTAAATTCATTTATTTGTATATCGACTTACCTCGTACGGAAAAGAGCAGAAATATTCAAAAGCTTTAAAACCCCTTTTTATTTTCTTATTTTCGGTGGAAACAACAAAGATGAACACCATTTTATCATTTTGTTTTATTTAATCATAATTTATACATCATTTACCATTTTACCCTTTCTTTAAAACATTTAAATTCCACCATCTTATAAACATATATGTCCTTTCATAAATTCAATGGTCAAATTGCATCATAAGGACTTCCCATCTAATAAACCATATCAATTTGGCACACATATCAAGTAGCTCACAACTTTTGCATTTTTTGCAATTTAGTCCTTTTACCAAATTGAGCACACAAACAATCAAATTTTCGTACGAAACTTTCAGATATGCTTAATCACATACTATACACACATAAAATAATATTAAAATATTTTTCAGACACAGATTTGTGGTCCCAAAACCACTATTCTGACTAGGGTCTAAACCAGACTATTACAACTCTCCCCCTTTAGGGATTTTCGTCTCCGAAAATCTTACCGTTGAACAGATTCGGATATTGTTGTCTCATAGCATCTTCGGGTTCCCACGTAGCTTCTTCGACTCTGTGTCGATGCCATAATACTTTTACTAACAAAATTTTCTTATTTCTCAATTCTTTAACCTCTCGAGCTAAGATACGGATTGGTTCTTCTTCATAAGTCATATCTGACTGCATCTCTATCTCAGACGGATAAATTACATGCGAGGGATCTGATCTATATCATCGAAGCATCGGTACATAGAACACATTGTGAATCTTTTCTAGCTTAGGTGGTAATGGCAATATATAAGCAACTGGTCCAATACGCTTGATAATCTCATACGACCTGATGAATCTCGGATTCAATTTGCCTTTTCTGCCGAATCGGAGTATTTTCTTCCATGGAGACACTTTCCAAAATACTTTATCCCCGATCTCAAACTCAATATCTTTTCGTTCCAAGTCTGCGTATCTCTTTTATCAAGTCAACCCCGTGAATCTTATTCTCACTGAGCTTTGACCAGTATAGCGGTGTTCAACATTTACGACCATATAAAGCTTCGTACGGTGCCATTCTAATGTTTGATTGAAAATTGTTATTATACGCAAATTCGATCAATAACAAGTATTGATCCCACGTACCTTTCAACTCAAGAAAGCAACATCTCAACATATATTTGAGTATCTGAATAATACGCTCCGATTAACCATCCGTTTGCGAATGAAAAGCAGTTCTGAAATGCAATTTTGTAACACCCCTAACCTGTGTCCGTCGCTAGACTAAGGTTAAGAGGCATTACCTGACATATCGGAACATTTTACGTTCAGTTTACAAAATAAATCAAACAACATCATTTCATAATTATTCACACACATATAATCCCTTCAGAAAGTCTGCGAGATCTTAAACATGCTTTCGAGAAGGTTTGGGACTAAACCTGAAACACCCTAAACCCGGCCCACGAGCTTTGACCAGATTTGGTATGTTCCTCAAGTAAACCGGTTTCAAATTCTTTTGTTACTTAGAGAAAATTCGTGCGATTTTTAAAAAATATTGTTTGGGTTGGGCTTTTATTGAAAACCAATTTATCTTACATTGAAATCCATTTATTTAAGGTGATAAACATTTAGGGTTTATTTCAAAATAAATTTACTTGAATCCAATAATTTGTAAACATAATAAATAAGAGTAAAAGAATTAAAGAAAACCAACTATGGCCTTATGGCCTTAATAATTCCTCAAACTTTAAGTTTAAGTACTTGATAAAAATAAAAATCCACATTAATTAAATTCCTTGCTGTGCATGGCCATCCCTAAGCTTCTGCCGAGCCCGGTCCATTACTGATCGTCACCTGAAAATAGTCCCACAACGGGGTGAGTCAAACAGACTCAATGTGTACACGACACTTAATCATAATAGAATCAGGCATACAAGAATTACACATTCAAAACATGGAATACAAATTATGATGCATTCCCAAACCCACACCTAATTGTCCATCCGCTACACACCCCCGTACCTGCCAATCACACCGTGGGGATGACTAAGTCGACCCTCCTTCCGCTACATACCAAATTGCGGTCTTAGGTCACCACATTCGTGGTCTTAGGTCACCACGTTCAGATTACTGTGGTCTTAGGTCTCCACTTTCAGATTACTGTGGTCTTAGGTCACCACTTTTCAGATATCATTGTCTTAGGTCACCGTGTTCGTGGTCTTAGGTCACCACATTCACTTCCCCTTTCAAACAAACCCATATGCCCCATATAATAACAATATGCATAAATATGCCAGACTTCACATTCTTATTATTATTCTCATGTTATAACTAACATATTTCATAATCCTAGTAGGAGTAGGAAACGTACCTGGGTACTTTATACCATAACATGGTACTTTAGCCACTTTCATATTCTTAATATCAAATTTTTTAATTAACATAGCCATAATACATATTATGAAAAAGTGAGGGGTACACACCTGATTCGCTTAAAATTTCCTTGAGATCCCGAAAAGCTTGATCTAATGCTTAGATCCTTAATCCCTACATTGATTTATCACTTATTACCTTAATAAAAAGCCATTCAGCCAAGATTCCAAATCCTAGTAGGATTAGTATTCTTACCTTGTTGCCGATTGGAACACCAACAAATCCCGAAACTGTTCCTTGTTTCCCTATGAATGTCAAAATCCCTAAAACCTTATGTTAGACTTAATCTTAATCATCGAAACATAAATCAAGGCCTTTGGCCGAATATTCACATGTCTTACCTTAATCTTAGAAATTTCAAATACTCCTTCTTTTAGTCGACTACTCTGATAATCCCGAAAGATCCTTCCATATTCGGCAACCATAATATGTATGGGGTTAGATTATCTCTCAGCTAATCTAAAAGAAAAGAATGGAAATCAAACTTGTTCTTACCTTTGAAGAAATCAACAGCACCTATGCTTGAAGCCCTTCCAAGATTTGGCTTTTGATTGGATTGGTAAGAAGAAATAGGAAGAAAAGGAAACTTGAGAATTTTGACAATGGTGGACTATAGATTCGGCTTGACAAAAGAAAAAGAGAAGAGAAGAGAAGAGAGCACTCAAAAATTTAGCAGAGAGAAGAGGAGGAAGAAAAATTGATGAGTAGCCCTGTGTTCTTCCTTTTATAGCCGAAACTACTACTCAGAATCCCTTACTTGGCCACCACTCTTCTTTATTGATAACTTTATCGCCTTAATTTAAAATAATTAGAGAATAATCCTTTATTATCTCTTCAAAAATAATCCAAATTAAATCCCTTATTTATCACCTTATTAATCAAATATTTATGAAAATAAAACTCCTCCTTTCTAGAAGGCTTGTGCCGTCCACCTCAGAGCTTCTGGAAGCAAAAATAAAACTTCCTTTATTTGTTTCCCTAGTGACTCGAACTCAGGCCCAACACCTTGCATGTGGCTCCATTTCCATAGGCCCTAAGTGATATCTTCAGGCTACTTTTCCAAGCCTGTTTGTGTGTTAAATTTCACTAACTTTTTCATTTAAGGCCACCTTGCCTTAATTTCCTCTTTTAAACTTTAAAACTCAACATTTCTAAGTCATTTCTAAGTTTCTAAAAACTTTCGGTCGGCTCTGTAAGCTTGACATTTCCTTACATTTCCAAGTTTCTAGAAATGTTCACTTTCCTCTTTTGAGTCATTTCCTTACATTTCCTCTTTTGAATCATTTCTAAATCATGTCCATACATTTTCAGGTTTCCAAAAATGTTCATTTCCAGATCATTTCCATTCATTTCTGGGTTTGCAAAAATATTCAAAATTTATTCTTAGTACAATTAAACTGAAAATGCATAGGCCCTTTCCAGGATGTTACATTTCTACCCCCTTAAAATAATTTCGTCCTCGAAATTACTTACTAACGAACAATCGTACAGTCTAACTCACCCCACTACGCTATTGCTGCGCACTCTGATCTTAAAGAACTATCATACTTTCTAGGCACATTCTCTAGGTTCACATCCAAAGTTTCAAACAGTTCACTTGTAACCGAAGAATGAACTATCTCTAAAACAATAAATAGTACTCCAAAAACAAGGAACTTAACCACTTTCATATCCTTGGTTGTCTCACATCTGAACCTTCAGCACCTTTACCAGGTGTTCCATGACCATTTCCTCCATGGTTTAAACCACAAACCTTCGTTGCCTGAGGGCAATTCTTAACCAAATGAGCCTTAGACTTACATCTAAAACATTCCTGATCTCGGTTCCAACACTCGCCAACATGATACCTTCCATACCGAGGACACAGAAGGTCCGGATTTTTAGTAGTTGGCTTAAAAACACGAGTAGAATTCTCAACCTTCGGTCTTTTCTGAAGACTCTTAGACGATTCTGACGGTCCAAGACTCCTCTTATCCCGTCCACGATGACCACGTCCCCTAGAACTCAATTTCTAACGTCGCGATTTAATCTGATTTAAGAGTTTTATACATTAGTACTTTTGTTTCACTTATTAACCGCGAACAGTTTTATGAAAAGAGATGTTTAAAAGTGGTTCTTTCGATCAAACAAAGTTCTCAACTCAAGTTCACTATTCAGAAAGTCATGTTCATATTCATCAACCAATTATGAACTTTCGTTCATTCAGAGAAATGTTGTAGTTTTCATTGTTGTTGTTTTTTTTTCCCACTACCTATGGGTATTTTTGTAATTTGTCCTACAGGGGTATTTTCGTAATTTTTTTAAAAGAAAAAGTTCTTTAGTGATTTTGCCACAAAGTATTTTGGTATTTTTAAATTCTCGGGGTATTTTGGAAAAATTGTGAAATCTGGGGGTATTTTGGTAATTTTGGACCTCGGGGGTATTTCGGTCATTTTTCACAAATCAGGGTAAATTTGTAAAATTTTAATAAATCAGGGATATTTCAAAAGTTGTAAAACTTTGAGGGTTCTTTTTGGAAAATTGTGCTTTCCAAAACAGTGATGTTGCAAAAATTTTGGAAATCAGGGTCATTTTGGTAATTTTGTAAGTTAGGGGCAATTTTGTAATTTTCCAAAATCAAGATATTTTGATATTTTGCAAATTAGGGTTTTTGGACTTGTCATAAAGTAAGGAAATCTTGATAAGAACTGTGGGTATTTTGGGAATTTCATAAACCAAGGGTATTTTTGTAATTTACCACTAGGGGTGTTTTTGTAATTTCATAAATCGAAAATTTTTTCGAAAAATTTTGTAAAAATAGTTCTCACAAATTGAAAAGGTAATTTTAAGAGTTTTAAAACTAGGGTTTTTATAAAAATACGGCTAGTTCCCTTTCGGGTTTTAGTTATTAGGTTTAGCCTGTGACTGAGTCCTCTTGGTTAGGGTGAACCGAAGCTACGCACCAGATAGGATTCCAGCGAAGAGGAGGTGAGTCACTAGGACTGCTTAAGTACCAGGCTCTTCCGGATCCAATCCTAGACATGCGCACAAGGGTTACCACACCCTAACTCGGCGACTTAGTCATAGGTTTGTTTAATTTAGACACTTAAGTCTTATGTATTTGTTGGGGTAAACTAGTCCTAGGGTTCACATACTTAACAGTCTAATCTATGTTCCATTTCTACCCTTCTATAATTCATACCAGAATTCACACAGAGGATAGGGGTACTTACCTAGTGGACTGCGGGTCGGAGACTTGGGTGCCATGCTAGAAAAACCTGAAAATTTCCACAAATTTCTTTTGGGCTAGATTTTGAAAACATTTTGGGCCTTAAACCTCTGGCCGAGAGTTTGAAACGGGCTCTGATACCAAACTAAAACACCCCAAACCCAGCGCACGAGCTTTGACCAGATTTGGTATGTTCCTCAAGTAAACCGGTTTCAAATTCTTTTGCTACTTAGAGAAAATTTGGCGATTTTTAAAAAATATTGTTTGGGTTGGGCTTTTATTGAAAACCAATTTATCTTACATTGAAATCCATTTATTTAAGGTGATAAACATTTAGGGTTTATTTCAAAATAAATTTACTTGAATCCATAAATAATAATTTGTAAACATAATAAATAAGAGTAAAAGAATTAAAGAAAACCAACTATGGCCTTATGGACTTATTACATCAAATAATTCCCCAAATTTTAAGTTTAAGTACTTGATAAAAATAAAAATCCACATTAATTAAATTCCTTGCTGTGCATGGCAATCCCTAAGCTTCTGCCGAGCCCGGTCCATTACTGATCGTCACCTGAAAATAGTCCCACAACGGGGTGAGTCAAATAGACTCAATGTGTATACGACACTTAATCATAATAGAATCAGGCATACAAGAATTACACATTCAAAACATGGAATACAAATTATGATGCATTCCCAAACCCAAACCTAATTGTCCATCTGCTACACACCCCCGTACCTGCCAATCACACCGTGGGGACTACTAAGTCGACCCTCCTTCCGCTACACACCAAATTGCAATCTTAGGTCACCGCATTCGTGGTCTTAGGTCACCGCATTCAGATTACTATGGTCTTAGGTCACCACTTTTCAGATATCACGGTCTTAGGTCACTGTGTTCGTGGTCTTAGGTCACCACATTCACTTACCCTTTCAAACAAACCCATATGCCCCAAATAATAATAATATGCATAAATATGCCAGAGTTCACATTCTTATTCTTATTCTTATTCTCATGTTATAACTAACATATTTCATAATCCTAGTAGGAGTAGGAAACGTACCTGGGTACTTTGTACCATAAGATGGTACTTTAGCCACTTTCATATTCTTAATATCACATATTGTAATTAACATAGCCATAATACATATTATGAAAAAGTGAGGGGTACACACCTGATTCGCTTAAAATTTCCTCGAGATCTCGAAAAGCTTGATCTAATGCTTAGATCCTTAATCCCTACATTGATTTAACACTTATTACCTTAATAAAAAGCCATTCGGCCAAGATTCCAAATCCTAGTAGGATTAGTATTCTTACCTTGTTGCCGATTGGAACACCAACAAATCCCGAAACTGTTCCTTGTTTCCCTAGGAATGTCGAAATCCCTAAAACCTTACGTTAGACTTAATCTTAATCATCGAAACATAAATCAAGGCCTTTGGCCGAATATTCACATGTCTTACCTTAATCTTAGAAATCCCAAATACTTCTCCTTTTAGTCGACTACTATGATAATCCCGAAAGATCCTTTCATATCGGCAACCATAATATGTATGGGGTTAGATTATCTCTCGGCTAATCTAAAAGAAAAGAATGGAAATCAAACATGTTCTTACCTTTGAAGAAATCAACAGCACCTATGCTTGAAGCCCTTCCAAGATTCGGCTTTTGAATGGATTGGTAAGAAGAAATAGGAAGAAAAGAAAACTTGAGAATTTTGACAATGGTGGACTATAGATTCGGCTTGACAAAAGAAAAAGAAAAGAGAAGAAAATAGAGCACTCAGAAATTCGGCAGAGAGAAGAGGAGGAAGAAAAATTGATGAGTAGCCCTGTGTTCTTCCTTTTATAGCCGAAACTACTACTCAGAATCCCTTACTTGGCCACCACTCTTCTTTATTGATAACTTTATCTCCTTAATTTAAAATAATTAGAGAATAATCCTTTATTATCTCTTCAAAAATAATCCAAATTAAATCCCTTATTTATCACCTTATTAATCGAATATTTATGAAAATAAAACTCCTCCTTTCTAGAAGGCTTGTGCCGTCCACCTCAGAGCTTCTGAAAGCAAAAATAAAACTTCCTTGATATATTTCCCTACTGACTCGAACTCAGGCCCAACACCTTGCATGTGGCGCCATTTCCATAGGCCCTAAGTGACCTCTTCAGGCCACTTTTCTAAGCCTGTTTGTGTGTCAAATTTCGCCAAATTTTTCTTTTAAGGCACCTTGCCGTAATTTCCTCTTTTAAACTTTAAAACTCGACATTTCTAAGTTTCCAAAAATTTTCGTTCGGCTCTGAAAACTTGACATTTCTTTACATTTCCAAGTTTCCAGAAATGTTCACTTTCCTCTTTTGAATCATTTCCTTACATTTCCTCTTTTGAATCATTTCTAAATCATGTCCATACATTTTCAGGTTTCCAAAAATGTTCATTTCCAGATCATTTCCATTCATTTCCGGGTTTCCAAAAATATTGAAAATTTATTCTTAGTACATAAAACATGTCACTTCGTACAATTAAACGCATAGGCCCTTTCCAGGATGTTACAAAACCGATCTCATACGGAAATTTGCGAAACTTAGAAAATTTTTCTTTTAAAACAGAGCACACACCCATGGTGTTAAGCCGTGTGCCTCACACGGCCGTGCCTTGGACCATGTCTCAGCCCGTGTGAAAACTGACTGAAATCAACCAACCTGCCACACGCCCATGTGTCTGGCCCATCTGCAACACTGATTGGAATCACACGGCCTGTCATACCTCCGTGTGTCTTGTTCATGTGCAGATCTGACTAGCTTTACAATGGGATAGTGAAGGACACGGTCGGGACAGATGCCTGTGTGCTCAACCGTGTGGGAAATTATAGGCCATTTCCAAGGCCAAATTGCCACCAATTTTGGGTCATACCTACAAGCATCAAACAATCATCAAATTATGACCCAAAAGCAGCCAAAACATACCAAAGTTGACCATTTCATTTGGCCATTCATGAGCACATTAAAACATGCCAACTTTTGCATCACATAACATGGGCAAAATTCACCTATATTCACATTCATTATCAAGCCATATCACATAACTATATATATATACAAGACCCAAAACATATCTTAACATTTCTAGCCTATACATGCCATACTTCTTTATATACATTTTCAAAAGGTACCAAAATATCGCTCGATAGTGTGGTGATGATCCTCAACAATCCCCGAGCTCCTAGTACCTTTGATAATCTATAAAATAATGCAAACACACACAAAGTAAGCTTTCAAAAGCTTAGTAAGCCATATACAAATATCCATATCACATAAACAATTTCAAACTATTTTCATTCATATGAACTATGGCATGGCACAATAACAAATTCATATTTCTCATCTAACTCAATTGATCATAACCACCTGCTTATAAACATATCACATTTTCATGTAGCTCATATATCAAATGATCATATTCATTCTTATCTTTTATTGCCAAATTTCATAAACATACATACGTACCAGAATTCGAATGCACATTTGTGTACTCATTCATTTCTCAGAATGCCCTTTGAACCGTTCAAAACCAATAAGGATACTTGGATAGCTCGAAAAGCTCGTACAATGCCAATGTCCCAGACGTGGCCTTACATGTAATTAAATATCAATACCTCTATCCCAGACAGGGTCTTACACGAAATCATATACGATACCGATGTCCCAGACATGGTCTTACACGTAAATCTCAAATCGATGCCAATGTCCCAGATGTGGTCTTGCTCGATAACACATATCACAATCCTATGTCATGATATATGTATCCTAACTATTCCTAAGGTTTGTACGGGACTTTTTGGATGTCGTCACGTTATCGACACTTTACCAATCCCATATATTAAACTCAAATAGCAATAATAATTCAAATCAAACACATTTATTTGTGTATTGACTTACCTCGTTCGGGAAAGAACAGAAATAAATAGCTATTCAACTACTTTCGACTCCCCCGATCTAATTCCGTTTTCTTTGGTTCTTGATCTATACACATTCAAATTTAACTCTTTTATTCACCAAAACATTCAATTTAATCCACATACATATATTTAGGGCATTTTACAAATTAGCCCTCACATATTCACATTTTGATATTTTAGTCCCTATTTCATAAAGTCACAGAATACACATAATTTCTTTACATATATGTTTGGCTGAATATTCCCTTAGCTCATTTAAGCCCATATATTTCATTTATTTCCCATTTTAGTCATTCAATATCTCATTTTCACGTTTTAGCCCATAAAAATCAAATCCATCAAAAATCCCAATACAAAACATGTGTATCTAACATCAAGCTTCCATATTTCACCATTTAACATCACCAAGCTGACCACATCAACAATGGCGTAACTCAAAATCATCATCAATTTCATAAATTAAGGCATGGGCTTAAGAGAACATGAAGCAACGATAACAAAAACTTAAAAATCAGATCAAAAACACATACCTAATTGACCAAGACTGGTGTCGAATGCTTCAAAGCTTAAGAACCCTATCTCTTTCTTCCATTTTTGGCAAACAAAGATGATAATGGCCTATTTTCATGTTTGTTTTGTTAATTCATCTTTTAATTATCAATTTCCATTTTTAACCTTTATAATATCATTTAAAATTCACTAAGTAATGTCCAACTTTGTCATTTAATGCATTAAATGGTTAAATAACCACATAAGGACCTCCTCTTTATAAAGACACATCAATTCGACCATTATTCAAACAGAAGGAGAATTTTTCATTTTCTGCGATTTAGTACTTTTTGCAAATTAAGCACACAAACGGGTAAATTAAATCATGAAAATTTCACACATATCAATTCACATATTATAAGAATGGAAAATAATATTAAAATAATTTTAGACTAGAATTTGTGGTCCCTAAACCACTATTCCGACTAGGGTCTAAACCGGACTGTTACAACTCTCCCCCTTAGGGATTTTTGTCCCCGAAAATCTTACCCTTGAACAGATTCGGATATTGCTATTTCATAGCATTTTCGGACTCCCACGTAGCTTCTTCAACCCCATGTCTATGCCACAATACTTTTACTAACAAAATTCTCTTATTTCACAATTCTCTAACCTCACGAGCTAAGATGCGGATCAGTTCTTCTTCATAAGTCATATCAGACTGGATTTCTATTTTAGATGGAGAAATTTCATGCGAGGGATCAGATCTGTATCGCCGAAGCATTGATACCTGAAACACATTATGAATCTTTTCTAGCTCGGGTGGTAGCGACAATCTATATGCAACCGATCCAATACGCTCAATAATCTCATACGGCCCGATTAATATCGGACTCAATTTGCCCTTTTTGCCAAATCAGAGTATTTTCTTCCACGGAGACACTTTCAAAAACACTTTATCACCGATCTCAAATTCAATATCTTTTCGTTTCAAATCTGCATATGATTTCTGTCGATCAGATGCTGCTTTTAGAATATTTCGTATCACTTTGACTTTCTGTTCAGACTATTTAATCAATTCAACCCCGTAGATTTTATTTTCACTAAGTTCAGACCAGTACAGAGGTGTTCGACATTTCCTACCATACAAGGCTTTGGACAGTGCCATTTTTATGCTAGATTGAAAACTATTATTATACGTGAACTCAATCAATGAAAAAATATTGTTCCTACGTACCTTCAAATTCATGAGTGCAACATCTCAACATATCCTCCATTATCTGAATAATCCGTTCGGATTGACCATCCGTCTACGGATGAAAAGTAGTACTGAAGTGCAATTTCTTATGTAAAGCTTTTTGCAGTTTCTTCCAAAACCGCGATGTAAACCTTGGATCTCTGTTAGACACAATAGATAGTGGCACCCCGTGCAATCTCACAATGTCATAAATATATAATTCACCTAACTTATCAAGCGAATAATTCATTCCCACCGGAATAAAATGAGCTAATTTTGTCAATCTATCAACTATAACCCAAATTAAATCTTTCTTCCTCTGAGTTAAAGGTAAACCGGAGACAAAATCCATTACTATTTTATCTCATTTCCATTCGGGAATCATAATCGGTTGTACCGGATGGCACCTGATGTTTAACTTTCACTTGCTGACAGATCAAACATTTTGAAACAAAATCCAAGATATCTCTTTTCATTCCAAGCCACCAGCAAAGTTGTTTCAAATTATTATGCACCTTTGTACTTCCCAAATGAACCGATAAGCGACTGCTATATGCTTCTTTAAAAATCAACTCTAGATTTCATGGAACACAAATCTGATCTCGAAATCTCAGACAATCATCAACATCAACTCGAAATTTAGAATCAGAGTTCAAATTACACTGAGCTCGTTTCACTAACATTTCATTATCAACTTTCTGAGCATCATAAATCTGCTTTAAGAACAATGGCTCGCTTTCAATTTAGCTAAAAATGAACCATCATCAGACATAACTAAATGAGCGTTCATCACACGTAGCAAAAATAGTGATTTTTGACTCAAAGCATCGACAACAACATTTGCTTTTCCTGGATGGTAATTGTAACAGCTCAATTTAGGGCCTAGTTAGAATAGTGTGTGAGACCACAGATCTGAAGTAGAAATATATGTGTTAATGAGTTTTATAAGGCTTATGAGATGCTTGCATGATTGTGTGAAAATTTCATGAAGAAATTTTATTAATTAATGAATAAATTGTCCATTAGGACTAAATTGCAAAGACTAGAAAATATGAGATTCTAGAAGACTTAAGTATGAAATGGAATTATCAAAATTACTAGAGGTCCTTATTTAGCAATTAGGCCATTATGTGTTAAGATGGACAAAAATGGACATGGGAAGGAAAAATCTCAAAAAAGGATCATTAAGGGCATTTTTATCATTTAGTTAATAAAAGAATTAAAAGGGAAAATAAGTTAAAAATGGTGTCCATCTTCCTCCCCCTTGGCTGAAAACCACAAGGACTCCATAGCTAGGGTTTCTTCAATCTTCAAGCTTGATAGTAAGTGCATCCTAGCCCTGTTTTTAATGCTCTTCGTATTTTTGAAATCCTCGTAGCTCGATTTAACTATTTTTAGCTATATTTCGAGCTAGGGTTTATGTTAAAAAAATTACCTATGTATGGTATGCATGTATTTTTATGTTTTATGGAAGATTATGAAAGTTTTATGTAGGATAAACATCTTTTTCTAAGTGATTCTCATGAAAAATCCATGTAAGGACCAAATTGTAAAAGTTATGAAAATGGTCATACATGAGTGACATAGTAGAATTTGAAGGTTGCTATAGTTAAGAATATGATTCGACTAGGCTTGAATTACAAGAAAGTTGAATGATGTATAATGTACATTACTTCCATGAAGTTGATTATCAATGTCTAATAAGGAAATCAAAGAGAACATGTAAGTAAAAGTCCCGGTTGAAGATTCAAAATAACGAGGATACCTATGTCCCAACATGAGATAAGGAAATTCCGTGTAAGACCATGTCTGGGACATGGCATCGGTACCCAAGGAATGTAGGTCCCGTACATGACTATGTCTGGGACATGGCGTCGGCACCTAACGTAGATCCTGTGTAAGACCATGTCTAGGACATGGCATCAGCATCGAACAAGGAAGGTCTCGTGTAAGACCATGTCTGGGACATGGCATCAACACCATACAAGGAAGGCCCTGTGCAAGACAATGTCAGGGACATGGCATTGGCACCAAAAGAAGATCTGGTGTAAGACCACGTCTAGGACATGACATCGACATCGAGTTAAGAAATCCCGTGTAAGACCATATCTGGGATATGGCATTGGCATCGAGACATATGTTTAGTGAGATTGAGTATCCTCTAATATTCCAAGTAATTCACGGGAAAAGGAGCGAAGTATGAAAGAGGGAACAAAAAAGCTAAGCAAGTAAAGATAGTAATAAGTTATTCAAGGTTGATCAGGAGCTTTAATAAAATTAAGAAAGATGTAGACTTGAGTTTATGTTTACATTAGCGAAAGTGCTAATCTATGTGATCAAGTGATACAGGTACCATGATTAAAATACAAGTATGAAATTATTAAGTAATATGTGATGAGAAAGGGTAAGCATGAGTAAGTAAGCTTAAGCACTTGAGATTTATGTTGCTCTTGTTTCATGATGGATGATTTTATTATGAGCAAATATGTTGCTATATGAATTTTATGCAGACTTACTAAGCTATATGCTTACTTCTCTTTTTTCTTTCTTCCTTATAGTTTCGCCAAGCTAGCTCGGGGATCATAGACGTCGGAGCTCGGATCACACTATTAATCATTATTTTTGGTATAGCCAAGTTGTTTTATTTTAATTTTGGCATGTATATGGATTATGTCACTTTGAGTTATATCATATTAGGAGACAAAGTGTTGGCTACTAAGGTTACTATCCTTTTTGTATATAGCTAAAGAAATTGGTTAATATTTATTATGTTTTATATCTTATTGATGATGAGTTTCATGAATTCTACAAGTGATTTTTCAAGGGTTATTCATAGTGTATAAAGGCCATGTTATGTATTACATGAGTTGGTATAAGTGTGTTGATGTTTTAGACACTTGGCTTGGAAAATAGCCTCTAAGTGTCCACACGGGTAGACACACAGATGTGTGTCTAGGCCGTGTGTGTGACACACGGTTAACCTCTATGGGTCTGTTGATAGGTTGTGTGTCCCCTGCATTTAATTGTGAGAATTCAATTCGTCACACGGGCCAGCATACGGGCGTGAGCTTAGGCCGTGAGCTCCTTAAAGGGTTGCTGACGTCATAAATAGAATACCCTTAGTCTTAACACACAGGTGAGGACACGGGCGTGTCTAGGCCGTGTGAAGGACACGAGCCATTGACACGGGCGTGTGTTTGGCCGTGTGAAAACCCCTGTAGGTTAAAAATAAAAATAAATTCTACATGGGCTAGGGACATGGGTGTGTGCGACCACACAGCTTGCCCACACGGGCGTGTCCCAAGTCACGCGGGCGTGTGTCCCCTGTTTAGGCAAAAAATTCCAAAGAATGTAAAAGTTTCCGATTGAACTTCTAAACCTTCCGGAAGTATGTTTAAGACCTAGTAGGCCCATGATATGTATGTTATGATTAAGAAGGAGAAGTTTTAAGTTGGATGGAAATTTATAGCCCAATACTTCATGTTCAAGTAAGGTTAAATACAGTAATGCCTCGTATCTTGTCCCGGCGTCAAACACGGGTAAGGGGTGTTACAGTAATCTATAACTAATCGTAGTCTTTTAACAGTTCTAACCATATTCTCAGTCGCAGATTCAAGTCTTTCGAAGACATCAAATACTTCAGACTTTAATGATCTGAAAACACAAGACATTTCTCACCGAAAAGATAGTGGCGCCAAATTTTTAGAGCAAATACGATAGCAGTTATCTCAAGGTCGTGCGTCGGATAATTCTTTTCGTGTGGTTTCAATTGTCTCGAGGCCTAAGCTATAACTTTGCTTCCTACATCAAGAGACAACATAGACTGTTTAACGAAGCATCAGTATATATCACAAATTTTTTACTGGATTCTGGTTGTACTAACACTAGAGCTTTAGTCAATAGGGCTTTCAATTGATCAAAGCTTTTCTGACACTTTTCAGACCATTCAAATTTCACATCTTTCTGAAGCAATCTCATCAATGGAGTTGCAATCATAGAAAAGCCTTTTACAAACCATCGGTAATAACTAGAAAGTCCCAGAAAATCGCAGACTTCAGACACATTTTTTAGAGGCTTCTACTCTAAAATAGCTAAAATCTAGCTTGGATCAACTTGTATACTTATGTTGACACAATATGCCTCAAAAATCAAACTTCACGCAACCAGAACTCACATTTACTAAACTTTGCATACAATTTCTCATCACGTAGAAGTTTGTAGTACAATTCTCAAATGTTCGAGATGCTCAATTTCATCACGTGAATAAATCAAAATTTCGTCAATGAATACAACAACAAATCGATCTAAATACGGTCTGAAAATTATGTTTATCAAGTCCATAAAGATAGTAGGAGAATTTGTTAATCCGAAAGGCATAACTAAGAATTCATAATGTCAGTACCTCATTCTGAAAGCAGTTTTCAAAATGTCTGATTCTTTTACTCTAAACTGATAATATCCTTATTTTAAAATCTATCTTTGGAAACACAGTAGCTCCTTTCATCTTATCAAACAAATCATCAATTCTGGGCAGAGGATTTTTGTTCTTAATGGTCACTTTGTTTAACTGACGATAATCAATACACATTCTCACGTGCCATCATTCTTTTTCATAAACAGGACGGGAGCGCCCCAAGGAGAAAAACTCGGTCGTGCAAATCCTTTATCGATCAACTCTTGCAATTGAGACTTTAATTGTTTCAATTCTATTGGAGCAATTCTATACGGAGCTATTGAGATAGGAGTCATCCCCGGCACTAACTCAATGCCAAACTCAACTTCTCGTATCAGATGTAATCCTGGTAATTCTTTAGGAAATACATCAGGGTATTCACAAACCACAGGCACATATTCAATTTTATTTTCTGTCACTTTCGTATCAATCACATACGTAAAATAAGCTTCACATCCCTTTTTCACATAATTTAAATCTTTCATCAAAGATATTATAGCTGGTAGCCCATTAAAATCATTTGATTCGGTTCGAATTATTTCATCATTCTGACATCTCAAAACAATAGTATTTCGTTAGCACTTCACAATAGCATCATGCAAAGTTAGCCAATCCATACCCAGGATTATATCAAATTCATCAAAAGGTAATAACATCAGGTCAGCTGGAAAAAAGATATCTCTGAACATCAACAGACAATTCTTGTACACTTTTTCAACCAGAACACACTTACCTAAGGGGTTCGATACTTTAATTACAAATTCAGTAGACTCTACAGGCAAAGTCTTATTGGATGCTAAATTTATGCATACATACGAATGAGTTGATCCTGGGTCTATCAATGCAATCACATAAGTATCATAAAGAGTAAATGTACCCGTAATAACGTCGGAAACGAAGCTTCCTCACGAGCTCGAATGGCATAAGCTTTGGCAGGTGCCCTTGCCTCAGATCTCACAACTGTATCTTTCGTAGCTCTCTGGCTACCACTCACATTTCCCGTGTTTTTGGGAGGTCTACCCTTAGTAGAAACGTTATTCAACTTCGGATTCTGTACAATCTCCTGCTAAACAAACTCAGGACAGTCTCAGATCTAACATTTCCAGCACTTGCAATCGAAGTAGCTGGAGTTTGGAAGCTCAAATGTGATCTTGCACGATCTCTGCTTGAATGTCCCGCATTAGACTTTGAACGACTATACTTCTCTTGAAATTTCTTTGATGCAGATTGAAATGATTTACTTGAGTATCTCTTTCTCACATCTCTAGCTCCTGACTCAACTTTTCTTCTCTTTCTCGAGTTCTTTAGCTTTACACGTTCAGTCAACAAGCACAATGAATTCTTTTATTTCCAGAATTCCAACTAACAAACGGATATCTACATTCAACCCTATTTGACAAGATTAGAACAAAGGGGCTGAAGAGTTTCGGCTATCAAAGACGATGATGTTGCAAAAGCTTAATTTTGGCTCGAGAATACTATCAAAGTCTTTGACGAGTTATCCTGCACACCAGAAGAGTGTATTAAGTGTGTGGTGTCACTTGTTAAAAGATTCAGCCTACCACTAGTGGAAGACACTTGTGTCAGTAGTACAGAAAGAAGGAGTTACCTGGGATTTCTCTCAAGAGGACTTCCGTACGAAATACATCAGTCACAGGTTCATTGACCAGAAAAGAAAAGAGTTCCTTGAGTTAAAATAGGGTAAGATGACTGTGACCGAGTATGAAAGTTAATTTGTCAGACTTAGCAATTATGCTCCAGAGTGTGTGTCTACAGAGTCTATCATGTGCAAAAGATTTGAGGATGGGCTCAATGATGATACCCGACTATCAGTTGGTGTTCTAGAGCTAAAAGAGTTTGTTGTTTTAGTTGAACGAGCCTATAAGGCTGAGGAGTTGTTGAAATGAACAGGCAAAACTGAAATTGAGATGAAAGATACAAAGAAAACACAGATGAGCAAGTCATTTCAGTCTACATCCAAGAGGCCTAGAGAGTTTTCTACGAGATCTAATTTTTCAGTCGAGTATTCTAGCCGAAACAGAGATAGAAGATTGATGGGTCCGAAAGCTCAAACCACTTTGATTACGAGTGTTGGCAGTATTCAGCCTGATAGACCTGAGTGTCCTCAATGTGGTCGACATCATCTAGGTCAATGTCGAGCAACTGAGATTGGTTGTTTCCAATGTGGTGCACCAAATCATTTCATTCGGGAGTGTCCTGAGCTGGTCAAAAGAGAAGTAGTATCGAGTGTAAGATTAGGCAATGCCCCCGTTAGAGGCAGACCTTAAAGAAATCCGGGAATAGGGGCAGGTAGAGGTACATTTAGAGATTCAGCAATGAGATCAGATGTTAGAGCACCTGTAAGGACTTATGCTATTCGTGCTCGTGAAGGGGCATCTTCCCTCGACGTAATTACGGGTACATTTTCTCTTCATGATGTTAACGTTATTGCTTTGATTGATCCAGGTTCAACCCATTCCTATGTTTGCATGAAATTGATGCCTAGTATGAACATGCCCATAGAGTTTACGAGAATTGTGATTAAAGTATCAAATCCATTAGGTTAGTATGTGTTAGTAAACAAAGTATGTAAAAGTTGCCCTTTGATATTTAGAGGTTACTGTTTTCTAACCAATCTCACGCTATTGCCATTTGATGAGTTTGATGTGATTCTTGGTATGGATTGGTTAACTGCATATGATGTGATAGTGAATTGTGGAAAGAAATTCATTGAGTTGAAATGTGAAAATGGTTAAATTCTTCTGGTTAGTTCAGATGAGTCAGATAGTTCAATTACCATGATTTCTGTTATGTCTGCTCAGTAATGCCTGAGGAAAGGATGTGAATCTTATCTTGCTTTTGTGTTGAATACTAAAGATTCAAAATTGAAAATTAAATCAGTACCTGTGGTAAGTTAGTTTCTGATGTGTTTCCTGAAGAACTATCAGGTTTGCCTCCTATCAGAGAAGTGGAGTTTGGTATTGAATTGATTTTAGGTACCACACCTATTTCTATTGCAACTTTTAGAATGGCTTCAATGGAATTGAAGGAATTGAAAGCTCAGCTAGAGGAATTAACTATTAAAGGCTTTGCAAGAGGTAGTTGTTCACCATGGGGTGCACCAGTGTTATTTGTGAAAAAGAAGGATGGTTCCATGAGATTGTGCATAGACTATCGGCAACTTAACAAGGTAACCATCAAGAAAAAATATCCACTACCTAAAATAGATGATTGATACGGTCCGTCTCGGGTTAGGAGGCGAATCGTAAATGTTGCCCAATCGTAAATTAAGTAGTTTCTCTTTTAGTTAACAAAAGGGTTAATTTTATTGGAAATGATATCTTTGAAATGTAAAGATAGGTGATAGATTGAGATGGAAACGTATTTGAAACAAGAAAGAACCTTTAATAAAAATTAAAGACCCGAATCTTATAAGTTTCAAATTAATGGAATGAGTTTTGAAACAAAATCGAGACCCACTATCTAGCGAGATAGGAACCAACGGTATAGGTAAATGAATGCCACACCCGAAAGGATGATAAGTTCGAAACAAGGAAAGAACGACGCCACTAGAAAACTAGATAAGTCAGTTCAACCTTGAGAACTAGGAGATTGAATACTCACCAAAAGAAATTCTTCTTTCATTCAAATTCAAAAATTCCTTACAAAATGAAATGTGCAAAATATTTATAGGCTCTTTCTAATGATAGCCGAATAGGAAAAAGGAAAGAGGGCTTCAATCTCTATTTTGTGCGCACAAGTAGCTGACTTGGTGGGCATTTGTGAGCATTCGGCCAAGAGAAAGGATGGCCACTTGCAATTAAAATAAAACACTTGAGTTATGTGGCTGTTCAACCTAAACTCCACCAAAGTTTGCTGCCACTTTCATCTGCCATAAAATTATCCTAATTTAAAAGTGCTTAAGCCGTCCACTATGCATGCTCTCCCCTTTGTTTATTACTTTATGCGAAAATGGCCTAATTTAGGTGTGGTCGTCCACTTCATGCATTATTTAATTCATGCATTGTTTGTCTTTGTGTGTGCCGTCCAATTAGTTGACTTCCCAAGCCACTCAAATGTCAATTTCTTTAACATACTCCAATTCTCCATGCCGTCCACCTTTGTGGTCTTAAATAATTTATTTCTTTGATTATTCTCACGCATGGCATGAGATTCCTTTGCACTATGCGCCATGCTTTGTCATCCAATTGTGCTTGCTTCAATTAAAAATTGTTTAATTCTCATTTTATGCTCCATTCTTCAATTGTTTAAGCGTGTCGTCCATCCACTTTGTTTATAAAAGACAAAGTTCTTATTTTATGCTCCATTTTTTATCCACCCACACGCACATTATTCTTCAAATGTAATTCCCACATGTTCATTAATTATTTATTCCATCATTAGCTAAGCCTCCAAGCCGTCCATGCACTCCTATGTCTTGGTGGTATTTATTTATTCCTTGTAGATATTTTAAGTCCCCCTTGATGCTTTGCAATTTTGAAAAAAAAACTTCATAGCCGAATATCCCTATTACAAAACAAAAGTGCACAATTAAAATTATCCCACAATATTAGTATTTAGCACATACTTAAATTACTTTATTTGAAACACAATAACATTTAACTATGACAAAATCAGATAAGAAAATGCAACAACTTCTAAAAATAATTTCAAACATGCATAGTTTAAGGTGTTAAATAAACTAGCAGTCGGACTAGCTAGTATATTCAACTTCAAGTAAGTTGTAATAGTTTAGCATGTTTTTGGGCTCTTTCCTATCTTCATTCCAAATTTGTGCCACCAAAACCATTGCAGTATCTTTGAATTGTTTGGTACGGGAACGTATAATCGGCCCATTAGGTAGCTTCATCGGGTCATGGTTGACGTCCGTCACAGGCTTCGTAGGTGAGCTTACATCATCCCCTCCCTCTTTAAGTTGATTCGTCCTCGAATCATCACCTACATCGAAAGGAGAAAGATCAGAAACATTAAAACTCGCGCTCACATTATAGTCACCTGGCAAGTCCAATTTGTACGAGTTGCCATTTATGCGTTCAATGACTTGAAATGGACCGTCCCCCCTTGGGGGAAGTTTAGATTACCTTTACTTGGGAAAGCTTTCTTTTCACATATGAACCCAAACCCAGTCCCCTGGTTCAAGGAGAATGCGTCTACGACCTTTGTTATCTTGTTGGACGTATTGCTTGGTTCTTGCTTCAATATTCTCACGCACCTTTCGATGCAGTTCCTTGATGTATTCCACCTTTTTCCTAGCATCAGAATGGATAAATTTATCCGAAGGCAGAGGCAATAAATCAAGAGGAGTGAGAGGGTTAAACCCTAAATAATCTCGAAAGGCGAAAATTTAGTTACAGAATGAACAGCTCGGTTGTAAGTAAATTCAATGTGGGGCAGACAGTCTTCCCACGTTTTGAGATTTTTTTGCACCAATGCTCGCAACAAGGTTGATAGGACTCGGTTCACTACTTTGGTTTGTCCATCCGTTTGAGGATGACACATGGCCGAGAATAGTAGTTTAGTCCCTAATTTTCCCCACAGAGTTCGCCAAAAATGACTTAAAAATTTTACGTCTCGATCAGATACGATCGACTTCGGAACTCCATGCAATCGTATGATTTCCCTAAAAAACAAGTTTGCAATATGCACAGCATCGTCAGTCTTAGAACAAAGGATAAAATGGGACATTTTAGAAAAACGATCAACTACAACAAAAATTGAGTCCTTCCCAGTTTTTGATCTCGGTATTCCAAGGACGAAATCCATGGAAATGTCGACCCATGGAGTGTCTGGAATAGTAAGGGGCGTATATAAACCATGAGGCTGGACCTGCGATTTTGTTTGTTTGCAAGCTATGCAACGTTCGCATATTTGTTCGACATCCTTCTTCATTCCTGGCCAGAAAAAATGTTCTTGAAGAGTGCACAATGTTTTGTCTCTTCCAAAGTGACCCATAAGGCCACCACTATGTGCTTCTATCACAAGCATGTCTCACACAGAACCTTGCGGTATACATATCTTGTTTTCCTTGAAAAGGAATCCTTCATGCCTATAAAACTTATCAAAAGCACCACTCTCACAAGCATTATAGACATTGCCAAAATCAGCACCATTAGCATACAATTCCTTAATGTGATGGAAACCAAGTATTTTAGAATCAAGAAAGGTTAATAAGGTGTACCTTCGTGATAACGCATCCGCTACTACATTTTCCTTACCTTTCTTATACTTAATTACGTACGGAAATGATTCTAAATGATCGATCCATTTTGCATGTCATTTGTTGAGCTTGTGCTGACCTTTAATGTACTTGAGTGCTTCATGATCTGAATGAATAACAAACTCTTTTGGCCTTAAGTAATGTTGCCACGTTTCAAGCGATCTTATTAGAGCGTACATTTCCTTGTCATACAGGGGTAATTAAGTACAGCTCCGTTCAATTTCTCACTGAAGTATGCCACCGGTCTTCCATTCTGAGTTAGTACGGCTTCGATCCCTACACCTGATGCATCACACTCAATTTCAAAAGGTTTAGTAAAGTCAGGAAGGGATAACAATGGAGCTTTGACAAGACATTCTTTAATGGCATTAAAAGACAGTTCTTGCTCATCGAACCAATGGAAAGCTGAATTCTTCTTGATCACGCTCGTTAAAGGAGCGGCTATCGTGCTGAAGTTGGGCACGAATCGGCGGTAAAAACTAGCCAACCCATGGAAACTTCGTACTTGGCTAATCGTTGTAGGATGGGGCCATTCTTGGATTGCTCGAACCTTCTCTTGGTCCACCTCTAAGCCATTTGCACTTACGACGTATCCTAAGAAAATAACCTTGTCAGTATAAAAAGAACATTTCTCGAGATTAGCGTACAATACCTCTTTCCGTAGTGTTTCTAAGATCGCATGTAGATGTTGGATGTGCTCCTCTAAAGACTTACTGTACACTAATATGTCATCAAAATAAACAACACATGATTTGCCAATGAAAGCTCGTAAAACATGATTCATAAGTCACATAAAAGTACTTGGAGCGTTTGTAAGTCCGAATGGCATTACCAACCATTCATACAAACCTAACTTTGTTTTGAAAGCCGTTTTCCACTCATCGCCTTCTCGCATCCTAATTTGGTGATAGCCACTTTTGAGGTCAATCTTCGTAAAGATTCGAGCTCCACTTAACTCATCGAGCATGTCATCGAGTCGGGGTAACGGGTGTCGGTATTTGACAGTAATCTTGTTGATGGCGCGACAGTCGACACACATTCGCCACGAACCATCTTTCTTTGGCACTACTAACACCGGTACCGCGCATAGACTAAGTCTTTCTCGGATATATCCCTTTTCTAGCAATTCAGTGATTTGCTTTTGGAGCTCTTTTGTTTCTTCGGGATTACTCAAGTACGCAGGTCGATTGGGCAGGGAAGCTCCCAGCACCAAGTCAATTTGATGTTCTATACCTCGAATGGGCGGTAAACCACTTGGTATCTCATCTAGAAAGATGTCCTTGAATTCCAGAATCAGAGACAACACAGAAGAAGAAAGATTCTCGGCTAAGTTGTTATTGTTCAAAAATGATTCCTTGTATAGCAGGACATACATCGGTTGTCTCACACACAAAGCCTTTCGAATATCTCTTGCTTTTGCGAAAACACTCATTTTTCCACTTTCTTTTTCATTCTCTTCCTTCGTTTCCTTTTCTTTTTGTTCCCACTCTCTTGTTTTATCACTTATTTTCTTGTCCCTCTGTTTTTTTTTTAATTCTTTTCTTTTTCTTTCTCATTTTTCCGCTCACTTTCTTTTGATTTTTCCATTGATGCCTTCATCTTCAATTGATCTTCGTAAACTTGCTTGGGTGTTAGCGGAGCTAGCGTCACGTTCCGGCCCAAGTATTTAAAGGTGTATCGATTAGTGTAGCCGTCATGGATTGCACGCTTGTCAAATTTCCAAGGTCGTCCAAACAGGAGATGTCCCGCTAGCATCGGAACCACATCGCACAAGACCTCATCTTGATACTTCCCTATTGTAAAGGGAACCAAAACTTGTTTTGTGACCTTAAGTTCTCCCGTGTCATTAAGCCATTGTAGCTTATACGGATGGGGATGTTTTGTGGTAGTCAATCCAAGTTTCTCCACCAATATGGTGCTAGCTACATTAGTACAGCTTCCTCCATCAATAATGACGCAACAAACCTTCCCTTGTACTTGGCAACGCGTATGGAAGATGTTTTCGCGTTGTTGTTCATTTTCGACACCTTGTAAGCTAAGACTCCTTTTTACCACCAAGATCTTTCCACTTTCGGCTTGTTCTACCTCTTCCTCATCTTGGGATGTCTCACAGGCATCATCTTCTTCTTTACTTCCGGATTCAATCTCGCCATTATCTCGGATAAACATAGTGTTTCGGTTTGGACATTGACTTGCAATATGTCCTCGTCCCAAAAATTTGAAACACTTAATGTCTCGGGATCGATTCGGAAGAGCTTCCATTTTGCCTTTGCTTGCTTCACCGATCGGCTTGTTAAGCTTGGGTGCGCCACTTGTTTCTTTGGCTCGGTTCGGTATGTCCCATTTGTTGGTCACTTGCCCCCACTTCGATGTTGAAGCATGATTGGGGTTTGCTCTAGGCGTAGCTTTTCGTTTTAGCTGTTTTTCGACCTTTATGGCCATGTGAACCATTTCGATGATATCAATGTAATGGTGTAATTCTACAATATTTGCGATATCTCGATTAAGGCCAGCGCTAAAACGTGCCATGGTGGCTTCTCGTTCTTCTTCTACATTGGCTCGGATCATGGCCACTTCCATCTCCTTGCAGTAATCCTCCACGCTTCGGTGACCCTGAGTTAGGCTTTGCAATTTTTGATACAACTCGCGGTGATAGTAGGTTGGGATGAATCTTTTCCGCATTAGTGCCTTCATTTCCGCCCATGTGGATATTGGGCGTTCACCATCCCGTCTTCAACTTGTCGTTAATTGATCCCACCAAATAAGGGCGTAATCAGAAAATTCGATGGCAGCAAGTTTTACCTTCTTATTTTCTGAATAATTATGACATTCGAAGATTAATTCCACCTTCTTTCCCCACTCAAGGTAGGCTTCCGGATCGGACCGCCCTTGAAAAGCAGGAATCGCCATTTTAATGTTCTTCAAGTTGTCATCGGCCCATTCTCGATCCCTTCGCTCACGGACTCGTGGACCTCCTTTCCGTTCACCGCGTTCGAAAGCCGGGTTGCTGTCGGCTTCACTTGGTTCGTAGACGTCGTTGTCACGTAACCAAGGTTGTTCTCGTCCCCTTCTCGAAATTGGAGGGGTGTTTGCTCGAGATCTCCGTTCATCTCTTCAATCTAATCGTTCGTTGATGGATCTGAACATACGTGTGATTTCTTGCATTACTGTTTGCAAATCCTAATCTCTCCCTTCAGGATCATTCCTCCGGGGTTGCAATCCTCTTCCACCTCCGGTGGCGTCGGATGCTTCGTCACTTATTATTCGACGTTTGGGGCTCCTAGACATGTTAAATAAGATTAATGAATTCTCACTTCAATCCTCACTTGTTCACTCACAAGGAAATTATCAACACTCAAACTCGTGTTTTTACTCAATTTCTGGCTTTTTACTTAATGTAATCACTCTTGCCTTTTACCACTCAAATTCACTCTTCTAGATTTTAGAAGGTTGTCTTTGACTTACTAGCAACTCGTAGGTCATTTTAAGAGTTAAAAAGTTAGGATTGGTCTCGGAAATGGGTAGGCTTAGAAAGGATAGAAAGGTTGATAGGTGGTGGGTTGAAAAATAAGGCTCGATAGTAAAGGTGATGAAAAATGAAGAGTTTAAAAATCCAGATATTACGATTTCTTTTTTGTTTTTGAAACTTACTCGGAAAAACTTGAGATGATCAAAACGTGCCTAATTTAATTGGCTCTGATACCAGATGATACGGTCCGTCTCGGGTTAGGAGGCGAATCGTAAATGTTGCCCGATCGTAAATTATGTAGTTTCTCTTTTAATTTACAAAAGGGTTAATTTTATTGGAAATGATATCTTTGAAATGTAAAGATAGGTGATAGATTGAGATGGAAACGTATTTGAAACAAGAAAGAACCTTTAATAAAAATTAAAGACCCGAATCTTATAAGTTTCAAATTGATGGAATGAGTTTTGAAACAAAACCGAGACCCACTATCTAGCGAGATAGGAACCAAAAGTATAGGTAAATGAACGCCACACCCGAAAGGATGATTAGTTCAAAACAAGGAAAGAACGACGCCACTAGAAGACTAGATAAGTCAGTTCAACCTTGAGAATTAGGAGAGTGAATACTCACCAAAAGAAATTCTTCTTTCATTCAAATTCAAAAATTCCTTACAAAATGAAATGTGCAAAATATTTATAGGCTCTTTCTAATGATAGCCGAATCGGAGAAAGGAAAGAAGGCTTCAATCTCTATTTTGTGCGCACAAGTAGCTGACTTGGTGGGCATTTGTGAGCATTCGGCCAAGAGAAAGGATGACCACTTGCAATTAAAATAAAACACTTAAGTTATGTGGCCGTTCAACCTAAACTCCACCAATGTTTGCTGCCACTTTCATTTGCCATAAAACTATCCTAATTTAAAAGTGCTTAAGCCGTCCACTATGCATGCTCTCCCCTTTGTTTATTACTTTATGCGAAAATGGCCTAATTTAGGTGTGGCCATCCACTTCATGCATTATTTAATTCATGCATTGTTTGTCTTTGTGTGTGCCGTCCAATTAGCTGACTTCCCAAGCCACTCAAATGTCAATTTCTTTAACATACTCCAATTCTCCATGCCGTCCACCTTTGTGGCCTTCAATAATTTATTTCTTTGATTATTCTCACGCATGGCATGAGATTCCTTTGCACTATGCCCCATGCTTTGTCATCCAATTGTGCTTGCTTCAATTAAAAATTGTTTAATTCTCATTTTATGCTCTATTCTTCAATTGTTTAAGCGTGCCGTCCAACCACTTTGTTTATAAAAGACAAAGTTCTTATTTTATGCTCCATTTCTTACGCACCCACACGCACATTGTTCTTCAAATGTAATTCCCACATGTTCATTAATTATTTATTCCATCATTAGCTAAGCCTCCAAGCCGTCCATGCACTCCCATGTCTTGGTGGTATTTATTTATTCCTTGTAGATATTTTAAGTCCCCCTTGATGCTTTGCAATTTGAAAAAAAAAAAACTTCATAGCCGAATATCCCTATTACAAAACAAAAGTGCACAATTAAAATTATCCCACAATATTAGTAAATTATGCACATACTTAAATTACTTTATTTGGAACACAATGACATTTAACTATGACAAAATGAGATAAGAAAATGTAACAACTTCTAAAAATAATTTTAAACATGCGTAGTTTAAGGTGTTCAATAAACTAGCAGTCGGACTAGCTAGTATATTCAACTTCAAGTAAGTTGTAATAGTTTAGCATGTTTTTGGGCTCTTTTCTATCGTCATTCCAAATTTCTGCCACCAAAACTATTGCGGCATCTTTGAATTGTTTGGTACGGGAACGTGTAATCGGCCCATTAGGTAGCTTCATCGGGTCATGGTTGACGTCCGTCACAGGCTTCGTAGGTGAGCTCACATCAATGATTAATTTGATCAATTGAAGGGAGCCACTATGTACTCTAAGATAGATTTGAGATCTGGATACTATCAGTTGCGAGTTAAAGGGTCAGGTGTTCCAAAGACTACTTTCTGAACTAGGTATGGTCACTATGAGTTTCTTGTGATGCCATTTAGATAAACTAAATTTCCCGCCATTTTCATGGATTTAATGAATAGAATTTTTAGACCTTACTTGGACAAGTTTGTAGTTGTGTTCATTGATGACATCTTGAATAATTCTCAAGATGAGACTGAGCATACAGAGCATTTGAGAACAATTTTACAGACTTTGAGAGATAATCAGCTTTATATTAAGTTCAGAAAAAGTGAGTTCTAGTTACAGGAAGTCTATTTTCTTGGACATATTGTCTCAGGTGAAGGTATTAGAGTTGGTCCGAGCAAGATTCAGCCATTGTTGATTGGAAGCCTCCCAGGAATGTATCAGAGGTTAGAAGTTATCTTGGTCTTGTCAGTTATTGTAGACGATTTGTAGAGGGATTTTTCGTGATAGCTACTCCATTGACAAGATTGCTACAGAAAGCTATCAAGTTTGAATGGACTGAGAAGTGTCAACAGAGTTTTGACAGGTTAAAAGTATTATTGACTGGACTAGGTTGTGTACTTATGCGGGAAGGAAGGGTAATTGCTTATGCCTCTAAACAGTTAAAGCCACTTGAGAAAAATTATCTGACACATGATTTAGAGCTAGTTGCTATTGTATTTGCATTGAAAATTTGGAGACATCACTTGAATGGTGAGAAATACCAAATATTTACTAATCATAAAAGTTTGAAATACTTGATGACTCAGAAAGATCTAAACTTGAGGCAAAGAAGATGGCTAGAGTTGATTAAACATTATGAGCTAGTGATCGATTATCACCCGGGTAAGGCAAATGTTGTTGTTGATGCTTTGAGTAGAAAATCTTTATTTGCATTAAGAGCTTTGCACACTAGTTTGGCATTATCAAAAGATGGTTCTATCTTAGCTGAGTTGAGAGCTAAACCGATCTTTCTTGAAGAAATTTGTGAAGCTCAGAGGGATGATAGTGAGTTACAAGCCAAAAGAGTTTAGTGCGAGTCAGGTGTAGAGTCTGATTTTCAGATCGATTCTGATGGTTGTTTGATGTTCAGAGACAGGGTATGTGTACCAAAGAATGATGAGCTTATTTGGAAGATCTTACAGGAAGCACATAGCAGTTCTTTGTCTATTCACCCGGGTAGTACAAAGATGTATAATGATTTGAAGAAAATATATTGGTGGGCAGGAATGAAAAGAGATATTTCAGAGTTTGTTTCTAGATGCTTGATCTGTCAGTAGGTAAAAGCCGAACATCAGGTACTTTCAACTTTATTACAGCCTGTATTAGTTCCTGAGTGGAAATGAGACCGAGTTACTATGGTATTTGTGATAAGATTGCCTTTGACATTGAGTAAGAAATATGTAGTATGGGTTGTGATTGATAGGCTAACGAAATCGTCTCATTTTATCCCAGTTCGTATCGATTATTCACTTGATAAGTTGGCCAAGTTGTATATTTTTGAGATAGTCAGACTACATAGAGTACCGGTACCGATTATCTTAGATAGAGATTCGAGATTTACTTCACGATTTCGGAAGAAATTGCAGGAAGCTTTAGGTACAAAGTTGAGTTTTAGTACAACTTTCCATTCTCAGACTGATGGTCAGTCAGAGAGAGTTATTCACGTACTTGAAGATATGCTTAGATGTTGTGTATTGGAATTTCAAGGTAGTTGGGAGAAATATTTGCCGTTAATAGAGTTTGCCTATAATAATAGTTATCAATCGAGTTGGAATATGACACCTTATGAAGCTTTGTATAGGCATAAATGTTGCATACCTTTGTTTTGGACAAAGCTTAAGGAAAATCAGATTTACGGGGTTGATCTAGTCAAAGAATCAGAAGAAAAAGTAAAAGCCATTAGAGATTACTTGAAAGCAGCTTCAGATAGATAGAAATCCTATGCAGATTTGAAAAGCAAAGAGATTGAGTTTCAAGTTGGTGATAGGGTATTCTTAAAAGTATCCCCGTGGAAGAAAGTTCTCAGATTTGGCAAGAAAGGCAAACTAAGTCCACGTTTTATTAGACCATTTGAGGTGATTGAGAGAGTTGGGCCATTGGCATATCGGTTAGCTTTGCTGGGTGAGTTAGAGAAGATTAATGATGTGTTTCATGTGTCTATGCTACGATGTTATCGTTCATACCCGTTGAATGTGATTTCCCAGATAGAGGTTGAGATTCAGCCAGATATGACATACGGTGAAGAACTGGTAAAAATTCTAGCTCAAGAAGTTAAGCAATTAAGGAACAAAAGTATTGCACTTGTGAAATAATTACAAAATAGGCATGGGGTAGATGAGGCTACATGGGAGCCCGAAGAGACTATGCGAAAATAGTACCTAAATCTCTTCACAGGTAAGATTTTCGGGGACGAAAATCCCTAAAGGCAGGAGAAATGTAACATCCCGAAATAGGGCCTAAACGGAACAGTGGTTGCAAAACCACAAATCTGAGATAGAAAATTTTATTACGATTAATTATTATGATTATCGAGTGATTAAATACATGTGTTAGAGTATCGGTAAGAAATTTTATTGATTACATGCTTAAATTGCCTATTAGGACTTGTTTGCAAAAGTTGCTAAATAAAGGTTCTATTTCATAGAGTACTTGATTCAAATTGGGGTTTGAAGTAGGAGTCCTTAAATTTTAATTAGACCATTATATTTTCCATGGACAAAAAAGGACATGCATAGATAAAAATAACTAAAGTTTTAATGAAAGGCATTTGTCATTTGGAATTAAAAGGGAATTAAAAAGGGAAAAAGATGGCAAAATGTTGTCCCTCTTCTTCATTAGGCCAAAATTTCAAAGGGGACACCATAGCTAGGGTTTCTTCAACTTCTCAAGATCATAGTAAGTGCATCTAAGCCCCATTTTTAATGTTCTTTACATTTTTGGAGTCTCGGTAACTTGATTTAGCTTAATCTAGCAATAATTTAACCTAGGGTTCATATTTGGAAAAATACCCATAGGTGAAATGTGTTTATTTTGATGTTTTATGATAGAATCTAAAGTTGGAAATTATGTTAAACAACTTTTGCTAAGCAATTTTAAGTGAAAATGAGTAAACAACTTAATCGGTAAAAATACCTAATGTCCATAAGTACATGTTAGAGTGAGAATTTGATGTTGTCATTGAAGGGAAAAATGATCAACATGTCATAAAACATAAGAATAAGGGATAAAGTTTAATTTTCGAGCTTTGGGGAAATGTGTGAATATGTAAAAGTCTAGGGGCAAAAATCATAATTTTTCCAAAGTTAGAGTGAAGGACTGTTTTAATAAATGTGAGTGCTAAATAAGCTAAATTTGCAATTATAGATCAAGAGGAACGAAATCCGGAGTTAGACCGGGGAAAGAAAAAGATAGTGGACTAAATCAATATAGTAGATCGTATTTTGTTTCGAGGTAAGTTTGCGGTAAATAAATGCAATATTCTATTATTTTACATTTAATACTATTAAATTCCAGCATTTACATATTTATTCTGTAAATTTATCATTTAAAGACTCAAGCATGAATTGATGGAGAAGCAATCTTAGAAAGTCCTGATTGAACCTTAGAAATGTATAGGATACAAATGTCATGACATTAGGGTTTAAGGAAATCATGTAAGACCATGTCAAGACATGGCATTGATAAGTTTCTATAAGGCAAAGATCCCATGTAAGACCATGCCAAGGCATGGCATTGGTGAGTTCATAAGGCAAGGATACCACGTAAGACCATGTCAAGACATGGCAATGGTAACTTTCAAAAGGAAAGGTACCCGTGTATCCTTAGTACTCCAAGTGGTTCAACGGAAAGTTCAAAGAGTATACCAAAGGAAAGGTAATACAAGTTCATGCTAAAAAGATACAGGCAAGAATTCAAGACTTAAGCATATTGAGTTAAAGGCTTGAATGATCTCGATAAGAATAGAATAAGATAATTCATTAAGAATGTTGATAAGAAAAGACTTAGCCATTTTGTGTGTATGTCCTTACGATATGGCTAAATAATGGCTTGTAAATACTTGATAATGATTATACATTAACGTAGCTAATTAAGGACATGTTTTGGGCGTTATGTATGCCTAAATGATAGTTATTACAAAGAAATTGTGAAAGAGTAAAATTTGCAATGGAACAGTTTTTGGACAGCAGCAGTGACGTGATTTTGAAAATTCACTAAGGATATTAGAAATGAAATTAGGGTGTGAATGAGGTATATAATTAAAGATTATTGAGTCTATTTTTATATGAAAGAAACGGTGTAGGTAAAAGAATTGTATATTATGAGATAATTGATTTTTAATGCAAAGGGGTCAGAACCGTCAGACAGTGAAACAGAGGAGACTTTAACTAATAAAATGTACTAATTGGCCACACCAAAAATTCTAGAAAAATTATAGTAAGAGTATATAAGAATCTAGTTTCAAATAAAATTTACATATCTAAATTTCTAGTTTTGTAACTCGATTTATAGTCAATTTAGTGACTATGACACAAATGGACAGTTTCATTATGAATAGGGAAATAAATTATATTGATTTGTTTAAGAAATCAGAATTTTTTTTAATGTTTCTGGTTTGGTCCTGAACCGTTTTAGTTGCATGTTTTAGGGCGTAGAAGGCCCTTTTTTGGAACATATTGGATGTATGTGAATGAATTAAATTTAAAAGAAAATTTTTATGTCCTGAACTAGTAAGTTAAGTTTGGTAATGCCTCGTACTCGACTCTGACGATGGTCTCGGGTAAGGGGTGTTACACATGTCACCTACCAGTTGAGCTCGAGCACAAAGCATTTAAAAAGCTAAACATGAATCGGTCATTGTTGGCCATAAGAGGTTGTTAGAACTGAATAAAATGGATGAATTCAGGGCAGAGGCATAAGAAGATGCTAAATTGTACAAGGCGAAGGCCAAGCGTTGGCAGGATATCATAATTATGCCAAGGCAATTTGAACTAGGGCAACAAGTTTTGTTGTTCAACTCTAAGCTCAAATTGTTCCCTGGTAAATTAAAATATCATTGTTTAGGTCCCTTTGAAGTAGCTCAAGTATACCCGCATTGAGCTATTAGTATCAAAGACCTGAAAATAGGGGTCACATTAAAAGTTAATGGATAACACTTGAAGCACTGCTGGGGTGCTCATGTAGATCGTGACAAGTAATCGATTGACCTCTGAGATGTTTGAGTTAGTAGTTTTTTTTATTTTTCTTTTATTTAATTGATTTATTTTTATTTCATTTTTATTATCTATTATCATTAATTATTTAATGTTGTTTCATTTATGTTTTTATCTTTGATTAATGAGTAGTTTTTCTAGATTTATGGAGATAGAATAAAAGTGTGGGATTCTCAGTTATGATACTAAGAGGACTTTGCTAAAACTTCTCAGAAGGAAATTATGCCGCAACAAACTAGGCGAATGAATGTCGAGGTATAAGGTACCATAGGTTGACCGAACAGAAAAGTCCAAGCGATAGAGTTTTGGATAGCTGGGCCCATTCTGTTACTTGGGTAGCCCAAGTAGGGAAAGCCAAAACTTTTATTTTAGGGCTAGGTCACCTCACATTTTCGTCCAAAATCCCCTTATCTTTCCCTCCTCCCTGACACAAAGATTACTTTGCACGTTTTATTTTTTTTAACTGTCAACATTATCTCCTCTAATCACCTCTTTCCAATCGCTCATGTCTCTTATGTTTCCCAAAAAGTTTCTATCTTTACCGCTTCTTTATCTTCAACTTCTCCTACATTTCCTCTGACCATATTTTTCAAGATTTCTTTCTATCCGCCTTCAATGGCACGAGTAAAGACTACTTCTAAGGGTGTTGAATCGTCACGGGCAAGCACTACCTGACCTAAAACCTTTTCAACAGTGTCGTGGCCACAAAGTACAACAATAACATCACAAAGCATGCTTTTTGTTTTGAACAAAGGTTCTTGTTCAATGACGAACCACACATGGGCTATGAGGAGTCTGTGTCCTCCATCGTAGAGAAGCACGGGTGGAGTATTTTCCATTTGCACCATGCAGACATTTTTAAAAAGGTAGGTATTGGACTGTTTCTAATCAAGATTGCTATACCGTTGAGAGGGCTTCTTTCGATCCCAATTCCTAAAACTTCAAAGGAGCCAGTTTAGACTCCTACTGCCAGAGCTAAATCCATGAATTTGGTAACCGCTGTTGATGAAGAGGAAATTGTTGCTAAGGAGCTTGAAAAGAAGACATCATTAAATCTTCAGAATGAAGAAAAAGAGAAAGACGAAACTGCCACTGCCACAACTTCCAACATGAAAGGTAAGGACCCTATTCCACCCATCCCACTAGCTACCACGACTGCACAACACAGTACCTTTGATCATCTTATGGTTGACCTCACGAATACTAATAAGAAGGGGGACAAAATGAACCCCACGAAGAGGAAGTTGTGGTATAAATTTAGTACGTGTAAATCCACTCGCAGGGTCGGATGAAGTACCTACACTCCAGTTCAAGCTAGGGAATTTTTTTTCCTTATTCTTTTTCCATGAAATTTTTTGTACATAACTATATTTTTTGCTTTTTTGTTACATATTTGTACATGCATTGAGATCAATGCATCCCTTAGGTTTTGGGGGTGTATTGTGCTGCATTATATATATTGTACGTGCTCAATCTAGTTTTGTTAAATTTGTTTTGCCATTGCCACGTAACTACTAACTATTGCTTTACCTATGCAGAGTACAATATTTAATTATAATGTTTGATGATGAGCTTAAATTCTTCAATACACTTAGCACGTGTGACAGGGGATTAGGTGAACTTAGCTTAGGTTAGGTTGCTTGAAGATTACCCACTAATAATGAGATATCCTAACCTTAGTTATTTTTGGACTATAGCAAGTATCTTTTAACAACCATAAAAACTTTTAAAGCCAAACTCAGTAACATTGCCACAACATTACTTAAATAAAGGATAGTAGAGACTCTAATGCTTAGAATTGCCAAGTAAGTCAGCACCACTTTATCTGCTCCATCGTGCTGTTGACTAAAAAAGTGGGTCCAAGTTAGAGTGTATAATAAAGAAAAGAAAATTAGGGGCACTCCATTGTAGTAATAGGCTATGTAACTAAGGAGGTAGTTGTTTGCTTCATGCATCTTCTAACTTAAAAGCCGTAGTTTCAAGAGTGATTTATTTAAAAATTTTGACATGATTGAATACTAGGTAATTCAACGTATGCTCCATTGTGATTATCAAGTAAAAGAATTTTGTGACATGCTAAATCCTCTAATATACTTTAAAAATGAAAAAAAATGAAAAAAAAAGAGAAAAAAATACAAAGAAATATTTTGAATAGGCTTAGACCAAGGGTTACAAAGTAACTTGAGTTTAGGTAATAAATGAACTGAGTAAATTAAGAGATATTTGCTATGGCCAGAAATCACACTGGAGTACTGATGAAATTTTGTTTTTAGAGAGAAATTTTCTACTCTACCTTTATAGAGCAAACCTCTGAAACTCAAACAAGCTTTTAGAGATAGAAGATTGTTGAGAACTGGAGTATATATAGTTCTTCGAATGGAATGACAGTACAAGGTGGTTATGTGCGGAGGAAAAAAATGTTGCATTGATGCATTCATGTATATTTTGCTTGAGGATAAGCAATAACTCAGGTTTGGGGATGTGATAACTCTTAAAAAGAGTTATATTTCATCCTGTAGATCTAGCTAATTACCTGTACTTAGGTACATTTAGCTGCATTTTAGGACATTCGATTAGAATTTTTCTTGTTTTAGAATTAGATTAGGAGCTTGGACTGTACTTAAATGTCAGTTATTTTTATATTGCTTGTAGGAGGGTTGTGTGTGGTGGAGGATTGGCAAGTGCAGGATGAAGAACAAGAAGTAAGTGAGTGAAGGTTTGTCGGGGCAAAGGGTTGGACGGTTTGTCAACATGAATGTCGTTGCAATGCCGGGAAGATGTCCAGTCAGCACTCAAAGCATATCAGTGTTAGGCCCAATTGAACTTGTACCAGATATCTCTACCTAAAAAATAGGGAAGAAAATCATGGGCTATTAGATTTGCCCTATGGAAACCAATTATAAAATACAAAAGAGGAAACATTAAAAGGCGCAATAGAAAAATAAAAGAGAAAAGAGGAAGATCTTTAGGTAAAAAAATAGAGGGCTTGAGTTGAGTAGTAGAGCGGAGAAGAGGAAGGCGAAGGTAGTTCCCCTCACCAAAGACATGACAACTGCGTCATTTGTAGTGGGAAATTTGGATAATCGGAAGCTATCTTTTTGAAGTTCTTCCATTATTTCTTGACTACTCTCTGTGAATTGATTTGATGAAAATGATGATGAATGATACTTTGGATTTGAATTTTAATTGGCAACCCATGAGCTAAATCTCATAGGGTTGGGATTACTTGATGGAACTCTTATTTTATTTAATGGCTGAAGCATAGATTTTCCTTAATACATTGTTTCATTCAAGGGTTTTTTGTTACAAAATTTCATATTTGCAAACTCTAGACATAGATGGATGTACAAAATGTTCATTAAATTAATCTAATTCCAACAATGTTAGGTTAATGAGATTGAAATTAAATGATATGAGCAAGTGTTTGACTGAATACCTGTAGAAGCCTCTAGACATAGAACAACTTTCATACAGAAAGAAAACAAAATAGTGTAGGGTACCATGCTAAAGGCCTATAGACATATATCGCTTAAGGCAAGATAACTTGAGGTTTTGTTCTCAAAAGAACTAGACCATTTTAGAACTTTTTTTGAGCAGTAGGTTGAGTATGGTTTTGCCAATGAATTACTGTAAGTAAGGGCAGATTCTTAGTAATCCCGACCTTCCAAATTAACATTGTAGACCCTCTATCCTTTGTCATAGTATCTTCGGTAACTTTACAACATAGATACATGGAAAATATCATGAATACGATCCAACTCTTGAGATAACTCAAACTAATATGCTGTTGGTCCCACTCTCTCAATAATATGGTAGGTTCCAATCAACCTTGGACTCAACTTTCCCTTGCGGCCAAGTCTCTGTACTTTCTTCCAGGTGAGACCTTAAGGAAGACTCGGTCTCCCACACTGAACTCAATACCCCTCCTCTTCAAGTCAGAATAAGACTTCTATCGATCTGATGTTGCTTTCAACTAATCCCAAATAATCTTCACATTGTTTTCAGTCGCTTGTAGTAAATCTGGTCCTAACACTTTATTTTCCCCCAAATTATTTTCCCCCAAATCTGTCCAACATAAAGGTGTTATACACTTGTGTCCATAAAGCACCTCTTACGGATCCATCTAAATGCTCAACTGAAAACTGTTGTTATATGCAAACTATGCAAGTGGTAGATGTTCCTCCAAATTACCTTAAAAATCGATCACACAACCTCGCAACATATCCTCAAGAATTTAGATAACCTTTTTTATATTATCTATCAGACTATGGATTGTAAGCTCCACTAAAATTCAATCTCATACCAAATGCCTGATGCATACTCTTCCAAAAACGTGACGTGAAATGAGGATCTCGATCAAAAATGATAGACACATGTACCCCATGAAGTCTCACAATTTCAGCGATGTACAATATAGCAAATCTTTGTAAGGAATAATCAGTCTGCACTGGCAAAACACGGGATGACTTAGTCAACCAATCAACTATCACTTTTATGGAGTCTTTCTTAGATAACGTCAACGGTAGCCCACTAAAAAAATCCATCATGATATGCTCCCACTTCTACTAAGGAACTTGAATAGGCTGAAGCAAACCAGAAGGAAATATGTGTTCAGCCTTGACTTGTTGGCACGTCAAGCATCTTGCCACAAAATCTTTCTCATCATGTTTCAGTCCCAACCACCAATACTGCCCACGAAGATCCTGATACAATTTACTACCTCCAAGATGTATGGCATATGGGTTGCTATCTTCTTCCCAAAGTATAGACTACCTCAACTCAACATCGGAAGGTACACAGAATCTCCCGTGGTAGCACAAAACTCCCTCAAAATTAAAGGTAAAATATGAAGTCTTACCCTCTTAAACGAGTTTCACATGAGGCTCTAAATATGAATCTGAAGTTTGTTTCAACTTAATCTCATTAATCATGGTTGTTCGTACTTGTAACTCTACAAGTAAGCCACCATCATCAGATAAACTTAGTTTAGTAAACATTACCCTCAACTTAGACATTGACTTCCTACTTGATACACTGATGGTATTCGATGGTAGTCTTTTAGAAGTTCCATCCAACACCTCTATCTCAAGTTCAACTCCTTCTAGGTGATAAGATACTTAAGACTCTTATGATTCGTGTAGATGGTACACTTCTCCCCGTAAAGATAGTGCCTCTAAATATTAAGAGCGAAAACTACCACTGTCAACTCAAGATTATGTGTCAGATAATTGCACTCATGTGACTTGAGTTGCCTCGAAGCATAGGCCACAACTTTCCCATCTTGCATCAATATACAACCAAGACCACAGTGAGAAGCATCACTGTAGACCACATAATCTTTCCTAGACTCGAGTTGGATCACCACGGGTGATTGAGTCAGAACTACCTTAAGCTTTTCGGAACTAGCCTACTGTTCATCATTCCACTTAAACGATGCAGAATTTCTCAATAACTTAGTCATCGGAGCCGTAATGAATGAGAATCCCTCCACAAACCTTCTATAATAGCCAGCAAGTCTGAGAAAACTCCGAATCTCACTAACATTCTTGAGTTGCTTTTGGTAAGGGTCAAAAGTAACATATTTTAATCCCATTCTTAATAGATTTTTGGATGATTAATCAATGCAAAATGGTGAATTTTATGCTCTTAATCCTTTAAATTCATGTTGTAGCAAAACGAGTGAAAACATAGTGAAAATGAAATAATTGGAGTAGATTTCAAGAGCCACACGGGCTAGGCACATGGCCGTGTAAGCCACGGGCTGCCACATGGCCATGTGCCAAACTGTGTGTATTTCATGATCCACACTCCAAATATGCACAAAAATATAATTTTTTATGTTTTTCGGGCATTCGAAGACTTATAAATACCAAATATAAGAAGAAGGGAAGAGGACTTCTAGAGAGTATTGAAGAAAAAAACTTGGAAAACACAATTGAAGCGACTCTGAAGCAGATTTCCACTAGGATTGGAGATCTCCTTTTGATTTCTTTGAAGTATGTTATGAGTTTCTCTATTTCTTGTGGTTATACTATCTTTGAGATGTTTTTATTTGCTATTATGAACTAATTTACTAAATACCTAGGGGAGATGAACCCTATGATGAATCATGTCTTTTGATTTTTGTTTTATTCAATAAATACTTAAACTTGTTCTCAATTATGTGTGCTTAATTCTTAATTTAATATTTCTGGATTATTAATGCATGTTTGATGTGCTCTATTAATAGGAGGAATAGACCCTATTTAAGAATAGATTTAGCATAATTGAGCGTGTTTAAGTATGATTAATCAACCTAGAGTTAGTTGCTCCTTATCTTGAAAAGAGATATTAACATAATTTAAGGATTTCTACGAATCAAGATATTAAGTGAATAAATTGTTTACTTCAGATTGATAATGATAGATGCAGTCTAGGTGGATTCTTTCTTGGGTATTGTATCGCTTCCTGGTTGTTAATTTGTTATTTTTCCTAATTTGTTCTTTGTCGTGTTCTTTAGTTAATTAATTTAGTTAATTTTAGTTACAATATTCACTCCAATTTGTTGGTTAAATAATAGAAAGCCGGTAATTACTAGTACTTTTCTCTTCATGGGAAAAATATCTATGGCCACCGTAGCTATACTATTGATTGATAGGTGCACTTGCCTTTGTCAAAATTTTGGTTAGTTTTGTGGACATTAGCTTGCAATCCAGGATAGCCTCGATTTTCTTTGGATCCACGTGAATACCCTCAGCAGATAACAAATGTCCAAAAAACATTACCTCTCGAAGCCAAAACTCACACTTCCTAAGCTTCGCATACAATTTTTTCTCATGTAAGGTTTGAAGGACTAATGTTAAGTGTTCTACATGTTCCAACTCAGGCTTAGAGCAAATCAAGATGTCATCGATGAAGACCACGGCAAACTGATCGAGATAGGGTAAAAGACTCTATTCATTATGTCCGTGAATTCAGTGAGAGCATTTGTGAGACCAAAAGGCATCACTAAGAATTTGTAGTGCTCATACCGAGTCCTGAAAGCAGTCTTCTGCACATCAGCCTCCTTCATTTGCAACTAATAATATCCCAAACTCAAATCAATATTGGAGATAACTATGGCACCTGGAATTGATCAAATAGGTCATCGATCCTCAATAACAGATACTTATTTTTCACAGTTAGCTTATTCAACTAACTATAATCAATGCAGAACCTCATACACATATCCTTCTTTTTCATGTAAAGGACATAAGCTCCCCACGGTGACACACTTGGCCTTATAAAGCCTCGATCAAGCAACTCTTCTAGCTGTTCCTAAACTCTTTAGGTGCCATGTGATAGGGTGCAACGGACACCGGTGCTCACTTAGGTAGCAACTCAATTCCAAACTCAAACTCACACTCTAGAGGTAAATCAGATAACTCCTTAGGAAAGATGTCAGAAAATGTTTTCACCATACGAATGTCTTGTAATGCTACAATATCCATATTTGTATCCAAAATGTATGCGAGATAGGAGTCGCACCCTCTAAGAACCAATTTATTCGTTACCAATGCGAAAATCACATTAGAAAGATAATTCTGATGCTCCCCAACCATGATTATCTCATTCCCAGCAGAAGTCTTTAAAGTAACTTGTTTACTGACACAATCAAGGATAACTCAATTCTCACACTACCAATCCATTCCTAAAATGAGATCAATTTCTCCGAAGGGTAGTTCCATTAAATCAGCAAGAAATACCTCACCTTGAACTTGCAGTAGACATCACTTATAGATCTTATGTACGTGCAAAGATTCTCTTAGGGGATTAAGAATATTCACATTACTAACAGTTTCCTCTACTCGAATACCCAATTTCTTAACAATCACACAAGATACATATGAATGGGTAAAGCCATTATCTATCAATGCAAAGTAAGGAACATCATTAATAGTAAAGGTACATGCTATCACATTGGCTGCATGACGATCCTCTCGGCATCTAGCCACATATGTAACACCCCAAACCTGGCCTAGAAGTTAGGCCCGAATCCAGAATGTCACATTAAAGGCACATTTCAAAATCATTTTGCTAAGTTAAATTATAGGCCCGAAAGCCCTTTCACCCTTGAGTCATGTTAAGTAATAATAAAAAACCATTTTTATTGTTTTACGTACTCTAGAAACCATGTTTAAACATATGAAATTTACTTAGGCTTAATATTTAAGTAAACAGTTGAAAACAGCAACCCAAAATCTAAAGTCAAATCGGAGTACAAGGCCTTATTACATCCAACTAAAATAAAGCAATTAAAAAATCATGTTTTTAGTATTGAAACAAAAACCAAAAAAAAAAATTTAAACATCTCGTAGTGTGGCCATCTCCGAGTCCCCTCCCATGTCGAGCCGTCTTTTGAGGATCCCCTGAAACATTAAATAAAGGGTGTGAGTTTCGAAACTCAGTGTACAACCTTTGGCAATCAAATCAACAAACAAATATTCACATTGGGCCTAAGCCCTATCAAAATCGATGGTCTTGGCCTTAGCCTACAATGGCCTCATCTCATCTCATATCATATCGTATCATATGCAAAACAAGGTAATGCAAAACCCTCCCCAAAAATCCATCCACTACACACCATTTCCCTTCCAACCCTACACACCTGTGGGGATTTCTAAATCGACCCACCCATCCTCTACACACCAAAGGTAGCACTCACAGCGGCACTACTCAACGTTGCAGCAAAGCTACTAATCATATAATGGGCTTAAAGCCACTGGTGGATCCATGGTCGTCGAGCGACTATGCGATCCTTAAATCTTCCTCCGTACCATAATTCCCACCCATATGCATCCTAAGCAAAATATCATATGAATGCAACATGCACATGAGTAACATCCACAAAACTCATACGAATCAAATAGGGGTATTTTCATCATTTCACAACCCAAGGGTAATTCTATAAATCTACTCTACAGGGGTATCTAGGTAATTTTGCAAAACAGAGGTACTTCGAAAATTTTATAAATGAAGGATGTTTTGGTAATTCTGCAATCCAAGGGTATTATGGTAGTTACACAATTCAGCTATTTAGTGATTTTGCAAATCTAAGGGTATTTTGGGTATTTTCAAATCAGAGGTATTTTAGAAATTTTACAAATCTAAGGGTATTTGGTAATTTCCAAATCAGGGGCATTTTAGTAATTTTACAAATATAAGGATATTTTCGAAATTTTCAAACTAAGGGTATTTTGGTAATTTTCAAACTAAGGGTATTTTGGTAATTTCAAATTAGGGGTATTTTGGTCCCTATCGTGTTTTAGTTATGAACTTTGGCCCATTAACAAGTCCTTGCGGCTAAAGTGAACAGACACTATGCACCAGGTAGGATTCCAGAGAAGAGGGGGTGGGTCACTAGGACTGCTTAAGTAGAAAACTCTCTCTAGATCCAATCCTAGACCTGCATATGTCCGTTGCCACACTTTAACCCAGCGACTTGTCCACGGACATGTTTAATTATTAGATTAATTCTTATGCAGTTTAAGAGTTGTTCAGAACTAGGCCTAAAGTCCGTTGAACCCTAGCATACTTGTCTACGTCCCCATAAAGCCCATCAAGCCCATTTCACGTTTATAAAGCCCATTATGCTCAAATCACATCCTTATGGCCCATTAGGCCCAAATCTCATTCTATGGCCTATTAGGCCCAAAAAAATTCCAGATCATGTAACATGCATGACTAACTCAATTCATATAACCAAATCAATCAATTTCATCAAACTTAGCCTCAGGGCCCACCGGCCCATTTAACCACTTTCAGCTTTTCGGCTTTCCGGCATTGCCGATATGATGTGTGTGTAGTGTTTGTACACACCTGGTTACTGCAACGTGCTATACTATCCTTGGTTTGGAACCAACAAACAACCAACCTTCAATCAATCACTCATACTTAATCAAAATATTTACCAAAAGCCGAAGCCTAACCGTAACCTTACCGTGTGCCGCCAGGTTCTAATAGCCCTTCTTTAGCTACTAACCACGAGTATCCCCTAGATTTGCACTCACACATACACCATCAAACTTCGAGTGACTCATAATCTACACAAGTCACCCCTATAGATCATACTCACATTTGGCCATAACCGACTTGAGTACACTTACACTTTGCTAACGATCCTTACCACACTTGCGATCTCTGAACCTTACCCTTGTTAATAAAATATTAACGACAATGAGAAGTTAGATAGCCCTTCAGCTTTTCACAAAACACACTAAGGTGTTAACTGAACACTTACGGAATACACTTTTGATCCTGCGGCCTAGAGAGCTACTGAACGAGATTCGGCTTTTAACCTTGACTGATAGTAGATAACAATCGATTTGTGATGGAGGAAAACAACAAAGATTTGACATTAATAGGAATTTTGGCAAGAGAATATGATACTTCGACAATAAAAGAGTTTGTCTATGAAAGAATTCGGCAAAAAGAGATTCAGCCATAGGAGATTTCGGCAACAAGACAAGGTATTTTTGGTGTGGAAAAAAAATGGTTTCGTCAAGGAAAAGAAAAAGAATGGAAAATTTGGCATTACCTAGGACTCCAGATTCCACACACACACATTTATATAGCCTATAGCCAAAACTTAGCCACCCCTAAATTCCAATTCGGCACCACTTCACCCACTGCTCATCTCCTATTTTTTCTCCATGATACCTCCCTTATCCTTCGCCTAAATTCTCTCTACTGATCACTTCTCCTTAGAGTCCCTCTACATGCCACTTCCAGCCTTCTAGAAGCCTAAAATTAAACTCAAAAATAAAACTAAGCTAGCACTAGAACCTTAGACATCCCTGCATGCATATGTCGCCACCTCTCTATGCCTTAGTGGCATCAATTAGCCACTTCACCATAGGCTTCTTTGTGCCATTTTTCACTTATTTATTTAAAAGCCCATTACTCACAACCCTGATTCCTTAATTAATTAAATTAAGAATCCTCCACCACAAAACTCGAACCCAGAGCTTCTCCAACACACCTAGATACTCCAAAATCATTAAATCTTTCAAGTCGTCATGTCATTTGACATTTTCTTGCTCACTTAAAAATTTTATGAGATCCAAAGTCCAATAGGCCCAATTTTACTAGGCCCAAATTCGAGGCGTTACAATTCTACCCCCTTAAAGAAATTTTGTCCTCGAAATTTCCAACTAACTACTAAATGCATCGCTCAAGTCACACCACTATGCTTTCATTGCTCACTCCGATTTAATAACACATAAACATTGTACGCATACAATTTCTATACCCAAAAATATCGCATCCACATAAAACATACCCGAATTAATGGTAATTGAACAATCCTGAGCCTTATGCTCCTCAGACCCTCATCTGAAACACGCTCCTGACATCCTCCAGCATTCACCCGGATGACGCCTTCTGTAATATTCGCAAGTCAGAAAGTTTGGACATACCTTAACATGCTTCACAGAACGAGACTGTAGCCCTAGAGAACTACGATCTCCTTTTTCTTACAGTCTACGCATCTAACCCGAAGTGTTTCACCAATTTCTTTAACCTCCTCCAGTACCTCCCTAACTAGCTGAGTCAGCACATTAGCCCTAACACTTCCACGGCCTTTGTCGCGACCCCTTGCCCTTCTTCTAGCGCTCATTGCTGATTCTCGTATTATCTAAATTAGGAATTTTTATGAATTTAGATCATAGCTCCACTTGTTTAGGGTACATGTCTTATGTAAATAAAATTTTTTTTAAAGTCATTTCACGGTTGTATATCCACTACAAGCTTCAGTTTCCTATGGGCATTAGTCTCTAAAAGCCTATTTTTAAGTATCCCATTATCTATATAGTTCATTAATTTAAACAAATGTAGTACAGAAAACTTACTTGGCTCGACGTTGAGGCTCGTTGAACTACACTTCAAGAATCTTGCAAAAAACTTTTTAATCTAATTGTTTTAAAAACCCAACATCTAAGGCACATTCACAGCCTGAGCTTTGCAATCGAGCTCTAATACCACTAAATGTAACACCCCAAACCCGACCTAGAAGTTAGGCCCGAATTCGGGATGTCACATTAAAGGAACATTTCAAAATGATTTTGCTAAGTTAAATTTTAGGCCCAAAAGCCCTTTCACCCTTGAGTCTTGTTAAGTAATAATAAAAACCCATTTTTATAGTTTTAAGTACTCTAGAAACCAAGTTTAAACATACGAAATTTACTTAGGCTTAATATTTAAGTAAACAGTTGAAAACAACAACCCAAAATCTAAAGTCAAATCGGAGTACAAGGCCTTATTACATCCAACTTAAATAAAGCAACCAAAAACCATGTTTTTAGTATTGAAATAAAAACCAAAAAAAAAAAAAAAAACAAAATTTAAACATCTCGTAGTGCGGCCATCTCCGAGTCCCCTTCCACGTCGAGTCGTCTATTGAGGATCACTTGAAACATTAAATAAAGGGTGAGTTTCGAAACTCAGTGTGTACAACCCTTGGCAATCAAATCAACATACAAATATTCACATTGGGCCTAAGCCCTATCAAAATCAGAGGTCTTGGCCTTAGCCCACAATGGCCTTATCTCATATCATATCATATCGTATCATATGCAAAACAAGGTAATGCAAAACCCTCCCCAAAAATCCATCCCCTACACACTATTTCCCTTCCAACTCTACACACCTGTGGGGATTTCTAAATCGACCCACCCATCCTCTACACACTAAAGGTAGCACTCACAGCAGCACTACTCAACATTGCAGCAAAGGTGCTAATCATATAATAGGCTTAAAGCCACCGGTGGATCCATGGTCGTCGAGCGACTATGCGATCCTCAAATCCTCCTCCGTACCATAATTCTCACCCATATGCATCCTAAGCAGAATATCATATGAATGCAACATGCACATGAGTAACATCCACAAAACTCATACTCATCACATAGGGGTATTTTCGTCATTTCACAACCCAAGGGTATTTCCTTAAATCTACTCTACAGGGGTATCTAGGTAAGTTTGCAAAACAGACGTACTTTGAAAATTTTATAAATCAGGGATGTTTTGGTAATTCTGCAAACCAAGGGTATTCTGGTAGTTACATAATTAGGCTATTTAGTGAATTTGCAAATCTATGGTATTTTGGGTATTTTCAAATCAGGGGTATTTTAGTAATTTTACAAATCTAAGGGTATTTGGTAATTTCCAAATCAAGGATATTTTAGTAATTTTACAAATCTAAGGATATTTGGGAAAATTTCCAACTAAAGGTATTTTGGTAATTTTCAAACTAAGGGTATTTTGGTAATTTTCAAATAAGGGGTTTTTTGGTCCCTTTCGGGTTTTAGTTATGAACTTTGGCCCATTAACAAGTCGTTGCGGCTAAAGTGAACAAACACTACAAACCACGTAAGTTTTTAGAGAATAGGAGGTGGGCCACTAGGATCGCTTAAGTACCAAACTCTCCCTGGATCCAATCCTAGACATGCATATGTTCGTTGCCACACTCTAACCCAGTGACTTGTCCATGGACCTGTTTAATTATTAGATTAAGTCTTATGCGGTTTAAGAGTTGTTCAGAACTAGGCCTAAAGTCCATTAAACCCTTGTCTACGTCCCCATAAAGCCCATCAAGGCCATTTCACATTCATAAAGCCCATTGTGCCCAAATCACATCCTTATGGCCCATTAGCCCCAGATATCATTCATATGGCCTATTAGGCCCAAAACAATTACAGATCATGTAACATGCATGACTAACTCAATTCATATAACCAAATCAATCAATTTCATCAAACTTAGCCTCAGGGCCCTTCGGGTCCATTTAGCCACTTTCGGCTTTTTGACTTTCCGGCATTGCCGATATGATGTGTGTGTAGTGTTTGTACACACCTGGTTACTGTGACGTGCTATACTATCCTTGGTCTTGAACCTACAACCAACCAACCTTCAATCAATCACCCATACTTAATCAAAATATTTACCAAAAGCCGAAGCCTTACCGTAACCTTACTGTGTGCCACTGGGTTCTAATATTTGCACACACACATACACTATCAAACTTCGAGTGACTCATAATCCATACAAGTCACCCCTATAGATCATACTCACATTCGGCCATAATCGACTTGAGTACACTTACACTTTGCTAATGATCCTTACCACGCTTGCGATCTCTGAACCATACCCTTGTTAATACAAGATTAACGACAATGAGAAGTTAAATAGCCCTTCGACTTTTAACAAAACACACTAAGGGGTTAACTAAACACTTACCGAATCCACTTTTGATCCTGCGGCCTAGATAGCTACTAAACGAGATTCGGCTTGTAACTTTGACTAATAGTAGATAACAATCAATTTTTGATGGAGGAAAACAACAAAGATTTGTCACTAATAGGGATTTCAGCAAGAAAAGATGATGATACTTCAGCAATAATAGAGTTTGGCTATGAGAGATTTCAGCAAAAAGGGATTTGGCTTTAGGAGATCTTGGTAACAAGGCAAGGTATTTTCGGTTGTGGAAAAAATAAGGTTTCGTCAAGGAAAAGAAAAAGAATGGAAAATTCGGCATTACCTAGGACTCTAGATTAGGCACAGACACATTTATATAGCCTATAGGCAAAATTTAGCCACCCCTAAAGTCCAATTTGGCACCACTTCATCCACTGCTCATCTCCTAATTTTTCACCATGATATCTCCCTTATCCTTCTCCTAAATTCTCTCTACTAATCACTTCTCCTTAGAGTCCCTTTACATCCACTTCCAGTCTTCTAGAAGCCTAAAATTAAACTCCAAAATAAAACTAAGCTAGCACTCGAACCTCAGACCTCCTTGCATGCATATGTCACCACCTCTCTACACCTTAGTAGCGCCAGTTAGCCACTTCACCACAGGCTTCTTTGTGCCATCTTTCACTTATTTATTTAAAAGCCCACAACGCACAACCTTGATTCCTTAATTAATTCAATTAAGAATCCTCCACAACAAAACTCGAACCCAGAGCTTCTCCAACACACCTAGACACTCCAAATTCATTAAACCTTTAAAGTCGTCATGTCATTTATCATTTTCTTGCTCACTTAAAAATTTTATGAGACCCAAAGTCCAATAGGCCCAATTCTACTAGGCACAAATTTGGGGCGTTACAACATACACAAGTGTTGGTTGCCTCGTGTGACCTGTTTCTCACTATCATTGCCTAGCAATACCACCTCCGTTCTGACCCTGAGCTCGTTGTGGCTACTGACCAGCTCTCTGATTTGGTGCATGATTCTAACCTCGTACTTGCATCTTCTCATTTAGTTGAGGACAGTCTCGAATCTTATGACTCAGTGATCCATATTTTAGGTATACACCCATGCCACACCAACACTCACCCAGATGTCTCTTGTTACAAGTGGCACAATTCTTATTTCTATCTCCTGCTGTGATAAAGTTCTAGTAGGGTCGATCATCTCTAGCCTGTTTTGTTGGGCAATAAACCTGTCCACTAGGGTTGGAATCTCTCTTTAAAGAACCTCTCTTACTTGGCCATTTCACTCGTGTTCAATGCACCTGAAGTAACACCCTTAACCCGTATCCGTCGTTGGATTAGGGTTACAGGGCAATACTAGTTATGCCACAACTTTTAATCAATCACTTAAGTCATAAATAAACATTCTTATATAATAATACAAATAGATTAAAATGATCACATATGCATGTAAATGTGTATTACATTTAATTTCATAAAACATACTTACCATACTAAACCTAAGTAATATGTGGCATAATCATTAAATAACATAAGCCAAACATGCTATGTACATTTTATTCATACCACTCAACAATGTAATTAACATAAGCCCCAATTACTGTATCTTTATTTATTTACTAAGTGCTAAAACAACTAAACCAACAGCATCTATAAAAGATGATTTAAAACATACTTCATTCAATTGACTATGTACAGTAATGTAATTAACTATTGTTAGTTCTTAAACTATGTACAATCATGGCATTTAAATAAACATATATGAGGTCACATGTACATTGCTCATACCGGATTCAAATAGACCCAAAACACTCAATCAAACCAATGTACACCTTAATTTGTTTGCATGTGCATAATTGAGCCACTAATTTTTATACAACTTATTCATTATTTTTGCATTCACCAATCGTACCTAATTTGAAAATCATTCAAGCATATTATATATGCATATATTGCCTTTACAAATGAATCAAAACTATCAATACAAAATCAAATATATATATTCCTTTTTATCCTATTACTAAGTGATTTATAGCCATACTCAAAGCCAAGTCATACCAAGCATCAAGATTATTAAAAACGAGCAAATCATAAGCTATTCTCATCATTCCCTAATCAAGCCATAAAATCAAAGTATTATACTCACATGCCATATAACATAGTCACCAAAATGAGCTTATAATATGACCGAATATGTATATGCCAAACTATTAAGCCATTTTCGCATGGCTATATATATACAAGAACAAATTCATAACTCAAAACATAGTCTAGCCTATACATGCCTTTAGTTCAAAAATCCAAACTCAAAAGTACCAAAATAGGTTAATAGTGTGGATGACTTCGTCGATGATCCCCTGAGCTCGTAGCTTGATCAAAATCAATAAAACAAAACGATGAACACACAGAGTAAGCTAATTTAGCTTAGTAAGTCTTAAGCAATTATGATATACCAATTGAACATTCAAACATTTTAAAACAATCAAGTAATGACATCAATTAAAATAGCCTAACTCGAAAGTCCTTCAAAACCGAATGCCTTTACCTCCCTTAACATAACACTTATCACTTCCTTGCCATTAGCATACAATTTACCAACTCAGCATCAAGTTCAAATTATAAAGCATCATCTCTTTATAATCTATTCATAATACACATACATGTAACTCAATAAGTTCACATATATGCTTACCTATTTGATCGAGCATGAAAACATAAATAAATAACTCATGTGTACATACCTGTGTGGCCGAAAATAAACAACTCGTATTATCACTAGTTTGCTCAATAAACATATAACTTGGTAAGCTCATAAACCATATTTTTGCTTTTACATCACGTGTAACACCCCAAACCCGGTCAAGACACCACGACCGAATCTGGTATGCTACGATGAAAAATGTATTTGAGAGGTGAGATTTTTCATTTAAAAGTTCGATAAAAATTCTTTGAAAAGTTTAGACTTGTAGAAATCTTGGGTATGATTGTTGAAAACTTTTTATGTTATTTTGAAAACTCAGAAATTTCGAAAACTTATTCACTTAAGAAGTTAAACAAATTGATTTAAAGGTTTAAGTTGTATCTTGATGTTACTCAAACATTTAGACTTAGAAGAAAAAACAAGTTCATGTTTGAAAATCATTTGAGTTTCCTTAATAACAAATCCTAGTGAGCTACCCGATGGTATAGTTTAAAACATATCGATTTGAAATTTTGAAATCGTTGTCTTTCCAAGTTTTAGCCAATTTTAACACAATCAATTTGTTAAGGCATATTAAAAATCTATTTTAAACATAAACATGGCAAAACATAATTTTAAAGGCCATTTACAATCCAAAATAAAACCAAATAGTAATAAATACGCTAAAACACCAAATAATATAAAGTCTGAGCAAATCCTTATTTAGGCATGGCATGAGCATATCGAGTCCATTCTGGCTCCAAGTCCGCGTCTAAGTGTCACCTGAAATGTCAAAGGAGAGGGTGAGTCGCAAGACTCAGTGCATAAATCCCGCTCCTGATAATACAACATGCTAACAGACATCATATCATAGCAATATGATTAATGTACCCCGATCCTAACCATCCATATCACCTTTCTACCCCGTGTGGTACCAAACCACTGGTGGTGCCAAACCACTGGTGACCCAAAGTCACGATATCCATAAGTGTGGTGCCAAACCACTGGTGACCCAAAGTCACGAATAATCCAAAGATGGGGCCAACCCATCGTGTGATACCAAATCACTAGCGACAATCCCGTATCTCCCAAGTGGGGCCAACCCACGGTGGTGTCAAACCACAGGGACGAGTCGCAATGAGGTGCCAAACCTCTAGTGTCCCAAAGACACAGTGTGATACCAAATCACTGGTGACCGCAGTCACAAATCCGATGATGGGGCCAACCCATCGTGTGATACCAAATCACTGGCGTCAATCCCGTATAATCAACTGTGGGGCTAACCCACCGTGGTACTAAGCCACTGGGACGAGACGCGAAGGTGCCAAACCTCTGGTGACCCAAAGTCACAATGTCATCTGTGGTACCCAACCACTGGAGGTGCCAAACCTCACGGTGTCCCAAAGACACAAGTGTCCCAAAGACACGGATATCATACTCCTCCTCCTCTCATATCACCCCACATGTCATACTAATGCAAATGATATAAAAGATGTAATCATGCTAACATGCTCAACATGGCATCTCATAATATTTACATCATAAACATGATATTACATATACCAATACAAATCTCATAATGAAACGGACTTACCCGTATCCGTGCTTATACCCCATCGGGTACCCAAATCCATCAATCATATCGTTTCACTTTAATAAGTACACAGGTTATTAATCACATTACTAGACAGAAGTGTGTTAGTTTACACACCTTAAACAACGAAGGTCTTAATCCCAAAGAACCCGTCTAGATCCCTCGAATACCTTGCTCCTAGAATCGGCCAACCATGGGTTAATCACTTAAATCATTCGGCCATAACCATTTAAACCAAAAGGGTTTATCGATTAACCCTTACCTTGCAACGTTTGGTTTCCTACCAAACCCGAATCAACAATGCTTCCTCTTCCAACAATCGGCTACAGCTTGAAAAAAGAAAATGGTTAATCCTTTGTCACCCTTGACTTAATCGAAACCAACAGATTGAACTAATAATAATAATACCAACCACTTACCACTACTTACCAATCGGTTAACAGAGTAGGAAGACTCCTCTTGACTCCTTCCACAATCCAAAGACCCTAAAACGGGATGATTAACAAAAGATTAACACCCTTCCATAATTGCCATATTCGGCCCTTAACCAACCAAATCGAAGAAACATAAGAGAGGGGAGAAATGGCCATTCGGCCAAGGACCTACCAACACCACCCACTATTCGGCCAACTAACCCACAGGAGAGGAGAGATTCGGTCAACCCTTGAACAAGAAGAAGAAAAGATTCGACCCTTAGGTAATTAACACTCCTATTTCCGGCTTTGTGAGAAAAAGAGGAAAAGATGGAAATGGAGTTTCGGCAATGGTGTTTAGGAAAGAAAATAAAAGTTTGAAAACAAGGTGATTATGGTTTCGGCACAAGAGAGATAGAGAAGATGAATGAAGAATCCGGTTGAGGAGGGAATGGTGAGTTTCGGCACTTATGAGAAATAAAGAAATTAAGAGAGGGAAAGAAGAGAGTGTTCGGCTATCAAGATTCAACAAGGAAGAAAATATGTTAAGAAGAGACTTTTACTTTTGGCTTACCCAAGTGAAGAAAGAAGGAGAAATGCAATAATGCATTCGGCTACACACAACCCAAATGAAGCAAGACAATTTCGGCAAGCTAAAGGGACTAGGTATTTTGGTTTCAATAGGTGAAAAATGAAAGAATTTTCTATGGAGAAATCGGCTTGTTTTTGACAAAATGAAAGAACTTTGTTTGCTACTAACCTTTGACCGAAACCACCAAAATGCCAAAATGGAATTTTCAGCACACACAAACCCCATACCAAGCCGTCACTCCCCCTCCAACTCCCTAAAATTCGGCCAAAATCCCCACAAGTGCTCACGGCCACTCATTCAAATTGGTTGAACAAGTCAACCTCCACTTTTTCCTCTCCACCCATCATTTGAATGAGTTGACAAAGTCCAAGGCAGAGTTCGAACTGCCTTCAACCTCCTCTTTTCATGCCGTCAAAAAGAGTGCCAAAAAGTGGCCACACCGCAGCTCGAACACAAGGCCTTCTCCTTGCAAATGACGCCAACCACAAGGTCCATGTGGCGTCCCCCTTGCCACTTTGCTAGCTCCTCTTTTTGTGCTACTAAACACCAAAAATAAAATAAAACCCCCAGCTTCCTTAGCTCCTCTCCAATAAAGCCTAAAGACAAAAATTTTCCCCAACACTCGGGCTTACTTCTAGCTCATGACTAAGTCCCGAAACCATACAAACAACAACATAACAAGCCAACACATGCAATATCATGCAACCGCAAAATAGCCCCTAACCCGGGATATTACATCACGGGTATATAACCTGCTAGACATAAGCCTGAATTTCACACTAGCACTAAGCCTGCTAGACCCAAGGTCTGAAATTAAATCACCAGCATTTAGCTTGCTAGGCAATAAGCCTGATAAACTTTACCAGCACAAGGCCTGCTAGGCTCGAAGCCCGAATATTCATATTGTTGAGCCATCTCATTCACATTACATATTGCCAATATCATATATATCACATATAATTCACATTACTTTCTCATATTGAACTCGATTAATTCAAATACATTTCATTGTTAAATCACTAAAACACATTCGGCTTTATCAAAGTTCAATCCATAAGTTTAAAATTCAGCATGTAAACTAGGTTACAATCAATATTTACGGTATTAACTTGCTTAAAGACTTACCTCGGATACCGTCGGACGACAAGAACTGGCTATTCGTTAACTTTCGCTTTTCCTCAATCCAAGTCTGTTTTTCTTTGTTCTTGATCTAAACATATTCAATTTAAGCTCATTCAAACACATTTCAATTCAATTTAGTCCTAAAACACTTAAATGGACAAATTACCATATTACCCCTAATGTTTCACACTTTTACAATTTAGTCATATTTGCACAAAACAGAAAATACACAAAATTTGATTTCACAACCTAAGGCCGAATATTCATAGAGTTTATACAGGTCCATTCATTTCATTTTTTTTCCCATTTTAGTCCCTCAAAAATTTATTTTTGCAATATAGCCCAAAATACTCAAAATTACAAAAAATCTCAATACAAAACATATTAATCTAAAACATATGTTTCATATTTCATCAATTAACAACAAAAATCACAACTAACCATCAATGGCATATCACAAAATCTTCATTAAATTCTAAAATTAGGGTATGGGTTTGATAGTATACTAAGCAACGATCTTAAAAACATAAAGATTATTGAAAACTACATAAAGTACATACCCTAATTAAGCTTCCTTATTTGCCGAAACTTCAACTATGGTGTTTTTCTCATCTCATATTCGGCCAAAGAAGAAAGATAATGCATGTGCCTTTTATTTTATGATGTTTTATATTTTTAACATATAATATAATATAAAAGTTAACTTATAATATAAATAACTAAATAAATAAAACATATTAATGCTCACTTAGACAACCATGCCATCCACTAGGTTCTAAATGGCTAATTTGCATCATAAGGCCTCATTCAAAAGAAGACAAATCAATTTAACCTCTTAATTGAATAAGTGGCCACTTTTACCACTTACGCGATTTAGTCCTTTTTTAATAATTGAGCACACTGACAATTAAATTTTTATACAAAACTTTCACACATACTAATTCACATATAATAAACACAGAAAATAATATTTAAATATTTTTCGAACTCAGATTCGTGGTTCCGAAACCACCGTTCTGATTAGGGTCAAATTCAGACTGTTACAACTCTCCCCCCTCTAGGGATTTTCGTCCCCGAAAATCTTACCGTTAAATAGAGTCGGATATTGTTGTCTCATAGAATCCTCAGGCTCCCACGTAGCCTCTTCTATTCCATGACGATTCGATAATACTTTTACTAATGGAATTTTCTTGTTTCTCAACTCTTTCACCTCACGAGCTAAGATACGGATCGGTTCCTCCTCATACGTCATATCAGATCGGATTTCAATCTCAGACGGGGCAATCACATGTGACAGATCTGATCGATATTTACGGAGCATTGAAACATGAAACACATTATGGATCTTTTCAAGCTCAGAGGGCAATCGTAATCTATACGCAACAGGCCTGACTCGTTCAATGACTTCATACGGTCCGATGAATCTCGGACTCAAGTCGCCTTTTCGTCCAAATCGAAGTACTTTCTTCCACGGTGAAACTTTTAGAAATACCCGGTCTCCGGTCTGAAACACAATATCTTTACGTTTTAGATCCGTGTATGACTTTTGATGATCGGATGTAGCTTTTAAACTATCACGGATCACTGCCACTTTCTGTTCAGTCCCTTCAACCAAGTCAACCCCGTGTATCTTGTTTTCACTGAGCTCAGTCCAGTATAATGGTGTACGACATTTACGATCGTACAAAGCTTCGTAGGGTGCAATTTTGATACTAGATTGAAAGCTATTATTATAAGCAAATTCAATCAAGGGTAAGTATCGTTCCCACATACCTTCAAACTTGAGGATGCAACATCTTAACATATCCTCAAGTATCTGAATGATTCGTTCGGATTGACTATCTGTCTGCGGATGAAAAGCTGTGCTAAAGTGTAGTTTAGTACCTAAAGCATCTTGCAATTTCTTCCAAAATCGCGACGTGAATCTCGGGTCTCTATTTGAAATAATGGAAATCGGCACACCATGCAATCTCACAATTTGAGATACATACAACTCAGCAAGCTTATCGAGTGAATAGTATGTACGAACTGGAACAAAGTGAGCTGATTTGGCTAGTCTATCCACTATAACCCAAATTGCATCTTTCTTGTTTGGTGTTGTAGGCAGGCCAGATACAAAATCCATAGCAATTCGGTCCCATTTCCATTCAGGTATCATGATCGGTTGAAGCAATCCAGAAGGCACCCGATGTTCGGCCTTTACCTGTTGACAAACTAAACACTTTGAGACAAATTCAGATATGTCTCGTTTCATACCAGGCCACCAATAGAACTATTTCAAATCATTATACATTTTTGTGATACCCGGATGTACAGACAATCGGCTATTGTGAGCTTCATTCAATATCATCTGAATCAATTCTACATTTCACGGAACACACAGTCGGTCTTTGAACTTCAAACAGTCATTCTCATCAATTCGAAACTCTAATTCAATGTTACCTTCACACTGAACTCGCCTTGCCAACAAATCTTTGTCAACTTTCTGGCATCGCTAACTTGTTGAATAAACAATGGTCTTCCTTTTAATTCGGCTACTATCAAACCATCACCAGACATAGCCATATGTGCGTTCAATGCACGAAGAGCAAATAATGAATTCTAACATAAAGCATCTGCAACAATGTTAGCCTTTCTCAGATGATAGTCAATCACTAGCTCGTAATCTTTCAACAGCTCTAACCATCTGCGTTGTCTCAGGTTCAAATCTCTTTGTGTCATTAAATACTTCAAACTTTTATGATCTGAATAAACACGACATTTCTCACAAAACAAATAATGACGCCATATCTTTATCGCGAACACAATGGCTACTAGCTCTAAATCATGCGTCGGGTAATTTCTTTCGTGAGGCTTCAATTGTCTCGAAGCATAGGCTGCAACTTTACCTTCCTGCATTAAAACGCAACCCAAACCATTCAAAGATGCATCACTATAAACAACAAATTCTTTACCCGATTCAGATTGAACTAACACTGGAGCTTCGGTCAAAAGAGCTTTCAACTGATCAAAACTTTTCTGACACTTTTCTGACCATTCAAATCTAACATCTTTCTGTAATAGCTTTGTCAACGGGTAGCTATTATAGAAAAACCTTTCACCAATCGTCTATAGTAACCAGCAAGTCCCAAAAAACTTTGAATTTCAGAATTATTCTTCAGTGGTTTCCAATCGAGTATAGCCGATATTTTATTCGGATCAACCCGAATACCTGATGCTGAAACAACGTGACCTAGAAAACTGACCTCATTCAACCAGAACTCACACTTACTAAACTTTGCATACAACTGTTTATCATGCAGAGTTTGTAGCACAAGTCTCAGGTGCTCAGCATGCTCGGTTTCATCTCTGGAGTAGATCAGAATATCATCTATCAACACTACTACAAACCGATCGAAATACTACCTGAAAATTCGATTCATCATATCCATAAAAACAGCAGGTGCATTAGTAAGTACAAAAGGCATAACCAAAAATTCATAGTGCTCGTACCTCGTTCAAAAATCAATCTTTGGCACATCGGAGCCTCTGACCCGCAATTGATAATAACCCGATCTCAAATCTATCTTTGAAAACACTGAAGCCCATTTTAACTGGTCAAACAAGTCATCAATCCGTGGCAATGGGTATTTATTCTTTATAAGCTGTCGATAATCAATGCACAACCACATCGTCCCGTCTTTCTTTTTCACAAATAAAACTGGTGCTCCCCAAGGAGAGAAACTCGGTCGTGCAAAGCCCCTATTTGTTAACTCTTGCAACTGTGCTTTCAATTCTTTTAATTATGTAGGTGCCATCCGATACGGAGCTATCGAAATCGGAGTTGTCCCCGATACTAACTCAATGCCAAACTCTACTTCTCAAACAGGGGGTAAACCCGGTAGTTCTTCAGGAAACACATCTGGGTACTCACACACAACTGGAACGGATTCAAACTTCTTCTCAGTCACTTTACTATCAAGCACATAGCAAGGTAAGCTTCATACGCTTTTATCATATACTTCAAAGCTAACATCGAAGATATTACAGCTGGTAACCCATTCAGATAATTAGATTCAATCCAAATAATTTCACTGTTTTGACATCTCAAATCAATGGTCTTTCTTTTGCAATTAACAAAAGCATCGTGCAAAGTCAACCAGTCTATTCCCAAATTTATATCAAATTCATCGAAAGGCAACAACATCAAATCAGCTGGGAAACATGAATCCCGAATCATCAACAGGCAACTTTTACACACTTGGTCAACTGGAACGCACCGACCCAAGGGATTTGATACTCGAATTACGAACTCAGTAGACTCAACAGGCATAGTCTTACTGGATACTAATGTTTCACACAAATAAGAATGAGTCGAACCGGGATTTATCAACACAACAACAGTAGTATCATAAAGATTGAAAGTACCGGTAATAACATCTGGAGAAGAAGCATCCTCTCGAGCGTGAATAGCATTTGGCCTAGCAGGTGCTTGAGCCTCTGGTCCAACTGTAGTGTCCTTTGTTCCTCTCTGACTGCCACCTACATTACCTGAATGTCTGGGTGGTCTGCCTCGTGCTGACACGTTGCTCGGCCTCACATTTTGAACAGTATTTTACTCGGCTAACATCGGGCACTAATAAAGTGATCTATCGATCCATATTTAAAACAGGACCGATCATACAATCTACAACTCCTGGAATGCCATTTTCCACAATGCTTGCACTCAGCCTGGTTCTGCTGAACATTACCAACACTAGCCATCGAAGTGGATCGTGAACCCGCAGGAGGTCGATCTCGGTCCCGTCTAGAAAAGTCTAAAGTAGCTTTATGTCGACTGGATTCATCTCTGAATTTCTTTGATATAGAATGAAAAGTCTTACTCGATGATCTTTTTCGAATGTCTCTAGCTTCAAATTTGACTTTTCTTTTCTCTTTCCCCAGTTCTTCGGCTTTACAAGCTCGTTCAACAAGTACCACGAACTCTTTAATCTTAAGATGCCGACTAGCAACATAATGTCTTCATTCAGACCGTCTTCGAACCTTTTACACATAGTAGCCTCAGTTGACGCACATTGACGGGCATATCGGCTCAGTCTAACAAATTTCTGTTCATATTCTGTCACGGTCATGCGACCCTGTTTCAATTCTAGAAATTCTTTTTGTTTTTGATCGATGAATCTCTGACTGATATATTTCTTACGGAACTCGATTTGAAAGAATTCCCAAGTCACTTTCTCCTTCGGAACCACCGATACTATTGTATTCCACCAGTGATATGCGGTGTCCCTCAATAGTGATATAGCACAGTTTAAGCATTCTTCGGGAGTACATGATAATCATCGAGCACACGGATAGTATTATCAAGCCACAGCTTAGCTCGTTCTGCATCATTATCATCATTAGCTTAAAATTCTTCGGCCCTATATTTCCTGATTTTATCAACAGGAGGCCTATCAAATCTCATCGGATCTAACATCGGAGGTGTTGAAGGTATCGGAGATGGATTATTCGGGGGTGGAGGTAGTTGTGCAGCCGGATTAGTCCGGATATATTGGGTGAACCATTCGTTCATCATCTGGTAGAAGGATTGCTTCCCCTCATGGCTACTCGAGATAGGTCGAGAGTCTACTAGCGCAGTCGCATGCGCGGGATTAGGAGCTACACTCTCAACATCATCAGCTATTGCTCTATCGGGATCCATTCACTATAGAAAAACACAATTTAGATGTCAGAAGTCTCCACACTATCGTATTATAAAATTAAGGCATGTATAGCTAAACTCACACGCGCTACGGCAGTCCCAAAATCGACTAAACCGTAAGCTCTGATACCAATCAAATGTAATACCCCTAACCCGTATCCATCACCGGATTAGGGTTACAGGGCATTACTAGTTATGCCACAAATTTTAATCAATCACTTAAGTCATAAATAAACATTCTTATATAATAATACAAATAGAGTAAAACGATCACATATGCATGTAAATGTGTATTACATTTAATTTCATAAAACATACTTACCATACTAAACCTAAGTCATATGCGGCATAATGATTAAAGAACATAAGCCGAACATGCTATGTACATTTTATTCTAGCACTCAACAATGTAATTAACATAAGCCCCAATTGCTACATCTTTATTTAGTTACTAAGTGCTCAAACAACTAAACCAACAACCTATATAAAAGATGTTTTAAAACATACTTCATTCAATTGACTAACTATTTTAAGTTTGTTCACATATATACTCCAAATGGGTCATTGCAACGATTGACAAAATGGTTCTATTCATTTAGTAATTAAAGCCACCTTAACCGAATATACATGCCCATAATTAGTTCTTAAACTATGTACAATCATGGCATTTAAATAAACATATATGAGATCACATGCACATTGCTCATACCAGATTCAAATAGATCCAAAACACTCAGTTGAACCAATGTACACCTTAATTTGTTTGCATGCGCATAATTGAGCCACTAATTTTTATACAACTTATTCATTATTTTTGCATTCACCAACCGTACCTAATTTGCAAATCATTCAAGCATATTATATATGCAGACATTGCCTTTACAAATGAATCAAAACTATCAATACAAAATTAAATATATATATTCCTTTTTATCCCATTACTAAGTGAATTTATAGCCATACTCAAGGCCAAGTCATACCAAGCATCAATATTATCAAAAACTAGCAAATCATAAGCTATTCATATCATTCCCCAATCAAGCCATAAAATCAAAGTATTATACTCACATGCCATATAACATAGTTACCAAAATGAGTTTATAATATGACCGAATATGTATATGCCAAACTAGCATCATGGTCAAGCCATTTTCGCATGGCTATATATAAACAAGAACAAATTCATAACTCAAAACATAGTCCAAAATAGGTTGATAGCGTGGATGACTTTGTCGACGATCCCCTGAGATCGTAGCTTGATCAAAATCTATAAAACAGAATGATGAACACACAGAGTAAGCTAATTTAGCTTAGTAAGTCTTAAGCAATTATGATATACCAATTGAACATTCAAACATTTTAAAACAATCAAGTAATGACATCAATTAAAATAGCTTAACTCGAAAGTCCTTCAAAACCGAATGCCTTTACCTCCCTTAACATAACATTTATCACATCCTTGCCATTAGCATACAATTTACCAACTCACCATCAAGTTCAAATTATAAAACATCATCTCTTTATAATCTATTCATAATACACATACATGTAACTCAATAAGTTCACATATATAATTGAACAAGTAAAGACCATGTACACACAAATTTCATCTCCATAATTACATAAACATAGGTCCATTTAACATTTCGAATATCCAAGTGTCTAGTGTCAATATAGCAACCAAGTATTTTCATAATAAAAAAGGGCCGAATACACATAAACAGTAGTCCCATCCTTATTGTAAAAATTCACATATATGCTTACCTATTTGATCGAGCATGAAAACATAAATAAATAACTCATGTGGACATACCTGTGTGGCCGAAAATAAACAACTCATATTATCACTGGTTTGCTCAATAAACATATAACTTGGTAAGCTCATAAACCATATTTTTTCTTTTACATCACTGGTATATAACCTGCTAGGCATAAGCCTGAATTTCACACTAGCACTAAGCCTGCTAGACCCAAGGTCTGAAATTAAATCACCGGCATTTAGCCTGCTAGGCAATAAGCCTGATAAACTTCACCAACACAAGGCCTGCTAGGCTCGAAGCCCGAATATTCATATTGTTGAGCCATTTCATTCACATTACATATTGCCAATATCATATATATCACATATAATTCACATCACTTTCACATATTGAACTCGATTAATTCAAATACATTTCATTATTAAATCACTAAAACACATTCGGCTTTATCAAATTTCAATCTATAAGTTTAAAATTCAGCATGTAAACTAGGTTACAATCAATATTTACGGTATTAACTTGCTTAAAGTAAGATACCATCGGACGACAAGAACCGGCTATTCGTTAACTTTTACTTTTCCCCGATCCAAGTCCCTTTTTCTTTGTTCTTGATCTAAATATATTCAATTTAAGCTCGTTCAAACACATTTCAATTCAATTTAGTCCTAAAACACTTAAATGGACAAATTACCATATTACCCCTAATGTTTCACACTTTTACAATTTAGTCCTATTTGCACAAAACACAAAATACACAAAATTTGATTTCACAACCTAAGGGCCAAATATTCATAGAGTTTATACAAGTCCATTGATTTCATTTTTTTTTCACATTTTAGTCCCCCAAAAATTTATTTTTGTAATATAGCCCAAAATACTCAAAATTACCAAAAATCTCAATACAAAACATATTAATCTAAAACATATATTTCATATTTCATCAATTAACAACAAAAATCACAACTAACCATCAATGGCATATCACAAAATCTTCATTAAATTCTAAAATTAGGGTATGGGTTTGATAGTATACTAAGCAACAATCTTAAAAACGTAAAAAATATCGAAAACTAAACAAAGGACATACCCTAATTAAGCTTCCTTATTTGTCGAAACTTTGAGCTTCAACTATGGTGTTTTTCTCATCTCATATTCGGCCAAAGAAGAAAGATAATGTATATGCCTTTTATTTTATGATGTTTTATATTCTTAACATAAAATATAATATAAAAGTTATAATATAAATAATAAATAAATAAAACATATTAATGCTCACTTAAACAACCATGCCGTCCACTAAGGTTCTAAATCGATAATTTGCGGCCTCATTCAAAAGAAGACAAATCAATTTAACCTCTTAATTAAATAATTGGCCAGTTTTACCACTTACGCAATTTAGTCCTTTTTGACTAATTGAGCACACAGACAATTAAATTTTTATACAAAACTTTCACACATACTAATTCACATATAATAAACATAGAAAATAGTATTTAAATATTTTTCAAACTCGGATTCGTGGTCCCGAAACTACCGTTCCGATTAGGGTCAAATTCGGACTGTTACAGCTGACCTCTTCACAAATCTTAGTCTTCTTCACTAAAGCTTCGAATACCCCCTCTTGTAGCGAAGCTACTTGCATAATCAAGTCGGATCTAAACCAAAACTCAAATCGGGTGCACTTATCTTGTTCATCTGGCTCCATTCCCGTAGCTTAATGACTAAACCTCAAGAACTCCACCTCGTAATCAGCCACAGACATGTTACCTTGCCTTAGCTCAATGAACTCAATCCTCCTAGCATCAACATACCTTGTGCCCACATACTTCTTTTAGAAGGCCTCTAGAAAATAGTAGCACGTCAAACAATCAGCTTGGGTACCTCTCACAATGGCCTGCCACCAACGATAGGCCCCATCACATAGCAACGACACAGTCCCCTTAAGTTTTTGTTCTGGGTACACTCTATATCATCAATAATTCGCTCTATAGCCTCTAACCAATACTTAGCAATAATGGGGGTCATCCTAGCAACATCTTTAAACAGCTTGGCCCTGCTCAAACGGAGCCTCACAGCGATAGTGCCACGACTATTAGCTCCAGATTGGGCATCAGCCACCTGTTCCAATACTCCTAGCATGGCTTGCAATATAGCCACATTCGCAGGCTATTACTAACTCTCCTTAATAGTGGGTGGACATTCAACAATTTTCGCACCTGAGATGTGGATGAACCGACTTGGATTCTGTGACCCGACCTTCTGCGAGTTCTGATTCCTTTAGTCCTAACTCCATGTGTACTCATTTTGAGTTTTATGAATGTTGTCAATAGAGATAGGTTTTTATCATTATCACGTGAACATTTTCTATCGAAGGTTTATTTTTTTTATTGATTTACACTTGCCTCACTATTTTTGTTTCCACAATCTAAAGTTTGCGTAGTCTTATAATTTTCATAGTTTATAGTCTTGTATAGTTTTCAAATGTATAGTTTCACATATAAAGATCACTTACCTTTATCAGCTTCATGAAGTCTCGAATTTTTATGAAAAAATAACATGCGGAAGATTTTTTTCCCAAATACTCTTTTTTAATGCATGAGGATTTTTTTCGAAAATATTTTACCCATAGTTTGAGTTTTGAACCGGGCTCTAATACCACAAAATATAATTTCTCAAATTGGGCTTATATGTTACGGCCTAATTTGAGTAATAATATTAACCATGAATAATGGCTAAAACGTCTTTCAAAAGAAAATCCATTTATTCTCGAAAACATGTAATTTAGAAAATATTATGTTCTTTTAAAAATAACTATTTAATTATTTTTATAAAAAAACACTTGTATTATAACTTAGTTTTGAAAAACATATTTGTAGTAGATAATAGTTCTTAAAATAGTTTAATGATCATTTAAATGGTAATTCCAACATAAACAATCCATGCAATAGTTCTAAAATGGAAAAAAGAAATCTCCATGCCACAGTCCACAAAGAAATAGAAGTCCTGAAAAGTTATAAAAACAAACCCAAATCAAAGTCCATATAAATCCATAAAAAGCTATTATGTCCAATATTTAATTAAAAATTTATTTTCGAGAATCCACATCCGAGTCCTAATTACAAGGATTACCTAAGACACAAGAGTAATATGGGTGAGCTTTAAAAGACTCGGTGTGAGATCAAAACATAAAGTATATATAATATAGCATGTTTTTAAACATATCAAATAAACACATCCAAACCAAAATATATACCAATTTTTATAGAAATCTAATATCATCAATATTACACATATACATAAATGTCGAGACATGCTTATGTAACAATGCACATTTTGAAGAATTTCCTACCCATCTCCACTACATACCAATATCGAGTTCCCCAGAACTCATTTATCTAACAACACACCATTTGTGGACAAGCCACCACATAATTGCTAATAACAGCCACATAATCGCAAATAAACAGCCACATAACTTCCACCATTCACAATACCCACCCCATGCATGTGATATGACCATTTTAACATATATAATTCACTTTTTTCGTATTATCATGCTCATAATCTCACATTACACATATTTCTTGATTTTACACATTTGCATGTAAACATGACCACATAATCACATATCACATATTTTTCACTTTTATTTCACTTTGGCATGCTTTAATATATATATTTCTATTAAATCACTGATCTCATCACAAATATATATAACACATATTTAAGTCGTCAGCAAATCAAATGAGCAATGTATCACATAACATAGAGAAGAGATTTATGCACACATCATCATCACATCAAAATTCGTAAATTTTTTATGAAACAATTATTTAGGATCACTTACTTAGGTTACCTTTGATGGGTTTCTCAACTCTGCTTTAAGTACTTAGTGTACTTTCAAACATTTGTTTAATAACATATTATAAAAAATTAAAGTGACGTTTTATACTTAAACTAAAAATATGTAGCTCCCACACCTAAGTTAGAAGATCCGATTGGCTCAATCTTATTAGTGATTTCACTCGATCTCCCTCATAATACAGTCTAACAAGAAAATAACACTTCTTAATTAAGATATGTTGATAAAATTTTCAAAAATTTAAAGATATCTTCATAAAAGTCTCATCAACGCTTAGCACACGATTTAAGACTCTCGAAAGAAGGATTTTCAATTGCGAAATTAGGGGTCTCCCCTTTCAACATCATTCTACCCTTCAAGTTGATATGAAATCATATTATTATAATAATTATCAAATAATGAAATATTATGATGACACTATGGCACTATACCAATTGGCCAAGTTGTGAAATCCCTATGTGATGGATTTACAATCTAAATAACCATACTTACACTTGATTCAACATGGAATGGTTGAATAATCGAGAAAGGAATGAGATCAGAAATTTGAATGATCTAAAACTAATTGGAAGAGTGAAGAGAAAATGTGAGGTTTAATCACTAAAAGAATGGAAAAAAGAAAGAGGAAAAAATAAACTGAAGAATTCAGTCAAAAGCATGGCGATGGTGACAGTCTGGTGACAGAGGAGTGGCAGTCCAATAGTGAAGGGCTATGGGGTCATAGCCAATGAGAAGAGGTAAAAAGAGTAAAAAAATATATATAAGATGGAGGAGGAAAAAGAATCCGCAGTGGCTTGTGGTGATGGTCACAGCGGTTCACGAATATGAAAGGGAGTGGAAGTGAGAGTGGTGGTGCTAATAGTGGCTAAAAGGACACTTTATAGTGGTACAAGGGTCGGTTGCAGTTGAAAAATAAAAATTAATGAAAAGGGGTGGTGGTTCTTCTTCAAATGGAGAGAAAATGGAGATGCTTGAAAAAATAAATGAGAATATATGAGAAATGAGAGAGGAAGGTAGGGACGACATGGTCAATAATAACCACGTTCAATAAATCATAGCAAAAGGCAAGAAGGAAATGAAAGGGAAAGAGAGGGGACATAGGAGCATAAAAGGATTATGCTTCTCAACTTAATGCAAGTTTGATTCATTATAACACCCCTAACCCGTATCCATCGCCGAAATAGGGTTACAGAGCATTACTATAAAATGGAAAACTCAAAACATTCATTTCAAAAAATTTCATGAATCATATCATATTCCATATAAAAAATGCACATCGTCCCTTATTTGAGCCCTCGAGGCCTTAAAAACATTCTAGAAGTAATTCGTGAGTAAATTGGAAACATATAGAATTTTTGGGAAAAAGTTGAAATTTTTACATTGCAGTGGTCACACGACCGTGTGGCCAAGTCGTGTGACTTACACGGCTGAGACACATGCCCGTGTCTTATGTCGTGCTGAACAATTGATGTAGGGACACACGGCAGTGTCCAATGCTGTGTCTGTCCTTTGTAACTCACTGACTTGAGTCACACGAACAAGCTACACACCCGTGTAACTCTTGAAATGGCCTCACGCGCTCGTGTGCCTATCCGTGTGCTAGGCTGTGAAATTGCTGATAGTACTAGAAAGAACATATGTTTTCTCCCTACTTATTGGTTAGTTTGTCCCCATTTTGTTATGTTTAGCACATATTTTAGCATTTTTGGTTAAATAAATTGCATTTTATAACTCAGTGGATCTTAACCTATTTATCCTCAATTTTGTCATGTTTTGGTCATGTCGCTACATGAGTATTTCCAAATTGTGCCCAGAATTGTCGCCACACCTGACAACTATCCAGATAAGAACAAAAATGTGTGAGTTGTCCAGTTTGGTACAACCAACTTGTACGTACAGAGGCAACATGAATCTGATGAAAGAACACCTGTGTTATTTGGATAAATATTAATATTCACGTGAAAAGGAAAAAAGGAAAGATCTTTGAAGAGGTATTATGTAACAGCCCGTTTTAGGGCCTAGTCGGAACAGTGGTGCGAGACCACAAATTTGAAATAGTAAAATGAATTTTTATGATAATTGAAATGTTTGCATGATAGTATGAAAGTTTCATGTGGAATTTTTATGAAAATTTAAATTAAAGGGTCCATTAAGACTAAATTGCAAAAGTTTGCAAAATATGAATTTCTAGAAGCTTTTTGTATGAAATAGCTTTAGAATAGTAATTAGAAGTTTTTAAATAGCAATTTGCCCAAATTAAAATTTTTGGACAAAATTGGACATGAGTTAGTAATTTGTAAAAATTTAGAGAGAAGGGCGTTTTGGTCATTTATCAATTAAATGATTAAAATAGGAAAAAGATGATAAAATCTCATTTATCTTCTTCCTTGGTGTCAAAAAATTGAAGAACCCCATAGCTAAGGTTTGTTCATCTTTCAATCTTGCTAGTAAGTTCATCTTAGCCCCGTTTTTAATATTCTTCGTATTTTTAAAGTTCTTGTATTATGAATTAGCTATTTTTAGCTATAAAATGAGTTAAGATGCATGTTCAAAAATCTACCCAAGAATGACATGCTTGCAAAATGATATTTTAAGGAAGTTTATGAGAGTTTGGTGTTAGATAAACATCTTTTTCTTAATGAATTTCATGAAAAATGATAGCATGGACTAATTTCTAATAGTTATGAAATTGATCGTACATATTAGAAATAGTGAGAATTGATAATTGTTATAGTAGAGAAAATGAATCCACTAAGCATGATGTTTAAGAAAGTTGAATGAGAATCATTTTACGATCCTAGGGGCAAAAGTGCAAATATGAGAAAGTTTAGGGGCAAAATAGTAGTTTTGCCAAATTATGAGTTGAGAGTCAATTTAGTCAACGTGAGTATTAAATGATCTAATTATTATTATAGATCAAGAAAAACGAAGCCTGAATCGAAACCGAGGCAAGAACAAAGTTGAGGACTAAATTGCATATCTACATACATTTTGTATATTGAGGTAACTTTGTATGATTTCTAAGCTTTATGATTACTATCATTGAATTGCTTAGTATAATGTACATTATTACCATAGAAATGCCTATTGCTCTGTTAAATAAAGAAATTAATGAGATTAAGCATGAGAAAGTCCCGATTGAATTGAATTACTTAGGATACTCGATCAACCACACGAGATAAGGAAGTCCGTTTAAGACCAAGCCTAGGCATGGCATCGACAAGCAAGTAAAGTTATCATGTAAGTCCAAGACAAGTCTTACAATTGAAGAGTTATTATGAGATGAAGACCCATGTAAGGCCAAGCCAAGGCATGGCATTGGTAAGTCTCCAAGCAAAGATGTCATGTAAGTCCAAGACAAGTCTTGGCATTGAAAAGCTATCATGAGATAGAGATCCGATGTAAGTCAAAGCCAAGGCTTGGCATTGGTGAGTAACAAGAAAGATTTCATTTAAGTCCAAGCCAAGGCTCGGCATTGACCAGTTCATGAGTAAAGATACCAAGTAAGACCATGTCAAGACATGGCAATGGTAAGTTCCCAAAGGAACACACAAGGAAGACTTTGAGTAAGACCATGTTAAGACATGGCATCAATACCAAGATGAGAGATCCCATGTAAGACCACATCGAGGATATGGCTTTGGCATCAAGTTATGTGGGATGAGATTCAGTATCCTCGGTTATTCATAGAAATTCATCGGGCAAATATATAAAGCTTAAATGAGTAAAGCTTAAATGATATAATAAGAAAATTAAGTAAGCAAAGCTATTATTAAGTTGTAAATGAGTATTATTCATGTTATGAATGATGATTTAGAGATTATGATTATTATAGTAAGGTATGCTGATCTATGTGATCAAGTGATACAGGGATCTTGTTTACCTCACGAGCATGAGACTAGTAAGTGTCATGAGATATGTAAGAATCAGTATGAGTAAGTAAGCTTTATAGCTGAAATTTATGATACTATTGTTTATATCAAATGGTTTATATTAAGCAAGTATGTTGCTACGTGCATTATATGCAAACTTACTATGCTAAATGCTTACGTCTTTTATTCTTTCTTCCTATGTAGTCCCGCCAAGCTAATTTTGTGGATCATCGTCATTGGAGCTCGGAGCATGCTATCAATCGATATTTTGGTATAGCCAAGTGTTTATATTAAGTATGGCATGTAGAGGAAGCATTTCATTTTAAGAATGTCTTAAAATTAACCAAAGTGTTGGCTATCAAGCTTAGTATTCTTTTTGTATATGGCCAAAGAGATTGGTCATGAATTATTAAGTATATATAATTTTATTTATCAATGAAGTATGCATCCTTGTTCATGTTAGATTTATTAAATTGAGTTGTCGATTTGAGCATGAGTTTGGTGTTGATTTTAGGGTGGCAATTGGCTTGGTAAATAGCCTCTAATTGCTCGCACGGTGTGGCACACGGGCATGTGTCTAGGTCGTGCTTACCCTGTACCTCTGTACTTTAAGTCAGGATAGACCACGGGCTAATCCCACGGACGTTTGTTTAGGTCGTGTGTGTTACACACGGTCATAACATGGGTGTGTGTCCTAGGACATGTGAATAAGTCAGTAGATCAAGGTATATCACACGGTCTAAGTCCACGGGAGTGTCAGGGCCGTGTGAAATTAGTCAGTGTCGACCACGGTTGGGTGACATGGGCATGTCTTAGGGTACACGGGCGTGTCCCAAGCTACATGGGCGTGTGACCTCTGTTTTGAGGAAAATTTCCCGATTGTATTCCGAAAGTTCCCGGATATGTGTTTAAGGCCTCATAGGCCCATGATATGGACGTTTTAACTAAGAAAGAAGAGTTTCTATTTCAGAAAAAAATTTTACAGCCTATAAGTACATATTTAATTGAGTTCAAGAATGGTAATGTCTCGTATCCAATCTTAGCCTCGGACTCGGGTATGGGGTGTTACATTTAGTGGTATCAGAGCTATGGTTTAGTTGGTTCTAGGACTATCGTAGCACGAGCACAAGTCTAGCTATACATGCCATATGTGAGAATGTTTTTATAATGATAGTGTGATGACTCCTAATGACTTAAATTATGTTTATACATATAGTAAATGGCTCCCGAAAGAGCTGTGGCAGATGATGTTGAAAGTAACGTGCCGGCTCTCGCAGAAGGGATGGTGCCGAATGAGAATGAGAATAGACCCACTACGGTGAGTCACGGAGGATGAGAAGAGGCTAGAGAAGCCTTCCGCCATGTGATGAATATATGGTATACGGTGTTCGTTCGTACGAACCCAAATGCACAACCCCCTCCATCCCCCCTGTTCCACAACCTATCCCTGCAGCCCCTCAAGTAGTAGAGGTGGTAAGAGGGGACAAACCTCCAGTTGATAGGATCAGGAAACATGGGGCAGAAGAATTTCGGGCTAGAAAAGATGATGATCCGAAAAAAGCTGAGTTCTGGATAGAAAATACTATCAGGTATTTAATGAGTTGTGATGCACACCTGAGGAATGCAAGACATGTGTAGTCTCCCTATTAAGAAATTCTACATACCAATGGTGGAACACCCTTGTGTCAGTGGTACCGAGGGAAAAGATTACATGGGAATTTTTCCAAGAAGAGTTCAAGAAAAAGTATATCAGTCAAAGGTTTGTGGACCAAAAAAGGAAGGAATTCTTAGAACTGAAGCAAGGCAAGATGTCGGTGACTGATTATGAGCGTGAGTTTGTACGACTCAGCAAATACGCTTGAGAATGCATGTCCACTGAAGCCATCATGAGTAAAACATTTGAAGACGGGTTAAATAAGGACATCAAACTGTTTGTTGCTGTCCTAGAATTAAAGGAATTCTTTGTGCTAGTAGAGGGGGCTGTAATGCCGAAGAGCTGGTAAAGGAGAAGAGAAAATCTGAAATGGAGTCCCGTGACTCTAGAAAGAGACAGTGGAATAAGTCATTCCAATCTTCATCCAAAAAGTCAAGAGATTTCCCTACCCGATTGGCTACTTCCACTGGATTTTCAAGGAAGGACAAGAGTAAACAGTATTTAGAAAATAAAGCACAGACTACTTCAGTTGCTAGTGTAGGGAATGTTCGATCTGACAGACCCCAATGCCCACAGTGTGGTAGACGTCATCTTGGAGAATGCCGATCAAACAAAAACGCACGTTTTAGATGTGGTTCCCAAGACAACTACATAAAAGATTGTCCAAAGACGATGAAAGAAGAGAGAATTCAGAACCTGAGATCTAGGAGTATGGTCCGAGGAAGACCGCAGAGAAACCCGAGAAGTGGGGTAAGTGGAAGAGGTAACCCAAGAGAGCAGGCCGCGAGACTCGAGGGTAGGGCTCCTGTAAGAACATATGCCATTCGTGCTCGTAAAGAGACATCTTCTCCTAATGTTATTACAGGTACCTTTTAACTTTATGATATTAAAGTTATTGCTTTAATAGATCCCAGATCTACACACTCTTACATTTGTATGAAACTAGCTTTAATAGATCCTGGATCCACACACTCTTACATTTGTATGAAACTAGTATCCAGTATGAATATGCCTATAGATTCTACGGAATTTATGATTAAGGTGTCTAATCCTTTAGGCAAGAGTGTGTTAGTTGATGAAGTATGTAAAGATTGTCCATTAATTATTAGAGGTCATTATTTTAAAGAAAATATTATGTTGCTACCATATGATGAGTTTGACATCATTCTAGGTATGGACTGGTTGACCACCCATGATGTAATAGTTAATTGTGGGAAGAAATATATTGAGATGAGATGTGAGAATGGTGACACTCTCCATATAGAATCAGATGAGCAAAGTAGATTACCAGTAACGATTTCTCACATGATGGCATAGAGATACATAAGAAAAGGGTATGAGGCATATCTGTCCTTTGTGATGAATGATAAAGAAATAGAGTTAAAGATTGAGACAGTATCGATAGTATGTGAGTATGTGGATGCTTTTCTCGAGGAATTACCAGGACTACCACCAGTTAGAGAGGTTGAGTTCAGCATTGAGTTAGCTCCCGGTACTGTACCAATATCTATTACTCCTTACAGAATGGCTCCAACGGAGTTGAAGGAGCTGAAGTCGCAGTTGCAAGAGTTGACAGATAAAGGCATGGGGTGCTCCGATGTTATTTGTGGAAAAGAAAGATGGCACCATGAGATTGTGCATAGATTATCGTCAACTTAATAAAGTGACAGTAAAGAACAAGTACCCATTGCCTAGGATCGATGATTTGTTCGATCAATTGAAAGGAGCCACTGTGTTCTCCAAAATAGACTTGAGATCAGGATACTACCAGCTGAGAGTGAAGGATTCAGATGTATCCAAGACCACTTTTCGAACAAGGTATGGGCATTATGAATTTTTAGTCATGCCCTTTGGTTTGACCAATGCTCCTGCGATATTCATGGACTTAATGAATCGCATATTTAGACCATACCTTCACAAGTTTGTAGTCATTTTCATTAACGACATACTGATTTATTCCTAAGATGAGAATGAGCATGCTGAGCATCTACAAATGGTTTTGCAGACTTTACGAGAAAATCAACTGTATACCAAGTTCAGTAAAAGTGAATTTTTACTTAAGGATATAGGATTGCTGGGACATATTGTCTCGGGAGAAGGAGTTCGAGTAGACCCAAGCAAGATTTCGACTATAATGGACTGGAAGCCACCGAAGAATATCTCTAAGATTAGAAGTTTTCTAGGCCTAGCCGGCTATTACAGACGATTCGTCAAGGGGTTTTCTATGATTGCAACCCCGATGATGAAATTGTTACAGAAAAATATGAAGTTTGAGTGGACAGAAAGATGCCAAAAAAGTTTCAAGAAACTGAAAGCAATGTTGATAGAAGCTCCAGTTTTAGTACAACCTGAAATAGAGAAAGAATTTATAATTTACAGCGATGCATCCTTAAATGGATTAGGCTATGTACTTATGCAAGAAGGCAAGGTGATTGCTTATGCCTCCAGACAATTGAAGCCTCATGAGAAGAATTATCTGACGCATGATTTAGAGTTGGCTGCCATAGTCTTCGCTTTGAGGATTTAGAGACACCATTTATATGGTGAAAGATGTCAGATTCTTACTGATCAAAAAAGTCTGAAGTACTTAATGACTCAGAAAGAATTAAACTTAAGGCAACGGAGATGGTTAGAGTTGATAAAAGATTATGAGTTAATCATTGACTACCATTCTGGAAAGGCAAATGTGGTCGCCGATGCTTTGAGCAGGAAGTCCCTTTTTACATTAAGGGCAATGAATTCGCGGATGACCTTATCTGACGATGGTTCTATTCTAGCTGAGTTGAGAGCTAGACCAATGTTCCTTCGAGAGATCTTTGAGGCTCAGAAAGAATATAGTGAATTGCAAGTCAAGAGAGCTCAGTGCGAGTTAGATGTTGAATCTGACTTTCAAATTAATTCTAATGGATACTTGATGTTTAAAGATAGAGTTTCTATACCGAGAAAAGAGGAGCTTATTCAGAGAATTTTGCACGAGGCACATACCGGATGTCTATCTATACATCCGGGTAGTACTAAGATGTATAATGACTTGAAGTAATAGTATTGGTGGAAAAGAATGAAAAAAAGATATTTCAGAGTAATTGTCAAGATCCTTGATTTGTCAGCAGGTAAAGGCTGAACACCAAGTACCTTCGGGGTTGCTTCAACCAATTATGGTACCCAAGTGGAAATGGGACCTTATCACTATGGATTTTGTAACGGGGTTACCATTATCACCGAGCAAGAAATATGCTATATGGGTTGTAGTTGATAGACTCACCAAGTTAGCTTGTTTCTTACCTATACGAGTGGATTACTCACTCGATAAGTTGGCAAGTTTGTATGTTTCTGAAATAGTAAGGCTTCATGGAGTTCCTTTGTCAATCATATCGGATAGAGATCCGAGATTTACATACAGATTTTCGAAGAAATTACAAGAGGCCCTGGGTACAATGTTGAGTTGTAGTACTGCTTTTCATACTTATACTGACGGTCAGTTGGAGACATTAATTCAAGTACTCGAGGATATGCTCCGGTGTTGTGTCCTAGAATTCCTAGGCAGTTAGGAAAAGTTTCTCCCATTGGTAGAATTTGCCTACAATAATAGTTTTTAGTCGAGTTTAAAGATGGTGCCTTATGAGGATTTATATGGGCGTAAGTACAAAATGCCTTTATTTTGGACTGAACTAAAAGAAAACCAGATTCACGAGGTTGATTTTGTTAGGGAAGCTGAAGAGAAAGTGAAAGTGATATGAGAATGTTTAAAAGCTGTATTAGGCAGACAGAAGTCCTATTCGGACTTAAAGAGAAAATAGATAGAGTATCAAGTCGGAGATAAAGTTTTCTTGAAAGTGTCACCATGGAGGAAAGTTCTCAGATTTGGCTGGAAAGGCAAGTTGAGTCCACATTTTATTGGACCGTATGAGATTACCGGGAAAGTTGGGCCGGTAGCTTACAGATTGGCTTTTCCATCAGAGTTAGAAAAGATACACGATGTGTTTCACGTGTCAATGTTGAGACGCTACCGATCAGATCCTTCACATGTAATTGCCCCGTCCGAGATAGAGATTCATCCCAATACGACTTATGGTGAAGAACCAGTTAAGATTTTAGCTCGGGAAGTCAATCAACTAAGAAATAAAAGTATTGCCTTAGTAAAAGTATTGTGGCAAATACATGGGATAGAAGAAGCTACATGGGAACCAGAAGAGAGTATGAGAGACCAATATCCAAACCTTTTTGCTGGTAAGATTTTTTAGGACGAAAATCCCTAAAGGGGAGAATTATAACAGCCCGATTTAGGGCCTAGTTGGAACAGTGGTGCAAGACCACAAATCCAAAATAGTAAAATGAATTTTTATGATAATTGAAATGTTTGCATGATAGTATGAAAGTTTCATGTGGAATTTTTATGAAAATTTATATTAAAGGGTCCATTATGACTAAATTGCAAAAGTTACAAAATATAAAATAGCTTTAGAATAGTAATTAGAAGTCCTTAAATAGCAATTTGCCCAAATTATAACTTTTGGACAAAATTGGACATGAGTTAGTAATTTGTACAAAATTAGAGAGAATGGCATTTTGGTCATTTATCAATTAAATGATTAAAATAGGAAAAAGATGATAAAAATCTCATTCATCTCCTTCATTGGTGCCGGAAATTTGAAGAACCCCATAGCTAGGGTTTATTCATCTTTCAAGCTTGCTAGTAAGTTCATCTTAGCCCCGTTTTTAATATTCTTCGTATTTTTGAAGTTCTCGTATTGTGAATTAGCTATTTTTAGCTATAAAATGAGCTAAGATGCATGTTCAAAAATCTACCCAAGAATAACATGCTTGCAAAATGATATTTTATGGAAGTTTATGAGAGTTTGATGTTAGATAAACATCTTTTCCTTAATGAATTTCTTGAAAAATGATAGTATGAACTAATTTCTAATAGTTACGAAATTGTTCATACATATTAGAAATAGTGAGAATTGATGATTGTTATAGTAGAGAAAATGAATCAGCTAAGCATGATGTTTAAGAAAGTTGAATGAGAATCATTTTACGAGCCTAGGGGCAAAAGTGCAAATATGAGAAAGTTTAGGAGCAAAATAGCAATTTTGCCAAAGTATGAGTTGAGAGTCAATTTAGTCAACGTGAGTATTAAATGATCTAATTATTATTATAGATCAAGAGAAACGAAGCCTGGATCAAAACTGAGGCAAGAACAAAGTCGAGGACTAAATTGCATATCTACATACATTTTGTATATTGAGGTAAGTTTGTATGATTTCTAAGCTTTATGATTACTATCATTGAATTGCTTAGTATAATGTACATTATTACCATAGAAATGCTTATTGATATGTTAAATAAAGGAATTAATGAGATTAAGAATGAGAAAGTCCCGATTGAAGTTGAATTACTTAGGATACTCGATCTACCACACAAGATAAGGAAGTCCGTATAAGACCAAGCCAAGGCATGGCATCGGCAAGCAAGTAAAGTTATCATGTAAGTCCAAGACAAGTCTTGGCATTGAAGAGTTATTATGAGATGAAGACCCATGTAAGCCCAAGCCAAGGCATGGCACTGGTGAGTCTCCAAGCAAAGATGTCATGTAAGTCCAAGACAAGTCTTGGCATTGAAAAGCTCTTGTGAGATAGAGATCCCATGTAAGTCCAAGCCAAGGCATGGCATTGGTGAGTAACAAGAAAGATTTCATATAAGTCCAAGCCAAGGCTCAAAATTGTTCAGTTCATGAGTAAAGATACCAACTAAGACCATGTCAAGACATGGTAATGGTAAGTTCCCAAGGGAACACACAAGGAAGACTTTAAGTAAGTCCATGTCAAGACATGGCTTTGGCATTGAGGGTAAGAGATCCTATGTAAGACCATATTGAGGGTATGGCTTTGGCATTGAGTTATGTGGGATGAGATTCAGTATCCTCGGTTATTCATAGAAATTCATCGGGCAAATGAGTAAAGCTTAAAGATATAGCAAGAAAATTAAGTAAGCAAAGCTATTATTAAGTTGTAAATGAGTATTATTCATGTTATGAATGATGAATTAGAGATTATGATTATTATAGTAAAGTATACTGATCTATGTGATCAAGTGATACAGGTATCTTGTTTACCTCATGAGCATGAGACTAGTAAGTGTCATGAGATATGTAACAATCAGTATGAGTAAGTAACCTTTATAGCTAAAATTTATGATACTATTGTTTATGTCAAATGGTTTACATTAAGCAAGTATGTTGCTATGTGAATTATATGCAAACCTACTAAGCTAAATGCTTACGTCTTTAATTTTTTCTTCCTATGTAGTCCAGCCAAGCTAATGTCATGGATCATCGTCATCGGAGCTCAGAGCACACTATCAATCGATATTTTGGTATAGCCAAGTGTTTATATTAAGTATGGCACGTATATGAAGCATTTGATTTTGAGAATGTGTTTTAAAATTAGCCAAAGTGTTGGCTATCAAGCTTAGTATTCTTTTTGTATATGGCCAAAGAGATTGGTCATTAATTATTAAGTATGTATGATTTTATTTATCAATGAAGTATGCATCCTTGTTCATGTTAGATTTATTAAATTGGGTTGTTGATTTGAGTGTGAGTTTGGTCTTGATTTCAGGGTGGCAATTGGCTTGGTAGATAGCCTCTAAGTGCCCACACGGTTGGACACATGGGCGTGTGTCTATTCTGTGCATACCCTGCTCCTTTGTACTTTAAGTCAGAATAAACCACGGTCTAATCCGACGGCCGTTTGTTTAGGTCGCGTGTGTTACACACGGTCATAACATGGCGTGTGTCCCAGGCCGTGTGAATAAGTCAGTGGTCTAAGTCTACGGGTGTGTCAGGACCTTGTGAAATTAGTTACTGTCGACCACGGTTGGGTGACATGGGCATGTCTTAGGGGCACACGGGCGTGTCCCTAGCAACATGGGCGTGTGACCCCTGTTTTGAGGAAAGGTTCCCGATTGAATTTCAAAAGTTCCCGGATATGTGTTTAAGGCCTCATAAGCCCATGATATGTACGTTTTGACTAAGAAAGAAGAGTTTCTATTTCAGAACAAAATTTTATAGCCCGTAAGTACATGTTTAAGTGAGTTCAAGCATGGTAATGTCTCGTATCCAGTCTTAGCCTCGGACTCGGGTATGGGGTGTTATATTATCTTCTTCAACCTATCATTTGAAACTTTTCGACTATGGCAGCTTAAGTCTCTTGCAGGTGAACTGATGTTAAAGGGACGTAAATCAGCTCCTGAGGAGAAGCCCTGAATGCGATACAAGATGGAATGGAGAGGTTCAAGTCAGAATTGTCTAAGAATAGTATTCTCCAGTTGTTTTTATATATTTATTTTCTAAACGATGGTGATTACATTCTATTTCATGTTTGTATAGAAGTACACATTATTTTATTCAATCTTTCTTCTACTATTTAATCTTTGTGTTTGAATGTTTTTAGCATGAAAGTGTTATTGCGGTAGCTGACACTAGAAAGTGCAGCGACAGTTGAAGCTAACAAGCATGACAACGGAAGTTACTTGAGGATTAGAGGAATTTAATCCACTTTTTATTAATACTGTTCCATTTCCATCATCAGAAGTTGTGGTTAATGTGCATGTTTAACTCTTATATTAAAGACAAAAGTTAAGCTTGGTAAGATATTCATTGCGATTTAATGCATGGAAAATCACCTATCCTTTTATACCTTGTAAGCACTTAGTATTCTGTTGACTTTTCACATTAGGGATCCCAGTTTATCATTATCATATTTTATCTTATTATTTTCAAGTTATTGCTTCGACAACTACTTTAACAATTTATCTCGATTCTCTCTATTTATTGCACTAACATTAATAGACAAAAGACAACCATCCTCGTGGGATCGATATCCGATGGACTCATATTTGTCTACTGTACTTGCATCGACAATGTATGCTTACACATTATTGCTATGACGTTAAACAACCAATCAAGTTTTGGCGTCATTGCCGGGGATGGCGTTTGTTTGATGTTCTTTTGCTTTTGCACTTTATTTTTTATTATATAATATTTAGTGCTCACTAACTTGTTTTCTTTTGGTCGCTATTTTAACATTTTATTTTAGGTGTTTGATGACTCGAAGCAATTTGGAGTTTATTGCCGATTTTGATCTAAAAATTGAAAGAGCAGTTCAAATGAGACTTCAAGAACAAACTAATATGGCTTTACCAAGAAACAATGAAGCCATACCCTAGATGCAGCACCAAAATGCTAATGACCCACCGTTGCCGCAAGACACTCAAATATAAAATAGGACTATACGAGACTTTGCAGTACTTATCATGGATGACTTACAACCACGAGTTGTTAGGCGAGCAATCCAAGCTAGGAATTTTGAACTCAATCCAGTAATGTTTCAATTATTGAATTCTAATGGGCAATATGCTCGAGTGCCATATGAAGATGCACAAGAACATCTTAAATCATTTTTATTAATTTGTGCTTCCTTTATTCAACAAGGCGTTCCTAATGACACTTTGAAGATGCAATTATTTTCTTATTCCTAGTAACACAGTTTGTTTTTCACTTTAACCCACCGACAATGAATGCTCGTCTCCAAAATGATATTACAACTTATCATCAGCTGGATGATGTGAATTTTCACAGTGCATGAGAATGTTATAAATCTTTTCTTAGACGTTTCCCTATGCACGATATTCGACAAGAAACAAAAATTGAAAATTTCTAAAATGGGCTGAATTCACAGACTAGGAATCTTGTTGACACATCAGCCAATGGTCCTTTGCTGGATTGTACTTAAAGCTATTGGAATTCTGGAGAGAATTGCTCATAATGATTATCAATATCCTATCTCTAGATCTATACAAGCAAAAGCTACTCTAGGAGTTATTGAAATGGACACCATATCTACACTTAGTGCTCAAGTTTCTTTTCTTACAAATATGATAAAAAGTATGCAAGGTACTAGTAACTTTGCACCTATACAAGTCGCTTAACAAGTTGATGTTCCTAACTTTTGTTGTGAGATTTACAGTGACAACCATAGATATGAAGATTTTCCATAACATGCAGAGAATGCTTTTTATGCCAGTAACATCTGCAACAATTCTTATGGAAACTCTTATAATAATTCTACATGTAATCAACAATCTTGGGAAACTCAGACTGCCAGACAAATTGCTGCGACATTCCAGTATAGGAGTATATCTACTCAAGGAAATAATAATCCAAGATAAGGGAATTACAATCAACAAAAGCAGAACTACAATCAGCACACTCAGATACATCCACAACAAAGCCAAATGCATCCTCACCAGAATCAGATGAAGCCACACCATTCTTCAATGTCGAATTAGCATGTTCAAGGACATCGTCAACAACCGTACATATTACTCGCACAAAAGCTATTGTGTAAGGGAATTCATGTTCTATTTGGGCGTTGGAGGCACAATTAGGACAACTTGCTTCGAATCTGAATACTTGACCACCGGGCACACTACCTAGGAACACAAAAAATCCTAGTTTGAGGGGGAAAGAGCACTGTAAGGCTATCACTCTTAGATGTGGTAAACAAATTGGCGAGCCGACTATAGACTCTACTGTAGCACCTTAAGATACTGGTGAATGATCCCTGGCGAGAAGGTTGAATCTGAAGAGCTTTTCGATGTTCCAGACAAAGAAGTTCCACAAATTGTCACTTGTATGCCTAATGTCTGATCCCCAAAACTGTCGACGCAATCAAAGGTGTCGGCACAATCAGATGTATCTCCACTTGTACCTTTTCTACAAAGATTCAGGGAGAATGAGTAGGATAACCAGTACCAGTAATTTTTGAACACACTGAATCAACTTCAGGTCAATATTCTTTTAGTAGACGCTCTTGTGCAAATTCTGAATTACGGGAAATTTATGAAGGAGCTCTTGTCCTAGAAGAAGAAGCTTATTGATATGGAAGCTATTGTACTCACAGAAGGTTGTAGTGTTCTTTTGACAAATAAGTTGCCCCCAAAATGAATGATCCTGAGAGCTTTAATATCCCATGTTCAATAGGAAACCATTATTTGGGCAAGGCTTTATGTGACTTGGGAGCTAGCATCAACCTAATGCAGCTATCTACTTTCAGAAAGTTGGGAATTTGTCACATGAAACCTACTTTAGTGACATTGCAACTAGCAGTCCCTCAACCTGAAAGGAAAATAAAATAAATCTTAGTTCGTGTGGATAAATTAATTATTCTAGTTGGTTTGATCATACTTGACTACAAGAAAAATAAGGAGGTTCCGATAATCTTGGGACAACCATTTTTAGCCATTGGATGAACTCTTATTGATGTTTACTAAGGTGATGAGTACATTACCTTTAGTGTTTTCGAATTTATTCAATTGGTAGGAAAAAGAATAATACCATACTATCGATGTGCTTGATGATCTAACTAAGGAAGAATTCAATGGCCAAAGCACAATATTTTCTGAGGAGTTTGCAATGATGTCTGATGATGAATTCTTAGATGATTGTGACAACATGGTTGAAGTTAATAATATTGAACTCAGGCATGGATGGAAGATTGAATCCTTAGACTTAGCCAATAGAACAGCTCCAATTTTCAAGCCATCTATTGACGAAGCTCCTACTCTGTAATTGAAAACACTACCTACTCATCTTAAATACATGTTAACAATACTCTCCCAATTATTGTCTCCGCAACACTGGATGTAACTCAAGAAGAGAAATTGGTCTGTATTCTAAAGCAACATAAACAAGCTATTGCTTGGAGTATTACCGATATTCGAGGCATTAGTCCATCTTTTTGCATGCACAAGGTCAAGTTGGAAGATGAAGGCAAGCAATCGATTGAGCAACAATGAAGATTAACCGAGAAGATGAAGGAAGCTATTAAGAAAGGAATTATAAAATGGCTTGATGCTAGAATTATTTACCCTATTTCTGATAGCAATTGGGTAAGTCCAGTGTAATGTGTTCCTAAAAAGAGTGGCATGACTTTGGTTAGCAATGACAAAGATGAATTACTTCCTACTCACATTCCTACGAGATGGCAAGTCTGCATGGATTATCACAAACTTAATGCAGCCATAAGAAAGAACCACTTACCACTTCCTTTCATTGACCAACTGTTCGAAAGGCTTGCTAGAAGAGCCTATTACTGCTTCTTAGATGGTTATTCTGGGTACAATCAAATTACTATTGCACCGGAGGATTAGGAGAAAACATGTAACACCCCTTACCCGTGTCTGACGCCGAAACCAGATACAAGGCATTACTATGCTTGACCCTGCTTGAACATGTATTAACGGGCTATAAAATTTCATTTCAATTTAAAAACTTTTCTTTCTGAATCATGACTTACATAACACGGGCCTACAAGGCCTTAAACATACATTCAGAATGTTTCGAGGTTCAACCGTAAACTTTTACACACATTGGAAATTTTTGCCTAAACAGGGCTCACACACCCGTGTGACTTGGAACACGCCCGTATGGGCAGGCCATGCGGTCTCACACGGCCATGTCCCTAGCCCGTGTAGAATTTATTTTTATTTTGAACCTACAAGGGTTTTCACACGGCCGGGCACACGCCTGTGTCAATGGCCCGTGTCCTTCACACGGCCTAGACACGCCCGTGTCCTCACTCGTGTGAAAAATTAGGGGTATTCTATTTATGACGTCAGCAAACCATTAAGGAGCACACAGCCTAGGCACACGCCCGTGTGGCTAGCCCGTGGTCAACACTGACTTAAAACACTAACATGCAGGGGACACACGGCCTCTTGCCACACCCATATGGGTTGATCGTGTGTCACACACGGCCTAGACAAACTCCTGTGTGTCTATCCGTGTGGACACTTAAAGGCTATTTTCCAAGCCAATTGCCACCCTAAAATCAAGACCATTCATATACCTAATCCAACTACTAAAATACTTCATAAAAAAAACATGAACAATAATGCATAACTCATTAGCATTGATGTGTAAACATAGTAAATATTGGCCAACCTCTTTAGCCATATACAAAAAGAATAATAACCTTAATAGCCAACACTTTGGTTCCTCTTAAGACATAACTCAAAATGAAATGATTCCTATACATGCCATACTTAATATAAACAACTTGGAAATACCAAAATAGTGATTGATAGTGAGTTCTGAGCTTCGACCACTATGATCCCCGAACTCGCTAGGCGAAACTACAAGGAAAGAAGAAAAGAAAGAAGTAAGCATATAGCTCAGCAAGTTTGTATGAAACTCATATAGCAATATATTTGCTCAATATAATTCATCCATCATGAAATAACGACAACATAAGTCTCAAATGCTTGGCTCACTTACTCATACTTATCTTTTCTTATCACATGTTACATGACAATTTCATACTTCCATTATAATCATGGTACCTGTATCACCTAATCATAGAGATTAGTACATTTTTCCGATGCAAAAGTAAACTTAATCTTCATTCTTCTTAACATGAACAATGCTTTTTATCAACCTTAAATAACCTAACTTATATCTATCTTTACTTGCTTAACTTTCTTATTATCTCTTTCATACTTGGCCCTTTTGCCCGATGAATTACCCAGAATAATTGAGGTTACTCAATCTCGTCAAACATGTATCTCGATGCCAATGCCATGTCCCAAACATGGTCTTAGATGGGATCGCATCATGATGCCAATGCCATATCCTAGATATGGTCTTACATGGGATCTCTTAATTCGGTACCGATGCCATGTCCCAGACTTGGTCTTACATGAGACCTTCCTTATATGTTCCTTTTGGAAACTTACCATTGCCACGTCTTGACATGGTCTTACGTGGTATCCTTGCCTTATAAATCTTATCAATGCCATGTCTTGACACGGACTTACATGATATCTTTGCCTTATAAATTCACTAATGCCAAGCCTTAGCTTAGACTTACATGGGACTTTTGCCTCATGATAACTTTTCAATGCCATGACTTGTAATGGGCTTATATGATATCCTTAATGCCAATGCCCTGTCTTGACATGGTCTTATACGGACTTTCCTTGTCTCAGGCTGTGGTATTAGTATTCCTCATTATTCTGATTCTTCAACCGGGTCTTCCTCTTACATGTTCTCATTCATTTTCTTATCAATATATCATTAATCATAACTTCATAAAAAATAGTGCATATTATACAACATAATAAGCAATTTATTCAAAATACATGTGAAGCCTTAAATTCATAAAAACTTACCTCGATATTCAAAATGTATGTAGAGATGTAATTTAGTCCTCGACTTTGTTCTTGCCTCGGTTTCGATCCGGGCTTCATGTTTCTTGAACTATAATAATAATTTAGCTTGTTTAATACTCATATTGACTAAATTAACTCATAACTCATACTTTGCAAAAATTACTATTTTTCCCTTACACTTTGACAAAATGACCATTTTACCCCTAGGCTTGGAAATCAATTCTAATCATATTTCTTGTAACATCCCGATTTTGGGCTTAGTCGAAACAGTGGTTTCGAGACCACAAATTCGATGTTGAGAAATTTATTTTATTTATATTTTTATGGTCTACAATTTCAACGAATGATTTTGGGAAAATCTCATTCGAAAATTTTGACGTCTGGGCACTCAATTTAGTCAAAAGGACTAAATTATAAAAAGTGAAAAAGTTGAGTTCCACATGTTAGAGGTGTCCAATTGTTATGAAATTTTAAATTAGAGGTCCTTAAATTATAATTAGACCATTGGTAAAGTTGGTGGACAAAAAAGGACATGGATGGGTAAGTTTCAAAAGATTTTTTTAAGGGGCATTTTGGTAATTTAGAGAATTAAATGAATTAAAAACAAAATTTAGATGCCAAATTTTTCCATCTTCAAGCTTAGGCCGAATTTAACATGTGGGAAGCCATGGATAGGGTTTTCAAACTTTCCAAGCTTCATGGTAAGTCCATTCAAGCCCCGTTTTTTTATGTTCTTTACATTTTTGGGGTCCTAGTAACTTGATTTAGTTTATTCTAGCAATAATTTAACCTAGGGTTCATATTTGGAAAAATACCCATAGGTGAAATGTGTTCATTTTGATGTTTTATGGCAAAATATGAAGCTTAGAATTATGTTAAACAACTTTTACTAAGCGATTTTAAGTGAGAACGAGTAAAACGACATAATCGACAAAAATACCTAATGTACATAAGTGCATGTTAGAGCAAGAATTTGATGTTGCCATACAAGGGAAAAATGCTCAGTGTGTTATAAAACATAAGAATAAGGGATGAAGTTTAATTTTTGAGACTAGGGGCAAAATCATAATTATGCAAAAGTTTAGGGGCAAAATTGTAATTTTTCCAGAGTTTGAGTTAGGGACTGTTTTGAGTAGTACATTGCTTAAATAAGTGAAATGTGATTTTTTTAGACCCCGAAAAATGAGATTTGGACCTAGAACGGGAGGAAAATCGAAAATCGGGAAAGTTGGTAAATTGCCATTTCTGGATCCGAGGTTAGTTGGTGTGTTAATAATAATGCAATAATGTCGTAATGTATATTTGAAACCTAAATTGTGGTATTAAATTGATTTTGCTGAGTTACATGTTTAGTGTATTATGTTGGTGAATTGATTTAATAATATGTTTATGATAAAAGGTGACATAGGTGACATGGAAAATGGGTTGAAATGTTGTGCTTAAAGGTGTTTTCTATGACTATGGTTATTATGTGAAATGGAAAGTTGATATGTAAATAATGCATTTATTTTACTTGTTCAACAATTATTTTGCTAGATATTATGGAAATCATTGGGTGATAACTAAAATATGAAAATGTATGGAATGAGAAACTCTCGATTGAACCTTCGGAAAACCGAGTAAAAGATGGATATCATCTTTTCTTTATTTTAATACTAAACTATCAATATTAGTCATCAAACTCACCAACTTTGACAATTTTGTCTCCTATGGCCGGCCACCCTATACCAAGGGGGTCTAATTGCCCTTTAAACACCTCCAATTTACATTCTAAGACTATTTGGCACCTTTAGCTTATAAAATAGAACTTTTACACTTTATGCGATTTAGTCCTTTTCGCGATTAAGCAAGAAATCGCTAAAATTAAAGTACCAAAATTTTCATTTTCTTCTGAAATCATGCTCTAACACATAAAATAACATGAAAATAATTTTCCCTAACCTCAGATTAGTGATCCTGAGATCACTGTTCTGACTAGCCCCTGAACCGTGCTGTTACAATTCTCCCCCTTCAGGATTTTCGTCCCCGAAAATCTTACCGGTGAAAAGGTTGGGATATTGGTTTCTCATACTTCCCTTGGTCTCCGGCGTAGCCTCTTCAATCCCATGTCTTTGCCATAGCACTTTCACAAGAGCTATATTTTTGTTTCTCAACTGTTTGACCTTTCGCGCCAAAATTTTAACCGGTTCTGCACCATAAGTCAAATCTGGTTGTATCTCTACCTCTGTTGGTACTATGACATGTGTAGGGTCTGAGCGGTATCGGAGCAACATGGATACGTGAAAGATGCCATGAATCTTTTCCAGCTCAGGTGGCAAGGCCAACTGATAAGCTACCGGTCCTATCCTCTCGGTAACTTCATAAGGTCCGATAAAACATGGACTTAATTTGCCTTGCCGACCATATCTAAGGACTTTTCTGCAAGGTGATACTTTCAAAAACACTTTATCACCTACTTTGAATTCAATCTCTTTCCTCTTCAAATCCGATTAGGACTTTTGTCTATCTGAGGTGACTTTCAGACAGTCACATATCATTTTTACTTTCTCTTTCGTTTCCCTAACAAAATCGACTCCGTGTAACTGTTTATCTCTGAGTTCTGACCAATACAAGGGCGTTCAGCACTTACGCCCACACAATGCCTCATAAGGTGCCATTTTCAAGCTTGACTGAAAACTATTGTTGTAGGCAAATTCCACTAACGGCAAGTATTTTTCCCAGCTGTCCTGAAACTTAAGAACACAACATCTGAGCATGTCTTCGAGAATTTGGATCAACCTCTCCGACTGACCGTCGGTCTGGGGGTGAAAAGCTGTACTAAAATTCAACTTTGTGCCCAATGCCTTTTGCAACTTCTTCCAAAAACTTGATGTGAATCTCGGATCTCTATCCGATATAATCAATAAAGGCACTCCATGAAGCCTTACTATCTCTAAAATGTACAAGTTTGCAACCTTGTCAAGTGAGTAATCAACTCGTACATGTATGAAATGAGCTGACTTCGTAAGTCTATCGACTACAACCCATACATCTTTCTTCCTTGATGTCAATGGTAAGCCCATTACAAAGTCCATAGTAATACGGTCCCACTTCCACTCGAGTACCATAATAGGTTGAAGCAAACCCGAAGGCACTTGGTGTTCGGCCTTTACTTGCTGAAAAAATCAAGCATCTCGAAACAAACTCAGAAATATCTTTCTTTATACTCGGCCACCAATACCATTTCCTCAAATCATTATACATCTTGGTAATACCCGGATGTACAAATAAACATCCCTATGTGCCTCATACAAAACTTTACAAATGAGCTCATCATCCCTCCGTACACAAACTCTATCTCTGGACATTAAACATCCATCTGAATTTATCCGAAAGTCGGACTTAACACCTGACTTGCACTGATCTCTTTTGACTTGTAACTCGCTTACCTTTCTGAGCCTCATAGATCTCTTGAAGGAACACCGTTCTAGCCCTCAACTCATCTAGAATAGAACCATCATCGAAAAAAGTCATCTGTGTATTCAAGGCCCTCAATGAAAATAGGGGCTTCCTACTCAAAGCATCGGTGATTACGTTCGCCTTTCATCGATGAATACGTGCTGAAAAAAGTCAATACACAAAAAAACTTGATATGTAAAGCATGTAAACATATAACCACATTGGCACATTTCTTCTACAAGACAAATTTCTCACATTTATACTTTGATTCATATTCTTAGCCAAATTGCCACATTTATCAATTCAAGAATCATATACACATAGTTTTTCATATATGCTTTCATGTAACATATTTCCAATCTATCATAGTAAAACACATAGTGACTTACCTTATATATACATTTGGTATATAATCAACGTACCTGAATCGGACATTCATTTACTTAATCTATCAAAGCTTGAATTTGTCATTCGTATTTCAAACTTGCCCGTTGAACCATAAGGAATCCAGTAGGATACTTCAAAAGCTCAGAATAGTAGTACAATGCCATCGTCCCAGACGAGGTCTTACATGTACTCAGATACCGATGCCACTGTCCCGGAGAGGGTCTTACACGAATCAGAACGATGCCAATGTCCCAGACATGATCTTACACATAAAGACCATAATGATGCCAACGTCCTAGACGTGGTTTTATACGTAAAGCTTATATTGATGCCAACGTCCCATACGTGGTCATGCACATAATCAGATATCGATGCCACTGTCCCGGACAGGGTCTTACATGAATCTCAAATCAATGCTAACGTCCCAGACGTGGTCTTACATGACGAAACAGAATAGATATCTATGTCATGACATAGCTAAACCTATCTATTCCTAGGTTCGTACGAGACTTCTCAGACGTTGTCACTATATCGACCTTATCTCATAATTCATATGCATAACATCACATAGATATTCATTGTCCACAATAATCATGAGAACATTTACAATTTCATATAAATGCGTTTATTTGCATAGTGACTTACCTCGGGTTCTGTTTATCAGGATGAAAATGGCTACTCATTTACTTTCGCTTTCCCACGATCTAAATCCGTTTTCCTCGGTTCTTGATCTAAACACATTCAGATATAATCCTTTTATTCACTAATTCATTCAATTCAATCCAAGGACACACATTTAGGGCTATTTGCAAATTAACCCTCAATTTTTCACATTTAGACAATTTAGTCCATTTTTTTCAAAACATCAAATTCACAAAATCCACTTATACACAAAGTTAGCCGAATATACCTACATCACATACAAGCCCACATTTTTTGTTAAATTCACAAATTAGTCCATCAATTTGTCATTTTCTCAATTTAGCCCTATTTAGCCAAATTCCTCAAAAATTCAAGAACAAAGTATATTCATCAATTACATATCTATCATTTAACACCATAAAACATCACAAAACTCAACATAACATCAATGGCATTTTACACAAACTTCATCAATTCATGAATTTGAGATATGGGTTTTAAAGCTCTCGAAGCAACGATTACAAAAATTGTAGAAATTATCAAAAATCGAAACCAAATCATACCTTGAATTTAAGCTTGTATGTGCCAAAATTTGAAAGCTCTTATTCTTTCTTTCCCCTTGATATTCGGCCAAAGAAAATATGATGATAACTATCATCTTTCAATTGTTTCTTTTACTAATTGATGTTAATAATTCAATTACTAAATTGCCCTACCATTAAACATATAAAACAATTTATTACTAAGGTTATTATGACATTCTACCATCCACTAATTCAATAATGGCTTAATTGCCATATACGACCCCCAACTTTACAAAGCCACAACATATAAGTGCTTTAACATATTGTAACACCCCTAACCCGTTTCCGTAGCCAGATTAGGGTTATGTGGCATTACCTAACTAAAATCAATTCCGAATAGACATTCAGTTGAATTCAACTCAAGCAATGCGATCTCTACTATATCATATAACATTACAATCTATTAATTTAAATCAGGTACCATGAGTTTTATTACCGGAACTTAGTACATACAAATATCTGTTTGACATGACTTAAGCATTCATGACATATATAAGTATAAATAAACATAATCTGATTTTCATTTATATTACTATGATACATATACATATTAACCCAACCGAATCATTTATACCATTTTAATAGCAATTGCATATACAAGCATATTGAAGTTACATCTTGACCGAAACATACAATTGATGTTATGAACATATATTGCATACATTGCCCTATAAACAAAAGTCACATTTATACTTGCACATGATTAATCATACAATATACACCAAATTCAAATACGTTTATTAATGTACCTAAACTTTACAATTTATTTTATTAACCAACGAAAGATTCGGTCATACCATAATCAATATCATATGCATATCACAATGTTTCAAATATTGAGACCAAACCATAACATTCTTACTTACTGTCTAGATTCGAGCTTAAATTGAATATTACTTATTCTTACTACCTCAAGCATGCATCATTTACCATATTGCCGAAGCACATGTCTTAACTCAACTATCATTATTAATGTATATTAAACGAATAACTCATTAATTCATCTTGATCAATATCATACATACAATGTAGCCACCATGTTTCACATATATAATTCAAGGCTAAGTATATTAATCCAAATATATAACAAGCATATTACACTACTATATATATATATTACCCACTTGAATCATCAATCATCATTACCATTTCCTTATTAGCCAAAACGCATAACTGAACATTATAACCTTTATGCCACATGATCACTTTCCAAGAATGCTTTAAACCTTGACCAAATTACACATTCAAAAACATTATAATCATATCATCATATCAAAACATAGAAATTCAAACTGGATCAACAGAGATAGCCATTTCTGCAAGGCTATAATTTTATACAAGACCGAACATCATTGGATTAAACCATAGTCTAACCTATACATGCCCTTGATTCAAAAACTAAACTTAAGTACCAAAAAGGGGTGATAGTGTGGTTGACTTCTCCAACGATGCTCTGAGCCTGTAGCTGGATCAACAATCTATAAAATAGAACAATGAACACACACAGAGTAAGCTTGCTAGCTTAGTAAGTCTCAGGCAAATGTTAATATAACAATCAAACATTTAAACATTTTAACCTTCAGCTTATGGCATTGAATATAAACATTTTAATATGTGAATTTAAACATGGCCGAATACTATCAATTCATTAACCTAAGTGTTTGCACTTTATTACCATAAACATGTAATTTATCGAAACCCAAAAAAATATATCACATTTATTCGCATACTCCAAGTCATATGAGTACAATGTTCATATCAACCTTATAAACTTATTTATACAAATATGCAAACACTCAAATCCTTTCACCCTTAACATTTTCACTTATAGCCGATTCTCCAAAATAGCACATTTAAACTCATATTCTATTATATAATGTTCATACACATCAATAGTAAACTCAATAGCACATATCAAAATTTTTATCGAATCATCAACCATATCATATCATACTTAATTCAAATAGTATTATACCAACTTACCTTACCCCTTATAAATATATAAGGCTTATACTTACCTGAGCTTTTAGCTCATTACATTAACTATGTTTCACCTTGCATGATTCATGATTTCTCCATTTTTAACATATCACCGGCATTAAGCTTGCTAGGCATCAAAGCCTGAAATATACACCGGCATAAAGCCTGCTAGACCAGAGGTTTGAAATTTGATCACCGGCATTTAGCCTGCTAGGTAATAAGCCCGAAACACTTCACTGGCACAAGGCCTGCTAGGCTCAAAGCCCGATACAATTCACCAATATCACATATGATTCACATCACTTTCACATAGTGAACTCAATTAATTCATTTACATATCATTGTTAAATTACTTCTACAGATTTGGCTTTAACATATTTCATTCTACAAGTTCATAATTCAACATATATACTAGATTATAATCGATATTTATGATATTAACTTGCTTAAAGACTTACCTCGACTTTCGAAAGATAACGAAGACCGGCTATTCGATAACCTTTACCTTTCCCTGATCCAAATCTATTTTTCTTTGTTCTTAATCTAAACACATTAAAATTTAGCTCATTCAAGCACATTACATCTCAATTTAATCCCAAAACACAAAAATGGGCAAATATATCACACTTTTACAATTTAGCCCCTATTGTACAAAACACAAAATACACATAATTTGCACTTAATTCCTTAGGGCCGAATCTTGCATACATCCATACAAAGGGATACATTTCATTTATTTTGCAATTAAACCCCTCTAAAAATTATTTTTTTCAATTTAGCCCTAATTACTCAATTTTACCAATATTCCCAATTCAAAACTTGTTAATTTCTAACATATTTTTAATATTTTTCCATCAAACATCATAAATCACAAACATCCAACCATGGCCGAATATCAAACATGCTCAAATTCAAAAATTCTAACATGGGTCAACTAATATTCGAAGCAACGATCTCAAAAACGTAAAAATTAACATCAACCGAACTAATCACATACCTTAATTTAGCTAGATATATGCCGAACTTAGCTTGGCTATTTTCTTTTCTTCACTTGCATGCATTCGGCCAAGAGAAAGATGAAACAAACATGCCTATTTTATGTTTTAATTAACATATATATTATGTAATTATTTGATTACTAAATTAACCTTACTTTATAAAATAAATAATAATACTACAAAAGGCTATTTGTGTACATAACCGGCCACTAGCATTAAAATGGGTTTTTGCCCTTTAAGGACTTCATATTAAAAAGCCACTATCAATTAAACACTTTTCACTTTAGTTTGCAACTTTTACATTTTATGCAATTAAGTCCTTTTGTCTAATTAGGCACACAAACAATCAAATTTTCATACGAAACTTTCACACATTATAAACCACATATAATTAGCACAGGAATAATATTTAAAAATTTTTCAGAGTCGGATTCGTGGTCCCGAAACCACTGTTCCGATTAGGGTCAAATTCGGACTGTTACACATATAGCATATAACTTCCACATTCAATGCAATTTCATCCTTTTGTCAAATTAAACACACAGACGGACAAATTAGCTTACGGAAATTTACCACATGCTTAGTCACATATTTACAGCACAGAATATAATATTAAAATATTATACGGACTCAGATTTGTGGTCCCGAAACCACTATTCCGACTAGGGTATAAACAAGACTATTACAATTTCACTTCACACATGCCTAGTCGAATTTTCCTTATGCTCAAACAAGCCCACATATTTCATTTATTTCACATTTTAGTCCTCCACTTTCTCATTTTCACAATTTAGCCCAAAACAGCCAATTTCATCAAAAATTCAAATACAAACTATGTTAATCCAACATTAAACTTTCATATTCCACCAACTATCATCATAAAGCTCACATATTCATCAATGGCACATCTCAAAATCTTCATCAAATTCTAAAATTAAAACATGGGTTTGATAGAACACAAAGCAACGATCACAAAAATGTAAAAATCATTAAAAACCGATTAAAAACCGATTAAAAACATATACCTGATTGCGCTATGAATGTGTTGAAATCAAAGAAGCTCCAAACCCTTATTTTTCTTTCTCAAATTTGGTGGAAGATGAAGACTAATGCCACTAATTTCTTGTTTGTGTTATTAATATTAACTTAATTGACATTTTACCATTTTACCCGTATAACATTTAAATTCAACTAATATAAGCCCATTTTTGTCCATATCCACTATCAAAGGTCTAATTACAACATAAGGACTTACCATTTAATAAGCCATGCCAAATAGGCACTTTAACAATCAGCACATAGCTTTCGCATTTTATGCTATTAAGTCCTTTTTGCAAATTAAGCACACAAACATTAAAATTTTCACACAGAACTTTCACACATACTCAATCACATATTGTATACACCAAAAATAATATTAAAATGTTTTTTTGACCTCGAATTTGTGGTTTCAAAACCACTATTCTGACTAGGGTCTAAACCGAGTTGTTACATACATGCAATGCATGAATATTACAACGAAAGCTTAAATAAACTAAATCAGTTATCCTCATCCATCAATGTGGCTACATGATGTATCTTCCTCCTCCTTTTCTTTTCATCCTTCTTTCGCTTTTATCCTTAGAGTGCTTTCTCTTATTTTCTTTGGGCTTCACACGATCCTCAGATTGCTCCTCAGTTTCCGGCTCTACCCTGGCATCATTAACTGCTTCTTGTGTAGGAGAGGCCACCTGGAATGGTCCAGTGTAGACCACTATTGCCAATGAATTGCATTGCTCCTCACCGGTTACCTCAGCAACTTCCGCTGGTCTTGCTACATCTCGCTCCAAATTATCAGTATTTGCACCCACAAACTAGGGTGCGGTGATAATGTTCACAACAGAATCTTCTTCTTCTTTTTCTTTTTCTTTTTCATCTTCAGCAACAACTGTAACACCCCTTACCAGTGTTTAGCGCCAAAATAGGGTTCGAGATGTTATTTAACTCAAAACACATACTAGCATGCATTACCGAGTCATAAAAATTTGTTCAAAATTTATAACTTTTCAAACTTCCTTTAATCACCCATAATATTGGCCTATAAGGCCCAAAATACATCTTAAAAATGTTTCGATATCAAATCCAGTTCTTTGGAAAGCTTTGGAAAATATCACTAAAAACAGGGGCACACGCCCGTGTGGAAGGGCAACACGCCCATGTGACTTGGTAACATGGCCATGTTGAGAGATCGTGTAATTCACACGGCCTAAGCGTATGGGGACACACCCGTGTCCCACACTCGTGTGGATTTATTTCTCAATTTGAGCCTATAAGTGTTCTCACATACCAGTGTCTTGGCCCATGTGCAAAAACCTTGACATTTTCTTTCTGACGTATCAACCGAATTTGGTCACATGGACAAGGCACACGCCCGTGTCCTTAGACCGTGTGGTGAATTAAATTCCTAAATTCAAGAGAAGACTTCGCACGACCTGCGCACATGTCCATATCCTATGGCCATGTCTTCTACACAGTTGAGACACGGTCGTGCCTCATCCTGTGTGATTACTACAAGGCATTTTGTTTTGCCAACCTAGGATGCAGGGGGACACACGGCTGAACTACACACCCATGGGGTAGACCGTGTGTCACACACGGTCCAGACACACGACCGTGTGTCTACCCATGTGGACAATAACACGGCTATTTACCAATACCTTTTTCCACCCATACATACACCAACATAAACCACATCAAACAACCTATTCATTCATGCATAAGGATATGCCGATTGCTCAACCATTCAATTTGCATATTCATGATAAATATCATCATTTCCATATATTAATAAGAAATAGCCATCAGCTATGGCCCTTTACAAAAAGAATCAAATATCATCCTAAGCCAACACATTTGGCTAAACCAATATGACATATAATCAAAAAGATCAAGTCCCTATACATGTCATAATACAGAGTAAATCTCAATATACTAAAATGTGTGGATAGTGTAGGTGATCCTTCGACAGTCTCTGTATCCAGAGCTGGATTCTTGACACTATAAAACAAGGGAAAAGGATAAGGGAGTAAGCTTTAAGCTTAGTAAGTATATATGCAAACAATGAACATTGTAGCACATACTTATCAATCAAAAACAATTCAGATCTTCGTAGTTATACTTACTCATTTCAAATCTTACCACATTCCAAATACATATCACAAACATTACTCACATTTACATTCAATTATACCCTGCACTTATCACCATATAGCCACATGTAATTTCACTTAGTCAAAGTTTCTCGATGAACACTTCAAAATAATACCGGATACACGATGGTTTCACACACAACCCACCTTTAATAAATAACACGGTGGTATTGCACACAGCCTACCAATAATCACATATCCACGGTGGTATCGCAAACAACCCACCAATAAAAATAAATATGATGGTATCGCACACAGCTCACCAACAATCACTTCTTCACGGATGCTTATCCGTATCATTTTCCTATTCCGAAGGTTCATCTAGGAATTTCCTCACTTTCTATAATTTTAATAGATATCAATAATATTCATTCACATCTCACACAATACATTAATGTGTAATATCATAAGTAAAAAGTATGTGTTATTTACATATAAACCTACCCTGATACAAAATATGTCAATTTGGAGTTTAGTCCAAAACCTTGCCTTTTTCTCAGTTAAGGTTGATTCCACGTTCTTCTTGATTTATAATGACATATTTAGTTTATTAAATAACTACATTAATCAAATCACTCCACCAATTCTTATTTTGGCAAAATTACTCTTTTGCCCCTAGTCTTTTACAAAATTATGATTTTGCCCCTAGGCTCGTAAAATAAAATGTGTTCATTTTTCACACACCCAAGCCTAGCCGATTCATATTCTCTCTTATAGCAACTAAAATTTTCAATTATTTCACACATTTACTATCCATTTTACAACTTTTACAAAATAGTCCTATTAGGAGTTTTCATGAAAAATCCTTTCACAAAAGTAGCTCACTAAACAACCAAGGTAAATTTTCTTCCATAAAATTTCAGCAATCACATGAATACTCACATGGCAAAACCCTAGACTCTCAACCATTTTGCAAAATAGTCCCCTCATTATTATGCTACAAGGGTTCCAAAAGTACAAAAATTATCAAGAATAGCCATTAAAATTACTTACTTGAAAAAGTTTAAGTGGCTAAAAATTTTCAAACTTTCCAAGCCCCTCTTTTGCTGAAAATTTTTGTGGTAGGGAGAATGAGGAAGAGATGATATCTATTTCTCCTTATTTTATTTTATTACTCAATTAAGTCACTTAATACTACACCTAACCATTGACCAAGTCATTTCTTTGTCCCTATGGCCTGCCATCACCCTAAATAAGGTCTAATTGCACATTAAGAACCTCCAATTTAATATTCAATAGCTATTTGACACCTTTAGCTTTTAAATCAAAACTTTCACTCTTTACGCGATTTAGCCCATTTTCAAAATAAAGCATGCAATCACTAAAATTAATGCACCAAAATTTTCATAAACTCATATAATCATGCTATAACCCATAAAATAATATTAAAAATAATTTCTCCGACCTTGGATTAGCGATTCTAAAACTACTGTTCTGACTAGCCCCAAAATCGGGCTATTACAACAACTTCCTCTTCTACAGCAGCGACTTCCTTCTCAACAACAGTGTCTTCTTGATCAGAAAAAATACCATCCTCAAACAAGCTATCAATCTTTCACAGGCATCCTTCAATGTCCCTGGATTCCTCTTCTTTGTCATTATCAAAGACCTGCACAATGGAAGGGGATGCCACCGATCTGTATCGGTCTTCTAAGTCATCATTCGTGGATGAGAGTTCATAATTTTGAATAATTGGTAGAAACACTAGGAATTCTGGTAGTGTAGATGGGCTAAATTGGCTTAATGTGGCTACAATAGAACTATTCCAGGCTTTGCTATAAGCATAAAACAAATTTTGGGATTTCTCTATATCGTCTCTTGTAACGACAAGCCTGACCTGCCTATTGTTGATGGAATTGACCATTTTTCGGCATCTTTCATTTTGCGCCATAATGATGTCTCTGCATTCTAGTTTTCTTTTTTGTTGTTGGCTTTGGTTTTACCCTTCCTTGTCCTGCTGGTTTTTGCCTCCTTCAATATCGGCGTATCTTTTTCGCGAGTCATTCTTTCTATAGAGGCTTCCTTGATCGGGCCCTTATTTTCTAGGACTTCCTCACCATCATGGGGCACGATTCTTTTTTGCTGGCACAATAACATCACCAATGATGGGAAAACCAATATTCCAGTTTACCTTGTGGCACAGTCAGCAATTCCTGGTGAAGTATTGCTCCGACATCAATCTTTCTGCCCTGGACAATTAAATGTATTAGACACATTCTATCAAGGGTGACTTAGTGCTGTGAGTAGAGGGCTTTAGCCTGTAGTTGACAAAATGAAACCAGATTTTTCTTTGCAGCGTCAGGAAGAAACGGTACATCGTATAATTCTTTTGATGGGAATCCATCTATAATACTCCTTCAACACAAAGGTCATTCACCAATAGGTCTCATTTTTCATCTGTGATATCCTCAATGAACTTGGAGTGCTCGTGTATATCCACCTTGGTGTTGTACAGCTTGTTGATTTTTTTAGCATCCCATGGTATTAAGCCTTCTTAAACAAAAATGAATGCTAACTCATGATCATAAAGTTAGCATAAAAATCACGTACCAATGAAGGAGAATAGCTTCCAGGATGGGTGCAAAAAGTTTCTCACTTCAACTTCAAGATGGTGTTGTATACTTGGTTACCCAAGTGTTGTTGCGAAATGGAAATTCCCTGTTCGGTTCACTTCAACATGTTGTCTTGAAATCATTCCTTTGTCATTTTATTAATAAATATTTTTTGCTCCCTATTCTGCACAGGCCTGGGGGATTCTGATTCAGGAACTGTGGAAGCAGAGGACGCATGTTCTTCAATAGATTTGGTGGCTTTCTTGATCGATCCTCTCATCTTTTCCATCTTTTGTTGAGGGAAAACGGTTTAAAGTTGAAAAGATATGATCTTGAAAAGAAAAAGGAAAAGAAAATGGTTGCTTGAATGCATTATAGTCGGTACACTGCAAGAGGATTTATAGTGAATGAAAGAGGAAGATAGAGAGTTGTGTTGTTTTGTAGAGAGATATAAAGCTCGCATGAATAGTTGTATCCAATAGAAATTGTGCCCGCTCAGAAGGATCAAATGGCTGAGTGATTTTTGATCCAATGCTGGAATCTAAATTTCCCTAAATTCTGATGAGTTATAAATGGTAGGACAGAATTACGGAATTCGATGACAGCAAAATTTTAATGCATCGACAATGGTACCTAATTATTATGCAAAAATGAAGGAAAAATAATTTTAACAAAACATAAATATAATAAACGAAAACCACATAGTAATAATAAAAAATTAAAATTTTTCGTCAAATTTAATGGTCTCTGCCTGCTTTTGATCACTGTTGCCAAAATAGTGTTTCAGCCTCTATCCATTTATTTTAAACCGGTGTCCATCACGTAAATCTTGAATTCTAAACACAATTTCCTTGGGTGCAATTTAAGTCAAGAATTGAATAATAAATCCTGATGACCCGCGATTTTTGTTGTAAAATAATCTTGCCATGCCATCATTTGATTTTTTAACCTATAAATCACAGCGCTTTCGTAGGCATTTATCCTAATCTTCCCTAGTTCAGTGATATCCAACAGTGTTTTCTTTCTAGCCGCTTCATAGTCTATATTCACTTGATTAATTCCCCACATTGCTTTGTGTTCCAATTCAACTGACAAGTGACATGCTTTCCAAAAAACCAATTGATACAGCATCCCTAATGGAGTTTTGTATGTTGTCTGCATTGCCTATAAAGCGTCATCCAATCGAAAAAAACCAATCTTTCCTCGAAGGTTTTACAACCTTCTATTTATTTAAGGTTTTACACTATGACAATGCCTGTGACACCTAATGGGAGTTTTCCACACACTAGATAATTAACAAAATCCACATACCCAGAAGTTGCATCTACAGCAAATAACTTCTCATCTGGGAATGCGTTGACAATTTGAAGTATGTTTCCATCTTCATTGCCAATTTCCAATCGAGACAGATGGTCTGCAACTTGATTCTCTGAAACCTTATGGTCTTTTATCTCGATGTCAAATTCTTGTAACAGTAATATCCAGCATATCAGTCTTTGTTTGACATCTTTTTTTGTAAGGAGATATCTCAACACCGAGTGATCAGTAATACGGTATCCTTTGCATCGACAAGATAGGAATGAAACTTGTTGAAAGCAAAGACTACAACCAGTAATTCTTTCTCTGTGGTGGTATAATTGAATTGAGCTTCTGTAAGAGTTTTCAAGTATAATAGATGGCGTGAAATATTTTTCTTTTTTGTTGTCTTGGAACCGCACCCACAGCAAAGTCGCTTGCATCGCACATAACTTCAAAAGGTTGAGAACAATCCGGTGCAACAATAATGGGTGCATTCACTAGCTGCTTTTTTAATAGCATAAAGGCATCCAGACATTCATCGTCAAAGATGAATTTTAGATTCTGTTCCAACAGTGAGCATGAGGGCTTTGTAATTTTTGAAAAATATATAATAAACCTTCGATAAAACCCCGCATGTCTAAGAAAACTGTGAATACCTTTCACGTTTTTTGGTGGATGTAATTTCTCAGTGATTTCCACCTTAGCTTTGTCTACTTGAACGCCTTGACTAGAGATGCGATGGCTTAACACAATGCCTTTAGTTTCCATGAAATGACATTTTTCCCAATTCAGGACAATATGTGTGTCCTCAGATCACTTCAATACTTCATCAAAATTGTCAACAAAATGATCAACATCATTCCCATAGACTAAGAAATCATCCATAAAAACCTCTAAAGAGTCCTCGATCATATCTAAGAATATTGCCATGATACACCTTTGAATGTGGCTAGTGCATTGCAAAGACCAAAAGGCATACGACGAAAAGCGAAAGTACCAAAGGGGCAGGTGAATGTTTTTTTTTCTTGATCCTTCGGTGCAATAGCTATTTGATTGTACCCAGAATAGCCATCTATAAAGAAATAATAGGCCTTTCCAGCAAGTCGACGCAACTTTTATTCAATGAAAGAAAGTGGGAAGTGATCCTTCTTTGTGGCTGCATTCAATTTGCGATAATCCATACAAACTCGTCATCCTGTGGGAATGCGTGTAGGAATTAATTCGTCCTTATCATTGCGAACCACAGTGATGCCACTTTTTTTAGGTACGCATTACACTGGACTTACCCAGTTACTATCAGAAATCGGGTAAATAATTCTAACATCAAGCCATTTTATGATTTCGTTCTTGACAACTTTCTTAATCTTCTCATTTAATCTTCTTTGTTGTTCAATCAATTGCTTACCTTCATCTTCCAACTTGATCTTGTGCATGCAAAGAAAAGGAAGACTAATACCTTTAATATCGGGAATACTCCAAGCAATAACTCGTTTATGTTACTTTAGAATATGGACCAGTTTCTCTTTTTGAGTTACATCCAGTGTTGCGGAGACAATAATTGGGTGAGCATTGTGATCACCCAGAAAGACATATTTAAGATGAGGAGGTAGGGGTTTCAATTCCAGAGTAGGAGCTTCCTTAATAGAAGGTTTGAAAACTGGGGTTGTTCTATTGGCTAGGTCTAAGGATTCAATCTTCCAATCATGCTTGAGTTTAAGATTATTAGCTTTAACCATGCTGTTACAATCGTCTAAGGACTCGGCATCAGATATCACTGCAAACTCTTCAGAAATTATTGGGTTTTGGTCATGGAATTCTTCCCCAATTAGATCATCAAGCATATCGATAGTATGGCATTCTTATTTGTCTTTGCATTGAATAGATTCAAAAACGCTGAAGGTGACTTGCTCATCACTAATTTACACGGTTAGTTCACCTTTGTAAACATCAATAAGAGTTCGAGCAGTGGCTAAAAATGGTCATCCCAAGATTATGGGAACCTCCTTGTCTACCTCACATTCAAGTATGATAAAATCAGCCAGAAAAACAAATTTATACACACAAAATAAGACATCTTTGATTTGCCCTTCAGGTTGAGCCAAGGATCGATCATGTAACATCCTAAACCCGGCCTAGACGTCATGACCAGATCTGGCAAGTCACATGGAAAGGTTGTAGAGAAAGTTGCGTGTTTGTAAAATGTTCGTATTCTTTTTAAAACTTCGAGTTTAGATGATTGTCTATAAAAACTGATTTAACTCAATGTCTATTTTAGAAAAGTTGTGATTAATTTGGAAACTGATTTTATTAAGAGATTTGAGTTTGAATTGTTGGTAGAATCTTGTTATTACCAGAAATCAGCTTCAGTGAATTTGAACATGTGATATTTTGAAAATTGTTTCGACGTTTTAGAGAAACTGATGTTTAATCAATTATAGTTTGAAAAGCCATTCGCTAACATTTTGGAAAAACAACAGGTGTTAAGGTTTTAGAAAAATCCCGTATTGACATTTAATAATGAGCAGAAAACGAGTGAAAAGTTTAAAAACTAAATAAAATACGAAAGTCCTTATTATAGAACATAAACCCAAATTAAAACAAAAATTTAAAGTAAAGCAAAACAGAGTTTACTAAGGAAACGACGTATGGCCACCACTGAGTCCACCTTGGCTCGAAATCCTCAATGCTGGGGATCACCTACAAGATTAAGCAGAGGGGGGTGAGTTACGACTCAGTGTATAATTCCCCATTCAGACAAAATTGGGCCTAAGCCCACAAAAGTAGATTGGTCCTTAGCCCATACAGAAATACAATGGCTCGAAGCCCATACGGAAACAAACTGGGCCTTAGCCCTATTAGCATGGTAACACAGATGATACATGCAATGCAACCCAGTCCAGCCTAATATTCCATCCGCTACGCACCACCCGTATCCAGCCGAACACACCTGTGGGGATTTCTACAATCAACCCTTCATCCATTACACACCTCGATGGCAGTCACACTGCTCATCACCGAAATTGTAATGTGGCGCTACACAAAATATGTGGCGAGCCACCGAATATTTAAATATGTGGTGGGGAATTGCTCAAATATATGTGTGAGCCATCGACATACACTTCCCCGATCATCAATATCATATCCCAACCCCATGCAATATCATGACATAATAATTTAGTGCATGCATGAACATACCAATATAACAGAGAAACGGAATACATAGAATAATACACAGGGGGATTTCTCACCTGGGCCATTTCCACACTCACCCACTAGGGATTCTCCTAGCTTACCCCATAAGGTATTTCGGCTTTTGGCTGACTAATAGAATAATACACAGCAAACGAATAAGAGTGTGAAATTACACACCTGATTATTTGGAGAACTAGACACTCCTAATCGATGTCACCTAAGTTGACACATCACACTATTAGCTTACAGCAAAACAATGGGAGATCTATAACCCACCTTTAAACAACGATTTGCTAACACTTACCCTCACTACCACGAACAACAATGATTTGCTTATCCGAATCGGATGTCGACTCCCTTCCACAACTCGGCGAAAAATCTTAAATCAGTGACACCCTATGTTGTTTGAACTTAGGAGCAGGAGCTACGAGTCCACTCCCCTTGGGTTTCCTTAGCGCAACCCCCTTAGACTGGTTATCCCTTGCCTCCATGAAGTGAATTCGATCAATAAGGTACTACAGTGAAACCAGCGGTTGTCTAACAAGGGGTTTCAGCTCTTACCACCACATCTCGAAGTCCGAAAGATTCATGAGCAAAGAAGAGAGTTGCTTGATCCCTACAACAATCGGCCTTGATCAGCGAGGAACCAACCTTCCACAGATTGGGCTATGGCATGTTGAGAGAAGATAAGAGGGGACTAGTGAGGACTAGAATAAAGAGAAATAGCCACTCGGCTATACACAACATAAGGTCGAAAGAAAAAGGAAGAAGAGAAGAATAACCATTACCTTATGATGTCAGATGATTCGACTAAGGGAGGAGTGTATACCTTTGGCCTCAAAACCGAAAGAAGCAGGATTCCAAGATCAAAAAGACACCACGCCTTGAGTTATTGCAAATCGACAATAGGTAGAAATAAGGGCAAACCGAATTGATGAAGAGCAAGAGAAGACTTGATCATAAAGGCTATACCGAATGAAAGATCAATAGAGAACACAAGCGGCGTTGATAAATGTAGAAGAGGTTCGACTAAAAGAAGCGAAAAAGGCTAGAAGGGAATTCAGCTATGGTATAAGGAAAACAAAGAAAATGGAAGGGTGTGAAAGATGATTCGGCCAAAAGGAGAAGAAATGGAATGTTGGAGAGATTCGGCTACAGCAAGGAAAAGTTAGGGAAAAGAAGTTGACTAAAACTAAAGAAGAGAAGAAGAGTGTGTTGCATTTTTGGTAAAGAAAAAGTGAAGCAAGATGACCGAAAATGCAAAAGAAATAGAAAGACTTCCAAAATGGGTTTCGATTTTACTCTCTCAAATGACACTTGAAGGACGGCACTCTCCCACATCCACTTATGACCGAATATGCTGAAAAAGCCTAAGGAACCAAGGAAATTCGGCACACACACACACACTAACAAAAATTGAAAAAGCTCCCTAAGCACCTCTCCCACTTTCGGCCAAACACTTCACACACCCACTCCCACGATTCTCTCCTTGATTTTCTCCCCCACTCACTCTCCATCCACCATTTGAAATGGTTGACCAAGTCCCACTCCTCACTCTCCTCTACACCATCCATTTAAACCCGTTTGACCAATTCAACTCCTCCTTGGTAGAGTCCCACGCCTACTCCACCACCTCTCTACCTTGGACATAAAAATAAAGCTCTTTGTTGCAGCAGATGGGATTCGAACACTCTCTCCCCTTCCATGCTCCCCCTGAGACGCCAACCAGTAGGCCACCTTGCTACTTGTGACATCTAGACACAACAATTTTTCTTAAGGCCTGCTTCCACTAGCTCTCCCCCCCTTAGGTGCCCAAAAAGAAACATTTTACCAACAAGACCCTAGGCCTCCCTAGGACCCCTAAACATGCCTAAATAACAGTATAACAAGCACAACACATGCAACTACCCAAATTTTACAGACCCCAAGATTTAGGATGTTACAGTTCTATCCACTTTAAAGAAATTTCGACCTCGAAATTTACTTGATTAAAAGAGATGATGGTACTGCTATCGCATTGCCTTTTCTGGCTCCCACGTGGCTTCCTCTGAACCGTGATTACGCCACAACACTTTGACCAATGGAACCGACTTCCTCATCAACACTTTAACATCCCGATCCAAAATCTGCACTTGTTCTTCTTCAAAAGACAGATCGAGTCTTACCTCAATTTCTTCCACCGGCACTCTGTGAGATGGATCTGAACGATAGTGCCTTAGCATTGAAACATGGAATACATTATGTATCTGACTCAACTCCGGGGGTAACTCAAGCTGATAAGCCACTGGTCCCATACGTTTCAACACTCAATAAGGCCCGATAAATCTGGGGCTCAACTTGGCCTTCCGTCCAAATCTTAAAACCCTCTTCCAAGGTGAGACTTTTAAAAAGACATGATCCCCCATTGAAAATTCTATCTCCCTACATTTCAAATCCACATACGATTTCTCCCTATCAGATGCTTCTTTCAACCGATCCAGAATCAACTTAACCTTTTCCTCCGTTTCTAAGATTAATTTCGGACCCAACAACTGTCGCTCACCTAACTCTCTCCAACAGGTAGTGGTACGACACCTACGACCATATAACACCTCGTAGAGTGCCATCTGAATGCTGGACTGATAGCTGTTATTGTACACGAACTCCACCAACAGTAGGTAATCTTCCCAACTACCCCTGAAAGCAATCACGCGGCCCCTTAACATGTCTTCTAGAATTTGAATTACCCCTTCCAATTGTCCATCAGTCTATGGGTGGAACACTATGCTGAAATCTAGCCTTGTACCCAAAGCTTCATGTCTGATATGATAGACACTTACACCCCGTGTAGCCTCATGATCTCTGCCACATACAGGTTGGCCAACTTCTGCAATGAGTAGTCAGTACGAACCGGTATGAAGTGTGTAGACTTAGTCAACCAGTTAACGATAACCCACACTGAATCTTTCTTAGTAGGTGTTAGGGGTAGCCCACTAACAAAATCCATTGTTATCCTCTCCCACTTCCAAAGTGGAATCTTCACCGGCTCCAGCAACTGATGTTCTACCTTTACTTGCTGGCATGTCAAACACTTACTCACAAAGTCGGTAACTTCCCGCTTCAGACTAGGCCACCAATACAGTTCACGTAAGTCCTGATACATCTTGCTTTCACCGGGATGCATAGCGTATGGGCTACTATGCACTTCCCGCAAAATCATCTGCCTCAATTCAGAGTCCTTCAGCATACAAATTCTTCCATGGAAACATAATACCCCTTCATTGTTCAATCCAAAATCCACTGTCTCCCCACTTTCCACCTGCTGAAGTCAAGAACCCATCCAACAATTGGTTTTCCTTAATCTGACTTACCCATGTCAGTTTCACCTGAAGTTCCGCTAACAAACTGCCATCTTCGTAAAGGCTGAGATGAGCAAACATTGCTCTTAAATCAGATATCACCATACAACTCAACGTATCTCCCACCACGTTGGCTTTACCCGGGTGATACTCAATCGAGTAGTCATAGTCTTTCCGCAATTCTATCCACCTCCGCTGTCTTAAATTCAACTCCTTTTGGGTAAGGAGATATTTTAAACTCTTATGGTCCGTATAGATAACCAACTTTTCTCCATACAGATAGTGTCTCCATATCTTTAGGGCGAACACCACTGCAGCTAGCTCCAAGTCATGAGTGGGATAGTTCATCTCATGCGGCCTTAGTTGACAAGATGCATACGCTACCACCTTCCCTTATTGCATTAACACACAACCCAAACCTATGTGCGATGCATCACAGTAGACCACAAACTCCTTCCCAGCCTCAGGCTGAATCAATACCGGTGCCTCAGTTAGAATCTTCTTTAACTTTTCAAAACTTTCCTGTTGCTTATCGATCCACACAAACGGTACTCCTTTTTGCAACAACTTGGTTAAAGGTGCAGCTATCAACAAAAACCCCTCAACGAACCTTCTATAGTACTCAGTCAAACCTAGAAAACTTTGAATTTCTGACACTGACTTTGGTGGCTTCCAATCCAACACAGCTTCGATCTTTTGAGGATCAACCTTAATCCCCTCGGCCAAAACAACATGCCCCAAAAAGGTCACTTCCTTCAGCCAAAATTCACACTTGCTAAATTTGGCATACAGTTGCTTTTCTCTTAATATTTACAGCACCACAGGAAGATGTGGATCATGTTGCTCCTCCGTTCTTGAGTACACCAAAATGTCATCTATGAACACCACCACAAATTGGTCTAAATAGGGTTGGAAGACCTGGTTCATCATGTCCATAAAAGCGGCTGGTGCGTTTGTCAATCTGAACAGCATCACTAGAAACTCATAATGCCCATATCAAGTTCGGAAAGCAGTCTTGTGAATATCCGCCTCCTTGACCCTTAACTGATGATACCCCGATCTCAAACCTATCTTCGAGAAAACCGAAGCTCCTCACAGCTAATCGAACAACTGTCGTCAATCCTTGGGCATTTGTTCTTAATAGTCAATTTGTTCAACTGACGATAGTGAATGTACATAGGCATTGACCTATCCTTTTTCTTCACGAACAAATTTGATGCTCCCCACGGAGATACACGTGGTTAGATAAATCCCCAGTCCAACAGCTCTTGGATCTGAGCTTTTAGTTCTGCCAGCTCCTTCGGTGCCATCCTATAAGGAGCGATGGACACTGGAGCCGTTCCTGGAAGTAGCTCAATGCCAAATTCCACCTCGTGATCCGGATGTAACCCCGGAAGCTCTTCAAGAAAGACATTCGAGAACTCCTTCATAGTTCTAACATCCCCTACAGACAATCCTATGGCATCCGACCTACTGACAAAAGCTAGATATGCCTTATACCCTTTTTGCATATCTTCTCTACCTTTAATGCCGAAATCACTTGAGATAAATACTCTCTCCTTTCACCTATCACCGTCACTTTTTCATCCTCTAGAGTTCCTAAAACTATACGCTTTTTGCATGATGCTTAACTAACCAGTCCATGCCTAAGATAAGGTCAAACTCACCGAACGGCAGTTCCATCAAATCCGCTAGAAATACCACTCCCTGAACTTCTAGAGGCACACCCCTAAACAATTTATTCACTACCACAGATTGTCCTAAAGGGCTAACCACAGTCATTTCTCCAGCAGCCATTTCAGATTTAATACCCAGAGTCCCAGACATAGTACAGGCAACATATGAATGTGTACACCCAATATCTATCAAAGCTGTAAAGGGTACACCAAATATAAGAAACGTACCGGTTATAACGTCTGGTGCGTCGCCATCCTCTCGCCGTCTAGCTGCATAAACCAGCCCAAGCTGTCTCGCATCTATACTACCAATACCTTTGACCGGTACTCTACGACCTCGACCAAATCCATTTCCCCCTCTGGCTGGACCACGACCTCTTGGTGGCTGCTGACCACCTCTCCTAGGCTAGGGAAATCCCTGACCTACCCTCTGCACCATAGCAAGCTCTTGCAGGCAATCCTTTGTCAAATAATCCCTAGATCCACATTTAAAACATCCTCCACTTCTTTACCAACACTCCCCCGAATGTGTTCTTCCACACTATGCACAGGGTCGCAACTGACCTACAGCAACTGGCGTCACAGCTCTAGCTGGCCCATCTAACCTAGGCCTCTTTTGGAAACCCCCAGAAGAACTGACGTCCCAAAACCTCTCTTACTCTTGCCTCTATCCTTATCCCGATTCTGCCTCTCAGTACGTTTCACTTCTTTGGTGATTTTTGCCTTTTCAACCAAAATGGCAAAATCTCTTTCTCGCTGCGGAGCTATCGGTACTCATCGTTCATCCCATAGACCATCCTCGAACCTCACACAACGCTCATAATCGATTGCGACTATACCCCGAGCGTAACGACTTAAGCGCAGGAACTCCGCCTCATATTCTGTCACGGATTCATTCCCCTAGACCAAGTTCAGAAATGTCTTCCTTTGGGCGTCCACATGACTCGCCCCAACATATTTTCCCTGGAACGCTATCTTAAAGAAGTCCCAGGTGATACGATCCGCTGAAGTACCTTCCCTCACTGTGAGCCACCACTGGTACGCCTCATCTCGTAGGAGGGACACTGCTCCTTTCAATTTTACCTCTTCTGTGCAGTCTAGGTCATCCATAATTCGTTCAACTGCTTCCAGCCAGTATTCAGCTAAGTTTGAGGGCACACTAGAAATGCCCCTAAAAACCTCAGCCCGGCTTGCTCGGAGTCGCTCAGGAATAGATTTCCAGGCTATCGATCCAGTGCTTGCACCAGCAACCCATTCCAACACCTGCAGCCTCGCTTGGGACAAAGCATCGTCACCTCCAGTTCGGTCCTGAGTTCTCGCTTCCACCACCGATGATGCTGGCACTTCACCCTCTAACACATGCCTTGATTCTGAGGATCTAGCATTAGCACCCCGGTCTCTACCACGGCCGCGTATACCACGTCCACGTCCTCTGGTGCTCATGTTCACTAGATCGAATTAATCTGATTAAAAATTTTATGAATTAGTGTATAATTCCAATGTTTATTAACAAGGTTTTATGCAAAGTAAGTATAGTAGTTATTTTCGCAGATCGAATTTCCCAATGTCTCAGTCTCAACAGTCTTAGCTAAAAGTATCGGTATCATTAACTCTATAGTTTCTTTCCTAAGTCATTTCAACATATATTCAAACAAAATTAAAAGGCTTCCAGATTTGGTGCCGGAGACTCAGGTGCCACATCTTTAAAGAGACATATATTTTCAAAACCATTTTCCAACCAATTTTTATTGAAAAACATTTTTCAAACTCATTCTACAGCCGAGTTTTGCAACCTAGCTCTAATACCACAAAATGTAACACCCTAAACCCAGCCTAGACGTCATGACCGGATCTGGCATGTCACATGGAAAGGTTGTTAAGAAAGTTACGTTTTTGTAAAATGTTCGTATTCTTTTTAAAACTTCGAGTTTAGGTGATTTTCTATAAAAATTGGCTTAACTCAATGTCTATTTTAGAAAAGTTGTGATTAATTTGGAAACTGCTTTTATTAGGAGATTTGAGTTTGAATTGTTGGTAGAATCTTGTTATTACCAGAAATCAGCTTCAGTGAATTTGAACATGTGATATTTTGAAAACTATTTCGACGTTTAAGAGAAACTGATGTTTAATCAATTATAGTTTGAAAAGCCATTTGTTAACATTTTGGAAAAACAACAGATGTTAAGGTTTTAGAAAAGTCCCGTATTGACCTTTAATAATGAGCAGAAAATGAGTTAAAGTTTAAAAACCAAATAAAATACCAAAGTCCTTATTACAGAACATAAACCTAAATTAAAATAAAAATTTAAAGTAAAGCAAAACGGAGTTTACTAAAGAAATGACGTATGGCTACCACTGAGTCCACCTCGGCTCCAGATCCTCAATGTTGGGGATCACCTGCAATATTAAGCAGAGGGGATGAGTTACAAGAACTCAGTGTTTAATTCCCCATTCGGACAAAATTGGGCCTAAGCCTACAAAAGCAGATTGGGCTTTAGCCTATACGAAAATACAATAGCTCCAAGCCTATACGGAAACAAATTGGGCCTTAGCCTATTAGCATGATAACACAGATGATACATGCAATACAACCCAGTCCAGCCTAATATTCAATCTGCTACACACCACCCGTATCCAACCAAACACACCTGTGGGGATTTCTACAATCAACCCTCCATCCGCTACACACCTCGATGGCAGTCACACTGCTCATCGCCGAAATTGTGGCAGTGCCACCGAAATATGTAGCAGAGCCACCAAAATACGAGATATGTGGCAGGGCCACCGAAATATATGGCAGAGCCACCGACATACACTTCTCCGATCATCAATATCATATCCCAACCCCATGCAACATATCATGACATAATAATTTAGTGCATGCATGAACATACCAATATAACAGATAAATGGAATACATACCCAAAAGGATATAATCATATATTTACTCACATGGGCCATTTCCACACTCACCCACTAGGGATTCTAATAGCTTACCCAATAAGGTATTTCGGCTTTTGGCCGACTAACAGAATAATGCACAGCAAACGAATAAGGGTGTGAAATTACACACCTAATTACGTGAAGAACTAGACACTTCTGATCGACGTCACTTAAGTCAACACATCACACAATTAGCTTACAGCAAAACAATGGGAGATCTATAACCCATCTCTACACAACGATTTGCTAACACTTACCTTTACTATCACGAACAACTATGATTTGCTTATCCGAATCGGATGTCCACTCCCTTCCACAACCCGGAGGAAAATCCTGAATCGCTGACACCCTACACCATTTGAACTTAGGAGTAGAGGCTACAAGTGCACTCCCCTTGGGCTCCCTTAGTGCAACCCCCTTAGACTGGTTATCCCTTGTCTCCATAAAGAGAATTCGATCAGTAAGGTACCACAGTGAAACCAGCGATTGTCTAACAAGGGGTTCGGCTCTTAACACCACTTTTCGAAGTCCGAAAGATTAATGAGCAAAGAAGGGAATTGCTTGATCCCTACAACAATCGACCTTGATCAGCGAGGTACCACTTATATATTTAAATATTGACATACGGCCTTATTTAAGTTTAAGAAATTCATTGCGTTTCTGATTGAGAAATCTCTCACTTATATATTTCTTTTAGAACTCAATTTGGAAGAATTCCAAATCTATATGCTCTCTCGGTACCACTGAAACCAACGTGTTCCACCATTGGTAAGCTAAGTCTTTCAGCAGAGACACAACACATTTAACACACTCTACTGGTAAACAAGATAACTCGTCGAAAACCCTGATTGTATTTTCTAACCATAATTCCACACACAGTAAACTAAAAAATATATAGGATTTTTCCTATGTAACTTATCATCGTTTTACTTAAATTCATTGTTAAAACTAAGTAATTGTTTAATAAATTAATGAAATATGTGAAAATATGAAATTAGGACATAGAAATTATTAAAATGTGATTTTATGCTTTATTATATAGTTTTCATGCAAAAAATGGCTTATTTTATACTTATTTGAACATATTATATTTTTAAGACATAAAATGGGCCATGCATGATTAAATTAAATAATAACATATAAAATTATATTTAATAAATCATTTTAAATATTTCATTAATAATTTGAGATGTAATTAATTATTAAAATTGGATAAATTTTATTCCTTAGTCTTTTAACTTATTGATTTATTGTGGACAGGTTTGATAGCTTTGTTGGATTACAAAAACTGTCCAAATTGAAGACCAAGTCAACCTAAATTCGGCTACACATGGCTGTCCATTTAAACCACTTTTTGGTTTAATTGCACAAGGTCCTTGCATTGCTGAAGAAATTAGAGATTTGCCTGAAGATTTACATTACACCGAGTCTCAGTCTTGAGTTATTATGGCATTTAAATTGCTTAAAAATCAAGCAAAAATTAGCTCAAATTTCACTAATTGTTGCCAACCACTCATAGGAGAAGTGTGAAGAGACTAAACCCAGCTATTTTTAGCAAACTACCCACCTCTCTTCACCTATAAATAAGACCCCTTCATTCCCTTATACATCATCCCTCATCCCTCATCATTCTCTCCTCTCTCACAATTCTCTTAGCATTTTCCATTTCCCATGCCTAGCATCATCTCTTAATAGAGATTTAGCAATTAAATCCTCTTAAAGAGCCCTTGGTCGGCCACCTTGGAGAGCCATCAGCAAAGAAGCAAAGTGAAGAAGCAAAAGAGCCTCATTAGTCAGACTCTTGGGTGACAGCCACTTTGATTTGGATTTAATCATTCTTTTTCTTTAATTTAATCTAAAAATGTTTGCTATGTGTTCATTGTTCTTGTTTACAACAATGTTAGCTTAATTTTATTTAAGCTAGGATGATTGCTTTGATTAAATAATATTTATTTGATTCATGCTTATAATGTTTGTGCCTCAATCGATCATGTTTTCAATTAAAATCAAGTCTGTATTTCATTCATACGTGATTGAAATGCACTTGAATTAGCTGAGTGATCCTAACCAGACGACTGCTAGTGGACACATCATTCAAATGTTCATGTTCAATTTATATCCTAACACAGTTAAATTGCAGGTTGCATAACAACTCTAACCAAGCTCTATTATCAGCATAGTTTTTAGATTTGTGTAATTAAACTGTTTCAAACCTAACACGTCACTGTTACCTGACATGAATGCTAAGAAACCCTTAGCAAATAAGGATCTATAAAATGCGTATTTACTAAGTAAAAGATTCCGAAAGGACCTAATGTGGTTTCAAAACTCATAAAAGATCGAGTTGCCATGGAATTTTTTTTGAATGTTGTTAAGCATGTTGATAATAAATTGAGTTTAATTAAAGTAGTTGTCCTATTTTATTTATGTTATAATTGTTGCAAATTGTGTTTAATTCTGCTAAAATCTATTTCATTCATGTAGTTTTCTTATTTAGGATAATTAGCATTAGGGATCACTGCATTTAGTTTAATATACTTAATTTTAATCATCACTTTTCAATCATATTGTGTTTTTATTTACCAAATTGTTAATATAATTTTACAAATTGAGTGACTTAGTACAAATACAATCCCTGTGGAGACGATAACTCGATGCTTACTTATTACTTGCTAACGACTATGTACACTTGCACAAACCTACGTGTTACAAGTTTTTGACACCGTTGTCGAGTATTGTTAACTATTGCCATAGTCATTTCCTTTATGAAATTATTTATTTTCAATTTGGTTTATTTCTAACATTACTGACTTATTCTTTTTAATTTTGTGACTTTCCTTTGAGGTGTTTATGAGCATAGATCAGATTATCGATTTACTCCCTATAGACCTTGAAATTGAGTGAACTTTTAGACAAAGAAGACGTGAGCGTACAACTCAAAGACAAGTCGAGACAGACCTTGGAAATCAGAATCAAGACCAAGGTAATAAAGCTGATTGTGTATGAAATCCCATCCTCATTGTAGATGATAGGGATCGGTGCATCAAACAATATACTATGCCACTTTTCAGTTCGATTGTTTATAATGGTGAGTGATTCATTTAAGATAGCCTGTGTGATTGAAGATGCACTGAGGTGGAAGTTTTTTCTGTACTCACTGTGATATCGAGCACAAGCATGGCTCAATTCATTGCCACCAAGTTCCATATCTACATGGCAAGAATTAGTAGAGAGATTTTTGGTTAAGTATTTCCCTACCAAAAATGCTAAGTTGAGGAACAAGATCACAACTTTCTGACAATTGGATGACGAGTCTTTGTATGAGGATTGAGAGCGATTCAAGGAGTTACTTCGTAAGTGTCCTCATCATGGAATTCCTCATTGTATCCAGTTAGAGACATTTTATAATGGTCTCAATGCACATACAAGATTGATGGTAAATGCTTCTGTGAATGGTGCAATTTTGTCTAAGTCTAATAATAAGGCTTATGAGATCATCGAGAGGATCCCGAGTAATAAGTATCAATGGCCAACAAATCGAACAGCTTCAGGAAGACGTGTAGTCAGAGTTCATGAAGTTGACACCCTCACTTCGTTATCAGCTCAGGTATCGTCTATTTTCTCTATGTTAAAACAGTTTACTGCTAATAGTGTTAATAGTTTTGCAGCTCAGCCACCAAGTTCGTTTCAAGTAGTTTCCCGTGTGTACTGTGGGGAAGGTCTTTCTTTTGAGAATTTTCCATCAAATCCCGAGTCAGTGTACTATGTGGGAAACCAACATCAAAATAAGAGTGGACAAGGACCCTAGTCCAACTTCAACAATCCTTCATGGTGAAATCATCCTAATTTTCTTGGAGCAACCAAGGAAATGGACTGAATAACAACTTATTCCAGCATAGACCCAACCAATCTCAAGGGTTTAATTAGCAAGCTCCAAAACCACCTCAAGCTGAGGCATCAAACAGTTTGGAGAACTTGTCGAAAGCGTACATGGCAAAAAATGATGCTTTGATCCAAAGCCAAGCAACTACATTGAAAAATTTGGAAAACCAAATGGGTCAGTTAGCTACGGAGCTTTGTAATAGACCGCAAGGAACCTTGTTGAGTGATACTGTGATAGCTTGGTTTAGACCTAGTCGGAATAGTGGTTTCGAAACCATAAATCCGAGGTCATAAAATTATTTTTATATTATTTTATGTGTTTAAAACATGTACAGGCCCAAATTTTTAATGCTTAAACAATGCATTCATACTTACAAATTTTTAATGCTAGCTAGTAGGTAGCATGATTGAGAACCTATGTGGGATGAATATTGTAGAATTTGTGAAATGATGTATGGTTAAGTAAATAGATATGTGAATATGTGGTGAGAATGCTAAGTGATGGGCTAAGTGCAATACCATCTTAATGCATATTGACGGTAAGCTGGCTATGTGGGATGCTATCGTTAGGTATATTGTCTAGTGGGCTATGTGCGAATCCGCTATGAATACCTTTGTGGTAGGCTAAGTGCGATACTACCTTATTAATTAATTGTGAGGGGCTAAGTGTGAAACCACCGAGAAATTAGTTGTGTGGATTAGCTGTATGCTTGTATTGTTGAGTTAATTAGCTGTGTGGATGAATTATCGAGAACTGATGTTGTGTTGTATATTGTGTAAATGTGTTAGTGAATGCAGGGGTGCATTTCAGTGGTTATGAGTATGTGACTCATGATATGTTAGGAATGGGGTAAGGGATAGAAAATTAAGCATAGTTGTACATTATATGTTAGTATAATGCTAATTGTTGTTTAGCTTATACTATAATGTTTAATTGTTTATGTGTAAACTTACTAATCTCAAAGCTTACTCCCTTTCTTTTCCCTTGCCTTATAGAGTAAAAGTGTTGAATCGAGATACGAGGATCAATTGGAAGATTGTCCACATTATCAGCACACTCTGGTACATGAGCCTCAATGTTTTGTATATGGCATGTATAGAGGCTAGACAAGTTAGTGAACTTTGCTGTAAATGGCTAAGATGTGTTGGCCTTTAGATGGATAGTCTATTTTGTATAATGCCATAGTGGTTGGCTACCTTATTTTATGAAAAGGTTGTAGTTATCTATGTGAGATTGCACTTCAATTTGAGTTGTTTATGGATGTGTTGAATGAATGCATATTGTGTATGCTAGAAGGGTGAAGGGAACTTGGCACATAGCTTCGTTTTTGTTTATGTGTATAGGCACACGAGCGTGTGTCTAGACCATGTGTGACACACGGTCAGCCCACGGTCGTGTGACTTGGCCGCACGTCCCCTCCATGTTAACATTTTATGTTAGAATAGACCACGGGCTAGCTACACGGGCGTGTGACTAGGCTTTGAGGCCGTGTGTATGTAGTTAATATTTAGCACGATTGAGGAGCATGGGCGTGTGGGTCTATGCACGGACGTGTCTCTTCTTGCACGGGCGTGTTAGCCCTGTACAAAAGTGAAAATTTTTAATATTGGAAAAGTTTCAATTTAGTCTCGGGAGTCCTTGTGTGTATGAGTGAGGCCTTGTAAGTCGAGAATGAGGTTGTTGAGATGACTTAAAAGAGTAGTCACGATGAGCCTAAGTGGCGATCAAGTGGTTTTATTACTGTAACGCCTCGGGCCCGGTTCTGGCGTAGAACTCAGGTAAGGGGTGTTACATTTAGTGGTATCAGAGCTATGGTTTAGTCGGTTCTAGGACTACTATAGTGGGTGCAAGAGTCTAGCTATACATGCCATAAGTGTACTATGAAAATATGGTGGTTTCTAATGATTTTCAATCTTGTTTCATATAGTATATAGATCCCAATCAATCTACTGCTGATGAAGCAACTAGTAATACGCTGGCTCCTGCACAGGGAACTATGCCTGTACAAAGTGGACCCGAGGTTAGGGGTCAAGGGGAAGAGGCACAGGAAGCCTTTCTCCAGATGATGAGTAATTGGTACTCGGACTATGTTCGAGCGAACCCTAATGCTCAACCTCCTCCACCACCTCCTATACCTCAGCCAAATCCCGTGGCTCCTCAAGGTATTGATGTTGTGAGGATATCGAAACCCCTGGTGGATAAGATTAAGAAGCATGGGGCTGAGGAGTTTAGAGCAAAGGTAGATGATGAACCTGAGAGGGCGGAGTTCTGGTTAGAGAACTCGATGAGAGTGTTTGATGAACTTGAAGTGTATCGTATCTTTGCTTAGGGATTCGGCATACCATTGGTGGAAGACACTAACATTGGTGGTCCCGAAAGAGCGGGTGATGTGGGACTTCTTTCTGGAAGAAGTATATAAGCCAATGATTTACTGATCGAAAAGGGAAGGAATTCCTTGAGTTGAAGTAAGGAAGAATGTCAGTAGTAGAGTATGAACGTGAGTTTGTTAGGCTTAGCAAATACGCTCAAGAGTGTCGATAGAGGCCATCTTGTGTAAAAAGTTTGAAGATGGACTGAATGAGTACACCAAACTCCTAGTGGGTATTCTGGAGTTGAAAGAGTTTGTGGTGTTAGTTGAAAGGGCAAGTAAGGCCGAAGAGTTGAGTAAAGAAAAAAGAAGGGCTGTGAGTGAAGCCCGAGATGCTAGAAAGAGGTCGATGGGCAAGTCGTATCCAGCCCAGTCGAAAAGATCCAAGGAAGGAAATCCTCGAATGACAGCACTAGTGGGTTATTCACATCGAGACTTGGGTAATGCTCGTTCAGGTTCGAGAGTCTAAGCCACCTCGATGGAAAGTGTAGGCAATTCGAAGAGCAAGCCAGAGTGTCCAAACTGTGGTAGATATCACATTGAAGAGTGTTGGGGTAAAAGTTGGAACTGTTAGAAGTGTGGCTCCCCCGATCACTTTATCTGAAACTGCCCCGAGAGGGATGATAAAGAAGAGAAGCAAGAGATAAGATCCAGTGATGTGTCTGCAAGAGGTAGACCACCTAGGAACTCGAGAGGTGGGAATGGTGGTAGAGGTGCGTCCAAAGATTCTACTGTGAGACCAGATGGTCGGGCACCTGCGAGGATGTATGCTATTCGCGATTGCAAAGAGGCATCCTCCCCATATGTGATAACGGGTACTTTTTCTCTCTATGACACCTTTGTTATTGCTTTAATAGATCCAGGGTCTACTCATTCTTATATTTGCATGAGATTAGCATCTAGTTTGAGTATGACCGTTGAGTCTACGGATATTGTGGTTAAGGTGTCAAACTCGTTAGGAAAGCATGTGTTAATGGACAAATTGTGTAAAAATTGTCCTTTATTGATTGAGAATCATTGTTTCCCGGCAAACCTTATGTTGTTGCCGTTTGATGAGTTTGATTTAATCCTAGGCAGGGATTGGTTGACTACCCATAGTGTTTTAGTGAACTGTGGTAGTAAATATATTGAATTGAAATGTGAGAGTGGAGATGTGGTTTGGATTGAATCAGGTGGATCGGATAGTCTACTAGTGATGATTTTTTCCCTAGTGGCTGAGAAATGTTTGAGAAAAGGGTGTGAATCCTGTCTCGCCTTCGTGTGGAATACTCGAGAGGTTGGAGTGAAGTTTGAAATAGTACCAGTGGTATGCGAATATCCATATGTATTTCCGGAAGAGTTACCCAGATTACCTCTAGTGAGAGAGGTCGAGTTTGGGAATGAGCTCATTCCAGGAACGGCACCGATTTCAATTGCTCCATATAGAATGGCACCTTTAGAGTTGAAAGAGCTGAAGGTACAGTTGCAAGACTTGACAGATAAGGGCTTTGTAAGACAGAGTTACTCAGCATGGGGTGATCCGGTATTATTTGTGAAGAAGAAAGATGGGTCTATGAGATTGTGTATAGACTATAAACAGCTCAACAAGGTGACGGTGAAGAATAAGTATCCTTTACCAAGGATTGATGACCTTTTCAACCAATTGAAAGGAGTGACAGTGTTCTTCAAGATAGACTTAAGATCTGGTTATTATCAGCTCAGAGTAAAAGAGCAAGATGTGTTGAAAACTGCATTTTGAACAAGGTATGGCCATTATGAGTTTTTGGTTATGCCATTTGGTTTAACGAATGCACCTGCGATTTTTATGGATCTAATGAACTGTGTTTTTAGACCATATGTGGACAAGTTTGTGGTTGTCTTCATTGACGACATATTGATCTATTCTCGGGATGAGAATGATCATGACGAGCATTTGAGAATTGTCTTGCAAACTTTAAGAGATAAGCAGTTGTATACTAAGTTTATCAAGAGTGAGTTTTGGCTCCGAGAGATCGGATTTCTAGGACACAATGTGTCAGGTGATGGTGTTAGAGTTGACCCAAGTAAGATTTTGGCTATAGTGGATTGGAAACAGTCGAGGAACATGTCAAAAATCAGAAGTTTCATAGGATTAGCGGGATATTACAGATGTTCCGTAAAGGGGTTCTCTATGATTGCTACCCCGATGACGAAACTTTTGCATAAAGATGTCAAGTTTGAATGGAATGAAACTTGTCAACAGAGTTTCGAGAGATTGAAAACAATGTTGACTGAGGCACCGATTCTGGTTCAACCAGAATCGGGGAAAGAGTTCGTGGTTTATAGTGATGCATCGTTTAATGGTCTCGGTTGCGTGTTGGTGCAAGAGGGTAATGTAGTCGCTTACGCCTCGAGATAGTTAAAACCGCACGAGAAGAATTATCTGACTCATGATTTGGAGTTGGCTGTGATTGTTTTCATGTTAAAAATTTGGTGACATTACTTGTATGGTGAGAAGTGCCAAATCTTTACAGATCACAAGAGTTTGAGATATTTGATGGATCAGAAGGATCTAAATTTGAGGCAGAGGCGGTGCCTTGAGTTATTGAAAGACTATGAATTAGTCATTGATTATCACCCGGGAAAAGCGAATGTGATTGCGGATGCACTGAGTGCGAAATCCTTGTATGCTCTAAGAGTTATGAGCATGAGTTTAGCTATAGCTGATGATGGTGCTATTTTGGCAGAGTTGAGAGCTAAGCCACTGTTTGTTCAACAGATATGTGAGGCTCAGAGAAATGACAGTGAGATGCAAGCAAAGAGAGCTAAGTGAGGATTAGAAAGTGATTCAGATTTTCATGTGGGCTCGAATGGTTATTTGTTGTACCATGATAGAATTTGTATACCTAGAGATGAAGAGTTAATCCAAAAGGTTTTGCATGAGGCGCATAGTGGTTATTTGTCGGTACACCCGGGCAGTACGAAAATGTACAACGACTTGAGGAAGTTTTATTGTTGGCCGGGTATAAAAATAAATATTTCAGAAATTGTGGCAATGTGTCTGATTTGTCAACAGTGAAAGCTAAGCATCAAGTGCCTTCAGGATAGCTTCAGCCAGTGATGGTTCCCGAATGGAAGTGGGATCGAGTTACCATGGATTTTTTGACGGGGTTACTGATGACTCCGAAAAAGAAAAATGTTGTGTGGGTTTTGTGGATAGACTAACAAAGTCGGCTCACTTTATCCAGTACGCGTTGATTACTCACTGGATAAGTTAGCTGATTTGTATGTGGCAGAGATAGTGAGATTGTATGGTGTGCTTATGTCTATTATATCGGATAGAGATTTGACGTTTACTTCGAGATTTTGGAAGAAGTTGCAAGAGGCCATGGGTACAAGGTTGAATTTCAGTACTGCGTTCCACCTGTAAACTGATGGTCAATCTGAAAGAGTAATTCAAATTATCGAATATATGCTTCGATGCTGTGTGTTAGAATTCGTAGGTAGTTGGAAGAGATATCTACCTTTGGTAGAATTTGCTTATAACAACAATTAACAGTCGAGTATATAGATGGCTCCGTATGAGGCTCTGTATGGTCGTACTCCTTTGTATTGGACTGAGCTTAGTGAGAAACGTATCCATGGGGTTGACCTAGTGAAAAAAACCAAAGAGAAAGTGAGAGTAATCCGTAACAGTCTGAAAGCTGCTTTAGACCGACAGAAGTCGTACATGGATTTTAAAAAAAAGAGATTGAGTTTGAGGTGGGTGATAAGGTGTTTTTGAAAGTGTCCCCGTGGAAGAAGCTTATGAGATTTGGACGAAAAGGGAAGTTGAGTCCAAGATTTATATGGCCAAATAAGATTACAAACAGAGTCAGGCCAGTAGCTTACTAGTTGGCTTGGCCGGTAGAGTTGGAAAAGATTCATAATGTGTTCCACGTATTGATGTTGCAACGGTATCGCTCCTATCCTTCACATGTGATTCCTTCAATGAAAATTGTGATAAGACCAGATATGTCTTATGAAGAAGAGCCGATTAAGATCCTGGCTCAAGAGGTGAAACAGTTGAGAAATAAGAGCATAGCACTAGTGAAAGTGTTGTGGCAGAAAGACGGTGTGGAAGAGGCTACGTGGGAAACGGAAGAGACTATGAGAGAGCAACATCCAAACCTCTTTAGTGGTAAGATTTTTGAGGGCAAAAATCTCTAAAGGTGGGGAGTGTAACACCTCTAACCCGTATCCATCGTTGGACTAGGGTTAAAGGCGTTACCTGATAGATCGGAAACATTTTAAGAAGTTCATACATTCATCCATCAATCTCAAACATAATGTCCCTTAGTACAATCAAGGAGACCTAAAACATGCTTATAAACCGGGTCGGGACTAAACCGAAACACATATAGACATTCTCGGAAATTTAAAACTTTTTTAAGTTTCAGGGGTTACACGCCCGAGTAAGCAGGTCGTGTGCCTCCCACGGCTGCTAGACACATCCGTGTGACTTCTCCGTGGTTGAAACTGACTTTTCTTCCACGGAGACTAAACACGCCCGTGTACTCTGGCCGTCATCGATCCTGTCAAAAATCACAAAGCTACTAGGCACGTCCGTGTGCCAAGGACGTGTACTCTTATGCTAGCTACTGACTTAGCCCCACGGTCACTAGGCACGCCCGTGTGCCACAACCGTGTGACATTATAGGCCATTTTCAAGGCCAAAATGCCACCCACTTGGGTCTTACCTACAAGCAATATTAACCAACACATTTCATGCATACTAGACAACCAAAATAACCATTTCAACCATGCCAACTTCCAAGACCAAAACATATGAATATCAAGTATAATTTATCCAAATACTTACCCAAAAACTTGACCAATTCATGTGCTTCAACCATACCAAGGTATACTTCATATATAACATAATACCAACATATAACTAGCCAAATCACATGGCTAAATTCACTTCATTTACAAAAACAAAAGACTAGCCTATACATGCCATATCTAGCAAAATATATATCCAAAATGTACCATAAACAAGTTGAATAGTATGATGACGATCCTTATCGGTCCCGAGCCTTCAGTAGCTTTGACGACCTATAAAACAGAGAAAACGCACACATAGAGTAACCTTTCTAAAAGCTTCGTAAGTCATAATACAAACAAACTTAGCATAGAAGGCATATATACTCATATATACATTGCCACATCTAAATCACTTAGCAAATTATCACATATATACTTTGGTCCATGTACTTGGCCATATTTGCCACATTCATCAATTCAAAAGTCTCATATATACAAAGCTCTTTCATGCTTACTATCACATCTCATAATGTTATCCAATTATACATAATCATCATAGTAAGATGACATAAGAACTTACCTTATATACACACTTAGTGTATGAATCAACGTACTGAAACGGATTCACTATTTACATGGCCATTTCATATCACAGACTTTCCCGTTAAACCGTAAGGAATCTAGTAGGATACTCAGAAAGCTCACAATCATCGTACAATGCCAACGTCCCAGATGAGGTCTTACATGTAATCAGATATCGATGCCACTATCCCAGACAGGGTCTTACACGAACCAATACGATGTCGATGTCCCAGACATGGTCTTACACGTAAAGATCATATCGATGCCAATGTCCCTAACACTCATATCGATGCCTACATCCCAGACAAGGTCTTACATGAAATCTCAAATCAATGCCAACGTCCCAGACGTGGTCTTACATGATAAAAACAGAACAAATACCTATGTCATGACATAGCTAATCCTATCTATTCTTAGGTTCATACGGGACTTTTCAGATATTGCCACTACGTAATCCTTATCTCGGAATTCATGAACAGATCATATCATGAGTATTCATTGATAACAATAATCATAAGAACATACCTAATTCAATACAAATACGTTTATTTGCATAATGACTTACCTCGGATTCGATTTAAAAGAAACAGAAATGGCTACTCGGTTACTTTTTCTTTCCCGTGATCTAAGTCAATTTTCCTTGATTTTTGATCTATACAAATTCAGAATTAACTCTTTTATTCACTAACTTATTCAATTAAATCCAAGGACACACATTTAGGGCCATTTGCAAATTAACCATCATATTTACCCAATTTATGAATTTAGTCTATTTTTCTCAAAACATCAAATTCACAAAATCATTACATACTCATGCTTAGCCAAATGTCCATACATCACATACAAGCCCATATTTTCCATCAAATTTGCAATTTAGTCCCTCAAATTGCTATTTTCTCAATTTAGCCCTGATTAGCTAAATTCATTAAAAATTCAAGAACAAAGTATGTTCATCTAGCTCAAAACTTTCATTTAACAACTAAATTCATTACAAAGCTCAACATAACATCAATTGCATATCACACAAACATCATCAATACACAAAATTGAGACATAGGCTTGATAGTAGACTAAGCAACAATCTCAAAAACATAAAAATCATCGAAATCCAAAGCTAAAACTTACCTTAATTTTGCTTCATGAATGTCGAATGTTAGAAAGCTTCAAAACCTTTCTTTCCTTTGTATTTTTGGTGGAGAATGCATGAATGAATGTTCCATTTTCATGCTTTATTTTAGTAACAATTATATTATTAACCTTATTACCAAATTATCCTTGTAATAAAAACATATATAACATATAAATCAAGGTCTTTTTTTGACCTTAACCATCCACTTACAAGCAAATGGCTTAATTGCCACATAAAATCCTCATACTTATAAAGACATGACAATTAAGTACCTTTTCATGTAGCATGCTAATTTGTAAATCAATGCAATTCAGTCCTTTGCTAAAATTAAACACACAGATGGACGAATTAACTTATGAAACTTCAGCACATGCATATTCACACATCATAGTCATAGAAAATAAGAGGCTCAGATTTGTGGTCCCAAAACCACTGTTTCGACTAGGGTATAAATTGGACTGTTACAGGGAGAGTTGTAACATCCAAGTTTAGGGCCTGGTGCGTGACCACAAATTCGAGGTCTATGTACGAGTTTTTGAGGTTTATGCTATGTTTGCCTGTTAGTGTGGAAGTTTCATGAAGCAATTTTGTGAAATTTCGGTTGAATTGTCCAAAAGGACTAAATTGCAAAAGTTGCAAAATGTGAGATTCCAGAAGCTATTTGTGTGAAATAGCTTTAGAATATTAATTAGAGGTCCTTAAATAGCAATTTACCCAAATTCTAACTTTTGGACAAAATTGGGCATGGATGAGTTAAAATAAAAAGTTTATCAAAAAGGGCATTTTGGTCATTTAAGAACTAAATGATTAAAAGGGAGGAAAAGATGACAAAATTCATTCATCTTCTTCTCCAAGGCTGCCGAAATTTTCAAGAGCCATTGTTAGGGTTCTTCAAATTTTTCAAGCTTGCTAGTAAGTGCATCCAAGCCCCGTTTTTGATATTCTTCTTATTTTTGAAGTCCTAGTAGCATGAATAAGCTATTTTTAGCTATTTGATGAGCTATATTGAATGTTCAAAAATGTGGCCATGTATGACATGCATTTATGTTGATGTTTTATGGAAGATTATGAAAGCTTGATGTAGTAGAAACATCTTTTGTTAAGTGATTTTCCATGAAAATGCATGTAGGGACTAGTTTGTGAAAGTTTTAAGTTTGGTCATACATGTGTGATTTAGTGAGAATTGGTGAATGCTTTAGTTGAGTAAGTGATTCGGCTAAGCATGAAAGGCTAGAAAGTTGAATAAAAATCACTTTACGAGCCTTGGGGCAAAAGTGTCAATGTGAGAAAGATTAGGGGAAAAAGAGTAATTTTGCCAAAGTATGAGATAAGTGTCAATTTAGTTAATATGTGTATTGAATAAGCTGATTTATTCATTATAGATCAAGAAAGACGAAGTCTGGATCTAAACAGAGGCAAGAGCAAAGTGGTGGACTAGATTGCATATTTCTATACTTTTGAGTATCGTGGTAAGTCTATGCTTAAACAATGCATTCATACTCACAATTTTTTAATGCTAGCTAGTATGTAGCATGATTGAGAACCTATGTGGGATGAATGTGGTAGAATATGTGAATGGATGTATGGTTAAGTAAATAGATATGTGAATGTGTGGTGAGAATGCTAAGTGATGGGCTAAGTGCGATACCATCTTAATGCATATTGACGATAAGCTGGCTATGTGCGATGCTATAGTTAGGTATATTGTCTAGTGGGCTATGTGTGTATATTGTGTTGTATATTGTGTAAATGTGTTAGTGAATGCATATGAATTATCGAGAAATGATGTTGTGTTGTATATTGTGTAAATGTGTTAGTGAATGCAGTGGTGCATTTCAAAGGTTATGAGTATGTGACTCATGATGTGTTGGGAATGGGGTAAGGGATAGAAAGAGTAAGCATAGTTGTACATTATATGTTAGTATAATGCTAATTGTTGTTTAGCTTATACTATGATGTTTAATTGTTTATGTGTAAACTTACTAAGCTCAAAGCTTACTCCCTTTCTTTTCCCTTGTCTTATAGAGTAAAAGTGTTGAATCGAGATACGAGGATCAATTGGAAGGTCGTCCACATTATCAGCACACTCTGGTACATGAGCCTCAATGTTTTGTACATAGCATGTATAGAGACTAGACAAGTTAGTGAACTTTGTTGTAAATGGCTAAGATGTGTTGGCCTTTAGATGGATAGTCTATTTTGTATAATGCCATAGTGGTTGGCTACCTTATTTTATGAAAAGGTTGTAGTTATATATGTGAGATTGCACTTCAATTTGAGTTGTTTATGGATGTGTTGAATGAATGCTATTGTGTATGCTAGAAGGGTGAAAGGAACTTGGCATATAGCTTCATTTTTTTCCATGTGGATAGACACACGGGCCTGTGTCTACACCATGTGTGACACACGGTCAGCCCATGGGCATGTGACTTGGCCGTGCGTCCCCTGCATGTTAACATTTTACGTTAGAATAGACCACGAGCTAGCCACGTGGACATGTGAGTTTAATCAGTGTTGACCACGGGCTAGCCACATAGGCGTATGACTAGGCTTTAAGGCCATGTGTATGTAGTTAGTATTCAGCACGGTTAAGGAGCATGGGCGTGTGGGTCTATGCACGGGCGTGTCTCTTCTTGCACTGGCGTGTTAGCCCTGTACAAAAGAGAAAATTTTTAAGATTGGAAAAGTTCCAATTTAGTCTCGAGAGCCCTTGTGTGTATGAGTGAGGCCTCGTAAGTCAATAACGAGATTGTTGAGATGACTTAAGAGAGTAGTCATTATGAGCCTAAGTGGAGATCAAGTGGTTTTATTACGGTAATGTCTCGGGCCCGGTTCTGGCGTAGAACCCGGGTAAGGGGTGTTATAATGGGAGTCTATAGATTTAATTAATGCAACACTAGGGGTTTTAATTAGAAAGATATTTCAATTAATTAACCTATGGTTAGACGTTAGTAGCCTCGAAAGAGGTATTAATATAAATTAGGGAATCCTATGGATCAAGTCAAGTGAATAAATCGTCTGGTTCAGAGTTAAAAAACAAGTGAAGTTTAGGTGGATTCTTCCTTGGGTATTGTCTTAATTAATTGGTTTTCTTAAGAGTATTTTCCCCAATTCATTCTCTGTGTCTTAGCATCCTTAGTTTAGTAATTAGATAGATAGATATCAACCCTATTTATTTTAGGCTAGATAATAAAAACAAAGATAGTACTAGTACTTTTGGTTCCCTTGGGTTCGACATTCTGGTCTTGCCACTAAGCTATACTACTGTTCGATAGGTGTGCTTGCCTTAATCGTGGTGATAGTTAGTTTTTAGGCTCGATCATTCTTATTATAAATATTAAAGCTTTCAGACCACCATCACACAATTGCCTAAGGGGTTCGATACTCTAATCGCAAATTCAGTAGACTTAACAGGTAGAGTCTTACTTGATACTAGATTCACACAAACATAAGAATGAGTAGAACCTGGATCTATCAATGCAATCACATCAGTATCAAATAGAGTAATAGTACCAGTGATGACATTTGGAGATGATGCTTCTTCTCGCGCGCATATAGCATAGGCTCGGGCAGGTGCTCTCGCCTCAGATCTCACATCTGTATCTGTAGTCCCTCTTTGACTTCTACTCACATTTTTGGTGTTTCTGGGAGGTCTACCCCTAGCCATTATGTTACTCGGTCTTACACTCTGAACATTATCTTTTTTAGCTAACTCTGGGCAATCTCGAATAAAATGATCTCGTGATCCACACTTATAACAAGTTCTATTGTTGTACTTGCCCCAACACTGTCCAACGTGTCATCTTCCATGCTTTTTACACTCAGGCTTGGTGCTTTTAAGACTACCAACACTTGATTCAATTGAGCTTGAGTTCTTGGACCAACACATTGTCTAGCACGGTCTCTACTCAAATGTCCAAATGAAGCATTTGATCGATTGCTTGCATCTTTAAATCTCTTCGTCGAAGGTTGAGACGACTTACTCATCAATCTTTTTCTTTCATCTCTAGTCTCAGAATCTGCTTTCTTCTTTTCTTTGCTAAGCTCCTCGACTTTGCAGGATCTCTCAACTAACACAACAAATTCATTCAAGTTAAGTATTCCAACCGGTAATTTAATGTCTTTATTCAGCCTTTCAATGAAACGTTTACACATAGTAGCTTCGGTCAAAACACATTCCTCCGCATATTGGCTCAGTCTCACAAAATCTAATTCATACTCAGTAACTAACATACGGCCTTGTTTCAACTCTAGAAACTCTTTACTTTTCTGATCTATAAATCCTTGACTGATATACTTCATTCAGAATTCAGCTTGAAAAAAATCCCAAGTGATTCGCTGTCTTGGAACCATAGATATCAATGTTTTCCACTAGTTATATGTCGTATCTCTCAACAAGGAAACAACACATTTAATACATTCATCAGGAGTCAATGGCATCTCATCAAACACTTGAACTGTAGTCTCGAGCCAAAACTCAGCTCGCTCAGCATCATCATCAGCTGTGGCCCTAAACTCTTCGTCCCCATACTTTTGGATTTTATCTACAGAGGCTTATTCAATCATATCAGATCTGTCACTTGTGGCGCAATAGATACTTTAGGGGTGGAGGTTGTGGAGCAGCAGAATTCGTTCGAACGAACACCGAAAACCACTCACTCATCATTTGAAAGAAGGCTTTCTTAGCCTCTCCTTCTTCGCTACTATCATTCGGCCTAGATGTGGTCGGCACCATCCCTTGAGTGGGAGCAGGTGCGTTACTCTCTACATAGTCAGCAACTGCTTGATTGGGATCCATTTGCTATATAAAAACACATTTTTAGCTATCAATATTCATCACACTATCGCAATTATATATATGGCATGTATAGCTAGACTCACATGCGCTACGTTAGTCCTAGAATCGACTAAACTGTAGCTTTGATACCAATAAAATGTAACACCCCTAACCCGTAACCGTCACCGAATTAGGGTTAAGAGGCATTACTAATCATTTCCGAACATTTCATATCATTTCACAACCAAACATGTCAATTCACATTCATATATCCCTTATATAAGTCAACGGGACCTTCAACATGTTTTAAAATAGGGTCGGGACTAAACCGAACACACACAAAAATTTTTGAAATTCAAACATTCTTCTAAGTTACAGAGGTCACACGCCCGTGTGGGTAGGTCGTGTGCCTCACACGGCCTCGGACACGCTCGTGCATCCAAGCTATGGCAAAACAAGGCATGCACACTGACTTGTTCACACGGCCAGTCACATGCCCATGTGTCCAGCCCGTGGTCGAGTCTGACTTGAATCAAATTACAAACTTGAAAGACATAGTCGAGCCATATGCCTGTGTGCTCAACTGTGTGGGTAATTATAGGCCAGTTTTCAAGGCCAAATTGCCATCCACACTTTGCATTCACTTATAAGCATCAATCCAATACCAATTCATGCCTCAAATGCAATCAAAACACACCAATATAAGTACCAGCTAATCATCAACTACATCATTTATTTCCATACTCAATTCCTACTCAATAAATCCATCCAAAACACCAATTTTCACAACTCAAATCATATAAGTTAAGTATCATTTAGTCATGCCAGAAATTCACATTTAAAACACCATTTTTATCAACTAATTTAAGCATGAAATATACCAATCCCAATCTCACTATATCATACCACAATCATCATTTTCATAGCTTCAAGTATAAACCAACAACATTCAACTTCCAAGCCATATCACATGGCAAGGTTTATCCAACTCAAAACATGCTACACTAACTAGCCTATCCATGCCATATTCAAATATACACATCTTTCAAAAGTACCAAAATAGTTACCCAATAATGTGATTGAGTCGCTGACAATCCCTGAATCCGAGCTAGCTTCACTGACACTATAAAACAAAGAAACACATCACACAGTAAGCTTTAAAGCTTAGTAAGTTCGTAATATAATACATACTACTAAATAATGCAACATCAATACATAATTAAATCATCACATAGGTAGATGCACAATTAGATACATTATCATCCTCAACCATATGCTCAAATATCCATTTATTCAACCATTTAAACTATCATCAACCACATAGGTTCAAACATACCTTTGCCAACACTTAGTTAATAAACGTTCTTGCTATTCGATGCTCGATACCATATCTCATTCACTGCTCGATATTTTCAACTCAATCGCACACTTACTGCCCAAATCATAGCTGAATCTTAATTAACATCGCACGTTTAGTGCCTAGATACAAAACCGAACTTAATTTAGCATTGCACACACAATGCCAATCAGTAAAGCCAAAGCTTTCGTTACTTTGCACACACAGTGCTATTCATCTCTGTCTCGATTTCAATTGCGCACACTTAGTGCCACATTTCTCAATCTCATATTTAACATTTCTAATTCAATAATTATACATTCATTCAATTCACATCACATAGATATAATTTAACAACTCGTATTATATCCGGACTTACCTTGGACGTTGAAATACCGAAACTAGATGATCAATCGAGTACTTTGTCTTTGCCTCGATCTAGATCTGAATCTCTCCTTTGTTGGTCTATACATAATCAAATTTAACTCATTCAATCACTAAATCATTCAATTTAGTCCAAACACACATATTTAGTTCATTTTACAAAATAGCCCTCACATTTTCATATTTCAACACTTTAGTCCCTATTTTACAAAATCACAAAATACACAAAAATTCTCTTCACTTATGCCTAGCTGAATTTTTTCCCATCCTAATACAAGCCCATATATTTCATTTATTCACATTTTAGTCCCTCAAAATATTATTTTGAAAATTTAGTCCAAATTACTTAATTTCACTAAAAATTCAAAGAAAAAACATGTTCATCCTTCACATATCTTCCATATTTCATCATCAACTATCACAAAGCTCAAACATTCATCAATGGCATATCTTAAAACCACCATCAAATTCTAAAATTAAATCATGGGTTTGCTAGAACACTAAGCAATAATCACAAAAAAGTAGAATTTATCAAAAATGGAGCTCAAAACATACCTTGATTAAACCAATTGCTAGCCAAAACCTAACAAGCTCTCTTTCTTTCTTTTTCCTCAACTTTCAGCAAGAAAAGATGATAAAATGGCTTTAATTTTTGTTTTGTTTAATTAATATTAACATTAATAACTATTTTACACGTTTAACCTTAATGAATTTTAATAATAACACCTTATGCCATCCTATTATCATCCATTTACTTTCAAATGGTTTAATCACAACATAAGGACTTCTCTTTTAAGAAGTTAAAATACCCCCGATTTATGAAATGGCCAAAATACCCCTTGTAACACCCCAAACCCGGTCAAAATGCTACTACTGAATCTGGCATGTTACAGGGAAGAAAATTTTAAAAATCGAGTTAAAAAAATCATGAGTTGAGAAAAATTTTGCATATTAACTCACCTTTGGTGTAATTTTATTTTAAAAACAAACAATTGCTTAACTTAAGCCGTAACACTGTTCAGGTTTTGTAATCCAAAGTCGAATTTTAAGTAACGCTTATTGTGTGATCCATTGGAAACAATGTTGCATCTTAGGTTGAAAATTTGAGTTAGTTTGTTACTAAAATCCGATCTTAATTAACCAAATTACAAAATCTTAAATTCAAAGTTTTTAAGTTTTGAAAAAGACCCACTTAGATAATTCATTAGGCATGCCATAACATTTGAAATTAATAACAAAAACCAAATTAACATTTAGATGGCCTTATTACAATACCCAAAATCCAAATTAAAATAATAATAATCCAAAATAAATATTAAAGATGAAATTACTTAAAACATTATGCATGGCCACCTCGAGTCCACCTCGGCTCCATATCCGCGGTCTAAGGATTACCTATAAAATTTAACGGAGGGGGTGAGTCACCGAGACTCAGTGTGTAAATCCCCGTCCAAAAGAGTTTTGGGCCCTCACACTAATCCATATATCAAGTATGTATGACATGCAACCCAACCAACCTACTATATCCATCTTCCATATCTCCGAAATCTACCCCATATCTGTGGCACCTAGCCACTGGTGGTACCTAACCACTGGTGGTTCCAAACCACTAGTGATAAAAGTCACAATTAATAATATGTGGGGCCAACGCACTTGTGGTACCAAACCACTGGTGACAATCCATAATATTAATACGTGGGGCCAACCCACTGTGGTACCAAACCACTGGGACGAGTCATAGAAATAATATATGTGGTACCAAACCACTGGTGGTTCCAAACCACTGAGACTTAGTCACAAGATATAACATATGGGGCCAACCCACTTGTGGTACCAAACCACTGGTGACAGTCTAAAGGAGATCATGTTTCCTCTTTCTTCACTTCAAACCCCAATTTCATGTTCATGGTTAACAGTTAATATGGTATGATCATGCTTTCAAGGTATAAAAATAGTCATTTCAATCATACATACATTCATTGATAACAGAACACAGCAAAACATACCCGGAGTCCTCGTTCTTACCCACAAGGATAACTTAGTGATCCATCCATCATTTCGGCTTTTGACCAATCATAGTTAATAACATAATTGAAATACGAAGTGTGTGTGAGTTACACACCTGATAATACGTAACACAATGCTCTCAATGTTGACACTATCGCAAACAGACACTACTGCTATCTGTCTACTATTCTGCTCAGAAGCTGGCCCACAACCCGGTGGCCAATCTCGAATAGCAAACACCGCACGCTTCTTGTACTTTGGGGCTGGGGCTATGGGTTTAACCCCTTCCTTCACTTGGCTAACGTTTGGGTCCATAAAAAGATCTTGGTCAATAGACTGGATTAAAGCACTTGAATAGGAAACAAATAAGAGTATGAACAAAATGCAAAGATCCCTTACCTAGTTCGACAAATCCCGGAGATTCAATGACTTGGATCAAAGTGTCGATTGAATACTTAAATCGACTAACACCGCGTAATCCTTAACACCCTTCAATTACAAATCAGATGCTGAAAGAACGCGAAGAAAAGCCCCTCCTTCAATTGGCTAAGAATTAAAAGACAAGATTACTGCCTTCGGCATAAGAAAGAAGAGAAATGAGATTTAAAACGAAAAGGGAACACTTACCACGATCAAAGAGAATCCGATTGACAAGTTGTGAAACTAGGAGGCGGCAATTTGCTGATCAAAGAACGAAAGAAAAGAGATGAGTACTCAAGGGAGGATTCAGCCACAAGAAATATAGAGGAAAAGAACAACTCAAGAAGATATAAAAGGAGATAGGTTTCGATTCATAAAGGAATAAAGAGAAAATACGAAAAGAATTTGGCTATGGAGGTTCGGCTAAACAAGAAATAGAAGGGATGAAAAGAAGAAATAGAGAATGGAGTTTCGGCTCTTGCTGATGCAAATGAAAGAAAAGGAAAATAAAGAAATGGTAATATGATAGGAGGGTTCGGCTACAAGATTGGAATGGAATGAAGTGTAGTCTAGAGTACCTGAGGGTTTTCGGCTTCTGTTGGTAAAGCAAAGAACCCAAGTTGCCGAAATACAAAGAGAGGAAGAGAGAAAAGATGATTTTGGTTGGACTGAAGAAGAATGAATGACACTCTTGGGAATTTCGGCTACTCAAAGAAATGCACCACACTGCCCGAAACGCAAAACACTCTACTGCCGAAACAAACCATAAAAGAGTTTAACACCTAAAGCTAACCCCTATTGAATTTTCGGCACCCATACACACCCCTAAAATCGAATGCCCAACAACACCTAGCCAGTTCCAAATTTCGGCTAGCACCTCACACCTCTTCAATCCCTTCCTTTTCTCCTTAATTCTCTCCTGATCACACATTCGAAATTGTTTGAAAGTTTCAAAACCCACTTTTTACTGCTGTCCATACATTTGAATTATTTGACTCAATCAACTCTCCCCTTTTCAAGCATCCTAGCCGATATGGAGAAAGTTCTGATAGGGCCGCACGGGTCACATGAGATGACTGTGGACTGATGGACGGCCTAAAGCAGCATCATCTTTTTATGGCTATGTGCAAATCTAAATATGGCTCTGTGCCATCTTAATTATAGCTTTGTGCCAATCGTATTTACTCGTGGCTATGTGCCTAACATATATATTGATGACTCTATTTCGATCATAAGTATCCGTGGTTGTGTGCCGTGTAACACCCATATCCCGAGTCCCTCGCCGAATTAAGGTTAGGAGCGTTATCAGATAGATCGGAAACATTCACAGACAAAAATATACATTCAATCATCATTCTCAGACTTAATGTCCCTTAATTGGGTCCTCGAGACCTTAAGCATGCTTATAACTTAATTCGGGTCTAAACTGAAACACATACAAAATTTCATGAAATTTTGAAACTTTTCTAAAATACAGGGGAGACACGCCCGTGGGAGGAGACCGTGTGCCCTCCACAGCTTCTATACACTCACATGTAAGCATCCGTGTTTATACTGACCATACCAACACGGTCATTAGACACGCCCGTGTGCCATGGCCATGTACTTTTAGGTCATATACTGACTTCCCCACCACGGCCACCAAGAACGCCCGTGTATTTTTGCTGTGTACTTTTATGTTAGCTACTGACTTGTACACCAGGGCCAACTGACACACCCATGTCAAGGCCGTGTGATACTAAATTGCATCTTACAATTCACCACGGTTGAAAGGCACGCCCGTGTGTCACAACCGTGTGTCAATATAGGCCATCTACAAGGTCAAAATGCTACCCATAAGTGTCATACCTACAAGCCATATCTAACAAGATATTTCATGCACATATATCCATCAAAAGTATACCCAAAATGACCATTCAAGCCATGCATTCAATACAAATTCTGTAACATCCTAGAAAGGGCCTATGCATTTTCGGTTTAATTGTACGAAATGACATGTCTTAAGTTTTATGAATACATTTTTAACATTTTTGGAAAGCTGGAAATCCATGGAAATGGGAATGGAAATGAAAATTTTTGGAAACCTAGAAATGCATGGAAATGAAAATGGAAATGAACATTTTTGGAAACCTGGAAATGTAAGGAAATGATTCAAAAATGGAAAGTAAACATTTCTGGAAACTTGGAAATGTAAGGAAATGTCAAGTTTACAGAGCCGATCGAAAATTTTTGGAAACTTAGAAATGACCTAGAAATGACGAGTTTTAAGGTTTAAAAGGGGAAATTAAGGAAAGGTGGCCTTAAAAGAAAAAGTTTGTGAAATTTGACACACAAACAGGCTTGGAAAAGTGGCCTGAAGATGTCACTTAGGGCCTATAGAAATGGCGCTATATGCAAGAGGAATGGGCCTGAGTTCGAGTCACTTGGGAAGCAAATAAAAGAGGTTTTATTTTTGCTTCCAGAAGACTGAGGTGGACGGCACATGCTTCTAGAAAGGAGGTGTTTTATTTTCATAAATATTCGATTAAAAAGGTGATAAATAAAGGATTTTTAAATTGGATTATTTTGAAGAGATAAATGTTGGATTAAACTCTTTTATTTATGATGATTAAAGGATAAAGTTATCAGATAGAGGAGTGGTGGCCAAGTAAGGGACTCCTTAGATGATAATTTCGGCTATAAAAGGAAGGAAGGAGGGCTACTCATCAATTTTTGCTTCCTCCTCTCTCTGCCGAATTCTTAGTGCTCTCATCTCTTCTTTTCTTTTCTTTTGTCAAGCCGAAATTAAGTAATTGTTGGAACCTAGCCGAATATTTTCCTCTCCATTGGAAGCCATAGCCGAATCTCCCTGTGAATCTAAGCAAGGAAGCAATCATTCAAGTATTAGGGGATCTCTCGGGTTTTACAACTATCGACTACAAGGAGGAATATTTCGGGATCTAAGGTAAGAAACTATGAGATCCAAAGGTCTTGTTTTAAGTTTTAATGTTAGATTAAACCTAACATGTGATTATAGGAATTTCAACATCCCTAGGAAAGCAATGATACTTTTCAGGATTTGAGATCACAAAGGTATGTGTTTAAGACATTCGGCCAAGGCCTATTTTAAGTATTTGGATTTATTCCCAAAAGCCGAAACTAACCTATGATGTGTTTTAATGTTAGCCGAATGCAATAAGGAATACAACAAAGTTTTGGGACTTGATTCTTAAGTCAATCGGCAATAAGGTAGGTTTTCAATACACAAATCCTACTAGGATTTGGTTTTAAAGCCAAAAAAGGTTTATTAATGTGTTTAAATGATTGGCCGAATATAGGAGTTAAGGATCTAAATTAGTAGATCGGTTCTTCGGGATTTCAAGGACTTCGTTAAACGAATCAGGTGTGTACCCCACACTAACTTTTAGTATGATTATGGTAATATGTAATATGTGCATATGGATAAGGTACCGTGTTATGGTACAAAGTACTTAGGTACGTTTCCTACTTCCACTAGGATTATGAAATATGTTATTTATAACATGTGAAACTTTATAAGAATGTGAATTTAAGTACGATATGCATAATATGAATAATATGGGTCATTCGGGATATATGAAAAAGGGGAAGTGAATGTGATGACTACTGATCTCACTATCTCGAATGTGGTGACTTGGTCACATTATCCGAATGTGGTAACCGGTTACATTATCTCGAATCTGGTGTCTCTTGACACAATTATATCCAGTGGCTATGCCACAAATTTTATATGGGCGATGAGCACGTCGATCGCAAATGATCGCTTCGATGATGGGTAGCGGATGGAGGGTCGACTTAGTAGTCCCCACGGTGTGCAGGTTGGTACGGGGATGTGTAGCGGATGGCATCTAGGTTTGGGTTTGGGTTGCATTATCATTTTTATCTGTTATATGAATAAGTATTTGATATGAAAATGTATGCCTGATCTATTTAATCTTAGTGTTGTGTACACATTGAGTCTGTTGACTCACCCCATTGTGGGACTATTTTTCAGGTGACAATCAATAATGGACCGGGTTCGGCAGAAGCCTAGGGATGGCCATGGTCAGCTTGAAGTTTTATTCAATATGGATATTTAATTTTATTTATGTATTTTAGAATTTTATTTTGGGATTTTACTTGATGTAATAAGGCCATAAGTTACATTTCTTTACTTTTATTTTTAATTACTATGTGACGAATTATTTTCAATTAAAGTAAAATTTATTTCTTTAAAAATAAACTCTAATTGTTTTGTCACCTTCACTAATTGGATTTTCAATATAAGATAACTTGGTTTTCAACACAAGCCCAACCCAAAACGATATTTTTCTTAAAATCGCACAAGTTTTTCGCCAGAAACAAACGAACTTTGAATCGGTTTACTTGAGGAACATACCAGATTCGGTCCAGGCTCGTGGGCCGGGTGTGGGGTGTTTCAAATTCCAATCATGACAATTTCCAAGGATTAAATCTCATATCATTACAAGCTGAATTCATTCATTTGCTCACTCAAAACTTGACCATTCCACATGCTTTCACCATATCAAGATATGCATCATATATCACATTCATATAAACAAAGTATCAACTCAAAATTAGCCAAGTCACATGGCTAAGATCACATAACTATTTACACCAAAATACTAGCCTATACATGCCATATCTAGCTTTGTACATATTCAAAGTGTACCCAACACGAGATTAGTAGTGTAATGACGATCCGTGATGGTCCCGAGCCTTCACTAGCTTTGACGACCTATAAAATAGAAGAAATGTACACAGAGCAAGCTTTTCAAAGCTTAGTAAGTCATAATACAAATAAACTTAGCAAACCATCACATATATATTTGGGTTCATATATTTGGCCATAATGCCACATTCATTGCTTCAAAAAAAAAATCATATGTATAAACATAGCTTTCCATAACCATTGTAACATCTCATTCATATTCTCATATTCATTGATACCTTTATTCTAATCAGAGTCATATAGGTACTTACCTTGTCTACACATTTCGTGTATATGCAACATACCTGAGCTGAACATTTATTTACTTAATCTATCAGAACTCAGATTTGATATTCATATCCAGACTTGCTCGTTAATTCATAAAGAATCCAATCAGATACTCAGAAGCTCAGAATAATCGTACAATGCTATCACCCCAAACGAGGTCTTACACATAAACAGATATTGATGCCAACGTCCCCTACGTGGTCTTACACGCAAACAGATATTGATGTCAACGTCCCTGAGGTGGTCTTACATGTAATCAGGTAACGATGCCTACATCCTAGACGAGGTCTTATACATATAAACAGATAATGATGCCTACGTCCCAGACGATGTCTTATATATAAACAGATAATGATGCCTACGTCCCAGACGAGGTCTTATATATATAAATAGATAATAATGCCTACGTCCTAGACGAGGTCTTATATATAAACAGATAATGATGCCTACGTCCCAGACGAGGTCTTACACGATTAGCGAATCAATGCCAACGTCCCAGATCTGGTTTTACATGATAAAACACAACAGATACCTTTGTATTCCTAAGTTCATACAAAACTTCTCCGACTTAACACTATGTCGACCTTATCCCAGAATTTATATACATCACATCACAATTGTAGTCATTATCATTGATAGTCATGTAAATTAACTTTATTCAATACGTTTACAATTATTAGCAATATGACTTACCTCGGATTCGGTTTATCGGAATAGAAATGGCTACTCGTTTACTTTCGCTTTCCCGCGATCTAAGTTCGTTTTCTTCGGTTCTTGATCTAAACATATTCAAAATTAATCCTTTTATTCACTAATTCATTCAATTCAATCCATACACACATATTTTAGGCTATTTACAATTTAGCCCTCACAGTTGCACATTTTATCAATTTAGTCCATTTTTCTCAAAACATAAAATTCACAAATTTCAAACATACACATGCTTAGCCGAATACATATACATCACATGTAAGTCAACATTTTTCATCAATTTCACAAATTAATCCCTCATTTTGCCATTTTCTCAATTTAGGCCTATTTAGCTAAAAACTTCAAAAACAAAACATGTTCATCTAGCTCATATATTTCATTTAACACCAAAAATCATCAAAAAGTTTAACAAATCATCAATGGCATAACACACAAACATCATCAATTCATTAAATTGAAACATGGGTTTGATAGCTCTCAAAGGAACGATTACAAAAACGTAGAAATTATCAAAAATGGAACAAAATCTAACCTTGAGTTTTGGCTTGCAAGTGCCGAAAATTGGAAAGCTTCTATTCTTTCTTTCCCCTTGATATTCGGCCAAAGAAAATAAGATGATAACTATCATCTTTCAATTGTTTCTTTTACTAATTTATGTTAATAACCAATTACTAAATTGCCGTTCCATTAAACATATAAAACAATTTATTACTATGGTCATTTAGTCATTCAATCATCCGCTATCTCAAAGATGGCTTATTTGCCATACAAGGCCTTCACCTTTACAAAGCCACAACACTTACGTATTTTAACAAATAGCAAGCATCTTTCACATTCGATGAAATTTCATCCTTTTGCCAAATTAAACACACAGACGGACAAATTAACTCACGAAAATTTACCACATGCTTAGTCACATATCAATGGCACAGAAAATAATATTAAAATATTATACGAATTCGAATTTGTGGTCCCGAAACCATGGTTCTGACCAGGGTATATACCGAACTGTTACAGCCTTCGCCGCGCACTCAAAAAGAAGTTTGAGGTTTCCTTGGAAGGCTAAATTACATTGCCCGATTCATTTCACAATTAACTGAGAAATGTGATCCCATATTTCATCTTCTTAAGAAACGCAATCCAGGCGTGTGGGATGATGAATGCCAGAAAGCTTTTGATAAGGTTAAATAATAATTGTCAAGTCCTCCAGTATTGTCACCTCATGCCCAGATAGGCCATTAATATTGTATTTGATAGTGTTTAATGGATGTGTGCTGGGTCAACACGATAATTCGAGAAGAAGAGAAAAGGCGATATATTACCTCAGTAAGAAATTCACTGAGTGTGAAATGAGGTACTCGTCAATTGAGAAATTGTGTTGTGCCTTGATTTGGACAATTCGGAGGTTGAGACGATACATGTTGTACCATACGACCTGGCTAATCTCGAAGTTGGACCCTCTAAAATATATGATGGAGCCAACTATTTTGAATGGAAAGATGGCTAGATGGCAAATTCTACTCTCTAAATTTGACATAGTTTATGTGAGCCAAAAAGCCGTGAAAGGAAGCACAATAGCAGATTTTCTGGCTAGCAGAGCTCTAGAAGATTATGAGCCTTTAAACTTTGACTTCCCCAATGAAGAACTAATGTATGTGACAGATACTGAAGAAGATGCTACAAAAGATCACCTTTGGAAATTGAACTTCGACGGAGCATCAAATGCTGTAGGTAATGAAATTGGGACAGTCTTGGTATCCCCAAATGGAGATCATTATCCATTCACATGTAAATTGGATTTTGATTGTACAAATAATATGGCAGAGTATGAAGCATGTATCATGGGACTACGTTCAGCCATAGAACTCAAAATCAGAGCGCTGGAAGTATATGGAGATTCCGCACTGGTGATCTACCAACTGAAAGTTGAATGGGAGACAAGAGACCCTAAATTGATCAATTGTCGAAGGATAGTTCTGGGGTTAATGGAGGAGTTTGATGATATTACTTTCAATTATCTCCCGCCAGACGAAAACCAGATGGCAAATGCTTTGGCTACTTTGGCTACTTTGGCTTCCATGATCAAAGTGAGCAAACAAGAGGATGTAAAACCAATTCAAATGAGTATTTACGAGGCCCCAGCTCATTGTTGCAACATGGAGGAAAAAGAAAGAGATGATCACCCTTGGTACCACGATATATTACGATACGTGAGAAATCGTGAATACCTGATCAGGCAACCGAGAACAATAAAAGGACGTTGAGAATACTAGCCCGCGACTATGTCTTAGACGGGGAGATCCTATACAAAAGAAGAAAGGATCAGGTACTATTAAGATGTGTGGACGCTGTTGAAGCTAAGAAAATTCTGGAATAAGTCCACGAGGGTGTTCCACAAACACAAACTAATGGTTCCACAATGGCTAGACAAATTATGATAATTTGGGTACTATTGGTCTACCATAGAGGGAGACTGCATCAATTATGCTAAGAGATGTCACAAATACCAAATTTATGGAGACAAAATTCATGTACCTCCTTCGCCTTTGCATGTTATGACTTCCCCATGGCCTTTCTCTATGTGGGGCATGGATGTCATCGGGCAGATCTCGCCAAAAGCTTCAAATGGGCATCGATTCATCTTTGTAGTCATCGACTATTTCACCAAGTGGGTAGAGGTTGCTTCGTATGCCAGTGTTACTAAGTCGGCAGTCAGCAGATTCCTAAAAAAGTAAATCATATGTTGATATGGATTGCCTGAGAGGATCATATCTGACAATGCATTAAACTTTAACAACGGCACGATAGTGGAGGTCTGCACTCAACTCAAAGTCAGACACCACAATTCATAACTGTATCATCCAAAAATGAATGGTGTAGTTGAAGCAGCCAATAAAAATATTAAGAAAATCGTGGGAAAAATGGCTGAAACTTATAAAGATTGGCACGAGAAGTTACCATTTGCTCTCTATCTTATCGAACGTATATCAGAACTTCCACCGGGGCAACACCTTTCTCATTGGTTTATGGAATGGAGGCAATTTTACCCATTGAAGTAGAGATACCTTCCCTTCGAGTTTTGTCAGAGCTAAAGTTAGAAGAAGTAGAATGGATCTAGTCTCAATATGATCAGTTGAACTTGATTGAGGAAATAAGGCTAAGGGCTATTTGTCAGGGTCAGATGTACCAAAAACGAATGATGCGAGATTATGACAAAAAGGTTCACCCAAGAGAGTTCCACGAGGGGGACTTGTTATTGAAAAAGATCCTCCCCATACAAAAGGATTTCAGAGGGAAATGGATGCCAAATTGGAAAGGACCTTATGTGGTAAAAAAGGCTTTCTTCGGAGGAGCACTGATTTTGACAAAAATGGATGGAAAAAACTTGCCCAATCCTGTAAATTCGGATTCAGTCAAGAAATACTATACTTAAAGAGGAAAAGAGGCCACAGTGAAACCCGTAAAGGGCGTCTTGAGACCAAAGGGGTTTTGAGTCGAAAAAATCCGAAAAGGGCGGCTAAAATTGTGATCAAAGATGGGGCATACGGTGATCTTGCTATACCTGAATTAACAAAGAGAGGGTATGCAACATTTTAGGGCATTGACAAAGTACTCTAGATCTCCTAAACACATATTGAGCTTAAAATGGTCGTCAGAAAGTTCGTACAGAGAAGCTCAGGCTGCTATGTCTGGGGCACCTATTTTTTCCCCTCATTATTTTGTAGTCCAACAATGTTTGTTTTCTGTAATTAACCCATTCTTTTCAGATTTTCTTCCTAATAAATTTCAGTTTTGTCCATCATTATGAACATTCTAAAGCATTTTAAATTGAAATTATGATTAATAGACTAATAATACTTTCACAACAGGAGTTTTGCATATTACTTTGGAAACTTCTAGATAGTACGAGAACCTGAAACAGGACTACTATTTAGAACTCACCAAGCCTAAGGGTTGGAAATATTTGAGAAAGAAACTCTAAATAGTGACTATTTCTTCAGATTTTCTGTCAAAAATATCGGTTGAACAAGAAGACGGGATATTACTTCAGTGATACAACCTCAAAGTACAACGAGCAATGACAACCCAGACATTAAAAAAGGGATCATTCTCATGACATTCTGTATTAGTGCAAATATCATCCATAACACATCTAGTTGGGAGCATTTGATTCATTCTGATCATTGCATCCTAATCATTTGGCATAAGCATAGGCCCATGACATCGATTCTACAGGTTTTGTCCTCTAGAGGGAGGTGTAACAAGATCGGTTAATCCACAAATCTCCTCTCCCTAAAGTAGCAATGGAATAGATTGAAGTTACAAGTCTTATACCTCTGAAGTTGCAGTAGGTCAGATCAAATCTACCATGGCGAATTTTATCTCCCTGAAATTGCAGTGGACCAGATTGAAGCCATTACCCTTATCTCCCTGAATTGTAGCGCAGCAAGTCGAAGATAGAGAATCTTATTTCCCTAAAGTTGCAGTGGAACATATTAAAGGTAGGAGTTACAAATCCTATACCTCTGAAGTTGCAGTAGGTCAGATCAAATCTACCATGGCGAATCTTATCTCCCTGAAGTTGCAGTGGAGCAGATTGAAGCCATTACCCTTATCCCCCTGAAGTTGTAGTGGAGCAAGTGGAAGATAGCGAATCTTATTTTCCTGAAGTTGCAATGGAATAGATTAAAGCTACGAGTTACAAGTCCTATACCTCTGAAGTTGCAGTAGGTCGGATCAAATCTACCATGGCGAATCTTATCTCCCTGAAGTTGCAGTGGAGTAGATTGAAGCCATTACCCTTACCTCCCTAAAGTTGTAGTGGAACAAGTTGAAGACAGCGGATCTTATTGCCCTGAAGTTATAGTGGAACAGATTAAAGCTACGAGTTACAAATCCTATACCTCTAAAGTTGCAGTGGGTGAGAGCAAGGCTATTTGAAAGATAGAAGCATTAAAGAAGTTGAGATTCTGCAAGACAAGGCAAATTTGGCCTTTCTAAAAGTCTTTCCTTCATTACCATTACACGACAATGAGCAAAGAGGGGCAGCTGTACAGGCCCAAATTTGCTCGGGGCCCAAGCCAACAATCCAGAACAAAATAAAACACTTTTAAAACCAAAATATAAAGTCTAAAAAAATAAATAGTCCAGTCTTTTTTTTTACAAGGCCCAATACAGGCCCAAATCAAATAACCCAACCAAACCCTAGGCCCAAATGGCCCAAAACTTATATCAAAATCAAAAAACCCTAATCCCTAACAGCTGTTGCGCTGCACACCTCCGTACACTCCACGTCGCCACTACGTACGGCCTCTGTACATCCACCCACCGTGCGTCACGTACCTACAAAGGATAAAAACAATAGTACAAAAAAGGAAAATAGAGAGCACATGTTTTTTTATTTATTTTTTTTTTTCGGCTATAAAAGCCAATATAAACACTTTGTAAATTTTTCTACAAACACAATTTAATCAAATAGCAGTGAGAAGGTGACTTTTTGACTCTTATTTTAAATTTTTGTTTTATTTTACTCTATTTTCTTTTTTATTTTTATATACAAAAAATAATAAAGAGGAAAAGGGGGGAAGAAAACTTACCAGGTGTTCGGGTCTTCGACACCATGAAGCCGAGGTAGTCACCTCCGAGGATAGGTGGCGGGAAACCGAAAGGTTTCTTGAGTTGTCGAGCGTTTTGTTAATATTTTGGGGTTTTTAGTGTCGGATTTGGGCTCGGGAGGTCAAAATATTAAAAAGGGGGCCTTTTGTTTTTTTCTGGCCATCGTGGACGGCAGAAGACCGTCGCGCAAGAATCCAGCGCACCATGCATGGTGGACCAAGCCACCGAGTCTAACCAAACTGAAGGGAGAGAGATGAGAGTTGAGATAGTTTTGAGTTTTTTTTTTTTTTGAAAGGAAGTGGCTAAAATGAAATGTTTTTTTCAAAAATTTTAGCTTTTATAGAAGGGTAAAACGGCGTCCAAAACGACACCGTTTTGGGGGGAAACCGAGACCTGACCCGACTAGCCCTCAGGATCCGCGTGTTTTTTAAGCAATGGTCTTATTGCAGTTTTGGTCCCTTCGCATTTTCGATCTTTTTAATATAGTTTATTTTCATTTTCAATTTTTACCTACAATTTTTCTTCTCTTTTAATTTGGAGGGCGGGGATATTTTCCCTTTTAGTCCCTCCTTGTTATTCGTGTGTTCGAATAAATCCTTCCCCTTTTATATTCATCACATATTAGCCCCAAATTTTGGTTTTAAGTTCAGTTTAGTCCTTTTTTTTATTTTTTGGTTATTGTTGCCATTTTATTAATTATTTTTAACATTATTTTTATTATTACTATTTATATCATTATTATTAACATATTATTATTCATGTATTATTATTAGTTATCCTTGTCATCATTACTATTATTTCTTTAATATTTATTTACCTAAATAGTATTATCATTATCATCATCATCATCATCATTATTATTATTATTATTTGTACTATTACTATTATTATTATTGTTATTGTAATTGTTATTGTTACTATTATTATTACTATTATTATTTTGTTGCCATTTTATTCATAATTTTTAACATTATTTTTATTAATACTATTTATTATCATTATTATTAACATATTATTATTCATGTATTATTATTAATTATCCTTGCCATCATTACTATTATTTCTTTAATATTTATTTACCTAATATCATCATCATCATCATCATCATCATCATCATCATCATCATCATCATCATCATTATTATTATTATTATTTGTACTATTACTATTACTGTTATTGTTATTATTATTATTATTGTTATTGTTATTGTTGTTGTTGTTGTTGTTGTTGTTGTTGTTGTTGTTGTTGTTGTTGTTGTTGTTGTTGTTGTTGTTGTTATTATTATTATTATTATTATTATTATGTTAGTCATTTTTTTCCTAAATTTCATATTTGTTTATACTTGTTTGTTTATTTTTCATTCCTCTACTTTCAAAATATTTGTATTTAGCTTTATGTATATACATTTTATTTATTTACTTACTACTATTTTTAATTTTTAATACATTTTTATTATTTCATCATTATTTTTATTTTTATTTTTATTTTTACTTAACTAGTATTAGATTTAATTAATTAATGCCACTATTTGTTTATTTTCGTTATATTATGGTTTCATACACATGTGTCATCCTTTTATTATCATGCCATGATCCGTAACTTATTTTTATACATTTTACTATAAATTGTGTTATGTTAATCTTTGCCCTATACATAAAATATCATTTTTTTAAATAAGCAATCTTTCGTAATTCGAGAGTCGAAAAGTCGTACCCTAACTTACTGGGTTTCAAATTTTCTCGTCGAGTCTAAAGAACCAATTATTTTTTTAAATCAAAGCATATAAGTTAAATAAAAGCTTATTCTCGGGAATTCAAAAATGTTGTGTCCTAACTCACTGGACGTGACGTTTTGTTATCTCAAGGTTAGGATTTCTAAAAATAAAGGTAATATTCTATATTTGAAATTTTGAGAAATTGTGCCCTAACTTACTGGGTTTTGATTTTTCAATTGAACCAAATAACCGAATATCCTTCTTAAACTTAAATGCATGAGTTTTAAAAGTCAAAAGACAAGCTTAGTTTCGAGGATTTAAAATATCGTATCCTAACTCACTGGGCGTGACATTTTACTTCTTCGAAATAAAGGGGTCTTAGCATCTAATTTAATTTATTCAAGTTTTCTTTTAAATAAAGAGGGTCATATTTTAAAATCTTTTCAACATTCGACATAAAGACATCAAATAATCAATTAGGTACCAATTTTGGGCGTCACGAGGGTGCTAATTATTCCTCGTGTGTAATCGAATATCGAACCTATTTTTCTGAATTTCGTAGACCAAAACCGTTGTTTTAATAAATCAAATCTATTATTAAAATGACCAAATTACGAGGTGATCTGATCACACCTCATTAAAAAGGATTGGTGGCAACTCTCTTTTTTTGCTTTCATTTTCAAAACCAAAGTCGACCCATTTTTCAAAAATATGGTTTCGACATAGCATATGAATTAATATGTGAGAAAGTTTCGTGAAATAATTTTGTCGATTGGTTGCTTAATTTTGATAAAAGGAGTAAATCGAGTAAAGCGTAAAAGTTGAGTTCTATTAGTTAAAGGTGTTAAATAGCTATAGAACTTAAAAGTGAAGGTCCTTATGTGACAAATAGCCCATTTATGAGTTAGTAGATGATAGTGGAGTGGCATTTGGTGTAGTTATTAAGGTTATTAAATGTTAAATAAGTAAAAAGGCATTATATGTTAAATTAAATAAAACAAATTGTGTCATCTTCTTCCACTATCCATTTCCACCGAAATTTCAACTTAAAATCAGCCATGGAGAGCTCGTTATTCGGCCAAACTTTGTAGACAAATTGGTGAGTGGTTTTTGCTCGATTTTTAATAATTTCTAAGTTTTTTAGATTGTTGCTTCGTAATCTAGCTAACCCGTACATTCGTTTCTAAAACTATTAAAGTTTGTGAGTTTCGCCATTGATGAATGTTTGAGTATCTTGATGTTTAATGATAGAAAATAAATCTTTGATGTTAGATTAATGAGTTCTGTTAAGTGAATTTTTGTAAAAATGTCAATTTTTGACTAAATTGTGAAATATGAAAATGTTGTGGTAAAAATATGAAATAAATGAAAAATATGGGTTGTTATGGTAATAAATAGAATTTGGCTAGCATGGATATTTAAGTAATTTTGTGAATTTTGTGTGTTTGTGTAATAAGGACTAAAGTGCATAAATGGGAAATATTAGGGGCTAAAAATGCAAATTACCCATTTATATGTTCTTGGATGAAAATTGAATGAAATGTTGAATAAATAAGTTAATTTTGATATTAATTAGATTGACAAAATCAAAATTCGGATCCAGATCGAGGGAAAGTCAAAATATCGGATTAGTCGACTTAATTTGTCGTTACTACGAACAAGGTAAGTTTGTATTTTAATAGACTTTACAAAATCATGCTATAAATGCATATTATTTGTGTGATTGAATTTAATACCGAATGTATCTATTTTGAATATGTAATGCAAATGTATCTATTTTGAATATGTTATATAGATATATATGTTTTTATGATATTGAATTGTTCGAGAAGCAGAATATATGAATACGAGAAAGTTCTGATAACGTGACAATGTCTGAAAGGCCCTGTACGATCCCTAGGAATAGTAGAGGATACATATGTCATGACATAGGATTCCGAGCTATGATTTCATGTAAAACCACATTGGGACGTTGGAAACGATTTGAGATATCATGTAAGATCGTGTCTGGGACACTGGCATCGATTAGAGATTACGTGTAAGACCATGTCTGGGACATCGGCATCATACATGATTTCGTGTAAGACCCTATCTAGGACAGTGGCATTGTAACAGCCCAGTTTAGACCCTAGTCAGAATAGTAGTTTCAAGACCACAAACTTGAGGTCAGAAAAATATTTTAATATTATTTTTTATGTTTATAATATGTAATTGAGCATGTTTGAAAATTTGGTGTGGAAATTTTATCAATTGAGTGCCAAATTAAGTAAAAGGACTTAATCGCATAAAATGTAAAAGCTGTGTGCTGATTGTTGAAGTCTTTATTTATCATGGCTTTTTAAATAAGAAGTCCTTATGTTGTAATTGGACCATGGATAGTGGAGATTGACATAAATGGCCTAATATTTGATAGTTAAATGGTTGATTATTAAAGGGCAAAATGGTAAAACATGATATAAAGTATATTAAATAAAACAAAAGCATGAATTAGAGTGGTGTTCATCTTTTCTTACAGAAATTGAAGAAAGAACGCTAGGGCTTATATGTTTTGATACTCGACTACTCCTAAGCTTGATTAAAGGTTCGTTTTTGTTCGGTTTTTGATAATTTCTACATTTTTTTAATTGTTGCTTAGTGTTCTTCAAAACCCATGCCTTAATTTTGTGAATTGATGATGAATGTGAAATGTGTCATTGATGATTTTGCAAGCTTTGTGATGTTTGATGATGAATTATGAAAGATATGTGATAGATTAATATAGTTTCTCTTTGAATTTTTGATGAATTTGAGTAATTTGGACTTAATTGAGAAAATAATACTTTGAGGGACTAAAATGTGAAATAAAGGAAATGTGTTGATTTGTATTGAAAATGGGAATATTCGACTAGACATATGCTAGGTGAAATAATGTGAATTTGATGATTTTGTGAAATAGGGACTAAAGTGTCGAAATGTGAAAATGTGAGGGTTATTTTGTAAAATGCCCTAAATATGTGTGTTTGGACTAAATTGAATGAATTGGTAATTGAATGAACTAAATTTGAATATGTATAGACTAGGAAGAAGAGATTCGGATCGAGATTGAGGCAAAGACAAAGTATTTGATTAATTGGCTAGTTTCGATATTTCAACGTCTGAGGTAAGTTCGGATATAATACTAGTTGTTAAATTATATCTATGTGATGTGAATTCAATGAATGTATAATTATTGAATTAGAAATGTTAAATATGAGATTGAGAAATGTGGCACTAAGTGTGCGTAATTGAAATCGAGACAGAGATGAATAGCACTATGTGTGCGAAGTAATGGAAGCTTCGGCTTTATTGATTGGCACTGTGTGTTAGATGCCGAATTAAGTTCGGTTTTGTATTTAGGCACTAACTGTACGATGTTAATTGAGCTTCGGCTATGATTTGGGCCCTAAGTGTGTGATTGAGTTGAAAAGATATCGAGCAGTGAATGAGATATGGTATCGAGCGTTGAATAGCAAGAACGTTTATTAACTATGTATGTTTGAACCTATGTGGTTGATGATAGTTTTAATGGTTGAATGGATGGTTATTTGAGCATATGGTTGAGGATGATAATGTACCTAATTGTGCATCTATCTATGTGATGATTTTATTATGTATTGATGTTGCATTATTGAGTAGTATGTATTATATTATGAACTTACTAAGCTTTAAAGCTTACTGTGTATGTGTTTCTCTGTTTTATAGTGTCAGTAGAGCTAGCTAGAATCTGAGGATTGTCAGCGACTCGACCACACTATCGGCTATCTATTTTGGTACTTTTGAAAGATGTACATATTTGGTATATGGCATGTATAGGCTAGAAGTTATGGTATGTTTTGGTAATGTTGGGCCTTGCCATGTGATATGGCTAGATGGTTGAATGTTGATGGTGCATATATGTAGGCTATGAAAATGATGAATGAGTTATGAAATAGTGAGAATGGAAATGGTATGTTTTATACTTGAATTGGTTGATGAGAATGATGGATAAAATCTGAACTTGAAGTATGAATTACATGATGCTTGTGTTATAAGATTTGAGTTGTAAAAATGGTGTTTTGGATGGATTTATTTGAGTAGGAATTGCGTGTAGAAGTAAATGATCTAGATGATGATTAAATGGTACATATATTGGTATGTTTTGGTTGCCATTTGTGGTACAAATGCATGTGAATTGAGGCTTGTAGGTGATTCTAAGTGTGGGTGGCAAGTTTGGCCTTGAAAATGGCCTATAATTGCCCACACAGTTAAGCACACGGGCGTGTGGCTCGACTGTGTCTTTCGAGGCTGTGTTTTAAAACAAGTCAAACTCGACCACGGGCAAAACACATGGGCGTGTGACTGGCCGTGTGGTGCAAGTCAGTGTCGATCACGGGTGAGGCACACGGGCGTGTCTCAGGCCGTATGAACAAGTCAGTATGTATGCCCTATTTTGCCATGGCTTGGACGCACGGGCGTGTCCAAGGCTGTGTGAGGCACACGGCCTACCCACATGGGCATGTGACCTCTGTAACTTAAAAAAATGTTATTAAATTTTGAAAAATTTCGTATGCATTCGGTTTAGTCCCGACTCCTTTCTAGCATGTGATTAAGGTCTCGTAGACCTCATTAAGGGACTCATTGAATATGAATTGTTATGTTTAGATGTGGAATGATATGGAATGTTCGGAAATGATCGGTAATGCCTTTTAACACTAGTTCGATGACGGTTATGGGTTAGGGGTGTTACAGGCATCGATTTTTTATTACCACGTCTAGGACGTTGGCATTATACTAGCTTTTCGAGCTATCAGAGTATCCTTATTGATTCTGAATGGTTCAACGGGCGTTTCTAGAAATAAGTGATTAAGTGAATGACATTCTGGCTCAGATAAGTTGAAATGTATACAATATTTGATAATGAAAGGTAAGTATATATGTGTAAAGAATGTTATGTGATTAAATATGTTAATTCCAAAATGTGCTCATTTGGTTATATGAAAGTGAAAACTGAATGTTATATGAGAATCAAATTGTATAAACTTGTAAAAGCTAAAGTTAGTAAGTAAGTAAGTATATTATTGAATGGTGATGATTTGATATGAAAATCAAGTTATAAACTTGAGATAAGTTGTGTCTTGGCATGTGAGATAGCATATTATGCTTATGACTTTGAATTGAAATTTTTTGTTATGTTAAGTTTATTAAGATACGAGCTTACAAAGCTTCTTAGCTTACTTTGTGTTGTTTTTCTATGTTTTATAGTGATTCAGATGTTCGCTCGGGTTGGAAGTCGGTAGAGATCGCATCACACTATTCGGTTAATGATTTCGGCATTTACACCATTTATGACTTGGTTATATGGCATGTATAGGCTATGGTATTTGATATTATGGTTGAAAATGTATTTGGTCATTTGAGATGGTTGATTATCAGTATGGTAATGGAATTTGGTATGTTTCTTTGCTACCTTTGGGACATGAATTGATGCTTGTAGGTATGACCCAATGTTGGATGGCAAATTTGCCTACATTTGCCCGCACGGCTGAGCACACGGGCGTGTGTCTCGATCGTAATGGTATGTAATCATGGAGAGCTCATTTACGATACTATAGTGGAATGGTTTCGTGACTAAATAAGTTTATAATTAATAGGTGAAGAACTGAAACTTAATTATAAATTATTTGAGCTCTAATTATACATGTTCAATCGGTCTCTCCACTAGCTCACTGAAACTAGAAATGAATTGCATGTAGAACCAAATGAAGTTAGAGAAATGAGTTGCATTCACAAATGAAAGTTTTTTCTCACTAAGTATAAAAATGACTTAAGAATTAATTAAAAGTTTTTAAATTAATATTTAATTAATTATAATTAAATTATTGAAGTTCAAAAATGGAATTAAATTAATTAGTCTATGAATATGTTGCATTAGGAAATTAAATATATTTTCTTATGGATTCTTTTACTGTAACACCCCAAACCCGGCCCATTATCTCCGACCGAATTTGGAATGCCACTACGGAACATATTCAAAAATATCCTTACTTAAGAGTAAAACCATTGAAAATTTGTTTCCTTTAATAAAACATTTTCGTGACTCGTAATATTCTAAGTAAAAATCGAAGTTTGTTATAAACATATTGGGTTCAAGCTTTACTTGAGAAAATAAAACCATTTGCAATCAACCTTTAAATCATCCATCCATAATAGGGTATAATAAAGATACTTAAAAAGAGAACTGAAATACTTTAGTGGCCTTATTACAATACACACTTAATTAAAATGCTGAAAATATAGATGCTTAATTTACTAAATAAGAGATTCCTTTGCATGAAAATTCACTTTCGCATGGCCACCTTTGTACCCGCTCCAAACCCGGTCCAAGCATTAAGCGCCACCTGAAAGGTTTAATAAAATTGGGTGAGTCACCAAGACTCAGTGCATAGTTATACACATGTCCTCACATGTGGGCTTGGCCCATATCCACACAATCCATATATATAATTAATATATAAAATTAGAAATATGAAACTTTAAATATACAATTTCAAACATACAATTATAAATATGAAATCCAATCCACAAAGTGATCCACATGTCTTTCCTTGACACACTTATTTCTTAAGGTCGTAGCCAAGCCACTGATCACATAGTGATCCACATATCAATCGGTTCACTGATCATCAATCGCGAATGTAGCACGAGGCTAGCATTTAACCACTCACATAGTGTACACCCTTTCCTCCAATAGTCACATCACAAGTCTCATGCGTACGTATATGTACCATAGCAACATTTTGTACGAAACAAATATGTATATTTTATCTATCATGGTCACATGTTATTCAGAACAGTATACATCACATGTCATCACTTTATTTTACATTCATCAATAATCAATTATTATCGCAAATCACTGAAAGGTTAATATCATAATCACTAACCTGATTATCCGTTCACTTACCTTAGTATCCATACTTTTAGCCTTTATTTCGGCTAACATGCACAACTCATACATTTACATAAAATAATACTTACAATACATATATCAAGCAAAAGAACAGTGCGATAACTACGCACCTGACTATAGCGAGATTTTGATTTATCGATTCTAACAAGGTCTAAAATCTCGAAAGCTTCTGTTACTTCTATCGATTAGCCCCTAGCTTATTTCGATCCCGAAACACCACTTGTTCTTGTCGATTAGCTCTCGAAGTCATCGAAAGTCCTACTAAAATATTATTAGAAACAACTATTACACAAATCTATGAACAAAGGCCTTTGGCCGAATGTCATACTCACCATTTACCATGCTCGACTAAAATCCTGAGATCGTCACCAATTCTTGTTATGTCAAAAACCCTACTAAACAATAGTTAGTAACGGCATAACACGAGAATACTTTGAAAATGACTCCTTGGCCGAATACTACACATCTTACCTATCTTTTCCAAGTCCCAAAATGTTTGCTTGCTCTTGTAGATACCAAATCCCATTATGCTCAAAGTTCCGAGAGATCCTTCACGTAGATACATGCAAGAAACACAAGTTATGCCACTATATACATTCGGCCAAACTTAGAAAACGAGGTCTACCCCTTTGATTTCGGCACCCTTATTGAAAAGAACTCAAATCGATTACTAGGGTAGAAAATATTTATCTTTGAAGATTCGGCCTCAACAAGAATAAGCATGGATTTGAGGTTGAAAGGAAAACAAGGAACAATAGGAAGAGATTGAAATAAATTCGGCACCTCCCTTACAACTTTCCAAACCGAATTCAAGCTTTGATCTCTCCTTTTTTTTTCGGTTAAGAACAAAATGGCAAAACAAGGAATAAAACAAAGAAATTTGGTACCTTTCATAACCCTCAAAACTCGACTAGCAAGCTCCCAAGAGGATGCTTCAAATTCGGCCAAACAATTGCAAAACAGCTTTAGGAGATTCTGCCATGAATAGCTTGGGAAGGGGAGAAAACAAAAGATCACAAGTTTTGGCAGACAACAATGGGTATACCAAGCCGAAATGCCTTTCTAGCACGAACCATATTCGGCCATGCTTCTCTTGCCAAAACAAGACCGGTCAACTCCTCTCCTATCATTCAAACGGTCACCCTCCAAATGCAAGGAAAATAACAAAACAAAAATCAAGAATTTTGGCCATGCTTGTTATGACAAGGCCGGCCATGTCTTTCTCTTTTTGCTAAATTCAAACATCACTTTTCATTGTTTATTCCTTATTCCATCACCTTACCCATTCCAAAACATAATAAAATAGTAATAAAATATAAACTTTCCCATCATTCTAAGCAAACAAAATAATAAAAATAATAGTTTAAACCCATGCTCTTACAGCTTTGAAACAACAAAAATAAAATAAAAGAAATACCCATTTGTTTCACGCGTGCATGGGCCATGCATCCTTACTCACATTTGGCCAAAACAAAACAAAACCCCAGCATGACCCCTGTGTCTCGAACCGAGACACCGGAGAAGACTCCCCAACGCCTCAGCCACTCGACCACCCTGACTTTCATGTCAATATCGCGTCACATTTCCTTTTAAGCCTTACTTTCGCTGGCTCCGTAAACTTTAATGCTAAAAGCAAAATAAAGCGCCTTATGCGCGATTCCCAGGACTCGAACACGAGTCCTTCTAGTCGTGATTCTCTAGCAAGGTCCTTGGCCACTCGGCCACTTAGAATTTCATGACAAATATCGCATCGTATTTTCTTTTAAACCCTTTTTCCCGTTAGCTTCCCTTTATTAAAAAAAATACAAACTCACCCCGCGCTTCTAGCGCGTCTCGAACGCAAGTTCTCGCGAAGGTACCCTGGCTGCAAGCGTCCTAACCACTCAGCCAGTGTTCATTCTATGCTAACAGATGCGTTGAAAATTCTTTTAACCCTTACATCTCAAGCTTCCCTGAGACTTAACGCCCAGAAAAATAAAAACACTCGCGCGCCTTCATCAGGGCTCGAACACCCGACCTCATGGAGCTCCCCTGGCTGTAGGCGCCTCAACCACTTTGCTACTGGTGCGTTGATGTCGAAATCCCGCCACAATTTGTTTTAAAGCCTCTTCAAAGCAGCGCCCTTTTGTAAAATAAAATACTTTTGCCACGCCTAAGACTCGAACCACTGACTTGTTTTGGCGCTGACCCTTAAGTGGCACACGGAAGCCACTTTATTACTGGACTTTCATGTCCAAAACTTTACAAAATTTTTACTTAAGGCCTCCTCAGCCAAAATTCCACTTTTAACCCTAAATTTTCAAAATTTCCAAAAGTGTCCCATTTTAATCAGAGAGTTTTAGGAACTCCAAAAACACATCAAAACCACTCTTGAGGCTCACTAACACTCGAGTTATTTACCAAACTCGCAACCCCTATTTCGGGATATTACATTTACAGTAAAGTTTCTATGACTTTAACAGAATTAAAATTGAGTTGAGAATATTATTTATTTAAGAAATGAATTTAGTTAATTTAATTAATTAATTAATATTTATGTTGAGAAATAGAAAACAAATATTGGGTTGGATTAAATTATAAAATATTGAATCAAAAGTACATGAAGCACATATAACTGGACCTAATATATGATAGGTTCAATTCCCGTCATATAAGAGAAGAGGGGTGGCAACCCTAGTAATATTTAGTAGGGTATGCAACTCACATCTCTCCTAGTTGGATTAGGGAGTGTGTTCTATTTAAATAATATTATTTGTTTAAGCCTTATTCAATCAGGTTTCTTTTAATTCTTCCTATAAATAGATGAGATCAGTTGACCTAAAACACATACATCTTGTGCATCTAGTTACTGTTATTCTGTCAGAAAGTAGTGAGAATTTATTAATTAAGAATAAATTCTATTTTTTTAGAAATTACTATCTTTTTCGGGTTCTATAGAGAGAACTACTTTTCTACTAAAAGTAATAAAATTGTTTCTTGTTCTGTGTTTAGTCCGTATTGCTCGAGCTCACACACAGCACAATTCAAAGTACGAGGATAGCGAAAAATATCATTCGCTTGAAAGACAGGATCAACTTCAATCCATCTCGCACAGGGCTCATGTACTTTTCAATAAAAATTCATTGTCGTAAAGACTACAAATTGCCTCGTTTTTTAAAATTTTTAAACTTCTACTCTAACTATAAATCATTTTCTTAATTTGATTTTTCTAATTCTACTCTAACTATAAATCATTTTCTTAATTTAATAATCATCACGCCAACTAGAAGATAGAACAATATGACTCGAGTTTTAGTCGTCCTCTCCTTGTTTCTCTGATTGTTATTATTTTTGTTGGGTAATATATTGCACGATGTGCTTTTCCATCTTAAAAAAAACTCGTGCATCAAATAAATTTTACATAATGGCTTCACCATTTCAGAATATCAAGATTTATAAAAATATATATTTATAAAATGATTCATGGATTAATTATATATGTAAATTAAAATATACTAAATAAATATTTAGGCTTAACTTGAATTATAATAAATTAGTTAATTAAAATGTAATATAAATCTTATCACACATATGAGTATTGTAACACCCCAAACCCGGTCAATACGCCATGACCGAATCTGGCATGTCACAGAGGAAAACATTTTGAAGTAAAACGAATTAACGATTTAAATTTTTAGTGAAAAACTCTTTGTTGTTCTATGTTTGTAGAAATCAGATGTATAATAAGTTAAAAACTGATAATTTACTTTGAAATTCCGAAAATAAATCTTTAAAACTTAGTTACAGATCCATAGATTAGAAAAACCTTTTAAAATTTTAAAAGAAACCCAAGCGATTATTTTGAAAACCGTTTCTAATTGAAATTTGGAAACTTAAGTTTTGGGAAATAGTTTAAGTTATCAAAAACACTTAAGCTGTTAAATATTATCAAATGATTTATGTTACCCGATGGTAACGTTTTGAAAACCATCGCGTTTTGTAGTTTAGAAAACTTTGTACTCAAATTATTATATCAACCATGTAATTTATAAGCTGTATTTAAAACAAATCCAAAGCATATAAATATTCCAAAAACATAATTAAAGAGGCCTTATTACAAATCCATAAAAAGATGGAAACCAAATTAAAATAAAGTACCCAAATGGAAGTTCATGTAAAACCAATTTTTATTGCATGGCCTCCTCGAGTTCATCCGGCTCCTCATCCGCGAATTTACGAATCCCCTGAAAAGGTAAGGGAGAAGGTGAGTCACCAAGACTCAGTGCATAATCCCTCTCCCGGGTAAATACCACATTCTTACACAAATTACAACCAAGCAATGTATACATATGATGCACCCAACCTAGCCATCCATAACTCCTTTTTCTACCCCGTGTGGTACCAAACCATTGGTGGTGCCAAACCACTGGTGACCCAAAGTCACGATATCCAATAATGTGATGCCAAATCACTGGTGACCCAAAGTCACGAATAATCAAGTTGTGGGGCCAACCCACATGTGATACCAAATCACTGGTGACGATCCCAATACATCAAATGTGGGGCCAACCCACGGTGGTGTGAAACCACTGGGATGAATCGCTATGAGGTGCCAAACCTCTGGTGTCCCAAAGACACGAAATATGTAGTACCAAACCACTGGAGGTGCCAAACCTCTGGTGTCACAAGGACATGGATATCAAATCTTCCCCCTCCTCTCATAAAGCCCATACCAATGCAATAGATAAACAAATCATGTCATTATATTTTGATATGAATATATAACTAATATATATATATCGTAGATCGTGATAATTAACAACATATAGCAACATCATATCGAAACGGACTTACCCGTATCCATGCTCATACCCATCAAGGTATCATATCAAGATCTCATAGTTTTCAGCTTTAACAACATGAATAGTTATTTAACACATATATACATATTACCGAGTTATAAAGTGTGTAAGGTACACACCTTTCACCAACACAAATACTAACTTCCGAAGATCCGATCTACCGTACTAGATCACCTTGTCCTACATTCGGCCAAACCACCAAAACTATAGTCAAGACCATTCGGCCAACATCACGTCTTAATCCCATTAGCCTTAGGCTTTTCATCCTCAAAAAGAATAATAAATCGACATGAATCCTTACCACTTGACTTACCAACTTTGATTGCTAGAGAAGTAAGGCTTAGATCGATTGCTTCCAAAATCCCAAATAGCCTAAAAGAATGATCGATTCCTAATAATGGTTAGAACTTTGCAAACAAATGACCAAAGATTCGGCCTTTGTCCACAAGAAAATGACTTAGAAAGGAGAAAGAAATAACGGAAATATGGCCATGAACACTTACCTATCTTCCAAAATCGATTGAAGAAAACCCAAAGATTATCTACCCTTGATGATATTCGTCCAATATAACACCAAAAGAGAGAAAGAAGATTCGGTTATGGTGGAGTAAAAAGAAAGGAAAAATAAAAGTGAAAGTGAAATAGGAGAAGGATGATTCGGAAATGGAAGAAAAAAGAAAATAGAAAAATAAAATAGAATGATAATAGATGTTTTTAACTTTGAACAAAAAAAAAAAATGAAAGAAATGGGATTTGGGAAGGAGGAAGATTCGGCCAAGAGGAAGTGAAAAGGAAATGTGGTTTTTTTTTTTTTTAGCAACTATTAAAAGAAAGAAAAGAGAGAGATGGGAGAAAGAGGTTCGGCCAAACACCTAGTTTGCCGAAAAGAAAAGTGCACAAAAATGCAAAATGTGGTTTCGGTTTCAAAAGGGAAATGAGAGAAAGAAATTAGAATTTGATTCAAACACAAATGAGAGCTAAATCAAAAGCAAAATTGCACAAAAATGCCTAAGGTACATTCGGCCAAAGAGGGAGTTTTTGGAGAGGAAGAGAAAAATGCCAAATGATGCACAAAATGCTAAAGTTGGCCAACTATTTCCCCCCCAAACTTCCTATCAACATTCGGCCACCCCGCCTAGCCACACATGCCGTCCGCATTCATGCACTAATGGCCATAGGAGAGTTTCCAAAACAACTCCCTTAAGCCAAGCCTTATGTCCCCCCATCCTTCCATAAACCTTAAGATTCCTTTCCCAAAGTACAAACTTTCCTAAACCAATATTCAACTTGCCAAAAATTGAAAGTCCAACCTTCCATAACTAGAACTTGACCTACACTTAATGCTAGGATGCATAAAAATAAAATCCTTAATATGCCTTCCATGCTACTCGAACCACTTCCCTCAAGCAACCATCCATGCGCCATAACCACCTTGCCACTAACTCCTCATGTGCTAGAATTTAACACTTAAATTAACTTAAGTGTCAAGTTCACTTAATCCACTTCACTAAATTTTCAATACTAAAAATTATTCTAGCTTTGCTAATAATTCCAAGCCTTCACACAAATGTACTAAGCACACAATAAACATCCTATCTGAGCTAACACAAGTAACAAAATGATACTCTAATTTTTTTAGGATGTTACAATTCTCCCCCCTTAAGAAAATTTCGTCCTCGAAATTACCTGATCAAAAGAGTTGAGGGTACTACTGCCTCATCGCATCCTCTGGTTCCCACGTAGCTTCTTCTATGCCATGGTTCTGCCATAAAACCTTCACTAATGGAACTGATTTCCTGCGCAACACTTTCACGTCTCGATCTAGAATTTGCACTGGTTCCTCTTCCACCGTCAGATCTAGACTCACCTCTATTTCCTCTACTGCCACAACATGCGATGGATCAGAACGATAGCGTCTAAGCATGGAGACATGAAACACATCGTGAATCTGACTCAGCTCTAATGGTAACTCGAGCTGATAGGCTACTGGTCCCACTCGTCTCAACAACTTATACGGCCCAATAAACCTTGGACTTAACTTGCCTTTTTTCCCAAATCTTAACACTTTCTTCCATGGCGAGACTTTCAAAAAAGCTTTGTCACCCACGGAGAACTGTATATCCCTCCCCTTAAGATCGGCATAAGACTTCTGCCTATCCGAAGCTTCCTTCAGACGAGCCTGAATCATCTTAACCTTATCCTCAGTCTCTGCAACCAACCCTGGTCCTAACATCTGACGCTCACCCAACTCTGTCTAGTGAGTAGGTGTGCGACACCTCCTACCATACAACGCCTCATATGGACCCATCTTAATGCTTGCCTGATAACTATTGTTGTATGCGAACTCAGCTAATGGCAAAAACTCTTCCCAGCTGCCTTTGAAGTCCAAAACACATCCTCTCAACATATCCTCTAAAATTTGAATAACTCTTTTCGACTGCCCGTCAGACTGTGGATGAAATGCGGTACTAAAATCCAACCGTGTACCCAAAGCCTGATGTAACGCTCTCCAAAACCTCAACGTAAATCTAGGATCCCTGTCTGAGATAATCGACACTGGTACATCGTGCAACTTCACTATCTCCGCCACATACAACTTAGCTAACTTCTGAAGCGAGTAATCCACACTTATCGGAATAAAATGAGCTGACTTAGTCAGATGATCCACAATCACCCAAACTGAATCCTTCTTACAAGGCGTAAGGGGTAATCCACTGACAAAGTCCATAGTGATCCTTTCCCACTTCCACTGTGGAATCTTCACCTACCAAGTAACCGTGACGAATCGATGCTCGCCTTGACCTGCTGACACGTTAGACATTTGCCCACAAACTCAGTTACCTCCCGCTTCAGACCTGGCCACCAAAACTGCTCTCTTAAATCCCTATACATCTTGCTACCTCCAGGATGCATAGCGTATGGGCTGCTATGTGCATCTCGAAGAATCCTTTGCCTCAACTAAACATCCTTCGGCATACAAGCTTTCCCTTGAAAACACAAAACTCCAGCACTGGACAAACTATAATCCTCTAAACCTCCATTCTGAACTTGCAACCTCCGATCATTCAAACCATCATCCTCTAACTGTTTCTCCTTGATCTGCTCTAACCAGGTTGGCTTGACTTGCAATTCTGCCAAAAGACTTCCATCGTCATATAAGCTAAGATGAGCAAACATCGATCTTTAGTCTGATACAACCTTACGACTCAACGCGTCTGCCACCACGTTAGCCTTGCCTGGATGGTACCTAATCGAACAGTCGTAGTCCTTCAACAACTCAATCCATCTGCGCTGTCTCAAGTTTAAATCCTTCTGACTCAAAAGATACTTAAGACTCTTGTGATCCGTATAGACTATCGACTTCTCTCCATACAAATAGTGTCTCCATATCTTCAAAGCAAAAACCACTGCAGCTAATTCCAGGTCATGCGTCGGATAGTTAACCTCATGTGGTCTCAACTGTCAAGATGCATAAGCCACTACCTTCCCTTCCTGTATCAGCACATATCCCAAACCAGTATGTGATGCATCACAGTAAACCGTAAATTCCTTGCCTGCCTCAGGTTGAATCAAAACCGGAGCTTTAGTCAGAGTCTTCTTCAACTTGTCGAAACTTCTTTGGTGCTTCTCGGTCCACACAAATGGAACTCCTTTCCTCAATAACTTAGTCATTGGTGCTGCTATCAAAGAAAATCCTTCCACAAATTTTCGATAATACCCCGCCAGACCTAGAAAACTCTGAATCTCAGCCACTGACTTAGGCGGCTTCCAATCCAACACTGCCTCAATCTTCCGAGAATCCACTCTAATCCCCTTAGCTGATACTACGTGACCCAAGAAAGTCACCTCCTTAAGCCAGAACTCGCACTTACTAAATTTGGCATAAAGCTGCTTTTCCCTCAAAATCTGCATCACTACTCGCAAATGCGCATCATGCTCCTCCTCTGACTTTGAGTATACCAAAATATCGTCTATGAATACCACAACAAACTAGTCCAAAAACTGCTGGAAAATCCAATCCATCATGTCCATGAATGCTGCCAGCGCGTTAGTCAACCCAAACGGCATTACCAGAAACTCGTAGTGCCCATACCGAGTGCGAAATGCCGTCTTGTGGATATCAGCCTCTTTCACCTTGGTGATGATATCCGGACCTTAAATCAATCTTGAGAAAACCGCGCCCCTTATGGTGATCAAACAAGTCATCTATCCTCGGCAAAGGATACTTGTTTTTGATCGTCAGCTTATTCAACTGGCGGTAGTCAATACACATCCGCATCGTACCATCTTTCTTCTTGACGAAGAGTACCGGCACTCCCCAAGGTGAAACACTAGGTCGAATGAAACCTCGATCCAACAACTCCTAAATCTGAGCCTTCAATTCCCCTAATTCCTTTGGCGCCATCCTATACGGAGCAATAGACACTGGTGCAGTTCCGGGTAACAGATCTATACCAAATTCAACTTCACGATCCGGAGGCAGTCCCAGAAGTTCTTCAGGAAATATGTCAACATATTCCTTTACAGTTCGAACATTCCCTACATTAGACTCCTTAGCCTCCAACGCATACACCTGGGCCACAAATGCCTCACAGCCCTTCCTGACCAACTTCACAGCTTTCAACGCAGATACCACATTGGATAGATAATCTCTTCTATTACCTATTCGCCCTCAGCTGTCTTCAAAACTATGCGCTTAGCAGTGCAATCCAAACTTGCTTGGTACTTGAACAACCAATCCATCCTAAGAATTAGATCAAACTCCTCAAACGGCAGTTCCATCAGATCAGCTACAAACACTACCCCTTGAAGTTCTAGGGGTACATCTCTATAAAGCTTATTTACTTCTACAGAGTGACCTAGAGGGCTAAGTAGTGTCATCTTCCTAGAAGTAGTCTCGGAGTCTAAGTTCATGGTCTCTACAATGCTACTAGCAACATACGAATGTGTCAAACCCATATCTATCAAAGCAGTAAATGGTACACCAAAGATTAAGAACGTACCGGTTATGACGTCTGGTGCGTCGCCCTCCTCTCGACGCCTCACTGTATACACCAAACCAGGCTGTCTTACCTCAGTGTTGCCAGCACCTCTGCTAGATGCTCCGCGGCCTCGACCAGAACCATTACCTCCTCTACCATTACCCGACCTCTCTGCGGTGGCGGTCCCTCCTTTCGAACCCGCACGACGACTTGACCTCGGGCCCGATTCCTAGCTAGCTTACGTGGACAGTCTCTCACACGATGATCCAGCGAGCCACACTCAAAACATCCTTTCCCTCTGGTCTAACATTCGCCCCAATGAGATTTCCCACATCGGTTACACTATCTTTGGTCTCTCGATTAGCGAGAATGAGCCTCCCCGAGGTGATTCGGCCCACTCTGGCTAGCCCTCTTCTGAGAATTACCGGCTGACCCAGATGATCCATAACCTCTCTTATGCTTATTCCGGTCGTGACTCTGCCTTACAGATTCTTTTATCCCATCGGCTATCTTAGCCTTATCAACCAGCGCAGCAAACTCTCACTCCTGATGTGGAGCAATTAGCAATCTCAGCTTGTCTCTCAAACCATCCTCGAATCGAACACATCACTCGTGTTCCGAAGCCATGATACCTCTAGCATATCGGCTCAATTTTAAGAACTCTGCCTCATATTCAGATATGAACTTACTCCCCTGGACCAAACTCTGAAATGCCTTACGCTGTACATCAATGTAATTAGACCCAACATATTTCTTTTGATATGCTGCCTTAAAATAGTCCCAAGTGAGATCCTCCGCCGCAGCACTATTCCGCACCGTGAGCCACCACTGATATGACTCATCCCGAAGAAGCGACACTATCCCTTTCAGCTTTTCTTCAGCATTCAGATCCAAATCATCCATGATTCGCTCCGTCGCCTCTAACCAATATTCGGCCGTACTGGGAGCCACACATGAAACACCTCAAAATACTTCAGCTCCATTTGCTCGAAGTCGCTCAGGTACAGATTTCTGACTCCCGTGCCTCCACTTAATCCAGCTACCCTCTCAAGAACTCGTAGCACTGATTGAGACACTGCGTCATCCCCCGTTTGATTCTGATGCTCAACTCCAACCGCTGGTGGTGGGGGTGGTGGTACCTCATTTTCGGATCCTTGACCAGACCTCACTGGCTCAGACACAGCCATCCTACCTCGACCGCGTCCACGAGCAATACGACCTCGACCTCGAGTACTCATGTCTAAAGTCTCGACTTATCTGATTTAAAAGTTTTATGCATTAGTCATAATTCCACTTTCTTTAAAACACAGTTTTATGAAAAAATTTAATAAGAGGTTGTTTCGCAAGTACATCCAACCTATAGTTTTGGGTCTCTAGAGTAGTTCCTACTACTATACAGTCATATCATCATCATCATATCATCAAAATCAATAGTTTGAGGTACTTACCAGGGCGAATTGGTGCCGGAGACTCGGCGCCATGCCTTTCCAACCATATAATTTAAACAAAAACATTTTTAAGACCATACTTTAAATCATTTTGGGCCTCGAGCCCGCAGCCGAGCTTTTGAACTTGGCTCTGATACCAATTTGTAACACCCCAAACCGGTCAATACGCCATGACCGAATCTGGCATGTCACAGAGGAAAACATTTTGAAGTAAAACGAATTAACGATTTAAATTTTAAGTGAAAAACTCTTTGTTGTTCTATGTTTGTAGAAATCAGATGTATAATAAGTTAAAAACTGATAATTTACTTTGAAATTCCGGAAATAAATCTTTAAAACTTAGTTATAGATCCATAGATTAGATAAAACTTTTAAAATTTTAAAAGAAACCCAAGCGATTATTTTGAAAACCGTTTCTAATTTAAATTTGGAAACTTAAGTTTTGGAAAATAGTTTCAGTTATCGAAAACACTTAAGATGTTAAATATTATCAAATGATTCATGTTACCCGATGGCAACATTTTGAAAACCATCACGTTTTGTAGTTTAGAAAACTTTGTACTCAAATTATTATATCAACCATGTAATTTATAAGTCGTAATTAAAACAAATCCAAAGCATATAAATATTCCAAAAACATAATTAAAGAGGCCTTATTACAAATCCATAAAAATATGGAAACCAAATTAAAATAAAGTACCCAAATGGAAGTTCATGTAAAACAAATTTTTATTGCATGGCCTCCTCGAGTTCATCCGGCTCCTCATCCGCGAATTTACGAATCACCTGAAAAGGTAAGGAAGAAGGTGAGTCACCAAGACTCAGTGCATAATCCCTCTCCCGTGTAAATGCCACATTCTTACACAAATTATAACCAAGCAATGTATACATATGATGCACCCAACCTAGCCATCCATAACTCCTTTTTCTACCCCGTGTGGTACCAAACCACTGGTGGTGCCAAACCAATGGTGAGTCAAAGTCAAGATATCCAATAATGTGATGCCAAATCACTGGTGACCCAAAGTCACGAATAATCAAGTTGTGGGGCCAACCCACATGTTATACCAAATCACTGGCGACGATCCCAATACATCAAATGTGAGGCCAACCCACGGTGGTGTGAAACCACTGGGATGAATCGCTATGAGGTTCCAAACCTCTGGTGTCCCAAAGACACAAAATATGTGGTACCAAACCACTAGAGGTGCCAAACCTCTGGTGTCACAAGGACATGGATATCAAATCTTCCCCCTCCTCTCATATCGCCCATACCAATGCAATAGATAAACAAATCATGTCATTATACTTTGATATGAATATATAACCAATATATATATATATCGTAGATCGTGATAATTAACAACATATAGCAACATCATATCGAAACGGACTTACCCGTATCCATGCTCATACCCATCAAGGTATCATATCAAGATCTCATAGTTTTCGGCTTTAACAACATGAATAGTTATTTAACACATATATACATATTACCGAGTTATAAAGTGTGTAAGGTACACACCTTTCACCAATGCAAATACTAACTTCCGAAGATCCGATCTACCGCACTAGATCACCTTGTCCTACATTCGGCCAAACCACCAAAACTATAATCAAGACCATTCGGCCAACATCACGTCTTAATCCCATTAGCCTTAGGCTTTTCATCCCCAAAAAGAATAATAAATCGACATGAATCCTTACCACTTGACTTACCAACTTTGATTGCTAGAGAAGTAAGGCTTAGATCGATTGCTTCCAAAATCCCAAAGAGCCTAAAAGAATGATCGATTCCTAATAATGGTTAGAACTTTGCAAACAAATGCCCAAAGATTCGGCCTTTGTCCACAAGAAAACGACTTAGAAAGGAGAAAGAAATAACAGAAATACGGCCATGAACAGTTACCTATCTTCCAAAACCGATTGAAGAAAACCCAAAGATTATCTACCCTTGATGATATTCGGCCAATATAACACCAAAAGAGAGAAAGAAGATTCGGCTATGGTGGAGTAAAAAGAAAGGAAAAATAAAAGTGAAAGTGAAATAGGAGAAGGATGATTCGGAAATGGAAGAAAGAAGAAAATAGAAAAAGAAAATAGAACGATAATGGATGTTTTTAACTTTGAACAAAAAAAAATGAAAGAAATGGGATTTGGGAAGGAGGAAGATTCGGCCAAGAGGAAGTGAAAAGGAAATGTGGTTTTTTTTTGAGCAACTATCAAAAGAAAGAAAAGAGAGAGATGGGAGAAAGAGGTTCGGCCAAACACCTAGTTTGCCGAAAAGAAAAGTGCACAAAAATGCAAAACGTGGTTTCTGTTTCAAAAGGGAAATGAGAGAAAGAAATTAGAATTTTATTCAAACACAAATGAGAGCTAAATCAAAAGCAAAATTGCACAAAAATGCCTAAGGTACATTCGGCCAAAGAGGAGTTTTTGGAGAGAAGAAGAAAAATGCCAAATGATGCGCAAAATGCTAAAGTTGGCCAACTATTTCCCCCCAAACATCCTATCAACATTCGGCCACCCCCCTAGCCACACATGCCGTCCACATTCATGCACTAATGGCCATAGGAGAGTTTCCAAAATAACTCCCTTAAGCCAAGGCTTATGTCCCCCCATCCTTCCATAAACCTTAAGATTCCTTTCCCAAAGTACAAACTTTCCTAAACCAATATTCAACTTGCCAAAAATTGAAAGTCCAACCTTCCATAACTAGAACTTGACCTACACTTAATGCTAGGATGCATAAAAATAAAATCCTTAATATGCCTTCCATGCTACTCGAACCACTTCCCTCAAGCAACCATCCATGCGCCATAACCACCTTGCCACTAACTCCTCATGTGCTAGAATTTGACACTTAAATTAACTTAAGTGTCAGGTTCACTTAATCCACTTCACTAAATTTTCAATACTAAAAATTATTCTAGCTTAGCTAATAATTCCAAGCCTTCACACAAATATACTAAGCACACAATAAACATCCTATCCGAGCTAACACAAGTAACAAAATGATACTCTAATTTTTTTAGGATGTTACAAGTATAGAAACTATAAATTTGAAATAGAAACCTCTCTTTAAAAATAATATATAATAAATAATGAAATATATAGTTTGAAACTAATTAAGAATAACGCATGAAATATGTACGTTATTAAAATGAAAAAAATAGATTAAATTGTTTATCATGGTATTGTCATCAATTTGGAGTCGGAGTCGAGTTAATTTATGACACCAACTCAATCAAATATATATATATAACTGATGGAAGTAGTTGCATAATAAAATTAAAATGTATGAAAATGTTAAAATATAGTTTTAGGTTAGTGGTAAATTAAATATTTTATTAATACAATCTATGTGAGTTCAAATCCCACCATATTTATATTTTTATTTGTTTTTTTGAAGTTAAAAGGCTAAAATAACTTCAAATAATATTATTTATTTTAATTATGGAATGACTTTCTCATAATTTCCTAACCAAGTTGATGACTCGATCGAGGTTAACACTAACTCAATTGGAGATTTTATTAATAGTATACATTAAAAAAATTTATACAAATTATTAGAGAAGTTTAGTTTTATAAAATTATTTGTTTAAAATAAAGTTATAACACAATTCAAATAAATTTGACAATGATTAATAAATATTACCAATTAAAAATAAATACTAAAAAATCTTGAAGTTATTAAATTTATTTTTAGTATTAACGGAGTTGAATATGTTATTTTATAAAAAAATATTTTTTACATATATCTTGTTTCAAATTATTTGTTAGTTTTATTTATCTATATATATTTAATAAAATATTTGGAACAATCTATTTTTATATCAAACAACAAAAAATTGTAAAAACTTTTGCCATATTAAGAGTAAAATTTTTAGTATGTTTTAATTTTTAGTAATATTAAGAGTAAACTTCTACTATATTTAACTTTTATATTTTTATGAACATATAAATAAATGTTTACTTAGAAAAATATCTTATTTTCTTTTTTATTACTAATACATTTTTATTTTAAAATTTTACTTGCAATAAAATTATGTAAATTTATTTATAATATCAATAATAAAATTAAATTGATATGAAAATATAAAACAATTTTAATATATTTTAACTGATATAATTAAATTCATGCATATTCGAATAAGAAAGCTAGTTGCATTAATTAAATATTTTAATTTACCCTTCAACTTAAGTTTTATTTTAATTTTTTTACATTTTAATTTTGCACTTTTATCACGTTCATCAATTTTACATTTACACTTATTATTTAAACCCCGGATTGAGTTGGTTTCACGAGTCAACCGAACACCAACTCGGTTAGGGAAATTACTAAAATATATTTTTTATTTAAAATATTTTATATTATTTGAGGGTATTTTTTAATTTAAAAAATATAAAAATATGAATATGTTGGGATTTGAAACTATGCAAATTGCATTAGTGAAACCTTAAATTTATCACTCAATCAAAGTTTTAATTGAATGTTTTTTATACATTTTTGTTTTATTATGCACACTTTACTACCTCCAACAATTGTACATATTAATCTTGTTGCTGATTTAGTCGTGTTACAAACTAACTCTATTCCAACTCAGGATTGATGATGGCACCATGATAAACAATTTTATTCATTTAGTATTCTTAATCTGATGCTTTTATGTGCTTAAATTTTTATTTTACTATTAATTTTTTTCATTTTAATATCGTACATATTTTATGTGTTATTATTAATTAGTTTCAAACTATACATTTTATTATTTACTGTATGTTATTTTTAAGGGTAAACTATACAAATTTTCCCCCAACTATGCCTATGTTCTTGTTTTGGTCACCCAACTTTAAAATTTTTCAATTTAGGCACTAACATTTGAATTCGTTCATGCTTTGGTCAAGTTTGTTAAAATGTAAGACCCCTTACCCGTATTCGACGCCGGAACTGTGTACGAGGCATTACCGAATTTAACATACTCCATAATACAATATTGGGCCATAAATTTTCAATCCAACTTAAAACTTCTCATTTGTACTCATAACGTCCCTATTATGGGTCTACGAGACCCTAAACATGCACTTAACGTGGAACTGGATTAAACCGAAATCTTACGAACACTCAGAAATTTTTTGCTCAAACAGGGCCACACGCCCGTGTCTATGGCCCGTGTCCCTCACACGGCCATGACATTCCCGTGTCTTAGCCCGTGTGACAAACTGAACTTTTGCAAATAATGTGTAGACTTCACACGGCTTGGGCACAGGCCCATGTCCTAAGACCGTAGCCTTCACACGGCTGAGACATACGGCCGTGTCCCTACCCGTGTGTTTACTACTAGGCATTCTGTTTTGCCAAATTTGGATGTAGGGGACACACGGTCCATCAACACGCCCATGGGGCTAACCATTTGTCACACACGACCTAGACACACACCTATTTGTCTATCCATGTAGACAAATACAAGGCTATTTACCAAGCCATTTGCCACCCTGAAAAACAACTACATTCATACTTTTTTCAACAACATTTATCATAACAATAATGCACATTTAGTGTCCATTAACAAGACATTCACACTACTACATCATGCATATACTTCATACATTACTCATTCAATTGCACAAGTTTGCACTTCATGAAATTTCATCATCAGTGATTAGATGTAACTTAACTAGTGTTAGCCAATTCCAGTGGCCAATTACAAAATGAATTGAGTGACATTAATAGCCAATACATTGGCTAACCAAAATGACATATAAAAAAATGACCAAATTCCTATACATGCCATACCTAAAATAATCGAACTTTACTACACCAAAAGAATAGCTTGATAGTATGAACCGAGCTCTGAAGTCCTTCGATCCCCGTGCTAGCTTGGCGATACTACAAGGAAATGGAAAAGAGAGGGAGTAAGCATAAAACTTAGTAAGTTTGCACGTAATAAATAGCAACATAAATCTTATGATACATTCATACATTACATTAAATAATAACACAAGTTCTCGAGCACATTGACATAGCTTACTCATGCTTATTCTTACCAATCACATATCATATATCAAACTCATTTCTCGTGAATTTCTCTTATGTACCTGTATCACTTCATCACGTAACTTTAGCACTTTTTCCATCTTTAACATAAACTTAGCTCTTTACCCCGTTGAACCACTTGGAATATCGAAGGATACCCAAACTTGTCATACACGTAATAAGATGCCAATGCCATATCCCAGATATGGTCTTACATGGGATCACATGTCGATGCCGATGCCATATCCCAAATATGGTCTTATACGGGATCTCATATCGATGTCGATGCCATATCCCAGATATGGTCTTACACAAGATCTTATATCGATGCCATGTCCTAGACATGGTCTTACACGAAGTCTCTCTTTTCGATGCCGATGCCATATCCCAGATATGATCTTACGATCACTCTTCGATGCCGATGCCATATCCCAGATATGGTCTTACACAAGATTTCAATTCAGTGTCGAGGCCATGTCCCATATATGGTCTTATACGGGACCTAAATAATCACATGTCATGACAGTGGTATCCTTTCTATACCTAAGGTTCAACCGGGACTTCAACATAATATAACATCATCATACTTTCACCGAGACCTCATTAATCAATTTCATAGAAATAATAAACATTTCTCATGATATCAAGCATTTAAAAGCATAATAATATTATGATGATTTATTACACACAAACTTACCTTGGTAGCAAAATATGTATTGTTGATCAATTTAGTCCACCACCTTATTCTTTCCTCGGTTTCAATCCGGACTTCGTGTTTCTTGTTCTATAATGACAATTTCACTTATTTAATGATCACATTGACTAAAATAACCCATGAATCATACTTTGGAAAAATTATGATTTTGCACTTAAACTTTCACATATTTACAAAATGGTCATTATACTCGTATAATGAAACGTACTCAATTCTTGATTACCCAAGCCTAGTCGAACCTATCATAAGTTTATAATAGCCGAATGCTCATGTATCTCATACAAGTCCAAACATTTAATCAAATTCACAATTTAATCCCTCAAAATACTATTTTTCACAATTTAGCCCTAATTAGCTAAATCCACCAAAAATTCAAGAACAAAACATTTTTCATTAAACACATATCTTTCATTTAACACCAATACTCATCACAAAGCTCACCATTTCATCAGTGGCACATCTCATAAACATCATCATTTCTTAAAATTAATACATGAGTTTTAAAGTTTACAAAGCAACGATTGGAAAAATGTAGAAATTATAAAAAAACCAAAGTCAAAACTTACCTTAATCAAAGCTTGCAAATGCCAAAACCTGGCTTAACTTTCTTCATTTTCTTTCTTTTAATTTTTGGCTAAAAAGATGATAACTATCCCATTTTCATGCTTCTGTTTCCTTTAATTATACTTAATTATCAATGTACAAAATTAACCTTTAATTCTAAATGCATGAAACATATCATATAAGGTCATTTTTTACCATATTCATCCACTTACTCAAATAATGGGCTTATTGCCTTATAAGGACTCCTCATTTAAAAGCCATCTCAAATAAGTATCTTTTCATAAAGCATTCAAATTTTGCCTTCAATGCAATTTAATCATTTTATCAAATTAAACATACAGACGGACAAATTATCTTACGGAACTTTATCACAGGCTAAATCACATATCAAAGGCACAAAAAATAATATTAAAATATTTTCTAACTCGAATTTATGGTTCCGAAACCACTATTCCGACTAGGGTCTAAATCGGACTGTCACATTTTGGCATGGATTGGTTGACTGTTCATAATGTCTTAGTAAAATTGTGGTAGCTGAGATGTGAAAGTGGGGATACTATTCGGGTTGAATAAGTGGAACCAGATAGCTTGCCTATACTGATTTCTTCTATGGCTGCTGAGAAATACATGAGAAAAGGGTATGAGTCCTATCTTGCTTTTATGTTGAATACTCAAGTGTCGAAAGTAAAGATTGAGTCAGTTCTTGTGGTATGTGAGTATCAGGACGTGTTTTCGGAAGAGTTACCAGGATTGCCTCCAGCTAAGGAAGTTGAGTTTGGTATTGAGTTGGTCCCTGGTACGGCATCTATTTCAATTGCCCCGTATAGGATGGCACCGTTAGAGTTAAAAGAATTGAAGGCTCAGTTACAAGAGTTGACGGATAAAGGTTTCGTAAGACCTAGTTATTCTCCGCAGGGTGCTCCTGTACTTTTTGTGAAAAAGAAAGATGGAATTTTTGAGAAACAAAAGCATTGTTGACTAAAGCCTCAGTTCTAGTGCAACCGGAACCGGGAAAGGAATTTTTGGTGTATAGTGATGCATCCTTAAATGGATTAGGGTGTATGCTTATGCAAGAAGGCAAGCTAATAGCATATTCCTTGAGACAACGGAAGCCACATGAGAAAAACTTGTAAGAGTATGCCCAAAGATCATTCATGAGATGGTTGTAATAACATACTTAATTTACCAAGTTTATTAATATAAAGCATTGTCATTATTATTTCAATTTTTCTTTCTGTGTGTATAAATAAACTGTTTTATAATAATGTCCTGAGAATAATATGATTATTCTTAAAAGATCCTTAGTCGAGTATTATTGTTGACTAGGACAACAATAATGCATTAAGACTAACATGTAGTTGATTGATGATAAAGAGTTGTCATTGATATGGAGTGTCAAAATCAATGCATGAATATGTGTGTTAGAGAACAACATATTGGATTGACCTGCTATGAGTAGGTTTCTTGGATTATTATGTAATATTGTCACAACATTATTCATATTGATTAATATGTACATGATCCTCAGACTTGAGATCATTATTATCCCAGCATCGTGAGTTGTATATTTTGATATAGTCAAACGCATAATCTTTAAAAAGTTGTTCTATAAAGGGTGATGTTGGATATACCACAATCTATGTAGAGGGATATGGTTGATCAATAAAGGATAAGTCCCTCCTACATAATAGGAGTAATATCTTAGGCCACTTGATTGAGTGAGACTAGAAATGCATGGCCATGCTCAAATAAGTTGATATGAGATGTCATACTAATTTGTATATCATAGTCTACTCAAGATATCAAGAAACATGGGATGGACTATGCAAGTGTGACTATCCTATGACTTGTATCCGTTCCAGAGATAAAGGACTTAAGGATTAATGTATGAAAGGTTAATCATGAATGGTTATGTCGAATCATGACTTCTTGTAACTTAGGTAGCAAAGATGCATTGCTAGATGCCACTCATTGTCTGTGACAATAGAACCGTTCTAGTATTACTGCTAACGTTGCAAGAACCTACAGGGTCATACCCTATGGTTGAAATGAACGGAATAAAATATAGTTGGTATTGTGTTTGGTTGTCACATGAATTAAATTAATTAAAGAATTAATTTAATTGGGCAATCAAATATTGAACATATTATATGTACAAGGATGTTGTACACATAATGATAACATAATTTTATTAATATATGAATTTGATTCATATATAAATTTAAATAAATATAGTTTACCGAAATCCTTATTATAATTAATGTAATTATAATTTTCAGATATAATTAATGTAATTATAATTTTCGGTTAAAAACTTTATTGTATTTATTTAATCTTGTAATACATTCAAGAGATACCAATTATAAAAGGCCCAATTAAGAGGATACCTATTATAAAAGGCCCAATGAGAAAGGCACCCATTGTAAAAGGTATTAAAAGGAGACAAAGCTGAAAATGAAAAACCCTAAGTGATTGCTTATTTGGTCTAGCAGCCGTCAAGCAAATAATCCTCCAAAATAGTTTTGGAGATTTCTTCTGTTCATAGTCAAACCGAGTGGATCACGTAGAGGCCGACATCCGAAAAGGTTGTGGCTTGATTCGACAGTAGATCAAAAACTCTTGTTGCCAAGGCGTCGTTGTCTACTCAGATTGAAGTTTTGGTAATTTCGGAACCTTTATTTCTCCCCGATTCGTTCCTCACACATGGATTCCTGGTTTGGATCGCCGGATCTAATTTTATTCTACTGCGCCATAGGGTTCCGGCGTTCCAACAGTGGTATTAGAGCCATTTGTGTGATACGAACTCGGGTTTAAATACTTGGGTGATGCAATTGTATGAGATTCATGTTTTGATCTTATTGTATTTTTGATTGTTTAAATCGTTTAAGCATAAACGATAACCTGTTCTTTCGGTAATTGATTAAATGTTAATCATGGTGTTGTGGCCTACTTGATTTTATGTTATTACTGTTAACTATTAACAAATCTGTAATAATGCGACGGTGGTATTTATAGTTTCCAGTAAGTGTTAACTGGCTAGTGGAATAAGGGTTGTTCCGATATGAAACCTCAAGGATTAAAATCCTAAAAAAAAAACACGATTCTGTTGATAAAAAGTTATCAAATCGTCAGGTTTCATTTCGGCCCGCTTCCTCCGACCTCCTCAGACCCTCGCAAAAAGTTTTGTTAATAAAAGAAATTTATAAACTTGATGGGCCACAAAAGGTTGAAAGGATATTTTATAATTCACCTTAAAAAATATATATATTGAATTATGTATGCTATTTTTTGACATGCACGGTGTTTGAAATACATAGTTATAGCCCAATGACCCATTCGATAAAAGGTTGTATTTTTTTTAAATACGGCCTGCGTGTCGTGCCTTACTACTATTCTCTTGTATTTCTCTTCTCATCTTATTCACTTGTATGTAAAACGAGTTTCTGCATATTGTAATTTGCAAGAGTTGCTGTCGGCCAAATGAGAAGGAAGGTGGGACAATCATTGAGAATGATAGCTTGTGAAATGGCTTACACCTTTAGGTTTCTTTTTGGTTTTCCCATTGGCTTGGGTTGAACCACCTTAGTTTATGGGCTATAACTATTGCATTTATTTATTGCTTTATTTATTCATGTATGAGATGCTATGGATGTCTAAAGCATGCCAATTGTATATATATTAAAACTTGAAGATAATAAACCCTATTAATTGATGAGATCGATTAGAAGACTAAATGGGCTAAAGTAGACCATAATTGGTGAGATGCAACAACCTTAATAAAATCCCTCTATTAAAATATTAAGTCAGCATGGCCTTCCAATTTTGCCCTCGTTAAGGCCTCGATCAATACTATGTAGGTTCTGCCAAAGCGAAGTACTAGTATTTATCTTGGTTAAACGCGAAGAATAAAACAAGTGATATTCGCTGGTTAAAAAATTGGTTAATGACTTAACTAGGTTACTCTAATAGGATTAGAAACCTAGAGGCAAGTAAATTGGATAAATCATAAGATGATTAGAACAAGAGTTGTTCACCAAATATTAGGAGTTACATATGATGTAACTAGCAAATGTTGCTTACCTAAATAACCATAATATTAAGAGTAAAGCCAAAGCTGACTTAAGAGGTGGTGAAATATGGATCCTTAACCTACTAGAAATACTTTTGAGAAAGTTTTTCCGAAATTAATATACGAGGGTTATTAATTTTGAAATAAAATAGTGGGAATATCATTTAATAAAGTCCTTTTAATGATTGATTTAAAATTGGTAAATTTACTCACATGCATATTTAATTGTTATAGATATATTATGGCTGCAAACACTAGCACACTCTCATTGCGATCGGTCCTTGAGAAGGACAAATTGAATGGTTTGAATTTTCTTGATTGGTTCCGTAACTTGAGAATTGTCCTTAAACAAGAACGGAAATTATATGTCATTGAACAACCACTTCCTAATGAACCACCCGCTAATACCTCGAGGACTGATAGAGATGCTTACAAGAAGTATCTCGATGACATGATAGATGTTGGATGTCTTATGCTTGCCACTATGAATCTGAACCCGAAGCAACATGAGGACATGGTTGCTTATGATATGATCGAGCACACTGAAAGAACTTTATCGTGGGGAAGCACGGCAAGAGAGGTTTGATATCTCTAAGGCCCTATTCCAATGTAAGTTGGTGAAGGAAGCCCAGTAGGACCTAATGTCCTTAAGATGATTGGCTATATTGAAAGCCTATCTAAGCTTGGGTTTCCATTGAGCCAAGAGTTGGCTTGTGATGTTATTTTACAATCGTTACAGATAGCTATAGCTAGTTTGTACTCAATTTCAATATGAATGAAAATTGATAAGACTCTACCACAATTGCTCAAGTATGTTACGAATCAAGACAACTTGAAAAAGGTTGGACCCAAGCCCATACCGATGGTTCGTAATAACAAGGGGCGAGGAAAGGCCAAAGTTCAAACAAAGCCTAAGGGCAAAGGTAAGCCCAAATTTGGAAAAGGAAAGGCTGCACTTTGAAACCTAAAGGTGGGGTGTCTAAGAAGGAAAGCTGTTTTCATTGTGGTGTGATTGGACATTGGAAACAGAATCGCCTGCTGTCTATCTTGAAGAAGTCAAGAAGGCTAAAGCAAAGCGGAATGTCTGCGCTTGGTATTTATGTTATTGATATTAATTTATCAACTACTACTTCTTGGGTATTAGATCTGGTTGTGGTTCACATATTTGTACTTTTGTACTGGGGACTACAAAGGAGTAGGACTTTATTTGGAGGAGATGTGGACATACGAGTTGGAAATGGAGCAAAAAGTTCTTTGCATTATTTGTGGGAACATATACTTTATCTTTGCGTAGTGGACTTGATTTATGTTTAGAGGATTGTTATTTGTGCCCAGTTTGACTAAAAACATTATTTCAATTTATTGTTTAGACAAAATTGGTTTTGAGATAATTATTAAGAATAATTGTTGTTCAATTTATCTCAATAATGTTTTCTATGGTTCGGCACGATTAATTAATGGCCTCTATATTTTAGATCAAACGAATCCCATTTACAACATAAATACTAAAAGATCTAAAATAAATGACTCAAATCAAAACTTGTCTTTGGCATTGTCGTTTGGGCCACATAAGTGAGAAACGCATATCCAAACTCCATAAAGATGGTCTCTTGAATTCATTTGTTTTTGAACAATTTGAAGTATGTGAATCTTGCTTATTGGGAAAAATGACTAAATCTCCTTTTCTTGGTAAATGTGAGCGAGCTAGTGATTTATTGGACCTAATACATTTCGATGTATGTGGACCAATAAATACATGAGCGCAGGTGGATTTCACTACTTCATTACTTTCACTGATGATTTCAGTAGATATGGGTATGTTTATCTCATGCGCCATAAGTCTGAGTCCCTTGAAAAGTTCAAGGAATTCAAAAATGAAGTACAAAATCAACTAGGCAAAACTATCAAGTCACTTCGATCCGATCGAGGTGGAGAGTATGAGCCTAGAATTTGATGATCTTTTGAAAGAATGTGGGATTGTCTCACAACTTACTCCTCCTGGTACTCCTCAATGGAATGGAGTATATGAGAGAAGAAATCGAACTTTATTAAACATGGTTCGATCCATGATGAGTCATGCTGATCTACCGACTTACTTTTGGGGACATGCACTTGAGACTGCTGCTTTCACACTAAATCGTGTTCCATCTAAATCGGTTCAAAAGACGCCATATAAGATATGGACTGGGAAACGTCCTAATATGTCTTTTATAAAAATTTGGGGCTGTGAAGCTTATGTTAAACGTCAGACGTCTACTAAGCTTGAACCCAGATCTGAAAGGTGTATTTTTGTGGGGTATCCAAAAGAAACCAAAGGATATTATTTCTTTAATCCCACTGAGAACAAAACGTTTGTTGCTCGGACTGGTGTCTTCTTAGAGAGAGAATTTACTTCTAGAAAAGGAAGAGGGAGAAAGATTGAACGTGAAGAAATTCGAGAATCACAAGATACCACTGAACCAGAGATTGAACAACAAAAAATTCCACAAGAAATTGAGGAACAAACAACTGTTGTAGAAACACAACCACCGCGTAGATCTTTAAGAGAACGCCGTGCACCTGAGAGATATGGATTTCTCATTACAACGCATGGTCACGTTCTTCTTATAGATCAAGAAGAGCCTAGGACTTATCAAGAAGCAATGACGAGCCTAGACTCTGAGAAATGGCTTGAGGCCATGAGATCTGAGATGGATTCCATGTATGAAAACCAAGTATGGACTTTGATTGATCCATCCGAAGGGGTTAAACCTATAGGGTGCAAATGGGTTTTCAAAAAGAAAACTGACATGGATGGTAATGTACAAACATACAAAGGGCGATTAGTCGCTAAAGATTTTCACCAAATTCATGGTGTTGACTATGATGAAACCTTTTCTCCTGTAGCTATGTTTAAATCCATCAGGATCTTGCTCGCCATAGCTGTATTTCATGATTATGAAATCTGGCAGATGGACGTCAAAACAGCTTTCCTTAACGGGAAACTTGAAGAGGATGTGTATATGACACAACCTGAAGGTTTTGTAAATCCAAAAGATGCTAGAAAGATACGTAAGCTGCAAAGATCCATTTATTGATTAAAGCAAGCTTCTAGAAGTTGGAATCTTCGTTTTAACGATGCAATCAAAGAGTTTGGTTTTGTCAAAAATGAATATGAACTATGTGTTTACAAGAAAGTTAGTGGGAGCACTATCACATTCTTGGTACTATATGTGGATGACATACTAATCATGGGAAATGACATACCTACCTTGCAGTCTATTAAGACTTGGTTAAGAAGTTGTTTTTCTATGAAGGACTTGGGCGAAGCCACTTATATCTTAGGAGTCAAGATCTATAGAGATAGATTAAGACGACTACTAGGTCTAAGCCAAAGTACATACATAGATAAAGTACTGAAAAGGTTCAGTATGGAAGAATCTAAAAGAGGATTTCTACCTATGAGACATGGTATTTCACTTTCAAAGGAAATGTGTCCTTCAACTCCACAAGAGAGAGAACGTATGAGTAAAATTCCATATGCTTCCGCTGTTGGATCTATCTATGTATGCTATGTTATGTACCCATCCGGATGACTCGTATGCCTTAAGTATGACGAGCGGGTATCAAGTAGATCCGGTGAAGGTCACTGGACCACGATCAAGAGTATCCTTAAGTACTTAAGAAGAACTAAGGATACGTTCCTATTATATGGAGGTGGGGAAGAGTTAAGTGTAAAAGGTTACATCGATGCCGCCTTCCGGACCGACAAGGATGATTCTCGATCGCAATCGGTTTTGTGTTTTGCCTTAATGGTGGTCTTTGTGAGTGGAAGAGTTCAAAGCAAAGTACTGATGAGTCGATTCTACAACAGAGGTTGAGTATATTGCGACCCGGTGAGGCGGCAAAGGAAGCGGTTTGGATCAAGAAGTTCACATGGACTAGGGGTTGTGCCTAGCATATCGGATGCTATAGAGCTCCGATGTGATAACAATGGAGCTATTGCACAAGCTAAGGAACCCAGATCTCACCAACGATCCAAACATATACTTAGACGCTACCATCTTATTCGAGAGATTATCGATCGAAGGGATGTAGAGATATGCAGAGTAACTTCAGATGATAACATTGCTGATCCCCTGACCAAGCCTTTGACACAGCAGAAGCATGATCGTCACACTAAGTCACTTGGTATTAGATATATGAGTGATTGGTCTTAGTGCTAGTGGGAGATTGTAAGAGTATGCCCAAAGATCAATCATGAGATGGTTGTAATAACATACTTAATTTACCATGTTTATTATTATTTCAGTTTTTCTTTCTGTGTGTATAAATAAACTGTTTTATAATAATGTCCTGAGAATAATATGATTATTCTTAAAAGATCCTTAGTCGAGTATTATTGTTGACTAGGACAACAATAATGCATTAAGACTAACATGTAGTTGATTGATGATAAAGAGTTGTCATTGATATGGAGTGTCAAAATCAATGCATGAATATGTGTATTAGAGAACAACATATTGGATTGACCCGCTATGAGTATGTTTTTTGGATTATTATGTAATTGTCACAACATTACTCATAGTGATTAATATGTACATGATCCTCAGACTTGAGATCATTATTATCCCAGCATCGTGAGTTGTATATTTTGATATAGTCAAACGTATACCGTAACAGGTTGTTCTATAAAGGCTGATGTTGGATATACCACAATCTATGTAGAGGGATATGGTTGATCAATAAAGGATAAGTCCCTCCTACATAATAGGAGTAATATCTTAGGCCACTTGATTGAGTGAGACTAGAAATGCATAGCCATGCTCAAATAAGTTGATATGAGATGTCATACTAATTTGTATATCATAGTCTACTCCAGATATCAAGAAACATGGGATGGACTATGCAAGTGTGACTATCCCATGACTTGTATCCGTTCCAGAGATAAAGGACTTAAGGATTATGCATGAAAGGTTAATCACGAATGGTTATGTCAAATCATGTCTTCTTGTAACTTAGGTAGCAATGATGCATTGCTAGATGCCACTCATTGTCTGTGACAATAGAATCGTTCTAGTATTACTGCTAACGTTGCAAGAACCTCTGTGGTCACACCCTATGGTTGAAATGAACGGAATAAAATATAGTTGGTATTGTGTTTGGTTGTCACATGAATTAAATTAATTAAAGAATTAATTTAATTGGGCAATCAAATATTGAACATATTATATGTACAAGGATGTTGTACACATAATGATAACATAATTTTATTAATATATGAATTTGATTCATATATAAATTTAAATAAATATAGTTTATCTGAAATCCTTATTATAATTAATGTAATTATAATTTTTAGATATAATTAATGTAATTATAATTTTCGGTTAAAAACTTTATTGTATTTATTTAATCTTGTAATACATTCAAGAGATACCAATTATAAAAGGCCCAATTAAGAGGATACCTATTATAAAAGGCCCAATGAGAAAGGCACCCATTATAAAAGGTATTAAAAGGAGACAAAGTGAAAATGAAAACCCTAAGTGATTGCTTGTTAGGTCTAGCAGCCGTCAAGCAAATAAACCTCCAAAATAGTTTTGGAGATTTCTTCTGTTCATAGTCAAACCGGGAGGATCACGTAGAGGCCGACATCCGAAAAGGTTGTGGATTGATTCGACAGTAGATCAAAAACTCTTGTTGCCAAGGCATCGCTGTCTACTCAGATTGAAGTTTTGGTAATTTTGAAACCTTTATTTCACCCTGATTCGTTCCTCACACATGGATTCCTGATTTGGATCGCCGGATCTAATTTTATTCTGCTGCGCCATGGGGTTCCGGCGTTCCAACAAAACTATCCAACACATGACTTAGAGTTAGTCGCCATAGTGTTCGCACTGAAGATTTGGAGACACCATTTGTATGGCAAGAGATGCCGAGTATTTATCGACCATAAAAGTCTAAAGTATTTGATGACTCAAAAGAAGTTAAACCTACGACAGTAGAGATGGTTAGAGCTGATAAAAGATTATGAGTTGATAATTGACTATCACTCTGGAAAGGCGAATATGGTCGCCGATGCTTTAAGTAGGAAGTCATTGTTTACCTTGAGGGCTATGAACACTTTGTTGTTAGTAACCGACGATGGTTCGATTTTAGCCAAGTTGAGAGTGAAACGAAGGTTTTTGCAAGAGATCTGTGAAGCTCAGAAAGGTGATAAAGAATTGCAAGCTAAGATAACTCAATGTGAGAAGGGTATAGAATCAGACTTTCGGTTTGGTTTGAATGGTTGTTTAATGTTTCAAGACAGAATTTGTATACACAAAAACGACGAGCTTATTCAGAAGATTTTGCAAGAGGCACATAGTAGTTGTATGCCTATCCATCTAGGTGGTGTGAAAAATGTATAATGACCTGAAGAAAATGTATTCGTGTCAGGAATGAAAAGAGACATCTCAGAGTTTGTCACTAACTGCTTAATTTGTCAACAAGTGAAAGCTGAACACCAAGTACCTGAGGGTTTACTTCAGCCCGTGATGGTTCCTGAATGGAAATGGGACCGTATTGCCATGGATTTTGTGTCTGGATTGCCAATGACACCAAAGAAGAAAAATGTTGTGTGGGTTGTGGTTGATAGGCTAACTAAGTCGGCTCATTTTATGCCGGTGGGTATCAATTATCCACTTGAGAAATTAGCTGATTTGTATGTTTATGAAATTGTGAGACTTCACGGAGTACCTTTATCGATCATTTTGGATAAGATTTGAGGTTCACATCTCGGTTTTAAAAAAAATTGCAAGAAGTGTTGCGGAAGAAAAGAGTAATTCAGATTCTTGAAGATATTTGCGGTGTTGTGTTCTTGAGTTTCAAGGCAGTTGGGAAAAGTACTTACCGTTGGTAGAGTTTGCCTACAACAATAGCTATCAGTCGAGTTTGAAAATGACGTGTTATGAGGCTTTGTATGGGCATAAGTGTCAACGCCCTTGTAATGGACCGAACTCAAAGAAAATCAAATACAAGGGGTTGACTTAGTCAGAGAAACAAAATAGAAAGTGAAAGTGATTCGTGGTTGTTTGAAGGCTACTTCAAATAGACAAAAATCCTACGCGAATTTGAAACAAAAAGAAATTGAATTTCAAGTTGGTGATAAGGTGTTCTTGAAAGTATCTCCGTGGAAGAAAGTCCTCAGATTCGGAAGGAAAGGCAAATTAAGTTTACGTTTTATTGGACCTTATGAGGTGACTGAGAGAATTGGATCGGTAGCTTATCGATTAGTTGCCATCCGAGTTAGAAAAGATCCATGATGTATTCCATGTGTCTATGTTGTACCATTATCGTTCTGACCCATCACATGTGATTTCACCAACAGAGGTTAAGATTTTGTCAGACATGACCTATGGTGAAGAGCCAATTAAGCTTCTAGATCGGGAGGTCAAGAAATTGAAGAATAAAAGTATAGCACTTATGAAAGTATTATGGCATAGACATGGGGTTGCAGAGGCCAAATAGGAACCCAAGGAGACTATGAGAGATCAATACCCAAACCTTTTTACTGGTAAGATTTTTGGGGACGAAAATCCCTAAGGGGCGAGAATTGTAACAGCCTGATTTTGGGGCTAGTCAGAACAGTGGTTTCGGAACCACTAATCCGAGGCTGGAGAAATTGTTTTTAATATTATTTTATGTGTTATAACATGATTATATGAGTACATGAAAATTTTGGTGAATTAATTTTAGTGATTTCATGCTTAATTTTGAAAAAGGACTAAATCGCATAAAAGGCAAAATTTATGTTCTACTAATTAGAAGAGTTATATAGGTAGAGAACCTTAAATTAGATGTTTTTAATGTGCAATTAGGCCTTTAACAGGGTGATGGACTGCCATAGAGACAAGAAAATGAGAATGTCAAAGGTTAGGTAAGGTTTTAGTGACAAATGGGACTAGAAATAAAAAAAAATGATATCATCTTTTTCATCTTCTTCTACCATCGAAAATTTCAGCAAAAGAGGAGCTTTGGAAAGCTTAAAATTTTAGCAACCTTTAATCCTTGCAAGTATGTCATTTTGATGGTCATTTTTGATGATTTTTGTGTTTTTGGAGCCATTGTAGCTTAATCTAGCTAATGAAGGGACTATTTTGCACTACGGTTGAAAGTCTAAGATTTTTCCATGAGAGCATTAATGTTGTTTGCTGAATTTTTATGGAAGAAAATGAATCTTGGTTGTTAAATAAACAACTTTTGTGAAGAGATTTTTCATGAAAACACCAAAAAGAACTACTTTGTATAAGTTATTAAATGGGCAGTAAATGTGCGAAATAATTGGAATTGTGAGTTGCTACAAGCTCAAAATAGATTCGGCTAGACTTGGTTAATGAAGAAATTTGATGAAAATTGTTTTACAAGCCTAGGGGCAAAATCATAATTTTGTAAAAGTCTAAGGGCAAAATGGTAATTTTACCAAAGTAGGAATTTTGAAATGCTTTGATTAATGTGGTGATTAAATAAGTGAATTTGTCATTATAGATCAAGAAAAACTGAGTCCGGACTTAGACCGGGGGAAAATTAAGATAGTAGCCTAAATCGAACTAGTCAACCGAATTTTATATACCGGAGTAAGTTGTACGTGAATAATACAACTCTATTGTTATTATGCATTTAACAATTGATATTGCATAAAATGTTTGATTATTGCTATGATTATGCACGACAAAAGTTGATGTGATATACTCCCGGTTGAACCTTAGGAATAGATTAGATATCCAATCCGTGACGTTTGGGCGATATGTGTGCTAGTGTAAGACCATGTTTGGGTCATGGCATTAGCTACACTTTGAAAGCCAGTGTGCGACCATGTCTGGGACATGGCATCGGCGATGATATGTGTGCTAGTGTAAGACCATATCTGGGACATGGCATCAGCCACACTTTGAAAGCCAATGTAAGACCATGTCTAGGACATGGCATCGACGATGATATGTGTGCTAGTGTAAGACCATGTTTGGGGTATGGCATCGGCCATATTATGAGAGCCAGTGTATGACCATGTCTGGGACATGGCATCGGCATTGAGATGAGAGCTAATGTAAGACCATGTCTGGGACGTGGTACTGACCTCAACATGTGAGCCAGTGTAAGACCATGTATGGGACATGGCGTCGGCATTGAGATAAGAGGTAGTGTAAGACCATGTCTGGGATATGGCATCAGCCTCGACATGTGAGCCAGTGTAAGACCATGTTTGGAACATGGCATCGACATCTTATCCTCTTCTGTGAGGCTTTTCGGGTATCCTTTAGTATTCCAACTGGTTCAATGGGAATTTAGAGCTTGTGTTAAAAGTGAGAAAAGTTATGACTATGTTGTAAGTGATACAGGTACCTATATGAAATTCATGAGAAATGAGCTCGAATTATGTTATATGATTAGTAAGGGTGAAAATGAGTAAGTTATGCCTTTAATCATTCGAGAATTATATGCAAGTTTATGATATGTTATGAGTATGAAAATGCATGGAAATTATTGTTAATTATTTACATGCGACTTACTAAGCTTTATGCTTACTCTCTCTCCATTCCATTTTCTTATAGTGCCGCCAAGCTATCTTAGGGATCAAAGGACGTCAGAGGCTCGAGCACACTATCTGTAACACCCCTTACCCGAAACCTTTGCCGGAGTCGAGTATGTGGCATTACTAGACTTGACTATTAAGTCAGGGCATAAAGTTTTAAAGCTGTCCAACTGCATCGCGCTGACTAAATTGACTATAACTCGAGTTACAAAACTCGAAATTTGGATCCGTAAATTTTCCTTGAAACTAGACTCATATAAATTTTTACCATAATTTTTCCAGAATTTTTCATGTGGCCAATTAGTACAGTTTATTCATCAAAGTTACCCCTATTTCACTGCTCGACAATTCTGACCTATCTTTACAAAAGTACAGTTATCTCATTGTACAAGTTTTCAATAATGTTCTTATTTATTCCAATAAAAAATAGACTCCTTAAGGATTCTAAACATATAAACCATGCTCCATAATTAGTTTTTTACAAATTTTGACAAATTTTCCAAGACAGAACAGAGACTCACGAATTCATTCAGAGCAAGTTTCACTAAAACTTAAATATCTCATAATATATATATTCTTTGCCTACTATGTTTCTTTCATGTAAAAATAGAAGGTTTAATTTCATATCTAATTCACTTTCTAATTCAATTTATCCTATTTTTGGTGATTTTTCAAAATCACATCACTGCTGCTAACTAAAATCTATTTCATTGCAAAATATGATTAACTAGTTTATAATTGAACATACCCACATACAACTCATACTGTCCATGCATTTTAATCATTTATGCAAATTAACTTATACCTAAAACATTCACATAATATCCTAATTCAAAGGTTCATTTCGTAAACATACACTTCCTTACCAAAAACGATTAAACTTCGACTTAAAATGCACAAAAGCATACTTAACTAAAACTTTGGCCATATTCGCATGGCTATTATATACAAACAAAACTTCATTCAAACATTTAGTTAGCCTATACATGCCTTTGATTCAAAACTAACTTTAAAATACCAAAAAGGGATGATAGTGTGGTTGACTCCTCGAACGGTACTTTGAGCCCGTAGCTTGACTGAAATCTATAATACAAAAAAAAATGAACACACACGAATAAGCTGCTAGCTTAGTAAGTCTTAAGCATCATACTATATCTTTCAACCGTCTAAACATAAAATAAAATGAGTTCATGACATTTTATTTACATGTCTTACTTATGACACAACATAACACGGTAATACCACTTTATTTAACTTGATAACTTTCAATTTCCATAACAATTACATCGATTGCCGATTATACATAATAATCGCGTAGCTAAGTGTAACAATAACTTACCTGAGCATCTTTTATTTTAAAACATACTCATGTTTCGAACTTCAAATAACCACATGGCATATTTAGCATACCAAATTCACAACCAAGTATATAACACTTTTCTTTTGTCATTTTATTTGCTCACTATCATGGCATATTTATATGTATACATTTATAACACTAAGTATAATAGTACATACCTTGTAGTGAAATAACAATGCCACTCTCAAAACTTTAGCCTTCTAGATTTGTTTCATGACTTTAACACTATATAAGTAAATCAAAATTGAAACTCATCTTTGAAATAAAACACTGCTAGGCTTTAACCGAATCACACAAACACCGGCACTAGGCCTGCTAGACTCAAGGTCTGAAGTTTAAACACCGGCATTAAGCCTGCTAGGCATTTAAGCCTGAAGTATATCACCGGCACGAAGCCTGCTAGGCACAAAGCCCGAAATATATCACTGGCACGAAGCCTGCTAGGCACAAAGCCCGAAATATATCACTGGCACAAGGCTTGGCACAAGCCTGATATTTCAACATTTTCAACAATTGTACATTTAAACATATTAGCTCCATGCTTACGGCATTAAAATAAAATTTTTTCCCACCTGTATAATATACATAGTCGAATATAAGCAATAACTATGATTTATTCATTCAAACATTATCATCCAAATTCCAACATCAATTTAAGTATAATATCGATTATAAATATTTAACTGAAAAACATTACTCAAACCGTACATCATTATTAACTCATGCACATAAACCACATTCACATACCATATCAACTATACTAATTCACGTTACATTTCCAACATATTCAATTCAAGACACGACATTTATATTCGGCTATCACATACTAACTTACTCAAGTATATTAAATAATATTATTGAACATATTGTTAACAATCTATTTAATGTACTTTAACTGAAGACATACCTTAGAAGTCGATAGATTCGAAATTTCCGGCTATTCGTTTTGTCTAGCTTTTCCTCGCTCCAAATTCTTTTCCTTTTGTTCTGAATCTAATTTGGTTCAAATTAAACTCATTCAACCACATATTATACTTTGGACCGGAATAAATATTCAATTTAACCAACAATAAAGCTCAACCAAACAACCATAAAATGTTAAATTTTGACAGCTTTGAATCCCCTACATGCTTTGCCTAATCGAATTATCATACATCTTTTTTTTTTCTTACATTGGACAGCATGTAAAACCACATTCGGTCATGAACTAAATCCAACCAAATTTGTCTTAAACATTTTCGTATTGGGCAGCATGTATAACCTCAATCGGACATACATTTAATCTATACCAATTTGGACAGCAATAAATTTTTAAAAACATAATTAATCAAGGAAATTAAAGCTCAATTTACCACCTTTATGCAAATTTATCATGTTTATAGTAGTGTAGATATCAAAACCGAAAATTTAAAGGTTCAAGACCTTACAACTCAAAACATAAAATATCCACAATTTAATCACATCAATGAAGGGCCGAATGTTCATAGCCCTTCTTTCAACTCCGTTCTTCTATCTACTTGCTATTTAGCACATTCCAAAAATTTTCTTTCTATTAATACCTCCTTATACTAAGCTCTATCCAAAAATTATAAAGAAAATATTTTTAGCCTTGCATGCTTTTAACGTATTCTACCATTAATCTCACAAACACAAAATTTCTATCCATGGCAACATTTCGACTTTCACAACCAAATCAAGAATTTGAGCATGGGCTAGTTAATTTACAAGACAATAACCTCAAAATTATTAAAATTAACAAAAACTAAGTGAAATTACTCACCTTAATAGAACATGCAAATGCCGAAATAGATGAAAGCTTAACTCCCCTGTTCTTCTTTATTTTCGGTCAAGGAAGCTTAAAATGGTAAACATGCAATGGCCATTTTCCTTTATGTTTTATTAAAATAGATTTTTAATATAAAATATGTATTATCATCACTACATAATAAATTAAAACTAATAGCAAAATTCTTAGTGGATGCATGTTCAGTCCACCACATACTAAAAGGTTAAATTATAACACAAAATCCTTTAATTAAAAAGACACTTTGATTTAATCCTCCCTATCAAGCAATTGGCAAATTTTATCACTCTTGCAATTTAATCCTTCTTAAATTAATCACCCGAACATGAAATTTAATCAATGATATGTTAACACATGTTTAACCACATAACGTAGATATCAAAATAATAATTAAAAAATATTATTCTATCCCGAATTCGTGGTCCGAGATCATCGTTCGGATTAGGGTCGAAATTAGGTCACATTACTTCATGTTGGTTTTATTATAATATAGTTATAAATTTTAAAACAATTATAATATAATCTTTAACATATAAAATAATACTTAAAAAAAAAAAAACATGTTATATGACCACATTGCCGTCCACTATAACTTAAAATGGGTATAATGCCCTTTAAGAACTTCACTAAAATAAAGCCACATCAATTTAGCTATAAATCAAATAAAAGGCCACTTTTACCGATTCTTGATTTAGTCCAATTTTTAACTAATTGAGCACACAAACGATTAAATTTTTATACGAGACTTTCACACACATTAATTCACATATAACTGACTCAAAATATAATATTAAAATATTTCTCGGACTTGGATTCGTGGTCCCGAAACCACCTTTCCGATTAGGGTCAAAATCGGTCTGTTACAACTCTCCCCCCTTTAGGATTTTCATCCCCGAAAATCTTACCGTTGAACAAAGTCGGATATTGTGGCCTCATTGAATCCTCAGGCTCCCACGTAGCCTCCTCAACTCCGTGACGATTCCATAGTACCTTCATTAATGGAATTCTCTTATTTCTCAACTCTTTTATTTCTCGAGCTAAGATACGGATCGGTTCTTCATCATATGTCATAGGAAGGCGGATACAAAATCCATTGCAATTCTATCCCATTTTATGCCAAAGCCACCAATAGAATCAATTTTCAAATCGATTATACATTTTCGTGCTACCCGGATGTATCGACAATCGACTATCATGAGCCTCGTTCAAAAATCATCTGAATCAAATCTACATTCCTCGGAATATATATTCAGCCTTTAAAGTTCAATCATTCATTTTTTTTTTTCAATTCGAAATTCTGACTCTACATTACTTTCACACTAAACTCGTTTAGCAATCATATCTTTGTAAATTTTCTGTGCCTCACAAAATTGCTGAATAAACAACGGTCTTGCCTTCAACTCAGCTATGATTGGACCATCACCAAGCATAACCATATGTGCGTTTAATGCTCGAAGAGCAAACAATGATTTTCGACTTTAAGCATCTGCAAAAACGTTGGCTTTTCCCAGATGGTAGTCAATCACCAATTCATAATCTTTCAATAGTTCTAACCATCTGCGTTGTCTCAAGCTCAGGTCTTTTTGAGTCATCAGATTTTTCAGACTTGTGTGATCTGAATAGATATGACATTTCTCACCGAATAAGTACTGACGCCAAATTTTAAATGCGAAAACAATGGCTATAAATTTTAGATCATCAGTCGGATAATTTTTTCATGAGGCTTCAACTGTATCGAAGCATAGACTACAACCTTGCCTTTTTGCATTAAGACACAACCTAAAACCACTCAAATAAGTAGCACTGTTCACAACAAATTCTTTACCCGATTCAGGCTGAGTTAACATTAGAGCTTCGGTCAAAAGGGCTTTCAACTGATCGAAACTCTTCTGACACTATTTTATCCAACACATAAGCTAGGTAAACTTCACATTCCTCTCTCATATACTTTTGGACTAGCATTGAAGATATTACTGTAGGTAACCCATTTACGTCACAGGATTTAATTCTGATGGTCTCACCGTTTCGACATTTCAAATCGATGAGCTTTCTTTTACAATCCACTACTGCCTCATGTGAAGTTAACCAGTCCATACCCAAGATTATATCAAATTCGTCAAAGGGCAACAACATTAAATCAGCTGGGAAGCAATAATTCCTAATCATTAACGGGCAACCTCTACACACTTTATTAACAAGCACACATCTACCCAAAGGGTTGGACACCCGAATCACAAACTCGGTAGACTCAACTAGCAGAGTCTTGCCAAATTCTAAAGTTTCACACACATAAGAATGAGTCGAACCGGGGATCGATTAGTGCAATTACATTAGTATCATAAAGAGTGAAAATACCGGTAATGACGTCGGGGGAGGAAGCATCCTCTCTGGCTCGTGCAGCATATGCTCTAGCCGGAGCTCTAGCCTCAGATTGAACTGTAGTGTTCTTCGTTCCTTTCTGACTACCACCTACATTGCCTGAATGTCTGGGTGGTCTACCTCGCATTGACATGTTGCTCGGCTTAGTGTTCTGAACTGTATTCTGCTCAGCTAACCTCGGACATTCTCTAATAAAATGATCTGACGACCCACATTTATAGCAAGACCGATCATGAAATCTACAACTCCCTGAGTGCCATTTCCCACAAAGTGCTTGCATTCAACTCTATTCTCGTGGAACGTTACCAACATCAAGCTATTGAGGTAGCTCGGGAGCTCATAGGAGGTCGATCCCGTCTAGGTGGATCTGTAGTAGCTTTATGTCGGCTGTAGTCATCTCTGGACTTCTTAGTTGTGGAATGAAAGACCTTACCCGAAGATCTTTTACGGATGTCTCTAGCTTCATCTCACCTTTCTCTTCCCTTTCCCGAGCTCTTCACTTTGCAAGCTCTCTCAACTAAAGTCACAAACTCTTGAATTTCAAGAATGCCAACAAACATCTTTATATCTTCATTTAGGCCATCTTCAAATCTGTTACACATAATAGCTTCAGAGAAACACACTCTATAGCATATCTCACTTTGAGCTCCGACAAATTTTCTTTCATATTAGATTACGGTCATTCGCCTGCTGTTTACTCAAGGAACTCCTTTCGCTTTTGATCAATGAATCTTTGGCTAATATACTTCTTGCGTAAATTCATTTTGGAAGAAATTCCATGTCACTTTTTCTTTCGGAACCACCGATACTAGTGTATTCCACGATGTGATATGCGGTGTCCCGTAGTAAGGATATAGCACACTTGTGCATTCATCAGGAGTACAAGATAGCTCATCAAGTACCGAATAGTGTTATCAAGCCACATTTTCGGCTCTCTCTCGTCATCATCATCATTGGCTTTAAATTCTTCGCCCCAAATTTTCGAATTTATCAATCGGGGGCCTACTAGATCTCATCGATCTATCATCGAAAGTTTGAAGGAATCGATTTGGATTATTCGGGGTGGAGGTTGGTGTACAAGGGTTATTTTGAATAAATTGGGCAAACCACTCATTCATTATCTGATAAAAGGCTTGTTTAGTCTCTCCTTCGTGGTTACCCGAAACAGGTCGAGAGTCTACCGGCGCTGATCCGTGTGCATGGTCAGGTGCTACGCTCTCTACATCATCAGCTACAGCTCTTTCGGGATCAGTGTCCATTTACTATATAAAACAAAGTTCAGGCTGTCAGAAGTCACCACACTATCAACATATAATAAAGGCATGTATAGCTAGACTCACACGCGCTACGGTAGTCCTAGAATCAACTAAACCGTAAGCTCTGATACCAATCAAATGTAACACCCCTTACCCGTAACCTTTGCCGGAGTCGAGTATGTGGCATTACTAGACTTGACTATTAAGTCGGGGCATAAAGTTTTAAAGCTATCCAACTGCGTCGCGCTGACTAAATTGACCATAACTCAAGTTACAAAACTCGAAATTTGGATCTGTAAATTTTCCTTGAAACTAGACTCATATAACGTTTTACCACAATTTTTCCAAAATTTTTCATGTGGCCATTTAGTACAATTTATTCATCAAATTTACCCCTATTTCACTGCTCGACAATTCTGACCTATCTTTACAAAAGTACAGTTACCTCATTGTACAAATTTTCAATAATGTTCATGTTTATTCAAATAAAAACTAGACTCATTAAGGATTCTAAACATATAAACCATGCTCCATAATTATTTTTGTACAATTTTTGACAAATTTTCCAAGACAAAACAGAGACTCACGAATTCATTCAGAGCAAGTTTCACTAAAACTTAAATATCTCATAATATATAAATTCTTTCCTACTATGTTTCTTTCATGTAAAAATAGACACAATAAGGTTTAATTTCATATCTAATTCACTTTCTAATTCAATTTATCCTATTTTTGGTGATTTTTCAAAATCACATCACTGCTGCTAACTAAAATCTATTTCATTGCAAAATATGATTAACTAGTTTATAATTGAACATACCCACATACAACTCATACTGTCCATGCATTTTAATCATTTATGCAAATTAACTTATACCTAAAACATTCACATAATATCCTAATTCAAAGGTTCATTTCGTAAACATACACTTCCTTACCAAAAACGATTAAACTTCGACTTAAAATGCACAAAAGCATACTTAACTAAAACTTTGGCCATATTCGCATGGCTATTATATACAAACAAAACTTCATTCAAACATTTAGTTAGCCTATACATGCCTTTGATTCAAAACTAACTTTAAAATACCAAAAAGGGATGATAGTGTGGTTGACTCCTCGAACGGTACTTTGAGCCCGTAGCTTGTGAAATCTATAATACAAAAAAATGAACACACACGAATAAGTCGCTAGCTTAGTAAGTCTTAAGCATCATACTATATCTTTCAACCGTCTAAACATAAAATAAAATGAGTTCATGACATTTTATTTACATGTCTTACTTATGACACAACATAACACGGTAATACCACTTTATTTAACTTGATAACTTTCAATTTCCATAACAATTACATCGATTGCCGATTATACATAATAATCGCGCATGACTAAGTGTAACAATAACTTACGAGCATCTTTTATTTTAAAACATACTCATGTTTGAACTTCAAATAACCACATGGCATATTTAGCATACCAAATTCACAACCAAGTATATAACACTTTTCTTTTCGTCATTTTATTTGCTCACTATCATGGCATATTTATATGTATACATTTATAACACTAAGTATAATAATACATACCTTGTAGCCGAAATAACAATGCCACTCTCAAAACTTAAGCCTTCTAGATTTGTTTCATGACTTTAACACTATATAAGTAAATCAAAATTGAAACTCTTTGAAATAAAACTCGCTAGGCTTTAACTGAATCACACAAACACCAAGGCACTAGGCCCGCTAGACTCAAGGTCCGAAGTTTAAACACCGGCATTAAGCCTCGCTAGGCATTTAAGCTGAAGTATATCACCCGACACGAAGCTCTGCTAGGCACAAAGCCCGAAATATATCATCAGCGGCACGAAGCTCGCTAGGCACAAAGCCCAAATATATCACGGCAAGCACAAGGCTCTGCTAGGCACAAGCTCGATATTTCAACATTTTCAACAATTGTACATTTAAGCATATTAGCTCCATGCTTTCGGCATTAAAATAAAATTTTTTCCCACATGTATAATATACATAGTCAAATATAAGCAATAACTATGACTTATTCATTCAAATATTATCATCCAAATTCCAACATCAATTTAAGTATAATATCGATTATAAATATTTAACTGAAAAACATTACTCAAACCGTACATCATTATTAACTCATGCACATAAACCACATTCACATACCATATCAACTATACTAATTCACGTTACATTTCCAACATATTCAATACACGACATTTATATTCGGCTATCACATACTAACTTACTCAAGTATATTAAATAATATTATTGAACATATTGTTAACAATCTATTTAATGTACTTTAACTTAAGACTTACCTTAGAAGTCGATAGATTCGAAATTTCCGGCTATTCGTTTTGTCTAGCTTTTCCTCGCTCCAAATTCTTTTCCTTTTGTTCTGAATCTAATTTGGTTCAAATTAAACTCATTCAACCACATATTATACTTTGGACCGGAATAAATATTCAATTTAACCAACAATAAAGCTCAACCGAATAACCATAAAATGTTAAATTTTGACAGCTTTGAATCCCCAACATGCTTTGCCTAATCGAATTATCATACATCTTTTTTTTTTCTTACATTGAACAGCATGTAAAACCACATTCGGTCATGAACTTAATCCAACCAAATTTGTCTTAAACATTTTCGTATTGGGCAGCATGTATAACCTCAATCGGACATACATTTAATCTATACCAATTTGGACAGCAACAAATTTTTAAGAACATAATTAATCAAGGAAATTAAAGCTCAATTTACCACCTTTATGCAAATTTATCATGTTTATAGTAGTGTAGATACCAAAACCGAAAATTTAAAGGTTCAAGACCTTACAACTCAAAACATAAAATATCCACAATTTAATCACATCAATGAAGGGCCGAATGTTCATAGCCCTTCTTTCAACTCCGTTCTTCCATCTACTTGCTATTTAGCACATTCCAAAAATTTTCTTTCTATTAATACCTCCTTATACTAAGCTCTATCCAAAAATTATAAAGAAAATATTTTAGCCTTGCATGCTTTTAACGTATTCTACCATTAATCTCACAAACACAAAATTTCCATCCATGGCAACATTTCGACTTTCACAACCAAATCAAGAATTTGAGCATGGGCTAGTTAATTTACAAGACAATAACCTCGAAATTATTAAAATTAACAAAAACTAAGTGAAATTACTCACCTTAATAGAACATGCAAATGCCGAAATAGATGAAAGCTTAACTCCCCTGTTCTTCTTTATTTTCGGTCAAGGAAGCTTAAAATGGTAAACATGCAATGGCCATTTTCCTTTATGTTTTATTAAAATAGATTTTTAATATAAAATATGTATTATCATCACTACATAATAAATTAAAACTAATAGCAAAATTCTTAGTGGATGCATGTTGCCAGTCCACCACATACTAAAAGGTTAAATTATAACACAAAATCCTTTAATTAAAAAGACACTTTGATTTAATCCTCCCTATCAAGCAATTGGCAAATTTTATCACTCTTGCAATTTAATCCTTCTTAAATTAATCACCCGAACATGAAATTTAATCAATGATATGTTAACACATGTTTAACCACATAACGTAGATATCAAAATAATAATTAAAAATATTATTCTATCCGAATTCGTGGTCCCGAGATCATCGTTCGGATTAGGGGTCGAAATTAGGTCATTACTTCATGTTGGTTTTATTATAATATAGTTATAAATTTTAAAACAATTATAATATAATCTTTAACATATAAAATAATACTTAAAAAAAAACATGTTATATGACCACATTGCCGTCCACTATAACTTAAAATGGGTATAATGCCCTTTAAGAACTTCACTAAAATAAAGCCACATCAATTTAGCTATAAATCAAATAAAAGGCCACTTTTACCAGTTACGCGATTTAGTCCAATTTTTAACTAATTGAGCACACAAACAGTTAAATTTTTATACGAGACTTTCACACACATTAATTCACATATAACTGACTCAAAATATAATATTAAAATATTTCTCGGACTTGGATTCATGGTCCCGAAACCACCGTTCCGATTAGGGTCAAAATCGGTCTATTACACTATCAATCTGAACATTTGGTATAGTTAGATTTATCTTTTAGAGTATGGCATGTATAGGGACTTGGTCTTTGTTAAGTGTCATATCTTTTGGCCAAATATGTGGGCTTGTCTTGAAGATTGATTCATTTTATATAAGGCCATGGATGATGGCTAATACTTATTATTGATATATGAAAATGATTATGTTTTTTCATGAATGTGCAAATTGCATGGTTGAGCATTTGGTATATTAATGTATGAATGAGTAGTTATTTGATGTGGCTTATGTTGGTGAAAGTAAGGGTGGCAGAAAAGGCTTGGTAAATAGCCTTGTTATTGTCCGCACATGTATACACACGGGCGTGTGTCTAGGCCGTGTGTGACACACGGTCTGCCCCATGGGCGTGTTGTTCAGCTATGTGTCCCCCTGCACCCTAATTTGGTAAAACAGAATGCCCAATAGTAACCACACAGGATGAGGCACGGCCGTGTGTCTCAACCGTGTGGAAGACACGGCCATAGGACATGGGTATATGCCCAGGCCGTGCGAAGTCTGCACTTGAATTTTGGAATTTAATTCACCACACAGTCTAAGGACACGGGTGTGTGCCTTGGCCGTGTGTGTAACAGACTAATTTTGACCCAAATCGGAACGGTGGTTTCGGGACCACGAATCCGAGCCTGAGAAATATTTTAATATTATATTTCGTGTTTGTTATATGTGATTTAGTGAGTGTGAAAGTTTCGTAGAAAAATTTAGTCGTTTAAGTGCTCAATTTAATAAAAAGGATTAAATCGCGAAAAGCGTAAAAGTTGCATACTAAAGTGAAATGTACTAATTTGCTTGTGGCTTTTTAAGTGGGTGTCCTAAAAGGACAATTAGCCCATAAACCATGTTGATGGACGGCAATGGGCCAAGCTAGCCTAATATATATGTTAGTTTAATTTTATTTATAAGGTTATGTTAGTTTATTAATAATAATAAAAAAATAATGTTAGTGTATATATTAAACAAAACATAAAACAAAGCCATTATCATCTACATTCTCTCATGGCCGAATGTGAGAAAAGAAAACCCCATTTTTGGAGCTTGAAATTTCGGCAATTGGGAGCTTAATTTTGGGGTATGTATTTTGTTTAGTTTTTGATAATTTTTACGTTTTTGAGATCGTTGCTTCGTATATTACCCGACCCATGTCTAAATTTTTTAAAATACCATGCATACGAGATTCGGCCATTAACATGTTTAGATAGTTTTGATGTTTAATGGTTTTAGATTAAAGGTATGTTAAGGATTTACAAGTTTTGTATTGGAGTTTTTGATGATTTTGAGTATATAGGGCTAAATTGAAAAGAATAAATTTGTGAAGGATTAAAATGTCAAATAGATGAAATGCATGGACACCCATGGCTATGGGGAAGATTCGGCCTAGCCATAGTGTTAGGAAATTTTGCATATTTTGAGTTTTGTGTAAATTGGACCAATTTGTAAAAATGGAAAACATTAGGGGCAAAATGGTAAATTGCCCATTTGTGTGTTTTGGAACTAATTTGAGATGAAATGAGATTAAATGAGCTAAATTCTAATGTGTTTTAGATCAAGAGCAAAGAAAAACGGAATTAGACCGGGGAAAGACGAAGGTTCTCGAATAGCCGATTCGCACGGACTATCGACAACCGAGGTAAGTCCTTTAGCTAAAATATGTCAATAAATTAATTATGAACTTAGTGAATGATGAATTGTTGAAATTTAGAGTATAAATTCATGATATAGCCGAATGTGAATGTATAGTATTGAAGTGAATTTATTTTGGCTAATGCAAGGTGAATACGTAAGTTCTTGAGCTACCTTATGTTTAAAGGTTATTTACAAATCTAATGAATGATAAAATTTGTATAAGTTTGGTGTAAAACCATGAGTTGGCCGAATGTGATGATGATGGATTGGATTGATTTCAAATATTTTTAATGCAATGTGAATAAATGCATATGGTTCAATATGTGATAGTGAAATGTGAAAAGCATGTAAAACTATTTCGACATTGGGCTTCGAGCCCTAGCAGCCTCGTCGTGCGGTGACATAATCGGGCTTTATGCCTAGCGTGCCTTGTACCGGGTGTTATTTATCGGGCTTTACGCCTAGCGAGCCTTGTGCGGTGTTACTTTTCAGCTTTTATGCCTAGCGAGCCTTGTGCGGTGTTTTTATCGGGCTTTTATGCCCAGCGTGCCTTGTGCCGGTAATTCTTATCGAGCTTTTACGCCTAGCAGGCTTAATGCCGGTGACATAGTTTACAAAAGAGAATCAAATATTCTTCAAGGTAAACCTTAATTATGGTATTTAGTTAACGGCTCAGGTAAGTATGTAAGGTATGTTATGCATAATATTAATTGAGTCAAGTTAATACTATGAGAACTATGTTATGTATATTTGAGTTTATGATGGATATGAATGCTCTAATTACATGATTTGGAGTATGTGATTCTTGGAATATATTTAATTGTGATTTCAAGTAATACTGAGTTTATGAAATGAAGTGCAATTATTTGGGTTGATGAACTAATAGTAATCGGCCTTGTGAAAATTTACATATTTTTTTTTATGTATATGTGCAATGTCATAAGTTGAATATTTTAAATGTTATATTATCATGAACTTAGGACTTACTAAGCTAGTAAGCTTAATTGCGTAAAATGTTTCCCCTGTTTTATAGATTGAGTACAAGCTACAAGCTCGTCGGGATCGTTCGGAAAGTCGCCCACACTATCAATCTATATTTTGGTACTCTTTCATTTCGGTTTTAGAATGAAGGCATGTATAGGAAAGACTTTGTCTTTGTTTTGAGAAAAACTTAAGGTTCATGTATATAACAGCCATGCGAATATGGCTAAATTTTTAGTTATGTATGCTTTTGTGTTTTTGATACGAATGTCGGGTTATGTTGGCGATGTTTATGCATTTTTAATCGAAGTTCAATCGTTTTTGATAAAGAAATGTATGTATATGAAATGAATCCTTGAATTAGGGATGTGGGTATGTTCGGTTAGAAGCTAGTTTTTCCATAAATTGCAGCGAAACAGCATGTAGTAGCAGCAGTGATGTGAATTTGAAAAATCACCAAAAATAGGGTATATTTAATTAGAAGGTGAATTAGACATGAAATTAAACCTTATTGTGTCTATTTTTACATGAAAGAAACAGAGTAGGAAAAGGATTTTTCTATTATGAGATATTTAAGTTTTAGTGAGACTTGCTCTAAATGAATTCGTGAGTCACTGTTCTACTTTTGAAAAATTGTTATAAATTGTAAAAAAATAATTATGAAGCATGGTTTATATGTTTAGAATCCTTAATGAGTCTATTTTTGATTGGTATAAACAAGAACATTATTGAAAATTTTTACAATGAGATAACTGTATTTTTGTAATGATAGGTCAGAATTGTCGAGCAGTGAAACAGGGATAATTTTGATGAATAAACTGTACTAATTGGCCACATGAAAAATTCTGGAAAACTTATGATAAATTCTTATATGAGTGTAGTTTCCAGGAAAATTTACGGATCTGAATTTCGAGTTTTGTAACTCGAGTTATGGTCAATTTAGTCAGCATGACGCAGTTTGACAGCTTTAAATTTTTATGTCCTGAACTTCTAGTCAAGTCTAGTAATGCCACATACTCGATTCCGGCGAAGGTCTCGAGTAAGGGGTGTTACATTTTATTGGTATCAGAGCTTACGGTTTAGTTGATTCTAGGACTACCGTAGCGCGTGTGAGTCTAGCTATATATGCCTTTATCATATATTGATAGCGTGGTGACTTCTGACCGCCTGAACTTTGTTTTATATAGTAAATGGACACAGATCCTGAAAGAGCCGTAGGTGATGATGTAGAGAGTGTAGCGCCTGACCGTGCACACGGATCAGTCCCGGTAGACTCTCGACCTATTTCAGGTAGCCACGAAGGAGAGACTAAACAAGCCTTTTATCAGATGATGAATGAGTGGTTTGCCCAATTTATTCGAACTAACCCACTTTGTACACCAACGCCCACCCCAAATAATCCAACTCCGATTCCTTCAAAGAACCCCGATGATAGATCCGGTGAGATCTAGTAGGCCCCGATTGATAAAATCCGAAAATTTGGGGCTGAAGAATTTAAAGCCAATGATGACGATGATGCAGAGCGAGCGAGAAATGTGGCTTGATAATACTATACTGGTACTTGATGAGCTATCTTGTACTCCGGATGAATGCCTCAAGTGTGATATATCTTTATTGAGGACACTTTGATATCATTGGTGGAACACACTAGTATCGTGGTTCCAAAGAAAAAGTGACATGGGATTTCTTCCAAAATGAATTTCGTAAGAAGTACATCACCAAAGATTTATTGATCAAAACGAAAAGGAATTCCTTGAGTGAAACAAGGACGAATGACCGTGACGGAATATGAACGGAAATTTGTCAAACTCAGCAGATATGCTAGAGAGTGTGTTTCTACTGAAGCTATTATGTGTAAAAGATTTGAAGATGGCCTGAATGAAGATATAAAGATGTTTGTTGGCATTCTTGAAATTCAAGAGTTTGTAACTTTAGTTGAAAGAGCTTGCAAAGCTAAAGAGCTCGGGAAAGAGAAAAGAAAGGCTGAGATTGAAGCTAGAGACATTCGTAAAAGATCTTCGGGTAAGGTCTTTCATTCCACAACCAAGAAGTCCAGAGATGACTACAACCAATATAAAACTACTACAGATCCACCTAGACGGGATCGACCCCCTATGAGCTCTCGAGCTACTTCGATAGCCAGTGTTGGTAACGTCCCTCAGAATAGAGTTGAATGCGAGCACTGTGGGAAATGGCACTCAGGGAGATGTAGATTTCATGATCGGTCTTGCTATAAATGTGGATCGTCAGATCATTTTATTAGAGAATGTCCGAGGTTAACTGAGCAGAATACAGTTCAGAACACTAAGCCGAGCAACATATCAATGCGAGGGAGACCACCCAGACATTCCGGCAATGTAGGTGGTAGTCAGAAAGGAACGAAGAACACTACAGTTCGATCTGAGGCTAGAGCTCCAGCTAGAGCTTATGCTGCACGAGCCAGAGAGGATGCTTCCTCCCCCGATGTCATTACCGGTACTTTCACCCTTTATGACACTACTGTAATTGCATTAATTGATCCTGGTTCGACTCACTCATATGTGTGTGAAACTTTAGAATTCGGAAAGACTCTGCTAGTTGAGTCTACCGAGTTTGTGATACGTGTGTCCAACCCATTGGGTAGATGTGTGCTTGTAAATAAAGTGTGTAGGGGTTGCCCGTTGATGATTCGGGATTATTGCTTCCCAGCTGATTTAATGTTGTTGCCCTTTGATGAATTTGATATAATCTTGGGTATGGACTGGTTAACTTCACATGAGGCAGTAGTGGATTGTAAAAGAAAGCTTATCGATTTGAAATGTCGAAATGGTGAGACCATCAGAATTAAATCCTGTGACATAAATGGGTTGCCTATGATAATATCTTCAATGTTAGCTCGAAAGTATGTGAGAAAAGGGTGTGAAGCTTATTTGGCTTATGTCTTTGGATAATAAAATGTCCAGAAACAAATTGAATCAGATCGGTGGTGTGCGAATACCCCGATGTGTTTCTGAAGAACTACCGAGTTTACCCCGTAACGAGAGAGATTGAGTTGGTATTGAATTAGTGCTGGGGTGCGACTCCGATTTCGATAGCTCCGCATCAATGGCACCTACCGAATTAAAAGAATTGAAAGAAGCGATTGCAAGAGTTGTGAGATAGGGGCTTGCGCGACCGAAGTTTTTCTCCGTGGGGTGCACCGATTTTATTTGTGAAAAGAAAGATGGGACTATGAGAATGTGTATCGACTACACGGCAACTAAATAAGGTAACTATAAAGAATAAGTACCGTTACTCGGATTGATGATTTATTTGATCGGTTGAAAGGGGCTTGGTGTTTTGAAAATAGATTTGAGATCAAAGCTATTATCGATTCATGAGACAGAGATTCAGATGTGCCAAAGAGCGCATTCGAACAAGTACGGACATTATGAGTTTTTGGTTATGCCTTTTGGACTCACTAATGCACCTGCTGTTTTTATGGACCTAATGAACCGAGTCTTCCGGCGCTTTTGGATCGGTTTGTGGTAGTGTTCATTGATGATATCTTGATCTACTCAAAAATGAAAGCGGAACATCTTTGAACATTTGAGGCTAGTACTACAAACTACGAGGATCAACGATTGTATTCAAAGTTCAGTAAGTGTGAATTCTGGATGAATGAAGTCAGCTTCTTGGGTCATGTTGTTTCGGTGTCAGGTATTCGGGTGGATCCAAACAAAATAACAGCTATACTCGATTGGAAACCACCAAATAATGTTTTCGAGATCCAAGTTTCCTAGGCCTTCATGGGATATTACAGAAGATTTGTAAAGGTTTTTTCGTTATAGCTACACCTTTGACAAGACTACCACAGAAAGATGTCAAATTTGAGTGGTCGTAAAGGTGTCGAGAAAAGTTTCGAACAGTTGAAAGCCCTTTTGACCGAAGCCCCAGTGTTAACTCAGCCTGAATCGGGTAAAGAATTTATTATTTTTAGCGATGCTTCCTTGAATGGGTTGGGTTGCGTTTTAATGCAAGAAGGCGCATGAGAAAAATTATCTAACTCACGATTTGGAGTTAGCAGCCATTGTGTTCGCTTTAAAAATTTGGCGTCACTATTATTATTCGTGAAAAGTGTCATATTTATTCAGATCATAAAAGTCTAAAGTATTTAATGACTCAGAAAGATCTAAATTTGAGACAACGCAGATGGTTAGAATTGCTGAAAGACTATGACTTAGTAATTGACTACCATTCGGGAAAAGCTAATGTTGTTGCGGATGCGTTAAGTCGAAAATCATTATTTGCTCTTCGTGCATTGAATGCACAAATGGCTATGTCTGATGATGGTTCGATCGTAGCCGAGTTACAAGCAAGGCCGATGTTTATTCAACAAATTTGTGATGCACAGAAAGTTGATGAAAATTTGGTTGCTATTCAGATTCAGTGTGAAAATGCTATAGAATCAGATTTTCAGATTGATGCAAATCATGGTTTGAATTATAAAAGTCGATTATGTGTTCCTAAGAACTCAGATTTGATACAGATGATTCTGAGTGAGGCCCATAATGGTCGAATGTCGATACACCCGGGTAGCACGAAAATGTATAATGATTTGAAACAGTTCTATTGGTGGCCTGGCATGAAACAAGATATATCTAAATTCGTTTCCAAGTGCTTAATCTGTCAACAAGTGAAAGCTGAGCATCAGGAACCATCCGGATTACTTCAGCCAATCATGATACCCGAATGGAAATGGGATAGAATTACAATGGATTTTGTATCCATCTTCCTATGACACCTAGTAAGAAAGATGCCGTATGGGTTATCGTTGATAGATCGACTAAATCACTCATTTTGTCTTTGGTACATACCGACTATTCACTTGATAAGCTTGCCGAATTGTATGTGTCGCAGATTGTAAGGTTACACGGTGTACCGAAGTTCCATTGTTTTCGATAGGGACCCAAGATTCACATCGCGGTTCTGGAAGAAATTGCAAGATGCTTTAGGTACTAAACTTCATTTTAGTACAACCTTCCATCCGCAAACAGACGGTCAGTCTGAGCGAACTATTTTGATACTTGAGGACATGTTGAGGTGTTGCGTTCTCGAGTTTGAAGGTACGTGGGAACGATACCTACCTTTGGTTGAATTTGCTTACAATAACAGTTTCCAATCTAGCATAAAAATGGCGCCTTATGAAGCCTTATATGGACGAAAATGTCGCACACCATTGTATTGGACTGAGCTCAGTGAGAATAAGATACACGGGGTTGATTGGATTAAAGAAACGTAAGCGAGAAGGTGGTTGTTATTAGGAGTAATTTGAAAGTCGCGCCGGATCGTCCAAAAGTCCTATGCCGATTTGAAAAGTAAGGACATTGAATTTCAGGTTGGAGATCGGGTGTTCTTAAAAGTTTCTCCGTGGAAGAAAATACTCCGATTTGGTCAGAAAGGCAAGTTGAGTCCGAGATTTATCGGACCGTATGAAATCATAGAGCGTATAGGGCCTGTTGCTTATAGATTGAAATTGCCCCTTGACTTAGAAAAGATACACAATGTATTTCATGTTTCGATGCTTCCATGAAATATAGATCGATCCGTCCCATGTGATTGCAATCGGAGATTGAAATTAGATCTGATTTGACATATGATGAGGAACCGATCCGTATCTTAGCTCGGGAAATAAAAGAGTTGAGAAACAAAAGGATTCCATTAGTAAAGGTTTTATGGAATCGTCACGGAGTTGAAGAGGCTACGTGGGAGCCTGAGGAGTCAATGAGGCAACAATATCCGAACTTATTTAACGGTAAGATTTTCGGGGACGAAAATCCTTAAGGGGGGAGAGTTGTAACAGACCAATTTTGACCCAAACGGAACGGTGGTTTCAGGACCACGAATCTGAGCCTGAGAAATATTTTAATATTATATTTCGTGTTTGTTATATGTGATTTAGTGAGTGTGAAAGTTTCGTAGAAAAATTTAGTCGTTTAAGTGCTCAATTTGATAAAAAGGATTAAATCGCGAAAAGCGTAAAAGTTGCATACTAAAGTGAAATGTACTAATTTGCTTGTGGCTTTTTAAGTGGGTGTCCTAAAAGGACAATTAGCCCATAAACCATGGTGATGGACGGCAATGGGCCAAGCTAGCCTAATATATATGTTAGTTTAATTTTATTTATAAGGTTATGTTAGTTTATTAATAATATTAAAAAAATAATGTTAGTGTATATATTAAACAAAACATAAAACAAAGCCATTATCATCTACATTCTCTCATGGCCGAATGTGAGAAAAGAAAACCCCATTTTTGGAGCTTGAAATTTCGGCAATTGGGAGCTTAATTTGGGGTATGTATTTTGTTTAGTTTTTGATAATTTTACGTTTTTGAGATCGTTGTTTCAGTATATTACCCGACCCATGTCTAAATTTTTTAAAATACCATGTATACAAGATTCGGCCATTAACATGTTTAGATAGTTTTGATGTTTGATGGTTTTAGATTAAAGGTATGTTAAGGATTTACAAGTTTTGTATTGGAGTTTTTGATGATTTTGAGTATATAGGGCTAAATTGAAAAGAATAAATTTGTGAAGGATTAAAATGTCAAATAGATGAAATGCATGGACACCCATGGCTATGGGGAAGATTCGGCCTAGCCATAGTGTTAGGAAATTTTGCATATTTTGAGTTTTGTGTAAATTGGACCAATTTGTAAAAATGGAAAACATTAGGGGCAAAATGGTAAATTGCCCATTTGTGTGTTTTGGAACTAATTTGAGATGAAATGAGATTAAATGAGCTAAATTCTAATGTGTTTTAGATCAAGAGCAAAAAAAACGGAATTAGACTGGGAAAGACGAAGGTTCTCGAATAAGCGATTCGCACGGACTATCGACAACCGAGGTAAGTCCTTTAGCTAAAATATGTCAATAAATTAACTATGAACTTAGTGAATGATGAATTGTGGAAATTTAGAGTATAAATTCATGATATAGCCGAATGTGAATGTATAGTATTGAAGTGAATTTATTTTGGCTAATGCAAGGTGAATAAGTAAGTTCTTGAGCTACCTTATGTTTAAAGGTTATTTACAAATCTAATGAATGATAAAATTTGTATAAGTTTGGTGTAAAACCATGAGTTGGCCGAATGTGATGATGATGGATTGGATTGATTTCAAATATTTTTAATGCAATGTGAATAAATGCATATGGTTCGATATGTGATAGTGAAATGTGAAAAGCATGTAAAACTATTTCGACATTGGGCTTCGAGCCTAGTGAGCCTCGTGCTCGAAGTGACATAATCGGGCTTTATGCCCTAGCAGAGCCTTGTCTTTGGTGTTATTTATCGGGCTTTACGCCCAGCGTGCCTTGTGCTTTGGTGTTACTTTTCGTGCTTTTATGCCTAGCGGGCCTTGTCTTAGGTGTTTCTTATCGGGCTTTTATGCCCCTATGGGCCTTGTGCAGGTGAATCTTATCAGGCTTTTACGCCTAGCAGGCTTAATGCCGGTGACATTGTTTACAAAAGAGAATCGAATATTCTTCAAGGTAAACCTTAATTATGGTATTTAGTTAACAGCTCAGGTAAGTATGTAAGGTATGTTATGCGTAATATTAATTGTGTCAAGTTAATACTATGAGAACTATGTTATGTATATTTGAGTTTATGATGGATATGAATGCTCTAATTACATGATTTGGAGTATGTGATTCTTGGAATATATTTAGTTGTGATTTCGAAGTAATACAGGTTTATGAAATGAAGTGCAATTATTTGGGTTGATGAACTAATAGTAATCGGCCTTGTGAAAATTTACATATTTTTTTTTATGTATATGTGCAATGTCATAAGTTGAATATTTTAAATGTTATATTATCATGAACTTAGGACTTACTAAGCTAGTAAGCTTAATTGCGTAAAATGTTTCCCCTGTTTTATAGATTGAGTACAAGCTACAAGCTCGTCGGGATCGTTCGGAAAGTCGCCCACACTATCAATCTATATTTTGGTACTCTTTCATTTCGGTTTTAGAATGAAGGCATGTATAGGAAAGACTTTGTCTTTGTTTTGAGAAAAACTTAAGGTTCATGTATATAACAGCCATGCGAATATAGCTAAATTTTTAGTTATGTATGCTTTTGTGTTTTTGATACGAATGTCGGGTTATGTTGGCGATGTTTATGCATTTTTAATCGAAGTTCAATCGTTTTTGATAAGGAAATGTATGTATATGAAATGAATCCTTGAATTAGGGATGTGGGTATGTTCGGTTAGAAGCTAGTTTTTCCATAAATTGCAACGAAACAGCATGTAGTAGCAGCAGTGATGTGAATTTGAAAAATCACCAAAAATAGGGTATATTGAATTAGAAGGTGAATTAGACATGCAATTAAACCTTATTGTGTCTATTTTTACCTGAATGAAACAGAGTAGGAAAAGGATTTTTCTATTATGAGATATTTAAGTTTTAGTGAGACTTGCTCTAAATGAATTCGTGAGTCACTGTTCTACTTTTGAAAAATTGTTATAAATTGTAAAAAAATAATTATGAAGCATGGTTTATATGTTTAGAATCCTTAATGAGTCTATTTTTGATTGGTATAAACAAGAACATTATTGAAAATTTTTACAATGAGATAACTGTATTTTTGTAATGATAGGTCAGAATTGTCGAGCAGTGAAACAGGGGTAATATTGATGAATAAACTGTACTAATTGGCCACATGAAAAATTCTGGAAAACTTATGGTAAATTCTTATATGAGTGTAGTTTCCAGGAAAATTTACGGATCTGAATTTCGAGTTTTGTAACTCGAGTTATGGTCAATTTAGTCAGCATGACGCAGTTTGACAGCTTGAAATTTTTATGTCCTGAACTTCTAGTCAAGTCTAGTAATGCCACATACTTGATTCCGGCGAAGGTCTCGGGTAAGGGGTGTTACAGTGTGACCTTATTGGGTTGATATCGTCTTAAACAGAATGTCAAGGTTTCTGAACACGGGCCAAGACACAGGCGTGTCATGGCCATGTGAGGGACATGGGCCATGGACATAGGCGTGTGCCAGGCCGTGTGAAAACCCTTGTAGGTTCGGATTGAGAAATAAATCCACATAGACATAGGACACGGGCGTGTCCCTAAATGCTTAGGCCGTGTGAGTTTCACGGTCCTTCAACATGGCCATGTTATCAGGCCACACGGGCGTGTCACCCTTGCCACACGGACGTGTGCCCCTGTTTTTAGTGAAACTTTCCAAAGTTTTGTAAAGATCTCGGTTCCGTCCCTAACCGTTTCCAAAGTGTGTTTTGGGCTTCGTAGGTCCATATTAAGGACTTTAAGGCAAAGTTTGAAAATTTTAAAATTAAACGAAACTTTATGATTTGGAAATGTATGTTTGCATGTATTTAAGAAAGGTAACGCCTTGTACCCTGACCTGGCGTCGGATACGGGTAAGGGGTGTTACATAATCGGCAAAAGAAAGAGAAATAAAAAAGGAAGAAATCGGTCATCAGTGGCGGGGCCAATGGTGGTCCAACACGGCCACTAAAGCAGTTCGGTGGTGGGGTATGGTGGTGGTGCAAAATTACAAGTAGGGAGGAGGGTTTAGTCACTTTCAATTGAAAGAAAGAGAAAATAGAGAAGAAAAAGGAAGGCAGTGAAAGAAGAGATGGCACATGGTGGTTGCGATAGTGGCCACGACGGTGCACGGTGGAAGAGATGAGGGGGAGCAAAAGGAAATGGGAAGTAAAGGTTGGTTGTGGACGGTGGTGATGTGGTGGTACAAATAAGCTTACGGTGGAGAAAAGAGAAAAAGGTGATTGTGGTGGTGGTGGTGGTGGTGGTGGTGGTTGTTGTTGTCAAAAGAGAGAAAATAAAGGTGGAGAGGAGAAAGAAAAAGAATAAAATTGTGGAAATGAGGGTGTATTGCTGGCTATGGTGTTTTTGGTGGTCAACACTTGCACTTTTGGTAAGGGTGAGGGATGGGAAAGGTGAGGGAACACAGGAGCAATAAGGAGGATGTGTTTCACTTAAAAAGGCAAGTATAACTTGCTAATTGAGGAAAGCAATCCTCCTTATATGGAAACATAAGTGGACGACAAAGGCTTGAATGCACAAGCTAATAAAGTGCAAAAATTATATAAAAATAATGGGCACATAGAGGTTCAAACTAAGGACTTCAAGGATAGCTAAGGAGCACTTAACCACTTGACCACTATAATTCCTTCTATTAAATAATGCGCGAATAATTTTAAGACATAAGAGCTAGTAGTTTCACTCTCTTTACTAAATTAAAATTATTTAAGAAAATGGCATGTGACTTTTTTGCAAAATTAAGTCCTTTTTAGTTAGTAGTCAGTTTTCTACCCTTATTTTATGATTTGTCTTACTATACTGAATAGATAAATAGCTGTTTAGGCTTCGCATTGTATGTTCTTCTCTGTTGTTTAATTCGATTTTACTTCATATCCCTTGGGTAGGATTCTCAAAATACTTTCGTATATTATTGTAATAAAAATTATATTACAATTTGACTTATATACTTGCAATACATTGCACTCTCATCTATATTAGCAAAAAAATTATCCACCATAATACATGCACACCGAGAAGTGGTCAGCTTAATATATAATATAATGAAAGATAAATTAAATTAAATTAATAATTAAATTACATAAAGTTAACAAAAACAAAAAAAAATGAACCTTAAACGAAAAATAAAAATAATATGAGATCGAAAAATGTTTTTTTTTCCAACATAATTTATTGTTATGCAAAATTATTCACAATATACTATAAAAAACAACTTGAATATGACATTCATACATGAATAAGTAAAGGAATGTTTGATAAATTAGGATATTTTAGCCTAAAGCTTCTTTTAGAGATTTTTTTAGAATTTGATTCTCGTGTGCAATTATAATACACTAACTTTAACACGCATGAGTATTGTGATCTTTGTAAGTTTGTCCTATATAAATATGGGTTCAACCCCAACCTTATACCCAAACCTTTCAAACGCCAAGTCCTAATCCATTTTCTTAAAACCCAAACTTCAATTTAAAACATTTGATAAACGTCCATTAAATTATTTTTCTTCAACCGTTTCTGACTACAACCACTTATCAAGTCATGGATTTTGACCCAACTCTAACTTCGACCGAAGGAAACTTTGAATCTCTTGATTCAAATGATTTTTGTGACTATGGTCTTCTGCAAATTTTGAAGCATTATTTGGCAATGCTAAAATTTTCTAAACTAATCGTAAATAGAGTTTATAGTAAAACCTTAAAACCTATTTAAGGTTGGTCAAAGGGATATCTTCATTCCTGATTTATTCTCCAACACTTTACCGAATCCATTTTAACGAAAGACATCCAAATTAGGAGAGTCATGGTTAAATTCGATTGAAGTTATAGTAAGATCAAAATCTTTGACCTAACAAAGGGTTGAAGCTTGAATTTGATTAATGAAAAAACTTCTATGTTTGTTTACCAAATGTTTTAATTTAAGGTTTATGGTTCATGATTTGGATTAAAAATTAGGGTTTTAAGCTTAAGATTTAAGAAAATAAATTACAATATTTTCATCCACAAGATTTTTGGTGCTTTGAAAGAGCAGCTAAGTTCTAGAAAAATCAAGGGAAAGTTTCTCAAGACTTTAAAATAATTGTCAGGTCTAAGAAAAATCACCTAGGGATCTATGGCTTATTCAATGCATTAACTTAAGGATTTAAGGCGGAGGGAGATAGAATAGGATTTCTCAATAACATGGTCAATATTTTTTGTGGGTTTGTTTAAGTTCAATGGCCAACAAAAATCACAGGATTGTCTAATGATACGATTTAGGGAAATGGATTAGGTTTGCTCATGACAAAGGTAATATTTTCCATGTTTATGTTTGTTGCGGGTTTAAGGTAAGTTGTTCATTTTGAGGTAAGTCAATAACAATGGTATGGATGATCTCAATGTACCAAAAAAGATATTAGTGCTCTATTGTTGTTGCCTAAATTAATAAAAGAACGAAAGTTTGCATGAAGGATGCATTGAAGTGGGGACAAACAAAAGTTGTTGAAATGGAAATGGCATATTTTGGAAAAATCAACTCCCTTGAATTTAAAGGGTACATGATGTATAATTAGTTTTTTTTTTTTAAAAGTAACTTGATGTAATTTATACTATTTTGATTTTTTAAATTATCACTAAAATGTAAATAAAATAGTAATTTAATTGTGATGTTTAACTTTTAGCAAGTTTTTCAATGTTTGATACTTATCATATTGAATAAACTTGTTAAAAATGATTAAAATTAAATTAAATATATAATTAAAAAATAAAAAATATATATGACGTGAGACTTTGACACATGTACTTGAGTGTACTTACTTTTAGGTGTTCCAGATATTGAGGGTTACAAAATCCATAAAAAAAATTAACACCCAATCTCGACATTTATGGTTGTTGGATAGTCACTAAAAACACATAGTTTAATCAATAATCTTTAATCCTACTTATTTGGGAATTACTTAAAAGAATAGATTAATTTATATTCTATATTCAAATTTTGACCCTCTATCCAACCTATAAAGTCCTTGTTTACTATTGAAGGTGAAAAAACATTCTGTAGATGGTAAAAATCTAGAGTATTAATTTTTACCATCAAATTAACTTTTCAGCCCAAAATAAAAAGTCAAAATGAAGTGTTTTTGAATTTTACAAAAGGTTGTTTGGAGATGAAGTTCTAAAACTAATCTCTCAATTTTAGTCATTTGTTTATCTTATTTCTTAGTTATGATGTTAGGGATCAATATTTATTAATAGAAATGAAACACGTTTCATGGCTCATCGTTTATCTTTTTAAAGAGCACCTACAATAAAGGAATTAGTGATTATTACTGATATATATGTATTCAACCTTTCTAAAAAACTAATTGATTTAAAAGTTATTTAAATTTATAATTAATATATTATAATATTAATCAATTTAAAATATTATTTAAATTAACACGTTCTGAACAACCTATTAATTACGTCCTCATCTTCCTTAAGAAAAAACTTATGTTGGAATATTTTTGTACGAATAAAATTAACGCTCTCTACTAATCAAAATTTTCTAGTATTTTTTAAGTCCCTTTTATGATATATATTGGTACAAGAAGGATTGGATATCTAGTATAATAAGTGAAGTACAGTGCAGCGTGGGACACAATGTTTGAAGGAGCGTGGAGCCTAAAAGGTTTTTTTTTTTCCTCTTACGGTTTAGTCTGTCACCCTGGAATAATTGCTCCTTCCTATCGCCATGAATTTGAAGCAAACACTTGCAGATAAACCTAGTTTCCATTCTAATGCAAATGATGTGAGTGCCACTGCCATGGAAGATGCAAAGGCAAATTACTAGTGTATTATATTTAACAGCCTGTGAACAGCCTTTACACGCAAAGCTGTTTTTATATATATTTTATAACCAAATAAAACATAACTCCAAAAGATCTTCTTTGCCAGTACTCTATCCAACATTGGTTTTTGTGTGTTCATAAGTCATTCCAATGCCACTGTACCTCCTCTTTGAGAAGCTCAAAACACAGCCCTGCCCATTAACAAACATGATCTCTTGTTTTAGCTTTGATTATTTTATCAATTGAGTTGATATTAAGAAGATGACTTGGGCGAAACTTTCAAGTCTCATTAGCATTCAATTCAAAGTTATTTTTTGTTCCAGGGTTCTTTAATTGCTAACTTTCCATATGAATTCATTAACTAGTTTGCAGACCTCTGCCACCCTCTCACCATGATATACAAAAGCAATGATTCGTGAATAGAGAATGCATGTGGGAAAGCTCCAAAACTAGAACATCTTCGTTAATAGTAAGGTTTTGAAATAAAATGATGGTGAAAACTCTAGGAGAAAAACTACTACAATTTACAGTCAATGGTGGCCAGATTGTTTAAAATCAATATTTTTTAACTAAAGAGGGGTCGTCAAGACTTGCATAGGAGAGGTAAGTGTGAGAAAATGACAGAGCACAACTACATGTTACCATTCTTTTTTACGTATTGATTGCAATCTCTCTACTTTTTTTCTTTTCTTTTCTTTTATTTAATTGGGTTCAGAAAATCTTATATTTCTATTCTGATATATATTTTGTTCGTTCTTAATATATATTTTTTTTCTTTACAAACTATAAATACGTTATTTTTTTACTATAGATGTCTTTTCGTTCTCTATGGTTTTTTTTTTTTTTGGAATTGACCTAAATTTTTTTATTAATTATAAAAATTACCCACTTGCAAAATCATATACGAAAATAACTCATTCATTATAGTAAATTTTGGTGTCATCATTGTCATTGGCAGCACTAGTAAAAATACACGTACATGTCATACAAAAATACTTGTATTCTGAGAAAAAAAAAAGAAAAAAATATATTTTAATAGGTGTCGTCGTTGTCATTGGCATCACCAGCATTTTTATTAAAAAAATCATGTCAGATTTTTTTTGGTGTCAGCATTGCCATTGGCGGCACCAATGTCAATGGGTTAGAAATTTGATTTGTTTTTCTATCGGCCTTGACATTGGCGGCATAGGGGGTTTTTTGTTAGAAAAATGATTTTTTTATGCCGACATTGCTATTGGTGGCACCGGTGTATTTTTATCAGATTTCTTTAGGTGTTGCTGTTCTCATTTGCGACATCGGGCTTTTTTTTTTCAGATTTTTTTTGTTCTCGCCTTATTTTTTTTACGCTAGATTCTTTGGTAGCACCAGCCCCTACATATATGGGTTTTTGCTGAACATTGTTGTAACTGTTCAACCGAAAAAGGAAAAAAGAGAAAGTTTAGTGTTTAGTAGAAGAGAAAACAAAAAGAAAGAGAACGTTTTGTGTTTACTAGGAGAGAAAACAAAAATTGCTTTGAAGATGAAAAGCCCAATGTTTTTTTTTTTTTTGTATGAAAAGCAAAGAGTTATTTTTTGCATTGATCTTTCTTCTCATTTATTCCAACATGACAGTCTTATTGAATCTCATTCCTACTCTTTGCTGACATTGAAATACACAACCAACGTCATCATCTATAATTACTCTCATCATCTATAAGTGCATCAAATCTTATGTATGTTAAGCATGAATGATTCATGATGATCCGATTTATTCATAAGCAAAAGAGTCAAGTATGTGAGTTGGCCTAGATCCAAGTCTATTTATGGATGGCCTTGAGTGATGTTCAAGGTATGAATGATAAAGATGTGTATGAAGGTCTAACTCAAGACCATAGCTATGAAGGATGCACTTTTTGTAAACCTTATACTGGAAAATTAAAAACGGAGCTAGGATGCACTTACTTTAAGGTTGAAAATGAACAAAACCCTAGCTATGAAGGCCTTACAAATTTTGGCACCATGGGGAAGAAGATGGATATGATTTTTAGCTTATTTTCCCTTTTTATTCTTTAATTAACCAAATGACTAAAATGCCCTTAATGACCCATTTCTTAAGATTTTTCCTTCCCATGTACCTTTTTGTCCATCATCAAATATAATGGTGTAATTGCTAAATAAGGACCTCTAGGATTTTTCAAAATTCTATTTCATACTTGAACCTTCTAGAATCTCACATTTTCTATTCTTTGCAATTTAGTCCTAATGGACAACTTATTCACTAATTAATAAAATTTCTTCATGTGGCCTTCACAAAATCATGCAAATACCTCATAAGCCATGTAAAATCATTTAAAAACATATTTTCTACTTCAGATTTGTGGTCTCGCACCATTATTTAGACTAAGCCCTAAATCGGACTGTTACAGACTGGGTTGTATAACACCTTATACCTGGCCTTGTCTTTGATCTGTCGTAATTCGGTGTAGTAGATTAAACTAATTTTTGCACTTAAGAACATTATCATTAGCTTTTAATTAGATTTTAGTAAGTTTAATTAAATTCAATAAAATGTACAAATTAAGTCTTTTATTGACCTTAGAGGCCAAATGAGGCCAAGGGTAACCTAATGAACGTTATAAGTGTGCAAGAGACCATTAGAAGGTGTGTTAAGCCGATATTGTTACAACACAGATGGTTCGCTATCACAACATAGGGAGCAGAATGGAGACATTTTGAGACTACCTTTGACGTCGTGACACAGCTTAATGGTGTCGTGACATACTAGTTTTCAAACTAGGATCAAAATGGCACCATTGAGGCTCTTTACAGTCGAAAATGCCAAACTCCATTGTATTGGACTGAGCTGAGTGAGAATAAGATTCACGATGTTGATCTAATAAAAGAAACTAAGCAGAAAGTGAAAGTGATTCGTGACAGTTTGAAAGTGGCCTCAGATCATCAGAAGTCTTATGTAGACTTGAAACAGAAGGATATCGAATTTGAGATTGGTGAGAAAGTGTTTCTGAAAGTGTCTCCATGGAAGAAAATACTTCGATTTGGCCGAAAGGGCAAATTGAGTCCGAGGTTCATCGGGCCGTATGAGATCATTGAACGAATAGGGTCGGTTGCTTATAGATTAATGTTGCCACTTGAGTTAGAAAAGATTCATAATGTGTTTCATGTGTCGCTGCTTCGACGATACAAATCAAACCAATCACATGTAATTCCTTCAACTTAGGTTGAGATTCAGCCAGATTTGTCGTATAATGAAGAACCGATTCGAATTTTGGCACGAGAGACCAAAGAGTTGAGAAACAAAAGAATTTCCTTAGAGAAAGTATTGTGGCACAAACATGGAGTAGAAGAGGCTACGTGGGAGCCTGAAAATGTAATGAGAGAACAATATCCACACCTATTCACTGGTAAGATTTTCGGGGACGAAAATCCCTTAGGGGGGAGAGTTGTAATAGCCTGGTTTAAACCTTAGTCAGAACAGTGGTTTTGAGACCACAAATCTGAGGTTAGAATAATATTTTAATATTATTTCCTATGTTTACTTTGTGTGGTTAAGCATGTGCTAAAGTTTCGTGAGTTAATTTGTCCGTCTGGGTGTATAATTTGAGAAAAGGATTAAATTGCATTAAATGCAAATTTTGCATGCTTTATGAAGAGATACTTATTTGATGTGGCTTTTAAATGAGGAGGCCTTATGAGGCAATTAAACCAAATTTTAAGATAGTTGGTGGCAATGGACAACTACGACCTTGATGTTTATATGTCTCAAATATTAATTGAAAGGATAATATAATAAATAGTATAATAATATGTGTATAATAAAACAAAAGAAAGAATGAAACTGGAGTGTTCATCTTCTTAGTGCTGAAATATCAAAGAAAAAGAGAAAGGGTTAAGCTTTGTTTCATTCGGCCAAGGTTCAAGCATAAATCGGGTATGTGTTTTTGATCGATTTTTGATAATTTCTATGTTTTTGTAATCGTTGCTTTGTGCTCTACAAACCCATGCTTAAATTTTGTGAATTGATGATGAATATGAAATGTGCCATGGATGAATTCATGAGCTTTGTGAAGTTTGGTGATGGATTATGAAAGATATGTGTTAGATTAACATATTTTGTCTTTAAATTTTTAGTGAAATTGAATAATTTGGTCTAAATTGAGAAAAGTGTAAATTTAGGGACTAAAATATAAAATAAATGAAATGTGTGGGCTTGTATTAGCATGGGAAGAATTCGGCTAAGCTTATGTGAATAGAAATTTGGTGTATTTTGTGATTTGATGAATTAGGGACTAAAGTGTCGAAATGTGAAAATGTGAGGGCTATTTTGTAAAATTCTCTAAAAATGTGTGTTTGGACTAAATTGAATGAATTGGTGATTGAATGAGTTAAATTTGAATGTGTATAGACCAAGAAAGGAGAGGTTTGGATCGAGATCGAGGCAAAGACAAAGTGCTCGATTAATCGACCATTTCGGTATTTCGACGTCCGAGGTAGGTTTGGATATAATACTAGTTGTAAACTATATCTACGTGATGTGAATTGAATGAATATATATATACATACATATATAAATATGAGATTAGAAATGCTATGTGCGGAATTGAATTAGAGGGCACTAAGTGTGCAAAATTAGAAACGAGGCAGAGATGATTAACACTGTGTGTGCAAAAAGATAGAAGCTTCGGCTTATCGAATTGGCACTGTGTGTGCGATACCAATATAAATTCGGTTTAACATATTGGTACTAAGTGTGTGGTGACAATTATGTTTCGATTATGAAATTGGCACTAAGTCTGTGAATAAATCAAAGGAATAGCAAAGGTTGAACGAGAGGTAATATCGAGCAATTGAGTAGCTGAATGGTGAGTAACTATGTGTTGAACAAGGTACGTTTGAACCTATGTGGTTGATGATAGCCTAAAAGTTGAATGAACAGATACTTGAGCATATGGTTGAGATTGGTGATGAGCCTAATTGTGCGTTTACCTGTGTGGTGGTTTAATTATGTATTAATGTGGTATTATTGAGTAATATGTATTATATTACGAACTTACTAAGCTTTGAAAGCCTACTGTGTGATTTGTTCCTCTATTTTACAGTGTCAGTAAAGCTAGCTCAGATCCGGGGACCACCAGCATCTCTATTACACTATCGGCAATCTATTTTGGTACTTTTGAAGATATGTATATTTAAATATGACATGTATAGGCTAGTTGTTTTGAAACATGCTTGAAATGTGTAAATAACCATGTGATGTGGCTAGATAAATGTTGGCAATATGCATGTGTGGATTTGGTATATGAAGTATATTATGGTTTGACTTGATGGCAATGAAAATGTCTTATGAATGGTAAGCTTAGTGATGAATTGATGCTATTGTAATTTAGTGATATTGTGGATGAATCATGCTTGGTAATGCATGTGTTTTAGTTGTGCAATTTGGTATATAAGTTGGATGGGATGATATGTTGATCATGAATTTGGTTGCCAAATTGTGTGTGAAAATAGGCTTGTATGTGCTTGTAGTTATGACCCAAGTGTGGGTAGCATTTTGATCTTTCACGTGGCCTATTTTGCATACACGGCTAAGGGACACGGGCTTGTGTCTCTACCGTGTGGCTCAAGGGTCACTTTGAAGTGTGCCTGGACAGGTTACACGGCCGTGGCACATGGGCGTGCCTAGTGGCCATGTGACCAAGTCAGTAGCTAGCTTAATTTCACACGGCCATGGCACACGGGCGTGTCTGGTGGCCGTGTGGATAAGTCAGTACGTATGCCCTGTTATGACACGGCTTAGACACACGGGCATGTCTGAAGGCCGTGGGAGGCATACAGCCTGCCCACATAGGCGTGTGACCTTTGCAGTTTCGAAAAATCTTTAAGTTTTTGAAAATTTTCGTAAGTGTTCGGTTTAGTCCCGACCTCTTTCTAACAAGTGTTTAAGGTATCGTAGACCTCAATAAGGGACTATATGATTATGTTACGATATTTTTTAATGATGATTGACTATGTGTTGTAAAATAAAGGTGAAATGTTCCAAATGTTCAGTAATGCCTCTTAACCCTATTCCGGCAACGGTTTCGGGTTAGGGGTGTTACACTGTAACTGTAACAGCTTGGAAAGGGCCTATGCATTTTCGGTTTAATTGTACGAAATGACAAGTCTTAAGTGCTATAAATAAATTTCTAATATTTTTGGAAATGAATATTTTTGGAAACCTAGAAATGCATGGAAATGAAAATGGAAATGAACATTTTTGGAAACCTAGAAATGCATGGAAATGGAAAATGGAAATGAACATTTTTGGAAACCTAGAAATGTAAGGAAATGATTCAAAAATGGAAATTAAACATTTCTGGAAACTTGGAAATGTAAGAAAATGGCAAGTTTACAGAGCCGATCGAAAATATTAGGAAACTTAGAAATGATACAGATATGTCAAGATTTAAAGTTTAAAATAGGAAAGTAAGGCAAGGTGGCCCTAAAAGAAAAAGTTTGTGAAATTTGACACACAAACAGGCTTGGAAAAGTGGCCTGAAGATGTCACTTAGGGCCTATGGAAATGGCGCCACATGCAAGGGAATGGGCCTGAGTTCGAGTCACTTGGGAAGCAAATAACAAAGGTTTTATTTTTGCTTCCAGAAGATTGAGATGGACGGCACATAGGAGGTGTTTTATTCTCATAAAGATTTGATTAAAAGGTGATAAATAAGGATTTTTAAATTTGATTATTTTGAAGAGATAAATGATGGATTAAATCTTTTTAATTTAAATAAGGATAATATTATCACAAAGGAAGAGTGGTGGCCAAGTCAAGGACTCTTGGCCTGATAATTTCGGCCAAAGAAGGAAAATTAAGGCTATTTTCCATTCATCCTCTCCCTTTGCCGAAAATTCCCTAGCCCTCTTTCTCTCTGCCGAAATTTTCCTTAAGCAAAACTACATCTTTTCTTCTTCTCTCTTTTTCTACTGTCAAACCAAAATCTCTTTGATTCCTGTTTAAATCTTAATAGCCGAATCTCTGTGACTCTAGGCAAGGAAGCAATCGATTAAAGCGTAAAAGGTAAGGTTAAGCATTATTCAAGTTCCTTTCTTTTCTATTTGCCGAAAGAGAATGGTCTAATCTCTATTCTTGCTTTATGGCCGAATCTATAAGGATCTCTCAGGTTCTTTCTACAACTGTCGAATACAAGGAGGAATCTTTCGAGAAATTCGAGGATCTAAGGTAAGAAATATGAATATTCGGCCATAGGCCATTTAATGGTGATTGAGGGTTAGAAATCAGTCTAACATGTGCCTATAGGATTTTCGACAGCATCAAGGAAGCAAGGATCTATTTCGGGTTTTGAATAATCAAATCAACATCAAAGGTAAGTTTTTAGAATACAAATCCTATTAGGATTTGGTTTTCAAGACGAACAGGTTTATTGATGTGTTTAAATGATTGACCGAATATAGGAGTAAGCGGATCTAAGGCAAAGATCAAAGCTTCCAGATTTCAAGGAAATTATTAAGCGAATCAGTGTGTAATCCCCACTATCTTTTAATATGTCACATGGCAATATTTTAATCTATGAGTATATAAATATGAATGTGAATATGGCTAAATACCCAAATGTGGTACAAAAGTACTGAAGCACGTTTCCTACTTCTAGTAGAAATATGAAATATGTTATTAAGTAACATGAGAATTTTATACGATTGTAACTCGTATATTATGCTTATTAATATATGAGGCATATGGTTGTATATTGAAAGGGGAAGTGAAAAGTGGTGACCTAAGACCACAGTAATCTGAAAAGTGGTGACCTAAGACCACAGATGCGGTGACTTAAGCCCGCAAATTGGTGTGTAGCGGAAGGAGGGTCGACTTAGTTGTCCCCACGGTGTGTTTGGTTGGTACGGGGGTGTGTAGCGGATGGTATCTAGGTTTTGGGTTCGGGATTGCATCATTATTTTGAATTAATGTACGAACATGTTATGTTCGGTATGTCTTGATGTATTAAATTGTAGTGTTGGTTACACATTGACTCAGTTTGACTCACCCCGTTGTGGGAAATATTTTTCAGGTGATGAGCAATAATAGACCGGGTCGGCAGGAGCTAAAGGTGGCCATGCATCGCAAGGAGTAATTTAAAGATTTGGACTTTTATTTTACTCAGTACTTTAAGTTTATATTTTTTTTGGGTTTGGTTGATGTAATAAGGCCATAAGGCCCAAGTTGGATAGTTTTATCTCTTTGCTTTTATTTTTAATTATTATGTTACGAATTACTTTTAATTAAGTTCAATTGAATTTATTTTAAAAATAAATCCTAAATTGTTTTGCCACCATAATTAAATGATTTCTAAGTAAAATAAATGGGTTTTCGTTCTAAGCCCAATCCAAAACGATATTTTTCTAAAATTACACAAATTTTCCCTAAGTAATAAAGAACTTTGAAACCGGTTTACTTAAGGAACATACCAGATCCGGTTCAGGCTCGTGGGTCGGGTGTGGGGTGTTTCAGTTTGGTATCAGAGCCCAGTTTTAAAACTCTCGGCCTGTGGGCTAAGGCCCAAAACATTTTCAAAGCGAGCCCAAATGAGTTTTTATGAAATAAACAGGTTTTCTGGCATGGCACCTAAGTCTCCGACCCACAGTCCACCAGGTAAGTACCCCTAACTCTATGTGTGATTATGTGATTTATGAATTGTATAAGGGTAGAAAAGGCATGGAACGTAGAATAGAATGATAGGAATATTGAACTCTAGGACTAGTCTACTCAACACAACCACATAAGACTTAATGCACTAAACAAACCTATGGCTAAGTCACTGAGCTAGGGTGTGGTAACCCATGTACGCATGTCTAGGATTGGATCCGGAAGAGCCTGGTATTTAAGCAGTCCTAGTGACTCACCTCCTCTTCGCAGAATCCTACCAGTGCGTAGCCAGTTCCTGCTCAACTTTAAGAGGGCTCGGTGGTGTGGCAACCTCGCGCGCATGTCAGGAATGGTTTCGGTGGGAGCTTGGTATTTAAAGCGATCGCGTGACTCACCTCCTCTCCACTCGAATCCTGCCTGGTGCGTAGCTTTGGTTCACCCTGACCAAGAGGGCTCTCCGAAAAATTTCTGATTTGTGAAAATTACAAAAAAAAAAGCCCTAAGTGGTAAAATTACCTAAATGCCCTTGATTCACAAAATGTCAAACGGTTTTTGACAAACTTCATTATTTTATAAACATTCACAAACTCTAATTTATAAACCATCAAAAATACCTTGATTTTAAAAAATTTCAAAATTGCCCCTAACTTGCAAAATTACCAAAATGACCCTGATTTCCAAAATTTTTGCAACATCATTGTTTTGAAAAGTACAATTCTTAAAAAGAACCCTCAAAGTTTTACAACTTTTGAAATATCCCGGAGTTACAAAATTTTACAAATTTACCCCGGTTTGTGAAAATTACCGAAATACCCCGAGGTCAAAAATTACCGAAATACCCCTGGATTTCTAAAATTTTTCCAAAATTACCCGGGGCTTTGAAATTACCAAAATAATTTTGACAAAATCACCCAAGAACTTTTTTTTATTTTGAAAAATTACGAAAATGCCCCTGTAGGACAAATTACGAAAATACCCCTGGGTAGTGGAAAAACAATAACAATGAGCACTACAACGTTTCTCTGAATGAACGAAAGTTCATACTTGTTTGATGGATGAATGAATGGAAAGACTGTATGCTTGTATGAATACGAAAGAACCACTCCTAAATCCTTTTTCATAAAACTCCTTCGTGGGTAAATAAGTGGAACAATGACTAATTCATAAAACTTCTTAATCAGATATCGACGCTAGAAATGAGCTCTAGAGGACGTGGTCGTCGTGGACGAGGTAGAGGAAGGATGACCGTGTCAGAACCCGTTAGATCGGGTCAAGGGTCTGATAATGAGATACCACCACCACCACCCCCCCGTTTGTGGGTCTTTGGCGACAAGCTCGAGACGGGGGAAGATCTTTGTGTCGCAGGTGTCTTTGTGAGTCTTGGAATTGGTGGTGGTGTGGGGAGGAAATTTGGGAAACGGAAATCGTGCACGAGCGGCTCAGAGCTAATGGAGCCGAGATGTTTCGAGGAGTGTTCGGAGTAGCACCCAAGATCTGGTGATCTTGGTTGGAAGCAATGGAGCGCATCATGGATGAGCTTAATCGACCACGAGGAAAAGTTAAAGGAATGGTGGACTTTATTCTACGCGATGAAGTGTATCAATGGTGGTTAATCATGCGGGATGGTGCCACAGTGAGGATCGACACAGGGAGTACGTTAAGGAAAGCGTACCAAAAGAAGTATGTGGGAACCGGTACATTGATGAGCAAAGAAAGCTTTTAAAGGGTCGATCCAAGGAAACAAGTCGGTTCTGAGAATATGAGACTGAATTCCTAAGGTTGAGCTGGTACGCTCGAGGTGTCGTGGCGACTGAGCATGAGCGCTGTGTCCATTTTGAGGACGGGCTAAAGGATGATCTGAGACTGTTGATAGCACCGCATCAGGAGCGAGAATTCTCTGCTTTGGTAGAAAAGGCCAAGGTGGCCGAGGGAATCAAGGATTCTACAAAGCAGGCTGTGGATAGAAATAGGACCAAGAGAAGTTTTGGGTCATCGGGAAAGGTTCATAAGAGGCTTAGAGTTGATGGGCCGCGAGGTCAGCAAGCGGGATCAGAAGGGCGGTATCGACCTTGTGATGTGTGTGGAAAGAAACACTTGGGAGAGTGTTGGAGGAGAACAGGAGGATGTTTTAGGTGTGGGTCCAAGGACCATGTGGTCAAGGAATGTCCTAAGAACTTAGACGAAAGCCAATCGGTAACTCAGAATGTTAGTCAGGCGGGTAGAGGGGGACCGCAGCCTCAACGAGGTCGTGGTTCGAGCAACAGAGGTGATGGTCTTTGGCGAGGCCGTGGAACACGCGGTCGCGCGGTCTTTGCTAATCTTTGAGGCAAGGTAACTAAGTTTGGTTTATGCGGTTCGCCGGAGGGAGGATGGAGACGCGCCGGATGTTATAACCGGTACGTTCTTTATTTTTTACAAGCCCTATTTTGCTCTAATTGATGTGGGCTCGACCCATTCATATGTTGCATGTAGTGTAGTGGAAACACTAGGCCTAGACTCTGAACTTTCGGGTAGGCAGATGACTGTAGTAAGCCCATTAGGCCAAACTGTAGTGGTCGATAAGATCTTTCGGAATGTACCTCTAGAGATTCAGGGAGTGAACTTTCGGGCTGACTTAATGGAATTACCTTTTGGAGAGTTTAAACTTATACTCGGAATGGATTGGCTAGTAGAGCACCGAGCCATGTTGGATTGTGCGGCTAAGCGTATGGAACTAAGAACCCCAGAAGATGAAGTAGTAGTAATGATCGGAGAAAGGAGGAACTACTTGTCTAACGTAGTTTCGGCGCTGAAGGCTGAGAAGATGGTTAGGAAAGGGTGCAAGGTATTCTTAGCTTGCGTAAGTGTGTTAGGTGGGAAAGAATAAGGTGTCTGTGGAGTTAGAACTGTAAGAAACTTTGAGGATGTATTTCCGGAGGAATTACCTGGAATACCCCCAGATAGAGAGGTGGAATTTGGAATAGATTTGCTACCGGGAATAGCTCCTGTGTCAATCGCTCCATAACAAATGGCGCCAAAGGAGTTGGTTGAGCTCAAGGCTCAAATCCAAGAGCTATTGGATCTAGGGTCCATCTGACCCAGTATGTCTCCATGGGGAGCACCGGTCCTATTTGTGAAGAAGAAGGACGGAGCTATGCGTATGTGCATAGATTACCGTCAGTTGAATAAGCTGACCATTAAGAACAAGTATCCTTTGCCAAGGATCGATGACTTGTTCGATCAGCTGAAGGGGGCCGCAGTGTTTTCAAAGATCGACTTAAGGTCAGGATATCATCAGTTAAAGGTGAAGGAGGGTGATATCCATAATACCGCTTTTAGGACAAGATATGGCCATTTTGAATTCATGGTGATGCCGTTTGGGTTGACAAACGCTCCAGCCACATTCATGGACATGATGAATCGGGTTTTCCAACCCTATTTGGATAGGTTCGTCGTTGTGTTCATCGACGATATTCTGGTGTATTCTAAGTCGGAAGAGGAGCATGATGAGCATCTCCGAGTGGTGTTGGAATTGTTAAGGGAGAAGAAGCTTTATGCCAAATTCAGCAAGTGTGAATTTTGGCTTAAGGAGGTAGCATTCCTAGGACATGTAGTATCCGTAGAGGGAATAAGAGTGGACCCTAGGAAGATCAAGCGTTGTTGGATTGGAAACCACCTAGGTCAGTGGTATTGAAATCTGAAGTTTCTTAGGCTTGGCAGGCTATTACAGAAGGTTTGTGGAAGGGTTCTTGTCAATAGTCGCGCCTTTGACAAAGTTGCTACGGAAGGAAGTACCCTTTGAATGGACTAATAAGCAGCAGGAAAGCTTTGAAAAGCTCAAAAAGGTGTTGACGGAAGCTCCAGTGTTAATTCAGCTAGAAGCAGGAAAAGATTTTGTGGTGTATTGTGACGCTTCGCATACGGGATTAGGTTGTGTGCTAATGCAAGAAGGAAAGGTAGTCGCTTATGCGTCTCGGCAGTTAAGGCCGCATGAGGTTAATTATCCAACCCATGACTTGGAATTAGTAGTAGTGGTTTTCGCCCTTAAGGTTTGGAGGCACTACCTTTATGGAGAAAGGTCAGTTATCTACACAAACCACAAAAGTCTTAAGTACTTGCTGACTCAGAAGGAGTTGAACTTAAGGTAGCGAAGGTGGGTGGAATTGTTAAAGGACTACGATTGTTCGATAGAGTATCATCCGGGCAAGGCAAATGTGGTAGCTGATGCTCTAAGTAGGAAGGTTGTGGCGGATCTAAGGGCTATGTTCGCCCAGTTAAGTCTGTATGATGATGGAAGCCTGTTGGCAGAGTTACAAGTCCAGCCCACATGGCTAAAGAAGGTGAAAGAGGGACAGTTGGCTGATAAGGACCTAAGTGCTAAGTTATAGCAAGTTCAGAACGGAGAATTAAAAGTTTATGGCGTCAACGATGAAGGAGTATTGTGCTACAAAGGAAAGGTCTGTATGCCGAAGGACAAGGAGTTGAGACAAAGGATTCTTTGGGAAGCGCATGGTAGCCCTTATGCTATGCATCCCGGAGGCATTAAGCTGTATAGAGATCTAAGGGAACAGTTTTGGTGGTCTGATCTTAAACGAGAGGTGACAGAATTCGTGGGAAAATGTCTGACGTGTCAGCAAGTTAAGGCTGAACACCAAGTCCCATCAGGATTGCTTCAACCAATTGAGATTCCGCAATGGAAGTGGGAGAGAATTACCATGGACTTCGTTAGTGGGCTTCCCCTTACGCCAACTAAGAAGGACTCAGTTTGGGTGATAGTGGACCATTTGACCAAGTCCGCGCACTTCATTCTAGTAAGAGTGGATTATTCTCTTCAAAAGTTAGCTAAGTTATATGTGGCGGAAATCGTGATGTTACATGGAGTACCGGTGTCAATCATCTCCGATAGAGACCCAAGGTTTACGTCTCGGTTTTGGAAGGCACTTCATCAAGCTTTAGGCACTAAGTTGGACTTCACTATGGCTTTTCATCCACAATCGGACGGGTAGTCTGAACGGGTTATACAAGTGTTGGAGGATATGTTGAGAGGCTGTGTGATGGATTTCAGGAAGTTGGGAAGATTACTTGCCTTTTTTGAGTTCGCCTACAACAATGTACCATCGAGGCTAGCATTCGAATGGCACCATATGAAGCATTGTATGGTAGGAAGTGTAGAACACCTACTTGTTGGACTGAGTTAGGAGAACGACGAGTGTTGGGTCTCGAGTTAGTGGCAGAAACTGAAGAGAAGGTTGAGCTAATTCGGGCACGGTTGAAGGAAGCCTCTAATAGGCAGAAGTCGTACGCAGACCTCAAGCGGAAGGAAATAGAGTTTGAAGTTGGAGACCGAGTGTTCCTGAAAGTCTCGCCTTGGAAGAAGGTTATGAGGTTCGGTCGCAAAAGGAAGATAAGCCCAAGGTTTATAGGGCCCTATCGAGTACTGAAGCGAGTTGGGCCAGTGGCATACCAAGTGGAGTTGCCACCAGAATTGCAGCAAATGCACGACGTATTCCATGTATCCATGCATTTTCGGTTTAATTGTACGAAATGACAAGTCTTAAGTGCTATGAATAAATTTCTAATATTTTTGGAAATGAATATTTTTGGAAACCCAGAAATGCATAGAAATGAAAATTGAAATGAACATTTTTGGAAACCTAGAAATGCATGGAAATGGAAATGGAAATGAACATCTTTGGAAACCTGGAAATGTAAGGAAATGATTCAAAAATGGAAAGTAAACATTTCTGGAAACTTGGAAATGTAAGAAGATGGCAAGTTTACAGAGCCGATCGAAAATTTTAGGAAACCTAGAAATGATGCAGAAATGTCAAGATTTAAAGTTTAAAATAGGAAAGTATGGCAAGGTGGCCTTAAAAGAAAAAGTTTGTGAAATTTGACACACAAACAGGCTTGGAAAAGTGGCCTGAAGATGTCACTTAGGGCCTATGGAAATGGCGCCACATGTAAGGGAATGGGCCTGAGTTCGAGTCACTTGGGAAGCAAATAACGAAGGTTTTATTTTTGCTTCCAGAAGATTGAGATGGACGGCACATAGGAGGTGTTTTATTCTCATAAATATTTGATTAAAAGGTGATAAATAAGGATTTTTAAATTGGATTATTTTGAAGAGATAAATGATGGATTAAATCTTTTTAATTTAAATAAGGATAATATTATCACAAAGGAAGAGTGGTGGCCAAGTCAAGGACTCTTGGCCTGATAATTTCGGCTAAAGAAGGAAAATTAAGGCTATTTTCCATTCATCCTCTCCCTTTGCCAAAAATTCCCTAGCCCTCTTTCTCTCTGCCGAAATTTTCCTTAAGCAAAACTACATCTTTTCTTCTTCTCTCCTTTTCTACTGTCAAACCAAAATCTCTTTGATTCCTGTTTAAATCTCCATAGCTGAATCTCTGTGACTCTAGGCAAGGAAGCAATCGATTAAAGCGTAAAAGGTAAGATTAAGCATTATTCAAGTTCCTTTCTTTTCTATTTGCCGAAAGAGAAGGGTCTAATCTCTATTCTTGCTTTATGGCCGAATCTATAAGGATCTCTCAGGTTCTTTCTACAACTGTCGAATACAAGGAGGAATCTTTCGGGAAATTCGAGGATCTAAGGTAAGAAATATGAATATTCGGCCATAGGCCATTTAATAGTGATTAAGGGTTAGAAATCAGTCTAACATGTGCCTATAGGATTTTCGACAGCATCAAGGAAGCAAGGATCTATTTCGGGATTTGAATAATCAAATCAACATCAAAGGTAAGTTTTTAGAATACAAATCCTATTAGGATTTGGTTTTCAAGACGAACAGGTTTATTGATGTGTTTAAATGATTGACCGAATATAGGAGTAAACGGATCTAAGGTAAAAATCAGGCTTTCGGGATTTCAAGGAAATATTAAGTGAATCAGGTGTGTAATCCCCACTATCTTTTAATATGTCACATGGCAATATTTTAATCTATGAGTATATAAATATGAGTGTGAATATGGCTAAGTACCCAAATGTGGTACAAAAGTACTCAGGTACGTTTCCTACTTCTAGTAGAAATATGAAATATGTTATTCGTAACATGAGAATTTTATATGATTGTCAACTCTGGTATATTATGCTGATTAATATATGGGGCATATGGTTGTATATTGAAAGGGGAAGTGAAAAGTGGTGACCTAAGACCACAGCAATCTGAAAAGTGGTGACCTAAGACCACAGATGCGGTGACTTAAGCCCGCAATTTAGTGTGTAGCGGAAGGAGGGTCGACTTAGTAGTCCCCACGGTGCGTTTGGTTGGTACGGGGGTGTGTAGCGAACGGCATCTAGGTTTTGGGTTCGGGATTGCATCATTATTTTGAATTAATGTACGAACATGTTATGTTCGGTATGCCTTGATGTATTAAATTGTAGTGTTGGTTACACATTGAGTCAGTTTGACTTACCCCGTTGTGGGAAATATTTTTCAGGTGATGAGCAATAATGGACCGGGTCGGCAGGAGCTAAAGGTGGCCGTGCATCGCAAGGAGTAATTTAAAGATTTGGACTTTTATTTTACTCAGTACTTTAAGTTTATATTTTTTTGGGTTTGGTTGATGTAATAAGGCCATAAGGCCCAAGTTGGATAGTTTTATCTCTTTGCTTTTATTTTTAATTATTATGTTACGAATTACTTTTAATTAAGTTCAATTGAATTTATTTTAAAAATAAACCCTAAATTGTTTTGCCATCATAATTAAATGATTTCTAAGTAAAATAAACGGGTTTTCGCTCTAAGCCCAATCCAAAATGATATTTTTCTAAAATTACACAAATTTTCCCTAAGTAATAAAGAACTTTGAAACCGGTTTACTTAAGGAACATACCAGATCCGGTTCAGGCTCGTGGGCTGGGTGTGGGGTGTTTCAGTAACTCTCAAAATAGTCCTACACACTCGTGTGCCAGGCTGTGTGTTAGGCCATGTAATTAACTGACTTATATGCAATAGAAACCATAGGGGACACACGGTTGTGTTATCAGGTTGTGTGGACATAAATTTGCCTAAAATCAATCCATTTCCAACACAAAACCATGCACACGCCTAAAGCCCTTTTGTATACATCATCAAGACATCAAAACTTGACCAAAACTTACATGTAATGACCAATTTAATAGTCCAAAATCAATTAACCAATATGCCATACAAGGCACCACAAATGCATTCACCCACAACTTATCTAAACATGTATATGTTACAACATTTGAATCATCAACATCTAGCTGAATACATTCCCAAAACATGTCATATCTTATCCATAATCAAACGAACTTAACTCATACCATTTGAGCCATTTAAACATGCAACAACATAGCCACATTGACATAAACTAGCAAGGCATCAAATGCACCAAACCAAACAACTTATACATACCAAATCTTCATATAAGCATTTAATTAAACATCGTTATAAGTCCACCTATACATGCTATTATAACCTTGGCATAAACATAAAAAACAAAATTGTAATTTTGCCATAGTACAAGGGCAAAATGGTCATTTTTGCCCAAGTATAGATTTTGATGTATTATGATCATAGAATGGTCAAAACGAATGAATTTCATTGTTATAGATCAAGAAGAGCGTGGAATCAACTTTGACCATGGAATCAACTTTGACCTTGGAAAAGGCAAGGTGACGGGTTAAATCGTTAGTTAACACATTTTGCACCGAGGTAAGTTTATGCGTAAACAATGCATATTTGTGTAAACATTATGTTGCTAATTAGTGTATGGCATGATTGAGAAGATGTGTGGTTCAAGTGGATTGAATGTGGTAGTCATTGAATAATTATTGTATGAACGATGAAATAGTCATAGAAATGTGTAATGACGACACTTGTGGGTGGGCTAAGTGCGATACCACCTTGTTGCTTAATTACGATGGGCTATGTGTGATACCATCGTCTATTCATCATTTGGTGGGCTATGTGTGATACCACCGTAACTAATCTTTTTGGTGGGCTATGTGCGATACCACCCTAATAAAGGCTGTTGGTGGACTAAGTGCGAAACCACGGAGTAATTTGGCTATGAGTAATGAAATTAGAGATAGTGATGTGTTGTATTATGTGACTTTGTGATGCTAAGTACAGGGGAACATGTTAAAGAATGTATGCATTAAGCTTGTGATATGGTTGGAATTTGGGAATGGAAAAAATAAGTGAGCATGATTATGAATGTAGATTGTTTCTTGTTTAGTATGTAATGCTATGTAATTGTTTAATACATGTTATAATGTTATATTTTTTACATATAAACTTACTAAGCTTAAAGCTTACTCCCTATTCTCTTTTTCCTTTATTTTATAGAGTTTAAGAGCCAAGCCGAGATACAAAGATATTCAGAAGATCGCCCACACTATCAGCTCACCTTGATATACCATGAATTAATAATTTTGTACATGGCATATATAGGGACTAGACTAGTTAGGCTATTTGGTCATTTTGGCGAAAATGTATCGGCCTTTGTTATCATAACTATTTTGTATATTGCCATGGTTGATGGCTCACATTATCATTTATGAAATTACAAATTTATCTATGGAAGTCCATATTGAAATTACGATATGTTTATTAGTATGTTGAATGGGTTCATGTAGTGTAAGCTATAGGGGTGCAAGGAGCTTGGCAAATAGCCTTGTTCTTGTCCATATGGGTAGGCACACGGGCCTGTGTATAGGCCATGTATGACACAAGGTCAAGCCATGGGCGTGTGTTCGGGCCGTGTGAAGTCTGCACCTCGAATTTGATATTTGAATTGTCACACGGTTGAAGCACACGGGCATGCCCAGTCCATAGAGAAATAATCAGAGGCCACCACGGACCAGCCATATGGGCATATGCTTAGGTCGTGCGACTCAAGTCAGTGTCAACCACGGGCGTTGAACACGGGCATGTGAGATGATACACGGGCGTGTCATCTAGTCCACGGGCGTGTGACCCTTGTTTAGGTGACATTTTTCTGAATGTGTCAAAGTTTCCTATTTATGTCCGATATTTTCCGGTGGTTAGTATAGGGCCCTATAGGCCCATTATAAGGAAGTTAGATGTATGATTGAAAATGTTTAAATTTGGAATTGAATTTGCTAACTCAAAGTTATATGACCAAGTGAGTCGAGTCTGGTAATGCCTCGTGCCCGATTCCGGTACAAGATACGGGTAAGGGGTGTTATATTTAGTGGTATCAGAGCTATGATTTAGTTGGTTCTAAGACTACCGTAGCATGTGTAAGAGTCTAGCTATACATGCTATAAGCATATGATGATAGTGTCGTGGCTTCTGATGATTATAAACTTGTTTTATGTAGTATATGAATCCCGAACAATCGGCTGCTGATGACGCAACTAGTAATGTGCCGGCTCCTGTGCAAGGGACCGCGCCTGTGCAGAGTAGCCCTGAGACTAGGGCTCAAGGAGAAGAGGCTCGGGAAGCCTTTCTCCAAATGATGAGTAAGTGGTACATTGAGTATGTACGAGCAAACCCTAATGCGCAACCTACTCCACCCCGACCTATACCTCAGCCAGTTCCTGTGGCTCCCTAAGGTATAGAAATGGTGAGGACAACTAAGCCCCCAATAGACAAAATTCGGAAGCAAGGGACTGAGGATTTTCAAGCTAATATAGATGATGACCCTGAGCGGGCGGAGTTCTGGCTTGAGAACTCAATCAGGGTTTTTTATGAACTCTCTTGTACACCTGAGGAGAGCTTAAAATGCGTTGTGTCTTTGCTGAGGGACTCGGCATACCATTGGTGGAAAACCTTGACATTAGTGGTTCCTAAAGAGAGGGTAACGTGGGACTTCTTTATGGAAGAGTTCCGAAAGAAGTATATAAGTCAACAGTTTGTAGACTAGAAACGGAAAGAATTCCTTGAGTTAAAGCAAGGAAAAATGGCTGTGGCAGAATATGAGCGTGAATTTGTTAGGCTCAGCAAGTATGCGTAAGAATGTGTGTCCACGAAAGCTATATTATGCAAGTGATTTGAAGATGGGTTGAATGAAGATGTCAGACTCTTAGGCGGGATTTTAGAGCTAAAAGAATTTGTGGTATTGGTGGATAGGGCTAGTAAGGCCGAAGAATTGAATAAGGAAAAGAGGAAAGCCCTGAGTGAGGCTCGAAATGCAAGGAAGAGGCCAATGAGAAAATCATACCAAGCTCAATCGAAGAGGTCCAGGGAAGTGAACCCTCGGATGACTACATCAGTTGGGTATTCGCAAAGAGAGCGAGGCAACACGTATTTGGGCTCAAGAGTTCAGGCCACCTCAATAGCAAGTGTGGGCAATCCAAAGTCCAAACCAGAGTCCCAAGTTGTGGCAGACATCAGACTGGGGAGTGTTGGGGAAACAATCAAAATTGTTATAAGTGTGGATCCCCCGACCATCTCACCCGAAACTGTCCTGAAAGGGTTGATAAGGAGAGGAAGCAAGAGATAAGATCAAGCAGTGCATCCTTTAGAGGTAGGCCATAAAAGAACCCGGGAGGTGGGGCTAGTGGTAGAGGTTTATCACGAGACACTACTGTGAGGTTAGAGGGTCGAGCGCCAGCAAGAACTTATGCTATTCGCGCTCGAGAAGAGGTGTCATCACCGGATGTAATAACGGGTACATTCTCTCTCTATTACACCTCTGTTATTGCTTTGATTGACCCGGGGTCACCCATTCTTATATTTGTATGAGATTGGCATCTAGTTTGAGTATGACTATTGAGTCTACTAAATTTGTGGTAAAGGTGTCAAACCCACTAGGTAAACAGGTGTTAGTGGACAAGGTGTGTAGGAACTGTCCTTTGACAATTAGAGGTCATTGTTTCTCGGTAAACCTTATGTTGTTGTCGTTTGATGAATTTGATTTGATTCTTGGTATGGATTGGTTGACTACCCATAGTGTTTTAGTGAATTGTGGTAGTAAATTTATTGAATTGAAATGTGAAAATAGAAATGTTATTCGGGTTGAATCAGGTGAGTCAGATAGTTTACCAGTGATGATTTCTTCCATGATAGCTGAGAAATATCTGAGAAAAGGGTACGAATCTTATCTCATTTTCGTGTTAAACACTCAAGAGTCTAAAGTAAAGATTGAAACAGTGCCAGTTGTATGTGAGTATTTGGATGTATTCTCGAGAGAGTTACCCGAATTACCCCCAGTTAGAGAGGTCGAGTTGGGAATTAAGTTAATTCTTGGAAGAGCACCCATTTCGGTTGCTCCGTATAGGATGGCCCACTAGAGTTGAAAGAATTGAAAGTTCAGTTGCAAGAGTTGACGAATAAAGGTTTTGCAGCACCGAGCTATTCACTATGGGGTGCTCCAGTACTTTTTGTAAAGAAGAAAGATGGGTCGATGAGATTGTGCATAGACTACAGATAGCTCAACAAAGTAACTGTGAAGAACAAGTATCCTTTACCGAGGATAGATGATCTATTTGATCAACTGAAGGGAGCTACGGTGTTCTCCAAGATCGACCTGAGGTCCGGTTATTACTAGTTGAGGGTTAAGGAGCAAGATGTACCGAAAATGGCATTTCGGACGGGGTAGGACCATGCCTTCTGACCGTATTTGGACAAGTTTGTGGTTGTCTTTATTGACGACATATTGGTTTATTCAAGAGATGGGAGTGATCATGTAGAACATCTGACAATTGTCTTACAGACCTTAAGAGACAAGCAATTATATGCTAAATTTAGTAAGAGCAATTTTTTGCTTCGAGAGGTAGGATTCCTAGTACATATTGTGTCGGGTGAAGGTATTAGAGTTGATCTGGGAAAGATCTCGACTATTGTGGAGTGGAAACCGCCGAGGAATTTGTCGACAGTCAGAAGCTTTTTGGGTTTAGCGGGGTACTATAGGCAGTTTGTGAAGGGATTTTCTATGATTGCTACTCCGATGATGAAACTATTGCACAAGGATGTTAAGTTTGAATGGACAGAAAAATGCCAACAGAGTTTCGAGAGATTGAAAACGTTGTTGAATGAGGCACCGGTTTTGGTACAACCTGAGTCGAGAAAAGAGTTTGTGGTCTACAGTGACGCATCGTTAAATGGTCTCGGTTGTGTGTTGATGCAAGAGGGTAAGGTAGTCGTTTACGCCTCGAGGCAGCTAAAACCACATGAGAAGAATTATCCGACTCATGACTTGGAGTTGGCCGCAATTGTTTTTGTAACAGACCAATTTTGACCCTAATCGGAACGGTGGTTTCGGGACCACGAATCCGAGTCCGAGTAATATTCTAATAATTTATTCTGTGTCTATTATATGTGAAATAAAATGTGTGAAAGTTTCGTAGAGAAATTTTATCGTTTAAGTGCTTAATTTGATAAAAAGGATTTAATCGTGAAAAGCGTAAAAGTTGCATGCTAAGGTGTAATGTACTAATTTGCTTGTGGCTTTTTAAGTGGGTGTCCCAAAAGGGCAATTAGCCCATTAACCATATTAATGGACGGCAATGGGCCAAATTAGTTATGTTAGTTTAGTTATATTAATTTTTTTATAAGGTTATGTTATATATTATAATAATGTTAATGCATTTATATAAAACAAACATAAAAATAAAGCCATCATCTCTTTCATTCTCTCCTAGCCGAATGTTAGGATAGAAAACACTATTGTTAAAGCTTCAAGTTTCGGCAAGTTAGAAAGCTTGATTAATGTATGGTCGGTTTTTAGTTTTTGATAATTTTTACGTTTTTGAGATCGTTGCTTCGTATATTACCCGACCCATGTCTAAATTTTTGAAAATACTATGTATATAGGATTCGGCCATTAACACGCTTGGATAGTTTTGATGTTTGATGATTTTAGATTAAATATATGTTAAAGATTTATAAGTTTTATGTTGAAGTTTTTGGTGATTTTGAGTAAATAGGGCTAAATTGAAAAGAATAAATTTGTGAAGGATTAAAATGTCAAATAAATGAAATGCATGGACACCTATGGCTATAGGGAAGATTCGGCCAAGCTATGGTGTTGGAAAATTCTGCATATTTTGTGTTTTGTGTAGATAGGACCAATTTGTAAAAATGGAAAACATTAGGGGCAAAAAGGTAAATTGCCCATTTGTGTGTTTTGGGACTAAATTGAGATGAAATGCGATTAAATGAACTAAATTCTAATGTGTTTTAGATCAAGAGCAAAGAAAAGCGGAATTAGGCAGGGGAAAGACGAAGGTTCTCGAATAGCAGATTCGCACGGACTATCGACAACCGAGGTAAGTCCTTTAGCTAAAATATGTCAAAAAAATAAATTTTGATTATATTAAATTATAAAAATTGATGAATTTTAGTACCCGTTTATATCATGGCCGAGTGTATGTAAGTATACTAGCTTGATGATTAAAGTTGGTTATGTGGTGTAAATTGTTGGATCGTATAATGATTTTAATTGTTTAAATGTGCGCGAGCCCAATTGAGTTGGACATATGTATATAATATTTATGAAGTGCATTAGAAATGTTTAACTATATTGATATGTTTCGGGCTATTACGCCTAGGAGGCTTCGTGCCGGTGTTACTTATCGGGCTATTGTGCCTAGCAGGCTTCGTGCCGGTGTTACTTATCGGGCTATTACGCCTAGCAAGCCTTGTGCCGGTGTCACTTATCGGGCTTTTACGCCTAGCAGGCTTGATGCCGGTGACGTGTTTTACAAAAGAGAAATCGAGTTTTTGTTCAAGGCAAGTTAAAGCTAATTTATTGGGTTAAATGCTCGTAAGTAAGCATGTAAGGTATGAATTAACTTCTTACCTATTTAAAATAAGGTAAGCAAGTAATTCAGTTATTTATTACAAATTGTATGTGTTATAAATGAAGTATATACATATATACACGTATGGTTATAATATGTGTTCTCGGTTTTACTAATGAATGATATGAATATTGTGGCTTTGGTCTTTTAAAATATGGATACAAGACTAGGTATATTCGGCCACATGGGTTGTTGTGTTTTTGATGCCACATTATAATAATTGAACTTTAAGTATATGAATGTTTATATCCATGGTTGCGTGATGGCATTTTTAGTTTTGGAAGGTTGGATTATGAATAAATATTTTGATTATATATGCATGTGGTTAAAGAGAAATTGTTCTATGAAATTATACGTTATATAGGTATGAAATTGAAAGCTTGAAAGTAAATGTGAGTACAAATGTACAAGTTGAATTATTGTAATTTTAAATGTTAATATTTGAATGTTATATTTGTCATGAATTTAGGACTTACTAAGCTAGTAAGCTTAATTGTGCGAAATGTTTTCTCTGTTTTATAGATTAGGTGCAAACTACAAGCTCATCGGGATCGTTCAGAAAGTCGTCCACACTATCAAACCGTTTTGGTACTCTTTCATTTTAGTTTTCGAATGAAGGCATGTATAGGAAAGGCTTTGTCTTTGTTTTGGTGAAAACTTTTAGTTCATGTATATAATAGCCATGCGAATATGGCTAAATTTTTAGTTAAGTATGCGTTATGGACTTTTGATACAAATGTCGGTTTATGTTAGTAATGTTTGTGCACTCTTAATCGAAGTTTACTCGGTTATATGGAACCATAGTCGTGTTTTGTTAATAAATCGATGATGTTATGATATTATGTGAATGTTTTAGGTACAAGTTAAATTGTATAAATGATTAAAATGCATGGATAGTACGAGTTGTATGTGGGTATATTCGTTTAGAACTAGTTAATCATATTTTTGTAATGAAACAGTTTTTAGTTAGCAGCAGTGATGTGATTTTGAAAAATCACCAAAAATAGGATAAATTGAATTAGAAGGTGAATGAGGTATAAAATCAAAGCTTATTGTGACTATTTTGATACTAAAGAAACAGATAGGCAAAGGAGTTTTATGTTATGAGATATTTAAATTTTAGTGAGACTTGTTCTGAATGAATTTGTGAGTCCATGTTCTGTCTTGGGAAAATTGTCAAAAATTGTACAACAATAATTAGGGAACATAGTTTATATGCTTAGAATCCTTAATGAGTCTATTTTTTATTGGAATAAACAAGAACATTATTGAAAATTTGTGCAATGAGATAACTGAGTTTTTGTAACGATAGGTCAGAATCATCAACAGTGAAATAGGGGAAATTTTGATGAATAAACTGTACTAATTGGCCACATGAAAAATTCTGGAAAAATTATGGTATATACATATATGAGTCTAGTTTCAAGGAAAATTTACGGATCTAAATTTCGAGTTTTGTCACTCGAGGTATGATCAATTTAGTCAGCATGACGCAGTTGGACAGCTTTAAATTCTTATGCCCCGAACTAGTAGTCAAGTCTAGTAATACCATATACTCGACTCCGGTAAAGGTCTCGGGTAAGGGGTGTTACATTTGATTGGTATCAGAGCTTACAGTTTAGTCGATTCTAGGACTACCGTAGCGTGTGTGAGTCTAGCTATACATGCTTTTATCATATATTGATAGTGTGGTGACTTCTGACAGCCTGAACTTTGTTTTATATAGTAAATGGATACTGATCCTGAAAGAGCCGTCGCGGATGATGTAGAAAGTGTAGCGCCTGACCGTGCACATGAATCAGTGTCGGTAGACTCTCGACCTGTTTCGGGTTGTCATGAGGGAGAAACTAAGCAAGCCTTCTATCAAATGATGAATGAGTGGTTTACCCAGTTTATCCAGACTAACCCGGCTGTATATCAACCCCCACCCCCGAATAATCCAACTCCGATTCCTTCAGCACCCCCAATGATAGATTCGGTCAGAGCTAGTATGCCCCCAGTTGATAAAATCTGAAAATTTGGGGCCGAAGAATTTAAAGCCAATGATGATGATGACGCAGAGCGAGCCGAAATGTGGCTTGATAACACTATTCGGGTACTTGATGAGCTATCTTGTACTCCAGATGAATGCCTGAAGGTGTGCTATATCTTTCTCGAGGAGACAATTGCATATCACCGTGGAATACACTAATATCGTGAGTTCAGAAAGAAAAAAAAGCGTGGGATTTCTTCGAATGAATTTCGCAAGAAATATATCGATTAAAGATTCATTGATCAAAAACGAAAGGAATTCCTTGAGTGAAGCAGAGGGCGAATGACCGTGACGGAATATGGAAGAAAATTTGTCGAGCTCTCAAGCAGATATGCTAGAGAGTGTGTTTTCTGAAGCTATTATGTGTAAAAGATTTGAAGATGGCACGAATGAAGATATAAAGATGTTTGTTGGCATTCTTGAAATTCAAGAGTTTGTGACTCTAGTTGAGCGAGCTTGCAAAGTGAAGAGCTCTCGGAAAAGAAAAGAAAGGTGAGGCAGGAGCTAGAGACATTCGTAAAAGATCTTCGGGTAAGGTCTACCATACCACATCCAAGAAGTTCAGAGATGACTACAGCCGACATAAAGCTACTACAGATCCACCTAGACGGGATCGACCTCCTATGAGCTCTCGAGCTACCTCGATAGCCAGTGTTGGTAACGTTCCACAGAATAGAGTTGAATGCAAGCACTGTGGAAAATGGCACTCAGGGAGTTGTAGATTTCATGATCGGTCCTTCTTTAAATGTGGATCATCAGATCATTTCATTAGAGAATGTCCGATATTGACTGAACAGAATACAATTCAGAATATTAAGCCGAGCAACACGTCAGTGCGGGGCAGACCACCCAGACATTTCGGCAATGTATGTGGTAGTCAGAAAGGAACGAAGAACACTACAGTTCAATCTGAGGCTAGAGCTCCAGCTAGAGCTTATGCTGCACGAGCCAGAGAGGATGCTTCCTCCCCCGATATCATTACCGGTACTTTCACCCTTTATGACACTACTGTAATTGCATTAATTGATCCTGGTTCGACTCACTCATATGTGTGTGAAACTTTAGAATTCGGAAAGACTCTGCTAGTTGAGTCTACCGAGTTTGTGATACGTGTGTCCAACCCTTTGGGTAGATGTGTGCTTGTAAATAAAGTGTGTAGGGGTTGCCCGTTGATGATTCGGGATTTGCTTTCCCGGTGATTTAATGTTGTTTCCCTTTGTGAATTTGATATAATCTTGGGTATGGGTAGTTAACTTCACATGAGGCAATAGTGGATTGTAAAAGAAAGCTTATTGATTTGAAATGTCGAAACGGTGAGACCATCAGAATTAAATCCTGTGATGTAAATGGGTTGCCTACAGTAATATCTTCAATGTTAGCCCGGAAGTATGTGAGAAAAGGGTGTGAAGCTTATCCGCTTATGTCTTTGGATAATAAAATGTCGAGAAACAAATCGAATCAGATCGGTTGTATGTGAATACCCCGATGTGTTTCGGAAGAACTACTGGGTTTACTGATGCGACGAGAGATTGAGTTCTAAGATCGAGTTAATGCTCGATGCGACCGATTTCGATAGCTCGTGCATCGAATGGCACCTACTAAATTAAAAGAATTGAAAGCACGATTGCAATAGTTGATGATAGGGCTTTGCACGACCGAGCTTCTCTCCTTGAGGTGCACGGTTTTATTCGTGAAAAAGAAAGATGGGACCATGCGAATGTGTATCGACTCTACATGCAAGAATGAATAAGGTAACCATAAAGAATAAGTACCGTTACCTCGGATTGATGATTTGTTTGATCGGTTGAAGGGGCTTGGTGTTTTCAAAGATAGATTTGAGATCGGGTTATTATCGCCATGAGTCGAGATACGAGATGTGCCAAAGAGCTGCGCGTTCGAACGAGGTACAACGAACATTTGAGTTTTTGGTTATGCCTTTTGGACTCACTAATGCACTGCTTTGTTTTTATGGATCTAATGAACCGAGTCTTCCGGCGCTTTTGGACCGGTTTGTAGTAGTGTTTATTGATGATATACTAATCTACTCCAAAAATGAAACCGAACATGCTGAGCATTTGAGAGTAGTCCTACAAACTTTGAGAGATCAACGATTGTATGCAAAGTTCAGTAAGTGTGATTTTTGGATGAATAAAGTCAGCTTCTTGGGTCATGTTGTTTCGGTGTTAGGTATTCGGGTGGATCCAAACAAAATAGCAGCTATACTCGATTGGAAACCACCAAAGAATGTTTCCGTGATCCGAAGTTTCCTAGGCCTTGTGGGATATTACAGACGATTTGTAAAAGGTTTTTCTGTTATAGCTACACCTTTGACAAGACTACTACAGAAAGATGTCAAATTTGAGTGGTCAGAAAAGTGTCAGAAAAGTTTCGAGCAGTTGAAAGCCCTTTTGACCGAAGCTCCAGTGTTAGCTCAGCCTGAATCGGGTAAAGAATTTATTGTTTTTAGTGATGCTTCCTTGAATGGGTTGGGTTGCGTTTTAATGCAGGAAGGCAAGGTTATAGCCTACGCTTCGAGACAATTGAAGCTGCATGAGAAGAATTATCCGACTCACGATCTGGAATTAGCAGCCATTGTGTTCGCATTGAAAATTTGGCGTCACTACTTATTTGTCGAGAAATGTCATATTTATTCGGACCATAAAAGTCTAAAATATTTGATGACTCAGAAAGATCTAAATTTGAGACAACGCAGATGGTTAGAATTGCTGAAAGACTATGAATTAGTGATTGACTACCATCCAAGGAAAGCTAATGTTGTTGCGGATGCGTTAAGTCGAAAATCATTATTTGCTCTTCGTGCATTGAATGCACAGATGGCTATGTTTGATGATGGTTCGATCATAGCCGAGTTACAAGCAAGACCGATGTTTATTCAGCAAATTTGTGATGCACAGAAGGTTGACAAAAATTTGATTTCTATTCGGATTCAGTGTGAAAACGGTACAGAATCGGATTTTCAGATTGATGCAAATGATTGTTTGAATTATAAAAGCCGATTGTGTGTTCCAAAGAACTCAGATTAGATACAGATGATCCTGAGTGAGGCCCATAGTGGTCGACTATCGATACACCCGGGTAGCACAAAAATGTATAACGATTTGAAGCAGTTCTATTGGTGGCACGGCATGAAACGGGACATATCGAGTTTGTTTCAAGTGCTTAATCTGTCAACAAGTGAAAATGAGCATCGTGTACCGTCGGATTACTTCAACTAATCATGATACCCGAATGGAAATGGGATAGAATTACAATGGATTTTGTATCCGGTCTTCCTATGACACCGAGTAAGAAAGATGCCGTATGGGTTATCGTTGATAGACTGACTAAATCAGCTCATTTTGTGTCGGTACGTATCAACTATTCACTTGATAAGCTTGTCGAATTGTATGTGTCGCAGATTGTAAGGTTGTATGGTGTACCGAGTTCCATTGTTTCAGATAGAGACCCGAGATTCACATCACGGTTTTGGAAGAAATTGCAAGATGCTTTAGGTACTAAACTTTATTTTAGTACAGCCTTTTACCCGCAAACAGACGGTTAGTCTGAGCGAACTATTTTGATACTTGAGGACATGTTGAGGTGTTGCGTTCTCGAATTTGAAGGTACGTGGGAACGATACCGACCTTTGGTTGAATTTGCTTATAATAATAGCTTCCAAACTAGTATAAAAATGGCGCCTTATGAAGCCTTATACGGTCGAAAATGTCGCACACCGTTGTATTGGGTGAGCTCGGTGAAAATAAGATACGGGGTTGATTGGATTAAAGAAGCGAGCGAGAAGGTGGTTCTTATTAGGAGTAATTTGAAAGTCGCCGGATCGTCAAAAGTCCTATGCTGATTTGAAACGTAAGGACATTGAATTTCAGGTCAGAGATCGGGTGTTCTTAAAAGTTTCTCCGTGGAAGAAAATACTCCGATTTGGTCGGAAAGGCAAGTTGAGTCCGAGATTTATCAGACTGTATGAAATCATTGAACGTATAGGGCCTATTGCTTATAGATTGAAATTGCCCTCTGATTTAGAAAAGATACACAATGTATTTCATGTTTCGATGCTTCGCAAATACAGATCGGATCCGTCACATGTGATCACACCGTCAGAGATTGAAAGTCGATCCGATTTGACATATGATGAAGAACCGATCCGTATCTTAGCTTGGGAAATGAAAGAGTTGAGAAATAAGAGGATTCCATTAGTGAAAGTATTATGGAATAGACACGGAGTTGAAGAGGCTACGTGGGAACCTGAGGATTCAATGAGGCAACAATATTCGAACTTGTTTAACGGTAAGATTTTCGAGGACGAAAATCCTTAAGGGGGGAGAGTTGTAACAGACCAATTTTGACCCTAATCGGAACGGTGGTTTCGGGACCACGAATCCGAGTCCGAGTAATATTCTAATAATTTATTCTGTGTCTATTATATGTGAAATAAAATGTGTGAAAGTTTCGTAGAGAAATTTTATCGTTTAAGTGCTTAATTTGATAAAAAGGATTTAATCGTGAAAAGCGTAAAAGTTGCATGCTAAGGTGTAATGTACTAATTTGCTTGTGGCTTTTTAAGTGGGTGTCCCAAAAGGGCAATTAGCCCATTAACCATATTAATGGACGGCAATGGGCCAAATTAGCTACCTATATATGTTAGTTTAGTTATATTAATTTTTTTATAAGGTTATGTTATATATTATAATAATGTTAATGCATTTATATAAAACAAACATAAAAATAAAGCCATCATCTCTTTCATTCTCTCCTAGCCGAATGTTAGGATAGAAAACACCATTGTTAAAGCTTCAAGTTTCGCAAGTTAGAAAGCTTGATTAAGGTATGGTCGGTTTTAGTTTTTGATAATTTTTACGTTTTTGAGATCGTTGCCAGTATATTACCCGACCCATGTCTAAATTTTTGAAAATACTATGTATATAGGATTGGCCATTAACATGCTTGGATAGTTTTGATGTTTGATGATTTTAGATTAAATATATGTTAAAGATTTATAAGTTTTATGTTGAAGTTTTTGGTGATTTTGAGTAAATAGGGCTAAATTGAAAAGAATAAATTTGTGAAGGATTAAAATGTCAAATAAATGAAATGCATGGACACCTATGGCTATAGGGAAGATTCGGCCAAGCTATGGTGTTGGAAAATTTTGCATATTTTGTGTTTTGTGTAGATAGGACCAATTTGTAAAAATGGAAAACATTAGGGGAAAAATGGTAAATTGCCCATTTGTGTGTTTTGGGACTAAATTGAGATGAAATGCGATTAAATGAACTAAATTCTAATGTGTTTTAGATCAAGAGCAAAGAAAACGGAATTAGACCAGGGAAAGACGAAGGTTCTCGAATAGCCCAGGATTCGCACGGACTATCGACAACCGAGGTAAGTCCTTTAGCTAAAATATGTCAAAAAAATAAATTTTGATTATATTAAATTATAAAAATTGATGAATTTTAGTACCCGTTTATATCATGGCCGAGTGTATGTAAGTATACTAGCTTGATGATTAAAGTTGGTTATGTGGTGTAAATTGTTGGATCGTATAATGATTTTAATTGTTTAAATGTGCGCGAGCCCAATTGAGTTGGACATATGTATATAATATTTATGAAGTGCATTGGAAATGTTTAACTATATTGATATGTTTCGGGCTATTACGCCTAGCAGGCTTCGTGCCGGTGTTACTTATCGGGCTATTGTGCCTAGCAGGCTTCATGCCGGTGTTACTTATCGGGCTATTAAACCTAGCAGGCCTTGTGCCGGTGTCACTTATCGGGCTTTTACGCCTAGCAGGCTTGATGCCAGTGACGTGTTTTACAAAAGAGAAATCGAGTTTTTGTTCAAGGCAAGTTAAAGCTAATTTATTGGGTTAAATGCTCAGGTAAGCATGTAAGGTATGAATTAACTTCTTACCTATTTAAAATAAGGTAAGCAAGTAATTCAGTTATTTATTACAAATTGTATGTGTTATAAATGAAGTATATACATATATACACGTAAGGTTATAATATGTGTTCTCGGTTTTACTAATGAATGATATGGATATTGTGGCTTTGGTCTTTTAAAATATGGATACAAGACTAGGTATATTCGGCCACATGGGTTGTTGTGTTTTTGATGCCACATTATAATAATTGAACTTTAAGTATATGAATGTTTATATCCATGGTTGCGTGATGACATTTTTGGTTTTGGAAGGTTGGATTATGAATAAATATTTTGATTATATAAGCATGCGGTTAAAGAGAAATTGTTCTATGAAATTATACGTTATATAGGTATGAAATTGAAAGCTTGAAAGTAAATGTGAGTACAAATGTACAAGTTGAATTATTGTAATTTTAAATGTTAATATTTGAATGTTATATTTATCATGAATTTAGGACTTACTAAGCTAGTAAGCTTAATTGTGCGAAATGTTTTCTCTGTTTTATAGATTAGGTGCAAACTACAAGCTCATCGGGATCGTTGAGTAAAGTCGCCCACACTATCAAACCTGTTTTGGTACTCTTTCATTTTAGTTTTCGAATGAAAGCATGTATAGGAAAGGCTTTGTCTTTGTTTTGGTGAAAACTTTTGGTTCATGTATATAATAGCCATGCGAATATGGCTAAATTTTTAGTTAAGTATGCTTTATGGACTTTTGATACAAATGTCGGTTTATGTCAGTAATGTTTGTGCACTCTTAATCGAAGTTTACTCGGTTATATGGAACCATAGTCGAGTTTTGTTAATAAATCGATGATGTTATGATATTATGTGAATGTTTTAGGTACAAGTTAAATTGTGTAAATGATTAAAATGCATGGATAGTACGAGTTGTATGTGGGTATATTCGTTTATAACTAGTTAATCATATTTTTGTAATGAAACAGTTTTTAGTTAGCAGCAGTAATGTAATTTTGAAAAATCACCAAAAATAGGATAAATTGAATTAGAAGGTGAATGAGGTATAGAATCAAAGCTTATTGTGTCTATTTTGATACGAAAGAAGCAGAGTAGGCAAAGGAGTTTTATGTTATGAGATATTTAAATTTTAGTGAGACTTGTTCTGAATGAATTCGTGAGTCCATGTTCTGTCTTGGGAAAATTGTCAAAAATTGTACAACAATAATTAGGGAACATAGTTTATATGCTTAGAATTCTTAATGAGTCTATTTTTTATTGGAATAAAAAGAACATTATTGAAAATTTTTTGCAATGAGATAACTGAGTTTTTGTAACGATAGATCAGAATCATCAACAGTGAAATAGGGGAAATTTTGATGAATAAACTGTACTAATTGGCCACATGAAAAATTCTGTAAAAATTATGGTATATACATATATGAGTCTAGTTTCAAGGAAAATTTACGGATCTAAATGTCGAGTTTTGTAACTCGAGTTATGATCAATTTAGTCAGCATGACGCAGTTGGACAGCTTTAAATTCTTATGCCCCGAACTAGTAGTCAAGTCTAGTAATACCACATACTCGACTCCGGTAAAGGTCTCGGGTAAGGGGTGTTACAATTTTCGCGTTAAAGATTTGGTGACATTACTTATATGTGAGAAGTGCTGAATCTTCACGGATCATAAGAGTTTGAAGTATTTGATGGATCAAAAGGAATTAAATTTACGGCAATGACGGTGGCTTGAATTATTGAAGGACTATGAGCTAGTGATTGATTACCATCTGGGGAAAGCGAATGTAGTTGCGAATGCTTTAAGTGGAAAATCCTTGTATGCTTTGAGAGCTATGAGCACGAGTTTGTCATTGTCTGATGATGGTGCTATACTAGCCGAGTTGAGAGCTAGACCACTATTTTTTCAACAAATATGTGGGGCTCAAAGGAATGATAGTGAAATACTCGCTAAAAGAGGTAAGTGTGAATCAGGAACTAATTCTGAATTCCGGGTGAGTTCGGATGGTTGCTTAGTGTTCCATGATAGAATTTGTGTACCCAGAGATGACGAGTTGATCCGAGAAATTTTACAAGAGGCACAGAGTAGTTATTTGTCAGTACACCCTGGCAGTACGAAAATGTACAATGATCTGAAAAAAATTTATGTGGTGGCCGAGAATGAAAAGAGACATCTCGGAGTATGTAACAAGATGTCTGATTTGTCAACAAGTGAAAGATGAGCATCAAGTGCCTTCGGGATTACTTCAGCCAGTGATGGCTCCCGAGTGGAAGTGGGATCAAATTACCATGGATTTTGTTACGGGCTTGCCTATGACTCCGAAGAAAAGAGATGCTATGTGGGTTATTGTTGATAGATTAACGAAGTCGGCTCACTTTATACCTGTGCGTATTGATTATTCACTAGAAAAGTTAGTCGAGTTGTATATTGCAGAGTTAGTAAGATTACATGGAGTGCCTGTATCAATTACCTCGGACAGAGGCCCAAGATTTACTTTGAGGATTTGGAAGAAGTTACAGGAGGCCTTGGGTAAAAGGTTGAATTTTAGTACTGCATTTCATTCTCAAACTAACGGTCAGTCTGAGAGAGTAATCCAAGTTCTTGAGGATATGCTCTGATGCTGTGTGTTAAAGTTCGAAGCTAGTTAGGAAAGATATCTACCCTTGGTTGAATTTGCTTACAATAACAGTTATCAATCGGGCATACGGATGGCACCGTATGAAGCCTTGTATGGTCGTAAGTGTCGGACTCCCTTGTATTGGACCGAGCTGAGTAAGAAGCAAATTCATGGTGTTGATTTAGTTAAAGAGACTGAGAAGAAAGTGAAAGTGATCAGGGATAGTCGGAAGGCTGCTTCCGACCGACAAAAGTCGTACGCGAATTTGAAAAGAAAAGAAATTGAGTTTCAAGTGGGCGACAAGGTATTTTTGAAAGTGTCGCCGTGGAAGAAAATATTGAGGTTTGGTCGAAAGGGTAAATTGAGTCTGAGATTCATAGGGCCGTATGAGATTACCGAAAGGATTGGGCCAATGGCATATCAGTTGGCTTTACCGGTAGAGTTAGAGAAAATTCACAATGTGTTCCATGTATCAATGTTAATACGTTATCGCTTCGATCCTTCACATGTGATTCCTCCAACAGAAATTGAGATACGACCGGATATGACATATGAGGAAGAGCAAATTAAAATCTTGGCTCGAGAAGTGAAATAGTTGAGGAATAAGGACATAGCCTTAGTAAAAGTCTTGTGGCAAAAACATGGTGTAGAAGAGGCTACGTGGGAATCGGAGGAAGCCATGAGAGAGCAATATCCAAACCTCTTTACCGGTAAGATTTTTAAGGATGAAATTCTCTAAAGAGGGGGAGAGTTGTAACAGCCCGATTTTGGGGCTAGTCAGAATAGTGGTTTTGAGACCACTTATCCGAGGTTGTGGAAATTTATTTTGATATTAATTTTATGTGTCATAACATGTTTATAGGGATGTATGAGAATTTTGGTACCTTAATTTTAACGATTGATTGCATAATTGTGAAAAAGGACTAAATTGCATAAAGTGCGAAAGTTTCAAATTTCAAGTTAGAGGTGTCTAATTGTTAAAGGATATCAAAATAGAGGTCTTTAAAGTGAAAGTAGGCCATTATATGTGTGTTGGCCGACCATATAAGCTAGGGAGACAAGAGCATTCAATTTTGGTCAAATTTGGTGATATTAGGTGGCTATAATGAATAAAATAAGATAAAGAAAAGAGGAAGCTATCATCTTTTTCATTTTCTTCTTCCTCCACCAAAAATTTTAGCAAGGAATAGGGGTTTTGAAGCTTAAACTTTCAGCCAAGATATCCTTTAGCAAGTAAGTGATTTTAGGGGTATTTCTTGGTGATTTTTGTGTTTTTGGAACCCCCAAAGCTTAAGCTAGCTAATGAGGGGACTAAATTGCATTATGGTGGGAAGTCTAAGGACTTTCCATGAGAGTATTTATGTTATTAGCTGAGTTTTTATTAAAGAAAATGAATGTTAGAGAGATGAGAAACAACCCTTGTGAAAGGTGTTTGCATGGAAACACCTAAATAAGACTTAAATGCAAAAAATGAATTTGTGTCATAAATGCATGAAATGGTGAGAATGGTGAGTAGTTGTAAGAGAAATAAATGTTCAGTTAGACTTGTTTATTTAGAAAATGTGTTGAAAATTAAATTACGAGCCTAGGGGCAAAATCATAATTTTGCCATAGTACAAGGGCAAAATGGTCATTTTTACCCAAGTATAGATTTTCATGTATTATGATCATAGAATGATCTAAACGAATGAATTTCATTATTATAGATCAAGCAGAGCGTGGAATCAACCTTGACCATGGAAAAGGCAAGGTGATGGATTAAATCGTTAGTTAACACGTTTTGCACCGAGGTAAGTTTATGTGTAAACAATGCATATTTGTGTAAACATTATGTTGCTAATTAGTGTATGGCATGATTGATAACATGTGTGGTTCAAGTGGATTGAATGTGGTAGTCATTGAATAATTATTGTATGAACGATGAAATAGTCATATAAATGTGTAGTGACGACACTTGTTGGTGGGCTCAGTGCAATACCACCTTGGTGCTTAATTATGATGGGCTATGTGTGATACCATCGCCTATTCATCATTTGGTGGGCTATGTGCGATACCACCGTAACTAATCTTTTTGGTGGGCTATGTCTAATACCACCATAATAAAGGCTGTTGGTGGGCTAAGTGCGAAACCACCGAGTAATTTGACTATGAGTAATGGAATTAGAGATAGTGATGTGTTGTATTATGTGACTTTGTGATTCTAAGTGCAGCTGAACCTATTAAAGAATGTATGCATTAAGCTTGTGATATGGTTAGAATGTGGGAATGGAGAAAATGAGTAAGCATGATCATGAATGTAGATTGTTTCTTGCTTAGTATGTAATGCTATGTAATTGTTTAATACATGTTATAATGTTATATTGTTTACATATAAACTTACTAAGCTTAAAGTTTACTCCCCCTTCTCTTTTTCCCTTGTTTTATAGAGTTTAGGAGCCAAGCCAAGATACGAAGATATTCAGAAGATCGCCCACACTATCAGCTCACCTCGGTATATCTAGACTTAATGATTTTGTACATGGCATGTATAGGGACTAGACTAGTTAGGTTTTTTTGTCATATTGGCCAATATGTATTGGCCCTTGTTAAGATAACTATTTTGTATATTGCCATGGTTGATGGCTCACTTTATCATTTATGAAATTACAAAGTTATCTATGGAAGTTCATATTGAAATTATGAGATGTTTATTAGTATGTTGAATGGGTTCATGTAGTGTAAGGTATAGGGGTGCAAAGAGCTTGGCAAACAGCCTTGTTCTTGTCCACATGGGTAGGCACACGGGCGTGTGTCTAGGCTGTGTGTGACACAAGGTCAAGCCTTAGGCGTGTGTTCGGGCCGTGTGAAGTCTGCACCTCGAATATGGTATTTGAATTGTCACACTTTGAAGCACACAGGCGTGCCCAGGCCGTGGGGAAATAATCAGAGGCGATCACGGACCAGCCATATGGGCTTGTGTCTAGGTCGTGCGACTCTAGTCAATGCCGATCACAGGCGTTGAACATGGGTGTGTGAGATGATACATGGGCGTGTCATCTAGTCCACGGGCGTGTGACTCCAGTTTAGGTGACATTTTCCTAAATGTTTCAAAGTTTGTTATTTATGTCTGATATTTTTTGGTGGTTAGTATAGGCCCCTATAGGCCTATTATAAGGAAGTTAGATGTAAGATTGAAAATGCTTGAATTTGGAATTGAATTTGCTAACTCGAAGTTATATGAACAAGTGAGTCGAGTCCGGTAATGCCTCGTGCCCGATTCCGATACAAGATACGGGTAAGAGGTGTTACACTATTACCCATATTTCCAGTGTTTTGAGGTGGCCTTCCCCTCGCAATTGTATTACTTGGCCGAGTAGTCTAAGCCTTTTCTTTATCTAACCTTTCAGGGCAATATCTGAGATAATGCCTATAAGAACCACATTTAAAACATGACTCGTCTTTCAATCTACATTCACCAAAGTATTGTTTATTACATTGCTGACATTTAGGCTAGTTGCTTTTTACACTATCGATGCTCACTACAGACATAGCTTGAGGTTTCGAGCTCGAATGTTTTTTTCCTTTATCTTTATTAGAATAGCCCATTGAAGCTAACGAGTGACTGTGAATTTTTTTTGAATTCTTTAATGGTAATGAGTATGACTTTTCCGTAGGCCTTTTTCCTGAATCACGAGCCTCAGTATCAACTTTTCTTTTTTGCTTCGCTAAGTTCCTCAGCCTTGTGTGCTCTTTCCACTAGAACTACAAATTCTTTCAACTCAAGAATCCCAACTAACAGCTTGATATCTTCATTTGGGTCATCTTCGAATCAGTGCACATAGCACCCTTTGTCGGTATACATTCCCAGGCATACTTACTGAGTCATATAAATTCCCTCTCATACTCAGCTACTAACATACGACCTTGCTTCAATTCAAGGAACTCCTTACATTTCTTATTGAGAAATCTCTGACTCACTTATTTCTTTCTAAGCTCTGTCTGAAAGAATTCCTATTTAATCTATCTCTCAGTACTACTGCAACCAAGGTGTTCCACCATTGATAAGCTAGATCTTTCAACAAAGAAGCACCATATTTCAAACATTCCACTAGAGTACACAATAATTCATCAAATACCCTCACCATATTTTCTAACCAAAACTTGGCTCTCTCTGGATCATCTTCAGCAGTACCTCGAAACTCTTCAGCCCCATACTTTAGGATTTTATCAGCTGAAGGCTTGCTTACTCTCACTAGTTCCAAACCCTGAGGAACTAGGGGGACCGGTTAGGGTACAAGTGGGGGTGGAGGTCGTTGGGCCATTGGGTTCGTTTACACGAACTCAGAAAACCACTATGACATCATCTCGAAGAAGGCTTTCTTAGCCTCTCCTCCTCGGCGCTCAAATACGGGCCTACTACCACTAGACGCTGCCCTATGAATAGAGGCTTGCGCGTCACTTTCTACTTTATTAGAATCAGCTCGGTTGGATGATAGCAGGTTATATAATGGCATGTATTTTGAGACTCATACATGCTACGTTCAACTCGAGAACTTACTACACCGCATCTTTGATACCATTAAATGTAACACCCCTAATCCGTATTCGTCGCCAGAATAGGGCTACGGAGCATTACCGTATAAACAGAATATTAAGACATACATTCCATACATCATTGAAAAGATATTATAAAACATTCATTCACATGCATATTGTCCCTAAATCGAGCCCTCGATTCCGTAGAATCACCTTAGAAACAATTTGGGACTAAACTGGAAACATTTGAAAAGCCTAAGAAAAAGTTAGAAAAAACTTTGGCTATAGGGGTCACATGGCCATATGGTCAGGTCGTGTGCCTCACACGGCTGAGACACACGCTTGTGTCTCAGGCCGTGTAACCTTCGAACTAGGGACATATGGTCGTGTGCCAACGCGTGCCCTCACCGGTGTAACTCTATAGGTAAGGTCACACGCCTGTGTGCCAGGCCGTGTAACTCTCAAAATAGCCCCAGATGCCCGTGTGCCAGGCTATGTGTTAGGCCATGTAACTAACTAACATGGATGCAATGGAACTTACAAGGGACACAAGGCCCTGTCGCCAGGCCGTGTGTCTTGCACGGATAAGTTAGTTGCCCATGTCTCAGGCTGTATGGACATAAATTCGCCTGAAATCAGGTGATTTTGAACATCGAAGCTTGCACGCGCCTAAAGGCCTTTTGTACACATAATCAAGACATCAAAAAGTGACCAAAAATTACATATAATGACCAATTAAATATTCCAAAATCAATTATCCAATATGCCATACAAGGCACCTCAAATGCATTCATTGACAACTTATTTAACCATGTATATGTCACCATATTTCAATCATCAACATCTAGCTCAATATTGTAACACCCCTAACCCGTATCTATAGCTGGAATAGGGTTACGAAGTATTACCATAAAATCATAACATCAAAACATTCATTCCAAATCATTTCAACATTAGCCATCAAGTCCAAAAATGCCAAAATGTCATCAATCAAAAAACCATATTGACAAGCCAAACATAAAGGCCATATCATCAAGCACAAAAAACATATATATGCCATTATATCAGCGACCAAAGCATAAAAATCTACCTATAAAATTGATGGACAGTGTGATGGATCTTTGACTAGCTTCCAACCCTGTTGAGCTTCCAATAATCTGTAAGGTAAAAGAAAAAATACATAAGTAATGAACATATAGTAAGCTCTTATAAACTTTAAGCATAATATTCCATTTCAAAATAAACTTTATAGAATAAACATAAATCTATGCCAATTCTATAAGATTCATAAATCGATATGATCATTAACTCACAAATGAGTAAGTTTATTAATGTCGCATATTTATTGACCATTCATAACATGATATAATTTCATGAGACATAATATATATCATCAATCCCTTTTATAAGATTTTATATCTTTCTATTTACTTAGTTCCCAATCCGTCCCCAATGCTTATCATAAGCCTAAACAATATTATTAATTCTCGATTCAGTGATTTATCCCTAGCATAAGCAATTTGCTCACATATAATACATTATAATACATCCCAATTACGTACTTACCATTTCATTTCCTTTTCTTTCCCATTTCGTATGCATAGTACAAGCATAATCATAAACATCAATCATATCCACAAGCTTGGCATAAGCCTTAGCACATCAACAACACATGTTAGTTCATTTAAACATGATTCATATGAATTTGACATGGATAACCATTATACTTGAGTATGATTCAATTGGATTTATCATCCATCTAAACATATCATGTTTTTCCATGTACCACCATTCCATAGAGTTTCATATAAACATGTCTTAGTTCTTATTGAACACTTACCATTTCATCTGCATATACATAAGACATAAACAAACATAACATTAACCATAGCCACAAGCTAGTGATTAAACACATAACTTAGTAATATCATCACATGGTAAGATATGGGTAGATAACGTAGCATCACTTCTATCATACCTTTCATAAACATGAATATTCATACTTTGTACATCATACCTTTCCATGTTTGTCGTAGTGAAGTCAATCGAAACCCTTACTGGAGCTCACAAAAATAATGCTAAATGATAGTCGTAACCATCCCTTCTCAATTCGATGGTCGAAACCATCCCTTTTCATTAATTGTTGGTCGTCACCATCCCTTTTCATAGTTGATGGTCGTCACCATCCCTTTTCATAATCGATAGGCGAAGCTATCCCTTTTCATAATCGATAGTCGAAGCTATCCCTTTTCATAATTAATAGCTGAAGCTATCGCTTTTCATATTTAATGGTTGTCACCATCCCTTTTCATAGTTGATGGTCGTCACCATTCCTTTTCATAATTGATAGCCAAAGCTTTTCATATTCGATAGATGAAGTTATCACTTTTCATATTCGATAGCCAAAGATATCCCTTTTCATTGGTCGATGATTGCCGATACGCTGTTGGATTTTTTTGTCGAGACATAATTTGATATTATAAAATGATAACATTTAAAATATATTTTAAAATTCTATTTAAACATACGAACGTACCTAACTACATTAAAGAACTGTAAAAGTACAGGGGCATTTTGGTAATTTTCCATTCTCCTCAATTTTCCACCCGATCTTCATCTACATTAATATTTTCATCTAATCTATTAATTTAGATAGTAAAACAATTTATTTTGCACAATTTAGTCATTTTTGACATTTTTACAAAATTGCCTCTAACATTTTACTTTTATTTAATTTAGTCCATGAGCCTAGAACATGCAAATTAACCATTTTTATTGAAATTTTACACTAACAGAATATTTATGACCTCCATTTCAGCCTATTTTTGCAACAATTTTACATCAAATCCTTATACTTTTATTTTTTTAGCAATTTAGTCCTTAATCGATAAATTCATCAAAAATAACTTAACAAAATACTTTTAAATAACAACTAATATTACAAATTCATCATTTAACATAAAAAATCACTACATTCATCAATGGAAACATTCAAAATCATTAACAATTTCATATTTGAAGGTACATGTTAGCTGAACCTGGCTACAACGATCTCAAAAACAAAAAAATTATTAGAAATCGATAAATAAATTACTTACTTGCACCCATTTCTGTTTGGCCGAAGCTTGGAGCTTCTCCCTTTCTTTATCCATGGTGACATTCGGTGTTTAAAGAAGAATGAAAAAACAAATCATAATTTTCATCTTTATTTTAATTATAATACTTATTTTTAATTATTTTAACCTTTATACATAAATAAAGCTAAAACTTTAAAGTTCCCTTGCCATCCCAATATCGTTAGGATAGGTAATTTACTCAATAAGGCCATCCAGTTATAATTCTTTAATCAATTAACACTTTTAAACTAATAGCGATTGACTTTTTTAACTTTTACAATTTAGTCCTTTTTAATTAATTAACTAGCGAAACGTTAAAATATTTCAATGAAACTTTAATACCACCTTAATGATACTCTGTAAATATTTATAAAAATATTTACGACTCAGTTTATAAAAATGAGGTCCCGATACCTCATTTTCTAAAACCACTTGACCTTTAGGTCTTACCACTTGAACTTTATAAATCGCTTATATAACATAAATTATCAAATCAAAAACCTTTTTTAAATCACATTTGACTCGTAAATATTAAATAATAATATTTATGAACTTACTCGTCGGAATTGGTGGCCCCAAAACCATTGTTTTTGACACCACTAGAAAACTGGTTGTTACAACTCTCCCCCTTTACGAAAATTTTGTCCTCGAAATTTCTCACCTGATGAAAGTCATCACATCAAATCTTTTTGTCATCTTCTCAATGGTAATCCACGGATAAATTTTATAACTCAACTCGATTCAGAATTCATATTAAAACTTGATACCATATCAGAACTTAACTGAACAACTATGATGTTCTCTTGTCATAACATTATCATTAGTAGTATAAGTACCGAGAAATTCCCTAGTGACCATCTGATGAAATAGAACCGAGAAACCTAAATTATCAAACTCTGACTGATGCTTCTGATATGTTTGCATCTGTAACTTTCAACTAATATTTGTTCCACTTACATGGAAAGCGTCAAGCAATAACGTTTAACACAAACGTGATAACTTCAACTATCGATACGACTTTAACTCATAATGACATTTCCCGGTTATATCTGATCTGATAGATATATTTCTGTATCATGTCTTCTAGAATCTGAATCTTTCATTCTAACTATTTGTCTAATTACTCATGAATGCGCAAAATTTATTCTCGAACCTGGGAATAAACTCAAATGCATATAACTCAATTAACTTTTCAATGAATAGCCCGCTTTGATTAGAAAAACTAAGTCAATTTTATCTATCGGATAATAACATTTCAAAATAATCCGTTCTTCTTGTTGTCAAGTTAACCCAGACATACATTCTATAATAATTCCCTCAGAATACTAGTCAAGAATCTTTACAAACTTCATTAGGTCAAACGAAGCATGACATCCCATTTTAACTCGTTGACATAAATTAAGATTACCTAAGGAATGAGAACCAATATGCAAAGTTATGTTTGATCTTCCACATCTATACTTTTGCCGATGCCTACTGTAACAGTCTGATTTAGAGGCTAGTCGAAATAATGATTTCGGTATCGCTAATCCGAGGTTGAAGAAAATGTTTTTATGTTATTTTATGACTTATAGCATGATTACATAGGTGCATGAAAATTTTTGTGCTTTAATTTTAGCGATTGCATGCTTAATTGCGAAAAAGGACTAAATCGCATAAAGTGTGAAAGTTCTTTTTTACAAGCTAAAGGTGTCTAAAAGCCATATAATTTTAATTAGAAGTCTTTAAAGTGCAATTAGCCCCTCAAATAATGGTTGGCTAGCCATAGGGGACAAAGAGTTGAAAAATGAGTCAAAGTTGGTAGAAATTTGGTGACAAAATTGATGTTTTATAATAAAATAAAGAAAAGAAAAATATCATCTTTTCTCTCTATATTCTCCACCAAAAATTAGTAGCAAAATAGGGTTGAGAGCTCAAAATTTAAGCCAAGCTTTTCTCCTTGCAAGTAAGTGCTTTAATGGTCATTCTTTGATAATTTTTGTACTTTTGAGAACCTTGTAGCTTGAGCTAGCTAATGAGGGGACTATTTTGCAAAATGGTTGAAAATCTAGGGTTTTTCTAAGAGAGCATTAGTTCTGATTTCTGAAATTTTATGGAAAAAAATGAGTCTTAGTTGTTAAATAAACAACTTTTGTGAAGGGTGTTACCATGAAAACACCTAAAAAGACCTTTTTGTAAACAGGTGATAATTGTGTGAAATAATGAGTATTGGAAATTTCTTTAAGAGTAATAAATGTTTACCTAGGCTTGTTAAAGGAGGAAATTTGATTAGAATCAAATTACGAGCGTAAGGGTAAAATCATCATTTTGTGAAAGTCTAAGGGCAAAATGGTAATTTTGCCAATGCATGATTATTGAAATGTGTTGATTAATATGGTAATTAAATGAGCTAATTTGCTATTATAGGTCAAGAAGAACGAGGATTAACCTTGACTGAGGAAAAGGCAAGGTTTCAGACTAGATCGACAAATTGGCCTATTTTGGTATCGAGGTAAGTTTCTGTGTAATAAATTCAACATCATGTTACTAAATTTTAAAATGTTGATATTCGGGAAGATGTATATTATTTACATGAAATTGAGTAATGATGTTAAGTGAGAAAATGATGAACATTTAGGATGTTGAAGTCCTCGTTGGACTTTAAGAAGTAAAAGGATATCATCATCAAGACATGAGGTTGGTAAGGTCCCGTATAAGACCATGTCTAGGACATGGCCTCGGCACCGAATTGAGATCCCGTATAAGATCATATCTGGGATATGGCATCGGCATCAAAGATGAAAATCGTATAAGACCATATATGGGATATGGCATCCATATCAACATGAGATCCCGTATAAGACCATATCTGGGATATGGCACTCGCATCGTGATGAGACCCTATGTAAGACCATATCTGGGATATGGCATTGGCATCATATTTATGTGTATGATGATGATTGCATATCCTCGGGTATTTCAAATGGTTCATAGGGAAATAGTTAAGCTTATAATAGAGATGAAATTAGTGCTAAAGCTATGTGATGAAGTGATACAGGTACATGTGAGTAATTCATGAGAAATGGTTACGATATGGGACATGACATGTAATTGGTAAAAGTAAGCATGATTAGGTTATGGAAATGTGCTTGAGACCTTGTGTTCTATTTTAATGCAATGGATAGATGACATTATGAGCTTTTATGTTGCTATTTATTTCATGCAAACTTACTAAGCTTCATGCTTACCTATCTCATTTCCCTTTTCCTTGTAGCATCGCCAAGCTAACTTGGGGATCGTGGGACGTCGGAGTTTAGAATCACACTATCAACTTCTTAGCATGGTTTGATTAATTTTAAGTATGGCATGTATAGGAACTTATTTATTTTGTGTTATTTCATATTTGTTAGCCAATGTGTGGCTATTATTGTTATTTCAATTCATTTTGTAAATGGCCATTGGAAATTGGCCAATACTTGACAAGTTTATATATTCAATGATGATGAAGTTCGTAAAGTGCATGCTTCTGTGGATGTCTTGATTTTGGGTTCTTAGAAGTGCCTTATGGTCATGATGTATGTTGAATTAAATTAGTATAAGTGTGGTTTCTTTGTAGGGTGGTAATTGGCTTGGTAGATAGCCTTACAATTTTCCACATGGGTAGACACAAGGGATGTGTCTAGGTCATATGTGACACACAGTCAGCCCCATGGGTGTGTTGATAGGCTGTGTGTCCCAATGCATGCTAGGTTGGAAAGTCAGAATACTCAGTAGTAAACACAGTGGCTGAGACACGGCCATGTGTCTCAACCGTGTGGGAGACACGGCCTAAGACATAGGTATGTGCCCGGGCCGTGTGAAGTCTGCACTTGAAATTAGGAATTTAATTCGACACATGGTCTAAGGACACGGGCGTGTGCCTTGGCCGTGTGACCTTATTGAGATGATGACATCAGAAATAGAATGTTAAGGTTTTCACACACGGGCGAGGACACGGGCGTGTCAAGGCCGTGTGAGGGACACGGGCGTGTTTCATGCCCTGTGAAAACCCCTGTAAGTTCGAAATGAAAAATAAAACCCACACAGATTAGGGACATGGTCATGTGTGATTACATGGCTTACCCCCACAGGCGTGTCCCTCTTCACACGGGCGTGTGGCCTTGTTTTGTGCTAAAATTTTCTAAGTGTTTAAAAGTTTCCGGTTTGGTCCCGAATCATTCCGCGTGCAAGTTTGGGGTCTCGTAAACCTATAATAAGTACATTAAAGTCTTGAATGAAAAGTTTTAATTTGGAATGAAATTTTGTGGATGGATGTTGTTTGATTGAGCAAGTTAAGTACGGTACTGCCTCGTACCCAGTTCAGGTGTTGAATACGGGTAAGGGGTGTTATACCTACCCCTTTACGAAACCTAGAAATGGGATACATAATAAAGCTATTTCAATTATTAACATCAAATCTTTAAAGCATAATGGAGCCACAACCATTAGATGAATTAAAACCATAGTGCTATAATAAGATCGACTTTTCAACTGTATAGATAGAATAATACCTCAACATTAATAGTGTACTCCAAAATAAAAGAGAAAAACAAAATGTAGTTCCAGTAACAACCTGTGCAATAATACAACCTCTATAAATCTGAGATCTTTATCATCGTGCTTCCATGTTCGAACCAGGAATAATAACTATAATAGATGTAATTACCTCCGACCAATGAACATCCTTTACAGATGAACCATGTTTGATAAAATAAACAGTAAGAACAAGAAGAGAATCGAGATAATGAAATCCAAGATGTAGAGCTCTATTGAATCTTCGAGAATACAACCCATATTGAAAGATAAAGAGATCAATGATACCTCAAAAAAAAATCCAGAAGAAAATTATTGCTCATACGCTCTGGAACCAGTTGTGACAGGGACAACATAAATTGCATATATATAATTTAGAGCATCAACTAGTAGAAGAAATAGAATAGCATTATATGGGTCTATCATTGAATCTTCTATCGAACATAATAGAAAAAAATTCCAAAGAGAAATAGAGTAATGCTGATCAAAATCAACCAGACTAACAATACCTCTGTCTAACATTATGATTAGCCAGCCTTTATATATGATGAAAATCACATCTAAAAATGAACAAATGCATATACCTCTAAAAACAAAAGAACATATAGAATGCCCAGAGGAGATCGTTGTAAGATACTTGACCATAGCAGCTACATTCAGATATATTCAGACACTATCCCAATGACTACTAAAGTCATCGATGATCTCATATTATCTCGTTTCACTAAGGAAATTAATTCAAAAGAAATTCCAATTAACCTGTTCTTTAGACACCATACCTAAATAAGTTGACTACTTGTGATTAACTTCTTCTTTAAGAGTAACGTTGCGTATCCTAAATGATCTTCAGAAAAATCTATTATCTCTTCTAAAATTGTAACACCCCAAACCCGGCCTAGACGCTATGGCCGAATCTGGTGTGTCACAGTGAATTGTCTTTCGAAAGTTTGTCTTGTTGGTAAAAATTCGTTTCTAAGTTTAAAAAACCTAGTTATTATTATTCAACAAATCATTTAGTCAAACGTGTGCCTTATTAGTTGTTCTTGTTATAGTAATTTGAGTTAAATTCGGGGAAGCTTTTGAAAATTTTGATATCCAAACTTTCGTGTCTTTGAAAACAGTAATTATTTTGAAAACTCGTCTTCCCTAAACTAGCAGTTTAGAATAAGTAAACAAAGCCTAATTAAAAACTTAAGCAAATACCAATGGCCTTATTACAAAATCAAAAGCCTAATATGAAATTTAAATAAATAAGTCTGAAGCAGAACACTAGCGATCTTGTGGCCACCTCCGAGTCCCTCGCGGCTCCAAATTGTCTATGGCTCGTGATTACCTGTATAGTTAAAAGAAAGGATGAGTTAACCAAAACTCAGTGTGTAATCCCCTAACAGTCAATCAGTAACAATATATGCAGTAATAGTCTGGGCTTGAGCCCTATTCAGTAACAATGCAGTGTAGGCCTTAGCCCATTACAATAACTATGTGGGCCTAAGCCCAATACAGTATCAGTACGGTGCAAATATGCAACCCACCCCGATCCAGCCAACACACTATGTGGGGATAAAATCGACCCACCCAGCCAGCAAACTAATATCGCAGCATAGCTGCCAGTAATAATAACGTAGTAGAGCTGCCAGTAATAGTGAATGTGGCAGAGCCACTAGTACAGTACTCCCTCCATATCAGAATCCTAACCCCATGCAGTATGTCATGTCATAAATAGTTTGTGTATGAAAAGTGCCCTACTCAGTACAGTCTTACAAATAATCATACACTCATCAGTGAACCTACCTTTATAGGTAAAATGGTCATTTCCATCTATTAGGGGTAAAATAGTAATTTTACCCTTTAGGGGTATTTCAGTCACTTTACTTGTAACACCCCTATCCCGAGTCCGTCACCGGATTAAGGTTAGAAGCGTTACCAAACATCATTCTCACACATAATGTCCCTTAAACGGGTCTTCGAGACCTTAATCATGCTTAAAAGTCTAGTCGGGACCTAACTAAAACACATATGAAACTTCATAAAAATTTAAAACTTTTCTAAACTACAGGTGAGACACGTCCGTGGAAAGAGACCGTGTGCCCTCCACAGCTTCTAGGCACCCTCGTGTGTCCTTTCGTGTCTATATACTGACTTGTTCCCCACGGCCACCAGACACGGTCGTGTGTCTTGACCGTGGTCCTATACTGACTTCCCTACCACGGACATTACACACGCACATGTCAAGGCCGTGTTATTTTTAGGCTACATTCTGCCAAAACTCCCACGGTCTTAGGCACGCCCGTGTGCCACAACTGTGTGACATTATAGGCCATCTACAAGGCCAAAATGCCACCCATAAGGGTCAAACCCATAATCAACATATACCATCCCATTTCATTCACCTATGACCATCAAAACATACCAAATAGCCAACCAAATCATGCATATTTTTCAACTAAGGTAATCACACTACAATTCATTCAATATTCATTCAATATTCATTCAATATAACCATTCAAACCAATTCCAAACTTACCAATTTGCATGATCAAATATCATTTATGCTGAAGCACCAATCATCTAGATACTTACCATTTCAAAACCATTTCATATATATACTAATCATACCAAAACAACTTCACATATCATATTTCTTTAAGCATATATCAAAACATGTCTAGCCAAGTCACATAACCAAGTTCACTTTACAACTTATACCAAGACTAGCCTATACATGCCATATTGTTCTATATACATTTTCAAAATGTACCAAAATAAGTTTTAGTAGTGTGATGACGATCCGTGATGGTCCCGAGCCTTCAGTAGCTTTGATGACCTATAAAACAGATTAAACACACATAGAGAGTAAGCTTTCCAAAAGCTTAGTAAGTCATATACAAATAACTTAACATAATTCATTCATAAGTATGGCAATTTAAATTCATTAACATATACTTAATTCAGGTACATAAATGAACTCTTTGCTCACTTGGTTTGCCATTTCTTACCAATCCACACTTCCCAAAGATCTCATTTGTTCAAATCTCAAACATACATATATCTCAAATGTTCATTTGCATTAATGCACATACATACTTACCTTCCATGCTTATACAAAGCATATATATATCAACGTACCTGAAACGGATTTACATTCACGTATTTGTTCCTAGCTCGAAATTGTAATTCGTATCACAGATTTGCCCGTTGAACCATTAGGAATCTAGTAGGATACTCAGAAAGCTCAGAATTGTCGTACAATGCCAACGTCCCAGACGAGGTCTTATACGCACTCAATATCGATGCCACTGTCCCAGACAGGGTCTTACACAAATTAATACGATGCCAATGTCCCAGACATGGTCTTACACGTAAAAATCATATCGATGCCTACGTCCCAGACGAGGTCTTATACGTACAGATCAAATCAATGCCAACGTCCCAGATGTGGTCTTACACGAAATCTCAAATCATTGCCAATGTCCCTACGTGGTCTTACATGATAAAATAGAACAGATACCTATGTCATGACAAAGTTAATCCTATCTATTCCTAGGTTCGAACGGGACTTCTCAGATATTGTCGCTATATTAACCTTATCTCGTAATTCATATACTCAACATCTCATAAACATTCATTATCATTGTTAGACATATGAACATTTACAAATTCATACAAATACGTTTATTTGCATAATGACTTACCTCTTATTCGGTTTATCGGAATGAAAACGACTACTCATTTACTTTCGCTTTCTCGTGATCTAAATTTGTTTTCCTCGGTTCTTGATCTAAACATATTTAAAATTAACCCTTTTATTCACTAATTCATTCAATTCAATCCAAAGACACACATTTGGGGCAACTTGCAATTTAACCCTCACATTTTCACATTTAGACAATTTAGTCCATTTTTCTCAAAACATCAAATCAAAAAATCCACTTAGACACAAGCTTAGCCGAATATACCTACATCACGTACAAGCCCACACTTTTCTTCGAATTCACAAATTAGTCCCTCAATTTGCCATTTCCTCAATTTAGCCCTATTTAACTAAATTCATCAAAAATTCAAGAACAAAGTATACTCATCAATTACATATCTTTCATTTAACACCAAAAATCATCAAAAAGCTTGACATATCATCAATGGCATCTCACACATACATCATCAATTCATCAAATTAAAACATGGGTTTTGTAGCTCTCAAAGCAACGATTACAAAAACGTAGAAATTATCGAAAATCAACCAAAAACATACCTTGAATTTTGGCTTGAAAATTAACCGAAAATATAAAGCTTCAAGCTTTTCTTTTTCTTTTGGTGTTTTCGGTGATGAAATGGATGAATAAAATCCACTATCACCTTGGTTTCTTTATAATATAATATAATAATAACTTAATGAATAAATAATAATATAATTATAACATATAATATAAACTAATAATCATACAAAATATGCATGTGCCACATTTATTACCATCCACTATCATAGAATTGGCTTATTTGCCACATGAGTCCTCACATTTATAAAGCCACAACACATAGGTGTTTTAGCAATTAGCAAGCAACTTTCACATTTCATGCAATTTAGTCCTTTTGTCAAATTAACCATACAGACAATCAAATTAACTAACGGAAATTTAACACATGCTAAACCACATATCAACAGCATAAAATAAAATATTAAAATATTATTCAGACTCGGATTCATGGTCCCGAAACCACTGTTCCGACTAGGGTATAAACTGGACTGTTACCATTCTCCCCCTTTAGGGATTGTCGTCCTAAAAAATCTTACCGTTAAACAGGTTCGGATATTGTTGTCTCACTGAATCTTCAGGCTTCCAAGTAGCCTCTTCAATTCCATGTCGATTCCACAATATTTTTACTAACGAGATTTTCTTGTTTCTCAACTTTTTCACTTCACGAGCTACAATATGAATCGGTTCCTCTTCATATGTCATATCAAATCGGATTTCAATTTTAGAAGGAGCAATCACATGTGACGGATTGGATCAGTATCTACGGAGCATCGCAATATGAAATACGTTATGTATCTTTTCTAGCTCAGACGACAATTTTAATCTATATGCAACAGGTCCGACACGTTCAATGATCTCATATGGTCCGATGAATATCGGACTCAATTTGCCTTTACGTTCGAATCGAAGCACTTTCTTCCACGGAGACACTTTCAGAAATACTTTGTTGCCGATTTCAAATTTTATATCTTTTCTTTTCAAGTTCGCATAAGACTTCTGACGATCAGAGGCTGCTTTCAGACAATCTCGAATCAATTTCACTTTTTGTTCTGAGTCTTTTATCAAATCGACCCCGTGAAGCATATTTTCACTAAGTTCAGTCCAATACAGAGGTGTACGACATTTACGACCGTACAAAGCTTCATATGGTGTCATTTTAATACTCGACTGAAAACTATTGTTGTATGCAAATTCAATCAAAGGCAGATATTGATCCCACGAACTATTAAACTCAAGTATGCAGCATCTTAACATGTCTTCACGAATCTGAATAATTCGTTCAGACTGACCATCTGTTTGCAGATGAAAAGTTGTACTGAAATGTAATTTCGTGCCCAAAGCTTCTTGCAATTTCTTCCAGAAATTCGACGTAAACCTCGGATCTCTATCGGATACAATAGATAGTGGAACCCCGTCCAATCTCACAATCTCAGATATATAAAGCTCGGCTAATTTGTCAAGTGAGTAATCAGATCTTACCGAAATAAAATGGGCTGATTTAATTAATCGGTCAACTACGACCCAAATTGTGTCTTTCTGTGTCAAAGTCAGGGGCAAACTAGAAACAAAGTCCATTGTTACTCTATCCCATTTCTACTTCGGAATCAAAATCGGTTGAAGCAATCCAGACAGGACTTGATGTTTGGCTTTTACTTGCTGACAGACTACACATTTCGAAACAAAGTCAGAAATGTCTCGTTTCATACCAGACCACTAGTAGTGTCGTTTCAAATCCTGATACATTTTCGTACTTCTTGGATGAATAGATAGACGGCTGTTATGTGCTTCACTCAAAATCAACTGAATTAACTTCGGATTTCTCTGAACACAAATACGATCTCGGAATCTCAAACAATCACCAACTATTTGAAATTCAGATTCGAAATTCATTTCACACCAAGCTCGTTTCATTAGCAATTCATTATCAAATTCCTGAGCGTCACATATCTGTTGTAAGAAAAACGGTTTTGCTTTTAATTCAGCTAACATAGAACTATCATCAGACAAATCCAACTGAACATTCAAAGCATATAATGCAAACAATGATTTTCTACTCAAAGCATCAGCAGCAACATTCACTTTACCCGAATGATAATCTATCACGAGCTCATAATCTTTTAACAGCTCTAACCATCTTCTTTGATGCAGGTTCAAATCTTTCTGAGTCATCAGATATTTTAAGCTTTTATGATTTGAAAACACGTGACATCTCACCGTACAGATAATGGCGCCAAATCTTAAGTGCAAACACAATCGCAGCTTGCTCAAGGTCGTGCGTCGGATAATTCTTTTCATGAGGCTTTAACTGTCTCAAGGCATAAGCTACAACTTTGCCTTCCTGCATCAAAACACATCCCAAACCATTTAACGAAGCACTGTATATAATAAATTCTTTACCCGATTCCGGCTGTACTAACACTGGATCTTCTGTTAACAGAGTTTTCAACCGATCAAAACTTTTCTGACATTTATCCGACCATTCAAATTTAACATCTTTCTGAAGTAATCTAGTCAACGGAGTAGCTATTGTCGAAAAGCCTTTCACAAATCTGCGATAATAACCAGCCAAACCCAAAAAACTGCGGATTTCAGATACATTTCTCGGAGGTTTCCAATTCAAAATAGCAGAAATCTTGCTAGGATCAACTCGAATCCCAGATGCTGACACAATATGTCCCAGAAAACTAACCTCATGCAACCAGAATTCCCATTTGCTGAATTTTGCATACAACTGCTTTTCTCTCAGAGTTTGCAACACGATTCTCAAATGTTCAGCATGTTCAGTCTCATCACGCAAATACATTAAAATGTCATCAATAAATACGACAACAAATCGATATAGGTACGGTCTAAAACTTCTATTTATCAGATCCATAAAAACAGCAGGAGCATTGGTTAATCCAAATGGCATAACTAAAAATTCGTAATGCCCGTATCTCGCTCTGAAAGTAGTCTTCAGAATGTCTGAATCTTTAACTCTCAATTGATAATATCCCGATCTCAAGTCAATCTTTGAAAGCACAGTAGCTCCTTTTAACTGATCAAATAAATTGCCTATACGGGGTAATGGTGTAACACCCCAAACCTGGCCCAAACACCATGGCCGAATCTGGCATGTCACTATAGAAGATTTTGAAAAAAAAAAACCCTGCGAACTTCGAAAAAATTTTTGAAAACTACTTTTAAAACCTCTAGAAAGTTATTTTATTTCGAAGACTTGATGATCGTTTTATGAACAGAAATTTTATTAAACCAATTCGTGTGTTTAGGAGTCATTTGGAGCATGCATTGTTATATTAAACTGATCTGGAAGCTTATCGAAGAGATCCATTTATAAGCTCATTTAATTAAAATTATGTGAAAACTTTTCTAAAACATCACGTCTCCTACTTGCATTCGAAATGTCTAAAATTTAAAACGAAATTAAGCTAAGTTGTTAATGGCCTTATTACATAGCAAAAATCCTGAAAAACTTAGGAAAAATAAGGAGAAATAAAGTTCCATTAAATAAACCATGCATGGCCACCTCGTAGTCCCCTTCGGCCCAGTCCACCGCACTATGAATTACCTAAAAAATGTTAATCAACCAGAATGAGCCTAACGACTCAGTGTGCAATTCCCAAACGAACTATAGCTGGGCCTAAGCCCCACAATACAGAATAACAGATAACACATGCAATATGATGCAACCCAACCCAGCCTAAATTTCCATCCGCTACACACCACCCATACCTGCCAATCACACCATGGGGATTTCTACAATCAACCCTCACCGCTACACACCTCGATGGCAGTCATGCTGCAGTCAGCTGCTCATCGTCAAATCGTGACAGAGTCACCAGATATGTGGCGTAGCCACTTGAATAAAACGTTGCAGAGCAACCAGAACAGATTGTGACAGAAAGTCACCAGAATAGAACGCTTCCCCTTTCATCAATATCATATTCCCATCCCCATGTAAATACATACGATCATGATACAGAAATACAACAGGTTTTGGCATATGCATACATGTGGAAGACATTCAGACTGTGCATGTAAATATGTCAACATAGTTACTTGGATCGCCTATTTAAAACCACTAACCTGCCATCTCGTTATTACCCTTCATGGGTAATCCAATAGCAAATGCCGAGGTTCAGCATTTAGGCAAAGCATATAAATAATTGATAAAACAGCTATGGATGGTGTGAGAATTACACACCTGAAGACACACAGAACTACACTATCGATTTCGCTAGCGTTCTCACTTGCAGGGATTACAGCGATCTGTTTATCCCTTTCCGATGCTGGCCCACAATCCGGTGGAAAGTCACGCACTGTTGAAACCATACGCCGTTTAAACTTAGGGGTAGGGACTATGAGTCCAACCCCCTCTTTCCCTTGACTAGCATTCGAATCCATGACAGATCTTAATCAGAGAACCAGATTAAGCAAAGGCAAGAATGAAAGAATACATACTCAAATGAGGGAGTCTCTTACCTAGATTGTCAGAACCCAAAGACTAACAACCTTGCACCAAGAATTCGACTGAGCCCCTACATCACCCCCACATTCGGCCACAGTACCAAAATACAAGGTTAACCCCTTCGTTCCAACAATTCGCAAGGGAAGGAAACAAATCGAAAGAAGAAAAGAACACTTACCACAACGCATAAGAAGAAACCGTTTTGAGAAGTCTAGAAGAACGAGTAGCGACTATCCACTAAACCAATGATGAATGAAGAGGTTTAAACACCCAAAAGAATTCGGCTATCAAGCAAATTCAGAAAGAAAAAATAGATGGATTATGTTTGGGCTTTGCAACAGAATTAAAAGGGAAAATATGATAAGAAAGGCTAAAAAGATTTCGACTTAAGAAAGAATGGAAAAAAGATGAAGCAAACAAGTATTTCAGCTTTAGGGAGAATGGAGAAGAGATGAAGCAAATGGGGTAGGAAAGATTCGGCTAACACCAAAAAGAAAAAGAAGAAGAAAGCAAAAGGGGTTTCGGCTTTGTAGAAGGTGCAATCCACGAATGGTGTGAAGAAGGGAATGGTGCACAAGGTTCGGTTGAAAAGAAAAAAGATGAGAGAAATTAAGAGAAGAAGAAAATGACAAAAAGAAAGGTGAGGTTTCGGTTCTACCTACTCTTCCAATACTGACTGAAAATGACCAAAATGAAAACTAAAAGCACCTAATGATTTTCGGCACAACACTGCACAAAAGCTACCATTCACCTTAGCTCCCCACATCCACAAATGCCAAAATGCGCCAACCAACACCCTTAGCCGAAATTCAACCCCACCTACTCCCCAAATTCGGCCAACTCCTCCCTTAGCATCACCCTCCACGATTTTCTCCTACATTCCCTCTGCATCACTCATTCAATTGAGTTTGAATTATTCAAACTCCACAAATAGCTCTCCACCATTTGTTTGAATACCTTGACCAAGTCTTCCCTCTCTCTTCAGAGTTTGATTGCCATCCAACCACCTTCCCTGCCTGAGCTAAAAAAAAAAAAAATAAAGCTCCTTTGCGCCACCTGAGAGATTCGAACCCTCTTCCTCAGCTCCCCTTGTGACGCCACCTCCCTACATGCTAGGTGGCGTCTCCTTGCCACCCTACCAAACCTTTTCTTGTGTCCTAAAACACAAACAAAAACTCTTGAAGCCTGACCCAACCAGCTCCATCCCCTTTGAGTACCAAACTTGAAACTTTACCAAGGCTTTTACTCAACCCCGAACCTTCCGGGGGACCCCAAACACACTCAAACAACATACTATGCATACCAAGCACACAAATACAAAGTAAATGCAAAAACCCTAAAAACCCGGATGCTACAAATGGATATTTATTCTTTATTGTCACCTTATTCAACTGACGATAATTGATACACATCCTCATCGTGCCATCTTTCTTTTTCACAAACAAAACCGGAGCACCCCAAGGCGAGAAACTCGGTCTAACAAACCCTCTCTCAGACAATTCTTGCAGCTGTGACTTTAACTCTTTCAACACTGTTGGTGCCATTTTATACGGAGCTACCGAAATAGGTGTAGTACCAGACAACAAATCAATACCAAATTAAACTTCACGAATCGGAGGTAAACCCAGTAACTCTTCAGGAAATACATCAGAAAACTCACAGACAACAGGCATTGATTCAATTTTCTTTTTGGACACTTTCGAATCAATTACATAAGCGAGATATGCCTCATATCCCTTTTTCACATAACTCTGAGCTTTCAAAACAAATATCACAGTAGGCAATCCATTCAAATCATTAGACTCAACTCGTACAATCTCATCATTCAGACATCTCAAATTATAGTCTTTTTTTTGCAGTTCACAATAGCATCATGCATAAACAACCAATCCATACCCAAAATAATATCAAATTCATCAAACGGCAAAAGTATCAGATCAACAGGGAAACAGATATCTCGAAACACTAACGGATAGTTCTTGCATACTTTGTCAACAAGGACACTTTTACCTAAGGGGTTCGATACTTTTATAGCAAACTCAGTAGACTCTACAGGCAAAGTCTTGCTGAATACTAAATTCATGCATATATATGAATGCGTAGAACCAGGGTCTATCAAAGCAATCACAGAAGTATCATAAAGAGTAAAAGTACCCGTTATAATATCTGGCGATGAAGCTTCTTCTCGAGCTCGGATAGCATACGCTCTGGCTGGCGTTCTAGCTTCAGATCTGACAACATTATCCCTTGTAATTCTCTGACTACAACTAGCATTTCTGACATTCTTCGATGGCCTACCTCTCACAGGTGCATTATCAGATCTCAGATTCTAAACAGTCTCTGGTTCGACAGACTCAGGGCAATTACGTATAAAATGATCAAGTGATCCACATCTGAAGCAAGCTCTGTCATTTAATCTACAGCTTCCCAGATGTCTTTTTCCACAATGTTTACATTTCAGTCTCTCAGATCGAACATTTCCAACACTAGCCACTGAAGTTGCTGGGGTTTTAGAACTCGTTTTTGGTCTTGATTGATTTCTATTCGAATGTCCCACGTTAGCTTTAAAACGACTTTGATTATCTCTGAATCTTTTCGGAGCAAATTGAAATGATTTACTCTGAAATCTCTTTTTCACATCTCGAGCTTCAGGCACAGCTTTTCTCTTATCTTTCCCGAGTGCCTCAGCTTTGCAAGCTCTGTCAACGAGTACAACAAACTCTTTTATTTCTAAAATCCCGACTAACAGACGAATGCCTTCATTAAGGCCATATTCGAACCTTTTGCACATTATAGCTTCAGATGATACACATTCTTGAGCATACTGACTCAGTCTCACAAATTCTCGTTCGTATTCTGAAACAGTCATACGGCCTTATTTAAGTTCTAGAAATTCTTTCCGTTTCTGATCAACAAATCTCTCACTGATATAATTCTTTCAAAACTCGATCTGAAAGAAATCCCATATGACTCGTTCTCTCGGAACAACAGAAATCAGAGTTTTCCACCATTGATATGCTGCATCTCTGAGTAATGATACAACACATTTTATACATTCTTCTGGAGTCAGAGACATTTCATCAAATACCCGAATCGTATTTTCAATCCAGAACTCGTCCTTTTTAGCATCATCATCTTTAGTAGCTCAGAATTCTTCATCCCCATACTTATGGATCTTGTCAACAGGAGGCTTACTTAACAGATTCAGATTTGTAGTCGGAGGTATATCGAATGTCTGAGGGGGATTAACCGAGGGCGGGGGTTTCGAAACAGTTGGGTTATTCTTTACAAACTGAGTGAACCATTCACTCATCATCTAGAAGAAAGCTTGTTTAGCTTCTCCCTCTTGACCGCTCGTAGCCGGTCTCGATTCAAAGGGCACAGTCCCTTGCACGGGAGCAAGCGCATTACTTTCTACGTAGTTAGCCACGGCTCTTTCGAGATCTATTACTGTACAAAAACCACATTTTATACGTCAGGATTCATCACACTATCACAGTTCAGATATATGGCATGTATAGCTAGACTCTGACACCCTACGTTAGTCTAAGAATCAGCTAAACCGTAGCTCTGATACAAATCAAATGTAACACCCCTATCCCGAGTCCATCACCAGATTAAGGTTAGGAGCGTTACCAGACAGATCAGAACATTCACAGACAAAATCATACATTCAATCATCATTCTCAGACATAATGTCCCTTAAATGGGTCCTCGAGACCTTAATCATGTTTAAAAGTCTAGTCGGGACCTAACTGAAACACATATGAGACTTCATGAAAATTTAAAACTTTTCTAAACTACAGGTGAGACACACCCGTGGAAGGAGACCATGTACCCTCCACGGCTTCTAGACACCTCCGTGTGTCTTTCCGTGTCTATATACTGACTTGTTCCCCGCGGCCACCAGACACGGCCGTGTGTCTTGACCATGGTCCTATACTGACTTCCCCACCACGGCCATTACACACGCCCATGTCAAGGCCGTGTTGTTTTTAGGCTACATTCAGCCAAAACTCCCACAGTCTTAGGCACGCCCGTGTGCCACAACCGTGTGACATTATAGGCCATCTACAAGGCCAAAATGCCACCCATAACTCATATCGATGCCTACGTCCCAGACGAGGTCTTACACGTACAGATCAAATCGATGCCAACATCCCAAATGTGGTCTTACACAAAATCTCAAATCAATGCCAACGCCCCAGACGTGGTCTTACATGATAAAACAGAACAGATACCTATGTCAAGACAAAGTTAATCCTATCTATTCCTAGGTTCGAATGGGACTTCTCGGATATTGTCGCTATATCGACCTTATCTCGTAATTCATATACTCAACATCTCATAAACATTCATTATCATTGTTAGACATATGAACATTTACAAATTCATACAAATACGTTATTTGCATAATGACTTACCTCTGATTCGGTTTATCGGAATGAAAATGGCTACTCGTTTACTTTCGCTTTCCCGCGATCTAAATCCGTTTTCCTCGGTTCTTGATCTAAACATATTTAGAATTAACCCTTTTATTCACTAATTCATTCAATTCAACCCAAAGACACACATTTGGGGCAATTTGCAATTTAACCCTCACATTTTCACATTTAGACAATTTAGTCCATTTTTCTCAAAACATAAAATTCAAAAAATCCGCTTATACACAAGCTTAGCCAAATATACCTACATCATATACAAGGCCACATTTTTCATCAAATCCACAAATTAGTCCCTCAATTTGCCATTTCCTCAATTTAGCCCTATTTAGCTAAATTAATCAAAAATTCAAGAACAAAGTATACTCATCAATTACATATCTTTCATTTAACACCAAAAATCATCAAAAACCTTGACATATCGTCAATGGCATCTCACACATACATCATCAATTCATCAAATTAAAACATGGGTTTTGTAGCTCTCAAAGCAACGATTACAAAAACGTAATCAACCAAAAACATACCTTGAATTTTTGCTTGAAAATCCACCGAAAATATAAAGTTTCAAGCTTTTCTTTTTCTTTTGGTGTTTTTCGGTGATGAAATGGATAAATAAAATCCACTATCACCTTGGTTTCTTTTTAATATAATATAGTAATAACTTAATAAATAAATAATAATAGAATTATAACATATAATATAAACTAATAATCATATAAAATATGCATGTGCCACATTTATTACCATCCACTATCATAGAATTGGCTTGTTTGCCACATGAGTCCTCACATTTATAAAGCCACAACACATAGGTGTTTTAGCAATTAGCAAGCAACTTTCACATTTCATGCAATTTAATCCTTATGTCAAATTAACCGCACAGACAATCAAATTAACAAACGTAAATTTAACACATCTAAACCACATATAAACAGCATAGAATATAATATTAAAATATTATTCAGACTCGGATTTATGGTATCGAAACCACTGTTTCGACTAGGGTATAAATCGGAGTGTTACAAAACTTATTTTGGGGTCTCGATACAGATAATGACCTCTCTGAAGGTCTACAGTCGCCCCGAGCGACACAAATAACCTAATTGGTCATAACGATATAAATGGCCTAAGGCCTATTATTCGGCCCAAGTGGGCCCACACGCTCGTGTGGCCCATTTAGCCAAAATTCTGTCACGACCATGCGAACCACATAGCCGAGAACAGTATTTGTCACTTATCGTGGATTTTATCTGTGTGGGGCCCGCTTGGGCCCACACAGCCCATTTCAGCCAAATAAGGCCCATATCGGCCTAAGAGCATGAGAACGCTCGTGGTGGCCTCTACAGTCTATCGCCCGTGATTTTTGGGCTCGATTTACCACACAAGCGATTGAACACTCGTGAGGCCTCAAATGTTGAAGTTTCAGCTTTTCGGCTTCTGTCGATTCACAGAAGAAAGGAATGTGACTACACACCTGTTTGCGTAACAAACAGATTACCCCACGTTCGATCAACCTACAATTATCCCTACATAATTAATCTTTCATTCTTTAGATCATTAACACCAAAGCCCCAAACCGATATCACCACTTACCTTGACCAAAAGTTTTGCAATTATTACTCTTAAATCACTGGTTGAAAATGATCGCACCCTTCTTCTCGATTTATTGCGCATATAACGAATTTCATCAACAATAATCATTTAACACAAGGCTTGAATTGATGCCCAAAGTCCAAAGAATTAGAGTTAGAGCAGATTGGGTATTCGACCAATACTACAAAACAACCTACTTACCCTACAGTATTCGGCCAAAGAGATATTCGAAGAAGAAAGTAGAGATTTGCAGAGAAGCAAGGCAGTCGACGCTCCACCGATTGTCAGAGACTATCATCCACATGGTTTCGAAATAACAAGACAAGATTTATGATATTCAGTCTATATTGGAAAAATAGAGAAACAAAAGAGAGGGGGAAAGAGGAGATGTAGGATTTGGCTTACCACAGTGTTATGAACAAAAAAAGAGATCGCTACCCACTACCAAACCGACTGGCACAGCAAAGAAAGAAAAAGGTAGTCGGCCACTCATCAAAGAGGAGAGGGGGAAAGTTGAGAAAAGGTGAAGAAGAAAGAATGAATTGGCCTGAAAGGAAAAATAACAGAGAAAAAGGAACTTGAAAGGTATCGAGAGGCACTTGACTTACCAGAAATCGACCAAACTGACTTACGATGCCAAGACAGAAAAGGACAATTCGGCCAAGGAGAAACAAAAAGAAGAAAACAGGATGCCAAAAGAAAGAAGCCAAATAAGGACTATACCCAAATTAAGTCTCTATCGAATTTCTGAGTAGCTAGACACCCAATTCGGTACTACTCTCCCCACAACCAAACTCCTTGATTTCCTCCGTAAGTCTCTCCCCAATCCTTTCCACGATTTGCACCACAATCCACTCCTCAAATCTCTTCAACCTCTCATATATCAGAATTTTACTACAACTCAACTACTAGTCGAACCCTCAGCATAATAAATACCACCTCAAGCTATGCCAACACTCGAATCTTAGACCCCTTTGCCACACTTGTAACGCTACAACCACTGCACCAATAGGCTTTTTGTGACTTAAAACAAGTACAATAATTAATAAAATCTATGCGCCAGTGTCCAGATTCATTTAAGAGCAAATTATAAAACTTTCTGCAAATCCAATACTTGAACCCAGGCTTCTCGAAGACTCCCAAACACACCCAAATGACTTAACCATTAAAGCAAACAAGTAATTGTGTCAGATCATGCAAAATTAAAGACCCTATATTTTTGGGGCGTTACAACTCTACCCCCTAAAAGAAATTTTGGCCTCAAAATTTACCTGGTCAGAATAGGTGAGGGTATTATTATCGCATCGCCTCCTCAGGTTCCCACTTGGCTTCCGCTGAACTGTGATTGGGCCAAAGCACTTTTACTAGCGAAATAGACTTCTTCCTTAGTACTTTAACCTCACGGTCCAATATTTGCACTAGCTCATCCTTAAAGGTCAGATCTGGCTTAACCTCGATCTCCTCGACTGGTACTATATGTGTAGGACCAGAGCAGCAACGTCTTAGCATGGAGACCTGGAACACATCATGAATCCTGTCTAATTCTCGAGGCAACTCAAGCTGATAAACAACTGGCCCTACTCACTTCAGTATTCGGTAAGGCCCAATAAATCTAGGGCTCAGCTTGCCCTTCCGTCCAAATCTTAGAATTTTCTTCCACGGTGAGACCTTAAAGAAAACATAATCCCCCACAGAGTACTCAACCTCCTTACACTTCAAGTCTGCATATGACTTCGACCTATCAGACGCTTCTTTTAACCTATCTCAAATCAACTTTTACTTTTCCTTAGTATCAGAAACTAACTCTGGCCCCATAACTCGTCGCTCGCCTAGCTCAGTCCAACATGTAGGCGTGCGACACCTACGACCATATAACGCCTCGTACGGTGCCATTTGAATACTAGACTGGTAGCTATTATTATATGGAAACTCTGCTAGCGACAAATAGTCTTCCCAGCTGCCTCGAAAATCCATTACACAACTTCTTAACCTGTCCTCTAGTATCTGAATTACCCTCTCTAACTGACCATCTGTCTGAGGATGGAACGCAGAACTGAAGTTCAATCTAGTACCCAAAGCCTCATGTAATTTCTTCCAGAACTGAGATGTGGATCGAGGGTCTCTGTCGGATATGATGGAAGCCAGTACCCCATGCAGTCTCACAATCTCAGCCACATACAACTTTGCTAACTTGTGCAGCAAATAATCAGTGTGGATTGGTGTAAAATGGGCAGATTTAGTCAATCGGTCTACAATAACCCATACTGAATCCTTCTTAATAGGCGTTAAGGGGAGCACACTCACAAAATCCATGGTTACCTTTTGCCACTTCTAGAGTGGAATCTTAACTGGCTGTAGCAACCCAGAAGGTAGCTGATGCTCAGCCTTAACTTACTAGCACGTCAAGCACCTACTCACAAAGTAAGTAACTTCGTGTTTCAGTCCTGGTCACAGTATAGCTCACGAAAATCTCGGTATAACTTGTGTTCGCTAGGATGCATAGCATATGGACTACTATGTGCCTCTCGCAGTATAGATTGCCTCAGCTCAGAATCCCTCGGTACACAGACTCTCCCACGGAAACACAGTACTCCCTTACCATTCAACCTAAAATCTGTAGTCTCTCCATTCTCAACTTGTTCGAAACGAGGAACCAACCACTCATCCAACAACTGTTTTCCTTTAATTTGCTCAGTCTACGTCGGTCTCACTTGAAGCGCAGCCAACAACCTACCATCATCATACAAGCTGAGACGAGCAAACATTGCTCTCAAATGAAATACAGCTTTACGGCTCAGTGCGTCAGCTACCACATTAGACTTATTAGGGTGATATTCAATCGAGCAGTCATAATCCTTAAGCGGCTCTATCCATCTTCGCTTTATAAGAATCATCTCCTTCTAAGTAAGAAGGTATTTGAGGCTTTTGTGATCTGTGTAAATAATACACTTCTCACCGTATAATAGTGCCTCCAAATTTTCAGTGCAAAAACCACTGCGGCTAACTTCTAAATCATGAGTTGGGTAATTCGCCTCGTGAGGCTTGAGCTGGCAAGACGCATATGCAACCACCTTACCCTCCTGCATCAGCACACAACCCAATCCAATGTTGGATGCATTACTGTAGACAATAAATTCATTCCCAGACTCTGGTTGTATTCAAACAGGGGCCTCAGTCAGAACTTTCTTCAGTTTCTCAAAACACTCTTGCTGCTTATCAGTCCAATTGAACGGTACCCCTTTACGAAGTAACTTAGTCAGAGGTGCAGCAATAACAGAAAACCCCTCAACAAAACGTCCATAATATCCAGCTAGACCTAGAAAGCTTCGAATCTCAGATATAGTCTTTGGTGGTTTCCAATCTCGTATAGCTTCAATTTTCTGAGGATCAACCCTAATCCCCTTGGCAAATACTATGTGACCCAGAAACGTCACCTCTCGCAGCCGAAATTCACACTGCTGAACTTTGCGTATAGCTGCTTCTCCCTCAGAACCTTCAGAACAATTAGAAGATGTGCATCATGATCCTCCTCAGTTCTCGAATACCCCAGGATGTCGTGTATAAATCCTGCTACGAACTAATCTAGATAGGGTTGGATCACTTGGTTCATTAGATCCATGAAAGCAGCTGGTGCATTCGTCAACCCAATCGGCATCATTAGGAACTTGTAATGACTATAACGAGTCCTAAACGCAGTCTTACACATATCATCCTCCTTAACTTTCAGCTAATGGTACCCAGAACGAAGATCTATCTTGGATAAAACCGAAGCTCCTTGTAGCTGATCAAATAGATAATCTATCCTCGGCAAAGGATACTTATTCTTGATAGTCAGTTGATTCAACTGCTGATAATCGATGCACATGCACATGGATCCATCCTTCTTCTTCACAAACAACACTGGTGCTCCCCATGGAGACACACTCGGTCGAATGAATCCTTGGTCCATCAGTTCTTGAATTTGAGCTTTTAACTCCACCAGTTCCTTTGGTGCCATCCTATAAGGAGCGATGGGCACTGGAGCTGTTCCAGGCAGGAGCTCAATACCAAATTCCACTTCACGGTTCGGAGGCAACCTAGGGAGCTCATAAGGAAATACATCAGAAAAATCCTTAACAGTTCTAATATCTCCAACAGAAGGACCCTCAGAATCAGATACACCAATATAGGCTAGAAACGCCTCACAACTCTTGCGAACCAGTTTTTCGGCCCTTAATGCAGAGATCACATTAGACAAAAAGTCCCTTCGCTCCCCAATCACAGCCACCTCTTCATCCTCCATAGTCTTTAACACCTTACGATTAGCAGCACAATCCAACCTTGCATGGTGTTTTACCAGCCAATCCATCCCCAAGATTAGGTCGAATTCACCAAACGGTAGCTTCATCAAATCCGTTGGAAATATAACTCCTTGAACCTCTGAGGGCACATCCTTGAATAACTTATTTACCCTAACCGACTGTCCCAGTGGACTTATCACAGTCATCTCACTAAAAGTATTTTCAAACTGAGTGCCCAATGTCCTAGATACATTGCATGCAACGTACGAATGTGTAGACCAGATATCAATTAATGTATGGTATATTATAAATTAGGAACGTATCGGTTATGATGTCTGGAGCGTCACCATCCTCTCAGTGATGAACAGCATAAACCAGAGCTGGCTGCCTCACCTCAGTATTACCAATACCTCTGCTTGGTGCTCCACGACCTCATCCCAAACCGTTCCCACCTCTGGCCTGCCCACGGCCTCTCGGTGGCTACTGACCATTTCTGACTAGCAGAACATGACCCTATCCTATAGCTTGCATCTGAATAGGTCTCTAAGGACAATTCTTAACCTGTTGATCTATGGACCCGCATCTGTAGCATGCTTCAATCCTCTTCCAGCACTCACCCTAGTGAGACCTCCTACAATCAATGCAAGGCTACGGTCTAGCAATAGTAATAGGAACTCCAACCCAAATTGGCCCATCAAACCTGGCCTTCTTTATAAGCCTTCTAGAAGAACATCAGAGTCTAGAATCCCTCTTATTTTTTCCCCTATCTTTCTCGTGGTTCTGGCGCTCAGAGCGCTTCAGATCCTCAGTAATTTTTTTCCTTTTCTACAAGGGCAACAAAGTCTCGCTCCCTCTGTGGAGCTATCAAGACTCATAACTCATCTCGAAGGCCGTCCTCAAATCACACACAGCGTTCATACTCAGTTGCTACTATCCCACGAGCATATCGACTCAACCGCAAGAACTCTGCCTCATATTCTACCACTGTCTTATTCCCTAGGGTAAGGCTCAGAAATTCCCTTCTTCGAGCATCCACATAACTTACGCCTATACACTTCCCCTGAAAGGCCACCTTAAAGAAATCCCACGTGAACCAATCGGCCTGCGTACCCTCTCTCACGGTGAGCCACCACTGGTAGGCCTCATCTCGTAGTAAAGACACTGCTCCTTTTAACTATTTTTTTCCGTCGTACAGTTGAGGTCGTTCATTATTCTTTCAGTGGCCTCGAGCCAGTATTTTGCCATATTTAAGGCTACTCTAGAAATACCCCTGAAAATGTCTGCTCCATTAGACCAGAGCCTCTCTGAAATTGACCCTCGGCCCACTGCACCAGTATTAGATCCAACAACTCCCTCTAAGATGTAGAGCATAGCTTGGGACAGGGCATCATCCCGAGCCGCTCGATCGTAACACCCCGCCTCGGTCACCGGTGAAGTTGGTGCTTCCCTAGCAGGCATGTGGCCCGATGCTGAAGACCCAGCCCGAGCACTTCCTCGGCCTCTACCGCGGCCTCGTGTACCCCTTCCACGAGTACCTCTTGTGCTCATTTCGATATACGCTTTATCTGGTTTAAGAGTCTTATGCATCAGATTATAATTTCAGTAATTAATAACGAATATGTTATGAAAGACAGTCATTAGGGGTTTATTAGTGTAGATCGAGGTCTCACTACAGTTTTCAGTCTTCTACGGTCTCAGTTTCCTCGATCTAGAGTTTCACAGTATAGTCCTACTATCCATAGTAGTTTCTCAGTATAATGTCTCACTCTCTAACAGTAAAAAGTATTAGATGACTTACAGGTTTGGTGCAGGAGACTCGGTGTGCCACACTTGTGAATCATTCAAAACGTTTCCAATCTTTAAAATCCATTTTCAGAAAAACTTTTCAAAAACCCATTCCACATCCGAGTTTTGCAACTTGGCTCTAATACCACTAAATGAAACACCCCAAACCCGGCATAGACGCTATGGTCGAATCTGACGTGTCACAGTAAATTGTCTTTCGAAAGTTTATCTTGTTGGTAAAAATTCGTTCCAAAGTTTAAAAAACCTCTTTATTATTATTCAACAAATCATTTAGTCAAACGTGTGCCTTATTAGCTACTCTTGTTATAGTAAGTTGAGTTAAATTCGCGGAAGCTTTTGAAAAATTTGATATCCAAATTTTCGTGTCTTTGAAAGCGGTAATTATTTTGAAAACTTGTCTTCCCCAAACAAGCAGTTTAAAATAAGTAAACAAAGCCCAATTAAAAATGTAACAGCCCGATTAGGGCCTAGTTGGAACAGTGGTGCGAGACCATAAATCTGAAATAGTAAAATGAATTTTTATGATAGTTGAAATGTTTGCATGATAGTATGAAAGTTTCATGTGGAATTTTTATGAAAATATATATTAAAGGGTCTATTAGGACTAAATTGCAAAAGTTGCAAAATATGAGTTTCTAGAAGCTTTTTGTATAAAATAGCATTAGAATAGTAATTAAAAGTCCTTAAATAGCAATTTTCCCAAATTATAATTTTTGGAAAAAATTGGACATGAGTTAGTAATTTGTAAAAATTTAGAGCGAAGGGCATTTTGGTCATTTATCAATTAAATGATTAAAATAGGAAAAAGATGATAAAAATCTCATTCATCTTCTTCCTTGGTGCCAAAAATTTGAAGAACCCCATAGTTATGGTTTGTTCATCTTAGCCCCGTTTTTAATATTCTTCGTATTTTCGAAGTTCTCGTATTATGAATTAGCTATTTTTAGCTATAAAATGAGCTAAGATGCATGTTCAAAAATCTACCCAAGAATAACATGCTTGCAAAATGATATTTTATGGAATTTTATGAGAGTTTGATGTTAGATAAACATCTTTTCCTTAATGAATTTCATGAAAAATGATAGTATGGACTAATTTGTAATAGTTATGAAATTAGCCATACATATTAGAAATAGTGAGAATTGATGATTGTTATAGTAGAGAAAATGAATCAGCTAAGCATGATGTTTAATAAAGTTGAATGAGAATCATTTTACGAGCCTAGGGGCAAAAGTGAAAATATGAGAAAGTTTAGGGGCAAAATAGTAATTTTTCCAAAGTATGAGTTGAGAGTCAACTTAGTCAAGATGAGTATTAAATGATCTAATTATTATTACAGATCAAGAAAAATGAAGCCTGGATTGAAACTGAGGCAAGAACAAAGTCGAGGCCTAAATTGCATATCTACATACATTTTGTATATTGAGGTAAGTTTGTATGATTTCTAAGCTTTATGATTACTATCATTGAATTGCTTAGTATAATGTACATTATTATAATAGAAATGCTTACTGCTATGTTAAATAAAGAAATTAATGAGATTAAGCATGAGAAATTCCTGATTGAAGTGGAATTACTTAGGATACTCGATCTACCACACGAGATAAGGAAGTCCGTATAAGACCAAGCCAAGGCATGGCATCGGCAAGCAAGTAAAGTTATCATGTATGTCCAAGACAAGTCTTGGCATTGAAGAGTTATTATGAGATGAAGACCCATGTAAGCCCAAGCCAAGGCATGGCATTGGTGAGTCTCCAAGCAAATATGCCATGTAAGTCCAAGATAAGTCTTGGCATTGAAAAGCTATCATGAGATAGAGATCCCATGTAAGTCCAAGCCAAGGCATGGCATTGGTGAGTAACAAGAAAGATTTCATGTAAGTCCAAGCCAAGGCTCGACATTGACCAGGTCATGATTAAAGATACCAAGTAAGACCATGTCAAGACATGGCAATGGTATGTTCCCAAGGGAATACACAAGGAAGACTTTGAGTAAGTCCATGTCAAGACATGGCATCAATACCAAGATGAGAGATCCCATGTAAGACCATATCGAGGATATGGCTTTGGCATCGAGTTATGTGGGATGAGATTCAGTATCCTCGGTTATTCATGAAAATTTATCAAGCAAATAAGTAAAGCTTAAATGAGTAAAGCTTAAATGATATAGCAAGAAAATTAAGTAAGCAAAGCTATTATTAAGTTGTAAATGAGTATTATTCATGTTATGAATGATGAATTAGAGATTATGATTATTATAGTAAAGTATGATGATCTATGTGATCAAGTCATACAGGTATCTTGTTTACCTCACGAGCATGAGACTAGTAAGTGTCATGAGATATGTAAGAATCAGTATGAGAAAGTAAGCTTTATAGCTGAAATTTATGATACTAGTGTTTACGTCAAATGGTTTATATTAAGCATGTATATTGCTATGTGCATTATATGCAAACTTACTAAGCTAAATACTTACCCCTTTAATTCTTTCTTCCTATGTAGTCCCGCCAATCTAATCTCGTGGATCATCGTCATCGGAGCTCGGAGCACACTATCAATCGATATTTTGGTATAGCCAAGTGTTTATATTAAGTATGGCATGTATAGGAAGCATTTCATTTTGAAAATGTGTTTTAAAATTAGCTAAAGTGTTGGCTATCAAGCTTAGTATTCTTTCTGTATATGGCCAAAGAGATTGGTCATGAATTATTACATACGTATGAATTTATTTGCCAATGAAGTATGCATCCTTGTTCATGTTAGATTTATTAAATTGAGTTGTTGATTTGAGCATGAGTTTGGTCTTGATTTCAGGGTGGCAATTGGCTTGGTAAATAGCCTCTAAGTGCACACACGGTTGGACACACGAACGCTTGTCTAGGCCGTGCGTACCCTGCACCTTTGTACCTTAAGTCAGGATAGACACAGGCTAATCCCACAGCAGTTTGTTTAGGTTGTGTGTGTTACACACGGTTATAATATGGGTGTGTGTCCCAAGCCGTGTGAATAAGTTAGTATATCAGGGTATATCACACGGTCTAAGTCCACGGGCGTGTCAGGACCGTGTAAAATTAGTCAGTGTCGACCATAGTTGGGTGACATGGGCGTGTCTTAGGGGTACACGGGCGTGTCCCAAGCCAGATGGGCGTGTGACCCCTGTTTCGAGGAAAAGTTCCTGATTGAATTCTGAAAGTTCCCGGATATTTGTTTAAGGCCTTATAGGTCTATGATATGTACGTTTTGAATAAAAAAGAAGAGTTTTTTTATTTCGGAACAAAATTTTACAGCCCGTAAGTACATGTTTAAGTGAGTTCAAGCATGGTAATGTCTCGTATCCAATCTTAGCCTCAGACTCGGGTATGGGGCCTTACAAAAAACTTCAGCAAATACCAAAGGCCTTATTAGATAATCAAAAGCCTAATATGAAATTTAAATAAATAAGTCTAAAGCAGAACACTAGCGATCGTGTGGCCACCTCCGAGTCCCTCACGACTCCAAATCGTATAAGGCTGGGGATTACCTGTATAGTTAAAAGAAAGGGTGAGTTTACGAAAACTCAGTGTGTAATCCCCTAACAGTCAATCAGTAACAATATATGCAGTAACAGTTTAGGCCTGAGCCCTATTCAATAACAGTGCAGTGTGGGCCTTAGCTCATTACAGTAACAGTGTGGGCCTAAGCCTAATACAGTATCAGTACGGTGCAAATATGCAACCCACCCCAATCCAGCCAACACACCACCCATACAAACCAACACACCATGTGGGGATAAAATCGACCCACACAGCCAGCTCATTAATATCGTAGCATAGCTGCTAGTAATAATAACGCAGCAGAGCAGCCAGTAACAGTGAATGTGGCGGAGCCACTAGTACAATACTTCCTCCGTTTCAGAAGCCTAACTCCATGTAGTATGTCATGTCATAAATAGTTAGTGTATGCAAAGTGTCCTACTCAATAGAGTCTTACAAATAATCATACACTCATCAGTCAACCTACCTCTATAGGTAAAATGGTCATTTCCATCTATTAGGGGTAAAATAGTAATTTTACCCTTTTTGGGTATTTCAGTCACTTTACTTATTTTGCGGTCTTGGTGCAGATAACGACCTCTCCGAAGGTCTACAATCACCTCAAGCGACACAAATAACCTAATTAGTCATAACGGTGTAAATGGCCCAAGGCCCATTATTCGGCCCAAGTGGGCTCACATGCTCGTGTGGCCTATTTAGCCCAAATTAAGTCATGACCATGCGAACCAAATAGCCGAGTCCAGTATTTGCCACTTATCATGGATTTTGTTCGTGTAAGGCCTACTTGGGCCCACACGCCCATTTCAGCCAAACAAGGCCCATATCGGCCCAAGAGCACGAGACACCCGTGGTGGCCTCTACAGTCTATTGTGCACGATTTTTGGGCTCGATTTACCACACGAATGTTCACATGCTCGTGAGGCCTCAAATGACGAAGTTTCGGCATTTCGGCTTCTACCGATTCACAGAAGAGAGGAGTGTGACTACACACCTGTTTGCATAACGAATAGATTACCCCATATGCGATCAACCTACAATCTTCCCAACACAATCAATCTTTCACTCTTTAGATCATTAACACCAAAGCCCCAAACCGATATCACCACTTACCTTGACCAAAAGTTTTGCGATTATTACTCTTAGATCGCTGGTTGAAAATGATCGCACCCTTCTTCTCAATTTACTGCGCATATAACGGATTTCATTAGCAATAATCGTTTAACACAAGGCTTGAATTGATGCCCAAAGTCCAAAGAATTAGAGTTAGAGCAGATTGGGTATTTGGCCAATATTACAAAACAACCTACTTTCCCCACACTATTCAGCCAAAGAGATATTCGAAGAAGAAAGGAAAGATGTGCAGAGAAGCAAGGCAGTCGACACTCTATTGATTATCAGAGACTATCATCCACATGGTTTCGAAATAACAAGACAAGATTTATGATATTCAGTCTATATTGGAAAACGAGAGAAACAAAAGAGAGGGGAAAAGAGGAGATGTAGGATTTGGCTTAGCACAATGTTATGAACAGAAAAAGAGATCGCCGCCCACTACCAAACCGACTGGCACAGTAGAGAAAGAGAAAGGAGTTGACCATTCAGTCAAAAAGAAGAAGGGAAAAGTTGAGAAAAGGTGAAGGAGAAATTAGGGGAGAAGAATGAATTCGGTTGAAAAGAAAATAGCAGAGAAAAATGAACCCAAAAGGTACCGAGAGGCACTTGACTTACCAGGAATCGACCAAACTGACTTACGATACCAAGACACAAAAGGACAATTCGGCACTACTCTCCCCACAACCAAAATCCTTGATTTCCTCCTAAAATCTCTCCCCAATCCTCTCCACGATTTGCACCACAATCCACTCCTCAAATCTTTCCAACCTTTCATCTATTAGAATTTTACTACAACTCAACTACTATTCGAACCCTCAGCAAAATAAATACCCCCTCATGCTATGCCAACACTCGAACCTCAGACCCCTTTGCCACACTTGTAACGCCACAACCACTGCACCAATAGGCTTTTTGTGACTTAAAACAAGCACAATAATTAATAAGACCTATCTGCCAGTGTCCAGATTCATTTAAGAGCAAATTTTAAAAATTTCTGCAAAAGCGAAGACTTGAACCCAGGCTTCTCAAACACTCTCAAACACACCCAAATCACTTAACCACTGAAGCAAACAAGTAGCTGTGTTAGATCATGCAAAATTAAAGACCTTATATTTTTGGGGCATTACAAGAATTGGCTTTATTCGCTAACCAATTTTAGGCTTTGATAACATTATTACTAATTCCATCGTTGAATTCTATAGCTTATCTTTTCAGACTTAATCAACATAAATCTTGTATGAATTCCATTGTATAAGTTTCAAGATGATGGGGAGGAGATCGTAAAGCTTCAAAATTTGACTCTCAAATATATATATATGCACGTAACATAGCATTCATCATTAACATAATATTATGAACTATTATTCTTACCTTTATGAGTTTCGACTCATCATAAGCAACTTTTTATTTATACACATGAATATCATTTCCAGCTTTATCGGAATTAGCACGGTTAGAAAGCTTCTTTGTAAAAAATGAAACAAATCTCATTAATGTCAAGAGATATCACACTATCATGGGTTATATAATGGCATGTATTTCTAGAATTCATACATGCTACATTCAGTCTAAGAACTAAATAAATTATAGCTCTAATACCACTAAATGTAACACCCTTAACCCGTATCCATCGCTGGAATAGGGTTACAGAGCATTACCGTAAAATCGTAACATCAAAACATTCATTCCAAATCATTTCAACATTGGCCACCAAGTCCAAAAATGCCGAAATGTCATCAGTCATAAAACTATATTTACAAGACAAACATAGTGGCCATATCATCAAGCATAAAACACCTATACATGCCATTTTAACCGCGACCAAAGCATAAAAATCTACCGGTAAAATCGATGGACAGTGTGATGGATCTCCAACAAGCTTCCAACCATATCGAGCTTCCAATAATTTGTAAAGTAAAAGAAAAATTATGTAAGCAATGAATGCTTAGTAAGCTCGTATAAACTTTAAGCATAATATTCCATTTCAATACTAAACTTTATAGGATAAACATAAATCTATGCCAATGCTATAAAATTCATAAATCGATATGATCATCAACACACAAATGAGTAAGTTTATTAAATATCGCATATTTATTGACCATTCATAACATGATAGGATTTCATGAGACATAATACATATCATCAATCCCTTTTAAAACACTATATATCTTTCTATTTACTTACATTCCATTCCGTCCCCAATGCTTATCATAAGCCTAAACAACATTCTTAACTCTCGATCCAGTGTACTTATCCCTGGCATAAGCAATTTCCTCACATATAATACATCATAATACATCCCAATTACGTACTTACCATTTCATTTCCTTTTCTTACCCATTTCGTATGCCTAGTACAAGCATAATCATAAACACCAATCATATCCACAAGCTTGGCATAAGCCCTAGCACATCAACAACACATGTTAGTTCATTTAAACATGATTCATATGAATTTGACATGTATAACCATTATATTTGAGTATGATTCAATTGGATTTATCATCCATCTCAGCATATCATGTTTTTCCATGTATCACAATTCCATAGAGTTTCATATAAACATGTCTTAGTTCTTACTGAACACTTACCATTTCTTCTACATACACATAAGACATAAAATTAACATTAACCATAGCCACAAGTTAGTGATTAAACACATAACTTAGTAATATCATCACATGGTAAGATATGGGTACATAACATAGCATCACTTCTATCATACCTTTCATAAACATGAATATTCATACTTTGATCATTAGTACATCATACCTTTTCATATTTGTCATAGTGAAGTCAATCGAAACCCTTATTGAAGCTCACACAAAGTGTGCTAAATGATAGTTGTAACTGTCCCTTTTCATTAATCGATGGTCGTCACCATCCCTTTTCATAGTTGATGGTCCTCACCATCACTTTTCATAATCGATAGCCTAAGCTATCCCTTTTCATATTCGATAGCTGAAGCTATCCCTTTTCATATTCAATAGTTAAAGTTATGCCTTTTCATTAGTCAATGATCGCTGATATGCCGTTGGATTTTTTCGTCAAATTATAAAATGGTAGCATTTAAAACATAATTTAAAATGATATTTAAACGTACATACTTACCTGGCTAAATTGTAAAAATGTCAAAGTACATGGGTATTTTGGTAATTTTACATTCTCCTCGATTTTCCACCCGATCTTAACCTAAATTAATAATGTCATTCAATCGATTAATTGAGATAGTAAAGCAATATATTTTATGCAATTTAATCATTTTTTACATTTTTACAAAATTTCCCCTAGCATTTTACTTTTATTCAATTTTTTCCCTAAGCCTAAAACATGCAAATTAACCTTTTTTTTTTTGAAATTTTACACTAGCCGGATATTCACGACCTCCATTTCAGCACATTTTTTGCAACAATTTCACATGAAATCCTTGTACTTTTATTATTTTAGCAATTTAGTCCCTAATCGATAAATTCATCAAAAATCACTTAACAAAATACTTTTAAATAACAACTAATATTTCAAATTCATCGTTTAACATCAAAAATCACTACATTCATCAATGACTCAAAATCTTTAACAGTTTCAAAATCGAAGGTACGGGCTAGTTAAACCTAGTTGCAACGATCTTAAAAACATAAAAATTATTAGAAATTGATAAATGAATCACTTACATGCACACATTTTTGTTTGGCCAAAGCTTGTAGCTTCTCTCTTTCTTTATCCATGGCGACATTCGGTGTTTAAAGAAGAATGAAGAAACAAATCATAATTTTCATCTTTATTTTAATTATAAGACTTATTTTTAATTATTTTAACTTTTATACATAAATAAAACCAAAACTTTAAAGTTCCCTTTCCGTCCTACTATCTTTAGGATGGGTAATTTACTCAATAAGGCTATCCAAGTATAATTCTTTAAGCAATTAACTCCTTTAAATTAGTAAATATTAACTTTTTCAACTTTTACAATTTAGTTCTTTTTAATTAATTAATTATCGAGAAGTTAAAAATTTTCAACTAAACTTTAATACCGCCTTAATGACACTCCGTAAGTATTTATAAAAATATTTATGGTTATGTTTATAGAAACAAGGTCCTGAATGTAACAAATCGCTTATATAACATAAATTATCAAATCAAAAACATTTTTTAAATCACATTTGACTCATAAATAGTAAATAATAATAATTACAGACTTACTCGTCAAATTTGCTAGCCCCGAAACCATTGTTTCTGACACCATTGAAAAACGGGTTGTTACAAATACATTCCCAAAACATGCCATATGTTACCCATAATCAAACCAACTTAACACATACCACTTGAGCCATTTGAACATACAACAACATAGCCGCATTGACATAAACTAGCAAGGCATCAAATGTATCAAACCAAACATCTTATTCATACCAAATTTTCATATAAGCATATCATTATAAGTCCACATATACATGCAATTATAACCTTGGCGAAAACATAAAAACTACCTATATTTATGCTGGATAGTGTGATAAATCTTCGACGAGCTTTCGAACCGATCGCGCTTCCGATAATCTATATAACATAGGAAAGAAAACTACATAAGCACATAATGCTTGGTAAGCTCGTAGAACATGAAACATAACTTACCGATTCATTTATATAACATGTAATATAAGCATAACATAATCCACCCACAAGCTTGACACAAGCCTATGCATCATCTTCAATACACAAGTTACTGCATTTACACATAATTCACTTGAATTAAACATATGATAATTCATTTCCATATGAACATACATCATTGAATTCATTCATCATTTTCATAAGCATGTGCATAATTCCATTTGGAAACCATTTCAATCCCTTTTCTTGCCCTTGAACCATCTAAAATATCATCGGATACTCGAGAAAGCTCACACGAAGTGTGCTTAAACATATAATCGTAACATTTCCTTTACATAATTGCTCACACAAGTTGTGAAATGGGCTTGCTCACATGAGATGTGGGTCAGAATGTAAGCTACACAATGCTGCTCACAGAAGTTGTGGAGTATCCGTAACAAATGCAAGACCTCAGCCATCAGTAAGACATTCAAAACCAGCACCCGAAACATGAAATCCTTAATAACATATCATTTCTGTCCTACGAATTCCTACAGTTCAACTGGGAATTGATAACCGTCATAGCGTTGCTTTGGGTATACATCATTAAATCACATGACAAATAAGATGTTAACATATAAATTTAAATATCATTACAATGATACTTACTCATACAAACTTACCTCGGCGACTAGGGCGTAGAAACAAAATCGAGTAATCTGAGGCTTTATCTTGATATGCAAGCAATGGTAGTTGCCGAACCAAGAAACTCTAAAAATGAATTTTTTCTCTTGATTTTTGGTGGAAGAAACTTTGAAGAAGATGATACAATTATTTACTTATTTTACTTTAACTTAATAACTAAATTACTATATTGACCTTGCCTATTAACGTTAAAATCACTTAATTTTATGTCCATAAAATTCCACTAACATTTTGAATGGTCTAATTTCCAATTAAGCCCATTCACTTTAGAGTTTCACAGCTAACTGATATATTTAACTAATAGAACTCTACTTTTTTTACTTTTTAGGATTTAGTCCTTTTCACTTAATTAATCATGCAAACATTAAAATTTATTAACGAAATTTTAATACGACCTTAATAACATCCCATAGAAATTAAAATAATAAAATAATAATAATTTACTCATCATATTTGTTGTCCCAAAACCACTGTTCTAATTTCACTGAAAACGGGCTGTTACATGACGACCACCTTAAATCTATAAATAGGCTCATTTGGCACATGTTATGAGCACCAATTACTTATATTAGAATCTTTCTTTTAATTTTAATTCAAGTTTTTCTTTCCTTAGGTTTTAGATTTATTTTCAATTTGTTCTTTTTTTATTTTGGGATTTCTGATCTATGGATACTATTAAATATTATGGATTCTCTTTCATTCATTACACAAATTAGGCTTTTTCTTAAACTCCATACATTCGATTCATTTGTCATGTTTACGCTTTATATCAATTCCATAATGTTTACAAAAGCTATGAGGTACTAATCGCTCTATGAGGGATTAGCAAGTGGAGGTATGATCTATTAACTATTTTGTTGGGTTACTCAACAAATCAGTTGTTTGGGAAAGGAAGAACCTAAAACCCTAGGCTTGACAACCCTGGGAGGTTATCAAGGTGTGAATTAACCCCGAATTGGTATGGTATATCCGTGAACACCTTAAACCCAAATTGGTCTAAACTGTGAGGTCGGAAGATAAGTAGTCCTTACTAACTTGTTATTCTACTGGAGGTATCGGAAGATCCTGCTAGTATATCAACTAGTTGGTTAACGATGAACCCGAAGTGACAGTTGATGAAGATTACCGAAGGGAGCTAATCACTCATAATCAAATATGACTAATTCCACTCTTTAATTTCTCAATACTTATTTATTTTTAATACTTTTTATTATTACAAAAAACCCTCAAAAATCCCTTTTATTTATATTTGCATAATATAATCGATTTCAAGTACTAATTACACCTATTGGTGTTTAGGTTGAAATTGATCTAGTACTAGCCTCCTTTGAGTACAATCCTTGAAGTACGATCCTCGGAGTACTCACCTACTGTGATACGAACCGGCTCGGGGTGAGTCGAAACGTATATGAGTTGCCCAATCGTCTACGATGAGGGATCAAGCCTTAGGAAGATATTCGGAAAATATGGATGAATTTGCGGAAGCTTAAGTGAATAAATTAGGTGATGGTTTGGTTTGGAGGAACAAAATAAAAATAAAAATAGATAAAAGATAATTTTGTTGGAAGCAGATAAACGAACTTAAACGAGAAGCGATTCAACACTAAAATGTGTTACCCCGGGTTCTAGAATGTTTAAGGTTGATAAATGGAATTGTTGTTATGGAAATGGAAACAGGAACTTAACTTAAGAAAGATTCAACACTATATAACAGTGTCACCCCATTTCTTATATCGTTAAGGTGGATAGATGGAGATAGGTTGATGAACACCACACCAAACGAAATTGGTGATAAGTTCAAACAAGTCGAAGACACCACAAGCAAGCTTGATAAGTCTAACGAAACTTGTACGAAACCGAAGAGGAGAGAAACTCACTAGTGAACAAAGTTCATAAAATTTCATTCATCAAAATTCTGTATCTACAAATGAAAATAGCAAAATATTTATAGCCTAAAAACTAGGTAGCCGAATGACCAAAATTCCAAGCTTGAAAGTGTCTTATCTTCAATTGTTTAATCACATGGGTGCCTTCAATTTGCTGTCCAAGATATGAAAAATTAATCAAAAGAAATGGCATTGTCATCCCACCATTATCTTCCATGCATTTCATGCTCCAATTCCTTTGAAATATTCTTCATGCCGTCCAAGCTTATTAAAATAATATGGCCCTTATCTCTTGTACAAGTTCACGCATGCTTCCATATATGCCTTCATCAAATCATTTTTTTTAATTCAAGGATTATCAAACCCCATACTCCCAATGCCGTCCAAGCCTATATCCCACTAAGCAATTGTACATTTTTTTTTAATCATTCACCACATGTTGCCGTCCATGATCATAATGCCTTCAATTTCATGGCTTGCTTTGTATTATTTAATTCCATCCATTATGCTTTATCCTTGTGTTTATTTAATTCAAGGCTCCATTTATGCTTCCCATTTGCCGTCCAATGCTTTATCATGCCATGAAGAGCCTTTCAATTATTTAATTCACCCACATGCTCTTCTTTCATCTTTCAAGTCCATGAATTGTTTATTCTTCCATTAATATTCCACATTGTGCTTTGCTTCCATTCATCAATCTTTCATGCCGTCCAATGCTTCAATAACATTAAGCTCCACCATGCCTTGTTGCCATGTTCCATGTTGTTTGTCTTTTAGCTACCATCCTTCCATGACTTCCATTATGCTTGTGCCGTCCACCATATTTCCATATTCCATGGTCTAATTAATTCAAGCACGCTCAGTCAAATTAATAAAAGAAGAGGTGGCCATGCTTAATTATTTCCACACCATAGCTTTTCATGCCATCCTTGGCAATTAAACCTGTAGAAATTAATCAATCCATTAGCTCCTTAATTTAGCACAATGAAATTAGACTTCATTAATTCGGTAGCCTTGTAAGACATATTCAAGTGCATTCATGTAGTAAAACAAAATAATTGCTTGCATTAATTTGGCTAACTAAGACAAATTAAAATACTAAGACTAATTAAATACTTGACAAATTAAAATTATGTAATAGCTTAAAACACATTTAATTAATTAATTAATTAATTTGGGCAGAATTTAATTAACTAATTAAATAAATTTATTCAAATAATTAAAATGCATGAAATAAAATAAATGCAAATCAAACTCAATGAGCTGAACACAAGCTCATTTAGGGACGTGCACCAAAGGCACACTAGTTCCGTGGCTTGATCCGGGCTGTTAAATTGTAAAACGTTAATGCCCCGGACGTGCTCGTATCATCCCCTCCCTCTTCAAGATAATTCGTCCTCGAATCGACTCGTTGGTTGTCCGAACAAAACTCCTTGCTCGTCTTTCCCCGATCAAACGGGATGGATGATAATCGTACTACCTAAACAGAATATTCAATAATTAGCCAGAAATGTTTTAAACATACTTGCAACCCGAATAAAAACAACATCAAACAAATAAATCGCATGCGGACAGGCATAAGCGCTTTATCATACAAAAGGATCAATGCCTTGTCAAAATCTTAGAACAAAAGCGGATAAGCTTTAAAGCATGCATATGATCTAATTGGATTCCACAAGTCAAAATAAACATGCGAATAGCACATCAAGTGATAGATATAGTCGTCACAAGCAAGTAATGAAGAAAATGCACATGGCACTTGACATTGAACATTCAAACCTTGCTTTGTACTCGCACATGAATAGAAATTATCAAACACAAATTCTTTTTGTTTTCTTTTAAAACAAATAGACCATCAATAAACAAAACAGGGCATTCAAATAATTCATGATCTAAATGCTTTACAAAAAGGCGGTCATCATTATGAGCCCTTTCAACATCTGAAATGAACAAAAATGTTTCAACAAATGCTTCATGACAATTATCGAAAACAATTATCTTTTTGTCAAGAACCAAAACAGATAGTCCATTATCCAACAAGATAGAACAATGAAGAATATCACGTTTTAAAGATTTTACAAGAATGGATTTAGCAACGTGATTCTTGTCAACATCCACAGAAAACAAAATGGGTTCATAGGTTTCAAGTGTCTTACCTTTAGGTGTTGAAAGACAGAAATCGACTTTACCTTTACGCGCGGTTTTGTCTTCACAAGCTGAAACTTGAAGATCAAATTTACCTTGTTCGATCAAGACGAACCTTCTCTCCTCGGGCATGTAACGTAATCGATGCTTTATTCGCAAATCAACATTTTTCAAACAAAATGGGAACTACATGTACACAATTGCATATACAAACACAAAATTTGCTTAAGGAACGAATAAAAATTGAAAACATGGTTGATAAAATTCGTTACCTTATTTAAAAACCAAGTATCGTATCGATGGGAATTTCTCACATACAATTGTTGAGACTTGATTTTTCCACAAAATATACCGGATGATACAAAACATATTCCCGGTTTAAAAACATGCGTTTGATTATCTAAGTCAAAATGTATCAATGGTTTCGTCAAAGCAAACATGTTAAACCAAAAAGAAATTTGCATACACGACATCATATGAACAGAACTCTTTGTACTCGTCAAAACAAAATTACACAAATTCAACGATTTTTCAAGAGTCAAAAATTGATTCACTAAATCACCGTATTTGAACAATTTATTTTCTTTTTGTGAAAACTTGTCATTTTGCAAAATCATTGGGTTTTGTCGAGAAGAACAAAAAATATCAACCATATGTAACAAGCGAAAATTAACCGGATGAAAATAAGGAAAGCTTTTAAAAATTAAGTCACCAAAGATTTCATTGACAAATGTCAAATCAAATTTATGCGACTTGGTTATTAAAATTTTCTTACCTCAATTACCTTCCGGCTCGTGGGTTTCAGCTTCATTTTTAACCTTACCTTTGCCGATCAAATGAAAGCGTCTTTCATCGGATTGGTATTGAAGTTGATATTCATCACTTGGCTCCTCGAAAACCTGAGAAGAAGAAAGAGAACAAACTTCAAGTGGATTAATTAAATCAACACTCATCTTTTCTCGCTCTTCTTGTTCTTTTGTTTCTTTTTCTCTTCCAAGCTCTTTTCTTTTCCTTTCAAATTTCTCTTCCTTTTCTCTCTCTTTTTCTTGTTCTTTTTCAATGATGTTCTCAATGGCCCTTTCAAGCTCTCTCAAAACTTGCTCATTTTCTCTCTTTCTTGCCTCTGTTCTTTCTATTTCTTTTTCTTTTTCCTTTTCTTTGTTTCTATTACATGAAGTTACAAAAGAATTATAATAATAAGAATTTCCAAAAGAAGAAAAATTATTTACGGTGGATTCACGAACATTTCTTCGGGAAGAATACTCCAAAGACGTTTTCTTGGAAGTTTCTGAATGAATGTATTGATCAACTCACGTGTTTTCTTGGAGGGAGTAAGAATCATAGTCAACCTTTCTTTGCCTCGAGTTTCTTGATGAATAAGAATCTCGATCGAAATCTCTTCTTGAATAATCTTCGAAAGCGGATCTCCGAGAGGACCCTGACTCCGTCCTTTGTCTTAAAGAAATTCGCCCTCGATGATAGGAAGATGGGAGGTACCGCTTGCGCATCACATCTTTCATTTCAGACCACGTTAATATTGGGTACTCTCCATTTCGATTTCGACTCTTGGTGAATTGATCCCACCAAGTCATGGCATAATCGGTGAAACTATTTTCTTCCAGCCTTACTTTCTTGCTTTCCTAGTAGTCGTGATACTCGAAATCCAAATCTACATTCTTTTCGCATTCAATGTATACCTCTGGATTGGCTCTACCTTGAAAAGGTGGAATGTTTGACTTGTTACTTCTCTTGACGCTATTAAAGCATCCTTGATCTCTAAGGCTTCGGTTTCTTTGTTCGCGATGCCTTTCACTTTGGTTGTATGATGGATCGAACCAATCGCCATCTGTAATACTTCTTCTTTCAAAATATAAAGACATGCTATCGTTGCTGAAAGAAATATGTTATGAAGAAAAAATAATAATAATAAACATAAATAAAAAAAAATTAAAGATACCTTACTACAAAAAACTCACAAGTCACTCACAAAGAAAAATCATTCACACTCGTGTTTCACTCGTTTTGTGGCTTTTTTTTAAATGAGTACTCTCGTGCCTTTTTACCGCTCTCTCTCGTCTCACAAATCCGTACTTCATTTCAAAAGACTTATTGCGGCGTGAGGGTCGGCTTTAAAAGATTTTTTTTTATTTTTTTACAAAGGATTGATGTCGGGTATAGGGTAGGCTGAACAATAAAAAAAAATTTGGTATAGTGGCGTTGGGGTGAGGAAGGGTGGCTTGAAGATCGGGAAAGAAGTAATGAAACAAAACTTACAAACTTTCAAAAATTTCCACACACACTTTTTTTTTACTCGTATTTTTTTAAACCTTTTTTTAACTTACGAACCTAATTCCGGCTTCTCGTACGTCGTCAAATTTCCTAATTTTATAGCTCTGATACCAACTGATACAAATTGGCTCGGGGTGAGTCGAAATGTATATGAGTTGCCCAATCGTCTACGATGAGGGATCAAGCCTTAAGAAGATATTCGGAAAATATGGATGAATTTGCGGAAGCTTAAGTGAATAAATTAGGTGATGGTTCGGTTTGGAGGAACAAAATAAAAATAAAAATAGATAAAAGATAATTTTGATGGAAGCGGATAAACGAACTAAAACGAGAAGCGATTCAACACTAAAAAGTGTTACCCCGGGTTCTAGAATGTTTAAGGTGGATAAATGGAATTGTTGTTATGGAAATGGAAATAGGAACTGAACTTAAGAAAGATTCAACACTATATAACAGTGTCACCCCGTTTCTTATATCGTTAAGGTGAATAGATGGAGATAGGTTGATGAACGCCACACCAAACGAAATTGGTGATAAGTTCAAACAAGTCGAAGACACCACAAGCAAGCTTGATAAGTCTAACGAAACTTGTATGAAACCGAAGAGGAGATAAACTCACTCAAATGAACAAAGTTCATAAAATTTCATTCATCAAAATTCTGTATCTACAAATGAAAATAGCAAAATATTTATAGCCTAAAAACTAGGTAGCCGAATGACCAAAATTCCAAGCTTTAAAGTGTCTTATCTTCAATTGTTTAATCACATGGGTGCCTTCAATTTGCTGTCCCAAGATATGAAAAATTAATCAAAAGAAATGGTATTGTCGTCCCACCATTATCTTCCATGCATTTCATGCTCCAATTCCTTTGAAATATTCTTCATGCCGTCCAAGCTTATTAAAATAATATGGCCCTTATCTCTTGTACAAGTTCACGCATGCTTCCATATATGCCTTCATCAAATCATATTTTTTTATTCAAGGATTATCAAAACCCATACTCCCAATGCTGTCCAAGCCTATATCCCACTAAGCAATTGCACATTTTTTTTTAATCATTCACCACATATTGCCGTCCATGCTCATAATGCCTTTAATTTCATGGCTTGCTTTGTATTATTTAATTCCATCCATTATGCTCTATGTAACATCCTGGAAAGGGCCTATGCATTTTCGGTTTAATTGTATGAAATGACAAGTCTTAAGCATTATGAATAAATTTTGATATTTTTGGAAACTCAGAAATGTATGAAAATGAATGGAAATGAAAATAAACATTTTTGGAAACCTGAACATTTTTGGAAACCTGAACATTTTTGGAAACCTGGAAATGTATTAGGACATGAACATTTTAGGAAACCCAGAAATGTAAGGAAATGGTTCAAAAATGGAAAGTGCACATTTTTGGAAACTAAGAAATGAAAATGGAAATGATCCAAAAATGGAAAGTATACATTTTAGGAAACTTGGAAATGTAAGAAAATTGCAAGTAAACAGAGCCGATCGAAAATTTTAGGAAACTTGGAAATGACCCTAAAATGATGAGTTTTAAAGTTTAAAATAGGAAATCAAGGCAAGAGGGCCTTAAAAGAAAAAGTTGGTAAGTTTTGACACACAAACGGGCTAGGAAAAGTGGCCTGAAGATGGCACTTAGGGCCTATGGAAATGGTGCCATGTGCAAGAGGCATGGGCCTAGGTTCGAGTCACAAGGGAAGCAATTAAATGAAGGTTTTAATTTTGTTTCCAGAAGCACAAGGAGTGGACGGCAAGCATCTTGAAAAAAAAAAGAGGTTTATTCTCTTTAAAATTCAGCTATTAAGTGATAAATAAGAGATTTTTTTTAGATTATTAAATTTGGATTATTTGAGGAGATAAATGATGGATTAAATATTTTTTTATTTGAATAATATTATCACATATGTGGAGTGGTGGCCAAGTAAGGGACTCCTTGGCTGATAACTTTGTCTATAAAAGGAAGGAAGGAGGGCTACTCCTCAGTTTGCTTCTTTTTCTGCTCTGCCAAAATTCCCTAGCTCTCCCCTATCTCATCGAATTTTCCTTAAGTAAAATCCATCTTCTCTTCTTCTATTTTCATCTCTGCTTTTTACTATCAAAGTCGAATCTTTGTCGATTCTAAGTAAAGGAGCAATCAACTACAACATCAAAAGGGTAAGATCTGTGGTCAATCAATTTCTATTCTTTTTCTTTTTACCAAAATCGTGGTACTAATCTTATTGTTGTGAATGGCCGAATATACAAGGGGTTTATCGAGTTTAAACGGACATACAAGAAAAGGAATATTTTCGGGAACTCAAGGATTCAAGGTAAGAAGTTATATTCGCCTAGGTTATCTCTTTAATAATTAGATCTATTCGTTTTAATCAAAGATTTATCAAATCGAGTGGATCTAGTGGGTGGCCGAAATTTGGGGAGGAATACCACAACTTTGGGATTTGATTTGGCAAACAAGGCAAGTGTTAGTAATTCTATTCCTAGTAGGATTTGGTTTTAAAATCGAAAGGGTATTAATATGTTTATATATGATGGGCCAAATATAAGAGTTAACAGATCTAAAGTGCGAATGCGTGATCGATTCACTTCGGGAATTCAAGGAATCCATTAAGCGAATAAGGTGTGTACCCACATAACTCCCAATATATTACGGCAATTATTTTATATGTATATATATGAATATGCATGCGAATAAGAATGTGGCTAAGTGTCACAAATGAGGTAAAAGTACCCAGGTACGTTCCTACTACCGATAGGATTACAAATACAATATATATATTTTTGAATATGTAATATGAATGAGAAATAAGGTATGCATGATATAAATATTTGGGGCATATGGGATATATGTGAAAGGGGAAGAATAGGTGTTGACTACGGTCTCACCAACGAAATATGGTGGCTACGATCCCATTAAGTGAACATGGTAACCTCGGTTACATTATCTGAACATAGTGTCTAATGACACAACGTATATGGGCGATGAGCACGTCGACTGCAGCGACTGCCTTCGATGGTGTGTAGCGGAAGGAGGGTTGACTTAGTAGTCCCCACGGTGTGTTTGGCAGGTACGGGTGGTGTGTAGCGGATGGATAATTAGGCTTGGGTTTGGGTTGCATCATTTTGATACGTATATGTTCTGATATGAATATGTATGCCTGAAATATTGTTTGTTAGTTTGTGCACACATTGAGTCCGTTGACTCACCCCTTTGAGGGACTATTTTTCAAGTGATGAGCAGTAATAGACCGGGTCGGCAGGAGCTAAAGGTGGCCATGCGTAGCAGAGAAAATAGTTACGAGTTGGACCTTTATTTTTATAAAGTTCTTTAAATTTTAAGTTTGGAAATTATTGATGTAATAAGGCCTAAAAAGCCATAGTTTTATTTTCGTTACCATTATTTACTTGCAAATATTATGCTTTGAAATACTTTACATTTATGATATTAAAATTTTATGTCTTTACATTTAAACCCTAAATTATTTTGTCACCCTAATTAAATGATTTCTAAATTAAATAAACGGGTTTTTAACCTAAGCTTGATCCAAAATGAACAGATTTTCTAAAAATACACTAATATTCTCTAAGTAATAAAGGACTACGAAAACCGATTTTCTTAAGGAACATACGAGATCCGGTTTGAGCTCGTGAATTTTGGGTGTGGGAGTGTTTGGGCAGTATCGAGCCGATTTTTTAAACTCTCGGCTTTGTGGGCTAAGGCCCAAAAACGTTTTCAAAGCGAGCCAAAATGATTTTCTTTGAAATTAAGCGGAGTTTCGGCATGGCACCTAAGTCTCAGACCATGATCCACGGTGTAAGTACCCTAACTCTATGTGTGATTATGGGATTTATATGGGGGTAGAAAAGGCATGGAACGTAGAATAGTGTGATAGGAATTTGAACCCTAGGTTTAGACTACTCAAACACATGAAACTCATAAGACTTAATGAATTTAACAAACCTATGGCTAGGTCATTGAGCTAGGGTGTGGTAACCCCTGTACGCATGTCTAGGATTGGATCCGGAAGAGCCTAGTATTTAAGCAGTCCTAGTGACTCACCTCCTCTTCGCAGGTATCCTACCTGGTGCGTAGCTTCGGTTCACCCTAACTCAGAGGGCTAAGTGGTGTGGCAACCTCTGTGCGCATGTCTAGGAATGGTTTCGGTGAGAGCTTGGTATTTAAGCAGTCCGCGTGACTCACCTCCTCTCCACTCGAATCCTGCCTGGTGCGTAGCTTTGGTTCACCCTGACCAAGAGGACTCGGTCATAGGCTAAACACAAAGACTAAAACCCGAAAGGGACATAGCTATTTTTTTTATGAAGAACAACAAACCCTAGTTTTAAAAATTTTAAAATCACTCTTTTAATTTGTGAAAACCATCTTTACAAAGTTTTCCGAAAAATTCCCGATTTTCAGAAAAAAATTACAAAAATACCCCTAGTGGTAAAATTACCAAAATGCCATTGATTCACAAAATGTCAAACTTCTCAACGGTTTTGCCAAAGCTTCATTATTTTATAAATGTTCACAAACCCTAATTTGCAAACCATCAAAAATACCTTGATTTTGGAAAATTACAAAATTTGCCCCTAACTTACAAAATTACTAAAATGACCCTGGTTTCCGACAATTTTGTAAACGTCACCGTTTTGGAAAACAAAACTCTCAAAAAGAACCCATAAAGTTTTACAACTTTTGAAATATCCCTAACTTACTAAATTTTACCAATTTACCATGGCTTTTGGAAAATTACCAAAATACCCCCGAGGTCAAAAATTACCGACATACCCTTGGATTTCAAAGTTTTTCCAAATGTACACCGGGACTTTAAAATTACCAAAATACTCTTGACAAAATCACCGAGGAACCTTTTTGTTTTGCAAAATTATGAAAATGCCCTTGTAGGACAAAATTACGAAAATACCCCTAGGTAGTGGAAAAACAACAACGATGAAAATCACAATGTTTCTCTGAATGAACGAAAGTTCATAATTGTTTGATGGATTGATGAATGAATAAAGACTGTATGTTTGTATGAATACGAAAGAACCACTCTTAAATTCTTCTTCATAAAACATCTTTGCGGGTAACAAGTGAAACAAGAATAGTAATTCATAAAACTTATTAATCAGATATCGATGATAGAAAATGAGCTCTAGAGGACGTGGTCGTCGTGGAAGAGGTAAAGGAAGAATGACTGTGTCAAAACCCGTTAGGTCGGGTCAAGGTTCTGACAACGAGATACCACCGCCACCGCCACCCCAAATTTGTGGGTCTTTGAGCAAAGCAAGCTCGAGACAGGCGAAGATCTTTGTCTTTGCGAGTTTTAGAATTGGTGGCTGGTGTGGGTGGAAATTCGGGAACTCAGAAATCTGTGCCTGAACGGCTCCGAGCTAATGGAGCCGAGATGTTTCGTGGAGTATCGAAAGTGGCACCCGATCTGGTGAAATCTTGGTTGGAAGCGGCCCGAGCGCATCATGGATGAGCTCGACTTGACCCCGAGGAGAAGTTGAAAGGGATGGTGGCAGCCTTTATTCTGCGATGAAGCGTACCAATGGTGGTTAATCCATTCGAGATGGTGCCCACGGTGAGGATCCGACACGGGAATATGCGAAAGAGGCATTTGAGGAAGAAGTATGTAGGAACCAGTACATAGGCGAACAAAGGAAGGCTTTTTCAGGGTTGGTGCAAGGAAGTAAATCTGTCGCAGAACATGAGGCAGAATTTCTGAGGTTGAGCCGCTATGTCCGAGGAGTAGTGGCAACTGAGCATGAACACTGTGTCTGTTTTGAGGACAAACTGAGGGACAATTTGAGAGTGTTGATAGCACCGCATCAGGAGCGGGAATTCTCTGCTTTGGTAGAAAAGGTCAAGGTGGCCGAAGGGATCAATGATTCTACCAAGCAGGCTTTGCATAGGAGTAAGCGCAAAAGAGGTTTTGGGCCATCTGGAAAGGGTCATAAGAGGCCTAGAGTTGACGGTCCATAGAATCAACAAGCTGGTACGGGCTGGCAGTATCGCCCTTGTGAGCACTGTGGAAAGAGGCACTTAAGAGAGTGTTGGAGGAAGACGGGTGGATGTCTCAAGTGTGGGTCCAAGGACCATATGCTTAAGGATTGTCCCAAGCGAGCAGATGAGGGCCGACCGGTGGCCCAGAATGCTAGTCAGGCTGGTAGAGGCGGACAGCAGCCTCAACGGGGTCGTGGTTCTGGCAACAGAGGTAATGGGGCTGGCAGAGGCCGTGGAGCACAGGGTCGAGGTGCTGCTAATGCTGAGGCAAGGCAAGCAGGGTTGGATTATGCGATTCGCCGGAGGAAAGATGGAGACGCGCCGGATGTTATAACCGGTACGTTCTTTATTTTTGACAGACCCTATTTTGCTCTGATTGATGTGGGCTCGACCCATTCCTATGTTGCATGTAGTGTAGTGGAAACACTAGGCCTAGACTCAGAACTCTCTGATAGACAGATGACTGTAGTAAGCCCATTAGGCCAAGCTGTGATGATAGATAAGATCTTTCGAAAAGTACCCTTAGAGATTCAGGGAGTGAACTTTCGGGCTGACTTAATGGAGTTAACCTTCGGAGAATTTGAGCTTATACTTGGAATGGATTGGCTAGTAGAACATCGAGCCGTTTTGGATTGTACGGCTAAACGTATGGAACTAAGAACCCCCGAGGATGAGGTAGTAGTGATGATCGGAGAAAGGAGGAACTACTTGTCTAACGTGGTTTCGGCGCTGAAGGCCGAGAAGATGGTTAAGAAGGGGTGTAAGGCGTTCTTAGCCTTCGTAAGTGCGTTGGGAGGAAAAGATGAAGGTGTTCATGGAGTTAGGACGGTAAGGGACTTTGTGGATGTGTTTCCAGAGGAGTTACCATGAATACCCCCAGATAGGGAGGTGGAATTTGGAATAGACTTGCTACCGGGAACAGCTCCGGCGTCAATCGCTCCATACCGAATGGCGCCAAAGGAGTTAGTGGAGCTCAAGGCTCAAATCCAAGAACTGTTGGATCATGGGTTCATTCGACCCAGTGTGTCTCCATGGGGAGCACCGGTCCTATTCGTGAAGAAGAAGGATGGAACTATGCTAATGTGCATAGACTATCGTCGGTTGAATAAACTGACCATCAAGAACAAGTATCTTTTGCCAAGGATAGACGACTTGTTCGATCAGCTGAAAGGGGCAGCTGTATTCTCAAAGATAAACTTAAGGTCGGGATATCATCAGTTAAAGGTGAAGGAGGCAGATATCCACAAGACGGCTTTTAGGATAGGATACGGTCATTTTGAATTTGTGGTGATGCCGTTTGGATTGATGAACGCTCCAGCCGCGTTCATGGACATGATGAATTGGGTTTTCCAACCCTATTTGGATAGATTTGTCGTGGTGTTCATCGACGATATTTTGGTGTATTTTAAGTCGGAAGAGGAGCATGATGAGCATCTCTGAATGGTGTTGGAAGTGTTAAGGGAGAAAAAGCTCTATGCCAAATTCAGCAAGTGTGAATTTTAGCTTAAGGAGGTGGCGTTCTTAGGACATGTGGTATCCGCAGAAGGGATAAGAGTGGATCCTAGGAAGATCGAAATAGTGTTGGATTGGAAACCACCTAGGTTTGTAGCTAAAATCTGAAGTTTCTTAGGATTGGTGGGCTATTACAGAAGGTTCGTGGAAGGATTCTAGTCAATAGACGCGCCTTTGACAAAGCTACTAAGGAAGGAAGTACCCTTTGTGTGGACGGATAAGCAACAGGAAAGCTTTGAAAAGCTTAAAAAGGTGTTGACGGAAGCTCCAGTGTTAATTCAACCGGAGGCAGGAAAAGACTTTGTGGTGTACTGTGATGCTTCGCATACGGGGTTAGGCTATGTGCTAATGCAAGAAGGAAAAGTGGTCGCCTATGCGTCTAGGCAACTGAGGCCTCGTGAGGTTAACTATCCAACCCATGACTTGGAACTAGCAGCAGTGGTTTTCGCCCTCAAGGTTTGGAGGCACTACCTTTATGGAGAAAGGTCAGTAATTTACACGGACCACAAGAGCCTTAAGTACTTGTTGACTCAGAAGGAGTTGAACTTGAGGCAACGAAGGTGGGTGGAGTTGTTGAAAGACTATGATTGTTCGATAGAGTATCACCCAGGCAAGGCGAATGTGGTAGCTGATGCCCTAAGTAGGAAGGTTGTGTCGGATTTAAGGGCTTTGTTCACTCACCTAAGTCTTTATGATGATGGAAGCCTGTTGGCAGAGTTGCAAGTCAAGCCCACGTGGCTGAAGGAGGTAAAGGAGGGACAGTTGGCTGATAAGGGTCTAAGTGCTAAGTTACAGCAAGTCCAGAGTGGAGAATTGAATGACTATGGCGTTAATGATGATGGAGTGTTGTGCTATACAGGAAAGGTCTGTATGCCGAAGGACAAGGAGTTAAGACAAAGGATTCTTCGGGAGGCACATGGTAGCCCTTATGCTATGCATCCCGGAGGCACTAAGCTGTATAGGGACCTAAGGGAACAATTTTGGTGGTCTGATCTTAAGCGGGAAGTGACCGAATTCGTAGGGAAGTGTCTGACGTGTCAGCAAGTTAAGGCTGAACACCAAGTCCCATCGGGATTGCTTCAACCAATTGAGATTCCCCAATGGAAGTGGGAAAGAATTACCATGGACTTCGTTAGTGGGCTTCCCCTTACGCCTACTAAGAAAGACTCGGTATGGGTGATAGTGGACCGTTTGACCAAGTCCGCATATTTTATTAGGTGAGAATTGACTATTCCTTGAGAAGTTAGCCAAGTTATATGTGGCGAAAATCGTAAGCGCGACACGCGATACCGATGTCGATCATCTCCGGCAGAGACCCAAGGTTTACGTCTCGATTTTGGAAGGCACTTCATCAAGCTTTAGGCACTAAGTTGGACTTCACTACGCTTTTCATCCACAATCGACAGGCGATGCGAGCGAGTTATACAAGTGTTGGAGGATATCTTTGAGAGGGTGTGTGATGGATTTACGAGGAAGTTGGGAAAATTATTTGCCTTTAGTTGAGTTCGCCTACAACAACAATGACTATCGTGCAAGCATTCGGATGGCACCATACGAAGCATTGTATGGTCGGAAGTGTAGAACTCCTACTTGTTGGAGTGAGTTAGGAGAACATCGCGTTTTGGGCCCGGAGTTAGTGGCAGAAACTGAAGAGAAGGTTGAAATAATTCGGGCAAGGTTGAAGGAAGCCTCTGATAGGCAAAAGTCGTACGCCGACCTTAAGAGGAAGGAAATTGAGTTTGAAGTGGGAGACCAAGTGTTTCTAAAAGTCTCACCTTGGAAGAAGGTTATGAGGTTCGGTCACAAAGGGAAGTTAAGCCCAAGGTTTATAGGGCCCTATCGAGTACTACTGATGAGTTGGACCATGGCATACCAAGTGGAGTTGCCACGAGTGCGCAACAAATGCACGACGTATTCCATGTATCCATGCTACGTCGCTATCAATCGGATCCGTCTCATGTTGTACTGTTGAAGAAGTGGAGCTAAGCCGGATCTATCCTACGAGGAAGAGCCGATTCGAATCTTGGGCGTGATGTGAAAGTACTACGGAGGAAGTCGGTACCTCTAGTCAAGGTGTTATGGCGCAACCATGGATCGGAAGAAGCTTCGTGGAGTCGGAAGAGACAATGCGACAAACAATACCCTCGATTGTTTAGTTAGGAAATTTCGAGGACGAAATTTTGTTTAAATGGTAGAATCTGTAACATCTTGGAAAGGGCCTATGCATTTTCGGTTTAATTGTATGAAATGACAAGTCTTAAGCATTATGAATAAATTTTGATATTTTTGGAAACTCGAGAAATGTATGAAAATGCATGGAAATGAAAATAAACATTTTTGGAAACCTGAACATTTTTGGAAACCTGGATATGTATTTAGGACATGAACATTTTAGGAAACCCAGAAATGTAAGGAAATGGTTCAAAAATGGAAAGTACACATTTTGGAAACTAAGAAATGAAAATAGAAATGATCCAAAATGGAAAGTATACATTTTAGGAAACTTGGAAATGTAAGAAAATGGCAAGTAAACAGAGCCGATCGAAAATTTTAGGAAACTTGGAAATGACCCTAAAATGATGAGTTTTAAAGTTTAAAATAGGAAATCAAGGCAAGAGGGCCTGAAAAGAAAAAGTTGGTAAGTTTTGACACACAAGCGGGCTAGGAAAAGTGGCTGAAGATGGCACTTAGGGCCTATGGAAATGGCGCCATGTGCAAGAGGCATGGGCACAGGTTCGAGTCGCAAGGGAAGCAATTAAATGAAGGTTTTAATTTTGTTTCTAGAAGCACAAGGAGTGGACGGCAAGCATCTTGAAAAAAAAAGAGGTTTATTCTCTTTAAAATTCAAACTATTAAGTGATAAATAGGAGATTTTTTTAGATTATTAAATTTGGATTATTTGAGGAGATAAATGATGGATTAAATATTTTTTATTTGAATAATATTATCACATATGTGGAGTGGTGGCCAAGTAAGGGACTCCTTGGTGATAACTTTGTCTACAAAAGGAAGGAAGGAGGGCTACTCCTCGGTTTGCTTCTTTTTCTGCTCTCTGCTAAAATTCCTAGCTCCCCTCTCTGTCGAATTTTTCCTTAAGTAAAATCCATCTTCTCTTCTTCTATTTTCTTCTCTGTTTCTACTATCAAAGCGAATCTTTGTCGATTCTAAGTAAAGGAGCAATCAACTACAACATCAAAAGGGTAAGATCGTGGTCAATCAATTTCTATTCTTTTTCTTTTTACCAAAATCGTGGTACTAATCTTATTGTTGTGAATGGCCGAATATACAAGGGGTTTATCAGATTTCGACAAACATACAAGAAAAGGAATATTTTCGGGAACTCAGGGATTCAAGGTAAGAAGTTATATTCGGCCTAGGTTATCTCTTTAATAATTAGATCTATTCGTTTTAATCAAAGATTTATCAAATCAGTGGATCTAGTGGGTAGCCAGAAATTCGGGAGGAATACCACAACTTTGGGATTTGATTTGGCAAACAAGGTAAGTGTTAGTAATTCTATTCCTAGTAGGATTTGGTTTTAAAATCAAAAGGGTATTAATATGTTTATATATGATGGGCCAAATATAGGAGTTAACAGATCTAAAGTATGAATCTGTGATCGATTCACTTCGGGAATTCAAGGAATCCATTAAGCGAATAAGGTGTGTACCCACACTAACTCCCAATATATTACGGCAATTATTTTATATGTATATATATGAATATGCATGCAAATAAGAATGTGGCTAAGTGTCACAAATGAGGTAAAAGTACCCAGGTACGTTTCCTACTACCGATAGGATTACAAATACGATATATATATTTGAATATGTAATATGAATGAGAAATAAGATATTCATGATATATATATTTGGGGCATATGGGATATATGTGAAAGGGCAAGAATAGGTGTTGACTACGGTCTCACCAACGAAATATGGTGGCTACGGTCCCATCAAGTGAACATGGTAACCTCGGTTACATTATCTGAACATAGTGTCTAATGACACAACGTATATGGGCGATGAGCACGTCGACTGCAGCAACTGCCTTTGATGATGTGTAGCGGAAGGAGGGTTGACTTAGTAGTCCCCACGGTGTGTTTGGCAGGTACGGGTGGTGTGTAGCGGATGGATAATTAGGCTTGGGTTTGGTTTTCATCATTTTGATACGTATATGTTCTGATATGAATATGTATGCCTGAAATATTGTTTGTTAGTTTGTGTACACATTGAGTCCGTTGACTCACCCCTTTGAGGACTATTTTCAGTGTGATGAGCGAGTAATAGACCGGGTCGGCAGGAGCTAAAGGTGGCCATGCGTAGCAGATAAAATATTTACGAATTGGACCTTTATTTTTATAAAGTTCTTTAAATTTTAAGTTTGGAAATTATTGATGTAATAAGGCCTAAAAAGCCATAGTTTTATTTTCGTTACCATTATTTACTTGCAATTATTATGCTTTGAAATACTTTACATTTATGATATTAAAATTTTATGTCTTTACATTTAAACCCTAAATTATTTTGTCACCCTAATTAAATGATTTCTAAATTAAATAAACGGGTTTTTAACCTAAGCCCAGTCCAAAATGAACAGTTTTCTAAAAATACACCAATATTCTCTAAGCAACAAAGGACTACGAAAACCGATTTTCTTAAGGAACATACCAGATCCGGTTCAGGCTCGTGAGCTGGGTGTGGGGTGTTTCACTCTATCCTTGTGTTTATTTAATTCACGGCTCCATATATGCTTCCCTTTTACCGTCCAATGCTTTATCATGCCATGAAGAACCTTTCAATTATTTAATTCACCCACATGCTCTTCTTTCATCTTTCAAGACCATGAATTGTTTATTCTTCCATTAATATTCCACCTTGTGCTTTGCTTCCATTCATCAATCTTTCATGCCGTCCAATGCTTCAATAACATTAAGCTCCACCATGCCTTGTTGCCATGTTCCATGTTGTTTGTCTTTTAGCTACCATCCTTCCATGACTTCCATTATGCTTGTGCCGTCCACCATATTTCCATGTTCCATGGTCTAATTAATTCAAGCACGCTCAATCAAATTAATAAAAGAAGAGGTGGCCATGCTTAATTATTTCCACACCATAGCTTTTCATGCCATCCTTGGCAATTAAACCTGCAGAAATTAATCAATCCATTAGCTCCTTAATTTAGCACAATGTAATTAGACTTCATTAATTCGGCAGCCTTGTAAGACATATTCAAGTCCATTCATGTACTAAAACAAATTAATTGCTTGCATTAATTTGGCTAACCAAGACAAATGAAAATACTAAGACTAATTAAATACTTGACAAATTAAAATTATGTAATAGCTTAAAACACATTTAATTAGTTAATTAATTAATTTGGGCAGAATTTAATTAACTAATTAAATAAAATTATTCAACTAATTAAAATGCATGAAATAAAATAAATGCAAATCAAACTCAATGAGCTGAACACAAGCTCATTTTTGGACGTGCACCAAAGGCACACTAGTTCTGTAGCTTGATCCGGGCTGTGAAATTGTAAAACGTTAATGCCCCAGGCGTGGTCGTATCATACTATAACATCCCGAAATTGGGCCTAGTAGGATTGGGCCCATTGGGCCTTGAGCGTAGACGCATTTTAAAATTTTGAGAATAAGAGAACGGCACTATTTCAAGTGCAACTTATTAGTTAAGTGAATTTGGAAGTTACGAGGTTTCTATGAAGTCTCGGGTTCAAGTTAGGCTATAGGTAAATTTTTGTGTTTATGCTCTTAAGGGGGAAAAGGTAAGTGGCATTAAGGCTTAAAGAAATAAGAGTGCATTTGTTAGCACAAAGAGTCTATTGGTAAAGTGGCAAGTGGCTTTTGGAGTGTACTAATGGTCTGAGGTTAAAATCCCACCTATTGTAATTTTTGGGATTTAATTTTATGCTCATCTTGTGGAAGATGGTAAGTGTTGGCCAAGGCTCTAAATAAGGTAAGTAAGACTTTTTATTTAAGGAAAGGAGGCTAATGATTATGGAAAAGAGGAAGATAAAGGAAAAAGAAGGAAGGAAATCAAAGAAAGGGATAAGGTTAGGGGACATGTTGGCCAAAAACTAGGAGTTGCCTAGAATCGAATTTTGGTCCACACTCATCTTTTTGTTAAAGATGAATGGACGATTTTGTTAGGGAGAGAGGGGAGCTGAATTCCTATAGGCATTTTGCAATTTCAGTGCATAAGAGGCTTATTCATTTAAGCATTTTCAGGTTTGCTCTTTTCCCCAATTTTCTTCTCTACCTTGCCAAAACTCTTAAACCAATAGTGTGCATTTTCCTTTGGTGTTGCCGAAACTAGCAAGCCAAATTGTCATCTTTTCCTTTGTTGTGCCGAAACTTTCAAGCCACTATTGCTCTTCTTCTCCTGTTTTCTCACCATTCCTTTAATCTTCTTCTCTTCTTTCTTTAGTTAACCATTTTAGAGAACGAATCTTCCTCGTTTATTTTTTCTCAAAGTAGCTGAAACTATTCTTGTTCATTTATCCTCCATAGCCGAACCTCTCAGTCCACAATCACTCCTTCATAACTTCTTTCTCATTTGGGTTGACACTCTTTTCTTTGATTCAATCGATAAGTGGCTCTTTTCTATCCTTTTATTTTCTTTTTCTTGAACCGAATGTGAGTTACTATCATTCGAATGTTCCCTTTTGTTCAAAACCGAAATATCATTCTCTCATAATCCTTCATTTCGTGATCATCTTTTTGTTATAGTATTAAAGTAGAAGGCTAAATCTCTTGTCCTTGATCTAACTGTAATCATAAGACAATTGGTGGAAATCAGATCCAATATCAAAAAGGTAAGGAGTCCTTCATGGATTAGATGAAATCGTTCTTTATTCGTATAAGTTGGTATCGGGATAATAATGGTTGTGACTAATCGACTATATGTTTTAGGAACTAAATCGCTCGATCTATCGACTTGTGATCATATGATTATAGAGGTAAGTGATTCAAGTGTAAGTAATACGTTGGGTATGAAATCTTTTGGAAATCCGAGGTTAACTTTTGGTTGGTATTGTTCTAGGGTCAACGAAGAGTGGTTCTTTAGGAAATCAATCAGGTGTGTAATCCCGTACCTTCCGAATACATGTCTGAAATGGTGTGTAATCTCACACTTCTCTGAAAGTTGCATGAAATATTCTGTCATTCGGTCAAAATACCAAAGAAAATCAAAAACCGGCATCCGTGATCACTCGGGCGTGCGTATGTTCGTAGTGGTAACCATAGTTTGCAATGAAACAATTTTTGGTCAGCAATAGTGACGTGAATTTGAAAAATCACAGAAAATAGGAGAAAAGAGATTAGTAAGTGAATAAGATATCGAATTAAAGCTTACTGTGTCTATTTTTATATGGAAGAAACAGAGAAGGAAAAGGGATTTTAAATTCTGTGATATTTTAATTTTAGTGAGACTGGTTCTGATTGACTTTGTGGTTCCCTGATTTGTCTTAGCAAAATCGTATAAAATTGTACAAATTGAATTATGAATTATAGTTTATATGTATAGATTCTTGTGAGAGCAATATATGAAAACCGTACAGTGAGATATTTGAAATTAAGTTAAGAGAGGTCAGAATTGTTGGATAGTGAAACAAGGGAAATTTTAAGGAATAAAATGTACTAAATGGCTAAGCCAAAAATTCTGGAAAAATTGTAGTAAGAAGATATATGAGTCTAGTTTTAAGGAAAATTTATGGATTTAGATTTCAAGATTTCTAACTCGAGTTATAGTCAATTTGGTCAGTATGACGCAGATGGATAGTTTCGATTTTTATGCCCCAAATTAGTAGTTAAGTCTGGTTTGCAAAATTTACAAAAATACCCTTAGAGGGTAAATTACTGAAATACCCCTGGGTTGTGAGATTACCGAATTATCCTTAGTGGGTAGAATTTCTGATTTACAAAAACGCCCCTAATGGGCCGATTTACAAAAATGCCCTTATAGGCCGAATTATGGAAATGCCCCTAATGGGCCGAATTGTTATATTGCCTTAATGGGCTGAATTGTTATATTGCCCCTGATGGGCCGATTTGTTATATTGCATTAATGGGATAAATTGTTATACAGCCCCTAATGGGCCGATTTGTTATATTACCTTAATGGGCCGATTTGTTATATTACCTGAACGGGCTGAATTGTTATTTTGCCTTAATGGGCTGAATTGTTATATTGCCTTAATGGGCCGATTTGATAGACTGCCTTAATGGGCCGATTTTTGCAAAGTGTTATTCGGCCAAATTGTTTGTAATAGATCTCTGAGATATTTATTATTGTTTATATTTGTAATATCATTTACTGTGTATGTTACATATGCATAATTTTGCATGGGATGGGAAAATGTTGAAGAGAAGTAATTAAGTGACAGATCGCCACAAATTTGATTGATAATTTGATTTGCTATGATTCTGGTGGCTTGACCACAATTCAAATATATAATAAATGGCTAAATGCCTACGATTGGTGTGTTGGCGGGGTGGGTTGACTTGATCCCCACAGGTGTGCTGGATGGTAAGGGTGGTGTGTAGCGGATGGATCATTAGGTTGGTTTGGGATTGCATTACATTCATTTGATTCATTTGATATATTCTGTTTTGTAAATGGGCTTCGGCCCAAGTTATTATTATATGGGCTCAGGCCCAAATTTTTGCTAAACGGGTTCAAGCCCAGTGGACAACGGTAAGGGGATTATGCACTAAGTTCTTGTAACTTACCCCCTATTTTTCTTAACCTTGTAGGTAATGCTCAGTGACGTGGACTTGGGCCATGAATGACTTGATGGAGGTCATATTTCAAAAACGGTGTTCTTGAACTTTAGAATTTCTATTTACGTTACTGTATTACTTTTACTATTTTGGGTTTTAAGTTGTAATAAGGCCTCTGGACTATTTTTATTTTTGCTTTATGGTTGTGAATGTTTTTATTATTTTCCTTAAATTGTTTTAAAAGGGAATTTTCTGAAAACTTAAATAATGGTTTCCAAAATTGATTAATAAATGGATTTTATAGCAAACTTTTACAAATGATTTGACTCGGATTTTCTTTCAAAATTATCTGTGACATTTCAAAAGTCACGATTTTAAAGCTCACTATCTCGATTTTCGACTCATCAAATGATCTTTCAAAAATAGCTGTATTTTATCAAATATTTACAAATAAAAACTTGTTTACTTAAACACAACCAAGTAACACTTATTTTAGTAAGAATCACAAGATGTTTTATGTTTTCCTCATGGTTTTTAAAGTTCAAAAGGTCGATTTCCGATACATCAATCAACTTCTCGAAATTTGTATTTTATCGAATAGTTATAAATCAAACTTGCTTTCTTAACTATCTTATATTAATGTCATTCGTTAGTACATACATAAGTTCTCAAAACATTTTCTTCATGTGACATACCAAATCCGCTCATAACGCATGGGCCGGGTTTGGGGTGTTACACCTACTCCGTTGTAACTATATTATAACTTGACCCGTATACTTGTGGATACCACCTCATGTCTGTATATCTTTTACTGCAATATTCACACTCTGCATGTTAGTACATCCGGAGGTGGTCAAGTTGCTGGCACCGTTGCCGGGGAGGCAACACCACAAGTTCAATTTTAATTTTTGCACTTTCGTAAGAATAATTAGGAAATTTTTAGGTTATAGATACAATTTTAATTTTTATTATTGCTAATGTTCTCTTGTTTAGTTTAATGTATGACTCGTAGTAGAGGAATACAAAGCCAATCACAGATCCAGAAATAATAATCTGGAGAAATTTTCGACAACAACAACAAATGTAAGATCTACCACCACCTGTTGTAGGTAACGTACGACGTGGGAATCTGCTATTCAATGATGCTAACGACAACGATATAGGAGATCCAACAGCATTACCATAGCTACTCGCAAATTTAACTATGGCACATAATGAGAGAACTTTAAGAGATTACGCATTACCAAGTTGGACATGGTTTAGGATAGCATAACGAGGCTAGATATTACAACTAACAATTTTATGATTAAACCAACAATGATTTAGATGATCTAGAATAACCTGCAATTTAGGGGCACAACGACAGAGGATTTGAATCAACATTTAAAACAATTTCTCCAACTTTGTGACATTTTCAACTTTATGATATTGTTAGTGGCCCATTGAATGATTCACGTATGGCCAGAAACCATATACGGTAAAGGTTGTTCAAGAAGATGATAAATACCAATAGCTAGTGGATAGACTTAACCGTTTTGAATCCACAAATATTGCACCGTCTGTGTATGGAGGAGACAAACCGCTCTTCCATTATATCAATAATCTTACCGAGGATGTAAATTACATCAAGAACAGGGGTGGAAACCCTTATTCAAATACTTACAATCCTGGTTGGAGAGATCACCTGAACTTGAGATGGAAATGAAATCAAGGAAGAGGTAACAATTTGAATCATGCTAAAAACACTAATAACCAACCTCCTTATTTACAGAAACCTTAAGATAGGGCCAACCAAATGACCATACTGTATGTGGTCAACGTCTGGATTGAATTGAAAGGGAGATGCAGTCAATGAAAATAGAAGTAAAGCAAGTGCAACCTACGTTCACTAATTTATCGAGAACATTGACTAAACTGGAAGACCAAATGAGCCAATTGCTAAGCATGATAGGAGATATTAAAAGGAAAATTGGCACATGCATACCCAACAAAACTGATAATAATCCTCGAAAAAAAGCGATAGAGCAAGTAAAAGTGATCGCGCTCTGTTCGAGAAAAATCTTGTGTAACACTCCTTACCCATGTTCGACGCCGGAATAGGGTACGATGCATTACCAGAACATAACACATGCAATCGTACAATTTCGAGACATAAAATTTCGTACAAATTAAAACTTTTCCATTTTCATCACAAAGTCCCTAATGTGGACCTATGAGGCCCAAAATATACTTTGGAAGACTTAAAAAAAAAATTGCACATACCCGTGTGGATAAAAATTAGGCTATTTACCAAGCCTTATTCCATCCAAATACATTTACCCACTCATTTAACCAAGCCTTCTAAGATTGCACATCCACAAATTGAATCATTATAAACATGTAACTTAAACAATATTAGCCAACAATAATGGCCATATACAAAATAAGCTATCAAAAATTAGAGGCCAACATTTTAGCTCACATCAATTATGACATATAACAAAATAACCAAGTCCTCTATACATGCCAAAATTCCAAAATAATGTTTTCGAAATACCAAAAGAAAGTTGATAGTGTTGATGGATCTCTGATGATCTATGAATCCCGAGCTAGCTTGGTGACACTATAAAACAACGGAAAAGAGGGGAGTAAGCATATAGCTTAGTAATTAAGTATGTAAATAATAAATAAATTACTAACATGCTTTCAAAATAACACAATCATAACTACACATAGATTCACTATTTATTCAAGTTCAAATAAGCTGTTTATTCAACTCATAGTCACTAAATTATTTTTATCCGGAGCTATTGAAATCCAAATTAAGATCCCTAATTTTTCCTGAAACTAGACTCACATATCTCCTTACCATAAAATTTCTAGTATTTTTGGTTTAGCCAATAAGTACAGTTTATTCTTTAAAGTTTCCCCTGTTTCGTTGTCCAATAGTTCTGACCCGTGATAATGTTCCCGTTTGTTTCTCTTGAAAGTAGACTCATTATTTTAATACAATTTTTAATGATTTTCCAAAGTCAGAACAGGGGATTCCGACATTATTCTGACCCTGTCTCACAAAAATTCGAATATCACATAATATGATATTCTTTTGTTTACACCGTTTCTTTTATTGAAAATAGACTCTTTCAGGTTTAATTTCATATCTTATATAACCTCTAATTCAATTTCTACCATTTTTGGTGATTTTTCAAAGTCACATAACTGCTGCTGTCCAAAACTGTTTTGTTGCTAAATTTACTCTTTCATAATTTCACTTACTCCATTTCATCTTATCGAAGGTTCGATCAAATATCAAGCACATTGTTCATAAATTTCAAATTTATACCTGCACTTATTCATCACATAGTCATATTAAATTACACTTAGCCGTTACATGATCACATGTATTTTCATTTAGGCAATTTCTCGTTGAACTCATCGGAATAATAACAGATACACGGTGGCATGCACATAGTACTACCCTTGTAGCCGAAGCTATCTGGTGCATGTAGTAGCCTACACTTAGTACTACACATGTGACCAAAACCATCACTTACAAATAGTGGCCTGCACTTAGTACCACACAAGTGATCGAAGCTATCGGGTACGGATAGTAGCCTACACTTAGTACTACACACGTGACCTAAAACCATCTCGTATCTCTCTTGTACACATAGTGGCCTACACTTTGTACCACACATGTGACCTAGCTACCTCATTTGTATCTTTTCTATTCCGAAGGTTCAACCGGGAATTCTCACTTTTCAACATTTTACCAATTCATCCATAATCATTCCCAATTCATAATTTAGATCAAATAATTACTCCATATTCAACCATATCTCATATAATATAACAAAATATTAAAACATAAATCAAAAGGATGTATTATTTACATACAAGCCTACCTTGGTGTAAAAGATAGTAATTTTGCAATTTAGTCCACAACCTTTTCCTTTCCCCTATCAATGCCGATTCCACGTCTTTCTTGATCTATAATAACCCATTTGACTTATTCAATGCTCACATTATTCAAATTAGCCCAAAACCATCCTATGGCAAAAATTATAATTTTGCGCCTAAGCTCGTAAAATAATTTTTATTCAATTTCCTTGCATTTTAGGCCTAGCCTAACCATTTTCATAACTATAACAGTCCACAATTTGCACTTATTCACACACTTACACACATTTTACCACTTTTTTTACAAACTAGTCCTTTTATGTAATTTCATCAAATATCACTTAGTAAAAGTTATTTATCACACTCCAAACATTCATATTTTCCATAAAACATCAAAATACATGCATGTCATCCATGGGTAAATTTTTAAACACAAACCCTAGCTCAAAATAATGGTAGAAATAGGTAAACCAAGCTACGAGGATCTCAAAAATGTAAAGAACATTAAAAACGGGGCTAGGATGCTATTGAGCTTCAAAGTTGGCAAAACCCTAACTATGGTATTCACGCAAGTTTTGGCCCAGCTTAATGAAGATGAACACCATTTTTGGCTTATTTTTCCCATTTTATTCCTTTATTAACCAAATGACCAAAATGCCGTTCATTAAAAACCTTTGGTATTTTATCCCTCCTTGGCTATTTTTTTCCAAACTAAAGTATAATGGTTTAATTACCATCTAAGGACCTCCACTTTAAAAACCCATTACTGACAAGTACCTTTATGAACTAGAACACACATTTTCACCTATTTCTATTTAGTCCTAAATGCCAAATTGGACACTCAATCTATAAAATTTCACCACGAAAATTTCACACAGTCATTCAATCACACAGTAAATATTAAAAATCAATTAAAATAAATTTTTTTACTTCGGATTTGTGGTTTCAAAACCACTATTCTGTTTAGGCCCTAAATTGGGCTGTTACATCTTGAGTAGCCTAGCAACCTACGCATAAGAGAATGCAAAAAAAAATGCCGAAGGCCCTCTAGAAAAACCCCAAGAAGCTGATCAGTAGAGGAGGTCATCGAACCAGTAGCTAAACTAGAAAAGAGGGTAAAAGACAAGGTCGTTAACACACAGGTACTGTAACAACCCGCTTTCAGTAAAATCAGAATAGTGGTTTTAGGACCGTAAATTTGATAAGTAAATATTAAATTTATTATTATTTTAATTTCTATGGTATGCTAGTAGAGTCCTATAAAAATTTTGTTAAGAAATTTTGATGTTAGCATGTTTAATTAAGTAAAAAGGACTAAATTGAATAGGGTGCAAAAGTAGAGTTCTAGTCACTAAATGTATCAAATAGCAATGAAAATTTAAAATAAGAGGACTTAGATGGTAAATAGACCATTTATATAGTTAGTCTATATCCATAGTTTTTTTTATTGAAATCATGAATAATTTTAAAGGACAAAATGGTAAAATGGTAAATAAAGATAAAAATTAATAAGTAAAAAGTGTCATCTTCTTCAAATTGTTTTCCTTCAGCCGATTCTTTAAGGGAATGAATAGCTAGGGTTTAGCTACTTCATCTTTTCTTGCACGATATGTATTTTGATTTCGTTTTTAATGATTTTTATGTTTTTGGGATCGTTGTAGCTTAATCTAGCTAGCCCAGGATCTAATTTGTCTTTTGACAAATGACATGTCATTAGGGTTACCATGTTTCGAGTACCGATTTTGAATGTCCTACCGATGGCTGAAGCCCTACATTTGTTGAGGGCGCTCGTCAGCTTGTGTGAGGGGCATCGTGTAGCTTACAATCTGATCGTTAGCTTGTGTGAGCAAACCTATTTTATGGCTCGAGTGAGCAACAATGTAAAGGAAAAGAAAAAGGAATGGTTTCGACCATATGTTTAGCACCCTTTGAGTGAGCTTTCCCGTGTATCCGATATTATTCTAACTAGTTCAATGGGCATGAAAAGGGAAGGAACGGTAGTGTTCCAATCGATTATTTTATGAACCTATTGAAAGGTATGAATTGATAATGACCAATGAATGTATATCTATGTTTATGGAAAGTATGAATTCAATGGTATTATGTTCATGAAATTTACCTTACCTTGTGATAATTCAATTGAGTTATGTGTTAAAGCACTAACATGTGCTGCTGACGATGCTTAGGCTTGTGCCAAGCTGATGTTGGATTGAATCATGTTGAAATTATAAGGTTTTACATTGAAATAGTAAGTTATATTCAAGATTTAGAACTTACTAAGCAGTATATGCTTACATAGTCTTCTCTATCATGATTTTTTTAATAATCGGAAGCTCAATCGGTTTGAAAGCTCATCGGAGATCTATCACACTATCCAGTGAATATATTGGTAACTTTTGATGTTTTGGCCAAGGTTATAATGAAATTGATAGGTGGACTTGTGTTTAATAATCTTGTTGATAGGTGGACTGTAACACCCCTAACCCGTAACCGTTGCCGGAATAGGTTAAGAGGCATTACCAGACTAGTAACTCAGTTCAGAATAATCATTTATCAAATATCATCTCATTTCAGTAAATATGATTCATTCATATTCAATATATATTTTTAAATCGAGCATACAAAGCTTAATTCATGCATTCAGGACTAACTTAGTAACATATAATCAATTTGAGAAAAAGTAGAAAATTTTTCGAATAAGGGTCACACGCCCGTGCGAACAGACCGTGTGCCTCACACTGCTAATAGACACACTCGTGTCTTAGGCCGTGTGCAAACATGGCATACATACTGACCTGCATCACACGATTGAAGACACGCCCATGTGTCAAGCTGTGTGAAAACTGGAGAGTATACTAACTTGGGTCACACAGCCAACCACACGCCCATGTGTCTAGCTTGTGTGTCCTTCAAAATGGCCACAAACGCCCATGTGCTAGGTCGTGCCAAAACTATAAGGTATACTCACTTATGCACCATGGCCAAGTCACACGCCCGTGTGCTAGGCTGTGTGCCATTTAGGGGGTATACTGACTTGTACCACACGGTAGGTCACACACCTGTGTGAGAGGTCGTGTGGAGCATACTGACTTCAATTTAATTAAAAAATTAGGGGACACACGGCCGTGTAAAGTGACCATGTGTCACACACGGCTGAGACACACACTCGTGTCCCTGCCAGTGTGGTAAAAAATAGGCTATTTCCAAAGCCATTTTTCCACTCTAATTTCACAAGCATAAATGACAACATTTTTACAACTCAATAGGCAACCATTCCATAACATTTCATACACATAATAGACCAATTCAACTTGATACTTAATTACCTAATTAATACCATGCATAATCCATTCATATATCAACTGCATATCAAGACATCACTTTCACATTTTCATTCCATCAATTCCTTACCCAAAACATATCATAATTGAGCACTTATATACAACCAAATATGATACCAAAAAATAAGCCAAATCACATGGCTTAACTTATACACAAAATATACCAAAAACATAATCCTCACGTGACCATAACTATCACCATTAAAACTAGCCTATACATGCCATATTTACATAACTTCACAAGTTCAAAAATACCAATCGGTGTCCAAAACGAGCAAGCTATCGAACCTCTATAAAACATAGAAAAAGAAACAGAGTAAGCTTTATAGCTTAGTAAGCCCGTATAATTCAGAATTAAACTTACCATTCATACGATAATGAAGGCAAATAATCAATATGTATTCAATTCAATTACCAAATGCCTAAACATAAGCATTCAACAGAAGTTAGTTACCTAAATACATGAAATCATCCATTATCTCAATACATTTCATTATACCATATTCATATATATTGTACAACATTGGTAACATCTCATTTTCAAACATATAGACAATAATTCATTTGAAAACTGTAACTCATTCGTATAAATAGTATCTATGCCCGTTGAACCTATTAGAACTTCAAAGGATACTCGGGTGATATACTTCAGTAATTCGTCAATTCATTTTCATTCTTGCTCTTTCGAGCCATGATCAGCAAGCTCCTCCTGAGCTGATGAACAATAAGCTCTATTGAGCTGAAATGGTAAGCTCTGACGAGTTAAACAGTAAGCTCGTACGAGTTGAGAACAGTAAGCACTTACGAGCTGATATATCGGTAAGCTCATACGAGCTGTGTAACACCCCAAACCCGACCTAGAAGTTAGGCCCTAATTTGGAGTGTAACATTGAAGTGTTTCTCAAAAATCGTGTTTTCATTTGTGTTCGTTTATTTTCAAAACGTGGTTTATAAAAAAAATTATTCCCTTTTCAAAATGTTATTAATCACTTAGTAAAATCTTTTAAAATTTGCGGAAGCTTAATTAAAATAAAAGATTTATGGAAACATGATATTTAGAAATTGGGTTACGGAAACGTAGTGTTAGAAAGTAGTTATTATTTTGGAAAAATTGTGTCCTACTTCTAGCTGATATTAAACATACTTAAGTGACTATCCCAATTAAAAGTGAAAAATAGCGAGGCCTTATTACAACCCAACTCAAAAATCGAAGTGCTTAAATAAGTGAACGAAACAGAAAGCATGTGTGGCTGTGTGGTCGTCTCTGAGTCCCTCACAGCACCGATCCTTCTAATGCTTGGGATTACCTGCACAGTTAAAAACGGTGTAAGTTTACAAAAACTCAGTATGTAATCCCCTTACTAGAGTAACAGTCAGTATGCAGAAACAGAACCTGAAACACTCTGGGCCAAAACCCTTCAACAGTAACAGTACAGTCCAGTTCAGGCCATACGTGGGTCAAAGCCAACTACAATATCATTCGAGTCACAGCCCATAACAGAATCATTTGGGCCCAACCCAAAGCAATAACAGAACAAGTGGGCCTAGCCCAATACAGTGACAAATCTCATAGTAGATATGCAATGGTATGAGGATGCATCCTAACCCGATCTAGCCAACACACCACCCGTACCAACCAACACACCATGCGGGGATTAAGTCGACCTACCCAGCCAACACACCAATGTTAGAATCGGTTGTGGCCCTAACCGAAATCGCAGCAAAGCTGGTAATATATATATATGTGGCTCTAAGCCTTCAACAGTGGTTTTATAATTGGCACAAAGCCATCAGTAACTGTATTATGTTTGGTACTTAGCCATTCGCGACGGTAATATAATCGGCACATAGCCTTGGGTAAATATGATTGGCACAAAGCCATAATCAAGATGGCACCGAGCCATAATCAGACGGCTTTAAGCCATTCGTCGATCCACAGTCGTCTCGGGTGACCCGTGCAACCTTAACAGATCAATACTGGATCCAAAGTCATCATGCGACCTGTGCGACCCTATAGTGGCTTTAAGCCGTTTGTCGATCCACAGTCATCTCGGGTGACCCGTGCGACCATAACAGATCAATATTGGATCCACAGTCATCATGCAGCCCGTGCGACCCTATTAGAACTTCCTCCGTACCAAAGCCCCAACCCCATGCAATATGTCATGTATGTCATGCTCATTCAGTACACGTGTATGCAAAATTGCCATGCCCAGCAACAGTCATTTACACACATATTAAAAACGTATTAGTCACACGACCACAGTCGAATTAGTTAAAACACAGTCATACATTTACAGTTAGATCAGTCATAGTCCTAATCAGTCAGTTACCCACAAGGGCAAAATAGTCACTTTACTCTATAAGGGTATTTCAGTAATCTTACCCTTTAGTGGTATTTCGGTAAATCTACCCTACAGGGGTATTTTGGTAATTTTACAAGTCAGGGGTATTTTGGTAATTTTGCAAGTCAGCGGTATTTCGGTAATTTCACAAGTTTGGGGCATTTCAGTAATTTCACAATCCGATGGTATTAGTGACCCAACAGTAGGTCCACCATCGCCTCGAGCGACTTAAGTAACCTAAACAGTCACAACGATGTAAATGGGCCTAAGGCCCATAACTAGGCCCAGTGGGCCCACAAGCTCGTGTAGCCCAATTATCCCAGAAATAGTCTCGACTATACAAACAGCACAGTTCAAACCAATAAAAACCATATAACATCCATTTTATCCGTGTGGGCCCACGAGCCCTTTGGGTCCCCATGGCCCATTGGCCAAAACAACCCTAGCCATGTTGACTACATGCCTCGGTTTAGCATTTATCACAAATTGCATATTTTATCTATGTAGGGCCCATGAGCCCATTAGGCCCACACGGCCCTTATCAGCCCAATGAGGTCCAAAACAGCCGAAGCCCATGAGAACGCTTATGATGATCCCAACCATCTTGTGCCCTTGTTCGTGGGCTCGGACCACCACACGTGTGATCGTACGCTCGTGTTGCATCATTCGCCGGTATTTTGGCTTTTTGGCATTTTTTCGATCTACAATCATCGCAGTGAAAACAACACATACTTTTGGCTTTTCAGCCGATTATCAAACACAGAACCGTTACACACCTGATCACGTAGAGTACTAAGAACTCTCGATCGCCAAACCTATATTCAAACATAACATTCAGTTAATCATTAAACAACTAATGTTAAGAAAACTCTTAATAACCACTTAACCGAAAGGTCGACTACCACTTGCCTTGACTAGAACGGTCGACTGTGATCAGCCTACATGAACCAGAGTTTGGCGCAGCCACCTTTCCGCATCCTGGCAGAAAGCCCCGAATAGCCAGGCCTTTTAAACTTGGGAGCAGGGGCTACGAGTCCATTTTCATTAGCCACTCTTCCTGATCCCCCCAGACTGGTTATCACTTGCCGCCATTACACACTTAATCATGTAGAGTACCAAGAACTCACGATCGCCAGTGTAACACCCTTAACCCGCATCCATCACCGGATTAGGGTTAAATGCGTTACTGGATAGATCGAAAACTTTTACATACATTACACACAATCATATATCAATCGTAGTCTAAATGTCCCTTAAATAGGTCAACGAGACCTTAACCATGCTTTAGAGTAGGGCCGGGACTAGGCCGAACGCTTACAAAAATTCTTAGAAATTTAAAACTTTTCTAAGTTATGCAAGACACACACTCGTGTGAGCAGGCCGTGTGTCTTCCACGGCCACCAGACACACCCGTGTCTTGGCCATATCAAAACATAGCATTCATACTGACTTTTCGACACGGCTACTAGGCACGCCCGTGTACCATGGCCGTGTGCTCTTAAGCCATATACTGACTTATTAACACGGCTACTAAGCATGCCCGTGTGCCTTGACTGTGCATACTTAGCTTGATACTGACTTAATCCCATGGTCACTAGGCACACCCGTGTGCCACGACCGTGTAGGCAAAACAGGCTACTTGTAAAGCCAAATTGCTACCCACAATAGGGTCATACCTACAATCACAAGCAATCCTATTTCCACAACCAAATGGCAACCAAAAACATACCAAATGGTCTTCATATAATCCATTCAACCTCATTTCTAACTATGTTAAATTGGTTTAATCAATTTCCACGTAAATCCATGTATAATTCAACCATAACCTCATTAAAATAATAAGGCATCAATTCATCCATAAGCTTACCAGTCATAAGGCTATCTCATTGCCATCAAGACATACCAAATCATGCATCATATATCATATTCAAAAATGCATATTACCAACACTTAACAAGCCACATCTCATGGCTACTTTATACACATTTCAAGGATATCCAAGGTGACTAGCCGGTACATACCATATCTAACTATATATATTTCCAAAAGATACCAAAATGAGCTTAGGTAGTGTGATGACGATCCTCGACGGTCCCGAGCCTTCAGTAGCTTTGATGATCTATAAAACATAAACAAGCACACACACACAGAGTAAGCATCCGAAAGCTTAGTAAGCCAAATACAAATAAACTTAATATAAAATGGACATATCCATATTAATATAATGACCATAATGGTTCTCATAACAAATTCATCTCATTCTTTCTTTGGCTTATTTGCTTAGCCATAACTTATCACATTCTCAACTTAAATACCTTATATGCACATACCTCATTTAAGCATAATTTCACATATCATCTCATCACTTCATTGCACATATCCATCTTAGTAAGTTCACATAGATACTTACCTTTCATACACTCCTTGTGTATTTATCAAACATATCACGAACGGATAAACATTCACGTAATCATTCATAGCTCGGAATTGCCCGTTGAACCGTTCAGAATTTAATAGGATATACAGAATACTCAGAATAGTTGTACAATGCCAATGTCCCCAACGTGGTCTTACATGTAATTAGATATCGATGCCGTTGTCCTCGACAGGGTCTCATATGAATTAATACGATGCCAATGTCCCAGACATGGTCTTATACGTACATCTCATCTTGACGCGAACGTCCCAGACGTGGTCTTACGCGAAATCTCGAATCAATGCCAACGTCCCAGACGTGGTCTTACTTGATAAACCGAACAGACACCTATGTCATGACATGGCTAATCCTATCTATTCCTAGGTTCGTACGGGACTTCACGGACATTGTCACTAAGTCGATCTTATCTCGGAATTCATGTATACATCTCATAAGCATTAATCATTATCCATAGTCATATGAACATACATAGTTCAATTCAAATACATTCATTTGTATATTGGCTTACCTCGGATCCAGATATTCATTCGGACTCGATTATTCGACTACTATCGCTTTCCCGCGGTCTAAGTTCATTTTCTTCGGTTCTTGATATATACATATTCAAATTTAACCCTCTTTTTTAACAACACATTCAATTCAATCCAAATACACATATTTAGGGTAATTTGCAACTTAGCCCTGACATTTGCACACTTTATCAATTTAGTCAGTTTTTCTCAAAACATCAAATGTACAAAATCAACATATACCCATGTTTAGCCGAATACTTATGTATCCCATGCAAGTCCAAACATTTCATCAAATTCACAATTTTGTCCTTCAAAATACTATTTTCACAATTTAATCCTAATTAGCTAAATTCATCAAAACTTCAAGAACAAAACATGTTCATTTAACACATATCTTTCATATTTCACTATTAAGCATCACAAATCACATGAGTTCATCAAAGTCTCATTTCACAAACATCATCAATTCACAAAATTCAAGCATGGGTTTTGAAGTAGACAAAGCAACGATTACAAAAATGTAGAAATTATCAAAAAAAAATGAATCAAAACATACTTTTAATTTAAGCCTTAAGGTAGCCGAGTATGAAAAACTCAAACCCTTGCTTTCTCTCTTTTAACAATCGGTGGATGAACTTAAAAGATGATGAAATTCTGACTTTTGTTTTTGTTTATTAACATTTTATTATCACTTTAACATTTTAGCCCTTTTAAAACATATAAAACAAAATAAATTCTAAGGTTATTTAGTCATTTGCCCATCCACTAACCTTAATATTGGCTTAATTGCCACATAAAGCCTTCACGCTTATAAAGACATGACAAATAAGTATCTTTTCATAAAGCATACAAATTTGAATCTCAATGCAATTTAATCCTTCTATCAAATTAAGCACATAGATGGACAAATTAACTCGCGAAAATTTAGCACATGCTTAATCACATATTGAAGACACAGAAAATAATATTAAAATATTTCACTCACTCGAATTTGTGGTCCCGAAATCACTGTTCCGACTAGGTCTAAACCAGACTATTAGAATTCTCCCCCCTTAGGAATTTTCGTCCCCAAAAATCTTACCATTGAACAGATTCAGATGTTGCTGTTTCATTGAATCTTCGGGCTCCCACATAGCCTCTTCTATTCTGTGTCAATGCCATAACACTTCCACAAAAGGAATTTTCTTATTTCTCAACTCTTTCACTTCACGAGCTAAGATACGGATCAGTTTCCCTTCATAAGTCATGTCAGATCGAATTTCAATCTGAGACGGAGTTATCACATATGACGGATCAGAATGATATCTATAGAGCATCGAGACATGAAATACATTATGTATCTTTTCTAATTCGGAGGCTAACAACAGTCTGTATGCAATAGGTCCAACTTGCTCAATGATTTCATACGGTCCGATAAGCCACGAATTTAACTTGCCATTACGTCTGAATCAGAGTACTTTCTTCCACGGAGATACCTTTAAAAACACTTTGTCGCCAATCTCAAATTCAATGTGTTTTCTTTTCATATCTGTGTAAGATTTTTGACGATCAGATGCTGCTTTCAGACTATTTCGAATTACTTTTACTTTCTATTTAGTATCTTTTATCAAATCAACCCTATGTATCTTACTTTCACTGAGCTCAGTCCAATACAAAGGTGTTTGACATTTACGTCCATACAAAGCTTCATAAGGTGCAATCTTGATGCTTGACTGAAAACTATTATTATATGCAAATTCAATCAATGGCAAATACTGTTCCCATGAACCATTAAACTCAAGGATACAACATCTTAACATGTCTTCGAGAATCTGAATAATCCGTTCGGACTGACCATCCATTTACAGATGAAAAACTGTACTGAAATGCAATTTCGTGCCTAAAGCTTCTTGTAGTTTCTTCCAGAAATGTGATGTAAATCGCGTTTCTCTATCTGACACAATGGATAATGGCTCCCCGTGTAATCTTACAATCTTAGAAATATAAAGCTCGGCTAGTCTATCAAGTGAATAGTCAGATCGTATCGGAATAAAATGGGCGGATTTCATCAATCTATCAACTACAACCCAAATCGCATCTTTCTTTCTCGGAGTAAGAGGCAATCCTGAAACAAAATCCATCGTCACTCTATCCCATTTCCACTCGAAAATCAGAATTGATTGTAGCAACACAGATGGAACCTAATGTTCAGCTTTAACTTCTTAACAGACTAAACATTTTGAGGCAAAATTGGAAATATCTCTTTTCATGCCAGACCACCAATAATGTTGCTTTAGATCATGATACATTTTAGTTCTTCCCGGATGAACAATTAGTCGACTATTATGGGCTTCACTGAAAATCAACTGAATCAACTCGGGATTTATCGGAACACATAATCGATCTTGGAATCTCAAACAAGCATTATTGTCAACTTGAAATTCAGAATCAGAATTTGAATCACACTAAGCTCGTTTCACCATTATTTCATTATCCACTTTCTGAGCATCACATACCTATTGTAAAAATAACGGTTTTGCTTTCAATTCAGCTACCACTGCACTACCATCAGACAAATCCAATTTAGCATTCATAGCACGCAAAGAAGACAATGATTTCTGGCTCAAAGCATCAGCTACAACATTTGCCTTACCCGGATGATAATCTATCATAAGCTCATAGTCTTTCAACAGTTCTAACCATCTTCTCTGACACAGATTCAAGTCTTTCTGAGTTATCAAGTATTTTAGACTTTTATAATCAGAAAATACGTGACATATCTCATCGAACAGATAATGTCACCAAATCTTTAATGCGAAAACCATTGCAGCTAGCTTGAGATCATGAGTCGGATAATTCTTTTCATGAGGCTTCAATTATCTCGAGGCGTAAGCTATTACTTTACCTTCTTGCATTAGAACACATCCCAAACCATTTAAAGAAGCATCACTGTAAATTGCAAACTCTTTGCTTGACTCTGGCTGTACCAAAACTGGAGCTTCAGTCAAAAGGGCTTTCATCTGATCAAAATGTTTCTAACACTTATCGGACCATTCAAATCTAACATCTTTCTGAAGCAATTTAGTCAACAGAATAGCTATCGTAGAAGATCCTTTTACAAACTGGCGATAATAACCAACTAGTCTGAGGAAACTACGAACTTCAGATGCATTTTTCGGAGGCTTCCAATCTAAGATAGCAGAAATCTTGTTCGAATCAACTCGTATACTATAAGCTGATATAAGATGTCCCAGAAAATTGACTTCATAGTTGCTAAATTTTGCATACAATTGCTTTTCTTGCAGAGTTTGCAACACAATTCTTAGATGCTCGGTATGTTCAGTTTCATCCCGTGAATAAATCAAAATATCGTCAATGAATACAACAACAAATCGATCTAGTTACAGTCTAAAAATTCTATTCATCGGATCCATAAAAATGGCAGGAGCATTCGTTAATCCAAAAGGCACCACTAAGAATTCATAATGTCCGTACCTTGTTCCGAAGCAGTCTTCGGAATGTCTGAATTTTTCACTCTCAATTAATAGTATCCCTATCTCAGATCAATCTTTGAAAACACCGTGGCTCCTTTTAGCTGATCGAACAAATCATCAATCCTGGGCAATGGATATTTATTCTTTATGGTCACTTTGTTCAACTGACGATAATCAATGCACATTCTCATCGTGCCATCTTTCTTTTCAAAAATAAAACAGGAGCACCCCAAGGTGAGAAACTCAGTCTAACGAACCCTTTATCAGAAAATCAGCAAGAAAATAGATATCTCGAAACATCAACGGACAGTTCTTGCATACTTTGTCAACCAGAACACTTTTACCTAAGGGGTTCGATACTTTTATAATAAATTCGGTAGACTCTACGGGTAGAGTCTTACTAAATACTAAGTTCATGCATATATATATATATATATATATATATATATATGAATGTGTAGAACTAGGGTCTATCAATGCAATCACAGAAGTATCATAAAGTGTAAATGTACCCGTTATAACATCTGGAGATGAAGCTTCCTCCCGAGCTTGAATAGCATACGCTCTGGCTGGCGCTCTAGCTTTGGATCTTACAACAGTATCTCTCGTAATCCTCTGAATACCACTGACATTTCTTGTATTCCGGAAAGGTCTACCTCTCACTGAAGCGTTATCAGATCTTAAATTTTGGGTAGTCTCTTGCTCAAAAAACTCTGGGCAATCACGGATGAAATGATCTAATGACCCGTATCTGAAACAAGCTTTGTCATTCAATCTACAACTACTTGGATGTCTTTTACCACAATGTTTACATTCAGGTTTCTCAGATTGTATATTTCTAATACTTGCCACTGATGTTACCGGAGCTTTAGAGCTTATTTGTAATCTAACTTGTAACATCCTGAATTAGGAGTTGTTTGGAATTAAATTATTTTTCATGTGCTTGCTTGGAAAAAAAATTATGTATGCTATGATCTAGGGTCTAGTCATAACCCCGGGCTAGGTCTGACTTAGGATTAAAAATTTCTTTTTAGCACTTGAAAAGGAAAAGCTAAGTGAGGAGGCTTTAAAAATTATTGGTGCAAAACATGACACAAGGAAGCAGCTGGTAGAGTGGTTGGGACGCTACCTAGGGAGCTAGAAGGGTGCGGCAAAGCAGGGGTTCGAGCTGCCAAGATTGTGCTTGGGGCTTTTATTTTTGCATTATGTATGGGGTGTTGGGCTAGGAAGGCCTTAAATATAAATGGTGGGGTTTAAGGGCATGAAAGTCGGTTTGGTAGAGCGGCTTGGGACGCCACTTAAGGGTCTTGGCGAATGGACTCAAGGTCGATTCACGCTGGAAGCAAAGGGTGTTTTATTTTGGATTTTGGCGTTAAGAGAAAGGGGAACTAACGAGGGAGCTCTTAAAAGAATTCATGGCGAGTTTAGGGCATAAGAAAATGCCTTGGCCGAGTGGCTAGGGGCGCTATATATGGCTGTGGCAGTGAGGTCCCATGTTCGAGACCTGGGGGTAGCAAAATGGTTGGTTTTTACTTTTATTTTTTGCGTCAATGAGAGAAGAAGTTGGTCTGCCTATGGGCTCTCAATTGGATGAGGATAAGATTGAGGTTTTTGCTTTTAAATTCGGCTGGAAGAGTGGAGGATTATTATTTTATTTTGTTTATCCTTTTGAAGAGGTGATTAATAGATAGGATAGTAGATAGATATTGTTTTTTTAAATTAGATTAAGTGGATGGGTTGTTGTTGAATTCGGCTGGAAGTGTGGGATAATTACTATTTTTTTTTTTATTTGAAGAGGTGGCTAAGTGATGGGATAAAGGATAAACATTGTTTTATTTTATTTCAAATGGGTGTTAATTAAAAGGTAAGTTTTATCACATTAGGGAGGTGCCGAAATTCATCTAAATTGCTTTTATTTTTCTCTCCAATTTTGTTGCTGGCCGAATTCTCTCTAACCACATTGCCCAAAATTCATCAAAATTCCTTTCTTCTTTTGCTTCTACTTGGCCGAACCTACCACCGCTTTCTACTCAAAATTTCATCTTCCATTTGTTGCTGGCCGAATATCCCTTACCATATATGGCATAGGCCGAATCCCCAAAGGAAGGTGCTGTCGATTGCAAAGGATGCCGACGCTAAGGGGCTTTGAAGGTGTCTTTTGAGTTTCGCTTCTTCAAGGATCTCGACTACTCAAGGCACAAGTGGCAATTTCGGGATTTCAATTTACTTTGGAGTAATACGGGAATACGTTTCGGGATTTTGTGATATCGTGTAGATTCTGGATTTCTCCTTAGATCTTCGGTTAAACAGGTGTGTAAACTCTTACACACTTTATTAGCATAGACTGTTTATTATGTTGCTGTATAACCTCTCGTGTAGTAACTTTGCCTTGTGGGCATAAGCTTGGATTCCCTGTAAGTCCCTTATTACGTGATCAATGATGTATGTTTGTCTATGCCATCATATGCTGTTAAATGCTATGCTATACATAAATGCATGATATATGGGATTATGATATTTGTTATATGAGCATGATGATGGTGGATTGATGAGAGGAGGGGGATGATCTCTATGGACTATCACCAGTGGTTTTGACCACAAGATGGGTCGGCCCCATCAGTTTAATTGTGACTTCGGTCACCAGTGGTTTTGACCACACCGTTGATATAATTTGTGACTAAGTCCCAGTGGTTTGGTACCACCAGTGGTTTTGACCACATATTGATAATTGTGACCTATGGTCATCAGTGGTTTTGACCACACGATGGGTTGGCCCCATCATTTGATTTGTGACTTTGGTCACCAGTGGTTTTGACCACCAGTGGTTTTGACCACACGGGGTAGTTAAAGGAGTATGGATGGCTAGTTTTAGGATGTATGTTTGCATGTCTTACTAATATTTTGTGTATGAGTTTGCATTTCCGGGTTGGGGAATTATACACTGAGTCTTGGTGACTCACCCCTTCCCATATCATTTTGCAGATGAGTAGATCGCGGAGATGGAGCCGGAGAGGACTCGAGGTGGCCATGCAATGGAAAATTTGTTTTAAATAGACTGTGGTTTACTTTGATTTCATTTATTCGAGTTGTAATAAGGCCATGGAAGTTTTAAGCATTTCCATTAAGTTTCTTTGTTATTATGTTTACTATGGATTGACAATTTAAATTTTAATTGCAAATGATTTTATTTTCTTAAGTATATATATATATATATATATATGTTAAAGTTTTAATCCGGGAATTTGGTAACAACTTAAATTATTTCGGAAATTTTAAATGCACAAGGTTTTCCTTCCCAAAGACAATAAATTTATTTGCTTCACTTTTAAATCAAAATATTTTCACACCTTTTTTCCGCAGTAACATACCAGATCCGGTCAGGGCTCGTGGACCGGGTTTGGGGTGTTACAAATTGGTATCAGAGCCCAGTTCAAAACTCGGCTGTGGGGGCCCAAGGCCCAAAATGTTTTGGTAGGCCTTTGTGAAATATTATGAAAATGGTTTTTTGTTTTGAACAGCATGGCATCGAGTCTCCGGCACCAATCCGCCCAGGTAAGTACTTCTAATCTCTGTGTGACTTATTATCTGTGGAAGGGTAGGAATGGAACATAGATCGTATGATAGGTATTTGAACCCTAGGACTAGTTACCCCAACAATCACATAAGATTTTAAGTGCCTAACTAAACAACTCTATGGCTAAGTCGCGAAAGTTGGGGTGTAATAAACACATGCGCATGTCTAGGATTGGATCCGGAAGAGCCTGGTACTTAAGCAGTCCTAGTGACTCACCTCCTCTTCATAGGAATCCTACCTGGTGCGTAGCTTCGGTTCACCCTAACCATGGGGACTTGTTCATAGGCTAAACCCAATAACTAAAACCCGAAAGGGAACTAATCGTAATTTTGTAAAAAAAAAAAAACCCTAGTTTTAAAACTCTTAAAATTACCCTTTAAACTTGTGAGAACTATTTTATAAAATTTTTCGAAAAATTTTTGATTTATGAAAATTACAAAAATACCCATAGTGGAAAAATTACAAAAATGCCCCTGTGTTGTAAATTTCTAAAATGCCTTTAGTTTTTAAGATTTTCAGAAAATACCCTCGATTTTTGTTAAAATATTTCTACTTTACAAAAATATTGGAAACTTCTGTTTTGCAAACATCAAAATGCCATGATTTTGGAAAATTACGAAATTGCCCTTAACTTACAAAATTACCAAAATGACCTTGATTTCCAAATTTTTGCAACATCACCGTTTTGGAAAGAACAATTCTAGAAAAGAGCCCTCAAAGTTTTGCAACTTTTGAAATATCCCTGATTTACTAGATTTTACAAATTTACCCCGATTTGTGAAAAATTACCAAAATACCCCCAAGGTCCAAAATTACCAAATACCCTTAGACTTCAAAATTTTTCCAAAATACCCTGGGAATTTAGAAATACCGAAATACTTTGTGACAAAATCACACTTTTCTTTTGAAAAAAATTACGAAAAATACCCTGTAGGCAAATGAATGTGAAAATACACAGGATAGGAGCAGGATGAAATGTCCGAAGAGTGAAGGTGTATGGGAGATACTATGGAATGGATGAACTTTTCTATGAATTAGGATAGGAAACTAGAAACTTTGAATGATCGAAAGAATCCCTATTAAACTCTCTTCATAAAATTTCTTCGCGGATAACCAAGTGAAACAAGTACTAATCCATAAAAATTTCTTAATCAGATTAAAGCGCAAACGTTAGAAATGAGTTCTAGAGGACGTGGTCGTCGTGGACGCGATAGAGGAAGAATGACCGTGTCAGAACCCGTTAGGTCGGGTCAAGGATCTGACAATGAGATACCACCGCCACCACCCCCAACTTTTGGTGTTGAGCAGCAGGGAGCGCACGGGGTGATCTTTGTGTCGCAGTCGTATCTTTGCGAGTTTTGGAGTTGGTGGCTGGTGCAGGAGAAAATTTGGGAGCTTAGAAGTCGGTACTCGAGCGACTCCGAGCCAATGGAGTTGAGGTGTTTCGGGGTATATCAGGTGTGGCACCCTGTACGGCGGAGTATTGATTGGAATCAACTGAGAGGATCATGGATGACCTGGATTTGTCAGCTGAGGAAAAGCTGAAGGGTATAATCTCTCTTCTACGGGACGAGTCATACCAGTGGTGGCTCACCGTAAGGGATGGAGCAATGGCGGAGGACCTTACATGGGAATTCTTTAAGGCAGCCTACCAAAAGAAATACATAGGAGCTAGCTATGTGGATGCGCAGCGGAAGGCTTTCTTGAACCTAGTTTAGGATAATAAGACAGTGGCGGAGTATGAGGCTGAATTTCTCCGGTTGAGTAGGTATGCTCGCGGTATTGTGGGTACTGAGCATGAACGATATGTCAGATTCGAGGATGGGCTGAGAGATGAGTTGAGGATGATGATAGCTCCACACCAGGAACGGGAGTTCACGATTCTAGTGGAGAAGACTAAGGTTGCTGAAGGGGTAAGATAGTCTGTTAGGCGGAATCAGGGCAGGAGTATAGATAAAAGGAATTTTGGGTCTGCAGGGTCCGCTGAAGGTTCACAGAAGAGGGCTAGATTTGGGGAATCCAAAAAAACCGCAAAGCCTACTCAGTGGCCACCTCAGTGTGGTAGATGCGGGAAATCCCACTCGGGGGAGTGTTGGAGTGGTAATCGAGGGTGCTTTGAGTGTGGATCAATGGAGCACCAGGTAAGGGATTGTCCGAGAAAGTTGGCTAGGACTCAAGCTGAGGGTCAAGGACGTGGTCAATTCAGGAGGGATGGCCGCAACAACGAGAGGGACGAGGTGCGACTAGGGGTAATGGTAATGATAACGGGTGTGGCCGAGGTGCTGAAGGTACAGAGGCGAGGCAACCAAGGTTGGTTTATGCAGTTGGCCGTCGCGAGGAGGAAGATGTGCCAGATGTGACAACGAGTAAGTTTCTTATTTCCGGAATACCCTCAACTGTCTTGTTTGTGGTTAAGTTAGTTCGTTCTTATGTTGTTAGTGAAGTGTAGGGAACTTTGATTATGAACTTAGAGAATGTGTCTAGAAAGTATGATAATTCTTTAAGATCAGAGTGCGCAGTAGTAGCGTAGTGTGATGAGTTAAGGATGCACGATTGAACGATAGTAATTATTTTCAAGGACAAAATTATTTTTAAGGGGGTAGAACTGTAACATCCTGAATTAGGGGTTGTTTGGAATTAAATTATTTTTCATGTGCATGCTTGTAAAAAAAAAATTATGTATGCTATGATCTAGGGTCTAGTCATAACCCCGGGCAAGGTCTGACTTAGGATTAAAAATTTCTTTTTAGCACTAGAGAAGGAAAAGCTAAGTGAGGAGGCTTTAAAAATTATTGGTGCGAAACATGACACAAGGAAGCAGCTGGTAGAGTGGTTGGGATGCTACCTAGGAAGCTAGAAGGGTACGGCAAAGCAGGGGTTCGAGCTACCAAGATTGCGCTTGGGGCTTTTATTTTTGCATTATGTATGGGCTGTTGGGCTAGTAAGGCCTTAAAAATAAATGGTGGGGTTTAAGGGCATGAAAGTCGGTTTGGTGGAGCGGCTTGGGATGCCACTTAAGGGTCTTCGCGAATGGACTCAAGGTCGAGTCACGCTGGAAGCAAAGGGTGTTTTATTTTGGCTTTTGGCGTTAAGAGAAAGGGGAACTAACGAGGGAGCTCTTAAAAGAATTCGTGGTGAGTTTAGGGCATAAGAAAACGCCTTGGCCGAGTGGCTAGGGGCGCTATATGTGGCTGTTGCAGTGAGGTCCCATGTTCGAAACCTGGGGGCAGCAAAATGGTTGGTTTTTACTTTTATTTTTGGAGTCAAGGAGAGAAGAAGTTGGTCTGCACATGGGCTCTCAATTGGATGAGGATAAGATTGAGGTTTTTGCTTTTAAATTCGGCTGGAAGAGTGGAGGATTATTATTTTATTTTGTTTATCTTTTTGAAGAGGTGATTAATAGATAGGATAGTAGATAGATATTGTTTTTTTTAAATTAGATTAAGTGGATGGGTTGTTGTTGAATTCGGCTGGAAGTGTAGGATAATTACTATTTTATTTTTTTATTTATTTGAAGAGGTGGCTAAGTGATGGGATAAAGGATAAACATTGTTTTATTTTATTTCAAATGGGTGTTAATTAAAAGGTAAGTTTTATCACATTAGGGAGGTGCCGAAATTCATCTAAATTGCTTTTCTTTTTCTCTCCAATTTTGTTGCTGGCTGAATTCTCTCTAGCCACATTGCCCAAAATTCTTCAAAATTCCTTTCTTCTTTTGCTTCTACTTGGCCGAACCTACCACCCCTTTCTACTCAAAATTTCATCTTCCATTTGTTGCTAGCCGAATATCCCTTACCATATATGGCATAGGCCGAATCCCCAAAGGAAGGTGCTGTCGATTGCAATGGTTGCCGACGCTAAGGGGCTTTGAAGGTGTCTTTCGGGTTTCGCTTCTCCAAGGATCTCAACTACTCAAGGCACAAGTGGCAATTTCGGGATTTCAATTTGCTTTGGAGCAATACGAGAATACGTTTTGGGATTTTGTGATATCGTGTAGATTCGGGATTTCTCCTTAGATCTTCGGTTAAACAGGTGTGTAAACTCTTACACACTTTATTAGCATAGACTGTTTATTATGTTGCTGTATAACCTCTCGTGTAGTAACTTTGCCTTGTGGGAATAAGCTTGGATTCCGGGTAAGTCCCTTATTACGTGATCTATGATGTATGTTTGTCTATGCCATCATATGCTGTTAAATGCTATGCTATACATAAATGCATGATATATGGGATTATGATATTTGTTATATGAGCATGATGATGGTGGGATTGATGAGAGAGGAGGATGATCTCTATGGGTCGTCACGAGTGGTTTTGACCACAAGATGGGTTGGCCCCATCGGTTTAATTGTGACTTTGGTCACCAAAGTGGTTTTGACCACACCGTTGATATAATTTGTGACTAAGTCCCAGTGGTTTGGTACCACCAGTTGTTTTGACCACATGTTGATAATTGTGACCTATGGTCATCAGTGGTTTTGACGACACGATGGGTTGGCCCCACCACTTGATTTGTGACTTCGGTCACCAGTGGTTTTGACCACCAGTGGTTTTGACCACACGGGGTAGTTAAAGGAGTATGGATGGCTAGTTTTGGGTTGCATGTTTGCATGTCTTACTAATATTTTGTGTATGAGTTTGCATTTCGGGTTGGGGAATTATACATCGAGTCTTGGTGACTCACCCCTTCCCATATCATTTTGCAGATGAGTAGATCGCGAAGATGGAACCGGAGAGGACTCGAGGTGGCCATGCAATGGAAAATTTGTTTTAAATAGACTCTGGTTTACTTTGATTTCATTTATTCGAGTTGTAATAAGGCCATGGAAGTTTTAAGCATTTCCATTAAGTTTCTTTGTTATTATGTTTACTATGGATTGACAATTTAAATTTTAATTGCAAATGATTTTGTTTTCTTAAGTATATACATATGTTAAAGTTTTAATCCGGGAATTTGGTAACAACTTAAATTATTTCGGAAATTTTAAATGCACAAGGTTTTCCTTCCCAAAGACAATAAATTTATTTACTTCAGTTTTAAATCAAAATATTTTCACACGTTTTTCCGCAGTAACATACCAGATCCGGTCAGGGCTCGTGGGCCGGGTTTGGGGTGTTACATAACTCGATCTCTATTCAAATGTCCCGCATAAAATTTTGAACAGCTATGCTCATCTCGAAATTTCTTCGAAGCAGACTGAAATGATCTTCTCTGTAACCTCTTTCTCACATCTCTAGCATCAGACTCAGCTTTCCTTCTATCTTTTCCCAGTGCCTCAGCTTTGCACGCTCGATCAACAAGTACAACGAACTCTTTTATTTCCAAAATTCCAACTAGCAAACGGATATCTTCATTAAGGCCATCTTCGAATCTTTTACACATTATTGCTTCGGATGATACACATTCACGAGTATATTGACTCAATCTCACGAACTCTTGTTCATATTCCATAACACACAGACGACCCTGTTTCAATTCCATAAATTCTTTTCGTTTCTGATCGATGAATCTTTCACTGATATATTTCTTCCAGAACTCAATCTGAAAGAAGTCCCACGTGACTCATTCTTTCGGAATAACAGAAATCAGAGTTTTCCACCACTGGTAGGCTGCATCTCGTAGTAGTGATACAACACATTTAATACTTTCTTCCGGAGTAAAAGACATTTCATCGAATACCCGGATTATGTTTTCTAACTAGAACTCGGCCTTTTCGGTATCATCATCACTAGTGGCCCTGAACTCTTCAGCCCCATACTTACGAATTTTGTCAACCAGAGGCTTATTCAACAAATTCAAATTCACAGTAGGTGGCATAGCAAATGTCTGAGGGGGATTAACCAGGGGCGGAGGTTGTGAAACAGCCGGATTATCTCTAACAAATTGAGTGAACCATTCACTCATCATATGGAAGAAAGCTTGTTTAGCTTCTACCTCTTGGCCGCTCATAGCCGGTCTCGAATCAGATGGCGTTGTCCCTTGCGCGGGAGAAGGCGCAGTACTTTCTACATCGTCAGCTACAACTCTTTCGGGATCCATTGCTATACAAAATCACATTTTACACGTCAAGATTCATCACACTATCACAGTTTACATATATGTCATGTATAGCTAGACTTTGACACGCTACGTTAGTCTGAGAATTGACTAAACTGTAGGTCTGATACCAATAAAATGTAACACTCCTAACCCGCATCCATTGCCAAATTAGGGTTAAAGGTGTTACCGGACAGATCAAAAACTTTTACAGACATCACACACAATCATATATCAATTGTAGTCAAAGTGTCCCTTAAATAAGTCAACGAGACCTTAATCATGCTTTAGAGTAGGGCCGGGACTAGGCCGAACACTTACAAAAATTCTCATAAATTTAAAACTTTTCTAAGTTATGCAGGACACACGCTCGTGTGGGCAGGTCGTGTGTCTTCCACGGGCACCAGACACACCCGTGTCTTTGCCATGTCAAAAAATAACATGCATATTGACTTTTTAACACGGCCACTAGGCACGCCCGTGTACCATGGTCGTGTACTCTTAGTCCATATTCTAACTTATTAACACGGCTACTAAGCATGCCCGCGTGCCTTGATTGTGCATACTTAGCTTGATACTAACTTAATCCCACGGTCACTAGGCACGCCCATGTGCCACGATCGTGTAGGCAAAGCAGGCTACTTGTAAAGCCAAATTGCCACCCGCAATAGGGTCATACCTACAATCACAAGCAATCCTATTTCCACAATCAAATGGCAACCAAAAACATACCATATGGTCTTCATATCATCCATTCAACCTCAATTCTAACTACGCTAAATTGGTTCAATCAATTTCCATGTAAATACATGTATAATTTAACCATAACCTCATTAAAATACTAAGGCATCAATTCATCCATAAGCTTACCATTCATAAGGCTATCTCATTGCCATCAAGACATACCAAATCATGCATCATATATCATACGCACCAATTCATATTACCAACACTTAACAAGCCACATCTCATGGCTACTTTATACACTTTTCAAGGAAATCCAAGGTGACTAGCCTATACATGCCATATCTAACTATATACATTTCCAAAAGATACCAAAATGAGCTTAGGTTGTGTGATGACGATCATCGACGGTCCCGAGCCTTAATTCACTTTGGCGATCTATAAAACAGAAGCAAGCACGCACACACAGAGTAAGCTTCCAAAAGCTTAGTAAGCCAAATAAAAATAAACTTAGCATAAAATGCACATAGCCATATTAATATAATGACCATAATGGCTCTCATAACAAATTCATCTCATTCTTTCTTTGACTCATTTGCTTAGCCATAACTTATTACATTATCAACTTAAATACCTTATATGCACATACCTCATTTAAGCATAATTTCACATATCATCTCATCACTTCATTGCACATATCCAATTTAGTAAGTTGACATAGATACTTACCTTTCATACACTCCTTGCGTATTTATCAAACATACCTAAAACAGATAAACATTCACGTAATTGTTCATAGCTCGGAATTTCCCATTGAACTGTTCAGAATCTAATAGGATATAGAGAATAGTCAGAATAGTCGTACAATGGCAACGTCCCCAACGTGGTCTTACATGTAATCAGATATCGATGCCACTGTCCCCGACAGGGTCTTATATGAATTAATACGATGCCATTGTCCTAGACATGGTCTTATACGTACATATCATCTTGACGCCAATGTCCCAGACGTGGTCTTACATGAAACCTCGAATCAATGCCAACGTCCCAGACGTGGTCATACATGATAAATAGAACAGACACCTATGTCATGACATAGCTAATCCTATCTATTCCTTGGTTCATACGGGACTTCACGGACATTGTCACTAAGTCGATCTTATCTCAGAATTCATGTATACAACATCTCATAAGCATTCATCATTATCAATAGCCATATGAACATACATAGTTCAATACAAATATGTTCATTTTTATATTGACTTGCCTCGGATCCAAATATTCGTTCGGACTTGATTATTGGACTACTTTCGCTTTCCCATGATCGAAGTCCATTTTCTTTTGTTCTTGATCGATACATATTCAAATTTAACCCTCTTATTTAACAACAGATTCAATTCAATCCAAATACACATATTTAGGGAAATTTGCAACTTAGCCCTCACATTTGCACACTTTATCAATTTAGTCCATTTTTCTCAAAACATCAAATGTACAAAATCAACCTGTACCTATGTTTATCCGACTACTCATGTATCCCATGCAAGTCCAAACATTTCATCAATTTCACAATTTAGTCCTTCAAAATACTATTTTCACAATTTAATCCTAATTAGCTAAATTCATCAAAACTTCAAGAACAAAGCATGTTCATTTAACACATATCCTTCATATTTCACTATTAACCATCACAAATCACATGAGTTCATCAAAGTCTCATTTCACAAACATCATCAATTCTCAAAATTGAAGCATGGGTTTTGAAGTACACAAAGCAACGATTACAGAAATGTAGTAATTAACAAAAAATGAATCAAAACATACCTTGAATTTAAGCCTCGAGGTAGCCGAATATGAAAAACTCAAACCCTTGCTTTCTCTCTTTTAACAATCAGTGGATGAACTTAATAGATGATGAAATTTTGGCTTTTGCTTTTGTTTATTAACATTTTATATCACTTTACCATTTTAGCCCTTTTAAAACATATAAAGCAAAATAAATTCTATGTTTATTTAGTCAATTGCCCATCCAGTAACCTTAATATTGGCTTAATTGCCACATAAAGCCTTCACACTTATAAAGACGTGACAAATAAGTATCTTTTCATAAAGCATAAAAATTTGTATCTCAGTGCAATTTAATCCTTTTATCAAATTAAGCACACAGACGGACAAATTAACTCACAGAAATTTAACACACGCTTAATCACATATTGAAGACACAGAAAATAATGTTAAAATATTTTACTGACTCAGATTTGTTGTCCCAAAACCATTATTCCAACTAGGTTCTAAACCAGACTGTTACAGCTAGAACCCATATTCAAACATAACATTCAGTTAATCATTAAACAACTAATGTTAAGAAAACTCTTAATAACCACTTAACCGACAGGTCGACTACCACTAGCCTTGACTAAAACGGCTGACTGTGATCAGCCTACCCGAACCAGAGTTTGGTGTAGCCACCTTTCCGCATCCTGACGGAAAGTCCCGAATAGCCGACACCGCATGCTTCTTAAACTTGGGAACAGGGGCTACGAGTCCATTTTCACTAGGCACTCTTCCTAATCCCCCCAGACTGGCTATCACTTACTGCCATGAAAAACTCTTGATTGCCTAAACCCACGGTCACCACACCAAGAGGAAGGGGTCACCATTCGACCATTAAAGAACAAGAAGGAAATGAGTAATAGGCTTTTAGAGAATACGAGAATAAGAGAGAACCATTTTAATCAAAAAAGAAAGAATATAATCGCTTACCGATATCAGGATCACTTACAGGACTGCAACAGAGAGGGGGAAAGAGAATGGAGAATTCGGTCACCCCAGAATTAAACAAGAAAAGACTCAATTCACCCTAATAGGAAACTGAAACCAGAAGAAGATGGGTGATTTTTAGCCTAGGAGGAAAAAGGGGGAAGAGAGAAGAAAAGAACTTAATTTGGTTACGCCTCAAAGAGAAGAAGAAGTGTGCCCAATCGGCAGAAAAATATGCAGAACCAAAGAAGGGTTTCAAGGAAGAATTCGACACTTGTATTTGTGTTTTACCAAGGTGAATAATAGTTGACAGAAAAAGTTGGAGAGCAAGACATGAATGGTCGCAAAAAATGCACGAGATGTTACCAAAAGAGAAAAAATCGAAGCAAAATAAAAGAAACCCCCAATACAACAGAGAGCAAATTCGGCTTCTACCCTTCCCAAATGCCAAAAAGCACAAAATGAACTCCCCCTAACTGAAATTCCCCTCTCAAGCCTCCCCATTCGGCTACAACTCTTCCTCCAATCCAACTCCTAGAAAATCTCCAAGATACTCTCCCCTTATCCATCCTTAATTTCCTCTACAACCATCTCACAAGACTAATTCAAAGTCTCCAATGCTAGAGTTCAAATCCAACACAAACTCTGGCCGTCCAATCTGAAAAATAAACACTCCCTTGCTTGTCATGGGATTCGAACCCTTGCCCTCTCCCATGCTCCACACGTTACAAGCCACTAGGACACAAGCTCCTATTGTGCCACCTTTTTAATCCCAAAACTTATAACGCTTCATACCAGGAGTCAAGGTCCCCTAAAGCTTAAAAATACAAATTTCTCAAATGACATGGCTTAACCCCAAGACTTCTTAGAAGCCCTCTAACCTTCTAGAATCACTCACCTAATAGATCCAACTTGTATTTGTGCTATTTTCTTGTTGACAAGAGTTTTAAATGCTCCCATGCCCAAGGCCCAATAAGCCCAATTCTACTAGGCCCAAATCTGGGGCGTTACAATTCTACCCCCATTAAAGAAAATTCATCCTCGACATTTCCAACAATAGGAATAGTCGCACATCCTAACCTACCACACTATGCTCTCGCTGCGCACTCTAATATTAATAACACAAGCACGCACCACACTAACTATCCATCAGAGCAAATGGATATCATACGTAAATCATTTCCAGAATATACATAGAATAAATACAAACTCTAAGTTTAAGTGTAGCCATACAGTTTAATATCTAAGAAATCATAGTATCTTTATCTACTGCTTTTCAACGAAAACAAACAACAGTTTCAAAAACTTACAGATTTAGTGTCGGAGACTCGGTGTACCACACTTTCGGAAAACGACCAAGACAATTTCAGAACTTTAAATCTTTTCAAGCCTTTTTGAAACAATACTTTCAGAAGTTCAATTTTAAAGACCCAATCCACAGCCGAGTTTTGCAAACTTAACTTTGATACCACTAAATGAAACACCCCAAACACGGCCTAGAAGTTAGGCCCAAATTTGGCGTGGCACATTGAAGTATTTCTTGGAAATCGTGTCTTTATTTACGTTTGTTTATTTTCAAAACATGGTTTATAAAAAAACTACTCCCTTTTCAAAATGATATTAATCACTTAGTAAAAACTTTTTCAATTTCGGAAGCTTAATTAAAAAAATTATTTATAGAAACACGATATTTAGAAATTGGGTTGCAGAAACATCGTTTTTGGAAAAATCGTGTCCTACTTCTAGCAGATATTAAGTATACTTGAGTAAATATCCCACTTAAAAGTTAAAAATAGCGAGGCCTTATCACAACCCAACACAAAAACCAAAGTGCTTAAATAAGTGAATGAAACAGAAAACATGTGTGGTTGTGTGGTCGTCTCCGAGTCCCTCGTAGCGCCGATCCTCCTAATGCTTGGGATTACCTGCACAGTTAAAAACGGGGTGAGTTTACGAAAACTCAGTGTGTAATCCCCTTACTAGAGTAATAGTCAGTATACAAAAATAGAACCCAAAACAGTCTGGGCCAAAGGCCTTTGAAAGTAATAGTACAATCTAAATCAGAGCATACGTGGGTCAAAGCCCACTACAATATCATTAGGGTCACAGCCCATAACAGAATCATTTGGGCCCAACCCAAACCAATAACAGAACAAGTGGGCCTAGCCCAATACAGTGACAGATCTCATAGCAGATATGCAATAGTATGAGGATACATCCCAAACCGATCCAGCCAACACACCACCCGTACCAACCAACACACCATGCAGGGATTAAGTCAACCCACCCAGCCAACACAACAATGATAGAACTGGTTGCGGCCCCAACCAAGATTACAGCAAAGCTACTAATATATATATATACACAACTCTAAACCTTTAGCAGCGGTGTTATAATTGGCACAAAGCCATCAGTAACTGTATTATGTTTGGCACATAGCCATTCGCGATGGTAATATAATCGACACACAGCCTTGGCTAAATATTATTTGCACAAAGCCATAATCAAGATGGCATAGAGCCATATTTAGGTTGGCACAGATCCATAATCAGATTACGCGGCTTTAAGCTGTCCATCGTTCCACAGTCGTCTCGGGCGACCCGTACGACCTTAACAGATTAATACTGGATCCACAGTCGTCATGCGGCCCGTGAGACCCTACCTGCGGTTTTAAGCCGTCCGATGGTTCACAGTCATCACGGGCGACCCGTGCGGCCTTAACAGATCAATACTGGATCCAAAGTCATCGTGCGACTCGTGCGACCCTATCAGAAGTTCCTCCGTACCAATGTCCCAACCCTATGCAATATGTCGTGTATGTCATGCTCAATCAGTACACGTGTATGCAAAATGGCCATTCTCAGTAACAGTTATTTACACACATATTAAAAACATATCAGTCACACGACCATTGTCGAATCAGTTAAAACATATTCATACATTTACAGTTAGATCAGTCATAGTCCTAATCAGTCAATTACCCGCAAGGGCAAAATAGTCATTTTACCCAACAAGGATATTTAGGTAATCTTACCCTTTAGTGGTATTTTGGTAAATCTACCCTACACAGATGTTTCAATAATTTTGCAAGTCGGGGGTATTTCGGTAATTTTACAAGTCAGGGGCATTTCAGTAATTTCACAAGTTGGGGTATTTCGGTAATTTCACAATCCGAGGGTATTACCGACCCAATAATAGGTCCACTTTCGCCTCGACTGACTTAAGTAACCTAAATAGTCACAACGGTGTAAATGGGCCTAAGGCCCATTATTCGGCCCAAGTAGGCCCATACGCTCGTGTGGCCAAATTTGCCTAGAAACAACCTCGGCTATACAAACAGCATAGTTCAAACCAATAGAAACCATATAACATGCATTTTATCTGTGTGGGGCCCACGAGCCCTTTAGGCCCCACGACATATTGGCCAAAACGACCCCACATATGACTCGATTTAGCAATTACCACAAATTGCAGATTTTATCCATGTGGGGTTTACGAGCCCATTGGGCCCACACGACCCTTATCGGCCCATCGAGGCTAAAAACGGCCTAAGCCCATAAGAATGCTCATGATGGTCCCAACTATCTTGCACACATGTTCGTCGGCTCGGACTACGACATGTGCGATCGTACGCTCGTGTGGCATCATTCACCGGTATTTTGGCTTTTCGACATTTTGTCGATCTACGGTCATCACAGTGAAAACAACACATACTTTCGGCTTTTCAGCCGAAAATCAAACATAGCACCGTTACACACCTGATCACGTAGAGTACTAAGAACTCACAATCCCCAGAACCTATATTCAAACATAACATACAGTTAATCATTAAACAATTAGTGTTAAGAAAACTCTTAATAACCACTTAATCGAGAGGTCGACTACCTCTTGCCTTGACTAGAACGGTTGACTGTGATCAGCCTACTCGAACTAAAGTTTGGTGCAGCCACGTTTCCACGTCCTGGCGGAATGTCCCGAATAGCCGACACCGCACGCCTCTTAAACTTGGGAGCAGGGGCTACGAGTCTATTTCCATTAGGCAGTCTTTCTAATTTCCCCTAAATTGGCTATCACTTGCCTCCATGAAAACTCTTGATTGCTTAAACCCACGGTCACCGCACCAAGAGGAAGGAGCCACCGTTCGACTATTTAAGAACAAGAAGGAAAGGAGTGATCGGCTTTTAGATAAAAAGAGAATAAGAGAGAACAATTTTAATCAAAAAGGAAAGAATATAATCGCTTACCGATATCAGGATCACTTACAGGACTGCAACAAAGAGGGGCAAGGAGAATGGAGAATTCAGTCACCCCGAATTAAACAAGAAAGGATTCGGTTCCCCCTAAGAGGAAATCGAAACTAGAAGAAGATGTGTGACATTTGGCCTAAGAGGAAAAAGGAGGAAGAGAGACCAAAAGTTCTTAATTCAGTTACGCCCTAAAGAGAAGAAGAAGTGTGCCCAATCGGCAGAAAAATATACAGAAGCAAAAAAGGGTTTCAAGGAAGAATTCGGCACTTGTATTTGTGTTTGACCAAGGTGAATAATAGTAGACAGAAGAAGTTAGAGAGTAAGACCCGAATGGTCACAAAAGATGCACGAGATGTTACCAGAAGAGAAAAAACTGAAGTGAAATAAAATAAACCCCCTATAACATCCTACATTAGGGGTTATACGTTCGTGCCTAATTCATGAGTTAGTAGGTTTTGGTAGTGTTGGAAGTGTATTAAGGGTTTTTAGAATTCTAGGATGGAAGAAGAAAGCTTTGGAAAATTATTGGTTTTTAAGTAAAAAGGGGAGCTAAGTAAATGAGGCTTTAAAAGAAACTCCGTGTGAAGCATGACACAAGGAACCATGTGGTAAAATGGCATGTTTTATGAATTATGAATGTGTTATGTGAATTCTAGAAATAAGGAAATGTATGGAAATGTAAAGAAATGTAAGGAAATGTATGGAAATGTATGGAAATGTAAAGAAATGTAAGGAAATGTAAGGAAATGTATGGAAATGTATGGAAATGTAAGGAAATGTAAGGAAATGTGAGGAAATGTATGGAAATGTAAGGAAATGTAAGGAAATGCAAGGAAATGTATGGAAATGTAAGGAAATGTAAGGAAATGTGAGGAAATGTATGGAAATGTAAAAAAATGCAAGGAAATGCAAGGAAATGTCTTGTCTTGGAAATGTAGGGAAATGTCCTGAAAATGTAAAGGAATAAAGAGGAAAGTGAACATTTCTGGAAACTAGGAAAATGTAAGGAAATGTCAAGTTTACAGAGCCGAACGAAAATTTTAGGAAACTTAGAAATGACTTAGAAATGTCAAGTTTTAAAGTTTAAAATAGGAAATTAAGGCAAGGTGGCCTTAAAAGAAAAAGTTGGTGAAATTTGACACACAAACAGGCTTGGAAAAGTGGCCTGAAGATGCCACTTAGGGCCTATGGAAATGGCACCATATGCAAGAGGAAAGGGCACTGGTTTGAGTCACTTGGGAAGCAAATAAAGGAGGTTTTATTTTTGCTTCCGTAAGAAAGAGAGGTGGACGGCACATGCTTCTAGAAAGGAGGTGTTTTATTTTCATAAATATTCGATTAAAAGGTGATAAATAAAGGATTTTTAAATTGGATTATTTTGAAGAGATAAAAGTTGGATTAAACTCTTTTATTTATGATAATTAAAGGGATAAAGCTATCAAAATAGAAGAGTGGTGGCCAAGTAAGGGACTCTAGCTTAGTAATTTCGGCTATAAAAGGAAAAGAGAGGCCATTGCATTATTTTTTCTGTTCTTTGAAAGCTCTCACGAATTCTCTTCACCAAATCTTCTTCTTCTTTTATTTTTGCCAAGCGAAATACCTTGTGTTCTAGCCGAATCCTCCATCTTTATTCTTCCTTCTCTAATCCCTCCAAAAGCCGAAAGTTGTGAGATCATGATCTAGCCATAGCCGAATCTCTGAAGATTGAAGTGAAAGTGCAATCGATTTCTTCAAGTAAGGGTTTTCATCCTTTTTCTTTTAAGATTTGCCGAAATCTAGGACTAACCCCATTAATATCTTGTTGCCGAAACTTTGAAGAGATCTTTCGGGATTTACAAGGAAGGAGAAGTTCTTTTCCGAAGGTACACCATAGGCCACGTGTTCCTAGTTATTCGGTGAGTTTGTGTTTTAAAATCCACAAGGTAAGCATATGAAGTATTCGGCCAAGGCTTATTTTTGGTATTTAGAATTATTTCCTATTTATTCAAAAGCCGGAAACTGACCTAGTTAAATGATTTGTTGGCTAGCCGTTTTGTAAGGAAGGAATACTACAAAGTTTTCGGGATTTGATTTATAGTGAAATCGGCAACAAGGTAAGTTTAAGTATACTAATCCTACTAGGATTTGGATTTATGGCCGAATGGCTTTTTAAAGTGATTAATCAAATGTAGGGATTAAGGATTTAAGCGGTAGATCAGATTTCAAAATCTCAAGGAATTTGCTAAGCGAATCAGGTGTGTACTCCACACTATTTTTGTAATATGAATTATGGTTGCATATATTAAAATATATGTTAGTAGACATATGAGCATGGCTAAAGTACCATGCTATGGTACTAAGTACTCAGGTACGTTTCCTACTTCTACTAGGAATATGAAAAATGTTATTCGTAACTTGAGAATATGATAAGAATTTGAACTATGGTATATTATGCATATTAATGGGGCATTGGGTTGTATATTGAAAGGGGAAGTGAAAAGAGGTGATTTAAGACCACGATGAATCGAAAAGTGGTGACTTACGACCACGATGAATCGAAAAGTGGTGATCTAAGACCACGATGAATCTGAAAAGTGGTTTCCTAAAACCACGATCATGAGCCTTAAGCCCGCAAATTGGTGTGTAGCGGAAGGAGGGTCGACTTAGTAGTCCCCACGGTGTGTTTGGCAGGTACGGGGGTGTGTAGCGGATGGACAATTAGGTTTGGGTTTGGGAATGCATCATAACTTGTATTTTATGTTTTGGATGTGTAACTATTGTATGCCTGGTTCTATTATGATTTAGTGTCGTGTACACATTGAGTCTGTTTGACTCACCCCGTTGGGGAATATTTTTCAGGAGATAAGCAATAATGGACCGGGTCGGCAGGAGCTAAAGGTGGCCATGCACCGCAAGGAGAAATTTAAAGATTTGGACTTTTATTTTTACTAAGTACTTTAATTTTGTTTTTGGGGTTTTGATTGATGTAATAAGGCCATAAGGCCCAAGTTGGATTTCTTTACTTCTGTTTTTTTTATTTTATTATGTTATGCATTATTTTTGTTTAAAGTTTATCTAAAATTATTCCTTTCGAAATAAACCCTAATTTTCAATTAAAGTTAAGTTAGAATTTATTTCTTTAAAAATAAACCCTAATTGTTTTGTCACCTTACTTAAATGGATTTCAAAATAAGATAAATGGGTTTTTAACTCAAGCCCAACCCAAAACATTATTTTTTTAAAATCGCACAAGTTTTCTTTAAGTAACAAAAGAATTTGAAACAAATTTTCTTGAGAACACACCAAATCCTGGTCAAAGCTCGTGGGCGGGTTTGGGGTGTTTGATTTAATATCGAGCCAGTTTTAAACTCTCGGCCTGAGTGTTAAGGCCCAAAACGTTTTCAAAGCGAGCCCAAATAAGTTTTATGAAAACATTTTTTTGAAATAAGCAGGTTTTTCTGGCGTGGCACCTAAGTCTCCGACATGATCCACGGGTAAGTACTTCTATCCATTTGTGTGATTTATTGAATGATCTGTAGAAGGGTAGAAATGGAATGGAACGTAGATTAGCATGATAAGTACTTGAACTCTAGGATTAGTTTTCCCCAACACTTACATAAGACTTAAGTGCCTAACTAAACAACCCTATGGCTAAGTCGCCAAGTTAGGGTGTGGTAACCCCTGTGCGCATGTCTAGGATTGGATCCGGAAAAGCCTGGTACTTAAGCAGTCCTAGTGACTCACCTCCTCTTCACTGGAATCCTACATGGTGCGTAGCTACGGTTCACCCTAACCAAGAGGACTCAGTCACAGGCTAAACACAATAACTAAAACCCGAAAGGGAACTAGCCGTGTTTTTATAAAAACCCTAGTTTTTAAAACTCTTAAAATTACCCTCTTTATTTGTGAGAACTATTTTTACAAAATTTTTCAGAAAAATTTTCGATTTATAAAATTACAAAAATACCCCTAGTGGTAAAATTACAAAAATGCCCTTGGTTTATGAAATTCCCAAAATACCCACAGTTCTTATCAAAATTTCTTTACTTCATAACAAGTCCAAAAAAAATAATTTGCAAAATATCAAAATATCTTGATTTTGGAAAATTACAAAATTGCCCCTGACTTACAAAATTACCAAAATGACCCTGATTTTCAAAATTTTTGCAACATTACCGAATTGGAAAACAAATTCTCAAAAAGAACCCCCAAGTTTTGCAACTTTTGAAATATGCCTGGTTTATTAAATTTTACAAATATACCCCGGTTTGTGAAAAATTTACCGAAATACCCCCGAGGTTCAAAATTACCGAAATAACCCCAGATTTCAAAAATTTTCCAAAATACCCCGGGAATTTAAAAATACCAAAATACTTTGTGACAAAATCACCAAGGAACTTTTTCTTTTGAAAAATTATGAAAATACCCCTATAGGACAAAATTACGAAAATACCCCTGGGTAGTGGAAAAACAACAACAATGAAAACTACAACATTTCTCTGAATGAACGAAAGTTCATAATTGGTTGATGAATGTGAGCGTGACTTTACGAATAGTGAACTTGGGCGAGAACTTTGTTTGATCGAAAGAACCACTTTTAAACATCTCTTTTCATAAAACTGTTCGCGGTTAATCAGTGAAACAAAAGTTTTGATGCATAAAACTCGTTAACCAGATTAAATCGCGACGTTAGAAATAAGTTCTAGATGACGTGAACTTAGAGATTGTGCCTAGAAGGTATGATGGCTCTATTAAGATCGAGTGCGCAGCGTAAGCATAGTGCGGTGAGAAGGATTGTACGATTGTTAGTAAGTAATTTTGAGGACGAAATTATTTTTAAAGCGGGTAGAAGCTGTAACATCCTAGATTAGGGGTTATGCGTTCGTGCCTAATTCATGAGTTAGTAGGTTTTGGCAGTGTTGGAAGTGTATTAAGGGTTTTTAGAATTCTAGGATGGAAGAAGAAAGCTTTGGAAAATTATTGGTTTTTAAGTAAAAAGGGGAGCTAGGTAAATGAGGCTTTAAAAGAAACTCCGTGTGAAGCATGACACAAGGAACCATGTGGTAAAATGGCATGTTTTATAAATTATGAATGTGTTATGTGAATTCTAGAAATAAGGAAATGTATGGAAATGTAAGGAAATGTAAGGAAATGCATGGAAATGTATGGAAATGTAAGGAAATGTAAGGAAATGTATGGAAATGTAAAGAAATGTAAGGAAATGTAAGGAAATGTATGGAAATGTATGGAAATGTAAGGAAATGTAAGGAAATGTGAGGAAATGTATGGAAATGTAAGGAAATGTAAGGAAAATGCAAGGAAATGTATGGAAATGTAAGGAAATGTAAGGAAATGTATGGAAATGTAAGAAAATGCAAGGAAATGCAAGGAAATGTCTTGTCTTGGAAATGTAGGGAAATATCCTGAAAATGTAAAGGAATAAAGAGGAAAGTGAACATTTCTGGAAACTAGGAAAATGTAAGGAAATGTCAAGTTTACAGAGCCGAACGAAAATTTTAGGAAACTTAGAAATGACTTAGAAATGTCAAGTTTTAAAGTTTAAAATAGGAAATTAAGGCAAGGTGGCCTTAAAAGAAAAAGTTGGTGAAATTTGACACACAAACAGGCTTGAAAAAGTGGCCTGAAGATGCCACTTAGGGCCTATGGAAATGGTGCCATATGCAAGAGGAAAGGGCCTGGGTTTGAGTCACTTGGGAAGCAAATAAAGGAGGTTTTATTTTTGCTTCCAGAAGACTGAGGTGGACGGCACATGCTTCTAGAAAGGAGGTGTTTTATTTTCATAAATATTCGATTAAAAAGGTGATAAATAAAGGATTTTTAAATTGGATTATTTTGAAGAGATAAATGTTGGATTAAACTCTTTTATTTATGATAATTAAAGGGATAAAGCTATCAAAATAGAAGAGTGGAGGCCAAGTAAGGGACTCTAGCTTAGTAATTTCGGCTATAAAAGGAAAAGAGAGGCCATTCTGCATTATTTTCTGTTCTTTGAAAGCCTCTGCAAAATTTTCTTCACCAAATCTTCTTCTTCTTTTATTTTTGCCAAGCCGAAATACCTTGTGTTCTAGCCGAATCCTCCATCTTTATTCTTCCTTCTCTAATCCCTCCAAAAGCCGAAAGTTGTGAGATCATGATCTAGCCATAGCCGAATCTCTGAAGATTGAAGTGAAAGTGCAATCGATTTCTTCAAGTAAAGGTTTTCATCCTTTTTCTTTTAAGATTTGCTGAAATCTAGGACTAACCCCATTAATATCTTGTTGCCGAAACTTTGAAGAGATCTTTCAGGATTTACAAGGAAGGAGAAGTTCTTTTCCCGAAGGTACACCATAGGCCACGTGTTCCCTAGTTATTCGGTGAGTTTCAGGATTTAAAATCCACAAGGTAAGCATATGAAGTATTCGGCCAAGGCTTATTTTTGGTATTTAGAATTATATCCTATTTATTCAAAAGCCGAAAACTGACCTAGTTAAATGATTTGGTGGCTAGCCAATTTTTAAGGAAGGAATACTACAAAGTTTTCGGGATTTGATTTATAGCGAAATCGGCAACAAGGTAAGTTTAAGTATACTAATCCTACTAGGATTTGGATTTATGGCCGAATGGCTTTTTAAAGTGATTAATCAAATGTAGGGATTAAGGATTTAAGCGGTAGATCAGATTTCAAAATCTCAAGGAATTTGCTAAGCGAATCAGGTGTGTACTCCACACTATTTTTGTAATATGAATTATGGTTGCATATATTAAAATATATGTTAGTAGAAATATGAGCATGGCTAAAGTACCATGTTATGGTACTAAGTACTCAGGTACGTTTCCTACTTCTACTAGGAATATGAAAAATGTTATTCGTAACATGAGAATATGATAAGAAGTTGAACTATGGTATATTACGCATATTAATGGGGCATTGGGTTGTATATTGAAAGGGGAAGTGAAAAGTGGTGATTTAAGACCACAGTAATCTGAAAAGTGGTGACTTACGACCACAGTAATCTGAAAAGTGGTGATCTAAGACCACAGTAATCTGAAAAGTGGTTTCCTAAAACCATAGATGCAGAGCCTTAAGCTCGCAAATTGGTGTGTAGCGGAAGGAGGGTCGACTTAGTAGTCCCCACGGTGTGTTTGGCAGGTACGGGGTTGTGTAGCGGATGGACAATTAGGTTTGGGTTTGGGAATGCATCATAACTTGTATTTTATGTTTTGGATGTGTAACTATTGTATGCCTGGTTCTATTATGATTTAGTTTCGTGTACACATTGAGTCTGTTTGACTCACCCCGTTGGGGAATATTTTTTAGGAGATGAGCAATAATGGACCGGGTCGGCAGGAGCTAAAGGTGGCCATGCACCGCAAGGAGAAATTTAAAGATTTGGACTTTTATTTTTTACTAAGTACTTTAATTTTATTTTTGGGGTTTTGATTGATGTAATAAGGCCATAAGGCCCAAGTTGGATTTCTTTACTTCTTTTTTTTATTTTATTATGTTACGCATTATTTTTGTTTAAAGTTTATCTAAAATTATTCCTTTCGAAATAAACCCTAATTTTCAATTAAAGTTAAGTTAGAATTTATTTCTTTAAAAATAAACCCTAATTGTTTTGTCACCTTACTTAAATGGATTTCAAAATAAGATAAATGGGTTTTTAACTCAAGCCCAACCCAAAACATTATTTTTTTAAAATCGCACAAGTTTTCTTTAAGTAACAAAAGAATTTGAAACAAATTTTCTTGAGGAACATACCAAATCTGGTCAAAACTCGTGGGCCGGGTTTGGGGTGTTTCACCCCCAATACAGCAGAGAGTAAATTTGACTTCTACCCTCCCCAAATGCCGAAAAGCACTAAATGAACTCCCCCTAGCCGAAATTCCCCTCTCAACCCTCCCCATTCGGCTACAACTCTTCCTCCAATCCAACTCCTAGAAAATCTCCAAGATACTCTCCTCTTATCCCTCTTTGATTTCCTCTATAACCATCTCACAATACCAATTCAAACTCTCCAATGCTAGAGTTCAAATCCAACACAAACTCTAGCCGTCCAATCTACAAAATAAACACTCCCTTGCTTGGCATGAGATTCGAACCCTTGCCCTCTCCCATGATCCACACGCTATAACCCACTAGGACACAAGCTCCTCTTGTGTCTCCTATTTAATCCGAAAACTTATAAAGCTTCATACCAAGAGTCAGGGTCCCCTAAAGCTTAAAAATACAAATTTCCCAAATGACATGGCTTAGCCCCAAGACTTATTAGATGCGGTCTAACCTTCCAAAATCACTCACCTAATAGATCCAACTTGTATTTGTGTCGTTCTCTTGTTCACAAGAGTTTTAGACGCTCCCATGCCCAAGGCACAACAGGCCCAATTCTACTAGGCCCAAATTCGGGGCATGACAATTCTACCCCCTTAAGAAAATTCGTCCTCGAAATTTCCAACTATAGGAACAATTGTACATCCTAACCTACCACATTACGCTCTCCTTGCGCACTCTGATCTTAATAAAACAGGCACACACCACACTAACTATCCATCAAAGCAGATGGATATCACATGCAAATCATTTCCAGAATATGCATAGAATAAATACACACTCTAAGTTTAAGTGAAGCCATACCGTCTAATATCTAAGAAATCACAGTATCTTTACCTATTGGTTTTCAACGAAAACAAACAACAGTTTTAGAAACTTACGGATTCGGCGCCGGAGACTTGGTGTACCACGCTTTCAGAAAACGGTCAATACAATTTCAGAACTTTAAATCTTTTCAAGCCTTTTTGAAACAATACTTTCAAAAATTCAATTGTAAAGACCCAATCCACAGTCGAGTTTTTCAAACTTGAGTCTGATACCACTAAATGTAACACCCCAAACTCAGCCTAGAAGTTAGGCCAGAATCTGGAGTGTCACATAGAAGTGTTTCTCGAAAATCGTGTTTTCATTTGCACTCATTTTTTTTCAAAACATGGTTTATAAAAAAATTATTCCCTTTTCAAAATGTTATTAATCACTTAGTAAAATCTTTTTCACTTAGTAAAAAAATGATTTATGGAAACATGATATTTAGAAATTGGGTTGCGGAAACGTAGTTTTTGGAAAAATCGTGTCCTACTTTTAGCAGATATTAAACATACTTAAGTAAATATCCCAATTAAAAGTTAAAAATAGCGAGGCCTTATTACAAGCCAACTAAAAAACCGAAGTGCTTAAATAAGTGAACCAAACAGAAAACATGTGTGGCTATGTGGTCGTCTCCGAGTCCCTCGTAGAACCAATCTTCCTAATGCTGGGGATTAACTGCACAGTTAAAAACGGGGTGAGTTTACGAAAACTCAGTGTGTAATCCCCTTCCCAGAGTAACAGTCAGTATACAAAAACAGAACCTGAAATAGTATGGGCCAAAGCCCTTTAACAATAATAGTACAGTCTAGTTTAGAGCATACGTCGGTCAAAGCCCACTACAATATCATTCGGGTCACAGCCCATAACAGAATCATTTGGGCCCAACCCAAACCAATAACAGAACAAGTGGGCCTAGCTCAATACAGTAACAGATCTCATAGCAGATATGCAATGGTATGAGGATGCATCCCAATCTGATCCAGCCAACACACCACCCGTACCAACCAACACACCATGCAGGGATTAAGTCGACCCACCCAGCCAACACACCAATGTTAGAACCGGTTGCGGCCCTAACCGAGCTGCTAATATATATATAAGGCTCTAAGCCTTCAGTAGCTGTGTTATAATTGGCACAAAGCCATCAGTAACTGTATTATGTTTGGCACATAGCCATTCACGATGGTAATATAATTGCACACAGCGTTGGGTAAATATGATTGGCACAAAGCCATAATCAAGATGGCACATAGCCATATTTAGGTTGGCACAGAGCCATAATCAGATTACGTAGATTTAAGCCATCTATTGGTCCACAGTTGTCTCAGACGACTCATGCGACCTTAACAGATCAATACTGGATCCACAATCGTCATACGACCCGTGCGACCCTATCAGCGGCTTTAAGGCATCCATTGGTCTACAGTCGTCTTGGGCGACCCATGCGACATTAATAGATCAATACTGGATCTACAGTCGCCATGCGACCCGTGCGACCCTATCAGAACTTCCTCCGTACCAATGCCCGAACCCCATGCAATATGTCGTGTATGTCTTGCTCAATCAATACACGTGTATGCAAAATGGTCACGCCTAGTAATAGTCATTTACACACATATTAAAAACATATCATTCACACGATCACAGTCGAATCAGTTAAAATATAGTCATATATTCACAGTTAGATCAGTCCTAATCAGTCAGTTACCCGCAAGGGCAAAATAGTCATTTTTCCCTATAAGGGTATTTCGGTAATCCTACCTTTCAGTGGTATTTTGATAAATCTACCCTGTAGGGGTATTTCGATAATTTTGCAAGTTGGGGGTATTTCATTAATTTTACAAGTTAGGGGTATTTCGGTAATTTCACAAGTTGGGGTATTTAGGTAATTTCACAATCTGATGGTATTAGCGACCCAACAGTACGTCCACCGTCGCCTCGAGCAACTGAAGTAACCAAAATAGTCACAACGGTGTAAATGGGCCTAAGGCCTATTCCTCTGCCCAAGTGGGCCCACACACTCGTGTGCCCCAATTAGCCTAGAAACAGCCTCGGCTATACGAACAACACAATTCAAACCAACAGAAACCATATGACATGCATTTTATCCTTGTGGGGTCCACGAGCCCTTTGGGCCCCCACGACCTATTGGCCAAAACGACTCTAGCCATGTGGACTACACGGCTCGGTTTAGCATTTACCATAAATTGCAGATTTTATCCCTATGGGACCCATGACCCCATTGGGCCCACACGGCCCTTATCGACCTAACGAGGCCAAAAATGGTCTATGCCCATGAGAACGTTCATGATGGTCCCAACCATCTTGCACCCATGTTCATGGGCTCGGTCCACCACAAGTGCGATCCCACGCTCGTCTGGCATCATTCACCGGTATTTCGGCTTTTTGACATTTTAACGATCTACAGTCATCACAGTGAAAACAACACATACTTTTGGCTGTTTAGCCGATTATCAAACATAGCACCATTACACACCTGATCACGTAGAGTACTAAGAACTCACGATCGCCAGAACCTATATTCAAACATAACATTTAGTTAATCATTAAACAACTAATGTTAAGAAAACTCTTAATAACCACTTAACTGAAAGGTCGACTACCACTTGCCTTGACTAGAACGGTCGACTGTGATCAACCTACTCGAACCAGAGTTTGGTGCAGCCACCTTTCCGCATCCTGGTAGAAAGTCCCGAATGGTCCTCACCGCACACATCTTCAACTTGGGAGCAGGGGCTATGAGTCCATTTCCATTAGGCACTCTTCCTGATCCCTTCCAGACTAGCTATCACTTACCTCCATGAAAAACTCTTGGTTGCCTAAACCCACGGTCACCATACCAAGAGGAAGGGGTCACAAATTGACCATTAAAGAACAAGAAGGAAATGAGTAATCGGCTTTTAGAGAATTAGAGAATAAGAGAGAATAGTTTTAATCAAAAAGGAAAGAATATAATTGCTTACCAATATCAAGATCACTTCCCAATCGGCAGAAAAATATGTAGAAGCAAAGAAGGGTTTCAAGGAAGAATTCGACACTTGTATTTGTGTTTGACCAAGGTGAATAATAGTTGATAGAAGAAGTTGGAGAGCAAGACCCGAATGGTTACAAAAGATGCACGAGATGTTACCAGAAGAGAAAAAAATCGAAGCAAAATAAAAGAAACCCCCAATATAGCAGAGAGCAAATTTCGCTTCTACCCTCCCCAAATGCCGAAAACCACTGAATGAACTCCCCCTAGTCGAAATTCCCCTCTCAAGCCTCCCCATTCGGCTACAACTCTTCCCCCAATCCAACTCCTAGAAAATCTTCAAGATACTCTCCCCTTATCCCTCCTTGATTTCCTCCACAACCATCTCACAAGACCAATTTAAACTCTCTAATGCTAGATTTAAATCCAACAGAAACTCTGGCTGTCCAATCTGCAAAATAAGCACTCCCTTGCTGGACATGGGATTCGAACCCTTGCCCTCTCCCATGCTCCACACGCTACAAGCCACTAGGACACAAGCTCCTCTTGTGTCACCTTTTTAATCCCAAAACTTTTAAGGCTTCATACCAGGAGTCAGGGCCCCTTAAAGCTTAAAAATACAAATTTCCCAAATGACATGGCTTAACTGTAACAGACCAAATTTGACCCTAATCAGAATGGTGGTTTCAGGACCACGAATCTGAGTCCGAGAAATATTTTAATATTTTATTTTGTGTTTATTATATGTGAATTAATGTGTGTGAAAGTCTCGTAGAAAAATTCTATCGTTTGTATGTTTAATTTAGAAAAAATGGCTTAATCGCGAAAAAGGTAAAAGTTTCAAACTATAGTAAAATGCACCAAATTGATTGTGGTTTTATAAATGGAAGTCCAAAAAGGGCAATTAGCCCATTATTCATGATAGTGGATGGTAATGGTCTTACATGACCTTATGATTATGCTTTAAATTTTTTTATTATTAAAACGCTAGTTTAGTAAATTGATAAATAAGTAATATATGTTATTATTATTATTATTAAAATGAAACCATTATAATCTTACTTTTTCTTAAGGCTAAATATAAACTAAGAAAAAGGGGTTAGAGAAAACTTTGATTTCGACAATTATAAAGCTTGATTAAGGCAAATTTAATCTTTGGTTTTTGCTAATTTTTACGTTTTTGAGATCGTTGCTTCGTACATTACCCGACCCATGCTTGAATTTTTGAGAATCATGTGTATATGAGGTTCGACCATTGATGTGTTCTTATGGTTTTGATATTTGATGGTTTTAGATTAAAGATGTGTCAAAGATTTACAAGTTTTGTATTAGAAATTTTGGTGAAATTTTGTATTTAGGACTATTTATTAAAAATAAAATTTTTGAGGGACTTATTTGCAAAATAAATAAAATGGGAGGGCTTGTAAAGTCCCTAGGAATATTCGGCCCTTGTATAGTCTTGACAAATTGTGAGTATTTTGTGTTTTGTGTAATTAGTACCAAATTGCAAAAATGTGAAATAGTAGGGGTAAAATGGTAATTTGCATGTTGATGTGTTTTGGGACTAAATTGAAGTGAATTGTACTTGAATAAGCTGAATTTAATGTGTTTTAGATCAAGAGCAAAGAAAAACGGAGTTAGATCGGGGAAAGACGAAGGTTCTCGAATAGCCGATTTACACGGTCTATCGACAGCCGAGGTAAGTCTTTAAGCGAATATATGTTAATAAATGATTTATAATTTTATTGAATGATAAAATTTGAATACTTTTGGCATGAATATGTGAACTAGCCGAATATAAGGGTGCTAAATTGAATTGATTGAAGTGTTATAAAATGTGATGTGAACAAATATAATTTTTGGTTGGATATGTGAAAATAATAGGTGATATATGAGTTGTTGTAAAGTTAGCTCTGTGAACTGTGAATTGAAGAAAAACCATACTGATATTTCGGGCTTTGTGCCTAGCAGGCCTTATGCCGGTGACCTATTTCGGGCTTTGTGCCTAGCAGGCCTTGTGCCGATGACCTATTTCGAGCTTTGTGCCTAGCAGGCCTTGTGCCGGTGACCTATTTTGGGCTGTGCCTAGTAGGCCTTGTGCCGGTGACATAATTCGAGCTTATTGCCTAGCAGGCCGTGTGCCGGTGACTTGATTTCGGACCTCGAGTTCAGCAGGCTTAGTGCCGGTGTGTGAGATTCAGGTAACATTTAGTAAGATCTAGCTAATGAATTAAGTATGCCTAAGCAATTGGGAGTGAATTTGTAATTCGGTTGTAAGGTATATGCTATCTCTACTTAAGTGATCTATGAACATGCATACGGGGGTGTATAGATGTATGAATGTGATGCTAATGAGAAAAAGGAAGATCAATGTGATGAGAAGAATTGACTAAAAGAGAGCATAAGTTTTTAAAGGTAATGGTAAAGGTATAAAGAAACATACGAGGGGGTGTTATGGTATGTATATACATATTCGGGCATAATGTATATATATATATAAGATAAGAAATGTTTATTTAAGTTCATGAGTTGGTTGTTTTAAATGTGAAATCATTGAGTGTGATAATGTTTTGCTTAAGACTTACTAAGCTAGCAAGCTTATTGTGTGTTCTTGTTTACTTTTATTTTATAGATTTTGGTTCAAGCTACGGACTCGACAGCTCTTTGAAGAAGTCAACCACACTATCGACTCACTTTTTGGTATTGATAAATTTGGTTGTTACTTAAAAAGGCATGTATAGGCTAACTAATATGTGTTACTAATGATACTTAAGCATGTATATGTATTAGCCATGCGAAAATGGCTATTTGTTTTGGCTAAATTGTTCATGTGTTTTGATGAAATATTTTGCTCATGCTATGAATGATTGATTGCATTTGGATGTGGTTTAGGTATTAAGTAATACATGAATGAGTGTTACAAATATTATCTATTCAGTTGGAGAAAAACTTGACTTGGGTCATTGTTGTTTAATATAGTAGATTCGGTTAGGCAATAATAGTGATATTCTAATCAAAGTATGTGTATATCATTTAATTGTTGGGTTCATTATTAACGAAAGGTATAGGTAGTTATAAATTATGAAAATGTTATATGTATGTTCGGTCAAGGTATGATTTATATGTTTGTATTTCTAGGTTAAGTTGGTTTTGAGATTTATGGTAATAAAAGGTCAATTGTGTAAGAAGTAGTAACATATATTGTGCGTAATTGTAAGAGTTAAGGTTATGCATATTCGGTTATATGTACTTATAACTATATTTGAAGTGTTTTGTATCTTAGTCCATAAGTGTGAAAGCAAGCGATAATTGTATGTAACCATAATGATATTTAGTAGTAGCTCAAATATAAGGTTCGGTGTACTTTGGTTTGAAATAAAATGGTATGTGAGGCATGTTATATTAAATGAATACTAAGGTATTTGTGTCATAAAATAAGTTTGATAAATATGCCAGTATTAAGGATTGAAGTATAATATTTGATCACTTAGTATTTGTGGATGATTACATTAAATATGTTTTATCTTAGCATATTAAGTATACATATATATATATACTATGCATGTTTTTTTTTTATGGGAAGTATTTGAATTAATAAAAGAATTGGCTTTCTGGTAATGCCTGTAGCCTTAATCCGGTAATGGATAGGGGTTTAGGGTGTAACATTTGATTGGTATCAAAGCTTACAGTTTAGTCGATTCTAAGACTACCGTAGCGCGTGAGGGTCTAGCTATACATGCCTTTATTGTAGATTTGATAGTGTGGTGACTTCTGACATTTTGAACTGTGTTTTATATAGTAAATGGACACTGATCCTGAAAGAGCTGTAGCAGATGATGTAGAGAGTGTAACGCCTGACTGTACACGCGGATCAGTGCCGGTAGAGTTTCGACCAATTTCGGGTAGCCACGAGGGCGAGGCTAAACAAGCCTTCTATCAGATGATGAACGAGTGGTTTACCCAGTTTATTCAGACTAACTCACCTGTACACCAACCTCCACCCCTGAATAATCCAACTCTGATACCTTCAGCTCCCCCGATGATAGATCCGATGAGATCTTGTAGGCCTCCAGTTGATAAAGTCAGGAAATTTGGGGCCGAAGAATTCTGGGCCAATGACGATGATGACGCAGAGCGAGCCGAAATGTGGCTTGATAACACTATTCGGGTACTTGATGAGCTATCTTGTACTTCAGACGAATGCCTGAAGTGTGCTATATCTTTACTTCGGGACACTGCATATCACTGGTGGAATATACTAGTATCAATAGTTCCGAAAGAAAAAGTGATGTGGGATTTCTTCCAGAATGAATTCCGCAAGAAATATATTAGCCAGATGTTCATCGACCAGAAACGTAAAGAATTTCTTGTACTAAAACAGGGGCAAATGACCGTGACTGAATATGAGTAAAAATTTGTCAGATTGAGCCGATATGCCTGAGAGTGTATCAACTGAAGCCATTTTGTGCAAAAGGTTCAAAGACGGTTTGGATGAAGATATAAAGTTGCTTGTTGGCATTCTTGAAATCAAAGAGTTCGTGACTCTAGTCGAGCGAGCTGCAAAGCTGAAAAGCTCGGGAAGGGGAAAAGAAAGGCTGAGACAGAAGCTAAAGACACTCGTAAGAGATCGTCGGGTAAGACATTCCATTCCACATCTAAGAAGTTTAGAGATGACTTCAGCCGACATAAAGCTACTTCAGACTTACCTAGACGAGATCGACCTCCAGTGGGCTCCCGAGCTACCTCGATGGCTAGTGTTGGTAACGCTCCACAGAATCGAGTTGAATGCAAGCACTGTGGGAAATGGCATTCCGGGAGTTGTAGATTCCATGATTGATCTTGTTTTAAATGTGGATCGTCAGATCATTTTATTAGGGAATGTCCGATGTTAGTTGAGCAGAATTCAGTTCAGAACATTAAGTCGAGCAACACGTCGGTCATGAGGTAGGCCACCCGGACATTCGAGCGGTGTGGGGGTAGTCGAGAGAGGAATGAAGAACAACGCGCGATTCGATCCGAGGCTAGAGCTTTAGCTAGAGCTTATGCTACGAGCGAGAGAGGATGCTTCCTCCTCGATGTCATTGCGGTACTTTCACCATGTATGATACTCATCGTGATTGCATTGATTGATCTGGTTCGACTCATTCATATGTGTGTGAAACTCTAGTATTTGATGCGACTCGCCGATTGAGTCACCGAGTTTGTGATTCGTGTGTCCAACCCTTTGGGTAGATGTGTGCTTGTTAATAAAGTGTGTAGAGGTTGCCCGTTGATGATTCGGGATTTTTGCTTCCCAGCCGATTTAATGCTGCTGCCCTTCGATGAGTTTGATATAATTTTGGGAATGGACTGGTTAACTTCGCATGATGCAATGGTGAATTGCAAAAGAAGCTTATTGATTTGAGACATCAGAACGGTGAGATCATTAGAATTGAATCCAGTGATTTAAGTGGGTTTCCTACGGTAATATCCTCGATGTTAGCCCGGAAGTATGTGAGAAAGGGGTGTGAAGCTTATTTGGCTTATGTACTGGATAATAAAGTGTCTGAGAAACAGATTGAATCTGTACCGGTTGTATGTGAATACCCAGATGTGTTTCCTGAAGAACTATCGGGTTTACCACCAGTACGAGAGATTGAGTTCGGCATTGAATTAGTACCGGGAATGACTCCAATTTCAATAGCTCCGTATCGGATTGCACCTACTGAGTTAAAAGAGTTGAAAGCACAGTTGCAAAGAGTTAACAAATAGGGGCTTTGCACGACCGAGTTTCTCCCCTTGGGGTACACCAGTTCTTTTTGTGTAGAAGAAAGATGGAACGATGCAAATGTGTATTGATTATTGGCAACTGAATAAGGTAACTATAAAGAATAAGTACCTACTACCTCGGATTGATGATTTGTTTGATCAGTTGAAAGGGGCTTCAGTATTTTCGAAGATAGATTTGAGATCGGGTTATTATCAGTTGTGAGTCAGAGATACAGATGTGACAAAGACTGCATTTCGGACGAGGTACGGACATTTTGAGTTTCTGGTTATGCCTTTTGGAATCACTAATGCACCTGCTATTTTTATGGATCTAATGAATCGGGTCTTCAGACAGTTTTTGGATCAGTTTGTAGTTGTGTTTATTGATGATATACTAATCTATTCCAAAGATGAAACCGAGCATGCCGAGCATTTGAGATTAGTGCTACAAATTTGCGAGATCAACAGCTGTATGCAAAGTTTACTAAGTGTGAGTTCTGGATGAATGAAGTCAGCTTCTTGGGTCATGTTGTTTCAGCATCAGGTATTCGGGTGGATCCAAACAAAATAGTAGCTATACTCGATTGGAAACCACCAAAGAATGTTTCCGAGATTCGAAGCTTCCTAGGCCTTGCAGGATACTACAGACGGTTAGTAAAAGGTTTTTTTGTGATAGCTACACCTTTGACAAAGCTACTACAGAAAGATGTCAAGTTTGAGTGGTCAGAAAAGTGTCAGAAAAGTTTCGAGCAGCTGAAAGCCCTTTTGACCGAAGCTCCAGTGTTAGCTCAGCCTGAATCGGGTAAAGAATTTGTTATTTTTAGTGATGCTTCTTTGAATGGGTTGGGTTACGTTTTGATACAGGAAAGCCTACGCTTCAAGACAGTTGAAACCGTACGAAAGAAATTATCCAACTCACGATCTGGAATTAGCAGCCATTTTTTTCGCATTGAAAATTTGGCGTCATTACTTATTTGGCGAGAAATGTCACGTTTATTTGGATCATAAAAGTCTAAAGTATTTGATGACTTAGAAAGATCTGAGTTTGAGACAACGCAGATGGTTAGAACTGTTGAAAGACTATGAGTTGGTGATTGACTACCATCCGGGAAAAGCTAATGTTGTTGCAGATGCGTTAAGTCAGAAATCTTTATTTGCTCTTCGTGCAATGAACGCACAAATGGTTATGTCTGGTGATGGTTCGATCATAGCCGAGTTACAAGCAAGACCGATGTTTATTCAGCAAATTTGTGATGCACAGAAAGTTGACAAAGATTTGATTGCTAGTTGAATTCAGTGTGAAAAAGATGCGGAATCAGAGTTTCAAATTGATGCAAATGACTGTTTGAATTTTAAAAGCCGAATGTGTGATCCAAAGAACTCAGATTTGATTCAGATGATTCTGAGTGAGGCTCATAGTGGTCGACTATCGATACATCCGGGTAGCACAAAGATGTATAATGATTTGAAACAGTTCTATTGGTGGCCGGGCATGAAACGGGATATATCTAAATTTGTTTCGAAATGCTTAGTTTCTCAGCAAGTAAAAGCTGAGCATCAAGTGCCATCCGGACTACTTCAGCCAATCATGATACCTGAATGGAAATGGGATAGAATTACAATGGATTTTGTATCCAGTCTCCCTATAACACCGAGTAAGAAAGATGCCTCTGGGTTATAGTTGATAGACTGACTAAATCAGCTCATTTTGTGCCAGTTCGTTCAGACTATTCACTCGATAAACTGGCTGAATTGTAGTAACACAGATTGTGAGATTGCATGGTGTACCGAGTTCCATTGTTTATAGAGACCCGAGATTCACGTCGCGGTTTTGGAAGAAATTGCAAGATGCTTTAGGTACTAAACTTCATTTTAGTACAGCCTTTCATCCGCAGACAGACGGTCAGTCTGAGCGAACTATTCAGATACTTGAGGACATGTTGAGATGTTGCGTTCTCGAGTTTGAAGGTACATGGGATCGATACCTACCTTTGATTGAATTTGCTTACAATAATAGCTTTCAATCCAGTATCAAAATGGCACCCTATGAAGCTTTATACGGTCACAAGTGTCGAACACCATTATATTGGACTGAGCTTAGTGAGGACAAGATACACGGGGTCGATTTGATCAAAGAAACTGAACAAAAAGTAGCTGTGATTAGAGATACTTTGAAGGCTGCCTCAGACCGACAAAAGTCTTATGCCGATTCAAAACGTAAAGATGTTGAATTTCAAGTTGGTGATCAAGTAAAAGTTTCCCCGTGGAAGAAAGTGCTTCGATTTGGTCGGAAAGGCAAGCTTAGTCCAAGATTCATCAGACCTTATGAAATCACTGAACGTATTGGGCCTGCTGCTTATAGATTGAAGTTGCCCCCTGAGTTAGAAAGGATACATGACGTATTTCATGTTTCGATGCTTCGTAAGTACAAATCAGATCCGTCTCATATGATCACACCGTCTAAGATTGAAATCCGATCCTATTTGTCATATGATGAAGAACCTATCCGTATTTTAGCTCGGGAAATGAAAGAGTTAAGAAACAAGAGAATACCATTAGTGAAAGTATTATGTAATCAGCACAGAGTCGAAGACGCTACGTGGGAGCCTGAAGAGTCAATGAGGCAACAATATCCGACGTTGTTTAACGGTAAGATTTTCGGGACGAAAATCCTTAAGGGGGAGAGTTGTAACAGACTGAATTTGACCCTAATCGGAACGGTGGTTTCGAGACCACGAATCCGAGTCTGAGAAATATTTTAATATTTTATTTTGTGTTTATTATAGTGAATTAATGTGTGTGAAAGTCTCATAGAAAAATTCTATCGTTTGTGTGTTTAATTTAGAAAAAAGGGCTTAATCGCGAAAAAGGTAAAAGTTTCAAACTATAGTAAAATGCACCAAATTGATTGTGGTTTTATAAATGGAAGTCCAAAAAGGGCAATTAGCCCATTATTCATGATAGTTGACGGTAATGGTCTTACATGACCTTATGATTATGCTTTAAATTTTTTTATTATTAAAAGGTTAGTTTAGTAAATTGATAAATAAGTAATATATGTTATTATTATTATTATTAAAATGAAACCATTATCATCTTACTTTTTCTTAAGGCCGAATATAAACAAAGAAAAAGGGGTTAGGGAAAACTTTGATTTCGGCAATTGTAAAGCTTGATTAAGGTAAGTTTAGTCTTTGGTTTTTGCTAATTTTTACGTTTTTGAGATCGTTGCTTCGTACATTACCCGACCCATGCTTGAATTTTTGAGAATCATGTGTATATGAGGTTCGGCCATTGATGTGTTCTTATGGTTTTGATATTTGATGGTTTTAGATTAAAGATGTGTCAAAGATTTACAAGTTCTGTATTAGAATTTTTGGTGAAATTTTGTATTTAGGACTATTTATTAAAAATAAAATTTTTGAGGGACTTATTTGCAAAATAAATAAAATGGGAGGGCTGGTAAAGTCCCTAGGAATATTCGGCCCTTGTACAGTCTTGACAAATTGTGAGTATTTTGTGTTTTGTGTAATTAGTACCAAATTGCAAAAATGTGAAATAGTAGGGGTAAAATGGTAATTTGCATGTTGATGTGTTTTGGGACTAAATTGAAGTGAATTGTACTTGAATAAGCTGAATTTAATGTGTTTTAGATCAAGAGCAAAGAAAAACGGAGTTAGATCGGGGAAAGACGAAGGTTCTCGAATAGCCGATTTACACGATCTATCGACAGCCGAGGTAAGCCTTTAAGCGAATATATGTTAATAAATGATTTATAATTTTATTGAATGATAAAATTTGAATACTTTTGGCTTGAATATGTGAACTAGCCAAATACAAGGGTGCTAAGTTGAATTGATTGAAGTGTTATAAAATGTGATGTGAGCAAATATAATTTTTGGTTGGATATGTGAAAATAATAGGTGATATATGAGTTGTTGTAAAGTTAGCTCTGTGAACTGTGAATTGAAGAAAAACCATACTGATATTTCGGGCTTTGTGCCTAGCAGGCCTTGTGCCGATGACCTATTTCGGGCTTTGTGCCTAGCAGGCCTTGTGCCGGTGACCTATTTCGGGCTTTGTGCCTAGCAGGCCTTGCGCCGGTGACCTATTTCGGGCTTTGTGCCTAGCAGGCCTTGTGCCGGTGACATAATTTGGGCTTATTGCCTAGCAAGCTTAATGCCGGTGTTATGATTTCGGACCTCGAGTTCAGCACGCTTAGTGCCGGTGTGTGAGATTCAGGTAACGTTTAGTAAGATCTAGCTAATGAATTAAGTATGCCTAAGCAATTGGGAGTGAATTTGTAATTCGGTTGTAAGGTATATGCTATCTCTACTTAAGTGATCTATGAACATGCATACGGGGGTGTATAGATGTATGAATGTGATGCTAATGAGAAAGAGGAAGATCAATGTGATGAGAAGAATTGGCTAAAAGAGAGCATAAGTTTTTAAAGGTAATGGTAAAGGTATAAAGAAACATACGAGGGGGTGTTATGGTATGTATATACATATTCGGGCATAATGTATATATATATAAGATAAGAAATGTTTATTTAAGTTCATGAGTTGGTTGTTTTAAATGTGAAATCATTGAGTGTGATAATGTTTTGCTTAAGACTTACTAAGCTAGCAAGCTTATTGTGTGTTCTTGTTCACTTTTATTTTATAGATTTTGGTTCAAGCTACGGACTCGACAGCTCTTTGAAGAAGTCAACCACACTATCGACTCACTTTTTGGTATTGATAAATTTGGTTGTTATTTAAAAAGGCATGTATAGGCTAACTAATATGTGTTACTAATGATACTTAAGCATGTATATGTATTAGCCATGCGAAAATGGCTATTTGTTTTGGCTAAATTGTTCATGTGTTTTGATGAAATATTTTGCTCATGCTATGAATGATTGATTGCATTTGGATGTGGTTTAGGTATTAAGTAATACATGAATGAGTGTTACAAATATTATCTATTCAGTTGGAGAAAAACTTGACTTGGGTCATTGTTGTTTAATATAGTAGATTCGGTTAGGCAATAATAGTGATATTCTAATCAAAGTATGTGTATATCATTTAATTGTTGGGTTCATTGTTAACGAAAGGTATAGGTAGTTATAAATTATGAAAATGTGATATGTATGTTCGGTCAAGGTATGATTTATATGTTTGTATTTCTAGGTTAAGTTGGTTTTGAGATTTATGGTAATAAAAGGTCAATTGTCTAAGAAGTAGTAACATATATTGTGCGTAATTATAAGAGTTAAGGTTATGCATATTCGGTTATATGTACTTATAATTATATTTGAAGTGTTTTGTATCTTAGTCCGTAAGTGTGAAAGCAAGCGATAATTGCATGTAACCATAATGATATTTAGTAGTAGCTCAAATATAAGGTTCAGTGTACTTTGGTTTGAAATAAAATGGTATGTGAGGCATGTTACGTTAAATGAATACTAAGGTATTTGTGTCATAAAATAAGTTTGATAAATATGCCAGTATTAAAGATTGAAGTATAATATTTGATCACTTAGTATTTGTGGATGATTACATTAAATATGTTTTATCTTAGCATATTAAGTATACATATATATATATATATATACTATGCACGTTTTTTTTTTATGGGAAGTATTTGAATTAATAAAAGAATTGGCTTTCTGGTAATGCCTGTAGCCCTAATCCGGTGACGGATAGGGGTTTAGGGTGTTACATTAACCTCGGGACTTCTTAGAAGCCCCCTAACCTTCCAAAATCACTCACCTAATAGATCCAACTTGTATTTGTGTCGTTCTCTTGTTCACAAGAGTTTTAAACGCTCCCATGCCCAAGGCCCAATAGGCCCAAATACAGGGCGTTACAAGCTGTGGTGAGTCCACAACAAATGTAGGAGCTCAACCAAAACGGTAACCCTAGTGACATGTCACTCGTATCATACGAATTCATACGGTTCAAACGGGGCTCAATAACCAATATATTATATCGATAAAGCATTCAAATTTCAAGTATATCAATTATTCAATCACATACATTCATTTCAAATATTTACCAATATATAAATGTTCGATTCTAATTATACAAACTTACCTCGAGTTGCTCGAATGGAAATTATCGTCTATTCTCCAACCTTTCTTTTTCCCTGATCTAGTTCCCGTATTTGCTTATCTTGATCTATAATATATCAAATTTAGCCAATTCAATAGTTATTCAATTCAATCAAGCCCATATTTCCTAATTTTGGTAAATTATACATTTGCCCCTAATGTTTTACATTATTTACAATTTAGTCCTTTTCATATTAAAATTACAAGTTCATGCAATTTGGTACAATTTCATGCTAGCCAGATTTCCTAAGGACTCCTAGCAGCCCATATCTTTCATTATTTTACACTTTTAACCACAAAATTTTACATTTCTACAAATTAATCCCTTTTTGACATTTTTGTCAAAAATCACTTTACAAAACTAGTTTAACTATTAACAAATATTCAAAATCCATCATCAAACATCAAATAACTCAAACATTCAACAATGGCAACATGTTAAATCTGTAACAGCTTCAAAATTTATGGTACGGGCTAGCTAGAATACAAAGCAACGATCACAAAAACATAGAAATCATTAAAAACCTAGCTAAAACCGTACCTTAATCAAGCTAGGAGTGTGCCGAAATCATGGAATCTTCAAACCCTTATTTTCTTTCTCAATTTTGGCAATATAGATAGAAGATGATGAATAAAATGATTTTTTTTATTTATTATAACTTATTAAACATTTTACCAAAATAACCTTAATTAAAATCCATCAAATATCATAATATTATGCCCATTAACATCCATTGATTTTAATTATTATCTAATTACAACATAAGAACTTCTAGTTTAATGGTTCATATCTATTTAATACCTTTAACTAATAGAACATGCATTTTACACTTTACGCGATTTAATCCTTTTTACTGAATTAAACATTCACATAGTAAAATTTCTTTACGAAACTTTCATACAATAATTCTATCATGCTGTAAACCTTATTAAATAATAAAATAAATATTTTAACCTCGAATTTTTGGTCCCAAACCACTGTTCCGATTTGACTCAGAAATGGGTTGTTACATGGACTTAAGTTATATTCATGATTTATGAACTTACTAAGCATTATATGCTTACTATTTTTTTTTTCTCATTGTTTTTTAATAATTGGAAGCTTGATTGGTTTGGAAGCTTGTCGAATGTCTATCACACTATCCAATGAATATATTGTTAGTTTTTGATGTTTTGGCCAAGGTTATAATGGCATTGATAGGTGGACTTGTGTTTAATGATCTTGTTGATATGGTTGGCATGTATATGTGTTATTATGGTTTTAACACTTTTGGTATTTATGGTACCTTGTTGTTGTGTGTTAATATGGTTAAGTTAATGCATGTTTAATGGCCAATTTTTGTATGTGATGAAGTAGTTGCAATGTGGTCAAGTATGGTATGTGTGAGATGTAAATGAGCTAAATGTGTTTGAATGAAATATGGCCAATTATGCATAAGTTTAGGTATATTTTTTTATTGTGATTGAGGTTACTTATATGACATATTGGTTGAATGGAATTTGGTTATTTGAATTAGTCATGTTAGCATGTTTCGGTATGTTTTGATGCTTTGGTCAATAATGCAAATGGATTGTAGGTACATGCTTGAAATTAGTGATGGAAATAGCTTGATTTAGGCCAATTTCATGTCCACACAGCCTAGGACACGGGTGTATGTCTCAGCTGTGTGTGACACACGGCCATGTGACACAACCGTGCGTCCCTTTTAGTTTTTAAAGGTTACAAGTCAGGCAGTTACACAGCCTAGCACACGGCCTGTGACATAGGCATGTGATGCCATTTCGAGTGTTACACGGCCTGGCACACAGGTGAGTGGCTTGACCTAACTCAGAGAGTTACACGGGCACGAACACAGGTTGGGAAACAGCCGTGTGTCCCAAATCTGAGTGTTACATGGCTTGAGACAGGGGCGTGTGTCGCAGCCCTATCAGTCACACGGCCTGGCCACACGGCCGAGTGACTCTTACAGTTCAATTTTTCTAACTTTTTTACTAAATGTTTCTGATTCAGTCCTTAATCGTTCCTAAAGCATTTCTAAGGCATTGAGGGTTCGATTAAGGGACGATATGCATATTTATGTATGAATTATGATATGTTTACATTAAAGTTTGCAGATGTATGTTTTAAAGTTACGTTTTTACGATAATGCTTCGTAACCCTATTCTGGCTATGGATACGGGTTAGGGGTGTTACATTTGGTCGTATTAGAGCTACGGTTTCATCGATTCTCGGACTAAACATAATACATGCCATTGTATTGTCATAACTATTGACTCTATTTGAACTATGCTTCCATAGAGATAATGTCATCCAATTGAGCCGATTCCGATGAGTTTAAAAGTAACGCACAAGCCTCCATTCATGGAGCAACACCGAGTGGTAGTAGGCTCGTATCTGAGGGCTAGGGAGGAGAGGCTAAGGAAGCTTTTTTCCAGATGATGAATGAGTGGTTTACCATGTTCGTACAAATTAACCCGATAGCTCAACGACCTCCACCCACACCTATTCCCCAACCAATCTTTGTAGTTACTCAGGGTTTGGAACCAGTACGAGTTAGCAAGCCTCTAGTTGATAAAATTTGTAAATATGGAGCTGAAGAGTTTAGAGCTACGACTAAAGATGATCTGGAGGGAGTCGACTTCCTTATGGAAAGACTCATCCTATCAGTGGTGGAATACTCTAGTTACAGTTCTGCCGAGAGATTATATTGATTGGGAGTTTTTCCAGATAGAATTTTGAAAGAAATACATGAGTCAGAGGTTTTTGGACAAGAAATATAAAGGGTTTCTCGAGCTGAAACAGGTTTGGATGACAATATCTGAGTACTTGAGAGAATTCATTTGATTGAGCAAGTATGCCTGAGAATGTCTACGAACAAAGGTTGCTATCTGTAAATGGTTTGAAGATGGGTTGAATGAAGATATTAAGCTGTTAGTTGGGATTCTGGAATTGAAAGAATTTGTTGTTCTGGTTGACAGTGCGCACAAAGCTGAAGACTTAAGTAAAGCTAAAAGAAAAGTTGATTATTAGGCTCATGATTCGGGTAAAAGATCAGTGTGAAAATCATATCAATTGCCATAAAAAAATCAAAAGAATATCATAGTCGTTCATCAGCTTCAATGGGTTCCTTTGGTAGAGATCGAGGAAAACAACGTGTGAGCTCAAAACCTTAGGCTATGTCTGTACGAGCGTCGGCAGTGTTAAGAGCAACAAGCCAGAATGTCAACAATGTGGACGTCTAAACTTTGGTTATTGCAAGAAGAAAGATGGGGCATGTTCTACATCTGACGCTAAACATTTTGTCAGAGATTTCCCAGATAAGTCCAAAAAAAATAAAGACTCAGACAAATCGATCGAGTAACACTACTATGAGAGGTAGACTGCCACGGAACACTGGAAATACAGGAAATAACCATAGCGAGACAAAGGATTCTGCTATGAGATCTGAGGCATGAACACTGTCTAGGGCTTATGCAATCCGTACTCAAGAGGAAGCTTCAGCGCCAGATGTTATCACGGGTACATTTTCTATCATTGATAGTAATCTTACTGCTTTATTGTCAGATAAGAAATTCATATGTATGCATGACTTTATTGTCTGATAAGAAATTTCCTTTTGAGTCTACTAAATTTGTGGTTAAAGTAACGATCCCCCTAGTCAGTATGTGTTAGTTGCTCAAGTATATAAAAATTGTCCTTTGATGATTTGGGGCTGCAACATTCCCGCTAATTTGATGTTACTACCCTTCAATGAGTTTGACGTGATTCTAGGCATGGACTAGTTAACTCTATATAATGCTGTTGTGAACTATAGACGAAAGCATATTGTGTTGAAATGTCAGAATGGTGACAAGCTTCAAAATGAATCAGATAGACTAGATAGTATATCTAATGTCATAGTAGCTATGTCAGCACAGAAGTATGTTAAAAAAGGTTATGAAACGTATCTTGCTTACATATTTGATTCTAGTGTTACTAAGTTGAAGTTAGAATCTGTTCTAGTGGTATGTGAATATTCAGATGTGTTTTCGGAATAGTTACCCGGGTTACATGATTAGAAAGGTTGAGTTTGCTATTAAATTAATGTCGGGAACATCTTCAATATCATAGCTCTTTACAGAACGGCACCTATAGAGTTGAAAGCATAATTGCAAGAGTTAATAGATAGTGGTTTGCTCGGCCTAGTTTTTCTCCTTGGGGTGTTATGGTGTTATCTGTTTAGAAAAAAAGAAGGGTTCATGCGATTATTTATTAACTATTGATAGCTCAACAAAGTCACGATCAAGAATAAGTATCCTTTGCCACTCATTAACGATCTATTTATTCAGTTGAGAGGTACGACAGTGTTCTCAAAGATCAATCTTCATTCTGGTTACTATTAAATGTACTAAAAATTACGTTCAGGACCAGGTATGTACATTATGAATTTCTGGTGATGTCATTTGGTTTGACTAATGCACTTGCAGTATTTATGGACTTGATAAATAGAATCTTTAGAGCGTACTTAGACAGATTCGTTGTGGTATTCATTGACGATATTTTGATTTATCTCGAGATGAGACAGCGCATGCCGAGCATTTAAGAATTGTTTTGCAAACTTTGCGTGAAAAATAATTGTTCGCTAAGTTTAGCAAATGTGAGTTCTAGCATTGGGAAGCTAGATTTCTAGGACATGTTGTATCGGTTGATGGCATTAGAGTAGATCTGAGCAAAATTTTAGCCGTCATAGATTGGAAACCTCCAAGAAATGCATCTGAGGTTAGAAGTTTTTGGGTTTAGCTAGATATTACAGAAGATTCATTAAAGGATTCTCGATGATTACTACATTTTTGGCGAGGTTGTTGCAAAAAGATGTTAAGTTTGATTGGCCCGAGAAATGTCAACAAAGCTTCAGTCAGTTGAAAGCATTGTTAACCGAGGCTCCTGTGTTAGTTCAGCCAAAGTCAGGTAAAGAATTTGTGATTTATAGTGATGCATCATTCAATGGTTTGGGTTGTGTTCTGATGCAAGAGGGCAAAGTGATAGTGTATGCTTCTAGACAATTTAAACCGCACGAAAAGAATTATCTGACGCATGATTTAAAACTTGCAACATTTGTATTTGCTTTGAAGATTTGGCGACACCATTAGTACGGAGAAAAATGTCCTATCTTGATGGATCATAAAAGTCTGAAGTACTTGATGTCATAGAAAGATTTGAATTTGAGACAGCGTAGATGGCTCGAGTTATTGAAAGACTCCGATTTGATCATTAATTATTATCCGAGAAAGGCTAATGTTGTTGCTAATGCTTTGAGTAGAAAGTCTCTGTTTGCTTTGAGAGCTTTGAACATGCGGTTGACATTGATTAATGATGGTTCGATTTTAGCTAAGTTGAAAGCTAAACCGATGTTTCTGCAACAAATTTAAGAAGTTTAGAAATGTGACGATGTGTTGATAGCTAAACGGAAACAAATTGAGACGACACCTGATTCAAATTTCCATGTTGGTTCTGATAATAGTTTGTATTTTAAAAGCAGCATTGCGTTTCAAGAAATTCTGATCTCGTCCAGAAGATTTTACAAGAAGCTATAGTAGTAGCTTATCTATTCATCCTGGAAGCAATAAAATGTACGACGATTTGAAACAAATGTACTGGTGGCCAGGTACGAGAGATTTCTGAGTTCGTATCAAGATGTTTAGTTTGTCAGCAAGATAAAGCCGAACATCAGGTACCTTTTGGTTTTTTACTCCAAGTGATGATTCTAGAGTGGAAATAGGAAAGTGTCACGATGGATTTTGTATTAGAATTTTTTTTCTCTCTGTGAAAGAAAGATGTAGTTTGTGTCATCATTGATTGTTTGACGAGACCTACGAATTTCATTCCAGTGCTTATAGATTTTTCACTTGAGAGATTAGCAGAGTTGTATGTGGTTGAGATCGTTAGATTGCACGGTGTGCCAGTTTCCATTCTTTCCAATAGAGATTTGTCATTTATGTCCTGATTTTGGAGCAAGTTACAGTAAGCTTTAGGTACTTGTTTTCATTTTAGTACTGCATTTCATCCTGAGACGGATGGTTAGTGTGAGCGAGTGATTCAGATACTTGAGGATATGCTTCGATGTTGTGTTCAGGAATTCAAAGGTAACTAGGAGAGATTTCTACCATTAGTTGAATTTGCATACAACAACAATTATCAATTGACCATTACAATGGCGTTACATGAGGCTTTGTATGGTCGAAAGTGTCAAACTCCATTATACTGGATTGAACTTAGTGAGAAAAAGCTTCTCAGTGTTGATTTGATGTAAGAAACCTAAGAAAAGGTTAAAGTTATACGAGAGAGTTTGAAAGTAGCTTAAGCTTGACAGAAATTCTATGCGGATTTGAAAGGAAAAGACATAGAATTTCAAGTCGGTGACAAAGTTTTTTCGAAAGTGTCACCCTGGAAGAAAGTTCTTCGACTCGGTCGTAAAGGAAAGCTTAGTCAACGATTTACTGGGCCGTATGCGATTATTGAGAAAATTGGGCTAGTAGCATATCGATTAGCATTACCGTCAAAGTTAGAAAAGATTCATAACGTATTCCAAGTGTCTATGTTACGACGGTATCGATCAGATCCATCACACGTGATTTCACCTATTGATGTTGAGATTCACCCTGATATGATGTATAGTGAAGAACCAATCAGAATTCTAGCTCGAGAGGTTAAAGAATTAAAAACATAAACGCATAGTTTTAGTGAAAGTTCTCTGGTAGCGTCACTGAATAGAAGAAGCTACCTGGGAACCGGAAGAAGTTATGAAAGTGCAATACCCAAACCACTTTTCTAGTAAGTTTTTTGGGGACGAAAATTCCTTTAGGGGGAGAGTTGTAGCAGCCCATTTTTAATGAAATCGAAATAGTGGTTTTGGGACGACGAATTCGACGAGTAAATATTTATTTTGCTATTATTTTAATTTCTATGGTATGTTAGTAGAGTCATATAAAAGATTCGTTAAGAAATTTTGACTTATGAATGATTAATTAAGTAAAAAGGACTAAATCAAAAAGGATGCAAAAGTAGAGTTCTAGTAGCTAAAGGTATCAAATTGCTATGAAAATTTAAAATAAGAGGACTTAGATGGTAAACAGATCATTTATATAGTTAGTGGATATCCATGGATTGGTTTTATTGAAACTATGAATATTTTTAAAGGGAAAAATGGTAAAATTGTAAATAAAGATAAAAAATTAATAAGTAAAAAGTGTCATCTTCTTCAATTGGTTCTTTGAGAAAAGGAATAGTTGGGGTTTGGCTACTTCATTTTTGCTTGCATGGTATGTATTTTGATTCATTTTTCAATTATTTTTATGTTTTCGGGATCGTTGTAGCTTAATTTAGATAGCATAGGGACTAATTTGCAAAATTGTTAAAGGTTTAAGGTTTTTCCATGAACATTTTTTTATGATTCTTGAAATTTAATTAAAGAGTATGAGTCATTGTTGTTAAGTAAACAAGTTTTGTAAAGTAATTTTTGATGAAATTATGATTTAAAGACTTTTTTATAAATGTAGTAAAGTATCATGATAAAATTGTGAAATGATGGTTTGTATGGGTTGATATAAGTCCCTAAGTAATTCGGCCAGCATGAAATGTGGATGAAATTGCAAAAAATTTTCAATTTATGAGCTTAATGACTAAATTGTAAAGAAGTTAAAATATTAGGGGAAAAGTGTAATTTTGCAAAAGTATGAATTTTGGACTAAATTGAATAGTATAAGTATTAAATGGACTAAATTTGCTTATTTAGATCAAGATAAACCTCGTACGGAGATAGATCGAGGAAAAGCTAAAGCCTCGAATTAGTTGACCTTGTTTCGAGATCTTTACTATCGAGGTAAGGTTGTATGTTTAAATAATGATTTAATGTTATTTTGATTCATATGTCATTCTACTATTTATCATGTAAATAATTGTGGAAATCCAACGATGTTACGACGACTATCAAACCCCATTTGAACCTTAGGAATATATAGGATACAAATGAAATGTCATTAGGGTTACCATCTTTCGGGTGCTAGTTTGGAATGTCCTACCGTTGGCTAAGGTCCTGCATTTATTGCGCATGCTCGTCAACTTGTGTGACCGACATCGTGGTAGCTTATATTCTGTAACACCCCTTACCCGAAGCCCTTACCGGAATCGAGTACGTGGCATTACTAGACTTGACTATTAACTTAAGGTGTAAAATTTTAAAGCTGTCCAACTGTGTCATGCTGACTAAATCGACCATAACTCGAGTTATAAAACTCGAAATTTAGATCCGTAAATTTTCCTTGAAACTAGACTCATATAACATTTCACCATAATTTTTCCAGAATTTTTCATGTGGCCAATTAGTACAGTTTATTCATCAAAGTTACCCTTATTACACTGTCTAACAATTCTGACCTGTCTCTACAAAAATACATTTATCTCATTGCACAATTTTCATATACTGTTCTAGTTTATACCAATGAAAAATAGACTCAATAAGGGTTTTACACATATAACCCATGCTTCCTAATTATTTTTTTACAATTTTTTACAATTTTTCCAAAACAGAACAGTGACTCACGAATGCATTCAGAGCAGGTCCCACTAAAACTTAATTATCTCATAATATATAAATCTTTTGCCTACTCTGTTTCTTCCATGTAAAAATAGACACAATAAGGATTAATTCTATACTTCATTCACCATCTAATTCAACTTATCCTATTTTTGGTGATTTTTCTAACTCACATCACTGCTGTAACTAAAGACTGTTTCTATACTAAATATGCTTTCTAGCTTATAACCGGATATACTCACATGCAATTCATACTCTCCATGCATTTTTAATCACTTACAAAGATAGCTTGTACTTAAAAATTCATATGATATTCTAACATCATCGATTTAAAGGAGTATCACTATTACCCACATTTATGACAAAACCCTAAAAACATACATAACCAAATATTTAGCCATATTCGCATGGTGTTATATACAAGGTCAAACATCGTATGTTTGCAAAACTTCATCTAGCCTATACATGCCTTCTAAATCGCAACCAAAATTCAAAATACCAAAGGAAGGCGATAGTGTGGATGACTTCTTGAAGATCCTTCACGAGCCCGCAACGTGACCAAAATCTATAAAACAAAGAAGAACATTTCACGTAATTAAGCTTACTAGCTTTGTAAGTCCTAACTCATGATAATAAAACATTTATACTTGAAAACCAATTGTTCCATAATAGCACATTCTAACTCGAATTCCATCATATAACATCCATCAATATTAATTTCAAACACATATAACACAATTCTCACAATATTAATTTAACCCAGGTAATATTAAGCATACATACCTTACATGCTTACCTGAAACGTAAACCCAATAAATTAACTTTAAGTTATCTTGAACAAGGATTCGATTTATCTTTAATAAAGTACATCACCGGCATCAAGCCTGCTAGGCATAAAAGCCCGTAAAGTAACACCGGCACAAGGCCTGCTAGGCGTAGAAGCCCGATAAATAACACCGGCACAAGGCCTGCTAGGCAAAAAGCCCGATAAATAACACCGGCACAAGGCCTGCTAGGCATAAAGCCCGATTAATGTCACCGGCACGAGGCCTGCTAGGCATAAAGCCCGATTAATGTCACCGGCACGAGGCCTGCTAGGCTCGAAGCCCGAATGTCAGAATATTATTATATGCTTTTCACATTTCACTATCACATATCGAATCATAAACATCTATTCCCATTGCAATAAATAAATTTGAAATCAATCTAATCCATCATTATCACATTCGGCCAACTCATGGTTTTACACCAAGCTTATACAAATTTTATCATTCACTAGATATGTAAATGATCTTTAAATAATAAGTAGCTCAAGAACTTACTCATTCACCTTGCATTAGCCAAAATAATTTCCATCATATACTCAACATAAATCATCAACCAATATGTAGATATACATTCGGCCATGATGCAATTGGATATTAACATTCATCAATTTTTAATAGTCAAGATAACCATAATTTATTCTTTGACATAATTTAACTAAAGGACTTACCTCGGTTGTCGATAGTCCGTGCGAATCGGCTATTCGAGAACCTTCGTCTTTCCCCGATCTAATTCGGTCTTTCTTTGCTCTTGATCTAAAACACATTAGAATTTAGCTCATTTAATCTCATTTCATCTCAATTTAGTCCCAAAACACCCAAATGGGCAATTTACCATTTTGCCCCTAATGTTTCCCATTTTTACAATTTAGTCCTATTTGCACAAAACACAAAATATGCAAAATTTTCCAACATCCTAGTTTGGCGAATCTTCATTATAGTCATAGGTGTCCATGCATTTCATTTATTTGACATTTTAATCCTTCACAACTTTATTCTTTTCAATTTAGCCCTATATACTCAAAATTATCAAAAATTCCAATACAAAACTTGTAAAACTTTAACATACATTCAATTTAAAACCATCAAACATCAAAACTATCCAAGCATGTTAATGGCCGAATCTTAAATACATAGTATTTTCAAAAATTTAAACATGGGTTGTATAGGATTTAAAGCAAGCATTCCAAATATGCAAAAATTTTCAAAAACTAAATAAAACACATACCCTTAATTAAGCCCCAAAGTGCCGAAATTTTCAAGCTCCTACAATGGAGTTCTTCATCCAAGTTTCGGCCAAGAAGATGAGTAAGGTAAGGTTCTCTTTCATCCCACTTGTTTTTATTATTTAATGATAAAACAAACACATATTTATTAACATTATTTTAACACCTTAATAAAACTATCTAATAAGCTAATTTAACATATAATTTGGACTTATAAAGGCCCATTACCGTCCCTTACTATGGTGAATGGGCTAATTGCCCTTTTGGTACACCCACTTAAAAAGCCAAAATCAATTTAGTACTCTTCACTTAAGCATGCAACTTTTTCGCTTTTCTCGATTAAATCCTTTTTATCAAATTGAGCACTTAAACGACTAAATTTTTCTACGAAATTTTCACACTCACTAAATCACATATAACAAACACAAAAATATAATATTAAAAATATCTCTCAGGCTCGGATTCGTGGTCCCGAAACCACCGTTCCGATTTGGGTCAAAATTGGTCTGTTACATATTCCAACTGCCAGCTTGTGTGAGAAGACCCATTTTATGGCTCGAATGAGCAACGATGTAAAGGAAAAGAAAAAGGAATGGTTTCGAGCATATGTTTAGAAAACTTTGTGTGAGCTTTCTCGCGTTTCCAATATTATTCTAACTGGTTCAACGGGTATAAAAAGGGAAGGAAAGGAAGTGTTCTAATCGATTATGTTATGAACCTATGGAAAGGTATGAATTGATAATGATTATGAATGTATATCTATGTTTATGGAAAGTATGAATTCAATGGTATTATGTTCATGCGAATTTACCTTACCATGTGATAACTCAATTGAGTTATGTGCTAAAGCACTAACATGTGTTGATGATGCTTCGACTTGTGCCAAGCTCATGTTAGATTGAATCATGTTTAAATTATAAGGTTATGCATTCAAACGGTAAGTTATATACAAGATTTATGAACTTACAAAACATTATATGCTTATGTAGTTTTCTTTCTCATGTATTTTTGTATAATCGGAAGCTCGGTCGATTTGGAAGCTCATTGGAGATCTATCACACTATCTGGCGAATATATCGATAGTTTTTGATGTTTTGGCCAAGGTTATAATGACATGTATAGGTGGACTTGTGTTTAATGATCTTGTTGATATAGTTGCCATGTATATGTGTTATTATGGTTGGTACACTTTTGGTATTTATGGCACCATGTTGTTGTGTGTTAATATTGTCAAGTTGATGCATGATTAATACCCAATTTTGGTATGTAATGGAGTGGTTGCAATGTGGTCAAGTATGGTATGTGTGAGATGGAAATGAGCTAAATGTGTTTGAATGAAATATGGCTAATTATGCATAAGTTTAGATATGTTTGTTTGATTGTGATTGCAGTGCCTTATATGGCATATTAGTTTAATGGAATTTGGTCATTTGAATTATCCATGTTATGTATGTTTTGGTATGTTTTGATGCCTTGGACAAGGGTGCAAATGGCTTGTAGGTACATGCTTGCAGTGGGTGATGGAAATGGCTTGATTTTTGCCAATTTCATGTCCACATGGCCTAAGACATAGGCATGTGTCTCAGCCTTGTGTCCCCTATGGTTTTTAAAGGTTACAAGTTGAGCAGTTACACGGCCTAGCACACGAGCACGTGAGACCATTTCGAGTGTTACACGGCCTAACACACGGGCGTTTGGCTCGGCTGTGTTACTCAACTGAAAGAGTTACACGAGCACGGACACGGCCGTGTGTCCCTAATTTGAATGTTACACGGCCTAAGACACAGGTGTGTGTTCCAGCCGTGTGAGTCACACAGTTCAATTTTCCTAACTATTTCCTAACTGTTCCAAACGTTTCTGATTCAATTCCAAAGCCTTCCTAAAGCGTTTCTAAGGCCTCAATGGCTCGATTAAGGGGTGATATGCATGTTTATGTTTGGATTATGATATGTTTATATTAAAGTTTGCAAATGTATGCTTTAAAGTTATGTTTTTACAGTAATGCTTCGTAACCCTATTTTGGCGACGAATACGGGTTAGGGGTGTGACAGGTACGACTCCCTTATAGATTAGAAGCGAAAAAAAAAGGATGAGGATGAGTTTTTAAGTTTTCTAAAATTGTCCAAAACGTTGAATGTCAACCTTCCATTAATTGATTTAATTGAAAAAGTACCAAAATACGCCAAATTCTTAAAAGTAATTATGTCTACGTGTAGGAAAGTTAAGGTATGAGGGCAGGTCAACATAAATGTATCCTGTAGTGCTATTATTTACAGACAGGTACCCCAGAAACTGAAAGACCTAGGAAGCTTTACAATTCCAATAGAGATAAGGAGCATTCATTTTAAGAAAGCTCTATGCAATTTAGGAGCTAGTATAAACTTAATGCCCTTACCTATTTATGAATAACTTGAGGCAAGGGATGTTTGTATGAATATTGGGATAAAATCCTGTGCTTTATTTATATTTTGCATGATTTGGTTATTTAATTATTTATTGATTAAGTGATTATTTATCTAAAATTGGGTGTTTATTCAAGAGTACTTAATATACTAGGAAGTGACGCACCTAGTAGAATATCTAGACAAGTGAGATCGAGAGGGTATCCTATCGAGTATAACTTATTCCTAAGTGAGACCGAGAGGGTATCTTAGGTGGTATCCTTAGTGAATATGAGACTGAGAGGGTATTGTTATCTAAGGGTAGTAATCACTCAGTCAAGGGTAATTAGTGGCCTAGTTGAAAATTAGGGAATTAATTGATCATATAGGCTTGGAGCTTGCATCGAAGACACTTAGAATAGGAAATTCCATTAGGTTATTTTTGGTTAATTAATTTAATTAATATTTTAATCCTACATCAACACTACTAATTCATGATTCAGTTAGATTAGTACTCATTTTTGTTTATTAGTTTAATAATAAATTTCTCCAAACTACAATCCCTTGGGTACTATCCTCGAAATACTTTCTGAGTTTTTCATTGTAAACAAAACGATATTACAATTTGACTCATATACTTGCAGTCATTGCTGCTTTAATTTCATATCTTTCGGTTGCAGTATTTTCAATCCAAATGTTCGCATGCTTTGTAACAGCCCATTTTTAGAGATATCGAAACAGTGGTTTCGGGACCACAAATCTTATGAGTAAATTATTATTATTTTATTATTTTAATGTCTATGGGATTATAGTAAGCTCATATTAAAAATTTATTAAGAAATTTTGATGTTTGCTTAGTTGATTAAGTAAACAGGACTAAATCGTAAAAAAGTGTAAAAGTTGAGTTCTAATAGTTAAAAGGGCTAAATGGCTACAGAAATGGAAGTAAATGGACTTAAATGATAATTATACCATTCATAAGGTTAGTGGATGTGCATGGCATGGTTTTATTGAAATTTTGTTAGTTTTTAAAGATGAATATGGTAATTAGGTAATTAAACTTAAATAATAAAAAAGAAATAAATTGTATCATCTTTTATTTTTCACTTAAAAAACTATTTGAAGAGAAATAATTCCATGGATGGATGCTTGGTTCAGTCAAGCTTTGTTTAATTGCATGGTGACTTTCAAAGCCCTGTTTTTGAGATCATTGTAGCTTAATCTAGCTAGCCCAGGGATTAATTTGTAAAATTTTTAAAGGTTGAAGGTTATGCCATGAATGTTCTTGAATTTTTTTTTTTGATGTTAAATGATAGATTATGTATCTTTGTTGAAAAATAAACAAGTTTTGTTAAAGGATTTTTGATGAATTTTGGAATTGGGGACTAATTTGTTAAAGGTATAAATCCTAGGGTTTTGTTATGAAATGTTGGTTTAAATGAGTTGATCTAGGTCTGTATGAAATTTGAATAACTTGAATAGAAGATTAAAATGGTTAGATTTCAAATTACGAGCCTAAAGACTAAATTGTGAAAAGTTAAAATCTTAAGGGCAAATTGATAATTTTGCATAAATATGACATGTGTATAAAATTCAATGCTAGAAGTATTAAATTGATTGAAAATTTCTATTTAGATCAAGATAAACCAAGTACGGACCTAGATCGACGCAAAGCAAAAGCTTCGGATTAGGTCAACCTAATTTCTATGGCCCTAGGCATCGAGGTAAGTTCGTATGAACTGTAATCACTTAAATGTTGTTGAAATTGAATATTTATTATGGAATCATTACACAAATGTCTCAATCTTATGATGAATTGTTTGATATTGAGTCCCGGTTGAACCTTAGGAATTCTTAGGATACGAATGACATGTCATTAAAGATTTCATGTTTCGGGTGTTGTTCTTGAATTTCCCATTGATGGCTGAGGTTTGACATTTGTTGTGGATTCTCCACAGCTCATGTGAGCAGCATCGTGTAGCTTACATTCTGACCCACAGCTTGTGTGAGCAGGCCCTTTTCACAGCTCGTGTAAGCAACGATGTAAAGGAAAGGTTACAATTATATGTAAAGGCACACTTTGTGTGAGCTTTCCCGAGTATCCGAGGTAATTCTAAATTGTTCGATGGGCAAGAGAAGGGAACGTTATGGTAAGTGTTTAAATGGAATGTATCATGAGCTGATGAAAAGGATTGATGAAGTAAATGATGTTGTATACATATGGAAAATTACATATCTTATGAATGATTTCAATTATGATATGGATGAACATACTAACTTGTAAGTTGGTGATGTTGTATAGGCATACACTAAACTTATGGCATTGATATTGGTTTGTACTTGTTCTCTGAATTGTGTTACAGAAATGGTAAGTTTCATTTTAAGTTTATACGAGCGTACTAAGCATTCATTGCTTATGTAGTTTATTTCCTATGTTTTATAGATTATCGAAAACTCGATGGATTTGAAAGTTCATCAGAGATCTATCACACTATCAAGAAATCTTTTTGGTAGTTTTTGTGCAGTTTGGCCAAGGTTTATAATGGCATGTATCGAGTGGTTTATGGTAGTGTTTTTAATGAACATGTAAAATTGTAACTTGGTATGTTTTGTGCTTGGATGTTTTGCGGATTGTTGATGGACTTATAATGATGGCTTAGATAAGTCATTTTAGTCACTTATAAGTGCATGTTATAACGCCCCCAAAACTTGTTTTTCGGCTGTTGTAAATTTTTGACACAACAGTGTATCTGCTTTAGTGGTTAAATGTTCTGGGTGTGTGTGATAGGTCCCAAGTTCAAACCAAGTCTTTGGCTAAATTCTGGCATTTTTCTGAATAAAGCCTAAACCCCGCTCAGTAGGCTTAAGTTTAAATATTTGTAAGTACATGTCAGAATGGGCCTACTGGTCTGGTGGTTAAGTGGAGTATTAGTATGCTGGAGGTCTAGTGTTCGAATCCTTGCGTAGGCAAGGGGGAAAGTTTTGCTCGGTTTGATGGCTGGGAGTTTGAGTTGTATTGAAAAATCTGAGTAGTGGGTGGTTGAGATAGAGTAGGTAGTGGGATTTGAGTTATCAATTTCCCAAAATTTTCTCTGTAGAAAAACTGATCATCTCCCCTTTCACCCACTTTTCCTTTCTATTTCTTTTTTGTTTTCCTCATTTCAGTTACCAAAACTCTTTTTTTCCACTATCCATTCGTGTCTGATAGGTAGGTTTTGGTAGGTTTGGTTTTCATTTGTTTGATGAATCGTTTTGCTAGGGGTCTCTTTTGGTGTTTAGAAGATATTCGAGGGGCTGAGGGTTTGGAATTGTCGCTGTAGGTGCGTGGAATTTCCATTGTTCGAGTGAAGCTGAAGCTTTTCGTTGGTTTAGGTGTTGGTTTTCATCTTGTCTTTTCATTTAAGAAATGGGTTGAATGAGTAATTGATGAGTTACTGGTCAATTTTAGGTTCTGGAGTGCTCGGGGACGTTTTAGCATCAAATGATACTAGGTGTGTACCCGAAAATGTAAAAAATAAGGTTTTGATGAAAGCCGAAAACCTCACTATCGACGCCACACGATCGTGTGGTCGCCTATGTGGTTGGCTGTGTGCCATAACACGGGGGTGTGATCGACGAGGCCAGGCACAAGACACGGCCGTGTGACAGCCAGGTAGGCCCTGTGTGACACACGGGTGTGTGGGCCCACACGGGTAATCCACATAGGTGTATGGGAATTTGGGCCAGGCTATGTGATCCATACGGGCCAAGGCCAATCTGGGCATGTGAGCCCATTTAACTAAAATGTGGTCTAAGGTTACGCGAGTCGTCCAAGTCAACTATGGACCTATTGTAGGGTCGGTAAGCACTACTTGGACCCCTATATGCGTAAATTGAATGCATGATGTATGTACTGAGCATGACGCTTATATGCATGTATACTGAACTGTATGTGAGCTATTAATCATGTAATAGCATGTCATTTATTGTATGTTTGCATTGCATTGTGTGGGATGATGATATATGGAGGAAGTGTACTGATAGGCTCTGAAGCCTAATATGTTGCAGCTTAGCTACAAACCTATTGATAATGTGCCGCGTTCGGTACTACTTGGAGTGTAGGGATGGGTGGCTGTTTTAAACCCCACATTGAGTGTAGGGATGGAAGGAGACGGTGTGTAGAGGCTAGTTGGGTAGGATTCTGTTACTGATAAATGCATATATGATATTGTTACTATGACGGGCTTAGGCCATAATGCATATATGTTACTGAAACTTAAACGGGCTAAGGCCTGAACTATTACAGAAACTGAAATGGGCTTAGGCTCAGACTGCATTTGACTGTTTGTTGTGACTGATTGTGTGCATGTGATTTGTGGGGATTAGACACTGAGTTTACGTAAACTCACCCCTTTCTATTTTACCTGTATAGGTAATCTCCAAACTTAGACGGATCGGTGCGGCGAAGGACTCAGTGGTGGCCACGGTTAATAAAACTTTCAGTTTTGATTTCTGGTTATATTTTTACTATTGTTATTGGGTAAACTTTTTATGTAATTTGAGACTTTCCTTGGACTTTTACTTTATTGAGGTTTTCATGGATTTAGTAACTGCTCAAACTCGACGAACAAATGGTTTTCTCTAAAACAGAGGGTTTTCCTAAAATGGATGGATTTACTTAATTAACTCAATTTTTCAGAAAATAAATTATTTTCTAAAGCTTCTGCAATGAGTTATGTTTTAAAACAATTGATTAAATAAGTAAGTGATTTTTGAAACAACAAGAGATAAATAGATGCTAATAAATGGTCAAGGTTTTAACATGGCAAATTCATTTTCAAATTCCATTCCATGTGACATCACCAGATTCGACCATAACGTCTAGGCTAGGTGTGGGGTGTTACATTTAGCGGTATCAGAGTCAGGTTGCAAAGCTCGAGTGTGGATTCTGGGTTTTAAACCTGGTTTTTAAGAACTGATTTTTAAATGATTTGAAATGACTTGACTGAGATTGTGGTACACCAAGTCTCCGATGCCGATCCTGTAAGTATTTTGATAAATTGTTATAGATAGTCTATTCTGAAACACTTTAGTAATGTATACTAAAAATGTAGTGAAACTGAAACTGATAGAGACTTTACTTGCGAAAAACAACCTCTTAATTTATCATACTGCTTTGCATAAATTATCTGCTAATAAATACTAGAACTGTAACTGATACATAAAATTTGTAATACAGACAAATCCGAATAGATATGAGTGCTCGAGATATCTGTGGACGTGGTACCAGTGGCCGAGGTAGGGGCCGTAGAGGGGTTCGAGCTGAGTCCACTTCACTAGGCAGAGTGCCAAATCTAGACACGAGTGAGACACCAGTGTCGCCTGCTACTGAGACTGGGTCTCAAGATCGCATGGCTAGGGACGATACACTGTCCAAGGCTATGCTTAGGATACTGGAGAGGGTTGCCTGACCCAAAACTAGATTTGGGGATCGAGGGTCGGTCATGGAACGACTCCAGTCCAATGGAGTTGAACTTTTTAGGGGTGTCACTGAAGTAGCCCATAATGTGGCCGAGTACAAGATTGAGGCCACAGAGCAGATTATGAATGACCTAGATTGCACCTATGAGCGGCGAAAGGTGCGATCTCTCTCATTCTCGATAAGGCTTATCGGTGGTGGTTGACTATTCAGAGAGCCTTTTCACCCCAAGCGCTGACATGGGAATTCTTTAAGGCTGCCTTCTAGGGGAAGTATGTGGGAGCTAGTTACATTGATGCTCGTAGGGAGACTGATCTGTAGCTGAGTATGAGACTAAATTCTTGAGACTCAGCCGCTATGCTCGAGGCATGGTGGCAGATAAGTATGAGAGATGTGTCCATTTTCAGGATGGTATCAGGGATAATTTGAGGGTGTTGATAGCTCCACAAAGGGAGCGCGAGTTTTCTGCCCTAGTAGAGAAGGCAAAGATCACCGATGAGGTTAAGCGTGCTGAGCGCCAAGACAGAGATCTCTAGAGGGGTAAGAATAAGAAGGATTCGAAGCCCTCGAGTTCTGTACTAAGGCCTAAGAAAAAGGCAAGACCTGATGGGCCAGTTAGAGCTGGGCCCCCTATTACTACTATTGGACTGTAGCCATGTGTCGGTTGTGGTATACGCCATCAAGGCGAGTGTTAGAGGAGGACTGGGGCGTGTCTGAGGTGTGGATGATTAGATCATCGCATTAGGGAGTGTCCGTTGAGGGCAGATCAGATGCAAGCTTAGGGTACTGGTACTGCGCAGTCACAGAGAGTAGCACAACAACCACCAAGGGGATGTGGTCAGGCAAGGGGTGGTAACGGTATGGGCCATGGACAGAGAGCACCAGGCAGAGGTGCTGGACAGATTGAGGCAAGGCAACCTGCTCTTGTTTATGCTGCTGGTCGCCGTAAGGATAGAGATGCTCCTAACGTTATCAACAGCACGTATCTTATTTTTGATGTACCATATCGTGTTCTGATAGACATAGGATCTACTCATCCCTACCAAGCCTATTCTATTTCTAAAAATCTGAGGTTGTCAATTTGAGAGCACTATGAGTGAGGTCACTGTACTAAGTTCGTTGGGGCAATCTATTCGAGCTGGCAAACTCTATAGGGATGTTCTGCTAGATGTTCAAGGATCGGTATTTCTGGCTGATCTGATGGAGCTTCCATTTGGGGAGTTTGACCTGATTCTTGGTATGGACTGGTTGGTTGAGTCTAACATCCTGAATTAGGGGCTCTACATTTAATATGTATTTGTGTGTATGCTATGCTCTGTGTGTTAATTTGGTGTGTTTGGGGGTCCAGAAAAGGCTCGGGGTTAGGCTTGAGCTCTGGTGAAATTTTTGTTTTAAGCGCTCTAGGGGGGAAACTAGCTGATGTAGGACTTAGGAATTAGTATTTGTGTTTGATGACACAAGAGGTGATGTGGCAAAGTGGCAAGGGGGACGCCACTTAAGGTGCATGGAAGTGGCGTCATTGTGTAGCAACAGGGGGAGGAGGTTCGAGTCTTGTGAGCCTCATATAGGTGCTTTAATTTTTGCATTCAGGGAGCTAAGGTGGTGGTTTCGGCAAGGGCTCTTCAAGGTTGTTGAAAGAATGAGTCAAACATTTTGAATGAATGGGCATGATGGACTTGGGGAGCTTGAACGGGTCAATAAGGTTTGAATGAGTGAAGAAGAGTAAAAAGAGGAGAAAATCAAGGAATTCTTTAAGTTGGTGGAGTATTGGCCGGTTGTGGGAAGCTTGGTGAGGGGAAAAGAATCAGTTTGCGTGCTAAGCTAGGGTGTGTGCCGAATTTGTGAAGGGAGCTTCTTTGTTTCATTTTTCCAATTCGGGTTGTCTAAGCTTAGTAGGTGCTGAATTTCCCTAGTGCATTTTGGTGCAATCTTAGTCTTCATTTGTGAATTTTCGGCATCTAACATCTGCAATCGCAAGACTGTGCTCTCTTTTTGTTTCTTTTCAATCTCTTCTTTTGTTGGAGTGTTAACCAAATCTTCAATGAGTTTTCTTCTTTTGTCCTAGCCGAACTTTAGCAATATTCCGTCTCCTCTGATTCTTCTTTCCCTTGATAGAAGAACTTCCTACATTCACCCATTTGCTTTGACTTCTTCACACCATAGCCGAATCTTTCTTCTTCTATTTCTTCTTCCCTTTTCGATGTTCTTTGTTTTCTCTTGAGCCGAATCACTATTGTTTGTCTATCACAACCTATTTCTTTCTCATAGCCGAATCACTCTGGTAGCAAGACAATCGTGTCTCTTATTTACTATTATCAATCGGATATCAAGGAGCATCCCTGTGGGTTGTTGAAAGTCTTTTCCACAGTTTGGTCCTATCGTCCAAGGTAAGAGAGACTTTCCCTTTTTCTTCTTTCTTATTCTTTTCGGTTCTATGGGGTCTTAGTCGAATGGCTATTATGGCTTTGATGGTTGGATGTCGATTAATCCCTCTTCTTCTTGCATTTTTTGGAACGATTATTTCGGGAAGTCTCAGTTGTCAACTAGTTGTAGTTCAAATCTCGAAGGCTTGTTGGTTGCCGAACTCTACCTTCCATTCGGGTTTCTGAGGTAAGAGACTTTCCTGATTTCATGTTGTCTTAACCACACGTCCTCTTCTTTAAGTACTGATCAACTCTCTGCATGGATCCAACTGCTAGTTAATCTAAAGAAGGGAGCGAACCTATTGTAGTGACTCCTAAGTTTAAGAAGCGAGCGGTATCGGCAGTTCGAGACTGGCCACCGGGTTGTGGACAAGCCTCAGAACGGGATAGACAGATAATCATCGTTTCAGTTAACGAGAGTGTCGACATAGAAAGCATAGTATTGCGTGTTACCGGGTCTGTACTATTCACACGCTTTCATTGTTGTTGTTATTATGTTATTAACTAAAAGAAGGCGAAAAGCCGAAATAACTGATATGATGGATTAACTACCCTTACGGGTAAAGGTTGGAGATGCGGGATAAGTTCTTTAATACCGATGTGGCTGTTAATATGCTTATATGTATATTTTGATGTTAAGTTTGCATGAAATATAATCTGTATACACTGTTGTATATTGCATTGCATATGTACGTATTGTGCACAATGAAAAGAGCATACGCTCGGTATTGATAGATGGAGGAGGGAGAACCAGTGACTACGGTCATGAGTGACTTTTGTCACGAGTGGTCTAAGTACCGCGGTGGTTAAATCCATAGAAAAACTGATGAGTGACTATTGTCACGAGTGGTCAAGGACCACGGTGGTTAATACCACGATTGCTTATAGTAGTGACTTGTCTCGGTGGTCTACGTCCACAGTGGGTTGGCCCCACGAATGCTTTATTGCTAGAGATCGTCACAATGGTCTACGACCACGGTGAGTTGGCCCCACGATTATATTACAGTGACTCAGTCACGAGTGACTACGGTCACGAGTGGTCTAGGACCATGGTGGTTATGAACCACAGTGGCATAATGCCACGGGTGTTTTGGATGGAGAGCTGATCTCGAATGGGTTGCATTGCATGCACATAACATGAACTGTATTGAGTGGGCTAAGGCCCAAATTGCGTTACATGGGGAAAAGTACACACTGAGTCTCGATGACTCACCCTTTTTGCAAATTTTGCAGGTGATCAGTAGATGGTGGGTTTTGAGCCGAGACAGACTCGAGGTGGCCATGCGATGCGGTCTCTTTAGTAAAATCAAACTTTTCCTTTAATTTGTTTTATTTTTGGTTTTTGGATTTGTAAGAAGGCTGCTTAAACTTTAATTTGGGATTTATTTATAAGTTGTTTTATTCGTGCTTTGGATCATTGAAAATGAGGTTTTTCCTAAAAACGTAACAAGAAGTTTTCCAAATTCATGACATATGGATAATAAGAAGTTAACAAATGAAACTTGGAATTTTCTTAACATTACAGATGTTTTCAAAGAAATCAAGCACCTCAAAATTTATTTCAAATGTTCACCTTTCAAATATTCCTCTACGTTCGGTTTTGACAAAATAAGTCTGTTTTAGCATCCAACCGGCTTGATTAAAAAGAATATATTTGGTTATCACGGTAAGGTTGGTTTTAACAATACAGTTTTGGCTCTTTTGGCTCTTAACTGAATTTCTACTAACAAAATTCGCAATACGCGAGGTTTTACAGAGTTTTTAAATCTACTTCTTCTGTAGCAATCCAGATTCGGTAGTAACGTTTTGACTGAGTTTGGGTTGTTACAATTATGGTATCAGAGCCTAGGTTCAAAAACTCGGCCGTGGGTATGGGGGTTTAAAATGTTTTAGAAGATGGCTAGAAAGTGATTTAGAAATCTATGCGTTGTTTGGAAGCATGGTTCTCGAGTCTCCAACACCAAATTTGTACAATAAGTCTTTTGACTTTTGATTTTTGGGCATAAAGTGAGTATGATATGTTGTGATTGATTGTGTTAAGGAATACAACTCTAGAGACTGAAACCTTAAGTGTGCATGAAATGGCGAGAACTGCTTATAATACTATTTCCATAGAACTGCTCTGTAATAAACAGTGGAAGAAAACACTAACTCATAAAACTCTTAATCAGATTAAACCACGTTAGTAATAATGAGTAGTAGAGGACGCGGAAGTGGTGTGCGAGGTTGTGGAAGAGGCCGAGATGTTGAGGCTGAACCTTCAGAATCTGGGCATGGGCCGGAAGGTGAAGTACCAGCATCGCCAGTTGCAGGGGCGGAATTTCAAGATCAAACTGGTGGAATTTCAAGAGTGGCTGGAGCGACCACGGGATCAGTGGTTTAGAAATCTGTGCCTGAGTGACTCAGGGCTAATGGGTCGAAAATGTTTAGGGGCGTCTCTGGTGTGGCTAATAATGTGGCCGAGTACTGGTTAGAAGCAGTGGAATGAATTATGGATGATCTTGACTGCACTGTGAATGAAAAACTGAAAGGAGTTGTGACTCTGCTCCGAGATGAGGCTTATCAATGGTAGCTCATAGTTAGAGATGGTATGGTCGCGGATCGCATTACCTTGGACTTCTTTAAGTCGGCGTTCCAGGGAAAATATATTGGGTCAAGTTATGTGGACGCTCCACGTAAGGCATTTCTAAACTTGGTACAGGGGAGTAAGACGGTGGGTGAGTATGAGGCAGAATTCTTGCGTCTAAGCCGGTATGCTCGTGGTATTGTGTCTATGGATCATGAGCGTTGTGTTCGATTTGAGGACGGCTTGATGGATGACCTGCGAGTGCTGATAGCTCCACAACGAGAAATGGAATTTGCTATTCTGGTTGAGAAAGCTAAGATAGCTGAAGAGGCAAGGCATTTAGAAAGACAGAATCAAGATAGGGACAAGGGTAGAAATAAAAAAAGTTTTGGACCATCAAGATCCACTGGGAACTTTCAGAAGAGGCCTAGGTTGGATGGGCTAGGTCGAGCTGTGAGGCCCGCTGTTACTGGTAGGCCTCCGCAATGTACTACGTGTGGGAAGTTTCATTTGGGGGAGTGTTGGGCAAGAAGTAATGGATGCTTCAGATGTGGGGCAGTGGATTATCGGGTGAAAGACTGTCTGCAAGAGCCAAATAAAGTGCGACCTGCAAGTCAGAATTATGTTCAGCCTGGTAGAGGTGGTCAGCAGCCATAGAGAGGGCGTGGTCTAGCCAGGGGAGGCTATGGTTTTGGTCGTGGACGTGGAGCACCGAGTAGAGGTGCTGGGAATACAAATGCAAGGCAACCTGGGTTAGTTTATGCTGCTAGACGCCCGAGAAGAGGGCGATGCACCAGACGTCATAATCGGTACGTTCTTTATTTATGGATTGCCTTTTACTGCACTGATTGATATTGGATCAACGCATTCTTATATTGCTACTACTATATGTGGAACTCTGAACATAGACTGTGAGACTGCTTCTAGGGAGATGACTGTACTTAGCCCTTTAGGACAATCTGTAGTATTGAATAAACTCTTTAGGGAGATACCTTTAGAAGTACAAGGGGTGGTTTTCCCGGCTGATCTGATGGAATTGCCGTTCTAGGAGTTCGATTTAATCTTGGGTATGGAATGGTTAGTGAAGTATCGAGCAAACTTGGATTGTGCTGCCAAGCACATGGTGTTAAGGACTCCTGAGGATGATGAGGTGGTGGTGATAGGTGAAAGGAGGAACTACTTGTCTAATGTAGTGTCTGCTCTAAGGGCAGAAAAAACGGTGAGAAAAGGATGTGAGGCATTCTTAACTTTTGTTCGGGCTCTGGAAGCCAAGGAGTTGACTGTAGGGGATGTTAGAACGGTGAGGAAAATTTTTCCAGAAGAGCTTTCACGGATACCTCTGGATCGAGAGGTGGAATTCGGAATTGATCTACTTTCAGGAACAGCACCCGTGTCTATTGCTCCATAGAGAATGGCACCGAAGGAGTTGGTAGAATTGAAAGCCCAAATTTAGGAACTGTTGGACCGAGGTTTTATCTGACCAAGTGTGTCACCTTGGGGAACGATGGTGTTATTTGTTAAGAAGAAGGATGGATCAATACGGATGTGCATTGACTATAGGTAGTTGAACAAGTTAACGATTAAGAACAAGTACCCGCTGCCTAGAATTGATGACCTGTTGGATCAGTTGCGAGGCGCTTTGGTCTTTTCAAAGATAGATTTAAGGTCAGGTTATCACCAACTTAAAGTCAAAGAGGCAGATATTCATAAGATAGCTTTCTGAACTCGCTATGGTCATTACGAGTTCTTGGTTATGCCGTTTGGACTGACAAATGCACCAGCCGCTTTTATGGTTATGATGAACCGGGTATTCCAACCCTATCTGGACTGGTTTGTTGTGGTATTTATAGATGATATCTTGGTTTATTCAGGATCGGAAAAAGAACATGATTCGCATCTTCGAGTGGTTCTACAAATTCTGAGTGGAAAACAATTGTACGCAAAATTCACTAAGTGTGAATTCTGGCTGAAGGAAGTTACCTTTCTGGGTCATGTTGTGTCTGCTGAGGGGATTAGGGTTAACCCTCGGAAGGTTGAAGCAGTGTTGGATTGGAAGCCGACTAGGTCTATGGCAGAAATTCAGAGTTTTCTTAGTCTGGCTGGGTATTACAGGAGGTTTGTTGAGGGGTTTTCATTAATTGCTGCATCATTAACCATGTTGCTGCGAAAGGGGGTACCGTTTGTCTGGTCAGATAAATAACAGAAAAGTTTTGAGAAGTTGAAGAGGATTTTAACTGAGGCTCCTGTGTTAATTCAGCCTAAGGCAGGGAAGGAGTTTGTTGTCTACTGCGATGCATCGTATACAGGATTGGGATGTGTGTTGATGCAGAAAGGGAAGGTGGTAGCATATGCGCCTCGACAGCTGAGACCACATAAAGTGAATTATCCCACGTATGATCTGGAATTGGCTACAGTGCTCTGAAGATCTAGAGACATTATTTGTATGGGGAGATGTCTGTTATCCACACGGACCATAAGAGCTTGAAGATCTCCTTACCCAAAAGGAGTTGAATTTAAGGCAGCGACGTTGGGTTGAGTTGTTAAAAGACTATGATTGCTCTATTGAATACCACCCGGGTAAAGCTAATGTAGTGGCAAACACATTGAGTTGTAAAGTGATATCGGACTTGAGGGCAATGTTCGCCCATCTCAGCTTGTATGATGATGGAAGTGTGTTAGTGGAATTGCAAGTGAAGCCCTCTTGGGTCAGTCAGATTAAAGAGAAGCAATTGTTTGATGAATCGCTAAGCTCGAAACTTCAGTTAGTGGCAAGTGGTAAGACAGAAGATTTTACTGTGAACAGTGATGGGATATTGTGTTTTCAAGGGAAAGCTTGTATGCCGAAGGATTCTTAATTGAGGCGGAAGATTCTGCAGGAAGCACATAGTAGCCCATACGTTATGCATCCTAGAGGAAGCAATATGTATAGGGATCTATGGAAACAGTTTTGATGGCCGGGTCTGGAGTAAGAGGTGACTGAGTATGTGGGTAAATGCTTGACGTGCCAGCAAGTGAAGCGGAACACCAAGTGCCTTCAGGGTTGCTATAGCCAGCGAAGATACCACTTTGGAAGTGGGAGAGGATAACAATGGATTTTGTGAGTGGGCTACCCCTTACGCCTATGAAGAAAGATTCAGTGTGGGTAATTGTAGATCGGTTGACGAAATCCCTCACTTCATTCAGGTTCGGGTTGATTACTCATTACAGAAGTTAGCCAAACTTTATGTGGCAGAGGTTGTGAGATTGCATGGGGTACCTATGTCTATCATATCAGACAGAGACCCCAGGTTTACGTCGAGGTTCTAGAAGGCGCTGCATCAGGCATTGGGTACAAGATTGGATTTCAGCATAGCATTTCATCCACAGACTGATGGTCAGTCCGAAAGGGTAATTCAAATCTTGGAAGATATGTTGAGGGGCTGTGTCATTGACTTCAGGGGTAGTTGGGAGGAGTTTCTACCGTTGGCATAATTCGCATACAACAACAGCTACCAGTCTAATATTCAGATGGCGCCCTATGAAGCGTTGTATGGATGGAAGTGTCGTACTCCAGCTTGTTGGACGGAGTTAGTTGAGCGCCAGATGTTTGGACCAAAATTGGTTACAGAGACAGAGGAGAAAGTTAAGTTGATTCGAACTCGGTTGAAAGAGGCTTTTGACAGGCAAAAATCTTATGCGGATCATAAGCGTAAAGACATAGAATTTGCGATTTGTGATCGGGTTTTCTTAATGGTTTCACCGTGGAAGAAAGTTCTAAGGTTTGAACGGAAGGGTAAGCTGAGCCCCAGATTTATCGGGCCTTATCGTGTGGTGAAGCGTGTAGAGCCAGTAGCTTATCAGCTCAAGCTACCTTCGGAATTGGGACAGATTCATGATGTGTTCCATGTCTCGATGTTAAGGCGCTACCGTTCAGATCCATCTCACATAGTGCCAGTGGAAGAAATTGAAGTAAAGCCTGACTTATCTTTTGAGGAGGAACCGGTTCAAATCCTAGATCGAGATAGTAAGGTATTGCGGAGAAAGATAGTTACATTGGCTAAGGTATTATAGAGGAATCACGGTTCAGAGGAAGCCATGTGGGAGCCAGAGGATGTGATGTGACAATAATACCCTCATCTCTTTTCACCAGGTAAATTTCGAGGCCGAAATTTCTTTTAAGGGGTAGAACTGTAGCATCCTGAATTAGGGGCTCTGCATTTAATATGCTTCTGTGTGTATGCTATGCTTCGTGTGTTAATTTGGTGTGTTTGGGGGTCTAGACAAGGCTCGGGGTTAGGCTTTAGCTTTGGTGATTATTTTGTTTTAAGCGCTTTAGGGGGGAAACTAGCTAATGTAGGACTTAGGAATTAATATTTGTGTTTGATGACATAAGAGGTGATGTGACAAAGTGGCAAGGGGGACGCCACTTAAGGTGCAGGGAATGGCGTTATTGTGTAGCAGCAGGGGGAGGAGGTTCGAGTCTTGTGAGCCTCATTTAGGTGCTTTAATTTTTGCATTCAGGGAGCTAAGGTGGTGGTTTCGGTAAGGGCTCTTCAAGATTGCTGAAAGAATGAGTCAAACATTTTGAAAGAATGGCCATGAGGGACTAGGGGAGTTTGAACGGGTCAAAAAGGTTTGAATGAGTAAAGAAGAGTAAAAAGGGGAGAAAATCAAGGGATTCTTCAAGTTGGTGGAGTAGTGGCCGGTTGTGGGAAGCTTGTAGAGGGGAAAAGAATTGGTTTGGGTGCTAAGCTAGGGTGTGTGCCGAATTTGTGAAGGGAGCTTCTTTGTTTCGTTTTTTCCAATTCGGGTTGTCTAAGCTTAGTATGTGCCGAATTTCCCTAGTGCATTTTGGTGCTATCTTAGTCTTCATTTGTGAATTTTCAGCATTTAACATCTGCAATCGCAAGACTACGCTCTCTTTTTGTTTCTTTTTCAATATCTTCTTTCATTGGAGTGTTAGCCGAATCTTCAATGAGTTTTCTTCTTTTCTCCTAGCCGAACTCTAGCAATATTTCGTCTCCTCTGATTCTTCTTTCCCTTGACAGAATCACTTCCTACATTCACTCATTTGCTTTGACTTCTTCAAACCATAGCCGAATCTTTCTTCTTCTATTTCTTCTTCCCTTTTCGGTGTTCTTTGTTTTCTCTTGAGCCGAAGCACTATTGTTTGTCTATCACAACCTATTTCTTTCTCATAGCCAAATCACTCTGGTAGCAAGACAATCGTGTCTCTTATTTACTTTTATCAATCGGATATCAAGGAGTATCCTTGTGGGTTGCCGAAAGTCTTTTCCACAGTTGGGTCCTATCATCCAAGGTAAAAGAGACTTTCCCTTTTTCTTCTTTCATATCCTTTTCGATTCTATGGGGTCTTAACCGAATGGCTATTATGGCTTTGATGGTTGGATGTTGATTAATCCCTCTTCTTCTTGCATGCTTTGGAACGATTACTTCGGGAAGTCTCAGTTGTCAAATAGTTGTAGTTCAAATCCCGAAGGCTTGTTGGTTGCCAAACTCTACCTTTTATTCGGGTTTCTGAGGTAAGAGACTTTCTCGATTTCAAGTTATCTATTTCTTGAATTCCTTTTTGTTGTCTTAACCACACGTCCTCTTCTTTAAGTACTGATCAACTCTCTACATGGATCCAACTGCCAGTCAATTTAAAGAAGGAAGCGAACCCATTGTAGTGACTCTTAAGTTTAAGAAACGAGCGGTATCGGTAGTTCGAGACTGGCCATCGGGTTGTGGACCAGCCTCAGAGCGGGATAGACAGATAGCCGTCATTTCGGTTAACGAGAGTGTCGACATAGAAAGCATAGTATTACGTGTTGCCAGGTGTGTACTACTCACACGCCTTCATTGTTGTTGTTATTATGTTATTAACTAAAAGAAGGCAAAAAGCCGAAATAACTGATATGATGGATTAACTACCCTTACCGGTAAAGGTTGGAGATGCCGAGTAAGTTCTTCAATATCGATGTGGCTGTTAATATGCTTATATGTATATTTTGATGTTAAGCATGTATGAAATATAATCTGTATACACTGTTATTTATTGCATTGCATACATACGTATTCTGCACAATGAAAAGAGCATGGGCTCGAGATTGATTGATGGAGGAGGGAGAATCATTGACTGCAGTCACGAGTGGTCTAAGTACCACGGTGGTTAAAACCATGGATAAACTGATGAGTGACCATTGTCACGAGTGGTCAAGGACCACGGTGGTTAATACCACGATTACTTATAGTTGTGACTTGTTTCGGTGGTTTACGACCACAGTGGGTTGGCCCCACGATTATATTACAGTGACTCTGTCACGAGTGACTATGGTCACGAGTGGTCTAGGACCACGGTGGTTATGAACCACAGTGGCATAATGCCACGAGTGTTTTGGATTGAGAGCTGATTTGGGATGGGTTGCATTGCATACACATAACATGAACTGTATTGAGTGGGCTAAGGCCCAAATTGCGTTACATGGGGAAAAGTACACCCTGAGTCTCGATGACTCACCCCTTTGCTAATTTTGCAGGTGATTAGTAGATGGCAGGTTTTAGGCCGAGACAGACTCGAGGTGGCCATGCGATGCAGTCTCTTTAGTAAAATCGAATTTTAACTTTATTTTGTTTTATTTTTGGGTTTTGGATTTGTAATAAGGCCGCTTAAACTTTAATTTGGGATTTATTTATAAGTTATTTTATTTGTGCTTTGGATCATTGAAAATGAGGTTTTTCTTAAAAACGTAACATGAAGTTTTCCAAATTCACGACAAACGGATAATAAGCAGTTAACAAATGAAACTTGGAATTTTCTCAACATTACAGATGTTGTTTTCAAAGAAATCAAGCATCTCAAAATTTATTTTAAATGTTCACCTTTCAAATATTCCTCTAAGTTCAGTTTTGACAAAATAAGTCTGTTTTAGCATTCAGCCGGCTTGATTAAAAAGAATATATTTGGTTATCATGGTAAGATTGGTTTTAACAATACATTTTTGGCTCTTTTGGCTCTTAACTGAATTTCTCCTAACAAAATTTGCAATACGCGAGGTTTTACGGAGTTTTTAAATCAACTTCTTTTGTAGCAATCCAGATTCAGTCATAACATTTTGACCGGGTTTGGGGTGTTACATTGAGCACTGTGTCAGTCTCGACTGTGTGACTAAGAGTGTCATTTTGAGAAATGAAGAGGATAATAGGGTAGTAATGATAGGGGAACATCAGAATTATTTGACGAATGTGATCTCTACACTGGTGGCCGAGAAACTGGTTCGTAAGGGATGTAAGGCGTTCTTGGCCTATATTAGTGTTTCCATTTCTAGGGACTCTATTGTAAAGGAAATTAGGACTGTAAGATATTTTCCGTGAGGAGCTACCGGGTTTACCTCTAAGTTGTGAAGTGGAGTTTGGGATTAAGCTTTTCCATAGAACAACTCTCATGTCTATCGCTCCCTATCGAATGGCAACGAAAGAGCTTACGGAGCTTAAGGCTTAGATTCAGGAGTTGTTGGATCGTGGGTTCATTCGCCCTGGCGTGTCTTTGTGGGGTGCACCGGTACTGTTTGTAAAGAAGAAGGATGGATCCATGACGATGTGTACTGACTACCGACAACTGAATAAGCTGACCATCAAGAACAAGTATCTGTTACCAAGGATCGATGATCTATTTGACCAGTTTCAAGGGGCATCTGTGTACTCTTAGATTGATTTGCATTCTGGGTATCATCAGTTGAGGGTTAATGAGGCTGATGTGCATAAGACAACATTTAGGACTCGTTATGGTCACTACGAGTTCTTAGTAATGGCATTTGGACTGACTAATACACCGGCAACTTTCATGGACCTAATGAATCGAGTGTTTCAGCCCTACCTGGAGCAGTTTGTGGTGGTGTTCATCAATGATATATTGGTTTATTCGAGGACTGAGGATGAGCACCTTAGGACTATTCTTTAGATTTTGAGGGAAAAGAAGCTTTATGCTAAGTTCAGCAAGTGCGAGTTCTGGTTACGTGAAGTAACATTTCTGGGTCATGTGGTGTCTACTGAGGGGATTCGAGTCGATCCTCAAAAGATTGAGGTTGTAGTGCATTGGAAATAGCCTAAGAATGTGTTTGAGATCCGTAGCTTTCTTGGTTTGGTAGGTTATTACTGACAATTTGTGGAATTTTTCTCACTGATTGCAGCACTCTTAACTAAGCTACTATGTAAGGGTGTACCATTTGTCTTGTCTAATACGTAGCAAGAGAGCTTCAAGAAGCTCAAGACTTTACTGATTGATGCTCCTGTTCTGATACAGCCTGAACCTGGGAAGGAGTTCATGATTTAGAGTGATGCATCGCATGTCGGTTTGGGTTGCATGTTGATATAAGATGTTAAGGTGGTAGCATTTGCGTCTCGTCAGCTTAGCATAAGGCGAACTACCCGACGCATGATTTAGAATTGGCCGCTGTAGTCTTTGCTCTGAATATCTAGAGGCACTATCTGTATGGTGAGAAGTGTGTCATCTACACTGATCACAAGAGCCTCAAGTACCTCTTTACTGAAAAGGAGCTGAATCTTAGGCAATGTAGATAGGTTGAACTGCCTAAGGATTACGATTGTACCATTGAGTACCATCCTAGCAAGGCCAATATGGTGGCCGATGCACTAAGTCGTAGGGCTGTGATTGATCTGAGGACGATGTTTGCTCACCTTAGTTTGTTTGATGATAGGAGTCTGTTGGCCGAGTTACAAGTGAAGCCAACTTGGATTGAACAGATTCGAGAAAAGTAGCTAGGGGATGAGACTTTGAGCTTGAGGTTTCGATAGATTGAGGGTGGTACTGCTACGGACTTTGGGTTGAACTCTGAGGGTGTGTTGTGTTTCCGAGGCCAGTTATTTATGTCAAATGATTTTGATTTGAGACAGTTGATTTTGAGGGAGGCGCATAGTAGCCCTTATGCTATGCATCACGGCGATAATAAGATATACCGAAAACTGTATTAGCAGCCAGGATTGAAATTGGAAGTTACGGATTTCGTGGCACGATGTCTGACATGTCAGCACGTTAAGGCTGAGGATTAGTTACATTCAGGTTTGCCTTTAGCTGGTTAAGATTCCGTTATGGAAATGGGAGCGTGTAATGATGGATTTCATTAGAGGGTTGCCTTTAACACCCACTAAGAAGGATTATGTCTGGGTCACTGTAGATCGATTGGCCAAGTTTGCACACTTCATCCCACTTAGGACAGTTTATTCTTTGCAGAAGCTGGCGAAGCTTTATATTTCCAAGATGGTGAGACTGTATGGGGTGCTGGTTTTGATCATCTCTGATAAGGATCCTTGCTTCATGTCTCAGTTTTGGAAGAAGCTACATGAAGCTCTGGGTTCAAGGTTGGACTTAGTATCTTGTGTTCCATCCTCGATCGATGGTCGATCGGAGAGGTGATTCAGAATCTTGGAGGATATATTGAGGAGTTGTGCTATCGATTTTCGGGGCAGTTAGGAGGAGTATTTGCCTCTAGCGGAGTTTGCTTATAGTAATGGTTTCCAGTCTAGCATACAAATGGCACCTTATGAGGCTCTGTATGGTTGTAAGTGTCACACTCCCTTGTGTTGGACTGAGTTGGGTGAACGACGTGTTCTGGGTCTTGAATTGGTTTCTGAGACTGAGGATAAGGTCAGATTGATTCGGGATCGACTGAAAGTGGCATCAGACAGACATAAATCTTTTACGGATCTAAAGAGATGCGAGATTCAGTATTCTGTAGATGACTTTGTCTTTCTCAAAGTCTCGCCATGGAAAACGATTCTGAGGTTCGGTCGTAAGGGTAAGCTGAGCCCTAGGTTTATTGGACCTTACCGAATTCTAAAACGAGTGGGACCGATCGCTTATCAGTTGGAGTTACCTCCAGAGTTAGACCGTATTAGGCGCTATTGCTCTGATCCCACACATATTTTCCCTATTGAGGAGATTGAGGTTAGGCCAAACTTGACCTTTGAGGAGGAGCCAATTCAGATTTTAGATCGCAATGTAAAGGTTCTTCAGAAGAAGTCTATTTTGTTAGTGAAGGTGCAATGGCGGAATCGTAACAGTGAAGAGGCCACTTGGGAGCCTAAGGATGCGATGCGTCAGCAGTATCCTCATCTGTTCTGATCAGGTAAATTTCGAGGACAAAATTTTCTTTTAGGGGGTAAAGTTGTAACACCTCAAAAACTCGTATTTTGACTTTTGTAAATTTTTGACACAACTGTGTATCTACTTTAGTGGTTAAGTGTTCTGGGTGTGTGTAAGAGGTCCCAAGTTCAAGCCAAGTCTTTAGCTGAATTCTAGTATTTTTTTGAATAAATCCTAAACCCCGCTCAGTAGGCTTAAGTTTAAATATTTGTAAGTACATGTCAGAATGGGCCTGCTGGTATGGTGGTTAAATGGAATATTAGTATGCTGGAGGTCTGGTGATCGAACCCCTGCGTGGGCAAAGGAGAAAATTTTTGCTCAATTTGATGGCTGGGAGTTTGAGTTGTACTGAAAATCTGTGTAGTGGGTGGTTGAGAAAGAGTAGGTAGTGGGATTTGAGTTATCAGTTTCCCAAAATTTTCGCTATAGAAAAACTGATCATCTACTTTTCCACCCCTTTTTCCTTTTTCCTTCTTTTTCACTTTTCTCCTTTCAGTTGCCGAAACTCTTCCTTTTTTCGACTCTCCATTCGCGTCTAATAGGTAAGTTTTGGTAGGTTCGATTTTCATTTGTTTGACGAATCATTTTGTTGAGGGTCTCTTTTGGTGTTTAGGAGATATTCGAGGCCCTAATGCATATCTGTTACTAAAATTAAAATTGGATTAGGCCCAGACTACATTTGACTGTTTGTTGTGACTGACTATATGCATGTGATTTGTGGGGATTACACACTTAGTTTATGTAAACTCACCCCTTTCCATTTTACCTATACATGTAATCCCCAAACTTAGACGGATCGATGCGGCGGAGGACTCAGTGGTGACCACGGTTAATAAAACTTTCAGTTTTGATTTCTGGTTATATTTTTTACTATTGTTATTAGGTAACTTTTTGATGTAATTTGGGACTTTCCTTGAACTTTTACTTTATTGAGGTTTTCATGGATTTAATAACTGAACAAACTCGACGAACAAACGGTTTTCTCTAAAACAGAGAGGTTTTCCTAAAATGGACGGATTTACTTAATTAACTGTGTTTTTCAGAAAATAAATGATTTTCTAAAGCTTCCGCAACGAGTTATGTTTTAAAACAATCGATTTAATAAGTAAGCGATTTTTGAAACAACAAGAGATAAATAGAAGCTAATAAATGGTCAAGGTTTTAACATGAGAAATTTGTTTTCAAATTCCATTCCATGTGACGTCGCCAGATTCGGCCATAACGTCTAGGCCGAGTATGGGATGTTACACATGTATACAATGTTCTTTTGGTATGTTTGTAATCACTTCATAGTGGTCTTTCATGTTATCTTTTGTATATTTAGGGAATGGCTAATTGAGGAATTTTCTAATACCTAAATGGTCTAAAATTGTATGTATAGAATTAAGCTTAAGAACATGTCTAAGTAGGCGATGTTTGGTTGTTGCTTGTGGTGCTTTTGAATGGCATATTTTTTAGTTGAATTAGGATCTTGATGTGGCAAATATATGTATGTCTAGATGATGCTTTGGTGCTTTGAAATTGTACATATTTGGTCTAAATGTTTATGCATAGAATGGTTTTGGAAATGGCTTGATTTTTGGTAATTTTGGGTTCACACGGCCTGAGACACGGGCGCATGACTCAGCCGTGTACTCTCAGGCCGTGTGTCAGCTGATGGTTTCCTTAGGTTTCAAGTCAATGAGTTACACAACTTGGCACACAGGCGTGTAACCCTACTCAGAGAGCTACACGGGTGAGGACACTGGCTGTGACATGGCCTTGTGTCCCTAGTTTGAAGGTTACATAGCCTGAGACTCAGGTGTGTCTCTCAGTCGTGTGAGGCACACAGCCGTGTGACCCCTGTTTCAAAATTTTTTTGACTTTTTCCTAGACTTTTCAAATGATTTCAAATTGGTCCTGAATCGGTACTAAGGTATTTTTTAGGGCCTTAAGGGCTCAGCCTAAAAATGGTATGTATGCATATGATTGGTTTATGATTTGATTATGTTATTGAATGATATTAGGTTTAAATGTTCCCAGTTGTACAGTAATGCCCTGTAGCCTTAATCCAGTGACAGATACGGGTTAGGGTGTTACACATTTGGCGACAATCAATCTTAAAAGCACAAAGGATGATTTGTTTTATGACTCGAAAAAGAAAACAATGATAGTGTCGACCCATGCTACTTTCTGTAAGGAAATTTATAGGAATGATTTTACGCTATGAAGTAAAAAAGTACTCGCGAAACTTTCAGGAAAGACACAAAGACCTATGGTAATTGTTTCAAAACCAACTCTTAGTAATAGACCAGCAAATGATTAGTAGCATAGGGAGCATTTTCTCTGTGGGAGGGTCTCTCACAAACCTGAGTTCTTTCAGTCTAGCAAAAGTGTTCTAAAGACTGAGTTTACCGAACAAGAAGATGATGACCCACTCACATTTGATAAAGTGATGCAGAGTGCTGATTCAAAGCTCTGGAAATAACTATAGAAGCTGAAATGGAATCTATGCAATCAAACTTAGTATGGGAACTTATAGACTTATCAGAAAGGATAAAACTGATAGGGTGTAAGTGGATATATAAGATGAAAAGAAAAATGGACTGGAAAGTGGAAACTTACAAGGTCAGACTTATAGCAAAAGGTTATACTCAAACAAAGGTACCAATTATGAAGAAACATTCTCTCTAGTTGTTATGCTTAAGTTAATACGCATATTGTTATACATTGCAACGGTTCTCGATTACAAGATCTGGAAAATGAATGTTAAGATAGCTTTCTTGAACGACTATCTTGAAGAGAACATCTATAGAATGCAACCCATCGGATATAAAGCTAAAGGAAATGATCGTAAAGTTTGCAAACTGCTTAGATCCATATATAGACTTATGCAAGCATCCCACTCATGGAATTAACTATTTGACCAAGCGATAAAAAATTTTGAATTTGAGAAAAATGTAGATGAACCTTGTGTTTATAAACGTATTGGGGATGGAAACGTGATTTTTCTCATTCTATATGTCAAGGATATTCTACTCATTGGAAATGATGTAGGGACATTGTCATCCATTAAACTGTGGTTAACATAACAATTTAGCATGAAGGACTTAGGGGAAGCTAATTTTGTTCTAGGTATTCAAATCCTAAGGGATCTAAAGAACAAAGTGATAGCATTATCACAAGCTTCATACATAGAAAAGATATTGGAACGTTATGCAATGATCGATTCTAAGAAGGGAGCTCAACCTTTTAATTTGGGATTTCATCTTTCTTTGGAGGATTATCCAAAGATAACGAAAGAAATAGAAAACATGACAAATTTCCTTATGCTTCTGGAGTAGGATGCCTCATGTATGTTATGTTATACACATGTCTAGATAAATGTTTTGTGGAGAAGTGTCAAGCATAGTTGTACTTCTGACTCCATTTGTAACAGCCTGTTTTCAGTGAAATCGGAATATTGATTTCGGGACCAAAAACCTAGTAAGTAAATTATTATATTATTATTATTTTAATGATTACCAGATTATATTAAGGTCGTGTTAAAATTTCGTTAAGAAATTTTGATGTTTGCATGATTAATTAAGTGAAAAGGACTAAATTGTAAAAAAGTGTAAAAGTGGAGTTCTAATTGCTAAAAGGGCTAAAAGACTATGGAAAGGAAATCTAATGGACTTAAATGGTAATCATACCATTCATAATTTTAGTGGACAAAGATGGGCATGAGTTTCATGTTTTGTTTAGATAATAACTAAGGTTTAAATTGTAATTTAATAAATTAATGTAAACTAAAATAATGTAAAATGAGGTATCATCTCCCTAAAGGGTTTTATCAACTAAAATTTAAGAAAGAAACCTCCATTTTTACACCATGAAGGTTCGGCTAGTTCAATGGTTGCATGATATGTGATTTCAGGCTTGTTTTTACTGATTTCTATGTTTTTGAGATCATTATAGCTTAATCTAGCTAGCCTGAGGGTCAATTTGTAAAATTTCTAAAGATTGAGGGTTATGCCATGAATGTTTTTGAATGGTTCTTGATGTTAGATGATAGATTATGAACTTTTGTTAAGAAATAAACAAGTTTTGTAAAGTGATTTTTGATGAAATTTACATTTAGGGATTGATTTGTAAAAATAGTAAAAATTCATGTAAAATTTATGAAATGATGATTTGTTTAGGCTGGATTAAGTCCTTAAAGAATTCAATTAGCCTATAAGAGGGATTAAAATGCTTACATTTCAATTTATAAGCTTAAGGACCAAATCGTAAAAAGTTAAAATGTTTGGGGGAAAATAGTAATTTTGCATAATTCTTAAATGTGGACTAAATTGAATACTATAGGTATTAAATGGATTGAAATTTGTCTATTTAGATCAAGATAGACCATGTACGGACCTATATTGAGGCAAAGCAAAAACTTTAGAATAGCTCAATTTAGCCTTCACGCCCCTAGTTGTCGAGGTAAGTTCGTATGTATGGTTGTTATATTCATGTTATTCAAATGTATATTATTATGTATTCATAATGTAATTGAATGATGTATATCCAAACCAATTCTATGACGGTTATCAAGTCTCGGTTGAACCTTAAGAATTTGTATGATACAAATGACATATCAATATGTATGGATTTCATGTTTTGAGTGCTAGTCTTGAATGTCCTACTGATGGCTGAGGTCTTGCATTTGTTGCAGATACTCCACAACTCATTACCTATAGCTCGTGTGAGCAATGATGTAAAGGAAAGGTTAAGGTTATATGTTTAAGCACACTTTGTGTGAGCTTTCACGAGTATCCGATGAAATTCTAGATGGTTCAACGGGCAAGAAAATAGACTGAAATGGTAAGTTTTCAAATGGAATTATACATATGCTCATAGAAAGGATGTATGAATCAAATGATGCATTTTCATATGGAAAATGACTTATCATATAGTTAATTCAAATGAGTTATGTACATTATGCTAACTTGTGTATTGATGGTGATGTATAGGCTTATAACATGCTTATGGTTTGGAATTTAATGTACTTATGCTTTAAATTATGCATATTGAAATGGTAAGTTATGCTTTGATGTTTACGAACTTACTAAGCATTAATTGCTTATGTTGCTTGAAAGTAGCAAAGCCAGATTCGGATTTTATAGCAGCTCCTATTGAGTTGCCTCTCCTGGGGTCAAAGAACTAGATTATCGGAAGCTCGATCAATTTGGAAGCTTGTCAGAGATCTATCACACTATCCACCATAAATATCAGTAGTTTTTGAATGTTTTGGTCAAGGTTATAATGGCATGTATAGGTTGAATTGTAATGTCATTGTGATGAATGTTTAGTTGGTGGATTGGCTTGTATAAGTTATGGATGTTATCTTGATTTGGTATCATGTGATACTTTGTCAAATTGTGTTAAGTTGGTTATGCTACTATGCATGTTTGAATGGTTCAAATGGTATGTTTGAAATGATGTGTTAATGGATATGGTTGTGGTATGTTTTGGTAAATGTTGAACTAGATATTGATGTTTGAAATTAGGTAAAGTTGATATGTTTAGGTAAGTTTTGATGATTGCATTTGAGGTGCCTTTGAATGGCATGTTGGTTAGTTGAATTAGGACTATTGGAATGACAAATATATGTATGTTTTAGCATGGTTTTGGTGCCTTGATAATGTGCACAACATACATAAGTGTTCATGCATGAAATGTTATAGAAAATGGCTTGATTTTATGCAAATTTCAATCCACACGGCCTGAGACACGGATGTGTGAGTCAACCGTGTGTGACACGCGACCTGGCGACATAGTCGTGTGTCATCTGAGAGTTCCTTTGTATGCAAGTCAGTGACTTACACGGCCTAGCACATCGCCTGGCACACGAGGGTGTTTGGCAACTGAAAAAGTTACATGACCTGGCACAAAGGCGTGTGACACGGCCGTGTGACCCTTGTAACACCCCAAATCCGGCCTAGACATCACGGCTGAATCTGGCGTGTCACATCAAAGTGTTTTTCAAAATCAAGGCTTGTTGATAAAAATTGATTTTAAGTGAAGAACTCATTTAGTTTTATTGCTTGGAGAAACATTTGGTAAATCATTACGTTGAAAAATATAACAGCCCAAATTTGGGTCTAGTCGGAATAGTGGTTTCGAGACCACAAATCCGATGAGAAAATTTTTATTTTTATTATATTTTTATGGTCTACAATTTTACGGATAGATTTCATAAAAATTTCGTTCAAAAATTTCGACATTTGAGCACTCAATTTAGTCAAAAGGACTAAATTGTAAAAAGTGCAAAAGTTGAGTTCTATATTGTAACACCCCAAACCCGGTCAATACACCACGACCGAATCTGGTATGTTACGGGGAAAAATATGTTTAAGGGGTTTGGTTTTTGGTTAAAGATTTGATAGAAAACTCTTTGCTATAATTTATACTTGTCAAAATCTTGGGCATGATTGTTTTAAAAGCTGATAGTGTATTTTGAAAACCCGGGAATTTTGAAAACTTAGTTGGATCCATAAGTAAAACAAATTCATATCATTTAGAAATCTGAGAAAAACTCCTTGTGTTTGCTTAAAAACATTTTGAACGTAGTGTGAAGAAAATCTCAAGTTTGGAAAACAATTTGGGTGTATTCATTTTAAAGTTTTTGTGTGATACCCGATGGTAAAGTTTAAAATGTATCGCGTTGTAGTTTTGAAAACCCTTTTTTTATTTCCAAGTTTTATCGGATTTATTAAAACAATAATTTGTTAAGGCATATTTGAAATCAAATCCAAGCATATAATTAATCAAAGCATAATCTTAAAGGCCTTTTACAACCCAATAAACCAAACAGAAATAATGAAATAAAGTACCAAGTTTCAAAACGGTGCAAGTCCAATTTATTCATGGCATGGTCACCTCGAGTCCACCCGGCTCCATGTCCGCAATCTAAGTGTCACTTGAAATGATAAGGGAGAAGGTGAGTCGCAAGACTCAGTGCATAAATCCCCCTCCCGATTAATGCAACATGCTAACACACATCATAGCAAAGCAATACCATTAATGCACCCCAATCCTAACCATCCACATCACCTTTTCTACCCCGTGTGGTACCAAACCACTGGTGGTGCCAAACCACTGGTGACCCAAAGTCACGATATCCATAAGTGTGGTGCCAAACCCTTTGGTGACCCAAGGTCACAAATAATCCAATGATGGGGCCAACCCATCGTGTGATACCAAATCACTGGCGTCAATCTCGTATCTCAACTGTGGGGCCAACCCATCGTGGTATGTACGGCCACCGGGACGAGACGCTATGAGGTGCCAAACCCTCGGTGTCCCAAAGACACAATGTGATACCAAATCACCGGTGACCGAAGTCACGAATCCAATGATGGGGGCCAACCATCGTGTGATACCAAATCACCTGGCGCCAATCCCGTAATATCAACTATGGGGCCAACCCACTGTGGTGCTAAGCCACGGGACAAGATCTTTGAGGTGCCAAACCTCGGTGACCCAAAGTCACAATAAATCAATCTGTGGTACCAAACCCTTTGGAGGTGCCAAACCTCCGTGTCCCGAAGACACGGATATCATATTCCCCCACCACTCATATCACCCAATAACATCTCATACTGATGCAAAATCATGCAACTCATGCAATCATACTAACATGTTTAATGCTGCATCTCATAGCACATATATCATACTCATGATATCAATATATATCCACAACATAGCTCGTAATGAAACGGACTTACCCGTATCCGTGCTCATACCCTACAGGGTATCATATCAATCAACTATACTGTTTCGGCTTATTAAACAACCAGGTTATTAAACATATTACTAAGCAAGAGTGTGTTAGTTTACACACCTATTAAACGAAAAGCCTTAACCCAACGAACTGATCTAAGTCCCTTGATTACCTTGCTCCTAAAATCGGCCAAACATAGGTTAGTCACTTATACCATTCGGCCACCACCAATTAGACCAAAAGGGGTTAACATTTAACCCTTACCTTGCAGATGGTTTGGTTCCCTACCAAACCCCGAACCAAAAGTGATTCCTCTGACAATTGGCCCTCCTCTAAAGCACAAATAATCAGTCTCACAAGGCTACACCTTTAACAAAATAAAAAGAATAGACTAAAAGAACCCACTCTTACCACCACTTACCAATCGATTTACAAAGAAGGAAGACTCCTCTTGTTTGCTTCCCAAAATCTCAGTGTCCTATAACGAAAAGATTAACAACAGATTAACCACTTCAACCAAAACCAACATAGGCTTTAACCAAACCGAAACCAACAAAGCACTTAGAGAGGAGAGAAATGGCCATTCGGCCAATCACTTACCTAACACCAACCAATATTCGGCCAATAAAACCACTAGGAGAGGGGAGAGATTCGGCCCTAGATGTTTAACACCCCTCTGTTTGGCTTAGTATGGAAAGAAATAAAAAGTAAAGGTGAGAAGAAATAGAGAAAACGGCAATAGAGTTTAGGAAAAGAAAGAAAATAAAAGATGGATAAGGGAGGGTACCTTCGGTTTGAAGAAAAAAGAAATGAAGAAGTGTTTTGGAAAAAAAGTTTCGGCTATCCAGGATTTTCAAACAAAGAAAGCAATGTGGAGATGAGAGAGTTCTATTTTCGGCTTACTCAAATGAAGAAGAAAGAAGAAGTGGAAGGGAGCATTCGGCCACAAGCACAAAATCAAGAAAAACAAAGAAAAATTTCGGCAAAATAAGTGTTTGGACTCTCGGTTTCACAAGAAGAAAAAATGAAGAACCCTTTTGAACTTTCGGCTAGTTTTGACAAAAAGGAGAATTTGGCTTACCAATTGCTTTTGGCCGAAACATGCACAAAATTGCCTATTGAATTTCGGCATTCTCTCTCCCCACTTACCAAAACCGGCCACTCTCTCTCCTGACCTCCCCACATTCGGCCATCACCTACAAACACTCCAAGCCACCCATTCAAACTAGTTTGAACTAGTCAACCTCCTAAAAACACTCTCCACCCTTCCTTTGAATATTTGACTTGGTCCATGGCAGAGTTTGAACTGCCAACAACTTCTCCCCTCCATGCCGTCAAAATAGAAGCAAAAAGGTGGGATTTTCGCAGCTTGAACACAGGACCTCTCCCTCCTGCAAGTGACGCCAAACTCAAGCTCCCAAGTGGCGCATGCTTTGCCACTTTACTAGCTCAACTCTTGTGCTACCTTTCACCTAAAATTATTTATAAACCCCAGCTCCTTCAGCTTCTCTCACATAAAACTTAAAACTAAAATTTTCCCTACCTCTCAGGCTTACACATAGCTTACAACTAAGCCCCTAAAACATCAAAACAACCACATTGCAATATCAACCACATGCAAACAATGCAATAACAAAATAGCCCTTAACCCAGGATATTACAGTTCTACCCCCCTTAAAATAATTTCGGCCTCGAAATTACCTGATCAAAAGAGTTGAGGGTATTGCTGTCTCATCACATCCTCGGGTTCCCACGTAGCTTCTTCTACGCCATGGTTCCGCCATAGCACCTTTACCAAAGGCATCGACTTCCACGTGAGAACCTTCACATCCCGATCTAGAATCTGTACTGGTTCTTCCTCCATGGTCAAATCTGGATTTACCTCGATCTCTTCCACTGTTACGACATGCGATGGATCTGACCTATAACGCCTAAGCATCGAAACGTGAAATACGTCGTGAATCTGACTCAACTCTGCTGGCAACTCAAGCTGATACGCTACTGGTCCCACTCGTCGCAATACCTTATACGGCCCAATAAACCTCGGACTTAACTTGCCTTTTCTTCCGTATCTCAACACTTTCTTCCATGGCGAGATCTTCAGAAAAACTTGGTCCCCTACAGCAAACTCTATATCTCTCTGCTTGAGATCGGCATAAGACTTCTGCCTATCCGAAGCTTCCTTTAATCGAGCCTGAATCAACTTAACCTTGTCTTCGGTTTCTACAACCAACTAGGGTCCCAACAACTGACGTTCACCCAACTCCGTCCAACAAGTAGGTGAGCAACACTTTCTGCCGTACAACGCCTCATATGGTGCCATCTTAATGCTTGCTTGGTAACTATTGTTGTAAGCGAACTCAGCTAATGGCAGAAACTCCTCCCAACTACCTCTGAAATCCAGAACACACCCTCTCAACATATCCTCTAAGATCTAAATAACCTTTACATTGCCGTCGATCGCTTTGGTGAAAAGTCGTCTTTGAAATCCAAACAGCGCACCGAGAGCGATGCAACGCTTTCCAGAAACTTGACGTAAATCTGGGATCCCTATCCGAGATAATCGATACTGGCACATCGTGCAGTCTCACTATCTCTGACACATACAACTTTGCCAACCTCTGAAGTGAGTAATCAACCCTTACCGGAATGAAGTGAGCTGACTTAGGCAAACGATCCACCACTACCCAAACTGAGTCTTTCTTGCTTGGCGTAAGAGGTAAACCACTGACGAAATCTATAGCTATCCTTTCCCACTTCCACTGAGGAATCTTCACTGGCTGAAGCAACCCTGACGGCAACTGATGTTCCGCCTTGACCTGCTGACATGTCAGACACTTCCCAACAAACTCTGTCACCTCTCGCTTCAGACCTGGCCACCAAAACTACTCTCTTAGATCCCGATACATCTTGCTACCTCTAGGATGCATAGCGTACGGACTGCTATGTGCGTCCTGAAGAATCTTCTGCCTTAGCTCAACGTTCTTCGGCATACAAGGTCTCCCTTAAAAACACAGCACTCCATCACTGGACAAACTGTAACCCTCCAAACTACTGTCCTGCACCTGAGACCCACGCGCACTCAAAACCTCATCCTCCAACTGTTTCTCCTTGATCTGCTCAACCCAAGTAGGCTTAACCTGCAACTCTGCCAGAATACTTCCATCGTCATACAAACTCAAATGGGCAAACAACGCTCTTAAGTCCGAAACAACTTTACGGTTCAACGCGTCTGCCACCACGTTAGCCTTGCCCGGATGATACTCAATCGAACAGTCGTAATCCTTGAGCAACTCAACCCATCTGTGTTGCCTTAGATTCAGATCCTTCTGAGCCAAAAGGTACTTCAGACTCTTGTGGTCCGTGTAGACTATCGATCTCTCTCCGTACAAGTAATGCCTCCAGATTTTCAAAGCGAAGACTATAGCTGCTAACTCCAAGTCGTGCGTTGGATAATTGACCTCATGTGGCCTCAGCTGCCTAGATGCATAAGCCACAACCTTACCTTCCTGCATCAACACACAACCCAATCCCGTATGTGATGCATCGCAATACACTGTGAATTCCTTACCTGCCTCAGGTTGAATTAAAACAGGAGCTTCGGTCAAAATCTTCTTTAACTTGTCGAAACTCTCTTGCTGTTTCTCAGTCCAAACGAACGAAACTCCTTTCCTTAACAACTTAGTCATCGGTGCTGCGATTAATGAAAATCCCTCTACAAATATTTGGTAGTATCCTGCCAAGCCCAGAAAACTCCGAATCTCAGCAACTGACTTAGGAGGCTTCCAATCCAAAACTGCCTCAACCTTCCGAGGATCCACCCTAATCCCCTCAGCTGACACTACATGACCCAAGAAAGTCACTTCTCTGAGCCAGAACTCGCACTTACTAAACTTAGCATAAAGCTGCTTCTCCCTCAGAATTTGCAGTACCACTCGCAAGTGTGCATCATGCTCCTCCTCTGTCCTTGAGTACACCAAGATGTCGTCAATAAAAATCACGACGAACTGATCCAAATACTGCTGAAACACCCTATTCATCATATCCATGAATGCTGCCGACGCGTTAGTCAACCCGAACGGCATTACCAGAAATTTGTAGTGCCTATACTGAGTACGAAACGCCGTCTTGTGGATATCCGCCTCTTTTACCGTTTAACTGATGGTACCCAGACCTCAAATCGATCTTCGAGAACACAGATGCACCCTTCAACTGATCAAACAAGTCATCTATCCGTGGCAACGGATACTTGTTTTTAATCGTCAGCTTGTTCAACTAGCGGCACATCCGCATTGTACCATCTTTCTTCTTAACAAAGAGTACCGGCGCTCCCCATGGTGAAACACCTGGCCTAATAAAGCCTCGATCCAACAACTCCTGGATCTGAGCCTTTAATTCCACTAACTCCTTTGGTGCCATTCTATACGGAGCAATAGATACTTGCGCGGTTCCAGGTAACAGATCTATCCCGAACTCCACTTCCCGATCCGGTAGCAAACCCGGAAGCTCCTCTGGAAACACATCAGCGAATTCCCTAACTGTGCGGACCTTCTCTACAGTAGACTCCTTAGCCTCCAAGGCATACACCTGAACCACATATGCTTCACAGCCCTTCCTGACCATCTTCTCAGCTTTCAGAGCAGACACCACGTTGGACAAGTAATCTCTTCTATTACCTATCATGACCACCTCATCACCCTCAGCCGTCTTAAGAATCATGCGCTTAGCCGCGCAATCCAACCTAGCCTGGTACTTAACCAACCAATCCATCCCAAGAATCAGATCGAACTCCCCAAACGGCAGTTCCATCAGATTAGCCACAAACACTACCCCTTGGAGTTCTAGGGGTACATCCTTATACAGCTTATCTACAACTACAGAGTGACCTAGAGGGCTAAGTACTGTCATCTGCCTAGAAGTAGTTTCAGAATCTAAGTCCATGGTCTCTACTATGCTACTAGCAATGTAAGAATGCGTTGAACCCAAATTAATCAAGGCAGTATATGGAGAACCAAAAATTAAAAACGTACCGGTTATGACGTCCGGTACGTCACCCTCCTCTCGGCGTCTCGCTGCATACACCAAACCCGACTGTCGTGCCTCGTAACTTCCCGCACCTCTCGCGGTGCTCGCGGCCTCTACCGTAAACCATTACCTCCTCTCGCCATTACCACGCACGACCTCTCTGCGATGGCGGTCCATTATTCCTGAACTGAGTACGACCCTGACTCTCAGACTAAATCCTAGCCAACTTACGCGGACAGTCCCTCACACGGTGATCCAAAGAGCCACACTCGAAACACCCTTTTCCACCGGTCCAGTATCCTCCCCAATGAGATTTCCCACGACGGTTACACTGAGGCGGTCCACGATTAACAAAGAACAGCGTGCATCGATCGATTCGGCCCCACTGTCTAGCCCTTTCTCAAGGTTACCTAACGACCCGTAAGATCCAAAACTCCTCTTATGCCTGTTCCTATCCACATTTTGCCTCACAGACTCTTTAATACCCTCGGCTACCTTAGACTTCTCAACCAGGACAGCAAACTCACGCTCCTGCTGTGGAGCAATCAACAATCTTAATTCATCTCTCAGTCCATCCTCGAATCGAACACACCTCTCGTGTTCAGTGGCCACAATGCCCCTAGCATACCGACTCAGCCTCAAGAATTCTGCCTCATACTCTGATACAGACTTACTCCCCTAAACTAGCCTCAGAAATGCTTTTCGCTGTGCATCGACGTAACTAGCTCCAATGTACTTTTTCTGATAAGCAGCCCTAAAATGGTCCCAAGTGAGATCCTCACGCAACATCTCTCCGAACCGTGAGCCACCACCGTTATGACTCATCCCGAAGAAGTGATACTATCCCCTTGACTTTCTCCTCAAGCGATCAAGTCTAAATCATCCATGATCCGCTCCGTTGCCTCCAGCCAATACTCAGCCGTCTTTGGGAGCAACACTAGAAACACCTCGAAAGAATTCGGCCCCGTTCGCCCGGAGTCGCTCAGGCACAGATTTCCGAACTCCTGCGCCTCCACCTGCTCCAACTACCCTTTCGGGACTCGCGAAGATCGCGCTCGTGACACTGCGTCATCCCGGTCTAATCTCGAAACTCACCACCTCCGGTGGTGGTGATGCGATATCTCATTTTTCGACCACGACTGGACCCTGCGGCTCGTAAACCGTCATCCTACCCCGTCCACGTCCACGTGTATTACGACCACGTCCACCCCGAGTGCTCATGACTAGAATTCGACTTATCTGATTTAAAGAGTTTTATGCATCAGTAATTATTCCACTGTCTTTTAAAAGCAAAGTCTTATGAATATTGCTTATTAAAGAAGTTTTTGTTTTCGCATGTCTGTAGAGTCCTAGTGGTTTCAGTTTCTAAAGTAATCCACTATTGCAATCATCCAATCACATCACATCCAAAAATCACAAGCAATAGTAAGGGGTACTTACCTGGGCGGATTGGTGCCGGAGACTCGGTGCCATGCCTTTCAAACCATGTGTTTTCAAACAAAACTTTTAAAAACAATTTCTAAAAACAATTTGGGCTTCGGGCCCACAGCCGAGCTATTGAACTTGGCTCTGATACCACAATTGTAACACCCCAAATCCGGTCAATACACCACGATCGAATCTGGTATGTTACGGGGAAAAATGTGTTTAAGTGGTTTGGTTTTAAGTTAAAGATTTGATAGAAAACTCTTTGCTATAATTTATACTTGTCAAAATCTTGGGCATGATTGTTTTAAAAGCTGATAGTGTATTTTGAAAACCCGGGAATTTTGAAAACTTAGTTGGATCCATAAGTAAAACAAATTCATATCATTTAGAAATCTGAGAAAAACTCCTTGTGTTTGCTTAAAAACATTTTGAACGTAGTGTGAAGAAAATCTCATGTTTGGAAAACAATTTGGGTGTATTCATTTTAAAGTTTTTGTGTGATACCCGATGGTAGAGTTTAAAATGTATCGCGTTGTAGTTTTGAAAACCCTTTTTTTATTTCCAAGTTTTATAGGATTTATTAAAACAGTAATTTGTTAAGGCATACTTGAAATCAAATCCAAGCATATAATTAATCAAAGCATAATCTTAAAGGCCTTTTACAACCCAATAAACCAAATAGAAATAATGAAATAAAGTACCAAGTTTCAAAACGGTGCAAGTCCAATTTATTCATGGCATGGTCACCTCGAGTCCACCCGGCTCCATGTCTGCAATCTAAGTGTCACCTGAAATGATAAGGGAGAAGGTGAGTCGCAAGACTCAGTGCATAAATCCCCCTCCCGATTAATGCAACATGCTAACACACATCATAGCAAAGCAATACCATTAATGCACCCCAATCCTAACCATCCACATCACATTTTCTACCCCGTGTGGTACCAAACCACTGGTGGTGCCAAACCACTGGTGACCCAAAGTCACGATATCCATAAGTGTGGTGCCAAACCACTGGTGACCCAAGGTCACGAATAATCCAATGATTGGGCCAACCCATCGTGTGATACCAAATCACTGGCGTCAATCCCATATCTCAACTGTGGGGCCAACCCATCGTGGTACGGCCACCAACGGGACGAGACGCTATGAGGTGCCAAACCTCTGGTGTCCCAAAGACACAATGTGATACCAAATCACTGGTGACCGAAGTCACGAATCCAATGATGGGGCTAACCCATCGTGTGATACCAAATCACTGGCGTCAATCCCGTAATATCAAATGTGGGGCCAACCCACTGTGGTGCTAAGCCACTGGGACAAGACGCTGAGGTGCCAAACCTCTGGTGACCCAAAGTCACAATAAATCAATCTGTGGTACCAAACCACTGGAGGTGCCAAACCTCTGGTGTCCCAAAGACACGGATATCATATTCCCCCTCCGCTCATATCACCCAATAACATCTCATACTGATGCAAAATCATGCAACTCATGCAATCATACTAACATGTTTAATACTGCATCTCATAGCACATATATCATACTCATGATATCAATATATATCCACAACATAGCTCGTAATGAAACGGACTTACCCGTATCCGTGCTCATACCCTACAGGGTATCATATCCATCAACTATACTGTTTCGGCTTATTAAACAACCAGGTTGTTAAACATATTACTAAGCAAGAGTGTGTTAGTTTACGTATCTGTTAAACGAAAATCCTTAACCTAACGAACTGATCTAAGTCCCTTGATTACCTTGCTCCTAAAATCGGCCAAACATAGGTTAGTCACTTATACCATTCGGCCACCACCAATTAAACGAAAGGGGTTAACGTTTAACCCTTACCTTACAGATGGTTTGGTTCCCTACCAAACCCCGAACCAAACGATGATTCCTCTTACAATCGGACCTCCTCTAAAGCACAAATAATCAGTCTCACAAGGCTACGCCTTTAACAAAATAAAAAGAATAGACTAAAATAACCCACTCTTACCACCACTTACCAATCGATTTACAAAGAAGGAAGACTCTTCTTGTTTGCTTCCCAAAATCTCAGTGTCCTATAACGAAAAGATTAACAACGGATTAACCCCTTCAACCAAAACCAACATAGGCTTTAACCAAACCGAAACCAACAAAGCACTTGGAGAGGAGAGAAATGGCCATTCGGCCAATCACTTACCTAACACCAACCAATATTCGGCCAATAAAACCACTAGGAGAGGGGAGAGATTCGGCCCTAGATGTTTAACACCCCTATGTTCGGCTTAGTATGGAAAGAAATAAAAAGTAAAGGTGAGAAGAAATGGAGAAAACGGCAATAGAGTTTAGGAAAAGAAAGAAAATAAAAGATGGATAAGGGAGGGTACCTTCGGTTTGAAGAAAAAAGAAATGAAGAAGTGTTTTGGAAAAAAAGTTTCGGCTATCCATGATTTTCAAACAAAGAAAGCAATGTGGAGAGGAGAGAGTTCTATTTTCGGCTTACTCAAATGAAGAAGAAAGAAGAAGTGGAAGGGAGCATTCGGCCACAAGCACACAATCAAGAGAAACAAAGAAAAATTTTGGCAAAATAAGTGTTTGGACTCTCGATTTCACAAGAAGAAAAAATGAAGAACCCTTTTGAACTTTCGGCTAGTTTTGACAAAAAGGAGAATTTGGCTTACCAATTGTTTTTGGCCGAAACATGCACAAAATTGCCTATTGAATTTCGGCATTCTCTCTCCCCACTTACCAAAACCGGCCACTCTCTCCACAACCTCCCCCACATTCGGCCATCACCTACAAACACTCCAAGCCACCCATTCAAACTAGTTTGAACTAGTCAACCTCCTAAAAACACTCTCCACCCTTCCTTTGAATATTTGACTTGGTCCATGGCAGAGTTTGAACTGCCAACAACTTCTCCCCTCCATGCCGTCAAAATAGAAGCAAAAAGGTGGGATTTTTGCAGCTTGAACACAGGACCTCTCCCTCCTGCAAGTGACACCAAACTCAAGCTCCCAAGTGGCGCATGCTTTGCCACTATACTAGCTCAACTCTTGTGCTACCTTTCACCTAGAATTATTTATAAACCTCAGCTCCTTCAGCTCCTCTCACATAAAACTTAAAACTAAAATTTTCCCTACCTCTCAGGCTTACACCTAGCTTACAACTAAGTCCCTAAAACATCAAAACAACCACATTGCAATATCAACCACATGCAAACAATGCAATAACAAAATAGCCCCTAACCCGGGATATTACATATATATTAGAGGTGTCAAATTGCTATGAGTTTTAAATTAGAGGTCCTTAAAAGGTAATTAGACCATTGGATAACTTGATGGACAAAAATGGGCATCAATAGGACAAAATTGAAAGGAAAGCCTTAAGGGTATTTTAGTCATTTAGTGTTTTAAATGAGTAAAAAGACAAAATAAGAAAACAATATGCTCATCTTCTTCAAGGGGGCTGCCAAAATTTGCTTGACTCCATGGCTAAGGGTTTCAAGTTTTTTTTAAGCTTTATAGTAAGTGTTTCCGAGCCCCGTTTTTAATGTCCATCGTATTTTTGAAATCTCGGTAACTTGGTTTAGCTATTTCTACCATTATTTTGAGCTAGAGTTTAATTTTAAAAAATTTACCCATGTTGAATAATTGTGTATTTTTATGAATTATGGTAGATTATGCATGTCTATGATTAGGGGAATGAGTTTTATTAGATGATTTTTTATGAAATCGTATAAAAGGGGTTAAATTGTAAAAGTTATAAATTGGTCATAAGTGTGTGAATTAGTGAGAATTTGAAGTTGCCAAAGAAGAGAAAAATGTTCATCATGTAATGAAACATAAGAAAATTGAATAAAAATTATTTTACAGGTTTAGGGGTAAAAGTGTAATTTTTGAAAAGTTAGGGGGCAAAATTGTAAATTTTCCAAAATTTGATATGTGAATTGAATTGATTAGTGTGTTGATAAAATGTATTAAATGAGTGTTAATTTGACATGTTAGATCAAGAAAATATGAAATTTGGACTAAGATCCAGGAAGAACGAAGTTGTGGGCTAAGTTTGGAAAATTAGTCGTTTTGGCATTTGAGGTAAGTCTGTGTGATTAAATGAGCATGATATTGATGTCATTGTTATTATACTTGAGAATCTATCTTGCCATGATTGTATTAAAGTTTATGTTGATGATATTGTATTTGAGAAAGTGCTGTCAAGTGTAAATAACATTTGTGTGTAAATTATGCACTATTATGTTTAAATAAATTTATGTATTGTTAAATTGTTGTACATGTAATATTATGATTGTCATTACGAATATTTGATAGTTGCAAAATTAGTATGTGAAATGTCTATTGATTTGAGAAATGAAATTGTATGTATAAGTGATACTGAACAAATAAGTGAAATCTCGGTTGAACCTTAGGAATATTTTAGTGATAAGTGGTAGCTTCGGCTACATATCAGTGGTAGCTCCGGCTACATATCAGTGGTAGCTCCGGCTGCATATCAGTGGTAGCTTTGGCTGCATATTAGTGTGGCACTTATGTGCAAGATTTCTGTGTATGCTTTAGTATTCCAAATGGTTCAACGGGTAAATTGATGATACATAAGATGAGAAAGCATGTAATTGTATATATAAGTAATGTGCAGGTATGCATGTAAGCATGAAATTGTATGTACAAATGGTACAGGTATGTACGTAAATTTTATAAGTGTTGGTCTTATGATATTATGAGTTATTGTCATTATGAAAGTAACCTTAAGTGAATCTTAGGAATAAGTAACCTTAAGTGAATCTTAGGGATAAGTATGCATTTGGTTGAGAATCATGTATTAGGCTTTTGAGCCATATCAAATTGAGAGATAAGATGTTTAGTATATTTGTTTTATGATGCTTTGGATATTTGTGAAACATAAAATGTTAATGATACTCATGAAATCATTGTTATGCTAATTACAAGCTTAAGTCTTTGGAGTTATGTATGTTTAAATAGAAGTGAATGTAAATAAAACATGAAAGAGTGAAATTAGCATTAAAATAGTTTAGACATCAACAGTTATGTGAAATTGAAAAATCACCAAAAATAGGATAAATGGAACTAGAAAGTGAATAAGAAATAGAATTAAATCTTATTGTTTTTATTTTCATATTAAAGAAACAGTTTAAGAAAAGAATTTTTATATTCTGAAATATTTGAATTTTAGTGAGACAAGGTCAGAATGAGTTTTGGAATCCTCTGTTTCAAATTTGGAAAATCATTAAAAATTGTACAAAATAATTATGAGATATAATTTATATGATTAAAATCTTAAATGCGTCTATTTTCATTAGAATTAAGTGGGAATGGCATATAAAAACTGTACAATGAGATAATTGATTTTTAGTGAAGAGAGGTCAGAACCATTGGACAGTGTAATAGGGGAGAATTTAACAAATAAACTGTACAAATTAGCCAAACCAAAAATTCTAAAAATTTTATGGTAAGAATATATATGAGTCTAGTTCCAAGGAAAATTAGCGGCACTTACTTTGGAATTCCTTAGTTCTAGATATAAATAATTTAGTACTGTGACTCGAGAAAACAACTTGACTAGAATATGAGTAAAGATGCAAATTGGGTTGTATTACCATGAGAAACAAGGGGATAAATTGGTTTTTTTTTTTTTTCATACGGTCTTACTATGCTATAAAGCTTACTCCCTCCCTTCCTTTCCTTTAGTGTTTCTAGGTTATGTAACATCCCTTACCCATATCCATCGCCGAATCAGGGTACGAGGCATTACAGCAATCTTATACACATATGCACTAAAACAACATATAACTTGGCACATAACTATCACTTGATCATATGCACATCTCACTCATTTGCATCCTTACTATTAACGAATCATAATCTAAGCATTTAATTCAACATATAAATCATACAACAATAATTTTGTACACATACCTGTACTACTTATTCATACGATTCTCTACTTAGTTTCATACATGCACTTCACTTATACAAACAATTTCATATTCCCACTTACTCATATAAATACATCAAACACAATGTTCACTTTCACATTATTATCACATGATTAAATGCTTTTCACATTCAATCACTTTTCATTATATCAATTCAATAACCGTATGAAAACATGAACCATCACTTTATATTCTAACAATAAAACTAATTTTAGTCCGTTCACTAGTGCACCATTGAAAAAAAAATCATAAACTCATTACTCAATTCGACCCAAACTAAAAACTAGAGCTTCGGCTAATAATACCTTCAATTGCTTTAACTTTGTTAGTATACCTGTAACACCCCTTACCCGTATTCGAGCCGGAACAAGGTTTGAGGCATTACCTAACTGATCTTACTTAAACATCTCAAATAGGGTTATAAAAATTTCGTTTAAACCCATCCTTTGTATAAACTTGGCCTAAAAGGCCCCAAACATACTTTTGAGAAGTTTGGAAACTATTCCGGGAACTTTTACGACTTCAAGTAACTTTTTAACAAACAGGTGTCAGATGCCCGTGTGGGTCTAGGGACACGCCCGTGTGTCTCTAAGACATGCCTGTGTCTTCCACCCGTGGTTGGCACTGACCAATTCCACACAGCCTTGACACGCCTGTGGCCAAAACCCGTGTGCTAAAACTTAACATTCTGACTAATTCACACGACATATACACACGCCCGTGTGCTTCAGCCGTGGGGTGCATTAAGTTTCGAGTGCAAAGTGGACACTTCACACGGCCTAGACACACGCCCATGTGCTAGCCGTGCCTCCTACATGGCCTAGACACACACCCGTGTGTCTACCCATGTGGACAATTATCAAGCTATCTACCAAGCCCTTTTCCACCCTACATTGCATGCATTCATGTGCTATTTCAAACATTCTCAAATCATCAATTAAAACACATGAATTAAAGACATTTAATCGTTAAAGAGATAAAGTCTTTATCCCATACACTTGGGAGAACTATTCTCAATACAATTACAATTACAACTGAAGCCATCATCTATGGCTATACACAACCAAACTCTAACTTCTCTTAGGCCAACACAATTTGGCTACATCAATTAGAACTTAATCAACTTTAAAAGAATCCCTATACATGCCATGACTCATAAGAACATGAAACACCATACCAAGCGTTTATTCGATAGTGTGAAAACATCTCCAGTGGCCTCCAACTCGAGCTAGTTAAAATAACCTATAGGAGATGAGAAAAGTAAAAGAGTAAGCAATAATGCTTAGCAAGTTCATCTGCTTAATCTGACAAATATTGATATTCATTGAATATACATAACCAAAAAGTATTATACCGAGTTTTTCTTATTAACACATGATAACTTACTCAAATATTTGTCAAGCTTACTCATTCTATCTCTTACCACATTCTTACCATGCCACAAGCCAATTGCTCGTTTATTTAGCATGCATTCCTGCACTGATCACTCCATGATAATATAAAACAACACATCAAGAATTTTCAGTGAGTCACTCATACTACTAATCTCTCGGTGGTTTAGCACTTAGCCCACCATTGTATCTCTAATAGGGTGGTATCGCACACAACCCAACGATCGTTTACACTTATGGTGATTTCGTACTTAGCTCACCAATCATTTTACTTATGGTGATTTCAAACTTAGCTCACCAGTCATTTATAAGCGATGGCATCGCACATTGCCCATCGATTACTAATTAATCAGGTGGTAACGCACATAGCCCACCGATAACAATATAATTGATGGTATCGCACTTAGCCCATCATTAACATCCATAAGGTGATATCGTACATAGCTCACCATTATTTTACATTCATGGATAGTAATCCACATGTATATCTCTATTTCAATTGTTCAACTGATAACAACATCACACATTTCTATTCTTACTTAACTGTCTACGATACTCGTTCGCATTCACACAATGCATTAATAAATCCATCTCATGCAACTAAAGTGCATTAATCACACATAACTCACTAATGGTTCATTATATACTGAATTCATCTCAATTCAATTCCAACACACACTTGTGCTTCTCATGGTACAACCACATACTCTCTTACTTTCAATAAACCCGTCGAATCACTCAAATTGTTAAATAACACTCTTGAGTGCCACATAGACATCATACCTTAATAGGGTCTTACTTGCATTAACATATCGATGCCATGCCCCTGACATGGTCTTATACGAATTCTTCTACCGAATCCATATTCCAATATGGTCTTGCACGGGGCCATAATTATCATCATATCAAGGTATATACATTTCCCATTACTCTAGATTCAATTCTCTTAACCTCTCATTAAAAGATATTTTATACATTCATAGAGTAAATATACATTCCATACAACGTTGGAATATTAAATTAACTCATAAGTAATTGCAACATTTGCACATGAACTTACCTCGATGTCGAAAGGCCCAGAAGGGACTTTTTGCCCACATTTCTCTTTTCATCCGTTCTAGGTCCGAAACTCATTTTCTTTGATCTAGAACATTGAAATTTACTGATTTAATTGCTTACAAATCATATTACACCATAATATACACTTTAGGCAAAAATGACTATTTTGCCCCTACACTTTGGCAAAATTATGATTTTGCCCCTATGCTCGTAAATAAATTTTTATCACATTTTCTTGTTAAAGAAGCTAGCTGAACATTTCATCCTCTTACAACTATTCACAATTCCATCAATTTCATGCCTTAATGAACAAATTACAACATTTGCATTTTAGCCCCAATTAGCTGTTTCCATGATAACACCTTTTACAAACATTGTTTCTCATCATCCTATCATTCATTTTCTTCCATAAAAACTCAGCAAATAGCATAAACTCTCTTATGGTAAGTCCCTAGACTTTTAACCATGTTGCAAAATAGTCCCCTCTTTAGAAAGCTTAAGCTTTAGGGGTCTCAAAAGTACAAAATCATGAAAAACAACCATCAAATTGACTTACTTGAGTGTAGAAAAGCTTGCTGATATTTTTGAGTTCTTCCACCCTTGTTTGCTGCCAATATTCGGTGGTGATGAAGAAAAGAAAAGATGAAATCTTTCTTTTCTTTATTTTTCTCTTATTTTATTCTTTCCCCACCTAACACATCAAGTCTTTGACTAATTTAATAATCTTGTCCCCCATGGCCAGCCATCACTCCCCCAATGGCCTATTTGCACATTTGCGACCTCCAATTTAAAATCCTTACTAATTTGACATCTCTAGCAAATAAAATAGAACTTTTGCACTTTATGCGATTTAGTCCTTTTTCACAATTTAGATAGAAATCGTTAAAATTAAGGCACCAAAACTTTCATGCATCCTTATAAACATGTTATGACACATAACATAACATGAAAATAATTTTCTCTAACCTCGAATTAGTGATTCTGAGATCACTCTTCTAACTAGCCCCTAAATCGGGCTGTTACAATTCTCCCCCTTAGGGATTTTCGTCCCCGAAAATCTAATCAGGAGGAGTTGTTACCAACATTCTTAAAATGTTTCCATCTACTCTTCAAAATCGTAAATCCACTTATCCTCAAGTTTCTCTTGCCAATAACTCTTAAGCTGTAATACATAAGGTCGAAACGTAACTTGAGACCTAGGCTATTCTTCCTTTGGGACATATACTCTATAGTCCACCAATTTGGAACTCTGCACATGTCCAAATGATCATTCGAATCTTTACTTGTTGATTTACTACAATTCGAATGACATTTCCTTTCTTGGAAATTTTGTCATATCAAATTTGAAATCCATAAGGTTTTATCTCACTCTCTCATTAAAGCATTCACCGAATGTAATAGTCTTGACTTGTACGCTTTGAAAACCTCAACCTTTAGTGGTCAACTACTTCTCACCATAGACTCGATCGTATTGTGAAATGTACTCTATTGTCAAAACATTTATGCACATAACTTCATTTTCTTATTCTTGCATTAGTATATATGCTACTACTAAGTCTCATACCAAAACTTCTGTATAAGTTTTGGATTCATCATCATTCAAATTCTATCTCGAGGAAACATCAACAACGGAAATCATATCCAACATGGATTTTATCAACTAAGGTCAATTGAGTAACAAACTCTCATTACTTAACATAGATCATTCATCCAGACATCTGTACTATGTCTACTATCTGAAAAGTATTATAATAACTATACTTGCCATTGTAATAGTTTAGCCTTTTCCACTTCTTCATTTCATAACATCTAACTCACAACAAAGACACAATAGTGATCATCTCAGGATCACCAACCTGTCAACTCTTTTTCTCGATTCAGACTGAACTTAGTACTACAACTTTCAATCAATAGTTCCTTCTATAGTTTTCAATTCAATTATCAAGGTTTGAACATTTTGATAAGCATACCCTTGAATCATGCATCCTACTCACGTACACACAGAATTTTATTCTCTTTACTGATTCATGCATGAATATACACAGAACTTGAATCATATCTCAATACAATAATCAACTCTTTTCTCCATACTGAGAACATAATTTAAGCACACTCTCATCTGAGTTTCTCTTATTATGCTAATCTAGAACCTTTACTATCGTCATATCTCACGATAGCAGGGACGTCTCGATCGAATTCATTAATTCTATTCAGCTTACTCGAAAACCCTTCACACAACGTGAAACTTGTGATTTTACTTCTTATACTAGAATCATCACCAACTTCCTCCTCAAAGTACCCGTATAGGGTTACGAGGAGATAAAGGAATGTCGATTTCAATTAACTAAATCGACAACTGTTCTTTCTGATTTTTTTAGCTAACATTCTTACACAATCACAGTTTATGAAATGAACAACTACATCATCCCTGAAAGGCAACAGATATTTACACAAAATACTCAAGGAGATTATTATAATCTCTTCATGGCATCAACTAACCATGCACAACCTACAGGCTTCGAGCTAACTTACTCAAACTTGCCATTTATTTAGCATATACCGTGCCACACATCGTACTCGTTTCTTCTTGACTTATTCTCGAGTGTCTATATTTTTACCCATTCACATGGCTTTAGTACAATTCTCATTTCTACCTCTAGACTTATCTATTTATCCCATTGATCACCAGGGATAATCAAAGATGCAAATTCATCATCATTCATGTAGGTACGAAACCAATGCCACATCCTCGAGGTGGTCTTATATGGAGTCAACTCTAAATGCCAATGCCATTTTCTGGATAAGGTCTTATATGGACTTCCACATCAAATATCGATGCCATATTCTGAATATGGTCTTACAAGATTCTCATATTCATTATCGATGCCATATTCCAGATATGGTCTTATACGGGATCTCAACTCGGTGCCAAGGCCATGTCCTAGACATGGTATTATACAGGACCTTATCTATATCATATCTCGATGATAGCCTTATCATTTTAGTCCTCTAGGACTTCAACCTCATGTTCAAACACAATTACTCTATTTAATAGAGTATTATGTATCGATGTGATACAAAGCGTTCTTAATCATGCTAACATATTTATCGCATTAATCAGATGCAAACTTACTCAACTTAACTTTCATAACATCTCATCATAATTTAATAGTGGTAAAGAGGGTGAGGTCGTGGGGCCCCCTTAACTTAACTCTCGTAACAACGTAAATATAATTTACTATTCATTATCAATGAAATATCATCATAGTCACACAACTCGCCTTAAGTGAGTTTTCACATTTATCACGCTACAATTGTTTCTATCACTTATACTTTCGAACTGTGACTTCACTTGCTCAAGATCCACATTAAGATCTACTTGAGTACTCAACATTTAACTCAAATTTCTTTTACTATTTCTTATTAATCTAGAGAACATCTTACGAGTTTGAGTACGTCGTCTACTTGATTGCCATAGTCCAACTATGGTCTTACTCGTATCACACATTATAGCCCATCTATTTCCTTATATGTCATCACGATGCCATAGCCTTGTTACGGTCTTACACAAAATCTCATACTAATACCAATGCCATATCCCTGATATGGTCTTACATAAAACTCATGTCGATGTCGATGCCATATCCCAGATATGGTCTTGCACGAAATCTTATATCAATATCAACACCATATCCCATATATTGTCTTGCACAATTTCATACTGAAGCTAGGTCCCAGATGTGGTCTCGCACGGGGATCACTATTGGGTGCCGATGCCATATCTCAGATATTGTCTTATACGGATCTCACAACAAATATCGATGCCATATCCTGAAAATGGTCTTATCCAATTATCTTATTCATTACCGAAGCCATATCCTAGATATTGTCTTATACGGGATCATGTATCGATGCCAATGCCATGTCCCAGACATGGTCTTATATGGGATCACATATACCGCCATGGTCAAACCATGGTCTTATTCATCATTTTATCATAAATAATGGCATCACAAATCTCAAATGCTTACTTACTCTTACTACTTCTCATATACATCATGGTACTTACTAGTCTCATGCTTGTAAGGTAAACAAGGTACCTGTAACAGTTGATCACATAGATCAGTATACTTTACTATAATAAGTATAATCTCAACATCATCATTCATAACATGAATTATACTTGTTAGTCAGCCTTAACTAGCATGAGATAATATCAACTTTACTACTAAGTTTCTTGCTATCTTATTCAAGCTTTACTCCTTTACCCGATGAATTACTATGAATGACTGAGGATACTGAATCGTATCTCACATTTAACTCGATGCCAAAGCCATATCCTACATATGGTCTTACATGGGATCTCTCAACTTGGTATCTTTATTCATGAACTGGTCAATGCTGAGCCTTGGCTTGGACTTACATGAAATCTTCCTTGTTACTCACCAATGCCATGCCTTGGCTTGGGCTTAAATGGTTCTTAATCTCATAATAACTCTTCAATGCCAAGACTTGTCTTGGTCTTACATGATAACTTGCTTGATTACTGATGCCATGTCCTGACTTGGTCTTATACAGACTTTCTCATGGAATGTGATAAATCGAGTATCCTAAGTAATTCATCTTCAATCGGGAGTTTCATATACTTGCTCTTAGTAACTTCTTTGTTTAATAGATCATTGAACATTTTCATAGAAATAATGTGCATATAACAACATCACAAGCAATTCAATGAAATATTCATGAAACTTGAAAATCACACAAACTTAATAAAATTAGCTCGGTTGGGAATCATCTCTGTCTTAACAAAACAATTTCATTAGAGCCGGGAGACATCACACTATCACTGTCCACATATGGCATGTATAGCTAGACTCTTACTCGTGCCAGGTTAGTCCGAGAACCGACTAAACCATGCTCTGATACCATTAAATGTAACACTCCTTACCCGTATTCGAGCCGAAACAGGGTTTGAGGCATTACCTAACTAATCTTACTTAAACACCCTAAATAGGGTTATAAAAATTTTCTTTTAAACCTATCATTTGTATAAACTTGGCCTAAAAGGCCCTAAACATACTTCCGAGAACTTTGGAAACTATTCCGGGAACTTTTACGAGTTTAAGTAACTTTTGAACAAACTGGGGTCACATGCCTGTGTGGGTCTAGGGACACGCCCGTGGCCAAAACCCGTGTGCTAAAACTTAGCATTCTGACTTATCCACACGGCATATACACACGCCCGTGTGCTTCAGCCGTGGGGTGCATTAAGTTCCAACTGCAAAGTGCGGACTTCACACGGCCTGGACACACACCCATGTGCTAGCCGTGCCTCCCACATGGTCTAGACCACGTCTATGTGTCTACCCATGTGGACAATTATCAGGCTATCTACCAAGCCCTTTTCCACCATACATTGCATGCATTTATGTGCTATTTCAAACATTCTCAAATCATCAATTAAAACACATGAATTAATGACATTTAATCATTAAAGAGATAAAGTCTTCATCCCATACACTTGGGAGAACTATTCTCAATACAATTACAATTACAACTTAAGCCATCATCTATGGCTATACACAACCAAACTCTAAGTTCTCTTAGGCCAACACAATTTGGCTACATCAATTAGAACTTAATCAACTTTAAAAGAATCCCTATACATGCCATGACTCATAAGAACTTGAAACACCATATGAAGCATTTATTCGGTAGTGTGAAAACATCTCCGGTGGCATCCAACCCAAGCTAGTTAAAATAACCTATATGAGATGAGAAAAGTAAAAGAGTAAGCAATAATGCTTAGTAAGCTCATCTTCTTAATCTAACAAATATTGATATTCATTGAATATACATAACCACAAAGTATTATACCGAGTTTTTCTTATTGACACACAGTAACTTACTCAACCATTCGTGAAGCTTACTCATTCTATCTCTTACCACATTTTTACCATGCCACAAGCCAATTGCTCGTTTATTTAGCATGCATTCCTGCACTGATCACCCCATGATCATATAAAACAACACATCAATCATTTTCAATCAGTCACTCATACTACTAATCTCTCGGTGCTTTCGCGCTTAGCTCAGCATTGAATCTCTAATAGGGTGGTATAGCACACAGCCCACCGATCGTTTACACTTATGGTGATTTCGCACTTAGCTCACCAATCATTTATAAACGATGGTATCGAAAACAGCCCATTGGTTACTAACTAATTAGGTGGTAACGCACATAGCCCACCGATAACAATATAATTGATGGTACCGCACTTAACCCATCATTAACATCCATAAGGTGATATCGCACATAGTTCACCTTTATTTTACATTCATCGATAGTAATCCATATGTATATCTCTATTTCAGTTGTTCAATTGATAACATCCTCACACATTTCTATTCTTACTTAACTTTCTATGATACTTGTTCGCATTCACACAATGCATTAATAAATCCATCTCATGCAACTAAAGTGCATTAATCACACATAACTCACTAAAGGTTCATTATATACTGAATTCATCTCAATTCAATTCCAACACACACTTGTGCTTCTCGTGGTACAACTACATACTCTCTCACTTTCAACAAACCCGTCGAATCACTCAAATTGTTAAATAACACTCTTGAGTCTCATACACATAGTGTCACATAGACCTCATACCTCAATAGGGTCTTACTTGTATTAAAAAATCGATGCCATGTCCCTGTCATGGTCTTATACAAATTCTTCTACCGAAGACATATTCCAATATGGTCTTACACGGGGCCATAATTATCATCATATCATGCTATATACATTTGCCATTACTCTAGATTCAATTCTATTAACCTCTCATTAAAAGATATTCCATACATTCATAGAGTAAATATACATTCATCAAAAGAAGCTAGCTGAACATTTAATCCTCTTACAACTAGTCACATTTCCATCAATTTCATGCCTTAATGAACAGATTACAACTTTTGCATATAAGTCCCAATTAGGTGTTTCCATGACAACACCTTTCACAAAAGTTGTTTCTTATCATCCTATCATTCATTTTCTTCCATAAAAACTCAGCAACCAGCATAATCTCTCTCATGGTAAGTCCCTTTACTTTGAACCATGTTGCAAAATAGTCCCATCTTTAGATAACTTAAGCTTTAGGGGTATCAAAAGTACAAAAATCATCAAAAACAACCATCAAATTGACTTACTTGAGTGGAGAAAAGCTTGCTAAAATTTTTGAGTTCTTCCACCTTTGTTTGCTGCCAATATTCGGTGGAGATGAAGAAAAGAAAAGATGATATCTTTTGTTTGCTGCCACCTTTGTTCTTCCACCTAACACATCAAGTCTTTGACTAATTTAATAATTTTGTCCCCCATGGCAGACCATCACTCCCCCAATGGCCTATTTTCACATTTGAGACCTCCAATTTAAAATCCTTAGCTATTTGACATCTCTAGCAAATAAAATAGAACTTTCACACTTTATACGATTTAGTCCTTTTTCACAATTTAGCAAGAAATCACAAAAATTAAGGCACCAAAATTTTCATGCATCCTTATAAACATGTTATAACACATAACATAACATGAAAATAATTCTCTCTAACCTCGAATTAGTGATTCTGTGATCACTTTTCTAACTAGCCCCTAAATCAAGCTGTTACAATACCCAGACCGTTCAAACTTTCACAAATGTGATAACTTTTCCAATCAAAACAACTTTAACTTACAATAACATCATCCGGTTAGAATAATCCAATAGGCATATCTCTGTATTATGCTTTCTAGAATATAATTTCTTCATTCGGACTATTCGTCTTCATACTTGTGAATACACAAAATTTATTCTCTTAGTTAAGGTATGTTTAAATATAAATAGCTCAAATCATATCTCAACAAACCAGTTACAACTAAGTTGATTTCAGCTATCGAATAATAACATATCAATATACTCTTTTTTCATGCTCAGGATACAACTCAAACACACAATCTTCCAAAATTATTTTAGCATGCAAATCAAAGATCTTTTAAACCGTATTAGCTCAAGGAAATAGATATCCTGATTGAACTCATTAACTTTAATCAAACATACCCAAGGAAAGAAAACTACTATATAATTTAAGCTTGTATTCTTACCATTCATACCCTTGCCAATATCAATTTCTTCCACAAAAAATTGAGAAACCTTATTACCAGAATCACCACATTCCTATTATTGAATCCAAAAATACAGTCATACTAAACATAGCAATCATAGACCAAAGAACATACTTTAAAGATGAGCCATGTCCGATAATTTACACAATAAGGACGATAAGAAAACCTCAAATACGATACCATTCTAGAAGTCTGAGAACATAACTCACAAGAAAATAACAGAGGTCCTGATGATTCCTCAGAGAAACCCAACAGAAAAACAACGCTTACCGGCTCTGGACTTCCATCATAACAGAGATAATATATTTTCCATATATATAAAACAAAACCATAATCAGTAGAAACATAAGAAGTCTCACATAAATTTTTACCATCGAATTCATTCCAACATATTTAAATAGAATTTCGAAGAGATAAAGAAATACTGATCATAAACCGACCAGACCAACAGGGCTTTCGTCTAACATCATAGTTAGCTCCTCACAACATAAGAACTCCATCAGAAACTGAACAATCACACACATATCTCTGAGGATAAAAGAATATATAGAATACACAGAAAAGATAATCATATTCATTTCAACTGTAACTGTCACACACAGAGACATCTTTACGACTCAAATATCATTTCTTTGACTAATTCTGTCATCATGAACCCCGTATTATTCCACTCACTAAAAAAAAATCAATTCGGGAAAAATTTTAGGAAACACATACTTTAGACATCATATCTTAATAAGTTAATTAGCAGAGACTAACTTCTCCTTTATCAGTGACATTGCATAATCTGTATAATCTTTAAAACATTCTGATATCCTTCCAAAATTGTTTCCACTTTCCAAACTATTCTTATCTCTATATGCATTACCAATTATTTCACCACTAAACTATTTAGTTTCACATTAATGGACTTATTCCACATGGTTCTCGTGAATTTTCGTTATAAAGCAACACCGGTAAAGGGGTGAGGTCGTAAAGCTTCTAACTTGACTCTCATAAATACACATATATGACATTGCATTCATCACCAACATCATATAATCACAATTACATAATTCACTTCAAGCTAATTAACATGCATAGTCATGTTACAGGAAATTTTCCATTTATCTTATTCAAACAAGTGTACATAAACACACATTCCGTCAATTTGAGTAAATTTACTTATCGCATTCACTTAATCAAATATGTTGGGCACATAACATCATATGCATGCTGTAACAGACCGAATTTGACCCTAATCGGAATGGTGGTTTCGAGACCACGAATTCGAGTCTGAGAAATATTTAAATATTATATTTTGTGTTTATTATATGTGAATTAATGTGTGTGAAAGTTTCGTAGAAAAATTTAATCGTTTGTGTGTTTAATTTAACAAAAAGGACTAAATCGCATAAAGTGTAAAAGTTGCATGCTATAGTGTACAGTGCTAGAATGATGATGGCTTTTTAATATGAGGTATTAAATGGGTAAATAACCCATTTCTAAGATAGTGGGTGGTATATGACAAGTTTAACCTTAAGTTTTATATTATGTAATTTTATGATATAAGGTTAAAATAGTAAATAAATTAAAACCATATTATATGTTAATTAAAACATAAAAAATGAACATGTTTACTCATCTTCTCTTGGCCAAATATTGAGGAAAGAAAGGGGAGCTAGGTTCTTTCAAATTTCGACAACATTTAAGCCAAATTCAAGGTAAATTCTTAGTCGATTTTTGTAAATTTTTACGTTTTTAAGATCGTTGCTTCGAACCGTAGCTGACCCATATGTTAGAATTTTTAGAACTAAGCATGCTTGATGTTCGGCCATTGACATGTTCATGTAGTTTTAGATGTTTGATGTTTTTAAATTAAAGATATGATAAAGATTAGTATGTTTTGTATTGGAAATTTTTGTGAATTTGAGTATTTTGGGCTAAATTGTAAAAATAAATTTTTAAAGGGGATAAAATGAAAAATAAATGAAAGAAATGGACTTGTAGGGTCCCTATGAATATTCGGACCTTGAGTAGATTAGTGAAATTTTGTGTATTTTGTGTTTTAAGCAAATAGGACTAAATTGTAAAAATGTGAAACATTAGGGCAAAATGATAATTTTCCTGTTTATGTGTTTTCGGACTAAATTGAGATGAATGTACTTGAATGAGCTAAACTTTAATGTCTTTAGATCAAGAACAAAGAAAAACAGATTTGGATCGGGGAAAGACGAAGGTTATCCAATAGCCGGTCTACATTGTCTGTCGATAGTCGAGCTAAGTCCTTAAGCACTTATATGTTAAAGAGTTAATTATGAACATGTTAAAGGATGATATTTAATAATTTTGACTATAAAATTATGTGTTAGCCGAATGTAAAGGTGTTAAATTGGATTAAATATATTTTGTTAATGTGATATGAATAAGTATATGTATTCGATATGATACGTGGATGTAATATGATGTATATGGTTTGGTTGTGATGTTAGCATTAATAAATATGTATTGAAGGTTTAATTATGTTGTTATTTAGGCTTTGAGCCTAGCAAGCCTTGTGCCGGTGAGTTACTTCGGGCTTCGAGCCTAGTAGGCCTTATGCCGGTGAGTTATTCGAGCTTCGAGCCTAGCAAGCTTTGTGCCGGTGAAATAGTTTGGGCTTATTGCCTAGCAGGCCTAATGCCGGTGTTTAACTTCAGACTTTGTGTCTAACAGACCTAGTGCCAGTGTGTAAGATTCAGACAAATGTCTGGCAGGTTCTAAATCGGTGAGTTGCCATTTCAAGCTTATATCATGTGGTAATAAGGTCATCAGGTAAATCATGTATGTTTAATCTTATAAAAAAGTGGAATTTTTAATTCGTTACAAGGTATGTATTATTCATATTCATGTATTATATGTATATGTATGTGTATGTTACTATTAAGTAAATAGAATGATACGAGAAATGTGACATATAATCGTGTGGTAGGAAATGAAATACATGAACTATGCTATGAGAAAGTCTTTATATGGTAGCATATGTGGTTAAAGTTATTCGTATAAGTGAATTGATATGTATGATAATGCGCAAGGTATTTGTATATGTGCATAATATTTTGTATTACTGTACCTTGGTAAATAAATGATAGTTGATAGGTTAACTGAGATAGAACATTTGGTTTTGATGAAGTTTTAATACAAGTCATATTATTCAATGTCATGAATTGGTTGTTTAGATGCTTGGATAATTAAATGATATAATGTGGTTGCTTAAGACTTACTAAGCTAGTGAGCTTACTCTATTTGTGTTTGTTATTTGTTTTATAGATTTCATTCAAGCTTCGAGCTCTGGGGATCGTCACCGAAGTCATTCACACTATCGACTCTTGTTGGTACCTATAATGTTTGGACTTTTGGTTCTTAAGGCATGTATGAGCTAGCTAGTCTTTGAATGATATTTTGATAATGTATAAAAGCCATGCGAAAGTGGCTAGTTCTTAATGTTAATGTTTGATGATATAAATCTATCCTTGATATGAGATGCATGTATGTTTTGGTTGGATAAACAAATGAGTATATGATATATGTATACTTATATATATACATGTTTCATGCTGAATAGGTAGGTTTTATGACTTATATAATGGAAACGATTTGGATTATAAGTAAGTTCTGAGTAGTAATTATTATTATGGTTATTCGGTCATGTAATGAACTTATTGGAAGTGTATTTTTTTATGAAGAGTGGGTGTGATAATGAAAAAAATGTCTCGGCTAGCATGATAATAAATGGGATGGTCGAGTCTTATATTTATGCTTCATGAATCTATGGGTTCTGGGATATTTTTGTCATAAATGGGAAAGTTGGTTAAAAGTATATGAGCATGCATTGTATGTTCGGATATATTATTTGAGTAGTTAAGTTCGGGTTAGAAATGCATGGAATTGTATGTTTAAATCTTATGTAACGAAATGGAAGAAATAGGGTTGTATTATGTGGAATTCGTATATGTGATTGATCTAGTGATAGGTTTAAAATCATAAAGATGATGAGTTTATAATTCATGGTATAATGGACACATTGGATTTAGTTGTATCTGTATAATTTATATATATATGTATCTTGATAAACATGTGATAAATTTATTATCATAAAAAGGAAAATTTTAAGAAGTTGGTTATGTTAATTGCGAACCTAGATTGAGCCTTAGTATGTGCATAGATACACCATAGCCGATCATGACACTGCTCACTTTATGCCGGTTCGTACAGACTATTCGCTCGATAAACTTGCTGAGTTATATGTATCTCAAATTGTGAGATTACATGGTGTGCCGAGTTCCATTGTTTCAGACAGAGGCCCAAGATTTACATCGCGGTTTTGGAAGAAGTTGCAAGATGCTTTAAGTACTAAACTCCACTTTAGTACAGCCTTTCATCCGCAGACAGACGGTCAGTCTAAACGAACCATTCAGATACTGGAGGACATGTTGAGATGTTGCGTCCTTGAGTTTGAAGGTACGTGGGAAAGATACTTACCTTTGATTGAATTTGCTTATAATAAAAATTTTCAATCTAGTATCAAAATGGCACCATATGAAGCTCTTTATGGTCGCAAGTGTCATACACCGTTGTACTGGACCGAACTCAGTGAAAATAAGATACACGGGGTTGATTTGATTAAAGAGGCAGAACAGAAAGTGGCTATAATCAGAGATAGTTTGAAAGCTGCCTCGGATCTTCAAAAGTCCTATGCTGATTCGAAGTGCAAAGACATAGAGTTTCAGGTTGGTGATCGGGTATTCTTGAAAGTTTCCCTGTGGAAAGACAAACTAAGCCCGAGGTTTATCGGACCGTATGGGATCATTGAACGTATTGGGCCTGCTGCTTATAGATTGAAGTTGCCCTCTGAATTAGAAAATATACACAATGTATTTCATGTTTCGATGCTTCGTAAATATAGATCAGATTCGTCACATGTGATCGCTCTGTCTGAGTTTGAAATTCAATCCGATATGACGTATGAGGAAGAACCAATCCGTATTTTAGCTCGGGAAATGAAAGAGTTGAGAAACAAGAGAATTCCATTAGTGAAAGTACTATGGAATCGGCACGGAGTTGAAAAGGCTATGTGGGAGCCTGAGGATTCAATGAGGCAACAATATCCGACTTTATTTAACGATAAGATTTTCGGGGACGAAAATCCCTAAGGGGGGAGAGTTGTAACAGACCGAATTTGACCCTAATCGGAACGGTGGTATCGGGACCATGAATCTGAGTCTGAGAAATATTTAAATATTATATTTTGTTTATTATATGTGAATTAATGTGTGTGAAAGTTTCGTAGAAAAATTTAATCGTTTGTGTGTTTAATTTAACAAAAAGGACTAAATCGCGTAAAGTGTAAAAGTTGCATGCTATAGTGTAAAGTGCTAGAATGATGATGGCTTTTTAATATGAGGTATTAAATGGGTAAATAACCCATTTCTAAGATAGTGGGTGGTATATGACAAGTTTAACCTTAAGTTTTATATTATGTAATTTTATGATATAAGGTTAAAATAGTAAATAAATTAAAACCATATTATATGTTAATTAAAACATAAAAAAATGAACATGTTTACTCATCTTCTCTTGGCCGAATATTGAGGAAAGAATGGGGAGCTAGGTTCTTTAAAATTTCGGCAACATTCAAACCAAATTTAAGGTAAATTCTTAGTCGGTTTTTGTAAATTTTTACGTTTTTGAGATCGTTGCTTCGAACCGTAGCTGACCCGTGTCAGAATTTTTAGAACTAAGCATGCTTGATGTTTGGCCATTTACATGTTCATGTAGTTTTTGATGTTTGATGTTTTTAAATTAAAGATATGATAAAGATTAGTATGTTTTGTATTGGAAATTTTGGTGAATTTGAGTATTTTGGGCTAAATTGTAAAAATAAATTTTTGAGGGGGCTAAAATGCAAAATAAATGAAAGAAATGGACTTGTAGGGTCCCTATGAATATTCGGCCCTTGAGTAGATTAGTGAAATTTTGTGTATTTTGTGTTTTATGCAAATAGGACTAAATTGTAAAAATGTGAAACATTAGGGGCAAAATGGTAATTTACCTGTTTATGTGTTTTGGGACTAAATTGAGATGAAATGTACTTGAATGAGCTAAATTTTAATGTCTTTAGATCAAGAACAAAGAAAAAATGAATTTGGAACGAGGAAAGACGAATGTTATCCAATAGTCGGTCTACGTTGTCCGTCGATAGTCGAGCTAAGTCCTTAAGCACTTATATGTTAAAGAGTTAATTATGAACATGTTAAAGGATGATATTTAGTAATTTTGACTATAAAATTATGTGTTAGCCGAATGTAAAGGTGTTAAATTGGATTAAATATATTTTGTTAATGTGATATGAATAAGTATGTGTATTCGATATGATACATGGATGTAATATGATGTATACGGTTTGGTTGTGATGTCAGCATTAATAAATATGTATTGAAGGTTCAATTATATTGTTATTCAGGCTTCGAGCTTAGCAGGCCTTGTGCTGGTGAGTTACTTCGGGCTTCGAGCCTAGCAGGCCTTGTGCCGGTGAGTTATTCGAGCTTCGAGCCTAGTAGGCTTTGTGTCGGTGAAATAGTTTGGGCTTATTGCCTACCAGGCCTAATGCTGGTGTTTAACTTCAGACTTGGGGTCTGACAGACCTAGTGTCAGTGTGTAAGATTCGGACTAATGTCCAGCAGGTTCTAAACCGGTGGGTTTCCATTTCAAGCTTACATCATGTGGTAATAAGGTCATGAGATAAATCATGTATGTTTAATCTTATAAAAAGTGGAATTTTTAATTCGTTACAAGGTATGTTATTCATGTTCATGTATTATATGTACATGTATGTGCATGTTACTATTAAGTAAATAGAATGATACTAGAAATGTGACATATAATCGTGTGGTAGGAAATGAAATACATGAACTATGCTATGAGAAAGTCTTTATATGATAGCATATGTGGTTAAAGTTATTCGTATAAGTGAATTGATATGTATGATGATGCGCAAGGTATTTGTATATGTGCGTAATATTTTGTATTACTATACCTTGGTAAATAAATGATAGTTGACAGGTTAACTGAGATAGAACATTCGGTTTTGATGAAGTTTTAATACAAGTCATATTATTCAATGTCGTGAATTGGTTGTTTAGATGCTTGGATAATTAAATGATATAATGTGGTTGCTTAAGACTTACCAAGCTAGTGAGCTTACTGTGTTTGTGTTTGTTATTCGTTTTATAGATTTCATTCAAGCTTCGAGCTCTGGGGATCGTCACCAAAGTCATTCACACTATCGACTCTTGTTGGTACCTATAATGTTTAGACTTTTGGTTCTTAAGGCATATAGGAGCGAGCTAGTCTTTGAATGATATTTTGATAATGTATAAAAGCCATGCAAAAGTGGCTAGTTCTTAATGTTAATGTTTGATGATATAAATCTATCCTTGATATGAGATGCGTGTATGTTTTGGTTGGATAAACAAATGAGTATATGATATATGTATACTTATATTTATACATGTTTCATGCTGAATAGGTAGGTTTTATGACTTATATCCTTGAAATGATTTGGATTATAAGTAAGTTCTGAGTAATAATTAGTATTATGGTTATTCGGTCATGTAATGAACTTATTAGAAGTGTATTTTTTTTATGAAGAGTGGGTGTGATAATGAAAAAAATCTCTCGGCTAGCATGATAATAAATGGGATGGTCGAGTCTTATATTTATGCTTCATGAATCTATGGGTTCTGGAATATCTTTTTCATGAATGGGAAAGTTGGTTAAAAGTATATGAGCACGCATTGTCTGTTCAGATATATTATTTGAGTAGTTAAGTTCGGGTTAGAAATGCATGAAACTGGATGTTTAAATCTTATGTCACGAAATGAAAGAAATAAGGTTGTATTATGTGGAATTCGTATATGTGATTGATCTAGTGATAGATTTGAAATGGTAAAGATGATGAGTTTATAATTCATGGTATAATGGACACATTGGATTTAGTTGTATCTGTATAATTTATATATATATGTATCTTGATACACATGTGATAAATTTATTATCATAAAAAGGAAAATTTTATGAAGTTGGTTATGTTAAATGCGAACCTAGATGGAGTCTTAGTATGTGCATAGATACACCATAGAGTGCTATGAGAGTTTATGATTAAATATGTATGTGCATTTGAGTTATGAAATGACAAGCTGATAATTGAGTAAGTGACAGATGTATTTATGTTACTACATATGCATAAAGGGATAGGTGCATACTCAAACTTGTGATAAACATTTGAATAACATATATTCGATAATTCAATGGTTGATATGTACAAGTATGAATTAAATCTCTTTAAGTTTAATAAATGTATGGATTGTGATAAATGGCTGTGATGATCTGAGTTGAGTCCGGTAATGCCTCATAACCCTAATCCGGCGACGGGTACGGGTTAAGGGTGTTACACATGCCAAACAAAAATGGATGGGCTTATCACCATATAAACTTTCATTTCATCCCACTTTTCACATTTCTCAACTTGTGGTTTTCTCATTTCGTACATTAACACATACATATCGTGAACTTCTATTCATACCTTTCCAAATTTTGACACATCATAAGCACGTTTCATTCATTTCAATATCATTATCAGCATTATCAAAATATGGAAGTTATCTCTATCTTAGCAAGACAGTTCTCGTCAGAGTCGGGAGATATCACACTATCATAGATAGTAACATGGCATGTATAGCTAGACTCATGTACGCTATGTTAGTCTGAGAATCGACTAAACCATGGCTCTGATAGCACTAAATGTAACACCTCTTACCCCTATCCGTCGTCAGATCAGGGTACGATGCATTATAGCAATCGTATACACTTCTCCAATACATACATTTCAATTATACATTAAAACCATTCATAGTCACACTCTATGTACCTATTATGGGGTTTCGAGGCCCAAAACAATCATAAAAGTTGGTTCGGGACCAAATCGGAACTTTTCAGGCATTTAGAAAATTTTTACCAAAACAGGGTCACACGCCCGTGTGACATATGACACGGCCGTGTGAGTAGACCGTGTGGTCCTCACACGCCCTGTAATAGCCCGATTTAGGGCCTAGTTGGAACAGTGGTGCGAGACCACAAATCCGAAGTAGTAATATGAGTTTTTCAGGTATTTGAGATGGTTGCATGATAATATGAAAGTTTCACGAAGGAATTTTATGAAAATTTCTAATAAAGGGTCCATTAGGACTAAATTGCAAAAATTGCAAAATATGAGTTTCTAGAAGCTTTTTGTATTAAATAGCTTTAGAATATTAATTAGAAGTCCTTAAATAGCAATTTTCCCAAATTATAATTTTTGGACAAAAATGGACATGAGTTAGTAAATGGGGAATTTTTAAAGAGAAAGGCATTTTGGTCATTTATTAATTAAATGATTAAAAAGGGAAAAAGATGATAAAAATTATTATCCATCTTCTTCCTTGTGCCGAAAATTGGAGAGACTCCATAGCTAGGGTTCTTCAATTTTTTCAAGCTTGCTAGTAAGTTCATTTTAGCCCCGTTTTTAATATTATTCGTATTTTTAGAATCCTCGTATTATGAATTAACTACTTTTAGCTATAAAATGAGCTAAGATTCATGTTCATAAATCAACCCATGTATGAGATACTTGTAAAATGATATTTTATGGAAGATTATGAGAGTTTGATGTTAGATAAACATCTTTTTCTAAGTGAATTTCATGAAAAATGCTAGTAAGGACTAGTTTGTTAATATTATGAAATTTGTCATACATGGTAGAAATAGTGAGAATTTGTTATTGCTATAGTTGAGATAATGAATCAGCTAATCATGAAGTTTAAGAAAGTGGTATGAGAATTATTTTACGAGCCTAGGGGCAAAAGTGTAAATATGAGAAAGTTTAGGGGTAAAATAGTAATTTTGCCAAAGTATGAGTTAAGAGTCAATCCAGTCAATGTGAGTATTAAATGATCTAAATTGTTATTATAGATCAAGAAAAATGAAGCCCGGATCGAAACTGAGGCAAGAACAAAGTCGAGGACTAAATTGCATATCTACATGCATTTTGTATATCGAGGTAAGTTTGTATGATTTCCAGACTTCATGAATATTTTCATTGAATTGCTTGTTATGTTGTTAAGTATACATTACTTTCATGAGAATGTTTAATGGTATGCTATACAAAGAAATTAATAAGATTAAGCATGAGAAAGTACCGATTGAAGTTGAATTACTTAGGATACTCGATCTACCACATGAGATAAGAAACTCTGTATAAGACCAAGCCAAGGCATGGCATCGGCAATCAAGCAAAGTTATCATGTAAGTCCAAGATAAGTCTTGTCATCAAAGAGTTATTATGAGATGAAGACCCATGTAAGCCCAAGCCAAGGCATGGCATTGGTAAGTCTCCAAGTAAATATGTCATGCAAGTCCAAGACAAGTCTTGGCATTGAAAAGCTGTCATGAGGTAGAGATCCCATGTAAGTCCAAGCCAAGGCATGGCATTTGTGAGTAACAAGAAATATTTCATGTAAGTCCAAGCCAAGGCTCGGCATTGACCAGGTCATGAGTAAAGATACCAAACAAGACCATGTCAAGACATGGCAATGGTAAGTTCCCAAGGGAACACACAAGGAAGACTTTGAGTAAGTCCATGGCAAGGCATGGCATCAATACCAAGATGAGAGATCCCATATAAGACTCTATCGAGGATATGGCTTTGGCATCGAGTTATATGTGGGATGAGATTTAGTAGCCTCGTTTATTCATAGAAATTCATAGGGCAAATGAGTAAGCTTAAATGAGATAGCAAGAAAATTAAGTAAGCATAGCTATTATGTAACAGTCCGAATTTGACCCTAATCAGAACGGTGATTTTGGGACCACAAATCTGATTCCGAGAAATATTTAGATATTATAATTTGTGCTTACTATATGTGAATTAATGTGTGTGAAAATCTCGTAGAAAAATTTTATCATTTGTGTGTTTAATTTAGAAAAAGGACTTAATCGCGTAAAAGGTAAAAGTTGCAAACTATAGTGAAATGTACCAAATTGATTGTGGCTTTATAAATGGAAGTCCTAAAAGGGCAATTAACCCATTATTCAAGATAGTGGACGGCATGGGACTAAATTACCCTTATATTATAAGTTAGTTTTATTATTATTAAAAGGTTATATTAGTAATTCATAAATAAAACATATTATATGTTAAATAAAACAAAATAAAAACCACCATCATATTTTACATTGTTGGCCGAATATTGAGAAAAGAATAAGGGTTAGGAAGCTTTGAATTTCAGCAATCAAATTGCTTGATTAAGGTATGTGTGATTTTTGGTTTTTGATAATTTTTACGTTTTTGAGATCGTTGCTTCGTATATTATCCGACCCATGCTCGAATTTTTGAGATTAGTATGTATGTGTGATTCGGCCATTAACATGTTTATATGGTTTTTGATATTTGATGATTTTATAATAAAGATATGTTAAAGATTAGTATGTTTTGTATTGGAAATTTTAGTGAATATGAGTATTTTGGGCTAAATTGAAAAAAAGAATTTTTAAGGGGGCTAAAATGCAAAATAAATGAAAGATATGGACTTGTAAGGTCCTTGTGAACATTCGGCCCTTGAGTGTTGTAATGAAATTTAGTGTATTTTGTGTTTTGTGCAATTAAGACTAAATTGTAAAAATGTGAAATAGTAGGGTAAAATGGTAATTTTCTCATTCATGTTTTTAGGGACTAAATTGAAATGAAATGTACTTGAATGAGCTGAATTTTAATGTGTTTTAGATCAAAAACAAACAAAAACGGAATTGGATCGGGGAAAGACGAAGGTTATCGAATAGCCGGTCTGCGCGGTCCGTCGACAGTCGAGGTAAGTCCTTAAGCTGAGATATATCAAAGAAATATTTATGAACCTGTTAAATGATGATGTTCGATAAATTTGAGTATATATTATTGAAAAAGCTGAATGTATATGGGTTAATTTGGCTTGAATGCATATATTGACAATATGATATGAATGTGTATCTTTGATATAATATTTGGAAAAAATGTGAAGTATGTGATCGGTTTGTGAAATCAGCTTTTAGAAATGTGTATTACAAGAATAATTGTATTGTATTTCGGGCTTTATGCTTAGCAGGCCTCATGCCGGTGATATATTTCGGGCTTAATACCTAGCAGGCCTCGTGCCGGTGATGTGTATATATATATATTTTGGGCTTATTGCCTAGCAGGCTTAATGTCGGTGTTATGATTTCGGACTTTGAGTTCAGCAGGCTTAGTGCTAGTGTGTGAGATTCAGGTAATGTTTAGTAGGTTTGAATTACTATTTTAAGATAAAATTAAGTGCTAATGATTTTGGTGGAAATAATTAAGTATGCCTAAGTGTGTGGAAGTGAATTTGTTAATTCGGTAGGAAGGTATGTGTTATTCCTACTTAAGTGTTCTATGAATATGTATGTATGTATATAGATGTATGTATGTGATGTTATTGAAAAAAAAGAAGAAGATCAAAGTGATAAGAAAGTTGGCTAAATGAAAGCATAAGTAGTTAAGGTATTTGTAAAGGTATAAGGAAATGTATAAGCTGGTGTTATATATATGCATATTCGGTAATAATGTATATATATATATAAGATAAGAATTGTTTATTAAGGTTATGAGTTGGTTGTTTAAATGTTTTACCATTGAATGTGATAATGTTTTTGCTTAAGACTTACTAAGCTAGCATGCTTACGATGTGTTCGTGTCTACTTCTATTTTATAGACTTTTGATTCAAGCTACGGGCTCGAAGGATCTTTGAAGAAGTCAACCACACTATCGACTCTCTTTTGGGTATTGATAATGTAACACCCTAAATTAGGGGTTGTGCGTTTGGAGCATAACTCAAATGTTAGTAGGGCTTTAAGTGTAGTTGGTGATGTTTTAAGGGATTTTAAAACTCTAGGATTAAAAGGGAGTGCATTGGAAATTTTTGAAATTTTTGGGTTAAAAGGGGAAATTGGGCTAAGGAACCCTTAAAGAAAATTTCAGGAACTTATGGACATGAAATTGGTTTGGTAAAGTGGCTTCCATGCGCCAGCAAAGGCCTGGGTTCGAGGCACGATGGCAGCAAGTGGCGTTTTAATTTTTGTTTTGGGCGTTGGAGTTAGCGAGGGAGGCTTTAAAGGATGTTGTGGGCATTGGTGGACATGAAAGGCAGGTGGGCGGAGTGGTTGAGGCGCTACTTGAAAAGGGGCTTTGGTTAAGGTCTCGGGTTCGAGACATAAAGGGCGCAAGGGGAGTTTTATTTTTAGGCTTTTTGCGTTAAAAGAAAGAGGGCTGAGAAGGAGGCCTTAAAAAAATGTTCTGGGTGGATTACATCACAAAAAGCGCTTTGGCCAAATGGCCTGGGGCGCACCTTGCAGCAAGGGACCTAGTTGGTCTTAGGTTCGAGTAGCTGGAGCGGAGTTTTGCGTTTTAATTTTTATATGCAATGCTGGGCTTTGGTAAGAAGGCTTTAAAATTTAATGTTGTGGTTATTTGACATGAAAGTCAAATTGGGAGAGTTGGTCTGGGCGCTTCAGGGGGGCTGCAGTGGGGTCTTGGTTTCGAACCCCAGTAGCTGCAAATGGTTTTTACTTTTTTTATATGCTGCTGGCGTGAATAGGTGAGCTGGTGGCTGGATTTTTGACTCTTATCTTGATAAGGTTGAGCTTAATTTTTTGCATATATTCGGCTGGAAGAAATTGATAAGCACATGGGTTATTTTTTTTATTTATTTGAAGAGGTGAAGGGATAATGAGGACTTTTAATTTGATTTTTTTTTAATTAGATTATTATTTGATTAATCTAAAAAGGTGGCAAAGAGAAAAAAAAAAAGTGGGCACAGGTTCGATTCAAATTCTTTTTGAATTAATTCAAGCTAGTGGCCAAGAGGGATTTAAGAAATTTGATTGAATTTTAAACTCTTCAAATGAAGAGTGGACGGCAAGCTTAAGAAGGTTGAATGCCTATAAAAACATCAACTTATCACCTTGTTTTCTTTTTCCATTATTGCTATTAGTAGAAATTCTTATCACATTTTTCCTTCCACTATTTTCTTTCCATTATTTTTCCTTCCATTATTTTCCTTCATAATAGCCGAATACACCCATTTGAAGTGTCAAATTTCTTTCTTTTTTTTTAAGCACCTTGGCCGAATTTTGAACAAGGAGGGGAGGCTTCCTTTTAATCGACTTGGTGAAGGTAAGTGGTGCCGAAACTCCATGGTTTCCCTTCTCTGATCTTTACCGATTTCCATTAGGGGTAAGTGCCGATTTCAGCAATAGTTAACACGACTTCTAAACGCTTTTTGGTAATCGATCTCTCCTAGGTACCCCAAGATCGTGAAGCAGTCGACCCAAGCCCCTAATCTCTAGTAAACGGTTTTGGTAAGGGTGGTAAGAAATTAATCTAGTAACTATTTTATGATGTTCAAAAGCAAGCCGAATGCTATTATTATGATACTAATGACTGCCGATTATAGGAAAAGGAAAGCAAAATCGTAAAGCGTGTGCTATAAATATACTCGAGGGTGATTAAGTAAGATTTCGAGTTCACAAGGAACCCCTCTCAAATAACTTGATTTGGCCGAATAGGCCATAATACTAACCCAAGTGTTTGGCCGAATATAGGGATAAGTAGATCTAGGGTGGCCGACTTCTCTTTTCGGGATTTAGACTATTCAGTGGTAACAGGTGTGTACATACACACCTTATAACATTTTAATATGCTAAGCGTTATATTATGCCTAATCGGTTTGTGTAGATTTGGATGTAATACCATCATGGTATTAACAAGGATTCGGGTAAGTCTTTACTGCTATGAGATTACTATTGGATGCTTTTGGGAAGCATGATATTGTTTAATATATGTTACTTAAATATTCGATGACATGAAATCCGATATAGGTTAATGAGAGGAGGGGAATTGTTATACGTGTTCAGCGGACACCGGTGTTTTGGTAACACATTGTGACTACTGATCACCAGAGGTTTGGTACCTCCAGAGGTTTGGCACCTCATAGCCTCGTCCGTCGGTGGCTTAGCATCACAAAGTGGGTTGGCCCCACAAATGATAATCTGAGATTGACGCCCGGTGATTTGGTATCACACGATGGGTTGGCCCCATCAACCCGACATTTGTGTCTTCGACACGGAGGTTTGGCACCTTGATGATTTGGCATCACACATCGTGACTATATGTCACCAGTGGTTTGGCACCACCGGTGGTTTGGTACCACAACGGGGTAGACAGAGGCGTTTGGTTGGCTAGGTTGGGTACATAACCTTATGCATGTTGATTGTTATACGGTGTGTATGAAATTGCTTAAACAGGAAGGGTTACATCGAGTCTTGGTGACTCACCTTCTCCTTTATTTTTCAGGTGACACGTAAATCGCGGATATGGGCCGGAGGACTCGAGGTGGCCATGCAAAGTGGGATTTAAATTTAATAGACTTTGAATTTTGGTTGATTTACTTTTCTGGTTGTTGGTTTAAATTTTAATTGGGTTGTAATAAGGCCTCCTAGGATTATTTTATTATCGATACATGTTTGAATACTTGTTTTAAACTACTTACTTATAAGAACGAGTTCGTATGTTTTCCAAAGCAATCGTAAAGGTTTTAAAGTACCATCGGGTACATTTAAAATATACATATTAACTTGACTTAACAAATATTTTCAAAATAAATCTAAATATGGGTTTTATACACCTCAAATGTTTTAACCAAAATAACTATCTTTTACTAAAAAGTTAAATTGGTTTTCAAAGATTTCAAAATGTTTTCTCTGTAGCAAACCAAACTCGGTCATAACGTTTGGGCCGGGTTTGGGTTGTTACAAATTGGTATCAAAGCCCAGTTCAAAGCTCGGCTGTGGGGGCCAAGGCCCAAAAATGTTTTGGTAGGCCTTTTTGAATTGTTTTTCGGTTTTTGAACAGCATGGCACCGAGTCTCCGTCACCTATCCACCCAGGTAAGTACTCCTAACCTTTGTATGAATTATTTTTTTGTAGAAGGGTAGGAAGCATGGAACGTAGATTGTGATAGGTACTTTAAACTTTAGGACTAGTTACCCCAAACAAAGACATAAGACTTTAATAGCCTAACTAAACAAACCTAGGGCCAAGTCACCGAGTTAGGGTGTGGTAATCTTAGTGGGCATGTCTAGGATTGGATCCGGAAGAGCTTGGTATTTAAGCAGTCCTCGTGACTCACCTCCTCTTCGCAGGAATCCTACAGTGCGTGCAGCCTTCTGGTTCACCCTAACCAAGAGGACTCGGTCATAGGCGAAACAATAAATAAAACCCGAAAGGGATTAGCCATGTTTTCATGAAAACTCGAGTTTTAAAATTGCTTAAGTACTCTCTAGATAGTAGGAAAATTTTATTTTGGAAAAATGTTCAAAATATTCCCGGTTTACCAAAATGCCCCTAGTGGCAAAATTTCAAGAATGCCCCTGTATTATAAAATTATCGTACTACCCTCAATTTTTGTTAAAATGACTTTGCTGTGCAAAATATTAAAATCTCTAGTTTTTAAAATATCAAGATACTCTGATTTGAGGAAATTTACGAAAATACCCCTGTGTTGAAAATTACTAAAATGCCCCTGACTTCTAAAATTTCTGGTTTAACCCCAATTTTAATAAAATCCCCTTACTTTGCAAAAGTATCCAAATTTCTGTATTTTAAAATAATATCCTGACTTTGGAAATTTACAAAATTACCCCTAATTGTCAGAATTACCAAAATACCCCTGGTTCTCAAAATTCTGTTATACCTTCAATTTGCGAAATTTTCAAAAATACTCTTCAGTTTTGGAAATTAAAAAAAAAATCCTGACTTATTAAAGTTTTCAGAATCGCTTTGATTTATTACTGAAATACCCCTGTAGGAAAATGACGAAAATACCCCTAGGATAGAAACAGGACAGAAATGTCCGAAGAGTGAATAAGTATGGAAGGTATTAGGGAATGGATGTTCTTCTTTGTGTGAACTAGGATAGAGAACTTAAAACCTTGATTGATCGAAAGAATCCCTATTGAGCTTTCCATAAAACTTCTTCGCGAATAACCAAGTGAAACAAATTACTAATCCATAAAATTTTTCTAATCAGATTAAAAGCGCGTTAGTTAGAATGAGTTCTAGAGGACGTGGCCATCGTGGACGCGGAAGGGGCAGGATGACCGTGTCTGAACCTGTTAGGTCGGGTCAGGGTTCTGAAAACGAAGTACCACCGCCACCACCACCTCCAGCTTTTGGAGCTGAGGATCAGGATCAGACCGGGGGTGAGGCAGTATCGCAAGCTGTGTTGTGAGTCCTGGAGTTGGTGGCTGGGGCCAGTGGGAATTTGGGAGCTCGGAAATCTGTTCCTGAACGACTCCGATCTAACGGAGCTGAGGTATTCCGGGGTGTCTCGGGAGTGGCACCCAGTGCAGTGGAATATTGGCTAGAATTTACAGAAAGGATTATGGACGACTTTGACCTGTCTAATGAGGAGAAATTGGAAGGAGCGGTGTCGCTTCTGAAGGATGAAGCGTATTAGTGGTCGACTTCTCTTTTCGGGATTTAGACTATTCAGTGGTAACATGTGTGTACATACACACCTTATAACATTTTAATATGCTAAGCGTTATATTATGCCTAATCAGTTTGTGTAGATTTGGATGTAATACCATCATGGTATTAACAAGGATTCGGGTAAGTCTTTATTGCTATAAGATTACTATTGGATGCTTTTGGGAAGCATGATATTGTTTAATATATGTTACTTAAATATTCGATGACATGAAATCCGATATGGGTTAATGAGATGAGGGGGAATTGTTATCTGTGTCGACGGACACCAGTGTTTTGGTAACACATTGTGACTACGGTCACCAGAGGTTTGGTACTTCCAGAGGTTTGGCACCTCATAGCGTCTCGTCCCAGTGGCTTAGCACCACAGTGGGTTGGCCCCACAGATGATAATACAGGATTGACGCCAGTGATTTGGTATCACACGATGGGTTGGCCCCATCAACCGATTTGTGTCTTCGGACACCAGAGGTTTGGCACCTCCAGTGATTTGGCATCACATCTGTGACTATATGTCACTAGTGGTTTGGCACCACCAGTGGTTTGGTACCACAACGGGGTAGACAGAGGCGTTTGGTTGGCTAGGTTGGGTACATAACCTTATGCATGTTGATTGTTATACAGTGTGTATGAAATTGCTTAAACCGGGGGAAGGGTTACATACTGAGTCTTGGTGACTCACCTTCTCCTTTATTTTTCAGGTGACACGTAAATCGCGGATATGGAGCCGGAGGGACTCGAGGTGGCCATGCAGTGGGATTTAAATTTAATAGACTTTGAATTTTGGTTGATTTACTTTTCGGTTGTTGGTTTAAATTTTAATTGGGTTGTAATAAGGCCTCCTAGGATTATTTTATTATCGATACATGTTTGAATACTTGTTTTAAACTACTTACTTATAAGAACGAGTTCGTATGTTTTCCAAAGCAATCGTAAAGGTTTTAAAGTACCATCGTGTACATTTAAAATATACATATTAACTTGACTTAACAAATATTTTCAAAATAAATCTAAATATGGGTTTTATACACCTCAAATGTTTTAACCAAAATAACTATCTTTTACTAAAAAGTTAAATTGGTTTTCAAAGATTTCAAAATGTTTTCTCCGTAGCAAACCAAACTCGGTCATAACGTTTGGGCCGGCTTTGGGTTGTTACAGATAAACTTAGTTTTTGAGTTGAAAAGGCATGTATAGGCTAGACTAAGCTGTATTACTAATGACACTTGATCATGTGTATATATCTAGCCATACGAAAATGGCTATCTATTTTGGTTAAACTTTGTTCATGTGTTTTGATGAAATGGCTTGCTCATGCCATGAATTATTGTTTGTATTCGGATGTGGTTTAGGTACTATTTGAAATGTGAATAGGTGATACGAATGTTATGTATTTAGTTGGAGAAAAACTTGACTTGGGTCGTTGTTGCTTAATACAGTTGGTTAGGCTAAGTAATATGAGTGATCTTATGATTAAAGATTGTGTATGTAAGTTAACTTGTTGGATTCATTGTTGATGATAAGTATAAGTAGTTACAAATTATGGAAAAGTGGTAATGAATATGCGGTCAAGACATGGTTTATATGCTTGTGTTTTTAGGTTAAGTTGGCTTTGAGACTTATGTTCATGTATGGTCAATTGTTGTACAATTAGTAATATGAATTTTGCATGAATTATGGAAGTTTAGTTGGCACATTCGGTCTTTGATCTATGCATATAACATGCAAAGTTAGGTTGTGGTTATGCATTAAAAGCTAAGGTTATGCATATTCGGATATATTCATTTATTTACAAATGAAGTGTATTATCTTTTAGTCCATAGATGTAAAGTCAAATGATGTATGCATGTAACCGTAATGAAGCTTATTAGAAGTTCCAACTACAAGGTTCGGTGTGCTTTGATTCAAAATGAAATGGTACGTGAGGCATGTTTGCATGAAACGATTACAAAAGTAGTGGTACTAAATAGGTGTTTGTATCATAGAATTAAATAGATAAATATGCTAATAATGAGGTTAGAAGTATATTGTTTGATTATTTTGAATTTGTGGATGATTATATTGAATATGTTTTAACTTAGTATATCAAGTATATATATATACTATGCCCATGTGCTTTGTCTGTCTAAGATAAGAATTAATTGATTGAAAAAGATTTGGCTATTTGGTAATGCCTGTAACCCTAATCTGGCGATGGATACGGGTTAGGGGTGTTACATATTATCAAGTTGAAAATGAGTATTATTCATGTTATGAATGATGAATTATAGATTATGATTATTATAGTAAAGTATGCTGATCTATGTGATCAAGTGATACAAGTATCTTGTCTACCTCACGAGCATGAGACTAGTAAGTGTCATGAGATATGCAAAAATCAGTAAGAGTAAGTAAGCTTAAACAGCTGAAATTATGATGCCATTGTTTATGCCAAAGAGTTTTTGTTAAACAAACATATTGCTATGAGCATTATTTGGAAACTTACTAAGCTAAATGCTTACTTCTTTTATCCTTTCTTTCCATGTAGTTCCGCCAAGCTAATCTCGTGGATCATCGTTATCGGAGATCGAAGCAAACTATCAATCGCTATTTTGGTATAGCCAAGTTGTTTTTATTAAGTATGGCATGTATAGAAAACACTTCATTTTGAGTATATGTTTTAAGAAGAACTAAAGTATAGGCTATCAAGCTAATTTTTCTTTTGTAAATGGCTAAGTGACAGGCCAAGATGGGCTATGTATGTATGTCTATTGATATCAATGAAGCATACAGTATTGTTCATGAAAGATATAGCAATCTGAGTTGTTGAATTGGATATGAGATTGATCTTGGTTTCAAGGTGGCAATTGGCTTGGTAAATAGCCTTTAAGTGCCCACACGGATAGACACACGGGCGTATGTCTTGGCCATACGTCCCCTGCACTTTAGTACCGTAAGTTAGAATAGACTATGGGTTAATCCCACGGCTATTTGTTTAGGCCGTGTGTGACACACGATCAGAACATGGGCGTGTGCCCCAGGCCGTCTTAATATAGTCAGTGTCGACCACGGTTGGAAGACACTGGCGTGTCAAGGCCGTGTGAATATAGTCTGTGTCGACCATGGTTGGAAGACATTGGCGTGTCTTAGGGGTTTATGGGCGTGTCCAAGGCCATATGGGTTTGTGACCCCTGCTTTAAAGAAAAGTTTTCGATTAAGTTCCGAAAGTTTTTAGATACGTGTTTAAGGCCTCGTAGGTCCATGAAATGTATGATTAGACTAAGAAAGAGAAGTTTTTAATTCGGAACAAAATTTTACAGCCCGTAAGTGCATGTTTAAGAAAGTTCAAGCATAGTGATGTCTCATATCAGGTCTCAGCCTTGGAGTCGGATATGGGGTGTTACATTTAGTGGTATCAGAGCTACGGTTTAGTCGGTTCTAAGATTAACGTAGCACGAGCACGAGTCTAGCTATACATGCTATACGTAAGAATGTTTTTATAATGATAGTGTAGCGACTCCTGACAACTTAAATTATGTTTACACATATAGTAAATGGATCCCGAAAGAGCTATGGTGGATGATGTAGAAAGTAACACGTCGGCTCCCGCTGAAGTGACGGTGCCGTACAAGAATAAGAATAGAACGACTACGGTGAGTCAAGGAGGAGGAGAAGAGGCTAGAGAGGCCTTCCTCCATATGATGAGCACATGGTATACGGAGTTCGTTTGTACGAACCCGAATACACAGCCCCCTCTACCCCCGTCTGTTCCACAACCTATCCCTACAGCCCCTCAAGCAGTAGAGGTGGTAAGAAGAGACAAACCTCTAGTTGATAGGATCAGGAAACATAAGGCAGAAGAATTTCAGGCTAAAAGAGATGATGACCTGGAAAAGGCTGAGTTCTGGTTAGAAAATACCATCAGGGTATTTAATGAGTTGTCATGGACACCTAAGGAATGCATGAAGTGTGTAGTCTCTCTTTTAAGAGATTCTGCCTATCAATGGCGGAACACCTTGGTATCGGTAGTACCAAGAGAGAAGATCACTTGGGAATTCTTTCAAGAAGAGTTCAAGAAAAAGTATATCAGTCAAAGGTTTGTGGACCAAAAAGGAAGGAATTTGTAGAACTGAAGCAAGGTAAGATGTCGGTGACTGATTATGAGCGTAAGTTTGTACGACTCAGCAAATATGCTCGAGAATGCGTGTCCACAGAGGCCATCATGAGTAAAAGATTTGAAAATGGGTTAAATGAAGACATCAAGTTGTTTATTGCTATCTTAGAACTAAAGGAATTCGTTATGTTAGTAGAGAGGGCTTGTAAAGCCGAAGAACTAGTAAAGGAGAAGAGGAAATCTGAAATGGAGTCTCGTGACTCTAGAAAGAGAGAGTGGAATAAGTCATTCCAATCCTCATCCAAGAAGTCAAGAGATTTCTCCACCCGATCGGCTACTTCCATTGGGCTTTCAAGGAAGGACAAGAGTAAGCAGTATTCGGGAAATAAAGCACAGACGACTTCAGTTGCTAGTGTGGGGAACATCCGATCGGATAGATCCAAGTGCCCATGGTGTGGCAGACGTCATCTTGGAGAATGTCGAGTGCATGAAGATACATGTTTCAGATGTGGTTCTCAGGACCACTACATAAAGGATTGTCCTGAGATGATAAAAAAAGAAAGAATTCAAAACTCGAGATCCGGGAGTATGGTCAGAGGAAGATCGCAGAGGAACCCAGGAAGTGGGGCAAGTGGGAGAGATAACCCTATAGAACAGGCTGCGAGACCTGAGGGTAGGGTGCCTGCGAGAACTTATGCCATTCGCACTCGCGAGAAGGCATCTTCCCCTAATGTTATTACGGGTACCTTTTCTCTTCATGATATTAAAGTTATTGCTTTAATAGGTCCCGGATCCACACAGTCTTCTATTTGCATGAAACTGGTATTCGGTATAAGTATGCCTATAGAGTCTACAGAATTTGTGATTAAAGTGTCTAATCCCTTAGGCAAAGGTGTTTTAGTTGATAAAGTATGTAAAGACTGTCCATTGATAATTAGAGGTCATTATTTTAAATCAAATCTTATGTTGTTACCATTTGATGAGTTTGACCTCATTCTTGGAATGGACTGGTTGACAGCCCATGATGTAATAGTTAATTGTGGGAAGAAGTACATTGAGACGAGATGTGAGAATGGGGACACTCTCCATGTAGAATCAGATGAACAAGGTAGGTCGTCAGTAATGATTTCTCATATGATGGCACAGAGATACATAAGTAAGGAGTGTGAGACATATCTGGCCTTTGTGATGAATGTTAGAGAAACAGAGTTAAAGATTGAGTCAGTACCGATAGTATGTGAGTACTTGAATGTTTTTCCTGAGGAATTACCAGGACTGCCTTCGGTTAGAGAAGTTGAGTTCAGTATTGAGCTAGCTCCTGGTACTGTACCGATATCTATTGCTCCTTACAGAATTGCCCCAACGGAGTTGAAAAAGTTGAAGTCACAGTTACAAGAATTGACAGATAAAGGCTTTGTAAGATGAAGTTGTTCACTATGGGGTGCTCCGGTTTTATTTGTGAAAAAGAAAGATGGCACTATGAGATTGTGCATAGATTACTGTCAGCTTAATAAAGTGACTGTGAAGAACAAGTACCCATTGCGTAGGATAGATGATTTGTTCAATCAATTGAAAGGAGCCACCGTGTTCTCCAAAATAGACTTGAGATCAGGGTACTACCAGTTGAGAGTAAAGGATTCAGATGTTTCTAAGACCGCTTTTCGAACAAGGTATGGGCATTATGAATTTTTAGTCATGCCTTTTGGATTGACCAATGCTCCTGCGGTATTTATGGACTTAATGAACTGCATCTTTAGGCCATACCTAGACAAGTTTGTAGTTGTTTTTATTGACGACATACTGATTTATTCTCGATATGAGATCGAGCACGCTGAACACCTATGGACAATTTTACAGATTTTACGAGAAAATCAGTTGTATGCCAAGTTCAGTAAAAGTGAATTTTTGCTCAAAGAAGTAGGATTTCTAGGACATATTGTCTCGAGAGATGGAGTCCGAGTAGATCCAAGTAAGATTTCGGCCATAATAGATTGGAAGCAACCGAATAATATCTCTGAGATTAGAAGTTTCTTAGGCTTAGCCGGTTATTATAGACGATTCGTCAAGGGGTTTTCCATGATTGCAACCCCGATGACGAAGTTGTTACAGAAAAATGTGAAGTTTGAGTGGACAGAAAGATGCCAACAAAGTTTTGAGAAACTAAAAGCATTATTGGCAGAAGCTCCAGTTTTAGTACAATCTGAGACGGGGAAAGAATTCATAATTTACAGCGATGCATCCTTAAATGGGTTAGGCTGTGTGTTTATGCAAGAGGACAAAGTGATTGCTTATGACTCAAGATAGTTGAAGCCTCATGAGAAGAACTATCTGACACACGATCTAGAGTTGGCTACCATAGTCTTCGCATTGAAAATATAGAGACACCATCTGTATGGTGAAAGATACCGAATTTTCACTGATCACAAAAGTTTGAAGTACTTGATGACGCAAAAAGAGTTGAACTTAAGGAAACGGAGATGGTTATAGTTAATAAAAGATTATGAGTTGATCATTGACTACCATCCAGAAAAGGCGAACGTGGTCACCGATGCTTTAAGCAGAAAGTCCCTATTTGCGTTAAGGGCAATGAATTCGCGGATGACTTTATTCGATGATAGATCTATTCTAGCTGAGTTAAGAGCTAGACTAGTATTTCTCCAAGAGATCTTAGAAGCTCAGAAAGAAGATAGTGAACTGCAAGCCAAAAGAGCTCAGTGCGACTCAGATATTGAATCCGACTTTTGGATTAGTTCCGATGGATGTTTGATGTTTAAAGATAGAGTTTGTGTACCAAGAAAGGAAGAGCTTATTCAGAGAATTTTGTATGAGGCACATAACGGACATTCGAGTAGTACTAAGATGTATAATGATTTGAAACAATAGTATTGGTGGCCGAAAATGAAGAAACATATTTTAGAGTTTGTCTCCAAGTGCATGACTTGTCAGCAAGTAAAGGCTGAACACCAAGTACCTTAGGGTTTACTTCAACCCATTTTGGTTTCCGAGTAGAAATGCGACCGTATCACTACAGATTTTGTAACGGGTTTACCATTGTCACCGAGCAAGAAAGATGCTATATGGGTTGTAGTTGATAGACTCACGAAGTCAGCACATTTTATGCCTGTATGAGTGGATTACTCACTTGACAAGCTGGCAAGCTTGTACGTTTCAGAAATAGTAAGGCTTCATGGAGTTCTTTTATCAATCATATCGGATAGATATCCGAGATTCACATCCAGATTTTGGAAGAAGCTACAAGAGGCCCTGGGTACAAAGTTGAGCTTTAGTACAGCTTTTCATCCTCAAACCGACGGTCCGTCGGAGAGGTTAATTTAAGTACTCGAGGATATGTTCAGATGTTGTGTTCTAGAATTCCAAGGCAGTAGGGAAAAGTTTCTCCCATTGGTAGAATTTTCCTATAATAATAGCTTTCAGTTGAGCTTAAAGATGGCGCCTTATGAGGCTCTATATGGGCATAAGTGCAGAACGCCTTCGTTTTGGATTGAACACAAAGAAAACCAAATTCACGGGGTTGATTTGGTCAGAGAAGCAGACAGACAGAAATCCTACTCAGATTTAAGAAGAAAAGAGATAGAGTATCAAGTCGGGGATAAAGTTTTCTTGAAAGTGTCACCATGGAGAAAAGTTCTAAGATTTGGCCGTAAAGGCAAGTTGAGCCCACGTTTCATCGGACCATATGAGATTTCCGAGAAAGTTAGGCCGGTAGCTTTTCGATTGGCTTTGCCGTCAGAGTTAGAAATTATACATGATGTGTTTTAGGTGTCAATGTTGAGACACTACCGATCAGATCCTTCACATGTAATTACCCCGTCAAAGATAGAGATTCATTTCGACATGACATAAGGTGAAGAACTAGTTAAGATTTTAGCTCGAGAAGTCAAGCAGCTAAGAAATAAAAGTATTGCCCTAGTGAAAGTATTGTGACAAAGACATGGGATAGAAGAAGCTACATGGGTACTAGAAGAAAGCATGAGAAATTAGTACCCAAACCTATTTGCTGGTAAGATTTTCGAGGACGAAAATCCTTAAGGGAGAGAATTGTAACGGCCTGATTTAGGACCTAGTCGGAACAGTGGTGCGAGACCACAAATCCGAAGTAGTAGTATGAGTTTTTAAGGTATTTGAGATGGTTGCATGATATTATGAAAGTTTAATGAAGAAATTTTATGAAAATTCGTAGTAAAAGGTCTATTAGGACTAAATTGCAAAAGTTGTAAAATATGAGTTTCTAGAAGCTTTTTGTATTAAATAGCTTTAGAATATTAATTAGAAGTCCTTAAATAGCAGTTTTCCCAAATTATAATTTTTGGACAAAAATGGACATGAGTTAGTAAATGGGGGAATTTTTAAAGAGAAGGGCATTTTAATCATTTATCAATTAAATGATTTAAAAGGGAAAAAGGTGATAAAAATTCTTATTCATCATCCTCCTTGTGCCGAAAATTGGAGGGACTCCATAGCTAGGGTTCTTCAATTTTTTCAAGCTTGCTAGTAAGTTCATTTTAGCCCAGTTTTTTAATATTCTTCGTATTTTTTGGAATCCTCGTATTATGAGTTAGCTAATTTTAGCTATAAGATGAGCTAAGATTTATGTTCATAAATCTACCCATGTATGAGATGCTTGTAAAATGATATTTTATGGAAGATTATGAGAGTTTGATGTTAGATAAACATCTTTTTCTAAGTGAATTTCATGAAAAATACTAGTAAGGACTAGTTTGTTAATACTATGAAATTTGTCATACATGGTAGAAATGGTGAGAATTTGTTATTGCTATAGTTGAGATAATAAATCACCTAATCATGAAGTTTAAGAAAGTGGTATGAATAGTGATTTTGGCAAAGTATGAGTTAAGAGTCAATTTAGTCAATGTGAGTATTAAATGATCTAAATTATTATTATAGATCAAGAAAAATGAAGCCCAGATCGAAACCAAGGCAAGAACAAAGCCAAGGACTAAATTACATATCTATATACATTTTGTGTATCAAGGTAAGTTTGTATGATTTCCAAGCTTCATGAATATTTTCATTGAATTGCTTGTTATGTTGTTAAATATACATTACTTTCATGAGAATGTTTAATGGTATGCTATACAAAGAAATTAATGAGATGAAGCATGAGAAAGTCCCGATTGAAGTTGAATTACTTAGGATACTCGATCTACCACATGAGATAAGAAAGTCCGTATAAGACCAAGCCAAGGCATGGCATCAGCAATCAAGCAAAGTTATCATGTAAGTCCAAGACAAGTCTTGGCATCGAAGAGTTATTATGGGATGAAGAACCATGTAAGCCCAAGCCAGGGCATGGCATTGGTGAGTCTCCAAGTAAAGATGTCATGTAAGTCCAAGACAAGTCTCGGCATTGAAAAGCTATCATGAGATAGAGATCCCATGTAAGTCCAAGCCAAGGCATGGCATTGGTGAGTAACAAGAAATATTTCATGTAAGTCCAAGCCAAGGCTCGGCATTGACCAGTTCATGAGTAAAGATACCAAATAAGACCATGTCAAGACATGGCAATGGTAAGTTCCCAAGGGAAAACACAAGGAAGACTTTGAGTAAGTCCATGTCAAGACATGGCATCAATTCCAAGATGAGAGATCCCATGTAAGACCCTATCGAAGATACGACTTTGGCATCGAGTTATATGTGGGATGAGATTCAGTATCCTCATTTGTTCATAGAAATTCATCGGGTAAATGAGTAAAGCTTAAATGAGATAGCAAGAAAATTAAGTAAGCAAAGCTATTATCAAGTTGAAAATGTGTATTATTCATCTTATGAATGATGAATTAGAGATTACGATTATTATAATAAAGTATGTTGATTTATGTGATCAAGTGATACAGGTATCTTCTCTACCTCACGAGCATGAGACTAGTAAGTGTCATGAGATATGTAAGAATCAGTAAAAGTAAGTAAGCTTAAACAGCTGAAATTATGATGCCATTGTTTATTCCAAAAAGTTTTTGTTAAACAAACATATTGCTATGTGCATTATATGCAAACTTACTAAGCTAAATGCTTACTTCTTTTGTCCTTTCTTTCCATGTAGTTCTGCCAAGCTAATCTCGTGGATCATTGTTATCGGAGCTCGAAGCACACTATCAATCGCTATTTTGGTATAGCCAAGTTGTTTTTATTATGGAATGTATAGAAAACACTTCATTTTGACTATATGTTTTAAGAAGAACTAAACTATAGGCTATCAAGCTTATTATTCTTTTGTATATGGCTAAGTGATAGGCCAAGAATGTCTAAGTATGTATGTCTATTGATATCAATGAAGCATAGAGTATTGTTCATGAGAGATGTAGTAATCTGAGTTGTTGAATTGAATATGAGATTGATCTTGATTTCAGGGTGGCAATTGGCTTGGTAAATAGCCTTCAAGTGCCCACACGGATAAATACATGGGCGTATGTCTAGGCCATGTGTCCCCTACACCTTAGTACCTTAAGTTAGAATAGACTATGGGTTAATCCCACGGCCGTTTGTTTAGACCGTATGTCAGAACATGGGCGTGTGCCCCAGGCCATGTGAATATAGTCAGTGTTGACCACGATTGGAAGACAAGGGCATGTCAAGGCCATGTGAATATAGTTACTGTCGATCACGGTTGGAATACATGAGCGTGTCTAAGGGGTACACGGGCGTGTCCCAGGCCACATGGGCGTGTGGCCCCTCCTTTAAAGAAAAGTTTTCGATTAAGTTCCGAAAGTTTTTAGATGCATATTTAAGGCCTCGTAGGTCTATGAAATGTATGATTAGACTAAGAAAGAGAAGTTTTTAATTCGGAACAAAATTTTACAGCCCGTAAGTGCATGTTTAAGAAAGTTCAAGCATAGTGATGTCTAATATCTGATCTCAGCCTTGGACTTGGATATGAGGTGTTACACGCCCATGTTTGGACCCCGTGTGTATTTCACTAGCATTCTTTTTATGCACCACGGCAAAACCTCACGCCCATGCGGTGGCCGTGTATAACACCCCTAACCTGAGACCGTCACCACAACAGGGTTAAGAGGCATTACCGATCAAACGGAACCTTTAACATCCAAAAATTTCAACACAAAGTCAATCCTTACTATTCGCATTTATTTATAAACATAGTGTCCCTTAAATGAGTCATCAAGACCCTAAGCACGCTTATAAACTGAGTCGGGACTAAATCAAAACACATAGAAAATTTCTCAAAAAATTTAAAACTTTACTAAAATACAGGGGAGACACGCGCCGTGGGGAGAGACCGTGTGCCCTCCACGGCTTCTAGACACCCCGTGTATCCATCCGTGTCTATATACTAACTATACCAACACGGTCATTAGGGCGCCTTTGTGTGTGCCGTGGCGCGTACTTTTAGGTCATATATCGACTTCCCACCACGCCCACCAAGCACGCCCGTGTCGAGGCCATGTACTTTTTAGTTAGCTACTGACTTGCACACTACGGCCAGATGACACACCCGTGTCGAGGCCGTGTGATGCTAAACTGCATCCTACAATTCACCCACTGTCATTAGTCACGCCCGTGTGCCACAGCCGTCTGACATTATAGGCCATTTTGCAAGGGTCAAACCTACGAGCAACACATCCCAAAACATATCATGCACATAAGGCAAACAAGAACTTACCAAATGACCATTCATTCTATGCATTCAATTTCCATTACAACCATAACAAATTCAATAGCAAATCTTATCTCATCACAAGCATAATACATTGAATACCAAACATCGTTTCTTCTCAATTCACTAATTCATATTAGCATTTTATCAATACCAAGTTACCATTCATAAGTCAACTTCTCAAACCACAAACCATGCCAAAAGATGCATCACATATATACCAAAGTTATTCATGCTAAAACTAGCACATATCTAGCTACATCTCATGGCTACTACAAATCTCAAACATGATTCAAATGTCTAGCCTATACATGCCATATCTTAACTATATACATCTTTCCAAAATACCCCAAAATAGATTGCCGATAGTGTGACTGAGAAGCTGACGATCCCCTGATCCGAGCTAGCTTTACTGACACTGCAAAGTAGAGAAACAAATCACACAGTAAGCTTATAAAGCTTAGTAAGTTGGAAATAAAATACAACCATATCATCAAATCAAACCAATTCATACAATAATCATCACATAGATCATTCTTCTTGTACATATACCATACTATCAATAGCTAAAATACTCATTCGTCCTTCCATAACATCATCTATAAACTCATCAACCACAAAGGTTCGACACATACCTCGGCAAACACATAGTTATTCAATCTCCAAGCTATTCAATGCTCAACTATACTTGTTGATCATCCTTTAATATTCATTTAATTGCATCGCACACTCAGTGATATATACATAATCATAACATATTTTTCCTCGCACACTTAGTGCCTATTCTTTTAACCGACTAGTCTCGGTGTCACACACACAGTGACAAGTCAATAAGCCATAGCTTTCATATCATCTCACACTCAGTGCCTTTCATTTCTGTTTCAATTTTACATTTCGCACACTTAGTGCCACCAGCTTATTCATACACATAGCATCTCGATTTCATCCACATATACACATTTATTTCATAATACTAAACATATCTTAATAACATGTATTATATCCGAACTTACCTCAGACGTCGACTGTAACAACCCAAACCCGGTCAATACGCCATGACCGAATTTGGCATGCCATTGAGGAAAACGTTGTGAAGAAAATCGAGTGAACAATTAATTTTTTGTGAAAAACTCTTTGTTGTTCTATGTTTGTAGAAAACAAGTGTATAATAAATTGAAAGCTAACAATTTACTTTGAAATCTCGTAAATAAATCTTAAAAACTTAGTTGCAAAACCATAGATTAGAAAACCTTTTATAGTTTAAAAGAAACCAAAGTGATTAGGTTGAAAACTGTATCGAATGAAAATTTGGAAACTTGAGTTTTGGAAAATAATAGTATTAATTATCTAAAACACTTAAGTTGTTAAAACTATCAAATGAATTATGTTACCCGATGGTAACGTTTTAAAAACCATCGCATTTTGTAGTTTAGAAAACTTTGTGCACATACCATTAATTCAACCATATAATTTGTAAACCATATTTAAATCAAATCCAAAGCGTATAAATAATCCCAAAACATAATTAAAGAGGCCTTATTATAAACCCAAATTAAATCAAAAACCAAATAAAAATAAAGTTAAGTACCCAAATGGAAGTTCATGAAAAATCAAACTTTATTGCATGGCCTCATCGAGCTCATCCGGCTCCTCATCCGCGATCTCAGGAATCACCTGAAATGATAAGGGCGAAGGTGAGTCACTAAGACTCAGTGCATAATCCCTCTCCCGGGTAATAGCCACGTACTTACACAAATTATAACCAAGCAATATATATATGATGCACCCAACCTAGCCATCCAAAAACTCCTTTTTCTACCCCGTGTGGTACCAAACCACTAATGGTGCCAAACCACTGGTGACCAAAGTCACGATATTCAATATTGTGATACCAAATCACTGGTGAGCCAAAGTCACAAATAATCAGATTGTGGGGCCAACCCACTTGTGATACCAAATCACTGGCGACAATCCCATATCTCAAAAGTGGGGCCAACCCACGGTGGTATTAAACCACTGGGACGAGTCGCTATGAGGTGCCAAACCTCTGGTGTCCCAAAGACACAAATGTGGTACCAAAACACTGGTGACCAAAGTCACGAATAATCCAATTGTGGGGCCAACCCACTTGTGATACCAAATCTTTGGCGACAATCCCATATCTCAAAAGTGGGGCCAACCCACGGTGGTATTAAACCACGAGGGGACGAGTCGCTATGAGGTGCCAAACCTCCGGTGTCCCAAAGACACAAATGTGATACCAAATCTTTGGAGGTACCAAACCTCCGGTGTCCAAGACACAAATATCAATCTTCCCCCTGCTCTCATATCACCCATCACAATGCAATATTTGAACAAATCATGTCAACATACTTTATTATGAATCACATAACAAATATATCATAAATTGTAGATCATGATTTCAATCCACATGTATTAACAACATATAGAAACGGACTTACCCGAATCCTCATTCATACCATCATGGTATCATATCAAGATCTCATCGTTTTCCCACTTTGATAATATGATTAGTAAATTAATATTATAAATACATATATATAACCGAGTTATAAAGTGTGTAAGGTACACACTTTTCACCAACGAACATACTAACTTTCGGAGATCCGATCTATCGCGCTATATCACCTTGTCCTACATTCGGCCAAACCACAACACTTTAATCAAGACCATTCGGCCAACATCATATCTAAATCCCAAAAGCCTTAGGCTTTCTCAACCAACTTAAAGAATATTGAATCCTTACCACTTGACTTACCAACTTCGATTGCTAATGGAATGGACTTAGATCGATTGCTTCTGAAGTCCCAAAAAGCCTAAAAGAATGATTGAATCCTAATATTGATTAGAACCTTGAAACAAATGCCCATAGGTTCAGCCTTTGTTCATAAGAAAACGGCATAGAAAAGAGAAAGAAAAGAAGGAAAAACGGCCATTAACACTTACCCATTTCTAAAACCGATTGAAGAAAACCCAAAATGAATGCCTACCCTTGATGATATTCGGCCAAGACAAATCAAAAAGGGAGTGGGAAGTTTCGGCAATATGGTTATGAAAGAAGAAAAATATGTGAGTAGAAAAGAGAAAAAAATGAAAGAGAGAGGATTCAGTTTTAGCAACAATGGAAGAAAGAAAAAGTGAGTTTGGGGAAGAAAGAGGTTCGGCTAAATGAAACAAAAAGGAAATGTTGTGATTTTGAACAATATTCAAAAGAAAGAAAAGAGAGAAAATGGGATTAAGAGATTCGACCAACACCTATTTTTCCAAAGAAGAAAAGTGCACAAAAATGCACAAAGTTCAAATGTAGTTTCGGTTTCAAGAGGACAAATGAAAGAAAGAAAATGGTATTTGGTTCAAACAAAATGAGGCTAAAAACCAAAAGCAAAATTGCACCAAAAGCACAATACACATTCGGCCAAGGAGGGGAGTTTTTGGAAAGAAAGAAAAACAAAAGCCAAAAGTTGCACAAATGCAAAAGTTGACCAACTATCCTCCCCCAAACCTCCTATCAATATTCGGCCACCCCCCTAGCCACACATGCCGTCCATATTCATGCATTAATGGCCTTGGAATAGTTTCCAAAACATATTCCTTAAGCCAAGCCTATCCTTCTATAACCTTAAGATTCCTTTCCTAAAGTACAAACTTTCCTAAACCAATATTCAACTTACCAAAAATTTGAAAGTCCAACCTTCCATATATAAAGCTTGACCGTCCATTAATGCTAAGATGTACAAAAATACAATCCTCAAAATGCCTTCCATGCTACTCGAACCATTTCCCTCATGCCACCTTTCAAGCTCCTTAACCACCTTACCACTAACTCCTCATGTGCTTTAATTTAACACTTAATCCACTTCACTAAATTTTTCCATACTAAAAATTATTCTAGATTAGCTAATATTTCCAAGCCTTCACACAAATATACTAAGCACACAATAACAATCATATCCAAGCTAACACAAGTAACAACATGATGCTCTAATATTTTTAGGATATTACATCGACTATAGATACGGTCGATTAATCTAGCACTTTATCTTTGCCTCGATCTCGATCCGAACCACTTCTCTCTTGGTCTATAGAAATTTAAAATCAATCCATTCAATCATCATTTCATTCAATTTAGCCCACATACACACATTTAAGGCATTTTGCATAATAGCCCTCATATTTTCACATTTCGACACTTTAGCCCTTAATTCACAAAATCATCAAATTCACATAATTTCACTTAGCACCAGTCTAGCCGAATTTTACTAATATCCATACAAACCCACACATTTCATTTATTTCACACTTTCACCCTTCAATTTGCTATTTTCACAATTTAGCCCTAATTTGCTAAATTCACCAAAAATTCAAAAACAACACATGTTAATCCAACAGCAAGTTCTCATATTTTACTATCAACTAGCACATAGCTCAAGCATTCATCAATGGCTCATCACAAAAACATCATCAATTAACAATATTACAACATGGGTTAGCTAGAGCACGAAGCAACGATTACGAAAACGTAGAAATTAATAAAAACCAAACACAAAACACTTACTAATTGAAGCTTGAAGTTGCCGAAACCCTGAAAACATCAAAACCCTCTTTTCTTTCTCAATTTTTGATGGAAAATATTTGTTAAAGATGAGCATTTTAGTTCATTTTGTTTATTATAACTTTTATAATTGATTTCCAATTATACCCTTAATGAAATAAATATTAAAGCTTATTATGGATGGTTATAAATGTCCATCAACCTTCCACTATCACTAAATATGGTCTAATTGCACCATAAGACCTCCTTATTTAAAAGACAACAACACTTAGATACTTAAAAATCAGCACATAGCTTTTACTCTTTACACGATTAAGTCCTTTATCTTAATTCGACACATAAACAATTAAATTATCACACAGAATTTTCACACAGACTATGTCACATATCATTCACACAGAAAATATCATTAATATATTTTTACGACCTCGAATTTTTGGTCTCAAACCTTTTCCGACTAGGGTCTAAACCGGGATGTTACACCGTGTCCTACCCCACGGTTGAGACACACGACCATGTCTCTAGCCCATGTGGCATACATTAGGCTATTTTCAAACCTTTTGTGCTCTTACCTCTTTGTACTAATATACAATATATCGATCTTTGTTATACCTTTAGCTAATTTTAACTTAGCCACATCAAGACATTTCTCCATGCATGCATAAAATAGGTTTACTTACCTATAGGCATTATGAGCCACATCTCATGGCTTTATTAAACGAAGCAATATAAGCCTAAACATTTGGTTAATTCATAATAATACATACAACCAATAACTAAATCTCTATACATGCTATTCACTTGAAAATAATTAGGAATTGACGTGATTCCAACTTGACAAATTGATAGTGTTATGATACCTCCAACGATCTCCAACCCCGAGCCAACCTGACAACACTAAGAGAAATGGGAAAATGGTGTAAGCTTTATATCTTAGTAAGTTGGCATATTAATAATAATAAGCAATTTAATTAACAATATTAACCCATTTCTCAATAAATATGCTCAAGAAAATATAATCAATATTCACATAGTTTCACCTTTTTCTTAAGTTCAGCTTAAGCTATTTTTCTGAGTCACAGTCACTAATTTTATTATTTCATAAGCTACAGAGCTCGAAATTAAGTTCCATGAATTTTCCCAGAAATTATACCCATATACCGTCTTGCCATAAAATTTTCAAAATTTTTAGTTTGGCCAATCAATACCAGATTATTCTTAAAGTTGCCATTATTTCACTATTTGATGGTTCTAACCTATCTTTACAAAAACTCAGTTATCTCATTCTACATAATTCAAATAATGTTCTCATTTATTCCAATAAAAAATAGACTCATTAAACATTCTAAGAATATAAAAATGCTCCATGATTATTTGATTACAATTTTTAATAATTTATCCAAGACAGAACAGGGGATCACGAAGTCATTCAGAACCAGTCTCACTAAAATTTAAATATCTCATAATTTCCACTTCTCTTTCTTACTCTATTTCTTTTATATGAAAATAGACTCAATGATCTTTCAATTAATATCTTCTTCATTTTCTAATTCAATTTCAACTATTTTCGGTGATTTTTCAAAAGTACACAATTGCAGTTGTTCAGTACTGTTTTACTGCAAATTTCACTTTTTCATGATTTCTATGTATTCACTTTCATTTTTTTACACATATGCAATAAACAACATATAACTTGGCACATAACTATCACTTGATCATATGCACATCTCACTCATTTGCATCCTTACTATTAATGCATCATAATCTAAGCATTTTATTCAACATATAAATCATACAATAACAATTTTGTACACATACCTGTACTACTTATTCATACGATTCTCTACTTAATTTCATACCTGCACTTCACTTATAAAAACAATTTCATATTCACACTTACTCATATAAATACATCAAACACAATGTTCACTTTCACATTATTATCACATGATTAAATCCTTTTTCACATTCAAACACTTTTCATTATATCAATTCAATACCCCGTTGAACCATACGGAATACTAAAGGATACGTGGAATAAGGCACAGAGTGCCACACTGTAATATAGCTGAAGCTATCACTGAATGTAGCCGAAGCTACCATTGTAATGTAGCCGAAGCTACCACTATAATACTGGGGTTACCCTCAGGCCTGCTCACACAAGCTGTCAGTTCAAGGTTAATATACAGTGCTGCTCACACAAGTTGTTAGGTGTCTGTAACACATGCAAGATCACCCAGCCACTGATATAACACACTGAACCAGCACCCGGGGAACACTTTCACACTGAAAATACTGAAATTCTTAGTGACATGTCACTTGTATCGTAATCGTTTCCTAAGGTTCAATCCAGACTTTTTCACACTTGTTAACACTTAGTCAATATTCACTTAATCAATTGTCTAATGATAACGCTAATTCACAATTACTCATAACATTCACAATCATAGAAGTCACATTTAAGTACAATATTTCAATGCACTTCCATGTACCATAGACATATTTTAAATCAATCTATAAACTTGGCACATTAAACATTTAATTCAACATAATTCAATTAATTCACTAATTTAGCGACTTAGCGTACAACTTTGTTCTTCCCCGATCTTAGTCCAAATTTTATAATTTCTTGATCTAACATGTCAAATAACACTCATTTAACACATTTTATCAACACACTAATCAATTCAATTCACATATCAAATTATGGCAAATTTATAACTTTGCCCCTAACATTTCAAAAAGTACACTTTTACCCCTAGGCTCGTAAATTAAACTTTATTCCTTTTTCTTATAATTTTTGACATGCTGATAATTTTTCCCTTCTATGGCAACATCAAATTCTTACTCTAACATACACTTATGAACATTAGGTATTTTTACTGATTATGTCGTTTTACTCTTTTTCACTTAAAATTGCTTAGCAAAAGTTCTTTAACATAATTTCAAGCTTCATTTTCTGCCATAAAACATCAAAATACACACTTTTCACCTATGGGTAATTTTCCAAAGATGAACCCTAACATGAATTATTGCTAGCATAAGCTAAATCGAGCTACCGGGACTCCAAAACCGTAAATAACTTGAAAAACGGGGCTAGAACGGACTGACCATGAGCTTGGAAAGTTGAGAAAACTCTAGCCATGTCTTCTCCTGATAAATTTCGTCCATATGAAGAAGATGGAAAAATTTTGCTTTTTTTTTTAATTCATTTAATTTACAAAAGGACCAAAATGCCCTTACAAAAAAAATAATCTTATCTAACATACACCATATCCATTTTTGTCCAACAAATTAATCAATGGGCTAATTACCATTTAAGAACCTCTACTTTAAAATTTCATAGCAATTTGATTAAGTTTAATCAAACTTACCTGAGGAAAGAAAACTGCTATATAATTTAAGCTTGTGTTCTTACCATTTATTCCCTTGCCAATATCAATTTCTTCCACAAAAATTTGAGAGACCTTGATATCAGAATCACCACATTCCTATTATCGAATCCAGAAATACAGTCATACTAAACATAGCCATCATAGACGAAAGAACATACTTTAAAGATGAGCCATGTCCGATAATTTACACAATAAGGGCGATAAGAAAACCCCAAATACGATACCATTCTAGAAGTCTGAGAACATAACTCTCACAAGAAAATAACAGAAATCCTGATGATTCCTTAGAGAAACCCAATAGAAAAACAATGCTTACCATTTCTGGACTTCCATCATAATAGAGATAATATATTTTCCGTGCATATAAAATAAAACCATAATCAGTAGAAACATAAGAATAGTCTCACATAAATTTTTACCATCGACTTTATTCCAACATATTTAAATAGAATTCTGATACGATCCACTCGGGATGAGTCGAGTCGTATGTAAGATGCCAGATCGTCTACGAGAAGCAATGATTATTTAGCTTAGTAAAATTGGTATGGAATGAAGTAATTTTGGCAAAATAGTAATTGGTGTAATTGGTTTAAGAATATGGTATGAAAAGGTAAGAAGTGAAAGAAAGAATTGGTTTGAGTTCAAAATGGTAAGATTTGAAAACGATGGAATTTGGTTTTGGTTCAAAATGGATAAGAAAGGAAAATGGATTAAATGAAAGTGCAAACAAGAACCAATGCCGATTTAGTATCGACCCATTGCTTATAAGCCCTTTAGTTCGGTTTAGGAGTGGTTAAGGTGACCTCAACCCACTATCTAGCAAGATAGGAACCTCGGTATGTTTGAACGCCACACTACGAGTAGTGATAAGTTTAGATTTCGACAAAGAAAAACGGATGACACAACTAGAACACTAGGTAGCCAACGAATCTTTGAACGAAAATAGAGAAAAGTTTGCCTCACAAATTGAGCAGAATAACATTAACAAATTATCAAATGTTCTCCATCAATAGGTTGATTACATGTATTTATAGTATCAAAAGAAGCTAGCGGAATGGTCACTTTTAATGAAGCTAATAATGAGCTCAAATGAAAAGTCTCATCTTCTGAAATTCTAACCCAAATAACTCCCATCTTCAATATGATTAATTTCTTCAATTATGTTGCTGTCAAAGTCCTTTGAAGTCTCCATGACCAATCAAAATGACACCAGCCTCCTTGATGGAAAATTGATTGCATGTAGTGATTACTCATGAAGCAACGGTTATGGAAGTTGAAAAAAAAAGAGGCTTCCGAAATTAAAGAAGAATAATATTCTTCTTTAATTGATAAAACAACTCCTTAATGATGTATTAAGACCCTTTATATCAGCCCCCTCTTGTGTAACCGAATTCACTTGAAAAGCCATCTTATTGAATGCATAACAGCCTTTAGAAGTAATGGATGTGAGTTGAAATGTCACCTGCAATTAACACATGTAATCATCACATTAATGCAATTATTAAACTTAAAACAAATTAACAACTAACTTAAATAAATGAACTAATACTTAAGCATCATTTATTCTAGGAACTAGTTTAATTAAGTAAAGCATTATTAAATGAACTTAACTCGTGCATCAATAAATTAACCTAGTAACTAGATTAATTAATGAAGCAACTATTAAATTAAATTCATTAAAAGAAACTCAATTAATTAAACTAAGATGAGTTGAAATGATGACCAGCAACTCCTTTATTAAACTAAGATGCTTAAATGCAAATATTTAAAATGCAAACTAAATGCAAAGCTGAAAAAAATTAAATAAATAGTTCAATTTAGTTGGAACAGTTAAAAAAAAAATTAGAATTGAGCTGAAATCGATTTGCAATATGTTGCAAAGAAACTTTATTGAGCTATTTCGAGCTCAAATGAGCTGAATTTGAATTAGAAGAAGCTCGTGGGCTGGGAACGAGCTGGTATCAGCTTGCCAGCAACGCAATGCTCGACTCGAGATACTTGTTTGATGAAGTTCGCAGGGTGTGCTCGCATCAAATCCCGAAGAGATAAAGAAATACCGATCATAAACCGACCAGACCAATAGGGCTTTCGCCTAACATCATAGTTAGCTTCTCACAACATAAGAACTCCATCAGAAATTGAACAATCACACACATATCTTTGAGGATAAAAGAATATATAGAATACACAGAAAAGATCATCATATTCATTTGAACTGTAACTGTCACACACACAGACATCTTTACTACTCAAATATCATTTCTTTGACTAATTCTATCATCATGAACGCCGTATTATTCCACTCACTAACAAAAAATCAATTCGGGAAAAATTTCAGCAAACACATACTTTAGACATCATATCTGAATAAGTCAATTAGCCAAGACTTACTTCTCCTTTATCACTGACATTGCATAATCTGTATAATCTTTAAAAGATTCTGATATCCTTCCAAAATTGTTTCCACTTTCCAAACTATTCTTATCTCTGTATGTATTACTAAGTATTTCACCACTAAACTATTTAGTTTTACATTTATGAACTTATTCCACATGATTCTCGTGAATTTTCGTTATAAAGCAACACTGGTAAAGGGGTAAGGTCGTAAAGCTTCTGACTTGACTCTCATAAATACACATATATGACTTTGCATTCATCACCAACATCATATAATCACAATTACATAATTCACTTCAAGCTAATTAACATACATAGTCACGTTACACAAACTTTTTCATTTACCTTATTCAAACAAGTGTACATAAACACACATTCTATCAATTTGAGTAAATTTACTTATCATTTTCACTTAATCAAATATGTTGGGCACATAATATCATATGCATGCCAAACAAACATGGATGGGCTTATCACCATATAAACTTTCATTTTACCCCACTTTTCACATTTCTCAACTTGTGGTTATCTTATTTCGTACATCAACATTTACATATCGTGAACTTCTATTCATACCTTTCCAAAATTTGACACATCATAAGCACGTTTCAATCATTTCAATATCATTATCAGCATTATCGAAAAATAGCTCAGTTGGAAGTTATCTCTGTCTTAGGAAGACAGTTCTCGTCAGAGTCGGGAGATATCCCATTATCACAGATAGTAGCATGGCATGTATAGCTAGACTCATGAATGCTATGTTAGTCTAAGAATCGACTAAACCATAGCTCTGATACCACTAAATGTAACACCCCTTACCCCTATCCATCGCTGGATCAGGGTACGAGGCATTACAGTAATCTTATACACTTCTCCGATACATACATTTCAATTATACATTAAAACCATCATGGGCTTACGAGGCCCAAAACAATCATTAAAGTTGGTTCAAGACCAAACAGGAGCTTTTCGGGCATTTGGAAAATTTTTACCAAAACAGGGTCACACACCCGTGTGACATATGACAAGACCATGTGAGTAGACCGTGTGGTCCTTGATAAACCGTAAAAGTAACATATTTTAGGCCCACATTTAACATGCTTTTGGATGATTTAAGCCTTGAATTATGTAATTTGGTGCTCTTAATCCTTTTTTTTCATGTTTTATACTCAGGAGAGCACCCAATGACGAAAAGAATGGAAAATAGGCCCAAAACGGAGTAAATGGGCCATATCACGAAATCCACATGGCCTGGGCCGAAGACCACACGCCCGTGCCTTATTCAACAGGTTTCAACACGGCTGGCCATGACTTACACGGGCGTGCGCCATGGGCGTGCCCCTGCCATCAAGAAGAGAAATTTCACTCGGATTAGAATACTTAGGGGAAAAGAAATACATTTCGAAGCCTATATAAACACCCTAAGTGTAACTTAAAAAGGGGGAACCCAAGGCTTTAGTCAGGGGGCGTCCAGCTAGGCCAAAGAGGGCAGATTTATGGAGAATTCCTCGAAGATAGCCAGTTGATCCATCTCAAAAAGCCGAAATTATACTCAAGACTGAGGATCTCTCCTTCAATTCCTTCAGGGGGTTTTAGGGATTTCTTATGTCTTGTTTTATCTTTTCTTTTGAGATGTTTTCTATTACTGTTACGAGCTAAACCCTCAGATACCTGAGGGGGATGAAACCTAAGATGAATCTTGTTATCGTTTGTTGAGCTATATGATAAATATTTGACTTGTTCTTAATTATGTGCTCTTAATTCTTGTGTTGATATTTCCGGATATTAATTCAAGTGTGATGTGCTTAGGTGGAGGAGCAAAAGTCCCTGCCTAAGAGTAGATCTAGCATAATTAAGCGGAGTTGATCGTACGCCTAGAGATAGGGTGGCGAGAGTTTGCTAGATTAGGGTGAAACCTAATATGGGAGTCCATTGATTGTGTTAATGCAATTCTAGGGGTTTTAATTAGAATGAGATTTCAATTAATCAACCTAGGGTTAGACGTTAGTCGCCTTGAGAGAGGGATTAATATAACTTAGGGAATCTTATGGATCAAGTCAAATGAATAAATCGTCTGGCTTAGAGTTAGATAATAAGTAAAGTCTAGGTGGATTCTTCCTTGGGTGTAGTTTTAATCGATTGGTTTTTCTTCCAAGTTATTTTCCCAAACTCATTCTTCTTTGTCTTAGAGTCTTTAGTTTAGTAGTTAGTTAATTTAGATTAGATAAACAATTCATTCAATTCTTAGGCTAAATAACAAAAAGAGAGTTAGTATTATTACTTTTGGTATTATTACTTTTGGTTCCTTTGGGTTCGACATTCCTGTCTTGCCTAAACTATACTACTGTTCAATAGGTGCACTTGCCTCAAATCATTGTCATAGTTAGTTTCCAGGTTCGATTATCCTTTATATAAATTTTAAGACTTTGACATTGTATAAAACAACGATCAAGATTTTGGCGCCGTTGCCGGGGAACTGAAATATTAAGAACGCTGAATTTTTATTACTTTAGCCATAATTATTTTATTTTTGCAATTTACTTTTATTTTTAACTTTTCTAAATTTTCTTCCTTTTGTTCCTTTCAGGTACCTCTAGATTATGACTAGAAGGAACTCGACAGGACCCCTACTTTATGATAGTGATATTAGAGGTACCGTTCGCAGAAATCACAGAGAGATAAGGTGAAGCTTAAAGTACATAGAAGAAGAGCTAGAAGCCAAAATAAATACTACAGAAGAGATGGCTGAGAATAATCCGCCACCTCCAGAAATGGCCGAAAATCATGCTCCATGTACTATGTACGATTATGCTAAACCTAGTTTAACAAGAACTGAGTCAAGTATTGTTAGGCCTACTATTGCTGCAAATAATTTTGAACTGAAACCTAACACTATACAGATGATACAGCAGTTTGTTCAGTTTGATGGTTTGCAGGATGAGGATCCTAACACACACTTAGCGAATTTTCTAGAATTCTGCGATACCTTCAAAATAAATGGCGTTTCTGATGATGCCATCCGTCTTCAGTTATTTCCCTTTTCCCTATGGAATAAAGCCAAACAATGGTTGCATTCTCTTCCACGATGGTCAATCACTACATGGACCAAATGACCGAAACTTATTATTAATATATTTTCCATGGGCCAAAACGGCCAAATTAAGGAATGATATCTCTTCTTTTGTGCAGATAGATTTAGAGACACTCTATGATGCATGGGAGAGATACAAAGACTTGTTAATGAGGTGCCTACACCACGGATTACCTTTGTGGCTACAGGTCCAAACTTTTTACAATGGTGTGGACCCTTCAACACGACAACTAATCGATTCAATTTGCCAACAGAACCACGAACAACAAAACTCCGTCATGACCTATGAGTTTATAAAGGAGATGTCACTGAATAACTGTTAGTGGCAAGTTACAAGGACAATGCCAGCCAAAGTAGCTGGAGTTTTCAACCTTGATGCAGTAACCGCACTATCAAGTCAGGTAGAATTGCTACATAAAACATTTGATGGTTTATATGGTTCTTCGCAGGCACATCCAGTTATGTAGTGCGACGCAAGTGAATGAGTGGCGAATCCTGAGTACCCACCCTACGGGCAGGGCATGGAGAGCGAACAAATGAACTATATAGGTAATAATTTTTGATCTAACAATAACCATTATAGTAATACTTATAATCCAGGTTGGAAGAACCACCCCAATTTCTCATGGGGCGGTCAAAGAAATCAAAGGCAACAACCATCCCAAAACTTCCAATAAATATTTCTACCCACGGAAAAAAGCCGAACCTTGAAGAGATGCTGACAAACTTCATAGCAGCCTCAGAAATATGGTCTCAAAATACAGAAACACTTTTCTGAAAGATAGAAACAAAACTTGAGGCATTGACACAAGAGTTCAAGGATCAAATCGGGTAACTTGCTAAGTAAATGTCTGAGAGACCATAAGGAAGACTACCGAGCAACACCGAGACTAACTCAAGGGAGCAAGTTCAAGCCATAACAGTTCAAGATAGTGAAGGGTTAGATGCGCCTAATTCAATACAAAAGAAGGTGGTAGAAGAAGATACGGTTGAGGTCAATAACAAGCCGAAGCCTGTAATCAAAGAATACAAACCTCGCATACTATATCCCGAAGTAATAACGAAAGACGATACAGAGGAATAGTTCAGTAAGTTTCTTAAACTTCTAAAGAAATTACATATTAACTTACCATTTCTTGAAGCTCTTTCGCAGATGCCAGATTCCAGGAAATTTTTAAAGAAACTATTGACAAATAAGCGGAAGATAGACGAGGAATCGCATGTGGAATTGAACACAGTGTGCTCACCAATGTTGCAAAATAAACTACCACCGAAATTAAAAGATCCAGGGAGTTTTACAATTCCATGCTTAATTGGTAGTTTATCTATTAATAATGCATTAGCTGATTTAGGGGCAAGCATAAATGGCATGCCTTATAAATTGTTTAAACAACTAGGTCTAGGGAAACTCAAACAAACTAGGATGAGCATTCAATTAGCTGATAAAACTATTAGAGTTCCTAGGTGTATAATTGAAGATGTACTCATGAAAATTGACAAATTCGTATTCCCAGTAGACTTTATCGTTTTAGACATGGATGAGGACAACACGATCCCCCTAATTTTAGGAAGACCATTCTTAGCAACTTCCAGAACTAAAATCGATGTTGATGCAGGCGAACTTATACTCTGTGTAGGTGATGAGACAGTCACTCTTCAAGCCGTCGATTTAGCTAGAACATCGAATAGCCAAGGTAAGAAAGTAAATTCTATTGATAACCATTCGGTTAACCCTTCTTTTCAGGAAACACCACAGCATGATCCATATCCTAAACCCTGTGCCAACAAATAAATAACTCATGAGGAACAAAGGATTCGGATCGATGAACTAGAAGAAGGGAAGAAGTATTTTAAAAAAGAACTAGGGATACACGAAGCAGAACAAAGGCCACCCTACGAGACAAACAAGTTCGAAATTGAAGATCAGGTATTGCTAGATAAAGCAAATCCACGAGTGTCCCCTCCTGATTATAACACAAGCAAGGAAATCCCTTTCAAGGTAATCGATGTTCTTCCGTACGGAACAGTTGAGGTAAGTAACCATATGTTCTGTACTTTGAAAATAAACGCTACTCCTCTTAAACTCTATCATGATCATGGAACTGCCAGCACGAGGAAGGACTTTCAACTCCTCAAACCACCATGAATATACAAATGAGAGGAGAGTCTAGCTTAAGACTATAAACGAGCGCTTCTCGGAAGGCAACTCGAGTACTAATCCTATTAGCTTCTGCATTTTTCATCTTATTCATTTTATTTTATTCTCTCTTTATAACACCTAACTATAAACTAACCAAAAAAATACAAAATTTCAAGCCACACGGCCTTGCACATAGCCGTGGCCGTGGCCGTGGCCGTGTGGACCTCACGACTGACATGGCAGAAATAGTACGAGTTAGAACAAATGAAATCTTTGAGTCACGGACTCCAACCACCACACCACGTGCACTGACAAAACCCTACGGCCGTGCGATGAGGCCGTGGTCAACACTGTTAGATTACACAAGGGCGTGGCGACCTGATCATGGGCGTGGGAGAAACGAACGAAGCCCACCACGGCCATGCGTTGCGGTCGTGTGACATGCCATGCCCACGATACACGGGAGTGTGAATGTACCTGACTTGATAATTCTATTTAAACCACCTACCCCTCCCTCTTCTCACCCATTCAGCCCATTTAATTTTCCTTTTCTTTCTCAAACTTCTCCCAACTTTCCTTCTCTAACCCTTGCCCACAACCATCGAGCTACACCACATCTATGTCGAAGAAGCGGAAGGATCCCAGCACAGTCTCCCTCATGGAGACCAATCTACATAAGTTCATGTCGGCCGCTTCATCCACTCGACAAGCCAAGGGTCTTTAAGACCATTTATCTTTTGTTTTACCTTTATCTTCTCCTTTATTTTCCTTCTCTTTGACTATCTTATGCTTAATTTAGTTTATCTTATTTTAGTTTCTTAGTGTCAGGTTCTAAAGTCTACTTGGGAATCACGCCACTTCTGCCACCGCAAGTACCTCCACAGCCTTAGAAGTCATACCCACCTCGCGAACCATCCAACAATAAGGACTCCTCGGTCCATTTATCTTTCATTTTAACTTTACTTACATTTATATTTTCTTTCTCTTTATCTTTCTTGTCTTTAATTATATATTTAGTTTGTTTTAAATGTGTCTTAATAATTCCTGGCTAATTCTCTACGAGCTCCCCAATTTCTTCATCTAACGCAGAGCTCGGTAACAGCTACCACCCCTATCGACTTCGAATTCCAGGAAACCATCCAAATTCAGGAAGTTTCACCTCTCCCTCTCTCTCAAATTTCATATACATCTTTGTACATTGAGGGCAATATACATCTTAAGTGTGGGGGGTGAATATTTATTTCGAGAAAGTGCCTAACTTTCTTCATTATTCTCAAATCACTGAATGATATCTTATCTTGAAGTAAGTGTCTCATATTATGATTAGAATTAAATTTCCCTGATTTATGATTTTTATTGATATGTTTTGGATTTCGTCATTGATAATTGTGCATTGATGATTAAACTTTAAGATACTAGAGAATAAAGCAGGATAAGTCTATTTTTCAGAATTAAAAATTTTAGGTTGTGTACCTGAATCTGAATGATATCTTGAAGTTTAAAATTTACGAGGTTGACATCAAAAACCCATAATTTCTGTGAGCTTTTGAGCCTTGTAGAGCATATATTCTTTTCCTTGCTCACTTTATTTATTATGAATGTGTCAACATTGATCTGTTATTCTAGAACTTGCATTGATTATACATATCGAGACCACACCTTTGATTTGATATACAGAGATGATAAAGGAACTTAGGATTTAAACTATTCATTCCATTAAAAGCCTACCTTCATAATTAACCCCTAGTGAACCCATTTGATCCTAACAACCCTTTTTATTAACTTACCCACTAATATTCCCCCAAAAAACCCTTTGTAATTGTTCTCACCATTCCTTTTTTACTACCCTTATATCGAGATTTGATTTGATCAGTTGTCTAATTATTACAGTAGTAAATTCATCATTTGACTTGTTTTTAAAAAAAATCGAAGTATATTCATTATTAGTTCTATGTTAGGTGAGCTTATGCATGAAAATTCTAAATGATGAAGAGAAAAAGCTCGTATTATTAATTTCAATTGATGTAATTATTTAGGAGTAGTTATATTTCTAGTTAGGTAATTTGTTAGGTCAGTCTCGATTCTAACCATCTAATTTAGCCTTTGTCCACACCTTTAACCCAAGCCCTGTTACAACCCCGTCAAAGACCTTTTGATTTGTGTATCATCTCATATTATAGTGATGGAAATTTGATTTTTATGCAAGCCTATGGAATTAACTCTTCATGTTTGACTTTGGAGTGCTTAATTCTAAACCTTAAACACTTCGAGTGATTTGAGTGAATATTTAGTGAGAATGTCAATCCTTGTTAGTTTTGAATCAAAGGTAATTATTTATATAAGGGGAAATGCCTATGTTTTCGTGCTACAAATGTATGACTTTGATTGTTTGAGTCTTTAGAACCCTTTGAATTGAATTATCCATGTATGAATATCTTTGAATTATGATGAGACATTATTGATAAATATTATGAATTAAGGAGGATCATTTTAATTGTAAGTCGAGAATTTTGCTTAAGGACAAGTAAAGGCTTAAGTGTGGGTGTATTTGATAAACCGTAAAAGTAACATATTTTAGGCCCACATTTAGCATGCTTTTGGATGATTTAAGCCTTAAATTATGTAATTTAGGGCTCATAATCCTTCGTTTTCATGTTTTATACTCAGGAGAGCACCCAATGACGAAAAGAATGGAAAACATGCCTAAAACGGAGTAAATGGGCCATATCACACGGCCTGGGCCCAAGACCACACGGTCATGCCTTATTCAACAGGTTCGAACACGGCCTGGCCACGACTCACACGGGTGTGTGCCATGGGCGTGTCCCTGCCGTCATGAAGAGAAGTTTCACTCGAATTAGGATATTTAGGGGCAAAGAAACACATTCCGAAGCCTATATAAACGCCCTAAGTGTAACCTAAAAAGGGGGAACCCAAGGCTTTAGTCAGGGGGCGTCTAGCTAGGCCAAAGAAGGTAGATTTATGGAGAATTCCTCGAAGATAGCCAGTTGATCCATCTCAAGAAGCCGAAATTATACTCAAGACGGAGGATCTCTCCTTCAATTCCTTCAGGGGGTTTTAGGGATTTCTTATGTCTTGCTTTATCTTTTCTTTTGAGATGTTTTCTTTTACTGTTATGAACTAAACCCTCAGATACCTGAGGGGGATGAAACCTAAGATGAATCTTGTTATCGTTTGCTGAACTATATGATAAATATTTGACTTGTTCTTAATTATGTGCTCTTAATTCTTATGTTGATATTTTCAGGATATTAATTCAAGTGTGATGTGCTTAGGTGGAGGAGCAAAAGTCCCTGCCTAAGAGTAGATCTAGCATAATTAAGTGGAGTTGATCACACGCCTAGAGATAGGGTAACGAGATTTTGCGAGAAAAGGTGAAACCTAATATGGGAGTACATTGATCGAGTTAATGCGATTCTAGGGGTTTTAATTAGAAAGAGATTTTAATTAATCAACCTAGGGTTAGACGTTAGTCGCCTCGAGAGAGGGATTAATATAACTTAGGGAATCTTATGGATCAAGTCAAATGAATAAATCGTCTGGTTTAGAGTTAGATAACAAGTGAAGTCTAGGTGGATTCTTCCTTGGGTGTAGTTTTAATCGATTGGTTTTTCTTCCAAGTTATTTTCCCAAATTCATTATTCTTTGCCTTAGAGTCTTTAGTTTTGTAGTTACTTAATTTATATTAGATAAACAATTCATTCAATTCTTAGGCTAAATAATAAAAAGAGAGTTAGTATTAGTACTTTTGGTTCCTTTAGGTTTGACATTCTGGTCTTGCCTAAACTATACCACTGTTCGATAAGTGCGCTTGCCTCAAATCGTTGTATAGTTAGTTTCCAGGTTCGATCATTCTTTATATAAATTTTAAGACTTTGACATCGCATAAAACAACGATCAGTCCTCACACGCCTATGTCTGGACCCCATGTGTAATTCACTAGCATTTTGTTTATGCACCACGGCCAAACTGCACGCCCGTGCGGTAGCCGTGTCCTACTATACGGCTGAGACACACGACCATGTCTTTAGCCCGTGTGGCATACATTAGGCTATTTTTCAAACTTTTTGTGTTCTTAACTCTTTGTACTAATATACAATATATTGATCTTTGTTATACCTTTAGCTAATTCTAACTTAGCCACATCAAGATATTTCTCCATGCATGCATAAAATAGGTTTACTTACCTATAGGCATTATAAGCCACATCTCATGGCTCTATTCAATGAAGCAATATAAGCCTAAACATTTGGCTAATTCATAATAATACATACAACCAATAACTAAATCTCTATACATGCCATTCACCTGAAATAATTAGGAATTTTCGTGATTCCAACTTGACAAATTGATAGTGTGATGATACCTCCAACGATCTCCAACCCTGAGCCAACCTGACGACACTAAGAGAAATGGGAAAATGGTGTAAGCTTTATAGCTTAGTAAGTTGGCATATTAATAATAATAAGAAATTTAATTAACAATATTAACCCATTTCTCAATAAATATGCTCAAGAAAATAGAATCAATATTCATATAGTTTCACATTTTTCTTAAGTTTAGCTTAAGTTGTTCTTTTTAGTCAGAGTCACTAATTTAATTATTTCATAAGCTACAGAACTCGAAATTAAGTTCTGTGAATATTCCCTAAAATTAGACTCACATACCTTCTTGCCATAAAATTTCCAAAATTTCTGGTACGGCCAATCAATAACAGATTATTCTTAAAGTTTCCCTTATTTCACTGTTTGAAGGCTCTGACCTATCTTTACAAAAAACTCAGTTATCTCATTGTACAGAATTCAAATAATGTTCTTGTTTATTCCAATAAAAAATAAACTCATTAAGTATTCTAAGAATATAAACTATGCTCCATGATTACTTTTTTTACAAGTTTTAATAATTTATCCAAGACAGAATAGGGGATCACGAAGTCATTCAGAACCAGTCCCACTAAAATTTAAATATCTCATAATTTCCACTTCGTTTGCTTACTCTATTTCTTTATATGAAAAATAGTCTGAATGAGATTTCAATTCATATATCAATTCACTTTCTAATTAAATTTCCACCATTTTCGGTGATTTTTCAAAAGTACACAATTGCAATTGTCCACTACTGTTTTAATGTAAATTTCACTTTTTCATGATTTCTAAGTATTCACTTTCATTTGTTTTTTACACAAATGCACTAAAACAACATATAACTTGGCACATAATTATCACTTGATCATATGCACATCTCACTCATTTGCATCATTACTATTAATGCATCATAATCTAAGCATTTTATTTAACATATAAATCATACAATAACAATTTTGTACACATACATGTACTACTTGTTCATATGATTCTCTACTTAGTTTCATACCTGCACTTCACTTATACAAACAATTTCATACTCACACTTACTCATATAAATACATCAAACACAATGTTCACATTCACATTATTATCACATGATTAAATCCTTTTCATATTCAATCACTTTTCATTATATCAATTCAATACCCGTTGAACCATATGGTGTTGGAACGCCGATACCCCATGGCGCAGCAGAATAAAATTAGATCCGGCGATCCAAACCATGGATCCATGTGTGAGGAACGAATCGGGGTGAAATAAAGGTTTCAAATTACCAAAACTTCAACTGAGTAGACAATGACGCCTTGACAACAAGAGTTTTGATCTCTTTGTCGAATCAAGCCACAACCTTTTCCGATGTCGGCCTCTCACGTGATCCACCCGGTTTGACTATGAATCGGAAGAAATCTCCAAAACTATTTTGAGGTTTATTTGCTTGACGGCCGCTAGACCTAACAAGCAATCTATTAGGTTTTTTTGTTTTTTTACATAAGCTTTGCCTCTTTTAAATACCTTTTATAATGGGTATCCTTTTAATTGGGCCTTTTATAATGGGTATCTTTTCATTGGGCCCATTATTTGGTATCCTTTTAATACCCATTTATAATTGGTATCTCTTGAATGTATCATAAGATTAAATAAATACAATAAAGTTTTAACCGAAAATATAATTACATTAATTATATCCAAAATTATAATTACATTAATTATAATAAGGATTTTGATAAACTATATTTATTTAAATTTATATATGAATCAAATTCATATATTAATAGAATTATGTTGTCATTATGTGTACAACATCCTTGTACATATAATATGTTCAATATTTGATTACCCAATTAAATTAATTCTTTAATTAATTTAATTCATGTGACAACCAAAAACAATACCAATTATATTTTATTCCGTTCATTTCAACCATAGGGTGTGACCTGTAGGTTCTTGCAATGTTAGCGATAATACTAGAACGATTCTATTATCACAGATAATGAGTGGCATCTAGCAATGCATCATTGCTACCTAAGTTACAAGAAGTCATGATTCGACATAACCTTTTCGTGATTAACCTTTCATACATTAATCCTTAAGTCCTTTATCTCTCGAATGGACACAAGTCATGGAATAGTCACACTTGTATAGTCCATCCCATGTTTCTTGATATCTTGAGTAGACTATGATATACAAATTAGTATGACATCTCATGTCAACTTATTTGAGCATGGCCATGCATTTCTAGTCTCACTCAATCAAGTGGCCTAAGATATTACTCCCATTATGTAGGAGGGACTTATCCTATATTGATCAACCATATCCCTCTACATAGATTGTGGTATATCCAACATCACCTTTATAGAACAACCAATTACGATTAGTACGTTTGATCAGATCAAAATATACAACTCACGATGTTGAGATAATAATTGTCTCAAGTCCGAGGATCATATACATATTAATCACTATGAGTAATGTTGTGACAATTACATAATAATCCAGTAAACATACTCATAACGGGTCAATCCAATATGTTGTTCTCTAACATACATATTCATGCATTGATTTTGACAATCCACATCAATGACAACTCTTTATCATCAATCAACTACATGTTAGTCTTAATGCATTATTGTTGTCCTAGTCAACAATAATACTCGACTAAGGATCTTTTAAGAATAATCATATTATTCTCAGGACATTATTATAAAACAGTTTATTTGTATACACAGATAGAAAAACTGAAATAATAATGACAATGCTTTATATTAATAAATATGGTAAATAAAGTATGTTATTACAACCATCTCATGATTGATCTTTGTGCATACTCTTACAATCTCCCACTAGCACTAAGACCAATCACTCATATATCTAATACCAAGCGACTTAGTGTGACGATCATGCTTCTGCTGTGTCAGAGGCTTGGTCAGGGGATCAGCGATGTTATCATCCGAAGGTACTCTGATATCTCTACATCTCCTCGATCGATAATCTCTCGAATAAGATGGTAGCGCCTAAGTATATGTTTGGATCATTTGGTGAGATGCGGGTTCTTTAGCTTGTGCAATGGCTCCATTGTTATCACATCGGAGTTCTATAGCATCCGATATGCTAGGCACAACCCTAGTCCAAGAATGAACTTCTTGATCCAAATCGCTTTTCTTTGCCTCACTGGTCGCAATATACTCTACTCTGTTGTAGAATCGCCATCGTGACTTTGCTTTGAACTCTTCCACTTACAAAGCACCACCATTAAGGCAAAACACAAAACCCGATTGCGATCGAGAATCATCCTTGTCGCTTGGAAGGCGGCATCAGTGTAACCTTTACACTTAACTCTTCCTCACCTCCATATAATAGGAACGTATCCTTAGTTCTTCTTAAGTACTTAAGGATACTCTTGGATCGTGGTCCGATGACCTTCACCGGGATCTACTTGATACCGCCGTCATACTTAAGGCATACGAGACATCGGGACGGGTACATAACATAGCATACATGATAGATCCAATAGCGGAAGCATATGGAATTTTACTCATACGTTCTCTCTCTTGTGGAGTTGAAGGACACATTTCCTTCGAGAGTGAAATACCATGTCTCATAGGTAGGAATCCTCTTTTAGATTCTTCCATACTCGAACCTTTTCAAGATACTTTATCTATGTATGTGCTTTGGCTTAGACCTAGTAGTCGTCTTGATCTATCTCTATAGATCTTGACTCCTAAGATATAAGTGGCTTCGCCCAAGTCCTTCATAGAAAAACAACTTCTTAACCAAGTCTTAATAGACCGCAAGGTAGGTATGTCATTTCCCATGATAAGTATGTCATCCACATATAGTACCAAGAATGTGATAGTGCTCCCACTAACTTTCTTGTAAACACATGGCTCATCTTCATTTTTGATAAAACCAAACTCTTTGATTGCATCGTTAAAACGAATATTCCAACTTCGAGAAGCTTGCTTTAATCCATAAATGGATCTTTGTAGCTTACATATCTTTCTAGCATCCTTTGGATTTACAAAACCTTCAAAGTTGTGTCATATACACATCCTCTTCAAGTTTCCCGTTAAGGAAAGTGTTTTGACGTCCATCCGCGCGATTTCATAATCATGAAATGCAACTATGGCGAGCAAGATCTCGATGGATTTAAACATAGCTACAGGAGAAAAGGTTTCATCATAGTCAACACCATGAATTTGGCGAAAACCTTTAGCGACTAATCGCCCTTTGTATGTTTGTACATTACCATCCATGTCTATTTTCTTTTGAAAACCCATTTACACCCTATAGGTTTAACCCTCTTGGGTGGGTCAATCAAAGTCCATACTTGGTTTTCATACATGGAATCCATCTCGAGATCTCATGGCCTCAAGCCATTTCTCGAAGTCTGGGCTCGTCACCGCTTCTTGATAAGTCCTAGGCTCATCTTGATCTATAAGAAGAATGTCACCATGCGTTGTAATGAGAAATCCATATCTCTCGGTGTGCACGACGTTCTCTTAAAAGATCTGCTATGCGGTGGTTGTGTTTCTATAGCAGCTTGTTTGTTCCTCAATTTCTTGTGGAATTTGGTTTTGTTCAATCTCTCTGGTTGGTGGTATCTTGTGATTCTTGAATTTCTTCAAGTTCAATCTTTCTCCCACTTCCTTTTCTAGAAGTAAATTTTTCTCTAGGAAGACACCAAATCCGAGCAACAAAAATTTTGTTCTCGGTGGGATTAAAAATAATATCCTTTGGTTTCTTTTGGATATCCCACAAATATACACCTTTCGATTTGGGTTCAAGCTTAGTAGAGGCGTCGACGTTTAACATAAGCTTCACAACCCCAAATTTTCATAAAAGACATACTAGGACGCTTCCCACCCACATCTCATATGGCGTCTTTTGAACCGATTTAGATGGAACACGATTTAGTGTGAAAGCAAAGATCTCAAGTGCATGTCCCCAAAAGGAAGTCGGTAGATCAAGATGACTCATCATGGATCGAACCATGTCTAACAAAGTTCGATTTCTTCTCTCGAGATACTCCATTCCATTGAGGAGTACCGGGAGGAGTAAGTTGTGAGACAATCCCACATTCTTTTAAAAGATCATCAAACTCTAGGCTCAAATACTCTCTCCACCTCGATCGGATCGAAGTGACTTGATAGTTTTGCCTAGTTGATTTTGTACTTCATTTTTAAATTCCTTGAACTTTTCAAGGGACTCGGACTTATGGCGCATGAGATAAACATACCCATATCTACCGAAATCATCGGTGAAAGTAATGAAGTAGTGAAATCCACTGCTCTGCTGTGTATTTATTGGTCCACATATATCGAATGTATTAGGCCCAATAAATCACTAGCTCGTTCACCTTTTCCGAAAAAGGAGATTTAGTCATTTTTCCCAATAAGCAAGATTCACATACTTCAAATTGTTCAAAAACAAATGAATTCAAGAGACCATCTTTATGGAGTTTGGATATGCGCTTCTCACTTATATGGCCCAAACGACAATGCCAAAGATAAGTTTGATTTGAGTCATTTATTTTAGATCTTTTAGTATTTATGTTGTAAATGGGATTCGTTTGATCTAAAATATAGAGGCCATTAATTAATTGTCTTTGAACCATAGAAAACATTATTGAGATAAAATGAACAACAATTATTCTTAATAATTATCTCAAAACCAATTTTGTCTAAACAAGAAATTGAAATAATGTTTTTAGTCAACTGGGCACAAAATAACAATCCTCTAAACATAAATCAAGTCCACTAGGCAAAGATAAAGTATATGTTCCCACACTAATGCAAAGCAACTTTTGCTCCATTTCCAACTCGTAAGTCCACATCTCCTCTAGCCAAAGTCCTACTCCTTTGTAGTCCCATGCATTGAAGTACAAATATGAGAACCACAACCAAAGATCTAATACCCAAGAAGTAGTAGTTGATAAATTAATATCAATAACATAAATACCTGAAGCAGACATTCCGCTTGCTTTAGCCTTCTTGACTTCTTCAAGATAGCAGGCGCCCGTTTCCAATGTCCAATCACACCACAATGAAAACAGTTTCTTCCTTAGACACCCCACCTTTAGGTTTCAGGTGTAGCCTTTCCTTTTCCAAATTTGGGCTTACCTTTGCCCTTAGGCTTTGTTTGAACTTTGGCCTTTCCCTTGCCCTTGTTATTACGGACCATCAATATGGGCTTGGGTCCAACCTTTTTCAAGTTGCCTTCATTCGTAACATCTTGAGCAATTGTGGTAGAGTCTTGTCAATTTCATTCATATTGAAATTGAGGACAAACTGGTGTAGCTATCCAAGCAACGATTGCAAAATAACATCGAGTGGCCAACTCTTGGCTCAATGGAAACCCAAGCTTAGATAGGCTTTCAATATAGCCAATCATCTTAAGAACATGAGGTCCCACTGGGCTTCCTTCAACCAACTTACATTGGAATAGGGCTTTAGAGATATCAAACCTCTCTTGCCGTGCTTGCCCTCGATAAAGTTCTTTCAGTGCTCGATCATATCATAAGCAACCATGTCCTCATGTTGCTTCAAGTTCAGATTCATAGTGGCAAGCATAAGACATCCAACATCTATCATGTCATCGAGATACTTCTTGTAAGCATCTCTATCAGTCCTCGAGGCATTAGTGGGTGGTTCATTAGGAAGTGGTTGTTCAATGACATATAATTTCCGTTCTTGTTTAAGGACAATCCTCAAGTTACTGGAACCAATCAAGAAAATTCAAACCATTCAATTTGTCCTTCTCAAGGACCGATCGCAATGAGAGTGTGCTAGTGTTTGCAGCCATAATATATCTACAACAATTAAATATGCATGTGAGTAAATTTACCATTTTTATATCAATCATTAAAAAGACTTTATTAAATGATATTCCACTATTTTATTTCAAAATTAATAACCTCGTATATTAATTTGGAAAATCTTTCTCAAAAGTATTTCTAGTAGGTTAAGGATCCATATTTCACCACCTCTTAAGTCACTTTGGCTTTACTCTTAAGATTATGGTTATTTAGGTAAGCAACATTTGCTAATTACATCATATGTAACTCCTAATATTTGGTGAACAACTCTTGTTCTAATCATCTTATGATTTATCCAATTTACTTGCCTCTAGGTTTCTAATCCTATTAGAGTAACCTAGTTAAGCCATTAACCAATTTTTAAACCAAATGAATATCACTTGTTTATTCTTCGCGTTTAACCAAGATAAATACTAGTACTTCGCTTAAGCGGAACCTACATAGTATTGATCGAGGCCTTAACGAGGCAAAATTGGAAGGCCATATTGACTTAATATTTTAATAGAGGATTTTATTAAGGTTGTTGCATCTCACCAATTATGGTCTACTTTAGCCCATTTAGTCTTCTAATCGATCTCATCAATTAATAGGGTTTATTATCATCAAATTTTAATATATTAAAATTGGCATGCTTTAGACATCCATAGCATCTCATACATGAATAAATAAAGCAATAAATAAATGCAATAGTTATAGCCCATAAACTAAGGTGGTTCAACCCAAGCCAATGGGAGAACCAAAGGAACCCTAAAGGTGTAAGCCATTTCACAAGCTATCATTCACAATCATTGTCCCACCTTCCTTCTTGTTTGGCCCACAGCAACTTTTCCAAATTACAATATGCAGAAACTCGTTTTACATACAAGGGAATAAGATGAGAAGAGAAATACAAGAGAATAATAGTAAGGCACGACACACGCAGTCGTATTTTTTTTTTTTTTTAAAAAATACAACCTTTTTCTCGAATGGGTCATTGGGCTATAACTATGCATTTTCAAACACCGTGCATGTCAAAAATAGCATACATAATTCAATGTTTTTTTTTTTTTTTTTTTAAGGTGAATTATAAAATATCCTTTCAACCTTTTTGTGGCCCATCAAGTTTATAAATGTCTTTTATTAACAAAATATACTATAATAAGAAGATGGGGGTGAGGCGGTCGGAGAAGCGGGTCGAAGGCCCGCGTCGAGTCGCCTGCATCCCCATCCCCAAAATAAGAGATGGGATATCATGGTAGGAGTTGGGGGTGCGGGCGAGCCCCCGCAGCATATGGACTGGGGGTGCGGGCGGAGCCCCGCACCGGTACAAACCGCATATCCCGATCAAATGAATCCTCACGATTTGATAACTTTTATCAACAGAATCGTGTTTTTAGGATTTTAAATCTTGAGGTTTCATATCGGAACAACCCTTGTTCCACTAGCGATTAACTCTCATCTGGAAATTGTAAATACCATCGTCGCATTATTACGGATTTGTTAACAATAATAACATAAAATTGAATAAGCCACAATACCATGATTAACATTTAATCGATTATCGAAAGGAACAGCTTATCGAGGTTATGCTTAAACGATTTAAACAATCGAAAATACAATAAGATCAAAACATGCATCTCATACAATTGCATCACCCAAGTATTTAAACCCGAGTTCAGTATCACACAAGTGGCTCGATACCATCGTTGGAACGCCGATACCCCATGGCGCAGTTAGAATAAAATTAGATCCGCGATCCAAACCATGGATCCATGTGTGAGGAGCGAATCGGGGTGAAATAAAGGTTTCAAATTACCAAAACTTCAACTGAGTAGACAAATGACGCCTTGACAACAAGAGTTTTGATCATCGTCGAATCAAGCCACAACCTTTTCCGATGTCGGCCTCACGTGATCCACCCGGTTTGACTATGAACGGAAGAAATCTCCAAAACTATTTTGAGGTTTATTTGCTTGACACCGCTGCTAGACCTAACAAGCAATCTATTAGGGTTTTTTTTTGTTTTTTTTACATAAGCTTTGCCTCTTTTAAATACCTTTTATAATGGGTATCCTTTTAATTGGGCCTTTTATAATGGGTATCTTTTCATTGGGCCCATTATTTGGTATCCTTTTAATACCCATTTATAATTGGTATCTCTTGAATGTATCATAAGATTAAATAAATACAATAAAGTTTTTAACCGAAAATATAATTACATTAATTATATCCGAAAATTATAATTACATTAATTATAATAAGGATTTCGGTAAACTATATTTATTTAAATTTATATATGAATCAAATTCATATATTAATAGAATTATGTTGTCATTATGTGTACAACATCCTTGTACATATAATATGTTCAATATTTGATTACCCAATTAAATTAATTCTTTAATTAATTTAATTCATGTGACAACCAAAAACAATACCAATTATATTTTATTCCGTTCATTTCAACCATAGGTGTGTGACCAGAGGTTCTTGCAATGTTAGCAGTAATACTAGAACGATTCTATTATCACAGCATAATGAGTGGCATCTAGCAATGCATCATTGCTACCTAAGTTACAAGAAGTCATGATTCGACATAACCTTTCGTGATTAACCTTTCATACATTAATCCTTAAGTCCTTTATCTCCGGAATGGACACAAGTCATGGAATAGTCACACTTGTATAGTCCATCCCATGTTTCTTGATATCTTGAGTAGACTATGATATACAAATTAGTATGACATCTCATGTCAACTTATTTGAGCATGGCCATGCATTTCTAGTCTCACTCAATCAAGTGGCCTAAGATATTACTCCCATTATGTAGGAGGGACTTATCCTATATTGATCAACCATATCCTCTACATAGATTGTGGTATATCCAACATCACCTTTATAGAACAACCAATTCACGATTATACGTTTGATCAGTATCAAAATATACAACTCACGATGTTGAGATAATAATTGTCTCAAGTCCGAGGATCATATACATATTAATCACTATGAGTAATGTTGTGACAATTACATAATAATCCAAATAAACATACTCATAACGGGTCAATCCAATATGTTGTTCTCTAACATACATATTCATGCATTGATTTTGACAATCCACATCAATGACAACTCTTTATCATCAATCAACTACATGTTAGTCTTAATGCATTATTGTTGTCCTAGTCAACAATAATACTCGACTAAGGATCTTTTAAGAATAATCATATTATTCTCAGGACATTATTATAAAACAGTTTATTTGTATACACAGATAGAAAAACTGAAATAATAATGACAATGCTTTATATTAATAAATATGGTAAATAAAGTATGTTATTACAACCATCTCATGATTGATCTTTGTGCATACTCTTACATATGGAATACTAAAGAATACGCAGAATAAGGCACAGAGTGCCATACTATAATATAGCCAAAGCTATCACTGTAGTGTAGCTGAAGCTACCACTGTAATGTAGTCGAAGCTACCACTGTAACACTGGGGTTACCCTCGGGCCTACTCCACAAGCTGTTAGTTCAAGGTTAATATATAGTGCTGCTCACACAAGCTGTCAGGTGTCTACAGCACATGCAAGATCACCCAGCCACTGATATAACACAATGAACTAGCACCCGGGGAACACTTTCACGCTAAAAACACTGATATTCCTAGTGACATGTCACTTGTATCCTAATCGTTTCCTAAGGTTCAATCAGAACTTTTTCACACTTGTTAACACTTAGTCAATATTCACTTAATCACTTGTCTCATGATAACACTAATTCACTATTACTCATAACATTCACAATCATAGAAGTCACATTTAAGTACAATATTTCAATGCACTTGTAACGACCCGAATTTGGGCCTAGTAGAATTGGGCCCATTAGGCCTTAGGTGTGGGAGCGTTTAAAATTTTTGAGAACATGAGAACGACATTTTTGCAACTTGGACCTGTTAGGTGAGTGATTTTGGAAGGTTAGGGGGCTTCTAGGAAGTCTCGGGATCAAACTTGGGCTTTAGGAAAATTTTGGTTTTAGGTGAATAAAACCCTGGGAGTTAGTAGGTAGGCTTTAAGAATAAAATGTGGAGAAAAATGACAAAAAGGAGTTGTGATTTAGTGGCAAATGGTGCCACATAAGAGAAAAGGGAATGACGCCACAAAGAAGCAAGGGGTCCAAGGTTTAAGTCTTGGTGCTTTCATTTTGATTTTCTTTTTAAATGGACTTTAGACTTTGGCCATAGACTTATATTTAGTTGCGCATGTATTAAGACAACAAGGAGCTAGTTGGTAAAGTGGCTAGGGGCGTGGATTGTGCTATAGGGGAGCATGGGTTCAAATATCATGACAATCAAGGGAATATTTATTTTGCAGATTGGATGGCCAGAGTTTATGTCAGATTTAAACTCTACTGAAGAAGGGATCCCACATCGGAAAGCTAATAAGAGGGAAAGTGAGAAGCTGGATTGAAATAGAATTACCTATAAGAGAGGAAGGATACCTTGGTGGGCATTTGGGCACAGGAGTGGTCGGAGCGCGGATTAACTCCAGATGCCTATCAGGTGTGTATTTCGCCCTACTCTAGCTATAGAGTGGCAAATGCCGAAAAGCCGGTTATACGGCAATGGTAGCCACACGAGCGTGCGAGCGCACGTGTGGGAGCTTCGACGCGATAGTTGAGGCCACCATGAGTATTCTTGTGGGTTGATGCTGTTTGGGCCACGGTGGGCCGAAAGGGGCCAAGTGGGCCCAATGGGCCCGTAGGCCCATATGAATAAATTGTATGATTGTGTAGTAGATAGTCAAATGGTCTATGTGAATCTCATATTTGTAGCTAGATTTGGGCTAAATAGGCCACACGAGCGTGTGGGCTCGCTTGGGCTGAGAATGGGCTTTAGGCCCATTCGCATCATTATCTCTGTTTAGGATACTTGAGTTGCTCGAGGCGACTGTAGACGTTTGAGGGGTTTACAAAATTACTGAAATACCCCAAATTTGCAAAATTAATGAAATAGCCCCGGTTTGCAAAACTACCGAAAAACCCCCAATTTGTGGAAGTACAGAACTACCCCTGGTTTGCAAAATTATCGAAATACCCTCGGTTTGTGAAATTATCGAAATACCTTCAGTTTACGAAATTACTGAAATACCCCAGATTTGTGAAATTATCGAAATACCCCTGAGAGGTAGGATTACTAAAATACCTTTATAGGGTAAATGACTATTTTGCCCTTGTAGATAAATGACTGTTTTAGAATGTGAATTTGACTGAGTTGATTGTGATTGTATGACTGTGTTTTAACTGACTTGACTATGGGCGTCTGTCTGATTTGCTATTAATATGTGTTGAAATGACTGTTACTAAGCATGGCCATTTTGCATACATGTGTAATGATTGAGCATGACATACACAACATATTGCATGGGGTTGGGATTTGTATTTTGGAGGAAATACTATATTGGTGGCTATGCCACATTTTACTAATGTAACATCCTCAAAAGGGCCTATGCATTTTCAGTTTAATTGTAAGAAATAACAAGTCTTAAGCATAATGAATAAATTTTTGATATTTTTGGATACTCAGAAATGTATGAAAATGCATGGAAATGAAAATAAACATTTTTGGAAACCTGAACATTTTTGGAAACCTGGAAATGCATTAGGACATGAACATTTTAGGAAACCCAGAAATGTAAGGAAATGGTTCAAAAATGGAAAGTACACATTTTTGGGAACTAAGAAATGAAAATGGAAATGATCCAAAAATGGAAAGTATATATTTTAGGAAACTTGGAAATGTAAGAAAAATGGCAAGTTACAGAGCCGATCGAAAATTTTAGGAAACTTAGAAATGACCCCGAAATGATGAGTTTTAAAGTTTAAAATAGGAAATAAAGGCAAGAGGGCCTTCAAAGAAAAAGTTGGGAAAATTTGACACACAAACAGGCTTGGAAATGTGGTCTGAAGATGCCACTTAGGGCCTATGGAAATGGCACCATGTGAAGGAGGCATGGGCCTGGGTTCGAGTCACAAGGGAAGCAAATAAATGAAGTTTAATTTTTACTTCCCAGGCTTAAAGGTGGACGGCACAAGCATCTAGAAACCAAGGTGCTTTAATTCCATAAATACATGATTAAAAGTGATAAATAAGGGATTTTAAATTAGGATTATTTTAGGAGATAAATAAAGGATTAAACACCTTTAATTTGGAATAAAAGTGATAATTAAAGGTTAATATTATCACTTGAGGAGTAGTGGCCAAGTAAGGACTCTCCTATTGATAATTTCGGCTATAGGAGGGAAACTAAAAGAGTTTCTCTCATCTTTCTAGTGTTGCCGAAATTCTCTAAGCTCTCTCCCCCTCTCTGCCGAATTTTCATTAAGCAAAATCCCTCTCTTTTTCTTCTAGTTTCTTCTCCGTTTCTACTGTCAAGCCGAATCTTTGTGGATTCTAAGAAAGAGGGCAATCATCTACAACATCAAAAGGTAAGATCTGTAATCAATCAATTCTTATTTCTCTTCTTTCCATCGAAATCAAGGTACTAACTCTGTTAGCAAATTTGGCCGAAAATTTGAAGGATCTTTCGGGAAATCTAAGGATCTAAGGTAAGAAAATTTATTCGATTAAAGGTTATGATGTATATGTTAGATCAGATCTAACATGAAGATTTCGACAGATATAAAGGAGGCAAGAAATCGATTTTGGGAATCCCAACAAAAGGTAAGTGATATTCGGCCAAGGCTTAATTTTGGTATTTGGGGTTATTTCTCGTTTATTGCAAAAGCCGGAGACTCACATAGTTACATGATTTAGTGTTAGCCGATTTCAAGGGAAGGAATATTAGCAATTTTGTGACTTGATTTACAATCATCCAATTCGGCAACAAGGTAAGTAATACAAATCCTACTAGGATTTGGTTTTCAAACCAAATAAGGTTATTAATATATTTTAATGATTGGCCGAATATAGGAGTGAAAGATCTAGATCGGTAGATCGTTCTTCGAGATTCAAGGAACCTATTAAGCGAATCAGGTGTGTACTCACACTAACTTTCAATATATATTATGGCAATATTTGTTTTAATATATGAATGTGTATAAGAATGAGAATGTGGCTAAGTACCACAAATGTTATGGCAAAAAGTACCCAGGTACGTATTCCTACTTTTGATAGGATTATGAATGTGTTATATTCTGAAAAGTGACATGGATGTGAATTTAAGTATGATAGGAATGATATGTAATAATTGGGGGCATTTGGGATATATGTGAAGGGAGAAAGTGAAGGTGATGACTACGGTCTCACCAACGAATTATGGTGACTACGGTCACATTATTGAAAATGATAACTTCGGTTACATTATTCGAATATAGTGTCTAAAGACACAACGTAAGTGGGCGATGAGCACGCCGATCGCAATGATCGCTTCTTCGATGGTGTGTAGCGGATGGAGGGTCGACTTAGTAGTCCCCACGGTGTACAAAGGTTGGTACAGTGGTGTGGAGCGGATGGACAAATAGGCTTGGGTTTGGGTTGCATCATCCTTCATTTTGTATGAACATGAGATTGATATGACTTGTATGCCTGATTTGTTGAAAATTAGTACTGTGTACACATTGAGTCTGTGGACTCACCCCGTGGGGGAATTATTTTTCAAGTGATGAGTAGTAATGGACCGGGTCGGCAGGAGCTAAGGGTGGCCATGCATCACTTGAAGAATTTATTTAGAAATTTGGACTTTATATAATTTTAATACTTTAAATTTTATTTTGGGTTTGAATGATGTAATAAGGCCATAAGGCCCAGTTGGATTTTCTTTATTATTTCATTTATTTTTATTTGATTATGATACAATTTATTTTTGATTAAAGTTAAGTAAATTTATTTCTTTTAAAATAATAAACCCTAAAATTATTTTGTCGCCTTATTTAAGTTGGATTTTTAAAATTTATTAAATGGGTTCCAATTTAAGCCCAACCCAAACCAATGTTTTCTAAAATTTACAATTTTTCTCTAAGTAACCAAGAATTTGAAAACCAGTTTACTTAAGGAACATACCAGATCCGGTTCAGGCTCGTGGGCCGGGTGTGGGGTGTTTCAGTTTGGTATCAGAGCCCAATTTTAAACTCTCAACCTGTGGGCTAAGGCCCAAAATATTTTTAATTCGAGCCCAAATGATTTTCTGTGAAAATAAGCAGGTTTCTGGCATGGCACCTGAGTCTCTGACCCGCAGTCCACCAGGTAAGTACCCCTAACTCTATGTGTGATTATGTGATTTATATAGGGGTAGAAAAGGCATGGAGCGTAGAATAGTGTGATAGGAATTTGAACCCTAGGATTAGATTACTCAAACACATGAAACTCATAAGACTTAATGAACTTAACAAACCTATGGCTAAGTCTTTGAGCTAGGGTGTGGTAACCCCTGTACACATGTCTAGGATTGGATCCGGAAGAGCCTGGTATTTAAGCAGTCCTAGTGACTCACCTCCTCTTCGCAGGTATCCTACCTGGTGCGTAGCCTCGGTTCACCCTAACTCAGAGGGCTCAGTGGTGTGGCAACCTCTGTGAGCATGTCTAGGAATGGTTTTGGTGAGAGCTTGGTATTTAAGCAGTCCGCGTGACTCACCTCCTCTCCACTCGAATCCTGCCTGGTGCGTAGCTTTGGTTCACCCTGACCAAAGAGGGCTAGGACATAGGCTAAACATAATGGCTAAAACCCGAAAGGGAACTAGCCATGTTTTTTTAAAAAAAAAAAAAGAGAACAAAACAACAAACCCTAGATTTCAAAACTCTTAAAATTACTTCACTAAATTTTCGAAAACCATCTTTACAAAATTTTTCTGAAAAATTTCTAATTTGTGAAAATTACAAAAATGCCCTTAATGGCATAATTATCAAAATGCCCTTGATTCACAAATTGCCAAACTTCTCAACGATTTTGCCAAAACTTCATTATTTTATAAACATTCAAAAACCCTAATTTGTAAAATATCAAAATACCTTGATTTTTGGAAAATTACAAAATTGCCCCTATCTTACAAAATTACCAAAATGACTTGATTCCCAAAATTTTTGCAACATCACCATTTTGAAAGGTTAAACTCTCAAAAAGAACCCACAAAATTTTACAACTTTTGAAATATCCCTGATTTGTTAGTTTTTCCAAATATACCCCAGTTTATGGAAAAAATTATCAAAATACCCTTGAGGTCCAAAATTACCGAAATACCCCTAAATTTCGAAATTTTTCCAAAATTACCCCGGGACTTTAAAATTACCAAAATACTTTCGACAAAATCACCGAGGATTTTTTTTATTTTGGAAAATTACGAAATTACCCCTGTAGGATAAAATTACGAAAATACCCTTGGGTAGTGGAGAAACAACAACGATGAAAATTACAACGTTTCTCTGAATGGACGAAAGTTCATAATTGTTTGATGGATGGATGAATGAATGAAAGACTGTGTGCTGTTTGAATACGAAAGAACCACTTTTAAATTCTTCTTCATAAAACATCTTCGCGGGTAATAAGTGAAACAAGAATACTAATTTATAAAACTTCTTAATCAGATCTCGACGATAGAAAATGAGCTCTAGAGGACGTGGTCGCCGTGGAAGAGGTAGAGGAAGAATGACTGTGTCAGAACCCGTTAGATCGGGTCAAGGTTCTGACAATGAGATACCACCGCCACCACCACCCCCAGCTGTTAATGTTGAGCAAAGCAGCTCGGACGGGGAAGATGTCGTGTCGCAGTATGCAGATGAGTTTTGGAATTGGTGGTCGGCGCGGGGAGGAAATTCGAGAATCTGTAAGTGCGCGGCCTAAAGGGCTCCGAGCTAATAGAGCCGAGATGTTTCGTGGAGTGTCTGGAATAGCACCCAGTCTAACTACTGGTTGGAAGCAACGGAGCGCATCATGGATGAGCTCGACTTGACCCCGAGGAGAAGTTGAAAGGATGGTGGCTTTATTACGCGATGAAGCGTACGGTGGTGGTTAATCTGATTCGGGATGGTGCTACACCGCAGATTTGACACGGGAATACGTTAAAGAAGCATTTCGAGAAAAAGTATGTGGGAACCGGTATACGGATGAACAAAGAAAGGCTTTTCGGGATTGGTACAAGGAAGTAAGTCCGTCATGAGAATATGAGGCGTAATTTCTAAGGTTGAGCCGTTATGCTCGAGGTGTAGTGACACCGAGCATGAACGCCGTGTCCGTTTGAGGACGGTGAGGACGATCCGAGATCGTTGATAGCACCGCATCGTGAGCGGAATTCTCGCTTTGGTGGAAAAGGCCAAGGTGGCCGAGGAATCAAGGATGCTACCAAGCAGGCTGTGGATAGGAATAAGCCCAAAAGAGGTTTTGGGCCATCTGGAAAGGGTTATAAGAGGCCTAGAGTTGACGGCCCACAAAATCAACAGGCTGGTACGGGCTGGCAGAATCGCCCTTGTGAGCATTGTGGAAAGAGGCACTTGGGAGAATGTTGGAAAAAGACAGGACGATGTCTCAAGTGTGGGTCCAAGGGCCATATGCTTAAAGATTACCCGAAGCTGCAAGATGAGAGCCGACCGGCAGCTCAAAATGCTAACCAGGCTGGTAGAGGCGGACAGCAGCCTCAAAGGGGTCGTGGTTTGGCAAACAGAGGAAATGGCAGAGCTCGTGGAGCCAGTGGTCGAGGTGTCTTTGCTAATGCCAAGCAAGGCAACCGGGTTTGGTTTATGCGGTTCACGGAGGAAAGATGGAGACGCAGGATGTTATAATCGGTACGTTCTTTATTCATGACAAACCCTATTTTGCTCTGATTGATGTGGGCTCTACCCGTTCCTATGTTGCATGTAGTGTAGTGGAAACGCTAGGCCTAGACTCTGAACTCTCTGATAAGAGATAACTGTAGTAAGCCCATTAGGCCAAACCGTAGTAATAGATAAGATTTTTCGGAATGTACCCCTAGAGATTCAGGGAATAAACTTTCGGGCTGATTTAATGGAGTTACCCTTCGGAGAATTTGAGCTTATACTTGGAATGGATTGGCTAGTAGAGCATCGAGCCGTATTGGATTGTGAGGCTAAACGTATGCAACTAAGGACCCCGGAGGATGAAGTAGTAGTGATGATCGGCGAAAGGAGGAATTACTTGTCTAACGTAGTTTCGGTACTAAAGGCTGAGAAAATGGTTAAGAAAGGGTGCAGGGCGTTCCTGGCCTTCGTAAGTGCGTTAGGTGGAAAGGATGAAGGTGTCAATGGAGTTAGAACCGTAAGAGATTTTGGAGATGTATTTCCGGAGGAATTACCAGGAATACCCCCAGATAGGGAGGTGGAATTTAGAATTGATTTGCTACCAGGAATAGCTCCTGTGTCAATCGCTCCATATCGAATGGCGCCAAAGGAGTTAGTGGAGCTCAAGGCTCAAATCCAAGAGTTGTTGGATCGTGGGTTTATTCGACCCAGTGTGTCTCCATGGGGAGCACCGGTCCTATTTGTGAAGAAAAAGGACAGAACTATGCGTATGTGCATAGATTATCGTCAGTTGAATAAGCTGACCATCAAGAACAAGTATCCTTTGCCAAGGATAGATGACTTGTTCGATCAGCTGAAAGGGGCAGCTGTGTTCTCGAAGATAGACTTAAGGTCGGGATATCACCAGTTGAAGGTGAAGGAGGCTGACATCCATAAGACCGCTTTTAGGACAAGGTATGGCCATTTTGAGTTTGTGGTGATGCCGTTTGGTTTAACGAATGCTCCAGCCGAGTTAATGGACATGATGAATCGAGTTTTCCAACCCTACCTGGATAGGTTCGTCGTTGTATTCATCGACGATATTTTGGTGTACTCAAAGTCAGAAAAGGAGCATGATGAGCATCTCCGAGTTGTGTTGGAAGTGTTAAGGGAAAAGAAGCTCTATGCCAAATTCAGCAAATGTGAATTTAGGCTTAAGGAGGTGGCATTCTTAGGTCATGTGGTATCTGCAGAAGGAATAAGAGTGGATCCTAGGAAGATCGAAGCAGTGTTGGATTGGAAACCACCTAGGTGCGTGGTGAGATCCAAGCTTTTAGGCTTGGCAAAGCTATTACGAAGGTTTGTGGAAGGATTCTCGTCAATAGCCGCGCCTTTGACAAAGTTGCTAAGGAAGGAAGTACCCTTTGAATGGACTAATAAGCAGCAGGAGAGCTTTGAAAAGCTTAAGAGGGTGTTGACGGAAGCTCCCGTGTTAATTCAGCCGGAGGCAGGCAAGGATTTCATAGTATATTGTGACGCTTCGCACACAGGGTTAGGCTGTGTACTAATGCAAGAAGGAAAAGTAGTCGCTTATGCGTCTCAGCAGTTAAGGCCGCATGAGGTTAGCTACCGAACTCATGACTTGGAGCTCACAGCAGTGGTTTTCGCCCTCAAGGTTTGGGGGCACTACCTTTATGGAGAAAGGTCAGTAATTTACACGGACCACAAGAGCCTTAAGTACTTGTTGAGTCAGAAGGAGTTGAACTTGAGGCAACGAAGGTGGGTGGAGTTGTTGAAAGATTATGATTGTTCGATAGAATACCATCCGGGCAAGGCGAATATGGTAGCTGATGCCCTAAGTAGGAAGGTTGTGTTGGAATTAAGGGCTTTGTTTGCTCACTTAAGTTTGTATGATGACGGAAGCCTGTTGGCAGAGTTACAAGTCAAGCCCACATGGCTGAAGGAGGTGAAAGAGGGATAGTTGACGGATAAAGACTTAAGTACTAAGTTACAGCAAGTACAGCAAGGAGGATTAAAGGACTACGGCGTCAATGATGAAGAAGTACTGTGCTACAAGGGAGAGGTTTGTATGCCGAGGGATAAGGAGTTGAGACAAAGGATTCTTCGGGAAGCGCATGGTAGCCCTTATGCTATGCATCCCGGAGGCATCAAGCTGTATAGAGATCTAAGGGAACAATTTTGGCGGTCAGATCTGAAATGAGAGGTGACTGAATTTGTGGGGAAATGTTTGACGTCTCAGCAAGTAAAGGTTTGAACACCAAGTCCCATCGAGATTGCTTCAACCAATCGAAGTTCCCAATGGAAGTGGGAGAGAATCACCATGGACTTCGTTAGTGGGCTTCCCTCACGCCTACTAAGAAGGACTCGGATGGGTGATAGTGGACCGTTTGACTAAGTCCACGCACTTTATCCCGATAAGAATGGATTATACTCTTGAAGCTAGCTAAGTTATATGTGGCGGAGATCGTGAGGTTACATGGAGTACCAATGTCGATCATCTCCGATAGAGACCCAAGGTTCACGTCTCGATTTTGGAACGCACTTCATCAAGCTTTAGGCACTAAGTTGGACTTCACTACGGCTTTTCATCCACAATCGACAGGCGATGCGAGCGGGTTATACAAGTGTTAGAGAATATGTTGAGAGGTTGTGTGATGGATTTCCGAGGAAGTTGGGAGGATTACTTGCCTCTAGCTGAGTTCGCCTACAACAACAGCTATCAGGCAAGCATTCGGATGGCACCATACGAAGCTAATCGTATGGAAGGAAATGTAGAACACCAACTTGTTGGATCGAGTTAGAGAGAACGCCGCTCGTCGGGTCCAAAGTTATTGGCGAAGGCGAGGAGAAGGTGGAATTAATTCGCACGGTTGAAGGAAGCTTCTGATAGACAGAAGTCGTACGCAGACCTTAAGCGGAAGGAAATCGAGTTTGAAGTAGGAGATCAAGTATTCTTAAAAGTTTCACCTTGGAAGAAGGTTATGAGGTTTGGTCGCAAAGGGAAGTTAAGCCCAAGGTTTATAGGGCCTTATCAAGTCGTTGAAGCGAAGTTGGGCGATGGCGTACCAATTGGAGTTACCACGAGTTGCATCAAATGCACGACGCATTTCATGTATCCATGCTACGTCGCTATCGATCGGATCCGTCTCATGTGGTACCTGTTGAAGAAGTGGAGCTAAGGCCAGATCTATCCTACGAGGAAGAGCCAATTCGGATCTTGGAACGTGACGTGAAAGTACTACGAAGGAAGTCGGTGCCTTTAGTCAAGGTGTTATGGCGCAATCATGGATCGGAAGAAGCTTCGTGGGAGTCAGAGGAGACAATGCGACAGCAATACCCTCAATTGTTTAGTTAGGAAATTTCGAGGACGAAATTTTCTTTAAGGGGGTAGAACTGTAACATCCTCAAAAGGGCTTATGCATTTTCAGTTTAATTGTAAGAAATAACAAGTCTTAAGCATAATGAATAAATTTTTGATATTTTTGGATACTCAGAAATGTATGAAAATGCATGGAAATGAAAATAAACATTTTTGGAAACCTGAACATTTTGGAAACCTGAACATTTTTGGAAACCTGGAAATGCATTAGGACATGAACATTTTAGGAAACCTAGAAATGTAAGGAAATGGTTCAAAAATGGAAAATACACATTTTTGGAAACTAAGAAATGAAAATGGAAATGATCCAAAAATGGAAAGTATAAATTTTAGGAAACTTGGAAATGTAAGAAAAATGGCAAGTTACAGAGCCGATCGAAAATTTTAGGAAACTTAGAAATGACCCCGAAATGATGAGTTTTAAAGTTTAAAATAGGAAATAAAGGCAAGAGGGCCTTAAAAGAAAAAGTTGGGAAAATTTGACACACAAACAGGCTTGGAAATGTGGTCTGAAGATGCCACTTAGGGCCTATGGAAATGGCACCATGTGAAGGACGCATGGGCCTGGGTTCAAGTCACAAGGGAAGCAAATAAATGAAGTTTAATTTTTGCTTCCAAGGTTTAAAGGTGGACGGCACAAGCATCTAGAAACCAAGGTGTTTTAATTCCATAAATACATGATTAAAAGTGATAAATAAGGGATTTTAAATTAGGATTATTTGAGGAGATAAATAAAGGATTAAACACCTTTAATTTGGAATAAAAGTGATAATTAAAGGTTAATATTATCACTTGAGGAGTAGTGGCCAAGTAAGGACTCTCCTATTGATAATTTCAGCTAGAGGAGGAAACTAAAAGAGTTTCTCTCATCTTTCTAGTGTTGTCGAAATTCTCTAAGCTCTCTCCCCTCTCTCTCTGAATTTTCATTAAGCAAAATCCTCTCTTTTTCTTCTAGTTTCTTCTCCGTTTCTCTTGTCAAGCCGAATCTTTGTGGATTCTAAGAAAGAGGGCAATCATCTACAACATCAAAAGGGTAAGATCTGTAATCAATCAATTCTTATTTCTCTTCTTTCCATCGAAATCAAGGTACTAACTCTGTTAGCAAATTTGGCCGAAAATTTGAAGGATCTTTCGGGAAATCTAAGGATCTAAGGTAAGAAAATTTATTCGATTAAAGGTTATGATGTATATGTTAGATCAGATCTAACATGAAGATTTCGACAGATATAAAGGAGGTAAGAAATCGGTTTTGGGAATCCCATCACAAGGTAAGTGATATTCGGCCAAGGCTTAATTTTGGTATTTGGGGTTATTTCTCATTTATTGCAAAAGCCGGAGACTCACATGGTTACATGATTTAGTGTTAGCCGATTTCAAGGGAAGGAATATTAGCAATTTTGGGACTTGATTTACAATCATCCAATTCGGCAACAAGGTAAGTAATACAAATCCTACTAGGATTTGGTTTTCAAACCAAATAAGGTTGTTAATATATTTTAATGATTGGCTGAATATAGGAGTGAAAGATCTAGATCGGTAGATCATTCTTCGGGATTCAAGGAACCTATTAAGCGAATCAGGTGTGTACTCACACTAACTTTCAATATATATTATGGCAATAATTGTTTTACTATATGAATGTGTATAAGAATGAGAATGTGGCTAAGTACCACAAATGTTATGGCAAAAAGTACCCAGGTACGTATTCCTACTTTTGATAGGATTATGAATGTGTTGTATTCTGAAAAGTGACATGAATGTGAATTTAAGTATGATAGGAATGATATGTAATAATTGGGGGCATTTGGGATATATGTGAAGGGAGAAAGTGAAGGTGATGACTACGGTCTCACCAACGAATTATGGTGACTACGGTCACATTATTGAAAATGGTAACTTCGGTTACATTATCTGAATATAGTGTCTAAAGACACAACGTATGTGGGCGATGAGCACGTCGATTGCAATGACGCGCTTCGATGGTGTGTAGCGGATGGAGGGTCGACTTAGTAGTCCCCACGGTTATGCAAAGTTGGTACGGGTGGTGTGTAGCGGATGGACAAATAGGCTTGGGTTTGGGTTGCATCATCCTTCATTTTGTATGAACATGAGATTGATATGACTTGTATGCCCGATTTGTTGAAAATTAGTCATTGTGTACACATTGAGTCTGTGGACTCACCCGTTGGGGAATTATTTTTCAGGTGATGAGCGAGTAATGGACCGGGTCTGGCAGGAGCTAAGGGTGGCCATGCATCACTAGAAGAATTTATTTAGAAATTTGGACTTTATATAATTTTAGTACTTTAAATTTTATTTTGGGGTTTGAATGATGTAATAAGGCCGTAAAGGCCAGTTGGATTTTCTTTATTATTTGCATTTATTTTTATTTGATTATGATACAATTTATTTTTGATTAAAGTTAAGTAAATTTATTTCTTTTAAAATAATTAACCCTAAAATTATTTTGTCACCTTATTTAAGTTGGATTTTTAAAATTTATTAAATGGGTTCCAATTTAAGCCCAACCCAAACCAATGTTTTCTAAAATTTACAATTTTTCTCTAAGTAACCAAGAATTTGAAAACCAGTTTACTTAAGGAACATACCAGATCCGGTTCAGGCTCGTGGGCCGGGTGTGGGATGTTTCAAAGGTAATACCTTGAGTTCTAATTTAGGTGGCTCTTCGATCGACGCTTTTGGTTGGGAACAGTCCCTCTTTCTAACTCCAAAGATTCAAAAGGGGATTGCGGATTAAATCCCATTTGATTAGCTTCTAGCAAAGCTAAGTATTCATCCTCCTCTTCATCATTTGGGGGATCCGATGTCAAAATTCTATCCAGTCGGTCCTCAACATAGTTGAGTTCCTTCTCCATTATTAAATCCTCTAAATCGGACACTACAGAGCAATCATCAATTGTGTCAGGAAATCACATAGACTTAAAGACGTTAAATGTTACCTGATCATCCTAAACTATAACACCCCTAACTCGTATCCATCGCCAGATTAGGGTTAAAGGCGTTACCAAATAGATTGAAAACTTTTACAGACATTTCATAATACAAATCATCAATCACAATCAAGTGTCCCTTTTATAGGTCAACGAGCAATCAAGTGTCCCTTTTATAGGTCAACGAGACCTTAATCATGCTTTAGAATAGGGTCGGGACTAAACCGAATACATATGGAATTTCTCAGAAATTTAAAAACTTTTCTAAGGTAAAGAGGTCACACACCCGTGTGGGCAGGCCGTATGCCTTCCATGGTTACCAGACACCCCCATGTGTCCTGGTCGTGCCAAAATAGAGCATGTATACTAACTTATCCACACGGCCACTAGACATGCCCATGTGCCATGGCCGTGTAAAATTAGGCTAGCTACTGACTTGTTCACACGGTCACCAGGCACGCCCGTGTGCCACAACCGTGTATGCAAAATAAGCCATTTGTAAGGCCAAAATGCCACCCACAAGCAATATACCAATTCATTTCATGCACAATTGACATCCAAAAACATGTCAAATTAATCAAAAAAATATTTACATCCAATCTCATTTCCAATCATGCCAATTTGCACAACTAAGACACATACATCCAAGCATGATTCATCTACATTTATCTTTCATATAATCACTCCTTTGCTCAAACATACATACTCATAATGCATTCATATGCTTACTATAGCCTTGGCCATTTCATTAGCTATCAAGCCATACCAAATCATTCATCATATATCATATTCACTCATGCATATTACCAACATTTATCTAGCCACATCTCATGGATATTTATACACCTTTCAAACATAATCCAAAATGACTAGTCTATACATGCCATATTTAACTATATACACATTTTCAAAGTACCAAAACAAGTTTGAGTAGTGTGATGACGATCCTCGACGGTCCCCGAGCCTTCAGTAGCTTTGACGATCTATGAAACAGAGCAAACACACACAGAGTAAGCTTTAAAAAGCTTAGTAAGCCATATACAAATAAATTTAGTTTAAAATGCATATAACCATATTGATACAATGACATTATTGATTCTCATAGCAAATTCATCACATATATTCTTTGGCTCATTTGCTTAGCCATATCTTACCATATTCTTCAACTCAAATATCACATATACATATGGCTTATTCAAGCATATCTTCACATATTATCTCATCATTTATATACACATATTCATCTTAGTAAGTTCATATAGACACTTACCTTTCATACACACATAGTGTACTTTTCAAATGTTCCTAAAATCGATATACAACTCACATAGTCGTTCATTTCTCAGATTTGCCCATTAAACTATTCGAATCTAATAGGATACACAGAGTGCTCGGAATAGTCGTATAATGCCAATGTCCCAGACGTGGTCTTACATGTAGTCAGATGTCGGTGCCACTGTCCTAGACAGGGTCTTACACGAATCATTACGATGCCAATGTCTCGGACATGGTCTTACACGTAAATCTCATATCGGTGCCAACGTCCTAGACATGGTCTTACATGAAATCTAGAACCAATGCCAACGTCCCAGACATGATCTTACATGATATCACATATCAGACACTTATGTCATGACATACACTATCCTATCTATCCCTAGGTTCAAACGGGACTTCTCGAACATTATCAACTTGTCGACTTATTCGTAACTCGTATTTCATATACATTCCATCACAATGGATATTCATAACAATTCACATTCCATATATACACAAATAATTCAATGCAATTACATTTATTTGTATATCAACTTACCTCGAGTTCGGTTTAACGGAAACGTACGGCTATTCAATGATTTTTGACTTTCCCCGATCTAAATTCATTTTCTTTGGTTCTTGATCTATACATATACAGATTTAACTGATTCATTCATCGAATCATTCAATTCTATCAAAAACACATATTTAGGGCAATTTACAAATTAGCCCTTATATTTTCACATTTTGACATTTTAGTCCCTATTTACAAAATCACAATATTCACCAAATTTGCTTTTACCCATGCTTGACCGAATACACACTATGCTCATATCAATCCATATATTTCATTTATTACACAAATTAGTCCTTCAAAATACTATTTTCATAATTTAGCCCTATTTAGCTAAATTCACCAAAATTTCAAGAACAAAACATGTTCATTAAACACATATCTTTCATTTAACACCAATACTCATCACAAAGCTCACCATTTCATCAATGGCACATCTCATGAACATCATCAATTCTTCAAACTACAACATGGGCTTAATAGTAGACTAAGCAACAATCTCAAAAACATAAAATTTATCAAAAACCGATCAAAAACATACCTTAAATTTGGCCACAAGCTAACCGAATATTAGAAGCATTCAAACCCTTTCTTTTCTTCTTTGATTTTCAATCAAGATGATAAGAATATGGCTATTTTTCATGTTTTATTACATTAAATTAAATTTAATAACATAATTCCAATTTTAGCCTTTAAAACAATATCTATATAACATAGAATACAAGGTCATTTTTTACCATTGCCATCCACTAACTAAATAGTGGTCTAATTGCCTCATAAGGCCTCCACCTTTAATAGCCACTACACATAGGTGCTTTAGCAAATAGCTTGCAAATTTTGCATTTAATGCAATTTAACCCTTTTCTCAAATTAAACACACAAATGATCAAATTAACTTATGGAACTTGTAATATCCTGAAATTGGGCTTATGTATATTTGCTTAATTATATGAGATAGCATGTCCTATGTGTTATGAATGTGTTATGTGAATTTTTGGAACCTTGGAATGTAAGGAAATGCTTTAGAAAATATTAAGTTTAAAGTTTAAAAGAGGGAACTGAAGAAAGGTGGTCTCAAGAGAATTAGTAGGTAGAATATGACACACAAAGAGGCTTGGAAAAGTGGCTTGGAGGCACCACTTAGGGCCTCTGGAAATGACGCCACATGCAGGGGTAATTGGGCCAAGGTTCGAGTACAGGGGAAGCAAAATAAAAGTTTTAATTTCTTTGCAAGGATGAGCGACAAGGGACGGCACCAAGGCTAGATTTTAGGAGCTTAAATCCTTTTATTTTTAGAGATAAATGGGGGATAATTGATGGGTTATTTTTGTTAATTTTAAACGAGGTGATAAAGGAGGAAAATGTGGGCTATGATAAGGGAGAAGTGATGGCCAAGTAGGGGACTCTAAGCTTAGTAATTTCGGCTAAGCTAGTAAAAGGGGATAGCCGAATATCATTCAATACTTTTTGCCTTTCTTTCAAGCACTCTTTTCTCTCCAAGCTATCATCTTCTTCTTCTTTTTCTTTTTATCTGTTCTAGCCGAACTCTCCATCCCCTATTTCCACCATTCTTTGTAACCTTTAAGGCTTCATACCTCTTCTTTTGTGACCCTTTGAAGCCGAATCCATAACCCCTTGCTTCCCTTTTCAAGAGCCGAATACATAAGGTACTTCTAGTCGATTTTTCATCAAGTTTCAAAGTCGAATATCTCAGTGGTGACAGACTTAGATGCTGTCGAATTCTTCAGTAGGGGTAAGATCAAATTCGTTTTCCATTCTTTTTCGATAGGCTTGTCAAAATCTAAGATCTAATTCTTATTATTGTTCTTTGGCCGAAACTATGGAGAAGGTTTCGGGATTTACCTATTGTCGACAACAAGGAAGGATCTTTCGGGATTTTCTTCGGGATTTCAAAGATCTAGGGTAAGCCACAAGTATTCGACCAAGGGCCATTTATTAGTATTTAAATGTTAGAAATTAATCTAACATGTGTCAAGGTGATTTCGACAGATACCAAGGGTAAATAGCAACTTTGGGATTTCAAATCACAAGGTAAAGTACATATGTACATTCGGCCAAGGCCCTGTTTAATGATTAGATCTGTTTCATATTATTCAAAAAGCCGGAAACTAACTTGTGATGTGATTAAAGGATTAGTCGATTGCAAGGTGAGAATTGGTCGTGTTAATCCTTTAGGATTTGGGTTATTTGGCCGAATAGGCTTTTGCTAACATTAAGCGATTGACTCAATATAGGAATTGGAGAACTAAATCAGTAGATCGGGTTTCGAGAATTAGAATAAACTCCCTAAGTATACCAGGTGTGTACCCCACACTATTTCTTAATAGATGTATGCCTTTAATTTAATATAAGTGTTAATAAGAATGTGAAAAAAATGGCTAAGGTACCATGCAATGGTACAAAGTACTCAGGTACGTTTTCCTACTCCTACTAGGATTGTAATGTGATCTGTTATGACATATTTGAAATTGTAAGAATGAGAAATAGGAATGTGACATATGCATATTTGTATGACCTGGGGCATTTTGGGTGATTATGAAAGGGAAGTGAATGTGGTGACTTTGGTCACATTATTCGAATGTGGTGACTTGGTCACAATTATCTGAATGTGGTGTCTCATGACACAAAATATACTATCTGGTGGCTATGCCACAAATTTTATAAGGGCGATGAGCATGTTGTCTGCAGCGATTGCCTTCGATGGTGTGTAGCGGATGGAGGGTTGACTTAGTAGTCCCCATAGTGTGCAGGTTGGTACGGGTGATGTGTAGCGGATGGTACCTAGGTTTTGGGATCGGGTTTGCATCATTTTATTTAAATGCTATATGAATATGTATATGATCTGATATGCTTGAATCTGTTGGACTTAGTGTTGGTTGTACACACTGAGTCTGTATGACTCACCCCCTCGTGGGATTATTTTTCAGGTAACGATCAGTGATGGACTGGGTCGGCAGGAGCTTAGGGGTGGCCATGTTCAGCAAGGAATTTATTTAATTTGGACTTTTCTTTATATTTTAAGTATTTTTGAATTTATTTTGGGTTTTCATTTGATGTAATAAGGCCATAGTATGAACTGCTATATGCATGCATTTTAATTCTTTTATTACGATATAATAAATGTTAAATCGAGGTTAAAACAATTTTTATAAAAATAAATTTTCTAATGTTTTGACACTTAAATTCAATTGATTCTTAATCTAAGGGTAAAGATCTTTAAAAATAAAATCGGTCAAGTCTTTTATTATAAAAACAAAGTTTTCAATAAATCACCGATTTCAAAATTAATAAGGTTTCCAATTGAACCCAACCTAAGCCACTTTTACCTCAAAACAATCCGAATTTTTCCAAAGTAACAAAAGAATTTTGAACCGTTTCACATCGAGGAACGTACCGGATCCGGTCAAGGCTCGTAGGCTGGGTTTAGGGTGTTTCAACTTGGTATCAGAGCCCAATTTTAAACTCTCGGCCTGGGGTTTAAAGCCCACAATGTTTTAAAATTTAGGCCCAAATGGATTTATGGAAAATTTTTATGAAATAAACAGGTTTTTCTGGCATGGCACCCAAGTCTCCGACCCGAAGTCCTCCACGTAAGTACCCCTATCCATTTGTGTGATTTATAGTATGAACTGTAGAAGGGTAGAAATGGAACGTAGAATAGTACGATAGGTACTTGAACCCTAGGAATAGTTACCTCAACAATTACGTAAGACTTAATGCCTAATTAAACAAACCAATGGCTAAGTCGCCGAGTTAGGGTGTGGTAACCTTTGTGCGCATGTCTAGGATTGGATCCAGAAGAGCCTGGTATTTAAGCAGTCCTAGTGACTCCTCTTCGCTGGATCCTACCTGGTGCGTAGCTTTGGTTCACCCTAACCAAGAGGACTCAGTCACAGGCTAAACCCAATAACTAAAACCCGAAAGGGACTAGCCATATTTTCCTGGAAACCCTAGTTTTAAAGTCACCAAATTACCCCTTTAAATAGTAGCAAAAATTTATTTTGGAAAATTTACAAAGAATTTTCGATTTGCAAAATTACCTAAATACCCCTAGTGGTAAAATTACTAAAATGCCCCTGGTTTTAAAATTACCAATTTTACCCTTGATTTCAATAACACTTTTCCGATTTTGCAAAAATGTCCCAAAACTTTATCGTTACAAAATACTAAGACACCTTGATTTGGAAATTTACGAGATTACCCCTGTTTCACAAAATTACCAAAATGACCCCCGATCTTTAAAATTTCTGCAACAACACCAATTTGGAAAGCAAATTCTCAAAAATAACCCCCAAGTTTTGCAAATTATGAAATACCCTTGATTTATTAAGATTTTCAACTTGACCCCGATTTATTACCAAAATACCCTTATAGGACAAAGGACGAAAATACCCCTAGGGTAGGAATAGACAAAAACATAGAAATAATGAAGGTGTGAGTGACGGATGCTATTGAATGAAGTTTTGAATGTATGTGCTCCTCTGAATTAGGATAGAAGACTTGAAACTTTGATTGATCGAAAGAACTGCTATTAAACTCCTTTCATAAAATTTCTTCGCGGGTAATCAGTGGAACATATGCTAATGCATAAAATTTCTTAATCAGATTAAAACGCAAACATAGACATGAGCTCTAGGGGATATGGTCGTAATGTTCGTGTACGCGGTCAAGGCTGAATGACCGTGTCGGAACCCGTTAGATCGGGTCAAGGATCTGAGAATGAGGTACCACCACCACGGTGTTGGTGCTTGAGCAACAATATTAGATGGGAGGCGATCTTTGTATCGCGGTGTCTTTGTGAGTTACGAATATGGTGGTGGTCTTTGGAGGAAATATGGGAGCTCGGAAGTTTGTAACCGAGTGACTCCGAGCTAATGGAGCTGAGGTGTTTCGTGATGTATCTGATGTGGCACCCAGTACAGCTGAGTACTGGTTAGAGGCAACAGAACGAATCATGGATGAGCTAGATTTGACCCTTGAGGAAAAGCTGAAAGGAATGGTGGCACTGCTACGTGATAAAGCCTATTAATGGTGGCTCACAGTTAGGGATGGTGCCACAGCTGAGGATTTGACCTGGGAGTATATGAAGACAGCATATCAGAAGAAGTATGTTGGCACGTATTACACTGACGCATAGAGGAAAGCATTTCTGGGGCTGGTTCAAGGGAACAAGTCTGTAGCGGAGTACGAAGCTAAATTTCTGAGGTGAGTCGGTATGCTCGAGGAGTAGTAGCTACGGAGTATGAGCGATGTGTCCGGTTTGAGGACGGACTAAGGGATGATCTGAGGTTGTTAATAGCTCCACATCAGGAACGGGAGTTTTCTACATTAGTAGAGAAAGCTAAAGTGGCTGAATGGATTAAGGATTCTGTGAGGAAGAATATGGATCAGAATAGGCCAAAAAGAGGTTTTGGATCGTCAGGACCATCGGGGAATGTTCAAAAGAGGCCTAGAGTTGATGGGCCGCGAGGTCAGCAAGTTGCTACAGGAGGGCAGTATCGTACTTGTGATCAGTATGGGAAGAAGCACTTAGGGGAATGTTGGAAAAAGACGGGGGGGATGCTTTAAGTGTGGGTCCAAGGACCATATGATTAAGGACTATCTAATGAAACCTGATGGGAATCGATCAGCAGTTCAGAATGTTAATCAGGCTGGTAGAGGTGGACAGCAGCCTCAGGGAGGTCGTGGTCCAAATGGTGCTGGCAGAGGACGTGGAACACTAGGCAGAGGTGTTGCTAATACTGAGGCAAGACAGCCGGGTCTGGTTTATGCGGTTCACCGGAGAGAGGATGGAGATGCGCCGGACGTTATAACCGGTACGTTCCTTATTCATGGCAAGCCTTATATTGCTTTAATTGATGTGGCTCGACCCATTCTTATGTTGCATGTAGAGTAGTTGAAACTCTAGACATAGCCTCTGAACTTTCTGATAGGGAGATGACTGTAGTAAGCCCATTAGGTCAAACTGTAGTGGTAAATGAGATCTTCCGGAGTGTACCTTTAGAAATTCAAGGCGTAGTATTTTCTACCGACTTGATGGAACTTCCCTTCGGAGAATTCGATCTCATACTTTGTATGGACTGGCTAGTGGAACATCAGGCTGTGTTGGACTGTGCAGCTAAGAGAATGGAGTTAAGGACCCCGGAGAATGAGGTGGTCATTATGATAGGAGAAAGAAGAAACTACTTGTCTAACGTAGTTTCGGCGTTAAAGGCCGAAAAGATGGTTCGAAAAGGGTGCAAGGTGTTTTTAACCTTTGTAAGTGCGTTAGATGGAAAGGAAAAAGGTGTCAGTGGAGTTAGAACTGTAAGGGATTTTGAAGATGTGTTTCCAAAGGAATTACCAGGAATACCCCCAGATAGGGAGGTGGAGTTTGGAATTGACTTGCTGCCGGGAATAGCTCCTGTGTCAATTGCCCCATACCGAATGGCACCAAAGGCGTTGGTTGAGCTCAAGGCTCAAATCCAAGAGTTGCTAGATCGTGGGTTTATTCGACCCAGTATGTCTCCGTGGGGAGCACCGGTCCTGTTTGTGAAGAAGAAGGACGGAACTATGCGTATGTGCATAGACTATTGTTAGTTGAATAAGCTGACCATCAAGAACAAGTATCATTTGCCAAGGATAGATGACTTGTTCAATCAGTTTAAGGGGGCCGCAGTATTTTCAAAGATCAACTTAAGGTCAGGATATCATCAGTTGAAGGTGAAGGAGGCAGATATCCATAATACAGCCTTTAGGACAAGGTACGGCCACTATGAGTTTCTAGTGATGCCGTTTGGATTGACGAACGCCCCAGCCGCGTTCATGGACATGATGAACCAGGTTTTCCAACCCTATAGGTTCGTCGTTGTGTTCATCGACGACATCTTAGTGTACTCCAAGACAGAAGAGGAGCAGGATGAGCATCTTCGGATTGTGTTACAAGTGCTAAGGGAGAAGAAGCTCTATGCCAAATTCAAAGCAAGTGTGAATTTTGCATTTGAAGGAAGATGCGTTTTTGGGACATGTGGTATCTGCAGAGGGAATAAGGGTGGATCCTAGGAAGATCGAGGCAGTGCTAGATTGGAAACAACCTAAGTCGGTGGCCAAGATTCGTAGTTTCTTGGGGTTGGCAGGCTACTACAGAAGGTTCGTGAAAGGATTCTCCTCGATAGCCGCGCCATTGACAAAGTTATTGAGGAAGGAAGTACCTTTCGTATGGACGGATAAGCAACAGGAGAGCTTTGAGAAGCTTAAAAAAGTATTGACGAAAGCTCCAGTGTTGATCCAGCCTGAGGCAGGAAAGGATTTTGTAGTGTACTGTGACGCTTCTCAGATAGGATTGGGATGCGTACTAATGCAAGATGGGAATGTAGTCGCTTATGCGTCTCGACAATTGAGGCCACATGAGGTTAACTACCCGACTCACGATTTTGAATTGGCGGCAGTGGTCTTTACTCTTAAGGTGTGGAGGCACTACCTTTATGGAGAAAAGTCAGTAATCTACACAGACTACAAGAGCCTTAAGTATCTGTTGACTCAGAAGGAGTTGAACTTGAGGCAGCGAAGGTGGGTGGAGTTACTGAAGGATTATGATTGTTCCATAGAGTATCATCCGGGCAAGGCGAATGTAGTGGCGGATTCTCTAAGTCGGAAGGTTGTGTCGGATCTGAGCGCGATGTTCGCACATCTGAGTTTGTATGATGATGGGAGTTTCCTAGCAGAGCTGCAAGTTAAGTCGACGTGGTTGAATGAGGTGAAAGAGGGACAAGTGGCTAATAAGGATTTGAGTGCTAAGATGCGGCAAGTTCAGAATGGTAGGTTAGAGGATTACAGTATGTCCAGTGATGGAGTATTGTGTTTCAAGAGTAAGGTATGTATGCCTAAGGACAAGGACCTAAGGCAGAGGATTCTTCAGGAATCGCATACTAGCCCTTATGCTATGCATCCTAGAGGCACTAAGTTGTATAGAGATCTAAGGGAACAGATTTGGTGGTCTGGTCTGAAGAAGGAAGTTACAGAATTTGTCGGCAAGTGTTTGATGTGTCAGCAAGTTAAGGCTAAACACCAGGTCCCGTCAGGATTACTTCAGCCAATAATGATTCCGCAGTGGAAGTAGGAGAGAATTACCATGGACTTTGTTAGTGGGCTTCCCCTTAAGCCTACTAAGAAGGACTAGGTTTGGGTAATAGTGGACCGTTTGACCAAGTCCGCGCATTTCATTCCGGTAAGAGTTGATTATTGTTTGCAGAAGTTGGCAAAGTTATATGTAGCAGAGATTGCAAGGTTGCATAGAGTGCCGGTGTCAATTATCTCAGATAGGGACCCAAGGTTTACTTCTCGGTTTTGGAAAGCGGTACATCAGGCTTTAGGCACCAAGTTGGATTTCACTACGGCGTTTCATCTACAATCGGATGGCCAATCTGAGCGAGTAATCAAAGTGTTAGAGGATATGTTGAGGGGCTATGTGATAGACTTCAGAGGGAGTTGGGAAGACTATTTGCCTCTGGCGGAATTTGAGTACAACAACAGCTATCAGGCCAGTATTCGGATGGCACCGTATGAAACGTTGTATGGACGGAAGTGTCGAACTCCTACGTATTGGACTGAATTAGGGGAACGACAAGTTTTGGGTCCAGAGATTGTGGCAGAATCCGAAGAGAAGGTTGAGATAATTCGTGCACGAATGAAGGAAGCATCGGATAGGCAGAAGTCGTACGCAGATCTCAAATGGAAGGAAATAGAATTGATGTGGGAGATCATGTGTTTCTTAAAGTCTCGCCTTGGAAGAGGGTGATGAGATTTGGTCGAAAAGGGAAGCTAAGTTCGAGGTTTATAGGACCTTATCGGGTATTAAAGCGAGTTGGACCAGTGGCATACCAGTTGGAGTTGCCTTCAGAATTGAAGCAGATGCACGACGTATTCCATGTGTCCATGCTACGTCGTTATCGATCGGATCCATTTCTTGTGGTTCCAGTTGAAGAGGTGGAGTTAAGGCTAGATTTGTCCTACGACGAAGAGCCGATTCAGATCTTAGAGCGAGATGTGAAAGTGTTACTAAGGAAGTCAGTTCCTTTAGTCAAAGTGCTATGGCGTAATCATGGATCGGAGGAAGCTTCATGGGAGCTAGAAGAAACAATACGACAACAATACCCTCATTTATTCCAGCCAGGTAATTTCGAAGACAATATTATTTTAAGGGGGGTAGAATTGTAATATCCTGAAATTGGGCTTATGTATTTTTGCTTAATTATATGAGATAACATGTCCTATGTGTTATGAATGTGTTATGTGAATTTTTAGAACCTTGGAATGTAAGGAAATGCTTTAGAAAATATTAAGTTTAAAGTTTAAAAGAGGGAACTAAAGAAAGGTGGTCTTAAGAGAATTAGTAGGGAGAATATGACACACAAAGAGGCTTGGAAAAGTGGCTTGGAGGCATCACTTAGGCCTCTGGAAATGACGCCACATGCGGGGGTAATTGGGCCAAGGTTGAGTGCAGGGGAAGCAAAATAAAGTTTTATTTTCTTTGCAAGGATGAATGACAAGGGACGGTACCAAGGCTAGATTTTAGGAGCTTAAATCCTTTTATTTTTAGAGATAAATGGGGGATAATTGATAGGTTATTTTTATTAATTTTAAACGAGGTGATAAAGGAGGAAAATGTGAGCTATGATAAGGGAGAAGTGATGGCCAAGTAGGGGACTCTAACCTTAGTAATTTCAGCTAAGCTAGTAAAAGGGGATAGCCGAATATCATTCAATACTTTTTGCCTTTCTTTCAAGCACTCTTTTCTCTCCAAGCTATCATCTTCTTCTTTTTTTTCTTTTTATCTGTTCTAGCCGAACTCTCCATCCCCCTATTTTCACCATTGCCGTAACCTTTAAGGCTTCATACCTCGTCTTTTGTGACCCTTGAGGAAGCCGAATCCATAACCCCTTGCTACCCTTTTCAAGAGCCGAATACATAAGGTACTTCTAGTCGATTTTTCATCAAGTTTCAAAGTCGAATATCTCAGTGGTGACAGACTTAGATGTTGTCGAATTCTTCAGTAGGGGTAAGATCAAATTCGTTTTCCATTCTTTTTCGGTAGGCTTGTCAATATCTAAGATCTAATTGTTCTTATTGTTCTTTGGCCGAAACTATGGAGAAGGTTTCGTGATTTGCCTATTGTCGACAACAAGGAAGGATCTTTCGGGATTTTCTTCGGGATTTCAAAGATCTAAGGTAAGCCACAAGTATTCGACCAAGGGCATTTATTAGTATTTAAATGTTAGAAATTGATCTAACATGTGTCAAGGTGATTTCGACATATACCAAGGGTAAATAGCAACTTCGGGATTTCAAATCACAAGGTAAAGTACATATGTACATTCGGCCAAGGCCCTGTTCAATGATTAGATCTGCTTCATATTATTCAAAAAGCCGAAAACTAACTTATGATGCGATTAAAGGATTAGTCGATTGCAAGGTGAGAATTGGTCATGTTAATCGTTCGGGATTTGGGTTATCTGGCCGAATAGGCTTTTGCTAACATTAAGTGATTGACTCAATATAGGAATTGGAGAACTAAATCAGTAGATCGGGTTTCGGGAATTGGAATAAACTCCCTAAGTATACCAGGTGTGTACCCCACACTATTTCTTAATAGATATATGGCTTTAATTTAATATAAGTGTTAATAAGAATGTGAAAAATATGGCTAAGGTACCATGCAATGGTACAAAGTACTCAGGTACGTTTTCCTACTCCTACTAGGATTGTAATGTGATCTGTTATGACATATGTCAAATTGTAAGAATGAGAAATAGGAATGTGACATATGCATATTTGTATGACCTGGGGCATTTTGGGTGATTATGAAAGGAGAAGTGAATGTGGTGACTTGGTCACATTATTCGAATGTGGTGACTTGGTCACAATTATCTCGAATGTGGTGTCTCATGACACAAAATATACTATCTGGTGGCTATGCCACAAATTTTATAAGAGGCGATGAGCATGTTATGCCAACGATTGCCTTCGATGGTGTGTAGCGGATGGAGGGTTGACTTAGTAGTCCCCATAGTGTGCAGGTTGGTACGGGTGATGTGTAGCGGATGGTACCTAGGTTTTGGGATCGGGTTTGCATCATTTTATTTAAATACTATATGAATATGTATTTGATCTGATATGCTTGAATCTGTTGGACTTAGTGTTGGTTGTACACACTGAGTCTGTATGACTCACCCCGTTGTGGGATTATTTTTCAGGTAACGATCAGTGATGGACTGGGTCGGCAGGAGCTTAGGGGTGGCCATGTTCAGCAAGGAATTTATTTAATTTGGACGTTTCTTTATATTTTAAGTATTTTTGAATTTGTTTTGGGTTTTCATTTGATGTAATAAGGCCATAGTATGAACTGCTATTTGCATGCATTTTAATTCTTTTATTACGATATGATAAATGTTAAATCAAGGCTAAAGCGATTTTTATAAAAATAAATCTTCAAATGTTTTGACATTTAAATTCAATTGATTCTTAATCTAAGGGTAACGATCTTTAAAAATAAAATCGGTCAAGTCTTTTATTATAAAAACAAAGTTTTCAATAAATCACCAATTTCAAAATTAATAAGGTTTCCAATTGAACCCAACCTAAGCCACTTTTACCTCAAAACCATCCGAATTTTTCCAAAGTAACAAAAGAATTTTGAACCGTTTCACATCGAGGAACATACCGGATCCGGTCAAGGCTCGTGGGCCGGGTTTGGGGTGTTTCAGAACTTTAACACATGCTTAATCACATATCGAGGGCACAGAAAATAATATTAAATTACTATTCTAACTCGGATTGGTGGTCCTAAAACCACTGTTCTAACTAGGGTCTAAACTGGACTGTTACATGAACACGCTTAGTGAGCTCGCCCTTCTGCGCATCAATAAAGGTCCTTCTGGTTACTAGGAACGGCCTTCCTAGGATGATTGGTACTTCTTTTCCTACTTCAAAATCTAGAATTACAAAGTCAGCAGGAAAGATAAACGTATCTACACGTACCAATACGTCCTCAATTTTTCCTTCTGGATGTACTAAGGATTGATCTGCTAGTTGAAGCGTAACTGTAGTTGGTCTAACTTCTCCTATCCCCAACTTCCTAAATATTGACATAGGCATCAAGTTGATACTTGCACCTAAGTCACATAATGCCTTACCACAATATGTTGCTCCAATGTTGCACGGTATGGTAAAACATCCAGGATCCTTCAATGTTGGGGGTAGTTTATCTTGAAGATATGCACTGCATTCCTTTATTAGAGCTAGTATCTCAAATTCTCCAAGTCTTCATTTCTTAGACAAGATATCTTTCATGAACTTGACGTAGTTTGGCATTTTCTCAAGTGCTTCAACCAACGGGATGTTGATGTGAAGTTGCCCATGTACGTCAAGGAACTTCTTGAATTGAATCTCCTGCTTCTACTTCTGAAGTTTTTGAGGGTAGGGTGGTGGTGGTTTCATTACTGGAACTAATTCTGGTTGATTCGTCTTTGACGGTAATTCTACATCTAACGAAGTTGTTAGTTGATCAGAATTAGCTTGTCCTGAGGTTATTTTGTCAGGTTTTCCAAATTCTGATTCTGGTGAAACTGGGATTTCAACACTTGGTTGAACTTCTTCTGAATCTTGAGCATCAGCTGGCTCCTTTTCAACTTCATCAGTGTTGGGCTTTACTGTCTTTCTGCTCCTCAATGTTAACGCTTTACAATGTTCCTTCCCTGGATTTCTCCAATTCTCCGTGTCACTAGGTAGAGCACCTTGTGGTCGGTTCCTGAGTTCCGTAACAAGCTGGCCCACTTGATTCTCCAAATTCTTTAGAGTGGCATCGTTTTTCTCCATGTATGCCTTCAATTGATTCTCTAAGCTATTGGATGGTTCTACTTGGGTTGGTTTTTGAACTTGTTGGAGGAAGCTAGGCGGCTGAGTTGGTTTTGGTTAGGCGTAAGTGTTACTGGTTCCAGCCCATTGGTTACTCCAAGAAAAATTCGGGTGATTTCGCCACGATGAGTTATAACAGTTGGATTGCAGTCCTTGCGTCCCTCAATTTTGGTTCTGGTTACCTATGTAATATACGAATTCGGGGTTTGCTGGACATTCTTCAAACAAATTTCCTTCCCCACACACACATAATGATCGACTTAGGGGCTAGTCGGAATAGTGATCTCGAGATCACTAATATGAGGTTAGAGAAAATTATTTCCATGATATTTTATGAGTTAGACTGTGATGGTATAAGTGTATGAAAATTTTTGGTGCTGTAATTTTATTGATTTCTTACTTAATCGCGAAAAAGGACTAAATCACATAAAGTGTGAAAGTTCAATTTTATAAGCTAAAGGTGTTCAATAGCTAAAGAACATTAATTGGAGGTCTGTAAAAGTTAATTAGGCCCCCAAGAATTAGAGTGGCCGGCCATAGGAGACAAACATTGATAAATTGGTCAAAATTGTTGATATTAGGTGAACTGAATTGGTGTTTTATATTAAAATAAAGAAAAAGAAGATATCATCTTTTTCTCTCTTCTTCTCCACCGAAAATTGGCAGCAAACTAAGGGGTTTTAGATCTCAAATTTTCAGCAAGCTTCTCTCCTTGCTAGTAAGTATTCTAGTGATCATTTTTTGATAAAAATTATAATTTTGGGACCGCTAAAGCTTAAGCTTTCTAAAGAGGGGACTATCTTGCAATTTGATGAAAAGTATAGGGTTTTGGCATGAGAGCTTTTATGTTGTTTGCTGCATTTTTATGAAAGAAAATGAGTCTTAGTTGCTAGATAAACAACTTTTGTGAAGGGTGTTGCCATGAAAACGCCTAAATGGACTTTGTTGTAAACATTATAAAGTTTGTAGTGAATGAATGAAATGTTGGGTTTTGATGATAGCCATATGAGGAATAAATGTTCATCTAGGCTTGTAGAAGGTACAAAATTTGATTAGAATTTATTTCCGAGTCTAGGGGTAAAAAGGTCATCTTGCCAAAGTCTAAGGACAAAATAATAATTTTGCCAAAGCATGATTATTAAAATGCTTTTATTAATGTGATGATTGAAACGAGCTAATTTGCTATTATAGAGTAAAAAGAACCAATAATCCACCTCGATCGGGGAAAGAATAAAGTCTCGGACTAGATCGATGAACTAGCTTATTTTGAAATCGAGGTAAGTTTGTATGTGATAAATTCAACGTTATGTTAGCACGTTTGAGAATATTTGGTATTATATTGTTACATGATGTTCTACTAAATTGAATAATTGATGTTGAATGAGTAAGTTGAGATGTTGAAGTCCTAGTGGACTATAATGAATGTAAAAATGCTATCATCGAGACATGAAATGGATAAGGTCTCGTATAAGACCATGTCCGGGACATGGCCTCGGTACCGAATTGAGATCCCGTATAAGACCATATCCGGGATATGGCTTCGGTAATGAATATGAGAATCGTATAAGACCATATCTGAGATATGGCATCGATAATTGATGTGAGATTTCGTATAAGACCATACCCGAGATATGGCATCGGCACTCAGAGGTGACCCTATGTAAGACCACATCTGGGGTGTGGCATTGACTTTGTACCTATATTAATGACGATGAAAATGCATCTTTAAGCATCCCTAGTGATTAATGGGATAAATAGTTGAGTTTCGAAATAGAAATTACTGAAGACATGTGAATGAGTGTATACAGGTACTCGTGAATGATTCACGAAAAAATAATTATGACATATGGCATGGTATGTGCAAAATAATGGCAAGTATGAGTAAGTATGGCAAGTAGCCTATAACCTTGTGTATGGTTAATTATTGTCATGGATGGATTTTATCATGAGCTTATTGTTGCTATTTTTTTCCGCAAGCTTTCTAAGCTTTATGGTTACCCCTTTTTATTGCCCTTTTTCCTTGTAGTATTGCCAAGATAACTCGAGGGACGTGGAACGTCAGAGTTCAGAAATCACACTATCGACATCACTTTGGTATAACAATTTAGATTTATTTTGAGTATGGCATGTATAAGACTCGGGTATTTTGTTAGGTTGTATTTGTTAGCCAAAGTGTTGGCTATGTATGTTATTAAAGTCATTTTGTATATGGTCATTAAAGTTGGGCCAATACTTGGCAAATTCTTATGTTTAATGAAGATGAATTTATGAAGTTTATGCTTGTATGAATGTTTTAAATTGAGTTCTTGGATGTGCCTTTGGGTTATGATTTGTGTTGAGATGAGTTGGAATAAGTATGTTTGCTATGCAGGGTGGCATTTGGCTTGGAATATGGCCCTTTTAATGTCCACACGGGTAGACGCACGGGCGTGTGTCTAGGCCGTGTGAGACACATGGTCAGCACCATGGGCGTGTTGATCTGTCGTGTGTCCCCTTGTATTTTAGGTTTGCAAGTCAGTATGCTCAGTAGTAAACACACGGGCAGAGACACTGTCTGTGTCTCAGCCGTGTGGGAGGCACGGCCTTGGACATGGAATTTAATTCGACATACGGTCTAAGGACACAGACGTGTGCCTTGGCCGTGTGACCTTCTTGAGGTGATGACATCATAAATAGAATGCCAAGGTTTTGGCACACGAGCTGAACACTGGCGTGTCAACGCCGTGTGAGGGACACGGGCCAGGGACACGGGTGTGTGTCCGACCGTGTGAAATAAGTCAGTTTCAACCACGGGTGAAAGACACAGACATGTCTTAGGGGCACACGGGAGTGTCTCTAGGACAACATGGGCGTGTGGCCCCTATTTTGATGAAGAATTTTCTAAGTTTGTAAAAGTTCCCAGTTTAATTTCGAAACCTCTCAGAAGTATGTTTAGGGCCTCGTAGGCCGAGAATGAGCAGAATATGGGTTTATATGGTAACTCTTTATGGTAAAAAGAAATTTTATAGCCCAATGTGATATGTTTAAGCAAGTTAAGTTAGGTAATGCCTCAAATCTGGTTCCGACTTCGAACATGGGTCAGGGGTGTTACAATACACATAGGTTATATTGTCAAATTGGTTAGGTGGTTGGGCTGTAAAACTGTTAGACCCATTAGTGGTAAGACTCTTAAGCATTGAAGATATTGAAGATACTTGAGATGCAAGTGAAGTGAGAGCGTCCACTTCATGTGTTCCAGCGACTCGTCTTCCTTATGCTGCTCGATTGGTTGGCCATTGATAATTGTTGCTGGCAATCCTCTCAATAAATTCGTAAGCCTTATTATAAGACTTAGAAAGGAGAGAACCATTAGCAGAGGCATCCACTACCATCCTCATGTGAGCCTTGAGACCATTATAGAATGTCTCAAGTTGAATGCAATGTGGGATTCCATGATGAGGGCATTTTTGTAATAACTCTTTGTACCTTTCCCATGCCTCATATAGGGACTCATCATCCATTTTTTGGAAGGCGGTGATCTCATTCCTCAACTTGGCATTCTTGCTCGACGGGAAATACTTCATGAGGAATCTCTCGGCTAACTCTTGCAATGCAGAAATGGAGTTCAGTGGAAATGAGTTCAACCAAGCACGAGATCTGTCCCTTAGTGAATATGGAAATAGCTTCAGTCGTAATACATCTTAGGGTACTTCAGCTGACTTGAAAGAATCGCTCACTTCCATAAATAGTCTTAAGTGAAGATGAGGATCTTCAGTAGGCATTCCATTGAATTGGTCCATAGTTTGAAGCATCTGGAACATGACTGGCTTCAGCTCAAACCGTTGTGTCTCGATTTTGGGTCTCCTAATACCTGGATTAAGATCGTTAAATACTGGTACAGCATACTGTCGTAAAGCTCTATCCCTATCATCAGCAATAAGGATAGGATTCTGAGTAAGGTTTGCTCCGTTTCCTTGATTCATATTCTCGAAGTTCATCTCTTCGGTCCTTCTCTGGTTCACTTGTCTTCTTCGCTGTCGAAAGGTTCTTTCTATTTCAGGGTCCATAGGGAGTAAGTCGATAATCTGGTCAATACTCATAAATACCTAAAATAATCACAAAAAAATTACATAAGTAAAGATTTAAACAGGAAAATAAATAAACCAAAATGTAAAAACAGATTCACAAATAATGGCTTTTCTACAATAGTCCCCGACAACGGCGCCAAAAACTTGGAATGACGAAAATGTGGAAGTGTACACAATCGCAACAAGTAATAAAGTGACAAGTAAATGTCGAGTTATCGTACCCACAGGGACTGTAAAAAGGAATATTTATGAAATTGATTTTAAAACACTTTGGTGGTGGAAAATATTTTGGTTTAAAGATGATTAAAAACTAAGGTTTAAAAAACTAAGTAAAAATAAAAATAAAAAGGTTCTAATGCACGAGTTCAAATAAGGTTTAATCAAGATGATATAATTGTGTTGGATTAATTACATTCCTTTAACGTAGAATTATTAAACTTATGATTATACTGCTACGAGCAAATTCACGGCAACTCGGTAATTTGCTAACTACTGCTCATACATACTTATTAAATTAATCAATCTCTTGAACATTTTTCAATGTCAATCCAAGCGATTAATCAATCTTCACAAGCATATAAAAGATCAAGTGTGATAACAGAGTATTTCTATCTTGAAACAGCTTAATCACAATAATCTAGCAAGTTATGCAAGGCATATGTATTGCCGAATATAATGCTAATTTAAACTTCAGCTACCTTAGAAGAATAAACATGCACTGATTAAGTATTATGTCAATTAATTACAATTTCAATACGATTTAATAATTAATTCATTAGTTATCTAACAATTAATATTGCAAGAATAACTTAGGCATGATTTTACTTAATCAAGCATCTTACCGAGGCCTATAACAGCACAAACACAATTCGATAATTCAAGCAGGCAAAATATAATCAACCCAACGCAGATTAAATTCAAACTAAATTGATTAAAATAACCATTTCAGTAGCATAAATATTCATAAACATGGTTGTCAAAACAACAACGAAATTTAAAGAGATAGGGAACAAGAAGCAAATCTGGTGTTTCTCCTTGGCTTGACTGATTGCTCCGTTCTTCATTCTCTATTGTCTTCGGCTATCAAGATGGCTTATGAACACTTTAATTGCTACTCAACAATGGCTGATGAGGACCTCTTTCTCAATAGAAGAAATCGGCACTTGAACAAAAGGGGAAATGGAAAGGGAAAGTTGTGAGAAAGTCAGAGAGGAGGAGAGAGAATGAGAGTGTGAAGGGTGAAGTGTGAGTTAAATGATCAGTAAGGGGTGGCTTTTACAGCTGATTGTAGTTGCTAAAAATATCAAATTCCATCAGCCAAAGAGACTGTACCAGCCCGATTTAGGGCCTAGTCGGAATAGTGGTGCAAGAACACAATCTGAGTTAGTAAAATGAGTTTTTAAAGTATTTGAGATGTTTGTTTGATAATATGGAAGTTTCATGTAGAACTTTTATGGAAATTTCCATTGAAGGGTCCATTAGGACTAAATTGCAAAAGTTGCAAAATATAAGTTTCTAGAAGCTTTTTTTTTATGAAATAGCTTTAGAATAATAATTAGAAGTCCTTAAATAGCAATTTGCCCAAATTATAATTTTTGGACAAAAATAGACATGAGTGAGTAAATGGTGAAATTGTATAGAGAATGGCATTTTTGTCATTTATCAATTAAATGATTAATAAGGGAAAAAGATGACAAAAATCATTCTCATCTTCATCCCTAAGTGCTGAAAATTTGAAGGAAGCCATAGCTAGGGTTCTTCAATTTTTCAAGCCTGCTAGTAAGTCCATTTTAGCCCCGTTTTTAATATTCTTCGTATTTTTGGAGTCCTTGTATTATGGATTAGCTAATTTTAGCTATAAGATGAGCTAAGATGCATGTTCAAAAATCTACCCATGTATGACATGTTTGTAAAATTATGTTTTAAGAAAGATTATGAGAGTTTGATGTTAGATAAACAGCTCTTCCTAAATGAATTTCATAAAAAAAATGCTAGTAATGACTAGTTTGTAATAGTTATGAAATTTGTCATACATGGTAGAAATAGTGAGAATTTGTTATTGCTATAGTTGAGATAATGAATCATCTGAGCATGAAGTTTAAGAAAGTAGTATGAAAATTATTTTACGAGCATAGGGCCAAAAGTGTAATTATGAGAAAGTTTAGGGGCAAAATTATAATTTTACCAAAGTATGGGTTAACAGTCAATTTAGTCAATGTGATTATTAAATGATCTAAACTATTATTATAGATCAAGAAAAACGAAGCCCGGATCGAAACCGAGGCAAGAACAAAGTCGAGGACTAAATAGCATATCTACATACATTTTGTATATTGAAGTAATTTTGTATGATTTCTAAGCTTTATGATTACTAACAATGAATTTCTTATTATAATGTACATTATTACCATAGAAATGCTTAATGCTAGGTTAAATAAAGAAATCAATGAGGTTAAGCATAAGAAAGTCCCGATTGAAGTTGAATTACTTAGGATACTCGATCTACCACATGAGATAAGAAAGTCCGTATAAGACCAAGCCAAGGCATGGCATCGCCAATCAAACAAAGTTATCATGTAAGTCCAAGACAAGTTTTGGCATTGAAGAGTTATTATGAGATGAAGACCTATGTAAGCCCAAGCCATGGCATGGCCTTGGTGAGTCTCCAAGAAAAGATGTCATGTAAGTCCAAGACAAGTTTTGGCATTAAAAAGCTATCATGAGATAAATATCCCATATAAGTCCAAGCCAAGGCATGGCATTGGTGAGTAACAAGAAAGATTTCATGTAAGTCCAAGCCAAGGCTCGGCATTGACCAGTTCATGAGTAAAGATACCCAATGAGACCATGTCAAGTCATGGCAATGCTAAGTTCCCAAGGGAATACACAAGGAAGACTTTGAGTAAGGCCATGTCAAGACATGGCATCGATACCAAGGTGAGAGATCCCATGTAAGACCACATCTAGGATATGACTTTGGCATCGAGTTATATGTGGGATGAGATTCAATATCCTCGGTTATTCATAGAAATTCATCGGGCAAATGAGTAAAGCTTAAATGAGATAGATAGAAAATTAAGTAAGCAAAGCTATTATCAAGTTGGAAATGAGTATTATTCATATTATGAATGATAAATTAGAGATCATGATTATTATAGTAAAGTATGCTGATCTATGTGATCAAGTGATACAGGTACCTTGTTTACATTACGAGCATGAGACTAATAAGTATCATGGGATATGTAATAATCAGTAAGAGTAAGTAAGCTTGAATAGGTTAATTTATGATGCCAAATGATTTATGTTAAACAAGTATGTTACTATGTGCATTATATGCAAACTTACTAAGCTAAATGCTTACGTCTTTTATTCTTTCTTTCCATGTAGTCTTGCCAAGCTAATCTCATGGATCATCGTCATCGGAGCTTGGAGCACACTATCAATCACTATTTTGGTATAGCTAAGATGTTTATATTAAGTATGGCATGTATAGGAAACATTTCATTTTGAGAATATGTCTTAAAAGGGGCAAAAGTATGGGCTATCAAGTTTATTATTCTTTTGTATATGGTTAAGTGATTGGCCAAGATTGACTAAGTATGTATGTTTATTGATATAAATGAAAGATGTAGTAATTTGAGTTGTTGAATTGAATATGAGATTGATCTTGATTTCAGGATGGCAATTGGCTTTGTAAATAGCCTTCAAGTGCCCACACGGATAGACACACGGGCGTATGTCTAGGCCGTGTGTCCCCTGTACCTTAATACCTTAAGTCAGAATAAGCTACGGGCTAATCCCACGGTCGTTTGTTTAGGCTGTGTATGACACACGGTCAGAACATGGGCATGTGGCCCAGGCCGTGTGAATATAGTCAGTGTCGACCACGGTTGGAAGACATGGGCGTGTCTTAGGGGTACACGGGCGTGTCCCAAGCCACATGGGCATGTGACCCCTGTTTTAAGGAAAATTTTTCGATTAAGTTCTAAAAGTTTACAAATATGTGTTTAAGGCCTCGTAGGCCCATGAAATGTATGATTAGACTAAGAAAGAGAAGTTTTAATTCGAAATAAAATTTTACAATCGGTAAGTGCATGTTTAAGAAAGTTCGAGCATGGTAATGTCTCGTATCCAGTCTCAGTCTCGGACTCAGGTATGGGGTGTTACATTTAATGGTATCAGAGCTACAATTTAGTCTGTTCTAGGACTAACGTAGCATGAGTTAGAATCTAACTATACATGCCATACGTAAGAATGTTTTTATAATGATAGTGTGACGACTCCTGACAACTTAAATTATGTTTATACATATAGTAAATGGATCCCGAAAGAGATGTGGCAGATGATGTAGAAAGTAAAGCGCCGGCTCCCACTGAAGGGACGGTGCCGAACGAGAATGAGAGTAGACCCACTACGGTGAGTCAAGGAGGAGGAGAATAGGCGAGAGAAGCCTTCCACCATATGATGAATACATGGTATACGGAGTTCGTTCGTATGAACCCCAGTGCACAACCCCCTCCACCCCCGCCTATTCCACAACCTATCCCTGTAGCCCCTCAAGTAGTAGAGGTGGTAAGAGGAGACAAACCTCCAATTGATAGGATCAGGAAACATGGGGCAGAAGAATTCCGGGCTAAAAGAGATGACGATCCAGAGAAGGCCGAATTCTGGTTAGAAAATACCATTAGGGTATGTAATGAGTTGTCATGCACATCTGAAGAATGCTGAGTTGTCATGCACATCTGAAGAATGCATGAAGTTAGTAGTTTCTTTTTTAAGAGATTCTGACTATCAATGGTGGAACATCTTGGTATCGGTAGTATTAAGAGAGAAGATTACCTGGGAATTCTTTCAAGAAGAGTTCAAGAAAAAGTATATCAGTCAAAGGTTTGTGGAGCAGAAAAGGAGGGAATTTCTAGAACTAAAGCGAGGCAAGATGTCAGTGACTGATTATGATCGCGAGTTTGTGCGACTCAGTAAATACGCTCGAGTTTGTGAACTTGACACTTAAGTTAATTTAAGTGTTAAATTAAACACAAGAGGAGTTAGTAGCATAGTGGATAAGGGGCATGAAATGTTGCTTGAGGGAAATGGTTCGAGTAGCATGATTAACATTTTGGAGACATTATTTTTCATCCTAGCATTAATGGACGGTCAAGCTTTACATATGGAAGGTTGGACTTTCAAATTTTTTCTTTATGGCAAGTTGAATATTAGTTTAAGGTAAGTTTGATGTTTGGGAATGAAATCAATGGTTTTAAAGCTAATGGGAGAACATAAGGCATGATGTGGGGTGTCTTGTTATGGAAAGAATTGGGTGGTAAGAATTGACTTGGAAGTCCATGTATGTGGACGGCATGTGTGGCTAGGGGGAGAGTGGCCGAATTTTTGGTTTGGTTGGTAGCTAGTTAGTGCCAAATTTCCCTTTGGTTAGTAGTCATTTTCGGCTAGCTTGGTAGGCATTCAACCTTTGCCTTGTGTCAAAACCGAAACTCCTTTGAACCTTACCAATTCTTCTCTTTTGTGCACCTTTTTGCATTTCCTCTTTTATTTTTCTCTTGAAACCGAAACTACATTTGAACTTTGTGCATTTTTGTGCACTTTTCTTCTTTGGTAAAATAGGTGTTGGCCGAATCTCTTAATCCCATTTTCTCTCTTTTCTTTCTTTTGAATATTGTTCAAAATCACAACATTTCTTTTACTTTCTTGGCCGAATCTCTTTCTTCCCTTTTCCTCTTGATTTTTCTTTCATTAGTTGCTAAAGCCGAATCATACTTCTTCCCTTTTCATTTTTTTTTCTTTTTTTCTTTTCCATACTAATTCTTCATCTCTTTTGAGCCGAATATCAATTGTTTTCTTTCAAAATCATAGCCGAAACTCTCATATCCTATTTGATTTGTCTTGGCAGAATTTCTTCAAGGGTAGGACTTCATTTGGTTTTCTTCAAACGGTTTTGGGAAATAGGCTCCTCGGAACGTTGGAAGCAATCAATCTAAGCCTCATTTCTTTGTCAATTGTTTTGGGTAAGCTTTTGGGTAAGACATGGTTTTTCAAGTGATAACTCATTGGGATTTAGTGGTATGGCCGAATGGCCTTTGTTTATAATCTAAATATTGGCCGATTGTAGGACAAGGTGATCTAGTGCGGTAGATCGGGTCTTCGGAAGTTAGTACTTGCGTTAGTGACAGGTGTGTATCTTACACACTTTATAATTTGGTGATATGTACTTATATATATATATAGTAATTGTTTTATTAAAGTGAAATACTATGAGATCTTGATTTGATACATTGAAGGGTATGTGCAAGGATTCGGGTAAGTCCGTTTCGATATGATGTTAATATATGATTCATTGATATCATGATCTACGATTTAAATATGTTATATGATCATATAAAAGTATGATGGCATGTTTTATACTATTAATACATTGGTTTGGGAACATGAGTGGAGGGGGAAGAATTTGATATCCGTGTCTTTGGACACCAGAGGTTTGGCACCTCCAGTGATTTGGTATCACATTTGTGTCTTTGGGACACCAGAGGTTTGGCACCTCATAGCGACTCGTCCCTCGTGGATTAACACCACCGTGGGTTGGCCCCACTTTTGAGATATGGGATTGTCGCGGTGATTTGGTATCACACGTGGGTTGGCCCCAATAACTTGATTATTCGTGACTTTGGTCACGGTGATTTGGTATCACATTTGTGTCTTTGGGACACCAGAGGTTTGGCACCTCATAGCGACTCGTCCCTCTGGATTAACACCACCGTGGGTTGGCCCCATTTTTGAGATATGGGATCGTCGCCAGTGATTTGGTATCACACGTGGGTTGGCCCCACAGATGGATTATTCGTGACTTTGAGTCATCAGTGATTTGGTATCACCTTTTTGGATATCGTGACTTTGGGTCACCAGTGGTTTCGCACCACCAGTGGTTTGGTACCACACGGGGTAGTAAAGGTGTTATGGATGGCTAGGTTGGGTGCATAATACATATATATTGCTTGATTATAGATTGTGTAAGAATTTTTGCATTATCCGGGAGAGGGATTATGCACTGAGTCTTGGTGACTCACCTTCTCCCTTATCATTTCAGGTGATTCGTGAGATCGCGGATGAGGAGCGGGATGGACTCGAGGAGGCCATGCAATAAAATTCGATTTACACGGATTTTGGGTTGGGTATTATATTTTATTTAAATTTGGTTTTTCATCTTTATTTGGATTTGTAATAAGGCCTTTCAAATTATGTTTTTGGATTATTTATATGCTTTGGACTTGTTTTAATCATGGCTTAATAAACTACATGGTTAATTAAATAATATGAGCGCAAAGTTTTCTAAACTACAAAACGTAATGGTTTTCAAAATGTTACCATCGGGTAATATAAATCATTTGATAATATTTAACAACATAAGTGTTTTCGATAACTCATACTATTTTCCAAAACTTAAGTTTCCAAATTTCTATTAGATATGGTTTTCAAAATAATCGCTTGGGTTTCTTTTAAAGTTTTCTAATATAAGGAATTATAACTAAGTTTTAAAGATTTATTTTCGTGATTTCAAAGGAAAATTTCAGTTTTAACTTATTAAACATCTGATTTCTACAAATATAGAATTACAAAGAGTTTTTCACTAAAATTTAATCGTTAACTAAATTTTCTCCAAAATATTTTCCTTAGTGACATACCAGGTTCGGTCGTGGTGTATTGACCGGGTTTGGAGTGTTATAAATTGGTATCAGAGCTAAGTTCAAAAGCTCCGCTGTGGGCCCGAGGCCCAAAATGATTTAAAGTATAGTTTTAAAATGTTATTGTTTAAAATTATATGGTTGGAAAAGCATGGCATCGAGTCTCCTGCACCGATCCGCCTGTAAGTAAGTACTTCAAATTATTGATTTTGATGATATGATGGTATGACTGTATAGTAGTAGGAACTACTCTAGAGACCCAAAACTATAGGTTGGATGTACTCGCGAAACAATTTATTATTAAAATTATTCATAAAACTTTGTTTTAAAGAAAGTGGAATAATGACTCATGCATAACACTTTTAAATCAGATAAGTCGAGAATTTAGATATGAGTACTCGAGGTCGGGGTCGTGTTACTCGTGGACGCGGTCGTGGTAGGATGGTCGTGTGCGAGCGGTGAGAGTCCAGTCAAGGATCGAAAATGAGGTACCACCACCCCTACCACAAGCGGTTGGAGTTGAGCATCATGATCAAATGGGGGATGATGCGATGTGTCTCGGCGGTCTTTGCGAGTCCTTGAGAGGGTAACTGGATTAGGTGGAGGCGCGGGAGCTCAGAAATTTGTACCCGAGCGACTCCGATCCAATGGAGCGGAGGTATTTTGAGGTGTTTCGGGTGTAGCTCCTAGTGCGGCTGAATATTGGCTAGAGGCGACGGAGCGAATCATGGATGACTTGGATCTGAATGCTGAGGACAAGCTGAAAGGGATTGTGTTCTTCTTCGGGATGAGTCGTATCAGTGGTGGCTCACGGTACGGAATAGTGCTGCAGCGGATGATCTCACTTGGGATTATTTCAAGGCAGCGTATCAGCAGAAATATGTTGGATCTAATTACATTGATGTGCGGCGTAAGGCATTTTCGAGTTTGGTCCGAGGTAATAAGTCCGTGTCGAATATGAGGCAGAATTTTTAAGATTGAGCCAGTATGCTAGAGGTATCGTAGCTTCGGAGCACGAGCGATGTGTCCAGTTTGAGGACGGTTTAAGGGACGAGCTGAGATTGCTGATTGCTCCACATCAGGAGTGAGAATTTGCTACTTTAGTTGAGAAGGCTAAGATAGCCGAAGGAATAAAGGAATCTAGAAGACAGAGTTACAACCGGAATAAGCATAAGAGAGGTTACGGATCATTCGGGTCAGTCGGTAATTCTCAGAAGAGGGCTAGGCAGAATGGGCCAAATCAGTCTGGGAGGCCTGTTACTGCTAATCAGGGACCAGCACGGTGTAACCGATATGGAAAATTTCATTGGGGCGAATGTTGGACCGGAGGGAAAGGATGTTTCGAGTGTGGCTCGCTGGATCATCGTGTGAGAGACTGTCCACGTAAGCTAGCCAGGAACCAGTCTGAGGGTCAAGGTCATGCTCAGTTCAGAAAGGAGGGACCGCCACCGCAGAGAGGTCGTGGTAATGGTAGAGGAGGTAATTATAACACCCCTTTCCCGAGACCATCGCCGGAATTGAGTAAGAGGCATTACTAGACTTGACTACAAATTCAGGACATAAAAACTTAAAGCTGTCAAAACTACATCATGCTGGATAATTTGACCATAACTCGAGTTACCCAACTCGAAATTTAGATCCGTAAATTTTCCTCGAAACTAGACTCATATAAGAATTTTCTATAATTTTTCCAAAATTTTTGGTCTGGTCAATCAATACCAGATTTTTCTTAAAGTTTTCCCTGTTTCACTGTTGATGATTCTGACCTGTCTCTATAAAAATACAGTTATCTCATTGCACAAATTTCCTATAATGTTCTTGTTTATACCAATGAAAAATAGACTCATTAAGGGTTTTACACATATAAACCATGCTCCCTAATTATTTTTGTACAATTTTTGAAAATTTTTCCAAAACAGAACAGTGACTCACGAATTCGTTCAGAGCAGGTCTCACTAAAACTGAATTATCTCATAATATATAAATCTTTTGCCTACTCTGTTTCTTTCATGTAGAAATAGACACAATAAGGTTTAATTCCATATCTCATTCACCTTTTAATTCAATATACCCTATTTTTAGTGATTTTTCTAACTCACACCACTGCTGTTACTACAAGCTGTTTTGTTGCATTTTGTGAAAGACTAGCTTTTAACCGAACCTACCTACATTCCTAATTCAAGGATTCATTTCGTATATAAACATTTCCTTAACAAAATGATTAAACTTTGATTAAGAAAGCATAAACCTTGCCATCATGAACCAACATACACATCAAAAACACAACAACGTACTTAACTAGAAATTTAGCCATATTCGCATGGCCATTATATACAAGAACCTTAAAATTTCATCAAGACAAAGACCAAGTCCTTCCTATACATGCCTTCATTTAAAACCAAAATAAAAGAGTACCCAAAATGTAGATTGATAGTGTGAGCGACTTTCCGAACGATCCCGACGAGCTTGTAGCTTGCCTAATCTATAAAATAGAGGAAACATTTCACACGATAAGCTTGCTAGCTTAGTAAGTCCTAATTTCATAAAAATATAACATTCAAACACTAACAATTCAATTTCTACAACTCAACTTGTACTATGCTCATTTTCATTATCAAGCTTTCAATTTCATATCCATGTAACTAAGTATGAAATTGATAGGAAAGTTTCTCCTTACCAACATATTTATGATCAAAATATTCGTTCGTAATCCGATCTTTAAAACCCAATGTGTCATCATATAACCATAGGTACCATTATTCATATCCTTGGATATCAATTATTATAACATGTTATTAATTATACAACCACTCTTGTGGCCAAATACACCTAGTCTTATATTTACATATTAAACGGCCGAAATCACGATACCACATCATTTATCAATAGAACCGAGAAATACATACCATTGGTAATAATCACTGTATCACTAGTTTACCTTATCTTAATTAAGTAAGAAACTCATTCCTACTTTACATACTCACCTGAGCCGTTAACTCGACATATTTGCTTTAATTTGCCTTGAACATAAATTTCGGTTTCTATTTTGTAAAGCACATCACCGGCATCAAGCACGCTGGCGTAGAAAGCGAATAATAACACCGGCACAAGGCACGCTAGGCATAAAAGCACGATAAATAACACCGCACAAGGCAAGGCACGCTGGGCATAAAGCACGATAAATAACACCCGGCACAAGGCCCGCTAGGCATAAAGCCCGATTATGTCACCGGCACGAGGCCTGCTAGGCTCGAAGCCCGAATGTCAGAATATTTTTACATGCTTTTCACATTTCACTATACATATCGAATCATATACATCTATTCCCATTGCATTAAATAAATTCGAAATCAATCCAATCCATCATTATCACATTCGGCCAACTCATGGTTTTACACCAAGCTTATACAAATTTTATCATTCACTAGATATGTAAATGATCTTTAAATATAAAGTAGCTCAAGAACTTACTTATTCACCTTACATTAGCCAAAATAATTTCCATCACATACTCAACATAAATCATCAACCAATATGTCAATATACATTCGGCCATGATGTAATTGGATACTAACATTCATAAATTTTTTTTTTTAATAGTCAAGATAACCATAATTAATTCTTTGACATGATTTAACTAAAGGACTTACCTTAGAAGTCGATAGATTCGAAATCTCCAACTATTCGTTTAGTTTAGCTTTTCCTCGCTCCAAATTCTTCTCCTTTTGTTCTTGATCTAATTCGGTTCAATTAAACCAATTTAACCACATTTTCATTCAATTTAAAAACAAAATCATATAATATATAATTTGTAACCAAATATAATAGCTAAATTTTCATTTCATCTCAATTAAATCCATGAATACTTGATTGCACATTTTACCCTTTTTGTCCCCCGACATTTACAACTCTTCCAATTAAGTCTTTAAAGCACAAAACACAAATTGCATGGAATTTAAGTTCCTTCCTCAAGAGCCGAATGTATCTCTAGCTAATACAAGTCCTTACAAACTATTTTTTTCATTTTAATTCCCCAACTAATTATTCTAACATCTAAATTCTAACTTCCTCATTTTCACTAAAAGTCCAAGAACAAAATTTACTACTTTATCACCTATCATCAAAATTTTACCATTTAACAACTAAATCATCAAGCTTTCTTCCATGGTACTTCATGAAAATCACAACCAAAACGCATTTTTTTTTTACATGGGCTATATAAAGCTCTTGATAACCATGTAACAACCCAAACCCGGCCCAAACACTATGGTAGAATGCAGTCAGATTCTGTTGAAAACATTTTTGAAGTTCCTTTTTGAAACCAACTTAAATTTTGAAAACCCTTCTTTTTAGTGGACTTAATAAAACCTTACTTAGATTAAATTTGGAAATCATTTGGGTCAAGTTGTTTTAGAGTTTTAAATGTTGCCCGACAAAGACGGTAAAACATTTTCGTTTACTTTGAGAAAACGTGTTCATTCAATGTAATATTGGTAAAAATAGTTTAAGCAAATTATTCAGCAATATAAAAAAACAACAAAGCTAAAGTATTAGGAGGCCTTATTACATTCAAAATAAAATCAACTAAAGATTAAAATAACTAAAGCCAAAATCCATTCGGTTTAAATTCCTTTGCATGGCCACCTCGAGTCACCTGGCTCCACATCGTGATCTACTCGTTACTGAAAAATGTAAAGGAGAAGGTGAGTCACCAAGACTCGGTATGTAACCCTTCCCGGTTTAAACATATTCATACACAACATATAACAAATTAATTATGCAAGTTATCATGTGTCCCAACCTAGCTTGACCATACGCCCGCTGTCTACCCGTTGTGGTACCAAACCACTTTGGTGGTGCCAAACCACTGGTGACATATAGTCACGATGTGCTACCAAAGCATTGGTGTCAAAAGTAGACACAAATCGGGTGATGGGGCCAACCCATCGTGTGATACCAAATCACCGCGCGGGCGATCCCATATCTCAAGTGGGGCCAACCCACGGTGGTATTAACCACGAGGATAAGTCGCTCTCGAGGTGCCAAACCTCTGGAGGTACCAAACCTCTGGTGACCGTAGTCACGGTGTGTTACCAAAACATCGGTGCCCGTCGGCACGATTACACCGCCCCTCCACTCAATCAACCCACATCGGCAATAATCATACAGATTTATCAAATGTATTATCACAACATGCTTCCCAAAAGCATCAAATAGCAAATCGTATGAGCAGTACTTACGGTTACCCCGTATACCGTTATGGTATTCAAACCATTGCTACATACATCACGTTAGCAATCACATTACCTAACATAATTTAATAAGTTACAAGGTGTGTATGTACACACTGTCACCCACAGGTAATCTAAGTCCCAAAAGAGAGTCGGCCACCTAGATCTATCGGCACCTATATTCGGCCAACTTTTAGGATTAGTATTATGGCCTATTCGGCCAACCAAAACAAATCCAGAGGGTTAGTTATGGTCCCGAATCCTTACCTTTGCTTTTTGTTACGAACCACGGCACTCGAGGCACGAGATCCGCTTTACCAAGTAATTGGTTAATCGATCTGATTAATAGCCTTGGCTTTTAATCACCACTTAATAACTTACTAAAATAGATCTTACTAACACTTACCAAAACCGTTTACTAGAGAGGAAGAGTTTGAGTCGACTACTTCCCGATCCCGAAGTACTTAAGTGATATCGGCTTCAACCAACAAGATTAGCCCATCATTAGCTTATGCCAAATTTTAAACCCAAATAAGAGAAAAGAGAAGAATAGTGTTGGCTATGGCTACTCACCTTTTCCAAATCAAGCTGTCGATAATACCTTGATGGGATCTAACCACTTTGATATTCGGCCAAAGCTATTAAAGAAGTAATCGGAGATCGAGAGAAGAGGTTTTGGCACAAGGATATGAAGTTTATTCGGCTAGGGAGAGTTTAACAAGAAGAAAAGGGATTTTGGCAAAGGTGAAGTATAGGTTTGGCTAGTGTGGAAGAAGAAGAAAAGATGGTGAAGGTGGAAGAGGGGTTGGCTAGAGAGTTTGAGGGGATGGAAAAATAAAAGAGAATGAAGAATGAGGGCTAGGAATTTTGCAAAGCAAACAAGAATGACAAAAAAGAGAAGCAAGGGGGCCAACTGATGCTTTTATAGGCATTGGCCCCCTATCAAGCTTGCTTAGTCCACTCCTTCTCATGAGGAGTTCAAAATTCATCAAACTTCCCCAATTGCTCACGACCACTCATTCATTTTAATTCAAATAATTTTGAATTAAACCATAATAATCTCTTATTAATCCATGCAATATCCTTAATATCCAAATAATATCCCTTTAAAATACTTGATTATCCCATGATAATAAATTACACCCTTATTATCCAAAATAAAGAATTTAAGGAGAGAAATTCTCTCCCCTTGTGCCGTCCCATAAATAGTGCAAAAGAGAAACTTGCGACTCGAACACAAGCTCTCCCTTGTGCATTGTGGCGTCAACTCCAAGCACTTAAGTGGCCTCCTTTGCCACTTTTCCAAGGCTTATTTAGTGTCAAATTATCCCCACTTATTCTTTTAACACCCTCTGCTAAGGCTCCTTACCTTTTTAAGTTAAAACTGAATTTTTCCATTAAACCGAGCCAACTCAAAGCCTTAAATTAGGCTCTATTATTCCATAAATAATACCACAATAGTTCTTACAGGAAAAAAATAACTAAATTTCAAATAACCCCATTTTTGGGATGTTACAAACCATTTCAAAATGCCATCAATTATCAAAATTATCAAACACACATACCTATTTTAGCTTGAAGTAGCCGAACATGAGAGAGCTTTTTCTCTTCTTTTTCCTTTAGCAAATTTTCGGTAATAAAGAATAAAGGAATCAAGATGAACCCCCTAGTTGTTTTATGTTTCTTTATTTTATTAACATGCTCACCTTATTAACTTATTATTATAACATATAAACTACTAATTTCTTAGCATGCTTACCTTATTAACTTATTATTATAACATATAAACTACTAATTTCTTAGCATGCTTACAGTCCTCTACTTTGCTTTTTAGGGAAATTTGACATGCAAATCTATTCTTGCAAGAAACAATTCAATTTGCCCCTTTTATTTGCTAATAATCGGCCATGAGAGAATGAAGGAGATAGTGGCCTTATTTTATGTTTTATCTAACATTTACACTAACTTTATTTCTTTATAAAAGTACTAACATAAGCATAAAATAAAAATTTAATTAAACTAGCATATATATCTAGCATAACTTGGCCAATTGCCGTCCATCACTATGGTCAATGGGCTAATTGCCCTTTTAGGACACCCACTTAAAAAGCCACAAGCAATTTAGTACATTACACCTTAGCATGCAACATTTACGCTTTTCGCGATTAAATCCTCTTTACCAAATTAAGCACTTAAACGATAAAATTTTTCTACGACATTTTCACACATATTAATTCACATATAATAAACATAGAATATAACACCAAAATATTTCTCGGGCTCGGATTCGTGGTCCCGAAACCACCGTTCGATTAGGGTCAAAATTGGTCTGTCACAACTCTCCCCCTCCTTAAGAATTTTCGTCCTCGAAAATCTTACCGATTAAATAAGATCGGATATTGTTGTTTCATTGAATCTTCAGGTTCCCACGTGGCCTCTTCAACTCCGTGTCGATTCCATAATACTTTCACTAGTGGAATCCTCTTATTTCTCAACTCCTTCATTTCCCGAGCCAAGATACGAATCGGTTCCTCATCATATGTCAAATCGGATCGAATTTCTATCTCTCGACGGTGTGATCACATGGGACGGTCCGATCTGTGTATTTGCGAAGCATCGAAATGTGAAATACATTGTGTATCTTTTCTAAGTCAAGGGGCAATTTCAATCTATAAGCAACGGCCCTATACGCTCGATGATTTCATATGGTCCGATAAATCTCGGACTCAACTTGCCTTCCGACCAAATCGGAGTATTTTCTTCCACGGAGAAACTTTTAAGAACACCCGATCTCAGACACGAAATTCAATGTCCTTACGTTTCAAATCGGCATAAGACTTTTGATGATCCGATGCGACTTTCAAATTATTCTGATAAGAACCACCTTACATTCGTTTCTTTAATCCAATCAACCCGTGTATCTTATTTTTTCCGAGCTCGACCCGATTACAACGGTGTGCGGCATTTTCTTCCATATAAGGCTTCGTAAGGCGCCATTTTTATACTAGATTGGAAGCTATTATTATTATAAGCAAATTCAACCAACGGTAGGTATCGTTCCCACGTACCTTCAAATTCGAGAACGCAACACCTCAGCATGTCCTCAAGTATCAAAATAGTTCGCTCAGACTGACCGTCTGTTTGCGGATGGAAGGCTGTACTAAAATGAAGTTTAGTACCTAAAGCATCTTGCAATTTCTTCCAAAATCGCGATGTGAATCTTGGGTCCCTATCAGAAACAATGGAACTCGGCACACCGCAACCTTACAATCTGCGACACATACAATTCGGCAAGTTTATCAAGTGAATAATCGGTGCGTATCAAAGACAAAATGAGCTGATTTAGTCGATCTATCAACGATAACCCATACGGCATCTTTCTTACTCGGTGTCATAGGAAGACCAGATACAAAATCCATTGTAATTCTATCCCATTTCCATTCGGGTATCATGATTGGTTGAAGTAATCCGGACGGTACTTGATGCTCACTTTTACTTGTTGATGATTAAGCACTTAGAAACAAACTCGGATATATCTCGTTTCATGCGAAGCCACCAATAGAATTGCTTCAAATCGTTATACATTTTAGTGCTACCCGGGTGTATCGATAGTCGACCCACTATGGGCCTCACACGAGATCATCGTATCAAATCGAGTTCTTTGGAACACACAATCGGCCTTTATAATTCAAACAATCATTTGCATCAATCGAAAATCGATTACGTACCACTTCCACACCGACTCGAATAGCAATCAACTTTTCGTCAACTTTACGTGCATCACAAATCTCTTTGAATAAACATTAGTCTTGCTTGTAGCTCGGCTCACGATCGAACCATCATCGGACATAGCCACCCGTGCGTTCAATGCACGAAGTGTAAATAATGATTTTCGACTTAACGCATCCGCTACAACATTAGCTTTCCCGGATGGTAGTCAATCACTAATTCATAGTCTTTCAAACCAATTCTAACCATCTGCGTTGTCTCAAGTTTAAGTCTTTACGAGTCATCAAATATTTCAAACTTTTGTGATCTGAATAAATATGACATTTTTCGCCAAATAAGTAGTGACGCCAAATTTTTAATGCGAACACAATGGTCGCTAACTCGGATCGTGAGTTGGATAATTTTTCTCATGCGGCTTCAATTGTCTCAAGCGTAGGCTATCACCTTGCCTTCTTGCATTAAAACACAACCCACCCATTTAAGGAAGCATCACTAAAAATAGTAAATTCTTACCCGATTCAAATTTGAGTTAATCTGGGCTTTGGTCAAAAAGGCTTTCAATCGCTCGAAACTTTTCTCGACATTTTTCGACCACTCAAATTTGACATCTTTTCGTAGTAGTCTCGTCAACGGTGTAGCTATATGAGAAAAACCTTTTACAAGCGCTGTGTAATACCTTGAGCCTAGGAAACTTGAATCTCTCGGAAACATTCTTTGGTGGTTTCCAATCGAGTATCATTTGCTATTTTGTTTGGATCCACCCGAATATACGACAAAACAACATGACCCAAGAAGTTGACTTCATTCATCCGAACTCACACTTACTGAACTTTGCATACAATCGTTGATCTCTCAAAATTTGTAGTACTAATCTCAAATGCTCAAGATGTTCCGTTTCATTTTGGAGTAGATCGGTATATCATCAATAAACACTACTACAAACCGATCAAAAGCGCCGGAAAACCCGGTTCATTAGATCCATAAAACAAAGAGTGCATTAGTGAGTCCAAAAGGCATAACCAAAAACTCATAGTGTCCGTACCTCGTTCGGAAAGCAGTCTTTGGCACATCTGTATCTCTGACTCGCAACTGATAATAGCCCGATCTCAAATCTATTTTCGAAAACACTGAAGCCCCCTTCAATTGATCAAATAAATCATCAATCCGAGGTAACGGGTACTTATTCTTTATGGTTACCTTATTTAGTTGTCGGTAGTCGATACACATTCGCATAGTTCCATCTTTTTTTTTCACAAATAAAACCGGTGCACCCCGCGGAGAGAAACTCGGTCGCGCGAAGCCCTTCTCTGTCAACTCTTGCAACTGCGCTTTCAATTCTTTTAATTCAATAGGTGCCATTCGGTATGGAGCTATCGAAATCGGAGCCGCACCCGGTACTAACTCAATGCCGAACTCAATCTCTCGTACTGGGGGTAAACCCGGTAGTTCTCCAGGAAACACATCGGGGTATTCACATACAACTGATACAGATTCAATTTGTATCTCGGACATTTTATTATCCAGTACATAGGCCAAATAAGCTTCACACCCTTTTCTCACATATTTTCGGGCTAACATCGAAGATATTACTGTAAGCAACCCATTTACGTCACAGGATTTAATTCTGATGGTCTCACCATTTCGACATTTCAAATCGATAAGCTTCCTTTTACAATCCACTCTCGCCTCATGTGAAGTTAACCGGTCCATACCAAGATTATATCAAATTCAAAAGGCAACAACATTAAATCGGTGGGAAGCAATAATCCCGAATCATCAACGGGCAACCTCTACACACTTTATTAACAAGCACACATCTACCCAAAGGGTTGGACACACGAATCACAAACTCGGTAGACTCAACTAGCGAGTCTTGCCAAATTTTAAAGTTTCACACACATAAGAATGAGTCGAACCGGGATCAATTAGTGCAATCACGGTAGTATCATAAAGAGTGAAAGTACCGGTAATGACGTTGGGGAGGAAGCATCCTCTCTAGCTCGCGCGACATATGCTCTAGTCCGAGCTCTAGCCTCGCATCGATCCGTAGTGTTCTTCGTTCCTTTCGACTACCACCTACATTGCACGAATGTGCGGGTGGTCTACCTCGCGATTGACACGTTGCTCGGTTTAGTGTTACAGGCGTATTCGCGCTCGGCTAACCGGACACTCTCTAATAAAATGATCGGCGATCCACATTTATAGCAAGACCGATCATGGAATCTACAACTCCACGAGTGCCATTTCCCACTGTGCTTGCATTCAACTCTATTTTGTGGGGCGTTACCAACATCAGCTATCGAGGTAGCTCGGGAGCTCATAGGAGGTCGATCCGTCTAGGTGGATCTGTAGTAGCTTTACGTCGGTGTAGTCATCTCTCGGGCTTCTTGATCGAGGAATGAAAGACTTTACCCAAGACCTTTTTGGATGTCTCTAGCTTCTGTCTCGACTTTGCAAGCTCTCTCAACTAAAGTTACAAACTCTTGGATTTCAAGAATACCAACAAACATCTTTATATCTTCATTTAGGCCGTCTTCAAATCTTTTACACATAATAGTTTCAGTGAGAAACACATTTCTCTAGCATATCGGTGAGCGACAAATTTTCTTTCATATTCCGTTATGGTCATTCGCGCGCCTGTTTACTCAAGGAACTCCTTTCGTTTTTGATCAATGAATCTCGCTAATATACTTCTTGCGAAATTCGGTTTGGAAGAAATCCCATGTCACTTTTTCTTTCGGAACCAACGATACTAGTGTATTCCACGGTGATATGCGATGTCCCATGATGAGGATATAGTACACTTCAAGCATTCATCCGGAGTACAAGATAGCTCATCAAGTACCGAATAGTGTTATCAAGCCACATTTCGACTCTCTCGGCGTCATCATCGTCATTAGCTTTAAATTCTTGGCCCCATATTTTGGATTTTATCAATCAGGGCCTACTAGATCTCATCGGATCTATCATTGGGGAGCTGAAGGAATCGGAGTTGGATTATTCGGGGTGGAGGTTGGGAGTGCACGGGTTATTTTGAATAAATTGGGCAAACCACTCATTCATCATCCAATAAAAGGCTTGTTTAGTTTCTCCTTCGTGGCTACCCGAAACAGATCGAGAGTCTATCGGCGCTGATCCATGGGTACGGTCAGGCGCCACGCTCTCCACATCATCAGCTACAACTCTTTCAGGATCAGTGTCCATTTACTATATAAAACAAAGTTCAGGCTGTCAGAAGTCACCACACTATCAACATATAATAAAGACATGTATAGCTAGACTCACACGTGCTACGGTAGTCCTAGAATCGACTAAACCGTAAGCTCTGATACCAATCAAATGTAACACCCCTTACCCGAGACCATCGCCGGAATTGAGTAAGAGGCATTACTAGACTTGACTACAAATTCAGGACATAAAAACTTAAAGCTGTCAAAACTGCATCATGCTGGATAATTTGACCATAACTCGAGTTACCCAACTCGAAATTTAGATCCGTAAATTTTCCTCGAAACTAGACTCATATAAGAATTTTCCATAATTTTTCCAAAATTTTTGGTCTGGTCAATCAATACCAGATTTTTCTTAAAGTTTCCCCTGTTTCACTGTTGATGATTCTGACCCGTCTCTACAAAAATACAGTTATCTCATTGCACAAATTTCCTATAATGTTCTTGTGTATACCAATGAAAAATATACTCATTAAGGGTTTTACACATATAAACCATGCTTCCTAATTATTTTTGTACAATTTTTGACAATTTTTCCAAAACAGAACAGTGACTCACGAATTCGTTCAGAGCAGGTCTCACTAAAACTGAATTATCTCATAATATATAAATCTTTTGCCTACTCTGTTTCTTTCATGTAGAAATAGACACAATAAGGTTTAATTCCATATCTCATTCACCTTTTAATTCAATATACCCTATTTTTAGTGATTTTTCTAACTCACACCACTGCTGTTACTACAAGCTGCTTTGTTGCATTTTATGAAAGACTAGCTTCTAACCGAACCTACCTACATTCCTAATTCAAGGATTCATTTCGTATATAAACATTTCCTTAACAAAATGATTAAACTTTGATTAAGAAAGCATAAACCTTGCCATCATGAACCAACATACACATCAAAAACACAACAACGTACTTAACTAGAAATTTAGCCATATTCGCATGGCCATTATATACAAGAACCTTAAAATTTCATCAAGACAAAGACCAAGTCCTTCCTATACATGCCTTCATTTAAAACCAAAATAAAAGAGTACCCAAAATGTAGATTGATAGTGTGAGCGATTTTCCGAACGATCCCGACGAGCTTGTAGCTTGCCTAATCTATAAAACAGAGGAAACATTTCACACGATAAGCTTGCTAGCTTAGTAAGTCCTAATTTCATAAAAATATAACATTCAAACACTAACAATTCAATTTCTACAACTCAACTTGTACTATGCTCATTTTCATTATCAAGCTTTCAATTTCATATCCATGTAACTAAGTATGAAATTGATAGGAAAGTTTCTCCTTACCCACATATTTATGATCAAAATATTCGTTCGTAATCCGATCTTTAAAACCCAATGTGTCATCATATAACCATAGGTACCATTATTCATATACTTGGATATCAATTATTATAACATGTTATTAATTATACAACCACTCTTGTGGCCAAATACACCTAGTCTTATATTTACATATTAAACGGCCGAAATCACGATACCACATCATTTATCAATAGAGCAGAAATACATACCATTGGTAATAATCACTTTGAATCACTAGTTTACCTTATCTTAATTAAGTAAGAAACTCATTCCTACTTTACATACTCACCTGAGCCGTTAACTCGACATATTTGCTTTAATTCGCCTTGAACATAAATTTTGGTTTCTATTTTGTAAAGCACATCACCGGCATCAAGCCTGCTAGGCGTAGAAGCCCGAATAATAACACCGGCACAAGGCCTGCTAGGCATAAAAGCCCGATAAATAACACCGGCACAAGGCCTGCTAGGCATAAAGCCCGATTATGTCACCCGACACGAGGCACTGCTAGGCTCAAGCCCGAATGTCGAATATTTTTACATGCTTTTCACATTTCACTATACATATCGAATCATATACATTTATTCCCATTGCATTAAATAAATTCAAATCAATCCAATCCATCATTATCACATTCGGCCAACTCATGGTTTACACCAAGCTTATACAAATTTTATCATTCACTAGATATGTAAATGATCTTTAAATATAAAGTAGCTCAAGAACTTACTTATTCACCTTACATTAGCCAAAATAATTTCCATCACATACTCAACATAAATCATCAACCAATATGTCAATATACATTCGGCCATGATGTAATTGGATACTAACATTCATAAATTTTTTTTTAATAGTCAAGATAACCATAATTAATTCTTTGACATGATTTAACTAAAGGACTTACCTTAGAAGTCGATAGATCGAAATCTCCAACTATTCGTTTAGTTTAGCTTTTCCTCGCTCCAAATTCTTCTCCTTTTGTTCTTGATCTAATTCGGTTCAATTAAACCAATTTAACCACATTTTCATTCAATTTAAAAACAAAATCATATAATATATAATTTGTAACCAAATATAATAGCTAAATTTTCATTTCATCTCAATTAAATCCATGAATACTTGATTGCACATTTTACCCTTTGTGTCCCCGACATTTACAACTCTTCCAATTAAGTCTTTAAAGCACAAAACACAAATTGCATGGAATTTAAGTTCCTTCCTCAAGAGCCGAATGTATCTCTAGCTAATACAAGTCCTTACAAACTATTTTTTTTTTCATTTTAATTCCCCAACTAATTATTCTAACATCTAAATTCTAACTTCCTCATTTTCACTAAAAGTCCAAGAACAAAATTTACTACTTTATCACCTATCATCAAAATTTTACCATTTAACAACTAAATCATCAAGCTTTCTTCCATGGTACTTCATGAAAATCACAACCAAAATGCATTTTTTTTTTACATGGGCTATATAAAGCTCTTGATAACCATTACAAAATGCCATCAATTATCAAAATTATCAAACACACATACCTATTTTAGCTTGAAGTAGCCGAACATGAGAGAGCTTTTTCTCTTCTTTTTCCTTTAGCAAATTTTCGGTAATAAAGAATAAAGGAATCAAGATGAACCCCCTAGTTGTTTTATGTTTCTTTATTTTATTAACATGCTCACCTTATTAAATTATTATTATAACATATAAACTACTAATTTCTTAGCATGCGTACCTTATTAACTTATTATTATAACATATAAACTACTAATTTCTTAGCATGCTTACCGTCCTCTACTTTGCTTTTTAGGGAAATTTGACATGCAAATCTATTCTTGCAAGAAACAATTCAATTTGCCCCTTTTATTTGCTAATAATCGGCCATGAGAGAATGAAGGAGATAGTGGCCTTATTTTATGTTTTATCTAACATTTACACTAACTTTATTTCTTTATAAAAGTACTAACATAAGCATAAAATAAAAATTTAATTAAACTAGCATATATATCTAGCATAACTTGGCCAATTGCCGTCCATCACTATGGTCAATGGGCTAATTGCCCTTTTAGGACACCCACTTAAAAAGCCACAAGCAATTTAGTACATTACACCTTAGCATGCAACATTTACGCTTTTCGCGATTAAATCCTCTTTACCAAATTAAGCACTTAAACGATAAAATTTTTCTACGACATTTTCACACATATTAATTCACATATAATAAACATAGAATATAACACCAAAATATTTCTCGGGCTCAGATTCGTGGTCCCGAAACCACCATTCCGATTAGGGTCAAAATTGGTCTGTCACAGTAATGGTTCTGGTCGAGGCCGCGGAGCATCTGGCAGAGGCGCTGGCAACACTGAGGCAAGACAGCCTGGTTTGGTGTATGCAGCGAGGCGTCAAGAGGAGGGCGACGCACCGGACGTCATAACCGGTACGTTCTTAATCTTTGGTGTGCCATATACTGCTTTGATAGATGTGGGTTCGACACATTCGTATGTTTCTAGTAGCATTGTAGAGACCATGAACTTAGACTCCGAGACTACTTCTAGGAAGATGACAGTACATAGCCCTCTAGGTCACTCTGTAGAAGTAAATAAGCTGTATAGAGATGTACCCTTAGAACTCCAAGGGGTAGTGTTCGTAGCTGATCTGACGGAACTGCCAATTGGGGAGTTTGATCTGATTCTTGGGATGGAATGGTTGGTCAAGTACCAAGCAAGTTTGGATTACGCTGCTAAGCGCATGGTTTTGAAGACAGCTGATGGCGAAGAAGTGGTCATGATAGGTAATAGAAGAGATTATCTATCCAACGTGGTATCTTCGGTGAAAGCTGTGAAGTTGGTTAGGAAGGGCTGCGAGGCATTTGTGGTCCATGTGCGTGCGTTGGAGGCTAATGAGTCTACTGTAGGGAATGTTCGAATGGTAAAGGAATATGCGGACGTGTTTCTAGAAGAACTTCCGGGACTGCCTCCGGATCGTGAAGTTGAATTTGGTATAGATCACATTACAGGCGCGCGCGGTGTCTATTGCTCCGTATAGGATGGCACCGAAGGAATTAGTGGAATTGAAGGCTCAGATTCAGGAGTTGTTGGATCGAGGTTTTATTCGACCAAGTGTTTCGCCATGGGGAGCGCCAGTACTTTTTGTCAAGAAGAAGGATGGTACAATGCGGATGTGTATAGACTAGCGCTAGTTGAATAAGCTAACGATCAAAAACAAGTATCCTTTGCCGAGGATAGATGACTTGTTTGATCAGCTTAAGGGGGCAGTGATTTTCTCCAAGATTGATTTAAGGTCTGGATATCATCAGCTAAAGGTGAAAGAGGCTGATATCCATAAGACGGCATTTCGTACTCGGTATGGGCACTACGAATTTCTAGTGATGACGTTTGGGTTGACTAACACATCGAAAGCATTCATGGATATGATGAATCGGGTATTCCAGCAGTTTTTGGATCAGTTTGTTATGGTATTTATAGACGATATTTTGGTATACTCAAAGTCAGAGGAGGAGCATGAGGCGCATCTGCGTATAGTATTACGGATTCTGAGGGAAAAGCAGCTTTATGCCAAATTTAGTAAATGCGAGTTCTGGCTTAGGGAGGTGACTTTCTTGGGTCACGTGGTATCAGCTGAGGGGATTAGAGTGGATCCTCGGAAGATTGAGGCAGTGTTGGATTGGAAGCTGCCTAAGTCAGTGGCTGAGGTTCGGAGTTTTCTAAGTCTGGCGGGGTATTACCGAAGATTTGTGGAAGGATTTTCTTTGATCGCCGTACCTATGACAAAGTTATTGGGGAAAGGAGTTCCATTTGTGTGGACTGAGAAGCAGCAAGAAAGTTTCGACAAGTTGAAAGAAGATTCGATCAAGCTCAGATTTTGATTCAACTCGAGGCGTGCAAGGAATTCACGATTTCTTGTGATGCATCACATATTGGTTTGGGATGTGTGCTGATGCAAGAAGGGAAGATAGTGGCTTATGCATCTCGACAGTTGAGTCCACATGAAGTTAACTATCCGATGCATGACTTGGAATTAGCTGCAGTGGTTTTTGCTCTGAAGATATGGAGACACTATTTGTATGGAGAGAAGACGATAGTTTACACAGATCACAAGAGTCTTAAGTATCTTTTGACTCAGAAGGATTTGAACTTGAGACAGCGTAGATGGATTGAGTTGTTAAAGGACTACGACTGTTCGATTGAGTATCATCCGGGCAAGGCTAACGTGGTGGCAGATGCGTTGAGTCGTAAAGTTGTATCTGATTTAAGATCGATGTTTGCTCGTCTTAGCTTATATGACGATGGGAGTCTTTTAGCTGAATTGCAAGTCAAGCCGACTTGGTTAGAGCAGATCAAGGAGAAACAGTTAAAAGATGATGGTTTGAATGATCGGAGGTTGCGGGTTCAGAATGGAGGTTTAGAGGATTATAGTTTGACCAGTGATGGAGTTTTGTGTTTTAAAGGGAGAGCTTGTATGCCGAAGGATGTTGAGTTGAGGCAAAGGATTCTTCAGGAAGCACATAGTAGCCCATATGTTATGCATCCTGGAGGTAGCAAGATGTATCGGGATTTAAGAGAGCAGTTTTGGTGGCAGTGCAGGCGGGAGGTAATGGCGAGTTTGTGGGCAAATGTCTGACGTGTCAGCAAGTCAAGGCTGAACATCAGTTACCGTCTAGGTTACTTCAGCCGGTGAAGATTCCACAGTGGAAGTGGGAAAGGATCACTATGGACTTTGTCAGTTGATTACCTCTTACGCCTAGTAAGAAGGATTCAGTTTGGGTGATTATGGATCGTCTGACTAAGTCAGCTCATTTCATTCCGGTAAGGGTGGATTACTCGCTTCAGAGGTTAGCTAAGTTGTATGTAGCAGAGATAGTGAGGTTACACGGTGTGCCAGTGTCGATCATCTCGGACAGGGATCCTAGATTTACGTCGAGGTTTTAGAGAGCGTTACATCAGGCTTTGGGTATGCGATTGGATTGCAGTACCGCATTTCATCCACAGTCTGCCGGGCAGTCGGAAAGAGTTATACAAATTTTAGAGGATATGTTGAGAGGATGTGTTCTGGACTTCAGAGGCAGCTGGGAAGAGTTTTTGCCATTAGCTGAGTTCGCATACAACAATAGTTATCAGGCAAGTATTGAGATGGCACCATATGAGGCGTTGTATGGTAGGAGGTGTCGCACACCTACTTGCTGGACAGAGTTGGGTGAACATCAGATGTTAGGACCATAGTTGGTTGCAGAGACTGAGGATAAGGTTAAGATGATTGAGCTCGTTCGAAGGAAGCCGGATAGGCGCGAAGTCATATGCCGATCTCAAGCGGAGGATATAGAGTTTGTCGTGGGTGACAAAGTTTTTCGGAAGGTCTCGCCATGAAAAAGCTGTTGAGATTTGGGAGAAAAGGCAAGTTAAGTCCAAGGTTTATTGGGCCGTATAAGGTGTTGAGACGAGTGGGACCAGTAGCCTATCAGCTCGAGTTGCCATCAGAACTGAGTCAGATTCACGATGTGTTTCATGTCTCCGTGCTTAGACTCTATCATTCTGATCCATCACATGTCGTGGCAGTAGAGGAAATTGAGGTGAGTCCAGATCTGATGGTGGAAGAGGAACCAGTGCAGATTTTAGACCGAGACGTGAAAGTTTTACGCAGGAAATCAGTTCCATTAGTAAAGGTTTTATGGCGGAACCATGGCATAGAAGAAGCTACGTGGGAACCAGAGGATGGGATGAGGCAGCAGTACCCTCAACTCTTTTGATCAGGTAATTTCGATGATGAAATTTTTTTAAGGGGGGTAGAACTATCATATCCTAAAATTAGAATATTATTTTATTATTATGTTGACTTGGGTATGAATTTTTGTGTGTTTAGAATAGTCTTGTGAAGGCTTGATTTTATTTAGGAAGCTAGAATAATATTTAGTATGGTTTATTTAATGAAGTGGATTAGGTGAACTTGACACTTAAGTTAATTTAAGTGTTAAATTAAACACAAGAGGAGTTAGTAGCATAGTGGATAAGGGGCATGAAAGGTTGCTTGAGGGAAATGGTTCGAGTAGCATGATTAACATTTTGGAGACATTGTTTTTTATCCTAGCATTAATGGACGGTCAAGCTTTACATATGGAAGGTTGGACTTTCAAATTTTTTCTTTATGGCAAGTTGAATATTAGTTTAAGGTAAGTTTGATGTTTGGGAAAGAAATCAATGGTTTTAAGGCTAATGGGAGAACATAAGGCATGATGTGGGGTGTCTTGTTATGGAAAGAATTGGGTGGTAAGAATTGACTTGGAAGTCCATGTATGTGGACGGCATGTGTGGCTAGGGGGAGAGTGGCTGAATTTTTGGTTCGGTTGGTAGCTAGTTAGTGCCAAATTTCCCTTTGGTTAGTAGTCATTTTCGGCTAGCTTGGTAGGCATTCAACCTTTGCCTTGTGTTAAAACCGAAACTCCTTTGAACCTTACCAATTCTTCTCTTTTGTGCACCTTTTTGCATTTCCTCTTTTATTTTTCTCTTGAAATCGAAACTACATTTGAACTTTGTGCATTTTTGTGCACTTTTCTTCTTTGGTAAAATAGGTGTTGGCCGAATCTCTTAATCCCATTTTCTCTCTTTTCTTTCTTTTGAATATTGTTCAAAATCACAACATTTCTTTTACTTTCTTGGCTGAATCGCTTTCTTCCCCCTTCCTCTTGATTTTTCTTTCATTAGTTGCTAAAGCCGAATCATCCTTCTTCCCTTTTCATTTTTTTTCTTTTCTTCTTTGCCATACTAATTCTTCATCTCTTTTGAGCCAAATATCAATTGTTTTCTTTCAAAATCATAGCCGAAACTCTCATATCCTATTTGATTTGTCTTGGCCGAATTTCTTCAAGGGTAGGACTTCATTTGGTTTTCTTCAAACAGTTTTGGGAAATAGGCTCCTCGGAACGTTGGAAGCAATCAATCTAAGCCTCGTTTCTTTGTCAATCGTTTTGGGTAAGCTTTGAGGTAAGACTTGGTTTTTCAAGTGATAACTCATTGGGATTTAGTGGTATGGCCGAATGGCCTTTGTTTATAATCTAAATATTGGCCGATTGTAGGACAAGGTGATCTAGTGCGGTAGATCGGGTCTTCAGAAGTTAGTACTTTCGTTAGTGACAGGTGTGTATCTTACACACTTTATAATTTGGTGATATGTATTTATATATATATATACTAATCCTTTTATTAAAGTGAAATACTATGAGATCTTGATTTGATACCTTGAAGGGTATGTGCAAGGATTCGGGTAAGTCCGTTTCGATATGATGTTAATATATGATTGATTGATATCATGATCTACGATTTAAATATGTTATATGATCATATCAAAGTATGATGGCATGTTTCATACTATTAATACATTGGTTTGGGAACATAAGTGGAAGGGGAAGAATTTGATATCCGTGTCTTTGGACACCAGAGGTTTGGCACCTCCAGTGATTTGGTATCACATTTGTGTCTTTGGGACACCAGAGGTTTGGCACCTCATAGCGACTCGTCCTGTGAGATTAACACCACCGAGGTTGTCCCCACTTTTGAGATATGGGATTGTCGCCAGTGATTTGGTATCACACGTGGGTTGGCCCCACAACTTGATTATTCGTGACTTTGGTCACCAGTGATTTGGTATCACATTTGTGTCTTTGGGACACCAGAGGTTTGGCACCTCATAGCGACTCGTCCCTGTGGATTAACACCACCGTGGGTTGGCCCCACTTTTGAGATATGGGATCGTCGCCAATGATTTGGTATCACACGTGGGTTGGCCCCACAGATGGATTATTCGTGACTTTGAGTCACCAGTGATTTGGTATCACATTTTTGGATATCGTAACTTTGGGTCACCAGTGGTTTCGCACCACCAGTGGTTTGGTACCACACGGGGTAGTAAAGGTGTTATGGATGGCTAGGTTGGGTGCATAATATATATATTGCTTGATTATAAATTGTGTAAGAATTTTTGCATTATCCGGGAGAAGGATTATGCACTGAGTCTTGGTGACTCACCTTCTCCCTTATCATTTTAGGTGATTCGTGAGATCGCGGATGAGGAGCCGGATGGACTCGAGGAGGCCATGCAATAAAATTCGATTTACACGGATTTTGGGTTGGGTATTATATTTTATTTAAATTTGGTTTTTCATCTTTATTTGGATTTGTAATAAGGCCTTTCAAATTATGTTTTTGGATTATTTATATGCTTTGGACTTGTTTTAATCATGGCTTAATAAACTACATGGTTAATTAAATAATATGAGCGCAAAGTTTTCTAAACTACAAAACGTAATGGTTTTCAAAACGTTACCATCGGGTAATATAAATCATTTGATAATATTTAACAACTTAAGTGTTTTCGATAACTCATACTATTTTCCAAAACTTAAGTTTCCAAATTTCTATTAGATACGGTTTTCAAAATAATCGCTTGGGTTTCTTTTAAAGTTTTCTAATATAAGGAATTATAACTAAGTTTTAAAGATTTATTTTCGTGATTTCAAAGTAAATTTTCAATTTTAACTTATTAAACATCTGATTTCTACAAATATAGAATTACAAAGAGTTTTTCACTAAAATTTAATCATTAACTAAATTTTCTCCAAAATATTTTCCTTAGTGACATACCAGATTCGGTCGTGGCGTATTGACCGGGTTTGGGGTGTTACAGATCAAAAGAATGGCCAAAAGATGATCACTCCTATTTATACTACATAATTTCGGCACTCCTACCTCCTCTCCAATTCCACTTCCTTCTCCTATAATAACTCTTGAACACACATTCAAAATATATAAAATAAATCTATAATTATCTTCTATCTATCAACTTAAAATAAATCCACCTTTATCACCTTAATAAAATAAATAAAATAATAACAACCATTATCCTTTATCTACCTATAAAAATAATCTAAATAAAAATAAATTAACAATTATCTACTACTTATCTAGCCGAAATTCAAAATAAAATCAAGGCTTATCTTTACCTTTTTCCAAAGTCCTATGCCGTCCCATACTCTTCCTCTCTACCTTGACGCCAAAGCCAAAAAATAAAACACTCATGTGCTGCCACCAAGTTTCAAACCTTAGCCCTCATTGCCGCAAGTCACATATAATGCCCCAAGCCACTCTGCCAAGGCGTTCTTTTGTGACATAAACTCGCCCCAATTTCTTTTAAGACCTCCTTCACCTTGCTCCCCCCATAACACCAAAAGCAAAAAAAAACACGCTCATGCCGCGCCTGAGACTCGAATTCCAGACCTGTTATGGCGTTATTTCCAGGCCCTTAAGTAGCGCCTTGCAGCCACTTTACCAAGGCCCGCTTTATGCCAAGAACGCCCACAATTGTTTCCTTAAGGCTTCCCTAGCCCAATCCCCTTTTTGACGCAAAAATAAAAGTCTCTGCTGTGCCCCGCGTTACTTGAACCTCTTCCCTCCTGCACTCCCTTTTGACGCAAGCCTCCAAGCCCCTAAAGTAGCGTCCCAAGCCACTTTACTAAGCCCAAGTTCATGTCCATAACCTCCTACAATTTTCCTTTAAGGCCTCCATCGCCCAGCTTCTCCTTTTAAGCACTTGAAACAAAATTTTCCTAAGGCATTCCCTTTTTATCCTAGAGTTTTAAAAACCCCTAAAACACATCCAAACCACTCACTGAGCCTACTAACTCATGAATTTATGCACCAAATGCATAGCCCCTAATCTAGGATGTTACAGTTCTACCCTCCATAAAAATAATTTTGTCCTCGAAATTACTTATTAACGAATAGTCGTACATCTTAACTCACCACACTACGCTTATGCTGTGCACTCTGATCTTAATAGAATCATCATACTTTCTAGGCACAATTTTTAAGTTCACATCCAGGGTTTCAAGCATTTTACTAGCAATACAAGAATGAATTATCTCTAAAGCAATAAATAATCTTCCAAAACAAGGAACTTACCTGCTATCACATCCTTGGTTGTCTCGCATCCAAACCTTCAGCTCCTCTGCCGGGTGTTCCACGACCTCAGCCAGAACCATTTCCTCCATGGTTTGGACCACGAATCTTCGTTGCCTGAGGACAATTCTTAACCAAATGAGCCTTAGATCCATATCGGAAACATACCTTACTATTACCCCAACACTCTCCTGTGTGAGCTTTCCCACACCGAGCACAGGAACGATTCCGATTCTCAAAAACTGGTACAGGTGCACGTACAGAATTCTCGATCCTTGGTCTTTTCTGAACATCTTCAAACGATGCTGGCGGTCCAAAACTTCTCTTATTCCCGTTCCTCTCCTTATCTCGGTCCTTTCTTACAGTCTTCTTAACTTCTTCAGTGATCCGAGCTTTCTCCACTAGAATGGTGAAGTCCCTTTCTCTGTGCGGAGCAATCAACTCTCGTAGCTCATCACGCAAACCATCTTCGAATCGGACACACCTTTCGTAATCAGTGGCTACGATCCCCTTGGCATACTGACTTAACCGTACAAATTCAGCTTCATACTCCGCTACCGACTTACTTCCTTGTACCAAGTTTAGAAACGCCTTCCTTTGTGAGTCTAAATAACTAGCTCCAACATACTTCCCTTCGAACTTAACCTTAAAATATCCCCAACCCACTCGATCTGCTGGGGTACCTTGCCTGACAGTGAGCCACCATTGATAAGCTTCGTCTCGGAGCAATGAAACAGCACCTTTCAGCTTTTCCTCATCAGTACAGTCTAAATCATCCATGATTCTTTTGACTGCTTCCAACCAATACTCCGCTATATTCGGAGCTACTCCCGATACTCCACTAAATATCTTGGCTCCGTTCGACCTAAGTCGTTCCGACACTGACTTTCAAGCTCCGTTTCCTACACTAGCTCCTGCTACTCGCTCGAGCACTCACAACATGGCCCGCGAAACTGCATCATCACCTCCTGTCTGATCTTGATCCTCCGCGCCCACTGCTGGCGGCGGCACATCATTTTCTGACCCATTCTACCTCTTCCGCGTCCACTAGTTCAGATACTGCCATTCTACCTCTTCCGCGTCCACGACGACCACGTCCCCTAGAACTCATTTCTAACGTCGTGATTTATCTGATTAAAAAGTTTTATGTATCAGACTTTTGTTCCACTTATTAACCGTGAACAATTTTATGAAATAAAGATATTTAGAAGTAGTTCTTTCGATCACACAAAGGTTCAGTTCAACTACTCTAGTTCAGAGAGTCACATTCACATTCACATTCATAATAGAGATATCTTCATTTCTCAACAAAGCCACATTCATTCCTCAATAGAGGCACATTCATTCATCAACGTAGACATATTCATTCAGTGGTATCCACCACCCACATTCACTATTCGAACGTTTTTGTCCGTTTCTATCCCTGGGGTATTTTCGTCATTGGTCCTATAGGGGTATTTTGGTAATAAATCAGGGTCAATTTAAAATTATTTATAAATCAAAGGCATTTTCAAAATTTTCAAAACTCGTGGGTACTTCGAAAATTTTCTAAATCAACGTATTGCAAAAATTTCAGAAATCAGGGTTATCTTGGTAATTTTGTAAGTCAGGGGTAATTCAGTAATTTTCCAAATCAGGGTATTTCAATATTTGTAAAGCAGAAGTTTTTGATATTTTTGTAAAGTAAGAATATTTTAAATAAAAGTCGAGGGTAATATGAAAATTTTAGAAACCATGGGCATTTTGGTAATTTACAACATAGGGGTATTTTCGTAATTTTGTAAATCGAAAATATTTTGAGAAATTTTCACAATAATCTTTTATTACAATTAAAAAGGTAATTTAGGGATTTTAAAACTAGGAATTTTATAAAACTGCATGGCTAGTCCCTTTCGGGTTTTAATTATCGGGTTTAGCCCGTGAATAAGTCCTCTTGGTTAGGGTGAACCGTAGCTACGCACCAGGTAGGATTCGAGTAAAGAGGAGGTGAGTCGCTAGGACTGCTTAAGTACCAAGCTCTTACTGAATACCAACCCTAGCCATGCGTACAATGGTTGCCACACCTTAACTCGGCGACTTACTTCACAGGTTTGTTTAATAGTCCTTAAGTCTTATGCATGTGTTTGAGTGCACTAGCCCTAGGGTTCCCATAAAAGCCTATACAGTTCACATACTCGATTCACTTCAGAAGTCAGAAGTACTTGCCTGGTTGACTTTGGGCCGGAGATACAGGTGCCATGCCAGAATAACCTGAAAATTTCATAAAAAGTCCATATTTTTGAAAAGCCCATTTTGAAAATGCTTTTGGACCCAAAACCCTCAAAGCCGAGTTTTAAACCATGCTCTGATACCAAACTATAATACCCCAAACCCGACCCATTCGTTCCGACCAATTTGAAATGCCACTGCAGAAAACGTTTGAAAATATTCTTACTTAAAAGTAAATACCGTTAAAAATTTGTTTCCTTTAATAAAACATTTTCGTAATTTAAAACATTCTAAGTAAAAATTAAGTTATTATAAAAATATCCGGATTAAAACTTTATTATACATTTTAAGATATAGTTTTGCCGAAAATAAACCGGTTTCAAAATAATAATTCAATCCTCACTTTGCTTTAACATAATAAAAATACTCAAATAGAAATACCTAAATACTTTAATGGGCCTTATTACAATAAACACTTAATCAAAATACTGAGAATATAAATACTTAATTAATTAAAACATCTTTCGCATGAAAATCGCTTTCAAAGATGGCCACCTTTGTATCCACTCCAACCCGGTCCAAAAATCACGATCACCTGCGATGTTTAATAAAAATTTGGGTGAGTCACACGGACTCAGTGTGTAATTAATCCACTGAATTCCACCCACATGTTAACCACATATTAGCCCATATATCAGATAACAATTTCCATATTCACATATTACCACATTCTAGGCTTGGCCCATATTCAAATCACTTATCAGGTAACAGGGTAATTAACCGCATAATTTCCACATATCAGGCTTAGCCATTTCCACACTGATCCACATTCTTATACTGGGCTTGGCCCTTTTGTTAATAATCCTCATATCAACTGGGCTTGGCCCATTTTCACATTAAACACTCGTATCACATTAATCCACATATCATATTGGGCTTGGCCCATTTCCACATATGTTCACATATGAAATCATGCAATTATGAAGCCCAACCCAAACATAGGGTCCATCCGCTACACACCCCCTTATCCAGCGTACCACACACCAGGGGATTATCAAATCACCCTCTCCTTTTCACTCCAAAAGGCATTCAATGCCGTCCACGTGCAATTAAGCACAATAATCCACAACGCGACCTCAGTCAGCGCCAATCCACGATGTAGCCGTAGCTAACACCAAAACCACAATGGGACACATAGTCACTCATCAACCACGATATGGCACATAGCCGATATCAACCATGATGAGGCACATAGCTACTCATCAAGCCACGCGAACTAAATCGCAATTAATCCACAACGTGACCTCAGTCAATGTCAATCCATGATATAGCTCAAGGCTAACATCAAACCACGTACTCGAAGTACTCCCGTACCTTCTTTCATATCATATCACAACCCATGCACATGCAACATGTAATAGTGGCATAATAATAAATGCATGCACATGTTATTAAGGCAGACAATCACATTTTCATAGGCATAGTCACATTTACATCGGCACATTCACATTCTTATCGACAGATATTTCTAACTTGATTATCGATATACCCCTTTCCAGGGTATCTATCTCATAACTTTTACTGCACTTGTTAGTACATAATCAACACATACAAATATAGCAAAAACCCGGAAAACGGTGGGTTAATCACACACCTGATAACCTGAAGCTCTAAACTCTCGATCTCGACGCTATCGCTAAATGAAACTACGGCTATTTGCCTATAGCTTTCTCCTGCTGTTGGCCCACACCCCGGTGGCCAATCCCGAACAGCAGAAATGGCTCTCTTCTTAAACTTTGGAATATGGACCTTCCCTTTCCCTTCTTGATTGGAATTCGCCTCCATCACAACACTTAATTAGCACAAACGATTAGTCACTTAATTAGAATAACTAGCTAATACGAGATCTTAACGAATAACTATAACTTAACATCCTTACCATGAATATATCTGAATCTCGAAACTTGCCTTGATGCTTGTCGATTGGTCCCTAAATCACCAAAGTTAGAATCGGCCAACTTTAATACCAAATATGGCCTATGGCCGAATATCAATACTTCCTTACCTTACTTACCAAATCCCGAAAAAACTATTCCTTGCTCTTGAACTGTTGAAATCCATAAGTGAAGCCACATCAAAATCGGCTTAAGCATAAATTCATAGAAAAATAACCCTTGGCCGAAACTATATAGGCTTACCATGATGATTAGAATCCCGAAAGAGCCCCTACTGCTCCTCCACGCTAGCTACAACCAACGGAACACAATCTCATGGCCCTAAGAATACATTCAGCCAACCTATAACCAAGGTTTAAACACTTGATTCGGCACCCTTATGAAGAATGATCCAAAACCAATAACTAAAGAGATACTTACCACTATTGTATGCTTGAGGAGACTAAAGGAGAAGAGATTTGGGCTAACTGCTTCGGATTTGCAGAGAACAAAAAGAAGAAAAGAGGTGATAAGGGATTCCAAATAAATATTCGGCTATGGCTCAACAAATGGAGATGCAATATTCGGCTTTTGAGAATCAAGGTAGTGATGGTGTTTCTTTAGAGTTTCAAACGAAGAGAAGCTACTAGGTTTGGCTATGGCACTAATGGCAAATGGGGTATTCGGCCATATAAGAAAAGATGGAGAATTAAAGTTGGGAGGAAGAAAAAGACTAGGAAGGGAAGGTGAGAAGAAATTCGGCACTAAGAGGGAATGAGAGGAATAGATTTTCGGCAAAAGAAAATAGAATGAACAAAAGAATGGCCAAAAGATGATCACCGCTATTTCTACTACATAATTTTGGCACTCCTACCTCCTCTCCAATTCCACTTCCTTCTCCTATAATAACTCTTGAACACACATTCAAAATATATAAAATAAATCTATTACTATCTTCTATCTATCAACTTAAAATAAATCCACCTTTATCACCTTAATAAAATAAATAAAATAATAACAACCATTATCCTTTATCTACCTATAAAAATAATCTAAATAAATATAAATTAACAATTATCTACTACTTATCTAGCCGAAATTCAAAATAAAATCAAGGCTTATCTTTACCTTTTTCCAAAGTCCTATGCCGTCCCATACTCTTCCTCTCTACCTTGACGCCAAAGCAAAAAAATAAAACACTCATGTGTTGCCACCAAGTTTCGAACCATAGCCCTCATTGCCGCAAGTCACATATAACGCCCCAAGCCACTCTGCCAAGGCGTTCTTTTGTGACATAAACTCGCCCCAATTTCTTTTAAGACCTCCTTCACCTTGCTCCCCCCATAACGCCAAAAGCAAAAATAAAACACGCTCATGTCGCACCCGAGACTCGAACTCCAGACCTGTTATGGCGTTATTTCCAGGCCCTTAAGTAGCGCCTTGCAGCCACTTTACCAAGGCCCGCTTTATGCCAAGAACGCCCACAATTATTTCCTTAAGGCTTCCCTGGCCCAATCCCCTTTTTGACGCAAAAATAAAAGTCTCTGCTGCGCCTCGCGTTACTCGAACCTCTTCCCTCCTGCACTCCCTTTTGACGCAAGCCTCCAAGCCCCTAAAGTAGCGTCTCAAGCCACTTTACTAAGCCCAAGTTCATGTCCATAACCTCCTACAATTTTCATTTAAGGCCTCCATCGCCCAGCTTCTCCTTTTAAGCACTTAAAACAAAATTTTCCTAAGGCATTCCCTTTTTATCCTAGAGTTTTAGAAACCCCAAAAACACATCCAAACCACTCACTGAGCCTACTAACTCATGAAATTATGCACCAAATGCATAGCCCCTAATCTAGGATGTTACACCTTCCTTTACGTTTTGTAGATCAGACTTAGATCGTGGATATGGAGCCGGAGTCGACTCGAGGTGGCCATGCTCAGCATTTGTTTTATATCATTGTTTTCTGTTTGGACTTAGCTGTTTTATTTAAATTTTGGGTTTTCATCGTTGTAATAAGGCCGCCTAACTTTTATTTTTGTGATGTTTTATTTGGTTGCTTTTTTATAACTTTCGATAAGCATACTTGGTAAATATGAATTGGTTGTTTTTAAAACCTCGATAAAAATGTGTTTTCTGAAATGTTCACTGATTAAGTAATAAGTATGGAGTAACAATTAAGCAATTAAGTTTTTCTAAAACAAGATTTAACACGTTTTGAACACCACAAGATTCAAATTCATTTTCTCTAAAATTATTCAACAGTTTTCTCCTTAAACAAAATTGACAACTCGACTTTCAAACATTTTCTTTCCCGTAGCACGCCAGACTCGGTTGTAGTGGTTAGACCGGGTTTGGGGTGTTACACATGGATACTGAACAAATAGATCCATATGATTATGAAATACCGAAACCTAGGGAAATTGATAAACAAGATCCTTTTGGTAAAAATATAGAATATTGGAAAAACCAATATTTACCTATAGAATTAAAACCAGTACATTATACTAATAAATTAGATAAAATACCTAAAGACACAAAAGCCAAAGAAAAACCAATTACTCAACAAATGAAACTTGGAAAAAAGGATATTATAACATTTTTCACATTTCCAACCGAGGAAATATTATACTTACATTAAAATTACATTTTAGTTTAGAGAATATAATTCATATTCTTTAAATGCTTTATTAGATACAGAAGCTACAACTAGTAGCTGTAGAGAAAATGCTATTCCACCAGAAAAATGGGAACTTATGAGAAATCCAATAAGAGGTGTTGGAGTAGATGGTAATGAAACTTTAATCCTTTTTAAGGCAAAAAATATACCGATCTATATAAATAATGTAAGATTTGTGATACCTAAAATATTATGTTTTCATGAAAAGCATGGAGATATATTATTAGGTAATAATTTTATATATCAACATTTACCATTTTCTATTGATAAAAACTTTGTTATATTAACTACTGAAAATACTTCAGTAGAAATACCTTTGGTAGAAAATCACAAATTTATTTGTGATCAAGATTATACACCACCAAGGAAAGAACAGATAAAACAACTTGAAACAAATCATTGGTTGTTTAAAATATTAGAAAATAAATTTAGTGAAGAACCATTAAAATTATGGAAAAATAGTCCTAGATATTGTACTATTAAATTAGAAATTCCTAATAAAATTATTAAAGTAAAACCTATGATCTATACTAAACAAGATATAGATGAATTTGAAATACAAATAAAAGAATTATTAGAAAAAGGATTAATAGAAGAAACTACTAGTCCACATTCTAGTCCTGCTTTTATGGTAAGAAACCATGCAGAAATAAAAAGAGGAAAAGCTAGGATGGTTATTAACTATAAAAGATTAAATCAAAATACTATTTTTGATGGCTATTTTATTCCAAGAAAGGAAGTTTTAATAAATCAAGCTAAAGAAGAAAAATATTTTAGTAAGTTTGACTGTAAATCTGGCTTTTGGCAAATCATGTTAACAGAAGAATCCAGACCATTAACAGCTTTTAGTGCACCTAATGGACATTACCAATGGAGAGTAATGCCATTTGGATTATGTAATGCACCACAAGTCTTCCAAAGATGGATGGACTCTATATTTAAAAAATATAAAAAATTCTGTATCGTATATACAGATGATATTTTAATATTTTTAGATACATTAGAAAATCACAAAAAACATTTAAATATTATATCTAGAGAATTTATAAAACACGGAATCATACTAAGTCCTAAGAAAATTCTTAGGATTAATATTATCTACCGATGGTCTTAAACTCCAAGATCATATAATAATAAAAATAAAAGAATTTCCTGAAAATATTGTTGATAAGAAACAACTTCAACAATTTTTAGGAATTGTTAATTATGGCAGAAATTGTTTTCCTAATTTATCTAAAAAAATTAGATAAGTTATATTAAAAATTAAAAAAGGATAAACCTTTTGAATGGTCAAAAAAGGATTCAGAAATTATAAAACATATAAAACCTGAAATAAATTATATTCCTAAAGTTTATTTACCTAAACAAGGTAATAAATTAATTCTAGAAACAGATGCCTCAAAAAAAAATTGGGGATGTGTATTAAAAGCTAAAATAATAGCTAATGAAGAATTAATTTGTGGATATAGCTCAGGAAAATTCAAACCGAATGAAATAAATTATGCTATATATGAAAAAGAATTATTAGCAATAAAAAAGGGAATAAAAAATTCCTAATATATTTAGCACCTGAACATTTTATTATAAAAACTGATAATTAAGCTGTTAAACAATTTCTAACTAATAAAAGCTTAGAAACTATACCTCGGAGAACTATATGGTATAACGAATTATGCCAATTTAATTTTGAAGTTATTTATATTAAAGGTACTAATAATACGATTGCTGATTTTCTTAGCAGCCCTTATGGATAGAGGTAAAAAACCTCTAGAAAAAGTTGGAGAATGGACAACTATCCATAAAAAACCCAACAAAGGGAAAACAGTAAGTCCTAATCCAGGATTTATTACTGTACCTACTCAAGTACCATTTTATCCTAATCAAGGATATTATGTACCATATCCAATGGTATACCAACTATTTGGAACACAATCACCAAATCCGGTGAATGATTTTACTTGGTCTCAAGATCCTTATTCAGTATATCAAAAAAGCTATGCTGAAATTATAAAAGAAACAGAAAATTTGTTGAAAAAACAACAAATTCCTGAAATTCTGGGAATACCCCTGGAATATTATAATTTTATAAACAAAATATGGAAAACCCATATTACTGATCAAAGAACAAACTTTAGAAGAGCTCTTACTAAGGAAAAACAACTAAGGAAAAAGAAGGTCATGATTAATTACTTAAATCTGTTTTATATAGAGATTGGGATGAAATCCTAGTCGAATATACAGATATTAAGGAGATAAATAATCTTCTTGATATATTCCAATATTTTATTAATAAGGGAACAAACAGTCCTATTATTAATAAAATGTTTAGAATATGTCTGTAACATCCTGAAAAGGGCCTATGCATTTTCGGTTTAATTGTACGAAATGACATGTCTTATGTATTATGAATGGATTTTGAATATTTTTGGAAACCTGGAAATGTATGGAAATGTTAAGTTTAAAGTGGACATTTTTGGAAACTAGGAAATGTAAGGAAATGATTTAGAAATGATTCAAAAAAGGAAAGTGAACATTTTTGGGAACTTGGAATTGTAAGGAAATGTCAAGTTTAAAAAGGGAAACGAAAATTTTTGGAAACTTGGAAATGTAAGGAAATGTCAAGTTTAAAGAGGGAAACGAAAATTTTTGGAAACTTGGAAATGTAAGGAAATGGCTTAGAAATGTCGAGTTTTAATGCTTAAAAGAGGAAATTAAGGCAAGGTGGCCTTAAGAGAAATAATATGTGAAATTTGACACGCAAACAGGCTTGGAAAAGTGGCCTGGAGATGCCACTTAGGGCCTCTAGAAATGGCGCCACATGCAAGGGGATTGGGCCTGAGTTTGAGTCACAGGGAAAGCAAATAAAAGAAATTTTATTTTGCTTCAGAAGAAGTGAGGTGGACGGTACAAGGCTATAATTTAGGAGCCTTTATTCTTTTATTTTTAAGAGATAAATAGTGGATAAATAAGGGATAAATAATGGATTTATTTTAGATTATTTTCAAGAGATAAATGAGGAATTATTCTTTAATTAGGAAAATAAGGGAGAAGTGATGGCCAAGTAAGGAACTTTGAGTTTAATAATTTCGGCTAAGTAAGGATAATTGCTGAATTATCTTTTATTTTAGGAGATAATTAAAGAGATAAAGCTATCAAAATAGAACAGTGATGGCCAAGTAAGGGATTCTAAGTTAGTAACGGTTATATAAGGAAAAGAGGGCCATTCATCATTCTTTCTCTCAACCCTTCTCTCTGCCGAATTTCCTAGAGCATTGGTTCTTCTTCTTTTTTAACAAAAGCCAAAAATTCAAGATATCACCATTAGCCAATTTCTTTTCTTTCCAATCCATCAAAAGCCGAATCTTCGAGGGGCTTCAAGCATAGGTGCTATCGGTTTCTTCAAGAAAGGAGATCTTTTGGGATTTACTAAGTGTCGACTACAAGGAAGGAGAAGTTCTTTTCCCGAAGGTACACCATAGGCCGCGTGTTCCCTAGTTATTCGGTGAGTTTTGGGATTTAAAATCCACAAGGTAAGTGTCTATAGCATTCGGCCAAGGGCCATCCATGATGATTTAATGTTAGAATCGAATCTAACATATGTGTATAGGTATTTCGACAAATAATTAAGACAAGGGATACTTTCGGGATTTGAAATCGCAAGTCGACTACAAGGGTGTGCATCACAAAGTTTCGGGACTCGATTCGTAAGTCAATCGGCAGCAAGGGATTAAGGATCTAGGCGATAGATCAGATTTCAAGATCTCAAGGAATTTGCTAAGCGAATCAGGTGTGTACCCCACACTATTTCATAATATGTTTTATGGCTATGTTTAATTAATATATGTGATATTAAGAATGTGAATATGGCTAAGGTACCATAATGTGGTACAAAGTACTCAGGTACGTTTCCTACTCCTACTAGGAATATGAAATATGTTATTTGTAACATGAGAATAAGAACGTGAACTTTGGCATATTAATGCATATTACAAAATGGGGCATATGGGTTATTAAAAGGGGAAGTGAATGTGGTGACCTAAGACCACGAACACGGTAACCTAAGACCGTGGTATCTGAATGTGGTGACCTAGGACCACAGTAATCTGAATGCGGTGACCTAAGATCGCGATATCTGAACGTGGTGACCTAAGACCACAAATACAGTGACCTAAGACCGCGATATGGAGTGTAGCGGAAGGAGGGTCGACTTAGTAGTCCCCACGGTGTACAGGTTGGTACGGGGGAGTGTAGCGGATGGCTTATTAGGTTTGGGTTTGGGAATGCATCATAATTTGTATGCTATAATATGTATGTGTAATATTTGTTATGCCTGAATCTATTATGATTTAGTGTTGTGTACACATTGAGTCTGTTGACTCACCTCGTTGTGGGAACATTTTTCAGGTGACGATCAGTAATGGACCGGGTCGGTAGGAGCTTAGTGGTGGCCATGCTCAGCAAGGAAATTATTATGTGGACTCTTTATTTTTATTTAAGTATTTTAAATTATTTGGGTTAATTTGATGTAATAAGGCCATAGTGCACTTTTTTATTTCTGTTTTATTTATTATGTTATTAAATTTTATTTTTTAAAGATTAAGTAAATTTCATTTAAAATAAACTCTAAATATTTTGTCACCTGAAATAAATGAGTTTTCAATATAAAACAAACTTGTTTTCAACTCGAGCCCAACCCACAAACAGACTTTCTTCAAAACACACAGTTTTTCAAAGTAACATAAAGAATTTTGAACCGGTTTTCTTCGAGGAACATACCAGATCCGGTCAAGGCTCGTGGGCCGGGTTTGGGGTGTTTCAATGTCTGTATAACAAATGTAGACAAATTCTACCACTGGATATATTTTTCAAGAATAGATAGAGCTATTTGCAACCAGCAAGCTCAATTTTCAGAAACTTTTTCAAAATATTATTTACAAGCCTATGTTTTTACTAATGATATAGGAGAACAATTTCCTACTATCAAATTTAGGCTTAATCATGAAGCATTTGATATAACCATTTGATATAACCATTTAATGAAAAGAAAGATTTTGGACTGTTATTTCTTTAACAGTATCAAATGGTTCATGATTAAGCCTAAATTTGATAGTAGGAAATTGTTCTCCTATATCATTAGTAAAAACATAGGCTTGTAAATAATATTTTGAAAAAGTTTCTGAAAATTGAGCTTGTTGGTTGCAAATAGCTCTATCTATTTTTGAAAATATATTCGGTGGTAGAATTTGTCTACATTTGTTATATAGACATATTCTAAACATTTTATTAATAATAGGACTGTTTGTTCCCTTATTAATAAAATATTGGAATATATCAAGAAGATTATTTATCTCCTTAATATCTATATATTCGACTTGGATTTCATCACAATCTCTGTATAAAACAGATTTAAGTAATAAATCATGAGATTCTTTTTCCTTAGTTGTTTTTTCAACTAAGAATTCTGAAAACTGTGTAAGAGCTCTTCTAAAGTTTGCTCTTTGATCAGTAATATGGGTTTTCCATATTTTGTTTATAAAATTATAATATTCCAGGGGTATTCCCGAATTATAAAAATCTTTTATTTCAGAATTTTGAGAATTTGTTGTTTTTTCAACAAATTTTTAGTTTCTTTTATAATTTTAGCATAGCTTTTTTGATATACTGAATAAGGATCTTGAGACCAAGTAAAATCATTCACCGGATTTGGTGATTGTGTTCCAAATAGTTGGTTTACCATTGGATATGGTACATAATATCCTTGATTAGAATAAAATGGTACTTGAGTAGGTACAGTAATAAATCCTGGATTAGGACTTACTGTTTTCCCTTTGTTGGGTTTTTTATGGGTAATTCTCCATTCTCCCATATTTTCTAGAGGTTTTTTACCTCTATCTATAAGGCCTGCTAAGAAATCAGCTATCATTAGTAAAAATAAATTTAGGATTTTCTACTAATGGTATTTCTATAGAAGTGTTTTCTATAAATAACCTAACCGATTTTTTATTAATAGTAAATGGTAAATATTGATTTATAAAATTATTTCCTAATAAAATATCTCCGTTCATATCAGGAAAGCATAATATTTTTGGAATTACAAATCTAACATTATTTATGTAGATTGGTATATTTTTTGCTTTATAATAAATAGTAGTTTTATTACCATATATTCCATTAATATTTATTGTCTTTTTTACAGGTTTCCAATATTCTTCAGGAATGGCATTCTTTTTACAACTACTGGTTGTAGCACCTGTATCTAATAAAGCATGTAAAGAATATTTTTTTATAATCTTTACCATGTAATGTAATTTCAATATATTTATTGAAATTTGTAATATCTTCTATTAAATAATGTATATCTTCCATTCTAGTGTTTCAAGAATTTCTACTAGGTGTAGTAGGAAAAATAGGAATATGAACTGTTTTCATACCTATTGGTGTAGAAGTACTTATATTACCTTCATCTTCCTCTGGTTGAGAGCTAGAAGGTAATACTAAATTATCATCTGTATTGGTTATCAGATTATTCTTAAAATATAACTTATCTCCAGATGACATATATTCTATAGTACTTACTAGTTTAGAAGTACTAGCATTATTGGTCTTTTCTATCATCCAGTCTTTTGGAATTAATAGATCTTTTAAATGTAATAATTTTGGTTGAATTTCTGTAATAAACTTATTGGGCAAAAAAAGCTTAATTATTTTATTATTTATTTCTTTTATTTCCACTTCTGCTGTATTAGTGTATTCATTAATAGAAGTCCAGCTTATTGCTAAATCTTCTGCTAAATCACTAATATCAGAATTTTTTATCTGAATTCTAAGACATAGACACTCTTCTATTAGAAGGTCTGTTATGGATATAAAGTAATTTGGTTTAACTTTAAATCCTATAACTCCTGTATGTAAATTAGACTGAATTCCTCCAATAAGTGCTTTTATTGGATTTTCAAATCTTTTATCTAATAATACTGCTAAAATAGGAACATCATGACCTCTTCTGAGTAAAGCTCTAATTGTTATCATAATGACTCCTAAATGAATATATCTAACTTGAGGATATTTTTTCCTAATACGTTTTATCTTTTCTTTAGTAAATAATGGGATTTCTGTTAATCCTCCTTTAGTATCTTTAGAGACTGTATTTCCACTAATTTTTTCTATGTGTCTTTGTGACCAAATTTTAAACTTAGATATTTTATATATTTATTCTTTAGAAATATGATTTTTATTAATCTTTTCTATTATTTCATCAGAAAAGTCTGTTTCTTCTCCGATTAGATTTCCTAATTTAATATCCTATTGTTCAGAATTAGGAATTTCTTCTAACTTATTTTTAGAACTACTTCCTAACATAAAGATATATTCATCAGAATCTGTATCAGACTCTGTTTCTGATATTAACTCTTATAATATTTCAGTAGGATTTATTTCCTCACTAAAACATATTTCTAAATCTTGTTCTTTAAGATTTTTAATCATTTTCCTAGCATTTTTGCCTTTGTTAGGACAATTTGTTGCTATATGACCTTCTTCATCACAAATAAACATTTACATATTTGTTTTTTAGTATTTTTAGAAGTTTTTCTTCTAACAATTTTTTTCTTTTTATTATTATGAGTATAATTTTTATTACATGGTTTCCATTTAGCTAATCTATATTTTTTATACTTTTTATAGGTTTTTGGACGTATAGAATTACATCCAAACTCCCATTCTCCTTCTAACATCTTTGTTCAATATTTATGACTTAATTTATTCTTGACTTGTTTAGCCGCCTTACTCTGTAAGCAATGTAATATAATTCTTTCTTTAGCAAAATTAATTCTATTACCTATAGTTTCTATATTTGCTACATCTATATATTATCATTACTATGTTTTATTATGAAAGAAGCATATATATTTATGCAAATTTCATCCCAAGGTGGTGGTAATTTATGAAAATATTGGTTTTTCCAAAAGTCTATCTTGTAACATCTGGAAAGGGCCTATGCATTTTTTGGTTTAATTGTACGAAATGACAAGTCTTAAGTACTATGAATAAATTTCTAATATTTTTGGAAATGAAAATGGAAATGAATATTTTTGGAAACCTAGAAATGCATGGAAATGAAACAAAAATGGAAAGTACACATTTCTGGAAACTTGGAAATGTAAGAAAATGGCAAGTTTACAGAGCCGATCGAAAATTTTAGGAAACTTAGAAAGGACCTAGAAATGTCAAGTTTTAAATTTTAAAATAGGAAATCAAGGCAAGGTGGCCTTAAAAGAAAAAGTTTGTGAAGTTTGACACACAAACAGGCTTGGAAAAGTGGCCTGAAGATGCCACTTAGGGCCTAAGGAAATGGCGCCATATGCAAGAAGAATGGGCCTAGGTTCGAGTCACTTGGGAAGCAAAAAAAGGAGGTTTTATTTTTGCTTCCATAAGCCAAGGAGTGGACGGCAAGGCTTCTAGAAAAAGGGAGGTTTATTCTCTTTAAAATTCAACTATTAAGGATAAATAAAGGAGTTTTTTTTAATTGAAGAGATAAATGATGATTTATCTTAAGTATTTTCAAAGGGGATTTATTTATCATAATTTCCATGAGATAAAGGCTGGATTAAACTTTTTTATTTTATGATAATTAAAGGATAAAGCTATCAAATTGAGGAGTGGTGGCCAAGTAAGGGACTCCTTAGCTGATAATTTCGTCTATAAAAGGAAGGAAGGAGGGATACTCATCAGTTTTCTTTTTTCTCTGCTCTGCCGAAATTCTTAGAGTTCTCTCCTCTTCTTTTCTCTTTTCTTTGTCTAGCCGAATTCCCTAGCCTTCCATCTCTTTTATTCAAAACCAAAAACACAATCCAACCAAGCCGAAATTCTGCCAAAGCTGAATCTTTGTTGTGACAGAAGGGTGTTGCTGATTTCATTCAAAAAGGTAAGATCAGCTATTATTTGATTTTCAATCTCTCTTTAGCCAAAATATAGGAATCTAACTCCTTTAGAATTCCATGGCCGAAATTTGGAAGGTTTTCTTCGTGGTCTAGTAGTTGTCGACTACAAGGAGAAGTACAATGAAGTTTCGGGATTTCTAAGACTCAAGGTAAGTCATATGAATGTTCGGCCACAGGCCATTTAAAGATGATTAAGTGTTAGAAATCAATATAACATGTGCTTATAGATTTTTTCATGGACTTATAAGGCAAGGTTTTCGGGATTTGAACAAAAAGGAAATCGACACCAAGGTAAGTGTATAAATCCTACTAGGATTTGGATTTGTGGTTGAAAAGGTTTATTAATATGTTTAAATGATTGACCGAATATCGGAGTTAAGGATCTAAATCAGTAGATCAGTTCTTCGGGATTTCAAGGACTTCATTAAGCGAATCAGGTGTGTAATCCCCACTATCTTTTAATATGTCACATGGCAATATTTTAATCTATGAGTATATATATGAATGAGAATATGGCTAAGTACCCAAATGTGGTACAAAAGTACTCAGGTACGTTTCCTACTTCTACTAGGAATATGAAATATGTTATTCGTAACATGACAATTTTATACGATTGTGAACTCTAGTATATTATGCTTATTAATATAAGGGGCATATGGTTGTATATTGAAAGGGAAAGTAAAAAGTGGTGACTTAAGACCACGATGTCGAAAAGTGGTGACCTAAGACCACGATGTCTGAAAAGTGGTGACCTAAGACCACGATGAATCGAGCAGTGGTGACCTAAGACCACAGATGCGGTGACTTAAGCCCGCAATTTGGTGTGTAGCGGAAGGAGGGTCGACTTAGTAGTCCCCATGGTGTGTTTGGCAGGTACGGGGGTGTGTAGCGGATGGCATCTAGGTTTTGGGTTCGAGATTGCATCATTATTTTGAATTAATGTATGAACATGTTATGTTCGGTATGCCTTGATTTATTAAATTGTAGTGTTGGTTACACATTGAGTCAGTTTGACTCACCCCGTTGTGGGAAATATTTTTCAGATGATGAGCAATAATGGACCGGGTCGGCAGAAGCTAAAGGTGGCCATGCATCGCAAGGGGAAATTTAAAGATTTGGACTTTTATTTTACTTAGTACTTTAATTTTTTTTTGGGGGGGTTTTGGTTGATGTAATAAGGCCATAAGGCCCAAGTTGGATAGTTTTATTTCTTTGCTTTTATTTTTAATTATTATGTTACGAATTACTTTTAATTAAGTTTAATTAAATTTATTTTAAACATAAACCCTAAATTGTTTTGTCACCATAATTAAATGATTTCTAAGTAAAATAAATGGGTTTTCGCTCTAAGCCCAATCCAAAACGACATTTTCTCTAAAATTACACAAAATTTCCCTAAGTAATAAAGAATTTTGAAACCGGTTTACTTAAGGAACATACCAGATCCGGTTCAGGCTCGTGGGCCGGGTGTGGGGTGTTTCACGAAACTAAGGCCTCTCCAATATTTGGCAATGGTTAGTGTTCTACCCAATTTTATGTATTTGAATAACAAATCTTCTTACCTTAAAATCCCGAAATTGGGGACTTATGATTTTCAGCTTTTAGATCTAGTCGACTAAGGTTCCTTCAAATCTCGAATTGCCGCCAATCATAAAACCATTAAACTATTAGCTTTCGGCTTTTGCCTTTCAAAAAAATCGAGAATAGATCATGAGAACTAATCAAAAATCAACACTTACCTTAGCATAGGAGATTCGGCTAACACTGGAGAGAGGATTCAGCAATGCCAACGGAAGATTTAAATGCCGAAAATATAGAACTAATTCTCCAATAGGATGAATAGAAGGAAAGACTATGGATGCTTCGGCTTTTTAGAGAAATCAACACAAGAAGGAAAAAGTGGAGAAGAGTTTTGGCTTTTAAAGAAATTGGAGAAAAGAAATTGGAGCGGGAGAGGCTAGGGAATTTTGGCACAAAGGTAGAGGATTTTAGGGTTTTCAGTGTCAGAAACAAGGAGCTAACCCCCTTATTTATAGATATTTTGGCACCTACTGCTAAAAACTGAAAATGCCCTTAAAATTCAAGCTAAAAGAGAGGAGAAATTCGACACCCTCTTAGCCATGTAGTAGCCGAATTTTACACTCCTCTAGGTGGTGGATTTTCGGCCAACACTTCCCTTGAAGATAAGCTCCTAACTTTTCTCCTTTTTATCTTTGATATTATCACTTAAAAATCCACATAAATTCTCCTACTTTATAGCCTTGTAGCCGTCCACCTCTATTAACCCCAATGCCAAATTTAACTCACTTAAATTAAAAGGTTTGGGCCTCATTAAACTTAATACTTGGGCCCCTGATTCCTTGTGTGTGGTGTCACCCTCTCTTCATTTAAAGTGCCAAATTTGGCCTAAAAACATGGGCACCTTGCGACCCAAAACTTGTTCCTTTTTAATTGTTAATGATGCTACCATCAAATAATTTAATCTGGGCCTTTTGCCTAATTCTAAGCCCAATTTTAGAACCCTGTCAATTAATTTATCCTATTAAACTTATCGCTACACTAAATGCATAGGCCCATAAATTCAAGATGTTATAGTTCTACCCCCTTAAAGAAATTTCGTCCTCGAAATTTCCAACTAACTATTAATCATACTACCCAAGTCTCACCACTACGCTTTCGCTGCGAACTCTAATTCGAAAGCCAAAAGAAACACTTAGTATACTATGATAGAGTACGCGCCGGTATTCGCATCTAGAGAGTCCTCGTCCCCTTGGCGACGTGCTGCATAGACCAAAGCTGGCTGCCTCGCCTCAGCATAACCTGGACCTCCACCTGGTGCTCCACGACCATGTCCTGTGCCATTGCCACCATTGGCTTGACCACGGCCCCTTGGTGGTTGTTGGCCTCCTCTTCCTGGCTGTTCATTTCCTTGACCTGTGAGCCCTTCACTGTCCTGTTGCTGCGGATAGTTTCTAACTTGATGGTCCGTAGATCCACACCTAAAGCACTTTCCACTACCTACCCAACACTCACCTTCATGGAATTTACCACATCGAGCACACTTCTGTGTCTGACCCGCAGCAGCAGGTCTCTCATCTCGTCCCGGCCCGTCTGACCTGGGTCTTTTCTGATTACGCCCATCTGCCCCTAATGATTCAAAATTTCTCTTACTTCCACCCCTATCTCTATCCTGACTTAGTCTCTCTTTCCGCTTCACCACCTCAGCTATTTTAGCTTTCTCCACAAGCACAGCAAATTCCCTTTCCCGCTGCGATGCTATCAGAACACGCAGATCGTCCCTCAGACCATCTTTGAACCGAACACAACGTTCATGCTCCGTGGCTACCATCCCTTGAGCATAGGGCTAAGGCGTAAGAATTCAGCTTCATACGCAGCCACTGACCTACTTCCTTGAACCAAATTCGGAAATGCTCTGTGCTGCGCATCCACATAACTTAATCCAATGTACTTATTCTGAAACGCCATTTAAAAAGAAATCCCAATTGATACGGTCATCAACTGTACCATCCTTTATCGTAAGCCACCATTGATAGGCTTCATCCCTCAAGAGGGATACAACTCCCTTCAACTTATCCTCCTCCTTGAAATCCAAATCATCTATTATGCGTTCTACCGCCTCCAACCAATACTCACCTGAACTTGGGGATACATTAGAAACTCCCCTAAACACTTCTGCCCCCTTGGCCCTAAGCCGTTCAGGCACAGATTTCCCGGCTCCTGTGCCCATACCAGCCCCAGCAACGCTTTCTAAAACTCTTAACATTGCCTGAGATACCGCGTCATCTCCAACAACCTGATCTTGAAATTCCTCCTCCACAGCCGGCATCTTGTTTCCAGAACCATGGCAAGATCCCACTGGTTCTGACACCGTCATCCTACCTCTACCACGACCATGTGGCGGATGTCCTCGACCCCTTGCACTCATTCTATCGATTCACGTTTATCTGATTAGAAATTTTATGACTTATTAGTTTTCTTCCACTGTTTTAACCACGAACAGTCTTATGAATAATAGCTTTAAGAGTAATTCTTTCGGATTCGCATTCACCATTCAGTCTCAAGTTCATATCCTCTAAGAAACACATGCATTCAATCATCAACATCCATGAATTCACGTTCATTACAGAAAAGTGTTGTTATTGTTGTTGTTGTTGTTGCTTTCACTATCCAGGGGTATTTTCGTGATTTTATCCTATAGGGGTATTTTCGTAATTTTTCAAAATAAGGTTCCTTGGTGATTTTGTAAAATAAGGGTATTTTGGTAATTTCACAATCCAAGGGTATTTCGGTAATTTTAAAATCTGGGAGTATTTCGATAATTTTTCACAATCCAGGGGTATTTTGGTAGTCTTAAAATTCGGGAGCATTTCGGTAATTTTAAAATCCGGGGATATTTCGGTAATTTTGAAATCTGGGGATATTTCGATAATTTTGTGTTCTGGGGGTATTTCGGTAATTTTACAAATTAGGGGTAATTTGGTAATTTAAAACCAGGAATATTTTGATTTTTTTTTCAAAACAGGGCCCTTTGGAAAATCTAGTTACTCTTGTAAACATAAGGTTCTTGGGTAAATTTTTCATAGCTATGAACATTTTCAAATCAAGTGTATCTTTTTAGAAATGTACAAAACTTAGGGGTTTTTGTTTGCAAAATAGGGTGGTTAGTCCCTTTCGGGTTTTAGTTATGGGTTCAGCCCATGAACAAGTCCTTATAGCTAGAGTGAACAGTCACTACGCACCAGGTAAGATTCCAGCGAAGAGGAGGTGAGTCACTAGGACTGCTTAAATACCAAGCTCTCCCTGAATCCCCTTCTAGACATGCGTATGCCTATTGCCACACCTTGTCATGGCTAAACTGAACAGTCACTATGCACCAGGTAAGATTCCAATGAAGAGGAGGTGAGCCACTAGGACTGCTTAAATATGAAGCTCTTCCGGATCTATTCCTAGACATGCATATGCCTGTTGCCACATCTTAGTCTTGCGACTCGTTTACAGGTTTTGTTTAGTGAAATTAAGTCTTATGGATTTGAAGAGTTGTTTGTCTAAGCCTAGAGTCCATCAAGTTCTAACCTAGATAGTCTACGTCCCCTAAGGCCCATTAAGCCTAAATTTATATCACAATCAGGAGTTCAGAACACTTACCTGGGTGGATTGGGTGCCGGTAGACTCGAAGGCCATATCTTCATCCAGAATTTTTCTCAAATTCACAGTAAATTTTCAAAACACTACTAGACCCATTTCACAGCCCAAGTTTTGAACTGCCAAAATTGTAACACCCCAAACCCGGCCCATGCTTTTCGACTGGATCTGGCATGTCACGGTTTGTACATTGAAAACTTTTGCCTTGTTGATTTGGAAGTCGTAGAGTAATTAGACATTTCCTAAGTGATCTTCTGAAAATAAAACCTTGTATTGTTCTACTAAGTATAAGTAAATCATGTCATAAAGTCATAATTGAAATCTACTTAATTGGATAAAACTATGGGGCCTTATTACATTGATAATTCAAAATAAAAATTAAAATAAAACTTAGAGAAATCCCGAAAATAACTTGTAGGAATAAAACTTGATGGCCCCTCGAGTCCGTCTCGGCTCCCATGTCCACGATCTACTGCTCATCTGGAAGAGTAGAGAAAAGTAAAGCGTGAGTCACCAAGACTCAGTGTATAAATCTCAAGGCACATATCGACCTGAGCCCACAAACACATTATGGGCCCTGGCCCATACATAAAGGTAACAATCATAGCACATGATAAGCAATACATAATGATAAACCCAACCTATCCTAGGTTTCCATCCTTTACACATCATCCTGTACCAACCACCACACATTGGGGATTTCTACAATCAACCCTCCATCCACTACACACTAAAACGACAGCCGTACTACCTATTCCTATTAATTAGGAATCATTGAACGTGGCATAGCCACGGATCACCATGTGACCTTACATTTAAATTATGTTGGATTTCTACCATCGATCACCAAGTGACATTTCATACACTTCCCCTTTAATATCATCATTCCCACCCCATGCATACATACATAAAGAAAACATCATGCATACTTATATATTTTTCGATACACATAGGGAGTTCTATGTTTACGTACCTGGCATCCTTGCCTAACCCTTTTAGGGTTCCATTTGACTGTCTATACAGCCTCATTCCAGCTTTTTAGCCCATAACATTTATAAATAGACATACATACAGATTTATTAGTAGTGTGTTAGAGATCTACACACCTGATTGATGTCAATACCCTTGCTAAATCGATCTACAAATTTGCTCAAAAAGCCAAAAAGATGTGAAACTAAGGCCTCACCTATATTAGGCCATGGTTAGTGTTCTACCCAATTTTATGTATTTGAATAACAAATCTTCTTACCTTAAAATCCCGAAATTGGAGACTTATGATTTTCGGCTTTTAGATCTAGTCGACTAAGGTTCCTTCAAATCCTGAATTGCCGCCTATCATAAAACCATTAAACTATTAGCTTTCGGCTTTTGCCTTTCAAAAAAACCGGGAATAGATCATGAGAACTAATCAAAAATCAACACTTCCTTAGCATAAGAGATTTAGCTAACACTAGAGAGAGGATTCGGCAATGCCAACGGAAGATTTAAATGCCGAAAATATAGAACTAATTCTCAAATAGGATGAATAGAAGAAAAAACTATGGATGCTTCGGCTTTTTAGAGAAATCGGCACAAGAAGGAAAAAGTGGAGAAGAGTTTCGGCTTTTAAAGAAATTGGAGAAAAGAAATTGGAGCGGGAGAGGCTAGGGAATTTTGGCACAAAGGGAGAGGATTTTAGGGTTTTCAGTGTCAGAAACAAGGAGCTAACCCCCCTATTTATAGATATTTTGGCACCTACTGCTAAAAACTGAAAACGCACTTAAAATTCAAGCTAAAAGAGAGGAGAAATTCAACACCCTCTTAGCCATGCAGTAGCCGAATTTTACACTCCTCTAGGTGGTGGATTTTCGGCCAACACTTCCTTTGAAGATAAGCTCCTAACTTTTCTCCTTTTTATCTATGATATTATCACTTAAAAATCCACATAAATTCTCCTATTTTATAGCCTTGTAGCCGTCCACCTCTACTAACCCCAATGCCAAATTTAACTCACTTAAATTAAAAGATTTGGGCCTCGTTAAACTTAATACTTGGGCCCCTGATTCCTTGTGTGTGACGTCACCCTCTCTTCATTTAAAGTGCCAAATTTGGCCTAAAAACATGGGCTCCTTGTGACCCAAAACTTGTTCCTTTTTAATTGTTAATGATGCCACCTTCAAATAATTTAATCTGGGCCTTTTGCCTAATTCTAAGCCCAAATTTAGACCCCTATCAATTAATTTATCCTATTAAACTTATCCCTACACTATATGCATAGGCCCATAAATTTAGGATGTTACAAGGGAAAAATGTTCAGCATGTCCTAAAATATAGGAAAATAGGATGAAGTTTAATTTTCGAGCCTAGGGGCAAAATTGTAATTTTTGAAAACTTTAGGGGCAAAATTATAATTTTGCCAAAGTTTGAGTTAGGGACTGTTTTGTGTAATACATTAATTAAATAAGTGAAATGTGATGTTTTACACCCCGAAAAATGAGATTTGGACCTAGAACGGGAAGAAAATCAAAAATCGAAAAAGTTGGTAAATTGTCGTTTCTGGATCCGAGGTAAGTTGGTGTGTAAATAATAATGCAATAATGTCATAATGTAAGTTTGAAACCTAAATTATGGTATTAAATTGATTTTGCTGAATTGCATGTTTTGTATATTATGTTGGTGAATTGATTTAATAATAATGTTTATGATAAAAGGTTACATAGGTGACATGGAAAATGGGTCGAAATGTTGTGCTTAAAGGTGTTTTCTATGACTATGGTTATTATGTGAGATGGAAAGTTGATATGTAAATAATGCATTTATTTTACTTGTTCAATAATAATTTTGCTAGATATTATGGAAATCATTAGGTGATAACTATAATATGAAAATGTATGGAATGTGAAATTCTCGATTGAACCTTCGAAAAACCGAGAGATACGGACAATATGTAGCTAGGTCACACGAGTGATAAGGGACCTTCATCGTGTGTACAAGAAAGCTATGAGATGGAAAAATTTGATATGTAGCTAGGCCACATGGATGATAAGGGACTTTCACCATGTGTGCAAGAAAGCTACGGGATAATAATTTCATATGTAACTAGGTCACATGTGTAATACTGTGTGTATACCATGAGTATAAGAAAGTTACGAGTTATGAGTAGCTAGGTCACATGAGTGGTTCCTAGTGTTGGACACCATGTAGATAAGAAAGCTACGAGATGGAATGGCTAGGTCACATGGGTGATAAGAGACCTTCATCATGTGTACAAGAAAGCCGAGTTATGTGTAGGTGGAGCTATGTGCTAAGACCACTGAGTATCGGGTGTTTTCCGAAGGGGTTCAATGAGATAAATTACTAATGGTGATTGGTGTGATCATGTTATGAATAAGTGCAAGAATGAATGTGATCAATTGAGAAATGCAGCAAATATGGTGTGAGCAAGGGTGCATGTGACTATGTGTATATGTGCATAATGTGTTTGATATGTGGTACGTGATTGAAATTGTGGTAAGGCTAATATGGTGTGAGCGCCATTATGAGTACTCGTAAATATTGGTGATGATTATTCATTTGTATGGCTAGTATTGAACATGCTTGGTGTTATGTGTGCATATATGGAAGTAATATAAAGAAAACATGGGAAAGTAAAATTTTTCAGTAAAATAGATTGAAACAGCAGCAGTTACGTGATTTTGAAAAATCACCATAAATAGTAGAAATTGAATTATATGCTGCATGAGATATAAATTATGGGGTATAAATTATATGATTGAAACCCTTAATGAGTCTATTTTCAAATGAAATAAATTTTATCATCATAACAATTCTGTATAATGATAAAATTGGTTCGTAGTTAAAAGTGGTTAGAGCAGTCGAACAGCAAAATAGGGGAATCTTTAATGAATAAACTGTACTAATTGGCAAGATCAAAAATTCTGAGAATTTTATGGTGAGAAGATAAATGAGTCTAGTTTCAGGGAAAATTTGCGGATCTTTGTTTGGAGTTCTGTAGCTCAAGATATAAATAAATTTAGTTACTATGACTTGAGTAGACAGCTTGAGATGAACATGAATAAAAAGTGGAACTATGTGCAATTATGATTGCATTATCTTGAGAACATATTGTGAAGATTTATAAAAGCCTATTAATAAATCAATTATTATTTACATACTTACTTGCTAAGCATTGTAGCTTACTTCCCTTCCTTTCCCATATCTTATAGGGTTGTATGCTAACTCGAGTTAGAGATCGCAGGAGATGTAATCACACTATCAAGCTATCATTGTGGGGTAAAAGTGAATACAAACCTTTTAAGTTTATGACATGTATAGGGGACTTAGTCATTTGTATATGTTATAATTGGTTTGGCTTAAAATGTTGGCCTTTAATATTTAGCAGTTCATTTTGTGTAATTTGGATGAAATTTTATGACTTGGTTTAATGCATTTACAAGTGTATGTGTTTCGGTAATGCCTCATACCCTATTCCGGCATCGAATACGGGTAAGGGGTGTTACAGAGACCATGATTGTGACTAGAATCGAGATTACACACTGAGTTCTCGTAACTCACCCCCTCTGCTTTAACCTTGCAGGTGATCCCCAGCATTAGAGGATTTGGCGCAGCGGAGGACTCTGTGGTGGCCATACATCGGAGTGCTTCTTCCAAACTCTAGTAAAAATTCCTGTTTTACTTTAATTGAGATTTATTCTAATTTGGGTTTACTTTTATGTAATAAGGCCATTGGATTCTACTTTTCATTTGAACTTTCCTTTTAGTTATTTTCAAACTATAAATGATTGAACTCTGGATTTTCTTAAAACAGCATTAACTGTTTTTCAAAATCTCATTTCCACAAATTACTAGATCTGATTTCTTCTATAAACATAGTCCTCACGAATAACCTTATTAACGTTTTTACAAGATAACCATAAAAGCAAGTTGGAATTTCACTAAATAATAAAGCACGGGATTCCAAACAGAATAGGAAGGTTTTAACGAGAATGTAGTTTTTAAACAACCCTTTCATGTGACATGCTAGATCCGGTCGTAACGTTTAGGCTGGGTTTGGGGTGTTACACCCAGCCTAGAAGTTAGGCTCAAAACTGGTGTGTCACATTGAAGTGTTTTTCGAAAACTATGTTTTCATTTGAAAACCCTTCTTGTAAAAAACTTCTTCCATTTAAACTTGTGTAAAGCCTTAACTTGCGTTCGTTTATTTTCAAAACGGGGTTCATTGAAAAATGAGGTTCACTTATAAAACGTTATTGATTTCCATCAAAGTCTCCTTCTTTCTATGGAAGCTTTTTTTTAAAAAAAAAATTGCAAAAACATGATAACCGAAAACAGTTGTTGTAACGTAGTGTTTTGAAAACAGTAATCATTTTGGAAAAACCATGATTTATTTTTAACAGATATAAATTAAAATAAAACCAAACTTAAAATTTAAAATCCGAAAAATTTAAGAGGCCTTATTACAAACCAAACCAAAATAAAGTACTTATGAATAACTTAATAGAAAAATAGAAGCAGTTGTGTAGCCATCTCCAAGTCCTTCGCAGCTCCGATCCGTCTAAGGTTGGGGACTACCTGCAGAGTTAAAAAATAGGTTGAGTTTATGAAAACTCAGTGTGTAATCCCCTAATATAAAAAAAGTTAGTCAGATAAACAGAATACAAAAGCAGACTGGGCTTGAGCCCTATTCAGTCACAGTACAGTTTCAGTGGGCCTAAGCCCATTGCCATATCGTTTGGGTCTCGGCCCATAACAGAATCGTTTGGGCCTAGCCCATATCAGAATCGGATCTCATAAACAGAAATGCAACGGTGTAAAAATGCACCCCACCCCAATCCAGGAACACACCACCCAGACCACCAACACACCATGTATGGATAAAATCGACCCACCCAGCCAGCACACCAATGTTAGCACCGATTGCAGCACTAACCGATATCGCGGGAAAGTCGCTGAATATGAGCGACTTAAAAAGTCACAAGAGGTCCACGATGCGTCTCGGGATACCCGTGCGACCATAACAATCAAATCGGTGGGTCCACAGTCGTCTCGGGCGACCTGTGTAACCCTAACAATCAAATTAGTAGGTCTACAATCGTCTCGGGCGACCCGTGCGACCCTAACAGATCAAATACTTCCTCCAATTACAAAATCCCAATCCCACGCAGTATGTCATGTATGCAAAGGACATATATAAAAATCACATTGCATACTCCAGAAAGACAGACAAATCATAGCTTAGATCAGTCAAACATAGCATAAAACAATCATTTACCTACAGGGGCAAAATAGTCACTTTACCCTATAAAGGTATTTCGGTAATCCTACCCTTCAGGGGTATTTCGGTAATTCTACCTTACAGGGGTATTTCAGTAATTTTGCAAATCGGGGGTATTTCGGTAATTTTGTAAACCAGGGGTATTTTGATAATTTTGCAAACTGGGGGTATTTGGGTAATTTTGCAAACCAGGGGTATTTCGATTAGTTTGCAAGCATTTCCAAAGGTCTACAGCCGCCTCGAGCGATACAGACAACATATATGATCAAAATGGAGTATTTGGCCCAAGTGGGCCCATACGCTCGTGTGGCCCATTTAGGCCAAACTACCTTTGACCATGTGGTCGCCATGGCTGGCTCATTATTTCCTGTGCATCCATAAAATTACTCGCGTAGGGTGCACGGGCCCATTGGGCCCACTCGGCCCACTTCGGTCAATTTGGCCCCAAAAACGGCCTAAGCCCATGAGAACGCTCATGGTGGCCTCAAGCATCCTACGCCCATATTTGTGGGCTCGATCCACCACACGTGCGATTGTACGCTCGTGTGGCCTCATTCACCAGTACTTCAGCTTTTCAGCATTTGCCGATCTATTGTTTGGGTGGTGTGTGTGTACACACCTTGTTTACGAACGTGCGTTTAGCCCACTCATGCCGAACCTATAATCCAAAAACAGTTTGTTAGCCGAATGTCATTTAAGGTTAATTACATTCCATTACTAAACCCAGAACGTAAACCTTTCTCACCTTGCTTGAATGAGAGTCATTGAATCTCCTAAATCCACTGACCATAATCGGTTACCCTCCTTAGTCAAATATCTGTAATATCACAAATGCTATTAACAAAAATTGCTTACGAGAATATGGCTTTAATGGCTTTAAGTCCAACCCATAAGTCATGAAATATTCGACCCACCAATACTTACCTCCCAGAACCGGTTGATCGCCAAAAGAGGAGAGGTTCGGCTTAGGAGAAAATTTGAAAGAAAGCAAGGTAGGGTCCTAAAACTATTCGGCCAAACAAGAAAAGGTAGGAGAGACAACTCACAATTGAGTGATTCGGTAGGGATTGAAACAAGAAAGAAAGAAAAAGACTTGGGAAAAACAATACAAGGCTTCGGTATTTTGACAATTAAAGGTTTTGGCACATTTGCTGAACAGTTACAGAACAATAGAATCTGAAATGGTTACTTACAATTTCGGCACTAGAGGGAAAAGAGAGGAAAGGAGATTAAGAACTCAGAAATTCAGAAATAAAGAAAATGACTAAAAATGAAAAGAGAACCCACCTAGCAGAATTCCTATGTTTTCCCCTTACCAAAACAGCACTAAGTCAAAATCGAATAGGCACCTATAGGCTCCTAAATTTGGCCAACTCAACCCCTTATCAAACTCCACAATTTTCTCCACCAAAATCTCCTCCATATCCATAGCAACCATCATCCAAACCCCATGATACTCTTCTCCTTTTACCAAGTCCACAACCACTTCAAAGAGTTTGAATCCACCACAAACTCTTGCCATCCATGCTACAAAATAAAACCTCCCTTGCTCCTCAAGACACTTGAGCCTCAAACCACAAGCTTCACTCCATACGCCTCAAACATCAAGGGTTTAATTCACCACAAACCAAAATGTTTGCTAAAGCCCAGGTTTGAACCCATAACTTTTCCAAGACCCCAAACACTCTAATATTGCTAACCCAGTAGTACTAACATGCATTTGTGTCGTTTTCTTGCTCTCAAGAATTTTAGGCGCTCCCAAGCCTAAGGCCCAATTCTTCTAGGCCCAAAATTCGGGGCAATACAACTTCTCTTGTCACACTACCTGGATTGGTTCACACGAGCTGGCCACGCGACCTTGTGAGTCTTGTTTGTAAAATTTGTTAATCACACATGGGCGTGTCTTTCAGCCACTAGAAACACAAAAATATACACACTTTTTATGCCTTTTTAACTCAAATTCATGTAGTTTCGGTAAAATTCTTGTCGAAAAATATATAATAATTATAAAATAATTAAATTTTTCTCAAATTATGAACATGTTGAATTTTAATTAATTTTATATCAAATTTTGATTAATTTTGATTACTTTCGTTAGATTTGCACAAAGGGCGAAAAACGGCTCGGCAGACACTGCTAGAAGCACAAAACCAAGAAGCAATTTGGAAGCATCAAGGTGAATTAATTTTTCAGTCTAAGACGGCTTATGTGTATTAATTCATAATATAATTAATTTTAATTTTAATTCAATTTAATTTGGGTTAAATAAATTATTATTAATTAATCATGAAAAGGGCTCTAGTTAAGTTGAACTGAGAAAACTGATCCAACTGAGCACTGGGCAGCCCAAACCTGTCCCACATGCTGACCCAATCAGCTTGCTTGGCTGATTATTTGGCTTCCAGAATGGCCCTTGAGGAATCCTTCAATTTGCATTCAAACCCCTCCACTATTCATGCTTTTCAAGATTTTCCCCTACCTAAAAAATAGCATGTTTGAAATCTTCAAACATGCCACATGTGTGGCCGGCTATGGGGGGAGTCTTTGGCTGCTAATTTTGGTTATTTTTAGCAGCCTTCCTAACCTATAAGTACCCCCTTGGCTGCTCACTTCAAAGACATCTCAACCCTTCTTATATCTTCACTTCTCTCTCATTTTCTCTCTTTATTCCCTTCCATTGTTCTTTATTTTCTTCCCCAATTCCCTTGCTGATTTCACCTCTTGAAAAAGAGTCAATCAACCACCATTTGGAATAGCATTCAAGTATTCATAGAAGCATCGATTTGACAAGAACAAGTAGAGGAGGAGTGGAGCAAACTAGTCAAGCCACGAAGAAAACACCGGATTTGATTCTTGTTCCATATTGTAACATCCCGAAATTGGGCCCGGGAGAATTGAACCCAATGGGCCTTAGACGTAGTAGCGTTTAAATTTTTGGAGAACAAGAGATCGGCTTAAATGCTAGTTAGACCTATTGGATAAGTGATTTTGGAATGTTAGAGGGCTTCTATGAAGTCCCGGGATAAAATATTGGCTTTGGGGAAATTTTGGTTTTAGGTGAAAAAAACCCTGGAAGTTGGCAGATAGGCCTTAAGAATAAAATATGAAGGAAAATGACACAAGTGGAGTGTGTGGTGTAGTGGCAAAGTGACGCCACATAAGAGACAAGGGAGTGACGCCACAAGGAAGGAAGGAGGTCCAAGGTTCAAGTCTTGGCTTTTGCATTTTGGTTTCTTTTTACTTGGATCTTAGAATTTGGGCTATAGTTTATATTTAGTTGCGCATGGTTTAAGACACAAGAGGAGCTTGTGGCCAAGTGCTTAGCGGCGTGGATTATGTTGCAAGGGAGCCTGGGTTCGAATCTCATGAAAAGCAAGGGAGTATTTATTTTGCGGTCTGGACGGTAAGAGTTTCAGTTGAATTTAAACTCTACTGACGAAGGGATCCCACATCGGAAAGACACAAAGAATGAAGGTGAAGAGCTAGCTATATAAGGAGCATCCGAGGAGGAGAGTCAACACATCTTGGAGGGCGTTTGGGCACAAGAGTGGTCGGAGCACGGATTAGCCCCAGAGTCCTATCAGGTGTGTAACTCTCTCTACTCTAGTTGTAGAGCGGCAAATGCTGAAGTGCCGATCACGGCAATAGTAGCCACACGAGCGTGCAAGCGCACGTGTGGGGCTTCAACACGATAGTTGAGGCCATCAGTAGTATTCTTTTGGGTTGGGCTGCTTGGGCCTCGATGGGCCGAAGTGGGCCCAATGGGCCCGTGGGCCCTTATGAGTAAATTGTGCGATTGTGTAGTATATAGTGAACTAGACTAGGTGGAACTTATATACATGGCTAGATTTGTGCTAGGTGGGCCACACGAGCGTGTGGGCCCGAATGGGCCGAAATCGGGTTTTAGGCCCAATCGTCCGGTACGACCGAAAATGGTAGCTGACTCACTAGTGGCGGCATTAGGCCTTCGGAAAGGCCATTGCAGGTGTGAATTTACGAAAATACCCTTGGTGGGTAAATTACGAAAATGCCCTTGGTAGGTAAAAGTACAGTTATACCCTTAGAGGTTGATTAGCATGATTATGTTGTTTAGTTTTGGCCGATTGTAGGGGAAGGCTTGATCTCGCATATCTCGGGTTGTGGCTAGTGTTCGAACAGCGTTAAGGAAGGGGGATCTAGTGCGTTAGATCTTGATCTACGGCATTTGATAGTCGCGTTAGTAACCAGGTGTGTACATACACACTTTATAATTAATTAATGTGCTAAGTATTTTGTGTATACTAAATCTGATTTGTGTAGATTTGGGATTTAATACCATAAAAGGTATAAGCAAGGATCCGGGTAAGTTCTTGTTGTTATGATGCTTTCGGGAAGCATGACATATTTGGTATATGTGGCACATAAATGGCTGATGATGAATTCAGTGTATGTTGTTAAATAAACATGTTGGCATGATTTCTATTAAATGCATATCTTTGATTGATGTGGGTTAAACGAATGGAGGGGGAAGTGATATTTGTGTCGATGGACACCAGTGGTTTGGTACCACATTGTGACTACGGTCACCAGAGGTTTGGCACCTCCAGAGGTTTAGTACCTCATAGCGTCTCATCCCAGTGGCTTAGCACCATAGTGGGTTGGCCCCACAGATTATATTAAGGGATTGACGCCAGTGATTTGGTATCACACGATGGGATGGCCCCATCAATCGATTGTGTCTTCAGACACCAGAGGTTTGGCACCTCCAGTGATTTGGCATCACATCTGTGACTATAAGTCACCAGTGGTTTGGCACCACCAGTGGTTTGGTACCACACGGGGTAGACAAAGGCGTTTGGATGGCTAGGTTGGGTGCATGACTTAGTGCATGATTGTTAATTATAAACTGTGTATGGAATTGCTTAAAACCGGGGGAAGGGTTACACATTGAGTCTTGGTGACTCACCTTCTCCTTAATATTTTTCAGGTGACGCGTAAATCACGGATGAGGAGCCGGATGGACTCGAGGTGGCCATGCAGTGGAAATTTAAATTAAATGAACTTTGAACGTTATTTTATTTTATTGTTGGTTTCATTTTGTTTAAGTTGTAATAAGGCCTGCTAAGGATTTTATTGTTATTATTTGATATGTTTGGATAATTTGTAAACTACTTAATGATTTCAGAATGGGTGCACATGTTTTCTTAAAATCTAAACGCAAATTGTTTTATCGTACCATCAGGTACATTGAAATCTATAACAACCTAACTTAATAAATTTTCAAATAAACCTAGGAATGGTTTTCTTTATACCCCTCCACTGTTTTAAAACAAGGCAACATCTTTTATCAAAACTTAAACCGGCTTAGAAGAATTTTTAAACATTTCTCTGTAGCATACCAAATTCGGTCGTAATGTTTGTGCCGAGTTTGGGGTGTTACAAAAGTGGTATCAGAGCCCAGTTCAAAGCTCGGCTGTGGGGGCCCAAGGTCCAAAAAGTTTTGGTCGGCCTTTTTGAAAAATGGTTTTGGTTTTAGACAAAGATGGCAATGAGTCTCCTCCCAGACCGATCCGCCTGGTAAGTACCCTAAGCGATGTTTGCATATGATCCTGATAATGTATGATATGAATGAGTAGTGATAGTAGGCTACCCTAGAGACTGAAACCTATAGAACTTTGTGAACTCACGAAAACAAAACTCTGTAATAAGAACTATTCATAAGATTGTGCCTTAATACACAGTGGAATAACTACTAATGCATAAAACTTTTAAAGCAGATAAGTCGAGACATTAGATATAGAGTTGGGAGCGTATGAAATATTCGTCTGTTTTAATTGCTAGGTGTTTTTGAGTATGGGTAGGAGTTTTAAATTCTAGTTAAAAGTATATTAGTTTTATTAAGATCAGAGTGCGCAGCAAGAGCATAGTGTGGCGGGTTAGAATGTGTGACTGTTAGTTAGCTGGAAATTTCGAGGACGAAATTTCTTTAAGGAGGGTAGATTTGTAACATCCCGAAATTGGGCCTAGGAGAATTGAGCCTAATGGGCCTTAGACGTAGTAGCGTTTAAATTTTTGGAGAACAAGAGATCGGCTTAAATGCTAGTTAGACCTATTGGATAAGTGATTTTGGAATGTTAGAGGGCTTCTATGAAGTCCCGGGATAAAATATTGGCTTTGGGGAAATTTTGGTTTTAGATGAAAAAAACCCTGGAAGTTGGCAGATAGGCCTTAAAAATAAAATATGAAGGAAAATGACATAAGTGGAGTGTGTGGTGTAGTGGCAAACTGACGCCACATAAGAGACAAGGGAGTGACGCCACAAGGAAGGAAGGAGGTCCAAGGTTCAAGTCTTGGCTTTTGCATTTTGGTTTCTTTTTACTTGGATCTTAGAATTTGGGCCATAGTTTATATTTAGTTGCGCATGGTTTAAGACACAAGAGGAGCTTGTGGCCAAGTGCTTAGCGGCGTGGATTATGTTGCAAGGGAGCCTGGGTTTGAATCTCATGAAAAGCAAGGGAGTATTTATTTTGCCGGTCTGGATGGTAAGAGTTTCAGTTGAATTTAAACTCTACTGACGAAGGGATCCCACATCGGAAAGACACAAAGAATGAAGGTGAAGAGCTAGCTATATAAGGAGCATCCTAGGAGGAGAGTAAACACATCTTGGAGGGCGTTTGGGCACAAGAGTGGTCGGAGCGCGTGGATTAGCCCCAGTGTCTTATCGTGTGTGTAACTCTCTACTCTAGTTGTAGAGCGGCAAATGCCGAAGTGCCGATCACGGCAATAGTAGCCACACGAGCGTGCAAGCGCACGTGTGGGGCTTCGACACGATAGTTGAGGCCATCAGTAGTATTCTTGTGGGTTGGGCTGCTTGGGCCTCGATGGGCCGAAGTAGGCCCAATGGGCCCGTGGGCCCTTATGAGTAAATTGTACGATTGTGTAGTATATAGTGAACTAGACTAGGTGGAACTTATATACATGGCTAGATTTGTGCTAGGTGGGCCACACGAGCGTGTGGGCCCGAATGGGCCGAAATCGGGTTTTAGGCCCAATCGTCCGGTACGACCGGAAATGGTAGCTGACTCACTAGTGGCGGCATTAGGCCTTCGGAAAGGCCATTGCAGGTGTGAATTTATGAAAATATGCTTGGTGGGTAAATTACAAAAATGCCCTTGGTAGGTAAAATTACAGTTATACCCTTAGAGGTTGATTAGCATGATTATGTTGTTCAGTTTTGGCCGATTGTAGGGGAAGGCTTGATCTCGCATATCTCGGGTTGTGGCTAGTGCTCGAACAACGTTAAGGAAGGGGGATCTAGTGCGTTAGATCTTGATCTACGGAATTTGATAGTCGCGTTAGTAACCAGGTGTGTACATACACACTTTATAATTAATTAATGTGCTAAGTATTTTGTGTATACTAAATCTGATTTGTGTAGATTTGGGATTTAATACCATAAAAGGTATAAGCAAGGATCCGGGTAAGTTCTTGTTGTTATGATGCTTTTGGGAAGCATGACATATTTGGTATATGTGGCACATAAATGGCTGATGATGAATTCAGTGTATGTTGTTAAATAAACATGTTGGCATGATTTCTATTAAATGCATATCTTTGATTGATGTGGGTTAAACGAGTGGAGGGGGAAGTGATATTTGTGTCGACGGACACCAGTGGTTTGGTACCACATTATGACTACGGTCACCAGAGGTTTGGCACCTCCAGAGGTTTGGTACCTCATAGCGTCTCGTCCCAGTGGCTTAGCACCACAGTGGGTTGGCCCCACAGATTATATTAAGGGATTGACGCCAGTGATTTGGTATCACACGATGGGTTGGCCCCATCAATCGATTGTGTCTTCGGACACCAGAGGTTTGGCACCTCCAGTGATTTGGCATCACATTTGTGACTATAAGTCACCAGTAGTTTGGCACCACCAGTGGTTTGGTACCACACGGGGTAGACAAAGGCGTTCGGATGGCTAGGTTGGGTGCATGACTTAGTGCATGATTGTTAATTATAAACTGTGTATGAAATTGCTTAAAACCGGGGGAAGGGTTACACATTGAGTCTTGGTGACTCACCTTCTCCTTAATATTTTTCAGGTGACGCGTAAATCGCGGATGAGGAGCCGGATGGACTCGAGGTGGCCATGCAGTGGAAATTTAAATTAAATGAACTTTGAACGTTATTTTATTTTATTGTTGGTTTCATTTTGTTTAAGTTGTAATAAGGCCTGCTAAGGATTTTATTCTTATTATTTGATATGTTTGGATAATTTGTAAACTACTTAATGATTTCAGAATGGGTGCACATGTTTTCTTAAAATCTAAACGCAAATTGTTTTATCGTACCATCAGGTACATTGAAATCTATAACAACCTAACTTAATAAATTTTCAAATAAACTTAGGAATGGTTTTCTTTATACCCCTCCACTGTTTTAAAACAAGGCAATATCTTTTATCAAAACTTAAACCGGCTTAGAAGAATTTTTAAACATTTTCTCTGTAGCATACCAAATTCGGTCGTAATGTTTGGGCCGAGTTTGGGGTGTTACACCTATCCTTTTAATTTTGGTTTTGTTATGATGAACATGTCTATGAATATTTGTGATATTGAATTGTTTAATTTAATTAATATGGCTTGAATTTAATTGGGTAATTTACTAAAATATACCAAAATAAAAAAAATACGTAAATGGGCCGAAATTTACATTATTTACAGAAAAGGGGCCATTTCCCCCCAAAACGCGTCCATGTCAGCGCGTTTTTGGGGGATACAGTAGGAAAGCGTGCCCTTGAGGGATAAAGTTATCCGGATAACATTATCAGATTTCAAATCGAGATGGTCTGGTTATGAGACACCTTCCCAGAGCCGGGTAATAATTTGACTGAAATAGAAAGAATACGGTATGCTCGGGCAAAACGCGCTTTCCTGCTGCATCCCCCCAAAACGCGCTGACGTGGACGTGTTTTAGGGGGAAATGGCCCTTTTCCATAAATAATGCAAATTTCGGCCCATTTTCGTAATTTTTTTATTTTGGTATATTTTGGTAAATTACCCAATTTAATTCATGTTAGGTTGATTGCATTTCGTCTACTTAATTTATTAAAATTGTGTTTGTGTTGTTATAGGCCTCGGTAAGATGTTCGATTAAGTAAAATCATGACTAAGTTATTCTTGCATTGCAATTATAAAGAGACTAATGAATTAATTATTTAAAAGGATTGAAATTGTAATTAATTGACATGATACTTAATCAGTACTTGTTTAATCATCTAAAGTAGCTGAGGGTTAAATTAGCAATGGTATCTAGCGATACATTAGCCTTGCATAACTTGCAAGATTATTGTGATTAAGCTGTTTCAAGGTAGAAATACATTGTTACCTCACGTAATATTTTATGTGCTTATGAAATTGAATTAATTGTTTGAATTAGCATAGAGATATGTACAAGAGATTATTTTAATTTCATGCGTATGTGTATTAACACATTTGGTTATTAGAATTTGCTTAATCGGTTGAATTGACATAGAGATATAGTCAAGAGATAAATAGATTTTAGTAGGTAAGTATGTTCATAAGTTAGCAAATTATCGAGTTACCATGAATTTATTCGTAACAACATGAACATGAGTTTAATAACTCTAAGTTAAGAAATGAAATTAATCTAACACAATTATATCATCTTGATTAAAATCATCTTTTGAAATCGTGCACTGACAATTTTATTTTATTTTTATTTATTTTACTTTGTTAAATCCTAGTTTTTAATCACTCCTTAAAATCAAAATATTTTTCTTCACCAAAGTGTTTTTAAAATTGCATTCATAAATAATTATTTTCATAGTCCCTGTGGGTACGATAACTCGACATTTACTTGTCACTTTATTACTTGTTGCGATTGTGTACACTTGCACATTCCCGTCGTTCCAGCTACACAGTCGTATCTTCCCTGCATCTGAATTGACAGTGAGTTACACGGTGTACTCACATAGCCATGTACCTTAGTCACATGGGCATGTCCCTAAGCCACACGGTCGTGTATCTCAGTCACATAGGCATGCCCCTAAGCCACATGGACGTGTACCCTGTCACACGATCTGGACCTTCCCACATGGCCGTGTGGTCCTATTTTGCATTTTTTTTCACCTTTCTCCAAATTGTCTCGTTTCGGTCTCTAAGTGATCCATTGCTCGTTTAAGCCTATGTAGGAGTGATTGAGACAAAATTTCTGATTATTGAATGGCATCATATGGATTGATTGTAAATATTTATACGTATGCTTATGTTTTAATTCTATATTTGTGTAGGTCGCTAGTAAGATTTTGTTTGTATCAAAGAAAGTTTAGATGTGATATATAGTATTTGTGTGTAATTCTAATTTTGCTAAGTTTAATTTGTTGCAAGCATGTGTATGGAATATGCTAAATTGAGTATAAGCATGTTCCAATTTGTAAATTTGTGTAAATAAAATTATTTGCATATGCATTGTGGTTGCGATTTGGTTGTGAAGAGAAGGAAGTTTGATTTGGCTATTAACCTGCATTAACTCAATTAAGTGGTAAATTCGCAATAATGTTGGTAGCTTGACTACTTAGCTTTCAATTGGAAAACGACCACTATAAGGTGTGTATGGGTTGGATGAGTCCACCATAACCCAATATTGGTGAGTAAAGGTTGAAAAAGGTATAGTATACCCTTATTGGTGTGTGATGGATGAAGGAGTTGGTGTGTAGCAGTTGGATAGATGGGTTTTAATGCTATGTTGCATTTGTGTAAGATTTTAATATATGTTTAATGTTAAAATATTATGATGCCTTATTATGATCTGATATTTGATTATGATTTCAATTATGTCATTGCATGTTTGTCCTACTATTGTTATTTCCCTACTTGCTTTAATTTGACTCTACTTATTTACATTTGTTTTTTGACTAACACTAAGCTTCGTTGTTCACTCTCTTAGTTTATAATTTTTAGGTAATCCGAAAGATTAGGATTATGGACTCAGCAATTCGGCAGTCTCTAGTTACTTATTTTGATTTGATTTAATAAGTTTTTCCTAAGATATAAGATTTTATATTTATTTGAACTAGTAAATAAGTATATAACTATAGTATGGATTTTTGGTTTTGAGCTAAATTGGGATTTCATGCATGGACATTGGTTTTGAAATTATTTTGCACTAATAAATGTTCAAGTTTTTAAGTGTCAATTTTATGGTTTTCAATTACTAGTAAAATTGACAGATTTTCCGTTGTAATATTAGTTTCGGAACTTCGGCTAACAAATTGTTAAATCTGAAATATTTTCATACCGAATAAGGATATATCGATATGGTTTTAACTTCATCTCAACAACTATTAGACAAATGTTTAAGTTCAAGCAAAAGAGGTTTTCACAAAGAAATTAAGAAATGTGAATTATATTATGTTTTTGGGTTATTTTGGTGACCAATATAACCTCCAAGATCCGGTCGAAACTTTTGGGTCGGGTTTTGAGGTGTTAATGGCCACAGGTCATTTGTCTTTGTGATGAATGGCTTAGTTACTATTTGATAGTAATTGAATTTTCTAGATAGAAGATGTAATGGTTACCATGTATATCGGAGCACATGACTCCTCGAAGGTAGAGACATAGATGTGGCTGACTAGATTGACAATACATCAGACAAGACTCAAGTAGAATAAATCCTGAATCTATTTATGGATTTATTCACTCGTGATATTCATAATGTGGCATACCTTAGTACTAAATGGATGTTGGAGTACGTATGTTTTTCTCATATATTTTGATGTAAGTAAAAGTCTAAGCTCAAATAGATAAGGAACCAAAAGCTAGTGTTTGGGTATACGACTTCTAAAGCATATAGCATCATTCACAATAGTGGAATTTATAGCCCAAGACATGAGCAAATGATATCTACTCATTGGCATTACATGATAAATGAAAAGTAAATGTCGCCACATGTCATTTGCCTTTGTGATGAATAACTTATTACTATTTGATAGTAATTGACTTTTCATGAAGGAAGATGCAATGGTTACCATGAGATAAAATAAGATAATATTGGAGAATGGATTTATCCCAAAGAGATTAGAGATATCCTATTAGGGTAACACCCTTATGATAATGTCATGGACGAACACTGATTGAGTAGTTTTCGTAATAATATGTAATTGGAGAGAGCTTAGTCATGATACTATAATGGAAAGGCTTCGTGACTAATTGAGTTTATAATTAATAGGCGAAAAGCTATAACTTAGTTATAAATTATTTGATCCCAAATTACATATGTCCAATCAGTCCCTCCGCTAACTCTTTGAAACCAGAAATGAATTGCATGTTGAATCAAATGAACAAAAATGGATGTAAATGATAAAGTTAAAGAAATGAGTTATATTCGAAAATGAATGTCGTTTCTTACTAAGTCTGGAAAGGTCTTAAGAACTAATTTTATTTTATTATTTATTGTTTAATTATAATTAAAGTTCAAAAATTAAATTAAATTTATTGGTCGTTGTGAATCCTTTGAATGTAAAATTCAAATATATTTTGTCATAGATTTTGCTACGGTAAAGTTACCATGACTTTATTGAAATTATAATTGAGTGGAGAAAATCAGTTAATTGAAAAATATATTAATTTAATGCATAATATTTATTTTGGGAAATAGAAAAATATGTATTGAGTTGGATTAAAATATTAAGTGTTGAGTTAAAAGTTCAAGAAGCACCTATAATTGGACCTGATACAAGAGACGTCCAGAATCCCTTACAATAAGTATGAGGGGCGACATCCCTAGTATTATTAACTAGGGTTAGTCGCCCATCTTTCCGATTTCAACTAGGGAATTGATTTTTCTATTATATAAGTATTATTTGTATTTTACTAATTCAACAAGGGTTTCTCTATCTCTCCCTATAAATAGATGGCACTAGAAGGGCTCAATATAAGGGGTTAAACATAACTTTGAGATAATGTTGTTCTGCCCAAAAATACTCAGAATTTATTTTCTATGTATAAATTCTATTTTTTGGGAATAATAGTTCTACTGGTTTCTCTAAAAGAGAGATTTACTTTCCTACTGAAAGTAAGAAAATTATTTATGGTGTTGTATTTGATTTGAAATTTTTGAGCTCACACTTGAATCAATTCGTCGTATGAGAATATTGAAAAAGTTTGTTCGGTTGAAAGCTAGGAACGTCAAGGATTCATTTTGCTCAAAGCACATGTAACACCCTGAATTTGGGCCTAGTAGAATTGGGCCTATTGGGCCTTGGGCATGGGAGCGTTTAAAAATTTTGAGAACAAGAGAACGGCACTAATGCAAGTTGGACCTATTAGGTGAGTGATTTTGGAAGGTTAGGGGGCTTCCATGAAGTCCCGGGATCAAACATGGGCTATAGGAAAAATTTTGGTTTTAGGTGAATAAAACCCTGGGAGTTAGTAAGTAGGCTTTAAGAATAAAATGTGGAGAAAAATGACACAAAAGGAGTTGTGGTCTAGTGGAAAATGGCGCCACATGGAAAACAAGGAAGTGACACCGTAGAGGAAGCAAGGGGTCCAAGGTTCAAGTCTTGGCGCTTGCAATTCATTTTGATTTCTTTTTAAATGAACTTTGACTTAGGCCCATAGGCTTATATTTAGTTGCGCATGTTGTAAGTCACAAAAGAAGCTTGTGTTGTGGTGGCATGTAGCGTTTGGAGCATAGAAGAGGGCAAGGGTTCGAATTCCATTGCAAACAAAAAGGGATATTTATTTTGCTAAGTTGGGACGGCAAATGGTTGTGATGGATTTAAACTCTGTTGAAGGAGGGATCCCACATCGAGAAGCTTTAAATAGAGAAATCTATGGCTTTAAATAGAGCAATCTATGAGGAGAGTAAGGATACCTTGGTTGGCGTTTGGGCATAAGAGTGTTCGGAGCACGGATTAGCTTCGGATTCCTATCAGGTATGTATTTCGCACTACCCTAACTGTAGAGCGGCAAATGCCGAAATGCCGGTCACACTACGATGGTAGCCACACAAGCGTGCGAGCGCATGTGTGGGAGCCTCGACGCGATAGTTGACGCGATCGTGAGTGTTCTTGAGGGTTTAGGTTGTTTGGGCCACGATGGGCCGAAAGGGGCCATGTGGGGCCTGTGGGCCCATATGAATAAATTGTATGATTGTGTAGTAGATATTGGACTGGCCCATGTGAATCTCATATCTGTGGCTAGATTTGGCCTAAATGGGCCACATGAGCGTGTGGGCTCATTCGGGCCGAGAATGGGCCCTAGGCCCATTTGCATTGTTATCTTTGTTTAGAATACTTTGGTTTGCGAAATTATCAAAATACCCCTGGTTTGCAAAATTACCGAAATACTCCTGGTTTGTGAAATTATTGAAATACCCTTGGTTTGCAAAATTATCGAAATACCTTTAGTTTGTAAAATTACCGAAATACCCTTGATTTGTGAAATTACTGAAATACCCTCTATGGGTAAAGTTACTGAAATACCCTCGATGGGTAAAATTACTGAAATGCCCTCTATGGGTAAAATTACTGAACTACCCGCAATGGGTAGAATTATCGAATGCCCTTAAGGGGGGAAATGACCGCTTTACCCCTAAATGACAAAATGATCGCTATACCCTTAATGGTAGTTTAAATGATGTTTATGTGATTTTTATATAACTGTATATGATCGTGATACATTGCATACACACCATATTGCATTGGGTTGGGTTTTTCTGATTTGGAGGAAGTACCGTTATAGTGGCATCGCCACGTATTCTAATTTTAGTGGCTCAGCCACGTATACCTTTGTTAGCAGCTAGGCTGCACCATTGGAGAGTTTGGCTGGGTGGGTCAACATTGTTCCCACATGGAGAGATTGGTTGGTACGGGTGGAGAGTTTGGTGGTTAAGGGTTGGGTTACATGTCTGTTTCCATTGATATGACTTAGGGCTTAGGCCCAAACTATTACCGAATAAGGCTTAGGCCCAGATTGTTACTGAATAGGGCTTAGGCCTAGACTGATACCATATGGGCTTGGCCTCAGACTGCGACCGTAATAGGGGATTACACACTGAGTTTTCGTAAACTCACCCCGTTTTTAACTGTGCATGTAATCCTCAGCCTTAGACGGTTTGGAGCTACGAGGGACTCGGAGAAGACCACACACTCCTTATGCTTTTTGTCTTGATTATTTACTTTTAATTATTTTGCTTTGGGATGTAATAAGGCCTCTCTATTTTTAACTTATCATTTGTGATATTTATTTATGATGTTTTCTAATTGCTAAAAGTAGAATACGATTTCCAACACGATAACTATCTTCAAAACACTACGTTTCCGCAATGTTTTCAAAATGCTTCTACAACTTAATTTTTGAACATCACCTTTTCGTAAATTCTTTGAAACACCCCAAACCCGGCCTAGGAGTTGGCTCGAATCTGGCGTGCCACATAGAAGTGTTTTTCAAAACCATCTTTGCAATTGTTAAAAACTTGTTTGAGAATTACAGCCTTTTTGTTAAAACCCAAAACACTTAAACAATTGTGTCTATGTGAAAACATAATTATCTTTAATAAACCTTTTCGGTTGCGAAAGCATATTTCAAATAAACGATTTACGAAAATGTAATGTTTGAAAAAGAGTTACAAAATCATTTTGAAATATTGCGGAAACATAGATAAAATACAAGTATTTTTGAGAGATTAATTGTAACATCCTAAAAATATTAGAGCATCATGTTGTTACTTGTGATAGCTTGGATATGATTGTTATTGTATGCTTAGTATATTTGTGTGAAGGCTTGGAAATATTAGCTAAGCTAGAATAATTTTTAGTATGGAAAAATTTAGTGAAGTGGATTAAGTGAGCTTGACACTTAAGTTAATTTAAGTGTTAAGTTAAAGCACAAGGGAGTTAGTGGCATAGTGGATAAGGAGCTTGAAAGGTTGCTTGTGGGAAGAGGTTCGAGTAGAATGATTAGCATTTTGAAGACTTTATTTTTTGTGTATCCTACCATTAATGGACGGTCAAGCTTTACATATGGAAGGTTGGACTTTCAAATTTTTGGTAAGTTGAATTTTGGTTAAGGAAAGTTTATACTTTGGGAAAGGAATCTTAAGGTTATGGAAGGATGGGGGGACATAAGGCTTGGCTTAACGAAAATGTTTTGGAAACTATTCCAAGGCCTTTAATGCATGTATGTGGACGGCATGTGTGGCTAGGAGGGTGGCCGAATGTTGTTAGGAGCTTTGGGGGTGATATTTGGTCAACTTTTGCATTTGTGCATCTTTTGACATTTTGTTTTTCTTTCTCTCTAAAAACTCCCACCTTGGCCGTATGTGTATTGTGCTTTTGGTGCAAATTTGCTTTTGGTTTTTAGCCTCATTTTGTTTGAACCAAATACCATTTTCTTTCTTTCAATTGTCCTTTTGAAACCAAAACTACATTTGAACTTTGTGCATTTTTGTGCACTTTTCTTCTTGGTAAAATAGGTGTTGGCCGAATCTTTTAATCCCATTTTCTCTCTTATTCTTTTTCTTTCTTTTGGCCGAATCTCTCATCTCCAAACTCTCTCTTTTCTTTCTTCCATTGTTGATTAAACCGAATCCTCTCTCCCTCTCATTTTTACTCTCTTTTCTACTCACATACTTCCTTAATTTTTATTCACATATCTTTCTTCTTTCATAACCATATTGCCGAAACTTCCCACTCCCTTTTTGATTTGTCTTGGCCGAATATCATCAAGGGTAGGCATTCATTTTAGGTTTCTTTAATCGGTTTTGGAAAAGGGTAAGTGTTCATGGCCGTTTTTCCTTCATTTCTTTCTCTTTTCTATGCCGTTTTCTTGAACAAAGGCCGAACCTATGGGCATTTGTTGCAAGGTGCTAACCATTTTTAGGAAACGATTATTCTTTAGGCTCCTCGGGATGTTGGAAGCAATCAATCTAAGCCTCGTTTCTTTGTCAATTGTTTTGGGTAAGCTTTTAGGTAAGACTTGGTATTTCAAGTGATAAATCACTGGGATTTAGTGGTATGGCCGAATGGCCTTTTTTTATAATCTAAGTATTGGCCGATTGTAGGACAAGATGATCTAATGCGGTAGATCGGATCTTTGGAAGTTAGTATTTGCATTGGTGAAAGGTGTGTACCTTACACACTTTATAACTCGGTTATGTATATGCATTTATAATATTAATTTACTAATCATATTATCAAAGTGGGAAAACGATGAGATCTTGATATGATACCATGATGGTATGAATGAGGATTCGGGTAAGTCCGTTTCTATATATTGTTAATACATGTGGATTGAAATCAGGATCTAAATTTATGATATATTTGTTATGTGATTCATAATAAAGTATGTTAACATGATTTGTTCAAATATTGCATTGTGATGGGTGATATGAGAGGAGGGGGAAGATTGATATTTGTGTCTTCGGACACCAGAGGTTTGGTACCTCCAGTGATTTGGTATCACATTTGTGTCTTTGGGACACCAGAGGTTTGGCACCTCATAGCGACTCGTCCCTATGGTTTAATACCACCGTGGGTTGGCCCCACTTTTGAGATATGGGATTGTCGCCAGTGATTTGGTATCACAAGTGGGTTGGCCCCACAATTGGATTATTCGTGACTTTGGTCACCAGTGATTTAGTATCACATTTGTGTCTTTGGGACACCAGAGGTTTGGCACCTCATAGCGACTCGTCCCTGTGGTTTAATACCACTGTGGGTTGGCCCCACTTTTGAGATATGGGATTGTCGCCAGTGATTTGGTATCACAAGTGGGTTGGCCCCACAATCTAATTATTTGTGACTTTGGGTCACTAGTGATTTGGTATCACAATATTGAATATCGTGACTTTGGTCACCTGTTGTTTGGCACGACCAGTGGTTTGGTACCACATGGGGTAGAAAAAGGAGTTTTCAGATGGCTAGGTTGGGTGCATCATATATATATTGCTTGGTTATAATTTGTGTAAGTACGTGGCTATTACCCGGGAGAGGGATTATGCACTGAGTCTTGGTGACTCACCTTCTCCCTTATCATTTCAGGTAATTCCTGAGATGGCGGATGAGGAGCCGGATGAGCTCGAGGAGGCCATGCAATAAAGTTTGATTTTTCATGAACTTCCATTTGGGTACTTAACTTTATTTTTATTTGGTTTTTTATTTAATTTGGGTTTGTAATATGGCCTCTTTAATTATGTTTTTGTGATTATTTATACACTTTGGATTTGATTTAAATATGGTTTACAAATTATATGGTTGAATTAATGGTATGTGCACAAAGTTTTCTAAACTACAAAATGCGATGGTTTTTAACACGTTACCATCGGGTAACATAATTCATTTGATAGTTTTAACAACTTAAGTATTTTCGATAATTAATACTATTATTTTCCAAAACTCAAGTTTCCAAATTTTCATTCGATATAGTTTTCAACCTAATCACTTTGGTTTCTTTTAAACTATAAAAGGTTTTCTAACCTATGGTTTTGCAACTAAGATTTTAAGATTTATTTACGAGATTTCAAAGTAAAATGTTAGCTTTCAATTTATTATACACTTATTTTCTACAAACATAGAACAACAAAGAGTTTTTCACAAAAATTTAATTGTTCACTCGATTTTCTTCACAACGTTTTTCTCTGTGGCATGCCAGATTCGATCATGGCGTATTGACCGGGTTTGGGGTATTACAAATTGGTATCAGAGCTAAGTTCAAAAGCTCGGCTGTGGGCTCGAGGCCCAAAATGATTTGAAGTATGGTTTTAAAATGTTTTTATTAAAAATTTAATGATTGAAAAGGCATGGCCCCAAGTCTCTGGCATCAATCCGCCCTGGTAAGTACATCAAATTGTTGATTTTGATGATATGATATGATGATGTTGGCATGACTGAATAGTAGTAGGAACTACTTTAGAGACCCAAAACTATAGGTTTGGTGTACTCGCGAAACAACCTCTTATTAAAACTTTTCATAAAACTGTGCTTTAAAGAAAGTGGAATATTGACTAATGCATAAAACTTTTAAATTAGATAAGACGAGACGTTAGATATGAGTACTCGTGGTCGAGGTCGTATTACTCGTGGACGCGATCGTGGTAGGATGGCCGTGTCTGAACCAGTGAGGTCTGGTCAAGGATCCAAAAATGAGGTACCACCACCACCAGCGGTTAGAGTTGAGCATCAGGATCAAACGGGAGATGACGTAGTGTCTCAGGCGGTGCTGCGAGTCCTTGAGAGGGTAGCTGGATTAGGTGGAGGCGCGGGAGCTCAGAAATCTGTACCCGAGCGACTCCGATCCAATGGAGCGGAGGTATTTTGAGGTGTTTCAGGCGTAGCTCCTAGTGCGGCTGAATATTGGCTAGAGGCGACGGAGGGAATCATGGATGATTTGGATTTGAGTGCTGAGGACAAGCTGAAAGGGATTGTGTTGCTTCTTCAGGATGAGTCATATCAGTGGTGGCTCACGGTACGGAATGGTGCTGCAGCGGAGGATCTCACTTGGGATTATTTCAAGGCAGCGTATCAGCGGAAATACGTTGGGTCTTAATTACATTGATGTGCAGCATAAGGCATTGCGTATCAGAATATAAGGCGGACTGAGCCGGTATGCTGGAGGTATCGTGACTTCGGAGCACGAGCGATGTGTCCGGTTCGAGGACGGTTTGAGGGACGAGCTGAGGTTGCTAATTGCTCCACATCAGGAGCGAGAATTTGTTGCGTTGGTTGAAAAGGCTAAGATAGCCGAAGGAATAAAGGAATCTGGAAGGCAGAGTTACGACCGGGATAAGCATAAGAGAGGTTATGGATCATCCGGGTCAGCCGGTAATTCTCAGAAGAGGGCTACGCAGAGTGGGTCGAATCAGTCCGGAGGCTCGCATCGCTAATCGAGGACCAAAGATGCAGTGTAACCAATGTGGGAAATATCATTGGGGCGAATGTTGGACCGGAGGGAAAGGATGTTTCGAGTGTGGCTCGCTTGATCATCGTGTGAGAGACTATCCACGACAGCTAGCCAGGAATCAGTCTGAGGGTCAAGGTCGTGCTCAGTTCAGAAGGGAAGGACCGCCACCGCAGAGAGGTCATGGTAATGGTAGAGGAAGTAATGGTTCTGGTCGAGGCCGCGGAGCATCTGGCAGAGGTGCTGGCAACACTGAGGCAAGACAGCCTGGTTTGGTGTACACAGCGAGACGACGAGAGGAGGGAGACGCACCGGACGTCATAAATGTACGTTCTTAATCTTTGGTGTGCCATATACTGCCTTGATAGATGTGGGTTCGACGCATTCGTATGTTGCTAGTAGCATAGTAAAGACCATGAACTTAGATTCTGAGACTACTTCTAGGAAGATGACCGTACTTAGTCCTCTAGGTCACTATGTAGAAGTAAATAAGCTATATAGAGATGTACCCCTAGAACTCCAAGGGGAAGTGTTCGTAGCTGATCTGATGGAACTACCATTTGGGGAGTTTGATCTGATTCTTGGGATGGACTGGCTGGTCAAGTACCAAGCAAGTTTGGATTGCGCTGCTAAGCGCATGGTTTTGAAGGCAGCTGATGGCGAAGAAGTGGTCATGATAGGTAATAGAAGAGATTATCTATCCAACATGGTATCTGCGTTGAAAGCTATGAAGTTGGTCAGGAAGGGCTGTGAGGCATTTGTAGTCCATGTGTGTGCGTTGGAGGCTAAGGAGTCTACTATAGGGAATGTTCGAACGGTAAAGGAATATGCGGATGTATTTCCAGAAGAACTTCCGGGACTGCCTTCGGATCGTGAAGTTGAATTTGGTATAGATCTGTTACCCGGAACTGCGCCAGTTTCTATTGCTCTGTATAGGATGGCACCGAAGGAATTAGGGGAATTAAAGGCTCAGGTTCAAAAGTTGTTGGATCGAGGTTTCATTCGACCAAGTGTTTCACTATGGGGAGCACCAGCACTTTTTGTCAAGAAGAAGGATGGTACAATGCGGATGTGTATAGACTACCGCCAGTTGAATAAGCTGACGATCAAAAACAAGTATCCTTTGCCGAGGATAGATGACTTGTTTGATCAGCTTAAGGGGTAGCGATTTTCTCCAAGATTGATTTAAGGTCTGGATATCATCAGCTAAAGGTGAAAGAGGCTGATATCCATAAGACGGCATTTCGTACTCGGTATGGGCACTACGAATTTCTGATGATACCATTTTGGTTGACTAACGCACCGATAGCATTCATGGATATGATGAATTGGGTATTCTAGCAATTTTTGGATCAGTTTGTTGTTGTATTTATAGGCGATATTTTGGTATACTCAAAGTCAGAGGAGGAGCATGATGCGCATTTGTGAGTAGTGTTGAAGATTCTGAGGGAAAAGCAGCTGTATTCCAAATTTAGTAAGTGCGAGTTCTGGCTTAGGGAGGTGACTTTCTTGGGTCACGTAGTATCAGCTGAGGGGATTAGAGTGGATCCTCGGAAAATTGAGGCAGTGTTGGATTGGAAGCCGCCTAAGTCAGTGGCTGAGATTCGGAGTTTTCAAGGTTTGGTGGGGTATTACCGAAGATTTATGGAAGGATTTTCTTTGATCGCCGTACCTATGACCAAGTTATTGAGGAAAGGAGTTCCATTTGTGTGGAATGAGAAGCAGGAAGAAAGTCTTGACAAGTTGAAGAAGATTCGATCAAGCTCGGTTTTGATTCAACTCGAGGCAAGCAAGGAATTCACGGCCATTGTGATGCATCACATCTTGGTTTGGGATGTGTGCTTGATGCAAGAAGGGAAGGTAGTGGCTTATGCATCTCGATGATTGAGACCACATGAAGTTAATTATCCGACGCATGACTTGGAATTAGCTGCAGTGGTTTTCGCTTTGAAGATTTGGAGACACTATTTGTATGGAGAGAAGTCGATAGTCTACACGGATCACAAGAGTCTTAAGTATATTTTGACTCAGAAGGATTTGAACTTGAGGCAGCGTAGATGGATTGAGTTGTTAAAGGACTACGACTGTTCGATTGAGTATCATCCGGGCAAGGCTAACGTGGTGGCAGACGCATTGAGCCGTAAGGTTGTGACTGACTTAAGATCGATGTTTGCTCGTCTTAGCTTATATGATGATGGGAGTCTTTTGGCTGAATTGCAAGTCAAGCCAACTTGGTTAGAGCAAATCAAGGAGAAGCAGTTAGTGGATGATGGTTTGAATGATCGGAGGTTACGGGTTCATAATGGAAGTTTAGGGGATTATAGTTTGTCCAGTGATGGAGTTTTGTGTTTTAAAGGGAGAGCTTGTATGCCGAAGGATGTTGAGTTGAGGTAAAGGATTCTTCGGGACGCACGTAGCAGCCCATATGCTATGCATCCTGGAGGTAAGAAGATGTATCGGGATTTAAGAGAGCAGTTTTGGTGGCCAGGTCTGAAGCGGGAGGTAACTGAGTTTGTAGGTAAATGTCTGACGTGTCAGCAAGTCAAGGCTGAACATCAGTTGCCGTCTGGGTTACTTCAGCCGGTGAAGATTCCACAGTGGAAGTGGGAAAGGATCACTATAGACTTTGTCAGTGGATTACCTCTTACGCCTAGTAAGAAGGATTCAGTTTGGGTGATTGTAGATCGTCTGACTAAGTCAGCTCATTTCATTCCGGTAAGGGTAGATTACTCGCTTCAGAGGTTAGCTAAGTTGTATGTAGCGGAGATAGTAAGATTGCACGGTGTGCCAGTGTCGATCATCTCGAATAGAGATCCTAGATTTATGTCGAGGTTTTGGAGAGCGTTACATCAGGCTTTGGGTACGCGTTGGATTTCAGTACCGCATTTCATCCACAGTCTGACGGGCAATCGGAAAGGGTTATTCAAATTTTAGAGGATATGTTAAGAAGTTGTGTTTTGGATTTCAGAGGCAGCTGGAAAGAGTTTTTACCGTTAGCTGAGTTCGCATACAGCAATAGTTATCAGGCAAGCATTAAGATGGCACCATATGAGGCGTTGTATGGTAGGAGGTGTCGTACACCTACATGCTGGACTGAGTTGGGTGAGCGTCAGATGTTAGGACCAGAGTTGGTTGCAGAGACTGAAGATAAGGTTAAGATGATTCAGGCTCATCTGAAGGAAGCTTCGGATAGGCAGAAGTCATATGCCGATCTCAAGCGGAGAGATATAGAGTTTGCCGTGGGTGACAAAGTTTTTCTGAAGGTCTCGCCATGGAAGAAAGTGTTAAGATTTGGGAGAAAAGGCAAGTTAAGTCCAAGGTTTATTGGGCCGTATAAGGTGTTGAGATGAGTGGGACCAGTAGCTTATCAGCTCGAGTTGCCATCAGAGCTGAGTCAGATTCACGATGTGTTTCATGTCTCCATGCTTAGACGCTATCATTCTGATCCATCGCATGTCGTGGCAGTAGAGGAAATAGAGGTGAGTCCAGATTTGACGGTGGAAGAGGAACCTGTGTAGATTCTAGATCGAGACGTAAAAGTTTTGCGCAAGAAGTCAGTTCCTTTAGTGAAGGTTTTATGGTGAAATCATGGCGTGGAAGAAGCTACGTGGGAACCGGAGGATATGATGAGGCAGCAGTATCCTCAACTCTTTTGATCAGGTAATTTCGAGGACAAAATTTTCTTAAGGGGGTAGAATTGTAACATCCTAAAAATATTAGAGCATCATGTTGTTACTTGTGATAGCTTGGATATGATTGTTATTGTATGCTTAGTATATTTGTGTGAAGGCTTGGAAATATTAGCTAAGCTAGAATAATTTTTAGTATGGAAAAATTTAGTTAAGAGGATTAAGTGAGTTTGACACTTAAGTTAATTTAAGTGTTAAGTTAAAGCACAAGGGAATTAGTGGCATAGTGGATAAGGAGCTTGAAAGGTTGCTTGTGGGAAGAGGTTCGAGTACCATGATTAGCATTTTGAGGACTTCATTTTTTGTGTATCCTAGCATTAATGGACGGTCAAGCTTTACATATGGAAGGTTGGACTTTCAAATTTTTTGTAAGTTGAATTTTGGTTAAGGAAAGTTTATACATTGGGAAAGGAATCTTAAGGTTATGGAAGGATGGGGGGACATAAGGCTTGGCTTAAGGAAGATATTTTGGAAACTATTCCAAGGCCTTTAATGCATGTATGTGGACAGCATGTGTGGCTAGGGGGGTGGCCGAATGTTGTTGGGAGGTTTGGGGGGTGATATTTGGTCAACTTTTGCATTTGTGCATCTTTTGACATTTTGTTTTTCTTTCTCTCCAAAAACTCCCACCTTGGCCGAATGTGTATTGTGCTTTTGGTGCAAATTTGCTTTTGGTTTTTAGCTTCATTTTGTTTGAACCAAATACCATTTTCTTTCTTTCAATTGTCCTTTTGAAACCAAAACTACATTTGAACTTTGTGCATTTTTGTGCACTTTTCTTCTTGGTAAAATAGGTGTTGGCCGAATCTTTTAATCCCATTTTCTCTCTTATTCTTTTTGTTTCTTTTGGCCGAATCTCTCATCTCCAAACTCTATCTTTTCTTTCTTCCATTGTTGATCAAACCGAATCCTCTCTCCCTCTCATTTTTACTTTCTTTTCTACTCACATACTTCCTTACTTTTTATTCACATATCTTTCTTCTTTCATAACCATATTGCCGAAACTTCCCACTCCCTTTTTGATTTGTCTTGGCCGAATATCATCAAGGGTAGGCATTCATTTTGGGTTTCTTCAATCGGTTTTGGAAAAGGGCAAGTGTTCATGGCCGTTTTTCCTTCATTTCTTTCTCTTTTCTATGCCGTTTTCTTGAACAAAGGCCGGACCGATGGGCATTTGTTGCAAGGTTCTAACCATTTTTTAGGAAACGATTATTCTTTAGGCTCCTCGGGACGTTGGAAGCAATCAATCTAAGCCTCGTTTCTTTGTCAATTGTTTTGGGTAAGCTTTTAGGTAAGACTCGGTATTTCAAGTGATAAATCTTTGGGATTTAGTGGTATGGCCGAATGGCCTTTGTTTATAATCTAAGCATTGGCCGATTGTAGGACAAGGTGATCTAGTGCGGTAGATCGGATCTTTGGAAGTTAGTATTTGCATTGATGAAAGGTGTGTACCTTACACACTTTATAACTCAGTCATGTATATGCATTTATAATATTAATTTACTAATCATATTATCAAAGTGGGAAAACGATGAGATCTTGATATGATACCATGATGGTATGAATGAGGATTCGGGTAAGTCCGTTTCTATATGTTGTTAATACATGTGGATTGAAATCATGATCTACGATTTGTGATATATTTGTTATGTGATTCATAATAAAGTATGTTGACATGATTTGTTCAAATATTGCATTGTGATGGGTGATATAAGAGGAGGGGGAAGATTGATATTTGTGTCTTCGGACATCAGAGGTTTGGTACCTCCAGTGATTTGGTATCACATTTGTGTCTTTGGGACACCAGAGGTTTGGCACCTCATAGCGACTCGTCCCTGTGGTTTAATACCACCGTGGGTTGGCCCCACTTTTGAGATATGGGATTGTCGCCAGTGATTTAGTATCACATTTGTGTCTTTGGGACACCAGAGGTTTTGTAACACCTCTAACCCATATACGTCGCCGGATTAAGGTTACAAGGTATTACTGGACATTGCACAGATCAGGACATACATTTACTACCTTTCTTGTTTCGTAATTCAATCACATCAATACACATACATTTTATATTTAATAACAATAGTACACAACTTATAAATCAAAACACATTCAAATAATTATTATACAAATAGTTCACTTGACCAACTAAAACCCGATCATGCTTCACTACTTAAAATTCACCAGCAAATCATGCTTTAAAACTTTTAAGCATGTCAATATCAATTATTTATCCACATATTCGAAATAACTAATATGCAACAAAGCCATGTTACATGTACTTAATACATATAAGGTTCGAACTATATGACGTCAACAGTATTGGCATTTGCTTCCTGAATACATGTTCAAACATATATCCTTACATTTCATGCATCGAACAATTGTCAGTACAATTATCTCATAGACTAACTATTAATCATATCATTATTTTTATTTAATTTTCTGTACATGCACATATTAAAAACATAACAACCATATTACATGGCCTAGTTTTTATTTTGTTCTTATTCATGCATGCGGCATTAATTAATATAATACCATAACCGAACATATTATATACAATTTTTTAAGTCACAGAATAATGCACCATGTTTGACCACAAATAATAGATTAATGATATACATAATCTATTAGCATATTATATACACATGCACTGTACAAAATATATAGTCACTATTACAATGATATTCGAATAATAATTATTACTAAAAATCCTTTTTGCTTAATAGTATACCTACTTTTAGTAGGTTTAACAAATCATTACATAAAGCTTAATGACCAAGATCATAAGTAACATACACAATTATTTAACCTTTCAAAGAACCAAAAACATACATACTTCCCATTTACAAGCTTGCGTAAATGTGTACACAATAGAGCCATTTTCGAGTGTCCATATTTCATTATCACTACCAAGCTAGTCATTACATATTCGGTATTGTATATCATCCAATCCATAGTATCTTTATATAATGCTATAAGCCAAATATCATGCTATCATTTTAAGCCATCTCCTTAGCCTAATACACATATACAATTAAATTATCATTTCTAAACCAATTTACCCATTTCAGACATGTCATTTCAACTCAATAATAAAACCACAAATTTTAATTCAGTACACACTCGAATATATAGGCATTCTTTTACCCCATTAATAAGTCGAAATATAGATAGTCTCCAACCTTCATATGCATATTTCCATTCATATGTCATAACCCAAACTCACTTAAATACCAAATCCAAACATACCACACATATTATAAATATACATATAACACATAATCACAATCATTTAAACTTCACATTATTTATCTTACTATAATACACCAAACATACCTCATTTACCTCATTGTCGAAACACATGAATAAAACACCACCATATATATATATATGCCATACCATGTAATTACTAACCATATAAGATTAAACCATGACCAAAATAAACTTAAGCCATAATTGAATTAAAACCCAACACAAGGAAGGTAATTAAGCCATTTTCGCATGGCTTTTATACACACTCTTTCGAATTAAACTAACTCCAAAGCTAGCCTATACATGCCATAGTTTCAAAGAAATTTCAGCTTATAAAATACCGAAGTTAGTCGATAGTGTGATAGACTTTGCTGACAGTTCCCGAGCTCGTAATTTATATCAAAATCTATAAACAAAAATACACACAGAGTAAGCTATTTAAGCTTAGTAAGTCTAAAGCAAAAGTATTAAATCAAATAATCATTCAAGCATTATCAAAGCCATAATTAATACTATAAGATTTTTAAAGCTTAGCACATATATGACCCACTAATGCCAAATGCCATTTCCTTTTCTTTAACATCCTCAAAATTATTCTTATCTCACCTTAATGGTGCAAACTCACCAAATACACTTATATGTAATATGAATCCATATATAAAATCCGATCAAGTAAGTACAATTTACATTTAACTACAAATAATCAATCATACACATATGCAAACATATCCATTTGCCCTCACATAAGCATTTACACATATAATCGAATCTCAAGTCACATCCAAGATTAAGTTCCAATTTATCATACTCATTATTTTTAAGACCAAATGCACATATTTAAAAATCTTACAATAATACTTCAACTATATCACATATTGCTCACTTCGAATAGTAATATAATAACTTACCTTAATTATTGCAACTATGAAGCTTATACTTACTGGACATTTAGCTTACCTTACCGTAATTGCATTCCACCTTATTAGTGATCCATGTATCCTCTATTTATAATATATCACCGGCATTAAGCCTGCTAGGAAATAAAGCCTGAATACACACCGGCACTAAGCCGCTAGGCAATAAAGCTCGAATACACACCAAGCACTAAGCCCGCTAGACACGAGGTCCGAAATTTAATCACCGGCATTTTGCTCGCGCTGGGCAATAAGCCCGATACACTTCACCGGCACAAGGCCTGCTAGGCAATAAGCCCGATACACTTCACCAGCACAATGCCTGCTAGGCTCGAAGCCCGAGTATCAATATAAATAAACCATTTCATACACAGTACATATTACCAATATCACATCTCACACATAATTCATATTATTTTCACATATCAACTTCAATTAAATATAACTACATTTCACTATTAAAATCACCTATCATATTAGGCTTTGGCCTATTTCGCACTTATAAATTCATAATTCAAAATATAATCAAGGTTGTAACCAATGTTAACGATATTAAATTGCTTAAAGACTTACCTCGGAAATCGTCAGACAGCAAAATTTGACTATTCGATAACTTTTATTTTTCCCCGATCCAAGTTCGTTTTTCTTTGTTCTTGATCTTAATCAAACCAAAATATGGCCGAATGTGGCTTTCTTTTCTTCTTTCTTTCCTTAGCTAATTTCGGCAGCTCCAAAGATGAACATGCATGTCTTTTTTTTTTGTTTTATTATACTAACTTATTTAATATATTATTACATCATTTTCCATTTATTTAACATTTGCTTTCTTTTAATATCATTTAATAAAACATATAAAACATGTTCATTTAATGGCCTTGCCGTCCACTCACATACTTTTGGCTTAATTGCGCCATAAGTCCTCCTATTTAAAAAGCCACAACACTTTAATACCTTGAAAAATAGCAAGCAACTTTCACTTTTAATGCATTTTAATCCTTTTGTCAAATTATACACACAAACGAACAAATTAACTTACGGAAATTTAACACAAGCAAATTCACACATAATAAATACTGAAATAAATTATTTTTAAAAAAATATTTTTTTCGGACTCAGATTTGTGGTTTCGAAACCACTATTCCGATTAGGGTTAAAATTGGGCTGTTACAGGTTTGGCATCTCACAGCGACTCGTCCCTGTGGTTTAATACCACTGTGGGTTGGCCCCACTTTTGAGATATGGGATTGTCGCCAGTGATTTGGTATCACAAGTGGGTTGGCCCCACAATCTAATTATTTGTGACTTTGGGTCACCAGTGATTTGGTATCACAATATTGAATATCGTGACTTTGGTCACCAGTGGTGGTGTGGCACCACCAGTGGTTTGGTACCACACGGGGTAGAAAAAGGAGTTTTCGGATGGCTAGGTTGGGTGCATCATATATATATATTGCTTGGTTATAATTTGTGTAAGTACGTGGCTATTACCCGGGAGAAGGATTATGCACTGAGTCTTGGTGACTCACCTTCTCCTTATCATTTCAGTGATTCACGAGATCGCGGATCGAAGCGGATGAGCTCGAGGAGGCCATGCAATAAAGTTTGATTTTTCATGAACTTCTATTTGGGTACTTAAATTTATTTTTATTTGGTTTTTGATTTAATTTGGGTTTGTAATAAGGCCTCTTTAATTATGTTTTGAGATTATTTATACGCTTTGGATTTGATTTTAATATGGTTTACAAATTATATGGTTGAATTAATGGTATGTGCACAAAGTTTTCTAAACTACAAAATGCGATGGTTTTTAAAACGTTACCATCGGGTAACATAATTCATTTGATAGTTTTAACAACTTAAGCATTTTCGATAATTAATACTATTATTTTCCAAAACTCAAGTTTCCAAATTTTCATTCGATACAGTTTTCAACCTAATCACTTTGGTTTCTTTTAAACTATAAAAGGTTTTCTAACCTATGGTTTTGCAACTAAGTTTTTAAGATTTATTTGCGAGATTTCAGAGTAAATTGTTAGCTTTCAATTTATTATACACTTGTTTTCTACAAACATAGAACAACAAAGAGTTTTTCACAAAAATTTAATTGTTCACTCGATTTTCTTCACAACGTTTTTCTCTGTGGCATGCCAGATTCGGTCATGGCGTATTGACCGGGTTTGGGGTGTTACATTAATTGATGAATCAATCAATCAAGGAATTGAACTTCAAATCCGTGACATTTGAAAATGTCATTAATAATTTGAAAGAAAGTTCGAGTTAAATCATATTTGTAAAAGTTTATTTTGAAATCCATTTGTTAATCGATTTGGAAGACCTTTATTTACGTTCTTAGAAAAATTCTCGTTTTAAACAAGTTAAGCAAAATAATAAGTATATCAACCATAAAGCAAATAATAAAATACTCCAGAGGCCTTATTACAACTTTAAACCCAACATAATAAAAGTAACGAAATAAAGCGGAAAAAGTAATTTACTAAAGTTCGAAACATTTATTTCCGAAGTATGGCCTCGACCGAGTCATCCATCGCCCCAAGTCCTCGTCACTGAGCATTACCTACAAGGGTTAAGAAAGGGGGGTGAGTTACAAGAACTCAGTGTGTAACCCACTTACCAAGTCCACTGGGCCAAAACCATTTGAACATTTAATTGGGCCTAAGCCCATTTACAAAAATATCAATTTAACATGTGTAAAATGCATGTGATATGCAATTCCCAAACCAAACCTAAATTTCCATCCGCTACACACCACCCGTACCAACCAGCACACCTGTGGGGAGCTTTAATCACCCGCCCCGCCAACACACCAATCGTATGCATTATGCCATTTAATATAATAATTCGCAGGCTAGTGGCCATTTATAATCGCAGGCACGAAGCCATTTAAATCGCAGGCACGAAGCCATTTAATTCGTAGGCACGAAGCCATTTATAGCAAATTTAGTTATGGACAAGCCACCAGATTAACAGAATTTACATGGCATTGCCACTATACAAATTTGTGGCAGAGCCACCAAAATATGTAGCTGAGCTACCAAAACTTCTCTTCATCATTATCCCATCCCATGCAATCATGTATATAAATGCATATCAATTTAGTCATATGATATTTCCAACATAAAGCCCGTAAAAGATTTATTACAAACTGGCCCATATTACAATTTGGCCCATTTCACAATTCGGCCCATTTCACAATTTGGCCCATTACACAATTTGCAAATCGGCCCAATAAGGGCATTTTCATAATTCGGCCCACAAGGGCATTTTCATAATTTGGAAATCGTAACCGCTAAGGGTAATTCACTAATCTCACAACCCAGAGGTATTTCGGTAATTTACCCTCTAAGGTATTATGGTAATTTCACAACCTAGGCTTAACTACTAATTTGGGGCATAAAAATCAAAACTGTCTATCTGCGTCATACTGACTAAATTGATCATAACTCGGGTTAGAAAACTGAAAATCTAAATCCGTAAATTTTTCTTGAAACTAGACTCATATATCTTTCTCTTATAATTTTTTCAGAATTTTTAGCTTAAACATTTAGTACAGTTTATTCCTTATAATGTACCTAGTTTCACACTCGAATGATTTTGACCTCTCTTACCTTAATCTCAAATATCTTACTGTACGCTTTTTATATACTGCTCCCACTTGTTTCAATTGAAAATAGGTTCACTAAGGAATCCATACATATCAATTATAACTCTTAATTCACTTTGTACAATTTTATACGATTTTTCCAAGATAAAACAGAATATCCTGAAGCCATTCAAAACCAGTCTCACTAAAATTTTCATATCTCAGAATATAAAATTCCTTTTCCTTCTCCATTTCTTCCATACCAAAATAGACACAGTAGGCTTTAATCTGATATCTTATTCACTTTGCAATTCTTTTTATCCTATTTTTCGTGATTTTTCAAATACACATCACTGTTTCTTATCGAAACTGTTTTATTACAAAAATACGATTACCACTACGATCATACGCACATCCGAGTGATCACGGATGCCAGTTATTGGTTTTCTTCGGTATTTCTACCGAATCATAGAATATTTCATGTAAAATTTCAGAGAGATGTGAGATTTACTCACCATTTCAAACAGACATTCGGAAGGGTACGTGATTACACACCTTATTAGGAATCCGTAACACGATACTCTCCGCGGCACCTAAAGGTACAATCGGTCAACTATTAGTCTGTAACACCCCAAACCCGGTCCAAACACCACGGCCGAATCTGGTATGTTACGGGGAAAACGTGTTTGAAAATTTCGAGGTTGCACTAGATAGATTTGATAAAACTTTGCTCCTTTTAGAAAACAAGTTGTTTAATATCGTTACTAGAACATTCAGTCTTAGTAAAAATTTTGGTTTCCAGTTTGGATCCAATTGAGTTTCATTCAATTATAAAATCGGTGTGATACCCGATGGTATAGTCAAAAACATATCGCTTTGTTGGTTTGAAAACGTGGCCTTTCCAAATTTTAATAAAAATTCGTACCAAGTTATTTTGTTACAGCATATCAAAATCTAACGTAAAGCATAAATATCATAAAGCACATCTTAGAAGGCCTTTTACAAATCCAAGATAAAACCCAAATAAAAGTAAATAAGCTAAAGTACCCAAATGCAAATGATCCGAGCAAAACTTTTATTAAAGCATGGCATGTGCACCAGAGTCCATCCGGCTCCAAGTCGCGTCTACGAGTTCCGAAATGTTAAAGGAGAGGGTGAGTTGAGTGACTCGGTGTGTAAATCCCGCTCAGAAGAAACAACTTGCTAACACACATCATACATAGCAACATAATTAATGCAATCCGATCCTAACCATCCATATCGCCTTTTCTACCCCGTGTGGTACCAAACCCTTTGGTGGTGCCAAACCACCTGGTGACATATAGTCACAATGTGTTACCAAAACACTTGGTGTCCCAAAGACACAATATCCGTCAATGTGGTACCAAACCCTTTGGTGTCCCAAAGACACAATTGTGCTACCAAAGCTTGGTGACCGAAGTCACAAATCCAATGATGATGGGGCCAACCCATCGTGTGATACCAAATCACTAGCAGACGATCCCATATCTCAAGTGGGGCCAACCCACGGTGGTCAAACCACGGGACAAGTCGCAATGAGGTGCCAAACCCGGTGTCCCAAAAGACACAATGTGCTGCAAAGCACTTTGGTGACCGTAGTCACAAATGCGGTGATGGGGCCAACCCATGCGTGTGATACTAAATCACTGGCGTCAATCCCGTATCTCACAAGTGGGGCTAACCCACGGTGGTCAAACCACAGGGACGAGACGCTGAGGTACCAAACCTCTGGAGATGCCAAACCTCCGGTGACCCAAAGTCACAAAGTTGTGTTACCAAAACCTGGTGCTCATCAGAGCACAAAATACCACTTGCTCCCTCCACTCGTATCACCCATCAACATACCATACTCATGTAATCATGCATATCATACAATCATGCATCTCATGCTATTATGTCTAATCTCATATCCCGTGTCACATATATCCACAGTCATGGTAACATATAGATCATCATTAAACTCATAATAATAATATCTTGACTTACGAGAGTCCAAAGATCATACCCATTAGGGTATCATATCAAACATCACTTTGTTTCTTTAATCATCACACAAAGTTATCAATCATATTACTAAGCGGAAGTGTGTTAGTTTACACACCTGATAACTACGAGTCTAGAATCCCAACGAAAACAATCTAAGGCCCCTTGATGACTAGCTCCTACAATCGGTCCAACATAGGGGTTAGGCATCACTACATTCGGCCAACAACCATTAACCAAAGGGGTTTGTCGAATCATCATACCTTGCTATTGGTTTGATTCTTATCAAACCCGAACCACAAAGGCTTTCCTTCCAACAATCGGCTACCTTCAAAAGAGAGCTATTAATCTTTTGTTACCTTTGCCTTAATCGATCCTAAAAGATTGAAATAATAACAATACCATATATTCACCCCTACTTACCGATCGATCACAAAAGAATGAGCGATTCCCTTGTTTGCTTCACACTCCCAAAGACCCTAAAACAAAGAGATTAGAACCCTTCCAACATAACCATAATCGGCCCTTAACCAAAACACAACCAATAAAGAACCAAAAGAGGGAGATATGGCCATTCGGCCTTGCACTTACCAACACCCAATATTCGGCCAAACTAGGCCTTCTAGGAGAGAGAGAGGTTGGCCAACTTTTAGAACAAGATGAAGAAAGAATTCGGCTTATCCCAAAGAAGAAACACAAGAGAAAGGTGTACTGAAGGGGTTGATATTCGGCCAACAATGGAAGGAAGATTCGGCTCAAAAGTGTTAAGATAGAAGGAAAACAAAAATGGGTAAAGGGGAGTACTTACGGTTTTGAAAGAAAGAAGAAATGGAGAGAGAGCTTTGGAGGATGGGTTTTGGCTACCAATAAAAGTCAGGGGAAACAAAGCAATTTGGAAAGGTGAAATTGCTTAAGCTTTCGGTTTTGAAAAGGAAGAAAATGAGAACTTACTTGGAGAAATTCGGCTACTATTGACAACAAAAGAGGAAAAAGTTTTGAAACCAAAAGTGACCGAATTAATGCCAAAATGCCAAAATGAATTTCGGCTACCCACTCCCCCATACCAAGCCGTCCCCTACTCCAACACCTACCAACCGGCCACTCCCCAAAACTCCCCCAAAATTCGGCCATATCCCCCCACTCACTCCAAGCCACTAGTTCAAAATAGTTTGAACAAGTCAAACTCCTACTTTCACTCTCTACCTACCAATCCCTCATTTGACCAAGTCTTAGGCAGAGTTTGAACTGCCACAAACTCCTCCCTCCATGCCGTCAAAATGAGTGCCAAAAAGTGGCCACTCCGCAGCTCGAACACAAGGCCACCTTCCCCTTGTAGATGACGCCACACTCAGCTCCAAGTGGCACATGCTTTGCCACTTTGCTAGCCTTATTTTTGTGAAACAAAATACCAAATAAAATACACATCCCTCAGCTCCATCAGCTCCCCTGACTTAACACCCAAAAACCAAAATTTTCCCATACACTCAGGCATACACCTAGCCTACAATTAAGTCCCGAAACTACACAAACAGCAACATAGCATACCAACATATGCAAAACATGCCATAACAAAAATAGCCCCTAACCCGGGATATTACAGTTCTAACCCCCTTAAGAATAATTTCGGCCTCGAAATTGCCTGGTCAAAAGAGTTGCGGGTATTGCCGTCTCATCATATCCTCGGGTTCCCACGTGGCTTCTTCCACGCCATGGTTCCGCCAAAGTACCTTAAACGAGGCACGGACTTCCTACGCAGACCTTCACATCCCGATCAAGAATGCGCACGGGTTCCTCTTCCATAGTCAAACCGGATTTACCTAGATCTCCTCCACCGCTACTACATGTGATGGATCTAAACGATACCGTCAAGCATCGACACGTGAAAAACATCGTGAATCGGCTAAGCTCATTGGCAATTCAAGGCGATCATACGCCATGGTCCAACTCGTCTCAATACCTTATACGCCCAATAAACCTCGGACTTAGCTTGCCTTTTTCGCCAAACCTCAAGCACCTTCTTCCAAGGCGAGACCTTTAAGAAGACCCGATCTCCCAGCGGTGAACTCTATATCTCTTCGCTTAAGATCGGCATAAGACTTTTTGCCGATCCAAGCTTCCTTCAAACGAGCACGGATCAACCTAACCTTGTCCTCGGTCTCAAGCCAACCAACTCGGGTCCCAACAATTGGCGTTCACCTAACTCTGTCCAACAAGTAGGTGAGCGACACTTCCTACCATCTGACGCCTCATATGGTGCCATTTTGATGCTTGCTTGGTAGTTGTTGTTATAGGCGAACTTCGGCTAACGGCGAAACTCTTCCCAAGCGCTCTGAAGTCGAACACAACCTCTCAACATGTCTTCCAAGATCCGAATACCCCTTACACATCGCCTGCCGTCGATTTCGCGGTGAAAAGTCGTCTTTGAAATCAAGCAGCGTACCTGCAGAGCTCGATGCAGCGCTCTCGAACCTCGACGTAAACACAGGATCCCTATCCGAGATTATCGAAACCGTACACCGTGTAGCCTTACTATCTCGACACATAAAGCCGCCAACCTGCGAAGTGAATAGTCCACTCTCACCGGAATGAAATGGGCCGACTTAGTCGAGACGGTCCACAATAACCCAAACTAAATCTTTCTTGCTTGGCGTAAGCGGTAAACCAGACGAAATCCATAGTTATCCTTTCCCATTTTTTCCGAGGATTTTCACAGTGAAGCAACCACCGACGAAGAATCGATGTTGGCCTTGACTGGCGACAAGTCGGACACTTCCCAACAAACTCTGTCACCTCTTTCTTCAAGCCGAGGCCACCAAAATCGCTCTCTAAGATCCCTATACATCTTACTACCTCCGGGATGCATAGCATAAGGACTCTGCTATATGCGTCTGAAGAATCTTTCTGCCTCGACTCAACATCTTTAGGCATACAAGCCTTACCTTGAAAACACAGAACCTCATCACTAGACAAGTCAGAACCCTCCAAACCACCATTACGCACTTGTAACCTTGGCGCACTCGTAACCTCATCCTCTCTGCGTTTTCTACGATCCGCCCAACCCAAGTAGGCTTAACTCGCGGCTCGCGCGAGAATACTCCCGTCGTCATACAAACTCAAATGGGCAAACATCGTTCTTAAGTCCGAAACAACCCTACGGCTCAATGCGTCTGCCACCACGTTAGCCTTGCCCAGATGATATTCAATCAAACAGTCGTAGTCCTTGAGCAACTCAACCCATCTACGACGCCTCAAATTCAGATCCTTACGAGTCAATAGATACTTCGGACTCTTATGATGCGTGTAGACTATTGATCTCTCACCGTACAAGTAATGCCTCTAGATTTTTAGAGCGAAGACTACGGCTGCTAGCTCTAAATCGTGCGTCGGATAGTTGACCTCGTGTGGCCTCAGCTGCCAAGAAGCGTAAGCCACAACCTTACCCTCCTGCATCAGCACACAACCCAATCCCGTATGAGATGCGTCGCAATACACTGTGAATTCCTTACCAGCCTCGGGTTGAATTAAAACAGGAGCCTCAGTCAAGATCTTCTTCAACTTATCAAAACTCTCCTGCTGTTCCTCAGTCCAAACGAACGGAACTCCCTTTCTTAATGACTTAGTCGCCGGGTGCGCAATTAACGAGAACCCTCAACAAATCTTGGTAGTATCTCGCCAAACCCGGAAACTCCAAATCTCAGAATAATCGACTTAGGAGGCTTCCGGTCGAAGCGCCTCAACCTTCCGAGGATCTACTCTAATCCCCCCAGCTGATACTACATGACCCAAAAACGTCACTTCACTAAGCCAGAACTCACACTTACTGAACTTAGCATAGAGTTGCTTCTCCCTCAAAATTTGCAACACCACTCTCAAGTGTGCATCATGCTCTTCTTCCGACCTTGAGTAAACCAAGATGTCGTCAATAAAAACCACGACGAAACGGTCCAGATACTGCTGAAACACCCTATTCATCATATCCATAAAAGCTGCCGGAGCGTTAGTCAACCCGAACGGCATTACCAGGAATTCGTAGTGCCGCATCGAGTCCAAACATTTGTCTTATGGATATCCGCTTCCTTAACTTTCAACTGATGGTACCCAGACCTCAAATCGATCTTCGAAAACACCGATGCACCTTTCAGCTGATCAAACAAGTCATCTATCCGTGGTAGCGGATACTTGTTTTTAATCGTCAGCTTATTCAGTTGGCGATGTAATTGATACACATCCGCATCGCATCGTCCTTCTTCTTGGACGAATAATACCGGCGCTCCCCACGGTGAAACACTTGGCCTAATGAAGCCTCGATCCAACGGCTCTCCGAATCGAGCCTTAAGCTCCACCAATTCCTTTGGCGCCATCCTATATGGAGCAATAGACACCGGCGCGCAGATCCACGGTAGCAGATCTATCCCAAACTCTACCTCACGATCCGGTGGCAAACCCGGAAGCTCCTCCGAAACACATCAACAAATTCCTTAATGTGATGCGAACCTTCTCAACAATGGACTCTTTAGCCTCCAAGGCATACACATGAACCACATACGCTTCACACCCTTCCCGACCATCTTTCTGACTTTTAATGCCGACACCACATTGGATAAGTAATCTCTCCTATTACCTATCATAATCACTTCATCTCCATTATCCGTCGATAGAACATGCGCGCTTAGCGCGCAATCCACCTTGGCACGGTACTTAACCAACCGGTCCATCCCAAGAATCGGATCGAACCCCAAATGGCGGTTCCATCGGATCGCGAAACAAATACCCCCTTGGAGTTCTAGGGGTACATCCTTATCTGACTTATCTACCACTACTGAGTGACCTAGAGGGCTAAATACGGTCATTTGTCTAGAAGCGTTTACGAGTCTAAGTCCATGGTCTCAACTATACTACTAGCAACATACGAACGCGTGGAACCCAAGTCAATTAAAGCAAAGATAGGAGAACCAAAAATCAAAAACGTCTGCGGTGATTACGTCCGGTGCGTCGCCTCTCGCGGCGCCTAGTTTGCATACACGGCATCAGGTGTCGTGCCTCGAACTACCCGCACCTCTCGCGGTGCTCCACGACCTCGACCAAATCCATTACCACCTCTCGCCATTACCACGGCCCCTGCGTGGTGGCGGTCCATTACCTCTCGAACCGACACGGCCACGACTCTCGATCGAATCCTCGGCCATCCTACGCGGACGGTCCCTAATGCGATGATCCGAGAGAACCACACTCGAAGCAACCTTTTCCACCGGTCCAACAACCACCCCAATAAGATTTCCCATCGATTACATCTGCGGCGGTCCGCGCTAGCAAAACAACAAACCTAGCGATCGATTACGCCCACTCGGCCTAGCCCTCTTCTCGCGGATTACGCACGATCCAGAAGACCCAAAGCTCCTCTTAAGCCTACTCCTGTCCATGCTCGTCTTACCGGCTCTTTAACACCCTCGGCTACCTTAGCCTTCTCAACTAAGACAACAAACTCGCAAGCCCTGCTTTGTGGAGCAATCAGACCTCAACTCGTCTCATGAGACCATCCTCGAAACGAACACACCTCTCATGCTCGGTGGCTACAATTCCCACGGCATACCTACTCGACCAGAACTCACCAGACGTACTCGAAGTGATTTACTCCTCGAACAAGCCTCGAAATGCCTTTCATTTGGGAGTCGATGTAACTAGCCCCGATGTATTTCTTTTGATATGCACTCGAAATAATCCCATGTCGGATCCTCGTTTGCCATCTTGTCCGAACCGTGAGCCACCACCGATATGACTCATCCGAAGAAGCGACACGATGCCCTTGACTTCTCTTCTTCACCGTCAAGTCCAGATCATCCATGATCCGCTCGGTTGCCTCGGCCAATATTCAAGCAGGTGCTAGGAGCAACACCCGATACACTCGGAAAAATTCGGCCCCGTTAGCCCGAGTCGCTCAGAAGCAGATTTCCTAACTCCCGCACCACCACCTACACCGGCTACTCTTTCCAACACCGCAAAGATCGCTCGCGTGACTTTGCATCGTCCCCGGCTCGATCTTGGAACTCACCACCTCCGGTGGTGGCGGGCCAGTATCTCATTTTTCGACCCTTGACCGAGATCCTACGGGTTCGTAAACGTCATCCTACCTCGACCTCGACCACGAGTATTACGGCCACGTCCACCTCGAGCACTCATGACTAAACGATCTACATCTCTGATTAAGAAGATTTTTATGCATTAGTATCGTTCCACTTTCTTAACCGCAAAGAAATTTTATGGATGGAGTTTAATCAGGGGTTCTTTCGAGCAACCAAGGTTTCAATCTTCTATCCTATTCACCCAAAAGAGGTCATACATCCATTCCTTAACCCTTTCCATACCTATTCACTCTTCGGACATTGCTGCCCATTTCTAGCCCAAGGGTATTTTCGTAATAAAAGATATTTTAAACTTTCGTAAAACCGGTCACTTTGGAATTCCAAAATTTGAGAGTGTTCTTTGAAAATTTTGTAAAATACTTCGTTTTGGAAACCAGGGGTATTTTAGTAATTTTCACAGACTGAGGGCGTTTTCGTAAATTTCTAAAATCAAAATTTTCGATTGATATTTTGTAAAACAGAGTGTTTGAATTTCGTACAAATTTATTGAGTTCGAGATTTTATAAACCGGGGCATTTTAGTAATTTTACCCCTAAGGGCATTTTTGTAATTTTTACAAATCGAGAAATTCGTTGTAAAAGTGACATTCTCAGTTTTGAAAGAGTTTATTGCAAAAAGTTTGAAAACATTAGGGTTGTTCTTTGTATTTTTGAAAACATGGCTAATTCCCTTTTCGGGTTTTAGTCGTTAGGTTAAGTCTATGACCGAGCCTTCTTGGTCAGGGTGAACTCGAGCTACGCACCAGGTGGGATACCTGCGAAGAGGAGGTGAGTCACGAGGACTGCTTAAATACCAAGCTCTTAGGATCCTCTCCTAGACATGCGTCTCGGAGTTACCACCCTAGCCCCAGTGGTGAGTCATAGATTGGTTTAGTGCTTTAAGTCTTATGCTTTAGTTCGAGTGTTTGAGTGACCTAATCCTAGGGTTCAAGTCCTATAAATCTATCTACGTTCCATATCACCTACCCTTCTACAAATAGTAATTCTGAAGAGTTTAGAACTACTTACCGCTGGGCGGCCAGTGCAGGAGACTCGGTGCCATGCCTTGTAAACCATGCCATGTCTTTAACCCAAAACATTTAAAGCAGACTTTTGAAAGCAGGTTTGGGCCTCAGCCGGGCCTGTGAAGCTTTTGAACACGGCTCGATACCACAATTGTAACACCCAAACCCGGTCCAAACACCACGGCGAACTGCGGTATGTTACTGGGAAAGCGTGTTTGAAAATTTCGAGGTTGCACTAGATAGATTTGATAAAACTTTGTTCCTTTTAGAAAACAAGTTGTTTAATATCGTTACTAGAACATTCGATCTTAGTAAAAATTTTGGTTTCAGTTTGGATCCAATTGAGTTTCATTCAATTATAAAATCGGTGTGATACCCGATGGTATAGTCAAAAACATATCGCTTTGTTGGTTTGAAAAGCGTGGCCTTTCCAAATTTTAATAAAAATTGTACCAAGTTATTTTGTTACAAAGATATCAAAATCTAACGTAAAGCATAAATATCATAAAGCACATCTTAGAAGGCCTTTTACAAATCCAAGATAAAACCCAAATAAAAGTAAATAAGCTAAAGTACCCAAATGCTGTGATCTGAGCAAAACTTTTATTAAAGCATGGCATGTGCACCCGAGTCCATCCCGGCTCCAAGTCGCGTCTCACGAGTTACGAAATGTTAAAGGAGAGGGTGAGTCGAGTGACTCGGTGTGTAAATCCCGCTCCAGAAGAAACAACATGCTAACACACATCATACATAGCAACATAATTAATACAATCCGATCCTAACCATCCATATCGCCTTTTCTACCCCCGTGTGGTACCAAACCACTGGTGGTGCCAAACCACTGGTGACATATAGTCACAATGTGTTACCAAAACATCTTGGTGTCCCAAAGACACAATATCCGTCAATGTGGTACCAAACCCTTTGGTGTCCCAAAGACACAATTGTGCTACCAAAGCACTTTGGTGACCGAAGTCACAAATCCAATGATGATGGGGCCAACCCATCGTGGTGATACCAAATCACTAGCAGACGATCCCATATCTCAAGTGGGGCCAACCCACGGTGGTCAAACCACGAGGACAAGTCGCAATGAGGTGCCAAACCTCGGTGTCCCAAAGACACAATGTGCTACCAAAGCATTTGGTGACCGTAGTCACAAACCGGTGATGGGAATGGGGCCAACCCATCGTGTGATACTAAATCACCGGCGTCAATCCCGTATCTCACAAGTGGGGCTAACCCACGGTGGTCAAACCACAGGGACGAGACGCTGAGGTACCAAACCTCTGGAGGTGCCAAACCTCTGGTGACCCAAAGTCACAAAGTTGTGTTACCAAAACACCGGTGCTCACAAAGACAAAATACCCTTTGCTCCCTCCACTCGTATCACCCATCAACATACCATACTCATGTAATCATGCATATCATACAATCATGCATCTCATGCTATTATGTCTAATCTCATATCCCGTGTCACATATATCCACAGTCATGGTAACATATAGATCATCATTAAACTCATAATAATAATACTGACTTACCCGAGTCCAAAGATCATACCCATTAGGGTATCATATCAAACATCACTTGTTTCTTTAATCATCACACAGGTTATCAATCATATTACTAAACGGAAGTGTGTTAGTTTACACACCTGATAACTACGAGTCTAGAATCCCAACGAAAACAATCTAAGGCCCCTTGATGACTAGCTCCTACAATCGGTCCAACATAGGGGTTAGGCATCACTACATTCGCCAAAGAACCATTAACCAAAGGGGTTTGTCGAATCATCATACCTTGCTATTGGTTTGATTCTTATCAAACCCGAACCACAAAGGCTTTCCTTCCAACAATCGGCTACCTTCAAAAGAGAGCTATTAATCTTTTGTTACCTTTGCCTTAATCGATCCTAAAAGATTGAAATAATAACAATACCATATATTCACCCCTACTTACTTACGATCGATCACAAAAGAATGACGATTCCCTTGTTTGCTTCACACTCCCAAAGACCCTAAAACAAAGAGATTAGAACCCTTCCAACATAACCATAATCGGCCCTTAACCAAAACACAACCAATAAAGAACCAAAAGAGGAGATATGGCCATTCGGCCTTGCACTTACCAACACCCAATATTCGGCCAAACTAGGCCTTCTAGGAGAGGAGAGGTTCGGCCAACTTTTAGAACAAGATGAAGAAAGAATTCGGCTTATCCCAAAGAAGAAACACAAGAGAAAGGTGTACTGAGAAGGGGTTGATATTCGGCCAACAATGGAAGGAAGATTCGGCTCAAAAGTGTTAAGATAGAAGGAAAACAAAAATGGGTAAAGGGAGAGTACTTACGGTTTTGAAAGAAAGAAGAAATGGAGAGAGAGCTTTGGAGGATGGGTTTTGGCTACCAATAAAAGTCAGGGAAACAAAGCAATTTCGGAAAGGTGAAATTGCTTAAGCTTTCAGTTTTGAAAAGGAAGAAAATGAGAACTTACTTGGAGAAATTCGGCTACTATTGACAACAAAAGAGGAAAAAGGTTTGAAACCAAAAGTGACCGAATTAATGCCAAAATGCCAAAATGAATTTTGGCTACCCACTCCCCATACCAAGCCGTCCCCTACTCCAACACCTACCAACCCGCCACTCCCAAAACTCCCCAAAAATTCGGCCATATCCCCACTCACTCCAAGCCACTAGTTCAAAATAGTTTGAACAAGTCAAACTCCTACTTTCACTCTCCACCTACCAATCCCTCATTTGACCAAGTCTTAGGCGAGTTTGAAGCGCCACAAACTCCTCCCTTCATGCCGTCAAAATGAGTGCCAAAAGTGGCCACTCCAGCTCGAACACAAGGCCACCTTCCCTTGTAGATGACGCCACACTCGGCTCCAAGTGGCACATGCTTTGCCACTTTGCTAGCCTTATTTTTGTGAAACAAAATACCAAATAAAATACACATCCCTCAGCTCCATCAGCTCCCCTGACTTAACACCCAAAAACCAAAATTTTCCCATACACTCAGGCATACACCTAGCCTACAATTAAGTCTCGAAACTACACAAACAGCAACATAGCATACCAACATATGCAAAACATGCCATAACAAAAATAGCCCCTAACCCGGGATATTACATAGTCCAAAACCCAATTTACAACTTCAACCAAATATTGCGATTGAATAACAATCTATCACTTACCAACAATCCGAGTCTCTTATTACGAGGGATAAGTGTTCGATTGGCCCTCCGATAACGTACTTCGAGTCCTTAGAAGTGATTAACACAAAAACAATGTTAGCCACACCTTAATCGGCTTGAGAAAGAATCACCACAATACACCCCCTTCACCTATATACGGCTTGGAAGAAAAAAAAAGAAATGAAAAGAGGAATATACGACCACTTACCGATTTGATCAAGAACAGATTGTCCAACACGAAAGGAAAAGAAATGGTGAAGAAGTAGGGTGGTAATAGGTTCGGCTATGGAGAGAATCGAACAATGATATTAGGCTATCAAGGAAGGTGGAAAGAAAATGAGTATGTGACCAATTCAAGAGAAGAGAAAATTGCACTATTGTGCTAGAAAATTTCGGCAAAGAAAGTAGCAAAAAGAGAGAAGATAACACAAAGGTTACAATATGATTTTTGGCCAAAACAAAACCAAGACCTTACCAAATGCCAAGGTAAAATTTCAGCCACCTATTTACCCCAAAACCGTCCACATGCATCCCCCCTTAGGATAAGAGTTTGGCCACCTAAACTTTCCAAAACATCACCCACGAAATAAGCCTCATGTCCCCCTTTTCTTTCCTATTTCTATTGATTCCTTTCCCCAACTTCAACCTAGCCTTATTCTTATAGCCACCTTACCAAAATAATGAAGTCTATCCTTGCCATAAATACTCCTTGACCGACACTATAAGGAAGGTATGCAAAAATAAAAGTCAAAATTTGCACTCAAAGTGATTCGAACCTCTTCCCTCAAGGTCCATCACTTGATGTCATAACCTCTTTACCAATAGCTCATTTATGCAAGCTATTTACTCATAAATTTCCATATGTTTTAAGGTCACTTACTCCATCTCCTTTAGAGTGCTAAATGCCAAAAATTTTACCAAGGCCTAACTTGAATCCGGGACTTTTTAGGACCCCGTAACTTTCCAAAATTACCTTCTTAACAAGTCCAACTTGAATTAATGTCATTGTCTTGTTCTCAATAATTCTAAACACACCTATGCCCAAGGCCCAATGGGCCCAATCCTACTAGGCCCAATTTTGGGATGTTACATTCTTTATTTTAAATATCCTTCCGCAACAAATAAGGTTTTAAAAGTAGTTACGTTTTCAAGTGGACATCAATTGCTTAAGTATTTTGAGTTTTAACAAAGAGGTTTTAACTCTCAAACAAGTTTTAACAACAAGAAATATGGTTTTGAAAAACACTACCATGTGACACGCTAGATTCGAGTCTAACTTCTAGGCCGGGTTTGGGGTGTTACAGCACAAGTACTTTTCAGGAAAATTTTATTGCTATAAATATCACAAACTGACTCGATTTTCAAATTTTTATTTTTTTGTAAAGCAAGAAACTGTTTTCAAATCAAAATTTTCCCAACAGTAGCATCATTTACAATAATGGAATTTATAACCCAAGAAATTGGTAAATGATATCCTCTCATCGGCATTACACGATAGATGAAAAGTAAACGTGGTCACGGGTTGTTTGTCTTTGTGAAGAATGACTTAATTACTATTTGATAGTAAGTGGCTTTTCATGAAGGAAGATGTAATGGTTACCATGAGATAAAATGGGATTATATTGGGAGAATGAATTTATTCCAAAGGGATTAAGGATATGCTATGAGGGTAACACACTTATGACAAGATCATTGGACGAGCACTAATCAAATAGCTTTCGTAATGATAAGTAATTAGGGAAAGCTTAGTCACGATACTATAGTGAAATGGCTTCGTGACTAAATAAGTTTATAATTAATAGGCAAAAAGCTTGAACTTAATTATAAATAATTGAGCCATAATCATATATTTTCAATCAATCCCTCTGCTATCTTGTTGAAACCATAAATGAGTTGCATTTAAAATTAAATGAACAAAAATTGATAAAAATAATAAAGTTAGAGAAATTGGTTACATTCGAAAATAAATGTGGTTTCTCACTAAGGCTACGTTTGTTTCACTAAGAATGGCTTCCAAAAAATGACTTACTTTTTGGAAAAGTCAATATTTTCTGGTGTTTGGATGAATCTGGTAAAATATTTTCTGTTATTTGGAAAATTTCTTGAAAATATTTTATAAAAGCTACTTTCAATTAAACAAACATACAATTGAGATTTTCATATATTTCTGTTTAATAAAGTTTATTTTATATCTATAAGTTTATATTTTACATTATTTTTTGTAAAACAAACACGACATAAATATATTTGTTATAAAATATTATAGTGCAATTTCCTTTTGACAATAAAAATTTATTTTATAATAATAAAATATTTTTAATAATCAATGACATATATAAACTTAATAATAAATAATGCTTAATTAAAACTGAATTTAAATTAAATATATTATATATATGATAGTACGTATTGACACATTAGAGTTGTAAGGGATAAATAAAGCTAAGCATTATTTAAACAAATACTCATATTTATGCAAATAAAGTATTCATATTTTTATACTAGGTTAAAATATGTCATAAGTCCTTGTTCTCTTCGTAAATTTAAAATTTAGTTCATATACTTTTATTTTTGTGTTAGTTCTACTTTTTAAATATCAAAATTCAGGTTCAGTTGTTAGCATTATTAAAAATATTTTATTAAATTCATGTTCATTATAACGTCATTTTTTAGTTACATGAATACAGAATATTTTTTATTTAAAAATGTGGCATCAACAAAATTAACAAAAAAAATTAACAATGTTAATAATTGTACTTGATTTTCAACTATGAAAAGTAGAGTGACTATATTCTTGAAAATTAAAGTATAGGGATTAAATTTCAAATTTGTAAAGAGTACATAGACTTATGGCATATTTTAACCTTTATACTACAAAACATTTATTATTATTATTTATAATTTTCATTAATATTTATTATTAAAATATTAATATTAAACATTTTTCACTAATATATGAATAATATTATTTAAAATTATTATTTTTAAAAGTTATTATTAAAATAAAATTGAAATATTAAATAATTTATTAAAATAATAAAGTATATTAATAATTTATTATATGATTAGATATATAGAAGTAAATATGTATGTTTAATAATATTGAAAATTATAATATTTTATTTATTTTAAATATTTTTAAAAATAAAAAATTTATTATTAATATAATAATATTAAGCTTCACTTAAGTTATTTTTATATAAAAATAAAATCTCTCATAAAGGTGCTTTTTTTAGAAACAAACATAAGAAAATACAAAAGAAGATACAAAATGGTAAGTCATAAGTTGTTTTTCGTGAAACAAACATAAGAAAATACAAAAAAAAAAAAATTGAAAGTCATTTTCGGTTAAACAAATGGAGCCTATGAAAATTGTCTGATAATTAAATTAAGTAAATAATTGAAGTCCAAAAATGGAATTAAATTAATTTTTCATTTTGAATTTGGAGAATGTGGAAATTAAAGATATTTTCTCATTGATTCTTTTAGGGTAAAATTGATTGAAATTTTATTTTTTTAAATTAATTTAATAGTATTTATTTGGAGAAATAGGAAACACATGTATTGGGTTGAATTAAATTATAAATTATTGAGGAAAAAGTCTAAAAATATATATATAATTTGTCACGATAAAGAAGAGGTCCAAAACCCCTCGTAATCGTATGAAAGGGCAACAACCCTAGTTAAATACACTAGGGTTAGTTGCTCATCTCTCCTAATTCAACTAGGGGATTGTTTTTTCTATTAAAAAAGTACGATTTGTATTCTACTAAATCAACTAGGGTTCCTATATCTCTCCCTATAAATAAATAACACTGGTATGGCTATATAGACAACAAGTTAAATTGTAACACCCTAGATTTTGTGGTTGCAAGTTTTGAGTTTTTTGGTTAGGGTCAGTAAGAAGGTTGCACTATTGTGTTTAGTTTCGCATTTAAGTGGCAGAATGGGCCTGTTGGTCTAGTGGTTTGTGTGTTAATTTGTCTCTAAGTTTTGGGTTCGAGTCCATATGTGTATGTTTTGAAGAAATATTTTTATGTTGTTTTTTTTTTTGTTCAATAATAGTTTTGTTTTAAGTTAAAAAATATATAACTATTTAATTTTAATAGTTCTTTTTATTTTCTTTTTTTTGTTTTTCCTAGATGTTTCCCTTTCTTTTTCTTTTCTTTTTCTCTATTTCTTTTCTTTTCCCTTTGAAAATAATTTTTGCTAGCGGAGTCATCGAGTCAGCATCTGGATATTTTTATCGCGAATCAGGTGTGGGTTCTATATCCTTTCTTATTTATTTGTGAATTATTGATTCGACTTTGTGAGAGTCGGCAATTTATGTGTGTGTAACAATTCGGTTAGTTATGATTTTGTACCGCTATTTTCATACTTAGAACTTGTTTAATTTGGTATAGTTTCGAGTTATTGAGGGTTCGGACTTCAAGGGTGAAAGCACGAGTTTCTGGGCTATTTTCGTGTGGTTTCGAGACCACACGGGTGACCACATGGGCGTGTGCCCCTACACGGGCAGTTCATATGGCCGTGTTCAATTAGAAATTAGGGTTTTTGGGCAAAATTTGGTGCCACACGGCCGTGTGGCCATTTTTGGGGATTTTTGTCGATTTTCACACGGTCGTGTCCCCTGGGCACATGGGAGTGTGTGCTTGGGAATTAGGAATTTAGTGATTTGGAGTCACACAGCCTAGCCACATGATCGTGTCTGGTGGGCACACGAGCATGTAAGACCCTCACACAGCCGTGTTAGCCCTGTACTCTATTTTAGCACATTTGAACAGTGAGTTACACGGCCTGCTCACACAGCCATGTCCCTAGTGTGCCTCAGCCACACGGCTATGTGCCTCCCTCCACACGGGCGTTTTGACCCCCAAAGGGTCTAGGTTTTTCCAGATTGCCGGAGCACACGGTCGTAAGGTTCTATGTCTCTTATTTTGGTTCTGTGTATGTTTTTGATCTGAGAATGTGTCCGTGTGTTTCGGCCATGGCTGATATTTAGTAAGGGTGGCTAAGAATTCTGACCTGGGCTTCGGCTTATGTGTTATTTGTGAATGTTGTGTGAGACGTTTGACTTTAAATCCGGTATGTTGGGTATGTGTGCATATCTGCTTCTATCTGATTGTCTGTGATGTGTTCGTTATTTATGTGGGATTGAATGCATACATGCACTTGCATAAAGTATTTTGAGTTGGGTTGTGAAGAGAAGGAAGACTGTTCCTGTTCTGATCTGGCAGTTTAACTCCAAGCTTATTCATGCAGTGGTTTACTGTATTGTACTACACGTACGTCATCTTTGTTGCGTACCAGTATCTAATCTAGCAGTTTAAACTACAACATATCTATACAGTAGATTACCACATTGCACTGTACTTCATATACACCAGCCCTACTACGTATTATTATCTGAGTGGCTTAGTCCACATACATGTCGTGTAGGGTTGGATCGGCCTTTCGAGGTCCTATGTGGTGTGTTTTGGTTGGATGACCTTAATCAGCTCTTATGGAGTGTGATCGAGGGATGGAGAGGTGTGTTGGCTTGATGGATAGGTTTCATTACTTGACTACATTCCATACGCATCTGTTTGAGCTTTGAGCATTCTAAGTGCAACACTATCTGACTGTGTGTGACTTCGTGTGCTTGAGTTGTTACGTTCTATTTGGACTGTAACACCCCAAACCCGGCTTGGACGTTATGGCCGAATCTGGCGATGTCACATTGAAGTGTTTTTTTGTAAAATATGCTACTGTTAAAATCCTCATTCTTATTTAATCACTTTGTGTTATTCAATGATGAGTCAAAAATAGGTCATTCATTTAAAGCGTCGTTTATTACGGAAGCTTTTAAACCAATTACGTATTTGAGTAAATTTTTATAAAATATTTGTCTTTCTGAAAACTCCCGGCTTTTCATATTGCTAGTAGTTATAAACCAAAACAACCATAAAATCCTAAATTAAAAACATAAATCCTAAGGCCCTTATTACAATAAAATACCCCAAAAATTAAGTTGAAATTATAAATAACTAAATCAAATTAGATAGGTTGTGTCTCCACCGATGAGTCCTCCATTGCACCGATCCGCCTATGACTGGGGGTTACCTGTACAATTAAAATAGATGGGTAAGTTTACGAAAACTCAGTGTGTAATCCCATATTAGCAAATAGATAGAAAAAAAAACATAGTCTGGGCCTAAGCCCTATTTCAGTATCAGTGACAAATTCAATTTGGGCTTTGGCCCATCTCAGTACAAAACAGTCATGTTCTTGGGCCTTGGCCCATTACAGTAACATTAACCAGTGCAGTAACATATGAAACAGTATACAAGTCCTACCCATCCAGCCTCTACACTCCATCTCTGTCCAACCCTACACTCCATGTGGGGATATAATCAACCCACCCTTCCCTACACTTCAGAGAGTACCGAATGCGGCACTATACAGTAATATGCAACTAGGCTACCAGTAATTTAGGCTTGAAGCCTTTCAGTACATTTCCTCCGATCAATAACAACCCATCCCCATGCAATGCATCATGCAATCATGTCATGTCATATCACAGTATTGTGTGTGAATTTAGTACAGCCTACCTAGCATGCTAAAATATAGCCTTACATGTACATATACATATATACATCACACAGAGGAATAACTGTCATTCAGTCAATTAGGGGTCTAAGTAATCTTACCGACCCAACAGTAGGTCCACAGTCGACTCGGATGATCCGTGCATCCTTAGTAGCCAAACAGTGAAAATGGGCCCATGAGCCCATCTTGCTAGCCTATGTGAGCCCACACGACCCATAATGGGCTTGGCCGTGTGAAATGCATGACCTGGCCAAACAATTTCCACACACCCGTGTGGTTTGCTCTTGTAGGGCCCACACGCCCATGGGCCGACACAGCCCAGTTCGACCCGACCCATGAAATTGCACATGGCCGGCCTCGTTGATCACACACCCATGTTTAGTCACATGGCCTACCACAAGGGTGAGTGCACGCCCGTGTAGCGTCGACGTTCACTTATTCCGGCTTTTGCCGATTTCCATAATCGCGATTGTGTTTACACACCTGTTATGGTTTTACAGCAAACCACCCCCGAGACCAATACTACCTAAATTCAAACATTCCAATTTTATCGTTAGTCTCACTCACCACTAGCACCATAACATACAGCCGAAAACACTTCCAAAATAAACGCACGGTACCAACCTTGAAACCTCGAATGAAAATGCTAAGACTCCACAGAAAAGGGACCTTGCTCCAAACGGCTCCTTGCTGTCACGACAAAATAACCCCAATCATCCATTTAATTAGGAGCAATACAAGACCCAACGAAGTTAAACTTAACAAAAGAACAAGTGATAAATTAACGAGAATTAAATAAGATACAGCAAGCCATTCGGCTTTTAGTCATTTCAGTCTTACCACCAATGGAAAACTACGGTTACCCAAAGCCATTGTTTCGACTAGCCGCCCTTAAACTTTGATCGTCTCCTAAACGAAAGTCGAAACCTTAGTTATCGATTGGTTAGATAACCACAATGAAAAACATCATCATAACTTGCCGAAAGCATGAAAGAAAAAAAGAAATCATAGAAATTATGGTGAAATATCGACAATCAGAAGAAGAGTTTTTAGTGGAAGAACGATACCCTGGTGAAGAGGAAAGAAACAACACAGAGAGGAGAGAACATAAAAAGGAAAGAAAATAGCAAAATCCCTCAGTAAAAATTCGGCACTTTAGCAGAAGAACATTCGGCAAAAAACACCGAAAAGAATGGAAAAAGAAAAAAAGGAAGAAAGGAGAGGAAATAATTCCCTAGCTGAAATTTTGAGAGAAGCAAAATGAATTCGGCACCAAATCTCCTCTTATCCCCAAAATCTGTCCTAAAAAATCTCCAACCTCCTACCATCCAAATCCCTTAACAACCGAAATTCCCCCCTCTTTATCCTCCTGAAAATCAGCCACACCTTTCCCACACTCCTCAAACACTCAATTTCAGTCAAACTACAATTCTTCCATGCCCAAGCAATAAAAATAAATCCCTCTTTTTATTGCGCAGAGATTTGAACTCCAGACCCCTTGCAACACTAACACTCCACTTAACTACTAGACCAACAGGCCCATTCTGACATGTTTTACCAACGTTTTTTAATAAGCCTACTATCAGACACTACCAGAACACTTAACCATTGAAGCAGACATATATTTGTAACAACAACATACGAAAATAAAAAAAAATAAAAATTAAGGGTTTTTGGGGCGTTACAACTCTACCCCTTTAAATAAAATTTCAGCCTCGAAATTTTTACCTGATCAGAAAAGATGAGGATATTGCTTCCGCATTCCATCCTCAGGCTCCCACGTGGCCTCCTCAGAATTATGATTACGCCAAAGAACCTTAACTAATGGGATGGACTTTCTTCGCACAATTTTAACATCACGGTCCAATATATGTACTGGCTCCTCCTTAAAGGTCAGATTTGGCCTAACCTAGATTTCCTCCATAGGAACAACATGCATGGGATCAGAGTGATAGCGCCTCAACATGGACACATGAAATACATCATGAATCCACTCCAACTCTGGAGGTAGCTCCAACTGGTAGGCAACTAGCCCCACACGTCTTAGTATGCGATGAGGTCAAATGAATCTGGGGTTTAACTTGCCTTTATAACCAAATCTCAGTATCTTCTTCCACGACGAGACCTTGAGAAAAATGAAGTCCACCATAGAATACTCAATCTATAGACGCTTCAAATCCGCATACAACTGTTAAATATCAGATGCCTCTTTTAACCAATCTCGAATCAACTTGACATTATCCTCAGTATGAGAAACCAGTTCAGGACCCAGAATACGGCGCTCAACCAACTTAGTCCAACACAAAGGAGTACAACACTTATGACCATAGAGCACCTCATAAGGTGCCATCTGTATGCTAGACTGGTAACTTGTAATAGCCCGATATTGGGGCTAGTTAAAACAGTGGTTTCGAAACCACTAATCTGAAGTCGGAGAAAATTATTTTCATATTATTCTATGTGTTATTGCATGATTATATGAGTGTATGAAAATTTTGGTGGATTAATTTTAGTGATTTCATTCTTAATTTTGAAAAAAAAGACTAAATCGCATAAAAAGCGAAAGTTTTCATTTACAAGCTAAAGGTGTCAAATAGTTATTAAATATTAAATTGGAGGTCCTTAATGTGTAATTATGCCTTATTTAGGGTTATGGCTGGCCATAGGGACAAAGAAATGACTTGGTCAATGGTTAGGTGTAGTATTAGGTGACTTAATTGAGTAATAAAATAAAATAAAAAGAAAAGCTATCATCTTTCCATCTTCTTCTTCTTCCACTGAAAGTATCAACAAGAATAGGGGTTTGGAGACTTGAAATTTTCAGCAACTTACACTCCTTGCAAATCAAGAAGAATGTGGAATCAACCTTGACCGAGGAAAAGGCAAGGTTTCAGACTAAACTCCAAATTGACATATTTTGTATCGAGTGTCAAGAAGCTAGCTTGGGATACGGAGACTATCAGAGTGTAACATCCTAAATTTGGGGCTATTTGTGATTGAATGATTATTCTTGTGTTTGAATTGCTATAGTATTGATTATAGGAATATAAGGTTTAATTAAAGGCCTTGAGCAGGCTCGGTTTAGTAGAAAATTTCATTTTTGAACTTTAAAGGTAAGGAGCCTAAGCAAGTAGGGGATACAAGAATAAATAGAGGATTTAATGACACAAAATAGGCCTTGGCAAAGTAGCAAAAGTGAGGCCACTTAAGAGCTAGTGTTGACGCCACCAAGGGGAGCAGGGGAGCTTGTGTTCGAGTCGCGGAGTCCCACTTTTTACTCTTTATTTGGACGGCAACAAGGGGGAGAGCCTTCCTCAGTTTTAATTCTTTTAAATAATGAGATAATAATAGGATTAAATTAGATTTTTAATAGATTAATTAGTAGATTAATCTTTTAGAGTTGGCAGAGGAAAAATAGCCTTGTTTTTAATTCAAAGTAATTTGAATTAATTCAAATAGTTAGGAGCAAATTAAGGAGTTTGCCGAATTTGAACTCCCTGTTGGCAAGGGTGGGTGGCAAGCTTAAGGGAAGTCTTAGAATGCCTATAAAAGCATCGACTTGTCACTAGGTTTTGCTTTTTCCCATTTTTGCTATTTGTGAAATTCTCAACCCCTTTCTTATTTCTTTTAATTTTCCATTCTCTCAAACCCCCTTTAGCCGAAATTCTTATCATCTTTTCCTCTCTATTATTTTTCTCCCTTTCATAATAGCCGAATACACCCCTTGAAGTGCCGAAATCCTCTTCTTCTTCTTTTGGGCAACACTTTGGCCGAATACTAAAGGTGACATAAGTCTCTCAGGGACTCTTCTTCCAATCGGTTTGGGGTAGGTAAGGGTACTAGCCGAATGGCTATTTCTTTTCTCTCTTATGATTGTTGTTTGGATGGAAGACTAACCCCCTTTGGAATCAACGTCACCTAGGACTCCGGGATCTTAAAGCGGTAGATCGGAATCACCATTCTCTGTCAATCAAATTCGGTAGGTAAGGGTAAGGTTTATTTTAGTATTCAAAGCCGAAGGCTATTAGTCTTATTTACTAATCAGGGGTAGTTGACTAAGCATTCGGAAACCGAGTCTTTGTGGTTAGTAGCCGAAAGAATAAAGGTAAGGATTCGGGTTCAAGCAATAACCCTAAAAGAATTATTTGGTTTGGCCAAATTGCCCATATCACTAGCACTATTATGGCCGAATATAGGGACAAGTAGATCTAGGGTGGCCGACTCTTCTTTTCGGGATTTAAACTATTCAGTGGTGACAGATGTGTACATACACACTTATAGTTAATTAAATGTGCTAATTCTTTTGCATGTTATAATTGGATCTATGTAGATTCGGATTCAATACCATGAGTGGTATAAGCAAGGATCCGGGTAAGTCCCTGATTGATTTCATGATGCTTTTGGAAAGCATGATATGTTATGATTAATGATAGTTCTGATATATGTGATTAAACATATGATGGCATGAATATGGTGATTATTCGATATGGGTTGATGAGTGGAGGGGGCAGTGATATTGTGTCGACGGGTACCAGTGTTTTGGTAACACACTGTGACTACGGTCACCAGAGGTTTGGTACCTCCAGAGGTTTGGCACCTCATAGCGTCTCGTCCCAGTGGCTTAGCACCACAGTGGGTTGGCCCCACAAATGATAAAACGGGATTGACGCTAGTGATTTGGTATCACACGATGGGTTGGCCCCATCAATCGATTTGTGTCTACGGACACCAGTGTTTTGGTAACACATTGTGACTATATGTCACCAGTGGTTTGGCACCACCAGTGGGTTGGTACCACACGGGGTAGACAAGGTGTTTGGATGGCTAGGTTGGGTGCATGATTTAGTCCCTGATGGTTGATTATATGTTGTGTATGAAATTGCTTCAAATCGGGGGAAGGGTTACACACTGAGTCTTGGTGACTCACCTTCTCCTTTACATTTTTCAGGTGACACGTAGATCGCGGATGTGGAGCCGGGTGGACTCGAGGTGGCCATGCAGTGGATTTAATTTAAATGAACTTTAATTTTAGTTGTGATATTTTCTTATTTCCGGTTTTTACTTATTTGGATGTAATAAGGCCTCCTGATACTTACTTTGTTATTTTTCATATGTTGGATAGTTTGTTTTAAACTATGTTAATAATGCAAAATTAAAATCACGTGTTTTTTTTTCCAAATTAAAAAGAAAAATGTTTTATCGTGCCATCGGGCACAATCAGAATTTTACAACAACTTGACCAAATAAATTCCCAAATTAAATCTAAGTATGGTTTTAACAAGACAATCAGATGAAAAGTTTTCGACAAACTTAAATCGGCTTAAGAAGGTTTTCTTTCAAAAAACTATTTTCCCCTGTAACAAGCAGCATGGCCCGAGTTTCCGGCACCGATCCGCCCAGGTAAGTACATCTGAACTTCTTTGTGAATTATTTTCTATAGAAGGGTAGGAAACATGGAACATAGATAGACTTATAGGAACTTGAACCCTAGGATTAGACTACTCGAACACACAAAACAAGTCATAAGACTTAAGGAACTAAACCAACCTATGACTTAGTCACTGAGCTAGGGTGTGGTAACTCCTGTACGCATGTCTAGGAGTGGATCCGAGGAAAAGAGCACGGTATTTAGCGGATCCTCGTGACTCACCTCCTCTTCGCAGGTATCCTACCTGGTGCGTAGCTTCGGTTCACCCTAACTCAGAGGGCTCAGTGGTGTGGCAACCTCTGTGCGCATGTCTAGAAAGGTTCGGTGGGAGCTTGGTATTTAAGCAGTCCGCGTGACTCACCTCCTCTCCACTCGAATCCTGCACAGTGCGTAGCTTTGGTTCACCCTGACCAAGAAGGCTCGGTCATAGGCTAAACCTGACGACTAAAACCCGAAAGGGAACTAGTCGCGTTTTTGAAAAATAATGAAACAACAAAACCCTAATGTTTTCAAAACTATCAAAATTACTCTTTTGAATCTAAGAACAACCATTTTTACAATGTTTTCTCCGAAATACTTGATTTGTGAAAAATTACAGAAATGCCCTTAGGGGGGTAAAATTACTAAAATGCCCTTGGCCCATAAAATTTCAACTCAATGGTTTTGCCCGAAAATTTCATTGTTTTACCAAAATCCAACAACTCTACTTTGATTATCATCAATAAAATATTTTGGTTTTGGAAAAGTGCGAAAACGCCCTCAATTTGCGAAAATTACCGAAATGACCCTGGTCTTTGAAAATCTTTACAAACATCACCACCTGAAAAAGATAGCTTTCAAAAAGGAACCCTCCGAGTTTTACAACCTAAAATATCCCTGATTTGTTAAAATTACAAAATTGCCCCTGATTGATCAAAATTACCAAAATACCCCTAGTTTCCAAAATGATGCCATATCTCTAAATTTTGCAAATTTTTGAAACGCACTCTAGTTTTGGGAAGTTCAAAGTGACATGTTTTATTGCAATTTTACAACTTCTTTTATTACGAAAATACCCCTGGGTTAGAAATGGGCAGAAATGTTCGAAGAGCGAATAGGTATGGAAAGTATTAGGGAATGGATGTACCTACTCCCTTGTGTGAACTAGGATAGAAGACTGAAACCTTGTTTGCTCGAAAGAATCCCTAATTAAACTCTATCCATAAAATTTCTTCGCGAATAAGAAAGTGGAACAAATTCTAACGCACATAATTTTCTTAATCAAATTAAAAGCTCAGTAGATAGAATGAGTTCTAGAGGACGTGGACGCCGTGGACGCGGTAGGGGTAGGATGATGGTGTCTGAACCCGTCAGGTCGGGTCAAGGTTCTGAAAACGAAGTACCACCGCCACCACCACCTCCAGCTTTTGGAACTGAGGAGCAGGATCAGACGGGAGGAGAGGCAGTATCGCAAACAGTGTTGCGAGTTGTCGAGTTAGTGGCTGGGGCTAGTGGAAATTTAGGAGCTCGAAAATCTGTTCCCGGCGGTCGGCCTAACTGGGTGAGGTATTAGGGGTGTGTCGGGAGTGGCACCTAGTGCAGCAGAGTACTGGCTAGAATCTACAAAGAGGATTCCTTGACCTATCTAATGAGGAGAAATTGAAAGGGGCAGTGTCGCTTCTGAAGGATGAAGCGTACTAGTGGTGGCTCACGGTTCGGGATGGAGCCACGGCAGATGATCTCACGTGGGATTACTTCAAAACCGCTTTTCAGAAGAAGTATGTAGGCACTAGCTATACTGATGCTCAAAGGAAAACTTTTCTGGGACTAGTGCAAGGAACTAAGTCAGTGGCGGAGTATGAGGCGGAGTTTCTAAGGCTGAGTAGGTATGCTAGAGGCATTGTGAATACTGAACATGAGTGCTGTGTCTGCTTTGAGGACGGACTTAGAGATGATTTGAGGTTACTGATTGCCCCACAGCAAGTTCGTGAGTTTTCATCCCTAGTGGAAAAGGCTAAGGTAGCCGAAGGGATCAAGGAGTCTGTAAGGCAAGGTTATGATAGGAATAGACAGAAGAGAAACTTTGGGTAAATCCGGGTTTAGTGGTAATATTCAAAAAAGGCTAGGCGAGTGGGCCAAATCAGCGACAAGGCCCATAGTTGTAATCGAGACCACCGACTCGGTGCAATCGCTGTGGAAAATCCCATTGGGGAGGTTGTTGGACCGGTGAGAGGGGTTGCTTTGAATGTGGGTCTTTGGATCATCGTGTGAGGGATTGTCCCCGAGGCGAGCTCGAGAATCGATCGAGAGGCGAAACGCACTCGGGATAGAAATGTGGGACCACAGAGAGGTCGCGGTAATGGTAGAGGCGGCAATGGCCCTAATAGAGGTCGCGGGACTCAGGGCAGAGGTGCAGGCAACACAGAGGCTAGGCAGCCTGGCTTAGTCTATGCAGCGAGACGTCGTGAGGAGGGAGACGCACCGGATGTCATAAGCAGATGCGTTTTTAATTTTGGTCTTCCTTATGTTGCTTTAATTGATATGGGTTCGACGAACTCGTACGTAGCCAGTAGTGTGGTAGAGACTATGAACTTGAACTCTAAGACTGCTTCTAGGGAGATGACTGTAATTAGCCCTCTAGGACATTCTGTAGTTGTGAACAAGCTTTATAGGGATGTACCCCTAGAACTCCAAGGGTCGATTCGTAGGCGATCCGATGGAACCGCCGTTGGGGAGTTCGATCGATCTCGGAATGGATTGGTGGTTAAGTACCGTGCAAGGTTGGATTGCTTATTCGCTAAGCACATGGTTCTTAAGATGGTAGGGGGGAGGAAGTGGTTATGATTGGTAATAGAAGGAATTACCTGTCTAATGTGGTGTCTGCCTTAAAGGCTGAGAAGATGGTTAAGAAAGGTGGTGAGGCGTTTTTGGTTCAAATTTGTGCCTTGGAGGCTAAGGAATCAGTGGTGGAGAAGGTTCGAACGGTAGGGGAATTCACTGATGTGTTCCTAGAAGAACTTCCGGGTCTGCCTCCAGATCGGGAAGTTGAGTTCGGTATGGACTTGCTACCCGGAACGGCACCAGTGTCTATAGCACCATACCGAATGCCACCAAAGGAGTTGGTGGAGCTAAAGGCTCAAATTTAGGAGCTCTTGGATAGAGGGTTTATCCGACCCAGCATATCTCCGTGGGGAGCACCTGTGCTATTTGTCAAGAAGAAGGACGGGTCCATGCGGATGTGTATCGACTACCACCAACTGAACAAGTTAACGATCAAGAACAAGTATCCGTTGCCTCGGATTGACGACTTGTTCGATCAACTAAAGGGTGCCTCGGTGTTCTCGAAGATAGATCTTAGGTCGGGTTACCACCAACTTAAGGTGAAGGAGAGTGATGCCCACAAGACGGCATTCCGAACTCGGTATGGGCACTACGAGTTCTAGTGATGCCATTTGGGTTGACCAACGCGCCGGCAGCATTCATGGACTTAATGAATAGGGTATTTCAGCAGTACCTGGATCAATTTGTCGTGGTGTTCATAGACGACATATTGGTTTATTCTAAGATGAAGGGGGAGCATGATATGCATTTACGAATAGTCCTGCAAGTGTTGAGGGAGAAGCAATTATACACCAAATTCAGTAAGTGCAAATTTTGGCTTAGGGAGGTGGTTTTCTTAGGTCACGTAGTGTCGGCTGAAGGGATCAGAGTAGACCCTCGTAAGGTTGAAGCGGTGTTGGATTGGAAACCGCCTAGGTCGGTGGCTGAAATTCGAAGTTTTCTTGGTTTAGCGGGGTACTATCGGAGATTTGTAGAAGGGTTCTCTCTAATAGCAGGGCCGTTCACTAAGTTACTAAGGAAAGGTGTTCCATTTGTATGGTCGGAGAGGCAGCAATAAAGTTTTGATAGGTTGAGGAAGATTCGGCGAAGCTCGGTGTTGGTACACTGACGAGGCGGGAAGTTATTCACGATTTATTGTGATGCATCCCATTGGTTTGGGATGTGTGTTGATCTGAGAAGGGAAGGTAGTAGCCTATGCATCCCGTCAGTTAAGACCGCATGAGGTTAACTACCCGACGCACGACTTAGAGTTGGCGGCAGTTGTTTTCGCTCTGAAGATATGGAGGCATTACCTGTATGGGGAGAAGTCGATAGTCTACACGGATCACAAGAGTTTGAGGTATCTTCTGACTCAAAAGGATCTAAACCTGAGACAACGTCGGTGGATTGAACTATTAAAGGACTACGACTGTTCAATCGAGTACCACCCGGGTAAGGCTAACGTGGTAGCTGACGCATTGAGCCGGAAGGTCGTGACAGACTTAAGAGTGATGTTTGCTCATTTGAGTCTATATGACGATGGGAGTCTCTTGGCAGAGCTTCAAGTCAAGCCAACATGGATCGAGGAGATTAAGGAAAAGTAGTTAGTAGACGAGGGGTTGAGTGCTAAGAGGGTGCAAGTTCAGGATGGTAGTCTGGAAGGGTACAGTCTGTCTAGTGATGGAGTGCTTTGTTTTCAAGGGCGAGCATGTATGCCGAAGGATATGGAATTGAGGCAGAAAATTCTCCACGATGCACATAGCAGCCCATACGTTATGCATCCCGGAGGAAGCAAGATGTATGGGGATATACGGAAACAGTTTTGGTGGCCGGGGTTGAAGCGTGAGGTAACTGAATTTGTAGGAAAATGTCTGACATGTCAGCAGGTTAAGGCTGAACATCAGTTGCCATCAGGTCTACTTCAACCAGTGAAGGTTCCTCAGTGGAAATGGGAGAGGATCACGATGGATTTTGTCAGTGGGCTACCTCTTACGCCCAGTAAAAAGGACGTCGTTTGGGTGATTGTGGACCGCCTAACTAAGTCCGCTCACTTCATACCGGTGAGAATGGATTACTTACTCCGGAAGCTAGCAAAGTTGTATGTGGCTGAGATAGTGAGGTTGCATGGTGTGCCAATATCGATTATCTCGGATAGGGATCCCAGATTCACGTCAAGGTTCTGGAAAGCGATGCATCAAGCTTTGGGTACACGATTATATTTTAGTACGGCTTTCCGTCCACAGTCTGACGGACAATCGGAAAGGGTGATACAGATCTTGGAGGACATGTTAAGAGGATGCGTCTTGGATTTCAGTGGTAGTTGGGAAGGGTATCTACCATTGGCGGAATTCGCTTATAACAATAGTTATCAAGCGAGTATTCAGATGGCTCCATATGAAGCACTGTATGGACGAAAATGTCGTACTCCTACATGTTGGACAGAGTTGGGAGAGCGACAAGTTTCGGGTCCAGAATTAGTAACAGAAACAGAGGATAAAGTCAAGGTGATTCGGTCTCGTCTTAAGGAAGCGTTAGATAGACAGAAGTCTTATGCCGACCTGAAGCGCAAGGAAGTGCAGTATGAGGTAGGAGACAAGGTTTTTCTTAAGGTGTCACCTTGGAAAAAGGTGTTGAGATTTGGGCGAAAAGGGAAGCTAAGCCCAAGGTTCATTGGCCCATACACAGTGTTTAAGCAAGTAGGACCGGTAGCTTATAAGCTTGAGTTACCGGCAGAACTGAATCAGATCCATGACGTTTTCCACGTGTCGATGCTTAGGCGATATCGGTCAGATTCATCGCACGTTGTGCCAGTGACTGAGATTGAGGTCAACTCGGATTTGTCCTTTGAAGAAGAACCGGTTCAGATCTTAGATCGAGATGTTAAGGTTCTACGTAGGAAGTCAGTGCCCTTAGTGAAAGTGTTATGGCGGAACCATGGTGTAGAAGAAGCGACGTGGGAACCCAAGGATGTGATTCGACAGCAATACCCCCACCTCTTCTGATCAGGTAATTTCGAGGACAAAATTATTTTAAGGGGGTAGAACTGTAACATCCTAAATTTGGGGCTATTTGTGATTGAATGATTATTCTTGTGTTTGAATTGCTATAGTATTGATTATAGGAATATAAGGTTTAATTAAAGGCCTTGAGCAGGCTCGATTTAGTAGAAAATTTCATTTTTGAACTTTAAAGGTAAGGAGCCTTAGCAAGTAGGGGATAGAAGAATAAATAGAGGATTTAATGACACAAAATGGGCCTTGGCAAAGTGGCAAAAGTGAGGCCACTTAAGAGCTAGTGTTGACGGCACCAAGGGGAGCAGGGGAGCTTGTGTTCGAGTCGCGGAGTCCCTCTTTTTGCTCTTTATTTGGACGGCAACAAGGGGGAGAGCCTTCCTCAGTTTAAATTCTTTTAAATAATGAGATAATAATAGGATTAAATTAGATTTTTAATAGATTAATTAGTAGATTAATCTTTTAGAGTTGGCAGAGGAAAAATAGCCTTGTTTTTAATTCAAAGTAATTTGAATTAATTCAAATAGTTAGTCAGGAGCAAATTAAGGAGTTTGCCGAATTTGAACTCCCTGTTGGCAAGGGTGGACGGCAAGCTTAAGGGGGGTGCCGAATGCCTATAAAAGCATCAGCTTGTCACTAGGTTTTGCTTTTTCCCATTTTTTGCTATTTGCCGAAATTCCCAACCCCCTTTCTTATTTCTTTTAATTTTCCATTCTCTCAAACCCCCCTTTAGCCGAAATTCTTATCATCTTTTCCTCTCTATTATTTTTCTCCCTTTCATAATAGCCGAATACACCCCTTGAAGTGCCGAAATCCTCTTCTTCTTTTGGGCAGCACTTTGGCCGAATACTAAAGGTGACATAAGTCTCTCCGGGACTCTTCTTCCAATCGGTTTGGGGTAGGTAAGGGTACTAGCCGAATGGCTATTTCTTTTTCTCTCTTATGATTGTTGTTTGGATGGAAGACTAACCCCCTTTGGAATCAACGTCACCTAGGACTCTGGGATCTTAAAGCGGTAGATCGGAATCACCATTCTCTGTCAGTCAAATTCGGTAGGTAAGGGTAAGGTTTATTTTAGTATTCAAAGCCGAAGGCTATTAGTCTGATTTACTAATCAGGGGTAGTTGACTAAGCAGATTCGAGAAACTGAGTGCTGTGGTTAGTAGCCGAAAGAATAAAGGTAAGGATTCGGGTTCAAGCAATAACCCTAAAAGAATTATTTGGTTTGGCCGAATGGCCCATATCACTAACACTATTATGGCCGAATATAGGGACAAGTAGATCTAGGGTGGCCGACTCTTCTTTTTGGGATTTAAACTATTCAATGGTGACAGGTGTGTACACACACACTTATAGTTAATTAAATGTGCTAATTCTTTTGCATGTGATAATTGGATCTATGTAGATTCGGATTCAATACCATGAGTGGTATAAGCAAGGATCCGGGTAAGTCCCTGATTGATTTCATGATGCTTTTGGAAAGCATGATATGTTATGATTAATGATAATTCTGATATATGTGATTAAACATATGATGGCATGAATATGGTGATTATTCGATATGGGTTGATGAGTGGAGGGGGCAGTGATATTGTGTTGACGGGCACCAGTGTTTTGGTAACACACTGTGACTACGGTCACCAGAGGTTTGGTACCTCTAGAGGTTTGGCACCTCATAGCGTCTCGTCCCAGTGGCTTAGCACCACAGTGGGTTGGCCCCACAGATGATAAAACGGGATTGACGCCAGTGATTTGGTATCACACGATGGGTTGGCCCCATCAATCGATTTGTGTCTACGGACACCAGTGTTTTGGTAACACATTGTGACTATATGTCACCAGTGGTTTGGCACCACCAGTGGTTTGGTACCATACGGGGTAGACAAGGTGTTTGGATGGCTAGGTTGGGTGCATGATTTAGTACCTGATGGTTGATTATATGTTGTGTATGAAGTTGCTTCAAATCGGGGGAAGGGTTACACACTGAGTCTTGGTGACTCACCTTCTCCTTTACATTTTTCAGGTGACACGTAGATCGCGGATGTGGAGCCGGATGGACTCGAGGTGGCCATGCAGTGGATTTAATTTAAATGAACTTTAATTTTAGTTGTGATATTTTCTTATTTCCAGGTTTTACTTATTTGGATGTAATAAGGCCTCCTGATACTTACTTTGTTATTTTTCATATGTTGGATAGTTTGTTTTAAACTATGTTAATAATGCTAAATTAAAATCACGTGTTTTTTTTTCCAAATTAAAAAAAAATGTTTTATCATGCCATCGGGCACAATCGGAATTTTACAACAACTTGACCAAATAAATTTCCAAATTAAATCTAAGTATGGTTTTAACAAGACAATCAGATGAAAAGTTTTCGACAAACTTAAATCGGCTTAAAAAGGTTTTCTTTCAAAAAACTATTTTCCCCTGTAACAAGCTAGATTCGGCCATAATGTTTGGGCCGGGTTTGGGTTGTTACACAGAGGATCACCCACACTATCCACACATTTTGGTATATTGAGATTTACTTGGAATTATGGCATGTATAGGGACTTGATCTTTTTGGTTACATGTCATATTGGTTTAGCCAAATGTGTTGGCTTAGGATGATATTTGATTCTTTTTATAAAGGGTCATAGTTGATGGCTATTTCTTATTAATATATGGAAATGATGATGTTTATCATGAATGTGCAAATTGTATGGATGAGCAATTGGCATATCCTTATGCATGAATGAATAGGTTGCTTGATGTTGTTTATGTTTGTGTATGTATGGGTGGCAAAACGGCTTGGTAAATAGCCTTGTTACCATCCACACGGGTAGACACACGGTCGTGTGTCACACATGGTCTACCCCAGGGGCATGTAGTTCAGCCGTGTGACCCCCTGCATTCTAGGTTGGCAAAACAGAATGCCCAGTAGTAACCACACGGGCTGAAGCATGGCCGTGTGTATCTATCGTGTGGAAAACACAGTCATAAGACATGGGCATGTGCCTAGGTCGTGCGAAGTCTGCACTTGAATTTAGGAATTTCATTTGCCACACGGTCTAAGGACACTGGGGTGTGCCTTGGCTGTGTGACCATATTGGGTTGATGACGTCAGAAATAGAATGTCAAGATTTTTGCACACGGGCCAGGACACGGGCGTGTTATGGCTGTGTGAGGGATACAGGCCATGGACACGGGCGTGTATCAGGTCATGTGAAAACCCCTGTAGGTTCCAATTGAGAAATAAATCCATACGGGTGTAGGACACGGGTGTGTCCCTGTAACACCCTGGGTTAGGGGCTGTGCAGATCGGGTAAATCGAGTGTTAGTAGGTTTTTGGAGCGCTTGGATGAGGTGTAGAGGTTTTCAGAAGGTTTGGATGAAACGGGAAGAGCTTGGAAAATTTTTAGAATTTTAGTGTGAAAGGGGATCGGGTCAAGGGAGGTTTTAAGGATTATTTTTGGTAATTTGTGGCACAAGAAAGGATCTGGCATAGTGGTTCATGCCCTGCATTGTGGGGCTAGAAGTAGCGCCCTTGGGGGCCTGGGTTCGAGACCAAGTGGCAGCAAAAGGGTTTTAATTTTTGGGGTATGGCGCTACGGGGTAGAAGGCCTTAAATTATTTTTGGGGCGAGTTTTGTCGCAAGAGAGCAACTAGTTCGGTGGTGTGCATGCGGAACTTAAGCGAAGGTGCGTGTGGCGCTAGTTCGAGCAGAGCAGGCGGCATTTTGGCGTTTCATTTTATAATGCGCGGTGTGTGGAAATTTGGGCTAGGAAGGGTTAAGAATTAATGTTGGGGTTTTTGTCATAAAAATCAAGTTTCGCCGAGTGGCCTGGCGCTGGGGAAAGGAGCAAAGACTTGGTCCTGAGTTCGAACTCGGAGAATGGCAATTGGAGTTTTAGTTTTTATCTATTTTGGCAAAGCAAATTGAAGTGGGACGGCACATGTAGATTGAATTGGAAGATAAGGATGAGTTGGTTGTTATTTCTTTTGAATTCGGTGGGTTATGGTTTAGTTTTTTTAGTTTTTATTTTATATTTTAAATTGGAGGGTGGTAATGGATTAAAGGTGGGTTTTATTTTTAAATTTTGAATTGTTTTAAAATGGTTGGTGGGAGCAGATTTGGGGTTTGATTAATTCAATTTCGGTTGAATTAGTGGCTAGGAAAAATTTTAGGAAATGGTAGGATGTTGGAGTCTTCAAGAGGAGGGGTTGCTTAATGCTTTAAATAGGGGAAGTGCTCACCTTTTTGTTCCTTTTGACCAATTGCTCTTTTGCCGAAATTGCTAGTATTGCTAAACACCTCTCTTCCTTCATAAAAATCACCTTAGCAGAAACTTTAAGTCATCTATTCCCATCTTCTACAGTTGAAAAGCCTTTCTCCTTTATGTTGTGTTAATTTAACCCCTTGTTGAGCCTTACCCATACTTTTCCTCCTCTTCATTCTTTTCTAGAGCATTGATTCTCAAGGTTACTATCAAGCCGAATTTGGGGTAGTAAGGTGGTAAGGTTTCCTTTCTTATTATTGGTTTTCTCTTCTTTCTGTGGTTGACCAAAATCATGTAGCTAATCATGTATTCTTTTGTTTGGCCGAATCATGGAGGGCTAGGTGGGGGTTCTTTTGCTTTTAGCTAGCGTTAAAAGTGCTAAGGGGCTCTCGGGATTCGTTTTACCAGGGATTTTTTTCGACAAGGTTCTTAGTCAAGTATCGTTTGCGGGTTTGATCGATTGTGCTAGTAAGGTGCGTAATCATCGCACTATTTCTCGGTTTGATTGCTAACGTTTAAAACTTGTGTGTTATGTGTGGTAGCCATTTATAATGGCTTAAGTGATGAGTACCTGATGGTGGTAAGATTATTTGTTATGTATATTTACATATGTGTATATTTATTTTCCTATGTGATACAATGACTTAACATGTAGCATCCATATATTTGCATGAGGTTGGGCTTGATACGATGAAGGCGGGGTGTACACAAGGTGTGCACGTGGTCTAATGATAGCTCGGCTACATTAGCGCTTGATGGTTAGCTTTGTGCTACCTCAAGGGAGATGTTGGCTTGGTGCCCATCTCGGCGGTTGATGGCTATGTGCATCACCGTAGGCGGATTTTGATATCGGGATCACGATTGGTTGATCGGTGGCTCAGCCACGGCCTTGAGCAGTGAGTTGCCAAGGTAAGAATTTTGGATCACAAGGTGATCAGTGGTGGTTTATCCACGGCCTTAGCGTGAGTCCGCCAAGGTTGGAGTCACGATTGGTTTGTGGGTTGGTGAGATGCATATGTGCATGATTTGCTATGTGAATTGTTTGGTATGGGCCAAGCCCATACGGATGGAAATTTGTGTTGTGGTTATGCACTGAGTCGGTGGACTCACTCTTCCATTAACCATTTCAGGTGAGGCGTAGATCGGACCGGGATCGGAGAGGACACATGGTGGCCCATGCAGGAAGAAGAATTTAAATACTCTTAAGCTTATTTATATTCAAAGAATTTGGATTAAATATTGTGTAATAAAGGGCTTTTTACTCTTATTTATTTTGAGTTATTATTTTATGGGTATTTATTATGGTTTGATGAATTTGAAACACTATGTGGAGATGATTATATTTTTCCAACCTACTTATTCAATTTGGGTTTGTATGTATATATTTTTAAAATGAGTATATTTTAATAACAAAGTTTTACTCATAAGTTTAAATACACATGGATTTTCCAAAAGTTAGCAAGTTTTTTTTTTTTCTAAATTTTTCTAAGTTAAGAAGATTTTCAACCATCTTTTCCTCAATAACATAACCAGATTCGGTCGTAACGAATGGGCCGGGTTTGGGGGATGTTACAGTCCCCATATGCTTAGGCCATGTGAATTACACGATCTCTCAACATGGCCATGTTATCAAGTCACACAGGTGTATGCCCTTCTACACATGCATGTGCCCCTGTTTTAGTGATATTTTTCCAAAGCTTTCCAAAGAACTCGATTTGATTCTGAAACATTTTTAAGATGTGTTTTGGGCCTTGTAGGCCAATATTATGGATGATTAGATTAAGTTTGAAAAGTTTTAAATTTGAACGGATTTTTATGACCTGGTAATGCATGTTTGTATGTGTTTTGAGTTAGATAACAACTCATACCCTGTTTCGGCTCTAAACATAGGTAAGGGGTGTTATATTTAGTGGTATCAGAGCTATGATTTATCAGTTATCGGACTGCCATAGCGTGTGTGAGAGTCTAGCTATACATGGCATAAATATATTATGATAGTGTGGTGACTCTTGATAATTTCAAATTTTGTTTTCATATAGTAAATGGATCCTGACCGAGCAGTTGCTGATATCACTACAAGTAATGCGCCGGCTCCCACGCAAGGGATCGCGCCAGTAGAAAGTAGACCTGAGACCTTGGGTCCAGGAGAAAAGGCTCGAGAAGCCTTTCTCCATATGATGAGTAACTGGTATACTGAATTTGTTCGAGCAAATCCTAATGTTCAACCTCCTCCACCCCTCCTATACCTAAGCTAGTCCCCGTAGCTCATCAAGGTATTGATTTGGTAAGACTGACCAAACACCCGGTTGATAAGATTCAAAAGTAAGGGGCCGAGGAATTTAGAGCCAATATAGATGACGATCTTCAAAAAGCAAAGTCCTGGCTTGAGAATTCTATGCGAGTATTTGATGAACTTTATTGCACGCACGAGGAATGCTTAAAATGTGCCGTATCATTACTGAAGGACTCGGCATACTGCTGGTGGAAAACACTGACATCTGTAGTTCCGAAGGAGAGAGTGACATGGGATTTCTTTTTACAGGAGTTCCGAAAGAAATATATAAGTCAGCGGTTCATCGATCAGAAACAGAAAGAGTTCCTTGAACTGAAGCAAGGTAAAATGTCTGTGGCAGAGTATGAACGTGAATTTGTTAGACTCGGTAAGTATGCTCAATAATGTGTGTCTACCGAAGCTATTATGTGTAAGAGATTTGAAGATGGGCTAAACGAGAATATTAGAATATTAGTCGAAATCTTAGAGTTAAAAGGATTCGTGGTATTGGTTGATAGAGCTTGCAAGGCCCGAAATGCAAGGAAGAGACCGATAAGTAAGTCGTTCCAACCCCAGTCAAAGAGGTCCAAAGAAATGAACCCTTGAACAACCGTTTCAGCTGGGTATTCACACTAAGATTGTGGTAAAACATATTCGGACTCTAGAGTTCAAGCCACCTTGATGGTAAGTGTGGATAATATGAAGTCTAAAAAACTGAGTGTCAAAATTGTGGTGGACAACATATTAGAGAGTGTGGGGAAACAATCGAGTTTGCTACAAGTGCGGTTCACTAGACCACTTCATTCAAGATTGTCATGAGATGGATGAGAAAGACGGAAAATAAGAAGTGTAAGCGAGCAATGTACCTTCGAGGGGTAGGCCACAGAAGAAGCTGGGAAGTGGGGCTAGCAGTATAGGTGCGTCTAGAGATTCTACTGTGAGATCAGAGGGTAGAGCGCCTGCAAGGACTTATGCATTCGCGCTCGCGAAGAGGTATCATCCCCAGATGTGATTACGAGTACTTTTTCTCTTTATGATATTTCTGTTGTTGCTTTAATTGACCCGAGGTCTACTCATTCATTTGTTTGTATAAAATTAATGTCTAGCATGAGTATGATTGTTGAGTCTACAGAATTTGTGAAAAAAGTGTCAAACCCGTTAGGCAAGCATGTGATAGTTGACAAAGTGTGTAGAAACTATCCCTTGATGATTAAAGGCCACTATTTTCCGGCTAAACTCATGCTACTACCGTTTGATGAATTCGACCTAATTCTTGGCATGGATTGGTTGACTGTTCATAATGTGTTAGTAAACTGTGGTAGTAAGTTTATTGAACTGAGATGTGTAAATGGAGATATTATTCGGGTTGAATCAGGTGAATCGGATAGCTTGCCTGTAGTGATTTCTTCTATGGCACCTGAGAAATTTATGAGAAAAGGGTATGAGTCCTATCTTGTATTTTTGTTAAATATCCAAGAGTCGGAAGTAAAGATTAAATCAGTGCCCATAGTATACGAGTATCTAGACGTGTTTCTAGAAGAGTTACCTGGATTGCCTCCAGTTAGGGAGGTTGAGCTTGGTATTGAGTTGGTTCCTGGTACGACAACTATTTCGGTTGCCCTATATAGGATGGCACCGTTGGAGTTAAAAGAATTGAAGGCTTAGTTACAAGTGTTGATGAATAAAGGTTTTGCAAGACCGAGCTATTCTCCGTGGGGTGCTCCAGTAGTTTTTGCGAAAAAGAAAGATAGGTCGATAAGATTATATATAGACTACAGATAGCTCAACAAGGTTACAGTTAAGAACAAGTATCCCTTACCAAGGATCGACGATTTGTTTGACCAATTGAAAGGAGCCACAATTTTTTCTAAGATAGACATGAGGTCCCGTTATTACCAACTGAGAGTTTAAGAACAAGATGTAAGGAAAACTGCATTTCAGATAAGGTATGGCCATTATGAGTTCCTCGTCATGCCCTTTGGCTTAACGAATGCTCCTACCGTATTTATGGATTTAATGAACCGTAATTTTCGACCTTACTTGGATAAGTTTGTAGTTGTTTTTATTGATAATATATTAATTTATTCTCGGTATGAGAGTGAGCATACAGAGCATTTAAGAAATGTTTTGCAAACTTTAAGAGATAAGCAGTTATGTAACACACCCTTACCCGTGTTCAACGCTGGAACAGGGTACGAGGAGTTACCAGGCAATAACACTTACAACTGAACAAATTCAAGGCATAAATTTTTGTTTAAAATTTAAAACATTTATCGTTTATCGTCAAGTCTCTAAAATGGGCCTATGAGGCCCAAAACATGCTTTGGAACATTTTGAAAATTTCCTTGTTTTGAAGAGTCACACGCCTGTGTAGGCAGGCCGTGTGGTCACACTCGCCCATGTGGCCCAGGACATGCCCGTGTCCTCCACCCGTGTAACTCTCTATTTATGACGTCATCATTAGTTTTGGATCACACAACCAAGTCACACAACCGTGTGCCAGATCGTGTCCTCCACACGGCTAAGACACACAGCCGTGTCTCTGCCTGTGTGGTTAAGAAGATGAGTATTTTCGAAGCCAATTTCTACCCTATCCTTTCCATACTTAAATATAACTTGAATGACACATTTCATGATATATTAAAGCTGCCAAAACATCCACCATACACACGTAACAAGTCATATTTACTCAACCATGGAATGCGTCATCGTGAGTTTATAGCACAACGAATTTATTAGCCACATGAAATGACTTTATAAAACAATGAACTCTGAATATCATGGGTCATGATTCTAGGACAACTCATAGTATGATATACACATGACCAAGTTTCCTATACATGTAACACCCCTAGACCCAGCCCAGACGTTATGGCCGAATTTAGGAATGTCACGTCAAAGGCATAATTCACAACTATTTTGCTAAGTTATAATTTAAGGCCTAAAAGCCCAAAATCCTTGAATCTTGTTAAGTAATGATAAAAGCCCATATTTTTAGGTATTTCGAAAACCATGTTTAAGAAAATTTATTTAAGTTTAACAATTAAGTAAACAGTGGAACAATGATAACAAAACACAAAATCTAAAGTCAAATCGGAGTACACGGCCTTATTACAACCAGCGAAAATAAAGTTATTAAAAATCATGTCTTTCGAAACAAATAAACAAAACTCCTAACTATCTTGTAGTGTGGCCATCTCCGAGTCCTCTCCCATATTGAGTCGTCTACTAAGGGTCCCCAGAAACATTTAATAAAAGGGTGTGAGTTTCGAAACTCAGTGTGTACAACCCTTGGTAACCAATCAACATGCAAATATCACATTGGGCCTAAGCCCTATCAAATTCGGTGGTCTTGGGCCTTAGCCTACAATGACCTCACATCACATCAGTATCACATGAATGCAATGCACCCATCCCAAATCCAACCATGCACTCCATTTCCTTCCAGCCCTACACTCCTATGGGGATATAAATATCCTCACCCATCCCTACACTCCAAAGGTAGCACCAGTAGCGACACTACTCAAATGTTGCAGCAAAGCTGCTATAATGGGCTTAAAGCCACCAGTGGATCCACGGTCGTCAAGCGACTATGCGATCCTCAAGTCTTCCTCTGTATCATCAAAACCCACCCAAGTGCAACATATATTTCATGAATGCAACATACACAATTTCACACATTAAGCACTTAGGGGTATTTTAGTCATTTCACTACCTAGTGGTATTTTCATAATTCTACCCTACAGGGGTATTTAGGTAATTTTGCAAAATAGGGGTATTTTGGAAATTTTGTAAATCAGGGTTATTTTGGTAATTTCTGCAAATCAAGTGTATTCTGGTAATTTTACAAATCAGGGGTATCTTAGTAATTTTACAAACTGGGGTATTTTGTTCCCTTTTCGGTTTTAGTTAAGAACTTTGGCCCATTAACAAGTCCTTGCAGTTAAAGTGAATAGACACTATGCACCAGGTAGGATTCCAGAGAAGAGAAGGTGGGTCGTTAGGAGTGCTTAAATACCAAGCTCTCCCTAGATCTAATCCTAGACATGTATATGTCCATTGCCACACTCTAACCCAGCAACTTGTCCACGGACATGTTGATTATTAAATTAAGTCTTATGAGGTTTAAGAGTTGTTCAGAACTAGGCCTAAAGTCCATTAAACCCTAGCATACATGTCTACGTCCCTATAAAGCCCATCAAACCCATTTCACGTTCATATAGCCCATTAAGCCCAAATCACATCCTTATGGCCAATTAGGCCCAGATCTTATTCATATGGCCTATTAGGCCCAAAACAATTCCAGATCATTAACATGCATGACTAACTCAATTCATATAACCAAATCAATCAATTCATCAAACTTAGCCTTAGGGCCCATCAGGCCCATTTAGCCACTTTCGACTTTTCGGCATTGCCGATATCATGTGTGTGTAGTTTTTGTACACACCTGGTTACTGCGACCAGCTATACTATCCTTGGTCTTGAACCTACAACCAACCAACCTTCAATCAATCACCCATACTTAATCAAAATATTTACCAAAAGCCGAAGCCTTACCGTAACCTTACCCTGTGCCACGGGTTCTAGTAGCCTTTCCTTAGCTACTAATCACGAGTATCCCCTAGATCTGCACTCACACATACACCATCAAACTTCGAGTGACTCATAATCCACACAAGTCACCCCTATAGATCATACTCACATTCGGTCATTTACTTAAACCATAATCGAGTTGAGTACACTTACACTTTGCTAACGATCCTTACCACGCTTTCGATCTCTGAACCTTACCCTTGTTAATACAAGATTAACGACAACGAGAAGTTAGATAGCCCTTTGGCTTTTAACAAAACACACTAAGGGGTTAACTGAACACTTACCGAATCCACTTTTGATCCTGTGGCCTAGATAGTTACTAAACGAGATTCGGCTTTTAACCTTGACTGATAGTAGATAACAATTGATTTATGATGGAGGAAAACAACAAAGATTCAGCACTAATAGGGATTTTGGCAAGAGATGATGATACTTTGGCAATAAAAGAGTTTGGCTATGAGAGAATTTGGGAAAAAGGGATTCAGCTATAGGAGATTTTGGCAACAAGGTAAGGTATTTTTGGTTGTGGAAAAATAAGCTTTCGGCAAGGAAAAGAAAAAGAATGGAAAATTCGGCATTACCTTGGACCCCAAATTCGGTACACATACATTTATATAACCTATAGCCGAAACTTAGCCACCCCTAAAGTCCAATTTAGCACTACTTCATCCACTGCTCATCTCCTAATTTTTCTCTATGATGTCTCCCTTATTCTTCTCCTAAATTCTCTCTACTGATCACTTCTCCTTAGAGTCCCTCTACACACCACTTTCAGCCTTCTAGAAGCCTAAAATTAATCTCCAAAATAAAACTAAGCTAGCACTCGAACCTCAAACCTCCTCGCATGCATATGTCGCCACCTCTCTACACCCTAGTGGCGTCACTTAGCCACTTCACCACAGGCTTCCATGTGCCATTTTCACTTATTTTTATTTAAAAGCCCACTACTCACAACCCTGATTCCTTAATTAAATAAATTAAGAATCCTCCACCACAAAACTCGAACCCAAAGCTTCTCCAACGCACCTAGACACTGCAAATTAATTAAACCTTTAAAGTCATCATGTCATTTATCATTTTCTTGCTCACTTAAAAATTTTTGAGACCCAAAGCCAAATAGACCCAATAGGCCCAATTCTACTATGTCCAAATTCGGGGCATTACAATACATACCATAACCTTAAGTATAAAATCATCGATACCTAAATTGTAAGCTTAATAGTGTGATAGATTCTCCAACGACTTCCAGCCCGAGCTAACTTGAGTTCATTATAAACACGGAAAACAAAAGAGTAAGCTATAAATCTTAGTAAGTACGTATGTTAATAATAAACAATTGATTACCATGCTTTTAACAATCCTCATTATAATCTCTCAAGATAATACCGTCATTATTGCATAAAATTTCAAAATTCATTTATGTTCATCTTGAGCTGTTTACTCAAGTTACGGTCACTAAATTATTTTTATCTGGAGCTACGGAACTCCAAATTAAGATCCTCTAATTTTCCCTGAATATAAACTCACATATGTTCTTACCATAAAATTTCCAGAATTTTTGGTTTAGCCAATCAGTACAGTTTATTCTTCACTAAAAATTAATTATCTCGTAGTACAGAACTCAAATGACATTCCTGTTTGTTTCTCTTGAAAATAGACTCATTAAGTATTTCATGCATATAAAATTTATCCCATGATTATTTTTTTACAATTTTTAATGAATGTCCCAAGCTAGAATAGGAGATTCCGAAATCATTTTGACTCTGTCTCACTAAAATCCAATTATGTCTCCTTATGAAATTCTTTTGCTTATTATGTTTCTTTTATTTAGAAATAGACTCAATAAGCTTTAATTTCATATCGCATTCAACCTAAAAATCAAGTTCCACCATTTTTGGTGATTTTTCAAAGTGACACAACTGCTACTGCCCAAAACTGTTTTATTTCAAATTTCACTCTTTCATGAAACATCATAACAATATGCTCACATTCAATAACATAATTTGATTGGCATGAATAATACAAAACTTTATCACTTCACTTACTTGTTTTTATCCTCACTAAAATTCATCACATATCGAATTCATTGCTCACATGAAATTCCACTTAGTCGAATTGTCCCGATGAACACTTCGGAGTAATTACGGATACACGGTGGTTTCGCACATAGCCCACCCATATTAACAGATACACGGTGGTTTTGCACACAACCCACCAATAATAATAGATTCACGGTGGTATTGCACACAACCCACCAATAATAACAAATTCACGGTGGCATTGCACATAGCCCACCAATAATAATAGATTCACGGTGGTATCACACACAACCCACAAATAATAGTAGATGCTATTCGGTGCACATAGTAGCCTGCACTTAGTAATACACATGTGACCATAGCTATTTTGTTCCACAATCTCACATAAAACCATATCTCGATGCCATAGTCTTTTTCGTCAATTCATCTTTTAGTAAAGAACGAAAGTGTTCAACTTTGCGTTCGCTAGTCTCGAACATCGAATTTTCATTGTACATCAAAAAATATAATTAAATTCAAAAATTAATCATCAATTTATCAAATAAACATTTATGATTAACATACAAACTTACCTCAGTATGAAACGACGAAATAAGTCAATACTCGATTATTGTGCTTTTCCCTCGATCTAATTCCAGATCTCATCTTCCTTGATCTATAACAACACATTTAATTTATTTATTCATCATGCTATTCAAATTAGCCCAATTTCACTTTTTTGGTAAAATTACATTTTTACCCCTAAACTTTGTCATATTTACACTTTTAACCCTAGGCTCGTTAAATGAAATGTGTTCAATTTCTTTACTACCCCTACATAGTCGAACCTTTTTGATGCTTATAGCAGCCGACATTTTCCATTATTTCACACCTTAACTACCTATTTTACCACTTTTACAAAATGGTCCATTTTAGGTGTTTTCATGAAAATCACTTAACAAAAGTTGTTTATTTACAAACCAAGATTCATTTTCTTCCATAAAAATGCAGAAAACAACATGAATATTCTCATGGCAAAACCTAGACTTTCAACCATTTTGCAAAATAGTCCCCTCATTAGCTAGATTAAGCTACAAGGGTTCCAAAAATACAAAAATAACCATAAAAATGACCATCAAAATCACTTATTTGTGAGAGTTAGGAGTTGCTGAAAATTTCAAGCATCCATAGCAATTTCCTAGGGCAAGAATCGGTGGAGAAGAAGAGAGAGTGAAAAAGATGACAACTTTTTTTTATTTTATTTTATTACATCAATTTAAGTCACCTAATTTCCACCAACTTTGACCAATTTGTATTTTCTTGTCCCCTATGGCCGGCCAACTCTTTCCTAATGGCCTAATTGCACATTAAGGACCTCAAATTTATGGTTATATAGCTATTTGCCACCTTTAACTTATAGAACAAAACTTTCGCACTTAATGCGATTTAGTCTTTTTTTCAAAATTAAGCATGAAATCACTAAAATTAATTCACCAAAATTTTCATGCACTCATATAATCATGCTATAACACATAAAATAATATTAAATAATTTCTCCGACCTCGAATTAGTGGTTCAAAAACCACTGTTCTTATTAGCTCCAAAATCGGGCTGTTTCAAGTTGTATGCTAAGTTTAGCAAAAGTGAGTTTTGGCTCCGAGAGGTCGGATTCTTAGGACACATCGTGTTGGGTGATGGATTTAGAGTTGATCCAAGTAAGATCTCGACTATTGTTGAGTGGAAACCGCTGAGGAATGTGTCAGAGATTAGAAGCTTTTTGGGCTTAGCGGGTTACTACAGACGGTTCAAGGATTTTCCATAATTGCTACACCAATGACAAGGTTGCTATAGAAAGATGTCAAGTTCGAATGGACAGAGAGGTACCAACAGAGTTTTGAGAAGCTGAAAGCATTGTTGACTGAAGCCCCAGTTTTGGTACAACCTGAGTCGGGAAAGGAGTTTGTAATTTATAGTGATGCATCAATGAATGGTCTTAGTTGTGTGTTGATGCAAGAGGGCAAAGTAGTAGCTTATGCCTCGAGACAACCACATGAAAAGAATTATCCGACGCACGATTTGGAGTTGGTTGCCATCGTCTTTGCTTTGAAGATTTGGTGTCATTATTTGTATGGTAAAAAATGCCGAATCTTTATCGATCACAAAAGTTTGAAATACCTGATGAACCAAAAGGACTTGAATTTGCAACAACGGATGTGGCTCGAATTATTGAAAGATTATGAGCTGCTGATTGATTATCATCTAAGAAAAGCGAATGTACTCGCAGATGCCTTGAGCAGAAAATCCATGTATGCTTAAAGAGCTATGAGCACGAGTTTAACTTTGTCTAACGACGGTTCAATTTTGGCCGAGTTAAGGGATAGATCGTTGTTTCTTTAGCAGATTTGTGAAGCTCAAAAGAATGATAGTGGAATGCAAGCTAAGAGAGCTCAGTGTGAATCAGTTAGTAACTCTGATTTTCGGGTCCGCAAGGATGATTGTTTGATGTTTCGTGATAGAGTTTGTGTACCAAAGGATGATGGGTTGATTTGAAAAATTTTACACGAGGCACACAATGGTTGTTTCTCAGTACGACCAAGCAGCACAAAAATGTATAATGATTTGAAGAAGTTGTATTGGTGGCTGGGTATGAAAAGAGACATCTCCGAGTTTGTTCCAAAGTGTTTGATCTGTCAACAAGTGAAAGCCGAACACCAAGTACCTTCGAGTTTACTTCAACTAGTGATGGTTCCCGAGTGGAAGTGGGACCGAATCAAGACTGATTTTGTAACAGGGTTACCCATATCTCTGAAAAAGAAAGACGTTGTGTGGGTTAAAGAAAGACGTTGTATGGGTTATCGTTGATAGATTAATCAAATCGGCTCACTTTATACCAATACATACTGGTTACTCACTTGAGAAGTTGGCTGAGCTGTATATTGCTAAAATTGTGATATTACATGGGGTACCTATGTCCATTATCTCAGATAGAGATCCGAGGTTTACTTCGAGGTTTTGAAAAGAGTTACAAGAAGCCTTGGGTGCGAAATTGAATTTTAGTACCGCGTTCCATTCCACAAACTGATGGTCAATCCGAAAGAGTGATTCAAGTTCTTGAAGATATGCTCTGATGCTATGTTTTAGAGTTCGAAGGTAGTTGGGAAAAATATCTATCTTTCGTCTAATTTGCCTACAACAAAAGTTATCAGTCGAGTATCCAGATGGCACCGTACAGAGCATTATATGAACGTAAGTGTTGAATTCCTTTGTATTGGACAGAGCTTAGTGAGAAGCCAATTCACGGAGTTGATTTAGTTAGAGAAACCGAAGAGAAAGTGAAAGTGATCTGTGATAGTCTGAAAGTTGCTTCAGACTGACAAAAGACATACGCAGATTTAAAAAGGAAAGAAATTGAATTTCAGGTGGGTGATAAAGTGTTTCTGAAAGTATCCTTGTGGAAGAAAATATTGAGATTTGGTAGAAAGGGCAAATTGAGTACGTGTTTCATTGGGCCGTATGAGGTTATTGAAAGGATTGGACCAGTAGCTTACCTGTTAGCTTTGCCAGTGGAGTTGGAGAGAATACACAACGTATTCCACGTGTCGATGTTGCGACGATATCATTTCGGTCCTTCACACGTAATTCCTCCTACAGAAATTAAGATACAACCGGATATGACCTATGATGAGAAACCAGTTAAGATTTTGGCTCGAGAGGTTAAACAGTTGAGGAATAAGACTATAACATCAGTGAAAGTGTTGTGGCACAAACATGGTGTAGAAGAGGCTATGTGGGAATCGGAAGAAGCCATGAGAGAGCAGTACCCAAACCTCTTTGTCGGTAAGATTTTTTAGGACAAAAATCCCTAAAAGGGGGAGAGTTGTAACAGCCCAATGTTGGGGCTAGTCGGAACAGTGGTTTTAGAACCACTAATCTGAGGTCAGAGAAAATTATTTTCATATTATTTTATGTGTTATAGCATGATTATATGACTGCATGAAAATTTTGGTGCATTAATTTTAGTGATTTCATGCTTAATTTTGAAAACAAAACTAAATTGCATAAAGAGTGAAAGTTTTGATTTACAAGCTAATGGTGTCAAATAGTTGTTGAATATTAAATTGAGGTCCTTAATATGTACTTAGGCCTTATTTAGGGTCATGGCCGGCCATAGGGACAAATAAATGACTTGGTCAATGGTTAGGTGTATTACTAGGTGACTTAATTGAGTAATAAAAAAAAAAAAGAAAAGCTATCATCTTCCCATCTTCTTCTTTTTCTTCCACCAAAAATATCAACAAGAATAGGGGTTTGGAGACTTGAAATTTTTAGCAACTTACCCTTCTTGCAAATCAAGAAGAACGTGGAATCAACCTTGACCAAGGAAAAGGTACAGTTTCGGACTAAACTCCAAATTGGCATATTTTGTATCGAGTGTCAAGAAGCCAACTCGGGATACGGAGACCATCGGAAGATCACCCACACTATCCGCACATTTTGGTATATTGAGATTTACTTTGAATTATGGCATATAAAGGGACTTTGATCTTTTTGGTTATATGTCATATTGGTTTAGCCAAACGTGTTAGCTTAGGATGATATTTGATTCTTTTTGTAAAAAGGCCATAGTCGATGGCCATTTCTTTTTAATATATGGAAATGATGATGTTTATCATGAATGTGTAAATTGTATGTATGAGCAATTGGCATATCCTTATGCATGAATGAATAGGTTGCTTGATGTGGTTTATGTTGATGTATGTATGGGTGGCAAAAAGGCTTGGTAAATAGCCTTGTTATCGTCCACACGGGTAGACACACGGTCGTGTGTCACATACGACCGTGTGTCACACATGGTCTACCCCATGGGCATGTAGTTTAGCCGTGTGTCCCCCTAAATCCTAGGTTGGCAAAACAGAATGCCCAGTAGTAACCACACGGGCTGAGGCACGGCCGTGTGTCTCAACCGTGTGGAAGACGTGGTCATAGGACATGGGCATGTGCCGAGGCCGTGCGAAGTCTGCACTTGAATTTAGGAATTTAATTTGCCACACGATCTAAGGACACGGGCGTGTGCCTTGGCCGTATGACCATATTTGGTTGATGATGTCAGAAACAGAATGTCAAGGTGTTTGCACACGGGCCAGGACACGGGCATGTCATCGCCGTGTGAGGGACATGGGCCATGGACATGGGCATGTATCAGGCCATATGAAAACCCCTGTAGGTTCGAATTGAGAAATAAATCCACACGGGTGTGGGAAATGGGTGTGTCTCCATATGCTTAGGCCGTGTGAATTACACGACCTCTCAACGTGGCCTTGTTATCAAGTCACATGGGCGTGTTTCCCTTTCACATGGGCGTGTGCCCCTCTTTTTAGTGATATTTTTCCAAAGCTTTCCAAAGAACTCGATTTGATTCTGAAACTTTTTTAAGATGTGTTTTGAGCCTTGTAGGCCCATATTATGGATGATTAGAGGAAGTTTGTAAAGTTTTAAATTTGAACGGATTTTTATGACCCGGTAATGCATGTTAGTATGTGTTTTAGATAACATCTCGTACCTTGTTTTGGCACTAAACACGGGTAAGGGGTGTTACATAACTGTTGTTGTAAGTGAACTATGCCAACAGAAAAAACTCCTCCCAACTGCCTCGGAAGTCAATTACACAACCCCTTAACATATCCTCCAGTATCTGTATCACCCTCTCAGATTGACCATCTGTCTGAGGATGGAACGCAGTACTGAAGTCTGACCTTGTACCTAGAGCCTCATGTAGCTTCTTCCAGAACCGGGACGTGGAGCGGGGATCCTTATCAAATATTATCGAATTTGGTACCCCATACAGTCTCACTACCTCAGACACATACAGTTTAGCCAGCTTCAGTAGAGAGTAATCAGTACGAACCGGTATGAAATGGGCAAACTTGGTCAATTGATCCGCAATGACCTACACTTTCTTAATAGGTGTTAAGGGCAACCCACTTACGGAATCCATAGTCACTCTTTCCCACTTCCAAAGCGGTATTTTAACTGGCTGCAGTAATTCTGAGGGTACCTGATGCTCAGCCCTAACCTGCTGGCATGTTAGACATTTACTCATAAAATCGGTAACATCTCGCTTAAGACCTGGCCACCAATATAGCTCACGAAGGTCTCGGTACAGCTTGTTCCCACTAGGATGCATAGCATTAGGGCTACTATGCACCTCTCGCAGTATAGACTGCCTCAACTCAGCATCATTTGATACACAGACTCTCCCACGGAAACAGAGAACCCCTTCGCTATTCAATCCAAAATCTGATGTATTACCACTCTCAATCTATCGGAATGGAAGACCCAGTGACTCATCCTCTAACTGTTTACCCTTAATTTGCTCGATTCACATCGGTTTAACTTGGAGTTCAGCCAACAGACTACCATCATCAAATAAACTGAGATGAGCAAACATCGCTCTCAAATCAGTCATAGCACTTCAGCTTAGTGCGTCAGCCACCACATTGGCCTTACCAGGATGGTATTCAATCATACAATTGTAATCCTTTAGTAGCTCAATCCATCCACACTACCTAAGGTTTAGCTCATTCTGAGTGAGGACATATTTGAGAGTCTTGTGATCAGTGTAAATGATACACTTCTCACCATACAAGTAATGTCTCCAAATTTTCAATGTAAATACCACTGCGGCCAACTCCAAGTCATGCATCAGATAATTTGCCTCATGAGTCTTAAGCTGTCAAGACGCGTACACAACCACCTTACCCTTTTGCATCAACACACATCCTAAACTGACATGTGATGCATCACTGTACATAGTAAACTTTTTTTAAGCATTGGTTGTATCAGAATAGGGGCTTTAGTCAGTATGGTGTTGAGCTTCTCAAAGCTCTTTTGCAGTGAATCAGTCCAATTAAACAGCACAACCTTACGAAATAGCTTAGTCAAGGGTGCTACAATTATAGAAAAGCCCTCTACAAATAGTCAATAGTACCCAGCCAGCCCTAGAAAACCGCAAATCTTCGATACAGTCCTAGGCTACTTCCAATCCAAGATAGCTTCAATCTTTTGAGGATCAACCCTAACCCCCTCAACAGATACCATATGGCCAAGAAATGTTACTTCTTTTAACCAAAACTCACACTTACTGAGCTTGGCGTAAAGTTGCTTCTCCCTCAAAACCTGCAAAACCACTCAGAGTTGTTCATCATCAGTCTCTGAATACACCAAAATGTCGTCAATAAAGACTACCACGAACCGATCCAGATAGGGCTAGAACACTCGATTCATCAAATCCACAAAGGCTACTGGTGCATTCATCAATCCAAACGACATTACTAAGAACTCGTAGTGCCTATAGCTAGTCCTAAACGCAATCTTGTATACATCAGCCACCTTAACTCTCAACTGATGGTACCCAGATCGGAGGTCAATTTTAGAGAAAACTGAAGCTCCTTGGAACTGAACAAACAGATCTTCTATCTTCGGCAGGGGGTACTTATTCTTGATGGTCAATTTGTTCAGTTACCGATAATCAATGTACTTATGCATGGATCCATCCTTCTTTTTTATGAACTGAACTGGTGGTCCCCACAGAGGCACACTAGGGCTGATGAACCCACGATCCAGTAACTCTTTGATTTGAGCTTTAAGCCCCACAAGTTTCTTCGGTGCCATTCTATATGGGGCGATGGACACCGGAGCTATACCAGGAAGGAGCTCAATCCTAAACTCAACTTCACGATTTGGAGGTAACCTAGGTAGCTATTCAAGGAAGACGTCCAGAAAGTCTTTAACCTTTCTGATTTCTTTAACAGAAGAATCCCCAGAATCTGAAACACTGATGAAGGCCAGATACGCCTCACATCCCTCAAGAACCAACTTTTCGGCCCTAAATATAGAAACCACATTTGACAAGTAGGTCCAATGTTCCCCAATTACAACTATTTCATTGCCCCCTTTGTTCTCAATACCACCCGCTTAGTGGCACAATTCAAGTTTACTCGGTGTTTAACTAGTCAATCCATACCCAGTATCCAATCAAATTCTCTAAAAGGGAGTTCCATTAGACCAGTCAGAAAAATAACTCCTTTTACCTCTAAAGGGACGTCTCTAAATAACTTATTAACCTAGATGAACTGCCCTAATAGACTTAATACTGTAATTTCACTCGGAGTACTCTCAACCGGAATCCCCAAGTTTTCAGTAACAAAACATGCAACATAGGAATGGGTGGATCTTATATCCATCAATGCAATATAAGGTTCATTAAAAATTAAGAACATACTCGTGATGACATCCGAAGCATCTCCCTCCTCTCGGTAACGTGTAGAATATACCAGAGTCGGCTGCCTCACCTCAGTCTGATTAGCACCTCTGCCCGGTGCTCTTTTCCCACGGCCTAACCTATTATCACCTCGAGCCTAAATGTAGCCTCTCGGTGGCTGCTGAACACCTCTCGACAGCTGCGCAGCACCCAAACCAAGAGCTTGCATCTGATCAAGCCTCCGTGGACACTCCATTATACAGTGCTCCAATGAACCGCACCTCAAACATGCCCTAATTCTTTTCCAGCACTCGCCCTGATGGCATCTCCCACAATCAGTACAACGCTGTTGACCAAATAGCAACCATAGGGGCTCCAACTCTGACCGGCCCATCAACTCTGGCCTTTTTCTTAAGCCTCTGAATGGAACTCGAGGGCTCTGAATCCACCCTATTCCTACTTCTCTCTTTCTCATGGTTTTGGCGCTTGATGCGCTTAACCTTTTTGGTGATCTTCACCTTATCCACTAGTGCGGCAAAGTCTCGCTCCCTCTATGGAGCTATCAGAACTCTTAAGCTATCTCTGAGGTCGTCCTCAAACCAAACACATCGCTCGTACTCAGTCGCCACCATAGCTCTCGCATAGTAGCTCAGCCTTAAGAGCTCGGCCTCATATTTGGCCACTGATCTATCCCCTTGAGTAAAATTTAAAAACTCTCTCCTCTGGGCATCCACATAACTAGCACCGATGTATTTTCCCTAAAAGGCAGATTTGAAGAATTCTCAGGTCAATTGTTCAGGCTGAGTGCCCTCCTTTATAGTGAGCCACCACTGATATGATTCATCTCGTAGCAACGATACAACACCCTTTAATTGTTTTCTCGGGGGTGCAATCCAGGTCATCCATAATTCTCTCTGTGGCTTCTATCCAGTACTCAGCCACGTTAGGGGCAACTCCAGCAATACCCCTAAAAATCTCAGCTCCATTTGATCTGAGTCATTTCGTAACCAACCCTCGACCCCCAGTAACAGTATTGGTCCCACCGACCCTTTCCAGAATTCTTAACATGGCTTGGGACAGTGCGTCATCCCCAGTCGTTCTATCATCAGACCTAGTCTCTGTTACAGGTGAAGCCGGTGTCTCACTGGATTCTAAATTAGGTATGTCGCCAGATGACGAAAGCCCAACTCGAGCACCGCTACGGCCTCTACCACGACCTCTTGTACCCCGTGCGCGAGTACCTCTCGTGCTCATTGTCTAATCTCGTGTTATCTGTATTAATAATGTAACATCCCGAATTAGACCCTAGTCAAAATAGTGGTTCGAAACCACAAATATGGGGTCATAAAAATATTTTAATGCTGTTTTCTATGCGAATAGTATGTGATATGGTCTATGTGAAAATTCTGTGTGATAATGTGATTGTTTAGGTGTCGAATTTAGAGAAAGGACTAAATCGCGTAAAGAGTAAAAGCTATGTGCTGAATTATAAGTACTTAAATGTTTTTGGCTTATTAAGGTGGAGGCCTTACGTTGTTATTAATCCATTTTTATGATAATGGATTTTAAATGACTAGATAACCATAAAACCAATTTGTTTTATATGAGTTATAAAAGGGCAAAGTTGGTATTTGCTTAATAAATTATTATAATTAAAACAAAACAAAAAGATGGCCATTTTCTCATCTTTCTTCCACCAAAATTGAAAGGGAGAATAGCCATTGAAGCTTTTGAAATTTCGGCACTTGCTAGGCTTGATTGAGACCAAGAGAGAAGAGGTTCGGATCGAGATCGAGGCAACGATAAAGTGCTCGATTAATCGACCGTATCGATAGTCGACGTCCGAGGTAAGTTTGGATATAACACATGTTATTAAGATATGTTTAGTATTATGAGATAAAATGTGTATATGTGGATGAAATCGAGATGCTATGTGCAGGATAAGCTGATGGCACTAATTATGCGAAATGAAAATTTGAAACAGAAATGAATAGCACTAAGTGTGCGATAATATGAAAGCTACGGCTTATTGACTTGGCACTGTGTGTGCGGCACCGAGATAGGTCGGTTAAGAGACTAGGCACTAATTGTGTGATAACAAAAATGTTGCGATTATGCATATACCACTATGTGTGCGATTATATTGAATGGAAATTAAACGATGATCAACAAGTATTATCGAGCTTTGAATAGTTTGGTGGTTTAACAACTATGTGTAGCTAAGGTATGTATTGAACCTTTGTGGTTAATGAGTATAATCGAGCTATGATTGAAGAAATGAGCATTTTAACTATAGATGATATGGTATGAGTATGTGGGGAATGATCTTTGTGATGGCTATTGTATATGTTAATTTGAATTGATGATATTATGTATTATGTTAAGAACTTACTATGCTTTATAAGTTTACTGTGTGATTTGTTTTCTACGCTTTGCAAATGTCAAGCAAAAAGCTAGCTCTGGTCGTGGATCGCCAACTTCTCGCCACACTATCGACAATCTATTTTGGGGTATTTTGGAAAGATGTATATAGTTAAGATATGGCATGTATAGGCTAGTCATTTGAATCATGGTTGAGATTTGTAGTAGCCATGAGATGTGGCTAGATATGTATTAGTTTTAGCATGAATGACTTGGTATATATGTGATGCATCTTTTGGCATGGTTTGTGGTTTGAGAAGTTGATTTATGAATGGTAACTTGGTGTTGATAAAATGCTAATATGAATTAGTGATATTGAGAAGAAAAGATGTTTGGTATTGAATGTAATATGCTTGTGATGATATGAATTTTAGTCTTTGATATTGAGCATGATTTGCATGGCTATTTGGGATGTTTTTGGTTGCCATATATGCTTGATAAGTGTTGGTAAATGATGCTTATAGGTTTGAACCATTTGGTTGGCATTTTGGCCTTGTAAATGGCCTATAATGTCACACGGTTGTGGCACACGGGCATGCCTTAGACCGTGGGTAAATTGACAGGATGCAGCCTAAAATCACACGGCCTCGACACGAGCGTGTCATCTGGCTGTGGTGTGAAAGTCAGTAGCTAACATAAAAATACACGGCCTCGACACGGGCGTGCTCAATGGCAGTGGAGGGAAAGTTAGTATATTACCTAAAAGTACACAACCATGACACACGGGCGTGCCTAATGACCGTGTTGGTATAGTTGTATAGACACGAAAGGACATGGGTGTGTCTAGAAGCCGTGGAGGGAACACGGTCTCCTCCCACGGGCGTGTCTCCCCTGTATTTTCAAAAAGTTTCAAATTTCCTGAAATTTTGTATGTGTTTCAGTTTAGTCCCGACTCGGTTTATAAGCATGCTTAGGGTCTTGATGACTCATTTAAGGGACACCATGTTTGTAAATAAATGCGAACAGTAAGGATTGACTTTGTTGAAATTTGTGGATGTTAAAGGTTCCATTTGATTGGTAATGCCTCTTAACCCTGTTCCGGTGACGGTCTCGGGTTGGGGTGTTACAAATAATTTTATGCAGATTAGTTTATAGTTTCAGTATTTGTTAATCAAAGTTTAATGCAAAGCAGTATAGTAATTCAGTGTTTGTATTAGTAAATTGGCCTAACAGTTTTGCTACAGTCTTAGTATACACTATCTTAAGTGTTTTTAGTACAGTCCATCTATAGTAGTCGTAGGATATACTACCTATAGCAGTTTCAGTTTAGAACATATAACAGTTTCAGTCAAAATCATAATGCAGTTTTTAGAAAGAACTTACCGGATCAGGGTCGGAGACTCGACGTGCCACACATTCATTAAAATATTTCAAAACACTTCAAAGAATTTGAAAATAGTTCTTTAGAAATTCAAGTTTAAAAACCCAATCCACAGCCGCATTTTGTAACCTGCCTCTAATACTACTAAATGTAACACCCCAAACCCGGCCTAGACGTTATGGCCGAATCAGGTAATGGCACCTTGAAGTGTTTTTCGTAAAATATGTTGTCGTTGAAATCCTCATTCTTATTTAATCACTTTGTGTTATTCAATGATGATTCAAAAACAGGTTTTTCTTTTAAAACATGGATCATTGAAAAGTTATTTATTTTTTAAAAATGTTATTAATTTTCAAAGCGTTGTTTATTGCGGAAGCTTTTAAATCGATTGCGTATTTGAGGATATTTTGATAAAACATTTGTCTTTCTAAAAACTGGTGCCTTTTCCTACTGCTAGTAGTTACAAACCAAAACAACCATAAAATCCCAAATTAAAAATATAAATCCAAAGGCCCTTATTACAATAAAATACCCTAAAAGTTAAGTTGAAATTATAAAATACTAAATCGAATTAGGTAGGTCGTGTGGCCACTCATAGTCCTCCGTTGCACCGATCCGCCTATGATTAGGGGTTACCTGTACAGTTAAAATAGATGTGTGAGTTTACAAAAACTCAGTGTGTAATCCCATATTAGCAATTAGACAGAAAACAAACACAGTCTGGGCCTAAGCCCTTTTTCAGTATCAGTGACAAATTCAGTTTGGGATTTGGCCCATCTTAGTGTAGAACAGTCATGTGCTTGGGCCTTAGCCCATTACAGTAGCATTAATCAGTGCAGTAACATATGAAACAGTATACAAGTCCTATCCATCCAGCCTCTACACTCCATCTCCGTCCAACCCAACACACCATGTGGGGGTATAATCAGCCCACCCATCCCTACAGTCCAGTGAGTACCGAATGCGGTAGTATATAGTGATATGCAGTTGGGCTGCCAGTAATTTAGGCTCGAAGCCTTTCAGTACACTTCCTCCGATCATTAACAACCCATCCCCATGCAATGCATCATGCAATCATGTCATGTCATATCATAGTTAATAAACCATAATATATACATATTTTAATCTCACATTTGACATACTTTTGGATGATTTATCCCTTGATTTATGGAATTTGATGCTCCTAATCCTTTAATTTCATGTTTTATACTTATGAGAGAATAGGAAGATGAAAAGAACGAGAAACGGGCCAAAAAACGGAGAAAATGGGCCAAAGTAAGAAATCTACATGGCCTGGAGTTCGCCACACGACCGTGCCACTTTAGCAGACTCTAACACGGTCCAGGGCTCGATTCACACGGGCGTGCCACACGGGCGTGTCCCTGCCGTGACCTGTTTTAATTCCACTAGGAAAGGGATACTTAGAGGCAAAGAAAGACATCCTGAAATCCGATATAAACACCATAGAGGGCCACCTAAGAAGAGGCGTTCGAGAGTTTGACAGAAGGCCTCTGTCATGGCTTTTGGCAGGAACGAAGCCAGAGAGAGCTGAAATTATGGAATTATTCTAAGAAAGCCTGTTGATCCATCTCAGAAGCAAGAATCATGCTCAAGACTGAGGATATTCCCTTCAATTTCCTTCAGGGGATTTTTGGGTTTTCTTTATGTCTTGTTATTTAATTTCTTCTGAGATGTATTCCTTTATAATTATGAACTAAACCTCTCAAATACCTGAGGGGGATGAAACCTAAGATGGATCTTGTTATTGTTTTCTGAACTGTATGATAAATACTTGATTTGTTCTTAATTATGTGTTCTTAATTCTTGCTTTAATATTCCAGGATATTGATTCAAGTATTGATGTGCTTATTCAAATGAGCAAAACTCCCTGTTTAAGAGTAGATCTACCATAGTTAAGCGGAGTTCATCGCACTCCTAGAAATAGGACGACGAAAATCTATCGGATTAGGGTCAAACCTAATATGGGAGTCCATAGATCGAATTAATGCAACACTAGGGGTTTTAATTAGAAAGAGATTTCAATTAAACAACCTAGGGTTAGATGTTAGTAGCTTCAAAAGAGGTATTAATATAAATTAGGGAATCCTACAGATCAAGTCAAGTGGATAAATCGTCTGGTTCAGAGTTAAATAACAAGTAAAGTCTAGGTAGATTCTTCCTCGGGGATTATCTTAATCAACTGATTTTCCCAAAAGTATCTCCCCAACTCATTCTCTGTGTCTTAGAATCCTTAGTTTAGTAATTAGATAGATAGATATCAACCCACTTTATTTTAGGATAGATAATAAAAAGAAAGTGAGTACTAGTACTTTTGGTTCCCTTGGGTTCGACATTCTAGTCTTGCCACTAAGCTATACTATTGTTCAATAGGTGCGCTTGCCTTAATCATGGTGATAGTTCGTTTTTAGGCTCGATCATTCTTATTATAAATTTTAAAGCTTTCAGACCACCATCAATAGTATCGTGTGTGAATTCAGTACAGCCTACCTAGCATGCTAAAATATAGCCTTACATGTACATATACATATATACATCACACAGGGGCATAACAGTCATTCAGTCAACTAGGGGTCTAAGCAAGCTTACCGATCCAACAGTAGCTCCACAGTTGACTCGGGCGACCCATGCAACCTTAGCAGTTAAACAGTGAAAATGGGCCCATGAGCCCATGTTGCTAGCCCCTGTGGACCCACACCCGTGTGGCCCACACGCCCATAATGGCCTTGACAGTGTGAAATGCACGACCTGGCCCAACAATTTCCATACGCCCATGGGCCCACACGGACCAGTTCGGCTCGGCCCATGAAATCGCACATGGCCGGCCTCGTCGATCATACACCCATGTTTAGTCATATAGCCTACCACACGGGCGAGCGCACACCCGTGTAGTGTAGATGTTCACTTATTCCGGCTTTTGTCGATTTCCATAATCGCGATTGTGTTTGCACACCTGTTATGGTTTAGCAGCAAACCACCCCCGAGACCAATACTACCTAAATTCAAACATTCCAATTTTATCGTTAGTCTCACTCACCACTAGTACCAAACTTGAAATAAACGCACGGTACCAAACTTGAAACCTCGAACGAAAATGCTAATACTCCGCAGAAAAGGGACCTTGCTCCAAATGGTTCCTTGCTGTGAAGACAGAATAACCCCAATCATCCATTTAGTTAGGAGCAATACAAGACCCAACAAAGTTAAAGTTAACAAAAGAACCAGTGATAAATTATCGAGAATTAAACAAGATACAACAAGCTATTCGGCTTTCAGTCATTTCAGTCTTACCAACAACGGAAAATGACGATTACCCAAAGCCATAGTTTCGACTAGCCACCTTCAAACTTTGATCGTCTCGTAATGAAAGTCAAAACATTAGTGACAGATTGGTTAGGTGACCATAACGAAAAACATCATCTTAACTTACTGAAAGCGTGAAAAAAAAAGAAGCGGTAGAAATAATGTTGAAATATCGACAACCAGAATAAGATTTTCTAGTGGAAGAACGACACCCAGGTGAAGAGGAAAGAAACGACACAGAGAGGAGAGAACAGAAAAAATAAAAAAATAGCAAAATCCCTCAGCAAAAATTTGGCACTCTAGCAGAAGAACATTTAGCAGAAAACACAGAAAAGAATGGAAAAAGAAAAAAAAAAGGAAGAAAGGAGAGGAAACAAATCCCTAGCCAAAATTTTGAGAGAAGCAATACCAATTCGGCACCAAATCTCCTCCTATCCCCAAAATCTCTCCTCAAAAATCTCCGACCTCCCACCATTCAAAACCCTTAACAACCGAAATTCCCCCTCTTTAGCCTCCTAAAAATCGACCACACCTTTCCAACACTCCTCAAACACTCAATTTCAGTCAAACTACAATTCTTCCATGGCCAAGCAATAAAAATAAATCCCCCTTTTTATCGCGCAGAGATTCAAACTCCAGACCCCTTGCAACACTAACACTCCACTTAACTACTAGACCAACAGGCCCATTCTGACATGTTTTACCAACATTTATTAATCAGCCTACTATCTAAAGATAGGGGTTTATCCAAAAACAAACAAAATTTTTGCCCAAGATAAGGCTTGAACCCAATACTTCTTAGACACTACCAGAACACTTAACAACTGAAGCAGATATATATTTTAACAACAACATACGAAAAAAAATAAAGATTAAGGGTTTTAAGGGCGTTACATGGACGATGGTTCCAAGTTTACTTTCTGACTTTATGAGAATCTGTAAGTTTGTTGCGCTATTGAATTGAATTCTGTAATTCTATTTCTAGTCTCGATTCGAACTCACACTAAGCTCGTCTAACTCACCTCCTTAGTGTTTCCCCTTGTAGGTATGTTTCTGAAACTCTGACCCTGGACTTGGTATGCAGAGGTCTCGAATAGTCTAGGTTGAAAATATTTTATCAGATATCTTTTTAGTTTTTTGTTATGATTTACCGTTTCGATCTATAGGATTTTATAAAAATTATGGTACAAGTTCTGTTTTTATTTTTCGCTTGTACATTTTATTTTGTTTTATATATATTAAACTTAATTGAAATTTTACTGATGAATTCTAAATAATTAAATGCTTTCGATTCGTTAGGACAACTTGTTTTGTAAAATTTTCCATTGATCACTTCGGTTCTAGGCTGAGTTTTGGGGCGTTACATTCAGTGGTATCAAAGCTAGATTTACAAAAACTCGGCCTGTGTTTCTACGTACCTGTGTGCGCACGTGGTTGTTTTGAAAAAAAAAAGATTAATTTTGAGAAACTTTACCACAGTAAGTTGAAATGATTTGTGTTTTGGAAATGTTCTATGAAAATGAAATGTCTGAGACTCTGATGTTAGTCCAAGTGGAAATTCAAAATTTTGATACTAGAAATGTAGATTTATGCATTTATTTTGTGATTGTTTTCTAAAAGTGTAGATATTCTAAGTTGGCCACAAGACGGTTATGGACTCTGAAGGTAAGCAAGATCACGAGGAGTCGTCTGCTTCTCCAGGACACGTGTCTGTTCAAGATTCAGAGGTCAATGCAATTTCGCTAACTTTGAGAAGCGATAACCCGGAGCTTGGTACTGAGGCATTGACCCGAATAGTGATGGAAGTGCTAGCGAAGCTGTTTGAGCTAGGTTAGAGAAGACTGGAAAAATGCTTTAAGCTAGGTGTGTAGATTGTGGGAAGAAAAGTGATCACAAACCTCCGAGGTTAAAGCCTCGTTCTGTAAAGCGTGTTAGAACGCATTTTAGTGGCAATAGCGATTTTGTGGAGGGTGCCGGTAGTGATGCAAGTGCTCCATTTTGTGAACATTGTAAGAAGCGTCATCCGGGCAATTGTTGGAAAAAGGCGGGAGCATGTTTTCAATTTGGGTCCACAGAACATTGGATTCGGGAATGTCCTCGTCAACTTTGAAGACATGTATGGTTATGAATGTTTCGATGGTTTGATTAGAGCATAGTAGTTGGGTGTGATAGGAAAATTGTATATCTGTTTCAGTGGCTAAGTGTTCTATGTGTGTATGTGAGATCTCGGGTTCAAATTGTAACATCTCATACCCGAGTCTAAGGCTGAGACCAATTACGAGACATTACTATGCTCAAACTTTCTTAAACATGCACTTACGAGCTGTAAAATTTTGTTCCGAATTAAAAAATTTCTCTTTCTTAGTCTAATCATACATTTCATGGGCATACAAGGCCTTAAACACATATTTGGAAACTTTCAGAACTTAATCAAAAACTTTTCCCAAAAATAGGGATCACATGCCCATGTGGCTTGGGACACGCCTGTGTACCCCTAAGACACACCCATGTCTTCCAACCGTGGTCGACACTGACTATATTCACATGGCCTGACACGCCCGTGGACTTAGACCGTGGTCGACACTGACTATATTCACACGGCCTGGGGCACACGCCCATGTTTTGACCGTGTGTCACACACAGCCTAAACAAACGACTATGGGATTAGCCCATAGTCTATTCTGACTTAAGGTACTAAGGTGCAGGGGATGTACGGCCTAGACACACGCCCGTGGGTCTATTCGTGTGGGCATTGAAGGCTATTTACCAAGCCAATTGCCACCCTGAAATTAAAATCAATCTTATATTCAATTTAACAACTCAATTTACTACATCTTTCATGAACAATTCTACATGCTTCATTGATATCAATAGACATACATACTTAGTCAATCTTGGCCAATCACTTAGCCATATACAAAAGAATAATAAACTTGATAGTCCATAATTTTGCCCTTTTTAAGACATATTCTCAAAATGAAATGTTTCCTATACATGCCATACTTAATATAAACATGTTGGCTAAACCAAAATAGCGATTGATAGTGTGCTCCGAGCTCCGATGACGATGATCCATGAGATTAGCTTGGCGAGACTACATGGAAAGAAAGAATAAAAGACGTAAGCATTTAGCTTAGTAAGTTTGCATATAATGCACATAGCAAGATACTTGTTTAACATAAATCATTTGGCATAAACTATGGCATCATAATTTCAGCTATTTAAGCTTGCTTACTCTTACTGATTCTTACATATCTCATGATACTTTCTAGTCTCATGCTCGTGAGGTAAACAAGGTACCTGTATCACTTGATCACATATATCAGCATACTTTACTATAATAATCATAATCGCTAAATCATCATTCATAACATGAATAATGCTCATTTCCACCTTGATAATAGCTTTGCTTACTTAATTTTTCTTGCTATCTCATTTAAGCTTTACTCATTTGCCCGATGAATTTCTATGAATAACTAAGGATACTAAATCTCATCCCACATATAACTCGATGCCAAAGCCATATCCTATATATGGTCTTACATGGGATCTCTCATCTTGGTATCGAAGCCATGTCTTAACATGGCCTTACTTAAAGTCTTCCTTGTGTGTTCCCTTGGGAACTTACCATTGCCATGTCTTGACATGGTCTTATTTGGTATCTTTACTCATGAACTGGTCAATGCCGAGCCTTGGCTAGGACTTACATGAAATCTTTCTTGTTACTCACCAATGCCATGGCCTAGCTTGGACTTACATGGGATCTCTATCTCATGATAGCTTTTCAATGCCAAGACATGTCTTGGACTTACATGACATCGCTGCTTGGAGACTCAGCAATGCCATGCCTTGGCTTGGGCTTACATGGGTCTTCATCTCATAATAACTCTTCAATGCCAAGACTTGTCTTGGACTTACATGATAACTTTGCTTGATTGCCGAGGCCATGCCTCGGCTTGGTCTTATACGGACTTTTTTTTATCTCATGTGGTAGATCGTGTATCCTAAGTAATTCAACTTCAATCGGGACTTCCTCATGCTTAATCTCATTGATTTCTTTATTTAACATAACATTAAGCATTTCTATGGTAATATTGTACATTATACTAAGAAATTCAATGATAGTAATAATAAAGCTTAGAAACCATACAAACTTACCTCAATGTACAAAATGTAGGTAGATATGCAATTTAGTCCTTAACTTTTTTCTTGCCTCGGTTTCGATCCGGGCTTCATTTTTCTTGATCTATAATAATAATTTAGATCATTTAATAATCACATTGACTAAACTGACTCTTAACTCATATTATGGAAAATTATAATTTTGCCCCTAAACCTTCTTATAATTACACTTTTGCCCCTAGGCTCGTAAAGTGATTTTCATTAAACTTTCTAGCTCTTCATGCTTAGCTGATTCATTATCTCAACTGTAGCAATAACCAATTCTCACTATTTCTACCATGTATGACAAATTTCATAACTATTACAAACTAGTCCTTATTAGCATTTTTCATGAAATTCACTTAGAAAAAGATGTTTATCTAACATCAAACTCTCATAATCTTCCATAAAACATCATTTTACAAACATGTCATACATGGGTAGATTTTTGAACATGCATCTTAGCTCATCTTATAGCTAAAAATAGCTAATTCATGTTACGAGGACTCCAAAAACACGAAGAATATTAAAAACGGGGCTAAAATGAACTTACTAGCAAGCTTGAAAAATTGAAGAACCCTAGTTATGGCTTCCTTCAAATTTTCGGCACTTGGGGAAGAAGATGAGAATGATTTTTCTCATCTTTTTCCCTTGTTAATCATTTAATTGATAAATGACCAAAATGCCCTTCTCTTTACAACTTCACCATTCACTTACTCATGTCCATTTTTTTCCAAAAAGTATAATTTGGGCAAATTGCGATTTAAATACTTCTAATTAATATTCTAAAGCTATTTCATACAAAAAGGTTCTAGAAACTCATATTTTGCAACTTTTGCAATTTAGTCCTAATTGACCCTTTAATGGAAATTTCAATAAAATTTCTACATGAAACTTTCATATTAACAAGCAAACATCTCAAATTCTTTAAAAACTCATTTTACTAACTCAGATTTGTGGTCTCGCACCACTATTCCGACTAAGCCCTAAATTGGGCTGTTACACAAGTCTAGCGTGGTTGCGCTTCGAGACTAGAGTGTGCAGCAGGAGCGTAATGATGTAGCTTGTGTTATACCACCATTTTGTTAGCTATAAATTTGGAGGATGAAATTTCTTTAAAGAGGGGTGAGTTGTAACACCTGGATTTTGGGGTTCGAAGTTTTGAGTTTTGTGGTTAGGGTCAGTAAGAAGGTTGCGCTATTGTGTTTAGTTTAGCGTTTAAGTGGCAGAATGGCTTGCTGGTTTGGTGGTTTGTGTGTTAATTTATCTCTAGGTTCTGGGTTCGAGTCCATGTATGTACGTTTTGAACAAATATTTTTATGTTGTTTTGTTTTGTTAAATAATAGTTTTGTTTTAAGTTAAAAAAATATAACTATTTAATTTTAATAGTTCTTTTTATTTTATTTTTTTGTTTCTCCTGGATGTTTCCCTTTCTTTTTCTTTTTCTCTATTTATTTTCTTTTTCCTTTGAAAACAATTTTTGCTAGCGGAGTTGTCAAGTCAGCATCTGGACGTTTTCTATCGTGAATCAGGTGTGGTTTCTGTATCCTTTATTATTTATTTGTGAAGTCTCGATTCGACTTTGTGAGAGTCCGGAATTTATGTGTGTGTTCACAGTTCGGTTAGTTATGATGTTGTACCGCTTTTTGCATACTTAGAACTTGTTTGATTTGGTATAGTTTCGAGTTATCGAGGGCTGGGAAGTGCTTTAAGGGTGAAAGCATGAGTTTTTAGGCTATTTTAGGGTGGTTTCGAGACCACACGGGTGGCCATATATAACACCCCAAACCCGGCCTATACGTTACGACCAGATCTGGTATGTTATAGGGTGAAGTAAAAACAAAATCTTGTTTAATTTAGAAAAAAAAAATCATAGATTTGAAAACTATTGATTAAAGCGATGTCTTTGAAAATATTAGTTTGGTAGTGTAGGGAAGATTTCAGCTTTTAGTCAATCACATATTTGTTAACTTGGTGATTTTTGGAAGAAAACATGTGTCTTGAGTTACTCGTATTTTGAAAACCCATTTTTAACTTCGTGACTAAGTTTAAATAGCGTCAAATTTTAAATAAACAATAAATAAATAAAATAAAACCCAAATATTAATTTAGAAAGGCCTTATTACACAAATAAAATCCCCAATTAAAATTTAAAGTAAAGCAGGAAAAGTTTTACGAAAAATAAAGTATTTATGGCCCTCCACGAGTCCGCCTCGGCTCCTATATCCACGATCTACTGATTACCTAAAAATTTAAGCAAAGCGGTGTGTCACCAAGACTCAGTGTGTAAATCCCACATATCACATAATTGGCTCGAGGCCCACAATCGCATATCGGCCTTAGCCTACTCAGGATGGCATAAAAATAAATGAATGCATCATGTCCCAACCCAAACCTAGATTTTCCATCCTCTACACACCAACCCGTACCAGCCAATCACACAGTGGGGATTTCTACAATCAACCCTCCATCCGCTACACACCATTTGACAATCATGCTGTCAGTAAGAATATCGATCACTATGTGACCTCAAAATATAACGTGGCCTAGCCACCGATCACCACGTGACCTCAAAATATAATGTGCTATAACCACCGATCACTATGTAACCTCATAACATAACGTGGCTTAGCCACTGATCACTACGTGACCTCATAATATAATATGGTATAACCACCGATCACTATGTGACCTCAAATGCACTTCCCCATAAACATCATAACCATATCCCATGCATGACATACATACCATAACGAAGGCAACATGCGATCACAAGGTAACATATTACCACATATATCCATACACACAAGATCGATACTATAATCACGTACCTGGCATTCCTAGCCTTACCCTCAAGGGTATCACGATTGTCAACACAGCCTTTTCCGGCTTTTCAGCCCATACAATCAATATTACAATTACAACAAATAGAGTGTATGAGATTGTACACACCTGATAACTCGCAAAATAATACTTTCTACATCGACACTATCGATAACAGAAACGACTACTATCTGCCTACTACTTTGTTCTGAAGCCGGTCCGCAACCTGATGGCCAATCTTGTACTGCTGACACGACACGCTTGTTAAACTTAGGGGCTGGGTTTACGGGTCCAACCCCTTCCTTCTTTGCTTGACTAGCATTTGAGTCCATGAAAGAATCTTGGTCAATAGACCAGATTAAGGCATCGAAACAGAGAAAGGTAAGGATTTACACTTAATAAGTAAAGTTCCCTTACCTAGGTCGACAGAATCCGGAGATTGTAAGACTTGGAGTAAGACATCGATTGAATACCTATGCAATCAAAAAATAAGAATCGATTGGAAGGAACACAGATTGAAAGTGATGACCTTTCGGCCAAAAGAATAAACATAGACCCCCCTCATCACCATTCGGCCAACCATCAACACCACATTAATACCTTTGGCCTACCAACCCCAAGATTAGAGAAAGAATAGAACGAGCAGCAAAGTGAGAAAGATCCCTTGCCAAAATTGAAGGGTGCCAAACAGAAGATCTTCACTCTCTAATCAACAATGTCGACAGAAAGGGTGCCACTCCTGACAAGAGAGGTTCGGCCTTCAGAAGAAATAAAGGAGTACGAACCAATTAGATGCTTCAGCTTAAAGAAGAACCCGTGACCAAAAGGTGATGAGAAAATGAAAGGTAGGTTTCAGCAATTGAAGAATAAAAAAAAAAGCTACCAAGATTCGGCTAAAGCAAAACGAAATAAAAAAAAGAATGGTAGTGAATGATGGTTCGGTCAAGAAAGAGAAATGGGATATGAGATTTGGCAATGACTATGGTAAAAGAGAATAAGATGAAAGAACCGAAAATGAAAATAAAAGAACTCCAAATGGAGGCTTAGAAGTTTAGTCTTTGATGAATATGAGAGAAAAGAATCGGTTTGAAGAAAAACAAGTAAAGAAGAGAAGGAGAATAGAAGAGGTCACAAGAGGAATGGTGTTTCACTTATGGTTTGTGAAGTTTAAGAGTATGCATGGGGTAAAGAAAGATTCGGCCAAGGAGAAGTAGTGAGAAATATGTGCTTCCGGCTTTTAGATAAAACCAATGAAAAGAAGAAAAATTGAGAAAAAGATAGGAGGGTTCGGCTAATCAAAGAAATGGTTCAAAAGTTGACAAAAGAAAACTCCAAATGCCGAAAAGAAAAGTGCTCTCTATCCTGGCTACTAAACACTTCCAAAAGTTTGGCACCTTGAGCACTAAAGTGCCTATGACTCTCTTAGAAATTCGGCACACCCTAATCAAACTAAAACCGATTTCCACACTTCCCCCCTAAGCATTTGAAATTCAGCCACCTCATTCACCCCTTACTCAATCCCTTGTTTTCCTCCTTAATTCACTCCTGATCACTTATTCGAAATAGTTTGAATGATTCAAACTCCCCAAATAGCTCTCCACCACTTGTTTGAATATTTTGACCAAGTCATCCCTCTCTCCTCCAGAGTTTGATTACCATCCAACCACTTTCCTTGCTTGAGCCAAAAAATAATGCTCCCATGCGCTACCTGAGAGATTCGAACCCTCTCCGTCATCTTCCTTTGTGATGCCACTTCCTTGCATGCTAGGTGGTGTCTCCTTGCCACCTTACTACTGCATTTCTTGTGTCAACAAACACAATCAATAAACCTTAAGTCCTGCTCCCAACCAGTTCCCTTCCAAAAATGCCCAAAATTCAAGATTTAGCCAAGGTTTCGACCTGACCCCAGGCCTTCCCAGAGACTCCAAACACACTCAAACAATACACATAGCATACCAGGCACACAAACACAGGATAAATGCAGAGACCCCAAATCTCAGATGTTACACCATATGGGCGTGAGCCCCCACACAGGCGGTCCACATGGCCGTGTTCAATTAGGAATTAGGGTTTCTAGGAAAAATTTGGTGCCACATGGCCATGTAGCCGTTTTATGGATTTTTGTTAATTTTCACACAGCCGTGTCCCCTGCGCACACGGGCGTGTGTGTTTGGGAATTAGGGATTTAGACATTTGGTATCACACGGCCTGGCCACATAGCCGTGTGGCTAATTTTGAGATTTAGGGATCCGACATGGACGAATGTTTTGGACACGCGGCCGTGTCTGGTGGGCACACTGGCATGTGACACCCTCACACGGCCGTGTCAGCCCTGTACTCCATTTTAGCACATTTGAACGGTGAGTTTGTAACACCCCAAACCCAGGCCATGCGTTAAGGCCAGATCTGACATGTCACATGTGAAAATCTACTAAAAAAACAAGAAAAACCGATTACAAAATTTAGACGAGATATTAAAAATATATTTGATTGATAAATCGACAATTTGAGATGTGAAATCTTATAAATCAAAATTTTGAAAAATATCGTTAACAGTTCGTGTAAATTTTATAAGTAATTAAAAATATTTTAGTTTCGAAAAGAATTGATGAAAATTCTATGAGTAATTTCCGAGTTAAAAATATGAAAATTTTTAACAAACCATTTTTGTATATTCATTTTTGAATAGTTTGATTATTTAAGTTTTTAGAAATTAAAATCTCAATTAAAATACTTTAAGCAATTTGTAAATTCATCAAATCAAAACCAAAAATTAATCTAGAGGCCTTATTACAACCTTAATTCAAAATAGCCAAGTAATTAAAAGTATTAAAAGAAATCCAAAATTTCAATTTAACCGTCTTGAAGTATGGCCTTCACCGAGACATCCACGACCCAAGTCTCCATCACTGACCATTACCTGAAAGGGTTAAGGAAAACGGGGGTGAGTTACTAGAACTCAATGTGTAACCCACTTACCGTTGATCATTTGGGCCAAAAATCCATTAAGCAAATATTTGGGCCTAAGCCCATACACAATAATAATAATAGTATGAATATAACATGAATATGAAATGCAATTCCCAAACCAAGCCTAGTATTTCCATCCGCTACACATCACCCGTACCAACCAACGCACCTCTGGGTGATCTTTAGTCAACCCACCCCGTCAACACACCAAAAGTAGGCATTAAGCCATTTATATCAAATTTGTCGACAAGCCACCAGATTTATAGAATTTACATGGCATTGCCATTTTTCAGATTTGTGGTAGAGCCACCATATTTATGTAGCAGAGCTACCAGAACTTCTCTTCATCATTATCCCATCCCGTGCAAAACATGTATATAATGCATAATAATTCACAACAATGTATTCAGATGTTTCTTACAAAATTTATGGCCCATTAAGTAGAATATCATCTTGGCCCATTTCGTAAATTTTCAGATCGGCCCATATAGCAAATATATCGATTTGGCCCATATAGCAAAATATATCGTTTTGGCCCACATAGCAAACTATATTGTTTTGGACCACATAACAAAATATATCGTTTTCGACCACATAACAAAATATATCGATTTGGCCCACATAGCAAAATATATCGTCTTTATCATTTCTATCACATAATGAGATTTAAGCCAATTTTTCCCGGTTTCACCTTGATACGTTTTTAATAAAACGGTTTAATTATTAATATGTCATTAATCTCTAACCCATGAAAACGGTGTTAGATTACACACCTGATTACAGTTAGCACTACGCTTTCTCGATCGTTGACACCTAAATTTTATAACGTTTGATTAGTTGACATACGCGATTTAATAAATCTATTTAAAAAAAAAAACAAACGATCTAACAATTACCCTCAGAGTCAAGAACAACTACGATTTGTCGGTTTTCCTTGATTAACGGTTCACAACTTGGTGGAAAATCCCGAATCGTTGATGCCTCAAAATTACAAATGACCTCGAATAATTGATTCTCGCCGGATAAGGGTCCACAACCCGGTGGGAAGTCTCGAATTGCCGAAACAGCCCTTCGCTTGAATTTGGGAGTAGGGATCGCTAACCCGCTCCTTTTTCGATCTCCAATCACTATCCCTTTCGATTCAATATTGCTTGACTCCATTGAAATCAAATATTAGTCAAAACTAATATTACGTTGTTATGAATGATTGATTTAAGGAATAGGGTCGGCTTACCACAAAATTCCGTATGATCTCAAGATGAAAAATTAAGCGATAGAGTCCCTATAATAATATCAATTAATCATCCCTATCTTAACGAATAAAAAATGATTATAAAATCCGTGAAGAACTCTTACCTTAGAGATTTTAGGATCGAATTCCAGCTATTAAACGACGACTTTGAAAACTCCAAGTTTTGGCCTTCCACTATATTTCTACGGCAAAGAAAAGTGATTTCGAATGAGAGAAAGTATGGTGATGGTCTCTGTCAATATGGCCATCCCACACCAAGGCATAGATTCGGCACTAAGAGAAAGAATAAAAATATAAAAAAAAATGTTGAAATGGTTCACTTACCGATTGATCAAAGTATGAGTAGAAATATAGTTGAGAAGAAAATATGTATGAAATGGAAGATTCGGCTATAAAGGAAGATGACCAATGATATTCGGCTATAGGGTAAAAACAACAATAAAATTTTGGTTCAGGAGATTATTGATTTGAAAGGAGGAAGAGAGGTGTTTGGAAAATTTTGTAAAAGGAGAAGAGAGATGAAAAGAAGGGTTTGTGAGGTTTTGATTTTTCAAAGGAGAAAGAGTGAATAATATGGTCTCAAAGGTTGATGTACATTCGGCAATCAAAAGAAATAAAATATGAGAATAAGTTCACCAACGACCTGAAGAATCGGTAAGAAGGAAAATTTAGAGAAACAGAAAAATGACACCAATGTTGCATAGATGAATTTTGGCCAAAACAAAAACCAAAACTTCCACCAATTGCTAAAGACCAAATTCGGCTAGGAGAAAAGAGTTTTGGAGAAAACATGGTACACTTGTTGCTAATGGAATTGACCAAAACTAGCACCTAGCCTAACCAAAATGCTAACAAAATTCGGCCATCCCCCTTAGCCCCAAAAACCGTCCATATTCATAGCCAAGTGGTCAAAAGTTTGGCCACCCAAACGTTCCAAAACGATCTCCATGAAATAAGCCACATGTTCCCCTTACATGCCATTTTCTTTTGATTCCTTTCCCTAACTTCAATCTTTCCTTAATCTCTTTAGCCATCTTGCCATGAAAATAAAAGTCCAACTTACCATAATAAAATGCTTGACCGACACCTGATGAATGAGTGCAAAAATAAAAGTCAAAATTGCACACAAAGGGATTTGATCCTCTTCCCAAAAAGCATACATGTGGCGCTTTATCGTTCTTACGAATAGCTTAATTATGCTAACCATTTACTCATTTATTCCCATATGCTATAAGATTACTTACTCCATCTCCTTAAAATACTAAATGCCAAAAATCTTACAAGGTCCAATTAAACCCCGAGCCTTCTCAGGACCTCCTAAACATACAAAAATAATAATTTAACAAGCTTAGCACCAAAAATAATGCAACACATAAAATTTCAAATTTTAGGATGTTACAATTCTACCCCCTTAAAGAAAATTTCGTCCTCAAAATTTACCTGATTAGAAGAGGTGAGGATATTGCTGCCGAATCGTGTCCTCAGGCTCCCACGTAGCTTCCTCCGCTCCGTGATTATGCCATAGAACCTTGACTAACAAAATAGTCTTCCTTCTCAGTACCTTAACGTCCCGATCTAAGATTTGCACTGGCTCCTCCTCGAACGACAAATTAGGTCTTACCTCAATTTCTTCCACCGGTACTATATGAGACGGATCCGATCGGTAACACCTTAATATTGAGACATGAAATACACTATGTATCTGACTCAACTCCGGTGGTAACTCAAGCTGATAAGCCACTGGCCCAATACGCTTTAACACACGGTACGGTCCGATGAACCTAGGGCTCAACTTGCTCTACCTTCTAGATCTGAACATCTTCTTCCAAGGTGAGACCTTTAGAAAGACTTGATCCCCCATCGCAAACTCAATATCCTTACGCTTTAGATTCGCATATGATTTTTATCTATCCAAAGCTTCCTTTAACCGTGCCCGAATTACCTTTACCTTTTCCTTCATTTCTGATATCAGCTCAGGACCCAGTAACTGTCGCTCCCCCAATTCAGTCCAACAAGTAGGAGTACGAAACCTACGGCCATACAATGCCACGTAAGGTGCCATCTGGATACTGGACTGATAGCTGTTGTTATACGCAAACTCTACCAATGGTAGGAAATCCTCCCAATTACCCCTGAAGTCAATCACACAACCCCTTAACATGTCTTCCAAAATCTGAATTATTCTTTCCGTCTAACCATCTGACTGAGGATGAAAAGCAGTGCTGAAATTTAAACTTTGTTCCCAAAGCTTCATGCAAAGCTTTCCAAAATCGTGATGTAAACCTAGGGTCCCTGTCCGATATAATAGACACTGGTACCCCATGTAACCTCACAATCTCTGCTACGTACAACTTGGCCAACTTCTGCAATGAGTAATCCGTAAGAACAGGTAGAAAATGGGCAGTCTTCGTTAATCAGTCCACTATTACCCAAACAAAATCTTTCTTAATAGGTGATAAGGGTAGCCCACTAACGAAGTCTATCGTTATCCGTTCCCATTTCAATAAGGGAATCTTCACCAGTTGCAGCAAACCCGACAGCAATTGATGTTCTGCCTTCAATTGTTGACATGTTAAGCACCTGCTCAGAAATTCAGTAACCTCCCGTTTTAACCCTGGCCACCAATACTACTCACGGAGGTATCGATACATTTTGTTTCCCCCGGGTGCATAGCATAAGGGCTACCATGCACCTCTCGCAGAATCATTTGTCTCAATTCTGAATCTTTGGGCATACAAATTCTTCCGTGGAAACACAATACTCCATCATTATTCATTTCAAAATCCCCTTTCACACCACTTTCCAATTGCTGAAGTAAGGAACCCAACTTTTCATCTAATAGCTGCCTTTCCTTAATCTGACCTAACCACACAGGCTTCACCTGAAGTTCGGTTAGCAGACTACCATCTTCATACAAGTTGGGATGAGTGAACATTGCTCTCAAATCTGATATCACCTTTCAACTCAATGCGTTTGCTACCACGTTAGCCTTTCCGAGATGATACTCAATTGAGAAATCGTAATCCTTCAATAGTTCTATCCACCTCTGCTATCTTAAGTTCAACTCCTTTTGGGTAAGGAGGTACTTTAGACTCTTATTATCAGTATAAATTATCGACTTCTCACCGTATAGGTAGTGTCTCCAAATCTTCAAAGCAAACACCACTACAACCAACTATAAATCATGAGTGGGATAATTCACTTCGTGTGGCCTTAATCGACGAGATGCATAAGCCACCACTTTTCCACCTTGCATCAACACACATCCCAAGCCCGTGTGTGACGCATCGCAGTAAACAATAAACTCTTTCCCTGCCTCAGGTTAAATCAGTACTGGTGCTTCTGTCAAAATATTATTCAATTTCTCAAAGCTCTCTTGCTGCTGATCTGCTCCCTTGCACAACAATTTAGTTAGGGGTGCAGCAATCAACGAAAACCCCTCAACAAAACGCTGGTAATAACCTGCCAACCCTAAGAAACTCCGAATTTCGGCCACTGACTTTGGTGGTTTCCAATCCTACACAGCATCTACTTTCCGGGGATCAACTCTAATTCCTTCGATCGACACAACATGTCCCACGAAGGTCACTTCCTTCAGCCAAAACTCACACTTACTGAATTTGGCATAAAGTTGCTTTTCCTGCAATATTTGCAATACTATTCGCAGATGTGCATCATGCTCTTTTACATTCTTCGAGTATACTAAGATGTCATCTATGAACACCACCACAAACCGGTCTAAATAGGGTTGGAAGACCCGGTTCATCATGTCCATAAATGTAGCTGGTGCATTGGTCAACCTAAACGGCATCACCAAGAACTCATAATGTCCATAACGAGTTCGAAACGCCGTTTTATGAATATCCGCCTCCTTGACCTTAAGCTGGTGATAACCCGATCTCAAATCTATCTTCGAGAAAATCGAAGCTCCTCACCGTCGGTCGAACAGGTCATCGATTCTTGGCAACGGATACCTATTCTTGATCATCAACTTATTCAACTACCTATAATCAATGCACATACGCATCGACCCATCCTTCTTCTTGATGAACAAAACCTGAGCTCCCCATGGTGACACACTCGGTCGAATGAATCCCCGATCTAACAACTCATGAAGTTGAGCTTTAAGCTCTGCTAACTCCTTAGGCGCCATTCTATAAGGAGCAATAGACACCGGAGCCATTCCTGGCAATAGCTCAATGCCAAACTCTACCTCCACGTCCGGAGGCAATCCAAGAAGTTCTTCGAGAAAGACGTCCGAAAACTCCTTCACCGTTCTAACACCTTCCACCGACAATTATTTGGCATCCAACACACTAATGAAGGCTAGGAATCTTCCACACCCTTTTTGCACCAACTTTTCTGCCTTTAAAGCAGATACCACATTTGATAGATAATTTCTCCTTTCACCTATCATCACTACTTCCTTATCTTCCGAAGTTCTTATCGTCATCCACTTTGCAGCATAATCCATGTTCGCACGGTGTTTCACCAACCAGTCCATGCCCAAAATAAGGTCAAATTCATTGAAAGGCAGTTCCATCAAGTCCGCCAAATATGTTTCTCCTTGTACTTCTAAGGGTACATCTCTAAATGATTTATTTACTATCACAGATTGTCCTAAAGGACTAATTAATGTCATCTCCCCAGCAGTAATCTCAAATCTAATGTTTAAATTTCCAGATACAGCACTAGCAACATACGAATGGGTGGATCCGATATCTATTAAAGCAGTAACAGATACATCAGATATGAAAAACGTATCGGTTATCACATTAGGTGCATCGCCATCCTCTCGGCGTCTGACTGCATAAACCAGCCCTGGCTGTCTGGCCTCCGCGTTACCCCGAAAACTAGTACCTCTACCCGGTGCACCCTGACCTCGTCCTCTGCCATTACCACTTCGACCTAGTCCACGTCCTCTTGATGGCTGCTGAGTGCCTCTTGCTGGCTGTGCGTCATAGTTACGAGCTTCCTGATTCGGAGTAGTCTATCGAGGACAATCTTTAAGGTAATGATCCTTAGAACCACATTTGAAACAACCACCGGTTCTCTTCCAGCATTCACTTGGGTGTCGTCTTCCACAGTCAGCACATGGTTGTATCTGATTGGTAGCAGCTGGTGCTCTAGCTTGAGCTGGCTCATCATTCCTGGGCCTTTTCTGAAACCTTCTGGCAGGACCCGAGTACTTAAAGTCCCTCTTACTCTTGCCTCTATCTTTTTCTCAGTTTCGCTGCTCTGAGTGCTTAGCCTCTTCGGCTATCTTCATTTCTCCACCAGTGTGGCAAAATTCGTTTCTTATTGTGGGGCTATCAATACTCGAAATTCATCGCTCAACCCATCCTCAAAACACACGCAGCGTTCATAATCAGTTGGCACAATACCTCGGGCATAACGATTCAGACGCAGAAATTCTGCTTCGTAAACTACCACGGTCTTACTTCCTTGAACCAGATTAAGGAATTCCTTCCTTCGGGCATCCACATAGCTAGCCCCAATATACTTCCCTTGAAGTTTTGAAGAAATCCTAAGTAATGCGATCGGCCTGAGTGCCCTCCCGAATAGTAAGCCACCATTGATACGCCTCGTCTCTCAACAAGGACACAGCTCCTCTCACTTTCTGCTCGGCAGTGCACTCCAGATCATCCATGATCCGCTCCACAGCCTCAAGCCAATACTCTGCTATACTTGGGGCCACACCCGAGACACCCCTAAAAACCTCGGCACCACTTGATCTAAGTCGTTCTGAAATTGATCCACGAGCTGCTAGCCCAGTTCTAGCCCCAGCAACCCTTTCCAAGATTCGCAACATTGCTTGAGATAAAGCAATATCCTCCCTCATACGGTCATGTGATCCAGTTTCAGTCCCAGATGACGCAGGTGCGTCCATTTCTGGCATATGACCCGATGCTTCAGACGCAACCCTAGCACCTTGGCCTCTACCACGGCCTCGTCTGCCACGTCTACATCCTCTAGCGCTCATATTTGGTAATTCGATTTAATCTGTTTAAAACTCTTATGAATTAGTTTACTATTTCAATATTTATTAAACAATATCGTATGAGGTATAAAAAGAAAAGTCGTTTTCGTAAACGCATCCTATAGTGTCAATCTCTATAGTTTCAACATCTAAAACTAAAAGTTCTAGAGTGTTCCTATAGTCATATCACAATAATCATAACCATTCATTAATAGCATGTACTTACTTGACTTGTTGCCGGATACCCGTGATGTCATACTTCCTTTAAAACATATGTCAAAATGTAAAGCAGCTTTTTTAAAAATATTTTTAAACCCAAACCACAGTCGAGTTTTGAACCTGGGCTCTGATACCATAAAATATAACACCCCAAACCCGGCCCATGCGTTAAGGCTAGATCTGACATGTCACATGTGAAAATCCACTTAAAAAAACAATCAAAAAAGATTACAAAATTTAGAGGAAATATTAAAAATAGATTTGATTGATAAATCGACAATTTGAGATGTGAAATCTTATAAATCAAAATTTTGAAAAATATCAATAACAGTTTGTGTAAATTTTATAAGGAATTAAAAATATTTTAGTTTTGAAAAGAATTAAAGAAAATTCTACGAGTAATTTCTGAGTTAAAAATATGAAAATTTTTAACAAACCATTTTTGTAAATTCATTTTTGAATAGTTTGATTATTTAAGTTTTTAGAAATTAAAATCTCAATTAAAATACTTTAAGCAGTTTGTAAATTCATCAAATCAAAACCAAAAATTAATCCAAAGGCCTTATTACAACCTTAATTCAAAATAGCCAAGTAATTAAAAGTATTAAAAGAAATCCACGATCCAATTTAACCGTTTCAATTTAACCGTTTTGAAGTATGGCCTTCACCGAGACATCCACGATCCAAGTCTCCATCACTGATCATTACCTGAAAGGGTTAAGGAAAACGGGGGTGAGTTACTATACCTCAATGTGCACCCCACTTACAATTGATCATTTGGGCCAAAAATCCATTAAGCAAATATTTGGGCCTAAGCCCATACACAATAATAATAATAATAATAATAATATGAATATAACATGAATATGAAATGCAATTCCCAAACCAAGCCTAGTATTTCCATCCGCTACACACCACCTATACCAACCAACACACCTGTGGGTGATCTTTAGTCAACCCACCCCGCCAACACAACAAAAGTAGGCATTAAGCCATTTATATCAAATTTGTCGACAAGCCACCAGATTTACAGAATTTACATGGCATTGCCATTTTTCAGATTTGTGGCAGAGCCACCAGATTTATGTAGCAGAGCTACCAGAACTTCTCTTCATCATTATCCTATCCCATGCAAAACATGAATATAATGAATAATAATTCACAACAATGTATTCAAATATTTCTTACAAAAGTTATGGCCCATTTCGCAAATTTTCAGATCGGCACATATAGCAAATATATCAATTTGGCCCACATAGCAAAATATATCGCTTTGGCCCACATAGGAAAATATATCGTTTTGGCCCACATAACAAAATATATCGATTTGGCCCATATAGCAGAATATATCGTCTTTATCATTTCTATCACATAATGAAATTTAAACCAATTTTTCCCGGTTTCACCTTGATACGTTTTTAATCAAACAGTTTAATTATTAATATGTCATTAATCTCTAACCCATGGAAACGGTGTGAGATTACACACCTGATTACGGTTAGCACTACGCTTTCTCGATCGTTGACACCTAAATTTTATAACGTTTGATTAGTCTACATACGCGATTTAATAAATCTATTTTAAAAAAAAACAAACGATCTAACAATTACCCTCGGAGTCAGGAGCAACTACAATTTGTCAGTTTTCCCCGATTAATGATTCACAACCTGGTGGAAAATCCCGAATTGCTGATGCCTCAAAATTATGAACGACTTCGAATAATTGATTCTCGCCGGATAAGGGTCCACAACCCGGTGGGAAGTCTCGAATTGCCGAAACAACCCTTCGCTTGAATTTGGGAGTAGGGATCACTAACCCGCTACTTTTTCGATCTCCAATCACTATCCCTTTTGATTCAATATTGCTTGACTCCATTGAAATCAAATATTAGTCAAAACTGATATTACGTTGTTATGAATGATTGATTTAAGGAATAGGGTTGGCTTACCACAAAAATTCGTATGATCTCAAGATGAAAAATCAAGCGATAGAGTCCCTATAATAATACCGATTAATCATCACTATCTTAACGAATAAAAAGTGATTATAGAATCCGTGAAAAACTCTTACCTTAGAGATTTTAGGACCGAATTCTAGCGATTAAACGATGACTTTGAAAACTCCAAGTTTCGGCCTTCCACTATATTTCTACGGCAAAGAAAAGTGATTTCGAATAAGAGAAAGTATGGTGATGGTCTCGGTCAATATGGCCATCCCACACCAAGTCATAGATTCGGCACTAAGAGAAAGAATAAAAATATAAAAAAATGTTGAAATGGTTCACTTACCGATTGATCAAAGCATGAGTAGAAATATAGTTGAGAAGAAAATATGTATGAAATGGAAGATTCGGCTATAAAGGAAGATGACCAATGATATTCGGCTATAGGGTAAAAACAACAATAAAATTTTGGTTCAGGAGATTATTGATTTGAAAGGAGGAAGAGAGGTGTTTGGAAAATTTTGTAAAAGGAGAAGAGAGATGAAAAGAAGGGTTTGTGAGGTTTCGGTTTTTCAAAGGAGAAAGAGTGAATAATATGGTCTTAAAGGTTGATGTACATTCGGAAATCAAAAGAACGAAAAGATGAGAATAAGTTCACCAACGACTTGAAGAATCGGCAAGAAGGAAAATTTAGAGAAAAAGAAAAATGACACCAATGTTGCATAGATGAATTTTGGCCAAAACAAAAACCAAAACTTCCACCAATTGCTAAAGACCAAATTCGGCTAGGAGAAAAGAGTTTTGGAGGAAAAATGGTACACTTGTTGCTAATGGAATTGACCAAAACTAGCACCTAAGCCTAACCAAAATGCTAACAAAATTCGGCCATCCCCTTTAGCCCCAAAAATCGTCCATATTCATAGCTAAATGGTCAAAAGTTTGGCCACCCAAACTTTCCAAAACGATCTCCATGAAATAAGCAACATGTTCCCCTTACATGCCATTTTCTTTTGATTCCTTTCCCTAACTTCAATCTTTCCTTAATCTCTTTAGCCATCTTGCCATAAAAATAAAAGTCCAACTTACCATAATAAAATGCTTGACTGACACTTGATGAATAAATGCAAAAATAAAAGTCAAAATTGCACACAAAGGGATTTGAACCTCTTCCCTCAAAGCAATACATGTGGCACCTTATCCTACTTACCAATAGCTCAATTATGCTAGCCATTTACTCATTTATTCCCATATGCTATAAGATTAGTTACTCCATCTCCTTAAAATACTAAATGCCAAAAATCTTACAAGGTCCAATTAAACCCCGAGCCTTCTCAGGACATCCTAAACATACACAAATAATAATTTAACAAGCTTAGCACCAAAAATAATGCAACACATAAAATTTCAAATTTTAGGATGTTACAGAGTTACACGGCCTTCTCACATGGTCGTGTCCATAGCTCACTCGGGCATGTGCTCAGCCACGGCTTTGTGCTTCCCTTTACAAGGGGATTTTGACTGTAACACCCCAAACCCGGCCCATGCGTTATGAGCGAATTTGGTATGTCACACGAGCAAAACATGTTAAATCCTTTTTATTTGTACTAAAATAGGTATTGATTTGTTAAAATTAAGAAAACAAGTTTGATTTGAAATATTTGATAAAATTTCTACTAACCTCGAAGATTGATTGATAAATCGATAATTTTGAACTCGAGAATTTATAAACCATGACTTTTGAAAATATCGTTTGATAATCCGAGAGAAAATTTTCGAGTTTTAAGTAAAATAATAATTATATCAAACATAAAGCAAATAATAAAATACTCCAGAGGCCTTATTACAACATAAAACCCAAAATAGTAAAGTGAACGAAAATAAAAATCTAAAGTTGCAAAATAAAAACACAATTTCTGGAGTATGGCCTCCACCAAGTCATCCATGGCCCAAGTCCACGTCACTGAGCATTACCTACAAGGGTTAAGAGAAAAAGGGGGGTGAGTTACAAGAACTCAGTGTATAATCCCCTTACCGACATCCACTGGGTCTATATCCATATAGCAATATCTTGGGCCTAATCCCATTTACAAAATAATAAATAATTGAGAAAAATGTAAGAATGTATGCAACCCATCCCATCCAGCCAATCTCTCCCCCGTACCAGCCAATCTCTCCTGTGGGGATCAAGTCAACCCACTCCGCCAGTCTCTCCAATTTGTAGTCAAACTGCCTTTTATAATATTTGTGGCTGAGCCACCATATTCATATACGGCAATATAGTCGGCACATGGCCTGTAACACCCCTATCCCGTATCCGTCGCTGGATTAGGGTTATAAGGCATTACCGGACAAAACTCAGTTCATCACAGACATTCATCAATCATTCATGCTACAGGTTATAATTATAACTCCATAACCTTTCAATCTCATACGCAATCACGATCCATTTGTTTATTAATCCAAACAAGCATATTCGACTCTCGATATTCAATAAATAGTTCATGCATAACCTATACTCTTATCTCATGCTACTCGAGACCTACAAAATGAATCATGTACGAAATTTGAATACATCATTACTCCTAATTTACACAAGTTTCATACTTCTAAAATCCAAACCATTTAACCATTGAATCTATGTTATTCAAACATTTTGACACATCCAGGCATATATCGTTCACTTTATATATATATAAACTACGTGTCAATACATCTATTTCATTAATCAAATAATGACTTATTATATCATAACTTATGCATATGCAAATATCAAAACATATAGACCCATAATATTCTCATTAAACATCCATTTATATATGTGGCATTAAAAATTATAGCATGGCTTTAACATGCTCCTAAATACATAAATATAAACAAATCCCTTGACCATATATTCGGACCTCGAATTAAAACTCCAATGATCAACCCAAAACATATACTTAAACATTTTTATTATCATCACCGAATCATAACCAAACATCACAATCATATATGTCAAGCTATATATATATAATATAAGCTTAAAACATGACTAAAACACATAACCATTAACATCAAAATCAAGCCATTTTAGCACAGCTTAAATACATTATCAAAACGATATTCAAACATAGAGTTAGCCTATACATGCCTTATGCCTAAAATTCAACTTCTATTAGTACCAAAATAAGTTGATGAGTGTGGGTGACTTGGTGAAGATTCCTCGAGCCCGTAGCTTGATCAAAATCTATAAAATAGAATGATGAACACACGGAATAAGCTAACTTAGCTTAGTAAGTCTTAAGCAATCATAATATACCAATTGAACATTCAAGCATTTTAAAATACTCAAGAAATAATATGGAATAAAATAACTTAACTCGAAAGTCCTTCAAAAAAGAATACTTTTACCTCACTTAACATAACACTTATCATTTCCTTACCATTAGTATACAACTTACCAACTCAGCATCAAATTCAAAATATAAAACATCCTTTCTTTATAATATAATCATAATACCCATACATGAAACTCAATAAATTCACATAAATATTCGAGCAAGTAAAGGGCCATGTACATCCGAATTATCTTTTCAATTACATAAATACATGTTCATTTAAACTCTCATATATCCAAGCATCTAATAACAATATTTCAAAGCTTAGTACTTAAATGATCTACTAATGTCGAATGCTGATGCTCATTTAGATAAACCATCATCACTATTTTACCTTTAAACTTCAATTTATAATCTCATTATATAGTTCACATATTATAGATTAAATACTCTTTTCCCAACTACTCATATTTTCGATACACATAATTCCATAGGATCACATATTAATGTATATACAATAAGTATATACTTTACACTTAGTAACTTCACATAAAAGGAATATATATTCACATATATTTGTATGTATATCCATTTGACATTTCATACATTCGTATACCTGGCATCAAAGTAATCCCAATATGTCACGTAATCATAAGCATAAGACCAAATATACAGGTTCAATTTGTATCCTTCATATCAATATACTTATACGAATACCTTTAACCACATTATGCTTTCATATAACCAATTTTCTCATGACCTAGTTTATAACAATTTGCATCTACCAATTGTATATCACATTTCATTCATCAATTCATTTACGTATTATCATCACATGTATATATGTATAATACATGAATATGAATAACACATTCCTTGCAGCCGAATTTAACCAATTTCATTTTTTAAATGCTTAGGCTCACTTAATTCATTTCATGACTTTACTAGTACATAATCTAAGCTTGGGATTTCAACTCACTGATATAAAACCTGCTAGGCATTTGCCCGAATCTCACATACTGACACTAGACTTGCTAGACTCAAGGTCCATAGTTCAAACACCGGCATTTAGCCTGCTAGGCAATAAGCCCGATATAATTCATCGGCACGAGGCCTGCTAGGCATTTAGCCCGATAAATATCACCAGCACAAGGCCTGCTAGGCTTGAAGCCCGATATAAATCACCGGCACAAGGCCTGCTAGGCGATAAGCCTGATAAACTTTCACCGGCACAAGGCCTGCTAGGCATTTAGCCCGATAAACTTTCACCGGCACAAGGCCTGCTAGGCTTGAAGCTCGGACATTCATATTATTAAGTCATCTCATTCCCATCACATACTATCAATATCACATATATTTCATATAATTCAATATCACTTTCGCACCATACCAATATTACATATATTCTATATAATTCAATATCACTTTCACGTATTACCTCAGTGAGTTCGATTACATAAAATGCTAAATTACTTCCTCACATTCGGTTTTAACATGTTTAACTCCACAAGTTCATAATTCAACATATGAACTTAGTCCTTACACTTTAAACTATCAAGTTTATAATTTACGCGATTAAGCCCTTTTGTCTAATTAAACACAGAAACGATCAAATTTTTATACGAAACTTTCACACATCATAAATCACATATAATTAGCACCGAAAATAATATTAAAAAAATTTTCAGACTCGGATTCGTGGTCCCGAAACCGCCATTCCGGTTAGGGTCAAATTCGGACTGTTACATGGCCTTATTCACGATGGCACAAAGCCGTGTTTACATTGGCACATAGCCATTATTAGAATTTGTGGCATTGCCACCGGGCTACTCTTCTCTTCATTCAAATTTCTCATCCCATGCAATATGTAAATATGCATAATAACATAAAATATTCATATATAAATAACAAATATTTAATCTATTGAATCCTTTTTATGAATCAGCCCATTAAAGCAATATAATCATTCGGCCCACTAAGGCATTTAAACAAATCGGCCCATAAGGGCATTTCGGTAAATCGGCCCAATAGGGGCATTTCGGTAATTCAGCCCATAAGGGCATTTTCATAATTTGGCCCATAAGGGCATTTTTGTAAATTCAGTAATTTACCCTCTAAGGGTAATTCAATAATTTACCCTCCAAGGGTATTTTGGTAATTTCGCAACTTAGACTTAACTACTAATTTGAGCATAAAAATTTAAATTGTCCATCCGCGTCATACTGACTAAATTGACTATAACTCGAGTTAGGAAGCTCAAAATTTAGATCCGTAAATTTTCCTTGAAACTGGACTCATATATCTTCTTACTACAATTTTTCTAGAATTTTTGACTTAGCTATTTAGTACAGTTTATTCCTTAAAATTTCCCTTGTTTCACTGTCCAATGGTTCTGACCTCTCTTACCCGAAATTCAAATATCTTACTGTACCGATTTCATATGTTGCTCCCACTTATTTCTATTGAAAATTGGCTCACTAAGGAATCTATACATATATATTATAACTCATAATTCACTTTGTACAATTTTATACGATTTTTCTAAGATAGAACAGGGAACCACAAAGTCAATCAAAACCAGTCTCACTAAAATTAAAATATCTAAGAATATAAAATTCCTTTTCCTTCTCTGTTTCTTCCATATAAGATTTAATTCAATATTTTATTCACTTATTAATCCCTTTTCTCCTATTTTCTGTGATTTTTCAAAATCACGTCATTGCTACTAACCAAAACTGTTTCATTCCAAAATATGGTTACTACTACGAACTTACGCATGCCCGAGTGATCACGGATGCCGGTTTCTAGTTTTCTTTGGTATTTCGACCAAATCACAGAACATTTCATGCAAATTTTCAGAGAAGTATGAGATTATACACCATTTCAAACATGTATTCGGAAGGGTACGGAATTACAGACCTTATTTGGATTTCTAAAGAACCACTCTTCGTTGACCCTAAAAATAAAATCGATCAAAAGTTAACCTCGATTTCTTAAAGGTTCCAACAGTCCAAAAGTACTCACTCACAAGAGTCACTTACCACAATCATGATCCTTCCCTACTAGATTCTAAAATCCGATCTTGCACCTTGGCTATTGCAACGAGTTCCAATCAACTTTCGAAACCAAGGCTAAGAGAAAGATAAGTAGCAGCAAAGGATGGCTTGATTCGGCCTTCATCAGAAGAGAATAAGAGGAGTTTAAAATAACAACAAGTTGCTAGGTTTGGCTTAGCCAATGGATGAGAGTTTCGGCTTAGCCAAGTCAAGAGAAGAAAGAACAAACAACATGAAATAAGAAGAAAGAATATTTACCTTAATAATAGGGATGAACCGAATTGAAGAACACGGTTTGGCACTAGTAGCAAGACAACAAAGAAGGATCGGCTATGGAGGAAAAATGAATAAGAACAATTTCGGCTATGAGAGTATGGATTAGAGAAGAAGAAAAAGAAGAGAAAATGCCCACTATTGTCTTGAAGTTGCGGCAATGTTAGAAGAAGTTGGAAGAATGAACACAAAGGATGCCAAAAAGAATTAGGCCTAACAAGCACCAAAACTATCAAAATGTTCCCATCAAAATTCGGCTACCCTCTCCCTTTCCCAAACCATTATCATCTTTACCAAAAGATGAACATAGACCAAATAAAACCTTTCCAAAACATCCCCCACAAAAAATGCCAACATGTTCCCTATTCTTACCATTTTCGTTCATTTCTTTCCCTCTTTTTCCCTAGTCTTCCTCCTTACCATATTCCTTAGCCATCTTTCCAAAAATTAAAAAGTCTTCCTTACCATAATTAGCTTTGATCGACACATGGAAGAGAAGCACAAAAATTAATCCAAAATGCAATAGATGGGATTCGAACCTCAGACCATTAGTAAACTCCACACGCTAGTTTCCACCTTTACCAATAGACTCCTTGTGCTAGCAAAATGCACACTTATTTCCTTAAGACTTGATGCCACTTGCCTTCTCCCCTTAAGTGCTCAAATACAAAAATTTACCTATAGTCTAACTTGAATCTGGAACTTCCTAGAAACCTCGTAACTTTCCAAAATTACCTTCCTAATAAGTCCAACTTGAAATAATGTCGTTCTCTTGTTCTAAAAAAATCTTAAATACTCCTACGTTTAAGGCCCATTGGGCCCAATCTCGCTAGGCCCAATTTTGGGATGTTACATTGACCCTCATACGACCTAGGTTTTTCCACACGGCCAAAGCACACAGCCGTGTGGTTCTAAGTCAGCTATTTTGGTTCTGTGTATGTTTTTTATCTGAAAATGTGTCCATGTGTTTCGGCCATGGCTGACCTTTGGTGAGGGTGGCTAAGAATTCTGATCTGGGCTTCGGCTTATGTGTTATTTGTGACTATTGTATGAGATGTTTGATTTTAAATCCAGTATGTTGGGCATGTGTGCATATCTGCTTCTGGCTGATTGTCTGTGACGTGTTCATTATTTCTATGGGATTGAATGCATACATGCACTTGCATAACGTATTTTAGGTTGGGTTGTGAAGAGAATGAAGACTGTTTCTGTTCTGATCTGGCAGTTTAACTGCGAGCTTATTTGTGCAGTAGTTTACCACACTGTACCACATGTACGTCAGCTTTGCTGCGTACCAATATCTGATTTGGCAGTTTAAACTGCAACATGTCTGTACAGCGGATTAGCCAATTGCACTGTACTACAGATGCGCCAGCCCTGCTACGTATTAATAGTTGAGTGGCTTAGTCCACATACATGACGTGTAGGGTTGGATGATGGGTCTTTCGAGGTCCTACGTCGTATGTTTTGGTTGGATGACCTTAATCAGCTCTTATGAGGTGTGATTAGGGGACGGAGAAGTGTGTTGGCTCGATGGGTAGGTTTCATTACTTGACTGCATTCCATACACATCTGTTTGAGCGTTCTGGGTGCAACACTATCTAATTGTATTCTGACTGACTGTGTGTGACTTGATGTGCTTGAGTTGTTACGTTTTGTTGGGACGATGGTTCCAAGTTTACTTTCTGACTCTATGACTATCTATAAGTCTATTGCGCTATTGAATTGAATTCTGTAATTCTATTTTTAGTCTTGATTCGAACTCACATTGAGCTCGTGTAGTTCACCCCCTTAGTGTTTCCCCTTGCAGGTACGTTTCTGAAACTCTAACACTAGACTCGGCATGCGGAGGTCTCAGACAGTCTCGGTTGAAAATAATTTATCAGTTATCTTTTCAGTTTTCGTTATGATTTACAATTTTGATCTATAGAATTTTACAAAAACTGTGGTACAAGTTCTATTTGGAATTTTTCGCTCGTACATTTTATTTTGTTTATATATATTAAACATAATTGAAATTTTACTGACTGAATTCTTAACAATTAAATGTTTTCGATTCGTTAGGACAACGTGTTTTGTAAAATTTTCCATCGATCACTTTGGTGATCAATGTGACCGCCGGAATTCGGCCTAGACTTCTAGGTCGGGTTTTGGGGCATTACATATACACAACTTTGAGATATTATTATTCTGCCCAAAAATAGTCAGAATTTATTTCTAAGTATAAATTATATTTTCAGGGAATAACAATTCTACCAGTTTCAATAAAAGAGAGATTTACTTTCCTACTAAAAGTAAGAAAATTATTTATGGTTCCATGTTTGATTTGTAATTGTTCGAGCCTGCACTCGAAGCTATTCGTGGTACGAATAACGGAGAAAGTCGTTCGGTTGAATGCCAGGAATGTCAAGGATCCATCTCACTCAAAAAACATGTACTTTTCGAAAAAAATTTATTGCTATAAATATAACAAACCAACTCAGTTTTCAATTTTTTTTTTATGCTTAGCAAGAAAACCATTTTTAAACCAGATTTTTTCCAACACCATACCATTTCTATCATCAACCATATAACGAATCAATTAACAAGTTATAACATGTTTGTTTCTACAATATTCAATTCAGTCCAATTCTCAACATTCAATATCATCAAGTATAAATCGAATCATGCAATTATATTACATCAATAGATAGATTTGCATTAATCACACATATGTATATATGCACATGTCTATATATATATGTGTGTGTGTGTATTATATATTAAACTTGAATAATAGAAGTACAAAATGAAATAGTTCACTACTCGTCTAGGACTCTCTCCATCCCTTTCTCTCACGACGACTCTGCATCATCTTTAACTATGTTCGATAATTCAATAATAAAACAATATCATCTTACATCCAATTCTCATCCAAATACATAGTCAGTATATTTTGCATTTTGTTCAATTTAGCCCTTATAATCAGGATACACATAGTTTTCTATATTTAACATTAGACCAAAATTCAATTTCACACTCTTTCATTAGCGGCCTTATACTTTCTATCTATAGCATAATTTCATTACATTTTTTAGTTATTCAATTTAATCTCTAATGGCATAAAATCAATCATCAAGCTAGTTAAATTTTGTAATCAATTTCACCACTTTTTCACTACATTACAACTTAGTCTTAACATGCTGATATTCATATCTTAAATTATTATCAAAACTTAAAGCTTATAACAATGAAACCAAACTAATTTCTCATTAATTCTTAAATCTATCATATGGGATTTGAATATCTACCATTATTCATAAAAAATTCAAGTAAAAATTAATGAAAAACTCACCAAATTTCCCAATTGAGTACGGCAATGAAGAAAAAGAAATGGAAAAAGCTTTGTTTCTCTTTCTTTTACTAGAAGACGGGTGGCGAAAGATTATCAAATGTTTCAATCTTTTTCTCCACTAACCTTTATATATTGATTAATATTCAATTTAATTAATCATGTTTCATTTAGTTAATTAATGTATTAACTTACATATTTTATTTATAAATTAATCTAAGTGGAAGTCATCCTTCTCCTTCTCCTATATTTCATGATTAAAATTGGTTCATTAATCATTTAAGTCCTTGGATAATTTTTATCTAGGTCCAAAAGCATTTTTTAATTAAAATTTAGTAATAATTGGACTTCTACAATTTAGTCCCTGAGTTTTAATTAACTATTTTCTCAATTAAATTACTTAATTGATCTTCAGTATAATTTCTTAATAACTTCGTTATTCTTTATATTTAGTCCTTGCATACTTGATTTATGGAAATGAGATTTTAAAATTGCATTTCTCGGCACCACTTAAAATCGGGTCGTTACACAGGCTTTCTTTAAAACGTCACAAAAAATCTCTCACACCATTTACACTAAACATATAATGACGTAAACCTATATTTTTAATTTGTCATGCAAAAAATATAGACAATTATTAAATGTGATGACTATTTATTATTGTCACTTTTGTAGTATAACCTATGACGTTATTTTAAGTGTCACACCTAAAATTTGTCATTAATTGATAGATTTGTTGTAATCCCAATATATAATACAATGTCTTTTTCTTAAACTGAGCAAATCTTCCTACACCTTTGAATGGAATAATTATACCTTTGAATTCTATAACACCAAAAATCAAAAGTTTGTATTATATATTTTTGCACTTAGATTTGAATTGAATAATTGCACCTTTAAAGTTGAATAATGCTAAAAATCACTCAAGGGAAGAAAAAATAAAGTTTGTATTGTATATTTTTGCACTCAAATCTGAGGCACATATAGTCCCCAAAAAAATGTGACTAAGTGTTGTTTTAGAAAGGTCATAACACTAAGTATTGTTTCAAAAAAGTCATGACATTTTGGTGCTAAATGCATTATATTGGAATCACCATTCATTTGTAAAATCTTAGTTTACATTGTATTGGACTCACCATTCATTTTTCAAAATAATATTGTATTGGTTGCAAAATCTTAATAGTGTATTAGAGTCATGATAACTGTATTGGAATCACCATTCATTTACATTTGCAAAATCTTAGTATCGTATTGGAACCATTCCTTTGCAAAATCTTAGTATTGTATTGGAATCACTATGGTAATTGTATTGGTTGAAAATCTTAGTACTGTAATGGAATCACCATTCATTTGCATTTGCAAAATATTAGTATTATATTAGAATACTATTCATTTGCATTTGCAAAATCTTAGTACTGTATCGGAATCACTGTGGTAATTGTACTAGAACCAGCATAGTAGAATCACCATGGTAACTATATTAGAATTACCATTAATTTGTAAAATTTTAGTACTTTATTGATTGGAATCACCACAATGGTGAATTACTAAAAAAATCTTATTTGCAAAGGTTAGAAAAGTTTCGGATTATTTTCGAACGAACAGAAAGATTGTTATTTCTCTATTTCATATAATATTTATTATATATCAATAATATATAAATAATTTTAAACTATAAGTCCTCTCTCAAGAATTTTTTTCAAATGATTAAACTCTAGAGAATTTATGAAAATAGTGAAGACATTGACACTTATTTACAGGGTAAGTGTGAGTTACGAGAGTGTATTTTAATTAATGTGAGACTTAAATTAACTATTTAATTTCTTAAAACATATCTAAAATTATATATCATTTTATTTTATTAATTTATTTGTAAATTAAAAAATCATGAATTTGTATATTAAAAAAAATGGCATAATAAATTTTATTAAAAAAGATAATGGGAGTATTTATCAAATTTTTTGGTCTAAAAAATAAAATAAAATAAAAGATAAATGGTTAAAATAATTCTTTCTCACAAATAATATTTCAAAGAATATCGAAATTAAAACTAAACCAAAATACATGATTGTAATTATTAACTTCCTAGTTTCTTTCTTTCATGGTAATGGACGAAATGAGTCATTTCAAATTAGGTTTTTTATGCTAACGAAAATAATCAAGTTGATTGAAATTGATTAATTTTGCTCTAGTTTATTTGAATTTCATGTTTTTTGTGCTAACTATTCTTTTTTGCAATGATAATTGTTATTTTTAAGGTAAATTATTGGAATAGTTATTTTTGTTTTTTGTTTTTTATTGTCTTAGGTTATTTTTTAATTATTTATGTTTGAAATGTTACGTTTTAGTCACTTACATTATTGTGTTGTAACATTTTAGTCATTGAGCCGTTAATTGGCATTAACAGTGTAATGGTAAGTAACTAAAAGGTTAGTGAATTTTTAAACGATATTTAAAAAATCTAATTATTTTATAATTTATATAGTGAATTTTCTTAAAAGGTTAGTTTTTAAATTTTAAAATAATTTTTTTATTTAAGTAAAATATAAATTTTCTTAAATTTAATATAGAAGATAATTACTTTACCTTTTTATATAGATTTTTACTTTAAAACAATTTTGAAAAAGATTATTTTTATTGAAAACATATTTATAAATATAATAATTTTAATTTTTCATGTTTTAATTGTAGTTGTTATTTCTAAACATTTTTTAATTAACAAACGGTAAAAATATATTTTAATACTTTTTAAATATTTATGTAATTTTAAATAAACTCCCATTAAAAATACAAATGACAAGATGATGTTGTAGTTAAAAATTGATACAATAACAAATTTAACCCTCAATTTTTACAGATTATGTCAATTTGAAAATAAATTTTTTTTTAAAAGGGTCAATTACACCAATAGTCACTCAGCTTTGATGCAGCTGATAAAATAGTCACTTTAGTTTCAATTCAATCACTCAACTTTCAAAAAAAAAAAAACAAAACAGTCACTAATGTTATCGAAAAGTGACAAATCAGTCACCCATTAACATTTTTCGTCACTATCTTAATGATACTGTTGACGTGGCCAGTTAACTAGTTGATGTGGCCAACTAACTTGCCACGTTGGACAAGGCAAAGTTGAGTGATTGTTTTTTTTGTCCTTCCTTTTTTGTTTTTTTAAAAAATGGCCTAATATCCGAACAATCTATGTTTTCAAATATGGTGATCTATGTAACACCCCAAACCAGGTCTATGCGTTAAGACGAGATTTGGTTTGTCACACCGATCGAACATCCAAAATTCTCTAATGATTTAAGTTAAACAGTAATGCAAAAACCTTTAAAAAAAAATAAGGTGTAATAAAAACTAAGTACAATGATTTAAAATTTATGAATTTGGAAAAATATACTTGTTTGAAATCTTATATATATTTGTCAAAACCTTAACGTAGTTTTAAAAGAATTTAAAAGAGTTTGAAAAGTAATTAAGGTGTCCAAATTGAAATAAAACCCAATATTTTTAAGAAAACCTTATAGATTTAACATAAGCCCATATTAAGAGTCTTAAAACAAAATTAAATCCATCCACACATAAAAATCCATAAAACATAAATAGAGGCCTTATTACATCAAACCCAAAATAGTAATTAAAATAAGTAACTTAAATAAAGTTCATAGTTTATAAAACCCATGCTTGTAGTATGGCCTCCACCAAGTCATCGCCGGCCCAAGTCCACATCAATTTCCATTACCTGAGATGGATAATAAAACGGGGTGAGTTACTAAGAACTCAGTGTGTAACTCACTTACCACCATTATTGGGCCAGACCATCAGGGTATTAATTTGGGCTTGAGCCCAATTTACAAACTTTAACAATATGAAATGAAATAAAATATATAAAATGCATGAAAAATGAATTTCCCAACCAAGCCTAATTTCCATCCGCTACACACCCCCGTACCAACCAGCACACCTGTGGGGATCAAGTCAACCCACCCCGCCAAACACACCAATCATAGGCATTAAGCCTTTTTAATAATATTGTATTGCACTATCGAACTAGATTGTGACATAGTCACCGAACTAGAGGCATTAAGCCATAAAATTTGTGGCAAAGCCACCAAACTAGATTCGTGGCCACAGGCCTTTCTTCTCTTCATCATATATCCCGTCCCATGCAATTATGTATGCATAACACACTTTAGTCATATAATAATTTAAGTAACCCATATTACAATTGAGTCTATACTTAAACTTTTCATTTGGGCCTATTAAACACTATAGTATTAAACTTTGGCCCATATTTCGAACTAGAGGGTTTTTGGCCCATTTAGCGATCTAGCAGTTTTATGGCCCAATTTATCGATCTAGCAATTTTATGGCCCAATTTATCGATCTAGCAGTTTTATGGCCCAATTTATCGATCTAGCAATTTTACGGCCCAATTTATCGATCTAGCAGTTTTTTTCGTAACAACTTAGCAATCTAGCAGTTTTTCATAAATTTCTCGGTTTTAACCGTTTTCATGCATTTACACAAAAGTACTGATTACTACAAAATTTCCGATTTGGCCATCTTTACGATTTATTAAAATAATTACGGCTTGGTATTTAACCCGAGAGATAAGTGTGAAGTTACACACCTGGTTATAGTGAGAACTAGACTTTCCCGCTCGTCGATACCTATACGCATCACGATAAATTTATACGCTATAATTTATTAATAAAACCAATATAGAAATAACGATCTAACCTTTTACCCTCAGATTTTCGAACTACTTCTACTTGCGGTTTCTCCCCGATTGATGGTTCGTTAACCGAATCAAATCCACGAACAAATAATGGTTCGGGAGTACGAACTACTTCAAACAATTGATTCTCCTCGGATGAGCGTCCCGCAAACGGTGAAAAATCTCGGATTCCGAAATAGCCCTTTGTTTATACTTAGGGGATTAATGGAACCTCCCCTCTTCCGAACACTAAACACCGCCCTTTTCTTCCCTATCTTGATTGTCTTCAATGACAAAAGATCATAAGTCCAAACTAACATAATATCGAAAATAATATGACCAAAGGTTTTAGGAGTGAGATTTCCTTACCACAATATCCTTGTTCCACAAAATGAGAGTTGACCAAAACGTTCCCTTAACACCTTAAATCGATTCCAACATTCTATGTTACTTACGAACACTTGATTTCCGATCTTCCGTTATCGCACTAAAGTATAACAAATGAAAACGTTAATAGGATGAACTATTATTTCGATCTAATGAGATCCTCTTACCACCATCAAGATTCGGCCAAAATAAAAATAACTAAAAAGAACTCTTACCTAACGTCCACGATTGAAAAGAGATGATTGAGAAAGATGTTTAGATGTGATGGAGGATTCGGCTATGTAATATCAAAGAAAAGAGAAAAAAAATGATTCGGCTATGGCACACTAACATTCGGCCATGAGAGAAAATAATGGAAAACTGTGGTTGAAAAGAATTAAAAGATGAGAGAAAAAGATGGTATTGATTCGTTTTTCAAAGAGAAGAAAAGAGATGTGATAAGAAGCAAGGTACACTCGGCTATGGGGAAAGAAAAGAAAAAGAATGGCTTTTTGTTATAGGTGATTTCGGCACTATGAGAAAAGGCATACAAAGAATACTAAAGTGATATGCAAAAGTAACCAAATGGTCAAAAAATTAAGGCTTACCAAATGCTCAATTTCGGACAAGGGAGAAAGGTTGAGAAAGAATTGCAAAACTTTGCACAAAGGCTGCTAAGAATGACCAAAACAAATTCCTAATCCTAGCCAACTACTAGCATATTCGCCCAACCTCCCCCTAGCCACATTGCCGTCCAAATTCATGGTCAAATGGCCATGAATTTGTTTCCAAAACATTTTCCTTGATACTTGCCCTATGTCCCCATACCTTTCCAAAAGTTCTTGATTCCATACCATAAGTTAACACTTACCTTATTCCTTAATCTACTAACCAAAAATAACAAGGTCAACACTTACCATAATTAAGCTTGGCTGACACTTACCATACTAGAGCAAAAATAAAAGTTGTCAAAATGCCATCCAAGGGATTCGAACCACTCCCCTCATGCTATAACCCATGTGCCAACACCACCTTGCCATTACTCATCTTATGCTACATTTGACACTTAAATTAACTTAAGTGTTAATGCTACTTGCTCCACTTCAATAAATTTTCAAACTAAAAAAATTATTCCATACCCGAATAATTCTATACTCTTCTTCAGGACTATAATAGGCATGAAAAGTAATAAGAAAATTTTTCCTTTATAAACTAATCACCAAAACATGCAATATAACAATACCCGGATTTTTAGGGTGTTACAATCTACTTCACTCTACCATCAATCTCTTTTGTCTCCTTTTCTACTTTCCAATCCCTCCCCATCCAGATTTTGTCGTGCCAAAACCCAAACCACATCTTCTAATCTATGCCCTCGTGGCCACCATTGTTGTGTCGCTAAACCATAGCTTCAAATCTTGTGTCACCAAAACCAGAAACAAATATTGTAACCCAAGTGTTTGTGGAAATGTCATATTGAGCTACCCAAATATGAATAAAAATATCCAAATATAAACATGTAAATTATGTCAATATCTATCCAAAAAAAATTCTCAACATTATCTATCGAGAAGTTTACATAGAGACATATGGATATAAAAGAATTTTACCAAAACATAAAGGGTGGAGCGGTTATTAAGAGAAGGTTGAGGCAAGCACAAAACAGGGGTGCTGTAACATCCCAAAAAATTAGGGGATAGTAGAATCGGGTTTGTGGATCGAAAGAGAGTAGTCATGCCTTAATTTTTGAAATTATCTATGCATTTTTATGTAACAAATGAGGTATTAGTTTGTTGGGTAAGTGTTAGTGAAACATTCCTTGAAATCCAAGTTCAAATCCCTTCTCTCACACCATTTATATCATTTTGCAAATTTTGCCTTAAACCCTAGCATGCGACATGCCTTGTTTTTAAAATAAATATTGCAAAATTATTTCAGGGATGAAGAAAAAGGCTAATGGTTAAAATAAATATGAGAAAGCATGGAAATTAAATAAGGTTCCAAGTTTGAATCCTTTCCCTTGCAAAATAATTTAATTTTTGGCAAAACCCCCTTGTTTTAATGTGTAGGCCATCCAAACCTAGTTAACCTAGGTATAAATATTAATTTTTCATTAATAATCAACCTTTAATCCTCTTCCTTATTGTCCTAGATGTTCCTTTCCTCCTCTTCTTCTATTTTATTTTAATTGTTTTCCTTTCCTCCATTGTTGTTGTCGCCTAGACCTAGTTTTGCCATCTCTTTCTTTTTTTCCTTTTGCCACAAGATTTGTTAACATTATTCTCCACCATATTGTTGTCATTTTTTCCTCATTAAAATCAGCCCCAAATCTAAAATCTTGAACTCCATGATCGATCCCGAACATTTCCAAGAAACTGCCATTGTTGTTTATCTCGACTAGCTTGGGTAAGGTCTCTTTTCTCTTCAGTTTCTTGATTAATTTTGTTAATTAAAAACCAAAATTTCTTGATATAGAATTTTTAGGATTTGAAATGATTTTCAAAGGTAATTTTCCAGATTTTAATAAGATCTCAAACCATTATAAAATTCAGTCCCAATTTTGGCCACCATAGGTGGTGGTACATCCGCCTATGTGCAAGAAATAGGGCTATTTTGTTTCTTAGGTCTTGCCCATATTTTTCCAGCATTAAATTGTGTTCTTGAACCCTATTAATCATCCTTTAATCACATGTTATTAGGGAGAGACGTTCTGAAACACCCCACACCCGGCCCACGAGCCTGAACCGGATCTGGTATGTTCCTTAAGAAAAACGGTTTTGAAGTTCTTTATTACTTAGAGATAATTTGTGTATTTTTCGAAAGATATTGGTTTTGGGTTGGGCTTAGGTTGGAAACCCGTTTACTTGATTTTAAAAGAACAATTATTTAAAGTGACAAAAAAACAATCTAGGGTTTATTTAAGAAATATGTTTTAAACAATCATTAATTTTAAAGTAATTCGTAACATAATAATAAAAATTTAAACAGAAATGAAGTAATCAAACTTGGGCCTTATGGCCTTATTACATCAAATAATTTCCAAAATTAAAATGAAAAGTACTTAGCAAAAATAAAGTCCAAATCGTTTATTTTTCTCCTGCATGGTCACCTTCAGCTCCTGCCGACCGGGTCCATTACTGCTCATCACCTGAAAAATAGTCCTACAAGGGGTGAGTCTACAGACTCAATGTGTACACAAAACTAACAATCAACAGATCAGGCATACATATTCATATCAAGTACATATTCGAATCAAATGATGCAACCCAAACCCAAGCCTAGTTATCCATCCGCTACACACCACCCGTACCTGCCAATCACACCGTGGGACTACTAAGTCAACCCTCCATCCGCTACACACCATCGGCGCATTTGCGCAATGACGCGTGCTCATCGCCCATATAATTTGTGTCATTAAACACCATATTCAGATAATGTAATCGAAGTTACCAAATTCAAATAATGTAACCGAAGTTACCATATTCAAATTATGTGACCGTAGTCACCATATTCCGTTGGTGAGACCGAAGTCAACACCTTCTTCCCCTTTCACATATAGCCCGAAATGCCCCAAATATTATTATATCATGCATAACATACTTATTTCTCATTCATGTTACTATTCACATGTTCAAAATATATCATATTCGTAATCCTATCAGAAGTAGGAAACGTACCTGGGTACTCTTTACCACATTTGTGGTACTTAGCCACATTCTCATTCTTATGCATATTCATATATTAAAATAATTATTGCCATAATATATTGAAAGTTAGTGTGAGTACACACCTGATTCGCTTAATAGGTTCCTTGAAATCCCGAAGAGAATCGACCACAGATTTAGATCTCAAATCCTACATAAGTTAATCACTTTAAAAGACCATTCGGCCACTTTTCCAAATACAACTAGGATTTGTATTACTTACCTTGTTGCCGTATGGAATGATTGAAAATCCCAAAAATTAATAGTATCCCTTTTCCTTGAAATCGGCTAGCACTAAAATCGTAATTATATCAATTTCTGACTTTTGAATAAATGAGAAATAATACCAAAATAAGCCTTGACCGATTGGATCTATGTACTTACCTTAAAATTTCCAAGTCTCGAAAATATTCCTTGTTTGTATGTCTGTCAAAAACCCTATAATTCCATGTCAGATTTAATCTAACATATAAAACATAACCTTCGACCAAATATATATATTTATCTTACCTTAGATCCTTGATCCTTGTTTTCAACAAGTGTAGAAACCTGAGAGACCCCTTGCAGATTCGGCCAAAATTGCTAATAGGATTAGTACCCTGATTTTGGTAAAAAGAAAAGGAATAGAAATTGATTGACCACAGATCTTACCCTTTTGATGTTGTAGTTGATTGCTCCTTTACTTAGAATCAACAAAGATTTGGCTTTGATTGTAGAAACAGAGAAGAAAATAGAAGAAGAGAAGATGGATTTTGCTTAAAGAAAAATTCGACAGAGAGGGAGAGAGAGCTAGGAAAATTTCAGCACACTTAGGAAAAGACGAGAGAATAGCCTTAGTTCTCCTCCTTTAGCCAAAATTACTAGGCCAAGAGTCCTTGCCTTGGCCACCACTCTTCCTTATGATAATATTATCTCCTTTATTTAAAATAAACGCATTTAATCCATCAATTATCTCCTCAAATAATCCAATTAAAGAAAATCCTTTATTATCACTTATTATTCACATATTTATGAAAATAAAACACCTCTCTTTTTAAACACATGTGCCGTCCACCTCAGCCTTCTGGAAGTAAAATTAAAACCTTCATTATTTGCTTCTCAAGTGACTCGAACTCAGGCCCATTCCTCCTGCATATGGCGCCATTTCCTTAAGCCCTAAGTGACATTTTCAGGCCACTTTTCCAAGCCTGTTTGTGTGTCAAATTTTACCAACTTTTACTTTTAAGGCCCCATTGCCTTAATTTCCTATTTTAAACTTTAAAACTTGACATTTCTCGATTATTTCTAAGTTTCCTAAAATTTTCGATCGGCTCTGTAACTTGCCATTTTTCTTACATTTCCAGGTTTCCAAAAATGTTTACTTTCCATTTTTGGAAACATTTCCAAAAATGTTCAGGTTTCCAAAAATGTTCAAGTTTCCAAAAATGTTCAGGTTTCCAAAAATGTTCAGGTTTCCAAAAATGTTCATTTCCATTTCCATGCATTTCTAGGTTTCCAAAATATTCAAAAATTCATTCATAGTGCTTAAACTTGTCATTCCATACAATTAAACTGAAAATGCATAGGCCCTTTTCAGGATGTTACACGTTCTTGATCAATTAACTAATCGGGTCTCACAAATCGTGAAGCATAAGTACAATTAAGGATAACTAGTTTGTTATTTGGACATAGTTGTTGGGTAAAGGTTAGGAATTGATTAATTGAAGGAATTTAATCATTAATTATGCACTTATTTTCCAGTATATTATTGAATTAGGTGCTAACCAAATGCCCCAAATCATCCGTAAAGGCAAAGAACGATTGTGCGTACCATTCCCATCGATATAGTGTAAGAAATCTGACTAGTTTGGATTCATAAAATAGTTATAATTTCAACAATTGGTGTGGACTCATAAGTGGGTGTTTGGGGGATGTTTTAATGGTAAATTTATTAAATTTACACTAAATTTTAGTTTTGGTTCGTTTAAGGAATTATTAAAGAAAATTGAAAGATTCGCTAGTATGCTGCAAGGAAGTGAAAAATAAGGTGTGGGTCCTAAACACAAAAATTGTTTGAAAATGTTAAATATCATGTTATATTTGATAAATTAGCTTTCTGGTTAAATTGGCTTAATAGCCAAATTATTAATTTTGTGCGTGGCCGAACCAGGTATGTTTTGAGCCTTAAAAGATTGACATGTTGGCAAAATTGCTAGTTTGATAGTACGAATGTTGGATTGAGTTTGTAATTACATACTTGAGTTATGAGATTTGAGAATGTTTGACTGAATGATGTAATGTGTTGAGATATTAAGCTGATGTATGATTTAAAAGCATGAGATATTAGTTATGTTGTGTATTGAAAAGGGTGCTATTTATGCACAATGGATATCCGTAAAGTATGTGAAATTGGACGATATTGATTGATACCAATACAATGGTAATTTGAAAGATTGGAACATTGTTTCCAGTTTCTGAAAGTATGTGATTATTAAGGACATGCTGAGCATGTCAAATGAATGTGAAAAGTATTGAGATATGATTATGTATGAGATTATGTGACATATTGCAAATGCACTGGGTTAGGACTTTGTGATTGACGGAGGAGTTTCGTGGAGTACCAATGGCATATTAAGTCTGCATTATTTGTAGTTAGTGCATTGCACCTGGAGTACCGAGGGGAATGGCAATTTAATGCATTTTTACTGGAAGCTTGTCTGCATTCTTACTTGCAGAATTTTCTGCATATTGTTATCAATGGTTTCAACCACAACGGGCTTAAGCCCATAATGTTTTAGAGTTTGGATGACGGATTCTAGAGAATTCGTGGTGTGTAACGGATGGTATGGGTAGGAACCTTTTTGCATTGCATCATGTGCACGACATACTCGAATTTTATTGATTTATGCTACGTATTGTATTTTGTTGCATTAAATGGTATCGAAATTAATGATTGTTACTCAAATGAATGATGTTCCATGTTCATACACCGTTCGACATCAATTTGATAATGGCTATGTAATGATAAGAAATTCCTATAATGGTTCTTTTCTCTTTTGTTAAAGTTAATCTGTTTCACTATATTCGATATTTATGTTTGTTTGAATAATTGTTTGACTCACACTGAGCTTTTCATAAGCTCACCCCCAATAATGTTTAATTTTTAACGTAAAACTCAAAATTGGGACTAGACTCGGCACTCGAAGAATCACCTTGCACCTTAAATTATTTTTTTAATAAGTATTAATTAGTGTCTATTGGTTTCAGTTTGTAATTTTTAATGACTTCTGATATGTGGCTTGGTAACTGTTCTTTTGGGGATTTTTGAATGCATGGATCACTCAAGCATAATGACTAGATAATGCATGATATCAGACTTAAGTAAAATTTGATATTGTTCCCTAGTTTCCACTGCATTTCAAAGGAACCATTTTTTAAAAACAAATCGATAAGACAACTAAGTTTCCAAAATAACTTGAAAAATGGTTTTCCCGTTGCATCAGTTTAACTTTGAGTTTTTTTTAAAGAAGAGCAACAAGAAAACAGTTTTTCTATAACAACACTGTCAACAATAAAAAGAATCCTAAGCAGACACACCCTAATGAATGAATGCTTTTAAGCTAACTCAAAGTACAACTACAATTTTCTCTAAAATGAGTTTATTTAAAGTCTTCAAAAGTAATGTAAGTTAGCTTAGCCATTTCAGTGGCTAATGTAGCCTTCTCAATCTAGCCATAATTTCTAAGCCGGGTTCGCGAGGTTATAGGTGCCCTCAACATCGACAACAAACCTTACACCAGTGCCCAAAGGCCACCTATCTGGAGCTAGAGTGGAAAGGGTCCCAATACAATACAATTCCATTATGGTCTTGGAAACCTCGGTAGGAAATGGCTTGTGGTTGGTTTTTTTTGGTGGGACTGAAATAGTGGAGAGCGAAGAGCATAATTTGAAGGAGGGTTTAGGTTTTTCTTGAAGGAATTTGGGTTTTGGAGAGAAGGGTGGAAGGGGAAAGTGTGTCGACAAGGATTGAGTTTGGATTTGGAGATTCATTTATATTTCCTTTTGGATTTCCTTACTAAGTGTCACATCCCGAAAACCAGGTTAGAAGAAATTTGGTTAGTGAAACCAAGAGTGGTCATGCCCTGTTTTTGAATTAAGGTTGTGAAAATTATGTCAAGTAATTTGTTTTGGTTCAGTGATTAATAGATGTGAGTAATGTGTGTGAGATTTTGAGTTCAAACCCTTTCCCATGAATTTTCCTATTATTGCTAAATCTCAATCTTGGAACATCTTATTTATAAATTATTTTCGCTCAAGTGATGTCAAGAATGAGCTTGTTGATTTAGTGGTAAAGCTTTAGCTTACCCTTTGGTCATGTGTTTGAATCCCTATGTATGCAAAGTGAAAACTATTTTTTGTTTTAACCTTTAGGAAAAAAAATCTTATGCAGTTAGTTAATAATAGCTAGTTAGGTAGTTTTAAAAAACGTGATGAGAGATTTTCCTAATTTTTCTCCCTCAATCGACCATCTCTTACACTCCACTCTTCTATTTTGCATTTTCACGTTAGAGAACTCTTCACCGTATTCTTTTATTCTCTTTCCTTTTGTTCTCTTCAGCTTTTTTCTATTATTCCTTTGCAGCCTTTAATCTTTTATTTTTTATTATTTATACATGTTTTCATCGTTTTATCATTTTTCGTGCCTATTTTTTGGATTTTGTTCTTTGGTGAGGGATTTGGGGTTCCGAAATTGTGGTAAGTAACGTGTAAGTATGGTGTTCTTTGTAACACCCCCAACCCGTATCTGTCGCCAAAATAAGGTTACGGGGTATTACCGGAGTTTACATGAAACACCCCAAACCCGGCCCACAAGCCCTGACTAGATCTGGCATACTCCTTGAGTAAAACTTGTTTTGTCATCTTGGAAAATATGTTGATTTCGAAGAAAAATAGATTTGAATTATGATCTTGTTGAAAACCGTGTCTTATGTAAGTTTTGTATCTCATTAAAATGTTATCTTCATGGTTTAAAAATTATAAGTTAAAAGAAAAACCGAATTTAGAGCTTATTATTAAGTTGAAAACCATAGGTGTTTAGGTGTCAAAACAGTTTAAGTTGTTTTACGAAAATTTTTAATCCTTTAATTGATGTTGATAGTAGCAGAATAAAAAGTTAAAACGCATAAATAAAACAGCTAATAGTGGCCGAATTATAATAAAACATAACCCAAAATAAATCCTGAAATAATAAAAGAAAACGTGATGAGTTTAACTAAAAGAAAACCCGAACTGCTGAGTTGAGCATGGCCACCACATAGTCCTCGCTGACCCGATCCACATCACTAAGTATCACCTGCAAAAGTTATCCCACGAAGGGTGAGTCAACAAACTCAATGTGTAACAGTTACACTAAAAGCCCAATTGATCATAGCCTTAACTATAACATTTCGGCAAAGCCCATTTTAATCATACTTGGCCATAAGCCCATAACATAGCAAGTCAAACCATGACATATTAATTCACATGTACATATAACATGAAATACAATCCCGAGCCCACCTAGATATCCATCCTCTACACACCACCCGTACCTACCAATCACACCGTGGGGATTACTAAATCGACTCTCCATCCGCTACACACCCTCGAAGGCAGTCGCTGTAGTCAACTGCACATCACCCTTATAATCGTGGCATGGCCACCATATAATTGTGTCACCGGATTCATAATTTGTGACATAAGTCACCTGATACATAATATGTGACATATGTCACCGGATAATTAGATAAACACCACCGGAACACTTCCCCTTCATCAATATCACCCATATGCCCATGCAAAATACATATTATTCAAATATTATGCAGTGTATCTTACCCCAAAGTCATAACGAATTTCATACATAACTCATATTCATGCTTATAACATCATTAATCGAGTGTTAAGGGGCTAACGTACCTGAATGCACTGTACCACAGAATGGTACCCATAGCCATAATCATTCGTATTTTCACAATCACAAAACACAGATTAACACTATTAATCAATCGGTAACAAATGTAGTGTTACACACCTGATAAAAATGAGAACTACGCTCTCAACCTCACTGACACTTTCGCTCGTAGGGATAACAGTGAACTGCTTATCCCATTCCGATGCTGGCCAGCACCCCGGTGGCCAATCACGTACCACAGAAACTGAGAGTTTCTTGAACTTAGGGGTAGGATTTGCGCTTCCAATCCTCTCCTTAGACTGGCTAGATCCCGACTCCATGAGATTAACTTAATCAGAGAAAACGATTGAGTGAAGGAATCTAAAAACATAGATCTTAAACGAACAAGGCTTACCTAGATCGACAGAATACTAAAGCTTCCGGCTTTCACTTCGGGAATCGATTGAGTACCGACATAACACTTGATGAGAAATTGACTAACAATAAAGAGTATGGCCTTTGGCCGAATATCAATATCCTTACCTCGAGTATCCAAATCTCGAAAGTTTCCCTTCTAATCGTCGGCTACAAATGAATCCCGAAATCCCCCTTCAAGGTTTCGGCCAAAGAGATGTAGGGGATTAGAGCCTTTGATTTTCGACAGTCCAAGAAAGAAATAGAATAGGAAACCAACATAGAAGAGATCCTTACCGAAAAGAGTGACTAAAATGTGAATGGTCCACTAACTCTAGATGTCGACAAGAGGAAAAAGATCTTTGGTTTTCGACTTTTAGTGCTTAAGATCAATCGACTTTAGTCTAAAAATACCTTCAGCTTTTGATGAATCTTGAAAAGAGAAGAGAGGAGATTGAAGTTTGATGCGCTTCGGCTTTGATGTCAAAAGGGAGATTCGGCCTTAACAAAAGAGAAGAGAAATGTGGGGTTTAAAGTGTTGCGTCACTGGTGAAAATAGAAGGGAGGTTTCGGCTATCACAAGAGAATCAAAGAAGAAGAAAGCTAGGGACGGATCTAGTTTCGGCTTAAAAGAAAATAAACAGAGAGATAAAAGATGAGAGGTAAGTGATCTTAATGGTCTCTTGAAGTTTTGGCCAAGGTCTAAAAGGGTGAGAAAAAGGGTAAATTTTGGTGTGGTTCGATTATGAAAGAAAAGGGTGAGAGCTCAGGAGAGAATGAAGCTGAATTCGGCAAAAGAAAGTGACCCACTTGGCACTTTGATGGCATTAAGGTTTCGGCACAGCACTAGAGAAAGAAGAGAAAACTGAAAAGCATCAAAACCACTTAAGCAAATTTCGGCTACTCCCCCCACCTACATGACCGAAATTGTCATCCAAGGTGTCCCTTGGCCGGCCAACTCTTTTCCTCTCACTCAAATCCCTTGTTTTTCTCCTATTTCTTCTCTTCAGCTCTCATTCAAAAGAGTTTGAATGAGTCAACACTTATCTTTCCCTCTTAGCCGAATTTTAAACTAATTTGACCAAGTCTAATCCTCATCCACTCAAAGTCATTGTGCCGTCCACGACTGCTCCTCCTTGCCGTAAAAATAAAAACTCCAGACGCTTCCCTTGCTGCTCAAACGTAGGCCCCTTCATACTCCCTGAGGCGTCACCCTCTTGAGTTCTAAGTGGCGCCTCCCTTGCCACTTTACCAGCTAAGTTCTTGTGTCTAAATCCCCATACAAATTTTCTTAAAGCCTAGCTTCTTGAGCTCCCCTTTCCATGCTTAAAATCAACTATTTTTCTATAACTCCTATCAACCTCCCAAGATTCCCGAAGCCCTCAAAACACATAGAAATCATACACAAGCATGATACCAAGTACATTCACGTGAAAATGCATAACCGTAAATCCCGGATATTACAGTTCTACCCCCTTAAAATAATTTCGACCTCAAAATTACCTGACTAGAATAGGCGAGGGTATTACTGTCGCATTGCCTCCTCCGGCTCCCACGAAGCTTCTTCCGATCCATGGTTATGCCATAACACTTTGACGAGAGGGACTGATTTCCTCCGTAACACCTTCATATCCCATTCTAGAATCTGAATCAGCTCTTCCTCGTAGGACAAATCTGGTCTTAGCTCCACCTCCTCAACTGGCACTACATGAGATGGATCCGACCGGTAACGACGTAGCATCGAAACATGGAACACATCGTGCATCTGCTTCAATTCTGAAGGCAACTCTAATTGATATGCCACTGGTCCAACCCTTTTCAAAACCCGATAAGGTCCTATAAACCTGGGACTTAACTTTCCCTTGCGACCAAATCTCATCACCTTCTTCCATGGTGAAACTTTTAGAAATACCTGATCTCCCACAGCAAACTCTATTTCCTTCCACTTAAGATCTGCATACGACTTTTGCCTGTCAGATGCCTCTTTTAACCGTGCCCAAATTACCTTAACCTTCTCTTCTAATTTTTCCACAATCTCCGGACCTAAAACATGACGTTCCCCCAATTCTGTCCAACACGTAGGAGTGCGACACTTCCGTCCATACAGCGCCTCGTACGGTGCCATCCGAATACTTGCTTGGTAGCTGTTGTTGCACGCAAACTCTGCTAAAGGCAAAAACACTTTCCAGCTTCTTCTAAAGTCTATCACACAGCCCCTCAACATATCCTCTAACACTTGAATTACCCGTTAAGACTGGCTGTCCGACTGCGGATGAAATGCTGTACTGAAATCCAATCTGGTGCCCAAAGCCTGATGCAACGCTTTCCAAAATCGAGACGTAAACCTCGGATCCCTATCCGAAATGATCGACACTGGCACTCCGTGCAGCCTCACAATTTCTGCCACATACAACTTTGCTAACCTCCGCAGAGAATAGTCAACTCGCACTGGTATGAAATGTGCAGACTTCGTCAACTGATCCACTGTCACCCACACTGAGTCCTTCTTAGTAGGCGTAAGAGGAAGCCCACTAACGAAGTCCATAGTAATTCTCTCCCATTTCCACTGCAGAATCTTTATCGGCTGAAGCAACCCTGACGGTACTTGGTGTTCAGCCTTGACTTGCTGACACATTAAGCACTTCCCTACAAATTCCGTAACTTCCCACTTAAGACCAGGCCACCAAAATTGATCCAGTAGATCTCTGTATAACTTACTTCTTCCAGGATACATAGCATAAGGGATACTATACGATTCCTGAAGAATTCTCTGCCTTAATTCCTTATTCTTCGGCATACAAACCTTGCCCTGAAAACACAGCACTCCATCGCTGTTCACACCATAGTTTTCCAATTCCTCATTCTGCACTTGTCGTAGCTTAACACTCATCATCTGCTAACTGACTCTCTTTCACCTGACTCAACCATGTCGGCTTTACTTGCAACTCTGCTAACAAACTTCCATCGTCATAAAGACTAAGATGTTCAAACATCGCCCTCAGGTCCGACACCACTTTCTGACTTAAGGCATCTGCCACTGCATTTGCCTTACACGGGTGATACTCTATGGAACAATCGTAGTCTTTCAACAACTCCACCCACCTTCGCTGTCTCAAATTCAGTTCCTTCTAAGTCAGTAGCTACTTCAGACTCTTGTGATCTGTGTAGATTATTGACTTCTCTCCATATAAATAATGCCTCCACACCATATGAGCAAAGACTACCGCTGCTAACTCCAAGTCATGCTACGGATAATTAACCTCGTGTGGCCTTAATTGTCAAGATGCATAAGCGACCACCTTCCCGTCTTGCATCAGAACACATCCCAATCCTGTGTGAGAAGCATCACAATATACCACAAAACCCTTCCCTGCCTCAGGCTAAATCAGAACTGGAGCTTCTGTCAGCACCTTCTTAAGCCTCTCAAAACTCTCCTGCTGCTTATCTGTCCAAACGAAAGGTACCTCCTTTCTCAACAATTTCATCATAGGTGCCGCTATTGATGAGAACCCTTCTACAAATCTTCTGTAGTAACCTACTAATCCCAAGAAACTACGAACCTCAGCCACAGAGTTAGGTGGTTTCTAACCTAACACTGCCTCAATCTTCTGAGGGTCTACCCTTATCCCTTCTGCAGAGACCACATGCCCTAAAAACGCAACTTCCCTCAGCCAAAATTCACACTTGGTGTACTTGGCATACAGCTTCTTTTCCCTTAACACTTGCATTACTACACGGAGATGCTCATCATGCTCTTCCTCAGACTTAGAATACACTAGGATGTCGTCTATGAACACAACGACAAATTGATCCAAGTAGGGTTGGAAAACTCGATTCATCATATCCATGAACGTAGCTGGGGCGTTCGTCAATCCGAACAGCATTACTAAGAACTCATAATGCCCATATCTTGTCCGGAAAGCTGTCTTATGGATATTCACTTCCTTCACTTTAAGCTGATGATACCATGACCTTAGATCTATCTTTGAAAATACCGCAGCTCCCTTAAGCTGATCGAACAAGTCATCGATCCTCAGTAAAAGGTACTTGTTCTTGATGGTTAGCTTATTCAACTGCCGGTAATCTATGCACATACGCATAGTCCCCTCATTCTTCTTCATAAACAGAACTGGTGCTCCCCATGGAGACACACTAGGTCGGATAAACCCACGATCAAGCAACTCTTGAATCTGAGCCTTAAGCTCAACCAACTCCTTAGGTGCCATTCTGTACGGAGCGATAGATACCGGCGCTGTACTCGGCAACAAATCAATCCCAAACTCCATCTCACGATCCAGAGGCAACCCTGGAAGTTCCTTCGGAAAGACATCCACAAATTCGTTTACCGTCCTAACCCCTTCTACAGCTACTGCCTTAGCCTCCAAGGCACTAACAATCATCAGAAAAGTTACACATCCCTTTCTTACCATCTTTTCTACCTTAAGGCAGATACTACATTCGACAAGTAATTCCGTCTCTCACCCATGACCACAACTTCATTGTCATCGGAAGTTCTCAATGACATACGCTTAGTAGCACAATCCACATTCGCACGATGTTTCACTAACCAGTCCATGCCTAAAATTAGATCAAATTCCCCGAATGGCAACTCCATTAAGTCAGCCAAAAACTGCGTCCCCTGAACTTCTAAAGGCACTTCCTTAAAGAATTTGTCTTCCACTACTGATTACCCTAAAGGACTAAGTACAGTCGTCTTCCTAGGTACAGTCTCACAGTTCACATGCAGAGTTCTAGATACTTCACTAGAAATGTATGAATGACTTGACCCTATATCTATCAAAGCAATAAAGGGTAACTCAGAAATAAGGAACGTACCCATTGTGACATCAGGTGCGTCATCGTCTTCCCTCCGACGAACCACATAAACCAGAGCCGGCTGTCTCGCCTCTGTGTTACCACCTCCCTTACCTGGTGTTCCTCGACCTCTACCAGAACCATTACCTCTGCCATTCGGACCACGACCCCTCGACGGCTACTGTCCACCTCTGCCAGCCTGATTAAACCCCTGAAATGCTGGTCGGTTCCATTCTGTATCCACTGGACAGTCCCTAATCATGTAATCCTTAGACCCACACTTAAAGCATCCCCCTGTCTTTTTCCAACATTCTCCCAGGTGCATCTTTCTACATTGGTTACAAGTACAGTACAGTCCTCCCACAACAACCTGCTGACTTCACGGCCCATCCACTCTAGGTCTCTTTTGAAAATTCTCGGATAACCCTGAAGACCCATAGTTCCTCTTGTTCCTATTCTGACCTCTATCCCGGTTCTGTCTCTCAGTCCGCTTAACTTCTTCAGCTATCCGAGCCTTATCCACTAAGACTGCAAAGTCTCTTTCTCGCTGCGGAGTAATCAATACTCGCAGCTCATCCCTCAGTCCATCCTCGAATCTGACACACCGTACGTAATCAGTTGCCACTATTCCCCTGGTGTACCAGCTTAACCGCAGAAACTCCGCTACCGACTTACCTCCTTGCATTAGATTCAAAAATGTCTTTCTCTGTGAGTCTATGTAGCTAGCTCCGACGTATTTCCCCTCAAACTTAGTCTTAAAATACCCCCAATCCACTCGATCTGTAGGGGTACCCTCTCTGACAGTGAGCCACCACTGGTAGGCCTCATCCCGAAGCAGTGAAACAGCACCTTTCAGCTTATCCTCTGTAGTGCAGTCCAGATCATCCATGATCCTCTCGACTGCCTCCAACCAATACTCTGCTACATTCGGAGCTACCCCTGATACTCCTCTAAAAACCTCGGCTCCATTTGACCTAAGTCTCTCAGATACTGACTTCCGAGCCCCATTTCCCATACTAGCTCCTACCACTCGCTCTAACACTCGTAGCATAGCCTGCGATACTGCGTCATCTCCTCCTATCTGCTCCTGAAATTCTGCCCCTACAGCTGGTGGCGGTGCCTCATTTTCGGAACCCTGACCAGACCCAACTGGTTCCGACACAGTCATTCTGCCTCTGCCTCTGCCGCGTCCATGAGTATTGCGACCACGTCCTCTAGAACTCATGTGTACGTCATGTCTTACCGTTTTATGAACTTTTTATGCATTAGAGTCTTTTCACTTTTTTGTTTAAGGAGAGTTTTATGCAATAGAGACTTAATTAGTGGTTTTTCAGTAGAAGTACACATATACCTAGGGTCCATGTCTCTAAAGTATAGTGTCCCTAAATCTATCAGCTAAAGTATCATACATCAGCATACTCAAATCAATTTATCAACAAAAGAACATACCTGGCAGACCTAGGCCGAGAACTCTGGTGCCATGCTTCCATAAACCATTTTATCCAACAATTTTCAAAAACCCAATTTGGCTCTAATTTTGAAAATGTTGTGGGCTTCAAAACCTAAGGCCGAGTATTTAAAATTGGGCTCTGATACCAAGTTGAAACACCCCAAACTCGACCCACAAGCCCCGACCGGATCTGGCATGCTCCTTGAGTAAAACTCGTTTTGTCATCTTGGAAAATATGCTGATTTTGAAGAAAAATAGATTTGAATTATGATCTTGCTGAAAACCGTGTCGTTATGTAAGTTTTGTATCTCATTAAAATGTTATCTTCATGGTTTAAAAATTATAAGTTAAAAGAAAAACCAAATTTAGAGCTTATTATTATGTTGAAAACATAAGTGTTTAGGTGTCAAAACAATTTAAGTTGTTTTACGAAAATATTTAATCCTTTAATTGATGTTGATAGTAGCAGAATAAAAAGTTAAAACACATAAATAAAACAGCTAATAGTGGCTGTATTACAATAAAACATAACTCAAAATAAATCCTGAAATAATAAAAGAAAACCCGAACTGCTGAGTTGAGCATGGCCACCACATAGTCCTCGCTGACTCGATCCATATCACTAAGTATCACCTGCAAAAGTTATCCCACGAAGGGTGAGTCAACAGACTCAATGTGTAACAGTTACACTAAAAGCCCAATCGATCATAGCCTTAATTATAACATTTCGGCAAAGCCCATTTTAATCATACTTGGCCATAAGCCCATAACATAGCATATCAAATCATGACATATTAATTCACATGTACATATAACATGAAATACAATCCCGAGCCCACCTAGATATCCATCCTCTACACACCACCCGTACCTGCCAATCACACCGTGGGGATTACTAAATCGACCCTCCATCCGCTACACACCCTCGAAGGCAGTCGCTGCAGTCAACTGCACATCGCCCTTATAATCGTGGCATGGCCACCATATAATTGTGACAGAGTTACCGGATTCATAATTTGTGACATAAGTCACCGGATACATAATATGTGACATAAGTCACCGGATAATATGGTAAAAACCACCGGAACACTTCCCCTTCATCAATATCACCCATATGCCCATGCAAAATACATATTATTCAAATATTATGCAGTGTATCTTACCCCAAAGTCATAATGAATTTCATACATAACTCATATTCATGCTTATAACATCATTAATCGAGTGTTAAGGGGTTAACGTACTTGAATGCACTGTACCACAGTATGGTACCCATAGCCATAATCATTCGTATATTCACAATCACAAAACATAGATTAACACTATTAATCAATCGGAAAATAATGTAGGGTTACACACCTAATAACAACGAGAACTACGCTCTCAACCTCACTGACACTTTCGCTAGCAGGGATAACAGTGAACAGCTTATCCCTTTCCAATGCTGGCCCGCACCCCGGTGGCCAGTCACGTACCACAGAAACTGAGCGTTTCTTGAACTTAGGGGTAGGATTTGCGCTTCCAATCCTCTCCTTAGACTGGCTAGATCCTGACTCCATGAGATTAACTTAATCAGAGAAAACGATTGAGTGAAGGAATCTAAAAACATAGATCTTAAATGAACATGGCTTACCTAGATCGAAAGAATATTAAAGCTTCCGGCTTTCACTTCGGGAATCGATTGAGTACCTACATAACACTTGATGAGAAATCGACTAACACTAAAGAGTATGGCCTTTGGCCGAATGTTAATATCCTTACCTCGAGTATCCAAATCCCGAAAGTTTCCCTTCCAACCGTCGGCTACAAATGAATCCTGGAATCCCCCTTCAAGGTTTCAGCCAAAGAGATGTAGAGGATTAGAGCCTTTGATTTTCGACAGTCCAAGAAAGAAATAGAACAGGAAACTAACATAGAAGAGATCCTTACAGAAAAGGGTGACTAAAACGCGAATGGTCCACTAGCTCTAGATGTCGACAAGAGGAGAAAGATGTTTGGTTTTCGACTTTTAGTGCTTAAGATCAATCGGCTTTAGTCTAAAAATACCTTCGGCTTTTGATGAATCGTGAAAAGAGAAGAGAGGAGATTCAAGTTTGATGCGCTTCGGCTTTGATGTCAAAAGGGAGATTCGGCCTTAACAAAAGAGAAGAGAAATGTGGGGTTTAAAGTGTTGCGACACTGGTGAAAATAGAAGGGAGCTTTCGGCTATCACAAGAGAATCAAAGAAGAAGAAAGCTAGGGACGGATCTAGTTTCGGCTTAAAAGAAAATAAACAGAGAGATGAAAGATGAGAGGTAAGTGACCTTAATGGTCTCTTGAAGTTTCGGCCAAGGTCTAAAAGGGTGAGAAAAAGGGTAAATTTTGGTTTGCTTCGATTATGAAAGAAAAGAGTGAGAGCTCAGGAGAGAATGAAGCTGAATTCGGCAAAACAAAGTGACCCACTTGGCACTTTGATGGCATTAAGGTTTCGGCACAGCACTAGAGAAAGAAGATAAAACTGAAAAGCATCAAAACCCCTTAAGCAAATTTCGGTTACTCCCCCGCACCTCCATGACCGAAATTGTCATCCAAGGTGTCCCTTGGCCGGCTAACTCTTCTCCTCTCACTGAAATCCCTTGTTTTTCTCCTGTTTCTTCTCTTCACCTCTTATTCAAAAGAGTTTGAATGAGTCAACACTTATCTTTCCCTCTTAGCCAAATTTTAAATGAATTTGACCAAGTCTAATCCTCATCTATTCAAAGTCCTTGTGCCATCCACCACTGCTCCTCCTTGTCGCAAAAATAAAAACTCCAGACGCTTCCCTTACTGCTCGAACCTAGGCCCCTTCATACTCCCTGAGGCGTCACCCTCCTGAGTTCTAAGTGGCGCCTCCCTTGCCACTTTACCAGTTAAGTTCTTGTGTCTAAATCCCCATACAAATTTTCTTAAAGCCTAGCTTCTTGAGCTCCCCTTTCATGCTTAAAATCAACTATTTTTCTATAACTCCTATCAACCTCCCAAGATTCCCGAAGCCCTCAAAACACAAACAAATTACACACAAGCATGCTACCAAGTATATTCAAGAGAAAATGCATAACCCCTAAATCCCAGATATTACATTACATTTCAAAACTATAAAAAATATAAATCATTTATTTCACAACATCAATCATAGAAAATTCCATCAATAACATACATCTTGTCCCTTATACGAGCCCTCGAGGCCCTAAGAACACATTAGAAACAAATCGGGACTAAATCAGAAACGTATAAAATTTTTCAAACTGCATGGGTCACACGGCCGTGTGACTCATGCCATGTGGGCATTCGAACTAGGGACACACGGCCGTGTTCCAGCCCGAGCCCATGCCTGAGTAACTTTCTAACTTGATTCACACAGCCAAGCCACACGCCTGTGTGCCAGGTCGTGTAATCCTTGAAATGCAACCTTTAAAAGTTTTACTTTTATTCAATTTAGTCTATGAGCCTAAAACATGCAAATTAACCATTTTTACACAAAATTGAGCCTAGTTGAATACTCATGGCATCCAATACAGCACATCATGGCAACAATTTGACATCAAATCCTTGTACTTTTACTATTTTAACAATTTAGTCCTTAATCAGAAAATTCATCAAAATCACTTAACAAAATATTTTTAAATACCAATTAATATTTCAAATTCATCATTTAACATCAAAAATTACTAGATTTATCAATGGCAACATTCACAATCTTTAACAGTTTCAAAATATAAGGTACGGGCTAGTTGGACCTTGTTGTAACGATCTTAAAAACATAAAAATTTATTGAAACTAGGGCTGAAACAGACTTACATGCATCATCACAAGGTAAGTCGAAGCTTCAAGGTCTTTTATAGATTTTTTCTCCACTCAAAATCGGTGAAGAATACATTAAGTTGATGATAAAACATTTTGGTTTTATTTATTTTAATTAATTATCAAATTATAATTTTACCATTGGTTAATAAATAAATAAAACACCAAAGTCATGTCCATATTCATCCACTAACTTCTTGAATGGTCTAATTACTATTTAAGTCCCTTTTCATTTATTCAATTACCATTTAACGTTTCGATAGTTAATTAGTTAAACATGATTTATTCCTTTTTAATTAATTACCTATCGAAACGTTAAATTTTTCAACGAAAATTGAATACCACTATAATGACACTCTGTAAATATTTTTATAAATATTTACTACTCAGTTTATAGAAACGAGGTCCCGATACCTAATTTTTTAAAACCATCTGACCTTCGGGTCATACCACTTGAACTTAATAACTCGCTTATATAACATAAATCACTATATCAAAAACCTTTTTAAAATCATATTTGACTCGTAAATATTAAATAATAATATTTGTAACACATCTAACCTATATCCGTTGCTGGACTAAGGGTAAGAGGCATTACCTGACATATTGGAACATTTTACATTCACTCTGCAACACCAATTATACAACATCATTTCATAATGATTCACACACATATAGTCCCTTCAGAAAGTCTATGAGACCTTAAACATGCTTTAAAGAAGGTTCGGGGCTAAACTGATCTCATACGGAACTTTGCAGAACTTAGAAAATTTTTCTTTCAAAACAGGGCACACGACCATAGAGCCTAGCGTGCCTTGGACCATGTCTCAGCCCGTGTGCAAAACTGACTAAAATCACACGACCTGTCACACGCCCGTGTGTCTGGCTCGTTTGCAAATTTGACTAGCTTCAAATTGGGATAGTGAAGGATACGGTCGGAACACACGCTTGTGTGCTCAACCGTGTGGGCAATCATAGGCCATTTGCAAGGCCAAATTGCCACCCATTTTGGGTCAAACCTACAAGCATCAAATTATGATCCAAAATCAGCCAAATCATACCAAAATTGACCATCTTATTTGGCCATTCATGAGAACATCCAAACTTACCAACTTTTGCATCACATAGCATGAACTATATTCATCCATAATCACATTCATTATCAAGCCATATCACATGCCTATATATACATGTCTCAAAACATATCTTAACATTTCTAGCCTATACATGTCATACTTCAATACGTGCAATTTCAAAAGGTACCAAAATATAATTCGATAATGTGGTGATGATCCATGATGATTCCCGAGCTCCCAGTAGCTTTGATAATCTATAAAACAATGCAAACACATAGAAAGTAAGCTTTCAAAAGCTTAGTAAGCCATATACAAATAAACTTATGACATAGAACATTTATAAACCATTTCATTCATATAAACTATGGCATTACACAATAGCAAATTCATATTTCTCATTTGGCTCAATTGTTCTTAACCACTTGCTTACAAACATCTTACATTTCCATGAAGCTCATTTGATCATAGCACATTTATATATAACATATCTTATTTCAATGTTCTCATACATATATCTCAATTCCATATTTTCACATATACTTACTTTTCATACTCAAACTTTGCATACATTTCAAACATACCTGCATGGGATACACATTTCCCATAATCATTCATTTCTCGGAGTGCCCGTTGAACCGATCAGAAATCAAATAGGATACTCGGATAGCTTTGAAAGCTCATACAATGCAAACGTCCCAGACATGGTCTTACATGTAATCAATATCGATGGCACTGTCCCAAACAAGGTCTTACACAAAATCAAATACGATGTTGCTATCCCAGACATGGTCTTAAATGTAAATCTCAAATTGATGCCAATGTCCCAGACATGGTCTTACACAATAACACATATCAGAATCCTATGTCATTACATATGCATCCTAACTATTCCTATGGTTCGTACGAGACATTTCAGACATTGTCACATTGTCAAAACTTTCTCGAATTTCACATATCCAACTCAAATAGCCATATATCACAATTCACTCACATATAAGCAATATTAGTTCAATCTAAATACATTTATTTGTATATCAACTTACCTCGTACAGGAAAGAACGGAAATGAATGACTATTCAAACTACTTTCGATTCCCCTGATCTAATTTCGTTTTCTTTGGTTCTTGATCTATACACATTCAAATTTAACTCCTTTATTCACCATATCATTTAATTCAATCCATAAACACATAGTTAGGGCATTTTACAAATTTGCCCTCACATGTTCACATTTTTACATTTAAGTCATTATTTTGTAAAATCACAAAATACACATAATTTTCTTATACACATGCTTAGCCGAATATTCCATTAGTCCATATAAGCCCACATAATTCATTTATTTTACATTTTAGTCCCTCAATTTCTCATTTTCACAATATAGCCCAAAATAGTCAAATTCATCAAAAATTCAAAGACAAAACATATTAATCTATCACATATCTTCCATATTTCATCAACTAACTTCACAAAGCTTACAAAATCATCAATGGCATAACTCACAATCTTCATCAAATTCAGAAATTGAGACATGGGCTACGTAGATGACAAAGCAACGATCTCAAGAACATAGAAATTATCAAAAACCAAACAAATTACATGCCACAATCAAGCAAAACCAAGGTCGAATATTCAATAGCTTTAAAACCTTTTTTTCTTTTCTTATTTTCGGTGGAAACAACAAAGATGAGCACCATGTTATCATTTTGTTTTATTTAATCATAATTTATACATCATTTACCATTTTACCTTTTCTTTAAAACATTTAAAATCCACCATCCTATAAACATATATGTCCTTTCATAAATTCAATGGTCAAATTGCATCATAAGGACTTCCCAATCTAATAAACCATATCAATTCGGCACACATATTAAGTAGCTCACAAAATTTTGCATTTTTTGCAATTTAGTCCTTTTATCAAATTCAGTACACAAACAATCAAATTTTCATACGAAACTTTCACACATGCTTAATCACATACTATAAATACAGAAAATAATAGTAAAATATTTTTTAGACTCGGATTTGTGGTCCCAAAACCACTATTTCGACTAAGGTCTAAACCGGGTTGTTACAACTCTCCCCCTTAGGGATTTTTGTCCCCGAAAATCTTACCGTTGAACAGATTCAGATATTGCTGTCTCATAACATCTTTAGGTTCCCACGTAGCTTCTTCAACTCCGTGTCGATGCCATAATACTTTTACTACTGGAATTTTCTTGTTTCTCAATTCTTTAACCTCACGAGCTAAGATACGGATCAGTTCTTCTTCATAAGTCATTTAGACTGAATCTCTATCTCAGACGAAGAAATTACATGCGAGGGATCTTATCTATATCGTTGAAGCATCAATACATGGAACACATTGTGAATCTTTTCTAGCTCAGGTGGTAGCGACAATCTATAAGCAACTGGTCCAATACGCTCAATAATCTCATATGGCCTGATGAATCTCGGAATCAATTTGCCTTTTCTGCCGAATCGGAGTATTTTTTTCCACGAAGACACTTTCAAAAACACTTTATCACCAATCTCAAATTCAATATCTTTTCGTTTCAAATCTGCGTATGATTTCTGTCGATTCGATGCTGCTTTCATAGTATTTCGTATCACTTTTATTTTATGCTCTGTCTCTTTAATCAAATCTTTACCGTGAATTTTATTCTCACTAATCTTAGTCCAGTACAATGGTGTTATGCATTTCCTACCATAAAAGGCTTCATACAGTGCCATTTTAATGCTCGATTGAAAACTATTATTATACACGAATTCAATCAATGACAAATATTGTTCCCACATACCATCAAACTCAAGAATGCAACATCTCAACATATCCTCGAGTATCTGAATAATCTGCTCGAATTGACCATCCGTCCGCGGGTGAAAAGTAGTACTGAAGTGCAATTTCGTACCTAAAGCCTCTTGTAGTTTCTTCCAAAACCACGAAGTAAACCTCAGATCTCTGTCAAATACAATAAACAGTGGTACCCCGTGCAATCTCACAATATTAGAAATGTATAACTCAACTAACTTATCAAGCGAATAATCCATTCTCACCGGAATAAAATGAGTTGATTTTTTTCAATCTATCAACTATAACCCATATTGCATCTTTCTTCCTTGGAGTTAAAGGCAAACCTGAAGCAAAATCCATCATCACTCTATCCCATTCCCACTCGGGAATTATAGCCGGTTGTAACAAACCAGATGGCACCTAATGTTCAGCTTTAACTTGTTGACAGATCAAACATTTTGAAACAAAATCAAAGATATCTCTTTTCATTCTAGGCCACTAGTAAAGTTGTTTCAGATCATTATATATCTTTGTACTTACTGGATGAACCGATAAGCGGCTGCTATGTGCTTCTTTCAAAATCAACTGAATCAACTCTAGATTTCTTGTAACACAAATTCGATCTTGGAATCTCAGACAATCATCAACATCAACTCGAAATTCAAAATCAGAGTTCAAATTACACAGACCTCATTTCGCTAACATTTCATTATCAACTTTCTGAGCATAAAAAATCTACTGTAAGAACAACGGTCTCGCTTTCAATTCAGCCAAAACCGAACCATCATCAGACAGAACTAAATGGGCGTTCATCGCACGTAGCACAAATAGTGAGTTTCGACTCAAAGCATTAGCAACAACATTTGCTTTTCCCAGATGGTAATCTATATCTAGCTCGTAGTCTTTTAACACTTCTAACCATCTTCTCTGTAGCAGATTCAAGTCTTTTTGAGTCATCAAATACTTCAGACTTTTATGATTTGAAAACACATGACATTTCTCACCAAAAAGATAGTGGCGCCAAATTTTTATAGCAAATACGATCACAGCTAAATCAAGATCGTGTGTCAGATAATTCTTTTCAGGCGGTTTCAATTGTCTTGAGGCATAAGCTATAACTTTGCCTTCCTGCATCAAAACACATCCCAGACCGTTCAATGAAGCATCACTATATATCACAAATTATTTACCGAATTCTGGCTAGACTAGCACTGGAGCTTCAGTCAATAGGGCTTTCAATTGATCAAAGCTTTTCTGACACTTTTCAGACCATTCAAATTTCACATCTTTCTGAAGCAATCTCGTCAACGGAGTTGCAATCATTGAAAAGCCTTTTACAAACCATCAATAATAACCAACAAGTCCCAGAAAACTGTGAACTTCAGACATAATTTTCAAAGGCTTCCACTCTAAAATAGCTGAAATCTTGCTCGGATCAACTCGTATACCGGATGCTGACACAATATGTCCCAAAAATCCAACTTCGCGCAACCAGAACTCACATTTACTAAACTTTGCAAACAATTGCTTATCACGCAAAGTTTGTAGCATAATTCTCAAATGTTCGGCATGCTCAATTTCATCACTCGAATAAATCAAAATGTCATCAATGAATACAACAACAAATCGATCTAAATATGGTCTGAAAATTCTGTTCATCAAGTCTATAAAGATAGCATGAGCATTTGTTAATTCGAATGGCATAACTAAAAATTCATAATGTCCATACCTCAGTCTGAAAGCAGTTTTTGGCACATCTGATTCTTTTACTCGCAACTGATAATATCTAGTCTCAAATCTATCTTTGAAAACACAGAAGCTCCTTTCAACTGATCAAACAAATCATCAATTCTCGGCAGAGGATATTTATTCTTAATGGTCACTTTATTTAACTGACGATAATCAATACACATTCTCATCGTTCCATCTTTCTTTTTCACAAACGAACGGGAGCACCACAAGGTGAAAAGCTCGGTCGTACAAAATCTCTGTCTATCAATTCTTGCAACAGAGACTTCAATTCTTTTAATTCTGTCGGAGCCATTCTATATGGAGCTATTGAGATAGTGGTCGTTCTCGGCACTAACTCAATGCCAAACTCAACTTCTCGTATTGGAGGTAATTCCGGTAATTTTTTAGGGAACACATCAGAGATTTCACAAACCACAGGCACAGATTCAATTTTCTTTTCTCTTACTTTCGTATCAATCACATATGCAAAAAAAGCTTCACATCCTTTTTTCAAAAAATTCAGAGCTTTCATCGAAGATATTACGGCTGGTAGCCCGTTCAAATCACTAGACTCAATCCGTACTATTTCATCATTCTTATATCTCAAATCAATAGTCTTTTGTTTGCAGTTCACAATAGCACCATGCAAAGTTAGCCAATCTATAGCCAGGATTATGTCAAATTCATCAAAAGGTAATAACATCAGATTAGTTGGAAAACATCTTGAAACATCAACAGACAATTCTTACACACTTTGTCAACCATGACACTTTTGCCTAAGGGGTTCGATACTCTAATTACAATTTTAGTAGACTCTATAGGCAAAGCCTTATTGGATACTAAATTCATGCATACATACGAATGAGTTGATCCTGGGTCTATCAATGCAATCACAAAAGTATCATAAAGAGTAAATGTACCCGTAATAACATCTAGAGACGAAGCTTCCTCACGAGCTCGAATGGCGTAAGCTCTGGCAGGTGCTTTCGCCTCAGATCTAGCAACTGTATCTTTCGTAGCTCTCTGGCTACCACTCACATTTCCCCCTAGTTGAAGTGTTATTCGACTTCAGATTCTGTACAATCTCTTGCTCAACAAACTTAGGACAATCTCGGATAAAGTGATCTAAAGATCCACATTTGAAACAAGCTCGATCATTTACTCGATAATTGCCCGGATGTCTTTTACCACAATGTCCACACTCAAGTCACTCAGATTTGACATTTCCAACACTTGCAATCAAAATGGCTGGAGCTCAAAAGCTTGAATGTGATCTTGCATGATCTCTACTCGTGTAACACCCCTTACCTGTAATTGACGCCTGTACAGAGTGTGAGGCGTTACCTTGGTAATCATACAACATCATTCGAGCTCATTTCAAATCTCACCACATCCAAAATACATATCATAAACATTGCTGACATTTACATGCACTTGTACCCTACAATGTCATCACATAATCACACGTAATATCGCATAATCAAAGTTTCTCGATGAACACTTTGGAATAATACCGGATGGGCGATGGTTTCACACACATCCCACCAATAATAAATTACATGGTGGTATCACACACAGCCCACCAAATAATTACAGATCCAAGGTGGTATCGCACACAGCCAACCAATAATCACTTATTCATGGTGTTTATCCGAGAATTTCCTCACTTTTCATTCATTTTAATAGATGTCAACAATATTCATAGCAATAATCAAACATATTATGCAATATCAATGATTATAAGCATAATAACATACAACTTACCTCGATGTACAAAATTTGGGTGGCTATTTCGATTTAGTCCACTATCTTGGTTTTCCCCCAATCTAAGTACGGACTCTGTTTTTCTTAACCTATAATAACAAATTCAATTATTTAATCTCCAAATTATTCAAAACATTTTAAAGTTTCTATTTTGGCAAAATTACCATTTTGCCTTTAGACTTTCACAAAATTATAATTTTGCCCCTAGGCTCGTAAATCATTTTTCATCAATTTACTTCATTTAACAAGCCTAGCTGAACATTTATTACTCTTATAGCAACTCACAATACCAATTATTTCATGCATTTACTACCCATTTTACAACCTGTACAAAAAGGTCCTTTTTAGGTGTTTTTATGGAACCCCCCTTCATAAAAGTTGTTTATTAAACAACCAAGTTTCATTTTCTTCCATAAAAGTTCAGCAAACAACACTAATGTTCCCATGGAAAAACCCTAGACTCTCAACCATTTTGCAAAATAATCCCCTCATTATCTAGCTTAAGCTACAAGGGTTCCAAAAAAAGAAAAATTATCAAAAATGACCATCAAAACACTTACTTGTAAGGATTAAAGGTTCCTAAAATTTTCAAACTTCCATAGCCCTTTCCTTGAGTTAAAATTCAGGGGAGAGAAGAAAGATAAAAGATGATATCTTTTCTTCTCTTTATTTTATTCTATTTCTCCAATTAAGTCACCTAATCCACCAACTTTGACCAATTTTTCATTTCCTTGTCCCGTATGGCCGGCCAACACATTACTAAGGACCTCTAATTTAATATTTTATAGCTATTTGACACCTTTAGCTTGTAGAATAAGACTTTCGCACTTAATGCGATTTAGTCATTTTTTAAAATTTAGCATGGAATCGCTAAAATTAATGCACCAAAATTTTCATGCACTCATATAATCATGCTATAACACATAAAATAATATTAAAACTAATTTCTCCAACTTTGGATTAGTGGTTTCGAAATCGCTATTATGACTAGCCCCTAAATCGGGTTGTTACAACTAGAATGTCCCACGTTAGTTTTTGAACGGCTATAATCATCTTGGAATTTCTTTGATGACGACTGATATGACTTACTCTTCATTCATTTTCACACCTCTCTAGCTTCCGAATCAGCTTTTCTTTTGTCTTTCCTGAGTTCTTTAGGTTTACACGCTCAGTCAACAAGCACAACGAATTCTTTTACTTCCAAAATTCTGACTAGCAAACGGATATCTTCATTCAAGCCGTCTTCAAACCTTTTATACATTATTGCCTCAGTCGAGACACATTCTCGTGCATATTGACTCAGTCTTACAAATCCCCGCTCGTATTCTGTAACAGACATGCGGCCTTGTTTCAATTCAAGAAACTCTTTGCGTTTTTTTATCAGTGAATCTCTGACAAATATATTTCTTTCGAAATTTGGATTGAAAGAAATCTCAGGTAATTCGTTCTTTCGGAACAACGAAAGTCAAAGTTTTCCACCATTGGTAAGCTACATCTCTCAACAAAGAAACAACACATTTCACACATTCATTAGGGGTACTCGACATCTCATCAAATACTCGAATTGTATTCTCGAGCCAAAACTCAGCTCTCTCAGCATCATCATCATTAGTAGCCCTTAACTCTTCAGCTCCATACTTATGGATTTTATCAACCGGAGGCTTATTCAACAGATTTGGATTCATAACTGGAGGTACAACAGGAGTTTAAGGGCGATTAGGTGGGGGCAGAGGTTGAGGAACAACCGAATTTGCTCTAACATATTGAGTGAACCACTCATTCATCATTTGGATGAAGACTTGTTTAGCCTCTCCTTCCTGACCGCTAGTAATCAGTCAGAATCTGACAGCGCTGTCCCTTGAGCGAGAGTAGGCACATTACTTTCAACATCGTCAGCTACGGATTGTTCAGGATCCATTTACTATACAAAAAACACATTTTATATGTCAGGATTCATCACACTATCACAGTTCAAATATATGGCATGTATAGCAAAACTCTCACACTCTATGTTTGTCATAAAATCGACTAAACCGTAGCTCTAATACCAATAAAATGTAACACCCCTAACCCATATCCGTTGCTGGACTAAGGTTTAGAGGCATTACCTGATATATCAAAACATTTTACGTTCAGTTTACAAAATCAATCATACAACATCATTTCATAATGATTCACAAACATATAGTCCCTTCAGAAAGTCTACGAGACCTTAAACATGATTTAGAGCAGGTTCGAGATGAAATCGATCTCATATGGAACTTTGCAGAACTTAGAAAATTTTTCTTTCAAAACAGCGCACACACCCATATAGCTAGGTTGTCTGCCTCACACGGTCATGCCTTGGACCATGTCTCAGCCCGTGTGCAAAATTGAACGCAATCACACGACCTGTCACAAGCCCCTATGTCTGGCCCGTGTGCAACACTGACTAGAATCACACGGCCTGTCACACGCCCGTGTGTCTAGCTCGTCTGCTAATCTAACTAGCTTCAATTTGGGATAGTGAAGGACACAGTCGTAACACACGCCTGTGTGCTCAACCGTGTGGGCAATCATAAGCCATTTGCAAGGCCAAATTGCCACCCGCTTTTGGGTCATACCTACAAGCATCAAACAAGCATCAAATTATGACCTAAAAGCAGCCAAATCTTACCAAAATTGGCCATCTCATTAGGCCATTCATGAACACATCCGAACTTACCAATTTTTGCATCACATTGCATGAACTATATCCATCCATAATCACAATCATTATCAAGCCATATTACATGGCTATATATACATGTCTCAAAACATATCTTAACATTTCTATCATATACATGTCATAGTTCAATATGTACATTTTCAAAAGGTACCAAAATATAATTGATAATGTGGTGATGATCCTTGATAATCTATAAAACAATGCAAACACACACAAAGTAAGCTTTCAAAAGCTTAGTAAGCCATATACAAATAAATTTATCACATAGAACATTTATAAACCATTTCATTCATATAAACTATGGCATTACACAATAGCAGATTCATATTTCTCATTTGGCTCAATTGTTCTTAACCATTTGCTTACAAACATATTAAATTTCCATTTAGCTCATTTGATCATAACGCATTTCTATATAACATATCTTATTTCAATGTTCTCATACATATATCTCAATTCCATATTTTCTCATATACTTACTTTTCATACTCAAAATTTGCATACATTTCAAACATACCTGCATCGGATACACATTTCACATAATCATTCATTTCTCGGAGTGCCCGTTGAACCGATCAAAAATCAAATAGGATACTCGGATAGCTTGGAAAGCTCATACAATGCCAACGTCCCAGACGTGGTCTTACATATAATCAATATCGATGCCATTGTCCCAGACAGGGTCTTACACGAAATCACATACAATGTTGATGTCCCAGACATGGTCTTACACGTAAATCTCAAATCGATGCCAACGTCCCAGACATGGTCTTACACAATAACACATATCGGAATCCTCTGTCATGACATATGTATCCTAACTATTACTATGGTTCGTACGAGACATTTTGGACATTGTCACATTGTCGAAACTTTTTCGGATTTCACATATTCAGCTCAAATAGCCATATATCACAATCCAGTCACATATAAGCAATATTAAATTGATCTAAATACATTTATTTGTATATCGACTTACCTCGTACGAGAAAGAACGGAAATGAATGGCTATTCAAACTACTTTCGATTTCTCCTGATCTAATTTCGTTTTCTTTGGTTCTTGATCTATACACATTCAAATTTAACTCCTTTATTCATCATATCATTCAATTCAATCCATAAACACATAGTTAGGGCATTTTACAAATTAGCCCTCACATTTTCACATTTTGACATTTAAGTCCCTATTTCATTAAATCACAAAATACACATAATTTCCTTATACACATGCTTTGCTGAATATTCTGTTACTCCATATAAGCCCACAAAATTCATTTATTTCACATTTTAGTCCCTCAATTTCTCATTTTCACAATTTAGCCCAAAATAGTCAAATTCATCAAAAATTCAAAGACAAAACATATTAATCTATCACATATCTTCCATATTTCATCAACTAACTTCACAAAGCTTACAAAATCATCAATGGCATAACTCGCAATCTTCATCAAATTCAGAAATTGAGACATGGGCTACGTAGATGACAAAGTAAAGATCTCAAAAACATAGAAATTATCAAAAACTGAACAAATTACATACTGCAATCAAGCAAAACTAAGGTCGAATATTCAAAAGCTTTAAAACCCCTTTTTCTTTTCTTATTTTCAATGGAAACAACAAAGATGAACACCATTTCATCATTTTGTTTTATTTAATCATAATTTATACATCATTTACCATTTTACCCTTTCTTTAAAACATTTAAAATCCACCATCCTATAAACATATATGTCCTTTCATAAATTCAATGGTCAAATTGCATCATAAGGACTTCCCATCTAATAAACCATATCAATTCGGCACACAAATCAAGTAGCTCACAACTTTTTCATTTTTTGCAATTTAGTCCTTTTATCAAATGGAGCACACAAACAATCAAGTTTTCATACGAAACTTTCACACATACTTAATCACATACTATAAACACAGAAAATAATTTGAAAATATTTTTCAGACTCAAATTGGTATTTTTGAAACCACTATTCTGACTAGGGTCTAAATCGGGCTGTTACAATATTTACAAACTTACTCGTTGAATTTGGTGACCCCAAAACCACTATTTTTGACACCACTGAAAAACGAGTTGTCACCTTCTTTGTCATTATTGTTATTAGTAAAAAAAAAAGATGTTCTTTTGGTAAGGTTCTAATCGAGAAATTCTTGTTGGTTCGATTACGATTTGATGATTTCTTTGGGGATTTTTGTTAGGGGAGGATCGTGAGCTACATAAATCTCTTCTGACAAATTGAGTACCTTAGTTATTGCTTTCTAGGTAAGGGTTGATTTTTCTAGCGATTTTAGCCGAATGAATGTTTTGAGTTCGTTGAAATTATATTAGATTACTTGATATTTTGGCTTTAATCCATTCTTTTGGTGTCGTAATTAAAGTTGGTTGTGTTGCTTTTGAGTCAGCACTGGAAAACAATCAAGTGTGTATTTCTAACCCAAAACCCACGTGAATAAATATAAAAAATATGAAAAAAAACCCATGAAATTTGAAATTGTTCTTCATCACATGGCCATGTGGTAGGCCGTGTGGCAAACTATGTGTGCCACATAGTCGTGTGGCTGGCTGTGTTGTAACACCCCTTACCTGTGTTTGACGCCAGAACAGGGTATAAGGCATTACTTAACATAAACACATACATACATTTCCAAATCATAAAAGTTCATTCAAAATTTAAAACTTTTCAATCTTCAATACAAAATCCTTAATATGGGATTACGAGACCCAAAACACACTTTAAAAATAGTTCAGGACCAAACCGCGTTCTTTAGAAAACTTTGGATAATATCATTGAAAATAGGGGCACACGCCCGTGTGCCTTGATCACATGGACATGTTGATAGATCGTGCGATTCACAAGGCCTAAGTATATAGGGACACATCTGTGTGGATTTATTATCTCAATTCAAACCTACAGGGGTTTTCACACGACCTGACACACGGCCGTGTCAATGGCCCGTGTACTTCACACAGCCATGGCACGTGTAATATCCGAGATTTTGGGCTTGTGCATTATTGCTTAATTGTATGAAGTAGCATATGTTTGAATGTGTTGTATAAATTTTTGAGAACTTTAGAGTGTGGGTGAGTGCCTTAGAAAATATCAGATTTTAAGTCTTGAGATGGAGCCAAGCTTGATAGGCCTTAAGAGAATTTGTGGGAGAAATAGGACAGAAAAATTAGCTTGGTAAAGTGGCAGGAAGGTGCCACCTAAGGCTTTCGTAAGTGACGCCACAGGCAGTGTGCAGGGCTTAGGTTCGACCAGCAAGGGAATCAAGAGGGGATTTTTATTTTGCAGCAAGAAGAAACAGAGGTGGACGGCAATGGGACACTAAGGGGATGAGGTTTAGATGTGGTCAATTTCCTTTTAAAAATTCGGCTAATCTAGGAAGATAATTATTGATTTATTTGAATTATTTTGAGTGGGTAAAGAAGAGAGAAAGTAGGAGAAAAATATGGGAGCTGATAAGGGGAAGAGTGTTGGCCGGCCTAGGGACTCTTTTGAGGTGATTTTCGGCCAAGGTTAGTAGGGGAGGAGTAGCCAAATTTTGTTAAGGGGTTTTATGTGTTTCTTTGCCGAAATTTAGCCCTCCTCTTCACTCTTTTCCTTTTCATACATGAACCATACCAAAAATGCCTCTCTTTCTCACTTGATCACCATTGCTGGAACTCCTAAGCCTCACACTCTACCTCTCCATATTTTTAAAGGCCGAACCATAATATCATTCTTCCTTTTCCATTGAGGCCGAATCTCCATTGTTTTCCTAAGCCATTGCCGAAAATTTTCCACCTCATCTCTTCTTAGTTTTTGGCCGAATAGCAACCAAGTAAGAGATCTCTTTCGATCTCTTCTCAAATCGGTTTGGATAGGTAAGTCTGCTATGGCCGAATCTCTACTATTCTTCCTTATTTCCTCTCTGTCGACATGTGTAGAACAAAAGCCAAAATTCGGCATTTGTCTTGACCTGTAATCAACCATGCAATCAGTTTCTTTTAGGATTTTCGGGATCTTGAAGCAGTAGACCGGGAACATCTTTTCCCTGCCAATAGTTTTCGGTTAGTCAGTGGTAAGGGTTCTAGTGATTTAGATCTGTTTCTTATTCGTTCAAAAGCCGAAAACTAACCAGTTAAGTGATCTAGTGTTTGGCTGATTGCAAGGGGGAAACATCACGAAGTTTCGGGATTTGATTAGTAACCAAATCGGCAGCAAGGTAAGGATTTTGGTTGCGATAATCCTTCAAGATTTGACTATTTAGCCAAATGGCTTTTTGCTAAAATGCTTAGGGTTGGCCGAATGTAGGAACTAGGGATCTAGAGCATTAGATCGAGACTTTCAGGGTTCAGTGAAAGCGATAGTACCAGGTGTGTAGCCCCACACTAATTCTTGATAGATTTATGGTATTGATTTAATATATGTGTTAACGAAAATATGAATTAAGAATGTGGCTAAAGGTACCATACAATGGTACGGAGTATTCAGGTACGTAACCTTTAATATTACGTTAATAAATGTTATGAACATTTGGAATATGGCACATATGTGAATTGTTATGGAATAAGGTATATGGCATGATTCTTGCATGTTTTGTAATATGCATGGGCATATGGGTGATATTGGAAAAGGGGAAGTGATCTGGTGGTTTTTACCATAATATCTGGTCACTCATGTCACATAATCTGAATGTGGTGACTTATGTCATAATTTATTATCTGGTGACTCTGTCACATTATCTGGTGGCTGTGCCACAATTTATAAGGGCGATGTTCAAGTCGTCTGCAGCGACTGCCTTCGATGGTGTGTGTAGCGGATGCAGGGTCGATTTAGTAATCCCCATGGTGTGATTGGTTGGTACGGGTGATGTGAAGAGGATGGTTATTTAGGTTTGGGTTCGGGATTGCATCATTGCTATATTTATTATGTATGATTTGATATGCCTAAGTCGATTTGGACTTTGTGTTGGTTGTTACACACTGAGTCTGTTTGACTCACCCCTCGTGGGCTAACATTTTGCAGGTGACACTCAATAATAGACCGGGTCGGCAGGGACTTAGTGGTGGCCAATGCTCAGCTCAATGTTATTTTAATTTGAGACTTTACATTTAAGTTTTGAATTTATTTCGGGTTTTACTTTGATGTAATAAGGCCATTATTATTAACTATTTTAAGCATGCATTTTATTCGATTTATTATGATACGATTATTATTAAATCAAGATTAAATAATTTTTCTTAAAAATAAATTTTAAATGTTTTGACACCTAAACACAAATGATTTTCAATTTAATGTTAAACTCTAAAAACTCTGCAATACTTTTAACTTATTGATTTTCAAGTACAAATAAAAATATTGTTTTAATAAAATCTAGTCTTCAAGAACAACACCGTTTTCAATTTGAACTCAACACAAATCAAATTTTCTTCAAATCCACCCAAATTTTCCAAAGTAGCAAACAAGTTTTGAACTGTTTTACTCAGGGAACATACCAGATCTGGTCAAGGCTCGTGGGCCGGGTTTGGGGTGTTTCAGTTTGGTATCAGAGCCCAGTTTTAAACTATCGACCTTGGGTTTAAAGCCACAACATTTTCAAAATTAAGCCCAAATAAGTTTTTGTGAAAATTTTTGAAATTAAGCAGGTTTTTCAGGCATGGCACCTAAGTCTCCGACCCGAAGTCCACCATGTAAGTACCCTTAACTGTTGTATAATTTATTGTATGATTTGTATATGGGTATAACGGGAATGTAGATCAGTATATTAAGTTATTGAACCCTAGGATTAGCTTACTTCAACATAGAATTACATAAAATTTAAGGCCTAATTAAACAAACCTGTGACCAAGTCGCCGAGTTAGGGTGTGGCAACCATTGTGCGCATGTCTAGGATTGGATTCAGGGAGAGCCTAGTATTTAAGCAGTCCTAGTGACTCACCTCCTCTTCGCTCGAATCCTACCTGGTGCGTAGTGACGGTTCACCCTAACCAAGAGGACTCATTCACAGGCCAAACTCAATAATTAAAACCCGAAAGGGACTAGCCATATTTTTATAAAAACCTTAGTTTTAAAATCATCAAATTACCCCTTTGATTTGTAAAAACCATTTCTAGACTTTGAAAAAAAAAATTCTAAAATATTCTCGATTTACAAAATTACCCAAATACCCCTGGTTGTAAAATTACTAAAATACCCTTGGTTTATAAAACTACCACACCACCCTCAATTTTTTCTAAAATTTTTTTTTACTTTACAAAAATACCAAAAACCCCTATTTTGCGAAATATCAAGACACCCTGATTTGGAAAATTACCAAAATACCCCTATAGGACAAATTACGAAAATACCCCTGGGATTGGAATGGACGAAAATATTCGAGTGGTGAATGTCTGTATTAGATACTATTGAATGAATGTGCTTCACTGAATTAGGGTAAAAAACTTGAAACGAAAACCCTGAAATGATCGAAAGAACTACTACTAAACTCCTTTGCATAAAATTTCTTCGTGGGTAATCAGTGGAACAAAGACTAATGCATAAAACTTTCTAAAACAGATTAAATCGTGATCGTAGACATGAGTTCTAGGGGACGTGGTCGTAATGTGCGAGGGTGTGGTAGAGGCAGGATGACCGTATCGGAACCCGTTAGGTCTAGTCAAGGGTCTAAGAATGAGGTACCACCACCCCCACCACCAGCTGCTGGTGTTAAGCATCAGGATCAGACAGAGGATGATGCAGTATCGTATGCGATTTTGCGGGTTCTCGAGATGGTGGCTAAAGCAAGAGGAGGTATGAGAGCTCGAAAATCTGTACCCGAGTGACTCCGAGCCAATGGAGCTGAGGTATTCCGTGGTGTATCTGGTGTAGCGCCCAGTACGGCTGAGTATTGGTTGGAGGCGACCGAGCGAATTATGGATGAGCTGGATCTGACTGCTGAGGAGAAACTAAAAGGAATGGTGTCGCTTCTCCGCGATGAGTCATATCAATGGTGGCTCACAGTTCGGGATAGTGCTACAGCTGAAGATCTCACTTGGGAGTATGTTAAGGCGGCGTATCAGAAGAAGTATATTGGGACTAGTTATGTTGATGCGCAGAGAAAGGCATTTTTGGGGCAGGTGCAAGGGAATAAGTCCGTAGCGAAGTACAAAGCGGAATTCTTAAGACTGAGCCGGTATGCTCGAGGGATCGTGGCTACAAAGCATGAACGATGTGTCCGATTTGAGAACAGACTGAGGGATAACCTGAGGTTGTTGATAGCTCCACAGCAGGAGCGGGAGTTTGTTGTGTTGGTGGAGAAGGCTAAGGTAGCCGAAGGGATTAAGGACTCTGTGAGACAGAATACAGATCGAAATAGGCAAAAGAGAGGTTTTGGATCATCAAGGTCATCTGGGAATGTTCAAAATAGGCATAGAGTTGATGGGCCGCGAGGTCAGCAGGTTGTTGCAGGAGGGCAGTATCGTACTTGTGCTCAGTATGGAAAGATGCACCAAGGAGAGTGTTGGAAGAAGACAGGGGGATGTTTCAAGTGTGGGTCCAAGAAACACATGATTAGAGACTGTCCGATGAAAACAGACGGGAGCCGACCAACAGGTCAGGGTTTCAATCAGGTTGGAAGAGGTGGACAGCAACCACCGCGGGGTCGTGGTCCGATTGGCAGAGGTAATGGTTCTGGAAGAGGATGGGGAACACCGGGCAGAGGTGCTGCTAATACAGAGGCAAGATAGCCGGATCTGGTGTATGCAGTTCGCCGGAGGGAGGATGGAGACGCACCGGACGTCATAATCAGTATGTTCCTTATAGCTGGCAAACCTTACTTTGCTTTAATTGATGTTGGCTCGACCCACTCTTATGTTGCATGTAGAGTAGTTGAAACACTAGGCATAGCTTCTGAACTGTCTGATAGGGAGATGACTATAGTAAGCCCATTAGGTCAAACTATGGTAGTGAACAAGATATTTCGGAATGTACCTCTAGAGATTTAGAGAGTGATATTCCCTGCCGACTTGATGGAACTACCTTTTGGAGAATTTGGTCTCATTCTTGGCATGGACTGGCTAGTGGAACGTCGGGCTATATTGGATTGTGCAGCTAAGCGAATGGAGTTAAAGACCCCGGAGGATGAGGAGATAATTATGATAGGGGAAAGAAGAAACTACTTGTCTAACGTAGTTTCAGCATTAAATGCTGATAAGATGGTTCGTAAGGGGTGCAAGGTATTTTTGACTGTCGTTAGTGCGTTGGATGCAAAAGAAGGGGGAGTTAGTGGAGTTAGAACAGTAAGGAAATTTGTGGATGTTTTTCCGGAGGAGTTACATGGAATACCCCCGGACAGGGAGGTGGAGCTCGGAATTGACTTACTGCCAGGTACAGCTCCTGTGTCAATTGCTCCGTACAGAATGGCACCAAAGGAGTTGGTGGAGCTTAAGGCTCAAATTCAAGAGTTTCTTGATCGTGGGTTTATTCGACCCAGTGTGTCTCCATAGGGAGCACTGGTCTTGTTTGTGAAGAAGAAGGATGGAACTATGCGCATATGCATAGATTATCGTCAGTTGAATAAGCTGACCATCAAGAACAAGTACCCTTTGCCAAGGATAGACGACTTGTTCGATCAGCTTAAGGGGGCAGCGGTATTCTCAAAGGTTAATTTACGGTCTGGATATCATCAACTTAAGGTGAAGGAAGCAGATATCCATAAAACAGCTTTCCGAACAAGATACGGCCATTATGAGTTTCTAGTAATGCCGTTCGGATTAACGAACGCCCCAGCTGTGTTCATAGATATGATGAATCGGGTTTTTCAACCTTACTTGGATCGGTTCGTTGTTGTGTTCATCGACGACATCCTAGTGTATTCCAAGTCTGAGGAAGAACATGATGAGCATCTCCGGGTAGTGTTGCAAGTGTTAAGGGAGAAGAAGCTCTATGCCAAATTCAGCAAGTGTGAATTTTGGCTTAAGAAAGTTGCGTTCTTAGGGCATTTAGTGTCTGCAGAAGGGATAAGTGGATCCTCGAAAGATTGAGGTAGTGTTAGATTGGAAACCACCTAAGTCTGTGGCTGAGGTTCGTAGTTTCTTGGGGTTAGCAAGCTACTACAGAAGGTTTGTGGAAGGGTTCTCATCAATAGCTGCACCTCTGACGAAGTTGTTAAGGAAGGAGGCACATTTTGTATGGACAGATAAGCAACAGGAGAGCTTTGAGAAGCTTAAGAAGGTTTTGACTGAAGCTCCAGTATTGATTCAGCCTGAGGCGGGAAAGGATTTCGTGGTGTATTGTGACGCTTCTCCCACAGGACTAGGATGTGTTCTGATGCAATATGGGAAGGTAGTTACTTATGCGTCTCGGCAGTTAAGGCCACATGAGGTGAACTACCCGATGCATGATTTGGAATTAACGGCAGTGGTCTTTGCTCTTAAGGTATGGAGGCACTATCTATATAGAGAAAAGTCAGTAATCTACACAGACCACAAGAGCCTTAAGTATTTGCTGACTCAGAAAGAGCTAAACCTGAGACAGCGAAGGTGGGTAAAGTTATTAAAGGACTACAATTGTTCCATAGAGTATCACCTAGGTAAGGCGAATGTGGTAGTAGATGCCCTAAGTCGGAAAGTAGTGTCAGATCTGAGGGCGATGTTTGCACATATTAGCTTGTATGACGACGGAAGTTTATTGGCAGAATTGCAAGTTAAGCCGACATGGCTGAATGAGGTGAAAGAGAGACAGTTGGCAGATGATAATTTAAGTGCTAAGCTACGGCAAGTGCAAAATGGGGAGTTAGAGGATTACGGTGTTAACAGAGATGGAGTATTGTGTTTCAAGGGTAAGGTCTGTATGCCAAAGAACGAGGATTTAAGGCGGAGAATTCTTCAGGAATCGCATAGTAGCTCTTATGCTATGCATCCTGGAGGTAGTAAGTTGTATAGAGATCTAAGGAAACAATTTTGGTGGCCTGGTCTTAAGCGGGAAGTTACAGAATTTGTAGGGAAGTGCTTAACGTGTCAGCAAGTCAAGGCTGAACACCAAGTTCCGTCAGGATTGCTTCAGCTGATAAAGATTCCGCAGTGGAAGTGGGAAAGAATCACCATGGACTTCGTTAGTGGGCTTCCCCTTACGCCTACTAAGAAGGACTCGGTGTGGGTGATAGTGGATCGATTAACAAAATCCGCGCATTTCATACCAGTGCGGGTTGACTATTCCTTGCAGAAGTTGGAAAAGTTGTATGTGGCAGAAATTGTAAGGTTGCATGGAGTTCCGGTATCGATTATTTCAGATAGGGATCCAAGGTTTACGTCTCGATTTTGGAAAGCACTACATCAGGCTTTAGGCGCCAGACTAGATTTCACTACGGCATTTCATCTACAGTCGGACGGTCAGTCAGCGCGAGTAATCCAAGTGTTAGAGGACATGCTGAGCGGCTATGTGATAGACTTCAGAGGAAGTTGGGAAGAATATTTGCCTTTAACGGAATTCGCATATAATAACAGCTATCAAGCTAGTATTCGGATGGCACCGTATGAGGCACTGTATGGACGGAAGTGTCGCACTCCTACGTGTTGGACAGAATTGGGGGAACGTCAAGTTTTGGGTCCAGAGATTGTGGCAGAATCCGAAGAGAAGGTTAAGGTAATTCGGGCACGGTTAAAGGAGGCATCTGACAGGTAAAAGTCGTACGCGGATCTTAAGCGGAAGAAAATAGAGTTTGTTGTGGGAGATCAGGTGTTTCTTAAAGTTTCACCTTGGAAGAAGGTGATGAGATTTGGTCGCAAAGGGAATTTAAGTCCCAGATTTATAGGACCTTATCGAGTATTAAAGCGAGTTGGACCTGTGGCATACCAGTTAGAGTTGCCTCCGGAGTTAAAACAGATGCACGATGTATTCCATGTTTCTATGCTACGTCGTTACCGATCGGATCCATCTCATGTAGTGCCAGTTGAGGATGTGGAGCTGAGATTAGATTCGTCCTACGAGGAGGAGCCGATTCAGATTTTGGAACGAGATGTGAAGGTATTACGGAGGAAATCAGTTCCTTTAGTCAAAGTGTTATGGCGTAATCATGGATAGGAAGAAGCTTCGTGGGAGCCGGAAGAAGCAATGTGACAGCAATACCCTCACCTATTTTAGCCAGGTAATTTCGAGGTCGAAATTATTTTAAGGGGTAAGAACTATAATATCCGGGATTTTAGGCTTGTGCATTATTGCTTAATTGTATGAAGTAGCATGCCTATGTATGTTTGAATGTGTTGTATAAATTTTTGAGAACTTTAGAGTGTGGGTGAGTGCCTTAGAAAATATCAAATTTTAAGTCTTGAGGTGGAGCCAAGCTTGATAGGCCTTAAGAGAATTTGTAGGAGAAATAGGACATAAAAATCAGCTTGGTAGAGTGGCAGGAAGGCGCCACCTAAGGCTTTGGTAAGTGACGCCACAGGCAGTGTGCAAGGCTTAGGTTCGAGCAGCAAGGGAATCAAGAGGGGATTTTTATTTTGCAGCAAGGAGAAACAGAGGTGGACGGCAATGGGACACTAAGGGGATGAGCTGTAGATGTGGTCAATTTCCTTTTAAAAATTCGGCTAAGCTAGGAAGATAATTATTGATTTATTTGAATTATTTTGAGTGGGTAAAGAAGAGAGAAAGTAGGAGAAAAATAAGGGAGCTGATAAGGGGAAGAGTGTTGGCCGGCCTAGGGACTCTCTTGAGGTGATTTTTGGCCAAGGTTAGTAGGGGAGGAGTATCCAAATTTTGTTAAGGGGTTTTATGTGTTTCTTTGCCGAAATTTAGCCCTCCTCTTCACTCTTTTCCTTTTCATACATGAACCATACCAAAAACGCCTCTCTTTCTCACTCGATCACCATTGCCGGAACTCCTAAGCCTCACACTCTACCTCTCCATATTTTTAAAGGCTGAACCATAATATCATTCTTCCTTTTCCATTGAAGCCGAATCTCCATTGTTTTCCTAAGCTATTGCCGAAATTTTTCCACCTCATCTCTTCTCAGTTTTTGGCCGAATAGCAACCAAGTAAGAGATCTCTTTCGATCTCTTCTCAAATCGGTTTGGATAGGTAAGTCTGCTATGGTCGAATCTCCACTATTCTTCCTTATTTCCTCTCTGTCGACATGTGTAGAACAAAAGCCAAAATTTGGCATTTGTCTTGACTTTTAATCAACCATGCAATCAGTTTCTTTTAGGATTTTCGGGATTTTGAAGCAGTAGACCGGGAGCATCTTTTCCATGCCAATAGTTTTCGGTAAGTCAGTGGTAAGGGTTCTACTGATTCAAATCTGTTTCTTATTTGTTCAAAAGCCGAAAACTAACCAGTTAAGTGATCTAGTGTTTGGCCGATTGCAAGGGGGAAACATCACGAAGTTTCAGGATTTGATTAGTAACCAAATCGGCAGCAAGGTAAGGATTTTGGTTGCGATAATCCTTCAGGATTTGACTATTTAGCCGAATGGCTTTTTACTAAAATGCTTAGGGTTGGCCGAATGTAGGAACTAGGGATCTAGAGCATTAGATCGAGACTTTCGGGGTTCAGTGGAAGCGTTAGTACCAGGTGTGTGGCCCCACACTAATTCTTGATAGATTTATGGTATTGATTTAATATATGTGTTAATGAAAATATGAATTAAGAATGTGGCTAAAGGTACCATACAATGGTACGAAGTATTCAGGTACGTAACCTTTAATATTACGTTAATAAATGTTATGAACATTTGGAATATGGCACACATGTGAATTGTTATGGAATAAGGTATATGGCATGATTCTTGCATGTTTTGTATTATGCATGGGCATATGGGTGATATTGGAAAAGGGGAAGTGATCTGGTGGTTTTTACCACAATATCTGGTGACTCATGTCACATAATCTGAATGTGGTGACTTATGTCACAATTTGTTATCTGGTGACTCTGTCACATTATCTGGTGTTTATGCCACAGTTTATAAGGGCGATGTGCAAGTCGTCTGCAGCGACTGCCTTCGATGGTGTGTGTAGCGGATGGAGGGTCGATTTAGTAATCCCCATGGTGTGATTGGTTGGTACGGGTGATGTGTAGAGGATGGTTATTTAGGTTTGGGTTCGGGATTGCATCATTGCTATATTTATTATGTATGATTTGATATGCCTAAGTCAATTTGGACTTTGTGTTGGTTGTTACACACTGAGTCTGTTTTACTCACCCCTCGTGGGCTAACATTTTGCAGGTGACACTCAATAATAGACCGGGTCGGCAGGGACTTAGTGGTGGCCAATGCTCAGCTATGTGTTATTTTAATTTGAGAATTTACATTTAAGTTTTGGATTTATTTCGGGTTTTGCTTTGATGTAATAAGGCCATTATTATTAACTGTTTTAAGCATGCATTTTATTCGATTTATTATGATACGATTATTATTAAATCAAGATTAAATAACTTTTCTTAAAAATAAATTTTAAATGTTTTGACACCTAAACACAAACGATTTTCAATTTAATGTTAAACTCTAAAAACTCTGCAATACTTTTAACTTATTGATTTTCAAGTACAAATAAAAAATATTGTTTTAATAAAATCTAGTCTTCAAGAACAACACCGTTTTCAATTTGAACTCAACACATCAAATTTTCTTCAAATCCACCCAAATTTTCCAAAGTAGCAAACAAGTCTTGAACTGTTTTACTCAGGGAACATACCAGATCCGGTCAAGGCTCGTGGGCTGGGTTTGAGGTGTTTCAACACATTCATGTCTTAGCCCGTGTGTGAAAACCTTGACATTCTATTTCGACGTCATCATCTCTGTAAGGTTACACGGCTAGGGTACACACCCGTGTCCTTAGACTGTGTGGCGAATTAAATTCCTAAATTCAGGTGCAGACTTCGCACGACCTGGGCACACGTCCATGTCCTATGACAGTGTCTTCCACATGGTTGAGACATAGAGCCCTGTCTCAGCCCGTGTGGTTACTACTGGCATTCTGGTTTTCCAACTTGGAATGTAAGGGACACACGGCCAAACCACACGCCCATGGGGTAGACCGTGTGTCACACACAGCCTAGACACACGCCCGTGTATCTACCCGTGTGGACAAGAACAAGGCTATTTACCAAGCCCTTTTTGTCACCCTTACTTACACCAACATGAGCCATATTAAACAACCTACTCATTCATGCAATAACATACCAAACACTCAACCATGCAATTTGCACAATTATGAAAAACATCATCATTTTCATATAAAAAAAATGAGTAATAGTCATCAACCATGGACTTATACAAAATGAATTGAGTAACTTTAATAGCCAACATCTTGGCTAACCAATATGACATATAACAAAATAACCAAGTTCCTATGCATGCCATACCCAAAATAATCAAACTTTACTATACCAAAAGAATAGCTTGATAGTGTAAACCGAGCTCCGACGTTCTATGATCCCCTAGCTAGCTTGGCGATACTACAAGGAAAGGGAAAAGAGAAGGAGTAAGCATAAAACTTAGTAAGTTTGCATGCAATAGATGACAACTTAAAATCTTATGATACATTCATCCTTTACTTTAAGTAATAGCACAAGTTCTCCAGCACATTGACATAGCTTACTCATGCTTACTCTTACCAATCACACATCACATGTCAAACTTATTTCTCGTGAGCATCTCATAAGAACTTGTATCACTTCATCACATAATTTTAGTACTTTTACCATCTTGAACATAAACATAAACTTAGCTCTTTACCCGTTGAACCGCTTGGAATGTCAAAGGATACCTAGAATTTGTCATGCACATAGTAAGTTACCAATGCCATATCCCGGATATAGTCTTACATGGGATCACATTGTCGATGCTGATGCCATATCATAGATATGGTCTTATACAAAATCTCATATCGATGTCAACGCCATATCCCAGATATGGTCTTATACGATATCGTATATCGATGTCATGTCCTAGACATCGTCTTACACAATTTCCATACTCAATGCCGATGCCATATCCCAGACGATGTCCCATACGGGATCTTAATTTAGTGCCAAGGCCATGTCCCATACATGGTCTTATGCTGGACCTTACAAATCTCATGTCTTGACGATGGCATCCTCTCACTTCCTAAGGTTCAATCGGGACTTCAACATCATAATTTTCATCATATTCTCATCGAAACATCATTGATCAATTTCATAGAAATAATATACATCTTCACGAAATATCAAGAAATTTTAAAACATAATAACATGATGTTGAATTATTACGTGCAAACTTACCTCGGTTCCAAATATGCCAATTTGCAAATCTAGTCTGAAACCTTGCATTTTCCTCGGTCAAGGTTAATTCCACGTTCTTCTTGATCTATAATAACAAATTCGCTCATTTAATCACTACATTGATCAAGACATTTCAAAAGTCATACTTTGGCAAATTTACCATTTTGCCCTTAGACTTTCACAAAATTACAATTTTGCCCCTAGGCTCGTAAATCGATTCTAATCAAATTTCCTCCTTTAACAAGCCTAACTAAACATTTATTACTCTTATAGCAACTCACAATACCAACTATTTCACACATTTACCACTTATTTTAAAACTTTTACAAAAAGGTCGTTTTAGGTGTTTTCATGGAAACTACTTGCATATAAGTTGTTTATTAGACAACTAAGATTCATTTTCTTCCATAAAATTTCAAAAATCAACATGAATACTCACATGGAAAAACCCTAGACTCTTAACCATGTTGCAAAAAATTCCCCTCATTAGCTAGACTAAGCTTTAGGGGTTCCAAAAACACAAAAATCATCAAAAATGATCATCAAGATGACTTACTTGCAAGGATGAGAAATTTCTAGAAATTTTAATCTTTCAAAACCCCTCTTTGGCTGATATTTTCACTGGAAGAAGATGGAGATGAAATGGGATATCATCTTTCTCTTTATTTTATTTATTTCCTTCAATTAAGCCACCTAATTCACCTACTTTGACCAATTTTGACATTTCTTGTCCCCTATGGCCGGCCAACCCTTTACTAGGTCTAATTGCACATTAAATACCTCCAGTTTAAGGTCCTATAGCTATTTGGAACTTTTATCTTGTAGATTAAAAATTTCGCACTTTATGTGATTTAGTCCTTTTTAGCAATTAAGCATGAAGTCGCTAAAATTAATGCACCAAAATTTTCATACACTCATATAATAATGCCATAAAAAATAAAATAATAATAAAATAATTTTCTCCAACCTCGGTTCAGTGGTTTTGAAACCATTGTTTCGACTAGCCCCAAAATCGGGCTGTTACATATATGGTTGGCCATGTGGGGCACATGGGCGTGTGGGATTACATGGGAAAATTAGGTAGGTCATGTAGGGCACACAGGCGTGTGTGATTACATGAGAAAATCAGGTAGGTCATGTAGGACACACGGCTAGTCATCTAGGTCATTTGAAACCATACAGGCGTATGGCCCATTTTTTTTAAGGTTTTCATTTAGGGCTAATTTAATCTATAATTTTTAATTAAACCTTCGTAGGGTCCAGTTTACTTAAAAAAAAACAAAATGAGGTATGTGTTGTTATGTTTGGCATATGAGTTATATGTATAATATATATGTGGGCAATTTTTGTAAGCATAACTATTTTTGTAAAGCATGTGTGACATCCGTATTTTGTTATCTATTTTGATATGATATCTAATTCGACTATGTGATATGTACGTATGTTATTATGATTTTGCATGTGCATTTGGGTGGATTTTGATGATGGAGGAAGTGTTTCAGGCAATATTACTGCAATTTTGGTGGCTAAACCACAATATATGTTTGATAGCTCAACTGCACCATTATGAGTGGCATACCACCCCAACTTGTAATTGGATGGATGGGCTCATGCAGTCCTATTGGTGTGATTAGTTGGACAGAGGTTGTGTGTAGTGGATGGGGGTAGGATTTGTTCTGATATGATATGAAATTTTGATATGATATATGTTCTCGAAATATGGTATTCTGATTTGAGATATGTTTCTGGTATTGTGTTATTATGATATGATATTTGTCACATCCCAAAAATCGAGTTAGTAGAATTGGACATTAGATTATGGGTTTGAGAGAAAAATCAAATTTTGTGTCATAGGAATTAAAATAGGATAAAATTAATAAATAATTTGTAACATCCTGGAAAGGGCCTATGCATTTTCGGTTTAATTGTATGAAATGACAAGTCTTAAGCATTATGAATAAATTTTTGATATTTTTGAAACTCGAGAAATGCATGAAAATGCATGGAAATGGAAATGAACATTTTGGAAACTGAACATTTTTGGAAACTGAACATTTTTGGAAACACGAAATGCATTAGGACATGAACATTTTAGAAACCCGGAAATGTAATGAAATGGTTCAAAAATGGAAAGTACACATTTTTGGAAACTAAGAAATGAAAATGGAAATGATCCAAAATGGAAAGTATACATTTTAGGAAACTTGAAATGTAAGAAAATGGCAAAAACAGAGCCGATCGAAAATTTTAGGAAACTTAGAAATGATGCAGAAATGTCAAATTTTAAAGTTTAAAATAGGAAATAAGGGCAAGATGGCCTTAAAAGAAAAAGTTGGTAAAATTTGACACACAAACGGGCTAGGGAAAGTGGCCTGAAGATGGCACGTAGGGCCTATAGAAATGGCGCCATGTGCAAAAGGCATGGGCCTGGGTTCGAGTCACAAGGGAAGCAAATAAATGAAGTTTTATTTTTGCTTCCCAGTCTAGAGGGTGGACAGCACATGCTTCTAGAATTAGAGGTGTTTTAATTCCATAAAAATGTGAATAATAAGTGATAAATAAAGGATTTTCTTTAATTGGATTATTTGAGGAGATAAATGATGGATTAAACACTTTTATTTTATATAAAAGAGATAATATTATCACAAGGAAGAGTGGTGGCCAAGTCAAGGACTCTTGGCCTAGTAATTTCGGCTAAAGGAGGAGAATTTAGGCTATTCTCTCATCTTTTCCTAAGTGTGCCGAAAATTCCCTAGCCCCTCTTTCTCTCTGCCGAAATTTTTCCTAAGCAAAACTTCATCTTTTCTTCTCCTCTCCTTTGCTATTGTCGAACCAAAAACCTTTTCTTTTGATCCCTGATTAATAGTCCATAGCCGAATCTCTGTGGCTCTAGGCAAGAAAGCAATCGACTAAGGTATTAAGGTAAGAACAATCAAATTTTGTTCTTCTAATTCTTCTAAACAAGATCTAGGAAATAATCTCTTCTGTTGTCTCTTGATCGATTATTAAAGAAGAATTTCGGGATTTCAAATTCAAGGAATTTCGGCTAATCAGGAAGAGAGATCTGGGATTCAAGGATTTAAGGTAAGTAAATATTATTTATTCGGTCAAGGAATTCATATCTGATCTTGTGATCTTCAGAGGTCAAACTAACTATGCTTAATGAATGTAGTGTTAGCCGATTTCAAGGAAAAGGATACTAGCAAATTCTTGGGACTTGCTTTACAATCATCCAATTCGGCAACAAGGTAAGTAATACAAATCCTACTAGGATTTGGTTTTTAAGCCAAATAGGTTATTATTATGCTTATATATGATTGGCCGAATATAGGAGTAAAAGATATAGATCGGTAGATCGTTCTTCGGGATTTCAAGGAATCTATTAAGCGAATCAGGTGTGTACTCACACTAACTTTCAATATATTATGGCAATAATTATTTTAATATATGAATATGCATAAGAATGAGAATGTGGCTAAGTACCACAAATGTGGTAAAGAGTACCCAGGTACGTTTCCTACTTCTGATAGGATTACGGATATGATATATTTTGAACATGTGAATTAGCAACATGAATGAGAAATAAGTATATTATGCATGATATAATAATATGTGGGGAATTTCGGGTTATATGTGAAAGGGGAAGAAGATGTTGACTTTGGTCTCACTAAGCGGAATATGGTGACTACGGTCACATAATCGAATATGGTAACCGGTTACATTATCTCGAATTTGGTAACCGGTTACATTATCTAAATATGGTGTCCGATGTCACAAATTATATATGGCGATGAGCACGTCGATCGCAATGACGCGCCTTCGATGGTGTGTAGCGGATGGAGGGTCGACTTAGTAGTCCCCACGGTGTATTGGCGGTGCAATGTGGTGTGTAGCGGATGGATAACTAGGCTTGGGTTTGGGTTGCATCATTTTTATATGAATATGTCTTTGATATGAACATGTATGCCTGAATTGTTGATTGTTAGTTTGTGTACACATTGAGTCTGTTGACTCACCCCTTTGTGGGACTATTTTTTTCAGGTAATGAGCAATAATGGACCGGGTCGGCAGGATCTAAAGGTGGCTATGCACAGCAAGAAAAGATTTTTAATACTTGGGACTTCATTTCTATTAAGTATTTTAAGTTTTTAAGTTTGGGAATTATTGATGTAATAAGGCCGAAAAGGCCATAGTTTTATTTCGTTACTTTTATTTACATTTGATTATTATGCTACAAAATACTTTGAATGAAGTTTAAGTAAAATTATTTATTTAGAAAAAAAAATAAACCCTAAATTATTTTGTCACCATAATTAAATGATTTCTAGTAAAATAAATGGGTTTTCAATCTAAGCCCAACCCAAAACGATATTTTTTTCTAAAACTACACAAATTTTCTCTAAGTAATAAAGAACTTTGAAATCGGTTTACTTTAGGAACATACCAGATCCGGTTCAGGCTCGTGGGCCGGGTGTGGGGTGTTTCAGTTTGGTATCAGAGCCCAGTTTTAAACTCTCGGCCTGTGGGCTCAGGCCCAAAATGTTTTCAAATCGAGCCCAAATGAATTTTATGAAGTATTTCAGAAAATAAGCAGGTTTACGGCATGGCTTTGAGTCTCAGAGCCCATGATCCACCATGTAAGTACCCCTAACTCTTTTGGGTGATTATGTGAACTATATTATGAACCCTAGAAGGGTAGAAGAGGCATGGAACGTAGAATAGTGTGATAGAAATTTGAACCCTAGGACTAGACTACTCAAACATACAGAACCCATAAGACTTAATGAACTTAACAAACCTATGGCTAAGTCACTGAGATAGGGTGTGGTAACCCCTGTATGCATGTCTAGGATTGGATCCGGAAGAGCCTGGTATTTAAGCAGTCCTAGTGACTCACCTCCTCTTCGCAGGAATCCTACCTAGTGCGTAGCTTCGGTTCACCCTAACTCGTAAGGCTCGGTGGTGTGGCAACCTGCATGCGCATGTCTCAGGAATGGTTTCGATGGGAGCTTGGTATTTAAGCGATCCGCGTGACTCACCTCCTCTCCATTCGAATCTGCACAGTGCGTAGCTTTTGTTCACTACGACCAAGAGGGCTTGGTCATAGGCTAAATATAATAACTAAAACCCGAAAGGGAATTAGCCATGTTTTTTAAAAAAAGAAAAAAAAGAACAAAACAACGAACCCTAGTTTTAAAATTCTTAAAACTTTCTTCTAAATTTGTAAAAACTATTTTTACCAAATTTCCCGAAAAATTTCCGATTTGTGAAAATTACAAAAATACCACAGTGGTAAAATTACCAAAATGCCCTTGATTCACAAATTGTCAAACTTCTCAACGATTTTGCCAAAATTTCATTATTTTATAAACATTCAAAAACCCTAATTTGTAAAATATCAAAATACCTTGATTTTGGAAAATTACAAAATTGCCCTTAACTTACAAAATTACCAAAGTAACCCTGATTCCCAAAATTTTTGCAAATCTCCATTTTGGAAGGAACAATTCTCAAAAAGAACCCACAACGTTTTACAACTTTTGAAATATCCCTGATTTACTAAATTTTACAAATTTACCCTGATTTGTAAAAATTTACCAAAATACCCCTGAGGTCGAAAATTACTGAAATACCCCCGAATTTTGAAATTTCTCCAAATTACCCCGAGACTTTGAATTCTCAAAATACTTTTCGACAAAAACACCAAGGAACTTTTTGTTTTGGAAAATTACAAAAATGCCCCTGTAGGACAAAATTACGAAAATACCCCTGGTTAGTGGAAAACAACAACGAAAACTATAACGTTTCTCTGAATGAACGAAAGTTCATATTTGTTTGATGGATGATGAATGAATGGAAAAGACTGTGTGTTTGTATGAATACGAAAGAACCACTCTTAAATCCCTTTTCATAAAACTCCTTCGCGGGTAAATAAGTGGAACAATAACTAATCCATAAAATTCCTTAATCAGTTCTCGACGCTAGGAAATGAGTTCTAGAGGACGTGGTCACCGTGGACGAGGTAGAGGAAGGATGACCATGTCGGAACCCGTTAGATCGGGACAGGGGTCCGACAATGAAATACCACCGCCACCACCACCCCAGTGGTGTGGTCTTTGAGTAGTAAGCTCAAGCGGGGAGGATCTTTGTGTCGCAGTCGTGTCCGCGAGTTTTGGAATTGGTGGTCAGTGCGGGTGGAAATTGAAACCGGAAATTTGTGCACGAACGGCCCAGAGCTAATGGAGCCGAGATGTTTCGTGGAGTGTCGGGAGTGGCACCAAGATCTGGTGATTCATGGTTGAAAGCAACGGAGCGCATCATGGATGAGCTTGATCGACCCACGGCGAAAAGTTGAAGGGATGGTGGCAATCATTACGCGATAAGGCGTATCAATAGTGGTTAATCGTGCGAGATGGTGCCACGGTGAGATCGACACGGGAGAGTACGTTAAGAAAGCGTGCAAAAGAAATATGTGGGAACCAGGTATACGGATGAACAAAGAAAGGCTTTTCTGGGGTTGGTGGAAGGGAGTAAGTCTATCGCAGAATATGAGGCGGAATTTCTGAGGTTGAGCCGCTATGCACGAGGGGTAGTGGCAACTGAGCATGAACACTGTGTCCGTTTTGAGGACAGACTGAGAGACGATCTGAGACTGTTGATAGCACCGCATCAGGAGCGGGAATTCTCTGCTTTGGTGGAAAAGGCCAAGGTGGCCGAGGGAATCAAGGATGCTACCAAGCAGGCTGTGGATAGGAATAAGCCCAAAAGAGGTTTTGAGCCATCTGGAAAGGGTCATAAGAGGCTTAGAGTTGACGGGCCACGGAATCAACAAGCTGGTACGGGCTAGCAGTATCGCCCTTGTGAGCATTGTGGAAAGAAGCACTTGGGAGAGTGCTGGAGAAAGACGAGAGGATGTTTCAAGTGTGGGTCCAAGGACCATATGCTTAAGGATTGTCCCAAACAACCAGATGAGAGCCAACCGGCTCTCGGAATGATAGTCGGTGATAGAAGCGCATGAGTAGCCTCAACGGGTCGTGGTTCGACCAACAGAGGTAATGGTCTTTGGCAGAGGCCGTGGAGCACAGGCCGAGTCTTCGCTATCTGAAGCAAGGCAACCGGGTTTTGTTTATGCGGTTCGCCGCGAAGGGAGGATGGTGGACTTGCACCGGATGTAATAACCTGAGACGTTCTTTATTTCGACAAACCCTATTTTGCTCTGATTGATGTGGGCTCGACCCATTCCTATGTTGCATGTAGTGTAGTGGAAACACTAGGCCTAGACTTAGAACTCTCTGATAGACAGATGACTGTAGTAAACCCATTAGGCGAAATTGTAGTAATAGACAAGATTTTTCGGAATGTACCCCTAGAGATTCAGGGAGTAAACTTTCGAGCTGACTTAATGGAGTTACCCTTTAGAGAGTTTGAGCTTATACTTGGAATGGATTGGCTAGTAGAACATCGAGCCGTGTTGGATTGTGCGGCTAAACGTATAGAACTAAGAACCCCCGAGGATGAGGTAGTAGTGATGATCGGAGAAAGGAGGAACTACTTGTCTAACGTGGTTTCGGCGCTGAAGGCTGAGAAGATGGTTAAGAAGGGGTGTAAGGCGTTCTTAGCCTTTGTAAGTGCGTTGGGAGGAAAAGATGAAGGTGTTCATGGAGTTAGGATGGTAAGGGACTATGTAGATGTGTTCCCAGATGAATTACCAGGAATACCCCCAGATAGGGAGGTGGAATTTGGAATAGACTTGCTACCGGGAATAGCTCCTGTGTCAAACGCTCCATACCGAATGGTGCCAAAGGAGTTAGTAGAGCTTAAGGCTCAAATCCAAGAACTGTTGAATCGTGGGTTCATCCGACCCAGTGTGTCTCCGTGGGGAGCACCGGTCCTATTTGTGAAGAAGAAGGACGGAACTATGCGTATGTGCATAGACTACCTTCAGTTGAATAAGCTGACCATTAAGAATAAGTATCCTTTGCCAAGGATCGATGACTTGTTCGATCAGCTGAAGGGGACCGCAGTATTTTCAAAGATCGACTTAAGGTCGGGATATCATCAGTTGAAGGTGAAGGAGGTTGATATCCATAAGACTGCTTTTAGGACAAGATATGGCCACTTTGAGTTTGCAGTGATGCCGTTTGGGTTGACGAACGCTCCAGCCGCGTTCATGGACATAATGAATCGGGTTTTCCAACCCTACCTGGATAGGTTCGTCGTTGTGTTTATCGACGATATTTTGGTGTACTCGAAGTCAGAGGAGGAGCATGATGAGCATCTCCGAGATGTGTTGGAAGTGTTAAGGGAGAAGAAACTCTATGCCAAATTCAGCAAGTGTGAATTTTGGCTTAAGGAGGTGGCATTCTTAGGTCATGTGGTATCCGCAGAAGGATTAAGAGTGGACTCTAGGAAGATCGAAGCAGTGTTGGATTGGAAACCACCTAGGTCCGTGGCTGAAATTCGAAGTTTCTTAGGCTTGGCAGGCTATTACAGAAGGTTTGCGGAAGGGTTCTCGTCAATAGCCGCGCCTTTGACAAAGTTGCTAAGGAAGGAAGTACCATTTGTGTGGACGGATAAGCAACAGGAGAGCTTTGAAAAGCTTAAGAAGGTCTTGTGAAAGCTCGGTGTTAATTGGCGGAGGCGAGCAAGGATTTTGTGGTGTCTCGTGTGACGCCGCATACGGGATTAGGTGTGTGCTAATGCAAGATGGAAAAGTGGTCGCGTATGCGTCTCGGCAGTTAAGGCCTCATGAGGTTAACTATCCAACCCATGACTTGGAACTAGCAGCAGTTGTTTTCGCCCTGAAGGTTTGGAGGCACTACCTTTATGGAGAAAGGTTAGTGATCTACACGGACCATAAGAGCCTTAAGTACTTGTTGACTCAGAAGGAGTTGAACTTGAGGCAACGAAGGTGGGTGGAGTTGTTGAAGGATTACGATTGCTCAATAGAGTACCACCCGGGCAAGGCGAATGTGGTAGCAGACGCCCTAACTCGGAAGGTTGTGTCGGATTTAAGGGCTCTGTTCGCTCATTTAAGTTTGTATGATGATGTAAGCATATGGTCCTGGAGTGTAGAACTCCTACTTGTTGGACTGAGTTAGGAGAACGTCGAGTTTTGGGCCTGGAGTTAGTGGCGGTAAACCGAAGTAAAGTTGAGTTAATTCGAGCACACGCGGTGAAGCAAGCCTCGATAGGCGAGAAGTCGACGCGCATGGACCTTAAGCGGAAGGAAATTGAGTTTGAAGTGCGAGACCAAGTGTTTCTGAAAGTCTCACCTTGGAAGAAGGTAATGAGGTTGATCGCAAAGGAAGTTAAGCCCAAGGTTTATAGGGCCCTATCGAGTACTAAAGCGAGTTGGACCGATGGCATACCAAGTGGAGTTGCCACCAGAGTTGCATCTAATGCACGACGTATTCCATGTATCCATGCTACGTCGCTATCGATCGGATCCATCTCATGTGGTACCTGTTGAAGAAGTGGAGCTAAGGCCGAATTTATCCTACGAGGAAGATCCAATTCGAATCTTGGAGCGTGATGTGAAAGTATTACGGAGGAAGTCAGTACCTCTAGTCAAGGTGTTATGGCGCAACCATGGATCGGAAGAAGCTTCGTGGGAGTCAGAAGAGACAATGCGACAGCAATACCCTCAGTTGTTTAGTTAGGAAATTTCGAGGACGAAATTTTGTTTAAGGGGGTAGAACTGTAACTAAACCCTAAACCCTTAAGCATTGTCTTAAACTGAAAATTTTGTTTAAGAGTTGTCATAATGCATTTTCAGTTTAATTGTATGAAATGACAACTCTTAAGCATTATGAATAAATTTTTGATATTTTTGGAAACTCAGAAATGTATGAAAATGCATGGAAATGGAAATGAACATTTTTGGAAACCTGAACATTTTTGGAAACCTGAACATTTTTGGAAACCTGGAAATGCATTAGGACATGAACATTTTAGGAAACCCGGAAATGTAAGGAAATGGTTCAAAAATGGAAAGTACACATTTTTGGAAACTAAGAAATGAAAATGGAAATGATCCAAAAATGGAAAGTATACATTTTAGGAAACTTGGAAATGTAAGAAAATGGCAAGTAAACAGAGCCGATCGAAAATTTTAGGAAACTTAGAAATGATGCAGAAATGTCAAATTTTAAAGTTTAAAATAGGAAATAAGGGCAAGATGGCCTTAAAAGAAAAAGTTGGCAAAATTTGACACACAAACGGGCTAGGAAAAGTAACCTGAAGATGGCACTTAGGGCCTATGGAAATGGCGCCATGTGCAAAAGGCATGGGCCAGGGTTCGAGTCATAAGGGAAGCAAATAAATGAAGTTTTATTTTTGCTTCCCAGGCTAGAGAGTGGACGGCACATGCTTCTAGAATTAGAGGTGTTTTAATTCCATAAAAATGTGAATAATAAGTGATAAATAAAGGATTTTCTTTAATTGGATTATTTGAGGAGATAAATGATGGATTAAACACTTTTATTTTAAATAAAAGAGATAATATTATCACAAGGAAGAGTGGTGGCCAAGTCAAGGACTCTTGGCCTAGTAATTTCGGCTAAAGGAGGAGAATTTAGGCTATTCTCTCATCTTTTCCTAAGTGTGCCGAAAATTCCCTAGCCCCTCCTTCTCTCTGCCGAAATTTTTCCTAAGCAAAACTCAATCTTTTCTTCTCCTCTCCTTTGCTATTGTCGAACCAAAAACCTTTTCTTTTGATCCCTGATTAATAGTCCATAGTTGAATCTCTGTGACTCTAGGCAAGGAAGCAATCGACTAAGGTATTAAGGTAAGAACAATCAAATTTTGTTCTTCTAATTCTTCTAAACAAGATCTAGGAAATAATCTCTTCTGTTGTCTCTTGATTGATTATTAAAGAAGAATTTCAGGATTTTAGATTCAAGGAATTTCGGCTAATCAGGAAGAGAGATTCGGGATTCAAGGATTTAAGGTAAGTAAACATTATTTATTCGGCCAAGGAATTCAGATCTGATCTTTTGATCTTCAGAGATCAAACTAACTATGCTTAATGAATTTAGTGTTAGCCGATTTCAAGGAAAAGGATACTAGCAAATTCTTGGGACTTGCTTTACAGTCATCCAATTCGGCAACAAGGTAAGTAATACAAATCCTACTAGGATTTGGTTTTTAAGCCAAATAGGTTATTAATATGTTTATATAGGATTGGCCGAATATAGGAGTAAAAGATCTAGATCGGTAGATCGTTCTTCGGGATTTCAAGGAATCTATTAAGCGAATCAGGTGTGTACTCACACTAACTTTCAATATATTATGGCAATAATTATTTTAATATATGAATATGCATAAGAATGATAATGTGGCTAAGTACCACAAATGTGGTAAAGAGTACCTAGGTACGTTTCCTACTTTTCATAGGATTACGAATATGATATATTTTGAACATGTGAATTAGTACCATGAATGAGAAATAAGTATATTATGCATGATATAATAATATGTGGGGCATTTCGGGTTATATGTGAAAAGGGAAGAAGGTGTTGACTTCGGTCTCACCAACGGAATATGGTGACTATGGTCACATAATTTGAATATGGTAACTTCGGTTACATTATCTGAATTTGGTAACTTCGGTTACATTATCTGAATATGGTGTCTAATGACACAAATTATATGGGCGATGAGCACGTCGACTGCAGCGACTGCCTTTGATGGTGTGTAGTGGATGGAGGGTCGACTTAGTAGTCCCCACGGTGTGACTGGCAGGTACAGGTGGTGTGTAGCGGATCGATAACTAGGCTTGGGTTTGGGTTGCATCATTTTTATATGAATATGTCTTTGATATGAACATGTATGCCTGAATTGTTGATTGTTAGTTTGTGTACATATTGAGTCTGTTGACTCACCCCTTTGTGGGACTATTTTTTTCAGGTAATGAGCAATAATGGACCGGGTCGGCAGGAGCTAAAGGTGGCCATGCACAGCAAGAAAGGATTTTTAATACTTGGGACTTTATTTCTATTAAGTATTTTAAGTTTTTAAGTTTGGGAATTATTGATGTAATAAGGCCGAAAAGGCCATAGTTTTATGTCGTTACTTTTATATAGTTTTATTTCGTTACTTTTATTTACATTTGATTATTATGCTACAAAATACTTTGAATGAAGTTTAAGTAAAATTATTTATTTAGAAAAAAAAAATAAACCCTAAATTATTTTGTCACCATAATTAAATGATTTCTAAGTAAAATAAATGGGTTTTCAATCTAAGCCCAACCCAAAACGATATTTTTTCTAAAACTACACAAATTTTCTCTAAGTAATAAAGAACTTTAAAATCGGTTTACTTTAAGAACATACCAGATCCGGTTCAGGCTCGTGGGCCGGGTGTGGGGTGTTTCATAATTAATAATAAAAATAAAAATAATTAAATTAAATAATTATGGTATTAATAATCGGGGGATTAGTAAAAAAAATTAATTAATAGAAACTAATTTAGAGTAGTGGTTAAAGTAGAGGTTAATTATATAAATTAAGACTAGTAATTAAAAAGGAGAGCTATTAGAACAAGGGAGAAATAGGAGAGGACCTAGAGGCTTTTTAAAAAAAAGTTATTTAGGCTATAAAAAGCCACTACCATCCCATTTTTCACTTTTTTTTTTCATTTTAAAATTTTGTTAGATCTAAATATGAAAGTTTTTTGCTCGTACTTTCTGCATTTCTTATATTTTCTTAGCATCAAATACTCCCTATTCCTTCAATTTTGCAAGAAAAGCAATCTTTCTTCTCTAATTTCTCACTTAACCTTATCTCATTTTTGTTCAATTGGTACAAATTCGTGGACTTTTTCGAATTAGAGGTAAATCTATTATTTTCTTATGTATTAAAATTTTATTAGGTGTTTTTAATTTGAATTTTCATAGATCTATGTACGAAAATTATAGGCCCATGGTTTCAAAGTTATTTTTTGCATAAAAAATTGGTGAATCTCATAATAAAGAGCTAAGAGATGTATTTAAAATGATTTTTAGTATATTTTCATGAGATTAAGAGGTTTACAAATTCAATTTATAAAAAATCTTTAAATAATTGCATGAATTATATGGTTTTCTTTTGAGAATGAGGATGAACGGTGAAAATAGAGTTGAACTATCAGCCTAGATCTATAATTAGGCACAAGTTAGGGGATCAGGAAGTAGAAATTAAGGATTTAATTAAATTAAAAAAAGAAGAAGAAATTAAGGAAAATAGATTGTACGAAATAAGCCAAATAAGTATGTGTGAGTGGAGAGCCATTGTATGAATACAAAGAGATAAGTTAGATTGTTTTTGAATGCTTAGTAACATGTATATTTTTGTGGGAAGCTGAAAATGTTGGTGGAGTCTCAACAAACTGGGACAAAGGCAAGCGAAAAGTTATCTAGTTCGACGAGCCGTAGTGAGCTATAGGTGAGTGAATTTGTATGTCGTGTTTTAGCATGAGTTGCAAAATCTAGAGAGTTAAAGTGTGGCATGTAAATCGTTGAGTATATACATTGTGCAATTTTAATAGTGCAAAATGCATAAACTTATAATATATATACATGAACTTTATTTTCTATACATTATATATATTAGTGGGTGTTATATATAATATATAAATGGGGGAGTTGGTACAACACATAAATATATATATGCGTGGGTTATACATATATTATACATATGCATGGCTTTATTTTATATAATATATATTAATGGATTTTGATGTTATATATAAAATTTAATATATATATATATATGCATGGTTTTATTGTATACAATATATATAATTATGAGTATGATTTTATATAATATATAAATTTGTGGGACTTTTAATATATGCTTAAAATTTGAAGTGACAACGCTCACTAAATAAATATGTATATAATATATATATATTCGTATATGATTTTGTAATATTTACGAATGGATATAAGAATAAGTAATATAATTTGGACTCTTATAACATGCAAATTTTATCGATAATGCATATTTGTGCATGCACGAACTCGCAAGTAAATTATGAGATTTATGATTTTCAAATTTTGATTAGTGCAAAATTATATTATCGTGAAATGCTAAGTGCAATCTCAAATGTAGTGCTAACCAATTATATGTGAAATGTGTTAATTGGTGAATTATATTATTATGGCAAACTATATTAATTTGTCAAATTGTGTATTGTGAGGTTTTGAGTTGTGAGCTATGCGTATCACATAAAATATTTATGTGAGCTATGTCATGAATGATATGTGAACTGTGATTATGAGTACAATATATGTTGCATGGAAGTTATATTATTTGTGAAACATGCTCTATTGTGAATTTAAAATACGATCCCTCTTTATATTAGTGTTAATTTTACTCAAAAAAATCTTGAATAAACCGAAAAATATGTCAAAGGCCTTCTTATCGCAAAGTAACAAAAGGTCACATCCCGTAAGTTAGGATACGACACCTTGAAATCTCGAAAATGAGAATGAACGATAAAAATTTAGTTATTTTAAAATATATTCGATTAACTCGGTTTTAGAAAGAAGGCATATTCCGTAAGTTAGGAACACGACTTTTCTAATTCCAAAAAAATGAATGTCATTTTGATTTAAAAATTTTCTTTTTATTCATCGTGCCAAAAAAAACAAACATGATATTTAAAGTGATACGCATTTAATTTATTCGGGCGTGGTGTACAAATGGACAAATGTTTAAATCTTAATACATGATTTAGCAAATATGAGATTATTTAAAATGACTATATAGATAGAATGATAAATAATAAGTACATGAAGAGATATTATAATAATAATAACATAATTATAACAATATCATTGACATTAAAAATCATACCATGGTGATAATAAATAAATGATGTAAATATGGCAATACTCATAACAAAATAACTAAAGTGATTTGAAAATAAAAAAAAATGAAAGGGAAATATAAGTAATATCGAATTTAGATATATAAAAATAATAAATAAATAAATAGGCAAAATAAATAATATTAAATTTGGGTATTTAAAAAGTAAAAGAATAAATGAATAAATAAAATAAGTAATACTAGGTTTAAGCATACAAAAAATATACTAGAAAAATAAAAAATAATGAAGGCAATATACACAAAATGTGAGGAATATAAACAACAATTTCATATATACGAGGAAGAATAGAGAAATAATAAATAAGTAGATGAATGTAAAGAAAACAATTTAATAAAGATTAAAAATAATATTAAATTTGAGTATTTAAAAAGTAAAAGAATAAATGAATAAATAAAATAAGTAATACTAGGTTTAAGCATACAAAAATATACTAGAAAAATAAAAATAATGAAGGCAATATACACAAAATGTGAGGAATATAAACAACAATTTCATATATACGAGGAAGAATAGAGAAATAATAAATAAGTAGATGAATGTAAAGAAAACAATTTAATAAAGATTAAAAATAATATTAAATTTGAGTATTTAAAAAGTAAAAGAATAAATGAATAAATAAAATAAGTAATACTAGGTTTAAGCATACAAAAAATATACTAAAAAATAAAAAATAATGAAGGCAATATACACAAAATGTGAGGAATATAAACAACAATTTCATATATACGAGGAAGAATAGAGAAATAATAAATAAGTAGATGAATGTAAAGAAAACAATTTAATAAAGATTAAAAAGGTTAAAGGATTAAATCAGAATTTGAATGAAATTAATGGTATAAAATAAACAATAATAATAAAACAGAATAAATGATTAAAATGAAACACCCGTGAAATAATAGGGACTAAATAGAACAATAGTCCTAAACAAAGGACTGAGGTGTAACGTGCTAAGAAAGTATAGTGTAATACTCCAAACCCGGCCCATGCGTTATGACCGGATCTGACATGTCACATGAGAAAAACATGTTAAATTCTTTTTATTCGTACTAAAATAGGTGTTGATTCGTTAAAATCAAAAAAACAAATTTGATTTGAAACATTTGATAAAATACTACTAATTTCGAAGATTGATTGATAAATTGATAAATTTGAACTAATGATCATATAAAACCATGACTTTTGAAAATATCGTTAATAGTTCAAGAGAAAATTTCCGTGTTAAAAATATTTGTAAAAGTTTATTTTTGAAATCCATTTATTAATCGATTTTGGAAAACCTTTATTTAAGTTTTTTGAAAAATTCTCATTTAAAAATATTTTAAGCAAAATAATAAGTATATCAAACATAAAGCAAATAATAAAATACTCCAGAGGCCTTATTACAACATAAAAACCCAAAATAGTAAAGTGAACGGAAATAGAAATCTAAAGTTCCAAAATAAAACACCATTTCTGAAGTTTGGCCTCCACCGAGTCATCCATGGCCCAAGTCCACGTCACTGAGCATTACCTACAGGGATTAAGAAAAGAAAGGGGTTGAGTTACAAGAACTCAGTGTATAATCCCTTTACCATTCTCCACTGGGCTTGAACCCGTTTAGCAAAAATTTGGGCCTAAGCCCATATAATAATAACTTGGGCCGAAGCCCATTTACAAAACAGAATATATCAAATGAATCAAATGAATGTAATGCAATCCCAAACCAACCTAATGATCCATCCGCTACACACCACCCGTCCATCCAGCACACCTGTGGGGATCAAGTCAACCCACCCAGCCAACACACCAATCGCAGGCATTTAGCCATTTATTATATATTCGAATTGTGGTCAAGCCACCAGAATCATAATGAATCAAATTATCAATCAAATTTGTGGCAGTGCCACCGGAATTACTTCTCTTCAACATTTTCCCATCCCATGCAAAATTATGCATATATAACATACATAGTAAATGATATTACAAATATAAACAACAATTAATATCTCAGAGATCCATTACAAACAATTTGGCCCATTAGCACTTTGCAAAATCGGCCCATTAAGGCAGTCTATCAAATCGGCCATTAAGGCAATATAACAATTCAGCCTATTAAGGCAATATAACAATTCAGCCCATTAAGGCAATATAACAAATCGGCCCACTAGGGGCATTTCCATAATTCAGCCCATAAGGGCATTTTCGTAAATCGAAAGTTCTACCCACTAAGGATAATTCGGTAATCTCGCAACCCAGGGGTATTTCGATAATTTACCCTCCAAGGGTATTTTGGTAAATTTCGTAAACCAGACTTAACTACTAATTTGGGGCATAAAAATTGAAACTATCCATCTACGTCATACTGACCAAATTGACTATAACTCAAGTTAGGAATCTCGAAATCTAAATCCGTAAATTTTCCTTGAAACTAGATTCATATATCTTCTTACAACAATTTTTCCAGAATTTTTGGCTTATCCATTTAGTACAATTTATTCCTTAAAGTTTCCCTTGTTTCACTGTCCAATGATTCTGACCTCTCTTACCTTAATTTCAAATATCTCACTGTATGGTTTTCATATACTACTTCTACTTGTTTCTATTGAAAATATGCTCACTAAGGAATTTATACATATAAACTATAACTCATAATTCACTTTGTACAATTTTATATGATTTTTCCAAGACAGATCAGGGAACCACGAAGTCAATCAGAACCAGTCTCACTAAAAATAAAATATCACAGAATTTAAAATTCTTTTCCTTCTCCGCTTCTTCCATATAAAAATAGACATCTTCTTCCATATAAAAATAGACATAGTAAGCTTTAATTCTATATCTTATTCACTTATTAATCCATTTTCTCCTATTTTCTGTTATTTTTCAAAATCACGTCACTGTTGCTAACCAAAAACTGTTTCATTGCAAACTATGGTTACTACTACGGACATACGCACGCCCGAGTGATCACGGATGCCGGTTTTCGATTTTCTTCGGTATTTCAACCGAATCACAGAATATTTCATGCAAACATTCAGAGAAGTGTGAGATTACACACCATTTCAAACATGTATTCAGAAGGTACGGGATTACACACCTTGATTACGAGTTATGCTTTCTACCGATTTCAACACCTATAATGATAGTTGATAAAAGGTTAGTCTCAACTTTGATAATCATAACTAGAAACGCTTTATTAGGCTAACTCCACTTACCACAAATGTGATCTCCCTTAGTGCACCAAGAATCAATCCTACCCTTTGACTACTGAAATCCCATCCTAACAATATTTGGTGAGCGAAAGAGTTGTTAGCAATTATCCCACCTTTGGCCAAAACAAATCTTATAACAACATTCTTACCTTATCGATATTGGACCCAATTTTCACCGTTCAACTTAAGGCTAGAATGATGTTCGGCCTCCCACTAGGATACGATTCGTCAAGAAGATAGTGTCCAACACGAATGAAAAAGAGATAGTGAGGAGACAAGTTGTTAATAGATTCGGCTATGGAGAGAATGAATAAAAAGAATTTGATCACAATGAAATTTTGATTTTAAGAATTGAAAGAAAGATTGAAGAGATAATTAAAAAAAAGAAAGAAGAAGATGAACAAGGGTGTTTGAAGGGTTTCGGTCAACACCAAAAGGGGTGTGAACCAAAGAAAAAATGTGAGTATTTCAGCAACAAGAAGAATGGTAAAAGATGGATTAAGATTTCGGCACAACAATGAAAAAAAAATGACCAAAATGAAATGAGAGTTTTTTGCCAAAACAAAGAAAAGATACTCTCTTTTTGGCTTTTGGGAGTTACGGTTAAGAGGAAGAATTTGAGAAAGAAATGACACAAAAAACTGAAGAGAAACAACCTCTCAAGCACTAAAATTGCCAAAAACTCCTAGCAAAATTCGGCTATACTCCCCCTTCACCAAAACCGTACATACCTTGGCAAAAAGGTCAAACATTTGCCAACCAAAACTTTCCAAAACACTTTCCTCTCTTTGGGCCAACATGTTCCCTCAACTTACCTTTTTCTTTTGATTTCTTTCCCCATCCTCATCATTTCCTTATTCCCTTAGCCACCTTGCCAAAATTAAAAAGTCTTACTTACCTTATTTAAGCCTTGGCCGACACTTACCATATAGCACAAAAATTTAATCCAAAATATTTGCACTAGGTGGGATTCGATCCTCAGACCATTAGTACACTCCACACGCCACTTGCCACTTTACCAATAGACCCCTTGTGCTAACAAAATGCACACTTATTTCCTTAAGTCTTGATGCCACTTACCTTTTCCCCCTTAAGAGCATAAGCACAAAAATTTACCTATAGCCTAACTTGAACCCGAGACTTCATAGAAACCCCATAACTTTCCAAAATTACCTTCTTAGTAAGTCTAACTTGAAATAATGTCATTCTCTTATTCTCAAAAATTTTAAACACTCCTACGCCCAAGGCCCAATGGGCCCAATCCTACTAGGCCCAATTTCGGGATGTTACATATAGGGGGTGAAAGGGAAAATATCCGAGACTTCCTTATGCGCACCGTTTGAAGGGACCAAAATAAAAACTTAAAATTAAACAGGGTAAATTAAAAAAAAAAAGAAATAGGGTTGTATTGAAACAAGTGTAAAAAGCGGAAGGACCAAAAAAGTAATTAGACCTTCATCGCAAAAACATGCGGATCCTGAGGTAGGGTGGTTCGGGTTGGCAAAAACAACACTGTTTTGGGCACCTAAGGCCAGTCTCAAAACGACACCGTTTTAGGAGGCTATAAAAGTAAAAAAATTCAGAAAAAAAACATTTCAACTGTGTTTTAAAAAAAATTTCCTTTCCCTTATTTTTTCTTTGAAACATGCCCCAGGTCCGACCATGGTGCCGTCGGGAGCCCGCCGTGGACCACCTTGGCCACCAGTCATTGGCGACTGCTACCGTCGCCTCTAATGGTCGAAAAAAGAGAAAAAAGGCCATTTTTTTTCTTTTTAAATCTCTTTTTAGATCCTTTAATTTCTTTTCTTTAAAAAACCAGTTTGAAATAATAAAAAAGCCAAAACCTTAGAAACTTTAGGAAAACTCTTCGACTTCCAGTCAACCAATCGGGGTTTCCAGTGAACCACCACGGGTTCGACCACCATCCAGGCTAGAGAAGTCTCCAGTGGCAGTGGTAGAGGTAAGACTTTTCGTATGTTGAATATATATGTATATATATATATAATATTTAAAACAAATATGCAGCAAAGATGAAGATCTTTGCTAAAAAACTATGGTGTTTTTTTTTATCTTTCTTTTTTGATCTATTTTTCGTGTGATTTTTTTGTATCTTTCTCCCTCAGAAAATTACATTGATTTTTGTGGCTTTATAGCCAATATTACAGCTTATTGCTTCTATTTTGCTGTTGTTTTGCGTCTGTTCTCGTACGTTGCCTCTGTCCTTTTTTTCCTCTTTTCTTGCAGGTGGCAGAATCAACGAAAGGCGATGGGTAGACCCTTTGCTACTTTGGTGAAAGGGTGATAGTCCTCAGGATGAGGAGCCTCGGGATAAGAATGCTGATGTGGCTGAGGGCAGAGGCACGCCTAGAGCTAAGGTTTCCTATTTTTCTGAAAATGTTTAAACATTTTGGGCCATTGGGCTTGTAATTTTTTGGGTTAGGGTTTTTGTTTTAGGCTTGAATGTAATTGGACTATTTAATTTTTTTATTTTGGTTTTATTTATTTGGTCTTGGGCCCAAGCAAATTTGGGCATTTACAATGATCAACAAACGTTTTTTTCGAGCATATGGCCCAATTTGAGGACAAATTGTCTTCTAGAGGGAGGGAATGATGTGATTCCGATCACATCATGTTACGACGCTATTCGAAGATATCGAGATTGGGCCAAATGCAAAGGGCCCAAGTGCAAAATGAAAGTTGTCGTTTAAGATGGGCTGATTTTAAAGGTTTTTAATTAAGTTTAGTTTCAAAATTTAATTCCATAGTTTTTGTTTGCATCATATTTGTGAGTTTCATATGTTATCCATGTTATAAGTTCATCATTATATGCATGTGAGATATTTTCATTTGCTTTATATATATATATGTATGCATGTTTAAGTGTGTCATTTGCTCATATGCCTTTGACTGTTTCCATAATGTAATAAATCTAGATTTTTATGCGTTTGTCCTAGTCTAGGATCCTTGCCAAATTATGGTATGGAATTGTGCCTAAAGTGATGTCTATTTATATGTGATGTAGGTGACTATTTGGTGGACCAAGGATGACTCTTCATCTTGAGGAATGCATGCACATAAAAAGCTTCTAGAATAATCAAGATTCAAGCTTTCAATGTTGGTACATGTGACCATTCACATGGGAAGATTACATTTATGATACATGCACTTGCTAGATGAATGAACCTAAAGATGCATGCAACTATTTGTTAGCTCAGAAGGATCAACTCGAGATCCATGATAGGAAGGTTGAATCGACCTTTGAGAAGTTGTGGTGGAAGCAACAAAAATTGTGCAACAAAAAACACAATGATTTATAATTATTCGGCCCCAACCGCCTACTCCACTGCCTTAGCTTTTCACAACTAAGGATTTTCCAAAATTTACTAATTTGGAAACCTTTGAAGACAATGTTTAACCTTATAATCTCTCTTAAGACGTATACCCCAAAATCTTAAGATACAACTCCCTTAAGGTTTCTACCAAAACCTTAAGAATAAACACTCTCTCAAAGAGAAACAAATAAGCAAACAAAGAAAACAATCCTCACAAGATCAGGTTGTTTGTTAATTTAGCACAAATACAAAGAAGAACACTTGATCTAAATGAATACAATAAAAGCTCACGAGTGTCTACAATAAAAGATATGAAAGTATTTAGCTCTAGGTTGTTTTGATTTATCTTTAAGCTTTGCACATTGCTCTTCTTGTTGCTAGGCCTTTGGAAAATGGTATTTATACCCTCTAATTGATTTCCAACCGTTGTGGTTGTTATAAAACAGAATGTAGCCATTGGGATGAAATACTAGGTCATTAACTGCACCTGCAACAATGAGTATCGAGACCTACTAAAAGGGTATCAATATTTTTTTGTATTTAATACAGATTTCGGTGACTATTGGAGCAAGAATATTGATACCTTAGGAAATATATCGATACCTTAAGAAAAGTATCAATACCGGATCGATACCTACCTGGGTTTGAAAGAAACAGAACGTTAATTTGCTATAGATTATCAGAGGAGTATCGATATCTTGTAAAATATTGATACTTTTTGTCTTGGACAAATTCTAACTTGTTTTAAAATGGTTAAAACATATTTGAAAAATGTTTGACTCAATTGAAACCATTTCAACTTGATTTTATCAAATTGCTCAACTTTACTTTTATTCAAAAACACTTTAATTTGTTATATCAAAACATATTATCCAATAAGGATTAGTTTAACACTACTCATGCACATCCAAAGTATTAATGCAAGATTTAATGAAGAATGCATGATCCTTACTAGTTCATGTAGGGCAAAGGGGGAAGCTTACATTAAAGTGGCAGCATTAAAAGTGGTCATACATGCATATACATAAAGGGAATGAATTTGCTCATAAATGCATTTGCAAAAAGGGGACGAACTAGTTTCTTCATGCACATAAGACATTCATGAACGTCCATGGAAGATGAATATGACCTTTCGGTCATTCTATGCATCCAACCATTCCTGTATTTCCTTATACATTATATGGCACATATTCACGTATGCTTTAATGGCCAAATGTGGCCTTCTAGCTACTTTTTGTTCTATAAATAGTCTAAACCAAGTCATTGTAAAGAGAAGACATCTTTCTTGAATATAAAACTTATTTTGTGAAAATTGTTTCTCTCTCGGTTCTTAACCAAACTTCTGAACTTATCAAACTCTTATGAGTTTGTGGTATTCACCCTTTTTCTTATCATCACGTAACCTATCCCGTGGTGTGGTGACTTCTACGAAAGCAAGATTCGAGTGTTTGTCAAATTTACGAGGGTCCAGTTCCTCTATAACTTCAGTTCCATAAAATATTCAAGTGTTTTGGGTCACGGTTTCCACCATCCACTGAACTTATTCAAGACGATCGTTCATTCAAGCCATTTTTTAAACATTCCAAGCTCAGGAAATCACATCATCTAGTTACTCATTTGTTTATACGTTTCAAGTGACTACAGACTTAGAATCAGATGGCATGCAGGAGCTTGGATTGTTACCAGTTAAACATAAGTTGGTTTGTGTTTTTGTAACACCCCTATCCCGTATCCATTGCCGGATTAAGGTTAAGGGCATTACCTGACAGATCAGAAACTTTTTCAAACAATTCGTAAATTAAACCATCATTTAGAATCATAGTGTCCCTTCAGTAGTATCGAGACCTAAAATGTAACACCCCAAACCCGGCCTATGCGTTAAGTCCAGATTTGGCATGCCACACAAATCAAACTTGCATCTAGTCATCAATGAATATCTTCAAAATGATTTTGGAGATGGAGTTTATCAAAAATCGAGATTAATTAGAAATCCATGATTTTAAAACATAAGAGTTTATAAATTGATTTTCAGAGAAATAATTGGTTAAAATTGTAAATAATTGGTTGAAATAAATTCATAAAAGAGTTTTCACATAAATTTTATGGGTTTGTGATATTTAAGAAAAACTCCCTTTTTTATACGTAAGTTTAAGAAAACATTTATAAAAATTTAAACCGCCCCATTTAAGTATCTAAAACATATTAAAATCCATCCATGAAATAAAAATCCATGAAAACAATACCAAAGGCCTTATTACAACACAATTGAAATAGTACTTAAATAAAAATACTTAAAAGAAGTTCAAAGTTTATATAAACCATCATTCGTAGTATGGCTTCCACATGAAGTCATCCCCGGCCCAAGCCTCCATCAATTATCATTACCTGAGAAGGGTTAGAAAAATGGGGTGAGTTACTTAGAACTCATTGTGTAACCCACTTACCGTGTCCACTGGGCCAGAACCATATAAGCATATAATTGGGCTTGAGCCCATTTACAAATGTACAATATATATCAAATATAAAATGCATGTAATATGCAATTCCTAACCAAGCCTAATTTCCATCCGCTACACACCACCCATACCATCCAGCACACCTGTGGGGATCAAGTCAACCCACCCCGCCAAACACACCAATCGCAGTCTTAAAGCCATTTAAAATGTTTGTGGCAGAGCCACCGAACTAGATTGTGGCAGACTCATCGAACTGGATTGTGACAGAGTCACCGAACTAGATTGTGACAGAGTCACCGAACTAGATTATGGCAGAGCCATCCGAACTAGATTGTGGCAGAGCCACCAGCACTTCTCTTCAATTTTATCCCAACCCATGCAATTATGTATGTATAGCATAACAATGTTCATATAATAATTTCATCATAAGGCTCATAATACAAGTTGGCCCATTAAGCAATCTTGCAATTTGGCCCATTAATCAATCTTAACAATTTGGCCCATTAAGCGATCTAGCAATTTGGCCCATTAAGCACATGAGGGCCTTTTCACAATTTTCACACTTGGCCAATTTATCAAATAATTCGTATGGCCCAAAATATCACTTTTTAATATAATAGCCCATTAAGGGCAAATCTGTAATTTCCACAACCTTAATACCGGTTTCATGCATTTACACAAAGAGTGTTAATATACCGTATTTTCCAATTTTACCAACTTTACGATTTTTATTCTATTACTAATGGTACAATATCTAACCCATGAGATAAGTGTGAAGTTACACACCTGATTACGGTGAGAACTATACTTTCCCGCTGGTCAATACCTAAATACGTATCACACTCGATTAGAACACTAATACTAAATATAAATCTATATTAATATAAACGATCTAGATCTTTACCCTGGAAACTTCGAACAACAATTATTTGTGGTTTCTCGTTCATAACCCGGTGAACAACCACGAACAGTCAATGGCTCAGGAGTACGAATGACTTCAAATAATTGATTTTCACCCGAGGAGGGTCCACAACCCGGTGGAAAATCTCGGATTGCCGAAACAGCCCTTCGCTTGAATCTAAAGGGATTAGTGAAACCGCCCCTCTTCCGAGCACTATTCACCACTCTTTTTGAACCTATCTTTTTTGCCTCCATTGATAAAAGATTATTAGTCCAACTATTAAATCGGAAATTAAGACTATAGATCTTAAGGCGAAATCGGCTTACCACAAAAACATCTTTGCGTTCACGGGATGAAAATCGAGCGTTAACGTCCCTAGGATAAAATTGATTAATAATTAATCTTCGATGAAATAACGAAATAATATGGAAGTCCTTGATAGAAATCCTTACCTTAACACTTCGATTCGATTTCTAGCGAGTCACGATGATTACAAATGCTCCGAGTCTGGCCTTCTCTATAACACTATTAAGATGAATAGGATTGTTTAAAGAAAGGAATAAGGGATACTATTTTCGGTCAAAAGACCCTCTAAACAGTATGCATATTCAGCTAGATACAAAGAAGAAAATAAAGAAATGAAAAGGGATTCTTACCACTTGGTTTAAATGAAAGTTGAAAGAATGATTAAAAAGAGAGAAATATGTGAGGAGAAGGTTCAGCTAAGAAAACAATTTTGATGGAAATGATGCTAGCAACATTAGGCCATGGAGAAAAGTAGAAGAGAGAAAATGTGTTTCGGGTTTTCAAGGATGAAAAAGAAACAAAGAGAGGGATTTGGGACAAGAGAGCATTCGGCCAAAGAGTAGAAAAGAAGGAGAAGAAAAATGGCCTTTGTGCTATGATGATTTCGGCACTAGAGAGGAAGAGCTTGAGAGATTAGGCAAAAATTGAGACCAAATGGTCAAAAACAATAACCAAAAGAAGAAAACAAGAATGCTCACAATGCACCAATTGCATTCGGTTAGAGAGAGAAAAATGAGAAGAAAGTTTTGTGAAAAGAAACACTAAAAATGACCAAACATGCTACCATCCTTACCTATGCTACCAAAAATATTCGGCCATCCCCCTTAGACCACAAAACCATCCATGTTCATGGACAAGTTGGCCATTCAAAGTTTCCAAAACATAATCCTTAAGATATGCCTTGTGTTCCCCCTACATTCCATAAGTTTATGATTTCTTTCCCCAAGTTCCATGCTTACCTTAACTATTAGTCACCTTGCCATAAATAAAATAGTCCAACCTTACCAAATATAATGCTTGACTGACACATGCTATAAAGGTGCAAAAATAAAAGCCACCAAAATGCAATCCATGGTATTCAAACCTCTCCCTTCAAGCAACACTTATGGCGCCAACTCCACTTTTACTACTAGCTCATCTTATGCTAATTTTTTACACTTAATTTCCTTAAACATCGAGGTCACTTGATCCACTTCAATAAAATACTCATTACTAAAAATTATTTTAACTTCGAATAAATCCCGAGCCTTCTCAAGACTATATTAAGCACAGAAATTGAATCAGTCTCAATCTAAGCACCAAAAACATGCAACATATCAATACTAAAATTTTAGGATGTTATATAAAACATGCTCAAAAGCAAGGTCGGGACTAAACCGAAACACATATAGAAATTCTCAGAAATTTAAAACTTTTTCTAAGTTTAAGGGCAGCCCGTGTGAGCAGGCCGTGTGCCATCCACGGCTGCTAGACACGCCCATGTGTCTCCCCCGTGGTCGAATCTGACTTAACTCCACGGCCACCAAGCACGCCTGTGTACCTTGGTCGTGGTCGAAACTGACTTGGCTCCATGGCCACCAAGCACGTCCGTATGCAAAGGCTGTGGTCGAGTCTGGCTCGGCCATACAGCTAATAGGCACGTCTGTGTGCCAAGGCCGTGTACTCTTAATCATCTACTGACTTAGTCCCACGGTTAATAGGCACGCCCGTGTGCCACAACCGTGTGGCAAAATAGGTCATTTGCAAGGCCAAAATGCCACCCACTTTGGGTCAAACCTACAAGCAAATACCAATACAATCTATGCACATTTAATAACCATGAACATGCCAAAATATTCGCTCTATCTATATATTCAAAATCAATTTCATTCATACCAAATTTACAAGACTAAATCTCATATAAGCACAAGCATAATTCATCTATTTACTTACCTTAAACTTGACCATTTCTTACACTATCAAACCACACCAAACATACATCATAAATCACATTCATTAAAGCATATTGCCAACACATAACTAGCCAAATCACATGGCTAAGTTCACATCTCATACTTATCCAAATAACTAGCCTATACATGCCATATCTAGCTATATACATTTCCAAAATATACCAAAATAAGTTGAGTAGTGTGATGACAACCCTCGATGGTCCCCGAGCCTTCAATAGCTTTGACGATCTATAAAACAGAGAAAAACACACACATAAAGTAAGCTTTTCAAAAGCTTAGTAAGTCATATACAAATAAATTTAACATAAAAGACACATAGACATATAGGAACATTGGCACAATTAGCTTTCATAGCAAATTTATCACATGTATGCTTTGGTCCATGTACTTGGCCACAATTTTACCACATTCATCAATTCAAAAATCTTATATACACATAGTTATTTCATGCATACATTCACATATCATATTATTATTCCCGTATACATAATCATCATAGTAAGATCACATAGATACTTACCTTGTATACACTCTTAGTGTATAAATCAATGTAACTGAAACGGATTTACAATTCACATAGCTATTCGTATCACAGACTTGCCCGTTGAACCATTAGAAACCTAATAGGATACTCAGAAAGCTCGGAATAGTCGTACAATGCCAACGTCCCGGACGAGGTCTTACATGCACTCAAATATCGATGCCACTGTCTCAGACAGGGTCTTACACGAATCAATACGATGCCGATGTCCCAGACATGGTCTTACACGTAAAGATCACATTGATGCCAACATTCCAGACGAGGTCTTACACCAAATCTCAAATCAATGCCAATGTCCCAGACGTGGTTTTACATGATAAAACAGAACAGATACCTATGTCTGACATAGCTAATCCTATCTATACCTAGGTTTGTACGGAACTTCTCGGACATTGTCACTATATAGTTCTTATCTCGGAATTCATATACATAGCATCTCATAAGCATTCACTGTTATCAATAGTCTTATGAATACGCACAATTCAATACAAATACATTTATTTGCATAATGACTTACCTCAAATTCGATTTAACGGAAATGGAAACGGCTACTCGATTACTTTCACTTTCCCGTGATCTAAGTCTGTTTTCCTCGGTTCTTAATCTATACGTATTCAGAATTAACCCTTTTATTCACTAACTCATTCAATTCAATACAAGGACACACATTTAGGGTTATTTCCAAATTAACCCTCACATTTACACAATTTATCAATTTAGTCCATATTTCTCAAAACATCAAATTCACAAAATTTTCACATACTCATGTTTAGCCGAATGTTCATACATCTTATACAAGCCCATATTTTCCATCAATTTGCAATTTAGTCCCTCAAATTGTTATTTTCTCAATTTAGCCCTATTTAGCTAAATTCACCAAAAATTCAAGAACAAAACATGTTCATCAAATACATATCTTTCATATTTCACTATTAAAAATCATAGAGCTTACCATTTCATCAATGACACAACTCACAAATATCACCAATACACAAAATTGAGACATGGCCTTGATAGTAAACTAAGCAACAATCTCAAAAACATAAAAATCACCAAAATCCAATTCAAAATCATACTTTAATTTAAGATAAAAAGCTTGTCGAAACTTAAGAACATTTTCTTCTTTTCTTTCCTTGCTATATTCGGCCAAAAGAGATGAATAATGGCCATGTTTTATGCTTATTATTATAATATACATATTAATCCATTTCTAAATTTACCCTTCAAAATTAAAGTATAAAACATGAAACACCCCAAACCCAGCCCACGAGTCTCGACCGAATCCGATATGTTCATGGAGTAAAACGGTTCAAAACTTGTTTGTTTCTTTGAAAAACTTTGGGTGATTTTGGAGAAAATTTGATTTGGGTTCCAAATTGAAAACATCGTTATGGGCTTAAAGATTAGGTTTTATTAAAACTTTGTTGTCATATTTCAAAACTATAAGTTAAAGGTAAAAGTTGAGTTTTTAGAGTTTACCCTTTAAATTAAAAATTTATTTGCGTTAAGTGTTAAAATAGTCAACGTTTATTTTAAAACAATTTAGATAACCTTTGATTAACAATAATAATATCGTGGAAAAAAAAACATATAAAAGCAAGCATAAAACAGTTCATACTAAGTGGCCTTATTACATCAGAACAAAACCCAAAATAAATCTAGAATACTTAAGATATAAAAAGTCCAAATTAAAATAAACTCTGAGCTGTGCATGGCCACCACTAAGCTCCTGCCGACCCGGTCCATCACGGAGTGTCACCTGAAAGAAAATATTCCCCAACGGGGTGAGTCAAACAGACTCAACATGTAACCAACACTAAGTTTCGACAACTCAGGCATATCATATCATGTCACACATGTATATATATAACAGATAGAATTAATGATGCAAACCCGAACCCAAACCTAGATAGCCATCCACTACACATTACCCGTACCAACCATCACACCGTGGGGACTACTAAGTCAACCCTCCATCTGCTACACATCATCGAAGGCAGTCGCTGCAGACGACGTGCTCATCGCCCTTATATATATATATATTGTGGCATTGTCACTAGATAAAATTTCGTGACATAAGTCACCACATTCATATTATGTGAACGAAGTCACCACTTTCAGATATTTGTGGTATAAACCACCAGATCACTTCCCCTTTACATATAACCCGTATGCCCCATGTCATACAAGTATGCATAAACCATGTCATATTACTTATTCACATTTTTATAATTCTACACATGTGCTGTACAAATCATATTATACTCATAGTAGGAGTAGGAAAACGTACCCGAGTACTTGTACCATTGCATGGTACCCTTAGCCACATCTTACATATTCATATTAATACATTTATTAAGACATAACCATAAATCTATTTAGGCTTAGTGCGGGGTACACACCTGGTCTACTTAATACTCCCACTGAAATCCCGAAAATCCCGATCTAGAATTCTAGATGCTTAGTTCCTACATTCGGCCAACACTTAATGTTTAGCAAAAACCTATTCGGCTATATAATCAAATCCCGAAGGATCTCGGTAACCAAAACCCTTACCTTGCTGCTAATTTGATTACTAATCAAATCCCGAAACCTGTGATGCTCCCTTTTGTAATCGGCCCACCACTACATCACTTAACTAGTTAGTTTCCAGCTTTTGAATAAATAAGAATAGATCTAATGCCACTAAATAGGCCTTGGCCGAATGTACATGTACACTTACCTTATGGATCTAAATCCCGAAATTGCTAATTACTCTTGGTATCTGTCCAAACCATTATGGCATATGTTAGATCCAAATTAATCATAATGAATGGCCCTTGGCCGAATACATGCCTTACCTTAGATAACCAAATCCTGAATGCTCTCCCCTAGAAGTCGGCTACTCCAAAACAAATCCCGAAATTCCTAAAAGAACCGATTTCATGGTTGATTAAAAGTCAAATCAAATGCCGTATTTTGGCTTTTGTTCTACACATGTCGACAGAGAGGAGATAAGAGAGAATAGTAGAGATTCGGCCATAGCAGAATTACCTATCCAAACTGATTTACGAAGGGATCACAAGAGATCTCTAACTTGGTTGCTATTCGGCCAGGACTGAGAAGAGATGAGGTGGGAGAATTTCGGCAATGGCTTGGGGAATCAATGAAGATTCAGCTTCAATGGAAAAAGGAAAATAACATTGTGGTTCGGCCTTTTAAGAATATGGAGAGGGAGAGTGTGAAGCTTAGGAGTTTCGACAATGGTAAATATAGGAGGAAGAAGATTTCGGCTTGACAAAATAAAAAGAGAAAAGAGGAGTTTTGCTAGAGAATTCGGCAGAGACTCAAAAAGAAAAGAAAAAGAAAACAAATGGCCTTACTTCATCCCTTTGGCCGAAAATACTACACTTAGTTCCCCCAATTCGGCCAACTCTCCTTTCCCCTATCTCATCCCTTCCTTTTCTCCTATTTTCTCTCCTTTTCCTTTATTCCAAGCAATTCAAATAAATCAGCAATTATCCTTAGCTTAGCCGAATTTTAAAAAGGATAATCCTCATCTAAATGAAGTCCCTATGCTGTCCACCTCTCTTGCTCCTTGCTACAAAATAAAACTCTTTTATTTTGCTTCCTTTGTGATTCGATCCTAGGCTCTTGCACCTCCTTGTGGCATCACTTACTGGGCTTTAAGTGGCGCCTCCTTGCCACTTTTCCAAGCCCATTTTTGTGTTATAATTCCCTTACAAATTCTCTTAAGGCCCTATCAAGCTTAGCTCCCTTTTTGAAACTTAAAATAAGATATTTTCTAAATCATTCTCCTATATTCTAGGGTTCCCAAAATTCATAAAAACACGTTCATAACACACAAAGGCATGCTTTCACATTCAATTAAGCAATAATGCACAAGCCAAAAATCAGGGATATTACAAAACATATTACACAAGGTCATTATTGACCATTATGATTCCACTATCTTTAATCTTGGCATAATTGCCACATGAACCTTCACATTTACAAAGACATGACAAATAAGCATCTTTTCATAAAACATGCAAATTTGCATTTTAATGCAATTAAATCCTTTTGTCAAATTAAGCATACAGACAGATAAATTATCATACGAAAATTTAACACATGCTTAATCACTTATCAGAGACACAGAAAATAATATTAAAATATTATACGAACTGATACAGGCACGCCCGGGGCACCCACCGAATTTTCAAGTTGACGAAGCTCGACTCCGAATTTTTAAATTTTATTGCTTTAAATAAATCAAGTCCTCAAATTAATTATTTCTTAACCAAATTAATGCGGCCTAATAATTTAAATTGGTGTCTAAATTAATTTGTCCAAGCTTTAATTAATTTGTTTGCATGTTTTTAATTAAATTTTAAGTTGATCTAGTTTTAAAATTTTAATGTATTTGTGTTAGTCATAGCCGAATTTAATATGTCTTTTTAAGACTTTATTAAAATTGTTTAGTTTAGTTTATGTATCTATTAATGTGTGTTAATTATTTCATGTGTTTAATTGTGTTTTAAAGTTATTACATTATTTTAATAAGTTTTAGCCGAATTGAATTCAACTTATTGCCAAATTTATGAAATAAAGTTGTGAATTTAATTGTGCAGGTGGGAGATTAATGAAATAAACAATTGAAGCACAAAGGATGATGATGGAACAAGTGGCGTGGGATATTATGGAGATTTGATGACAAATAATTGGAATAAATAATTGAACTTGTGGAATTACTTGATACATGGTGGAAGGGAGCATGCGTGATTGACTTAGATGGCATAAAAAAATTGCAAGTTATTAAGCACATGAAACATTAAATAATAGCAAATGGAATACATGAAATAATGGGCGGCATAGCACATTTGAAATGGGCATATTTTAATCAATCAAATGGCATTTGAATTGAGCATGCGGCACTAGTTTGTGGAATGCAATAAAAAAAATTGAATGGAAATTCAAGCATGAAGAGGGAGTGGAACCATGATGGACGGCATGAGCAAAGGGAGATTGAATTGGACGGCTAATTAAGCATGTGCTAAGTGGAGGAATTTAAACAAGCACAATTGGAAGACATGCCATGCGTGAATAATCTAAGAAAAAAAAAGTTGAATGAATTTCAAATTCTTCAACAAAATGGGGACGGCACAAAAGGAATTTAGTGGAAATAAAATAATAAAATTTGGACGGCTATTGTGAATAAATGAACCATTGGAAAATTGACAATATGTTAATAGGTGATTATAAAGACATGGACGGCAAGTGGAGCAATAACAACATGTGTGTGAGTGGGTCAACCTATAGCAAGTGCTAGTGACATAAGGCAACAAGCTTTGGAGGAAGGTTTTCAATTGAAATAGCCTATAAATATCTAGCATATTTCATTTTGTAATAGAACTTGAATTTGAATGAAAGAAAATTTTCTTTTGGTGAGTATTCACTCTCCTAAATTCTCGAGGGACTTATCTAGTTTTCTAGTGGCGTCGTTCTTTCCTTATTTGAACTTATCATCCTTTCGGGTGTGGCGTTCATCTACCTATACCGTTGGTTCTATCTCTCGCTAGATAGTGGGTCTCGGTTTTATTTCGAAATACCATACCGTTGGTTCCTATCTCGCTAGATAGTGGGTCTCGGTTTTATTTCGAAACTCATTCCATCAATTTGAAACTTATAAGATTCGGGTCTTTAATTTTTATTAAAGGTTCTTTCTTGTTTCAAATACGTACCCATTTCAACCTATCATCTATCTTTACATTTCAAAGATATCATTTCCAATAAAATTATCCCTTTTGTTAGTTGAGCGAGAAACTGTCTAATTTACGATCGGGCAACATTAACGATTCGCCTCATAACCCGAGATGGACCGTCATCATCCGGTATCGAGCCAATTAAATTAGGCACGCGTTTTGATCGTCTTGAGTTTTTCCGAGTAAGTTTCAAAAAATCCAAAAAAAAAAAGTGTATTTTATTTTCATTGTATTTAGCATATTTGAAGTTGAAAAAAAAAAGAACCCTCTTCCTACCTTAGCTTTGTTTAGATTGTCAAGTTCTTCTTTTAAAAAGAAGCGACATTCGCTTGCTTATATTCAGTGTTTTACAAAGTATACTAAGCGAGACGCAGCCCTTGTCTCAGAGTATAGTTAGTTAGCTCTATAAGATGTTGGGAATCAACTATAGTTGACTTCCATGCAATTGTTACCTCCTCCAACATATCTTGGTCATCTCTTGGCTTTTCTACATTAAAGCGCTTCCTGACTTCATGCTCAATTAGCTTGATTCGCACCTTTCTTCAAGCTGATTTAGTTGTGTTAGCTTAAGTTTCATTCGGTAATCAACTAGCCCAATACCTTTTGGTGAGTAAAAAAAAATATTTAAAAAAAATTCGAGTTAAAAAAAAAGTGTGAAAGTTTGCAAGTTTTGTTTCATTACTTCTTTTCCCGATCTTCACCACCCTTCTTCACTCCAACACCACTATACCAATTTTTTTTTCTCAGCCGACCTCCACCCCATAACATCATTTTCCCTTGTACCAATTTTTGAAGCCGACCCTCAAGCAGCAAATAAGTCTTTCGAAAACGAAATACGAATTTGTGAGAGTGAGAAATATCGGTAAAAGGCACGAGTGATTCATCAAAGAAAAGCCTTAATACGAGTGAAACACGAGTGTGAGCGAAATTTCTTTGTGAGTGACTTGTGAGATTTTGTGGTAAGGTATTTTAATTTTGTCGGTTTATTTCCCTTTGTTATAATAGTTTCTTTTTCAGCAACAAATATGTCTCAAGAAGAGTTCTCATCCAATGACTACCCATATTTGTTGAATGAAATGCGAAGAGCCATAAACAAGTTGGAAAAGCACTTGGATCGGATCGAGGAACGAGACCAACGAGATCGACCTTCTTCAAGTCGAAGGACGGAGTCAAGATCATCCGAAGACACACTTTGAAGAATATTCGAGAAGAGATTGTTATCGAAATTCTTATTCCTCAAGAAGTTCGAAACAGTATTCATCTATGAAAGATTATTCTCAAAGTGGTACATATTATGATTCCTATTCCCTCCAAGAAGACATGCAAGTTGATCGGTATATTCGTTCAGGAATTTCCAAGAAAGCGTCCATGGAGTATTCTCCCCGAAGAACTCATCGAAATATCTTTGAGAACGCTATCCCTTCTCTTGAACAAAACCTTACTCATTTTGATTCTTTTGTATCCTCTTCTTGTCATAATGAAAGGAAGAGAGAAAAAGAAATAAAAAGAAAAGAGGCAAGAAAGAGAGACGATGAGCAAATTTTGAGAAGGCTTGAAAAGGCCATTGCGAAGATTACTGAAAAAGAACGAGAAAAAGAGAGAGAAGAAAACAAAAAAGAGTGTGAAAGGGAAACAAGAAAACGAGATGAGCAAATAGAAGTGAGTGTTGATTTAACTAACTCATTTGAAGTTTGTTCTTCTTTTGCTTCATTTCAGGTCCCCGACGTATCTCACAAGAGCCTACCACTTCAACTCCTCCCGGAAGAGCAAAGTATTTCTTTGATTGAAAGAGGTAAAGTTGAAGGTGAAGTTGAACCTCCCGAGTCGAAAGGTAAGGAAGGTAAGCGTTTTGAAGCATCAAATTTTTTGTATAAAGATGATTTTTCTTCTAACCCCAATTTGATTGATTGTAGATATTACAAGATTAATTCATTTTCCAAAATGAAATCCTTGAGCTTTTGTAAATACATTTTGAAATATGTTAAAAGTTTTGATCGTTTCATCTTGAACGTACATAATTCTTATTGGTCTAACATGATTGATTTTTCGGAACCTAAGTCCCATAAATCGGGCATATGTTTCGATTTGTTTTGTGGAGAACTCAAGTATCATCAAATATGTGTGAAAAATTCCTATTGTGTTGATACTTGGTTTTTAAATAAGGGTAACGAATTTTGTCAACCTTGTTTTCAATTTTTATTCGTTTCTTAAGCAAATTTTATATTTGTATATGCAATTCGTGTACATGGATTCCCATTTTTTTGAAAAATGTTGATTCGCGCATAAAGCATCGGCTACATTATATGCCCGAGGAGAGAAAGTTCGTCCTAATCAAGCAAGATAAATTCGAACTTGAGTTTTAGCTTGTGAAGACAAGCAAGGTAAGAATGACTTTTGTCATACCGCACGTAAAGGTAAAAAGTCGAATTCTTTCTTTCAACACCCAAAGGTAAGACACTTGAACCTTATGAACCCATTTTGTGTTCTTGGATGTTGACAAAAATCACGTTGTTGAATCCACTCTTGTAAAATTTTTTGAAACGTGATGTTCTTCATTGTTCTATCTTGTTGGATAATGGACTATCTATTTTAGTTCTTAACAAAAATATAATTGTTTTATGTAAGTGTCATGAAGCATTTGTTAAAATATTTTTGTTCATTTTTGATGTTGAAAGAGTTCATAATGATGATTGCCATTTTGTAAAGAATTTTGTTTTAAAGGAAAACAAAAAGAGTTTTGTGTTTGATCGTTTTTATTCATATGCGAATACGAAGCAAGGTTTGAATGTTCAATTTCGGGTGCCATATCGTTTTCTTCATTACTTTGTTGTTGACGATTATATCTATCATTTGATGTATTATTCGCATGATTATTTTGACTTATGGGATCCAATTAGATCGTGTGCATGCTTTAAAGCTTATCCGATTTTGTTCCAAGATTTTGACGAGGCATTGATCCTTTTGTATGATAAAGTGTTTATGCCTGACCGCATGCGATTTATTTTGGTGTTGATTTTATTCGGGTTGCAAGTATGTTTAAAACATTGCTTACTAATCCTTGAAATTTCTTTTCAGGTATTGTTATTATCATCCTTCCCATTTGATCAAGGAAAGACGAACAAGGAGTTGTTCGAATAACAAACAGGTCGATTCGAGGACGAATCGTCTTGAAGAGGGAGGGGATGATACGGGCACGCCCGGGGCACCCACCGAATTTTTAAGTCGACGAAGCTCGACTCCGAATTTTTAAATTTTATTGCTTTAAATAAATCAAGTCCTCAAATTAATTATTTCTTAACCAAATTAATGCGGCCTAATAATTTAAATTGGTGTCTAAATTAATTTGTCCAAGCTTTAATTAATTTGTTTGCATGTTTTTAATTAAATTTTAAGTTGATCTAGTTTTAAAATTTTAATGTGTTTGTGTTAGTCATAGCCGAATTTAATATGTCTTTTTAAGACTTTATTAAAATTGTTTAGTTTAGTTTATGTATCTATTAATGTGTGTTAATTATTTCATGTGTTTAATTGTGTTTTAAAGTTATTACATTATTTTAATAAGTTTTAGCCGAATTGAATTCAACTTATTGCCAAATTTATGAAATAAAGTTGTGAATTTAATTGTGCAGGTGGGAGATTAATGAAATAAACAATTGAAGCACAAAGGATGATGATGGAACAAGTGGCGTGGGATATTATGGAGATTTGATGACAAATAATTGGAATAAATAATTGAACTTGTGGAATTACTTGATACATGGTGGAAGGGAGCATGCGTGATTGACTTAGATGGCATAAAAAAATTGCAAGTTATTAAGCACATGAAACATTAAATAATAGCAAATGGAATACATGAAATAATGGGCGGCATAGCACATTTGAAATGGGCATATTTTAATCAATCAAATGGCATTTGAATTGAGCATGCGGCACTAGTTTGTGGAATGCAATAAAAAAAATTGAATGGAAATTCAAGCATGAAGAGGGAGTGGAACCATGATGGACGGCATGAGCAAAGGGAGATTGAATTGGACGGCTAATTAAGCATGTGCTAAGTGGAGGAATTTAAACAAGCACAATTGGAAGACATGCCATGCGTGAATAATCTAAGAAAAAAAAAAGTTGAATGAATTTCAAATTCTTCAACAAAATGGGGACGGCACAAAGGGAATTTAGTGGAAATAAAATAATAAAATTTGGACGGCTATTGTGAATAAATGAACCATTGGAAAATTGACAATATGTTAATAGGTGATTATAAAGACATGGACGGCAAGTGGAGCAATAACAACATGTGTGTGAGTGGGTCAACCTATAGCAAGTGCTAGTGACATAAGGCAACAAGCTTTGGAGGAAGGTTTTCAATTGAAAGAGCCTATAAATATCTAGCATATTTCATTTTGTAACAGAACTTGAATTTGAATGAAAGAAAATTTTCTTTTGGTGAGTATTCACTCTCCTAAATTCTCGAGGGACTTATCTAGTTTTCTAGTGGCGTCGTTCTTTCCTTATTTGAACTTATCATCCTTTCGGGTGTGGTGTTCATCTACCTATACCGTTGGTTCCTATCTCGCTAGATAGTGGGTCTCGGTTTTATTTCGAAATACCATACCGTTGGTTCCTATCTTACTAGATAGTGGGTCTCGGTTTTATTTCGAAACTCATTCCATCAATTTGAAACTTATAAGATTCGGGTCTTTAATTTTTATTAAAGGTTCTTTCTTGTTTCAAATACGTACCCATTTCAACCTATCATCTATCTTTACATTTCAAAGATATCATTTCCAATAAAATTATCCCTTTTGTTAGTTGAACGAGAAACTGTCTAATTTACGATCGGGCAACATTAACGATTCGCCTCCTAACCCGAGACAGACCGTCATCACGAACTCAGATTTGTGGTCCCAAAACCACTGTTCCGACTAGGGTATAAACCAGACTGTTACAGTTTTAATTATTTTTAGAGTGTAAATTTGTTTTGAGCTTCGCTTTTTTTTTTCTGCTGCTTGTTGGATTTTGGTATTTTAACATTAAATTGCAAAATCACATGATTTACCAAACTAAAAATTCGATTTTCAAAATTAAAACTCTAGAAATTTCTGCTACAGATATTAAGTAAACACTTAAATGTTTTTCTGTAAAAAAAAATTAAATAGTTTTTAATTAAGGTTTGGCTTAGTTTTGGAAATGATCTACCAATATTAGTATTTTTAAAACACACAGTTTCAAATTTAAATTCTGGGTTTGAGATAAGTAATTTCGGACTTAAGTTTTACTCAAACATTTGTAAGAGGTTTGCTAAAATTTTATGTTTACGAAACACACACTAAGTTTGATTAAACTGGAAGTTTTTAAACGAGTTAATATAATTCTTCAAGATCCGGTCATAACCTTTAGGTTGGATTTGGGGTACTACATTAGGATAGATATGATATTAGATGCCTTTGCTATCTTGGGTATTTTTTGAGTGATAAAACAGGGGATAATATCATAAATGACTCTAGAGTTTGTTGAATGTTTACAAGAAGAAAAAGAAGAAGAAGAAGAAATGTAGATGACTTGAGATGAGATGGTGCATTTGGCCAGATACAGCAAAGAAAAGCTCTCAACCACTCTCGTCACTAAACTGTTCTTTGTGAAGCTGGCCCCATCGCCATAGCTGCTATCTACAACCTCATGTTGCTATCGAACCACTCTATAATTTTTCTCTTCTTCTTCTCCTCCCCCTCCCCCTCCCCTCCTTTTCTTCTTCTCATGCTAAGTGACTGAAATAAAATTAGATTGACTGTTTTATCAATTGTATCAAATTTTAGTGACTGTTGGTGTAATTTACCCTTAAAAAAAACTCTCAAAATTTACAAAAAATCTGAATTTATTTCTTAAAATTACCTTTTTATCTTGCAACATTGTACAACTTGTCCATGGCTCAAATTTTACATCCAAATGAGTAACACCCCCAAACCCTTATCCGTCATCGGAACATGGTTACGGAGTATTACCAGACTTTTCAGATTAAATACGGGCATTTAAACAAATAAATTAGCATACATTTCCTAAATTAATCATATCGTCCCTTTTTTGAGCCCTCGAGGCCCAAAATACATCTTAGAAATGAATCGGGACTCAAATGGAAACTCAGAGAATTTTTCGTGAAATTTCAATTTTTTTCCTAAATTCAAGGCACACACGCCCGTGTGGCCAAGGGACACGCCCGTGTGACCCTATGACATGCCCTTGTTTCAAGCAGTTTCCTACCGCGTGCAACTCTTTGGCTTATCTCACACGGCCAACCCACAGGCCCATATGCTGGACCATGTGTCTCACACGGCTGAGATAAACACCCGTGTCTCTGCCTGTCTGAAGAATCCTAGGTATTCTGTTTTGAAAATTTTAAGTTGCAGGGGACACACAGCCAAACCCCACGCCTACGGTCTGGTCAAATGCTCGTGTGCCCGGCCGTGTGGACTTAAAATGAGCCTTATACATCAAGTTTACCAACCCTGCAAATCTTGAACACCAAGCAACTCAAAAACCAATCTTTCAACCAATTCAAAACACATTCAAGAACATCTAAAACATGTCAAAACAATGAATATAATGACCTAACTAATGTGCCTTCCTAGGTACTTCACACATACTATCCAAATCAATCCAATTAACTTCATTCAAACCAAATCTAATTTCATACCAAAACATACCATTTTATGACTTCAACAAAACACATAAACTTATACTTATATGTAACCAATATCATCTTATAGCATCATATACAGCCACTCTCCAAAATGACAACTTAGGACATTCTAGGTATATGCCATTACCAAAAAGAAATTTAATTGACCACAATAAGTTCGGGATCGGCTTTGGATGTTGAAACGACAATTTGACTTCAATCTAACCTGTGCACGGAAAACAAACCATACGCTAAGTATGAACTCAATGGTATTTCTATAATCCGAATACTTTTAAATAAATAACATAGTAAAGTTGTACACTTAATCTTATAAACATTAGTTAACCAATTTATCAATTTATACGCTAACCACCATTTCTCAATTTTAGCTATCTCAAATATCCTTTCTTACTTTGTTTCACACATCATTTAATAATAATCATGTTCATTTCATGAACCCATAGCTCATGCAATTTCATGCATTTCAATTGCACAATTCATTTCATTGATCATTCCAATTCATATTCAATATCATTTAATATCAATCAATTGGCCAATATATTTATTTACCTCTATTAATGCGACTCGAATTAGAACGGATACACAGATCTAACCAAAACACACCAGTATGGCACCCAGTGCTTTATCGGATAATTCAAAGTAATAAATTGACACCCAGTGTCTCATTGGCCATGCCGAAGTAAGTTGGTACCCAATACCTTATCGAATTTATCCGAAGTAATAGTTTGACACCCAATGTCTCATCGACTCGAAGTCGAAGTATCCCAAAACACTTCCAATCCTATGGCATGCCAACTATATCCGACTCAGCTCGATACAGTTAATAGAGTTTTCAATTCACTTTTCAAAAATAACCAATATTTAATATTTTCCATTTTAACAACAACCAATATTTTCATCAATCACAAATTCATATGATCTCAATTCAATATCAAAATAATAACAAACAACACTCACATTAATTACTTACCATAAACATTAATTTAAAATACAACAAATTAAAGTTACTAAATTCAGATTATAGAAATACAAACCGTAATTTCTAAGTCACTTCTCGTCGACTTTCTCTTTTCCCTTTTCTAAGTCACTTCTCGTCGACTTTCTCTTTTCCCTTCTTAGCTGAAATTTCCAGCACAACGTTAGCTATAGAATAGAAACAATTAAAATCATCAATACAACACCATCTCACATTATATATTTCAATTTACATTCAACTTTTGTCTAAATTTCAATTTAATCCCTAACCAATACTAACTTTATTTTCTTTACAATTTATTCTTTATTTTCATTCAATTTCCACTTAAAACTAAACTTAAGTATCTAATTTTACCATAAAACCCTAAATTTTGAAATTCTCTCAATTTAGTCCCTATTATTCAAAACTTATAATTTATTTTACTATAACGCCCCGAATTTGGGCCTAGTAGAATTGGGCGTGGAAGCGTTTAAAATTTTTTAGAACATGAGAACGGTAATAATGCAAGTTGGACCTATTAGGTGAGTGATTTTGGAAGGTTAGGGGGCCTCTATGAAGTCCCGGGATCAAACTTGTGCTTTAGGAAAATTTTGGTTTTAGGTGAATAAAACCGTGGGAGTTAGTAGGTAGGCTTTAAGAATAAAATGTGGAGAAAACTGGCACAAAAAGAGCTTGTGGTGTAGTGGCAAAGTAGTGCCACATGGGAGACAAGGAGGTGATGCCACACAAGGAAGCAAGGGGTCCAAGGTTCAAGCCTTGGCGTTGGCATTTCATTTTGATTTATTTTTAAGTGAACTTGGACTTTGGCCCTGTAACATCCCGAAATTGGACCTAGTAGGATTGGGCCCAATGGGCCTTGGGCGTAGGAATGTTTAAAATTTTTGAGAACAAGAAAACGACATTATTTCAAGTTGGACTATTTTTATTTTGCTTTGTGGTTTAGATGTTTCTATTATTTTTCTTAAATTGTTTAAAAAGGGAATTTTCTGAAAACCTAAATAATGGTTTCCAAAATCCAAAATCGACTTAGTGAACATGAATGCTAGAAGATGTGGACGCGATAGATGTGGACGTGCTAGAGGCCGAGGTGCTAGGAATAAATCTTCAGCATCAGGGCATGTTTCCGAAAGGGAGACGTTGGCATCGCCAGTGGCTGAGACGAGATCTCATGATCGAGCTGGGGTTAATGAGCTGACTCAGGTAGTTAAGAAGGTATTGAAAGAGGTTAAGGAGATCAGCGAAGCACTTCGAGTTGGGTCTGTGGACTGTAAGAAGAAAAGAGATTGCGGTTCTTTTGGGTCGCAATCTCATTCCGTGAAGCGTGTCAACGCACATCCAAACTTTTCGGCTTTCGATTATTGTAGAAGGCGTCATCTGGGAGAATGCTGGAGGAGGTCAGGAGCATGCTTGAGATGCAGGTCTAAGGAGCATAAGGCTCGAGATTGTTTCATCACCATCAAGTCAGGTATGTTTTGGTTGGATGATGATTGAATGTAGAAAATATTAGTTATAAGTGGTAGATAACTGCTTGCATCTGTGGTTAGATGTTTGGTTGTTTGAAAGAGGATTCAAGATTATGTTAAAGGTACATTAGTGTTATTAAGATCAGAGTGCGCAGTGAAAGCATAGTGATGTGATTTGAATGGTGCATTTAGTAGTTGGTTGGAAATTTCGAAGACGAAATTTCTTTAAGGAGGGTAGAATTGTAACATCCTGAAATTAGGCCTAGTAGAATTGGGCCCAATGGGCCTTGGGCGTAGGAATGTTTAAAATTTTTTAGAATAAGAGAACGACATTATTTCAAGTTGGACTATTTTTATTTTTCTTTATGGTTGGGATGTTTTTATTATTTTTCTTAAATTATTTAAAAAAAGGAATTTTCTGAAAACTTAAATAATGGTTTCCAAAATCGAATAACAAAGCAATATTTTTTTAGTACGAATAAAAAGGGTTTAACATGTTTTGCTCGTGTGACATGCCAAATCCGCTCATAACGCATAGGCTGGGTTTGGGGTGTTACAGGCCCATAGATTTATATTTAGTTGTGCATGATGTTAGACACAAGAGGAGCTGCTGGCTTAGTGGCAAGTGGCGTGGATAGGTTGATGGGAGAGCCTGGGTTCGAATCTCATGACAAGCAAGGGATTATTTATTTTGCGAATTGGATGGCCAGAGTTTGTGTTTGATTTAAACTCTACTGAAGGAGGGATCCCACATCGGAAAGCTAACAAGAGGGAAAGTGAGGAGCTGGCTATTTATAGAGCTGTATAGGACGAGAGGAAGCATACCTTGGTGGGCGTTTGGGCATAGGAACATTCGGAGCGCAGATTAGCTTCAAACTCCTATCAGGTGTGTATTTCGCCCTACTCTAGCTGTAGAGCGGCAAATATCAAAAAGCCGATCACACGATGATGGTAGCCACACGATCGTGCGAGCGCACGTGTGGGAGCTTCGACGCGATAGTTGAGGCCCTCATGAGTGTTCTCATGAGTCTAGGCTACCTTGGGCCAAGTGGGCCTAATGGGCCCGTGGGCCCATATGAATAAGTTGTATGATTGTGTAGTAGATGTTGGATTAGACTATGTGAATCTCATATATGTGGCTAGATTTGGACTAAATAGCCCACACGAGCGTGTGGGCTCATTTGGACCAAGAATGGGCCTTAGGCACATTCGCATCATTATCTCTGTTTAGAATGCTTGAGTTGCTCGAGGCGACTGTAGACCTTCTGAGAAGTTGACAAAATTACTAAAATAACCTTGGTTGACAAAATTACTGAAATACCCTTTGTTTACAAAATTACTGAAATAGCCTTGGTTTACAAAATTACTAAAATACCCTTGCTTTACAAAATTACTGAAATACCCTTGGTTTACAAAATTACTAAAATACCCTTGGTTTACAAAATTACTGAAATACCCTTAGTTTATAAAATTATGGAAATACCCTTGGTTTACAAAATAACTGAAATACCCCCGATTTGTAAAATTATCGAAATACCCCTAGTTTGAGAAATTACTGAAATACCCCCAGTTTGTAAAATTACCGAAATACCCCCGGTTTGTGAAATTACCAAAAAACCCCCGGTTTGAAAAATTACCAAAATACCCTTGATTTGTGAAATTATTGAAATAACCTCAAATTATAAAATCACCGAATTACCCCTGTAGGGTAGAATTATCGAAATACCCCTGAGGGGTAGGATTACTGAAATACCCTTATAGGGTAAATGACTGATTTAGACTGTGAATTTGACTGAGTTGACTGTGATTGTATGACTGTGTTTTAACTTACTTGACTATGGGCGTGTGTCGGATTTGCTGTTAATATGTTTTGAAATGACTGTTACTAAGCATGGCCATTTTGCATACACGTGTAATTATTGAGCATGACATACACGGCATATTGCATTGGGTTGGGTTTGATGATCGGAGGAAATGTATTCTGGTGGCCCTGCCACATTCTGTTTTAGTGGCTATGCCACATATATTATTTTGGTGGCTCAGCCATATATACCGTTATTAGTAGCTTGGCTGCATTATTGGAGAGCTTGGCTCTGTGCCATCTTGAATATGGCTTTGGCCAATCGTATTTACCCGTGGCTTTGCGCCTAACAAATATCGATGACTCTGTGTCGATCCTATTTACCCAAGGCTGTGTGCCGATTATATTAACGTCACTGATGGCTATGTGCCAATTACGATTCTGGTGGCTCTGCCACATTCGGAATAGTGGCTATGCCACGTATATTCTGTTATTTTGGTGGCTTCGCCACAAATACTCAGATGAGCAACGTGACTGCCATCGAGGTGTGTAGCGGATGGAGGGTTGATTTTAGAAATCCCCACAGGTGTGTTGGTCTAGTACGGGTGGTGTGTAGCGAACGGATTATTAGGTTGGGTTGCATTGCATGCATTATCTGCTTTATCATGTTAATAGGGCTAAGGCCCAGATTGTACTAAATAAGGCTTCGGCCCAGTTTTGCTTCTGTATGGGCTTTGGCCTAGTCTGTATCTGTATGGGCTCAGGCCCAGTTAATGACCGCTTAGGGGATTACACACTGAGTTCTCGTAACCTACCCCCCTCTTCTTTAACCTTGCAGGTGATCCTCAGCATTAGTGGATTTGGAGCTATGGAGGACTCTGTGGTGGCCATACATCGGCAATATTTCTCATGAACTTAGTAAATTTCCGTTTTACTTTATTTGAGATTTATTTTAATTTGGGTTTACTTTTATGTAATAAGGCCGTTGGATTTTACTTTTCTTTTAAACTTTCTTTTCAGTTATTTTCAAACTATAAATGATTGAACTCTGGATTTTCTTAAAACATCATTAACTAATTTTCAAAATCTCATTTCCGCAAATTACTAGATCTAATTTTTGCTATAAACAAAGTCCTCACGAATAACCTTATTAACGTTTTTACAATATAACCCTAAAAGCAAGTTTGAATTTCACTAAATAATAAAGCACGGGATTTCAAACAGAATACGAAGTTTTTAACGAGAACGCAGTTTTTAAGCAACCCTTTTCATGTGATATGCTAGATCCGGTTGTAACGTTTAGGCTGCGTTTGGGGTGTTACATTTACAATTCAATCCTTTTTTTCATTTCTAACTTGAAATTCTATCAATTTAACCTCTAACACTTGAATTTATTCAACATGAACAACATCTAAAAATCCACTAACTTCTAAATTTTCAACATAAATCAAGTTGTATTTCATTCTAGGATTCCAAAAACACAAAAATTATAAGGAAAGGACTAAATTGGCTTACCACTCAAACTTTGAACCTTGAAATCCCAAATTTTTTTTCTTTTTCTTTCTTTTTTTCCCTTCTCTGTTTCGTCCCCCTATTTCTTTCTTTCCTATTCTTTTTTCTTTTATTTATTCTTTTATTTACTTTATATTTTAGTATTATTATTATATTATAATATAATTGTCAAAACCATTTTTTTATTTTGAAAAAAAGGGGATCGACTTTAAAACAAAAATGGAGTCACCACCAATCCTTTTTTGCTTAAGTGTGATCGGATCACCTTATAAAACATTTTATTTCAGAACATTTGATTTTGGCCTTCGAAATTCAAGAAAAAGGGTTCGGGAGTTGGTTACGTACGAGGAAGGATTAGCACTCTCGTAACGTCCAAAATTGGTACTGGATTGATTAGTTATTGTCCTAATGTCGAAAATTTGAAAAGATTTGAAAACATGATTTGTTTAAAAACTTGAACAATTTGAGTTGGAACTTGAGATTCCTTTGTTCCGAAAGCATACAAACATCACATCTAGCACGTTAGGACATGATGTTTTAAACCCTCGTAACCAAAATCATCTCATGGTTTACAAAATTCATTAAAAGAATATTTAGTTATTTAGTCAAACGGAAAATCGAAACTCAGCACGTTAGGGCACTATTTCTCGAATTTCTAAACACAAAACATTGTCTAATTTAAGAAGAACTTTTGGATAAAATGTGTTAATTAAAGGAGATATATTTTAAAACAATGATTTGAATGAAATGTGACATTAGTACATTACCAAACATAAATTTCAAAGAGCATTTTACTAAGTAAAAATAATAACATAACAAATAATGCAAATAATACAAGCAATATAACAATTATACTAAGGTAAATAAAGATTATAAATTTGTTCATAAAAATATGAATGATCAACTAAAAGATAGAATGCAGACAATAAAATAATCTAAAAAAGAAATTAAGGAATAAACATGAAAATTTTACACAAGATTAAATGTATATATAAAAATAAGGTGAATAATGTATACAAAAAAAAATACTATAATAATAATAAAAAAACAATAAGGCAAATTCTAAAAAAGTAATATATATTCATGAGAAAATAAGTAAGATACATTTTTCATAAATAAATAATATATAATTTAAAATAAAAATATATTTATAATACGATAATCTAATACATATATGCACAAAAATTACATATTAAAAATAAACAATATACACAATATATGTTATACAATATACAAAATTTTATACAATATTAAGAATAAAACAATTTAAATGTTATATATAATATAATATAATAATATATAATATACAAAATTTAAAAAAATATATAATATAATAACTAATATACAAATTTTAAAATGATATGTAATATGTAACTAATATTGAACTTAATAAAATAACCTAGTATAAATATAAATAGTCATAATTTAATACATATATAATACTAAAATAATTAAAAATAAGAATAAAAATGAAAATCAAAGAATTAAAAATCAAAGAAACAAGGATCAAATCAGAATAATAAAAAAAACTAAAGTAAAATTGTAAAAAGGATGATATTGGAACGCACGCCAAACTATAGGGACTTATTGAGCAATTATGTCCTATCTCCTAAACGGGGCCGTTCCATCACCTGCCTTTAAAATGGCCTTAGGGACCAAATCGAGACAAAAGCAAACTTTCAGGGCTGGATTAAAAATAAAAGAAAATTTAAATTGAACGAAATTAAAAATAATAAAATTACGGAAGGACCAAAGAGGCAAATTGCCCCTTTTATAAAAAAACACGCGGATCCTCCCCGTGTATCGGGTCAAAGCGCAAATCCTGGCCCTTAAACGACGTCGTTTTGGCCTTTAAAGGTGACCCCCAAAACGGCGTCGTATGGATGGCCTATATAAACTAAAAATTATCCCAAAAAATCAGTTTAAACACCCTTTTAAAAAAAAAAACAAAGGCCCCGATAGGTTCTCTTCCCCTCAGCCTGAGGCCAGAATCCGGCTTGGGCTCCGCTGACGGACCACCGCACGCGCCACATTAGACGGCGGTCGGAAAGCCAAGTTTCTCCATTTTGAGGCCGAATCGAAGGTAGTCCTCTTACTTATTATTTTTTAAACAGTATTTGTATATATATAAAAAAATTATATAGATCAAAAGGAAAAATAAAAAAATTAAACGAAATAGAATAATTGGATATCACCTCTGCTCTTTGGTTTTTTTGTGTATTAATCTCTGTTATTTCGACCCCCTTTTACATATTACAATAGGGTTTTTATAGCCCTAAAAAATAACTCAGAAATAAATACAAAGATTCTGTTTTCTGTTTCTGCCATTTTTCTTTCCTTTTGCAGGTGAATAGCGAGAAACACGGCGGTGATAAGGCATACTAATTGTGGCGTGATGTCCAACAGTGATACGATCCCGGTTCTGTGAATTGAATCCGAGTCGTAAGATTGCCCGATCGTTAAACAAGAAGGTTTCGTTCGGATTCAGAACGGTTTAGAAAATTCAGTTTCAAGAGGGAGGTAGGCAAGGAAGGGCTCGATAGAAGGTGGTTATGTATTAAGGAGGCTCGGTTATGAAAGAAATGGACAAGTCGGGTTATAGGATAATCGGTAACTTAAGGTCAAGAATGAACCAAACTTCGGATGAAGATTGACCCAAGACTTATAAGACTTTAAGTTAATTTGGAAGGAATTATGAGACCTCAACCCACTATCTAAAGAGATAGGAACCTCGGTATAAGGTTTCAAACGCCACATGAAAACGTGATAAGTTCGGATAAATAAAGAAACTGTTGACGCCACTACCTAGATAGATAAGTCAACGAATCTTTGGACAAAATTTGAGAGAAAATTTCTCAACAAATTTAAGGGTAAATTCATTTATAAAATTCTGTTTCAAGGAACCACCTGTTTATAGGATAAGTGATTACCGGGCTTACAATTGTTTCTCAGCTCTTATGCTCTTCAAGAATTTAAATTCATGAAGGTGTTGTCCAATTAAAAAAAAAGAATCTAACAATAAAATATTTATCCCAAATGCTCCTCCTTGCCGTCCCATTTTCTACCAACAACAAATGGGCTTCATTATTATATTCAAGTCAAATTATCCCATTTAGCCATGCCTCCACTCAAGTGAATTTTAAGTAATGTTTTGGCTGTACATTCACCTTCATTGCCGTCCAAATCAATTAGAAGAATGTGGCCCTTATCAAGTCATTATTTAATTCAAAGATGGATAAACCCCACACTCCATTTATTTTCAATTTAAAATCCCTTCCTTCAAGCACCATGCTCTGCCGTCCATGCTAGGTGTCATCTTCTAAAAAAAAAGAATTCAATTCTCCTCTTCTTAGTGCCACATGCTCATCTTATCAATGCCATTGTTCTTGATTAAATTATTCCAATTTAGGAAGTGTTGAGCCGTCCACTATTTCTTCGACTAGCAACATAATTAAAAACCTGCACATTTATTCAAAATTAAAACATGAAATAAAATGTGACAAATTAATTTAAGCTTAGATAAATTAAATCCAACACTAATTAATTATTTTAGACACATTTAATTTATTGGACGCATTAACGTGCTGTAGAAATAAAAAAAATTAAAATAAGTAAAACGATGCAATTTTATTTAAAACATTAAATTAAAAGCAATGTAGCTCATTGATCTAAATTTGAGATAGCTGAACGTGAATGATATTGCATGGCTAGCTCGGTTCATCGTTCCCAAAATGTTCAGCCATGGTATTACTCCAAATTTTGCTTACGAGAACCGTCACTTCCTCTTTAAGCCTTTTAGCACGAGCACAAGTGATAGGCCCCTTTGGTAGCTCCAAGGGATCTTCGGTAGCTTTAGTGGGTACCCGAGCCACGATCGTATCATCCCCTCCCCCTTCGAAACGACTTGTCCTCAAGTCGTCACCTACATCATATGGAGATAAATCAGACACAGTAAAACTAGCGCTCACGTTATACTCACCGGGGAGATGTACGCAACAACATAGACTTCTGTTTGCCCGTCCGTCTGAGGATGGCAGGTAGTTGAAAATAGCAGCTTTGTGCCAATCTTTCCCCAAAGCGTTCTCCAAAAATGGCTCAGGAACTTAGTGTCTCGATCAGAAATAATAGTCCTCGGTACTCCATGCAAACGTATAACCTCCCTAAAAAATAGGTTAGCAACATGTAAAGCATCATCAGTTTTGTTACATACAATGAAGTGTGCCATTTTCGAAAACCTATCTACAACGACAAAGATTGAGTCTTTGCTATCCTTGGTTCTAGGAAGGCCTAGACCAAAGTCCATTGAGATGTCGATCCAAGGTCCTTCCGGGATAGGTAACGGGGTGTATAATCCATGGGGTTGAACCTTTGACTTGGCTTTCTTGCAGGTGATACACCGTTCACACACTCGCTCTATGTCTCATTTCATTTTTGGCCAATAGAAGTGTTCGCGCAACGTTGCCATTGTCTTTGCTATGCCGAAATGGCCCATAAGGCCTCCACTGTGAGCCTCATTCACCAAAACATTCTGGATTGATCCTTGAGGAATACAGAGCTTGCCTTCTAGAAACAGGTAATCATTGCTACGATAAAATTTATCACAAGTACCAGATTCGCAAGCTTTGTACATTTCAGCAAAATCAGGATCAATAGCATATAATTCTTTCAAATACGCAAATCCCATCAATTTTGTCTCTAATGAATTGAAAAGAGCATGCCTCCTAGACAATGCGTCTGCCACCACATTTTCTTTACCTTTCTTATATTTGATGACATACGGAAACGATTCGAGGAACTCCATCCATTTAGCATGCCATTTGTTTAGTTTATGTTGGCCTTTTAAATGCTTCAATGCCTCGTGATCGGTATGGATGACAAATTCCTTTGGCCATAAGTAACGTTGCCAAGTTTCCAAGGCCCGAATCAACGCGTACATTTCCTTATCGTAAGTGGGGTAGTTAAGTATCGCCCCTTTCAACTTTTCACTAAAGTACGCTACTGGGCGTCCTTCTTGCATAAGCACGGCTCCAATGCCTAGGCCCGAGGCATCACACTCGTTTTCAAATGTTTTCTGGAAATCTGGCAAAACAAGTAAAGGAGCGTTAGTCAATAGATCTTTAATAGTATTAAAAGCACGCTCTTGTTCGTCATTCCAGAAGAAAGCTGAGTTTTTCTTAATAACACTAGTTAACGAAGAAGCGACAGTGCTAAAGTTAGGAACGAAACGCCAAATGAAACGCCTATAGAAACTCGCCAAGCCGTGGAAGCTTCGAACTTGGCTAACGCTAGTAGGTCTCGGCCATTCATGGATTGCCTTAACCTTCTCTTGGTCCACTTCAAGCCCCTTTGCGCTAACGACAAAACCTAAGAAAACAACTCGATCAGAACAGAAAGTGCATTTCTCAAGGTTAGCGTATAATGTTTCCTTACGCAAAACTTCAAGTACGGCTCGCAAATGGTTTATGTGATCTTCCAATGATCTGCTATAAATAAGAATGTTGTCAAAATAAACAACACAAAATTTTCTGATAAAATCTCGCAAATGGTTTTCTCGTTGTAGTTCATCTTCGGTACTTTGAATACTCAAACTACGTTTTACCACGAACAACTCACCGTCAATGGCAAATTCAAGTTCTTCTTCCTTCTCTTCTTCAGTAGAAGGGTCGTGTTCAATCTCTTCTTCGTCACCCGATTCAATCTCACCATCGGGTTTCATGATCATCACTCGTCAATTTGGGCATTGACTGGCTATATGGCCCCTACCGAGACACTTGAAACACTTGATGTCTCTAGCAGAATTACGTCCGGCCTCATTGTTAGGTTTACTTGTTTCCCCACTTGGCTTGTTAATCCTAGGGTTTGTAACGTTTTCTCGTCCTCGAAAGGGGATCTCCTTCTTACTGGCTCCTTGATTCCACTTTTGGGTAGGAGTGGAGTTTGGGTAGACACCGCGAGTGGGGCCTTTCCTTTTGAGCTGCTTCTCCACTTTGATAGCCATGTGCACCATCTCTTCAATCTCAACGTAGTGCTGGAGTTCAACTACGTTAGCAATATCTTTGTTTAATCTAGCCAAAAATCTCGCCATGGTTGCTTCACGGTCTTCTTTGATATTGGCTCGGATCATGGCTATCTCCATTTCTTTGTAATAATCATCTACACTCCGACTACCTTAAGTGAGACGTTGTAACTTTTGGTACAGTTCTCGATGATAGTATGCTGGAATGAACCTCTTACGCATCAATGCTTTCATTTCGGCCCAAGTGTTAACAGGTCGCTCTCCGTTCCTTCTCCGGCTAGTGGTTAGTTGATCCCACCAGACCATTGCGTAGTCAGAGAATTCAATGGCCGCTATTTTTACCTTCTTGGTTTCTGAGTAGTTGTGACACTCAAAGACTAACTCAATCTTCTTTTCCCATTCTAAGTACAACTCTGGGTCGATTTTGCCTTGAAATGGGGGTATGGACAATTTGAGGTTCTTCAAATCATCATCTACTCGACCTCGATCTCGTTGGCCTCTCCGTCGTCCACTATGATTGGACCCATGTTCACTTTCGACTTCACTTGGTTCGGACCATTCTTCTTCGGGTACTCGTTGCCTTCCACGTCGCCTTGGTGGGCTTTGAGGAGTTCTTCCTCGACGGGCGAGCTCTTCGACTTGGTCGAGCCTTTCTTGGATTGGCTCGAGTTTACGGTCGAACAATCATCCGACTTCATGTAACAAGGCTTGATGATTGAGATCAGGTTTATTTCTAGCATGTTGTCTATCTGTTCTCTCGGCCATGTTGCGTTCCAGGCTTCAGGACATGGTTTAAATTTAATCCTCACTACAAATCCTCTCGATCACTCGAAAAGAAAAGATAAATGTCACTCACACTCATGTTTGCACTCTATTTTGGCTTTTACCAGATTCGTAAGCTTTGTACATTTCAGCAAAATCAGGATCAATAGCATATAATTCTTTCAAATACGCAAATCCCATCAATTTTGTCTCTAATGAATTGAAAAGAGCATGCCTCCTAGACAATGCGTCCGCCACCACATTTTTTTTACCTTTCTTATATTTGATGACATACGGAAACGATTCGAAGAACTCTATCCATTTAGCATGCCATTTGTTTAGTTTATGTTGGCCTTTTAAATGCTTCAATACCTCGTGATCGGTATGGATGACAAATTCCTTTGGCCATAAGTAACGTTGCCAAGTTTCCAAGGCCCGAATCAACGCGTACATTTCCTTATCGTAAGTGGGGTAGTTAAGTATCGCCCCTTTCAACTTTTCACTAAAGTACGCTACTGGGCGTCCTTCTTGCATAAGCACGGCTCCAATGCCTAGGCCCGAGGCATCACACTCGTTTTCAAATGTTTTCTGGAAATCTGGCAAAACAAGTAAAGGAGCGTTAGTCAATAGATCTTTAATAGTATTAAAAGCACGCTCTTGTTCGTCATTCCAGAAGAAAGCTGAGTTTTTCTTAATAACACTAGTTAACGAAGAAGCGACAGTGCTAAAGTTAGGAACGAAACACCAAATGAAACGCCTATAGAAACTTGCCAAGCCGTGGAAGCTTCGAACTTGGCTAATGCTAGTAGGTCTCGGCCATTCATGGATTGCCTTAACCTTCTCTTGGTCCACTTCAAGCCCCTTTGCGCTAACGACAAAACCTAAGAAAACAACTCGATCAGAACAGAAAGTGCATTTCTCAAGGTTAGCGTATAATGTTTCCTTACGCAAAACTTCAAGTACGGCTCACAAATGGTTTATGTGATCTTCCAACGATCTACTATAACTAAGAATGTTGTCAAAATAAACAACACAAAATTTTCCGATAAAATCTCGCAAAACATAATTCATTAACCGCATAAATGTACTGGGTGCGTTAGTTAAGCCGAATGGCATAACCAACCACTCATACAAACCGTACTTGGTTTTAAAAGCCGTTTTCCACTCATCTCCTTCCCGCATCCGGATCTGATGATACCCGCTCTTAAGGTCGATCTTGGAGAAGAGTTGTGCTCCACTGAGTTCATCTAACATGTCATCTAGGCGTGGAATAGGATGCCTATACTTGATGGTGATCTTATTGACTGCTCGGCAATCCACACACATACGCCAAGTACCATCTTTTTTCGGTACTAGAAGTACAGGAACAGCGCACGGGCTTAGACTTTCCTGAATATAGCCCTCGGCCATCAACTCGGCCACTTATCGTTGCAACTCTTTGGTTTCTTCAGGGTTGCTTCGGTATGGTGGGCGATTTGGTATTGCGGCTCCGGGAACGAAGCCAATCTGGTGCTCGATCCCTCGAATAGGCGGTAGGCCACTAGGGATGTCTTCTGGAAATACATCTTCAAAATCCTGCAACAAAGATACAATCGAAGATGGAAGTGAAGCATCTAGTTCGTTAGTATTAAAGAAATTCTCCTTATACATAAGAACTACCATTGGTTGCCGAAGCAACAACATTTTTCCCATCTCTCGTGCTTTTGCATACACGTTTAATTTTGCAATCCCCTCCTCATCTCATTTTTCTTGTTCTTTACTCACTTTTTGCTCACTCCCTTTGTTTTTACCTCTTGCCTATATTTCTCCTTTTTCCTTTATTTTTCCACTCTTTGTCTCTGTTTATTTTTCCTCTCTCTTTGTTTGTTCTTTCCCTTTCATTTGTTGAACAGAAATTTTCAAGCGTACTTGGTCCTCGTACACTTGTTTGGGAGTCATTGGTGCTAGAGTCACACTTTTGCCACGATGTTGGAAGGTATAGCGGTTTGTATAACCGTCATGAGTGGCTCGTCGATCGAATTGCCATGGTCTTCCCAAAAGTAAGTGGCTCGCATGCATTATGACCACATCGCAAACAACTTCATCACTATACTTGCCGATGGAAAAAGGGATGATAGCTTGCTTGGTGACCCTCAATTCCCCTCCGTTGTTCAGCCAATGTAATTTGTAAGGCTGAGGATGTTTTGTCGTTGGTAAGTCCAACTTTTCAATAAGCATGCTGCTAACTACGTTTGTACAGCTACCGCCATCGATGATCATGCTGCATACTTTGCCTTGAATATGACATCTTGAATGGAAGATGTTTTCTCGTTGTAGTTCATCTTTGGTACTTTGAATACTCAAACTACGTTTTACCACGAACAACTCACCGTCAACGGCAAATTCAAGTTCTTCTTCCTTCTCTTCTTCAGTAGAAGGGTCGTGTTCAATCTCTTCTTCCTCACCCGATTCAATCTCACCATCGGGTTTCATGATCATCACTCGTCGATTTGGGCATTGACTGGCTATATGGCCCCTACCGAGACACTTGAAACACTTGATGTCTCTAGCAGAATTACGTCCGGCCTCATTGTTAGGTTTGCTTGTTTCCCCACTTGGCTTGTTAATCCTAGGGTTTGTAACGTTTTCTCGTCCTCGAAAGGGGATCTCCTTCTTACTGGCTCCTTGATTCCACTTTTGGGTAGGAGTGGGGTTTGGGTAGACACCGCGAGCGGGGCCTTTCCTTTTGAGCTACTTCTCCACTTTGATGGCCATGTGCACCATCTCTTCGATCTCAACGTAGTGCTGGAGTTCAACTACGTTAGCAATATCTTTGTTTAATCTAGCCAAAAATCTCGCCATGGTTGCTTCACGGTTTTCTTTGATATTAGCTCGGATCATGGCTATCTCCATTTCTTTGTAATAATCATCTACACTCCGACTACCTTAAGTGAGACGTTGTAACTTTTGGTACAGTTCTCGATGATAGTATATTTGGAATGAACCTCTTACGCATCAATGCTTTCATTTCGGCCCAAGTGTTAACAGGTCGCTCTCCGTTCCTTCTCCGGCTAGTGGTTAGTTGATCCCACCAGACCATTGCGTAGTCAGAGAATTCAATGGCCGCTATTTTTACCTTCTTGGTTTCTGAGTAGTTGTGACACTCAAAGACTAACTCAATCTTCTTTTCCCATTCTTAGTACAACTCTGGGTCGATTTTGCCTTGAAATGGGGGTATGGACAATTTGAGGTTCTTCAAATCATCATCTACTCGACCTCGATCTCGTTGGCCTCTCCGTCGTCCACTATGATTGGACCCATGTTCACTTTCGACTTCACTTGGTTCGGACCATTTTTCTTCGGGTACTCGTTGCCTTCCACGTCGCCTTGGTGGGCTTGAGGAGTTCTTCCTCGACGGGCGAGCTCTTCGACTTGGTCGAGCCTTTCTTGGATTGGCTCGAGTTTACGGTCGAACAATCGTCCGACTTCATGTAACAAGGCTTGATGATTAAGATCAGGTATATTTCTAGCATGTTGTCTATCTGTTCTCTCGGCCATGTTGCGTTCCAGGCTTCAGGACATGGCTTAAATTTAATCCTCACTACAAATCCTCTCGATCACTCGAAAAGAAAAGATAAATGTCACTCACACTCATGTTTGCACTCTATTTTAGCTTTTACCTCCACTCTATTGTGCTCACACACTCGTGCCTTTTTCTGCTCGTTTCTTCTCTCGTGATTTCGTATAAGATTCAGGTGACCAGATCTACTAGGTTAACGGGTCATTTTCAAGATTAGTTAACAGAGGTTTGGCATTGGGTATCGGGTAGGCTAAAAGAAAAAACAAATGGAGTAAGGATGGGTGACATCGGGTGAAAAGAGAAAATACCAATTGATGTTAAAAAAAAAAATTGAAGATCGGGGTAGGAATATGAAAGTTAAGCAAAACTCGCAAACTTCACACTTTTTTTTTGAATTCTCTCTTTTTTTTACTCGAATTTTTTTTATAACTTCGATGTTTTTTTTTTTTGAATTTTCATATCTCTTTTTTTTTTCCAACACCAAATGAACTATATGTGAATTACAAAGAAAGAAAGAAAAGAAGAAAAAAAATTAAATCGAAACTTTGAATTTTTTTATTTTTTTGTACTTCGTAATTTTTTTTAAATACGTACCTAATTTGGGTTTGCTTCGAACGTTCGAGCTTCTCATTTAATTAGCTCTGATACTAGATGATACGATCTCGGTTCCATGAATTGAATCCGAGTCGTAAGATTGCCCGATCGTTAGACAAGAAGGTTTGGTTCAGATTCGGAAAGGTTTAGAAAATTCAGTTTCAAGAGGGAGGTAGACAAGGAAAGGCTCGATAGAAGGTGGTTATGGATTAAGGAGGCTCGATTATGAAAGAAATGGACAAGTCGGGTTATAGGATAATCGGTAACTTAAGGTCAAGAATGAACCAAACTTCGGATGAAGATTGACCCGAGACTTATAAGACTTTAAGTTAATTTGGAAGGAATTATGAGACCTCGACCCACTATCTAAAGAGATAGGAACCTCGGTATAAAGTTTCTAATGCCACACGAAAATGTGATAAGTTCGGATAAATAAAGAAACTATTGACGCCACTACCTAGATAGATAAGTCAACGAATCTTTGGACAAAATTTGAGAGAAAATTTCTCAACAAATTTAAGGATAAATTCATTTATAAAATTATGTTTCAAGGAACCACCTGTTTATAGGATAAGTGGTTACCGGGCTTACAATTGTTCCTCAGCTCTTATGCTCTTCAAGAATTTAAATTCATGAAGGTGTTGTCCAATAAAAAAAAAGGAATCTAGCAATAAAATATTTATCCCAAATGCTCATCCTTGCCGTCCCATTTTCTACCAACAACAAATGGGCTTCATTATTATATTCAAGTCAAATTATCCCATTTAACCATGCCTCCACTCAAGTGAATTTTAAGTAATATTTTGGCTGTACATTCACCTTCATTGCCGTCCAAATCAATTAGAAGAATGTGGCCCTTATCAAGTCATTATTTAATTCAAAGATGGATAAACCCCACACTCCATTTATTTTCAATTTAAAATCCCTTCCTTCAAGCACCATGCTCTGCCGTCCATGCTAGGTGTCATCTTATAAAAAAAAGAATTCAATTCTCTTCTTCTTAGTGCCACATGCTCATCTTATCAATGCCATTGTTCTTGATTAAATTATTCCAATTTAGGAAGTGTTGAGCTGTCCACTATTTCTTCGACTAGCAACATAATTAAAAACCTGCACATTTATTCAAAATTAAAACATGAAATAAAATGTGACAAATTAATTTAAGCTTAGATAAATTAAATCCAACACTAATTAATTATTTTAGACACATTTAATTTATTGGACGCATTAACGTGCTGTAGAAATAAAAAAATTAAAATAAGTAAAACGATGCAATTTTATTTAAAACATTAAATTAAAAGCAATGTAGCTCATTGATCTAAATTTGAGCTAGCTGAACGTGAAGGATATTGCATGGCTTGCTCGGTTCATCATTCCCAAAATGTTCAGCCATGGTATTACTCCAAATTTTGCTTACGAAAACTGTCACTTCCTCTTTAAGCCTTTTAGCACGAGCACGAGTGATAGGCCCCTTTGGTAGCTCCAAGGGATCTTCGGTAGCTTTAGTGGGTGCCCGAGCCACGGTCATATCAAACAGTGAAGGCGAACATAGCAGGCAGCGGCGCGAGGAAAGAACCCTAGGGTTCAGGGTTCCTAACTTTCGAAACAACATTTTGGCCATTGGGCCATTTGGGTTTTAGGTATTAGATTTAGTTGGGTCTGGGTGTAATGGGTTTTGGGTAGTTTATTTGGGCCTGCAAATTGGACTGTAAAAAAAATTGGAGATTTGTTTTTTTTTGTTCGGGCCCGGGCACAAATGGGCTATTACAATAATATATATTACTTAAATAATAAAAATACATGTATTATTATATACATATGTTTATTACTTTTACACATGTATTTCATTATTACCATACACTTGTCACTCATGGCTTAATTACTTATTTAGTCCTTTAAATTTTCTCTATTCTATAATCAACTTTTATTTTATTTGCAGTCTAGTCCTTGTACCTAATTACTCTTAATTTAGACAAATTCACCTAACCAAAACCTAATTAATGACACAACTAACTTTGTAAATATTTTTAATAAATATGTAACACCCCTTACCCGGATCTTACAACCGGATTGGGCACGAGGCATTATCGGACTCAACTCACTAGGTCATACATCCTCGGGTTAACAAAATCTATCCCAAGTTTAAACTTTTTCATTCTCATATTTAACTTCCTTATAATGGGCCTATGGAGCCCTATTCACACGCCCAATAAGGTTTTGGAAAGGAATTGAATACTTTTACACATTCAGAAAATTTTGAACTAATAGGGGCCACACGCCCGTGGGGTGGATGACACGCCCGTGTGTCATCTCACACGCCCATGTTCAACACCCGTGGTCGACACTGACTTGAGTCGCACGACCTGGACTCAGGCTCATATGGCTGGCCCGTGGTCGCTCCTGAGTTATCCACACGACCTGGCACGCCCGTGTGCTGCAACCGTGTGACACTTCCAATACCAAATTCAAGGTGCAGACTTCACACGGCCTGGGCACATGCCCATGGCCTGCCCTTATGTCACACACGGCCTAGACACACGCCCGTGTGCCTACCCATGTGGACAAGAACAAGGTTGTTTGCCAAGCTATTTGCACCCATATAGTTTACACTACAAGAATCCCATTCCACATACTAATAAACATATCATAATTTCAATATGAACTTCCATTGATAACTTTGTAGTTTCATAAATGATAAGGTGAGCCATCAACCATGGCAATATACAAAATAATTATCTTAACAAGGGCCAATATATTTTGGCCAAAATGACAAAATAACATATCTAGTCTAGCCCCTATACATGCCATGTACAAAATCATTAAGTCTAGGTATATTGAGGTGAGCTGATAGTATGGGCGGTCTTCTGAATATCTTCGTATCTCAGATTGGCTCTTAAACTCTATAAAATAGGGAAAAAGAGAAGGGGGTAAGCTTTAAGCTTAGTAAGTTTACATGTAAACAATATAACATCATAACATGTATTAAACAATTACATAGCATGTCATACTATGCAAGAAACAATCTACATTCATAATCATGCTTACTCATTTTCTCCATTCCCACATTTCAACCATATCACAACCTTAATGCATACATTCATTAAAGGGTTCCCCTGCACTTAGCATCACAAAGTTACATAATACAACATATCACTATTTCTAATTCCATTACTCATAGTCACATTACTCAGTGGTTTCGCACTTAGCCCACTATCCGCCTTTATTAGGGTGGTATCGCACATAGCCCACCAAAAAGATTAGTTACGGTGGTATCGCACATAGCCCGCCAAAACGATTAGTTACGGTGGTATCGTACATAGCCCACCGAACGAGTAAATAGACGATGGTATCGCACATAGCCCATCGTAATTAAGCAACTAGGTGGTATCGCATTTAGCCCACCAACAAGTATCGTCATACACAATTATATGACTATTTCATCATTCACACAATAATTATTCAATGACTACCACATTCAAACCATTTGAACCACACATGCTTTCAATCATACCATACACTAATTAGCGACATAATGTTACACGAATGTGCATTGTTTACACATAAACCTACCTCGGTGCAAAACATTTCAATTCGCGATTCAATCCGTAACCTTGCCTTTTCCCCGATCAAGGTTAATTCCGCGCTCTTCTTGACCCATAACAATAAGGTTCACTCATTTAGATCATTCTATAATCACAATGCATCAATTTCTACACTTAGGCAAAAACGACCATTTTGCCCTTGCACTATGGTAAAATTACAATTTTGCCCCTAGGCTCGTAAATCATTTTTCAACACATTTTATCAATAAATGAGCCTAGATGAACATTTATTTCTCCTACAATTACCCACCATTCCAACTATTTCATGCATTTATGACACAAAATCAATCTTTACACTTAAGTCCTAATTAGGTGTTTCCATGCTAGCACCTTTCACAAAAGTTGTTTCTCATCTCCCTAACATCCATTTTCTTCCATAAAAACTCATCTAACAACATAAATACTCTTATGGGAAGTCCCTAGACTTTCAACCATATTGCAAATTGGTCCCCTCATTAGCTAGCTTAAGCTTTGGGACTTCAAAAATACAAAAATCAACAATTAAAACCACCTAAATCACTTACTAGTAAGGAAATAGCTTGGCTGAAAGTTTGAACCCCCAAATGCTCTATTTCCTCTTCAATTTTTAGTAGAAAGAGATGAATGAATAGCGAAAGATGATAGTTTTTCTTTTCACCTTATTTTATTCATATTTTCTCACCTAATTCTCCCAAATTTGACCAAAAATTAAATGCTCTTGTCTCCCTATACCACATGGCCGGACAACACACCCTAATTGGCCTAATTGCACTTTAAAGACCTCCAAATTAACATTCTATGGCTATTAGACACCTCTACCTTGTAAAATAGAACTTTCGCACTTTATGCAATTTAGTCCTTTTTTGGCAATTATGCAGTCAATCATTAAAATTAAGGTACCAATATTCTCATGCATCCCTATAAACATGTTATGACACATAAAATAATATCAAAATAATTTTCCTAAACCTCAGATTAGTGGTCTCGAAACCACTCTTCCGACTAGCCCCAAAATCAGGCTGTTACAAAATATTTACGAATCCATTTTTCAAAAACGGTGACCCAAAAATACACTTTTTGAAACTCGTAAATTTTGGGTCATTACATTTCTCCCCCTTAATAAATATTGTCCTCGAAATTTAACTGAAAAGAGATGGGGGTACTGAGATCTCATAGTTTATTTCTGTTCTCAAATCGCTTCTTCAACACTATGACTACGTCATAACACTTTTACCAATGAAACTTGTTTATTATATAACTCTTTCACCTCTAGTGCTAAAATCTCAACTGGCTCTTCTTCATATGATAAATCAGGTCAAATTTCAAATCCTCAGTCGAAATAACATAAGAAGGATCTGATTTATATCTTCTGAGCATAGAAACATGAAAAACATCATGAATTTTCTATAATTCTGGACGCAAAGCTAAACGATAGGCAACTGGTCTAACTCTTTTTACAATTTCATATGGTCCAATAAAACGAGGACTCAGTTTTCCCTTTCAACCAAATCTCAAAATCTTCTTCCAAGGTGAAACTTTAAGAAATACCTTGTCTCTGACAAAGTACTCAATATCTCGACGTTTTAAGTTTGCATATGACTTCTGTCTGTCGAAAGCTGCTTTCAATCTATCTCGAATCTTCTTAATAGTGTCTTCCATTTCTTGAATTAATTCCAGCCCAATCATTTTTCTTTCATTCTATTCCACCCAACACACAGGTGATCAACATCTACGACTATGTAGAGCTTCATACGGAGCCATTTGAATACTTGATTGGAAACTATTATTATATAGAAATTCAACCAATGGTAAATAACGTTTCCAACCTTATTCAAAATCAATGACACAAGCACAAAGCATATCTTCCAGAATCTAAATAACACGCTCAAATTGTCCGTTAGTCTGCGAATGGAAAGTTGTGCTAAAATTGAGTCGAGTACCAAGTAATTAATGCAACTGCCTCCAAAATCTCGATGTGAACTGTGGATCCTTATCAGATATTATTGATACAGGGATACCATGTAGTCTCACAATTTCCCGAATGTAAACTTCAGCAAGTTTCTGAAGTGACCAATCAGTTTTGACTGCTATAAAATGAGCCAGTTTTGTAAGCTGATCAATAATCACCCAAAGAGTATTTTTCTTACTCGCTGATAATGGTAATCCCGTTACAAAATCCATCGTAATACAATCCCACTTCCATTCAGTAATGTTAATAGTCTGAAGTAATCCAGTAGGAACCTGATGCTCTGCCTTTACTCTTGACAAGTCAAGCATTTAGCCACATACTCAACTACATTTATTTTCATTCCAGGCCACCAATACGATTCTCGTAGATTCCGATACATTTTTGTTCCTACAGGATGCAAAGAAAAAAGACTATCATGAGCTTCTTGAAGTATTAACTCTTTTAATTCAGAAACATCTAGAACATAAATCCGATTATGAAATCTCAAACAACCATACTCATCGATGCTGAAATTCTCTATCATGCCATTGAACCATTTCTTTCTTCCTTACTAACTTGTCATCTTCTAACTGTGCTAACTTAATTTGATCAAACATCACTAGTTTAATTCTTATTTCAACCAGTAAACTTCCATCATCACTAATACTGAGCTATGCAAACATTGCTCGTAATTCAATCGCTGTTTTTCTACTTAATACATTAGCTACAACATTTGCCTTTCCCGAATGATAATCAATAACAAAATCATAAACTTTTAAAAGCTCTATCCAACGACGTTGTCTCAAATTTAACTCCTTTTGAGATAAAAGATTCTTGAGACATTTATGATCGGTATAAATATAACATTTCTCACCATTCAAGTAATGTCTCCATATCTTTAAAGCAAAAATCACAACAGCTAGTTCCAAATCATGTGTAGAATAGTTAATGTCATGCGGTTTCAATTGTCGAGATGCATAAGCAATCACTTTTCCATCTTGCATCAAAACAGACCAGAGACCATTCAAGGAAGCATCACTGTAAATAACAAAATCTTTTTCCGATTCTGACAAATTCAAAATCGGTGCTTCAGTCAACATTTGCTTCAATTTTTCAAAACTTTTCTGACACTAATCATCCCAGACAAACTGAACATTCTTTTGCAACAACTTTGTCATCGGCAAAGCTATCTTTGAAAATCCATTTACAAATCTTCGATAATGACCAGCCAATCCAAAAAAACTACATACCTCTGATACATTTCTCGGTGCTTTCCACTGGACAATTGCTTCAATCTTCTTCGGATCAACTCTAACTCCATCTGCTGACACAACATGCCCCAAAAATACAACATTTGATAACCATAATTCACATTTTCTAAGCTTTTTGTATAACTATTTCTCCCGTAATATTTGCAAAACAATTCTGAGATGCAGCTCATGTTCAGATTCAGACTTTGAATAGACTAGAATATCATCAATAAAAACTACCACAAATTGATCCAAATACAGTTGAAAAATACGGTTCATAAGATCCATAAAAGTAGCTGGAGCATTGATCAATCCAAAAGGCATTACTAAAAATTCATAATGACCATACCTTGTACAAAATGTTGTCTTCGGTACATCATTTTCTTTCACCTTCAACTGGTAGTAACCCGATCTCAAATCAATCTTTGAAAACATAGAAGCTCCTTTCAACTGATCAAATAAATCATTAATACGAGGTAACGGGTATCGATTCTTGACCGTCACCTTATTCAATTGCCGATAATCAATACACAACTACATTAAAACATCTTTTCTTTTTGACAAACAGTACTAGAGCTCCCCAAGGTGAAGTACTAAGACATATAAATCATCGATCCAGTAAATCTTACAACTGTACTTTCAATTCTTTTAACTCTGTAGGTGACATACGGTATAGGGGTATTGATACTAGAGTTGTACCAGGATAAACTTCAATTGCAAATTCGACCTCCCGATCTAGTGGTAATCCTGGTAATACTTCAGGAAAAACATCAGAAAATTCACAAACAGTTCAGATTTTATTGCATTGACTTTCAACGGAATCTGAATTAATAACATAAGTCAGAAAAACTGCACAACCCTGATGAAGAAGTTTATTATCTTGAATCGCTGAAATGATACGAGCTGACCCACTGGTTCGAATACCATTTACTTCAATCTTATCCCCATTTTCACTCTGAACTATAAACTTCTTTTTACAACAATCTAAAATCACCCCATGCTTAGATAGCCAATTCATTCTCTGAATTATATCAAAATCACCAAATGGCATTATCAACAAATCAACATAGAAGATTATATTCTGTATCATTAACAGACATCTTCGACATACTCGATCTGCTAACACAGTTTGCCCCAATGGACTAGACACCACTATTGATACTTTAGACATTTCAGATTTTAAATTTCCTGACTCAACCAATTTTGTATTAACATATGAATGTGAAGATCTCGGATCTATTAAAACATAAACAGGTTCTGAATGCACTAAAAATATACCTATCAACACATCATGTGCATCACCCTCTTCATGGGTCCGTACAACATAAGCTCGAGCTAGTTCTCTAGCTTCTGATTGTTTAATAGCAACATCACTTCCTCTTCTAGCACCTCCCCTGGGAAACAAACCACTTTTACCTGATCCTCGACCTCTAGAAGTAGGCACAGATCTCTGTGAAGTAATTGCTGTAACATTTTCATTCTTCGGACAGTCTCTAATGAAATGCTCTGTAGATCCACAACGGAAACAACCTCGAGTCAATTTCCAACACTCACCTCAATTCTTTTTCCCACAATGTTCATAATCTGGAATTTTAGTCTCCCAAGATAGACCTTGTACACTACCAATAAAAATGGTCATATGTCTTCCACAGTTTCTATCACATTTATCTAATCTAAAACTCGATCTCCAACTACCACAAGATTCTTTTGATTTTTGGGTTGTGAGTTTGAACTAGTAGTTCCAGAACATTTCCCAATCAGATAAGTATTTTTAGGCTTTTTATCAAGACCCATACTTGTTCAACCATTTTTGCCCTCTCAACCAAATCTACAAATTCAATGATTCTGGGTGATACCAGTTGCACTCATAATTCATCACGTAAACCCCATAAAAATCATTTGTAACTGTTAGCTTTGGTTGGCACAAATTCAGCTGCATATCTATTGAGTCTCGAGAATTCCCGTTCATAACCAACTACTGACATCTCACCTTGTTTTAGCATCAAGAACTCTTATTTTTTGTCATCAATGTACAATTCACCCACATATTTCTTCTGAAATTCTCTTTAAAAGAAATCCCAGTTTACCTATTCTGCCAATACATGTCGTGTTACTGATTCTGACAAAACATATGCTTCTCCTTGTAGTAAAGAGACAGCACACAATAAACTTTCCCGTGGAGTACACTCAAGTTGCTACAAATTTATTTTTGTGGATTCCATCCAATTTTTAGCTGTAGATGGATCAACTCCTTTTAAACCCAGAAATTCAGTTGCACTATATTTACGCAGTTCTTTAATTGGGGTTCGACGAGTAATAGGAGCAGATGTTGTAGCAAATGCAGTTCCTGCTATTCGCTGAAGGGCGTCAGCTATAACCCGAAGTAATTTTGAATTATCTCTTTCTCTAACATTACCTCTTTCGACATTAGGTGGTTGATTTCTTACTAGGTTTACACTTGGTGTTGCTTACTCTATTTCATCTAATTCATAAGATTTATCGTCTCTAGTATACATTTCTTTATCAATATCAACAATATATTCATCCCACATCTTTAACTATAAAACAGAGACAAATAAAATTATCAGCATCCAAATTCTGACTCAATTCGACTCAATTATAGCATGTACCACTAGACTTAATTACAAACTCAATTTAGTCCGAGAATCGACTAAACCTGCATAGCTCTAATACCACTAAATGAAACACCCCCAACCCTTATCCGTCATTAGAACAAGGTTACAGAGTATTACCGGGCTTTTCTAATTAATTAGCATACATTTCATAAATTAATCATTCCACCCCTTTTATGAGCCCTAGAGGCCCAAAGTACATGTTAGAAATGAATCGAGACTCAAATGGAAACTCAGAGATTTTTTAATGAAATTACAATTTTTTTTCCTAAGTGCAGGGCACACATGCCCGTGTGGCCAAGGGACACGCTCGTGTAACCCTATGACATCCCTGTGTTTCAAGCCGTGTCCTTCCCTATGTAACTCTCTGACTTATCTCACACGGCGAAGCCACACGCCCGTATGCTGGGCCGTGTGTCTCACACGGCTGAGACACACACCCGTGTCTCTACCTGTGTGGAGAATCTTGGGTATTCTGTTTTGAAAATTTTAAGTTGCAGGGGACACACGGCCAAACACGCCTATGTGATAACTGTATGTCTCACACAGTCTGGTCACACGCTCGTGTGCTAGGCCGCGTGGACTTAAAATGAACCTTATACATCAAGTTTACCAACCCTGCAAATCTTGAACACCAAGCAACTCAAAAACCAATCTTTCAACCAATTCAAAACACATTCAAGAACATCTAAAACATGTCAAAACAATCAATATAATGACCTAACTAATGTGCCTTCCAAGGTAATTCACACATACTATCCAAATCAATCCAATTAACTTCATTCAAACCAAATTTAATTTCATACCAAAACATACCATTTTATGACTTCAACAAAACACATAAACTTATACTTATATGTAACCAATATCATCTTATAACATCATATACATCCACTCTCCAAAATGACAACTTAGGACATCCTAGGTATATGCCTTTACCAAAAAGAGATGTACTTCACCACAATGAGTTCGGGATCGGCTTTGGATGTTGAATCGACAATTTGACTTCAATCTAACCTGCGCACGAAAAACAAACCATACGCTATGTATGAACTCAGTGGTATTTCTATAATCTGAATACTTTTAAATAAATAGCATAGAAAACTTGTACACTTAATCTTATAAACATTAGTTAACCAATAAATCAATTTATACACTAACCACCATTTCTCAATTTTAGCTATCTCAAATATCCTTTCTTACTTTGTTTCACACATCATTTAACAATAATCATGTTCATTTAATGAACCCATAGCTCATGCAATTTCATGCATTTCAATTGCACAATTCATTTCATTGATCATTCCAATTCATATTTAATATCATTCAATATCAATCAATCGGCCAATATATTTATTTACCCTTATTAATGCCACTTGGACTAGAATGGATACATGGATCCAACCAAAACACACCAATATGGCACCCAGTGCCTTATCGGTTAATTCGAAGTAATAGATTGACACCAGTGTATCATTAGCCATGTCGAAGTAAGTTGGTACCCAGTACCTCATTGAATTTATCCGAAGTAATAGTTTGACACCAAGTGTCTTATCGACTCGAAGTCGAAGTATCCCTAAACACTTCCAATCCTATGGCATGCCAACTATATCCGACTCAGCCCGATACAATTAATACTGTTTTCAATTCACTTTTCAAAAACAACCAATATTCATATTTTCCATTTCAACAACAACCAATATTTTCATCAATCACAAATTCATATGATCTCAATTCAATATCAAAATAATAACAAACAACACTCACCTTAATTACTTACTATTTAAAATACAACAAATTAAAGTTACTAAATTCGGATTATAGAAATACAAATCGTAATTTTCGAGTCACTGCTCATCGACTTTCTCTTTTCCCTTCTTAGCCGAAGTTTTTGGCACAACGTTAGCTACAGAATCGAAACAATTAAAATCATAAATGCAACACCATCTTACATTATATATTTCAATTTACATTCAACTTTTGTCTAAATTTCAATTTAATCCCTAACCAATACTAACTTTATTTTCTTTACAATTTATTCTTTATTTTCATTCAATTTCCACTTAAAACTAAACTTAACTCTCTAATTTCACCATAAAATCCTAAATTTTAAAATTCTCTCAATGTAGTCCCTATTACTCAGAACTTATAATTTATTTTACAATTCAATCCCTTTTTCATTTCTAATTTGAAATTCTATCAATTTAACTCCTAACACTTCAATTTATTCAACATAAACAACATCTAAAAATTCACTAACTTCTAATATTTCAACATAAATCAAGTAGTATTTTATTCTAGGACTCTAAAAACTCAAAAATTATAAGAAATGGGACTAAATTGGCTTACCACTGAAACTTTAAACCTTGAAATCCCAAATTTTCTTTCTTTTTCTTTCTCTTTCTCTTTTTCTTTCTTTCTTTCCCTTCTATGTTTCTTCCCCCTCTTTCTTTCTTTTATATTCTTTTTCTTTTATTTACTTTATGTTTTAGTTTATTATTATATTATAATATAATATATATTACTAAAATAATAAGAAATACATGTATTATTATATACATATGATTATTATTTTTACATACATGTATTTCACTATTACCATACACTTGTCACTCATGGCTTAATTGCTTATTTAGTCCTTTAAATTTTCTCTATTCTATAATTCAACTTTTATTCTATTTGTAATCTAGTCCTTATAATTAATTACTCTTAATTTAGACAAATTCTCCTAACCAAAGCCTAATTAATTACACAGCTAACTCCATAAATATTTATCCGTTTTTCGAAAACAGAAACCCGAAAATATACTTTCTGATATTCGTAAATTTCAGGTCGTTACAAAATGTTTCTATAACCATCCATAAGATAGAACTTTACAAAGTTAAATTTAAGGAAACAGCAGATTAAAGATCAGAGTAACAACGCAAAAGGAAGGGAGATATGCTCGAATGGTTAAGTTTGGGACCGAAAATTTGAGTACCACCTGAGGTTTTGACATAAACTATAATACAGAAGTATGAATCTCAATGAAAACTGAGAGTCTTTTTAACTACGACAAGAATGGGAGTTGGGTTGAAAATGCTTTGTACAGGTTCAAAACATTTATAATGGGGAATTTCAACAATCAAACCTGGTCGGCAAGAGTTAAATAATATAGCAGTAGTAGAGTTTTTGCAGAACTACTTGCTCTGTTGGAGCAAACAAACCCACTTAAAGTAATGGACCAAAAATATCCTGATAGAGCCTCTCCGAGCATCCAAACCGTTTAAAAAGTTCACTCAACAATTTAAAAAGGTGGAGGTGGAGATGGGAAGTGGAAGATAAATTTTGAGGATTAAATTGAAAAGATTTATAAATTTAATTTTTTAAAATTATGACTAAATTGATACAATATGTAAAAATTTAGGGGCAAAATTTGTTATTATATCAATTTTTTTAACTTTTAAGTTAGCTTGTCATTACGTGATTTTAACATAAGTGACTAAAATAACCAAACTATATAACATGGGTGCTTAAATTGTAAACTCTTTATTTTGGGTGCGTAAAATGAATTTTTTTTATAATTAGGTGACTATCTATACAGTTTAACTTTTAAAATAAGTATGTTAATAGGTTTTAATCTATATTTTCTATATTTCAAGCAAATTTCAAATTAAATCTCTATACTTTAATTGTACATCAACTCTTATAATGTTATTAGTTAATCTAAATACGTTATTCTGATTAAAATGTTCATATGAATTTTTAATGATTGTTAATATTGTTATAATTTTCTATTAAGTTCAGGTCCATTACAATTTTGTTACATGAATACCAAGTGAGTCCCTTTTTAATTTCAAAATGGAATGCCAACAAATTTGACAAAAGAACTATAACAACATTCACAAATGGACCTAAATTTTTAAATTCAAAAAGTAAAAGGACTAAATTCCTAAAAATAAAAATATGAAGATTAAATTTCAAACATATAAAGAATATAAAAACATTGAGTATATTATAATCTTAAAATTTTTATTCTATAATTTAATAAAAAAATAAATAATTAACCCAACGCGAAGCATGGGTGAAGCTATACTAATTTAACTATAATTTAAGATAGATTTATTTTTGTTATCATTTTTTTTAAAAAAATCAAAAAAGTTTAAAGTAAATATTTTTTAAATTTTAATATAGTTTAAAAAATTTAATATTTAATTTAAAATAGGTATAATAATAAATTTTAACTTTTTTTTAATCATTTTGACCTTTACCTTTAAATTTTAATTAAATTATTTTTTTAGCAATATGAAATTTAGATGTGAACATAAAACTTTAACCATTTTAGAGGACATGATATTTTTATATAAATTATTTAAGGACATGATATTTTTATAATAATGTTTGTTATAAAAATAATATTTTAATCATTTTTCAATAGAGTTATTACTTTGGTAATTTGTCACACTAACTCATTTAGAGGCTTTATGTTTTTTTGAACAAATTAGAGGCTTTATTATAGTAGAGATAAAACAAAAAATTATTATATACTAGAAATGCTATCACATGTATATGCGTGTGGAAACTACAAATTTAGAATACAAATATATATTTAAAAATAACATACAATAAATAATAAAACATATGGTTTAAAATTAATTAATAATAACACAAAATATGTACATTATTAAAATGAAAAAGTTAGATTAATTTATTTATCATGGTGTTGTAATCAATCTTGAGTCGGTGTCGAAATAATTTTTGACACAAACTCAATCAAATACACAATTGATGAATGTAATAAAGTGTGCATAATAAAATTAAGATATATAAAATATTAAAATAAAACTTTAGTCGAGTGAAAAATTAAAAGTTTTAGTAAAGCAATTGATGTGGGTTCAAATCTCATTATATTTATTTTTTTTATTATTTTTTAAAGTGAAAGAACTAAAATACCATCAAATAATATTACTTATTTTAATTACGAAAAGGCAGTTCTGTAATTTTCTAACTGAGTTAGTGATCCAATTGTAGGTGACACTAATTTAGTTAGAGGTCTTATTAATAATATAGATTATAAATTTATATATATATATATATATATATATATATATCTATAAAATATATTTAAAATTTTTTAACAGTTCTAATTTAAAACATATTTAATTTTTACATAATTTACAACATTTCTTAAAGATTTAATTTAAATGATGATTATGTAAATATTTAATATTTCAACATTATTTTTATAGTTATTTAAAATATTGATAAAATTAAAATACATAAAAGTAACAATTCATTTTTTCAATGGCACGTTTTAATTCCTATTCATTCAGAACTCAATATCAATGGCTCCGTTTCTAGGGTAATTTACCAGAAAATACTAAATTTTAAAAAAATTTATGGAAAAGGAACGAAAAATAATTATTTACCGGAAATGGTCATTTTCCCCGAAAACGCGTCCACGTCAATGCGTTTTCAGGGGATGCAGCAGGAAAACGCGTCCACGAGAATAAAAATAATTAAATTTTCAAAAAAGTCATTTTTTAGATATTATAAAAATAGACTAATTTTTTAAAAAATTTACGAGAATAAACCTTTATAAAGGCTTAAAGTGATAACACCATTTTTTTAAGGTGTCATTAATTAATATGGAAATATAAATTACAAAGGAAATCTTTATATAGACCCAAAGTCTCATTTTCCTTATTTTCTTGAGCAATGTGGGATATGAGATATGTGTATATATAAACTCATGAATAGTTTTGCAGCTTGTTCCTAAACAATGTGGGATTCCTTCTTCTTTTAACTAACAACATGAGATAAAAGGCTACACTATATTTGATTTTTTTTACTTAGAGTTTAAAATTTTTTACAAAAAGTTAACATTTGTTACATTATAAATAAAACTTTTAAACTCTATAAGTAAAAAAAAAAAAGTGTGGTAAAATATTAAAAAAATAAATATTTAAAAAATTACTAATAGTTGACTAATCATTTTGTAAGTTTTTATAATTTGATAGCTAAAAAATATAGTTAAGTGACTACTAATGTAATTTAATATAGATATAAAATATGAAAAATAACTATTATATTTTATGTATATTATATATTTCTATAAAAAAAAACTTATTTAACATAATTATATACCATGTTTAAATAGATTATCTACATAGTCAAAATATATCTGAAATAAATTTATCGGCATTCATTAGGTGATGAAAATTAAATTAAATTAAATTAGAATTAAAAAATTAATTAGTATAGTAAAATATTAAAAATAAATAAATATTTAAAAAGATATATCAGTTTTTTAAAATTACAAAAAAAATACTATTTGAGTACCAAATACTCACCATTTATTTATTAATCAAACATTCATAATATAAAATAAAATAAATAATAAAAAAATAAAAGTATAACTTCTAAATTTAAATAATGGAAAATTATTTTAAAAATTAGAATTGTATTGATATAAACTTCAAACATTTAAAATTGAATAAAAGATTATTGCATGTACAAGTTTTATATGTGCAATTTGTTCTCTTTTTTTAATAGTTCTTTTGTATATGTTAACAATTCTAAAATGCAACAAGATTCAATATCTCAAAAGATAATTTTATAATATAAGAAAATGTTAAAAAATATAAAAAAAAAGAAATTGTTTTGTAAAAGAAATATCAAATATAGTGTAGCCTTTAATCTTATATTGTTAGTTAAAAGAAGAAAGAATCTCACATTGTTTAGCAACATGCTGCAAAATTATTCATGAGTCTCTATATATATACACATATCTCATATCCCACATTGCTCAAGAAAACAAGGGAAATGAGACTTTGAGTCTATATAAAGATTTCCTTTGTAAGTTATATTTTCATATTAATTGATGACACCTTAAATAAATAGTATTGTCACTTTGAGCCTTTATAAATGTTTATTCTCGCAAATTTTTAAAAAATTTGGTCTATTTTTATAATATCTAAAAAATGATCTTTTTTAAAAATTTAATTCGAGAATTTTTTTTTTTAGAAAAAAACACGGGCTAAAACGCGTCCTTGGGGGAGCGTTTTTGTCACATCAGCAAAGCACGCCCTCAAGGAAGCGTTTTTCTGCTAATGTAGCAGAAAACGCTCCCTCGTAGATACGTTTTCCTGCTGCATCCCCTGAAAATGTGCTGACGTAGACGCGTTTTCGGGAGAAATAACCTTTTCCGATAAATAATTATTTTTTCGATCCTTTTCTATAAATTTTTTAAAATTTAATATTTTCTGGTAAATTCGCTCCGTTTGTATTCGTTTGCTTTGTCTTTTTCTCTTTTATAGGTTCATTATCTTCTTTGGTGAGAATCTACAAATCTAATGGGACTGTGATCTTTGAAGGCTTGTCCGTTCTTTTTCTTTTTTCTTTTTGTGAAAAATACTTTAATTTCAGGCGTTTTTCTTTAAATGAAAGGATTTTTCTTGTAAAAATTGTTTTCTAAATTTGGAAAAAAAAATGTAAGATTATGAATATTAAAGAATAACATTTTCTTTTAAGTCTTTCGCAGCTTTATAAGCAACAAATATCAACCGTTAAAACCACTTCGAGATAGAATGGCGCCCAAACAAAATATCTTAAAGTTACCTTCGATTGCATTCAATCTAAAATCATTTTTCTTATATCTCTGCATCAAACAAAGCTAAACCCATTAGAAATCTAGCAAAATTAAATAAATTAAAAGTAGATTCAACGTAAAAAAAAAATCCATACAACACTGACCAAATCCTCGTTAACGTCATACAGTCTTGTCATTATAGAATCAGAAATGCAGACAAAAAAAAAAAAAAACAGTTAAACTCTCAAATTTTTAATTTAACAAAAATATGGTAATCAAATCATAAAAAGGCTTAAATAAGATATAGGTAATTTTTCATTCAGAAAAAAGTAGACATATATCGCTAAGTAATCACATGAAAGAATTAATATTTGTCCAGTATTTAGATTAAAAAATATTTTTAAAATTGTAACCTAGATACTATATATTTGTAGATAAGTATAAACATAACTTTGAAATTTGAAATGAAATTGATTTTTTAAAATTTTAATTTATATATAGTTTTTCTAATTTTAAAATATTTTTTAATATTCATTTTTATTTATGATTATTAAAAATAATAATAATTACAAAATAATATGTGTTTATTATTTAGGTTATCTAAAAATCATTTTTAAAATTTTTAATTTGATACTGTATCTTTAGATAAATAAAATGATTTTGAAATTTGAAATAAAAATGGTTTTTTTAAGATAAAATGTTTTCAATTTAAAATTTTATATATTAGTTTTTTTAATTTAAAATTAATAACTTTAATATATTGAAAATATCTAAAAGTCAATTAAGAAGCTGAAATTTTTAAAATTAAATTTCACTTAAATTATTTGAATTTTACTTAAATTGTTCAATATAGTAGATAGATCATTTAATTTACTTAAATTATTTAAGTTTTACTTAATAGATATAATTATGAAATGTAAATTTTACTTATATTTTAATTTGACTGCCATGCTAAACTGAGCTTAGCTAATCTATCCCCAACTAAGATGCATTCTCTGAGTATATATTTGATCTCTCATGTCCTTCAAAGTACTTGAATCTTTCGACTCGTTAACCGTCAAGGCTCTAATCACCTTAAGATTATTTGTCTGAATTGTGGCCCTTTTGTAACCCTTATTTAACAAGATGGGAAGCCTATCCAGAATACCGCAAAGTTCTGCCTCAAAAGGTGTACATCTGCTTAGATAGCGATTAAATCCCAATACCTAGTTGTCAATTGAATCACGTACCACATCGCCAGCAAAAGCATTCCTAGAGTCTCTAGCCACTGCACCATCAGTGAATAAATGAACCCGTGTTCCTTCATAGTGAGTTTGGTCACCCACTTTTAGGAGGTTGACCTTGGATCCATTGTGATAGAGATCAAATTGATGTGCCCAGCTGAGAGAAGCTTTGACAATTTCGTAGGCTACCCAAGTAATATTTTGGAAGATGAACAAATTCCTATTCTTCTAGATTCTCCAGGTGATTAGGCCGAACATACATGACTATGTAACTCCCCGATCCTGCAACTTCATATGACAACAAAGGTTAGAGTAAAACCAAAACTGAAAAGAATCAGAAAAGAATCTGTATTGTTGTTTAATTTGAACCACATGCAGCCACACTTCTTTTGTTGTCGAGTAGTCTTGAAGCACATGAAGTGTATCATCTATTTCATGACCACATATATGACAAGAACAAATGTGAACAATACCTCTCTGATTGTGTTCCAAATTTGTTAGAAGTCTCTACATAGAAACTAGTTAAAGGAAAAAAGAAAACTCTTTGGGGTCTTTGATATTTCCAAATGTTCTTCCAATAGACATTTTTGGGGTTCTAAGAATCCTCTTTTAAAGTTCAAAATGCACTGTGAATAGAAAAGGAACCCAAAGTCGAGCAAGCCCAAATCACCCTATCTAGCCCCGAGGCAGGATGCGGAGGGGGAATGCTTATTATTCATTTATTCACCTCTTCGGGCAGCTAAATACGAAATAGATCCAGATTCCAGGTTTCATCAGGCATAATTATCTTACTAAAGAAAGTTTTGAATGGCCCACCAGAATCATACCAAATAAACTATCTTACTATTCTCTCAATCTCAGTGCATACCCCTTTCAGAATCAGCATGAACTACATAAAGTACTTTGGAATAGCTAAGAGGACTGATTGGGCCAAGATGACCTTTTCAAAAATAGATAACTTCCTGGCTTCCTAGATTTGCAATTTGTGTCGCACCTTTTCCACAATAAAATTTAGGGTACTTTTAGTAACTCGATCATGAAGAAGAGGCACACTTAAGTAAATACCAAGATTATGTACTTCTAGAAACCCAAAAAATTGACTAATTCGATAACAAAGATCCGCCTCAACTCCTTTGGAAAAAAAACATATTACTTTTTTGTGCATTGATCTTGTGCCCAAAAAATTCATAGAAATACTTCAAGATGACCTTTAATAATTTGGCTTGTTCCAACTCTGTTTTGCAAAAAATGACCAGATCATCAGCAAAAAAATAGTTGAGATAGAGTCGGCCCTATTCTTGAAAGATGAATTGGACATCACTTTTCAGCATCAACTTCAGCACGAATAATATAGCATAACCATTCCATACATAGGACAAAGAGATAAGGCGATAGTGAACAACCCTGTCTAATCCCTCTAACTTGCTTAAACTTCTGAGTAGAAGCTCCATTCTAGAGGATCTGCATAAAAGAAGAAGATATGGTTGCCATGATCACAAATCTGAGAAAATCAGGAACCCAGTAGCCTGTAATGATGCACCAATGAAATCCCAACTTACTCTATCATAGGCCTTTTCCAAATCCAACTTGATTGCCATCCAATTTTTGTTGTTCCTCTTACTCCCCATAGAATGAATGACTTACTGTGCTATAAAAACATTATTAGAGATGTTGTAACCAACAATAAACCTAGCTTGTTACCAATTTAAATCTATTTTCAATAACTTTCATCACCAATTTGTACATAGCCGAGCAAAGACTAATGGGATGAAAGTGACTAAAATCCTCCAGACTATCTTCCTTAGGAATAAGCACGATCAAAGTATTATTAAGATCTGAGTCAATTTTGTTGCCAGCAAAAATTCCTTGAACCCATTCACAAATAACATTATCAACTATATCTCACTGACTCTGGAAAAAGTGTACATGAAAGCCATCACTTCTTGGATCCTTTAGAGGAGCCATGTTTAATAAAGCCCTCTTAATCTCTTCATTCGAAACTGGTTTCTCCAAAAAAGTAATGTATTAGGACTTGAGACAAGGAAAGATGTTGGAAGGGAGACCTCTCATTGGTTCTAGATGATCACTATATAGTCTCTCAAGAAAACCTAGTACCTCATCTTTAAGAATATTTTGATTTGAACACCAATCTCGATTATTAATACACATAGCCATGATACGATTGAATTTTCTTCTTTCGATCGTATGGCTATGAAAAAATTTGGTGTTGCGATCCCCAAGCTGAAGCTAATCACATCTAGCCTTTTGTCTCCATAATAGCTCCTCATGACTAAGCAAATTTTCCAATTCATCATGGACATCCATTTCCAGTTTGACTAGCCTATTAGAGGTCGAATGATCCAATGCCTTTTGAATACTCGAAAGCTGTTTCATAAGATGCCTTTTGCGAGTACCTATAAATCCATAAATTGACCTGTTTCATTCCTTAACATGCGATGTAAAAGTAGTAAGAGAGTCAACCATATTACCAAAATAATTCTACTTATCTTTGGCCAAAGTGGGAAATTTAGCATGTTTCGTCCACCTTGCAAGAAATTGAAAATGTCTTTATTTAGGCAAGCTGATTTCTGGTTTGGTCTTTAAGAGGATGGACCTGTGATCAGCTTTAATACATGGGAAATGTAAAATACGGCATTGCAGGAAAGTTGAAACCCATGTGTCATTAGCTAGGGCCCAGTCAAGCCTCACTGATGTGCTACCTCTTTGCCATGTAAAGGATGGCCTAATGAAACCCAAATCCTGCAAAAAACAAGAATCAACAAAATTGCCAAAAATATTGCATCTCGTCCCAGCAACATAATTGCTTTTTTTATCATCATGTGAGAGAAAGGCATTAAAATCTCCCTTATTAAACACGGAAATGAATCTAAAGGTAAGTCAACTTTCAAATCGTCCCAAAGTGGCATTGTTTTCCTCCTATCCGGACTACCATAAACAAAGAAGACAAAAATAGAATTAGAGGGCACACTGCTAGAAACGCAAAAGAGAATGAACTGAGAATGGTTTTGGATAATTTTAATCCATACAAATTCTTTCCAAGCCACCCAAATTCCTTCTAAAAAACCAATAACTTCAACACAGTGAGAATAATTAAAACCCAAATTACCAATGATAAAATTAGCTTTTTTACCACTTACTCTCGGTTCCAGTAGGCACATGATATCCGGACTAAAGTTATTAATTATTTTACACAGTATATAAACGTTGTTTTTTTTTATTCTTGCCAGTTTACATTTAAAATGAAAATTTAATTTTAAATAGATTTAATTTATTAAATGATCATTAAAATTATTTATTTTAAACACATTTGAAAGTATTTTAAATTTTATAAAATTTGATATCTATCAAATAAAAATTATAAAAGGATAATAATAAAATTAAAATTAAAACAAATTAAATGAATTAACATTATTTACATTACAAAATAATATAGATTAAAAACTTAAAAAAACTTATTTTTTAAAAGAATAAATTAAAATTATTTACTTTTATCACGTGTCAAATTTTTATATAAAATAATATATGATATATTATATATGTTAGGTCCGAAAATATCAAGAAGGGTAAATTGATATTTTAAAATTTTTTTACAATTTTTTCTAAATAATAAAGAAAAGGAAAGAAAAATTTTGATAATTTATATTATAGTGATTTAACCTAATTATCTACTTTCACTTCCTTGATATAACTCAAGATTTTCAAATTCACTATATTTTTCTTAAGGTTAAATTACAACTCATTACAAGGCTCAACTATCGGAGGGAGTTTGATTTTTTTATTTGTAATTTGATTTTTGAAACATGTAATGGACCAGAAGTTTTATTTTGATAGGATAAATCTTCTCTTAAAAAAAGAAGATTAATCTTATACATTCTCTCGAAATGTACAAAAAATGTACCTACATCATTCGTGGAATCAACTAGAGTAACATGTTGAAATTCAGAATAAGTATTATTAAACCAAAGGAATAATTTAATTAGAAAATATGAAATTCCAAACAGGAATGTAGCAATTTAAGAATCAAACCTAACTTATTATTTTTAGCTTTATGAGAAGTTTGAAAATCCGAGTTCCCATGCATGCTTTCTTCCAAAATAACGTAACTGAGAAGGTAAAAGATGTGAAAACAGAGGGGAGAGAGAGAGGGGCAGAGACAGATGCTTATTAGTGATGGTTAAGTCACGTTGCTTGCACTGCTATTCCCTGTTCTTCGTTTCCTCATTCACTGCCTTCCCTTCCCTTCTCTCAAATCAGTCACCGTTTTAACTGTTGATAATGGTAGACTAGACTCCTCATTTTGGACGAGAAGTAAAAAATAATAATATAAACTCTTCTCTCTTACTGCAAACAAAAAGAATGAAAAGTGAAACAAAATTAATATTGAAAATATTAAAAAAGAAAACATTAAGACTGGTGAAACAGAGTTTCTACTTTCGATACTTCTTATTTCCTTCTTTAATATATATGGTTTCTGGGTCCACACCAAAGGTCTGCTAAGGTTTTTACTCTTGTTTTAGCTTTGATTATTTTAGCATTTGAGTTGATCTTAAGATGATGGCTTGGGTGAAACTTCCAAGTCTCATTAGCATTCAATTCAAAGTTATTTTTGATTCCAGGGTTCTTTAATTCCCAACTATTACAATATGAATTCATTAACTAGTTTGCAGGCCTCTGCCACCCTCTCATCATGATATGCAAAAGGAAGGCTTTGTGAATAGAGAGTGCATGTGGGAAAGCTCCAAAACTAGAACATCTGTCATTAATAGTAAGGTTTTGAATTAAAATGACGGTGAAAACTCTACGAGAAAAACTTTTACAATTTACAGTCAATAGTGGCCTGATTGTTTAAAATCAAATATTTTGAATTAAAGAGGGGTCATCAAGACTTGCATCGGAGAGGTAAGTGCGAGAAAATGACAGAGCACGACTGCATGTTACCATTCTTTTTTACGTATTGATTGCAATCTCTCCACATTTTTTCTTTTTTTCTTTATTTTTTCCCCCTCGTGTTCAGAAAAGCTTATATTACTTTTCGCTAATATATTTTGTGCATTCGTTGATATATATTTTCTTTTCAAACTATAAAGACGTTATTTTTATTATTATTATAGATGCGTTTCGTTCTCTTACTTCGCATTGCAAAATTATAATGTTTGATTGATAAAATATATAACATTATTAGATGATTAAATTATTAAAATTACACATTTATAATATTAACAAAACCTTTAATTGAGTTAGTGCCAACTTCAATTAGATCACTTATTCGGTTAGAAAGTTACGATAATACTTTTTCGTGATATTTTAACATTTTTAAATATTTTAATTTTAGCATGCACACTACCTTCATCAACCTTATATCTATACTATTAATAAAACTCTTAACTAAGTTAGTGTCACCCTCAATTAGGTCACCAACTTAGTTAGAAAGTTATAAAAATACCCTTCTATAATTAAAATAAATAATTTTATTCGAGAGTGTTTCAGTCTTTTCATTTAAAAAAATATTTATATTAGGATTTAAACCTCATATCAATTGCATTAGTAAAATATTTAATTTACCACTAATCTGAAGCTTTATTTTAATTTTTTCATACATTTTAATAATGCATTACATAAACATTTTAATAATAATGCACATTACATCCATCAGTTGTATATATTAATAATGCATTTGATTGAGCTGGTGTCATAAGTCATCTTGACACCAACTCAAGATTGATGACAATACTATGATAAACAATTTAATCCTTTTTTTATTTTAATAACGTACATATTTTATGTATTATTATTAATTAATTTCAAACTATATATTCATTATTTATTGCATGTTACTTTTAAAAAAAACATTTGTATTTTAAATTTGTAGTTTCCACACCCAACGTTTGTGACAAAATTTTTAGTATATAATAATATTTTTTATTTTATCTCTACAATAATAAATTCTCTAATTTGTTCAGAAAAACATAAAGCCTCAAAATTAGTTGGTGTCACAAGTTACCAATGCACTAACTCAATTGAGAAATAATTAAAATATTTTTTTTATAATAAATATTATTATAAGAATATTTATGTCTTCTAATAATTTATATAAAACCTTCATCTAAAAATACCTTTAATATAACACCACAAACCTGGCCCACGAGCCCTGACTGGATCTGGTATGTTACTGCGGAAAAACGTTTGAAGACTGATTTCACTTTTGGGAAAAACATTAAAATTTTTGTCTTGAATAAAAACATTGTGTATTTAAAACTATAAGTAAAACTTTAATGTTACAAAATACCCGAATTAAAACTTTAATATATATATTTTGAATAAATAAGTTGCTAAAAATAAAATTATTTGCACATAGTAATTTAATTTAATCAAGCCGTAATAAAAATAATAACAAATATTATAAGGCCCTTATTACAACCAATACTTAAACAAAGTACTTAATATTAAAATGCATAAAATAATTAAAACATCTTCTTCTGCATGGGCCACCTCGTATCCACTCCAACCCGGTCCAAGCTTTAGGCATCACCTGCGATGTTGGTAAAAATTGGGTGAGTCATACAGACTCAGTGCATAGTCATTTCACATGTCTCCACACATATGGGCTTGGCCCATATCCACACAGTCCACATAATCAGTCATGCAAAATGCATCCCAATCCAACCTAAAGTCCATCCGTTACACCTACCTTAGCAGACCTGCTGCTCAAGGCCGTGGCTAATCCACCGATCAACTGAGTGATCCCGCATATCTTACCTTGGCAGACCCGCTGCTCAAGGCCGTGGCTAAGCCACCGATCACCTAAGTGATCCCACATATCAATCAGTCCACGGTGATGCACCCAGCTATCAACCGCCGAGATGGGCACCTAGCCAACACCTCCCTTGATGAAGCACATAGCTAACACCAAACGCTAATGTAGCACAAGGCTAACATTAGACCACGTACATAAATATGTACACCCTTTTCCTTCGATTTTCACATCCCAAGTCCCATGCATATATGTGTATCATGTCAGATTAACATTTAGAGTAAGTATTCATCACATGCTGACCACAAATATCACACATATATCAAAGGCAAAATAGAGCACTGACCTGATTAATTGATTACCCACTACGGGTATCCACCATCTTAGCCATTATTTCCGGCTAATATACACATCATAAACATACATACATAACAACATACAAATAGCAGGAGAATAGTGCGATAACTACGCACCTGATTATTTAGCGAAATCTCGAGCTATTCGAATCTAACCGGATCTTGGAACGTGGTTTTCCTCCTTCCTTAAATGTCGATTTGGTCCTAAATCATCAAAGTTAGAATCGGCTAACCTTATTACCGACTATGGTCTATGGCCGAATAGCACAAACCCACTTACCTATTTCTTCCAAATCCTGAAATCACACACTTGCACCTTGAATAGTCGAAATACCTACTAATCACTTGTTAGTATCGGTTTTAAGCACAAATCCATAATCATGGCCCTTGGCCGAATAGTACCTAACACTTACCTTAGATAATTGAATCCAAAAGACTTCCTCAATGCTTCCTTCTTTCGGCTACACACACAAAAGAACATACTTAATGGCACTATGACATTCGGCCATGTTATATAAAAAAAACCAAGACCAAATACTTGGTTTCGACATACCAATAAAAGAACCCAAAAACCGATTACTTAAAGTGAAGATTACTTACCACTACACTTGAGACGAAACTAAGAGCAAGAGATCGACAACACCACCTTAGGAGATTCGGCAATGGCTTCAAAGGTAATGAGATATTCGGCTCTTGAAAACAACAATGGTGTTTCGGCACTTTATGGTCTCAAGAAAGAAAAGATGCTTGATGAGGCTTACTTAGAGATTCGGCTATACAAGAGAATAAGTAGAAAATGAGGTTTTAAGAAAAGAAGGAGAATAGGGAGAAAATGCAAACAGATTCGGCAATGAGACTAAAAAAAAAAAAATCAAAAAGATGGATACACTCCTTAAGCAAAATTCGGCACTTATCCTTCCCACTTCCTTCTCCTATTTTCTCTCCTTATCACTCATACAAAATAAATTAAATAAACCCAACATTTAAAAATAATCTATCATATTATCCCTTATCTTCCCATTTAAAATAAATAAACTAAAGCCACCATTATCTTCTATCTATACTACATAAAATAAATCCCCACTTATTCAAAATAAATTAAATAACCCTCATTCATCCACTATCTCAATTATCTACCCACTTAAAATAAATAAAATAAAACCACACTTATTCAAAATAAATTAAATAAACAACCATTATCTATTATCTACCTATTTAAAACAAATAAGACAAAATCCCCAATTATCTTCTATCTACCCACTTAAATAAATCAACCTTTATCATCTTTTAAAATAAATAAAAATAAATAAAATACAAACACCTCTATCTTCTAAACTTAGCTCAAATTTAAAAAGAATGAAACAAGCCTTATTCTCACCTCTTCAAAGCCCCACATGCTGTCCACTACTCTCCTCTCCCTTAACGCAAGAATGTAAAAATAAAAAGCCCACTTTATGCTGCCCACGTGATTCGAACCAAGGCCCTTCCCCTTGTTTGAGGTGTCAATCACCAAGGCCCTAAGTGGCGCCTTGCAGCCACTTTGCCAAGGCATTTCTTATGTCATAAATCCCCAACAACTTCTCTTAAAGCCTCCTTAGTCTAGCTCCCCTTTTTGGCGCAAAAATAAAAGTCTCCAATGCTATTTCTGCCGCTCGAACCTTCTCCCTCCTGACGCAAGCTCCCTTGCTCCTAGGTGGCGTCCCTTGCCATTTTGCCACTTGATTGCTTGTATCCTAAATTCCACAGAATTTCTTTTAAGACCTCCCTCGCCTAGCTTCTCCTTAACTAACACTTAAAAACAAAATTTTTTTTCCTATAGCTCGGGCCTTCCCTTAGCTTATAACTAGCACCTAAAATTCCTCAATTAACACCATGACGACCACATTTATGCAAAATAATCTAAAAAAAATTAACCCCTATTTTAGGATATTACAATTCTACCCTCCTTAAAAATAATTTCGTCCTCGAAATTACTTACTAACGAACAATCGTACACCCTAACTCATCACACTATGCTACCACTGCGCACTCTGATCTTAATAAATCTTAACATGCTTTTTAGGCACACTTTCCAGATTCACATTCAAAATTCTAGATACTTACTAGCACATAAGAACAAGCTGATTCTACAACGAATAGGCAATAAAGGCTATTCCAGAAACAAGAAACTTACCCGTTGTCATATCTGGCACATCACTATCCTCGCGACGACCGACTGCATAAACCAACCTTGGTTGCCTCGCGTCTGCACCTTCAGCACCTCTGCTTGGTGCTCCATGACCTCGGCTGGAACCATTCCCTCCATGGTTCGGACCACGACTCTTCGTCGCTTGTTGACCATTCCTGCCCGGCTGTACATAACCTTGGCCTATTGTCCGAGCCCTATTCGGATCTTGCGGACAGTCTTTAATCAGATGAGACTTAGACTTACATCTAAAACATTCCCGTTCCCGGTTCCAGCACTCGCCAACATGATAACTTCCACACTGAGCACACGGACAGTCCGGATTTCCAGTAGCTGGCTTAGTAACAAGAACAGAGTTCTCAACCCTCGGTCTTTTCTGAAAGCTTTCAGACGATTCTGACGGTCAAAAACTCCTCTTATCCCGATTCCTATCCTTATCTCTATTCTGTCTTACAGAGTCCTTAATCCCTTCGGCTACCTTAGCCTTCTCTACTAACACAGCAAACTCCCACTCCTGATGTGGAGCTATCAACAACCTCAGGTCGTCCCTTAATCCGTCCTCAAACCGGACACATCGTTCATGCTCCATCGCAATTACTCCTTGAGTATACCAACTTAACCTTAGAAATTCAGCCTCGTATTCCGCCACGGACTTGTTCCCTTGAACCAGCCCCAGAAATGCCTTCCTCTGCGCATCAATGTAATGAGTTCCAACATACTTCTTCTGGTATGCCGCCTTAACATACTCCCAGGTGAGATCCTCAGCCGTAGCATTATCCCGAACTGTGAGCCACCACTGATACGCCTCGTCGCGAAGCAGCGCCACCATTCCTTTCACTTTCTCCTTAGGAGTTAAATCGAGCTCATCCATAATTCGCTCGGTCGCCTCAAACCAATACTCAGCTGTACTGGGTGCCACACCTGATATACCGCGGAACATCTCAGCTCCATTGGCTCGGAGTCGCTCGGGTACAGACTTCCTAGCTCTCATATTTCCACTTGCTCCAGCCACCATCTCAAGAACTCGCAGCACCGCCTGCGATACAGCATCATCCCCCATCTGATCTTGTTGCTCAACACCAAAAGCTGGTGGTGGTGGTGGTACCTCATTCTCAGATCCTTGACCCGACCTAACAGGTTCTGATACAGCCATTCTACCTATACCGCTTCCACGACGACCACGTCCTCTAGAACTCATATCTAATGTCGCAATTTAATCTGATTAAAGAGTTTTATGCATTAGAAATTTTGTTTCACTGTTTATCCACGAGCAAATTTTATGAAAAGAAGTTTCCAGAAGTAGTTCTTTCGATCAATCAAAGTTTCAGTTCAAGTTCACTATTCTAATTCAGAGAATCACATTCACATTCACATTAATCCATCTCGATAGAGACACATTCATTCATCAATAACATTCAATCACACTTCCATGGGCATTCCATCCATTTCCCCACCTAGGGGTAATTTCATTATTTTCCTTACAGGGGTATTTTGGTAATAAATCGGGGTCAATTTGAAAATTACAAAAGTCACTTCAAAATTTTCCAAACTCATGGGTATTTTGGAAGAAAGATTTTCCAAATCAGAGGTATGGTCAAAATTTCAGAAAGTAGGGTCATTTTGGTAATTTTGGTAAACCAAGGGTAATTTCGTAGTTTTTTTTTTAAATTGGGGTATTTTGGACTTTTACAAAATAGAGTTTTGGGATACTTTTACAAAGTAAGGAAATTTTATTGAAATCGAGGGTGATATGGTAATTTTAGAAACTAAGGGCATTTTAGTAATTTTACCACTAGGGGTATTTTAGTAAATTGGTAAATCGGAATTATTTCAGAAAAATTTATAAAAATAGTCTTTACAAATCAAAAGGGTAATTTTAAGAGTTTTTAAAACTAGGGTTTTTATAAAACTGCATGGCTAGTCCCTTTTGGGTTTTAATCATTGGTTTAGCCGATGACTAAGTCTTCTTGGTTAGGGTGAACCGTTACTACGCACCAGGTAGGATGCCAGCGAAGAGGAGGTGAGTCGCTAGGACTACTTAAGTACCAAGCTCTTACCGAATCCACTCCTAGACATGCGTACAACAGTTGCCACACCCTAGCTGGGCGACTTAGTCACAAGTTTGTTTAATGGTCCATAAGTCTTATGTACTTGTGTTTGAGTAGACTAGTCCTAGGGTTCAATAGCCCTAATCAACTAATCTACGAGCCCACATTGCCCATCAAATTCACATATTCAATTCACTTCAGTAATTAGAAGCACTTACCTGGTGGACTTCGGGCCGGAGATACAGGTGCCATGCCAGAATAACCTAAATAATAATTCATAAAAGCCCATATTTTTTTGTTTGAAAAACCCATCTTTGATAACATTTTTTTGGGCCCAAAATCTCAAAGCCGAGTTTTGAATTGGCTCTGATACCAAACTATAACACCCCAAACCCGGCCCACGAGCCCTGACCGGATCTAGTATGTTACTGCGGAAAAACGTTTGAAGACTAATTTCACTTTTGGGAAAAACATTAAAATTTTTGTCTTGAATAAAAACATTGTGTATTTAAAACTATAAGTAAAACTTTAATGTTACAAAATACCCGAATTAAAACTTTAATATATATATTTTGAATAAATAAGTTACTAAAAATAAAATCATTTGCACATAGTAATTTAATTTAATCAAGCCATAATAAAAATAATAACAAATATTATGAGGCCCTTATTACAACCAATACTTAAACAAAGTACTTAATATTAAAATGCATAAAATAATTAAAACATCTTCTTCTGCATGGGCCACCTCGTATCCACTCCAACCCGGTCCAAGCTTTAGGCATCACCTGCGATGTTGGTAAAAATTGGGTGAGTCATACAGACTCAGTGCATAGTCATTTCACATGTCTCCACACATATGGGCTTAGCCCATATCCACACAGTCCACATAATCAGTCATGCAAAATGCATCCCAACCTAACCTAAAGCTCATCCGTTACACCTACCTTAGCAGACCTGCTGCTCAAGGCCGTGGCTAATCCACCGATCAACTGAGTGATCCCGCATATTTTACCTTGGCAGACCCGCTGCTCAAGGCCGTGGCTAAGCCACCGATCACCTAAGTGATCCCACATATCAATCAGTCCACGGTGATGCACACAGCTATCAACCGCCGAGATGGGCACCTAGCCAACACCTCCCTTGATGAAGCACATAGCTAACACCAAGCGCTAATGTAGCACAAGGCTAACATTAGACCACGTACATAAATATGTACACCCTTTTCCTTCGATTTTCACATCCCAAGTCCCATGCATATATGTGTATCATGTCAGATTAACATTCAGAGTAAGTATTCATCACATGCTCACCACAAATATCACACATATATCATAGGCAAAATAGAGCACTGACCTGATTAATTGATTACCCACTATGGGTATCCACCATCTTAGCCATTATTTCCAGCTAATATACACATCATAAACATACATACATAACAACATACAAATAACAAGAGAATAGTGCGATAACTACGCACCTGATTATTTAGCGAAATCTCGAACTATTCGAATCTAACTGAATCTTGGAACGTGGTTTTCCTCCTTCCTTAAATGTCGATTTGGTCCTAAATCATCAAAATTAGAATCGGCTAACCTTATTACCAACTATGGTTTATGGCCGAATAGCACAAACCCACTTACCTATTTCTTCCAAATCCCGAAATCACACACTTGCACCTTGAATAGTCGAAATCCCTACTAATCACTTGATAGTATAAGTTTTAAGCACAAATCCATAATCATGGCCCTTGGCCGAATAGTACCTAACACTTACCTTAGATAATTGAATCCAAAAGACTTCCTCAATGCTTCCTTCTTTCGGCTATACACAGAAAAGAACATACTTAATGGCACTATGACATTCGGCCATGTTATATAAAAAAAACCAAGACCAAATACTTGGTTTCGACATACCAATAAAAGAACCCAAAAATCGATTACTTAAAGTGAAGATTACTTACCACTACACTTAAGACGAAACTAAGAGCAAGAGATTGACAACACCACCCTAGGAGATTCGGCAATGGCTTCAAAGGTAATGAGATATTCGGCTCTTGAAAACAATAATGGTGTTTCGGCACTTTATGGTCTCAAGAAAGAAAAGATGCTTGATGAGGCTTACTTAGAGATTCGGCTATACAAGAGAATAAGTAGAAAATGAGGTTTTAAGAAAAGAAAGAGAATAGGGAGAAAATGCAAACAGATTCGGCAATGAGACTAAAAAAAAAAAAATCAAAAAGATGGATACACTCCTTAAGCAAAATTCGGCACTTATCCTTCCCACTTCCTTCTCCTATTTTCTCTCCTTATCACTCATACAAAATAAATTAAATAAACCCAACATTTAAAAATAATCTATCATATTATCCCTTATCTTCCCATTTAAAATAAATAAACTAAAGCCACCATTATCTTCTATCTATACTACATAAAATAAATCCCCACTTATTCAAAATAAATTAAATAACCCCATTCATCCACTATCTCAATTATCTACCCACTTAAAATAAATAAAATAAAACCATACTTATTCAAAATAAATTAAATAAACAACCATTATCTATTATCTACCTATTTAAAACAAATAAGACAAAATCCCCAATTATCTTCTATCTACCCACTTAAATAAATCAACCTTTATCATCTTTTAAAATAAATAAAAATAAATAAAATACAAACACCTCTATCTTCTAATCTTAGCTCAAATTTAAAAAGAATAAAACAAGCCTTATTCTCACCTCTTCAAAGCCCCACATGCCGTCCACTACTCTCCTCTCCCTTAACGCCAGAATGCAAAAATAAAAACCCCACTTTATGCTGCCCACGTGATTCGAACCAAGGCCCTTCCCCTTGTTTGAGGCGTCAATCACCAAGGCCCTAAGTGGCGCCTTGCAGCCACTTTTCCAAGGCATTTCTTATGTCATAAATCCCCAACAACTTCTCTTAAATCCTTAGTCTAGCTCCCCTTTTTGGCGCAAAAATAAAAGTCCAATGCTATTTCTGCCGCTCGAACCTCCTCCCTCCTGACGCAAGCTCCCTTGCTCCTAGGTGGCGTCCCTTGCCATTTTGCCACTTGATTGCTTGTATCCTAAATTCCACAGAATTTCTTTTAAGACCTCCCTCACCTAGCTTCTCCTTAACTAACACTTAAAAACAAAATTTTTTTCCTATAGCTCGGGCCTTCCCTTAGCTTATAACTAGCATCTAAAATTCCTCAATTAACACCACGACGACCACATTTTTGCAAAATAATCTAATAAAAATTAACCCCTATTTTAGGATATTACATTTAAAATACAATATCAATGTTTGAACTTAAACTCTTTAAGATATTGTTAAAAGAGTTGCCAACAAATCAAATCAGTAAATCGGAAAAACTATATGTAACATCCCACCTTAAAAAATAAAAAGAATATTTATGGTAGAAGTCTTTGAATAAGTGATCTATAAATAAATAGTAGTATAAGAAATTGTGATTGTTTTAAGAGAAAACTGTTTGTAATAGCGTCGGAACAATGGTTTCGGTACCACTAATCCGAGGTTGAAGAAAGTTATTTTAATACTATTTTATGTGGTATAGCAAGTTTTTAAGGATGCATGAAAGTTATGGTGCCTTAATTTTAGCGATTGTATGCTTAATTGTGAAAAATGACTAAATCGCATAAAGTACGAAAGTTCCATTTTTTAAGCTAGGAGTGTCTAATAGCCATGGAATATTAAATTGGAGGTCTTTAAAGTGCAAATAGACCACCTTAAGAGTGATGGCCGGCCAAGGGGGACAAAGACATTAATTTGTTAAAAAAATTGGTGAAATTAGGTGACCAAAAATGAATAAAATAAGACAAAGAAAGAAGATCTTTCACTATTCACCCTTCTTCTTCCACCGAAAATTGAAGAGAAATTAGAGGTTTTTGGAGTTCAAACTTTCAGCCAATCTATTCTCTTGCAAGTAAGTGATTTTAGAGGTCTTTCTTGATAATTTTTGTACTTTTGGAACCCCTAAAGCTTAAGCTAGCTAATGAGGGGACTATTTTGCAAAATGGTTGAAAGTTTAGGGACTTTCCATGAGAGTGTTCATGTTGTTTGCTGAGTTTTAATGGAAGAAAATGAATGTTAGTGAGTTAAGGAATAACTTTTGTGAAAGGTGTTACCATGAAATCACCTACATGAGACCTATTAGTAAATGTTGAATTTGTGTAACAAATGCATGGAATAATTGGTTTTGTGAGTTGTTGTAAGAGAAATAAATGTTCAACTAGGCTTGTTTAATGAGAAAATGTGATGAAAAATAATTTACGAGCCTAGGGGCAAAATCGTAATTTTGCCAAAGTAGAAGGGCAAAATAGTCATTTTTGCTTAAGTAGAAATTTTGATGTACCATGAATTATAAAGTGATTGAATGAATGAATTTTATTATTATAGATCAACAAGAATGCGGAAATAACCTTGACCAAGGAAAAGGCAAGGTTACGGACTAAACCGCCGATTAATACATTTTGCACCAAGGTAAGTTTATGTGTAAACGATACATCTTTAATACATGTGTTGTTACTCATTGGTGTATTGTATGAATAAGATCAATTATGTTTGAGATTGATTGAAATTGATAGATAGTGAATAATTCTCGTATGAACCTCAGAATAAATATGTAAGCGAAAAATTATCCGTAAATATTCTTATTGGTGGACTATGTGCGATACCACCGTAATTATTCTTTTTGGTGGGTTGTGTGCGATACCACCTTATTATTTATTCACGATAGACTGTGTGCGATACCATCGTTTGTATTATGATTTGGTGGGCTATGTGCATAACCACCTTAAATATTCTTGTTGGTGGGCTATGTGCGATACCGCCCTATTATTGATTAATGGTGGGCTGTATGCGAAACCACCAAGTTCTTAGAATTACTCCGAATGGTTCATCGAGAAATTGTTTATGTAAATGTTTCATGTGGTTTTGTGGTGATGAGTACATGATATGTGAGCAATATAAATATTAAACGGTTGGAAGGTGGTAAGAAATGAGATGAGTAAGCATGGTTATGAAAATGTGAATTATTCTTGTTTAGTATGAAATGTTATTGACTGATTAGCACATGCTATGATGCTTATAGTTTACATGTAAACTTACTAAGCTTAAAGCTTACTCCCTTTTTTTTTCCTTGTTTTATACTGTCAAAGAGCCAACTCGAGATACGAAGATAATTTGAAGATCATCCACACTATCAGCTCATCTAGGTATATTAGACTTAGCATTTTGAGTATGGCATGTATAGGGGCTAGACATAGTGAAATGTTTTGTTGTTTTGGCCAAGTGTGTTGGCTCTTTTAAAAATGAACATTTTTGTAATTGGCCATATTTAATGGTTCATTATCATTATATATATGAAAAGACAAAGTTATTCATGAATGTGTATGATACATGATTGAGTTGCTTGGTACATGGTTGAATGTGATTGATGTTGTATGAGTTAGGGTGATAAAAAGAGCTTGGCAAATAGCCTTGTCCTTATCCATACGGGTAGGCACACGGGCGTGTGTCTAGGACGTGTGTGACGCACGATCAGTCCCATGGGTGTGTGACCAGACCGTGTGTCCCCTGCATGTTAGTGTTGCAAGTCAGTGTCGATCACGGGCTAGACACACGGGCATGTGCCTAGGCTGTGTGCCCTTTATTTGGTTGCTGACGTCATAAATAGAATACCTAGGTTTTCACACACGGGTGATGGCCGTGTGGAGGACACGAGCCAAGGACATGGGCATGTGTCCGGCCGTGTGAAAACCTCTGTAGGTTCGAAAAGAAAATAAATTCCACACGGGCTAGGGACATGGGCGTGTGTGACCACACGGCCTGCCCACACGGGCGTGTCCCATTTCATACGGGCGTGTGGCCCTGTTAAGGCAAAACTTTTCTAAGTATACAAAAGATTCTGGTTTGATTCTGAGGCCCTCCGTTTGCATGTGTAAGGCCTCGTAGGCCCATAATAAGAATGTTATGAATGTGAATGAAATTTTATAGCCAAAGTTGTATGTTAAAGTGCTTTAAGTCTGGTAATGCCTCGTACCCCAGTTCCAGCATTGAATACGGGTAAGGGGTGTTACACTGTCAAGCATGAAAACATAGAGAATTATTAGTAGGAGCATGTGGTTAAGTTAAAAATTTGGTATCGAGTTTAGTGACTAAATTAAATAAGTTGGAAAAGAATAAAGAATAAACTACAATTATCCCATTTTTATTTTGATAGAAAGGACTTAATGACAAATTTACTATTACTTAAAAAATCAATAATTTCATGATAACTTTTAAATAATATTTTTATTAAATATTTTATTTAAAATATTAGTATTTTATTAAATATTATTATAATATAAATAAAAGAAAGATGAACATCTTTCTTTAATTTTCTTTGTTAATCACGAAAGTTAGGGAAATAAGAAGAAAAAATTTCTTTCTATCATTTTCCTTGAAATTCAAGCATAAGCTAAAAACTAAGCGAGCATTTTGAACGAGAAAGGCGAAGAGAAGTAAAGCGATTGAAACTATAGTTTGTACTAATATCTTATTTTCATTACATAAAGCTTTAGAGTATTTAGTTTACTATGACTAATTATATTTATTTTATTTTGTTTTGTTTTTATGAGTTTTGGATGAGTTTGAATGATTTAGTTAATATTTGTAAAATTATGTTTCGAGATGAAGATTATGTTTTTTTTTTTCAAATAATTAAATCAGCAAATTCATGGTTATGATTTAAATTTGATTGTTATGATTTTAGATGATTTAGCAAGAAAATGTTTAATATGTTTTGAATTGGAAGCCTAATTTTACATTAGACGATATGTGATTTGAATATAAAATGAAATTGAAATGAGAATTATATGAAAATGAAATTGAAATGGATCATTAAATTTTGTTTTTACCCCATTTAACTAAGTTAGATTAGATCAGATATAGTTGGCATGCTATAGAGTCTTACATAAGAGGATTTAGAACTCCCCAATTCCTAGAGGGTTGAGGGAGGAAAGGCCAAATTGGTTAGGTTTTATTATTATGAGCCCCAATTTCTAGAGGGTCGTGGAATACTCTAATAGCCATCATTGTCGAATAAGTCGGGTTGACGGATTCATATATCTGGTTATGAGTCTAAACTTTAGTGAAGGGTCTTTCAATTAGCAAAAACAAAAAAAAAAAAAAAACTTGAACTTATATGAATTTTCATATTGTGAAAATTAAATTAACTACACGATTTTGAATTTGATTAAAAAAAGCTTATTTTTTAATCAGTTTGTTAAAATCATAATATTAAAGTTTATTAATATTATAATTTTCTTTTATTGTGATGTTATTAATAATATTTAAATCATGTTTTAATTTATTTCTATCAATTAATTTATGTTCAATATTTATGTAATGATTTATATGATATTAGCACCACTGAGCATAAAAATTGCTCAGCGTACGATTGTCTCTTTTTCCGTGTGCAGGTAGTTAGATTCGATAGGTTGTTCCAGCAACATTCGAAGAATCGAAGATCAGCTCAAACAATGTTGGTGAAAAGTTTTACTTTATAATTGATACAAATGGCATGTACCTAGGCCTGTATATATATAATATTATGTCATAAACTGAATTTGGATATTTTCATTATGTTTTCTTTGCTAGTACTTTATAACTAATGTTTTGATGAAATAGTAAAGCATAGAAATCTAGTTTATTGATATGTTTTAAGAAATCAAAATGCTGAGAATTGATTTGGCAGATGATTTAAATGTGAATATATTATGAAATCTAAATTTTGTAGGGTTTTTTACATAAAATAGGTAGAAATGCTGCCAAAATTTTTATAAAATAATTTTATCACTAAGTTTCCATTTTGATAAAGTAAGATACAAAAGTAAGTTGCTTCGATAATGGAACGTGACATTTTAAATTCGAATCCAACAACTGGATCAGGTATAAGGTGTCACACTCTATGTTGGCGTCTAAGGTTCATATTAGGGTTCTTGTGTTAATATTTAAAAAAAATTATTAACTTGTGACACAAACTCAATCAACAACATTATTAATGTTAGAAATCCTATCACGCTGTCACACCCCAATATATCGGGGGTTTATTGAAAAAATTAACTTAGAAATGAATTAAACTTGATGGTTAAGTGGTTAGTACACTTCCTAGATGTCTTAGGTTCAAGTTATTCCTCTCCATTTCTTTTCCTTTTATATTCAGCAAACTAGGATGAAAATCACACTAATACAAATATTGTTAGGAGTAAAAACTTAACAAGAATGGGCAAGAGCTTAATGGTTAAGCGTTAGTCTCTCTTATTGACTGAAGCTTGAGCCACTCCATTCTCAAAATGTATCCTTTTTTTAGAAACTAGGGAAAAATTGTTATGCCGCCCCCAAACCTTAGGTGTTTACTCCAATTGTACCCAATTAGACTTGAATTATGTTTCTTTTCAAGTCCTTTTAGAATTTTTCCTTTTCCTCTCTATTTCTTCTCCATTTTCTTTTTTTCCCTATCTTTTGCATCAAATTTTACATCTTTTTGTTGCTGAGTATTTTGCTTTCCAGGATTAAAACGACAACCACTGGATCATTCTTTCCATCGATTTTAGAATTATCGTCAATTAAATCTTGATCTTACCAAGAATTGGTAAGTACATCTCATTAGAATTTTTGTCTAATGCTAATCTTGTGATCAATTAAACTGCCTTTCACGAATCTTGCAAAAAACTTTCGTAAGTCTTGTTGAATCTTGATACTTAATGTTAACTCGTGTAAAAATATCCTTTGAAGGAACCGTTTTAGGTGTATCAGATCAGATTTGTTCGTGAGGGACGTCGATCGGGTTTCGGTGAAAAGTGTGTGTTCTTTTATAAGTCAATCGGGGCAAACCGTGTCTAGGATTAGGGTCACACCGTCACCCATATGAGTTGACCACACAACCTGTAACAACCCGATTTTGGGCCTAGTCGGGATAGTGGTTTTGAGACCACAAATCTAATGTAAGAAAATTTATTTTCATTATATTTTTATGGTCTACAATTTTATGGAAAGATTTCGTAAAAATTTCGTTCAAAAGTTTCGACGTTTGAGCACTCAATTTAGTCAAAAGGACTAAATTGTAAAAAGTGCAAAAGTTGAGTTCTATATATTAGAGGTGTCAAATTGCTATGAGTTTTAAATTGGATGCCCTTAAAAGGTAATTAGACCATTGGATAACTTGATGGACAAAAAATGGGCATGAATCAGACAAAATTGAAAGAAAAGCCTTAAGGGTATTTTAGTCATTTAGTGTTTTAAATGAATAAAAAGACAAAATACAAGAAAAAAATCTGCTCATCTTCTTCAAGTTGCTGTCAAAAATTTTTAGACTCTATGGCTAAGGGTTTCAAGCTTTTCAAGCTTCATAGTAAGTGTTTCTGAGCCCCGTTTTTAATGTTCATCGTATTTTTGAATTCCCGGTAACTTAGTTTAGCTATTTCTACCATTATTTTGAGCTAGAGTTTGATTTTAACAATTGACCCATGTTGAATAATTGTGAATTTTGATGAATTATGGCAGATTATGCATGTCTATGATTAGAGAAACGAGTTTTATTAGATGATTTTTGATGAAATCGTATAAACGGGGTTAAATTGTAAAGTTATAAATTAGTCATAAGTGTGTGAATTAATGAGAATTTGATGTTGCCATAGAAGGGAAAAATGATCAGCATGTTACAAAACATAAGAGTAAGGACTGAAGTTTAATTTTCGAGTATTGGGGCAAAAGTGTAAATATGTAAAAAGTTTAGGGGCAAAATTATAATTTTGCAAAATTTGAGTTAAGGATTGTTTTGAATAGTACATTAATTAAATAAGTGAAATATGTTGTTATAGATCAAGGAAACTGACATTTGGAACTAGAAGGAGGGAAAAACGAGTAATTGACGAATAAGTCATTTTTCACCGATTTTGCTTTCGAGGTAAGTTTGTATGTAAATAATGTATCGTTTTTACTTACGTTTTCATATTTTGATAAATGGTATGAATTGTGGCTGAATATTTGATGTAATTGACAAAATATCGACAAATGAGAAATTTCCCGGTTGAACCTTAGGAATAAAAATGGATACGAGTGAAATGTTCACAAGAAACCTATGTGAAATCTAAGTGAAATAAGTGATCCGGGTGCTGGTCCGTACGTTCTACTAGTGGCTAAGTTATCCGGCATGTGTTACGGATACTCAACAGCTTGTGTGAGTAGCACTGAGTAGTTATGTATTGACCGACTGCTTGTGTGAGTAGACCCGAGATTGTGATTACGTGAAACAGGTGCTGGCTTTAAAAATTCTACCAGTGGCTGGGTAATCCTGCATGTGTTGCGAATAACTGATAGCTTGTGTGAGTAGCACTGACTAGTTACGTATGACCGACAGCTTGTGTGAGCAGACCCACGAATGTGAATAGCTCGAGAACGAGCCTATGTGTGATAAGTGATGTGAAGTAGCTTTGGCTACAAGTGTGGCACTATATGCAATATTCCGATGTATCCGTTAATATTCCAATGTGTTCAACGAGAAATGACTAAGTGTAAATGACTGTGATTATGTGATGAATTAGTGTATGTATATGTGCGTAAACTTATGAGCAATGTGCTCGATATGTGATCGAACTTTGGTAAGATTGATACGGTGTAAGTGTTACAATGAAAGTTACTATAAAGAAAACATGAAAGAGTGAAATTTAGAAATAAAATAGTTTTGGACAGCAGTAGTTTTGTGTTTTTGAAAAATCACCAAAAATGGTGGAAATTGAATTAGAAGTTGAATAAGATATGAAATTAAATCTTATTTAGTCTATTTTTTCATAAAATAAACGGTGTAAGCAAAATAATTTTATATTATGAGATACTTGAATTTTGGTGAGATAGAGTCAGAATGATTTCAGAATCCCCTGTTCTGACTTTGGAAATTCATTAAAAATTGTAAAAAAAATCATCGGATAAAATTTATATCCTTGAATTTCTTAATGAGTCTATTTTCAAGAGAAACAAACCGTAACATCAGTTGAGTTATTTACAATGAGCTAATTAATTTTTAGTGAAGAAAGGTTGAAACTATCAGACAACAGAACAGGGGATACTTTAAAGAATAAACTGTACTTATTGGCTAAACCAAATATTCTAAAAATTTTATGGTAAAAATATATTTGAGTCTAGTTTCAGGGAAAATTAACAGATCTTAATTTGGAGTTCCGTAGCTCAAGATATAAATAATTTAGTGAATGTGACTCGAGTAGACAGCTTGAGATGAACATGAATAAAAAGTGGAACTATGTGCAATTATGATTGTATTATCTTGAGAACATATTGTGAAGATTTATGAAAGCCTGTTAATAAATCACTCATTATTTACATACTTACTTACTAAGCTTTGTAGCTTACTTTCCTTCCTTTCCCATATCTTATAGGGTTGTATGCTAGCTCGAGTTGGAGATCGTTGGAGATGTAATCACACTATCAAGCTATCATCGTGGGGTAAAAGTGAACACAAACCTCTTAAGTTTATGGCATGTATAGGGGACTTAGTCATTTGTATATGTCATAATTGGTTTGGCCTAAAATGTTGGCCATTAATATTTAGCAGTTCATTTTGTATAAGGCCATTGATGTTGACTAGTATTATTCAAGTTATATGTTTGTGATGAAAATTGAAAAGAGATAATTTGGATGAAATTTTATGACTCAGTTTAATACGTTTACAAGTGTATGTATTCTGGTAATGCTTCGTACCCTATTCCGGCATCGAATATGGGTAAGGGGTGTTACACAACCCCTCACACAACCATGTGCACTGGAAACCTTAGGCTAGTTCGAATCTCACATGGCCAAGAATCTTTTACATGATCGGCCACACGGTCGTGTCCCTCTTATAGGCAAATATTGCATTTGCCATACGACCACAGTTTGTTACACGGTTATGTAACCCCTTCACACGACCTATAGCATCCCAGACAACCAGCGCACACAACCCTATGTCACCTATTTTACAGTTTTGCTTAAAATTTTATGATTTTTCACTTTAGTCATTGAATAGTCCTTGAACTGTTTTTAGTGTTTTATCTCATTCAATTGAGTCCTTGATAATATGAATAATGTTGGAATCCATGATCTGATCAACTAAATTATTATTGTATATGCACGATATGTGCTTGGTACATGTCTAGTATTACTGTATTTTAGATAAATTGTTACTAGTACTTGTACCACTGTATTATCAATTGCATGATCAACATGCCTACTGTTACTGATAAACCAAATACATGTCATACATGTCTACTATTACTATTGAACTGAATACATGTTAAGCATGTCTATTGTTTCTGTATTGTATTGTTATTAGCATGTCATACTGCATTGCATAGGATGGAATGATTGAAAGGAGAAAGTGTTGATAGTTTAATCATCTGCAAACACTGGTTGTTTATCCACAAACTTACTGGCAACATTTATCTACAAACAGGTTGTGCATTCACAACCTACTGGCAGCATATTAACCTGTAAACACTGGTGGTTCATCCAGAAACTTTCTGGCAGTTTTTATCTACAAACACATTGTGTATTCACAACCTAATGTCAGCGTATTAACTTGTAAACACTGGTAGTTTATCCAAAAATTGGAGTGTCCGGGTTAAAAGAGTTCTGGGGAACTCTTACAGTGGAGTGTAGAGGCGGGGTAGAACCTTTTTTTCTATTAAACTAAAATTGCATTGCATTGACACTCATAAGTATGCTTGAATGAACTTTTAACTTCTACTATGCTATTCGAATGCTATTGTACCAAAAACTTGTAACAGCCCACACCTGGCTCATCCACCAGATTTGAGTATGGAGCATCACAAATGGACCTATACTTAATTAATTCTAATAATAATAATCCTTACAGCTAAGGTCTTAAAATACTAAATGCTTAATCCTTCAATTCATTTTTATCTCTAATCAGATGATTTGTTAACAAAGATTTTTTTAAACCTTTACTAAGGACTATTAGTCTTAAAAGTCTAGATTCTAGGGAGGCTATCGAGTTTCGTTGCTTCGATCTTGAGGCGAAGCCTCCACTGGTACCCCTTTTCTATGTGCATGAATCTAACTTCTTGTGATCCTCGATTTAGCTCCATCTGGCTTGGTCCCTCCTCGAAGTTCTCGATCATTCTCACAAGTCTTATGAACATCATACAAACTCTAGTGAGTTCCAATGAACTTAGTGAGTTCCTAAATCATATCATAAATAAACCCTACTACACAGGGGGTAACAAATGCAAACTAATATAAATATAATTTCTCCTTATTCGATCATGAAAACTGCGTTACCATGGCGGTGATCTCCACTCGAGCTTTTGAGTTAGCCGACCATCCACTGGTCGAAATTACCACTGGATTGTGTCCTGGACATCTCGTCATTTCAACGGAGCTTATCCTTTCTTCTTATTATCCCTTTTCTTTCATGCACCTCACCTATAGAGTGTTAGTTGTCCTATGGCTTACTTGGATATACGCGTGTTCCTCCTTTACTATACCTTAGTATTCCTTCCCTCGTCTCTCTAACCAAGGGTCCTTAGGACATACCTTTCTTGGTGGACATAATGATACCAGTCCTTGGTGGACTTTTCCTTTTCATACCTTAGTCCCGAAGGACTAATTGATACTTCCATGTGGTGTTGACCTTCAGCATATCTCGTCATTTTGGTGAACCCATCCTTCTTCTACCTTACTGATCGTAGAAGGGGGATTACTTCTGGCAGTTAGCCACATACATCAGCCTTTACTTGGGACCTCTATTATCTCACACACGAAAGTTGCTCTATCCAATTGAACTGGTAGATTATCAATTATGCGTCTAAAAGAGCTTGTCAGCTCAATTGCTCGTTTCCTTACTAGTGGTTATCATTGCGGTGTATCTGCAGTAGACTTTCTTTAAAGAGGAGTAGCTTCGATAGACATTCTGCCTTCTCTTACTTTTCCATACTTAAGCCAACTTCTGCATGGCCTATCTTTCTTTGATTCTCATTAGGTCTTCATCCCATGCTTTATCGGCTATCACATCTACTCTTATCACTTTCATGCTTGGCGTACTAGCCTTTACTCCCCACTTGAGATCTTGACATACTTTCCACATTTGTTCCATGGCAGATTCTAAGGGATGTTGTAGGCTAGCTACATTTTTATACCTTTCTTACCTCATTTGTCTCGTCCCAGTAGACTCACCCTTGTTTACTGTCCTGGTGGACTTATCTCGTGTTTATTGTTTTGAAAAATTTCATCTCTGTTCTATGTTTACTATCCTGACGGACTTCATCCCTGTTTTGTGTTTATTGTCCCTGTGGACTTCATCTCTGTAGAGGCCATAGAGTCTTTCATCCATGGTCTTACACAAATTCGCCATCCTAGCGTATTACCTTATGATGCCATGGTGTCACACTTGATTTGAATTTAGTTATCATCAATTCATGAGAATTCTAACATAGTGGTTAAGAGCAAGCTAATTTTCATAAGGGACCCTAGTCGATTCCCCTCTCCTCATTTAATTTAATTTATTTTTTTTTTTGCATTTAAATCTTGGTCAACACTCCCTTTGTCGTCCCTTCTAGTTGCCTTATAAAAGAGATTCTTTCCTACCATGCATTGCTCTACTTTCTCTTCTTACTCCCTTTTCCACTCCACATATTCCCTCATCTTTTTTTTCCCCCTCTTTTCATTCTTTTCTAATTTTCTCCCAATTGACTAGCTTGTGTCGCCCCTTCCATCTTATAGTAACCATTTTCTCATTTTTGTTCAACAACTTCTTCTCCTCTCTTCCATTTTTTCTCTTGCACCACATTAAGCCGCCACATTCATTTGTTTTTGCCACTATTTTTGTACCATTAACCACCATCACATCATCCAACCACCAAATTTTCACCATCGTCCCTCTTTCCTCACTCTCTCATTGCCACTACCAAAACTCCTGCACCGCCATTGTCATAACATCGCCGCACCACCACCGCTGTTGCCCACCGGTTTTCTCCATTTTCATCCTCTCTTTAATTTTGGGTCAAAACCAAATTTTAACATCTCTTCTTCTACTTTTCTTAATTCGTTAAATAAGTTATATACTAATTTTATTTTAACACCTCTTCTTCTACTTATTCCCGATGAATCATTAACCCTCACAATCTAGCCGGTTTAGTAAAAGTATCCATTAGTAAATCTAATATTAAATATTTCTTTTCTTATGTGAGCCGAATATATGATCTAATACTTGTATAACACGTTTATTGAACGATCCAATCTGGATAATTCAAATTTACTCTAACATAATTGAAACATTTGGATCTTCTTTCAAAAAGGTATTAAGGTAAATTCCTTATCCTATTTCTTAAGAGATTATATTTCTGTTCATGGCCAAAACAAATGAGTGTTCCTTTGGTGTCATAATGTTATTATTTGATTAGATCAGGAGAGATATGACTAGTTTTTTTTATTATCATTGGAGTGTGTTATGATAAGGCTTACTTTCAAGTGTGGATTTTATCCAAATGATGTTGTGTTTAGTTGATTTACAAGATTACATGAAAATAGTTTATGCTAGTGATTGTTTTAACATCTAGAATATTTTGGTGAGTGATAAATTGTAACATCCTGGAAAGGGCCTATGCATTTTCGGTTTAATTGTACGAAGTGACATGTTTTATGTACTAAGAATAAATTTAGAATATTTTTGGAAACCCGGAAATGAATGAAAATGATTTGGAAATGAACATTTTTGGAAACCTGAAAATGTATGGAAATGATCTGGAAATGAACATTTTTGGAAACCTGAAAATGTATGGACATGATTTAGAAATGATTCAAAAGAGGAAAGTGAACATTTCTGGAAACTTGGAAATGTAAGGAAATGATTCAAAAGAGGAAAGTGAACATTTCTGGAAACTTGGAAATGTAAGGAAATGTCAAGTTTACAGAGCCGAATGAAAATTTTTTGAAACTTAGAAATGACTTAGAAATGTCGAGTTTTAAAGTTTAAAAGAGGAAATTAAGGCAAGGTGGCCTTAAAAGAAAAAGTTGGTGAAATTTGACACACAAACAGGCTTGGAAAAGTGGCTTGAAGATGTCACTTAGGGCCTATGGAAATGGCGCCACATGCAAGGTGATGGGCCTGAGTTCGAGTCACTTGGGAAGCAAATAAAGGAAGTTTTATTTTTGCTTCCGTAAGCTCTGAGGTGGACTGCAAGCCTTCTAGAAAGGAGGAGTTTTATTCTCTTTAATATTCGATTAATAAGGTGATAAATAAGGGATTTAATTTGGATTATTTTTGAAGAGATAATAAAGGATTATTCTCTAATTATTTTAAATTAAGGAGATAAAGCTATCAAATAAAGAAGAGTGGTGGCCAAGTAAGGGATTCTGAGTAGTAGTTTCGGCTATAAAAGGAAGAGAATAGGGCTACTTATCAATTTTTCTTCCTCCTCTCTCTCTCTCTAGAATTTCGAGTGCTCTCTCTTCTCTTCTCTTCTCTTTTTCTTTTGCCGAGCCGAATCTATAGTCCACCATTATCAAAATTTTCAAGGTTTCTTTTCTTCCTATTTCTTCTTACCAATCCATTCAAAAGCCGAATCTTGGAAGGGCTTCAAGCATAGGTGCTGTTGATTTCTTCAAAGGTAAGAACAAGTTTGATTTCCATTCTTTTCTTTTAGATTAGCCGAGAGATAATCTAACCTCATACATATTATGGTTGCCAAATATGGAAGGATCTTTCGGGATTATCAGAGTAGTCGACTAAAAGGAGGAGTATTCGAGATTTCTAAGATTAAGGTAAGACATGTGAATATTCGGCCAAAGGCCTTGATTTATGTTTCGATGATTAAGATTAAGTCTAACGTAAGGTTTTATGGATTTCGACATTCCTAGGGAAACAAGGAACAGTTTTGGGATTTGTTGGTGTTCCAATCGGCAACAAGGTAAGAATACTAATCCTACTAGGATTTGGAATTTTGGCCGAATGGCTTTTTATTAAGGTAATAAGTGATAAATCAATGTAGGGATTAAGGATCTAAGCATTAGATCAAGCTTTTCGCGATCTCAAGGAAATTTTAAGCGAATCAGGTGTGTACCCCACACTACTTCATAATACGTTTTATGGCATGTTTAATTAAAATATGTGACATTAAGAATATGAAAGTGGCTAAGGTATCATGTTATGGTACTAAGTACTCAGGTACGTTTCCTACTCCTACTAGGAATATGAAAAATGTTATTAGTAACATGAGAATATGATAAGAATGTGAACTCTGGCATATTTATGCATATTATTATTATATGGGGCATATGGGTTTGTTTGAAAGGGGAAGTGAATGTGGTGAACTAAGACCACGAACACGGTGACCTAAGACCGTGATATCTGAAAGTGGTGACCTAAGACCATAGTAATCTGAAAGTGGTGACCTAAGACCATAGTAATCTGAACGTGGTGACCTAACACCATGAATGCGGTGACCTAAAACCTCAATTTGGTGTGTAGCGGAAGGAGGGTCGACTTAGTAGTCCCCACGGTGTGACTAGCAGGTATGGGGGTGTGTAGCGGATGGACAATTAGGTTTGGGTTTGGGAATGCATCATAACTTGTATTCACTGTTCTGAATGTGTAACTCTAGTATGCCTAATTCTATTATGATTTAGTGTCGTGTACACATTGAGTCTGTTTGGCTCACCCCGTTGTGGGACTATTTTCAGGTGACGAACAGTAATGGACCGGGCTCGGCAGAAGCTTAGGGATGGCCATGTACAGCAAGGAATTTAATTAATGTGGATTTTATTTTTATCAAGTACTTAAACTTAAAGTTTGGGGAATTATTTGATGTAATAAGGCCATAAGGCCATAGTTGGTTTTCTTTAATTCTTTTACTCTTATTTATTATGTTTACAAATTATTAGTTATGGATTCAAGTAAATTTATTTTGAAGTAAACCCTAAATGTTTATCACCTTAAATAAATGGATTTCAATGTAAGATAAATTGGTTTTCAATAAAAGCCCAACCCAAACAATATTTTTTTTTAATCACACAAGTTTTCTCTAAGTAACAAAAGAATTTGAAACCGGTTTTCTTGAGGAACATACCAAATCTGGTCAAAGCTCGTGGGCCGGGTTTGGGGTGTTTCATAAATCCTTCAAAAGGATTGATTTCGAGTAAGTTTTTCAGATTTGATAAATTTGTGATGCCAAATATGTATGTATATTGTTTCATGATTTGGTGATGTTCATATATTATGTGTTATTGATGCATGTCCCAAATATGTTATTGAGACTGGTTACATGATGATTCATGCACACGATAATAGAAATTTAGTCACATATTGAAAATGTGAATTCTGATATCGATAATTTTGAACGCATCATTAAATGCGGTTATTGTACTATTTCACTGATTGTATAGGAATTGATGCCACAATTTTGTCTCTGATAGCATGTTTAAATCGTGCCTCCTATTCCTGCCACTATTTGCATGCTCTAATCATGCCTATTGTTCTACTTTATTTTAGTTAAAAACATGTCATTTTTCATTGGGTTGGAAGGATTATGTAAAGAGGAAGATCTTGTAATGCCCCAAACCTGGCCCAAACACCACGACTGGATCTGGTATGTCACTTGGGAAGAATTTTATAAAAACGCGAACTACGGAAAATCCTTTAAGTTATTTTTTTGAAACTCCAGGTCAAGTGGTTCATTTGAAAACTTAGCAAAAATTATAATTAGCCCACTCTGATGTTTAGGTGGCATTTGTAAACGCTAGTCATGACATTCTAGTAAACATAAGGTTCGCTTTTAGATTTTAATGCGAAAAATCGTTGATTTAGCTTTGAAGAAAACCTCTTTTATTTCATCATATGAAGAAAACGTTTTGTCGATCAAGTTTGTGATATAAATGTCTTAATAGTTAATCCATAATTAAAACCAAAATAATAGTGGCCTTATTACAAATCAAAATCCCTAAAAGTAACTAATGGTAAATAAAATAAAGTTTTAATTGAATAACCCATGCATGGCCACCTCGAGTCCAATCCAGCCCAATCCACTGAATTAAGAGTCACCTGCAATTTGTTTAAGAAAATAGGGTGAGTGACAAGACTCAGTGTGCAATTAGTCCACATAATCCACGACTGGGCCTAAGCCCCCAAACACAATCGGCCGAAGCCCAATCATTATAACATATCACAATAATCAATATGATAACCCAACCCAGCCTAATATTCCATCCTCTACACTCCACTCCATAAGTCCATCCTCAACACACCTGTGGGGGTTTCTACAATCAACCCTCTATCCTCTACACTCCTCTTTGGCAGTCATGCTGACAGTCACACTGCTCAAAGTCGATATAAAGTGGTCTAGCCACCGATAATTATGTGACTGAGTCACCGATACGATAATGAGGCACTGAGCCATCAATTAGTGTAACAGATATACACTTCCCCTTCATATCATTATCATCCAAAATCCTATGCACATGCAACATAGTATATTAAATAGGTCATATGGTATCATGCATTCAATATTTAGAGCACGCACACAATCATGCTATCAACGTTAATTATAAGGCTTAATTGAAAGACACTGACCTGGTATTTCAGTTTTACCCTCCATGGGTAACTCAATCGCCATTGCCGAGGTTTTCGGCTTACAAACATAACACATACATGTTTTATACAATTAAGGAGTAGTGTGGTAATTACACACCTGTAAACACGAAGAAAAATACTATCGACCTCGTTAACGTCCTCACTCGCAGGGATCACAGTGATCTGCTTATCCCTCTCCGAAGCCAGCCCATAACCCGGTGGAAAGTCTCGAACGACTGACACTGCACGTTTTTTGAACTTAGGGGTAGGGACTACGAGTCCGAACCCCTCCTTTGCTTGGTTGGTATTTGATCCATGAAAGAGGTCTTGGCCAGAAGACCGAGTTAAAGCATTGAATAGGATAAGGGTAAGATTACACGCTCAACTGTAGAGATTTCTTACCTAGATCGACAGAAGCCGAAAGCTTCAGGCTTGGTTTAAGAATCGATTGAATCCTTAAAACGTTACTATGTTAGAACCGATCCCTCACATAAATTAAAAGAATGGCCTTTCGGCCAAACAAGCAAATAGGAAACTTTTACCACCATTCGGCCAACACTACTTACCAAAAGTCTTCCAATCGCAGGCCAGATGCAGAAAAGAACACGAACACAAAGCCCTTCCTACATTCAGCCAAAGCACCCAAAGTACCAAGTTAACCCCCCTTCAGTTTACCAACCAGCAAGAGAATAAGAAAGAATCGAAAAGAAGAAAATGCTTACCACCAATTAGGAAGAAAATCAATTGTGAAGGTTGGGAGAAAGGGCGACGGCAATCCTCTAAAACAAGAATGAATGAAAGAAATGAACACCCAAGGGAGATTCGGCCAAAAAGAAGAGTAAGAACAAACTCAGTAAGAAGGGAGAGAGAATAGGTTTCGGCTTTGATAAGAACAAAGGGAAGATATAAGAAGAAATGGGCTAAAGAGATTCCGCTTTTAGAAGAAAAATAGAGAAGAAGTTGAAACAGATAGATGTTTCGGCTTTGAAGATACAAATGGAAGAAAATAAAGAGATGGAGAAGGTGATAGGAGAGTTCGGCTAAAGGAGTATGATATGAAAAAGAGAGAGTATGAACAAAAGAAGAAGAAAGGGTTGAGGTTTCGACTTTTGGTTGAAAAGAGAAAGAAGAAGAAAGGGTTGAGGTTTCGGCTTTTGGTTGAAAAGAGAAAGAATACCAAAAGTGAGGTTCCCCAAGAGCTGATTTTGGTTTGAGAATAAGAGAAGAAAACACCTGTTCACCAATTGCCAAAGAGAGTAATGTTTGATTTGCTAACTCTCAACTCAAAGTGACCTATAGAAGAATCGGCACTCACCTACACACACAGAGCTCAAATTGAAAATGAACCAATGATGGAAGAAATGCCCAAAACTACTTTCGGCACTTGCACTTAGCTTAGCCCCCAAAACCGAAAGCTCCTACCCCTTCAACCAATGCATATTCGGCCAACAACCCCCAACAAGCCACCACTTCTTGATCACCTCCTACATTCACTCCCATCCCCTCATTTGAATCGGTTGAAAAATTCAAATTCCACCTTTCACTCTTGTCCATCTATTTGAAATATTTGACTTAGTCCACCTCCACTCTTCAAGGTCCCAAACCGAATCCATCACCTCTCATCCTGACACCAAAAAGAATTCCCAAAATACAAGCTATGCGACTCGAACTTGCTCCTTCACTGCTCCCCTGTGGCGTCACTTACCTGCTCCTTAAGTGGTATCTCCTTGCCACTTTACCACAACAATTCTTGTGTCAAAAACACAAATAAAAATTCCTAAAATCTATCTCCGCTAGCTTTCTCCTAAAGTGCCCAAATCAATAATAGTTCAAATCAGTTGGGCCTTAGCCCATTACAATATCAGTATCAGTGTGGGCCTTAGCCCATTTCAGTGACAGTAATAGTTCAGGCATGCAATCAGAAATCCTACCCAACCAGGCTCTACACTCCACTCCGTCCAGCCCAACACTCGATGTGGGGATAAAATCACCTACCAATCCCCTACACTCCAAAAATTAGCACCGGTTGCGGCACTAAACATTATTTGCAGCAGAGCTGCCAGTACAGTACACTTCCTCCAATTATAATAGTCCCATACCATGCAACATATCACAAATGTATGCAACATATATATATCGTGGTATGCTCATATACAGTCATACATAACATAAGGCATACAGTCATATTATATCATAGGGGCATAATAGTCATTTTAAGTTATAATGGCATAACAGTCATTTCATATCAGTTTGGGAGTCTAGGTAAACCTGTCGACCCATCAGTAGGTCCTCAATCGTCTTGGGCGACCCGTGCAGCCTTTACAGTCAAATAGTGAAAATGGGCCCAAGGCCCATAATGCAGGCCCATGTAGGCCCACACGCTCGTGTGGCTCACATAGCCAAGAATTGGTCTCGGTCATGAAAATTACCCATTTTGGCCCAATTTCTTCCACACGTTTGTGTGGTTTACCCGTGTGTGGCCCACTAGCCCATTCGACCCACACGGCCCATTTTGGCCAAACGTAGCCCAAAATGACCAAAGACCACGAAAACGCTTATGGTGGCCTCAACAGTCTAGCGCCATGTTTTATGCGTTCTATTTACCACACGAGCGAGCGCACGCTCGTGTAGCGTCAAATGTCCTATTTTTTGGCTTTTGCCAATTTACGATTTGGGCAGTGTTTACACACACTTTTCAGTATTTCACCGATATCTTCTATAGAGTGCTGTTGCACACCTTGGTTCTATTTGTTGAGAAAACTGCCCATGCCTTTGAAACCTACACTTGACCAACAGTCCACAATTATTCACTTAAGCAGTTACTTAATCGAATAAGCATAAGTTATCCCAATCGTTATACTCACAACAACTTACTTGATCGAGTGAAGAGAGAAGGGTTTCAAACGCTTCAATACCACTTGCGACTCCTTCCCTCCTCAAGAAGTTCTAAGAAAGCCGAAAGCAACACAAGAGTATTGGACTTTAACAGTGTATGGAAGGAGGAGACTTGATACGAATTAAAAGAAAGCAAAAAGGAGTCAAGTGCTCTTACCGATTCGTCAGAGAATAATCGCTAAGCTGAAGATAAAATAGCGATTGAATTAGCCTGGGTACTAACTAGAGAGGAATAATAAGGGGAAACAATTTAGGGATAAGAGAGAAGAGAAATCGAAGGACGCGAAATTTGGCCAACAAAAATACAGAAGAGAAACAAGAAAGAGGCAATTTTCAGCCAACATAGAGAAAGAAGATAAAAGAAGATGAAAAGAAAAAAAATGTATTCGGCCAAAGAGAAAGGTTGTCAAAAGTAAAATAGAAGAATATGGCAAAACCTCCTACCACATTCGGCCAAAGAGAGGAAAAACAATACCAAACTGAAATGAGGCATACCAACTGAGGAGTACCACTCTTGCCGAAATTCTTGAGTGCTCATAGTCCAGTTTCGGAACAACTCTCCCTCTCCCCTCACATCCCTTGATTTTCTCCTAAAATCCCTCCTCAAATCTCTCCACCAAATTGCACCTCCCCTTAATCACTCAATTTGAATTCTCCTCAACCACTTCAGTGTTTCAATCAAACTCCAACTCCCCCCACGGCACAGTAGCAAAATGAATACTTTCTTGCCTCCACCAAGATTCGAACCTCAGTCCACTAGCATAGGTAACACGCCACTTATCCCCTAGACCAGTAGGCTTTTCTTGTCCTGCTTTTACCCACAATAATTTAAAAGCCTACTAACTATAGGTAAGAGTTTATTCCCTAAAAATAAAACTTTTTACACAAGCCTAGGCTTGAACCCAGGACTTCTCAGACACTCCCAACCACACCCAAATCACTTAACCTCTAAGACAGGCATATATTTATGCTACAAACATACAAAAATATATTCTTAGATTTTAGGGTGTTACAACTCTACCCCCCTAAAAGAAAATTTCAGCCTCAAAATTTACCTGATCAAAATAGATAAGGATATTGTTGACGCATCGCCTTTTTGGGTTCCCACGTGGCCTCCTCTGAACTATGATTGCGCCAAAGTACCTTAACCAGTAGGATAGACTTCTTCCTCAAGACTTTCAAATCATGATCTAAAATTTGAATCAGTTCCTCCTGAAAATTCAGGTCCAGTCTAACCTCAATCTCCTCAGTTGAAGTCATGTGTATGGGATCAGAGTGATAACAGCCCAGCATAGAGACCATTATGAATCCAACCCAACTCTAGAGGTAATTCAAGTTGATATGCAACCGGTCCCACACGTTTCAATATGTGATATGGCCCAATGAATCTCAACACCTTCTTCCATGGCGAGACCTTAAGGAAAACGAAGTCCCCCACAAAATACTCAATCTCCTTATGCTTCAAATCCGCATACGACTTTTGTCTGTTTGATGCTGCCTTCAATCGATCTCGAATTAATCTAACTTTGTCCTCGGTATCAAAAACTAATTCAGGGCCTAGAACACACTGCTCACCCAACTCAGTCTAAGACGTAGGAGTACGACACCTACGACCGTATAATGCCTCGTACGGTGCAATCTGTATGCTAGACTGGTAGCTACTATTATATGCAAACTCTGCCAATGGCAAATAGTCTTCCCAACAGTCTCGGAACTTTATTACACAACTCCTTAACATATCCTCTAGTATTTGAATCACCCTCTCTGATTGACCATCTGTCTGAGGGTGAAACGCAGTACTAAAGTCCAATCTTGTACCCAAAGCCTCGTGTAACTTCTTCCAGAACCGTGACGTGAAGCGAGGATCTCTATCTGATATGATGGAAATCGGTACCCCATGCAGTCTCACTATCTCAGCCACATACAGTTTAGCCAGCTTTTGCAAAGAGTAATCAGTACGAACTGGTATGAAATGGGCTGACTTAGTCAACCGATCCACGATGACCCATACTGTGTCCTTCTTAGTAGGCGTTAGGGGCAGCCCACTAACGAAGTCTATAGTTACCCTCTCCCACTTCCAAAGTGGAATTTTAACTGGCTGAAGCAACCCTGAAGGTAACTGTTGTTCAGCCTTAACCTGCTGGCAAGTTAGACACTTACTCACAAAGTCGGTAACTTCACGCTTAAGACCTGGCCACCAATATAACTCATGAAGGTCTCGGTTCATTTTATTCCAACCGGGATGTATAGCATAAGGACTACTATGTACCTCTCCCAGTATAGATTGCCTCAAATCAGTATCCTTTGGTACACAAACTCTCCCATGGAAACACAATACCCCTTCGCTATTCAGTCCAAAATCTGAAGTTTCCTCACTATCAGTTTGTCAGAATCGAGGACCCAAAGACCCGTCCTCTAATTGTTTATGTAATATCCTGAAATAGGGGTTGTGCATTTGGAGAATAACTCAAGTGTTAGCAGGCCTTAAAAGTGGTTTGGATGTGTTTTAGGAGTTCCTAAAACTCCAGGATTGAAATGGGATGCTTTGGAAAATTTTGAAAATTTGAGGGTTAAAAGAGGAAAATAGGTAAGGAGGCCTTGAGAATAAATTTTGAAAGGTTATGGCATATAAAATACCCTGGTAAAGTGGTTTTCGTGTGCCACTTAAGGCTTGGGATTGGCGCCAAGCATGGTCAGAGGTTCGAGTAACGCTGGGCGCATAGGTTTTTATTTTTGTGTTGTATGGTGTGATGAGCTAAGGAGGCTCTAAAAGAATTTAGTGAGCGTAAATGGACATGAAAGTCCAGTTGGTAAAGTGGCACAAGTCGTGTTGGTGACTTCGGCAGAGAGGTCTCGCGTTCGAGTCCTGAAGGCAACGCTTGATTGCATTTTGTTTTGTTTTTGCGTCAAGCAAGGGACGCCTGCGAGTGAGGGCTTAAAACAAATTATTGACGCGATATTAGCATGAAATTCAAAGTGGCCGAGTGGCTAAGGACATTGCTGGTGAGCTACGTCCAGGAGGGCTCGTGTTCGAGTCCTGGGGGTCGTACTTGAGGCGTTCTATTTTTACTTTTAGCGCTAAAGCATAAGGAGCCAGCGAAGGATAGTTTAAAAGAATTTCAACGCGTTTAATTACATGAAATGCGCAAAGGGTCGAGTGGCAGAAGGCTTGGAGATGCTTCCTCAGGTCTCGGGTTCGAGACCTGGGAGCTGCAAGGCATGGGTTTTTCTTTTTTGTGCCAGCGTGGGAAAGGGCTGCATGGCCCATGCACGCATGCAGCATAAGTAGCTGCTGCTTGTTTTATTTTATTTATGTATATTGGGAGTATGGGGCATTATTCTTTTATTTTTATTGTTTCTATTATTTATTTTATTGTGAAGAAAGAGGATAAGTGATAGGGTAATGGTTTTATTATTATATTTATATTATGCATAGGAAATGGTAAGGTATGGGTTATATTTTGCTAGTTTATTATAGGTATGGTGATGGGAGAAAGATTAAACAATAGTAATTGATGTTTGAAATTAGCAAAAGGGAGAGCATGACCGTTGGAAGCATGAGAGAGGTATGGCCAGCTTTGAATTGCAAAAGCATGGCCGAATTCTTGATTTTTGGTTTTTCCTTTCTTTGCTTTTGATGCATGGCCGAGTGAAGCATCTCTCTAGGGGCTATCTTGGTCAATTTTCTTGTAGCAAAGGAGGTGCCAAATTCTTTTGTGAAGTGTCTAGCTTGCTACCGAATGCTATTTGGTCTCTCTCTCTCTATCTTTTTGACATAAGCCAAATCCTCTATATTGATCCATAGCCGAAACTCAAGAGAGCTTTATTCTTCTTCTTTTGTTACAAGTTTGAGAAGCTAGGGAGTATTTCGGCTAGCAAAAGTTTCTTTCATTGTTGTTAGCCGTATGTTTTATTACCATTTGAACCATAGCCTCTTTCTTCACTCTTTTTCTCTCCATTATTAGTGCCGAAACACCTTAGCTGAATCTTGATTGAAGGTGCTATCGACTATGTGTTTGTGATCTCTTCGATCGTTTTGGTAAGTAAGTTCTCTCCTAACAATCAGTTTGGATTTCTTTCCATTAAAGTGCCAAAATCAATGGTTAAACCTTGATTTCTAAAAAGGGCCGAATGTACAATAAGCTTTCATAAGTGTTCTTTTGTGTGGCTAGTGTTAGGGCTTTAAAAAGGAGTCTTCAGGGTTCGACTATTCATGGTAAATGGTAAGTATAACATTCAGCCAAGGACCATTGTTCATAGATGTGGGTATTAGCCGATCCTAACAATGTTTTAGTAGGAATTTTGATAACTTCGGGAGCAAATCAACAGGAACAAGTGGTGTTTCGGGATCGAAATAAGCAAGGTAAGGAAGTATGACTCTCGGCCATAGGCTATATTTTGGGTTTTGATGATAACCGAATGTTGACCTTGGTTTTAAGGGTGGCCGAATGTGTATAAGGCCATAGTGATGTGCTCTTTTTGTGTGTAGCTAGTGTTAAGGAGCATGAAAGGAGTCTTTCGAATTGAAGTGCACAAGGCAAATCGACAGCAGTAGGACAAGTTTTGGGATTTTAGATTTTGTTAGATTCAATAGATCAGGATCTCGCTATAGTCAGCTGCGTAGTTATTGCACTGTACTCTTGTTTGTTATATATGTTATTTTATGTAAATGTATATGTTGTGCATGTTAGCCGAAATAAGGGCTAAGAGTATGGATACCCAAGGTGGGTGATTGAATAATCAGGTTAGTGGTTATGGTATTAACCTTTCAGTGATTGCGGTAACAAATGATTATTGATGAATGTACAAAAATGTGATGACATGTGATGTATGTGTGTTTCAAGTAATATGTTGCCATGGTATATTTATATATATATATATATAAGCATGGGTTGAGTTTCATAATTACATATTCATGTGTATGGACTGTGTGGATATGGGCCAAGCCCATATGTGAGGACATGTGTACTAACTATGCACTGAGTCTTGGTGACTCACCAAATTTTTCTAAACCTTTCAGGTGATCGTGATTTTGGACCGGGTCGGAGTGGATACAAGGTGGCCATGCGGAAGCGGATTCTCATGAAAAAGGATATTTTGATTAATTAAGTATCTACATTTTCATTATTCTGATTAAGTGTTTAATGTAAAAAGCCCATTAAAGTACTGAAGTACTCTTATTAAGCATCTTTATTATTATGCTCTATTATGGATGGACAATTTAAATGTTGATTGCAAATGGTTTTATTTTCTCAGGTAAAGTTTGAATTCGATATTTTTACAACAAACTTCAATTTTTACTTAGAATATTTCAAGTCACGAAAATGTTTTAATAAAGGAAACAAATTTTCCACAGTTTTTACTATTAAGTAAGAATATTTTTGAAAGTGTTCCACAGTGGCATTCTAAATTCGGTCGGCGTGAATGGGCCGGGTTTGGGGTGTTACAAGTTAGTATCAGAGCACGGTTCAAAACTCAGCTTTGAGGTTTTGGGCCCGAAAGCAGTTTTTGAAAGTGGGCTTTTCAAAATGTGGACTTTTATTTTAGGCTTGTTCTGGCATGGCACCTGTACCTCTGACCCGAAGTCCACCTTGTAAGTACCTCTGACTATTGAGGTATATTGAATATGTGAACTGTATGGGCATAATTGGGCTTGTAGATTAGAAAATTAGGGCAATCGAACCCTAGGACTAGTCTACTCAAAAACAAGTGCATAAGACTTGAGGACTGAAATGACCATAGAGGTGTAGTGAATGAATGTGTCCCTGCTTATGAACGTGTATGTGACTCTCTGAATTAGAATAGCGAACTTGAACTGCAACTATGTGTGATCGAAAGAACCACTTCTAAATACTTTATTCCATAAAATTGTTTGCGGATAATCAGTGGAACAAATTTCTAATGCATAAAACTTTTAAGTTGGGTTTTGCGATAAGGGATGAGTTCTAGAGGACGTGGTCGAGGCAAATTGGCCGTATCGAAACCCGTTAGATCGGGTCAAAGGTCTGATAATGAGGTATCACCTCTACCACCAGCCTTTGGTAATGAGCAAAGCAAGATCGGACGAGGATAATCGTTTGACGCAGCGGTGGTCTTTGCGAGTTTTAGAGATAGTGGCTGGAGGGGGAGGAAATATGAGAGCTCGAAAATTTGTTCCTGAGCAACTTTGAACCAATGGAGCGGAGTTGTTCCGTGATGTATCAGGCGTGGCACCCATTACGGTTGAATATTGGTTGGAAGCAACCAAGCGAGTTATGGATGAGCTCGATCTGAGCCCTGAGGAAAAAGTGAAAGGAATGGTGGCGCTACTTCGCAACGAGGCGTATAAATGGTGACTCACGGTTCGGGATAGTGTCACAGCTGATGACCTCACTTGGGAGTATGTCAAGACGACATACCAGAAGAAGGATGTCGATACTTACTACATTGATGCTCAGAGGAAGGCATTTTTGGGGCTGGTTCAACGGAACAAGTCCATGGCAAAATAAGAGGCTAAATTCCTAAGGTTAAGCCAATATGCTCGAAGTGTAGTGGCTACGGAACATGAAGGATGTGTCCGGTTTAAGGACGGATTAAGGGACGGCCTGAGACTGTTAATAGCTCCTCAACAGGAACGGGAGTTTTGCTATGTTAGTCAAAAAAACTAAGGTAGCTGAAGGGATTAAGGACTCGATGAGACAAAACAAAGATAAGGATAGGAACCGGGATAGAAGAAATTTTGCATTGTCTAAATTATCTAAGGGTCTTCGGAAAAGACCGAGGGTTGAAAGTTTTGCTCATGTGACTAAGCCAGTTATGAGAAATCGGGACCGTCCGTGTACTCAGTGTGGAAGGTATCATGTCGACGAGTGTTGAAACCGAAATCGAGAATGTTTTAGGTGTAAGTCTATAAGCAATTGAATATTGTTAATGTTAGTTATAACCTTGTGTACATGTTGGATTATGGAATCCTAGTTATAAATATAGTGAAAGCCAAATGTGGATAGACTTTCTATCATGAAATGTTATTGAATTTTTAATCGAATTGATAAGTACAAGTGATATGAAGTATATATGGTTTATAATTTTGGTCAGCTTGTAATGTGATTCAGATGGTGATAATATTGTATTTCAGGCTTTGATGCCTAGCAGGCTTAATGCCGGTGTGTATTTCAGGCTTTGATGCCTAGCAGGCTAAATGCCGGTGATGTGTTATAATAGAAAATTCATGAATCACTTACAAGATGGAACATGTTTATTACCATAAGCTAAATGCTAGGGTAAGTACAAGTCTTTCATATTTGCAAGAAATAAGGTAAGTTAGTATATTCCCATTTGAATTAAGTAAGATGTGATATAGTTGAAGCTTCGGTAAGACTTTTATTATGTGCAATTGATCTTACCATTGATGTGTATGATTTTTATAAAATGGAATTTAAGCTTGAATATGCTTATGGAGAAGTGGCCATATATGAATGTGAAAGAGGCTAAATATGTTTGCGTATGTGTATAATTGGATATATGTGGTTGATATAGGGTGAATTGAAATGTACGGATGTTCGTTAATATGTAATTTCGAGGACGAAATTATTTTTAAGGGGGATAGAATTGTAATATCCTGAAATAGGGGTTGTGCGTTTGGAGAATAACTCAAGTGTTAGCAGGCCTTAAAAGTGGTTTGGATGTGTTTTAGGAGTTCTTAAAACTCCAGGATTGAAATGGGATGCTTTGGAAAATTTTGAAAATTTGAGGGTTAAAAGAGGAAAATAGGCAAGGAGACCTTAAGAATAAATTTTGAAAGGTTATGGCATATAAAATGCCCTGGTAAAGTGGTTTTCGTGTGCCACTTAAGGCTTGGGATTGGCGCCAAGCATGGTCAGAGGTTCGAGTAACGCTGGGCGCATAGGTTTTTATTTTTGTGTTGAATGGTGTGATGAGCTAAGGAGGCTTTAAAAGAATTTAGTGAGCGTAAATGGACATGAAAGTCCAGTTGGTAAAGTGGCACAGGTCGTGTTGGTGACTTCGGCAGAGAGGTCTCGAGTTCGAGTCCTGAAGGCAGCGCTTGATTGAAGGTGCTATCGACTATGTGTTTGTGATCTCTTCAATCATTTTGGTAAGTAAGTTCTCTCCTAACAATCGGTTTGGATTTCTTTCCATTAAAGTGCCAAAATCAATGGTTAAACCTTGATTTCTAAAAAGGGCCGAATGTACAATAAGCTTTCATAAGTGTTCTTTTGTGTGGCCAGTGTTAGGGCTTTAAAAAGGAGTCTTCAGGGTTCGACTATTCATGGTAAATGGTAAGTATAACATTCAGCCAAGGACCATTGTTCATAGATGTGGGTATTAGCCGATCCTAACAATGTTTTAGTAGGAATTTTGATAACTTCGGGAGCAAATCAACAGGAACAAGTGGTGTTTCGGGATCGAAATAAGCAAGGTAAGGAAGTATGACTCTCGGCCATAGGCTATATTTTGGGTTTTAATGATAACCGAATGTTGACCTTGGTTCTAAGGGTGGCCGAATGTGTATAAGGCCATAGTGATGTGCTCTTTTTGTGTGTAGCTAGTGTGAAGGAGCATGAAAGGAGTCTTTCGAATTGAAGTGCGCAAGGTAAATCGACAGCATAGGACAAGTTTCGGGATTTTAGATTTTGTTAGATTCGATAGATCAGGATCTCGCTATAGTCAGGTGCGTAGTTATTGCACTGTACTCTTGTTTGTTATATATGTTATTTTATGTAAATGTATATGTTGTGCATGTTAGCCGAAATAAGGGCTAAGAGTGTGGATACCCAAGGTGGGTGATTGAATAATCAGGTTAGTGGTTATGGTATTAACCTTTCAGTGATTGCGGTAACAAATGATTATTGATGAATGTACAAAAATGTGATGACATGTGATGTATGTGTGTTTCAAGTAATATGTTGCCATGGTGTATATATATCTATATATAAGCATGGGTTGAGTTTCATAATTGCATATTCATATGTATGGACTGTGTGGATATGGGCCAAGCCCATATGTGAGGACATGTGTACTAACTATGCACTGAGTCTTGGTGACTCAGCCAATTTTTCTAAACCTTTCAAGTGATCGTGAATTTGGACTGGGTCGGAGTGGATACAAAGGTGGCCATGTGGAAGCGGATTCTCATAAAAAAGGATATTTTGATTAATTAAGTATCTACAGTTTCATTATTCTGATTAAGTGTTTAATGTAAAAAACCCCATTAAAGTACTTAAGTACTCTTATTAAGCATCTTTATTATTATACTCTATTATGGATGGACAATTTAAATGTTGATTGCAAATGGTTTTATTTTCTCAAGTAAAGTTTGAATTCGATATTTTTACAACAAACTTCAATTTTTACTTAGAATATTTCAAGTCACGAAAATGTTTTATTAAAGGAAACAAATTTTCCACAATTTTTACTATTAAGTAAGAATATTTTTGAAAGTGTTCCACAATGGCATTCTAAATTCGGTCGGCGTGAATGGGCCGGGTTTGGGGTGTTACAGTTTAGCCTTAATCTGTTCAATCTATGACGGTTTAACTTGAAGTTCGGCCAACAAACTACCATCATCAAATAAGTTGAGAAGAGCAAACATCGCCCCTCAGATCCGTCATAGCCCGACGGCTCAGTGCGTCAGCCACCACATTGGCCTTATCAGGATGATATTCAATCGAACAGTCATAATCCTTAAGTAGCTCAATCCATCTATGCTGCCTAAGATTTAGCTCCTTTTGAGTAAGGAGGTATTTGAGGCTCTTGTGCTCTGTGTAAATGATACACTTTTCACCGTATAGGTAATGCCTCTAGAGTTTCAGTGCGAATACCACTGCGACCAACTCCATGTCATCCGTCGGATAATTTTACTCGTGAGACTTAAGCTGGCGAGACACATATGCCACTACCTTACCCTTTTGCATAAACACATATCCCAAACCGACATGTGATGCATCACTGTAAATGGTGAATTCTTTCCCAGACTCTAGCTGTATTAGGACAGGGGCCTCTGTCAGAACCTTCTTAAGTTTCTCAAAACTCTCTTGATGCTTATCAGTCTAGACAAACGGTACCCCTTTATGAAACAATTTAGTCAGAGGTACAATAATCAACGAAAACCCCTCAACAAAATGTCTATAATACTCTACCAGACCCAAAAAACTTCAAATCTCAGATACCGTCTTAGGTGGCTTCCAATCCAAAGCAGCTTCAATTTTCCGAGGATCAACTCTAATCCCTTCCGTAGATACCATATGACCCAGAAATGTTACCTCTCGTAGCCAGAATTCACACTTGCTGAACTTGGCGTATAATTATTTCTCCCTCAGAATCTGCAGAACAACTCGGAGATGTACGTCATGTTCATCCTCAGTTCTCGAATACACCAAGATATCATCTATAAAAACCACAATGAACCGATCCAAATAAGGCCGGAACACTCGGTTCATCAGGTCCATAAAAGCTGCTGGTGCATTCGTCAATCCAAACGGCATCACAAGGAACTCATAATGACCATAACGAGTCCTAAATGTTGTCTTGTGAACATCAGCCTCTTTGACTCTCAGTTGATGGTACCCCGATTGGAGATCAATCTTAGAGAAGACCGAAGCTCCTCAAAACTGGTTGAATAGATCATCAATCCTCGGCAAGGGGTACTTATTCTTAATAGTTAATTTATTCAATTGCCGGTAGTCGATGCACATACGCATGGATCCATCCTTCTTTTTCACAAATAACACCGGTGCTCCCCATGAAGACACACTAGGGCGGATGAACCCTCGATCCAGTAACTCATGAATTTGAGTGTAACAGCCCGATTTAGGGCCTAGTCAGAATAGTGGTGCAAGACCATGAAACCGAGATGAATTTATGAGTTTTTAAAGTTTATGCCGTGTTTGCATGCTAGTATGAAAGCTTCATGAAGCAATTTTATTAAATTGAGGTCAATTGGTCCAAAAGGACTAAATTGCAAAACTTGCAAAATATGAGTTTCTAGAATCTTTTTGTATGAAATAGCTTTAGAATAGTAATTAGAAGTCCTTAAATAGCAATTTTCCCAAAATTTAATTTTTGGACAAAATTGGTCATGAGATGGCATTATGGAAAATTTTAAAGAGAGGGGCATTTTGGTCATTTACCTATTAAATGATTAAAATGGGAAAAAGATGACAAAAATCCATTCATCTTCTTCCCAAGCTGTCGAAAATTTCAATAGCCATTGTTAGGGCTTTTTCAATTTTTCAAGCTGCTAGTAAGTGCTCCTAAGCCCAGTTTAAAATGAATTTCCCAGGATACTCGATCTACCGCATGACATTACGAGAGCCAGCGTAAGACCATGTTTGGAACATGGCATCGGCAATCAAGTAAAGATATCATGTAAGTCCAAGGACTCAAGCTTGGCATTGAACAAGTTATCATGTAAGTCCAAGGACTCAAGCTTGGCATTGATCAAGTTATTAAGCAATATATCATGTAAGTCCAAGGACTCAAGCTTGGCATTGATCAAGTTATTAAGCAAGATATCATGTAAGTCCAAGGACTCAAGCTTGGTATTGATCAAGTTACTAAGCAAGTTATCATGTAAGTCCAAGGACTCAAGCTTGGCGTTGAACAAGTTATCATGTAAGTCCAAGGACTCAAGCTTGGCATTGATCAGGTTATTAAGCAAGATATCATGTAAGTCCAAGGACTCAAGCTTGGTATTGATCAAGTTATTAAGCAAGATATCATGTAAGTCGAAGGACTTAAGCTTGGCATTGATTCAAGAAGAGATATCCCATGTAAGACCGTATCTAGGATATGGCTTTGGCATCAAGTTCATAGCAAGAGATTTAGTATCCTCGGTTATTCGTAGAAAATTCATCGGGAAAACAAGTGAAGTTAAAATGAGATAACAAGAAAGCTCAGAAAGTAAAGCTATCATCAAGTTGAAATTGAGTATTATTATGTTACGAATGAAGAATTAGAGATCATGATTATTATATTAAAGTGTGCTGATCAATGTGATCAAGTGTTACAAGTACCTTGTTTACCTTACAAGTATGAGAATATTAAGTATCATGAGACATGTAAGAATCATTATGAGTATGTAAGCTTTATAGCTGAAATTATGATACCATTGTTATGTTAAATGGTTTTTATTAAGCAAGTATATTGATATGTATTTTACATGCAAACTTATTAAGCTAAATGCTTACATCTTTCTATGTAGTCCCGCCAAGCTAACTTGTGGATCGTTGGAGTCGGAGCTCGCAGCACACTATCAATCCTTATTTTGGTATAGCCAAGTTATTTTACTAAGTATGGCATGTATAGGAAGCATTCATTTTGAGAACATGTTTTAAGAAGGGTTAATGTACAAGCTATTAAGTTATTATTCTTTTGTAAATGGCTAAGTGATTGGCCAATTTGACTATGTATGTATGTTTATTGAAGTCAATGAAGTATGTAGTATTGTTATTGAAAATGTATTGGTTTGATCTTTATTTTAGGGAGGCAAATGGCTTGGTAAATAGCCTCTAAGTGCCCACACGGTTAGACACACGGGCGTGTGTTTAGGCCGTGCGTACCCTGCACCTTATTATTATTAGTCAGAATAAGCCACGGGTGAATCCCATGGCCTTGTGCATGAGCCGTGTAAGACACACGGTTTGGACATGGATTAGCACACGGTCTAAGCCCACGGGCGTGTCAAAGCCGTGTGTATATAGTCAGTAACTTCCTACGGCCCGATGGCATGGGCGTGTCTAAGGGTACACGGACGTGTTCCAAGTCACATGGGCGTGTGAACCCTGCTTCAAGGAAGAGTTTTTGATTAAGTCCCGAAAGTTTTCGGATAAGTGCTTAAGGTCTCGTAGGCCCATGAATTATATGATTAGACTAAAAAAGAGAAGTTTTAAGTCAGAACGAAATTTTACAGCCCATAAGTGTATGTTTATGTGAGTTCAAGCATGGTAATGTCTCGTATCCAGTCCTAGCATCGGTCACGAATACGGGGTGTTACATTGAGCCTTAAGCTCTACTAGCTCCTTCGGTGCCATTCTTTAAGGAGCGACAGACACTGGAGCTGTACCCGGTAGGAGCTCAATCCTAAATTCAACTTCATGGTTTGGAGCTCAATCCCAAAAACATCCGGAAAATCTTTGACTATTCTAATATCTTTAACAGACGAAACCTTAGAATCAACACCACTGATGTAGGTTATATACGCCTTACAACCCTTATGAACCAACTTCTCTGCCTTCAAGGTAGAAATCACATTTGACAGATAATTCTGATGCTCCCCTATTAGCACCACCTCATCACCCTCCACAGTTTTTAGTACCACCCATTTAGTAGCACAGTCCAAATTCACTTGATGCTTAATTAGCCAATCCATACCCAATATTAAGTCAAATTCTCCAAAAGGAAGTTCCATTAAGTCTGCCAAAAAGATGGTTTTTTGCACCTCCAAAGGTACACCTCTGAACAATTTGTTTACTTTAACTGACTGCCCTAAAGAACTCAACACAGTAACCTCACTCGCAGTGGTTTCAACCATTAAACCCAAAGTCTCAAATATCGAGCATGCTATATACGAATGTGTAGACGCAACATCAATCAGTGCAGTATAAGGTATATTATAGATAAAGAATGTACCAGTAGTAACATCTGGGGCGTCTCCATCCTCTCGGCGATGTGCAGCATAAACCAGAGCTGGCTGCCTCGCCTCAATATGACCAGCACCTCTGCCCCGTGCTCCACGACCTTGGCCCATACCATTTTAATTTCTGGCCTGACCACGGCCTCTTGGTAGCTGCTGAATACCTCTCGGTGGCTGAACAGTACCCCGACCTGTAGCTTGCATCTCCTCGTGTCTCCATGGACAATCTCTGATACGGTGCTCTAATGATCTGCACCTCAAACATGCCCAAATCCTTTTCCAGCTGATAAACCATAATTTACACATATTTTAACCCCATGCTTGGCTTAGTATTGGATGATTTTTCCATTGAATTTGATGAATTCGATATCCTAATCTCTTAATTTCATAATTTATACTCAGGAGAGCTTAGGAAGTCAAAAAGGACTAGAAACGGGCCAAAAAGGGGCAAAATGGGCCTACCTAGGAAATCAACAAGGCCTGGACCATTGGACACGGCTGTGTGTTATGAGCAGGATTAACCACGGCCTAGACTATCGACCACGGGCATATCACACGATCGTGTGCGGCGAGCAGATTCGACCACGGCCGAAGGAGTTCACCACAAGCGTGTCATGTGTCCCCGCCGAAACTAGGATGAATTCTATTTGGAAAAGGCTACTTGTGCGCCAAGTAAGGCATCTCAAAGCCTATATAAACACCCTAAGGGGCAACCTAAAGGGGGCGTCGATAGGACGTCGAGTAGACGCTGAGTAGAAGGCAGAAAATACTCCAAGACAGCCCTCGGGAGCAGTTTAGGAGAATGATCTCCATCAAGATTGAAGATCTCCCATCAAGTTCTTTAGAAGTTTTTGGGTTTTCTTATGCTTTGTTGTTTTCCCTATTCTAATATGTTCCCTTCTATCAGTATAAACTAAACCCCTTAAATACCTAAGGGGATGAAACCTAAGACAGATCTTATTATTATTTGATTTATAAGATATTAGAGAAACTAAATTTTTATTACTTTAGCCATTTTATTTATTTGTAATTTATTTTTATTTTATTTTAACCTTGCTAATTTTTTTTCTTTTATTTGCTTCTGAGAGGTAAGTTTAGTTTATGACTAGAAGAAACCCGTCAGGACCCTTGATTTTTGACAGTGAGATTGAAAGTACAGCTCACAGAAACTGAAGAGAAATAAAGCGAAGCCTACAATACATAGAAGAAGAGCAAGAAGATGAAATCAATATTACCGGAGAGATGGCTGATAATAATTTGTTACCTCCTGTGGTTGCCGCAAACCCGGTGAATCAAAATCCTATTCCTTGTACTATGTATGATTATGCTAAACCTAATTTAACAGGAATTGAATCAAGTATTGTTAGACCTACTGTTGCTGCAAATAATTTTGAACTGAAACCTAACACTATTCAGATGATTCAACAATTTGTTTAGTTTGATGGTTTGCAGGATGAGGATCCAAACAATCACTTGGCAAATTTTCTTGAGTTTTGCGACACTTTTAAGATTAATGGCATTTATAATGATGTCATTTGCCTTCGGTTGTTTCCCTTCTCGATGAGAAACAAAGCTAAGCAGTGGTTGAACTCATTACCATGAGGATCAATCACTACATGGGAATAAATGACCGAAAAATTTTTGTTAAAATATTTTTCGCCGGCTAAAATGGCAAAGTTGAGGAATGATATCTCTTTTTTTGTGCAGATGGATATAGACACACTTTACGATGCATGAGAGAGGTACAAGAATTTACTAAGAAGGTGCCCTCACCATGGGTTACCCTTGTGGCTACAGGTTCAAACATTTTACAACAGTGTGAACCCCTCAACTAGGCAGTTGATTGATTCAGCTACCAGTGGAACCCTAAATAAAAAGACCCCTGAAGCGGCTTATGAGTTTATAGAGAAGATGTCACTAAATAACTTTCAGTGGCAAGTTACAAGGATAGAGCCAACAAAAACCGCCAGTGTTTTCAATCTTGACGCAGTAACCATGCTATCAAATTAGGTAGAACTTTTAAGTGAAAAAATTGATGCTTTGTGTGATTCTTCGCAGCTACATCCAGTGGTGCAGTGCGATACGAATAGAGAAGGAATGAATAAAACAAAATTTTATGGTTATACTAATAAAAAAGATCAGGATAGCCAATCCAGTTATATCTTGTCAAAATTAAAATTATGTGATATAAGATATTTAGAAGAATTCTCTAAAAAATTTCCTCATGAATATCAAAAGTTAAAAAATGATAGTATATGAAACACCCCACACCCCACACCCGATCCACGAGCCTGAACCAGATCTGGTATGTTCCTTAAGTAAACCGGTTTCAAAATTCTTTATTACTTAGGGAAAATTTGTGTAATTTTAGAGAAAATGTCGTTTTGGATTGGGCTTAAAGCGAAAACCCATTTATTTTACTTAGAAATCATTTATTATGGTGACAAAACAATTTAGGGTTTATTTTTAAAATAAATTTAATTGAACTTATTTAAAAGTAATTCGTAACATAATAATTAAAAATAAAAGCAAAGAAATAAAACTATCCAACTTGGGCCTTATGGCCTTATTACATCAACCAAAACCCAAAAAAAATAAAATTAAAGTAATTGAGTAAAATAAAAGTCCAAATCTTTAAATTTTCCCTTGCGATGCATGGCCACCTTTAGCTTCTCACGACCAGGTCCATTATTGCTCATCACTGAAAAATATTTCCCACAAGCGGGGTGAGTCAAAATGACTCAATGTGTAACCAACACTACAATTTAATAAATCAAGGCATACCGAACATAACATGTTCATACATTAATTCAAAATAATGATGCAATCCAGAACCCAAAACCTAGATGCCATCCGCTACACACCCCGTACACCGCCAAACACACCGTGGGGACTACTAAGTCGACCCTCCTTCCGCTACACACCAAATTGCGGGCTTAAGTCACCGTGATCTCGTGGTCTTAGGTCACCACTTTTCAGACATCGTGGTCTTAGGTCACCACTTTTCAGACATCGTGGTCTTAAGTCACCACTTTTCACTTCCCCTTTCAATATACAACCATATGCCCCTTATATTAATAAGCATAATATACCGAGTTCACAATCGTATAAAATTCTCATGTTACGAATAACATATTTCATATTCCTAGTAGAAGTAGGAAACGTACCTGAGTACTTTTGTACCACATTTGGGTACCTAGCCATATTCTCATTCATATATATACTCATAGATTAAAATATTGCCATGTGACATATTAAAAGATAGTGGGGATTACACACCTGATTCGCTTAATGAAGTCTACTGATTTAGATCCTTAACTCCTATATTCGGTCAATCATTTAAACATATTAATAAACTTTTTCAACCACAAATCCAAATCCTAGTAGGATTTATACACTTACCTTGGTGTCGATTTCCTTTTTGTTCAAATCCCAAAAACCTTGCCTTATAAGTTTGTCGAAAATCCTATAAGCACATGTTAGATTGATTTCTAACACTTAATCATCTTTAAATGGCCTGTGACCGAATATTCGTATGACTTACATTGAGTCTTAGAAATCCCGAAACTTCGTTGTACTTCTCCTTGTAGTCGACAACTACTAGATCTCGACGAAAACCTTCCAAATTTCGGCCATGGAATTCTAAAGGAGTTAGATTCCTATATTTCGGCTAAAGAGAGATTGAAAATCAAATAATAGCTGATCTTACCTTTTTGAATGAAATGCAACACCCTTCTGTCACAACAAAGATTCGGCTTTGGCAGAATTTCGGCTTGGTTGGATTGTGTTTTTGGTTTTGAATAAAAGAGAGGGGAGGCTAGGGAATTCGGCTAGGCAAAGAAAAGAGAAAAGAAGAGGAGAGAACCCTAAGAATTTTGGCAGAGTAGAGAAAAAAGAAAACTGATGAGTATCCCTCCTTCCTTCCTTTTATAGACAAAATTATCAGCTAAGGAGTCCCTTACTTGGCCACCACTCCTCAATTTGATAGCTTTATCCTTTAATTATCATAAAATAAAAAAGTTTAATCCAGCCTTTATCTCATGGAAATTATGATAAATAAATCCCTTTTGAAAATACTTAAGATAAATCATCATTTATCTCTTCAATTAAAAAAAACTCCATTATTTATCCTTAATAGCCGAATTTTAAAGAGGATAAACCTCCCTTTTTCTAGAAGCCTTGCTGTCCACTCCTTGGCTTATGGAAGCAAAAATAAAACCTCCTTTATTTGCTTCCCAAGTGACTCGAACCCAAGCCCATTCTACTTGCATATGGCGCCATTTCCTTAAGCCCTAAGTGGCATCTTCAGGCCACTTTTCCAAGCCTGTTTGTGTGTCAAACTTCACAAACTTTTTCTTTTGAGGCCACCTTGCCTTGATTTCCTATTTTAAAATTTAAAACTTGACATTTCTAGGTCCTTTCTAAGTTTCCTAAAATTTTCGATCAGCTCTGTAAACTTGCCATTTTCTTACATTTCCAAGTTTCCAGAAATGTGTACTTTCCATTTTTGTTTCATTTCCATGCATTTCTAGGTTTCCAAAAATATTCATTTCCATTTTCATTTCCAAAAATATTAGAAATTTATTCATAGAACTTAAGACTTGTCATTTCGTACAATTAAACCGAAAATGCATAGGCCCTTTCCAGGATTTTACAGTTCTACCCCCTTAAAAAAATTTCGTCCTCGAAATTTTCTAACTAATATAATTGAGGGTATTGTTGTCGCATTGTCTCTTCTGACTCCCACGAAACTTCTTCCGATCCATGATTGCACCATAACACTTTGACTAGAGGAACTGACTTTCTTCGTAGTACTTTCACATCACGTTCCAAGATCCGAATCGGCTCTTCCTCGTAGGATAAGTCTGGCCTTAGCTCCACCTCTTCAACAGGTACCACATGAGACGGATCCGATCGGTAGTGACGTAGCATGGATACATGGAATATGTCATGCATCTGCTGCAACTTTGGTGGCAACTCCAATTGGTATGCCACTGGCCCAACTCACTTCAGTACTCGATAGGGCCCTATAAACCTTGGGCTTAACTTCCCTTTGCGACCGAACCTCATAACCTTTTTTCCAAGGTGAAACTTTCAGAAACACTTGGTCTCCCACTTCAAACTCTATTTCCTTCTGCTTAAGGTCTGCGCACGACTTCTGCCTATCAAAGGCTTCCTTCAACCTTGCCCGAATTATCTCAACCTTCTCTTCAGTTTCTGCCACTAACTCCGGACCTAACATTCGACGTTCTCCTAACTCAGTCCAACAAGTAGGAGTTCGACACTTCTGACCATATAATGCTTCATATGGTGCCATCTGAATGCTAGCCTGATAGCTGTTGTTGTAGGCGAACTCAGCTAAAGGCAAGTATTCTTCCCAACTTCCTCGGAAATCCATCACACAGCATCTTAGCATATCCTCCAACACTTGTATAACTCGTTCAGACTGCCCGTCTGATTGTGGATGAAAAGCCGTAATGAAGTCTAACTTAGTGCCTAAAGCTTGATGAAGTGCCTTCCAAAATCGAGCCGTAAACCTTGGGTCTCTATCAGAGATGATTGATACCGATACTCCATGTAACCTCACGATTTCCACCACATATAACTTAGCCAATTTCTGAAGAGAATAGTCAACTCTTACTGGGATGAAGTGCGCGGACTTGGTCAAACGGTCCACTATCACCCATACCGAGTCCTTCTTAGTAGGCGTAAGGGGAAGCCCACTAACGAAGTCCATGGTAATTCTCTCCCACTTCCATTGTGGAATTTCGATCGGTTGAAGCAATCCCGATGGGACTTGGTGTTCAGCCTTAACTTGCTGACACGTCAAACATTTCCCCACAAATTCAGTCACTTCTCGTTTAAGATCAGACCACCAAAATTGTTCCCTTAAATCTCTATACAGCTTAATGCCTCTGGGATGCATAGCATAAGGGCTACCATGCGCTTCCCGAAGAATCCTTTGTCACAACTCCTTGTCCCTCGGCATACAAACTTTTCCTTGGTAGCACAATACTCCATTATCATTGATGCCATAATCCTTTACTTCTCCGTTCTGTACTTGCTGTAACTTAGCACTTAAGTCCTTATCAGCCAACTGTCCCTCTTTCACCTCATTCAGCCATGTGGGCTTGACTTGTAATTCTGCCAACAGGCTTCCATCATCATACAAACTCAAGTGTGCGAACATAGCTCTTAGATCCAACACAACCTTCCAACTTAGGGCATCAGCTACTACATTCGCCTTGCCCGGATGATATTCTATCGAACAATCGTAGTCTTTCAACAATTCCACCCACCTTCGTTGCCTCAAGTTCAACTCCTTCTGAGTCAGCAAGTACTTAAGACTTTTGTTGTCTGTGTAGATAACTGACCTTTCTCCATAAAGGTAGTGCCTCCAAACCTTAAGAGCGAAAACCACTGCTGCTAGTTCCAAGTCATGGGTTGGATAATTAACCTCATGTGGCCTTAACTGCCAAGACGCATAAGTGTTCCTTCTTGCATTAGCACACAGCCTAATCCCGTATGTGAAGCGTCACAGTACACCACAAAATCTTTTCCTGCCTCCGGCTGAATTAACACTGGAGCTTCCGTCAATACCTTCTTAATCTTTTCAAAGCTCTCATGTTGCTTATTAGTCCATTCAAAGGGTACTTCCTTCCTTAGCAACTTTGTCAAAGGCGCAGCTATTGACGAGAACCCTTCCACGAACCTTCTGTAATAGCCTGCCAAGCCTAAAAACTTCGGATCTCGAGCATGCACCTAGGTGGTTTCAATCCAACACCGCTTTGATCTTCCTAGGGTCCACTCTTATTCCCTCTGCGGATACCACATGTCCTAAAAATGCCACCTCATTAAGCCAAAATTCACACTTGCTAAATTTGGCATAAAGCTTCTTCTCTCTTAACACTTGTAACACAACTCGGAGATGCTCATCATGCTCCGCCTCCGACTTCGAGTACACCAAAATATCGTCGATGAACACAACGACGAACCTATCCAAATAGGGTTGGAAAACCCGAATCATCATATCCATGAACGCGTCTGGAGCGTTCGTCAACCCAAACGGCATCACCACAAACTCAAAATGGCCGTATCTTGTCCTAAAAGCGGTCTTATGGATATCAGCCTCCTTCACCTTCAACTGATGATATCCCGACCTCAAGTCGATCTTTGAAAACACTGCGGCCCCCTTCAGCTGATCGAACAAGTCATTGATCCTTGGCAAAGGATACTTGTTCTTAATGGTCAGCTTATTCAACTGACGGTAATCTATGCACATACGCATAGTTCCGTCCTTCTTCTTCACAAATAGGACCGGTGCTCCCCACGGAGACACACTGGGTCAGATGAACCCGTGATCCAACGAATCTTGGATTTGAGCCTTGAGCTCAACTAATTCCTTTGGCACCATTCGGTATGGAGTAATTGATACAGGAGCTGTTCCCGGTAGCAAATCTATTCCAAATTCCACCTCCCTATCTGGGGGTATTCCTGGTAATTCCTCCAGAAATACATCCTCAAAGTTCCTTACAGTTCTAACTCCACGGACACTTTCTTCTTTCCCACCTAACACACTTACGAAGGCTAAGAATGCCTTGCACCCTTTCTTAACCATCTTCTCAGCCTTCAGCGCCGAAACTACGTTAGACAAGTAGTTCCCCCTTTCTCCGATCATTGCTACTACTTCATCCTCTGGGGTTCTTAGTGCCATACACTTAGCCGCACAATCCAACACGGCTCGGTGCTCTACTAGCCAATCCATTTCGAGTATAAGTTCAAACTCTCCAAAAGGTAATTCCATTAAGTCAGCCCGAAAGTTCACTCCCTGAATCTCTAGGGGTACATTCCGAAAGATCTTATCGATCATCACTGTTTGGCCTAATGGGCTTACTACAGTCATCTGCCTATCAGAAAGTTCAGAGTCTAGGCCTAATGTTTCCACTACACTACATGCAACATATGAATGGGTCGAGCCCACATCAATTAGAGGAAAATAGGGCTTGTCAAAAATAAAGAACGTACCGGTTATAACATACAGCGCGTCTCCATCCTCCCTCCGGCGAACCGCATAAACCAAATCTGGTTGCCTTGCCTCAGCATTAGCAGCACCGCGGCCCTGTGTTCTATGGCCTTTGCCAGCACCATTACCTCTGATGCTCGAACCACGACCTCGTTGAGGCTGCGGTCCTCCTCTACCCGCCTGACTAACATTCTGAGTTGCCGATCGGCTTTCGTCTAAGTTCTTAGGATATTCCTTGACCACATGGTCCTTGTACCCACACCTAAAACATCCTCCTATTCTCCTGCAACACTCTCCCAAGTGCTTCTTTCCACACACATCACAAGGTCGATACCGCCCTTCTGATCCAGCTTGCTGACCTCGCGGCCCCTCAACTTTAAGCCTCTTATGAACCTTTCCAGATGACCCAAAACTTCTCTTGGGCCTATTTCTATCCATAGCCTGCTTTGTAGAATCCTTGATTCCCTCGGCCACCTTGGCCTTTTCTACCAAAGTAGAGAATTCCCGCTCCTGATGCGGTGCTATCAACAGTCTCGATCATCCCTTAGCCCGTCCTCAAAACGGACACAGCGCTCATGCACAGTCGCCATGACACCTTGAGCGTACCGGCTCAACCTCAGGAATTCAGCCTCATATTCTGCAACCGACTTGTTTCCTTGGATCAGCCCCAGAAAAGCTTTCCTTTGCTCATCAATGTACCTGGTTCCCACATACTTCTTTTGGTACGCGCTTCTTAACGTACTCTCTGTGTTAGATCCTCAGCCGTGGCACCATCCCGCACAGTTAACCACCATTGATACGCTTCATCGTGTAACGGTGCCACCATTCCCTTTAACTTTTCCTCAGGGGTCAGATCAAGCTCATCCATGATTCGCTCCGTTGCTTCCAACCAGTACTCAGCTGTACTAGGTGCTACTCCAGACACTCCCCGAAACATCTCGGCTCCATTAGCTCGGAGCTGTTCAGGCACAGATTTCTGGGTTCTCGAATTTCCTCCTGCACCAGCCACCAATTCCAAAACTCGTAGCACAGCCTGCGACACAAACATCTTCCCCGCCCGAGCTTGTCGCTTCAAAGACCCACGGTAGGGGTGATGGTGGTGGTATCTCATTATCAGACCCTTGACCCGATCTAACGGGTTCCGACACGGTCATCCTTCCTCTACCTCATCCACGACGACCACGTCCTCTAGAGCTTATTTCTAGCGTCGAGATCTGATTAAAAAGTTTTATGAATTAGTCATTGTTCCACTTATTTACCCGGGAATAAGTTTTATGAAAAAGGATTTAGAAGTGGTTCTTTCGTATTCATACAGGCATACAGTCTTTCCATTCATTCATCCATCAAACAAGTATGAACTTTCGTTCAATCAGAGAAACGTTGTAGTTCTCATTGTTATTGTTTTTCCACTACCTAGGGGTATTTTCGTAATTTGTCCTACAGGGGCATTTTCGTAATTTTTCAAAATAAAAAGTTCTTCGGTGATTTTGTCAAAAGTATTTTGGTAATTTCAAAGCCCCGGGTAATTTTGAAAAAAAATTTGAAATCCGGGGTTATTTTGGTAATTTTGGACCTCGGGGTATTTCGGTAATTTTCCACGAACCGGGGTAAATTTGTAAAATGTAATAAGTCAGGGATATTTCAAAAGTTGTAAAACTTTGAGGGTTGTTTTTGAGAATTTTACTTTTCAAAACGATGATGATGCAAAAATTTTGGAAATCAGGGTTATTTTGGTAATTTTGTAAGTTAGGGGAAATTTTGAAATTTTTCAAAATCAAGGTATTTTTTTGATGGTTTACAAATTAGGGTTTGTGAATGTTTATAAAATAATGAAGTTTGGCAAAACCGTTGAGAAGCTTGACATTTTGTGAATCAAGGGCATTTTGGTAATTTTACCACTAAGGGCTTTTTTGTAATTTTCACAAATCAGAAATTTTTCGGAAAATTTTGTAAAGATGGTTTTCACAAATTTAAAAGAAAGTTTTAAGAATTTAAAACTAGGGTTTGTTGTTTTGTTCTTTTTTTTTTTTTTTATAAAGCAAAACGGCTAGTTCCCTTTTTGGGTTTTAGTTATTATGTTCAGCCTATGACCGAGCCTTCTTGGTCAGGGTGAACCAAAGCTACGCACCAGGCAGGATTCGAGTGGAGAGGAGGTGAGTCTCGCGGACTGTTTAAATACCAAGCTCCCACCGAAACCATTCCTAGACATGCGCATGCATTGAGGTTGCCACACCACCGAGCCCTGCGAGTTAGGGTGAACAGAAGCTACGCACGGTAGGATTCTGCGAAGAGGAGGTGAGTCACTAGGACTGCTTAAATACCAGGCTCTTTCGGATCCAATCCTAGACATGCATACAGGGGTTACCACACCCTAGCTCAGTGACTTAGCCATAGGTTTGTTTAGTGCATTAAGCCTTATGTGTTTGTGTTTGAGTAGACTAGCATCAGAACACCCCAAACCCTACCCCACAAGTCCCGACCGGATCGGTATGTCATCATGGAAAACGCGTTTGAAAAATCTTTAACTTTAGAATAAAACTTGAAAATTTTGTTAACTTTTGAAAAGTGTGTCCATTAAAAATTATTAAATAATATAAGCTCGATTGGAATTAAAACTTTATTATAAGTTGGTATGATATTAATCATTTGTAAAAATATTTCTAAATATAATATAAACTTCAACAATCAAAAAAAATAGACTACTTTAAATAAAAGTGGCCCTTATTACAAAATAATTAACCCAAGTGCTTCAAACTAAAATGCTTAAAATAAAAATATTTAAAACGTCCTCTGCATGGGCCACCTTGTATTCACTCCAACATGGTCCGATCATCCTGTCACCTGCGATGTTGGATAAATAATTGGGTGAGTCATACAGACTCAGTGTGTAATTAAACCACTGATATCCACCCACATGTTAACCACAAATCAACCCAATCAAATGCAACATGTAAATATAATCAGACATTACCACATCATGGGCTTGGCCCACAATCAAATTATAAACAAATACTGGGCTAGGCCCTTTTCTCATCAATCCACTGATCAGTGGGCTTGGCCCATTTCCACGTATGTTCCCAAAACATACCTATCCACATGTCATATTGGGCTTGGCCCATTTCCATATCATTTCATAAACGAAACAATGCAACATGAAACCCAACCCAAACCTAAGGTCCATCCTCTACACACCCCCTTAACCAGCCTACCACACACCAGGGAACTATCGAGTCACCCTCACCTTTTCCCTCCAAGAAGGCAACCAATGCCATCCACGATGTAGCACGTAGCTAACATCAACCATGATGAAGCACACAACACTCATCAGCCACGATATGGCATAGAGCCGATATCAATCAAGGTAACCACGCGAACTAAATCGCAAAGATCCACAACGCGACCTCAGTCAGCGCCAATCCACGATGTAGCACAAAGCTGACATCAACCACGTACTCGAAGTACACCCTGTCCTTCTTTCATAACCCACCCATGCACATGTAACATAATATAATGCTGGTATGATGCACGTGCATGATATTCACAAATATAGGCATACTCACATATTTGAAACCAATTATCACATATTAACAATTTGCTACTTACTTGGTCATCACCATACCCCCTTCAAGTGTATCTTTTTCACATTTACTGCACTTGTTAGCAAACATATAAAACAGGCAAATATCACGCAAGTCCTGGAAACAATGGCTAACTACACAGCTTATAACCTAAAGCTCTAAACCCTCGATCCCGACGCTATCGCTCAACGAAACTACGGCTATCTGCCTGTAGCTTTCTCCTGCTGCTGGCCCACACCCCGATGGTCAATCTCATACAGCAGAAACTGATCTCTTCTTGAACTTCGGGATGGGAGTTTTCCTTTGCCGCCGTCTTCGCTTTTCGCATCCATAACGATATCTAATCAACACACGATTAATACAGATCTCAAATGAATAACCATAAACTACTCATTCTTATCGAATGAACTGAGATCCCAAAGGCTTCCCTTTACTCTTGTCGATTGCCCTATAACCATGGTCAACACTCGATCAACATAAGAACACCTCCAATGGCCTAAGGCCGAAAACCCAAGAATCACTTACCCGAAACACCAATGATCCTACGGAATTGCCGAAAGTCCCTGTTACAAAACCATTAGAATCGGCTAATAACAAAATCCATGAAAGAGGCCCCTTTGGCCGAATACCCTACCACCACTTACCTTGATGAATAGCCGAATTCAAACAGTCCCTAAGTGCTTCCTTGCGCTGCCTACAACAAAAGAACGCATCAACATGGCCCTAAGGAATGTTCGGCCACTCCCAAAAATAAGGCCAACCATTCTGTTTTGGCCATTACAAGAGACGATTCCAAATCGATTGCTTAAGACAGAACACTTACCCCCCACGTGTTTTGAAGAGATTCAAGGAGAGTAGGCTTCAACTAAGAAACAAAATAGACTCAAGATGAACAAGGTTCGTTTAACCTCTCGAATGGCAATTGTATATTCGGCTAATGCGAAGGATTGTTATAGAGTTTAAAAAGAAAAAGATTGAGAAAGGGATGTGAGTTCGGTCGAAGTACAAATAGGGAAGGAGAAGAAAATGAAATACCTTTAAGGGACTTAAGAGTTTCGGTCACCAGACAAAGAAAATGGGAATTGAATAGGTGACTTCTCACAATGAAAATCGGCACAAAAGAGTGGGATGAGGGGAAGAATTTCGGCTTGCAAAGCAAAAGGAGAAAAAGAATTTTTAAAAGGGTGCTCCCCCTATTTATACTATACTATACGGCACTACACACCTCAAACCAAAATTGCCCCCTAAGAATTCCACATTCGGCCACTACTGCTTCACGCTTCCAATCCACATTTCTCTCCTATTTTTCCTCATATTTTATCACCTAATCCTATAAAAAAATTAAACCACCAGCAGCCATTATCTCTAATTCTCTAATTTAAAACTAACTAAAATAATCCTATATTTATCTAAAATAATAAACTAACAAAAGCTACCCACCAGCCGAAACCACCTTAGTTTAATCCTTATCTAATGAAGCTTCCATGTGCCGTCCAATACCTTCAAATCTGCTGCCCAAAAAGAATAAAAATTAAAACTTCAAATGCCACTCTCTTGGTTCGAGACACCGGAACCCTGCTCTGCTTTGCACCCTCTCCTCCAACGCCTGTGCCACTCGGCCACATTGAATTTCATGCCATAAAGCCCCGCATTTAACTTTAAACCCTTCCTACTCAAGCCCTCACCGCCTACAAAAATAAAACATGCAAAAGGTCGCTCAGCCCCTCGAACCAGCGCCACACACACCTCCAGGCTCCTAAGTGGCGCCACGGAACCACTTTGCCAAGGTGTTGCTTGTCTCAAAGACTCGCCCCAGACTCCTTTTAAGGCCTCCTTCCTTGTAACGCCAAAACATAAAAATTAAAACCAGGTTCTTTGCCTCTTTGATTCGAACACGAGACCCTTCCCCTGCAAGTGGCGTCACCTTCCAAGCTCTAGAGTGGCGCCTCCTTGCCACTCTACCAAAGCCAATCTTGTGTCATAACCTCCCAAATAAATCTCTTAAGCCCTCTAAAGCCAAGCTCCCCTTTAACCACTTGAAAATTAAAAATTTTCTAAGGCATCCCTTGCCTTCTAGGGTTCTCCAAACCCCTAAAAATTCCTCCAACATGACCATAAGCCTGCTAAATACTCGGGTTATGCTCCAAACGCATAACCCCTAAACCAGGATGTTACAAGTACTAGGGTTCCATATTCCTATCATACTATTCTACGTTCCATGCCTTTTCTACCCTTATTCAATTCATAAATCACATAATCACACATAGAGTTAGGGGTACTTACCTGGTGGACTGCGGGTCGGAGACTTAGGTGCCATGCTAGAAAACCTGTTTATTTCATAAAATCCTTTCAAAAACTTACTTGGCTTGATTTGAAAATGTTTTGGGCCTTAGCCCACAGGCCGAGAGTTTAAAATTGGGCTCTGATACCAAACTGAAACACCCCACACCCGGCCCACGAGCCTAAACCGGATCTGGTATGTTCCTTAAGTAAACCGGTTTCAAAATTCTTTATTACTTAGGGAAAATTTGTGTAATTTTAGAGAAAATATCGTTTTGGATTGGGCTTAGAGTGAAAACCCATTTATTTTACTTAGAAATCATTTAATTATGGTGACAAAACAATTTAGGGTTTATTTTTAAAATAAATTTAATTGAACTTAATTAAAAGTAATTCGTAACATAATAATTAAAAATAAAAGCAAAGAAATAAAACTATCCAACTTGGGCCTTATGGCCTTATTATATCAACCAAAACCCCAAAAAAAAAATAAAATTAAAGTACTGAGTAAAATAAAAGTCCAAATCTTTAAATTTCCCCTTGCGATGCATGGCTACCTTAAGCTTCTGCCGACCCGGTCCATTATTGCTCATCACCTGAAAAATATTTCCCACAACGGGGTGAGTCAAACTGACTCAATGTGTAACCAACACTACAATTTAATAAATCAAGGCATATCGAACATAACATGTTCATACTTTAATTCAAAATAATGATGCAATCTCGAACCCAAAACCTAGATGCCATCCGCTACACACCCCCATACCTGCCAAACACACCGTGGGGACTACTAAGTCGACCCTCCTTCCGCTACACACCAAATTGCGGGCTTAAGTCACCGCATCCGTGGTCTTAGGTCACCACTGCATTCGGATTCATCGTGGTCTTAGGTCACCACTTTTGATTCATCGTGGTCTTAGGTCACCACTTTTCAGATTACTGTGGTCTTAAGTCACAACTTTTCACTTCCCCTTTCAATATACAACCATATGCCCCTTATATTAATAAGCATAATATACTAGAGTTCACAATCGTATAAAATTGTCATGTTACGAATAACATATTTCATATTCCTAGTAGAAGTAGGAAACGTACCTGAGTACTTTTGTACCACATTTGGGTACTTAGCCATATTCTCATTCATATATATACTCATAGATTAAAATATTGCCATGTGACATATTAAAAGATAGTGGGGATTACACACCTGATTCGCTTAATGAAGTCCTTGAAATCCCTAAGAACTGATCTACTGATTTAGATCCTTAACTCCTATATTCGGTCAATCATTTAAACATATTAATAAACCTTTTCAACCACAAATCCAAATCCTAGTAGGATTTATACACTTACCTTGGTGTCGATTTCCTTTTTGTTCAAATCCCGAAAACCTTGCCTTATAAGTCTGTCGAAAATCCTATAAGCACATGTTATATTGATTTCTAACACTTAATCATCTTTAAATGGCCTGTGGCCGAACATTCATATGACTTACCTTGAGTCTTAGAAATCCCGAAACTTCATTGTACTTCTCCTTGTAGTCGACAACTACTAGACCCCGAAGAAAACCTTCCAAATTTCGGCCATGGAATTCTAAAGGAGTTAGATTCCTATATTTCGGCTAAAGAGAGATTGAAAATCAAATAATAGCTGATCTTACCTTTTTGAATGAAATCAGCAACACCCTTCTATCACAACAAAGATTGACTTTGGTGAGAATTTGGCTTGGTTGGATTGTGTTTTGGTTTTGAATAAAAGAGAGGGAAGGCTAGGAAATTCGGCTAGACAAAGAAAAGAAAAAAGAAGAGGAGAGAACTCTAAGAATTTTGGCAGAGCAGAGAAAAAAGAAAACTGATGAGTATCCCTCCTTCCTTCCTTTTATAGACGAAATTATCAGCTAAGGAGTCCCTTACTTGGCTACCACTCCTCAATTTGATAGCTTTATCCTTTAATTATCATAAAATAAAAAAGTTTAATCCAGCCTTTATCTCATGGAAATTATGATAAATAAATCCCTTTTGAAAATACTTAAGATAAATCATCATTTATCTCTTCAATTAAAAAAAACTCCTTTATTTATCCTTAATAGTTGAATTTTAAAGAGAATAAACCTCCCTTTTTCTAGAAGCCTTGCCGTCCACTCCTTGGCTTATGGAAGCAAAAATAAAACCTCCTTTATTTGCTTCCCAAGTGACTCGAACCCAGGCCCATCCTTCTTGCATATGGCGCCATTTCCTTAGGCCCTAAGTGGCATCTTCAGGCCACTTTTCCAAGCCTGTTTGTGTGTCAAACTTCACAAACTTTTTCTTTTAAGGCCACCTTGCCTTGATTTCCTATTTTAAAATTTAAAACTTGACATTTCTAGGTCCTTTCTAAGTTTCCTAAAATTTTCGATCGGCTCTGTAAACTTGCCATTTTGTTACATTTCCAAGTTTCCAGAAATGTGTACTTTCCATTTTTGTTTCATTTCCATGCATTTCTAGGTTTCCAAAAATATTCATTTCCATTTTCATTTCCAAAAATATTAGAAATTTATTCATAGTACATAAGACTTGTCATTTCGTACAATTAAACCGAAAATGCATAGGCCCTTTCCAGGATGTTACAGTATAGACTTTTGGAAAAACCAATATTTTCATAAATTACCACCACCTTGGGATGAAATTTGCATAAATATATATGCTTCTTTCATAATAAAACATAGTAATGATAATATATAGATGTAGCAAATACAGATACTATAGGTAATAGAATTAATTTTGCTAAAGAAAGAATTATATTACATTGCTTACAGAGTAAGGCGGCTAAACAAGTCAAGAATAAATTAAGTCATAAATATTGTACAAAGATGTTAGAAGGAGAATGGGAGTTTGGATGTAATTCTATACGTCCAAAAACCTATAAAAAGCATAAAAAATATAGATTAGCTAAATGGAAACCATGTAATAAAAATTATACTCATAATAATAAAAAGAAAAAAATTGTTAGAAGAAAAACTTCTAAAAATACTAAAAAACAAATATGTAAATGTTTATTTGTGATGAAGAAGGTCATATAGCAACAAATTGTCCTAACAAAGGCAAAAATGCTAGGAAAATGATTAAAATTCTTAAAGAACAAGATTTAGAAATATGTTTTAGTGAGGAAATAAATCCTCTTTGAAATATTATAAGAGTTAATATCGAAAGCAGAGTCCGATCTGATTACGATGAATATATCTTTATGTTAGGAAGTAGTTCTAAAAATAAGTTAGAAGAAATTCCTAATTCGAACAACATGATATTAAATTAGGAAATCTAATCGGAGAAGAAAGCAGACTTTTACGATGAAATAATAGAAAAGATTAATAAAAATCATATTTCTAAAGAATAAATATATAAAATATCTAAGTTTAAAATTTGGTCACAAATACACATAGAAAAAATTAGTGGAAATCTGAGTCTCTAAAGATACTAAAGGAGGATTAACAGAAATCCCATTATTTACTAAAGAAAAGATAAAACGTATTAGGAAAAAATATCCTCAAGTTAGATATATTCATTTAGGAGTCATTATGATAACAATTAGAGCTTTATTCAGAAGAGGTCATGATGTTCCTATTTTAGCAGTATTATTAGATAAAAGATTTGAAAATCCAATAAGAGCACTTATTGGAGGAATTCAGTCTAAATTACATACAGGAGTTATAGGATTTAAAGTTAAACCAAATTACTTTATATCCATAACAGACCTTCTAATATTAGTGATATTAGTGATATTAGTGATTTAGCAGAAGATTTAGCAATAAGCTGGACTTCTATTAATGAATACACTAATACAGCAGAAGTGGAAATAAAAGAAATAAATAATAAAATAATTGAGCTTTTTGAGCCCAATAAGTTTATTACAGAAATTCAACCAAAATTATTACATTTAAAAGATCTATCAATTCCAAAAGACTGGATGATAGAAAAGACCAATAATGCTAGTACTTCTAAACTAGTAAGTACTATAGAATATATGTCATCTGGAGATAAGTTATATTTTAAGAATAATCTGATAACCAATACAGATGATAATTTAGTATTACCTTCTAGTTGTCAACCAGAGGAAGATGAAGATAATATAAGTACTTCTACACGAATAGGTATGAAAACAGTTCATATTCCTATTTTTCCTACTACACCTAGTAGAAATTCTTGAAACACTAGAATGGACGATATACATTATTTCATAGAAGATATTACAAATTTCAATAAATATATTGAAATTACATTACATGGTAAAGATTATAAAAAAAACTCTTTACATGCTTTATTAGATCTGAGTGCTACAACCAAAGTAGTTGTAAAAAGAATGCCATTCTGAAGAATATTGGAAACCTGTAAAAAAGACAATAAATATTAATGGAATATATGGTAATAAAACTACTATTTATTATAAAGCAAAAAATATACCAATCTACATAAATAATGTTAGATTTGTAATTCCAAAAATATTATGCTTTCCTGATATGAACGGAGATATTTTATAGGAAATAATTTTATAAATCAATATTTACCATTTACTATTAATAAAAAATCGGTTAGGTTATTTATAGAAAACACTTCTATAGAAATACCATTAGTAGAAAATCCTAAATTTATTTTTACTAATGATAGCTGATTTCTTAGCAGGCCTTATGGATAGAGATAAAAAACCTCTAGAAAATATGGAAGAATGGAGAATTACCCATAAAAAACCCAACAAAGGAAAAACAGTAAGTCCTAATCCAGGATTTATTACTGTACCTACTCAAGTACCATTTTATCCTAATCAAGGATATTATGTACCATATCCAATGGTAAACCAACTATTTGGAACACAATCACCAAATCCGGTGAATGATTTTACTTGGTCTCAAGATCCTTATTCAGTATATCAAAAAAGCTATGCTAAAATTATAAAAGAAACTAAAAATTTGTTGAAAAAACAACAAATTCCTGAAATTCCTGAAATAAAAGATTTTTATAATCCGGGAATACCCCTGGAATATTATAATTTTATAAACAAAATATGGAAAACCCATATTACTGATCAAAGAGCAAACTTTAGAAGAGCTCTTACACAGTTTTCAGAATTCTTAGTTGAAAAAACAACTAAGGAAAAAGAAGCTCATGATTTATTACTTAAATCTGTTTTATACAGAGATTGTGATGAAATCCAAGTCGAATATACAGATATTAAGGAGATAAATAATCTTCTTGATATATTCCAATATTTTATTAATAAGGGAACAAACAGTCCTATTATTAATAAAATGTTTAGAATATGTCTATATAACAAATGTAGACAAATTCTACCACCGGATATATTTTCAAAAATAGATAGAGCTATTTGCAACCAACAAGCTCAATTTTCAGAAACTTTTTCAAAATATTATTTACAAGCCTATGCTTTTACTAATGATATAGGAGAACAATTTCCTACTATCAAATTTAGGCTTAATCATGAACCATTTGATACTGTTAAAGAAATAACAGTCCAAAATCTTTCTTTTCATTAAATGGTTATATCAAATGGTTATATCAAATGGTTCATGATTGAGCCTAAATTTGATAGTAGGAAATTGTTCTCCTATATCATTAGTAAAAACATAGGCTTGTAAATAATATTTTGAAAAAGTTTCAAAATTGAGCTTCTTTGGTTGCAAATAGCTCTATCTATTTTTGAATATATATCCGAGTGGTAGAATTTGTCTACATTTGTTATCTGTTTATTGAAACCCCCAAACCCACCCACGAGCCTTGACCGGTCAGTATGTTCCTCGAAGAAAACCGGCTCAAAATTCTTTATGTTACTTTGAAAAGCTGTGTGTTTTGAAGAAAGTCATTTGTGGGTTGGGCTCGAGTTGAAAACAAGTTTGTTTTATATTGAAAACTCATTTATTTCAGGTGACAAAATATTTAGAGTTTATTTTAAATGAAATTTACTTAATCTTTAATAAATAAAATTTAATAACATAATAAATAAAACAGAAATAAAAAAGTGCACTATGGCCTTATTACATCAAATTAACCCAAATAATTTAAAATACTTAAATAAAAATAAAGAGTCCACATAATAATTTCCTTCTTTGGGCATGGCCACCACTAAGCTCCTACCGACCCGGTCCATTCCGATCGTCACTGAAAAATGTTCCCACAACGGGGTGAGTCAACAGACTCAATGTGTACACAACACTAATTCATAATAGATTCAGGCATAACAAATATTACACATTCATATTATAGCATACAAATTATGATGCATTCCCAAACCCGAACCTAATAAGCCATCCGCTACACTCCCCCGTACCAACCTGTACACCGTGGGGACTACTAAGTCGACCCTCCTTCCGCTACACTCCATATCGCGGTCTTAGGTCACTGCATTTGTGGTCTTAGGTCACCACATTAGGATATCGCGAACTTAGGTCACCGCATTCAGATTACTGTGGTCCTAGGTCACCACATTCAGATACCACGGTCTTAGGTCACCGTGTTCGTGGTCTTAGGTCACCACATTCACTTCCCCTTTCAATAACCCATATGCCCCATTTTGTAATATGCATTAATAGGCCAAAGTTCACATTCTTCTTCTCATGTTACAAATAACATATTTCATATTCCTAGCAGGAGTAGGAAACGTACTTGAGTACTTTGTACCACATTATGGTACCTTAGCCATATTCACATTCTTAATATCACATATATTAATTAAACATAGCCATAAAACATATTATGAAATAGTGTGGGGTACACACCTGATTCGCTTAGCAAATTCCTTGAGATCTTGAAATCTGATCTATCACCTAGATCCTTAATCCCTTGCTGCCGATTGACTTACGGATCGAGTCCCAAAACTTTGTGATGCACACCCTTGTAATCGGCTTGTGATTTCAAATCCCGAAAGTATCCCTTGTCTTAATTATTTGTCGAAATACCTATACACATATGTTAGATTCGATTCTAACATTAAATCATCATAGATGGCCTTTGGCCGAATGCTATAGACACTTACCTTGTGGATTTTAAATCCCAAAACTCACCGAATAACTAGGGAACACGCGGCCTATGGTGTACCTTCGGGAAAAGAACTTCTCCTTCCTTGTAGTCGACACTTAGTAAATCCCGAAAGATCTCCTTTCTTGAGGAAATCGACAGCACCTATGCTTGAAGCCCCTCAAAGATTGGACTTTTGATGGATTGGAAAGAAAAGAAATTGGCTAATGGTGATATCTTGAATTTTCGGCTTTGGCTAACAAAAAGAAGAAGAACAAATGCTCTAGGAAATTCGGCGGAGAGAAGGGTTGAGAGAAAGAATGATGAATGGCCCTCTTTTCCTTATATAGCCGAATTTACTAACTTAGAATCCCTTACTTGGCCATCACTCTTCTATTTTGATAGCTTTATCTCTTTAATTATCTCCTAAAATAAAATATAATTTAGCAACTATCCTTACTTAGCCGAAATTATTAAACTCAAAGTCCCTTACTTGGCCATCACTTCTCCCTTATTTTCCTAATTAAAGAATAATTCCTCATTTATCTCTTGAAAATAATCTAAAATAAATCCATTATTTATCCCTTATTTATCCACTATTTATCTCTTAAAAATAAAAGAATAAAGGCTCCTAAATTATAGCCTTGTGTCGTCCACCTCACTTCTTCAGAAAGCAAAATAAAATTTCTTTTATTTGCTTTCCCTATGACTCGAACTCAGGCCCAATCCCCGTGCATGTGGCGCCATTTCCAGAGGCCCTAAGTGGCATCTCCAGGCCACTTTTCCAAGCCTGTTTGCGTGTCAAATTTCACATACTTTTTCTCTTAAGGCCACCTTGCCTTAATTTCCTCTTTTAAACTTTAAAACTCGACATTTCTAAGTCATTTCCTTACATTTCCAAGTTTCCAAAAATGTTCACTTTCCTCTTTTGAATCATTTCTAAATCATTTCCTTACATTTCCTAGTTTCCAAAAATGTCCACTTTAAACTTAACATTTCCATACATTTCGTGTTTCCAAAAATATTCAAAATCCATTCATAACACATAAGACATGTCATTTCGCATACAATTAAACCGAAAATGCATAGGCCCTTTTCGAGGATGTTACGCTTCTACCCTCGAAAATAATTTCGTCCTCGAAATTACTTACTAACGAACCATCGCATGCGGTCTAACTCACCCCACTACGCTATTGTGCAAGCACTCTGATCTTAAAGAACTATCTTACTTTCTAGGCACTGATCTCTAAGTTCACATCCAAAGTTTCAAGCAGTTCACTTGTAACACAATAATGAACTATCTCTAAAACAATAAATAGTACTCCAAAACAAGGAACTTAAACGCTATCATATCCTTGGTTGTCTCACATCTGAACCTTCAGCACCTCTACCGAGTGTTCCATGACCATTTCCTCCATGGTTTAAACCACAAACCTTCGTTGCTTGAGGGCAATTCTTAACCAAATGAGCCTTAGACTTACATCTAAAACATTCTCGATCTCTTGCCCAACACTCGCCAACATGATACCTTCCACACCGAGCACACCTGACGGTCCGGATTTTTAGTAGTTGGCTTAAAAACACGAGCAGAATTCTCAATCTTCGGTCTTTTCTAAAGACTCTTAGACGATTCTGACAGTCCAAGACTCCTCTTATCCTGTCCACGACGACCACGTCCCCTAGAACTCATTTTCTAACGTCGCAATTTAATCTGATTTAAGAGTTTTATACATTAGTACTTTTGTTTCACTGATTAACCACGAACAATTTTATGAAAAGAGATGTTTAAAAGTGGTTCTTTCGATCAAACAAAGTTCTCAGCTCAAGTTCACTATTCAGAAAGTCACGTTCACATTCATCAACCAATTATGAACTTTCGTTCATTCAGAGAAATGTTGTAGTTTTCATTGTTGTTTTTTTTTCCACCACCAGGGGTATTTTAGTAATTTGTCCTCTGTGGTATTTTAAGTAATTTGTCAAAATAAGGTTCCTTGGTGATTTTGTCAATAAGGGTATTTTGGTAATTTTGAAATCCCGGGGCCTTTCCGTAATTTTGAAATTCCAGGGGTATTTCGGTAATTTTTCACAAACCAGAGTAAATTTGTAAAGTTTAATAATTCACAGGTATTTCAAAATTTGCAAAACTTTGAGGGTTCTTTTTGTGAATTTGCTTTCTATTTTGGTGATATTGCAAAATTTTTGGAAGTTAGGGTCATTTTGGTAATTTTGTAAGTTAGGGGCAATTTCGTAATTTTCCAAAATTAAGGTATTTTTGATAATTTGCAAATTAGGGTTTTTGAACATTTTATAAAGTAATGAAATCTTGATAAGAACTGTGGGTATTTTGGGAATTTCATAAACCGAGGGCATTTTTTGTAATGTTACCACTAGGGGTATTTTTGTAATTCTACAAATCGAAATTTTTTTCGGAAAATTTTGTAAAAATAGTTCTCTCAAATTAAAAAGGGTAATGTTAAGAGTTTTAAAACTAGGGTTATAAAAACATGGCTAGTTCCCTTTCGGGTTTTAGTTATTGGGTTTAGCCTGTGACTGAGTCCTCTTGGTTAGGGTGAACCGAAGCTACGCACCGGGTAGGATTCCTGCGAAGAGGAGGTGAGTCACTAGGACTGCTTAGGTACCAGGCTCTTCCGGATCCAATCCTAGACATGCGCACAGGGGTTACCACACCTTAACTCGGCGACTAGTCATAGGGTTGTTTAGTTAGGCACTTAAGTCTTATGTAAGTGTTGAGGAAAACTAATCCTAGGGTTCAAGTACTTATCATGATAATCTACGTTCCATTGCATTTCTACCCTTCTACACATCATACTATAAACCACACAAATGGATAGAAGTACTTACCTGGTGGACTGCGGGTCGGAGACTTAAGTGCCATGCCAGAAACCTGCTTATTTCAAAAATATTTTCATAAAACTCATTTGGGCTCGCTTTGAAAATGTTTTGGGCCTTAAACCCCTAGGCCGAGGGTTTGAAATGGGCTCTGATACCAAACTGAAACATCCCAAACCCGGCCCACGAGCCTTGACCGGATCTGGTATATTCCTCAAAGAAAACCAGTTCATAATTCTTTATGTTACTTTGAAAAACTGTGTGTTTTGAAGAAAGTCTGTTTGTGGGTTGGGCTCGAGTTGAAAACAAGTTTGTTTTATATTGAAAACTCATTTATTTCAGGTGACAAAATATTTAGAGTTTATTTTAAATGAAATTTACTTAATCTTTAATAAATAAAATTTAATAACATAATAAATAAAACAGAAATAAAATAGTGCACTATGGCCTTATTACATCAAATTAACCCAAATAATTTAAAATACTTAAATAAAAATAAAGAGTCCACATAATAATTTCCTTACTAGGCATGGCCACCACTACGCTCCATTGACCGGTACATTCTTGATCGTCACACTGAAAAATGTTCCCCATTAACAGGCGAGTCAATGAGACTCAATATGTACACAACACTAAATCATAATAGATTCAGCATAACAAATATTACACATTCATATTATAGCATACAAATTATGATGCATTCCCAAACCCAAACCTAATAAGCCATCCGCTACACTCCCCCGTACCAACCTGTACACCGTGGGGACTACTAAGTCGACCCTCCTTCCACTACACTCCATATCGCGGTCTTAGGTCACCGCATTTGTGGTCTTAGGTCACCACATTCAGATATCGCGGTCTTAGGTCACCGCATTCAGATTACTGTGGTCTTAGGTCACCACATTCAAATACCACGGTCTTAGGTCACCGTGTTCGTGGTTTTAGGTCACCACATTCACTTCCCCTTTCAATAACCCATATGCCCCATTTTGTAATATGCATTAATATGCCAAAGTTCATGTTCTTATTCTCATGTTACAAATAACATATTTCATATTCCTAGTAGGAGTAGGAAACGTACCTGAGTACTTTGTACCACATTATGGTACCTTAGCCATATTCACATTCTTAATATCACATATATTAATTAAACATAGCCATAAAACATATTATGAAATAGTGTGGGGTACACACCTGATTTGCTTAGCAAATTCCTTGAGATCTTGAAATCTGATCTATCGCCTAGATCCTTAATCCCTTGCTGCCGATTGACTTACGAATCGAGTCCCGAAACTTTGTGATGCACACCCTTGTAGTCGGCTTGCGATTTCAAATCCCGAAAGTATCCCTTGTCTTAATTATTTGTCGAAATACCTATACAGATATCTTAGATTCGATTCTAACATTAAATCATCATAGATGGCCCTTGGCCGAATGCTATAGACACTTACCTTGTGGATTTTAAATCCCAAAACTCACCAAATAACTAGGGAACACGCGGCCTATGGTGTACCTTCGGGAAAAGAACTTCTCCTTCCTTGTAGTCGACACTTAGTAAATCCCGAAAGATCTCCTTTCTTGAAGAAATCGACAGCACCTATGCTTGAAGCCCCTCAAAGATTCGGCTTTTGATGGATTGGAAAGAAAAGAAATTGGCTAATGGTGATATCTTGAATTTTCGGCTTTGGCTAACAAAAAGAAGAAGAACAAATGCTCTAGGAAATTCGGCAGAGAGAAGGGTTGAGAGAAAGAATGATGAATGGCCCTCTTTTCCTTATATAACCGAATTTACTAACTGATGAATGCTAATTTATTTTTATTTAGATTATTTTTATAGATAGATAAAGGATAATGGTTGTTATTATTTTATTTATTTTATTAAGGTGATAAAGGTGGATTTATTTTAAGTTGATAGATAGAAGATAATTATAGATTTATTTTATATATTTTGAATGTGTGTTCAAGAGTTATTATAGGAGAAGGAAGTGGAATTGAAGAGGAGGTAGGAGTGCCAAAATTATGTAGTAGAAATAGGGGTGATCATCTTTTGGCCATTCTTTTGTTCATTCTATTTTCTTTTGCCGAAAATCTATGCCTCTCATTCCCTCTTAGTGCCGAATTTCTTCTCACCTTCCCTTCCTAGTCTTTTTCTTCCTCCCAACTTTAATTCTCCATCTTTTCTTATATGGCCGAATACCCCATTTGCCATTAGTGCCATAGCCGAACCTAGTAGCTTCTCTTCGTTTGAAACTCTAAAGAAACACCATCACTACCTTGATTCTCAAAAGCCGAATATTGCATCTCCATTTGTTGAGCCATAAGCGAATATTTATTTGGAATCCCTTATCACCTCTTTTTTTCTTCTTTTGTGTTCTCTGCAAATCAAGGCGGTTAGCCCAAATCTCTTCTCTTTTAGTCTCCTCAAGCAAACAATAGTGGTAAGTATCTCTTTAGTTATTGGTTTTGGATCATTCTTCATAAGGGTGCCGAATCAAGTGTTTAAACCTTGGTTATAGGTTGGTCGAATGTATTCTTAGGGCCATGAGATTGTGTTCCGTTGGTTGTAGCTAGCGTGGAGGAGCAGTAGGGACTCTTTCGGGATTCTAATCATCAAGGTAAGCCTATATAGTTTCGGCCAAGGGTTATTTTTCTATGAATTTATGCTTAAGCCGATTTTGATGTGGCTTCACTTAGGGATTTCGACAGTTCAAGAGCAAGGAATAGTTTTTTCTGGATTTGGTAAGTAAGGTAAGGAAGTATTGATATTCGGCCATAGGCCATATTTGGTATTAAAGTTAGCCGATTCTAACTTTGGTGATTTAGGGACCAATCGACAAGCATCAAGGCAAGTTTCGAGATTCAGATATATTCGTGGTAAGGATGTTAAGTTATAGTTATTCGTTAAGATCTCGTATTAGCTAGTTATTCTGATTAAGTGACTAATCGTATGTGCTAATTAAGTGTTGTGATGGAGGCGAATTCCAATCAAGAAGGGAAAGGGAAGGTCCCTATTCCAAAGTTTAAGAAGAGAGCCATTTCTACTGTTCGGGATTGGCCACCAGGGTGTGGGCCAGCAGCAGGAGAAAGCTATAGGCAAATAGCCGTAGTTTCGTTTAGCGATAGTGTCGGGATCGAGAGTTTAGAGCTTCAGGTTATCAGGTGTGTGATTAACCCACCGTTTTCCAGGTTTTTGCTATATCTGTATGTGTTGATTATGTACTAACAAGTGCAGTAAAAGTTATGAGATAGATACCCTGGAAAGGGGTATATCGATAATCAAGTTAGAAATATCTGTCGATAAGAAAGTGAATGTGCCGATGTGAATGTGACTATGCCTATGAAAATGTGATTGTCTGCCTTAATAACATGTGCATGCATTTATTATTATGCCACTATTACATGTTGCATGTGCATGGGTTGGGATATGATACGAAAGAAGGTACGGGTGTACTTCGAGTACGTGGTTTGATGTTAGCCTTGAGCTACATCGTGGATTGACATTGACTGAGGTCATGTTGTGGATTAATTGCGATTTAGTTCGCGTGGCTTGATGAGTAGCTATGTGCCTCATCATGGTTGATATCGGCTATATGCCATATCGTGGTTGATGAGTGACTATGTGTCCCATCGTGGTTTTGGTGTTAGCTACGGCTACATCGTGGATTGGCGCTGACTGAGGTCGCGTTGTGGATTATTGTGCTTAATTGCACGGGAACGGCATTGAATGCCTTTTAGAGTGAAAAGGAGAGGGTGATTTGATAATCCCCTGGTGTGTGGTACGCTGGATAAGGGGGTGTGTAGCGGATGGACCCTAGGTTTGGGTTGGGCTTCATAATTGCATGATTTCGTATGTGAACATATGTGGAAATGGGCTAAGCCCAATATGATATGTGGATTAATGTGATACGAGTGTTTAATGTGAAAATGGGCCAAGCCCAGTTGATATGAGGATTATGAAGAAAAGGGCCAAGCCCAGTATAAGAATGTGGATCAGTGTGGAAATGGGCTAAGCCTGATATGTGGAAATTATGCGGTTAATTACCCTGTTACCTGATAAGTGATTTGAATATGGGCCAAGCCTAGAATGTGATAATATGTGAATATGGAAATTGTTATCTGATATATGGGCTAATATGTGGTTAACATGTGGGTGGAATTCAGTGGATTAATTACACACTGAGTCCGTGTGACTCACCCAAATTTTTATTAAACATTGCAGGTGATCGTGATTTTTGGACCGGGTTGGAGTGGATACAAAGGTGGCCATGCTGAAGTAGATTTTCATGCAGAAAGATGTTTTAATTAATTTAGTATTTATATTCTCAGTATTTTGATTAAGTGTTTATTGTAATAAGGCCCATTAAAGTATTTAGGTATTTCTATTTGAGTATTTTTATTATGTTAAAGCAAAGTGAGGATTGAATAATTATGTTAAATCACTGGTGACCAAAGTCACGAATAATCAAGTTGTGGGGCCAACCCACGTGTGATACCAAATCACTGGCGACAATCCCATATCTCAAAAGTGGGGACAACCCTCGGTGGTGTTAATCTATAGGGACGAGTCGCTATGAGGTGCCAAACCTCTGGTGTCCCAAAGACACAAATGTGATACCAAATCACTGGAGGTGCCAAACCTCTGGTGTCCAAAGACACGGATATCAAATTCTTCCCCTTCCACTTATGTTCCCAAACCAATGTATTAATAGTATGAAACATGCCATCATACTTTGATATGATCATATAACATATTTAAATCGTAGATCATGATATCAATCAATCATATATTAACATCATATCGAAACGGACTTACCCGTATCCTTGCACATACCCTTCAAGGTATCAAATCAAGATCTCATAGTATTTCACTTTAATAAAAGGATTAGTATATATATATATAAATACATATCACCAAATTATAAAGTGTGTAAGATACACACCTGTCACTAAAGAAAGTACTAACTTCCGAAGACCCGATCTACCGCACTAGATCACCTTGTCCTACAATCGGCCAATATTTAGATTATAAACAAAGGCCATTCGGCCATACCACTAAATCCCAATGAGTTATCACTTGAAAAACTGGAGCATCACAGTAAATCGTGAATTCCTTGCCTGCCTCAGGTTGAATCAAAACTGGAGCTTCAGTCAGAATCTTCTTCAACTTGTCGAAACTTTCTTGCTGCTTCTCAGTCCACACAAATGGAACTCCTTTCCTCAATAACTTTGTCATAGGTGCGGCGATCAAAGAAAATCCTTCCACAAATCTTTGGTAATACCGCTGGACTTAGAAAACTCGAATCTCAAATGCATCGACTTAGGCAGCTTCTAATCCAACACTGCCTCAATCTTCCGAGGATCCACTCTAATCCCATCAGCTGATACCACGTGACCCAAGAAAGTCACCTCCCTAAGCCAGAACTGGCATTTACTAAATTTGGCATAAAGTCGCTTTTCCTCGAGAATCAAGTAATACTATACGCAGATGCGCCTCATGCTCCTCCTCTGACTTTGAGTATACCAAAATATCGTCTATAAATACCATAACAAACCGATCCAAAAACTGCTGGAATACCCGATTCATTATATCCATGAATGCTTCCGGTGCGTTAGTCAACCCAAACGGCATCACCAGAAATTCGTAGTGCCCATACCGAGTACGAAATGCCGTCTTATGGATATCAGCCTCTTTCACCTTTAGCTGATGATATCCAGACCTTAAATCAATCTTGAGAAAATCATCGCTTCTTTTGGTGATCAAACAAGTCATCTATCCTCGGCAAAGGATACTTGTTTTTGATCGTTAGCTTATTCAACTGGCGCTAGTCTATACACATCCGCATTGTACCATCCGTCTTCTTGACAAAAAGTACTGGCGCTCCCCATGGCGAAACACTTGGTCAAATAAAACCTCGATCCAACAACTCCTGAATCTGAGCCTTCAATTCCACTAATTCCTTCGGTGCCATCCTATACGGAGCAATAGACACTGGCGCAGCAGCGATTAAGCATATGATCTATACCAAATTCAACTTCACGATCCGGAGGCAGTCCCAGAAGTTCTTCTGGAAACACGTCCGCATAATCCTTTGCCATTCGAACATTCCCTACAGTAGACTCCTTAGCCTCCAACGCACGCACATGGACCACAAATGCCTCCCAGCCCTTCCTAACCAACTTCACAGCTTTCACCGCGGATACCACGTTGGATAGATAATCTCTTCTATTACCTATCATGACCACTTCTTCGCCATCAGCTGTCTTCAAAACCATGCGCTTAGCAGCGCAATCCAAACTTGCTTGGTACTTGACCAACCAGTCCATCCCAAGAATCGAGATCAAACCCCAAATGGCGGTTCCATCGGATCGCCACGAACACTACCCCTTGGAGTTCTAGGGGTACATCTCTATACAGCTTATTTACTTCTACAGAGTGACCTAGAGGGCTAAGTACTGTCATCTTCCTAGAAATAGTCTCGGAGTCTAAGTTCATGGCCTCTACAATGCTACTAGCAACATACAAATGTGTCGAACCCACATCTATCAAAGCAGTATATGGCACACCAAAGATTAAGAACGTACCGGTTATGACGTCCGGTGCGTCGCCTTCCTCTTGACGCCTCGCTGTATACACCAAACCAGGCTGTCTTGCCTCAGTGTTGCCAGCGCCTCTGCCAGATGGTCCGCGGCCTCGACCAGAACCATTACCTCCTCTACCATTACCACGACCTCTCTGCGGTGGCGGTCCCTCCTTTCTGAACTGAGCACGACCTTGACCCTCAGACTGGTTCCTGGCTAGCTTATGTGGACAGTCTCTCACACGATGATCCAGCAAGCCACACTCGAAACATCCTTTCCCTCCGGTCCAACATTCGCCCCAATGAAATTTTCCACATCGGTTACACCGTGCTGGTCCCTGATTAGCAGTAACAGGCCTCCCAGACTGATTTGGCCCATTCTGCCTAGTCCTCTTCTGAGAATTACCGACTGACCCGAATGATCCGTAACCTCTCTTATGCTTATTCTGGTTGTAACTCTGTCTTCTAGATTCCTTTATTCCTTCGGCTATCTTAGCCTTCTCAACTAAAGTAGCAAATTCTCGCTCCTGATGTGTAGCAATCAGCAATCTCAGCTCGTCCCTTAAACCGTCCTCAAACCGGACACATCGCTCGTGCTCCGAAGCCACGATACCTCTAGCATACTGGCTCAATCTTAAAAATTTTGCCTCATATTCTGATACGGACTTATTACCCTGGACCAAACTCAGAAATGCCTTATGCTGCACATCAATGTAATTAGATCCAACATATTTCTGCTGATACGCTGCCTTGAAATAATCCCAAATGAGTTCCTCCGCTGCAGCACTATTCCGTACCGTGAACCACCACTAATACGACTCATCCCGAAGAAGCAACACAATCCCTTTCAGCTTGTCCTCAGCATTCAGATCCAAGTCATCCATGATTCGCTCCGTCGCCTCTAGCCAATATTCAGCCGCACTAGGAGCTACACCTGAAACACCTCGAAATACCTCCGTTCCATTGGATCGGAGTCGCTCGGGTACAGATTTCTGAGCTCCCGCGCCTCCACCTAATCTAGCTACCCTCTCAAGGACTCGCAGCACCGCCTGAGACACTGCATCATCCCCCGTTTGATCATGATGCTCAACTCTAACCGCTTGTGGTGGGGGTGGTGGTACCTCATTTTCGGATCCTTGACCAGACCTCACTGGCTCAGACACAGCCATCCTACCACGACCGCGTCCATGAGTAACACGGCCCCGACCTCGAGTACTCATATCTAAAATCTCGACTTATCTGATTTAAAAGTGTTATGCATGAGTCATTATTCCACTTTCTTTAAAACAAAGTTTTATGAATAATTTTAATAAGAGATTGTTTCGCGAGTACATCCAACCTATAGTTTTGGGTCTCTAGAGTAGTTCCTACTACTATACAGTCATACCATCATATCATCAAAATCAATAATTTGAAGTACTTCCCCGGGCGGATCGGTGCCGGAAGCTCGATGCCATGCTTTTCCAACCATATAATTTTAAACAATAACATTTTAAAACTATACTTTAAATCATTTTGGGCCTCGGGCCTACAGCAGAGCTTTTGAACTTAGCTCTGATACCAATTTGTAACACTCCAAACCCGGTCAATACGCCACGACCGTATCTCGTATGTCACTGAGGAAAATATTTTGGAGAAAATTTAGTTAACGATTAAATTTTAGTGAAAAACTCTTTGTAATTCTATATTTGTAGAAATCAGATGTTTAATAAGTTAAAACTGAAATTTTACTTTGAAATCACGAAAATAAATCTTTAAAACTTAGTTATAATTCCTTATATTAGAAAACTTTAAATGAAACCCAAGCGATTATTTTGAAAACCATATCTAATAGAAATTTGGAAACTTAAGTTTTGGAAAATAGTATGAGTTATCGAAAACACTTAAGTTGTTAAATATTATCAAATGATTTATATTACCCGATGGTAACATTTTGAAAACCATTACGTTTTGTAGTTTAGAAAACTTTGCGCTCATATTATTTAATTAACCATGTAGTTTATTAAGCCATGATTAAAACAAGTCCAAAGCATATAAATAATCCAAAAACATAATTTGAAAGGCCTTATTACAAATCCAAATAAAGATGAAAAACCAAATTTAAATAAAATATAATACCCAACCCAAAATCCGTGTAAATCGAATTTTATTGCATGGCCTCCTCGAGTCCATCCCGCTCCTCATCCGCGATCTCACGAATCACACGAAATGATAAGGGAGAAGGTGAGTCACCAAGACTCGATGCATAATCCCTCTCCCGGATAATGCAAAAATTCTTACACAGTCTATAATCAAGCAATATATATGTATTATGCACCCAACCTAGCCATCCATAACACCTTTACTACCCAGTGTGGTACCAAACCACTGGTGACCCAAAGTCACGATATCCAAAAATGTGATACCAAATCACTGATGACTCAAAGTCACGAATAATCCATCTGTGGGGCCAACCCACGTGTGATACCAAATCACTGGAGACGATCCCATATCTCAAAAATGGGGCCAACCCACGGTGGTGTTAATCCACAGGGACGAGTAGCTATGAGGTGCCAAACCTCTGGTGTCCCAAAGACACAAATGTGATACCAAATAAATCACCGTGACCAAAGTCACGAATAATCAAGTTGTGGGGCCAACCCACGTGTGATACCAAATCACTGGCGACAATCCCATATCTCAAAAATGGGGCCAACCCACGGTGGTGTTAATCCACAGGGACGAGTCGCTATGAGGTGCCAAACCTCTGGTGTCCCAAAGACACAAATGTGATACCAAATCACTGGTGACCAAAGTCACGAATAATCAAGTTGTGGGGCCAACCCACGTGTGATACCAAATCACTGGCGACAATCCCATATCTCAAAAATGGGGCCAACCCACGGTGGTGTTAATCCACAGGGACGAGTCGCTATGAGGTGCCAAACCTCTGGTGTCCCAAAGACACAAATGTGATACCAAATCACTGGAGGTGCCAAACCTCTGGTGTCCAAAGACACGGATATCAAATTCTTCCCCCTCCACTCATGTTCCCAAACCAATGTATTAATAGTATAAAACATGCCATCATACTTTTATATGATCATATAACATATTTAAATCGTAGATCATGATATCAATCAATCATATATTAACATCATATCGAAACAGACTTACCCGAATCCTTGCACATACCCTTCAATGTATCAAATCAAGATCTCATAGTATTTCACTTTAATAAAACAATTACTATATATATATAAATACATATCATCAAATTATAAAGTGTGTAAAATACACACCTGTCACTAACGCAAGTACTAACTTCCGAAGACCCGATCTACCGCACTAGATCACCTTGTCCTACAATCGGCCAATATTTAGATTATAAACAAAGGCCATTCAGCCATACCACTAAATCCCAGTGAGTTATCACTTGAAAAACCAAGTCTTACCCAAAAGCTTACCCAAAACAATTGACAAAGAAACGAGGCTTAGATTGATTGCTTCCAACGTTCCGAGGAGCCTATTTCCCAAAACCATTTGAAGAAAACCAAATGAAGTCCTACCCTTGAAGAAATTCGGCCAAGACAAATCAAATAGGATATGAGAGTTTCGGCTATGATTTTGAAAGAAAACAATTGATATTCGGCTCAAAAGAGATGAAGAATTAGTATGGCAAAGAAGAAAAGAAAAAAAATGAAAAGGGAAGAAGGATGATTCGGCTTTAGCAACTAATGAAAGAAAAATCAAGAGGAAAAGGGAAGAAAGAGATTCGGCCAAGAAAGTAAAAGAAATGTTGTGATTTTGAACAATATTCAAAAGAAAGAAAAGAGAGAAAATGGGATTAAGAGATTCGGCCAACACCTATTTTACCAAAGAAGAAAAGTGCACAAAAATACACAAAGTTCAAATGTAGTTTCGGTTTCAAGAGAAAAATAAAAGAGGAAATGCAAAAAGGTGCACAAAAGAGAAGAATTGGTAAGGTTCAAAGGAGTTTCGGTTTTGACACAAGGCAAAGGTTGAATGCCTACCAAGCTAGCCGAAAATGACTACTAACCAAAGGGAAATTTGGCACTAACTAGCTACCAACCAAACCAAAAATTCGGCCACTCTCCCCCTAGCCACACATGCCGTCCACATACATGGACTTCCAAGTCAATTCTTACCACCCAATTCTTTCCATAACAAGACACCCCACATCATGCCTTATGTTCTCCCATTAGCTTTAAAACCACTGATTTCATTCCCAAACATCAAACTTACCTTAAACTAATATTCAACTTGCCATAAAGAAAAAATTTGAAAGTCCAACCTTCCATATATAAAGCTTGACCGTCCATTAATGCTAGGATAAAAAATAATGTCTCCAAAATGTTAATCATGCTACTCGAACCATTTCCCTCAAGCAACCTTTCATGCCCCTTATCCACTATGCTACTAACTCCTCTTGTGTTTAATTTAACACTTAAATTAACTTAAGTGTCAAGTTTACCTAATCCACTTCATTAAATAAACCATACTAAAAATTATTTTAGCTTCCTAAATAAAATCAAGCCTTCACAAGACTATGCTAAACACACAAAAATTCATACCCAAGTCAACATAATAATAAAATAATATTCTAATTTTAGGATATTACATGTTCATTCTATTTTCTTTTGCCGAAAATCTGTTCCTCTCATTCCCTCTTAGCGCCGAATTTCTTCTCACCTTCCCTTCCTAGTCTTTTTCTTCCTTCTAACTTTAATTCTCCATCTTTTCTTATATGGCCGAATACCCCATTTGCCATTAGTGCCATAGCCGAACCTAGTAGCTTCTCTCCGTTTGAAACTCTAAAGAAACACCATCACTACCTTAATTCTCAAAAGCCGAATATTGCATCTCCATTTGTTGAGCGATAGCCGAATATTTATTTGGAATCCCTTATCACCTCTTTTCTTCTTTTTGTTCTCTGCAAAGCCGAAGCAGTTAGCCGAAATCTCTTTTCCTTTAGTCTCCTCAAGCAAACAATAGTGGTAAGTATCTCTTTAGTTATCGGTTTTGGATCATTCTTCATAAGGGTGCCGAATCAAGTGTTTAAACCTTGGTTATAGGTTGGCCGAATGTATTTTAGGCCATGAGATTGTGTTCCGTTGGTTGTAGATAGCGTGAAGGAGCAGTAGGGACTCTTTCGGGATTCTAATCATCAAGGTAAGCCTATATAGTTTCGGCCAAGGTTTATTTTTCTATGAATTTATGCTTAAGCCAATTTTGATGTGGCTTCACTTAGGGATTTCGACAGTTCAAGAGCAAGGAATAGTTTTTTTGAGATTTGGTAAGCAAGGTAAGGAAGTATTGATATTCGGCCATAGGCCATATTTGGTATTAAAGTTAGCCGATTCTACCTTTGGTGATTTAGGGGCCAATCGATAGGCATCAAGGCAAGTTTCGAGATTCAGATATATTCGTGGTAAGGATGTTAAGTTATAGTTATTCGTTAAGATCTCGTATTAGCTAGTTATTATGATTAAGTGACTAATCCTATGTGCTAATTAAGTGTTGTGATGGAGGCGAATTCCAATCAGGAAGGGAAAGGGAAGGTCCCTATTCCAAAGTTTAAGAAGAGAGCCGTTTCTGCTGTTCGGGATTGGCCACCGGGGTGTGGGCCAGCAGCAGGAGAAAGCTATAGGCAAATAGCCGTAGTTTCACTTAGTGATAGCGTCGAGATCGAGAGTTTAGAGCTTCAGGTTATCAGGTGTGTGATTAACCCACCGTTTTCCGGGTTTTTGCTATATCTGTATGTGTTGACTATGTACTAACAAGTGCAGTAAAAGTTATGAGATAGATACCCTGGAAAGGGGTATATCGATAATTAGGTTAGTAATATCTGTTGATAAGAATGTGAATGTGTTGATGTGAATGTGACTATGCCTATGAAAATGTGATTGTCTGCCTTAATAACATGTGCATGCATTTATTATTATGCCACTATTACATGTTGCATGTGCATGGGTTGGGATATGATATGAAAGAAGGTACGGGTGTACTTCGAGTACGTGGTTTGATGTTAGCCTTGAGCTACATCATGGATTGACGTTGACTGAGGTCACGTTGTGGATTAATTGGATTTAGTTCACGTGGCTTGACGAGTAGCTATGTGCCTCATCATGGTTGATATCAGCTATGTGCCATATCGTGGTTGATGAGTGACTATGTGTCCCATCGTGGTTTTGGTGTTAGCTACGGCTAGATCATGGATTGGCGCTGACTGAGGTCGCGTTGTGGATTATTGTGCTTAATTGTACGTGGACGGCATTGAATGCCTTTTGGAGTGAAAAGGAGAGGGTGATTTGATAATCCCCTGGTGTGTGGTACGCTGGATAAGGGGGTGTGTAGCGGATGGACCCTAGGTTTGGGTTGGGCTTCGTAATTGCATGATTTCGTATGTGAACATATGTGGAGATGGGCCAAGCCCAATATGATATGTGGATTAATGTGATACGAGTATTTAATGTGAAAATGGGCCAAGCCCAGTTGATATGAGGATTATTAAGAAAAGGGCCAAGCCCAGTATAAGAATGTGGATCAGTGTGGAAATGGGCTAAGCCTGATATGTGGAAATTATGCGGTTAATTACCCTGTTACCTGATAAGTGATTTGAATATGGGCCAAGCCTAGAATGTGATAATATGTGAATACGGAAATTGTTATCTGATATATGGGCTAATATGTGGTTAACATGTGGGTGGAATTCAGTGGATTAATTACACACTGAGTCCGTGTGATTCACCCAAATTTTTATTAAACATCGCAGGTGATCGTGATTTTTGGACCGGGTTGGAGTGGATACAAAGGTGGCCATGCTGAAGCAGATTTTCATGCAGAAAGATGTTTTAATTAATTAAGTATTTATATTCTCAGTATTTTGATTAAGTGTTTATTGTAATAAGGCCTATTAAAGTATTTAGGTATTTCTATTTGAGTATTTTTATTATGTTAAAGCAAAGTGACGATGGAATTACTATTTTGAAATCGGTTTATTTTCGGCAAAACTATATCTTAAAATGTATACTAAAGTTTTAATCCGGATATTTTTATAACAACTTAATATTTACTTAGAATGTTTTAAATTACGAAAATGTTTTATTAAAGGAAACAAATTTTTAACGGTATTTACTTTTATGTAAGAATATTTTCAAACGTTTTCCGTAGTGGCATTTCAAATTCGGTCGTGACAAATGGGCTGGGTTTGGGGTGTTACAGAAGGGGTGAGTCACCAAGACTCAGTGTATAAATCCCCATCCCAAGAGAAGTTATGCTCTTACACAAATTCATTTACACATATGCATGTCATGCAACCCGTCAACCTAATTATCCATCCATGTCTCCCAAATCTACCCCTTGTGGCACCAAGCCACTATGGTACCAAACCACTGGTAATCGAAGTTACAAAATTAAACATATGTGGTACCAAACCACTGGTGGTCCCAAACCACTGAGACTTTGTCACAAGATTATAATATGTGGGGCCAACCCATTGCTGTGGTCCCAAACCACTGGTGACAGTCTGATAGATCATATTTCCCTCTCCTCTCATCACCCATAACACAGAGTTATGCTAACAAAATCAATATGATCATGCTTAACATACATAATTATGTATACATAATATCATGCTCTCATATATCACAATCAACGCGAGAAACATAACAACTTACACGGTATCCTCGCCTTTTACCCACAAGGGTAATTTGGTAACCATTACCGTCATTCCGGCTTTTAAGAACACATAACATTTAACATAATAAGTAAAGAAAGTGTGTAAAAGTTACACATCTGGTTCTCGTACTAACACTTTTACTGCTTCTATGCTACCGTCCCTCGAGACTACCACTATAGGCCTATGATCCAACTCCCGATACTTATTCGTTTCTTGTACTTTAGCGTTGGATTTACAGATCCAACCTCCACTACTTGACTGTTATTCGAGTTCAAATTAACCCCTTGGTCACTAAACCAATCAAACCGATGAGATCTAATATATAATCATAGTGTTTAGACGAAACCCTTACCTAAACTGTCGAATCCCAAAAGTCTTTAAGAAAATGTCACCACCAACCTACACTCGGCCAACACCCATATATTAAACCAACCCCTTAATCGCAACCCATTAGACCCTTATGATGATCGTCCAAAAGAATGAAGAACAAGAAAGGCCATTCGGCCAACCCACACCAACCTACCTTCGGCTTTCCCACAAATCAGCACTATAGGTCATAGCACAACAGGATTCGGCTTTCAAGAGCAGAGAATGAAACTGATAGGGCCTTAGAACAAATGATTCAGGTTAGAACTTAATGAAAAAGAGTGTAATCGTAGAGAAGAAAAAGATCCCGAAAACTCACCAAACTACTGAGGAGCATTCGGCTATGGTGCACCTTCGGGAAAAAGAGATCTCACCTGATGGTTCAGCTATGTGAGAAAGGGATATGAAAAAGGAGAGTTTGGTTTTTTTTTTTAGAGGAATTTTGGAGAGAATAAGGCTAGGGAATTTCGGGTGGAAGAGAGAAGAGTATAAGAACGAAAGAAAAGAAAGAACAAATGAGTGAAAAGATGGACTAGTGACTACTAATTTTGGCTACCCACATTCACACACAGAGCTGGATATTCGGCCAACTCTCCCCTCACCTGATCACTCTTATCCTTCTATTATCACATCCATTATCCATTTAATCTTTATCTTTCCTTCACAAGAAACCGACCAAGCACCAACTCTTCCCTTCCTTGTTATCATCTCTAATTGACAAAAATAAAAGAATAAAAACTCCTATTTTTTTTGCTCATGTGCCGTCCTCCCCCTTCCCCTAGGAGTGCCGAATTTTGACCCATTAATTTGGGCCCCAAGCAGCCACACTAGGCCCAAACTCCTCCCCCTTGTGACGCCACCTACATGCCCACTTATTGCACCTCTAAACTTTGGGCCACAAGCCCAACTTGCTACCAAACATACTTACATAACTTAATTTATAAACTAACACTATTTATTAGAAATTTCCACCCAGGTTTTAAGCCCAAACCTGAGCCCAATACACACTTCAAGGCCTTAACCTACCAACTTAGCCATGCAACCTCCCAAATGCACAGACCCACAAAATCAGGATATTACAGTTCTACCCACTTAAAATAAATTTCGACCTCAAAATTTACCTGGTCAAAAGAGTTGAGGGTATTGCTGTCGCATGATATCTTCCGGTTCCCATGTCGCTTCCTCCAATCCATGGTTCCGCCATAATACCTTTACCAAAGGGACCGATTTCCTACGCAAAACCTTAACATCTCGATCCAGGATCTGTACTGGTTCCTCCTCAAAAGACAAGTCTGGTCTCACTTCAATCTCCTACACTGGCACAACATGTGACGGATCTGAGCGATAGCGTCTAAGCATGGAAACATGAAACACATTGTGGATTTGACTCAACTCGGGTGGCAACTCGAGCTGGTAAGCCACTGGTCCTACTCGTTTCAATACCCGATAAGGCCCAATAAACTTAGAGCTAAACTTGCCTTTCCTACCAAACCTCAGAACCTTCTTCCACGGCGACACCTTCAAGAAGACCTTGTCACTTTCTGCAAACTCTATATCCTTTCGTTTAAGGTCGGCATAAGACTTCTGCCTGTCTGAAGCTTCTTTCAACCAAGTTCTAATCACTTTCACCTTATCTTCTATCTCAGCAACCAACTCCGGACCCAATAACTGCCGCTCCCCCAACTCCGTCCAACACGTAGGGGTACGAAACTTCTGACCATATAACGCTTCGTATGGTGCCATCTTAATACTCGCCTGATAACTATTGTTGTACGCGAACTCCGCCAACGGTAAAAATTCTTTCCAACTGCCTCTGAAATCCAAGACACAACCCCTTAGCATATCTTCCAAGACTTGAATCACCTCTTCGTTCGTCCATCATTTGGGGATGGAATGCCGCATCTTCAAAATCCAACCTTGTACCCAATACCTGATGCAAAGCCTTCCAGAACCTTGACGTAAATCTAGGGTCTCTGTCCGAAATAATCGACACTGGCACCCCATGCAACCTTACCATCTCCGCTATATATAGTCTCGCTAGCTTTTGATGAGAGAAATCCATACGTACAGGTATGAAATGAGCAGACTTCGTCAGACAGTCCACAATCACCCAAACCGAATCCTTTTTAGTGGGTGTGAGGGGTAACCTACTCACAAAATCTATTGTGATCCTTTCCCATTTCCACTGTAGAATCTTAATCATTCAGAATAAAAACGACGATGAATCGATGTTCAGCCTTGACTTGCTGACATGTCATACACTTACCCACAAATTTCGTTACCTCACGCTTAAGACCCGGCCACCAAAACTGCTCCCGCAAATCCTAATACATCTTACTACCTCCCAAATGCATAGCATATGGACTGCTATGTGCCTCTTGCAAAATCTTCTGCCTTAACTCCACATCTTTACGCATACACACTTTCCCTTGAAAACATAATACTCCATTGCTGCTCAGACTATACCTGCCCAATCCACCATTCTGCACTTGCAAGCATCGAGCACTTAAGACTTCATCTACCAGCTGTTTCTCCTTAACCTGATCTACCCATGATGGCTTCTCTTGCAATTTCGCTAACAGGCTTCCGTCATCATACAGACTAAAATGAACGAACATTGCCCTCAAATCCGACACCACTTTCTGACTTAGCGCATCCGCTACCACGTTTGCCTTCCTCGGGTGATATTCAATCGAACAGTTGTAATCCTTTAATAATTCCACCCACCTTCGTTGCCTCAAATTCAGCTCCTTCTGAGTCAGCAAATACTTCAAGCTCTTATGGTCCGTGTAGATCACTGACTTCTCCCTGTACAAATAATGCCTCCACACCTTCAAAGCGAAGACCACTGTAGCCAACTCCAGATCATGCATCGGATAGTTAACTTCATGCGGTCTCAACTGCCGAGACGCATAAGCAACAATCTTCCCCTCCTGCATCAATACACAACCTAACCCCGTATGGGAAGCGTCACAATACAGCACAAAATCTTTCCCTGCCACAGGCTAAATTAAGACCGGAGCCTCAGTCAAAACCCTCTTCAGCTTCTCAAAACTCTCCTGCTGCTTATCCGTCCATACAAAAGGTACCTCCTTCCTCAACAACTTTGTCAAAGGTACCGCTATCGAAGAAAACCCTTCCACAAATCTTTTATAGTAGCTTGCTAACCCCAAGAAACTGCGAATCTCCGCCACCGACTTAGGTGGTTTCCAATCCAATACTGCCTCAATCTTCCGAGGATCCACTCTTATCCCTTCCGCAGATACCACATGACCCAGAAAAGTAACTTCCTTCAACCAAAACTCACACTTGCTAAACTTGGCGTATAATTGCTTTTCCCTTAAAATCTGCAACACTACCCGCAAATGCGCGTCGTGTTCCTCTTCCCACCTCGACTACACCAGAATATCATCTATAAATACTACGACGAACCGATCCCAGTATGGCTGAAACACCCGGTTCATCATATCCATAAATGCTGCCGGTGCATTCGTCAACCCGAACGGTATTACCAGAACTTCATAGTGTCCGTATCAAGTACGAAACGCCGTCTTATGGATATCCACCTCCTTTACCTTTAGTTGGTGATACCCCGACCCTAAATCTATCTTGGAAAAGATCGATGCTCCCTTAAGCTAGTCGAATAGGTAGTCTATCCTAGGCAACGGATACTTGTTTTTAATTGTCAATTTATTCAACTGACGGTAGTCTATGCACATTCGCATCGACCCGTCCTTTTTCTTAACAAAGAGCATAGGCGCTCCCCAAGGTGATACACTTGGCCGAATGAAATCCCGATCCAATAACTCCTGAATCTGTGCTTTCAACTCCACCAATTCCTTTGGTGCCATCCTATACGAAGCAATAGACACTGACGCTGTTCCCCGTAGAAGGTCAATACCGGACTCCACCTCCAGATCCGGTGGCAAACCCGGAAGCTCCTCCAGAAAGACATTGACAAAGTCCTTCACCGTTCGAAGGCTCAAACATAAACATAAACCACAAACGCCTCACATCCTTTCCTTACCATCTTTTCTGCTTTCAGCGCGGACACCACACTAGATAGGTAATTCCTTCTCTCACCTATCATCACTACCTCTTCACCCTCGGCCTATTTTAGCACCATACGATTAGTCGCACAGTCCAGTTTTACCCAGTACTTAACCAACCAATCCATTCCTAAGATTAAATCGAACCCCCCGAAGGGTAGTTCTATCAAATCTACTTGAAACATGACCCCTTAAAGTTCTAGGGGTACATCTCTATACAGTTTGTCTACTACCACAGAGTGTCCTAGAGGGCTAACTGCTGTCATCTTCCTAGCAGAAATCTCATAGGCTAAGTTCAGAGTTTCCACTACGCTACTAGCTACATATGAGTGTGTTGAACCAACGTCAATCAAAGCAGTATAAGGCAACCCAGAAATAAAAAATGTACCGGTTATGACGTCCGGTGTGTCGCCCTCTTCTCGACGCTTGGCTGCATAGACCAACCCAGGCTGTCTAGCATTAGCACCCCCAGTACCTCGGCCAGGTGCTCCACGACCTCGTCCATTACCATTACCACCCCTAACTGCACCTCGACCCCTCTGTAGTTACTGGCCATCTCTCCTGAATTGACCACGTCCTTGACCCTCAGCTTGAGTCTTAGCTAACTTCCGAGGACAATCCCTTACCCGGTGCTCCATTGACCCACACTCAAAGCACCCTCTATTACCAGCCCAACACTCTCCCGAATGAGACTTCCCACATCGAGCACACTGAGGTGGCCACTGAGCAGCAGCATACTTCGCAGCTTGATTCGGTCCACCAAATCTTGCTCTCTTCTGAGAACTTTCAGCAGACCCTGATGGCCCAAAACTCCTTTTATCCCCACCCTTGTCCTGATTTTACCTCTCGGTTTGCCTCACCTCCTCAGCTATTTTGGCCTTCCCACTGAGGTGCAATCAACACCCACAGCTCATCCCTTAGCCCGTCCTCATACCTAACACAGCGCTCATGTTCCATAGCCACCATACCCCGAGCATACCTACTCAAACTCAAGATCCGCCTCATACAAGGGTACAGACGTATTCCCCTGAACCAAATTCAGGAACACCCTACGTTGCGCATCCGTATAACTAGCCCCCACATACTTCCTGTGATAGGCCGCCTTAAAAATATCCCAGGTGATATCATCAGCCACTGCACCATCCCTGACCGTGAGCCACCACTGATAAGACTCATCCCGGAGAAGAGACACTATCCCCTTCAACTTTTCCTCAGCCGAGAAGTCTAAGACATCCATTACACGCTCTGTTGCCTCTAACCAGTACTCAGCAGTGTTGGGAGCTACACTGGACACCCCCTAAACACCTCCACTCCGTTAGCTCGGAGTCGCTCAGCCACCAATTTCTGGGCTCCTATACCCGTACCTGCCCCAACAACTCTCTCTAAAACTCGCAGTACTGCCTGGGATATTACATCATTACCACCAATCTGATCTTGAAACTCAGCTTCCTCCGCCGGCAGATCTGGCAGCACATTCCTACACCTATGGCCAGACCCTGCTGGCTCTGACAAGGTCATCCTACCCCTACCCCGGCCACGTGGCGGACGTCCACGACCTCGTGTACTCATTCTTCCCGTTCACGTTTATCTGGTTAAGAATTTTATGTATTATTAATTCTGTTCACTAATTATCCACGAGTAATTTTATGGAAAATAGTTTTAAAAACGATTCTTTCGAAGTCGAATCTATCTATAGTTTCAGTTTCAGGCTTACCTCCTAGTTCTAAGTGCATTCATCACACAAACAACATCCACAGACGACATTCAACGCGTAGGGGTGTTTTCATCATCTCCACTATGCGGGGGTATTTTTGTAATTTTAACCTTTAGGGGTATTTTCAAAATTTTTCCAAAATAAAATTTTGGGTGATTTTGTAACACCCCAAACCTGGCCCATGCGTTTCGACCGGATCTGGCATATTATTGAACACATAACACTTTATCGCGTTTTGCAAACACAAGTTAAGTTAATTAAATTTGAATAAAGGAGAGACTTTTTGAAAATAAACCTCTTTGTATTTTTATTATTAAGTATAAATAAACCTTATCATAAAGTTCATAAGTTGCTTAACATTGATAATTGCCGAGTTGAATGAACACTAGGGGCCTTATTACATAAATATTCTCGAAATAACAATGAAATAAATTAAACTTAAAGAAATCCCAAAAGAAAATAACTTGTAGAAATAGAACTTGACGGCCGCTCGAGTCCGTCTCGGCTCCCATATCCATGATCTACTACTCATCTGAAGAGTAGAGAAAAGGAAAGCGTGAGTCACAAAGACTCAGTGTATAAATCACAAAACACACATCGACCTGAGCCCACAAACACATTATGGGCCCTGACCCATACAGGAAGGCATCATTCATAATTACATAATAAACAATAAGGGATGCATAACCCAACCAATCCTAGGTTTCCATCCTCTACACACCAACCCGTACCAACCATCACACCTTGAGGATTTCTACAATCAACCCTCCATCCGCTACGCACCAAAACGATAGCCGTACTGCCTATTTCTATCAAGTAGGAATCATTAAACGTGGCATAGCCACTGATCACTATGTGACCTTACATTTATATTATGTGGGATTTCTACCAACGCTCACCAAGTGACCTATCATGCACTTCCCCTTCAATTATCATCATTCCCACCCCATGCATACATACATAAGAAAACATCATGCAAACTTAAATATTTTTCAATACACATAGGGAGTTCCATGTTTACGTACCTGGCATCCTTGCCTAACCCCTTTAGGGTTCCATTCAACTGTCTGTACAGCCTTGTTCCGGCTTTTTAGCCCATAACATGCATAAATAGATATCATACAAGTTTATTACTAGTGTGTTAGAGATCTACACACCTGATTAATGTTGATACCCTTGCTAAACATTATACAACTTTGCTTCAAAAAGCCAAAAAGGATGTGAAATTAGGGCCTCTCCTATATTCGGCCATGGTTAGTGTTCTACCCAATTTTATATATTTGAATAACAAATCTTCTTACCTTAAAATCCTAAAATTGGATACTTATGATTTTTGGCTTTTAGATCTAGTTAACTAAGCTTCCTTCAAATCCCGAATTGCCGCATTAGCATAGGAGATTCGACTAACACTAGAGAGAGGATTCGGCAATGCCAACGGAAGATTTAAATGCCGGAAGTATAGAACTAATTCTCAAAGAGGATGAATAGAAGAAAAGACTATGGATGCTTCGGCTTTTTAGAGAAATCGGCACAAGAAGGAAAAAGTGGAGAAGAGTTTCAGCTTTTAAAGAAATTGGAGAAAAGAAATTGGGGAGGGAGAGGCTAGGGAATTTTGGCACAAAGGGAGAGGATTTTAGGGTTTTTAGTGTCAGAAACAAGGAGCTAACCCCTCCTATTTATAGATATTTTGGCACCTACAGCTATAAACCGAAAACGCCCTTAAAATTCAAGCTAAAAGAGAGGAGAAATTCGGCACCCTCTTTGCCACACAGTAGCCGAATTTTACACTCCTCTAGGTGGGAGGAGAAATTCGGCACCCTCTTTGCCATGTAGTAGCCGAATTTTACACTCCTCTAGGTGGTGGATTTTTGGCCAACACTTCCCTTGGAGATAAGCTCCGAATTTTTCTCCTTTTTATCTATGATATTATCACTTAAAAATCCACATAAATTCTCCTATTTTATAGCCTTGTAGTCGTCCACCTCTACTAACCCTAATGCCAAATTTAACTCACTTAAATTAAAAGATTTGGGCCTCGTTAAACTTAATACTTGGGCCCCTAATTCCTTGTGTGTGGTGTCACCCTCTCTTCATTTAAAGAGTCAATTTTGGCCTAAAAACATGGGCTCCTTGCGACCCAAAACTTGTTCCTTTTTAATTGTTTAGGATGCCACCTTAAAATAATTTAATCTGGGCCTTTTGCCTAATTCTAAGCCCAAATTTAGACCCCTTCAATTAAATTATCCTATTTAAACTTATCCCTATACTAAATGTTTAGGCCCATAAATTTAGGATGTTGCAGGTCTACCCCCTTAAAGAAATTTCGTCCTCAAAATTTCCAACTAACTATTAATCATACTACCCAAGTCTCACCACTACGCTTTCGCTGTGAACTCTAATTCTAAAGCCAAAAGAAACACTTAGTATACTATGATCGAGTACGCACTGGTATTCGCATCTAAAGCGTCTCGTCCCCTTCGTGACGTGCTGCATAGACCAAAGCTGGCTGCCTTGCCTCAGCATAACCTGGACCTCCACCTGGTGCTCCACGACCATGTCCTGTGCCATTTCCACCATTGGCTTGACCACGACCTCTTTATAGCTGCTGACCTTCTCTACAGGCTGAGCATTTCCTTGTCCTGTGGGCCTTTCATTGCCCCGTTGCTGGGAACAATTCCTAACTTGATGGTCCGTAGATCCACACCTAAAACACTTCCCATTGCCTGCTCAACACTCACCTTCATGGAATTTATCACATCGAGCACACTTCCGTGTCTGATCCGCTGCAGCAGGTCTCTCATCTCATCTCGGCCCATCTGACCTGGGTCTTTTCTGATTACGCCCGTCTGCATCTGACGATCCAAAATTCCTCTTATCTCCACCACTATCTCTATCTCGATTCAGTTTTTTGATCCACTTTACTTCCTCGGCTATCTTAGCCTTTTCCACTAGGACAGCAAATTCCCTCTTCCGCTGTGGGGCTATTAAAACACGCAAGTCATCCCTCAGGCCATCTTCAAACCTAACACAATGTTCATGCTCCGTGGCTACCATCCCACGAGCATATCGGCTAAGACGTAAGAACTCAGCTTCATACGCAGCCACTGACCTACTCCCTTGCACCAAATTCAGAAATGCTCTGCGCTGCGCATCCACATAACTCGATCCAATGTACTTATTTCAAACATTGTTTTAAAGAAATCCTGGTGATCTTCGTCACTCACAAAGCACCATCCTTAACCGTAAGCCACCATTGATATGCTTCATCCCGCAGGAGAGATACAACTCCTTTCAACTTCTCCTCCTTCGTGAAATCCAAATCATCCATTATGCGTTCTACCGCCTCCAACCAATACTCAGCCGAACTTGGGGCTATATTAGAAACTCCCCTAAACACTTCTACCCCATTGGCCCTAAGTCGTTCAGGCACAGATTTTCGGGCTCCTGTGCCCATACTAGCCCCAGCAACCCTTTCTAAAACCCTTAACATTGCCTGAGATACCGCATCATCTCCGGTAGTCTGATTCTGAATTTCTTCCTCTGCCGCTGGCATCTCGTTACCAGATCCATGGCAAGATCCTACTGGTTCTGACACGGTCATTCTACCCCTACCACGACCATGTGGCGGACGTCCTCTTCCCCTTGTACTCATTCTACCGCTTCGCGTTTATCTGGTTAGAAATTTTATGGTTTATTAGTTTACTTCCACTGTTTTAACCACGAACAGTCTTATGAATAATAGCTTTAAGAGTAATTCTTTCGGATTCGCATTCACCAATCAGTCTCAAGTTCATATCCTCTAAGAAACACATACATTCATCAACATCCATGAACTCATGTTCATTACAGAAAAGTGTTGTTATTATTGTTGTTGTTGCTTTCACTACCAGGGGTATTATCGTAATTTTATCCTACAGGGGTTTTTTTCGTAATTTTTCAAAATAAGGTTCCTTGGTGATTTTGTAAAATAAGGGTATCCTGGTAATTTTGGAATCTGGGGCATTTCAAAAATTTTGAAATTCGAGGGTATTTCGGTAATTTTGAAATTCAAGGGCATTTCGGTAATTTTGAAATCCAGGGGTATTTCGGTAGTTGTGAAAGTCAGGGGCATTTCGGTAATTTTGAAATTCGGGGGGCATTTCGGTAATTTTGTGATCTGAGGGTATTTCGGTGATTTTACAAAACAAGGGTAATTTGGTAATTCTACAAACTAGGGTTATTTTGGTCATTTTGCAAAACAAGGGTAATTTGGTTTTTTTTGTTCATAGCTATGAACATTTTCAATTCAAGTGTATTTTTCTGGAAGTGTACAAAATTTAGGGGTTTTTGTTTGCAAAATAGGGTGGTTGGTCCCTTTCGGGTTTTAATTATGGGTTCACCCATGAACAAGTCCTTATAGCTAGAGTGAGCAAATACTACGCCTGAGGTAAGATTCCAGTGCAAGAGGAGGTGAGTCACTAGGGATCGCTTAAATACCAAGCTATCCCGAATCTACTCCTAGGCATGCGTATGCCTATTGCCACACACACTGTCATGGCTAAATTGAATGAACCACTATGCACGGGTAAGATTCCAATGAAGAGGAGGTGAGTCACTTGGATCGCTTAAATACCAAGCTCTTAGGATCTACTCCTAGACATGCATATATGCTGTTGCCACACCTTAGTCTTGCGACTTGTTTTTCTGATTTTTGTTGGTGAAATTAAGTCTTATGGAATTGCAGAGTTGTTTGTCTAAGCCTAGAGCCCATCAAGTTCTAATCTAGATAGTCTACGTCCCATAAAACCCATTAAGCCCACATTTATATCACAATTAGGAGTTCAGAATACTTACCTGGGTGGATCGGGTGCCGGTAGACTCGAGGCCATTTTTTATCCAAAACATTTTTTATCAGCTTTATAAAATAGTACTAGACCCATTTCACAGCCCGAGTTTTGAACTGGGCTCTGATACGAAAATGTAACACCTCAAACCTGGCCCATGCGTTTCAACTGGATCTGGCATGTTATTGAACACATAACACTTTATCGCATTTTGAAAACACAAGTTACGTTAATTAAATTTGAATAAAGGAGAGACTTTTTGAAAATAAACCTCGTTGTATTTTTATTATTAAGTATAAATAAACCTTATCATAAAATTCATAAGTTGCTTAACATTGATAACTGCTGAGTTGAATGAACATTAGGGGCCTTATTACATAAATATTCTCGAAATAACAATGAAATAAATTAAACTTTAAGAAATCCCAAAAGAAAATAACTTGTAGAAATAGAACTTAATGGCCTCTCGAGTCTGTCTCGGCTCCCATATCCACGATCTACTGCTCATCTGGAGAGTAGAGAAAAGGAAAGCGTGAGTCACAAAGACTCAGTGTATAAATCACAAAACACACATCGACTGAGCCCACAAACACATTATATGGCCCCGCCCATACAGGAAGGCATTATTCATAATCACATAATAAACAATAAGGAATGCATAACCCAACCCATCCTAGGTTTCCATCCTCTACACGCCAAGCCGTACCAACCATCACACCTTGGGGATTTCTACAATCAACCCTCCATCTGCTACACACCAAAACGACAGCCGTACTGCCTATTCCTATCAAGTAGGAATCATTAAACGTGGCACAGCCACCGATCACTATGTGACCTTACATTTATATTATGTGGGATTTCTACCACCGATCACCAAGTGACCTATCATGCACTTCCCCTTCAATTATCATCATTCCCACCCCATCCATACATATATAAGAAAACATCATGCAAACTTAAATATTTTTCGATACACATAGGGAGTTCCATGTTTACGTACCTGGCATCCTTGCCTAAACCTATTAGGGTTCCATTCGACTGTCTATACAGCCTTGTTCCGGCTTTTTAGCCCATAACATGCATAAATAGATATGCATACAAGTTTATTAGTAGTGTGTTAGAGATCTACACACCTGATTAATGTCGATACCCTCGCTAAACTGATCTACAGCTTTGCTTCAAAAAGCCGGAAGGATGTGAAACTAGGGCCTCTCCTATATTCGGCCATGGTTAGTGTTCTACCCAATTTTATATATTTGAATAACAAATCTTCTTGCCTTAAAATCCCGAAATTGGAGACTTATGATTTTCGGCTTTTAGATCTAGTCGACTAAGCTTCCTTCAAATCCCGAATTGCCGCCTTAGCATAGGAGATTCGGCTAACACTAGAGATGGGATTCGGTAATGCCAATGGAAGATTTTAATGCCGGAAGCATAGAACTAATTCTCAAATAGGATGAATAGAAGAAAAGGCTATGGATGCTTCGGCTTTTTAGAGAAATCGGCACAAGAAGGAAAAAGTGGAGAAGAGTTTCGACTTTTAAAGAAACTGGAGAAAAGAAATTGGAGAGGGAGAGGCTAGGGAATTTCAGCACTAAGGGAGAGGATTTTAGGGTTTTCAGTGTCAGAAACAAGGAGCTAAACCCCCCTATTTATAGATATTTTGGTACCTACTGCTAAAAACCAAAAACGCCCTTAAAATTTAAGCTAAAAGAGAGGAGAAATGCGACACCCTCTTTGCCATGCAGTAGTCGAATTTTACACTCCTCTATGTGGTGGATTTTCGGCCAACACTTCCCTTTTCTCCTTTTTATCTATGATATTATCACTTAAAAATCAACATAAATTCTTCTATTTTATAGCCTGGTAGCCGTCCACCTCTACTAACCCTAATGCCAAATTTAACTCACTTAAATTAAAAGATTTGGGCCTCATTAAACTTAATACTTGGGCTCCTAATTCCTTGTGTGTGGCGTCACCCTCTCTTCATTTAAAGTGTCGAATTTGGCATAAAAACATGGGCTCCTTGCGACCCAAAACTTGTTCGTTTTTAATTATTTAGGATGCCACCTTAAAATAATTTAATCTGGGCCTTTTGCCTAATTCTAAGCCCAAATTTAGACCCCTATCAATTAAATTATCCTATTTAAACTTATCCTTATACTAAATGCATAGGCCCATAAATTTAGGATGTTAAAGATATTGTAAATTAAGGGTATTTTGGTAATTTCGTGAAGAAGGGGTATTTTGGTAATTTTGCAACTCGGGGGTATCTTTGTAATTTTGTAAATCAGGGGTAGTTTGGTAATTTACAAACCAGGGGTACTTTGGTCTTTTTCCAAATTCAGGGTAGTTTTCACAAATCAAGGGGTAATTTGATAATTTCAAAACTAGGGTTTTTACAAAATAGTGTGGCTGGTCCCTTTCGGGTTTTAATTATAGGATTTAGCCTGTGAACAAGTCCTTATGGTCAGAGTGAACAGTCACTACGCACCAGGTAGGATTCGAGCGAAGAGGAGGTAAGTCACTAGGACTGCTTAAATACCAAGCTCTTCCTTAATCCAATCCTAGACATGCGCATGGCTGTTGCCACACCCTAACTCGGTGACTTACTTACAGGTTTGTTTGATTCGGCTTAAGTCTTATGTAATTAAGAAGTTGTGAAAACTAACCCTATGGTCCATCAGTTCTACCATGCTCAACTACGTCTAAAGCCCCCAAAGCCCACACATAAACATTAAATCAAAGGTTAGGGTACTTACCTGGGTGGTTCGGCGCCGGAGACTCAGGTGCCATGCTTTCCGAGATATTTATCTCCTTAAAAATCATTTTGCACCCCTCAAAACATATTTTGGGCCTTAAACTCACAATCGAGCTTTTGAACCTGGCTCTAATACCAAAATGTAACTCCCCAAACCCGATCTAACCACTACAACCGAGTCTAGCGTGCTACGAGAAAAAAATGTTTGAAAATCGACTTGTCAATTTTGTTTAAGGAGAAAAATGTTGAATAATTTTAGAGAAAACGAATTTGAATCTTTTGGTGTTCAAAACATGTTAAATCTTGTTTTAGAAAAACTTAGTTGCTTAATTGTTAATCCATACTTATTACTTAATCAGTGAACATTTCAGAAAACACATTCTTATCGAGGCTTTAAAAATAGTCAATTCATATTTACCAAGTATGCTTATCGAAAGTTATAAAAAAACAACCAAATAAAACATCACAAAAATAAAAGTTAGGCGGCCTTATTACAACGATGAAAACCCAAAATTTAAATAAAACAGCTAAGTCCAAACAGAAAACTTTGATATAAAACAAATGCTGAGCTTGGCCACCTCGAGTCTACTCCGGCACTATATCCACGATCTAAGTCTGATCTGCAAAACCTAAAGGAAGGGGTAAGTCACCAAGACTCAGTGTATAAATCCCCATCCCAAGAGAAGTTATGCTCTTCCACAAATTCATTTACACATTTGCATGTCATGCAACCCGTCAACCTAAGTATCCAACCATGTCTCCCAAATCTACCCCTTGTGGCACCAAGCCACTGGTGGTACCAAACCACTGGTAACCGAAGTTACAAAATTAAACATATGTGGTACCAAACCACTGGTGGTCCCAAACCACTGAGACTTAGTGACAAGATTATAATATGCGGGGCCAACTGTAATATACTGAAACAGGGGTTATTTGTGATTGAATTGTTTTGCATGAGTATGGACTGTTGTGTTATTATTTGAGGTGTTTTAAGATCTAGTTATAAGTCTAGAGTAGGCCCGAGTTGCCGGAAATTTTTGTTTTTAAGTTTTAAGTAAGGGGAGCTGAAGGAGGTAGGGCTTAAGTGTAATTCGTGGGGTATTTTAGCACAAGAAACCAAGTGGTAAAGTGGCAAGGGGGCGCCACTTAGCGCCTTGAGGGTGACGCCACATGCAGGGAAGGAAGAGCTTAGGTTCGAGCAGCAGAAATCTCACTTTCTGCTTATTATTTTGACGCTAAGGGGGGAGGAGTTGTGCTCAGCACAAACTCTGTCAGATAAAGCTTGGACTCAGTCAAATTAATTCAAATTGGTGGCAAGGAGAAAATTTAGGAACTTGTGGAATTCAAATTTATTTGAATTAGTGGCTAGGAGAATTTGGCGAAGTGGCTGAATTTTGAACTCCTACTTAGGAGGAGTGTTCGGTTTGGGAAAGCTGAGTAGAGGGGAGTGCCAAATTTCCTTAGGTGCCTTATTGTGCATTTTCGGCTAGCTTTTGTTTTGTGTCAAAGCCGAAAGCAAACCCTTTGAGTGTGCCGATTTCTCCATAGTGCACCACTGTGAAGCAAAAGTCGAAAAGACCATAGGTGTTTGCCGAATTCTCTCTTAGGCAGTTGGTTGAATCTCCATTTGAGCCCTTTCTCATCTTTCATTTTATTTGAAGCCAAAAGTAACCCTCTTCTCTTCTTTTTCTTTTCTATTCTCAAGTGTTTGGTTGAACCTCTCTTTCTCCTATCTCTATTTTTCCTTTCTTCCATTTTTGCTCAAAGCCGAAAGCATCCCTCTCCCATTCTATTTTCTTTTCTTCTCTCCATTCTCTTCTTTCTTTTTCTCCTACTGAATCTTCCCTCTTTTATTCTTATTTTTCTTTTCCTTTCTCTTTTTCCCATTCTAGTTGAATCTTCCTTCTTTCTTTTTGTTTATTTTAGCCGAATCTCAATCAAGCCTTGGTCTCTTTTGGTTGTTTCTTCAATCGGTTTTAAGAAGGTAAGTGTCCATGGCTGAAACTCCTTTCTTACTTTCTCTTCTTCTCTTTCGACACACATAGATAAAAGCCTAATCCAGCATTTGTTGATAGTATTGTTAATTATTAATGGGAATCGATTTCTTATAGGATCTTCGGGACTTTGGAAGCAGTAGATCTGAGCTATCTTTTCTCTTTCAAGCGATTCATTAAGACTGTTGTAAGGATCCATCTCGGTTTAATCATTCTTTAAGTTATTTGGAAAAGCCGAAGGCTATTGAGACTAAGTTGTGTTGGTGGCCGATTGTAGGGGGAAGATCAGTCTCGCATACTTTGTGTTGTGGTTAGCATTCGTAAGGCAAAAGGGTAAGGATTGTGTTAGTTATGCGTTATCTCCTCTTTCGGGATTTTTTGGTGTGGCCGAATGGCCTTGTTAATGGTTTTGAGTGTTGGCCGAATGTAGGACAAGGAGATCTAGTGCAGTAGATCGGGTCTTCGGGGTTTAGTGCTTGCGTTAGTAATAGGTGTGTAACTTACACACTTTATAACTTGGTAATATATTAATAACCTAATCATGATTAAAAGCCGAAAACTGTGAGATCTTGATATGATGCTTTATGGGTGTGAGCAAGGATTCGGGTAAGTCCGTTTTGATATGATTTTTGCTATAAAGCGCATAATACTATGATTTATGATATTCTTGATTTATGTGGCATATTAAAGCATGATGGCATAATTTGCACTTGTAATGCATTGGTATGGGTGATATGAGAGTAGGGGAAGTATAATATCCGTGACTTTGGGTCACCAGAGGTTTGGCACCTCCAGTGGTTTGGTACCACAGATTATTTTGCGACTTTGGGTCACAAGAGGTTTGGCACCTCATAGCGACTCGTCCCAGTGGCTTAGCACCACAGTGGGTTGGCCCCACAGTTGATATATCGGGATCGTCGCCAGTGATTTGGTATCACACGTGGGTTGGCCCCATACTTGGATTATTGATATTTCGTGACTTTGCGTCACCAGAGGTTTGGCACCTCATAGAGACTCGTCCCAGTGGCTTAGCACCACAGTGGGTTGGCCCCACATTTGATATTACGGGATTGTCGCCAGTGATTTGGTATCACAACGTGGGTTAGCCCCATAGATGGATTATTCGTGACTTTGGGTCACCAGTGGTTTAGCACCACAATTATTATTGGATATCGTGACTTTGGGTCACCAGTGGTTTGGCACCACCAGTGATTTGGTACCACACGGGGTAGAAATAGAGTTATGGAGTGCATGATATGTATTGCTTGGTTATGATTTGTGTAAGCATGTTGCATTAACCGGGAGGGGGAATTATGCACTGAGTCTTGGTGACTCACCTTCTCCCTTATCTTTTCAGGTGACTCGTAGATCGCGGATGAGGAGCCGAATGGACTCAAGGTGGCTATGCATTAAATAAACTCGGTTTTACACGGAACTTGGTTTGGGTACTTTATTTTATTTAAATTCGGTTTTCATTTTATTTGGGTTTGTAATAAGGCCTTTTAATTATGTTTTGGATTATTAATATGCTTTGGATTTGTTTTAAACATGGCTAAATAAATAACATGGTTGATTTAATAATTTGAGCCCAAGGTTTAGAACGCAATGGTTTTCAAACCTTTACCATCGGGTAATACAAATCAATTGATAACAACAACACCTCCAATGGAGTTCAAACTTAAGTTTTCCACATTTAACTTAACTAATTTCTAAATAACTAAGAAAGAACCCTTCGGTTTATAGATGACATAAACGTTTTCTAAACCTATGGATCAACAACTAAGTTTTAAAGATTTATTATCGGGATTTCAAAGTATATCATGGGTTTTTAACTAATCATGCACCTGATTTCTACTAGTATAAAACAACAAAGAGTTTTTCACTGAAATTTAACCGGTAACCTGTTTTCTTCAAAATATTTTCCTCTGTGACATGCCAGATTCGGTCGTGGTGTGTTGATCGGGTTTGGGGTGTTACAATTGTGGTATCAGAGCCAAGTTTAAAGGCTCGGCTGTAGGCCCGAGGTCCAAAATGTTTTAAAGTATGGTTTCAAAATGTTTTGGTTAAAACATATGGTTTGAAAGGCATGGCACCGAGTCTCCGGCACCAATCCGCCCAAGTAAGTACCCCTAACTATTTTTTATGATTTTTGGATGAGATAAACTTTGAATGACTAGTGATAGTGGACTACCCTAGAGACTGAAAATTATAGGACTCTATGGACTCGCGGAAACAAAACTCTTTAATAAGAATTGTTCGTAAAACTGTGCTTTAAAGATAGTGGAATAATGACTGATGCATAAAACTTCTAAATCAGATAAGTCGAGACTTTAGTCATGAGCACTCGAGGTCGTGGCCGTAATATGCATGGACGTGGTCGGGGTAGGATGACAGTTTCTGAACCAGTGGGGTCTGGTCAGGGGTCAGAAAATGAGATACCAGCACCACCACCAGCTGTAGGTGATCAGTTTCAGGATAAGATAGGGGTGGACGTAGTGTCGCAGGCGATGCTGCGAGTTCTTGAGAGTGGAGTAGGTGGAGGCGCGGGAGCTCAGAAATCTGTATCTGAGCGACTCTGAGCCAATGGAGCTGAGGTATTCTGAGGTGTTTCTGGTGTGGCTCCCAGTACGGTTAAGTATTGGTTAGAGGCGGTGGAGCAAATCATGGATGATTTGGATCTGACTGCTGAGGAAAAGCTGAAAGGGATAGTGTCGCTTCTCCGGGATGAGTCATACCAGTGGTGGCTCACGGTTCTGGATAGTGCTGCAGCGGAGGATCTCACTTGGGACTATTTTAAGGCAGCTTATCAGTAAAAGCATGTTGGGTCTAGTTATATTGATGCGCAGCGGAAGGCGTTTCTGAGATTGGTTCAGGGGAGTAAGTCTGTATCGGAGTACGAGGCAAAATTTTTAAGGTTGAGTCGGTATGCTAGAGGCATCGTGGCTACGGAACATGAGCGTTGTGTCAGGTTTGAGGATGGTTTGAGAAATAAGCTGAGGTTGCTGATTGCTCCACAGCAGGAGCAAGGGTTTGCTGTGTTGGTGGAAAAGGCTAAGGTAGCTGAAGGGGTAAAGGAGTCCGTGAGACAGAATCTGCATAGGAATAGACGCAAGAGATGGTGGAAAAGGCTAAGGTAGCTGAAGGGGTAAAGGAGTCCGTGAGACAGAATCTGGATAGGAATAGACGCAAGAGAGGTTTTGGATCATCTGAGGCGGCTAGTAATTCTCAGAAAAGAGCTAGGCAGAATGGGCCGAATCAATCTGGAAGGTCTGTTGCTGCTAATCAGGGACCAACACAGTGTAATCGATGTGGGAAATCTCATTGGGGAGGATGTTAGACCGGTGGAAAATGATGTTTTGAGTGTGGCTCATTTGGATCATCGTGTCGGGACCCGCCCACGTAAGTTAGCGAGATTTGACCGAGGGTCGGGGCGTGCTAAATTCGAGAAATGAGGACCGCGACCGCGAGAGGGTCGTGGTAATGGTAGAAGAGCTAATGGTTACGGTGGGCCGCGAGAGCGAGAAGGCAGAGGTGCAGGCAACACTGAGGCAAGACAGCCTGGGTTGGTTTATGCAGCGAGGCGTCGAGAGGAGGGCGACGCATCGGACGTCATAATCGGTACGTTCTTAATCTTTGGATTACCATATACTGCTTTGATTGATATGGGTTTGACGCATTCATATGTTGCTAGTAGCATTGTAGAGACCATGAACCTAGACTCTGAGACTACTTCTAGGGAGATGACAGTAATTAGCCCTCTAGGTCACTCTGTAGAAGTAAATAAGCTGTATAGGGATGTACCCCTAGAACTCCAAGGGGTAGTGTTTGTAGCTGATCTGATGGAACTGTCGTTTGGGGAGTTCGATCTAATTCTTGGAATGGACTGGCTGGTGAAGTACCAGGCAAGTTTGGATTGCGCGGCTAAGCGCATGGTTTTGAAGACGGCTGAGGGTGACTAACTGGTTATGATAGGTAATAGAAGAGATTATCTGTCCAACGTGGTATCTGCGTTGAAAGCTGAGAAGATGGTTAGGAAGGGCTGTGAAGCATTTATGGTTCATGTGTGTGCTTTGGAGGCTAAGGAGTCTGCGGTAGGGAATGTCCGAACAGTAAAGGAATTTGCTGACGTATTTCCAGAGGAACTTCCGGGACTGCCTCCAGATCGTGAGCTTAAATATGGCATAGATTTGATACCCGATACTGCGCCAGTATCTATTGCTCCGTATAGGATGGCACCGAAGGAATTAGTGGAATTGAAGGCTCAGATTTAGGAGTTGTTGGACCGAGGTTTTATTCGGCTAAGTGTTTCACCTTGGGGAGCGCTGGTACTCTTTGTCAAGAAGAAAGATGGTACAATGTGGATGTGTATAGATTACCGCCAATTGAATAAGCTGACGATCAAAAACAAATATCCGTTGCTGAGGATAGATGACTTGTTTGATCAGCTTAAGGGTGCATCGGTTTTCTCAAAGATTGACTTACGGTCTGGGTATCATCAGCTGAAGGTGAAAGAGGCTGATATCCACAAGACAGCGGTTTGCACTCGATATAGGCACTACGAGTTTCTGGTAATGCCGTTTGGGTTGACTAACGCATCGGCAGCATTTATGGACATGATGAATCGGGTATTCCAGCAGTATTTGGATCAATTTGTCGTGGTATTTATAGATGACATCTTGGTATACTCAAAGTTAGAGGAGGATCATGATGCGCATTTGCGAGTGGTGTCGCAGATTTTGAGGGAAAAGCAGTTATTTGCTAAATTTAGTAAGTGCCAGTTCTGGCTTAGGGAGGTGACTTTCTTGGGTCATGTAGTATCAGCTGAGGGGATTAGAGTTGATCCTCGAAAGATTGAGGCAGTGTTGGATTGGAAGCCGCCTAAGTCAGTAGCTGAAATTCAGAGTTTTCTATGTCTGGCAAGGTATTATCGAAGATTTGTAGAGGGATTTTCTTTGATCGCAGCACCGATGACTAAGTTATTAAGGAAAGGAGTTCCATTTGTGTGGTCAGAGAAGCAGCAAGAAAGTTTCGACAAGTTAAAGAAGATTCTGACAGAAGCTCCGGTTTTGATTCAGCCTGAGGCAGGAAAGGAATTCACGGTATATTGCGATGCATCACTGGCTTGGGATGTGCGCTGATGCAGGAAGGGAAGGTAGTGGCTTATGCATCTCGTCAACTGAGACTGCATGAGGATAACTATCCGACGCATGACTTGGAATTAGCTGCGGTGGTTTTCTCCTTAAAAATATGGAGACACTATTTATACGGAGAGAAGTCGATAGTCTACACGGATCACAAGAGTCTGAAGTATCTTTTGACTCAGAAGGATTTGAACTTGAGACAGCGTAGATGGATTGAGTTGCTAAAGGACTATGACTGTTCGATTGAGTATCATCCGGGCAAGGCTAACGTGGTGGTAGACGCGTTGAGCCGTAAGGTTGTATCAGACTTGAAAGCGATGTTTGCTCATCTTAGCTTGTATGACGATGGGAGTCTTTTAGCGAAATTGCAGGTTAAGCCGACTTGGGTAGAGCAGATCAAGGAGAAGCAGTTAGTGGATGGGGGTCTGAATGCTCGAAGGTTGCAAGTTCAGGATGGTGGTTTGGAGGGTTACAGCTTGTCCAGTGACGGAGTACTGTGTTTTCAAGGAAGAGCTTGTATGCCGAAGGATGTGAAGTTAAGGCAGAGGATTCTTCAGAACGCACATAGCAGCCCATATGCTATGCATCTTGGAGGTAGCAAGATGTATCGGGATTTGCAAGAGCAGTTTTGGTGGCCAAGTCTGAAGCGGGAAGTAACTGAGTTTGTGGGTAAATGTCTGACATGTCAGCAGGTCAAGGCTGAACATCAGTTGCTGTTAAGTTTGCTTCAGCCAGTGAAGATTCCACAGTGGAAGTGGGAAAGGATCACTATGGACTTTGTCAGTGGATTACCCCTTACGCATAGTAAGAAGGACTTAGTCTGGGTAATTGTGGATCATCTGACTAAGTCAGCTCACTTCATACCGGTAAAGGTTGATTACTCGCTTCAGAAGTTAGCTAAGCTGTATGTGGCAGAGATAGTGAGGTTGCACGGTACGCCAGTGTCGATCATCTCGAATAGGGATCCCAGATTTATGTCGATGTTTTGGAAAGCGTTGCATCAGGCTTTGGGTACGCGGTTGGATTTCAGTACGGCATTTCATCCACAGGCTGACGAGCAGTCAAAAAGGGTTATACAGATTTTAGAGGATATGCTAAGAGGGTTTGTTTTGGACTTCAGAGGCAGCTGGGAAGAATTTTTACTATTAGCTGAGTTTGCGTACAATAATAAAGCATCAAGATGGTACCATATGAGGCGTTGTATGGTAGGAAGTGTCGCACACCTACATGTTGGACAGAGTTAGGTGAACGTCAAATGTAAGACCAAAGTTGGTTGCAGAGACTTAGGATAAGGTTAAGTTGATTCAGGCTCGTTTGAAGGAAGCTTCAGACAGGCAGAAGTCATATGCCAATCTCAAGCGGAGGGATATAGAGTTTGCCGTGGGTGACAAGGTCTTTCTGAAGGTCTCACCATGGAAGAAGGTATTGAGGTTTGGAAGGAAAGGCAAGTTAAGTCCAAGGTTTATTGGGCCGTATAAGGTACTGAGACGAGTGGGACCAGTAGCCTACCAGCTCGAGTTGCCAGCAGAGCTGAGTCAGATTCACGATGTATTCCATGTTTCCATGCTTAGGCGTTATCGTTCAGATCCATCACATGTTGTAGCAGTAGAGGAAATTGAGGTGAGTCCAGATTTGACCATGGAAGTGGAACCAGTACAGATTCTAGATCTAGGTGTGAAAGTCTTGCGTAAGAAGTCAGTTCCTTTAGTGAAGGTATTATGGCGGAACAATTGCGTGGAAGAAGCTGCATGGGAACCAGAGGATGTGATGAGACAGCAATACCCTCAACTCTTTTGACTAGGTAATTTCGAGGCCGAAATTATTTTTAAGGGGGGTAGAACTGTAATATTCTAAAATAGGGGTTATTTGTGATTGAATTATTTTGCATGAGTATGGACTGTTGTGTTATAATTTAAGGTGTTTTAAGATCTAGTTATAAGTCTAGAGTAGGCCCAAGTTGCAGGAAAGTTTTGTTTTTAAGTTTTAAGTAAGGGGAGCTGAAGGAGCTAGGGCTTAAGTGTAATTCGTGGTGTAATTTAGCACAAGAAACCAAGTGGTAAAGTAGCAAGGAGGCGCCACTTAGGGCCTTGAGGGTGACGCCACATGCAGGGAAGGAAGAGCTCAGGTTCGAGCAGCAGAAATCTCACTTTCTGCTTATTATTTTGACGCCAAGGGGGGGAAGAGTTGTGCTCAGCACAAACTCTGTCAGATAAAGCTTGGACTCAGTCAAATTAATTCAAATTGTTGGCAAGGAGAAAATTTAGGAACTTGTGGAATTCAAATTCATTTGAATTAGTGGCCAGGAGGAATTTGGGGAAGTGGCCGAATTTTGAACTCCTGCTTAGGAGGAGTGTTCGGTTTGGGAAAACTGAGTAGAGGGGAGTGACGAATTTCCTTAGGTGCCTTATTGTGCATTTTCGGCTAGCTTTTGTTTTGTGTCAAAGCCGAAAGCAAACCCTTTGAGTGTGCCGATTTCTCTATAGTGTACCATTGTGAAGCAAAAGCCGAAAGGACCATAGATGTTTGCCGAATTCTCTCTTAGGCAGTTGGTCGAATCTCCATTTGAGCCCTTTCTCATCTTTCATTTTCTTTGAAGCCGAAAGTAACCCTCTTCTCTTCTTTTTCTTTTCTATTCTCAAGTGTTTGGCCGAACCTCTCCTTCTCCCATCTCTCTTTTTTCTTTCTTCCATTTTTGCTCAAAGCCGAAAGCATCCCTCTCCCATTCTATTTTCTTTTCTTCTCTCCATTCTCTTCTTTCTTCTTCTCCTGCCGAATCTTCCCTCTTCTATTCTTATTTTTCTTTTCCTTTCTCTTTTTCCCACACTAGCAGAATCTTCCTTCTTTATTTTTGTTTATTTTAGCCGAATCTCAATCAAGGCTTGATCTCTTTTGGTTGTTTCTTCAATCGGTTTTAAGAAGGTAAGTCTCCATGGCCAAAACTCCTTCTTACTTTCTCTTCTTCTCTGTCGACACACATAGATAAAAGCCTAATCCGGCATTTGTTGATAGTATTGTTAATTATTAATGGGAATCAATTTCTTATAGGATCTTTGGGACTTTGGAAGCAGTAGATCTGAGCTATCTTTTCTCTGTCGAGCGATTCATTAAGTCTGTGGTAAGGATCCATCTCAGTTTAATCATTCTTTAAGTTATTTGGAAAAGCCGAAGGCTATTGAGACTAAGTTGTGTTGGTGGCCGATTGTAGGGGGAAGATCAGTCTTGCATACTTTGTGTTGTGGTTAACATTCGTAAGGCAAAAGGGTAAGGATTGTGTTAGTTATGCGTTATCTCGTCTTTCGGGATTTGTTGGTGTGGCCGAATGGCCTTGTTAATGGTTTTGAGTGTTGGCCAAATGTAGGACAAGGAGATCTAGTGCAGTAGATCGGGTCTTCGGGATTTAGTGCTTGCGTTAGTAACAGGTGTGTAACTTACACACTTTATAACTTGGTAATATATTAATAACCTAATCATGATTAAAAGCCGAAACTGTGAGATCTTGATATGATGCCTTATGGGTGTGAGCAAGGATTCGGGTAGGTCCGTTTCAATATGATTTTTGCTATAAGGCGCATAATAATATGATTTATGATATACTTGATTTATGTGGCATATTAAAGCATGATGGCATGATTTGCACTTGTAATGCATTGGTATGGGTGATATGAGAGGAGGGGGAAGTATGATATCCGTGACTTTGGGTCACCAGAGGTTTGGCACCTCCAGTGGTTTGGTACCACATATTATTTTGTGACTTTGGGTCACCAGAGGTTTGGAACCTCATAGCGACTCGTCCCAGTGGCTTAGAACCACAGTGGGTTGGCCCCACAGTTGATATATCGGGATCATCGCCAGTGATTTGGTATCACACGTGGGTTGGCCCCATACTTGGATTATTGATATTTCGTGACTTTGGGTCACCAGAGGTTTGGCACCTCATAGCCACTCGTCCCAGTGGCTTAGCACCACAGTGGGTTGGCCCCACATTTGATATTACGGGATTGTCGCCAGTGATTTGGTATCACAACGTGGGTTGGCCCTACAGATGGATTATTCGTGACTTTGGGTCACTAGTGGTTTGGCACCCCCAGTGGTTTGGTACCACACGGGGTAGAAATGGAGTTATGGATGGCTAGGTATGGGTGCATGATATGTATTGCTTGGTTATGATTTGTGTAAGCATGTTGCATTAACCGGGAGGGGGAATTATGCACTGAGTCTTGGTGACTCACCTTCTCCCTTATCTTTTCAGGTGACTCGTAGATCGTGGATGAGGAGCCGGATGGACTCGAGGTGGCTATGCATTAAATAAACTCGGTTTTACATGGACCTTGGTTTAGGTACTTTATTTTATTTAAATTCGGTTTTCATTTTATTTGGGTTTGTAATAAGGCCTTTTAATTATGTTTTGGATTATTAATATGCTTTGGATTTGTTTTAAACATGGCTAAATAAATTACATGGTTGATTTAATAATTTGAGCCCAAGGTTTTCTAAACTATAGAACGCAATGGTTTTCAAACCTTTACCATCGGGTAATACAAATCAATTGATAACAACAACAACTCAAATAGAGTTCAAACTTAAGTTTTCCACATTCAACTTAACTGATTTCTAAATAACTAAGAAAGAACCCTTCGGTTTATAGATGACATAAACGTTTTCTAAACCTATGGATCAACAACTAAGTTTTAAAGACTTATTATCGGGATTTCAAAGTATATCATGGGTTTTTAACTAATCACGCACCTGATTTCTACTAGCATAAAACAACAAAGAGTTTTTCACTGAAATTTAATCGGTAACCTGTTTTCTTCAAAACGTTTTCCTCTGTGACATGCCAGATTCGGTCGTGGTGTGTTGACCGGGTTTGGGGTGTTACACCAACCTACTGCTGTGGTACCAAACCACTGGTGACAGTCAAATAGATCATACTTCCCCCTCCTCTCATCACCCATAACACAGAGTTATGGTAACAATATCAGTATGATCATGCTTAACATACATAATTATGTATACAGAATATCATGCTCTCATAGATCACAATCAACGTGAGAAACATAACAACTTACCCGGCATCCTCGCCTTTTACCTACAAGGGTAATTTGGTAACCATTGCCATCATTCCGGCTTTTAACAACACATAACATTTAACATAATAAGTAAAGAAAGTGTGTAAGAGTTACACACCTGGTTCTCGTACTAACGCTTTTACTGCTTCTACGCTACCGTCCCTCGAGACTACCACTATAGGCCTATGATCCAACTCCCGATACTTATTCGTTTCTTGTACTTTAGCGTTGGATTTATAGATCCAACCTCCACTAACCCCTTGGTCGCTAAACCAATCAAACCGATGAAATCTAATATATAATCATAGTGTTTAGACGAAACCCTTACCTAAACTGTCGAATCCTGAAAGTCTTTAAGAAAACGTCACCACCAACCTACATTTGGCCAACACCCATATATTAAACCAACCCCTTAATCGCAACCCATTAGACCCTTATGATAATCGGCCAAAAGAATAAAGAACAAGAAAGGCTATTCGGCCAACCCACACCAACCTACCTTCGGCTTTCGTACAAATTGGCACTACAAGTCACAGCACAACAGGATTCGGCTTTCAAGAGCAAAGAGTGAAACCGATAGGGCCTTAGAACAAATGATTCGGGTTAAAGCTTAATGAAAAAGAGCGGAATCGCAGAGAAGAAACAGATCCCGAAAACTCACCAAACTACTGAGGAGCATTCAACTATGGTGCACCTTCGGAAAAAGAGATCTCACCTGATGGTTCGGCTATTGGAGAAATGGATATGAACAAGGAGAGTTTGGTTTTTTTAGAGGAATTTTGGAGAGAATAAGGCTAGGGAATTTCGGCTGGAAGAGAGAAGAGTATAAGAACGAAAGAAAAGAAAGAACAAATGAGAGAAAAGATGGACTAGTGACTACTAGTTTCGGCTACCCACATTCACACACAGAGTTGGATATTCGGCCAACTCTCCCCTCACATGATCACTCTTATCCTTCTATTATCACATCCATTATCCATTTAATCTCTATCTTTCTTTCACAAGAAACCCACCAAGCACCAACTCTTCCCTTCCTTGTTATCATCTTTAATTAACAAAAATAAAAGAATTAAAACTCCCCTTTTTTTTTTGGTCATGTGCCGTCCTCCCCTTTCCCTTAGGAGTGCCAAATTCTGACCCATTAATTTGGGCCCCAAGCAGCCACACTAGGCCCAAACTCCTCCCCCTTGTAATGCCCATGCCCACTTATTGCACCTCCAAACATTGGGCCACAAGCCCAACTTGCTACCAAACATACTTACTTAAGTTAATTTATAAACTAACACTATTTATTAGAAATTTCCACCCAGGTTTTAAGCCCAAACCTGAGCCCAATACACACCCCAAGGCCTTAACCTACCAACTTAGCCATGCAACCTCCCAAATGCACAGACCCACAAAATCAGGATATTACACCATGGGTTCAGGAATTTCTATATTTTCATCCTCTTCTGTTGAAGTATTTTCTTCATCAGAATTATGACTAGTGACATTAATATCTACATCAGAATTATTAGAACTTTTAGAACTATCACTACTTTCGGTAGTATCATAATTTAACATATAGTGATAATTATACTTAGTAAATAGATCTTTATGTTTTTCATAAAGTTTTTCTATTAATTTTAAATATTCTACTTGCTCATTTTTATCTTCTGTTTTAGAAAATTGATTTTTCCAATGTTCTATTAAAGTTTTATAAGAGTCAAGTCATATTTTTCTTGTTTTTTAACTTTTTCTCTTTTTTGTTTTCTTTTTTCTTTTTTATTATAGGTTGAAGATTCATCCGAAGACTCATCTTCATTTGATAAAGCTAAAATAACATTACTATTACAATAATATAAAGGTCCTAAATCTAAGTCCGATTCTATATTATTATCATTAATAACTTTATCTAATTTATTATTAACATCAGATAATAATTCTTTAGACTTGTTATTCAAATCTAAATCTGTTACTACTCCCATATTATCTACTTTTTCTTCTATTTTACTAACCTTAGTATATAGTTTATTAAAATATATAGATGTTATATCTATGAAGCTATTGATACCTTTACTAAGAGCCGAAATATTATGTTCATTCTTAGAGTCAATATGCATAGTATGATTACAAGTTTTATCTTTATACATACAATCCATTTCTTCCAATTTTTTTTAATCTCTGGTATCTAAAACCTTCTGTGTCTTTAAAGTCTTCACAAACGCCTACAACGTCCCACTCGGACTCAACGGCAACAAGAAGACAGAACGACAGATATATGGGTTTTGAGATAAACAACCACGAAATAAACAGAGTTGAAGATAAAAGATAGAAACTTACAATAATAGCTATGATATTAGAACTCCAGAAATCATTACTCCGGGGCTCCTCTGATACCAAGTACAGGGGGGAGGGAGGGATATATGCACAAACGGAAGGATAATATAATATTGTAGGATTTTATTTTTACAAGAAGAAAGTAGATAGATTACAAAGAGAATTTACAAAAGGAAAGATTTCTCTTGATATCTTCAAAGAGAAAGTATCCAAGAGAACTACTAATTCTAAAATGCTATTTTATTTTTCGATTTGATCCCGATGCCTTGTTTAGGCTAAAACATTGCCTATTTATAGTGAAAATTCTAAACTCTAATTTAATTACAATTGAAGTCCAAACAGTATATTGATAAGAATAACTATTTGTTGGCTTCATGATTTTTCCACGTAGCCATCTTGATTTGATGGTTGCTTCCACCGTCTTCTATCAAAATTGTTGTGGTTGCTTCCACGTTTCAATTGCATTAATGGTTGCTTCCATCATGCCTGACATCATCTTTGTCCTTTGGTGGTTTCCTTCTTTTTGAGTCACCTCCAAAATTGAATGCTTCTCCTTTTTGGATGTCATTCTTCCACGTGTTGTGTTTTGTTTTTATCCTTCTTGGATATTTCCGAGATTCATCTCCTCGATTTCATCAAGGTGTAATGATTCTGGTGAAGGAACTGGTGTATTCCAGCTTTCCCACGTGTCTTTGATCTCCGCTGCTAACGGATAATTATCTATCTACATGTCAGTTATATTTGTTACTAACTGAACAGCTTCTCTATTTCTGTCTTCCTGGGTTCTTCCAGTGTCATATGCTAAAATTCTTTTACCATCGGTCCAGAACAAATAAGTTTCTTAGTGAAGAAGATGTTCAGCCATGGTTATCATATCAATTCCGGCTTGAATTTGATAATTGGTAAAATTATTATAACAATTGTCACTTGCTTTTGACAATTTTTGTTGGTCTTCTTCCACTGCGGAAAGGGCTTTTCCTGAAAACAAAGTACGAATATTCCAAATTTGATATGGCTGATAAAATTTTTCTTTTTCAGCAATACTAATAAGACTACATATTTCTATATGAAAATAGTAGATAAAATCATCTAAATCAACAAAATTTGTTAATCTAGATTTTACTATAGCGGGAAAATATTTTAATAAATGAAAAGAAAGATTTTGGACTGTTATTTCTTTAACAAATCCCCATTCAATACTGGTTATATCAAATGGTTCATGATTAAGCCTAAATTTGATAGTAGGAAATTGTTCTCCTATATCATTAGTAAAAACATAGGCTTGTAAATAATATTTTGAAAAAGTTTCTGAAAATTGAGCTTGCTGGTTGCAAATAGCTCTATCTATTTTTGAAAAATATATCCAGTGGTAGAATTTGTCTACATTTGTTATATAGATATATTCTAAACATTTTATTAATAATAGGACTGTTTGTTCCTTTATTAATAAAATATTGGAATATATCAAGAAGATTATTTATCTCCTTAATATCTGTATATTCGACTAGGATTTCATCCCAATCTCTGTATAAAATAGATTTAAGTAATAAATCATGACCTTCTTTTTCCTTACTTGTTTTTTCAACTAAGAATTTTGAAAACTGTGTAAGAGCTCTTCTAAAGTTTGCTCTTTGATCAGTAATATGGGTTTTCCATATTTTGTTTATAAAATTATAATATTCCAGGTATTCCCGGATTATAAAAATATTTTATTTCAGGAATTTGTTGTTCTTTCAACAAATTTTCTGTTTCTTTTATAATTTCAGCATAGCTTTTTTGATATACTGAATAAGGATCTTGAGACCAAGTAAAATCATTCACCGGATTTGGTGATTGTGTTCCAATTAGTTGGTTTATCATTGGATATGGTACATAATATCCTTGATTAGGATAAAATGGTACTTGAGTAGGTACAGTAATAAATCCTGGATTAGGACTTACTGTTTTCCCTTTGTTGGGTTTTTTATGGATAGTTCTCCATTCTCCCATATTTTCTAGAGGTTTTTTACCTCTATCCATAAGGCCTGCTAAGAAATCAGCAATCATTACTACAAATAAATTTAGGATTTTCTACTAATGGTATTTCTATAGAAGTGTTTTCTATAAATAACCTAACCGATTTTTTATTAATAGTAAATGGTAAATATTGATTTATAAAATTATTTCCTAATAAAATATCTCTGTTCATATCAGGAAAACATAATATTTTTGGAATTATAAATCTAACATTATTTATGTAGATTGGTATATTTTTTGCTTCATAATAAATAGTAGTTTTACTACCATCTATTCCATTAATATTTATTGTCTTTTTTACAGGTTTCCAATATTCTTCATGAATGGCATTCTTTTTACAACTACTGGTTGTAGCACCTGTATCTAATAAAGCATGTAAAGAATATTTTTTATAATCTTTACCATGTAATGTAATTTCAATATATGTATTGAAATTTGTAATATCTTCTATTGAATAATGTATATCTTCCATTCTAGTGTTTCTAAAATTTCTACTAGGTGTAGTAGGAAAAATAGGAATATGAACTGTTTTCATACCTATTGGTGTAGAAGTACTTATATTATCTTCATCTTCCTCTGGTTGAGAACTAGAAGGTAATACTAAATTATCATCTGTATTGGTTATCAGATTATTCTTAAAATATAACTTATCTCCAAATGACATATATTCTATAGTACTTACTGGTTTAGAATTAGTAGTTCTCTTGGATACTTTCTCATTGAAGATATCAAGAGAAATCTTTCGTTTTGTAAATTCTCTTTGTAATCTATCTACTTTCTTCCTGTAAAAATAAAATCCTACGGTATTATACTATCGTTCCGTTTGTGCATATATCCCTCATTGTAAGTTATCATTGTAAGTTTCTATCTTTTATCTTCAATTCCGTTTGTTTCGTTGTTGTTTATCTCAAAACCCATATATCTGTCGTTATGTCTTCTTGTTGCTGTTTGAGTCCGAGTGGGACGTTGTAGGCGTTTGTGAAGATGTTAAAGACACGGAAGGTTTTAGGTACCAGAGATACAAAACATGGAAGAAATGGATTGTTTCTATAAAGATAAAACTTGTAATCATACTATGCATATTGACTCTAAGAATGAAAATAATATTTCGGCTCTTAGTAAAGGTATCAGTAGCTTAATAGATATGACATCTACATATTTTAATAAAGTATATACTAAGGTTAGTAAAATAGAAGAAAAAGTAGATAATATAGGAGTAGTAACAGATTTAGATTTGAATAACAAGTCTAAAGAATTATTATCTGATGTTAATAATAAATTAGATAAAGTTATTATTAATAATAATATAGAATCGGACTTAGATTTAGGACCTTTATATTATGGTAATAGTAATGTTATTTTAGCTTTATCAGATGAAAATGAGTCTCTGGATGAATCTTCAACCTATAATAAAAAAGAAAAAAGAAAACAAAAAAGAGAAAAAGTTAAAAAACAAGAAAAATATGATTTTGACTCTTATAAAACTTTAATAGAACATTGGAAAAACCAATTTTCTAAAACAGAAGATAAATATGAGCAAGTTGAATATCTAAAATTAATAGAATAACTTTATGAAAAACATAAAGATCTATTTACTAAGTATAATTATCACTATATGTTCAATTATGATACTACCGAAAGTAGTGATAGTTCTAAAAGTTCTAATAATTCTGATGTAGATATTAATGTCACTAGTCATAATTCTGATGAAGAAAATACTTCAACAGAAGAGGATGAAAATATAGAAATTCCTAAACCCATGGATACTGAACAAACTGATCCATATGATTATATAATACCGAAACCTTGGGAAATTGATAAAAAAGATTCTCATGGTAAGAGAAAAATAGATTCAGATCTTCAAACAGATGATGGTCTAAGATCTATTAATAAAAATTATGAGATTATTGAAAACAAAACAACAATATTAGGTAATAAAATAGAAAATATAGCTACTAATGATATAAAACTGGAAACTCTAGGAGAAACTAGTCAACCTACACCTATACCTTATAAGGTTGATGATTTAAATAAAAGAAATGTTGCTCAAGGAGGAGTATACTTAGACTTAACTAATGTTCCTTTATCAGACTATGAAAAAACAATAGATGATTGGGCACAATCTATGACTATTGTTGTAAATAACAACAGTACAGCTTGGTCAAAAGAAAAGTTTTTAAATTATTTTGTAGGAACTTTTCAAGGAGATGTTTTACAATTTCTCAGACAATGGGAAGAATATGAGAAAGGAAAAGAACAAAAGGGTCAACTTATTAATCAATTAAGTACCCCTAAAGATTTATTAAAAGGATTAACTTCAATTCTAAAAACAGAATTTTGTGGATATACTAATAAAAAGGATCAAGATAGTCAATCTAGGTATATCTTGTCAAAATTAAAATTATGTGATATTAGATATTTAGAAGAATTTTCTAAAAAATTTCATCATGAATATCAAAAGTTAAAAATGATTGTATAGACTTTTGGAAAAACCAATATTTTCATAAATTACCACCACATTGGGATGAAATTTGCATAAATAAATATGCTTCTTTCATAATAAAACATAGTAATGATAATAGTGTAGATGTAGCAAATATTGATACTACAGGTAATAGAATTAATTTTGCTAAAGAAAGAATTATATTACATTGCTTACAGAGTAAGGCGGCTAAACAAGTCAAGAATAAATGTAACATCCTGAAAAGGGCCTATGCATTTTCGGTTTAATTGTACGAAATGACATGTCTTATGTGTTATGAACATTTTTGAACACCTGGAAATGTATGGAAATGTTAGGTTTAAAAGAGGAAAGTGAACATTTTTGGAAACACTGGAAATGTATGGAAATGTTAGGTTTAAAAGAGGAAAGTGAACATTTTTGGAAACTTGGAAATGTAAGGAAGTGATTTAGAAATGATTCAAAAGAGCAAACTGAACATTTCTGGAAACTTGGAAATGTAAGGAATAGTCAAGTTTAAAGAGAAACGAAAATTTTTGGAAACTTGGAAATGTAAGGAAATGACCTAGAAAATGTCGAGTTTTAAAGTTTAAAGAGGAAACTGAGGCAAGGTGGCCTTAAGAGAAAATGTATGTGAAATATGACACACAAACGGGCTTGGAAAAGTGGCTTGAAGATGCCACTTAGGGCCTCAGGAAATGGCTCCACATACTGGGGTATTGGGCCAAGGTTCGAGCTACAGGGGAAGCAAAATAAAAAGTTTTATTTTGCAGCAGAGAGTAGCAGCAAGGGACGGCACAAGGCTATAATTTAGGAGCCTTTATTCTTTTATTTTTAAGAGATAAATAGTGGATAAATAAGGGATAAATAATAGATTTATTTTAGATTATTTTCAAGAGATAAATGAGGAATTATTCTTTAATTAGGAAAATAAGGGAGAAGTGATGGCCAAGTAAGGGACTTTGAGTTTAATAATTTCGGCTAAGTAAGGATAGTTGCTGAATTATCTTTTATTTTAGGAGATAATTAAAGAGATAAAGCTATCAAAATAGAAGAGTGATGGCCAAGTAAGGGATTCTAAGTTAGTAAATTCGGCTATATAAGGAAAAGAGGGCCATTCATCATTCTTTCTCTCAACCCTTCTCTCTGCCGAATTTTCTAGAGCATTTGTTCTTCTTCTTTTTGTTAGCCAAAGCCGAAAATTCAAGATATCACCATTAGCCAATTTCTTTTCTTTCCAATCCATCAAAAGCCGAATCTTTGAGGGCTTCAAGCATAAGTCTTTGTCGATTTCTTCAAGAAAGGGTAAGAACAAGTTTTGATTTCTATTCTTTCCTTTTAGATTTGCCAAAATCTAGGACTAACCCCATTAATATCTTGTTGCCGAAACTTTGAAGAGATCTTTCGGGATTTACTAAGTGTCGACTACAAGGAAGGAGAAATTCTTTTCCCGAAGGTACACTATAGGCCGCGTGTTCCCTAGTTATTCGGTGAGTTTCGGGATTTAAAATCCACAAGGTAAGTGTCTATAGCATTCAGCCAAGGTCCATCTATGATGATTTAATGTTAGAATCGAATCTAACATATGTGTATAGGTATTTCGACAAATAATTAAGACAAGGGATACTTTCGAGATTTGAAATCGCCAGGTGAGTGCATAAGTACAATCGGCCAAGGTCTATTTTGGTAATTAGATCTATTCTTTATTTGTTTTAAAAGCCGAAAACTAACTAGTTAGGAGTTTTGGTGACTAGCCGATTACAAGGGTGTGCATCACAAAGTTTGGGGACTCGATTCGTAAGTCAATCGACAGGAAGGTAGGTTTTAAAGTATACTAATCCTACTAGGATTTGGATTTATGGCCGAATGGCTTTTTATTAAATTAGTAAGTGATTAATCAAATGTAGGGATTAAGGATCTAGGCGATAGATCAGATTTCAAGATCTCAAGGATTTTGCTAAGCGAATCAGGTGTGTACCCCACACTATTTCATAATATGTTTTATGGCTATGTTTAATTAATATATGTGATATTAAGAATGTGAATATGGCTAAGGTACCATAATGTGGTCAGGTACGTTTCCTACTCCTACTAGGAATATGAAATATGTTATTTGTAACATGAGAATAACAATGTGAACTTTGGCATATTAATGCATATTACAAAATGGGGCATATGGGTTATTGAAAGTGGAAGTGAATGTGGTGACCTAAGACCACAGTAATCTGAATGCGGTGACCTAAGACCGCGATATCTGAATGTCGTGACCTAAGACCACAAATGCGGTGACCTAAGACTGCGATATGGAGTGTAGTGGAAGGAGGGTCGACTTAGCAGTCCCCACGGTGTACAGGTTGGTACGGGGTAGTGTAGCGGATGGCTTATTAGGTTTGGGTTTGGGAATGCATCATAATTTGTATGCTATGATATGAATGTGTAATATTTGTTATGCCTGAATCTAATATGATTTAGTGTTGTGTACACATTGAGTCTGTTGACTCACCCCGTTGTGGGAACATTTTTCATGTGACGATCAGTAATGGACCGGGTCGGCAAGAGCTTAGTGGTGGCCATGCCCAGCAAGGAAATTATTATGTGGACTCTTTATTTTTATTTAAGTATTTTAAATTATTTGGGTTAATTTGATGTAATAAGGCCATAGTGCACTATTTTATTTCTGTTTTATTTATTATGTTATTAAATTTTATTTATTAAAGATTAAGTAAATTTCATTTAAAACAAACTCTAAATATTTTGTCACCTGAAATAAATGAGTTTTCAATATAAAACAAACTTGTTTTCAACTCGAGCCCAACCCACAAACATACTTTCTTCAAAACACCCAAATTTTCAAAGTTACATAAAGAATTTTGAATCGGTTTTCTTCGAGGAGCATACCAGATCTGATCAAGGCTCGTGGGCCGGGTTTGGGGTGTTTTAGTTTGGTATCAGAGCCCAGTTTCAAACCCTCGACCTAGGGGTTTAAGGCCCAAAACGTTTTCAAAAGCGAGCCCAAATAAGTTTTATGAAAACATTTTTTTGAAATAAGCGGGTTTTTGGCATGGCACCCAAGTCTCCGACCTGCAGTGCACCAGGTAAGTACTTCTATCCATTTGTGTGATTTATAGTATGATGTGTAGAAGGATAGAAATGGAATGGAACGTAGATTAGCATGATAAGTACTTGAACCCTAGGATTAGTTTACCCCAACTATTACATAAGACTTAATGCCTAATTAAACAAACCTACGGCTAAGTCGCCGAGTTAGGGTGTGGCAACCCCTGTGCGCATGTCTAGGATTGGATCTGGAAGAACCTGGTACTTAAGCAGTCCTAGTGACTCACCTCCTCTTCGCAGGAATCCTACCTGGTGCGTAGCTTCGGTTCACCCTAACCAAGAGGACTCAGTCACAGGTTAAACCCAATAACTAAAACCCGAAAGGGAACTAGCCGTATTTTTATGAAAACCCTAGTTATAAAACTCTTAAAATTACCCTTTTAATTTGTGAGAACTATTTTTACAAAATTTTCCGAAAAATTTCCGATTTATAAAAAAATTACAAAAAATACCCCTAGTGGTAACATTACAAAAAATGCCCCTGGTTTATGAAATTCCCAAAATACCCACAGTTCTTATCAAGATTTCATTACTTTATTAAATGTTCAAAAACCCTAATTTTCAAAAATATCAAAATACCTTGATTTTGGAAAATTACGAAATTGCCCCTAACTTGCAAATTACGAAAATGACCCTAATTCCCAAAATTTTTGCAACATCACCATTTTGGAAAACAAATTCTCAAAAATAACCCTAAAGTTTTGTAAAATCTGCAATACCCTAATTTATTAAGCTTTACAAATATACCCTGGTTTATTACCAAAATACCCCTGAGTTTCAAAATTACCAAAATGCCCTCGAATTTTAGAATTTCCAAAAATACCCCGGGAACACAAAATTACCAAAATACCCTTACTGACAAAATTACCAAGGAACCTTATTTTAAAATTACGAAAATACCCCTGTAAGACAAATTACGAAAATACCCCTGGGATAGGAATAAGGCAAAGAGTGTTCGAATAGTGAATGTGGGTGGTAGATACCACTGAATAAATATGTCTAAGTTGATGAATGAATGTGCCTCTATTAAGGAATGAAGGTGTCTCTGTTGATGAATGTGAATGTGATTCTCTGAATTAGAGTAGTGAACTTGAACTGAAACTTTGTGTGATCGAAAGAACTACTTCTAAATATCTTTATTTCATAAAATTGTTCGCGGTAAATAAGTGGAACAAAATTCTGATGCATAAAACTTTTTAATCAGATTAAATCGCGGTGTTAGGAATGAGTTCTAGGGGACGTGAACTTATAGATTGTGCCTAGGAAGTATGATGGTTCTATTAAGATCAGAGTACGCAGCATAAGCGTAGTGCGGTGAGTTAAGATGTACGATTATTTGTTAGTAAGTAATTTTGAGGATGAAATTATTTTTAAGGAGGGTAGAACTGTAACATCCTGAAAAGGCCTATGCATATTCGGTTTAATTGTATGAAATGACATGTCTTATGTGTTATGAACATTTTTGGAAACCTGGAAATGTATGGAAATGTTAGGTTTAAAAGAGGAAAGTGAACATTTTTGGAAACACTGGAAATGTATGGAAATGTTAGGTTTAAAAGAGGAAAGTGAACATTTTTGGAAACTTGGAAATGTAAGGAAGTAATTTAGAAATGATTCAAAAGAGGAAAGTGAACATTTCTGAAAACTTGGAAATGTAAGGAAATGTCAAGTTTAAAGAGAAACGAAAATTTTTGGAAACTTGGAAATGTAAGGAAATGACCTAGAAAATGTCGAGTTTTAAAGTTTAAAGAGGAAACTGAGGCAAGGTGGCCTTAAGAGAAAATGTATGTGAAATATGACACACAAAAGGGCTTGGAAAAGTGGCTTGAAGATGCCACTTAGGGCCTCAGGAAATGGCGCTACATACTGGGGTATTGGGCCAAGGTTGAGTCTGAGGGGAAGCAAAATAAAAGTTTTATTTCATGAGAAGAGAGTAGTGAGAAGGGACGACACAAGGCTATAATTTAGGAGCCTTTATTCTTTTATTTTTAAGAGATAAATAGTGGATAAATAAGGGATAAATAATGGATTTATTTTAGATTATTTTCAAGAGATAAATAAGGAATTATTCTTTAATTAGGAAAATAAGGGAGAAGTGATGGCCAAGTAAGGGACTTTGAGTTTAATAATTTCGGCTAAGTAAGGATAGTTGCTGAATTATCTTTTATTTTAAGAGATAATTAAAGAGATAAAGCTATCAAAATAGAAGAGTGATGGCCAAGTAAGGGATTCTAAGTTAGTAAATTCGGCTATATAAGGAAAAGAGGGCCATTCATCATTCTTTCTCTCAACCCTTCTCTCTGCCGAATTTTCTACAGCATTTGTTCTTCTTCTTTTTGTTAGCCAAAGCTGAAAATTCAAGAAATCACCATTAGCCAATTTCTTTTCTTTCCAATCCATCAAAAGCCGAATCTTTGAGGGGCTTCAAGCATAGGTGCTGTCGATTTCTTCAAGAAAGGGTAAGAACAAGGTTTGATTTCTATTCTTTCCTTTTAGATTTGCCAAAATCTAGGACTAACCCCATTAATATCTTGTTGCCAAAACTTTGAAGAGATCTTTCGGGATTTACTAAGTGTCGACTACAAGGAAGGAGAAGTTCTTTTCCCGAAGGTACACCATAGGCCGCGTGTTCCCTAGTTATTCGGTGAGTTTCGGGATTTAAAATCCACAAGGTAAGTGGCCATCTATGATGATTTAATGTTAGAATCGAATCTAACATATGTGTATAGGTATTTCGACAAATAATTAAGACAAGGGATACTTTCGAGATTTAAAATCGCAAGGTGAGTGCATAAGTACAATTGGCCAAGGTCTATTTTGGTAATTAGATCTATTCTTTATTTGTTTTAAAAGCTGAAAACTAACTAGTTAGGAGTTTTGGTGACTAGCCGATTACAAGGGTGTGCATCACAAAGTTTCGGGACTCGATTCGTAAGTCAATCGGCAGCAAGGTAGGTTTTAAAGTATACTAATCCTACTAGGATTTGGATTTATGGCCAAATGGCTTTTTATTAAATTAGTAAGTGATTAATCAAATGTAGGAATTAAGGATCTAGGCGATAGATCAGATTTCAAGATCTCAAGGATTTTGCTAAGCGAATCAGGTGTGTACCCCACACTATTTCATAATATGTTTTATGGCTATGTTTAATTAATATATGTGATATTAAGAATGTGAATATGGCTAAGGTACCACAATGTGGTACAAAGTACTCAGGTACGTTTCCTACTCCTACTAGGAATATGAAATATGTTATTTGTAACATGAGAATAAGAATGTGAACTTTGGCATATTAATGCATATTACAAAATGGGGCATATGGGTTATTGAAAGGGGAAGTGAATGTGGTGACCTAAGACCACAGTAATCTGAATGCGGTGACCTAAGACCGCGATATCTGAATGTGGTGACCTAAGACCGCGATATGGAGTGTAGCGGAAGGAGGGTCGACTTAGTAGTCCCCACGGTGTACAGGTTGGTACGGGGGAGTGTATCGGATGGCTTATTAGGTTTGGGTTTGGGAATGCATCATAATTTGTATGCTATGATATGAATGTGTAATATTTGTTATGCCTGAATCTAATATGATTTAGTGTTGTGTACACATTGAGTCTATTGACTCACCCCATTGTGGGAACATTTTTCAGGTGACGATCAGTAATGGACCGGGTCGGCAGGAGCTTAGTGGTGGCCATGCCCAGCAAGGAAATTATTATGTGGACTCTTTATTTTTATTTAAGTATTTTAAATTATTTGGGTTAATTTGATGTAATAAGGCCATAGTGCACTATTTTATTTCTGTTTTATTTATTATGTATTAAATTTAATTTATTAAAGATTAAGTAAATTTCATTTAAAACAAACTCTAAATATTTTGTCACCTGAAATAAATGAGTTTTCAATATAAAACAAACTTGTTTTCAACTCGAGCCCAACCCACAAACATACTTTCTTCAAAACACACAAATTTTCAAAGTAACATAAAGAATTTTGAACCGGTTTTCTTCAAGGAACATACCAGATCCGGTCAAGGCTCGTGTGCCGGGTTTGGGGTGTTTCAATAAATTAAGTCATAAATATTGTACAAAGATGTTAGAAGGAGAATGGGAGTTTGGATGTAAATTCATAAGTCCAAAAAACTATAAAAAGCGTAAAAAATATAGATTAGCTAAATGGAAACCAGGTAATAAAAATTATACTCATAATAATAAAAAGAAAAAATTTGTTAGAAGAAAAACTTCTAAAAATACTAAAAAACAAATATGTAAATGTTTTATTTGTGATGAAGAAAGTCATATAGCAACAAATTGTCCTAACAAAGGCAAAAATGCTAGGAAAATGATTAAAAATTCTAAAGAACAAGATTTAGAAATATGTTTTAGTGAAGAAATAAATCCTACTGAAATATTATATGATTTAATATCAGAAACAGAGTCTGATACAGATTCTGATGAATATATCTTTATGTTAGGAAGTAGTTCTAAAAATAAGTTAGAAGAAATTCCTAATTCTGAACAACAGGATATTAAATTAGGAAATCTAATCGGAGAAGAAACAGACTTTTCTGATGGTATAATAGAAAAGATTAATAAAAATCATATTTCTAAAGAAGAAATATATAAAATATCAAAGTTTAAAATTTGGTCACAAAGACACATAGAAAACATTAGCAGAAATACAGTCGCTAAAGATACTAAAGGAGGATTAATAGAAATCCCATTATTTACTAAAGAAAAGATAAAACGTATTAAGAAAAAATATCCTCAAGTTAGATATATACATTTAAGAGTCATTATGATAAAAATTAGAGCTTTATTCAGAAGAGGTCATGATGTTCCTATTTTAGCAGTATTATTAGATAAAAGATTTCAAAATCCAATAAAAGCACTTATTGGAGGAATTCGGTCTAATTTACATACAAGAGTTATAGGATTTAAAGTTAAACCAAATTACTTTATATCCATAACAGACCCTCTAATAGAAGAGTGTCTATGTCTTAGAATTCAGACAAAAAATTCTGATATTAGTGATTTAGTAGAAGATTTAGTAATAAGCTGGACTTCTATTAATGAATACACTAATACAGCAGAAGTGGAAATAAAAGAAATAAATAATAAAATAATTGAGCTTTTTGAGCCCAATAAGTTTACTACAGAAATTCAACCAAAATTATTACATTTAAAAGATCTATCAATTCCAAAAGACTGGATGATAGAAAAGACTAATAATGCTTTGAGAGAAAACAAAAATGACCAAAAAGAAATGTGCCCAACAAGCACCTATCCTTACCCAAAGTTCTTCAAAAATTTGGCCACCCCCCTATGCCCTAAAACCGTCCAAATACATGGACACCATGGTCAAAGTTTGGCCATCCCAAACTTTCCAAAACACACTCCTTATAAAGTGCCTTGTGTTCCCCCTACATACCTTATTCATATGATTCCCTTCCTTAAGTTTACACTTGCCTTTTCTCTTAACCACCTTACCATAAAAATTAAAAGTCCAACATAACAAAAATAAAGCTTGGCCGACACTTAATAGGAGAGTGCAAAAATTTTAAGTTACAAAAAAATGCATACCAAGGGATTCGAACCTTTCCCCTCAAGACAATACATGTGGCGCATATCCTCTTTACTACTAACTCAATTATGCTAACTTTTTACCACTTAATTACCTTAGGCTTTAAGGTCACTTGTTCCATTTCATTAAAGTACTAATTTCCAAAAATTATACCAACTCCAAATAAATCCCAAACCTTTTCAGGACTATTTTAACACACACATAGGATAAATAAACTAGCTGAGCACCAAAATAATGCAACATATAAAAATCCAAATTTTAGGATGTTACAATTCTACCCCCTTAAAGAAAATTTCATCCTCGAAATTTACCTGGTTAAAAGAGGTGAGGGTATTACTGTCGAATCATGTCCTCAGGCTCCCATGTAGCTTCCTCCGCTCTGTGATTATGCCATAGAACTTTAACCAACGGTACTGACTTCTTTCTTAGCACCTTAATATATCGATCTAAAATTTTCACTGGCTCTTCCTCAAATGGCAAGTCAGGCCTTAACTTAACTTCTTCTACCGGTACTATGTGAGATGATCCGATCAATAACGCCTCAACATAGAGACATAGAAAACATTATGAATCTGACTCAACTCTGGAGGTAATTCAAGCTGATAAGCCACTGGTCCTAGACACTTCAACACTCGGTACGGTCCGATGAACCTGGGGCTCAACTTGCCCTTCCTTCCAAACCTGAAGATCTTCTTCCAAGGTGAGACCTTTAGAAAGACCTGATCTCCCACCACAAACCCAATATCCTTACGCTTCAGATCCGCGTACGACTTTTGTCTATCCGAAGCGTCCTTTAACCGTGCTCGAATCACCTTTACTTTTTCTTCCGTCTCTGATATCACTTCAGGACCCAATAACTGTCATTCCCCCAATTCAGTCCAACAAGTAGGGGTACGACGCCTACGACCATATAACGCTTCATAGGGTGCCATTTGGATACTAGATTGGTAACTGTTATTTGACGCAAACTCTACCAATAGTAGAAAATCTTCCCAACTACCTCTAAAGTCAATCACACAACCCCTTAACATGTCTTCCAAAATCTGAATTACTCTTTCTGACTGACCATCTGACTGAGGATGAAAAGTTGTACTAAAGTTTAACTTTGTTCCCAAAGCCTCATGCAAAGCTTTCCAAAACCGTGATGTGAACCTAGGGTCTCTATCCGATATAATAGACACTGGCACCCCATGCAACCTCACGATCTCCGATACATACAACTTAGAGAACTTTTGCAGTGAGTAATCTGTACAAACTGGTAGAAAATAGGCAGTCTTCGTCAATCGATCCACTATTACCCAGACGGAATCTTTCTTAGTAGGCGATAAGGGTAACCCACTAACAAAATCCATTATTATCCGTTCCCATTTCCATAATGGAATCTTCACTAGTTGAAGCAATCCTGACGGTAATTGATGTTCTGCCCTCACTTGATGACAAGTCAAGCACTTACCAACGAAATTAGTAACCTCCCGCTTCAACCTTAGCCACTAGTACTGTTCACAGAGGTCTCGATACATCTTATTTCCCCCGAGATGCATAGCATAGGGGCTACTATTTGCCTCTCGCAGAATCATTAGTCTCAAATCCGAATCTTTGGGCATACAAATTTTTCTATGAAAACATAGTACTCCATCCTTATTCAATCCAAAATCCCGTATTACACCACTTTCAACTTGTTGAATTAAGGGACCCAACTTTTCATCTGATAACTGCTTCTCCTTAATCTGTTCTAACCACATAGGCTTCACCTGAAGTTCCGCTAGCAAAATACCATCTTCATACAAACTAAGATGAGCAAACATTGCTCTCAACTTCGATATCACCTTATGACTCAACGCGTCTGCCACCACGTTAGCCTTTCCAGGATGATACTCGATTGAGAAGTCATAATCCTTCAACAGCTCTATCCATCTCCGCAGTCTTAAGTTCAATTCCTTTTGGGTAAGGAGGTACTTTAAACTCTTATGGTCCGTATAAATAATCGACTTCTCACCGTAGAGATAGTGCCTCCAAATCTTCAAAGCAAAAACCACCGCAGCCAACTCAAAATCATGGGTAGGATAGTTGATTACGTGCGGCCTTAATTGACGAGATGCATAAGCCACCACTTTTCCGCCCTGCATCAACATACAACCTAAACCCATGTGTGACACATCACAGTAAACGATAAACTCTTTTCCAGCTTCAGGTTGAATCAGTACTGGCTCTTCCGTCAAAATCTTCTTCAATTTCTCAAAACTTTCTTGTTGTTTCTCTGCCCACACAAACGGTACTCCCTTTCACAAAAGTTTAGTTAGGGGTGCAGCAGTCAACGAAAAACCCTCAACAAAACGTCTATAATAACCAGCTAATCCTAAAAAACTCTGAATCTCAGCCACTGACTTCGGTGGTTTCCAATCAAACACAGCCTCTACCTTCCGAGGATCAACTCTAATTCCTCCGGCTGACACAACATGTCCCAAAAAGGTCACTTCCTTCAACCAAAATTTACACTTACTGAATTTGGCATAAAGTTGCTTTTCTCTCAATACTTGCAATACAATGCGAAGATGAGAGTCATGCTCTTCTTCATTCCTCGACTATACTAAAATATCATCTATGAACACCACCACAAACCGATCTAAGTAGGGTTGGAAGACCCGGTTCATCATGTCCATAAATGCAGCAGGTGCATTGGACAACCCAAACGGCATTACTAAGAACTTGTAGTGTCCATAATGAGTTCGAAATGCTGTCTTATGAATATCTGCCTCCTTGACCTTAAGCTGGTGATAACCCGATCTCAAATCTATTTTGGAGAAAACTAAAGCTCATCGCAATTGATCAAACAGGTCGTAGATTCTCGGCAATGGATACATATTCTTGATCGTTAATTTATTCAACTGCCTATAATCAATGCACATACGCATCGACCCATCCTTCTTATTGACGAACAAAACTGGTGCTCCCCATGGAGACATGCTCGGTTGGATAAATCCCCTATCCAACAACTCCTGAATTTGAGCCTTAAGCTCCACTAACTCCTTCGGCGCCATCCTATAAGGAGCAATGGATACCGGAGCCGTTCCAGGTAGAAGCTCAATGCCAAACTCTACTTCCTGGTCTGGAGGTAAACCCGGAAGTTCTTCAGAAAAAACATCCGAAAACTCTTTCATAGTTATAACACCTTCCACTGACAATTCCTTGACATCCAAAGCACAAATGAAGGCTAGAAATGCTCCACACCCTTTTCGCACCAACTTTTCTTCCTTTAAAGCAGATACCACATTTGCTAAATAATTTCTCCGTTCGCCTATCATCACAATTTCTTTATCTTCCAGAGTCCTTATCGACATCCACTTTGCAGCACAATCCAAGTGCGCACGGTGCTTTGCCAACCAATCCATGCCCAAAATAAGATCAAACTCACCGAAAGGCAGCTCCATCAAATCCGCCTAAAGTATTTCTCTTTGAATTTCTAAAGACACGTCTCTATACAATTTATTCACGACCACAGACTGTCCTAAAGGACTAATTACCATCATCACTCTATCGATAATCTCAGATCTAATATTCAGATTTCCAGATATGGCACTAGCAGCATATGAGTGGGTAGACTTGATATCTATCAAAGCAATAACAGGTACATCAGAGATGAAGAACGTACCAGTTATCACATTAGGTGCATCACCATCCTCTTGGCGTCTGACCGTATATACTAACCCTAGCTGTCTCACCTCTGCGTTACCTCTGAAGCCATTTCCTCTACTCGGTGCACCTTGACCTCGTTCTCCACCATTACCACCTCGACCTGACCCCACGGCCTCTCGGTGGCTGCTGAACGCCTCTAGTTGGCTGTGCAACATGGTTACGAGCTTCCTGTTTTAGAGCAATCTATCGAGGACAATCTTTAAGCTGGTGGTCCTTAGAACCACATTTGAAGCAACCCCCGGTTCTCTTCCAGCAGTCACCAGAGTGTCGTCTTCCACAGTCAAGACATGGTCGAATTTGATTGGTAGCAGCAGATGCTCTAGCTGGAGCTGGCTCATCATTCTTGGGCCTCTTCTAAAACCTTTTAGTGAGACCCAAGTACTTAAAGTCCCTCTTGCCTCTGCCTCTGTCTCTATTCTGACGCTCAGAGTTCTTAGCCTCTTCAGCTATTTTGGCTTTCTCCACAAGCTTGGCAAAAGTCTTTCTTGTTGTGGGGCTATCAGTACCCGCAACTCATCATTCAGCCCATCCTTAAAATGTACACAGTGCTCATGATCAGTTGGCACTACTATCTGAGCATAACGGCTCAAGCGTAGAAATTCTACCTTGTAAGCAGCCACCGTCTTATTTCCTTAAACCAGATTAAGGAATTCCTTCCTTCGGGCATCCACATAACTTGCCCCGACATACTTTCCTTGGAATGCAGTTTTGAAGAAATCCCAAGTAACATGTTCAGCCTGAGTGCCTTCTCAAACAGTAAGACACCATTGATACGCCTCGTCCCTCAACAAGGACACAGCTTCTCTTAGTTTCTACTCGGTGGTGCACTTCAAATCATCCATGACCCGCTCCACAGCCTCGATCCAATACTCCGCCACATTTAGAACTACACCTGATATACCCCTAAAGGTCTCAGCACCATTTGATCTGAGTCGCTCTGATATTAACCCACGAGCTACTGGCCCTGATCTAGCCCCAGCAACCCTTTCCTCTACCCGGTGCACCTTGACCTCGTTCTCCGCCATTACCACCTCGACCTGACCCACAACCTCTCGGTGGCTGCTGAAAGCCTCTAGTTGGCTGTGCAACATGGTTACGACTTCCTGATTTAGAGCGGTCTGTCGAGGACAATCTTTAAGCTAGTGGTCCTTAAAACCACATTTGAAGCAACCCTCGGTTCTCTTCCAGCATTCACCAGAGTGTCGTCTTCCACAGTCAAGACATGGTTGAATCTGATTAGTAGCAGCAGATGCTCTAGCTGGAGCTGGCTCATCTATCCTGGGCCTCTTCTGAAACCTTTTAGCGAGACCCGAGTACTTAAAGTCCCTCTTGCCTCTGCCTCTGTCTCTGTTCTGACGCTCAGAGTTCTTAGCCTCTTCAGCTATTTTGGCTTTCTCCAAAAGCTTGGAAAAAGTCTTTCTTGTTGTGGGGCTATCAGTACCCGCAACTCATCATTCAGCCCATCCTCAAAATGTACACAGCGCTCATGATTAGTTGGCACTATTATCTGAGCATAAAGGCTCAAGCGTAGAAATTCTGCCTTGTAAGCAACCACCGTCTTATTTCCTTGAACCAGATTAAGGAATTCCTTCCTTCGGGCATCCACATAACTTGCCCCTACATACTTTCCTTGGAATGCAGTTTTGAAGAAATCCCAAGTAACATGTTCAGCCTGAGTGCCTTCTCAAATAGTAAGACACCATTGATATGCCTCGTCCCTCAACAAGGACACAGCTTCTCTTAGTTTCTGCTCAGTGGTGCACTCCAAATCATCCATGACCCGCTCCATAGCCTCGAGCCAATACTCCGCTACATTTGGAGCTTCACCCGATATACCCGTAAAGGTCTCAGCACCATTTGATCTGAGTCGCTCCGATATTGACCCACGACCTACTGGCCCGGATCTAGCCCCAGCAACCCTTTCCAAGACTCGTAACATTGCTTGGGTCAAGGCAATGTCCTCTCTCGTATGGTCATGTGATCCAGTCTCAATCCCGGGTGATGCAGGTGCGTCCATTTCTGGTATATGTCCCGACACTTCAGACGCAACCCTGGCACCTTGGCCTCTACCACGGCCACGCCTACCATGTCCACATCCTCTAGCGCTCTATTTTCGTTTAATCTGATTACAAGTTTTATGAATCAAAATACTATTTCAGTGTTTATTAACGATATTTTATGAGATATAAGAGATAGAGTTATTTTCGCAATCACATCCTATAGTCTCAATCTCTACAGTTTCAACACCTAAAACTAGAAGTTCTAAAGTGTTCCTATGGTCATATCACAATAGTAATCATTCAGTATACGAATACTTACTTGACTTGGTGCCGGATACTCGTGATGCCATACTACCTTTAAAGCATAAATTCTATAAATTCAAAATAGTTTTAAACGAAATTTGCTGTTAAGCCCAAACCACAGTCGAGTTTTGAACTAGCCCAAACCCCAAACCCAGTCTATGCGTTAAGACCAGATTTGACGTGTCACACAAAATGTACATACATCTAGTCTTTTAAAGAAATCGGATTTAAAAAAAAAATTTGACATGGAGTTATTAAAATTAAGGTTGATTACTAAATCTAATAATTTGAGTCGTATAAATTGATACTTAGAAAAAAAATTGGATTTAATATTTTGAGAAAATATAAAGAGTTCGAAAATAATTTGTAATAAAAGATATAAAGTATTGTTACAGAAAAATTTCTGAGTTAAAAATATATAAGAATAAAATACTTTTCGTACGTTTATTAAAGAAAGACGTTTATTTCTATTTTTAGAAAAATAAACCCATTTAAGTATTTAAGGCATAATATAAAACCCATCCAAAAGTAAAACATCTATAAAAATTTAACCAGAGGCCTTATTACAAAATAGCAAAAATAATAAAAAGTACTTAAAAAGAAATCCGAAATTTAAATAAACCATAATTCGTAGTATGGCCACCACGGAGTCGTTTCTGGCCCAAGCCTCCATCACTGATCATTACCTGAGGAGGGTAAAGAAAACAGGGGTGAGTTACTTAGAACTCAGTGTGTAATTCCCTTACCATTTTCACTAGGCCAAAATTCAATTAAGCATTTATTGGGCCAAATCCCATTACAAATATAACAATTTAACATGTGTAGAATGCATGTAATATGCAATTCCCAAACCAAACCTAAATTTCCATCCGCTACACACCACCCGTTTGGCCCATTTCACAATTTGGCCCATTTCACATCTCATATCACACTTGGCCAATTTATCTGATAACATATATGGCCCATTTATCACATATGGCCCAAAATATCATATTTTATCGTTTTAGCCCCTTTAAGGGTAATTTTGTAATTTATCACACTCTTAATACCGATTTCATGATCTTAACATTAAAGTGTTAATTATACCATATTTTTCCGATTTCACCAACTTTGTGATTTTTAATCCAATATTTACTACAGTATAGTCATCTCACCATTGAGATACAGTGTGAGATTACACACCTGATTACGGTGAGGACTACACTTTCCTGATCGTCGATAACGCTCGATTAGAACACTAACACTTAAAATAAATCTATGCTAAGGTAAGCGGTCTAGATTTTTACCCTAGGAATCTCGAACAACTACTATTTGTCGGTTCTCCCCGGTTGACGGTTCACAACCCGTTGGAAAATCCCAAACAGCTAATGGCTCAGAACTACGAACAACCTCAAATAACTGATTTTCACCGGATGAGAGTCCACAGCCCGGTGGAAAATCTCGGATTGTCGAAACAGCCCTTCGCTTGAATCTAGAGGGAATAGCGAATCCGCCCCTCTTTTGAACATTATTCACCACCCTTTTTGACCCTATATTGTTTGCCTCCATTGACAAAAGAATACTAGTCCAACTAATATTTCAGAAATTAAGACTATTGGTTTTAAGGGCGAAATCGGCTTACCACAAAATCTTTACGTTCAAGGGATGAAAATCGAGCGATAGCGTCCCTAAGATAAAATCGATTAGTAAACCCCATATTTAATGAAATAACGAGTAATATGGAAGTCCTTGATAGAAACCCTTACCTTAACACTTTGGACTAAATCCTAGCGATTCACAATGATTACGAACACTCCAAGTTTCGGCCTTTCTCTATTTCACTACAAAGATGAAAAAGATTGTCTAAGAGAGAAAAATAGAGGATATTTTCGGTCAAAAGACCCTTCCAAACCAATATGTAGATTCAACAAAAGAAAAAGAAGAAAATAAATAATCGAAGAGGGTTCTTACCGATTGATCAAAACGAGAGTAGAAAGAATGATTGATAAGAAAATATATGTGAAGAGGAAGATTCGACTATGAGGAAAAATTGAAGAAAATTGTGTTAGCAACATTCAACCATGGAGGAAAAGAGAAGGGAGAAAATATGTTTGTAAGAATGAGCAATATGAAGAAAAGAGAAAGAAAGAAATATGGGATGAGAGGTTTGTGTTTCGGTTTTCAAAGATGAAGTAGGAGCAAAGAGAGAGGTTTGATGCTAGAGAGCATTCGACAATGGAGAAAAAAAAGAAAAAGAGAAAAATGGCCTTCAAGTTTTGCTGTTTTCGGCACTATGGGAAAATGACTTTAGAGGTTAGGCAAAATAAGACCAAATGATCAAAATGAAATGACCGAAAGAAGAAAAACAAAAGATGATCACAATTACTCAATGTGCATTCGGCTAGGGAGAGAAAAGATGGAGATAAAATGCTTTGAGAGAAAACAAAAATGACCAAAAAAGAAATGTGCCCAACAAGCACCTATCCTTACCCAAAGTTCTTCAATAATTTGGCCACCCCCCTATGCCCTAAAACAGTCCAAATACATGGACACCAAGGTCAAAGTTTGGCCATTCCAAACTTTCCAAAACACACTCCTTATAAAGTGCCTTGTGTTCCCCCTACATACCTCATTCATATGATTCCCTTCCTTAAGTTTACACTTGCCTTTTCTCTTAGCCACCTTACCATAAAAATTAAAAGTCCAACATACCAAAAATAAAGCTTGGCCGACACTTAATAGGAGAGTGCAAAAATTTTAAGTTACAAAAAAATGCATACCAAGGGATTCGAACCTTTCCCCTCAAGATAATACATGTGGCGCATATCCTCTTTACTACTAACTCAATTATGCTAACTTTTTACCACTTAATTTACATAGGCTTTAAGGTCACTTGTTCCATTTCATTAAAGTGCTAATTTCCAAAAATTATACCAACTCCAAATAAATCCCGAACCTTCTCAGGACTATTTTAGCACACACATAGGATAAATAAACTAGCTGAGCACCAAAATAATGCAACATATAAAAATTCAAATTTTAGGATGTTACATTGGTGGTATCAAAGCATAAGTTTTCTAAAACTCAGACTGTGGAAAATTGAATGAGTCTGCATGCATGATCTGACACAATTTGTTGTGGCAAATTAAGGTCTTTCTGACACTTAATGAGCTTGTTTTGTACCATCATTAGATGTTTTTATTTCGTTTTTAGTTTTTATGGTTTTGTTTTTAATTTATGCAAAATAAACAATTTTACATAATTTTGAGTTATGTTATAACCTAACAGACCACTATGGGCCTAGGGATTATCTAACGACTCTATTTAGTGTGTAGGACACTATTTTTGGGCTTAGAAGGCAAATGACGACTGCAGCATCGTGACACCGGGAAGTGGTGTCTCATCACCAGACTTTAAAGCCAAAGTACCCAGATTTTGAAGGTACTATCGCGGCATTGGTCCTTTGGTGTTACCACCTCAAGTGGTGAATAAGAAAAATCAATTAAAGGTATTTTAGTCCATAAAATGTACTTTAATCAAGTTTTTGGGCTGTTTAGTAACCCCAATTAAGTTGGAGCATAAAATCTATAACTAGGCATGTTAAATCTCATTTGAGAAGGCTTGGCCAAGTGAGTCATTTTAGTATTTTGGGTTTTTAGTTTAGTTTTATTTTCTTTTCAATTTAGTCCTTTTTATTTTTTTACTATTTTGACTTGGATTCTATTTCGATCCAAAGCTTTAACATATTAGTTTTTCAGTATTTTGTTGTTGATTCCAACTGCAAACGAGGTGAGCTTCGCAATTGTTAAAGGAATTTTTGCTTTTGAGCTTCAATCGATATCGAAAATGGATTTCTTTCTATACTCATTACTTTTATTTAATTTAATATCTTGCATGATAAATATAAGTTTGGGAATTATTGTATTTCAATCCATGAGTAGCTAATTTCCTTAGAGAGTTTAATGAACAAATGTGTTAAGAATTAACGAATGAACATGGGTTGAAATCCTCGTTAGTTGGTTTAAATCATGTGTGATTAAAGCCTAGGAAGTGACACCCTGAAAAAGTAATTTAGAACAAATGAGATTGAGAGATAAGTTTACTGAGTACCTCATAATTTAACCCAGTTTCCTTTCGTCTTACTACAGCCAATCAAAATACCACAGTGGAAGGGGGAGCGAATAATGACGGACTTTGTTAATGGGTTACCCTTAACACCCACTAAGAAAGATTGAATTTAGGTGATAGTAGATCGATTAATTAAGTCAGTTGATTTCTTACTTGTCACACGAACTATTCTTTGCAAAAGTTGGCTAAATATATATTTCAGAAATTGTAAGACTTCATGCAGTATCGGTATCAATATTTCAGATCAAGGTCCCTAATTTACATCTCTATTATGGAAAATGCTTCACGAGACACTGGGTACTTATTTAGATTTTATTATTGCCTTCCAGCTACCAACTGATAAACAATTCAGACGAGTCATTCAAATATTGGAAGATATGCTAAAAGGTTGTATCATCGAATTCTGAGGTAGTTGGGAGGAAAATTTCCCTCTAGCAAAATTTACTTATAATAATAGCTTCCAATTAAGCATACGAATGGAACCCTATGAAGCCCTTTATTGTTGCAAGTGTCAAACACGACTGTGTTGGACTGAAGTGGGTAAAAGGAAAATTTTGGGTCCAAAAGGGGTATAGGAGTCTAAGAGGAAAATTAAATTGATCTAGGATAGACTAAAAGTGGCTTCGGATATACAGAAGTCATATGCAAACTTAAAAAGAAAAGACATTGAATACAGTGTCAGAGATCAAGTCTTCCTAAAAGTGTCCCCATGGCAGAAGGTGTTAAGGTTTGGACAAAAGGATAAGTTAAGTCCTAGGTTCATCGGACCTTATAGAATTCTTAAAAGAGTCAGTCTAGTAGTGTATCAACTAGAATTACCTCTAGAATTGGACTCTATTCATGATGTAATCTATGTCTCCATGTTGAGATGATACCTATCTGACACTTCCCATATCATTCCAATTGAGGAAACCGAGGTGAGATTAGATTTTTCCTTTGAGGTGGAACCCATACAAATTCTAGATCATGAGGTAAAGGTTTTAAGAAGGAAATGAATTCCTATTTTAAAAGTACTACGGCAGAACAATGGCACAGAGGAGGCCATATGGGAATCGGAAGAGACGTTTCGTTAACATGATCCTCATATGTTTGAACTAGGTAAATTTTGAGGAAGAAATTTCTTTAAGGAGGGAAGAGTTGTCACGCCCCAAAATATAGGGGGTCCATTAAAATAATTAACCAAGAAATGAATTAAGCTTGATGGTTAAGTAGTTAGTGCACTCCTTAGAAGTCTTAGGTTCAAGTCACTCCTCTCCCATTTCTTTTCCTTTAATTTTAAACAAACTAGGATGAAAATTACACTAATACAAATATTGTTAGGAGTAAAAACTTAACAAAAATGGGCAATAGCCCAATGGTTAAGCATTAGTCTCCCCCATTAACCCAAGTTCGAGCCACTCCATCCCCAAAATGCATCTTTTTTTTTTAGAAAAATTAAGGGAAAATTACTATATCGCCCCCAGTGTTTCCCAAACCCCAGGTATTTAGTCTAATTAGACTTGAGTTATGTTTCTTTTCAAATCTTTTTAGAATTGTTCCTTCTCCTCCATATTTCTTCTCCCTTTTCTTATATTTCCTCTCTTTTACATAAAAATTTACATCTTACTGTTGTTGAGTATTTTTGTTTTACGGATTAAAATATTCTCATTCGATCATTCTTTCTATCGATTTTAGAATTTGTCAATTAAATCCTGATCTTTGCCAATAATCGGTAAGTATGTCTCAATTCCAATGATTGATTTTGAATCTTTATAGAACTTTAATCTAATGCTAATCTTGCGATCAATTAAACGATCGTTCATGAATCTTACCAAATCATTTTTGTAAATATTGTTGAATCTTGATTCCCAATATTAACTCGTGCATAAATATTGTTTAAAGAACCCGTTTTAGGTGCATCATATCAGATTTGATTGTGAGGGACGTCGATCGGGCTTCTGGTGAAAAGTGTGTGTTGTTTTACAAGTGAATAAAGACAAACCGTGTCTAGGATGAGGGCGACACAATCACTCGCACGGGCGTGTGGACCACACGAGTGAAGCACACAACCTCTCACAAGGCCATGTGCTCATGAAACCATAGGTTAGTTTGAATCTCACACGGCCAAGAACCTTCCACATGGCCTACCACATGATGGTGTCCCTCATGTACGTAAATTTCACAATTGCCACACGACCGTGTAACCCCTCCACATGGCTTATAGCATCCCATACGGCCGTGTGTCCCCTATTTTACAGTTTTTCCCAAAATTTTATGAATTGTTCAATTTAGCCGCTGAATAGTCATTGAACTATTTTAAGTGTTTTATCTCATTCGATTTGAGTCCCTTATAATATGAATAATGTTGGAATCCATGATCTGACCAACTAAATTATTATTGTATATGCATGATATGTGTTTGATACATGTCTAGTGTCACTGTATTTTAGATAAATTGTTACTGATACTCGTACCACTATAGTATCGATTGCATAATCAACATACCTACTGTTACCAATGAACCGAATACATGTCATACATGTCTACTATTTCTGTACTGTATTATTACTAGCATGTCATATTGCATTGCATGGGATGAGACGATTGAAAGGAGGAAGTATTAGCAATTAATAATCCACAAACACTGGTGGTTTATCCACAAACTTACTAGCAGCTTTTATCTGCAAACACGTTGTGCATTCACAACCCACTAGCAGTGTATTAACATGCAAACACTAATGGTCATCCACAAAGTTACTAACGAATTTTACCTGCAAACACGTGCATTCACAACTTACTAATAATGTATTAACTCATAAACATTGTTGGTTTATCCATAAACTAGAGTGTTCGTGTTAAAAAAGTTCTGGGAAACTCTTATCATGGAATGTAGCGGCAAGGTAGAACCTTTTTTCTCTTCTATTAAACTAAAATTGCATTACATTGACACTCATAAGCATTCTCGAATGAACTGTTAACTTCTGCTATGCTATTCGAATGCACAAAAAATTATTATTTTTTATGATTGATTTATTATTTTGCATTGATTTCCTTGTGATGGATCTCACACATAGCTTCATAGCTCACTCCCCTTTCATTTCCATCTCTATAGATAACCCACCAAGTTAGGATACTGATAAACCGTAAAAGTAACATATTTTAGGCCCATATTTCGCATGCTTTTGGATGATTTAAGCCCTGAATTATGTAATTTAGTGCTCTTAATCCTTTGTTTTCATGTTTTATACTCATGATAGCACCGGATGACGAAAAGAACGAAAAATGGGCCCAAAATAGAGTAAATAGGCCATATCACGGAATCCACATGGTGTAACATCCTAAATTATTGGGCCTATGCGTTTAATAGGTAAATAGAATGTTTAAGGAGTTCAGAATGGGCTTAGGTTTGGGCCGAGACTGTAGTTAAAATTCTTGCTTGAACACTTTAGTGGGAAGCCTGTTAAGTTAGGGCATAACAGATATTAGCTGTGTTTTAAAACCCAAATGGGCTTGTGGCCCAGTGGTCAGTAGCGCCACTTAGAGAGCAAGGAGGTGATGCCACACAAGGGAGTAAGGGGCCCAAATTTAAGGTTCATGGAGCCCAATTCTTTTAATGTATGTTAGCTAATTTTCGACATTAGAATTAGGTGGAGTGGACGGCAACAAGGCTCAAAAATAGGAGGATTTATGTAAATAGGATAATATGGATATTATAATTGATAATATGGAAGATAAAAGGAGAAAAGATAGGAGCTATCTGCAAGGCTAGGTGTTGGCCGAAATTCCATCACCTAGAGGAGGGAAGAACTCGATTTCTTTATGGCAAAGGGGTGCCGAAATTTCCCCTACTATTTGATTAGTTGTTAGTTATTAGGAAGGGCATTTTCGTTTTTAAGTAGTAGGTGCCGAAATCTTCTATAAATAGAGGGGATATCTCTTCAATTTCAGCATTTGGAACCCTACTCGTTTCTTCTTTCCCTATGTCGAAATTCTCATTCTTCCTCTGCAAGTTCTTTTCTTTTGATTTCTTCAGAAGCCGAAACCTCCCAATTTTCTCAACATCTTTTCATTCAAAAGCCAAAACCTTGAACTCTCTTCTCATCTCCATAGCCGAATACCCCTATTCGCTTTTGCCGATTTCTCCATTAAAAGCCGAATCTACATAGACTCCTTCCTATCAACTTTTCTTCTGATCTTCAAAAAACGCCAGAATCTCTAAGGGTAGTCAGAATCTTTGTGTTAAGGTGAGTGTCGATTTTTCTATCTCTTCAATTTCTCTTTTGGGTTTTAAGAGATAAGGCCGAATGGCCACTTGGTTTGTTAAGGCTGTCGGTTGAGACTAATACTTTCTCTCTTCTCGCGTTTTGGGCGGCATTCTGGGATTTGAAGGAAACCTGATCGTTTAGATATAAAAGCCGAAAGTCGCTAGTCTCTAATTTTGGGATTTCAAGGTAAGGGGTTTCTTTAGATTTCTGTTAGATTCGCTAACATACCTGTGATCTTAAATATATGGTATCATTTAACAACCCTATTTCGTTATAGTAGTTTTGACAAGGACTTTTGATGGAAACGAATATGGATCAGGAAAAGGAGAGGATCCCTAAGCTTAAGAAACAAGCAGTGTCTGCTATTCGAGATTGGCCATCGGGTTGTGGACCGGCTTCTGAACAACACCTCAGGCAGATAGCGGTGGTGTTGGCTACGGATAGCGTTGACTTAAAAAGTCTCGTTCTAACGGTAATCAGGTGTGTAGATCTCTAACAGACTAGCTAACTGTAATATATATGTGTTATGGGCTAAAAAGCCAGAAAAAGGCTATGTAGACAGTCGACTAAAACCCTAAAAGGGTTAGGCAAAGGATGCCAGATACGTGATCATAGAAAACTCTATGTGTATCGATATGTATTTATGAAAGCCTATTTTCTCAAAGATGGTATGATGTTTTCAATTTTTCATGTGTGTATGCATGAGGTAGGATTATGATAATGAAGGGGAAGTGCATGATAGGTCACTTGGTGATCGGTGGTTTAACCACAAATTGAAATGATAGGTCACATAGTGATCGGTGGTTAAACCACAAATTCAAACGTTAGGTCACATAGTGATCGGTGGCTATGCCACGTTTAATGATTCCTGATTAATAGGAATAGGCAGTACGGCTGTCGTTATGCTGTGTAGCGGATGGAGGGTTAATTGTAGAAATCCCCAAGGTGTGATGGTTGGTATGGGTTGGTGTGTAGAGGATGGAATCCTAGGATGGGTTGGGCTATTCATCATTTATTGTTTATCATGTAATTATGATTGTTGCCTTTATGTATGGGCCAAGGCCCATAATGTGTTTGTGGGCCTCAGGTCAGTGTGTTCGGGATTTATACACTGAGTCTTGGTGACTCACGCTTTCATTTTTCTCTACTCTTTCAGATGAGCAGTAGATCGTAGACGTGGGAGCCGAGAAGGACTCGAGGGGCCATCAAGTGTTTTTTTTATCTTTATAGATTATATCGATTTTTCTTTAAGTTTTTAATTTTGGAAATATTTATGTAATAAGGCCCCATAGTTTATATATTTTTTACTGCATAGTTTTTAATATTTGCAACTTATGAAATTTTGTCAAAGGTTTAATTAGTCACAATAATAATAAACAGGGTTTTTCTCCAAATGACATTTATTTATTCAAATATTGTCTAATTAACTTACGATTTCTAAACCAACAAAGCAAAAGTTTTGAATGTACAACCCGTGGCATACCAAATCTGGTTGAAACTTATGGGCCAGGTTTGGGGTGTTACATTTTGGTATCAGAGTCCAGTTCAAAACTAGGGCTGTGAAATAGGTCTAGTAATGTTTTGTAAAGTTGATGTGAAATTGAGGAAAATGTCTTTGATGAAGATATGGCCTTCGAGTCTACCAGCACCCGATCCACGCAAGTAAGTATTCTAAACTCTTGTTGTCATTTACATGTGGGCTTAATGGGCTTGATGGACGTAGGCTAGTATAGTCGACATTGATGGACTTTAAGCTTAGTTTAAATCACTCTCTAAATTCATAAGATTTAATCCAACCAAACAAACCTGTAAACAAGTCGCTAGATTAGGGTGTGGCAACAGGCATACGCATGTCTAGGATTGGATTTAGGGAGAGCTTGGTATTTAAGCAGTTCCAGCGACTCACCTCCTCTTCGTTGGAATCCTACCCGGTACTTAGTTACTGTTCACTGTAGTCATGAGGACTTGTTGACAAGCCAACCTATTCTGAAAATTTTCCAAATTACCCCTGATTTGTAAAATTACCAAATTACCCTTGATTTGCAAAATGACCAAAATATCCCTGATTTGTAAAATTACTAAATTACCCCTGATTTGTAAAATGACCAAAATACCCCCAAGTTTTGTAAAATTTTTGAAATACACTTGAATTGTGACAATTTCCCCTGAATACCCTAGATTTGCAGAATTATCGAACCTTATAAAATTATAACAATACCCTCGAAAAAAAACTTGTTTTCCAAAATATCTTTACTTCAAAAAAAAAACACACCAAGATACCCTATTTTGAGGAAATTACCAAAATACCTTTATTTTTAAAAAAAATGTACCAAAGTACTTCTAATTCCAAAGAAAAATCACCAAGATACCTTATTTTGGAAAATACCCTGTAGGATAAAACTACGAAAAAACCCCTGGGTAGAGAAATGATGAAAACAAAAAACCTTTATGCGATGAATGTTAGTTCATGGATGTTATATGTATGTTGATGTGTGATGGTTGGATGAATGTGGTTCTTATATGCAAACTTGAGACTGAAACTCGTAGATATAATTCAGAATACGAAAGAACTACTCTTAAAACTACTATTCATAAGACTATTCGTGGATAATCAGTGGAAGAAAACTAATAATTCATAAAATTTCTAATAAGATAAACGCAAATCGGTAGAATGAGCACAAGGGGTCGAGGACGTCCATCGCGTGGTCGCGGTAGGGGTAGGATGACGGTGTCAGAACCAGTGGGATCTGGCCATAGTTCTAGAAATGAGATGCTAGTTCCACCAGCTACAGAAGAAGAATTTCAGGACCAGACTGCCGGAGATGATGCGGTATCTCAGGCGATGGTAAGGGTTTCAGAATGGGTTGCTGGGGTAGGCATGGGCACAGGAGCCCGAAAATCTGTGCCGAAGCGGCTTAGAGCCAATGGGGCGAAAGTGTTTAGAGAAGTTTCTGGTGTAGCCCCAAGCTCAGCTGAGTATTGGTTGGAGGCAGTGGAACGCATCATGGATGATTTGGATTTCACGGAGGAGGAAAAACTGAAAGGAGTCGTATCTCTCCTGCGGGACAAAGCTTATCAATGGTGGCTTATGGTTAAAGATGGTTCGGTGGCTGACTGTATCACCTGGGATTTGTTCAAAACGGCATTGCAGAGTAAGTATATTGGGACAAATTATGTGGACGCGCATCGTAGAGCGTTTTTGAATCTGGTTCAAGAGAGTAGGTCAGTGGCTGCGTATGAGGCTGAATTCTTATGCCTTAGCCGATATGCCCGAGGGATTGTGGCCACAGAACATGAATATTGTGTTTGATTCGAAGATGGTCTAAGGGATGATTTGCATTTCTTGATAGCCCCACAGCGAGAGAAGGAATTTGCTGTCCTAGTGGAAAAGGCTAAGATAGCCGAGGGGGTAAAACGGACCGAAAAACTAAATCGGGATAGAGATAGGAGCGGGAGTAAGAGGAATGTTGGATCGTCAGGAGCAAGTGGGCATACTCAGAAAAGACCCAGGTTCGATGGACCGACACGGGAGGAGAGACCTGCTGCTGCCAACCAGACACAAAAGTGCGCTTGATGTGGCAAATTTCATGCCGGTGAGTGTTGGGTAGGCAGTGGGTAGTGTTTTAGGTGTGGATCTATGGACCACCAAGTTAGAAATTGTCCGCAGCAGCGGGACGGTGAAGGGCCCATGGGTCGGGGGAATGCTCACCCTGGCGGAAGAGGTCAGCAGCCACAAAGAGGTCGTGGTGCGGCCAGAGGTGGTAATGGTACTGGTCGGGGTCGTGGAGTACGTGCAGGCCGGGCGGAAACACCGAGGTGAGACGGCCCGGGGTTGGTTTATCTTTGTCGACGTCGAGAAGAGGCTGACGCACCGTATGTCATAACCGGTACGTTTTTAATTTTTGGCATGCCTTACACTGCATTGATTGACATTGGGTCGACGCATTCGTATGTAGCTAGTAGCATTTCTGGAACTTTAAGGTTAGAATCTGAATTTACCCCTAGGGTAATGACTGTAGTTAGCCCGTTAGGACAATCTGTGGTAGTGGATAAACTCTATCGGGAAGTACCTCTAAAAGTTTAAGGGATAGTCTTCCAAATGGATCTAATGGAGTTACCATTCAGGGAGTTTGATTTAATCTTAGGCATGGACTGGCTTGTGAAGTATCAAGCTAATCTAGATTGTGCGGCCAAGCGTATGGTGTTAAAAACCCCCGAGGGTGATGAAGTGTTGGTGATAGGAGAAAAGGGGAACTGTCTGTCAAATGTGGTGACTGCCCTAAGGGCAGAAAAGATGGTGAAGAAAGGATGTGAGGCAACTTTAATGTTCGTTCGGGCGCTGGAAGCCAAGGAACTAATTATCGGAGATGTTAAGACGGTGAAGGAATTTCCTGATGTTTTCCTAGAAGAGCTTCTGGGATTACCCCCGGATCGTGAAGTGGAGTTTGGATTCGATCTTCTTCCAGGAATAGCACCAGTATCTATTACTCCATATAGAATGGCGCCGAAGAAGTTGGTGGAGTTGAAAGCACAGATTTAGGAGTTGCTGGATAGAGGGTTTATTCGACCAAGTGTGTCGCTTTGGGGAGCGCCAGTGTTATTCGTTAAGAAGAAGGATGGATCAATGCGTATGTGCATTGATTATTGCCAACTGAATAAGTTGACCATCAAGAACAAATACCCGTTGCCTAGGATCGATGACTTGTTCGATCAGTTGAAAGGGGCTTCGATCTTTTCAAAGATAGATCTGAGGTTCAGGTACCATCAACTTAAGGTCAAGGAGGCCGATATTCATAAAACGGCATTTAGGACTCGCTACGGTAACTACAAATTCATGGTGATGCCATTTGGGTTGACCAATGCGCCAGTAGCATTTATGGAATGATGAACCGAGTGTTCCAACCCTACTTGGATCGGTTCGTCGTAGTCTTTTATAGATGATATCCTGGTTTATTTAGGATTGGAAGAGGAGCTTGACTTACATTTGCGAGTGGTTTTGCAGATTCTATAGGAGAAGTGGTTGTATGCCAAATTCAGTAAGTACGAATTTTGGCTGAATGAGGTTACTTTTCTAGGGCACATTGTGTCGGCAGAGGGATTCGGGTTGACCCTCGAAAAATTGAAGCGGTGTTGGATTGGAAGCTGCCTAAGTCGGTAGCAGAAATTCAGAGTTTTCTTGGGTTAGCTGGGTACTACAGAAGATTTGTTGAAGGATTTTCTTTGATTGCGGCACTGTTGACTAAGTTGCTACGGAAAGGAGTTCCGTTTGTTTGGTCTAACAAGCAACAAGAGAGTTTTGAGAAGTTGAAAAGGATTTTGACGGAGGCTCTGGTGTTGATTCAGCCAGAGGCTAGGAAGGAGTTCGTAATCTACTGTGATGCTTCACACACGGGGTTAGGATGTGTGTTGATGCAAGATGGAAAGGTTGTTGCATATGCATCTCGGCAGTTAAGACCGCATGAATCGAATTATGCCACCCATGATTTGGAGTTGGCGGTAGTGGTGTTCGCCTTAAAAATTTGGAGGCATTATTTGTACCGGGAGAAATCTATCATTTACACAAATCATAAGAGTTTAAAGTACCTTCTGACTCAAAAGGAGTTGAATCTAAGGCAGAGGAGGTGGATCGAGTTGTTAAAGGATTATGACTGCTCGATCGAGTATCACCCGGGTAAGGCTAATGCGGTGGCGGATGCTCTAAGCTGTAAGGTGATCACTGACTTGAGAGTAATGTTTGCCCACCTTAGCTTGTATGATGATGGAAGTCTATTAGCTGAACTTCAAGTGAAACCCTCTTGGATCAGTCAAGTTAAGGAGAAGCAAGGGACCGATGGGTTGCTTAGAGAGAAGTTATAGTTGATTTATAGTAATAAGCCAACGGAATTCAATATAACTGAGAAAGGATTGGTATGTTTTCAAGGGAAAATTTGCATGCCGAAGGACCCTGAGTTGAGACGTAGGATTTTGCAAGAAGCCCATGGTAGTCCATATGCTATGCACCCTGGAGGTAGTAAGATGTTTCAGGATTTGAAAGAGCAGTTTTGGTGGCCGGGCTTAAAACGAGAGGTAACCGAGTTTGTAGGGAAGTGTTTAACCTGTCAGCAGGTGAAAACAGAGCATCAGTTACCATCAGGGTTATTACAGCCGGTAAAGATTCCGCAATGGAAGTGGGAAAGGATCACAATGGACTTTGTTAGTGGGCTACCCCTCACGCCTACTAAGAAAGATTCGATTTGGGTAATTGTGGATCGTTTGATGAAGTCTGCTCACTTCATACTAATACGGGTCGATTACTCTTTGCAAAAATTGGCTAAGTTGTACGTAGCGGAGGTGGTAAGGTTGCATAGTGTGCCAGTATCGATCATATTGGATAGGGACCCTAGGTTCACCTCACGTTTTTTGAAGGCGTTGCATCAAGCGTTGGGTACAAAGTTGGATTTTAGTACAGCGTTCCATCCTCAAACCGATGGACAGTCTGAACGGGTAATTCAGATCTTGGAGGACATGTTGAGAGGATGTGTCATTGATTTTAGAGGTAGTTGGGAAGAGTTCTTGCCGTTATCAGAGTTTGCTTACAACAATAGCTACCAGTCTAGTATCCAGATGGCGCCCTATGAAGCTTTGTATGGGCGGAAGTGTCGTACTCTTACTTGTTGGACGGAATTAGGGGAACGTCAGATTTTGGGTCCGTAGTTGGTAACCGAGAAAGAAGAGAAGGTTGAGTTAATTCGGGCTCTATTAAAGGAAGCGTCAGTCAGGCAGAAGTCCTATACTGATTTAAAGCGTAGGGACATCGAATTTGTAGTGGGTGACAAGGTATTTCTAAAGGTGTCACCGTGGAAAAAGGTGCTCAGATTTGGACGGAAAGGTAAATTAAGTTCCAGTGTAACATTCGGGATTTAGGGGTTATGCGGTTAGTGCATAATTCAAGTGATAGTGGGGTCGGTGTGTGTTGGATGTGTTTTAAGGGTTTTGAGGACCCTAGGATGTGGGGGGAATGTTTTGGAAAAATATTGAGTTTGAGCTTAAAAAGGGGAAGCTAGGCAGAGGAGGCCTTAAGGAAATTTTTAGGAGTTCTTGGACATAAGATTGGGCTTGGTAAAGTGGCTTGGAGGCGCCACTTAGGGCCCTGGTGAATGATGCCTAAAGCAAGTGGAGAAGGGCTCAGGTTCGAGTCATGTTGGCAGCAGGGGAGTGTGGCTTTATTTTGCATTTTGGCGTCAAGGAAGGGGGAAGGAGTTGGATGGCATGGGACTTTGAAAAGATGAGGATAAAGACTTGTTTTATTCTTTTTTAAATTCGGCTAGGAAGAAGAGATAAAGGTTGACTCATTAAATTTATTCTGAATGAGTAGTTTGGAAAGAAAATAGGAGAAAATTATGGGATTTGAGAGGGGGGATGAGAAGTGGCCGAATATAGGACTCCAAGGGGTGGCATTTTCGGCTTTGAAGTGTGTTAAGGGGTGTGTGCTGAATTTTAGTTGAAGAGTATTCATCTTTTTCTTTCTCTTTTAGTGCCTTGCCGAATTTCTTCTCACTTTTTCTTCCTATTCTTTTTCTCTCAACCTCAATTATAGTCTTTTTCTTGAATGGCCGAATGACTCTTTGTCATTTAGAACTTTAGCCGAACTTTAGCCGAATTCACATCTCTTTCTCAAACTCTCTTCTTTTATTTTGTGTTAGCCGAATATTCCATCTTTATTTGAAAGCCTCATTCTCTTCTCTTTATCTCCTTTGTGTTCATTCGAATCATCATCTTCCCCAAGACCAATCTTTATTCTCATTATTGACAAAAGCCGTGACCTCACTACTATTGATCATCATTGAGGAATCTCCTAGAGTGGTGCTGTCGACTACTTTCCTGTAGTCTCTTCAAGTAGGCGTTAGTGGTAAGCAACGTGTAAGGGTAAGTATTTTCTGCCTTAAGTAATCGATTTTTGGTTCTCTCTTTTGGTGTGCCAAAATCAAGTGATTAGGCCTTGTTCTAAGGTTGGCCGAATGTTCTTTAAGGCCATAGTGATGTGTTCTTTTGTGTGTAGCCGGGGGAAGGAGGCATTAAAGGAGTCTTTCGGGATTTGAAGTGATCAAGGTAAGCCAATGTACTATTCGACCAAGGGCCATGTTCATGGATTTATGTATTAAGCCGATTCTAACAGTGGTTAAATAGGGATTTTGACAACTTCAAGAACCAGTGACAGTCTCGGGGTTTGGATAATCAAGGTAAGTTGTTGCTAATATTCGGCCATAGGCCATATTATGGGTATTCAAGTGTTGAGCGATTCTGACTGTGGCTTTTAGGGGCAAATCGATAGGAATAAGGAGAGTTTCGGGATTTGATATCATTTTGGTAAGAATACTCTGTGAGTTGGATTTAGTTGTTTAGACCATAACATTATGGATTAACCATTTGGTTCAGATTAAGTATTGTTGATGGAGGCGAATACCAGTCAAGAAGGTAAAAGGGTAGCTCCTATCCCTAAGTTTAAAAAGAGATCCGTCTCTGCAGTTCGGGATTAGCCACCGGGGTGTGGGCCAGCAGCAGGGGAAAGCTATAGGCAGATAGCGGTAGTTTCGCTTAGTGATAGCATCGGGATTGAGAGCGTAGTGCTTCAAGTTATCAGGTGTGTGATTAACCCACTGTTTTCCGGGTATATAATTATATTTGCATGTGTTATGTGTACGTTAATAAGTGCAGTGGCAATTATGAAATAGATACCCTTAAGGGGTATGTCGATAATCAGGTCAGTATCAAATCTCATGGAAATATGGTTATTAATTTGTATGTGTGTGAATATGCCAATGAGAATATGATTGTATGCCTGAATAACATGTACATGCATTATTTATCATGACATTATTATATGTTGCATGTGCATGGGATGGGATATGAATGTGAAAGAAGGTACGAGTGTACATTTATGTACGTGGTTTGATGTTAGCTATGAGCTACATCATGGATTGGTGCTGACTGAGGTCGCGTTGTAGATTAACTGTGATTAATTTCACATGGCTTGATGAGTGCTATGTGCCTCATCGTGGTTGATATAGGCTTTGTGCCATATCGTGGTTTGATGAGTGGCTATGTGCCTCATCGTGGTTGATGTTAGCTACGAGCTACATCGTGGACGGCATTAATTGCCAAATTGGAGTGTAGCGGTTGGAAGGTCGATTTAGTAATCCCCTGTTGTGTGGTAGCTGGATACGGGGGTGTGTAGAGGATGGACCCTAGGCTGGGTTGGGTGCATTTTGCATAAACCTGTGTGGTATGTGGATTGGTATGGAAATGGGCCAAGCCCAATATGTAGAATTATGTGGATAACTTGCCTTATTATCTGAAATGTGGTTTAATGTGGTTGTGGGCTAAGCCTATGTGGGTGGAAATCTGTGGACTAATTACACACTGAGTCTGTTTGACTCACCCAAATTTTTTTTTACCAAACATCGCAGGTGATACGTGATGCTTGGACGGGCTAGAGAGGATGCAAGATGGCCATGTAGAAGATATTTTTATTTATTTTGTGCATTTGGGATTTTCAGTATTTTGAATAATTATTTGTTGTAATAAGGGCCGCTTAAAGTATTTGAAGTTTGTTATTATGCTTTAATTGGATTGACGATTAAATTACTATTTGGAAATGATTTTATTTTCAGCAACTTATATCTTAGAATATATACGATTAATTGGATTGACGACAAAAATCTTTTCAAAATGTTTTTCACAGTGGCATTCTAAATTCGGTCGTGGTGTATGGGCCAGGTTTGGGGTGTTACACCCAGATTCATCGGACCATATCAGGTGTTGAAGCGAGCAGGACCAGTAGCCTACCACCTGGAGTTACCTCTGGAGTTAAGTCAAATTTGCGATGTATTTCACGTCTCTATGTTAAGATGTTACCGATCGGATCCGTCCCATATTGTACCTGTGGAGGAAATCGAGGTAAGACCTGATCTATCATTCGAGGAGGAACCGGTGGAAATTCTAGATTGTGATGTTAAGGTGTTGCGTAGGAAGACGGTTCCATTGGTTAAAGTTCTATGGCAGAATCACAGTTCTGAGGAAGCCACTTAGGAACCGGAGGAGGCGATGCGGCAGCAATACCCTCATCTATTTTGACCAGGTAATTTCGAGGCCGAAATTTCTTTAAGGGGTAGAACAGTAACATCCTGAATTATTGGGCCTATGAGTTTAATAGGTAAATTCGAATGTGTAAGGAGTTTAGAATGGGCTCAGGTTTGGGTCGAGACTGTAGTTAAAATTCTTGTTTGAAAACTTTAGTGGGAAGCCTGTTAAGTTAGGGCATAACAGATATTAGCTGTGTTTTAAAACACAAATGGGCTTGTGGCCCAATGGTCAGTAGCGCCACTTAGAGAGCTAGGAGGTGACGCCACACAAGGGAGTAAGGGGCCCAAATTTAAGGTTCATGGAGCCAATTCTTTTAATTTAAGTTAGCTAATTTTCGGCATTAGGGTTAGGTGGAGTGGACGGCAACAAGGCTCAAAAATAGGAGGATTTATGTGAACGGGATAATGTGGATATTACAGTTGATAATATGGAAGATAAATGGAGAAAAGATAGGAGCTATCTGCAAGGCTATGTGTTGGCCAAAATTCCATCACCTAGAGGAAGGAAGAACTTGGTTTCTTAATGGCAAAGGGGTGCTGAAATTTCCCCTACTATTTGATTAGTTGTTAGTTATTAGGAAGGCGTTTTTGGGTTTTAAGCGATGAGGTGCAGAAATCTTCTATAAATAGAGGATATCTCTTCAATTTCGGCATTTGGAACCCTATTCTTTTCTTCTTTCCCTGTGTCAAAATTCTTAGTCTTCCTCTGCAAGTTCTTTTCTTTTGATTTCTTCAGAAGCCGAAACCTTCCAATTTTCTCAACATCTTTTCTTTCAAAAGCCAAATCCCTGAACTCTCTTCTCATCTCCAAAGCCGAATACCCCTATTCCCTTTTGCCTATTTCTCCATTAAAATTCGAATCTACATAGACTCCTTCCTATCAACTTTTCTTCTGATCTTCTCAAAAATCAGGAATCTCTAAGGGGTAGTCGGAATCTTTGTGTTAAGGTGAGTGCCGATTTTCCTATCTCTTCAATTTCTCTTTTGGTTTTTGGTTTTTAAGAGACAAGGCCGAATGGCCACTTGGTTTGTTAAGGTTGTCGGTTGAGACTAATACTTTCTCTCTTCTCGCGTTTTGGGCGGCATTCTGGGATTTGAAGGAAACCTGATCGTTTAGATCTAAAAGCTGAAAGTCGCTAGTCTCTAATTTTGGGATTTCAAGGTAAGTGGTTTCTTTAGATTTCTGTTAGACTCGCTAACATACCAGTGATCTTAAATATAGGGTATGACTTAACAACCCTATTTCGTTATAGTAGTTCTGACAAGGACTTTTGATGGAAATGAATATGGATCAGGCAAAGGAGAGGATCCCTAAGTTTAAGAAACGAGCAGTGTCTGCCGTTCGAGATTAGCCATCGGGTTGTTGACCGACTTTTGAACAACACCACAGGCAGATAGTGGTGGTGTTGGCTACAGATAGCGTTGACTTAGAAAGTCTCGTTCTAATGGTAATCAGGTGTGTAGATCTCTAACACACTAGTTAACTGTAATATATATGTGTTATGGGCTAAAAAGCCAGAAAGAGGCTGTGTAGACAGTCGAATAAAACCCTAAAAGGGTTAGGCAAAGGATGCTAGGTACGTGATCATAGAAAACTCTATGTGTATCGATATGTATTTATGAAAGCCTATTTTCTCAAAGATGGTATGATGTTTTCAATTTTTCATGTATGTATGCATGGGGTGGGATTATGATAATGAAGGGGAAGTGCATGATAGGTCACTTGGTGATCGGTGGTTCAACCACAAATTCAAATGATAGGCCACATAGTGATTGGTGGTTAAACCACAAAATCAAACATTAGGTCACATAGTGATCGGTGGCTATGCAACGTTTAATGATTCCTAATTAATAGGAATAGGCAGTACGTCTGTCGTTATGTTGTGTAGCGGATGGAGGGTTGATTGTAGAAATCCCCAAGGTGTGATGGTTGGTACGAGTTGGTGTGTAGAGGATGGAATCCTAGGATGGGTTGGGCTATTCATCATTTATTGTTTATCATGTAATTATGATTGTTGCCTCTATGTATGGGCCAAGGCCCATAATGTGTTTGTGGGCCTCAGGTTAGTGTGTTCAGGATTTATACACTGAGTTCACGCTATCATTTTTCTCTACTCTTTCAGATGAGCAGTAGATCGTGGACATGGGAGCCGAGAAGGACTCGAGGGGCCATCAAGTGTTTTTTTTATCTTTATAGATTATATCGGTTTTTCTTTAAGTTTTTAATTTTGGAAATATTTATGTAATAAGGCCCCATAGTTTATATTTTTTTTTACTGCAAAGTTTTTAATATTTGCAACTTATGAAATTTTATCAAAGGTTTAATTAGTCAGAATAATAATAATACAAGGTTTTTCTCCAAATGACATTTATTTATTCAAATATTGTCTAATTAACTTACGATTTCTAAACCAACGAAGTAAAAGTTTTCAATGTACAACCCGTGGCATATCAGATCTGGTCGAAACTTATGGGCCGGGTTTCGGGTGTTACACATGCCTGGCCCAAGACCACACGACTGTGCCCCATTCAACAGGTTCAAACACGACCTAGCCACGACTTACACGGGCGTGTGCCATGGGCATGTCCCTGTCTCCGGAAAGAAGAGTTTCATTCGGATTTGGAAACTTAGGGGCGAAGAAACATATTGAAAAGCCTATATAAACACCCTAAGTATGACCAGAAAAGGGGGAACCCAAGGCTTTAGTCAGGGGGCGTCCGACTAGTCCAGAGAAGGTAGATTTGTGGAGATTTACTCAAAGAAAGCCGGTTGATCCATCTCAAGAAGCCGGAATCATACTCAAGACGGAGGATTTCTCCTTCAATTCTTTCAGGGGGTTTTAGGGATTTCTTATGTTTTGTTTTATCTTTTCTTCTGAGATGTTTTCTTTTATTGTTATGAACTAAACCCTCAGATACTTGAGTGGGATGAAACCTAAGATGAATCTTGTTATTGTTTTCTGAACTATATGATAAATATTTGACTTGTTCTTATTTATGTGTTCTTAATTCTTGTGTTGATTTTTCCGGGATATTAATTCAAGTATGATGTGCTTAGGTGGAGGAGCAAAAGTCCCTGCCTAAGAGTAGATCTAGCGTAATTAAGCAGAGTTGATCGCGCGCCTAAAGATAGGATGACAAGATTTTGCCCGATTAGGGTGAAACCTAATATGGGAGTCCATAGATCGAGTTAATGCGATTCTAGGGGTTTTAATTAGAAAGAGATTTTAATTAATCAACCTAGGGTTAGACGTTAGTCGCCTTGAGAGAGGGATTAATATAACTTAGGGAATCTTACAGATCAAGTCAAATGAATAAATAAATGCAGTTGAGTTAGATAATACGTGAAGTCTAGGTGGATTCTTCCTTGGGTGTCGTCTTAATCAATTGGTTTTTCTTTCAAGTTATTTTCCCAAATTCATTCTTCTTTGTCTTAGAGTCTTTAGTTTAGTTGTTAGTTAATTTTAGATTAGATAAACAAATCATTTTATTTTTAGGCTAAATAATAAAAAGAGAGTTAGTATTAGTGCTTTTGGTTCCTTTGGGTTCGACATTCCGATCTTGCCTTAACTATACTACTGTTTGATAGGTACGCTTCCCTCAAATCGTTGTCATAGATAGTTTCCAGGTTTAATCATCCTTTTTTATAAATTTTAAGACTTTGACATCACGAAAACAACGATCAAGTTTTTGGCGACGTTGCCGGGGAACTGAAATATTAAGAAAGCTTAATTTTTATTACTTTAGCCATATTTATTTTTATTTTTGCAATTAAATTTTGTTTTTATTTTTTAAATTTTCTTTCGTCCTTTTCTTCCTTTCAGGTACCTCTAGTTTATGACTAGAAGGAACTCGACAGGACCCTTACTCTACGACAGTGATATTGAAGGTACCATTCGTAGAAATCGCAGGGAGATAAGGCGAAGCTTAAACAACATAAACGAAGAGCAAGAAGCCGAAATAAATACAACGAAAGAGATGGCTGAAAATAATCTGCCACCTCAAGAGATGGCCGAACATCATGCTCCACGTACTATGTATTACTATGCTAATCCTAGTTTAACAGGAACTGAGTCTAGTTTTGTTAGGCCTACTATTGCTGCAAATAATTTTGAACTGAAACCTAACACTATACAGATGATACAACAGTTTTTTTCAGTTTGATGGTTTGCAGGATGAGGATCCTAACACACACTTAGCGAATTTTCTAGAATTCTACGATACCTTCAAGATAAATGGCATTTCTGATAATGCCATCCGTCTTCGGTTATTTCCCTTTTCCCTAAGGAATAAAGCCAAACAGTGGTTGCATTCTCTTCCACGAGGGTTAATCACTACATAGGATCAAATGACCAAAAAATTTTTATTCAAATATTTCCCACTAGTCAAAATGGCCAAATTGAGGAATGATATCTCTTCTTTTGTACAGATGGATTTAGAGACACTTTACGATGCACGGGAGAGATACAAAGACTTGTTAAGCAAGTGTCCACACCATGGATTACCATTGTGGCTACAGGTCCAAACTTTTTACAATGGTGTGAACCCTTCAACATGGTAACTAATCGATTCAGCTGTCAGCAGAACTTTAAACAAAAAAACTCCTGAAGCAGCGTACGAGTTCATAGAGGAGATGTCACTAATAGCTATCAGTGGCAAGTTACAAGGATAAGGCCAGCCAAAGCAGCTGGAGTTTTCAACATTGATGCAGTGACTGCGCTATCAAATCAGGTAGAATTACTACATAAAAAATTTGATGGTTTATATGGTTCTTCATAGGCACATCCAATTATGCCATGCGGCGCAAGTGAATGAGTGGTGAATCCTAAGTACCCACCCTACGGACAGGGCATAGAGAGCGAACAAATGAACTATATGGGTAATAATTTCCGATCTAACAATAACCCTTATAGTAATACTGATAATCCAGGTTGAAAGAACCACCCCAATTTCTCATGGGGCGGTCAAAGAAATCAAAGGCAACAACCATCCCAAAATTTGCAACAACAGCCCTACTCACAGGAAAAGAAGCCGAACCTTGAAGAGATGTTGACAAACTTCATAGCAACCTCAGAAATACAGTCTCAAAATACAGAAACACGTTTCCAAAAGATAGAAACAAAACTTGAGCCATTGACACAAGAGTTCAAGGAATTCGGTCGACTTGCTAAGCAAATGTCTGAGAGACTACAGGGAAGACTATCGAGCAACACCGAAACAAACCCAAGGGAGCAAGTTCAAGCCATAACAGCTTAAGATAGTGAAGGGTTAGACAAGCCTAATTCAAAACAAAAGAATACGATAGAAGAAGATATGGTTGAGGTCAATAACAAGCCGAAACCAATAATCAAAGAGTACAAACCTCGCATACCATATCCACAAGCAATAACGAAAGACGACACAGAGGAACAGTTCGTTAAGTTTCTTAAACTTTTACAAAAATTACATATTAACTTACTATTTCTTGAAGCTCTTTCATAGATGCCAGATTACAGGAAATTTTTAAAGAAACTATTAACAACTAAGTAGAAGATAGACGAGGAATCGCATGTGGAACTGAACGCAGTGTGCTCAGCAATGTTACAAAATAAACTACCATCGGAATTTAAAGATCCAGGGAGTTTTACAATTCCATGCTTAATTGGTAGTTTATCTATTGATAATGTGTTAGCTGATTTAAGGGCAAGCATAAATGTCATGCCTTATAAATTGTTTAAACAACTAGGTCTAGGGAAACCCAAACACACTAGGATGACCATTCAATTAGCTGATAAAACTATTAGAGTTCCTAGAGGTATAATTGAAGATGTACTCATGAAAATTGACAAATTCGTATTCCCAGTAGACTTTGTCGTTTTAAACATGGATGAGAACAACACGATCCCCCTAATTTTAGGAAGACCATTCTTAGCAACTGCCAGAACTAAGATCGATGTTGATGCAGGCGAACTTATACTTTGTGTAGGTGACGAGATAATCACTCTTCAAGCCCTCGATTCAGCTAGAACATCGAATAATCAAGCTGAGAAAGTAAATTCTATTAATAACCATTCGGTTAACCCTTCATTTCAGGAAGCACCACAGCATGATCCCGATCCTAGACCATGTGCCAACAAAGAAAAAATTCATGAGGAACAAGGGATTCAGATCGATGAACTAGAAGAAGGGAAGAAGTATTTTCAAAGAGAACTAGGGATACACAAAGTAGAACCAAGGCCACCCTACAAGACAAACAAGTTCAAAATTGGAGATCAGGTATTGCTAGATAAAGCAGATCCATGAGTGTCCCCTCTTGACCCTAACACTAGCAAGGAAATTCCTTTCAAGGTAACCGATGTTTTTTGGTACGGAACAGTCGAGGTAAGTAACCCTATGTTCGGCACTTTGAAAATAAACGCTACTCGTCTTAAACTCTATCATGATAATGAAGCTGCCAGCACGAGGAAGGACATTCAACTCCTAAAACCACCTTGAATATACAAATGAGAGGAGAGTCTAGCTTAAGACTAGAAACGAGCGCTTCTCGGAAGGCAACCCGAGTACTAACCCCATTAACTTCTATATTTTTCATTTTTATTTTATTTGTTTTATTCTTTTCTTATAGCACCTAAATATAAACTAACCAAAAGTACAGAATTCCAAGCCACACGGCCTTGCACACGGCCGTGTCTGTGGCCGTGTGGGTACAAAAAATCTCCGTACTGACATGGCAGGGATGGTACGAGTCAGAACAAATAAAATCTTCGAGTCACTGACTCCAACCACTACACCACGGGCACCGATAAAACCCCACGACCGTGCGATACGGCCGTGGTCGACACTGCTAGATTACACACGAGCGTGGGAGAAATGAACGAAGTCCACCACGGCCGTACAACAGGGCCGTGTGAATCGACACGCCTAGGGTACACGGGCGTGAGGATGTACTAGATTTGAAATTCTATATAAACCAACCCTCCCTCCCTCTTCTCAACCGCTTCCCATCCCCTTTCTTCCATCCTATTCTTCAAAATCCTCCCCTTCTATATTTCTCTTCTTTGATCCTCCCCCAATTTCCGATGCCCATAAACTCAATGTCAAAGAAGTGGAAGGAGCCAAGCACAGTCTCCCCGAGGGAGACCGATCTATATAAGTTCATGCTGGCCGCTTCATCCACTCGACAAGCTAAGGGTCTTTGAGACCATTTATCTTTTGTCTTACTTTTATTTTCTCATTTATTTTCCTTCTCTTTGACTATCTTATGCTTAATTTGGTTTATTTTATCTTAGTTTCTTAGTGTCAGGTTCTTCAGGCTACTAGGGGATCACGCCACTTCCGCCATCGCCAGTACCACCGCATCCTTAGAAGTCACACCCACCTTGCGAACCATGTAATATCCTAGATTTAGGGGTTATGAGTTTGTGCATAATTCAAGTGATAGTGGGCTTAGTGTGTGTTTGGATATGTTTTAAGGGTTTTTAGAATTTTAGAATGTAAGGGAATGCCTTAGAAAAAAATTAGATTTTTATTCTTAGAAGGGGAGCTAAGCAAAATTGGCCTTAAGAAAATTAGTTTGAGGTTTTAATCACAATGAGTCAATTGGTAATGGCAAGTGGAGTGTGGAGTGTATTAATGGTCTTAGGTTCGAATCCCATGGATGAAATTAAGGTGACTTTTAATTTTTGTATGGCATGTGTTGGTCAAGTTTTACTTATGGTAAGGATGGACTTAGTTATTTATGGATAGTAGACTAAGGAATAAGGCAAGTACTTATTTATGGTATGGTATCAAAGAATTATGGTATAATGAGGGGACAAAAGGCATGGATTATGGAGTATTGTTTTGGAAACTCTTCTATGGCATTTTGTCCATGAACATGGATGGTTTCATGGACTAGGGCGGAGTTGGCCGAATTTTTGGAAGGAATAGGATTTGGATGGCCAAGAGGGATTTCTTTGATGACCATTTCGGTTTTCTGAGTAGAGGGGAGTAGCTGAATTTCTCTTAAGGAGTTTAGATGTTTTCTTTTAGGGTTTATTCTTCTTTCTCTAGTGTGATGCTGAAATCCTAATGCTATCAAAGTGCCATTTTTGTGCATAAGCCATTTAGTTTCGGTTTCCCTTCTCTTTGTTTTGTGTTCAAAACTTCAAAGATCATTAAGGTCACTAGCGTTTTCTTCTTCTCTCTATTTGCTAGTTTGGCCGAATCTATCTCCTTTCCCAAACTCCTTTTTTTCCTTTTGATAGCCGAGTATGTCATCACCATTGGTAAGGCTTGGCCGAACCCTATAGCCTCTTTCTCTCTTGTCTTTGCTTGAAATTTTAAGAAACACTATATCCGAATCCTCTTAGCATTCAACTCCCTCCACTTTGGTGTGATCTCTCTCTCTTCACCATTCAAGTGAAGAAATCTTTCTCTTTGGGACTTGAAGTCGATTCTCTGAGGGTGATACCATCGATCTCTTGTTCTTAGTTTCGTTTTAAAGTGTGAAGTGCTCGCATAGAGGAGTCTTTTGGATTCGATTCTTTAAGGTAAGTAAGTGTATCATTCGGCCAAGGGCCATTCTTATGGATTATTACTTAAAGCCGATTCTAACTTAGGTTGTGTAGGAAGGAGTTCAACAATTGTAGGAGTGCAAATCGTTAGACGTGGGTTTCGGGATTTGATTGATTGTGCCAAAGCAGGTGCGTAGTTATCGCACTATCTCTTGATTGTGCGTATGTGTTATATTTATGTATATGTGATATGATGTTAATGGTAGCCGAATTAAGGGCTAAGTTTGTGAATACCCGTGGTGGGTGATCGAATACTCAGGTCAGTGAATTACGATATTAAATGATCATTGATGAATATATGAAATGTGATGGCATGTGATGCATTATTATTCAAGTGATATGTTGCCATGATACACATATATATATGCATGGGACTTGGGATGTGACTATCGAAGGAAAGGGTGTACGTTATGTACGATGTTAGCCTTGTGCTACATTGACGCTTGATGGTGGCTATGTGCTTCATCAAGGGAGGTGTTGGCTAGGTGCCCATCTCGGCGGATGATAGCTGTGTGCATCACCGTAGATTGAGGATGACCTCGAGTCACCTCGTGGATACAGATATGTGGATCACTATGTGATCGGTGGCTTAGCCACGGCCTTGGGCAGCAAGTCTGCCAAGCTAAGTTATGAGGATCATTATTTGATCGGTGGATTAGCCACGGCCTTGGGCAGGGGGTCTACTAAGGTAGGTGTAACAGATGGACACTAGGTTGGGTTGGGCTTCATTTTGCATATTTATGTGTGTGGACTATGTGCATTTGGGCCAAGCCCATATGTGGGAACATGTGTAATAATTATGCACTGAGTCTGTTGACTTACCCAATTTTTCTCAAACCTTACAGGTGATGCATAAAGCTTGGACCGGGTTTGAGTGGATACGAGGTGGCCCATGCAGAAGACAAATTTATTTGTTTTACACATTTTTCTTATGAAAGGTTATTTATTGTAATAAGGGCCATTTAAAGTATTTATGGATTATTATTATGTTTTAAGTTGGTTTGTTGATTATATTGTTATCTGGAAATGTTTATTTTTAGCAACTTAATTTTATTTAGAATTTTAAATACACCATGTTTTTCTAAAGACAATAAATTTATATGTTTTCACTCTAAATCAAAATATTTTTCAAACGTTTTCCACAGTGGCATTCTAAATTCGGCCGTGGCGTATGGGCCGGGTTTGGGGTGTTACAAACCATCCAACAATAAGGACTCTTCGGTCCATTCATCTTTCATTTTAATTTTATTTACATTTCTATTTTCTTTCCTTTTCTCTTTCTTATCTTTAATTATATATTTAGTTTATTTTAAATGTTTCTTAATAATTCTTGGCTAATTCTCTACAAGCTCCCCAATTTCTTCATCTAGCGCAGAGCTCGGTAGTAGCCACCACCCCTATCGACTTCCAACTCCAGGAAACCATCCAAATTTAGGAAGTTTCACCTCTCCCTCTCTCTTCAATTTCATATACATCTTTGTCCATTGAGGGTAATGTACATCTTAAGTGTGGAGGGGTGAATAGTTATTTCGAGAAAGTGCCTAACATTCTGCATTATTCTCAAATCCCTGAATGATATCTTGTCTTAAAGTAATTTCCTTATATTATGATTAGAATAAAATTTCCTTTGATTTATAATGTTTGTTGATATGTTTCGGATTAAGTTATAGTTAATTGTGCATTGATGATTAAACTTTAAGATACTAGAGAATCAAGCATGATAAGTCTATTTTTCAAAAATTAAAAATTCTTCTAGGTTGTCTACCTAAATCTAATTATTACCTTGAAGTTTGAAATTTACAAGTTTGACATCAAAAACCCATAATTTTTTTGAGACTTTGAACCTTTTAGAGCATACATACTTTTCCTTGCTCACTTTTTGATTATGAGTGTGTCAATATTGATTTGTTATTCTAGAACTTGCATCAATTATACATGTCAAGACCACACCTTTGATTTGATATACAAAGATTATAAAGGCACCTAGGATTTAACCCACTCATTCCATTAAAAGCCTACCTTCATAATTAACCCCTAGTGAACCCATTTGATCCTAACAACCCTTTTTATTAACTTACCCATTAATATAAAACCAAAACCCTTTGTATTTGTTATCACTATTCCATTTGACTACCCTTATATCGGGATTTGATTTGATTGGTTGCCTAATTATTTTATTTTAGTAGTAAATTCATCATTTGACTTGTTCCTAAAAAAATTGTAGTATATTCATTATTAGTTCTATGTTAGATGATCTTATACATGTAAATTTAAAATCTCGAAGAAAAAGCTTGTATTATTAGTTTTCAATTGATGTAATTATTTAAGATTAGTTCATTTTTTTAGTTAGGTAATTTGTCAAATCAATCTCGATTCTAACCCTCTAATTCAGCCTTTATCCACGCCTTTATCCACACCTTTAACCCAAGCCCCGTTACAACCCTGTCAAAGACCTTTTTGATTTTTGTATCATCTCATATTATAGCGGTGGAGATTTGATTTTCATGCAATCCTGTGGGATTAACTCTTCATGTTTGACTATTGAGTGCTTAATTTTGAACCTTAAACACTTTGAGTGATTTGAGTGAATCTTTAGTGAGGGTGTCAACTTTTGTCGGTTTTGAATCAGAGGTAATTATTCAGGTAAGGGGAAACACCTATGTTTTCATACTATAAAAACTATGACTTTGATTGTTTGAATCTTTAGAACTCTTTGAGTTGAATTATCCATGTATGAATTATCTTTAAATTATGATGAAACACTATGGATGAATGTTATGAATCGAGGAAGTTTGTTTTAATTATGAGTTGAGAATTTTGCTTGAGGACAAGCAAAAGCTTAAGTGTGGGGGTATTTGATAAACCATAAAAGTAACATAATTTAGGCCCACATTTAGCATGCTTTTTGATGATTTAAGCTCTGAATTATGTAATTTAGTGCTCTTAATCCTTTGTTTTCATGTTTTATACTCAGGAGAGCACTGGATGACGAAAAGAACGAAAAATGGGCCCAAAACAGAGTAAATGGGCCATATCACGAAATCCACATGGCCTGGCCCAAGACCGCACGGTCGTGCCGCATTCAACAGGTTCGAACATGGCTTGGCCAAGACTTACACGGGCGTGTGCCATGGGTGTGTCCCTGTCGTATGAAAGAAGAGTTTCACTCGGATTTGGATGCTTAAGGGCAAAGAAACATATTCAAAAAGGGGAACCCAAAGATTTAGTCAGGGGGTGTCCGACTAGGCCAGAGAAGGCAGATTTGTGGAGATTTACTCGAAGAAAGCTGGTTGATCCGTCTCAAGAAGTCGGAATCATACTCAAGACGGACGATTTCTCCTTCAATTCCTTCAGGGGGTTTTAGAGATTTCTTATGTTGTGTTTTATCTTTTCTTCTGAGATGTTTTCTTTTATTGTTATGAACTAAACCTTCAGATACCTGAGGGGGATGAAACCTAAGATGAATCTTGTTATTGTTTTCTAAACTATATGATAAATATTTGACTTGTTCTTAATTATATGTTCTTAATTCTTGTGTTGATATTTCTAGGATATTAATTCAAGTATGATGTGCTTAAGTGGAGGAGCAAAAGTCCTTACCTAAGAGTAGATCTAGAATAATTAAGCGGAGTTGATCGCGCCTTTAGAGATAGGGTGACAAGGTTTTGTCGGATTAGGGTGAAACCTAATATGGGAGTCCATAGATCGAGTTAATGCGATTCTAGGGGTTTTAATTAGAAAGAGATTACAATTAATCAACCTAAGGTTAGCGTTAGTCACCTCGAGAGAGGGATTAATATAACTTAGGGAATCTACGGATCAATTCAAATGAATAAACCATCTGGGTCAGAGTTAGATAATAAGTAAAGTCTAGGTGGATTCTTGATTGGGTGCCTTCTTAATCAATTGGTTTTTCTTTCAAGTTATTTTCCCAAATTCATTCTTCTTTTTCTTATAGTCTTTAGTTTAGTTGTTAGTTAATTTTAGATTAGATAAACAAATCATTTAATTCTTAGGCTAAATAATAAAAAGAGAGTTAGTATTAGTACTTTTGGTTCCTTTGGGTTCGACATTCCGGTCTTGCCTTAACTATACTACTGCTCGATAGGTACTCTTGCCTCAAATCGTTGTCATAGTTAGTTTCCAGGTTTGATCATTCTTTTTTATAAATTTTAAGACTTTGACATCGCGAAAACAACGATTAGATACGGATACAACATACGGAGGGCTTAGAATCGCTTTATATAAAAACTACTATCAGTATTATCTTTTTTATAATTCATGTTATTTCAGAACTGTACTATTTTATTTATATTGTGGCGTGGGATTTATGTTTAGGGTATATTTGGCATGCATGATTTTTTCATTTGAATTTAGGATATTGATCATGAAATTAGATTTGGTTAGGCATTAAACATTTCTGATTTAAATTAATCATAACTAAATTGAATATCACTTTTCCATTACTAGATTATAATTAAAATTGTGAGGAAAATAAAAAAAATTAGGAATTAGCTAAGGTTTCTGTCACATAAAAATTGAGTTAGGAGAAATGGGTAAGTAAATCGGGGGTTAGTGAACATGAAATCGTAATTAGATTATTTAATTAAATAATTAGGAATTAATTAAATAAAATATTAGAATAGGTATGTCTATTGGACTTTTAATGTATGCTAAAATTTGACTTGACAAAAATCACTAAATAGGTATATATATAAGTAATATATATTCGTATATGGTTATGTAATGCTTACAAACGAATATAAAAATAAATATTATAATATGGATTTGTCTAACATATGAATTTTATATATAATGCACATGTATGCATGCACGAACCCATAAGTGAATCATGAGTTTTACAATATTGCGAGCATTGATTAGTACAAAATTATATTATCCTGAAATGCTAACTGCAAGTTGAACTACAGTGCGAGCCAATTATATATGTGTATTGTGTTGCATTGTGAACCATGTTAACTTGGTGAATTATATTATTTTGGAAACTGTGTTAATTTGGTAATTTGTATTAATATGGTGAACTATATTAATTTGCCAAATTGTGTGTTGTGAGATATTGAGTTGTATTATATGTAAGCTAAGCTATTGGAGCCCTATGCTAAATAAAATATGCGAACAATGATTTATGTGAGCTATGTCATGATTGATATGTGAACTTTGATTAGAAGTGCAATATATGTTGCATGGAAGTGATATTATTCGCGAACCATGCTCTATTGCGAATTGTGAATTGCGAACTGTGTTATAATGTACGAGCTCTACTTAATTGCGAGCCCTATTTGCTAATGTGTTAAAGAGATATTTTGGCATTGTGACCTTATGGAACCATTGGATATAGTTGGTATGCCATAGGATTGTGAGTACTAACCCTTTTTATTACGATGGGCATTGTGGCCCGGAGATGCGTTGGAGAGATAAGGGAATGTCGAGCATAGCTCCATTCACCGTAGATAGCATGGTGTGTTTGGAGAGTTATGGTGATAGCTTACCACTTTATGAGTTATGTGGTGTGTTTTGTAGATTCGTTTATCCAATGTGTGGTGATAGAGTCCACTTATAGGTGGTGATAGAGTTCCTTATAAGTTTCATAATAAAAAAAATGCCAATTTATAATTATTTGAGATATGACGGAGCATGAACTGTTATTCAGTATGAACTGATTTTTCATATGAACTAGTATTTTGCTTGAGCTGTCATTTGGTAAGAATTGTTATTTCATTTGAACAGGTGTTTAATGTGAATTGATAATTTATGTGATCTGCCCATTTTACGCGAATTACTTATTATATGTGCACTTTTTGTTATATGAGAACTGTTGTGTTGAGTGAATTGCTATTTTGTGTAGACTGCAATAATATGTGAACCGTTATTATTTGTCACCTTTCAACCTAACTGATGTGTTTATTTGTAGTATGTTTGAGCACTCACTAAGCTTTCATAAGTTCACTTACTCTTTTATAATATTGTAGTGACTTAGCTTGTGAAGAGGTGTAGAAGTGAGTCATCCAAGTGATCCAAATCAAGGCTATATCTAGGTATGTCGGTTTGTTCCAAACCTAGTGAGGAAGGCAATGTGGGACCAAATTATGGGATTTAGTATTAGACTTATAATTGTCTGGTTGTAATTGGAAACTATGGACTATTTAATTGTTTGGTTTAAAACTTTTATCATTATGCTAGATAGATGATTGAATGATGGATTATGATTGTCTGACAATTGGTTTGAGTAACTGTTCGACTAACTTGTAAGTGAAGGTTGAAGATTTGTTGGTGTTTGAGGTAATCCTTGGAAATTTTATGTCCGATTTGGATACAAACATGTGCTTGATATGCATGAGATGTAACATAGAATTTGGCCAAGTCATGTAAACTATTAAACGTCTGCTAACTAATTAATTAATAATGTTATGAGGTTGTGCGAGATGCTTTAATAATTTTTCCAAAATAAGACTTATACATTTAATTTTACAGTACTATTGTTAAACTTTTTGAACTAGAGTTTTTCCCAACATATTACTATATATTACGTTTTAAATCTAATTATATGTTTTAAAACTAAACGGTTTTTCAAGTCACTACAAATATAACCTTTTTAAAGAAATACCCTACTGCATGTATGTATGTTTAACTAAAGTTTTCAAGGTAAATTGTCTGTTAAATGTTAAATTGTGAATTAGTTTTGTTGTTGATTGTTGATCATAGTAGCACAACGGAAGCATGATATTATGTTTTTATTAAAAATTACATGATTAATTGTGTGGTGTGATTAGTCGATTGGTGTGTTTTATAGTGGTTTAAATGGAGAGTCACTTCGGTGGCTAATGGGACATTCAAAATTCAGGCCTGACCTTTCCGACCGGGTTTGGAACACCATGGTTTCAAAGGTTATCATCGTTACAAAATTTATGTTAAACTTATTCGGTTTTTAATAATTCGTGAGTTTTTTGAAAATAGACTAAGTTTTCTTCTAGGATAAACAAATATTTTAAAATGATTATTTTATAAACTCCATTAGCTTACTGGGTCATTTCGGTGGCCAGTGTACTCTTTTGAATTCGGGCCCTATGTCTAGGCCGGGTTGGGAGGTTACACACACTTATATGCATGTGGAAACCATGTATTTACAATACAAAGGTGTTTTTGAAAAAATGGTAAACAATATAAACGGTCAATCAACTATGCCATCGTTCTTGTTTTGGTCTCCCAACTTAAAAAAAAAAATAATTTAGGCACTAACATTTGAATTCATTTCTATTTTGGTCACCCACCGTTAAATTGATAACAAAAAACCTTTTTATAATTAGTATAAAAACACATTTAGTTCTCAAGACTTACATATTGTATCAATTTGATCTTAATTGTAAATAATTTAATAAAATTAACTCACCGCATTTACATATACTATTACTTTCATCTTAATTCTAAATAGTTTAATAAATTTAACTATTCACATTTACAAATTCTATCAATTTGATGCTCAAACTTCATAACCAAAGCTTTTAACTTTTATAATAAAGGCATTCCATATCTATTAAGTGTCTTAACTATGGTTAAAATTATCCAATTCGGTACATAACCATTTTTTTATATTTTTATGAAGTTAGTTTTAGAAATTAACTAAACATCACTAAAAAATAGAAAACACAAATTTTAGAAATATAACATAAAATAAATAATTTAATATTTGTAAAAAATGATCTTTCGCTTTGACTAGCATAATTTTAGTTCTTAGTTATTTACTAAATGATTTGGTACTAAATTAGATTATTAGTGATACATATTTCTTATTATGGATTTAAAATTTAAAAATAAATAATTTAAAATTAAAACACATAATAATCTCTTAATCAGTTTATAAAATTTTTTAAAAAAATTCTTTATCATTAATTATTTCACATTTTTTTTCTAATGAAAAATTAAATGTCCATATTCTTTTCTTATATAATTATTGATTGAACAATTGGATTTTTTAAAGCCATATTTTTTTAACTTTGGATTTAATTTCCAATTTCAAGAACCAACTTCAATGACTATTTCTATATACGTTGAAGGAAATATCCTACTGTTAACAATAGTAAATTAAAGTGTTTTTCCATTTTTTAACTAAAATTTTATCAATCAAAGGGTTTTAAAATATTGTATTTAGAAGAAAACTAATCAAAAGAACAAGAGGAAATAAAGTTTTAAGATAAAGTTATTGGTATTAAGAATTCACTAGAAAAACTACTTCTTAGTTGAGAGAAATTTTTTTAGGGGGTTTTACAAATTTTTAGTGTAACAGTCCAGTTTAGACCCTAGTCGGAACAGTGGTTTCGGGAACACAAATCCGAGTCATAAAATATTTTAATATTATTTTCCGTGCTTCTCATATGTGAATAAGCATGTGTGAAAGTCTCGTATGAAACTTTGTCTGTTTGTGTGTTTAATTTGACAAAAGGACTAAATCGCATAAATGGTAAAAGTAGCAATTCATATGTGTGTTAAATTTACATGGCTTATTAAAGGTGAAGTCCTTAAGTGGAAATTAGTCCACTATTAAAGTGAGTGGACGGCAATGGTCAAGAATGACCTTGTATTATATGTTCTATACATTTAGTATTAAAGGTTAAAAATGTAAAATGAAAATTTATTCATTATATCATAAAACAAAAAAGAAATAAGCCATGTTCTCCATCTTTTTATCACCGAAAATAAGAGAAGAAATAAGGGTTTCAAGCTTTTTCATGTTTGGCCAACACTTAGTATGAATTAAGGTATGTTTTCAACTCGGTTTTTGATAATTTCTACGTTTTCGTAATCGTTGCTTTGTCTACTTCACAACCCATGTCTTAATTTTTAGAATTGGTGATGATTTTGAAATGTGCCTTTCATGAACATATGAGCTTCGGAACATTTGATGATGAAATATGAAATATATGTGTTTGATTAGCATATTTTATCTTTGGAGTTTTGTTGATTTTGAGTAATTTGGTTGTAATTGAGAAAATGAATATTTGAGGGACTAAATTGTGAAATAAATGAAATGTATGGATTGATATGATCATAGTGTATATTCGACCAAGCATGGGTATAAGCAAATTTGGTGTATTTTGTGATTTTGTGAAATAGGGACTAAAATGTGAAAATGTGAAAATGTGAGGGTAATTTGTAAATTTCCCTAAAAATGTGTTTTTGGATTGAATTGAATGAATTAGTGAATAAAATAGTTAAATTTGAATATATATATATATAGAGATCAAGAACCGAATAAAACGAAATTAGATCGCGAAAAATTGAAAGTAATCGAGTAGCCGTATCCGTTTCCGTTAAACCGAACTCGAGGTAAGTCGATATACAAATAAATATATTTGAATTGAACTATTTGTGTATATATGAAATTTGAATTGCTGTGAATATTCATTGAGATGGAATGTATGTGAAATTTGAGTTTACAAATAAGTTGACAAGTTGTTAAAGTCCGAGAAGTCCCGTATGAACCTAGGAATAGATAAGGATTGCATATGTCATGACATAGGTGTCTGATATGTGATATCATGTAAGACCACATCTGGGACGTTGGCATTGATTCGAGATTTCATGTAAGACCACGTCTGGGACGTTGTCTTCGATATGAGATTTACGTGTAAGACCATATCTGGGACATTGTATCGTATTTATTTGTGTAAGACCTTGTCTGGGACAGTGGCATCAATATCTGGATATATGTAAGACCACGTTTGGGACGTTGGCATTGTACGGCTGTTTCGAGCATTCGAAATATCCTATTAGATTCCGAATGGTTCAATGGGCGAGTCCGAGAACGAATGACTATGTGATTTGTATATCCGTTTCAGGTACATTTGATATGTACAAATTCTGTGTATAAGAAGGTAGGTATATTCATGAACTTGCCTAGATGAGTTTTGTATTTGGATTTGAGAAAGTAAAGTGTGTTACTTGAATGAATAAGCTATGATCCAATTAAAGTATATGGTGATATGCAAGATTGAAAGATGAATGGTTAAGTGAATGTGCCAAGAAGAACTATGGCTATGCAATTTGAGCTATTAGTAGATTCACATTGATTATAAGTTTTGAATGTTTATATACTAAGTTTATTTGTATATGGCCTACTAAGCTTTTGGAAAGCTTGGTACTTAAGCGGTACTTAAGCGGTCCTAGTGACCCACCTCCTCTTTTCTAGGATCCTACCTAGTGCATAGTGTCTGTTCACTTTAGCCGCAAGGACTTGTTGATGGGCCAAAGTTCATAACTAAAACCCAAGATGAATGAAATTACGAAAATACCCCTGTAGGGTAGAATTACGAAAATACCCATGTAGGGTAGATTTACAAAAATACCCCTGGGTAGTGAAATGACTAAAATACCCCTAGGTGCTTAATACGTGTAAATGTGTATGTTGCATTCATGAGATATATGTTGCACTTGGGGTGGGTCTAGGGGCATTACAAATCCTAACGTGTAAAATGTGTTTAACGTATAGTAATGGATCCTGACAGAGTCGTACCTGACGATGTATAAAGTAATGCGCCTGCTCCCGCTCAAGGGATAGCGCCATCTTATTCGAGACCGGCTACGAGCTGTCAAGCAGGAGAAGCTAAACAAGCTTTCTTCCAGATGATGAGTGAGTGTTTCACTCAGTTTGTAAGAAATAACCCGACTGTTACACAACCTCAACCCCCAGTTAATGCCCCTCAGTCTTCTACTATACCTTTGGCTATGAATTTGAATATATTGAACAAGCCTCCGGTCGACAAAATCCGTAAGTATGGGGCTGAAGAGTTCAGGGCTACCAGTGATGGTGATGTTGAAAAAGCCGAGTTTTGGTTAGAATGCAAGTATAGCAGCCTATTAGTGATGGTGATGGTGATGTTGGACACTATCCAAGTATTTGATGAAATATCGTTGAGTCCTGAAGAATGCATAAAATGTGTCGTATCATTGCTACGAGATGCAGCCTATTAGTGGTGGAAAACCCTGATTTCTGTTGTTCCGAAAGAGCGGGTGACATAGGATTTCTTTCAGTTTGAGTTTCAAAAGAAATATATCAGTCAGAGATTCATTGATCAGAAATGAAAAGAATTTCTGAAATTGAAACAGGGCCACATGTTTGTCACTGAATACGAACGAGAGTTTGTACGACTAAGTCAGTATGCTCAGGAATGTATATTAATGGAAGCGATAATGTGTAAGACATTTGAAGATGGCTTAAATGAAGATATTCGATTGCTAGTTGGTATTCTAGAGATAAAAGAGTTTGTAGTGCTTGTTGATCGAGCATGCAAAGCTGAGGCACTCGGGAAAGATAAAAGAAAAGCTGAGACTGGAGCCAAAGATGTGAGGAAGAGATTTTCGAGCAAATCATTTCAGTCTGCTTCAAAGAAATTCAGAGATGAGCATAGCCGTTCAAAGGCTAATGTGGGACATTCAAATAGAGATCGAACTAGATCATAGTTGAGCTCCAAAGCTCCAGTAACATCGATGGCAAGTTTTGGAAATATTCAATTCGAGCGACCTCAATGTAAGCATTATGGTAAAAGACATCCAGAGAGCTGTAGACTGAATGATCGAGCTTGCTTTTGATATGAATCGTTAGATCATTTCATCCTTGATTGCCCAGAGTCTGTTGAGCAAGAGACTGCTCAAAATCTAAGATCCGTTAATATCCTAGCGAGGGGTAGACCTTCTCGCAATACAAGAAATGTTAGTGGTAGTCAGAGAACTACGAGAGACACTGTTGCGAGATTTGAAGCTAGAGCGCCTACCAGAGCGTATGCTATTCGAGGTCGTGAGGAAGCTTCATCTCCAGATGTTATTAGGGGTACATTTACTCTTTATGATACTTCTGTTATTGCATTGATAAATCTTGGTTCTACTCGCTCATATGTATGCATGAATTTATTATCCAGTAAGACTTTGCCTGTAAAGTCTACTGAGTTTGTTATAAAAGTATCGAACCACTTAGGTAAAAGTGTCCTAGTTGACAAAGTATGTAAGAACTACCCGTTGATGTTTCGAGATATCTGTTTTCCCGTTGATTTGATACTGTTACCTTTTGATGAATTTGACATAATTCTGGGTATGGATTGATTGACATTGAATGATGTTGTTGAGAATTGCAAAAGAAAGATTATTGATTTGAGATGTCAAAATGATAAAATAGTTCGGGTTGAGTCTAATGATTTGGCTGGATTACCAGCAGTGATATCTGTGTTGAAAGCTCAGAGCTATGTGAAAAAAGGTTACGAAGCTTATTTTTCTTATGTAATTGACTCAAAAGTATCCAAAAAGAAAGTGGAATTAGTACCAGTTGTCTGTGAGTTTCCTGATGTGTTCCCTGAAGAGTTACCGGGATTGTCCCTGATACGTGAAGTTGAATTTTGTATTAAGCTGTTGCCTGATACGACCCCTATTTCGATAGCTCCATACAGAATGGCACCAACGGAGTTGAAAAAGTTAAAGTCACAGTTAGAAGAGTTGACTGATAGAGGGTTTGCAAGACCGAGTTTCTCACCTTGGGGTGCTCCCGTTCTGTTTATGAAAATGGAAGATGGCACGATGAGAATGTGCATTGATTATCGTCAGTTGAACAAAGTGACAATAAAGAACAAATATCCTCTGCCCAAAATTGACTATTTGTTTGATCAGCTAAAAGGAGCCACTATGTTTTCAAAGATAGATCTAAGATCGGGATACTACCAATTAAGAGTAAAAGATTCAAACATTCTGAAAACTTCTTTCAGAACAAGGTACGGGCATTACGAGTTTTTAGTTATGCCTTTCGGACTAACAAATGCTCCTGCTGTTTTTATGGATTTGATGATCAGAATTTTCAGACCGTACCTAGATCAATTTGTTGTTGTTTTCATTGATGACATATTGGTTTATTCACGTGATGAAACTGAACATGTTGAACATCTGAGAATCGTATTGCAAACTTTGCGAGAAAAGTAATTCTATGCAAAATTTAGTAAATGTGACTTCTGGTTACGTGAAGTTAGTTTTCTAGGACATATTATATCGACCTCCGGAATACGAGTTGATCCGACTAAGATTTCTGCTTATCTGGAATGGAAACCTCCAAAGAATGTGTCTAAAGTCCGTAGCTTTCTGGGACTTGCCGGTTATTATTGAAGGTTCGTAAAAGGCTTTTCGATGATAGCTACTCCATTGACTAGATTGCTTAAAAAAGATGTGAAGTATGAATGGTCCGATAAATGTTAGAAAAGCTTTGATCAATTGAAAGCCCTTTTGACCGAAGCTCCAATGTTGGTACAGCCAAAATCGGGCAAAGAATTTGTAATCTATAGTGATGCTTCATTGAATGGTTTGGGATGCATTCTGATGCATGATGACAAAGTTATAGCTTATGCCTCAAGACAACTGAAACCTCATGAAAAGAACTATACGACATACGATCTGGAACTAGCTGCAATTGTGTTCGCATTAAAAATTTGGCGCCATTATCTTTTTGGTGAGAAATGCAACGTGTTTTCAGATCATAAAAGTTTGAAGTATTTGATAACTCAGAAAGATTTGAATCTGCAACAGAGAAGATGGTTAGAGCTATTGAAAGACTATGAGCTTGTGATAGATTATCATCCGGGTAAAGCCAATGTCATTGCCGATGCATTGAGTCAGAAATCACTATTTGCATTACGTGTAATGAATGCCCATTTTGATCTGTCTAAGGATGGTTCAGTGTTAGCTGAATTGAAAGCAAAACCGTTGTTTTTACAACAAATATGTGAGGCTCAAAAAGTTGATAATGAAATGATAGCAAAACAAGCTCAGTGTGATGCGAACACTGATTCTAAATTTCAATTTGATGTTGATGATTGCTTCAGATTACGAGATCGAATATGTGTTCCAAGAAAACCAAAGTTGATTCAGTTGATTCTGAGTGAAGCTCATAATTGTTGTCTATCTATTCATTCGAGAAGTACAAAGATGTATCATGATCTGAAGCAATATTATTGGTGGTCTGGTATGAAATGAGATATATCTGACTTTGTTTCGAAATGTTTAGTCTATCAGCAAGTTAAAGCTGAACATCAGGTTCCATCTGGTTTGTTACAACCGATTTTGATTCCCGGGTGGAAGTGGGATAGAGTGACTATAGACTTTGTGTCTGGATTGCCTCTAACTCTGAGAAAGAAAAACGCAATTTGGGTTATAGTTGACAGATTGACGAAATCAGCCCACTTTATTTCGGTACGATCTGATTACTCAGTTGATAGATTAGCGGAGCTTTATATTTCTGATATTGTGAGATTGCACGAAGTGCCATTGTCTATCGCGTCTGAAAGAGATCCGAGGTTTACATCGCGATTCTGGAAGAAATTGCAAGACGCTTTAGGTACTAAATTACATTTCAGTACAGGTTTTCATCCGCAAACGGATGGTCAATCCGAGCGAATCATTCAAATATTCGAGGGCATGTTGACATGTTGCATCCTTGAGTTTGATGTTACATACGATCAGTACCTACCAGTGATTGAATTTGCGTACAATAATAGTTTTCAGTCGAGCATCAAAATGGCACCTTATGAAGCTTTGGACAGACAAAAATGTCGAACACCTCTGTATTGGACTGAGCTCAGTGAAAATAAGATACATGGGGTCGATTTGATAAAAGATACAGAATAAAAAGTAAGAGTGATCCGAGATTGTTTAAAAGCATCGTTTGACCGTTAGAAGTCCTATGCGGACTTGAAACGAAAAGATATTAAATTTGAGATCGGTGACAAAGTGTTATTGATAGTGTCTCCGTGGAAGAAAGTACTCCAATTTGGATATTAAGGCAAGTTGAGTCCGAGGTTCATCAGACTGTATGAGATCACTGGGCGTGTTGGACCTGTTGCATATAAATTGATATTGCCACCTGAGCTAGAAAAGATACATAATGAATTTCATGTGTCAATGCTCTGTCAATACATGTAACATCCTGAAAAGGGCCTATGCATTTTTGATTTAATTATACGAAATGGTATGTTTTAGGTGTTATGAATGTATTGTGAACATTTTTGGAAACTTGGAAATGCTAGGAAATGATTTAGAAATGTTAAGTTTAAAAGAGGAAAGTGAACATTTTTGGAAACTTGGAAATGCAAGGAAATGATTTAGAAATGTTAAGTTTAAAGGAGGAAAACGAACATTTTTGGAAACTTGGAAATGTAAGGAAATTTTAAAGTTTAAAAGAGGGAACTAGGGCAATGTGGCCTTAAGAAAATTAATAGAGGAAATTTGACACAAGAATCAACTTGTTAAAGTGGCTTGAAGGCACCACCTAAGGGCCTAGTAAGTGACGCCACATGCAGGTGCAAAGGGTCTTGAGTTCGAGTCACTTAGGAAGCAAAATAAAGTTTTAATTTTTGGCATAAGGGGGAGGTAATGGGCGGCACCAAGGCACTTGAAGAGGAGTTTAAACTCTCTTAAAATTTCGGCTAAGTGGTGGATAAATAATAGATTTATTTTAGATTATTTTCAAGAGAGATAAATGAGGATTTATTCTTTAAATTTTAAATTAAAGAGATAAAGCTATCAAAGTGTGGAGAAGTGGTGGCCAAGTAAGGGACTCTAAGTTTGTAATTTCGACTACAAGAGGAAAAGAGGGCCATTCATTCTTTCTTTCAACTCTCTCTCTGCCGAAATTCTCTAGCAAATCTCTCCTCTCTTCTCTTAATTTTTGTCAAGCCGAAAACTCAAGGACTCATTGCCGAATTCTTCATCTTTCTCTTCTCACCTTTTCGATTCCATTCTACTTAGGCCGAATCTCTCCCTCCCAAAGGTTCATCTTTGCCGAAATTCTTAAATCAAAATACCTTAGTTGCCGAACCTTTGTAAGTTACATCACTTTTCTCCATCAAGCCTCAAAGCCGAATACTTCTGTGGTGATAAACGTAGGTGCTGTCGATTTCTTCAATGAAAGTAAGTTCCAATTTGGTTTTCATTCTTTTTCTATTAGGCTTATCGAAACCTGAGATCTAATCTATACTGTCGCTCCATGGCCGACTACTTGAAGGAAGTTTCGGGATTTAGGCGTTGTTGACTTCAAGAAGGGATATTTCGGGATTTCAAATCATAAGGTAAGTACATGTGTTTATTCGGCCAAGGGCTATGTAATGGTGATTTAAATGTTAGAAGTGGAATCTAACAGGTATCCTGTAGGTTTCGACATCTCCATAGCCAAGGGATACTTTTGAGATTTGGAAATCGCAAGGTAAGTGCCTAAGTACAATCGGCCAAGGCCATGCTTGGTATTCTAGACCTATTTCTTATTTGTTTAAAAAGCCGAAAACTAACTAGTTAGGAGTTTTGGTGGCTAGCCGATTACAAGGGTGTGCATCACAAAGTGTTCGGGACTTGATTCTTAAGTCAATCGGCAGCAAGGTAGGTTTTAAGTGTACTAATCCTATTGGGATTTGGTCTTATAGCCGAATAGGCTCTTTGCTAACATATTAAGGTTGGCCGAATGTAGGGATTTAAGATTTAAGGCATTAGATCAAGCTTGGGAAATCAATGACTCAATAAGAATATCAGGTGTGTACCCTACACTAATCTTAATAGATTTATGGCTTCAATTTGATATATGTGTTAATATGAAAGTGTAAGAATGTGGCTAAGGTACCATGTTAGGGTACAAAGTACTCAGGTACATTTCCTACTCCTACTAGGATTATGAAATATGTTATATTTAACATGTGATAAGTTATAAGAATGAGAAAGTTGGCATGTTAATGCATAATAAATATGATATGGGGCATATGGGTTATTGAAAAGGGGAAGTGAATGTGGTGACCTAAGACCACGATAATCTGAATGTGGTGACCTAAGACCACGATACCTAAATGTGGTGACCTAAGACCACGATATCTGAATGTGGTGACATAAGACCACGAATATTTATAAGGGCGATGAGCACGTCGATCGCAAATGATCGCTTCGCCGATGGTGTGTAGCGGATGGAGGGTTGACTTAGTAGTCCCCACGGTGTGCTGGTTGGTACGGGGACGTGTAGCGGATGGCATATAGGTTTGGGTTCGGGTTGCATCATTATTTTGATCTGTTATTTGAATTGAAATGTGATATGATTATGTATGCCTGAATTGTTAACTTTAGTGTTGGTTACACATTGAGTCTGTTGACTCACCCGTTGTTGTGGGAACATGTTTCGTGTGATGAACAGTGATGGACCGTGGGCAGAGCTTGTGGTGGCCATGCTCAGCTTGAAGTTATTTTATTTTGACATTTTATTTCATTTAAGTACTTTAAAATTATTTGGGTTTGTTTTGATGTAATAAGGCCATAGTGAACTCTTTTATTTCTGTTTTGTTTATTTATCATGTTACGAAATTTTTATTTATTAAAGATTAAGAAAATTTCATTTAAAATAAACTTTAAATATTTTGTCACCTGAAATAAATGGGTTTTCAATATAAAGCAAACTTGTTTTCAACTCAAGCCCAACCCAATTCGAACTTTCTCCCAAAATCACTTAAAATTTTTCAAAGTCCAAACGAATTTGAACCGGTTTTCTTCGAGGAGCATACCAGATCCGGTCAAGGCTCGTGGGCTGAGTTTGGGGTGTTTCAATTTGGTATCAGAGTCCAGTTTTAAACTCTCGGCCTGTGGTTTAAAGCCCAAAACATTTTCAAAATCTAGCCCAAATGAAATTTGTGGAAATTTTCAGGTTTTTCTGGCATGGCACCTAAGTCTCCGACCCACAGTCCACCAGGTAAGTACTTTTATCCATTTGTGTGATATATTGAATGATCTGTAGAAGGGTAGAAAAGGAATGGAACGTAGATTAGCATGATAAGTACTTGAACCCTAGGAATAGTTTTCCCCAACACTTACATAAGACTTAAGTGCCTAACTAAACAACCCTATGGCTAAGTCGCCGAGTTAGGGTGTGGCAACCCCTGTGCGCATGTCTAGGATTGGATCGGAAGAGCACGGTACTTAGCAAGTCCTAGTGACTCACCTCCTCTTCGCAGGAATCCTACCTGGTGCGTAGATTCGGTTCACCCTAACCAAGAGGACTCGGTCATAGGCTAAACACAATAACTAAAACCCGCAAGGGAACTAGTCGTGTTTTTATAAAAACCCTAGCTTTAAAACTCTTAAAATTATTTTTAATATGTGAGAACTTTTTTTACAAAATTTTTTCAAAAAAATTTCGATTTATGAAATTACAAAAATACCCCTAGTGATAAAATTACAAAAATACCATTGGTTTAGGAAATTTCCAAAATACTTACAGTTTTTATCAAAATTTTCATTACTTTATAAAATGTTCAACAAACCCTAATTTGCAAATTATCAAAAATACCTTGATGTTGGAAAATTACGAAATTGCCCCTAACTTACAAAATTACCAAAATGACCCTAACTTTTAAAATTTTTGCAATATCACCAAAGCAGAAAGCAAATTCACAAAAAGAACCCTCAAAGGTCTGCAAATTTTGAAATACCCCTGAATTATTAAACTTTACAAATTTACCTTGGTCTATTACCAAAATAACCCGGTGTTTCAAAATTACCGAAATACCCCTTGATTTTAAAATTTCCAAAAATACCCCGAGAACGCAAAATTACCAAAATACTCTTATTGACAAAATCACCAAGGAACTTTATTTTGAAAAAAAAATTACGAAAATACCTCTATAGGACAAATGAAGAAAATACCCCTGGGCTAGGAACGGACAGAAATGTCCGAAGAGTGAATGTGTATGGGAGATACTATGGAATGGATGTCACTGAATGAATGTTTGAATGAATGTATTTCTCTGAATTAGGATAGAAGACATGAAAACTTTGATTGAATCGAAAGAACCACTACTGAGCTTCTATCCATAAAATTTCTTCGCAGATAATCAGTGAAACAAGTACTAATTCATAAAATTTCTTAATCAAATTAAAGCATGGTAGTATAAATGAGCTCTAGGGGACATGGTCAAAACATGCGAGGACGCGGTAGAGGAAGAATGACTGTGTCAGAACCCGTTAGATCGGGTCAGGGGTCTGACAACGAGGTACCACCGCCACCACCACCCCCAGCTGTTGGTGTTGAGCAGCAAGCTCAGACGCGGGATGATGCTGTGTCGCAGGCTGTGCTGCGAGTTCTTGAGTTGGTGGCTGGTGTAGGAGGAAATTCGGGAGCTCGGAAGTCGGTACCCGAGCGACTTCATGCCAACGGAGCTGAGGTTTTCCGTTGAGTGTCAGGAGTGGCACCCAGTACCGCTGAGTATTGGTTGGAATCAACTGAGCGGATTATGGATGAACTAGATCTGACCCCTGAGGAGAAGCTTAAAGGAATGGTGGCATTCCTACGCGATGAAGCGTACCAATGGTGGCTCACAGTTCGTGATGGTGCCACAGTTGAGGATCTGACGTGGGACTATGTTAAGATGACTTATCAGAAGAAATATGTCGGTACCCGGTATACTGATGAGCAAAGGAAGGCATTTATGGGCCTGGTTCAAGGGAATAAGTCCGTGGCAGAGTATGAAGCTGAGTTTCTAAGGCTGAGCCGTTATGCACGAGGAGTGGTGGCTACAGAGCATGAACGGTGTGTCCGATTTGAGGATGGTTTGAGGGATGATTTAAGGTTGTTGATAGCCCCACATCAGGAACGGGAATTTTCCGCATTAGTGGAAAAAGCTAAGGTAGCCGAGGGAATCAAGGACTCGATAAAGCAAAGCTCTGATAAAAATAGGCCCAAGAGGGGTCATGGGTCGTCAGGATCGTCTGGGAGTGTGCAAAAAAGGCCTAGAGTTGGTGGGCCGCGAGGTCAGCAAGTTGTTGCAGGAGGGCAATATCGTCCTTGTGATCAGTGTGGGAAGAGACACTTAGAAGAGTGTTGGAAGATGACAAGAGGATGTTTTAGGTGTGGGTCCAAGAACCATATGATTAAGGATTGTCCAATGAACCCGGAGGGAAGTCGGCCAGCAGCTCAGAACGTTAATCAGGCTAGTAGAGGTGGACAGCAGCCTCAATGTGGTCGTGGTCTGAATAATAGAGGTAATGGTGCTGGCAGAGGACGTGGAACACCAGGCAGAGGTGCTGCTAACACTGAGGCAAGGCAACCAGGTTTGGTTTATACAGTTCACCGGAGGGAGGATGGAGACGCACCAGACGTCATAACCGGTACGTTCCTTATTCATGGAAAGCCCTATTTTGCTCTTATTGATGTGGGCTCGACCCATTCATATGTTGCATGTAGTATGGTGGAAGCACTAGGCCTAGACTCTGAACTTTCTGATAGGGAGATGACTGTAGTAAGCCCATTAGGCCAAACTATAGTGGTGGATAAGATCTTTCGGAATGTACCCCTAGAAGTTTAGGGAGTAAACTTTTGGGCTGACTTAATGGAGTTACCCTTTGGAGAATTTGACCTCATACTTGGTATGGATTGGTTGGTAGAGCACCGGGCCGTGTTGGATTGTGCGGCTAAACGAATGGAACTAAAAACCCCGGAGGGTGAGGTGGTTATCATGATAGGAGAAAGAAGGAACTACTTGTCTAATGTAGTTTCGGTGCTAAAGGCTGAAAGGATGGTTCGGAAAGGGTGCAAGGCGTTTTTAGCCTTCGTAAGTGCGTTAGATGGAAAGGAAGAAGGTGTCAGTGGAGTCAGAACAGTAAGGGACTTCGTGGATGTGTCTCCGTGGGGAGCACCGGTCCTGTTTGTGAAGAAGAAGGATGGAACTATGCGAATGTGCATAGATTATCGTTAGTTGAATAAACTGACCATCAAAAACAAGTATGCTTTGCCAAGGATAGATGACTTGTTCGATCAGTTAAAGGGGGCAGCTGTGTTTTCAAAGATAGATCTACGGCCGGGATATCATCGGTTGAAGGTAAAGGAGGCAGATATCCATAAGACCGCCTTTAGGACAAGATATGGCCATTATGAGTTTGTAGTAATGCCGTTTGGATTCACGAATGCACCAGCCGCGTTCATGGATATGATGAACCGGGTTTTCCAACCCTACTTGGATAGGCTCGTCGTCGTGTTTATCGATGACATCCTTGTGTATTCGAAGTTGGAGGAGGAGCATGATAAGCACCTACGGATAATGTTACAAGTATTAAGGGAGAAGAAGCTCTATGCCAAATTCAGTATGTGTGAATTTTGGCTTAAGGAGGTGGCATTCTTAGGACATGTGGTATCCGCAGAGGGAATAAGGGTAGATCCTAGGAAGATCGAAGCAGTGTTGGATTGGAAACCACCTAGGTTCGTGGTTGAGATCTGAAGTTTCTTAGGTTTAGCATGCTATTATAGGAGGTTCGTGGAAGGGTTCTCGTCAATAGTCGCGCCTTTGACAAAGTTATTGAGAAAGGAAGTACCCTTTGTATGGACAGATAAGCAACAGGAGAGCTTTGAGAAGCTTAAGAAGGGCTTGACGGAAGCTCTAGTTCTGATTCAGCCTGAGGCAGGAAAGGATTTTGTGGTGTACTGTGACGCTTCGCATACGGGATTAGGCTATGTTCTAATGCAAGATGGAAAAGTAGTCGCATATACGTCTCGACAACTAAGGCCTCTCATGACTTGGAATTGGCGGCAGTGGTCTTCGCTCTTAAGGTGTTGAGGCATTACCTTTATGGAGAAAAGTCGGTGATCTACACAGACCACAAAAGTCTTAAATATCTGTTGACTCAGAAAGAGTTGAACTTAAGACAGCGAAGGTGGGTGGAGCTATTAAAGGATTATGATTGTTCGATCGAGTATCACCCAGGCAGGGCGAATGTGGTAGCGGATGCTCTAAGTTGAAAGGTAGTGTCGGATCTGGGGGCGATGTTTGCACACTTAAGTTTGTATGATGATGGAAATCTGCTGGCAGAATTGCAAGTCAAACCCACGTGGTTGAATGAGGTAAAGGAAAGTCAATTGTTGGATGAGGACTTAAGTACTAAGCTACAGCAAGTACAGAATGGAGAGTTAGAAGATTATGGTGTTAACGATGAGGGAGCATTATGCTTCAAGGGAAAGGTCTGTATGCCAAAGGATGAGGAATTAAGACAAAGGATTCTTCGGGAGGCGCATAGTAGCCCTTATGCCATGCATCCCGGAGGCGCTAAGTTGTACAGGGATATAAGTGAACAGTTTTGGTGGCCTGGTCTTAAGCGGGAAGTTACTGAATCCGTAGGAAAATGTCTGACGTGTCAGCAAGTTAAGGCTGGACACCAAGTTCCATCAGGATTACTTCAGCCAATCGAGATTCCACAATGGAAGTGGGAGAGAATTACCATGGATTTCGTTAGTGGGCTTCCCCTTACGCCTACTAAAAAGGACTCGGTATGGGTAATAGTGGACCATTTGACCAAGTCCGCGCATTTCATTCCGGTAAGAGTGGATTATTCTCTTCAGAAGTTGGCCAAGTTATATGTGGCGGAAATTGTAAGGTTACACGGAGTGCTGGTGTCAATCATTTCGGATAGAGACCCCAGATTTACGTCTCGATTTTGGAGGGCACTTTATCAAGCTTTAGGCACTAAGTTGGATTTCACTACGGCCTTTCATCCACAGTCGGACGGGCAGTCTGAATGGGTAATTCAGGTGTTAGAGGATATGCTGAGGGGCTGTGTGATGGATTTCCAAGGAAGTTGGGAGGACTATTTGCCTTTAGCAGAATTTGCCTACAACAATAGCTACCAAGCTAGTATTAGGATGGCACCGTACGAAGCACTGTATGCCGAAGGTGTCGGACTCCTACGTGTTGGACGAAATTAGGAGAACGTCGAGTTTTGGGTCCTGAGATTGTTGCCGAATCTGAAGAGAAGGTTGAGGTAATTCCGGCACGGTTGAAGGAAGCATCTGATAGACAAAAGTCGTACGCAGACCTCAACCGGAAGGAAATAGAGTTGAAGTGGGGGACCAAGTGTTCCTGAAAATCTCGCCTTGGAAGAAGGTGATGAGGTTTGGTCACAAAGGGAAGTTAAGCCCAAGGTTTATAGGGCCCTATCGAGTGTTGAAGCGAGTTGGACCAGTGGCATATCGGTTAGAGTTGCCACCGGAGTTGAAGCAGATGCATGACGTATTCCATGTTTCCATGCTACATCGATATCGATCGGATCCATCTCACGTAGTACCAGTTGAAGAGGTGAAGCTAAGGCCAGACTTATCCTACGAGGAAGAGCCGATTTAGATCTTGGAACGAGACGTGAAAGTGTTACGGAAGAAGTCAGTTCCTCTAGTCAAAGTGTTATGGCGCAACCATGGATCGGAGGAAGCTTCGTGGGAGCCAGAAGAGGCAATACGACAGCAATACCCTCATTTATTTTAGCCAGGCAATTTCGACGACGAAATTATTTTAAGGGGGTAGAACTGTAACATCCTGAAAAGGGCCTATGCATTTTTTATTTAATTATACGAAATGGTATGTTTTAGGTGTTATGAATGTATTGTGAACATTTTTGGAAAATTGGAAATGCAAGGAAATGATTTAGAAATGTTAAGTTTAAAAGAGGAAAGTGAACATTTTTGGAAACTTGGAAATGCAAGGAAATGATTTAGAAATGTTAAGTTTAAAGGAGGAAAACGAACATTTTTGGAAACTTGGAAATGTAAGGAAATGTCATATAAAATGTTAAGTTTTAAAGTTTAAAAGAGGGAACTAAGGAAAGGTGGCCTTAAGAAAATTAATAGAGGAAATTTGACACAAGAATCAACTTGTTAAAGTGGCTTGAAGGCACCACTTAAGGGCCAAGTAAGTGATGCCACATGCGGGTGCAAAGGGTCTTGAGTTCGAGTCACTTAGGAAGCAAAATAAAGTTTTTATTTTCGGCATAAGGGGGAGGTAATGGACGGCACCAAGGCACTTGAAGAGGAGTTTAAATTCTCTTACAATTTCGGCTAAGGGGTGGATAAATAATAGATTTATTTTAGATTATTTTCAAGAGAGATAAATGAGGATTTATTCTTTAATTTTTAAATTAAAGAGATAAAGCTATCAAAATGTGGAGAAGTGGTGGCCAAGTAAGGGACTCTAAGTTAGTAATTTCGGCTACTAGAGGAAAAGAGGGCCATTCATTCTTTCTTTCAACTCTCTCTCTGCCAAAATTCTCTAGCAAATCTCTCCTCTCTTCTCTTAATTTTTGTCAAGCCGAAAACTCAAGGACTCATTGCCGAATTCTTCATCTTTCTCTTCTCACCTTTTCGGTTCCATTCTACTTAGGCCGAATCTCTCCCTCCCAAAGGTTCCTCTTTGCCGAAATTCTTAGATCAAAATACCTTAGTTGCCTAACCTTTATAAGTTACATCTCTTTTCTCCATCAAGCCTCAAAGCCGAATACTTCTGTGGTGATAAACATAGGTGCTGTCGAATTCTTCAGTGAAGGTAAGATCCAATTTGGTTTTCATTCTTTTTCTATTAGGCTTATCAAAACCTGAGATCTAATCTCTACTGTCGCTCCATGGTCGACTACTTGAAGGAAGTTTAGGGATTTAGGCGTTGTTGACTTCAAGAAGGGATATTTTGGGATTTAAAATCATAAGGTAAGTACATGTGTTTATTCGGCCAAGGGCTATGTAATGGTGATTTAGATGTTAGAAGTGGAATCTAACAGGTATCCTGTAGGTTTCGACATCTCCATAGCCAAGGGACACTTTCGAGATTTGGAAATCGCAAGGTAAGTGCCTAAGTACAATCGGCCAAGGCCATGCTTGGTATTCTAGACCTATTTCTTATTTGTTTAAAAAGCCGAAAACTAACTAATTAGGGGTTTTGGTGGCTAGCCGATTACAAGGGTGTGCATCACAAAGTGTTCGAGACTTGATGCTTAAGTCAATCGGCATCAAGGTAGGTTTTAAGTGTACTAATCCTATTAGGATTTGGTCTTATAGCCGAATAGGCTCTTTGCTAACATATTAAGGTTGGCCGAATGTAGGGATTTAAGATCTAAGGTATTAGATCAAGCTTTTCGGGAAATCAGTGACTCAATAAGAATATCAGGTGTGTACCCTACACTAATCTTAATAGATTTATGGCTTTAATTTGATATATGTGTTAATATGAAAGTGTAAGAATGTGGCTAAGGTACTATGTTAGGGTACAAAGTACTCAGGTACGTTTCCTACTCCTACTAGGATTATGAAATATGTTATATTTAACATGTGATAAGTTATAAGAATGAGAAAGTTGGCATGTTAATGCATAATAAGTATGGTATGGGGCATATGGGTTATTGAAAAGGGGAAGTGAATGTGGTGACCTAAGACCACGATAATCTGAATGTGGTGACCTAAGACCACGATACCTAAATGTGGTGACCTAAGACCACGATATCTGAATGTCGTGACCTAAGACCACGAATATTTATAAGGGCAATGAGCACGTCGACTGCAGTGACTGCCTTCGATGGTGTGTAGCGGATGGAGGGTTGACTTAGTAGTCCCTACGGTGTGCAGGTTGGTACGGGGACGTGTAGCAGATGGCATATAGGTTTGGGGTGTTTCAATATAGATCTGATCCATCACATGTGATTACTCCGTCTGAGATTGAAATTCGATCTGATATGACCTACGAAGAAAAACCGATCCGTATTTTAGCTTGCGAAGTGAAAGAATTGAGAAACAAAAGAATTTTGTTAGTTAAAGTATTGTGGCATCAACACGGAGTGGAAGAAGCTACGTGGGAGCCTGAAGACTCAATGAGACAACAATATCTGAACCTGTTTAACGGTAAGATTTTCGGGGACAAAAATCCCTAAGGGGGGAGAAATGTCACAGTTCGGTTTAGACCCTAGTCGGAACAGTGGTTTCAGAACCACAAATCTGAGTCATAAAATATTTTAATATTATTTTCCATGCTTTTGATATGTGAATAAGCATGTGTGAAAGTCTCGTATGAAAATTTGTCTGTTTGTATGTTTAATTTGACAAAAGGACTAAATCGCATCAATGGTAAAAGTGGCAATTCATATGTTAATGTGTTAAATTGACATGGCTTATTAAAGGTGAAGTTCTTAAGTGGAAATTAGTCCACTATTAAAGTGAGTGGACGGCAATGGTCAAGAATGACCATGTATTATATGTTTTATACATTTAATATTAAAGGTTAAAAATGTAAAATGAAAGTTTATTCATTATATCATAAAACATAAAATAAATAAGCCATGTTCTTCATCTTTTTATCACTAAAAATAAGAGAAGAAATAAGGGTTTCAAGCTCTTTCATGTTCGGCCAACACTTAGTGTGAATTAAGGTATGTTTTCAACTCGGTTTTTGATAATTTCTACGTTTTCGTAATCGTTGCTTTGTCTACTTCAAAACCCATGTCTTAATTTTGAGAATTGATGATGATTTTGAAATGTGTCTTTGATGAACATATGAACTTTGGAACATTTGATGATGAAATATGGAATATGTGTGTTTGATTAGCATATTTTATCTTTAGAGTTTTGTTGATTTTGACTAATTTGGTGGTAATTGAGAAAATGAATATTTAAGGGACTAAATTGTGAAATAAATGAAATGTATGGATTGATATGATTATAGTGTATATTCCGCCAAGCATGGGTATAAGCAAATTTGGTGTATTTTGTGATTTTGTGAAATAGGGACTAAAATATGAAAATGTGAAAATGTGAGGGCTAATTTGTATATTGCCAAATGTGTTTTTGGATTGAATTGGATGAATTAGTGAATAAAACGGTTAAATTTGAATATATACATATAGATCAAGAAACGAAGAAAACGGACTTAGATCGTGGGAAATCAAAAGTAATCGAGTAGCCGTATCCGTTTCCGTTAAACCAAACTCAAGGTAAGTCGATATACAAATAAATGTATTTGAATTGAACTGTTTGTGTATATATGAAATTTGAATTGCTATGAATATCCATTGAGTTGGAATGTATGTGAAATCTGAGTTTGCGAATAAGTCGACAAGTTGTTAAAGTCCGAGAAGTCTCGTATGAACCTAAAAATATATAAGGATTGCATATGTCATGCCATAGGTGTCCGATATGTGATATCTTGTAAGACCATCTCTGGGACGTTGGCATGGATTTGAGATTTCGTGTAAGACCACGTCTGGGACGTTGGCATCGATATGAGATTTTCGTGTAAGACCATATCTGGGACATTGGCATCGTATTTATTCGTGTAAGACCCTGTCTGGGACAGTGGCATCGATATCTAGATACATGTAAGGCCACGTCTGAGATGTTGGCATTGTACGACTATTCCGAGCATTCGAAATATCCTATTTGATTTCGAACAGTTCAACGGGCAAGTCCGAGAAACGAATGATTATGTGATTTGTATATCCATTTCAGGTACGTTTGATATGTACACCTTGTGTGTATAAAAAGGTAGGTATATTCATGAACTTACTTAGATGAGTTATGTATTTGGATTTGAGAAAGTAAAGTGTGTTACATGAATGAATAAGCTATGATCCAATTAAAGTATATGGTGATATACAAGATTGATATATGAATGGTTAAGTGAATGTGCCAAGAAGAACTATGGCTATGCGATTTGAGCTATTAGTAGATTCACATTGATTATATGTTTTGAATGTTTATATGCTAAGTTTATTTGTATATGGCTTACTAAGCTTTTGGAAAGCTTACTTTGTGTGTGTTTATTCTGTTACATAGATCGTTAAAGCTACGAGAGGCTCAGGGACCGTCGAGGATCATCATCACACTACCCAAACTCATTTTGGTACCTTTTGGAGATGTATATAGTTAAATATGGCATGTATAGGCTAGTCATTATGGAATATGTTTGGGGTGTAAATAGCCATGTAATGTGGCTAAATAAATGTTGGTAATATGCATGAGTGAATATGGTATATGATGCATGTTTTGGTATGGCATGATGGCAAGTCTTTAAATGGCAAGTCTATTGATGGATTAATGCCTTAGGGAATTGGTGAAATTGTGGATGAATCATGCACGATTATACATGTGAATTGATCCTGTAAATTAGTATACAAGTTGGCTTGAATAGAAATAAGATTGAATGAGTTGATAAGTTGTTCATTTGACATGATTTTGGTTGTCAATTGTGTATGAAATGAATTGGTAAGTTGCTTGTAGGGATGACCCTTGTGTGGGTGGCAATTTGGCTTTGAAAATGGTATATAATTGCCCACACGGTTGAGTACATGGGCGTGTGACTCGACCGTGTCCCTCGTGGTTGAAATTCAAGCAAGTCAGGATCGACCACAGGATGGACACACGGGCGTGTCATGTGGCCGTGTGGTAAAGTCAGTAGCGACCACGGGTGAGGCACATGGGTGTGTCATCTGGACGTGTGGACAAGTTAGTATGTTTGCCCTGTTTTGACATGGCTTAGACACACGGGCATGTTGATGCAGTGGGAGGCACACGGGTTGCCCACATGGGCGTGTGACCTCTGTAACTTAGAAAATTTTTTAAGTTTCTGAGAATTTCTGTATGTGTTCAGTTTAGTCTTGGCCTTATTCTAGAGCATGCTTAAGGTCTCGTTAACCTCTTTAAAGGACACCTTGATTGAATTTGATATGTTATATTACGAAATGTCTGTAAAATTTTTTGATTTATCTGGTAACGCCTCGTAACCCTAATCCAGCAATGGATACGGGTTAGGGGTGTTACATATAGTTGTGGAATGCCTCTATTTTAAATGTTGAAAGCATTGGACAGGAAGTTTGGAGATCAAATGGCTAGAATTTGTAAATGCGAAGGGTTAAAATTATTGAATTATTCAGAATTATGATCAAATTGATAGAATATGTAAGTATTTTTCACTAAATGTGTTATTGTACCAATTAGAAAATCACTTTCCATTATCATTTTATGTAATAGCCCGACTTGGGGCCTAATCGGCATAGTGGTTGCTAAATCGCAAATCCGAAGTAGAAATATGTGTTTATTGGCTTTATTGAGGTTTATGACATGTTTTCATGGTTGTGTGAAAATTTCATGAAGAAATCTATAATTTAGTGATTAATTTATTCATTAGTACTAAATTGCAAAGATTGAAAAATATGAGATTCTAGAAGTTTCAAGTATGAGATAGAATTGGAAAAATTATTACGTCCTCATTTAACAATTAGACCATCATATCTTATGATGGAGAAAAATGGACATGGGAAGGAAAAATCTCAAGAAAGGGGCTTAAGGGTATTTTAGTCATTAGGTTAATAAGTTAATAAAAAGGGAAAGAGAAGTCAAAAATTGTATCCATCTTCATCCTCCATAGCCGAAAATCACAAGAAGCCATAGCTAGGGTTTTGCTTCACTTTCAAGCTTGATTGTAAGTAACTTCTAGCCCCGTTTTTGATGTTCTTCGTATTTTTGAGATCCTTGTAGCTTAATTTAGCTATTTCTACAATTATTTTAAGCTAGAGTTCATGTTAAAAAATTTACCCATGTATGACATGCATGTATTTTGATGTTTTATGGAGGAATATGTAAGTTTGATGTGTGATGAACATATTTTTCTATGTGATTTTCATGGAAAATTCATAAAATGACCTATTTGTAAAGGTGATAAAATATGTAGTAAAAAAATTAGTTTTGAAGGAAAATATGAGCTATTATAAACTTAAGATAGGTTTGGCTAGGCTTGGGTAATCAAGGAAATGAGTACGTTTCATTATACGAGACTAGGGACCATTTTGTAAATATGTAAAAGTTTAGGGGTAAAATCATAATTTTGACAAAGTATGATTCATGGGTTATTTTAGTCAATGAGATCATTAAATAAGTGAAATTGTCATTATAGATCAAGAAACACGAAGTCTGGACCGAAACTGAGGAAAAAACAAGGTGGTGGACTAAATTGATCAACAATACATATTTTGTTACCGAGGTAAGTTTGTGTGTAATAAATCATCATAATATTATTATGCTTTTAAATGCTTGATATCATGAGAAATGTTTATTATTTCTACAAATTTGATTAATAAGGTCTCGGTGAAAGTATGATGAAGTTATATTATGTTGAAGTCCCGGTTGAACCTTAGGAATAGAAAGGATACCGCTGTCATGACATGAGATTATTAAGGTCCCGTATAAGACCATGTCTGGGACTTGGCCTCGGCACCAAATTAAAATCCCGTGTAAGACCATATCTAGGATATGGCATCGGCATCGAAGAGTGAGCCCGTGTAAGACCATATCTGGGATATGCCATCGGCATCGAAAAGAGAGACTTCGTGTAAGACCATGTCTAGGACATGGCATCGACATCGATATGAGATCCCGTATAAGACCATATCTGGGATATGGCATCGGCATCGACATGTGATCCCATGTAAGACCATATTTAGGATACGGCATTAGCATCTTATTACGTGTATGACGAGTTCGGGTATCCTTCGATATTGTCAATGGGGTAAAGAGCTAAGTTTATGTAAAAGATGGAAAAAGTGCTAAAGTTATGTGACGAAGTGATACAAGTACATGTGATAAATTCACGAGAAATGAGTCTGATATATGATATGTGATTGGTAAGAGTAAGTATGAGTAAGTTATGTCAATGTGCTTGAGAACTTGTGTTATTATTTAATGTAATGTATGAATGTATCATAAGATTTATGTTACTATTTATTACGTGCAAAGTTACTAAGCTTTATGCTTACTCCCTCCCTTTTCCATTTCCTTGTAGTATCGCCAAGTTTGCTCGGGGATCGAAGGACGTCGGAGCTCGGTTCACACTATCAAGCTATTCTTTTGGTATAGTAAAGTTCGATTATTTTGGGTATGGCATGTATAAAAATTTGGTCATTTTGTTATATGTCATATTGGTTAGCCAATGTGTTGGCTATTAATGTCACTCGATTTATTTTGTAATTGGCCATTGGAATTGGCCAACACTAGTTAAGTTACATCTAATCAATGATGATGAAATTTCATGAAGTGCAAACTTGTACAATTGAATGAGTAATGTATGAAGTATATGCATGATGTAGTAGTGTGAATGTCTTGTTAATGGACATTAAATGTGCATTATTGTTATGCTATATGTTAGAAAAATTATGATTTTAGTTGTTTTTCAGGGTGGCAAATGGCTTGGTAAATAGCCTTGTATTTGTCCACACGGATAGACACACGGGCGTGTGTCTAGGCCGTGTGTAAGACATGGTCAGCCCCATGGGCGTATTTATGGACCATGTGTCCCCTGCATCCAAATTTGGCAAAACAAAATGCCTAGTAGTAAACACACAGGTAGGGACGCAGCCGTGTGTCTCAACCGTGTGAAGGCCAAGGTCTTAGGACATAGGTGCGTGCCCAGGTAGTGTGAAGTCTGCACATTAATTGAGAAAATTTAGTTCATCACACAGGCTAAGACACGGGCGTGTCATGGCCGTGTGAGGGACACGGGTCATAGACACGGGTGTGTGCCCTGTTTGAGATAATTTTTTCTAAGTGTTCGTAAGATTTCAGTTTAATCCCGTTCCACTTTAAGTGCATGTTTAGGGTCTTGTAGACCCATAACAAGGATGTTATGAGTACAAAATGAGAAGTTTTAAGTTGGATTGAAAATTTATGGCCCGATATTGTATGATGAAGTATGTTAAGTTCGGTAATGCCTCGTACCCAGTTCCGGCATCGTATACGGGTAAGGGGTGTTACATTATAACAATAGGTGACCAAAGCATGAACGAATTCAAATGTTAGCGCCTAAATTGAAAATTTTTAAAGTTGGGTGACCAAAGCAGGAACATAGGCATAGTTGGGTGAATATTTGTATAGTTTACCCTTAAAAATAACATACAGTAAATAATAAAATGTATAGTTTGAAACTAACTAATAATAACACATAAAATATGTACGATATTAAGATGAAAAAAAAAATAAAAGTAAAATAAAAATTTAAGCACATAAAAACATCAGATTAAGAATACTAAATGAATAAAATTGTTTATCATGGTGCCACTATCAATCCTGAGTTGGAATCGAGTTAGTTTGTGACATAACTAAATCAACAACCAAATTTATATGTACAATTGTTAGAGGTAGTAAAGTGTGCATAATAAAACAAAAATGTATAAAAACCATTCATTTAAAACTTTGATTGAGTGATAAATTTAAGGTTTTACTAATGCAATTTGCATAGGTTGAAATCCCAGTATATCCACATTTTTTAATTTTTTAAATTAAAATACCCTCAAATAATATAAAATATTTTAAGAACAAAAGTATTTTTTAGTAATTTTTCTAACCGAGTTTGTAACACCCCTTACTCGTAACTGATGCCAGTACAGGGTACGAGGCGTTATATTACTAAAACCATATAAGCATTGATTTCCAAGTCATAAAAGTTCGTTCAAATTTAAAACTTTCCAATCTTCATCTTAAAGTCCTTAATATGAGCCCACAAGGATCAAATCACACGTTAGAAATGGTTCCAGACCAAACCGAGTTCTTTAGAAAACCCTGGAAAATGTCACTAAAAATAGGGGCACACACCTGTGTGGAAGGGCAACACGCCCGTGTGACCTGATAACATGGCCATGTTGAAGGACCGTGTATCACACATGGCCTAAAAATAGGGACACATCCATGTCCCATGCCCGTGTGGATTTATTTCACAATTCGAACCTACAAGAGTTTTCAAACGGCCTGGCACACGCCCGTATCCATGACTCGTGTCCCGCACACGGCGTTGACATGCCCGTGTCTCTGCCCGTGTGTAAAAACCTTGACATTCTATTTTTGACGTCAGCAACCTTACATGGTCACTCGGCTAAGGCACACGCCTGTGTCCTTAGCCCGTGTGGCGAATTAAATTTCTAAATTCAAGTGCAGGCTTCACATGACCTGGGCACATGCCCGTGCCCTATGGCTGTGTCCTCCGCATGGTCGAGACACACGGCATGTCTCAGTCCGTGTGGTTACTAATGGGCATTCTATTTTGCCAACTTAAGGTGCAGGGGGACACACGACCTAACTACTCACCCATGGAGCAGACCGTCTGTCACACACGGCCTAGACACACGCCCTTGTGCCTACCCATGTGGACAGTAACAAGGCTATTTACCAAGCCTTTTTTCTTGCCACCCTTACTTGCACCAACATATACTACGTCAAATAACCTACTCATTCATGCATCATTATACCAAATACTCAACCATGTAATTTACACTTTCATGAAAAACATCATCATTTTTATATATCATTAATAAGTAATAGCCATCATCCATTGCCAAAACAATATGACACTTGATAGAAGACTAAGTCCCTATACATGCCATACTCAAAATGATAAATCTAACTATACCAAGTGTTCCAATTGATAGTGTGATCAAGCCTCCGATTTGATACCCGAGCTAACTTGGTGGCACTATAAGAAAATGGAAAAGAGAGGGAGTAAGCATAAAGCTTAGTAAGTCGCATGTAAATAATTAACAAAAATTACCTTGCAATATCATATTCATAACATATTATAAACTTGCATATAATTATCATATAATCAAAGACATAACTTACTCATTTCCATCCTTACTATTTATACAACATAATTCGAGCTCATTTCAAATCTCACCACATCCCAAATACATATCATAAACATTGCTCACATTTACATGCACTTATACCCTGCACTTGTCATCACATAATCACACGTAATTTCGCTTAATCAAAGTTTCTCGATGAACACTTTGGAATAATACCGGATGCGCGGTGGTTTCGCACACAGCCCACCAATAATAAATAACATAGTAGTATCACACACAGCCCACCAAAATAATCACATATCCTTGGTGGTATCGCACATAGCCCACCAGCAATAACAAATATGGTGGTATCGCACACAGCCCACCAATAATAAATAACACGGTGATATCCCACACAACCCACCAATAATCACTTATTCATGGTGTTTATCTGATAATTTATACACTTTTCATTCATTTGAATAGATATCAACAATATTCATAGCAATAATTAAACATATTATGCAATATCAATGGTTATAAGCATAATAACAATAGAGTTCTATTATTCACATACAACTTACCTCGATGCACAAAATTTGGGTGACTATTTCGATTTAGTCCACTATCTTGGTTTTCTACCAGTCTAAGTTCGGACTTCATTTTTCTTTATCTATAATAACAAATTCACTTATTCAATTACCACATTATTCAAAACATTTCAAAGTTTCTATTTTGGTAAAATTACCGTTTTGCCCTTAATCTTTCACAAAATTATGATTTTACCCCTAGGCTCGTAAATCATTTTTCATCAATTTTCCTTATTTAACAAGCCTAGCCGAGCATTTATTACTCGTATAGAAACTCACAATACCAATTATTTCATGCATTTACTACCCATTCTACAACCTTTACAAAAAGGTCCTTTTTAGGTGTTTTTATGGAAACCCCCTTCAAAAAAGTTGTTTATTAAACAACCAAGTTTGTAACACCCCTAACCCGTATCCGTCGCCGGACTAGGGTTACAAAGCATCATCGAAGAAGATACAACTCAAAACAGACATTTGTTTTTTACATTTCATGTACTCATACTTTGCTTACCAAACACAACTAGCAGATATATTTTGAAACATTTAAACAGTCATTTGCATATTCAGTCAATACAAATTTCATATCATAATAATAAAACCAAAACCATTCACATCATATTTGAAACCTATCTTAAATCTATAACATAATCAATCATCATTTTTTTTAAGTCTAAATAAATAAACATCACTTTTAAAACTATATACTCTAATATGCAACGTAACTAATCCACATATGTCTCATCATTTTAATGCATCTTATCTCAATTATCATTGCACTTTATAACAAAATTTTATAACTACATGTTATAGATATAATAATAATAATAACCTAAAAGTAGAATTTACCATTTACTAATGCATAACATATTAAACTTTAAACTTTAACCATATGTGTCAATATATCACATAAAATACAACCCTCATCATCAATACAATGCGATTACCAAAACTCATGTCATAGCCGAATATACCTAGTTAACCACAAGCCAATTTCTCTAAATATGAAAACTCTACTTAGCCTTTCAAGTACATGCCATAACCGTATATAAATAACATAACAGAATTAAACAAAACATGCACTTGTACATATATAACATACTTACTATTACTAGCCCACACACATACATTTAATTTAGTATCTTTCATTACAAATACATTTGACACTTAATTAATCACATATTAATCCATCTCCAATGCACAACAATTATAAACATCTAACATAAATTTAAACCAAATAATTAAATTGAACATACACGTCATTTAATCAACACAATTTAATATGTTAAAAGCCATAAAACCAATCATTACCTATCAATATATATATGCCATATCCGAATTTAAATCTTAACAAGCCATACATACCTTACCTACAGATATATTTATATCTTAACATGACAATGAATTAATAACCATATATACCAATCATAATCCACACCTCAAATCAAATACATTATAAGTAATTATTTATTTCAAATCACAATATTGCCGAATACATAGATACTTTAACCTTACCATTTCAACTTTAATTATCAAGACTTAATGACCAATATGAACACATACCCTATTACTTATAATCAAACATATACATTCAGTTCAAACCTATATATCAACTAAACTAATCCATCAAACAAACATAACCAAAATATAAATACCAACCACATAACCAAATTCATTTTGTCTAGTTTTAGAACATAATACAATCATACCTATTATGAACATATACTTAACCAAATATGCATATGTATAAACCCATTCACAATAACCATTGCAAACCATCAGCAAAGATAGCAAGTCAATCAAAAGAGGATAAGCCATTTTCGCATGGCTACTAATTACATACATAGGTACTCAATTCATATTCAACCTTTTTCTAAGCTATACATGCCATATATTCGAAATTAACATAACCAAAATACCAAAGTAAGCTGTCGATAGTGTGATAAGTCTTGCTGACGATCCCCGAGCTCGTAATGAATCCAAAATCTATAAAATAGAAACCGACAAAGATACACAAAGTAAGCTATTTAAGCTTAGTAAGTCAATAGCAAAGTAATATCAACCAACTTAGAAAAATCAAATATACAAAGTTATATCAAGTAAATAATTATACACAATCACAAATAATTACTCAAATTTCAATATCAAAGTCACACAATATACTATTTGGCCGATTGCACATAATTAAGCTTTTACACTATTCACATGTTTACGTATTCACTTCCGAATAAATATAATGGATATTTATAACTTACCTTTCACTTCTCAACACAAATATAAAATACGTGCCTGAGTTATTTTAATTTAAATATCACATTAGCCTTCACTTACAGATGCCCGATGAACCATTCAAAATTAAAAAGGATACGCGGATAGTCAGAAGCTCGTACAATGCCAACGTCCTAGACGTGGTCTTACATGTAATCACATATAGATGCCAATGTCCCAGATAGGGTTTTACACGTAAACACAAATAGATGCCAACATCCCAGATGTGGTCTTATTTGGTAACACATAACAGATATCCTATGTCATGACATATGTATCCAATTTATTCCTAAGGTTCGTACGGGGCTTACGGATGTCGAATCTCAGTCGAATCAAGCTCGACGTCGACGACCGTGAAATCGACTATTCAACCACTTTTGTCTTTCCCCGATCCAAATCTGATTTCTTTAATTCTTGATTTAAACATATTCAAATTAAACTTATTTAAACACCAATACACTCAATTTAGCCTAAAAACACATAAATAGGAAAATTATAATTTTTCCCCTAACATTTTACACATTTTACAATTTAGTCCTTTTTTTCACAAAACACAAATTACACAAAATTTGTCCACACTTCTTTTGGGCCGAATTTTCATAGCATTATTAAAAGCCCATACATTTCATTCATTTTGCATTTTAGTCCTTCAGAAATTTATTTTCGCAATTTAGTCCTAATTACTCAATTTCATCAAAAATTCAAAGACAAAACTTGTTAATCTAACACATATAATTCATATTTCATCATCAAACATAAAAAATCACAAGGTACCATCAATGGTAAAACACAAAATCATCATCAAATTCAAAAATTAAGACATGGGCTTTGAAGATAACTTAGCAAAGATATCAAAAACGTAAAAATTATCAAAAACCGAGTAAAATACATACCTTAATTTAGCTCAACAATTGTCGAATACCCTAGCTCTCTTATTTCTTTTTCTTTTCCATAGTATTGGCACTAAAAAGATGAGAATGGCTTCCTTTAATGTTTTGTTTTATTATATTAACCTTATATTATAATATATATTATTTTAACCTTTATAAATAATATAAAAAAAACTATATAATATAAACATAATGCCAATGCCGTCCACTTTCTTTATTAATGGGAAAATTGCAACATAAATCCCCCATATTAAAAAGACAACAACAATTAGGCATTTTCACAACTAACCATCAAATTTTCATTTTACGCGATTAAGCCATTTTATTTAATCAGACACTCAAACAACAAAATTAAAACACGAAAATTTAACACAAGCAAATTCAGACATAATAAACACTGAAAAAAATTTTAAAATATTTTTCTGACTCGGATTTGTGGTCCTGAAACTACAATTCTAATTAGGGTCAAAATCGGGCTGTTACAAAGTTTCATTTGCTTCCATCAGCAAACAACACCAATGTTCCCATGGCAAAACCCTAGACTCTCAACCATTTTGCAAAATAGTCCCCACATTGGCTAGCTTCAGCTACAAGGGCTCCAAATGTACAAAAATTATAAAATGTCAATGTTGGTGGATTAGGTGACTTAATTGGAGAAATAGAATAAAATAAAGTGAATAAAAGATATCAACTTTTATCTTTCTTCTCTCCCTCGATTTTTCACTCAAGAAAAGGGCTATGGAAGCTTGAAACACATTACTAAGGGCCTAATTGCACATTAGGGGCCTCCAATTTAATATTCTATAGCTATTTGACACCTTTAGCTTGTTGAATAGGACTTTTGCACTTAATGCGATTTAGTCCTTTTTTCAAAATTTAGCATGCAATCGCTAAAATTAATGCACCAAAATTTTCATGCACTCATATAATCATGTTATAACACATAAAATAATAATAAAACTAATTTCTCCAACCTTGGATTAGTGGTTTCAAAACTGCTATTCTGACTAGCATCAAAATCGGGCTATTACAATTCTCCCCCTTAGGGATTTTCATCCCCGAAAATCTTACTAGTGAAAAGGTTTGGTTATTGGTTTCTCATAGCCTCCTCGGGCTCCCATATAGCCTCTTCTACCCCATCTTTTTGCCACAATACTTTCACGAGAGCGATACTTTTGTTCCTCAATTTCTTAACCTCCTGATCTAAAATCTTAACCGGCTCTTCACCATAGGTCATGTACGGTTGAATTTCAACCTCTGTCGGCACAATAACATGCGAAGTGTCTGATCGGTAACGACGCAACATAGATACGTGGAATACATCATGAATTTTTTCCAACTCAGATAGCAATGCCCAACGATAAGCTACCGGCCCTATCCTCTCGGTAATCTCATACGGTCCGATAAAATGTGGACTTAACTTGCCATTCCTACCGAATCTGAGGACTTTCTTCCACGGGGATACTTTCAAAAATACCTTATCACCGACTTGAAACTCAATCTCTTTTCGTTTCATGTCCGCGTAGGACTTTTGTCTATCCAAAGCAACCTTTAAAAAATCACGAATCACTTTTAGTTTTTCTTCTGTTTCTCTGACTAGGTCAACCTCGTGTATTTGATTTTCTCTGAGTTTGGTCCAATACAAGGGCGTTCAGAACTTACGCCCATACAAAGCCTCACAAGGCGCCATTTTCAAACTAGACTGATAGCTATTGTTGTAGGCAAACTCTACCAACGGTAAGTACCTTTCCCAACTGCCTTGAAACTCAAGAACACAACACCGCAGCATATCTTCAAGAATCTGAATTACTCTTTCCGACTGACTGTCGATTTGTGGATGGAAAGCAATACAAAAATTCATTTTCGTCCCTACACTTCTTGCAACTTTTTCCAAAACCTTGATATGAACCTCGGATCTCTATCTGAAATGATCGATAAAGGTGCCCCATGAATTCTCACAGTTTTAGAAACATACAGATCGGGCAGTTTCTCAAGTGGATAATTGGTACGCACCGGTATAAAATGAGCCAATTTAGTTAGCCTATCAACCACAACCCACACATCATCTTTCTTCTTTTGCGTAAATGGCAATCCAGACACAAAATCTATGGTGATACGGTCCCATTTCCACTCGGGAACCATCACAGGCTACAGTAAACCCGAAGGTACTTGGTGTTTAGCTTTCACTTGCTGAGAAATTAAACACTTAGAGACAAACTCAGAGATGTCTCTTTTCATTCCCTACCACCAATACATTTTCTTCAAATCATTATACATTTTCACACTACCCTGATGGATAGACATACAACTGCTATGTGCCTCATTCAAAATCATTTGAATAAGCTCATTATTTTTGGTACACAAATTTAGTCTTGAAATATTAAACAACCATCTGAACCAATCTAAAAGTCTGATTCTATACCCGTCTCGCACTGAGTTATCTTAGCTTGTAACTCTTTATCACCTTTTTGAGCTTCGCATATCTCTTGCAAGAACATTAGTTTTTCTCTCACCTCGGCTAAAACTGAACCATCATCAGTCACAGAAAACTGAGTATTCATAGCTCTCAAGGAAAGCAATGACTTCCTACTCAAAGCATAGGCGACCACATTCGCCTTTCCAAAATGATAGTCAATTATCAACTCATAATCCTTTTTCAACTCTAGCCATCTCCTCTGTCGTATGTTTAACTCCTTTTGAGTCATCAGATACTTTAGACTTTTATGGTCGGTGAATACTCGGCATTTCTCGCCATACAAATGTTGTCTTCACATCTTCAGTGCGAAAACTATGGCGGCTAAGTCTAAGTCGTGAGTCGGGTAGTTTTTCTCATGCGGTTTTAGTTGTCTCAAGGTATAAGCTATTACCTTGCCTTCTTGCATAAGCACACACCCTAATCCATTTAAGAATGCATCACTATAAACCATAATTTATTTTTCCGGTTCAGGTTGCACTAAAACTGGAGCCTCAGTCAACAATGCCTTTAGTTTCTCAAAAATCTGTTAGCACTTTTCTGTCCATTCGAACTTAACATCTTTTTGTAACAACCTCGTCTTCGGAATAGCAGTCATGGAGAATCTTTTGACGAATTGTATGTAGTATCCCACTAAGCCTAAAAAGCTTCTAATCTCTGATACATTCCTCGACAGTTTTCACTCAACAATAGCAGAGATCTTACTTGGGTCAACTCTAATTTCGTCACTCGACACAATGTGTCCTAAGAATCTTACCTCGCGAAGCCAAAACTCACTTGTGCTAAACTTAGCATACAACTGCTTATCTCTTAAGGTTTGCAAAATAGTTCTCAAATGCTCCGCATGCTCACTCTCATCCTGAGAATAAATTAATATATCATCAATAAAAACAACTACAAATTATCCAAGTACAGTCAGAAAATATGGCTCATTAAATCCATAAAGATGACAAGAGCATTTGTTAAGCCAAAGGGCATGATGAGAAACTCATAATGGACATACCTCGTCTGAAATGCAGTTTTCGATTCATCTTGTTCCTTAACTCTTAGCTGAAAATAACCGGACCTCAGGTTTATCTTAGAAAACACTGTGGCTCCCTTCATTTGGTCAAACAAATCATTGATCCTTGGCAAAGGATACTTGTTCTTAACTGTAACCTTATTGAGCTGCCGGTAGTCTATACATAATCTCATTGACCCGTTGTTCTTTTTCACAAAAAAGTACTGGAGTACCCCACGGAGAATAGCTTGGTCTCACAAAACCTTTATCCATTAACTCTTATGACTGAACCTTCAACTCTTTTAACTCCAACGGTGCCATACTATAGGGGGCAACTGCAATAGGTGCAGCACCAGGAACCAACTCAATACCAAACTCAACTTCCCTAGTTGGAGGTAATCCAGGCAACTCTTCCGAAAACACATCTAGGTACTCACATACCACAGGCACTGACTCAATCTTTACTTTCGACTCTTGGGTATTCAACATGTAACAGTCAAGTTTAGACCCTAGTCAGAATAGTGGTTTCAAGACCACAAATCTGAGTCAAAAAAATATTTTAATATTATTTTCTATGCTTGCGATGTGAGATTAAGCATGTTTGAAAGTTTCGTGATTTAATTTATCTGTTTGGGTGCTTAATTTTATAAAAGGACCTAATTGTGAAATATGCTAAATTAGCATGCCATATGTTAAAAGCGCTTATGTGTTATGTCTTTATAAGTGTGTGGCTTTATGAAGTAATTAAGCCATTATGTTAGTAAGTGGATGATAATGGACAAAAATGGCCTTAATGTATAAAAGTTTATTATGTATATTAAAAGGCAAATTTTGTAAAAGGATTAATAATGTTATTAAATTAAAACAAAACAAACATTTTGTCCAAATTTTTATCAGAATGTTCAAAGAAAAAGAAAGAAAATAAACCAAGCTAGGTTTTGGTTATGCTCAAGCTAAATTAAGGTATGTTTTGGCTTCGATTTTTGATAATTTCTATGTTTTTGTAATTGTTGCTTTGTGTTCTTCAAAACCTATACTTTAATTTTGTGAATTGATGATGAATTCGAAATGTGCCATGGATGAATTCATGATCTTTGTGAAGTTTTGTGATGAAATATGAAATATATGTGTTAGATTAACATGTTTTGTCTTTGGATTTTTGATGAATTTGAGTAATTAGGACTTAATTGAGAAAATGATATTTCGAGGGACTAAAATTTGAAATAAATGAAATATATGGACTTGTATAAAGCTTGCGAAAATTCGGCTTAGCATGGGTAACATGAAATTTTGTGTATTTTGTGATTTTATGAAATAGGGACTAAAAGGTAAAAATGTGAAAATGTAAGGGCTAATTTGTAAATTGCCCTAAATATGTGTTTTTGGATTGAATTGAATGATTTGGTGAATAAATGGGTTAAATTTGAATATGTATCGATCAAGAATCAAAGAAAACAGATTTAGATTAAGGAAAATCGAAAGTAATTGAATAGCCGAATCCGTTTGTTTAGTCAAATCCGAGGTAAGTCGATATACAAATAAATGCATTTGAATTGAGTTATTTATTTATCTATGAAATTTAGATTGCGATGAATATGGTCGAGATGTTATGTATATGAAATCGAGCAAGTATCGACAAGGTATCAATGTCCAAAAAGTCCAGTATGAATCTAGGAATAGATAGGATTACATATGTCATGACATAGGTTTCTGATATGTGATATCATGTAAGACCATGTCTGGGACGTTGGCATTGATTCAAGATTTTGTATAAGACAATGTTTGGGATGCTGGCACCAATATGAGATTTACGTATAAGACCATGTCTGGGACATTGGCATCGTAATTGATTTCATGTAAAACCCTGTCTGGGACAGTGGCATCGATATCTGAGTACATGTAAGACCACGTCTTGGACGATGGCATTGTACGACTATTTCGAGCATTCTGAGTATCCTACTTGGTTCTGAACAATTCAACTAGCAAGTCCAAGAAATGAATATGTGAATTGTATATTCGTTTCAGGTACGTTTCATGTATATGCTTTGTTTAAGCATGAAAGGTAAGTATTATGGACTTGCAAAAGAGAAATAAGTGCATCGATGTAATGTGATAAAATGTGATATATGTACGACTATGATATGAGCAAAAGAGATGCTTTGAGATATGATGTGTTGGTAAGCTATGGCTAAACAAATGAGCCAAAGAAAATGTTATGAGTTTGCAATTGAGAAACATAAATGAAATTGTATTATATGATTATGAGCATTTTATGTTAAGTTTATTTGTATATGGCTTACTAATCTTTTGAAAGCTTTCTTTGTGTGTGTTTGCTTTGTTTTATAGATTGTCGAAGCTACGAAAGGCTCATGATTTGTCGAGGATCATCACCACACTATCAATCTCTATTTTGGTACTTTTGAATGTGTATATAGGTAAATATGGCATGTATAGGCTAGTTATTTTGGAATATGTTTGAGATATGTACATAACCATGTGATATGTCTAGATAAATGGTTGGATTATGAGTGACTAGCCATGTCCTATGATGTTTAGTTTTGGTATAGCTTGATAGCAAATGAAATGGTCATATGAATGGTAAGCTTATTGATGCATGTTAGCATATTATTGATGGTAAGTCTGTGATGGATTATACTTTCAAATGTATATAATTGGATTGAACCGAATGTCTTATAAGTTGGTGTGATTGTTAAGCTAATAAGTGGTTAGAAATAATGTACATTTTGGTATGTTTTGGTTGCCTTTGATGCTTGGATTGGTGCTTAATTGTGCTTGTAGGAATGACCCAAAGTGTTGGTGGCATTTTGGCCTCGCAAATGGCCTATAAGTACCCACACGATTGAGCACATGGCCGTGTGGCTCGACCGTGTCCCTATTGGTTTTATTTCAAAAAAAGTCAGCCCCTTTCTAAAGCATGTTTAAGGTCTTGTAGACCTATTTAAGGGACAACTTGATTCGATTCATTGAATTATATTATGAAATGTCCGTAAAATGTTCTATTTTGTCTGGTAATGTATTTAACCCTATCTCAGTGATGGTTACATGTTAGGGGTGTTACATCAAAAATGTAAAGAGCATTAAAAACAGGGTAAGAATGGACTTACAATCAAACTTGGAAGTGGCCAAACCCTAGCTATGGCTCCCCCCTTATGAATTTTGTCCATGAGGAAGAAGATGGACGAAAATTGGCTTTTGCTTTTTGGTTCATTTAATACCAAATTACTAAAATGCCCTTAATGAAAAACTTTGAAAACATACAAACCATGTCCATTTTTGTCCACCAACTAAACCAATGGTATAATTTCCATTTAAGGACCTTTAATTTAAAATCTCATGGCAATTGGACACCTCTAACATATAGAATTCAAGTTTTGCACTTTTTGCAATTTAGTCCTTTTAACTAAATTGTGTGACCAAACGTCAAAATATTCAAACGAAATTTTCACAAAATCATTCCATAAAATTGTAGACCATAAAAATACAATAAAAACGAACTTTTCTTCATCGAATTTGTGGTATCAAAACCACTATTAGGACTAGACCCAAAATTGGGTTGTTATAGTCAAAGTTAATAGGTCCTTCAATGAGTAAAGATAACGACAAGGGAAGCTTGTCTAAGCTTTCAATTTTTCTGCAAAAGTGAATATTTCGGTGAGTGCTTTGGAGTAGCTGCTCGTAAGCGATTCGTTGTGTATTTGGGAATTTATAGGTAGCTTAAACCCGTTTTCTAAATTCCGAGTGTAAGTGTTCTTTTGCCTATGCTAAATATGTGATAAATATGTTTGTGAATTGTGATAAGGAGGATTATGATGTGATGAAATATGAACATGTTGGGATGATTGTTGTGACGGTAAATATGAGGGTATGTTATTCATGCCATGTGACAGTGTGTATAATATGCTAATGATATTATTATGTAGTGAATATGTGCAGATAATCGGTAAGTAAAATTTTATGACATTATGGATATTTCGGCCGTGTGACTTAATGAAACCGTTGCATATAGTTGGCATGCCATAGGATTGTGAGTACTCACTTATTTGTGATTGTGATATATGGGGCGCTAAGGCCTAGGGACAGTTTTGGAGAGATAAGGGAATGTGAGCCAAGCTCCATTCACTAGGATATGTATGTGTGGTGTGTTGGAGAGCGTTAGCGATATTCTTCGCTTATGAGATATGTTTGACTCTATGAGTCTATGTGTGGTGTGTTGGAGATCCGTGTATCCGATGTGTGGTGATAGAGTCTACTTTATGTTTCTTAAAGTCAAGAGCCAAATTATCATGCACTGTGACTAATGTGACTACATGTAATTATATGTGCTTATATGTGATTGATGTGTGTCAGAAAATTGATATATGTATGCCTAAACGCTTGTATAAATAAGGTGTAAAAGAATGCACGGAATATGACTAATTATGTGAATCACAAAACTTAGTTAATGATGTTTTGGAAATATGCTGTATGTTGTTTGGTTGTTTGTGTAGTGGTTGTTCTAGGCATTCACTGAGCTTGTTAATCTCACCCACTCCATTTTATCCTTTTCAGAGAAGTTGCATTCTCAGTGTGAGAGGTGTGGCCGTTGAGGGATTGATCCAAGCCATTCTTTACTTATTACAGTAGGTGTTTCGCTTATTCTAGTTCTAGGGAATAAAAATGCAATGTGGTAGATATTTATATTTGTTTATTAAGACGTATTGGGGATTATTTGTATATTTCATATGTTTGGGAAGCTTGTGAACTCAGAGATGGTGCTCGGTTTATTGTTTGGACATTTTGATGCATATGTGACTAGGTGAATGAAGCATGATGTTTAGGGACTAAGTTTGAATGATTTAAATGCTCTTATATTGTAAATGTTTTTTGACTTGAAGTAGAGGTATCGATGTTAAGCCTTTTAGTACGATACCTCTGTATTTTCGAAAGTGCAGGGAGTCAAAATATCAATTTGGTATCGATACCTTAGCCCCAGTATTAGTACTTGGGGTGTAATTCTCGATACCTTGCGAAAGGTACCGATATTTTCTAATGTTTTGAAATTTGGCGAGAAACATAATGGTACTTTGGTAACGATTTTCCAGGTGGTATCGATACTACTTAAAGGAAACATCAATACCATAGAGTCGGTATGGATGCCTATGTAACATTTTTTGGAAAATTTGTTAAGTGGTCCCAATGCGCTAGATATGTGCATTATATGTTTGTTTTTCATATGTTAGTATGATCAAATGCTGAATTGAGTTTTCATGACTTGATATCCTCAGTAATTTTCCCGAAAATTTTACGTAGGTATCGACGTGAGACGTGAGACGGCGGTGTGGGATCTTGATTTTTGGCCAGGCGTCTAGGCCGGGTATGGGGTGTTACAAAGACTTTTACTTACATTAGAGTATATGAGTCACACATACATAGTCCATCATCAACTCAGGATTAAGGTATGTCAGACTATGAATGTCACAAGTGAATAAATCTATAAATAGATCTAGTTTCTAATCTACTTGGGTCTTGTTTGATGTATTGTCAATCCAATCGGTCACATCTATGTCTCTATTAGGGATGGAAAAACGCCCAGTGTATTTCGATCTAATTCGCTTTTAATGGAGTAGATTTTTCATTTCAAAAGTAAATGTGGGTCAAGGTGGATGCTTTTCTTTTTGATAGCGGTTATGGTAATTGTTTGCCTCAACCCGACCCGCTCCACTATATAAAATTATTATTTTATTCTTATATATATAAACTATTAAAAGGATAAAAATATAATAATATAATTAGAAAAAATAATATTTTTATAGCGCTTTTTGAAGAATTATGTTTAAATAGTTTTGACTTTAAAAAGATTAAAAAATTAAAGAAAATGGTAAAAATTAGATTGAAACTGAGCAGGGAAAGGCGGAGATGGATGCATCCAACATCCATGGGTGTGATAGTGGTTTACAAGATTATATATCCATAGTGGAGTGGGTCAGATGGTGAAACGAAGCATGCCAGTTGTAGAATGTAGTTGATTTAGCATTATCCGCCCTCACCCTGCTCCATTCCCATTCCTAGTCTATGGAGTCATCAGCTCCGATGCTTAACACAAAGCACCTCCACAATTGGACTTGATAGATGACTTATTAGCCATTGAACCGGTTTGCTCACTTTGTATTAGACTAAGGACATGTTAGGTTTATCTACTAATACAAGTTGTATTTCTATATTACGATCTAACCACGTAAAGTCCTTAGTATTAGTTAAACGTCCAATAATCAGTGAGCCAATATTTGCTTCCATTTTTCAATGCATGCACAAAATTAAGAATAATATACAGAGATTATTAAGATAATCAGTTACTATTTTATTAATCCAATTTGTTCGAATAAATCCAACATTAAAAGAGCATAGAGCTGATAGAATCAGAATCCCATTTAAAGAGTTTCACATGTAATAAGGCTTCCGTTTTATGAGCTGCCTTATTTGCATCCATACTAGTCCCAACAAAGGATACATATTGAAGTTACATTTTCAACTTAACACTATTTGATACTAAGATTCCAATTTTAGAAACATCAGGTGATGAGTGTATTAACGCATAGATTACTAGTAAATAGTCTGATTCCAAGATCACATTATCAAGCCGTGAAAATTTCAACCAAGAGATGGATTCAACAATAGCAACTGCCTCCCCAAGAAATGGTGAATACCTCATTCTTTTAAAATCCTATGGCCCCTACACCAATTGCAATGACACTTTTAAACTATGACAGCAAAACAAACAACATAGTTAGTCTCAAAATGCGAAGAGCCAATATTATATTTAAAAAACCTTAAGGGATGAGGCAACCAATGGCCATCAATTCTTCCCATGCTTGAGCCAACAGCTGGTACACACCGATTTAGCAAAGCAGTTTGCTGCACCCCAAAACCAACCACCTTCTCATTAGCTAACAAATGTGCAACTCCACGTGGAAGAGCACTTATTGACTATCCATTAAAAGCTACTTGTTTTAAGTAGTGAAACAAAACAGTGGTCATTTGAATAGTATTCACACCAAGAACCAGCTGACCTGATATTTGTCCATCACCGAAAGCAGTCCCAATAGATAGAACTTGATCCAAAAATGGATCTACAACCCTCCAAGCCTCATTTGGGGACAAATGAGAATGATTATGATCACTATTAGACGAGGCTTCATTGATCACATCCCAAGAGCTCAATAAATATCAGTAGCCCTACAAATAACCACGGGATCCTAATCAATATGCTTCCAAAGAAAGAAGTTCTGGTGAGCCCACAACATCCATAGAATGATCAACCCTTGTTTTTACTTAGCCATCTCAATTGATGTCAAGAGAATAGTCACAAAATGAAATCTTGTCAAAACCTACTACGTACCACACATCAATGATCTTTGGACACAAAAACATAACATGCTCAAGATCCTTATCAATTCCACATCTAGCACAAGTTGGGTCAAACAAAATACCTTTATCATGTAATTGAAGCTTTATAGGCACAAACTACCCAAGATCCCATCCAATAAAATCCTTGACCTTTGGGGGTATCTTGCAAAACCAAATTTGTGACCATACCCCATTGATAAAATTGATAAGAGTTGACTCTATGTTAAAAGCCACCTTATTGGTTGACTTCACACTGTAATGTCCATTAGTATAAAGGTGCCAAATGAAACAATCTAATTGAGAAAATAAGCTTACCAGGATACATCAAATTTAGTCAACATTGCTTGGGATTAAAACCCCTTTGATAAGCTTCATGTTCTAATCAGTCCCATCCATCATTCAAAGATCACCCACCTTTATGTCTTCCAGACTAGGTAGAAAAATTGATTCAATGAAGAAATTATCATCATTAATAAGCTGCGGGACCCTAAGCACCTTAATATCCCACCTGTTGCCCACCTTTCATTGGCACCCCTTATTTAATAGACCCTTAGTTTCACAAAGCCTCTACCAAACCAAAGAAACATTAGTCCCATTAGATAACTCAAGAAAACTATTATTAGGGAAATATTTAGGTTTGAAGAAATGGCTAATGAAAGAATCACAACAAGAAACCAACCTAGCCACCTATTTACCAAGCATCTTCAGGTTTCAGAACCATACCACCATACTTCTTTGGTGTGCATTGTTGGATTTGGAGCCGTAAGTATAGTATATTGATTTGTGAACTTGTAATTTCTTTTCAAATAAATTGGTTAACAAAATAATTGATGGATTACATTAATATACTTTATATTATGTTCGCATGTGGTTTTTTGCATAGAAAGAAAATTAGAAACAAATATTGACTCACTTATTTTCTAATGTTTAAACTAATAGTAAGATGTATTATGTGGTCGGATCATAATAGGGAAAGACATCTTATATTAGGAGGTGAACCTAAACATGTCCTTAATTTAATCAAAAATGAGATAGCTAATTGAAATACTAATATGTCATCTATCAAGTCCAATTAGGGAGATGCCTTGTCTTAGGCATCTGAGCAAATGGCTCCTAGAAGATAGAGGCATAGATGTGACTGACTGGATTTACTGTACATTAGATTGGACCAAAAAAAAAAAGATATTGAATCCATTATGGAATTATTCACTTGTGACATTCAAAGTATGGCATACCTTAATCCTTAGTGGATGGCATACTATGTATGCATGACTCGTATATTTTGATGTAAGTAAAAACCTGAGTTTAAATAGATAAGGAACTAAAAGATGGTGCATTGGGTATACGACTTCTGTTGTATGTAACATCATACACAATAGTGAAATTCATAGCCCGAGATCTGGGTAAATGGTATCCTCTCATTGGCATTACATGATTGATGAAAAGTAACTGTGGCATTACATGACTTGAATATTATTTAATAGTAATTAACTTTTCATGAAGGAAGATGTAATGATTACATTGAGATAAAATAGGATCATATTTGGAGAACAAATTTATCCGGATGTGAACCTCGTATGCAGTTAAGATTACGAGTCACGATTTAAGTTTCCCGATCTTTCTAAATAAGATCAAACTCGAAAAATGATAAAAGGGTAGGAATAAAAGAAAGATAATGAAGAAAATGGTGAAGGGATATAACTATCGAACTCGAAAATAATCTTAGAAATAAATCTATGCTATATAATAACGAGACACAGTTTCTATAAAGATAATTAACATTTCAAAAAATTTGGGATAATTGAAGAAAAATTGTGACCACTATTTATATATGAAATACGAACCAATAGTATAAGAGTGATCGCCACACTTTGGAAAATAAAAAGGGTGGAAGTGATAAGATCGAATAAGTTTTGAACACCACACGATATGTAACACTCCAAACCCGGCCTAGACGTTATGGACGGATCTAGCATGTCACATCGAACGATAGTTGAAAAGCTAAGCGTTTGTTAAAAAGGTTGCATCTCTTTCAAAACTCTGAGTTTTGATGTTTGTTTGTAAAAACTCCGGTTTACTTAATGTCCCTTTTTTTAAAGTTGTTATCATTTGAAAAGACTGTTTTTGTTATGAGAATTGAAATTGAATCGTTGCGGAAACGTGATATTTTGGAAAGCGATTATTTATGTTTTTATGAAAATCCCGTATTTATGCATTTAACAGTTATTAACGAAAATTTAAAAGATATATAAAACCAGCAGCCTTATTACAAAACATTAACCCAGAATAAAATAAATCTCAGAGTAAAACAAAACGTAAATTACTAAGTTCACGATGTATGGCCACCACAGAGTCCACCGTCGCCCCAAATCCTCAATCCTAGGGATTACCTGTAAGATTAAAGGAAAAGGGGTGAGTTACAAGAACTCAATGTGTAATCCCCTAAACGATCACTGACTGGGCCCGAGCCCATAAAACATCAAACTGGGCCTAAGCCCTATAATCATGTAAGTGCAGATAATGTAATGCAACCCAACCCAATCCAACCACATACACTCATGTACCAACCAATCGTCACCTGTGGGGATCAAGTCAACCCACCCCGCCAATCGCACCGTTAATGCAGTCAAGCTGTTAATCACAATATTTGTGGCTGAGCCACCGGAGTTAAAATACGTATATATATATTTGGCATAGCCACTAAATCAATAAGTGGCAAAGCCACCGCGCTACACTGCTCTTCAATCATTATCTCACCCCATGCAATATGATAACATACAATATATCAACATATAAAAGTGTAATAAAATCATGCACACGATACTCAACCACAAAAAAAGAGTACTACGGTCATTCTACCCATTTAGGGTATTTCCGTAATTTCGTAACCCAGTGGTATTTTAGTAATTTCGCAACCCAAGGGTATTTTAGTAATTTCCTAACCCAAGGGTATTTCAGTAATTTCGCAACCCAAGGGTATTTTAGTAATTTCGCAACCCAAGGGTATTTTAGTAATTTTGCATATAACGACCTTTCCAATGGCCTACTGTCGCCTCGAACGACTCGAGACCCTTTGTAGGTCTCTACGGAACTATTGGGCCTAAAACCCATCTTAGACCCAAACGGGCCCACATGCTCGGGTAGCCCAAAACGCATGGTTTCGATCATAGGTTTGCAGATTTCGTATTCGGTTTTATCAATTAACTATTTTCCATCCACTTCGCCATGTGGGCCAAATAGCCCATTGGGCTCGTTACGCCCGTTTCGGCTCGACTAGGCTTGTTACGGCCCCAACCTCGTGAGTGTGCTCGTGACACTTTTCGCGACTTATCGTCATTACTCAATTTCCAATCTACCACTACGAGCGCTCGCACACTCGCTTGGGTACAGATACCAGTTTTCGGTTTCCGGCTTTTGGCCAATTCGAAATGATCATATGCATTCATACAAAGGGGATGTGAGATTACACACCCGATTCGCAAATGATAATATGCCGTCACCTTCACTAGATTGAGCAATCGCGATTTGCCTATCCAACCCAGATGCCGACGTCCTTCCACAACCCGGCGGAAAATCTCGAACCGCTGACACCCTACGCCGCTTGAACTTGGGAGCAGGGATCACGAGTCTACTTTCATTATGCACCCTTCCTGAACCCCCCTTGGATTGGCCACTACCCACAAAAGCTGAGATTCAGAGATTTATAATGTGAAGGAAAGTACCCTCCTAAACTCCACTAGATACAGCTACGGCTTGACAAAGACCGAATGGAGAGGTAGGATTCAGCAGCAACGCATAATATCTACGAAATGGTGAGATAATTTGGCACCTAGCAGCACACTAGAGAACTAGATTCGGCTATGGGGTCACAAGATAAATGTTTTGGCTCTTCATGAAAGAAGAGAGAAAAATAACACACCAAAAGAGTAAGAAATAAGAAAGAACTCATTACCTCACAACAAGAGACAATTTGATTAGAAGGAGTGATACGACCCAAGCAGCACCCACAAGAACTCAAGGTTGAAAAGAAACGAAGCAAACCGATTGAAGATTACTAAAAGAAGGGGTAAGAGTTTAGGCTAATGAGTAGAAGAAGAAGCAATTGAAAGGGATGGAAGGTTGAACAAAAGTTGCACGAGAGGTCTGTCCCAAAAGATTTGGCCTAGTCCCGGAGAGAGAAGAAAGAGAAAAAAGAAAAAAGAAAAACGAAATTGCCAAAAGGACAGAACCCGAAAATGCCTAAAAAGAAATGCCAAAATGCTAAGACTACTAGAGAAATTAGGTACACACACCAAGAGGTTTTGGTTTATGCTCCCTACACCAAAGTGCCAAAATTCCTTGCCAAAATCAACCCTAGCCGAATTTCTCCTCCCTACACACACCCACAATCGGCCAACTACTACCTCTCCCCTCAAATCCCCTGATTTTCTCCCCTTCTTGCTCCACCTTTCACTCTCCACCCCCATTCAAACCAATTTGACCAAGTCCTCCCTCTCTCCTACAGAGTTTGATCTCCACTCAGTTACCTCTCTTTCCTGAGCACAAAAATTAAACTCCCCAATACTGTTTGTGGGATTCGAACCTCACCCCTTTGCTTCCACGCTGACGCCACCGCCACTCCACCATATGGCCATTTGTGTCTTACAACATGCACAACAAAAGTTAAGCCTACAGCTAAAGTCCAATTCCCTTTAAAAGAAAATAATCCAAAAGAAAACCAAGTACCAAGACTAGAACCTTGGATCCCTTGCCTCCCTATGGCGTCACTTCTTTGTCTCCAATGTGGCACCATTTACCACTAGACTGTTGGAACGTCGATACCCCATGGCGCAGCAGAATAAAATTAGATCCGGCGATCCAAACCATGGATCCATGTGTGAGGAACGAATATGGGTGAAATAAAGGTTTCGAAATTACCAAAACTTCAATCTGAGTAGACAGCGACGCCTTGGCAACAAGAGTTTTGATCTACTGTCGAATCAAGCCACAACCTTTTCCGATGTCGGCCTCTACGTGATCCACCCGGTTTGACTATGAACGGAAGAAATCTCCAAAACTATTTTGGAGGTTAATTTGCTTGACGGCTGCTAGACCTAACAAGCAATCTCTTAGGGTTTTTCCATAAGCTTTGCCTCTTTTAAATACCTTTTATATTGGGTATCCTTTTAATTGGGCCTTTTATAATGGGTATCTTTTTCATTGGGCCCATTATTAGGTATCCTTTTAATACCCTTTTATAATTGGTATCTCTTGAATGTATCATAAGATTAAATAAATACAATAAAGTTTTTAACCAAAAATTATAATTACATTAATTATATCCAGAAAATTATAATTACATTAATTATAATAAGGATTTTGATAAACTATATTTATTTAAATTTATATATGAATCAAATTCATATATTAATAGAATTATGTTGTCATTATGTGTACAACATCCTTGTACATATAATATGTTCAATATTTGATTGCCCAATTAAATTAATTCTTTAATTAATTTAATTCATGTGACAACTAAAAACAATACCAATTATATTTTATTCCGTTCATTTAAACCATAGGGTGTGACCGTAGCTTCTTGCAACGTTAGCGTAATAATAGAACGATTCTAATGTCACAAACAATGAGGGCATCTAGCAATGCATCATTGCTACCTAAGTTACAAGAAGTCATGATTCCACATAACTTTTTGTGATTAACCTTTCATACATTAATCCTTAAGTCCTTTATCTCTGGAATGGACACAAGTCATGGAATAGTCACACTTGTATAGTCCATCCCATGTTTCTTGATATCTTGAGTAGACTATAATATAAAAATTAGTATGACATCTCATGTCAACGTATTTGAGCATGGCCATGCATTTCTAGTCTCACTCAATCAAGTGGCCTAAGATATTACTCCCATTATGTAGGAGGGACTTATCCTATATTGATCAACCATATCCTCTACATAGATTGTGGTATATCCAACATCGAGTCTTTATAGAACAACCAATTACGATGTACGCGTTGATCAGTATCAAAATATACAACTCACGATGTTGAGATAATAATTATCTCAAGTCCGAGGATCATATACATATTAATCACTATGAGTAATGTTGTGACAATTACATAATAATCCAATAAACATACTCATAACGGGTCAATCCAATATGTTGTTCTCTAACACACATATTCATGCATTGATTTTGACAATCCACATCAATGACAACTCTTTATCATCAATCAACTACATGTTAGTCTTAATGCATTATTGTTGTCCTAGTCAACAATAATACTCGACTAAGGATCTTTTAAGAATAATCATATTATTCTTAGGACATTATTATAAAACAGTTTATTTATACACACGTAAAAGAAAAGCTGAAATAATAATGACAACGCTTTATATTAATAAACATGGTAAATTAAGTATGTTATTACAACCATCTCATGATTGGTCTTTGGGCATACTCTTACAATCTCCCACTAGCACTAAGACCAATCACTCATATATCTAATACCAAGTGACTTAGTGTGACGATCATGCTTTGTTCAGGTCGGAGGCTTGGTCGAGGATCGCAATGTTATCATCCGAAGGTACTCTGCATATCTCTACATCCCTCGATCGATAATCTCTCGAATAAGATGGTAGCGTCTAAGTATATGTTTGGATCATTTGGTGAGATCTGGATTCCTTAGCTTGTGCAATAGCTCCATTGTTATCACATCGGAGCTCTATAGCATCCGATATGCTAGGCACAACCCCTAGTCCAAGAATGAACTTCTTGATCCAAACAGCTTTTCTCTTTGCCTCCTCACTGGTTGCAATATACTCACCTCTGTTGTAGAATCAGCTCATCGTACTTTGCTTTGAACTCTTCCACCACAAGACCACCACCATTAAGGCAAAACACAAAACCCGATTGCGATCGAGAATCATCCTTGTCGGTTTGGAAGCCGCATCAGTGTAACCTTTTACACTTAACTCTTCCTCACCTCCATATAATAGGAACGTATCCTTAGTTCTTCTTAAGTACTTAAGGATACTTTGATCGTGGTCCGATGACCTTCACCGGGATCTACTTGATACCGCTCGTCATACTTAAGGCATACGATACATCCGGGACGGGTACATAACATAGCATACATGATAGATCTAATAGCGGAAGCATATGGAATTTTACTCATCACGTTCTCTCTCTTGTGGAGTTGAAGGACACATTTCCTTCGAGAGTGAAATACCATGTCTCATAGGTAGAAATCCTCTTTAGATTCTTCCATACTGAACCTTTTGAAGACTTTTTATCTATGTATGTACTTTGGCTTAGACCTAGTAGTCGCGCTTGATCTATCTCTATAGATCTTGACTCCTAAGATATAAGTGGCTTCCCCAAGTCCTTCATAGAAAAACAACTTCTTAACCAAGTCTTAATAGATCGCAAAGTAGGTATGTCATTTCCCATGATAAGTATGTCATCCACATATAGTACCAAGAATGTGATAGTGCTTCCACTAACTTTCTTGTAAACACATGGTTCATCTTCATTTTTGACAAAACCAAACTCTTTGATTGCATCGTTAAACGAAGATTCCAAACGAGAAGCTTGCTTTAATCCATAAATGGATCTTTGCAACTTACATATCTTTCTAGCATCCTTTGGATTTACAAAACCTTCAAGTTGTGTCATATACACATCTTCTTCAAGTTTCCCGTTAAGGAAAGCTGTTTTGACGTCCATCTGCCAGATTTCATAATCATGAAATGCAACTATGGCGAAGCAAGATCTCGATGGATTTAAACATAGCTACAGGAGAAAAGGTTTCATCATAGTCAACACCATGAATTTGGCGAAAACCTTTAGCGACTAATCGCCCTTTGTATGTTTGTACATTACCATCCATGTCGATTTTCTTTTTGAAAACCCATTTGCACCCTATAGGTTTAACTTCCTTCGGGTGGATCAATCAAAGTCCATACTTGGTTTTCATACACGGAATCCATCTCAGATCTCATGGCCTCAAGCCATTTCTCAGAATCTGGGCTTGTCACCGCTTCTTGATAAGTCCTAGGCTCATCTTGATCTATAAGAAGAACGTCACCATGCGTTGTAATGAGAAATCCATATCTTAAAGATCTGCGCGATGGTTGTGTTTCTACAGTAGTTGTTTGTTCCTCAATTTCTTGTGGAATTTGCTGTTGTTCAATCTCTGGTTCAGTGGTATCTTGTGATTCTCGAATTTCTTCAAGTTCAATCTTTCTCCCATTTCCTTTTCTAGAAGTAAATTCTCTCTCTAGGAAAACACCAGTCCGAGCAACAAACGTTTTGTTCTCAGTGGGATTAAAGAAATAATATCCTTTGGTTTCTTTTGGATACCCCACAAAAATACACTTTTCAGATCTGGGTTCAAGCTTAGTAGACGTCGGACGTTTAACATAAGCTTCACACCCCAAATTTTCATAAAAGACATACTAGGGCGTTTCCGGTCCACATCTCATATGGCGTCTTTTGAACCGATTTAGATGGAACACGATTTAATGTGAAAGCAAATTTGTCTCAAGTGCATATCCCCAAAAGGAAGTCGATAGATCGGCATGACTCATCATGGATCGAACCATGTCTAACAAAGTTCGATTTCTTCTCTCGGATACTCCATTCCATTGAGGAGTACCGGGAGGAGTAAGTTGTGAGACAATCCCACATTCTTTCAAAAGATCATCAAACTCTAGGCTCAGTACTCTCCACCTCGATCGGATCGAAGTGACTTGATAGTTTTTCCTAGTTGATTTTGTACTTCATTTTGAATTCCTTGAACTTTTCAAGGGACTCGGACTTATGGCGCATGAGATAAACATACCCATATCTACCGAAATCATCGGTGAAAGTAATGAAGTAGTGAAATCCACCCTCGGCTTGTGTATTTATTGGTCCACATACATCGAATGTATTAGGTCTAATAAATCACTAGCTCGTTCACTTTACCAAGTTGAAAGGAAATTTAGTCATTTTTCCCAATAAGCAAGATTCACATACTTCAAATTGTTCAAAAACAAATGAATTCAAGAGACCATCTTTATGGAGTTTGGATATGCGTTTTCACTTATGTGGCCCAAACGACAATGCCAAAGATAAGTTTGATTTGAGTCATTTATTTTAGATCTTTTAGTATTTATGTTGTAAATGGGATTCGTTTGATCTAAAATATAGAGGCCATTAATTAATTGTGCCGAACCATAGAAAACATTATTGAGATAAAATGAACAACAATTATTCTTAATAATTATCTCAAAACCAATTTTGTCTAAACAAGAAATTGAAATAATGTTTTTAGTCAAACTGGGCACAAAATAACAATCCTCTAAACATAAATCAAGTCCACTAGGCAAAGATAAAGTATATGTTCCCACAGCTAATGCAGCAACTTTTGCTCCATTTCCAACTCGTAGGTCCACATCTCCTCTAGCCAAAGTCCTACTCCTTTGTAGTCCCTATACAGAAGTACAAATATGAGAACCACAACCAGTATCTAATACCCAAGAAGTAGTAGTTGATAAATTAATATCAATAACATAAATACCTGAACAAGACATTCCGTTTGCTTTAGCCTTCTTGACTTCTTCAAGATAGACAGGGCAGTTCCGTTTCCAATGTCCAGTCACACCACAATGAAAACAGTTTCCTTCCTTAGACACCCCACCTTTAGGTTTCAGTGTAGCCTTTCCTTTTCCAAATTTGGGCTTACCTTTGCCCTTAGGCTTTGTTTGAACTTTGGCCTTTCCCTTGCCCTTGTTATTACGGACCATCAGTATGGGCTTGGGTCCAACCTTTTTCAAGTTGCCTTCAAAGATTCAGTAACATATCGAGCAATTGTGGTAGAGTCTTGTCAATTTCATTCATATTGAAATTGAGGACAAACTGGCTGTAGCTATCCGGCAACGATTGCAAAATAACATCAGTGGCCAACTCTTGGCTCAATGGAAACCCAAGCTTAGATAGGCTTTCAATATAGCCAATCATCTTAAGGACATGAGGTCCTACTGGGCTTCCTTCAGCCAACTTACATTGGAATAAGGCTTTAGAGATATCAAACCTCTCTTCTCGTGCTTGCCCCGATAAAGTTCTTTTTCAGTGCTCGATCGGATCATAAGCAACCATGTCCTCATGTTGCTTCCAAGTTCAGATTCATAGTGGCAAGCATAAGACATCCAACATCTATCATGTCATCGAGATACTTCTTGTAAGCATCTCTATCAGTCCTCGAGGCATTAGCGGGTGGTTCATTAGGAAGTGGTTGTTCAATGACATATAATTTTCGTTCTTGTTTAAGGACAATCTCAAGTTACGGAACCAATCAAGAAAATTGAAACCATTCAATTTGTCCTTCTCAAGGACCGATCGCAATGAGAGTGTGCTAGTGTTTGCAGCCATAATATATCTACAACAATTAAATATACATGTGAGTAAATTTACCATTTTTATATCAATCATTAAAAAGACTTTATTAAATGATATTCCCACTATTTTATTTCAAAATTAATAACCCTCGTATATTAATTTCGGAAAAACTTTCTCAAAAGTATTTCTAGTAGGTTAAGGATCCATATTTCACCACCTCTTAAGTCAGCTTTGGCTTTACTCTTAAGATTATGGTTATTTAGGTAAGCAACATTTGCTAATTACATCATATGTAACTCCTAAAATTTGTGAACAACTCTTGTTCTAATCATCTTATGATTTATCCAATTTACTTGCCTCTAGGTTTCTAATCCTATTAGAGTAACCTAGTTAAGTCATTAACCAATTTTTAACCAAATGAATATCACTTGTTTATTCTTCGCGTTTAACCAAGATAAATACTAGTACTTCGCTTTAAGCGTAACCTACATAGTATTGATCGAGGCCTTAACGAGGGCAAAATTGGAAGGCCATGCTGACTTAATATTTTAATAGAGGGATTTTATTAAGGTTGTTGCATCTCACCAATTACAGTCTATTTCAGCCCATTTAGTCTTCTAATCGATCTTATCAATTAATAGGGTTTATTATCTTCAAATTTTAATATATATAAAAAAATTGGCATGCTTTAGACATCCATAGCATCTCATACATGAATAAATAAAGCAATAAATAAATGCAATAGTTATAGCCCATAAACTAAGGTGGTTCAACCCAAGCCAATGGGAAAACCAAAAAGAAACCTAAAGGTGTAAGCCATTTCAGAAGCTATCATTCTCAATCATTGTCCCACCTTCCTTCTCGTTTGGCCCACAGCAACTCTTGCAAATTACAATATAGAGAAACTCGTTTTACATACGAGGGAATAAGATGAGAAGAGAAATACAAGAGAATAGTAGTAAGGCACGACACGCAGGCCGTATTTTAAAAAAAATACAACCTTTTATCGAATGGGTCATTGGGCTATAACTAAGCATTTCAAACACCGTGCTAGTCAAAAATAGCATACATAATTCAATTATTATTATTATTATTTTAAAGTGAATTATAAAATATCCTTTCAACCTTTTGTGGCCCATCAAGTTTATAAATTTCTTTTATTAACAAAACTTTTTGCGAGGGTCTGAGGATGTCGGAGGAAGCGGGCCGAAATGAAACCTCACGATTTGATAACTTTTTATCAACAGAATCGTGTTTTTAGGATTTTAATCCTTGAGGTTTCATATCGGAACAACCCTTGTTCCACTAGCCGATTAACGATTCATCGGAAACTATAAATACCACCGCCGCATTATTACGATTTGTTAATAGTTAATGATAATAACATAAAATCAAGTAGGCCACAACACCATGATTAACATTTAATCAATTTCCGAAAGGAACAGTTATCAGGTTATGCTTAAACGATTTAAACAATCGAAAATACAATAAGATCAAAACATGAATCTCATACAATTGCATCACCCAAGTATTTAAACCCGAGTTCAGTATCACACAAGTGGCTCGATACCATCGTTGGAACGCCGATACCCCATGGCGCAGTGAGAATAAAATTAGATCGCGATCCAAACCATGGATCCATGTGTGAGGAACGAATCGGGGTGAAATAAAGGTTTCAAATTACCAAAACTTCAACTGAGTAGACAGCGACGCCTTGGCAACAAGAGTTTTGATCATCGTCGAATCAAGCCACAACCTTTTTCGATGTCGGCCTCACGTGATCCCACCGGTTTGACTATGAAGCGGAAGAAATCTCCAAAACTATTTTGAGGTTTATTTGCTTGACTACTGCTAGACCTAACAAGCAATCTCTTAGGGTTTTTCCATAAGCTTTGCCTCTTTTAAATACCTTTTATATTGGGTATCCTTTTAATTGGGCCTTTTATAATGGGTATCTTTTTCATTGGGCCCATTATTAGGTATCCTTTTAATACCCTTTTATAATTGGTATCTCTTGAATGTATCATAAGATTAAATAAATACAATAAAGTTTTTAACCAAAAATTATAATTACATTAATTATATCCAAAATTATAATTACATTAATTATAATAAGGATTTGATAAACTATATTTATTTAAATTTATATATGAATCAAATTCATATATTAATAGAATTATGTTGTCATTATGTGTACAACATCCTTGTACATATAATATGTTCAATATTTGATTGCCCAATTAAATTAATTCTTTAATTAATTTAATTCATGTGACAACTAAAAACAATACCAATTATATTTTATTCCGTTCATTTAAACCATAGGGTGTGACCCTGTAGCTTCTTGCAACGTTAGCAGTAATAATAGAACGATTCTAATGTCACAAACAATGAGGGGCATCTAGCAATGCATCATTGCTACCTAAGTTACAAGAAGTCATGATTCCACATAACTTTTTGTGATTAACCTTTCATACATTAATCCTTAAGTCCTTTATCTCTGGAATGGACACAAGTCATGGAATAGTCACACTTGTATAGTCCATCCCATGTTTCTTGATATCTTGAGTAGACTATAATATAAAAATTAGTATGACATCTCATGTCAACGTATTTGAGCATGGCCATGCATTTCTAGTCTCACTCAATCAAGTGGCCTAAGATATTACTCCCATTATGTAGGAGGGACTTATCCTATATTGATCAACCATATCCCTCTACATAGATTGTGGTATATCCAACATCGTCTTTATAGAACAACCAATTACGATTGTACGTTTGATGTTGTATCAAAATATACAACTCACGATGTTGAGATAATAATTATCTCAAGTCCGAGGATCATATACATATTAATCACTATGAGTAATGTTGTGACAATTACATAATAATCCAATAAACATACTCATAACGGTCAATCCAATATGTTGTTCTCTAACACACATATTCATGCATTGATTTTGACAATCCACATCAATGACAACTCTTTATCATCAATCAACTACATGTTAGTCTTAATGCATTATTGTTGTCCTAGTCAACAATAATACTCGACTAAGGATCTTTTAAGAATAATCATATTATTCTTAGGACATTATTATAAAACAGTTTATTTATACACACAGAAAGAAAAACTGAAATAATAATGACAACGCTTTATATTAATAAACATGGTAAATTAAGTATGTTATTACAACCATCTCATGATTGGTCTTTGGGCATACTCTTACATAGACCACAACTCTTTTTGTGTTAGCAAAACACCAACAATTTTCCTCAAGTCCAGCTTCTGTTAGCCCTCTCCCTTAAAGAGCCAAAAACCAAAAATTTTCCTATGGCCTAACTTGAACCCGGGACTTCATAGAAACCCCGTAACCTTCTAAAATCACCGTTCTAACAAGCCCAACTTGAAATAACGCCGTTCTCATATTCTAAAAAATTTTAAAATGCTTCTACGCTCGGGGCCCAATAAGCCCTATTCTCCTAGGCCCAATTTCGGGGCATTACAAGATAAGTCTTGATAAGTTCAGATTTAGTTCTTAAAGAACAAAGAGATAAGCTCTCAAAATATATTATTATCAAAAATTGTAGAAAGTTACAAATAAGCAAACCATTTCTAGAAAACTAAGGCATACGGATGGCCACAAATCAGCCAATTAAATTTGTCTCCTAGAATGTACCAAAGATGAACCTAATAATAGATGAATCTTCAAAATACATTGGATTCAACTGAATGGTCAAATGCCTTCTTTATGAACATCCATGCATGTTGAATGGTCAAACTTCCTCTTTTATGAATGTCCATACATCCCATTTTAAATGATTTTCATGCATCTTAAGTATTCACCCCCTTTGGAAATGCTTGAATATGTATGTACATCTCCTTTGCCAACATATTTACTAGATTCAAAGTGAAAAAAATGAAATTCGTACATGAAATGGCAAATTCATCCTCCCTTGTAGGTGCATGTGATTGGATGTTCTTCCCTCATATTATTAATGAAAAATCAAGTGCATAGCCCATTACTGTTCATGCATTATATTGTCAACCAAATAGCCACTTGAGTCTCCCTTGTTGCACCATCCATTAATACATGAACTCTTATGACTTATCTTCAATGGATGAATTTGAAATAGAAACAGAAGGGTCACATAGATCCATGATGGCTGATCAATGTACTTGAAAAGAACTATAAAAGGACTTATTAGTAAACACACGAACAAAGATAAAAACATAAGACATGAAAAACACACTAGAAGGCTATGATACTTAATTAGCAAAGTGAAAGTAAACATGTTGTAGACACAAAATAAGCATGATAAGAATATAACACAAACTAGAATAAAATATAAAACATGAGAAACAAAATATTAAAAAAAAAACAGAAATAAATTAAATGAAACTTGAAGCTCAAATAGCTAAATGGTCGGATGTTATTGGCCAAATAGTTGAATGCCCGGATGTTATGGCCCAAATAGATGTGTCTAAGGATGCTTCATCTTGCATTTAGGTTTCCCTTGTTGGGCCTTAATAATTGGGTTGAGTCCATGAATGACTCCCTTAGGCCCAATGTCTTTAAAGTAAGGTCCATTAAGCTCCATGAATTTAACAAAAGCCTCATTCGGCCCACTAAATCTTAGCATAGTTCAGATGTAGAATTGGATTCTGGCCCTATCCAAAGTCAACAGGGTTATGTAATCACATGATGTGGCCATGCTCACATTATATCCCAAAGAGATTAAGCATATCCTTTGAGAGTGACACACTTATGACAATGTCATTAGACGAGCACTAATCGAGTTGCTTTCATAATGGTATATCATTAGGGAGGGCTCAGAAATAATACTATAGTGGAATTACTTCGTGACTAAATGAGTTTTTAATTAATATGTGAAAAGCTAGACTTTATTATAAATTGTTTGAGTCATAATCGCATATGTCCAATCGATCCCTTCGCTAGCACATTAAAACCAGAAATAAATTGCATGTTGAATCAAATGAATAGAAATGGGTGAAAATGGTAAAGTTAGAGAAATAGAAAACATTTGAAAATGAACATGATTTTCTCAAAATGAAAATTACCTGGAAATTAATTTTTTGTTTTTTTGAATTATTATTTAATTAGTTAATTAAATAATTGAAGTTTGAAAATGGAAATAAATTAATTGGTCATAGTGGATCTGTTGAATATAGAAATATTATATATTTTTTCACATAGATTCTTTTATGATAAATTCATCACGATTTTAACAAAATTAGAATTGAGTTGAGAAAATTATTTAATTGAGAAATTTATTTATTTATTTAAATTCATTTAAGATGTTTATTTTAGAAAATATAAAAACAAGTATTAGGTTGGATTGAATTCTAGAGTACTAAATTAAAAGTCGAGGAAGTACCTTTTCTATTGAAATAGACTTCTACAATTCAATAAGGGATTCACCTCTTCTCCCTATACATAGATGACACTGATAGGGTAAATTTACAACTTTGAGATATTGTTATTTTGCCTGAGAATAGTAAAACATTATTTTCTAAGTATAAATTCTATTTTTCGGAATAACAATTCTACCGATTTTTATTGAAAGAGAATTTCCTTTCTCATTGAATTTAAATTAAATAATTTTTGGTTCTGTGTTCGATTCAAAATTGTTCGAGCCAACACTCGAAGCAGTTTGTGGTACGAAAATAGCGAAGAAGGTCGTTAGGCTAAATATCGAGAATGACAAGGACTTTGTTTAGCAAAAAATACAGGTGTGATTTCGGTAAAGGGTTTATCGCTATAAATATTACAAATCGGCTTAATTTAAAAAATTTTAAATATTTGTTGTGCAATAAAACTATTTTTGATTTGGATTTTTTTCTAATAATTGGTATCAGAGCCAGGTTATGCTTTGTTTATAGTATAAATTGATATCGAAATTCTTCTCTCTTGTTCATGTGTGATTAATTTCGATAAAATGTAACATTCTTGTAATTGTAAGCATGGTTAGGGGAAAGTATGCAAATGAATGTATGTTATTATTTTATTGTTATATATGATAAAATAATTTTTCCAAAGTTGTGATTCCTAGAAAGTTAAATATAATTTTATTAATTTTTTGGGTATGTATAAATTAGATCGTTGACTATCATCTCCACGCATGTTTTTATATTTTTATTTTAGAATAAATAATGTGAGCTGAAAACTAACACAGGATCTATGTAACTTAAATATTTTGATGAAACCCAAAAAATTGAGAAGCATCCAGTCTAATCGAGACAATGTAAACCTGACCCAACCAAATCAGCAATAGATCAATGATGGTTCGACAACAAGATGCTATTGGTGGTTTGTCAGAGATGTTCAACGGCAATGGTTGACGGTGGTCGACGACGACCCGATAGTGGTCAACTACAAGGAAACGTTGGCAAAAATACAACGACGGTAGAAGTGTGAACTGATAATGCAACAGAAGTCCGTGGTGGCAAAATTAAAGACCCATAGTATGCTTTGGGGTGATTTTTGAAATTTTTATTTTTTCTAGGATGAAATCATGACAGTTTGGTTGGTCAAGTTCATTTAAATTTTTATGCTTTTATAAGTGATAGCATGGTGACATTTATTTGACTCTGAATGTTTGTTCATGCATATGTATGATAAGCATGTCATATAGTTTAGGGGAAGAATGCCATTTGTACGTGTCATGCATATATTCTTCATTCATGATTGAAATCGAAAATTAAAAACCTTGCATGTTTTTAAAATATTGAGTGAAAAGGTCCCTAAACAAGACCTACAATCTCCATCAATGGTATCTTGTGATGGCAGGACAATTTAACTACCCCACGATAGGATTGTGATGTGGATCTACTGAGGAGATTTCCTAAAAGTAAGTAGAACTTTCTTGTAATCGTATGATTCTTAACCGACCCTATTGTAAGTATTATCATGTGATATAACAAGAAGTTTTACCTTTAGAGAGGACAACTAGTCACAGCATGTTACTCGGTGAGATTGTCCCTCGATGACCCATTTGTGGTACATAATATGATAGGTGTTGAGTTGTTGGTTATACACTTAAGATCTTCTAGTTAAGTAACTTCCCACGAAGGTTTACTTAAGTTAGAATGATAACCAAACATTAAATGATTATTCCTATGTGTGAATGCCTAAGGAATTAGGTTCATATACTAATTGGATGAAAATTCATGTTCTTACTAGTTAACAAGATCACCCCACGGTGACTTGATTCAATGGGTGTAGGAATTATCGTTGCAACGACTTATAAATGTTTTCAAGGTTTAATGTAAGATGCACCATCATCTTAATGCATAATGTAAGGTTGCAAAATGTATTCAAATATTTGCTTAATAAAAAGATATTAATGAATGAATATTCTATTTTCAGCTCAAAAATTACACCTACTTCCTTATTAAATATACACACTGAGAACAAATTGAATAGAAATAACTATAAGGAATGAAAATGGAACTTGATGATTTTCCTAAGTTGTAAGAAACTAATGGCAATCTTTGATTATAAATGTCTTCTGACCACTTAAGCTGATGCTAGAAAATGCTGGGAGGAGTCTGATAAGATAGCTTGTTGCTATATGTTGGAAAGCTTGACCAACACCCTTTATATGCAACTAGAGAGTTGTAAGGTTGCTAAAGTGATTCTAGACAAACTAGAAGACATGTTCTATAATGATCCAAAATTTACGGATTATCAAAAAGTACATTTTTGAGTCTCTGTTTTCAAAAAACAGATTCGTAAATATTTATTAAATATATTTACGAAGTTAGTTTTGTGGTTAATTAGGTTTTGGCTAGGTGAATTAGCTTAAATTATGGATAATTAGGTATAAGGATTATATTAAATATAGGGTAAAAGTTATATTATAGAATAGAGAAAATTTAAGGACTAAATAAGTAATTAAACCAAATCTTGACAAGTGTATGGTATTATTAGTGACATGTGTAATACTAATGTACATATACTTGTAATGATTATGTATTTACTTATTATTTAAGTAATTATTATTATAATATAATATAATAATTTAACAATATAAGAAAAATAAAGTAAATAAAGAAAAATAAAAGAAATGAAAAGAAACATAGCATTAGGACGAAACAAAGAGGAAAAAGAAGGAAAGAAAGGAAAATTAGGGTTTTGAGTTTCAAAGTTTGATTGGTAAGCCAATTTAGTCCATTTTCTTGTAATTTTTGAGTTTTTGGAATCTTAGTAACAAATACTACTTACCGCATGTCAAAATTTTGAAATTTTTTAAATTCTGTATGATGTTCATGCTGAATAAATGGAGTATTAGAGTTTAAATTGATAAAATTTTAAGTTAGAATGAAAAAGAGGATTGAATTGTAGTATAAATTATAAGTTTTGAGAGTTAGGGACTAAATTGAGAAATTTCAAAATTTAGGGTTTATGGTAAATTTAGAGAGTTGAAATTAGTCTAAAGTGTAAATTGAATAAGATATGAAATTAGTTTTGGAAGAAATAGAGTTAGTCTTGATTTAAATACTAAATTGGAATTTATGCAAAAGTTGAATATAAATTGAAATATTCAATGTGAAATTGTGTATTGATGATTTTAAATTGTTTGATTTTCGTAACTAACGTTGTGCTGAAGACCTCGGCTAAGAAAGGAAAAGAGAAAGTTAAGGAGGAGTAGCTCGGGAATTAAGGTTTGTATTCTATATTTCGAATGTAGTAATTATTATTTGTTATATTTTGATTAAATGTTATGGTAAGTAAATGAGTTGAGTAATTATCATTATGACATTGAATTGAAAGTATGTGATTTTGTGATATTTGAATATTGGATGAATGTGACTTTGAAAAGTGAAATTGAAACCCTATTAACTGTATCGGGCTGTGTAACACCCCAAACTCGGCCTAGACGTTACGACCGGATCTAGCGTGCCACATGAGGTGATGTTTGAAAACTATGCATATGTTGGAAAACTCATCTACGAATCAAAACATCTTACCGATTCAAAATTTCGATTTGTGTTGCTTATTAACAAAAACTAGTTTTACTCGAAATCATTTCCTTTTTGTAAAACCTTATTATGCATTTATTATTTTGCTTTTAAAAACTTGTCTGTTACGGAAGCTTGATTAAACCTTGCGGAAACATGATATTTAAAAACAGATGTTATTGTTTTAAAACCCATTTTTAATAAATTTGCAGTAATATAAGAAATACCAAATAAAAGTTTAAAAAGAAATTCCCAAAGGCCTTATTACATAAAATATTAACCCAAAAATAATATAAAATAAACTAAATCCAAATTTACTATGTTTCGTTAAGACGCAAATCCAACCTCCGAGTCCTCCACAGCTTTAAATCCTCTAACACTAGGGATTACCTGCACGGTTAAAAGGAAGGGTAAGTTACAAGAACTCAGTGTGTAATCCCCTGTCACAGTCACAGTCTGGGCCCATGCAGTATTAGTCGGGCTATAGCCCCAAAATCATGGCAATACAAACAAAAATGTAGCCCAACCCAATCCAACCATCACACCACCCGTACCAACCCTATACACTAGGTGGGGACCAAGTCAACCCACCTAGCCCTACAAACCAAAAGCGCAAACGAGCTACTAATATCAATGCAGCAAAGCTGCCAGTTAACATTATACGTGGCTGAGCGACTAAAATCAGTATATTGTGGCAGAGCCACTGAATCAGTATAACGTGGCATAGCCACCAGTATAGTACTTCCTCCATAAGCATAACCCAACCCAATGCAGCATTCAGTGACATATTAAAATGATGTATGACATAAATTACCATCATAAACAATTAAACAGGGTACACATCGAACACTAGATCTACCACTAGGGGTATAATGGTCATTTGATCGGTAGGGTAAAATGGTAATTTACCCCTCAGGGGTATTCTAGTAATTTCACCCAACGAGGATATTTCAGTAATTTCACCCTTCAAGGGTATTTTTGATAACTTTACCCGCCGAGGGTATTCCAGTAATTTACCCACTAAGGGTATTTCGGTAATTTACCCACCGAATGTATTTCAGTAATTTTACCCACCGAGGGTATTTTAGTAATTTATCAACTAACAGCCTTTCTAAAGGCCCTCTGTCACTTCGAGCGACACAGGTTCCCTTTTTGGGTTACTACGATGTAATTGGGCCTAAAATCTAATTTTAGCCCAAATGGGCCCACACGCTCGTGTGGCCCGTTCAACTCGTTTTCGATCTCATTTTTGCGAACTTCGAAGTCACAGCAACCATTCGATACTCACCATCGATTTCACTTATGTGGGCCCGCTAACCCATCAGGCCTACTTAGCCCACTTCTGCTCAACAAGGCCCAATACGACCTCAGTTTCACGAGAGTGTTTGTGACACTCTCCACAGTCTATCGCTATTCCTTAGTGGCTCGATTTAACACTACGAGCACTTGCACGCTCGATAGATCTCGGTTGCTGATACTCTGACTTTTCGGCATTTCGGCTTTTGGCCGACTCACAGAACAGTACATACTATCACAAACAATGGCGTGAGATTACACACCTGTTTACGAGTTGTGACTTCCACTACTTCCAAAACACCAATGATAACGATTGGCCATTAGTTAGACTTCTCCTTTGACAAACCAAAATATAGAAATATTCAACTATTGACTTAACTTACCAACAAACAGCAGATCCCTTTTTATGGAGAGTATTCGCCCTACCCCTCCTGGATAAAGAATCAAGTTGATGCACAAAACAATGAGTTAGTAAACATCCAACATTCGCCCCCCACAGAGAAAGGAGGGAGACTGAAACTTACCAAATCAGCCACAAAGATTTACTAGAACGAAATGAGAAGGTGTTTTCATACTCTACCTTTCCCAACCACCTAAGAACATCGACAACTGTCAATTTCCTGATAACAAGATTCAGCCCAACCACCAAGACAAAAGGTCCAAAACAAACAGAGTATATATGTTCAGCTTTCAAGGTTCAGCTAACAAAAGGAGAATCCCCACTTCAAGAAGAAAACTTTCGACCTTGGGAGAAATCAAAAAGATAAAAGTGTGATTTCAGCTTAGAGGTGAAGAGGAGAAACGAACGGGAAGAAGAAGAAAGATGAGGAGAACGAAGGAAAGAAGATGAAAGTAAGCCTTACCAAATTCGTCACTTGCCCGGGAAATAAAGGAGGAAGAAAAAGAAGTGAGAGCAAAGTGTAAACGGCAGAAGTCAGAAAAGAAGGAAAAAGACCCGAAATGACCCAAAACACTAAAATGCCAACATTTCCCCCAAGAAGATCCAGAGAAAATTTGGCACTTCACTTACACTGGCCGAATATGCACTTTCCAAAATGGAAGGTCGTTAGCGGAAATTCTCTATTCACTTCCCCACATTCAGCCAACTCCCCCTCACTCATCCATCCCCTTGATTTTCTCCACCTTTTCCTCCTAATTTTGCATTCATTAATCCATTTGAAATATTTGACCAAGTCACCAACTCCCCTTGCAGAGTTTCATCTGAACTCTGCTTCCTCCACTCACCTGTCACAACATAAAAGCCTCCAATTTGCCAACTGTGGGATTCGAACCCCATCCCTCTATGCTCTCCACTTGTTGCCACACCACTCTACCATGTGCTCCAGTTGTGTTAGCAAAACACAGTCAATTATACTTAAGTCCAACCTCAACTAGCCCTTTTCCACTAAAGGGCCAAAAACCAAAATTTTCCCAGGGCTCAGACTCAAACCTAGGCCTCCTTAGAACCTTTAAATACACTCAAATAACCTGCTGAGCAAGCACAACATGCAATTATGCAAAAATTTATAACCTCTAACTTATGAGATGTTACAATTCTATCCCCTTAAAGAAATTTCGGCCTCAAAAATTTACCTGATAAAAAGAGATGAGGGTACTACCGATGCATTACCTCCTCAGGCTCCGATATGGCTTCCTCTGAACCGTGATGACGCCACAGCACCTTGACTAACAGAACAGATTTCCTTCTCAGCACCTTAACATCTCGATCCAAAATCTGCACTGGTTCTTCTTCACATGTTAGATCAGGTCTTACCTCAATCTCCTCTACCGGCACTGCATGAGAAGGGTCAGAACGATAGCACCTCAACATAGAAACGTGGAAAACATTATGTATCTGGTTTAACTCAGAAGGCAGCTCAAGCTGATAGGTGACCGGTCCAACACATTTTAATACCCAGTAAGGTCTAATGAATCTGGGGCTTAACTTGCCCTTCCGTCCAAAACTCAAAATCTTTTTCCACGGTGAGACCTTCAAGAAGACATAATCCCCCACAGAGAACTCTATCTCTTTACGCTTTAAGTCAGCATACGACTTCTGCCTATTAGATGCTTCTTTTAACAGATCTCGTATCAATTTCACTTTCTCCTCAGTTTCAGAAATTAACTCTGGACCCAACAGTTGTCGCTCACCCAATTCTTTCCAGCAAGTTGGGGTACGACACCTACGCCTATACAATGCCTCGTATGGTGCCATCTAAATGCAGGATTGGTAACTGTTGTTGTAAGAAAATTTCACCAACAGTAAATAGTCTTCCCAACTACCTTTGAAATCTATCACACAATATCTTAACATATCCTCTAGAATCTGTATTACCCTCTCTGACTGACCATCAGTCTGTGGATGAAATGCTGTGCTGAAATCTAACCTTGTACCCAGAGCTTCATATAACACTCTCCAGGATCGAGATGTGAATCTAAGGTCCCTGTCTGAAATGATAGACACTGGTATCCCATGTAACCTTACAATCTCTGCCACATACAACTTTGCCAATTTCTACAACGAGTAACCGGTACGAACCAGTATAAAGTGAACGGATTTAGTCAGTCAATCAACAATAACCCATACTGAATTATTCTTATTAGGCGTCAAGGGTAGCCCACTAACAAAATCCATGGTTACCCTCTCCCACTTCTAGAGTGGATTTTTCACAGGTTACAGTAATCCAGAAGGTAGTTTATGCTCAACCTTTACTTACTGGCATGTCAAACACTTACTTACGAAGTCGATAACCTTACGCTTAAGTCCTGGCCACCAATACAGTTCACGTAGATCTCGGTATAACTTGTTTTGATCGAGTTGCATAGCGTATGGGCTACTATGTGCCTCTCATAGAATAAACTGTCTTAACTCAGAGTCCCTCGGTACACAAACTCTTCCACAAAAACATAATACTCCTATACTATTCAGCTAAAAATCCACAGTCTCTCCCTTCTTCACCTGTTGGAAATGTGAAACCAATGACTCATCCAATATCTGCTTCTCTTTAAACTGACTAGTCCAAGTCAGTTTTACTGGCAGTTCAGTTAACAAACTACCATCTTCCAATAGGCTGAGACGAGCAAACATTGCTCTTAGATCAAATACCACCTTACGACTTAGTGCATCTACCACCATGTTAGCTTTTCTCGGATGATACTCAATCGAGCAATCATAATCCTTCAGCAACTCTATCCATCTTCGTTGCCTAAGATTCAACTCTTTTTGGATAAGGAGGTACTTAAGACTCTTATGGTCGGTGTAAATGATCGACTTTTCCCCATACAAATAATGTCTCCTCATTTTTAGTGCGAACACCACCGCAGCTAATTCCAAGTCATGAGTGGGGTAGTTCACCTCGTGCGGCCTAAGCTAACGGGACGCATAAGCCACCACTTTACCCACTTGCATCAGCACACATCCTAGACCTATGTGCAACGCATCATAATAGACAACGAACTCTTTTCCAGCTTCTGGCTGTATTACTACTAGAGCTTCAGTTAGAATCTTTTTCAACTTCTCAAAACTCTCCTGCTATTTATCACCCAAGTAAATAAGATTACTCTACGCAGCGAAACTTAGGGTGTAGCAACTTGATGAAACCCCTCAAAAACTCTCTCAGTAGTACCCAATGGACCAAAAAAACTTCAAATCTTAGATACTAACTTCGATGGCTTCCAATCCAATAAGGCATCAACTTTTCGAGGATCAACCCTAACCCCCTCAGCAGACACAACATGACCCAAAAATGCCAACTCCTTTAACCAGAACTCGCACTTGCTGAATTTGCCAAAGAGTTGCTTTTCTCTCAATATTTGTAGAACAATCTGGAGATGGGAATCATGCTCCTCCCCAGTTCCTGAATACACCAGAATATCATCTATGAACACCACCACGAACCGGTCTAGGTAGGGTTGGAAGACCGGTTCATCATATCCATTAAAGCAGCTGATGCATTCGTTAACCCAAACGGCATGACTAGGAACACGTTGTCCATAACAAGTCCTGGACGCTGTCGTGAACATATTTGCCTCCTTAACCCTTAACTGATGGTACCCCAACCTTAGATCTATCTTAGAGAAAATCGAAGCTCCTCGCAGCTGATCAAATAAACCATCTATCCTTGGTAGCGGATACTTGTTCTTAATCGTTAACTTGTTCAATTGAAGGTAGTTAATACACATGCGCATTGAACCATCCTTCTTCACAAACAATATCGGTGCTCCCTACGGAGACACACTCGGTCAGATGAACCCTCGATCTAGAAGCTCTTTGATCTGAGGCTTTAATTCTACCAGCTCCTTCGGAGCCATCTTATAAGGGGTGATGGACACCGAAGCCATTCCCGGTAAGAGCTCAATGTCGAATTCAACCTCAAGGTTTGGTGGCAACCCCAGAAGCTCTTAAGGGAATACGTTCGGATACTCCTTTACTGTCCTGACATCCCCAACAGACAAGCCCTTAGTATCAGATGTGCTGACATGTAACACCCCAAACCCGGCCCAAACACCACAGCCAAATTTGGAATGCCACTGAGGAAAAACGGTTGAAAAGATTTCGTCGTAAGTTTGAAAACATGAAAATTTGTTGTCATTTGTAAAACATTATATATTTAAAATGCCAAGTAAAAGCTTGATTGTTACAAAATATCCGGGTTTAAAACTTTAGTATATATTCTAAGATATATGTTGCTGAATATAAAATCATTTCCAAATAATAATTTAATCGTCAATCCAATTAAAGCATAATAACAAACTTCAAATACTTTAAGCGGCCTTTATTACAATAAATAATTATTCAAAATACTGAAAATCTCAAGTGCATAAAATAAATAAAAATATCTTCTGCATGGCCACCTTGCATCCTCTCCAACCCGGTCCAAGATTCACGTATCACCTGCGATGTTTGGTAAAAATTTGGGTAAGTTATACAGACTCTATGTGTAATTAGTCCACAGATTTCCACCTACGTGAGCTTAACCCACAACCACATCAAACCACATTTCAGATCATAAGGCAAGATATCCACATAATTCCACATATTGGGCTTGGCCCATTTCCAAACCAATCCACATACCACATAGGTTTATGCAAAATGCACCCAACCCAGCCTAGGGTCCATCTCTACACTGCGCGCCGTATCCAGCCACCACACACCAGGGGATTACTAAATCGACCCTCCAACCGCTACACACCAATTTGGCAATTTATGCCGTCCATGATGTAGCTCGTAGCTAACATCAACCACGATGAGGCACATAGCCACTCATCAAACCACGATATGGCACAAAGCCTATATCAACCACGATGAGGCACAGAGCCACTCATCAAGCCACGTGAAATTAATCACAGTTAATCTACAACGCGACCTCAGTCAGCGCCAATCCACGATGTAGCTCATAGCTAACATCAAACCACGTACATAAATGTACACCCGTACCTTCTTTCACATTCATATCTCGTCCCATGCACATGCAACATATAATAATGTCATGATAAATAAGGCATGTACATGTTATTCAGGCATACAATCATATTCTCATTGGCATATTCACATATATACACATTAATAACCATATTTCCATCAGATTTGATACGGATCTGATTATAAACATACCCCTTAAGGGTATCCATTTCATAATTGCCACTGCACTTAGTAACGTTCACATAACACATGCAAATATAATTATATACCCGAAAAACGGTGGGTTAACCACACACCTGATAATTTGAAGCACTACGCTTTCGATCCCGATGCTATCACTAAGCGAAACTACAGCTATCTGCTGTAGTCCTGCCCTGCTGCTGGCCCACACCCCGGTGGCCAATCTCGCACTGCAGAGACGGATCTCTTTTTAAACTTAGGGATAGGAGCTACCCCTTTTCCTTCTTGACTGGTATTTGCCTCCATCAACAATACTTAAATCAAAACCGATTAATACAAGATCTTAAACGAATAGAAACTAAATCTTAACAACCTTACCAAAAATGGATCAGAATCGCGAAAGCTCCTGCTTACTCTTGTCGATTTGCCCCTAAATACTCATAGTCAGAATTGGCTAATTTTAATAAATAAAATGGCCTATGGCCGAATACCATGACCCACTTACCTTGCTCGTCTAAATCCCGAAACCTTTGCTTGCGCCTGAAGTTGTCGATATCCCTGCTTAGCAACTATTAGAATCGGCTTAATACATGAAATCTAGGAAAATGGCCCTTGGCCGAATAGTACATTGGCTTACCTTGATCACTTCAAATCCCGAAAGACTCCTTTAATGCCTCCTTCCCCCGGCTACACACAAAAGAACACATCACTATGGCCTTAAAGAACATTCGGCCAACCTTAGACCATGGCCTAATCACTTGATTTCGGTACACCGAAAGAGAGAACCAAAAATCAATTACTTAAGGTAGAAAATACTTACCCTTACACGTTGCTTACCACTAACGCCTACTTGAAGAGACTACAAGAAAGTAGTCGACAGCACCACTCTAGGAGATTCGGCAATGATGATCAATAATAGAGAGGCTTCAGCTTTTGTCAATAATGAGAATAAAGATTGGTCTTGGGGAAGATGATGATTCGAATGAACACAAAGGAGATAAAGAGAAGAGAATGAGGCTTTCAAATAAAGATGGAATATTCGGCTAACACAAAATAAAAGAAGAGAGTTTGAGAAAGAGATGTGAATTCAGCCAAAAGAGCAAATAGATCAAAGTGATCAAAGTTTCGGCTAAAGTTCTAAATGACAAAGAGTCATTCGGCCATTCAAGAAAAAGACTAGAATTGAGGTTGAGAGAAAAAGAATAGGAAGAGAAAGTGAGAAGAAATTCGGCAAGGTACTAAAAGAGAAAGAAAAAGATGAATACTCTTCAACTAAAATTCGGCACACACTCCTTAACACACTTCAAAGCCGAAAATGCCACCCCTTGGAGTCCTATATTCGGCCACTTCTCATCCCCCCTCTCAAATCCCATAATTTTCTCCTATTTTCTCTCCGAACTACTCATTCAAAATAAATTGAATGAGTCAACCTTTATCTCTTCTTCCTAGCCGAATTTAAAAAAGAATAAAACAAGTCTTTATCCTCATCTTTTCAAAGTCCCATGCTGTCCAACTCCTTCCCCCTTCCTTGACGCCAAAATGCAAAATAAAGCCACACTCCCCTGCTACCAACATGACTCGAACCTGAGCCCTTCTCCACTTGCTTGAGGCGTCATTCACCAGGGCCCTAAGTGGCACCTCCAAGCCACTTTACCAAGCCCAATCTTATGTCCAAGAACTCCTACAAATTTCCTTAAGGCCTCCTCTGCCTAGCTTCCCCTTTTTAAACTCAAACTCAATATTTTTCCAAAACATTCCCCCACATCCTAGGGTCCTCAAATCCTTTAAAACACATCCAACACACACCGAGCCCACTATCACTTGAATTATGCACTAACTGCATAACCCTTAAATCCCAGATGTTACATGACATAAGCTAGAAATGCCTCACAACCCTTGCGAACCAGCTTCTCGGCCCTTAACGCTGAGATTATATTGGATAGATAATCCCTTCGCTCTCTTATCACAATCACTTCCTCGTCCTCAGAAGACTTTAATACCATACGCTTAGCCGCGCAATCAAAATTCGCACAGTTTTCATTAACTAGTCCATGCCCAGAATGAGATCAAACTCGCCAAATGGCAGTTCCATCAAATCCGCCGAAAAGACACCCCCTTGAACCTCTAAAGGAACATTTCTAAACATTTTATTCACTACAACAGACTATCCTAAAGGACTAATCACTAACATTTCTATCAGTAAGTTCAAACTATATGCCCAATGTTCCCGACACAACACATGCAACATACGAGTGCGTAGACCCAATATCAATCAAAGATATAAATGGTACATCATTAATGAGGAACGTACCAATTAAAATGTCAGGTACGTCGCCATCCTCACGATGCCTAGCAGCATAAACTAACCCTGGCTGTCTCACCTCTGTGTTACCAGCACCTCTGACTGATGCTCCGCGACCTTATCCAAACCCATTTCCCCCCCAGGCTGGACCACAACCTCTCCATAGCTGCTGACCACCTCTCCATGGATGAACATATCCCTGACCCGTAGCTTGCATATGACCCAGCCTCTGTGTACAGTCTCTAACCTTGTGATCACCATACCCACATCTGAAGCACGCCGCAGTTCTCTTCCAACATTCACCGATAGCCTGCACATAGCGCAAGGTTGCGGTCTGCCAGCAACCATCGAAACTCCAGTTCAGATCGGCGCATCAAATTTATGCCTCTTATGAAATCCATCTGAAGATCTTGAAGGCCCCAAATCTCTCTTATTCCTGCCCCTTTCCTTCTCACGATTTTGACGCTCAGAACGTTTCACCTCCTCGACAATCTTAGCCTTCTCAACCAGGGCAACGAAGTCTCTTTCCCTCTGCGGGGCTATCAGTATCCGCAACTCATCTCGAAGACCATTCTCAAACCTCACGCAGCGCTCATATTTTGTTGCAACTATACCCTAAGCGTACCGGCTCAAGCGCAGGAACTTTGCCTCGTACTCTACAACGAATTTATTCCCCTAAACCAGATTCAAGAATTCTTTTCTTTGGGTGTCTACATAACTTGCCTCAACATACTTCCCTTGGAAGGCCGTCTTAAAGAAATCCCATGTTAATCGGTCCGCCTGTGTACCTTCCCTCATGGTAAGCCACCATTGATATGCCTCATCTCAGAGTAAAGACACTGCTCCTTTCAGTTTCTGTTCTAGTGTGCAGTCTAGATCATCTATTATCCGCTCAACCGCCTCCAACCAGTATTCTGTTACATTCGGGCTATGCCAGAGATGCCCCTAAAAATTTTAGCCCAGTTAGACCGGAGTCGCTCAGAAATTGACCCTCGGTCCACTGACTAGTACTCATTCCAGCCACCTTTTCCAAAACCCATAGCATTGTTTGGGACAAAGCATCATCCCCTCTGACTCGGTCATGAGACCACGTTTCAGTCACTGGTGATGTCGGTGCTTCCCTTTCAGGCATATGTCCCGATGCTGAGGACCCAATCCTAGCACCCCGGCCTCTACCACGGCTACGTGTACCCCTTCTGCGACCTCTTGTACTCATCTCGGTGTAATGTATTAATCTATTTAAGAGTTTTATGAATCAACTTATAGTTCTCATGATTATTAACAAGTGTTTTATGAAAAATAGTAATAAGGGTTGTTTTCGTAGATTGAGTTTACTACCATTTCAGTCTCGATAGTCTTAGTTTCTATAGCTAAAAAGTTTCAATGTACTACCACTATCTCTAATAGTTTTTCAATACAGTCATTTCATCATATAATCAAGTATAGGGTAAAGAAACTTACGGATTCGTTGCTGGAGGCTCGGTGTGCCATACTTCCAGTAACACTATCACTTTTTCTAGACCAAAGTTTAAATAGATTTGGAAAAAAATTTCAAACCCATCCCACAGTTGAGTTTTCCAACCTGGCTCTGATACCACTAAATGTAACACCCCAAACCCGACCTAGACGTTACGACTGGATCTAGCGTACCACATCAGGTGATGCTTGAAAACTATGCATATGTTGGAGAACTCATCTACAAATCAAAACTTCTTACCAGTTCAAAATTCGATTTGTGTTGCTTATTAACAAAGACTAGTTTTACTCAAAATCATTTCCTTTTTGTAAAACCTTATTATGCATTTATTATTTTGCATTTAAAAACTTGTCTGGTATGGAAGCTTAATTAAACCGTTGTGGAAACGTGATATTTAAAAACATATGTTATTGTTTTAAAACCCGTTTTTAATAAATTTGCAATGATATAAGAAATACCAAATAAAAGTTTAAAAAGAAAATCCCAAAGGCCTTATTACATAAAATATTAACCCAAAAATAATATAAAATAAACTAAATCCAAAATTACTATGTTTCGTTAAGATGCAAATCCAACGTATGGCCACCTCTGAGTCCTCTACAGCTCTAAATCCTTTAACACTAGGGATTACCTGCACGGTTAAAATGAAGGGGTGAGTTACAAGAACTCAGTGTGTAGTCCCCTATCACAGTCACAGTCTGGGCCCAAGCCTATGCAGTATTAGTTCGGGACTTAGCCCCAAAATCATGGCAATATAAACAAAAATGCAGCCCAACCCAATCCAACCATCACACCACCCGTACCAACCCTACACACCATGTGGGGACCAAGTCAACCCACCTAGCCCTACACACCAAAAGCGCGGATGAGCTGCTAATATCAACGTGATAAAGGCGCGATGAACGATATCGTGGCTGAGCCACTAAAATCAGTATATCGTGGTAGAGCCACTGAATCAATATAACGTGGCATAGCCACCAGTACAGTACTTCCTCCATAAGCATAACCCAACCCAATGCAGCATGCAGTGACATATTAAAATGATGTATGACATAAAATACCATCATAAACAATTAAACAAGGTACATATACAACACTAGATCTACCACTAGGGGTATAATGGTTATTTGATCAGTAAGGGTAAAATGGTAATTTACCCCTTAGGGGTATTTTGATAATTTCACCCAACGAGAGTATTTCAGTAATTTCACCCTTGAAGGGTATTTTTGATAACTTTACCTGCCGAGGGGATTCTAGTAATTTACCCACTAAGGGTATTTCGATAATTTACCCACCGAGGGTATTTTAGTAATTTTACCCACCGAGGGTATTTCAGTAATTTATCAACTAACAACCTTTTTAAAGGCCCACTGTCGCTTCGAGCGACACAGGTTCCTTTTTTGGGTTACTACGGTGTAATTGGGCCTAAAATCTAATTTTGGCCTAAATGGTTTCAGCTCATTTGCGGTCTTATTTTTGAGGACTTTGTAGTCGCAGCAACCATCCGATACTCACCATCGATTTCACTTATGTGGGCCCGCTAACCCATCGGGGCCACTTAGCCCACTTCGGCTCAACAAGGCCCGATATGTGTCAGTTTCACGAGAGTGTTCGTGACACTCTCCACAAGCTATCACCATTCTTTAGTGGCTCAATTTAACACTACGAGCACTCACACGCTCGATTGATGTCGATTGCCGATGCTCCAGCTTTTCGACATTTCGGCTTTTGGCTGACTCACAGAACGGTACGTGTAACAACTCGATTTAGGGCCTAGTTGGAATAGTGGTGCGAGACCATGAAACCGAGATGAATTTATGAGTTTTTAAGGTTTATGTCATGTTTACATGCTAGTATGAAAGTTTCGTGAAGCAATTTTGCTAAGTTGTGGTTGAATGGTCCAAAAGGACTAAATTGCAAAAGTTGTAAAATATGAGTTTCTAGAAGCTTTTTGTATGAAATAGCTTTAGAATAATATCTATAAGCCCTTAAATAGCAATTTTCCCAAAAATTAATTTTTGGACAAAATTGGTCATGAGTTGGTATTATATAAATTTTTAGTGACAAGGGCATTTTGGTCATTTATGTATTAAATGATTAAAATAGGAAAAAAGATGAGAAAACTCTTTCATCTTCTTCCTTGTGGGTGCCGAAATTTTGAAGAACCCTATAGCTAGGGTTGGTTCCTCTTTCAAGCTTCCTAGTAAGTCCATTCAAGTCCCGTTTTTAATATTTTTCGTATTTTTGAAGTTCTCGTATTATGACTTAGCTATTTTTATAAATAAAATGAGCTAAGATGTATGTTCAAAAATCTACCCATGAATGACATGCATGTTAAATGATGTCTTATGGAAGTTTATGAGAGTTTAATGTTAGATAAACATCTTTTTCTTAATGAATTTCATGAAAAATGATAGTATGGACCAATTTGTAATAGTTATAAAAATTGGTCATACATACTAGAAATAGTGAGTATTGATGATTGCTATAGTTGAGACTATTAATCAGCTAAGCGTGAAGTTTAAGAAAGTCGTATGAAAATCATTTTACGAGCCTAGGGGCAAAAGTGCAAATATGAGAAAGTATAGGGGCAAAATAATAATTTTGCCAAAGTTTGAGTAATGAGTCAATTTAGTCAATACGATTATTAAATGATCTATTTATGATTATAGATCAAGAAAAATGAAGCCCGGACCGAAATCGAGGCAAGAACAAAATTGATGACTAAATTGCATACCTACATACATTTTGTATATTGAGGTAAGTTTGTATGATTTCTAAGCTTTATGATTTATATCATTCAATTGCTTAGAATAATGTATATTATTGTCATGGAATGCTTAATGTTACGCAAAGAAAACAATGAGATTAAGCAAGTAAAAGTCCTGATTGAAAGTGAATTACCTAGGATACTTGATCTACCACGGGAAATGAGAAAATTATCATGTAAGTCCAAGGCAAGCTTGGCATTGAACAAGTTATCATGTAAGTCCAAGGCAAGCTTGGCATTGAACAAGTTATCATGTAAGTCTAAAGCAAGCTTGGCATTGAACAAGTTATCATGTAAGTCCAAGGCAAGCTTGGCATCGAACAAGTTATCATGTAAGTCCAAGGCCAGCTTGGCATTGAATAATATATCAAGAGAAAGACTTCATATAAGTCCATGTCAAGACATGGCCTTGAAAGCTAGATGAGATATTCCATGTAAGACCATATCAAGTATATGGCTTTGGCTTCATGTTACGTGGAAAGCGATTTAGTATCCTCGGTCACTTGTAGAAATTCATCGGGCAAGCAAGTAAAGTTAAAATGAGATAACAAGAAAGCTTAGAAAGTAAAGCATTGATCAAGTTGAAATTGAGTATTATTATGTTATGAATGAAGAATTAGAGATCATGGTTATTATAAGGTCTCGAGTACGGGGTGTTACAGTACATACTATCACAAACAATGGTGTAAGATTACACATCTATTTACGAGTTGTGACTTCCAATGCTTCCAAAACACCTATGATAACGATTGGCCATTAGTTAGACTTCTCCTTTGACAAACCAAAATATAGAAATATTCAACTATTGACTTAAATGACCAACAAATAGCAAATCCCCCTTTATGGAGAGTATTTGGCCTACCCTTCTTGGATAAAAAATCGAGCTATGGATATTGATGCACAAAACAATGATGTAAGTAAACATCCAACATTCGGCCCCCCACATAGGAAGGAGGGAGACCGAAACTTACCAAATCAGCCACAAAGATTTACTAGAATGAAATAAAAAGGTGTTTGCATAGTCTACCTTTACCAACCACCTAAGAACACCGACAACTGTCAATTACCTGACGACAAGATTCGGCCCAACCACCAAGGCAAAGGTCCAAAACAAAGAGAGTATATAGATTCGGCTTTCAAGGTTCAGCTAACAAATAGAGAATCCCCACTTCAAGAATAAAACTTTCAGCCTTGGGAGAAATCAAAAAGATAAAAGCGTGATTTTGGCTTAGAGGTGAAGAAGAGAAACGAACGAAAGAAGAAGAATGATGAGGAGAAAGAAGGAAAGAAGTTGGAAGTAAGGCTTACCAAATTCTTCACTTGCCCGGGAAATGAAGGAGGAAGAAAAAGAAGTGAGAGCAAAGTGTAAACGGCAGTAGTCAAAAAAGAAGGAAAAAGACCCGAAATGACCCAAAACGCTAAAATGCCGACATTTCCCCCAAGAAGATTCAGAGAAAATTAGACATTTCACTTACATTGACCGAATATGCACTTTCTAAAATGGAAAGTCTTTGGCTGAAATTCCCTATTCACTTCCCCACATTCGGCCAACTCCCCATCACTCAGCAATCCCCTTAATTTTCTCCACCCTTTCCTCCTAATTTTTCTCTCATTCATCCATTTGAAATATTTGACCAAGTCACCAACTCCCCTTGTAGAGTTTCATCTGAACTCTGCTTCCTCCACTCACCTATCACAAAATAAAAGCCTCCAATTTGCCAACTGTGGGATTCGAACCCCTTCCCTCTATGCTCTCCACTTGACGCCACACCACTCCACCATGTGCTCCACTTGTGTTAGCAAAACACACTCAATTATACTTCAGTCCAACCTCAACCAGCCCTCTTCCACTAAAAGGCCAAAAACCAAAATTTTTCCAGGGCTCAGACTTAAACCCAGGCCTACCTAGAACCCCTAAATACACTGAAATAACCCGTTGAGCAAGCACAACATGCAATTATGAAAAAAATTATAACCACTAACTTCTGGGATGTTACAGGCTGAGTCGGATATAGTTGGCATGCCATAGGGTTGGAAGAGTTTAGGGATACTTCGACTTCGAGTCGATACTGGGTACCAATTTACTTTGGCAAGGCTGATGAGACAATTTCTGTCAATTTATTATTTCGAATTATCCGATAAGGCACTGGGTTCCAAACCGGTGTGTTTTGGTTGGATCCGTGTATCTGCTAAAGTCCGAGTCGTGTTAATAGGGGTATATAATGAATTGAGAAATTTGATCGATATGAATGATATTGAATAATGAAATGAAAAATGGTTAGAGACATATATATATATTGAGAATTTTTGTATTGAATGTGAATAACCAATATTATGGTTCAAGTGATATATGTTGACATTGTGAAAAGCTATCTGTGATAGCAATTGATTGAAAGTGAATGTGTTATAAATGATTTAGCTATGGATTGTTTATTGTATAATTACAGTATTTGTATGATTGAATATGTAAATAACATTAATTTTGTATTTAAAGTATTTAGATTATAAAAATACCACTAAGTTTATACTCAGCATACAGTTTGTTTCTGTGCGAAGGTTAGGCAACAGTCAGATCGTTGAATCAACATCCAAGGCCGATCCCCGACTCATTATGGTGAAGTACATTTCTTTTTGGTAATGGCATGTACCTAGAATGTTTTATGTCGGTCATTTCGAAAAATGTTTGTAATGATATTATAAAATGATATTTGGTTGGTTATATATATAAATATATATGTTATGTTGAGTTAACAATGTGGTATGTTTAAGTGAATGTATAAATGAATTTGAAATAGACAAATATTTGGGTTGAAATGGCATGATATTAGATTTACTTAAATGAAGTATATTTGAATTGTTTTAATAAAAATATGTTAAATATTTATATAGGCATATTGATTAGGCACTTAGATTGTCCATTTTGATATAACTGAGTGTGTTTGATTTTGTTTTGAAGTGGTTGAATAAATGGTTTTTGAATTGCTTGGTATTCAAGATTTGCAGGGTTGGTATACTTAATGTGTAAGGCTCAATTTGAGTCCACACAGCCTGGCACACGGGCATGTGACCAGATGATATGAGAGACACGACTTACAAATGGGCATGTGGTTAGGTTGTGTGCCCTCTGCAATTTAAAATTCTGAAAAAACAATGCTCAGGTATTACCACTCGGGTAGAGACACGAGCGTGTGTCTCAGCCGTGTAAGGAACACGGCCTAGCACACGGACGTGTGACTTGGCTGTGTGAGTAAGTCAGAGAGTTTCACGAGACAGACATAGCCTGAAGCATGGGCGTGTCCTTGAGCCACAAGGGCGTGTGAGCCCTGTACTTTGGAAAAAAATTAAAATTTCATGAAAAGTTTTCTAGATTTCCAGTTAAGTCCCGATTTGTTTCTAATATATGATTTGGGCCTCGAGGGCTCAATAAAGGGACATTATGATTAAATTATGATGTGTATATTATATTATTATATGATTGTTCGTAATTGTTTTGAAATGTCTAGTACTGCTCTGTGACCCTGTTTTGGTGGTGGATAATGTAACAGCCCGATTTAGGGCCTAGTCGGAATAGTGGTGCAAAACCACGAAACCGAAATGAATTCATGAGTTTTTAAGGTTTATGTCATGTTTGCATGCTAGTATAAAAGATTCACGAAGCAATTTTGCTAAATTGTGGATAAATGCTCCAAAAGGACTAAATTGCAAAAGTTGCAAAATATGAGTTTCTAGAAGCTTTTTTATGAAATAGCTTTAGAATAGTGATTAGAAGTCCTTAAATAGCAATTTTTCCAAAAATATAATTTTGGACAAAATTAGTCATGAGATGGTGTTATAGAAATTTTTAGTGATAAGGGCATTTTGGTCATTTATGTATTAAATGATTTAAAATGGGAAAAAGATGAGAAAAATCTACTCATCTTCTTCCCCCATTGCCGAAAATTGAAGGAAGCAATAGCTAGGGTTCTTCAATTTTTCAAGCTTGCTAGTAAGTGCTCCTAAGCCAGGTTTTTAATGTTCTTTGTATTTTTGAAGTCCCGGTAGCATGAGCAAGCTATTTTTATCTATTTGATGAGCTAAGATGCGTGTTTAAAAATTTACCCATGAGTGACATGCATGATAAATGATGTTTTATGGAAGTTTAAGAGAGTTTGATGATATATAAAAATCTTTTCGTTAGTGAATTTCATGAAAAATGATAGTATGGACCATTTTGTAAAAGTTATAAAATTGGTCATACCTACTAGAAATAGAGAGAATCGGTGATTGCTATAGTAGAGAAAATGATTCAGCTAAGCGTGTAGATTAAGAAAGTTGCATAAAAATCAATTCACGAGCCTTGGGGGCAAAAGTGAAAACATGAGAAAGTATAGGGCAAAATAGTAATTTTGCCAAATTATGAGTTATGAGTCAATTTAGTCAATATGATTATTAAATGATCTATTTATGATTATAGATCAAGTAAAACGAAGCCCGGATCAAAACCGAGGCCAGAGCAAAGTCGAGGACTAAATTGTATATCTACATACATTTTGTATTTTAAGGTAAGTTTCTATGATTTCTAAGCTTTATGATTTATATCATTAAATTGCTTAATATGATGTATACTATCTTCATGTATTGTTTAATGTTATGTTCAACCAATAAATCAATGAGATTAAACAAGAGAAAGTCCCAATTGAAAATGAATACCAGGATACTCGGTCTATCACAAGAGATAAGAAAGTCCGTATAAGACCAAGCCTAGGCATGGCATCGGCAATCAAGTATAGATATCATGTAAGTCCAAGGCAAGCTTGGCATTGAACAGATATCATGCAAGTCCAAGGCAAGCTTGGCATTGAACAAATATCATGTAAGTCTAGGGCAAGTTGGCATTGAACAGATATCATGTAAGTCCAAGGCAAGCTTGGCATTGAACAGATATCATGTAAGTCCAAGGCAAGCTTAGCATTGAACAGATATCATGTAAGTCCAAGGCAAGCTTGGCATTGAACAGATATCATGTAAGTCCAAGGCAAGCTTGGCATTGAACATATATCATGTAAGTCCAAGGCAAGCTTAGCATTGAACAGATATCATGTAAGTCCAAGGCAAGCTTGGCATTGAACAGTTATCAAGAAAAAGATTCCGTATAAGTCCATGTCAAGACATGGACACGAAAGCAAGATGAGACTTAGCATCCTCGGTTATTCGTAGAAATTCATCGGGCAAATGAGTAAAGTCAAAATGAGATGACAAGAAAGCTAAATGAGCAAAGTTATTAACAAGTTGGAATTGAGTAATATTTACATTATGAATGATGAATTAGAGATCATGATTATTATGTTAAAGTATGCTGATCAATGTGATTAAGTGATACAGGAATTCTATTTACCTTACAAGTATGAGAATATTAAGTATCGTGAGACACGTAAGGATTGGTATGAGTAATTAAGCTCTACAGCTGAAACCTATGATACCATTGTTATGTCAATTGGTTTATATTAAGCAAGTATATTGATATGTGCTTTACATGCAAACTTACTAAGCTAAATGCTTACTTCTTTAATTATTTCTTCTATGTAGACCCGCCAAGCTAACTTGTGGATCGTTGGGGTCGGAGCTCGTAGCACACTATCAATCCTTATTTTGGTATAGCCAAATTATTATACTAAGTATGGCATGTATAGGGAGCATTAATTTTGAGAACATGTTTAAGGAAGGGTTAATGTATAAGTTATTAAGTTATTATTCCTTTGTAAATGGCTAAGTGATTGGCCAAATTGACCATGTATGTATGTTTATTGAAGTCAATGAAGTGTGTAGTATTATTATTGAAAATGTATTGGCTGATCTTAGTTTCAGGGTGTCAAATGGCTTCGTAAATAGCCTTCAAGTGCCCACATGGTTAGACACACGGGCGTGTGTCTAGGTCGTGCATACCCTGCACCTTATTGTTTTAAAAACAAGATAGGCCACGGTTACTCCCCACGGCCATTTGTATGAGCTGTGTGGGACACACGGTTTGGACATGGACGTGTGCCCAAGCCGTATGGATCAAGTCAGTAGCTTCCCACAATTGGAAGACACGGGCGTGTGAAGACCGTGTGAATGAAGTCAGTAACTCTCCACAGTTGTAGGCATGGGCATGTCTAAGGGTACACGGGCGTGTCCCATGTCACATGGGCGTGTGAACCCTGCTTCAAGGAAGAGTTTTCGACTAAGTCCCAAAAGTTTTTGAATAAGTGTTTAAGGCCTCGTAGGCCTATGAAATGCATGATTAGTCTAAAAAAGACAAGTTTTATGTCGGAACAAAATTTTACAGCCCGTAAGTGTATGTTTATGTGAGATCAAGCATGGTAATGTCTCGTATCCAGTCCTAGCATCGTACATGGGTATGGGGTGTTACAGATAAGGGCTAAGGGGTCTTACATGTTCAGAACCCAAGCTGTCTTAGCTCGATAGTCGACTATTAGGAGTTTGATGAATGCCCAACGAATTCGTAACACTCGATTAAAAAAGTCAAATTGGATCAAAAAAGTCAAATTGAGATGGTGTTCAAAAGCTTGTCCAAGATATTTGCAGGATTTGGGATCATATATAACCTTGGGAACAATAACCTAACACTCATGAAGGAATTACAAATATTTGAGTTGATGTTGAATGACGATCAGCCAATCCGAAGACCAAAAGTAAACATAGTTGTTGCTTTTTCATCAAAAGGGAAGAGAAAACACGCTAGGAAAAGCAAGGCTAAGTTCTTTACACCACCACAAGTGGAAAGGAAGAGAATTAAGAAGCCTAAATACTTATTTAAGTCTAAATGCTTACTCTACCACACGAAAGGGCATTTCAAAGAAAACTTCAAAGAGTGGAAGGATTACCTAGCCACTAAGGGCAAAGGTATGGAACTCTTTATCATAGAAGCTTGTTTAGAGGAAAATTCAATAAACCATGTCATTGATTCTAGAGCTACTAATCATGTGTGTGTTTTTCTACAGGGGTTCGAGGAGATGAAAGATCTTAGAGATAAGAATCTATCATTGCGGACTGGAAATGGGACAACTGTGGCAGCTGAATCGGTGGGAGATATACATCTTTATTTTGATAATTTTAGGAAGATTATTTTGAAAGATGTTTTATGTGTACCATGTTTCTAAAGAAACTTGATTGTTCTTCCATGTTTATATAGATATGGCTTGACCGTGACTTTTAATAATAGTATTGCAATATTTAAAATCACAAGATTATATGTAATGGATGAATGTCAAATAATATCTATTTTATCAAACAAAAGATGTACACACTTCTTCAGACTAAAATATCAACTAAAATAATATCTATTTTATCAAACCAAAGATGTACACACGCATTTGGTTGATCCTCAGGTTTGGGAATAAAGTGTGCAGATTCGCGGGTAAATAGACAGATAGTTTGAATGAATAATTTATATTTTTGAAGACATGATACAAAAATATATCTATCAGATCAGTTATAATCAGGAAATGTCATTATGGGATAAAGTCATCTCGATAGTTGAAGTTGTCGCACTTATGTGAAATGATATTGCTAGATGCTTTCCATGAAAAGGGAACAAATATCAGTTGAAAGTCACAGATGCAAACATTTCAGAAGCATCAGTCAAAGTTTGATAATCCAGGTTTGTCGGTTTTATTTCGACAGACGATTATTGGGAATTTCTGGGTAGTTAGACTACTAATGATACAATGATAACAGGAGAACATCATAGCTACTCAGTGAAGTTTAAATATAGTATCAAGTTTTAATATGAGCTTTGATGCGAGTTCTAAGTCGAGATTCAAGTTTTGATGTGATGACTTTTATTAGAAGGAGAGTTGTAACAACTTATTTTTCAGTTGTGTCAAAAACAGTGGTTTCAGGGCCACCAAATCCGACGAGTAAGTTTGTAAATATTATTGTAAAAGAATTTTGTAGAAACTTTAATGTACTCCCCGAGAAAGTTTATTGTGTGTTGTTTCTTTACTTCAAGTGGAAGCCTATGTTTGCTGGGAATCCATAACCCGACATGTACCGGCAGAACAGGTAAACTAGGATTTCTTTCAAAAAGAATTTCAGAAGAAATATATGGGTGAGTTATATATTGATGATAGAAAATAAGAGTTCTTGATGTTAAAACAAGCTGAGGTGTCAGTAGTTTACTATGAATGGGAATTCTCACGACTCAGTAGATATGCAGCTAAATTTGTGCCAACCGAAGCTGATAGTTGCAAGCGGTTTTTACGGGGTTTACGTGATGAATTATGAGTACAATTGGTATCTCTTAGAATTACAGAATCTGCAGACTTAGTTGAGAGGGAAAAAGTGGTTAAACAAGTACTGGGTTTAGATAAAAAGCTTGAAAATACTCGTTCATGTGGGAAACTGTAACACCCGTTACCCATGTCCGACGCCAGGACAGGATACGAGACACTGCTATACTTAACCTTACTTGAACATGAAGTATTAGGCTATAAATTTCCTTCCAACTTAAAACTTCTCCTTCTTAATCATAACATACATATCATGGGCCTACGAGTCCTTAAACATACATCCGGAAGGTTTCGAAGTTCAACCGGAAACTTTTACATTCTTTGAAATTTTTTGCCTAAACAGGGGTCACACGCCCGTGTGACTTGGCACACGCTTGTGTGGGCAGGCCGTGTGGTCGCACACGCCCATGTCCCTAGCTGTGTAAAATTTATTTTTATTTTGAACCTACAGGGGTTTTCACACAGCCGGACACACGCCTGTGTCAATGGCCCGTGTCCATCACAAGGGCCTAGACATGCCCGTGTCCTCACCCGTGTGTGAAAACCAGGGGTATTCTGTTTATGACGTCGGTAACCCCTTAAGGAGTACACGCTCATGTGCTGGCTCATGTGACAAATTGAATTCTCACAATTAAATGTAGGGGACACACAGCCTATCAACACACCCATAGAGGTTAACCGTGTGTCACACACGGCCTAGAGACACACCCGTGTGTCTACCTGTGTGGACAATTAGAGGCTATTTTCCAAGCCAATTGTCACCCTAAAACATCAACACACTTATACCAACTCAAGTAATACATAACATGGCCTTTATACACTATGAGTAACCCTTGAAACATCACTTGTAGAATTCATGAAACTCATCATCAATAAGATATGAAACTTAAAAAATATTAACAAATTTCTTTGGCTATATAAAAAAAGGATAGTAACCTTAATGCCAACACTTTGGCTCCCAATATGATATAACTCAAAATGACATAATCCCTATACATGCCATACTTAAAATAAAACAACTTGGCTATACCAAAACTAATGATTGAAAGTGTGATCCGAGCTCTGATGTCTATGATCCCCGAGCTTGCTTGGCGAAACTATAGGGAAGAAAGAAAAGAGAGAAGTAAGCATATAGCTTAGTAAGTCTGCATGAAATTCATATAGCAACATATTTGCTCATAATAAACTCATCCATCATGAAACAAGAACAACATAAATCTCAAGTGCTTGAGCTTACTTACTCATGCTTAGCCTTTCTCATCACATATTACATAATAATTTCATACCTGTATTTTAATCATGGTACCTGTATCACTTAATCACATAGATTAGCACTTTCGCTAATCTAAACATAAACTCAAGTCTACATCTTTCTTAATTTAAATAAAGCTCTTTATCAACCTTGAATAACTTAACTTATTATTATCTTTACTTACTTAGCTTTCTTGTTCCCCTTTAATACTTAGCTCTTTTGCCCGTGAATTACTCGAAATATTAGAGGATACTTAATCTCACCAAACATGTGTCTCGATGCCAATGCCATATCATAGATATGGTCTTACATGGGATCGCCTCATGATACCGATGCCATATCCCAGATATGGTCTTACACGGGATTTCTTAACTCGATGTCGATGCCATGTCCAAGACGTGGTCTTACACGAGATCTTCCTTTGGTGCCGAAGCCGTGTCCCAGACGTGGTCTTACACGGGACCTTCCTTGTATTCTGTCGATGCCATGTCGCAGACATGGTCTTACATGAGACCTTCCTTGTTCGATGCTGATGCCATGTCTCAGACAAGGTCTTCCACGGGAACTACGTTCGGTGCCGAAGCCATGTCCTGAACATGGTCTTATACGGGACCTACATTCCTTAGGTGCTGATGCCATGTCCCAGACATGGTCTTACACGGGATTTCCTTGTCTCATGTCGTGACATAGATATCCTCGTTATTCCAAATCTTCAACCGGGACTTTTATTTACATGTTCTTATTGATTTCCTTATTAGACATTGATAATCAACTTCATGGAAGTAATGTACATAATACAACATAATAAGTATTTTAAACATAAAAACATATGTAGCCTTAAATTCATACAAACTTACCTCGGTACTCTAAAATATGCGTAGATATGCAATTTAGTCCCCGACTTTGTTCTTGCCTCGGTTTCGGTCTAGGCTTTGTGTTTCTTGATCTATAATAACAATTTAACATGTTTAATACTTGCATTAACTAAATTGACTCATATTTCATTCTTTGGAAAAAATTATATTTTTGCCCCTAAACTTTATCATAATTGCACTTTTTCCACTAGGCTCGTAAAATGATTTTCATACAACTTTCTTGTAATTCAAGCCTAGTTGAATCATATTCTCAACTATAACAACCTTCAATTTCTACTATTTCACTCATGTATGACCATTTTCATAACTTTTACAATTTGGTCCTTGGATTTTTCATGAAAATCACTTAGAAAAAGATGTTTATCCTACATCAAACTTTCATAATCTTCCATACATGGGTAAATTTTTGAACATAAACCCTAGCTCAAAATATAGCTAGAAATAGTTAAATCGAGCTACGAAGATTTCAAAAATACGAAGAGCATTAAAAACGGTGCTAGGATGCACTTCCTATCAAGCTTGAAGATTAAAGAAACCCTAGCTATGGAGTCCTTGTGATTTTCGGCCAAGGGGGAGGAAGATGGACACATTTTTTACTTATTTTCCCTTTTAATTCTTTTATTAACTAAATGAAAAAAATGCCCTCAATGATCCTTTCTTGAGATTTCCCCTTCCCTTGTCCATTTTTGTCCATCTTAACACATAATGGCCTAATTGCTAAATAAGGACCTCTAGTAATTTTTATAATTCCATTTCATACTGAAGTCTTCTAGAATCTCATATTTTCTAGTCTTTGCAATTTAGTCATAATGGACAATTTATTCACTAATTAATAAAATTTCTTCATGAAATTTTCACACAATCATGCAAGCATCTCATAAGCCTTATAAAAATCATTAAAACATATATTTCTACTTCAGATCTATGGTCTCGCACCACTATTTCGACTAGGCCCTAAATCGGGCTGTTGCAAAAACATTCTAGAGCTATTAGTTCAAAACCGCAATCCAAAAGAACAAAAGAATCTCATGGTAGTTGGAGATCAAGTTTTAGATCAGACAGAGGTGATAGAAACCATGGAAGGAAGATGATAGTTTCTACTGGTAGTGTACAAGGTCCATCATGGGATACTAAAACTCCAAACTATGAACACTATGGGAAAAAGCATTGAGCTGAATACTAGAAATTGACTCGAGGTTGTTTCCGTTGTGGATCTACAGAGCATTTTGTTAGAGATTGTCCGAAAAAAGAGAATGCTACACCAGTTACATTATAGAGATATGTACCTAGTTTGAGAGGTCGAGGATCAGGCAGAAGTGGTTCATTTTCTAGAAGTGGTGCTAGAAGAGGAAGTGACGTTGATATTCAACAATAAGAAGCTAAAGTACCTGCTCGAGCATATGTTGTATGGACCCGTGAAGAGGGTGATGCACATGATGTGGTGACAGGTATATTCTTATTGCATTCAGAACATGTTTATGCTTTAATAGATCTGGGATCTTCACATTCATATGTTAATACAAAATCGGTTGAGTCAGGAAATTTAAAATATGATGTAACAGCCTGATTTTGGGCCTAGTCGGAGCAGTGGTTTCGAGACCAAAAATTCTACGAGGAAAATCTTATTTTTATTATATTTTTATGGTCTACAATTTCACAGAAATATTTCGTGAAAATTTCGTTCGAAAATTTTGACATTTGGGCACTCAATTTAGTCAAAAGGACAAAATTGTAAAAAGTGGAAAAATTGAGGTCTACATGTTAGAGGTATCCAATTGTCATGAAATTTTAAATTTGAGGTCCTTAAATGATAATTAGACCATTGGTTAATTTTTTGGAAAAAAATTGACATGAAGCAGGTGAAATAGAATATTTTTAAGTTAGGGGCATTTTGGTTATTTAGTAATTAATATGAATTAAAAAGAAAATTAAAAGCCAATTTTTGTCCATCTTTAACTCCTTGGTCGAAACTTGCATGGAGAAACCATGTATAGGGTTTTTCAAGCTTCCAAGCTCGATTGTAAGTCCGTTCTAGCCCTTTTTTAATGATTTTTATGTTTTTGAAATCCTCGTAACACGATCTCTCTATTTCTACCATTGATTTTAGCTAGGGTTGATGTTTGAAAATTTCTCCATATGATAAATTTTGTGTTTTGATGTTTAATGGTAGAATATGAATGCTCGGTGTGTAATAAATGACTTTTACTAAGTGATTTTCGGTGAAATTGTCAAAAAGGACTAGTTTGTAAAAAGTTGTAAACTGTGTGTAAGTGTGTGAATAAATGGAAATTATTGACTGATATAGTTATGAAAATGGTTCGGCTAGGCTTAAAATACAAGTAAATTTAATAGAAATCATTTTACGAGCCTAGGGGGAAAAGTGTAAATATTACAATGTTTAGGGGCAAAATGTAATTTTTGCCAAAATGTGAATTTAGGCTAATTTGAGTAGAAGGATGAATAAATGAGTTAAATGTGTTGTTATATATAAAGGAAAACGAGATTCAGACTAAGAATGGAGGAAAAACAATGAATATGACGAATAAGTCCTTTTCACCGATTGTGCTACCGAGGTAAGTTTGTATGTAAATAATGCATCGTTTTTACTTATGTTTTTATGTTTTGATATATTTTATGATATGTGGCTGAATATTGAATGAAATTGACAAAGTATCAAAATGTGAGAAATTTTCAGGTTAAACCTTAGGAATAGAATAGGATACAAGTGACATGTCACTAGGGACCTGTGTGAAATCTATGTGAAATTATGACTAAGTGAATCTGGGTGCTGGTCTTAAGTTCTACCAGTGGCTGGGTATACCTGCATGTGTTGCGGATACCTGATAGCTTGTGTGAGCAGACCCGTGAAAGTGAATAGCTCGAGAATGAGCCTCTATGTGAAAAGTGATGTGAAGTAGCTTTGGCTACAAGTGTGGCACTTATGTGCAAACTTCCGATGTATCCAATAATATTCTGATGTGTTCAATGGGAAAATGACTAAGTGTAATTGAATGTGATTATGTAATGAACAAGTGCAGGTACATGTGTATATATATTCATGAGCAATGTGCTCGATATGTGATCGAACTTTGGTAAGGTTGATATGGAGTAAGTGTTACAATGAAGACTTGTAAATATTTGATGATGACTAGCTATTGGCGTGGGAAACTACGGATATACTTTAGTGTTATATGTGTGTAAACGAGAGTTAATACAAAGAACACATGAAAAAGTAAAATTAACAATAAAACAATTTTGGACAGCAGCAGTTGTGTGAATTTGAAAAATCACTAGAAATGGTGGAAATTAAATTAGAAGTTTAATAAGCTATGAAATTAAATATTATTAAGTCTATTTTCATATAAAAGAAACGGTGTAAGAAAAAGAATTTCACATTCTGAGATATTAGAATCTTTGTAAGACAGAGTCAAAATGATTTTGAAATCCCCTATTCTGACTTGGGAAAATCATTAAAAATTATAAAAAAGTAATTATGGGTTATAATTGATATGCTTAAAATTATTAATGAGTCTATTTCTAAAGAAAACAAACTAGAACATCAACCAAATCCCGTACGAGGAGATAATTAATTTTTAGTGAAGAGGGGTCGAAACTGTCAGACAGCGGAACAAGGGTGACTTTAAAGAATAAACTGTACTTATTGGCTAAACCAAAAATTCTAAAAATTTTATGGTACGAATATATGTGAGTCTAGTTTTAGGGAACATTAGAAAATCTTAATTTGGAGTTCCGTAGCTTAAGATATAAATGATTTAGTGACTATGACTCGAGTAGACAACTTGAGATGAAGATAAGTAAATAGTGAAATTTTGTGCAATTATGATTGTATTACCTTGAGAACATATTGTGAGGATTGGTAAAAAAATATTAATTAATTTCTTATTATTTACATGCTAACTTACTAAGCTATATAGCTTACTCCCTTCCTTTCCTTTTTCATATAGTGTCACAGATGCTAGCTCTTGTTAGAGGTCGTCGGAGATTCTATCACACTAACAAGTTATTGATTGGTATTGTTTCTATGATGTTCAATTATTTTTAAGTCTATGGCATATATAGGGACTTGATTATGTGTGTATATGTTATTATGAGTTGGCCTTGAATGTTGTCCTATGCTATTTGATGGTTATTGTAACACCCCAAACCCGGCTTAGAAGTTAGGCCCGAATCTGGCGTGTCACATCGAAGGCATAATTCAAATGATTTTGCTAATTAAAAAATTTAGGCCCAAAATCCTTGAGTCTTGTTAAGTAATAAAGAAAAGCCCGTTTTATAATTTTAAGTATTTTGGAAACCAAGTTTAAACGTAGGGAATTTACTTAGGTTTAAGAATTAAGTAAACAGTTGAAACAACAAAACCCAAAATCTAAAGTCAAATCGGAGTACAAGGACTTATTACATCCAACAAAAATAAGCAATTAAAACTATGTCTTTTGAAATAATTAAATAAAAGTTTAAACATCTTGTAGTGTGGCCATATCCGAGTTCTCTCCCACATCAAGCCATTTATTGAGGATCAACTGAAACATTAAATAAATGGTGTGAGTTTCGAAACTCAGTGTGTACAACCCTTGGCATTCAATTCAAAATACAATTATCACATTGGCCTGAGCCCTATCAAAATCGGTGGTCTTGGGCCTTGGCCCACAATGACCTCATATCATATCATATCATAACATATCATATGAAAAACAAGGTATTGCAAAACCCTCCCCAAAAATCCATCCGCTACTCACCATTTCCCTTCCAATCCTACACATCTGTGGGGATTTCTAAATCGACCCACCCATCCTCTACACACCACAGGTAGCACTCACAGCGGCATTATTCAACGTTGCAACAAGGCTACTAATCATATAATGGGCTTAAAGCCACCGGTGGACCCATGGTCGTCGAGCGACTATGCGATCCTCAAATCTTTCTCCGTACAATAATTCCGACCCATATGCATCCTAATTAGAATATCATATGAATACAACATGCACATGAGTAACATCCACAAAACTCATACTTATCATATAGGGGTATTTTCGTCATTTCACAACCCAAGGATATTTCTGTAAATCTACTCTATAGGGGATTTAGGTAATTTTGTAAAACAGAGGTACTTTGGAAATTTTGTAAATCGGGGATGTTTTGGTAATTCTACAAACCAAGGGTATTATGGTAATTTCATAATTCGAGGCTATTTTAGTGATTTTACAAACCTAAGGATGTTTTGGTAATTTTCAAACTATGGGTATTTTGGTTATTTTTCAAATCAAGGGTATTTTAGTAATTTTACAAATTTAGGGATACTTGGTCCCTCTCGGGTTTTAGTTATGAACTTTGGCCCATTAACAAGTCCTTGCGGCTAAAGTTAACAGACACTATGTATGAGGTAGGATTCTAGAGAAGAGGAGGTGAGCCACTAGGAATGCTTAAGTACCAAGCTCTCCCTAGATCCAATCATAGACATGCACATGCCCGTTACCACACTCTAACCTAGCGACTTGTCCACATACATGTTTAATTATTAGAAAGTCCTATGCGGTTTAAGAGTTGTTTAGTACTAAGTCTAAAGTCCATAAAACCCTAGCATACTAGTCTACGTCCCCATAAAGCCCATCAAACCATTTCACGTTCGTATAACCCATAATGGCCACATCACATTCTTATGGCTCACTAACCCCAATTCATAGTCATATGACCCATTAGGCCCAAAACAAATCCAGATCATGTAACATGGATGCCTAACCCAATTCATATAATCAAATTAATCCATTTCATCACACTTAGCCTCAGGGCCCACTGGGCCTATTTAGCCACTTTCGACTTTTCGGCTTTTCAGCATTGCTGATTTCGTGTGTGCATAGTGTTTTACACACCTGGTTACAACGTATGTTGTAAACCCCTTAATCAGGAACCTACAATATTCACCACTTAACGATTAATCTTGGCTTAATACACACTTTATTAGAAATCGAAACCTCACCGTAACCTTACCGTGTGCCACGCGTTCTAGTAGCCCTTACTATTCGCGAATATCCCTAGATCTGCACCCAAACATATATCATTAAAATCGAATGACTCATTTTTCACATAAGTCACCCCTATAAGCCATACCTACATTCGACCATCCATTAATACATAATTGAGACGAGTACACTTACCAATTTGCTAACAATCCTTACCACGCCTGCAATCTCTGAATCCTACCCTTGTTAATTCCAGGTTAACGATGATGAGAAGTTAGATAGCCCTTCAGCTTTTACCAAACATATTAAAGGAAAAATTGACTAAGTACTTACCCAAGGAGTAATCGGCCTAGGAAGCTTTCAACTTTTGAGACTAGTATGGTGACAAGGACAATTTGGCACCAATAGGAAGAGGAAGAGGAAGAGGAGAAGTGATCGGCTAGAACTAAAGGTGAACAAGAGAAGGAATTTAAGAAGAGAAGGTATGGGGAATTCAGATAGAGAGAAAACCAAAATTTTGGCAAATGGAAGAATTCGGTTAAGGGGGAGAAAAAGAAATGTAATGGAGCCCAAGGAACCTCTCAAAGGAATTCGTCACCTCCTTTTATAGCCAATAGCCGAATCCTACCTTCCCTTACAGTCCAATTCAGCAGCTCCTCTTCCCACCTCTCATCTCCTAATTTTTCTCCATGATATCTCCTTATCTCATCCGAAATTCCCTCATTTATCAGCTCACAAGACCAATTCAAACACTTCAACAAAAGAATCCAAAATCCATACAACTCTGGCCGTCCACTATGCAAAATAAACACTCCAAAACACATTACCACTACTCGAACATTGGACCTCTTCACGCCACCCTGTAGCTCCCCTAGTGACGCCACCTTACCACTGGACCACAAACCCATTTGTGTCCTACTTTCCCCTTAATCTGCTTAAGAGGCCTAATGCCTGAGACTAGGGTCCACTAAAGCAAGAATAAATTTTTCCCTATGGTCATCCCTATCTCTAAGACTTCAAATAATCCCGCTAATACCCTAAAATTAATATTTGAAGTGCTACTCATACATACCAATCTTAGTGCACAGAAATTTAAAGTTTTGAGATTTTTGGGGCGTTACAACCCAATAGGCCCAAATTCGGGGCATTACAATTATTGTTGTATAAGGCCATTTAATATGGCTAATAATTGTTATGTAATAAGTCTATGATGATGCATTTCAAGGTTGTGTATGCTTGCATTTTTTGGATGAGTAAATGTGTGATAATTATGAGTGGTAAATGTGATTGGTTGTGTAAGTTGCATGATGTGAATTGTTAAGTGTGTGTGTGATTATGCATGATGAATGTGGTTTGTAAATGGTATGTGGATGTATTAGTGTGGATGTTTGAAAATGCTTAATAATACCATGTTGTGTGATGATAAATTTGTATAAGTGTATAAGTGTTTTGGGGTGGCAAAGTGTAACGCCTAAAAAATTTTAGTCTTTAATTTTTGGATGATATGACACAAATTGCTTGTTTGCTTTAATGGCTAAGTGATTTGGGTGTGTTTGGGAGTGTTTGAGAAGCCTATGTTCAAGTCTTGGCTTTTAGTTTAGCTCTTAAATGAATCTAGACACTGGCATATAGGCCTTATAAATAATAGTGCTTGTTTTATGACACAAAAAGAGCTTGTGGTCTAGTGGCAAGGTAGCGTGTTGGGTAACTGTGAGGTTTATGGTTCAAGTCTTGGGTTGCACAATGGAGTATTTATTTTGCTGCTTTAGCTATGTAGGTAGAGGAGTTGGACTGAAACACAGCTAAGGGGAGTTTGAATAGAAGTTGAATGGAGTTGTTGGGGGAGTTGAGGAGAAATTGGTGGAGTAATTCAATGAGGGATAAGGGGAGAGATACGAGGAGAAAATCAAGAAGTTTGATTGAGAGGAAGTGTTTGTACCGAATTTGGTCACTAGGCACTCAGATAACCGATTTTGGTGGTTTTTGGGGTTTTTTTCTGTCTGCTTCAGTTTCGGTCAACATTCTTTTCACCTTTTTACTTTTGGTGCCAAATTTTGGCTAAGACTTCGAGTACCTCTCGGATTTTTTTGCTCTTCCCTTTAATTCTTTTTTTTTTGTTTGGTAGAATAGCTTTTTGGTTCTCTCCTCTGCCGAATCCTCTTTTCTCTTCCCCTCTTCTCTTTGCTATTTTTTCTCTCCTCTATTTTCCCTAACCTTGATCGAATAGTGTTGAGTAGTTTCATTTTGCATTCTTCTTCTGATTTGCACTTCTTCCTCTACCCCTTTTTGGTCAACTATTTGTCGAATATTGCTTTTGTATCCCTCTTCATCTCTTCAATTGTGTTTTCAGCTTGAAAACTATTCTCTGGCGGTTCGAATTTCTCGAGGAGAGAAAGAGTTTCTGGTGAGATTAAAGCCGTCGGAACCTTTCTCTCATCACTTGATCAAAGGTAAGTATGTAGGCTAGCATTCTAGTGTGTAGGCCGAATGCTTTCTGCGATTCTGTAAGTTATCATGTGTGGATTTAAACCACATGAATAAACAATCCTGTCTAATAAAATCTGTTTGTAATGCAGATATCTGTCAAAGAGATTTTAGTCAACCTTCGTCAGTGGTATAAGTGGGCACAGCCACATTTGTCAATCGAGGCAAGTGTGAATTTTAGTTTTAGTTAAGGGTGTAAAAGAAGGGGATTAACCCTATTGTTCAGCGACTAATGGAAAGCCTTGTATGAATGTAGGTTTTGGTGCTCGTGGAACTTGGAGCGGTTGCGTAAACAGGTGTGTAATCACACCGCCTTAATACAAATCGACAAAAGCTGAAAAGATAGAAAACACGACGTTTGATGCCAAATGGGTGTGCGATCGCTCGTGTGGTAATCTGAGCCCACGAAACATGGTGTTTGATTGTAGATACCGCCATGAGCGATCTCATGGGATAGGCCGTCATGGGCCACGTTGGGCCGAAAAAGGGCTGTGTGGGCCCAATGGGCTCGTGGGCCCCACACAGGTGAAATCCATAACTTGTGGAAAATACTGGACTAGGCTATGTAGGTCGCATAGCCGTGGCGAAATCTGGGTTGAACGGGCCACATGAGTGTGTGGGCCCACATAGGCCGAGTAATGGGCCTTGGGCCCATTTATATCATTATGACCGTTTAGGTTACCGGAGTCGCTTGAGGTGACTGCGGACCTCTGGAGAGGTCGGTATCTGCAATGAGACCCCTAAGTAGTTAAAATGACCAAAATACCCCTAAAGGGTGAAATGACTATTTTACCCCTAATAGATGGAAATGACCGTTATACCCCTAAAGGTAGGTTGACTAATGTGTTCATGATTTGTAGATGACTGTTACTGAGTATGACATTCTGCATATACGTATGATTTATGACATGACATACTACACGGGGTTGGGATACTCTTATGGAGGAAGTATACTATACTGGTTGCTTTGCCATATATACTGTTACAGGCAGCTTTGCTGCGATATTGGTGTGTTGGCTAGATGGGTCGATTTTATCCCCACATGGTGTGTTAGCGGTACGGAGTGGTGTGCTGGCTAGATTGGGATGGGTTGCATTATTGCACTGTACTGATATGGTATTGGGCTAAGGCACACACTGAACTGTGTTGGGCTAAGACCCACATTGTACTGTTATTGAATAGGGCTCAGGCCCAAACTATTACTGAATGTTTTATACCAACTGAAAGATAGGGGATTACACACTGAGTTTTTGTAAACTCACCCTTTCCTTTTAACTGTCCAGGTAATCCTCAGCCATAGGCGATTTGGTGCTATGAGGGACTTGGAGGTGGCCACACAATTGCAGCTGTTCTACACTTGCTTTTATTAAAGTTTAAAATTTGCGTTGGGTTTTGTTTATGTAATAAGGCCATTTATGTTTGTTTAAATTTTTAATTGGGGCTTTTGTTTACTTATTTTAAACAGCTAGTTTTGGAGAAGACGAATTTTCAAAATAATTACTGTATTCAAATACACAAAATTAAAACATTAGATTTTTTTTTCAAAAGCTTCCGTGATTTTAAATCAACCTACTTTAACAATAGCAGATAATAAGGCAAATTCTTTAACTAGATGATTTGTTAAGTAATAATAAAGGGGTTTTGAAACTTAGAAATGAATTTTTCCAACAAGTCCAATTTTCGAAAGATACTTCAATGTGACACGCTAGATTCGACCATAACATCTAGGTCAAGTTTGGGATTTACATTTAGTGGTATCAGAGTCAGGTTGCAAAACACGACTGTGGAATGGGTTTTGAAAATATTTTGAATTTTTGGAAAACTGTTCTTGAGGTGTTTTGGAAGGTTTACAAGTGAGTCTTCAGTGCCAAATCCGTAAGTTTTCTTTATATTGTAGACTGCTTGAACTAAAATACATTGAGAGACTACTATAGATAGTAGGACTGTATTGAAACTCTTTAGTTAGAGTAAACTGAGACTGTAGGAAATTGGAAACTGTAGAGAGACCTTGATTTGCGGAAACAAAACTTTGATTACTGCTTTTCATAAGACATCTATTAATAATTAATATAATTACAAACTGATACATAAAACTTCTTAAATAGATAATACGTTATTTGATATGAGCACTAGAGGTATTTGCGGAAGGGATACACGAGGCCGCAGTAGAGGTCGAGGAAGTGCTAGGGCTGGGTCTTTGGCATCAGGCCACATGCCTAATGATGGGGCTAGGGAGGCTCAGCTTCACCAGTGAATGAGACGGGATCACATGATCGAGCGGCTGGGAAGGATGCACTATCCCAAGCTATGCTTCGCATTCTGGAAAGGGTCGCAGGGACCAGTATTGGTGCTGTGGGTCGTGGGTAGATTTTAGAACGACTCCGATCGAATGGAGCGGAAAACTTCAAGGGTATTTCTGCAGTAGCCCTTAATGTGGCTGAATACTGGTTGAAAGCCATAGAGAATAATGGAAGACCTCGACTGCTCTTTTGAACAAAAACTAAAAGGTGCAGTGCCTTACTGTGAGACGAGACCTATCAGTTGTGGCTTATCGTGAGAGAGGGTACTCAGGCCGACCGATTAACGTGGTATTTTTTTAAGGCAGCATTCCAAAGAAAGTATATGGGCGCAAGTTATGTGTGTAACAGCCCGCTTTTAAGGCTAGTCGAAATAATGGTTTTGAGACCACTAATACGAGGCTAAAGAAAATTATTTTTTGACATGATTTTATGCATTATAGTATGATAGTAAGGTTGCATAGAAATTTTGGTGCTTTAGTTTTAGGAATTGTGTGCTTAATTGTGAAAAAGGACTAAATCGCTAAAAGTGTGAAAGTTCTATTTTTCAAGGTTGAGGTGTCTAATAGCCATGGAATATTAGATTGAAGGTCCTTAAAGTACAATTAGGCCATATAGAGTGTGTTGGCCGGCCATAGGAAGCAAGGGGACACGAGCAGTAATTTTAGTCAAAATTTTGGTGACATTAGGTGAATAAAAATGAATAAAATAAGATAAGTAAAGAAAAAGCTATCTTCTTTTTACCTAGCTATCTTCTTTTTACCTCTTTTCTTTTTCCACCGATTTTTACACTCAAGAAAGGGTTATGGAAGATTGAAATTTTCAGCTAAGCTATCTCCTTACAAGTAAGTCATTTTGATGCTTAATTTTGATGATTTTTGTATTTTTACAGTCCCCAAAGCTTAAGCTAGCTAATGAGGGTGCTAATTTGTTAAATGGTTGAAAGTTTAGAGACTTTCCATAGGAGAGTTTATGTTGTTAGTTGAATTTTTATAGAAGAAAATGAATGTTAGTGAAATGAGAAGCAACTTTTATGAAGGGTGTTAGCATGAAAACACGTAAGTAGGACTTGAATGCAATGGTTGAAAATGTGTAATAAATGCATGAAATAATTGGAATTATGAGTAGTTGTAAGAGTAATATATGTTCAACTAGGCTTGTTTAATGAAAAATGTGATGAAAAATAATTTACGATCCTAGGGGAAAAATCATAATTTTGCCAAAGTACAAGGGTAAAATGGTCATTTTTGCCTAAGTAGAGATTATGATGTATTACGATTATGAAATGATTGAATGAATAAAATTTGGTTGTTATAGATCAAGAAGTGTTCAGAATTAACCTTGACCAGGGAAATGGCAAGGTTTCGGATTAAACCGCAAATTAACGCATTTTGCACCGAGGTAAGTTTATGTGTAAACGATGCATCTTAAATACACATGTTATTGTTTATTGGGGTATTGTGTGGTTGAGGTCACTTATGATTTAAATGAATTAGACTTGTTAGAATATGAATGTTGAAATAGATATGCAAATGTAGAATATTATCCGTAAGAAATAATGGTGGGCTATGTGCGATACCACCTTAATATTCCTGTTGGTGGGCTATGTGCGATACCACCTTAATACCTATTCACAATGGGTTGTGTGCGATACCATCGTTTATGTTATCAATTGGTGGGCTATGTGCGATACCATTGTAAATATTCTTGTTGGTGGGCTATGTGCGTTACCACCCTGTTTAAGACAAATGATGGGCTAAGTGCGAAACCACCGAGTGTTTGATATTTCTAAGAGTGACTTATCGTGAAATTGTGTTGTGTTGTTTCATGTGGTCTTGTGGTGATAAGTGCAGGGATGTATGTTAAATAATAAGAGCATTTGGTTGTGATATGGTTGAAATGTGGTACGAAAGAATGAGTAAGCATGATCTTGGATTGTTGGATGCTTTCACTTATTCTAAAATGTTACTTATTGATTAGCACATGTTATGATGTTTATTGTTTACATGTAAACTTACTAAGCTTTAAAGCTTACTCTCTTTCTTTTTCCCTTATTTTATAGATTCAAAGAGCCAAGTTGGGATACAAAGATAATCAGAAAATCACCCACACTATTAGCTAATCTTGGTATATTTTGAGTTAGCATTTGGAGTATGGCATGTATAGGGGCTAGACTAGGTGAATTGTTTGTTATTTTGGCCAAGTGTGTATTGGCTCTATATAGATGAATTCTTTTGTACATGGCCATAGTTAATGGCTCAATACTATTAATCAATGAAAAGATAACGTTATTCATGATTGTGCAAGGTATATGATTGGGTTGTTTGATTATGAATTATGCTTGAATGAATTAGGGTGATGAAAGAGTTTGGCAAATAGACTTGTTCTGGTCCACACGGGTAGGCACACGGGCGTGTGTCTAAGCCATGTGTGACACACGGTCAGTCCCATGGGTGTGTGGCCAGGCCATGTGTCCCTTACATGTTAGTTTTACAAGTCAGTAAGCTTTATAGTAAACCCACGGGCAGAGACACGGCCATGTGTCTTAGCCGTGTGGGAGGCACGACCGTGGACACAGGCGTATGCCCAGGCCGTGTGATGTCTGCACCTAAATTTAGGAATATAATTTTACACACGATCTAAGGACACGGGCGTGTGCGTTGGCCATGTGACAATAATGAGGCGATCATGTAATAAACAGAATGCCAAGGTTTTGGCGTGCCTCGACCGTGTAAGGGACACGGACCAAGGACACGGGCGTGTGTCCGGCCGTGTGAAATAAGTCATGTCGACCACAGATGAGGGACATGGGCGTGTGTGACCACACGGCCTGCCCACACGGGCATGTCCCATTTCACACGGGCGTGTGGCCCCTATTTAGGTAAAATTTTTCTAAGTATGTAAAAGTTTTCAATTTATTTTCGAAACCATCCAGAAGCATGTTTAGGGCTTAGTAGGCTCATTATAAGGATGTTAGAGGTGTGTATAGAAAAGTTTAATTTGGAATGAAATTTGATAGCCCAAAGTTGTATGATCATGTGAGTTAAGTACAGTAACACCTCGTATCCGATTCAAGCATAGAATACGGGGAAGGGGTGTTACATTTAGTGGTATTAGAGCTATGGTTTAGTCGATTCTTAAACTATCGTAGCGTGTGTTAGAGTGTAGCTATACATACTATAAGCGTATATTGATAGTGTGGTGGCTTCTGACAATTCTAAACCTTTTTTTATATAGTAATGGATCCCGATCGAGCAGCTACTGATGAGGTAGCTAGTAACGCGCCGGCTCCCATACAAGGGATCGCGGCTGTAGGGAGTTGATCCGAGACTATGGGTCGAGGAGAAGAGGCCCGGGAAGCCTTTCTCCAAAAGATGTGTAATTAGTACACGAAGTATGTACGAGCTAACCGTAATGCTCAACCTCCTCTACCCATCCTATACTTCAGCCAGTTCCTGTGGCTCCTCAAGGTATAGATGTAGTGAGAATAGCCAAGCCTCCGGTAGATAAGATTCAGAAGCATGGGGCTGTGGAATTCAGAGCCAAAATAGACGATGACCCTGAGAGGGCGGAGTTTTGGCTTGAGAACTCGATGAGAGTGTTTGATGAACTCTTCTGTACACCTGAAGAGAGCTTAAAATGCGTCATGTCCTTGCTGAGGGACTCGGCATACCATTGGTGGAAAATGTTGTCGTCGGTGGTTCCAATAGAAAGAGTGACGTGAGACTTCTTTTTGGAGGAGTTTCGAAAGAAATATATAAGTCAGAGGTTTGTGGACCAGAAACAAAAAGAATTCCTTGATTTGAAGCAAGGAAGAATGACTGTGGCAGAATATGAGCGTGAGTTTGTTAAGCTCAGCAAGTATGCACAAGAGTGTATGTCTACAGAAGCTATCTTGTGCAAGAGGTTTGAAGATGGACTGAATGAGGATGTCAGACTTCTAATTGGGATTTTAGAGTTAAAAGAGTTTGTAGTGTTGGTTGATAGGGCGTGTAAGGTCGAAGAATTCAATAAGGAAAAGAGGAAAGCTGTGAGTGAGGCTCGAGATGCAAGAAAAAGGCGATGAGTAAATCATACCAAGCTCAATCGAAGAGGTCCAAGGAAGTAAACCCTCGAACAACTGTGTCAGTTGGATATTCACATAGAGATCGAGGTAATACCTACTCGGACTCTAGAGTTCAAGCCACTTCGATGGCAAGTGTGGGCAATTCGAAGTCCAAACCGGAGTGTCCAAATTGTGGTAGGCAGCACACTGGGGAATGTTGGGGTGATTGTGGTCTGAAAGCTTTAATATTTATAATAAGAATGATCGAGCCTAAAAACTAACTATCACCACGATTAAGGCAAGCGCACCTATTGAACAGTAGTATAGCTTAGTGGCAAGACTGGAATGTCGAACCCAAGTGAACCAAAAGTACTAGTACTAACTTTCTTTTTATTATCTAGCCTAAGATAAAAAGGGTTGATATCTATCTATCTAATTACTAAATTAAGGATGAAAAGACACAAAGAATAAATTGGAGAAAATAATCTTAAGAAAACCAATTAATTAAGACAATACCCGAGGAAGAATCCACCTAGACTTCACCTGTTATTTAACTCTGAACCAGATGATTTATTCACTTGACTTGATCTATAGGATTCCCTAATTTATATTAATACCTCTTTCGAGGCTACTAACATCTAACCCTAGGTTGATTAATTGATATCTCATTCTAATTAAAACCCCTAGTGTTGCATTAATTTGATCTATGGACTCCCATATTAGGTTTGACCCTAATCTAGCAAATTTTCGTCCTAGGAGTGCGATCAACTCCGCTTAACTATGCTAGATCTACTCTTAAACAGGAACTTTTGCTCCTCTAAATAAGCACATCAATACTTGAATCAATATCCTAAAATATTAAAGCAAGAATTAAGAACACATAATTAAGAACAAATCAAGTATTTATCATACAGTTCAGAAAACAATAACAAGATCTATCTTAGGTTTCATCCCCATCAGGTATTTGAAAGGTTTAGTTCATAATTATAAAAGAATACATCTCAAAAGAAATTAAATAACAAAACATAAAGAAAACCCTAAAACCCCCTGAAGGAAATTGAAGGGAAGATCCTCAGTCTTGAGCATGATTCCGGCTTCTGAGATAGACTGGCTTTCTTGGAGTAATTCCCAAATTTCAGCTCTCTCTGGCTTCGTTCCTGTCAAAAGCCCTAACAGAGGCCTTCTGTCGAACTCTCCAATGCCTCCCTTTAGGTTGCCCTCTAGGGTGTTTATATAGGCTTTCAAAATGTCTTTCTTTGCCTCTAAGTATCCCTTTCTGAGTGGAATTAAAATAGGTCACGGCAGGGACACGCCCGTGTGGCACGCCTGTGTGAATCGAGTCCTGGGCCGTGTTTGAGTCTGCTAAAGTGGCACGACTGTGTGGCGAACTCCAGGCCATGTGGATTTCTTACTTTGGCCTATTTTCTCCGTTTTTTGGCTTGTTTCTCATTCTTTTCATCCTCCTATGCTCTCCTAAGTATAAAACATGAAATTAAAGGATTAGGAGCATCAAATTCCACAATTCAAGGGATAAATCTTCCAAAAGTATGCCAAATGTTGGATTAAAGTATGTAGTATTACGGTTTATCAAATACCCCACACTTAAGCATTTGCTTGTCCTTAAGCAAAATCCTCAACTCACAATTAGAATTCGTTCTTCTCAATTTATAATTCCTATCAATGATGTTTCAGAATAATCCATAGGTAATCATACATTGAGAATTCAACTAAAAGAACATTAAAGTTTCAAACAATCTAAGCTGAGTATTTTATTCATGGAAAAATATAGGTTTTCCCCCTTATCTAAGTAATTAACTTTGATTCAAAATATCACAGAGGTAACATCCTCGCTAAGGATTCACTCAAATCGCTCTAAGTGTTTAAGGGACAATAAATTAAGCACTCAATATCCAACATGAAAAGTTATTACCATAGGCTTGCAAGAAAATCAAATCTCCATCACTATAAATTGGAATGGTACATTGATAAAAAAGGTCATTAAAAGGTTGTAATGTGGCTTGGTTAGGGGGTGTGGGCACATGATAAAAGGGAAGGTTAGAATCAAGATCGACTTGATCAATTACCGAACTAGAAAAATAAACTAATAATGAATAATTACATTAATAATACGAGTTTCTTCTAAAGATGTGAGATTTACTGTTTAAGCACATAAAAACATAGAACTAATAATGGATATACTTTCAACTTTTTTTTTAGAACAAACCGATTACAATAATAAGAAAGAACTTTAGTAACTGAAATATAGAACATAGTTGGGTAGCTTTTTCAAATCAAACCTCGATCAAAAGGTTAATAGGAAAAAAAATTCTTAATGAATCAAAAAGAGTAAGTTTTGGTTTAATATTAATGTTAAATCAATGAATGGGTTGTTAGGCTCAATGGGGTTTACTAAGGGTTAAACATGAAGGTAGGCCTTTTGGGAAGTAAGCGGGTTAGATCCTAGGTGCCTTTATCATTTCAGTATATCAAATCAAAAGTGTGGTCTTGATATGTATAATCGAACCAAGTTCTAGAATAACAGATCAATATTAACTCACTCAAATCAGCAATAAAAGTGAGCACGAAAGAATGTATGTGTAATATCTCGAAATAAAAATTTTTTTGTTTTGAGATTAATTCAAGATTTGGTAGGCTTTAATAGTGTTTTGGAAGAGTTTTAGGAGTTCTTAAAACTCGAGGACCAAAAATGAAAGCTTTAGAAATTTTTGGAAACTTTAAGTAAAAAGGAGAATCAGGCTGTGGAGGCCTTAACTTAAATTTTGGGAATTTCTTGGCACGAAAGGAGGCTTGGTATAGTGGCTTAGAGACGCCTCATAAGGGCCTGGCTTAATGTCAGGAAGGACCCTGGTTCGAATCCAGGCGGTAGCAAGTAGTGGACTTTTATTTTCCTTTTTGCACTAAGACAAGTGAGACTGGGTTAAGGAGGACTTAAAATGAATTGTGAGGATATTATGGCACAGATGAGCTAGCAGCGAAGTGGCTGGTGGCGTGTGGGGGTTCCCGCGGGACGGGAGTTCGAGTACTGTGAATGGCAAATGGGTTTTTTTTTTCGAGTTTTTAGCGCTATGGTAAGGGACGCATGCAAGTAAGGCTTAAAAGAAATTCCTATGAGATTATTGCATGAAATGCATAAGAGGCCGAGTGGCTGGGGCGTGGATATGTCTTCTCCAGGTCTCGGGTTCGAGACCCTGGAGTGCAGCGTGGCTTGTTCTTTTTTTATTTCTTGAGGACGTAGAGTGGCTGCATGCAGCATGCGCAACATGCATGCATGAAGCAAAGGGGTTGCTTCTTTTATTTTAATTGTTTTTGAAGCATGGGACTTCCATCTTTTATTTTATTGCTTTTATTATTTTTGCTGTTGATTGTTCAAAGCTGCAAAGAGCATGGGTGTAAACCATTTATTTTTTTATTTGCTTTGAATAACGGGATAGTATATATATAATAATATTATTATTATTATTATAATGTTATGTATGAAAGGTGGAATAAGTGATGGGAAGGTGTTAAGGAATTTTGTTTATTTTCAAATGGCATGGGGAGCAACGGCAGAATGGGTCTTGGCCTTGGGGATAGAAGCATGTGCGGCATGGGTTGGCTATTTTTATGTTTTATTAGTTTACTTTATGTTAATGATGGGAAATTGATATTTGAAATTTACAAAAGAGAGAGAGAGAGCTTTGACCGTGGTAATGAAGCATGCTTTTGGGAAGCTTGGCCGGCCTTGGTTTTGGAGAAGAGAGTGGCATGATCAGCTTGAATGTGGCACAAGCATGGCCAACTTCTTGATTTTTTTGGTTTGTCCTTTCTTAGCAAATGGGAAGCATGGCTGAATGGAACTCTTTGGAACTTTGTTAGTCGGCCTTGGGTGTAGCATATGGAGCTTGGCCGAAATTGTTGTTTTGCCTTTCATTTTCCTTCCAAATCCTTCTGGGCCGAAACTCTTTGTTCTGTTTGTCTTACCATTTTGCCTTGGTCGAAATTGGGAGCCTCCAAAGGCTGGTATTTTTGGTTCAAGTATGGTGCTAGTATGTGCTAAATGTCCTCTTCCAAAACCTTTTTCTTCATCTTTGTGTTTTGCCAAATTGCACTTTGGTTTTCATTTGACAAAAGCCGAAAGTTAGACCCCCTTTATGCATTATTTTTCTTCTTCTATCACACCTTCTCCATTCTCTTACTTTGATTAAATCAAGCCTCTCTTAAAGTCGCCATGGCCGAATATTTCTTTTACGATTGAAGAGCCATAGCTGAATCTTTGTTTTGAAGGTGCTATCGACTACGTATTTGTAATCTCTTCAATCATTTTTGGTAAGCAAGTTCTACCCTAACAATCGGTTTAGATTTTTTTTATTTAAAGTGCCCAAAAATCAAAGGTTAAACCTTGATTTCTAAAGAAGGCCGAAGGTGCATTAAGTTCTTATAATTGCTCTTTTTGTGTGGCAAGTGTTAGGGCTTTAAAAAAGGAGTCTTCAGGGTTCCACAATTCAAGTATTGGTAAGTGAAATATTCGGCCAAGGGCCATTGTTCTTAGATGTGGATGTTAGCCGATTCTAACAATATTTTAGTAGGACTTTTGATGACTTCGAGAGCTAATCGACAAGAACAAGTGGTGTTTCAGGATCAAAATAAGCTAGGTAAATGACTCATGGTATTTGGCCTAAGGCCATGTTATTGGTACTAAGTGTGACCGATTTCGGTTATGTGTTCTAGGGGCTAATCGATAGAATTAACAGAAGCTCTCGGGATTTTAGACTTTGTCAGAATTGATAGATCGAATATCGCTTTAATCAGGTGCGTAGTTATCGCACTATTCTTTTGCTTGATATATGTATTGTAAGTATTATTTTATGTAAATGTATGAGTTGTGCATGTTAGTCGAAATAAAGGCTAAGGCAAGTAATCGAATAATCAAGTTAATGGTTATGATATTAACTTGTCAATGATTTGCGATAATAATTGATTATTGATGAATATAAAATAAAGTGATGACATGTGATGTATATTGTTATGAGAGATATGTGGATCACTTCGTGGATTGGATTTCATAATTGTATATTTTATAATTGTATATTTAAAATTGTATATTCATAGTTGTATATTCGAAATTGCATAATCCTGTGTATGGACTGTGTGGATATGGGCCAAGCCCATATGTGAGGACATGTGTATTAACTATGCACTGAGTCATGGTGACTCACTCAATTTTCTTAACCCTTTCAGGTGGCGCTTAATGCTTGGACCGGGTTTGGAGCGGGTACAAAGGTGGCCATGCAAAAGTGGATTTTCATGCAAAGGAATCTCTTGTTTAATGAATTAAATATTTACCTTATCTGTATTTTGATTAAGTGTGTATTGTAATAAGGCCCACTAAAGTATTTCAGTCCATTTATTAAGTATCGTTATTATTATGTCCTATTATGGAAAGATAGTTTAAATGTTGATTGCAAATGGTTTTATTGTCACAAGTAAAGCTTGATTCTGATATTTTATAACAAACTTCGATTTTTACTTGGAATATTACAAGTCACGAAAATGTTTTATTAAAGGAAATAAATTTTCAACGGTTTATCTCTTAAGTAAGAATGTTTTTCGAAAGTGTTCCGCAGTGGCATTCCAAATTCGGTCGAAGTAAATGGGCCGGGTTTGGGGTGTTACAGTATGTTAGAAATTATTGGTTTTTGATGTCAACCCTGTGAAATTTTAAATGTCAAGATAATACCTAAACTTTGGGGAACAACCTAGCAAATTTTTAATTTTCAAAAATCAACTCATCATGCTTGATTCTCTAAGCCTTCAAGTTTAAACAATCAATGCACAACCTCCTATGTTTTAATTCAAGACATATCAATAAAAATCATAAATCAATCAGAATTTGATCTAATTGTGGTATGGGAAATACAAAATTTAGGGATTTGAGAATAATGCAAAAAGTTAGGAACTTTTAGAATTCACCCCCCACAGATGTACATTGCCCTCAATGTACAAAGATATATAGCATGAAACCATAAGAGATAGGGAGAAGTGAAACTTCCTGAATTGTGGATGGATTCCTTGAGTTGGCAGTGGTCGTGGTGTGGTGATTCCCAAGTAGCCTTTAGAACCTAAATCAAATAAATCAAAATGTAATAATAAAAATTAAAGATAAGAAAGATAAATGGAAAGAAAATAAAAGAAAAGTGGAAAGAAAAAGAAAAAATGAACGGATTTAAAGATCCTTGTGTTGTTGGGTGAATGAAGCCGCCAGCATGAACTTATGAAGAGTGATTGGCATGGGGTGACCTTGCCGGGATCTTTTTGCCTTTTTAACATGGGAGTGATAGTGTTGGGCTTGCCTTTAATGGTGGTTGGAATAAGGGCTAGGGCTTGAGTGAACGGGATAATGAATAGTGAATGGTTTATTTAGAAATAGAGGCACACGGGCATGTAACACGCCCATGTGACACGTTTTTAACCCGTGTGTGTCAAAAATTAGGGTTTTGGCATGCTGGATATGTGGCCCATGCTCGTGTGCTGTGGGCATGTTATCCCACATGGCCGTCTCCACGGTCGTGCTGAGCTTCGTTCGCTTCTCCTATGCCCATATGCAGGTCGCCACGCTCATGTTTGAGGAATCAGTGTCGACCACGGCCGTATCACACGGCCGTGGCCTTCAGTCGGATCCTGTGTCCTGGGAAAACTTTGTCCTATTTTCGCACGGTCTTTGCCACGTCGTTGTGCAAATTCGTGGTTTCAACAAGGCCATAGCCACGGTCGTGTGCAAGGCCGTGTGGTAGGGAAAACTGCACTTCATTAATTTGGTTAGTTTGTAGTTAGGTAATAAAGTAAAAAGAATAAAAATAAAGATAAAGATATGAAAATTAATGGGGTTAGTGTTTGGGTTGCCTCCCGAGAAGCGCTCACTTAAAGTCTTAAACTGAACTTACCTCTCATTCGCGTATTCATGGTGGCTTGAGGAGTTGAAACTCCTCACCTTTGCTATCAGTTCTATGATTACTGTATAGTTCGAGTCGAGTAGTGTTTACCTTAAAAGTGCCGAACTTGGGATTAGTTACCTCGACTATTTCGTATTCAAGTCTGACGTGGGGATTCGAGGGTCTATTTTATTCAGCAATACATGATCTCCGATTTGAAGTTTGTTTGTCCCATGGAGTGGCATTGGTTCTACTTCGTCTATTCCTAGTTTCTCCTTGAAATGTGTCTTCCACTCGTCCAGTTCATCGATCTTAAGTCGTCATTCCTCGTGAGTCATTTCTCTGTTGGCATGAGGTCTAGGATCTGGCTCAGTTGTGTAGTTTCCATGGTGTTTCCTAAAAATAAGGTTTAACCGAATGGTAATTAATAGAATTTATATTATCTCCTTGATTACTCGATGTCCTAGCTAAGTCAAGAGCCTGAAGAGTGATCGTCTCGTCACCTACACGAAGTATGAGTTCGCCTGTACCAACATCAATTTTTGTTCTGGCAGTTGCTAAAAAGGGTCTTCCTAAAATTAAAGGAATATTATTATCCTCATCCATGTCTAAAATGACAAAGTCTACTAGGAGTATAAATTTATCAATTTTCACGAGTATATCTTCAACTATACCCCTAGGAATTTTAATAGTTTGATCAGCTAATTGAATGCTCATCCTAGTTTGTTTGGGTTTTCCTAGACCTAGCTGTTTAAACATTTTATAAGGCATAACATTTATTCTTGCCCCTAAATCAGCTAAAGCATTATCAACAGATAAACTACCAATTAAACATGGAATTGTAAAACTGCCTAGATCTTTTAATTTTCGTGGTAATTTATTTTGCAGAATTGCTGAGTATACTGCGGTTAGCTCCACATGCGACTCCTTGTCTAACTTCCTTTTTTTTTGTCAAAATTTATTTTAGAGATTTCCTTGATTCTGGCATTTGCGAAAGAGCTTCAAGAAAAGGTAAGTTGATATGTAATTTCTTTAAAAGTTTAAGAAATTTACCGAATTGTGAATGGTTTATATAAAAATAGGGGCACACGGGCATGTAACACGCCCGTGTGACTCGTTTTTAACTCGTGTGTGTCAAAAATTAGGATTTTGGCATGCTTGATATGCGGCCCACCCTCGTGTGCTGTGGGCATGATATCCCACACGGCCGTCTCCACGACCGTGTTGAGCTTCGTTTACTTCTCTCATGCCCATATGCAGGTCGCCACGCCTATGTTTGAGGAATCAGTGTCAACCACGACCGTATCGCACGGCCGTGGCCTTTAGTCGGAGCTTGTGGCTTGGGAAAATTTTGTCCTATTTTTGCACGGTCTCTATCGCACCGTTGTGCAAATTCGTGGTGTCCACAAGGCCATAGCCACGATCGTGTGCAAGGCCGTGTGGTAGGGAAAACTACACTTCATTAATTTGGTTAGTTCGTAGTTAGGTTCCAAAAGTAAAAAATAAAAATAAAAATACAGATAAAGATATGAAAATTAATTGGGTTAGTGTTTGGGTTGCCTTCTGAGAAGTGCTCGTTTAAAGTCTTAAGCTGAAATTACCTCTCATTCGCGTATTCATGGTGGTTTGAGGAGTTGAAACTCCTCACCCCTGCTATCAGTTCTATGATTACTGTATAGTTCGAGCCGAGTAGTGTTTACCTTAAAAGTGCCGAACTTGGGATTAGTTACCTCGACTGTTCCGTATGGGAAGATATTCAGCACTTTGAAAGAGATCTCTTCGTTTGTATTCAGGTCTGACGTGGGGATTTGAGGGTCTGTTTTATTCAAAAATACATAATCTCCGATCTTAAATTTTGTTGTCCCATGGAGTGGCATTGGTTCTACTTCGTCTATTCCTAGTTTCTCCTTGAAATCTGTCTTCCACTCCTCTAGTTCATCGATCTGAAGTCGTCGTTCCTCGTGAGTTATTTCTTTGTTGGCATTAGGTCTAGCATCTGGCTAAGTTGTGTAGTTCCGTGGTACCAAAAGGTATTTAATAGAATTTATGTTCTCACCTTGATTACTCGATGTCCTAGCTGAGTCAAGAGCCTGAAGAGTGATCGTCTCGTCACCTACACGAAGTATGAGTTCGCCTGTACCAACATCAATTTTTGTTCTAGCAGTTGGTAAAAAGGGTCTTCCTAAAATTAAAGGAATATTATTGTCGTCATCCATGTCTAAAACGACAAAGTCTACTAGGAGTATAAATTTATCAATTTTCACGAGTATATCTTCAATTATACCCCTAGGAATTCTAATAGTTTGATCAGCTAATTGAATGCTCATCCTAGTTTGGTTGGGTTTCCCTAGACCAAGCTGTTTAAACATTTTATAAGGCATAACATTTATGCTTGCCCCTAAATCAGCTAAAGCATTATCAACAGATAAACTACCAATTAAACATGGAATTGTAAAACTCCCTATATCTTTTAATTTCCTTGGTAATTTATTTTGCAGAATTGCTGAGCATACTGCGTTTAGCTCCAAATGTGATGTAACATCCTGGAAAGGGCCTATGCATTTCCGGTTTAATTGTACGAAATGACAAGTCTTAAGTACTATGAATAAATTTCTAACATTTTTGGAAATGAAAATGGAAATGGATATTTTTAGAAACCTAGAAATGCATGGAAATGAAAATGGAAATGAACATTTTTCGAAACCTAGAAATGCATGGAAATGGAAATGGAAATGAACATTTTTGGAAACCTGGAAATGTAGGGAAATGATTCAAAAATGGAAAGTAAACATTTCTGGAAACTTGGAAATGTAAGAAAATGGCAAGTTTACAGAGCCGATCGAAAATTTTAGGAAACTTAGAAATGACGTAGAAATGTCAAGTTTTAAGTTTTAAAATAGGAAATCAAGGTAAGGTGGCCTTAAAAGAAAAAGTTTGTGAAAGTTGACACAAAACAAGCTTGGAAAAGTGGGCCTGGAGGTGCCACTTAGGGCCTATGGAAATGGCGCCATATGCAGGAGGAATGGGCCTGAGTTCGAGTCACTTGGGAAGCAAATAACGAAGGTTTTATTTTTGCTTCTGTAAGACCGAGGTGGACGGCACATAGGAGGTGTTTTATTCTCATAAATATTTGATTAAAAGGTGATAAATAAAGGATTTTTAAATTGGATTATTTTGGAGAGATAAATGATGGATTAAATCTTTTTAATTTAAATAAGGATAATATTATCACATATGAAGAGTAGTGGCCAAGTAAGGGACTCTCTTGTTGATAATTTCGGCTAAAGGAGGAAAATTGAGGCTATTCTTTCATCCTTTCTAAGTGTTGCCGAAAATTCCCTAGCTCTCTCCCCCCTCTCTGCCGAAATTTTCCTTAAGCAAAAATACATCTTTTCTTCTTCTTTCTCTTCTACTGTCAAAACCGAAACCACTTTGATCTCTGTCTAAGTCTCCATAGTCGAATCTCTGTGACTTCATTCAAGGGTGTCGTCGACTGTGGTGTTAAGATAAGAACAATGGATTCTTGATTGTTCAATCGCTTTAAACCAAGATTTAGGAATTGACCCTTTTGGTTGTCTTTTGGCCGAATATTGAAGGAGGAATTCTGGGATTTCAGATCTAAGAAATTTCGGCTACTCAAGAAGAGAGTTTCGAGATTTCTAAGACTCAAGGTAAGTCATATGAATATTTGGCCACAGGCCATTTAAAGATGATTAAGTGTTAGAAATCAATCTAACATGTGCTTATAGGATTTTCGACAGACTTATAAGGCAAGGTTTTCGGGATTTGAACAAAAAGGAAATCGACACCAAGGTAAGTGTATAAATCCTACTAGGATTTGGATTTGTGGTTGAAAAGGTTTATTAATATGTTTAAATGATTGACCGAATATAGGAGTTAAGGATCTAAATCAGTAGATCAGTTCTTCAGGATTTCAAGGACTTCATTAAGCGAATCAGGTGTGTAATCCCCACTGTCTTTTAATATGTCACATGGCAATATTTTAATCTATGAGTATATATATGAATGAGAATATGGCTTATGACATTAAGGATTAACTGAGCGTTTTGATTTAAGTGTTGTGATGGAGGCGAATACCAGTCAAGAAGGAAAAGCGAAAGTCCCTATCCTGAAGTTTAAGAAAAGATCTGTCTCGGTGATTTGGGATTAGCCACCGGGGTATGGGCCTGCAGCAGGGGAAAGCTATAGGTAAGTAGCGGTAGTTTCATTTAGTGATAGCATCGGGATCGAGAGCGTAGTGCTCCAAGTTATCAGGTGTGTGATTAACCCACGTTTTCCGGGTATATGTTATATTTGTATGTGTTATGTGTATGTGCTAACAAGTGCAGTGGTAAATGTTAAATGGATACCCTTAAAGGGTATGCCGATAACCAGGTTAGTATCAAATCTGATGAGTTGTGGGTACTAATGTGTATATGTGAGTATGCCTATGCAAGTATGATTGAATGCCTAAATAACATATACATGCATTATGTTATTATGTCCTTATTATATGTTGCATGTGTGTGGGATAGGATATGAATATGAAAGAAGGTACGGGTGTACTTCGAGTACGTGGTTTGGTGTTAGCCTTGAGCTACATCGTGGATTGGCGCTGACTGAGGTCGCGTTGTGGATTAATTGTGATTAAGTTCACATGGCTGGATAAGTAGCTCTGTGCCTCATCGTGGTTGATATCGGCTTTGTGCCATATCATGGTTTGATGAGTAGCTATGTGCCTCATCGTGGTTTGATGTTAGCTACGTGCTACATCGTGGACGGCATTATTTGCCTTGTTGGAGTGAATAGAGGAGGGTGATTTAGTAATCCCCTGGTGTGTAGTGGCTGGATACGGGGGTGTGTAGAGGATGGACCCTAGGTTTGGGTTGGGTGCACTTTGCATGACTATGTGTGGCATTGTGATATTTAATGTGGAAGTGGGCCAAGCCCAATATATGAATGTGGATCAGTGTGGAAATGGGCCAAGCCCAATATGTGGAAATCATGTGGTTAATTACCCTATTATCTGATAAGTAGTATGAATATGGGCCAAGCCCAAAATGTGATATCATGCGAACAAGTTGCCTTGTTATCTGTTATATGGATTTGATGTGTGGGTGGAATTCAGTGGATTAATTACACACTGAGTCCGTGTGACTCAATTATTTATCAACATCGCAGGTGATCGTGATGCTCGGACCGGGTTGGAGTGGATATAAAGGTGGCCATACGGAAGACGTTTTATGTATTTTATTCAGTTTATTATTAAGTACTTTTGATTAATTATTTATTGTAATAAGGGTCTCCTAAGGTTTTAAGGTTTATTATTATGTTTTAGTTGGTTGAAAAAATAAATTACTATTTGGAAAGTTTATTTAGGGTTTTTGAAGTTTACATTATCATTTAGCTAATAATGGTAATTATTTTTGAATCAATTTATATTATAATAACTTATATTAAAGTTTTAATCCGGATAATTTGCTACAACTTTATAATACTTAGAATTTTAAATACACAAGGTTTTACAAAAGTCAACAAAATTTTATATTTTCACTTTTAAGTCAAGTCTTTTCAAACGTTTTTCCGCAGTGACATACTAGATTCGGTCAAGGCTCGTGGGCCTGGTTTGGGGTGTTACAGTTTGGTATCAGATCCAGGTTCAAAACTCGACTTTGAGGGTTTTGGGTCCAAAAACATTCTTTCCAAAGATGGGCTTTTCAAAATATAGGCTTTTATATAAAAAAAAATTTAGGTTATTCTGGCATGGCACCTGTATCTCCGGCCCGAAGCCAACCAGGTAAGTACCTATGAGTACTGAAGTGATTTGAATATGACGGGCAATGTGGGCTCGTAGATTAGTAGATTAGGGCTGTTGAACCCTAGGACTAGTCTACTTCAACACAGAATTCATAAGACTTAAGGACCATCAAACAAACCTGTGATTAAGTCGCCGAGCTAGGGTGTGGCAACAGTTGTGCGCATGTCTAGGAGTGGACTCGATAAGAGCTTGGTACTTAAGCAGTCCTAGCGACCCACCTTCTCATTACTCGAATCCTACCTGGTGCGTAGCTACGGTTCACCCTAACCAAGAGGACTTAATCACCGGCTAAACCCGATAATTTAAAACCCGAAAGGGACTAGCCTTACTGTTTTATGAAAACCTTAGTTCTTGAAATCACCAAATCACCCCTTTGATTTGTAAATACTAGAACAAATTTTGAAAGATATTTTTCGAATTATTCCTGATTTGTAAAAATTATCTAAATACCCCTGGTTGGAAAATTTACTAAAATACCCCTGTTTTACAAAATTACCAAAATGACCCCCGATTTCCAAAATTTCTGCAACAACGCCGATTTGGAAAAACAAATTCTCAAAAAAACCCCGAGTTTTGCAAATTTTGAAATACCTTTGATTTATAGAGATTTTTCAAATTGACCCCGATTTGTTACCAAAATGCCCCTATAGGACAAATTACGAAAATACCCCTGGTTAGGAGCAGACGAAAATGTTCAAACGATGAATGTGTATAGCAGATATTCCTGAATGAATGTGTTTCTTTAATGAATGTGAATGTGATTCCCTGGATTAGAATAGTGAACTTGAGCTGAGACCTTGATTGATGGAAAGAACTACTTCTAAATCTCCTTTTCATAAAATTTGTTCGCGGATAAATAAGTGGAACAAAATGTTGATGCATAAAACTTTTTAATCAGATTAAATCGCGATGTTAGATATGAGTTCTAGAGGACACGGTCGACTGACAGTATCGGAACCAGTGGGGTCTGCTCATGGGTCAGAAAATGATATGCCGCCGCCAGCAGTGGGCGCGGAGGATCAAGATCAGGCAGGAGGAGAGGACGCAGTATCACAAGCTATGTTGCGAGTGCTACAGCAAGTGGCAAGAGCCGGAATAGGAAATGGAGCTCAGAAGTCAGTGTCGGAAAGACTTAGGTTGAATGGCACTGAGGTTTTTAGAGGAGTATCTGGAGTGGCTCCGAACGTAGCGGAGTATTGGTTGGAGGCACTTGAAAGAATCATGGATGACTTGGACTGTACTGCTGAGGAAAAGCTGAAAAGTGCTGTCTCATTGCTCTGAGATGAAGCTTATCGGTGGTGGCTCACTGTCAGATAAGGTGTCCCTGCAGATCAATTGGATTGGGAGTATTTCAAGGTTAAGTTTAAAGGGAAGTACGTTGGAGCTAGTTACATAGACTCGCAAAGGAAGGCGTTTCTAAATCTGGTACAAGGAGGTAAGTCGATAGCAGAATACGAAGCTGAATTTGTGCGGTTAAGTTAGTACGCCAAGGGGATCGTGGCTACGAATTATGAAAGGTGTGTCCGATTTGAAGATGGGTTGCGAGATAAGCTACGAGTGTTGATTCCTCCGCAAAGAGAAAGAGATTTTGCAATTCTAGTGGAGAAAGCTCGAATAGCTGAAGAAGTTAAGAGGACTGCGAGACAGAACCGAGGGAAGAATAAGAATTGGAACAAGAGGAGTTTTGGACCGTCAGAAGCATCGGGAGAGTTCCAGAAAAGACCAAGGATCAAAAATTCTGTACGTGCATCTGTACCAGTTGCTAAAAATCAGAGTCATCCATGTGGCTGATGTGGAAGAGTTCACGCAGGAGAATGTTGGGGAAATAGTAAGGAATGTTTCCGGTGTGGATCTAAGGCTCATCTGGTTAAGAATTGCCCTCAGGCAACCAGGGGTCGTGGTCCGAACCGCGGAGGAAATGGTTCTGGCTGAGGTCGTGGAGCATAAAGCAGAGGTGCCGAAGGTTCAGAGGCAAGACAACCAAGGTTGGCTTAGGCAGTCAGTCATCGCGAGGAAGAAGATGTGCCAGGTGTGAAACAGGTAAGTTCCCTGTTTCTGGAATACCCTTACTTGCTTGGGTTGCTATAGGGTTAGCTCATACTTGTATTGTTATTGTAGTGCCTAAAACCTCGTATGTGAACTTAGAGACTATGCCTAGAAAGTATGACAGTTTTATTAAGATCAGAGTGCACAGCATAAGCGTAGTGCGGTGAGTGGAACTGCACGACTGTTAGTTTAGTCAAGTAATTTTGAGGACGAAATTATTTTTAAAGAGGGTAGAACTGTAACATCCAATATTTTGGGGTTATGCATTTTGTGCATAATTCAAGTGCTAGTAGGTTTTAAGTATGCTTGGATGTGTTTGAGGAGTTTTTAGAACTCTAGGATGAAAGAGAATGCTTTGGAAAATTATTGGATTTTTAGTGATGGGGTGGAACTGGGCTAAGTAGGCCTTAAGAGAAATTGAGGGGAGTTTATGACACAAAAGAACTAACAGTAAATTGGCTTGGGGCGTTACCTGAGGAGCAGGGAAGCTTGCATCAAAGGGCTTCAGGAGGGAGGAGGTTCGAATCTTGTTGGCCGCAAGGAGTGTGGTTTTATTTTTGGGCTTTTGGCGTCAAGAGTGGGGAGAGGAGTTGGACGGCATTTGGGACCTTGGAAGATGGAGATAAGCCTTGGATTTTATTTTTTTAAATTTGGCTAAAGAGTAGGATAAATGTTGATTTATTTTTATTTAGTTTAAATGAGTAGATAAGAGATAATATAGGAGATTAATAAAGGATTGATAAGAGATGAGGTAGTGGCCGAATGGGGGGCTCCTTGGGTTGGTATATTCGATCATGTATGGGGGGATAAGTGCCGAATTTTATTGTTTCTTCTATAGTGTTTCTTGCCGAAATTTGTAGTCAAGAAAAATCCTCTCCTTTTCTCATTTATTTTGCTAAGGCCGAAACTCCTTCACCCTCACCATTGCCAAATTCTCATAAGCCTCTCCCATTCTTCTTTTCTTTTGGTTAGCCAAACCACCATAGCCTTCACTTCTTATTTTCACAAGTTTCTTAAAGGCCGAAACAAACTTGTGATTGCTGAACACACTTTTCTCTTGTGGCTGACTTTTCCATCGCCATTTGGAAGGGCTTAGCCGAATCTTTGATCACTTTAAATCTATCCGTTTCTTAGCAAAACCATTATAAGTATTCACCTCTTCTTTCCATAAGTTTTTCGAAAGCTGAAATACTCTTGTGATAGCCGAATCTCAAAATGCCTATTTTCTCTTCTTTGCCGCAAGCCTATAAAGCTGAAATAGATAGCCGAAATCTATTCTCTATTGGTCTTCACAGGCAAACGATAGCGGTAAGTATTTCTTTAGAATCGGTCTTGGGATCTTTTCCTTTTAGTGTGCCAAAAGCAATGGTTAAGCCTTGGTAAGGGATGGCCGAATGTGCAAAGTGTCATAACCTTGTATTTCTTTTGTATGTGCCAACGTTAAGGAGCATTAAAGGAGAAGCTTTTGGGATTGGTGGCGTTCAAGGTAAGTCAATAAAGTATTCGGCCAAGGGCCATCTTTGGAGTTTTCATGTGCTCAGCCGATTCTAATGGTTGTTAAGCAGGGATTTCGACTACTCAAGGAGCGAGTGGTGATTCGGGATTTAGTTTAGTAAGGTAAGGAGGCTTGTGATATTCGGCCATAGGCCATTATGTTTATTAGTGTTGACCGATTTGGACTATGGATGTATAGGAGCAAATCGACAGTGATTAAGAGGAGCTTTCGGGATTTCGATTCGTTTTGGCAAGATTATTCAATAAGTTCTAAGATTCGTTATATTTAGCTTATGACATTAATGATTAACAAAGTGTTCTGATTTAAGTATTGTGATGGAGGCGAATACCAGTCAAGAAGGAAAAGGGAAAGTCCCTATCCCAAAGTTTAAGAAAAGATCTGTCTCGACGGTTCGGGATTGGCCACCGAGGTGTGGGCCAGCAGCAGGGGAAAGCTATAGGCAGGTAGTGGTAGTTTCGTTTAGTGATAGCATCGGGATCGAGAGCGTAGTGCTCCAAGTTATCAGGTGTGTGATTAACCCACGTTTTTCGGGTATATGTTATATTTGTATGAGTTATGTGTATGTGCTAACAAGTGCAGTGGTAAATGTTAAATGGATACCCTTAAAGGGTATGTCGATAATCAGGTTAGTATTGAATCTGATGAGATGTGGGTACTAATGTGTATATGTGAGTATGCCTATGAAAGTATGATTGAATGCCTAAATAACATGTACATGCATTATGTTATTATGTCCTTATTATATGTTGCATGTGCATGGGATGGGATATAAATATGAAAGAAGGTACGGTTGTACTTCGAGTACGTGGTTTGGTGTTAGCCTTGAGCTACATCGTGGATTGGCGCTGACTGAGGTCGCGTTGTGGATTAATTGTGACTAAGTTCACATGGCTGGATGAGTAGCTCTGTGCCTCATCGTGGTTGATATCAGCTTTGTGCCATATCATGGTTTGATGAGTAGCTATGTGCCTCATCGTGGTTTGATGTTACCTACGCGCTACATCGTGGACGGCATTATTTGCCTTATTGGAGTGAAAAGAGAAGGGTGGTTTAGTAATCCCCTGGTGTGTGGTGGCTGGATACGGGGGTGTGTAGAGGATGGACCTTAGGTTTGGGTTGGGTGCACTTTGCATGACTATGTGTGGCATTGTGATATTTAATGTGGAAGTGGGCCAAGCCCAATATATGAATGTGGGTCAGTGTGGAAATAGGCCAAGCCCAACATGTGGAAATCATGTGGTTAATTACCCTATTATCTGATAAGTAGTATGAATATGGGCCAAGCCCAAAATGTGATATCATGCGAACAAGTTGCCTTGTTACCTATTATATGGGTTTGATGTGTGGGTGGAATTCAGTGGATTAATTACACACTGAGTCCGTGTGACTCACCCAATTATTTATCAACATCGCAGGTGATCGTGATGCTCGGACCGGGTTGGAGTGGATACGAAGGTGGCCATACAGAAGACGTTTTATGTATTTTATTCAGTTTATTATTAAGTACTTTTGATTAATTATTTATTGTAATAAGGGTCTCCTAAGGTTTTAAGGTTTATTATTATGTTTTAGTTGGTTGAAAAATTAAATTACTATTTGGAAAGTTTATTTCGGGTTTTTGAAGTTTACATTATCATTTAGCTAATAATGGTAATTATTTTTGAATCAATTTATATTATAATAACTTATATTAAAGTTTTAATCCGGATAATTTGCTACAACTTTATAATACTTAGAATTTTAAATACACAAGGTTTTACAAAAGTCAACAAAATTTTATGTTTTCACTTTTAAGTCAAGTCTTTTCAAACGTTTTTCTGCAGTAACATACCAGATCCGGTCAAGGCTCGTGGGCCGGGTTTGGGGTGTTACAACTCAATAATACCACATCAATACATAATTAAACCATCACATAGATAAATTCACAATTAGGCTCATCGTCAATCTCAACCATATGCTCAAGTATCTGTTCATTCAACTTTTAAGGTTATCACCAACCACATAGGTTGAAACGTACTTTGTTCAACACATAGTTACTCACCATTCATGCTACTCAATTGCTCGATATTACCTCTCATTCAACCTTTTCTATTCCTTTGATTTATTCGTACACTTAGTACCAATTTCATAACCGAAACATAATCGTCACCGCACAACCAATTTCATAACCGAAACATAATCGTCACCGCACACTTAGTACCAGTATGTTAAACCAAACTTATATCGATATCGCACAAACAGTGCCAATTCGATAAGCCGAAGCTTCTATTTTTTTCGCACACACAGTGCTGATCATCTCTGTCTCGTTTCTAATTTCGCGCACTTAGTGTCCTCTAATTCAATTCCCCACATAGCATTTCTAATCTCATAGTTATATATATATTCATTCAATTCACATCACATAGATATAGTTTACAACTAGTATTATATCTGAACTTACCTCGGATGTCGAAATACCGAAACGGTCGATTAATCGAGCACTTTGTTTTTGCCTCGATCTCGATCCAAACCTCTCATTTCTTGGTCTATACACATTCAAATTTAACTCATTCAATCACCAATTAATTCAATTTTGTCCAAACACACATATTTAGGGCATTTTACAAAATAGCCCTCACATTTTCACATTTCGACACTTTAGTCCCTAATTCATCAAATCACAAAATACACCACATTTCTATTCACAGAAGTTTAGCCGAATTCTTCCCATGCTAATACAAGCCCACACATTTCATTTATTTCACATTTTAGTCCCTCAATTTAGACTTTTCTCAATTTAGCCCAAATTACTCAACTTCACTAAAAATTCAAAGACAAAATATGTTAATCTAACACATATCTTTCATAATCCATCACCAAACTTCACAAAGCTCATGAATTCATCCATGGCACATTTCATATTCATCATCAATTCACAAAATTTAAGCATGGGTTTTGTAGAGCACAAAGAAACGATTATAAAAACATAGAAATTATCAATAAATTGATCAAAAACTCATACTCAATTTATGCTTGAACCTTGGCCGAATGAAACAAAGCTTAACCCTTTCTCTTTTTCTTTGATATTTCGACACTAAGAAGATGAACACTCCACTTTCATTCTTTCTTTTGTTTTATTATACACATACTATTATATTATTTACTATATTATCCTTTCAATTAATATTTAAGACATATAAACATCAAGGTCGTAGTTGTCCATTGCCACCCACTATCTTAAAAGTTGGTTTAATTGCCTCATAAGGCCTCTTCATTTAAAAGCCACATCAAATAAGTATCTCTTCCTAAAGCATGAAAATTTTGCATTTAATGCAATTTAATCTTTTTCTCAAGTTATACACACAGATGGACAAATTAACTCACGGAACTTTAACACTTGCTTAACCATTCACAGTAAACACAAGAAATAATATTAAAATATTATTTCGACCTCGAATTTGTGGTCTCAAAACTATTGGTTCGACTAGGGTCTAAACTAGGCTGTTACATTTGAAGATGAAATATGAATTTTTGATGATAGATTTTCATGTTTTGTAAAGTGATTTTTGATGAAATTAAATAATAAGCCTGAAATTTTGAAATATGCAAATTGAGTGGTTGAATTGTGAAATAAATGAAAGTTTTGGGCTGCTAGGGGCATTATGGTAATTCAGCCAAGCATGGGTCTTGTTGAATTATGTAAATTTTTTGTAATTGTGAAATAAGGACTAAATTGTAAAAATGTGAAAGTTTAGGGGCTAAAGTGCAAATAGGCTTAAATGTATGTTTTGGACTAAATTGAAAGAATATATGATTAAATGAGTAAATTTTGAATTCATATTGATCAAGAAAGAAAGAATTTGGATTTAGATAGGGGGAAAAGTAAGGTCATAGAGTAGTCGATCTGATCCGTCAATTCCAAATATGAGGTAAGTTCGTATGTGGAAATTTCATTATAAATATATGTTAATTGCTTTGGTATCGTATAAACTGTGTTTATGAGATACGAATAATTTTTGAATTGTTTCTACGTATATATTTGAAGATGGAATTGACAAGCTAAAAGTCCTGGTTGAACCTTAGGAATAGATTTTGGATACTGATGATATACCGATTTGGCTTCAGGCCATGCATATCCGATGTGTTGGCTTCAGGCCACAATATCTGCACTACAGGTACGAGTGATACCTTGATTTGAGATCTTTGAGTATCCGACTTTTATTTCGAATGGTTCAATGGATAAATGAATGATATGATTGAGAAAGAGGTTAGTAAGAGGTGATACAGGTACGTACATAACCTATTCGAGTATTAAATAGAGAAAGTTTTATGAGACGGTATTTGATCATGTTTTAAAACACGAGAAAGGTTTGTAGTTAACGTGTATATGATGATGTTATTTGTAATTGGTTGAATTGTAATTATATGATGAATTATGTTATTCACATACGAGCTTACTAAGCTATGAAGCTTACTTTGTGTTATTTTTCTATGTTTTATAGTGAATCAAGGCTAGCTAGGATCTAGAAGTTGTCGAGAACATCATCATCGCACTACCGGACATCTATTTGGTACTTTTGAGTTGTGTATATATGGTATATGGCATGTTTAGTCTACTTGTGGTATTTTGGTTGTAATGATAGCCATTGCAACACCCCAACCCGACCCAGACATTATGGCCGAATCTAGCGTGTCACATCAAAGCGTCGTTCAAAAAATGAGTTTGTCGTTAAAAGTTCATTTCTATGTTTAAATCCTTTTGCTCGAGTTTAGCAAATCATCTCGTCAAAAATGTTTACTTAATGTCTGGCATTGATACTTTAGGTTATTCCAATCGTGGAAGCTCAAATAGTTTGAAATATAAAAATGTCTGTTTTGAAGTGTTTTTTAGAATAGTTGTTAATTTTGAAAATCCGTGTTTAGAAGATTTAAATAAGAAAATCTAAAGCCCATTTAAAAATTTAATCCCTCAAAGGCCTTATAACAGAATTGAAACCCAAAATATAAAATTCAAATAAAAAGTCTACAGCAGAGCATCAGCGGTCGTGTGGCCACCTTCGAGTCTCTCGCGGCTCCAAATCGCCTAAGGCTAGGGATTACCTGTACATTTATACAGAATGGTGAGTTTGCGAAAACTCAATGTGTAATTCCTTATAATACAAATAGTTAGATATACAGTATGCAGAAACAGACTGGGCCTGAGCCCATCACAGACACAGTATCAGGTGGGTCTTAGCCCATAACAGAACCAGGTGGACCTAAGCCCATTGCAGAATCAGTATTAGATGTAGATATACAAACATAAATCTAGTCCAATCCAAGTAATACACCAACCGTACGAACCAACACACCATGTGGGGATAAAATCGACCCACACAGTCAACGCACCAAGCTTAGCACTGGTTGCGGCACTAAGTCGACAAAATGGCTCGGCGCCGTAGACAGAATGACTAAAAGCCATAAATATCGCGGAAAGGCTAAAAGTGTAACAGACCAATATTGACCCTAATTGGAACGGTGGTTTCGGGACCACGAATCCGAGCCCGAGAAATACTTTAATATTTTATTCTGTGTTCATTATAGGTGAATTAAAATGTGTGAAAGTTTCGTAGAAAAATTTTATTGTTTAAATGCTTAATTTGATAAAAAGGATTTAATCGAGAAAAGTGTAAAAGTTGCATGCTAAAAAGAAAGGTACTAAATTGATTGTGGCTTTTTAAGTGGATGTACTAAAAGGAAATTAGCCCATATACAACAAGGAGAAACCGGCAATGGGCCTTTCTAATTTCAAATTATATGTTAGTTAATTTATTATAAAGTTATATTAGTGTATTAAGAAAATATGTTAATATATGTGTGAAATACAACATTAAATAATAAAAACAAGTGGGAAGAAAGAGAACATTACCTTGTTCATCTTCTTGGCCGAATATTGGAGGAAGAAAACTCCATTGTTGAAGCTTGAAGTTTCGGCAACTTGGAGCTTGATTTGGGGTAGGTATTTTGCTTAGTTTTTGATAATTTTTACATTTTTGGAATGGTTGCTTTGAATGCTATACAACCCATGTGGAAATTTTTGAGATTTTGGCACATTGAAATTCGGCTATGGTTGTAAATGCATGGCATGAAATGTTTGATAGTAGATTTTAATTAGTATGTGGTAGACCATCATTTTTAGAATTAGAAGTCTTGATGGAATTGTATGTTAGGGATTTATTTGAAAAAAAAATAAAATTCTTGAAGGACTAAAACATGAAATAAATGAAATGCATGGACATATATGGCTATGGGGAACATTCGGCCTAGCTATAGTATTGAGAAATTTTGTATATTTTGTGTTTAGAGTAAATAGGACCAAATTGTAAAAAAGGGAAATATTAGGGGCAAAATGGTAAATTGCCCATTTGTGTGTTTTTGGACTAAATTGAAGGGAAATGAAATTAAATGAGCTAAATTTTAATATGTTTTAGATCAAGAGCAAAGAAAAACGGAATTAGATCGGGGAAAGACGAAGGTTCTCGAATAGCCAATTCGCACGGACTATCGACAACCGAGGTAAGTCCTTTAGCTAAAATAGGTCAACAATTTAATTATGACTATATTAAATAGTATGAATTGTTGAATTTTTGTACCTATTTATATTATGGCCGAATGTATAGAGGTATACTAGATTGAATATTAAAATTGGTTATGTGAAATGAATTGCTGGATTGCAAAATGATATAGTGATTTTATTGGTTTAATGTAAACGAGCCCAATTGAATTGGACATATGTATATAGTAGTTATGACGAGTGTGTTGGGAATGTTTGACTACATTGATATTTACATATCGGGCTTTTACGCCTAGCGAGCTTTGTGCCTGGTGTTACTTATCGGGCTTTTACGCTAGCTATGAGCTTTGTGCCAGTGTTACTTATCGGGCTTTTACGCCTAGCGAGCTTTGTGCCGGTGTTACTTATCGGGCTTTTATGCCTAGCGTGAGCTTGATGCCTGATGATGCGTTCACAAAAGAGAAACCGAACTCTTGGTCAAGGCAAATTAAAGTTAAATTATTGTGTTAGTGACTTGGTAAGCATGTAAGGAAGGAATTTATTTCTTACTTATTTTAGAATAAAGTACACAAGCAATTCAGTTACTTATTACAAATTGTATGTGTTATAAATGAAATTTATATATATATGTGGTTATAGTATGTGTTCTCAATTTTTATTAATAAATGATATAAATATTGTGAATTTGGTCTTCGAATATGTGGATACAAGACTAGGTATATTCGGCCACATGGATGGTTGTGTATTTGATGCTATATTACAATAATTGAAAGCTTGAAAGTAAACGTGAGTACAAACGTACAAGTTGGACTATTGCATTTTTTTTATGTTTATTAATTGAATGCTATATTATTATGAATTGGGGACTTACTAAGCTCGTAAGCTTATTTGTGCGAAATGTTCTCCTTTGTTTTATAGATTTTGGTTACGTTACGGGCTCGAGAAGGATCTTCAAGAAAGTCAACCTCACTATCGTTTTCTTTTGGTATTTTAAATTTTGGCTATGATTTAGGAGGCATGTATAGGCTAGATGAAGTTTTTGAAACATACGATGTTTGATCTTGTACATGAATATAGCCATGCGAAAAGGGCTATTTCCTTTGGTTATGTATCGTTTCTATGTTTGAATTTTATAACTTGCTCGTATGTAATTGGATGTTTTAAATTTGATCATGGCCTAAATTACATATGGGATTTGTTTTTGGTATATATATATGTATGTATGGTTAAGGTATAGAGTTTAAATAAAATTAAGGAGGTTATAAACTAGTTAATCATATTTTTTTATGAAATAGTTTTTAGTTAGCAGCAGTGATGTGACTTTGAAAAATCACCAAAAATAGGATAAAGTGAATAAGATATAGGATTAAAGCTTATTGTGTCTATTTTGATATGAAAGAAACAGAGTAGGCAAAGGAATTTCATATTATGAGATATTTAAATTTTAGTGAGACTTGTTCTGAATGAATTCGTGATTTCCTGTTCTGTCTTGGATAAATTGTTAAAAATTGTACAAAATAATCATGGAGCATAGTTTATATTCTTAGAATCCTTAATGGGTCTATTTTTGATTGGAATAAACAAGAACATTATTGAAATTTTGTACAATGAGATATCTGAGTTTTTTGTAGAGATAGGTCGAGAATCATCAAACAAATGAAATAGGGTAACTTTGATGAATAAAACTGTACTAATTGGCCATATGAAAAATTCTGGAAAAATTATGGTAAAAATTTATATGAGTCTAGTTTCAAGAAAATTTACGGATCTAAATTTCGAGTTTTGTAACTCGAGTTATGGTCAATTTAGCTAGCATGACGCAGTTGGACAGCTTTAAATTTTTATGCTCCAAATTAGTAGTCAAGTCTAGTAATGCCACATACTCGACTCCAGAAAAGGTTTCGGGTAAGGGTGTTTCATTTGATTGGTATCAGAGCTTACAGTTTAGTCGATTCTAGGACTACCGTAGCGCGTGTGAGTCTAGCTATACATGCCTTTATCATATATTGATAGTGTGGTGACTTCTGATAGCCTAAACTTTGTTTTATATAGTAAATGGATACCGATCCACGAAAGAGCCGTAGCGGATGATGTAGAGAGTGTAGTGCTGCGACCGTGCACATGAATCGAGTCTTGGTAGACTCTCGACCTGTTTCGGGTAGTCATGAGGGAGAGACTAAGCAAGCCTTCTATCAGATGATGAACGAGTGGTTTACCGAGTTCATTCAGACTAACCCGGCTGTACACCAACCTCCACCCCCGAATAATCCAACTCCGATTCCTTCAGCGCCCCGATGATAGATCCGGTGAGATCTAGTAGGCCCCCAGTTGATAAAATCCAAAAATTTGGGGCTGAAGAATTTAAAGCCAATGATGATGATTACGCAGAGCGAGCTGATATGTGGCTTGATAACACTATTCGGGTACTTGATGAGCTATCTTGTACTCCAGAAGAATGCACGAAGTGTGCTATATCTTTCTTGTGGGACACTTTGCATATATCACAGTGGAATACACTAGTATCGTGAGTTCAGAAAGAAAAAGTGACATGGGAATTCTTCCGAATGAGTTCCTTGAGTAAACAGAGGGACGAATGACCGTAACGGAATATGAAAGAAAATTTGTTAGACTCGTGGATATGCTGAGAGAGTGTGTTTCTCTTTGAAGCTATTATGTGTAAAAGATTTGAAGATGGCCTGAATGAAGATATAAAGATGTTTGTTGGCATTCTTGAAATTCAAGAATTTGTGACTTTAGTTGAGAGAGCTTGCAAAGCGAAAGAGCTTAGGAAAGAGAAAAGAAAGGCTGAGACAGAAGCTAGAGACATTCATAAAAGACCTTCGGGTAAGGTCTTCCATTCCATAACCAAGAAGTTCAGAGATGACTACAGCCGACATAAAGCTACTACAGATCCACCTAGACGGGATTGACCTCCTATGAGCTCTCGAGCTACCTCGATAGCCAGTGTTGGTAACGTTCCACAGAATAGAGTTGAATGCAAGCACTGTGGAAAATGGCACTCAGGGAGCTGTAGATTTCACGATCGGTCTTGCTTTAAATGTGGATCGTCAGATCATTTTATTAGAGAATGTCCAATGTTAGCTGAGCAGAATACAGTTCAAAACATTAAGTCGAGCAATATGTCAGTGCGAGGCAGACCGCCCAGACATTCAGGTAATGTAGGTGGTAGTCAGAAAGGAACGAAGAACACTGCGGTTCGATCTGAGGCTAGAGCTCCAGCTAGAGCTTATGCTGCACGAGCCAGAGAGGATGCTTCCTCCCTCGATGTCATTACCGGTACTTTCACCTTTTATGATACTACTGTGATTGCTCTAATTGATCCTGGTTCGACTCATTCTTATGTGTGTGAAACTTTAAAATTCGGCAAGACTCTGCTAGTTGAGTCTACCGAGTTTGTGATTCGTGCGTCCAACCCTTTGGGTAGATGTGTTCTTGTAAATAAAGTGTGTAGAAGTTGCCCGTTGATGATTCGGGATTATTGCTTCCGGTGATTTAATGTTGTTGCTCTTTGTGAATTTGATATAATCTTGGGTATGGGTAGTTAACTTCACATGAGGCGAAGTAGTGGATTGTAAAAGAAAGCTTATTGAATTGAGATGTCGAGCGGTGAGACTATCGCAGTAATTAAATCCGGTGATGTAAATGGGTTGCCTCTGAATATCTCTCGATGTTAGCCCGGAAGTATGTGAGAAAAGGGTGTGAAGCTTATTTGGCTTATGTCTTTGGATAATAAATTGTCCGAGAAACAAATTGAATGTATCAATTGTAGGTGAATACCCGGATGTGTTTCTGAAGAACTACCGGGTTTGCCACCGACGAGAAATTGAGTTCGGCATTGAGTTAGTATCAGATGCGATTTCGATTTCGATAGCTCCGCATCGAATGGCGACTCATCGAATTAAAAGAATTGAAAGCACGATTGCAAAGGTTGATGAGACAAAGGGCTTCATGACGACCGAAGTTTCTCTCCTTGGGGTGCACCGGTTTTATTTGTGAAAAAGAAAGATGGGACTATGAGAATGTGTATTGACTATCGGCAACTAAATAAGGTAACTATAAAGAACAAGTACCCATTACCTCGGATTGATGATTTGTTTGACCAATTGAAGGGGCTTTAGTGTTTTGAAGAAAGATTTAAGATCGGGCTATTATTAGTTGCAGTCGAGATACTGAGATGTACCAAAGAGCGCATTTTGGACGAGGTACGGACATTTTGAGTTTACGGTTATGCCTTTTAGGCGCACTAATGCACTCTTTGTTTTTATGGATCTAATGAATCGAGTCTTAGATAGTTTTTCGATCGGTTTGTAGTGGTGTTTATTGATGATATCTTTGGTCTACTCCAAAAATGAGACCGAACATCTTTGAGCATTTGAGATTAGTATTACAAACTTTGAGAGATCAACAAGCGTATGTAAAGTTCAAGTAAGTGTGAGTTCTAGATGAACGAGGTCGACTTTTTGGGTCATGTTGTTCAAAGATCGGGCATTCGAGTGGATCCAAACAAAATAGCAAGCTATACTTGATTGGAAACCACCAAAGAATGTTTCAGAGATCCGTAGTTTCCTAGGCCTTGCGGGATATTACAGACGATTTGTAAAAGGTTTTTTCAGTAATAGATACACCTTTTGTGAAACTACTACGAAAGATGTCAAATTTGAGTGGTCGGAAAAGTGTCGAGGAAAAGTTTGAGTAGTTGAAAGCCCTTTTGACCGAAGCTCGGTGCTAGCCCGGCTGAATCGGGTAAAGAATTTATTGTTTTTAGTGATGCTTCCTTGAGCGGGTTGGGTTGCGTTTTAATGCGAGGAAGGCAAGGTTATAGCACCGCGCGCTCGAGACAATTGAAACCGCATGAGAAAAATTATCCAACTCACGATCTGGAATTAGCGACCATTGTTTTCGCATTGAAAATTTGGCGTCACTACTTATTCGGCGAAAAATGTCACATTTACTCTGATCATAAAAGTCTAAAATACTTAATGACTCAGAAGGATCTTAATTTGAGACAATGCAGATGGTTAGAATTGCTGAAGGACTATGAATTAGTGATTGACTACCATTCGGGGAAAGCTAATGTTGTTGCGGATGCGTTAAGTCGAAAGTTATTGTTTACTCTCCGCGCAATGAACGCACGGTTAGCTATGTCTGATAATGGTTCGGTCAAACCCGAGTTACAAGCAAGACCGATGTTTATTCAACAAATTTGTGATGCCCAAAAAGTCGACAAAGATTTCATTTCCAGTCGAATTCAATGTGAAAAAGGTGCGGAATCAGATTTTCAGATTGATGCAAATGATTGTTTGAATTATAAAAGCCGATTGTGTGTTCCAAAGAACTCAGATTTAATACAAATGATCCTGAGTGAGGCCCATAGTAGTCGACTATCGATACACCCGGGTAGCACTAAAATGTATAACGATTTGAAGCAGTTCTATTGGTGGGCTGGAATGAAACGAGATATATCTGAATTTGTTTCCAAGTGCTTAATCTATCAACAAGTACCATCCGGACTACTTCAACCAATCAGGATACCTGAATGGAAATGGGATAGAATTACAATGGATTTTGTATCCGGTCTTCCTATGACACCGAGTAAGAAAGATGCCGTATGGGTTATCGTTGGTAGACTGATTAAATCAGCTCATTTTGTACCCAGACGCACTCGACTATTCACTTGATAAGCTTGCCGAATTGTATGTGTCATGATTGTAAGGTTGCACAGTGTCAATCGAGTTCCATTGTTTTGAGATAAGGACCCGAGATTCACATCGCGGTTCGGAAGAAATTGCAAGATGCTCTAGGTACTAAACTTCATTTTAGTACTGACCTTCCATCCATAAACAGGCCGGTCGATCCGAGCGAACTATTTTGATACTTGAGGACATGTTGAGGTGTTGCGTTCTCGAATTTGAAGGTACGTGTGAACGATACCTACCTTTGGTTGAATTTGCTTATAATAATAGCTTCCAAACTAGTATAAAAATGGCGCCTTATGAAGCCTTGTACGGTCGAAAATGTCGCACACCGTTGTATTGGACCGAACTCAGTGAGAATAAGATACACGGGGTTGATTGGATTAAAGAAACAGAATAGAAGGTAGTTGTTATTAGAAGAAATTTGAAAGCTGCTTCGGATCGTCAAAAGTCCTATGTCGATTTGAAACGCAAGGACATTGAGTTTCAGGTCGGAGATCGAGTATTCTTAAAAGTCTCTCCGTGGAAGAAAGTACTCCGATTTGGTCAGAAAGGCAGGTTGAGTCCGAGATTTATCGGACCGTATGAAATCATCGAACGTGTAGGGCCTGTTGCTTATAGATTAAAGTTGCCCCTTGAGCTAGAAAAGATACACAATGTATTTCATGTTTCGATGCTTCGCAAGTACAGATCTGATCCGTCTCATGTGATCACACCATCAAAGATTGAAATTCGATTCGATTTGACATATGACGAAGAATCGATCCGTATCTTAGCTCGAGAAGTGAAAGAGTTAAGAAATAAGAAGATTCCACTAGTAAAGATATTATGGAATAGAGACACGGGTGAAGAGGCTACGTGGGAGCCCAAAGATACAATAAAGCAATAAATAATACCGAAAATTGTTTAACGGTAAAATTTTTCGAGGACGAAAAATTCTTAAAGAGGAGAGTTGTAATGCAGACCAATATTGACCCTAATCGGAGCGGTGGTTTCGGGACCACGAAGTCGAGCCCAGAAATATTTTAATATTTTATTACGTGTTCATTATAAGTGAATTAAAATGTGTGAAAGTTTCGTAGAAAAATTTTATTGTTTAAATGCTTAATTTGATAAAAAGGATTTAATCGAGAAAAGAGTAAAAGTTGCATGCTAAAAGAAAGGTACTAAATTGATTGTGGCTTTTTAAGTGGAGCGTACTAAAGGGCAATTAGCCCATATACAACAAGAAGAAACGACAATGGGCCTTTCTAATTTCAAATTATATGTTAGTTAATTTATTATAAAGTTATATTAGTGTATTAAGAAAATATGTTAATATATGTGTGAAATACAACATTAAATAATAAAAACAAGTGGGAAGAAAGAGAACATTACCTTGTTCATCTTCTTGGCCAAATATTGGAGGAAGAAAACTCCATTGTTAAAGCTTGAAGTTTCGGCAACTTGGAGCTTGATTTGGGGTAGGTATTTTGCTTAGTTTTTGATAATTTTTACATTTTTGGAATTGTTGCTTTGAATGCTATACAACCCATGTGGAAATTTTTGAGATTTTGGCACATTGAAATTCGGCTATGGTTGTAAATGCATGGCATGAAATGTTTGATAGTAGATTTTAATTAGTATGTGGTAGACCATCATTTTTAGAATTAGAAGTCTTGATGGAATTGGATGTTAGGGATTTATTTGAAAAATAAAATAAAATTCTTGAAGGACTAAAACATGAAATAAATGAAATGCATGGACACATATGGCTATGGGGAACATTGCCTAGCTATAATATTGAGAAATTTTGTATATTTTGTGTTTAGTGTAAATAGGACCAAATTGTAAAAAGGGGAAATATTAGGGGCAAGATGGTAAATTGCCCATTTGTGTGTTTTGGGGCTAAATTGAAGTGAAATGAAATTAAATGAGCTAAATTTTAATATGTTTTAGATCAAGAGCAAAGAAAAAAGGAATTAGATCGGGGAAAGACGAAGGTTCTCGAATAGCCAGATTCGCACGGACTATCGACAACCGAGGAGGTAAGTCCTTTAGCTAAAATAGGTCAACGATTTAATTATGACTATATTAAATAGTATGAATTGTTGAATTTTTGTACCTATTTATATTATGGCCGAATGTATAGAGGTATACTAGATTGAAGATTAAAATTGGTTATGTGAAATGAATTGTTGGATTACAAAATGATATAGTGATTTTATTGGTTTAATGTAAACGAGCCCAATTGAATTGGACATATGTATATAGTAGTTATGGCGAGTGTGTTGGGAATGTTTGACTACATTGATATTTACATATCGGGCTTTTACGCCTATGAGCTTTGTCTTGGAGTGTTACTTATCGGGCTTTTACGCCTATGAGGCTTTGTCTAGGTGTTACTTATCGGGCTTTCACACGCCTAGTGAGCTTTGTGCTGGGTGTTACTTATCGGGCTTTTATGCCTAGCGGAGCTTGATGCCGATGATGCGTTCACAAAAGAGAAACCGAACTCTTGGTCAAGGCAAATTAAAGTTAAATTATTGTGTTAGTGACTTGGTAAGCATGTAAGGTAAGAATTTATTTCTTACTTATTTTAGAATAAAGTACACAAGCAATTGATTACTTATTACAAATTGTATGTGTTATAAATGAAATTTATATATATATGTGGTTATAGTATGTGTTCTTGATTTTTATTAATAAATGATATAAATATTGTGAATTTGGTCTTCGAATATGTGGATACAAGACTAGGTATATTCGGCCACATGGATGGTTGTGTATTTGATGCTATATTACAATAATTGAAAGCTTGAAAGTAAACGTGAGTACAAACGTACAAGTTGGACTATTGCATTTTTTTTATGTTTATTAATTGAATGCTATATTATTATGAATTGGGGACTTACTAAGCTCGTAAGCTTATTTGTGCGAAATGTTCTCCTTTGTTTTATAGATTTTGGTTACGTTGCACGGCTCGAGAAGGATCTTCAAGAAAGTCAACCACACTATCGTTTTCTTTTGGTATTTTAAATTTTGGCTATGATTTAGAAGGCATGTATAGGCTAGATGAAGTTTTTGAAACATACGATGTTTGATCTTGTACATGAATATAGCCATGCGAAAAGGGCTATTTCCTTTGGTTATGTATCGTTTCTATGTTTGAATTTTATAACTTGCTCGTATGTAATTGGATGTTTTAAATTTGATCATGGCCTAAATTACATATGGGATTTGTTTTTGGTATATATATATGTATGTATGGTTAAGGTATAGAGTTTATATAAAATTAAGGAGGTTATAAACTAGTTAATCATATTTTTTATGAAATAGTTTTTAGTTAGCAAAGTGATGATGTGACTTTGAAAAATCACCAAAAATAGGATAAAGTGAATAAGATATAGGATTAAAGCTTATTGTGTCTATTTTGATATGAAAGAAACAGAGTAGGCAAAGGAATTTCATATTATGAGATATTTAAATTTTAGTGAGACTTGTTACGAATGAATTCGTGATTTCTGCCTGTCTTGGATAAATTGTTAAAAATTGTACAAAATAATCATGGAGCATAGTTTATATTCTTAGAATCCTTAATGGGTCTATTTTTGATTGGAATAAACAAGAACATTATTGAAATTTTGTACAATGAGATATCTGAGTTTTTTGTAGAGATAGGTCAGAATCATCAAACAGTGAAATAGGGGTAACTTTGATGAATAAACTGTACTAATTGGCCATATGAAAAATTCTGGAAAAATTATGGTAAAAATTTATATGAGTCTAGTTTCAAGAAAATTTACGGATCTAAATTTCGAGTTTTGTAACTCGAGTTATGGTCAATTTAGCTAGCATGACGCAGTTGGACAGCTTTAAATTTTTATGCTCCAAATTAGTAGTCAAGTCTAGTAATGCCACATACTCGACTCCAGAAAAGGTTTCGGGTAAGGGGTGTTTCATTTGATTGGTATCAGAGCTTACAGTTTAGTCGATTCTAGGACTACCGTAGCGCGTGTGAGTCTAGCTATACATGCCTTTATCATATATTGATAGTGTGGTGACTTCTGATAGCCTAAACTTTGTTTTATATAGTAAATGGATACCGATCCTGAAAGAGCCGTAGCGGATGATGTAGAGAGTGTAGTGCCTGACCGTGCACATGAATCGATCTTGGTAGACTCTCTCGATTTGTTTCGGGTAGTAGTCATGAGGAGGGACTAAGCAAGCCTTCTATCGGATGATGAACGAGTGGTTTACCGAGTTCATTCAGACTAACCCGGCTGTACACCAACCTCCACCCCCGAATAATCCAACTCCGATTCCTTCAGCGCCCCGATGATAGATCCGGTGAGATCTAGTAGGCCCCCAGTTGATAAAATCCAAAAATTTGGGGCTGAAGAATTTAAAGCCAATGATGATGATTACGCAGAGCGAGCTGATATGTGGCTTGATAACACTATTCGGGTACTTGATGAGCTATCTTGTACTCCAGAAGAATGCCTGAAGTGTGCTATATCTTTACTGTGGGACACTGCATATCACTGGTGGAATACACTAGTATCAGTAGTTCCGAAAGAAAAAGTGACATGGGAATTCTTCCAGAATGAGTTCCTTGAGCTGAAACAGGGACGAATGACCGTAACGGAATATGAAAGAAAATTTGTTAGACTCAGCAGATATGCTAGAGAGTGTGTTTCTACTGAAGCTATTATGTGTAAAAGATTTGAAGATGGCCTGAATGAAGATATAAAGATGTTTGTTGGCATTCTTGAAATTCAAGAATTTGTGACTTTAGTTGAGAGAGCTGCAAAAAGCGAAAGAGCTTAGGAAAGAGAAAAGAAAGGAAAGAGAGAGAAGCTAGAGACATTCATAAAAGACCTTCGGGTAAGGTCTTCCATTCCATAACCAAGAAGTTCAGAGATGACTACAGCCGACATAAAGCTACTACAGATCCACCTAGACGGGATTGACCTCCTATGAGCTCTCGAGCTACCTCGATAGCCGATGTTGGTAACGTTCCACGAGAATAGAGTTGAATGCAAGCATCGTGGAAAATGGCACTCGAGGAGGAGTCAGAGATTTTTCACGATCGGTCTTGCTTTAAATGTGGATCGTCGAGATCATTTTATTAGAGAATGTCCAATGTTAGCCGAAGCGGAATACGATTCAAAACATTAAGTCGAGCAATATGTCGTCAGGCGAGGCGCATCGCCTGCATATTCGGGTAATGTAGGTGGTAGTCAGAAAGGAACGAAGAACACTGCGGTTCGATCTGAGGCTAGAGCTCCAGCTAGAGCTTATGCTGCACGAGCCAGAGAGGATGCTTCCTCCCTCGATGTCATTACCGGTACTTTCACCTTTTATGATACTACTGTGATTGCTCTAATTGATCCTGGTTCGACTCATTCTTATGTGTGTGAAACTTTAAAATTCGGCAAGACTCTGCTAGTTGAGTCTACCGAGTTTGTGATTCGTGCGTCCAACCCTTTGGGTAGATGTGTTCTTGTAAATAAAGTGTGTAGAAGTTGCCCGTTGATGATTCGGGATTATTGCTTCCCAGCTGATTTAATGTTGTTGCTCTTTGACGAATTTGATATAATCTTGGGTATGGGTAGTTAACTTCACATGAGGCGGTAGTGGATTGTAAAAGAAAGCTTATTGAATTGAGATGTCGGCGGTGAGACCTATCGTAATTAAATCCGGTGATGTAAATGGGTTGCCTACAGTAATATCTCTGATGTTAGCCCGGAAGTATGTGAGAAAAGGGTGTGAAGCTTATTTGGCTTATGTACTGGATAATAAATTGTCCGAGAAACAAATTGAATCTGTATCAGTTGTAGGTGAATACCCAGATGTGTTTCCTGAAGAACTACCGGGTTTGCCACCAGTACGAGAAATTGAGTTCGGCATTGAGTTAGTATCGGGTACGATTCTGATTTCGATAGCTCCGTACCGAATGGCAGCTACTGAATTAAAAGAATTGAAAGCACAGTTGCAAAGGTTGACAGACAAGGGCTTCGCACGACCGAGTTTCTCTCCTTGGGGTGCACCGGTTTTATTTGTGAAAAAGAAAGATGGGACTATGAGAATGTGTATTGACTATCGGCAACTAAATAAGGTAACTATAAAGAACAAGTACCCATTACCTCGGATTGATGATTTGTTTGACCAATTGAAGGGGGCTTTAGTGTTTTCGAAGATAGATTTAAGATCGGGCTATTATTAGTTGCGAGTCAGAGATACAGATGTACCAAAGACTGCATTTCGGACGAGGTACGAGACATTTTGAGTTTCTGGTTATGCCTTTTGGGCGCACTAATGCACCTGCTGTTTTTATGGATCTAATGAATCGAGTCTTCCGATAGTTTTTCGATCGGTTTGTAGTGGTGTTTATTGATGATATACTGGTCTACTCCAAAAATGAGACCGAACATGCTGAGCATTTGAGATTAGTATTACAAACTTTGAGAGATCAACAACTGTATGTAAAGTTCAGTAAGTGTGAGTTCTAGATGAACGAGGTCAGCTTTTTGGGTCATGTTGTTTCAGCATCAGGCATTCAAGTGGATCCAAACAAAATAGCAGCTATACTTGATTGGAAACCACCAAAGAATGTTTCCGAGATCCGTAGTTTCCTAGGCCTTGCGGGATATTACAGACGATCTGTAAAAGGTTTTTCTGTAATAGATACACCTTTGACGAAACTACTACAGAAAGATGTCAAATTTGAGTGGTCAGAAAAGTGTCAGAAAAGTTTCGAGTAGTTGAAAGCCCTTTTGACCGAAGCTCCAGTGCTAGCCCAGCCTGAATCGGGTAAAGAATTTATTGTTTTTAGTGATGCTTCCTTGAACGGGTTGGGTTGCGTTTTAATGCAGGAAGGCAAGGTTATAGCCTGCGCTTCGAGACAATTGAAACCGCATGAGAAAAATTATCCAACTCACGATCTGGAATTAGCAGCCATTGTTTTCGCATTGAAAATTTGGCGTCACTACTTATTCGGCGAAAAATGTCACATTTACTCTGATCATAAAAGTCTAAAATACTTAATGACTCAGAAGGATCTTAATTTGAGACAATGCAGATGGTTAGAATTGCTGAAGGACTATGAATTAGTGATTGACTACCATTCGGGGAAAGCTAATGTTGTTGCGGATGCGTTAAGTCGAAAGTTATTGTTTACTCTTCGCGCAATGAACGCACGGTTAGCTATGTCTGATAATGGTTCGGTCAAACCCGAGTTACAAGCAAGACCGATGTTTATTCAACAAATTTGTGATGCCCAAAAAGTCGACAAAGATTTCATTTCCAGTCGAATTGAATGTGAAAAAGGTGCGGAATCAGATTTTCAGATTGATGCAAATGATTGTTTGAATTATAAAAGCCGATTGTGTGTTCCAAAGAACTCAGATTTAATACAAATGATCCTGAGTGAGGGCCATAGTAGTCGACTATCGATACACCCGGGTAGCACTAAAATGTATAACGATTTGAAGCGATTCTATTGGTGAAATTTGGAATGAAACGAGATATATCTGAATTTGTTTCCAAGTGCTTAATCTATCAACAAGTACCATCCGGACTACTTCAACCAATCAGGATACCTGAATGGAAATGGGATAGAATTACAATGGATTTTGTATCCGGTCTTCCTATGACACCGAGTAAGAAAGATGCCGTATGGGTTATCGTTGATAGGATCGATTAAATCACTCATTTTGTACCCCAGACGCGTCGACTATTCACTTGATAAGCTTGCCGAATTGTATGTGTCGCAGATTGTAAGGTTGCACAGTGTACCGAGTTCCATTGTTTCAGATAAGGACCCGAGATTCACATCGCGGTTCTGGAAGAAATTGCAAGATGCTCTAGGTACTAAACTTCATTTTAGTACAGCCTTCCATCCGCAAAGAGACGGTCAGTCTGAGCGAACTATTTTGATACTTGAGGACATGTTGAGGTGTTGTTTCGAATTTGAAGGTACGTGTGAACGATACCTACCTTTGGTTGAATTTGCTTATAATAATAGCTTCCAAACTAGTATAAAAATGGCGCCTTATGAAGCCTTGTACGGTCGAAAATGTCGCACACCGTTGTATTGGACCGAACTCAGTGAGAATAAGATACACGGGGTTGATTGGATTAAAGAAACAGAATAGAAGGTAGTTGTTATTAGAAGAAATTTGAAAGCTGCTTCGGATCGTCAAAAGTCCTATGTCGATTTGAAAAACGCAAGGACATTGAGTTTCGTCGGAGATCGAGTATTCTTAAAAGTCTCTCCGTGGAAGAAAGTACTCGATTTGGTCGAAAGAAGCGAGTTGAGTCCGAGATTTATCGGACCGTATGAAATCATCGAACGTGTAGGGCCTGTTGCTTATAGATTAAAGTTGCCCTTGAGCTAGAAAAGATACACAATGTATTTCATGTTTGATGCTTCGCAAGTCTACAGATCTGATCCGTCTCATGTGATCACACCATCAAAGATTGAAATTCGATCCGATTTGACATATGACGAAGAATCGATCCGTATCTTAGCTCGAGAAGTGAAAGAGTTAAGAAATAAGAAGATTCCACTAGTAAAGATATTATGGAATAGACACGGGGCTGAAGAGGCTACGTGGGAGCCCAAAGATACAATAAGGCAGCAATACCCGAAATTGTTTAACGGTAAAATTTTCGAGGACGAAAATTCTTAAAGGGGGAGAGTTGTAACAGACCAATATTGACCCTAATCGGAACGGTGGTTTCGGGACCACGAATTCGAGCCCGAGAAATATTTTAATATTTTATTCTGTGTTCATTATAAGTGAATTAAAATGTGTGAAAGTTTCGTAGAAAAATTTTATTGTTTAAATGCTTAATTTGATAAAAAGGATTTAATCGAGAAAAGAGTAAAAGTTGCATGCTAAAAAGAAAGGTACTAAATTGATTGTGGCTTTTTAAGTGGACGTACTAAAAGGGCAATTAGCCCATATACAACAAGAAGAAACAGCAATGGGCCTTTCTAATTTCAAATTATATGTTAGTTAATTTATTATAAAGTTATATTAGTGTATTAAGAAAATATGTTAATATATGTGTGAAATACAACATTAAATAATAAAAACAAGTGGGAAGAAAGAGAACATTACCTTGTTCATCTTCTTGGCCAAATATTGGAGGAAGAAAACTCCATTGTTAAAGCTTGAAGTTTCGGCAACTTGGAGCTTGATTTGGGGTAGGTATTTTGCTTAGTTTTTGATAATTTTTACATTTTTGGAATGGTTGCTTTGAATGCTATACAACCCATGTGGAAATTTTTGAGATTTTGGCACATTGAAATTCGGCTATGGTTGTAAATGCATGGCATGAAATGTTTGATAGTAGATTTTAATTAGTATGTGGTAGACCATCATTTTTAGAATTAGAAGTCTTGATGGAATTGGATGTTAGGGATTTATTTGAAAAATAAAATAAAATTCTTGAAGGACTAAAACATGAAATAAATGAAATGCATGGACACATATGGCTATGGGGAACATTCGGCCTAGCTATAATATTGAGAAATTTTGTATATTTTGTGTTTAGTGTAAATAGGACCAAATTGTAAAAAGGGGAAATATTAGGGGCAAGATGGTAAATTGCCCATTTGTGTGTTTTGGGGCTAAATTGAAGTGAAATGAAATTAAATGAGCTAAATTTTAATATGTTTTAGATCAAGAGCAAAGAAAAAAGGAATTAGATCGGGGAAAGACGAAGGTTCTCGAATAGCCGATTCGCACGGACTATCGACAACCGAGGTAAGTCCTTTAGCTAAAATAGGTCAACGATTTAATTATGACTATATTAAATAGTATGAATTGTTGAATTTTTGTACCTATTTATATTATGGCCGAATGTATAGAGGTATACTAGATTGAAGATTAAAATTGGTTATGTGAAATGAATTGTTGGATTACAAAATGATATAGTGATTTTATTGGTTTAATGTAAACGAGCCCAATTGAATTGGACATATGTATATAGTAGTTATGACGAGTGTGTTGGGAATGTTTGACTACATTGATATTTACATATCGGGCTTTTACGCCTAGCGTGAGCTTTGTGCCGGTGTTACTTATCGGGCTTTACGCCTAGCAGGAGCTTTGTCTTGGTGTTACTTATCGGGCTTTCACGCCTAGCGTGCTTTTGTGTTGGTGTTACTTATCGGGCTTTTATGCCTAGCAGGCTTGATGCCAGTGATGCATTCACAAAAGAGAAACCGAACTCTTGGTCAAGGCAAATTAAAGTTAAATTATTGTGTTAGTGACTTCGGTAAGCATGTAAGGTAAGAATTTATTTCTTACTTATTTTAGAATAAAGTACACAAGCAATTCAGTTACTTATTACAAATTGTATGTGTTATAAATGAAATTTATATATATATGTGGTTATAGTATGTGTTCTTGATTTTTATTAATAAATGATATGAATATTGCGAATTTGGTCTTCGAATATGTGGATACAAGACTAGGTATATTCGGCCACATGGATGGTTGTGTATTTGATGCTATATTACAATAATTGAAAGCATGAAAGTAAACGTGAGTACAAACGTACAAGTTGGACTATTGAATTTTTTTTTATGTTTATTAATTGAATGTTATATTATTATGAATTGGGGACTTACTAAGCTCGTAAGCTTATTTGTGTGAAATGTTCTCCTTTGTTTTATAGATTTTGGTTACGTTACGGGCTCGAGAAGGATCTTCAAGAAAGTCAACCATACTATCGTCTTCTTTTGGTATTTTAAATTTTGGCTATGATTTAGAAGGCATGTATAGGCTAGATGAAGTTTTTGAAACATACGATGTTTGATCTTGTACATGAATATAGCCATGCGAAAATGGCTATTTCCTTTGGTTATGTATCGTTTCTATGTTTGAATTTTATAACTTGCTCGTATGTAATTGGATGTTTTAAATTTGATCATGGCCTAAATTACATATGGGATTTGTTTTTGGTATATATATATGTATGTATGGTTAAGGTATAGAGTTTAAATAAAATTAAGGAGGTTATAAACTAGTTAATCATATATTTTTTTATGAAATAGTTTTTAGTTAGCAGCAGTGATGTGACTTTGAAAAATCACCAAAAATAGGATAAATTGAATTAGAAAGTGAATAAGATATAGGATTAAATCTTATTGTGTCTATTTGGATATGAAAGAAACAGAGTAGGCAAAGGAATTTCATATTATGAGATATTTAAATTTTAGTGAGACTTGTTCTGAATGAATTCGTGATTTCCTGTTCTGTCTTGGATAAATTGTTAAAAATTGTACAAAAATAATCATGGAGCATAGTTTATATGCTTAGAATCCTTAATGAGTCTTTTTTGATTGGAATAAACAAGAACATTATTGAAATTTTGTACAATGAGATAACTAAGTTTTTGTAGAGATAGGTCAGAATCATCAAACAGTGAAATAGGGGTAAATTTGATGAATAAACTGTACTAATTGGCCACATGAAAAATTCTGGAACAATTATGGTAAACATTTATATGAGTCTAGTTTCAAGGAAAATTTACAGATCTAAATTTCGAGTTTTGCAACTCGAGTTATGGTCAATTTAGTCAGCATGACGCAGTTGGAGAGCTTTAAATTTTTATGCCCCGAATTAGTAGTCAAGTCTAGTAATGCCACATACTCGACTCCGGCAAAGGTTTCGGGTAAGGGGTGTTTCAAGAAGCCTTGTACAGAACGACAACGAGCCGTACACTTCCTCCGTAATAATGTCCCAACCCCATGCAATATGTTGTGTATGTCATGCTCAATCATCACAGGTGTATGCAGAATGGCCATGCTCAGTAATAGTCATTTAAACATATATTAAAAGCATACCAGTCACGCAACCACAGTCAAGTCAGTTAAAACACAATCATACGATCACAGTCAAATCAGTCAAATTCATAATCTAAGTCAGTCATTTACCTATAAGGGAAAAATAGTCATTTTGTCCTATAGGGGTATTACAGTAATTTTACAAATATTGGGGTCTTAGTACTTATTACAACCTCCTAAAGGTTACAAATATTGGGGTCTTAGTACTTATTACAACCTCCTAAAGGGTCTATCGTCGCTTCGAGTGACTCAGGTAAACTACATGACCAGAACAGTGTATATGGGCTCAAAGCCAGTATTCAGCCTATGTGGGGCCATACGCTCATGTGGCCCATTTGGCCCGAATTCAATTCCGGCTATGCGAACTACATAGCCCAATCCAGTTTCTGCCACATTTCGTAAATTTTATCTGAGTGGGGCCCACGAGCCCATTGGGCCCACACGGCCCATTTCGACCCAACAAGGCCCAAAACGGCTTAAGCCCATGAGATCGCTCATTGTGGCCTCTACAGTCAAACGCTCATGTTTTGCGGGCTCGGACTACCATACATACGATCGTACGCCCGTGTGGCATCAAGTGCCGTATTCTCCGGCTTTTCGACTTTTGTTGATTTACGGTTTAATCAATGTGTGTGTACCATTACACACCTGTTAAGGAGTTGTGGTCGAGATGCTTCTGAAGTTGAGAGCCTATGGTTAAAACATAACCCTTTATTAGTCCAAAGCCATCGTTAATCCATAATCATAATATTGGAACGTTTAATCAAATCATAACTACTTACACAACAACCAATCGCAGTACCCCTCTTGTTCCAAAACCACGTATTCTCTCCAAGGATTTCCCTTCACACGAAACCGTAAACTAATTCATAAAAATATACAATACCACATGAATACATCTAAGACTTAAAGCACTTACCAATAAAAGAGATATCCCTTGTGGAGGATAAGTAGTCGGCCTAACACCTTGTTATAAACTTGAGTCCCTAGCATCATTCGTACAAAAAGAAGTGTTAAAGGAATATTTCCCCATGGTGGAAAAGAGGAGAACAAATGATCAACCTAAGAGATTCATAAGCCGAACCTTTGAGAGGAAAACCTAATAAGGTTCAGCTAGGGAGAACAAACCATAACACTTACCAAGATCAAGGGGTTTTCAGCAGACCTTCAGCAAGAAACGACCAAAGATCAGAAAAGAAGCGAAGAGAAGATTCGGCCAAAACAAGAAGAACAAAAGAGTTGAGAGAGGAAGAGGAGAATAAGGAATGAGTTGATCCACAAGTATGGGTAGCAACTGAAAAGGGTTTATGAAAGGAAAGACAAGTGCTCCTCGGCTAAAGAAGGGAATACCAATTGAATAAAAGGGAATGAAGGGCAAAACAATCTGTGGACTAAAGGGCTAGAGAGAAAAGTAGAAAACGAACTCCACAGCTTTCGAAACAAAGATGAAAAAGAACAAAAATGCCAAAACCCGAAATGAAGAGTAAGAGGAGCTCTCTAAAACTCCCAAGCCGAATTCTCTATGGTCAGAGTACCTATTCAGCTACAACTCCTCTCCCTATCAAACTCCTCTTTTTCCTCCCTTTATCTCTCCCAACATCCCTCCACAAATCTCTCTATAAATCACTCAACCATCCATTTTGAACTTCATTCAAATTCCTCCATAATCCTCTCCACAACCTTCTCCTTGACCAATTCAAACTCTCACCCAACAGAGTTCAAAACCATCTCAAACTCCCATCGCCTCATGCTAGAAAAATAAATATTCTTTTTGCTTGCAATGGGATTTGAGCCCAAGCCCCCCTTAATAGCTCAACACGCCATTTGCCTCCTTGCCACAAGATCTTTTGTGTTACATTTTATCTTCAATTAATTAAAAGGTCTAAAGGCCAAAGTCCAAGTTCCTTTAAAAGAAAAACCAAAATAAATTGCAAGAGCCAAGACTTGAACCCAGGCTCTCTTGCAACCGTAATGACACCACAACCACTAGACCACCTGCTTCCTTGTGTCATTTTTTAACACAATAATTAAAAAGGCCTACATCCAAGCATCCAGGGTTTTATCCACTTAAAACCAATATTTCTGCTAAAGCCCAAGTGTGAACCCAGGACTTCTCCAATACTTATCAGGACCCTTAACCACTACAGCAGACATTTAATTGTGTCATTTCCTAGCTCACATGAACTTTTATGCACAATTTCCTAACCATTCCCTTGCTCAAGGCCTAATACTTCTAGGCCCAAATTTCGGGGCGTTACAGCCATAAAATTTGGCTTGTAAATGAATATGTTTTGGTTTGTATATATATATATAGCAAAGAGTGATGACTTATTTTGGTATGATTTGGCATGAATGTGGTTATGGTTTTTAGTTGCTCAAAATGGTTAGATATGGAGCTTGATAATGAACTTATATGGTGTGATAGAAATTGATAATTTGAGAATTTATGTACTAGTGAAATTGTGTTTGATTAATGTAAGTGTGGAATGATTAGTTGATTGAATTGAATATGTGAATTTAAGTATGAAAAGTGATGGAAAATTATAGTATGTTTGTGATTGGTATTGTTGGTATTTGGATGCATATTAGTGTCTTGAAATGGTGCCATTTGAACTTGAATAGGTATTTGCATAATGGGTGGCAAATTGGCCCTGCAAATGGCCTATTTTTGTCCACACGAGCGTGTGTCTTAGCCGAGTGTGACACACAGTTATGTACACGGCTGTGTGTCCCCTGGTGTTGATATTTTATGAAGTCAGTATGCTCCACACAGCTTCACACACGGGCGTGTGATTGACCGTGTGGCACAAGTCAGTATACACCCTAAATGGCACAAGGCTTAGCACACGGGCGTGTGACTTGGCCGTGTTGTATAAGTCGGTATACCCTATAGATTTGGCACTGTAACACCCCTATCCCGAGCCTGTCACCGGATTAAGGTTAGGAGCATTACCGGACAGATCGGAAACATTCACAAATGAAATCATACATTCAATCATCATTCTCAGACTTAATGTCCTTTAAAAGGGTCCTCGAGACCTTACTCATACCTATAAGTCGAGTCGGGACTAAACTGAAACACATATGAAATTCCATGAAAATTTGAAACTTTTCTAATATACAGGGGAGACACGCCCGTGGGAGGAGACCGTGTGCCCTCCACGGCTTCTAGACACCCCCGTGTATCCATCCTTGTTTATACTAACTATACCAACACGGCCATTAGGCACGCCCGTGTGCTATGGCTGTGTACTTTTAGGTCATATACTGACTTCCTCACCACGGCCACCAAGTACGCCCGTGTCGAGGCCCTGTACTTTTAGGTCATATACTGACCTCAACCACACGGCCTAAGCACATGCCCATGCTTTGAACATGTGTCCTACAAGGTCTTTACACATGGTCGTGTAAAATGACCGTGGTCTAATTTTATTTAAAACATTAAGGTGCAGGGTTAACACGGTCTAGACACACTTTGTGTGTGTAGCAACTGCAGGCAACTAGAGGCTATTTACCAAGCTATTTGCCTCCCTGAAATGAAGATCAACCCAACTCAAAACAATACAATTAATTACTAACAATTTTCATGGATAATACTATGTATTTCATTAATATCTATATACAAACAACTTAAACAAGTTTGGCTAACCACTTAGCCATATACAAAAGAATAATAAACTTGATAGCCTATACAATGGCATTACACAAAACATGTTCTCAAAATGAATGATTCCTATACATGCCATACTTAGTAATATAATTTGGCTATACCAAAATAAGGGTTGATAGTGTGCTACGAGCTCCGACTCCAATGATCCACAAATTAGCTTAGCGGGACTACATAGAAAGAAACAATCAAAGACGTAAACATTTAGCTTAGTAAGTTTGCATGAATAACACGTAATATATAACTTGCTTTAGATAAACCATTTGACATAAGAATGGTATCATTATCTCATTTATAAAACTTACTTACTCATACATGGTTCTTACTTGTCTCATAGTACTCACGAATCTCATACTTGTAAGGTAACAAGATACCTGTATCACTTGATCACATTGATCAGCATACTTAAACCAAATAAATGTGCCTTCTAACTCATCATTCATAACATGAATAATATTCAATTTCAACTTGGTAATAGCTATGCTTTCTATAAATTCTTGTTTCACATTTTAGCTTACGCATTTGCCCGATGAATTTCCATGAACTACCGAGCATACTAGATCTCTTGTCATGTACTACATGCCAATGCCATACTCTAGATATGTACTTATATGGAAGACCTCTTCTTGAATCAATGCCAAGCTTGCCTTGGTCTTACATGACAACTTATTCAATGCCAAGCTTGAGTCCTTGGACTTACATGATAACTTGCTTGATAACTTGATCAATGCCAAGTTTGAGTCCTTGGGCTTACATGATAATTTGCTTGATAACTTGATCAATGCCAAGCTTGAGTCCTTGGGCTTACATGATAACTTGCTTGATAACTTGATCAATGCCAAGCTTGAGTCCTTGGGCTTACATGATAACTTGATTGATAACTTGATCAATGCCAAGCTTGAGTCCTTGGGCTTACATGATAACTTGCTTGATTGGCGATGTCATGCCTTGGCTTGGTCTTATACGGACTTTCTTATCTCATGTAATAGACCATATCTCCCGGGTAATTCATCTTCAATCGGGACTTTTTCTTGTTTAATCTTATTGACTTCTTTGTTTAACATAACATTAAACCATTCATGATAACAACGTATATTATACTAAGCAATTAAATGATAAAATCATAAAACTTAGAACTCATACAAACTTGCCTCAATATACAAAATGTATGTAGTTATGCAATTTAGTCCTCGACTTTGTTCTTGCCTCGGTTTCGATCCGGGCTTCGTTTTTCTTGATGTATAATCATAAATAGATCATTTAATAATCACATTGACTAAGTTGACTCATAACTCATAATTTGGCAAAAGTACTATTTTGCCCCTGTACTTTCTCATATTTGCACTTTTTCCCTAAGGCTCGTAAAATAATTTTCATGCAACTTTCTTAAACTACATGCTTAGCTGAATCATTTTCTCTAATATAGCAATCATCAATTCTCTCTATTTCCAATAGGTATGACCAATTTTTATAACTTTTACAAAATGGCCCATACTATCATGTTTCATGAAATACATTAAAGAAAAGATGTTATCTAATATCAAACTCTCATAAACTCCCATAAAACATCATTTAGCATGTAATATCCTGAAATAGGAGTTGTGCGTTTGGAGCATAACTCAAGTGTTAGTGGGCCTTAAGAGTGGTTTGAATGTGTTTTAGGGGTTTTTAAAACTCTCGGATTAAAATGGAAGCTTTGGAAAATTTTTGGAAATTTTGGGTTAAAAAGAGGAAATAGGCAAGGAGGCCTTAAAGATAATTTTTGGCAGGTTATGGCATAAGAATTCTCCCTGGTAAAGTGGCTTCCATGCGCCACTTAAGGCTTGGGGTTGGCGCCATAGCAGGTCAAGGGTTCGAGTAACGTCGGGCGCATAAGTTTTTATTTTGCAAGAGGGCGTTAATGTCGAAGAAGGCTTTAAAAGAATCTTTCGAGCGTTGGTGGACATGAAAGTCCGGGTGGTAAAGTGGCTAAGAGCGCGAGGGGTAGTTGTGGCTTGGAGGTCGGGCGTTCGAGCCCTGATGGAGGCGCGCAAGTGTTTTTATTTTTGCTTGTCGTTAAGGCAAAGGGAAGCTCAAGGGAATTTTGCAAGAGTGGCTGGGGCGTGGAGAGTGTTTCTCCAGGTCTCGGGTTCGAGACTTGGGGGCAGCGTCTGGGGAATTTTATTTTTTTCCTTCTTGCAGGCGTGGGTGGTGTCTTCATGGCACATGCATGCATTGTGCAAATGGGTGTTGCTTCTATCATTATTATTCTTCTGCTGGAGAGTATGGGAGTTTTTTTTTATGTTATTTATTGTTGGAAATGGGTGCTAATCCTTTTATATTATTGATAAGATGGTGGGGTAGTTATTTTACTATTATTATTATATTTATTTTATGTATGGAGTATGGGGGGAAATTGTTATATTATTATTATTATTTCTATTTCATTTGTTTGTTCTCAAAAGCTGCATGAGGCATGGCATAGTTTTATTATTTATTTTATTCTATTTTGTGTTATTATTTTGATGGTGATGGGAACTTTGAATAATAGTGTTTTATTATTCTTTTTGGTGATGTGGGTGATGGCCTCACTTTGCTTAGCAAAAGCATGGCCAAAATTCTTGAATTTTGGTTTTCTTTCCCTCAATGTGATGCATGGCCGAATGAGCTTTCTCTTGGGAGCTTGCTTGGTCGGTTTTGGGGGCTGTTGAAGGTGTCGAATTTCTTCTAAAATTTTTCTTCTTCCCTTTCCAAGGTTACTAAGGGTGGTGGCCAAATATAGGGCTTATTGGGGTGGCATTTTTGGCTTTGAAGTATGCTTAGTGTGTGTGTCAAATTTTGTTCTCCTTTCTCTCTTTTTCTGCCATTTTCTTTTTGAGAAAACGCTATCTAGTTTCAGCTTCCATTCTCTTTTGTTTGTGACCGAAACTTTAAGGAGCTTTAAGGCTATTTGTATTTTATTATTTTTCTTCCTATTTGCTAGCTTGGCCGAATCATCATTTTCCCAAGACCAATCTTTACTCGCATTGTTGACAAAAGCCAAATCCTCTATGTTGATCCATAGCCGAATGTCTGCTCATCAATTAGGAGTCATAGCTGAATCTCAAGAGAGCTTTATTCTTCTTCTTTTGTTACAAGTTTTAGAAGCTGGAATACTTCTTGTGGATTACTCGGAACCTACTCTTCCTTAGTCACTTCAAAGCAGCGTACAAGGGTAAGTGTTTTCTATCCTAGCAATCGGTTTAGGTCCTCTTAGTTTTAAGTGTGCCGAATCAAGGATTAAGCCTTGGTTTAATGATAACCGATTATGCTTATGGCATGGTATGTGTTTTTGTGAAGGTAGCCAACGTGAAGGAGCATTTAAAGAGAAGCTTTTGGGAATTGTGGAGATTAAGGTGAATGGTTTGTAGTATTCGGCAATCAAGAGCCATTGTTCATAGATTTGTGTATTAGCTGATTCTAACAATGTTTTAGTAGGAATTTCGATAATTTCGGGAGCTAATCGACAGGAACAAGTGGTGGTTCAGGATCGAAATAAGCTATGTAAGTGATTCTTGGTATTCGGCTTAAGGCCATATTATTGGTATTAAGTGTGACCGATTTCTAACTTTGGTTTTAAAGGCTAATCGACTGCAGTAGGACAAGTCCGGGATTTTAGATTGTATTAGATTCAATAGATCGGGATCTCGCTATAATCAGGTGCGTAGTTATCGCACTGTTCTTTTGCTTGTTATATATGTTGTAATGTAAAGGTATATGTTGTGCATGTTAGTCGAAATTAGGGTTAAGATGATGGATACCCAAGGTGGGTGATCGCATAATCAGGTTAGTGGTTATGGTATTAATCTTTCAGTGAATTGCGGTAATGAATGATTATTGATGAATGTATAAAAATGTGATGACGTGTGATGTATAATTGTTTTGAGTAATATATTACCATGATACATATATATATGCATGGGACTTGGGATGTGACTATTGGAGGAAAAGATGTACGTTATGTGTGTGGTCTAATGCTAACCTCGTGCTACATTAGCACTTGATGTTAACAATGTGCTTCATCAAGGGAGGTGTTGGCTTGGTACCCATCTCGACGGTCGATAGTCGTGTGTGCATCACCATGGATCGATTGATATGTGGGATCCCTATGGGATCGGTGGTTTGGCTACGCCTTGGAGATAAGTCCGCCAAGGTAGATATGTGGATCACTATGTGGATATGGGCTTCATAATTGTATATTCATGTGTATGGACTATGTGGATATGGGCTAAGCCTATATGTGAGGACATGTGTACTAACTATGCTTTCGAGTCTTGGTGACTCACCCAATTTTTCTAAACTTTTTGGTGATCGTGATTTTTGGGCGGGTCGGAGTGGATACAAAGGTGGCCATGCTAAAGCTGATTCTCATGCAAAAGGATATTTTGATTAATTAAGTATCTACATTTTCATTATTCGATTAAATGTTTAATGTAAAAAGGCCCATTAAAATATATAAGTACTTTTATCAAGCATCTTTATTATTATGCTCTATTATGGATGGACAATTTAAATGTTGATTGCAAATGGCTTTATTGTCTCAAGTAAAGTTTGAATCCGATATTTTTACAACAAACATAAATTTTTACTTAGAATATTTCAAGTCACTTAAAATTGTTTTATTAAAGGAAACAAATTTTTCCACGCTTTTTACTATTAAGTAAGAATATTTTTGAAAGTGTTCGCAGTGGCATTCCAAATTCGGTCAGTGAATAGGCGGGTTTGGGGTGTTACAAGTTGGTATCGAGAGCATCGCTCAAAACTCGCTTTGAGGTTTTGGGCCCGAAAAATAGTTTTCAAAAGTGGGCTTTTCAAAATATGGACTTTTATTTCAGGTTTATTCTGGCATGGCACCTATACCTCCAACCTGAAGTCCACTCGGTAAGTACCTCTGACTATTGAGGTAATATTTGAATTAAATAAAGCTATGAATTAAGTGAATGAGACCATATGTTTAAGCATATGATTAGTTTATTCGGTTTGATGATATAAATATATGTATGATATAGAAATGCGAAATTCATATCCATGTCAAAGTTTATATGTGCATCTGTCTATATGGTAATTGAATGTGAGATTATGACTAAAGAAATGTGAATTGTATAAATGTATTATGATAGTATGTGTTCGGTCAAATGAAATTTCTATTGATATCGAGTATGAAAGATGATTTTGGATAAGAAAACGGATGTTCGTTAGTAAGTTTATAAGCAAAAAGACATACTAATTTTTATAGAATGCAAAGTATACAAGTAGAAATAAATATATGAATTTTTATTTGACTTAGCCAAATGTATAAATGTTTATGAGATTTGGGAACAAGTTCGATTCAATCGAGATAGGATGTTTGAAAAGCTTCGTGTGAACCTTAAGGATTAGTTAAGATTTTAGATATATGAATTATGTATAAGATGACTTTGTATCAATGATAACAGGCTTTATGTCAGCAGTGCTTTGTCGTGTGTATAATATCGGGCTTTATGCCTAGTGAGCTTTGTGCTTGGTGTATAATATCAGTCAGTATGCCTAGCAGTGCTCTGTCTTAGGTGTATTACATTATGCTTTATGTCTAGAAAATTTTACGTGAGCAACGGTAAAAATAATCAAATGTGCTAAATGAGTTAAAATGAAAATGTATGTAACAATTTATTTCCTTTTTAGAAATAAGGTAAGTTAGTATATTTCCATTTGAAGTAAGTAAGATGTGATATAGTTGAAGCTTCGGTAAGTATTTTAATATGTGCAATTGATCTTACCATTGATGTGTGTGATTTATATACAATGGAATTTAAGCTTGAATATGCTTATGGAGAATTGACCATATGTGAAAATGCTAAATGTGAAAGAGGTTGGATATGTTTGCATATGTGTATAATTGGGTATATATGATTGATATATGGTGAATTGAAATGTAAATGTGCCTTCGGTTAGTAAGTATTTCAAATGTGAACCTTTAACGTGTTTATAGGGATATATATATATATATCTTAGGCCAAAATAAGGTCTGTGGGATATTAAACATGTCAATGATCAATGTGTGTTTGGAAATGTTATAATTTATGTGTAGATAAATGTTTGGTAGTTAAATTTCATAAGTATGGTTTGTTTATACATTAATGAATTATCAATGCCATTGCGGTAATCTGAATAGTGAATGTGTGTGACAAATACCACCGAATGAATGTGTTGAGGAATGAATATGTCTCTTTTTATGAGCATGAATGTGACTACGATTTAGAATAGCTTAACTTGAAATGAACCTTGATTGATCGAAAGAACCACTTTTAAATATTTCTTTTCATAGAATTTGGTCGCGGATAATCAAGTGGAACAAATTTCTAATGCATAAAACTTTTAAGTCGGGCCGCGATGAGAGATGAATTTTAGAGGACGTGTTCGAGGCAAAATGGTCGTATAGGAACCCGTTAGATCGGGTCAAGGGTCTGATAATGAGGTAGTTCGTGTTGTATGCCAACGAAGTGTATGGAATCTTGAATACGAATCTTGAAATAGTATTTAAAGAATGTGTTAGTTTGGGTAAGATCAGAGTGCGCAAAGACATAAGCACTGATCTGATGAATTGAAATATATAAATTTCTAGTAGTAAGTAATTTTAGAGGACGAAATTATTTTTAAGGGGTAGAATTGTAATATCCTGAAATAGGAGTTGTGCTTTTGGAGCATAACTCAAGTGTTAGTGGGCCTTAAGAGTGGTTTGAATGTGTTTTAGGGGTTTTTAAAACTCTCGGATTAAAATGGAAGCTTTGGAAAATTTTTGGAAATTTTGGGTTAAAAAGAGGAAATAGGCAAGGAGGCCTTAAAGATAATTTTTGGCAGGTTATGGCATAAGAATTCTCCCTGGTAAAGTGGCTTCCATGCGCCACTTAAGGCTTGGGGTTGGCGCCATAGCAGGTCAAGGGTACGAGTAACATCGGGCGCATAAGTTTTTATTTTGCAAGAGGGCGTTAATGTCGAAGAAGGCTTTAAAAGAATCTTTCGAGCGTTGGTGGACATGAAAGTCCAGGTGGTAAAGTGGCTAAGAGCGCGAGGGGTAGTTGTGGCTTGGAGGTCGGGCGTTCGAGCACTGATGGAGGTGCGCAAGTGTTTTTATTTTTTCTTGGCGTTAAGGCAAAGGGAAGCTCAAGAGGAAACGCTTAAAGGGATTTCGTAATGCGTCTATGTCATGAAAGTCATAGTGGCCGAGTGGCTGGGGCGTGGAGAGTGTTTCTCCAGGTCTCGGGTTTGAGACCTGGGGGCAGCGTTTGGGGAATTTTATTTTTTTCCTTCTATCATTATTATTCTTCTGCTGGAGAGTATGGGAGTTTTTTTTATGTTATTTATTGTTGGAAATGGGTGCTAATCCTTTTATATTATTGATAAGATGGTGGGGTAGTTATTTTACTATTATTATTATTTTTATTTTATGTATGGAGTATGGGGGGAAATTGTTATATTATTATTATTATTTCTATTTCATTTGTTTGTTCTCAAAAGCTGCATGAGGTATGGCATAGTTTTATTATTTATTTTATTCTATTTTGTGTTATTATTTTTGATGGTGATGGGAACTTTGAATAATAGTGTTTTATTATTCTTTTTGGAGATGTGGGTAATGGCTGGCCTTTTGTTTAGCAAAAAGCATGGCCAAGATTCTTGAATTTTGGTTTTCTTTCCCTCCAATGTGATGCATGGCCAAATGAGCTTTCTCTTGGGAGCTTGTTTGGTCGGTTTTGGGGGCTGTTGAAGGTGCCGAATTTCTTCTAAAATTTTTCTTCTTCCCTTTCCAAGGTTACTAAGGGTGGTGGCCGAATATAGGGCTTATTGGGGTGGCATTTTCGGCTTTGAAGTATGCTTAGTGTGTGTGCCGAATTTTGTTCTCCTTTCTCTCTTTTTCTGCCATTTTCTTTTTGAGAAAAAGCTATCTAGTTTCAGCTTCCATTCTCTTTTGTTTGTGGCTGAAACTTTAAGGAGCTTGAAGGCTATTTGTATTTTATTCTTTTTCTTCCTATTTGCTAGCTTGGCCGAATCATCATTTTCCCAAGACCAATCTTTACTCGCATTGTTGACAAATGCCAAATCCTCTATGTTGATCCATAGCCGAATGTCTGCTCATCAATTAGGAGTCATAGCTGAATCTCAAGAGAGCTTTATTCTTCTTCTTTTGTTACAAGTTTTAGAAGCTGGAATACTTCTTGTGGATTAGTCGGAACCTACTCTTCCTTAGTCACTTCAAAGCAGCGTACAAGGGTAAGTGTTTTCTATCCTAGCAATCGGTTTAGGTCCTCTTACTTTTAAGTGTGCCGAATCAAGGATTAAGCCTTGGTTTAAGGATGACCGATTATGCTTATGGCATGATATGTGTTTTTGTGAAGGTAGCCAACGTGAAGGAGCATTTAAAGAGAAGCTTTTGGGATTTGTGGAGATTAAGGTGAATGGTTTGTAGTATTCAGCAATCAAGAGCCATTGTTCATAAATTTGTGTATTAGCTGATTCTAACAATGTTTTAGTACGAATTTCGATAATTTCGGGAGCTAATCGACAGGAACAAGTGGTGGTTCGGGATCGAAATAAGCTATGTAAGTGATTCTTGGTATTCGGCTTAAGGCCATATTATTGGTATTAAGTGTGATCAATTTCTAACTTTGGTTTTAAAGGCTAATCGACAGCATTAGGAGGAGTCCGGGATTTTAGATTGTATTAGATTCAATAGATCGGGATCTCGCTATAATCAGGCGCGTAGTTATCGCACTGTTCTTTTGTTTGTTATATGTGTTGTAATGTAAAGGTATATGTTGTGCATGTTAGTCGAAATTAGGGTTAAGATGATGGATACCCAAGGTGGGTGATCGCATAATCAGGTTAGTGGTTATGGTATTAATCTTTCAGTGAATTGCGGTAATGAATGATTATTGATGAATGTATAAAAATGTGATGACATGTGATGTATAATTGTTTTGAGTAATATATTACCATGATACATATATATATGCATGGGACTTGGGATGTGACTATTAGAGGAAAAGATGTACGTTATGTGTGTGGTCTAATGCTAACCTCGTGCAACATTAGCACTTGATGTTAATAATGTGCTTCATCAAGGGAGGTGTTGGCTTGGTACCCATCTCGACGGTCGATAGCTGTGTGCATCACCATGGACTGATTGATATGTGGGATCCCTATGGGATCGGTGGCTTGGGTACGGCCTTGAGCAGTGTAACAGACCAATTTTGACCCTAATCGGAACGGTGGTTTCGGGACCACGAATCCGAGCTTGAGGGATATTATAATATTATGTTTCGTGTTTGTTATGTGTGATTTAGTGAGTGCAAAAATTTCGTAGAAAATTTTAGCTATCTAAGTGTTTAATTTGCTAAGAAGGCTTAAATTGCAAGAAGGATTAATGTAGTGGGCATTATAAAAAGGGAGCTAAATGAATTGTCCATAAAACATGGGAATTTGCATGTCAAATTCCCCACATTTGAACAAGGTGGACGGCAAGCATGCATAGATGCTCTCTTTTTTTTTTATTTTATTTTTGTATGATATTTAGGCATTATTAAATTGAAGCATGCTATGAATATATGCTTTTTAATTACACATATATTGATTTTAGTAATATTGTAAGAAAAAACATGCCATATTTTTTGTTATGCTAAAAGATAAAAACAAAGGAAAATAATTTCCCTTCACTCATCCTCTCATACCCGATTCCTACTTTGAAGAGAAGGAAGAGCTTCATCCCCTATTCGGCCTTGCATGCACTAGGATAGGTAAGAGCTTGATCTTGATTTTGAAAACTCACCTTGATATGGCTTAAATTCTTAATCTCTTATTATGAAACAAGCAAAAAGACTTTGTTAATATGAGTAGGAGGAGATTCGGCCATGGGTGCTAATGTTGTAGCTTCTTGAGTTGATAAGTTAGATAGTATGAAAAGAAATGGCATGAATAGGTGAGAAGATTATGTTGATTGGCTTGAAACTACCCTTCTAGTTGGCCGAATAATGGGATGAATATTCATGAAAATGTTTCTTCATGTGTTTTGATGTTAGGCCATTCTTTTATAATGAAATTCACCATAGAAGACTTTTATTTGTGATGTTAAAGTATTGGGGAGGGATTAAGTCCAAGACTTGATTACTTGAAGTAAATTAGTGCAAGGGGTAAAATGGATGGAAAGAAGAGCTAAAAAGAATTCTAAGAACCTAAGGGCCATTCGGCCATGTAGAAGAAATCCACATAGGTTGAATTGGAGTAGTTAAATGCATGAAATTGAAATGGTTATTTAGCTTGTTGCTAGGTTGCATGTTGAAGAAAATGCATGGGGGTTATTGACATATTCGGCCATATGAGAGAATGAAATTGAGCTATTGTATTTAGTGATATATGTATAATTACATAAAATTTATGTATGGCAATAAATATGAAAGTAGGTTGTAAGTTAAAACATATCAAGGAAAGCACTACCAAGGTGTTCCTTAATAATTTTGAATGTATTTGAACAAATAGAGGATAAATGCCGAATGTAAATGTTTATGTCTTGGGATTATTATTTTTATGATTTTGCTTTCGAATTAAATGGAAGTGTGGGTTAATTGGTTTAAATTGAACCAAATTAGATCAAGATCAAAAGGAGAAAAAGTTGGAGCGAGGAAAAGCTAAGCTAAACGAATAGTTGAAGATTTTGAATCTATCTACTCCTAAGGTAAGTCCTTAAGTACTTATATGTTAAAGAGTTAATTATGAACATGTTAAAGGATGAAATTTAATAATGTTGACTATAAAACTTTGTGTTAGCCGAATGTAAAGGTGCTAAATTGGGTTAAATATATTTTGTTAATGTGATTTGAACAAGTATATGTTTTCGATATGATATGTGAATGTAATATGATGTATATGATTTGGTTGTGATGTTAGCATTAATAAATATGTATTGAAGGTTTAATTATGTTATAATTGGGCTTGAGCCCAGCGAGCCTTGAGCCGGTGAGTAATTCGGGCTTGAGCCTAGTAGGCTTTGTGCCGGTGAAATAATTCGGGCTTTTAGCCTAGCAGCCACGTGGGTGAAACAATTCGGGCTTATTGCCCAGCGTGCTTAATGCCGTGATATACTTCAGACCTTAAGTCCAAAGAGGCCTAGTGCCGGTGAATGTATTTGAGCTCTAAGTGCATGAAAAATTCTAGAAAAATTATGGTGAATAGATATATGAGTCTACTTTCAAGGAAAATTTACGGATCTGAATTTCAAATTTTGTAACTCGAGTTATAGCCAAATTAGTCGGCACAACGCAGTTTGACAGCTTTAAGATTTTCATGTTTTGAACTTGTAGTCAAGTCTAGTAATGCCTCTTACTTAATTCCGGCGATGGTCTCGAGTAAGGGGTGTTACAAGCAGTAAGTCTGCCAAGGTAGATATGTGGATCACTATGTGGATATGGGCTTCATAATTGTATATTCATGTGTATGGACTATGTGGATATGGGCTAAGCCTATATGTGAGGACATGTGTACTAACTATGCACTGAGTCTTGGTGACTCACCCAAATTTTCTAAACTTTTCAGGTGATCGTGATTTTTGGACCGGGTCGGAGTGGATACAAAGGTGGCCATGCGGAAGCGGATTCTCATGCAAAAAGGATATTTTGATTAATTAAGTATCTACATTTTCATTATTCTGATTAAATGTTTAATGTAAAAAGGCCCATTAAAATATATAAGTACTTTTATCAAACATCTTTATTATTATGCTCTATTATGGATGGACAATTTAAATGTTGATTGCAAATGGCTTATTATCTCAAGTAAAGTTTGAATCCGTTATATTTACAACAAACTTAAATTTTTACTTAAAATATTTCAAGTCACGAAAATTGTTTTATTAAAGGAAACAAATTTTTCCACAGTTTTTACTATTAAGTAAGAATATTTTTGAAAGTGTTCCGCATTGGCATTCCAAATTCGGTCGGCGAATAGGCCGGGTTTTGGGTGTTACATAGCATACATGTCACGCATGGGTACATTTTTAAACATGCATCTTAGCTCATCAAATAGCTAAAAATAGCTTACTCATGCTTGCGAGACTTTAAAAATACGAATAATATCAAAAACCGGGCTTAGGAGCACTTACTAGCAAGCTTGAAAAATTGAATAACCCTAGCTATGGCTTCCTTCAATTTTTGGTAATGGGGGAAGAAGATGATGAGATTTTTATCATTTTTTTTCCTATTTTAATTACTAATTAGACAAATGACCAAAATGCCCTTATTACTAAAAATTTCTATAATACCATCTCAAGGCCAATTTTGTCCAAAAATTAAATTTTGGGCCAATTGTTACTTAAGGGCTCATAATTCATATTCTAAAGCTATTTCATACAAAAAGCTTCTAGAAACTCAAATTTTGCAACTTTTGCAATTTAGTCTTTTTTGGACCAATCAACCTTAATTTAATCAATTTGCTCCATGAAACTTTTATACTAGCATGCAAACATAATATAAACTTTAAAAACTCATAATTTCACCTCGGATTCGTGGTCACTATTCTGGTTAGGCCCTAAATCGGGCTGTTACATGTAACGCCCCAAAAATCCCGAAACTTTAAATTCTATGCATTGAGGTTGGTATGTATGAGTAGCACTTAGAATATTAATTTTAAGGTATTATCGGGATTATTTAAAGCCTTAGAGATAGGGAAGACCATAGCGAAAAACTTATTTTTCTTGCTTTAATGGACCCTAGTCTCAAGCATTAGCCTCTTAAGTAGATTAAGGAGAAAATAGGACACAAATGAGCTTGTGGTTCAGTGGCAAGTGGCGTCACTTGGGGAGCTATAAGGTGGCGTGTTTTTAGCTGAGGAGGTCCAAGGTTCGAGCATCAGGAGAGGTATTTTTTGGAGTATTTATTTTGCTTAATGGACGGGTAGAGTTGTGTGGAATTTTGACTTTTTTGTTGAAGTGTTTGAATTGGTCTTGTGAGCTGATAAAGGAGGGAATTTCGAATGAGATAAGGGAGATATCATGGAGAAAAATTAGGAGATGACAGGTGGGAAGAGTTGGTGCCGAATTGGACTGTGGGGGAAGGTAGGATTCGGCTATTGGCTATAAAAGGAGGTGTTGAATTCCTTGGAGGGGTTCCATTACATTTCTTTTTCTCCCTGTAGCTGAATTCTTCCATTTGCTGAAAAAAACCCATTATTCTTTTGCCGAAATTTTGGTTTTCTCTCTAGCTAAATTCCCTATACCTTCTCTTCTTAAACTTCTTCTCTTGTTCACCTTTAGTTCAAGCCGATCACTTTTCCTCTTCTTCTCCCTATTGGTGTCGAATTGTCTCTGTCACCATACTATGAAAGCTTCCTGGGCCGATTACTCCTTGGGTAAGTACATAGTCAATTTCCCATTAGTATGTTCGGTAAAAGCTAAAGTGCTATCTAACTTCTAATCGTTGTTAACCTTGTATTAAAAAGGGTAGGTTCAGAGATCGCAAGTGTGGTAAGGATCGTTAGCAAAGTGGTAAGTGAACTCGTCTCAGTTATGGATTAATGGATGGTCGAATGTAGGAATGGCTTATAGGGGTGACTTATGTGAAAAATGAGTCACTCGATTTTGATGATATATGTTTGGGTGTAGATCTAGGGATATTCACGAATAGTAGCTAAGGAAGGGCTACTAGAACGTGTGGCACATAGTAAGGTTACGGTGAGGTTTGTTTTTTGATAAAGTGTGTATTAAGCCAAGATTAATTGTTAAGTGGTGACTATTGTAGGTTCGTGATTAAGGGGTTTACAGCATGTGTTGTAACCAGGTGTGTACAAACACTATGCACACACGAAATCGGCAATGCCAAAAAGCCAAAAAGCAGAGAGTGGTTAAATGGGCCCGGTGGGCCCTGAGGCTATGTTTGATGAAATGAATTAATTTTATTATATGAGTTGATTTAGGCATGCATGTTACATGATCTGGATTTGTTTTGGGCCTAATGGGTCATATAACTGAGATTTGGGCCTAGTGGACCATAAGAATGTGATGTGGCCATTATGGGTTATATGAACGTGAAATGGGTTGGTGGGCTTTATGGGGATGTAGACTAGTATGCTAGGGTTTTATGGACTTTAGGCTTAGTACTGAACAACTCTTAAACCACATAAGACTTTCTAATAATTAAACATGTCTGTGGACAAGTCGCTAGGTTAGAGTGTGGTAACGGGCATGTGCATGTCTAGGTTTGGATCTAGGGAGAGCTTGGTACTTAAGCGGCCCTAGTGGACCACCTCCTCTAGTTAGAGTGTGGTAACAGGCATGTGCATGTCTAGGTTTGGATCTAGGGACAGCTCGACGTGGGAGAGAACTCGGGGATGGCCACACTACAGGATACTTAGACATTTTATTTAATTGTTCAAAAGACATGATTTTAAATTGCTTTATTTTCGATGGATGTAATAAGGCCTTATACTCCGATTTGACTTTAGCTTTTGAGTTTTGTTATTATTGTTTCAACTGTTTACATAGTTATTAAACCTGAGTAAATTTATTATGTTTAAACATGGTTTCCGAAATACTTAAAATAATAAAATTGGCTTTTATCATTACTTAACAAGATATTCAAGGATTTTTGGGCTTTTAGGCCTTAAAATTTAAATTAGCAAATTCGTTTTGAAATATGCCTTCGATGTGACATTCCAGAATTCGACCATAATGTCTGGGTCGGGTCTGGTTGTGTGACAGTTAGTGGTATCAGAGCCAAGTTGCAAAGCTCGGGTTGTGAAATGGCCTTAGATTTTGGGTTTTTGAAAGCAAATGGATTGAAAAGGTTTTTGCAATATTCTTGAAGTCTGGTTCACCGGGCCTCAACGTCGAGCTAAGTAAGTTCTCTGTACTACATTTGTTTAAATTACGAAACTGTATAGATAATGGGCTACTTAAAAATATGCTTTTAGAGATTAAAGCCCGTAGGGAACTTAAGCCTGTAGTTGAATCTCGACCGCGTAATAACTTAAAAAAAATGGTTACTTGCATAAGACATGTGCCCTAAACAACGATGAGTGCTAGAAGAGGCGTAAGAGGCAGCAGAGGCCATGGAAGTTTAAGGGCAAGGCAGTAGACACTTTCGGCACAAGACAAAACAAACCACATTCGGCACCTACCTCCCAAACTCGAAATTTGCACAAAAATGACACTACAGGGTCCTATGGCCAATGTAAATTTAGGCACACTCCAACATAGGCCAAACCGATCCCCCCTCCTACACCAAGCATTTGAATTTCGGCCACCACTTACACCCCTTGCTCAATCCCTATTTTTCTCCTTAATTTTTTCCTGATCACCCATTCAAACTTGTTTGACTAATTCAAACTCCTTGAATTGCTCCCTTCCACTCATTGAAAGATATTGACCCATTCAACACTCATCCACCAGAGTCCCTACTGAATGCAACTCTCCCTTGCCTTGGCGTCAAAAAGAAATCCCCAAAAGGGAATTCCCATAGCTCGAACCAAGTCCCTCCATCTTCCCTGAGGCGTCACTTCCCTGAGCTCTAAGTGGCGCCTCTTTGCCACCTTGCTAAGGCATTCCCTTGTGTCATCCAACAAAAACGATATCCCTTAAGGCCCAATTCAGCTAGCTTCCCTAAAAGTGCTCAAAAAGAAAATTTTCACCAAGACTCTAGCTTACCCCTAACTCATTCCTGGACCCTAAAGTACCCTAAACTAGCATGTCAGACATAGTATTCACATACAAACACATAAAATGCAAAGGCCGTGATTTAGGATGTTACAGTTCTACCCCCTTTAAAATAATTTTGGCCTCAAAATTACCTGGTCAAAACAGTTGAGGGTATTGCTGCCGCATAACATCCTCTGACTCCCACGTAGCTTCTTCTGATCCATGGCTCCACCACAAGACCTTCACCAGAGGAACTGATTTCCTACGTAATACTTTGACATCCCGATCCAAGATCTACACTAGTTCCTCCTCAAAAGATAAGTCTAGGCTTACTTCAATTTCTTCTACTGCCACAATATGAGACGGATCCGAACTATAGTGTCTAAGCATAGAAACATGGAATACGTCATGGATCTCACTCAACTCTGAAGGTAATTCGAGCTTATAGGCTACTGGTCCCACGTGCCTCACTACTCGATAAGGCTCGATGAATCTGGGACTCAGCTTACCTTTCCGTCCAAACCTTAGAACTTTCTTCCACGGTGAAACATTTAAGAAAACCCGATCACCTACTGCAAATTCTATGTATTTACGCTTAAGATCCGCATAAGATTTCTGCCTGTCAAAAGCCTCCTTCAACCGAGTTCGGATCAACTTAACTTTCTCCTCTTTCTCAATAACTAATTCTGGTCCCAACATCTGACGCTCACCTAACTCTATCCAACAAGTAGGAGAACGACACTTCCGTCCATACAACGCTTCATAGGGCGCCATCTGAATACTAAACTGGTAGCTGTTATTGTATGCGAATTCTGGCAATGGTAGAAACTCCTCCCAACTACCCCTGAAGTCAATGACATAGCCCCTCAACATATCTTCCAAGATTTGAATTACCCTCTCGAACTGACCATCAGTCTGCAGATGAAACGCTGTGCTGAAATCCAATCTTGTGCCCAATGCCTGATGCAACGCCTTCCAAAACCTCGACGTAAACCTGGGGTCTCTGTCTGATATGATAGACATAGGTACCCCATGCAACCTCACAACCTCTGCCACATGAATTTGGCTAACTTCTGAAATGAGTAATCAACCCGAACCAGAATAAAGTGAGCAGATTTTGTCAATCGATCCACAATTACCCACACTGAATCTTTCTTCATAGGCATAAGGGGTAGCCTACTCACAAAATCTATCGTTATCCTCTCCCACTTCCAAAATGGTATCTTCACTGGCTGTAGTAACCTTGAAGGCACTTGGTGTTCCGCTTTCACTTGCTGACACATCTAGCATTTACCCACCACCAAAACTGTTGTCGCAGATCCCTATACATCTTGCTTCCACCAAGATGCATAGTGTATGGGCTACTATGCGCCTCCTGCAGAATCATTCGCCTCAATTCAGAATCCTTCGGCATACAAGCTTTCCCTTGAAAACACAATATCCCATCATTGTTCACACTAAAATCTTTTGTCTTACCACTTGCCACTAATTGATGTTTCGAGCTTAGCGATTCATCAGACAATTACTTTTCTTTAATCTGACTAACCCAAGAAGGCTTCACTTGCAATTCTGCTAACACACTTCCATCATCATACAAGCTCAGATGGGCAAACATTGCTCTCAAGTCCGATATCACTTTACGACTCAATGCGTCTGCCACTATATTAGCTTTATCCGGGTGGTATTCAATCGAGCAATCATAATCCTTTAACAACTCAACCCAGCGTCGCTGCCTTAAATTCAACTCTTTTTGGGTAAGGAGATACTTCAAGCTCTTATGGTCCGTGTAGATAACGGATATCTCCTCATATAAATAATGTCTCCAGATCTTCAAAGCAAACACTACTGCCGCTAATTCCAGATCATGCATGGGATATTTCACTTCATGCGGTCTCAACTCCCGAGACGCATATGCCACCACCTTCCCTTCCTGCATCAACACACATCCCAATCCTGTATGCGATGCATCGCAGTAGACAACAAACTCCTTCTCAGCCTCAGGTTGAATTAACACGGGAGCCTCAGTTAAAATCCTTTTTAGTTTCTAAAAACTTTCTTGTTGTTTATTTGACCATACAAACAGTATCCCTTTCCATACCAACTTGGTTAATGGTGTAGCAATTAATGAAAACCCCTCAATGAACCTCCTGTAGTACCCAGCCAAACCAAGAAAACTTCGAATTTCTGCCACAGACTTAGGCGGTTTCCAATCCAACACAGCTTCAATTTTCTGAGGGTCAACCCTAATCCCCTCAGCAGACACCACATGACCCAGGAAAGTAACTTCCTTCAGCAAGAATTCACACTTACTAAATTTGGCGTACAGCTGTTTCTCCCTCAGAATTTGTAGGACCACTTGAAGATGCGAATCATGCTCCTTTTCCTATCTTGAATAAACCAATATATCGTCTATAAATACCACAACAAACCCGTCCAAATAGGGTTGGAATACCAGATTCATCATATCCATAAACGCTGCTGGTGCATTGGTCAACCCAAATGGCATAACCAAGAACTCATAGTGACCATAACGAGTTCAGAAAGCTGTCTTATGGATATCTGCCTCTTTGACCTTAAGTTGGTGATATCCTGACTTCAGGTCTATCTTTGAAAAGACCGAAGCCTCTCGCAACTGGTCGAACAGGTCATTGATTCTAGGTAGCGGGTACTTGTTCTTAATCGTTAACTTGTTCAACTGCCTATAGTCAATGCACATCCGCATTGATCCATCCTTCTTTTTAACAAATAACACCAGCGCTCCCCAAAGTGACACACTGGGTCGAATAAAACCCCGATCCAACAGCTCCTGAATTTGGGCTTTCAGTTCCATTAACTTCTTCGGGGCCATTCTATATGGAGCAATAGACACTGGTGCTGTTCCGGGAAAAAGATCAATCTCGAATTTTACCTCTCGATCAGGAGGTATCCCTGGAAGCTCTTCTAAAAAACATCGGGAAATTCCCTCACCGTTCTGACATCCCCTACAGTCAACTCCTTGGCCCCCAGCGCACACACATACGTTAAGAAGGCCTCGCATCCTTTCCTCACCATTCGTTCAGCCTTTAGAGCGGACACTACATTAGACAAGTAGTTTCTCCTTTCACCTTATCACCACCACCTCATCATCCTCAAGAGTCCTTAACACCATGCGCTTGGAAGCACAATCCAAATTTGCTTGGTACTTCACTAGCCAGTCCATACCCATGATTAAATCGAACTCCCCGAACGACAGTTCCATCAGATCAGCCGGGAAAACCATCCCTTGTTCTTCTAGAGGTACATCCCTAAAGAGTTTATGCACAACTACAGGTTGTCCTAAAGGGCTAAGTACAGTCATCTCCCTAGAAACAGTCTCAAAGTCTATGTTTAGAGTTCCAGATACAGTCTTTGCAATGTAAGAATGCGTTGATCCAATATCAATCAATGCAAAAAAAGATAGGCCATAAATAAAGAACGTACCGGTTATGACATCCGGCGCGTTGCCCTCTTCTCGGCGTCTAGCAGCATAAACTAACCCAGGTTGCCTTGCATTTGTATTCTCAGCACCTCTGCCTGGTGCTCCACATCCACGACCAAAACCATAACCTCCCCTGGCCGGACCACGGCCTCTCTGTGGCTGCTGACCACCTCTACTAGGCTAAACATAATTCTGACTTGTGGGTCGAACCTTATATGGCTCCTGCGGACAGTCTTTTACCCGATGATCTACTGCCCCACATCTAAAACATCCATTACTTCTTGCCCAACACTCCCCAAAATAAAATGTCCCACATGTAGCACATTGCGGAGGCCTACTAGTAACAGCGGGCCTCAAAGCTCGACCTGGCCCATCCAACCTAGGTGTTTTCTGAAAGTTCCTAGTGGATCTTGATCGTCCAAAACTTCTTTTATTTCAACCCTTATCCCCATCCTGATTCTATTTTTCTGAACGCTTCACCTCTTGTGCTATCTTAGCCTTCTCATCCAGAACAGCGAATTCGCTTTCTCGTTGCAGAGCTATCAGTACTCGTAACTCATCCCTCAGGCCATCCTCAAATCAAATACAACACTCATGATCCGTAGACACAATACCATGAGCATACCGACTTAGACGCAAGAATTTCGCCTCATACTCACTCACCGACTTACTCCCCTGCACCAAGTTTAGAAATGCCTTACGTTGAGCGTCTACATAACTTGACCCAATATATTTCCCTTGGAACGCAGACTTAAAGAAGTCCCAGGTAATGTGATCCGCAGCCGTACCGTCTCTAACTGTGAGCCACCATTGATAAGCCTCGTCTCGAAGAAGAGACACAACTCCTTTCAGTTTTTCCTCTGCAGTGCAGTCAAGATCATCCATAATTCATTCCACTGCTTCTATCCAGTACTCGGCTACATTAGGAGCCACACCAGAAATGCCCCTAAACATTTCTGCCCCATTAGCCCTGAGTTGCTCAGGCACAAATTTTCGAGCCTCTGATCCCATGGTCGCTCCAGCCACTCTGTCAAGAACACGTAACATAGCCTGAGACACAGCATCGTATCCACCAGTTTGATCTTGAAATTTCGCCCCTGCAACTGGCGATGCTGGTACTTCACCTTCCGGCCCATGCCCAGATTCTGAAGATTCAGCCTTAACATCTCGGCCTCTTCCACGGCCTCGTACACCATGTCCGCGTCCTCTAGTACTCCTTATTACTAACGCGATTTAATCTGATTAAGAGTTTTATGAGTTAGTGCTTTCTTCCACTATTTATTACAGAGTAATTTTATGGAAATACTATTTTAAGCAGTTCTCGTCATTTCATGCACACCTAAGGTTTCAGTCTCTAAAGTTGTATTCCTTAACGTACACAGTCACACACTGTATGCACAAAAATGAAGAGTCAGAAGACTTACCGTGAGGATTTGGTGCCGGAGACTCGAGTGCCACGCTTCCAAACAACACCTATATTTCTAAATCACTTTCTAAACGTCTTCTAAAACATTTTAAACCCCCACACCCACGGCTGAGTTTTTGAACATGACCCTGATACCAAAATTGTAACACCTCATACCCAGTCAGAACGTTACGACCAAATTCGGATTGCTATAAAAGGAGAAGATTTAAAAACTTTGGAAAACCCCATGAATTTGTGGAATCTGTTTGGAGAAATCCGTTAAAAAAACTTATTTGTGTATCAAATCTGTTTTGTTAATACCAACCTTGCCATTAAAACCAAAAATATTCTTTTAAATTAACTAGATCAATTGAATACTAAAAACAGGCTTAATTCTGTCAAAATCGAACTTAAAGAAGTATTTGAGGGGTGACAATTTTAAAAATAAATTTTAAATGTGCTTGATTTCTTTTGTAGATAACATCTGAAACGTTAAGAAAAAAAATTCCAAGTTTTATCTGTTAACTACTTAATGTCCGTTTGACGTAAATTTGGAAAACTTTTTGTTATGCTCTTAGGAAAACCTCGTTTTCAATGATTCATAGTAGGAATAAAATCAAGGTATAAACAAATCCCAAATTAAAGTTTAAGCAGCCTTATTACCAATCCAAAACCCAAAGATTAAACAAAATAAAGTTAAAGTTCAATTTTACTAAAGAAACCGCAATGTATGGCCACCTCGAGTCCGTCTCGGCTCAAAACCCGCCATTTACTGATCACCTACAAAATTAGCAAGGGGTGAGTCAACGTGACCCAGTGTGTACATTCCCCATGCAACGCAATTTGGGCCTTAGCCCTCTCAATACAGTTCCTGTTATGTGCATGCAATGTAACCCATCCCGAATCAACTCTCCATCCAAACACCCGTGGCATCATGCTACTGTGGTTCATAACCACCGTGGTCCTAGACCACTCGTGACTGTAGTCACTCGTGACAAAGTCACTGTAATATAATCGTGAGGCCAACCCACCATGGTCATAGACCACCTTGACGATCTCTAGCAATAAAGCATACGTGGGGCCAACCCACTATGGTCATAGACCACCGAGACAAGTCACTAATATAAGCAATCGTGGTATTAACCACCGTGGTACTTGACCACTCGTGACAATAGTCACTCATCAGTTTATCTGTGGTTTAACCATCGTGGTACTTAGACCACTCGTGACAAAAGTCACTCGTAACCGTAGTCACTAATTCTCTTTCCTCCATCAATCAATCCCGAGCCCATGCTCTTTTCATTGTGCATAATATGTATGTATGCAATGCAACACATCAGCATATACAGATTATATTTCATACATGTCAACATCAAGATATACATACGAATATCTTAACAGTAATATCTGTATCGAAGAACTTACCCGGCGTCTCCCACCATTACCCGTAAGGGTGTTTAATCTATCATATCAATTATTTCGGCTTTTCACCTTCTTTCAGTTAATAACATAATGACAACAAAAATGAAGGCGTGTGAGTAGTACACACCTGGTAACACGTAATATCACGCTCTCTACGCTGACACTATCGCTAATCAAAACCACGACTATTCGCCTCACGATTACATTGAAGTCGCCCATAACCTAGTGGCCAATCCCGAACTGCTGACACTTATAATCCTTGGATTATGGCTTATGTATTAATACTAAATTAGATGAGGTAGCATGCTTATGAATATTCTGAATGTGTTCTATGAATTATGTGAACTCTAAAATGTAGATAAATGCCTTAGACACTATTAGATTTTAAATATAGAAAAAGGGAGCTAGGCCTGATAAGTCTTGCGAGAATTGGTAGGGGATTTATGACATAAATATGGGCTTGCTAAAGTGGTTGCAAGGCGCCACTTAGGGCCTCTGAAAATGACGCCATGGGCTATGAGGAAGGGCCTAGGATCGAGTCGCATGGGAAGCTAAATAAAGCTTTTATTTTTGTGCCAAGGGGAAGAGGTAATGGATGGCATTAAGGCACTAAAGGGTGAGTTCAATTCTCTTTAAAATTCAGCTAGATGGATAGATAAATGTGGATTTATTTTATTTATTTTGAATAAATAAAGATAAGAGATAAAGTAGGAGAAAAGGAAGGGATGAGATAAGGAAAGGACGGTTGGCCGATTGATGGTGTCTAGGGGGTAGTATTTTCGGCCAAAGAGAAAGAAGTAAGATCATTTGTATTCTTTTCTTTTCTTTTGTGCCTTTGCCGAAACTCCCTAGTAAACCTTCTCTTCTTCTTTTATTTTGAAAGCCGAATATCTTTCTTTCAAACTCATCATTGACGTTTCTCCCAAAGTCTCAAACCCCTTTATTATTATCCTCTTGTTGAAGACGAATCCTCATTTGTCAACACTAGCCGGTTGTTCATTTAGCACCCAAGCCGAAGCTTTTTAGTCTTCATAGCCAAATCTCTCGTTGGGGGCAGGCAAGAGTGCACTCAAGTTCAGCATTAAGGTAAGAGTAGATGTTATTCGGTTTCTAATCTTTCCTCTTTGTAGTCGAAAGTTTGAAACTACTCCCAGTAATGCTTTTTGGCCGAATCATTGAAGGAGAATCTCGGGATTTCTTCTAAGTCGACAAGCAATAGAAGATCATTCGGGTTTTGGTCAACTAAGGTAAGAAACGCATGATCTTAGGCAAAAGGCCATTAATTAGGTCCATTAAAGTGATTGAATATTTGATCTAACCTATGCCTATAGGTATTTCGACAACTTCATAGCCAGAGACCACTTTCGGGATTTTAGATCCATGAGGTAAGTACACATGCACATTCATCCAAGGCCTTATTTAGCAACTTAGATCTATTTCCTACCTTTTCAAAAACCAAAAACTAACCAAGTCAAGTGATTGAATGTTAGCCAAATATAGGAGTTAAAGATCTACAGTGTTAGATCGGGTTGTTCGGGATCTCGATAAACTCGCTAAGTAAATCAGGTGTGTACCCCACACTAAACTTCATTAGATTACGGCTTAAATTAATTATGTGTGTTTTAATAATATGAATGTGGCCAAAGGTACCATGCAATGGTACAAAGTACTCAGGTACGTACATTTACTATTACTGTAGTTATCTCATTATGAATATATGATATGGCACGTATGTGAACAGTGAAAACAATGTGAAATAAGGCATGATATTGCATGATATGTATGACATGGGCATTTGGGTGATATTGAAAGGGGAAGTGAATGTGGTGACTTCGGTCACATTATCTGAATGTGGTGACTTCGGTCACATTATTCGAATATGGTGACTCATGTCACAATTATTTTATATCGGTGGCTATGCCACGAACTTTATAAGAGGCGATGAGCACGCCGATCATTGCGATGTTGCCTTGATGATGTGTAGCGGATGGAGGGTTGACTTAGTAGTCCCCATGGTGTGCAGGTTGGTACGGGTGATGTGCAGCGGATGGCATCTAGGTTTGGGTTCGGGTTTGCGTCATTTTATTTAAATACTGTATGTGTATAGATGATCTGATATGCCTGAATCTGTTTGGATTTGGTGTTGGTTGCACATTGAGTCTGTTTCACTCACCCCATTGGGGAATGTTTTCTTTCAGGTGACACTCAGTGATGGACCGGGTCGGCAGGAGCTTAGTGGTGGCCATGCTCAACTCAAAGTTTTCATTTGACTTGGGACTTTCTTTTAATTATTTAAGTGCTTTGTTTTGGTTCGAAAATTGTTTTTGATGTAATAAGGCCATAGTATGAACTGTTTTATGCATGCATTTTAATTCTTTTATTACGATATGATTAATTTTAAACCGAAGTTAAAACAATATTATAAAAAGATAAATTTTTAAATGTTTTGACACTTAAATTCAATTGATTCTTAATTTAAGGGTAAAACCTTTAAAATAAAAACGGCATGTCTTTTGATATAAAAACAAAGTTTTAATAAATCACTGATTTCAAAAATTAACGAAGTTTTCAATTGTACCCATCTTAAGCAAAACTTTCTTCAAAACCATCCGAATTTTCCAAAGTAATAAAAAGTTTGAACCGTTTAATTCAAGGAACATACGATCCAGGCCAAGGCTCGTGGGCGGGTTTGGGGTGTTTCGATTTGAGTATCGAGCAGTTTTAAACTCTCGGCCTTGGGTTCAAGGTCCACAATGTTTTAAAATTTAGGCCTAAATGAATTTGAGAAAATTTTTATGAAATTGAGCAGGTTTTTCAAGCATGGCACCTAAGTTTTCGACCCGAAGTCCACCAGGTAAGTACCCCTATTCATTTGTGTGATTTATAGTATGAACTATAGAAGGGTAGAAATGGAACATAGACTAGTATCATAGGTACTTGAACCCTAGGACCAGTTTACCCCAACAATCACATAAGACTTAAGTGCCTAAGTAAACAAACCTGTGGCTAAGTCGCCGAGTTAGGGTGTGGCAACCTTTGTGTGCATGTATAGGATTGGATCCGGAAGAGCCTGGTACTTAAGCAGTCCTAGTGACTCACCTCCTCTTCGCTGGAATCCTACCTGGTGCGTAGCTTCGGTTCACCCTAACCAAGAGGACTTAATCATGGGCTAAACCAAATAACTAAAACCCGAAAAAGATTAGCTGTATTTTCATAAAAACTTCAGTTTTAAAATCACCAAATTACCCCTTTAAATTGTAGCAAACTTAGTCTGAAAATTTTTTGAAAAAATATTTCTGATTTGCAAAATTACCTAAATACCCCTAGTGCGAAAATTACTAAAATGCCCTTGGATTTCAAAATTACCAAACTACCCTGATTTCAATAAAATTCTCTGATTTTGCAAAAATATCCAAAAACTTTATCGTTACAAAATACTAAGGTACCTAGATTTGGAAATTTACGAAATTACCCCTGTTTTACAAAATTACCAAAATGACCCCCGATTTCCAAAAATTTCTACAACACCACCGATTTGGAAAACAAATTCTCAAGAAGAACCCCAAGTTTTGCAAACTTTGAAATACCTTTGGTTTATAAGGATTTGTGGAATTTACCACTGTTTATTACCAAAATACCCTGTAGAAAAAATGACAAAAATACCCCTGGGATAGGAATAAGACAAAGATGTTAGGGTAATGAATGTGTGTGGTAGATACCACTAAATGAAAGTTTGAATGAATGTGCTCCTCTGAATTAGGATAGAAAACTTGAACGAAGACTTTGATTGATCAAAAGAACTGCTATTAAACTCCTTTCATAAAATTTCTTCGCAAATAATCAGTGGAACAAGGACTAATGCATAAAATTTCTTAATCGGATTAAAACGCGAACGTAGACATGAGCTTTAGGGGACGTGGTTGTAATGTGCGTGGATGCGATCGAGGCCGAATGACCGTGTCAGAACCCGTTAGGTCAGGTCAAGGGTCTGAGAATGAAGTACCACCACCCCCACCACCAGCTGTTGGTGCTAAACAGCAAGATCAGACAGGAGATGATGCTATATCACAGGCTATGCTGCGAGTTCTTGGAATGGTGGCTGGTGTTGGACGAAACATGGGCACTCAGAAATCTGTACCCGAGCGACTCCGAGCCAATAGAGCTGAGGTGTTCCGTGGTGCATCTGGTGTGGCACCCAGTATGGCTGAGTATTGGTTGGAAGCGATTGAGCGGATCATGGATGAGCTCGATCTGACCGCTGAGGAAAAATTGAAAGGGTTGTGTTGCTTCTCTGCGATGAGTCATATCAATGGTGGCTCACAGTTCGGGATAGTGCTACGGCTGAGGAACTTACTTGGGAATATGTTAAAGCGGCATATCAGAAGAAGTATGTTGGTACTCACTACATTGATGCGCAGAGGAAGGCATTTCTGGAGCTGGTTCAAGGAAATAAGTCAGTAGCAGCGTATGAGGCTGAATTCTTAAGGTTGAGCCGTTATGCTAGAGGGATAGTGGCTACTGAACATGAGCGATGTGTCCGGTTTGAGGACGGACTGAGGGATGATCTAAGGATATTGATAGCTCCACAGCAAGAGAGGGAGTTCGCAGTGTTGGTAGAGAAGGCTAAGGTAGCCGAGGGAATTAAGGACTTTGTAAGGCAGAACACTGATCGAAATAGGCAGAAAAGAGGATTTGGATCGTCTGGATCATCAGGAAATGTGCAGAAGAGGCCTAGAGTTGATGGATCATGAGGTCAAGTGATCCCGTCTGAGAGAGGGCAATACCGTACTTGTACTCAGTGTGGTAAGATGCATCTAGGAGAATGTTGGAAGAAAACAGGAGGATGCTTCAAGTGTGGGTCTAAGGATCACATGATTAAGGACTGTCCCATAAAGATAGACGGAAGTCGACCCATAGGTCAGGAAGCTAATCAGGCTGCCAGAGGTGGACAGCAGCCTCAGCGAGGTCGTGGTCCAAATGGTAGAGGTTACAATGCTGGAAGAGGACGTGGAACACCTGGCAGAGGCGATGGTAATGCAGAGGCGAGACAGCCGGGTCTAGTGTACGCGGTCCGCCAGAGGGAGGATAGAGACGTGTTGGACGTCATTGTAACATCCCAAAATTGGGCCTAGGAGAATTGAGCCCAATGGGCCTTAGGCGTAGTAGCGTTTAAATTTTCAGAGAATAAGAGATCGGCTTAAATGCAAGTTAGACTTATTAGATAAGTGATTTTGGAAGATTAGAGGGCTTCATGAAGTCCGGGATCAAATATTGGCTTTGGGGAAATTTTGGTTTTAGGTGAAAAAAAACCTGGAAGTTGGTGAGATAGGCCTTAAGAATAAAATATGGAGAAAAATGACACAAGTGGAGTGTGTGGTGTAGTGGCAAAGTGACGCCACATAAGAGACAAAGGAATGACGCCACAAGGAAGGAAGGAGGTCCAAGGTTCAAGTCTTGGCTTTTGCATTTTGGTTTCTTTTTGCTTGGACCTTAGAATTTGGCCCATAGTTTATATTTAGTTGCGCATGGTTTAAGACACAAGAGGAGCTTGTGGCCAAGTGGTTAGCGGCGTGGATTATGTTGCAAGGAGCCTAGGTTCGAATCTCATGAGAAGCAAGGAGTATTTATTTTATGGATTGGACGGCAAGAGTTTTGATTGAATTTAAACTCTCATCGTGAAAGGATCCCACATCGGAAAGACACAAAGAATGAAGGTGAAGAGCCGCGACTATATAAGGAGCATCCTAGGAGGAGAGTAAACACATCTTGAAGGCGTTTGGGCACAAGAGTGGTCTGAGCGCGGATTAGCCCCCAGAGTCCTATCGGTGTGTAACTCTCTACTCTAGTTGTAGAGCGGCAAAATGCGAGAAATGCTTGTTACACGGCATTAGTAGCCACACACAGCGTGCGGCGAGCGTATGTGTGGGGCTTCACGCGATAGTTGAGGCCATCGTAGTATTCTCGTGGGTTGAAAGTGCTTGGGCCTCGATGGGCGAAGTGGGCCCAATGGGCTCGTGGGCCCATATGAGTAAATTGCATGATTGGTTAGTATATATTGAACTAGACTAGGTGGAACTTATATACATGGCTAGATTTGTGCTAGGTGGGCCACACGAGCGTGTGGGCCCAAATGGGCCGAAATCGGGTTTTAGGCCCAATCGTCCGGTGCGACCGGAAATGGTAGCTGCGTCGCTAGTGGTGACATTAGGCCTTCGGAAAGGCCATTTCAGTTGTGAATTTACGAAAATACCCTTAGTAAGTAAAATTACGATTATACCCTTAGAGGTTGATTAGCATGATTATGTTGTTTAGTTTTGGCCGATTGTAGGGGAAGGCTTGATCTCGCATATCTCGAGTTGTGGCTAGTGCTCGAAAAGTGTTAAGGAAGGGGGATCTAGTGCGTTAGATCTTGATCTCCGGGATTTGATAGTCGTATTAGTAACCAGGTGTGTAAACTAACACACTTCTTGCTTTGTATATGTTTGATAAACTAATTGATTGGTAAAATCGAAACAGTATGGTTGAGTGATATGATACCCTATGGGGTATGTGCACGGATTCAGGTAAGTCCGTTTCATTATGAGTATCTTATTATTGATACATGATGTCATGATTTATGATGTATGTGCTATGAGATGCAACGTTAAACATGTTTGCATGATTTGAATACTATACATGAGTTGGTATAATGATGGGTGATATGAGAGAGGGGGCAAAGTGATATTTTGTGCCGACGAGCACCAAAGTGTTTTGGTAACACAACTTTGTGACTTTGGGTCACAGAGGTTTGGCACCTCCAGAGGTTTGGCACCTTAGCATCTCGTTCCCCGTGGTTTCGCACCACGTGGGTTGGCCCCATAAAGCGGTATTGAGGGGATTGACGCCAGTGATTTGGTATCACACGATGGGTTGGCCCCATCACCCGATTATTGTGACTTCGGTCACCAGTGGTTTGGTACCACATTTGTGTCTTTGGGACACCAGAGGTTTGGCACCTCATTGCGACTCGTCCCTGTAGTTGGACACCACCGTGGGTTGGCCCCACTTGAGAGATACGGATTGTCGCTAGTGATTTGGTATCACACGCGATGGGTTGGCCCCATCATCGGATTTGTGACTTTGGTCACCGGTGATTTGGTATCACAAACGTGTCTTTGGGACACTAGTGGTTTGGCACCACATTGACGGATATCGTGTCTTTGGGACACCAGTGTTTTGGTAACACATTGTGACTATATGTCACCAGTGGTTTGGTACCACACGGGGTAGAAAAGGTGTATGGATGGTTAGGATTGGGTGCATATTGATTGGATGCATGATGGTTATGTTTATGTTGCATATGATATTTTGCTAATCCAGGAAAAGGGTGGTGGCACACTCGAGTCTTGGTGACTCACCTTTTTCCTTTAACCATTTTCAGGTATTGCATAAGGCTGGACTGGGATCGGAGAGGACAAGGTGGCCTATGCCGAAGATGATGATTTAATATTTTATGTTTGGTTTTGATATAAGTACTTTATTTGAATTATTGGGTTGTAATAAAGGCCATTTTATTATTTGGTATTACTTGGTTATGGTTTTGTTATTTTAAATTCTTATTAACTAAAAAATGTTTTCACACAACAAAAGAAATTACATGAGTTTTAAGTAAGAGGAATTCGTTTTACTCACATATCTGATATAGTTTTCAAAATTGAATTCTTTCATGCTTTATGCTAAGTTAACGAGGTTTTTCAACCGTCTTTCCGCAATAACATAACCAGATTCGATCGTAGTGAATGGGCCGGGTTTGGGGATGTTACAGTCATAACCGGTACGTTCCTTGTATTCAGTGAACCTTATGTTGCTCTGATTGATGTGGGCTCGACCCATTCTTATGTTGCATGTAGGGTAGTTGAAACCCTAGGCATAGCCTCTGAACTTTCTGCTAGGGAGATGACTGTATTAAGCCCTCTAGGTCAAACTGTAGTGGTGAATAAAATCTTTCGGAGTGTACCTCTAGAGATTCAGGGAGTGAACTTTCCTGCCGACTTAATGGAACTACCCTTCGGAGAATTCGATCTTATTCTCGGCATGGACTGGCTAGGGGAGCACCAGGCTGTGTTGGATTGCACAGCTAAACAAATGGAGTTAAGGACCCCAGAGGATGAAGTGATAATCATGATAGGAGAAAGAAGAAACTACTTGTCTAATGTAGTTTTAGCACTTAATACTGTAAAGATGGTTCGGAAAGGGTGCAAGCCTTTCTTGACTTTCGTTAGCGCGTTGGATGCTAAGGAAGGGGGAGTTAGTGGAGTAAGGACAGTAAGGGATTTTGTGGAAGTTTTTCTGGAGGAATTACCTGGAATACCCCCGGATAGGGAAGTGGAATTTGGAATTGACTTGCTACAAGGTACAGCTCCTGTGTCAATTGCCCCTTATAGGATGGCACGAAAGAAGTTGGTTGAGCTCAAGGCTCAAATTCAGGAGTTGTTTGATCGTGGGTTTATTGGACCCAGTGTGTCTCCATGGGAAGCACCGGTCTTGTTTGTGAAGAAGGACGGAACTATGCACATGTGCATAGATTATCGTCAGTTGAATAAGCTGACCATCAAGAACAAGTACCCTTTACCAAGGATAGATTACTTGTTCGATCAGCTGAAGGAGGCAGCGGTATTTTCAAAGATAGATCTACGGTCGGGATATCATCAGCTTAAGGTGAAGGAGGCAGATATCCATAAGACAGCCTTTAGGACAAGATACGGCCACTATGAGTTCTTAGTGATGCCGTTTGGTTTGAGAAACGCCACAGCCACGTTTATGGATATGATGAACCGGGTTTTCCAACCCTACTTGGATAGGTTCATCGTTGTGTTCATCGACGACATTCTTGTGTACTCTAAGTTTGAAGAAGAGCACGATGAGCATCTTCGGGTTGTATTGCAAGTATTAAGGGAGAAGAAGCTTTATGCCAAATTCAGCAAATATAAATTTTAGCTTAAGGAAGTTGCGTTCTTAGGGCATGTGGTATCCCCAGAAGGGTGGATCCTCGAAAGATTGAGGTAGTGCTGGATTGGAAACCACCTAAGTCTGTGGCAGAGATTCGTAGCTTCTTGGGATTGGCAGGTTACTACAGAAGGTTTGTGGAAGGGTTTTCATCAATGGCCGCACCTTTGACGAAGTTGCTGAGGAAGGAAGTACCCTTTGTATGGACGGATAAGCAACAGGAGAGTTTTGAGAAGCTTAAGAGGGTGTTGACTGAGGCTCCGGTCTTGATCCAGCCAGAGGCAGGAAAGGACTTCGTGGTGTATTGTGACGCTTCTCATACAGGATTGGGATGCGTGTTAATGCAAGACGGGAAAGTAGTCACGTATGCGTCTCAGCAATTAAGACCTCATGAATTTAACTACCCAACTCACGATTTGGAATTGGCGGCAGTGGTCTTTGCTCTTAAGGTATGGAGGTAGTATCTTTATGGCGAAAAGTAGGTAATCTACGCAGACCACAAGAGTCTTAAGTATCTGTTGACTCAGAATGAGTTAAACTTGAGACAGCGAAGGTGGGTGGAATTATTGAAGGACTATGATTGTTCCATTGAATATCATCCGGGTAAGGCGAATGTTATGGCAGATGCCCTAAGTCGGAAAGTGGTGCCAGATCTGAGGGCAATGTTCGCACATCTGAGTTTGTATGACGATGGAAGTCAAGCCGATGTGGTTGGATGAGGTAAAAGAGAGTCAGTTGGCTGATGAGGATTTAAGTGCTAAGATGCGGCAAGTTTAGAATGGTGGGTTAGAGGATTACAGTATGTCCAGTGACGAAGTATTGTGTTTCAAGGGTAAGGTCTGTATGCCGAAGAATGAGGAACTTAGGCGGAGAATTCTTCAGGAATCGCATAGTAGCCCTTATGCTATGCATCCTGGAGGTACTAAGTTGTACAGAGATTTAAGGGAACAGTTTTGGTGGCCTGGTCTGAAGAGGGAAGTTACGGAGTTTGTCAGCAAATGCTTAACGTGTCAGCAAGTTAAGACTGAACACCAAGTTCCATCGGGATTACTTCAGCCAATCAAGATTCCGCAGTGGAAGTGGGAGAGAATTACCATGGACTTTGTTAGTGGGCTTCCCCTTACGCCTACTAAGAAGGACTCGGTATGGGTGATAGTAGATCGGTTGACAAAGTTAGCGCATTTCTTACCAGTGCGAGTTGATTATTCTTTGCAGAAGTTGGCAAAGTTGTATGTGGTGAAAATTGTAAGGTTGCATGGAGTGCCGGTGTCAATCATTTCAGATAGGGATCCAATGTTTACGTCTCGATTTTGGAAAGCTTTACATCAAGCTATGGGCACTAAGCTAGATTTCACTACAGCTTTTCATCCACAGTCTGACAGGCAATCTGAACGAGTGATCCAAGTGATAGAGGATATGCTGAGGAGATGTGTGATAGACTTCAGAGGAAGTTGGGAAGACTATTTGCCTTTAGCGGAATTTGCGTACAACAACAGCTATCAAGCTAGTATTCGGATGGCACCATATGAAGCGTTGTATGGTCGGAAGTGTCGAACTCCTACGTGTTGGACAGAATTAGGGGAATGTCGAGTTTTGGGTCCAGAAATTGTGGCGGAGTCTAAGGAGAAGGTTGAGATAATTCGGGCGCGGTTGAAGGAAGCATCGGATAGGCAGAAGTCGTATGCAGATCTCAAATGGAAGGAGATAGAATTTGCTGTGGGAGATCAAGTGTTCCTTAAGGTTTCGCCATGGAAGAAAGTAATGAGGTTTGGTCGCAAAGGGAAGTTAAGTCCAAGGTTTATAGGACCTTATCGGGTATTGAAGTGAGTTGGACCAGTGGCATACCAGTTGGAGTTGCCTTCGGAATTGAAGCAGATGCACGACGTATTTCATGTGTTTATGTTACGTTGTTATCGATCAGATCCGTCTCATGTAGTTCCGGTTGAAGAGGTGGAGCTAAGGCCAGATTTGTCCTACGAAGAAGAGCCGATTCAGATCTTGGAGCGAGATGTGAAAGTACTACGAAGGAAATCAGTTCCTCTAGTCAAAGTCTTATGGCGTAATCATGGATCGGAAGAAGCAATGCGACAGCAATACCCTCACTTATTTTAGCCAGGTAATTTCGAGGATGAAATTATTTTAAGGGGGTAGAACTGTAATATCCTGGATTATGGCTTATGCATTAATACTAAATTAGATGAGGTAGCATGCTTATGAATATTCTGAATGTGTTCTATGAATTATGTGAACTCTAAAATGTAGATAAATGCCTTAGACACTATTAGATTTTAAATCTAGAAGAAGGAAGCTAGGCCTGATAGGTCTTAAGAGAATTGGTAGGGGATTTATGACACAAATATGGGCTTGCTAAAGTGGTTGCAAGGTGCCACTTAGGGCCTCTAGAAATGACGCCATGGGCTATGAGGAAGGGCCTAGGATCGAGTCGCATGGGAAGCTAAATAAAGCTTTTATTTTTGCGCCAAGGGGAAGAGGTAATGGACAGCATTAAGGCACTAAAGGATGAGTTCAATTCTCTTTAAAATTCAGCTAGATGGATAGATAAATGTGGATTTATTTTATTTATTTTGAATAAATAAAGATAAGAGATAAAGTAGGAGAAAAGGAAGGGATGAGATAGGGAAAGGAGAGTTGGCCGATTGGTGGAGTCTAGGGGGGTAGTATTTTCGGCCAAAGAGAAAGAAGTAAGATTATTTGCATTCTTGTCTTTTCTTTTGTGCCTTTGCCGAAACTCCCTAGTAAACCTTCTCTTCTTCTTTTATTTTGAAAGCCGAATATCTTTCTTTCAAACTCATCATTGCCGTTTCTCCCTAAGTCTCAAACACCTTTCTTATTCTCCTCTTGTTGAAGACGAATCCTCATTTGTCAACACTAGCCAATTGTTCATTTAGCACCCAAGCCAAAACTTTTTAGTCTTCATAGATGAATCTCTCAGTGGTGGCAGGCAAGAGTGCAGTCGAGTTCAGCATTAAGGTAAGAGTAGATGTTATTCGGTTTCCAATCTTTTCTCTTTGTAGTCAAAAGTTTGAAACTAATCCCAGTAATGCTTTTTGGCCGAATCATTGAAGGAGAATCTCGGGATTTCTTCTAAGTCGACAAGCAATAGAAGATCATTCGGGTTTTGGTCAGCTAAGGTAAGAAATGCATGATCTTAGGCCAAAGGCCATTAATTAGGTCCATTAAAGTGATTCAATATTTGATCTAACCTATGCCTATAGGTATTTCGACAACTTCATAGCCAGAGACCACTTTCGGGATTTTAGATCCATAAGGTAAGTACACATCCACATTCGGCCAAGGCCTTATTTAGCAACTTAAATCTATTGCCTACCTTTTCAAAAACCGAAAACTAACCAAGTCAAGTGATTGAATGTTAGCCGAATATAGGAGTTAAAGATCTACAGTGTTAGATCGGGTTGTTCGGGATCTCGATAAACTCACTAAGTAAATCAGGTGTGTACCCCACACTAAACTTCATTAGATTACGGCTTAAATTAATTATGTGTGTTTTAATAATATGAATGTGGCCAAAGGTACGATGCAATGGTACAAAGTACTCAGGTACGTTCATTTATATTACTGTAGTTATCTCGTTATGAATATATGATATTGAAACACCCCAAACCCGGCCCACGAGCTTTGACCAGATTTGGTATGTTCCTCAGGAAAACCGGTTTCAAAGTTCTTTGTTACTTAGAGAAAACTTGTGCGATTTTAAAGAAAATATGGTTTGGGTTGGGCTTGTGTTGAAAACCAATTTATCTTACATTGAAATCCATTTATTTAAGGTGACAAAACATTTAGGGTTTATTTTAAAAGAAATTTTACTTAAACTTTAATTGATAAAAATTTGTAAACATAATAAATAAAATAAATGTAAAATAAAATAGTTCCCTATGGCCTTATTACATCAAATAAATCAAAATAATTGAAAGTACTTAAGTAAAAATAAAAGTCCAAATCGTAAAATTTCTTGTTGTGCATGGCCACCTTTAAGCTCCCATTGACCCTGGCCCATTACTCGATCATCACTGAAAATGTTCCCACAACTGGGGTGAGTCAACAGACTCAATGTGTACACAACACTAAATCATAATAGAATTAGGCATACAAGAGTTACACATTCAGAACAATGAATACAAGTTATGATGCAATCCCGAACCCAAAACCTAGATGCCATCCGCTACACACCCCCGTACCTGCCAAACACATCGTAGGGACTACTAAGTCGACCCTCCTTCCGCTACACACCAAATTGCGGGCTTAAGTCACCATATCTGTGGTCTTAGGTCGCCACTTTTCAGATTACTGTGGTCTTAGGTCACCACTTTTCAGATTACTGTGGTCTTAGGTCACCACTTTTCAGATTACTGTGGTCGTAAGTTACCACTTTTCAGATTACTGTGGTCTTAAGTCACCACTTTTCACTTCCCCTTTCAATATACAACCATATGCCCCATATATTAATATGCATAATATACTAGAGTTCACAATCGTATAATATTCTCATGTTACGAATAACATATTTCATATTCCTAGTACGAGTAGGAAACGTACCTGAGTACTTAGTACCATAACATGGTACCTTAGCCACGTTCATATTTCCATTAACACATATTTTAATACATATAACCATAATTCATATTACAAAGTAGTGTGGGGTACACACCTGATTCACTTAAAATTTCCTTGAGATCCGAAAAGCTTGATCTAATGCTTAGATCCTTAATCCCTACATTGATTTATCACTTATTACCTTAATAAAAAGCCATTCGGTCAAAATTCCAAATCCTAGTAGGATTAGTATTCTTACCTTGTTGCCGATTGGAACACCAACAAATCCCGAAACTATTCCTTGTTTTCCTAGGAATGTCGAAACTCCTATAACCTTGCGTTAGATTTAATCTAACCATTAAAACATAAAACATGGCCTTTGGCCGAATATACATATGTCTTACCTTAATCTTAGAAATCCCGAATACTCCTCCTTTTAGTCGACTACTCTGATAATCCGAAAGATCCTTCCATATTTGGCAACCATAATATGTATGGGGTTAGATTATCTCTCGGCTAATCTAAAAGAAAAGAATGGAAATCAAACTTGTTCTTACCTTTGAAGAAATCAACAGCACCTATGCTTGAAGCCCTTCCAAGATTTGGCTTTTGAATGGATTGGTAAGAAGAAATAGGAAGCAAAGAAAACTTGAGAATTTTGACAATGGTGGGACGATAGATTGGCTTGACAAAAGAAAAAGAGAAGAGAAGAGAAGAGAGTACTGTAAATTCGGCGAGAGAGAAGAGGAGGAAGAAAAATTGATGAGTAGCCCTCCTTCCTTCCTTTTATAGCCGAAATTATCATCTAAGGAGTCCCTTACTTGGCCACCACTCCTCTATCTGATAACTTTATCCTTTAATTATCATAAATAAAAGAGTTTAATCCAACATTTATCTCTTCAAAATAATCCAATTTAAAAATCCTTTATTTATCACCTTTTTAATCAAATATTTATGAAAATAAAACACCTCCTTTCTAGAAGCATGTGCCGTCCACCTCTGTCTTCTGGAAGCAAAAATAAAACCTCCTTTATTTGCTTCCCAAGTGACTCGAACTCAGGCCCATTCCTCTTGCATATGGCGCCATTTCCATAGGTCCTAAGTGACATCTTCAGGCCACTTTTCCAAGCCTGTTTGTGTGTCAAATTTCACAAACTTTTTCTTTTAAGGCCACCTTGCCTTAATTTCCCTTTTAAACATTAAAACTCGTCATTTGTAGGTCATTTCTAAGTTTCCAAAAATTTTCGATCGGCTCTATAAACTTGACATTTCCTTACATTTCCAAGTTTCCAGAAATGTTCACTTTCCTCTTTTGAATCATTTCCTTATATTTCCAAGTTTCCAGAAATGTTCACTTTCCTCTTTTGAATCATTTCTAAATCATTTTCCTAGTTTCCATAAATGTTCACTTTCCTCTTTATTCCTTTACATTTCCAGGACGTTTCCCTACATTTCCAAGACAAGACATTTCCTTACATTTCCTTGCATTTCCTTACATTTCCACACATTTCCTCACATTTCCTTACATTTCTTACATTTCCATACATTTCTTACATTTCCTTACATTTTTGAGTTTCCAAAATGTTCATTTCAGATCATTTCCATACATTTTTGGGTTTCCAAAAATATTCAAAATTTATTCTTAGTACATAAAACATGTCACTTCGTACAATTAAACCAAAAATGCATAGGCCCTTTCCAGGATGTTACAGATATGGCACGTATGTGAACAGTGAAAAGAATGTGAAATAAGGCATGATATTGCATGATATGTATGACATGGGCATTTGGGTGATATTGAAAGGGGAAGTGAATGTGGTGACTTCGGTCACATTATCTGAATGTGGTGACTTTGGTCACATTATCTGAATATGGTGACTCATGTCACAATTATTCTATCTGGTGGCTATGCCACAAACTTTATAAGGGCGATGAGCACGTCGACTGCAACGACTGCCTTTGATGATGTGTAGCAGATGGAGGGTTGACTTAGTAGTCCCCATGGTGTGCAGGTTGGTACGGGTGATGTGTAGCGGATGGCATCTAGGTTTGAGTTCGGGTTTGCATCATTTTATTTAAATACTATATGTATATAGATGATCTGATATGCCTGAATCTGTTTGGATTTAGTGTTGGTTGCACATTGAGTCTGTTTGACTCACCCCGTTGGGGAATGTTTTCTTTCAGGTGACACTTAGTGATGGACCGGGTCGGCAGGAGCTTAGCGGTGGCCATGCTCAACTCAAAGTTTTCATTTGACTTGGGACTTTCTTTTAATTATTTAAGTACTTTGATTTGTTTCAGAAATTGTTTTTGATGTAATAAGACCATAGTATGAACTGTTTTATGCATGCATTTTAATTTTTTTATTACGATATGATTAATGTTAAATCGAGGTTAAAACAATATTATTAAAAGATAAATTTTTAAATGTTTTGACACTTAAATTCAATTGATTCTTAATTTAAGGGTAAAACCTTTAAAACAAAACCGACATGTCTTTTGATATAAAAACAAAGTTTTAATAAATCACTGATTTCAAAAATTAATGAAGTTTTCAATTGTACCCATCTTAAGCAAAACTTTCTTCAAAACCATCTGAATTTTCCAAAGTAATCAAAAAGTTTGAACCGTTTAATTCAAGGAACATACCAGATCCAGTCAAGGCTCATGGGCCGGGTTTGGGGGTGTTTCAACACTGCTCGCTTTTTAAACTTAGAGGCTGTGTTTACGGGTCCAACCCCCTCCTTAGAATTGCTGGCATTCGAGTCCATGGAACAAATATTGGTCAGAAGACCGAGTTAACACCTAGGGTAAATGTGAATAGATTAACATGTTAGCAGAAAATATCTCTCTACCTAGATCGACAAAAGTTGAAGCTTTAGGCTTTATTCACAAGTCAAACGAATCCCGAAGGTCTCCAAATGGATACGACACCCCCTTCCACCTACATTTGACCAAGCCCTCAAACATTAGGCCAATTAGCCATTCGACTTTGGCTCCCCAAAACCAAAAGAGAAGATAAAGATACAGAAGAAATTGTCACTAACCTTAACACGGGAGATCCAATTATCACCTAAGAGGATTCAACACGAGTACAGTAGAAGAGAAGATTCAACAATGGAACTTAGGAGTTTTCAGTTTTAGAAGTGATCAAAAGAAAAGATGAAGAAGAAAAGGTCATGAAGATTCGGTTTGTAGAGAGAAATCAGAGAAGAGAACTTTGGATGGGGATATTTGGCTATTGCATAGAGAATGAAGATGAGAATGGAGTTAGGGGTTTTCAGCTTTCAAATAGAAAAAGGAAAAAGAAGAAAAGATGAATAATAGATACGGTTATGGTGCTCAAAGGAAAACGAAAAAAAGGGAAAAAGGGAAAAAGGGTTTCGGCTTTCAGAGAGAACAAGAAGAAGAAGAAGAAAGAAGAATCATGGAGAGTGTAATTAAGAGAATGTCAGCAATAGTGAGAGATTTGTGTTTCAGAGAACAGAAAATGAGAAGAGAAATAAAACTCAAAACAAAAAGAACCCACTTGGACACCTTAAACACTTTCGGCACAAGGTAAAACAAACCACATTCGGCACCTACCTCCCAAGCCCAAAATTTGCACAAAAATGACACTACAGGGTCCTATGGCCAATGTAAATTTAGCACACTCCAACATAGGCCAAACCGATCCCCCCTCCTACACCAAGCATTTGAATTCTGGCCACCACTTACACCCCTTGCTCAATCCCCTGTTTTTCTTCTTAATTTTCTCCTGATCACCCATTCAAACTTGTTTGAATAATTCAAACTCCTTGAATTGCTCCCTTCCACTCATTCAAAGATATTGATCCATTCAACACTCATCCACCAGAGTCCCTACTGAGGGCAACTCTCCCTTGCCTTGGCGTTAAAAAGAAATCCCCAAAAGGGAATTCCCGCAGCTTGAACCCAGTCCCTCCAGCTTCCCTAAGGCGTCACTTCCCTGAGCTCTAAGTGGTGCCTCCTTGCCACCTTACTAAGGCATTCCCTTGTGTCATCCAACACAAACGATATCCCTTAAGGCCCAATTCAGCTAGCTTCCCTAAAAGTGCTCAAAAAGTAAATTTTCACCAAGACTCTGGCTTACCCCTAACTCATTCCTGGACCCTAGAGTACCCTAAACTAGCATGTCAGACATAGTATTCACATACAAACACATAAAATGCAAAGGCCCTAATTTAGGATGTTACATTAATCATTTTAGTGTAAGGGCAATGTGTGCTCTAAAGCGTGGAGGGAAGTACACTAGGGATCATTTATATTAGGATTTAATTCTTTTTAAACTATTTATAAATAGGTTATATGATCTTGTACACTTTGAAATTCATGAAGAAGTGCAAAAAATAGAGTTGGTGTCACGACATGGAACTTCCATGTCGCAACATCACTCACAGACTCAAGAAATCAAGCAATTCAGCTCAATTTCATGACAAAGCACCTCTGTGTCATGACAATGAATTCAGTATACCCCAGAATTCAAAATTTCAAGGTGTATTGCGACATCGAACCGCAATATCGAGACATGGTAGTCTTCCAAGGGTGTTACGACATGAAACCCTTATGATGGGACATCGTTGCAATTTTTCGTAAGGTTGACCCGACCCATCGCACAATGCGGTAGCCTAACCCTAGTTTTAACCCGTTAATTAACTTAAAAACACAAAATTCTTAGCTTAAAAACATATCTTCTGTAACTAGATTTTAAACCTCTCTTAAAACTTCTCATTACATCTAAACCTTAAAATATATATTTTTACTCTTTTTTATTTTTTGTTGTTGTAATATTCTTTCTCTTTTGGTACGTACTAGGTGCAGGTTAAAAAGACCTACATTAACAAAGGAAATTGAAACAACCCACGAGAGGATAGATAAATTTTCCAGTCAAAGTGAAGCGTTCCAATTAAAGCTTTTGCTCTTGCATCAGAAAAAAATATTGTTTAATATTAAGTTAGTTTCTCTAGTTTGAACTCTCATCGAAAATGGCTTTGAGAAAAATTAGGAGAACTAATGAACCCAAACCATCGATGGCCACAAACCCTTCAAATTTTCCAAATCAAAACATCAGAGAATTCTTTTTAGAATTTTAAAAAAAAAAGACATTTCTCCAAGAATAGGGATTTAATTTATCAATGATTCTTTGCAAGGACATATGGTCGTTGGTCCAATATCATAGGTGGGAACATTTTTGTGTAACCCTTAAAGACTCTATTGTGAAACTTGTGGTACAACAATTTTATGTAAATTCTGGGACCAGGAGTCTATGAGACTAGAGGGTGCCACATAGGAAACTGCACTGCATTTGAGGGATGCATTACGAGTCACCACTCGAGTTATTTTTGAATTTTACAATGCTCCATATTATGAAAATGATTTTGTAGAGGAAAGTGATTTAGAATATTTCAAAAACATTAATATGGATAATGTTATAAATTATTTAACGAATTGTAGGGGTGAGTGGAAATATCGCCCTAGTACTAATATTCCCATGTCCTTTAATAAAGTAATCATGTTTTTTATCGCAAAAATCTAGATACAATTCCTATGTACTCGAATTGCTCTTGCTTTAAATGTATCTAAATGTCAATAATTTCAGAATGCATTGCTATATGCCATTTTGTAGAAGAAATAGGTATGTATCGAGACATAGATCTATCACTATATGAAACGGTGCATCAATGGCTAGAAAGTTGGGGTTTTCTTACCCTACTTAGTGATAGCATTGTGCAAAAGAGCCAGAGTTCCATCGAAAACTATTGAACAGTTGATGAAGCCAACCAAAAGTATCATAGGGGATACATTATAAATGCATATTCAAAGTTTCAATGAAAACAAATAAGGGATTAGAACAAGTGCCAGAAAGAAAAAATGGTGTTCCGACCTAGCTCAAACAAAAAGCAAAATTGGGATCTCAAAAAGAAATTAGTAGCATTTCACAAATGGAATGGGTGATAAGATGGATGTAAGAAACGAGCCATTTCTTCAAGAATCTGCACAAAAGAACAATATGAGAATATCAAACTATCTGCCAAACATGTTTTATCCAATGCATTTCTATCATGAAACAAAAGAGCAAGGAAGCGAGAAAATGGAAGATAGCAAAGATGACGAAGGTAAAGAGGAAGGGAATGAGATGGATTTCGAGGAAAAGGATCATTGATAGAACTTTTTTATAATAGCCTAAATTTCAGTGATGTCAAAAATAGTGGTTTCAAACCACCAAATCTGACAAATAAAGTCGTAGATTATATTATTTAATATTTACGAGCCAAATGTAGCTTTTAAAAGATTTTTGAAATAGTATATTGTGTTTTATAAAGATTTATTTGGTCAAGAAATTGAGAAAAAGAGATATCGAGATCTCGGTGTTTTAAACCGAGCCATAAATTTTTTTTATGAATATTTACGGAGTTTCAATAAGGTAGTATTAAAATTTTGTTAGAAAATTTTGACGTTTGGGTGGTTAATTAAATAAAAAGGACTAAACTGAAAATGGTGTAAAAGTTGCTAGAAGGATTAAATAGCTCAATTGTCAAATGAGGAAGGACCTAAAGTGAAAATAAGCCCAAACGAGATATTTTGGGCGGCAATAGCTGAGAAAAATCAGGAAATGGGTGAAATAAGGGAAAAATTGGAAAATTGCCAAAATTGAAATATCTAGAACTCTCATCATTTTTCTTCATATTCATCATCTGAAAAATAGCCATGGAAGACGCTTCAAGCTGGTTTTCATAGTCTAGCTTCATGTAAGTTTAATTCTCACTTTCTCCTTGAAATTTCTATGTTTTTGGGCTTTTACAATTGGGTCCAACTTACTATGTCATTAGTTTTTGATTCCATGCCTAATTTTTAAAGTTGCTATGGATGACTGCTGGAAGCATATGATGAATAAACATAGAATTGAAGATTTAATTTTTATTTATGATGATTTTATCAAGTAAAATTGATGGAAATTGACTTAAGGACCTAATAATGAAAGATTTTGGAAATAAGGTCTAGTGCTAAAGTTTCGATTTCCAAGGGTTATGAAATAGTTTAAAATGATAGAATAAAGTATTAATTGAGAAAAATTAGCTCAATTTAGGGGTTAATTGAGCAAAGACTGAATTGCATGAACTGTGAAATTTGCGGCAAAATGAAAATCAACATTTTGCACTAAAACAATTTTGGATAGTAGTTGTAGTCTAAATTTGAAAAATCACCAAAACTTTTAGAAATCAAATTAGAGGGTGAATAAAATATGAAATTAAATCTTATTGAATCTAGTTTCTTATAGAAGAAACAGTGTAACCAGTGGAATTTTGAATCATGAGATATAATAAATTTTGTGAGACAAGGTCAGAATGATTTCGGGTTGCCCTATTCTGAATTTGGAAAATCATAAAAAATTGGAGAAAAATAATTATGGGTTTAATTTTATATGTTTAAAATTCTGAATGAGTCTATTTTCAGGAGAAACAAACAGAAACATCATCTGAATTCTGTACAAGGAGATAATTAATTTTTAGTGAAGAGCAGCACAGAGGTGACTTTAAAGAATAAACTGCACTTATTGACTAAACCAAAAATTCTAAAACTTTTATGGTAAGAAGATATGTGAGTCTAGTTTTAGGTAAAATTAGAGGATCTTAATTTTCATTTTTGTAGCTCAAGATAAAAATAATTTAGTGATTGTGACGCGGATGGACAACTTGAATATCCATATAAGTAAATAGTGAAAATTATAGATAATGTTACTTACAAGTGTGTTATTTATACTAAGGATGTGGATGGAGAGGAGGAGGAGGAAAAATATATGAAAGACTTGTGTATAAATTGATCACATGCCCGATTATAATCAATAAATGTTAAATTAGAAATGATATAATGTTTTATTTTGAATGTTTACTATGAAATTGTGATTATCATTATGATATAAAAATTGAATTTGTAAGTTCGTATGTTGATAAATGTTGTTGATTTGTGTTAATTAAGCACAATTATCATATATTTTATTAAATTGTGGAAATTTCAGTTAATGTTTGAATTGAGTAAAAATGCAGGATCGATCACGATCATTGCATAGTGAAATATGAATTGATGGTAAAAGACCATGGTTAAACTATGGCATTGTGCTAAGTGAAATAAGTCCATGTCATTGTGCTAAGTGAAATAAGTCCATGGCATTGTACGAAGTGAAATAATTGATTTGGGTGCTGGTCCATACGTTCTACCGGTGGCTGGGTAATCCGGCACGTGTTGCGGATACCTGACAGCTTGTGTGAGCAGTCCGAGATTGTGACTATGTGAAACGGGTTCTGGTCTTATAAGTTCTACCAATTGCTGGGTAATCTGCCATGTGTTGCAGATACCTGACAGCTTGTGTGAGCAGACCTGTGAATGTGAATAAATCAAGAGTGAGCTCCTCTGTGATAAGTGATAAGTGGTAGCTCCGGCTACCTGATCAGTGAAAAGTGGTAGCTCTAGCTGCAAGTAAATAGTGGTAGCTTCGGCTACAAATGATAAGTGGTAGCTTCGGCTACAAGTTATAAGTGATATCCGTATAAGTCCATAGCTGGGCTATGGCATTCTAGTGGAAAGTGATGAATTGACGTATAAGTCCATGGTTTCACCATGGCATAATGATAGTGAAGATGTAAGACCATAGCTGAGCTATGGCATTCTAGTGAAAAGACCATAACTATGCTATGACATCAGTGATTACCAGTGAAATTCAGTGCATACTAGTGTAGACCAGTTCTGTAAGACGCTCACTAATTTGACAAAGTTTGGTAAGTTTACATGGAATTATGTGATATAAGGAAATACGAGTTGATGAGACATGAACATAAATCTTGGTTGATGAATGAGTTCATTTGTGATTATATATTTGTACGCCTTGAGTGTATTATTCGTATGAATTGGTATTCCAAATGAGTTAATGAGAAAAGTTCTAATATGAAAAAATCTGAATTCGAAATGAAATATTATGAAAATGTATTTGAAATACATTAGTATATCTTGTATATGTTATTTGAGTTCATAATGTGGAAAGTAAATGTATGTGGAAATTTGAGATGATGATATCTGTACATGGAATCTACTGGTGGATACGTACATCCAAATTTATTTGATAAATTTTAGTGAACATTTAAATTGGACTCAATAAGTGATTTGTCAATTTGAATTGTGATTGGCAGGAAGAATTAGTGAGTTGCATGTTAATAAATTGTTACACGTATTTGTCTGAAATACGAGAGAATGATGGTACTTGATACATGGAAATATGAGACTGTGATATATAAAAACATGGAATATATTTAATAAATGTGTTTATGCATAATTATAGAACTATACACCTCAAGTGTACTATTTATGTAAAGATGATGTTCAAATGATTTGATGAGTAGAACTCAAATATGAAGTAGTTAGAAACCAAGACAAATTGTTATGAAAATGTATATGAAATACAGAGGTATGATTATTATATGTGATATAAATACATAATGTGAAAAAGTATAGGTATAAGAGGAATTTAATAAGAATTGAGCCTATATATGTTTCTTGTTATTTATATGAAGTGTACGACTAACAAATGGTAATAAGTATAAGGTTTGGTTGAATATCTTAAATTGGTTCTTGACTGTATTAAAATGTTGGTAAAGATAAATGATCAAGTGAGTGAGAAATATGGCTTGGAAAATAGCCTAATTTTGGTCCACACGGGTAGACATGGGCGTGTGTCTAGGCTGTGTGTGACAAGTGGTCTACCCCATGGGCGTATGGTCCGGCTGTGTGTCCCCAGTCACACGGGCGTGTGACCCTTATATGTGAGAAAAATTTTAAAAGTCGCGAACAATTTTATTGAGGATCCGATTTAGTCTCGACCCAATCTTAATGCATGATTTGGACCTCAAAGGTCCGTTAAAGGAACATTTATAACTAGTCTCAGTATTTGATAACGGTCCGTCTCGGGTTAGGAGGCAAATCGTAAATGTTGCCCGATCGTAAATTAGACAGTTTCTCGTTTAACTAACAAAGGGATAATTTTGTTGGAAAAATAATATCTTCAAAAATAAATAAGGATAGGTGATAGGTTGAATGGATACGTATTTGAAACAAGAAAGAACCTTTAATAAAAATTAAAGACCCGAATCTTATAAGTTTCAAATTGATGGAAGGAGTTTTGAAATTTGAAACAAGAAAGAACCTTTAATAAAAATTAAAGACCCGAATCTTATAGGTTTCACATTGATAGAAGGAGTTTCGAAATAAAACCGAGACCCACTATCTAGCGAGATAGGAACCAACGGTATAGGTAGATGAACGCCACACCCGTGAGGATGATAAGTTCAAAACAAGGAAAGAACGACGCCACTAGAAAACTAGATAAGTCAATTCAAACCTCGAGAAATTAGGAGAGTGAATACTCACCAAAAGAAAATTTTCTTTCATTCAAATTCAAGTTGTTTCTTTTACAAAATAAAATGTGCAAAATATTTATAGGCTCTTGATAGCCGAATAGGAGAAAGGAAAGAGGGCTTCAATCTCTATTTTGTGTGCACAAGTAGTTGACTTGGGTGGCATTTGTGAACCTTCGACCAAGAGAAAAGATGGCCACTTGCAATTAAAATATAACACTTGAGTTATGTGGCCGTTCAACCTAAGCTCCACCAAAGTTTGAATTATCTCAAAATAAATAATTTTTAAACTCCAATTCATGCTCCAAGTGTCTACCGTCCATGCACCTTCATTCATGGTTCTTCCATTTGCATTTGTTCATTCTCCCATTAATCTCCCAATGCCGCCCAACATTCTTTAATTATTTAATTCAAGAGTGGATAACCCCATATACCATGTGTTTTCAAATTTAATTCCCTTGTCACGTTGCCGTCCCATGCTTTGTTTTTAATTAACATTCTTCAATTGTTTACAAAAGACAAAGCTCCACTTTGCCGTCCACCTAGTTGAGTGTTTGTGCACTCCATGACTTTGTTTAATTATCAATTAATATCCCACTTCTTCATGCCATCACTTTGTTTATTTAACCACACCAAAAACACATGCTTGTCGTCCAACCATGCCTACAAAAGTCAAAGTTCTTATTTTAATGCCCCACCATGCCATAATATTCCTTCAATTTGTTTATTCCATGTGCTTAATATCTTCCACCTTGTTTTAAATATTCAATCAATTTCTTTTATGCTTCATTCTTCATGCCGTTCAACACTTTCTTCACCCACTTGCACTTTGAATTTCATAATTGTTTATTTCCAACATGGTTGTGCCGTCCATTTGAAGCTCCATTTGCTCCAATTCCATGCTTTGTTTTGCTCCATGCATGCTCCAATAATTGAATAAATAATTATCCCCCAACAACATTTTGCCCATTTGCAGTCCATCAAGAAGCACACATGCACATTCTCTTATTTATTAATTCTATAGTTTTTCAAGTGCTTATTTTCATTTATTTATTCTTCCACCATTCATGCCTTCAATTGTTTAACTATGCTCCATATTTTAATAATCCCAAAGCTCTTCAATTCCATCCACTTCCATACATAGTGCCGTCCATGCTTGCCACACAATGCTCCATTTTTCAAGCTAGCCGTTCAACATGCATTACTTAAAGGAATTTTAAAAAAAATTCAGCCACCATTAAAATATTATTCCATCAAGCATCATTCCCTCAATATTCGGCCAAGAAGAGTAAGCTCCATAAGCTTGTGTCATCCCATGATCAATGAACCTACCAAGAAAATATGAGAACCAAATTAATTCAAATGTGTGTTCAGCCGAAACAAATACTAATAAAACTTAGACATCGTAATTAACACATAAATTAAGCTAAACAAATTTAATAAAATCTTGAACAAGACATATTAAATTTGGTTATGACCAACACAAACATATTAGAACATGCAATACATATTAAACTAAATTATTTAATTAACTTAAACTAAGTTAATTAATTTTATTCCAGCAATTAATTAATTAAAATGAGCTAGGAATGAGCTAATAACGAGCTCCACAAATTAAAATTCATGTCGCCTGGTGTGTGTGCAGTATCATCCCCTCCTCTTCAAGACGATTCGTCCTCGACCGAATCGACCGTTGGTTGTTCGAACAAAACTCCTTGTTCGTCTTTCCTCGATCAAATGGGAAGGATGATAATAGCAATACCTGAAAAGAAAATTCAAGGATTAGCAAGAAATGTTTTAAACATACTTGCGACCTAAAATCAATACCAAAAAAATAAATCGCATGCGGTCAGGCATAAGCACTTTATCATACAAAAGGATCAATGCCTTGTCAAAATTTTGGAACAAAAGCGGATAAGCTTCAAAGCATACATACGAGCTAATTAGATTCCACAAGACAAAATAATCATGCGAATAACACATCAATTGATAGATATAATCGTCAAAAGCAAGAAATGAAGAAAAGGCATATGGCACTTGAAATTGAACATTTAAACCTTTCTTCATATTCGCACATGAATAAAAATTATCAAACACAAAATTTTTTTTGTCTTCTTGTAAAATAAATAGGTCATAAAGAAACAAAATAAGGCATTCAAATAATTCATGAACTAAATGTTTTACAAAATGGCAATCATCATTATTAGCTTTTTCATCATCCAAAATGAACAAAAATGCTTCGACAAATGCTTCATGACACTTATCGAAAACAATTATCTTTTTGTCAAGAACCCAAACAGATAGTTCATTATCAAACAAGATAGAACAATAAGGAACATCACACTTTAAAGACTTTACAAGAACGGATTCATCAACGTGATTCTTGTCAACATCCGAAGAAAACAAAATGGGTTCATAGGTTTCAAATGTCTTACCCTTGGGTGTTGAAAGAAAGAAATCGACTTACCGTCGCAAGTTGAAAATTGAAGATCGAATTTATCTTGCTTGATCAAGATGAACTTTCTCTCCTCGGGTATGTAATGTAGTCGATGCTTAATTCGCGAATCAACGTTTTTCAAACAAAATTGGAATTCCATGTACACGAATTGCATACACCGACACAAAATTTGCTTAAGGAACGAATAAAAATTGAAAACAAAGTTGACAAAATTCGTTACCTTATTTAAAAACCAAGTATCAAAACAATAGGAATTTCTCACGCATATTTGATGATACTTGCTTTTTCCACAAAACAAATCTAAACAAGTTCCCGGTTTCGAGAAATCAATCACGTTAGACCAATAAGAATTATGTGCATTCAAGATAAAGCAATCAAAACTTTTAACATATTTCAAAATATATTTACAAAAGCTCAAGGATTTCATTTTAGAAAATGAATTAATCTCGTAATATCTACAATCAATCAGATTTGGGTTGGAAGAAAAATCATCTTTATATAAAGAATTTGATGCTTCAAAATGCTTACCTTCCTTACCTTTCGACTCGGGAGGTTCAACTTTACCTTCAACTTTACCTCTTTCAATCAAAGAAGTACGTCGCCCTTCCGGGAGGAGTTAAAGTGGTAGGCTCTTGTGCGATACGTTGGGAACCTGAAATGAAGAAGCAAAAGAAGAACATACTCCAAATGAGTTAGTTAAATCCACACTCTCTTCTACTTGCTCATCTCGTTTTCTCGTTTCTTTTTCACGCACTTTTTCATTTTCTTCTCTCTCTTTTTCTTGTTCTTTTTCACTGATCTTCTTAATGGCTTTTTCAAGCTTTATCAAAGCTTGCTCATTGTCTCTCTTTCTTGCCTCTTTTCTTTTTATTTCTTTTTCTTTTTCTTTTTCTTTGTTTTTATTACATGAAGTTACAAAAGAATCAAAATAATAAGAATTTCTAAAAGAAGGAAAATTATTTACGGATGAATTGCGATAATTTCTTGGGAAGAATACTCAGTGTAGGATTTCTTGAATCATACGTCGAATAACTTGTGCTTTCTGTCCATTGTTTTGAAGAGAATTAAGCTCGTAACTTTCTTCTCTCCGTTTCAAGACCGTGTTGAGTAGGAGTCTTGGTAATAATCTCTTCTAGAATAGTCCTTGGTCGGGTATTGCCGTGGTCGCTCTTAACTCCGTACTTTGAGTTGAAGAAGTTCGCCTCGATGATAGGAAGATGGGAGATACCGTTTGCGCATCACGTCTTTCATTTTAGACCACGTTAATATTGGATACTCTCCATTTCGTTTTCGACTCTTGGTAAATTCATCCACCAAGTCATGGCATAGTCGGTGAAACTATTTTCCGCCTTGATCTTACTTTCTTGCTTTCCAAATAATCGTGGTACCTAAAAACCCCTTCTACTCGCATTTCCCATTCAAGGTATGCATCGGATCGGCTTTACCTTGAAAGCGGTGGAATGTTTTTGTTATTTTCTTGAAGTCATTAAAACATCCTTGATCTCTAAAGCCTCGGTTTCTTTGATCGCGTCGCCTTTCGCCTTGGTTGTATGATGGATCGAACCAATCACTATCTACAACACTTCTTCTTTCGAAATTTAGAGGCATGCTATCGTTGCTGAAAGAAATATGTTAAAATAATAATAATAATAATAAATGAATAAAAAAAATTAAAATACCTTGCCACAAAACTCACAAGTCACTCACAAAGAAAAATCACTCACACTCGTGTTTCACTCGTATTAAGGCTTTTCTTTGATGAATCACTCGTGCCTTTTACCGATATTTCTTACTCTCACAAATTCGTATTTCATTTTCGAAAGACTTATTTGCTGCTTGAGGGTCGTCTTCAAAAATTGGTACAAGGGAAAATGATGTTATGGGGTGGAGGTCGGCTGAAAAAAAAAAATTGGTATAGTGGTGTTGGAGTGAAGAAGGGTGGTGAAGATCGGGAAAAGAAGTAATGAAACAAAACTCGCAAACTTTCACGCTTTTTTTTTTTTTGACTCGAAATTTTTTTTTAACCTTGATTTTTTTTTGAACTTTTTTTTTTGTGTATCTCTTTTTTTTTATTTGAACCCTTTTTTTTTATCTTTTTTTTTTTGAACTTCAAATACAATATATGCTAAATATAATGAAAATAAAATACAACTTTTTTTTTTGATTTCTTTTTTGAAACTTACTCGGAAATACTCAACACGATCAAAACGTGCCTAATTTGATTGGCTATGATACCAGATGATAACGGTCCGTCTCAGGTTAGGAGGCGAATCGTAAATGTTGCCCGATCGTAAATTAGACAGTTTCTCGTTTAACTAACAAAGGGATAATTTTGTTGGAAAAATAATATCTTCAAAAATAAATAAGGATAGGTGATAGGTTGAATGGATACGTATTTGAAACAAGAAAGAACCTTTAATAAAAATTAAAGACCCGAATCTTATAAGTTTCAAATTGATGGAAGGAGTTTTGAAATTTGAAACAAGAAAGAACCTTTAATAAAAATTAAAGACCCGAATCTTATAGGTTTCACATTGATAGAAGGAGTTTCGAAATAAAACCGAGACCCACTATCTAGCGAGATAGGAACCAACGGTATAGGTAGATGAACGCCACACCCGTGAGGATGATAAGTTCAAAACAAGGAAAGAACGACGCCACTAGAAAACTAGATAAGTCAATTCAAACCTCGAGAAATTAGGAGAGTGAATACTCACCAAAAGAAAATTTTCTTTCATTCAAATTCAAGTTGTTTCTTTTACAAAATAAAATGTGCAAAATATTTATAGGCTCTTCATAGCCGAATAGGAGAAAGGAAATAGGGCTTCAATCTCTATTTTGTGTGCACAAGAAGTTGACTTGGGTGGCATTTGTGAACCTTCGACCAAGAGAAAAGATGGCCACTTGCAATTAAAATAAAACACTTGAGTTATGTGGCCGTTCAACCTAAACTCAACCAAAGTTTGAATTATCTCAAAATAAATAATTTTTAAACTCCAATTCATGCTCCAAGTGTCTACCGTCCATGCACCTTCATTCATGGTTCTTCCATTTGCATTTGTTCATTCTCCCATTAATCTCCCAATGCCGCCCAACATTCTTTAATTATTTAATTCAAGAGTGGATAACCCCATATACCATGTGTTTACAAATTTAATTCCCTTGTCATGTTGCCGTCCCATGCTTTGTTTTTAATTAACATTCTTCAATTGTTTACAAACAAAAGACAAAGCTCCACTTTGCCATCCACCTAGTTGAGTGTTTGTGCACTCCATGACTTTGTTTAATTATCAATTAATATCCCACTTCTTCATGCCATCACTTTGTTTATTTAACCACACCAAAAACACATGCTTGCTTAGTCCAACCATGCCTACAAAAGTCAAAGTTCTTATTTTAATGCCCCACCATGCCATAATATTCCTTCAATTTGTTTATTCCATGTGCTTAATATCTTCCACCTTGTTTTAAATATTCAATCAATTTCTTTTATGCTTCATTCTTCATCTTTGTTCAACACTTTCTTCACCCACTTGCACTTTGAATTTCATAATTGTTTATTTCCAACATGGTTGTGCCGTCCATTTGAAGCTCCATTTGCTCCAATTCCATGCTTTGTTTTGCTCCATGCATGCTCCAATAATTGAATAAAGAATTATCCCCCAACAACATTTTGCCCATTGCCGTCCATCACTAAGCACACATGCACATTCTCTTATTTATTAATTCTATAGTTTTTCAAGTGCTTATTTTCATTTATTTATTCTTCCACCATTCATGCCTTCAATTGTTTAACTATGCTCCATATTTTAATAATCCCAAAGCTCTTCAATTCCAACCACTTCCATACATAGTGCCGTCCATGCTTGCCACACAATGCTCCATTTTTCAAGCTAGCCGTTCAACATGCATTACTTAAAGGAATTTTAAAAAAAATTCAGCCACCATTAAAATATTGTTCCATCAAGCATCATTCCCTCAATATTCGGCCAAGAAGAGTAAGCTCCATAAGCTTCTGTCATCCCATGATCAATGAACCTACCAAGAAAATATGAGAACCAAATTAATTCAAATGTGTGTTCAGCCAAAACAAATACTAATAAAACTTAGACATCGTAATTAACACATAAACTAAGCTAAACAAATTTAATAAAATCTTGAACAAGACATATTAAATTTGGTTATGACCAACACAAACATATTAGAACACGCAATACATATTAAACTAAATTATTTAATTAACTTAAACTAAGTTAATTAATTTTTATTCCAGCAATTAATTAATTAAAATGGGCTAGGAATGAGCTAATAACGAGCTCCACAAATTAAAATTCGTGCTGCCCCGGGTGTGCCCGTATCAGTATTTGAATGATAATGATTTCAAATTATCTATAAGTGTTCTGTACTCCTTGGTAATGCCTCGTAACCCTGTTCCGGCGATGGATACTGGTTGGGGGTGTTACATTTTTATTTTTATTTTTGGATTGTAATTAATTTTGGACAAGTTTTATTTTAGGAGTAGGTTAATAGTAGATTTTTATATATATTCATTTTCCTTGTTGTTTCAAGTTTCCTTTGTAGGAACCTCACATGAAAGAAGCACGACATTTATAAGCTTGTAAGGAAGAAAGGAAGGAAGCACCCACCATTAGACTATAGTAATGTCATGATCAAGAAGGTAACTTATTTCCTTATCTATAGTAGTGCATATTAGGGACAATGTGTTATCTAAAGTGTGGGGGGTAACATAAGAAATTTGTTTTTATTTTTTTTGTCAAAAGTGTGCTTGAGCTTGTAGAAATACAAGTTATTAGTTAGGAGCATGTATATAGGTTGATTATGTTCTCTATAAACTTAGTATGATAGTAGATGATTTTCAATTTTTTTATTAGACTACTAAATTCTATATATTACACTGTAAATAGGCACTAAGCAATTGAATGTATCGAAGGATATAAATAATACAGGGAAATGAGCATGCTAGTATGTATGATAAATTATTGAATTTGTGATTGTTTGATTGATTAAATTTGTGAATATTGGGATACCTAGGGATGACCTAAGGCATTGTTTGGTATACACTTAGAGCCAAAAAGCTAACCCTATTATTCATCTTTAGTACCTATATTTGAGCTAGAATACACTTCTTGATGAACCTTCATACAAAACCCGAGCAAAAAATGTTAATTTGTATTTACCCTTCTTTCTTGGTCTTGAACTGCATGACTATAGACTTTTGGTCATACGTATTGAGGGTTAAGTATATAAATCAAGGCATATTTTTTAAAAATAAGAGTGAAATAGGAAGAAATAGTGTGATATAGTGATTATAAGATAATCATTACGTGACAAATAAAAGAAAATTTCAAAAAGAAAAGAAAAACGAGTAGAAAAAGTACTTGAAAAAGAAAAATAAAAGAATGTGTGACTGGCACGTAGTAAAAAAGAAAAAAAATTATGACAATGTCACAAAAGTAGAAAAAAATCATTCATTAGTGCACAAAAACTTGTGAACTAGTCGTAGTTGCTATATTATGATGTGACTTCATAAATGGAGAAATAAGAAATGTGAGAGAAGGAGAAATAATGTGGTGAGAGGATAAGGGTCACTAAGGGGGAAGAATAGGGAACAATACGATGTGCCAAACTAATTTTGTGCTTGAAATTATTCTAATGCTTACTTTTTCTTAATTTCATAGTTATCCTAAGCCTTAGAATGTTACAAGCCGAAAAGCCCTATGTGATCTAGGTAGACTTATTCATATATTGACCTCATATCAAATAATTACATTATGAATATTTGTATTCTACTAGGATAATTAAATTACATGTATAATTTATTGGTGGATCTATACATTTAAAAATTGTAACACCCCTAACCCGTATCCGTAGCTGAAACAGGGTTACAAAGCATTACCAAACTAATCTCATAAACAATTGTACAATTCGAATTACAATTTTCATATCAATTAAAAACCATACAAATACAATCATATAGTCCCTAACATGAGCCCTCGAGGCCAAAAACAAACATTAGAACTGGTTCGGGACTAAACCGATAACTTAGGAAATTTTTGGAAAACATAGAAAATTTTTCAAAATACAGGGGACACACGCCTGTGTGGCTCGGTCGGGTGTCTCACACGGCCAAAGACACGTCTGGCCGTGTGGACATTCGAAATGGGACCACACAGCCGTGTCCTAGCCTGTGTCCAAACCCGTGTAACTCTCTGACTTGGGTCACATAGCCAACCACACGCCAATGTGACTAGCCAGTGTACCCTTTGAAATGGCCTCACATGCTTGTGTGCCAGGCTGTGTGAAAACTGGAAGGTATATTGTCTTAAGCCACACGGCCAAGTGATAAGCCCGTGTGCTTAGCCTTGTGTAGCATACTGACTTGATTCCTATTTAAATACCACGGGAAACACGGTTGTGCTACCTGACCGTGTGTCACACACGGCTGAGACACATGCCCGTGTCTCTGCCCGTATGGACAAAAAGAGGCTATTTTCGAAGCCATCTTTCTCACCCAATCTTACAGCCACCTAAATATGTCTAATGGCCCATATAAAATAGCATCAATAGGCATTCAAACCAATCTTGCCTAAATCATGCTATTCCAATATCAATAACCACAAGGAACATAAATAATACAATTATCCATCCAATTTCATACCTATTTCACATCCAAAAATCACCTAAATGGTCACCTCCTGTAACATCCCGAAATTGGGCCTAGTAGGATTGGGCTCATTGGGCCTTGGGCATAGGAGTGTTTAAATTTTTTTTTGAGAACAAGAGAATGACCTTATTTCAAGTTGGGCCTTAGTAAAATTTTGTGTTTAAGCCTATTAAGGAGAGATAGTAAGTGGCATTAAGGCTTATGGAAATAAAAGAGTAAATAGCTAGCATAAATGAGCATATGGCAAGGAGGTTATGGCATCAAGTGAAGTACCTTGAGGGAAGTGGTTCAAATCCCATCTTTTGCAAAATTTTGGATTTATTTTTGTATACTCTTCCAAGTGTCAACCATGACATTAGTAAAAGAAAAAGAATAAAAAAAAATGGGAGAAAAAGGAATGATGGAGAGTGATTTGTGGAAAAAGGAATGATGGAGAGTGATTAGTTGAAAAAGAAAAAATTTATATATAATGATGAGATTTGAAAAGAATGGGGTAGGTGAGAAAAAAAAATGCATGGAGGGTGTAATAGCCCGATTTAGGGGATAGTCGGGACAGTGATCTCGGAATCACTAAACCGAAGATAGAGAAAATTATTTTTATGTTATTCTATGTGTTATAACATGTTTATAAACATGCATGAAATTTTTGGTGTCTCAATTTTAGCGATTTAGGGCTTAATTTCGAAAAAGGACTAAATCGCATAAAGTGATAAAGTTTAATTTTAATTGCTAGAGGTGTAAATTGGCTAAGGAATATTAATTGGAGGTCCTTAAAGTACAAATAGGCCATGGGTGGAGTGATGACCGGCCATAGGGGATAGATCTTTAAATTAGTCAATGTTTTGGTGTGTTAGGTGAGAAATGAATTGGTGTGTTAGGTGAGAAATGAATAGAATAAAAGAAAAATAAAGAAAAGAGAAGTATCATCTTTTCTTCTCTTCATCACAAAAAAATAAAAAATAAAAAATTTGGCAGCAAACAAGGGTTGGAGAGCTCAAAAAATTTCAGCAAACAAATCCTCTAGCAAGTAAGTGATTTTGGTGATCTTTCTTGATAAAAATTGTACTTTTGGAATCCCCAAAGCTTAAGCTAGCTAATGAGGGGACTAATTTGTAACATGGTTGAGAGTCTAGGGACTTGCCATGAGAGATTTTATGCTGGTTGCAAGGTCTAGAAGTACTTTATCAAAGGTTCAATCAAAAACCTATCCCTCGTAATAGGTGACTCGGATTTTTGGTGTCGCGGAGGGCATCGAGTTACGGATTCCGAATAAGGTGTGTAATCTCATACCCTTCCAAATACATGTTTGAAATGGTGTGTAATCTCACACTTCTCTGAAATTTTGCATGAATGTTCTTTGATTTGGTCGAAATACCAAAGAAAACCGAAAATCGGCATCCGGGATCACTCGGGCGCGCGTAGGTTCATAGTGGTAACCATATTTTTGTAATAAAACAGTTGTAGTCAATGACAGTGACGTGATTTCCAAAAATCATGAAAAATAGGAGAAATGGAATTAAAAAGTGATTAAGATATCGAATTAAAGATTACAGTGTCTATTTTGATATGGATGAAACAAATAAGGAAAAGGAAATTTATATTCTGAGATATGTTAATTTTAGTGAGACTGGTTCTGAATGACTTCGTGGTTCTCTGATCTGTCTTGGAAAAATCATATAAAATTGTACAAAATTAATTATGGGTTATAATTTATATGTATGGATTCCTTAGTGAGCCTATTTTAAAGAGAAACAAGTTGGAATAGTATATAAAAACCGTATAGTGAGATATTTGAAATTAAGTTAAGAGAGGTTAGAATCATTGGACAGTAAAACAAGGGAAACTTTAAGGAATAAATTGTACTAAATGGCTAGGCCAAAAATTCTGGAAAAATTACAGTAAGAAGATATATGAGTCTAGTTTCAAGGAAATTTTATGGATCTAAATTTTGAGTTTTGTAACTCGAGTTATAATCAATTTAGTCAGTATGATGCAGATGGACAGTTTTAAATTTTATGCCCAAATTAGTAGTTTAGTCCAGAATTGCGAAATTAACCCGTTTGGGCCTAAAATGGATTTTTGACCCAATAGTTCCGAAGAGACCCAAATAGAATTCCGTGCCACCCGAGGCGATAGTAGGCCTTCGGAAACACCGTTGAATATGAAATTACCGAAATTACCCGTGGAGGATAAATTACCGAATTACCCTTGGTGGGTAAAACTACTAAATTTACAATTGGAAGGTAAAATTACCGAATTACCCTTGGTGGGTAAAACTACTGGATTACCCTTAGGGGGAAAATTACCAAAATACACCTGGGTTGTGAAATTATCGAAATACCCTTGGAGGGTAAGTTACCGAAATACCTTTGGGTTTCAAAATTATTGAAATACCCGTGGAGGGTAAATTACCGAAATACCCCTCGGTTGTAAAATTACCAAAATACCCTTAGAGGGTAAATTACTGAAATACCCTTAGAGGGTAAATTATCGAAATACCACTGGGTCACAAAATTACTGAAATACCCTTAGAGGGTAAATTACCGAAATACCCTTGGAGGGTAAATTATCGAAATAGCACTGGGTTGCGAAATTATTGACATACCACTGGGTTACAAAAATTACTGAAATACCCTTGGGTGGCGAGAATTACCGAATTACCCTTGGTGGGTAAAATTTATGAATTTCCCTTAGAGAGTAAATTACCGAATTACCCTTAGTGGGTAAAATTACCGCTATACCCCTATAGGTTGATTAGCATGATTGTGTGTATTCTAATTATTTGGTTATGCCGGTAATCTATTTCATACATTATTATGAAATGTGCTTTGCATACATGACATACTACATGGGTTGGGTTATGTAATTGGAGGAAGTGATTGATTTGTTAGAGTCGCACGAGTCACCCGAGATGACTGTGGACTCACCAATTTGATTGTTAGAGTCGAACGAGTCACTCAAGATGACTGTGGACTCACCGATTTGAGTTTTAGGGTCGCACGAGTCACCCGAGATGACGGTGGACTCACCGATTTGATTTTCACTCACCGGTTTGATTTTTTGGGTCTCACGAGTCACCCGAGATGACCGTGGATTCACTGATTTGATTTCACTCACTGATTTGATTTTTAGGGTTGCACGGGTCGCCCAAGACGACTGTGGACACACTGATTTGATTTTTAGGGTCGCACGAGTCACCCGAGATGATTGTGGACTCACCGATTTGATTTTCACTCATCGATTTGATTTTTAGGGTCGTACGAGTCGCCCGAGATGACCGTGGACTCACCGATTTGATTTTTTGGGTCGCACGAGTCACCCAAGATGACTGTGGACTCATTGATTTGATTTCACTCATTGATTTGATTTTTAGGGTTGCACGGGTCGCCCAAGATGACTGTGGACTCACAGATTTTATTTTTAGGGTCGCACGAGTCACCCGAGATGACTGTGGACTCACTGATTTGATTTTCACTCATCAATTTGATTTTTATGGTCGCACGAGTCACCCGAGATGACTGTGGACTCACCGATTTGATTTTCACTCACCGATTTGATTTTTTGGGTCGCACGAGTCACCCGAGATGACTGTGGACTCACTGATTTGATTTCAATCACTGATTTGATTTTTAGGGTTGCACGGGTCGCCCAAGACGACTGTGGACTCACCGATTTGATTTTTAGGGTCGCACGAGTCACCCGAGATGACTGTGGACTCACCGATTTGACTTTCTCTCATCGATTTGATTTTTAGGGTCGCACGAGTCATCCGAGATGACTGTGGACTCACCGATTTGATTTCCACTCACTGATTTGATTTTTTGGGTCACACGAGTCACCCGAGATGACTGTGGACTCACTGATTTGATTTCACTCACTGATTTGATTTTTAGGGTTGCACGGGTCACCCAAGACATCTGTGGACTCACCGATTTGATTTTTAGGGTCGCATGAGTCACCCGAGATGACTGTGGACTCACCGATTTGATTTTCACTCATTGATTTGATTTTTAGGGTCGCACGAGTCACCCTAGATGACTGTGGACTCACCGATTTGATTTTCACTCACCGATTTGATTTTTTGGGTCCCATAAGTCACGCGAGATGACTGTGGACTCACTGATATGATTTCACTCACTGATTTGATTTTTAGGGTTGGACGGGTCGCCCAAGACGACTGTGGACTCACCGATTTGATTTTTAGGGTTGCACGAGTCACCCGAAATGACTGTGGACTCACTGATTTGATTTTCACTCACCGATTTGATTTTTAGGGTCGCACGAGTCACCGGAGATGACTGTGGACTCACCGATTTGATTTTCACTCATCGATTTGATTTTCGCTCACCGATTTGATTTTTAGGGTCGCACGAGTCACCCGAGATGACTGTGGGCTCATCGATTTGATTTTCACTCACCGGTTTGATTTTTAGGGTCGTACGAGTCACCTGAGATGACTGTGGACTCACCGATTTGATTTTCACTCACCGATTTGATATATGGCTTTATGCCCAGTTTGATATATGGCTTTATGCCCAGTTTGATATCTGGCGGTAATCTATTTCACACATTATTATGAAATGTGCTTTGCATACATGACATACTGCATGGGTTGGGTTATGTAATTAGAGGAAGTGATTGATTTGTTAGAGTCGCACGAGTCACCCGAGATGACTGTGGACTCACCAATTTGATTGTTAGAGTCGAACGAGTCACTCGAGATGACTGTGGACTCACCGATTTGAGTTTTAGGGTCGCACGAGTCACCCGAGATGACGGTGGACTCACTGATTTGATTTTTTGGGTCGCACAAGTCACCCGAGATGACCGTGGACTCATTGATTTGATTTCACTCACTGATTTGATTTTTAGGGTTGCACGGGTCATCCAAGACGACTGTGGACTCACTGAATTGATTTTTAGGGTCGCACGAGTCACCCGAGATGACTGTGGACTCACCAATTTGATTTTCACTCATCAATTTAATTTTTAGGGTCGTACGAGTCACCCGAGATGACTGTTGACTCACCGATTTGATTTTTTGGGTCGCACGAGTCACCCAAGATGACTGTGGACTCACTGATTTGATTTCACTCATTGATTTGATTTTTAGGGTTGCACGGGTCACCCAAGACGACTGTGGACTCACTGATTTGATTTTTAGGGTCGCACGAGTCACCCGAGATGACTGTGGACTCACTGATTTGATTTTCACTCATCGATTTGATTTTTAGGGTCGCACGAGTCACCCAAGATGACTGTGGACTCACCGATTTGATTTTCACTCACCGATTTGATTTTTTGGGTCGCACGAGTCACCCGAGATGACTGTGGACTCACTGTTTTGATTTCACTCACTGATTTGATTTTTAGGGTTACATGGGTCGCCCAAGACGACTGTGGACTCACCGATTTGATTTTTAGGGTCGTACGAGTCACCCGAAATGACTATGGACTCACCGGTTTGATTTTGTCTCATCGATTTTTTTTTAGGGTCGCACGAGTCGCCCGAGATGGCTGTGGACTCACCGATTTGATTTTCACTCACCGATTTGATTTTTTGGGTCGCACGAGTCACCCGAGATGACTGTGGACTCACTGATTTGATTTCACCCACTGATTTGATTTTTAGGGTTGCACGGGTCACCCAAGACGACTGTGGGCTCACCGATTTGATTTTTAGGGTCGCAAGAGTCACCCGAGATGACTGTGGACTCACCGATTTGATTTTCACTCATCGATTTGATTATTTGGGTCGCACGAGTCACCCGAGATGACTGTGGACTCACTGATTTGATTTCACCCACTGATTTGATTTTTAGGGTTGCACGGGTCACCCAAGACGACTGTGGGCTCACAAATTTGATTTTTAGGGTCGCACGAGTCACCCGAGATGACTGTGGACTCACCGATTTGATTTTCACTCATCGATTTGATTTTCACTCACCGATTTGATTTTTAGGGTCGCACGAGTCACCCGAGATGACTGTGGGCTCACCGATTTGATTTTCACTCACCGGTTTGATTTTTAGGGTCGTACGAGCCACCTGAGATGACTGTGGACTCACCGATTTGATTTTCACTTACCGATTTGATATATGGCTTTATGCCCAGTTTGATATATGGCTTTATACCCAGTTTGATATATGGATTTATGCCCAGTTTGATATATGGCTTAATGCCCAGTTTGGTGTGTTGGCGGGGTGGGTGACTAAAGCTCCTCACAGGTGTGTTGGTTGGTACGGGTGGTGTGTAGCGGATGGAAATACTAGGCTTGGTTTGGGAATTGCATTTCATATGCATGTTATAATTGATACATTATTATTATTGAAAATGGGCTAGGCCCAAAATATTGTTAATTGGATTACGACCCAGTGAATGATGGTAAGGGGATTACACACTGAGTTCTTGTAACTCACCCCCCCTTTCTCTTAACCTTTTCAGGTAATGCTCTGTGACGTGGACTTGGGCCATGGATGACTCGATGGAGACCATACTTCAGAAATGGTTTATTTGGACTTCAGACTTCTTTCTTGTTTATTTTATTACTCTACTATTTTGGGTTAAATGTTGTAATAAGGCCCAAGATTTTCTTTCAAAATGCTTCTGCAACTCTATTCCCAAACATCCCATTTTCGTAAATTGTTTATTTCAAATATGTTTTCACATCCAAAAAGGTCTTTAAAGATAATTACGTTTTCAAGTAGATAACAATTGCTTAAGTGTTTTGGGTTTTAACAAAGAGGCCGTAAATCTCGAACAAGTTTTTAACAATCTCAAAGATGGTTTTAAAAAAAAACAAAAACTTCCATGTGACACGCCAAATTCGAGCTTAACTTCTAGGCCGGGTTTGGGGTATTACACCTCCAATCATGTATTACTTTGCCTAAAACCACATGCATACCATATATCAAAATTCAACCATTTGGTACTTAAAATACCAATTCACAACAAGCATTCAAATAGAAATTTTAAACCACATAATAAAATGCCATTTGCACATATATATATATATACATAACCAAGTATACCAAAATAAGCCAAATCACATGACTATACACATAACCGAAACATACATCATTTACAAACCAAATCAATTGGCTAAACTCATTAACAACATATAGACCATATTAACCATAACACCTATACATGCCATATAACCAAATACACAAGTTCAAAAGTACTAAAATGACAGTTGGATAGTGTGATGAGGTCTCCGAAAACTCCTATAACGCCCTGAATTTTTGGGCCTAGTAGAATAGGCCTATTGGGCCTTGGGCATGGGAGCGTTTAAATTTTTTGAGAACAAGAGAACAACACTAATGCAAGTTAGACATATTAAGTGAGTGAATTTGGAAGGCTAGGGGGCTTCCATGAAGTCCCGGGTTCAAACCTGGGCTTTTGGAAAAATTTTGGTTTTAGGTGAATAAAACCCTGGGGGTAAGTAAGTAGGCTTTAAGAATAAGTTGTGGGAAAAAAATAACACAAGGAAGTGAGTGGTCAAGTGGCAAGGCGTCATTAAGGTTGTAATGGAGCATGGGTTCAAGTCTTGGCGCTTGCAATTCATTTTGATTTCCTTTAAAATGAACTTAGTTGCGCATGTTTTAAGTCACAAAAGGAGCTTGTGTTGTGGTGGCATGTAGCGTCTGGAGCATAGAAGAGGGCAAGGGTTCGAATCCCATTGCAATAAAAAAGGGATATTTATTTTGCTAAGTTGGGACGGTAGGTGGTTGTGATGGAATTAAACTCTACCGAAGGTGAAATCCCACATCGGGAAGATAGCATGGGAGTAAGCGAGAAGCTGGCTTTAAATAGAGCGATCTATGAGGAGAGTCAGCATACCTTGGTTGGCATTTGGGCATAGGAGTGGTCAGAGCGCGGATTAACTCCAGATTCCTATCAGGTGTGTTACTCTAGCTGTAGAACAGCAAATACCGAAATGCCGGTCACACGACGATGGTAGCCACACGAGCGTACGAGCGCATGTGTGGGAGCTTCGACGCGATAGTTGAGGCCGTCATGAGTGTTTTTGTGGGTTTAGGCTATTTGGGCCACGATGGGCCAAAAAAGGCCATGTGGGGCCAATGGGCCCGTGGGCCCAATCGGATAAGTTGTATGATGGTGTAGTAAATATTGGACTGGACTATGTGAATCTCATATTTGTGGCTAGATTTGGGCTAAATGGGCCACACGAGCGTGTGGGCCCAGTTGGGCCGAGAATGGGCCTTAGGCTCATCCGCATCACTATCTCTGATTAGAATACTTGAGTCGATCTAGGCGAATGTAGACCTTTTGAGGGGTTGACAAAATAACTGAAATACCATTGGTTTACAAATTTACTAAAATACCCTTGGTTTACAAAATTACTAAAATACCCTTAGTTTACAAAATTACTGAAAACCCACGATTTGCAAAATTACTGAAATACCCCGATTTTTGAAATTACCGAAATACCCCTGATTTGCAAAATTATTAAAATACCCATAGGTTGCAAAATTACTGAAATACCCCTAGTTTGTAAAATTATCGAAATACCCTCAATTTGTAAAATTACCAAAATACCCTTAATTTGTGAAATTATCGAAATACCCCATGTTTGTAAAATTACCGAAATACCCCTAGTTTGCAAAAATTAGTGAAATACCCTCGATTTATAAATTATCGAAATACCCTCAGTTTGCAAAAATATCAAAATACCCCCAGTTTGTAAAAATTACTCAAATACCCTCGATTTGTAAAATTACTAAAATACCCTCGATTTGCGAAATTACAAAAATACCCCCAATTTGTGAAATTACCGAAATATCCTGAAGGGTAGGATTACCTAAATACCCTTATAGGGTAAATGACTGTTTTGTCCTTGTGGGTAAATGATTGACTTGTGCTATGATTTGACTGATTTGACTGTGATTGTATGACTGTGTTTTAACTGACTTGACTGTGGGCGTGTGACTGATATGCTGTTAATATGTTTTGAAATGACTATTAATAAGCATGGCCATTTTGCATACACGTGTAATGATTGAGCATGGCATACATGACATTGATACGAAGGAAGTTCTAATAGGGTCGCACGGGTCCCCTGACGACTGTGGATCCAGTATTGATCTAATAGGGTCACACGGGTCGCATGACGACTATGGATCTAGTATTGTTCTAATAGGGTCGCACGGGTCGCTCGAGACGATTGTAGACTGACGGAAGGCTAAAAGCCGCATAATCTTATTATGGCTCTGTGCCAACCTAAATATGGCTCTGTTCCATCTTGATTATGGCTTTGTGCCAATTGTAGTTACCCGTGGCTATGTGTCTAACATATATACCGATGACTTTGTGTCGATCATATTTACCCAAGGCTGTGTGCCGATTATATTATCGTCGCTGATGGCTATGTGCCGATCTTATTATAGTTACCGATGGCTATGTACCAATTATGAGACCGTTATTAAAGGCTTAAAGCCGCATAAATACTAGCAGCTATGCTGCGATTTTTGTTAGTGCCGCAACCAGTGCTAATATTGGGAGTGTAGGGATGGCGTGGGTGATTTATTCCCCGCAGGTAGTGCAAGGTTGGACGGAGGCAAGTGCAGGGTTGGATGGGATGGGTTAGCATACAACACACATTCTGCATATGGAATTGATTCTGATATGGGCTAGGCCCAACTGTTACTGATATGTAGAATGGGCTAGGCCCAATTGATTCTGATAAGGGCCGAGACCTGAGTGAAATTCTACTGGGCTTAGACCTACACACATTGTTCATTCATCGTAATTGGGCTCCTCGGCCAGATTAGTTCAATTCAATGCATTTTACTAACTATTTTAGTTAGGAGGGGATTACACACTGAGTTTTCACAAATTCACCCCGTTTTAACTGTGCAGGTAATCCCCAGCCATAGACGGATCGGAGCGGTGAGGGACTCGAGGAAGACCACACACTGCTTATGCTTGTTGTTTTGATTATTTGCTTTCAAATATTTTGATTTGGGTTGTAATAAGGCCTCTCTACTTTTAACTTATTATTTGTGATATTTATTTATGACGTTTTATAACTACTAAAAGTGGAATACGATTTCCAAAATGATAACTGTCTTCAAAACACTACGTTTCCACAACGTTTTCAAAATGCTTCCGCAACTCAATTTTTAAACATCACGTTTTCATAAATTGTTTATTTTAAATATGCTTCCGCAACAGATAAGTTTTTAAAAGTAATTACGTTTCCAAGTGGATAACAATTGCTTAAGTGTTTTGAGTTTTAACAAAGAGGCTTTAACTCTCAAACAAGTTTTAACAACAAGAAATATGGTTTCGAAAAACACTTCCGTGTGACACGCCAGATTCGGGCCTAACTTCTAAGCTGGGTTTGGGTGTTACAACTCTAAAACCGAGCAAGCTTCGTTGTCACTATAAAACATGGAAAAGTAAACAGAGCAAGCTGTAAAGCTTAGTAAGCTCATATGCCTAATAAGTAAAATTACCATTTAACTACAATTCAAATACTTAAACATCACATAATGCAATTCAATTTAAATCCAAAACTTAACACATATATTAAATCCCAAAGGTTAAACATGTATTCCATCAATTTCTTCGATTCAATGATTGTATAGTTCACGTACATACATGTACTAATTCTTATCAATCTCTCACCATTTCATATCTTCAATATACCCGTTGAACCATTTGGAATAATATTGGATACTCGGGAATCTCGCACCTTAAGTGCCAATACATGACCGAAGCCATATCAATCTCATATCTCATATAATGCTCACTCCTGAGCTATCAACGGGTCTGCTCACATAAGATGACGATCAAGACGTAGCTACCCAGTGCTACACACACAAGATGGCGAGAATCCGTAACACATGCCGGATAACTCAGCCACAGGTAGAACATACAGACCAGCACCCAAACACAAATAACCCCTAATGACATGTCATTTGTATCCTATCTATTCTTAAGGTTCAACCGGGATTTCACATTTTTGAACCTTCGTCGAACATTTTCGTAAGGCTGTATTCATTAACAATACAATTATAAAGCATTTAAAACACAATTATATTATTGTTTATTAACATACAAACTTACCTCGATCACAAAAACGACATAATAGGATCGACTAGTCCAAAACTTTATTTTTCCCTCGATCTAGTTCTGTACGAGGCTTTTCTTGATCTATATAATCAAACTCAATCCATTTATTATTCATTCTATTCAATTTAGTCCAAAATACTTTTTTGCAAATTTACACTTTTACCCCTAATATTTCAACTTCTTTACAATTTAGTCCCTAGCTCAAAAAAATGCAAATTCATGCATTTGAGTCCACACCCATGCTAGCCGAATTTCTCTTATTATCATAACAGCCCATATTTTTAATTATTTCACACATTTACCACACAATTTATCACATTTATTAATTTAATCCTTAGTTGACAATTTTATCAAAAACCACTTAACAAATGTTGTTTATCTAACAACAACCATTCATTTTCTGTCATCAAACATCAAAACACACACATATTCATCAATGGTAAAACCCTAGACTTGTAACAGTTTTGCAAATTAGTCTTTGGGCTAGCTAGATTAAGCTACAACGACTCCGAAAACATAAAAATCATTGAAAACCTAATCAAAAATCACTTACATGCATAAAGGGAACTTGGCTGAACCTTAAAGCTCTACTAATGGTGATTTCCTAACTTATTTTCGGTGGATGAACACACTAAGGAAGATGACAAATTTGTTGTTCTATATTTTACTTAGTTTAATTTACAAAATTACAATTTTAACCTTAATTAATAACATTTAAAAAACCTATAATGTGCCCAAATATGTCCACTCACATTATGGATGGTTTAATTACAGTATAAGGACCTCCACTTTAAAATTCCATAGCTATTAGACAACATTAGCTATTAGAACACAACTTTTACACTTTACGTAATTTAATCCTTTTTTTCAAATTATGCACTCAAACGGTAAAATTTCTTAATGAAATTTTTACACAATCATACTAACATGCTATGTAACATCCTTAAATCGGGGCTCTACATTTTACTTGTGTGCATGTGATGATATGTATATTATGTTCATTTATCATGTTCTAGGTCTAGTTATAACCCTAGGTTAGGCCTGAGTTAGGGCTAAGAATTTTTGTTTAGCACTTAAGGAAAAGGAGCTAGGTGAGATAGGGGTTAAGAGAATTTATTGGGGAATCTTGACACAAGAAATCAATTGGAAAAGTGGCAAGGAGGCGCCACTTAAACACCAGGGGGATGACGCCACATGCAGGGAGGGAGTGCCTGTGTTCGAGCTGCAGAAATCCCTTCTCTGCTCTTTCTTTTTCACGCCACAAGCTAGGAGGTGGAGTGCTCAGGATGGACTCTAGGAGATATGGATGGAGAGGAGAAATTTGAGGAGTTTGACTCGTTCAAACAAATTTGAACTGATGGAAGGGAGGAAAGTTAGGAGTTTGAATTATTTCAAACTCATTTAAAGGTATTGGCTGACTTTTGGGCATTGGGGGAGAGGGTGTAATCGATTTTGGGGTTATGGGGGAGTGGCCGAATGTGCTTTGGGTTAGTAGCTAAAATCGGCAAAGCTTGGAAGGTCTTGTTTTTTCTTTTTTGTTGTGTTTTGTGTTTAGTGTCAAGCCAAAACCTCAAATTGCACCCCTCTCAATATCTCTTTTCTCTTTTCGGCATTCTAGGCACTTGGCCGAACCACCCTTGCTGTTTCTTTGTAAAAGCCGAAACCCAAGTGGCATTCTTCCTCTTTTCTTTTGGTTGCCTATTGCCGAAACCCTTCTTTTCTAGTGCATTCATCTTCTTCATCTCCACCATCTTCAAGAGCCAAAATTTGTTGACTTCTTCTTCTTTTTATTTATTTTGTTCAAAAGCTGAAAGCAATAATCTCCTTTCTATTCGATTTCTCTTATCAAAATACTTATGCCGAAATACCCAACTTTATTCTCCTCTTCCATTCGACAGCATCATCCCCTGTGTTTTCTTCGTCTCTTTTAGATTCATAAGCCATAGCCGAAACCTCTTTACTACTTCTTTCCCTTGATTGTCACTTTGCCTGAATATCCTCAGTCCTTTTTCTTCTTCTCTTTTCACGAGAACTAGTCCCCAATTGCAAGTGCCGAATCTACTCTTCTTTGTGGATCATAGCCGAAACTCTGATGAGGGAACTACCTATTTGTTTTCTTTTCTTGATCAATGTGGGTAATGCCGAAACCCACTTCTCTTCTATCTTATTTTTCCATTTTAGATCTAAGTATTAAAACTCTATTCTTGTTCTTTGGAGGGAGCTGAAACCTTTAACATCATTTAGGGGTGCCGAACATTGGTGTTTGTTTAGCCAAATCTATCTTTAAGGTAAGGGTTCAACGTTAAGAGCTATTTCCTAATTGATTGATTAAAAGCCAAAGGCTAACCTTTGTGGTGCTAGTGTTTGGCCGATTGCAAGGGAGATCTATCGTAAAGTTTCGGGATTTGGTTGGAAACCAAATCAGCACTAAGGTAAGGAGTTGGCTTCATGCGACATATCCTTCGAGATTTCTAATAGAGCCGAATAGGCTTTTTAGTTACTAACAGGGTGTTGGCTAATTATAGGAAAGGGAAACAACGCTTCGGGATTTTGCTAGATTCGAGTAGTTTCGGGATTCTTACTTAGATCTGCGATTAGCCAGGTGTGTAAACGCTTACACACTTTATTAGTTTAATGATGCTTATTATGTTCATCAGATAACCTTGGTATTAGTGACTTTGCCTTGTAGGCATGAGCTTGGATTCCGGGTAAGTCCCCTGCTGTGTGATTTTTGATACACATCATCATGATTTGTTAAATGCTATGCTATGCCTTAAATGCATGATACATGATATTATGACACGATGATATGAGCATGATCATGATGGGATTATTTGGATTGTCACCTGTGGTTTTGACCACAAGATGGGTTGGCCCCCTCATTTGATTTGTGACCACGGTCACCAGTGGTTTTGACCACACTGTTATTATCTGTGACTAAGTCCCAGTGGTTTTGACCGCCAGTGGTTTTGACCACACTATTGATATTTGTGACTACGGTCACCAGTGGTTTTGAGCACACATGGATATTGTGACTCGTCCTAGTGGTTTGGTACCACAGTGGTTTGGCCCCACATGATATATTACGGGATTGTCATCAGTGGTTTTGACCACACGATGGGTTGGCCTCATCACTTGATTTGTGACTACGGTCACCAGTGGTTTTGACCACACTGATATATGATATTGTAACTTCGGTCACCAGTGGTTTTGACCCCCAGTGGTTTTGACCAGTTATGGGTTGCATAATCTGCATGTTTTATTGATGATCTGTATAAGTGGTTGAATTATCGGGTTGGGAATTTATACACTGAGTCTTGGTGACTCACCCCTTCCCTTACATTTTGCAGATGAGGCATAGATCGCGGATATGGAGCCAAGGAGGACTCGAGGTGGCCATGCATCCTAGTTTGGTTTAACTTTAAACTACATTTTTAGTTTTATTTATTTCTTTTAAATTTGGTTTTGGGTTTGTAATAAGGCCGCTAAGTTTTATTATTTTGGTTTTTATAATTTGCTTTTACTTTGATTATATTATACTTGTTGAAAGTAATGACTTGATAAATTAACCGGTAAAAAGCAATGGTTTTCAAAGCTATATCTCTTCGGGTTTTTTTCAAATGTTACCATCGGGTAACAAAGTTCATAAAATAATAGGAAGGGTAACCTGAATGTTTTTTTATAATTTTAAATTTTCAAACAACTTCAAAGGCAAATGGTTTTAAACTTGATTATACTCGTCGCACTCAGTTTTTAATAAGTATCAAATGATTTTCTAAACATTCGTAATATCAAATAAACTTTCTAGCATAGGTTTTAAAGCAACATTCACACGATTTCAACATCACTTTAAACAGGGATTTCTAACCTTATTAAACGATCAAAGAGTTTTCTTAAAAATTACCCGACACACTTGTGTTTTCAAACTGTTTTCACTATGTAACATACCAAATTCAGTTGTGGTGTGTTGACCGGGTTTGGAGTGTTGCAATTGTGGTATCAGAGCCAGATTCAAAAGCTCGGCTGTGGGCCCGAAGCCCAAAAAGGTTTTAAAAAGGGTCATGAAAAGGCTTTTATAGTAAAAGTGCAGTGGTAAAAGCATGGCACTGAGTCTCCGGCATCAATTCGCCCAGGTAAGTACCGCGAACTATCACTTGTGATGATATGATTATATGCTTATGATGATGGCATGATTGAGTAGTAGTAGGAACTACTTTAGAGACATGAACTATCGGATGATGTGTACTCGCGAAACAACCCCTGATTAAAACTTTTCATAATACGGTGCTTTAATAGACAGTGGAATTAAGGTCTAACGCATAAAACTTTTAATCAGCTTGAATATATCGGTAGATATGAGTGCACGTGGACGTGGGCGTAACACTCGTGGATGAGGTAGGGGTAGGATGACGGTCTCAGAACCAGTAGGGTCCGGACATGGTTTAGAAAATGAGGTACCACCGCCCGGTGTGGACGCGAGTATCGAGGATCGACGGATGGTAATCGCCGCAGTTGTCACAGTGTCTTTGTGAGTCTTTGGAGAGGGTTGCGAGCAGTCACGGGAGTTGGAACTAGAGCTCGGAAATCGTGGACCGAGCGACTCAAGGCTAATGGTGTGAGAGGTATTCAGAGGTGTCCGTGTGGCACCTAGTCTGTGAGAATATTTGTTGGAGGCGACGGAACACATCATGGATGATCTGGATTTTTCAGCTGAGGAAAAGCTGAAGGGCATAGTAGCTCTGCTCCGAGATGAGTCATATCAGTGGTGGCTCACTGTTAGGGATGGAGCGATGGCAGATGACCTCACTTGGGGGTTCTTTAGGGCAGCTTATCAGAGGAAATACATAGGGGCTAGTTATGTTGATGCGCAGCGCAGGGCATTCCTGAACTTGGTTCAGGGTAATAAGACTGTGGCGGAATATGAGGTGGAATTCCTTTGGTTGAGTAGGTATGCTCGGGGTATTGTGGGTACCGAGCATGAGCGCTGTGTCAGATTTAAGGATGGGCTGAGAGATGAGCTGTGGATGATAATTGCCCCACAGCAGGAACGAGAGTTTGCCGTTTTAGTGGAGAAAGCTAAGGTTGCTAAAGGGGTAAGACAGTCTGTGAAGCGGAATCAGGAAAGGGATTGGAACAAGAGGAGTTCTGGATCATCTGGGTTTTCTGGTAATCAGCAGAAAAGGGTTAGATATAGTGGGCCGAATCAAGTTCGCTGCTTCCGCCGCTAATACTCGATGGCATTGCGGTGTGCTCGGTGTGGAAAGTCTCACAGGGGAGAGTATTGGACTGGTAACAGGGGATGCTTTGAGTGTGGCTCGATGGGGCATCGAGTTAGAGATTGTCCACAGAGATCAGCTAGGCTGCAGTCTGAGGAACAGAACCGTACACAGTTTAGGAGGGATAATCAGCAGCACAGAGAGGCCGTGGTTCAGGTAAAGGAAGTAATGGCTCGGGTAGAGGTCGTGGAGCATCGGGCAGAGGTGCAGGTGGTACAGAGGCGAGACAGCCTGGGTTGGTCTATGTTGCGAGGTGTCGAGAGGAGGGCGACGCACCGGACGTCATAACCGGTACGTTCTTAATTTTTGGAGTACCTTATAATGCTTTAATTGATGTTGGTTCGACGCACTCGTATGTTGCTAGTAGCATAGTGGAAACCATGAACTTAGACTCCAAGATTACTACTAGGAAGATGACTGTGATAAGCCATCTAGGTCACTCTGTAGAAGTAAGTAAACTGTATAGGGATGTACCCCTAGAACTTCAAGGGGTCGTGTTTCTGGCTGACTTGATGGAACTACCGTTTGGGGAGTTCGATTTAATTCTTGGGATGGATTGGCTAGTAAAATATCAGGCTAGCTTGGATTGTGCAGCTCAGCGCATGGTGTTGAAGACCATGGAAGGTGTTGAGGTGGTGATGATAGGTAATAGGAGAGATTACTTATCTAATGTTGTCTCTGCACTAAAGGCTGAGAAAATGGTTAGAAAGGGTTGTGAATCATTTTTGGTGCATGTTTGTACTTTGGAAGCTAAGGATGCAGCGGTGAAGAATGTCCGAACTGTAAGGGAATTTGCTGATGTTTTTTTAGAGGAACTTCCGGGTATACCTCCTGACCGCGAGGTTGAATTCGGTATAAACTTGTTACCCAAAATCGTGCCAGTATCTATTGCTCCATATAGGATGGCGCCAAAGGAATTGGTGGAGTTGAAGGCCCAGATTCAGGAATTGTTGGATAGAGGTTTCATCCGATCGAGTGTATCACCTTGGGGAGCTCCAGTGCTTTTTGTTAAGAAGAAGGATGGTACGATGCGGATGTGCATAGACTACCGCCAGCTGAACAAGTTGATAATCAAGAACAAGTGTCCATTGCCTAGGATTGACGACTTGTTTGATCAACTCAATGGTGCATCGATTTTCTCTAAGATTGACCTTAGGTCGGGGTATCATCAGCTCAAAGTGAAGGAGGCTGATATTCATAAGACGGCATTCCGTACTCGACATGAGCACTACGAGTTTCTGGTAATGCCTTTTGGTTTGACCAACGCACCGGCAGCATTCATGGACATGATGAATCGGGTGTTTCAGCCGTATCTGGACTGATTTGTTGTAGTGTTCATAGACGGCATCTTGGTGTACTCAAAATCTGAGGAGGATCATGACTCACATCTTCGAGTGGTTCTGCAGGTTCTGAGGGAAAAGCACTTGTACGCCAATTTAGTAAGTGTGAGTTTTGGCTTAAGGAGGTAACTTTCTTGGGTCATGTTGTATCAGCTGCGGGAATTAGGGTGGATCCTCATAAGATCGAGGCAGTATTGGATTGGAAACCACCTAAGTCAGTTGCAGAGATTCAGAGCTTTTTGGGTTTTGCAGGATACTACAGAAGGTTTGTAGAGGGTTTCTCTTTAATTGCAGCACCGTTGACTAAGCTGATGAGAAAAGGGGTTCTGTTTGTTTGGACTGAGAAACAACGAGAGAGTTTCGACAAGTTGAAGAAGATTCTGACTGAAGCTCCAGTTTTGATTTAGCCTGAGGCAGGAAAGGAATTCACGGTTTATTGTGATGCATCACATACTGGCTTAGGGTGTGTGCTGATGCAAGATGAAAAAGTGGTTGCTTATGCATCTCGGCAGTTGAGGCTTCATGAAGGTAACTACCCGACTCATGACTTGGAGTTGGCTGCAGTGGTTCTTGTTTGAAGATTTGGAGGCATTACTTGTACGGAGAGAAGTCGATAGTGTATACGGATCACAAGAGTCTGAAGTACCACTTGTCTCAGAAAGATTTAAATTTGAGGCAGCGAAGGTGGATCAAGTTGTTGAAGGACTACGACTGCTCGATTGAGTACCATCCCGGCAAGGCTAACGTAGTAGCTGATGCGTTGAGCCGTAAGGTGGTAGCGGACTTGCGAGCGATGTTTGCTCACCTTAGCCTTTATGATGATGGGAGTCTTTTGGCGGAATTGCAAGTTAAGCCATCTTGGATTAATCAGGTTAAGGAGAAACAGCTGGCAGATGAGGTTTTGAGTGCTTGGAAGTTACAGGTGCAGGATGGTGAATCTGAGGGGTACAACTTGGATAGTAATGGAGCACTACAGTTTCAGGGGAAGGTATGTATGCCTAAGGATGTTGAATTGAGACAGCGGATCCTTCAGGAAGCTCATAAGAGCCCATACGATATGCATCCTGGAGGCAGTAAGATGTATCGGGATTTGAGGGAACAGTTCTGATGGCCAGGTCTTAAGCAGGAAGTAACTGAGTTTGTGGGCAAGTGTTTGACGTGCCAGCAAGTTAAAGCTGAGCATCAGTTGTCGTCAAGGCTGTTGCAGCCAGTAAAGATCCCACAGTGGAAGTGGGAAAGGATTACGATGGATTTTGTCAGTGGGCTTCCCCCTTACGCCTAGCAAGAAGGACTTAGTCTGGGTACTAGTGGATCGTTTGACTAAGTCGGCTCATTTCATACCGGTGAGGGTTGATTATTCGCTTCAGAAATTAGCCAAGTTGTATGTGGCGGAGATAGTGTGGTTGCATGGGGTGCCAGTGTCCATTATCTCGGACAGGGATCCCAGGTTCACGTCGAGGTTTTGGAAAGCTTTGCATCAGGCTTTGGGTACCAGATTAGATTTTAGCACGGCTTTTCATCCGAAGTCTGATGGACAGTCTGAAAGGGTAATTCAGATTCTTGAAGATATGTTAAGGGGCTGTGTTCTGGATTTCAGTGGTAGTTGGGAGGAGTACCTACCTTTGGCAGAGTTCGCTTATAACAATAGTTATCAAGCGAGTATTCAGATGGCACCATATGAGGTGCTATACGAACGGAAATGTCGTACTCCTACGTGTTGGACAAAACTGGGTGAACAACAGATGTTGGGTCCAAAGTTAGTGGCAGAAACAGAAGATAAGGTTAAGGTGATTCGGGCTCGTCTTAAGGAAGCGTCGGACAGGCAGAAATCCTATGCCGATCCTAAGCACAGGTATATTGAGTATGCAGTGGGTGATAAGGTTTTTCTGAAGGTATCACCCTGGAAGAAAGTGTTGAGTTTGGTCGGAAGGGCGAGCTAAGCCCTAGGTTCATCGGGCCATATACACTGTTGAAGCGAGCGGGACCAGCAGCTTATCAGCTCGAGTTACCGGCAGAGCTAAGTCAAATTCATGACGTCTTTCATGTTTCAATGCTTAGGCGCTATTGATTAGATCCGTCACATGTTGTACCAGTTGAGGAGATAAAGGTGAGTCCTGATTTGTCTTTCGAGGAGGAACCGGTACGAATTTTGGATCGGGATGTCAAGGTTCTGCGACGGAAGTCAGTTCCCTTGGTGAAAGTATTATGGCGGAACCATGGCGCGGAGGAGGCCACGTGGGAACCAGAGGATGTAGTGCAACAGCAGTACCCACAACTCTTCTGATAAAGTAATTTTGGGGTCGAAATTATTTTTAAGGGGGTAGAACTGTAACATCCTTAAATCGGGGTTCTGCATTTTACTTGTGTGCATGTGATGATATGTCTATTATGTTCATTTATCATGTTCTAGGATCTAGTTATAACCCTAGGTTAGGCCTGAGTTAGGGCTAAGAATTTTTGTTTAGCACATAAGGAAAAGGAGCTAGGTGAGATAGGGGTTAAGAGAATTTATTGGGGAATCTTGACACAAGAAATCAATTGGAAAAGTGGCAAGGAGGCGCCATTTAAGCACCAGGGGGATGACGCCACATGCAGGGAGGGAGTGCCTGTGTTCCAGCTGTAGAAATCCCTTCTCTGCTCTTTCTTTTTCACGCCACAAGCTAGGAGGTGGAGTGCTCAGGATGGACTCTCGGAGATATGGATGGAGAGGAGAAATTTGAGGAGTTTGACTCGTTCAAACAAATTTAAACTGATGGAAGGGAGGAAAGTTAAGAGTTTGAATTATTTCAAACTCATTCGAAGGTATAGGCCGAATTTTGGGCATTGGGGGAGAGGGTGTAATCGGTTTTGGGGTTATGGGGGAGTGGCCGAATGTGCTTTGGGTTAGTAGCTAAAATCGGCAAAGTTTGGAAGGTCCTGCTCTTTCCTTTTTGTTGTGTTTTGTGTTTAGTGTCAAGCCAAAACCTCAAATTGCACCCCTCTCAATATCTATTTTCTCTTTTCGGCATTCTAGGCACTTGGCCGAACCACCCTTGCTGTTTCTTTGTAAAAGCCGAAACCCAAGTGGCATTCTTCCTCTTTTCTTTTGGTTGCCTATTGCCGAAACCCTTCTTTTCTAGTGCATTCATCTTCTTCATCTCCACCATCTTCAAGAGCCGAAATTTGCTTATTTCTTCTTCTTTTTATTTATTTTGTTCAAAAGCTGAATGCAATAATCTCCTTTCTATTCGATTTCTCTTCTCAAAATACTTGTGCTGAAATACCCAACTTTATTCTCCTCTTCTATTCAACAGCATCATCCCCTGTGTTTTCTTCTTCTCTTTTAGATTCATAAGCCATAGCCGAAACCTCTTTACTACTTCTTTCCCTTGATTGTCACTTTGGTTGAATATCCTCAGTCCTTTTTCTTCTTCTTTTTTCACGAGAACTAGTCCCCAATTGCAAGTGCCGAATGTACTTTTCTTTGTGGATCATAGCCAAAACTTTGGTAAGGGAACTACCTATTTGTTTTCTTTTCTTGATCAATGTGGGTAATGCCGAAACCCACTTCTCTTCTATCTTATTTTTCCATTTTAGATCTAAGTATTAAAACTCTGTTCTTGTTCTTTGAAGGGAGCCGAAACCTTTAACATCATTTAGGGGTGCCGAACATTGGTGTTTGTTTAGCCAAATCTATCTTTAAGGTAAGGGTTCAACGTTAAGAGCTATTTCCTAATTGATTGATTAAAAGCCAAAGGCTAACCTTTGTGGTGCTAGTGTTTGGCCGATTGCATGGGGGATCTATCATAAAGTTTCAGGATTTGGTTGGAAATCAAATCAGCACTAAGGTAAGGAGTTGGCTTCATGCGACATATCCTTCGAGATTTCTAATAGACCCGAATAGGCTTTTTAGTTACTAACAGGGTGTTGGCTGATTATAGGAAAGGGAAACAACGCTTCGGGATTTTGCTAGATTCGAGTAGTTTCGGGATTCTTACTTAGATCTACGATTAGCCAGGTGTGTAAACGCTTACACACTTTATTAGTTTAATGATGCTTATTATGTTACTGTAGTGACTTTGCCTTGTGGGCATGAGCTTGGATTCCGGGTAAGTCCCCTGCTGTGTGATTTTTGATACACATCATCATGATTTGTTAAATGCTATGCTATGCCTTAAATGCATGATACATGATATTATGACACATATGATATGAGCATGATGATGATGGGATTGATGAGAGGAGGGGGATGATCTATTTGGACTGTCACCAATGGTTTTGACCACAAGATGGGTTGGCCCCATCATTTGATTTGTGACTATAGTCACCAGTGGTTTTGACCACACTATTATTATCTTTGACTAAGTCCCAGTGGTTTTGACCACCAATGGTTTTGACCACACTATTGATATTTGTGACTACGGTCACCAGTGGTTTTGAGCACACATGGATATTATGACTCGTCCCAGTGGTTTGGTACCACAGTGGGTTGGCCCTACATGATATATTACGGGATTGTCATCAGTGGTTTTGACCACACAATAGGTTGGCCCCATCACTTGATTTGTGACTATGATCACCAGTGGTTTTGACCACACCGACATATGATATTGTGACTTCGGTCACCAGTGGTTTTAGCCACCAGTGGTTTTGACCACACGGGGTAGTTAAAGGAGATTGGATGGCTAGGTTATGGGTGCATAATCTGCATGTTTTACTGATGATCTGTGTAAGTGGTTGAATTATCGGGTTGGGAATTTATACACTGAGTCTTGGTGACTCACCCCTTCCTTTACATTTTGCAGATGAGGCATAGATCGCGGATGTGGAGCCGAGGAGGACTCGAGGTGGCCATGCATCCTAGTTTGGTTTAACTTTAAACTACATTTTCTATTTTATTTATTTCTTTTAAATTTGGTTTTGGGTTTGTAATAAGGCCACTAAGTTTTATTATTTTGGTTTTTATAATTTGCTTTTACTTTGATTATATTATACTTGTTGAAAGTAATGACTTGATAAATTAACCCATAAAAAGCAATGGTTTTCAAAGCTATATCTCTTCAGTTTTTTTTCAAACGTTACCATCGGGTAACAAAGTTCATAAAATAATAAGAAGGGTAACCTGAATGTTTTTTTATAATTTCAAATTTTCAAACAACTTCAAAGGCAAATGGTTTTAAACTTGATTATACTCGTCGCACTCAGTTTTTAATAAGTATCAAATGATTTTCTAAAAATTCGTAATATCAAATAAACTTTCTAGCATAGGTTTTAAAGCAACATTCATACAGTTTCAATATCACTTTAAATAGGGATTTCTAACCTTATTAGACGATCAAAGAGTTTTCTTAAAAATTACCCCACACACTTGTGTTTTCAAACTATATTCACTCCGTAACATACCAGATTCGGTCGTAGTGTGTTGACCGGGTTTGGGGTGTTACATGCTATAGAAATAAACATAATGATAAAATAAGTTTTCTAACCTTAAATTTGTGGTCCCAAAACCACTGTTCCGATTTGACTAAAAACGGGCTGTTACAAAAACTTTAATGTTTGTATATTTTGTAATATACTGAACTTAGGTGTTTGCTATTAAAAGTGGTAAGTCGTCTACATATCATGTCAAGATTATGTGTAAATATGAAATATTTAGTTATATACATTGAAGCCAATGTTCATACTATACATGCTCAAGGGTCATCTCTTAATTGTTTATTTTTTATTACTTTGCTTGAGGACAAGCAATGACTTAAGCGTGGGGGAGTTTGATCTATCGTAATACGGTGTAACAAATTAAACTAGTTTTCGCACTCGAGGAGCTTGAATACAAGAACATTTATTATTTTTTAGTCGAGGTTTTATTTTTTAGTTTACAATAAATAAAAGTGTATTTTGAGTCTTCTATTAAACTTATGGGTCGAATAGGGCCTAAAATTGAGCTAACATACCATATTTCAATTTGTTGTGCAAGAATAAAAATAAGGAAGTGTGTAGCCTAGTGGTAGGAAGCTCCTAAGTTTTCTAGGAGGTCTCTAGTTTGAATCCCCTTACTCACTTATTTTTATTAAAACAATTTCACACTTTTTCCATGTGCACTTAAAGCTTGCCGTCCACCCCCCTTAGTTGCCTCAAATAGGTTGATTCTCTTCCCCTTTTATGAGTCAAACTTACCTTAAGTTGGAGAACATGATCCCCTTTTTACTCAATCACTCCCTCTTTTGCCAAAACCTCCCTTCATGGCTATTAGTTATGATTCAGTGAACCTGGTAACGATTTATCAAGCTTAACACTCCTATTATCGTTCCTACCTTCACCTCCATTTTCTGTCAACTTGAAACAAAAGAACCACCACCCATTTTCTTTATTCTTTGCTCTTTCTCCACCACAACTGACCATTATACCACCATCAACACACCTTTTAGCCACCATAAGCATCGCCCCTTCTTGCTCCTTCTTCTTTCTGCTGCCGACCGCCATCACGAGCCACTACGGATCCTTTCCCTCCTCCACCTTATTTTCTTTTTCTTACTCCTTTTCCCTCTTTTTTTTTCTAAAACCCCATAGCCCTTCACCATCGAACCGCCACTTTGTCGCTGAATCACCGTCGACCCATAATGGTCCCTGCTGCTGAACCACTGTCGCCGTCGTCGCTAATGACCATGATTCTTATTTTTCTTCCTTTTTCACTTGCTGACTTTTTAATTGATTAAACTCACATTTTCTCTTCACTCTATCAATCATTTCAGATCACTCAAATCACCAGTCTCATTCTTTCCTCAATTAATCGACCATTCAATATTAAATCAAGTGTAAGTGTGGTTATTTTGATCGTAAAATCCTACATTTAGAGGTTTCATATATTGGTCGAATGGTATAGTGCCATAGTGTCAACATAATATTTTATTACTTAATTATTATCATACTAATATGATTTCATATTGACTTTGAAGGGTCAAACAATATTCGTAAGAGAGACCCCTAACTTCGCAATTAGAAATCCTCCTTTCGAGAGTCTTAAATCATGGTGTAAGTGTTGATGAGACTTTTAATAATCGATCTTTTAACTGATGAAAATATTATCAAAGGATCCTAATTAATAAACGTCACTTATGTGTTAGATTCTCTTGCGAAATAGATTGAGTGAAATCGTTACAAAGGATTCTGGCAATCGGATCTACAATATAAGGTATGGGATTTAAACCTTTAATTTGTGCGTGATATGTTCACTTTCATTTTAATAATATGATATTAAATAATTAATCGAGAGTACATTAAGTAGTCAAATAGGAGTTGAAAAACTCATCAAGAAGAAACCCAAATAAGTGATCCTAACCCATTAGTTTCACGAAAGGCATGTTTTCTAATGTGTTGATGTATGTGATGATGACATACGTGCAAATATCATCTCTATTTTATGTGATACATGGTTTATATGGTATGTTGATGATTTAAATGTGTGATATATGTGTATGTGATGAGGTCCATGATTTAATAAGAAAAGTATATTAAAGTATGCTTAAGTGAATAAAATAAAATATTATGTGATATATGAAAATGTTGACATGTATATACATGCATATGTGTAAAATTGAGAAATATGTGTTATGTGAGATTATGAGCATTATTACATGAAAAAATGTGAAAAATTAATTATATGTGTTATATTTGACAAATGGCCATATCACTGCATGGGGTGGGTTTTGAGAAAGGTGGAAGTTATGTTGTTGTTTATCTACGATTATGTGGTCGTTATTGCCAATTATGTGGTGGCTTGTCCACAGATGGTTTGTTATTGGATGGACAGTTTTTGGGGAACTTGATATTGGCGTGTAGTGAAGATAGGTAGGAAATTCTTCAAGATGTGCATTATTACATAAGCATGCCTCGATATATTCAAGTATGTCTATCTATGATGATCTGCTCACCCATCTTATGTGTATGTTTCAGGTAATCCTCGTAATTAAGACTCGGATGTAGATTTGTGGTGATGCCCTCGGATGTGAACTTTTAATAAATTATGGACTTTATATCATTTTATGGTTTTTTATGGACTTTGATTTGGGTTTGTTTTAATAACTTTTTGGGACTTTATTTTAAATTGTGGACTGTGGCATGGGGATTTTCCTTTCTGATATTTACGAATTATTGCATGGATTGCTTATGTTGGATTTCAATTTTAAATGATCATTAAATATTTTTAAGAATTAGTATCTAATGTAAATGTGTTTTCAAAACTAAGTTATAGTACAAGTATTTTAATAAAAAGGAACAAATAAATTTTATTTAAAAGAACATGGTATTTTCAAAATAACATGTTTCAAGTACAAATGGACTTTTCTTATGAAAATGTTTTGGCCATCCTCATGGCCCATGTAATTACTCAAACTGGGTCGTAACATCTAGGCCTAATTTGAAGGGTTACACATGAGCAATAGAGACCACGACATTCTCTTTCAAGATCGTCCAAAAATTGTAACACCCCCAACCCGAAACTGTCACCGGAATAGGGTTACGAGGCATTACCAGACAATAGGATTAATTAGAACCCAATTACAACACGCAGTCAATCATCATCAGAATACATCAAACATAAACAATTAGTCCCTTATTAAGGTGTATAAGACCTTAAACACATGCTAGAGAAGGGTCGAGACTAAACCGAAGTACATACAGAAACTTCTCGGAAATTTAAAAACTTTTCTAGGTTTCAGGGGATACATGCTCATGGGGGTAGGCCGTGTGCCTCCCACGACTACTAGACACACCCGTTAGGAGCAACCTCAATAGGAGCAATCACATGAGATGGGTCTGATCTGTACTGTCGAAGCATTGACACATGAAACACGTTATGAATCTTTTCTAACTTAGAGGGTAATCTCAATCTATAAGCAATCGGCCCAACCCGTTCAATAACCTCATAGGGTCCGATAAACCTCGGACTCAGCTGCCCTTTTGGCCAAATCGAAGTATTTTCTTCCACAGAGACACTTTCAGAAACACTTTATCACCAATTCTGAATTCAATTTCCTTTCGTTTCAAATTTGTATCAGACTTCTGACGATCTGAGGCTGCCTTCAAATTGTTACGAATTACCTTCACTGAATGTCCAAACGAAACATTTGAACGATTGCTTGTAACTCTATATCTCTTTGCTAAAGATTGAGAGAACTTATTCATCAATCTCTTTCTTTCATCACGAGCCTCAGAATCATCTTTCTTCTTTTCTTTACTGAGCTCCTCAGCTTTGCATGCTCTTTCAACTAACACAACAAATTCATTTATATCAAGTATCCCAACTAACAATTTAATGTCTTCATTCAATCCCTCTATGAAACGTTTGCACATAGTAGCTTTGGTCAAAACACATTCTCTCGCGTATTGACTCAATCTTATGAATTCCCGCTCATACTCAGTAACAGACAAATGGCTCTGTTTCAGTTCTAGAAACTCTTTACGTTTCTGATCAATGAAGCGTTGACTGATATACTTCTTTCTAAACTTGGCTTGAAAGAAGTCCCAGGCGATTCTCTCTCTTGGAACCACAAATATCAATGTCTTCCACTAGTTATAAGTCGTGTCTCTCAACAAGGAAACTGCACACTTGATGCACTTATTAGGATTCAACGACATATCATCGAATACTCTGATTGTATTCTCAAGCCAATACTCAGCTCGTTCAGCATCGTCATCAGATGTGGCCCTAAACTCCTCGGCCCTGAATTTTCGAATCTTGTCTACAGGTGGTTTATTCAATCTGATCAGATCTACAACTTGTGGCACAACAGGTACTTGTGGGGGTGGAGGTTGTGGAGCAGCCGGATTAGTTCGAACAAACTCCGTAAACCACTCGCTCATCACTCGGAAGAATGTTTGCTTAGCCTCTCGTATCTCACTACTATCATTTGGTCGAGATGTGGCCGGCGCTGTCTCTTGAGCGGGAGCAGGCACATTGCTTTTTACATCGTCAGCAACTGCTTGATCGGGATCCATTACTATATAAAAACACAGTTTCAACTGTCAGAATTCATCACACTATCGCAATATCAAATATGGCATGTATAGCTAGACTGACACGTGCTATGTTAGTCTAAGAATCGACTAAACCGTAGCTCTGATACCAATAAAATGTAACACCCCTAACCCGAAACCGTCGCCAGAATAGGGTTAAGAGGTATTACCGGATAGTAGGATTAATTACAACCCAATTACGATGCATAGTCAATCATCATCATAATACATCAAACATAAACAATTAACCCCTTATTAAGGTGTATAATACTTTAAACCCATGGTAGAGAGGGGTTGGGACTAAACCGAAGTACGTACAGAAACTTCTCAAAAATTTAAAAACTTTTCTAGGTTTCAGGGGATACACGCCCGTGGGGGTAGGCTATGTGCCTCCCAAGACTACTAGACACATATGTGTGTCCTCCCAGTGGTTGAAACTGACTTAGCTCCCAAGGCCACCAAGCACGCCCGTGTACTTTGGCCGTGGTCGATCCTGCCAAAAACCACATGGCTACCAGATACCAGGTACGTCCGTCTATCGTGGCTGTGTGCGCTTAGGCCATACATTGGCTTACGCCCACGGTCACTAGGCACGCCCGTGTGCTACAACCGTGTGACAAAATAGGCCATTTGCAAGGCCAATTTGCCACCCATACAAGGGTCAATCCTACAAGCATATTTAAACATAATTCCACACACAATTTGGAAACCGATCTCATGTCAAGTGATCAACATAACATCTCATACAATCTCATTTCTAAACATGTCAACTTAGAAACTAGCATACACCACTTGAATATATATTCATCACCAACCATGGTTTATTCCCAAATTCACTAAATCATACTAGCATCATACCAACACAAAGTTTACCATTCATAGGTCCTTCTCTTTACCGACAAGCCATACCAAAATATGCATCATATATCAAGGCCATTTATGCTCAATGCCATCATATATCTAGCCACATCACATGGATATTTACACATCTCAAATATGTCTCAGAATAACTAGCTGAATATCATAAGTCACCCTCCTGGCTTACCTGAAACCCGGGAACCACCTCTTGTCTATGGGTTATCGAAGTCCCTGCTAAACATCCATTAGAATCGGCTATCATAAAAACACAAGGAATTAATATGAGAATATCCCCCCTTGGCCGAATACTTACCACCCTTACCTTGATGAGTCTAACCTCGAGAGACTCCCCCTTTAAGCTCCTTGGTGCTGGCTACAAACAACACAAAACAAAGCATCACCCTGGCCCTAGAGACAATCGGCCATACCAAAACTAAGGCCAACCATTCGGTTTTGGCCACTAACACAAGTAACTAGAACACTTACCCACAAGCTTAAATGTCGACAACACCACTCTTCACAGGTTCGGCTTCAAGCTTGGATAAATATAAAAGAAATAGAGAGGCTAAAGGTTTCGGCTTCACTACCAAAAGATGTTGGGGCATTCGGCTAACACAAGGTGTTGTTATGGAGTTTAAAAAGAGTTTGTGAAAGGGATGGGGTTCGGTCAAAGCGCAAATAGGGAAGGAGAAGAAAATGAAATACCTTTAAGGGACTTAAGAGTTTCAGTCACAAGACAAAGAAATTGGGAATTGAATAGGTGACTTCTCACAATGAAAATCGGCACAAAAGAGTGGGATTAAAGGGGAAGAATTTCGGCTTGCAAAGCAAAAGGAGAAAAAGAATTTTAAAAGGGTGCTCCCCCTATTTATAGAATTCGGCCACTTTCCCACATGAAGAAGCCAAGATTCGGCCACCACTTACTAATTCAAACTAATTTGAATTAGTCCACTTTCCTAACTATTTTATCCCTATTTTATCTCCTTATCAAATCAAAAAAAGAAAATAACCCAACAACAACCATTATCACCTATTTACTAATTTTAAACTAACTAAAATAATCCCACAATTATCAAAAATAAATAAAATAAAGCAAGATTCCCACCAGCCGAATTCAAAAAGCTAAACAACACCAATTTAATCTTTATCCAATGGAGCTCCCATGTGCCGTCCAATTAGCAAAAAGCCAAAGAAGAAAAATAAAAACCAATTGCAGCCTCCAAGGTTCGAACACAGGAACCTTGCTGCTGCACGCCTCTCCTCCAAAGCCCCAGGCCACTCGGCCACATTGTATTTCATGACATAAAGCCTCCAACATTTACTTATAAATCCTTCCTACCTCAGCCCATCACCAAATAACAAAATAAAAACGTAACAATGCTGCCCCAGCCCCTCGAACTAGCGCCCACACACACCTCCAGCTCCCAAGTGCCGCACGGAAACCACTTTGCCAAGGTGCTGCTTGTGTCAAAGACACGCCCCAGCTCCTTTTAAGGCTTCCTTCTTTGTAACGCCAAAACATAAAAATAAAAACCAGTTTGCTGCCTCTTGGACTTGAACCCAGGCCCTCAATGGCGCTATTTTCAACCCCTTAAGCAGCGTATGGAGCCACTTTGCCAATGCCTTTCTTGTGTCTTAAACTCCATAAAATTATTTTAAGGCCTTCTTGCCCAGTTTCCCCTTTTTACACCTAAATCCAAATTTTTTTCCAAAGCATCCCCTTATAATTTAAGGTTCCCGAAACCCTTAAAACCTGCCCAAACTTACTCCAAGCCTACTATTACTTGAATTAGGCACGAACGCATAACCCCTAAATCGGGATGTTACAGACTTTTAATAGATTGAGAGGGACAAAATTTAAATGTGACATAGAACAAGGGGATTTGCATGTCAATTTGTCCAAAAAAAAAAAATTATAGTAGTGGACGGTAATGTTGATGAATAATATTAAGTATAATAAAAATTATGATAGTGGAATATAGATTAAATATTTTATGTGAATAAAGAAAAAAGGGAAAATACATTTTTAATTCATTTTCTCCTCCATCATCTTCATCTTTCTCTCACGAAACAAGAAGAGAACAAGAAGCCATTTTTAAACCTTCATGGCCGGACCTTGCATGTGTCTCTAAGGTGAGGTATCAAGCTCCATTTTTTGATGATTTTGCATGGTTGTGTTGGTAATCTTATATACTATCAAATTCATGTGCAAAATTTGAGCTTAAAGCTCCCCCTAGATTTGGCCATGATCTAGTTCTATGACTTATTCATGTTCGATGAAGAAATGTTGGTTATGGTTGGCCTATTAGCATGTTAAATAGGAAAATGGGTTTGTATTATGGCTTTAATATTTTGGGAAACAATTGGTTGGAAGCTAAATTGCTTGAATGAATGGCTTTGTGTACCTAGGAAGGGAGGTATAACGTTCGTCATTTAAGAGGAATTATTCCAAGTTTTATGAATATTTAGTGAATTTGTTTAGGGACTAAATTTGCAAGGAAACCGAATTAGGGAGGAGTAAATTGCTATTAAACAAATTTGTTATTAATGAATGGGAATGTTCTAATCGTAGCTATGAGAGATGAAATTATGTCTAAAATTGAATTGTAAGAATGGTTATAATAATAATGGGCATTCGGCCTTGGGGAAAATCGAATTATGACCATATTTATATAATTGATTTCTGAATGATAGATATGGGACTTAAACGAATAGGGTGTGAACTTGTAAGGGTAAAATTTAAATGATTGTATAAATTTTGAGGTTGAATTGAATTGAGTAGAATTAATTGAAAAATGTATTGAATAAAGGTTACTTGATATTTTCTTTAGACAGGATCAAAAAGAAAAGGAGATAGATCGGGGAAAGACAAAGGTTCTCGAATAGCCGATTTACACGGTCTATCGACAACCGAGGTAAGTCCTTAAGCTATGATATATTGAAGAATTATTTATGAATCTATTGTATGATAATATTTGATAAATTTTAGTACATATTCATGTCATAGCCGAATGTATATAAGCCTATTATAATGGTTTTGATTGTTTGATGTAAATAAGCCAAAGTAAATTCAATATGTGATATAGTTATGAAAAGTGTTAGCAATGATTGATCGTATTAATGTGTTTCGGGCTTTAAGCCTAGCAGGCCTAGTGCCGGTGATTTATTTCAGGCTTTAAGCCTAGCAGGCCTAGTGCCAATGATTATTTTTGGGCTTTGAGCCCAGCAGGCCTCGTGCCGATGTTACTTATCGGGCTTTACCGCCTAGCAGGCTTGATGCCGGTGATGTGTTTTACAAAAAAAAAAAGAATCGAATATTCTTCAAGGCAAACCTTAATTATGGTATTTAGCTAACGGCTCAGGTAAGCATGTAAGGTATGTTATGCGTAATATTACTTGAGTCAAGTTAATACTATGAGAACTATGTTATGTATACTTGAGTTTAAGATGGATGTGTATGAGTATCATATGGTCGAAATTGAGGTTAATGTACTATTATGGAGATTCGGTTTTCATGTATAAATGCTAAGAACAAAAGAAATTTTTAATACGGTAGTATGATGGATATGAATGCTATAATTACATGATTTGGAGTATGTGATTCTTGGAATATATTTTAATCGTGATTTCGAAGTAATACAGGTCTATGAAATGAAGTGCAATTATTTCGGTTGATGAACTAATAGTAATCGGCCTTGTGAAAATTTACATATTTCTTTTTAATGTATATGTGCAATGTCATAAGTTGAATATTTTAAATGTTATATTATCATGAACTTAGGGACTTACTAAGCAAGTAAGCTTTATGTGCGTGAAATGTTTCCTCTGTTTTATAGATTAGGTGCAAGCTACAAGCTCGTCAGATCGCTCGTAAAGTCGCCCACACTATCAAACCGTTTTGGTACTCTTTCATTTTAGTTTTCGAATGAACGCATGTAAAGGAAAGGCTTTGTCTTTGTTTTGGTGAAAACTTTTGGTTCATGTATATAATAGCCATGCGAATATGGCTAAATTTTTAGTTAAGTATGCTTTATGGACTTTTGATACAAATGTCGGTTTATGTCGGTAATGTTTGTGCACTCTTAATCGAAGTTTACTCGGTTATATGGAACCATAGTCGTGTTTTGTTAAAAAATCAATGATGTTATGATATTACGTGAATGTTTTAGGTACAAGTTAAATTGCGTAAATGATTAAAATGCATGGATAGTACGAGTTGTATGTGGGTATATTCGGTTATAAACTAGTTAATCATATTTTGTAATGAAACAGTTTTTAGTTAGCAGCAGTGATGTGAATTTGAAAAATCACCAAAAATAGGATAAGTTTAATTAGAAGGTGAATGACATATAGAATCAAAGCTTATTGTGTCTATTTTGATATGAAAGAAACAGAGTAGGCAAAGGAGTTTTATGTTATGAGATATTTAAATTTTAGTGAGACTTGTTCTAAATGAATTCGTGAGTCCATGTTCTGTCTTGGGAAAATTGTCAAAAATTGTACAAAAATAATTAGGGTACATAGTTTATATGCTTAGAATCCTTAATGAGTCTATTTTTGATTGGAATAAACAATAACATTATTGAAACTTTGTGCAATGAGATAACTGAGTTTTTGTAACGATAGGTTAGAATCGTCAACAGTGAAATAGGGGAAATTTTGATGAATAAACTGTACTAATTGGCCACATGAAAAATTCTGGAAAAATTATGGTATATATTTATATGAGTCTAGTTTCAAGGAACATTAACGGATCTAAATTTCGAGTTTCGTAACTCGAGTTATGATCAATTTAGTCAGCATGACGCAGTTGGACAGCTTTAAATCCTTATGCCCCGAACTAGTAGTCTAGTAATGCCACATACTCGACTCCGGTAAAGGTCTCGGGTAAGGGTGTTACAATAGCCCTCACATTTCCACATTTCGACACTTTAGTCCCAAATTCACAAAATCAAAAAATACATATAATTTGCTTGTACCCATGCCTAGCCGAATTCCTGCTATACTCATACAAGCCCACACATTTCATTTATTACACATTTTAGTCCTTCAATTTCTCATTTTCACAATTAAGCCCTAATTAGCTATATTCACAAAAAATTCAAGAATACAACATGTTCATTAAGTACATATCTTACATTTACACCAATATTCATCACAAAACTCACCGTTTCATCAATGGCACATCTCATAAACATCATCAATTCTTCAAATTAGAACATGGGCTTGATAGTAGACTAAGCAACAATCTCAAAAACATAAAATTCATCAAAAGCTAAAGTCAAAACATACCTTAATTGAGCTATACAATTGTCGAAAATCACAAAGCTATAAACCCTTCTTTTTCTTCTTCAAATTCGGCTAAGAAAGATGATATATTAACCATCTTTTGTTTGTTTTATTTTTATTACACATTAATACATCATTTACCTTTTAACCCATTTTATTATTATTTCATTTCCACCATCCATAGGTTTTTATTTCCATCCACCATCCACTAACTATATAATGGTTTAATTGCCTCATAAGGCCTCAAAATTATGAATACAACAATAATTAAGCATTTAACAATCAGCACACAGCTTTTGCATTTTATGCGATTAAATCCTTTTTCATAATTAGGTATATGATTCCAACATCCATTCATTTGCTAATCTCCTTTTTCACAAAGTCCTTCATGATGGGATTTAGTCTCCTCTGCTTCTCAATATAGTTACTATGGCAATCCTCCAATATTATCTTGTGCATGCAAATTGTTAGACTGATTTCTTTGATATCTGCAATTGACCACCCCAAGGCTTTCTTAGATTTCCTTACAACTTTCAATAATTGAGCCTCTTCATCTGTTGTTAACTCAGCAAAGATAACTACTGAAAATGAGTTGTTGTCTCCCAGAAACGTGTACGTCAAATGTACTGGTAAGGGCTTCAATTCTAGCCTAAGAGAGTCTTCTATAGATGGTTGAGGTGGTTTAAAAGAACGGTCAGACGGATTAAATTATTTGAAACTTCTCCTTTATCCATTTCCAATTTCCTGAACTTCCATCAGTTTATCAAGATCTATAATCATGTCTACGTTAATTAACTCATAGACATCTGTATCATTTTTAGAATTGTTAGAACAAAAATCTTTAATTTTTTTCTTGTATTGTTGTATCAATAATCTCAATAGCATGGCATTCTTCATTAGTATCTGCACACTTCATAGCATCAAAGACATTAAAATTTAATTGTTGATCATTAACTCTCATAGTTAATTCACCATTCTGGACATCAATGTAATAGTTCAGTTTGTACCTTAGTTGGAACAGTGGTTTCAAGACCACAAATTTGAGTTCGTATAATATTTTAATATTATTTTCTGTGTCCTTGATAAGTGATTAAGCATGTGGTAAAGTTTCGTATGCTAATTGTCTGACTTTGTGTTTAATTTGACAAAAGGATTGAACTGCATTAAATGTGAAAGTTGTATGCTATATGTTAAAGTGCCTATTTTGTTGTGACTTTATAAGTTTGAGGACTTAAGTGGTTATTAAACCACTATTTAGTTAGTGCATGGATATGGAAAAATGTGTCCTGAATGCATGGTTATTTTATTTATTAATTGGAAGGTTAATTTAGTAAATGAAATAATAGTAATGTTATAATAAAAATTACATGAAAATAAGCCATTATCATTCTTCACCTAGCCGAATATTGAAAGGAAAGAAAGGAAAAAAACACAAGCAAGGGTTCGGCCATGGTTTTGGTTTGATTCAAGGTTAGTTTGTGATCCATTTTTGATAATTTATACGTTTTTGCAATCGTTGCTTCGAGTGCTATCAAACCCATGTCTCAATTTTGTGTATTGATGTTGTTAATGAGATATTCCATTGATGATATGTTGAGCTTTGTGATGAGCTTAGTTGTCAAATGAAAGATTTGAGCTAGATGGACATATTTTGTTCTTGAATTTTTGATGAATTTAGCTAATTAGGGCTAAATTGAGAAAATAGTAACTTGAATGACTAAATTGCAAATTTGATGGAAAATATGGGCTTGTATGAGTTGTATGAAAAATCGGCTAAGCATGAGTATGTGATGATTTTGTGAATTTGATGTTTTGATCAAAATGGACTAAATTGATAAATTGTACAAATGTGAGGGTTAAATTACAAATAGCCCTAAATGTGTGTCCTTGGATTGAAATGAATAAGTTAGTGAATAAAAGAGTTAATTCTGAATATGTATAGATCAAGAGCCGAAGAAATCAGACTTAGATTGCGGGAAAGCGAAAGTAACTGAGTACCCATTTCCGTTTCAGTTAAACTGAACTTGAGGTAAGTCATTATGCAAATAAATGTACTTGTATTGAATTGTACATATTTATGTAACCATTGATAACAATAAATACTTATGAGATGCTATGTATATGAATTCTGAGATAAGATCTATGTAGTAAAAATGTCCGAGAAGTCCCGTACGAACCTTGGAATAGATAGGATTAGCTATGTCATGACATAGGTATCTGTTCTGTTTTATCATGTAAGACCACATCTGGGACGTTGGCATTGATTTGAGATTTCGTGTAAGACCTCGTCTGGGACGTAGGCATCGATAAGATCTCTACGTGTAAGACCTCGTCTGGGATGTAGGCATCAATATGATCTTTACGTGTAAGACCATGTCTAGGACATCGACATCATATTGATTCGTATAAGACCCTGTTTGGGACAGTGGCATCGATATCTGGGTGCATGTAAGACCTTGTCTGGGACATTGGCATTGTACGACCATTCTGAGCTATCTGAGTATCCTATTAGGTTCCTAATGGTTCAACGGGCAAGTCTGTGATACGAAATGACTATGAGATTTGTAAATCCGTTTCAGGTACGTTGATTTATACACTAAGTGTGTATACAAGGTAAGTATCTATATGATCTTACTATGATGAATATGTAATTGGAGTAATAATATGATATGTGAAAGTATGCATGAAGTAACTATGTGTTTATAAGATTTTTGAAATTATGAATGTGGCAAAATGTTGCCAAGTACATGGACCAAAGTATACATGTGATAAAATTTGCTATGAAAGTTAATTGTACGAATGTTCTTACATACTTATATGTCTTCCATGTTAAGTTTTATTGTATATGACTTACTAAGCTTTTGGAAAGCTTTCTCTGTGTGTGTGTTTTCTCTATTTTATAGAACGTCAAACTATGAAATGCGCGGGGACAGTCGAGGATCGTCATCACACTACTGATATTGTAACACCCCAAACCCAGTCAATACGTTACGACCAAATCTGGTATGTTACAGGAATGAAGGTTTTGAAATCTTTACGAAACTTCGTGGTTTAGAAACTATTCTCACCGAGTATCTTTGTTGAGAGATGTTTTAAAGTTTTGCTTGAAAATGTTGGGCCAACTAAGATTGTAAATAAATTTGTTATTTTACCAAAACTGAAACCATCGAATCTCAAAAGAGTGACATTTAAAAAAAAAGTTGCGATTTGTAATAAATCTCCCAATTAAGTAATTACTCGCAAACCATGTTTTGTTAATACTTTGGAAAACTATTTGTTTTTGTTTAAGATTTTCGAAAAAATCCCCATATTCGACAGTTTATAAAATATGCAATATCGGCATTAAAATCCAAACCCAAAATTTAAGTTAAAGCAGCCTTATAACAAAATAAAAATCCTGAATTAAAGTAGTTTAAAAATAAAGTACGAAGTTTACAAATAAAATAGTACGCATGGCCACCTCGAGTCTGTCTCGGCTCCAAATCCGTGATCTAGCGATTACCTGCAACATTTAGCAAAAGGGTGAGTCACCGATACTCAGTGTGTAAATCCCCGTATAATGCAAACTGGGCCTTGAGCCCACATAGTACCGCATGATGATCATGTATGCAATGCATCCCTACCAATCTATTTTTCCATCCTCTACATCTCCTGGCTCAACCCAACACCCAGCCACTGTGGTACCAAACCACTGGTGGTTCCAAACCACTGGTGACAAAGTCACAAATCATAATATGTGGGGCCAACCCACTTGTGGTACCAAACCACTGGTGACAATCCCTGATGAAGATATGTGGGCCAACCCATTGTGGTACCGAACCACTGGGACGAGTCACTGAAATAATATATATGTGGTGCTAAACCACTGGTGGTTCCAAACCACTGAGACATAGTCACAAATAATAATACGTGGGGCCAAACCACTTGTGGTACCAAACCACTGGTGACAGTTTTAGATTCACTTTTCCCCTCTTCACCTCATAACCCCAAGTCCATGCACATGCTAACATACTAATATGACTATGATCATGCTTCCAATACTCAACAGTCAACCATTTCACACATACATACATTTGTTAATGACAAAACATAGCGAAACTTACCCGGTGTCTTCCGTCTTTCACATGAGGGTATCTTGATAATTAATACCATCATTTCGGCTTTCAGCCAACATAGTTAATAACACAAATAGTAAAGAACCGAGTGTGTATTACACACCTGATAACGTGTAAAACTAGACCCTCTACGTCGACGCTCTCACTAGCAGGGACAATGGCTATTTGTCTATCCTAGGCAGACACCGACTCTCTACCACATCCCAGCAGATAGTCTCGAACTACCGACACAGCACACCTTTTGAACTTAGGAGCGGAGACTATAGGTACACTTCCCTCCTCAACTTGACCATTTCTTGAATCCATGAAATAGACTAAATCAGAGGTAGAGAAAACGTTGATTGACTATCAAAAGAATTGATCAAAGCCGACTACAACCAATAAGGATGCAATAACCAAGAACCGAGAAGAAGAGACTCCTACCTTGATAAATGATGAACCACACAGCAACCGATTCGGCTTTGAATCAAAGATGGGTTGAGAAAAATAGAAGTTCGGCCTAGCAGTCACAGATAGCCCTTGAGTATTCGGTTAACCAAAAAGAGACTTAAAGAAGGAAAAAGGTATTGCCTGAAGTTACCTTGCATTGAAACAGGTGGTGAAAAGCAAAAGCAGATTCAGTAGAAAAGTAATCCTTTACACCTTAGGCTACTCAAACGGCATTGATTCGGGGTGACAAGAAGAAATAGAGATCTGATTAGCAACAATAGACATAGTGGAGTTTAGAGAAGAAAAGAGAAAGAAACCGAAAAGAAATTGAAAGATAAGGAGATTCGGCTATTGTAACAAGAAAGAAAAGTAACATTACCTCCAATAATCCAGAAGCAGGATGAAACTAATTCACTTGAGACTATATGGACTATTCGGCTAAAGAAAGAAAAGAAAAACAAAAGGTGTCGAAGGAGATGGTGCAAGGTTTTGGCTAAAGAAGAAGATGGCTTTGAGAGATGATTCGGCTAGAGAAGAAAATGGTAGAGGAGCAGGAAACGATAGGATGTACATGAATGGGGAGGCTTGCAATCAATAGAACAAGATGAGAAGTGAATTGAAAAAAACAAGAAAAAGAGAAGAACCCTTAGATGTACTTAGGGAATTTCGGCACACACAAAAGTCACTCACCCATTTGGCAATTTGGCACACACACTACTCCAGGCTCTCAATTTTGGTCAACACACATGAAATGCCGTCAACACCAAGCCGACAATACACATAGCCGAAACTTCCCCTCCCCACACTCCAACATTCGGCCAACACTACCCACCTTCACCAAATCCCCCAATTTCCTCCTACTTTCGCTTCCCTCCATTCATTTGAATTAGTTTGACCACTTCAAACTCCACCACCTCCTCATAGCCACCCATTCAAACACTTTGACTCATTCAACACTCATCCTTAAAGAGCCCTTTCCGAATCCACCACTTAAGCTCCCTAGGCACAAAAAATAAAGCTTCTAAATGCTGTTAATGCGGCTCGAACTCCTTTCCCCTGCTGCTCCCTTGTGATGCCACACCCCTGCACCTTCAGTGGCATCTTCTTGCAACTCTACCGCTCCTTCTGCTTGTGTCTCCAAACACAACTAAGTTCCCTTGAGACCTGCCTCAACCATCTCTCCCCTAAAGTGCCTAAAAACAAAATTTTCACCAAGGCTCAAGCTTAACCTTGAGCCTTCTCGGGACCCCCAAACATACCAAATTAACAAACAGAACATGCCAAACACCCAGAAAACATCGAAATGCAAAGCCCCCAATTCCAGGATGTTACAGTTCTACCCCCTTAAAGAAATTTTGGCATCGAAATTTACCTGGTCAAAAGAGGTGAGGGTATTGCTCTCGCATCACATCTTCTGGCTCCCACGTGGCTTCCCCTGAATCATGATTCTGCCACAAAACTTTAACCAACGGAACCATTTTCCTCCGCAATACCTTAACATCTCGGTCTATGATCTGAACTGGTTCCTCTTCAAAAGATAAATCAGGTCTCACTTCAATTTCCTTCACTAACACTATGTGAGATGGTTCCGAACGGTAGCTTCTTAACATCGAAACATGGAATACATTATGCATCTACCCCAATTTCGAAGGTAACTCGAGCTGATAAGCTACTGGTCCCATACACTTCAACACACGATAAGGCCCGATAAACCTGGGGCTCAGGTCCCCCTTCCGTCCAAACCTTAAAACTTTCTTCCACAGTGAAACTTTCAGAAAAACCCGATCACCCACTGCAAATTCTATATCCTTACGCGTCAGATCCGTATAAGATTTTTGCCTATCCGAAGCTTCCTTTAACCGAGTCTGAATTAACTTAACCTTCTCCTCTGTTTCCAAAACCAATTCTGGACCCAACAACTGTCGCTCAACCAACTCTATCCAGCAAGTAGGAGTGCGACACTTTCGACCATACAACGCTTCATAGGGTGCCATCTGAGTACTAGATTGATAGCTGTTGTTGTATGCGAATTATGCCAATGGTATTAACTCCTCCCAACTACCCCTGAAATCGATAACACAGCCTCTCAACATGTCTTCCAAGATCTGAATTACCCTCTCATACTGACCATTTGTCTGTGGATGAAACGCTATGCTGAAATCCAATCTTGTACCCAACACCTGATGCAACGCCTTCCAGAACCACGACGTAAATCTAGGGTCTCTATCTGATATGATAGACACAGGTACTCCACGCAACCTCACAATCTCTTCTACGTACAGCTTGGCTAACTTCTGTAGGGAGTAGTCAACGCGAACTGGTATAAAGTGAGCGGACTTTGTCAACCGATCAACAACTACCCACATCGAATCTTTCTCAGTAGGCTTAAGGGGTAGCCCACTAATAAAATCCATCGTTATCTGCTCCCACTTCCAAAGTGGAATCTTTACTGGTTGTAATAGCCCCGAAGGCAACTGATGTTCCGCTTTCACTTGCTGACACGTCAGGCACTTACATACAAAATCAGTCACCTCTTGCTTCAGACCTGGCCACCAAAACTGTTCACACAAACCTCGGTACATCTTACTCCCACCAGGATGCATAGCGTATGGGCTACTATGCGGTTCCTGCAGAATCTTCTTCCTCAACTCGGAATTCTTTGGCATACAAGTCTTGCCACGAAAACACAATACCCCATCACCATTCACACCAAAATCTTCTGTCTTACCATCTACCACTAGCTGAAATCTAGGACTTAGCGATTCATCTGCCAACTGCTTCTCTCTAATCTGACTGACCCAAAAAGGCTTCACTTGAAGTTCTGCTAGCAAACTTCCATCATCATACAAGCTGAGATGCGCAAACATTGCCCTCAAGTCCGTTATTACCTTACGGCTCAACGCATCTGCCACTACGTTAGCTTTACCTGGGTGGTACTCGATCGAGCAGTCATAGTCCTTCAACAATTCAATCCACCTCCAGTGCCTTAAATTCAACTCTTTCTGGGTAAGGATGTATTTCAAGCTCTTGTGGTCTATATAGATAATGGACTTCTCCCCATACAGATGGTGCCTCCAAATTTTTAGAGCGAACACTACCGCAACTAACTCCAGATCATGCGTGGGATAATTCACCTTATGCGGTACCCAGCCAAACCAAGAAAACTCTGAATTTTTGCCACAGACCTAGGCGGTTTCCAATCCAACACCGCTTCAATTTTCCTAGGATCAACCCTAATTCCCTCAGCAGACACAACATGCCCCAGAAAGGTAACTTCTTTCAACTAGAATTTACACTTCCTGAATTTGGCGTACAGCTGCTTTTCTCTCAGAATCTGCAGAACCACCCGAAGATGTGAATCATGCTCCTCTTCCGTACCTGAATAAACCAAAATATTGTCTATGAATAATACAACAAACATGTCCAGATAGGGTTGGAACACTCGGTTTAACATGTCCATAAATGCAGCTGGTGCATTCGTCAACCCGAACGGCATCACTAAGAACTCGTAGTGACCATAACGAGTTCGAAAAGCTGTCTTATGAATATCTGCCTCCTTGACCTTACGCTGATGATAGCCTGACCTCAAATCTATCTTTGAGAAGATCAATGCAACTCACAGTTGATCAAACAAGTCGTCAATCCTTGGCAATGGGTACTTATTCTTAATCGTCAACTTGTTCAATTGCTTATAGTCAATGCACATCCGCATCGACCCGTCCTTCTTCTTAACAAATAACACCGACGCTCCCCAAGGTGACACACTTGGTCGGATAAAACCCCGATCCAACAATTCCTGAATCTCGGCCTTAAGTTCTACCAGCTCCTTCGGCGCCATTCTATATGGAGTAATGGACACTGGCGCTATTCCTGGAAGAAGATCAATACCGAACTCCACTTCACGATCCGAAGGTAACCGTGGAAGCTCCTCTGGAAAGACATTTATAAACTCCTTCACTGTTCTAACATCCTTTACAGTCAACTCCTTGGCTTCCAATGCACTAACAAAAGCTAGGAAAGCCTAACATCCTTTTCTCACCATCCTTTCAGCCTTGAGGGCAAACACCACATTAGACAAATAATTCCTTCTTTCGCCTATCTAGCACTTCATTATCCTCTGCAGTCTTCAACACCATGCGCTTAACGGCATAATCCAAGTTTTCTCGATACTTCCCTAACCAGTCCATGCCTAAGATCAAATCGAACTCACCAAATGGCAGTTCCATCAAGTCACCCGGGAAGACTATCCCTTAAACCTCTAAAGGCATATTCTTAAAGAGTTTGTTCACCACTACAGATTGTCCTAAAGGGCTAAGTACAGTCATCTCTCTAGAAACAATCTCAGATTCTATGTTCAGAGTTCCAGACACAGTACTAGCAACACAGGAATGCGTAGACCCGATATCAATAAATGCAGTAAAGGGCAAACCAAAAATAAGGAACGTACCAGTTATGACATCTGGTGCATCACCCTCCCCACGACGTCTGGCTGCATAAACCAACCCAGGCTGTCTCGCATCTGTATTCCCAGCACCTTTGCCCAGTGCTCCACGCCCTCAACCAAAGCCACTTCCACCTCTGGCCGGACCACGGCCCCTCTGTGGTTGCTAACCACCTCTTCCAGGCTGAACATAACCCTGACCTATTGACTGCGCTCTGTTTGGCTCTTGCGGATAGTCCTTTATCCGATGGTCCATAGACCCACATCTGAAACATCCTCTATTACCTGCCCAACACTCCCCCGAATGAAATTTTCCACAACGAGCATACTGCGGTGGCCAACTAACAGCAGCAGGTTTCGCAACACGACTCGGCCCATCTAACCTAGACCTTTTTTGGAAACACCCAGCAGATCCTAACGACCCAAAACTCCTTTTGTTCCTACCCTTGTCCCTATCCTGATTCTGCCTTTCGGGCTGCTTCACCTCTTCGGCTACCTTAGCCTTCTCAACTAAAATAGCGAATTCTCTTTCCTGTTGCGAAGCTATCAGTAATCGCAACTCGTTCCTCAGACCATCCTGAAATTGAACACAACACTCATAGTCTATCAGCAATTTTAACCATCTGCGTTGTCTCAGATTTAGATCTTTCTGAGTCATCAAATATTTTAGACTTTTATGATCTGAATAAATGTGACATTTCTCGCCGAATAAATAGTGATGCCAAATTTTCAATGCAAAAACAATGGCTGCTAATTCCAGATCGTGAGTCGGATAATTTCTCTCATGCTGCTTCAATTGTCTCGAAGCGTATGCTATAACCTTGCCTTCCTGCATTAAAACGCAACCCAACCCATTTAAGGAAGCATCACTAAAAACAATAAATTCTTTACCCGATTCCGGCTGAGCTAACACTGGAGCTTCGATCAAAAGGACTTTCAACTGCTCGAAACTTTTCTGACACTTTTCTAACCACTCAAACTTGACATTTTTCTGTAGTAGTTTCGTTAAAGGTGTAGCTATTACAGAAAAACCCTTTACAAATCGTCTGTAATATCCCGCTAGGCATAGGAAACTTTGAACCTCGGAAATATTCTTTGGTGGTTTCCAATCGAGTATAGCTGCTATTTTGTTTGGATCCACCCGAATACCTGATTTTGAAACAACATGACCCAAGAAGCTGACTTCATTCATCCAGAACTCACACTTACTAAACTTTGCATACAGTTGTTGATCTCTCAAAGTTTGTGGCACTAATCTCAAATGCTCAGCATGTTCGGTTTCATTTTTGGAATAGATCAGTATATCGTCAATAAACACTACTACAAACCGATCCAAAAAATGTCGGAAGACTCGATTAATTAGATCCATAAAAACAGCAGGTGCATTAGTGAGTCCAAAAGGCATAACCAAAAACTCAAAATGTTCGTACCTCGTTCGGAACGCAGTCTTTGGCACATCTGTATCTCTGACTCGCAGCTGATAATAGCCCGATCTCAAATCTATCTTCGAAAATACTGAGGCCCCCTTTAACTAATCAAACAAGTCATCAATCCGAGGTAACGGGTATTTATTCTTTATAGTTACCTTATTTAGTTGCTAATAATCGATACACATTCGCATAGTCCCATCTTTCTTTTTCACAAATAAAACCGGTGCACCCCAAGGAGAGAAGCTCGGTCGTGCAAAGCCCCTATCTGTCAATTCTTGCAACTGTGCTTTCAACTCTTTTAATTCAGTAGGTGCCATCCGATACGGAGCTATCGAAATTGGACTCGTCCCCGGTACTAATTCAATGCCGAACTCAATCTCTCTTACTGGTGGTAAACCCGGTAATTCTTCAGGAAACACATCTGGGTATTCACATACAACCAATACAGATTCAATTTGTTTCTCGGACAATTTATTATCCAGTACAAAAGCCAAATAAGCTTCGCACCCTTTTCTCACATACTTCCGGGCTAACATCGAAGATATTACTGTAGGAAACCCATTTACATCACAGGATTTAATTCTGATGGTCTCACCGTTTCGACTTCTCAAATCAATACACATTCTTTTACAATCCACTACTGCCTCATGTGAAGTTAACCAGTCCATACCCAAGATTATATCAAATTTGTCAAAGGGCAACAACATTAAATCAACTGGGAAGCAGAAATTCCGAATCATCAACGGGCAACCCCTACACACTTTATTTACAAGCACACATCTACCCAAAGGGTTGGACACACGTATCACAAACTCGGTAGACTCAACTAGCAGAGTCTTTCTGAATTCTAAAGTTTCACACACATATGAGTGAGTCGAACCAGGATCAATTAATGCAATTACAGTAGTGTCATAAAGGGCGAAAGTACCGGTAATGACATCGGGGGAGAAAGCATCCTCTCTGGCTCGTGCAGCATAAGCTCTAGCTGGAGCTCTAGCCTTAGATCGAACTGTAGTGTTCTTCGTTCCTTTCTGACTACCACCTACATTGCCGGAATGTCTGGGTGGTCTGCCCCGCACTGACGTATTGCTCGGCTTAATATTCTGAACTGTATTCTGTTCAGCCAACATCGGACATTCTCTAATAAAATGATCTGATGATCCACATTTAAAGCAAGACCGATCATGAAATCTACAACTCCCAGAATGCCATTTCCCACAGTGCTTGCATTCAACTCGATTCTGTGGAATGTTACCAACACTGGCCATCGAGGTAGCTCGGGAGTCCACGGGAGGTCGATCACGTCTAGGTAATTTTGAAGTAGCTTTATGTCGACTGTGGTCATCTCTAAACTTCTTGGATGTGGAATTGAAGACCTTACCCGAAGATCTTTTACGAATGTCTCTAGCTTCTGTCTCAGCCTTTCTTTTCTCTTTCTCGAGCTCTTCAGCTTTGCAAGCTCGCTCTACTAGTGTCACAAATTCTTGAATTTCAAGAATACCAACAAACATCTTTATATCTTCATTCAGGCCATCTTCGAATCTTTTGCACATAATAGCTTCAGAGAAACACACTCTCTAGCATATCTGCTGAGCTTCGACAAATTTCCGTTCATATTCCGTCACGGTCATTCGCCCTTGTTTCATTTCAAGGAATTTTTTCGTTTTTGTTCAATGAATCTTTGGCTAATATATTTCTATGGAATTCATTCGGAAGAAATCCCATGTCACTTTTTCTTTCGGAACTCACGATACTAGTGTATTCCACGGTGATATGCAAAGATGTCCCATGATAAGGATATAGCACATTTCGGGCATTCATCCGGAGTACAAGATAGCTCATCAAGTACCGAATAGTGTTATCAAGCCACATTTCGGCTCGCTCTGCGTCATCATTATCATTGGCTTTAAATTCTTCGGCCCCAAAATTCCAAATTTTATCAACTGGGGGCCTATTAGATCTCAACAGATCTGTCATCGGGGGTGCTGAAGGAATCGGAGTCGGATTATTTGGGGGTGGGGGTTGATATACAGCCGGGTTAGTCTGGATAAACTGGGTAAACCACTCGTTCATCATCTGATAGAAGGCTTGTTTAGTTTCTCCTTCATGACTACCCGAAACAGGTCGAGAGTCTACCGGCACTGATCCATGTGCACGGTCAGGTGCTACACTCTCCACATCATCCGCTACGGCTCTTTCAGGATCAGTGTCCATTTCCTATATAAAACACAGTTCAGACTGTCACAAGTCACAACACTATCAATATATGATAAAGGCATGTATAGCTAGACTCAAACGCGCTACGGTAGTCCTAGAATCGACTAAACCGTAAGCTCTAATACCAATCAAATGTAACACCCCTTACCCGAGACCTTTTCCGGAGTCGAGTATGTGGCATTACTAGACTTGACTACTAGTTCGGGGCATAAGAATTTAAAGCTGTCCAACTGCGCCATGCTAACTAAATTGACCATAACTGGAGTTACAAAACTCGAAATTTAGATCCGTAAATTTTTCTTGAAACTAGACTCATATATATATACACCATAATTTTTTCAGAATTTTTCATGTGGCTAATTAGTACAGTTTATTCATCAAAGTTTCCCCTATTTCACTGTTAATGATTCTGACCTATCATTACAAAAACTCAGTTATCTCATTGTACGAAATTGCAATAATGTTCTTGTTTATTCCAATCAAAAATAGACTCATTAGGATTCTAAGCATATAAACTATGCTCCCTGATTATTTTTGTACAATTTTTAACAAATTTTCCAAGACAGAACAGGGAATCACGAATTCATTCAGAACAAGTCCCACTAAAATTTAAATATCTCATAATATAAAATTCCTTTGCCTACTCTGTTTCTTTCATATCAAAATAGACACAATAAGCTTTAATTCTATATCTTATTCACTTTCTAATTCAATTTATCTTATTTTTTTGGTGATTTTTTAAAATCACATCACTGCTGCTAACTAAAAACTGTTTCATTACAAAATATGATTAACTAGTTTATAACCGAATATACCCACATACAACTCATACTATCCATGCAATTTAATCATTCGAGAACCTTTGTCTTTCCCCGATCCAATTCCGTTTTTCTTTGTTCTTGATCTAAACACATCAAAATTTAGCTCATTCAAGCACATTTCATCTCAATTTAGTCCAAAGACACTTAAATAACACTTTACAATTTTGCCCCTAATGTTTCCCATCTTTTACAAATTGGTCCTATTTACACAAAACACAAAATATGCAAAATTCCCCAAGACTATAGCTAGGCCGAATCTTCCACATAGCCATACAAGTCCATGCATTTCATTTATTTCATGTTTTAGTCCTTCAAGAATTTTTTTTTAATTAGTCCCTGACACTCAATTTCATCAAAACTTCTAATTCTAAAAATGATGATTTAACACATACTATTTATAATCTACCATCAAACATTTCATGCCATGGATATACAACCATAGCCGAATCTCAATGTGCCAAAATCTCAAAAATTATCACATGGGTTGTATAGTATTCAAAGCAACCATTCCAAAAATGTAAAATTTATTAAAAACTAAGCAAAATACATACCCCAAATTAAGCCCCAAGTTGCCGAAATTGAAGCTTCAACAATGGAGTTTTCTTCCTCCAACTTTCGGCCAAGAAGATGAACAAGGTATGTTCTCTTTCTTTCCACTTTGTTTTTATTATTTTATGAAGTATTTAACATATATCAACATTATTTATAATTATACTAATATAACTTTATAACAAAATTAAACTAACATGTATTTAAGGCTACTTGGCCCATTGCCGTCCATCACTAAGGTCAATGGGCTAATTGCCCTTTTAGGACACCCACTTAAAAAGCCACAAGCAAATTAGTACATTACACCTTATCATGCAACTTTTACGCTTTTCGCGATTAAATCCTTTTTATCAAATTAAGCACTTAAACGAAAAAATTTTTCTACGAAATTTTCACACATATTAATTCACATATAATAAACATGGAATATAATACCAAAATATTTCTCGGGCTCGGATTCGTGGTCCCGAAACCACCATTCCGATTAGGGTCAATATTGGTCTGTTACAAAAACAATATTTTTTTTAAATTCACACAAGTTTTTCCTAAGTAACAAAATAACTTTGAACCGGTTTACTTGAGGAACATACTAGATCCGGTCTAGGATCGTGCACCGGGTGTGGGGTGTTTCAGCTTGGTATCACAGCCCAGTTTTAAACTCTCGGCCTGTGGGCTAAGGCCCAAAACATTTTCAAATCGAGCCCAAATGAGTTTTATGAAAGTATTTTTGAAGATGAGCAGGTTTTCTGGCATGGCACCTAAGTTTCCGACCCAAATCACACGGTGTAAGTACCCCTAACTATCTGTATGATTACGTGATTTACGAATTATGTAAGGGTAGAAAAGGCATGGAACATAGAATAGCATGATAGGTACTTGAACCCTAGGACTAGTTTACTCAAACACAAACACATAAGACTTAATTGACTAACTAAACAACCCTATGGCTAAGTCGCCGAGTTAGGGTGTGGCAACCATTGTGCGCATGTTCAGGATTGGATCGGGAAGAGCACGGTACTTAAGCGATCCTAGTGACTCACCTCTGTAACACCCCAAACCCGGACAAGACACCACGTCCGAACGGTATGTTACGGGAAACATGTTTTTGAGAAGTTAAATTTTTCGTTTAACAAATGAGTGAAAACACAAAGTGTATTTTGGAAGACAATTTAAGTAGACTTGTTTGAAATCAGATGGCGTATTTGAAACCCGGAGATTTTGAAAACTTAACCAGAATGTGTGGTTAAAACGAGTTTAAACCATTTAAAACCTTAATAGTTTCTTAGTATCACTTCAAACATTTTTGAACTGAGGAGAAACACGAGTTCGATTTGGAAATCATTTGAATTCGTCTAGTATTAAGACTTAGCGTGATACCCGATGGTATAGTTTAAAAACACTTTGCGTTAAAATTTTGAAATCATTATCTTTCCAAGTTTTAGTAGAATTCATACCAACTTATTTTGTTAAGGCATATTAAAATTTAAACATAAACAGCATAAAACATAAATTAAAAGGCCTTTTACAAATCCAATATAAAACCCAAGTGAGAGTAAATAACTAAAGTACCCAAATTCAATAGTCCAAGCAACACTTTTATTATAGCATGGCATGTGCACCCCGAGTCCATCCCGGCTCCAAGTCCGCATCTACGAGTCACCTGAAATGTCAAAGGAGAGGGTGAGTCGAGTGACTCAAATGTGTATATCCCGCTCAAGAAGAAACAACATGCTAACACACATCATACATAGCAACATAATTAATGCAACCCGATCCTAACCATCCATATCGCCTTTTCTACCTGTGTGGTACCAAACCACCGTGGTGGTGCCAAACCCACTGGTGACATATAGTCACAATGTGTTACTAAAACTTTGGTGTCCCAAAGACACAATATCCGTCAATGTGGTACCAAACACTTTGGTGTCCCAAAGACACAATTGTGCTACCAAAGCTTTGGTGACCGAAGTCACAAATCCAATGATGGGGCCAACCCATCGTGTGATACCAAATCACTAGCAGAGACGATCCCATATCTCGAGTGGGGCCAACCCACGGTGGTCAAACCACGAGGGGACGAGTCGCAATGAGGTGCCAAACCTCTCGGTGTCCCAAAGACACAATGTGCTACCAAAGCACTTGGTGACCGTAGTCACAAATCGGTGATGGGGCCAACCCATCGTGTGCTACCAAAACACCGGCGTCAATCCCGTATAATCGTCGTGGGGCCAACCCATCGCGTGGTATTGAGCCATTGGGACGAGACGCTGAGGTACCAAACCTCGGAGGTGCCAAACCTCACGGTGACCCAAAGTCACAAAGTGTGCTACCAAAGCACCGTGCTGCTCGTCAAGACAAAGTATCTCTGCTCCCCTCCACTCAGTATCACCCATTAGCATACCGGACTCATGTAACCATGCATATCATACAAATCGTGCATATCATGCTAAAATGTTTAACATCATATCCCATATCATACATCCATAATCATGGTATCATGCAGATCATCAGTAACCTTGTAACAATACTGACTTACCCGAGTCCAAGATCATACCCAAAAAGGGTATCATATCAATCCATCAAACTGCCATGAATTTTAATAGGCAAACAGGTTCAATAACAATACCACTAAATATGGGTGTGTTAGTTACACACCTGATAATACGAGTCTAAAATCCCAATCGAAACGATCTAAGTCCCTCGAGTACTGACTCCTACAATCGGCCAAACATAGGGGTTAGTCACTAAGACCATTCGGCCAACACAGAGAAACCCAAAAGGGTTAATGCTTGAACCCTTACCTTGTACACGTTTGGTTTCCTACCAAACCCGAACCACAATGGTTCCTTCTTTAATCAACAATCGGCTACACCTTAAAAGAGAATGGTTAATCCTTTGTCACCTTGACTTAATCAGATTTAAACGAATAACCGTGACCGATATCTTACCATCACTTACCTAATCGGTTAACAAAGGAGAAGGCTCCACACATGCCGCTTGGAAATCCACGATTGCCTATCACACAATCGGTTCAATCATAAGAGATCACCCCTTTACCACATGCCTAGATTCGGCTATTAATCCAATCAAAACCGATTAGCACTAGAGAGGGAAGAAATGGCCATTCGGCCTAGCACTTACCAACACCTACCAATTATTCGGCCAAGGCACCACTAGGGGAGAAGATAGGTTCGGTCCACACTTTGCACCCCAACCAAACAAAAGATTCGGCTAGGGGGGTTTATCACTCTTATTTTCGGCTTTGAAAGAAAAAGAAGGAAAAATAGAGGTGAGAAGAGATTGGGAAATCGGCAATTTAGTTTAAAGAAAATAAGAGAAATAAAGATAGATAAGGGAGGGTACTTTCGGCTTGCCAATGAAAGGAAAAGAAGATGTGTTCTTAGAGAATAAAGTTTCGGCTAGCAAGAAAAGAAGTGGAAAAATGGTTTTGGAGAGGTGGGGTTTCGGCTCAACACAATGAACAATAGGTGAGAGGGAGCATTCAGCCTACACCAATGAAAGAGGAAAGAGATGATCGAAAACTTTCGGTTTGCAAAAAGTGAAGATGGAGTCACTCACTTGGATTTTTGGTTTCAAGAAGTGAAGAAAATGAGAAGAAACCTTGGAGAAAAATCGGCTACAAGAATCAAAAGGGAACTTTTGCTTTTTACCAAATGTGACCGAAAATGCCAAAATTTCCAAATGAATTTCGGCACCCTACCACACTACACTACTATGCCGTCACTTCCCCCTCTAACTCCCCTAAGAATTCGGCCATATCCCTCCACTCACTCCACTCCACACATTTCAAATGTGTGGACCAAGTCTTCCTCCACTATTTACTCTCCACCTTCCATTTGAATGGTATAACCAAGTCCAAGGAAGAATTCGACTTGCCTTCTACCTCTTCCTCCATGCCGTCCAAAAATAAAGCCAAAATGGGGAATTTCTGCAGCTTGAACTCTGGACCTCCCACTCCTGCAGTTGACGCCAAACACTAGCTCCCAGTGGCGTCACACTTGCCACTTTGCTAGCCTTATTTTTGTGATCCAAAACACCCAATAAAACACATATGGCCCAGCTCCTTTCAGCTCCCCTCATATAAAGCCAAAATTAAAATTTTTCTTATCACTCAGGCACACTCCTAGCCTACCATTAAGCCCCTAAAACATAAAAATAGCAACATAGCATTCTAACAACATGCAGAACATGCCAAGACAAAAATAGCCCCTAACCCGGGATATTACACCTCCTTTTCGCTGGAATCCTACCTGGTGCGTAGCTTCGGTTCACCCTAACCAAGAGGACTCGGTCATAGGCTAAACACAATAACTAAAACCCGAAAAGGGAACTAGCCGTATTTTTCTTAAAAACCCTAGTTTTAAAACTCCTAAAATTACCTTTTTCAATTTGTGAGAACTATTTTTACAAAATTTTCCGAAAATTTTTCGATTTATGAAAATTACAAAAATACCCCTAGTGGTAAATTACAAAAATACCCCTTGGTTTATGAAATTTCCAAAATACCCACAGTTCTTATCAAGATTTCATTACTTTATAAATGTTCAAAAACCCTAATTTGCAAATTATCAAAAATACCTTGATTTTGGAAAATTACGAAATTACCCCTAACTTATAACATTACCAAAATATCCCTGATTTCCAAAATTTTTGCAACATCACTGTTTTGGAAAGAACAATTCTCAAAAAGAACCTTCAAAGTTTTGCAACCTTTGAAATATCCCTGATTTATTGGATTTTACAAAATTACCCCGGTTTGTGAAAAAAATTACCAAAATACCCCTGAGGTCTAAAATTACCAAAATACCCCTGATTTTGAAATTTTCCTAAATACCTCCAGATTTTGAAATTTTCCAAAAATTCAAAATTTCCAAAATACTTTTTGACAAAATCACCAAGGAACTTTTTCATTTGAGAAATTACGAAAATACCCCCTAGGACAAAATTACGAAAATACCATTGGGTAGTGGAAAAACAACAACAATGAAAACTACAACATTTCTCAAAATGAACGAAAGTTCATAATTGGTTGATGAATGTGAACGTGACTTTCTGAATAGTGAACTTGAGCTGAGAACTTTGTTTGATCGAAAGAACCACTTTTAAACATCTCTTTTCATAAAACTGTTCGTGGTTAATCAGTGAAACAAAAGTTTTGATGCATAAAACTCGTTAACCAGATTAAATCGTGACGTTAGAAAATGAGTTCTAGGGGACGTTGTCGTCGTGGATGGGATAAGAGGAGTCTTGGACCGTCAGAATCGTCTAAGAGTCTTCAGAAAAGATGGAAGGTTGAGAATTCTGCTCGTGTTTTTAAGCCAACTACTAAAAATCCGGACCGTCCGTGTGCTCAGTGTGGAAGGTATCATGTTGGCAAGTGTTGGAACCGAGATTGGGAATGTTTTAGATGGCTCAGTTGGTTAAGAATTGCCCTCAGGCAACGAAGGTTTGTGGTTTAAACCATGGAGGAAATGGTCATGGAACATCCGGTAGAGGTGCTGAAGGTTCAGATGTGAGACAACCAAGTATATGATAGCGGTTAAGTTCCTTGTTTTTGGAGTACTATTTATTGTTTTAGAGATAGTTCATTCTTGTGTTACAAGTGAACTGTTTGAAACTTTGGATGTGAACCTAGAGAATGTGCCTAGAAAGTATGATAGTTCTTTAAGATCAGAGTGCGCAGCAATAGCGTAGTGGGGTGAGTTAGACCGTACGATTGTTCGTTAGTAAGTAATTTCGAGGACAAAATTATTTTTAAGGGGGGTAGAACTGTAACATCCTGAATAGGGCCTATGCGTTTTCGGTTTAATTGCATGAAGTGACATGTTTTAGGTATTAAGAATAAATTTTGAACATTTTTGGAAACCCGAAAATGTATGGAAATGATTTGGTAATGAACATTTTTGGAAACTTGAAAATGCATGGAAATGATTTAGAAATGAACATTTTTGGTAACCTGAAAATGTATGGACATGATTTAGAAATGAATCAAAAGAGGAAAGTGAACATTTCTGGAAACTTGGAAATGTAAGGAAATGATTCAAAAGAGGAAAGTGAACATTTCTGGAAACTTGGAAATGTAAGGAAATGTCAAGTTTACAGAGCCGAACGAAAATTTTTGGAAACTTAGAAATGACTTAGAAATGTCGAGTTTTAAAGTTTAAAAGAGGAAATTAAGGCAAGGTGGCCTTAAAAGAAAAAGTTGGTGAAATTTGACACACAAACAGGCTTGGAAAAGTGGCCTGAAGATGCCACTTAGGGCCTCTGGAAATGGCGCCACATGCAAAGGAATTGGGCTTGAGTTCGAGTCACAGGGAAAGCAAATAAAAGAAATTTTATTTTGCTTCCAGAAGAAGTGAGGTGGACGGCACAAGGCTATAATTTAGGAGCTTTTATTCCTTTATTTTTAAGAGATAAATAGTGGATAAATAAGGGATAAATAAAGGATTTAATTTGGATTATTTTCAAGAGATAATTGTTGGATTAAATTCTTTTAATTTGAATAAAGTGATAATTAAAGGGATAAAGCTATCAAAATAGAAGAGTGGTGGCCAAATAAGGGACTCTAGCTTAGTAATTTCGGCTATAAAAGGAAAAGAGAGGCCATTCTACATTATTTTCTGTTCTTTGAAAGCCTCTGCCGAATTTTCTTCCCCAAATCTCCTTCTTCTTTTATTTTTGCCAAGCCGAAATACCTTGTGTTCTAGCCGAATCCTCCATCTTTATTCTTCCTTCTCTAATCCCTCCAAAAGCTGAAAGTTGTAAGATCATCATCTAGCCATAGCCGAATCTCTGAAGATTGAAGTGAAGGTGCAATCGATTTCTTCAAGTAAGGGTAAGGTCTCATTCGGTTTCATCCTTTTTCTTTTAAGATTTGCCGAAATCTAGGACTAACCCCATTAATATCTTGTTGCCGAAACTTTGAAGAGATCTTTCGGGATTTACAAGGAAGGAGAAGTTCTTTTCCCGAAGGTACACCATAGGCCACGTGTTCCCTAGTTATTCGGTGAGATTCAGGATTTAAAATCCACAAGGTAAGCATATGAAGTATTCGGCCAAGGCTTATTTTTGGTATTTAGAAGTATTTCCTATTTATTCAAAAGCCGGAAACTAACCTAGTTAAATGATTTGGTGGCTAGCCGATTTTTAAGGAAGGAATACTACAAAGTTTTCCGGATTTGATTTATAGTGAAATCGGCAACAAGGTAAGTTTAAGAATACTAATCCTACTAGGATTTGGATTTGTGGCCGAATGGCTTTTTATTAAAGCAGTAAGTGATTAATCAAATGTAGGGATTAAGGATCTAAGCATTAGATCATGCTTTTCGGGATCTCAAGGAATTTCTAAGCGAACCAGGTGTGTACCCCACACTATCTTTTAGTACGATGTATGGCTTAAACTTGTTATATGTTCTAATATGAAAATATAATAATGTGGCTAATGTACCATGTTATGGTACAAAGTACGCAGGTACGTTTCCTACTCCTACTAGGATTACAAAATATGTTATACTTAACATGTGAAAAGTGACATGAATGTGAATTTAAGTATGATATGCATAATATGAATAATATGGGGCATTCGGGTTATATGAGAAAGGGGAAGTGAATGTGGTGACTTGGTCTCACTATCCGAATGTGGTGACTTCGGTCACATTATCGAATGTGGTGACTTTGGTCACATTATCTCGAATGTGGTAACTCGATTCACGTTATTCGAATGTGGTGTCTCATGACACAATTATTCAGTGGCTATGCCACAAATTTTATATGGGCGATGAGCAAGTCGATCGCAGCGATCGCTTCGATGGTGTGTAGCGGATGGAGGGTTGACTTAGTAGTCCCCACGGTGTGCAGGTTGGTACGGGGATGTGTAGCGGATGGCACCTAGGTTTGGGTTTGGGTTGCATCATCATTTTATCTGTTTTATGAATAAGTATTTGATGTGAAAATGTATGCCTGATCTATTGAATTTTAGTGTTGTGTACACATTGAGTCTGTTGACTCACCCCATTGTGGGACTATTTTTCAGGTGACGATCAATAATGGACCGGGTTCGGCAGAAGCTTAGGGATGGCCATGCTCAGCTTGAATTTTTATTCAATATGGATATTTAATTTTATTTAAGTATTTTAGAATTTTATTTTGGGATTTTACTTGATGTAATAAGGCCATAAGTTACATTTCTTTATTTTTATTTTTAATCACTACGTTACGAATTATTTTCAATTAAAATTAAGTAAAATTTATTTCTTTAAAAATAAACCCTAACTGTTTTGTCACCTTAATTAATTGGATTTTAAATGGGTTTTTAACTCAAGCCCAACCCAAAACAATATTTTTTTTTAAAAATTCACATAAGTTTTTCCTAAGTAACAAAAGAACTTTGAACCGGTTTACTTGAGGAACATACCAGATCCGGTCTAGGCTCGTGGGCCGGGTGTGGGGTGTTTCAGTTTGGTATCAAAGCCCAGTTTTAAACTCTCGGCCTGTGGGCTAAGGCCCAAAACGTTTTCAAATCGAGCCCAACTGAGTTTTATGAAAGTATTTTTGAAGATGAGCAGGTTTTCTGGCATGGCACCTAAGTCTCTGAACTGCAGTCCACCGGTAAGTACCCCTAACTCTCGTATGATTACGTGATTTACGAATTATGGAAGGGTAGAAAAGGCATGGAGCGTAGAATAGCATGATAGGTACTTGAACCCTAGGACTAGTTTACTCAAACACAAACACATAAGACTTAATTGACTAACTAAACAACCCTATGGCTAAGTCGCCGAGTTAGGGTGTGGCAACCATTGTGCGCATGTCTAGGATTGGATCCGTAAGAGCCTGGTGCTTAAGCAGTCCTAGTGACTCACCTCCTCTTCGTTGGAATCCTACCTGGTGCGTAGCTTCGGTTCACCCTAACCAAGAGGACTCGGTCATAGGCTAAACACAATAACTAAAACCCGAAAAGGGAACTAGCCGTGTTTTTCTTAAAAACCCTAGTTTCAAAACTCCTAAAATTACCTTTTTCAATTTGTGAGAACTAATTTTACAAAATTTTTCGAAAAATTTTCGATTTATGAAAATTACAAAAATACCCCTAGTGGTAAATTACAAAAAAATACCCTTGGTTTATGAAATTTCCAAAATACCCACAGTTCTTATCAAGATTTCATTACTTTATAAATGTTCAAAAACCCTAATTTGCAAATTATCAAAAATACATTAATTTTGGAAAATTATGAAATTGCCCCTAACTTACAAAATTACCAAAATAACCCTGATTTCCAAAATTTTTGTAACATCACTGTTTTGGAAAGAACAATTGTCAAAAAGAACCCTCAAAGTTTTGCAACCTTTGAAATATCCCTGATTTATTGGATTTTACAAAATTACCCCGGTTTGTGAAAAAAATTACCAAAATACCACTGAGGTCTAAAATTACAGAAATACCCCTGATTTCGAAATTTTCCTAAATACCCCCAGATTTTGAAATTTTCCAAAAATTCAAAATTTCCAAAATACTTTTTGACAAAATCACAAAGGAACTTTTTCTTTTGAGAAATTACGAAAATACCCCTGTAGGACAAAATTACGAAAATACCCTTGGGTAGTGGAAAAACAACAACAATGAAAACTACAACATTTCTCGAATGAACGAAAGTTCATAATTGGTTGATGAATGTGAACGTGACTTTCTGAATAGTGAACTTGAGCTGAGAACTTTGTTTGATCGAAAGAACCACTTTTAAACATCTCTTTCCATAAAACTGTTCGTGGTTAATCAGTGAAACAAAAGTTTTGATGCATAAAACTCGTTAACCAGATTAAATCGCGACGTTAGAAAATGAGTTATAGGGGACGTTGTCGTCGTGGATGGGATAAGAGGAGTCTTGGACCGTCGACCGCGTCTAAGAGTCTTGTAAAAGACCGAAGGTTGAGAATTTCGCTCATGTTTTTAAGCCAACTACTAAAAATCCGGACCGTCCGTGTGCTCAGTGTGGAAGGTATCATGTTGGCAAGTGTTGGAACCGAGATCGGGAATGTTTTAGATGTAAGTCTAAGGCTCAGTTGGTTAAGAATTGCCCAGCAGCAACGAAGGTTTGTGGTTTAAACCATGGAGGAAATGGTCATGGAACACCGGTAGAGAGTCTTTGAAGGTTCGGATGTGAGACAACCAAGGATATGATAGCGGTTAAGTTCCTTGTTTTTGGAGTACTATTTATTGTTTTAGAGATAGTTTATTCTTGTGTTACAAGTGAACTTGTTTGAAACTTTGGATGTGAACCTAGAGAATGTGCCTAGAAAGTATGATAGTTCTTTAAGATCGAGAGTGTGACAATAGCGTAGTGGGGTGAGTTAGACCGCATGCGATTGTTCGTTAGTAAGTAATTTCGAGGACAAAATTATTTTTAAGGGGGTAGAAGCTGTAACATCCCTGAATAGGGCCTATGCGTTTCGGTTTAATTGCATGAAGTGACATGTTTTAGGTATTAAGAATAAATTTTGAACATTTTGGAAACCGGAAATGTATTGAAATGATTTGGAAATGAACATTTTTGAAACTTGAAAATGCATGGAAATGATTTAGAAATGAACATTTTTGGAAACCTGAAAATGTATGGACATGATTTAGAAATGATTCAAAAGAGGAAAGTGAACATTTCTGGAAACTTGGAAATGTAAGGAAATGATTCAAAAGAGGAAAGTGAACATTTCGGAAACTTGGAAATGTAAGGAAATGTCAAGTTTACTGATAGAACAAAAATTTTTGGAAACTTAGAAATGACTTAGAAATGTCGAGTTTTAAAGTTTAAAAGAGGAAATTAAGGCAAGGTGGCCTTAAAAGAAAAAGTTGGTGAAATTTGACACACAAACAGGCTTGGAAAAGTGGCCTGGAGATGCCACTTAGGGCCTCTAGAAATGGCGCCACATGCAAAGGAATTGGGCCTGAGTTCGAGTCATAGGGAAAGCAAATAAAAGAAATTTTATTTTGCTTCCAGAAGAAGTGAGGTGGACGGCACAAGGCTATAATTTAGGAGCTTTTATTCTTTTATTATTAAGAGATAAATAGTGGATAAATAAGGGATAAATAAAGGAATTAATTTGGATTATTTTCAAGAGATAATTGTTGGATTAAATTCTTTTAATTTGAATAAAGTGATAATTAAAGGGATAAAGCAATCAAAATAGAAGAATGGTGGCCAAGTAACAGACTCTAGCTTAGTAATTTCGGCTATAAAAGGAAAAGAGAGGCCATTCTGCATTATTTTCCGTTCTTTGAAAGCCTCTGCCATAGCCGAATCTCTGAAGATTGAAGTGAAGGTGCAATCGATTTCTTCAAGTAAGGGTAAGGTCTCATTCGGTTTCATCCTTTTTCTTTTAAGATTTGCCGAAATCTAGGACTAACCCCATTAATATCTTGTTGCCGAAACTTTGAAGAGATCTTTCGGGATTTACAAGGAAGGAGAAGTTCTTTTCCCGAAGGTACACCATAGGCCACGTGCTCCCTAGTTATTCGGTGAGATTCGGGATTTAAAATCCACAAGGTAAGCATATGAAGTTTTCGGCCAAGGCTTATTTTTGGTATTTAGAATTATTTCCTATTTATTCAAAAACCGGAAACTGACCTAGTTAAATGATTTGGTGGCTAGCCGATTTTTAAGGAAGGAATACTACAAAGTTTTCGGGATTTGATTTATAGTGAAATCGGCAACAAGGTAAGTTTAAGAATACTAATCCTACTAGGATTTAGATTTGTGGCCGAATTACTTTTTATTAAAGCAGTAAGTGATTAATCAAATGTAGGGATTAAGGATCTAAGCATTAGATCAAGCTTTTCAGAATCTCAAGGAATTTCTAAGCGAATCAGGTGTGTACCCCACACTATCTTTTAATACGATGTATGGCTTAAACTTGTTATATGTTCTAATATGAAAATATAATAATGTGGCTAATGTACCATGTTATGGTACAAAGTACTCAGGTACGTTTCCTACTCTTACTAGGATTACAAAATATGTTATACTTAACATGTGAAAAGTGACATGAATGTGAATTTAAGTATGATATGCATATTATGAATAATATGGGGCATTTGGGTTATATGAGAAAGGGGAAGTGAATGTGGTGACTTTGGTCTCACTATCTGAATGTGGTGACTTCGGTCACATTATCTGAATGTGGTGACTTCGGTCACATTATCTGAATGTGGTAACCGGTTATGTTATTCGAATATGGTGTCTCATGACACAATTATCTCGGTGGCTATGCCACAAATTTTTATATGGGCGATGAGCAAGTCAGCTGCTGTGTGGATCGCTTCGATGGTGTGTAAATGGATGGAAGGTTGACTTAGTAGTCCCACGGTGTGCGAGTTGGTACGGGGATGTGTAAAGAGATGGCACCTAGGTTTGGGTTTGGGTTGCATCATCATTTTATCTGTTATATGAATAAGTATTTGATATGAAAATGTATGCCTGATCTATTGAAGTTTAGTGTTGTGTACACATTGAGTCTGTTGACTCACCCCATTGTGGGACTATTTTTCAAGTGACGATCAATCATCATTCCCTATTGTGCTTTGCTGAATATACCTAAACTATTCCAACTGATTTCATCATCATTAATTTTGGTAAGTCTTCCAACTTTTTCCAAGTGAGTTATTTCATTAACATTGTGTTCCTAAGCCACACTTATTTTGTTCTTAGGTTTCTAAAATCTCTAGAAGAGAAAGGAGGAGTATCTAGGGTACAGAGGTATTCGAAATCTTCCCTTTCACCAACTGATTGATCATTGGGGTAGGTTTGATAAGATAATCATTAGGAGCGTGGAACCGTGGCTTAGCCAACAATCTTAGAAGAGTAGGCCATATTACATTCAATCGTGGTAGGTAATGATTGTTTAAGTTTGATTAAGTTCTTGAAAATATCCACTATTGAAGGGCTGATCGAATATTTGAATGAATGTAGGTTGGTGCCAAGAGGTGTTTTGCTAGTTTTCGTGAAAAAGGTGTGTAATCACACTATCTCCTCTACGAATCGGCAAAAGCCGAAAAGCCGAACCCTCAACATATTAGTTCTCATAAGTGTGTGATCGCTCGTGTGATAAATCGCGCCCACAATCATAGGCAATAGACTGTAGTGGCCACCACGAGCGTTCTCGTGCTCTTGGGTAGTTATGGGCCGCGTTAGGCTAAAATAGGCCGTGTGGGCCCAATGGGCTCATGGGCCCCACATGGAATAAAACCATGATAAGTGGAAAATACTAGACTGGGCTATATCGTTCGTAAAGTCGTGACTAAATATGGGCTAAATGGGCCACACGAGCGTCTGGGCCTACTTAGGCCAAATATTGGACCTTGGGCCCATTTACATCATTTTGATCATATAGGTTATCTGTGTCGCTCAAGACGACTGCGGACCTTTGGAAAGGTCGTTATCTACACTACTGAAACCCTAAAATAGGTAAAATGACCAAAATACCCCTAAAGGGTAAAATGTAAAATTACTATTTTACCCCTTATAGATGGAAATTACCATTTTACCCATAGAGGTAAGTTAACTGATGAATGCATATTATTGTATGACTGTATTGAGTAGGACATACTGGATACATGAGATATTTAAGACATGGCATACTTCATGGGGTTGGGATACTGTTATGGAGGAAGTGTATCTTTATCTTGGTGGCTTTGCCACAAATATCGCATCGCGACTTTTCTTCGCGATATCGATCATTGGCGGCTCTGTTTGCAATATCATCATCTTGGTGGCTTTGCCACATATACTGTTACTGGCAGCTCCACTGCGTTATTATTACAGGCCGCTATGCTGCAATATTGGTGTGTTGGCAGGGTGGGTTGATTTTATCCCCACATGGTGTGTTGGTTGGTACGGATAGTGTGTTGGATGGATTGGGGTGGGTTGTATATGTGCACCATACTGATACTGTAATGGGCTAAGGCCCACACTGTACTGTTACTGAATAGGGCTTAGGCCTAGACTGTTAATGCATGATAGGGATTACACACTGAGTTCTCGTAACTCACCTTTTTCTTTTAACTGTACAGGTAATCCCCAACTTTAGATGATTTGGAGCTGCGAGGGACTCGGAGGTGGCCATACGTTCGCTAATATTTTATTTTAGACCAAGTTATTTAAATTTTTATATTGGGTTGATATTTTTGTAATAAGGCCTCCGGTGATTTTAATTACTTTTAATTGGGTTTAATTTCTTATCTTAAAACTGCCAAACTGATACAAATAAGTTTTCAAAAATAATAATTGTCTTAAAAGATAAACACACATTTTCAAACTTCAAGATGACATCAATTAGAGTAGCTTTCGCGGGTTTTTAACCAACTAAGAAACCAACAGTAACAAACATGGCAATCATTTAAAAATGAATTTCTCTCAAAAGGCCTGATTTCGAAAAACACTTCGATGTGACACGTCAGATTCGGTCGTAACGTCTAAGTCAGGTTTGAGGTGTTACAGTGAGAGGAGTGTGGTATTTATACTTGAGGTTGGTGGCTGAATTTACTAAAAATGGTGTCAAGGATCCCTTGGTTCTCTCTCATTAATTGCTGGCCATAGCAAGTGGTAATGAGGCTAAGTTAGTTGCTTGATTTAAGCATGGAATCATGCTAAATTTAGCCATGGGGTGGATGATTTCTTGAGAAATCGTCAGGTGCTTATTTTTAATTATTTTCAAAGTGCAGGGACCTCCAAATAATTATCGCAAAGCAGTTTTTGGGATGCCACAAGCTTGTCCCAAATTTGGGCTTGACTCCCTCTTGTTGGACGATTTCATGACCCAATAAATAACCCGAAATGTCCACCATCTATCATCACTTAAATTGGGTCAAATTAACATCCTTATGACCTAATTTTGCATGGTTTTGCTGTCGAAGTAGGGTGGATTTTTTCTTGTCCATGGAAGATTTGTACTGAGCTCCACATTATATCACCTCATGGTCGCACTACATTATTAAAATGTAGCACATTAATAAATAACATGAAAATGATTTAATTTATGCAGAAAATTCATATAATAAAGCACAAATTTTCATATTTTATAAATTCATGTCCATGATTGAGATTTAAGCAAAATTCACTAAATTCATTAACAATTGTTTGGGATTAATTTTATTTTTAAGTAAAAAGGTGGTAAAATGACTAGAAAAACCATATACAATTTAGAACTTACACATCTCAAAACTGAATCCATTGTTTGTCCCGAGTAATATTTCATGTAAAGCACAACTTTTGCAAAAGTATTTTTTTTCAACATGTTTAAATAGCAATAATATTTGCACATAATCATGCATAAATAGAGTCATGCTCACAAATTCTTTTTGTTGATAAGTATCTCGAATGCAAACAGTATTTCAAAATTTTATTATAAGTGCGGAAAACTATTAATATAAGTCATAGAGTGCATGCTTTTAAAGATCATACATAACCTTCACCATTTGGTCAAAGTTTCCTTATCAATCAAACAAAGCAATCACAAGGTCTAATTAATGGTCCTCATATGTTGAACTTAGCACTTCCTCTCTACAAATGTAGATGACATAATTATCCAAATCAATAGGTCTTTTATATGGTTGTAATGGGGCTAGGATTAAGGTAGGGATAAAGAAAAGTGAATCTTAGGTTTAATAATCTTAACCCTATCTTTGCCTTAGATAAATTTGAGGTACATCCTTCCTGCTAATGAGTTTTTACCCCCCAAATTTAATTTGAAACATATGTCCCATACTCTCAATACTTTGAGTAATTATTTTGCTCTTTTTGTTTCACATTTTAATAAAGCTCTTTTTAACATACGAAGAACATGTACATTTTTTGGTATTTTTCCTCGATCTTTGCTCACCAATACAAGTATAGTTAAGATATGTGCTAAAATAAGATAAAATTTAAAATGATGGTAGCATGGCTTATGATTTAGGTAAATAACAATAAAATAGGCTTTAAGGCTCAAATGAACATTTCAAGGGTCAAATTTATATAGGGTAGGCTTCAAAGGCTCAACTGGTCCAAAGAAAATGTGCCTAAATCATGTTGAGATTCTTACGCCTCCTAGGATTTCACCTCAAGAAAGTTACTAAGTCAACTCTATGAACTTAAACCTTCATGCATGTTTATTTTAAAAGAAGTTTAAGTTTCATGGTAAAAGGCTACATAAGACCTAAGAATACACAAGCATTCTAGTACTGAATATAACATAAAAAACTCTGATAAAATCAGAAATCATGCTTGCATTTAGACTAACTTATGACCGAAATTTCTTTCTGAACATTCATTTATTTTAGCATACTTATATGGAAAAGATTAAAACATACTTGAAAATTTAAAAATTTATGCAGATTTCCTTACTCCCCATTTAAAAAGAAGTAATGTCATTATTGCAAAAACAAAGTAACAAATGAAAATTGAACACTAGGTAGAAGAGCAAGAAATAAAAGTGAGTCATGAAGACTGCTTAAATACCAAGTCTTTCCCAATAATCATATCCTAGACATGTTCATTCCCATTACCACATCACTTCACTTTTTTTTTTTAATGAAGAGGCATTGAGATTATTTTATTCATGCTTGCAATATCTTATTTATAATACGAAAGCAAAATACTAAATAAGGAACAGAAATAAGCGCCTAAAAATAAATACTAAGGATAAGAAATTTCCCCCCTTTGTATTTGTGTCATCCTCCATGTCTTTTTCCTTTTCCCTTTTCTGTTGCAATTGATTTGGGAACTCAGGAGCAAAAGTGTTAGCGATATTGTTAAGATTATTTCATATGGAATCATCTCTAACTTTTGCATATCTCCAGCAAGCCTGTTGTTGTTTATGCATGAATTTCCACATATCCATCATAGTTGAAAATTTTGAATTCTTCTTAGTGTTTGAGGAAGTAGGGATGGTCAACTTGGGATTAAAACTTGGCTCCACTAGTCCAGCAACATTTGGCTCCACCATCGGTTCAAGGTTGTTTGGTTCCTCTTCAATTTCTGCTTCTTCTATCTCATCAACTAAGTTAGCTTCTGGTTCAGATTTGGTTGATGGCCCATCTGATTCTGGTTCATTTGGTTTATTTGGCTCAACTTGGTTGATTAGTCTAACATTCTTTACTAAACTCTCAAGACCATGCCTTGTTATGCAACCTTGAACATAATGGTCCTTCATCTTTACTTTACATCTTACCTGGGTCCTAAAGCAAACCGAAGTAATCAATGATGGAAAGTAGACACTTCCTATCTTTTTCCTAGCATAGTCTTGGATCTCTTTGAGAATAATTCTCCCAACATTCATAGACCTTTCTGTCATAATCGCATACAACAAAAGCATTCATTCCATCGAGATGGTTGAACTATGTGAGATAATCATGAAGCTATATCGAATAAAATACAACCATACCTTAGCTACAGATTTAAATATTCTCTTCAGTAAGAATGACTACCATACTTTCATATAATCCATTGGGATCCCGGATCTGTAACCATATTAAGAACTTCTTAAAGAAAATCCCAACTAATATTTGTCATCATGGTAGAGTAATCATCTTCTTCAATATCAAGTAAGTTAAACAAATCATTAATGGATTTAGAAGTAAGGGGTACCTTCTTTTTACAAACAAGAACTTCATTAGCATCTAGCGTGGTCAAGTTGGCATAGAACTCTCGCACTAAGTCTTCATGAGGCATTGGTCGTGCATGGCAGAATTGTACCCAATTTAAAGCATTAATTGTCTTTTGAATTGACAATGGCATAACCATCTTGTCATTTCTCTCTAAATTGAAACCTTTTTCAGATATCATGGGTTGATTCTTGAAGATAGAATCAAATCTTTCCCTTGCTTCCTCGTCTTGAATCACAATTAGATTTTTGACAGATGTCTTGGAAGATCTAGTTCTTTTGCAGGACATGGTATTTTTCCTAAAAAGTAGGCAAAATTTCAGCAAAAGGAAAGGAAAAGAAATGGTGGAGGTTTGCAACGATATTTTTGTGTGGTGGAGGTTTGCAACGGTGATGGATTCGCAATGGTGGCGAGGTTGCAGCAGCGACAAGGCTGCTCTGGCAATGATATTGATGTGGCGATAGGAGGGACTTGTGACAAGGGAAGAAAATTGGGGAAAATTTTCAGGATTTGAGGTTAACGACAAAGAGGAATGGAATGGGTGGCTAGGGTTTAAGCTAATTGCTTGAATGGTTGTAAAAATATGATTGTATGAAGGGGTTTATATAGTGATGGATTAGGGTAAATTTTTAGCAAAAATTTAGCTACAAGCCCAAAAAAATGTAGCTCCCAGTAGGTAAATTTCTCATCTCCATTGTTCAGGAACTCAAGCCCAAACTGCAATTATTTACTGAACTACAAAAATTAAACTATACTAGAAAAATAAACTAATTAGTACATGGGCCAAATTGACCCTCTTATTAAGCATAAACAAATAAAAATTAGAATTGTGGTATTTAAAATTAAAATCTAAACTTTTGGATTACTTAGAAAATTCCTTTTCAAAAAATTACATTAGATAAATAATGCAAGAAATGTTGGAGGGGGGTCACAAATGGTCCCACTTAGGTTCCAATCTACTTAGACATATTTAGTTTAATGTATTAATTTAAGAAAAATAATTTCTAAGTATGTTGTTTATTAAAAATAAAAACATAAAAATTAAAGGTCTATTAAATTAAACGAGATTTCAATTTGCTTAACTTCACCATCCTAATAGTGTTTGAGACGTTGACCATTAACTTTAAACATACCTCCCTTCTTGTTGTAGAATTCTACCGCTCTATATGGCTAAACTTTATAGATGGTATAAGGTCCTTTCTATCGGGATTTGAGGTTTCCCGAAAATAACCTTACCCTTGAGTTAAACAATAATACTTTTTGTCCTACTCTGAATTCACATGGTTGTATACTGTTGTCATGCCATTTCTTAGTCTTTTCTTTACACATCTCTGCATTCTGATATTAAAATAACATCAACTCTTCTAACTTGTCAAGACGTAACATCCTTCTCTCACTGGCTTGCTTAATATCCAAATTTAATTACTTTAAAGCCCAGTGAGCTTTATTCTCCAAATCAAGTGGCAAATGACATGCCTTTACAAAGACTGACCGATAATAAGTCATTCCTAACGGTGTCCTAAAACCAGTTTGATAGGCCCATAGACAATCATCGACCCTTCGAAAACAATCTTTTCTATTAGGTCGCACTACCTTTTCAAGTATTCCTCTAACCTCATGGTTCACCCGTTCAACTTGCCCATTTGACTGTGGATGATAAGCAGTGGCAATTTTGCATTTCACATTATACTTGTCATGCAACTACTTAAGCCATTTTTTTACAAAGTGAGATCCTTCATCACTTATTATAGCTCTCGGAGTCCCAAACCATGTAAACACATGCTTATGTAAAAATCGCATGACTACCTTAGCATCATTCGTTGGGTGTGCCTCGGGTTCAACCCAGTTATATACGTAATCGACGGCAACGAGGATATACTTGTTGCCATACAAATATATACATGCATAGAATATTGATGCCCATATGTCATCCTACTTATAATTCAATTTATACTATTTTTGGTGATTTTTCAAAATCACATAACTGCTGTTGTTTCAATCTATTTTACTGAAAATTTTACTCTCCCATGTTTTCTTTATATCACTTTCATATATGCACACATAACACCAAGCATAACCAATACTAACCATACAAATGAATAATTATCACCAATATTTACAAGTATTCATAGTGGCACTTACACCATATAAGCCTTACCACCATTTCAATCACGTATCACATATCAAATACATTATGCACATATACATATGATCACATGCACCCTTATTCACACAAACACTTGCTCACACGTACATTTGCCACATTTCTCAATTGGTCACATTCGCACATGCACTTATTCATAACATGATCACACCAATCATCATTAGTAAATTATCTCGTTGAACCCCTTCGAAAAACGCCCGATACTAGGTGGTCTCAGCAAATAACTCCACCTACACATAATTCGGCTTTCTTGTACACATGGTGAAGGTCCCTTATCACCCATGTGACCTAGCCATTCCATCTCGTAGCTTTCTTGTCTACATGGCGTCCAACACCAGGAACCACTCTTGTGACCTAGCTATTCATCACCCATAACTTTCTTGTACACATGGTATACACACAGTATTACACATGTGACCTAGTTACATATGAAATTATTATCCCGTAGCTTTCTTGCACACTTGGTGAAAGTCCCTTACCATCCATGTGGCCTAGCTACATATCAAAATTTGCCATCTCGTAGCTTTCTTGTGCACACGGTGAAGGTCCCTTATCACTCGTGTGACCTAGCTACATATTGTCCGTATCTCTCGGTTTTTCGAAGGTTCAATCGAGAATTTCCCATTCAATACATTTTCATATTTTAGTTACCACTTAATGATTTCCATAATATCTAGCAAAATAATTATTGAACAAGTAAAATAAATACGTTATTTACATATAAACTTTGTTTTCGAAATCTCGTCAGGTACAACCGTATAGCAACTCATACAACCCATGTAATATTAATTTAACATTCAATTCTTGTAACATTAATTTGCCATTCAATTTCACAGGACACAACAAACACCACATTTTCCATACCATACATACCATCCATCAACTTCTCCTAAACATATTAAATCATACAATTTATGCCATATCAATAGAGAATTACAATTCAAGCATGGTGTTGCATTATTATTAACACACGAACTTACCTCGGATCTAGAAATGGCAATTTACCATTTTAATCCATAACCTTGTATTTTCCCAATTTAAGCCCGAACCTCGATTTCCTTGATCTATATCACATTTAGCCTACTAATTAGTCAGATTATTCATATGGGTCCCAAAATCATATTTTTTACAAATTGCACTTTGACCCCTAAACTTTCACGTATTTGCACTTTTGCCCCAATGCTCGTAAATTAAACTTCAGCCTTTATTTTCATGTTCTATAACATGTTGATCATTTTTCTCTTCTATGGCAACATCAAATTCTTGCTCTAACATGTATTTATGTACATTAGGTATTTTTGCCGATTATGTCGTTTTACTCGTTTTCACTTAAAATCACCTAGTAAAAGTTGTTTAACATAATTCTAAGCTTCATATTCTACCATAAAACATCAAAATAAACACATTTCACCTATGGGTATTTTTCCAAACATGATCCCTAGGTTAAATTATTGCTAGAATAAGCTAAATCAAGTTACCTGGACTCCAAAAACGTAAAGAACATGAAAAACGGGGCTAGAATGGACTTACCATGAAGCTTTGATAGCTTGAAAACCCTATCCATGGCTTCCCACATGTTAAATTTGGCCTAAGCTTGAAGATGGACAAATTTGGCATTTAAATTTTGTTTTTAATTTATTTAATTCACTAAATTACCAAAATGCCCCTTAAAAATCTTTTGAAACGTACCCATCCATGTCCATTTTTGTCCACCAACTTAACCAATGGTCTAATTATTATTTAAGGACCTCCAATTTAAAATTTCATAACAATTGGACACCTCTAACATGTAGAACTCAACTTTTGCACTTTTTACAATTTAGTCCTTTTGACTAAATTGAGTGCCCAAACGTCAAAATTTTCGAATGAGATTTTCACAAAATCATTCCGTGAAATTGTAGACCATAAAAATATAACAAAAATAAAATTTTCCTCGTCAGATTTGTGATCTCGAAACCACTCTTCCGACTAGGCCCTAATTCGGGATGTTACATTTCTCTCCCTTTAAGGATTTTCGTCCTCAAAAATCTTACCAGAAGAGTGGTTTAGTTCCTCATAATCTTTACTATCTCATAAATAGTGCTAAAAAACTTTTATTTTACCCTTCATTAAAATCCAGGGTCTTATTTAGCTTAAGATAACAAAAATGCTTTAATTGAATGCATTAACCTTGATTAACTTACTCGAGGAAAGGAATCCAGCATACAAATTGAAACTGAAATTCCATCATTTATTCCTTTATTGATATTAGGTCTTTACACGAAGATTTAGAGAAATCCAGATACGGGGGTCATCATGTTACTATAATCAAGCCAAAAGCACATTCATAATCGACATAGTAGAAATCCAAGACAGTGGAATCCAAGATAAAAATATCCAAGGTACAGAAATCCAAGATACCATATCATAAAGAAAGACCCAGAAAAATGTTCATAAGAAAAATATGAAGAATCTTGATAATTCTTCAGAGAAAAGAAGTCCAGAAGAATACATCAATCCAAGCCACTAGGATTAAATGCAATAAGGATAATATGCCTTCGGATATATGTATATTGAATAGAGCATCAATTAGGAGAAACAAATTTATATCATCATGCGTATTTTTTCGTAAAGTCCCATTAGATGGAATGTAATGAAATGCCAAAGAGACATAGAGCAATACAGATTATGTACTAGTCAGGCTTACTTTCGTCTATACATCTTGATTAGAAAGCACTCCCATAAAATAAGGATTTTATCAGTGAGGTAGTAACCGAAAAAAAAATATTTTCGAGAACAGTTAAACATACAGAATACATTGGAAAAGACTGCCATAATCTGGTATCTTACCTTTCAACATTATTCCTTCAATTAATTATGCCATCATAAATCTCACATTATGCTTTTCATTAAAGAAGTTCAGTTCAGAAGAAATTTCCAGTTAATACATTTCCCAACATCTTACCTTATTAGTCCTGTCGTTACTTATCAATCTAATTTAATTTCTGATCATGTTCATAATCATTTTATAGCTGAACCCTTTTGGTATCATACTTATGAACTTATTCAATATGAATCTCGTGAAATTCCTTCACAAAATACTCTGGTAAAGGGGTAGGGTTGTAAGATCCCTGACTCGTCTCTCATACACATGTACATGTGACACTATTCATCATTATAGTCATAAAACTTAGTTCAATCAATTTAGCACATTTATTTAAGCTATGCAAGTTTTCCAATCATACTTATTCAAACAAGCATACGTAGACATTTGTTCTATCAATATTTATGATAAGTCACCCAAACAAATGCATTCATTCAAGTAAATCAATCATACGCATCATGGAATCATCGTTTAAACATATGTAAGCTCATCATAGTATAATCCTTTATTCACACCTTTGTGGATTTCTATTTATCACATTCACTTAATCAACTAAGTCAAGTGTACAACATCATATGAGCATCAAACAAGCTTGAGTATTCAACGCAACATGAACTTCCATCTCACATGTTATCACGTATATCATGAACTTTTATTCATAATTTTCTGAATCCAGGCTTATCATAACTATACATTACCCGAATACCTTAGCATCACATTTAACATGGTTGGTGTACCTCTGTTGGAGAGTACCTCTATCCAAACTAGATGGTTCTCATTTGCGTCAGAAGACATCACACTATCACGAATTGGTGGCATGTATAGCTAGACTCTCATTCATGCTAGGTTAGTCTGAGAACCGACTAAACCATAGCTCTGATACCACTAAATGTAACACCCCTTACCCGTATCCAACTCCGGGATAGGGTTCGAGGCGTTACCGGACTTAAACATTCATAATCATAGAAAACTGGGTTTCCAAATTTCACCCAAAATTACAACTTTTCAAATACATGCATTTGACCTTGTCATCTATTTAATCACTTATACCACATAACAAGACATTAACACATACCATGGACGAATAGGCTTACAAGCCAAAATCATCATACGCCACATCTCATGGCTATAATCAACCATCAATATAAGCCAATACATTTGACTAATCACAACAACATCCATCATAGAAAAATTAAGTCTCTATACATGCCACACACTTGAAAACATTTAACATACATATGCCAATACTCCAAAGATAATAGCTCGATAGTGTGATGCTGCCTCCGACGATCTCCAACCCTGAGCTGACATGACAAAACTAAAAGAAATAGAAAGGAGGGAGTAAGCTTTACGCTTAGTAAGCTCACATGAAAATAATAAGCAATGCGATAACATCCTAATTTCATATTTTTTCTATTTATTCAAATTCCGGTTAAGTTGTTTTCTCAATTCACATTCATTAAATTATTTATATCTGGAGCTACGGTACTCAAAATTAAGGTTTGTTAATTTTACATGAAACTAGACTCACATATCCTCTTAGCATAAAATTTTTAGAATTTTGGTTCAGCCAATTAGTACAGTTTATTCTTTAAAGTCTCCCCTTTTACGCTGTTTGACTATATTGACCTCTCTTCACTACGAATCCATTTTCTCTGCATAAAGAGTTCATATGACCTTCTTGTTTAGTAAAATTGAAAAATAGACTCATTCAGGATTTTAGGCATATAAATTATATCCCATAACTATTTTTATACAATTTTTAATGATTTTTCCAAGGAAGAACAGGGGATCACGTAATCATTCTAAACCAGTCTCACAAATATTTAAATATCCCAAATTGTACAAATCATTTTCTTTTATATGAAAATGGACTCAATAAGCTTTAAATTAATATCTTGTCCAACTTATAATTCAATTTCTACTATTTTTGGTGATTTTTCAAAATCACATAACTGCTGTTGTTTAAATCTATTTTACTGAAAATTTTACTCTCCCATGTTTTCTTTCTATCACATTCATATATGCACACATAACACCAAGCATAACCAATACTATCCATACAAATGAATACTTATCACCAACATTTACAAGTATTCATATTGGCACTTACACCATATCAGCCTTACCACCATTTCAATCACGTATCACATATCAAACACATTATGCACATACACGTACCCTTGTTCACACAAACACTTGCTCACACAAACACTTGCTCACACGTATATTTGCTACATTTCTAAATTGGTCACATTCACACCTGCACTTATTCATAACATGATCGTACGTATCATCATTAGTAAATTATCTCGTTGAACCCCTTCGAAAAACGCCCGATACTAGGTGGTCTTAGCACATAACTCCACCTTTACATAATTCGACTTTCTTGTACACATGGTGAAGGTCCCTTATCACCCATGTGACCTAGACATTCCATCTCGTAGCTTTTTTATCTACATGGCGTCCAACACTAGGAACCACTCATGTTACCTAGCTACTCATAACCCGTAACTTTCTTGTACACATGTATACACACAGTACTACACATGTGATGAAATTATTATCCTGTAGCTTTCTTGCACACATGGTGAAAGTCCCTTATCATCCATGTGGCCTAGCTACATATCAAATTTTACCATCTCGTAGCTTTCTTATGCACACGGTGAAGGTCCCTTATCACTCGTGTGACCTAGCTACATGTTGTCCGTATCTCTCGATTTTTCGAAGGTTCAATCGAGAATTTCCCATTCCATACATTTTCATATTTTAGTTATCACTTAATGATTTCCATAATATCTAGCAAAAATAATTATTGAACAAGTAAAATAAATACATTATTTACATATAAACTTTGTTGTCGAAATCTCGTCAGGTACAACCGTGTAGCAACTCATACAACCCATGTAATATTAATTTAACATTCAATTCTTGTAACATTAATTTGCCATTCAATTTCACAGGACATAACAAACACCACATTTTCCATACCATACATACCATCCATCAACTTCTCCTAAACATATTAAATCATACAATGTATGCCATATCAATAGAGAATTACAATTCAAGCATGGTGTTGCATTATTATTAACACACGAACTTACCTCGGATCCAGAAACGGCAATTTACCATTTTAATCCATAACCTTGTATTTTCCCGATTTAAGCCCGAATCTCGATTTCCTTGATCTATATCACATTTAGACTTCTAATTAGTCACATTATTCATATGGGTCCAAAAATCATATTTTTTTCAAATTGCACTTTGACCCCTAAACTTTCACGTATTTGTACTTTTGCCCCAATGCTCGTAAATTAAACTCCAGCCCTTATTCTTATGTTGTATAACATGCTTATCTTTTTCTCTTCTATGGCAACATCAAATTCTTGCTCTAACATACATTTATGTACATTAGGTATTTCTGCCGATTATGTCATTGTACGCGTTTTCACTTAAAATCGCTTAGTAAAAGTTGTTTAATACAATTCTAAGCTTCATATTTTACCATAAAACATCAAAATTAACACATTTCACCTATGCGTATTTTTCCAAATATGAACCTTAGGTTAAATTATCGCTAGAATAAGCTAAATTAAGTTACCGAGACTCCAAAAACCTAAAGAACATGAAAAACGGGGCTAGAATGGACTTACCATGAAGCTTGGAAAGCTTGAAAACTCTATCCATGGCTTCCCACATTTTATATTCGGCCTAAGCTTGAAGTTGGACAAATTTGGCATTTAAATTTTATTTTTAATTCATTTAATTCACTAAATTACCAAAATGCCCCTTAAAAAATCTTTTGAAACATACCCAACCATGTCCATTTTTGTCCACCAACTTAACCAATGGTCTAATTATTTTTTAAGAACCTCCAATTTAAAATTTCATAACAATTGGACACCTCTAACATGTAGAACTCAACTTTTGCACTTTTTACAATTTAGTCCTTTTGACTAAATTGAGTGCCCAAACGTCAAAATTTTCGAATGAGGTTTTCATGAAATCATTCCGTGAAATTGTAGACCATAAAAATATAATAAAAATAAAATTTTCCTTATTGAATTTGTGATCTCGAAACTACTGTTCCGACTAGGCCCTAATTCGGGATATTACATCCTGCCCCATGTCCGTGCCTGCGAAACTATCTAACTTGGGTCACACGGCCACGCCACACACCCGTGTGCTAGGCCTTGTAACTACCTGACTTACAACCCTTGAAAAGCTACAGGGGACACATGGCCGTGTTGGATGGCTGTGTGTCACACACAGTTGAGACATACGCCCGTGTCCCTGGCCGTGTAACTACCTAACTTACAACCCTTTGAAAGCTACAGGGGACACATGGCCGTGTCGCATGGCCATGTCGACGAAAAATAGGCCATTTCCAAGCCATTTTTCTCACGCAACCATGCTCACACCTACAACCAATTTTCCACATGTAAACAAGCATTATAAATGCACCAAATTGTGCATCCACAAGGTAAACCAATAAGGTATATGTGCATACAACCAATATGCCCAAAAGGCACCTGGATCACAACAATTAAACATGTATAACCATATGCATAGTTTAGCAAAAAGTTCAATCAACTTATAACTAAGTTTATGCCAAAACTTACTACTTTATTTACCTATCAAATTCACACCAAAAAAAAAAAAAAAATAGCCATTTGACATTTAGCACCATTAGCCATATATGTCCACTACATTCCAAATACCAAAATGATCATATTCAACCATGTCAAAGAATAGTCCATTACACGCATTTTAAATACCATTTCAACATCCATAATTTAAGCATAATAAAGACTATAAAATCAACCATCATAAGGTCACACATATATATATCATAATTACAAGCCAAAACATAATGGCTATAACATCAACCAAAACACATGCACATGTGCATATTTAACCAATTATCACTTAACTTGCTTTTGTAATAACCCCTTTTTTGGGTCAAATCGGAATAGTGGTTTCAGGACCACAAATCCAAAGTTGAAATATTTTTTTTAATATTATTTTAAGTGTTTACAGCATGATAGCATGTATGTGTGAAAGTTTCGTGAAGTAGTTTTATCGTTTGAATGCTTAATTTGGTAAAAAGGGCTAAATCGCGTAAAGTGTAAAAGTACAGTTCTATAAGCTAAAAAGTGTTTATTAGCTATGGTTTTTAAAGTGAGGGTCCTCAAATGGTAATTAAACCATTTGAAATGTGAGTGGACATTTATGGGTATTATTATGTATGCTTTAATCGTTTTATTATAAGGTTAATATAGTAAATTAATTAATAATGTTATAATTACGAAACAAAAGTCTATTTTTCTATTCATTCATCTTCTAGCTTAAATTTGCTAAAGAAAAATAGCCATTGGAGCTTGAATATTTGGCAAAACAAATTTGTATGCATGTAAGCCCATTTTTGTCCCGTTTTTAATGATTTCTATGTTTTTGATATCGTTGCAGCTAGTGCTAGCTAGCATAGGGACTAATTTGTGAAACTGTTAAAGATTTTGAATGATGCCATTAATGAATAAATATGTGTTTTGATGTTTGATGATAGATTATGAAAGTTTGTTGTGAATTATACAAGTTCTATAAAGTGGTTTTTAGTAAAAATGCAAAATAGGGATTAAATTGAGAAAACTGTAAAGTTAGTGGTTAAAATGTGAAATAAATGTAAATCCCTAAAATTTTAAATTTTGATTTCGTGTATGTGTGACACACAATGTCTATCTGCTTCAGTGGTTATGTATTTTGGTTGTGTGTGAGAGGTCCCAAGTTCAAGCCTTACTTGGGCAAATTTTTGTATTCTTTTATAAATAAAGCCTTAACCTTGTGCAAAGGGCTTAAGTTTAATTGTTGGCAAGTTTATATCAGAATGGGCCTGCTGGTCTGGTGGTTAAGTGGAGTGTTAGTGTGTAGGAGATTCTGTTGCGCAGGGGAATTAATTTTTGTTTCAAGCGTGTGGCGTGGTAGAGTTCAAATTAAACTGGACTGTTGAGTAGTTGTGTTTTAATGGGTTAATAGGGAGTGTTTTTAGGAGATAATTGGGGAGAAGTTATCAAAATAAGGTTTTCTTCTTATTAGTTTTCTATTTTCTTTTTTCCCAACAAATTTTCTTACGTTAGACTTTTGTTTCTCTACCTTTTCTTCTCCCTTCTTGTTCACTTTTGGTTTTTTTCCCCTTTGGTCGATTCTTGTTTCTTCTCTTTCCCCTCTCTTTTCGTATTCTTGATCGGTTCATCTCTTGCTCTATACTCGAAATTCTCTTCCTTTTTTCCCTACTCTTTTCGTTTCTTTATTTTTTTGCGAGTCATCTTTTTGAGTGCAACTTTCGACTTCATCTATTTCGGTAAGTGGAATTTTTTCCCTTAGTTATCATATTTCGATTAGGCAATTAACAAAGGGTTCATTTTACTCTCGTTTAGGTGTTGTTCAAAGGTTTTTAAGCAGATGTTCCAGTGTGTGGAGACGACTGGTTATAAAATTTGTCGTGGTAAGGTTTCGAATCATCGTTGGTTTAGTTTCTCAAGTATTATGTTGGGGATATTTGGTTTGTTGACGAATTAAGTGATTAATCCGAAGATATGTTGGTCGATTTTTAGGTTTTGGAGGCTTAGGAGTGCTTACACATCGGAAACGATATCAGGTGTGTACCCGAAACGCAAAAAATGGGATTCAGCAAAAAGCCAAAATTGATTGCTATTAAGAAATTAGAGAATAAGAGAAAATGATGCGAAAAATTGTAGAGAAAGGAAATAAGGGTGTTATAAAACTTGGAAATTAACATTTTGCACTAAAATAGTTTTGGACAACAGTAGTAGTCTAACTTTGAAAAATCATCAAAAATATTGGGAATTGAGTTAGAGGTTGAATAAAATATGAAATTAAATTTTATTGAGTCTAGTTTTTCATGGAAGAAACAGTGTAAGGAATGGAATTGTAAATCATGAGACATAAGAAATTTTGTGAGAGAAAGTCAGGATGATTTCAAGTTCCCGTATTCTGACTTAGGAAAATAATCAAAATTTGTTAAAAAATAAATAGGGGCTTAAATTTATATTTTTAAATCCTTATTGACTATATTTTCAAGAGAAATAAACAGAAACATCATCTAAATTCTGTACTAAGAGATAAATAATTTTTCGTAAGGAAAGGATAAAGCTGTCAAACAGCAGAATAGGGATAAGTTTAAAGTTTTTACTATAGTTATTTGATAAACTATAAATTCTAAAGTTTTTATGGTAGAAAGGTATTTGAGTCTAGTTTCAAACAAATCAAGCGGATCTTAATTTTGAATTATTTAGCTCAAGATATAAATAATTTAGCGATAATGATTCAAGTAGACAGCTTTAAATGAACATATAATTAAATTGTGAAAACATATATGAGTATGATCTAGCATGGGTTACAGTAAAAATGGATCACACGGCCAAGGGCAATTTGGGCCGAGTGGGCCACACGGGCAGATCACATGGGCATGTAGGCCCATTTTCACTGAAATGTTTCTAAGGTTGCACGGGTCGCCCAAGTCAACTGTGAATCTACTGTAGGGTCAGTAAGCACTACTTAGACCCCTAAATGTGTGAAATTGACTGAACGATATCTGTACTGAGCATATTAATATCTGAACTGAATATATGTACTGAAATTGCATAATAGCATGTCACCCATTGTGTGTTGCATTGCATTAGGTTGGGGGTTGTTATTCGGAGGAAGTGTACTGAAAGGCTTTAAGCATAATTTCTTCGATACTCATTTGCATTGGCAACTCTCTTGTATTGTACCGTATTTAGTACTACTTGTAGTGTAGGGATGGGTGGGTTGATTATATCCCCACATAGAGTGTAGGGTTGGACGGAGATGGTGTGTAGAGGTTGGTTGGGTAGGATTTTTTGTTCTTTGCATAATCATGCATCGCGCATCGATATCGTGATGGGCTAAGGCCCTACTGCATTTTTGACACTGTACTTAGATGGGCTAAGGCCCAAACTGTCACTAATACTGGAAAGGGCTTAGGCCCAAGACTATTCAAATGTGCACTGTGAATACTAATTGTTTGTTTGTTTTTGCGAAATTACACACTAAGTTTACCTAAACTCGTCCTTTTTGTTTAATGTGCACAGGTAATCCCCAGACTTTTTGGACTTCATGGTTTTCAATTTACGATTTATGATTTGATTATGATTGATTATTTGGGATGTAATTTAAGGACCTTCTGGGACTTTGGTTTTAAATTTGGTTATTTATTTATTTATTTATTAAGGATTTACTCCTACTAGGCGTATGAAATTCGGTTTTCAAAAAGTTAAAGTAATTTCTAAACACATGATCACCTAGACTGTTTTATTAAAGCTTCCGCGACGATGGATGTTTCAAAAAATGTTTTAAATAAATAAAGAAGACTTCTTAAGTTCTAACAAAGGTTTACTAAAGATAATAAAATGGAATGTTTTCATAGTAACAACGAGGTTTCAAAAACACTATCGTGTGACATTGCTATATACAGTCATAACGTCTAGGCCCAGTTTAGGGTGTTACAGTTAGTGGTATCAGAACGAGGTTGCAAAACTCGACTGTGGATTATGGGTTTTATAAAAAATGGGCTTTCTAAAAATTGATTGATTTCCATATTATTTGAAATGTTTTTACTGAGTAAGTGGTACAACGAGTCTCTAGCGCCGATCCTGTAAGTATTCTGAACTGTGATTTGTTTTAAACTGAAACTGTTATGGATAGTATATTCTGAAACTACTATAGGTAGTAAACTGTACTAAAAACACTCTAGTTAGTGTATAGTGAAAATTGTAGAGAAACTGAAAACAATAGTGAGACTGCTATTTACGAAAACAACGCTGGGCCCCCTATTACTCCTACTGGACTGCAGTCATGTACTGATTGTGGTAGACATCATCAGGGCGAGTGTTTCAAGAGGGCTGGGGAAATCTGTAAGGGTTAACAAGCTATTTAGAGACATTCCTTTAGAGATTCAAGAAGAAATCTTTCTGGCTAATCTGATGGAGCTTCTTTTTGGGGAGTTCGATTTAATTTTGGGGATGGACTGGTTGGTCAAGCATTGTGTTAGCTTGGAATGCGCGATTAAGAGGGTCGTACTGAGGACTGAAGAGGATAAGGAGGTAGTCATGATTGGCGAACGCTGGAATTACTTATCTAATGTGATCTCTGCATTAGTGGCAGAGGAGATGGTTCGTAAGGGATGTGAGGCATTCTTGGCCTACGTAAGTTTTTCAGATTCTGGAGATTCTACAGTTAAAGATATCATAATGGTAAAGGATTTTTCAGACGTCTTTCTTGAGGAGCTATTGGGGTTACCTCTGAATCGCGAGTTGGAATTTAGGATTGAGCTACTTCTAGGTATAGCTTCACTGTCCATCGCTCCCTATCGAATGGCACCGAAGGAGCTTGTGGAGCTTAAGGCTCAAATTCAAGAGCTGTGCTATTAATTTTCGAGGTAGTTGGGAGGATTATCTACCGCTAGCGGAGTTCACCTATAATAACAGTTTCCAGTCTAGCATCTAGATGACACCTTACGAGGCACTATATGGTCGTAAGTGTCGCACCCCTTTATGTTGGACTGAGATGGGCGAGTGATGTGTTCTGGGTCCTGAGTTGGTTTCTAAGACAGAGGAGAAGGTTTGACTGGTTCGGGATCGACTAAAAGCAGCTTTTGATATACAGAAATCCTATGCGGACATGAAGTGATGTGAGATTGAGTATTCGGTGGGGGACTTTGAATTCCTTAAGGTCTCACCATGGAATATGGTACTGAGGTTTGGTCGTAAGGGCAAGTTGAGCCTTAGGTTTATTGGACCTTACCGCAGTTTGAAGCAAGTGGGACCAGTTGCTTATCAGTTGGAGCTACCTCCAGAGTTGGATCGTATCCATGACGTGTTCTACGTCTTGATGTTGAGGCGCTACCACTCTGATCCTACTCACATCGTTTCCATTGAGGAGATTGAGGTTAGGCTAGACTTGACCTTTGTAAAGAAGCCAGTTCAAATTCTGGATTGAGATGTAAAAGTACTAAGGAGGAAATCTATTCCACTGGTTAAGTTTCTTTGGCATAATCATAGCACTGAGGAGGATACGTGGGAGCCTGAGGATATGATGGTCAACAATATCCTTATCTGTTCTGACTGGGTAAATTTTGATGACAAAATTTTCTTTTAGGGGGAAGAATTGTAATGCCCCAAAATTTTAATTTTTGATTTCCTGCATGTGTGACACACAATGTCTATCTGCTTCAGTGGTTATGTATTTTGGTTGTGTGTGAGAGGTCCCAAGTTCAAGTCTTACTTGGGCAAATTTTGGTATTCTTTTATAAATAAGCCTTAACCTTGTGCAACAGCCTTATGTTTAATAGTTGGTTAGTTTATATCACAATGGACCTACTGGTCTGGTGGTTAATTGGAGTGTTAGTGTGTAGGAGGTCTTGTGTTCGAGCCCCTTCGCAAGTAGGGGAATTAATTTTTGTTTGAGGCGTGTGGCGTGGAGTTCAAATTAAACTTGACTGCTGAGTAGTTGTGTTTTTGTAGGTTAATAAGGAGTGTTTTTAGGAGATAATTAGGAAGAGTTTATCAAAATAAGATTTACTTCTTATCAGTTTTCTATTTGCTTTTTTCCCAACAAATTTTTTGACGTTAGACTTTTGTTTCTCTGTCATTTTTGCTCCCTTCTTGTTCACTTTTGGTTTTTGTTCCCCTTTGGTCGAATCTTGCTTCTTCTCTTTCCCCTGAAAAGCAACTACACTCATACTTTTTCCAACAACATATAGCATAACAATAATGCACATTTAGTTTCCATTAACAAGACATTGACACTACTCCATCATGCATATACTTCATACATTACTCATTCAATTGCACAAGTTTGCACTTCATGAAATTTCATCATCATTGATTAGATGTAACTTAACTAGTGTTGGCCAATTCCAATGGCCAATTACAAAATGAATTGAGTGACATTAACAGCCAACACATTGGCTAACCAATATGACATATAACAAAATGAACAAATTCCTATACATGCCATACCAAAAATAATCAAACTTTACTATACCAAAAGCATAGCTTGATAGTGTGAACCGAGCTCCGACGTCCTTCGATCCCTAAGCTAGCTTGGCAATACTACAAGGAAATGGAAAAGAGAGGGAATAAGCATAATGCTTAGTAAGTTTGCATGTAATAAATAGCAACATAAATCTTATGATACATTCATACATTACATTAAATAATAACACAAGTTCTCAAGCACATTGACATAGCTCACTCATGCTTACTCTGACCAATCACATATCATATATCAGAATCATTTCTTGTGAATTTCTCATATGTACCTGTATCACTTCATCACATAACTTCAGCACTTTTTCCATCTTTAACATAAACTTAGCTCTTTACCCCATTGAACCACTTGGAATATCGAAAGATACCCAAACTCGTCATACACGTAATAAGATGCCAATGCCATATCCCAGATATGGTCTTACATGGGATCACATGTCGATGCCGATGCCATATCCCAGATATGGTCTTATACGGGATCTCATATCGATGTCGATGCCATATTCCATATATAGTCTTACACGAGATCGTATATCAATGCCATGTCCAGACATGGTCTTACACGAAGTCTCTCTTTTCGATGACGATGCCATATCCTATATATGGTCTTACACGAGATTTCAATTCGGTGCGGAGGCCATGTCCCAGACATGGTCTTATACGGGACCTTAACAATCTCATGTCATGACAGTGGTATCCTTTCTATTCCTAAGGTTCAACCGGGACTTCAACATAATATAACTTCATCATACTTTCACCGAGACCGCATTAATCAATTTAGTAGAAATAATAAACATTTCTCATGATATCAAGCATTTAAATGCATAATAATATTATGATGATTTATTACACACAAATTTACCTCGGTACTAAAATGTCTTGTTACTCAATTTACAAAATGGTTCCTAGGCTCGTACAATGAAACGTACTCATTTACTTGATTACCCAAGCCTAGCCGAACCTATCTTAAGTTTATAATAGCTCATATTTTTCTTCAAAACTAATTTTTTTACTATACATTCACCTTTATAAATAGGTTCTTTTATGAATTTTCCATGAAAATCACTTAGAAAAAGATGTTCATCACACATCAAGCTTTCATGTTCCTCCATAAAACATCAAAATACATGCATAAATCTGTGAACATGAACTCTAACTTAAAATAATGGTAGAAATAGCTAAATTAAGCTACGAGGATCTCAAAATACAAAGAAAATAAAAAACGGGGCTATGAGGTGTAACATTTTTAAAATAGGGGCTATTGCATTTTAATTGTTTGCATGGGAATGGCTTGAATATGATGCTAGTTAGGGTGTCTTAGGGTCTGGGTATTAGCCAAGGGTAGGCCAGAACTATAGCAATTTTTTTTTTTGGGCACTGGATAATGGGAGCTGAAGGAGTTAAGTGTTAAGAGTATTCCATAACAAGTTTTGGCACAAGAAATGCCTTGGTAAAGTGGCAAGGGAGGCGCCACTAAAAGCTTGGAGAGATGACGCCACAAAGAGCTAGGGGAGCTTGTGTTCGAGCTGCGAAGATCCCTTTCTGCTATTTATTTTTTACGCCAGAGCAAGGGGGGAGTTGTGCTCAGGTGGAACTCTGATGGATAGAGGTTGAACAAGTCAATAGTTTCAAAACGGGTGGTGAAAAGAAATTGGTGAAGTTTGAAGAATTCAAACTTGTTTGAATGGTTGGCCAGGAGAAAAACAAGGAGAGAAAAGAGGGATTGAAGTGGGGGATGGCTTAGCTGAATTGTGGGAGTGGCTAGGAAAGCTTGAAGCATTCGGTTTTGGTTTGTGGTTTGTGTGCCGAAATTGGGTTGCTTTGGGGCATTACTTTCGGCATTTGGGGTTGGTGTTTCACTTTTGGAACTTTGGTTTTTCCTTTCATTCTAGTTCTGCCGAAATCACCTTCTCACACTTGTTCACTATTGTGGTTTGGTTCTTTTTCTCTTCTCTCAAAATACCCTTAGCCGAATGCTCATCTAAACTTCCTTTATTGCTTTTCTTTTTCTTCTCAAGTGCTTAGCCGAATTCATTTTGATCATCACACCACCATTGCCGAAACCTTAAGAACCAAAAACCTCACCTATCATTCATCTTTTTGCTTTCTACTTCTATTTTGTTGATTAGTCGAACCCCTTGGTAGCTCATTGTCTTGTCGAAACATTTCTACTCTTCTCTTCTTGTTCCAACACTTTGGCCGAATATCAACCATTGTAGATCTCTTTCTTTTCTTATTCTCTCGTTGCTTGGTGGATCAACTTCAGTATTGGAGGGGGAAAGTTTTGTTTTGGCCAGATTTCGGCATTAGTTTGGCATGGTTCTTATTCCTCTATAAGCCGAATTCTTTTGGCACTCATAAGTTTCTTTCGGGTGCTGTGACAGCAGAATTCAACGAGGACCATTCGTCAACAATCCTAAATGGTTCCGTTAGTATGGTTAAGTATTCCTGTCAACAATCAATTCTCTTTATGTTAATGCCGAAGGCAAATACCCCATGGTTAGTTGATGTTTGGCCGAATGCATGAAGGAGGGGTTGACACCATTTAGTGTGGAGTTTTCGGGATTTGTCGACTTGGGTAAGGGTTCTAACTCCGGGGTTCTAGTTCTTTATATTTTAGTTCATTTTTTTAACCCGATTTAGTGATAAGGTATATTATGGATTTGAAGGCTAATCAAGCATTAAATGGGGTTGGATTTGAGACCCCAGCCCCTAAGTTCAAAAAGGAGAGCGATGTAAATTTTTGTTCGTGATTGGCCCCTCACGTGGATCAAAGATCCGAAGCAGGAAGCAGACAAATCGCGGTAGTGTCGATTAACAACAGTACCGATATAGAAAGTGTAGTTTTGCGTGTAATCAGGTGTGTATCTCTTACACACTTCATATTCGAGTATAATATGTTAATAACTTAAACACTGTTAAAAGCCAGAATATGTGAGAATATCGATAAGTTACACTTATGGATATGAGCGAGGACTCCGGGTTAGTCCATTCTGATAATTAATGATATTTGATTTCTGATGAATATATGTTATGTTGCAGTATATTGTTAATCGATAAAGCATGTTAATATTGTATGTATAAGCATGTGAATTAAAGTGGGTGTTATGAGAGGAGGGGGAAGATGATTATTTGTCACTTTGGGTCACCAGTGGTTTGGCACCACCAGTGGTTTGGTACCACATATGATATTTGTGACTTGGGGTCACCAGTGGTTTGGCACCACATTGGGTATTTAGCGACTCATCCCAGTGGTTTAATACAATAGTGGGTTGGCCCCACATATTACTCTGGAAAGGGATTGTCGCCAGTGGTTTGGTACCACAAAGTGGGTTGGCCCCACATATGGATTAATTGTGACTTTTGGTCACCAGTGGTTTGGCACCACCAGTGGTTTGGTACCATATTTATACTTTGATTGTGACTTTGGGTCACCAGTGGTCTGGCACCACCAGTGGTTTGGTACCACACGAGGTAGAACATGGAGTTGTGGATGGCTAGGTTTGGGTTGCATGACATATTTACTTGATTATGGAACTATGTAAGAGTGTTGCTATAATTGGGAGGGGAAAATTATACACTGAGTCTCGGTGACTCACCTCTTCTCTTATCTTTTACAGATGACTCGTAGATCGCTGATGTGGAGCCGGGAGGACTCGAGGTGGCCATGCAAATTGCTTTCAGTTTTTGTTTGTTCACTATTTTGGGTACTTTATTTTTAATTTGGTTTTATTTGGGGTTGTAATAAGGCCACTAACTAAAATTTTGGGTTTATTTTATCTGGTTTAAGTTTGTTATATTTTGCTTAAATAAACTACTTAACATGTTTAAATAACTGGTAAATCAGAGTTTTCTAAATTATACAACTCAACGGGTTTTCTAAACTTTTCAATCGGGTAAAAATAAACAAGTGACAATAACAAACCAACTTTATTTTCTTCCAAACAAAGACGAAATGTTTTAAAAATAGTTATCAGCTTTACACCTAAATAAAATTGGGTTTCCCTAAAATCACATGGTTTTTCGAAAATAAACCACAACATTCGGTTTTTCCAAAGAGTTTCTTCTTCCGCTCAAGAACTTTTAAGCATCCAACCTATTTTCAAGGGTCGCTTCTTTAAAAGTGAATCTATAGCTGGTTTTGTTCCAAAGATTTTACCCTGTGACATGCCAGATTCGGTCGTAGTGTATTGACCGGATTGGGGTGTTACAATTATGGTATCAGAGCCAAGTTCAAAAGCTCAGCTGTGAGCCCGAGGCCCAAAATGTTTAAAAGGGAGTTTTTAAGGTCTGGCACCGATCCGCCCAGGTAAGTACCCCTAACTACTGTGTTTATATATGATTGTGATGATAGTGATATTATTGATAATACTAGTGGATACCCTAGAGACTGAAACTCATAGGATCCTGTGATCTCGCGAAAACAAAATCTCGTAATAAAAGTGTTCATAAAACTGTGCTTTAATAATAGTGGAATAAGTCTAACGCATAAAACTTTTAAATCAGATAAATCGAGAACATTAGTTACGAGCACCCGAGGACGTGGTCGTAACACGCGTGGACGCGATCGGGGTAGATGATGTTGTCTCGAACCGGTGGGGTGCAGTCGTCAGTCGAAAATGAGGTACCACCGCCACCACCGCGATCACGCTGAAGTTTCGAGGATCAAACAGGTGATATTGTAGTGTCGCAGGCGATGTTGCGAGTTCTGGAGAGGGTAGCTGGAGCAGGTAGAGGTACGGGAGCTCGAAAATCTGTGTCTGAGTGACTCCGAGCCAATGGAGCAGAGGCATTTCAGGGTGTTTCGGGTGTGGTCCCCAATACGGCTGAGTACTCGTTGGAGGCAATAGAGCATATTATGGACGATTTAGACCTTACGGCTGAGGAAAAGTTGAAGGGTATAGTTTCTCTTCTCCGGAATGAGTCATACCAGTGGTGGCTCACGGTTTGGGATGGTACGACAGCTGATGATCTCACTTGGGACTATTTTAAGGCAGCTTATCAGAGGAAATACATTGGGTCCAGTTACATTGATGCACAGAGGAAGGCGTTTCTAAGGTTGGTTTAAGGTAGTAGGTCAGTATCTGAGTATGAGGCAGAATTCTTAAGGTTGAGCCGTTATGCTCGGGGTATCGTGGCTACGGAACCCCGAAAACATGTCGGAGTTTGAAGACAGCCGAGAGATGAAATCGAGGTTGCTAATCGCTCCACAAAGAAGAGAGGAGTTTCTTTGTGTTGGTAGAGAAGGCTAAGATAGCCAAAGGGGTGAAGGAGTCTACAAAACAGAATCTGGACAGGAATAGACACAAGAGGAGTTTTGGGTCGTCAGGGTCGACCAAAAATTCTCAGAAAAGGGCTAAATGTGGTGGGCCGAATCAATCTGTGAGGCCTGTTGCTGCTTCTCAAGGACCAGCGCAGTGTGCGTGATGTGGGAAATTCCATTGGGGGAATGTTGGACTGGTGGCAGAGGATGCTTTGAGTGTGGGTCGTTGGATCATCGTGTGAGGGATTGTCTGCGTAAGCTAGCCAGGATGCAATCTGAGTGTCAGGGGCATGCTCAATTCAGGAACAGTGGATAGCAACCGCAGAGGGGTCGTGGTTCTGCCAGGGAAGGTAATGGTTCTGGTCGAGGCCGCAGAGCATAGGGCAGAGGTGCAGGCAATACTGAGGCAAGACAGCCTAGGTTAGTATATGCAGCGAGGCGTCGAGAGGAGGGCGACACACCGGACGTCATAACCGGTATATTCTTAATCTTTAGACTACCTTATATTGCTTTGATAGATGTTGGTTCGACGCACTCGTATGTTGCCAGTAGCATAGTGGAAACCATGAACTTAGACTTTGAGATTACTTATAGGGAGATGACAGTAATTAGCCCTCTAGGTCACTCTGTGGAAGTGAATAAACTGTATAGGGATGTACCCCTAGAACTCCAAGGGGTAGTGTTTGTGGCTGATCTGATGGAACTACCATTCGGGGAGTTCGATCTGATCCTTGGGATGGACTGGCTGGTGAAGTATCAAGCAAGTTTGGACTGCGCAGCTAAGCGCATAGTATTGAGAACAGTTGCAGGTGAGGAAGTGGTGATGATAGGTAATAGAAGAGATTATCTATCTAACGTTGTATTGGCTCTGAAGGTTGAGAAAATGGTCAGGAAGGGGTGTGAGGCATTCATAGTTCATGTGTGTGCTTGGGAGGCCAAGGAATCAGCTGTAGGGAATGTTCGAACGGTGAAGGAATTTACCGGCATATTCCCAGAAGAACTTCCGGGTCTGCCTCCGGATCGTGAAGTTAAATTTGGCATAGATCTGTCACCCGAAACTGCACCAGTGTCCATTGCCCCGTATAGGATGGCGCCAAAGGAATTGGTGGAACTGAAGGCGCAGATCCAGGAATTTTTGGACCGGGGTTTCATCCGGCCAAGTGTATCGCCTTGTGGAGTGCCTGTGCTATTTGTTAAGAAAAAAGATGGTACGATGCTGATGTGTATAGACTACCGCCAGCTGAATAAGTTGAAAATCAAGAACAAGTATCCGTTGCCGAGAATAGATGATTTGTTTGATTAGCTTAAGGGGGCATCAGTCTTCTCTAAGATCAATTTGAGGTTGGGGTATCATCAGCTTAAGGTAAACGAGGCTGATATCCATAAGACGGTGTTTCGCACTCGGTATGGGCACTACGAGTTTTTGGTAATGCCGTTTGGGTTGACTAACGCGCCAGCAGCATTCATGGACATGATGAACCGGGTGTTCCAGCCGTACTTGGACCAATTCATCGTGGTGTTTATAGACAACATATTGGTGTACTTAAGATCTGAGGAGCATCAGGATGCGCATATACGGGTGGTTTTGCAGATTCTGAGGGAAAAGTAATTATTTGCCAAGTTTAGTAAGTGCGAGTTTTGGCTTAAGGAGTTAACTTTCTTGGGTCATGTGGTGTCGGCGGAAGGAATCAGATTGGACCCTAGGAAGATTGAGACAGTGTTGGACTGGAAACCGTCTAAGTCGGTAGCGAAAATTCAGAGTTTTCTGGGTCTGACAGGGTATTACAGAAGATTTGTGGAAGGGTTTTCTTTGATTGCAGCTCCGTTGACCAAGTTGTTGAGGAAAGGGGTTCCGTTTGTATGGTCTGATAAGCAATAGGAAAGTTTCAATAGGTTAAAGAGGATTCTGACAGAGGCTATGGTCTTAATTCAACCTGAAGCAAGAAAAGAGTTTACGGTATATTGTGATGCATCGCATACTGGGTTGGGATGTGTGCTGATACAAGAAGGGAAAGTAGTGGCATATGCGTCTCGACAGCTGAGACCACATGAAGTTAACTATCTGACACATGATCTGGAATTGGCTGTAGTGGTTTTCGCTCTGAAGATATAGAAACATTATTTGTACCGAGAGAAGTCAATAGTCTACATGGATCACAAGAGTCTAAAGTACCTTATGACTCAGAAGGACTTGAATTTGAGGCAGTGGAGGTGGATCGAGTTGTTGAAGGACTACGACTGTTCAATTGAGTATCGTCCGAGCAAGGTCAACGTGGTGGCAGACGCGTTGAGCCGTAAGGCAGTGTCAGACTTGAGAGCGATGTTTGCTCATCTCAGTTTGTATGACGACGGGAGTCTATTAGTGGAATTGCAGGTAAAGCCGACTTGGGTAGAGCAGGTCAAAGAGAAACAGCTAGTGGATGAGGGTCTGAATGCTCAGAGGTTGCAAGTGCAGAATGGTGGATTGGAAGGTTACAGCTTGACCGGTGATGGAGTGTTGTGTTTCCAATGGAGAGTTTGTATGCCGAAGGATATCGAGTTAAGGCAGAAGATTCTCCAGGAGGCACATAGAAGTCCATACGCTATGCATTCGGGAGGTAGCAAAATGTACCGGGATTTGTGGGAGTAGTTTTGGTTGCCGGGTCTGAAACGGGAAGTAACTGAGTTTGTGGGTAAATGTCTGACGTGTCAGCAGGTCAAAGCTGAACATCAATTACCGTCGAGTTTATTGCAGCTAGTGAAGATTCCGTAGTGGAAGTGGGAAAGGATTACGATGGATTTTGTCAGTGGGCTACCCCTTACGCCTAGCAAGAAGGATTCAGTCTGGGTGATTGTGGATTGTCTGACTAAATCAGCTCATTTTATACCGGTTAGGGTGGATTACTCGCTTCAAAAGTTAGCCAAGTTGTATGTGGCGGAGATAGTGAAGTTGCATGGAGTGCCAGTATCTATTATCTCTGATTGGGATCCCAGATTCACGTCAAGGTTCGAAAGCGCGTTCATCGAATCGGGTATGCGAGATTGGATTTCAGTATAGCATTTCATCCATAGTCAGATGGGCAGTCGGAAAGGGTAATACAAATTCTAGAGGATATGTTGAGAGGTTGTGTCTTGGGTTTCAGAGGCAGCTGGGAAGAATTTCTACCGCTGGCAGAATTCGCGTACAGTAATAGTTATCAGGCAAGTATTAAGATGGCACCATACGAGGCATTATATGGTCGGCAGTGTCGTACACCTACGTGCCGGACAGAGTTGGGTGACCGCCAGATGTTGGGTCCGGAATTGGTCACTGAAACAGAAAATAAGGTCAAGATGATTCGAGCTTTTCTGAAGGAAGCTTCAGACAGGCAGAAGTCTTATGCCGATCTTAAGTGAAGAGATATAGAGTTTGCAGTGGGTGACAGGGTTTTCCTGAAGGTCTCGCCGTGGAAGAAAGTGCTGAGGTTTGGTTGGAAAGGCAAGCTGAGCCCTAGGTTTATCGGGTCGTATAAAGTGTTGAAACGTGTGGGACCAGTAGCTTATCAGCTCGAGTTGCCAGCAGAATTGAGTCAGACTCACGATGTGTTTCACGTCTCCATGCTTAGGCGCTATCGTTCTGATCCGTCGCATGTTGTGTCAGTGGAAGAGATCGAAGTGAGCCCAGATTTGACCATGAAGGAGGAAACAGTGCGGATCCTGGATCGGGATGTGAAGGTTTTGTGTAAGAAGACGGTTCCATTGGTAAAGGTATTATGGCGAAACCATGGTACGGAAGGGGCCACGTAGGAACCAGAGGATGTGATGCGACAACAATACCCTCAACTCTTTTGACCAGGTAATTTCGAGGCCGAAATTATTTTTTTTAGGGGGTAGAACTGTAACATCTTTAAATAGGGGCTATTGCAATTTAATTGTTTGCATAGGAATGGCTTGAATATGATGCTAGTTAGGGTGTCTTAGGGTCTGGGTATTAGCCAAGGGTAGGCCAAAACTATAGCAAAATTTTTATTTTTGGGCACTGGATAAGGGGAGCTGAAGGAGTTAAGTGTTAAGAGTATTCCATAGCAAGTTTTGGCACAAGAAATGCCTTGGTAAAGTGGCAAGGGAGGCACCACAGAGAGCTTGGAGAGATCACGCCACAAGGAGCTAAGGCAGCTTATGTTCGAGCTGCGAAGATCCCTCTCTGCTATTTATTTTTTACGCCAGAGCAAGGGGGGAGTTGTATTCAGGTGGAACTCTGGTGGATAGAGGTTGAACAAGTCAACAGTTTCAAAACGGGTGGTGAAGAGAAATTTGTGGAGTTTGAAGAATTCAAACTTATTTGAATGGTTAGCCAGGAGAAAAACAAGGGGAGAAAAGAGGGATTGAAGTGGGGGAAGGCTTAGCCGAATTATGGGAGTGGCTAGGAAAGCTTGAAGCATTCGGTTTTGGTGTGTGGTTGGTGTGCTGAAATTGGGTTGCTTTGGGGCATTACTTTTGGCATTTGGGGTTGGTGTTTCACTTTTGGAACTTCTGTTTTTCCTTTCATTCTAGTTGTGTCAAAATCACCTTCTCACACTTGTTCACTATTGCGGTTTGGTTCTTTTTCTCTTCTCTTAAAATTCCCTTAGCCGAATGCTCATCTAAACTTCCTTTATTGCTTTTCTTTTTCTTCTCAAGTGCTTAGCCGAATCCATCTTGATCATCACACCACCATTGCCAAAACCTTAAGAACCGAAAACATCACCTATCATTCATCTCTTTCCTTTCTACTTTCATTTTGTTGATTAGCCGAACCCCTTGGTAGTTCATTCTCTTACCGAAACCTCTCTACTTTTCTCTTTTTGTTCCAACACTTTGGCCGAATATCAACCATTGTAGATCTCTTTCTTTTCTTCTTCTCTCGTTGCTTGGTGGATTGACTTCAGTATTGGAGGGGGTAAGTTTTGTTTTGGCCGAATCTCCCTTATTTTCTCTTTTCTTTCTCTATCGACTCATATGGAATCAAAAGCCGGATTACGGCATCTGTTTGGCATGGTTCTTATTCCTCTATAAGCCGAATTATTTTGGCATGGTTCTTATTCCTCTATAAGCCGAATTCAACGAGGACCATTCGTCATCACTCCTAAACGGTTTCGTTAGTATAGGAGGGTAAGTATTCCTGTCGACAATCAATTCTCTTTGTGTTAATGCCGAAGGCAAATACCCCATGGTTAGTTGATGTTTGGCCGAATGCAGAAAGAAGGGGTTGACGCCATTTCGTGTGGAGTTTTTGAGATTTGTCGACTTGGGTAAGGGATCTAACTCCGGGATTCTAGTTCTTTATATTTTACTTCATTTCTTTAACCCGATTTAGTGATAAGGTATATTATGGATTCGAAGGCTAATCAAGCATTAAGTGGGGTTTGATCTGAGGCCCCAACCTCTAAGTTCAAAAGGAGTGTAGTGTCGGCGGTTCATGATTGGCCCCCGGGCTGTGGACCAGCATCCGAGTAGGGAAGCAGACAAATTGCAGTAGTGTCATTTAACAATAGTACCGACATAGAAAGTGTAGTTTTGCACATAATTAGGTGTGTATCTCTTACACACTTCATATTCGAGTATAATATGCTAATAGCTTAAACACTGTTAAAAGCCGGAATATGTGAGAATATCGATAAGTTACTCTTATGGGTATGAGCAAGGTCTCCGGGTAAGTCTGTTCTGATAATTAATGATATTTGATTTTCTGATGAATATATGTTATCTTGAAGTATATTGTTAATCGATAAAGCATGTTAATATTGTATGTATAAGCATGTGAATTAAAGTGGGTGTTATGAGAGGAGAGGGAAGATGATTATTTGTGACTTTGGGTCACCAGTGGTTTGGCACCACCAGTGGTTTGGTACCACATATGATATTTGTGACTTTGGGTCACCAGTGGTTTGGCACCACATTGGGTATTTAGCGACTCATCCCAGTGGTTTGGTACCACAAAGTGGGTTGGCCCCATATATGGATTAATTGTGACTTTGGGTCACCACTGGTTTGGCACCACCAGTGGTTTGGTACCACCAGTGGTTTGGTACCACATTTATACTTTGATTGTGACTTTGGGTCACTAGTGGTCTGGCACCACCAGTGGTTTGGTTCCACACGAGGTAGAACATGGAGTTGTGGATGGCTAGGTTTGGGTTGCATGACATATTTACTTGATTATGGAACTGTGTAAGAGTGTTGCTATAATTGGGAGGGGGAAATTATACAATAAGTCTTGATGACTCACCTCTTCTCTTATCTTTTACAGACGACTAGTAGGTCGCGGATGTGGAGCCGGGCAGACTCGAGATGGCCATGCAAATTGCTTTCGGTTTTAGTTTGTTCACTACTTTGGGTACTTTATTTTTAATTTGGTTTTATTTGGGTTTGTAATAAGGCCACTAACTACAATTTTGGGTTTATTTTATCTTGTTTAAGTTTGTTATATTTTGCTTAAATAAACTACTTGACATGTTTAAATAACCGGTAAATCAAAGTTTTCTAAATTATACGACTCAACGGGTTTTCTAAACTTTTACATCAGGTAAAAATAAACAAGTGACAATAACAAACCAACTTTATTTTCTTCCAAACAAAGACGAAATGTTTTAAAAATAGTTATCAGCTTTACACCTAAACAAAATCGGGTTTCCCTAAAATCACATGGTTTTCCTGAAATAAACCAGAACATTTGGTTATTCCAAAGAGTTTCTTCTTCTGCTCAAGAACTTTTAAGCATCCAACCTGTTTTCAAGGGTTGCTTCTTTAATAGTGAATCTATAGCTGGTTTTGTTCCAAAGATTTTACCCTGTGACATGCCGGATTCGGTCGTAGTGTATTGACCGGATTGGGGTCTTACAATGAGGTACTTACAATCAAGCTTGAAAGTGAAGCAAAACCCTAGCTATGGCTTTTTGTGATTTTCGACTATGAAGTATGAAGATGGACACAATTTTTGACTTCTTTTTCCCTTTTTATTAACTTGTTAACTTAATGACCAAAATACCCTTAAGGCCCTTTTCTTGAGATATTTCCTTCCCATTTCCATTTTTGTTCACCATAATATATAATGGTCTAATTGCTAAATAAGGACCTCTAATAATTTTTCAAATACTATCTCATACTTGAAACTTATAGAATCTCATATTTTTCAATCATTGCAATTTAGCCCTAATGAATAAATTGATCATTAAATTACAGAAATTATTCATGAAATTTTCACACAACCATAAAAACATGTCATAAACCTCAATGAAGCCAATAAACACATATTTCTACTTCAAATTTGTGATTTTGCAACTACTATTCCGACTAGGCCCCAAATCGGGTTGTTACAACTATAGATTTTGAAATTTTTATGGTAGAAAGGTATTTAAGCCTAGTTTAAAAAACATCAAGCGGATCTTAATTTGGAATTCTGTAGCTGAAGATATAAATAGTTTCGCGATAATGACTCAAGTAGACAGCTTGCTATGAACATATAAGTAAATAGTGAAAACAAATATGAGTATTGAGCTAGCACGGGTAACTTTAAAAATGGATCACACGACCAAGGCCAATTTGGGCCGAGTGGGCGACACGGGCATGTAGGGCCCACAAGGGCAGATCACATGGGCATGTGGGCCCATTTTCATCGAAATGTTTTTAAGGTTGCACGGGTCGCTCAAATCGACTGTGAACCTACAGTAGGGTCGGTAAGCACTACCTAAACCCCTAAATGTGTGAAATTGATTGAATGATATCTGTTCAGAGCATGTTAATATCCGAACTGAATATATGTACTGGAATTGCATAATAGCATGTCATCTATTGCGTGTTGCATTGCATTGGGTTGGGGGTTGTTATTCGGAGGAAGTGTATTGAAAGACTTTAAGCCTAATTTACTGGCAGCTCAGCTTCAAACTACTGTATTGTGACGCACTAGGTACTACTTGGATTGTAGGGATGGGTGGGTTGATTATATCCCGACATAGAGTGTAGGTTGGACAAAGATGGTGTGTAGAAGCTGGTTGGGTAGGGATTTTGGCATCGCGCATAACTATTATCACATCTTGATCATCGTGATGGGCTAAGGCCCTCGCATTTTTGACATCAGATTGAGATGGGCTAAGGCCCAATTTGTCAGAGATACTGAAAAGGGCTTAGGCCCAAGACTGATCAACTATGCACTGTGAATACTGATTGTTTGTTTGTTTCAACGGGATTACACACTGAGTTTACATAAACTCACCCTTTTTGTTTAATGTGCACAGGTAATCCCCAAACTTAGATTGATTCGGTGCGGCGGAGGATTTAGTGGTGACCACAGAAATTTTTGGACTTCATGGTTTTCAATTTACGAATTATGATTTGATTCTTATTGATTTTTTGGGTTGCAATTTAAAGACCCTCTGGGACTTTGGTTTTAAATTTGGTTTTCTTATTTATTTATTTTACTGTATTGATTTATACCTGCTGGCCGTAGGAAACTTGATTTTCAAAAAGTTAAGGTAATTTCTAAACGCATGATCACCTAGACTGTTTTATTAAAGCTTCCGCAAAGAGGGATGTTTCAAAAAAATGTTTTTAAAAAATAAAGACGACTTCTTAAGTTCTAACACAGGTTTACTAAAGATAATTGTAACATCCTTAAATCGGGGTCTCTGCATTGTGTATGTTTTTGCATGTGATGATATGTTTACTGTGTTCGTTTAGTATGTGTTGGGGGCTAGGCATGACCACGGGCTAGTCCGGGGTCATGGCCAAAAATTTTGTTTTAGCACTTAAGAAGAAGGAGCTAGGGGAATTAAGGGGTTAAAAGAATTAATTGGAGGATTTAGACACAAGAAATGCCTTGGTAAAGTGGCAAGGAAGGTGCCACTGAGAGCTTGGGGAGATGATGCCACAAGGAGCTAGGGGAGCTTGAGTTCGAGCTGCAAAAATCCCTTCTCTGCTAATTCTTTTTCATGCCAGAAGCAGGGAAGAGGTGGGACTCTCTTGAGTGGATGAAGAGGAGAAAATTGTGGAGTTTGATTCATTCAAACAAATTTGAACTGATGGAAGGGAGGAAATTTAGAAGTTTGAATTATTTCAAACTCATTTGAAGTGTTGGCCGAATTTTGAACATTGGGGAGGAGGAGGAGTCGGTTTGGGAGCTTAGGTTGTGCCGAATGTCAGTGGCTAGGTAAAGGGTGTATTTCGGCTAGCTTAGGGAGCTCTTCTCATTTTCATGTAGTGTCAAAATCGAGCCTCAAAGTGTATTTTCTTTCTTTTCTTTTTTTTAGCAACTCTTGTATTTGGCCGAATCACTTGTGCATTCTTTTTGAATAGCCGAAACTTCAATAGCCATTCTCCTCTTCTCTTTTCGGTTCACCTTTGTTAGCCCTCTCTTTGCTGAAATCACCTTGGCACTTCTTCTTTTCTTATTCTTACTCAAAGTCGAAACCAACAACCTCACCTCCCCATTCGGCATCTTTTCTTTTCTCTCTCAAAACCCCTTGTGCCGAAAGTTCTTTCATTCATCTTTGCCGAATCCCTTCTTTTCCATTGCATTATTCTTATTCATTTTCCCATTGTTCAAAAAGTCGAAACCTTGTTGTTCTCTTCTTGGCCGAATACTCCTAGTTTATTTCCTTTCTCTTCTCACATGATCTAGGCATTATTAAAGTGCCGAAATCAAGTTCTCTTCTATTTGGATTATAGCCGAATCTTCTGGTAGGTAAACTTTCTATTCTTCTTCTCTTCTTGATTGATTTGGTTAATACTGAATCTTATTTTGTCTCTCTCTTTCTCTTCAATCGTTATCAATCGGGATTCTAAACTTCATTTTTGTTTCATGTTGATAGCCGAAACCTCTAACACCAATAGGGGGTGCCGATCTTTGGTGTTTAGAAGCCAAATCAATCATCAAGGTAAGGGGCGACAAACTCATTTGGTTTCGAGATTCATGTTATGGCCAAATGGCCTTTGTATTTTTAATGGTGTGTTAAACCGATTGTAGGGAGGAGTATAGCCGAATACAGTAAATCTTCGGGATTTGATTGCTGATCTAGGTAAGGTTCTAGTGTTTTCAAATCTATTCCTTCGTCTTTCAGAAGCCGAAGGCTAACATTTGTGTGTGCTAGTGTTGGGCCGATTGCAAAGGGGATTCGTCACAAAGTTTCGGGATTTGGTAGGAAACCAAATCGGCATTAAGGTGAGTATTACCTTTGTACGGCATATCATTCGGGATTGTTAGTTTAGCCGAATAGGCTTTTGGTTACTAACAAGTATTGGCCGATTGTAGGAAGGGGAAGGCAAACGTTTCAGGATCTCGTTACTTTCGTGTAGTTTCGGGATTTTCGCTCATATCTACAAATAGTCAGGTGTGTAACGCTCACACACTTCTTTAGTATGACATGTTTATTGCGTTACTGTAATAGCCATTGAAATAGGTGATTTTGCCATAAGGGCATGAGTGTGGAATTCGGGTAAGTCCCCTGATTATGGATATTGATATATGTTATCATGTTATTGTTTAAGTTATGCCATGCGTTATTTGTATCATCATATGTTATTATGCCATGATTAATATCGACATGATGTTGGGATTGTTGAGAGGAGGGGGATGATATATTTGGACTGTCACCAGTGGTTTTGACCACACGACGGGTTGGCCCCGTCATTGATACTGTTATGTGTGACTATGTCCCAGTGGTTTTGACCACTAGTGGTCTTGACCGCATTGATGATATTTGTGACTACAGTCACCAGTGGTTTTGACCACACATGGATATTGTGACTCGTCCCAGTGGTTTGGTACCACAGTGGGTTGGCCTCACATGATTGATACGGGATTGTCATCAGTGGTTTTGACCACACGATGGGTTGGCCCCATCACTTGATTTGTGACTACGGTCACCAGTGGTTTTGACCACACCAATATATGATATTGTGACTTCGGTCAGCAGTGGTTTTGACCACCAGTGGTTTTGACGACACGGGGTAGATAAAGGAGATCGGATGGTTAGGTTATGGGTGGCATAATCTGCATGTTTTACTGATGATCTGTGTAAGTGCTTGAACTATCGAGTTGGGGATTTATACACTGAGTCTTGGTGACTCACCCCTTCCTTTATATTTTGCAGATGAGGCATAGATCACGGATATGGAGCCGGGGAGGACTCAATGTGGCCATGCATGTTAGTTTCTGGTTTTGACTATTAACTACATTTTTAGTTTTTACTTATTTTCTTTAAATTTGGTTTTGGTTTTGTAATAAGGCCGCTAGTTATTATTTGGATTTTAATTACTTGATTTTATGTTAATTATTTTATGCATGTGGTTAACAATTGATATTGCTAAGTAATTGGGATTTAATCAGTTTTTTTAGAATCATACTTAATATCGAGTTTTCAATCGTTACCATCGGGTAACATTATTCAAAACACGATTTCAAAGTAACTTAGACCATTTTCGAATGAATTTTTAACTAACTCATAACACAAAGGGTGTCAAACAGGATTATACTTTACTCACTCGGTTTATAATAAGTACCGTATGATTTTCTAATAACTAGTATTAACAAACGGGTTTTCAAGCATGAGTTCTCCGAGTTTTAAAACAACAATAAAAATGGGTTTCAACATCACTTTATAAGGTGTTTTTTCTAAATTTTAAAACAATAAAGAGTTGTCAATGAAATTTAACCGGTAACTTGTTTTATTCAAATGTTTTCACTCCGTATCATGCCAGATTCGGTCATGGTGTGTTGACCAAGTTTAGGGTGTTACAATTGTGGTATCAGAGCCAGTTTCAATAGCTCAGCTGTGGGCCTGAGAACCAAAAATGTTTTAAAATGGTTTAAGAAAGGCTTTTATGGGAAAAAGTACAGTGGTGGAAGCATGGCACCGTGTCTCCGGCACCAATCCGCCTAGGTAAGTACCCCAAACTGTTGCTTTGATGATATGATTATGATGATATTGGCATGACTAATAGTGGTAGGAACTACTCTAGAGATTTGAACTATAGGATGGATGTACTCGCAAAACAATATGTGATTAAATTTCTCATAAAACTGTGTCTTAATAGATAGTGGAATAAAAGTCTAATGCATAAAACTTTTAATCAGCTCGAATATATCGGTAGACATGAGTACAAGTGGATGTGGACGTAACACTTGTGGACGAGGTAGGGGTAGGATGACGGTCTCAGAACCGGTAGGGTCTGGTCATGGATCAGAAAATGAGGTACCACCACCGCTAGCTGTTGGCGCGGAATATCAGGATCAGACGGGTGGTAATGATGCAGTGTCACAGGCTGTGCTGCGGGTGCTAGAAAGGGTTGCGCGTGCAGGCGTTGGAACAGGAGCTCAGAAATCTGTGATCGAGCGACTCAAGGCTAATGGTGCAGAGGTATTCAGAGGTGTATCCGGTGTGGCACCTAGTACGGCAGAATATTGGTTGGAAGCGACCGGGCGTATCATGGATGACTGGATTTTTCAGGTGAGGAAAAGTGAAGGGATTGTATCTACGATTCGGGATGAGTCATATCGGTGGTGGCTCACTGATTAGGGGGCGGGCGATAGCGAGATGATATCACTAGGGAATTCTTGAGCGACTTATCGGAGGAAATACATAGGGGGCTAGCTACATTGATGCGCGCGTAGCAGGAGGCGTTCTTGAACTTGTTCCAGGTAATAAGATATGAGAGAATATGAGGCGAATTTCTTCTTGGTTGAGTTGCTATGCACGTGGTATTGTGGGCACCGAGCATGAGCCGCGGTCGATTTGAAGATGGACTGAGAGACGAGCTGCAGATAATAATTGCCCCACAGTAGGAACGAGAGTTTGCCGTTTCAGTAGAGAAAGCCAAGGTTGCTGAGGGAATAAAACAGTCTGTAAGGCAGAACCAGGATAAGAGTTGGAATAAACAGAGTTCAGGGTCATTTGGGTTTGCCGGGAATCAGCAGAAAAGGGTTAGATATAGTGGGCCTAATCAAGCTGCCAGGCCTGCTGCTGCTAATACTCAGTGGCCGCCACGATGTGCTCGGTGTGGAAAGTCTCACATGGGGGAATGCTGGCCTGGAAACAGAGGTTGCTTTGAGTGTGGATCGATGGGGCATCGAGTGAGGGATTGTCCACAGAGGACAGCTAGGTTGCAGTTTGGGGATCAGAATCGTACTAAGGACAGGAGGGATGGTCAGCAGCCACAGAGGGGCCGTGGTGCAGCCAGGGGAGGTAATTGATCTGGTAGAGGCCGTGGAGCACCGAGCATAGGTGCAGGTGGTACGGAGGCGAGACAGCCTGGGTTGGTTTACGCAGCGAGGCGTCAAGAGGAGGGCGACGCGCCGGACGTCATAACCGATACGTTTTTAATTTTTAGAGTACCTTATAATACTTTAATAGATGTTGGTTCGACGCTTGCTAGTAGCATAGTGGAAACCATGAAATTAGATTCTGAGAATACTTCTAGGAAAATGACAGTGATAAGCCCTCTAGGTTACTCTGTAGAAGTAAGTAAACTGTATAGGGATGTACCCCTAGAACTCTAAGGGGTCGTGTTTTTGGCTGACTTGATGGAACTGTCGTTTGGGGAGTTCGATCTAATTCTCGGGATGGATTGGCTAGTAAAGTATCAAGCTAGTTTGGATTGCGCAGCTAAGCGCATGATGTTGAAGACGGTGGAAGGCGAAGAGGTGGTGATGATAGGTAATAAGAGAGATTACCTATCCAATGTGGTTTCTACGCTGAAAGCAGAGAAAATGGTTAGGAAGGGTTGTGAGGCATTTATGGTACATGTCTGTGCTTTGGGAGCTAAGGATTCAGCTGTAGAGAATGTTCGAACCGTGAGGGAATTTGCTGATGTGTTTCCAGAGGAACTTCCGGGTGTGCCTCTGGACCGTGAAGTTGAATTTGGGATAGATCTATTGCCAGGAACCGCGCCAGTGTCTATTGCTCCATATAGGATGGTGCCAAAGGAATTGGTGGAGTTAAAGGTGCAGATTTAGGAATTGTTGGACAGGGGTTTCATCTGACCGAGTATATCTCCTTGGGGAGCACCTGTGATCTTTGTTAAGAAGAAAGATGGTACAATGCGGATGTGTATAGATTACCGCCAGTTGAACAAATTGACAATAAAAAATAAGTACCCGTTGCCCAGGATTGACGACCTGTTTGATCAGCTTAAGGGTGCATCGGTTTTCACTAAGATAGACCTTAGGTCAGGCTATCATCAACTCAGGGTGAAGGAGGCTGATATTCATAAGACGATATTTCATACTCGGTATGGGCACTACGAGTTTTTGGTGATGCCATTTGGATTGACCAATGCGGCGGCAGTATTCTTGGATAGGATGAACCGGGTGTTTCAGCAGCAATTGGATCAATTTGTCGTAGTATTTATAGACGACATCTTGGTGTACTCAAAATCGGAGGAGGAACAGGACGCGCATATTCGATTGGTTCTACAGGTTCTGAGGGAAAAGCAGTTATACGCCAAGTTTAGTAAGTGTAAGTTCTGGCTTAAGGAGGTAACTTTCTTGGGTCATGTTGTATCAGCTGAGGGGATTAGGGTGGATCCTCGAAAGATGGAGGCAGTGTTAGATTGGAAACCACCCAAGTCGGTTGCAGAGATTTGAAGTTTTCTGGGTTTGGCAGAATACTACTGAAGATTCGTAGAGTGTTTTTCTTTGATTGCAGCGCCGTTGACTAAGTTGTTGAGAAAAAGGGTTCCGTTTGTCTGGATCGAGAAACAGCAAGAAAGCTTTGACAAGTTGAAGAAGATTTTGACTGAGGCTCCAGTTTTGATTCAGCCTGAGGCAGGGAAGGAATTCACGGTCTATTGTGATACATCACATGCTGGCTTAGGGTGTGTGCTGATGCAAGATGGAAAAGTTGTAGCGTATGCATCTCAACAGTTGAGGCCTCATGAGGGTAACTATCCGACGCACGACTTGGAATTGGCTGCAATAGTATTTGCCTAAAAGATTTGGAGGCATTACTTGTATGGGGAAAAGTCGATAGTTTACACGGATCACAAGAGTCTAAAGTATCTCTTGAACCAGAAGGATTTAAATTTGAGGCAGCGGAGGTGGATCGAGTTGTTAAAGGACTACGACTGTTCGATTGAATACCATCTGGGTATGGCTAACATTGTCGCTGATGCGTTGAGCCGTAAGGTGGTAGCAGACTTGCGAGCAATGTTTGCTCACCTTAGTCTTTATGACGACGGGAGTCTTTTGGCAGAATTGCAAGTAAAGCCAAATTGGATTGATCAGGTTAAGGAGAAACAGCTAACAGATGAGGTTTTGAGTGCTCGGAGGTTGCAAGTGCAGAATAGTGAATCTGAGGGTTATAGCTTGGGTAATGATGGAGCACTGTGCTTTCAAGGGAAGGTATGTATGCCTAAGTACGTCGAGTTGAGACAGCGGATTCATCAGGAAGCTCATAGCAGCCCATACGCTATGCATCCTGGAGGCAGTAAGATGTATCGTGATTTGAGGAACAATTACGGTGGCGAGTCTTAAGCGGAAGTAATATGAGTTTGTGGGCAAGTGTTTGACATGCCGCAAGTTAAAGCCGAGCATCGATTGCCGTCGAGTACATTTGCGGTGGTAAAGATCCCTGATGGAAGTGGGAGCGGATTACGATGGATTTCGTTAGTGGGCTTCCTCTTACGCCTAGCAAGAAGGACTCAGTCTGGGTGATTGTGGACCGTTTGACTAAGTTAGCTCATTTCGTACCGGTAAGAGTTGATTATTCGCTCCAGAAGTTAGCCAAGTTGTATATCGCAGAGATAGTAAGGTTGCATGGAGTGCCAGTGTCAATCATTTCGGATAGGGATCCCAGGTTCACGTCGAGGTTCTGGAAAGCTTTGCATCAGGCTTTGGGTACAAGGTTGGATTTCAGCACGGCTTTCCATCCTCAGTCGGATGGACAGTCTGAGAGGGTAATCCAGATTCTGGAGGACATGTTAAGGGGCTGTGTTTTGGATTTCAGCGGCAGTTGGCAGGAGTATCTACCATTGGCAGATTTCGCTTATAACAATAGTTATCAAGCGAGTATTTAGATGGCACCATATAAGGCACTATATGGATGGAAGTGTCGTACTCCTACATGTTAGACAGAACTGGGTGAATGACAGGTGTTGGGTCCGGAGTTGGTGGCAGAAACAGAGGATAAGGTTAAGGTGATTCAGGCTCGACTTAAGGAAGCGTCAGATAGGCAGAAGTCCTACGCCGATCTTAAGCGCAGGGATATAGAGTATGCAGTGGGTGATAAGGTCTTTCCGAAGGTGTCGCCATGGAAGAAAGTGTTGAGATTTGGGCGAAAAGGCAAGCTAAGTCCTAGGTTTATCGGGCCATATATGGTGTTGAAGCGAACGAGTTACCAGTAGAGCTAAGTAAGATTCGTGATGTCTTTCATGTTTCCATGCTTAGACACTATTGATCATATCCATCGCATGTTGTGCCAGTTGCAGATATAGAGGTAAACTCAGATTTGTCGTTCGAGGAGGAACTCGTACAGATCTTGGATCGGGATGTCAAAGTTCTGCGTAGGAAGTCAGCTCCATTGGTGAAAGTGTTATGGCGGAACCATGGTACGGAGGAGGCCACGTGAGAACCAGAGGATGTGATGCGACAGCAATACCCTCAACTCTTTTGACCAGGTAATTTTGAGGTCGAAATTATTTTTTTAAGGGGGTAGAACTGTAACATCCTTAAATCGGGGTCTCTGCATTGTGTATATGTTTGCATGTGATGATATGTTTACTGTGTTCGTTTAGTATGTGTTGGGGGCTAGGCATGACCTCGGGCTAGTCCGGGGTCATGGCCAAAAATTTTGTTTTAGCACTTAAGAAGAAGGAGCTAGGGGAATTAGGGGTTAAAAGAATTAATTGGAGGATTTAGACACAAGAAATGCCTTGATAAAGTGGCAAGGAAGGCGCCACTAAGAGCTTGGGGAGATGACGTCACAAGGAGCTAGGGGAGCTTGGGTTCGAGCAGCAAAAATCCCTTCTCTACTAATTCTTTTTCACGCCAGAAGTAGGGAAGAGGTGTGCTCAGGTGGGACTCTCTTGAGTGGACGAAGGGGAGAAAATTTTGGAGTCTGATTCATTCAAACGAATTTGAACTGATGGAAGGGAGGAAATTTAGGAGTTTGAATTATTTCAAACTCACTTGAAGTGTTGGCCAAATTTTGAACATTGGGGAGGAGGAGGAGTCGGTTTGGGAGCTTAGGTTGTGCCGAATGTCAGTGGCCAGGTAAGGGGTGTATTTTGGCTAGCTTAGGGAGCTCTTCTCATTTTCGTGTAGTGTCAAAACCGAGCCTTAAAGTGTATTTTCTTTCTTTTCTTTTTTTTCGGCAACTCTTGTATTTGGCCGAATCACTTGTGCATTATTTTTGAATAGCCGAAACTTCAATAGCCATTCTCCTCTTCTCTTTTTGGTTCACCTTTGTTAGCCCTCTCTTTGCCGAAATCACCTTGGCACTTCTTCTTTTCTTATTCTTGCTCAAAGCCGAAACCAACAACCTCACCTCCCCATTATGCATCTTTTCTTTTCTCTCTCAAAACCCCTTGTGCCGAAAGTTCTTTCATTCATCTTTGCCGAATCCCTTCTTTTCCATTGCATTATTCTTATTCATTTTTCCATTGTTGAAAAAGCCGAAACCTTGTTGTTCTCTTCTTGGCCGAATACTCCTAGTTTATTTCCTTTCTCTTCTCACGTGATCTAGCCATTATTGAAGTGCCGAAATCAAGTTCTCTTCTATTTGGATTATAGCCGAATCTTCTGGTAGGTAAACTTTCTATTCTTCTTCTCTTCTTGATTGATTTGGTTAATGCTGAATCTTATTTTGTCTCTCTCTTTCTCTTCATCGTTATCAATCAGGATTCTAAACTTCATTTTTGTTTCATGTTGATAGCCGAAACCTCTAACACCAATAGGGGGTACCGATCTTTGGTGTTTAGAAGCCAAATCAGTCATCAAGGTAAGGGGCAACAAACTCATTTGGTTTTGGTATTCATGTTATGGCCGAATGGCCTTTGGATTTTTAATGGTGGATGAGTATAGCCGAATACAGTGATTCTTCGGGATTTGATTGCTGATCTAGGTAAGGTTCTATTGTTTTCAAATCTATTCCTTAGTCTTTCAGAAGCCAAAGGCTAACATTTGTGTGTGCTAGTGTTGGGCCGATTGCAAAGGGGATTCGTCACAAAATTTCGGGATTTGGTAGGAAACTAAATCGACATTAAGATGAGTATTACCTTTGTGAGACATATCCTTCGGGATTGTTAGTTTATTCGAATAGGCTTTTGGTTGCTAACAAGTATTGGCCGATTGTAGGAAGGGGAAGGCAAATGTTTCGGAATCTCGTTACTTTCGCGTAGTTTCGGAATTTTCGCTCAGATCTACGAATACTCAGGTGTGTAACGCTTACACACTTCTTTAGTATGACATGTTTATTGTGTTACTGTAATAGCCATTGAAATAGGTGATTCTACCATAAGGGCATGAGTGTGGATTTCGGGTAAGTCCCCTGATTATGGATCTCAATGTATGTTATCATGTTATTGTTTAAGTTATGCCATGCGTTATTTGCATCATCATATGTTATTATGCCACAATTAATATCGACATGATGTTGGGATTGTTGAGAGGAGGGGGATGATATATTTGAACTGTCACCAGTGGTTTTGACCACACGGCGGGTTGGCCCCGTCATTGATACTATTATTTATGACTATGTCCCAGTGGTTTTGACCACCAGTGGTTTTGACCACATTGATGATATTTGTGACTACGGTCACCAGTGGTTTTGGCCACACATGGATATTGTGACTCGTCCCAGTGGTTTGGTACCACAGTGGGTTGGCCCCACATGATTGATACGGGATTGTCATCAGTGGTTTTGACCACTCGATGGGTTGGCCCCATCACTTGATTTATGACTACAGTCACCAGTGGTTTTGACCACACCGATATATGATATTGTGACTTCAGTCACTAGTGGTTTTGACCACCAGTGGTTTTGACCACACGGGGTAGATAAAGGAGATCGGATGGTTAGGTTATGGGTGGCATAATCTGCATGTTTTACTGATGATCTGTGTAAGTGCTTCAACTATAGGGTTGGGGATTTATACACTGAGTCTCGGTGACTCACCCCTTCCTTTATATTTTGTAGATGAGGCATAGATCGCAGATATGGAGTCGAGGAGGACTTGAGGTGGCCATGCATGTTAGTTTCTGGTTTTGACTACTAACTACGTTTTCGGTTTTACTTATTTTCTTTAAATTTGGTTTTAGTTTTGTAATAAGGCCGCTAGATATTATTTCGGTTTTAATTACTTGATTTTATGTTAATTATTTTATGCATGTGGTTAACAATTGATATTGCTAAGTAATTGGGATTTAATCAATGTTTTCAAAATCATACTCAATGTCGGGTTTTCAATCGTTACCATCCGGTAACATTATTCACAACACGATTTGAAAGTAACGTAGACGATTTTCGAATGAATTTTTAACCAACTCAAAACACAAAGGGTGTCAAACGGGATTATACTCAACTCACTAGGTTTATAATAAGTACCGTATGATTTTCTAATAACTAGTAATAACAAACGGGTTTTCAAGCATGAGTTCTCAGGGTTTTAAAACAACAATAAAAATGGGTTTCAACATCACTTTATAAGAGGTTTTTTCTAAATTTTAAAACAATAAAGAGTTGTCAATGAAATTTAACCGGTAACTTGTTTTATTCAAATGTTTTCACTCCGTAACATGCCAGATTCGGTCGTGGTGTGTTGACCGGGTTTGGGGTGTTACAATAATAACATACAATGCTTTCATCGTAACAATGAGGTTTCAAAAACACTATAATGTGACATTGCCAGATACGGCCATAACGTCTAGGTCGGGTTTGGGGTGTTACAATAAATGAAAATTATGGGCTGCTAGGGGCATTATGGTAATTTGGCTAGCATGGGTCTATTGGGAATTTCATTAATTTGTAATTTTATGAAATAAGGACGAAATTGTGAAAATGTGAAATATGTGGGGCAAAAGTGTAAACGTGTTTTAAAGTGTATATTTGATTGAATTAATAAATAGTTGATTAAATATGTGAATTTTGAATATATTTAGATCAAGAAAAGCGGAATTCAGATCTAGAGGGAAAAAGGAAAGTTATCGACTAGTCGACTTAGTTCGCCGTTTCCACCTTCGAGGTAAGTTCGTATGTTAATAAGAATTATTATAAGTGAGATTTAATTCTTTATATTGAATTGTTGATGAACATAATTGTACTGGAATATTCGACGAAGCTTCGGCTATGTATTGGCACTTAGTGTCCAAGATCGAGATAGCTTCAGCTATGTATTAGCAATTAGTGTAGAAGATTAAGTTAGCTTTGGCTATGTATTGGCACTTAGTGTACGAGATTTTTGAGTATCCAGCATTATTCTAAATGATTCAACAAGTATATCAAAGATATGAAATGGTGAGAGATTGTCATGTATAGGTACAAGTATGTACATAAATTCAATTGAATATTGAATCCATGAAATTGAAAGTTCATGATCAGTGTGGGAATAAATATATGGTAAACTTAGTTGATGATTATGTGTTAGGTGTTTGGGCTACATTGAGTTGTGACATAGTATGTTTTACTCAATTAAATTGTGGTTCAACATGTAAATGAATGACGAGAATGTATATGAGATTGGTACGAGATGGTATAGGTATGTGTATAAACCATTTTAGCTTTGAATGGGAGAAATGATGACGAATGTATATGGTTTTGTGAATGAGCACTTGAAAGGTTTGATAGTTAAGGAAAGTTTCATATTGACATATTGAAATTATTGGATCATGTTGAAATGACTGCATGAAATTTATCTCATACAAGCTTACTAAGCTTTATAGCTTACTTTGTTTACTTTCCCGTGTTTTATAGTGATATCGAAGCTAGCTCGAATTTGGTGATCGTCGGAGATCGCTTCACACTACCCATAACTTGGTATCTATAAAGTTTGGTAATTTGAGTATATGGCATGTGTAGGGACTTTGGTCATGTTGGTTATGTTATGGTTATGATTTTGGCCATTTGAAGTGGCTTATAAATGTCTAAGATTTGGTTTGTATATTTGACCATGTGAGTTGGCTTATGTTGGTTGATTTTGATTATGCTTATATGTATACAATTCACCTATGTTGTGTGATTGAGGTGGATTCATGATGCTCATTGATAATAGGTAATTTTGAATGTCAATAGGTGATGATTTTTGAATTGCTACCATAATTATGTATAACTGTAAATGGTAATTTTGATATTTTGAAAAGAAAAATATTGGCATGAAAATTAGATGGCAATATGTGGTATTTATGTTTTGTATTGGTTTGTGTTGAAACTGGTATAAATCATGTTCGGTTGGAATTAAAATATATGCCTTTTGATTCTATATGGTGTGCTATTTGAGAGGTGTAGGTGTACTTAAATTTGGGTGGCAAAATGGCCTAGTAAATAGCCTATATTTTTGTCCACACAGGCAAAGGCACAGGCGTTTGTCTCAGCCGTGTGTAACACATGGTTAAGTACACGACCGTGTGTCCCCTGGTGTGGTTTTAGAAATCAAGTCAGTATGCTCCACACGGCTTCATACACGGGCGTGTGACTTGGCTGTGTGGCATAAGTCAATATACCCTAGAGGTTTGACACGGCCTAGCATACAACCTGGAACACGGGCGTATATGGCCAGCTTAGGGCACACGGGTGTGTGTGTTTGCCGTGTGACCCAAGTCAGTAAGCTCACTTGTTTGGACACGGGGTAGGACACGGGCTAAGATACGGCCATGTGCTCCCATTTCAAATGTCCACACGACCTGTGACACGGGTGTGTCTAGTGGCCGTGTGAGACACATGGCCTGGCCACACGGGTGTGTGTCCCCTATTTTGAGAAATATTTTCTAAGTGCTCCAAACGTTTTAAAAGTTATCAGTTTAGTCCCAAACCACTCCCAATGCATGTTTAGGGCCTCGTAGGCTTGTATTAGGGAGATAATGATTGATATTGATTGATGAATGCTAAATTGATTAAATACATGTATAAATGTGTTGTAAGTTTGGTAATACTCCGTAACCCTATTCCAACGTTGAATACAAGTGAGGGGTGTTACAGTTTTCATGCCAAAACATAACATAATTGATACGTAACAACCATACCAATTTTGTTCATTTCAAAAACATACACCAATTTGACCATATTAACCACAACCAACAAGCTATCAGTAGTACCTTAAGTACCTTAAATCCAAGGTAACATTTCATGTCATAATCATCAACCAAAATGACATATATATACCAAAATTATCAATTAAACATTAGACATAGTCTACCTATACATGCCATTATAACAACAACCAAAGCATAGAAATGTACATATAAAATCGATGAATAGTGTGATGGATCTCCGACTAGCTTCCAACCCAATCAAGATTCTGATAATCTGAAAAGTAAAAGAAAGACAACTACGTAAGCAATGAATGCTGAGTAAGCTCGTATAAACTTTAGTCATATCAATCCTTTTCAAATATGAAATTTATACATATCAAGAATAATCCTATACCAATATCGCAAGATTCAGGAAACCATATTCAACAACTCACAAAGTGAATAGATCCATACCATCATGTATACATATCATCCCTAGTATAGTAGGATTTTATAAAACTTAAAACCTTTCAAATTTTCTTATTTTCATTTGTGTTTCATTACTTTCCATTGCATTTACTTTCTTTAGCTTAAATAACAACATCAATTCAACTCCGCTTTCCTTTTTTCATCATTTTACACTTGAAGTATGAAATTACTATTTCATTACCTTTCCATACCCATTTCATATGCATAACATACAAGACATAAGCATATCATCAACCATAGCCACAAGCTAGTGCATTTAAACATAGCTCTTTTTGATTTAACCACATGATAAACCATTTTATAAGAAATTACATAATTTAAACCTTACCATTCTTTCACGAACACAGGCATATTTTCATTTGAGCACTTACCATTTCAATGCATAACTTATAAGTAAACATAATACAATCCAACCAAATGCTTGGCACATGGCTAATCATCAAGCAACAACACATGTTAGCATACTTGAACATATTTCACATGAATTCAACATGGATAACCACTATACTTGAATATGATTCAATTGGTTATAACATCCTTCATAACATAACATGCTTACCATGTATCTCATCATTTCAATATATTTCATGTATACATGTATTTGCTCATATTGAACATTTACCATTTCCTTTCCAATTCATGCCTGTTGAACCGAATAGAATGTCGTTGGATACTCAGGATAGCTCACACAAAGTGTGCTAACTTATATAATCGTATTCTGTCCATTCATGTACATATATGCTCACATGAGCTGTGAATAAGTGTGCTTACACGATCGGTGAGAATGGGCCTACTCACACGAGCTGTGGGTTGAAACGTAGCTACACGATGTTGCTCACACGAGTTGCGGAGTATCCGCAACACATACCGGACCTCAGCTATCAGTAGGACATCCAAGACTAGCACCCAAATCATGTAAACACTAATGACATGTCATTTGTATCCTATGAATTCTTAAGGTTCAAACGGGGCTCGATAATCTTCGTATGTCGTTGAATTTCTATGGTTTCATGACATAATAAATTAAATAATAACATCTATATATTAATTCATGTCCAATAGAATAGCACATTAAATATTCAATTTAACTTACATTTAAGTGTTTATATTCATACGAATTTACTTGGCTAAATTGCAAAAATGTCAAAGTATAGGGGCATTTTGGTAATTTTTCATTCTCCTCGATTTTCCACCCGATCTTGATCTAAAATAATGATTTTATTCAATTTATTAATTTAGATAGCAAACAATATATTTTATGCAATTTAGTCATTTTTGAAATTTTTATAAAAATTACCCTAAAAGTTTTACTTTTATTCAATTTAGTCCCTGAGCCTGAAACATGCAAATTAACCTTTTTTTTTTCTAAATTTAAGCTTATTTGAATGTTCATGGAACCCAAAATAGCCTACATTTGTATTAATTTCACATCAAATCCTTGTATTTTTTACTATTTTAACAATTTAGTCCTTAATCGATAAATTCATCAAAAATCACTTAACAAAATAATTCTAATTATTAATCAATATTTCAAATTCATCATTTAACATAAAAAATCACAAGATTCATCAATGGAAACACTCAAAATCTTTAAGTTTCAAAATCGAAGATATGGGTTAGCTGGACCTAGTTGCAACGACCTCAAAATCATTAAAATTATTAGAAATGGATAGCTTAGGGACTTACATGCAAAGAAACATGGTTGGCCGAACTTCAAACTCTCCCATGATCGTTCAGTGATGAACAAAACCAAATAGGGAAGAAAACTATTATGTTTTCTTATTTTATTAACCTTTATTTTATTTTTATCATTTCATAATAATATAATAACATATAAAACACATAAAATTAAAGGAAAATGAAGCTTTAACGATCAACCAACTAAATAATAGGTAATTAACCCATTAAGGCCACCTAATTATAATTCTTTATTCAATTCAACTTTCATATTTTATGTGATTTAGTCGTTCTCGTAATTAAGCACTGAATCGATAAAATTTTCGCACACAAATTTTTACATGTCATATCTATCATAATACGGACCATATAATAAAATAAAAATAAATTTTATTTTTGGATCGAATTTGTGGTCCCGAAACCATTGTTCAGATTTCACTGAAAATGGGCTTTTACAACTATCCCTCTTAGGAAATTCTCGTCCTCGAAAATTTTACCAGTAAAAAGACTTAGGCATTACTTTCTCATGTTTCTATTCGGCTCCCAAATAGCTTTCTCTATATCATATCATTGTCCAAGAACTTCAATAAAGATACATTTATACTTTTGCCAGAATTTCAACCAGTCACTCGTTGTAATTCATGCCAAGCTTAATTTAACATTTATCAAAGCAAGAACAGATGATGGGTTTGATCGATTCTGTCATAACATATTTACTCATAAAAATATTATAGATTCTGTAGAACTCTAATAGTAATACCAATCAATACAAAACCAGTCCAATTCTTTTCAATAATCTTTATGACTTGATAATCCACTGACTTAATTTGCATTTACGGGCAAATTGGTGAACTTTCTTTCATGGTGAATCTCCAGAAATACTTTGTCACCATCAGAAACTCTATTTCTTTTCATTTTAGATCCACACCGAATTCCTGATGATCAGATACTGCTTTTAAACTATCTCAGGTCCCTTTCATCTATCTTTGGGTTCAACAAATCAAAATTACCACATATATCTTTTCTTACTGAACTCCATCCAAAACACCAGAGTTTTGCATTTGTGATCATATAAATCCTCGTATAGTATAATTATATATGTGACTGTTAACTATTATAAGTAATTTCAACCCAAGACAGATACTTTTCTCAAATACCTTCAAATTCAAGTACACAACATCGAATGATATCTGCCAAAATCTGAATCATATGTTCAGATTGATCATCCATCTGAGGATGAAATACCATACTAATATGTAACCATGTACCCAGAATTTCTTGTAACTTGTTTCAGAATCAGAATATGAACTGTAGATCTCTATCAGAAAAAAAAACTAGCACATCATGAAATCTGACAATTTCAAAAATAGGTTATTCAAGCAATCTATCAAATGAGAAATACATTCATACCAGGATAAAATGTGCAGGCTTTATCGAACAATCAACAATTACTCAAATCGTATCTTTCTGTTTCATTGACAGGGAGAATCCTGATATAAAATTCATAGTAACTATGTCTCATTTCCATTTCAGTATTTTCACTGATTATAACCATATTGAAAGTATCATCTCTATCTTGTTAATACATCCAGCATGTAACAGGCCGATTTAGACCCTAGTCGGAACAGTGGTTTCAAGACCACAAATCCGAGGTCAGATGATAATTTAACATTCTTTTCTATGTGAATAGTATGTGACATAGTCTGTGTGAAAATTTTGTGTGAAGATTATATTTATTGTGTGTTTAATTAGCGAAAAGGACTTAATCGCATAAAGTGTAAAATGATGTGTGTTAATTATTAAATGCTTAATTGTTGTTGTCTTTATAATTTGAAGGATTTATGTTGGAATTAGCCATTTTATGAGATTAGTGGAAGATGATAGCATGGTTTTGGTGTTATTATTAATAGTTATTAAGGGTAAAAAGGTAAAATGCCAAATAAGTTAATATTAATTAAACAAAACAAAAGAAATGGCCATTCTCTCATTTTCCATCTATCAAAATTAGAAAAGGAAGAAAGGGATAAGAGCTTTGAAGGTTTCGGCACATTAAGTTCTTGATTGAGGTATGTTTGATCTTGATTTTTGATAATTTCTATGTTTTTGTGATTGTTGCTTAGTGTACTATCAAACCCAAGCTTTGACTTTAGGAATTGATGGTGATTTTGAGTTATGCCATTGATGAATGCTTGAGCTTTGTGTTAGTTGATGATGAAATATGAAAGATAGATGAAGGATTAACATGTTTTGTCTTTGGAATTTTTTATGAAATTGAGTATTCGGACTAAATTGTGAAAACAATATTTTGAAGGACTAAAATGTGAAATAAATGAAATGTATGAACTTGTATTAGCATGGGAAGAATTCGGGTAGCATATGTGTTCTGAAATTTTGTGTATTTGATGATTTTGTGAAATAGGGACTAAAGTGTCGAAATGTGAAAATGTGAGGGCTATTTTGTAAAATGCCTTAAATGTGTGTGTGTGGACTAAATTGAATGAGTTGGTGATTGAATGGATTGAATTTGAATGTGTATAGACCAAGAAAGGAGAGGTTCAGGTCGAGATCGAGGTAAAGATAATGTGCTCGATTAATCGACCGTTTCCATAGTTCGACGTCCGAGGTAAGTTCGAACATAATACGTGTATTTAGTTATGTTTAATGTTATGAAGTAAATGGTATGATATTATTGAAATGTGAATGATATGTGATAGATTGAGTTAAATGGCACTAGGTGTACGTATTCGAAAATGTGACCGAGATAAATAGCACTGTGTGTGCTGAGTAATATAAGCTTCAGCTTTGTGGTTGGCACTGTGTGTGCGATACCAATTCAAGATCGGTTTGATATGGATGCACTAAGTGTGCGATGCTAATTAAGCTTCGGTTAACTATTTGGGCACTAAGTGTGCGAATAAACTAAAGAAGGGACGAATGTTGATCGAAGTGATTCATGAGTACTGAGTAGCATAAATATTTGACAACTAAGTGTTGGCTAAGGTACGTTCGGAACCTATGTGGTTGATAAAATTACGAATGAGTATATGTAAGGTTAATTGAAATTACTAGCTTTGGATGATATGAGATATTAGATTGTGAAATAATCTACGTGATGATATGTTTTGATTTAATGTATTTTTGTTACGAACTTACTAAGCTTATGAAAGCTTACTATGTGATTGTTTCTCTGTTTACAGTGTCAGTAAAGCTAGCTCTAATCTGGGAATCATCAGCATTTCAATCACAGTATGGTAATCTAATTTGGGTACTTTTGGAAAAATGTGCAAAGTTGAAACATGGCATGTATAGGCTAGTTATTGAATAAGTATGAGATGTGAACTTAGCCATGTGATTTGGCTAGGTATGTGTTAGTTATATGCTTTTGTGATTATGATATATGTGATGTATGTTTTGGTATGGTTGGTTAGTATATGAAATGGTTGATAATTGGTAATGAATAAGTATATGAATGGTGAGTTCAATGATGAATTAATGCCTTAGTGATTTAGTGAAGTTATGGATAATTTATACCTAGACTTACATGTAATTTGGTTGTATAAATTGGCATGATTAGAAATGAGGCTATATGTGATGATAAGATGATTACTTGACATGAAATTGGTTGCCAAATTGTGTGTTATAAGATGCTCAATTTTTCTTATAGGATTGATCTTGTGTGGATGGCAATTTGGCCTTGCAAATGGCCTATTTTGTCACACGGTGGTTACGCACGGGCATGCTTGATGACCGTGGGTGTAGGTTAGTATATGGCATAAGAGCACACAGCCATGGCACACAGACGGGCCTGGTAGCCGTGTTGTTTTCAACAGGATCGACCACGACCAAAGTACACGGCCGTGCTTGGTGGCCGTGGGAACTAAGTCAGTTTCAACCACGGGGAGGACACACGAGTGTATCTAGCAGCCGTGGGAGGCACACGACCTACCCACACGGGCGTGTATCCCCTGAAACCTAGAAAAGTTTTAAATTTTTGAGAAGTTTCGGTTTTGTCCCCACCCCTCCCTAGCATGTGTTTAAGGTCTTATACGTCTTAATAAGGGTCTAATTATTTATGTTTGATGTATTATGATGATTGACTTTGTGTCGTAAATAGATTGTGAAATGATTCTATTGTCCGGAAATGCCTCCTAACCCTATTCTGGTGAAGGTTTTAGATTAGGGTTGTTACATTTTTATTGGTATCAGAGCTACGGTTTAGTCGATTCTCGGACTAACGTAGCGTGTGGGAGTCTAGCTATACATGCTATATATGAAATTGCGATAGTGTGATAAATTCTGACAGTTGAAAATGTGTTTTTAGATAGTAATGGATCCCAATCGAGAGTTGCTGACGATGTAGAAAGCAATGCGTCTGCTCCCGCTCAAGGGACAGCGCTGGCCATATCTAGGCCGAATGATAGTGGTTAGTAAGGAGAAGCTAAGCATGCCTTCTTCCGAATGATGAGCGAGTGGTTTACGGAGTTCGTTCGAACGAATCCGACTACTCCACAACCTCCACCCCTACAAATACCTGTTGTACCACAAGTTGTAAATCCGATCAAATTGAATAAACCACATATAGACAAGATTTCAAAATACGGGGCCGAGGAGTTTAGGGCCACATCTGATGACGATGCTGAGCGAGCCGAGTTTTGGCATGAGAATACAATCAGAGTATTCGATGAGATGTCGTTGTATCATGATTGCATTAAGTGTGCAGTTTCCTTGTTGAGAGACACAGCTTATAACTGGTGGAAAACATTGGTATCTATGGTTCCGAGAGAGAGAATCACCTAGGACTTTTTTCAAGCCGAGTTCAGAAAGAGGTATATCTGTCAACGCTTCGTTGATCAGAAACATAAAGACTTTCTAGAATTGAAACATGGTCGTTTGTCTGTTACTGAGTACGAGCGAGAATTCATAAGATTGAGTCAATACGCGAGAGAATACATTTTGACCGAAGCTACTATGTGCAAACGTTTCATAGAGGGATTGAATGAAGACATTAACTTGTTGGTTGGGATACTTGATATAAATGAATTTGTTGTGTTAGTTGAAAGAGCATGCAAAGCTGAGGAGCCCAGTAAAGAAAAGAAGAAAGCTAATTCTGAGGCTCGCGATGAAAGAAAGAGATCGATGAATAAGTTCTCTCAACCTTCAACGAAGAGATATAGAGATGCAAGCAATCATTCAAATGTTTCGTTAGGACATCCAAGTAGAGATCGTTCGAGACAAAGTACTGGTTCACGAATTCAAGATCCGAATGAATCAAGTGTTGGTAGCATTAAGAGTAACAAACCTGAGTGAAGACACTGTGGAAGATGACATGTGGGAGAGTGCTGGGGCAAGCACAACAATAGAGTTTGTTATAAATGTGGATCTCGAGATCATTTTATTCGAGATTTCTCGAAGATGGTGGAAGAGGAAAATGTTCAGAATGAAAGACCAAGTAATGTGACAGTTAGAGTTAGACCACCCAGAAACATCAGAAATGTGAGCGAAAGTCAGAGAGGGACAACTGACATAGCTGTGAGGTCAGAAGCGAGAGCACCTGCCTGAGCCCATGCTATACGTGCACGAGAGGAAGCATCATCTCTAGACATCATCACTAGTACTTTCACTTTATTTGATACTGATGTCATTGCACTAATAGATCCAGGGTCAACTCATTCCTATGTGTGTATGAACTTAGTATTGAATAAGACTCTACCTGTTGAGTCTACTGAATTTATGGTTAGAGTGTCGAACCCTTTAGGTAAGTGCATCATTGTGGATAAAATATACAAGAATTGCCCATTGATGTTTTGTGATATATGTTTTATGGCCAATTTGATGTTACTACCATTAGATGAGTTTGACATAATTCTGGGTATGGATTAGCTTACTCTGTATAATCCCAACGTGAATTGTAAAAGAAGAAGTATTGAGTGAAAGAGTCAGAATGGTGAGATACTTCGAATTGAATCCAATGATATGAAAGCATTACCAGCTGTTGTATCTGCGGTGAAAGTTATGAACTATGTGAGAAAAGGTTGTGAAGCTTATTTGGCGTACGTGATTGATACAAAAGTGTTAGAAAAGAAAGTTGAATCTGTGCGTGTGGTATGTGAGTTTCCAGATGTGTTTCTTGAAGAGCTGCCGGGATTACCTCCAATTCGGGAAGTGGAATTTGGTATTGAATTAGTGCCGAGGACCACTCCCATTTCCATAGCTCCATATAGAATGGCACCAACATAATTGAAAGAGTTAAAGTCCAAGTTGCAGGAATTGACTGACAGAGGATTTGCACGACACAGTTTCTCAGCCTGGGGAGCTCCTGTGTTATTTTGAAAAAGAAAGATGGGACTATGAGAATGTGTATTGATTATCAACAGTTGAGCAAAGTGACGATAAAGAACAAATATCCGTTGCCTTGTATTAATGATTTGTTTGATCAGCTGAGGGGAGCTACAGTGTTTTCAAAGATAGACTTGAGATCAGGCTACTATCAGTTGAGAGTTAAGGAATCTGATGTGCCAAAAACTACTTTTAGAACGAGGTACGGACATTACAAATTCTTAGTGATGCCTTTCGGACTAACAAATGCTCCTGCAGCGTTTATGGATCTGATGAATCATATTTTCAGATCGTATTTGGATCGCTTTGTAGTAGTGTTCATTGATTATATTTTAATCTATTCGTGTGATGAGACGCAACATGCTGAGCATTTGAGAACCGTGCTACAAACTCTACGTGAGAAACAATTGTATGCAAAGTTTAGCAAAACTAAATTTTGGTTACACGAGGTTGGTTTTCTCGGGCATATTGTATCAGCTGAGGGAATAAGAGTTTATTCGAATAAAATCTCTGCTATTTTGGAATGGAAGCCTCCGAGAAATGTGTCCGATGTCCGTAGTTTTCTGGGACTAGCGGGATATTATAGGCGGTCTGTGAAAGGTTTCTCTATGATTGCGACTCCGTTGACAAAGTTGTTATAGAAGGATGTTAGATTCGAGTGGTCAGAAAAGTGCCAACAGAATTTTGAACAGTTGAAAATGTTGTTAATGGAAGCACCAATGTTGATTCAACCTGAATTTGGCAAAGAGTTTATAGTTTACAGTGATGCGTCGTTGAATGGTTTGGGCTAATGCTGATGCAAGAAGGGAAAGTCATTGCTTATGCTTCGAGACAGTTAAAACCGCATGAAAAGAATTACCCAACGCATGATATTAAATTGGCTGCGATTGTGTTCGCATTGAAGATTTGGTGTCACTATCTATTTGGGGAAAAATGTCACATCTATGCTGATCATAAGAGCTTAAAGTATTTGATGACTCAGAAAGATTGGAATTTGCGACAGAGAAGATGGTTAGAATTGTTGAAAGACTACGAACTTTTGATAGATTACCACCCAGGTAAAGCTAATGTTGTAGTTGATGCCTTGAGTCGAAAATCATTATATGCTTTGCAAGCTATGAGTACTCAGATGGATCTATGTGATAATAGTGCGATTGTAGCTAAATTGAAAGTAAAGCCGATGGTTGTACATGAAATTTGTGATGCTCAAAAAGATGTTGAAATGATGGCTAAACGAACTCGATGCGAATTGAATGCTAAATCAAAATTTTGAGTTGGTAGTGATGATTGTTTGAGATTTAGAGATCGGATTTGTGTTCCAAGGAATTCAAAATTGATTTCGATGATTTTGAATGAAGCTCACAATAGTCATTTAACTGTGCATTCGGGGAGTGCGAAGATGTACAATAATCTGAAACGGTTCTATTGGTGGCATGGCGTGAAAAGAGATATTTCTAACTTTGTGTCAAAATGTTTAGTTTGTCAGCAAGTCAAAGCTGAACATCAAGTTCCATCTAGTTTGTTACAACCGATTATGATTCCTGAGTAGAAATGGGAGAGAATTACGATGGACTTTGTGTCGGGTTTGCCCTTATCTTCGAGTAAGAAAGATGCAATCTGGGTGATAGTGGACAGATTGACGAAATCAACTAATTTCGTTCCGGTGAGAACCGATTATTCTTTAGATAAGTTAGCTGAACTGTATATCAATGAAATTGTGAGATTGCACGGAGTACTATTATCTATAGTGTTTGACAGAGATCCGAGATCTACCTCACGATTTTGGAAGAAATTGCAAGATGCTTTAGGCATGAAATTGCATTTCAGTACTGCTTTTCATCCGCAAACAGATGGTCAATCCGAACGAATCATTCAAATTCTTGGACATGCTGAGATGTTGCATACTTGAATTTGAAAGTACGTGGGAAAAGCATTTATCATTTATTGAGTTTGCGTATAACAACAATTTTCAATCTAGCATTAAAATGGCACCATATTAGGCTCTTTATGGCCAAAAGTGTCGAACTCCATTGTATTGGACTGAGCTACGTGAGAATAAGATTCACTGGGTTGATCTGATAAAAGAGACTGAACAGAAAGTGAAAGTAATTCGTGACAATTTAAAAGCAGCCTCAGATCATCAGAAGTCTTATGTAGATTTGAAACAAAAGGATATTGAATACAAAATTGGTGATAAAGTGTTTCTGAAAGTGTCTCCGTGGAAGAAAATACTTCGATTTGGCCGAAAGGGCAAGTTGAGTCTGAGGTTCATCGGACCGTATGAGATTATTGAACGAGTTGCGCTAGTTGCTTATAGATTGAGATTGCCATCTGAGTTAGAAAAGATTCATAACGTGTTTCATGTGTCAATGCTTCGACAGTACAGATCAAACCCGTCTCATGTCATTACTCCTACTAAAATTGAGATTCAGTTAGACTTGTCGTATAGTGAAGAACTGATCCGAATTTCCTTAGTAAAAGTATTATGGCACAAACACGGAGTTGAAGAGGCTACTTGGGGGCCTGAGAACATTATGAGAGAGCAATATTCACACCTATTGTAACACCCCAAACCCGGTCTATTCGTTAAGGCCAAATTTGACATGTCACACGAAAAAAATATACCTTTAGTATTTTAGGAATTTAAGTAAAAATTGACTTTAAAAAAAATCTTGACGTGGAGATCCTAAATCGAATCTTAAAAAAATTAATTAATATTACGAAATGATATAAAAGAAAGACTGAAAGTTAATTTTGGAAAAATTTGAAAAACATAGTTAAAAGAGATTTTCCCGAGTTAAAATATTTAAGAATGAAACCCTTTTTGAGATTTTTATTTGAGAAAAATCCCACTTAAGTATTTAAAGCAATTTATAAAATCCATCAAGCATAAATCAGAATTAAAATTTATCCAGAGGCCTTATTACAACTTAGCTTAAATAACAAAATAATAAAAGTACTTAAAAGAAATCCAAAGTTCAAATAACCCATTATTTGTAGTATGGCCTCCACTGAGTCGTCCACGGCCTAAGTCTACATCACTGATCATTACTTGAGAAGGGTAAGGAAAACGGGGTGAGTTACTCAGAACTCAGTGTGTAAACCACTTACTATTGTCCACTGGGCCAAAATCCAATTTAGCATTTATTGGGCCAAAGCCCATTACAAATATAACATAATAACATGTATAAAATGAATGTAATATGCAACTCCCGAACCAAATCTAATTTCCATCCGCTACACACCACCCGTACTAACCAGCACACCTGTGGGGAGCTTTAGTCACCCACCCCGACAACACACCAAAATAGGCATTAAGCCGTTTATCAATTTGTGGACAAGCTACCAGGTTTACAGATTTTACATGGCATTGCCATTTTTTAGATTTGTGGTAGAGCCACCAGAATTTTTGTAGCAAAGCTACTAGAACTTCTCTTCGTCAATATCCCAACCCATGCAAATCATGTATATAATATGCATATTCATTTACCAAAATCCATTCATATAATTATTATGACCAATATGGCCCATTATAAAAATTTTCTCAATCTGGCCCATATCACATTTTGGCCCATATAGCACATATCACACTTGGCCCATATATCAAATATCACATTTGGCCCATATATCAAATATCACGTTTGGCCCATTTATCAAATATCACATTTGGCCCATATATCAAATATCACATTTGGCCCATATATCAAATATCACATTTGGCCCATATAGTCACTTTTATCGATTTGGCCCATTAAGGGAAATCTCATAATTTTCACAGTCTTAATACCGATTTCATAGTCTTTACGAATATAGTGATAATTATGCCATTTTATCCGATTTCACTAACATGCGATTTAATCAAACGATTAACACAATATAATTATCTAACCCATGAAAAATGGTGTGAGATTACAGACCTAATTATGTTAAGCACTACACTTTACTGATCGTCGACACCTAAAAATATTTTTAACGCTCGATTAGAACATTAACACTTATAGTAAATCTACTCTAAGATAAACGGTCTAGGTTTTTACCCTCGGAATCACGAATAACTACTATTTGCCAGTTCTCCCCGGTTGACAGTCCACAAGCCGGTGGAAAATCCTGAATCGTTAATGCCTAACAATTGCGAACAACTTCGAATAGTTGATTCTCACTGGATGAGTGTCCACAACCTAGTGGAAAGTCTCGAATCATCGAAACAGCTCTTTGTTTGAATTTAGGGGTAGGGATCGCAAATCCGATCCTTTTTCGATCACCAATCACTACCTCTTTCGATTCGATCTTGCTTGTCTCCATTGAAAATAAATATTAGTCCAAACTAATATTACATTGTTACAAACGATTAATCTAAAGAGTGAAGTCGGCTTACCACAAAAAAAATCCGTATCATCTCAAGATGAAAATTGAGCGATAAAGTCCGTATAATATTATCGATTAAACAACACTATCTTTAACAAATAAAAAGTAATAAAGAATCCTCGAAGAATCCTTACCTTGAACAATGAAATTCCTTTTTCACATGATCTTTCTATGGCTAGAGTCGATTAAGCGATGTAGAAACAATCGGTACTCCACTATACCACTACAAAGAAGAAAGGGTTTGTTTGAAAGAGAAAAGATGATGATTTCAGTCATAAAGACCCTCCCAATCCAACATATGAATTCGGCAATATAAGAAAAATAAGAGAATTGAAGAGAGTGTTCGTACCGATTGATCAAAGTGTGAGTAGAAAAATGGTTGAGAAGAAAATATGTGTGAAGTGGAAGATTCGGCTATGGGGAGATGATCAATGACATTCGGCCATGGTGAACATATTAGGGAGGGAGTGATGTTTGAGAGTTTTTGCAAGAAGAAAAGAAGAAGAAAAAGAAATAGGAGTTATGTTTAGGTTTTCAAGGATGAAAAATGAACAAAGAAAAAGTCTTGAGGTTGGTGTGCATTCGGCAAAGAGAAGAAAAGAAAAGAAATGAAAATGCCCCTTCAAGGTTGTATGGTTTCGGCACAAGGAGGAAAAGAGCTTGGGGAAGAATGGAAGATGATACCAAAATGGTCAAAAAGAATTGGCCAAAACAAAACAAAATTTTACCTATTGCTCATGACATATTCGTCTAGGGAGAATAATTTTGGAGAGAAAAAAATTGATACACCCATTTGCTAAAAAACAAATGACCAAAACTAGCACCTACCTTACCAAAATGCTAGCAAAAATTTCGTCCATCCCCCTTAGCCCCAAAAACCGTCCAAATGCATGGCCAATTGGTCAAAGTTTGGCCTCCCAAACTTTCCAAAACATCACCCTTGGAATAAGCCTTATGTTCCCCCTACATGCCTTTTCCATTTGATTCCTTTCCCTAAGTTCAATATTGCCTTTTTTTCTCTTAGCCATCTTGCCATAAAAATAAAATTCCAACTTACCATAAAATCAATGCCTGGCTGACACATCAAGGAAAGAAAGCAAAAATAAAATTCACACATGTACACAAAGGGATTCGAACTCCTTCCCTCAAGGTAACACATATTTCACCATATCCCTTTTACTATTTGTTCATTTATGCTAGCTTTTTACCACTTTATTACCTTAAGCTTTAAGGTCACTTAATCCATTTTCTTAAAGTACTAAATGCCAAAAATTATTCCAAATCCAAATAAATCATGAGCCTTCTCAAGACTATTTAAACACGCACATTGGATAATTTAACTAGCTGAGCACCAAAATAATGCAACATATAAAAATTCAAATTTTAGGATGTTACAATTCTACCCATTAAAGAAAATTTCATCCTCGAAATTTACCTGGTTAAAAGAGGTGAGGATATTGCTGTCAAATTGCATCCTCAGGCTCCCACGTAGCTTCCTCCGCTTCGTGATTACACCATAGAACCTTAACTAACAATACCGACTTCTTTCTCAGCACCTTTACATCTCGATTTAAAAAATTCACTGGCTCTTCCTCAAAACACAAGTCAGGCCTTTACTCACCTTCCTCTACCGGTACTATGTGAGACAGATCTGATCGATAATGCCTCAACATTGAGACATGGAAAGCACTATGAATCTGACTCAACTCTAGAGGTAATTCAAACTAATAAGCCACGGGTCCTACACGCTTCAACACACGATACGGTCCGATGAACCTAGGGCTCAACTTGCCCTTCCTTCCAAATCTGAAGATCTTCTTCCAAGGTGAGACCTTTAGAAAGACCTGATCTCCCACCGCAAACTCAATATCCTTATGCTTCAAATCTGCATACGACTTTTGTCTATCCGAAGCTTCCTTTAACCGCGCCCGAATTAGCTTTACCTTTTCTTTCGTCTCTGATATCAATTCAGGACCCAATAACTGTCGTTCCCCCAATTCAATCCGACAAGTAGGAGTACGACACCTACGACCGTACAATGCCTCGTAGGGTGCCATCTAGATACTGGATTGATAGCTATTATTATACGCAAACTCTGCCAATGGTAGGAAATCCTCCCAACTACCTATGAAATCAATCACACAACCCCTCAACATGTCTTCCAAAATCTGGATTACTCTTTCCGACAGACCATCTGATTGAGGATGAAAACTCGTGCTAAAATTTAACCTTGTTCCCAAAGCTTCATGTAAAGCTTTCCAAAACCATGATGTAAACCTAGGGTCCCTGTCCGAAATAATAGACACTGGTACCTCATGTAACCTCACGATCTCCGCTACATACAACTTGGCCAACTTCTGTACTGAGTAATCCGTGCGAACAGGTAGAAAATGGGCAGTCTTCGTCAACCGATCCACTATTACCTAGACAGAGTCTTTCTTAGTAGGCGATGAGGGTAACCCACTAACAAAGTCCATCGTTATCCGTTCCCATTTCCATAATGAAATCTTCACCGATTCCAGCAATCCCGTCGGCGATTGATGTTCTGCTTTCACTTGCTGACACGTCAAACACCTACTCACAAAATCCGTAACCTCCCGTTTCAACCCTGGCCACCAATACTGCTCACGGAGATCTCGATACATTTTATTTCCCCTAGGGTGCATAGCATAATGGCTACTATGCGCCTCACGTAGAATCATTTGTCTTAATTCCAAATCTTTGGGCATACAGATTCTTCCGCGGAAACACAATACTCCATTGTTATTCATTCCAAAATCCCCTTTCACACCACTTTCTAATTGCCGAAGTAAGGAGCCCAACTTTTCATCTGATAACTGCTTTTCCTTAATCTGATCTAACCACACAGGCTTCACCTGAAGTTCGGCTAGCAGACTACCATCTTCATACAGACTGAGATGAGCGAACATCGCTCTCAAATCCGATATCACCTTACGACTCAATGCGTCTCCCACCACGTTAGCCTTTCCGGGATGATACTCTATTGAGAAGTCATAATCCTTCAATAGCTCTATCCATCTCCGCTGTCTTAAGTTCAACTCTTTTTGGGTAAGGAGGTACTTCAGACTCTTATGATCCGTATAAATGATCGACTACTCACCGTACAGGTAGTGCCTCCAAATCTTCAAAGCAAAAACCACCCCAGCCAACTCCAAATCATGAGTAGGATAATTGACTTCGTGCGGCCTTAACTGACGAGATGCATAAGCCACCACTTTTCCACCTTGCATTAACACACATCCCAAGCCCGTGTGTGACGCATCGCAATACATAACAAACTCTTCTCTAGCATCAGGTTGAATCAGTACGGGCGCTTCCGTCAGAATCTTCTTCAATTTCTCAAAACTCTCTTGCTCCTGATCTGACCACACAAATGGTACTCCCTTGTGCAATAGGTTAGTTAGAGGTGCAACAATCAACAAAAACCCCTCAACGAAACGCCTGTAGTAACCAACCAACCCTAGAAAACTCCAAATTTCAGCCACTGACTTTGGTGGTTTCCAATCCAACACAGCCACTACTTTCCGGGGATCAACTCTAATTCCTTCGGCCGACACAACATGCCCCAAGAAGGTCACTTCCTTCAGCCAAAATTCACACTTACTGGATTTGGCATAAAGTTGCTTTTCCCGCAATATTTGTAATACTATGCGCAGATGTGAATCATGCTCTTCTTCATTATTCGAGTAAACCAATATGTCATCTATGAACACCACCACAAACCGGTCTAAATAGGGTTGGAAGACCAGGTTCATCATGTCCATAAATGCAGCTGGTGCATTGGTCAACCCAAACAGCATCACCAAGAACCCATAGTGTCCATAACGAGTTCGAAACGCTGTTTTATGAATATCCGCCTCCTTAACCTTAAGTTGGTGATAACCCGATCTCAAATCTATTTTGGAAAAAACCAAAGCTCCTCGCAATTGGTCAAACAGATCATCCATTCTCGGCAACGGATACCTATTCTTGATCGTCAACTTATTCAACTGCCTATAATTGATGCACATACGTATCGACCCATCCTTCTTTTTGGCGAACAAGACCGGTGCTCCCTACAGTGACACACTCGATCAAATGAATCCCCGATCCAGCAACTCCTGAATTTGAACTTTAAGTCCCACCAACTCTTTCGACGCCATTCTATTAGGAGCAATGGACACCGGAGCCGTTCCTGGCAATAATTCAATGCCAAACTCTACCTCCCGATCCGGAGGCAGTCTAAAAAGTTATTCGGGAAAGAATTCTGAAAACTCCTTTACCATTCTAACACCTTCCACCGACAATTCTTTGGCATCCAATGTACTAATGAAGGCTAGGAATGCTCCACGCCCTTTTTGCACCAACTTTTATGCTTTTAAAGTAGATATCACATTTGCTAAATAGTTTCTTCGTTCGCCCATCATCACCACTTTCTTATCTTCCAAAGTCCTTATCGACATCCGCTTAGCAGCACAATCCAAGTGCGCACGGTGCTTCACCAACCAGTCCATGCCCAAAATAATGTCGAACTCTCCGAAAGGCAGTTACATCAAATCCCCAAAAATGTTTCTCTTTGAATTTCTAAGGGCACGTCTCTAAACAATTTTTCCACTATCAGAGACTGTCCTAAAGGACTAATTACCATCATCTTTCTATCAGTAATCTCAGATCTAATATTTAGATTTCCAGATATAGCGCTAGCAACATACAAATGGGTAGATTCGATATCTATCAAAGCAGTTACATGTACAGCAGAGATGAAGAACGTACCGGTTATCACATCAGTGCATCACCATCCTCTCAGCGTCTGACCGCATAAACTAACCCTGGTTGTCTCACCTCTGCATTACCTCTGAAGCCATTACCTCTGCCCTGTGCACCTTGACCACGACCGGCGCCATTACCACCTCGACCGGGTCCATGGCCCCTCGGTGGCTGCTGAGCGCCTCTAGCTGATTGTGCATCATGGTTACGAGCTTCTTGAGTCGGAGCAGTCCGTTGAGGACAATTCTTAAGCTGATGATCCTTAGAACCATATTTGAAACACCCACCGGTTCTCTTCTAGCATTCACCAGGGTGTCGTCTTCCATAGTCAACACATGGTTGAATCTGATTGGTAGCAGCAGGTGCTCTAACTTGAGCTGGCTCATCATTCCTGGGCCTCTTTTGGAACCTTTTAGCAGGACCCGAGTACTTAAAGCCCCTCTTATTCCTACCTCTATCTCTTTCTTGGTTTTGTCGCTCTGAGTTCTTAGCCTCCTCAGCTATTTTAGCTTTCTCCACAAGCGTGGCAAAAGTCCTTTCTTGTTATTAGTACCCGCAACTCATCGCTCAACCCGTCCTCAAAACGCATGCAGCGTTCGTAGTTAGTTGGCACAATACCTCGGGCGTAACGACTCATACGCAGAAATTTCGCTTCGTATGCTGCCATAGTCTTACTTTATTGAACCAGATTAAGGAATTCCTTTCTTCGGGGATCCACATAGCTAGCCCCGACATACTTTCCTTGGAATGCAGTTTTGAAGAAATCCCAAGTAACACGTTCAGCCTGAGTGCCTTCCCGAACAGTGAGCCACCATTGATACGCCTCGTCCCTCAACAAGGACACAGCTCCTCTTAGTTTTTGCTCGGCGGTGCACTCCAGGTCATCCATGATCTGCTCCATAGCCTCGAGCCAATACTCCGCGACATTTGGGGCTACTACCAAGATACGCCTAAAAGTCTCAGCACCATTTGATCTGAGTCACTCCGATATTGACCCACGAGCTACTGGCCCTGATCTAGCCCTAGTAACCCTTTCCAAGACTCGTAAAATTGCTTGGGACAGAGCAATGTCTTCTCTTATACGATCATGTGATCCATTATCCGACACAGGTAACGCCGGTGCGTCCATTTTCGGCATATGTCCCAATGCCTCAGACACAACTCTAGGACCTCAGCCTCTACCACGGCCACGTCTACGACGTCCACGTCCTTTAGCACTCATATTGACTATTTCGATTTAATCTAATTATACGTTTTATGAACCAGTATACTATTTTAGTGTTTATTAAAGATATTTTATGAGATATAAGAAGTAGAGTTGTTTTTGCAAACACATCCTATAGTCTCAATCTCTATAGTTTCAACACCTAAACTAAAAGTTCTAGAGTGTTCCTATAGTATCACAATAATAATAATCATTCAATTTGCATATGCTTACTTGACTTGGTGCCGGATACTCGTGGTGCCATACTACCTTTAAAACATACGTTCTATAATTCAAACAGTTTTGAACCATAAATGTTTTTGAACCCAACCGCAGCCGAGTTTTGAACTGGATTCTGATACCATAAAATGTAACACCCCAAACCCGGTCTATGCGTTAAGGCTAGATTTGACATGTCACACGAGAAAAATATACCTTTAGTCTTTTAGGAATTTAAGTAAAAATTGATTTTTAAAAAAAATCTTAACGTGGAGTTCCTAAATCAAATCTTAAAAAAATTAAATATTACGAAATGATATAAAAGAAAGTTTGAAAGTTAATTTTGGAAAATTTTAAAGAACATAATTCAATGAGATTTTTTTCGAGTTAAAATATTTAAGAATGAAACCCTTTTTGATATTTTTATTTGAGAAAAAACCCACTTAAGTATTTAAAGCAATTTATAAAATCCATCAAACATAAAACAGAATTAAAATTTATCCAGAGGCCTTATTACAACTTAACTTAAATAGCAAAATAATAAAAGTACTTAAAAGAAATCCAAAGTTCAAATAAACCATTATTCGTAGTATGGCCTCCACTGAGTCGTCGACAGCCCAAGACTACATCACTGATCATTACCTGAGAAGCGTAAGGAAAAACGGGGTGAGTTACCCAGAACTCAGTGTGTAAACCACTTACTATTGTCCACTGGGCCAAAATCCAATTTAGCATTTATTGGGCCAAAGCCCATTACAAATATAACATAATAACATGTATAAAATGAATGTAATATGCAATTCCCAAACCAAACCTAATTTCCATCCGTTGCACACCACCCGTACCAACCAGCACACTTGTGGGGAGCTTTAGTCACCCACCCCGCCAAGACACCAAATAGGCATTAAGCCGTTTATCAATTTGTGGACAAGCCACCAGATTTACAAATTTTACATGGCATTGCCATTTTTCAGATTTGTGGCAGAGCCACCAGAATTTTTGTAGCAAAGCTACCAGAACTTCTCTTCGTCAATATCTCAACCCATGCAAATCATGTATATAATATACATATTCATTTACAACAATCCATTCATATAATTATTACAAACAATATGGCCCCTTATAAAAATTTTCTCAATCTGGCCCATATCACATTTTGGCCCATATAGCACATATAACACTTGGCCCATATATCAAATATCACATTTGGCCCATATATCAAATATCACATTTGGCCCATTTATCAAATATCACATTTGGCCCAGATATCAAATATCACATTTGGCCCGTATAGTCACTTTTATCGATTTGGCCCATTAACGGAACTCTCGTAATTTTCACAGTTTTAATACCGATTTCATAGTCTTTACCAATATAGTGATAATTATGCCATTTTACCCGATTTCAATAACATGCTAATTAATCAAACGATTAACATAATATAATTATATAACCCATGAAAAACGGTGTGAGATTACACACCTGATTACTGATTGTCGACACCTAAAAATATTTTTAATGCTCGATTAGAACATTAAAACTTATAGTAAATCTACTCTAAGATAAACGGTCTAGGTTTTTACCCTCGAAATCGTGAATAACTACTATTTGCCGGTTCTCCCCGGTTGACAGTCCACAATTCGGTGGAAAATCCCGAATCGTTAATGCCTCACAATTGCGAACAACTTTGAATAGTTGATTCTCACTGGATGAGGGTCCACAACTCGGTGGAAAGTCTCGAATCGCCGAAACAGCCCTTCGTTTGAATTTAGGAGAAGGGATCGTAAATCCGTTCCGTTTTCGATCACCAATCACTACTCCTTTTGATTCGATCTTGCTTGTCTCCATTGAAAATAAATATTAGTCCAAACTAATATTACGTTGTTACAAACGATTCATCTAAAGAGTGAAGTCGGCTTACCACAAAAAAATCCGTATGATCTCAAGATGAAAATCGAGCGATAAAGTCCCTATAATATTATCGATTAAACAACACTATCTTTAACGAATAAAAAGTAATAAAGAATCCTCGAAGAATCCTTACCTTGAACGATGAAATTCCTTTTTCACACGATCTTCCTATGGCTAGAGTCGATTAAGCGATGTAGAAACAATCGGCACTCCACTATACCACTACAAAGAAGAAAGGGTTTGTTTGAAAGAGAAAAGATGATGATTTCAGTCATAAAGACCCTCCCAATCCAACATATGAATTTGGCAATATAAGAAAAATAAGAGAATTGAAGAGAGTGTTCGTACCGATTGATCAAAGTGTGAGTAGAAAAATGATTGAGAAGAAAATATGTGTGAAGTGGAAGATTCGGCTATGAGGAGATGATCAATGACATTCGGCCATGGTGAACATATTAGAGAGGGAGTGATGTTTGAGAGTTTTTGCAAGAAGAAAAGAAAAAGAAAAAGAAATAGGAGATAGGGTGTTTATGTTTCGATTTTCAAGGATGAAAAATGAACAAAGAAAAGGCCTTGAGGTTGGTGTGCATTCGGCAAAGAGAAGAAAAAAAAAGAAATGAAAATGCCCCTTCAAGTTTGTATGGTTTTGGCACAAGGAGGAAAAGAGCTTGGGGAAGAATTAAAGATAATACCAAAATGGTCAAAAAAATTGGCCAAAACAAAACAAAAGTTCACCTATTGCTCATTACACATTTGGCTAGGGAGAAGAATATTCGAGAGAAAAAAATTGATACACCCATTTGCTAAAAAAAATTTTGACCAAAACTAGCACCTACCTTACCAAAATGCTAGCAAAAATTTGACCATCCCCCTTAGCCCCAAAAACCATCCAAATGCATGGCCAGTTGGTCAAAGTTTGGCCACCCAAACTTTCCAAAACATCACCCTTGGAAAAAGCCTTATGTTCCCCCTACATGCCTTTTCCATTTGATTCATTTCCCTAAGTTCAATCCTGCCTTTTTTTCTTTTAGCCATCTTGCCATAAAAATAAAAGTTCAACTTACCCTAAAATCAATGCTTGGCCGATACTACAAGGAAAGAAAGCAAAAATAAAATTCACACATGCACACAAATGGATTTGAACTCCTTCCCTCAAGGTAACACATATAGAGCCATATCCCCTTTACTATTTGTTCATTTATGCTAGCTTTTTACCACTTTATTACCTTAAGCTTTAAGGTCACTTATTCCACTTCCTTAAAGTACTAAATGCCAAAAATTATTCCAAATCCAAATAAATCCCGAGCCTTCTCAGGACTATTTAAACACGCACATTGGATAACCTAACTATCTGAGAACCAAAATAATGCAGCATATAAAAATTCAAATTTTAGGATGTTACACCTATTCACTGGTAAGATTTTCGGGGACGAAAATCCATAACGGTGGAGAGTTGTAATAGGCTGGTTTAGACCCTAGTTGAAATAGTGGTTTCGAGACCACAAATCCAAGGTAGGAATGATAATTTAATATTATTTTTTGTGTGAATAGTATGTGACATAGTCTGTGTGAAAATTTTGTGTGAAGATTTTATTGATTGTGTGTTTAATTTGCGAAAATGACTTAATCGCATAAAGTGTGAAATACTGTGTGCTGATTATTAAATGCTTAATTCTTGTTGTCTTTATAATTTGAAGGATTTATGTTGGAATTAGCCATTTTATGAGATTAGTGAAAGATGATAGGATGGTTTTGGTGTTATTATTAATAGTTGTTTAGCGTCAAATGGTAAAATGCCAAATAAGATAACATTAATTAAACAAAAAAAAGAAATGGCTATTCTCTCATCTTCCATCTATCAAAATTAGAAAAGGAAGAAAGGGATAAGAGCTTTGAAGGTTTCGGCACATTAAGTTCTTGATTGATGTATGTTTGATCTCGATTTTTGATAATTTCTATGTTTTTGTGATTGTTGCTTAGTGTACTATCAAACCCAAGCTTTGATTTTAGGAATTGATGGTGATTTTGAGTTATGCCATTGATGAATGCTTAAGCTTTGTGTTAGTTGATGATGAAATATAAAAGATAGATGAAGGATTAACATGTTTTGTCTTTGGAATTTTTTATGAAATTGAGTATTCGGACTAAATTGTGAAAACAATATTTTGAAGGACTAAAATGTGAAATAAATGAAATGTATGAACTTTTATTAGCATGGGAAGAATTCGGGTAGCATATGTGTTTTGAAATTTTGTGTATTTGATGATTTTGTGAAATAGGGACTAAAGTGTCGAAATGTGAAAATGTGAGGGCTATTTTGTAAAATGCCTTAAATGTGTGTGTGTGGACTAAATTGAATGAGTTGGTGATTGAATGGATTGAATTTGAATGTGTATAGACCAAGAAAGGAGAGGTTCAGGTCGAGATCGAGGTAAAGATAATGTGCTCGATTAATCGACCGTTTCCATAGTTCGACGTCCGAGGTAAGTTCGAACATAATACGTGTATTTAGTTATGTTTAATGTTATGAAGTAAATGGTATGATATTATTGAAATGTGAATGCTATGTGATAGATTGAGTTAAATGGCACTAGGTGTGCGTATTCAGAAATGTGACCGAGATAAATAGCACTGTGTGTGCGGAGTAATATAAGCTTCGGCTTTGTGGTTGGCACTGTGTGTGCGATACTGATTCAAAATCGGTTTGATATGGATGCACTAAGTCCGCGATGCTAATTAAGCTTCAGTTAACTATTTAGGCACTAAGTGTGCGAATAAACTGAAGAAGGGACGAATGTTGATCGAAGTGATTCATGAATACTAAGTAGCATAAATATTTGACAACTAAGTGTTGGCTAAGGTACGTTCGAAACCTATATGGTTGATGCAATTACAAATGAGTTTATGGAAGGTTAATTAAAATTACTAGCTTTGGATTATATGAGATATTAGATTGTGAAATAATCTACATGATGATATGTTTTAATTTAATGTATTTTGTTACGAACTTATTAAGCTTATGAAAGCTTACTGTGTGATTGTTTCTCTGTTTACAGTGTCAGTAAAGCTAGCTCAGATCTGGGGATCGTCAGCATCTCAATCACACTATCGGCAATCTAATTTGTGTACTTTTGAAAAAATGTACAAAGTTGAAACATGGCATGTGTAGGCTAGTTATTGAATAAGTATGAGATGTGAACTTAGCGATGTGATTTGGCTAGTTATGTATTAGTTATATGCATTTGTGATTATGATATATGTGGTGTATGTTTTGGTATGGCTGGTTAGTATATGAAATGGTTGATAATTGGTAATGAATTAGTATATGAATGGTGAGTTCAATGATGAATTAATGCCTTAGTGATTTAGTGAAGTTATGAATAATTTATACCTAGACTTACATGTAATTGGGTTGTATAAATTGGCATGATTAGAAATGAGGTTATATGTAATGATATGATGATTACTTGACATGAAATTGGTTGCCAAATTGTGTGTTGTAAGATCCTCAATTGTACTTATAGGATTGACCTTGTGTGGATGGCAATTTGGCCTTGCAAATGGCCTATTTTGTCACACGGTGGTGGCACAAGGACGTGCCTGATGACCGTGGGCGTAAGTCAATATATGGCCTAAGAGCACACTGCCATGGCACACGGACGTGCCTAGTAGCCGTGTTGTTTTCAACAGGATCAACCACAGCCAAAGTACACAGGCTTGCTTGGTGGCTGTGGGAATTAAGTCAGTTTCGACCACGGGGAGGACACACTGGTGTGTCTAGTAGCCGTGGGAGGCACACGGCCTACCCTCACGGGGGTGTATCCCTTGAAACCTAGAAAAGTTTTAAATTTCTGAGAAGTTTCTGTACGTGTTTCGGTTTAGTCCCGACCCCTCCCTAGCATGCGTTTAAGGTCTTATACGCATTAATAAGGGACTAATTGTTTATGTTTGATGAATTATGATGATGATTGACTTTGTGTCGTAAATGGGTTGTGAAATGATTCTATTGTCCGGTAATGCCTCCTAACCCTATTCTGGTGATGGTTTTGGGTTAGGGGTGTTACACAGCATTTAAATATAGTTTCAGAAATACCACCTTTCATTCTAAGCTACTAATATATTGTTTTCAAATCATTATGCATTTCATCATTCCCCAGATAAACAGACATAGTACCACAGTGATCATTCATGTAAAATTTTCAGTACAAGCTCTAATTTATTCAGTACACAGACTCTGTCTCAGAATAACAGACATTTACCGAATCTATTCTAAAATTCTGATTCAGAAATTATTTCACATTGTACTCATTTAACTCACAACTTTTTATCACTTTTTTGAGTTTCACTGATCTGTTGTAGAGACACTAGTTTAGCTCTATACTCAGCTAAAATTAAGTTATTATCAAACAATCATATTCAATACCCATGGCTTGCAAAATATATAGAGATTTGCTGCTCAGAACATCTGTAACCACATTCATTCTGTCCAAGTGACATACAATTATCAAGTCATAATCTTTCAACATTCAAACCACATACACTATCTCAGATTCAAATCTTTTAGCAATAGCAGATACTTCAAACTTTTATATTCGGTGAATATATGATATTTTTCACCAAACAAGAAATGTTGTCAGATTTCAGTACAGAAACAATGGCTGTCAATCCTAGGTCATGTATCGAGTAATTCTTTTCATGTGGTTTTTAACTATCTGAAAGCACAAGCTATTACTTTGCCTTACTGCATCAAACACAATATAATCCCATTCAATAGTATATCACTATAATAACAATTTCCTTACCAGATTCAGGCTGAACTAGAATTAATACTTCGGTCAACAGAGCTTTCTACTGGTCAAAACTTTACTGATATTTATCGGTCCATTCAAATCTTACCCATTTTCTATAATAACTAGATCATCAATGTAACTATTTCAATTGTTAACATTGAAGCTTTGAGTTTTTCCAAAGCCAGAACTATCAAATAGATTCAGAACCATAGTGTTATATCATCCAAACGTATGGATAAAACAACACTTTAATATCAATAGTGTACCTCAAATTAGATGAGAGAGGACTAAAAGTGGCCCTAATAATAACCAATGCAATAATATAGTTTCTATAATCTGTGTCCCATATTACCAAGTACCTATGATCAAGTCAGAATTCATAATGGTAATAAGTATAATTACCACTGACCAATGAATATCTTTCACAAATAAACCATGCTTGAATAATGAAGAGGCGGATGATATATCAGAGAAAATTCAGAAGAGTTACTATCACGCATACATCGATAAAAACAACTGTGGTAAAGACAATATAATTTTGCATATTCGTAATTTAGGGCTTCAATGTAACATCCTAGAAAGGGCCTATGCATTTTCGGTTTAATTGTACGAAGTGACATGTTTTATGTACTAAGAATAAATTTTGAATATTTTTGGAAACCCGAAAATGAATGAAAATGATTTGGAGATGAACATTTTTGGAAACCTGAAAATGTATGGAAATGATCTGGAAATGAACATTTTTGGAAACTTGAAAATGTATGGACATGATTTATGAAATGATTCAAAAGAGGAAAGTGAACATTTCTGGAAACTTGGAAATGTAAGGAAATGTCAAGTTTACAGAGCCGAACGAAAATTTTTGGAAACTTAGAAATGACTTAGAAATGTCGAGTTTTAAAGTTTAAAAGATGAAATTAAGGCAAGGTGGCCTTAAAAGAAAAGGTTGGTGAAATTTGACACTCAAACAAGCTTGGAAAAGTGGCCTGAAGATGCCACTTAGGGCCTCTGGAAATGGCGCCACATGCAAGGTGTTGGGCCTGAGTTCGAGTCACTTGGGAAGCAAATAAAGGAAGTTTTATTTTTTTGCTTCTAGAAGCCTGAGGTGGACGGCACAAGCCTTCTAGAAAGGAGGAGTTTTATTTTCATAAATATTCGATTAATAAGGTGATAAATAAGGGATTTAATTTGGATTATTTTTGAAGAGATAATAAAGGATTATTCTCTAATTATTTTAAATTCAGGAGATAAACTTATCAATAAAGAAGAGTGGTGGCCAAGTAAGGGATTCTGAGTAGTAGTTTTGGCTATAAAAGGAAGAAAATAGGGCTACTCATCAATTTTTCTTCCTTCTCTTCTCTCTGTCGAATTTCTGAGTGCTCTCTTCTCTTCGCTTCTCTTTTTCTTTTGTCAAGACGAATCTATAGTCCACCATTGTCAAAATTCTCAAGTTTTCTTTTCTTCCTATTTCTTCTTACCAATCCATTCAAAAGTTGAACCTTAGAAGGGCTTCAAGCATAGGTGCTGTTGATTTCTTCAAAGGTAAGAACAAGTTTGATTTCCATTCTTTTCGTTTAGATTAGCCGAGAGATAATCTAACCCCATACATATTATGGTTGCCGAATATGGAAGGATCTTTCGGGATTATCAGAGTAGTCGACTAAAAGGAGTAGTATTCGGGATTTCTAAGATTAAGGTAAGACATGTGAATATTCGGCCAAAGGCTTTGATTTATGTTTCGATGATTAAGATTAAGTCTAATGTAAGGTTTTAGGGATTTTGACATTCCTAGGGAAACAAGGAACAGTTTCGGGATTTGTTGGTGTTTCAATCGGCAACAAGGTAAGAATACTAATCCTACTAGGATTTGGAATTTTGGCCAAATGGCTTTTTATTAAGGTAATAAGTGATAAATTAATGTAGGGATTAAGGATCTAAGCATTAGATCAAGCTTTTCGGGATCTCAAGGAAATTTTAAGCGAATCAGGTGTGTACCCCACACTACTTCATAATACGTTTTATGGGATGTTTAATTAAAATATGTGACATTAAGAATATGAAAGTGGCTAAGGTACCATGTTATGGTACTAAGTACTCAGGTACGTTTCCTAATCCTACTAGGAATATGAAATATGTTATTTGTAACAGAGAATAACAATGTGAACTTTGGCATATTTATGCATATTATTATATGGGGCATATGGGTTTGTTTGAAAGGGGAAGTGAATGTGGTGACCTAAGACCACAGTAATCTGAAAGTGGTGACCTAAGACCACAGTAATCTGAACGTGGTGACCTAAGACCACGAATGCGGTGACCTAAGACCGCAATTTGGTGTGTAGAGGAAGGAGGGTCAACTTAGTAGTCCCTACGGTGTGACTGGCAGGTACGGGGGTGTGTAGCGGATGGACAATTAGGTTTGGGTTTGGGAATGCATCATAACTTGTATTCATTTTTCTGATTGTGTAACTCTTGTATGCCTAATTCTATTATGATTTAGTGTCGTGTACACATTGAGTCTGCTTGACTCACCCTGTTGTGGGACTATTTTCAGGTGACGAACAGTAATGGACCGGGCTCGGCAGAAGCTTAGGGATGGCCATGCACAACAAGGAATTTAATTAATATGGATTTTATTTTTATCAAGTACTTAAACTTAAAGTTTGGGGAATTATTTGATTTAATAAGGCCATAAGGCCATAGTTGGTTTTCTTTAATTCTTTTACTCTTATTTATTATGTTTACAAATTATTATTCGTGGATTCAAGTAAATTTATTTTGAAGTAAACCCTAAATGTTTATCACCTTAAATAAATAGATTTCAATGTAAGATAAGTTGGTTTTCAATAAAAGCCCAACCCAAACAATATTTTTTTTTTAATCGCACAAGTTTTCTCTAAGTAACAAAAGAATTTGAAATCGATTTTCTTGAGGAACATACCAAATCTGGTCAAAGCTCGTGGGCCGGGTTTGGGGTGTTTCATTCAATCAGTAAAAGTATAAAATCATATCATATGAACCTTATCATCCAATTTTATATCAATCATGATGAATTAGAAAGCCCAAGTATGATAGAGTAATACCACTCATGAATCAACAAGACTTATAGTAATTTCATCTATCATGATTTACTAGCTTTTCATACAAAAAATATTGCATCTGTACATGCACAATTTCATATGCCTCTGAGAATAATAGGATTTATAGAGTACCTAGGAGATGTTGCTATAATATACCCAATTACCACAACTATATTCAAATATTTTTGCAGTTTTATCATTTTTTCACTGACCCAAAAAGTCATCAATAATCTTATATTATTCAGTTCATTGATAGAGTTACTTCAGAATAAATTTCGGCTAATCCGTTCTGTAATTATCATATTTGGATAAGTCAATTGCTCATGAATAACTTCTTCCGTAATAATGACATCACATATTCAGAATAATTTTCAGAAAAATCTAATATCTCTTTAATACCATCTTTACATACTAACCTGTTCTCATTCTGACTACATCATTAGTCATTCAGCCTTTGAACACTTTCGTTCCACATTCATGAGCTTAATCCATATAAATCATGTAAATTTCATTGTATAACACTATACTGGTAAGGGGGTAGAGATCTAATAAATACACACATATCACTTAACATTTATCAATAACAACATTCACTATGAAACATTTATCCATACCTTTATAAGTACCCTTCATCACATGTAAATTTTTACTTAAGCACGTGAGTATTTCTTCCAATAGTATCAGAATTAGCTCAGTAGGAAAGCATCTCTATTCTATTTGTAGGACAATTTTTATCAGCGTCAGGAGATATCACACTATCACAAGTTATATAATGGCATGTATTTTTAGACTCCACATATGCTACGTTCAGTCCGAAAAACCGATTAAACCATAGCGCTGATACCACTAAATGTAACACCCCTAGCCCGTATCCATCGCTGAAACAGGGTTACGAAGCATTACCGAAACTTTTCAAAACATTCTCAGATAAATCATTTCAATTAGTATTCATTAACCGAGATCATTCATAACGTCCCTTAGATGGACCCTCGAGGTCCAATACGAGCATTAGAATCGATTCGGGACTTAATCAAAAACTCTAAGAATGGTTTGTGATATTTAAAAATGTTTCCAAGGTGTAGGGCTCACACGCCCGTGTGATCCAGGAGACACGCCCTTGTGAGCCTTAGACACGCCTGAGCCTCAGGTTGTGTTCGATTTAGGTTGCTCTCTGACTTGCTCCACACGGCCATGCCACACGCCCGTGTGCTAGGCCGTGTGGTTATTTAATTCAATTCGTATTAGATGCATGTTTTACACGACTAAGACACAAGCCCATGTTCAAGGCCATGCCACCCATGCTGCTGAGACACACGCTCGTGTCTCTGCCCGTGTGCTAAATTTTGAGCACTTTGTTTTCTCATATTTAAGGTGTAGGGGACACACGGCCTGACTACACGCCCATGGGGTAGGCCATGTGTGACACACGGTCTAGACACACGCTCATGTGTCTGCCCGTGTAGACAAAATAAAGCCATTTTCTAGCCTCACATGTCACCCAAATTTACCATTTTCTTGCACCAAAACAGACCAAGTACAATCTAACCATTCTAAGCATTCAAATAAGAAAATTTCATCATTCAACATGACCTATCATTACATGCATACATGTTTACTATCCTACCTTGGTTCAATTCATATGTTAAACATGATTTGATCAACTACTTAACATATACATATGGTTACACAATCATAAGATTATAAATATTTCAAAACAACCATTACTAGTCATTCCAATGGCTAGATTACAAGCATCATTTACATTTACATGCCAATATGGCCAACATATCCTATACATGCCATTACAACCATAATTTATTTACCATATTGTACTGTCATGGGCTGATGGATAGTCTTAGTGATCTCCGACGAGCTTCTAATCCAACGAGCTTTTGATTTACTATAAAACATGGACATAAAACTAAGTAAGCATTATATGCTTAGTAAGTTCGTATAACATGGTACTTAACTTACCATTTATTCTATTTTGTGATAACTATGTAAGGCACATTCATTCAATTTGACCTCAAGCCCTACATGTATCCTCATTGCCTTTGTTAGTCATATAATTCATAGTAATATCAAGACATATATGGGCTCAACAACAATCAAGTTTCCAAGAACATATGCTTTCCACAACATGTATCCATTGAACATGCATGATTCATCTCATTATTACAAGTATAATTTCATAAAAGCTCATTTCAAGTCCACATTATTTCATATCAAAACTTTACTCATATTACTCGAAATATCAATGTCACACGAGTGGTAGTACATTCAAAGTGTACAAGCCTATAACCAAGGATGAACATATTCATCAAATGAATCCCATGTACAAATATCATCATCTCATGTTTTCATACATCAATTGTCATGTATCATCATTTTCATATATTTCAGACAACCACGTGAAATAACTCATTTCTTATTCATGTCCTTTCATGTCGAGATTTTTACTCGTTGAATTTATTCAGAATATCGATAGATACACAGGTAGTACACTAGAGGTGTACAAATTAGAATCCGTCAATTCATGTCCAACGGTAATCATAAGGTACTATTTTAGAGAGTACACTCTCGAGCCACACATATATACAACAGGATTACTAGTCCAGGCTAAATCCTTTTTATGACATATGCTCTAAAGAGCTTGATTTGGATTACCCGTCCAGGCTAAATCCAATCCATAAAATATGCTCGAAAAGACTTATATCAGGATTACCCATTCGGGTTAAATCTTTTTCTATAATGAGATTAATAGGATTACTTGTTCGAGCTAAATCCCGTCTACAACAAATTCAGGACCTCATTCATTTCTGGAAATCACATATCCATCGAATTTTCCATTTATTCAAGAATTTAACAGTTTTTTTTTTTCAAGTATTATCAGGCATGTGTTCAATCTCACATATTTATTTATTTATGCAATTCAAATGTTCACATTCAACTCGAGCATAAAATTTACATTTTTCTCATTTCTCATTTATTGGGCAATATTATTAATTAGGCGCTTTCATATATCAGACGTCAACCAGTATGTGATCATTTCACATATTTATGGCATCCATACAATTAACAAACACATTCCATATTCATTTCAAGTATAAAACTAACATTTTTACCATTTATCTGGTATTTCTCGGATATGTTTACGGGACTTAACTTTTGTTAAGTATTCTCGATCATGTAACAAAGCTCGTATTCATAGCATTCAAATAATTCACACATATAAACATTCGATACAAGCATATAAATATACATAACTTAGTTACAGGAACTTACCTCGACAAATGCCCGTGTACATAAAGTCTACTAATCTGACATTTTCCTTTTTTCCTCGTTCTAACTCGAAATTTGGGTTTTTGGATCTATATAAATAACTCTAATCATCAATTTCATACATTTTATACTCATTGGGACTCAATTTATGTCCTAGGTAAAATTACCATTTTGCCCCTAACTTTTTTATAAATTCCAATTTTGTCCCTAGGCTCGGAAAATAAAACTTGTGAAAATTACTTCATATTCCAAGCCTAGCCAAAGCCCCATTACAAAATTTATAACACATGTGTTCATAAAATTTCAAAACTTTTCCTTCAATTTCACAAGTTTACATTTTAGTCCCTAAATCATGTTTTCATCAAAAATCACTTTGCAAATGTAGTTTATCTATCAATAATCTTTCATTTTCTATGATAAATATTTAATTTCCAGCATATACATACATGACCCATTTTTCATACCTTGATAAGTTTTCAAATTAATCTCCCAAATAGAGAGATTAAGCTACCTCGATTCCAAAAATATCAAAATTACTGAAAACGGGACAAGAAAACTTACCCAATTAGGCCTTGAAAGTTTCTTTTCTCTCACCTAGGGTTTCCATGTTTTCTTAGGTTGAAGATGACATAAAATAAGATGATATATTTTACCATCTTTTTAATTAATTAAATACTTTTGTATTTCCAATTTAGTCCTTGCCCTTTTTCTATATTTCCATGGATGAGTCATCAAGAAAAATCTACATACTTTTCTTAATGGTCTAATTATAATATAAGGACCTTTAGATTTGAATTCCATAGCTATTTAATCCTTATAGCTACTACAATTCAACTTTCGCATTTTATGCGATTTAGTCATTCTCGTAATATCTATCATAATACAGACCATATAATCAAATAAAAATAAATTTTATTTTTGGCTTGAATTTGTGGTCCCGAAACCACTGTTCCGATTTCACTAAAAAATGGCCTATTACACCTTTTTTGTCTTAGATTTCAAGGTCAAATTCTTGGATTAAGAGTATCCCTCAAATCAACCTCGGTTTAGGATCTTTCTTTGTGACTAAATATTTAATGGTCCCAGGGTCAGTAAATATTATGACTTTCATACCTATGAGATAAGAACGAAACTTGTCAAAAGCAAAAACTATAGCAAAGAGTTCTTTTTTAGTTACTGTGTAGTTAAACTGGGCTCCTGTCAAAGTTCTACTTGCATAGTAGGCAATGTGAAATACATTGTTCCTTCTTTGCCCCATCACAGCTCCAACAACGAAGTCACTTGCGTCACACATTGTAACCCCCCAAACCTGGCCTAGACTTTATGACCCGATCTAGTGCCACATCAAGTGTTGTTTGAAAACTATATGTTCATTGGAAAACCCTTCTATGAATCAAAACTGTCTACCCTTTAAAAATCCCGATTTTCGTTGCTTATTAATAAAACACAATTTGCTCAAAGTCATTCCCTTGCAAAAACATTATTATTTTTAAAACCTTGTTTGTTACGGAAGTTTGATTCAAACAGTTGCGAATACGTGATATTTTGAAAACAATAGTTATAGTTTTAAAAACCAAAACAATAGTTATAGTTTTAAAAACCAGTGTTTAATAGACCAGCAGTTTGTAATTAAAAGAAATACCAAATAAAAGTTAAAAAGAAAAACCCAATGGCCTTATTACAAAAATTATTAACCCAATAATTTAAAATAAATTAAATTAAACTAAAATCGCTAAGTTTAACTTTAGAGCATATCTGACGTGTGGCCACCTTCGAGTCCCTCGGAGCTCCAAACCCTCTAAGGCTGGGGATTACCTGCACAATTAAATGAAAGGGTGAGTTACGAGAACTCAGTGTGTAATCCCCTATTACGGTCATGGTCTAAGCCCTAGCCCATACAGCATCAGTCTGGGCCTAAGCCTTACATCATATCAATGCAAAATAGGCATGTACCCCAACCCTATCCAGCCAACTCTTCACCCGTACCAACCATCTCTCCATGTGGGGACCACGTCGACCCACCCAGCCAACTCTCCACCTGTACCAACCATCTCTCCATGTGCGGACCAAGTCAACCCACCCAGCCAACTATCCAATAGCACAGCCTAGCTACTAATCAACAAAATAGGTGGCTAAGCCACTAGAATCTGAATACGTGACGATGCCACTATAACGATACTTCTATGTATGTTATGTCATGGCTAATCCATGTATGCAGTGCATCTCAATCATAATCAATCATACATTTAATACGCATACAACACTGATACTACCCCTAAGGGTACAACGGTCATTTAGACAGTTAAGGGTAAAACAGTCATTTCACCCCTAAAGGGTATCTCGATAATTTTACCCATCAAGGGTATTTTGGTAACTTTACCCATAGAGGATGTAACATCCCAAATTTGGGCCTAGTAGAATTGGGCCTATTGGGCTTTGAGCTTTGGGTCTCATAAAATTTTTAAGTGAGTAAGAAAATGACAAATGACTTGACGGCTTTAAAAGTTTAATGAATTTGGAGTGTCTAGGTGTGTTCGAGAAGCTCTGGGTTCAAGTTTTATGGTAGAGGATTCATAATTTATTTAATTAAGGAATCAAGGTTGTGAGTAGTGGGCTTTTAAATAAAAATAAGTGAAAATGGCACAAAGAAGCCTGTGGTAAAGTGGCTAAGTGACACCACTAGGGTGTAGAGGGGCAGGCAAGAGTGCAGTTGAGTTCAACATTAAGGTAAGAGTAGATGTTATTCGGTTTCCAATCTTTTCTCTTTGTAGTCGAAAGTTTGAAACTAATCCCAGTAATACTTTTTGGCCGAATCATTGAAGGAGAATCTCGCGATTTCTTCTAAGTCGACAAGCAATAGAAGATCATTCGGGTTTTGGTCAGCTAAGGTAAGAAACGCATGATCTTAGGCCAAAGGCCATTAATTAGGTCCATTAAAGTGATTGAATATTTGATCTAACCTATGCCTATAGGTACTTCGACAACTTCATAGCCACAGACCATTTTCGGGATTTTAGATCCATAAGGTAAGTACATATGCACATTCGGCCAAGGCCTTATTTAGCAACTTAGATCTATTTCCTAACTTTTCAAAAACCGAAAACTAACCAAGTCAAGTGATTGAATGTTAGCCGAATATAGGAGTTAAAGATCTACAGTGTTAGATCGGGTTGTTCGGGATCTCGATAAACTCGCTAAGTAAATCAGGTGTGTACCCCACACTAAACTTCATTAGATTACGGCTTAAATTAATTATGTGTGTTTTAATAATATGAATGTGGCCAAAGGTACCATGCAATGGTACAAAGTACTTAGGTACGTTCATTTACTATTACTGTAGTTATCTCGTTATGAATATATGATATGGCACGTATGTGAACAGTGAAAAGAATGTGAAATAAGGCATGATATTGCATGATATGTATGACATGGGCATTTCGGTGATATTGAAAGGGGAAGTGAATGTGGTGACTTCGGTCACATTATCTGAATGTGGTGACTTCGGTCACATTATCTGAATATGGTGACTCATGTCACAATTATTTTATCTGGTGGCTATGCCACGAACTTTATAAGGGCGATGAGCACGTCGACTGCAGCGACTACCTTCGATGATGTGTAGCGGATGGAGGGTTGACTTAGTAGTCCCCATAGTGTGCAGGTTGGTACGGGTGATGTGTAGCGGATGGCATCTAGGTTTGGGTTCGGGTTTGCATCATTTTATTTAAATACTATATGTGTATAGATGATCTTATATGCCTGAATCTGTTTGGATTTAGTGTTGGTTGCACATTGAGTCTGTTTGACTCACCCCGTTGGGGAATGTTTTCTTTCAGGTGACACTCAGTGATGGACCGGGTCGGCAGGAGCTTAGTGGTGGCCATGCTCAACTCAAAGTTTTCATTTGAATTGGGACTTTCTTTTAATTATTTAAGTACTTTGATTTGTTTCGGAAATTGTTTTTGATGTAATAAGGCCATAGTATGAACTGTTTTATGCATGCATTTTAATTCTTTTATTATGATATGATTAATGTTAAATCGAGGTTAAAACAATATTATAAAAAGATAAATTTTTAAATGTTTTAACACTTAAATTCAATTGATTCTTAATTTAAGGGTAAAACCTTTAAAATAAAACCGGCATGTCTTTTGATATAAAAACAAAGTTTTAATAAATCACTGATTTCAAATATTAACGAAGTTTTCAATTCTACCCATCTTAAGCAAAACTTTCTTCAAAACCATCCGAATTTTTTAAAGTAATCAAAAAGTTTGAACCGTTTAATTCAAGGAACATACCAGATCCGGTCAAGGCTCGTGGGCCAGGTTTGGAGGTGTTTCATTAATTTTGGAGTTTAATTTTAGGCTTCTAGAAGGCTGGAAGTGGCGTGTAAAGGGACTCTAAGGAGAAGTGATCAGTAGAGAGAATTTAGGAGAAGATAAGGGAGATATCATGGAGAAAAATTAGGACATGAGTAGTGGATGAAGTGGTGTCGAATTGGACTTAAGGGGTGGCTAAGTTTCAGCTATAGGCTATATAAATGTGTGTGTGCCAAATCTGGGGTCCTAGGTAATGCCGAATTTTCCATTCTTTTACTTTTCCTTGCCGAAACCTTATTTTCCACAACCTAAAATACTTTGCCTTGTTGCCGAAATCTCCTATAGCCGAATCCCTTTTTGCCGAATTCTCTCATAGCAAAACTCTTTTATTGTCGAAGTATCATCATATTCTCTTGCCGAAATCCCTATTAGAGCCGAATCTTTGTTGTTTTCCTCCATCACAAATCAATTGTTATCTACTATCAGTCAAGGTTAAAAGCCGAATCTCGTTCAGTTGCTATCTAGGCCGTAGGATCAAAAGTGGATTCGGTAAGTATTCAGTTAACTCCTTAATGTGTTTTGTTAAAAGATGAAGGGCTATCTAACTTCTCATTTTCGTTAATCTTGTATTAACAAGGGTAAGGTTCAGAGATCCCAAGCGTGGTAAGGATCATTGCAAAGTGTAAGTGTACTCAACTTGATTATGGTTTAAGCAAATGGTCGAATGTGAGTATGATCTATAGGGGTGACTTGTGTGGATTATGAGTCACTCGAAGTTTGATGGTGTATGTGTCAGTGTAGATCTAGGGGATACTCGTGATAAATAGCTAAGGAAGGGCTATTAGAACCCGGTGGCACACAGTAAGGTTACGGTAAGGCTTCGGCTTTTGGTAAATATTTTGATTAAGTATGGGTGATTGATTGAAGGTTGGTTGGTTGTAGGTTCAAGACCAAGGATATTATTGCACGTCATAGTAACCAGGTGTGTACAAACACTACACACACATGATATCAGCAATGCCGAAAAGCTGAAAGTGGCTAAATAGGCCCAGTGGGCCCTGAGGCTAAGTTTGATGAAATTGATTGATTTGGTTATATGAATTGAGTTAGTCATACATGTTACATGATCTGGAATTGTTTTGGGCCTAATAGGCCATATGAATGAGATGTGGGCCTAATGGGCCATAAAGAAGTGATTTGGGCATAATGGGCTATATGAATGTGAAATGGGCTTGATGGGCTTTATGGGGACGTAGACAAGTATGCTAGGGTTTAACGGACTTTAGGCCTAGTTCTTAACAACTCTTAAATCGCATAAGACTTAATCTAATAATTAAACATGTCCGTGGGCAAGTGGCTGGGTTAGAGTGTGGCAACGGACATATGCATGTCTAAGATTGGATCTAGGGAGAGCTTGGTACTTATGCGGTCCTAATGGCCTACCTCCTCTTCTTTGGAATCCTACATGGTACGTAGTGTTTGTTCACTTTAGCCTTAAGGACTTGTTAATTGGCCAAAGTTCATAACTAAAACCCGAGAGGGACCAAAATACCTCTAATTTGAAAATTACCAAAATACCCTTAGTTTGAAAATTACCAAAATACCCTTAGTTTGAAAATTTCCAAAATATCCTTAGATTTGCAAAATTACTAAAATACCCTTGATTTGTAAAATTACCAGAATACCCTTGATTTGCAGAACTTCTAAAATATCCCTGATTTACAAAATTTCCAAAATACCGCTGTTTTGCAAAATTACCTAAATACCTCTGTAGGGTAGAATTACGAAAATACCTTTGGGAAGTGAAATGACTAAAATACCCCTAAGTGCTTAATGTGTGAAATTGTGTATGTTGCATTCATGAAAAATATGTTGCATTTGGGTGGGCTTTGATGATGCGGAGGAAGATTTGAGGATCGCATAGTCACTTGACGACCGTGGATCCACCGGTGACTTTAAGCCCATTATAGCAGCTTTGCTGCAACGTTTGAGTAGTGCCACTGCTGGTGCTACCTTTGGAGTGTAGGGATGGGTGGGTTGATATTTATATCCTCACAGGAGTGTAAGGTTCGAAGGGAAATGGAGTGTAGGGTTGGATTTAGGATGGGTGCATTGTATTCATGCGATACTGATGTGATGTGAGGTCATTGCGGGCTAAGGCCCAAGACCACTGAATTTGATAGGGCTTAGGCCCAATGTGATACTTGCATGTTGGTTGGTTACCAAGGTTCATACACACTGAGTTTCGAAACTCACACCCTTTTTATTAAATGTTTCAGGTGACCCTCAATAGACGGCTCGACATGAGAGAGGACTCGGAGATGGTGCCGAATTAGACTTTAGGGGTGGCTATGTTTCCGCTATAGGCTATATAAATGTGTGTGTGCTTAATCTGGGCTCCTAGTAATGTCGAATTTTCCATTCGTTTTCTTTTCCTTGCCGAAACCTTATTTTTCCACAACCGAAAATACCTTGCCTTGTTGCCGAAATCTACTATAACCGAATCCCTTTTTGCCGAATTCTCTCATAGCCAAACTCTTTTATTGTCGAAGTATCATCATCTTCTTCTGCCGAAATCCCTATTAGTGCCGAATCTTTATTGTTTTCCTCCACAAATCGATTGTTATCTACTATCACTCAAGGTTAAAAGCCAAATCTTGTTTAGTAGCTATCTAGGCTGCGGGATCAAAAGTGGATTCGGTAAGTATTCAGTTAACCCCTTAGTGTGTATTGTTAAAAGCCGAAGGGCTATCTAACTTCTCGTTGTTGTTAATCCATTATTAACAATGGTAAGGTTCAGAGATCGCAAGCATGGTAAGGATCGTTAGCAAAAGTGTAAGTGTACTCAGCTCGATTATGGTTTAAGCAAATGGCCGAATGTGATTATGATCTATAGGGGGGACTTGTGTGGATTATGAGCCACTCGAAGTTTGATGGTGTATGTGTGAGTGCAGATCGAGGAGATACTCGTGATTAGTAGCTAAGGAAGGGCTATTAGAACCCGGTGGCACATGGTAAGGTTACGATAAGGCTTCGGCTTTTGGTAAATATTTTGATTAAGTATGGGTGATTGATTGAAGGTTGGTTGGTTGTAGGTTCAAGACCAAGGATAGTATAGCACGTCGCAGTAACTAGGTGTGTACAAACACTACACACACATGATATCGGCAATGTAGCACCCCTCACCCGTATTCATCTCTGAGACAGGATTTGAGGCGTTACCGAACTTAAACATTTACAATCATACAAAACTGGGTTACCGAATTTTGCCCAAAATTAAAAATTTTCAAACACATGAATTTGGACTTGTCATCTATTTAATCACTTATATCACATAACAAGACATTAACACATACCATGGAAAAATAGGCTTACAAGCCAAAATCATTATAAGCCACATCTCATGGCTATAATCAACTAATCAATATAAGCCAATACATTTGGCTAATCACAACAACATCTATCATAGAAAAACTAAGTCCCTATACATGCCACTCACTTCAAAGCATTTGACATACACATGCCAATACACCAAGGGTAATGGCTCGACAGTGTGATGCTACCTCCGACGATCTCCAACCCTGAGCTGACCTGACAAAACTAAAAGAAATGGAAAGGAGAGAGTAAGCTTTACGCTTAGTAACCTCGCATGAAAGTAATAAGCAATGCGATAACATATTCTTTCTATTTATTCAAATTATTTATATCTCGTGCTATGAAACTCCAAATTAAGATCCGTTAATTTTTCTTGAAACTAGACTCACATATCTTCTCACCATAAAATTTTCAGAATTCTTGGTTTATCCAGTTAATCTTTAAACTCTCTGATAAAACGTAAAAGTAACATATTTTAAACCCATATTTAGTATGCTTTTGGATGATTTATCCCTCGATTTATGTAAAAAGGTGCTCTTAATCCTTTCTTTTCATGTCTTATACCCAGGAAAGCACCCGATGATGAAAAGAACACAAAAATGGCCCAAAATTGAGTAAATGGGCCATATCAAGAAATCGACATGGCCTGGCCCAGAGACCACACGATCGTGCCGCGCCAATAATCTAGATCACGGCCTTCTCCTGATTCACACGGCCGTGCCTCATTAAAGAAGTCCAAGCACGGCCTGACCATGATCCACACGAGCGTGTGCCATGGCTGTGCCCCTAACACTGGAAAGAGCAAATTTATTCAGATTTGGATACTTAGGGAGAAAGAAACGTATTTCAAGAGCCTATATATACCCCCTAAGTACCACCTTTGAGGGGTGTGTGAAGCTAGGCCAAGGAGCCAAGCCGGAAAGGTTAGAATTGTGAGAATCGCTCAAAGTTAGCCAGTTGATCCATCCCAAGAAGCCGAAATTATACTCAAGACGGCGGATTTCTCCTTCAATTCCTTCAGGGAGTTTTAGGGATTTCTTATGTTTTGTTTTATCTTTTCTCTTGAGATGTTTTCTTTATTTGTTATGAACTAAACCCCTCAGATACCTGAAGGGGATGAAACCTTGATGGATCTTGTTATTATTTTCTGAATTATATGATAAATACTTAGTTTGTTCTTAATTATGTATACTTCATCCAAATTTGATGTGCTTAGGTGGAGGAGAAATAAACCCTATCTAAGAGTAAATCTAGCATAGTTAAGCAGAGTTGATCGCACGCCTGGAGATAGGGTGACGAGATTTTGTCAGATTAGGGTGAAACCTAATATAGGAGTCCATAGATTGATTTACTACTATTCTAGGGGGTTATTATAAGAGAATGAGGGTTCGACTAATTAGCCTAGGGTTAGACGTTATTCGCCTAGAGAGAGGGTTTAATATACGTTAGGGAGTCTTACGGATCAAACTAAGTAAAAAAATCATATGGTTCAGGGTTAAATAACAAGTGAAGTCTAGGTGGATTCTTCCTGAGGGTATCGTCTTGATCAACTGAGTTTTCCTAAAGTTATTTTCCCAATTCGTTCTTTTTGTCTTTGTGCCTTTAGCTTAGTAGTTGTTAAATTTAGATAACAACTTCACTTAATATTTAGGCTAAATAATAAATAGAAAGTTAGTATTAGTACTTTTAGTTCCTTTGGGTTCGACAATCCGGCCTTGCCATAATTATACTACTGTTCGATAGGTACACTTGCCTTTAATCGTTGTCAGAGTTAGTTTCTAGGTTTGATCATTCTTTTATAAATTTTAAAGCTCTGGTTTCAGCGATCAAGTTTTTGGCGCCATTGTCGGGGAACTAAAATATTAAGAAAACTCTATTTTTATTACTTTAGCCATTATTTTTTATTTTTCGCAATTTATTTTTGTTTTTAGGTTAAATTTTAATTTTGCTAACTTTTCTCTCTTTATTTTCTTTTCAGGTACCTCTAGTTTATGACTAGAAGGAACCCGAGAGGACCTTTAGTATACGATAGTGATATTGAAGCAACCGTTCGCAGGAATCGCCGAGAAATCAGGCGAGCCCTAAACTACACAAAAAGAGAGGAAGAAGACAAATCCAATCCTACTGAAGGGATGGACAAGAATAACCCACAACCACACGATGTGGGAGAAAACAACGCTTCACATACTATGTTTGATTATGCTAAACCACATTTAACAGGAGCAGAATCGAGTATTGTTAGGCCTGCTATAGCTGCTAATAATTTTGAATTAAAGCCTAACACAATACAAATGATTCAACAATTTGTTCAATTTGATGGTTTACAGGACGAAGATCCAAAAACTCATATAGCTAACCTTTTAGAGTTCTGTGATACCTTTAAAACAAATGGCGTTTCTGATGATGCCATACGTCTTTGGTTATTTCCCTTTTCATTGAAGAATAAAGCCAAACAGTGGTTAAACTCGTTACCACGAGGGTCAATCGCTACATGGGAACAAATGACCGAAAATTTTTTATTAAAATATTTCCCACCAGCCAAAATGGCCAAATTACGGAATGATATCTCTTCTTTTGTGCAGATGGATTTAGAGATATTATATGACGCATGGGAGAGATACAAGGATCTCTTGAGAAGGTGTCCACACCATGGTTTACCCTTGTGGCTTCAAGTCCAAACTTTCTATAACGGTGTAAACCCCTTAATGAGGCAACTAATCAATTCAGCCGCCAGTGGAACCCTAAATAATAGAACTCCTGAAGCAGCCTACGAGTTCATTGAAGACATGTCATTGAATAATTATCAGTGGCAAGTTACAAGGACAAAACCGACAAAATCAGCCGGAGCTTTCAACATAGACATAGTAACCATGCTATCAACACAGATGGAGATAATGAATAAAAAGCTTGACAATTTGTGTTCTTCGCAGGTACATCCAGTAATGCAGTGCGACGCAAGTGGAACTGTGGTGAATTCTGAGTACCCACCCTACCAACCGGAAGTAGAAAGTGAACAGATGAACTATATAGGTAATAATTTCAGATCTAATAATAACCCTTATAGTAACACTTACAAACCAGGTTGGAGGAACCACCGAAATTTTTCGTGGGGAGGCCAAGGAAATCAAGGAAATAAAGACAAAAATCTCCTCAAAACTTCCAAAATCAGCCATATCCACAAGAGAAAAAGCCAAACCTCGAAACGATGCTGACAAAATTCATGACAGACACAGAAAACTGTTTCCAAGAAAATGAGAAAATACGTAAAGACCAACAAACGTCGGTTGAAAAAGTCACTAATTCAGTCAAAGAAGTCAGCAATGCAGTTGAACGACTCGCAAAGCTCATGTCATAATGACCGCAAGGACGTCTACCAAGTAACACTGAGATTAACCCAAAGGAGCATATTCAAGCCATCACAGCTCATGACAGTAAAGGGTTAGACGAATCCAATCCAATACAAGAAACCAAGGTAGACGAAGGTAAAGTAGAGGTAACACAAGAAAAGCCAAAACCGGTAATCAAAGAGTACCAACCTCGCATACCTTATCCTGAAGCAATGAAAAGAGATGATACGGAGGAACAGTTTGGTAAGTTTCTTAAACTTATAAAGAAATTACATATTAACTTACCACTTCTTGAAGCTCTTTTTCAGATGCCAGACTCGAGAAAATTTTTAAGATGGCTCTTGACAAACAAACGTAAATTAGAAGAAGAGCCACACGTGGAACTCAATGCAAAGTGCTCAGCAATTCTACAAAATAGACTACCCCAGAAGCAAAAAGATCCAGGGAGTTTTACAATTCCATGTTTAATTGGTAGTTTAACTATTGATAATGCGTTAGCTGATTTAGGGGCAAGCATAAATGTCATGCCTTATAAATTGTTTAAACAGCTAGGTCTAGGGAAGCCCAAACAAACTAGGATGAGTATTCAATTAGCTGATAAAACTGTTAGAATTCTTAAGGGTATTATCGAAGATGTTCTTGTCAAAATTGATAAATTCGATTTCCCAGTAAACTTTGTTGTCTTATACATGGAAGAGGATAATTCAATCCCCTTAATATTAGGAAGGCCATTCTTAGCAATCGCTAGAACTAAAATTGATGTTGATGCAGGCGAACGTATACTTTATGTAGGCGACGAGACAGTCACTCTTCAAGCTCTTGACTCGACCAGGACAACAATTGATGAAGGTAAGAAAGACAATTCCTTTGATAATCAACTTATTCAACCTTCACCGTAGGAAACACCACAAGGATACAAACCTGAGCCGAAGCACGAACCCCAAGCTAGCAAAAAAATAACTCACGAGGAGCAAAGGATTCAAACCGATGACTTAGACAAGTGGAAAACGCACTCCAAGGAAAAAATTAGGGATACAGGAAACAGAATCAAAACCACTCTACTAGATAGACAGGTCCAAAGTCAGAGATTAGGTATTGTCAGATAAAGCAGACCCACGACTATTCCCTCCAGACCCTGACACAAACAAAGAAATAATTTTTAAGGTAATCAATGATCTTCCACATGGAACAATCAAGGTAAGTAAACCTATTTTTAACATTTTTAAAATAAATGCTACTCGGCCTAAACCATACAATGAAAATAAAACTAATAATATGAGGGAAGATATTCAAACCTTTAAACCTCCCTAAAAATTTTCAAACACGAGGAATGTCTAGCTTAAGACTATAAACGAGCGCTTCTCGGGAGGCAACCCGAGTACTAACCCTACTCCTTATTTTTTCTTTCCATTTCATTTTTTTTTTTAAAAGAACTAACTAAAAAGTGCAAATTTCCAGGTCAAATGGTCCTGCACACGGCCGTGGCCGTGACCGTGTGGACCACCAGAATCTTGGTACTAACGTAGTAGAGGCCGTGCGAATCAGTCCAACCAGTTTTCGACGTCACAGACCCAACCACTACACCACGGGCACCAACAAAGTGGCACGACCGTGCCCCATAACCGTGTGAAGCTATAGACTTACCAACTATGGGTAGAACACGCCCGTGCCTTCAACCCGTGCCAATATGCCGACTTGTCAAAAATGGGCGTGGCTTGCAGAAGAACAGGCATGGAGAGCCAACACGCCTAGGCACACGGTCGTGCGAAGCGGCCGTGCGAATAGACACACCCTCAGCCCACGAGCGTGGGAACATGCCAAATTTGAAATTCTATTTAAACCCCATAGTCCTTCTCATTCTCCCCATCTAAATTTGCTTTTCTTTTCTCCCTTCTTCCTATCAGACTTTTCACTCCATTTACTAAAACTCTAGATCCTTGAGCCATCACACAACATGTCGCAGAAGTGTAAAAGGCCAATCTCCTCAAAGGAGACTAACTTACATGAGTTCATGCTAGCAGCTTCATCCAAACAATAAGCCAAGGGTCTTTGAGACCATACAATTTCTATGTTTCTTTTCTCTTTTGCTTCAATTTCCTTAATTTTACTTCTTTTCTGCTTAATTTAGTTTCACTTATTTTAGTTTTGTAGTGTTAGGTTCGTCAGGCTGCTAGGGAATCACGCCAATTCCGCCATCGACAGCACCTCCCCAGCCTTAGAGGTCACACCCACCTCGCGAACCATCCAACAATAAGGACTCTTCGGTCCATTTATCTTTAATTTTCATTTTGTTTACATTTTTGTTTCCTCTTTCTTTATCTTTCTTATCTTTAATTATATACTTAGTTTACTTTAATTAGGTCTTAATAATTCCTGGCTACTTCTCAGTACGCTACCCAATTTCTTCATCTAGCGTAGGTTCGTCATTTGATTTATCCCTTAAATGTTATTAGCTATCTTTGTACATTGAGGGCAATGTACATCTTAAGTGTGGGGGGTTGAATAATTATTTTGAGAAAATGCCTAACTTTCTTCATTATTCTTAAACCCTGAGGATAAAAATGCCTAACTTTTTGCATGATTCTCAAATCCCTGAATTTAATCTTGTTCTTAAGTAATTTTCTCATGTTACAAAGTAGGATGAAATTTCTAACAATTTATGATTTTTATTGATATGTTTTTGAATAAGTCATAGTTAATTGTGTATTGATGATTAAAATTGAAAAATACTAGGGAATCAAGCATGATAAGTCTAATTTTCAAAAATTTAAAATTTTAGGTTGTTAACCTAAATTTGAATGTTATCTTGAAGTTTGAAATTTATAACGTTGATGTCAAAAACACCCATAATTTTTGTAAGACTTTGAGCTTTATAGAGCATCTATTCTTTTTCATGCTCATTTTTTTATTATAAGTGTGTCAACTATGAACTGTTATTCTAGAATGAGTGTGTCAACTATGAACTGTTATTCTAGAACTTGCCTTGATTATACATGTCAAAACCACAGTTATGATTTGATATACCGAGATGATAAATGCACTTAGGTTTTAACCCACTTACTCCACTAAAAATCCTACCTTCACAATTAACCCCTAGTGAACCCCGTTGAGCCTAACAACCCTTTTATTGACTCACCCACTAGTATTAACCCAAAACCCTTTGTATTTGTTATTACCATCCTTCTAATTACCCTTTTTGTTGAGATTTGATTTTGAGCAGTTACCTAACTATGTTTTATATTTCAGTTGTTATAGTTTGTTCCTAAAAAAAAATTCAAATTCAAAGTATATCCAATATTAGTGTTAGGAAGAGTGAGCTTATACAGTTAAAATCTAATTATCAAAAGAAAAAAAAACTCGTATTATTAGTATTATAATTTTTCAATTGATGTAAATTATCTTAGATCAGTTTTTTTTTTTAGGTAGGTACTTGTCGAATCAGTCTCGATCCTAACCTTCTAATTTAGCCTTTATCCACACCTTCAAACCTAGCCCTATTACAGCCCTGACAAAGACCTCTTGATCTGTTTATCATTTCATTTTACAGTGGTGGAGATTTGATTTTAAGGCAAGCCTATGGAATTAACTTTTCAGGTTCGACTTATGAATGATTTTTTAACTTTGAACCTTAAACACTTCTTGAGTGATTTGAGTGAATCTTTTGTGAGGATGTCAATCCTTATCAGTTTTGAATTAAAGGTAATTATTCAGATAAGGGGAGACACCTATGTTTTCATACTACAAATATATGACTTTGATTGTTTGAATCTTTAGGACTCTTTGAGTTGAATTATCCATGTATAAATTAACTATGAATTATGATGCGACATTGTCAGTAGGAATTATGAATTATGGAAAGTTCGTTTTAATTTTAAGTTGAGAATTTTGCTTGAGGACAATCAAAAGCTTAAGTGTGGGGGTATTTGATAAACCACAAAAGTAACATATTTTAAACCCACATTTGTATGCTTTTGGATGATTTATCCCTCGATTTTTGCAAAAAGGTGCTCTTAATCCTTTCTTTTCATGTCTTATACCCAAGAAAGCACCCGAGGATGAAAAGAACACAAAAAGGGCCCAAAATGGAATAAATGGGCCATATCACGAAATCGACACGGCCTGGCCCAGAGACCACACAGCCGTGCCACGCCAATCATCTAGAACACGACCTTCTCCTGATTTACACGGGCGTGCCTCATTAAAGAAGTCCGAGCATGGCCTGACCACGATCCACACGGGCGTGTGCCATGGTCGTGTCCCTGATGCTGGAAAGAGCAATTTTACTCTGATTTGGATACTTAAGGAGAAAGAAACGTATTTCAAGAGCCTATATATACCCCCTAAGTACCACCTTTGAGGGGTGTGTGGAGCTAGGCCAAGGAGCCAAGCCGAAAAGGTCAGAATTGTGGGAATCGCTCGAAGATAGCCAGTTGATCCATCCCAAGAAGCCAGAATTATACTCAAGACGGCGAATTTCTCCTTCAATTCCTTCAGGGAGTTTTAGGGATTTCTTATGTTTTGTTTTATCTTTTCTCTTGAGATGTTTTCTTTATTTGTTATGAACTAAACCCCTCAAATACCTGAAGGGGATGAAACCTTGATGGATCTTGTTATTATTTTTTGAATTATATGATAAATACTTAGTTTGTTCTTAATTATGCATGCTTAATCCAAATTTGATGTGCTTAGGTGGAGGAGGAATAGACCCTATCTAAGAGTAGATCTAGCATAATTAAGCGGAGTTGATCGCACGCCTAGAGATAGGGTGACGAGATTTTGCCGGATTAGGATGAAACCTAATATAAGAGTCCATAGATCGATTTACTGTTATTTTAGGGGGTTATTATAGGAGAACGAGAGTTCCACTAATTAACCTAGGGTTAGACGTTATTCGCCTCGAGAGAGGGTTTAATATACGTTACGGAGTCTTACGGATCAAACTAAGTAAATAAATCATATGGTTCAGGGTTTAATAACAAGTGAAGTCTAGGTGGATTCTTCCTGAGGGTATCGTCTTGATCAACTTAGTTTTCCTAAAGTTATTTTCCCAATTCGTTCTTTTTGTCTTTGTGTCTTTAGCTTAGCAGTCGTTAAATTTAGATAATAACTTCACTTAATATTTAGGCTAAATAATAAAAAAGAAAGTTAGTATTAGTACTTTTAGTTCTTTTGGGTTCAACAATCCGGTCTTGCCTTAACTAGACTACTGTTCGATAGGTACACTTGCCTTTAATCGTTGTTAGAGTTAGTTTCTAGGTTCGATCCTTCTTTTATAAATTTTAAAGCTCTGATTTCAGCGATCACTCTCCCCTGTTTCACTCCCCGACAACTTCGACCTTTATTTACAAAAAGTAAAATATCTCATAGTACGAGGCTTGGATAATGTTTCTGTATATTTCTCCTAAGATCAGACTCATTAAGAATTTCATTCATATGATTCTTAACTCATAATTATTTTTATACAATTTTTAATGATTTTTCCAAGGCAGGATAGGGGATCCCATAATCTTTCTAAACCAATCTCACAAAAAATTAAATATCTCAAAATATAAAAATCCTTTGTTTGCTTTGTTTCTTTTATATGAAAATAGACTCAATAAGATTTAAATCAATATCTCATCCAACTGATAATTCAATTTCTAATATATTTGGTGATTTTTCAAATTCACGTCACTGCTGCTGTCCAAAACAGTTTTTTTTTGTAAATTTTTGCTCTCTCTCACTTTAGTTGTATTCATTACTTACCTATAACAATCTTTCCAATTTTGATTACATATCGATCATATTGCTCATACATTACACAAGCATATACCTACACTTATCACTACAAAGTCACACATAAATTCACTAATCGATTTTCCCGTTGAACGCTTCGGAATAATAACAGATACGTGGTGGTTTCGCACACAGCCCACCATTGAAGTTGAAGCTCTCTTGTACATATAGTGGCTTTCACTTAGTACCACTCATGTGACCTAGCTTAATTGTACACATAATTGTGCTTCTCTTGTACATATAGTGGCCTTCACTTAGCACCACTCATATGACCTCGCCATCTCGTAGCTCTCTTGTACACATAGTGGCTCACACTACATACCACACATGTGACCTATCTACGTATAGCTTTCTTGTACACATGGCATACTCTCAATACCACACATGTGATCTAGCTACGTATATATATGTATCTTGTAGCTCTCTTGTGCACATAGTGGCCTACACTTAGTACCACTCATGTGACCTAGCTATATATCATTTATATCTTTCGATTTCGAAGGTTCAAGCGTGAAGTATCTCACTTTCTAATACTTTATTCCATTTCTTCAATAGTCATTTATGATTCAAAAATTAGCTGCAATACATAAAATATGCTAAAATATAAAAACGTCAATAACAATAATGAATTATTTACATACAACTTACTTGTCGAAATCTCATCAGGTACAATCGTGTAGCAACTCATACAACACATGAAATATTAATTTAACATTCAATTCATGTAACATTAATTTGCCATTCAATTTCACATGACACAACAAACTTCACATTTTTCATACTATACATACCATCCGTCAACTTCTCCTAAACATATTAAATCATACAATTTATGCCATATCAACAGAGAATTACAATTCAAGCATGGCGTGGCATTATTATTAACACACGAACTTACCTCGGATCCAAAAATGACAATTTACCATTTTAGTCCATAACCTTGTATTTTCTCGATTTAAGCCCGAATCTCAATTTCCTTGATCTATATCCCATTTAGCCTACTAATTAGTCACATTATTCATATTGGTCCAAAAATCATATTTTTACAAATTTGCACTTTGACCCCTAAACTTTCACATATTTGTATTTTTACCCCAATGCTCCTAAAATGCTTTTTATTCAGTTTCCTTGCATTTCCAGCGTAGCCAAATCATTTTCATAACTATGGCAGCCCCCAATTTCCACTAAATCACCCTTTATGACTAATTTATAACTTTTACGATCTAGTCCTTTTTAAGCATTTTTACCGAAAATCACTTAGCAAAAGTTATTTATTACACACCGAGCCTTCATATTCTACCATTAAACATCAAAATACATGCATACCATTCATGGGTAAATTTTTAAACATAAACCCTAGCTCAAAATAATGGTAGAAATGAGTAGAGCATGTTACCGGGATATCAAAAATGTAAAGAACATAAAAAAAGAAGGCTTGAATGCACTTACTATTGAGCTTGGAAGCTTGAAAACCCTAACCATGTCTTCTCCCATGCAATATTCGGCCATAGGTAGAAGATGGACGAGAAATTTGGCTTTTATTTTGTCTTTTAGTCCATTTAATAACCAAATGACCAAAATGCCCTTTTAGCCTTTCTTTGAAATTTTATCCATCCAAGCCCATTTTTGTCCAAAATTTTAGAACTCGGTCAAATTACTATTTAAGGCCCTCTAATTAAAAATCCAATTCAATTTCATACTAAAAACTTCTAGAACTCATATTTTATAATTTATTCAATTTAGTCCTTAAAGTCTAATCGAGCACCTTAGACATATAATTTCATCATGAAATTTTCACACAAGCTTATAAACATATCATAGAACTTATAATAATCATAAAATAATTATTTCTACTTCGGATCCGTGGTCTCGAAACCATTGTTCCGACTAGGCCCTAATTCAGGATGTTACATGCAATGCCGAAAAGCCGAAAGTAGCTAAATGGGGCCCGATGGGCCCTGAGGCTAAGTTTGATGAAATTGATTGATTTAGTTATATGAATTGAGTTAGTCATGCATGTTACATGATCTGAAATTATTTTGGGCCTAATAGGCCATATGAATGAGATCTGGGCCTAATGGGCCATAAGGATGTGATTTGGGCATAATGGGCTATATGAACGTGAAATGGGCTTGATGGGCTTTATGGGGACGTAGACAAGTATGCTAGGGTTTAACGAACTTTAGGCCTGGTTCTGAACAACTCTTAAACCGCATAAGGCTTAATCTAATAATTAGACATGTCCGTGGACAAGTCGCTGGGTCAGAGTGTGGAAACGGACATATGCAAGTCTAGGATTGGATCTAGGGAGAGCTTGCTACTTAAGTGGTCCTAGTGGCCCACCTCCTCTTCTCTGGAATCCTACCTGGTGCGTAGTATCTGTTCACTTTAGCCGCAAGGACTTGTTAATGGGAAAAAGTTCATAACTAAAACCCGAGCGGGACCAAAATACCCCTAAATTGAAAATTACCAAAATACCCTTAGATTGAAAATTACCAAAATACCCTTAGTTTGAAAATTTCCAAAATATCCTTAGATTTGCAAAATTACTAAAATACCCCTAATTTGTAAAATTACCAAAATACCCTTGATTTGTAGAATTACCAAAATATCCCTGATTTAAAAAATTTCCAAAATACCCCTATTTTGCAAAATTACCTAAATACCTCTGTAGGGTAGACTTACGAAAATACCCCTGGGTAGTGAAATGACTAAAATACCCCTAAGTGCTTAATGTGTGAAATTGTGTATGTTGCATTCATGAAATATATGTTGCATTTGGGTGGGTTTTGATGATACGGAGGAAGATTTGAGGATCGCATAGTCGCTTGACGACCGTGGATCCGACGGTGGCTTTAAGTTCATTATAGCATCTTTGCTGCAACGTTTGAGTAGTGCCGCTGCTAGTGCTACCTTTGGAGTGTAGGGATGGGTGGGTTGATATTTATATCCCCACAGGAGTGTAGGGTTGGAAGGGAAATGGAGTTCAGGGTTGGATTTGGGATGGGTGCATTGCATTCATGTGATACTGATGTGATGTGAGGTCATTGCGAGCTAGGGCCCAAGACCACCGTATTTGATAGGGCTTAGGCCCAATGTGATGTTTGCATGTTGATTGGTTACCAAGGGTCGTACACACTCAGTTTCGAAACTCACACCCTTTGTATTAAATGTTTTAGGTGACCCTTAGTAGACGGCTCGACATGGGAGAGGACTCGGAGATGGCCACACTACAAGAAACTTAGGCGTTTTGTTTATTTGTTTCAAATGACATGATTTTAATTACTTTATTTTCGCTGGTTGTAATAAGGCCTTGTACTCCATTTTGACTTTAGATTTTGTGTTTTGTTATCATTGTTCAACTGTTTACTTAATTGTTAAACTTAAATAAATTTTCTTAAACATGGTTTTCGAAATACCTAAAAATACGGGCTTTTATCATTACTTAACAAGATTCAAGGATTTTGGGCTTTTAGGCCTTAAATTTTAACTTAGCAAAATCATTTTGAATTTTCCTTTACTGTGACATTCTCGAATTCGGCCATAACGTCTGGGCCGGGTCTGGGGGTGTTACAGAGGGTATTTTGGTAACTTTACCCTTAGAGTGTATTTCAGTAATTTACCCTTCGAACGGCCTTTCCAGAGGACTACTGTCGCCTCCAGTGACACAGGTTCCATTTCTGGTCAAAACGGTGCAATTAGGCCTAAAGCCCAATTTCGGCCCAAATGGGCCCACACGCTTGTGTGGCCCATTCAACCAATTTTCGGTCACGGTTCTGTGGACTTCGCAACTGCATCTATCATCTGGCACTTAACCTGGATTTTGCCACTGTGGGCCTATTAGCCCATTGGGCCCACTTAGCCCACTTCGGCTCAACTAGGACTAATACAGCCTTAGTCCCACGAAAGAGTTCGTGGCACTCCTAACAGTCTATCCAACACTTGTGGCTCGGTTTAACTCCACGAGCGCTCACACGCTCGAGTGATCTCAGATGCCGATATATCAGCTTTTCAGTATTTCAGCTTTTAGCTGATTCACAAATCATCGCATTAATAGAGCAAACAGGGGTGTGAGATTAGTCACCTTGATTACGAGTGTGCCGCCAATCCCTTAGCACCGATCCTATGTTGACAAGATTAACAGTTAGTCAAACGATTACGAGGGTTATCCTCTTACTACACAACAAAGCTGAAACCCCATTAACACCTACCTTGTTTCACTAGGTTTTGCTATGCTCTTCCGAATTCCAGTGGAGATTAAGGATCCCTGAAAGTACCTTGTGTTACGAAGCACGCTTATTAAAAGAGTTTGAATAAAGATGCGATTAACATCCACCGTTGAAAAAAAAAATGCGAAAGTGCTTACTTGCTCCAGGCTAAGAGTACGAATCGATTGCTTCCGAGTGCTTGACCTTCCTACTCCTCGAGTGACCCTAACACCAACCAACATCAAACTTAAGAAGAAAGGAAGATTTGGCAATAGGGAGAAAAACTAGCACCATCATGAAATAACTAGAAAATGGTTAGTACTACTTACCCTCAGATTCGGCAAAGATAGATTCCTTTGAGCAAAAAATGAGTTGAACACGTACGGCCCTCAGAGATGCAAGTAAACCAGAGAGAAGTAGAGGTTAACTTCGATTCACTCAAGGGAACAAAATATGTGGCGTTGAGAAGGAGGGGAAATATGGATTCAGCTAACTTGAAGAGAACAAAGAAAGAAACATGGAAAGAAAAGGGAATGTTAAATTCAGCCAAGGAACCTTAGAGAATGAGAGAAGTGTAGGTAGAAAGTGGACAGCAGTTGAGGAAATAATCAATGAAACGAAAACCCGAATGGTAAAAAAAGTTTCCCAAGACGTCACCTCAGAGAGAAAACCCAAAATGAACAAAAGAAGAAATAGCACAACACAAAGAAACTTTTGGTTTGCACTCACACTCAAGTTGTCGAAAATGCTTCCTATTACCCTTCTCTAGCCGAAATTCTCACTTAGCCACACTCCAAATTTCAGCCAACACTCCAACTTTCATCACTTCCTTGATTTTTCTCCACTATTTCCTCCTTGGATCACTCCTAGACTCCCATTCAGACTTGTTGACCAAGTCCTCAACCACCTCTGTAGAGTTTGATCCAAACTCTACCTCTTGCTCTATCAATCCATAAAATAAATGTCCCCTTTTGTTAGTCATGGGATTCGAACCCCTCTCTCCTTGCCCTCCTAATGATGCCATAGCCATCATGCCACAAGCTCACTTGTGACACTTAAACACACAAAGATATGCTTAAGTCCTACAGCAAACAGCCCTCTCCCCTTAAGGGCCAAAAACTAAAGTTTTCCTAAAGCTCATACTCGAACCCATGCCTCCTTAGGACCCCCAAACACACTCAAATAGCTAGTCGTTCAAGCACAACATAAAATTTAAGTAAAATTACAGCCCCTAATTTTTGGGACGTTACAACTCTGCCCCCTTAAAGAAATTTTGGCCTCAAAATTTACCTGCTCAAAAGAGATGAGGGTATTGCTGTCGCATTGCCTCCTCTGGCTCCCAGATGGCTTCCTCTGATCCGTGATTATGCCAAAGCACCTTGACTAACGGGACAAATTTCCTTTTTAACACTTTAACATCACGTCCCAGTATTTGCACTGGTTCTCCTTCAAAAGTCAGATCAGGTCTTACCTCGATCTCCTCCACTAGCAGTATATGAGAAGGATAAAACGGTATCGCCTCAGCATAGAAACGTGGAACACATTATGTATACGATCTAACTCAGGAGGCCGCTCCAGCTGATAGGCAATCGGTCCCACAAGTTTTAATATCTGGTAAGGTCCGATGAATCTAGGGCTCAGCTTGCCTTTTTCCCCAAATCTCAGAATCTTCTTCCATGGTGAGACCTTCAAGAAAACATAATCTCCCACTACGTACTCAATTTCTTCACGCTTCAAATCAACATACGACTTCTGCCTATCAGATGCTTCTTTTAACTGATTATGGATCAATTTCACTTTCTCCTCAGTTTCAGAAATTAGCTCTGGACCCAACAGTCACTGCTCACCCAATTCTGTCCAACAAGTAGGGGTACGACACCTACGACCATATAACACCTCGTACGGTGCCATCTGTTGTTGGAAGCAAATTCTGCCAACGGCAAGTAGTCTTCCCAACTACCTTTGAAATCAATCACACAACTTCTTTGCATGTATTCCAAAATCTGAATTACCCTCTCTGACTGACCATGAGTCTGAGGATGAAATGCCGTGCTGAAATCTAACCTCATACCCAAAGCTTCGTGTAACACTCTCCAGAATCGAGATATGAATCTAGGGTCCTTGTCCGAAGTGATAAACACTGGCACCCAATGTAACCTCACAATTTCTACCACATACAACTTGGCAACTTCTGCAATGAGTAATCGACGCAAATCGGTATGAAATGGGCGGACTTAGTCAGTTGATCAGCAATAACCCATACTGAATATTTCTTAGTAGGCGTCAAGGGTAGCCCACTAACAAAATCCATGGTTACCCTCTCCCACTTCCAGAGTGGAATTTTAATAGGTTGCAGTAATCCAGAAGGCAATTGATGCTTAGCCTTCACTTGTTGGCATGTCATACACTTACCTACGAAATCGGTAACCTCACGCTTAAGTCCTAGCCACCAGTATGATTCATGTAGATCTTGGTATAACTTGTTTTCACCAGGATGCATAGTGTATGGGCTACTATGTACCTCCCGCAAGATAGAATGCCTTAACTTAGAATCCCTCGATACACAAACTCTCCCACGGAAGCATAAGACTCCTTCACTATTCAGCCTAAAATCCATAGTCTCTCCTTTCTTCACCAGTTGAAAATGAGGAACCAACGATTCATCCAGTTTTTAATTTGACAAATCCAAGTCGATTTTACCTGCAGTTCAGCTAACGGACTACCATCCTCAAACAGGCAGAGAGAAGCAAACATTGCCCTTAGATCAGATACAACCTTACGGCTCAATGCATCTGCTACTACGTTAGCTTTTCCTGGATGATACTTGATCGAGCAATCATAATCCATAAGCAATTCTATCCATCTTCGTTGCCTAAGATTCAACTCCTTCTGAGTAAGGAGGTACTTGAGACTTTTATGGTCGGTATGGATGATCGACTTCTCCCCGTACAAGTAATGTCTCCAAATCTTTAGTGCGAACACCATCGTAGCTAGTTCTAATCATGAGTAGGGTAATTCACCTCATGCGGCCTAAGCTGACGAGATGCATATTCCACCACCTTACCCTTCTACATCAGCACACAACCCAAACTCGTGTGCGACGCATCATAGTAGACAATGAATTCCTTTCCAGCCTCTGGTTGTATTAACACCGATGCTTCAGTCAGAATCCTCTTCAATTTCTCAAAACTCTTATGCTGTTTCTTAGTCCAAACAAATGATGCTCCTTTACGCAGTAACTTAGTTAGGGGTACAGCAACTAGTGAAAAGCCCTCAACGAAAAGTTTGCAATACCCGGCCATACCCAGAAAACTTCGAATCTCAGATGCCGACTTCGGTGGCTTCCAATGTAATACGGCCTCAACTTTCCAAGGATCAACCCTAATCCCCTCGGTAGACACGACATGACCCAAAAATGTCACCTCTCGTAGCCAAAACTCACACTTCCTGAATTTGGCATAAAACTGCCTTTCTCTCAATATCTGCAGAACAACCCGAAGATGTGAATCATGCTCCTCCTTAGTTCTTGAATACACCAGAATATTATCTATAAACACCACCATGAATCGGTCCAAATAGGGTTGGAAAACCTAGTTCATCATATCCATGAAAGCAGCTAGTGCATTCGTTAACCCAAACGGCATGACCAGAAACTCGTAGTGTCCATAACGAGTCCTGAATGCTGTCTTGTACACATTTGCCTCCTTAACCCTTAACTGATGGTATCCTGATCTAAGATCTATCTTAGAGAAAACTGAAGCTCCTCGCAGCTGATTGAACAAATCATCTATCCTTGGTAATGGGTACTTATTCTTAATCGTCAGTTTGTTCAGTTGACGATAATCAATACACATGCGCATGGACCCATCCTTCTTTTTCATGAACAATACCGGTGTAAGTCAAATTTATTGATCATTACATAGAATTCAATTAAGATATTGTATGAAAGTATGATTTCTTCTATTCTCTTGTAAGAATTGAAGGCTTTTTGATTGGGTGAGTCCAAAGAAGTATTGTTTAGTCTGCCTTATTTTCCTTTCTTAATTTTTTTACTTATATCAAAAAACATATTAATAACTCAATCAAAATTATCTCCAAGAACAAAATTTTGTTATGCTTAATATCTTTAATTTGATCTGTATCTGTTTAATATCTTTAATTTGATCTGTATCTGTTTGAATTCTGCCCATGTTCGAGTAGTTTTTTATTCGCCAAATTGCCCGAGGCCTATGCTTTTTTGAATCCAATCGTAGATTTTATGCCAGTAATACCTGTTCTCTTTTTTCTTTTAGCCAAACATGAAGACACACTTGGTCAGATGAATCCTCAATCCAGTAGCTCTTGGATCTGAGCCTTTAATTCTACCAGCTCATTCGGTGCCATCCTATAAGGGGCGATAGACATCGGAGCCATTCCTGGTAGGAGCTCAATGCCGAATTCGACCTCACGATTTGGAGGCAATCCCCAAAGCTCTTCAGGAAATACATCCAGAAACTCCTTTACTGTCCTGACATCCCCAATAGACAAACCCTTAACATTATATGTGTTGACATAAGCTAGGAACGCCTCGTAACCTTTGCAAACTAGCTTCTCGGCCCTTAATGCTGAGATTACATTAGATAAATAATCCCTTCGCTCCCCTATCACGACCACATCCTCAACCTCCGAAGACTCCAATACCATACACTTAGTAGCACAATCCAAATTCGCACAGTGTTTCACTAACCAATCCACACCCAAAATGAGATCGACCTCGCCAAACGGCAGTTCCATCAAATCCGCCGGAAAGATAACCCCTTGGATATCTAGGGGCACATCTCTAAATAGTTTATTCACTGTAACTGACTGTCCCAATGGACTAATCACCGACATATCCCTATCAATAATTTTGAACTGTATACCTAAAAGTCCAGACACAGTACATGCAACATACGAGTGCGTAGACCCAATATCAATTAAAGCAGTATATTGTACATTAGAAATGAAGAACGTACCAGTTATGACATCAGGTGCGTCACCATCCTCTCGGCCCCGAGCAGCATAAACCAACACTGGTTGTCTCGCCACTGCGTTACCAGCACCTCTGCCCAGTGCTCTATGACCTCGTCCTAACCCATTTCCCTATCTAGGTGGACCACGGCCTCTCGATGGCTGCTGACCACCTCTCCCTGGCTGCACATAGCCCTAAGCTGCAGCTTATATCTGAACAGGCCTTTAAGGACAGTATCTAAACTGATGATCCTTGGACTCACATCTAAAGCACCCCCAATTCCTTTCCAGCACTCTCCCAAATGAGGTCTCCCACACTCAACACAAGGCTGCAGTCGACCAGCAACAACTAGAACCCCAGCTCGGGCTGGCCCATCAAACCTAGGCCTTTTCTTAGGCCCACTAGAAGAGCTTGAGGGCCCAAAATCCCTCTTATTTCTGCCTCTTTCCGTCTCACGATTTTGACACTCAGAGCATTTCACATCCTTGGCGATCTTTGCCTTCTAATTAGGGTAGCAAAGCCCATTTCCCTCTGCAAGGCTAGTACTAACTGCAACTCATCTAGGAGACAATCCTCGAACTACACACAGCGCTCATACTCAATGCGACAATGCCCCGACCATACCAACTCAACCGCAGAAACTCTGCCTCATAATCTGCTACAGACTTATTCCCCTGAACCAGACTCAGAAATTCCTTTCCCTTGGAAGGCCGTCTTAAAGAAGTCCCATGTCAAATGGTTGGCCTGTGTGCCTTCTCTCATGGTAATCCACCATTGATATGCCTCATCTCGCAGTAAAGACACTGCTCCCTTCAGTTTTTGCTCCACCATACAATCGAGATCATCCATTATTCGCTCGACAGCCTCCAACCAATATTCTGCTACATTATGAGCTACACTAGAGACGCCCCTAAAAATTTTCGCCCCATTCGACTGGAGTCATTCAGAGATTGACCCTCGGCCCACTGACACAATACTTGCTCCAGCAACCCTTTCTAGAACCCGTAACAACGCTTGAGACAGGGCATCATCCCCATCGGCTTGGTCATGAGACCTTGTCTCAGTGACTGGTCAGGTTGGTGCTTCCCTGTCAGGCATGTGTCCTGACGCTGACGATCTAGCCCTAGCACCACGGCCTTTACCACGGCCACATGTACTCCTTCTGTGACCTCTTGTGCGTATATCGATGTAGCGTATTTATCTGATTTAAGAGTTTTATGAATCCGCTTATAGTTCTTATAATTTTTAACAAATATTTTATGAAAATAGTAGTTAGAGTTGTTTTCACAGATCGAGTTTACTATAATTTTCAGTCTCCTATAGTCTCAGTTTCCCTAACTAAGGAGTTTTAGTGTACTACTACTACCCCTAGCAGTTTCTTAGTATAGTCATTTCAGTATATAATAGGGTACAGTGTCATAGAACTTACAGATTTGGTGCCGGAGACTCGGTGTACCACACTTTCAATAAAATCATTACTTTCCAAACCAAAACTTAAATAGATCAGAAAACTTTCAAAGTCCATTCCACAGCCAAGTTTTGTAACCTGGCTCTGATACCACTAAATGTAACACCCTAAACCCGGCCTAGACGTTATGACCGGATCTAACGTGCCAAATCAAGTGTTGTTTGAAAACTATATGTTCATTGGAAAACCCTTTTACGAATCAAAACTTTCTACCCTTTAAAAATCCTTATTTTCGTTGCTTATTAACAAAACACAATTTGCTTAAAGTCATTCCTTGCAAAAACATTATTATTTTTAAAACCTTGTCTGTTGCGGAAGTTTGATTCAAACAGTTGCGAATACGTGATATTTTGAAAACAGTAGTTATAGTTCTAAAAACTCCTATTTAATAGTCCAGCACTTTGTAATTAAAAGAAATACCAAATAAAAGTTAAAAAGAAATACCCAATGGCCTTATTACAAAAATTATTAACCTAATAACTTAAAATAAAATAAAATAAAATAAAATCCCTAAGTTTAACTTTAGAGCATATCTGACGTGGCCATCTCCAAGTCCCTCGCAACTCCAAACCCTCTAAGGCTGGGGATTACCTGCACAGTTAAATGAAAGGGTAAGTTACGAGAACTCAGTGTGTAATCCCCTATTACGGTTGTAATCACCAATCTTGCCCGGGCCCACTAGAATAATGAAACCAATAAATCAGTCCATAAAAGAGGGCCCAATGTACAAAACCAAAACAAATAAATTTTAAAAGTTCAATGTCCATCTACAAATAAACCAAACCCAGTTACAACCAACCCCAAAGCTGAATGGTCCCAAATTACAAAAAATACCCGACCCAAATTTAATACAAATTCTAGCCCAAACACAGACGGCCCAAAAGGCCCACCACAGGCTAAAATTAATAGAAACCCTAGGCCCTTTTCCCAGCGCCGTCGCGAGTGTTACACACGCGCGCGCCCACGTCGCCTCCGCTACAAGCGCGCCACGCGCGTCGCTCCAGTTCCCCGTACACGCGCGCCTTGCCTTGTCTCGGCCACCACGCGCCTCGACTCTGGTGCCCACGCCTCTATCGTCTACTGTCTCGGCCTCCGTCGCCTGCAGGCTTCGCCCATCACCTGCAAACAACACCAAAAGCAGCAGAAACGAAGCAGGAACAGAGAAGCATGGGATGAAAGAATAAAATAATGAAAATCCTAGGAATCTCGATTATAAAACCATCCAAGACTGATGTAAAAGGGGTTGGAATCTCGTTGGTTTTATGAACACTGTAAATCGAAAGCAAAAATAAAAGAACAAAATACATTCAAAACAGACCCTTTTTACGGAGACCAGCAATCAAAAGAGAAAAGACCGAAGGTTGATTTTAACCATTTCGTATTCATTTTTCATGCTACCGTTACTATTGATTTTCTTCATGTTTTACCTTTTTTTCTCTTTTTGAAATACTGGTAAATAAAATAAAGTAGAAAACCCCCACCTGAACCGTTTCACACAGTCGTCGGAGGTCCCCTCCGTGAGCGCCGAAACTGCGTAGACCCCTTAGGATTCCGTTCGATTTTCGTCCAAAAGAAATAAAGGCTTCAGGGGAGGACCGAAGGGTCCGATTTGAGGGCACCACCGGCCATCGATACGATGGTGGCACGGTGGTGCGATAGGTAGCAGAAATGGAGTCCAAACGTCAAGCAGAGATAGGGGAGAAAGAGAGTTTTTTTAGTTTTCGAAAGAAAGGGGAAGAAGCTTCAAAATTTTTAGTTTCTTTTTTTGAGAATGAATTGAATCAGATTAAAAGTAGGGTTTTAAGTTTTTAACAAAACGGCACCGTTTAGCATCTTCAGGAGCCGCATGTTTTAGGGGAAATGGGGCATTTATACATTTAGCCCTTTTACTTCGCGTTGTCGTTTTAATTTGATCCTCTGTGCAGTTTATTTGTTTTTTTAATTGACCTCTGCGACTTGTGCATTGCTTCAAATCAGTCCGATCTCAAAACGCTGAGCATTTAAAAGGGCGGGTTATTACCCGTTGGGTCCCTGAGGCTTTACGCACATCGCAATTGAGCCCTTCGTGCCTCTATTGGTTTTAAATTAAACCCCAAACTTCTGTTTTAAGTTCGATTTGGCCCCTTTTTCAATTATTTTATGATTTCTTTTGTTTATTTGCAGTCATCATCGTCATGATATTATTATTATTATTACTACTATTATAATTATTACTATCTTCATTATTATCATTTAGTATTATTATTACTTATTATTATTATTATTTATATAGTCTATATTGTTAGATATTTTGTTTAAACCCGTTATGTATTATTTTTACTATATATATATCGTTCACTTTGTTTATACCATCGAAATGTTTTAAACTTGCATGAAACATGTTTATCGTTCTTCATTGTTTATAGCATTTGTCTATACCTTATCGCATATATTGGTAATTGCTCTAGTATAGGAATTATTATTTGTCGCATTTTCATTACTATTTTGTCAGTGCTTGTCTTAAATGTTAGCATATTATAATCATTTTTTTAATGCATATGTTCAATAATGTAAAGGCAACATCGCCACATATATTATGGTTTAAAACAGAAAATACATCTTTACAAAATTACACTTCATTCAAAATTTTTTTTTAAAAAAAAAGGGGCAATATTTGTGTGTTTAGAAACCCGAAAGATTACATCCTAACGCGCTGGGTGTCGATTTTTCGTACAACTAAATAACCAAATACCCTTTTTATACGCTTTGAAGACCAAAGATGATCTTGGTATCGAAGTATAAATATGTTATATCCTAAAGTGCTGGATGTGACATTTTATTCTTTTGAAACGAGATAAATCTTGGGATTCAATCCTACTTGAAATAACTCTCCTTTTTTAAAATTTTTTTTTAACCCCAAATATTTTTGAGTTTTCAACATTGGGACAATATCAATTAATTCGGTACCAATTTTGGGCGTTGCAAGGTTGCTGATCCTTCTTTGCACGTAACTGACTCCCGAACCCGTTTTCTCAAAATTTCGTAGACCCACAATTATTTTTAATAAATCAAAATGCTTTGTTAAAAATAACCCGTCGTAAGGTGACCCGATCACACCTAACAAAGGTCGGTAGCGACTCCCTATTTTTAAAAGTCGGTTCCCGTTTTTTTCAAAAAAATGGTTACGACAACGGTCATGGTATATGCCCTAGCCCATACAGCATCAGTCTGGGCCTAAGCCCTACATCATATCAATGCAAAGCACACATGTACCCCAACCCTATCCAGCTAACTCTCCACCCGTACTAACCATTTCTCCATGTGGGGACCATTCGACCCACCCAGCAAACTCTCCACCCGTACCAACCATCTCTCCATGTGGGGACCAAGTCGACCCACCCATCCAACTATCCAATACCGCAGCCTAGCTGCTAATCAACAAAATATGTGGCTGAGCCACTAGAATCCAAATACATGGCGATGCCACTATAACGATACTTCCTCCAAATCAGAAAAACCCACCCCAATGCAGTATGTTATGTCATAGCTAATCCATGGATGCAGTGCATCTCAATCATAATCAATCATACATTTAATACACATACAACACTGATACTACCCCTAAGGGTACAACGGTCATTTAGACGGTTAGTGGTAAAATAGTCATTTCACCCCTTAAGGGCATCTCAGTAATTTTACCCATCAAGGGTATTTCGGTAACTTTACCCATAGAGGGTATTTCGGTAACTTTACCCATAGAGGGTATTTAGGTAATTTACCCTTCGAACGGCCTTTCCAGAAACCTATTGTCGCCTCGAGCGTCACAAGTTCCATTTATGGTCAAAACGGTGCAATTAGGCCTGAAGCCCAAGTTCGACCCAAACGGGCCCACACGCTCGTGTGGCCCATTCAACCCATTTTCGGTCACGGTTCTGCGGACTTCCCAGTCGCATCTATCATTCGACACTTTCCCTAGATTTTGCCCCTATGGGCCCATTAGCCCACTGGGCCCACTTAGCCCACTTCGGCTCAACAAGGCCCAGTACAGCCTCAGTTCCCACGAGAGGGCTCGTGGCACTCCTAATAGTCTACCGCCAACACTTGTGGCTCAGTTTAACTCCTCGAGCGCTTGCACACTCGAGTGATCTCAGATGCCAATATACCAGCTTTTCAGTATTTCGGCTTTTAGCCGATTCACAAATCATCGCATTAACAGAACAAACAGAGGTGTGAGATTACACACCTTTATTATGAGTGTGCCACCAATCCCTTAGCACCGATCCTATGTTAGACAAGTTTAACAGTTAGTCAAATGATTACGAGGGTTATCCTCCCATTACACAATAAAACTGAAACCCCATTAACACCTACCTTGTTTCACCGAGTTTTGCTAAGCTGTTCTGAATTCCAGTGAAGACTAAGGATTCCTGAAAGCCCCTTGTGTTACGAAGCACCCTTATTAAAAGAGTTTGAATAAAGATGCGATTAACATACACCATTGACAAAAACAACGCGTAAGTGCTTACTTGCTCAAGGCTAAGAGTACGAATCGATTGCTTCTGAGCGCTTGACCCTACCTACTCCTCAAGTGACCCTAACACCAACCCACATCAAACTTAAGGAGAAGGGAAGATTCGGCAGTAAGAAGAAAAACTAGCACAATCACGAAATAACTAGAAAACGGTTAGTACTACTTACCCTCAGATTTGGCAAACACAAATTCCTTTGAGCAAAAAGTAGTTGAACACGTACGGTCCTCAGAGAGGCAAGTAAACTAGAGAGAAGTAGAGGTTAACTTCGGCTTACTCAAGGGAACAAAAGGTGTGGCGTTGAGAAGGAGGGGAAATATGGATTCGGCTAACTTGAAGAGAACAAAGAAAGAAACGTGGAAAGAAAAGGGAATGTTAAATTCGGCCAAGGAACCTTAGAGAATGAGAGAAGTGTAGGTAGAAAGTAGGTAGCAGTTGAGGAAATAATCAATGAAACGAAAACCTAAATGGTAAAAAAAATTGCCTAATACATCACCTCATAGAGAAAACTCGAAATGAACAAAAGAAGAAGTAACACAACACAAAGAAACTTTTGGTTTGCACTCACACTCAAGTTGCCAAAAATGCTTCCTATTACCCTTCTCCAGCAGAAATTCTCACTTAGCAACACTCCCAATTTCGGCCAACACTCCCACTTTTATCACTTCCTTGATTTTTTCCACTATTTCCTCCTTGGATCACTCCTAGCCTCCCATTAAAACTTGTTGACCAAGTCCTCATCCACCTCTGTAGAGTTTGATCCAAACTCTACCTCTTGCTCCATCAATCCATAAAATAAGTGTTCTCTTTTATTAGTCATTCTATTCGAACCCCTCTCTCCTTGCCTTCCTAATGACGCCACAGCCATCATGCCACAAGCTCACTTGTGACACTTAAACGCACACAGATATACTTAAGTCCTACAGCAAACAGCCCTCTCCCCTTAAAGGCCAAAAACTAAAGTTTTCCTAGAGCTCAAACTCGAACCCAGGCCTCGTTAGGACCCCCAAACACACTCAAATATCTAGCCGTTCAAGCACAACATAAATTTTAAGTAAAATTACAGCCCCTAAGTTTTGGGGCATCACACACATTAACTCAAAAGATGAGTTCCAATAAGGTGTACAATTATTGAGGCTTAAATTAATCGATTTTAAACTATTCAAAAGCTTCTAAACATGCTTTGTTGAAATCAAAATCTTCAAACTCCTTTCACACTAACTGGTGGTGGTAATTTCTCAATTACGTCTGCTTTTGCTTTATGTACTTCAATCCTGTTTCTGGAAATTTTATGTCCTAAGACAATTCCCTCTTTAACCATAAAATAGAGTTTCGCCCAGTTAAGGAAAAGATTTGTGTCCTCAAATCTTTTTAGTTCCTTAGCTAAATTACTCAAACAAACATCGTAAGTATTACTAAAAAAAGAAAAATTATCCATGAAAACCTCAACAAAATTTTCTATCATATTAGTAAATATTGCCATCATGCATAGTTGAAATGTGGCAAGTGCATTAAATAAACCAAAAGACATTCACCTAAAAGCTAATGTACCGTACGAGCAAGTAAAAGTGGTTTTATGTTGGTCTTCCAAGGCTACAACTATTTGGTTATATCCCAAATATCCATCTAAAAAATAGTAATATTCTTTACTTGCTAGTCGATCCAACATCTAATTCAAAAAAAGGCAACGAGAAATGATCCGTCCGAGTGGCTTTGTTCAATTTTCTGTAATCAATACAGAGTTTCCAACCCATGACAATTTTCTTCAGAATTAACTCGTTACATTCATTCCCAACAATCGTAATTTCGTATTTCTTGGGTACACACTGTACCAGACTTACCTATGAACTATCTGAGATGGGTTAGATAATTCATGCATCTAACCATTTGATCACTTCCTTTCAAACTACCTCTTCGATGATATGGTTGAGTCTCCTTTTCCCATCAATCATAGCTCTTTCTCCCTCCTCTAAAATAATTTTATGCATATCGAAAGAAAGGCTTATACCTCAAATATCAGCAATGGTCCAACCGATTGCCCTTTTAAATTTCTTTAAAACAACAATTAGTTGCTCCTTTTGTTGTTCTGTCAGTTTTAGTGAAAAAAATCACAAGCAAAGTAGAATAGTTTGGGTGGTTCCTCAATTGACAACTTGGGTTGCACAAACGCTCAAACTTCAAATTCAAGTGGTTCAAATCGTGCTGGTTGAACATAATCCCTCGAATTGGCTTCCATCAAAGCCATATTTTCATAGCCTTTTTCATCTTCCAATGGTTGAGACCCTAAAGTGTTCTCCAATGGGTTTTCAAAACTATTCTCTCATTCCAAAGAAACTAATATTTCAAGCTCTTGGGTGTTCTCCAATGGGTTTTCAAAACTATTCTCTCATTCCACAGAAACTAATATTTCAAGCTCTTCCATCACTGAACATTCTTCTATTGGATCAAGAAACTTCATTACTTTCAGAGCATTAAATGTCACCTGATCGTCTTGAACTCTAATGGTGTATTTTCCTTTTTGCACGTCTATTAACGTTCTCCCTGTAGCTAGGAAAGGTCTCCCTAGGATGACTAGCACTTCTTTATCTGCTTCAAAATCTAAGACAATGAGATCAATAGGAAAAATAAATATATCTACTCTTACTAAAACATCTTCATCCTTTCCTTCTGGGTATGCTAAAGATCGATCCGCCAACTGAAGTGTCACAGTTGTAGGTCATATTTCACTTATTCCCAATTGCTTAAAAATAGATTTGGGCACTAAGTTAATGCTCGCTCCTAAGTCACAAAAAGCTTTACCATAGTAAGATTCTCCAATATTACAGGGTATAGTAAAGCTTCTAGGGTCTTTCAATTTCAGAGGAAGCTTATTCTGTAAGAACACACTGCACTCCTTCGTTAAAGCAACTATCTCATACTCAATAAGTCTTTTCTTCTTGGATAAGATGTCCTTCATGAACTTCACATAATTGGGCATTTCCTCTAAACTGATACGAACCGGCTCGGGGTGAGTCGAAACGTATATGAGTTGCCCAATCGTCTACAAGGAGGGATCAAGCCTTAGGAAGATATTCGAAAAATATGGATGAATTTGCGGAAGCTTAAGTGAATAAATTAGGTGATGGTTCAGTTTGGAGGAACAAAATAAAAATAAATAAGATAGATAAACGGATAATTTAATGCAAGCGGATAAACGAACTTAAACGAGAAGCGATTCAACACTAAAGAGTGTCACCCTGGGTTCTATAATGTTTAAGGTGGATAAATGGAATCGATGATGGAAATGGAACAACACTATATAACAGTGTCACCCCGTTTCTTATATCGTTAAGGTGGATAGATGGAGATAGGTTGATGAACGCCACACCAAAAGAAATTGGTGATAAGTTCAAACAAGTCGAAGACGCCACAAGCAAACTTGATAAGTCTAAAGAAACTTGTACGAAAACGAAAAGGAGATAAACTCACTCAAATGAACAAAGTTCATAAAATTTCATTCATAAAAATTCTGTCTCTAACAAAATGAAATGTGCAAAATATTTATAGGCACTCCCAATGATAATCGATTCCTTGAAGCTTCCATGTATAAAGAACATCAAGTGGCTTACTTCTAGAAACCCTTAATTGGTTGTAACGTGCAGTCAACTTGGTGGAGCCTTTGTGATGTAATTGGCCATGCTTGGAGAACTTTAAAAATATGAGCATATGGGAGAATATGCCGTCCAACTAGTGGTTCATGAATTGTCAAACCCCATAGTTCCAATGCCGTTCAACATGGTTCCCCATTTGGCAATTATCCATGCATAAAATATTCTTTCATCATGCCTCATCCAACTTGCTTATTTTAATTTATTTGTTCACCCATTATGTAATATCTTGAAATAGGGGCTGTGTGTCTGAAGCATATCTCAAGTGTTAATAAGCCTTAAGATTTGTTTGGATGTGTTTTAGGGGTTATTAAAGCTCGATGATAAAAGGGGAGTGTCTTGGAAAATTTTGAAAATTTAGGGTTAAAAGAGGAAAATAGGCAAGGAGGCCTTAAGAATAAATTTTGGCAATTTATGGCATATAAAATGCCCTGGTAAAATGGTTTTTCGTGTGCCACTTAAGGCTTGGGATTGGCGCAAAGCATGGTCAGGGGTTCGAGTCTTGGGCGCGGCATAAGTTTTTATTTTTGTTGCAAAAGGGCATTAATGCCGAAGAAGGCTTTAAAAGAATATTTCGAACGTTGGTGGACATGAAATTCCAGGTGGTAGAGTGGCTAATAGCGCAAGGGGGTGATTGCGGCTTCGAGGTCGGGCGTTCAAGTCCCATTGGGGGCGCGGATGCTTTTATTTTTGGCTCCTAGCGTTAAAGTGAGGAAGCCAGCGAAGTATAGTTTAAAAAGAAAATTACGAAGCAATATTGTCATGAAATTCAAAGCGGCCGAGTGGTCAAGGTGTGGTGTTGCTCGTGTCTCGTGTTCGAGAGACACGAGGAGCAGATGCATGGGTATCTTTTCCTTCTTTTTTTTGCAGCGTGCATAATGGTGGCATGGCACATGCAGCATGGGCGTTTTCCTTTTATTCTTTTTATTTATTTTATTTTATTTTTTTATTTTTCTCTACTGCAAGCATGGAGCAGTTTATTTATGTTGTTTTATTATTTTGATGTGAGGGATGATGGGTTAGAGTGGGGACTTTATTAAATAATATTGTGTGAATGGTGATGGTCTTTTGGGCGTGGGGAGCATGGCCGAATGGGGGGCGGTTTCTAGAGACCTTCATGGACGGCTTTCTAGTAGCAAAGAGTGCCAAAACTATGGATTTTTTTTGTTTTCTCCCCATCCAAAGCTATTCATGGCCAAATCTCCTAAAGTAGTTTTGCAATTGTTTGGCCGAATTTGAAGCATCCTCTTGGGAGATTGCTGGTCGGGTTTTGAGGGCTATGAAAGGTGCCAAATTTCTTTGTTTTATTCCTTGTCTTGCCATTTTGTTCTTGGCCGAAAAAGGAGAGATCAAAGCTTGAATTCGGTTTTGAAAGTGGGTGTATTAAGGAAGCTCTCGGGATTATGAGCATCAAGGGTTAAGGAGCATCAAAGGAGTTTTTCAGGAGTTGAACTGCTCAAGAGACCTTGTCAAGCAAGGTAAATGGGTTTTCGACTGCTCAAAGATCTAGTATGAGTACTCGGGTTTCAGGGAGAGGCTAATTGACAGCAGTAGAACAAATTCAGGATTTTAGTTGATATTAGATTCGATAGATCAGAATCTCGCTATAGACAGGTGCGTAGTTACCACACTGTTCTCTTGCTTACTATATGTGTTGTATGTGTTATTTTATGAAAATGTATATGTTATGCATGTTAGCCGAAATAAGGGTTAAGATAATGGATACCAAGGTGGGTGATCGAATAATCAGGTTAGTGGTTATGATATTAACCTTTCAGTGAATTGCGATAATAATTCATAATTGATGAATGTGTAAAAATGTGATGGCATGAGATGTATATTTGTTTTGAGTAATATGTTACCATGATACATATATATATACATGGGACTTGTGATGTGATTATTGGAAGAAAGGGTGTACGCTATGTGAGTGGTTTAATGCTAGTCTCGTGCTACATTAGCATTTGATGTTAGCTAAGTGCTTCATCAAGGGAAATGTTGGATAAGTGCCTATCTTGGCGGTTGATAGCTGTGTGCATCACCGTAGATTGATTAATTTGTGGGATCTCTATGGGATCAGTGGCTTGGCCACGGCCTTGAGCAGTAAGTTTGCCAAAGTAAAATATGTGGATCACTATGTGGATGGGGCTTCATAATTACATTGTATATTCATAATTACATATTTATAATTGCAAGTTTATATATATATGGATTGTGTGGATATGGGATAAGCCCATATGTAAGAACATGTGTACTAACTATGCACTAAGTTTTGGTGACTCACTCAATTCTTATTAAACCTTTCAGGTGATCGTGATTTTGGGTGGGTGGAGTGGATACAAAGGTGGCCATGCGAATGATTCTCATACAAAAAGAATATTTTGATTAATTGAGTATCTACATTTTTATTATTCCGATTAAGTGTTTAATGTAAAAAGCCCATTAAAGTATTTAAGTACCTTTATTAAGCATCTTTATTATTATGCTCTATTATGGATGGATAGTTTAAATGTTGATTGCAAATGGTTTTATTTTCTCAAGTAAAGTTTGAATCCGATATTTTTACAACAAACTTCAATTTTTACTTAGAATATTTCAAGTCACGAAAATGTTTTATTAAACTCAACAAATTTTCCACAGTTTTTACTATTAAGAATAATTTTGAAAGTGTTCCGCAGTGGCATTCCAAATTCGGTCGGCGTGAATAGGCCGGGTTTGGGGTGTTACACATTAGCTCCATTTGGCTGTCCAAGGTAAGTGCATTTTAAAATGGCTTGTTTCTTTGTATTATTTAATCTCACATGCTCTCTTTTAACCCCGTGTTGCCGTCCCCTACAATATTCTCCACAATTAAACACATGTTTTCTTCCATTTGTTTATTCCAACAATCTCCTTAAATAGCTCTTGGTCTTATTATTTATTTCATGCTCAATACCAATGCTCCACCATGCCGTCAAACTCACAAGAAGACAAAGGAATTGTGCTTGATTATTTTAATGCTTCATGTGCCCAATTTAGAATGTGCTTGCCGTCCATATGCTTTATCATGCCATGAGGAGCCTATCAATTATTTAATTCACCCACATGCTCTTCTTTCCTTTTTCAAGACCATGAATTGTTTATTCTTCCATCAATATTTAACCTTGTGCCGTCCAAGTGTATATTCCCTCAAAACAAAACATTATTCAATTGTTCCACTATGCATCACATGTTTTATTTTTTTTTTAAGGCTCCAATCAATTCACTAAGTATTTTATTCATCCCAAAACCATGCTCATTCCAAAGCCATGCCGTCCCAACCATGCATCCACTTAAGTTTTAAAATTCAAACCTACAGAAATTAATCAATCCATTAGCTCCTTAATTTAGCACAATGAAATTAGATTTCATTAATTCGGCAGCCTTGTAAGACATATTCAAGTGCATTCATGTACTAAAACAAATTAATTGCTTGCATCAATTTGGCTAACCAGGGCAAATTAAAAATACTAAGACTAATTAAATACTTGACAAATTAAAATTATGTAATAGCTTAAAGCACATTTATTTAATTAATTAATTTGGGCAGAATTTAATTAACTAATTAAATAAATTTATTCAACTAATTAAAATGCATGAAATAAAATAAATGCAAATCAAACTTAATGAGCTGAAAACAAGCTCAATTTGGGACGTGCATCAAAAGGCATACTAGTTCCTTGGCTTGATCTGGGCTGTTAAGTTGAAAAACATTGATGTCCCGGGCATGCTCGTATCATCCCCTTCCTCTTCAAGACGATTCGTCCTCGAAACGACCCGTTGGTTGTGCAACAAAACTTTTTGCTCGTCTTTCCTCGATCAAACGGGATGGATGATAACCGCAATACCTGAAAAGAAAATTCAAGAATTAGCAAGAAATGTTTCAAACATACTTGCAACCATAATATGGACAGCATCAAACATGTAAATCGCATGTGGTTGGGTGGCACCAAATTGTCGTACAAAAGAAGTAATGCCTTGTCAAACATTTGCAACAAATTTGAAAAGATCTCAAGGCGTGCATATGAATTACTTGGAATCCAAAAATTATGCTTATCATGTAAATAGTAAATTAAATGATATACATAAGCATCACAAGTAGATAGGTGACAAAATTCACATGGAACACATAATTGAACAACCAAACCTTGCATTGTTCGATATGTTGGCTCTCTCATACACGAATGATAAAAAGTATCACACACAAGAATCCTTTTGTCAACCATTAAAACAAATAGACCATCAATAGGTAATATAGGACAATTAATCATAACATGATCTAGATGTTTAGTAGAAACAAAGTTAGTAACACAAAGCTTATCGTAATCCGAAGAGAGTAACAACGCATCAACAGCTTCAAAAGACTTACCCTTATACTCAGAAAGATAAAGATCAGTCTTACCTTGATCGAGTAATACAAACCTTCTCTCCACGGTCAAGTAGTGTAATCGAAGCTTCGCGTTCAACTCAACCATTTTCAAATGGAAAGTGAATTTCAAATACAACCATAAATATTGTTTAAGGAACGAATAAAAATTAAAAACAAAGTTGACAAAATTCGTTACCTTATTCAAAAACCAAGTATCGAAACAATAGGAATTTCTCACACATATTTGATGATACTTGTTTTTTTTTTCACAAAACAAATCTAAACAAATTCCCGGTTTCAAGAAATCACACATGTTAGACCAAAAAGAATTATGTATGTTAAAGATCGACTAATCAAAATTCTTTACATATTTTAAAACAAATTTACAAAAACTCAACGATTTTATTTTGGACAACGAATTAATCTCGTAATATCTACAATCAAACAAATTGGGGTTAGAAGAAAAATCATCTTTATACAAAAAATTCGATGGAGATTGAGTTACTTCAGAACACTTCCTTTCCTTACCTTCCTTACCTTTTTCACTCAAATGAAAATGCTTTTCTTCAGGAAGGTACTGAAGTTGGAAATCATCGTGCGATACATTGGACACCTGAAATGAAGAACAAGAGAAGAATTAGCTGAATAACCACTTTCTTGTTCTTGCTCATCTTGTTCTCGCGCTTCTTTTTCCAACTCCTTTTCTTTTTCAACGCTCTCTTTATTCTCACTCTCGATTTTCTTTTCTTTTTCTTCTATTTCAATTTCTTTTTCTTTTTCTTTTTCTTCTTTTCTTATTTTCTCAAGTTCGTTCCATATTCGCTCGTTTTCTCTCATGATCTTCTCTTGCCTTTCTTTTCTTTTTAGTTCTTTTTCTCTCTTCCTTTCTTTCTGACAAGAAGAGGATACAAAAGAATAAAATGAGTAAAATTTTGTTCAAGAGAAGAGCTGGCGTTCTTATAGATATCTCGATGAGTTCTTCGGGGAGAATACTCCATGGACGTTTTCTTGGGAATTCCTGAATGAATATACCGATCAACTCGCATGTCTTCTTGGAGGGAATAAGAATCATAATATGTACCACTTTGAGAATAATCTTTCGTGGGTGAATACCATCTCGAACTTCTTGTGGAATAAGAATTTTGATTACAGTCTCTTCTCGAATATTCTGCGAAAGTGTGTCTTCGGGATGATCTTGACTCCGTCCTTCGACTAGAAGAAAGTCGATCTCGTTGGTCTAGTTCCTCGATCCTATCCAAGTTCTTTTCCAACTTGTTTATGGCTCTTCGCACTCCATTCAACAAGTATTGGTAATCATTGGATGAGAACTCTTCTTGAGACATATTTATTACTGAAAAAGAAAACTATTATAACAAGAGAAATAAACCGACAAAAAAAACAAATAAAATACCTTACCACAAAATCTCACAAGTCACTCACAAAAAAAAAAATCACTCACAGTTGTGTTTCACTCGTTTTTTTTTTGGGTTTGTTTTTTTTAAAAAAATGAGAACTCTCGTGCCTTTTTACCGCTCTCTCTCGTCTCACAAGTTCGTACTTCGTTTCAAAAGACTTATTGCGGCTTGACTGTCAGCTCCAAAATTGGTACAAGGGAAAATGATGTTACGGGGTGGAGGTCGGCTGAAAAAAAAATTTCGGTATAGTGGCATTGGGGTGAAGAAGGGTGGCTTGAAGATCAGGAAAGAAGTAATGAAACAAAACATGCAAACTTCAAAAAAAATTTCCACACACTTTTTTTTTACTTCTCTTTTTTTTTTGTTTTCGTATATTTTTTATATGAATTTTTTTTTAAACTTTCTTTTTTTTTTGTATCTCTTTTTTTTGTTTATTTTTTAAACTTACGAAATAACTTTCGGCTTCACGATGGTCGTCGGTAGTCCTCGTTTTGTAGCTCTGATACCAGATGATATGAACCGGCTCGGGGTGAGTCGAAACGTATATGAGTTGCCCAATCGTCTACGAGGAGGGATCAAGCCTTAGGAAGATATTCGAAAAATATGGATGAATTTGCGGAAGCTTAAGTGAATAAATTAGGTGATGGTTCGGTTTGGAGGAACAAAATAAAAATAAATAGGATAGATAAACGGATAATTTAATGGAAGCGGATAAACGAACTTAAACGAGAAGCGATTCAACACTAAAGAGTGTCACCCTGGGTTCTATAATGTTTAAGGTGGATAAATGGAATCGATGATGGAAATGGAAATACGAACTTAACTTAAGAAAGATTCAACACTATATAACAGTGTCACCCCATTTCTTATATCGTTAAGGTGGATAGATGGAGATAGGTTGATGAACGCCACACCAAAGGAAATTGGTGATAAGTTCAAACAAGTCGAAGACGCCACAAGCAAACTTGATAAGTCTAAAGAAACTTGTACGAAAACGAAGAGGAGATAAACTCACTCAAATGAATAATGTTCATAAAATTTCATTCATAAAAATTCTGTCTCTTACAAAATGAAATATGCAAAATATTTATAGGCACTCCCAATGGTAACCGATTCCCTGAAGCTTCCATGTATAAAGAACATCAAGTGGCTTACTTCTAGAAACCCTCAATTGGTTGTATGTAGCGTGCGATCAACTTGGTGGAGCCTTTGTGATGTAATTGGCCATGCTTGGAGAACTTTAAAAATATGAGCATATGGGAGAATATGCCGTCCAACTAGTGATTCATGAATTGTCAAACCCCATAGTTCCAATGCCGTTCAACATGGTTCCCCATTTGGCAATTATCCATGCATAAAATATTCCTTCATCATGCCTCATCCAACTTGCTTATTTTAATTTATTTGTTCACCCATTAGCTCCATTTGGCCGTCCAAGGTAAGTGCATTTTAAACTGGCGTCCCCTACAATATTCTCCTCAATTAAACACATGTTTTCTTCCATTTGTTTATTCCAACAATCTCCTTAAATAGCTCTTGGTCTTATTATTTATTTCATGCTCAATACCAATGCTCCACCATGCCGTCAAACTCACAAGAAGACAAAGGAATTGTGCTTGATTATTTTAATGCTCCATGTGCCCAATTTAGAATGTGCTTGCCGTCCATATGCTTTATCATGCCATGAAGAGCCTATCAATTATTTAATTCACCCACATGTTCTTCTTTCCTTTTTCAAGACCATGAATTGTTTATTCTTCCATCAATATTCCACCTTGTGCCATCCAAGTGTATATTCCCTCAAAACAAAACATTATTCAATTGTTCCACTATGCATCACATGTTTTATTTTTTTTTAAGGCTCCAATCAATTCACTAAGTATTTTATTCATCCCAAAACCATGCTCATTCCAAAGCCATGCCGTCCCAACCATGCATCCACTTAAGTTTTAAAATTCAAACCTGCAGAAATTAATCAATCCATTAGCTCCTTAATTTAGCACAATGAAATTAGATTTCATTAATTGGCAATGATTTTTGTAAGACATATTCAAGTGCATTCATGTACTAAAACAAATTAATTGCTTGCATCAATTTGGCTAACCAGGGCAAATTAAAAATACTAAGACTAATTAAATACTTGACAAATTAAAATTATGTAATAGCTTAAAACACATTTATTTAATTAATTAAATTGGGCAGAATTTAATTAACTAATTAAATAAATTTATTCAACTAATTAAAATGCATGAAATAAAATAAATGCAAATCAAACTTAATGAGCTGAAAACAAGCTCAATTTGGGGCGTGCACCAAAAGGCACACTAGTTCCTTGGCTTGATCCAGGCTGCTATGTTGAAAAACGTTGACGTCCCGGGCGTGCTCGTATAATAAACCCTCCACCAATGTGATATAAATGTTAAGTTGCTTTAGAACATCCAAAAACTTCTTTATTTGCACCTTCTATTTCTTCTTGTTTGGTTGGAACTTTTAAGGATATGGAGGTGATGGAACTTTGGGTTGAATGAAACAACTTTTTGAAGAGAAAAATCTACTTCTAGTGAATATGTTAGCTTATTAGAATTTACTAGGTTAAATTTTACCTCATCAGACTTTGTAGGTTCTAGCTCTGCTGGTGTACGAATTTTAACGAATGGTTGACTTTCCTCCTTCCCAGTAGTTCATCTTCAATCATAACGTTCTTGGGCTTCAAAGTCTTACCACTTTATAAGGAAACTACCTTGCAATGTTCCTTACACAAATTTCTTGGATTTTTTGTATCGCTTAGCAAGGTTCCTTGCAGTCTATTACGAAGCTCCGTAGTTAACTGACCCATTTGGTTCTGCAAATTATTCAATGTTGCTGTCTGGCTTTGGATTAAGGTATCATTGTTCGCCGTATATACCTTCAACAAGTTCTCCAAACTTTTGGATGACTCAACTTGTTGTAGTTTTAGAGCTTGTTGGTTGAATCCTTGCGATTGGTTGGGTCTATGCTACATGTAAGTGTTGTTCGGTCCATTTCCTTGGTTACTCCAAGAAAATTTCAGATAATTGCGCCATAAAGGATTGTAGAAGTTGGACCGTGTGCCAACTTCTACTTTGGTGTTGATTCTCTACGTAATATATTAACTCAGGATTTGATGGACAATTTTCCAAAGAATAACCATCCCCACAATATACGCAGGAAATAACCTCGAACTGACTTGTGATTAAGCTGTAAAATTATTAGAACCATTAGAGGTAAACTGTTTCAACATTGAAGAAATAGAAGATATCTTAGCTTAGAGTGATGTCAGCGCATCCACTTCATGCACTCTAGAAGTTGCTTAATTTGTTGGCCATAGATAACTGTTGCTAGCGATCCTTTCAATGATCTCGTAAGCCTCATTATAAGACTTTGATAAGAGAGCACCATTCATAGAAGCATCTACCATCAATCTTGTGTGTATGTTGAAACCGTTATAAAATGTTTCCTACTAAATGCAGTGTGGAATCCCATGATGAAGGCACTTATAAACTATTTCTTTGAATCTCTCCCATGGCTCGTACAGATATTTGTCATCCGATTATTGAAAAGTGATTATCTCATTTTGCAACTTAGCATTTTTGCTAGGTGGGAAATACTTAACCAAAAATATTTTTGCTAGTTCTTGTCATGTAGATATTGAACTTGGTGGCAACGAATTAAGCCTTGCTCACGCTTGACCTCGGAACAAGTATGGAAACAAATTCAGCCTCAATACAACTTACATTATACCAAATATCTTAAACAAACCGCTCATCTCCATGAATAATCAAAGGTGAATGTGTGGATCTTCCATGGGCATACCACTGAATTGGTCCTGTAACATCCTAAAATTGGGCCTAGCAGAATTGAACCCGATGGGCCTTAGGCGTAATAGTGTAAAAAAAAATTTAGAGAACAACTTTAATGCATGTTAGACCTATTGGATAAGTGATTTTGAAAGGTTAGAGGGCTTCTATGAAGTCCCGGGATCAAATATTGGCTTTGGGGAAATTTTGGTTTTAGGTGAAAAAAAACCCTGGAAGTTGGCAGGTAGGCCTTAAGAATAAAATATGGAGGAAAAGAACACAAGTGGAGTATGTGGTGTAGTGGCAAAGTGACGCCACTTAGGGGGCAAGGGGGTGATGCCGCAGGGAAGGAAGGAGGTCCAAGGTTCAAGTCTTAGCTTTTGCATTTTAGTTTTCTTTTTAAATAGACTTTAGTATTTGGCTATAGATTAAATTTAGTTGCGCATGGTTTAAGACACAAGAGGAGCTTGTGGCCAAGTAGTTAGCGGCGTGGATTATGTTGCAAGGGATCCTGGGTTCGAATCTCATGAGAAGCAAGGGAGTATTTATTTTGCGGGTTGGACGGTAAGTGTTTCAGTTGAATTTAAACTCTACTGACGAAGGGATCCCACATCGGAAAGACACAAAGAATGAAGGTGAAGAGCTAGCTATATAAAGAGCATGCCAGGAGGAGAGTTAACATACCTTGGTGGGCGTTTGGGCACAGGAGTGGTCGCAGCGCAGTTTAGCACCAGATTCCTATCAGGTGTGTGTAACTCTCTCTACTCTAGCTGTAGAGCGACAAATGCCGAAGTGTCGATCACGGCAATAGTAGCCACATGAGCGTACGAGCGCACGTATAGGGCTTCGACATGAAAGTTGAGGCCGTTAGTAGTATTCTTGTAGGTTGAGGTTGCTTGGGCCACGATGGGCCAAAGTGGGCCCAACAGGCCCGTGGGCCCAATTGATTAAAATTGTATGATGGTGTAGTATATAGTGAACTAGACTAGGTGAATCTCATATACGTGGCTAGATTGAGTGCTAGATGGGCCACACGAGCGTGTGGGCCAAAATCGGGTTTTAGGCCCAATAGTCCTGTAAAGACCGAAAATGGTAGTTGAGTCACTCGAGGCGACATTAGGCCTTCAGAAAGGCCATTGCAGGTGTGAAATTACTGAAATACCCTCGGCAGGGTAAATTACCAAAGTACCTTTAGAAGGTAAATTACGAAAATACCCTTGGTAGGTAAAATTATGATTATACCCTTAGAGGTTGATTAGCTTGTTATGATGCAATTTGTTATTTGATTATGATGGTAATTCATATGTTATATTTGATATATGTTTTTCATACATAACATACTGCATACACGAATTATTATGTCATGTTGCATGGGCTTTGGGATATGATAATGATAAGGGGAAGTGTTCCGGTGGTTTTACCACATTACTCCGGTGACTCATGTCACAATATTATGTATCTGGTGACTCATGTCACAATATTATGAATCCGGTGACTCTATCACATTATCTGGTGCCTATGCCACGTATTAAGGGCGATGTGCAGTTGACTGCAGTGACTGCCTTCGAGGGTGTGTAGTGGATGGAGGGTCGATTTAGTAATCCCCACGGTGTGATTGGCTGGTACGGATGGTGTGTAGAGGATGGAAAACTAGGTTGGGCTGGGCTGCATTGCATACATGTTTAAATATGCTTCATTCTGTGGGCTTAAGGCCCAGGTTGCGTTTATGGGGATTTGCACACTGAGTCACGATGACTCACCCCCTTTGCTTAATTTTACAGGTAATCATTAGATTGCAGATTTGGGAGGTGAGGTGGACCTGAGGTGGCCATGCCTTACTATTTCTTCTGTAAACTACATTGCCTTATTTTGAACTTATTATATTGGGATTCTGTTATGTAATAAGGCCTATGGTATTTTATTCAATTTTAGCTTTTAATTTGGTTCCTGCATATTATTGATGGAATTTCAATTCTGGATTTTCCTAAAATGTTAATAAATCGTTTCTTATTCAAAATTTCTTAAACTCGATTTTTTTTCACAATAAATATAAAGAATACGAACTTTTCAATGAACACACAGTTTTTAGACATTCCTTTCATGTGACATGCCAGATCCGGTCGTAACGTCTAGGCCGAGTTTGGGGTGTTATAGGTCCACCGTTTGGAGCATTTGAAACAACACTAGTTTCAATTCAAATTGTGGAGCCTCAATCTCCAGTCTCCTAATTTTCGAATTTAATTCATTAAACAAGGGCACAATGTACTATCTTCTGGTACGATCACTATCATCAGTAATAAGGATGGGATTGCGCATATGATCGACTTTATTTCCTTGTCCATAATTTTGATTTCCAAGGTTCAACTCTGCTTGTGTTTGAGTTGATCTTTAGCGTCTCCTATGTCTAAATGTTCGCTTGGTTTTAGGGTCTACAAGTAGGAAATCGATAATTCGATCTACGCTCACAAACACCTAAAAAAATAAATCACAACAAAAACATAAATAATAAAGAATAAATTAGCAAGGTTAGAAGTTAGATAAAAATAAAATAAAAACCAAATTGAAAAGAATAATTTTACAAAAATGATTAAGGCAATGTTCCCCGGCAACGGTGCCAAAAACTTGTAACGCTCAGTTTGTGCAAGTGTACATAGTCGTTATCAAGTAATAAGTAAAAGAGTTATCATCTCCACAGGGACTGTGTATGTTAATCATTATTTTGCAAGATTAAAGCTCACAATTTGGTGAAAAAAATACAATATTTTGAGTGATGATGATTAAGCTAACTAAATGCAAGATGATCCCTAATGCAATTTAATCTAAATGCCAAGTATTAAATGAGATGTATGAAATGAATTTAGCAACAACGACACAAAATTCAACAGTTAATAACATGAATAGGCTAGGATAATTACATCTTTCAACTAAGTTCATTTTCCTCATGTTTAGCAATGTTTAGAAAACATTCCATGGCAACTCGATCTTTCATGAGTTAGGAAACCAAATTAAGTCCTTTTGGCGAATCTTTTACTTAGTGAAACATGCATTTTACTGACCATATGAAACTAAAGGTTTCTTAGAATTCATATGAAGTAACAGGGACGGATTAGGTTTGAAACAATTTAGTCACATAAATCTAAAAGCTATGCAAGATAATAGAGCTCATCAAAGTTATTATAAACCTTTAATTTAGTCAGATCAGGATCTAAATTAAGCACGCTCTTTTCAATTATTGTGTCCATTAGCCTTCGTCTGGTTAGAATCACTCAGCTAATTCAAATGCATCCAATCACGTATGAATGAAATACATACTTGAATTTAATTGAAAACATGATCGACTGAGGCATAAACACTATAAACATGATTTAACAAACTTCATTGAATAAATGCAATCATCCTACTCAACAAATTTAAGCTACCATTGTTGATGACAATATCATAAATCACATTACGAACATGATTAAATAAAAAAAAAACAAAGTAAAGGAAGAATAAACTCTATTCAATTCAGTAGTCTTGCAAACTCCAAATGAAGACGTCTTCCTCCGATCCTCGTGTTACTCCTTTGCTAATGGCTCCTCAAGGTGGCTGCCTAAGACACAACCTTATCATAGTTTTGTTGGCTAAAATTGAAGGTAAGTTTTGGGTGCTAGGCATAGAAAGAAGGATGAAAATGAAATAATGAAAAATGGAATGGATGAGTAATGAATGGAGGAATGATGGATGAATTTAAGGATTAAGGGATATAAGTAAGGGATGTAAGGATGAATGAAAAGGTGAGAGGAGTGTGATATTTATACTTGAGGTTGATGGCTAAATTTACTAAAAATGGCATCAAAGATCCCTTGGTTCTCTCCCATTAATGGCCGGCCATAACAAGTGGAAATCAGGGTGAGTTGGTTGTTTGATTTAAGCATAGAATAATGTTAAATTTAGCCATGGGGTGGATAGTTTCTTGAGCAATCTTCATGTGCAGATTTTTAATGATTTCAAAGTTTAGGGACCTCTATAAATTGTCCCGAAGTAGAATTTTTGGCAGCCACAAGCTTGTGCAAAAGTTGGGCTTGATTCCCCCTTGTTGGATGGTTTCATGACCCAATAAATAACTAGAAATGTCAACCAAGTATCATCACTTAAACTGGGTCAAATTAACATCCTTATGACCCAATTTGACATGGTTTGTTGTCCAAGTTGGGTGTATTTGTTCATGTCCATGCAAGAATTGGACTAACCTCCATATTATATCACCTCATAGTCCCACTGCATTATAGCACATTAATAAATAACATGAAAATGATTTAATTTATGCAGAAAATTCATATAATAAAGCATAAATTTACATATTTCATAAATTCATGTCCATGACTAAGATTTAAGCAAAACTCACTAAATTCATTAACAAATGCTTGGGATTAATGTTATTTTTAAGTAAAAAGGTGGTAAAAATGACTAGAAAAACCCTATACAATTTAGAGTTTACAATATACAACTTAATTTTGATACCTCAATAAATTGAGAATTTTTTAAAGTGAATTTTTATTAGTTTACAAAGTTACATTACTAACAATCTTATAAGCAATTCCCATGACCAAGTATTTAATCTATCACCATCAATATAAATCATATAGATATGTAGCAGATACAACCATGCGAATCAATAAATATTCATACAATTTAATTGTTAGCGATTCTGGAAGATTATGTAACATGATTTCTTAAGTCACATGGGTATTCTAGGCTTGTAATGTTTTGAGGCTTAAAAAGGTATGAGTTCAAAGAATTATGGCTCAAAATAGTTCAAACACTAGAAATAGTTAGGCACATGACATTGTTTCCTTTTCACCCTTAATTTTATCTTTTTAGAGCTCACCCCCTTAGTTCTCATTCTCTCACCTTCATTATCTCTTCGAATATTAAATATAAGGACACAACAAAATATTCCTGAATACAGTTAGCTTTGCAAGTTTTAGTGCATTCTGAATGAAAAAGGATCCTAATCATACTTGTGATTTGTATTTGATGACATTCTAATTATTTCCTTATTTTCACACACATTGTTTTTAACTCGTTCCATGCTTTTATTTCGCTCGCTTTGCTTTTAACCTTCACAATACTTTTATTCACTCACCCAATTTTTCATTTAAGCACATACTTTTATGAGACCTATATTCATTATAGTGTATAGTTTCCTACTTTTCTACTCACTTTTATTTTGAAACCTCCAGGATGTTTCTACCTAAACCCTCAATATCTATGGTCTGATGTTTATTTTGTAATGTAATAATGGACCAAAGATAAGGGAAAGTTAAAGTAATTTCAAATTTCAGTTTATGGCTTCCATATGGCCAGTTCATCAAAAAGAAGTTTTTAGGCTTAAATAAGGAGACTTGGGATTCATAGCATTAAGGTATGGCCATTTGATAATTGACTATTCAAACAATTCCTTGGGTCATCTCTGAGTATCCTACAATATATAATTCATTTCATGCTTTGAATTAAACCAAATAATAAAAATCAATTCAATCATTCATGTATCTAAAAATATTTACAATGCTCATATCTTATATGGCATAAAATCAATAATTCTTACATAGTTTCTTCTAATCTATCATGCAGTTTAACTAAGTAGCTTAATTAATTTTCCTTAAAAATAATCAATTTATCTCATATAAATAAAATGTTTCATGCTTGAAAAAGATCATTACATACTATATTACTTTCAACCATTATTCATAGTATTAATATAATCAAAGCACCATGCCAAAAAAAAAAACAATTTATTTTCCATATATTAAATAATTACAATAAAACCCAATAAAACACACAAACCAAATACGAAATCCTATGTACTCCCCAACACTTTAGAATATATACATTGTCCTCAATGTAAAAGAATTAAAGCACATCCAACAATTAAAGCCCATCAATGTTGCAATGTGACGTTCTATTTTGGATGTCGCAACATCAAGGTGCGCTGTTGCGACGTCAAGCCGAGCTTCTAGCTTCTTCAACTTTTCGGTTCTATCACTCCATGATATCTACACCTATTATGGAATAGAACTAAACACAAATAAGATTAATACTACAAATAAAATAAAATTAAATGAATAAAAAGACTAAAAGAAATTAAAATAAAAACTAGAGGTTCAACCGGGGTGATCCGTGTCACCACCATAGAAGAAATTTCAACTGGTTTTGACACTTTGATTTTAAATTTGTTCCCCTGTCAATATATCCAAACCAACCTCTTCGGTTGATTCCATTGATATTGCCATATTTTCTACCAATATGACATTCACACTATGAGCCATTTGGTACGAAATCTGAGCCAACCACTAATTATTTTTCAAGGTATTATTGCCTCGAGCTTCCTCCCCTCCAGGTCACATGAGGTTTCAGTTGCTTAATATTTCCCTCTATCGATGAAGAAGAACAAAATGAACTCTTCAACCTTTTTGGTTGGCACCTTCCCAACTATGGCCAAAAAGTGTATTGGCTCCATTACACTTTCACTCAGAATCGGTTGAAGCTTTGTGTCAATTGCTATTGTTAAACCTATGTTTGTTGCTACACAAACTGGATCGAAGACTGCTTTGGCCATATTCAATTCATCCCCATTCTCTGGTTCCAAACTCTTGTTGACATCTATCATCTAATTAAAGGTGGTAGATGACAATAACATGGTCCTCAGGATCGAAGTTGGGAACATCATACAGAACCTCTTCCATTGGAGGCAGCACCTCGGATATTTGTTGGAGCATTGTCCTTATTTATGCCATCATGTTTTCCATGTCCGATAATAGCTCAGAGTTGTATGACTTAGTAGTTTCTCGTGAGGGCATTTCATACGAATCAGAAGAAAGTTCGACTAGATATCCAGACAACATTTACCCAACTCAATCCTTCGTTCACATTCCATTCATCACACCGCTTGAAATCATCATCAAATTCTCCAATAATTTAATTTGATAGTTAAGAAGTTAACTAAAACAAAAAGAAATAATAAGAAATAACAAAAAAAATAAAATAAATAAATTTGCACACTATCTAGCTCGTTTTTCTTTTGATTAGTATTATTTTTTTAAAAAATATCAATTCAATAGCAACCATCATCATCACAATCCTCAACAACGACACCAATAACTTGACCGCTTCCTGATGTGCAAACGTCAAGAGTGTAAATACTACAAAATAGAAAGGTAAGAGTTCAGTGGGGTTTCTGCAAGTGTAAAGGTCAAATTGTAATATAGATGTGTTACAATAGAACACTTAGTAAGTGCTTTGAGGATCGTACCCAAAGGATTCCAAATAGGAGAAAATCACTATTAAATCAATTGCCTAAAATAATCACTAATCAAATTAAGTCACGAATTGGTAGTGGCAATTCATAATAAAATAAAGATAATAATTAAATTAAACTAAAAGCTAATACTAGGTTAAGTTATCGGATTTTTATATTCCTAGTTTCGACAATGAAAGCTCCCTAGACTAGAATCAATTGGAATCCTACTTATTAACTAAGTTAACAATTACCCTTAATTTAACTACTTACCACCCTTACATACAAATACTCTCTCAGTCTCATCTTCACTAAGGATTACCACCTAAGATACCCTATTAGTCTCACCGCTTGGCTTAAATTTTACTTAATAGGTTACTCTCTCGGTCTCACCTGTCTAGATCTTCTACTAGGGGCATCTCTTCCTAGTATACTAAGTTCTCTTGAATAAAGATTTAATCTTAGATAACTATTTACTTAGCGAAATAATTAGTTTAACAATTGAATGATGCGAGATATTGGTCAAGCACAAGTTATTCTCATATGTATACAAACAATTGATAGATAATATCAATAAAAGAGATATAAATGAAAGAATTGGGAAAAGAGAATGCTCATTAATAGATTGATACAGGCATGGTTCCAGAACAATCTCTGCTTGCAATTGTCTTTATGTTGGAATAGAAAACTTTAATTAAATGAAGATAAAATAAAATAAGTGAAAATTATGAATGAAATAAAATCTAAATACTAATATGTGTCCCTAATGTGTTGTTCTCAAATATTATTTATAAATTGCATGTATTATGACCTAATTAGGTCAAGTTAATATGACTAAGCATGTTAATTTAGATTGTGCAGATGAAAACATCCTAAGTTGATATTTGGTCTCATCATAGCACTGTCACAACACCCTCAAGCCTATGTCACAACATTGAAGGCAATATACTCTTTTTGCCACGTTTACGTCAGTGGCACAACATAGTAGGTAGTATCCTTAGGCAGTCTGGAGACAGTGTTGAGACATCAAATTTGGGTCTTGCAACATTGAGAGTAGTCCACTAACTCCTTGGCCTTAATTGGGGTCCTGCACGCTTAATCAACATATTAGTCTTCCCTTAGGCCTAGAGTAGCGTAGAAGGACATAAATCACATAAAAATGCTCATTATAGAAACTTTAACTAGAAAAGTACTAAAAGAAAATTCTAACTAAAATAATTCTGAATTACTTGAAAACAAACTCATTAAGTGTTAAGAACCTAATTTACCACCACGAATTGTGGAATATCACTTATCTCGAGCCATTAAAACATCAAAGCAAAAAAAATAAAATTTTGGGAGGTAGAGGCCTAGTCTCCAAACATAAAGAACCTTGCCTTAAAACATAACGTGTAGTCTCCAGACATGTTAAATTTGAAGATAAATATCCCAAAATAATTTATGATCTGTCTCGAGACATGGAGACTCTTGTCTTGGGTCATAAATTTTAAATTTGACATTTGAGTTTGGATTCAAGTCCTAACTTTAAAATTAACCCGTATAACCTCGTAAATTAATGGAATGAAATTAATGAGTGCATAAATGCATGCATATGAATTATTTTAATGATTGAATGGAATGTATTTGTGTTACAGTTTTGCAATGTACTGTTACATCTCACATTTAGATCTAGCAAGCGAGACGGGTGTGGGGAGTTACATACAGGCGTTAGTAAATTCGTATTTTTTGAATTGTCAATACATAGAGGAAACCTCGAGAACTAAGAAAAATCACTATCTGAGCAAGTTGAAAACAAACTAATAAAATATTTGAGTACAATGTTGCCCATCCCAGCCATATTAGTCCAGGGACTACTGGACTAATCAATTAGCATAGGTACATGATTGGTACATCACCTCTCCGCAGCCCAAGTATGAAAATACTTGAAGTTCACTTCCCACATTTCAATCAGAATAGATTGGATATCTACGTTCAACAGATTTAATGTTGAGCTAATAATTTATCCAACTCACTTGGAAGATATGAGTTAGAGTTACCAGGATGAGTACCATTCCTAACTGCCTTTATCCTCTACTTCAAAATGCTAATAGGAGGATCAAAATCCTTCAAGAACTGAAGGTGAAAGACAAGAAAACCAATTAGAAGCCACAATTTTAGAAAAATCTTTCTCTACAAGCCAAATATATTTAAATCTTCACAACCTCCATTCAAGATAAAAAAAACTCGAGCAACCAACTTAACCAAACTTTGACAAGAATTGGCACTAACCCAATTGTAATGTTTAAAGTATGAAAATGGCTACATCCAACCTGAGTTAAAAAACTCCATATCCAAACACTCCATAAGAAAATTCTTATTGCCTCAAAATATTCTTAGGTGAACCTTAAACCCAACATAGGAACTACTAAAAATTGCAGTTAATAATACATTACCAAAAGCTAGTGCATAAAGAGCTCGGATACAATGCACCACCACATTATAGTCTTTTGATAAAAAAATATTAAAGTCACCCGTACACACCCAAGGAAGATCATGTCATTGAGCTAGCGAGCACAAAAGCACATAGCCATCTTGTTTCTAGTCGTTTCTGAATACCCATAAAATTGAGAACATTGTCATATTGATTTATCATTCTTCTCAATAAAAATATCAATGTAGTTACTATTAAACATACTAGAAACTAAAATGGTTGATCTGCCATAATTTGGTGTACCAGATTAAACTAGTTTTTGCACTTTAGGAGCTTGAAAACAAGCATTATCATTGTTGTAGTTATGCTTTAGTAAGTTTAATTAAAATTAGTAAAATGTGCAAACTGAGTCTTTTATTGATCATAGGGGCTGAATGAGGCCTAAGAGTGAGCTAATGAACATTGTAAGTGTGCATGAAACCATTAGAAGGCGTGCTAAACTAATACTGGTCACTGTGTTGCAACACGAAGGGTTCGATGTGGCAACATAGGGAGCACAATGGTGAAATTGTGAGATTACTTTCGATGTCGCGACATAGCCTAAGGGTGTCGTAACATATCCCTAAAGACATCCCAAGAAGAGTATTCTGACTTCTATGTTGCAACACATGTCCTGATGTGTCCTGACATCGACTCTGAATAGGAATTAATACTAGCCAAGGGGCGTTTTGTCTGCACAATCAAACTTAAATCTCGAGAACGCCAGCTAACCTTGGGCCAAGGACGACAACCACCTTAAATATTTAAATCGGCTCACTTGTCACATATTATAGACATCAATTATTTAGCTTAGAATCTCTCTTTTAATTCTAGTTTAGCTTTTCTATTTTCTTAGGTTTTAGATTTATTTTCAGTTTGTTCTTTGTTTTATTTTAGGAGATATGATTTGAGGATACAATCAACTTTTGTGGATTCTCTTTTATTGATAATACAACTCAGACTTTTTCTTAAACTCTATACTTTCAGTTCACTTATCATGTTTACACTTTATATTGACTCTATATTGTTTATGAAAACCAGGAGGAACTAGTCCCTCTATGGGAGATTTGCGATTGGAGGTATTATCTATTAACTGTTTTGTAGGGTTTCTCAACGAATCAACTATTTGGGAAAGGAAGAACCTAAACCCTAGGCTTGACAACCCTAGGAAGTCATCAAGGTGGGAATTAACGCAGAATTGGTATGGCCTATCCATGAACACCTTCACCCTAAGCCGGTCTGGATTGTGAGGTCGGAAGATAAGTAGACCTTGCTAAGTCATTATTCTAATGGACATATCAGAAGATCCTGCTAGGATATCAACCAGCTGATTGATGAGGAACCCAAAGTGAAAGTTAATAAGAATTGTCAAAGTTAGCTAATCACCGATAATTAGATTTGATTAATTCCACTTCTAAATTTTTCGATATTTATTTACTTATCATATTATTTGTCTTATTATAAAAAACCCCACAAAATTTCGTTTATTTATATGTTTGTAATATAACTTATTTTGAGTACTAATTAGATATTTTGCTATTTAGGTTAAGATTAGCCTAGTACTAGCTTCCTTTGGGTATGATCCTCAGAGTACTCACCTACTTCGTTGTAACTATATTACAACCTGATCCATATACTTCTGGATATCACCTTATTTATATATCTTTTGATGAATTATTTACAATCTAGACGTTAGTACATCTGGAGGTGGTCAAGTTGTTGGCACCGTTGTCGGAGAGGCAACATCACTAGTTGATTTTAATTTTTACACTTCAATAAGAATAATTAGGGAAATTTTAGGTTATAGATACGAATTTAATTTCTATTATTACTAATCTTCCCTTTTCGGGTTTGGTGTATGACTCGTAGTAAGGAAATACTTATAGAGCCAGTCACAAATCTAAAGAAAATAATTCAGAGAAATTGTCGACAGCAACAGTAGCAGCAACAATAGTAGACGTAAGATCTACCACTACCTGTTGTAGGAAATGCACCACACGGGAATCTGTTGTTCGACAAAGATGACGATAATGCTTTAGGAGATCCACCAATGCCACCACAGCTACCCGTAAATTTACATACGGCACTTAACGAGAAAACCCTAAGAGATTACACATTAGCAAGTCTAAACATGGTTCAAGAGAGCATAACGAGGCCAACTATTAAATTAAAGCTAACAATTTTGAGATCAAACTAGCAATGATTCAGATGATCTAGGATAATCTGCAATTTAGGGTTACAATGATAAAAGATACGAATCAACATTTTAAATGTTTTCTTCAACTTTGTGATACTTTCAAGTGCAACGGGGTCACTGGTGACACTATTCGTCTTCGGTTGTTCCTCTTTTATTTGATTGATAACATCTTTTCTTTGTTAGACTTGTAGGGAACAAGATTATCATGACATAGAATGAGCTCACTGGAAAGTTTTTACAATTTTTTTTCCCTATTAGCAAAGTGGTTCAACTAAGAAGATAAATTGTTGTTTTTAAACAATTGGAAAGGGAAAGTTTTCACGACGCCTGGGAACATTTTAAAACGATGATCCAAAAATGCCTACACCATGGATTCCCTAAGTGGATGCAATTGCAGGTGTTCTACAATGGGATGGATGCAAATGCAAGGTTTGGATTAGATGGAGCAGTAGGAAGAGCGCTAATGAATAGAATGATGAGGATGCGTACAAATTAATTGAAAACATGGCATTGAACTCCTGTCAGTAGACTATTGATTGATTTGCATATGGCCAGAAACATGCTACAGTAAAAGCCATCCAGGAAGGTAATAAATACCAGCAGTTAGTGGACAGACTTAACTGCATTGAATCCTTTAATAGTACACCATCTGTGTATAGAGGAGACAAATTGCACTTTCATGATATCAACAATCTAACCAAGGATGTGAAATACATCGAGAATAGGAGTGGAAACCCCTATTCAAATACCTACAATCCTGGTTGAAAAGATTACCCAAAGTTGAAATAAGGAGGAAATCAAGGAGAAGGTAATAATAATTTAAATCAAGCTAAAAACACTAATTACCAACCTCCTTATATGCAAAAACCTCAAGAAAAGGCCTAACCAAATGACCACAATGTATCTGGTTAACGTTTGGATCGAATCAAAAGGGAAATGTGGTCAATGAGAACAGAAGTAAAGAAGGTGCCATCTGAGTGCACCAATTCATCAAGGATGTTGACTAAACTAGAGGACCAAATAAGCTAATTGATAAGTATGATGAGAGATATTAAAAGGATAATCGGTACAGGCATAGCAAGTAATACTGAGAATGATCCTCGAAAAGAAGGTAAGGAATAGGTAAAAGCAATTGCTAAACTCTTGAGTAGCCCGACAAACTTGACATAAAAGGATGTAAAAAAGAATGTAGAAAGCCTGACTACCTCTGAATGTACTAACGTCCAGAGTGTAAATACTACAGTAAAAGATATAACGATGAGGCGGTATCTACAATTTTACGAGTTCGGTTGTAATATAGATACAACGGAGTAAGTGAGTACTCTGAGGATCTTACCCTATGGAGGCTAGTGCTATACCGATTTTAACTTGAACAATGAAATATCTAATTAGTACCCTAAATTAGTTACAGTATGAAAACATAATAAAACGAGCTTCTGTGAAATAATAAAATAAAACAAGAAATAAAAATCAAGAGATTGAAAAATAGAGTAAATCAAATCTGATTATGGGTAATCCCCATTAACTATTGCTTCGGGTTCCTTGTCAATAAACTAGTCACTATTCCAGTAGGATCTTTAGATCTTCCACTCAAATAATGTGTCGGTAAGGACTACTTGTCTTCTGACCTTACAGTCCAAACTGGCTTGGGGTAAAGTTGTCCACTAATAGGCCACATTAATTTTGGGTTAATTCTCACCTTGATGACTTCCTAGGGTTTTCAGGCCTAGGGTTTTACGTTCTTCCTTTCCCAAATAGTTGATCCATTGAATAGCCCTAAAAGAAATTTAATAGATCATACCTCAACTTGCTAATCCCCCATAAAGGGATTAGTTTCTCATGGTTTTCATGAACAATATAGAATCAATACAAAAAATAAGCATGATAAATGAATCGGAAGTATAGAGTTTCAAAAAACACTTGAGTTATATTAACAATAAAGTGAATCCACAAGTTTGATTTTCTTCCATAAATCAGATCTCTCGAGATAAAAAAAGAACAACTTGGAAATACATCTAAAACCTAACAAGAAAGAAAAATTGAATTGAAATTAAAAGAAAGAATTCTAAACTACGTAATTGGACCCTATAACATGTGACAAATGAGCCTACTTATAGATTTTAGGTGGCTGTCATCCTTAACATTAGGTTAGATGATGTTCCTGAGCTTTAAGTTTGATTGTGCGGACCAAAATGCCCTCTAGCTCGTGTTTAATTCTCATCCAGATTCAATATCGCGACACATTAGAACCTGTGTCGCGACAAAGGGGTCAATATATTCCTCTTGGGATATCTTCAGAGGTATGTTGCCACACCCTTAGGCTGTGTCTTAATATTAAAAGCAGTCTTGTGATTTCTTTATTTTGATCCCTATGTTGCGACATTGATCATTCTATGTTGTAATATAGTTACCAATATCAGTTTATTACACCTTACAATGGTCTCTTGCACACTTACAAATTTCATTAGCTTACCCTTAGGCCTCATTTGGCCCCTAAGGCCAATAGAAGACTAAATTTTCATATTTTATTCATTTTAAGAAAACATAACTAAAACTTAACAGAAATGTTTGCTTTCAAGCTCCTAAAGTGTGAAATTTAGTTTAATCTGCTACATTGAATTATGACGGATCAAACTCCCCCACACTTAAGCCATTGCTTGTCCTCAAGCAAGACAAATAAAAATAAGAAATAAAAGAGACGAATCTTGAGTAGATATAATACAAGTATTGAATTTAAAAATGTAGCCCCTCAAATCGGGCTTAGACGTTACGACCCAATCTTAGCAATTACATGGGCCATAGTTATGGTGAAAACTTGGGTTGAAGTACGCTGGTTTAATCCTTGAAAAAACTGTTGGAATGTCGGTACCCCCATGGTGCAGCAAAAAAAATAATTTCGGCAATCCAAACCATAGATCCATGTGCGAGGAATAAATCGGGGTGAAATAATGGTTTCAAAATTACAGAAACTTCAATCTGAGTAGACAGCGACGCCTCGGCAACGAGAATTCTGATCTACTATCGAATCAAATCGCAACCTTTTATGATTTCGACCTCTACATAATCCACCCAGTTTGACGTTGAATGGAAGAAATCTCCAAAATAGTTTTGGAGGTTTCTTTGCTTGATGGCTGCTAGACCTCACAAGTAAAGTTTCAATTGTTTTTAGGGTTTACCAAAAAAAAAATCTCTACCTCTCACCTTTTATATTTGGTATATATATAACGAATCATAATTCATAAATTTTTTTATCCGAACAAAATAATCATAATTAAAATTCAATAAATATAATAATGTTTTAACCGAAAATAGTCACACTCAATCAAGTGGCCTAAGATATTACTCCCATTATGTAAGAGGGACTTATCCTATATTGATCAACCATATCCCTCTACATAGATTGTCGTATATCTAACATCAGCCTTTATAGAACAACCAGTTACAGTGTACATTTGACTGTATCAAAATATACAATTCATGATGTTAGGATAATGATGATCTCAAGTCTGAGGATCATAGACATATTAATCACTATGAGTAGTGTTGTGATAATTACATAATAATCCAAGAAACACACTCATAGTGGGTCAATCCAATATGTTGTTCTCTAACACACATATTCATGCATTGATTTTGACACTCCATATCAATGACAACTCTTTATTATCAATCAACTACTATTATTGTTGTCCTAGTCAACAATAATACTTGACTAAGGATCTTTTAAGAATAATCATATTATTCTTAAGACATTATTATAAAACAGTTTATTTGTACACATAGAAAAAAAAATGGAAATAATAATGACAACGCCTTATATTAATAAACATGGTAAATCAAGTATGTTATTGCAACCATCTCATGATTAATCTTTGGGCATACTCTTACAATCTGCCACTAGCACTAAGACCAATCACTCATATATCTAATATCAAGTGACTTAGTGTGACGATCATGTTTCTGCTGTGTCAGAGGTTTGGTCAGGGGATTAGCAATGTTATCATCTGTAGGTACTCTGCGTATCTCTACATCCCCTTGATCGATAATCCCTCAAATAAGATGGTAGCACCTAAGTATATGTTTGGATCACTGGTGAGATCTGGGTTCTTTAGCTTGTGCAATGGCTCCATTATTATCACATCGGAGTTCTATAGCATCTGATATGCTAGGCACAACCCCTAGTCCAGTAATGAACTTCTTGATCCAAACCGCTTCTTTTGCCACCTCACTAGCTGCAATATACTCGGTCTCTATTGTAGAATCGGCTACTGTACTTTGCTTTGAACTCTTCCAACTCATAGCACCACTATTAAGGCAAAACACAAAACCTGATTGTGATTAAGAATCATCCTTGCCGGTTCGGAAGCTGGCATCAGTGTAACCTTTTACACTTAACTCTTCCTCTCCTCCATATATTAGGAATGTGTCCTTAGTTCTTCTTAAGTACTTAAGGATATTCTTTGACTGTGGTCCAATGACCTTCACCGAGATCTACTTGGTACCTGCTCATCATACTTAAGGCATATGAGACATCTGGATGGGTACATAACATGGCATACATGATAGATCCAATAGCGGAAGCATATGGAATTTTACTCATGCGTTCTCTCTCTTGTGGAGTTGAAGGACACATTTCCTTCGAAAGTGAAATACCATGTCTCATAGGTAGGAATCCTCTCTTAGATTCTTTTATATTGAACCTTTTCAGTACTTTACCTATGTATGTACTTTGGCTTAGACCTAGTTGTCGTCTTGATCTATATCTATAAATCTTGACTCCTAAGAAGTAAGTGGCTTCGCCTAAGTCCTTCATAGAAAAACAACTTCCTAACTAAGTCTTAATGGACTACAAGGTAGGTATGTCATTTCCCATGATAATTATGTCATCCACATACAGTACCAAGAATGTGATAGTGCTCCCACTAACTTCCTTGTAAACACATGGTTCATCTTCATTTTTGATAAACCAAACTCTTTGATTGCATCGTTAAAACGAAGATTCCAACTTTGAGAAGCTTACTTTAATCCATAAATGGATCTTTGTAGCTTACATATCTTTCTAACATCCTTTAGATTAACAAAACCTTCAGGTTGTTTCACGTACACATCCTTTTCAAGTTTCCCGTTAAGGAAAGCTGTATTGACGTCCATCTACCAGATTTCATAATCATGAAATGCAGCTATGGCGAGCAAGATCCTGATGGATTTAAACATAGCTACAAGAGAAAAGGTTTCATCATAGTCAACACCATAAATTTGGTGAAAACCTTTAGTGACTATTCGTCCCTTGTATGTTTCTACATTACCATCAATGTCCGTTTTCTTTTTGAAAACTCACTTGGACCCTATAGATTTAACCCCTTCGGGTGGGTCAATCAAAGTCCATACTTGGTTTTCATACGTGGAATCCATCTCAGATCTCATGGCCTCAAGCTATTTCTCAGAGTCTAGGCTCGTCACCTCTTCTTGATAAGTCCTAGGCTCATCTTGATCTATAATAAGAATGTCACCATGCGTTGTAATGAGAAATCCATATCTCTCAGGTGCATGGCATTCTCTTAGAGATCTGTACGGTAGTTGTGTTTCTACAACAGTTACTTGTTCCTTAAATTCTTGTGGAATTTGCTGTTGTTCTATCTCTGGTTCAGTGGTTTCTTGTGATTCCCAAATTTCTTCAAGTTCAATCTTTCTCCCACTTCCTTTTCTAGAAATAAATTCTCTCTAGGAATACACTAGTCCGAGCAACAGACATTTTATTCTTAGTGGGATTAAAGAAATAATATCCTTTGGTTTCTTTCGAATACCCCACAAAAATATACCTTTCAGATTTGGGTTCAAGCTTAGTAGACGTCTGACCTTTAACATAAGCTTCGCAACCCCAAATTTTCATAAAAGACATACTGGGACATTTCCTAGTCCACATCTCATATGGCGTCTTTTGAACCAATTTAGATGGAATACAATTTAGTGTGAAAGCAACTGTCTCAAGTGCATGTTCCCAAAAGGAAGTTGGTAGATCAGCATGACTCATCATGGATCGAACCATGTCTAACAGAGTTCGATTTCTTCTCTCAAAAACTCCATTCCATTGAGAAGTACCAGAAGGAGTAAGTTGTGAGACAATCCCACATTCCTTCAAAAGATCATCAAGCTCTGGGCTCAAATACCCTCCACCTCGATCAAATCGAAGTGACTTGATAGTTTTTCCTAGTTGATTTTGTACTTCATTTTTGAATTCCTTGAACTTTTCAAGGGATTCAGATTTATGGCGCATGAGATAAACATACCCATATCTACTAAAATCATCAGTGAAAGTAATGAAGTTGTGAAATCCACCTCTGGCCTGTGTATTTATTGGTCCATATACATCAGAATGTATTAGGCCCAATAAATCACTAGCTCGTTCACTTTTACCAGTAAAAGGAGATTTAGTCATTTTTCCCAATAAGCAAAGTTCACATACTTCAAATTATTCAAAAAAAAATGAATCCAAGAGACCATCTTTATGGAGTTTGGATATGCGTTTCTCACTTATGTGGCCCAAATGAAAATGCCAAAGATAAGTTTGATTTGAGTCATTTATTTTAGATCTTTTAGTATTTATGTTGTAAATAGGATTCATTTGATCTAAAATATAGAATCCATTAATCAATTGTGCCGAACCATAGAAAACATTATTGAGATAAAAGGAACAACAATTATTCTTAATAATTATCTCAAAACCAATTTTGTCTAAACATGAAATTGAAATAATGTTTTTAGTCAAAGTCCTACTCCTTTGTAGTCCTTGTACAGAAGTACAAATATGAGAACCACAACCAGTATCTAATACTCAAGAAGTAGTAGTTGATAAATTCATATCAATAACATAAATACCTAAAGCAGACGTTCCGCTTGTTTTGGCCTTTTTGACTTCCTCAAGATAGATAGGGCAATTTCTCTTCCAATGTCCAGTCACACCACAATGAAAGCTATTTCCTTCCTTAGACACCCCACCTTTAGGTTTCAGTGCAACCTTTCCTTTTCTAGGCTTGGGCCTATCTTTGCCCTTGGGCTTTGTTTGAACTTTGGCTTTTCCCTTGCTCTTGTTGTTATGGACCATCAGTATCGGCTTGGGTCCAACCCTTTTCATGTTGCCTTCAGCAGTTCGTAACATACTGAGCAACTGTGGCAGAGTTTTGTCAATTTCATTTATATTGAAATTGAGGACAAGCTGGCTGTAGATATCCGGCAACGATTGCAAGATAAGATCAATGGCCAACTCTTGTCTCAATGGAAACCCAAGCTTAGACAGGCTTTCAATATAGCCAATCATCTTAAGGACATGAGGTCCTACTGAGCTTCCTTCAGCTAGCTTACATTGGAATAGGGCCTTACAGGTATCAAACCTCTCTTGCTATGCTTGCCCCTGATAAAGTTCTTTTAGGTGCTTGATCATATCATAAGCAACCATGTCCTCATGTTGTTTCTTAAGCTCAGGATTCATAGTTGCAAGCATAAGACATCCAACGTCTACCATGTCATCGAGATGCTTCTTATAAGCAACTCTATTAGTCATTGAGGCATTAGCAAGTTTTCATTAAGAAGTAGTTGGTCAATGACATATAATATTCATTCTTGTTTAAGGACAATCCTCAAGTTACGGAACCAGTCAAGAAATTTCAAACCATTCAATTTGTCCTTCTCAAGGACCGATCGCAATGAGAGTGTATTAGTGTTTGCAGCCATAATATATCTACGACAATAAAATATGCGTGTGAGTAAATTTACCAAGTTTATATAAATCATTAAAAGACTTTATTAAATGATGTTCCGACTATTTTATTTCAAAATTAATAATGCTTATATATTAAATTCGAAAAGACTTTCTCAAAAGTATTTCTAGTGGGTTAAGGAACCATATTTCCCCTCCTCTTAAGTCAGCTTTGGCTTTACTCTCAAGACTATGGTTATTTAGGTAAGCAACATTTGCTAAATACATCATATGTAACTCTTAATATTTGGTGAACAACTCATGTTCTAATCATCTTATGATTTATCCAATTTACTTCCCTCTAGGTTTCTAATCCTCTTAGAGTAACCTAGTTAAGTCATTAACCAATTTTTAACCAGCGAATATCACTTGTTTATTCTTCGCATTTAACCAAGATAAATATTAGAACTTCGCTTTGGCAGAACCTACATAGTATTGATCGAGGCCTTAACGAGGGCAAAATTGGAAGGCCATGTTGATTTAATATTTTAATAGAGGGTTTTATTAAGGTTGTTGTATCTCACCAATTATGGTCTACTTTAGTCCATTTTGTCTTTTAATTGATCTCATCAATTTATGGGGTTTATTATTATCAAATTTTAATATATTTAAAATTGGCATGCTTTAGACATCCATAACATCTCATACATGAAAAAATAAAGCAATAAATAAATGCAATAGTTATAGCCCAAAAACTAAGGTGGTTCAACCCAAGCCAATGGGAGAACCAAAAGGAAACCTAAAGGTGTAAGCTGTTTCACAAGCTATCCGTCCACATTAGTTGTCCCATCTTCCTTATCGTCTAGCCTACAACAACTCTTGCAAATTACAATATGCAGAAACTCATTTTACATACGAGGGAGTAAGATGAGAAGAGAAATACAAGAGAATAGTGTAAGGCACGACACGCAGGCCGTATTTATAAAAAAAATACAACCTTTTATCAAATAGGTCATCGGGCTATAACTGTACATTTCAAATACCGTGCATGTCAAAAATAGCATACATAATTCATTTTTCTAAGGTGAATTATAAAATATCCTTTCAACCTTTTTGTGGCCCACCAAGTTTTTTATTTATTTATTTTATTTACAAAACATACTGTAAGAAGATGGGGATCTGAGGCAGTCGGAGGAAGCGGGCCAAGGGTACGGAGTGGAGCCTCGCGGTACGAACCGCATACCCCAGTCAAATGAAATCTCATGATTTGATTACTTGTATCAACAAAATCGTGTTTTCAGGATTTTAATCCTTGAGGTTTCATACCGGAACAACCCTTGTTCCACTAACCAATTAACTTTTACTAGAAATTGTAAATACCACCGTCGCATCATTACAAATTTGTTCATAGTTAACAGTAATAACATAAAACCGAATAGGCCACAACGCCATGATTAAATTTAATCAATTATTGAAAGGAACAGTTATCAAGTTATGCTTAAATGACTTAAACAGTAGAAAATGTAATAAAATTAAAGCATGCATCTCATACAATTGCATCACCCAAGTATTTAAACCCAAGTTCGTATCACACAAGTGGCTCTGATACCACTGTTAAAATGCCGGTACCCCCATGGCGCAGTAAAAAAATAATTTCGGTTATCCAAACCATGGATCCATGTGCGAGGAACGAATCGGGGTGAAATAATGGTTTCGAAATTACGGAAACTTCAATTTGAGTAGATAGCGACACCTTGGCAACGAGAATTCTGATCTACTATTGAATCAAGCCACAACCATTTATGATTTCGACCTCTATGTAATCCACCTAGTTTGATGATGAACGGAAGAAATCTTCAAAATTGTTTTGGAGGATTGTTTGCTTGATGGCTACTAGACCTCACAAGCAAATGCTTGATGGCTACTAGACCTCACAAGCAAAGTTTTAGTTTTTATTAGGGTTTACCAAAAAAAAAAAAAATCTCTACCTCTCACCTTTTATAACTGGTATATATATAATGAATCATAATTCATAAAATTTTTTATCCAAACATAATAATCATAATTAAAATTAAATAAATATAATAATGTTTTAATGGAAAAATATAATTACATTAATTATAACACGGATTTCGGTGCACTATATTTATTTAAATTTATATACGAACCAAATTCATATATCAATAGAACTATGTTCTCATTATGTGTACAACGTCCTTGTACATATAATGTAACAGCCCGATTTAGGGCCTAGTCGGAAGAGTGGTGTGAGACAACAAATCCGAGGTAGAAATGTGAGTTTTAAGGTTTATGAGACGTTTGGATGATAGTATGAAAGTTTCATGAAGAAATTCTATTAAACTGTGATTGAATGGTCTATTAGGACTAAATTGCAAAAGTTGCAAAATATAAGATTCTAGAAGCTTTTAGTATGAAATAGCTTTGGATTAGTAATAAGAGGTCCTTAAATAGCAATTTGCCTAATTTCTAATTTTTGGACAAAAATAGACATGAGTTAGTAATATTTGAAAGTTTAGTAAAAAGGGCATTTTGGTCATTTGGCTTTTTAATGATTAAAAAGGATGAAATAAGCCAAAATTCATGTTCATCTTCTTCAAGCTTGGCCAAAATTTTGAAGAACTCCATAGCTAGGGTTTGTTCAATTTTTCAAGCTCATAGTAAGTGCATCCTAGCCTCGTTTTTAATATTCTTCGTATTTTTGAAGTCCTCGTAACATGATTTAACTATTTTTAGCTAAAGTTTGAGCTACGATCCATGTTCAAAAATATACCCATGTATGACATGCATGTATTTTGATGTTTTATGGAAGATTATGAGAGTTTGATGTAGAGTAAACATCTTTTTCTAAGTGAATTTCATGAAAAATGCTAGCAAGGACTAGATTGTGAAAGTTTTGTAATTGGTCATACATGAGGGAAATAGTTGAGTAAATGAATCAGCTAAGCATGGAATAAAAGAAAGTTGAATGAAAATCACTTTACAAGCTTAGGGGTAAAAGTGTAAATATGAGAAAGTTTAGGGGCAAAATAATAATTTTGCCAAAGTATGAGTTATGAGTCAATTCAGTCACTGCGTGTATTAAATGAGTTAAATTATTATCATAGATCAAGAAAAACAAAGCCCAGATCGAAACCGAGGCAAGAATAAAGTCGTGGACTAAATTGATTATCTTCATACAATTTTGTATACCGAGGTAAGTTTGTATACTTTAAAAGTTTTATAAGTATTTTCATTGAATTACTTATTTATGTTATCATCGTACTTTATTTCCATGAAGTTGTTTAAATATGTTTAGACAAGGAAATTAATGAAATTAAGTACATGAAAGTCTCGATTGAATTTGGATTACTAAGGATGCTTAATCTATAACATGAGACAAGAAAGCCCGTATAAGACCATGTCAAGACATGGCATCGACAATAAAGCAAAAAGATCATGTAAGTCCAAGACAAGTCTTGGCATTGAAGAGTTACTATGAGATAAATACCCATATAAGTCCAAGCCAAGGCATGGCATTGGTGAGTCTCCAAGCAAAGATATCATGTAAGTCTATGACAAGTCACGGCATTGAACGGTTATCATGAGATAAAGATCCCATGTAAGTCCAAGCCAAGGCATGGCATTGGTGAGTACCCAAGGAAGATTTCATGTAAGTCCAAGCCAAGGCATGGCATTGAAAAGTTTCACTAAGTAAAGATACCAAGTAAGACCATGTGAAGACATGGCAATGGTAAGTTTCCAAGGAAACACCCAAGGAAGATTTCGTGTAAGCCCATGTCAAGACGTGGCATCGACACCAAGTTAAGAGATCCCATGTAAGACCATATCTAGGATATGGCATTGGCATCGAGACACATGTATGATAGATTTAGTATCCTTCGTTATTCCTAGTAATTCATCGAGCAAAAGAGTAAAGAATAATGGAGATAACAAGAAAGTTAAGCAAGTAAAGCTATTATCAAGTTATGTATACAATAGCAAAGTATACTAATTAATGTGATTAAGTGTTACAGGTATGTTGCATACATTACAAGTATGAGACTAGTAAGTATCATGATATGAGTATGAATAAGTAAGAGTAAGTAAGTTTAAGTACATGAGAATTGTGATGCTATTGTTTTTGATGGATGAGCTATATGAAACAATTATATTGCTTTATGTATTACATGCAAACTTATTAAGCTAAATGCTTACTTCTTTATTTCTTTCGTCCCATGTAGTCCCGCTAAGCTAGTTCTTAGATCATTAACGTCGAAGCTCGGAGCACACTATCAATCATCATTTTGGTATAGCCAAGTTGTTTTTATTAAGTATGGCATGTATAGGAACCATTTCTTTGAAGTTATGTTTAGGATGAACCAAAGTGTTAGCTATTAAGTTTATTACTCTTTTTGTATATGGCTAAAGAGATTGGCCAATACTTATTTAGTTTATATATATCAATGTCGATGAATTATGCATTATTTTTCATGTTTTGATGAAGTATTTGAGTCGTTGAATTGGGCATGTGATTGATCTTTATTTCAGGGCGGCAATTGGGTTGGAGAATAGCCTCTAAGTGTCCATATGAGTAGATACACGGGTGTGTGTCTAGGCCGTGTGTGACACACAGTTAAACCACATGGCTGTGTTAATAGGCCGTGTGTCCCTTGCATGTTAGTGCTTTAAGTCAGATTAGGCCACGTGCTAGCCACACGAGCGCGCCTAGGTTGTGTGAGAGGCTTAGTGTTCCCTACTGGTAGCGAACACGGGTATGTTTCTAGGCCATGTGATACAAGCAGAATATCCAATTTATTATACACGGGGTAAGGACATGGGTGGGTGTGACCACACGACCTGACCCCACGGGCGTGTCCCATTTCATATGGACTTGTAACCCCTGTTTTGATGAAAAGTTTTCTAGGGTCGTAAAAGTTTCCGGGCCTCGTAGGCCCATGAAATGTATGTTGACTAAGAAAAAGAAGTTTTTAAATCGAAATAAAATATTATAGCCGTAAGTATACGTTTAAGCATGTTTCAAGTATGGTAATGTCTCGTATCCAGTCCCAGCTTCAGACTTGGGTTTGGGGTGTTACATTTAGTTGTATCAGAGCTACAGTTTAGTCGATTCTAGGACTAACATAGCATAAGTATGAGTCTAGCTATACATGCCATACGTAAGGATATTTTATAATGATAGTGTGACGACTCCTGACGGTCTAAAATTATGTTTCTATATAGTAAATGGATCCTGAAAGAGCTGTTGCAGATGTTGTAGAAAGTAATGTGCCAGCTCCTGCTGAGGGGACGGTGCCAAATAAGAATGATAATAGACCACTACGGTGAATCAAAGTGGAGGAGAAGAGGCTAGAGAAGCCTTCCTCCATATAATGAACACCTGGTACACGGGGTTCGTTCGTACGAACCCGAATGCTCAACCCCCTCCACCCCCGCCTATTCCTCAGCCTATCCCAGTAGCCCCTCAAGTAGTCGAGGTGGTAAGAGGAGACAAACCTTCGGTTGATAGGATTCGAAAACATGGAGAAGAAAAATTCTGGGCTAGAAAGGATGATGATCTGGAAAAGGCAAAATTCTGGCTCGAAAATACCCTCAGAGTGTTTAATGAGTTGTCGTGCACATCTAAGGAGTGCATGAAATGTGTAGTCTCTTTTTTAAGAGATTCTGCGTACCAATGGTGGAACACCCTTGTGTCGGTTGTACCAAGGGAAAAGATCACATGGGAATCCTTTCAAAAAGAGTTCAAGAAAAAGTATATCAGTCAAAGGTTTATCGATCAGAAAAGAAAAGAATTTTTAGAATGAAGCAAGACAAGATGTCAGTGACTGATTATGAGTGTAACAGTCCGGTTTAGACACTAGTCGTAACAGTGGTTTTGGAACCACAAATCTGAGTCAGTGAAATATTTTAATATTATTTTCTGTGTCTTCAATATGTGATTAAGCATGTGCTAAATTTCCATGAGTTAATTTGTCCGTCTGTGTGCTTAATTTGATAAAAGGACTAAATTGCATTGAGATGCAAACTTGTATGCCTTATGAAAAGATACTTATTTGTCATGTCTTTATAACCGTGAAGACTTTATGTGGCAATTAAGCCAATATTAAGGTTAGTGGATAGGCAAATGACTAAATAACCTTAGAATTTATTTTGTTTAATATTTTTTAAAAGGGCTAAAATGGTAAAGTGATAATAAAATGTTAATAAACAAAAACAAAAGCCAAAATTTCATCATATTTTATGTTCATCCACCGGTTGTTAAAAGAGAGAAAGCAAGGGTTTGAGTTTTTCATATTCGGCTACCTTAAGGCTTAATGTTTTGATTCGTTTTTGATAATTTTTACGTTTCTATAATCGTTGCTTTGTCTACTTCAAAATCCATGCTTCAATTTTGAGAATTGATGATGTTTGTGAAATGATACTTTGATGAACTCATGTATTGTGATGCTTAATAGTGAAATATGAAAAATATGTTTTAAATGAACATGTTTTGTTCTTGAAGTTTTGATGAATTTAGCTAATTAAGGTTAAATTGTGAAAATAATAATTTGAAGGGCTAAATTGTGAATTTGATTAAATGTTTGGACTTGTATGGGATACATGAGTATTCGGCTAAACATGGGTATATGTTGATTTTGTACATTTGATGTTTTGAGAAAATAGACTAAATTGATAAAATGTGAAAATGTGAGGGCTAAGTTGCAAATTGCCCTAAATATGTGTATTTGGATTGAATTGAATGTGTTGTTAAATAAGCGGGTTAAATTTTAATATGTATAGATCAAGAATTGAAGAAAATGGACTTAGATCGTGGGAAAGCGAAAGTAGTCGAATAATCGAGTCCGAACGAATATCTGGGTCCGAGTTAAGTCAATATACAAATGAACGTATTTGTATTGAACTATTTATGTTCATATGACTCTTGATAATGATGAATGCTTATGAGATGTTGTATACCTGAATTCCGAGATAAGATCGACTTAGTGACAATGTCTGTGAAGTTCCGTATGACATAGGTGTCTATTCTGTTTATCATGTAATGCCACGTCTGGGACGTTGGCGTCAAGATGAGATGTACGTATAAGACCTTGTCTGGGACATTGGCATCGTATTAATTCGTATAAGACCTTGTCGGGGACAATGGCATCGATATTTGATAACATGTAAGACCACGTGGGGGACATTGGCATTGTACGACTATTCTGAGTATTTTGTGTATCCTATTAGATTCTGAACAGTTCAACAGGCAATTCCGAGCTATGAACGATTACGTGAATGTTCATACACAAGGAGTGTATGAAAGGTAAGTATATATATGAACTTACTAAAACGGATATGTGCAATGAAGTGATGAGATGATATGTGAAATTATGCTTAAATGAGCTATGTGCATATAAGGTATTTAAGTTGAAAATGTGATAAGTTATGGCTAAGCAAATGAGCCAAAGAAAGAATGAGATGAATTTGTTATGAGAACCATTATGGTCATTGTATTAATATAGCTATGTGCATTTTATGTTAAGTTTATTATTATTTGGCTTACTAAGCTTTCGGAAGCTTACTTTGTGTGTGTGTGCTTGTTTCTGTTTTATAGATCGTCAAAACTACTGAAGGCTCAGGATCGTCGAGGATCATCATCACACTACCTAAGCTCATTTTGGTATCTTTTGGAAATTTATGTAGTTAGATATGACATGTATAGGCTAGTCACCTTGGATATCCTTGAAATGTATATAAAGTTGCCATGAGATGTGGCTTGTTAAGTGTTAGTAATATGCATTTGTGAATATGATATATGATGCATGATTTGGTTTGTCTTGATAGCAATGAGATAGCCTTATGAATGGTACGCTTATGGATGAATTGATGCCTTAGTATTTTAATGAGGTTTAGTATTTTAATGAGGTTATGGTTGAAATATACATGGATTTATATTGACATTGATTGAACCAATTTAGCGTAGTTAGAAATGAGGTTGAATGGATGATATGAAGACCATTTGGTATGTTTTTGGTTGCCATTTGATTGTGGAAATAGGATTGCTTGTGATTGTAGGTATGACCCTATTGTGGGCGGCAATTTGGCTTTACAAGTAGCCAATTTTGCCTACACGGTCGTGGCACATGGGGGTGCCTAGTGACCGTGGGATTAAGTCAGTATCGAGCTAAGTATGCACGGTCAAGGCACACGGGCGTGCCTAGTAGCCGTGTTAATAAGTCAGTATATGGCCTAATAGCACACAACCATGGTACACGAGTGTGTCTAGTGCTCGTGGAAGACACACGGCCTACCCACACGGGTGTGTGTCCTGCATAACATAGAAAAGTTTTAAATTTCTGAGAATTTCCATAAGTGTTCGACCTAGTCTCGGTCTTGCTCTAAAGCATGATTAAGGTCTCGTTAACCTATTTAAGGGATACTTTGACTACGATTGATATATGATTGTGTGTAATGTCTGTAAAAGTTTTCGATATGTCTAGTAACGCCTTTAAGCCTAATCTAGCGATGGATACGGGTTAGGGGTGTTACAATGAGCGTGAGTTTGTAAAACACAACAAATACGCTCGAGAGTGTGTATCCACCGAAGCCATCATGAGCAAGAGGTTTGAAGATTGACTAAATGAGGACATCAAATTGTTTGTTGCTGTACTAGAACTGAAAGATTTCGTCGTGCTAGTAGAGAGTGCTTGTAAAGCTGAAGAATTAGTAAAAGATTAAAGGAAAGCTGAAATGGAGTCTCGTGACTTGAGGAAGAGACAATGGAATAAGTCATTCCAGTCCTCCTCCAATAAGCCAAGAGATTTCTCCACTCGATCGGCTACTTCCACCGGGTTTTCGAGTAGAAACAAGGGTAAACAGATTTAGGGAATAAGGCTCAGACTACTTCAGTCGCTAGTGTTGGGAACGTTCGACCTAATAGACCGAAATGCCCATAATGCGACATACATCATCTTGGTGAATACCGGGCACATGAGAATGCTTGTTTCAAGTGTGGTTCCCAAGATCACTTTATAAAAGATTTTCCAGATATGATGAAAGAAGAGAAGACTCAGAATGCGAGATCCGAGAGCATGGTCAGAGGAAGACCATAGAAGAACCGGGGAAGTGGGGCGAGTAGTAGAGGTAACCCCGGAGAGCAGGCTGCGAGTCCTGAGGGTAGGGCGCCTGCAAGGACTTATGCCATTCGTGCTCGCGAAGAGGCATCTTCTCCTGATGTTATTACGGATACCTTTTCTCTTCATGATACTAAAGTTATTACTTTAATAGATCCCAGATCTACCAACTGTTATATTTGCATAAAATTAGTATCTATTATCAGTATGCCCATAGAGTTCATAGAGTTTTCAATAAAAGTGTCTAATCCATTAGGAATGAGTGTACCCTTGATAAGGTATGCAAAGATTGTCCGTTGATGATTAGAGGTCATTGCTTTAAGGTCAATCTTATGTTATTACCATTTGATGAATTCAATATTATTCTTGGTATGGATTGGTTAACCACTCATGATGTGATCGTCAGTTGTGGAAAGAAATATATTGAGTTGAGATGTGAAAATAAAGGCACCTTTCATGTTGAATTAGATTAACAAGATAGATCACCGGTAGTGATATCCCAATTGTCGGCTCAGAGGTATGTAAGCAAAGGGTACGAGGCGTATCTTGCGTTTGTGATGAATGCTAAAGAGACAGAGTTAAAGATTGAATCGGTACCAAAAATATGTGAGTACTTGGATGTTTTTCCCGAGGAATTGTCGGGACTACCTCTGATTAGAGAAGTTGAGTTTGGTATTGAGCTAGTTCCCGGTACTGTACTGATATCTATCACTCCTTACAGACAAAGATTTTGCAAGATCAAGTTGTTCTCCACGGGGTGCTCCGATTTTATTTGTGAAAAAGAAAGATGGCACCATGAGATTGTGCATAGATTACCGGCAACTTAATAAAGTGACAGTGAAGAACAAGTACCCGTTGCCAAGGATCGATGATTTGTTTGATCAATTAAAGGGAGCCATTGTGTTCTCCAAGATAGACTTGAGATCGGGGTACTATCAGTTGAGAGTAAAAGACTCAGATGTGGCAAAGACTGCTTTTTGAACGAGGTATGGGAATTATGAATTTTTAGTCATGCCCTTTGGTTTGACCAATGCTCCTGCAGTGTTCATGGATCTTATGAATAACATCTTTAGGCCATACCTCTATAAGTTTGTGGTCGTTTTTATTGACGACATATTAATTTATTCTCAAGATGAGTCGGAGTATGCCGAGCATCTACGAATAGTTTTACAGATTCTACGAGAAAATCAATTGTATGCCAAGTTAAGCAAAAGTGAATTTTGGCACAAGGAAGTTGGATTTTTGGGACATATCATCTCAAGAGATGGAGTCCTAGTTGACCCAAGTAAGATTTCAGCTGTCATTGACTGAAAACTACCAAAGAATATATCGGAGAATAGAAGTTTTCTAGGCCTAGCTTGCTATTATAGACGATTCGTCAAAGGGTTTTCCATGATAGCAACTTCGATGACGAAACTAGTATAGAAAAATGTGAAGTTTGATTGGACAAAGAAATGCCAATGAAGTTTGAGAAACTGAAAACAGTGTTAATAGAGGCTCCAGTTTTAGTACAACCCGAGTCGGGGAAAGAATTTGTGATCTACAGTGATGCATCCTTAAATGGATTAGGTTGTGTACTTATGAAAGAAGGCAAGGTGGTAGCATATGCCTCACGACAGCTAAAGCCCCACGAGAAGAATTATCCAACACATGATTTAGAATTGACTGCTATATTTTTTGCATTGAAGATTTGGAGATGTCACATGATTTAGAATTGGCTGCTATAATTTTTGCACTGAACATTTGGAGACACCATTTTTATGGTGAAAAATGTCAGATTTTCACTGATCACAAAAGTTTGAAGTATTTGATGACGTAGAAGGAGTTGAATTTAAGGCAACGGAGATGGTTAGTGTTGATAAAGATTATGAGTTAGTCATCGACTACCATCTGGGAAAGGCGAACATGGATCGCTGCTGCTTTGAGTAGAAAGTCCCTATTTGCATTAAGGGCATTGAATTTGCGAATGACCTTGTCTGGCGATGGTTCTATTCTAGTCGAGTTGAGGGCTAGACCAATGTTCCTCCAAGAGAGCTATGAAGCTCATAAAGATGATAGCGAACTTCAAGCCAAAAGAGCTCAGTGCGAGTCGAGTATTGAGTCTGACTTTCAGATTAATTCCGATGGATGTTTAATGTTTAGAGATAGAGTTTGTGTACCGAAGAACGAAGAGCTTATTCGGAGGATTTTATATGAGGCACATAGTGGATTTTTATCTGTGAATCCGGGTAGTACTAATATGTATAATGATTTGAGACAACGGTATTTGTGGCTGAACATGAAGAAGGATGTTTCAGAGTTTGTTCCAAGATGCTTAATTTGTCAGGAAGTAAAGGCTGAACACCAAGTACCTTCAGGTTTTCTCCAACCTATTATGGTTCCAGAGTGGAAATGGGACCATGTCATTATGGACTTTGTAATAGGTTTGCCGTTGACACCGAGTAAGAAAGATGCTGTATGGGTTGTGGTTGATAGACTCACGAAGTCAACCATTTTATACCAGTACGAGTTGATTACTCCCTCGACAAGTTGGCAAACTTGTATGTTTCAGAAATAGTAAGGCTTCACAGAGTTCCCTTGTCAATCATATCGGATAGAGATCCGAGATTCACATCCAGGTTTTAGAGGAAGTTACAAGAGGCCTTGGGAACAAAGTTGAGTTTTAGTACAACTTTTCATCCTCAAACCAACGGTCAGTCGGAAAGGTTAGTACAAGTACTTGAAGATATGCTCCAGTGCTGTATTCCTGAATTTCAACGTAGTTGGGAAAAGTTCCTACCATTAGTAGAATTTGCCTACAATAATAGTTTTCAGTCAAGTTTAAAGATGGCGCCTGATGAGGCTTTATATGGGCGTAAGAGTCGAACGCCTTTATATTGGACTGAACTCAAAGAAAACCAAATTCACGAAGTTCATTTAGTTAAAGAAACAGAAGTGAAGGTAAAAGTGATCTAGGAATGTTTAAAGGCTACTTCTGATAGACAAAAATCTTACTCAGATTTGAAGAGAAAAGAGATAGAGTATCAAGTAAGTGATAGAGTTTTCTTGAAAGTGTCGCCAGAGAGAAAGGTTATTAGATTTGGCCAAAAAAGCAAGTTGAGTCCATGATTTATTGGACCATATGAACTCATCGAGAGAATTAGGCCAGTAGCCTATCGATTATCTTTGTCGCCTGAGTTAGAGAAGATACATGATGTGTTTCATGTATCTATGTTGCGATGCTACCTATCAGACCCTTCGCACGAAATTACACTGACAGAAGTAGAGATTCAACCAGGCATGAGTTATGGTGAAAAACCGATTAAGATTTTAGCTTGAGAAGTTGAGCAGCTAAGAAATAAGAGTATCACCCTTGTTAATGTATTATGGCAAAGACATGGGGTAGAATAAGGTACATGGAAACCAAAAGAAACCATGAGAAACCAATACCCAAACCTTTTTGTTGGTAAGATTTTCGAGGACGAAAATCCTTAAGGGGTAGAATTGTAGCAGTCTGATTTAGGGCCTAGTCGGAAGAGTGGTGCGAGATCACAAATCTGAGGTAGAAATGTAAGTTTTAGGGTATATGAAATGTTTGCATGATAGTATGTAGGTTTTATGAAGAAATTCTATTAATTTGTGATTGAATGGTCCATTAGGACTAAATTGCAAATGTTGCAAAATATAAGATTCTAGAAGCTTTTAGTATGAAATAGCTTTGGATTAGTAATAAGAGGTCCTTAAATAGCAATTTGCCCAATTTCTAATTTTTGGACAAGAATGGACATGAGTTAGTAATACTTGAAAGTTTAGTAAATAAGGCATTTTGGTCATTTGGCTTTTTAATAATTAAAAAGGATGAAATAAGTCAAAATTCATGTTCATCTTCTTCAAGCTTGGCCAAAATTTTGAAGAACTCCATTGCTAGGGTTTGTTCAAATTTTCAAGCTTATAGAAAGTGCATCCTAGCCTTGTTTTTAATATTCTTCGTATTTTTGAAGTCCTCGTAACATGATTTAGCTATTTTTAGCTAGAGTTTGAGCTAGGATCCATGTTCAAAAATATACCCATGTATGATATGCATGTATTTTGATGTTTTATGGAAGATTATAAGAGTTTGATGTAGAATAAACATCTTTTTCAAAATGAATTTCATGAAAAATGCTAGTAAGGACTAAATTGTGAAAGTTTTGTAATTGGTCATACATGAGGGAAATAGTGAGAATTGAGTATTGTTATAGTTGACTAAATGAATGAGCTAAGCATGGAATAAAAGAAAGTTGAATGAAAATCACTTCACGAGCCTAGGGGCAAAAGTGTAATATGAGAAAGTTTAGGGGCAAAATAGTAATTTTGCCAAAGTATGAGTTATGAGTCAATTCAGTCCCTGCGTGTATTAAATGAGTTGAATTATTCTTATAGATCAAGAAAAACAAAGCCCGGATTGAAACCGAGGCAAGAATAAAGTCGTGGACTAAATTGATTATCTTCATACATTTTTGTATACCGAGGTAAGTTTGTTTGATTTAAAAGTTTTGTAAGTATTTTCATTGAAGTACTTATATATGTTGTCATTGTACTTTATTTCCATGAAGTTGTTTAAATATGTTTAGACAAGGAATTCATTGAAATTAAGTACATGATAGTCCCGATTGGAGTTGGATTACAGAGGATGCTTAATCTATAACATAAGACAAGAAAGCCCGTATAAGACCATGTCAAGACATGGCATCGGCAATAAAGCAAAAAGATCATGTAAGTCCAAGACAAGTCTTGGCATTGAAGAGTTACTATGAGATAAAGACCCATATAAGTCCAAGCCAAGGCATGGCATTAGTGAGTCTCCAAGCAAAGATATCATGTAAGTCCATGACAAGTCAGGGCATTGAAAGGTTATCATGGGATAAAGATCCCATGTAAGTCCAAGCTAAGGAATGGCATTGGTGAGTACCTAAGGAAGATTTCATGTAAGTCCAAGCCGAGGCATGGCATTGAAAAGTTTCCCTAAGTAAAGATACCAAGTAAGACCATGTGAAGACATGTCAATGGTAAGTTTCCAAGGAAACACCCAAGGAAGATTTCGTGTAAGCCCATGTCAAGATATGGCATCAACACCAAGTTAAGAGATCCCATGTAAGACTATATCTAGGATATGGCATTGGCATCGAGGCACATGTATGATAGATTTAGTATCCTTCATTATTCCTAGTAATTCATTGGATAAAAGAGTAAAGCATGATAGAGATAACAAGAAGGTTAAGCAAGTAAAGTTATTATCAAGTTATGTATACAATAGAAAAGTATACTAATATTCTATGTGATTAAGTGTTACAGGTATCTTGCATACATTACAAGTATGAGACTAGTAAGTATCATGATATGAGTATGAATAAGTAAGAGTAAGTAAGTTTAAGTACATGAGAATTGTGATGCTATTGTTTTTGATGGATGAGCTATATTAAACAATCATATTGCTTTATGTATTACATGAAAACTTATTAAGCTAAATGCTTACTTCTTTATTTCTTTCTCTCCATGTAGTCCCGCCAAGCTAGTTCTTGGATCATTGACGTCAGAGCTCGGAACACACTATCAATCACCATTTTGGTATAGCCAAGTTGTTTTTATTAAGTATGGCATGTATAGGAACCATTTCATTTGAATTTATATTTTGGATGAACCAAAGTGTTAGCTATTAAGTTTATTATTCTTTTTTAGATGGCTAAAGAGATTGGCCAATACTTACCAAGTGTATAAATATATCAATGTCGATGAATTATGCATTATTGTTCATGTTTTGATGAAGTATTTGAGTCGTTTAATTGGGCATATGATTGATCTTGATTTCAGGGCGGCAATTTGCTTGGAAAGTAGCCTCTAAGTGTCCACATGGGTCACACGGGCGTGTGTCTAGGCCGTATGTGACACACGGTTAACCCACATGGGTGCGTTAATAGGCCGTGTGTCCCTGTCATGTTAGTGTTTTAAGTCAAATTAGACCATGGGCTAGCCACACAAGCATGCCTAGGCCGTGTAAGAGGGTCACTGTTCACTAAGGGTAGCGATCACGGGCGTGTTCCTAGGTCAAGTACTACAAGCAGAATATCCATGTTATTATACACGGGGTAGGGACATGGGCGTGTGTGACCACACGACCTGACCCCACGGGCGTGTCCCATTTCACATGGGCGTGTGACCCCTATCTTGAAGAAAAGTTTTCTAAGTTCGTAAAAGTTTCCGAATGCGAGTTTAAGGCCTCGTAGGCCCATGAAATGTATGTTGACTAAGAAAGAGAAGTTTTTAAATTGAAACAAAATATTATAGCCGAAGTATACATTTAAGCATGTTTCAAGTATGGTAATGTCTCGTATCCAGTCCCAGCTTCAGACTCGGGTTTGGGGTGGTACATTTAGTGGTCTCAGAGCTACTGTTTAGTCGATTCTAGGACTAACGTAGCATAAGTATGAGTCTAGCTATACATGCCATACGTAAGGATATTTTATAATGATAGTGTGATGACTCCTGATGGTCTAAAATTATGTTTCTATATAGTAAATAGATCCCGAAAGAGCTGTGGCGGATGATGTAAAAAGTAACGCGCCAGCTCCCGCTAAAGGGATGGTGCCGAATGAGAATGAGAATAGACCCACTACGGTAAGTCAGAGAGGAGGAGAAAAGGCTAGAGAAGCCTTCCTCCATATGATGAACATATGGTACACGGAGTTTGTTCATACGAACCCGAATTCTCAACCCCCTCCACCCCCGCCTATTCCTTAGCCTATCCCAGTAGCCCCTCAAGTAGTCGAGGTGGTAAGAGGAGACAAACCTCCGGTTGATAGGATTCGAAAACATGGGGCAGAAGAATTTCGGGCTAGTAAGGATGATGATCCGGAAAAGGCTGAGTTGTGGCTCAAAAATACCCTTAGAGTGTTTAATGAGCTGTCGTGGACATCCGAGGAGTGCATGAAATGTGTAGTCTCTCTTTTAAGAGATTTTGCATACCAATGGTGGAACACCCTTTTGTCGGTTATACCAAAGGAAAAGATCACATGGGAAGTCTTTCAAGAAGTGTTCAAGAAAAATTATATCAGTCAAAGGTTTATCGATCAGAGAAGAAACAAATTTTTAGAATTGAAGCAAGGCAAGATGTAAGTGACTGATTATGAGCATGAGTTTGTAAGACTCAGCAAATTCGCTCGAGAGTGTGTATCCACCGAAGCCATCATGAGCAAGAGATTTGAAGATGGACTAAATGAGGACATCAAATTGTTTGTTGCTATACTAGAATTGAAAGAATTCGTTGTGCTAGTAGAGAGGGCTTGTAAAGCTGAAGAATTAGTAAAGGGGAAAAGGAAAGCCGAAATGGAGTCTCGTGACTCGAGGAAGAGACAATGGAATCACTCATTCCAGTCCTCCTCCAAGAAGCCATGTAACACCCCAAACCCGGTCAACACACCACGACCGAATCTGGTATGTTACGGAGTGAAAACAGTTTGAAAACACAAGTGTATCAGGTAATTTTTAAGAAAACTCTTTGATCGTTAACAAGGTTAGACATCCCTGTTTAGAGTGATGTTGAAATCGTGTAGATGTTGCTTTAAAAATCCATGTTAGAAAGTCTATTTGATAATACGAATTTTTAGAAAAACACTTGACACTTTTTAAAAACTGAGTGCGACGAGTATAATCAAGTTTAAAATCATTTGCATTTGAAGTTGTTTGAAAATTTGAAATTATAAAAACATTCAAGTTACCCTTCTTATTATTTTATGATCTTTGTTACCCGATGGCAACGGCTAAAAACCCGAAAGAGTTATAATTTTGAAAAACATTGCTTTTTACCGGTTAATTTAACAAGTCTACAAATCCAGTATATGTAGTATATAATCAAAGTAAAAGCAAATAATTAAAAACCCAAAATAATACTAGCGGCCTTATTACAAACCCAAAACCAAATTAAAGAAAATTTAGAAAAATTGAAATAGCAGTTTAAAATCCAAAACCAAACTAAGATCTATGCCTCATCTGCAAAATATAAGGGAAGGGGTGAGTCACCAAGACTCAGTGTATAAATCCCCAACCCGAGCTTTCAAGCACTTACACAGATCATCAGTAAAACATGTAGATTATGCAACCCATAACCTAGCCATCCAATCTCCGTCAACTACCCCGTGTGGTCAAAACCACTGGTGGTCAAAACCACTGGTGACCAATGTCACAAATCAAGTGATGGGGCCAACCCATCGTGTGGTCAAAACCACTGATGACAATCCCGTAATATATCATGTAGGGCCAACCCACTGTGGTACCAAACCACTGGGACGAGGCACAATATCCATATGTGGTCAAAACCACTGGTAACCGTAGTCACAAATATCAATAGTGTGGTCAAAACCACTGGTGGTCAAAACCACTGGAACTTAGTCACAAATCATATCAATAGTGTGGTCAAAACCACTGGTGACCGTAGTCACAAATCAACTGATGGGGCCAACCCATCTTGTGGTCAAAACCACCGGTGACAGTCCAAATAAATCATCCCCCTCCTCTCATCAATCCCATCATCATCATGCTCATATCATACGTGTCATAATATCATGTATCATGTATTTAAGGCATAGCATAGCTTTTAAAAAATCATGATGATGTATAACAAAGATCACATAGCAGGGGACTTACCCAGAATCCAAGCTCATGCCCACAAGGCAAAGTCACTAATATCGAAGGTTATACAGTAACATAATAAGCATCATTAAACTAATAAAGTGTGTAAGCATTTACACACCTGGCTATTCGTAAATCTAAGCGAATCCCGAAACTATGCAAACTAATGAGATACCGAACGTTGCTTCCTCCTACAATCGGCCAACATTAGTTAGTAATCAAAATAGCCTATTCGGCTCTATTCGAAGTCTCGAAGAATATGTCACCCCAAATATAGTACTCACCTTAAGCTGATTTGGTTTCCAACCAAATCCAGAAGCCACACAAAGAGTCCCCCTTTCAATCGGCCACACACTATCACATGAAAACAATTAGCCTTCGGCTTTGTAATAATATGGAATAGATTCAAAACATTAGAGCCCCCTTACCCAATCGGCAACCAAATCCCGAAGATCTAGAAGGTCTAGATCCAAGCCATGATCCAAACCAACCCGTGAACCCACACGTACCTTAACGCAAAAGGTCCCTCTGGCTTTTGGAATGATTCGGCCCTAGCACCTAATGTTAAAGGAATCGACAACCAAAAGAGAGGGTGAGTCTACTTAGGTGATTCAGCCACATACCACAAGAATTGAAAACGGAAATGAGATGAAATAACGAACCTTACCACACCCTAATTTGAGGTTCGGCAATGAGAACCAAAGAAGAGGACTTGATTTCGGTACCACATTAAAGGCTAGATCTCGTGAGAAGAGAAAGGTAATGCACTAGGAGTATTCGGCCAAAGTGACAATCAAGGAGAAGAAAAAAGAGAGTAAAGGGATTTCAGCTATTGGTTATGAGTGTAAAAGAGAAGAAAGAAAACCGTGAAAATGAGAAAGGAGGGTTCGGCAAAGGTGGATGAGAGGGATTTCGGCACAAAGGAGATTGAGAGAAGAAAAGGAAGATTAGAAAGAAAATGAAGAAGAAGGTGTGAGAGTCAGGTTTCGGCTTTGAACAAAAAAATAAGAAAAGAAGAGGTGCCAAGGTGATTTCGACATTGAAAGGGCTAATAAAGGTGAACCGAAAAGAGAAGAGGGAAATGGCTATTAAAGTTTCGGCTAATCAAATAATATTGCACAAGTGATTCGGCCAAATACAAGAGTTTCCGAAAAGAAAATGAAAAGAAAGAAAATGCACCTTGATGTTTCGGTTTTGGCACAAATGGTGAGAGACCCCCAAGGCACATTCGGCCACTACCCAAAAGACCTCAAAATCGATTACCCCTTAGCTCAAAACACAAATTTCGGCTGAACACTTTCTCCCCCCCCCCAGAGTTCAAATTCGGCCAAGCACCTTTAAAGGAGTTTGAAAATATTCAACCTCCTAATTTTCCTCCCCTCCATGAATTCAAATCTGTTTGAATAAGTCTAACTCCTTAAATTCCTTCTCTCCACCCATTCCAAAGAGTCCCACCTAAGCACTCCTCCTCCAGCTTGTGGCGTCAAAAATAAATAGCAGGGAGTGCGATTCTTGCTGCTCGAACACAGGCACTCCCACCTTGCTTGTGGCGTCATTCCTTGAACACCCTAGTGGCGCCTCCTTGCCACTTTTCCACTGGTATTTTTGTGTCTAAAACTCCAAACAAATTCTTTTAACTCCTACTTCATCTAGCTCCTTCTTCTTAAGTACTAAAATAAATTTTTTAGCCCTAACTCAGGCCTAACCCAGGGTTATAACTAGACCCCTAAACATGGTAAATCAACATTATAACAATTCATCACATTCAACACAAGCAAAATGCAGAACCCCGATTTAAGGATGTTACAGTTCTACCCCCTTAAAAATAATTTCGGCCTCGAAATTACCTGATCAAAAGAGTTGAGGGTATTGCTGTCGCATCACATCCTCCGGTTCCCATGTGGCCTCCTCCGTACCATGGTTCCACCATAACACTTTCACCAAGGGAGCTGACTTCCGTCGCAGAACCTTGACATCCCGATCTAAAATCTGTACAGGTTCTTCCTCGAAAGGGAAATCAGGTCTCACCCCTACCTCCTCAATTGGTACAGCATGTGACGGATTTGATCGATAGCGCCTAAGCATCGAAACATGAAAGACGTCATGAATTTGACTTAACTCTGCTAGTAGCTCGAGCTGATAAGCTACCGGTCCCACTCGCTTTAACACAGTATAAGGCCCGATGAATCTAGGGCTTAGCTTGCCCTTCCGACCAAATCTCAACACCTTTTTCCAAGGCGATACCTTCAGAAAAACCTTATCACCCACTACATACTCAATATCCCTGTGCTTAAGATCAGCGTAAGATTTTTGCCTGTCCGACGCTTCCTTAAGACGAGCCCAAATCACCTTAACCTTATCTTCTGTTTCTACCACTAACTCTGGTCCCAACATCTGTCGTTCACCTAGTTCTGTCCAACACGTAGGGGTACGACATTTCCATCCATATAGCGCCTCATATGGTGCCATCCGAATACTCGCTTGATAACTATTGTTATAAGCAAACTCTGCCAAAGGTAGGTACTCCTCCCAACTACCACTGAAATCCAGAACACAGCCCCTTAACATATCTTCCAGAATCTGGATTGCCCTCTTAGACTGTCCATTAGACTGCAGATGAAAAGTAGTGATAAAATCTAACCTTGTACCCAAAGCCTAATGCAAAGCTTTCCAGAACCTCGAAGTGAACCTGGGGTCCCTATCCGAAATAATTGGCACAGGCACTCCATGCAACCTTACTATCTATGCCACATACAGCTTGGCTAATTTCTGAAGTGAATAATCAACCCTCACCTGTATGAAATGAGCCGACTTAGACAAACGATCCACTATTACCCATACTAAATCCTTCTTGCTAGGCGTAAGGGGAAGGCCACTGACGAAATCCATCGTAATCCTTTCCCCCGCCGCCACCGGAATCTTTACCACGCGCAATGAAACCCGGATGGCAAATGATGCTCAACTTTAACTTGCTGGCATGTCAAACACTTGCCCACAAACTCAGTTACTTCCCGCTTAAGACCCGGCCACCAGAACTGTTCCCTCAAATCACGATACATCTTACTGCCTCCAGCATGCCTAGCATATGGGCTGCTATGAGCTTCCTGAAGAATCTGCTGTCTCAATTCAACATCCTTAGGCATACATACTTTCCCCTGAAAACACAATACTCCATCACTGCCCAAACTGTAACCTTCAGATTCACCATTCTGCACTTACAGCCTTCGAGCACTCAACACCTCATCTGTCAGCTGCCTCTCCTTATCTTGATTAATCCAAGATGGCTTGACCTGCAATTCCGCCAAGAGGCTCCCATCCTCATAATGACTAAGGTGAGCAAACATCGCTTGCAAGTCTGCTACCACCTTACGGCTCAACGCATCAGCTACCACATTAGCCTTGCCCGGATGGTACTCAAACAAACAGTCGTAATTTTTCAACAATTTGATCCACCTTCGCTACCTCAAATTTAAATCCTTCTGAGTCAAGAGATACTTCAGACTCTTGTGATTCCTGTAAACTATTGACTTTTCTCCATATAAATAATGCCTCCAAATCTTCAAGGCGAAAACCACTGCAGCTAACTCCAAGTCATGTGTTGGATAGTTACCTTCATGAGGCCTCAACTGCCGAGATGCATAAGCAACCACGTTTCCATCTTGCATCAGCACACACCCTAAGCCAATATGTGATGCATCACAATAAACCGTGAATTCCTTTCCTGCCTCAGGCTGAATCAAGACTGGAGCTTCAGTCAGAATCTTCTTCAACTTGTCAAAACTCTCTTGTTGTTTTTCAGTCCACATAAACGGAACCCCTTTTCTCAATAGCTTAGTCAATGGCACTGCGATTAAAGAGAAACCCTCTACGAACCTTTTGTAGTATCCTGCCAAACCCAGAAAACTCCGAATCTCTGCAACCGAATTGGGTGGTTTCCAATCCAACACCGCCTCAATCTTTCGAGGATCCAACCTGATTCCCTTAGCTGATACAATATGACCCAAGACAGTTACCTCCTTAAGCCAGAACTCGCACTTACTAAACTTGGCGTACAACTATTTTTCCCTTAGAACTTGCAGAACCACTCGAAGATACGCGTCATGTTCCTCCTCAGATTTCGAGTACACCAGAATGTCGTCTATAAATACTACGACAAATCAGTCCAGATACAGCTGAAACACCCGATTCATCATGTCTATGAATGCTGCCGGTGCGTTGGTCAAACCAAAAGGCATTACCAGAAACTCGTAGTGCCCATACCGAGTACGAAATGCTGTCTTATGAATATCAGCCTCCTTCACTTTGAGCTGATGATACCCCGACTTAAGGTCGATCTTAGAGAAAATCGATGCACCTTTGAGTTGATCAAACAACTCATCAATCCTAGGTAACGGATACCTGTTCTTAATTGTTAACTTGTTCAGCTAGAGGTAGCCTATACACATCCGCATCGTACCATCCTTCTTCTTAACAAAAAGCACTGGAGCTCCCCAAGGTGATACACTCAGCCGGATGAAACCTCTATCCAATAATTCCTAAATCTGGGCCTTCAACTCCACCAATTCCTTTGGCGCCATCCTATATGGAGCAATAGATACTGACGCAGTTCCGGGTAACAAGTCTATACCAAACTCAACCTCACGGTCAGGCGGTATACCCTGGAGTTCCAATGGAAAAACATTGACAAATTCCCTTACAGTTCGGACATTCTTCACAGCTACATCCTTAGCATCCAAAGCACAAACATGCACCAAAAATGATTCATAACCCTTTCTAACCATTTTCTCAGCCTTCAATGCAGAGACAACATTAGATAAGTAATCTCTCCTATTACCTATCATCACCACCTCGTCACCTTCCATGGTCTTCAAAACCATGCGCTTAGCTGCACAATCCAAGCTAGCCTGATATTTTACTAGCCAATCCATCCCGAGAATCAGATCGAACTCCCCAAACAGTAGTTCCATCAAGTCAGCCAAAAGCACGACCCCTTGGAGTTCTAGAGGTACATCATTATATAGTTTACTTACCTCTACAGAGTGACCTAGAGGGCTTATCACTGCCATCTTCCTAGAAGTAATCTTAGAGTCTAAGTTCATAGATTCCACTATGCTACTAGCAACAAACGAGTGCGTCGAACCAACATCAATTAAAGCATTATAAGGTACTCCAAAAATTAAGAACGTACCGGTTATGACGTCCCGATCGTCGCGCTTCTCTCGACGCCGGCTGCGTGAGACCAACCCAGCCGTCTCGCCTGCACTCACCACTGCACCTCCGCCGGTGCCCCACGACCTCTACATGAGCCATTACCTCCCCTAACTGAACCATGGCCCCTCTGTGGCTGCTGATTATCCCTCCTAAACTGTGTACGGTTCTGATCCTCGGACGGCAGCCTAGCTGATCTCTATGGACAATCCTTAACTCGATGCCCCATCGAGCCACACTCAAAGCATCCCCTGGTACCAGTCCAACACTCTCCCGTGTGAGACTTTCTGCATCAAGCACACCGCGGGGGCCATTGAGTATTAGTAGCAGCAGGCCTAGCAGCTTGATTCGGCCCACTATATCTAACCCTTTTCTACTGATTCCCAGAAAACCCAGATAATCCGGAACTGCTTTTATTCCAACCCTTATCCTAATTCCGCCTTACAGACTATCTTACCCCTTCAGCAGCCTTAGCTTTCTCCACTAGAACGGCAAACTCTCGTTCCTGCTGTGGGGCAATTATCATCCGCAGCTTATCTCTCAGCCCATCCTCAAATCTGACACAGCGCTCATGCTCAGTACCCACAATACCCCGAGCATACCTACTCAACCGAAGGAATTTCGCCTCATATTCCGCTACAGTCTTATTGCCCTAAACCAAGTTCAAGAATACCCTGCGCTGCGTATCAACATAACTAGCCCCTATGTATTTCCTCTGATAAGCTGCCCTAAAGAACTTCCAAGTGAGGTCATCTGCCATCGCTCCGTCCCTAACCGTGAGCCCCCACTGATACGACTCATCTTTCAGCAAAGATACTATCCCTTTCAACTTCTCCTCGGCTGAAAAATCTAGGTCATCCATGATGCGTTCCGTCACCTCCAACCAATATTTCGCTGTACTAGGTGCTACACCAGACACACCTCTGAACACCTCTGCACCATTAGCCTGGAGTCGCTCAGTCACAGATTTTTGAGCTCCATTTCCTTATCCTGCACTCGCAACCCTCTCCAATACTCGCAGCACAACCTGCGATGCTGCATCATTACCACCCGTCTGATCCTGATATTTCGCCCCCACAGCTGGCGGCGGTGGTACCTCATTTTCCGAACCTTGTCTGGACCCTATTGGTTCTGAGACTGTTATCCTACCCCTACCTCGTCCACGAGTGTTATGCCCACGTCCACGTGCACTCATATCTATCGATCTATTCAAGCTGGTTAACAGTTTTATGCGTTAGACTTTTATTCCACTGTCTATTAAAGCACAGTCTTATGAGGGGATTTAATAAGAGTTTGTTTCGCGAGTTCACATCATCCTATGGTTCCAGTCTCTATAGTAGTTCCTACTACTATTCAAGCATGCCATCATCATAATCATATAATCAACAAACAATAGTTTAGGGTACTTACCTAGGTGGATTGGTGCCGAAGAGTTGGTGCCATGCTTTTACCACTGTTCTTTTTTCCATAAAACCCTTTTCATAGTCCCTTTAAAACATTTTTGGGCCTCGGCCCATAGCCGAGCTGTTGAAACTGGCTCTGATACCACAATTGCAACACCCCAAACCCAGTCAACATACCACGACCGAATCTGGTATGTTACGGAGTGAAAACAGTTTGAAAACACAAGTGTATTGGGTAATTTTTAAGAAAACTCTTTGATCGTTAACAAGGTTAGACATCCCTGTTTAGAGTGATGTTGAAATTGTGTGGATGTTGTTTTAAAAATCCATGCTAGCAAGTCTATTTGATAATACGAATTTTTAGAAAAACATTTGATACTTTTGAAAAACTGAGTGCAACGAGTATAATCAAGTTTAAAATCATTTGCATTTGAAGTTGTTTGAAAATTTGAAATTATAAAAACATTCAAGTTACCCTTCATATTATTTTATGATCTTTGTTACCCGATGGTGACGGTTAAAAACCCGAAAGAGTTATAGTTTTGAAAGACATTGCTTTTTACCGGTTAATTTAACAAGTCTACAAATCCAGTATATGTAGTATATAATCAAAGTAAAAGCAAATAATTAAAAACCCAAAATAATACTAGCGGCCTTATTACAAACCCAAAACCAAATTAAAGAAAATTTAGAAAAATTGAAATAACAGTTTAAAATCCAAAACCAAACTAAGATGCATGGCCACCTCGAGTCCTCTCCCGCTCCATATCCGCGATCTATGCCTCATCTGCAAAATATAAGGGAAGGGGTGAGTCACCAAGACTCAGTGTATAAATCCCTAACCCGAGCTTTCAAGCACTTAACAGATTATCAGTAAAACATGCAGATTACGCAACCTATAACCTAGCCATCCAATCTCCGTCAACTTCCCCGTGTGGTCAAAACCACTGGTGGTCAAAACCACTGGGACGAGTCACAATATCCATATGTGGTCAAAACCAGTGGTGACCGTAGTGACAAATATCAATAGTGTGGTCGAAACCACTGGTGGTCAAAACCACTGGGACTTAGTCACAAATCATATCAATAGTGTGGTCAAAACCACTGGTTACCGTTGTCACAAATCAACTGATGGGGCCAACCTATCTTGTGGTCAAAACCACTGGTGACAGTCCAAATAAATCATCCCCCTCCTCTCATCAATCCCATCATCATCATGCTCATATCATACGTGTAATAATATCATGTATCATGTATTTAAGGCATAGCATAGCATTTAACAAATCATGATGATGTATAACAAAGATCACATAGCAGGGGACTTACCTGGAATCCAAGCTCATGCCCACAAGGTAAAGTCACTAATATCGAAGGTTATACAGTAACATAATAAGCATCATTAAACTAATAAAGTGTGTAAGCGTTTACACACCTAGCTATTCGTAAATCTAATCGAATCCTGAAACTACGCAAACTAATGAGATCCCAAACGTTGCTCCCTCCTACAATCGGCCAACATTAGTTAGTAATCCAAATAGCCTATTCAGCTCTATTAGAAGTCCCGAAGAATATGTCACCCCAAATATAGTACTCATCTTAAGCCGATTTGGTTTCCAACCAAATCCCGAAGCCATACAAAGAGTCCCCCTTTCAATCGGCCACACACTACCACATGAAAACAATTAGCCTTCGGCTTTGTAAGAATATGGAATAGATTCAAAACATTAGAGCCCCCTTACCCAATCGGCAACCAAATCCTGAAGATCTAGAAGGTCTAGATCCAAGCCATAATCCAAACGAACCCGTGAACCCACACGTACCTTAACGCAAAAGGTCCCTTTGGCTTTTGCAAAGATTCGACCCTAGCACCTAATGTTAAAGGAATCGACAACCAAAAGAGAGGGTGAGTCTACTTAGGTGATTCGACCACATACCACAAGAATTGAAAACGAAAAAGAGATGAAATAACGAACCTTACCACACCCTAGTTTGAGGTTCGGCAATGAGAACCAAAGAAGAAGACTTGATTTCGGTACCACAATAAAGGCTAGATCTTGTGAGAAGAGAAAGGTAATGCACTAGGTGTATTCGGCCAAAGTGACAATCAATGAGAAGAAAAAAGAGAGTAAAGGGATTTCAGCTATTGCTTATGAGTGCAAAAGAGAAGAAAGAAAATCGTGAAAATGAGAAAGGAGGGTTCGGCAAAGGTGGATGAGAGGGATTTCGGCACAAAGGAGATTGAGAGAAGAAAAGGAAGATTAGAAAGAAAATGAAGAAGAAGGTGTGAGAGTCAGGTTTCAGATTTGAACAAAAAAATAAGAAAAGAAAAGGTGCCAAGGTGATTTCGGCACTAAGAGGGATAACAAAGGTGAACCCAAAAGAGAAGAGGGAAATGGCTATTAAAGTTTCGGCTAATCAAATAAAATTGCACAAGTGATTCGGCCAAATACATGAGTTGCCGAAAAGAAAATGAAAAGAAAGAAAATGCACCTTGATGTTTCGATTTTGGCACAAATGGTGAGAGACCCCCAAGGCATATTCGGCCACTACCCAAAAGGCCCCAAAATCGTTTGCCCCTTAGCTCAAAACACCAATTTCGGCTGAACACTTCCTCCTCCCCCCAGAGTTCAAATTCGGCCAAGACCTTCAAAGGAGTTTGAAAATATTCAACCTCCTAAATTTCCTCCCCTCCATGAATTCAAATCTGTTTGAACAGGTCAAACTCCTTAAATTTCTCCTCTCCACCCATTCCAAAGCGCCCCACCCGAGAGCACTCCTCCTCCTCCAACTTGTGGCGTCAAAAAAATAAATAGCAGTGGAGTGCGATTCCGCCGCTTGAGCACAGAACACCGCCACCACCGCTTGTGGCGTCATTCCTTGAACACCCTAGTGGCGCCTTCTTGCCACTTTTCCACTGGTATTTTTGTGTCTAAAACTCCAAATAAATTCTTTTAACTCCTACTTCATCTAGCTCCTTCTTCTTAAGTACTAAAATAAAATTTTTAGCCCTAACTCAGGCCTAACCCAGGGTTATAACTAGACCCCTAAACATGGTAAATCAACATTATAACAATTCATCACATGCAACACAAGTAAAATGCAGAACCCCAATGTAAGGATGTTACAAGCCAAGAGAATTCTCCACTCGAGGAAGATACCCATGTATGACATGCATGTATTTTGATGTTTTATGGAAGATTATAAGCGTTTGATGTAGAATAAACATATTTTTCTAAGTGAATTTGATGAAAAATGCTAGTAAGGACTAAATTGTGAAAGTTTTGTAATTGGTCATACATGAGGGAAATAGTGAGAATTGAGTATTGCTATAGTTGAGTAAATGAATTAGCTAAGCGTGGAATAAAAGAAAGTTGAATGAAAATCACTATACGAGCTTAGGGGTAAATTTGTAAATATGAGAAAATTTAAGGGCAAAATAGTAATTTTGTTAAAGTATGAGTTATGAGTCAATTCAGTCACTACGTGTATTAACTGAGTTAAATTATTATTATAGATCAAGAAAAATGAAGCCCGAATCGAAACTAAGGCAAGAATAAAGTTGTGGACTAAATTTATTATCTTCATACATTTTTGTATACCGAGGTAAGTTTGTTTGATTTAAAAGTTTTATAAGGGTACGTTTGGTTCACTGTAATGGAATAGGGCTGTAATTGAATAGAGCTGTAATGGAATAGAGTTGTAATAAGTAATTCCACTGTTTGGTTGAATGGAATGATGTTGTAATAGCATAAGGAAAAGAAATAAAATGACCAGAATACCCTTAGCAGAAATTTTTTTTAAGTAGATGATTATTGTTATTGTTATTAAATTTTAATACGATTATTATTGAAAATAATTTAATAAAAATAATAAATATTTTAACCATATTTTAACGTAATTATTATTAAATATAATTTAATAAAAAAATACAATCTACTTTATATTTTAAAGTTCTTAATATAATTATTATTATATGAATTTAAAAAAATCAAAATCTATAATACTATTAAAAATATATGATCTCCTTTATTTTTTTTAAACTACAATACATATTTAATGTGTTAAATATTATTAGTGAAACAAATAATTTAATTATTCTACAATAAAAAACAAAATATTAGAAGTAATAAATAATTTGAGAATTGTATTTCACATCCAAGCATAATATTCATTAACAAAATGTTACATGATTTCATGATTTCATATATAGGTTGTGATCTTGGATGAGTGTCCCCAGTTCCAAGTTGTTCGTATTCGTTATTACCCCATGCCTATAAAGTCTCATATCCTCCTAGAGAGCCAAATTATGAAATGCTCCCACTGTGATAAGCCTAACATTTTCGAGTCCCATATCCATATTGTTTGAAATGTTTTACTTCGTAAATTCGTTGAACCTCTTTTTTCTTTTTCTAGTTATTCTGCTGGCAAAAGTTATGTTACTCAGACTTAGGTCTAAGTGTTTCCGATGCGAGTGTGTGCAAGTTTTTTTTCCAAAACTTTTATATATTTGGAGGGTCTTTTGATGATCATATCCACATAACCATGTCCAAATATGTATGGGACATGGGTGTCAAATATAAGTACTCCAAGCAAAATGAAGAGTCAAAGTAACATGTGGTAAAAGCATCAAGGTTAAATATGCTTTGCCAACAAGGTCTTAAATTGAGCATGATAATTAGAATTCATCTTTAAAATTTGGGCTTCAGAAAACCTTCTTTGCCAGAGCTTCAAATAGGACAAATGAAGTTAATTGTAAAGATAATTCATGCCCCTAAAAGCGTGCCTTAAGCATATTCAAATAGGTTATTAAGAAACAAGGCAAGAAAATGCCTAAGTCTGATTTTGCACAAGAGAATCAGCCCCCAACAGAATCCAACTCTCCCAAAAAAAAAAACATCCAGTTTCTATATATAACAAGAGTTTCTGCAACAAAGACTATTTTGTAAATGTTCATGCAAGCCAAAATCTACTAAAAAGATGATTATTTTGACAAATTAATACAATCATGTCACTCACTAATTGATTAGAAAAAACACATGCATCATTGCGATTTTCCAAGATAGAAACAAAATAATTTACCTTTTTTTCTTTTTTTAGCTGTAATTTCGATGCTAACTCAAAAATCTTCTATCACCCTTAGGAAACCATCACCAACTACACGATTAAACCACCATTTTCAGAAACTCAGTCAAACCAATACCTAATCAAGAAAAGATGAAACCAATAGACAAAGAAACTAAAAAAAAGGAAAACCAAAACTGAAAAAAGAAAGGATATGACATACCTAGAGTTAAATGGGTTTCGAAGCTTCGGGAATCCATTCAACGATCCGAATAGTGAGGAAGCTGCTCCAATCGAAGGGAATGATTTATCAGAGAATAGGGCTGAGCTGATGATGGAAGGTGGTGAATCAAGATTTTCTATCTTGGAACTTTTCTTGGTTTTCCGTAAGCTTTGGGTTCTTCAAGATCTAATCTATGGAAACAAAAATGGAGGAGGAAGATTGAACAGAAAATCGACTAAAAGGGGAAAAGAAATAAGAAAAAAAAAAAAAAGAAAACGTACCGTGTGTTGAATGGGAAGAATGGGAAAGAGGCAGGCTATTTTGGTCTTCAAAGGGTAAACGACATGTGTTGAATGGGTATGCAGACCCTCAACCACTAAATAGGTAAACGGTGATTTTAGGGAATAGGGGTGTAATAATTATTCCATGGAATCACCTAAACGGTGAACCAAAAAAATGTTAACTGTAGTGGGCAAAATTGGGGGGAATGCATTCCTATTCCCCTCAACTAAACATGCTGTAAGTATTTTCATTGAATTACTTATATATGTTGTCATTGTACTTTATTTCCATGAAGTTGTTTAAATATGTGTAGACAAGGAAATTAATGAAATTAAGTACATAAAAGTCCCGATTGAAGTTGGATTACTGAGGATGCTTAATTTATAACATGAGATAAGAAAGCCCGTATAAGACCATGTCTAGACATGGCATCGGCAATAAAGCAAAAAGATCATGTAAGTCAAAGACAAGTCTTGGCATTGAAGAGTTACTATGAGATAAATACCCATATAAGTCCAAGCCAAGGCATGGCATTCGTGAGTCTCCAAGCGAAGATATCATATAAGTCCATGACAAGTCACGACATTGAAATGTTATCATGAGATAAAGATCCCATGTAAGTCCAAGCCAAGGCACGACATTGACAAGTTTCACTAAGTAAAGATACCAAGTAAGACCATGTGAAGACATGGCATCAAGACACATATATGATAGATTCGGTATCCTTCGTTATTCTTAGTAATTCATCGGGCAAAAGAGTAAAGCATGATGGAGATAATAAGAAAGTTAAACAAGTAAAGCTATTATCAAGTTATGTATACAATAGCAAAGTATACTAATCTATGTGATTAAGTGATACAGGTATCTTGCATACATTACGAGTATGAGACTAGTAAGTATCATGATATGAGTATGAATAAGTAAGAGTAAGTAAGTTTAAGTACATTAGAATTGTGATGCTATTATTTTAGATGGATGAGCTATATTAAACAACTATATTGCTTTATGTATTATATGTAAACTTATTAAGCTAAATGCTTACTTCATTTTTTCTTTCTCTCCATGTAGTCTCGCCAAGCTAGGTCTTGGATCATTGATGTCAGAGCTCGGAACACACTATCAATCACCATTTTGGTATAGCCAAGTTGTTTTATTAAGTATGGCATGTATAGGAACCATTTCATTTGAAGTTATGTTTCGGATGAACCAATGTGTTAGCTATTAAGTTTATTATTATTTTTGTATATGGCTAAAGAGATTGGCCAATACTTACTAAGTTTATATATATCAATGTCGATGAATTATGCATTATTGTTCATATTTTGATGAAGTATTTGAGTCTTTGAATTGGGCATATGATTGATCTTGATTTCAGGGCGATAATTGGCTTGGAAAATAGCCTCTAAGTGCCCACATGGGTAGACACACGGGCATGTGTCTAGGCTGTGTGTGACACACGGTTAACCCACATGTGTGTGTTAATAGGCCGTGTGTCCCCTGTATGTTAGTGTTTAAAGTCACATTAGACCCCAGGCTAGCCACACGGGCGTGCCTAGGCTGTGTGAGAGGGTCAGTGTTCACCACGGGTAGCAAACACGAGCGTGTTCCTAGGCCATGTCATACAAGCAGAATATCCAAGTTGTTATACATTGGGTAGGGACCTGGGCGTGTGTGACCATACGACCTGACCCCACGGGCGTGTCCCATTTCACATGGGCGTGTGACCCCTGTTTTGATGAAAAGTTTTCTGAGTTTGTAAAAGTTTTCGAATGCGAGTTTAAGGACTCGTAGGCCCATGAAATGTATGTTGACATAGAAAGAGAAAGTTTTAAATCGAAATGAAATATTATAGCCGTAAGTATACATTTAAGCATATTTCAAGTATGGTAATGTCTCGTATCCTATCCCAGCTTCAGACTCGGGTTTGGGGTGTTACATATAATATGTTCAATATTTGATTGCCCAATTAAATTAATTTTATAATTAATTTAATTCATGTGACAACTAAACACAATACCAACTATGTTTACGCCTTAAATATTTGGGTTGTGTACTTACGCAAGAGGGTAAGGTGATTGCTTATACCTCTAGGCAATTGAAGTTGCACGAGAAGAATTACCCGACTCATGATTTAGAGTTGGCCGCAATTGTATTTGCGTTGAAGATATGGAGACACCATTTATTTGGTAAAAGATGTCGGATTTTCACCGATCACAAAAGCCTTAAATATTTGATGACTCAAAAGGAATTGAACATGAGGCATTGACTACCATTCAGGAAAGGCGAACGTAGTCGTGATGCTTTAAGCAGGAAAACATTGTTCGCACTGAGAGCCATGAGTGCTCAGATGGCTTTATTGGATGATGGTTCCATTCTAGCCAAGTTGAAGGCTAGACCATTGTTCCTTCTATAGATTTGTGAAGCTTAGAAAGAAGATAGCAACTTACAAGCCAAAAGGGTTTTGTGTGAGTCGAATATTGAGTCAGACTTTTGAGTAGGTCCTGATAGATGTTTGACGTTTTGAGACAGGGTCTATGTACCTAAGAATGACGAGCTTATTCAAAAGATCTTGCATGAAGCGTATAGTGGATGTTTAACAGTGCACCCTGGGAGCACGAAGATGTACAATGATTTTTGAGGAAATGGTATTGGTGGCTTGGTATGAACAAAGACATTTCCGAGTTTGTATCAAGGTGCTTGATTCGTCAACAAGTGAAGGCTAAACATCAAGTACCTTTGGGGTTACTTCAGCCCATTATGGTTCTTGAGTGGAAATGGGATCGTATCACCATGGACTTCGTGACAAGCTTACCATTGACTCGAAAGAAGAAATACGTAGTGTGGGTTGTGGTAGATAGACTCACAAAGTCAGCCCGTTTTATACTAGAGCGGGTCGATTATTCGCTTGATAAATTGCTAGACTTATACATGTCAGAGATAGTAAGACTCCATGGTATACCGTTGTCGATCATTTTGGATAGAGATTCACGTCACGGTTTTAGAAGAAGTTGCAAGAGGTCTTGGGCACGAAATTGAGTTTCAATATAGCTTTTCATCCACAAACCGATGGGCAGTCAGGGAGGGTAATTCAGATACTCGAAGACATGCTTCGATGTTGTATCTTAGAATTCCAGGGTAGTTGGGAGAAATACTAACCGTTGGTGGAATTCGCCTACAACAACAGTTTTCAGTCAAGTTTGAAGATGACACCTTGTGAGGCATTGTATGGGCGTAAGTGTCGAACGCCCTTGTATTGGTCAAAACTCTAAGAGAAACAGATTCATGGGGTTGACTTAGTTAGGGAAACTAAAGATAAAGTGAAAGTGATACGAGATTGTCTGAAAGTCGCCTTAGATAGACAAAAGTTCTATTCGGATTTAAAAAGGAAAGAGATAGAAATTGAACTCAGTGATAAAGTGTTCTTGAAAGTATCTCCTTGGAGGAAAGTCCACAGATTTGGCCGGAAGGGCAAGTTGAGTATGCGTTTCATCGAACTGTATGAAGTTACCGAGAGGAGAGGACCGATAGCTTATCAGTTGGCCTTACCACCTGAGCTGAAAAAGATTCATGACATCTTTCACGTATCCATGTTGCACCAATACCGTTCGGACCCTTCACATGTCATAGTACCGATAGGGGTTGAGATACAACCGGGCTTGACTTATGGTGAAGAGCAAGTTAAAATTTTGGCGCGAGAGGTTAAACAGTTGAGGAACAACAGAATAGCCTCAGTTTGTGGTAGTTTTCATTGATGATATATTGGTTTATTCAAAGACAGAGTTCGAACATGATCAACATCTCATAATAGTTCTACAGATTCTACGAGAAAAACAGCCTCCTTACTGATCCATACACAAGGCCCAATACTTCTAGGCCAAAATTTGGGGCGTTACAGAACCATTCACTCATCATTTGGAAAAAGGCTTCTTTAGCCTCTACTCCCTAACAGCCCATTACGGGTCTAGAATTAGATGGCCCTGTCCCTTGCACGAGAGCAGGCGCATTACTATCAACCTCATCAGCTATAGTTTGATTGGGATCCATTTGCTATATGAAAACACATTTTAAAATGTCAGGAGTCATCACACCATCACATTTTATATATGGCATGTATAGCTAGAATCACACACACGCTATGTTAGCCCTAGAATCGACTAACTGTAACTCTGATACCAATAAATGTAACACCCTCACCTGTATTCAATGTCGTAATAGGGTTACGGAGCATTACCAGACTTACAACACATTTAAACAAAATTTTCTCATACATTTAATCAATATATACAATTATTAATCAATCTCAATCAATTTGTCCCTAATACGAGCATACGAGGCCTTACACATGCATTAGGAGTGGTTCGGGACTAAACCGATAACTTGGGAAATTTTTCAACACTTATAAAAATTTTCTCTAAAATAGGGGACACACGCCCGTGTGGTCAAGCCATGTGTCTCAAGTGTCACAAGCCGTATGGACATTCGAAATGGGAACACATGGTCCTGTCCCAGCTCGTGTCTTACCCTGTGTCCAAACAAGTGAGCTTACTGACTTGGGTCACATAACCAACCACACGCCCGTTTGTCTAGCCTGTGTGCCCTTCGAAGTGGCCACACACACCCGTGTACCAGGCCGTATGCTAGGCCATGTCAAACTTGTAGGGTATACTGACTTGCTCCACATGGTCGATCACATGCCCGTGTGTGAGAACGTGTGGAGCATACTGACTTTATTTCAATTTCAACACTAGAGGACATATGACCGTGTAACATAACTATCCATCACACACGGCTGAGACATACGCTCATGTCTCTGCCCGTGTAGACAGAAATAGGCTATTTACAAACCCATTTTGCCACCCATTTTGCACATACCTAAACAAACTCAAATGATACCAATTCAAGATACAAATATGTAACCAAATACCATCAATATAAATCACAAGTATACCATAATTTGCCATATAATTTATTACCTAATTCACATATACCATTCAATTAACTAAACCATTCCAAACATACAATATTCATTTGACCATAATCACTCATTATAGGTCAATTACCTAACTCAAAATAATATCATTTGCACAATTATAAACAACTCAAATTCACCATCATAAGCAAACTCAAATGGCTTAAATACATGTTTATCAATCATACCAAAATGACTCAAGCCTATACATGCCATATACCATATATACACACTTCAAAAGTAACAAAATAGATGTCCAATAGTGTGATGAAGTCTCTGCCTATCCCTGGGTACGAGCTAGCTTCGATATACTATAAAACATAGAAGAAAATAAACAAAGTAAGCTATAAAGATTAGTAAGCCTGTATAAGTCAGAATTAAACTTACCATTTATACATAATCAAGACAATAAATAAGGTATAATCAATTCAATTACCAAATGCCTAAACACAAACATTCATCAACAAGTTAGTCACATAAGTGCATATAATCATCCATTATCTCTGTTTAATACTCAATACATTGTATCATATCAAATTCATATAAAGAGTAATTCATCTGTATAAACACATAGCTTTTTCACATAACCAATAATAGAATTTATGCCCATTGAACATATTATATTGAGGGATACTCGAGTGATATACATTACGTGTATAAATTAGTAATCCATCAATTGATTATCATTTCCGCTCTTCCAAGCTATGATCAGTAAGCTCCTCTTGAGCTGATGGATAGTAAGCTCTATTGATCTGAAACGGTAAGCTCTGACAAGCTGAAAACAGTAAGCTCTTACGAGCTGATATATCGATAAGCTCATACGAGCTGTGGTGAGTCCGCAACACATGTAGGATCTCGACCAAAATAGTAACCCTAGTGACATGTCACTTGTATCCTACGACTTTCTATGGTTCAAACGGGACCCGATATTCAAAAATTCTCATCAATTAGGCATTCGAACTCGTAATACCATTTAAACAATAATACTTTCAATTCAAAAAATTTACAAGTATTTAAAGATTCAATTCTAATTTTATGAACTTACCTCGAGTTGCTCGGATGGAAATTATCGACTATTCGTCCAATTTTCCTTTTTCCTGATGTAACCCCAATTTCAGCTTATCTTGATCTATATATTATCAAATTTAGCAAATTCAGCATTCAGTCTATTCAATTTAGCCTATAATTTACAATTTGGCAAATTTACACATTTGCCCTAATGTTTCACATTTTCACAATTTAGTCTTTATCACATAAAATTGAAAATTCATGCAATTTAGTACAAACCCATGCTTAGTCGAATTTAATACAAGTTACTAGCAGCCCATATTTTCAACTTTTTCACATTTTTAACCACCACATTTCACATTTTCTCAATTTAATCCCTTTTTGACATTTTTGTCAAAAATCACTTTATAAAAGTTATTAATCTAACATTTAACCTTCAAAGTCTATCATAAATCATCAAATTACTCAAGCTTTCAACAATGGTAACATGATAAATCTTTAACAGTTTCGAAATGTAGGGTACGGGCTAGCTAGAATATGAAGCAACGATCTCAAAAACGTAAAACTCATTAAAACGGGACAAAAACAATACCTTAATGAGCATGAGAAGCTTGATCGAATGAATGCTATAAAAATGGCTTCTTCAAGACCTAAGTTTTGGTTACGGAAGAAACTAAAATATGATAACATATTTTGATTTTATTTATTTTAAGATTATTATGTTAATTACTATTATAACCTTAATGAAAAACCATTGAAAACATCCATTTAATGACCAGATATGTCCACTCATTTGCCAAATGGTAAAATTACCAATTAAGGCCACCATATTTAAAAACCAAAGCTATTTGACACCTTTAATTATTAGAACTAAAGTTTTACGCTCTATGCGATTTAGTCCTTTTTATCAAATTAACCATTCAAACGATAAAATTTCTTAACGAAATTTTCACACCAACATAATATCATAATGTAAAAATTAAATTAATAATAAAATAAATATTTTGAACTCATATTTGTGGTCCCAAGATCGCTATTCTAATTTGACTAAAAACGTACTATTACAATATTTTGTTTTCCCAAATAGCCATATTTTAAACATGCGGGTAACAACTTCAATTCTAACTCAAGAGATTTAATAACAGATGGCACCAATGTTATTGAATTCAAGAGAATTTATTTTGGCTACCCCTTACTCTGCCTCCACCAATCAAGTTGAGATAACCATTTGATTCTTCTATAATTAACTTCAACTCATTACATTCTTGTTCTTCATTTTTTAAATTCTAGCCCCTAAATTTCTACTTCATGACATTCCTCCCAGGTAGATTAATTAATGCTAAATTTCTCTAGTATTTCCATTACATCCTTCAGAGTTTTCGTCCATATACTTCCACCAGTCATAATGTCAAATTTTCATCTATTCTCACTGTCCAACCTGTAATAGAAATGTTGCATCTGAACTACAAAGTGTCTACCATGGCCTAGTATGGATATGAGGATTGTTTTAAACCTTTCTCACACTTGTCCCAATGTTTCAGTAGTACTTTGCTTAAAATAAAATAATTGTGTATAAGTACTTATTACCCTTGTTATGGGTAATTCTCGATGAAGAAATAGTTGTACAAACTCAGTCCAAGTAGTAATGGTGTTTGGAGAAAGGGCTTCAAACCATATTTTTTTCCTTCCCAACAAGTGGAAATAGAGTTAATAACAATTTCATACTATCTGGTGGATGGCTTGCGTAATTCACGGTACTATAATATGATCAAATCTCTGTAATAATGCTATAGGGTCCTCGATTTTACGATCGGTGAATCTGACATTATTCGAAATCCATGTTAGTATAGAGGGATTTAATACAAAATGTGAGTTATGAAAGACAGGACAAGAAATGCTAAACCGTAGACAGTTTACATCAAACAACGTCCCCTAGACTTGCATAATATTAGTAGTTTTACTTATGGCTAAATAAATCATATCTATAACCTAGAAATTTCCTAATTATTCTTTTGTTAGTGCAAAAATTAAAATTATACTAGTGAAATTGCATCCTCGACAATGAAACTGACAACTTGACTACCTCCAGATGTACAAATGTCCAAAGTATGGATACTGCAGTAAAAGATATATCGATGAGGTGGTATCTTGTAACAGCCTGATTTTGGGTCTAATCGGAACAATGGTTTCAGGACCAGAAATTCGAAGAAAAAATTTCATTTTTATTATATTTTTATGGTCTAAAATTTTATGGAATGATTTCGTGAAAATTTCGTTCGAAAATTTTGACGTTTGGGCACTCAATTTAGTCAAAAGGACTAAATTGCAAAAAGTGCAAAACTTGAATTCTACATGCTAGAGGTGTCTAATTACTATGGAATTTTTAATTGGAGGTCCTTAACTGGTAATTAGACCATTGGTTAAGTTGGTGGACAAAAATGGACATGGTTAGGCATGTTTCTAAAGTTTTTCATTAAGGGCATTTTAGTAATTTGGTAATTAAAATGAATTAAAAAACAAAAAATCAAGCCAAAATTTGTCCATATTCTACCCCATGGCCAAAATTTACATGGAGAAACCATGCCCAGGGTTTTTTCAAGCTTCGAAGCTCAATTGTAAGTCCGTTCTAGCCCCGTTTTTCATGATTTTTACGTTTTTGAAATCCACATGATCTATCTATTTCTACCACTAATTTAAGACATAATCAAATTATAAAATTTTACCCAGGATTGATATTTGTGTATTTTGATGTTTGATGGTAGAAAATCCATGTTTATGATTTGTTAAACGACTTTTGCTAAGTGATTTCCGGTGAAAATGCCTAAAAGGACTAATTTGTAAAAGTTATAAAATGGGTAGTAAAAGTGTGATTAAATGAAAAGTGTGGGATGTTATGGGCATGAAATAGGTTTTACTAAGCTTAGGCTTTGAAGAAATTGAATGAAATACATTTTACGAGCCTAGGGACTAAATTATAAATTGTTAAAAGTTTAGGGGCAAAAATGTAATTTCTCCATAATAAGATTTTTGAACTGAATTGAATAATTTGAATAATAAATGAGTTAAATGTGATATTATAGATCAAGAAAAATGAGGTTCATAGTTAGAACGAGGGAAAAATGAGTATTTGACGATTTAGTCCTTTTCGCCATTTCTATGTCGAGGTAAGTTCGTATATTTAATAAGCATTAAATTATATGTGTATAAATGCTTAATTGATATAATTAGGGTAAATATTATATTATTGAAACGAAATGTGAATGTTATTAATTACGATACTATGGAAATTACCGACAGAGATTCGGTACAACAAAGTTCCGGTTGAACCTTAGGAATAGGTAGGATATAAATGTCATGACATTAAGGTTATGACATTATGTGTAAGACCATATCTGGGATATGGCATCAATATGAGACATTCGTGTAAGATCATATCTGGGATATGGCATCGATATGAGACTTCATGTAAGACCATAGCTGGGCTATTGGCATCGATACGAGATTACATGTAAGACTAATCTGGGATATGGCATTGGTACAGTACTATGTGTACGAGATCCCCGAGTATCCTTTAGTATTCCAAATGGTTCAACAGGAAATTCAACGGGTATGTCAAAGAAGAGAAAGAGTATGTAAATATTACGACTTGGTACAAGTATGTACGTAAAGATTATATACATTGACTTCATGAAATTTTGACTTCATGGTTTCCATGAGAATGATTTTATGAAAACATTGTGATTATTGGTCTATACTTGTGATGTATGAAAAACATGATAAATTCTATTGACGATTATGTGATTGGCTATCGGGCCAAATTGAGTTAAGATATAGCATGTTATATTCATGCAAATTGTGATTTGTTAGGATATGTGAAAAAGGAAAGATTGGCATAATTACCAATTAAAATGGTTATGAAAGTATGTGAAGATAAGACTTTAGGAAACTGAGTAATGTTAAAGTATATGCTTGAACCGTAAATACTCATAATTAATATGCATGTTTATTATGTGGTTTGAAATGATTTGTTAATTGTTGTAATATGTTACAACAGAAAGATTACAGTTGCTGGGCTAATGCCAAAATATGTCAAATTATGCTTATAAGTTGATAGAGTAAACATTGTGACTGAATAAAATTATAACAATGAAATTATAGTAGATTATAAAAAATTGTGTTCATATTGTTGAATATGATAAACACTTGGTAAGATGTGATTGAGTAAGTTATATTATGAAAATTAAATGGCATTCGTATGGATTTACATTATGTTGATAGTATGATATATGTATGGTCGAGGTTGCTTATTATTTACATATGAACTTACTAAGCTATATACATAGCTTACCCCCTTCCTTTCCTATGTCTTATAGGGTTATTAAGCTAGCACGATTTGGAATCACTAGAGATCCTATAACACTATCAAGATGTCATTTTGGGTATAAATGAATTCAAGTATTTTAAGTCTATGGCATGTATAGGGACTATGTCAATTTGTTATATGTGTCATTAATAATTTGGCCTTATGTGTTAGCTTGTAATTGCTAATGCTTCATCTTATATATGAAGCAATGAATGATGGCTTATGTTGATCGTAAGTTTATTCATATGTTAATGCCCTATTGTGAATGTGAAATTAGTATGTTTTTAACGGGCTAAGTACGATGTTATAAGCATGATAAGTGATGGTATAAGAATGACATGTTATTATTTTTTTTGTGGTTGTTTGGTTGCATTTATATGCTTGAATTTTTGCCATGTGATGTTGTGTAGATGTGTGCAAGTGAGGGTGGAAAAATGGCTTGGTAAATAGCCTCGTTTTTCTCCACACCGGTAGACATACGGTCGTGTGTCTAGGCCGTGTGTGACACACAGTCTGCCCCACGAGCATGTGATTTGGCCGTGTATCCCCTGCACCTTAATTGTTGCAAAGCAGAATGTCTAAAATTGAGCACACGGGTGTGTGTCTTGGCTGTGTGTGCTACAAGGCCTAGCACACAGGCGTGTGGCACGGTCATGTGGCATAAGTCTGAGAGCACCCTTAAATCGAATATGGCCTATAGCACAGGCGTGTCTAAGGGTCACACGGGCATGGGAGCCCTATTTCGATGAAAAGTTTTCTAAGTGTAGTATGATTTTCTAAAGTTCTCGGCTTAGTCTCGAACTTTTCCAATGTATATTTTGGACCTCGTAGGCTCGTTTTAGGGATGATATGAATGTATGTGAAAAGTTTTAAATTTGGATGGAAATTACGTTTTGACTTTGTATGTTTGCTTGTGTTATAAGTCTGGTAATGCCTCAAGCCCTGTTTCGACGTTGAATACGGGTAAGGTGTGATACATTTAGTGGTATCAGAGCTATGGTTTAGTCGATTCTCGGGCTAACATAGCATGTGTGAGAATCTAGCTATACATGCCATATTACTACCTGTGATAGTGTGATATCTCCCGACTCTAATAAAATTGTTTTATGGAGGCAAAGATGCTTTCCAACCGAGCTATTTTCGAAAATGCTAAAAGTGATACTAAGATGTTTGAAATTGTGTTTGTGATGAGTTGAAACTTGGAAAGGTATGAATATGAGTTCATGATATGTATGTGATGATGTACAAAATGAAATGAAAGTTTATATTGTGATAAGCTCATCTATGTTTATTTGGCATTCATATTATGTTATGTGCATAACTTGTTTGATTAAGTGAATGTGATAAGTGAACTTACTCAAAATTTATGGAATGTATGTTTAAGTCAATTGTTTGAACAATGATAATCGAAAAGTTCATGTGAAATAAATATGTATGTTAATTAGCTTGAAGTGAATTATATGATTGTGAAGATATTATGTTGATGATGAATGCTAAATGATATATGTGTTTATGAGAGTCGAGTTAGAGGCTTTACGACCTCACCCCTTACCAATGTGGTATTTTATAATGAAATTTCACGAGAGTTGAGTTGAATGAGCTCACAAGTAAGAGACTAAAGAGTTCAGTAACAAAATGACTAATAATGTGGTCAGAGTTAAGAATAGATTGACAAGTGAATATAGTTCTAGAAAAGATTCAAAGTTATTCTAAAGATCATTCGTATTTCGTGATGTCACGGTTAAAGAGAAAGTTAATCTCGGCTAATCGACTTATTCAAGTATGATGTCTAAAGTATGTATTTGCTAGAATTTCTTCCGGATTGATTTTTCGTTAGTGAATGGAATAATACGAGATTAGTGATGACAGAATTAGTCAAAGAAATGATATTTGAATCATAAAGATGTTTGAGTGTAACAGTTGTAATTGAATAGATTAAGATGAACTCTGTTTCTAGTGCATTCCAAGAAGTAATTTTTGGTAAGTTCAAAGGAATTATAGTAGAATGCAAGCTAAGAGAGCTCAGCGTGAATCGGGAAGTAACTCTAATTTTCGGGTTGGTCCAGATGATTGTTTGTTGTTTCGTGATAGAGTTTGTGTACCAAAAGATGATGAGTTGATTCAGAAAATTTTACATGACGCACACATTGGTTGTTTGTCAGTATATTCGGGCAGTACGAAAATGTATAATGATTTGAAGAAGTTGTATTGGTCGCAGGGTATGAAGAGAGACATCTCCGAGTTTGTTACAAAGTGTTTGATCTGTCAACAAGTGAAAGCCGAGCATCAGGTACCTTCGGGTTTACTTCAGCCAGTGATGGTTCCCGAGTGGAAATGGGATTGAATCACGATGGATTTCGTAACAGGGATACCTACGACTCCGATCGTTGATAGAATAGCGAAATTGGCTTACTTTATATTGGTACGGTTTGATTACTCACTTGACAAGTTGGTTGAGCTGTATATTGTCGAAATTGTGAGATTACATAGGGTGCCTATGTTCATTATTTCGGATAGAGATTTGAGGTTTACTTCGAGGTTTTGGAAAAAGTTGCAAGAAGCCTTGGGTGCAAAATGAATTTTAGTACCGCGTTCCATCCGGAAACAGATGGTCAATCTAAAAGAGTGATTCAAGTTCTTGAAGACATGCTCCGATGCTGTGTTTTGGAGTTCGAAGGTAGTTTGGAAAAATATCTACCTTTGGTCAAATTTGCCTACAACAACAGTTATCAGTCGAGTGTACAGATGGCACCATACGAAGCATTATATAGACGCAAGTCTCGAACTCCTTTGTATTGGACCGAGATTAGTGAAAAGCAAATTCACGGGGTTGATTTGATTAAAGAAACCCAAGAGAAAGTGATAGTGATTCGTGATACTTTGAAAGCTGCTTCAAACTGACAAAAGTCATAAGCGGATTTGAAAAGGAAGGAAATTGAGTTTCAGGTGGGTGATAAAGTGTTTCTGAGAGTATCCCCGTGGAAGAAAATATTAAGATTCGGGAGAAAGGGAAAATTGAGCCCGCGCTTCATTGGGCCATATGAGGTTATTGAAAGGATTGGACCAGCAGCTTACCGGTTAGCTTTGCCGACAGAGTTAGAGAGAATACACAATGTGTTCCATGTGTCAATGTAGCGACTATATCGTTTCGATCCTTCACATGTAATTCCTTCGACCGAAATTGAGATACGACCGGATATGACCTATGAAGAGGAACCAATTAATATTTTGGCTCGAGAGATTAAATAGTTGAGGAATAAAAGTATAACCTTAGTGAAAGTGCTATGGTAAAAACATGGTGTTGAAAAAGCTATGTGGAAACTGGAAGAAGCCATGAGAGAACAGTACCCAAACCTTTTTATCGGAAAGATTTTCGGGGGAAAAATCCCCTAAAGGGGGAGAGTTGTAACAACCCGATTTTGGGGGTAGTCGAAAAAGTGGTTTCAGAACGACCAATCCAAGGCCAGAGAAATTATTTTTAATATTATTTTATGTGTTATATCATGATTATATGAGTGCATGAAAATTTTGGTGAATTAATTTTGGTGATTGCATGCTTAATTTTGAAAAAGGACTAAATCGCATAAAGTGCAAAAGTTTTATTTTACTAGCTAAAAGTGCCAAATAGTTACAGAATCTTAAATTGGAGGTCCTTAATGTGCAATTAGACCCTTAGGCAAGGGCTGGGCAGCCATAGGGGACAAGAAAATAAGAATTTGGTCAAAGTAGGTGAATTAGGTGACTAATTAATGAGATAAAATAAAATAAAGAGAAAGATGATATCACATTTCTCCTTCATCTTCTTCCACCGAAAATATCAGCCAAAGAGGGGTTTTGGAAGCTTGAAATTTTCAACAACTTGTCCTCCTTGCAACTAAGTGATTTTGGTGGTCTTTCTTGATAATTTTTGTACTTTAAGGACCCTTGAAGCATAATCTAGCTAATGAGGGGATTATTTTGCAAAATGGTAGAGAGTCTAGGGCTTTTCCATGAGAGCATTCATGTTGATTTTTGAAATTTTATGGAAGAAAATGAATCATAGCTGTTAAATACACAACTTTTGTGAAAGGTGTTTCCATGAAAACACCTAAAAGGACCTTTTTGTAAAGGTTGTAAAATAGGTGATACATGTGTGTAATAATTGAAATCTTGGGTTGCTATGCGAGGGAATATGAATCGGCTAGACTTGGGTGTGTGAAAAATGTACACATTTCATTTTAAGGGCCAAAGGGCAAAATTGTAATTTTACAAAAGCATAGGGGCAAAACTATAATTTTTTCATAATAGAAACTTTGAAATGTTTTGAATAATGTGGTGGTCTAATAAGCTAAATATGTCATTATAGATCAAGAAGAGCATGGAATCAACCTTGATCGAGGAAAAAGTAAGGTTTCGGGCTAAATCGCAAATTGACATATTTTGTTTCAAGGTAAGTTTATATGTAAATGATACATTCATTTTACCTCCGTTTTTCATATAAATGTATTATGTGTAATGTGGATGAATATTTTTGATAGTTATTAATTGATAGAAAGTGAGGAAAGTATGAAGTGAATACCGTAAAGATATGCTTTTTGGTGGGCTATGTACGATACCACCGTAATTATTGTTATTGGTGGGCTGTGTACGATACCGCCATGAAAATGGTAACTTTGGTGGGGTGTGTGTGTAACACCCGTAACCCGAGACCATCGCCGAAATAGGGTTAAGAGGCATTACCGAACAATCGAAACATTTCATTACTATTTCACAACACAAAGTCAAACATCAATCAAACATATTCGTTCATAAGTATAAAGTCCCTTATGGAGTTCTTCGAGACCTCAAATACGTATTAGAAAGGGGTCGGGACTAAACCGGAACACATACAAAAATTCTCAGAAATTTAAAACTTTTCAAAGTTTCAAGGGTTACACGCCCGTGTAGGCAGACAGTGTGCCTCCCACGGCTGGTGGACACCCCCGTATGTCTTCCTCGTGTTCGAACCTGACTTTACTCCACGGCCATCAAGCACGCTCGTGTACTTTGGTCGTTGTCAATTCTGACTTGGCTCCACGACCACCAAGCACGTCTGTGTGCCAAGGCCGTGGTCGATTCTGTTGAAACCACACGACTACCAAGCACGTCCGTGTGCCAAGGCCATGTACTCTTATTTAACTACTAACTTAGACTCTCGGTCACTAGGCACACCTATGTGCCACAACCGTGTGACAAAATAGGCCATTAACAAGGCCAAATTGCTACCCACACAAGGGTCAATCCTATAAGCACATTTAAGCATAAACTCAATCACAATTTAGCAACCAATTTCATGTCAAGTGATCATTATATCATCACATACAACATCATTACTAAATATGTCAACTTATAAACTAACATACACCACTTGAACACATTCAATACCAACCATGATTCATTCCCAAATTCACTAAATCATACTAGCATCATACCAACACAAAGTTTACCATTCATAGATCATTCTCTTTATCCACAAGCCATACCAAAATATGCATCATATATCAAAGCCATTCATGCTCAATGCCATCATGTATCTAGCCGCATCACATGACTATTTACACATCTCAAATATGTCTCAAAATAACTAGCCTATACATGCCATATTTTAACTCTGTACATCTATCCAAAGGTACCCAAAATAGTTTACCGATAGTGTGATTGAGATGCTGGCAATCCCCAGATCCGAGCTAGCTTTACTAACACTGAAAAGCAGAGAAACAAATCACACAATAAGCTTTCCAAAGATCAGTAAGTTCGAAATACAATACAATTATCTCATCAAATCAAAGCAATGTATATAATAACCATCCCATAGATCAATTCTCTCATATTCATACCATATCATCCATAGCTAAAATACCCATTCATTCATTCATTCATAGCTTTGTCTATAAACTCATCAACCACAAAGGTTCAATACATAACTTAGCTAACATATAGTTATTCAATTTCCAAGCTACTCAATACTTGATATTACATGTCGATAATCCTCTGATATTCTTTCAATTTAATCGCACACTCAGTGCCATATACAGGATTGAAACATATTCGTCATTAATAAATCGTAAAAGTAACATATTTTAAGCCCACATTTAGTATGCTTTTGGATGAATTAAGCCTCGATTTATGTAAAAAAGGTTCTTTTAATCCTTTCTTTTCATATTTTATACTCAGGAAAGCACCCAAGGATGAAAAGAATGAGAAACAGGCTTAAAACGGACCAAATTGGGACAAGAGAGAAATCGACACGGCCTGGCCCAAAGACCACACGGTCATGCCTCATTAAAAGTCTGAACACGGCCTGGCTACGATTCACACGGGCGCGTGCCATGGCCATGTCCCTGTCGCTGGAAAGAGCAATTTCATTCGGGAGAGGATACTTGGAGGCAAAAAAACACATTCCAAAGCCTATTCAAACACCCTAGTAGGAATTCTACTTAAATTAGGATACTTAGGGGCCAAGTAAGGCATCTCAAAGTCTATATAAACACCTAAGGGGGCAACTTGAAAAGGGAGTTCAGCAGAAGCCCTCTGTCAGGGCGGTTAGCTAGGGCAAGGAGCCAAGTCGAAAAGGCCAAAGTTGTGGAAATCACTCGAAGAAAGCCAGTTGATCCATCTTAAGAAGCTGGGATTCTACTCAAGACGGCGAAAGTCTCCTTCAATTCCTTCAGGGAGTTTTAGGGATTTCTTATGTTTTGTTTTATCTTTTCTCTTGAGATGTTTTCTTTATTAGTTATGAACTAAATCCTTTGGATACCCGAAGGGGATGAAACCTATGATGAATCTTGTTATTGATTACTGAATTATATGTTAAATACTTAGTTTGTTCTTAATTATGTGAGCTTAATCTAAATTTGATGTGCTTAGGTGGAGGAGGAATAGACCCTACCTAAGAGTAGATCTAGCATAATTAAGTGGAGTTGATCGCACGCCTAGAGATAGGGTGACGAGATTTTGCTGGATGAGGGTGAAACCTAATATGGGAGTCCATGGATCCATTTACTACTATTCTAAGGGGATATTATAATAGAAAGAGATTTCCACTAATTAACCTAGGGTTAGACGTTATTCGCCTCGATAGAGGGTTTAATATACGTTAGGGAGTCCTACGGATCAAACTAAGTGAATAAATCATATGGTTCAGTGTTAGATAACAAGTGAAGTCTAGGTGGATTCTTCCTAAGGGTATCGTTTTAATCAACTGAGTTTTCCTAAAGTTATTTTCCCAATTCGTTCTTTTTGTCTTTGTGTCTTTAGCTTAGTAGTTCGTTAATTTTAGATTAAAAACAACTTCACTTATTTTAGGCTAAATAATAAAAAGAAAGTTAGTATTAGTACTTTTAGTTCCTGTGGGTTCGACAATCCGGTCTTGCCATAGCTATACTACTGTTCGATAGGTACACTTGCCTTTAATTGTTGTCAGAGTTAGCTTCTATGTTCGATCATTCTTTTATAAATTTTAAAACTTGACAAAACAATGAGCAAGTTTTTGGAGCTGTTGCCGAGGAACTAAAATATTAATAAAGTTCTATTTTTATTACTTTAGCCATTTTTTTTTTATTTTTTGCAATCTATTTTTGTTTTTGTTTTTTTTTTACTGAGATCCTTCTTTCTTTCTTTTCCTACCAGGTAAGTCTAGTTTATGACTAGAAGGAACCTGAGAGGACCTTTAGTATACGACAGTGATATTGATGCGACCGCTCGCAGGAATCGCCGAGAAATCTAGCGAGCCCTAAACTATATAGAAAGAAAGCAAGAAGAAAGATCCAATCCTACTGAAGGGATGGATGAGAATAACCCGCAACCACACGATGTGGGAGAAAACAACGCTCCACGTACTATGTTTGATTATGCTAAACCACATTTAACGGGAGCAGAATCAAGTATTGTTAGGCCTGCTATAGCTGTTAATAATTTTGAATTAAAGCCTAACACTATACAAATGATTCAACAATTTGTTCAATTTGCTGATTTGCAGGACGAAGACCCAAATATACATATAGCTAATTTCTTAAAGTTCTGTGATACCTTCAAAATTAATGGCGTTTCTGATGATGCCATATGTCTTCGGTTATTTCCCTTTTCATTAAGGAACAAATGACCGAAAAATTCTTATTGAAATATTTTTCGCCGGCCAAAATGGCCAAATTACGGAATGATATCTTTTCTTTTGTGCAGATGCATTTAGAGACATTATACGACGCATGGGAGAGATACAAGGATCTCTTGAGAAGGTGTCCACACAATGGTTTACCCTTGTGGCTTCAAGTCCAAACCTTTTATAACGGTGTAAACCCCTCAACGAGGCAACTAATCGATTCAGCCGTCGGTGGAGCCCTGAATAATAAAACTCCTGAAGCAGTGTACGAGTACATTGAAGAAATGTCACTGAATAACTATCAGTGGCAGTTTACAAGGAGGAAACCGACAAAATCCACCTGAGTTTTCAACCTAGATACAGTAACCATGCTATCAACACAGATGGAATTGATGAATAAAAAGCTTGATAGTTTGTGTTCTTTGCAGGTACATCCAGTCATGCAGTGCGACGCAAGTGGAACTGTGGCGAATCCTGTGTACTCACCCTACCAACTGGACACAGAGAGCGAACAGATGAACTATATAGGTAATAATTTCAGATCAAATAATAACCCTTATAGTAATAATTATAATCCAGGTTGGAGGAACCACCCAAATTTTTCATGGGGAAGGCATGGAAATCATCAAAGATAACAGCCCCCTCAAAACTTCCAATATCAACCTTATCCAGAAGAAAAAAAGCCGAACCTCGAAGAGATGTTGGCAAAATTCATGGCAGCCACCGACACTCGTCTCCAAAAAATCGAGACAACACTTAATGACCAACAGGCATCAATCAAAGCAATCGAGAACCAAGTTGGGGAAATCATTAAGTCAGTCAGACAACTCGCAAAATTAATGTCTGAACGACAACAAGGGCGTCTACCAGGCAACACTGAGATTAATCCAAAAGAGCAAATCCAAGCCATAACAGCTCAGGAAAATGCAGAGTTATACGAACCCATCTTACAACAAGAAATTGAGGTAGAAGAAGGTAAAGTTGATGTAACGCTAGAAAAGCCAAAACCGGTAATCAAAGAATACTAACCTCGCATTCTTTATCTCGAAGCATTAAAGAGAAATGATACCGAGGAATAGTTTGGTAAGTTTCTTAAACTTTTAAAGAAATTACACATTAACTTACCGCTAATCGAAGCTCTTTCGCAGATGCCAGACTCCAAAAAATTTTTAAAAGAGCTGTTAATAAAATAATGAAGGATAGACGAGGAACAACATGTGGAACTCAATGCAAAGTGCTCAGCAATTCTACAAAACAGACTACCACGAAAGCAAAAAGATCTAGGGAGTTTTACAATTCCATGTTTAATTGGTAGTTTAACTGTTGATAATGAGTTAGCTTATTTAGGGGCAAGTATAAATGTCATGCCTTATACATTGTTTAAACGACTAGGTCTATAAAAGCCCAAAAAAACTAGGATGAGTATTCAATTAGCTGATAAAACTGTTAGAATTCCTAGGGGCATTATCGAAGATGCTCCTGTCAAAATCGATAAATTCATTTTTCCAGTAGATTTTGTTGTTTTAGACATGGATGAGGATAACTCAATTCCCTTAATTTTAGGAAGACCCTTTCTAGCAACTGCCAAGACTAAAATTGATGTTGCCACAGGAGAACTTATACTTTGTGTAGGGGATGAATCAATCAGTATTCAAACTCTTGACTCAACAAGGACAACAATCAATGAAGGTAAGAAAGACAATTCAGTTGATAATCAATTTATGCAACCTTCATTGCAAGAAACAACACAAGGATACAAACCTGAGCTGACTCACGGACCTAAAAACAACAAAGAAGAATCAAATAAGGAACGAAGCCTTGAGGTTGACAAGCTAAAAGAGCAGAAAACACAAATCAAAGATGAAACGGAACCGCACGAAGTAAAACCGAAGGAGCCTCCAGAAAAGCTCATAGGGACATCAAACCACTTCAAAATAGGAGACCAGGTACTGTTAAACAAAGTCGACCCTCAAATCACCACATCATGCCTGAAAATAAACGAAGAAATACCTCTTATGTAACACCCCAAACCCGGTCCAAACATTACGACCAAATTCGGTATGTTACAGGGGAAAATAATTTGAAAATCTCTTTTAGTCGATTTAAGTTTTGGTCAAAAACATCTCATTTTTAATTTAAAAAAAAAACGTTGAGGTGTATGAAAAAAACATTACTTAGTTTTGTTTGAAAATACATATATATTAAGTCAGATTGTTACCGATTTCTGATGCACCCGATGGCACAAAAAAAAACATTTACGTTTGAATTCAAGAAAACTTGTGTAATCATTTTAAAGTGATTAAGTGGTTTAAACAAATTATCCAAACATGTAACATAATAAAAATAATCTTAGGAGGCCTTATTACAACTTGAACAAAAAAAACCAAAATAAAATAAAACAATTCAGAGTTCAACTAATGCATATTTTCACTGCATGGCCACCTCCAGTCCATCCAGCTCCTCATCCGCGATCTACGAGTCACCTAAAAAATATTAAAGGAGAAGGTGAGTCACCAAGACTCAATGTGTAACCCTTCCCCCGGTTTAATGCAACATCATACACAATTTATAACTAAGTCAACATGCACTAAGTTAAACATGCACCCAACCTAGCCATCCAAACACCTTTCTCTACCCCATGTGGTACCAAACCCTTTGGTGGTGCTAAACCACCTGGTGACTCAAAGTCACAAATGTGATACCAAATCACGGGAGGTGCCAAACCTTTGGTGTCCGAAGACACAGTCCATCTGTAGGGCCAACCCACGTGTGATACCAAATCACTGGCGACGATCCCATAATATTAACCGTGGGGCCAACCCACTATGGTGCTAAGCCACTGGGACAAGACGCTATGAGGTGCCAAACCTCTAGTGACCGTAGTCACGAAATGTGGTACCAAACCACTGGTGTCCGTAGACACGGATATCACTTCCCCCTCCACTCATTTAACCCACATCAATCCGTGATATGTATCTAACAAAAATCATGCCAACATGCTTGTTTAGCAACATACATCGGATTTATCATTAGCCATAACTTAATATACCACATATATCAAATATGTCATGCTTTCATAAGCTGCGAATAGTAAGCTCATATTATCAAGGACTTACCCGAATCCTTGCTTATACATTTATGGTATTAAATCCGAATCTACACAACCCGATTTAACATACACAAAATACTTGGCACATTAATTAGTTATAAAGTGTGTATGTACACACCTGTTACCAACAATAGCCCTAAATCTCGAAGAGACAATCAGCCACACAAGATATCCTTGCTCCTATATTCGGCCAAACACAAGGTTAGTGTTCTAGACCATTCGGCCAAACCAAAATAATTCCAAAGGGTTTCACATGAACCCAAAACCTTACTTAAACGCCTTTTGTTTATCAACGACCACACACTATGTGTTTCTGCTTCCCTACAATCAGCAACCATCCATATTAATAGCCTTCGGCTTTTGAATGCTAAAAGAATAATCTATTAAAATAGATCCTTATCACCTCTTACCAACCGATTGCTAACGAATAAAGGCTTGACTGAATACTTCAAAACCCTGGAGTACCTAGATAAAATCAGTTTCAACACTAATTAGCCACCAACATATTTCGACTCTTCCCATTCATCCAAGTCGATAAAAGCAGATGAATATAGGAGGAAAGTTTCGGCCATTGCTTACCTTCACAATCAATTTGACAAAGAAATCCCCAAGAGACTTACGCTACTCTTAGTATTCGGCCAAGGTGAGTTTAATAGGAAGAAAAGAATTTTCGGCACAAAGATAGGGAGAGATTCGGCTAAATAGAGAAAGAAAATAATGAGAAAAGGAGATAGTGTTTCGGCAGCAAGAGTGGAGGATATTCGGCCAATAAAGAAGGAAAAGAGAAGGGGAAAAGAAGATGGGGATTTGGCAAGGAGAAAGGGTAGGGGTGTTTCGGTTTAAACAAAAAGAAGAAAAGGGAAAGATGGATAATGGTGATTTCGGTTTTGAGCAAGGAAGAGGAAGAGGAAAAAGTGATAGAAGATGAGAGAGTAGAGAGAGATTCGGCTACTAGCAAAAGAGAAGAAGAAAAAGATTCAAATGGTGAATGGGTGCCTTAAGAGAATTCGGCACTCTCTCCCCCCTATACTCAGTCTCCTAGCCGTCCACTCCTCTTCAATAGGAGTTCAAACTTTCGGCAAACTCCCACAATCCCTCTTGGCCAATCATTTGAAATTATTCAAAAGAATTTGAATTGGTCAAATACCTACCTTTTCTCCCTGCCAAATATTTAAAAGTTATTCTCATAAAATTCAAATAATATCCTTATTATCCTGAAGAGTTTGAATTGAGCACTTCTCCCTCCCTCTTGCCGTCCAAAATAAAGAGCAAAAAGGGGAATTTCGCAACTCGAACCTAGGCCCCCCTTGCTCCCCTTGTGGCGTCAATTCCAGTCACTTAAGTGGCTTCCCTTTGCCACTTTGCCAAGGCCTTATTAGTGTCAATTAATCCCTTATTTAATCTTGTAACCTCTACTTACTAAGGCTCCCTATCTTTAAAGCTTACAATTAGAATTTTCTACTATCCGAGCCTTCTTAAGATCCATGATTAAGTCTTATTACACCACAAATAATATCACAGCAATCCAATCACAAGCAAAATAATTCAATCACAAATAACCCCTATTTTAGGATGTTACAGTTCTACCCCCTAAAAAAAATAATTTCGGCCTCAAATTACTCGATCGTAAGAGGTGGGGTACTCATCGCGCATCACATCCTCGGGTTCCCACGTAGCTTCCTCTGCACCATGGTTTCGCCACAACACTTTCACCAAAGGTACTGACTTCCTACGTAGAACTTTGACATCCCGATCTAAGATCCGAACTGGTTCCTCCTCGAAACATAAGTCCGAGTTTACCTCAATCTCTGCCACTGGTACAACGTGTGATGGATCTGACCGATATCGCCTAAGCATCGACACATGGAAGACGTCATGAATCTGACTCAACTCTACCGGCAGCTCGAGCTGATAAGCTACCGGTCCCACTCGCTTCAACACTGTATATGGCCCGATGAACCTAGGGCTCAGCTTCCCTTTTCGCCAGAATCTCAATACCTTCTTCCACGGCGACACTTTCAGAAAAACTTTATCTCCTACAACATATTCCATTTCCTTACGCTTAAGATCAGCATAAGACTTCTGCCTATCCGACGCTTCCTTGAGACGAGCCCGAATCACCTTAACTTTATCTTCAGTTTCTGTTACCAACTCTGGACCCAAAACTTGTCGTTCACTTAATTCCGTCCAACACGTAGGAGTACGGCATTTTCGTCCATACAGTGCTTCATATGGTGCCATCTGAATACTCGCTTGATGACTATTGTTATAAGCGAATTCTGCCAACGGTAGATACTCTTCCCAACTTCCACGGAAATCCAAAACACACCCTCTCAGCATATCTTCTAAAATCTGTATGACCCTTTCCGACTGCCCGTCAGACTGTGGATGGAATGCTGTACTGAAATCCAATCGTGTGCCCAAAGCTTGATGCATCACTTTCCAGAACCTTGATGTGAACCTCGGATCCCTATCCGAGATAATTGATACTGACACTCCATGCAACCTTACTATCTCGGCCGCATACAATTTTGCTAGCCTCTAAAGAGAATAATCCACTCGCACCGGTATGAAATGAGCTAACTTGGTTAGTCGATCCACAATCACCCAAACTGCGTCCTTCTTACTGGGCGTGAGGGGTAGCCCACTGACAAAGTCCATGGTGATCCTTTCCCATTTCCACTGAGGAATCTTCACCGGTTGAAGTAACCCTGATGGCAACTGAATTTCAGCCTTTACCTGCTGACACGTCAGACACCTTCCCACAAACTTCGATTGCTCGCGCCCATTACAGCCACGTAATTGTTCCGCAAATCTCCATACATCTTGCTACCTCTAGGATGCATAGCGTATGGGCTGCTATGTGCATCTTGAAGAATTCTTTGCCTCAATTCCACATCCTTCGGCATACAAGCTCGCCCTTGAAAGCATAGTACACCCTCACCAGACAAACTATACCCTTCCAAACCACCATCTTGAACTTGCAATCTCCGTGCATTCAAACCTTCATCTACTAATTGTTTTTCCTTAATCTCCTCGATCCAAGTCGGCTTAACTTGCAATTCTGCCAAGAGACTTCCATCATCATACAAACGGAGGTGAGCAAACATCGCTCTTAAGTCCGGCACCACTTTCTGGCTCAACGCGTCAGCCACTACGTTAGCCTTGCCTGGATGGTACTCAATCGAACAGTCGTAGTCCTTCAATAGTTCAATCCATCGGCACTGCCTCAGGTTCAAATCCTTCTGAGTCAAGAGATACCTCAAACTTCTGTGATTCGTGTAGACTATCGACTTCTCCTCATATAAGTAGTGCCTCCATATTTTTAAAGTGAAGACTACCGCTGCTAACTCCAAGTCGTGAGTCAGATAGTTGACCTCATGCGGTCTTAGCTGACGGGATGCATAAGCCACTACCTTCCCTTCCTACATCAACACAAATCCCAAACCAGTATGGGATGCATCACAATAAACCGTAAACAACTTCCCTGCCTCAGGCTGTACTAGAACTGGAGCTTCCGTCAGAATCTTCCTTAGCTTGTCAAAACTTTCTTGTTGTTTCTCCGACCATACAAATGGAACTCCTTTCCTTAATAAATCCTTCCACAAATCTTTGATAGTACCCTGCCAGACCCAGAAAACTTCGAATTTCTGCCACTGACCTAGGCGGTTTCCAATCCAAGACCGCTTCAACCTTGCGAGGATCCACTCTAATCCCTTCTGCTGATACTACGTGACCTAAGAATGCCACCTCCCTTAGCCATAATTCACACTTACTGAATTTGGCATATAACTGATTCTCCCTTAGTACTTGTAAAACTATACGCAAATGCCTGTCATGCTCCTCATCCGTCTTTGAGTAAACCAATATGTCGTCTATAAACACCACGACAAATTGATCCAAGTACTGCTGAAACACCCTATTCATTAAATCCATGAATGCTGCTGGTGCGTTGGTCAACCCAAATGGCATCACTAGAGACTCGTAATGCCCATACCAAGTACGGAATGCCGTCTTGTGCACATCAACCTCCTTCACCTTAAGTTGATGATAACCCAACCTAAGATCTATCTTCGAGAAAAAACCATTACACCCTTCAGTTGGTCAAACAAGTCATCAATCCGAGGCAACGGATACTTGTTTTTGATCGTTAACTTGTTCAGTTGGCGGTAGTCAATACACATCCGCATTGAACCGTCCTTTTTCTTGACAAACAGCACAGGTGCTCCCCATGGAGATATACTTGGTCGAATAAACCTTCGATCCAAGAGTTCCTAGATTTGAGCCTTCAACTCCACCAATTCCTTTGGTGCCATTCAGTATGGTGCTATAGACACAGGTGCCGTACCGGGTAACAAATCTATACCGAATTCAACTTTCTGATCTGGAGGCAGACCCGGAAGTTCTTCTGGGAACACATCCGCAAATTCCCCTACTGTTCGGACCTTCTCAACTGCTAACTCCTTAGCCTCCAAGGCATATATATGAACCACATATGCTTCACAGCCCTTCCTAACCATCTTCTCCACCTTCAACGCAGACACCACGTTGGATAGGTAATCTCTTCTATTACCTATCATGACCACTTCATCACCCTCAGCCATCTTTAGAACCATGCGCTTAGCAGCGCAATCCAACATTGCCTGATACTTAATCAACCAATCCATTCCAAGAATCAGATCGAACTCCCCAAACGGCAGTTCCATCAGATCAGCCACAAACACTACCCCTTGGAGTTCTAGGGGTACATCTCTATATAGCTTGTTTACAACTACAGAGTGACCTAGAGGGCTAATTACTGTCATCTCCCTAGAAGCAGTCTCAAAGTCTAAGTTCATAGTCTCTACCACGCTACTAGCAACGTATGAATGCGTCGAACCCACATCAATTAATGCAACATATGGAAGACCAAAAATTAGGAACGTACCGGTTATGACGTCCGGTGCGTCGCCCTCCTCCCGATGCCTCGCTGCGTAGACTAAACCAGGCTGCCTTGCTTCTGCGTTGCTTGCACCTCTGCCCGGAATTCTGCGACCTCGGCTAGAACCATTGCCTCCTCTACCATTACCACGACCCCTCTGTGGTAGTCCTACATTTCTAACCTGAGCACGGTTCTGACCCTCTGACTGATTCTTTGCTAACTTCCGAGGACATTCAAAGCATCCTCTTTCCCAGTCCAACAACCTCCCCAATGTGATTTCCCATAGCGATTACACTGAGCTGGTCTCTGATTAGTAGCCATGGGCCTTCCTGCCTGATTCGGCCCACTCTGCCTAGCCCTCTTTTGTGCATTACTACCCGATCCAGACGACCCAAAGCCTCTTTTATGCTTATTCCTATCATAGTTCTGTCTCACGGACTCCCTGACCCCTTCGGCTACCTTAGCCTTCTCCACCAGAACAGCAAACTCATGCTCCCGCTGTGGAGCAATCAGCAACCTTAACTCATCCCTAAGTCCGTCTTCAAAGCGGACACAACGATCATGCTCTGTTGACACAATTCCCCGAGCATAGCGGCTCAGCCTCAAGAATTCTGCTTCTTACTCCGATACAGACTTATTTCCTTGTACTAACCCTAGAAAAGCTTTCCTCTGCGCATCAGTGTAGCTGGTGCCCACATGCTTCTTCTGATAAGCAGTTTTGAAATACTCCCACGTAAGATCATCTGCCGTAGCACCATCCCGAACCGTGAGCCACCACTGATATGACTCATCCTTTAGAAGCGACACCGCTCCTTTCAGCTTCTCCTCATTCGTCAGATCGAGATCATCCATGATCATTTCAGTCGATTCTAACCAATATTCCGTCATGACTGGGTGCCACTCACGATACACCGGAATACCTCAGCTCCGTTGGATCGGAGTCGCTCAGTCTGATTTACGAGCTCCCATACCTCCACTAGCCCGACCACCATCTCAAGGACTCGCAACACAGCTTGCGATACTGCCTCACCCCCATCCGATCCACGCTCCTCAAGACCAAAAGTTGGAGGAGGTGGTGGCGGTGGTACTTCATTTTTCGACCACGACCCGACCTAGCGGGTTCGACATCATCATCATCCGCCCCTACCTCGTCCATGATGCCCACGTCCTCTAGAGCTCATTCTAACTATTGCGCTTTAATCTGATTAAGAAATTTTTATGGATTAGTACTTGTTTCACTTGGTTATCCGCGAAGAAATTTTATGAAGAGAATTTAATAGAGATTCTTTCGATAAATCAGAGTTTTAAGTCCTCTATCCTAGTTCACACAGAAAAGCACATCCATTCCCTAATACCTTTCATACACACTCACTCTTCGGGCATTTCTGTCCGTTTCTATCCCAAGGGTATTTTCGTCATTTTCCTACAGAGGTATTTTTTTTTTGTAATAAACCAGAAAAATTTTTAAAACTTTAATAATTCCGAACATTTTGAAATTTTACAAAACTGAAGGGTATTTTCAAAAATTTCTCAAATTAAAGATACGGTAAAATTTTGGAAACTAGGGGTATTTTGGTAATTTTATTAATCAGGGGTAATTTTGTAAATTTCCAACGTCAGGGTATTATTTTGAAATACAAGATTTTTGGGTACCGTTGCAAAGTAAGAAAATTTTATAGAAATCGGGGTAATACGGTAATTTTAGAAACCAAGGGTATTTTCGTAATTTTGCCACTAGGGCATTTTGGTAATTTTGGTAAATTGAAAATATTTTGAAAAATTTTCCCAAAAAATAAATTTTTGCTACTATTTTAAAGGGATATTTTTAATGATTTTAAAACTAGAGTTTTTCATGAAACATGGCTAATCCCTTTCGGATTTTATTTATTGTGTTTAGCCTATGACCGAGTCCTCTTGGTTAGGGTGAACCGAAGCTACGCACCAGGTAGGATTCCTGCGAAGAGAAGGTGAGTCACAAGGACTGCTTAAGTACCAAGCTCTTCCGGATCCACTCCTAGACATGCGCACCAAGGTTACCACACCCTAACTCGGCGACTTGGTCCTAGGTTTGTTTAATTAGGCATTTAAAGTCTTATGTCTTTTGTTGCGGTAACTAGTCATAAAGTTCAAAGCACTTATCATACTATCTACGTTCCATACCTACCCTTCTATAGATAATAATTCATACAGAAGTCAGAAGTACTTACCTGGGCGGATTGGTGTCGGAGACTCGGTGCCATGTTGTTCAAAATCAAAAATATTTCACAAAGGCCTACCAAAACATTTTTGGGCCTTGGGCCCCCAAAGCCGAGCTTTGAACTGGGCTCTGATACCAATTTTGTAACACCCCAAACCCGGTCCAAACATTACGACCAAATTCGGTATGTTACAGGAGAAAACAATTTGAAAATCTCTTTTAGTCGATTTAAGTTTTGGTCAAAAACATCTCATTTTTAATTGTAAAAAAAAAAGTTGAGGTGTATGAAGAAAACATTACTTAGTTTTGTTTAAAAATACATATATATAAAGTCAGATTGTTACCGATTTCAGATGTACCCGATGGCACAAAAAAAAAACATTTACGATTGAATTTAAGAAAACTTGTGCAATCATTTTAAAGTGATTAAGTGGTTTAAACAAATTATCCAAACATGTAACATAATAAAAATAATCTTAGAAGGCCTTATTACAACTTGAACAAATAAAACCAAAATAAAAAAAAACAATTCAGAGTTCAACTAATGCATATTTTCACTGCATGGCCACCTCGAGTCCATCCGGCTCCTCATCCGCGATCTACTAGTCACCTGAAAAATATTAAAGGAGAAGGTGAGTCACCAAGACTCAATGTGTAACCCTTCCCCCGGTTTAATGCAACATCATACACAATTTATAACTAAGTCAACATGCACTAAGTTAAACATGCACCCAACCTAGCCATCCAAACACCTTTCTCTACCCCATGTGGTACCAAACCACTGGTGGTGCCAAACCACTGGTGACTCAAAGTCACAAATGTGATACCAAATCACGGGAGGTGCCAAACCTTTGGTGTCCGAAGACACAGTCCATCTGTAGGGCCAACCCACGTGTGATACCAAATCACTGGCGACGATCCCATAATATTAACCTTGGGGCCAACCCACTGTGGTGCTAAGCCACTGGGACAAGACGCTATGAGGTGCCAAACCTCTGGTGACCGTAGTCACGAAATGTCGTACCAAACCACTGGTGTCCGTAGACACGGATACCACTTCCCCCTCCACTCATTTAACCCACATCAATCCATGATATGTATCTAACAAAAATCATGCCAACATGCTTGTTTAGCAACATACATCGGATTTATCATTAGCCATAACTTAATATACCACATATATCAAATATATCATGCTTTCATAAGCTGCGAATAGTAAACTCATATTGTCAAGGACTTACCTGAATCCTTGCTTATACCTCTATGGTATTAAATCCAAATCTACACAACCTGATTTAACATACACAAAATACTTGGCACATTAATTAGTTATAAAGTGTGTATGTACACACCTGTTACCAATAATAGCCCTAAATCCCGAAGAGATAATCGGCCACACAAGATATCCTTGCTCCTATATTCGGCCAAACACAAGGTTAGTGTTCTAGGCCATTCGGCCAAACCAAAATAATTCCAAAGGGTTTCACATAAACCCGAAACCTTACCTTAACGCTTTTGATTATCAACCACCACACACTATGTGTTTCTGCTTCCCTACAATCGGCAACCATCCATATTAATAGCCTTCGGCTTTTGAATACTAAAAGAATAATCTATTAAAATAGATCCTTACCACCTCTTACCAACCGATTGCTAACGAATAAAGGCTTGACTGAATACTTCAAACCCCCGTAGTACCTAGATAAAATCAGTTTCAACACTAATTAGCCACCAACATATTTCAGCTCTTCCCATTCATCCAAGTCGACAAAAGCAGAAGAATATGGGAGGAAAGTTTCGGCTATTGCTTACCTTCACAATCGATTGGACAAAGAAATCCCGAAGAGACTTACGCTACTCTTAGTATTCGGCCAAGGTGAGTTTAATAGGAAGAAAAGAATTTTCAGCACAAAGATAGGGAGTAGATTCGGCTAAATAGAGAAAGAAAATAATGAGAAAAGAAGATAGTGTTTCGGCAGCAAGAGTGGAGGATATTCGGCCAATAAAGAAGGAAAAGAGAAGGGGAAAAGAAGAAGGGGATTCGGCAAGAAGAAAGGGTAGGGGTGTTTCGGTTTAAACAAAAAGAAGAAAAGGGAAAGATGGGCAATAGAGATTTCGGTTTTGAGGAAGGAAGAGGAAGAGGAAAAAGTGATAGAAGATGAGAGAGTAGAGAGAGATTCGGCTACTAGCAAAAGAGAAGAAGAAAAAGATTCAAATGGTGAATGGGTGCCTTAAGAGAATTCGGCACTCTCTCCCCCCATACTCAGTCCCCTAGCCGTCCACTCCTCTTCAATAGGAGTTCAAAATTTCGGTAAACTCCCACAATCCCTCTTGGCCAATCATTTGAAATTATTCAAAAGAATTTGATTTGGTCAAATGCCTACTTTTTCTCTCAGCCAACTATTTAAAAGTTATTCTCATAAAATCCAAATAATATCTTTATTATCCTAAAGAGTTTGAATTGATCACTTCTCCCTCCCTCTTGCCGTCCAAAATAAAGAGCAAAAAGGGGAATTTCGCAACTCGAACCTAGGCCCCCCTTGCTCCCCTTGTGGCGTCAATTCCAGTCACTTAAGTGCTTCCCTTTGCCACTTTGCCAAGTCCTTATTAGTGTCAATTAATCCCTTATTTAATCTTGTAACCCCTGCTTACAAAGGCTCCCTATCTTTAAAGCTTACAATTAAAATTTTCTACTATCCAAGCCTACTTAAGATCCATGATTAAGTCTTATTACACCACAAATAATATCACAGCAATCCAATCACAAGCAAAATAATTCAATCACAAATAACCCCTATTTTAGGATGTTACATCTTAAGATACATAACATCTTCCCACACAGAGCAGTCGAGGTAAGCAATCCAACATCCGACAATCTTAAGAAAAACACTTGTCGACTTAATCTTTGTCAAGAAAATAAAACTACTAGCATGAGGGGAGATATTCAAACCTTTAAACCCCCCTGATTGTTTTTCAAATACAAGGAAAAGTGTAGCTTAAGACTATAAATGAGCGCTTCTCGGGAGGCAACCCGAGTACTAACCTCATTAACTTTTATGTTTTATTTTATTCTTTCTTTTTATCTAAAATCAAAACTAACCAAAAAAGTGCAGATTTCCAGGCCATACGGCCGTGGCTGAAGCTGTGTGTACCTCAAGAATCTTGGTACTAACATGGTAGGACGATACAAGTCAGATTCACCTAATTTCTAAAGATCACGGACCCAACCACTTCAACATGGGCACCGACAAAGAAGCACGCCCGTGCCCCACGACCGTGTGAAGCTACTGGCTTACCAATCACGGGTAGAACACGCCCATGCCCTCCAATCGTGCCAACATACTAACTTATCACCAACGGCCATGGAAACCTAAACAGCAGGTGTGGGAGAGCCAACACACCCAAACACATAGCAGTGCGAGGTGGCCGTGTGAATTAACACACCCTCGGACCACAAGCGTGTACATGTACCAGAATTGAACTCTATTTAAACCCCCCAATCCTCCCCCTCTACTCTCCACCCCTTCTCTTATTCCTTTTTCTCAGATTTTTCCATAACAAGTCTCATTAACCGTTGAGCCACACCAAAACCATGCCAGGGAAGCGTAAAAGGCCAATCTCTTCAAAGGAGAATGATTTACATGAGTTCATGCTAGCAGCTTCATCCAAACAACAAGCCAAGGGTCTTTGAGACCATTTACTTTTTACTTTTCTTTCCAAGGGTCTTTAAGAGCATTTACTTTTTACTTTTCTTTTCTCTTTTGCTTCAATTTCCTTCCCTTTGACAATCTTATGCTTAATTTAGTTTAACTTAGTTTAGTTTTGTAGTGTCAGGTTCAAAGGCTACTAGGGAATCACGCCACTTCCGCCACTGCCAGCACCTACCCAGCCTTAGAGGTCACACCCACCTCGCGAACCATCCAACAATAAGGACTCTTCGGTCCATTTATCTTTAATTTTCATTTTATTTACATTTTTGTTTCCTCTTTCTTTATCTTTCTTATCTTTAATTATGTATTTAGTTTATTTTAATTAGGTCTTAATAATTCCTGGCTACTTCTCAGTACTCTACCCAATTTTTTCATCTAGCGCAGGGTCGTCATCTAGACCGAGCTCCCCATCCTCCTTCACTTCCGCATCAAGGAATCCATCCAAAATTCAAGGAGTATTCTTTCCCCTTCTCTTTTGATTTATCCTTTAAATGTTATTATCAACCTTTGTACATTGAGGGCAATGTACATCTTAAGTGTGGGGGGTGCATAGTTATTTCGAGAAAATGCCTAACTTTCTGCATTATTCTTAAACCCTGAGGATAAAAATGCCTAATTTTTTTCATTATTTTCAAATCCCCGAATTCAGTCTTGTTCGTAAGTAACTTCCTCATATTACTAATTAGGAAGAAATTTCTAATGATTTATGATTTTTATTGATGAGTTTTAGAGTAAGTCATTGATAATTGTGCATTGATGATTAATTTTGAAGAATACTAGAGAATCAAGCATAATAAGTCTATTTTCCAAAATTAAAATTTTTAGGTTGTTAACCTAAATTTGAATATTACTTGAAATTTGAAATCTATAAGGTTGATGTCAAAAACACCCATAATTTTTATGAGACTTGAGCCTTATAGAGCATACATTCTTTTCCATGCTCACTTTATTGATTATGAGTTTGTCAACTATGAACTGTTATTCTAGAACTTGCCTTGTTTATACATGTCAAGACCACATCTATGATTTGATATGCCGAGATGATAAAGGCACCTAGGTTTTAACCCACTTACTCCACTAAAAAGCCTACCTTCATAATTAACCCCTAGTGAACCCCGTTGATCCTAACAACCATTTTTATTGACTCACCCGCTAATATTAACCTAAAACCCCTTTGTTTTTGTTATCACCATTCTATTTGACTACTCTTATGTCGAGATTTGATTTGATCTGTTGCCTAGCTATGATCTTTAGATTTATTCATTATTTTTGTAATACTTAGTTTGTTCTTAAAAAAAATTGATGTATATTCAGTGTTATGAAAATCGAGCTTATATAGCAAAGTTTAATTATAAAAACAAAAGCTCGTAATATTAGGGTGATTACTTTTCTAGTTGATGTAATTATTATTGCCTCAGTATTTCTAGATAGGTAACTTGTCAGTTCAAGCTCGATTCTAACCTTCTAATTCAGCCTTTATCCACACCTTTAACCCTAGCCCCGTTACAACCCTGACAAGACCTTTTGATCTGTTTATCATCTCATTTTACAGTGGTGGAGATTTGATTTTCATGTAAGCCTATGGGATTAACATTTCAGGTTTGACTTATGAGTGATCTTTTGACCCTGAACCTTAAACACTTTTTGGGTGATTTGAGTAAATCTTTTGTGAGGATGTCAATCCTTGTAGGTTTTGAATTAAAAGTAATTATTTAGATGAAGGGAAACACCTATGTTTTCGTGCTACAAATGTATGACTTATAATGTTTGAATCTTTAGGACACTTTGAGTTGAATTATCCATGTATAAATTATATATGAATTATGACAAGACATTGTCGATAGGAATTATGAATTATGGAAAGTTCGTTTTAATTGTAAGATGAGAATTTTGCTTGAGGACAAGCAAAAGCTTAAGTGTGGGGGTATTTAATAAACCGTAAAAGTAACATATTTTAAGCCCACATTTTGTATGCTTTTGGATGAATTAAGCCTCAATTTATGTAAAAAAAGGTGCTTTTAATCCTTTCTTTTCATATTTTATACTCAGGAAAGCAACCAAGGATGAAAAGAACTAGAAACGGGCTTAAAACGGACCAAATTGAGCCAAGAGAGAAATCCACACAGCCTGGCCCAAAGGCCACACGATCGTGCCTCATTAAAAGTCTGAACACGGCCTGGCTACAATTCACACGGGCGTGTGCCATGGTCGTGTCCCTATCGCTGGAAAGAGTAATTTAATTCGAGAAAGGATACTTGGAGGCGAAGAAACACATTCCAAAGCCTATTCAAACACCCTGGTAGGAATTCTACATAAATTAGGATACTTAGGGGCCAAGTAAGGCATCTCAAAGTCTATATAAACACCTAAGGGCGCAACTTGAAAAGGGAGTTCGGCAGAAGCCCTCTGTCAGGGCGGTTAGCTAGGCCAATGAGCCAAGCCAAAAAGGCCAGAGTTGTGGAAATCACTCGAAGAAAGCCAGTTGATCCATCTTAAGAAGCTGGGATTCTACTCAAGACGGCGGAAGTCTCCTTCAATTCCTTCAGGGAGTTTTTGGGATTTCTTATGTTTTGTTTTATCTTTTCTCTTGAGATGTTTTCTTTATTAGTTATGAACTAAATCCTTCGGATACCCGAAGGGATGAAACCTATGATGAATCTTGTTATTGATTACTGAATTATATGATAAAGACTTAGTTTGTTCTTAATTATGTGATCTTAATCTAAATTTGATGTGCTTAGGTGGAGGAGGGAATAGACCCTACCTAAGAGTAGATCTAGCATAATTAAGCAAAGTTGATCACACGCCTAGAGATAGGGGGTCCATAGATTGATTTATTGCTACTCTAGGGGGTTATTATAAGAGAAAAAGATTTCCACTAATTAACCTAGGGTTAGACGTTATTCGCCTCGAGAGAGAGTTTAATATACGTTAGGGAGTCCTACGGATCAAACTAAGTGAATAAATAGTATGGTTTAGCGTTAGATAACAAGTTAAGTCTAGGTGGATTCTTCCTAAGGGTATCGTTTTAATCAACTGAGTTTTCCTAAAGTTATTTTCCCAATTTGTTCTTTTTGTCTTTGTGTCTTTAGCTTAGCAGTTCGTTAATTTTAGATTAAAAACAACTTCACTTATTTTAGGCTAAATAATAAAAAGAAAGTTAGTATTAGTACTTTTAGTTCCTGTGGGTTTGACAATCCGGTCTTGCCTTAGCTATACTACTGTTCGATAGGTACACTTGCATTTAATCGTTGTCAGAGTTAGTTTCTAGGTTCGATCATTCTTTTATAAATTTTAAAACTCGACAAAACAATGATCAGTCATCGCACACTTAGTTCATATTCTTTCAACCGACTTATCTCGGTATCGGACACACAGTGTCAAATCAATAAGCCGAAGCTTTCATAGCATCGCACACACAGTGCTATTCATTTCTGTTTCGATTTCAATTTCGCACACTTAGTGCCATCTAATTAAATCTTGCACATAGCATCACAATCTCATAATTATATACATATTCATTCCATAATGCTAAAACATATCTTAATAACATGTATTATATCTGAACTTACCTCGGACGTCGAACTATCGAAACGGTCGATTAATCGAGTACTTTATCTTTGCCTAGATCTCGATCTGAACTTCTCCTCTCTTGGCCTATACACATTCAAATTCAGTCCATTCAATCACCAAATCATTCATTTTAATCCAAACACACATATTTAAGGCATTTTACAAAATAGCCCTCACATTTTCACATTTCGACACTTTAGTCCCTATTTCACAAAATCATCAAATACACAAAATTTCAAAACATATATGCTAGCCAAATTCTTCCCATGCTAATACAAGCTCTACATTTCATTTATTTCACATTTTAACTCTTCAATTTCTCATTTTCTCAATTAAGTCCAAAATACTCAATTTCACTAAATATCCCAATACAAACTATGTTAATTCAACACCAAGTTCCATATTTCACTATCAATTAGCACATAGCTCAAGAATTCATTAATGGCTAATCACAAGAACATCATCAATTCACAAAATTACAACATGGGTTAGTTAGAGCACTAAGCAACGATTACGAAAATGTAAAAATTATCAAAAACTAATTCAAAATCATACCTCAATCAAGATGAACAATGGCCGAATATCACAAAGCTTTTGCTCCTTCTTTTCTTTTTGTGTTTTCGGTGGACAAAGATGAACATATTCATCTTATTTTCATCTTTTGTTTGTTTAATAATATGCTATTAATCTAATTACTATATTATCCTTTCATTAAACATATAAGACAAATATATATTAAGGCTAATATGTCATTTAGCCATTCGCCATCGTTAATAAAGGCTTAATTGCCTCTTAAGGCCATCCTATTATGAAGACAACAACACTTAGGTACTCATAAATCAGCACATAGCTTTTACTCTTTGCGTGATTAAGTCCTTTCTCTTAATTCAACACACAATCGATAAAATTATCACACAGAATTTTCACACAGACTATGTCACATAGAATCAACACCAAAGATAAAATTAAAATATTATTTTAACCTCAAGTTTGTGGTCTCGAAACCACTATTTCGACTAGGGTCTAAACTGGGCTGTTACAATGTGCGAAACCACCCTATATTCTTTATTATATCGAATGTGTTTATCGAGAAACTTTGATTAAATGAGATTAGTGACTGTGTGATGATAAGTGTAGGGTATAAGTGCATGTAAATGTGAGCAATGTGTATGTTGTGTATTTGGAATGTGGTAAGATGTGAAAAATGAGTAAGTACAATGGCAATGATCTGAATTATTCTTGATTAGAATGTAGTGTTCTTGATTGATAAGTATGTGGCATGATGTTCATTGTTTACATATAGACTTACTAAGCTTAAATCTTACTCCCTTCTCTTTCCCTTGTTTTATAGTGTCGAAGAGCCAGCTCAGGATACGGAGACCATCGTAGGATCACTCACACTATCCACACATTTTAGTATAATTAGATTTAACATTTTGTGTTTGGCATGTATAGGGACTTAGTCTTTTATCAAGTGTCATATTGTTTTGGCCAAAGGTGTTGGCTTATTTTGATGATAATTCTTTTGTATAGGCCATAGTTGATGGCTAATTCTCATTAATATATGAAAGTGATGATATTTAATATGAATGTGCAAAGTGAATGGTTGAGCTATTGGTATAGTGATGCATGTATCAATAGGTTGTTTGTTGTAGTTTATGATGGTGCAAGTAAAGGTGGTAGAAAAGGCTTGGTAAATAGCCTTGTTCTTGTCCACACGGTCTGCCCCATGGGAGTGTGGTTTGGCTGAGTGTCCCCCTGCATCCTAAGTTGGCAAAATAGAATGCCCAGTAGTAACCACACGGGCTGAGGCACGTACATGGGCGTGTGCCTAAGCCGTGTGAAGTCTGCACTTGAATTTAAGAATTTAATTCATCACACGATCTAAGGACACGAGCATGTGCCTTGGCCGTGTGGCCTCAATAGGTTGATGACGTCAGAAACAGAATGTCAAGTGTTTTGCACTCGGGCTAAGACACGCGTGTGTCTTAGCCGTGTGAGGGACACGGGCCATGGATACGGGCGTGTGTCAAGCCGTGTGAAAACCCCTGTAGGTTCGAATTGAGAAATAAACCTACACAGGTGTGGAACACGGGCATGTGATATGCCACACAGGCATGTCCCTTCTTCCACACGGGTGTGTGGACTGTTTGATGAGAATTTTTCTAAGTTTTTCCAGAGATCTTCTAAAGAATTTGGTTTGATCCTGAATCGTTCCTGAAGTGTGTTTTGGGCCTCGTACGCTTGTTGAAGGGATGAAATGAAGGTGTATGAAAAATATTAAATTTGAATGAAAAGTCACGTCTTGGTTTTGTATGAATGTTTGTGTACGAGTTTGGTAACTCCTCGTACCCTGTCCGAGCGTCGAATACGGGTAAGGGGTGTTACATTTTTTGCCACCCAAATTTATGTACACCTATGAAACACCCCATACCCGGCCCATGAACCTGGACTGGATCTGGTATGTTCCTTGAAGTAAATTAGTTAAAAAATTCTTTTATTACTTTGGAAATCGGTGTGTTTTGAAGATAGTTTGCTGGTGGGTTGGGCTCGAGTAAAAACAAGTTATCTTATATTGAAATCTCTTTATCTTAGATGTCAAAACATTTAGGGTTTACTTTAAAAGAAATCCACTTAAACTTTAATTGATAAAAATTTGTAAACATAATAAATAAAAATAAATGTAATATAGTTCAACTATGGCCTTATTACATCAAATAAAAACCCAAAATGAAATTTAAAGTACTTAGAAAAAATAAAGAGTCCACATAATAATTTCCTTGCTGGGCATGGCCACCACTAAGCTCCTACCGACCCGGTCCATTACTGATCATCACCTGAAAAATGTTCCTAGCAGGGTGAGTCAATGCAGACTCAATGTGTACCACAACACTAAAATTTAACAATTCAGGCATACATTATCATATCACATACGTATTCATATAACAGATAGAAAAGATGATGCAACCCGAACCCAAACCTAGATGCCATCCGCTACACATCACCCGTACCATCCTGTACACCGTGGGGACTACTAAGTCAACCCTCCATCCGCTACACACCATCGAAGGCAGTCGCTGCAGTTGACGTGCTCATCGCCCTTATAAATATTTGTGGCATAGCCACCAGATTAAATAATTGTGACCGAAGTCACCAAATTCAGATATCGTGGTCTTAGGTCGCCACATTCAGATACCGTGGTCTTAGGTCACCACATTCAGATATCGTGGTCTTAGGTCACCACATTCACTTCCCCGTTTCAATAACCCATATGTCCCATATCATATATTATGTATTAACATCCCAAATTTCACATTCTTATCACTTACCACATGTTAAATATAACATATTTCATAATCCTAGTAGGAGTAGGAAACGTACCTGAGTACTTTGTACCATAACATGGTACCTTAGCCACATTCTTACACTTTCATATTAATACATATATCAAGTTTAAGCCATAAATCTATTAAGATTAGTGTAGGGTACACACCTGATATGCTTAACGAATTCCTTGAAATCCCGAAAAAAGCGATCTCATCGATTTAGATCTTAAGTTCCTACATTTGATTAATCACTTACTATTTATTAAAAGCCTATTCGGCCATAAGACTAAATCCCGAAGGAGTACTGGTAACCAAAACTTACCTTGTTGCCGATTGGATTAAAAAAAATCAAATCCCGAAATTTGTAGTATTCTTTCCTTAAAATCGGCTAGCACTACAATCACTAGGCTTGATTAGTTCGGCTTTTAAATATTTAAAGACCAAATCTAAATACTAAACTAGGCTTTGGCCAATTGTGCTTATGTACTTACCTTGCGATTTTCAACTCCCGAAAGTATCCCTTGTCTTAAATATCTGTCGAAATACCTATACACATATGTTAGGTTCGATTCTAACATTAAACCATCATAGATGGCCCTTGGCCGAATGTAAATCATGACTTACCTTAGATCCTTGTATTCCCGAAAGATCCCTCCTTGAAGTCGACAGTTGCAGAACCCCGAAACACTCCTTATAATTTCGGCCACAAAATAATAATGATATTAGTTCCTATGTTTCGGCTTAAAGAAGAGAATGATTTGATGACCATAAAATTCTTACCCTTAATATTGAATTCGACAGATCCCTCCTGACACCACTTCAGAGATTTGGCTTAGAGACTTGATGAACAATCGGCTATGAGCCCCTTATGCATTTGGTTTCAAAGATGAAAGGAGAGAGGAATATTAGGCTTAGAAGGAATCGGCTAGGAGGCTAAAAGAAAAAAGAAAAAGATGGATGCTCAACAACAAGAAGAAATTCGGCAGAGAGGAAGGAGAATGAAAGAATGGTGAATGGCCTTAACTTTCCTCCTTTTGCCGAAATTACTAGGCCAAGACTCCCTTACTTGGCCACCACTCTTCTATTTTGATAGCTTTATCTCTTTAATTTAAAAAATAAAGAATAAATCCTCATTTATCTCTCTTGAAAAAAATCTAAAATAAATCTATTATTTATCCCCTATTTAGCCGAAATTTAAAGAGAATAAAACTCCTCTTTTAAAAGCCTTGATGGCGTCCACCTCTCTGCTCCTTGTAGCAAAAATAAAAAATTTATTTTGCTTCCTAAGTGACTCGAACTCAAGACCATTTGCACCTGTATGTGGCGTCACTTGCTAGGCCCTTAAGTGGCACCTTGTAGCCATTCTTCCAAGCCCAATTTCATGTCATGTTTTACCTACAAATTTTCTTAAGGCCACCTTGTTTTAGTTTCCTCTTTTCAACTTAGCATTTCCTTACATTTCCAAGTTTCCAAAAATGTTTACTTTCCTCTTTTGAAACTTAACATTTCTGAAACATTTCCTTACATTTCCAAGTTTCCAAAAATGTTTACTTTCCTCTTTTGAAACTTAACATTTCTAAAACATTTCCTTACATTTCCAGGTTTCCAAAAATGTTCACAATACTTCATAACGCATAAGACATGTCATTTTGTATAATTAAATCAAAAATGCATATGCCCATTTCTAGGATGTTACAGTTCTACCCCCTTAAAATAATTTTGTCCTCGAAATTGCCTGGCTAAAATAAATGAGGGTATTGCTGTCGCATTGCCTCTTCTGGCTCCCACGAAGCTTCCTCCGATCCATGGTTGCGCCATAACACTTTGGCTAAAGGAACTGACTTCCTCCGTAACACTTTTACGTCTCGTTCCAAGATCTGAATTGGCTCTTCTTCGTAGGATAAGTTTGGCCTTAGCTCCACCTTTTCAACCGGTACTACATGAGATGGATCCGATCGATATCGACGTAGCATGGATGTAACACCCCAAACCCGGTCAATACACCATGACCGAATCTGGCGTGCCACAGAGGAAAACGTTTTGAAGAAAATCGAGTTAACGATTAAATTTTTGTGAAAAACTCTTTGTTGTTCTATGTTTGTAGAAATCAAGTGTATAATAAGTTAAAAACTGATAATTTACTTTGAAATTCCATAAATAAATATTTAAAACATTGTTGTAAATCCATGGATTAGAAAACCTTTTATAATTTAAAAGAAACCAAAGCGAATAATTTGAAAACTGTTTCTAATTGAAATTTGGGAACTTGAGTTTCGGAAAATAGTATGAGTTATCGAAAACACTTAGGTTGTTAAATATTATCAAATGATTTATATTACCCGATGGTAACATTTTGAAAACCATTACGTTTTGTAGTTTAGAAAACTTTGCGCTCATATTATTTAATTAACCATGTAGTTTATTAAGCCATGATTAAAACAAGTCCAAAGCATATAAATAATCCAAAAACATAATTTGAAAGGCCTTATTACAAATCCAAATAAAGATGAAAAACCAAATTTAAATAAAATATAATACCCAAACCAAAATCCGTGTAAATCGAATTTTATTGCATGGCCTCCTCGAGTCCATCCGGCTCCTCATCCGCGATTCACGAATCACCTGAAAAGATAAGGGAGAAGGTGAGTCACCAAGACTCAGTGCATAAATCCTTCCCCCGGTTGATGCAACAAACTTACACAATTTATAACCAAGCAATATATATATACAATGCACCCAACCTAGCCATCCATAACTCCTTTTCTACCGTGTGGTACCAAACCACTAGTGGTGCCAAAACCTTTGGTGACCCAAAGTCACGATATCCAATAATGTGGTGCCAAACCACTGGTGACCCAAAGTCACGAATAATCAAGTTGTGGGGCCTACCCACGTGTGATACCAAATCACTGGCGACGATCCCAATATATCAAAAGTGGGGCCAACCCACGATGGTACTAAGCCACTAGGACGAGTCGCTATGAGGTGCCAAACCTCTGGTGTCCCAAAGACACGAAATATGTGGTACCAAACCACTGGTGACCCAAAGTCACGAATAATAAAGTTGTGGGGCCAACCCACGTGTGATACCAAATCGCGCAATGATCCGTAATATCAAATGTGGGGCCAACCCACTGTGGTGCGAAGCCACTGGGACAAGTCGCTATGAGGTGCCAAACCTCTGGTGTCCCAAAGACACGAAAATAATTGTGGTACCAAACCACTGGAGGTGCCAAACCTCTGGTGTCCCAATGACATGGATATCAAATCTTCCCTCTCCTCTCATGTTACCCATAACCATGCAAATATTATGCAAAACATGTCATATGCTCATTTATGTATCATATAGAAATATATATCACATGTCATGGTAATAAGTATCATATAACAAAACATATCGAAACGGACTTACCCGAATCCTTGCTTATACCCTTTACGGTATCATATCAAGATCTCACAGTTTCCAACTTTAATAACATGATTAGTATATTTATAAATATATTACCAAGTTATAAAGTGTGTAAGGTACACACCTGTCACTAACGCAAGTACTAACTTTCGAAAACCTGATCTACCGCACTAGATCACCTTGTCCTACATTCGGCCAATACTTAGATCAGTACCATAGACCATTCGGCCAACAACAAGCCTTATTCACCATAGCCATCGGCTTTACATCCATTTAAAGAATAAAGAACCAACATAAACCTTACCACTTGACTTACCAAAATCGATTGCTTCCAAAATCCGAAGAGCCTAAAAGAAATAAGTTCCTATGGTTAGAATCTTACTATCACATACCCAAAATTTGGCTTTTGCCCTCATGAGAAACGATAGAGAGAAAAGAAAAGGAAAATCGGCCAAGACACTTACCTATCTTCCAAAACCGATTATAGAGGAGAACCCAAAGATGATCCACTCTTGGTTGATATTTGACCAAACAAAACTAGAAAAAAGAGGGAGATTTCGACAAAATGGTTGATTGAAACTACAAATAGAATTCAACTAAAGTGGAAGAGAGGAAGAAAATAAAAGTAAAATGGAAGAGAGGGAATTTGGCCAAAAGGAATTGAAGAGAATTTCGGCACAAAAGTTTGAGAGAAGAAAAGAAAAAGATGAAAGAGAGAAGATAGTACTTTCGACTTTGGAAGAGAATAGTAAGGTTATATATTTGGCTTTAACTAAATAAAGAGAAAAGAAGAAATGATCAAAGAGGCTAAATGGTTTCGGTTATGAAAGGAATTGAACAAAGAAAAAGTTTTTGATAAAGGTGCACATTCGGTCAAGTAAGAAAAAGGATGAAAGAAAAATGCCTTCAAAATAAATAATATTTCGGTACCAAAAAGAAAGAAAACTTGAGAGAAAAAGAAGAAAAAGGGATACCAATATGGTCAAAGATGATAGCCAAAACAAAACAACATTTTCACCTAATGCCTATGACAAATTCGGCTAAGGAGAAAGATTTTGGAGAAAAGGGAAAAAGATGCACAAAATGCCAAGAATTTGGCCAACTATCTCCCCTAATCCCATACAATATTCGGCCAACCCCTGACCATCTATCGTCCACATTCATGGTCAAAATGACCATAAAAATATTTCCAAAACATCTCCCATACATCAAGCCTTATGTCCCCTTATCCTTCCATAACATCTTGATTCCATACCTTAATTAATAACTTGCCTTATTCCTTAGTCTACTATCCATAAAAGACAATAGTCCAACCTTACCTTAATTAGAGTTTGACCAACACATGCCATACAATGCAAAAATAAAAGTCACCTTATTGTAATCCATGGGATTTGAACCTAAGACCATTAATACACTCCACACTCTACTTGCCACTTTACCAATTGACTCATTTATGCTAACATTAAACACTTAAATTAACTTAAGCATCATAATCATTTGATCCACTTCACTAAATTCTCCATACTAAAAATTATTCTAAACCAATTAATTCCAAGCCTTCACAAGACTATACTAGGCACACAATAAAATCATATCCGAGCTATCACAAGCAACAAGATGATACTCAAATTTTTCCTAAAGCCAAATTAAACCCGAGAATTCATAGTAACCTCATAACCTTCCAAATCCACTTAACTAATAAATCCAATTTGCAAAAACACCATTCTCATATTCTTGAAGATTTTAAACACTCCTAAGCCCAAGGCCCAATCGACCCAATCCTATTAGGCCCAATTTCGGGATGTTACAATTCTACCCTCCTAAAAAAAATTTGGTCCTCAAAATTTCTAACCAACTACTAACACACTGCTCAAATCACACCACTATGCTTTCACTGCGCACTCTGCCCTTAAAAACCACAATGTACTTTTTAACATAATCTTGAATCCTTTTTCACACAACCAAACATACTTGACTTGAGGGTGAGAAAACAATCTCGAGCCTTATGCTCATTAGACCCGCATCTCAAGCATGCTCCAAACATCCTCCAGTATTCTTCCGGATGAAGCCTTTTGCAAAAATCACAAGCCGGATAGTTTGGTCGTGCCTTGACATGTTTTACAGAACGAGATTGTGACCCTAGAGAACCGTGATCTCGTTTCTTCTTACAGTCCACAGACCCAACTCGAACATGAGACCCCGTCTCATTCACTAGCGATGCTAACGCCTCCTTTTCGGAAATATGCCTCGGTGCCAAAGATCTAGCCCTAGCACCTCGGCCTTCACCACGTCCACGATGACCACGTCCCCTAGAACTCATGTCTACTTCGCGCCTTATCCGTTTTTGCGAAAATTTTATGCATTAGAGTCTTTTCACTTTCTTTAAAACACAGTTTTATGAAAAATTTTAATAAGAGTTTGTCTCGCAAGTACATCCAACCTATAGTTTTGGGTCTCTAGAGTAATTCCTACTACTATACAGTCATACCATCATCATCATATCATCAACAGTTTGAGGTACTTACCTGGGCGGATCGATGCCGGAGACTCGGTGCCATGCCTTTCAAATCATATAATTTCAAACAAAGACATTTTAGAGTCCATTCTATAAAACGTTTTGAGCCTCAGACCCACAGTCGAGCCTTTGAACTTAGCTCTGATAACAATTTGTAACACCCCAAACCCGGTCAATACGCCATGACCGAATCTGGCATGCCACAGAGGAAAACGTTTTGAAGAAAATCGAGTTAACGATTAAATTTTAGTGAAAAACTCTTTGTTGTTCTGTGTTTGTAGAAATCAAGTGTATAATAAGTTAAAAACTGATAATTTACTTTGAAATTCCGTAAATAAATCTTTAAAACATAGTTGTAAATCCATGGATTAGAAAACCTTTTATAATTTAAAAGAAACCAAAGCGAATAGTTTGAAAACTGTTTCTAATTGAAATTTGGGAACTTGAGTTTTGGAAAAAAGTATGAGTTATCGAAAACACTTAGGTTGTTAAATATTATCAAATGATTTATATTACCCGATGGTAACATTTTGAAAACCATTACATTTTGTAGTTTAGAAAACTTTGCGCTCATATTATTTAATTAACCATGTAGTTTATTAAGCCATGATTAAAACAAGTCCAAAGCATATAAATAATCCAAAAACATAATTTGAAAGGCCTTATTACAAATCCAAATAAAGATGAAAAACCAAATTTAAATAAAATATAATACCCAAACCAAAATCCGTGTAAATCGAATTTTATTGCATGGCCTCCTCGAGTCCATCCGGCACCTCTTCCGCGTTTCACGAATCACCTGAAAAGATAAGGGAGAAGGTGAGTCACCAAGACTCAGTGCATAAATTCTTCCCCCGATTGATGCAACAAACTTACACAATTTATAACCAAGCAATATATATATACAATGCACCCAACCTAGCCATCCATAACTCCTTTTCTACCCCGTGTGGTACCAAACAACTGGTGGTGCCAAACCACTGGTGACCCAAAGTCAAGATATCCAATAATGTGGTGCCAAACCACTGGTGACCCAAAGTCACGAATAATCAAGTTGTGGGGCCAACCCACGTGTGATACCAAATCATTGGCGACGATCCCAATATATCAAAAGTGGGGCCAACCCACGGTGGTACTAAGCCACTGGGACGAGTCGCTATGAGGTGCCAAACCTCTGGTGTCCCAAAGACACGAAATATGTGGTACCAAACCACTGGTGACCAAAAGTCACGAATAATAAAGTTGTGAGGCCAACCCACGTGTGATACCAAATCACTGGCGACGATCCCGTAATATCAAATGTCGGGCCAACCCACTGTGGTGCGAAGCCACTGGGACAAGTCGCTATGAGGTGCCAAACCTCTGGTGTCCCAAAGACACTTGTGGTACCAAACCACTGGAGGTGCCAAACCTCTGGTGTCCCAAAGACACGGATATCAAATCTTCTCCCTCCTCTCATGTTACCCATAACCATGCAAATATTATGCAAAACATGCCATATGCTCATTTATGTATCATATAGAAATATATATCACATGTCATGGGAATAAGTATCATATAACAAAACATATCGAAACGGACTTACCCAAATCCTTGCTTTTACCCTTTATGGTATCATATCAAGATCTCATAGTTTCCAACTTTAATAACATGATTAGTATATTTATAAATATATTACCAAGTTATAAAGTGTGTAAGGTACACACCGACTAATGCAAGTACTAACTTCCGAAGACCCGATCTACCGCACTAGATCACCTTGTCCTACATTCGGCCAATACTTAGATCATTATCATAGACCATTCGGCCAACAACAAGCCTTATTCACCATAGCCTTCGGCTTTACATCCATTTAAAGAATAAAGAACCAACATAAACCTTACCACTTGACTTACCAAAATCGATTGCTTCCAAAATCCGAAGAGCCTAAAAGAAATAAGTTCCTATGGTTAGAATCTTACTATCACATACCCAAAATTTGGCTTTTGCCCTCATGGGAAACGATAGAGAGAAAAGAAAAGGAAAATCGGCCAAGACACTTACCTATCTTCCAAAACCGATTATAGAGGAGAACCCAAAGATGATCCACTCTTGGTTGATATTTGACCAAACAAAACTAGAAAAAAGAGGGAGATTTCGACAAAATGGTTGATTGAAACTACAAATAGAATTCAAATAAAGTGGAAAAGAGGAAGAAAATAAAAGTAAAATGGAAGAGAGGGAATTTGGCAAAAAGGAAGTGAAGAGAATTTCAGCACAAAAGTTTGAGAGAAGAAAAGAAAAAGATGAAAGAGAGAAGATGGTACTTTTGGCTTTGGAAGAGAATAGTAAGGTTATAAATTCGGCTTTAACAAAATAAAGAGAAAAGAAGAAATGATCAAAGAGGCTAAATGGTTTCGGTTATGAAAGGAATTGAACAAAGAAAAAGTTTTTGATAAAGGTGCACATTCGGTCAAGTAAGAAAAAGGATGAAAGAAAAATGCCTTCAAAAGAAATAATATTTCGGTACCAAAAGAAAGAAAACTTGAGAGAAAAAAGAAGAAAAAGGGATACCAATATGGTCAAAGATGATAGCCAAAACAAAACAACATTTTCACCTAATGCCCATGACAAATTCAGCTAAGGAGAAAGATTTTGGAGAAAAGGGAAAAAGATGCACAAAATGCCAAGAATTTGGCCAACTATCTCCCCCCTAATCCCATACAATATTCGGCCAACCCCTAGCCATCTATCGTCCACATTCATGGTCAAAATGACCATAAAAATATTTCCAAAACATCTCCCATACATCAAGCCTTATGTCCCCTTATCCTTCCATAACATCTTGATTCCATACCTTAATTAATAACTTGCCTTATTCCTTAGTCTACTATCCATAAAAGACAATAGTCCAACCTTACCTTAATTAGAGTTTGACCAACACATGCCATACAATGCAAAAATAAAAGTCACCTTATTGTCATCCATGGGATTCGAACCTAAGACCATTAATACACTCCACACTCCACTTGCCACTTTACCAATTGACTCATTTATGCTAACATTAAACACTTAAATTAACTTTAGCATCGTAATCACTTGATCCACTTCACTAAATTCTCCATACTAAAAATTATTCTAAACCAATTAATTCCAAGCCTTCACAAGACTATACTAGGCACACAATAAAATCATATCCGAGTTATCACAAGCATCAAGATGATACTCAAATTTTTCTTAAAGCCCAATTAAACCCGAGAATTCATAGAAACCTCATAACCTTCCAAATCCACTTAACTAATAAATCCAATTTGCAAAAACACTATTCTCATATTCTTGAAGATTTTAAACACTACTAAGCCCAAGGCCCAATCGACCCAATCCTATTAGGCCCAATTTCGGGAAGTTACAATTGAAACATGTAATATGTCGTGCATCTGCTTCAACTCCGGTGGCAACTCTAACTGATATGCCACTGGTCCAACTCGCTTCAACACTCGATAGGGCCCTATAAACCTTGGGCTTAACTTCCCTTTGCGACTAAACCTCATCACCTTCTTCCAAGGTGAGATTTTTAGAAACACTTGGTCCCCCACTTCAAACTCTATTTCTTTCCGCTTGAGGTCGGCATACGACATTTGCCTTTCAGAGGCTTCTTTCAACCGTGCTCGAATTATCTCCACCTTCTCTTCGAATTCGGCCACAATCTCAGGACCCAAAACTCGACGTTCTCCCAATTCCGTCCAACACGTAGGAGTCTGACACCTTCGACCATACAGTGCTTCGTACGGTGCCATCCGAATACTAGCTTGGTAGCTATTGTTGTAGGCGAACTCTGCTAACGGCAAATAGTCCTCCCAACTTCCTCGAAAATCCATCACACAGCCCCTCAGCATATCCTCTAACACCTGAATTACCCGCTCGGATTGCCGTCCGATCGTGGATGAAAGGCCGTAGTGAAATCCAACTTAGTACCTAAAGCTTGATGAAGTGCCCTCCAAAACCGAGACGTAAATCTGGGGTCTCTATCCGAAATGATTGACACTGGCACTCCGTCTAACCTCACAATTTCCGCCACATATAACTTGGCCAACTTCTGAAGAGAATAATCCACTCTTACCAGAATGAAATGCGCGGACTTGGTCAAACGGTCCACTATTACCCATATCGAGTCCTTTTTAGTAGGCGTAAGGGGAAGCCCACTAACGAAGTCCATGGTGATTCTCTCCCACTTCCATTGTGAAATCTCGATTGGTTGAAGTAATCCCGATGGAACTTGGTGTTCAGCCTTAACTTGCTGACATGTCAGACATTTTCCTACGAATTCAGTAACTTCTCGTTTAAGATCAGGCCACCAAAACTACTCCATTAGATCCCTGTACAACTTAGTGCCTCCGGGATGCATAGCATAAGGGCTACTATGCGCCTGCCGAAGAATCCTTTGTCTTAACTCCTCGTCCTTTGGCATACAGACCTTTCCCTTGAAGCACAATACTCCCTCATTGTTAACACCATAATCTTCTAACTATCCGTGCTGTACCTGCTGTAGCTTAGCACTTAAGTCCTCATCCAACAATTGACTTTCTTTTACCTCATTCAACCACGTGGGTTTGACTTGCAATTCTGCCAGCAGACTTCCATCATCATACAAACTTAAGCGTGCGACCATCGCCCTCAGATCCGACACTACCTTTCGACTTAGAGCATCCGCTACCATATTCGCCTTGCCAGGGTGATACTTGATCGAACAATCATAATCCTTTAATAGCTCCACCCACCTTCGTTGTCTTAAGTTCTACTCTTTCTTAGTCAACAGATACTTAAGACTTTTTTGGTCCGTGTAGATTATCGACTTTTCTCCATAAAGATAATGCCTCCACACCTTAAGAGTGAAAACCACTGCCGCCAATTCCAAGTCATGAGTTGGGTAGTTAACCTCATGAGGCCTTAGTTGTCGAGACGCATATGCGACTACTTTGCCATCTTGCATTAGAACACAGCCTAATCCTGTATACGAAGCGTCACAGTAAAACCACAAAATCCTTTCCTGCCTCAGGCTGAATCAGATCTAGAGCTTCCGTCAAGACCATCTTAAGCTTCTCAAAGCTCTCTTGTTGCTTATCTGTCCATACAAAAGGTACTTCCTTCCTCAATAACTTTGTCAAAGGCGCGGATATTGACGAGAACCCTTCCACGAACCTCCTGTAATAGCCTGCCAAACCTAAGAAACTTCGGATCTCAGCCACGGACCTGGGTGGTTTCAAATCCAACACTGCTTCGATCTTCCTAGGATCCACCCTTATTTCCTTTGCGGATACTACATGTCCTAAGAATGCCACCTTCTTAAGCCAAAATTCACACTTGCTGAATTTGGCATTGAGCTTCTTCTCCCTTAATACTTGTAACACTATCCGTAGGTGCTCATCATGCTCTTCCTCCGACTTCGAATACACAAGGATGTCACCGATAAACACGACAACAAACCTATCCAAGTAGGGCTGGAAAACCCGGTTCATCATATCCATGAACGCGGCTGGTGCGTTCGTCAATCCAAACGGCATTACTACAAACTCATAATGGCCGTATCTTGTCCTAAAGGTGGTCTTATGGATATCTGCCTCCTTTACCTTCAACTGATGATATCCCGACTGTAGATCTATCTTCGAAAACATTTTGCTTCCTTTAGCCGATCGAACAAGTCGCTCATCCTTGGCAAAGGATACTTGTTCATGATGATCAGTTTATTCAACTGATGATAGTCTATGCACATTCGCATAGTTCCATCCTTCTTTTTCACAAACAGGATCGGTGCTCCCCACGGAGACACACTGGGTCAGATAAACCCACGATCCAGTAATTCTTGAATCTGAGCCTTGAGCTCCATCAACTCCTTTGGTGCCATTCTGTACGGGGCAATTGACACAGGAGTTGTACCAGGTAGCAAATCTATTCCAAATTCTACCTCCCTATCTGGGGGTATTCCTGGTAATTCCTCTGGGAACACATCCACGAAGTCCCTTACCGTTCTGACTCTACTGACACCTTCTTCCTTTCCATCTAACGCACTTACGAAGGCTAGAAACACCTTGCACCCTTTTCGAACCATCCTTTCAGCCTTTAGTGCCAAAACTACATTAGACAAGTAGTTCCTTCTTTCTCCTATCATGATAACCACCTCACCCTCCGGGGTTCTTAGTTCCATTCATTTAGCCACACAATCCAACACGGCCCGGTGCTCTACTAACCAATTCATACCATGTATGAGGTCGAATTCTCCGAAGGGTAACTCCATTAAGTCAGCCCGAAAGTTCACTCCCTGAATTTCTAGGGGTATACTCTGAATGATCTTATCCACCACTACAATTTGGCCTAATGGGCTTACTACAGTCATCTCCCTATCAGAAAGTTCAGAGTCTAGGCCTAGTGTTTCCACTATACTACATGCAACATATGAATGGGTCGAGCCCACATCAATGAGAGCAAAATAAGGCTTGCCATGAATAAGGAACGTACCGGTTATGACGTCCGATGCGTCTCCATCCTCCCTCCGGCGAACTGCATAAACCAAACCCGGTTACCTTGCCTCAGTGTTAGTAGCACCTCTGCCTGGTGTTCCACGTCTTCTGCCAGCACCATTACCTCTATTATTCAGACCACGACCACGTTAAGGCTGCTGTCCACCTCTACCAGCCTGATTAACGTTCTGAGCTGCTGGCCGAATTCCCTCCAATATCATTGGACAATCCTTAATCATATGGTCCTTGGACCCACACCTGAAACATCCTCCTGTCCTCTTCCAACACTCTCCTAAGTGTCTCTTCCCACACTGTTCACAAGGACGATCATCGCCTCCCGCACCAACTTAGCGACCTCGCGGCCCACCAACTCTGGGCCTTTTCTGCACACTCCCAGACGGTCCTGATGACCCATAACCCCTCTTGGGCCTATTCCTATCAGAGCTCTGCTTTACCAAGTCCTTGATTCCCTCGGCTACCATAGCCTTTTCCACTAACGCGAAAAATTCTCGTTCCTGATGTGGGGCTATCAACAACCTTAAATCATTCCTCAAACCATCCTCAAATCGGACACACCGTTCATGCTCCGTAGCCACCACTCCTCGGGCATAACGGCTCAGCCTCAGAAACTAAGCTTCATACTCTGCCACGGACTTGTTCCCTTGAAACCATAAATGCCTTCCTTTGCTCTTCGCTTATCGGGAGATACCCGATATACTTCTTCTGATAAGCCGTCTTAACATAGTCCCATGTCAGATCCTCAGCTGTGGTACCATCATGAACTGTGAGCCACCATTGGTACGCTTCATTGCATAGGAATGCCACCATTCCTTTTAGCTTCTCCTCAGGGGTCAAATCTAGTTCATCCATAATCTGCTCAGTTGATTCCAACCAATACTCAGCGGTACTGGGTGCCACTCCTGACACTCCACGGAACACCTCAGCTCTGTTGGCACGAAGTCGCTCAGGTACCGATTTCCAAGCTCCCGAATTTCCTCCTGCACCAGCCACCAACTCAAGAACTCGCAGAAGACACGACTGCGACACAAAGATCATCCACATGCCCGAGCTTGTCGCTCAACACCAACGGTGGGGGGGTGGTGGTGGCGGTGGTACCTCGTTGTCAGACCCTTAACCCGACCTAATGGGTTCCGATACGGTCATCCTACCTCTACCGCGTCCTTACACGTTTCGACCACGTCCCCTAGAGCTCATTTCTACTATCGTGCTTTAATTTGATTAAGAAATTTTATGAATTAGTACTTGTTTCATTGATTATCCGCGAAGAAATTTTATGGATAGAAGCTCAGTAGTGGTTCTTTCGATTCAATCAAAGTTTTCATGTCTTCTATCCTAATTCAGAGAAGTACATTCATTCAAACATTCATTCAGTGACATCCATTCCATAGTATCTCCTATACACATTCACTCTTCGGACATTTCTGTCCGTTCCTATCCCAGGGGTATTTTCGTCATCTGTCCTACAGGGGCATTTTCATAATTTTTTTTAAAAAATAAAGTTCCTTGGTGATTTTGTCAATAAGGGTATTTTGGTAATTTTGCATTCTCGGGGTATTTTTGGAAATTTTGAAATCCAGGGGTATTTCAGTAATTTTGAAACTCAGGGGTATTTTGGTAATAAACCAAAGTAAATTTGTAAAGTTTAATAATTCAGGGGTATTTCAAAATTTGCAAACCTTTAAGGGTTCTTTTTGTGAATTTGCTTTCTATTTTGGTGATATTGCAAAAATTTTGGAGGTTAGGGTCATTTTGGTAATTTTGTAAGTTAGGGGCAGTTTCATAATTTTCCAAAATCAAGGTATTTTTGATAATTTGCAAATTAGGGTTTGTTGAACATTTTATAAAGTAATGAAAATTTTGATAAAAACTGTGAGTATTTTGGAAATTTCATAAACCAAGGGCATTTTTGTAATTTTACCACTAAGGGTATTTTTGTAATTTTATAAATCGAAAATTTTTCGGAAATTTTTTTGTAAAAATAGTCTTCATAAATTAAAAAGGTAATTTTAACTAGGGTTTTTATAAAAACACGGCTAGTTCCCTTTCGGGTTTTAGTTATTGTGTTTAGCCTATGACCGAGTCCTCTTGGTTAGGATGAACCGAAGCTACGCACCAGGTAGGATTCCAGCGAAGAGGAGGTGAGTCACTAGGACTGCTTAAGTACCAGGCTCTTTCGGATCCAATCCTAGACATGCGCACAGGGGTTACCACACCCTAACTCGGCGACTTAGCCATAGGGTTGTTTAGTTAGGCACTTAAGTCTTATGTAAGTGTTGGGGAAAACTAATCCAAGGGTTCAAGAACTTATCATGCTAATCTACGTTCCATTCCATTTCTACCCTTCTACAGATCATTCAATAAATCACACAAATGGATAGAAGTACTTACCTAGTGGACTGCGGGTCGGAGACTTAGGTGCCATGCCAGAAAAACCTGAAAATTTCCATAAATTTCTTTTGGCCTAGATTTTGAAAATGTTTTGGGCCTTAAACCACAGGCCGAGTGTTTAAAATCTGAGCTCTGATACCAAACTAAAACACCCCATACCCGGCCCACGAGCCTGGACTGGATCTGGTATGTTCCTCAAAGAAACCGGTTAAAAATTCTTTTATTACTTTGGAAATCGGTGTGTTTTGAAGATAGTTTGCTGGTGGGTTGGGCTCGAGTTGAAAACAGGTTTATCTTATATTGAAATCTCTTTATCTTAGATGTCAAAACATTTAGGGTTTAGTTTAAAAGAAATCCACTTAAACTTTAATTGATAAAAATTTGTAAACATAATAAATAAAAATAAATGTAAAATAGTTCAACTATGGCCTTATTACATCAAATAAAAACCCAAAATGAAATTTAAAGTACTTAGAAAAATAAAGAGTCCGCATAATTATTTCCCTTGCTGGGCATGGCCACCACTAAGCTCCTGCCAACCCGGTCCATTACTGATCATCACCTGAAAAATGTTCCCACAACGGGGTGAGTCAACAGACTCAATGTGTACCACAACACTAAAATTTAACAATTCAAACATACATTATCATATCACATACGTATTCATATAACAGATAGAAAAGATGATGCAACCCGAACCCAAACCTAGATGCCATCCGCTACACATCACCCGTACCATCCTGCACACTGTGGGGACTACTAAGTCAACCCTCCATCTGCTACACACCATCAAAGCGATCATTTGCGATCGACGTGCTCATCGCCCTTATAAATATTTGTGGCATAGCCACCAGATTAAATAATTGTGACCGAAGTCACCAAATTCAGATATCGTGGTCTTAGGTCACCACATTCAGATATCATGGTCTTAGGTCACCACATTCAGATATCGTGGTCTTAGGTCACCACATTCACTTCCCCTTTTCAATAACCCATATGCCCCATATCATATATTATGCATTAACATGCCAAATTTCACATTCTTATCACTTATCACATGTTAAATATAACATATTTCATAATCCTAGTAGGAGTAAGAAACGTACCTGAGTACTTTGTACCATAACATGGTACCTTAGCCACATTCTTACACTTTCATATTAATACATATATCAAGTTTAAGCCATAAATCTATTAAGATTAGTGGAAGGTACACACCTGATATGCTTAACGAATTCCTTGAAATCCCGAAAAAACCGATCTACTGATTTAGATATTAAGTTCCTACATTTTATTAATCACTTAATATTTAGTAAAAGCCTATTCGGCCATAAGACTAAATCCTGAAGGAGTACTGGCAACCAAAACTTACCTTGTTGCCGATTGGATTAAAAAAATCAAATCCCGAAATTTGTAGTATTCCTTCCTTGAAATCGGCTAGCACTACAATCACTTGTTTGATTAGTTCGGCTTTTAAATATTTAAGACCAAATCTAAATACTAAACTAGGCTTTGGCCGATTGTGCTTATGTACTCACCTTGTGATTTTCAACTCCCGAAAGTATCCCTTGTCTTAAATATCTGTCAAAATACATATACACATATGTTATGTTCGATTCTAACATTAAACCATCATAGATGCCCTTGGCCGAATGTAAATCCTGACTTACCTTAGATCCTTGAATTCTCGAAAGATCCCTCCTTGAAGTCGACAGTTGTAGAACCCCGAAACACTCCTTATAATTTCGGCCACAAAATAATAATGATATTAGTTCCTATGTTTCGGCTTAAAGAAGAGAATGAATTGATGACCATAAAATTCTTACCCTTAATATTGAATTCGATAGATCCCTCCTGACACCACTTCAGAGATTCGGCTTAGAGACTTGATGAACAATCGGCTATGAGCCCCTTATGCATTCGGTTTCAAAGATGAAAGGAGAGAGGAATATTACGCTTAGAAGGAATCGGCCAGGAGGCTAAAAGAAAAAAGAAAAAGATGGATGCTCAACAACAAGTAGAAATTCGACAAAGAGGAAGGAGAATGAAAAAATGGGGAATGGCCTTAACTTTCCTCCTTTTGCCGAAATTACTAGGCCAAGACTCCCTTACTTGGCCACCACTCTTCTATTTTGATAGCTTTATCTCTTTAATTTAAAAAATTAAAGAATAAATCCTCATTTATCTCTCTTGAAAATAATCTAAAATAAATCTATTATTTATCTCCTATTTAGCCGAAATTTAAAGAGAATAAAACTCCTCTTTTAAAAGCCTTAATGCCGTCCACCTCTCTGCTCCTTGTAGCAAAAATAAAAATTTTATTTTGCTTCCTAAGTGACTCGAACTCAAGACCATTTGCACCTGTATGTGGCGTCACTTGCTAGGCCCTTAAGTGGCGCCTTGTAGCCATTCTTCCAAGCCCAATTTCATATCATGTTTTACTTAAAAATTTTCTTAAGGCCACCTTGTTTTAGTTTCCTCTTTTCAACTTAGCATTTCCTTACATTTCCAAGTTTCCTAAAATGTTTACTTTCCTCTTTTGAAACTTAACATTTCTGAAACATTTCTTTACATTTCCAAGTTTCCAAAAATGTTTACTTTCCTCTTTTGAAACTTAACATTTCTGAAACATTTCCTTACATTTCCAAGTTTCAAAAAATGTTCACAATACATTCATAACGCATAAGACATGTCATTTTGTATAATTAAATCAAAATTGTATAGGCCCATTTCTAGGATGTTACAGCCCCACACGAGCAATCTATACGGGCGTGTGGAAATTATTAGACCAGGTCGTGTGATCCACAGGCCAAGGCCATTTTGGGCCACACGGGTGTGTGGGCCCATAGGGGCTAGCATTATGGGCTCGTAGGCCCATTTTCACTGTTTGACTGCTAAGGTTGCACGGGTTGTTCGAGTCTACTGTGGACCTACTGTAGGGTCGGTAAGCTTACCTGGACCCAATAGGGTCGGTAAGCTTACCTGGACCCCTATTTGACTGGATGACTATTACACTCCTGTGTGATATATATATATATATATGTACATGTATAATTGTATTTTAGCATGCTATTTAAATTGTACTGAATACATGTATGATACCATGGTATGTTATGACATGATTGCATGATGCATTACATGGGGATGGGTTTTACATTGATCAGAGGAAGTGTACTGAAAGGCTTCGAGCCTAAATTACTAGCAGCCCAGCTGCATATCACTATATAATGCCGCATCCATTACTCTCTGGAGTGTAGGGATGGGTGGGCTGATTATATCCCCACATGGAGTGTAGGGTTGGACGGAGACGGAGTGTAGAGGTTAGATGGGTAGGACTTCTATAATGTTTCATATGTTACTGCACTGATTAACGTTACTATAATGGGCTAGGGCCCAAGCACATGACTATTCTGTACTGAGATGGGCCAAAGCCCATGTTGAAATTGACATCTTAGGCCCAGTCTGTTACTGCTTGCATTTGACTGTATAATTGCATGGGGATTACACACTGAGTTGTCGTAAACTCACTCCTTTTGTTTTACCTTACAGGTAATCCCCAGTCATCGGCGAATCGGTGTAGCGAGGGACTCAGAGGTGGCCACACGTCTGCATATATTTTTGTACTTGATTATGTTTTTAAGTATTATTATTTTGGGTATTTTTACAGTAAATGGCCTTTGTAACACCTTGAACCCAACCTAGAATTTATGGCCAAATCTGGCGGTGTCACATTGGAGTGCTTTTTAGAAACCCTTTTTTTTCCTTGTTGAAAAAAAAATCATTTTGGAGGTTGAAGCCTCTTCGTAAAACTCATATTAAAGTAGCATTTTGTTAATCAATTTAAAATGTCATTACTTTTAAGGCCTTGTTTATTACGGAAGCTTAAAAACCATTGCGGAAACATAGTGTTTTGAAAACAGTTATTGTTTTGGCAAAATCGTGTTCTACTTTTAACATGTATAAATCATACTGAATAAAACCTCAAATTGAAAACTATAAAATTGGAGAGGCCTTATTAAAAATATAAAAAAATCTAGACAAAAACTAATAGTAAATAGAAGCCAAGTTAATGACAACAGGAGTGGTACTGTGGCCACCTCTGAGTCCCTCGCAGCTCCAAATCCACTAAGCCTGGGGATTACCTATACAGTTAGACAGAAGGGTGAGTTTGCAAAAAATTAGTGTGTAATTCCTTATAATACAAATAGTCAGATATACGGTATACAGGAACAGACTGGGCCTGAGCCCATCACAGACACAGTATTAGGTGGGTCTTAGCCTATAACAGAACCAGGTGGACTTAAGCCCATTACAAAATCAATATCAGATGCAGATATGCAGATAGAAATCTAGCCGAATCCAACCAATTCACTATGTAGGGATAAAATCGACCCACCAAGCCAACACACCAAGCTTAGCACCAGTTGCGGCACTAAGTCAATAGAATGGCTGGCACCGTAGACAGAAGGGCTAAAAGCCATAAATATCGTAGCATCGCTGTCGGTTAACAGAATGGCTAAAAGCAATAATTATCATAGAATGTTAAAAGCCTTGTACAGAACGACAATGGGCCGTACACTTCCTCCGTAACTTTGTCCCAACCCCATGCAATATGTCGTGTATGTCATACTCAATCATCACAGGTGTATGCAGAATGACCATACTCAGTAACATTCATTTAACATATGTTACAAGCATATCAGTCACACGACCACAGTCAAGTCAGTTAAAACATAGTCATACGATCACATTCAAGTCATGGCATAAAATCAGTCTTTTACCCTTAGGGGCAAAATAGTCATTTTACCATATAAAGGTATTTCGGTAATCCTACCCTTTAGGGGTATTTCAGTAATCCTACCCTACAGGGGTATTTCAGTAATACTACCCTACATGGGTATTTTGGTAATTTTGCACTCGGGGAATGTCAGTAATTTCACAAATCAAGGGTATTTCGGTAATTTCACAAATCGGGGGTATTTCGGTAATTTCATAAACTGAGGGTATTTCAATAATTTCACAAATCAAGGGTATTTTGGCGATTTCACAAATCAGGGGTATTTTGGTAATTTTGCAAACTGGGGGTATTCTAATTTCACAACCTAAGGGTATTTTGATAATTTTACACACTGAGGGTATTTCGGTAATTTTGCAAATCGGGGGTATTTCGATCATTTTACAAATCAAGAACATTTCAGTAATTTTGCAAATCGAGGATATTTCAGTAATTTTGCAAATCGAGGATATTTCAGTAACTTTGTAAACCAAGGTATTCTAAATAGAGATAACGATGTGAATGGGCCTAGGGTCCATTCTCGGCCCAAATGGGCCCACACGCTCGTGTGGCCCATTTAGCCCAAATCTAGCCACATATATGAGATTCACATAGTCCAGTCCAATATTTACTACACAATCATACAACTTATCCAGTTGGGCCCACGGCCCATTGGCTCCACATTACCCCTTTTGGCCCATCGTGGCCCAAACAACCTAAACCCATAAGAACACTCATGATGGCCTCAACTATCGCGTCGAAGCTCCCACATGTGCGCTCGCACGCTCGTGTGGCTATCATCGCAGTGTGACCGGCATTTCGACATTTGTCGCTATACAGCTAGAGTAGTGCGAAATACACACCTAATAGGAATCTGGAGTTAATCCGCGCTCCAAACACTCCTTTGCCCAAACGCCAACCAAGGTATCTTACTCTCTTCACAGATCACTCTATTTAAAGCCAGCTTCTCGCCTAACCTCATGTTAGCTTCCCGATGTGGGATTTCACCTTCAGCAGAGTTTAATTCCATCACAACCGCCTGTCGTCCCAATTTAGCAAAATAATCAGCCTTTGCGTGCAAAGGGATTCGAACCAAAGTTCTCTTGATAACCATGTCACGCCACCACCACTAGGACACAAGCTCATTTGTGACTTAAAACATGCGCAAATATTTATAAAGCTTATGTGCTAGTGTCCAGATTCTTTTAAGAGCAAAATTTAAAAATTCTGCAAGGGCCAAGACTTGAATCCAAGCTCCCTTACACCCTTAATGACGCCACAACCACTAGGCCATAGGCTCTCCTTGTGTCATGATTTCCCCAACAATATTCTTAAAGCTTACTCACTCACATCCAGGGTTTTATTCACCTAAACCAAAATTTTTCCTAAAGCCCAGGTTTGAACCCAAGACTTCATGGAAGCCCCCTAACCTTCCAAAATCACTCACCTAATAGGTCCAACTTGCATTAGTTCCGTTCTCTTGTTCTCAAACATTTTAAACGCTCCCATGCCCAAGGCCCAATAGGCCCAATTCTACTAGGCCCAAATTCAGGGTGTTACAGCCTTTATGGGTTTTTACTTTAATTTGGGACTTTTATTTTGATTTATAACTACTAGTAGTAGAGACAATCAGATTTTCAAAAATTAGACCTTTTTAATAAATTACACACAAAACGCAAACTATTTTAAAAGCTTACACAATAAACGACGCTTTGAAAATTAATAACGTTTTTAAAATAAATAACTTTTCAATGATTCATGCTTTAAAAATGAAAGACACGTTTTTGACTCATCATTGAATAACACAAAGTGATTAAATAAAAATGAGGATTTCAACGACGACATATTTTACAAAAATCACTTTAATGTGACATTGCCAGATTCAGCCATAACGTCCAGGCTGGGTTTGGGGGTTCCAATAGCAAAATTATGTTTTTGCCCCCAAAGTTACACATATTTACACTTTTTCCCTTAGGCTGGTAAAATGATTTTTTTTTTTCAATTTCCTTGTACCAAAATTTCCATTTATTCACACACTTACACACATTTTACAACTTTTTACAAACTTGTCCTTTTTGACAATTTCACCGAAAATCACTTAGTAAAAGTCATTTATTACACACCGAGCATTCATATTCTACAATTAAACATCAAAACACAAGCATTTCTCATATGGGAAAATTTTCAAACATCAACCCTAGCTCAAATAAATGGTAGAAATAGAGAGATCGTGTTACGAGGATTTCAAAAAACTTAAAAATCATTAAAAACAGGGCTAGAACGGAGTTACAATCGAGCTTGGAAGCTTGAAAAACCCTAGCCATGGTTTTCCCTTGTGAAATTCAGCCATGGGGTTGAAGATGGACAGAAATTGGCTTTTAATTTTGTTTTTAATTCATTTTAATTACTAAATAACCAAAATGCCCCTAACTTAAAAATATTCTATTTCACCTATTTCATGTCCAATTTTGTCCAAAAAATTAACCAATGGTCAAATTATAATTTCAGGACCTCAAATTTAAAATTTCATAAGAATTGGACACCTCTAACATATAGAACTCAACTTTTGCACTTTTTTACAATTTAGTCCTTTTGACTAAATTGAGTGCCCAAACGTCAAACTTTTCGAACGAAATTTTTAAGAAATCATTTCATGAAATCATAGACCATAAAAGTGTAATAAAAATAAATTTTTCCTCTTCGGATTTGTGGTCCCAAAACCACTGTTCCGATTAAGCCCAAAATCGGGCTATTACAAGGTCACATTGGAATAGTGGTTTCGGGACCACAAATCTAAAGTTGAAATATTTATTTTAATATTATTGTAAGTGTTTACAGCATGATAGCATGTATATGTGAAAGTTTCGTGAAGAAATTTTATCGTTTGAATGCTTAATTCAGTAAAAATGACTAAATCACGTAAAGTGTAAAAGTACAGTTCTATAAGCTAAAAGTGTTTATTAGCTATGGTTTTTAAAGAGAGCATCCTCAAATGGTAATTAAACCATTTGAAATGTGAGTGGACATTTATGGTCATTATTATGTATGTTTTAATGATTTTATTATAAGGTTAATATAGTAAATTAATTAATAATGTTATAATTAATAAAACAAAAGGCCATTTTTCTATTCATTCATCTTTTAACCGAAATTTGCTAAAGAAAAAAAGCCATGGGAGCTTGAATATTCGGCCAAACAAATTTGTGTGTATGTAAGTCCATTTTTGTATCGTTTAATGGTCGTTGCAGCTAGTACTAGCTAGCCCAGGGACTAATTTGCAAAACTGTTAAACATTTTGAATGATGCCATTGATGATTACATATGTGTTTTGATGTTTCATGATAGATTATGAAAGTTTGTTGTGAATTATACAAGTTTTATAAAGTTATTTTTAGTAAAAATGCAAAATAGGGATTAAATTGAGAAAAGTGTAAAGTTAGTCGTTAAAATGTGAAATAAATGAATATTATGGGCTGCTAGGGGCATTATGATAATTCTTCTAGCATGGGTCTATTGGGAATTTCATTAATTTGTGACTTTATGAAGTAATGGCTAAATTGTAAAAATGTGAAATATGTGGGACAAAAGTGTAAATATGTTTTAAAGTGTATTTTGGATTGAATTGAATAAATAGTTGATTAAATAAGTCAATTTTGAATATATTTAGATCAAGAAAAGCGGAATTTAGATCTAGATCGGGGAAAAAATGAAAGTTATCGACTAATCGACTTATTTCGTCATTTACACCTTTGAGGTAAGTTCGTATGTGAATAACCATTATTATAAGTGAGATTTAATGCTTTATATTGAATTGTTGATGAACATAATTGTACGGATATATTTGATGAAGCTTCGGCTATGTATTGGCACTTAGTGTGCGAGATCGAGATAGCTTCGGCTATGTATTGGCACTTAGTGTCCGAAATTGAGATAGCTCGGCTATGTACTGGCACTTAGTGTTCGAGATTAAGATAGCTTCGGCTATGTATTGGTAATTAGTGTGCGAGATTTCTGAGTATCCAACATTATTCCAAATGATTCAACAAGTATATCAAGGATATGAAATGGTTAGAGATAGTCATGTATTGGCACATGTATGTACGTAAATTCAATTGAATATTGAATCCATGAAATTAAAAGTTCATGATCAGTGTGGGAATAAATATATGGTAAACTTAGTTGATGATTATGTGTTAGGTGTTTGGGATAAATTGTGCTGTGACATAGTATGTTTTACTCACTTAAATTGTGGTTCAACAGGTAAATGAAAGAAGACAATGTATATGAGATTAGTACGAGATGGTATAGGTATGTGTATAAACCATTTTAGCTTTGAATGGGAGAAGTGATGACGAATGTATATGGTTTTATGAATGAGCACTTGAAAGGTTTGATAGTTAAGAAAAGTTGCATATTAACATATTAAAATTATTGAATCATGTTTAAGTGATTGCATTAAATTTATCTCATACGAGCTTACAAAGCTTTATAGCTTAATTTGTTTATTTTCCCGTGTTTTATAGTAATATCAAAGCTAACTCGGATTCAGGGATCGTCGGAGATCGCTTCACGCTATCCACCCATAACTTGGTATTAATGAATTCTGGTAATTTGAGTATATGGCTTGTATAGGGACTTTGGTCATGTTGGTTATGTTATGGTTATGATTTTGGCCATTTGAATTGGCTTGTAAATGGGTAAGATTTGGTTTGTATATTTGGCCATGTGAATTGGCTTATTTTGGTTGATTTTATCATGTTTATATGTATACAATTGACCTATGCTGTGTGATTGAGGTGGATTCATGATGCTCATTGATAATAGATAATTTTGAACGGCAATAAGTGATGATTTGTGAATTGGTGTGTTTGTGGAATTGAGCATAATAATGTATAACTGTAAATGGTAATTTTGATGTTTTGAGAAGACAAAGATTGGCATGAAAATTAGATGGCAATATGTGGTATTTATGTTTTGTATTGGTTGGTGTTGGAATCAGTATAAATCATGTTTGATTGGAATTTAAATATATGCCTTTTGATGCTATATGGTGTATTTGAGAGGTGTAGGTTGTAACATCCTAGAAATGGGCCTATGCATTTTTGATTTAATTATACAAAATGACATGTCTTATGCGTTATGAATGTATTGTGAACATTTTTGGAAACTTGGAAATGTAAGGAAATGTTTCAGAAATGTTAAGTTTCAAAAGAGGAAAGTAAACATTTTTGGAAACTTGGAAATGTAAAGAAATGTTTCAGAAATGTTAAGTTTCAAAAGAAGAAAGTAAACATTTTTGGAAACTTGGAAATGTAAGGAAATGCTAAGTTGAAAAAAGGAAACTAAAACAAGGTGGCCTTAAGAAAATTTGTAGGTAAAACATGACATGAAATTGGGCTTGGAAGAATGGCTACAAGGCGCCACTTAAGGGCCTAGCAAGTGACGCCACATACAGGTGCAAATGGTCTTGAGTTCGAGTCACTTAGGAAGCAAAATAAAATTTTTATTTTTGCTACAAGGAGCAGAGAGGTGGACGGCATTAAGGCTTTTCAAAGAGGAGTTTTATTCTCTTTAAATTTCGGCTAAATAGGGGATAAATAATAGATTTATTTTAGATTATTTTCAAGAGAGATAAATGAGGATTTATTCTTTAATTTTTTAAATTAAATAGATAAAGCTATCAAAATAGAAGAGTGGTGGCCAAGTAAGGAGTCTTGGCCTAGTAATTTCAGCAAAAAGAGGAAAGTTAAGGCCATTCACCATTCTTTCATTCTCCTTCCTCTCTGCCGAATTTCTTCTTATTGTTGAGCATCTATCTTTTTCTTTTTTTCTTTTAGCCTCCTAGCCGATTCCTTCTAAGCCTAATATTCCTCTCTCCTTTCATCTTTGAAATCGAATGCATAAGGGGCTCATAGCCGATTGTTCATCAAGTCTCTAAGCCGAATCTCTGAAGTGGTGTCAGGAGGGATCTGTCGAATTCAATATTAAGGGTAAGAATTTTATGGTCATCAATTCATTCTCTTCTTTAAGCCGAAACATAGGAACTAATATCATTATTATTTTGTGGCGGAAATTATAAGGAGTGTTTCGGGGTTCTGCAACTGTCGACTTCAATGAGGGATCTTTCGGGAATTCAAGGATCTAAGGTAAGTCAGGATTTACATTCGGCCAAGGGCCATCCATGATGGTTTAATGTTAGAATCGAACCTAACATATGCATATAGGTATTTCGACAGATATTTAAGACAAGGGATACTTTCGGGAGTTGAAAATCGCAAGGTGAGTACATAAGCACAATCGACCAAAGCCTAGTTTAGTATTTAGATTTCATCTTTAAATATTTAAAAGCTGAACTAATCAAGCCTAGTGATTGTAGTGCTAGCCGATTTCAAGGAAAGAATACTACAAATTTCAGGATTTGATTTTTTTAATCCAATCGGCAACAAGGTAAGTTTTGGTTACCAGTACTCCTTCGGATTTAGTCTTATGGCCGAATAGGCTTTTACTAAATAGTAAGTGATTAATCAAATGTAGGAACTTAAGATCTAAATCAGTAGATCAGTTTTTTCGAGATTTTAAGGAATTCGTTAAGTATATTAGGTGTGTACCCTACACTAATCTTAATAGATTTATGGCTTAAACTTGATATATGTATTAATACGAAAGTGTAAGAATGTGGCTAAGGTACCATGTTATGGTACAAAGTACTCAGGTACGTTTCCTACTCCTACTAGGATTCTGAAATATGTTATATTTAACATGTGATAAGTGATAAGAATGTGAAATTTGGCATGTTAATGCATAATATATTATATGGGGCATATGGGTTATTGAAAAGGGGAAGTAAATGTGGTGACCTAAGACCACGATATCTGAATGTGGTGACCTAAGACCATGATATCTGGATTTGGTGACTTCGGTCACAATTATTTAATCTGGTGGCTTTGCCACAAATATTTATAAGGGCGATGAGCACGTCGACCGCAGCGACTGCCTTCAATGGTGTGTAGCGGATGGAGGGTTGACTTAGTAGTCCCCACGGTGTGCAGGATGGTACGGGTAATGTGTAGCGGATGACATCTAGGTTTGGGTTCAGGTTGCATCATCTTTTCTATCTGTTATATGAATACGTATGTGATATGATAATGTATGCCTAAATTGTTAAATTTTAGTGTTGTGGTACACATTGAGTCTGTTGACCCACCCCGTTGTGGGAACATTTTTCAGGTGATGATCAATAATGGACCGGGTCGGCAGGAGCTTAGTGGTGGCCATGCCCAGCAAGGAAATTATTATGTGGACTCTTTATTTTTTCTAAGTACTTTAAATTTCATTTTGGGTTTTTATTTGATGTAATAAGGCCATAGCTAAACTATTTTACATTTATTTTTATTTATTATGTTTACAAATTTTTATCAATTAAAGTTTAAGTGGATTTCTTTTAAACTAAACCCTAAATGTTTTGACATCTAAGATAAAGAGATTTCAATATAAGATAAACCTGTTTTCAACTCGAGCCCAACCCACTAGCAAACTATCTTCAAAATACACCGATTTCCAAAGTAATAAAAGAATTTTTAACCGATTTACTTCGAGGAACATACCAGATCCGGTCCAGGCTCGTGGGCCGGGTATGGGGTGTTTCAGTTTGGTATCAGAGCTCAGATTTTAAACACTCGGCCTGTGGTTTAAGGCCCAAAACGTTTTCAAAATCTAGGCCAAAAGAAATTAGTGGAAATTTTCAGGTTTTTCTGGCATGGTACCTAAGTCTCCGACCCGCAGCCCACCAGGTAAGTACTTCTATCCATTTTTGCGATTTATTGAATGATCTGTAGAAGGGTAGAAATGGAATGGAACGTAGATTAGCATGATAAGTACTTGAACCCTAGGATTAGTTTTCCCCAACACTTGCATAAGACTTAAGTGCCTAACTAAACAACCCTATGGCTAAGTCGCCGAGTTAGGGTGTGGTAACCCCTGTGCGCATGTCTAGGATTGGATCCGGAAGAGCCTGGTACTTAAGTAGTCCTAGTGGCTCACCTCCTCTTCGCTGGAATCCTACCTGGTGCGTAGCGTCGGTTCACCCTAACCAAGAGGACTCGGTCATAGGCTAAACACAATAACTAAAACCCGAAAGGGAACTAGCCGTGTTTTTATAAAAACCCTAGTTAAAATTACCTTTTTAATTTGTGAAGACTATTTTTACAAAAAATTTTCCGAAAAATTTTCGATTTATAGAATTACAAAAATACCCCTAGTGGTAAAATTACAAAAATGCCCTTGGTTTATGAAATTTCCAAAATACTCACAGTTTTTATCAAAATTTTCATTACTTTATAAAATGTTCAACAAACCCTAATTTGCAAATTATCAAAAATACCTTGATTTTGGAAAATTACAAAATTGTCCCTAACTTACAAAATTACCAAAATGACCCTAACCTCCAAAATTTTTGCAATATCACCAAAATAGAAAGCAAATTCACAAAAAGAACCCTCAAAGGTTTGCAAATTTTGAAATACCCCTGAATTATTAAACTTTACAAATTTACCCTGGTTTATTACCAAAATACCCCTGAGTTTCAAAATTACCAAAATACCCCTGCATTTCAAAATTTCCAAAAATACCCCGAGAATGCAAAATTACCAAAATACCCTTATTGACAAAATCACCAAGGAACTTTATTTTTGAAAAAAAATTACAAAAATACCCCCTGTAGGACAAATGACGAAAATACCCCTGGGATAGGAACGGACAGAAATGTCCGAAGAGTGAATGTGTATGGGAGATACTATGGAATGGATGTCACTGAATGAATGTTTGAATGAATGTACTTCTCTGAATTAGGATAGAAGACATGAAAACTTTGATTGAATCGAAAGAACCACTACTGAGCTTCTATCCATAAAATTTCTTCATGAGATAATCGAGTGAAACAAGTACTAATTCATAAAATTTCTTAATCAGATTAAAGCACGGTAGTAGAAATGAGCTCTAGGGGACGTGGTCGAAACGTGCGAGGACGCGGTAGAGGTAGGATGACCGTGTCGGAAACCATTAGGTCGGGTCAAGGGTTTGACAACGAGGTACCACCGCCGCCACCACCACCCCAAATTTGTTGGTGTTAAGCGAAGCAAGCTCGGACGAGGGATAATCTTTGTGTCGCAGTCGTGTCTCGCGAGTTCTTGAGTTGGTGGCTAGTGCAAGAGGAAATTCAGGAGCTCGGAAGTCGGTACCTAAGCGACTTCGTGCCAACGGAGCTGAGCTGTTCCGTGGAGTGTCAGGAGTGGCACCCAGTACCTCTGAGTATTGGTTGGAATCAACTGAGTGGATTATGGATGAACTAAATCTGACCCCAGAGGAGAAGCTGAAAGGAATGGTGGCATTCCTACGCGATGAAGCGTACCAATGGTGGCTCACAGTTCGTGATGGTGCCACAGCTGAAGGTCTGACGTGGGACTATGTTAAGACGGCTTATTAGAAGAAGTATGTCGGTACCCGGTATACTGATGAGCAAAGGAAGGCATTTATGGGGCTGGTTCAAGGGAACAAGTCCATGGTAGAGTATGAAGCTGAGTTTCTGAGGCTGAGCCGTTATGGCCGAGGAGTGGTGGCTACGGAGCATGAACGATGTGTCTGATTTGAGGACGGTTTGAGGAATGATTTAAGGTTGTTGATAGCCCCACATCAGGAACGGGAATTTTTCGCGTTAGTGGAAAAGGCTAAGGTAGCCGAAGGAATCAAGGACTCGGTAAAGCAGAACTCTGATAGGAATAGGCCCAAGAGGGGTTATGGGTCGTCAGGACCATCTGGGAGTGTGCAGAAAAGGCCCAGAGTTGGTGGGCCGTGAGGTCAGCAAGTTGGTGTAGGAGGGCAGTATCATCCTTGTGATCAGTGTGGGAAGAGATACTTAGGAGAGTGTTAGAAGAGGATAGGAGGATGTTTCAGGTGTGGGTCCAAGGACCATATGATTAAGGATTGTCCAATGAAACCGGAGGGAAGTCGGCCAGCAGCTCAGAACGTTAATCAGGCTGGTAGAGGTGGAGAGCAGCCTCAACGTGGTCGTGGTCCAAATAATAGAGGTAATGGTGCTGGCAGAGGACGTGGAACACCAGGCAGAGGTGCTGCTAACATTAAGGCAAGGCAACCGGGTTTGGTTTATGCAGTTCGCCCGAGGGAGGATGGAGACGTACCGGATGTCATAATCGGTACGTTCATTATCCATGGCAAGCCCTATTTTGCTCTTATTGATGTGGGCTCAACCCATTCATATGTTGCATGTAGTATAGTGGAAACACTAGGCCTAGACTCTAAACTTTCTGATAGGGAGATGACTGTAGTAAGCCCATTAGGCCAAACTGTAGTGGTGGATAAGATCTTTCGGAGTATACCCCTAGAAATTCAGGGAGTGAACTTTCGGGCTGACTTAATGGAGTTACCCTTCGGAGAATTTGACCTCATACTTGGTATGGATTGGTTAGTAGAGCACCGGGCCGTGTTGGATTGTGCGGCTAAACGAATGGAACTAAGAACCCCGGAGGGTGAGGTGGTTATCATGATAGGAGAAATAAGGAACTACTTGTCTAATATAGTTTCGGCACTAAAGGCTGAAAGGATGGTTCAGAAAGGGTGCAAGTGTTTCTAGCCTTCGTAAGTGCGTTAGATGGAAAGGAAGAAGGTGTCAGTAGAGTCAGAACGGTAAGGGACTTCGTGGATGTGTTCCCAGAGGAATTACCGGGAATACCCCCAGATAGGGAGGTGGAATTTGGAATAGATTTGCTACACAGTGCGACTCTCCGTGTCAATTGCCCCGTACAGAATGGCACCAAAGGAGTTGATGGAGCTCAAGGCTCAGATTCAAGAATTGCTGGATCGTGGGTTCATACGACCCAGTGTGTCTCCGTGGGGAGCACCGGACCTGTTTGTGAAAAAGAAGGATGGAACTATGCGAATGTGCATAAACTATCGTCAGTTGAATAAACTGACCATCAAGAACAAGTATCCTTTGCCAAGGATAGACGACTTGTTCGATCAGCTAAAGGGGGCAGCTGTGTTTTCAAAGATAGATCTACGGTCGGGATATCATCAGTTGAAGGTAAAGGAGGCAGATATCCATAAGACCGCTTTTAAGACAAGATATGGCCATTATGAGTTTGTAGTAATGCCGTTTGGATTGACGAACGCACCAGCCGCGTTCATGGATATGATGAACCGGGTTTTCCAACCCTACTTGGATAGGTTCGTCGTCGTGTTTATCGACGACATCCTTGTGTATTCGAAGTCGGAGGAAGAGCATGATGAGCACCTACGGATAGTGTTACAAGTATTAAGGGAGAATAAGCTCTATGCCAAATTCAGCAAGTGTGAATTTTGGCTTAAGGAGGTGGCATTCTTAGGACATGTGGTATCCGCAGAGGGAATAAGGGTGGATCCTAGGAAGATTGAAGCAGTGTTGGATTGGAAACCACCCAGGTCCGTGGCTGAGATCCGAAGTTTCTTAGGTTTGGCAGGCTATTAGAGGAGGTTTGTGGTAGGGTTCTCGTCAATAGCCGCGCCTTTGACAAAGTTATTGAGGAAGGAGGTACCCTTTGTATGGACAGATAAGCAACAGGAGAGCTTTGAGAAGCTTAAGAAGGTCTTAACGGAAGCTCCAATTCTGATTCAGCCTGAGGCAGGAAAGGATTTTGTGGTGTACTGTGACGCTTCGCATACAGGATTAGGTTGTGTTCTAATGCAAGATAGAAAAGTAGTCGCATATGCGTCTCGACAACTAAGGCTTCATGAGGTTAACTACCCAACTCATGACTTGGAATTGGCGGCAGTGGCTTTCGCTCTTAAGGTGTGGAGGCATTACCTTTATGGAGAAAAGTCAATAATCTACACGTACCACAAAAGTCTTAAGTATCTGTTGACTCAGAAAGAGTTGAACTTAAGACAGCGAAGGTGGGTGGAGCTATTAAAGGATTATGATTGTTCGATCGAGTATCACCCAAGCAAGGCGAATGTGGTAGCGGATGCTCTAAGTCGAAAGGTAGTGTCAGATCTGAGGGCGACGTTCGCACACTTAAGTTTGTATGATGATGGAAGTCTGCTGGCAGAATTGCAAGTCAAACCCACGTGGTTGAATGAGGTAAAGGAAAATCAATTGTTGGATGAGGACTTAAGTGCTAAGCTACAGCAGGTACAGCACGGAGAGTTAGAAGATTATGGTGTTAACGATGAGGGAGTATTGTGCTTCAAGGGAAAGGTCTGTATGCTAAAGGACGAGGAGTTAAGACAAAGGATTCTTCGGGAGGCGCATAGTAGCCCTTATGTTATGCATCCCGGAGGCACTAAGTTGTACAGGGATCTAAGGGAACAGTTTTGGTGGCCTGATCTTAAACAGGAAGTTACTGAATTCGTAGGAAAATGTCTTACGTGTCAGTAAGTTAAGGCTGAACACCAAGTTCCATCGGGATTACTTCAACCAATCGAGATTCCGAAATAGAAGTGGGAGAGAATCACCATGGACTTCGTTAGTGGGCTTCCCCTTACGCCTGACCAAGTCCGCGCATTTCATTCCGGTAAGAGTGGATTATTCTCTTCAGAAGATGGCCAAGTTATATGTAGCGAAAATTGTGAGGTTACATGGAGTGCCGGTGTCAATCATTTTGGATAGAGACCCCAGATTTATGTCTCGATTTTGGAGGGCACTTCATCAAGCTTTAGGTACTAAGTTGGATTTCACTACGGCCTTTCATCCACAGTCGGACGGGCAGTCTGAACGGGTAATTCAGGTGTTAGAAGATATGCTGAGGGGCTGTGTGATGGATTTCCGAGGAAGTTAGGAGGACTATTTGCCTTTAGCAGAGTTCGCCTACAACAATAGCTACCAAGCTAGTATTCGGATGGCACCGTACGAAGCACTGTATGGTCGAAGGTGTCGGACTCCTACGTGTTGGACGGAATTGGGAGAACGTCGAGTTTTGGGTCCTGAGATTATGGCCGAATCCGAAGAGAAGGTGGAGATAATTCGGGCACGGTTGAAAGAAGCCTCTGACAGGCAAAAGTCGTATGCCGACCTCAAGCGGAAAGAGATAGAGTTTGAAGTGGGGGACCAAGTGTTTCTAAAAATCTCGCCTTGGAAGAAGGTAATGAGGTTTGGTCGCAAAGGGAAGTTAAGCCCAAGGTTTATAGGGCCCTATCGAGTGTTGAAGCGAGTTGGACCAGTGGCATATCAGTTAAAGTTGCCACCGGAGTTGAAGCAGATGCACGACGTATTCCATGTTTCCATGCTATGTCGATATCGATCGGATCCATCTCACGTAGTACCGGTTGAAGAGGTGGAGTTAAGGCCAGACTTATCCTACGAAGAAGTGCCGATTCAGATCTTGGAACGAGACGTAAAAGTGTTACGGAGGAAGTCAGTTCCTCCAGTCAAAGTGTTATGGCGCAACCATGGATCGGAGGAAGCTTCGTGGGAGCCAGAAGAGGCAATGGGACAGCAATACCCTCATTTATTTTAGCCAGGCAATTTCGAGGACGAAATTATTTTAAAGGGGGTAGAACTGTAACACCCCAGAAATGGGCCTATGCATTTTTTATTTAATTATACAAAATGACATGTCTTATGCATTATGAATGTATTGTGAACATTTTTGGAAACTTGGAAATGTAAGGAAATGTTTCAGAAATGTTAAGTTTCAAAAGAGGAAAGTAAACATTTTTGGAAACTTGGAAATGTAAGGAAATGTTTCAGAAATGTTAAGTTTCAAAAGAAGAAAGTAAACATTTTTGGAAACTTGGAAATGTAAGGAAATGCTAAGTTGAAAAGAGGAAACTAAAACAAGGTGGCCTTAAGAAAATTTGTAGGTAAAACATGACATGAAATTGGGCTTGGAAGAATGGCTACAACGCGCCACTTAAGGGCCTAGCAAGTGACGCCACATACAGGTGCAAATGGTCTTGAGTTCGAGTCACTTAGGAAGCAAAATAAATTTTTTATTTTTGCTACAAGGAGCAGAGAGGTGGACGGCATTAAGGCTTTTAAAAGAGGAGTTTTATTCTCTTTAAATTTCGGCTAAATAGGGGATAAATAATAAATTTTTTTAGATTATTTTCAAGAGAGATAAATGAGGATTTATTCTTTAATTTTTTAAATTAAAGAGATAAAGCTATCAAAATAGAAGAGTGGTGGCCAAGTAAGGGAGTCTTGGCCTAGTAATTCCGGCAAAAGGAGGAAAGTTAAGGCCATTCACCATTCTTTCATTCTCCTTCCTCTCTGCCGATTGAGCATCCATCTTTCTCTTTTTTCTTTTAGCCTCCTAGCCGATTCCTTCTAAGCCTAATATTCCTCTCTCCTTTCATCTTTGAAACCGAATGCATAATGGGCTCATAACCGATTGTTCATCAAGTCTCTAAGCCGAATCTCTGAAGTAGTGTCAAGAGGGATCTGTCCAATTCAATATTAAGGGTATGAATTTTATGGTCATCAATTCATTCTCTTCTTTAAGCCGAAACATAGGAACTAATATCATTATTATTTTGTGGCCGAAATTATAAGGAGTGTTTCGGGGTTCTGCAACTGTCGACTTCAATGAGGGATCTTTCGGGAATTCAAGGATTTAAGGTAAGTCAGGATTTACATTCGGCCAATGGCCATCTATGCTGGTTTAATGTTAGAATCGAACCTAACATACGTGTATAGGTATTTTGATAGATATTTAAGACAAGGGATACTTTCGGGAGTTGAAAATCGCAAGGTGAGTATATAAGCACAATCGGCCAAAGCCTAGTTTAGTATTTAGATTTCGTATTTAAATATTTAAAAGCCGAACTAATCAAGCCTAGTGATTGTAGTGCTAGCCGATTTCAAGGAAAGAATACTACAAATTTCGGGATTTGATTTTTTAATCCAATCGGCAACAAGGTAAGTTTTGGTTACCAGTACTCCTTTGGGATTTAGTCTTATGGCCGAATAGGCTTTTACTAAATAGTAAGTGATTAATCAAATGTAGGAACTTAAGATCTAAATCAGTAGATCGATTTTTTCGGGATTTCAAGGAATTTGTTAAGCATATCAGGTGTGTACCCTCACTAATCTTAATAGATTTATGGCTTAAACTAGATATATGTATTAATATGAAAGTGTAAGAATGTGGCTAAGGTACCAAGTTATGGTGCAAAGTACTCAGGTACGTTTCCTACTCCTACTAGGATTATGAAATATGTTATATTTAACATGTGATAAGTGATAAGAATGTGAAATTTGCATGTTAATGCATAATATATGATATGAGGCATATGGGTTATTGAAAAGGGGAAGTGAATGTGGTGACCTAAGACCACGATATCTGAATGTGGTGACCTAAGACCACGATATCTGAATTTGGTGACTTCGGTCACAATTATTTAATCTGGTGGCTATGCCACAAATATTTATAAGAGGCGATGAGCACGTCGATTCGCAAATGATCGCTTCGATGGTGTGTAGCGGATGGAGGGTTGACTTAGTAGTCCCCACAGTGTGCAGGATGGTACAGGTGATGTGTAACGGATGGCATCTAGGTTTGGGTTCGGGTTGCATCATCTTTTCTATCTGTTATATGAATACGTATGTGATATGATAATGTATGCCTGAATTGTTAAATTTTAGTGTTGTGGTACACATTGAGTCTGTTGACTTACCCCGTTGTGGGAACATTTTTCAGGTGATGATCAGTAATGGACCGGGTCGACAGGAGCTTAGTGGTGGCCATGCCCAGCAAGGAAATTATTATGTGGACTCTTTATTTTTTCTAAGTACTTTAAATTTCTTTTTGGGTTTTTATTTGATGTAATAAGGCCATAGTTGAACTATTTTACATTTATTTTTATTTATTATGTTTACAAATTTTTATCAATTAAAGTTTAAGTGGATTTCTTTTAAACTAAACCCTAAATGTTTTGACATCTAAGATAAAGAGATTTCAATATAAGATAAACTTGTTTTCAACTCGAGCCCAACCCACCAGCAAACTATCTTCAAAACACACAGATTTCCGAAGTAATAAAAGAATTTTTAACCGGTTTACTTCGAGGAAAATACCAGATCCGGTCCAGGCTCGTGGGCCGGGTATGGGGTGTTTTAGGGGCCCACATGGTGCGACCCATGAATCGCCTACGGCCAGCCTCGTCGATAGCTTACCCATGTTAGGTCACACAGCCTACCACACTGGTAGTCATAAGCTCGTGTCGTATCGACGATTCATACTTTTCGACTTTTTAACGATTTTCGATTGTAGAACAGTGTTTACACACCTGAATTCATTATAAGTTAAACCGCACTCCTTATACACCAAAACCTAAATTCCACCAAAATGTCATTTAATCAACTACATAATTCATTAATCAAACAAAGCCAAATGACAGTAAGGAAAGATTAGCAATCGAAACCCCTTATCGAAATCAACCAAAATCGCACCTTTAACTCCTTAATGAAGCCCCATCCAACCCTTGAACTCCAACTAGCACAAGAGCCACAAAACCCTTTTGTGTCAACCCTTAATCCTATTTCACTTAACAATTCAATTAATCCCAATAATATACATACAACCTTTCATTCAGCATCTTATAGAACTAACAACAAAACACCTACTCACTTACCAAACTGCTGACAGGGTAGAGTGCAACTTGGAAACGTAAGAAAGAGCAAATCAAAAAGGGGATCCGAAAATTGAAAAGACGCAAAATAGGGAAAAAGAGATCAATGGCTAGGGAAGTGCAAAATCGAACTAGATAAAGGTGTCGCAGAACTCACCTATCAATATTTGGCCAAGGAGAAGAGCCAAAATTATGCAAGACCAACTTGAGGGGAAGGGAAGATAGCGTCAAAAATTGGGAACGGAAAGAGGGAATTGAATTTTGAAAACTACGACAGTAAGTGGGGCAAAAAAATTAAAGCAAAACCAAAAATGGGCAAAACAAATGGAGAGGAAATCGTCACAGCAAAAATTGGATGACATAATCGGTACCAAAGAACTTGGAATAATCGACAAAAATCAAATGAAAGAAGAAAAACCAAGGAGGAAATTCGGCAGCAACAAGGAGGTTTTAGGGGGAGCAAACGGAAGCAAAATTGAAAAATAAGAGAGAATAAAAAAACTCTATCAGTCACCGAAATTTTGAAACAAAGAGAGAGAGAACTGAATTCTACATCCCCCTAAATCAGGATAACTTCCCACATCCCATAATTTCCTCTTAAAATCACTCCAACCTTCTCACCACTCAGACTTTTCATGAAACACAAACTCTAGTCGTCCATCCCTGCAAAAATTTAATCCCTTCGCGCATGCAAGGATTCGAACTTCAGACCTCAGGTACAATAACATGCCACTCATCCCCTAGACCAGCAGGCCAATTCTGACATATTTCACCAACATTTATTTATAAGCCTATTGATTGGAGATAGGGGTTTAATCATTTCAAAACAAAAATTTTTGCACAAGACAAGGCTTGAACCCAAGACTTCTTAGACACTCCCAGCACACATAACCACTGAAGCAGAAAGATATTTGTGTCACAGACATACAAAAATAAATATAAATATTTTTGGGCGTTACAACCATAATATGATTTTTGGATCACATTGAATAATGTGACTAATAAATAGACTAAATGTGATATTATAGATCAAAGAGATGAGGGTCAGACCTAGAATGGGACAAAAACGAGAAATTGACAGTTAGGTCCTTCTTTGCCATTTTTGGTGTCGAGGTAAGTTTGTATGTAAATAATACATCATTTTTTATTGATGTGTTAATATTTTGTTATATTATATGAGATATGGTTGAATACGGAGTAATTATTTGATGTAAATTATGAATTGTGATTAATTATGGATGAATTGGTAAAATGTTGAATAGTGAGAATTCCCGATTGAACCTTCGAAATAGAAAAGATACGAATGAGGTAGCTAGGTCACATGTGTGGTACTAAGTGTACGCCACTATGTGTACAAGAGAGCAACGAGATGGTTTTAGGTCACGTGTGTAGTACTAAGTGCAAGCCACTACGTGTACCAGACGAATAGGTCGCATGTGTAGTATTAAGTGTAGGCCACTACGCATACCCAATAGCTTCGATCACATGTGTGGTACTAAGTGTAGGCCACTATGTGTAAGTGATGGTCTTGGTCACATGTGTAGTACTAAGTGCAGGCTACTATGTGCACCAGATAGCTTCGGCTACAAGGGTGGTACTATGTGCAGGCCACCGTGTATCTGTTATTATTCCGATGAGTTCAACGGGAAATTGACTAAGTAAAAATACATGTGATCATGTAACAACTAAGTGTAATTGAATATGACTATGTGATGAATAAGTGTAGGTATAAGTGTGAAAATTTATGAACAATGTGCTCGATATTTGATCGAACCTTCGGTGAGATGAAATGGAGTAAGTGAAATTATGAAAGAGTAAATTTAGCAACAAAACAATTTTGGATAGCAACAGTTGTGTGACTTTGAAAAATCACAAAAAATTGTCTAGAGGTTGAATAAGATATGAAATTAAATCTTAATGAGTCTATTTTCACATAAAAGAAATGGTGTAAACAAAATAATTTCATATTCTGTGATATTTAAATTTTTGTGAGACAGGGTCAGAATGATGTCGGAATCCCCTGTTTCGACTTTGGAAAATCATTAAAAATTGTATAAAAATAATTATGGTTTATAATTTATATTCTTAAATTTCATAATGAGTTTAGTTTCAAGATAAACAAACGGGAACATTATCCAATTTTTTTACAATGAGATAATTAATTTTTTGTACAGAGGGGTCGGAATTGTTGGACAACGAAACAAGGGGAACTTTAAAGAATAAACTGTACTTATTGGCGAAACCAAAGTTTCTGAAAATTTTATGGTAAGAAGATATGTGAGTCTAGTTTCATGGGAAAATTAGAGTATCTTAATTTGAAGTTCTGTATCTTGAGATATAAATAATTTAGTGACTGTGACTCGATTAGACAACTTGAGATGAACATGAATAAATAGTGGAACTATGTGCAATTATGATTGTATTATCTTCAAAACATATTGTGAAGATTTATAAAAGCCTGTTAATAAATCACTTATGATTTACATACCTACTTACTAAGCTATAATGCTTACCTCTTTCCTTTCTTTTTCCTATAGTGTCACAGATGCTAGCTCGAGTTGGAGGTCGTAGGAGGTTTTATCACACTAAGAAGCTATGGATTGGTATCGATAATTTTTATTCTAGCTTTCTAAGTCTATGGCATGTATAGGGACTTGGTCATTTGTGTACATAATATTATGAGTTGGCCTAGAATATTGGCCTATGCTAATTGAAGGTCATTGTTGTATAAGGCCATTTGATGTGGCCAATATTTGTTATGTTATAAGTCTATGATGAAGCATTACATGGATGTGCATGCTTGTTTGGGTTGGATGAGTGAATGTGTGATAATTATGTGGAAAATACTAAATGTGAATGGTTGAGTAAGTTATATGCTATGATTAGTTAAGTGTATGTGTGGTTGTGCATGATCAATGTGATTTGTAAATGGTATGTGGATGTCTTAGTGTGGATGTTTGAATGCTTAATAATACCATGTTGTGTGATGATAAATTTGTATAAGTGTTTTGGGGTGGCAAAGAGCTTGGTAAATAGCCTTACTTGTGGCCACACGGCCATGTGCCTAGGGTGTGTGAAGTCTGCACTTGATTTTCTGAAATTCGAAATGCCACACGACCTAACATACGGGCGTGTATCTCGGCTATGTAAAGGACATGGCCTTGGACACGGGCGTGTGCCCCTGTTTTTTCAAGAAACTTATTCCAAAGTTCTTAGTTTAGTCCCGGACCACTTCCAAAGTATGTATTGGGCCTCGTAGGCCCTATTTAGGGACTCAAATATAAAAACTTGAGAAGTTTTAATTTGGATGAAATTTTTTGACTAGGTTTAATATGTTTACAACTGTATGTGTTCCAGTAATGCCTTGTACCATATTCCAGCGTTGAATACGGGTGAGGAGTGTTACAAACCCAAAAATAGGCTGTTACAACTCTCCCCCTTATAGATTTTCATCCCTGAAAATCTTATCAAAGAATAAATTAGAGATTTGCTTTCTTTTAACCTTATCAATTTCTCACATAGCCTCAAATTTCTCAACTCTTTAATCTCACGAGCTAAGACTCTGATCTGCCCTTCGCTATACGTCATATCAAGTTGAATTTCAATTTCTAAAAGAGATATTATATACAAAGGGTCTTATCTGAATCATCGCATCATAGATATAAGAAACAAATTATGAATCTTCTCCGGTTTTGACAATAATATAAGTTGAACGAGCCACTGCTTTATTTTCTCAATAATCTCATACGGCCCGATAAATCACGAACTCAACTTCTCTTTATAGCTAATTCGAGAAATTCTATTTTCACAGCAATACCTTCACAAACACTCAGTTCACTATCTGAAATTCAATGCTTTTACATATCAAGTCTGCATATGTTTTCTGTCAATCTGAAACTACTTTTTAACTGTTACGAATTACTTTCACTTTCTCTTCAATTTCTCTGTTGAAATCAATCCTGTGAATCTTTTTCTCACAAAGCTCGATCCAATAACAACGAAGTTCGGTAATTGCAATCATACAATACTTCATACACTGCCATCTTTATACTCATATGATAATTATTAATATGCTCAAACTCAACCAACAGTAATTGTCTTTCTTAATTGCTTTCACATTCTAAAATATAGTAACAAATCGTATCTACGAGAATCTGAATCACTTTCTTATATTATCCATCAGTTGGAAAATGAAATGCAGTGTTACAATGCAACCTCATACCCAAAGTTTATTGTAGTTTTCTTTAGAAACACAATATAAACATCGGATCTTTATCCGAAATAATAGAGATTGGCACCCTGTAAAAATTGACAATTTCAAAAATGTATAACTTAGCTAGTCTATGAAGTGAGAAATTATACTCACTGAGATAAAATATACAGACTTTTTCAACAATCAATAATAGTTCAGATAACATCTTCCTTTTACAAAATCCAACGAAATTTTATTTCATCTCCACTCAGATAATAACATAGACTGTAACAGTCCCGAAGGTACTTGATAATCAACTTCAACCTGTTGATAAATCAAACATTTGGATACAAGTCAGAAGTATCACGTTTCATACTCATTCACCAGTAAAACTGTCTCAGATTATTTTACATCTTAGTATTCCCCAAATGAACAGATAATTACCACAGTGGGCTAGATATAACAACTGTTGTATAATCTCTGGATTTCTCAGTACACGAACTCTGTCTCAAAATAACAAATAAACATTGGTTCCAATCTCAAGCTCTAAATCAGAAGTCAATTCACGTTGAACTTTTTTAACTTGTAATTCACTGATATATTTCTGAGCTTCAAAAAATCACGGAATAAACATCAATGTAGCTTTTAACTCAGCTAATATCTATCCATCATCCGATAAGATCAATCGTGTATTCATAGCTTGTAAAACACATAAAGATTTGTTGTTCAAAATATCTGTGACTATAATCATTTTTCCTGGATGATAACCAATTACTGACTCAAAATCTTTCGATAGTTCAAGCCATCTTTGCTGCCCCAAATTCAGATCTCTCTGTAACATCAAATATTTTAAACTCTTGCAGTCATCGAATAGGTTACATTACTCACCAAACAATTAATGTCGCTAACTATTCAATGCTACAATGTCAATCATCTCTAATTCGCACGTCGAATTACTCTTTTCATGCAACTTTAACTGTATGAAAGCATAAGACATCACTATACATTCTTGTACTAAAACACACTCCAAACCATTCAATGACGCATGACTGAAAATCATAAACTCTTTACCTGATTCAGGCTGAACCAAAATTGATACTTTAGTTAACAGTGTTTTTAACTGTTTACAACTTTATTAACATATATTAAACCAAATCAAACCTTGCACAAATGAAAACTTCAACAATCGAAACAACTTTAATTTACAATAATATTTCTCAAATAGAATCGTTCTGATAGATATAATTTTGTATCATGTCTTCTAAAATATGAATTCTTCATTCAGACTATCCATCTATTTACCCGTGAATGCACAAAATTTATTTCTGGACCCAAGGATAAACTCAAACATATATAACTCAATTAAACTTTCAAACAAATAACCCAATCAAACTAAACAACTGAATCGATCTTGGCTGTCAAACAATAACTTTTCAAAGAAAACCTTTTTTCTTGTTGTCAAGTTAACTCAGACATACAATTTATCGCACTTTCTTCAGAATACTAGTCAAAGATCTTCTTAAAAATTGCATAACTTGAATATGACATAATATTTCGTCTTTACTCATTGACATATATCAAGATTTACCTGGAAGTGATAACTATTAACCCAACACTCCATGTGGGGATAAAATCACCCACCCATCCCTACACTCCAAAAATTAGCACTGGTTGTGGCACTAAATAGTATTTGCAGCAGAGTTGCCAGTACAGTACACTTCCTCCAACATAATAATCCCATCCCACGCAACATATCACACATGAATGCAACATACATATATATATATCATGGCATGCTCATATACGGTCATACATAACATAGGGGCATAATAGTCATTTTATCAGTTTGGGGTCTAGGTGTACTAACCGACCCATCAGTAAGTCCACAATCGTCTCGGGCGACCCGTGCAACCTTAACAGTCAAACAGTGCATATGGGCGTAAGGGTGAGGCCCACTTAGCCCAAAAAGTGGCTCGACCATGTAATTTACATAGCCTGGCCCAAAATTTTCCACATGCCTATGTTGTTTACCCATGTAGGGCCCACGAGCCTGTTGGGCCCACACGACCCATTTCGGCCTAACATGGCCTAAAATGGACCAAGACCACCAAATCGCTCATGATGGTCTCGGTAGTCTAACGCCAACATTTTATGTGTTCGGTTCACCACACGAGTGAACACACGCTCGTGTAGCATCAATTTTCATACTTTTTTCGGCTTTTGCCAATTTACGATTCGGCAGTGTTACACATCTGGTTTTGATTCCTCACGAACAGTCATTCAGGCACTCACCATGAAACACCCCACACCCGGCCCACGAGCCTGAACCGGATCTGGTATGTTCCTTAAGAAAAACGGTTTTCGAAGTCCTTTATTACTTAGAGAATATTGGTGTATTTTTAGAAAACTGTTCATTTTGGATTGGGCTTAGGTTAAAAACCCGTTTATTTAATTTAGAAATCATTTAATTAGGGTGACAAAATAATTTAGGGTTTAAATGTAAAGACATAAAATTTTAATATCATAAATGTAAAGTATTTCGAAGCATAATAATTGCAAGTAAATAATGGTAACGAAAATAAAACTACGGCTTTTTAGGCCTTATTACATCAATAATTCCCAAACTTAGAATTTAAAGAACTTTATAAAAATGAAGGTCCAATTCATAAATATTTTCTTTGCTACGCATGGCCACCTTTAGCTCCTGCAGACCAGTCCATTCTTGCTCATCACCTAAAAATAGTCCTCAAAGGGTGAGTCAATGAGACTCAATGTGTACACCAACAAACAAACAATATTTCAGGCATACATATTCATATCAGAACATATACATATCAAAATGATGCAACCCAAACCCAAGCCTAATTATCCATCCGCTACACACCACCCGTACCTGCCAATCACATCGTGGGGACTACTAAGTCAACCCTCCTTCCGCTTACACACCATCGAAGCGGCGATCATTTGCGATCGGCGTGCTCATCGCCCATATACGTTGTGTCATTAGACACTATGTTCAGATAATGTAACCGAAGTTACCATGTTCACTTAATGGGGCCGTAGCCACCATATTTCGTTGGTGAGACCGTAGTCAACACCTATTCTTCCCCTTTCACATATATCCCATATGCCCCAAATATTTATACCATGCATATCTTATTTCTCATTCATATTATATATTCAAAAATATATATATATCGTATTTGTAATCCTATCAGAAGTAGGAAACATACCTGGGTAGTTTTACCTCATTTGTGGCACTTAGCCACATTCTTATTCGCATGCACATTTATATATATATATATATAATTGCCGTAATATATTGAGAGTTAGTGTGGGTACACACCTGATTCGCTTAGGTTTCCAATCCAAATCCCGAAAAGCTTGATCTAATGCCTTAGATCTTAATTCTCTACATTCAATCATTTAATACTTAGTAAAGAGCCATTCGGCTATAAATCCAGATCCTAGTAGGATTAGTATACTTAAAACTTACCTTGAAGCTCTCAAATCTCGAAATCCTTGTATCCCTCTGTCGAAATCCCTATAACTATATGTTAGATCAATTTCTAACATTTATTCACAACAAATAACCCTTAGCTGAATGTTAAATATAACTTACCTTAGATTCTTAAATCCCGAAATTCACCGAATAACTAGGGAACACGCGGCCTATGGTGTACCTTCGGGAAAAGAACTTCTCCTTCCTTGTAGTCGACACTTAGTAAATCCCGAAAGATCTCTTCAAGGTTTCGGTAACCATGAACATTAATGGAATTAGCCCTAGATTTTGATAATTCTAAAGTATAAAAGAATGGAAACCAAACTTGGATCTTACCCTTATTTGAAGAAATCGATTGCACCTTCACTTCAACCTTCGGCTATGGCCTTGATCTTAGCAAGCTTTCGGCTTTTGGAATATTGAGAGGAGAAGAATGAAGAAGAAAAGAATAGGGGTTGCTGAGAGAAAATTTGGTGAGAGGTTATCAAGGAAGAGTAAATAATCTTTGAATGGCCTCTCTTTTCCTTTTATAGCCAAATTTACTAGGCTAGAGTCCCTTACTTGGCCACCACTCTTCTATTATCATAAATAAAAGAGTTTAATCCAACATTTATCTCTTCAAAACAATCCAATTTAAAAATCCTTTATTTATCACCTTTTTAATCGAATATTTATGAAAATAAAACACCTCCTTTCTAGAAGCATGTGCCGTCCACCTCGGTCTTACGGAAGCAAAAATAAAACCTCCCTTATTTGCTTCCCAAGTGACTCAAACCAGTGCCCATTCCTCTTGCATATGGCGCCATTTCCATAGGCCCTAAGTGACATCTTCAGGCCACTTTTCCAAGCCTGTTTGTGTGTCAAATTTCACCAACTTTTTCTTTTAAGGCCACCTTGCCTTAATTTCCTATTTTAAACTTTAAAACTTGACATTTCTAAGTCATTTCTAAGTTTCCTAAAATTTTCGATCGGCTCTGTAAACTTGCCATTTTCTTACATTTCCAAGTTTCCAGAAATGTTCACTTTCCATTTTTGAATCATTTCCTTACATTTCCTAGTTTCCATAAATGTTCACATTCCTCTTTATTCCTTTACATTTTTAGGACATTTCCCTACATTTCCAAGACAAGACATTTCCTTACCTTTCCTTGCATTTCCTTACATTTCCATACATTTCTTCACATTTCCTTACATTTCCTTACATTTCCATACATTTCCATACATTTCCTTACATTTCCTTACATTGCCTTACCTTTCCATACATTTCCACACATTTCCATACACTTCCATACATTTCCATATATTTCCATACATTTCCTTATTTCTAGAATCCACATAACACATTCATAATTCATAAAACATGTCATTTTACCACATGGTTCCTTGTGTCATGCTTCACACGGAGTTTCTTTTAAAGCCTCATTTACCTAGCTCCCCTTTTTACTTAAAAACCAATAATTTTCCAAAGCTTTCTTCTTCCATCCTAAAATTCTAAAAACCCTTAATACACTTCCAACACTGCCAAAACCTACTAACTCATGAATTATGCACAAACGCATAACCCCTAATCTAGGATGTTACACACCAAACTACATTTGGTCAATCAAACACCACTATTAGTCTTATTTTATGGATAACAAGAAACCCAAAATTGATAATCCATTTATAGAATAACGTTACCTTCAATCGAACCACGATGATTCCCCATGAATCTTAAACTTCAACGATTGCTTCAGAGTTTCCATAGTCTTTCCTTAACTGCCAAACGATTGTTATCAGTTAACACCTAAGGCAGAAGAAGAAAAGGAAAGATGATTCTTTGAAGAACTTACTGAAAGAGAGCGAGAAAATCAAATAGAGGATAGGTTCAGCACTAGCACGGCCTTTCACCTTCGATTTATTGCTATCAAACACAGTTAAACACAACCCCACATAGTAACTCAAAAACCGAAACTTTAAGTGCTATGGTTACTTACCAAAAAGGAAGGAGGCAATGAAGAGGACTGGTTTCAACAGCACAACCCTTGAGGGAGAAGAGGAGGTTTGATTTAGGTGAGAAGAGAGAAACGAAATTGGCAGAGACAACTAAGGCCTATTCAGCCAACATAAGGGAAAAAGAAAAAGGGGAAGAAAAGAGAAGGAAGGTATTCGGCTAAGGAGAAAATAGGTGTCAAAAAGTGTAACTAAAGAAAGTGTAGATGCCCTTACCACAATCTGCTAAAGAGAGTGTAACATCCCCAAACCCGGCCCATTCACTACGACCAGAACGGTTATGTTAGTGAAAATATTTTTCTTTACTCGAATTTAAAACACGAAAGTTTACTATCTTTCTGGTAAAACCCGTGTACTTTTAAAACTATACTTTTGGACTTTGAAATTAAATAAAAGCGTCCATTTTAAAGCACTTTATTAACTCATGAATACTTTGATTAAGTAAATTCGAGTAAAATTATTTACACAAACTTATAATTAAATCTTTTCCAAGTCATAATCAATTTAAAATAAAATAGTAAAAGTAATAATTAAGTAATTTCCAAAGTAAATAAATAAAAGGCCCTTATTACACAATATTTAAAAGACCAAATACTTAATAAAACGACGTAAAATATTTAAACTTCTCTTCGCATGGGCCACCATGTGTCCTCCGATCCCGGTCCAACTATGCGTCACCTGAAATGGTTAATGAAAGAGTGAGTCCACCGACTCTTCGGCATAATCAAAACACGATTTCCAGCGTATGGGCTTGGCCCCATACCAAACCATTCACATAGCAAGTCATGCACATATGCATCTTAGCCCAACCCACTCCAACCGTAACACCAACCTTAGCAGACTCCCTGCCCAAGGCCGTGGATAAACCACCACCGATCACATCGTGATCCAAAATCTTACCTTGGCTACTCACTGCACAAGGCCGTGGGTTGAGCCACCGATCAACCCAAGTGATCTCAACATCAATAATGGTCTACGGTGATGCACATAGCCATCAACCGCCGAGATGGGCACCTAGCCACATCTCCCTTGAGGTAGCACCTAGCTAACCCTCAAGCGCTAATGTAGCCGAGGCTAACATTAGACCACGTACATCATATGTACCTTCTTCCTTCATCGATCCCATCCACCTCCCATGTATGTAAATGCAACATGTCAGATCATATCATAACATAAGAGTGGACATCACATTTTAATTATCATAACATATTTATATATACATCACAATACATAAATTTCACAAAATACTCACCTGGCGTCCAATTACCCAAACCGTGGTATTTACCATTTAGCCATTAAGATTGGCTACCACCCATCATGCATACATAAACACATTAGTAAACAAAGAACCGAGAATTAGTGCGTTGATTACGCACCTTATTACTAGCACAATTGATCAAATCCTGAGAACGTTACTTGATTGAGAACCTTGTCGAAATTCCTAAACAATCCACAGAAGAATCGGTCATCACTTAAAACATACCACTTTGTGGCCCTTGGCCGAATTCTCACTACACCCTTACCTTGATGAATCGAACCTTAAAAGATCCTTAGTGCTCCCTTTCTATGGCTACACAAGAAAGAAACAATATCAAGGCCCTAACAATAACATTCGGCCATCACCATAATACCAAAACCATCTTTTGGTTTCGGCACCTCACAAGAGAAAGAAGCAAAATCGATTACTAGGGAAGAGCTTACTTACTACCACGCTTGCAGAGACTGAGAGAGAATACTTAACGGCCTTAAGAATCGGCTTAGCAAGATAACAAGAGGAAATCAAAGTTTCGGCTAAGTGAACCTTTACTTTGGTGAAAATAAGAAAGTAACGAAATGTTGATGGCTTAAAGAGGTTCGTCTATTGATAGTTAAAGAAGAGAAAAGCAAGAGATATTCAAAGGAGAAATGGTTTCAAATGGACAAGTAGAGGTAGTGTTACGTTTTGGTGTAGGTAGTGTTTGAGAAGAACAAAAGTGAAGGCTTGGGAGTAAGGCTAAAATTCGGCAACAAGGAGGCTCACACCCTTTAAATAGAGTTTGGCTACTCCCCCCAACCTTCAAGGACGAAAATGTCAACACAAGAACCCCCCTAGCCGTCCAACACCTTTGTCTCTCTCCCAATCCCTTGATTTCCTCCTAAAAACACTCTACACCACCCTTTCAAACAATTTCAAACTTAAGCCAACTCATCCTTCCTCCTAGCCACCCATTTAAAATAATTTGAACAAGTCAAATCCTACTTTTAAGGTGCCAAAACCGAATCCAACACTTCCCCCTTGCTCATGACGCAAAAAGAAAAGAAAATCTTCGCCTCTGCACTCGATCCTGAGACCCCAAAGCCCCCTTGAGGCGTCACTTCTCCATGCCCTTAGTGGCATCTCCCTTGCCACTCTGCCAAGCCATTTCTTGTGTCTAATTCTCCCAAATAAATTTCTTAAGGCCTCCTCCATCCAAGCTCCCTTTTTAACCCTTAAAACTAAAAATTTTCCAGGGCATTCCACTACACTTTAGGGTTCTCAAGACCCCTAAAACTAACCCAACCACACATTGAAGTGTGCCAACCTCTGAGCTATGCCCAAACGCATAACCCCTAGAACCAGGGTGTTACAATTCTACCCTCCTTAAAATAATTTCGTCCTCGAAATTACTTGTCTAAACTAACAGTCCAATTCCTTCCACTACGCTTTTCCCTGCGCACTCGATCTTAAAGAGCTAACATACTTCTAGGCACAGATTCTAAGTTCCTACTCAAAGTCCCAATACTTTACGAGTAACAACACAAACAGTCACCAAAACTAACAAGACCACAAAGAATATTCCGAACATAAGAAACTTACCCGCTGGCACATCCGGCACATCATTATCCTCCCTCCGACGGACCGCATAAACCAGACCTGGCTGTCTTGCCTCAGTGCCACCATTACCGCGGTCTACTGCTCCATGACCTCGGCCGAAACCATTTCCTCCATGGTTCGGACCACGACCTCTCGTCGCTCTTGACCACCCTACGCTGGTTGCACACAACCACGACCATCGACCGAGCCCTGTTCGAATTCAGGGACAATCATAATCAGTGGAACTTGGACTTGCATCTAAAGCACTCCGAACACGATTCCGGCGATTCGCCAACATGGTACCTTCCACATTGAGCACACACGGACGATCCGGATTTCCGTGGTGGCTTAGCAATATTAATGCGAGTCTCAACCCTCGGTCTTTTCTCGAACCTCTCAAACACGCCGGCGATCCAACACTTCTCTTATCACGGTTCCTTTCTCTATTGTGCCTCTCGGCCTTCTTGACCTCCTCGGCTATTCGAGCTTTCTCCACTAAAGCTGCGAAGTCTCTTTCACGATGCGGAGCAATCAAAACTCGCAGACTCATCCCGTAGCCCATCTTCAAATCGGCGCATCTCTCATAATCCGTTGCCACGATGCCCCGAGCATACCGGCTCAAACGCGAAACTTCGACCGTACTCGCTATTGACTTGTCACCTTGCACCAAGTTGAGAGCGCCTTCCTCGAGCATCCACATAGCTCGCTCCGACATACTTCCCTTCAACCTTGATCTTAAAGTAACCCGGTCCACTCGATCCGCGGGGTACTTTCATAATGATGAGCCACCACCGGTAGGCTTCATCCCGTAGCAACGAAACAACACCCTTAAGCTTCTCCTCGGCGGTTAAGTCTAAGTCGTCCATAATCCTTTCAATGACCTCAAGCCAATACTCGCCACGTTTGGAGCTACCCGGACACTCCTCTAAAAACCTCGGCTCCATTCGCCCTAAGCCTTTCGGGCACTGACTTCCGATTCCTATTGCCCACATTGGCTCCTGCCACTCATTCGAGCACTCGCAACACAGCTTGTGACACTACGTCGTCTCCCCACCCCGGTCCTCTTTGTTCAACCTCAACAAGCGGTGGCGGTGCATCGCTCTCTGACCCATGGCGTGACCCAACCGGTTCCGATACTGACATCCTGCCTCTACCACGTCCACGAGTATTGCGACCACGCCCCCTAGAACTCATATCTAGCGCCTCGATTTAGTCTGTTTAGAAAGTTTTATGGATTAGAAATTCTTGTTCCACTGTTTTATCCACGAGCAATTTTATGCAATAAAGTTTCCGAGAGTAGTTCTTTCGAACAATCAAGTTCCACTTCCTACCTGTGGTAATTTCGTCATTTTCCTATAGGGGTATATTGGTAATAACTCAGGGTAAATTTTGAAAATAAAATTCCAACTTAAAGATATCTCCAAAATTCACAAAATCTCAGGGTTCATCTTGAAAATTTTGTTTTTCGAACACAATGTGTTGCCAAATTTCAGAAAACAGAGTTATTTTTGTAATTTTGGAAATCAGGGGCATTTTCGTAAATTCTCAGAATTGAGATATCACAACATTTTACAAAATAGAATTTTCTGATATTTAGTAAAGTAGGAATATTTCAGTAGAAGTTGAGAGAAATTTGAAAATTTCGAAACCAAGGGCATTTCGATAATTTTGTCAACCAGGGGTATTTTCGTAAATTTCCACAAATCAGAGTATCCTAATATTTTGAAAACTCAGATTTTAGTATTTTGCAAAGTAAAGAGCATTTTATCAAAATTTGAGGGTAGTATAGTAATTTTGCAATACAGGGGCGTTTTGGTAATTTTATCAACCAGGGGCATTTTGGTAATTTTGTAAATCGAAAAAAAATGTTTTTCAAAATCGATTTAGGGTTTACAAGTCAAAGGGTAAGTTTGAAAATTTTAAAGCAGGGATTTTAAAACAATCGAGCCATATCCCTTTCGGGTTTTATTAATCGGTTTAGCCCATGAACAAGTCCTCTTGGTTAAGGTGAGCAGTAGCTACGCACTGTAGGATACTGCGAAGAGGAGGTGAGTCACACTGGTTTGCTTAAATACCGAGCTCTTAGGTTCCACTCCTAGACATGCGTCTGGGGTTACCACACCTTAACTCGCGACTTACTTCACAGGTTTGTTTAAGAGATTTAAGTTTTATGCACATGTTTGAGTAGTCTAGTCCTAGGGTCCAATAGTCCTAACTTTCTAATCTACGAGCCCAAACTAAGCCCAAATCAATTCATACAAACAAAACAACACAATTTAAAAGTTCGAAGCACTTACAGTGGACTTCTGCCTGGAGTACAGTGCCATGCCAGAATAACCTGAAAACTTCTTATGAAAACCCACCTTTCGAAAAGCCCATTTTGAAAACTGTTTCGGGCCCAAAACCCTCAAAGCCGAGTTTTGAACCGGGCTCTGATACCAATTTGTAAAATCCCCAAACCCGGCCCATTCACTACGATTAGAATCACGGTTATGTTAGTGAAAATATTTTTCTTTACTCGAATTTAAAACACGAAAGTTTACTATCTTTACGGTAAAACCAGTGTACTTTTAAAACTATACTTTTGGACTTTGAAATTAAATAAAAGCGTCCATTTTAAAGCACTTTATTAACTCATGAATACTTTGATTAAGTAAATTCGAGTAAAATTATTTACACAAACTTATAATTAAATCTTTTCCAAGTCATAATCAATTTTAAATAAAATAGTAAAAGTAATAATTAAGTAATTTCCAAAGTAAATAAATAAAAGGCCCTTATTACACAATATTTAAAAGACCAAATACTTAATAAAACGACGTAAAATATTTAAACTTCTCTTCCTGCATGGGCCACCATGTGTCCTCTCCGATCCCGGTCCAACTATGCGTCACCTGAAATGGTTAATGAAAGAGTGAGTCCACCGACTCAGTGCATAATCAAAACACAGATTTCCCGCGTATGGGCTTGGCCCCATACCAAACCATTCACATAGCAAGTCATGCACATATGCATCTTAGCCCAACCCACTCCAACCGTAACACCAACCTTAGCAGACTCCCTGCCCAAGGCCGTGGATAAACCACCACTGATCACATCGTGATCCAAAATCTTACCTTGGCTACTCACTGCACAAGGCCGTGGCTGAGCCACCGATCAACCCAAGTGATCTCAACATCAATAACTGTCTACGGTGATGCACATAGCCATCAACCGCCGAGATGGGCACCTAGCCAACATCTCCCTTGAGGTAGCACCTAGCTAACCCTCAAGCGCTAATGTAGCCGAGGCTAACATTAGACCACGTACATCATATGTACCTTCTTCCTTCATCGATCCCATCCACCTCCCATGTATGTAAATGCAACATGTCAGATCATATCATAACATAAGAGTGGACATCACATTTTAATTATCATAACATATTTATATATACATCACAATACATAAATTTCACAAAATACTCACCTGGCGTCCAATTACCCAAACCGTGGTATTTACCACTTAGCCATTAAGATTGGCTACCACCCATCATGCATACATAAACACATTAGTAAACAAAGAACCGAGAATTAGTGCGTTGATTACGCACCTTATTACTAGCACAATTGATCAAATCCACGAGAGCGTTACTTGATTGAGAACCTTGTCGAAATTCCTAAACAATCCACGGAAGAATCGGTCATCACTTAAAACATACCACTTTGTGGCCCTTGGCGAATTCTCACTACACCCTTACCTTGATGAATCGAACCTTAAAAGATCCTTAGTGCTCCCTTTCTATGGCTACACAAGAAAGAAACAATATCAAGGCCCTAACAATAACATTCGGCCATCACCATAATACCAAAACCATCTTTTGGTTTCGGCACCACACAAGAGAAAGAAGCAAAATCGATTACTAGGGAAGAGCTTACTTACTACCACGCTTGCAGAGGCGAGAGAGAATACTTAACGGCCTTAAGAATCGCTTAGCAAGATAACAAGAGGAAATCAAAGTTTGGCTAAGTGAACCTTCGGCTTTGGTGAAAATAAGAAAGTAACGAAATGTTGATGGCTTAAAGAGGTTCGTCTATTGATAGTTAAAGAAGAGAAAGCAAAGAGATATTCAAAGGAGAAATGGTTTCAAATGGACAAGTAGAGGTAGTGTTACGTTTTGGTGTAGGTAGTGTTTGAGAAGAACAAAAGTGAAGGCTTGGGAGTAAGGCTAAAATTCGGCAACAAGGAGGCTCACACCCTTTAAATAGAGTTTGGCTACTCCCCCCCAACCTTCAAGGACGAAAATGTCAACACAAGAACCCCCCTAGCCGTCCAACACCTTTGTCTCTCTCCCAATCCCTTGATTTCCTCCTAAAAACACTCTACACCACCCTTTCAAACAATTTCAAACTTAAGCCAACTCATCCTTCCTCCTAGCCACCCATTTAAAATAATTTGAACAAGTCAAATCCTACTTTTAAGGTGCCAAAACCGAATCCAACACTTCCCCCTTGCTCATGACGCAAAAAGAAAAAAAAATGCGCCTCTGTGGCTCGATCCTGAGACCCCAAAGCCCCTTGAGGCGTCACTTCTCCATGCCCTTAGTGGCATCTCCTTGCCACTCTGCCAAGCCATTTCTTGTGTCTAATTCTCCCAAATAAATTTCTTAAGGCCTCCTCCATCCAAGCTCCCTTTTTAACCCTTAAAACTAAAAATTTTCCAGGGCATTCCACTACACTTTAGGGTTCTCAAGACCCCTAAAACTAACCCAACCACACATTGAAGTGTGCCAACCTCTGAGCTATGCACCAAACGCATAACCCCTAGAACCAGGGTGTTACAGAGAGAAACAAAGCAGTAACTGAAAAGAAAAAGAAATGGAGAAAAGGGAGATTTCAGTAGAGAGTACCTCATTTACCCAGCAAACAGAAACTGAGAATCCCCTACAGCCGAATTCTAGAGTGCCAGAGTCCAAATTCGGTACACCACTACCTCTTTCCTCATCCCTTGATTTTCTCCTCAAATCACTCCACCTAATCACACTCCCCTCAACCATTCAATTCAAATTCACCTCAACCACTTCGGTGTTTAAGTTAATCTCCAACACCTCCCACAGCACAGCAGCAAAACAACAATTCCTTACCAATACCAAGATTCAAACCTCAGTTCTCTGGCCTATGCAACATGCCACTTACCCCCTAGGCCAACAAGCTTTTTATGCCATGCTTTACCCACATTTGTTTAAAAGCTTACTAACCAAAAGCCCCAAAACCAAAATTTTAGACAAGCCGAAGCTCGAACCCAGGACTTCTCAGACACTCCCAAAAACACCCAAAACACTTGGCCACTAAAGCAGACAGGTATTCATGTTAAAAACATACAAAAATATATATCTAAGTTTTGGGGTGTTACAACTCTACCCCCTAAAAGAAAATTTTAGCCTCGAAATTTACCTATCAAAATAGATGAGGGTATTGTTGACGCATTGCCTCTTCGGGCTCCTAGTGGCCTCCTCTGAACTATGATTGCGCCAAAGTTCCTTAACCTGTGGGATAGACTTCCTCCTCAAGACTTTCACATCACGAGCTAAGATTTGGATCGGTTCCTCCTTAAATGTTAGGTCCGGTCTAACCTCAATCTCCTCAGTCAAAATTACATGCGTGGGATCAGAGCGATAATGCCTCGGCATAGAGACGTGGAATACGTCATGAATCCAATCCAACTCTGGTGGTAACTCAAGTTGATAGGCAACCAGTCCCATACGTTTTAGTATGCGATAGGGCTCAATGAACCTAGCACTTAACTTTCCCTTCCGTCCAAGCCTCAGTACCTTCTTCCATGGTGAGACCTTAAGAAAGATGAAGTCCCCCACAGAATACTCAATCTCCTTGCGCTTCAAATCCGCATACGACTTACGCACATGTCGATCGCCTTCAATCAATTCGAATTGTCGACATTGTCTTGATATCAAAAACCGATTCAGGTCCCGAACACGCCCTCGTCCAACTCAGTCCAACACAACGAAGTACGACACCTATGACCATATAATGCCTCGTAAGGTGCCATTTGTATGTTAGACTGTAGCTATTGTTATACGCAAACTCTACCTACGGCAAGTAATCCTCCCAACAGCCTCGGAAATCGATTACACAACACCTTAACATATTTTCCAATATTTGAATCACCCTTTTTGATTGACCATCTGTTTGGGGGTGAAACGCGGTACTGAAGTCCAGCCTTGTTCACATAGCCTCGTGTAACTTCCTCCAGAATCGAGACGTGAAACGAGGATCTCTATCTGATATGATGGAAACTGGTACCCTATGTAGTCTCACTATCTCAGCCACATACAGTTTAGCTAGCTTCTGTAAAGAATAATCAGTAAGAACTGGTATGAAATGGACTGACTTGGTCAACCGATCCACTATGATCCATACGGCATCCTTCTTAGTAGGCGTTAGGGGCAGCCCACTAACGAAGTCCATAGTTACCCTCTCCCACTTCCAAAGTGGAATTTTAACCGGCTGAAGCAACCCCGAAGGTAACTGATGTTCTGCTTTAACCTATTGGCAAGTCAGACACTTACTCATAAAGTCGGTAACTTCACGTTTGAGACCTAGCCACCAATATAACTCTCGAAGGTCTCGGTACATTTTATTTCCTCCGGGATGCATAACATAAGGACTATTATGTGCTTCTCGTAGTATAGACTGCCTTAAATTAGTATCTCTTGGCACACAAACTCTCCCACGGAAACATAGTACCCTTCGCTATTCAATTCAAAATCTGAAGTTTCCCCACTCTCAATCTTTCAGAATCGAAGACCCAAAGACCCATTTTCCAACTGTTTATCCTTAATCTACTCAACCCATGATGGTTTAACTTGGAGTTCGACCAACAAACTACCATCATCAAACAAACTGAGATGAGCAAACATCATTCTCAGATCTGTCATAGCCCTACGGCTGCGTCAGCCACCACATTAGCCTTCCCCGAATGGTATTCAATCGAGCAGTCATAATCCTTAAGCAGCTCAACCCATCTACATTGCTTAAGATTTAGCTCCTTCTGAGTGAGGAGATATTTAAGGCACTTGTGATCTGTGTAAATGATACACTTCTTACCGTATAGGTAATGCCTCCAGATTTTCAGTGTGAATACTACCACGCCAACTCCAAGTCATGTGTCGAATAATTCGCCTCATGGGACTTAAGCTAGCGAGACGCATATGCCACTACCTTACCCTCTTACATCAACACACATCCCAAATCGACATGTGATGCATCACTGTAAATAGTGAATTCCTTCCCAGACTCTGGCTGTATTAAGACAGGAGCCTCCGTCAGAACCTTCTTAAGTTTCTCAAAACTCGCTGCTTATCAGTCCAGACAAATGGTACACCTTTACGTAACAAGTTAGTCAGAGGTGTAGCAATAAAAAAAATCCCTCCATAAAACGTCTATAGTACCCTACCAGATCCAGAAAACTTCGAATCTTAGATACCGTTTTAGGCGGCTTCCAATCCAGAACAGCTTCAATTTTCTGACGATCCACTCTAATCCCTTTAGTAGATACCACATGGCCCAGATATGTTACCTCTCGTAGTAAGAATTCACACTTTCTTTGCTTAGCGTATAACTATTTCTCCCTCAAAATCTGTAGAACAAGTCGGAGATGTGCGCCATGCTCATCCTCAATTCTCAAACACACCAAGATGTCATTTATGAACACCACTATGAACCGATCCTAATAGGGCTAGAAGACTCAGTTCATCAGATCTAAAAATGCTACCGGTGCATTCGTCAATCCAAACAGCATCACAAGGAACTCGTAATGACCATAACGAATCCTAAACGCTGTCTTGTGAACATCAACCTCTTTGACTCTCAGTTGATGGTACCCCAATCGGAGATCAATCTTAGAGAATACCAAAGCTCCTTGAAACTAGTTGAATAGATCATCAATCCTCGGTAGGGGGTACTTAATCTTAATCGTCAGTTTATTCAGTTGTCGGTAGTCGATGCACATACGCATGGATCCATCCTTCTTTTTCACAAATAACACCGGTGATCCACATGGTGACACACCAGGGCGGATGAACCCTCAATCAAGTAACTCTTGAATCTGAGCCTTAAGCTCTACTAGCTCCTTCGGTGCCATTATATAAGGGGAGATGGACACCGGAGCTGTACCCAGTAGGAGCTCAATCCCAAATTCCACTTCACAGTTTGGGGGCAATCCAGGTAGTTCATCGGGAAAAACATCTGAAAAACATCTAACTATTTTGATATCTTTAACAGATGGAACCTCAGAATCAACACCATTGATGAAGGCTAAATATGCCTCACAACTCTTACAAACCAACTTCTCGGCCCTCAAGGCAGAAATCACATTTGATAGATAATTCTGACGCTCCCCTATTACCACCACTTCCTTCCCCTCCGCAGTTTTCAATACCACCCGTTTAGCAGCACAATCCAAATTCACTTGATGCTTAACCAGCCAATCCATGCCCAGTATTAAGTTGAATTCACCAAAAGGTAATTCCATTAAGTCGCCAAAAAGATGGCTCCTTGCACCTCCAAAGGTACATCTCTGAATAATTTGTTTATTTTAACTGACTGCCGTAAAGGACCCAACACAGTAATTTCACTCGTAGTGGTTTCAACCATTATACCCAAAGTCTCAGACACCGAGCATGCTATATATGAATGCGTAGACCCAACATCAATCAGTGCAGTATAAGGTACATTATGGATAAAGAACGTACCAGTAATAACATCTAGGGTGTCTCCGTCCTCTCAGCAATGTGCAGCATACACTAGAGCTGGCTGCCTCGCCTCAGTATGACCAGCACCTCTGCCTGGTGCTCCACGACCACGGCCCATACCATTTCCATCTCTGGCCTGCCCACGGGCTCTCAGTGGGTGCTGCTCTCAATAGCTGAACAGTATTCAGACCTATAACTTGCATCTACTTGGGCCTCCGTAGACAACCTCTGATACATTGCTCTAATAATCTGCACCTCAAATATGCCCCAATCCTTTTCCAACACTCGTCCTAATGGCATCCACCATAGTCAACACATGGATGCGGTCCAGTAGCAGCAATAGGGGCCCTAACTCTGACCAGCCCATCCCATCTGGCCTTTTTATTTGACCTTTGAATTGAACTTGAGGGCTTCGAATCCCTCTTATTCCTACCCTTTTCTCTGTTCAAACGCTCAGTACGCTTCACCTCCTTGGCGATCTTCGCCTTATCTACCAGTGTGGCAAAATCTCGCTCCCTCTATGGAGCTATCAAAACTTCCCTGAGGCTGTCCTCGAAATGAACACACCGCTCATAATCAATTGCCACCATCCCACGTGTATAGTGCCTTAATCGCAAGAATTCAGCTTCATATTCAGCCACTGATTTATCCCCCTAAGTCAAATTTAGAAAGTCCATCCTCTGTGCATCCACATAACTAGCCCCCACAAACTTCCCTTGGAACGCGGTCTTGAAGAATTCCCATGTCAATCGATCAGCCTAAGTACCCTCTTTAACCGTAAGCCACCACTGATAGGCTCCATCTCGTAATGATGACACTGCACCTTTTAGTTTCTATTCAGGGGTACAGTCTAGGTCATCCACGATCCTCTCTGTGGCCTCAGTCCAATATTCAGCCATGTTAGCGGCAACTCCAGCAATACCCTTAAAATCTTAGCCCCATTAGACTAGAGTCATTCTGTAACCAACCCACGGGCCACAGTACAAGTGTTGGGCCCTACGACCCTCTCCAGAATTCGCAACATAGCTTGGGACAATACATCATCCCCTGCCGCTCGATCGTGAGACCCAGTCTCAGTTACAAGTGAAGTCAGCGCATCTCTAGCTTCAGCATTAGGCATGTGGCCCGATGACGAAGACCCAGCCTGTGCACCTCTACTGCCTCCTCCACGGCTTCTTGTACCCCTTCCACGAGTACTTCTGGTACTCATTATCGATTTGCATATTATCTATTTTTAAAAATTTTATGCATCAGCTTACAGTTCCAATGTTGATTAATAGATATCTTATGGAAAGCAATATCAGTATTTAAGAGTTTATTTTCGTAGAACGCAGTGTCTATCAGTGTTTATCAGTTTTATTATAGTATCAGAATACACTAACTTAAGTGTTTCAGTAAAGTCTATCTATAGTAGTTTTAGAACGCGCTATCTATAGTAGTTTCAGTTTTAAACAGATAACAATTTTAAAGGACTTACAGAATCAGCACCGGAGACTCGGTGTACCACACATTCAGTATAGATATTTTAAAATACTTCCCAACCGTTTAGATCAGTTCTTTTTTGAAAATTCCAAGTTTTAGAATAAACCCAAACCAAAGCTAATTTGAAACTTGACTCTGATACCACTAAATGTAACACTCCAAACCCGGCCCAGACTTTATGGCCAAATCTGGAGATATCACATTAAAGTTTTTTTCAAAAACATTGGTTCTTTAGAAAAATCCATGCTTTTTATAAAACCTCGTTTATGTATCTTAATAGAAATTTAGGGTGTCTTGTTCTTTTAAAACTTAAGTGATTTTGGTAGAACGTTGATCATATTAATTTGTCACTATATTTTAAAACCAAGTTTGATGCTGAAGCTTTTATTATAAATTACGAGAACATGGTGTTTTGAAACCAATTATCTTTTGGAAAACCGCGTTCTACTACTAATCAAATGTAAACTAAAATAAGTAAAATCCCCAAATTAAAAGTTAAAAATTAAAGAGGCCTTATTACATAACAAAAACTCAATTAAATCCATAAAAATAAACTTAAATAAATAAATAGATGCGGTTGTGTAGCCACCTCCGACTCCCTCGCAACACCAATTCGCCTAAGACTGGGGATTACCTGTACAGATAAACAGAGAAGTGAGTTTACAAAAACTCAGTGTGAAACCCCATACAAATAATAAACCAATTATGCCTTTCAGAAAGTATAGTCTGGGCCTAAGCCCAACTCAATAACAGTTCAGTCCAGTTGAGCCTTAGCCCATTACAGTATCAGTATGGACCTTAGCCCATAACAGTATCAGTGTAGGCCTTAGCCCATAATAATATCAGTAACAGTCTAAGCATGCAATCAAAAATCCTACCCATCCATCCTGTACACTCTACTCCTTCCAGCCCAACACTCCATGTGGGGATAAAATCACCCACCCATCCCTACACTCTAAAAATTAGCAGGTTGCTGTTGCGCATTAAAAATGATATTACAAACAAAGTCGCGATCTGATACACTTCCACCAACATAATAATCCCATCCCATGCAACATATCACACATGAATGCAACATACATATATATCATGGCATGCTCATCTACGGTCATACATAACATAGGAGTACAACAGTCATTTTATCAGTTTGGGGTCTAAGAGTACTTACCAACCCATCAGTAGGTCCATAGTCATCTCGGGCGACCTGTGCAACCTTAACAGTCAATCAGTGCATATGGGCCTAAGGCCCACATTGCGGGCCCATGTGGGCCCACACGCTCGTGAGGCTCACTTAGCCCAAAAAGTGGCTCAACCATGTAACTTACACAGCCTGGCCCAAAGTTCTCCACATGCTTGTGTGGTTTACCCGTGTGGGGCTCACGAGCCCGTTAGGCCCACACGGCCCATTTTGACCTAACATGGCCCAAAATAGCCCAAGACCACAAAATCGCTCATGGTGGTCTCGATAGTCTAACACCCACGTTTTATGCATTCGATTCACCACACAAGCGAGCACACGCTCGTGTAGCATCACTTTTCTTACTTTTTTCGGCTTTTGCCGGTTTACGATTTGGCAGTGTTACACACCTGGTTTCGATTCCTCATGAACAGTCGTTTAGGCACTTACCAACGTAGATTTGGTAAATCAAACACCACTATCAGTCATACTTTATGGATAACAAGAAACCTGAAATCGACATTCCATTTATAGAGTAGTGTTACCTTCAACCGAACCACGATGATTCCCCATGAATCTTAGACTTCAATGATTGCTTAGGAGTTTCCAAAGTCTTTCCTTAACTGCCAAACGATTGTTATCAGTTACCACCTAAGGCAGAAGAAGAAAGGGAAAGATGATTCTTTGAAGAACTTACTGAAACAGAGCGAGAGAATCGACTAGAGGATGGGTTCAGCACTAGCACGGCCTTTCATTTTCAATTTATTGTTGTCAAACACAGTTAAACACAACCCCACTTAATAACTCAGAAGCCAAAACTTTAAGTGCTATAGTTACTTACCGAAAAGGAAGGAGTCGATGAAGAGGACTGCTTTCGGCAGCACAACTCTTGAGGAAGAAGAGGAGGTTCAGTTTAGGTGAGAAGAGAGAAACAAAATTGGCAGAGACAACTAAGGCCTATTCGGCCAACACAGAGGAAAAAGAAAATGGGGGAAGAAAAGAGAATGAAGGTATTCGGCCAAGGTGAAAATAGGTGTCAAAAACTGCAACTAAAGAAAGTGTAGATGCCCTTACCACAACCGGCTAAAGAGTGAAACAAAGTAGAAACCGAAAAGAAAAAGAAATGGGAAAAAGGGAGATTTCGGTAGCGAGCACCTTATTTACCCAGCAAACCAAAACTGAGAATCCCCTTAGAATCCCCCTACAGCCAAATTCTAGAGTGCTAGAGTCCAAATTTGGCACTCCACTACCTCATCCCTCATCCGTTGATTTTCTCCTCAAATCTCTCTTGAATTCACTCCACCTGATCACACTCCCCTCAACCATTCAATTCAAATTCACTTCAACCACTTTGGTGTTTCAGTCAACCTCCAACACCTCCCACAGCACAGCAGCAAAATAACAATTCCCTTGCCAATACCAAGATTCGAACCTCAGTTCTCTGGCCTATGCAACACGCCACTTACCCCCTAGACCAGCAGGCTTTTTATGTCATGCTTTACCCACATTTGTTTAAAAGCTTACTAACCAAAAGCAAGGGTTTTATTCCCCTAAAACCAAAATTTTACACAAGTCCAGGCTCAAACCCAGGACTTCTCAGACACTCCTAAACACACCCAAATCACTTGGACGCTAAAGTAAACAGGTATTCATGTTAAAAATATGCAAAAATAAATACCTAAGTTTTGGGGTGTTACACTATTTTCAATACTCAACACTACTTACTTACAGAACTAATGGTTTAGAAGTTATATTAAATCCATATTTTCATAATGACAAACAAGTTTTAATTGTAAAAGTTGACTGCTGTGATATTTTATTTGAAAAATGACATTTTCTAAAAACTATCAATACTTGAATTTTTCTAAAAGAAAAACAATTTTGACGAATTCTTTCAAAAGGAAATTTATAGACAATATTTGGCCTTTCATAAAGAAAAATAATATGACATTTTAAAATTAAGGATAATTATTAAAAGAAAATAGTAAATGGTTTTCTCCGCCATTGACATGGCCAATGAGATCTTTGAGATTTGACCATAATGTCTAGGCCAAGTTTAGGGGGTTACACCTCAAATCCACTGGTTAGCTATTGCTTGCCAATATTTGAAATTCTCCTCATGTGTGGCTTTCTATGTTCATCGTTCTGGGGAACTACCTACATTTATGGTCCCAATGAGCCCCATATACTTCCATAGCCAAGCTATAGTCTTACACTTGTAATCCCTGTGTTTAATGTCCTAGCAAACTTCTCATTTTTAATGTCCCAATGGACTACCCCTGATTACTATCTCGGCGGACTAACCCATGATTACTGTCCCAGTGGACTACCCCGTGTTTACTATCTCAACAGGCTACCCCGTGTTTACTTTCCTAATGGACTCTATTGGTTGCCATAGCCGAGCTATGGTCTTACACGTTAAACCTCTTTTGAATTGTCGCCTTGTAGGACCTTATCATCGTCACGATATCACCCCATAGAGCCTTATAATTTTTGTCATAATGTTACTTTATAAAACCTAATAATTTTCGATGTTGACTCATCTCATATCTACTTTAATGCTCAAACACCAAAGTGTCCCCTCCATAAGGACCAGAGCTTTGCACATCACATTTTTCACTTAGCAATACCGTATGGCGGTATCTAAAAAAAATTTCATTTCTCTATCCATATACCCATTCTTTCATTTTGTCGTTCCTAACCTTGATGCTCGAATATCGCAGTGTCCCCTCTGCAAGGCTCGCAGCTTCACACATCATGGTTTGCACTCAGCAACACTGTATGGCGGTATCTAACATAATCACCCTTTCTTAATCCTAACTTTATCTAACCCATCGATAATTGCCTTTCGTATTCCACACACACTATATTCATGTATTTTATACAATTCATCGAGCTAGTGACTATCACATACATTTCATCATGCATCTATTCGTCAATTCGCAACGATATAACACTCAGCACTTATACTTGCAACATATGCATACACAACTTACTTATCCTCCATATTCATACATGAAAATGTTTTAAACAAAAGTCAAAGCAGGCCTGGATATGGTTTAAGCAAGTAAACAACATCAACAATCACCCCAAAAGTCAAGTTTAGGGACTCACCTTGCTCCCTTTATCCTCGATGGCTTAACTTACCCAGACGCCGGAGCTTCCATTCTCCTAGAAGCTCAACATTACAACCAAGGTCACAAGTTAAACTTCATCATTTACAGCTTAAAATTCAGTTTTCCAAAAGCATATAGAGCCTCTAAAAATGGTTCTAAAAGCCCTTAATTTTGTTCTCTAAATCTCCGTACCGTAACAGCTCTGTTTAGACCCTAGTTGGAATAGCGGTTTTGAGACCACAAATCTGAGGTCAAAAAAATATTTTAATATTATTTTTGGCGTTTACAGTATGTGATTGAGCATGTGTGAAAATTTTATCGATTGTGTGCCGAATTTGTAAAAAGGACTTAATCGCATAAAATGTAAAGGTTGTGTGCTGATTGCTAAAGTACTTTTTTGGCATGGCTTCTTAAATGAGAAGTCCTTATGTTGTGATTAAACCATTTGATAGTAAATGTGTAATATCCGGGATTTAGGGCTTGTGCATTTTTGCTTAATTGTATGAAGTAGTGTACCTATGTGTGTTTTGAATGTGTTTTATAAATTTTGGGAACTTTAGAAGGTAGGAGAATGCCTTAGAAAATATTAGGTTTTAAATCATAAAGGGGGAGCTAGGCAAATGAGGCCTTAAGAAAATTGGTAGGGGGAATTGGACATAAAAATGAGCTTGTTAAAGTGGCAAGGAGGTGCCACTTAAAGCCTTAGTAAGTGACGCCACAAGCAGTGTGCAGGGCCTAGGTTCGAGCAGCAAGGGGAGCACTTGTGGAATTGTTTTTGCGTCGGGAAGGAAGGTAGTTGGACGGCATGGGGAGACTGGAAGGATGAGCTTTAGATGTGGTTAAATTCCTTTTAAAATTTCAGCTAAGGGCAAGGATAATGCTTGACTCATTCAAAATATTTTAAATGAGTAGAGAAGAGGAAAAATAAGAGAAAAACAAGGAGAAGCTAGTGTTTGCGTGTTAGCCGAATTCAAGAGAGGGGAGTGAGATGAGGCATTCGGTCATACAAGGGGGGCTATGTGCCGAAAGTTTAAGGCTATCCAAGTGATATTTTGGCTATTTTCTTTTGCCGAAATTTGTTCTATTCTCTCATGAGCTTTCAACCCTTTTTCTTTCATAATCAAACCTCACCAAAAATTCACTCTTTTTCTCTCATTTAGTCCTTGGCCGAATCATCCCAAGACCATTAGGGTCAATTGCTTTCTCTCATTTGTTTAAGGTAAGCCGAATCTACCATCTTTCCTTCTCATCTTTTCTTTCTATTCTACTTAGCCCGAACTTCTCCCTCCCCAAATTTCATCATTGCCGAAATTTTTAGATCAAAACACCACCATTGCTGAACCTTTGTAAACCTCATCTCTTTTCTTTCCCATTTGTTAAGGCCGAATATCTCTGAGGGTTCAAGTAAAGGTGTAGTCAATTTCAGCAGTGAGGGTAAGGAGCAACTATTGTTCGTTTTCTTTCTTTTCTTTTAGATTAGCCGAAAGTTGGAATCTAATCTCTTTTATTCTCTTGGCCGAAACCTTGAAAGTGATCCTTCGGGATTTTTGTAGCTAACGTTTGGAGAAGTAATCATTCGGGATTTGAATATCCACGGTAAGTGAAGTGTGATTTAGGCCGAAGGCCATTTGCTTTGGTCCATTAAGAGTTAGAATCGACACCAACATAGGTTATACAGGGATTTCGACATCTTCATAAGGCAAGTGGTATTTTCGGGATTTAGATCCAGAAGATAAGGGAGTATTAGTGTTCGGCCAAGGCTATATTAAGTGTGCCGATTCTAACTATGGTTTTTAAGGAGGAGTACGATCTGTTTCGGTAGACTTTCGGGATTCAGTGAACACATTAGTACCAGGTGTGTAGCCTTACACTAATTCTTGATAGATTTGTGGTATTGATTTAATACATGTGTTAATGAAAATATGAAAGATGTGGCTAAAGGTACCATTTGATGTTACAGGGTGTTTAGGTACGTTCACCTTTATTACTATGTTAATAATGTTATGAACATTGAATATGACACATACGAGAATTTGATATGAATATGGAATAAGGTATATGGCATTATTTATGCATGTTTTGTATGACGCATGGGTATATGGGTGATTATGAAAAGGGGAAGTGATCTGGTGGTTTTTACCATATTATCTGGTGACTCATGTCACATAATCTGAATTTGGTGACTAATGTCACATATTACTATCTGGTGGCTTTGTCACATTATCTGGTGGCTATGCCACGATTATAAGGGCGATGTGCAGTTGACTGCAGCGACTACCTTCAATGGTGTGTAGCGGATGAAGGGTCGATTTAGTAATCCCCACGGTGTGATTGGCAGGTACGGGTGATGTGTAGAGGATGGTTATTTAGGTTTGGGTTGGGATTGTATCATTGCTTATATCTGTTATATATATCTTATTTGATATGCCTAAATTGTTTGGGAGTTTGTGTTGGTTGTTACACACTGAGTCTGTGGACTCACCCCTCGTGGGCTAACATTTTGCAGGTGACACTCAGTAATGGATCGGGTCGGTAGGAACTTAGTGGTGGACATGCTCAGCTTAGAGTCTTCTTTTATTTTGGGACTTTATATTAGATTTCCGATTTATTTCGGGCTTTGCTTTGTTGTAATAAGGCCAGTACTATTAAACTGTTTTACGCTTGCATTTTAAATTTCTATTATGATACGATTAATTTTAAACCAAATGTTAAACAACTTTTCTTAAAAATAATTTCAAATGGGTTGAAATTCGGCAACTTCTTATAACTTATAGTTTTCAAGTACGAAATTAATGTTTTAATAAAATATAGACTTTAATAATGACACCGATTTCAATTTAATCACAACACAAATCTATTTCTCTTCAAAATGATCGAATTTTCCAAATTAATAAACAAGCTTTTGAAATGTTTTACTCCAGGAGTATGCCAGATCCGGTCGAGGCTCGTGGGCTAGGTTTGAGGTGTTTCAATTTGGTATCAGAGCCCAGTTTTAAACTCTCGGCCTTGGGTTTAAAGCCCACAACATTTTCAAAATTAATCCCAAATAAGTTTTTGTGAAAATTTTTGGAATTGAGCAGGTTTTCTGGCATGGCACCTAAGTCTCCGACCTGAAGTCCACTAGGTAAGTACCCCTAACTGTTGTATGATTTGTATTGTTGTATGATTTGTATGTGGGTAATACGGGATCGTAGATTAGTATATTAGGAGTTAATGAACCCTAGGATTAGCTTACTCCAACACAGAATTACATAAAATTTAAAGCCTAATCAAACAAACCTGTGAGTAAGTCGCCGAGTTAGGATGTGGCAACCATTGTGTGCATGTCTAGGATTGGATTCAGGGAGAGCTTGGTATTTAAGCAGTCCTAGTGACTCACCTCCTCTTCGCTCGAATCCTACCTGGTGCGTAGTGACGGTTCACCCTAACCAAGAGGACTTATTCACGGGCTAAATTCAATAGTTAAAACCCGGAAGGGACTAGCTACACTGTTTTATAAAAACCTTAGTTTTAAAATCACCAAATTACTCCTTTTGATTTGTAAAAACCATTTTTAGACTTTGAAAAATTTTTCCAAAATATTCCGGTTTATAAAATTTCCCAAATACCCTTGGTTTATGAAATTACCACACTACCCTCAACCTTTACTAAGATTTTCTTACTTTACAAAAATACCAAAAACCTCTATTTTGCGAAATATCAAGATACCCTGATTTGGAAATTTACCAAAATACCCCTATAGGACAAATTACGAAAATACCCCTGGGATAGGAACAGACGAAAATGTTCAAGTGGTGAATGTGTGTGGTAGATACTATTGAATGAATGTACTTCTCTGAATTAGGGTAGAAAACTTGAAACAAAAACTCTGAAATGATCAAAAGAACTACTACTAAACTCTTTTACGTAAAACTTATTCGTGGGTAATCAGTGGAACAAAGACTAATGCATAAAACTTTTTAAACCAGATTAAATCGCGATCGTAGACATGAGTTCTAGGGGACGTGGTCGTAATGTGCAAGGGCTTGGTAGAGGCAGAATGACCGTATCGGAACCCGTTAGGTCTGGTCAAGGGTCCGAGAATGAGGTACCACCACCACCAGCTGCTGGTGTTGAGCATCAGGATCTGACGGGGGATGATGCAGTATCGCAGGTGATGCTGCAGGTTCTTGAGATGGTGGTTGGAGCAGATGGAGGTATGGGAGCTCGAAAATCTGTACCCGAGTGACTTCGAGCCAATAGAGCTGAGGTATTCCGTGGCACCCAGTACGGCTGAGCATTGGTTGGAGGCGACAGAGCGAATTATGGATGAGCTGGATCTGACTGCTAAGGAGAAACTGAAAGGAATGGTGTCGCTTCTTCGCGACGAGTCATACCAATGGTGGCTCACGGTTCGGGTTGGTGCTACAGCTGAGGATCTCACTTGGGAGTATTTTAAGGCGGCGTATCAAAAGAAGTATGTTGGTACTAGCTATATTGATGCGCAGAGGAAGGCATTTCTGAGGCTGGTTCAAGGGAATAAGTCCGTAGCGGAGTACGAGGCGGAATTCTTAAAGTTGAGCCGGTGTGCTCGAGGAATCGTGGCTACAGAGCATGAACGATGTGTTCGGTTTGAGGACGGACTGAGAAATGACCTGAGATTGTTGATAGCTCCACAGCAGGAGCGGGAGTTTGCCGTGTTAGTAGAGAAGGCTAAGGTAGCCAAAGGGATTAAGGAATCTAAGACAGAATACAGATCGGAATAGGTAAAAGAGAAGTTTTGGATCAGCAGGGTCGTCCGGGAATGTTCAAAAGAGACATAGAGTTGATGGGCCGCGAGGTCAGCAGGTTGCTACAGGAGGGCAGTATCGTACTTGTGCTCATTATGGAAAGATGCACTTAGGAGAGTGTTGGAAGAAGACAGAGGGATGTTTTAAGTGTGGATCCAAGGATCACATGATTAGGGACTGTCCTATGAAAACGGATGGGAGCCGACCAACAGGTCAGGGTTTTAATCAAGCTGGAAGAGGTGGGCAGCAGCCACCACGGGGTCGTGGTCCGATTGGCAGAGGTAATGGTTTTGGAAGAGGGCGGGAACAAGGCGAGAGGTGTTGGTATCTGAGGCAAGACAGTAGAGTCCGGTGTATGCGATTCACGGAGGAGGAGGATGGAGACGCACCGGACGTCATAACCGGTATGTTTCTGATAGCTGACAAGTCTTACTTTGCTTTAATTGATGTTGACTCGACCCACTCTTATGTTGCATGTAGAGTAGTTGAACCGCTAGGTATAGCATCTGAACTGTCTAATAGGGAGATGACTGTAGTAAGCCCGTTAGGTCAAACTGTAGTGGTGAATAGGATATTTCAGAATGTACCTCTAGAGATTCAGGGAGTGGTATTCCCTGCTAACTTACTGGAACTGCCTTTCAGAGAATTCGATCTCATTCTTGGCATGGATTGGCTAGTGGAACGTCGGGCTAAATTGGATTGCGCAGCTAAGCGAATAGAGTTAAGGACCCCGGAGGATGAGGAGATAATTATGATAAGAGAAAGAAGAAACTACCTGTCTAACGTAATCTCCGCATTAAAGGCTGATAAGATGGTTCGGAAAGGGTGCAAGGCATTTTTGACCTTCGTTAGTGTTTTGGATGCAAAAGAAGAGGGAGTTAGTGGAGTTAGAACAGTAAGGGAATTTGTGGATGTATTTCTGGAGGAGTTACCTGGATACCCTCGGATAGGGAGGTGGAGTTCGGAATTGACTTGCTACCGAGTACAGCTCCTGTATCAATTGCCCCGTATAGAATGGCACCAAAGAAGTTGGTTGAGCTCAAAGCTCAAATTCAGGAGTTACTTAATCGTGGGTTTATTCGACCCAGTGTCTCTCTGTAACATCCTGAAAAGGGCCTATGCATTTTTGGTTTAATTTTATGAAGTGACATGTTTTATGTACTAAGAATAAATTTTGAATATTTTTGGAAACCCGGAAATGAATGAAAATGATTTGGAAATGAACATTTTTGGAAACCTAAAAATGTTTGGAAATGATCTGGAAATGAACATTTTTGGAAACCTGGAAATGAACATTTTTGGAAACCTGAAAATGTATGGACATGATTTAGAAATGATTCAAAAGAGGAAAGTGAACATTTCTGGAAACTTGGAAATGTAAGGAAATGATTCAAAAGAGGAAAGTGAACATTTCTGGAAACTTGGAAATGTAAGGAAATGTCAAGTTTCTGAGCCAAACGAAAATTTTTGGAAACTTAGAAATGACTTAGAAATGTCGAGTTTTAAAGTTTAAAAGAGGAAATTAAGGCAAGGTGGCCTTAAAAGAAAAAGTTGGTGAAATTTGACACATAAACAGGCTTGGAAAAGTGGCCTGAATATGCCACTTAGGGCCTCTGGAAATAGCGCCACATGCAAGGTGTTGGGCCTGAGTCGAGTCACTTGGGAAGCAAATAAAAGAAGTTTTATTTTTGCTTCCAGAAGCCTGAGGTGGACGGCACAAGCCTTCTAGAAAGGAGGAGTTTTATTTTCATAAATATTCGATTAATAAGGTGATAAATAAGGGATTTAATTTGGATTATTTTTAAAGAGATAATAAAGGATTATTCTCTAATTATTTTAAATTAAGGAGATAAACTTATTAATAAAGAAGAGTGGTGGCCAAGTAAGGGATTCTGAGTAGTAGTCTCGGCTATAAAAGGAAGAGAATAGGGCTACTCATCAATTTTTCTTCCTCCTCTTCTCTCTGCCGAATTTCTGAGTGCTCTCCTCTCTTCTCTTTTCTTTTTCTTTTGTCAAGCCGAATCTATAGCCCACCGTTGTCAAAATTCTCAAGTTTTCTTTTCTTCCTATTTCTTCTTACCAATCCATTCAAAAGTCGAATCTTGGAAGGGCTTCAAGCATAGGTGCTGTTGATTTCTTCAAAGGTAAGAACAAGTTTGATTTCCATTCTTTTCTTTTAGATTAGCCGAGAGATAATCTAACCCCATACACATTATGGTTGCCGAATATGGAAGGACCTTTCGGGATTATCAGAGTAGTCGACTAAAAGGAGGAGTATTCGGGATTTCTAAGATTAAGGTAAGACATGTGAATATTTAGCCAAAGGCCTTGATTTATGTTTCGATGATTAAGATTAAGTCTAACGTAAGCTTTTAGGGGTTTCGACATTCCTAAGGAAACAAGGAACAGTTTCAGGATTTGTTGGTGTTCCAATCGGCAACAAGGTAAGAATACTAATCCTACTAGGATTTGGAATTTTGGCCGAATGGCTTTTTATTAGGGTAATAAGTGATAAATCAATGTAGGGATTAATGATCTAAGCATTAGATCAAGCTTTTCGGGATCTCAAGGAAATATTAAGCGAATCAGGTGTGTACCCCACACTATTTCATAATATGTTTTATGGCTATGTTAATTAAAATATGTGATATTAAGAATATGAAAGTGGCTAAAGTACCATGTTATGGTACAAAGTACCCAGGTACGTTTCCTACTCCTACTAGGAATATGAAATATGTTATTTGTAACATAAGAATAAGAATGTGAACTTTGGCATATTTATGCATATTATTATTATATGGGGCATATGGGTTTGTTTGAAAGGGGAAGTGAATGTGGTCACCTAAGACCATGAACACGGTGACCTAAGACCATGATATCTGAAAAGTGGTGACCCAAGACCACAGTAATCTGAACGTGGTGACTTAAGACCACGAATGCGGTGACCTAAGACTGCAATTTGGTGTGTAGCAGAAGGAGGGTCGACTTAGTAGTCCCTACGGTGTGACTAGCAGGTACGGGGGTGTGTAGTGGATGGACAATTAGGTTTGGGTTTGGGAATGCATCATAACTTGTATTCATTGTTCTGAATGTGTAACTCTTGTATGCCTAATTCTATTATGATTTAGTGTCGTGTACACATTGAATCGGTTTGACTCACCCCGTTGTGGGACCATGTTTCAGGTGATGAACAGTGATGGACCGGGACGGCAGAACTTGTGGTGGCCATGCTCAACATAAGTCTTTATTTTATGGAACTATTAGTTTTTAAGTACTTGAATTATTTGGAAATTATTTGTTGTAATAAGGCCATAAGGCCATAGTTGAATCATTTTACATTTAATATTATTTATTATGTTTAGGAACCTTACTTATTAAAGTTTAAGTAAAAATTTCTTTAAACTAAATCCTAAATGTTTTATCACTTAATATTAAAAAGGGGTTTCCAAAATGAAATCGAGTCTGTTTCAACACAAGCCCAACCCAAACAATATTTTTTTAAAAATCGCACAAGTTTTCTTTAAGTAACAAAAGAATTTGAATCGGTTTACTTCGGGGAACATACCAGATCTGGTCAAGGCTCGTGGGCTGGGTCTGGGGTGTTTCACTCTCCATAGGGAGCACCGGTCTCGTTCGTGAAGAAGAAGGATGGGACTATGCGTATGTGCATAGACTATCGGCAGTTGAATAAGCTGACCATCAAGAACAAGTACCCTTTGCCAAGAATAGACGACTTGTTCGATCAGCTTAAGGGGCAGCGGTATTCTCAAAGATAGATTTACGGCCTGGATATCATCAGCTCAAGGTGAAGGAAGCAGATATCTATAAGACAGCTTTTCGGACAAGATACGGGCATTATGAGTTCTTAGTAATGCCGTTCGAATTGACGAACGCCCCAGCCGCGTTCATGGATATAATGAACCGGGTTTTCCAACCTTACTTGGATCAGTTTGTCGTTGTGTTTACAGATGACATCTTAGTGTATTCCAAGTCTAAGGAAGAACATGACGAGCATCTCCGAATAGTGTTGCAAGTGTTAAGGGAGAAGAAGCTGTATGCCAAATTCAGCAAGTGTGAATTTTGGCTTAAGGAAGTTGCGTTCTTAGGACATGTGTTGTCTGCAGAAGGGATAAGGGTGGATCCTAGGAAGATTGAGGCAGTGCTAGATTGGAAACCACCTAAGACTGTGGTTGAGGTTCGTAGTTTCTTGGGATTGGCAGGCTACTACAGAAGGTTTGTGGAAGGGTTCTCATCAATAGCCGCACCTTTGAAAAAGTTGTTGAGAAAGGAGTTACCTTTCGTATGGACGGATAAGCAACAGGAGAGCTTTGAGAAGCTTAAGAGGGTCTTGACTGAAGCTCCAATTTTGATTCAACCTGAGGCAGGGAAGGATTTTGTGGTGTATTGTGACGCCTCTCATACAGGTTTGGGATGCGTATTGATGCAGGACGAGAAGGTAGTCGCTTATGCATCTCGGTAATTAAGGCCACACAAGGTTAACTATCTGACGCATGATTTAGAATTGGCGGTAGTGGTCTTTGCTCTTAAGGTATGGAGGCACTATTTATATGGAGAAAAGTCAGTGATCTACATAGACCACAAGAGCCTTAAGTATCTGCTGACTCAGAAAGAGTTGAATCTGAGACAGTGAAGGTGGGTGGAGTTATTAAAGGACTACGATTGTTCTATAGAGTATCACCCGGGCAAGGCGAATGTAGTGGCAGATGCCCTAAGTCCAGAAGTAGTGTCAGATCTGAGGGCGATGTTTGCACATCTTAGCTTGTATGACGATGGAAGTTTGTTAGCAGAGTTGCAAGTTAAGCCGATATGGTTGAATGAGGTGAAAGAGAGTCAGTTGGCAGATGAGGATCTAGGTGCTAAACTACGGCAAGTGCAGAATGGGGAGTTGGAGGATTATGGTACTAACAGTGATGGAGTATTGTGTTTCAAGGGTAAAGTCTGTATGCCAAAAAATGAAGAACTTAGGCAGAGAATTCCTCAGGAATCGCATAGTAGCCCTTATGCTATGCATCCTGGAGGTAGTAAGTTGTACAGGGATCTATGGGAACAGTTTTAGTGGCCTGGTCCTAAGCGAGAAGTTATGGAATTCGTAGGGAAGTGCTTAACGTGTCAGCAAGTCAAGGCTGAACACCAAGTTCCATCAGGATTGCTTCAGCCGATAAAGATTCCGCAGTGGAAGTGGGAGAGAATCACCATGGACTTCGTTAGTGGGCTTCCCCTTACGCCTACTAGGAAGGACTCAGTATGGGTGATAGTGGATCGATTGACAAAGTCCACACATTTCATTCCAGTACGGGTTGATAATTCTTTGCAGAAGTTGGCAAGGTTGTATGTGGCAGAAATTGTGAGATTGCATGGATTACCAGTGTTGATTATTTCAGATAGGGATCCAAGGTTTACATCTTGATTTTGGAAAGCACTACATCAGGCTTTAGGTACCATATTAGACTTCAGTACGGCATTTCATCCGCAGTTGGACGGCGATGCGAGCGAGTGATCCAAGTGTTAGAAGATATATCTTTGAGAAATTTTGTGTGATAGACTTCAGGGGAAGTTGGGAAGAATATTTGCCTTTAGCAGAATTTGCGTATAATAACAGCTATCAAGCCAGTATTCGGATGGCACTGTATAAAGCGCTGTATGGACGGAGGTGTCGCACTCCTACGTGTTGGACAGAATTAGGGTAACGTCGAGTTTTGGGTCTAGAGATTGTGGCAAAATCCGAGCAGAAGGTTAAGGTAATTCGGGCACGGTTAAAGGAGGCATCTGATAGGCAAAAGTCATATGCAGATCTTAAACGGAAGGAAATAGAGTTTGTTGTGGGAGATCAGGTGTTTCTAAAAGTTTCGCCGTGGAAGAAAGTAATGAGATTTGGTCGCAAAGGGAAGTTAAGTCCCAGGTTTATAAGAACTTATCGGGTATTGAAGCGAGTTGGACTAGTGGCATACCAGTTAGAGTTGCCTCCAGAGTTGAAACAGATGCACAATGTATTCCATGTTTCTATGCTACGTCGTTACCGATCGGATCCATCTCATGTAGTGCCAGTTGAGGAGGTGGAGCTGAGACCAGATTTGTCCTACGAGGAAGAGCCGATTCAGATTTTGGAACGGGATGTGAAAGTGTTGCGAACAAAAGCAGTTCCTTTAGTCAAAGTATTATGGCATAATCATGGATCAAAAAAAGCTTCGTGGGAGCCGGAAAAAGCAATGCGACAGTAATACCCTCACCTATTTTAGCCAAGTAATTTCGAGGTCGAAATTATTTTAAGGGGGTAGAACTGTAATATCCAGGATTTAGGGCTTGTGCATTTTTTCTTAATTGTATGAAGTAGTGTATCTATGTGTGTTTTGAATGGGTTTTATAGATTTCGGGAACTTTAGAAGGTAGGAGAATGCCTTAGAAAATATTAGGTTTTAAATCTTAAAGGGGGAGCTAGGCAAATGAGGCCTTAAGAAAATTGGTAAAGGGAATTGGACATAAAAATGGGCTTGTTAAAGTGGCAAGGAGGCGCCACTTAAAGCCTTAGTAAGTGACGCCACAAGCAGTGTACAGGGCCTAAGTTCAAGCAGCAAGGGGAGCACTTATGGAATTGTTTTTACGTCAGGAAGGAAGGGAGTTGGACGGCATGGGGAGACTGGATGGATGAGCTTTAGATGTGGTCAAATTCCTTTTAAAATTTTGGCTAAGGGCAAGGATAATGCTTGACTCATTCAAAATATTTTAAATGAGTAGAGAAGAGGAAAAATAGGAGAAAAACAAGGAGAAGCTAGTGTTGGAGTGTTAGCCGAATTCAAGAGAGGGGAGTGAGATGAGGCATTCGGTCATACAAGGGGGGCTATGTGTCGAAAGTTTAAGGCTATTCAAGTGATATTTTGGCTATTTTCTTTTGCCGAAATTTGTTCTATTCTCTCATGAGCTTTCAACCCTTTTTCTTTCATAATCAAACCTCACCAAAAATTTACTCTTTTTCTCTCATTTAGACCTTGGCCAAATCATCCCAAGACCATTAGGGTCAATTTCTTTCTCTCATTTGCTTAAGGTAAGCCGAATCTACCATCTTTCCTTCTCATCTTTTCTTTCTATTCTACTTAGGCCGAACTTCTCCCTCCCAAAAGTTCATCATTGCCAAAATTTTTAGATCAAAACACCACCATTGCTGAACCTTTGTAAACCTCATCTCTTTTCTTTCCCATTTGTTAAGGCCGAATATCTCTGAGGGTTCAAGTAAAGGTGTAGTCGATTTCAGCAGTGAGGGTAACGAGCAACTGTTGTTCATTTTCTTTCTTTTCTTTTAGATTAGCTGAAAGTTGGAATCTAATCTCTTTTATTCTCTTGGCCGAAACCTTGAAACTGATCCTTCGGGATTTTTGTAGCTAACGTTTGGAGAAGTAATCATTCGGGATTTGAATATCCACGGTAAGTGAAGTATGATTTAGGCCGAAGGCCATTTGCTTTGGTCCATTAAGAGTTAGAATCGACACTAACATAGGTTATGCAGGGATTTTGACATCTTCATAAGGCAAGTGGTATTTTCGGGATTTAGATCCACAAGGTAAGGGAGTATTAGTGTTCGGCCAAGGCCATATTAAGTGTGCCGATTATAACTATAGTTTTTATGGAGGAGTACGATCTATTTCGGTAGACTTTCGGGATTCAGTGAACACATTAGTACCAAGTGTGTAGCCCTACACTAATTCTTGATAGATTTGTGGTATTGATTTAATACATGTGTTAATGAAAATATGAAAGATGTGGCTAAAGGTACCATTCGATGGTATAGGGTATTTAGGTACGTTCATCTTTATTACTATGTTAATAATGTTATGAACATTGAATATGACACATCCGAGAATTTGATATGAATATGGAATAAGGTATATGGCATGATTTATGCATGTTTTGTATGACACATGGGCATATGGGTGATTATGAAAAGGGGAAGTGATCTGGTGGTTTTTACCACATTATCTGGTGACTCATGTCACATAATCTGAATTTGGTGACTAATGTCACATATTACTATCTGGTGACTTTGTCACATTATCTGGTGGCTATGCCACGATTATAAGGGCGATGTGCAGTTGACTGCAGCGACTACCTTCGATGGTGTGTAGCGGATGAAGGGTCGATTTAGTAATCCCCACGGTGTGATTGGCAGGTACAGGTGATGTGTAGTGGATGGTTATTTAGGTTTGGGTTGGGATTGCATCATTGCTTATATCTGTTATATATATCTGATTTGATATGCCTAAATCATTTGGGAGTTTGTGTTGGTTGTTACACACTGAGTCTGTGGACTCACCCCTCGTGGGCTAACATTTTGCAGGTGACACTCAGTAATGGACCGGGTCGGCAGGAACTTAGTGGTGGCCATGCTCAGCTCAGAGTCTTCTTTTATTTTGGGACTTTATATTAGATTTTGGATTTATTTCGGGTTTTGCTTTGTTGTAATAAGGCCATTACTATTAAGCTGTTTTACGCTTGCATTTTAAATTTCTATTATGATACGATTTATTTTAAACCAAATGTTAAACAACTTTTCTTAAAAATAATTTCAAATGGGTTGAAATTCGGCAACTTCTTATAACTTATTGTTTTCAAGTACGAAATTAATGTTTTAATAAAATATAGACTTTAATAATGACACTGATTTCAATTTAATCACAAGACAAATCTATTTCTCTTCAAAATGATCGAATTTTCCAAATTAACAAACAAGCTTTTGAAGTGTTTTACTCCAGGAGCATGCCAGATCCGGTTGAGGCTCGTGGGCCGGGTTTGGGGTGTTTCAAAATGGATGATAAAGGCATGGCTTTTGGTGTTATTATTAATATTCATTAACATTAAAATGGTAATTAAGTTATTAAAGTTATTATAATTAAAACCAAAAGAAATTAAAGGCCATTATCATCTTATTTGGCTGAAAATCACAAGAAAAGAAAATAAAATAAATTTTCTAGGGTTTGGCACACATTTTGGTTAATTAAAGTGTGTTTTTGCTTCGATTTTTGATGATTTCTACATTTTTGTGATCTTTGCTTAGTGTATTCTCAAGCCCATGCTTTAATTTTAGAATTTGATGAATATTTTGAGATGTTTCATTGATGAATGTTTGAGCTTTGTGATAGTTGATGATGAAATATGAAAGATATGTGATAGATTAACATGTGTTGTCTTTGAATTTTTGATGAAATTGGCTATTTTGGGCTAAATTGTAAAAATAAGAAATTGAAGGACTAAAATATGAAATAAATTAAATATATGGGCTTGTATAAGCATAAGGAGAATTTGGCTAGGCATATGTGAAGTGAAATTATGTGAATTTGATGATTTTATGAAATAGGGACTAAAGTGTCGAAATGTGAAAATGTGAGGGCTATTTTGTAAAATTCCCTACATATGTGTTCTTGGACTTAATTGAATAAATTGATGATTGAATGAGCTAAATTTGAATATTTATAGATCAAGAAAAGAGAAATTTGGACTTAGATCGAGGCAAAGACAAAGTGCTCGATTAAACGACTTGTTTAGTTATTTCGACGTCCAAGGTAAGTTCGTGTATAATACGAATCGTTTAATTTATATTCATGTGGTATGAAATGAATGAATATTTGGTTGATGAATTAGTGATGCTATATGTGGATTTGAGAAATGTAGTACTAAGTGTGTGTAATTAGAATGGAGATAGAGGTGAATAGCACTGTGTGTGCAAAGTAAAGGAAGCCTCGGCTATATCGATTGGCATTTTTGCACATCAAGTTAAATTCGGTTTAATATAAAGGCACTGAGTGTATGATGATATTAAAGCTTTAGCTAAGAATTTGGCTGTAACACCCTTTACCTGTATCCTATGCTGGAACCGAGTACAAGGCATTACCAGACTTAACAATACATTTTGTCAAATTAATTAACACATATATAAAATGACTTAGTCAAATCCCTATACATGCCATAATTTAAATCATTTATAAATAAAGATACCCATAGATAGCCTGATAGTGTGAAGCGATCTCCGACGACCTCCAACCCAAGCTTGTTTAGTAGGACTCTATAACATGGGAAAGGAAAGGGGGTAAGCTTATAAAGCTTAGTAAGTTCACATGTAAAAATAATAAGCATTAGCAATGAATTTAGCTTACTACTAAGCTGTCATAACTTGCATAAATAATGCTAAGTTCTTACTTTCCCAACTTACTCATTTGTAGCCTTATCAAAGCCTCAACATGACAAATCCTCACAACAAGTTCTCAAATTGATACAATCATTAAATCACATGCTTATACCTTATTACTCATGTTCACATTAATTTGTCTACTTGAATCACTGTCACTAAATTATTTAATTATTGAGCTACGGAGCTCTAAATTTCAAACCGCTAATTTTCCCTGAAACTAGACTCACATATCTTCATACCATAAAATTTCTAGAATTTTTTGCTTATCCAGTTAGTACATTTTATTCATTAAAATTTCCTCTATTTCACTATTCAACTATTCTGACCACTTTTCACTATGAGTCATTTTTCTCCTTGTGAAGAATTCAAAATTATGGAATCTAACCGTATAAATTATGTCCCAAAATTATTTTTTTACAATTTTTAATGATTTTTCTAATTCAGAATAGGGGATCTCGAAATCACCTTGAACCAGTCTCACAAAAATATAAATATCTCAAAATACAAAATTTCTTTGCTTTATTGTTTCTTTCATATGAACATAGACTCAATAACCTTTAATTTCATATCTTACTTACTACTAATTCCATTTCTACTATTTTTGGTGATTTTTTAAAGTTACTCTACTGCTGCTATCCAAAACTGTTTTATTTCTAAATTTCACTCTTTCATGTTTTCTTTATAGTAACTTTCATTGGAACACTTACTCCATATCAATCTTACCAAAATTCGATCACATATCGAGCACATTGCTCATAAGTTTACACGCATATACTTGCACTTATTCATCACATAATCATATTCAATTACACTTAGTCATTACATAGCCACATTGTATTTTCACTTAGTCAATTTCCCGTTGAACTCATCGGAATAATAACAGATACAGGGTGGCCTGCACATAGTACCACCCTTGTAGCCGAAGCTATCTGGTGCACATAATAGCTTGTACTTAGTACTACACATGTGACTAAAACCATCACTTACACATAGTGGCCTGCACTTAGTACCACACATGTGATCGAAACTATCGGGTACGCGTAGTAGCCTGCACTAAGTACTACACATGCGACCTATCCATCTGGTATACGTAGTAGCCTACACTTAGTACTACACACGTGACCTAAAACCATCTCGTAGCTCTCTTGTACACATAGTGGCCTGCACTTAGTACCACACATGTGACCTAGCTACCACATCCGTAACAATTCCCACTTTTCAACATTTTACCAATTCATCCATTAAAATGTCGAGTCAATATCGAACATTATAATTATATTGGAAAATCAATAATAAAGTATTCATAACTAAAATTTCAATTTAACATTCAAACTTGCATCATTAAATGCTTATTAAACATATGAACTTACCTCGATACCAAAAAGGCCATTTTACCAACTTTCCCGATTTTTAATTTTCCTTCCGTTCTAGGTCCAAATCTCTTTTTTTTAGGGTCTAAAACATCACATTTCAATTATTTAATTAATGTACTATTCAAAACAGTCCTTAACTCAACTTTTGCAAAATTACAATTTTACCCTTAAACTTTTACATATTTACACTTTTGCCCCAATACTCGAAAATTAAAATTCAGCCCTTATTCTTATGTTTTATAACATGCTGATCATATTTCTCTTCTATGGCAACATCAAATTCTCACTCTAACATGTACTTATGAACATTAGGGTTTTTACCGATTATGTCGATTTACTCATTTTCACGTAAAATCGCTTAGTAAAAGTTGTTTAACATTATTTGAGCCTTCATATTCTATCATAAAACATCAAAATAAACACATTTCACCTATGGGTATTTTTCCAAATATGAACCCTAGGTTAAATTATTGCTAGAATAAGCTAAATCAAGTTACCGGGACTCCAAAAACGTAAATAACATTAAAAAGGGGCTTGGAATCACTTACTATGGAGCTTGGAAGCTTGAAAAAACCCTAGCTATGAAGAACCCTTGTAATTTCGTCCTAATGAAGAAGATGGACATCTTTGGCATTTAAATTTTCTTTTTAATTCATTTAATTCACTAAATTACCAAAATACCCCTTAAAAAATCTTTTGAAACATACCCATCCATGTCCAGTTTTGTCCACTAACTTAACCAATGGTCTAATTATCATTTAAGGACCTCCAATTTAAAATTTCATAACAATTGGACACCTCTAACGTGTAGAACTCAAGATTTGCACTTTTTACAATTTAGTCCTTTTGACTAAATTGTGTGCCCAAACGTCAAAATTTTCGAATGAGATTTTCATGAAATCATTCCGTGAAATTGTAAACCATAAAAATATAAATAAAACAAACTTCTCAACATCAGATTTGTGGTCTCGAAACCACTGTTCCGTTTAGGCCTTATTTCGGGATGTTACATTGGCAGTACGTGTGCGAATAAATTGAACGAATAATGAAGATTTATCGAAATGTAGTATCGAGCATTGAGTAGCAAGAATGAGTGTTAACTAGGTGTTGGAAAAGGTATGTTTGGAACCTATATGGTTAATGATATTGTTTATGGACAAATGGTTAGATGTGTAAGCATATGGCTAGGGATGATATTGTGTATCATTGTGAATATATCTAAGTGATGGTTTATTTTGTATATTGATATTGTACTATTGAGTTATTTGTATTATATAATGAACTTACTAAGCTTTTAATCTTATTGTGTAAAGTGTTTATCTGTTTTACAGTGTCTTTAAAGCTAGCTCAGATCCAGGGAACGTCAACGACTCAATCACACTATCAGCTATCTATTTTGGTACTTTTGGAAGATGTATATATTTGGTATATGGCATGTATAGGCTAGTGGTTATGGCATGTTTTGAAGTGTATAAGTCTTGCTATGTGATTTGGTTTGGTAGTTTGATGGTTTGGTATATGTTTTGGACATGTGAAAAGGATGATTTATAAGTGTATATGTGTGTTCTATGTGTGTGATCATTATTGCATAAATTAGTAAGATGGAAATGGTATGTTTCATGATGGAATTGGTAAGGAATGAATGATGAATAGATTATGAGATTTAGGATGTGAAATTTGATATTTTAGATGGACTTATTTGAGTGAAATTTGACTATGGAAATAAATGGTGTAGTTGATGATTAATTGGTGCATATATTGGTATGTTTTGATTTCCATTTGAGGTATAAATGCATATGGTTTTATGCTTGTAGGTGATCCTAAGCGTGGGTGGCAAGTTTGGCCCTGAAAATGGCCTATAATTACCCACACGATTGAGCACACGGGCATGTGGCTCGACCGTGTCCTTCGTGGTTGTATTTCAAAACAAGTCAGGCTCACACATGGGCTAGACACACGGGCGTGTGACTGGCCGTGTGGTGCAAGTCAATGTATATAATAGCCCACTTTTGGGGCTAGTCGAAATAATGGTTTTGGGACCACTAATTCGAGGCTGAAGAAAATTATTTTTGACATTATTTTATGCATTATAGCATGATAGTAAGGTTGCATAGAAATTTTGGTGCTTTAATTTAGCAATTGTGTGCTTAATTGTGAAAAACGACTACGTATTTTCTTTTTCTAACTTAATAAAAAATGATAAATCTAGATACGATCCTAGATGTATATTTTCTATTTGATATTGGTTGACACGGATATATAAGTCATGTTATACTGTTGAATAACAAGCCTTCAATTATCACGTTTGGCATATGCCTGCTTTGACCGAGATCTTTGGAGATGATTCCGTACTACAATTCAGTGGAGGAACTTTAGGACACCCTTGGGGAAATGCACCAGGTGCCATAGCTAATCGAGTAGCTTTAGAAGCATGTGTACAAGCTCATAATGAGGGACGTGACCTTGCCCGCGAGGGTAATGAAATTATCCGCGAGGCTAGCAAATGGAGTCCTGAACTAGCTGCTGCTTGTGAAATATGGAAGGCAATCAAATTTGAATTTGAGGTAGTGGATAAATTAGATAGAGTAAAGTAGCTTCATAAATCAAATTTGAATTCGAAACAATGGATACTTTGTAATCCAGTAATTACTGTGGGTTTGTTGAATTGCAATCGCAAAAAGTGCGAAAGCTCTATTTTTCAAGGTTGAGGTGTCTAATAGCCATGGAATATTAAATTGAAGGTCCTTAAAGTGCAATTAGGCTATATAGAGTGTGTAGGAGCCATAGGAAGCAAGGGGACAATAGCATTAATTTTAGTCAAAATTTGGTGACATCGGGTGAATAAAAATGAATAAAATAAGATAAGTAAAGAAAAAGCTATCATCTTTTTACCTCTTTTTTTCTTCCACCGGTTTTTACACTCAAGAAAGGGCTATGGAAGCTTGAAATTTTCAGCTAAGCTATCTCCTTGCAAGTAAGTCATTTTGATGATGATTTTTGTACTTTCGGAGTCCCCAAAGCTTAAGCTAGCTAATGAGGGTACTAATTTGTTAAATAGTTGAAAGTTTAAGGACTTGCCATGGGAGAGTTTATGTTGATAGCTGAGTTTTTATGGAAGAAAATGAATGTTAGTGAGATGAGAAGCAGCTTTTATGAAGGGTGTTAGCATGAAAACACCTAAGTAGGACTTGAATGCAAATGTTGAAAATGTGTAATAAATGCATGAAATAATTGGAATAATGAGTAGTGGTAAGAGTAATAAATGTTTAGCTAGGCTTGTTTAATGAGAAAATGTGATGAAAAATGACTTACGAGCCTAGGGGCAAAATCATAATTTTGCCAAAGTACAAGTGTAAAATGGTCATTTTTGCCTAAGTAGAGATTATGATGTATTACGATCATGAAATGATTGAATGAATAAAATTTTGTTGTTATAGATCAAGAAGAGCGCAGAATTAACCTTGACCGGGGAAAACGCAAGGTTTCAGATTAAACCGCAAATTAACGCATTTTGCACCGAGGTAAGTTTATGTGTAAAAGATGTATCTTAAATACACATGTTATTGTTTATTGGGGTCTTGTGTGATTGAGGTCACTTATGATTTAAATGAATTGGACTTGTTAGAATATGAATGTTGAGATAGATATGTAAGTGTAGAATATTATCCGTAACAAATAATGGTGAGCTGTGTGCGATACCACCTTAATTATTCTTGTTGGCAGACTATGTGTGATACCACCTTAATACACATTCACGATGGGCTGTGTGTGATACCATCGTTTATGTTATCAATTGGTGGGCTATGTGCGATACCACCATAAATATTCTAGTTGGTAGGCTATGTGCGTTACCACCCTGTTTAAGACAAATGGTGGGCTAAGTATGAAACCGTGTTTGATATTTCTAAGAGTGACTTATCGTGAAATTGTGTTGTGTTGTTTCATATGTTCTTGTGGTGATAAGTGCAGGGATGTATGTTAAATTATAAGAGCATTTGGTTGTGATATGGTTGACATGTGGTAAGAAAGAATGAGTAAGCATAATCTTGGATTGTTGGATGCTTTTACTTATTGTGAAATGTAATTTATTGATTAGCACATGTTATGACGTTTATTGTTTACATGTAAACTTACTAAGCTTTAAAGCTTACTCTCTTTTTTTTTTCCCTTGTTTTATAGAGTCAAAGAGCCAGGTCGGGATACGAAGATAATCAAAAGATCACCCACACTATCAGCTCATCTTGGTATATTTTGAATTAGCATTTGGAGTATGGCATGTATAGGGCTAGACTAGGTGAAATGTTTGTTAATTTGGCCAAGTGTGTACTGGCTCCATATAGATGAATTCTTTTGTACATGGCCATAGTTAATGGCTCAATACTATAAATCAATGAAAAGATGAAGTTATTTGTAATAGCTCGATTTTGGGGCTAGCCGAAACAATGGTCTTGAGACCACTAAACTGAGGTTAAAGAAAATTATTACAATGTTATTTTATGTGTCATAGCATTAATATATGGTTATGTGGAAATTTTGGTGCTTTAATTTTAGCAATAGCATGCTTAATTGTTAAAAAGGACTAAATTGCATAAAAGTGCGAAAGTTCTATTTTTCAAGGTAGAGATGTCTAATAGCCATAGAATGTTAAATTTGAGGCTCTTAAAGTGCAATTAGGTCATTAGGAGGGTATGGCCGGCCATGTAGACAAGGGGGACAAGAGCATTAAATTTTTAGTCAAATTTGGTGGAAATTAGGTGATAAAATGAATAAAATAAGATGAGTAAAAGATGTTATCATCTTTCACTATTCACCCTTCTTCTTTCCACCAAAAATTGAAGAAGAAATAGATCTTTGGGGGTTCAAACTTTCAGCCAAGCTATCTCCCTTGCAAGTAAGTGATTTAGGTGGTTTTAATTTATGATTTTTGTGTTTTCGGAGTCCCCAAAACTTAAGCTAGCTAATGAGGGGACTAATTTGTAATATGGTTGAAAGTCTAGGGACTTTCCATGAGAGTGTTTATGTGGTTAGCTGAGTTTTTATGGAAGAAAATGAATGTTAGGGAGTTGTGAAACAACTTTTGTGAAAGGTGTTTGCATGAAAACACCTAAGTAGGACTTAAATGCAAAGATTGGGATTGTGTCATAAATGCATGAAATAGTTGAAATTGTGAGTAGTTGTAAGAGAACTAAATGTTCAGCTAGGCTTGTTTAATGTGTGTGGAAACATGATTTACGAGCCTAGTGGAAAAATCGTAATTTTTACCATAATACAAGGGCAAAATGGTCATTTTTGCCTAAGTGTAGATTTTGATGCATTATAATTATATAATGATCTAAATGAATGAATTTTATTGTTATAAATCAAGAAGAGAGCTAAATTAACCTTGACCAGGGAAAAGGCAAGGGTACGGATTAAATCGTTAGTTAACACGTTTTGCACCGAGGTAAGTTTATGTATAAATTATACATTTTATGTACAAACATTGTTGTTGATTGGTGCATGGCATGACTGAGAACATGTATGATTCGAGTGGATTGGTTTTGATAGTCATTGTATAGTTTCATATGAATGACAAAATAGTCATATAAACGTGTAATGACGATACTCGATTGTGGGCTCAGTGCATTACCACCTTATTACTTAACTATGATAGGCTGTGTGCGATACCATAGTTTGTAATATTATTTACTAGGCTATGTGCGAGACCACTATAAATATCCTTTTTGGTGGGCTATATGCGATACCACCCTATTAACGATTGATGGTGGGCTAAGTGCGAAACCACCGAGTGTTTTGACATTGTGATTGGATTAGTGAGAAATTATGATGTGTTGTATCATGAGAAAATGTGATGTTGAGTGTAGACATGCAAATGAACGAATACAAGCATTAAGCTTGTGAAGTGGTGAGAATGCGGTAAGGGATGGAATGAGTAAGCATAAATTGAATGTGAATGGTTTTTGTTTAGTATAATGCTATTTGTCAATTAGCTCATACTATAACGTTATTTGTTTACATGTAAACTTACTAAGCTTAAAGCTTACTCCCCTTTCCTTTCCCTTGTTTTATAGAGTTTAAGAGCTAAGCTGGAATACGCCGATAATCAAAAGATCGCCCACACTATCAGCTTACCTCGGTATATTTAGACTTGATGATTTTGTATATGGCATGTATAGGGGCTAGACTAGTTAGATTATTTTGTTATTTTGGCCAAAGGTGTGTTGGCCCCTTTTTAAGACAAACTATTTTGTATATTCCATTGCTGATGGCTTACCTTGTCATTTATGAAAAGATATAGTCATTCATGGAAGTTTAAATTACAAAATATGAGTTGTTTGATGATATGCTGAATGGATCCATGTTGTATGAGCTAGAGGGGTGAAAAGATCTTGGCAAATAGCCTTTTTCTTGTCCACATGGGTATACACACGAGCGTGTGTCTAGGCCGTCTGTGACACATGGTCAGTCCATGGGTGTGTGCCCAAGCCATGCGAAGTATGCACTTAGGATTTGGAATTTAAATCATTACACAGCTGAAACACACGGATGTGTGTATAGGCCGTGTGGATAAGTTAGAATGCCAAGGTTTGGCACACGAGCCAGGGCCACGGGCGTGTCAAGGCCGTGTGAAATTAGTCAGTGTCAACCACGAGTGTAAGACACGGGCATACATTAGGTAAACACAGGCGTGTCCCTTGACCAACACGGGCGTCTGGCCCCTATTTTGTTGGAAAGTTTCTCAAACTCGTAAAAGTTCCAGGATTAGTTCCAAATCCTCTCGGAGGTATGTCTAGGGCCTCGTAGGCCAAGATTGAGCTTTGCGATAGGTTTAACAACGACATTTCATAGTGGTTTCGAGATGTTAAGTGCGATAAGTTAGGTAACGCCTCTAACCTGGTTCCAGCTTTGGATACAGGTAAGGGGCGTTACATTATTCATGATTGTGCAGTGTATATGATTGGGTTGTTTGGTTATGAATTATGCTTGAATGAATTAGGGTGATGAAAGAACTTGGCAAATAGCCATGTTCTTGTCCATACCGCTAGGCACACGGGTGTGTGTCTAGGCCATGTGTGACACACGGTCAATCCCATGGGTGTGTGACCAGGTCGTGTGTCCCCTACATGTTAGTTTTATAAGTCAGTAAGCTTTGTAGTAAACACACGGGCAAAAACACGGCCGTGACTCTCAGCTGTGTGGGAGGCACGTCCTTGGACATAGGCGTGTGCCCAAGCCATGTGAAGTCTACAACTGAATTTAGGAATTTAATTCAATACACAATTTAAGGATACGGGCGTGTGCCTTGGCCATGTGACCATAATGAGGCGATGACATCATAAACAGAATGTCAAGGTTTTGGAACACGGGATGAGGCACGAGCGTGCCGAGGCCGTGTAAGGGACACGAGCTAGGGACATGGGCGTGTGTCCGGCCGTGTGAAATAAGTCAGTGTCGACCACAGGTGAGGGACATAGGCGTGTGTGACCACACGGCCTGCCCACACGGGCGTGTCCCATTTCACACGGGCGTGTGGCCCCTGTTTAGGTAAAATTTTTCTAAGTGTGTAAAAGTTTTCAATTTATTTTCAAAACCTTCCGAAAGCATGTTTAGGGCTTAGTAGGCCCATTATAAGGATGTTAGAGGTCTGTAAAGAAAAGTTTTAATTTGGAATGAAATTTGATAGCGAAAAGTTTTATGACCATGTGAGTTAAGTACGGTAACGCCTCGTATCCCGTTCCGACGTAGACGGATCTGAACGATAGTGCCTTAGCATCAAAACATGGAATACATTATGTATCTGACTTAGCTTCAGGGGTAACTCAAGCTGATAAGCTACTGGTCCCACACGATTCAACACCTAGTAAGGCCCGATGAATCTGGGGTTCAACTTGCCCTTCCGTCCAAATCTTAGAACCTTCTTCCAGGGTGAGACTTTCAAGAAGACATACTCCCCCACTGAAAATTCTATTTCTCTACGCTTTAGATCTGCATATGATTTCTGCCTATCGGAAGCTTCCTTCAACCGAGCCTGAATCAACTTAACCTTTTCCTCAGTCTTTGAGATCAATTCCAGACCCAACAACTATCGCTCACCCAACTTCGTCCAGCAGGTAGGGGTACGACACAACAACCATACAACGCCTCATAGGGTGCCATTTGAATGCTGGATTGATAGCTATTGTTGTACGCAAATTTTGCCAACGGTAGAAAATCCTCCCAACTACCTCTGAAGTCGATTACACAGCCCCTTAACATGTCTTCCAGAATCTGAATTACCCTTTCTGACTGACCATCAATCTGTGGGTGAAACGCTATGCTAAAATCTAGCCTTGTACCCAAAGCTTCATGTAATGCCTTCCAAAATCGAGATGTAAACCTAGGATCTCTGTCTGATATGATAAACACAGGTACCCCATGCAACCTTACAATTTCTGCCACATACAACTTGGCTAACTTCTGTAACGAATAATCGATACGAACCGGTATGAAGTGTGCAGACTTAGTCAACCGATCAACGATTACCCACACAGAATCCTTCTTAGTAGGCGTTAGGGGTAGCCCACTAACAAAGTCCATTGTTATCCTCTCCCACTTCCAAAGTGGAATCTTCACCGGTTGTAGTAATCCCGAAGGTAACTGATGTTCCACCTTCACTTGCTGACATGTCAAGCACTTACCCACAAAGTCAGTAACCTCTCGCTTCAGCCCTAGCCACCAATACAGTTCGCGCAGATCTCGGTACATCTTACTTCCATCGGGATGCATAGCGTATGGGCTACTATGCGCTTCCCGCAGAATCATTTGCCTCAACTTAGAGTCCTTCGGCATACAAACCTTCCCACGAAAGCAAAATACCCCTTCACTGTTCAGACCAAAATCCCCTGTCTCACCACCCTTCACTTGCTGAAGTCGAAAACTTAACAATTCATCTAACCATTGCTTCTCTTTAATCTGACTCACCCCTACCGACTTCACTTGCAGTTCGGCTAACAGGCTACCATCTTCATCAAGGCTGAGATGAGCAAACATTGCTCTCAAATCTGATATCCCTTTACGACTCAACACATCTGCCACTACGTTAGCTTTACCCGGGTGATACTCAATCGAGCAGTCGTAGTCCTTTAACAGCATTGTTGCCTTAAATTCAACTCCTTTTAAGTAAGGAGGTATTTCATGCTTTTATGGTCGGTGTAGATAATCGACTTTTCTCCGTACAGATAATGCCTCCATATCTTCAGGTTGAACACCACAGCAGCAAGCTCCAAGTCATGAATGGGATAGTTCACTTCATGTGGTCTTAATTGCCGAGACACATATGCTACTACCTTCCCTTCTTGCATCAACACACATCCTAACCCTGTGTGCGATGCATCACAATAAACTATGAACTCATTCTCAGCCTCAGGCTGAATCAACACTGGTGCCTCAGTCAGAATCTTCTTCAACTTTTCAAAACTTTCCTGCTGCTTTTCGGTCCATACAAACAGTACCCCTTTCTGCAGTAACTGGGTTAAAGGCATAGCAATCAATGAGAACCCCTCAACGAACCTTCTGTAATACCCAGCTAAACCCAAAAAACTTTGAATTTTTGACACAGACTTCGGTGGTTTCCAGTCCATCACAGCTTCAACCTTTCAGGGATCGACTCTAATCCCTTCAGTAGACACAACTTGACCCAAGAACGCCACTTCCTTTAGCCAAAACTCGCACTTACTGAATTTGGCATACAGTTGCTTCTCTCTCAAAACTTGCAGCACAACCCGAAGATGAGAATCATGTTCTTCCTCAGTTCTTGAGTACACCAAGATGTCATCTATGAATACCACCATGAACCGGTCTAGATAGGGTTGAAAGACCCGGTTTATCATGTCCATAAAAGTAGCTGGTGCATTTGTTAACCCGAACGGCATCACTAGAAACTCGTAGTTTCCATACCGAGTTCGGAACGCAGTCTTGTGAATATCTGCCTCCTTGACCTTTGGTTGATGATACCCAGATCCTAAATCTATCTTCGAGAAAACCGAAGCTCCTCACAGTTGATCAAATAAATCGTCAATCTTTGGTAGCGGGTATTTGTTCTTGATCGTCAACTTGTTCAATTCCCTATAGTCAATGTACATACACATCGACCCATCTTTCTTCTTAACGAACAATACCAACGCTCCCCACGGAGACACACTTGGTCGGATAAAACCACGGTCCAACATCTCCTGGATCTGAGCTTTAAGTTCTACCAGCTCCTTCGGCGCCATCCTATATGGGGCGATGGACACGGAACCGTTCCTGGCAATAGCTCAATGCCAAATTCGACCTCGCGATCCGGAGGCAATCCCGGAAACTCTTTAGGAAAGACATCCGAGAACTCTTTCACTGTTCTAACATCCCCTACAGACACTTCTTTGCATCAAAAGTGCTGATGAAAGCTAGGTACGCCTCGCACCCTTTTCGCACCAACTTTTTAGCCTTTAATGCAGAAACCACATTGGACAGGTAGTTCCTCCTTTCTCCTATCACCAGCACCTCCTTGTCCTTGGAAGTCTTTAATATCATGTGCTTAGCAGCACAATCCAGGTTTGCACGATGCTTAACTAGCCAATCCATGCCTAAGATCAGATCAAAGCTCCATCAAGTCTGCTGGGAAAACAATCCCTTGCACTTCTAAAGGCACACTCCTAAATAGTTTGTTCACTACCACAGATTGTCCTAGAGGGCTAATACCAGACATTTCTCTATCAACAATCTCAGATTTTATACCCAAACTCCCAAATATAGCACAGGCAACATAAGAATGTGTAGATCCAATATCTATCAAAGCAGTAAATGGTTCATCAAATATAAGAAACAAACTGGTTATCACGTCCTGTGCGTCACCATCCTCTCGCCGTCTAACCGCATAAACCAACCCAGGCTGTCTTGCATCTGCATTACCAGCACCTCTACTCGGTGCTCCCCGACCACGACCAAATCCATTTCCCCCTCTGACTGGACCACGACCCCTCGGTGGCTGCTGACCACCTCTCCTTGCTTGAACAATTCCCTCACCTACCGTCCGTACCCTAGTCACCTCTTGTGGACAGTCCTTTATCAAATGATCCCTAGATCCCCACTTGAAGCATCCTCCAGTTTTTCTCCAACACTCCTCTGGATGTATTTTCCCACATAGAGCACACGATCAAGTCTGACCAACAGCAATAGGCATCGTAACCCATCCTGGCCCATCAAACCTAGGCCTCTTTTGGAAACCCCCAGTAGGCCTTGACGCCCCAAAACTTCTCTTATTTCTGCCCCTGTCTTTATCTCGGTTCTGCCTCTCAGAACGCTTCACCTCTTCGACAATCTTTGCCTTCTCAACCAGTATAGCAAAATCCCTTTCCCGCTGTGGAGCTATCAGCACAGTTCATCTAGCAGACCATCCTTGAATCGAACACAATGCTCATAATCAGTTGCGACGATACCTCGAGTGTAACGGCTTAGGCGCAAGAACTTCGCTTCGTATTCAGCCATAAATTTACCCCCTTGAACCAAGTTCAAAAATGCCTTCCTCTGGGCGTCCACATAACTCGCCCCAACATACCTTCCCTAGAACGTTGGCTTAAAGAAGTCTCAGGTAATACGGTTCACTGGTCTATCCTCCCTTACCGTGAGCCACCACTGGTACGCCTCATCACTGATTTCTCTTCCACCGTGCATTCTATATCATCCATGATTCGTTTGACTGCTTCCAGCCAATACTCTACTACGTTTGGGGCCACGCCAGAAATACCCCTAAATATCTCAGCCCCATTTGCCCAGAGTCGCTCAGGGATAGATTTCCGAGCTATCGATCCAGTGCTTGCCCCAACAACCCGTTCCAAGACTCGTAGCATCACTTGGGACAAACCATCATCCCCTCCGGTTCTGTCCTGGGACCCTGCTTCCGCTACTAGTGATGTTGGCACTTCGCCATCCGGCACATGCTCTGATTCTGAGGATCCAGCCTCAGCACCCCGGCCTCTACCACGGCCGCGTGTACCACGTCCACGTCCTTTAGTGCTCATGTTCGCTAGATTTAATCAATCTGATTAAAAAATTTATGAATTAGTATTTCATTTCAATGATTATTAACAGTGTCTTATGTAGAGTGAGTATAGTAGTTGTTTTCGCGAATTGAATTTCCTAATGTCTCAGTCTCTAAAGTTTGAACTCTTGTAGCTAGCAGTCATAAAATACCAATTCTAAGAATTCCTTCTCAAATCAATTCATAATATCAAACAAAGTCAGAAAACTTACGGATTTGGTGCCGGAGACTCGGGTGCCACACTTCCAAAAGACATATATTCTTCTAAACCAAATTTCAAACAAAATTTAAAAATATTTTCGAACCCATTCTACAGCCGAGTTTTGCAACCTGGCTCTGAAACCACAAAATGTAACACCCTAAACCTGGCCTAGACGTTACGATCAGATCTGGTATGTCACATGAAAAGGTTGTTTAAGAAACTTCGCGATTGTCTTAAAAATTTTGAGTTTTGTTTTCAATTTGAAAATCAGATTCGTTGCTACGGTTTTCTTGTAAAAACGTTATTATCATTACTTCCGAAAACCTGTTTATACAGAAATCAGGTTCAGTTAGTTGCAAAGATGAGATGTTTTGAAAACAATTGTTGTAGTTTTAAGATAATCCCGAGTTTCGTTGTTTATAACTTATAATCCGTTTGTTAGTGTTTTTGAAAAATGGTTGTTTACATTTTGAAGAAAACTCTATTTTTTAACGTTTCATAATAGGCAGTCAAAGCTTTAAAATAAAAACCAAAATAAAATCCTAGTGGCCTTATTACAGAACAAATTCCCAAACTAAAATAGGTTCAAAATAATGAAAACGAAGTTTACGCAAGAAGTAACGCATCGCCACCTCAGAGTCCACCCTGGCCCAAATCCTCAAGCTAGGGATTACCTGCAAAATTAAGCAAAGGGGTGAGTTACGAGAGCTCAATGTGAAATCCCCTGCACGATCAGTAATTGGACCCGAACCCATTCGGATGCCAACTGGGCCTTAGCCCTTACGAAATCAAAATGGGCGAAGCCCTTACAGAAACGAACTAGGCCTTAGCCCTATTAGCATGGTATAGCAGATAACGAATGCAATGCAATGCAACCCAGCCCAACCTAGTAATCCATCCGCTACACACCACCCGACCAACCAAAACACACCGGTGGGGATTTCTACAATCAACCCTCATCCGCTACACACCATCGATGGCAGTCACGCTACTCATCGCCGAAATTGTGACAGAGTCACCGAAATATGTGGCATAGCCAACGAAATAATGTGACAAAGTCACCGAAATATGTGGCACAGCCACCGAAATACACTACCCTTTTCATCAATATCATATCCCAATCCTATGTAGCATATTATCATAATGTGATGAATGCACGACATATATCAATGTACATCAGATAATTAGAACACACAAAATCATGCTATGTTATTTGAATCGCATAGTCGTAGGTGTTACTTACCTGGTATCTCCAACCTTACCCACTAGGGTATCTCGTTTACCGTTACGGTTATTTCGGCTTTTAGTTAATACACATATTAATGCTAAACAAACAAATGAAGGTGTGTAGATTACACGCCTGATTACGCGAACGACTACACACTCCTGATCGTGGTCACTCTCACTATCACAGACAACTACGATCTGTCTATTCAGATCCGATTTCGCCTTTCTTCCACAGCCTGGTGGAAAATCCCGAACGGCAGATACTGCATGCCGTTTGAACTTAGGAGCGGAGACTACGAGTCCACTGCCTTTGGCCTCCTTAATCGACACCCCTTTAGAACAGCTACCACTTGCCTCCATGAAGAAAATCTCACCAGTAAGGTATCACAATGAAACGGCAGTTGTCTAACAAAGAGGTTTGGTTATGGCAGATTAAAACGAATAGAGACTAGTCGTAAAGACACGAGAGAGGAACTCCTTACCTTGATCAAGGAGAACTGAACACCAACGGATTCGGCTTGCGATTCCAAAAGAGTCCCAAAATGCCTTAGATTGGCCACTACAGTTAAGAGCTCCGGCTTCCTACGAAAGAACGAACACGTTTCAAGATAGAGAGGGTACTCAGATTCGGCCTAAAAAGGAAGGAGTAAAAGGATGACCACTTCGTTCTTTAGAAAAGAGAAGAGAAAACATATGAAGAGAGAACTCGTTACCTTGCAACAAGCAAAACCGATTAAAAAGGGACTTCCGGCAAACCAAAGGGATGCTTCTAGATGTTCGGCTAATGAAGAAAGAGAAAAGAGGAGCAAAGAGAAAAGAAGAAGGAGTAGAAAAATGTAGAAGAAGAGTGATTCGACTAAGGTATAAGGAAGTCAAAGAAAATGAAAGGGTGTAGAAGGTGATTCAGTCAAGAGAAGAAAGAAATAGAGGAGACAAAAAGTTGAGAAAGTTCGGCTAAAAGAAGAGAATAGACTAGAAGAGGATTTGGCTATGGCATGAACAAAAGAGAAAAAGAAAACAAAAACTTGAAGGGAAAAGATATAGAGGAAAAACGCAAATGGTTACTTCTAAAGGTTCGGCCAACACCCAAATGAAAAGAACAAATGTAGAGAAAAGAGAGAAGTTTTGGTGTAGAGAATAGTAAATGCCGGAAATGCAAATGAGAACTACAATGCACCAAAGAATTTTTGGTGCACCAAAAGGGAAAAAAAAGTTGCAAAACACTCAAGTGGTTCGGTTTGCTCTCTCAATTCCCCAAATGCCAAAATTGCCTTGCTAAACACCTTATAGCTGAAATTCACCTCCCACCTCTCCAACATTCGGCCAACTCTCACCCACCCTCTCAAATCCCTTGTTTTGCTCTACCAAGCTCTCTCCATCATCCGTTCAAATTGGTTGACTAATTCAAACTCCCCAAGCTCCTCTCCTCCATCCATTTGAAAACCTTTGACTCATTCAACAACCACCTAGGTAGAGTCTCGGCCGAATGCCACTTCCTCCCTACCTTGAGCACAAAAATTAAACTCCATAGTGCAGCAGATGGGATTCGAACCTTTCTTCCGTTGCTTTCCTTGTGAAGCCAACTCCACTAGGCCACTCTGCTTCTTTTTGTTAGCATAACACCAACTTTTATACTTAAGTACTGCCTCCACTAGCTCACCTTCACAAAGTGCCCTAAAACCAAAATTTCACCATAGCCCCGGCTCGACCCCGAGCCTTCCCAAGACCCCCGAACATACCCAAATGACAAGAATAGCTAGCCAAACGCATGAAATAGCTTAAAATGCAGAACCCCAAATTTTAGGATGTTACAGATGACGCAGCTAATAATGCTCCTTCTCCCGCGCAAAGAACCGCGCCTGTAGAGAATGGACCCGAGACTATGGGTCGAGAAGAAGAGGCCCGGGAAGCGTTTCTCCAACTGATGAGTAATTGGTACAGGGAGTATGTACGAGCAAACCCTAATGCTCAACCTTGTCCACCCCCTTCTATACCTCAGTAAGTTCCTGTGGCTCCTCAAGGTATAGATGTAGTGAGAATAGCCAAGCCTCCGGTAGATAAGATTTAGAAGTATAGGGTCAAGGAATTTAGAGCCAATATAGACGATGACCCTGAGAGTTTAGAGCCAATATAGACGATGACCTTGAGAGGGCAGAGTTCTGGCTTGAGAACTCAATGAGAGTGTTTGATGAACTCTCCTACACAGTTGAAGAGAGCTTAAAATGCGTCGTGTCCTGGCTGAGGGACTCGGCATAACATTGGTGGAAAACGTTGACGTCGATGGTTCCAAGGGAGAGACTGATATGGGACTTCTTTTTGGAGGAGTTCCGAAAGGAGTATATAATTCAGAGGTTTGTGGACCAGAAATGGAAAGAATACCTTGAATTGAAGCAAGGAAGAATGACTGTGGCAGAATATGAGCGTGAGTTTGTTAAGCTCAGCAAGTATGCACAAGAATGTGTGTCTACAGAAGCTATCTTGTGCAAGAGGTTTGAAGATGGACGGAATGAGGATGTCAGACTGCTAGTTGGGATTTTAGAATTAAAAGAGTTTGTAGTGTTGGTTGATAGAGCGTATAAGGCCAAAGAATTGAATAAGGAAAAGAGAAAAGCTGTGAGTGAGGCTTGGGATGCAAGAAAAAGGCCGATGAGTAAATCATAACAAGCTCAATCGAAGAGGTCCAAGGAAGTAAACCCTCGAACGACTGCGTCAGTTGGATATTCATATAGAGATTGAGGTAATACCTACTCGGGCTCGAAAGTTCAGGCCACTTCGATGGCAAGTGTGGGCAATCCGAAGTCCAAACTAGAGTGTCCAAATTGTGGTAGGCAGCACACTGAAAGTGTTGGGGAAACAACCGGAATTGTTATAAGTGTGGTTCTCCCGATCATTTTTTTCAAAATTATCCTTAGAGGAATGACAAGGAAAAGAACCAAGAGATAAGATCCAGCAACGTATCTTCAAGGGGTAGATCACAAAAGAACCCGGGAGGTGGGACTAGTGGTAGAGGTGCACCTCGAGATTCTATTGTGAGACCGGAGGGTCAGGCACCTACAAGGACTTATGCCATTCGCGCTCGCGAGGAGGCATCATCTCCAGATGTGATAACGGGTACTTTTCTCTTCATGACACCTCTCTTATTGCTTTGATTAATCCGAGGTCTACCCATTCTTACATTTGCATAAAATTGGCATCTAGTATGAGTATGATTGTTGAGTCTACAGAATTTGTAGTAAAGGTGTCAAACCTGTTAGGCAAACATGTGCTAGTTGACAAGGTGTGTAGGAATTGTCCTTAGACAGCTAGAGGTCATTGTTTTCCAGCAAACCTTATGTTGTTCCCGTTTGATGAATTTGATTTGATTCTTGGCATGGATTGGTTGACTGCTCATAATGTTTTAGTGAACTGTGGTAGCAAGTTTATTGAATTGAAATGTGAAAATAGGGATGTCATTCGAGTTGAATCAGGTAGATTAGATAATCTACCAGTGATAATTTCAACTATGGTAGCCGAGAGATATTTGAGGAAAGGATACGAGTCTTATCTTGCTTTTGTGCTGAATACTCCAGAGTCAGAGATAAAGATTGAATCAATGCCAGTAGTATGTGAATATCCAAATGTGTTCCCAAAGGAGTTACCTAGATTGCCTCCAGTTAGAGAGGTTGAGTTTGGGATTGAGCTAGTTCCGGGAACGGCACCTATCTCGGTTGCTCTGTATAGGATGGCACCATTGGGGTTGAAAGAACTGAAGGTTCAGTTGCAAGAGTTAACGGATAAGGGTTTTGCAAAGCCGAGCTATTCACCGTGGGGTGCTCCGGTACATTTTGTGAAAAAGAAAGATGGGTCGATGAGATTGTGCATAGACTACAGACAGCTTAACAAAGTGACGGTGAAGAATAGATGATTTATTTGACCCACTGAAGGGAGCTACAGTGTTCTCCAAGATAGATCTAAGGTCTGGTTATTATCAGTTGAGGGTTAAGGAGCAAGATGTACCGAAAACTGCATTTCGGACAAGGTATGGCCATTATGAGTTTCTTGTTATGCCATTTGGTTTGATGAATTCCCCTGCGATTTTCATGGATTTGATGAATCGCATCTTCTAACCGTACTTGGACAAGTTTGTAGCCATTTTTATTGATGACATATTAGTCTATTCTCGAGATGAGAGTGAACATGTGGAGCATCTGAGAATTGTTTTGCAGACTTTAAGAGACAAGCAGCTGTATACTAAATTTAGCAAGTGTGAGTTTTGGCTCCGAGAATTCAGATTCCTAGGACACGTTCTATCGGGTGATGGTATTAGAGTTGATTTGAGTAATATTTCAGCTATTGTGGACTAGAAACCGCCAAGAAATGTGTCAGAAGTTAGGAGCTTTTTGGGTTTAGCGGGGTACTATAGACGATTTGTAAAAGGGTTTTCCATGATTGCTACCCCAATGACGAAACTATTGCATAAGGATGTCAAGCTTGAATGGAATGAGAAATGCCAACAGAGCTTCGAGAGATCGAAAACTTTGTTGACTGAGGCACTGATTTTGGTACAACCAGAGTCGGGAAAAGAATTTGTAGTCTATAGTGATGCATCATGAAACAGCCTTGGTTGTGTGTTCATGCAAGAGGGTAAACTTGTAGTTTATGCCTCGAGACAGCTAAAACCGCATGAGAAGAATTATCTGACTCATGATTTGGAGTTGGCTGCAATTGTTTTCGCATTAAAGATTTGGCGACATTATTTATATGGTGAGAAGTGTCGAAAATTCACTAATCATAAGAGTTTGAAGTACTTAATGGACCAAAAGGATTTGAATTTGCGACAACGACAGTGGCTTGAATTATTGAAGGACTATGAGCTAGTAATTGATTATCATCCGGGGAAAGCAAATGTAGTGGCGGATGCCTTGAATAGAAAATCTTTGTATGCTTTGAGGACCATGAGTACGAGCTTAGCATTGTCTAATGATGGTGATATATTAGCCGAGCTAAAGGCTAAACCATTATGTATTCAACAGATAAGTGAGGCTCAAAAGAAAGATGATGAGATGCAAGCTAAGAGAGCTAAGTGTGAATCGGGAAATGATTCTAATTTTCGAGTAAGTTCGGATGGTTGTTTGATGTTTCACGACCTGATTTGTATACCGAAAGATGATGAATTGATCTGGAAAATTTTACATGAAGCACACGTTGGTTATTTGTCAGTGCATCCCGGTAGCACAAAAATGTACAATGATTTGAAGAGGATTTATTTGTGGCTGGGTGTAATACCCCTAACCCGTAATTGACGCCGGACTAGGGTTAGGAGCATTGCCAGACAGATCCAAAACTTACGTAACATTTCATACATTACACTCATCATTAACAATCATAGTGTCCCTTAGATGAGTCATCAAGACCCTAAACATGCATATACACCGAGTTGGGACTAAATTGAATCACATATAGAATCTCATAGAAAAATTTAAACTTTTCTAAAATAAAGGGGTTACACGCCCGTGGAAGGAGACCGTGTGCCCTCCATGGCTTCTAGACACCCCCGTGTGTCCCCCCGTGTTCAAATACTAACTATATCTCCATGATCACTAGGCACGCCTGTGTGCCATGGCTGTGTGCTACTAGGCCATATACTGACTTCCCCACCACGACCACCAGGCACGCCCGTGTTCCATTGCCGTGTGCACTTGGCTAGCCACTGACTTGTACACCACGACTAGCTGACACCCCCATGTCAAGGCCGTGTGTTACTAAACTACATTCTGCCAATTCAGTCACGGTCTTTAGGCACGCCCGCGTGCCACAACCGTGTGACATTATAGGCCATTTACAAGGCCAAAATGCCACCCATAAGGGTTAAACCTACAAGCATCATAATCCAAGACTTATCCTGAACATATAGCAACCAAAAACATATCAATTTGTCCATTCAATCTATGCATTTAATATCTAATTCATTCATGCCCTATCTAATTCATTCATGCCCATGCTCATGCTTAGCCGAATATTCATATATCACGTATAAGCCCATATTTTTCATCAAATTCATAAATTAGTCCTTCAATTTTCCATTTTCTCAATTTAGCCCTATTTAGCTAAATTCATCGAAAATTCAAGAACAAAGTATGTTCATCAAATACATATCTTTCATTTAACACCACAAAACATCACAAAGCTCAACATAGCATCAATGGCATAACTCACAAACATCATCAATTCACAAAATTGGGACATGGGCTTGATAATAGAAGAAGCAACGATTATAAAAACGTAGAAATTATCAAAAACCGAAGTCAAAACTCACCTTAATCAATGAAGACAATAGCCGAATGCCTTAACAAATTTTCTCTTTTCTTTCTTCCAATATTTGGCACCCAAATAAGATGATAATGTTCATCTTTTCTTTTGTTGATTATAAAACAAACATATATTATTCAATTACTACATTATCCATTCAATTATAATTAAAACAAACACATAATAAGGGCATATTTGTCTTTCATTCATCCACTACTATTAATTGGTATAATAACAACATAAGGCCTCACCTTTAATAAGCCACATCACATTGGTACTTTAACAAATAGCAAGCAACTTTCACATTTTATGCAATATAATCCTTTTGTCAAATAAAACACACAGACGGAGAATTTAACTTACGGGAATTTACCACATGCTTAGTCACATATTTACAACACAAAATATAATAATATTAAAAATATTATTCGAACTCAGATTCGTGGTCCCGAAACCACTGACTAGGATATAAACCGGACTGTTACAATTCTCCCCCCTTAGGGATTTTTGTCCCTGAAAATCTTACCGTTAAACAGATCCAGATATTGCTGTCTCAATGAATCTTCAGGCTCCCACGTAGCCTCTTCTATCCTATGTCGATTCTACAGTACTTTTACTAACGAAATTTTCTTATTTCTCAACTCTTTCAGTGTACGAGCTAAGAAACGGATTGGTTCCTCTTCGTAGGTCATATCAGATCGGATTTCAATTTCATATGGGGTAATCATATGCAATGGATCGGATCGATATCTACGGAGCATCGAAACATGAAATACTTTGTGTATCTTTTCTAACTCAGAGGGCAACTTTAATCTATATGCAACAGGTCCAACACGTTCAATGATCTCATACGGTCCAATGAATCTCAGACTCAATTTGCCTTTACGTCCAAATCGATGCGCTTTCTTCCATGGAGACACTTTCAGAAATACTTTGTCGCCGATTTCAAATTCTATATCTTTTCGTTTCAAGTCCGCATAAGACTTCTGACGATCAGATGTTGCTTTCAAACAATCTCGGATCAGTTTCACTTTCTATTCTGAGTATTTTATCAAATCAACCCCGTGAAGCTTATTTTCACTGAGCTCGGTCCAATACAGAGGTGTACGACATTTACGTCCGTACAAAGCTTCATATGGTGCCAATTTGATGCTCGACTGAAAACTCTTATTATACGCAAATTCGATTAACGACAGATACTGTTCCCACGAACCATTAAACTCAAGTATACAGCATTTTAACATATCTTCAAGTATCTGAATAGTTCGTTCAGATTGACCATCTGTTTGCAGATGAAAAGTTGTACTGAAATGTAATTTCGTACACAATGCTTCTAGCAATTTCTTCCAGAATCTCGACGTAAACCTTAGATCTCTATCGGACACAATAGATAGTGGCACCCCATGCAATCTCACAATTTCAGCAATATAAAGCTCAGCTAAACTGTCAAGTGAGTAGTCAGATCTTACCAGAATGAAAGAGGCAGATTTCGTTAATTGATCAACCACGACCCATATCACATCTTTCTTTCTCGAAGTTAGGGGCAAACCAGAAACAAAGTCCATGGTCACTCTATTCCATTTCCACTCAGGAATCAGGATCGGTTGTAACAACCTAGACGGAACTTGATGTTTAGCTTCACTTGCTGACAAACTAAACATTTTGAAACAAAGTCAGAAATATCCCGTTTCATACCAGACCACCAGTAATATCGTTTCAAATCATGATAAATTTTAGTATTCCCGGATGAACAGATAAATATCTATTATGAGCTTCACTCAAAATCAATTGAATCAACTCTGGATTTCTCGGAACATAGATACGATCCCGGAATCTCAAACAATCATCAACAGTTTGAAATTCAGATTCGGAATTCATTTCACACTGAGCTCGTTTCGCTAGCAATTCATTATCAAATTTCTGAGCATCACATATTTGTTGTAAAAACAACAGTTTCGCTTTTAACTCAGCTAACACAGAACTATCATCAGACAAATCTAAGTGAGCATTCAAAGCAAACAATGATTTTCTAGCCAATGCATCGGCAACAACATTTGCTTTACCCAGATGATAATCTATCACGAGCTCATAATCTTTTAACAACTTAAGCCATCATCTCTGATGCAAGTTCAAATCTTTCTAAGTCATCAGATATTTCAAACTTTTATGATCTGAAAATACGTGACATTTTTCACGTTACAGGTAATGACGCCAAATCTTAAGTGCAAACACAACCGCAGCAAGCTCAAGGTCGTGTGTCGGATATTTCTTTTCATGAGGCTTCAATTGTCTCGATGCATAAGCTAAAACTTTGCCTTTCTACATCAAAACACATCCCAGACCATTTAACGAAGCATCACTGTAAACAACAAATTCTTTACCCTGGAGCTTCTGCTAACAGAGTTTTCAACTGATCAAAACTTTTCTGACATTTATCTGACTATTCAAATCTGACATCTTTCTGAAATAATTTAGTCAACAGAGTAGCTATAGTCGAAAAGCCTTTTACAAATCTACGGTAATAACCAGCTAAACCCAGAAAACTGCGAGCTTCAGATACATTTCTCGGAGGTTTCTAATTCAAAATAGCAGAAAACTTACTCGGATCCACTCGGATTCCAGAGGCTGACACAATATGCCCCAGAAAACTAACCTCATGTAACCAGAATTCACATTTGCTGAATTTCGTGTACAATTTCTTTTCTCTCAAAGTTTGCAACACTTCAAATGTTCCGTATGCTCGTTTTCATCACTTGAATAAATCAAAATGTCATCTATGAATACTACAACAAATCGATCTAAGTACGGTCTAAAAATTCTGTTCATCAAATCCATAAAAACAGCCGGAGCATTGGTTAGTCCAAATGGCATAACTAGAAACTCATAATGCACGTACCTCGTTCTGAAAATAGTCTTTGGAATGTCTGAATCTTTCACTCTCAACTGATAATATCCCGATCTCAGATCAATCTTGGAAAACACAGTATCTCCTTTTAACTGATCAAATAAATCATCAATTCTGGGCAACGGATATTTATTCTTTATTGTCACCTTATTCAACTGACGATAGTCAATACACATCCTCATCGTGCCATCTTTCTTTTTCACAAACAGAACAGGAGCACCCCAAGGCGAGAAACTCGGTCTAGCGAACCCTCTAACAGTCAACTCTTGCAATTGTGACTTTAACTCTTTCAACCAGGCAGCAATTCAATACCAAACTCAACTTCTCGAATCGGAGGTTAACCCGGTAACTCTTCAGAAAACATATCAGAATACTCACAGATAATAGGCATTGACTCAATCTTCCTTTCAGACATTTTTTAATCAATTAGATAAGCAAAATATGCCTCGTAACCCTTTTTCACATAACTCTGAGCTTTCAAAATAGATATCATAGCAGGCAATCCATTCAAATCATCAGATTCAATCCGTACGGACATCTCAAATTTATAGCTTTTCTTTTGCAGTTCACAACAGCGTCATGCATAAACAACCAATCCATACCCAGAATAATATCAAATTCATCAAATGGCAAAAGCATCAGATCAGCAGGGAAACATATATCTCGAAACATTAACGAACAATTCTTGCATACTTTGTCAACAAGGACACTTTTACCTAAGGGGTTCGATACTTTTATAGCAAACTCAATAGACTCTACAGGCAAAGTCTTGCTGAATACTAAATTCTTGCATATATATGAATGCGTAGAACCAGGGTTTATCAAAGCAATCACAGATGTATCATAAAGAGTAAAAGTACCAGTTATAACATCTAGTGACGAAGCTTCCTCCCGAGCTTGAATAGCATACGCTCTGACTGGCACTCTAGCTTCAGATCTTGCAACAGTGTCTCTCGTATTCCTCTAACTACCACTGACGTTTCTCACATTCTTTCAAGGTCTACCTCTAACAGGTGCATTATCAGATCTCGGATTTGGAACAGCTTCTAGCTGGATAGTCTCAGGGCAGTCACGGATAAAATGATCAAGTGATCCACATATAAAGAAAGCTCTGTCGTTAAGTATACAACTTCTCGGATGCCTTTTTCCATAATGCTTATATTCAGGTCTCTCGATTCGAATATTACCAACGCTGGCCACTGAAGTTGCTGGAGTTTTAGAACTCATTTGCGGTCTGGATTGATTTCTATTTGAATGTCCTACATTATCTCTGAAACTACTTTGATTATCTCTGAATCTTTTTGGAGCAGAATGAAATGATTTACTCTGAAATCTCTTTCTCACATCTCGAGTTTCAGACTCAGCTTTTCTCTTATCTTTTCCGAGTGCCTCAGCTTTGCAGGCTCGGTCGACAAGTACAACAAACTTTTTTATTTCTAAAATCCCGACTAGCAAACGGATGTCTTCATTAAGGCCATCTTCGAATCTTTTGCACATTATAGCTTCAGATGATACACATTCTCAAGCATACTGACTCAGTCTCACGAATTCCCATTCATATTTTGAAACAGTCATTTGGCCCTGTTTAAGTTCTAGAAATTCCTTTCGTTTCTAACCAACGAATCTTTCACTGATATATTTCTTCCAAAACTCGATCTGAAAGAAGTCCCATGTAACTCGTTCCCTCGAAACAACAGAAATCAGAGTTTTCCACCATTGATAAGCTGCATCTTGAAGCAAAGATACCACATACTTAATGCATTCTTCCGGAGTCAGAGACATTTCATCGAATACTCGGATCGTGTTTTCTAACAAGAACTCAGCCTTTTCAATATCATCATCCTTAGTAGCCCGGAATTCTTCGGCCCCATACTATCGGATCTTGTCAACCGGAGGCTTATTCAATAAATTCGGATGCATAACTGGTGGCACAGCCGCAAATTGAGGGGGATTAACTGGGGGAGGACGTTGCAAAACAGCCGGGTTATTCTTTACAAACTGAGTGAACCACTCACTCATCATCTGGAAAAAAGCTTGTTTAGCTTCTCCCTCTTGACCGCTCGTAGCCGGTCTCAAATTAGAGGGCACTGTCCCTTACGCGGGAGCAGGCACATTACTCTCTACGTCATCAGCTACGGCTCTTTCGAGATCCATTACTATACGAAAATCACATTTTATACTTCAGGATTCATCACACTATCACAATTCAGATATATGGCATGTATAGCTAGACTCTGACACGCTACGTTAGTTCGAGAATCAGCTAAACTGTAGCTTTGATACCAAACAAATGTAACACCCCTAAACCGTAACCAACATCGAACTAGGGTTAGGAGCATTACCAGACAGATCAGAAACTTACGTAACATTTCATACATTACACTCATCATTAACAATCATAGTGTCCCTTAGATGAGTCATCAAGACCGTAAACATGCATATAAACCAAGTTGGGACTAAACTGAATCACATACAGAATCTCATAGAAAAATTTAAACTTTTCTAAAATACAGGGGTTACACGCCCGTGGAAGGAGACCGTGTGCCCTCCACGGCTTCTAGACACCCTCGTGTGTCCTTCCGTGTTCAAATACTGACTATATCTCCACGGTCACTAGGCACGCCCGTGTGCCATGGCCGTGTGCTACTAGGCCATATACTGGCTTTCCCATCACGGCCACTAAGTACGCCCGTGTGCCATGGCCGTGTGCTCTTGGCTAGCTACTGACTTGTACACCACGGCTAGCTAACACCCCCGTGTCAAGGCCGTGTGTTACTAAACTACATTTTGCCAATTCACCCACGGTCGTTAGGCACGCCCGTGTGCCACAACCATGTGACATTATAGGCCACTTACAAGGCCAAAAAGCCACCCATAGGGTTAAACCTACAAGCATCATAATCCAAGACTTATCCTGAACATATAGCAACCAAAAAAATATCAATTTGTCCATTCAATCTATGCATTTAATATCTAATTCATTCATGCCATCTTTCAAAATAAAACATATACATAACCAAAGCATATCTTCATCATTTAACTAACCAAAAACTTGACTAATTCATGGGCAGTAGACCATACCAAAACTTTACATATACTACATTCATCAAGGCATAATATGAACCAAAATAGTCATATCTCATGACTAAGTATATACATCGACTTGTACCCAAAAACTAGACTATACATGCCATATCTAGATATAACCATTCCCAAAATGTACCAAAATGTGTTTATTAGTGTGATGATGTTCCGTGACAGTCCCAAGCCCTTAGTAGCTTTGACGACCTATAAAACAGAACAAACACACACAAAGTAAGCTTTCAAAAAGCTTAGTAAGTCAATATACAAACAAACTTAGCATAAAATGCATATATTTCAAATAGATACATAGGCACCTTCCAATCATTTAGCATATATCACAATTATGCTTTGTTTCACATACTTGTGGCCACATTTGCCACATTCATCATTTTAAGATTCTCATTCTCACATTTAAACATACACTTATTCGAGTCAAAGTATTATAGGTACTTACCTTTTTATACACACTAATGTATATATATACCAATCGTACACAATTCATTCACAGACTTACCCGTTGAACCATAAGAAATCTAGTATGATACTCAGTAGCTCAGAATAATAGTATTTCTAGTAGGTTAAGGATCCATATTTCACCACCTCTTAAGTCAGCTTTGGCTTTACTCTTAAGATTATGGTTATTTAGGTAAGCAACATTTGCTAATTACATCATATGTAACTCCTAATATTTGGTGAACAACTCTTGTTCTAATCATCTTATGATTTATCCAATTTACTTGCCTCTAGGTTTCTAATCCTATTAGAGTAACTTAGTTAAGTCATTAACCAATTTTTAACCAGCGAATATCACTTGTTTATTCTTCGCGTTTAACCAAGATAAATACTAGTACTTTGCTTTGGCAGAACCTACATAGTATTGATCGAGGCTTTAACGAGGGCAAAATTGGAAGGCCATGTTGACTTAATATTTTAATAGAGGGATTTTATTAAGATTGTTCCATCTCACCAATTATGGTCTACATTAGTCCATTTAGTCTTTTAATTGATCTCATCAATTGACGGGGTTTTATTATTATCAAGTTTTAATATATATAATTGGCATGCTTTAGACATCCATAGCATCTCATACATGAATAAATAAAGCAATAAATAAATGCAATAGTTATAGCCCATAAACTAAGGTGGTTCAACCCAAGCCAATGGGAAAACCAAAAAGAAACCTAAAGGTGTAAGCCAATTCACAAGCTATCATTCTCAATCATTGTCCCACCTTCCTTCTCGTTTGGCCCACATCAACTCTTGCAAATTATAATATGCAGAAACTCGTTTTACATACGAGGGAATAAGATGAGAAGAGAAATACAAGAGAATAGTAGTAAGGCACGACACGCAGGCCGTATTTAAAAAAAATACAACCTTTTATCGAATGCGTCATTGGGCTATAATTATGCATTTCAAACACCGTGCATGTCAAAAATAGCATACATAGTTCTATATATATATATATTTAAGGTGAATTATAAAATATCCTTTCAACCTTTTGTGGCCCATCAAGTTTATAAATTTCTTTTATTAACAAATTTTTTTTTGCGAGGGTCTCGGGGTGCGGGGCGAGCCCCGCAAATGGACTCAGTGGCACGGGCGAGAGCCTCTGCATTTAATCGCATACCCCAAATCAAATGAAACCTCACGATTTGATAACTTTTTATCAACAGAATCGTGTTTTTAGGATTTTAATCTCGGAGGTTTCATATCGGAACAACCCTTGTTCCATTAGCCGATTAACACTTCATCGGAAACTATAAATACCTCCGTCACATTATTACAGATTTGTTAATAATTAACAAATAATAACATAAAATCAAGTAGGCCACAAAACCATGATTAACATTTAATCAATTACCGAAAGGAATAGTTATCGTTATGCTTAAACGATTTAAACAATCGAAAATACAATAAGATCAAAACATGAATCTCATACAATTGCATCACCCAAGTATTTAAACCCGAGTTCAGTATCACACAAGTGGCTCGATACCATCGTTGGAACGCCGGAACCCATGGCGCAAAGCAAAATAAAATTAGATCCGCGATCCAAATCAGGAATCCATGTGAGGAACGATCGGGGGTGAAATAAAGGTTTCAAATTACCAAAACTTAAATGAGAGATTCGCGACGCCTTGGCAACAAGAGTTTTGATCTCATCGTCGAATCAAGCCACAACCTTTTACGATGTCGGCCTCTACGTGATCCACCCGGTTTGACTATGAACGGAAGAAATCTCCAAAACTATTTTTGAGGTTTATTTGCTTGACTACCGCTAGACCTAACAAGCAATCTATTAGGTTTTTTTTTTTTTTCTTTTAGGCTTTGTCTCTTTTAAATACCTTTTATATTGGGTATCCTTTTAATTGGGCCTTTTATAATTGGTATCTTTTTCATTGGGCCCATTATTTGGTATCCTTTTAATACCCTTTTATAATTGGTATCTCTTGAATGTTAAATAAATACAATAAAGTTTTTAACCGAAAATTATAATTACATTAATTATATCCAAAAATTATAATTACATTAATTATAATAAGGATTTCTGTAAACTATATTTATTTAAATTTATATATGAATCAAATTCATATATTAATAGAATTATGTTGTCATTATGTGTACAACATCCTTGTACATATAATATGTTCAATATTTGATTGCCCAATTAAATTAATTCTTTAATTAATTTAATTCATGTGACAACCAAAAAAAAAAATACCAATTATATTTTATTCCGTTCATTTAAACCATAGGGTGTGACCCTGTAGGTTCTTGCAACGTTAGCAGTAATAATAGAACGATTCTAATGTCACAAACAATGAGTGGCATCTAGCAATGCATCATTGCTACCTAAGTTACAAGAAGTCATGATTCCACATAACTTTTTGTGATTAACCTTTCATGCATTAATCCTTAAGTCCTTTATCTTCGGAATGGACACAAGTCATGGAATAGTCACACTTGTATAGTCCATCCCATGTTTCTTGATATCTTGAGTAGACTATGATATACAAATTAGTATGACATCTCATGTCAACTTATTTGAGCATGGCCATGCATTTCTAGTCTCACTCAATCAAGTGGCCTAAGATATTACTCCCATTATGTAGGATGGACTTATCCTATATTGATCAACCATATCCTCTACATAGATTGTGGTATATCCAACATCAGCCTTTATAGAACAACCGATTCTGATTGTACGCTTGATCAGTATCAAAATATACAACTCACGATGTTGAGATTAATAGTTATCTCAAGTCTGAGGATCATATACATATTAATCACTATGAGTAATGTTGTGACAATTACATAATAATCCAATAAACATACCCATAACGGGTCAATCCAATATGTTGTTCTCTAACACACATATTCATGCATTGATTTTGACAATCCACATCAATGACAACTTTATCATCAATCAACTACATGTTAGTCTTAATGCATTATCTCGTTGTCCTAGTCAACAATAATACTCGACTAAGGATCTTTTAAAAATAATCATATTATTCTCGTGACATTATTATAAAAACAGTTTATTTGTATACACAGATAGAAAAGCTGAAATAATAATGACAACGCTTTATATTAATAAATATGGTAAATAAAGTATGTTATTACAACCATCTCATGATTGATCTTTGGGCATACTCTTACACATAAAACATCACAAAGCTGAACATAGCATCAATGGCATAACTCACAAACATCATCAATTCACAAAATTGAGATATGGGCTTGATAATAGAAGAAGCAACGATTACAAAAACGTAGAAATTATCAAAAATCAAAGTCAAAACTTACCTTATTGAAAGAAGACAATAGCCGAATGCCCTAACAATTTTATCTTTTCTTTCTTCCAATATTCGGCACCCAAATAAGATGATAATGTTCATCTTTTCTTTTGTTTATTATAAAACAAACATATATTATTTAATTACTAAATTATCCATTCAATTATAATTAAAACAAACACATAATAAGGGCATATTTGTCTTTCATTCATCCACTGCTATTAATTGGTATAATAACAACATAAGGCCTCACCTTTAATAAGCCACATCACATTGGTACTTTAACAAATAGCAAGCAACTTTCACATTTTATGCAATATAATCCTTTTGTCAAATAAAACACAGAGACGGACAATTTAACTTACGAAAATTTACCACATGCTTAGTCGCATATTTACAGCACAAAATATAATAATATTAAAAATATTATTCGAACTTGGATTATTGGTCCCGAAACTACTGTTTCGACTAGGATATAAATTGGACTGTTACACCGGGCATGAAAAGAGACATCTCTGAGTTTGTTACAAAATGTTTGGTCTATCAACAAGTGAAAGCCGAGCATCAGGTACCTCCGGGATTACTTCAGCCGGTAATGGTTCCCGAGTGGAAGTGGGATTAGATCACTATGGATTTTGTAACAGGGTTGCCTATGACTCCGAAAAAGAAAGATGATGTGTGGGTTATTGTGGGTAGATTAATGAAGTCGGCTCACTTTATACCGGTGCGTGTTGATTATGCTCTTGATAAGTTGGTCGAGTTGTATATTACTGAGGTGGTGAGATTACATGTGGTGCCTGTGTCTATTATCTCGGATAGAGAGACCCGAGATTTACTTCGAGGTTTTGGAAGAAGTTGCAGGAAGCCTTAGGTACAAGGTTGAATTTTAGTTCTGCGTTCCATCCGCAAAATGACGGCCAATCTGAAAGAGTGATTCAAGTCCTTGAGGATATGCTCCGATGCTGTGTGTTAGAGTTTAGAGGTAGTTGGGAAAGATATCTACCTTTGGTTGAGTTTGCTTACAACAAAAGTTATCAGTCGAGTAAATGGATGGCACCGTACGAAGCTTTATACGATCACAAATGTCGAACTCCCTTGTATTGGATCGAGCTTAGTGAGAAACAAATTCATGGGGTCGATCTAGTTAAAGAGATCGAGGAGAAAGTGAAAGTGATCCGAGATAGTCTGAAAGCTGCTTTAGAGAGACAAAAGTCGTATGCGAATTTAAAAAGGAAAGAAATTGAGTTTCAAGTGGCCGACAATGTATTTTTGAAAGAATCCCCGTGGAAAAAAATGTTGAGATTTGTTAGAAAGGGAAAATTGAGTCCACGATTCATAGGACCGTATGAGGTTACCGAAATGATTGGGCCAGTGGCATACTGGTTGGCTTTACCGGTAGAGTTAGAGAAAATACACAACGTGTTTCATGTGTCAATGTTGCGACGATATCGTTCCAGTCCTTCACATGTGATCCCTCCAACAGAAGATGAGATACGATCGGACATGACTTATGAAAAGGAGCCTATTAAGATATTGGCTCAAGAGTTTAAACAGTTGAGAAATAAGGACATAGCCTTAGTAAAAGTGTTATGGCAAAAACACAGTGTGGAAGAGGCTACATGGGAACCGGAAGAATTCATGAGAGAGCAATATCCAAACCTTTTTACCGGTAAGATTTTCGAGGGCGAAAATCTCTAAAGGAGGGAAGAGTTGTAACAACCCGCTTTTAGGGCTAGTCGAAAAATGATTTTGGGACAACTAATCCAAGGCTGAAGAAAATTATTTTTGACATTATTTTATGCATTATAGCATGATATTAAGGTTGCATAGAAATTTTGGTGCTTTAATTTTAGCAATTGTGTGCTTAATTCTGAAAAAAGACTAAATAGTAAAAAGTGCGAAAGTTTTATTTTTCAAGGTTGAGGTGTCTAATAGCCATGGAATATTAAATTGAAAGTCCTTAAAGTGCAATTAGGCCATATAAAGTGTGTTGGCAGGCAATAGGAAGCAAGGGGGCAAGAGCATTAATTTTAGTCAAAATTTGGTTACATTAGGTGAATAAAAATGAATAAAATAAGATAACTAAAGAAAAAGCTATCATCTTTTTACCTCTTTTCTTATTCCACCGATTTTTACACTCAAGACAGGGCTATGGAAGCTTGAAATTTTCAGCTAAGCTATCTCCTTGCAAGTAAGTCATTTTGATGATTTTTGTACTTTTAGAGTCCCTAAAGCTTAAGCTAGCTAATGAGGGTACTAATTTGTTAAATGGTTGAAAGTTTAAGGACTTGCCATAGGAGAGTTTATGTTGTTAGCTGAGTTTTTATGGAAGAAAATGAATGTTAGTGAGATGAGAAGCAACTTTTATGAAGGGTGTTAGCATGAAAACACCTAAGTAGGACTTGAATGCAAAGGTTGAAAATGTGTAATAAATGCATGGAATAATTTGAATTATGAGTATTTGTAAGAGTAATAAAAGTTTAGTTAGGCTTATTTAATGAGAAAATATGATGAAAAATATTTACGAGCCTAGGGGCAAAATCGTAATTTTACCAAAGTACAAGGGTAAAATGGTCATTTTTGCCTAAGTAGAGATTATGATGTATTACGATCATGAAATGATTGAATGAATAAAATTTTGTTGTTATAGATAAAGAAGAGCGCGAAATTAACCTTGACCGAGGAAAAGGCAAGGTTTCGGATTAAACCGCAAATTAACGCATTTTACACCGAGGTAAGTTTATGTGTAAACGATGCATCTTAAATACACATGTTATTGTTTATTGGGGTATTGTATGGTTGAGGTCACTTATGATTTAAATGAATTGGGCTTATTAGAATATGAATGTTGAAATAGATATGTAAGTGTAGAATATTATCCGTAACAAATAATGGTGGGCTGTGTGTGATACCACCATAATTATTCTTGTTGGTAGGCTATGTGCGATACCACCTTAATACCTATTCACGATGGGCTGTGTGCGATACTATTGTTTATGTCATTAATTGGTGGGCTATGTGCGATACCACCGTAAATATTCTTGTTTGTGGGCTATGTGCGTTACCACCCTATTTAAGACAAATGGTGGGCTAAGTGCAAAACCACCGAGTGTTTGATATTTCTAAGAGTGACTTATCGTGAAATTGTGTTGTGTTGTTTCATGTGGTCTTGTGGTGATAAGTGCAGGGATATATGTTAAATAATAAGAGCATTTGGTTGTGATATGGTTGAAATGTTGTAAGAAAGAATGAGTAAGCATAATCTTGGATTGTTGGATGCTTTTACTTATTGTGAAATGCTATTTATTGATTAGCACATGTTACAATGTTTATTGTTTACATGTAAACTTACTAAGCTTTAAAGGTTACTCTCTTTCTTTTTTCTTTGTTTTATAGAGTCAAAGAGCCGGGTCGAGATACGAAGATAATCAGAAGATCACCCACACTATCAGTTCATCTTGGTATGTTTTGAATTAGCATTTGGAGTATGGCATATATAGAGGCTAGACAAGGTGAAATGTTTGTTACTTTGGCCAGGTGTGTATTGGCTCCATATAGATGAATTCTTTTGTACGTGGCCATAATTAATGGCTCAATACTATAAATCAATGAAAAGATGAGGTTATTCATGATTGTGCAGGGTATATGATTGGGTTGTTTGGTTATGAATTATGCTTGAATGAATTAGGGTGATGAAAGAGCTTATCAAATAGCCTTGTTCTTGTCCATACGGGTAGGCACACGGGCGTGTGACTAGGTCGTGTGTGACGCACGGTCAGTCCTATGGGTGTGTGACCAGGCCGCGTGTCCTCTACATGTTAGTTTTACAAGTCAAGAAGCTTTATAGTAAACACACGGGCAGAGACACGACCGTGTGTCTCAGCCATGTGGGAGGCACAGCCTTGGACATGGGCGTGTGCCCAGGCCGTGTAAAGTTTGCACCTGAGTTTAGGAATTTAATTCGACATACGGTCTAAAGACACGGGCGTGTGCCTTGGCCGTGTGACCATAATGAGGCGATGATGTCATAAACAGAATGCCAAGGTTGTGGCACACGGGCTGAGGCACGGGCGTGTCGATGCCGTGTAAGGGACATGAGCATGTGCCCGGCTGTGTGAAATAAGTCAGTGTCAACCACGGGGGAAGGACATGGGCGTGTGTGACCACACAGCCTGCCCACACGGGGCGTGTCCCATTTTACACGGGCGTGTAGCCTTTGTTTAGGTAAAATTTTTCTGAGTGTGTAAAAGTTTCCGATTTATTTTTGAAACCTTTTGGAAGCATGTTTAGGGCTTAGTAGGCCCATTATAAGGATGTTAGAGGTGTGTATGGAAAACTTTTAATTTGGAATGAAATTTGATAGCCCAAAGTTGTATGACCATGTGAGTTATACAGTAGAACGCTCGATCCGGCTCCAACAGAGAGAACAGTAAAGGGGTGTTATAGTGTCGACCACGGGTGAGGCACGCGGGCGTGTCTCAGGCCATGTGGACAAGTCAGTATGTATGCCCTATTTTGCCACGGCTTGGACACATGGACGTGTTCGAGGCTATGTAAGGCACACAACCTACCCACATGGGCATGTGACCTTTGCAGCTTTGAAAAATGTTTGATTTTTCTGAAAATTTTGTATGTGTTCGATTTAGCCCCGACCCCTTTCTAACATGTGTTTAAGGTCTCGTAAACCTCATTAAGGGACTATATGTTTATATTTTGATATGTTTGGATGATGATTGACTGTGTTGTAAAATAATTGTAAATGTTTCGAATGTTCGGTAATGCCTCTTAACCCTATTCCGGCAACGGTTACAGGTTAGGGGTGTTACACGTACGCCGAAGGACTTAGAACCTTACCAGCTCCTTGGATTCTCTACTTTTTTGACTAAATCTTCACAATCACTGCTCCATGCATAGCTTTCCATAACCGACTTCCTCGGTAGATAAAGAAGAGTGGAAAATGAAATAGAATTGAGATGAATCTTCCCCGAGAAGTCATTTCCTAGCTATGTATAATCCTTCACGCTCAGTTATCAACCCTATAAAAACCATCTGTTGGTAATCATTTTGTCTTCCACTATGGAACCAGCTAGTTTTAATTCAACCAAACCAAAATCGGATCTCAACCACGTTCAAAATTAGTCACTAAATTTTCCAAAATTTTCAATAGAGGTTGGCAACTTGTGGCTTCTTTCAATTTAACTCCTCAATTATTCCTAAATTTCTAGACTTAGAGGAAACTAGGTGTGACATCCTCTTTCTAGAGGAAACTAGGTGTGACATCCTCTTTCTCTTGCAACGATAAACCTTGAAACTTTGTATCCATAGAAGCAAAAATGAAACTCCTCACTCTAACAACCACAAAAAATTAACAAGCAATACTAAAGACCATGCACTACGACAAAAAGAACTTGCACTCTTATTAACAAAACCCTAATAGAGGCAATACACTCCTAAATAAAAATATTTAAATTTAGCAAGCCAATATTAATTTTAAACATCTCCAACTCTTCAAAATTCAACTTATCTTCAATGTCTCAACATCACTGATTAGTTTTCGGTTCTTCATAATCTAATCATAAAAGATAAAGCTTGGAACATTTTTATAATAAGATTTAAATAAAAATTTATTCCTAAATTTGTGCATAATGAGTATGTAATTTCTAATTTTTATTTGAAGCACGAGTTTGATTGAATATCTAAATTAAAATATATTAAATTATTTTATGATTTTTAATATAATGTTGTGTTTTTAAATATAATCTTGAATTGAATAATATATATTCAATTAAAAGTATGAGAATACATTCTAATTAATCTATTGGTATTAATTATATAAATACATTATTTATTTAATCATATTTAAAAAAATAAAAATATAGAAATTAGATAGAACGTGAGATATGCCACTTGTCACAATATGGAGGCTTGTGGATCTTATTATATTAAATATATATGATCTACATGAGTTTAAATCTAATGATATATATATTTTTATTGATTTTTAAATAAAAAGATTAAAATATCTTCAAACAATATAATTTATTTTAAATACAAAATGATATTTTTGTATGTTATTTAATTGAGTTTGTGCCCTATTGAACACCAACTCAGTCAATGACTTGAATAATAGTATAGATAGATATACAATTGATGTAGGTAATAAATTGTGCATAATAAAATTAAAATGTACAAAAACATCAAGGTAAAGTTTTGTGCGGGTTTAAATTTCTCCATATACATAAAATTTATTTTTTTGAAATAAAAAGAACTAAAGTAACCTTGAACAATATAATTTATTTTAAATACGAACAAATATTTTTATAATTGTCTGAGTTGGTATCTAGTTGGCTTGTGACACAAACTTAATTAAGGGCTTAAATAATAGTATAATTTTAATGATTATTCTTTGTGTTTTTATTATGAAAAAAATATTCATATTTTTATTTTGAAAACAAAATTTTATTTTCATTTAATAAACATGTTTTTTTTATAAATTTTAAGACAATTTTTATCTAAAAATAAAAATAAAAATATTTTTTTCAAATCCAACTAAATCTTATCCTATTAGATTAATTGAAGATTCTTAATTAGAAATTGAATTCATGCCGAAAATAAATTAATCGATTTTGAAATCAAAATTATTAGATAAATAGTTTAATCAAGAGTTCAAATAGTTTAAATATCTTTCTAGTGGAATTTTAAATTTTGAAAATACCATTTCCACACCCGAACCGAATTTGGAGTGGAGTTTAAACGCAAATGTTCTTTATTAAATTGTACCAACTTAAGGGTTTGTGCAAATACAGAAGATGGCACTCTCAAGTTTGTCAAAGAGAGTTTGATTATTTAAGAAACATGTAATGGACCAAAAGTTTAATCTTGGTTCTGTCGAAATGTAAAATCTTTTACCTACATTCGTGGAATCTTGCTAGAATTTCAGAATAAGTATTATTAAATCAAAGGAATAATTTAATTAGAAACTACGAAATTCCAAACAGGAATATAGTAATTTAAGAATCAAACCTAGCTTATTATTTTTAGGTTTATGAGAAGTTTGAAAATCCGAGTTCCCATGCATGCTTTCATCCAAAATAACGTAACTGAGAAGGTAAAAGATGTGAAAACAGAGGAGAGAGACAGGCAGAAACAGATGCTTATTAGTGATGGTTAAGTCACGTTGCTTGCACTGCTATTCCCTGTTCTTCGTTGCTTCATTCACTGCCTTCCCTTCCCTTCTCTCAAATCAGTCACCGTTTTAACTGTTGATAATGGTAGACTAGACTTCTCATTTGGGACGAGAAGTAAAAAAAAAATAATACAAGCTCTTCTGTCTTCCTTCAAACAAAAAGAATGAAAAGTGAAACAAAATTAATATTGAAAATATTAAAAAAAGAAAACATTAAGACTGGCGAAACAGAGTTTCTACTTTCGATACTCCTTATTTCTCTCTTTAATATATATGGTTTTTGGGTCCACACAAAAGGTCTGCTCTGCTAAGGCTTTCTTTTGACCCTTTGCTACAAACCAAACTTATTTTTGGAATGTCAGCACCTTCTGGTTTTCATTTAATTCCCCTCTTTTTTCACTATATAAACCCCTTCCGTCCCTTCAACAACCATCTCTTCTTTTTATCACTTCACTGCTGGCTTGCGCTTAATGTCATAAATTTTGCATGATTTTCTCAACTCCTTATTCCTTCTTCTCTGTCTATTCTTTCTCATGCTCCTGCTCCAGTTCTTGCTTATGCTCTCTACCGCTCAAGCCTCAAGAGATTATTTTCATGGAGCCGCTGATCCCTTTGTGCCTCCTTGAAACGTCCAAAGAAGAACATCAGTATTCTGGCTTTCATCACAAGTATAAAATCAACAGGAGTTTAAGGGTGCTATCCTTGCTGAGCTTTTTTAGATTTTTATTATTAATATTTTTCTTTTAATTTTTTTCTTGACCTTGCAAGACTTTCTAATTCTTGTGTTAAGATGTATAAGGTTTTTATTTTTGTTTTGAATTTTTGTTTTGATTTTTATCTTGATCAATCCTCCCATCTTTCTTTTTTGTCTCTATTCCTCCTGAGCTTTACTGAAATAAAAAAAAATTGAATATTTCTTTCTAATGTTGTATTATATAATTTACTATTTTTCTTGTAATTTCTATCCGTGCTTTTGATTATCTCCTATTTTTCATTGGGTCATTCAGGGGAACTTCGTAAGTTCATGATCTTCTGTATTTTGCTAAAACTACAAATATATTGGCTCATCTTTGAGAAGTGGGGGATGCCTTTTTTCACTTTTCAGTTTACAATGCTTGAAGGATGCTCACTGCATGCCCATGATCAGGACCTTGATAATGATGTCGAAATTACTCCTTATGTGAGACATAACTTAGATGGAATATAATATATGCCCTATAAAGTTTAAGGGAAGAAAGATGTAGAAGGTCTGAATGTATGACTAGTATATTTAGTTCTATATTCTGTAGTGATACCGACTAAAATGAGATGGTCAATTCAGAAGAGTTATAGTTTTCTTGCAAGATGGGTATAATCCTGTTTCGTTTTAGCTGAAACCCTGTAACTTAGAATGTTGTTTTATATTCAGATTCTTGCAGGTGTATATGGTGATTGGATCTAATTATAGTGACTAATGGTTGCTGTTATTAAGTTTAATACCAACCAGAAACTTCAAACATGCTAAATCCAATTGAATTAATTATGTTTTACGAGTGTGAAAGCAAGCATTCCTACCATGTGGATAGCCATGGTGTCTGGAAAAAGATAATGTGGGATTAAAAGTAGTTGCTGAAATTTAGTAAAGATTCGACAAACACGCCCCTATATTTCGTTATTGAGGTATTAATGAAATGGTAGATGTTTCGAACATATACATTGACGAGCTGCCCTGCCAGCCCTAGTACTCGTCTATTCCATTAGCATTTTTTGTAGGCTACTACTATATTCCATGAACATTTTGTATCAATCATCAATTAAGCTTTTGAATCAATCATTTTTTTTTTTTTAACTCAGCAGACTGATCTTTTAATTATGTCTAAAATGTAAATTTTTTATATATACATATTTCATTTACTTAGGAAAAGAAATGAGATTTTAGATTTATATAAAAGTTTATTTTGTAAGTTTTATTTACACATTAATAAGCGGCAAAAAAAATAAAAAATTGATGTTATCACTTTTAGCGTTGATGTAACAAAAACATTTTAAAAATATTTTTCTGTCAATATCCTATAAACGTTTTCAGATTTTACTAAAATAGATCTATTCTCATCAATTTTCAAAATTTCAACCTATTTTGTAGTTTTAAAAAAAATGACATTTTTTTTTTGGTATTTTAGTCTCTTTTATTTTCAGAAAAGAAAATGATGACATGTGAAATTTTATAAGAAAATGTAAACAAATGGAAAAAAATATTCTCCTAAAAACACCTTTAAAAAAACGACACTCTTCGAAATCCATGAAACTCTTAAGTAATTTATTTTTTTGGGTATCAAGAACTTCATTTAAACCATAAAAAACCAGATTACATCATAGAATTGAGCTATTGGGGCAGCTGCAAGAACCAGTTTAGAGGACAAAGGCTCCTCTTTGTTACATAAACGAGAAGCATAAGAAAGAATGACATTACAGCATCCTGTTAACAAAAGCGAGATATCGTCATGAACAACAACAAATTCCCAGAGGTTGAAAATTTCTTTTGAACAGTTGATCACAATTTGGTTGTCGGATTCAAAGATAAAGGTACGCCATTGTTGAGTATTTGCCAACATTAATCCCAATAGAACAACAAGAGCCTCAGCCGCGAGCGGAGTTCCAACAAAGGTCAAGGCATTTGCACCTGTAATGAAAGAACCATCGCTGCCTCAGGCAACTGCAGCCAGACTCGCAGTTTTGCTACATTGGTCAAAGGCAGCATCAACGTTTATTTTAATGAAATCATGTAGGGGTGGGTTCCAAGAAGAGGCCGATATTCGAGGGGTTGAATGGGACCGAGCATTCTCCTCAACATGCAGGAACTCAGAAAAATTCCTCCATGCATCATTCCAAATTTTAATGGGATCAGAATTAATGCCTTCAAACATCCTTAAATTCCGGCTCCTCCATATTTCCCAACATATCCAAGCTGCCGAACTTGTGGCTGAGAAAGAGCCAAAATTTGGAAAATTTTCGTTTATCTCAATCCACCAGTTAAAGAAACTAGAGAAACCAATATTTGAAGGATCATAGTGAAAGACTGAACGCTCTCCAAACCGCTTTTGCAATCGGACAGAGAAACAGAATATGCTCGAGAGATTCAACCTCGTTATCGAATCCTTGACACTTGTTTGACAAGGCTCGATGACGTTGGTACAAATTTTCATCAGACGCAACAACATTATTACACGCTCTCCATAAAAAATTCTTAACTCTCGGGGTACCTTGTATATTCCACATTGAGTTCCAGTTTGAGCTTTGTCGATTACTTCTTGAGTGAGATCCATCGTCTTCATTTCTATGCTTCTGCTCTCTCAACAAATTATATCCAGACTTAACCGTGTATTAGCCATCTTTTGAGAAGTTCCAATCAATCTTGTCATTGATAGACGGTGGACCGATAGGGATAGCTCTAATGGCTTTCACTTCATCCTCTGGGAATAAAGAACAGAGAAGACCGTGGTTCCATTGGTTATGGCGGTTTATCAGGTTACGAACCAGAGAAATATCAACCCCTCGTTAGAACTGTAGATGCGGTTAGAAGTTTGGAAGAGATAGAATCCACTTATCTTCCCAGATTAAGATATTCGAACCATTCTCAAACCTCTGTTAAGAAGAGTGATGCGCTCATGGAGACTTTCCCAAGCTAACGACGATGATTTCGGAACTGAGGATGTGAGCATTGTAGTTCCTGGAAAATAAACAGCCTTTAGGATCTTTGCCCAAGGCACATTTGAGTTTGAAAAGAGTCTTCAAGCTTGTTTAGCTAGGAGGGCAGCATTAAAATAGTGAAAATCCCGAAGACCCATGCCTACTAATTTTTTATGTTTAGCCAAACGATTCCAGGACATTCAGTCGATTTTCCTCTTTTCGTTTTCATTTCCATCCTACCAGAACTTATTAAGAAAGAGATTTACATCATTGCAAAAAGAGTTTGGAAGTCGAAAGCAGTGCATTGTGTAAACAGGAATGGCGGAAGCAATAACCTTTTATCACCACCTCCTTTTCGGCTTGAGCTAACAATTTCCCCTTTCAATTTTGAACTTTGGATTGCAATCGTTTCACAATTTTGTCTAGGGCTTCTCTTTTACCTTTACCCCATGATGCCGACATCTCGAGCCAATTATCGCTTTTTTTCATGTCGATCATAATAAATCTGCCCAAGAACCCGCATTTGCTGATTTCTTTCGCATTTGGAGAGAATATAATGGTGCATTTTTCAAAGTTTACCGACTGCCCGATTGCTTCATGAAACAAACGGAGAATTTTCTCAATAGTATCAGTTTTTTTGAGACGCATTTGCTAAAAGAAGACAATCACCCGCAAACAGAAGATGAGAGATAATATGGCATCTTTAACTGATTCTGAACCCTTCTAATTCTCCATCTTGAACAACATTATCCACTACAGATGAGAGAACATTTGCGATAATAATGAAAAGTTATGGCGATAGTAGATGGCCTTGCTGTAGCCCCCTTTCCGGTTTTATAGCCCTTTTTTTGTTCACTGTTAAAATTTATGAAGATGGTACCAACGCGGGAAAGATGGTATAAAATAGTGATGTTAGGTTATTTGTATCTCCTTTTTAATAAATATATGCTATATATCAGTATTTTTATTTTGAATTTTAGTATTTTTATCTTAGAAAAAATTAAATTTAAATTAAAATCTTGAAATTCAGAATAATAATATTGATGTGGCATAAAACTATTGGAAAGGAATAATATCCCTGTTTCATACAATCCTTTCTCCTCGAACGTATGACACCACTTTTTCATCCACCAATAACAAGTTTCCAATTGCACCAGTAATTTTGGTTATTTTACTCGTCTGATTAATAAAAAATTAATATTTATAAAAATGACTCTGGTTAAAAAATATTTACTTAAATTATTTGAAATGAACCTAAAATTAGATTATAGAAACTAAATGGCCGGCACCACTATTTTTTATATTAAAAAAATAATTTTTAAAATTTTGGACACTAGATAGTTGGCACCTATATATTTTTCTTCAAAATTTCTTTTTCGGGGCGTGGGGTGTCAACCAACAAATGGCTAAAGTCACCCACCAAAAGGGATGAGCATATTGCAACATTAACCCCTTTTTGTTTTTCCATATTTTTTTATTTCCTAAATTTAATTACATATATTATATTTTAAAATAATATTGAACTACTTATCATGTTTTTTAATTATTATTGCATCACTCACATTATTATTAAATTTGAAAATTAATTTAAATTTAATATGCACAATTAAATTAGATTTTTTTATTAAATTGGAATCTGCTTTAATGATTTTCATTTTTATAATAATTCAAATAAACATTGCTAAATTACTGTTTCTTTTATTTTAAAAAATAACGTGTAATATATTTATAAATTTAGGAACATTTAAATTTAGAAACGTGTAATATATTTATGAAAAAAAACTTACCTTATAGATTAAATTAATTTATAAAATGAAATTTTAAAATATAAAAATAATGTGTAAAATATGACAACACGAAAAATACATTTTTCAACTCTTTGACAACATGAAAAACCAAAAGCTCTACCTCCCTCTCTATCTATCCATGGGATGGAAGGGCGAAGGCCTTTGGTGTCCCCTCCAATCAAGAATTGGGGCCTCATAATCACTAGCCAATATGCTTTTCCCTTTCTCGCACGCCTTTCTTTGTTCATGGTTCGATATTTCGGTGTCCTAGGCGTAGAGGAACAATAACAATCCATCTCGAACTTAGTGGTTAGACTTTACTGCGGTGACGATACTGTAATGATTCTGAGTCCCCATTTCTTGACTGGAGGGGACACCAAAGGCCTCCGCCCTTCCATCCCATGAATAGATAGAGAGGGAAGGCAGAGCTTTTGTTTTTTCATGTTGTCAAAGAGTTGAACAATGTATTTTTCGTGTTGTCATATTTTACACGTTATTTTTATATTTAAAAATTTCATTTTATAAATTAATTTACTCTATAAGGTAAGTTTTTTAAAATTTATAAATATATTACATGTTACTTTTTAAAATAAAAGAAACAATAATTTAGTCATTTTTATTTGAATTATTATAAAAGATGAAAATCATTAAAGTAGGTTCTAATTTTATAAAAAAATCTAATTTAATTGTGCATATTAAATTTAAAATAATTTTTAAATTTCATAATAATGTGAGTGATGCAATAATAATTAAAAGACATGATAAGTAGTTCAATATTATTTTAAAATATAAAATATGTAATTAAACTTGGGAAATAAAAAAGATGGGAAAACAAGGAGGGGTTAATGCTGCAATATTTCCATCCCTTTTGTTGGGTGACTTTGACCATTTTTTGGCCGGTACCACACACCCCAAAAAAAATTTAATCAAATAAAGGTGTCATCTATTAGTGTGCCAACACCCAAAATTTTGTTTTTTAAATACATGGGTGCCGACCATGTAACATCCCGAAATAGGGCCTATACGGAACAGTGGTTGCGAAACCACGAATTCGAGATAGAAAAGTTTATACGATTAATTATTATGATTTATCGAGTGGTTAGATACATGGGTTAGAATATCGATAGAAAATTTCATGAATTGCATGTCTAATTTGCCTATTAGGACTTAATTGCAAAAGTTGATAAGTATGAGTTTTAGATGTTAAAGGATTTAATTGAAGAGCATAATTGAAGTAGAGGCCCTTAAACGGTAATTATACCATTAGGCTTTCATGGACAAAAATGGACATATATAGGTAGAAAGAACCAAAGTTTTTAATGAAGGGTAATTTAGTCATTTGGTAATAAAAAGATATTAAAAGGGAAAAAGATGGCAAAATATGCTCATCTTCTTCATTAGGCCGAATTTTCAAGGGTTCACCATAGCTAGGGTTTGTTTCAAGCTTCCAAGCTCCATAGTAAGTGATTCCAAGCCCCGTTTTTAATGTTCTTTACATTTTTGAAGCCCCAGTAGCTCGGTTTAGCTTATTCTATCAATAATTCATGCTAGGGTTCATATATGGAAAAATGCCCATAGGTGAAATATGTTTATTTTGATGTTTTATTATATAATATGAAGTCTAAAATTATGTTAAACAACTTTTGCTAAGTGATTTTAAGTAAAAACGAGTAAAACGGCTTAATCGGTAAAAATACCTAATGTTCAAAAGTACATGTTAGAGTGAGAATTTGATGTTGTCATAGAAGGGAAAAATGATCAGCATGTCATAAAACATAAGAGTAAGGGATAAAGTTTAATTTTCGAGCTTTGGGGCAAATGTGTAAATATGTAAAAGTTTAGGGGCAAAATCATAATTTGCCAAAGTTAGAGTTAAGGACTGTTTTGGTAAATGTGAGTATTAAATAAGCTAAATTTTCTATTATAGATCAAGAAGAATGAAATTCGGAGTTAGATCGGGGAAAGAAAAAGATAGTGGACTAAATCGATATAGTTTATCGTATTTTGTTTCGAGGTAAGTTTGCGGTAAATAAATGCAATATTTTATTATTTTACATTTAATACTATTAAATTCCAGCATTTACATATTTATTTTATAAATTTATCATTCAAAGACTCAAGTATGAATTGACGGAAAAGCTATCTCAGAAAGTTCCGCTTGAACCTTAGGAATGTAGGATAGAAATGTCATGACATTAGGGTTTAAGGAAATCATGTAAGACCATGTCAAGACATGGCATTGATAAGTTTCTATAAGGCAAAGGTCCCATGTAAGACCATGCCAAGGTATGGCATTGGTGAGTTCATAAGGCAAGGATACCACGTAAGACCATGTCAAGACATGGCAATGGTTAAGTTTCATAAGGAAAGGTACCCGCGTATCCTTAGTATTCCAAGTGGTTCAACGGGAAAATTCAAAGAATATACCAAAGGAAAGGTAAGACAAGTTCATGTTAAAAGGTACAGGTAAGAATGAAATTTTAAGTACATTGAGTTAAAAGCTTAAGTGATCTTGATAAGAAAAGAATAAAATAATTTATTATGAATGTTGTTATTTATTTACATGCAAACTTACTAAGCTTAATGCTTACTCCCATTCTTTTCTCTCTTTTTATAGTATTACAAGCCAACTCGGGGATCAAAAGGACGTCGGAGATCATTACACACTATCAAAGAATTATATTGGTATTTTGTGACTCGAATGTTTTAAGTTATGGCATGTATAGGGACTTAGCCATTTTGTGTGTATGACCTTATGATATGGCTTAAGATTGGCTTGTAAATGCTTGGTAATAATTAGCTATTAAAATGGCTAATTAAGAGCATGTTTTGGATGTTTTGTAATGCCTAGTTGATAGTTATTATAGAGAAATCATGTAACTATATGCATGGGAATAGTTTGGACAGCAACTATAACTTGATTTTGAAAAATCACTAAAAATAGTATAAATGGAATTATGGTGTGAATGAGGTATAGAATTAAATCTTATTGAGTTTATTTTTATATGAAAGAAACGGTGTAGGCAAAAGAGTTTTATATTATGAGATAATTATCTTTTGTGCAGAGGGTCGAATCTGTCGAACTGTGTGTAAGGGGAGACTTTAACTAATAAATCAGACTAATTGGCCCTACCAAAAATTCTGGAAAAATTATAGTAGGAAGATATATGAGTCTAGTTTTAGGGAAAATTCACGGATCTAAATTTCGAGTTTCGTAACTTGAGTAGTCAATTTAGTGAACATGATGCAGATGGACAGTTTCAATTTTTATGCCTTGATTTAGTAAGTTAAGTCTAGTAATACATCGTGCTCGACTCCGTCAACGGTCTCAGGTAAGTGGTGTTACATTTATTAGTATCAGAGCCAGAATTTAGTTGGTTCTCGAAATATTCAGTATGAGTAAAAGTGTAACACCCCAAACCCGGCCCAAACACTACGACCGAATTTGGTTTGCTACAGAGAAAACATTTTGAAACCCTTTTAAAAAAATTAAGTTTTGTTGAAAACCTTGCATTTTCAAGTTTCTTGCTAAAAACCATACTTAGTGTTGTTTAGAAATATTTGTTAAGTCGGGTTGTTATAGATTGCAAATGTGCCCGATGGCATTTTTAAAACATTTTACGTTTGATTGGGAAAAACATGTGAATTCATTTTTTACATAATTAAATAGTTTAAACAAATATTCAAAGCATGAAACAATAATAAAATACTTCTAGGAGGCCTTATTACAACTTAACAAAAATAAAACCAACATTAAAATTAAATAGAATAAAATTCCAAGTCCATCAAATTAAAATTTCCATTGCATGGCCACCTCGAGTCCATCAGGCCCATCTCCGCGATCTACTCATCCGCAAAATGTTAAGGGAAGGGTGAGTCACCAAGACTCAAAGTGTGTAATCCCCACCCAGTAAGGTAACTCATACACAAGTCATTAATAAACATGCACATGCAACCCAACCTAACCATCCATACTCCTTTTCTACCCGTGTGGTCAAAACCACCGGTGGTCAAAACCACCGATGACTTAGAGTCACAAATCGGATGATGGGGCCAACCCATCGTGTGGTCAAAACCACCGATGACCATAGGTCACAATATATCAAATGTGGTCAAAACCATGGTGGTACCAAACCACCGGGACTTAGTCGCAATAATCAATTGTTGTGGTCAAAACCACCGATGACCATAGGTCACAATAATCTGATGGGGCCAACCCATCTTGTGGTCAAAACCAGCGGCGACGATCCATAATTCATCCCCCTCCTCTCATCAATCCCCCATCACATGCTTACATATCAATATCACATATCATGCATTTAACAGCATATGATGGCATGCAAAACATATATCAATAGATCACGTCATGCAGGGACTTACCGGAATCCATGTTTAAGCCCACAAGCATATCATAGATCACTACCAAAATTTATACACAAGGCAATAATATAGCAAATTTAATAATAAAGTGTGTAAAGAGTTTACGACTTTGTTTCTACCGGAATTCCTAGACCTCAAGATCCGATCTACGTTGCTAGATCTCTTGTCCTTACAAATGATTTGGTTTCCTACCAAATCCCAAGCCAAACGATGGTTCACCTCCGACAATCGGCCACACCTTCCTCTTAAACCGATTGGAGAAACAGACAGAGGAGAACACCTTTGTTGAGATTCGGCCAAGACTACTTAAAATAGAAGAAAGGAATTTCGGCACAAGGATGGAGAGTAGATTCGGCTATCACTCTAGTTACAAATAAAGCATTCGGTCATACATGAAAAGGATTTAGAATCAAGGTTGAATGAAGAAAAAGAATTAAAAGAGAAAAGTTAAGGGAACTTTGGCAATGATGAAACAATGGGGAATTTTCGGTTTAGCAAAATAAATGAAGGAGGAGAGGATTTTCTTGGCTACCAAGATTCGGCAAAATCACTAATGAAAAATAAATAAAATTCGGCACTTATCTCCCTAAATGGCCGAAATTAAACACCACTGAAAAAGCCACTATATTCGGCCATCCTATCCTCACCTATTTAACTAAATTAAAAACAATGTTTATCTACTATCCTATCTTTTAGCCACTCATTTGACTAATTCAAAATAATTTGAATACTCAAATAATAATTAAATAATAATCCCATAATAATCTAATAATAATGCTATTATTATCCCTTTTTATCTTATCAAAATAAATAATAAATAAAAGAAACCATGTGCCTAACAAACTCTTCCAGTCGAAAAACAAAGAACCATGTGCAGCCAATTCTCCTTTTCACGCCAGCCATGAAAAAAAATAAAACCAAGTTGCAGCTTCTTTGGATCGAACCAGCGACCTCACGCCCCAATTTCTTCTTCCAACGCCTGTGCCACTTTTCCAACTTGACTTTCATGTCAAATACCCACAACATTCATTTTTAAAGCCTCTTACTTAAGCCCATCACTCCAAAATAAAATAAAACGCGAACTAATCGCCGCCACATTCGAACTCGCGCTCTTCTTCCTTCCAACTCCTAAGTGACGACGGAAATCACTTTGCCAATGAGCTCTTTGTGTCCTAAACTCATCCCAGGTCCTTTTAAGGCCTTCTTCCATTTTGACACTAAACCCAAAAATTAAAACACCTTGTCGCCACCTTGATTCGAACCCGAGCCCTCATACCAAAGCCTTTAAGTGGCGCCCAAGCCACTCCACCAACTCCGCCATTCATGTCATGAACCTTCACCAATTAAATTTAAGGTCCTCTTTCCTGGCCCCCTTACTTTTAACGCAAAACCCCAAAAATAGAAATACACCCCATTGTTTCTCCCATGAATCGAACCCAAGACCTCCCTTGCAACCCCCCCTTAGACGCGCCAAGCCAACTGTACCAAGCCTATTCCTTGTGCCATAATTCGCCCAAATTTATACTTAAGCCTAACTTCTCCTAGCTCCTTTCTTCAAAGTACCTTAAAAGAGTTTTTTTTTTCTTTTTTTTTTTTCTAATTCCAACTTCAACCTAATTCGGGGTTATTTTTAGACCCTAAATCATGCCAAATAAAATCATATTTATTTATTTCTTGAAGCCCACATGGAATTTATTTAAATTACAAATAACCCCTAATTCAGGGTGTTACAATTCTACCCTCCTAAAAAATAATTTTCGTCCTCGAAATTACTCGGCTAGATTAAACAGAAAATCTTTGCTGCACTCTGATCTTATTTAAGCTGTCATTCCACCTTGACCACGTTCGCGACAACCACGTCCCCTCAAGCTCATTTCTACACCGCGATTTAGTCTAATTAAAAGTTTTATGTATTAGAAATTTTGTTCCACTGTTTGTCCACGAGCAAATTTTATGAAATGAAGTTCCAGCAGTGGTTCTTTCGATCACACAAAATTTCAGTTCAAGTTCTCTATTCTAATTCACGAGTCACATTCATTCATCCATGTCACTTCCTTGAGCATTCTCAACCCAGGGGTAATTTCGTCATTTTCCTATAGGGGTATTTTCGTAATAAATCAGAGGAATTTTAAAACTTTAATAAATCAAGTCACTTTGAAATTTCCAAAACTGGAGGGTATTCCTGAAAATTTGTAAAATTTAAAGATATGGCAAAATTTTAGAAACCAGGGGTATTGTGGTAATTTTGTCAATCGGGGGTAATTTCAGTAAATTTCTAAATCAGGGCATAAATTTGAAATACGAAATTTTCGGCTACTTTTGCAAAATAAAAAGATTTTTATTGAAATCGGGGTAATTTGGTAATTTTAGTACCAAGGGCATTTTCGTAATTTTACCACTAGGGGCATTTTGGTAATTTTGGTAAATCAAAATATTTTAAAAATTTTCCAAAAATAAATTTGTCCCCTATTTAAAAGAGGTATTTTAGTGATTTTAAAACTAGAGTTTCCCTTAAAACATGGCTAGTCCCTTTCGGTTTTTATTGTGTTTAGCTTTATGACCGAGTCCTCTTGATTAGGGTGAACCGAAGCTACGCACTGCAGTGAGGATTCTGCGAAGAGGAGGTGAGTACGAGGATCGCTTAAATACTGTGCTCTTTCGGATCCAATCCTAGACATGCGCACCAAGGTTACCACACCCTAACTCCTGGCGACTAGGTCGTAGGTTTGTTTAATTAGGCTCTTAAAGTCTTATGTCTTTGTTTGGGGTAACTAGTCCTAAAGTTTAAAGTACTTATCACTATCTACGTTCCATGCTTCCTACCCTTCTACGTAAAATAAATCATACGTGAAGTTAGGAGTACTTACCGCGGATAAATAGGAGACTCGGTGCCATGCTATTCAAAACCCAAAACAGTTTCAAAACATTCCAATAAGGCCTACTATCATAAAAACAAAACATTTTGGGCCTGGGCCCCCACAAATGAAGTTTTTTGAACTGGGCTCGATACCAATTTGTAACACCCCAAACCCGGCCCAAACACTACGTAATCGAATTTGGTTTGCTACAGAGAAAACATTTTGAAACCCTTTTAAAAAATTAAGTTTTGTTGAAAACCTTGCATTTTCAAGTTTCTTGCTAAAAACCATACTTAGTGTTGTTTAGAAATATTTGTTAAGTCGGGTTGTTATAGATTGCAAATATGCCCGATGGCATTTTTAAAACATTTTACGTTTGATTGGGAAAAACATGTGAATTCATTTTTACATAATTAAATAGTTTAAACAAATATTCAAAGCATGAAACAATAATAAAATACTTTAGGAGGCCTTATTACAACTTAACAAAAATAAAACCAACATTAAAATTAAATAGAATAAAATTCCAAGTCCATCAAATTAAAATTTCCATTTGCATGGCCACCTCGAGTCCATCAGGCTCCATCTCCGCGATCTACTCATCTGCAAAATGTTAAGGAAAGGGTGAGTCACCAAGACTCAGTGTGTAATCCCCCACCCGGTAAGGTAACTCATACACAAGTCATTAATAAACATGCACATGCAACCCAACCTAACCATCCATACTCCTTTTCTACCCCGTGTGGTCAAAACCACTGGTGGTCAAAACCACTGATGACTTAGAGTCACAAATCAGATGATGGGGCCAACCCATCGTATGGTCAAAACCACTGGTGACCATAGGTCACAATATATCAAATGTGGTCAAACCACTGGTGGTACCAAACCACTGGGACTTAGTCGCAATAATCAATCGTTGTGGTCAAAACCACTGATGACCATAGGTCACAATAATCTGATGGGCCCAACCCATCTTGTGGTCAAAACCACTGACGACAGTCCATAATTCATCCCCCTCCTCTCATCAATCCCCCATCACATGCTTACATATCAATATCACATATCATGCATTTAACAGCATATGATGGCATGCAAAACATATATCAATAGATCACGTCATGTGGACTTACCTGAATGCATGTTTAAGCCCACAAGCATATCATAGATCACTACCAAAATTTATACACAAGGCAATAATATAGCAAATTTAATAATAAAGTGTGTAAAGAGTTTACGCACCTGTTTCTACCGGAATTCCTAGACCCCGAAGATCCGATCTACGTTGCTAGATCTCTTGTCCTTACAAATGATTTGGTTTCCTACCAAATCCCGAGCCAAACGATGGTTCACCTCTGACAATCGGCCACACCTTCCTCTTAAACCGATTGGAGAAACAGACAGAGGAGAACACCTTTGTTGAGATTCGGCCAAGACTACTTAAAATAGAAGAAAGGAATTTCGGCACAAGGATGGAGAGTAGATTCGGCTATCACTCTAGTTACAAATAAAGCATTCGGCCATACATGAAAAGGATTTAGAATCAAGGTTGAATGAAGAAAAAGAATTAAAAGAGAAAAGTTAAGGGAACTTTGGCAATGATGAAACAATGGGGAATTTTCGGTTTAGCAAAATAAATGAAGGAGGAGAGGATTTTCTTGGCTACCAAGATTCGGCAAAATCACTAATGAAAAATAAATAAAATTAAGCACTTATCTCCTAAATGTAGAAATTAAACACCAAGAAAAAGCCACTATATTCGGCCATCCTATCCTCACCCATTTAACTAAATTAAAAACAATGTTTATCTACTATCCTATCTTTTAGCCACTCATTTGACTAATTCAAAATAATTTGAATACTCAAATAATAATTAAATAATAATCCCATAATAATCTAATAATAATGCTATTATTATCCCTTTTTATCTTATCAAAATAAATAATAAATAAAAGAAACCATGTGCCTAACAAACTCTTCCAGCCGAAAAACAAAGAACCATGTGCAGCCAATTCTCCTTTTCACGCCAGCCATGAAAAAAAATAAAACCAAGTTGCAGCTTCTTTGGATCGAACCAGCGACCTCACGCCCCAGCCCCTTCTTCCAACGCCCAGGCCACTTTTCCAACTTGACTTTCATGTCAAATACCCACAACATTCATTTTTAAAGCCTCCTTACTTAAGCCCATCACTCCAAAATAAAATAAAACGCGAATCGCTGCTGCCGCTTATTCGAACTCGCGCTCTTCTTCCTTCCAACTCCTAAGTGACGCACGGAAACCACTTTGCCAATGAGCTCTTTGTGTCCTAAACTCATCCCAGGTCCTTTTAAGGCCTTCTTCCATTTTGACACTAAACCCAAAAATTAAAACACCTTGCTGCCACCTTGATTCGAACCCGAGCCCTCATACCAAAGCCTTTAAGTGGCGCCCCAAGCCACTCCACCAACCTGCCATTCATGTCATGAACCTTCACCAATTAAATTTAAGGTCCTCTTTCCTGGCCCCCTTACTTTTAACGCAAAACCCCAAAAATAGAAATACACCCCATTGTTTCTCCCATGAATCGAACCCAAGACCTCCCTTGCAACCCCCCCTTAGACGCGCCAAGCCAACTGTACCAAGCCTATTCCTTGTGCCATAATTCGCCCAAATTTATACTTAAGCCTAACTTCTCCTAGCTCCTTTCTTTAAAGTACCTTAAAAGAGTTTTTTTTTTCTTTTTTTTTCTAATTCCAACTTCAACCTAATTCGGGGTTATTTTTAGACCCTAAATCATGCCAAATAAAATCATATTTATTTATTTCTTGAAGCCCACATGGAATTTATTTAAATTACAAATAACCCCTAATTCAGGGTGTTACAAAAAGTCTAACTATACATGCCATACTTATATTTTGATAGTGTGACGACTCCTGACGATTTGAAAATGTTTTTCTTTTATAGTTATGGATCCCGAACGAGCTGGTGCAGATGATGTAGAGAGTAATGCGCCCGCTCCCGCAGAAGGGACGGTGCCACCAGATAGTAGTGAAAGGCCCGTTACAATTAGTCAGGGAGGAGGGGCTCGAGAAGCCTTCTTCCAAGTTTTGAATGAATGGTTTGCTGAGTTCGTTCGTACGAACCCGGCCGTTAGACCTCCACCCCCTCATGATCCTCAGACCACTCATGTAGCTTCCCTAGTTACAGATACAGTTAGAAGAGAGAAACCACCCGTTGACAAGATCAGAAAACAAGGGGCCGAAGAGTTTCGGGCTACCAAAGATGTTGATGCAAAGAAAGCTGAATTTTGGCTTGAGAACACTATCAGAGTTTTTGATGAGTTATCCTACACACTAGAAGAGTGTATTAAATTTGTAGTGTCACTTCTTAGAGATTCGGCCTACCAGTGGTGGAAGACACTTGTGTCAGTAGTACTGAAAGAAAGAGTTACTTGGGATTTCTTTCAGGAGGAGTTCCGTAAGAAGTATATCAGTCAGAGGTTTATTGACCAGAAAAGAAAAGAGTTCCTTGAATTAAAACAGGTAAGATGATCATGATCGAGTATGAACGTGAATTTGTCAGACTCAGCAATTGTGCTCGAGACTGTATGTCTACAGAGGCTATCATGTGCAAAAGATTTGAGGATGGGCTCAATGATGATATCCGACTGTCAGTTGGTGTTCAAGAGATAAAGGAGTTTGTTGTTTTAGTTGACCGAGCTTGTAAGGCAAAAGAGTTGTTAAAAAGAAAGGGTAAAGCTGAAATTGAGAAGCAAGATACGAAGAAAAGATAGATGAGCAAGTCATTTCAATCTACATCCAAGAGGCCTAGAGAGTTTTCTACGAGATCTAATTTTTCAGCCGGGTATTCTAGCCGAAACAAAGGTAGAAGATTTATGGATCCAAAAGCTCAAACCACTTCGATTGCGAGTGTTGGCAGTATTCAGCCTGATAGACCCGAGTGTCCTCAATGCAGTCGACGTCATCTAGGTCAATGTCGAGTAACTGAGACTAGTTGTTTCCGATGTGGTGCACCGGATCATTTCATTCAGGAGTGTCTCGAAATGGTTAAAAAAGAAGTAATACTGAGTGCAAGATCAGGCAATACCCCCGTTAGAGGCAGATCTCAGAGAAATCCTGGAGTAGGGGCAGGTAGAGGAACATTTAGAATACAACAATGAGATCAAATGTTAGAGCACCCTCAAGGACTTATGCTATCCGTGCTCGTGAAGAGGCATCTTCCCTCGACATAATTACGGGTACATTTTCTCTTCATGATGTTACTGTTATTGCTTTGATTGATCCGGGTTCAACTTATTCCTATGTTTGTATGAAATTGATGCCTAGTATGAACATGCCCATAGAGTTTACGAAATTTGTGATTAAAGTATCGAATCCATTAGGTCAGTATGTGTTAGTAAACAAAGTATGTAGAAATTGCCCTTTGATGATTAGAGGTTACTGTTTTCCGGCTGATCTCATGCTATTGCCGTTTGATGAGTTTGATGTGATTCTTGGTATGGATTGTTTAACTGCACATGATGTGATAGTGAATTGTGGAAAGAAATTCATTAAGTTGAAGTGTGAAAATGGTGAGATACTTCGGGTTAATTCAGATGAGTCAGGTAGCTCAATTTCCATGATTTCTGTTATGTCTGCTCAGAAATGTTTGAGGAAAGGATATGAAGCTTATCTTGCTTTTGTGTTGAATACTAAAGATCTAGAGTTGAAAATTGAATCAGTGCTTGTGGTAAATGAGTTTCCTGATGTGTTCCCAGAAAAACTACCAGGTTTGCCTCCTATCAAAGAAGTTGAGTTTGGTATTGAATTGATTCCAGGTACCACACCTATTTCTATTGCTCCTTATAGAATGGCTTCAATATAATTGAAAGAATTGAAAGCTCAGTTATAGGAATTAACTGATAAATGCTTTGTAAGACCTAGTTATTCACCATGGGGAGCACTAGTGTTATTTGTGAAAAAGAAGAACGGTTCCATGAGATTGTGTATAGATTATCGGCAACTTAACAAGGTAACCATCAAGAACAAATATCCATTGCCTAGAATAGATGATTTGTTTGATCAATTGAAGGGAGCCACTGTGTTTTCTAAGATAGATTTGAGATCCGGATACTATCAGTTGAGAGTTAAAGAGTCAGATGTTTCGTAAACTACTTTTCGAACTAGGTATGGTCACTATAAGTTTCTTGCATTTGGCTTAACCAATGCTCTTGCCATTTTTATGGACTTAATGAACCGAATTTTTAGACCTTATTTGTACAAGTTTGTATTTGTGTTCATTGATGACATCTTGATTTATTCTCATGATGAGACTGAGCATGCAGAGCATTTGAGAATAGTTTTACAGATTTTGAGAGATAATCAGCTTTATGCCAAGTTTAGCAAAAGTGAGTTCTGGTTACGGGAAGTTTGTTTTCTTGGACATATTGTCTCAGGTGAAGGTATTAGAGTTGATCCGAGTAAGATTGCAGCCATTATTGATTAGAAGCCTCCCAGGAATGTTTCAGAGGTCAGAAGTTTTCTTGGTCTTGCCGGTTATTATAGACGATATGTAGAGGGATTTTCCATGATAGCTACTCCATTGACAAGATTGCTAAAGAAAGATGTCAAGTTTGAATGGACTGAGAAATATCAGCAGAGTTTCGACAAGTTAAAGGCATTATTGACTAAAGATCCTATCTTAATACAACCAGAATCGGGTAAAGAGTTTGTGATATACAGTGATGCATCCTTAAATGGACTAGGTTGTGTACTTATGTAGGAAGGAAGGGTAATTGCTTATGCCTCTAGACAGTTAAAACCACATGAGAAAAATTATCTGACACATGTTTTAGAGTTAGCTGCTATTGTATTTGCATTAAAAATTTAGAGACATCACTTGTATGGTGAGAAATGCCGAATATTCACTGATCATAAAAGTTTGAAATACTTGATGACTCAGAAAGATCTAAACTTGAGGCAAAGAAGATGGCTAGAGTTAATTAAAGATTATGAGCTAGTGATTGATTATCACCCGGGTAAGGCAAACGTTGTTACTGATGCTTTGAGTAGAAAATCGTTATTTGCCTTGAGAGCTTTGCACACTAGTTTGGCCTTATCAGGTGATGGTTCTATTTTAGCAGAGTTGAGAGCTAAACTGACATTTCTTGAAGAAATTTGTGAAGCTCAGAAGAATGACAGTGAGTTGCAAGCCAAAAGAGTTCAGTGTGAATCAGGTGTAGAGTCTGATTTTCAAATTGGTTTTGACGGTTGTTTGATGTTCAGAGATAGAGTATGTGTACCCAAGAATGATGAACTTATTTGGAAAATCTTACAGGAAGCACGTAGCAGTTCTTTGTCTATTCACCCAGGTAATACAAAAATGTATAATGATTTGAAGAAAATGTATTGGTGGACAGAATGAAAAGAGATATATCGAGTTTGTTTCTAGATGCTTGATTTGTCAATGTGTAAAGGCCGAACATCAGTACCTTCTGTGTTTATTGTAGCTGTATTAGTTCTCGAGTGGAAATGGGACCGCAAGTTACTATAGATTTTGTGTGGATTGCCTTTGACACCGAGAAAGAAAGATGCAGTATGGGTTGTGATTGATAAGCTAACGAAGTCCACTCATTTTATTCCAGTTCGTATGGATTATTCACTTGACAAGTTGGCTGAGTTGTATATTTTAGAGATAGTTAGACTACATGGAGTACCGTTTATCGATTATCTCAGATAGAGATACGAGATTTACTTCATGGTTTTGGAAGAAATTACAGGAAGCTTTAGGTACAAAGTTGAGTTTTAGTACATGACTTTCCATCCTCGGATGATGGTGATCAATGTAAAGATTTATTCAGGTACTTGAAGATATGCTTAGATGTTGTGTATTGGAATTTCAAGGTAGTTGGGAGAAATACTTGCCGTTAATAGAGTTTGCCTACAATAATAGTTATCAATCGAGTCTGAAGATGGCACCTTATGAAGCTTTGTATGGACGTAAATGTCGCACACCTTTGTATTGGACAGTGCTTAAGGAAAATCAGATTTACGGGGTTGATTTAGTCAAAGAAACAGAAGAGAAAGTAAAAGTCATCAGAGATTGCTTGAAAGCAGCTTCAGATAGGCAGAAATCCTATGCAAATTTGAAAAGAAAAGAAACTGAATTTCAAGTTGGTGATAGGGTATTCTTGAAAGTATCCCCATGGAAGAAAGTTCTCAGATTTAGCAAGAAAGGCAAATTAAGTCCCCGTTTTATTAGACCGTTTGAGGTGATCGAGAGAGTTGGGCCATTGGCATATCGGTTAGCTTTACCGACTGAGTTAGAGAAGATTCATAATGTGTTGCATGTGTCTATGTTACGTCGTTATTGTTCAGATCCATCGCATGTGATTTCGCAAACAGAGGTTGAGATTCAGCCAAATATGACTTACGGTGAGGAACCGGTAAAAATTCTTTCTCGTGAGGTTAAACAATTAAGGAACAAAAGTACTGCACTTGTGAAAGTATTAAGGAATAGGCATGGGATAGAAGAGGCTACATGGGAGCCCAGAAGAGACTATGCAAAAACAAGACCCAAATCTCTTCTGAGTAAGATTTTGGGGACGAAAATCCCTAAAAGGGGGAGAAATGTAACATCTGAAATAGGGCCTATACGGAAGCAGTGGTTGCGAAACCACGAATTCGAGATAGAAAAGTTTATTACGATTAATTATTATGATTTATCGAGTGATTAGATGCATGTGTTAGAATATCGATAGAAAATTTCATGAATTGCATGTCTAATTTGCCTATTAGGACTTAATTGCAAAAGTTGATAAATATGAGTTTTAGATGTTAAAGGATTTAATTGAAGAGCATAATTGAAGTAGAGGCCCTTAAATGGTAATTATACCATTAGGCTTTCATGGACAAAAATGGACATATATAGGTAGAAGGAACCAAAGTTTTTAATGAAGGGTAATTTAGTCATTTGGTAATAAAAAGATATTAAAAGGGAAAAAGATGGCAAAATATGCTCATCTTCTTCATTAGGCCAAATTTTCAAGGGTTCACCATAGCTAGGGTTTGTTTCAAGCTTCCAAGCTCCACAGTAAGTGATTCCAAGCCCCGTTTTTAATGTTCTTTACATTTTTGAAGCCCCAGTAGCTCGGTTTAGCTTATTCTATCAATAATTCATGCTAGGGTTCATATTTGGAAAAATACCATACGTGAAATGTGTTTATTTTGATGTTTTATGATAGAATATGAAGTCTAAAATTATGTTTAACAACTTTTGCTAAGTGATTTTAAGTAAAAACGAGTAAAACGGCTTAATCGGTAAAAATACCTAATGTTCATAAGTACATGTTAGAGTGAGAATTTGATATTGTCATAGAAGGGAAAAATGATCAGCATGTCATAAAACATAAGAATAAGTGATAAAGTTCAATTTCCGAGCTTTGGGGCAAATGTGTAAATATGTAAAAGTTTAGGGGCAAAATCATAATTTTGCCAAAGTTAGAGTTAAGGACTGTTTTGGTAAATGTGAGTATTAAATAAGCTAAATTTTCTATTTTAGATCAAGAAGAACAAAATTCAGAGTTAGATCGAGGAAAGAAAAAGATAGTGGACTAAATCGATATAGTTTATCATATTTTGTTTCGAGGTAAGTTTGCGGTAAATAAATACAATATTCTATTATTTTACATTTAATACTATTAAATTCCAACATTTACATATTTATTTTATAAATTTATCATTCAAAGACTCAAGTATGAATTGACGAAAAAGCTATCTCAGAAAGTTCCGGTTGAACCTTAGGAATGTGTAGGATACAAATGTCATGACATTAGGGTTTAAGGAAATCATGTAAGACCATGTCAAGACATGGCATTGATAAGTTTCTATAAGGCAAATGTCCCATGTAAGACCATGCCAAGGTATGGCATTGGTGAGTTCATAAGGCAAGGATACCACGTAAGAACATGTCAAGACATGGCAATGGTTAAGTTTCATAAGGAAAGGTACCCGCGTATCCTTAGTATTCCAAGTGGTTCAACGGGAAAATTCAAAGAGTATACTAAAGGAAAGGTAAGACAAGTTCATGTTAAAAGGTACAGGTAAGAATGAAATTTTAAGTACATTGAGTTAAAAGCTTAAGTGATCTTGATAAGAAAAGAATAAAATAATTTATTATGAATGCTGTTATTTATTTACATGCAAACTTACTAAGCTTAATGCTTACTCCCATTCTTTTCTATCTTTTTATAGTATTACAAGCCAACTCGGGGATCGAAAGGACGTCGGAGATCGTTACACACTATCAAAGGATTATATTGGTATTTTGTGACTCGAATGTTTTAAGTTATGGCATGTATAGGGACTTAGCAATTTTGTGTGTATGACCTTATGATATGGCTTAAGATTGGCTTGTAAATGCTTGGTAATAATTAGCTATTAAAATGGCTAATTAAGAGCATGTTTTGGATGTTTTGTAATGCTTAGTTGATAGTTATTATAGAGAAATCATGTAATTATATGCAGGGGAACAGTTTGGGCAGCAACTGTGACATGAATTTGAAAAATCACTAAAAATAGTATAAATGGAATTATGGTGTGAATGAGATATATAATTAAATCTTATTGAGTCTATTTTTTTATGAAAGAAACAGTGTAGGCAAAAGAGTTGTATATTATGAGATAATTGATCTTTTGTGTAAAAGGGTCAAAATTGTCAAACTGTGTAATATGGGAGATTTTAACTAATAAACTGTACTAATTGGCCATATCAAAAATTCTGGAAAACTTATAGTAGAAAGATATATGAGTCTAGTTTAAGGGAAAATTTACGGATCTAAATTTCGAGTTTTGTAACTCAAGTTATAGTCAATTTAGTGAACATTATGCAGATGGACAGTTTCAATTTTTATGCCCTGATTTAGTAAGTTAAGTCTAGTAATGCCTCGTGCTCGACTCCGTCAACGGTCTCGGGTAAGGGGTGTTACAAACCATCTAGTGACCAAAACCTCAAAAATTATTTTTTTAATAGAAAAAATGTTGGTGCCAATCATCTAATTTTCATAACCCAATTTTATTGTTTATTTCAGGTAATTTAGGTGAATGTTTTTAAACTAGGGTCATTTTTATAAATATTAAATTTTTTTATGTCAGATGGTTAAAATAGCCACTAATTTCTTCAAGAAAATCCAATTAACTTTTGCTGTAGTAAGATCCAACTATTCAATACTCATTTTAATTTTCAATTTTCAATCTTCAATTATATTTTTTAATTCTTTTTTTGAATTTTATTCTCTTCCATTTGGTTTTATTCGTTATAATTTTTAAATGACAAATTACTTATTCATTTGGATGACAAGCTATATCCAACGCTCAATTATAAATGATAAAAAAATTTATTAAATTTTTTAATTTTAGATAGTTAATTATTATGCGGTTTAAATTATTAATTTTTTATTTTTATATACTCAACATGAAAAATGGATTTTGGATACATACATAAACAATTTATGTGAATGTGCATTAGATATCATTTATGAACATTTGCATGATACAGGGAAAAAATTTGTAAAACATAACCTTTGTAAACTTGAAGCATAATTAGGGCTTCAAGATTACACAAACAAAAATAAAATTCCAACATTTTTCCTTGCATATCACAAGTGTCCATAAGTGACATTTGGTGCACCTTCGCTAAAATTGTTTATACATGTTTCCAAAATTCGATCTTTGGGTTGAGTATATAAATATAAAAAATTAATAATCTAAGCATCATAATAGTTAATTATTTAAAATTAAATAATTTTTCTTACCGTTTGTACTTAAACACTAGAGATATGCTTGTCATCCAAACGAATAAGATGATTTTCTATTTAAAAATAATAACAAAAAAATATAATCAAAGAGAATAAAATTAAAAAAAAAAGAATTAAATTGAGGATTGAGGACTGAAAACTAAGAACTAAAAATATAGGATGGAAGAATGAGTATTTAGTATTTGGTTGAAAAGAATGACGTTTGGAGGGGTTTATATAGAAAATATTATGGTTGTTGGAGTCCTTGTAGTCGTTGGAAGAGTTACCGTTGGAAGGAAAATGCATCCTGCAGAGCGTGTTTTTATTCTCTCTCCTAAAAACATGTCTTACAGAGTGCGTTTTTACTGATGTAGCAGTGAAAACGCGCCCTCTAATATGTGTTTTTTTTCTCTCTCTCCAAAAATAGCATGGATCTGTAAATTTTTAAAAAATCAACATAGTTTCTCAATTGTTTCTTTTTTCCCAGCATATGTAGATAAATTAACTACATGTAAAGCTTCATTGGCGACAAAGATGTTTTAGATTTGTCTACCTATGAAAAAGGCAAATTAGGCTAAAGAAATAATGCTCAAAAGGATTGGCCTGAGTCTCATAGCAAGGATTCGAGCAATACTTTTGTAGGTGAAAGTGCAACAACTAATCAATTCATATTGAGAGTGTTGCAAAAAATCAAGTTTTAAAAAAAGTTCTCTTAGAGCGAAAAATTAAAACTTTGAAAAATGAGTCAATTTGTGATATTTTTAGTAATAAACGTTTCTCGAAAAGTATCGATGCTTTGAGCAAGACAGATACTAAACGTTCTTAGCTTTCAACCAAATGACCTTTTTCGATATTCTTGTACCACAAATAACTTTCGAGTGTAGGCTCGAATAATCACAAATCAAATAAAAAACCATAAACGATTTATTATTCTTAGTAGGAAAGTAATTCTCTCTTAACAGAGACTGGTAAAATTATTATTCCTAAAAAATATAATTTATACTTAGAAAATAAAATTTTCACTATTTTCGAGCAGGATTACAACATCTGAAAGTTGCGGATATCTCATTTATTTATAGGGAGAAATAGAAAAATCTCGACACATCCTAATTAAATATACTAGGAGTTGCTGCCCCTCATATATTATAAGGGGATTTTGGGTCTTTTTTGTATTGGGTCCAGGTAAATATGCTTCCTGGACTTTTTACCCAACATTTTATATTGAATCCAACCCAATACATATTTTTCTATTTTCCAAAATAAATATTATTTTCTAAATTAATTTAATTAGATAAATTAATTTTTCAATTAAATAATTTTCTCCATTATGATTCCGTTAAAATCCTGGCAGCTTTATTGTAAGAGAATCTATGAGAAAATATATTTAATTTCCATATTCAACAAATTCACAATGACCAATTAATTTAATTTCATTTTTGAACTTCAATTATTTGATTTAAATAATAATTTGAAAAACTTAAATTAAGTCTCGAGTCATTTTCATACTTAGTGAGAAAGCACATTCATTTCCGAATGTGTCTCATTTCTCTAACTTTATCATTTTCATCGATTTTTGTTAAATTGGATCATTATTGTTTGCAAGCTTGTTAAATCTCAATATGAGCTTAAACAAACACCAAAGCAATGATACCAAAAGCTTGACAAGGTTGTTCTAGCTAATGACTATAAAATAAATGAATATGATAAGTGCATATATATAACAAATTTGAAAATGAAAATGATTTCATAATTTGCTTATATGTAGATGACATGCTCATATTTGGCATGGATTTGGAACAAATAGAAAACATAAAGAAATATTTGTCAAGCAATTTTGCTATGAAGGATATGAATATAGCAGATGTTATCCTTGGGATTAAAATAACTCGAGAAGAAATCACTATAGCTTTATCGCAATCACATTACATTGAAAAGGTGCTTAAAAAGTTTGAGATTTTCAATTGTATACTAACATCTACACCTATTGATCCTCAAATAAAATTAGTATCTAATGCTGGTAGGAAAGTTGATCAATTCAAATATGCAAGTTTAATTGGTTGTCTTATGTACATAATGACTTGTATAAGAACAAATATTGTATATGATGTTGGGCAATTAAGTAGGTACACAAGTAATCCAAGTAGTTTACATTAGCAAGCTTTAACTAGAGTATTTAGGTACTTAAAGAAAACTATTAGCTATGGGTCATGCTATAATGGATATCCTTCAGTTTTATAAGGGTATTCAGATGTTACTTGGATTACAAGTTTGGAAGATCATCTTTCTTATAACACACCTAACCCATATTTGTCGCCGGAACAGGGTTATAGAGTATTGTTGGATTTTACAAAACAAATACAATTAAATTATGTCATTTACTATTCATATTTGAAACCAATCATATTCAAATGTATTGTCCCTTAATTGGACCCTCGAGGTTCAATTTATACATTAAAAACAAGTCGGGACTAAATCGGGACCTCAGAGAATTTTTCGAGAAATTTTCAAAGTTTTCTTATATACAAGGGACATACACCCGTGTGATTAGGCCGTGTGGCTCACACGGCCAAGTGACACACCCGTGTCTCAGGTCGTGTGGGCATTCGATGTGAGGCACACGGTCGTGTCCCAGCTCATGTTCATACCCGTGTAACTCTCTAACTTAAGTCACACAGCCAGCCACATGCCCGTGTACCAGGCCGTATGGACAATTAAATTTTTAAAAATTAGGTGTAAGATTCACATGGCCAAGACACACGCCCGTGTGCTAGGCCGTGTGTCACACACGGCTGAGACACACGCTCGTATCTCTGCCTGTAACAACCCATTTTTGGTCAAATCAGAACAGTGGTTTTGAGACCAAAAATCTAAAGTCAAAATAATTATTTTATTATTATTTTAATTTCTGTGGCATGATAATATGTTTGTGTGAAATTTTCGTTAAGAAATTTTATTGTTTGATTGGTCAATTTGATAAAAAGGACTAAATCGCGTAAAGTGTAAAAGTGGAGTTCCATTAGCTAAATGTATCTAATAGCTATGGAATCTTAATTTGGAGGTCCTTATGTTGTAATTAGACCATAATTAAATTGAGTGGACATTTACGGGCATGTTATAAATTGTTTAAAAGGTTAATTAGTAACGTTATATAAGTAATTTAATTAGTAACTAATTAAAATAGGTAAAACAAAACCAAATTATTTCATTATCATCTTCTAGCCAAAAATCCTAGGTCAAAGAAACACCATTTTTAAGCTTGAATTTTCAACTTCATTTGGCTATTAAGGTATGATTTTTTACTCGATTTTTAATGATTTCTATGTTTTTGAGATCGTTGTAGCTTAGTCTAGCTAGCCCAGGGACTAATTTGCAAAATTGTTAAAGATTTTGAGTGTTGCCATTAATGAATATGTATGATTTTTGATTATTAATGATGGATTTTGAAGGTTTGTTATTAGTTAAACAAGTTTTGTTAAGTGATTTTTAGTGAAAATGGAAATTAGGGGCTAAATTGAGAAATGTTGAAACTTTGTGGTTAAAATGTGAAATAAATAGAAATATATGGGCTGCTAGGGGTATTATGGTAATTCGAATAGCATGGGTATATTTGGAATTTCACTAATTTGTGATTTTATGCAATAATGACTAAATTGTGAAAAATGTGAAAGTTTAGGGGCAAAAGTGTTTAGACTAAATTAAATGAATATATGATTAAATAAGTTAATTTTGAATATATTTAGATCAAGAAAAGTGAAATACGGACTTGGATCGGGGAAAATATAAAGTTATCGACTAATTGACTCGATTCGCCGTTTTAACATCCTAGGTAAGTTCGTATATTATATATTCATTTCAAATGTATTTTATATGCTTTGATATAGCATGAATTGTGTTTATGTGATTACATACGAGTTCGAAAATGATTCGATGAAGATTCGACAGTTGGAAGGCTGATTGAACCTCAGGAATAGTTTAGGATGCTAGTGACATGTCATTAGGTATAATTGAGTTGGCTTCGGGCCATGATTTAGCATTATGTGTGTGAGATAATGTAACAGTCGGACTTTGACCCTAATCGGAACAGTGGTTTCGGGACCACGAATCCGAGTCCGAAAAATATTTAAATATTATTTTCTGTGTTTATTATATGTGAATTATTATGTGTGAAAGTTTCGTATGAAAATTTGATTGTTTATGTGCTTAATTAAATAAAAGGACATAATCGCACAAAGTGTAAAAGTTACAAACTATAGTAAAAAGTGCCTATTTGTTAATGGTTTCTTATTATGAAGTCCTTGAAGGGCAAATAGCCATTCTTAAAGATAGTGGACGGTATAAGTCACCATTACCCTTAGTTTATATGTTAACATTATTTTATAATAAAGGTTAGTTTGGTAAAATAATAATAACCATAATATATGTAATAATAAAACAAAGTAAAATCATTATCATCTTTTGTTCTTTTGGCCGAATGTAAGAAAAAAAAAAGAATGGAGAAAGCTTAGGGTTTGGCACTTATCTAGCTAAATCAAAGGTTAGTTTTTGATCGGTTTTCGATAATTTCTACGTTTTTGTAATCGTTGCTTCGAAAGCTTTAAAACCCATGTCTCAATTTCATGAATTGATGATGTTTGTGTAAAATGTCATTGATGCTATGTTGAGTTTTGTGATGTTTTATGGTGTTAAATGATAGATATGTAATTGATGAACATACTTTGTTCTTGAATTTTTGATAAATTTAGCTAAATAGGGCTAAATTGAGAAAATAAATTTTTGAGGGACTAAAATGTAAAATAAATGAAATGTATAGATTTATATGACTATATTGAAGATTCGACCTAACTAGGTTGTGATGAGATTTTGCTTAAATTGTGTTTTGTGCAAATAGGATTAAATTGTAAAAGTGTGAAATATTAGGGGCAAAATGGTAATTTACCCATTTAGGAGTTTTGGATTTAATTACAATGAAATGTGTTTGAATGAGCTTAAATTGAATGTGTTTAGATCAAGAACAAAGAAAAACGGACTTGGATCGGGGAAAAATAAAAGTTATCGAATAGCCGGTTTTGCTGTCTGACGATTTCCGAGGTAAGTCTTTAAGCAATTTAATATCGTTAATATCGGTTATAACCTTGATTACATGCTGAATTTTGAATTTATAAGTGTGAAATTGGCCAAAGCCGAATGTTATAAGTGATTTTAATAATGAAATGTAGTTAAATTTATTTGAATTTGATATGAGATAGTAATATGAATTATGTGTGATATATGTGATATTGGCAATATGTAATGTGTATGAAATGGTTTAATTATATTGATACTCGGGCTTCGAGCCTAGCAGGCCTTGTGTCGGTGAAGTGTATCGGGCTTATTGCCTAGCAGGCTAAATGCCGGTGATTAAATTTCAAACCTCAGGTCTAGCAGGCTTAGTGCCGGTGTGTGTTTCAAGCTTTGTTGCCTAGTAGGCTTAATGCCGGTGATTTATTATAAATGAGGGATCATGGATCATTAACAAGGTGAAATTTAATTTAAAACACCCCAAACCCGGCCCACGAGCTTTGACCAGATTTGGTATGTTCCTCAAGTAAACCGGTTCAAAGTTCTTTTGTTACTTTGGGAAAACAGTGTGTTTTGAAAGAAATATTGTTTTGGGTTGGGCTCGAGTAGAAAACAAAATTGTTTTATAATGAAAACCCTTTTAAATTTTAGGTGATAAAACATATAGAATACATTTAAAGTAAATTACTTAATCTTTAACTTAATAAAATTTCGTAACATAATAAATAAAAACAGAAATAAAATAGTGCACTATGGCCTTATGGCCTTATTACATCAAGTAAATCCAAATAATTGAGTACTTAAAAATTAATAGTCCATAAAAATAAAAACTTCATGTTGAGCATGGCCACCACAAGTTTTGCCGCCCCGGTCCATTATTGTTCATCACTCAAACATGGTCCTCAACGGGGTGAGTCAATGAGACTCAATGTGTACACAACACTAAATCATAATAGAATCGGGCATAACAAATATTACACATTCATATCATAGCATACATATTATGATGCATTCCCAAACCCAAACCTAATAAGCCATCCGCTACACTCCCCCGTACCAACCTGTACACCGTGGGGACTACTAAGTCGACCCTCCTTCCGCTACACTCCATATCGCGGTCTTAGGTCACCGCATTTGTGCTCTTAGGTCACCACATTCAGATATCGCGGTCTTAGGTCACCGCATTCAAATTACTATGGTCTTAGGTCACCACATTCAGATACCACGGTCTTAGGTCACCGTGTTCGTGGTCTTAGGTCACCACATTCACTTCCCCTTTCAATAACCCATATGCCCCATTTTGTAGTATGCATTAATATGCCAAAGTTCACATTCTTATTCTCATGTTACAAATAACATATTTCATATTCCTAGTAAGAGTAGGAAATGTACCTGAGTACTTAGTACCATAACATGGTACCTTAGCCACTTTCTTATTCTTAATATCACATATTTTAATTAGACATAGCCATAAAACTTATTAAGAATTAGTGTGGGGTACACACCTGATTCGCTTAGCAAATTCCTTGAGATCTTGAAATCTGATCTATCGCTTAGATTCTTAATCCCTACATTTGATTAATCACTTACTAATTTAATAAAAAGCCATTCGGCCATAAATCCAAATCCTAGTAGGATTAGTATACTAAAACTTACCTTGTTGCCGATTGACTTAAGAATCAAGTCCCGGAATCTCTGCTATACTCTTCTTGCATTCGGCCAAGCATTGAATCACTTAAACAAATTAGTTTCGGCTTTTCAAACGATTATGAAATAGATCTAGTTATCAAAACAGGCCTTGGCCGAACATACCTATGTGTTTACCTTCCAAATTTTAAATCCCAAATTGAATCCTTGCTTCCTTACTATTGTCGAAAACCCTATAGACACATGTTAGAGTTTAATCTAACATTAAACATAATGAATGGCCTTTGGCTGAATCTTATAGTTTCTTACCTTGAATCTTAGAAATCCCGAAACCTTCCTCCTTGTAGTCGACAGTCACAAAATCCCGAAGTTTTCCTTCAAAGTTTCGGCCAAAATCAATATTAAGGATTAGTCTTTGAAATTTCGACAAGTCTTTAAAGGAAAGAATAAAAACCAAACTTAATCTTACCTTTACTGAAGAAATCGACAGCACCTTTATTTGAAGCCCTTCAAAGATTCGGCTATGATTACTTGGAGACTAGATGGTCACTTATGTATTCGGCTTCAAGATAAAAAGGGTAGGATATTAGGCTCAGAAAGAATCGGCACTTAATGGAGAAGTTTTGGCTAGAACACAAGATGTATTTTCGGCTTGGAGAAAGAAAAGAGAAGAGGGGATTTTTGCTAGGAGAATTTCGGCAGAGAGAATAGAGAAGGAGAATGAATGAATGGCCTATTTCTCCTCCTTGTGCCGAAATTACTAGGCCAAGAATCCTTTGCTTGGCCACCACTCTTCTTTATCATTATCCCTTAGTTTAAAATTTAAAGAACAATCCCTTATTATCTCCTTGAAAAATAATCTAAAATAAATCTATTATTTATCCCTTTATTAGCCGAAATTTAAAGAGAATAAAACTCTTCTTTTTAAAAGCCTTGTGCCGTCCACCTCATTGCTTCTGGAAGCAAAAATAAAATTCCTTTTATTTGCTTCCCTTGTGACTCGAACTCAGGCCCAATCCCCTTGCATGTGGCGCCATTTCCAGAGGCCCTAAGTGGCATCTCCAGGCCACTTTTCTAAGCCTGTTTGTGTGTCAAATTTCACATACTTTTTTTCTCTTAAGGCCACCTTGCCTTAGTTTCCTCTTTTAAACTTTAAAACTCGACATTTCTAAGTCATTTCTAAGTTTCCAAAAATTTTTGTTTGCCTCTTTAAACTTGACATTTCCTTACATTTCCAAGTTTCCAGAAATGTTCACTTTCCTCTTTTAAACCATTTCTAAATCATTTCCTTACATTTTCGGTTTTCCAAAAATGTTCAAAATTTATTCATAACACATAAGACATGTCATTTCGTACAATTAAACCGAAAATGCATAGGCCCTTTTTAGGATGTTACATAATTACTGCAAATAAGCTAAATGTTCAGTTATGTATAAGCTTCATAGTTACAAGGAATAAGGTAAGTTGTTATATTACTACTCGAAGTTAGTAATATGAAATATAGTTGAGGTATTTTTGTAAGATTTTAATATGTGCATGTGACTTTGCAAATAATGAGTATAATATATTAGAAATTGATCTTGGTTGTGCCTTTGAAATTCGGCCATATGTGTAAATGCAATATGTGAGGGTAATGGATATGTTTACATATGTGTATGATTAATTATATGTGGTTGATATGTATATTGCACTTATTCGATTTGGTTAGATGTGGAAACATATTAAATTTAAATTTATTAGGTGAGTTTGCTTATTTAAGGTGATATGGGTATATTTTGAGGTAGTCAAAGAAAAGGCATTAGCATTCGGCATTAGTAGACCATATTTGTATTAAGCTTTAAAAATGTTATGATATTAATTATGGTTTTGTAAATGCTTGAATGATCATATGATTTAATATTTTTGCTTAAGACTTACTAAGCTAGTTAGCTTACTTTGTGTGTTATGTTTTCACTTTGTTTTATAGATTTTGTTCCAGTTACGAGTTCAGGGGATCGTCATCGAAGCCTACCACGCTATCGACATATTTTTGTACCTTAAAAGTTGAATTTTCGAACTTAAGGCATGTATAGGCTAGCTTAATGTTTGAATGATATTTTGTCGATGTATATAAGCCATGCGAAAATGGCTTGTCTTATTATTAAATAATCTAAGGTTATGCAAGTCTTGATTAAGGTAAGAGTGCAAGTTTTATTTGGATGGTGAATATGGATGAGTTGAAAATCATGCTAAGCATAATGTTTGTATATGTATGTTTGATATGAAATCACATGTATGAATCTTTGCTAGTTCTTTGGAAAGAATATATATATGGGATATTATATTCGGTTATGAATGACATTGGTGCATGTGTATTTTAAATTCAATTGATGTGATTTGGTAATGAAATGATTAAATTATGGTGCTATGGTTCAGTTGTATTCGGCCTTGATGCATAATCATTAAATGGGTAAATTCGGTAATGTAAGCAAGTATATCTTATAGTACATTATTCATGATGGATGTTTTTAACTTGACTTTATGGTTAAGATAATTGTTGAATGTGATTAATTATGTTTGATTGGTAGCTGGTCATATTACGTGTTTAAAAACGTGATTAATTATACTTGATTTAGGTTAGGAATTGATAAATGATAAATTTGATTATATATAAGGTTTAAGCATGGTTATATATATACATGTATATTTAGTTTTGTTATTTGATATCTTACCTAGGTATATTAAATATAGATATGGGCATTTTCGATCATTGAAAATTTGATGACTAAATGAGTAGTGATGGGAATAGTCAATGAAAAATGTTTCTTTGATAAATAGTTTATGAATTGTATATAAATGTTTGACTATGCTATGAAAGCACATTACATTTATTGTATTCGATCATGTTTATTTGAGATGTTAATAATTGATATGATTTGTACTATGCTTGGCAATGCCTCATAACCCTAATCCAGCGACAGATACGGGTTAGGGGTGTTACAGATAAACCGATTATGCTTCGGGCCATGCATATCAGTTGATTTGGCTTTATGCCATGATATCAGAATTTCGGATAAGTTACCTTGATTTGGCTTCGGGCCATGGTATATGTACTTATCGTGTGAGACCTTGAGTATCTGACTTCTATTCCGAATGGTTCAACGGGTAAAAGAAGGAAGTGGCTGAATATGAGATTGGTACGAGTTAGTACATGTACATACAAAAATGAATTGAGTATTGAAAACTATGAAATTGATGAGCTTTTTGGTAAGTTATATGAATGATTAATTGATAGTTTGAAATTTAATAGAATTGTTGTACATTATTTTCTATTATACGAATGTTTAATGAATAATGATAGTTGCTCATTGTTAACATACGAGCTTACTAAGCTATATTGCTTACTTTGTTGCTTGTCCTTGTTTTATAGTGATTTCAAAGCTAGCTCAGATTCTACGATCGTCGGAGACTTCATCACACTATCCACTGACGCTTTGGTACCTTTGAAACTATGTTTTAAGTATATGGCATGTATAGGTATTTGAGTCATATTGATTATGTTTTGGTAATGATGTTGACCAAATGAATTGACATTGTAAATGTATATGTTTTGAGTTGTAAATATAGCCATGAGAGTTGGCTTAAATTGGTGAATTTTGGTTATGTGCATATATGTGAATATAGGGTAGATATTAGGTGTGATTTATGTGTGTGAATTGGTTTAAAATAATGTATGTTTAGTAAAGGTATAGTTAGTTGAATTGGTATGTTTTGATGCAGTAAGGTTTAAAGTTATAAACATGTTAAATGTTGGTATTGAAAATGGTATGGATTGGTCTTAATTATGGCTGAATTGAATGTTATTTATGCTATGGATTGGTACCATTTGAGTTGGTTTAGGTATGTGCAAAATGGGTGGTAAAATGGCTTGGTAAATAGCCTATTTTTGTCCATATGGGCAGAGACACAGCGTGTGTCCCAGCCGTGCGTGACATACGGTCAAGTTACATGGCCGTGTGTGACACACGGTCAAGTTACATGGCCGTGCGTGACACACGGTCAAGTTATATGGCCATGTGTCCCCTGGTGTTGAAATTGAAATGAAGTCAGTATGCTCCACACGGTCTTACACAAGAACGTGTGATCGAACGTGTGGTACAAGTCAATATACCCCCTTAATTGGCACACGGCCTAGCATACGGACGTGTGACTTGGCCGTGTTGCATAAGTCAGTATACCCTATAGGTTTGACATGGCCTACCACACGGCCTGGCACACGGATGTGTGTGGCTACTACAAAGGGCACACGGGCTAGACACACGGGTGTGTGGTTGGCCGTGTGACCCAAGTCAGTATGTACCCCCTGTTTTCACACGGCCTGGCCACACGGGCGTGTGTCCCCTGTTTGAAGCAAAATTTTCTAAGTTTCACAAAAATTTCCTGAGTTGTCGAAACTATTTCTAATGCATGTTTAAGGCCCCGTAGGCTCGTTTAAGGGACAATATCATTGGTTGTGATTGAATTGTATATGAAATGATAAACTGTATATTAAATGTGTGTTTTAAAGTGTTGTAAGTTCGGTAATGCTCTGTAACCCTATTCCGACATTGAATACGGGTGAGGGGTGTTACACTGCCCGTGTGAACAATTTGAAGCATTCTGTTTCTAAACTTTTAGGATGTAGGGGACACACAGCCAAATCACACACCCGTGCATATGGCCATGTGTCACACACGCTCGTGTGTCACACATGCCCGTGTGTCTACCCATGTGGACAAAATAAGGCCATTTCCAAGCCTTATTTCTCCCCCAAATTTGCCTTCAACCTATAACAACAATTGAACACTTTCATCAACCAAATTCAAAACATTAATACCAAGCCCAAAATCCAATCTTATGCATGATATATCACTTTTTAAATTCATTTATCCAATTTACTTATTTGGCCAAATTAACATATATGTATATTTTACCAAATCATGCAGTCTTAAACATACTTGTATAATTCCCATTATTAATCCATTATAATACACATATCAAAAATGTTAATACCTTATATAATTACATAAAAAATATACCAAACATTAGCCATTCTAATGGCTACTTACAACCAAAACATTAGTGTGCCAACATTGGCTAATTTACCTATACATGCCATAATACCCAAAATAAAGTTTACTTTTTGTACCAAAATGAGCTGAAGGATAGTATGATAGTGCTCCAATCAATTCCAACCTTTACGAGCTTCCGAGCATTATAAAATAGAGAAAAGAAAACCGAGTAAGCATTTCAAATGCTTAGTAAGTTCATATAACAAGAATTTAACTTACCAATTATGTTTAATTTAAGGAATCATGCAAATAACATGCATCCCAACAAATTGACCAATTGCCTAATCAAATACATTTAATCAAGCAAATTAGTTATAAATTTCTAAATACTTTTCAAGGAATAAAGATGAGCTCATCATGTAATAGCTTTCATACACATATACTTTTCGCATCATATTGTCATATAACATATACATTTCTATGATAAATCATCTTAAGTTCAAATTAGCCATAACAGAACTTTGCCGATTGAATTTATTTGAAATATCGATGGATACACATTTAGTACACTTGAAGTACACAAAACTATAATCTGTCAACTCATGTTCAAGGGTACCCATTAGGGCACATAATCAGAAAGCACTCTCTCAAGCCATATAACAGGATAGGATGCTTATGTGAGCCATGTAATAAGAAGCTTATCCGGGCTTGTAACACCCCAAACCCGGCCCATGCGTTACGGCCAGATCTGACATGTCACATGAGAAAAATACATCTAAGTTCTTTTCTTTCATATATAAAATAGGTTTGGTAAAATCAAGAGAGACAAGTTTCAATTTAGAATAATTTAAAATATATTACTGTCTTCGAAATTTGCTTGATAAACCGATAAATTTGAACTAATGATTTTTCAACCGTGATTATTGAAAACATTGATGAAAATTTGAAAAAAAAAAACTTTTCGGATTAAAATATTCATATAAGCTTATAAAAATTCGTTTGTATAATCCATTTTAGAAAATCTTTATTTAAGTTTTAGAAAAAAAAATCTCATTTAAAGTATTTAGAGCAAAATATAAATACGTCAAACATGAAACAAAATAAAAATAATCCAGAGGCCTTATTACAACCTTAACTCAAAATAATAAAGTAATTAAGTGTACTAAAAAGAAATCCAAGGTCCAAATAAAACCGTTTTCGTAGTATGGCCTCCACTGAGTCATCTGTGGCCTAAGTCCCCATCACTGAGTATTACCTGAAAGGAATAAGGAAACGGGGTGAGTTACTAGAACTCTGTGCATAACCCCCTTACCGATGTCCACTGGGCTTGAAACCCATTTAGCAATAATTTGAGCCTAAGCCCCTTTTTACAATATAATGTATCAAACATATCATATGAATGTAATGCAATCCCAAACCATCCTAATAATCCATCCGCTACACACCACCCGTACCATCCATCACAGCTGTGGGGATCAAGTCAACCTACCCCGCCAACACACAAATCGCAGGCATTATGCCATTTATAACAAATTTAATTGTGGGCAAGCCACCAGAATCTCAGAGTATCATATTATCAAACATATTTGTGGCAGTGCCACTGGAATTTCTTCTCTTCAACATTTTCCCAACCCATGCAAAGTCATGTAGACGCATCATACATAGCAAATCATGATATTTACAAATATAACAACAATTAATTAATTCAGACAAAAGTTCAGCCCATTAACACTTTACAAATCGGCCCTTTAAGGCAATTTATCAAAACGGCCCATTAAGCAATATATCAAATCAGCCCATTAAGCAATATATCAAATCGACCCCTTAAGCAATATCAATTCGGCCCATTAAGCAATATATATTGATTTGGCCCATTAGGGGCATTTTCGTATTTTTCACGGTGTTAATTCTAATTTTGTCAATTTTATCAAAATAGTGAGATTTAGGCCAATTTTCCCAATTACACCATACTACGATTTTAGTCAAGCGATTTACTACCAATATGATATAAATCTTAAACCCACGAAAAATAGTGTGAGATTACACACCTGATTACGGTAAGCACTAAGGCTTCTTGCTCGTTGACACCTAAGATACCGTAACACTCGATTAGTCGACATACTCAATTTAATTAATCGGTTCTAAAATAAACAATCTAAAGTTTTTACCCTTGGAATCGTGAACGACCATGATTTGTCGATTTTCTACGGATGACGGTCCACAACTCGGTGGAAAATCTCAAACCGCCGAAATTGCCCTTTGTTTTAATTTAGGAGTAGGGATTGCAAATCCGCTCCTTTTGCGATCTCCAATCACTATCACTTTGGATTTGATATTGCTTGACTCTATCGAAAACAAATCTTAGTCAAAACTAATATTACGTTGATATGAACAATTGATTAAGGAGAAGGTCGGCTTACCACTAGAATCGTATGATCACAAGTCGATAGATCGAGCGATTTAGTCCCTAAAACATAAAGTCGATTATCTAAAATTATTACTCCTTAAGCAATCAATCGAATATTAAGTACTGTCAATAATCCATAACAAATTCTTACTGTATCGATATTGGATCCAATTGTTCACCATTCAACTTAAGACTAGAGTGATGTTCGGCCTCCCACTAGAATACTACAAAAGAGAAAATAATCACGTTGTGAGAGAGAGAAGGAAATGATGATTCCGATTAATAGAACCATCCCATGACAAGGACATATATTTGGCCTTAAGAGAAGAAGTTGAAGAGAAAATATTACTCACCAATTCGTCAAGAAGATAGTGTCCAAACATGAAGGAAAAAGAGATAATAGAGAGACAAGTTGCTATTAAATTCGGGTATGGAGAGAATGAATAAAAGAAAAGGATTTGATCAAGATGAAGTTTTGCTTTTAAGAAATGGAAGATGGATTTAAAAGATGATTAAAAGAAAAGAAAGGAAGAGAATGGGTGCTAACTACTTTTCGTTTTTAAGAGATGATAAGAGGGAATGATTTGGTCTCAATGGTTTTGGTACATTCGGCAATAAGAAGAAATGAAGGAGAAAATAAGTTCATTAGCAACTTGGAGTTTCGGCAAGGAGAAAAATTTTTTTGGAGAAAAAGACACAATTTGATACTAAGAAATTTTGGCCAAAACAAACACTTAGATTTCTACTAAAAGGCAAAGCAAAATTCGGCTATACTCCCTATACAAAAATCGTCCATATCCTTGACAATAATGGTAAAAAATTGGCCAACCAAACTTTCCATAACACCTTCCTTTCTTTGTGCCAACATGTTCCCTATACTTTCCCCTTTCTTTTGATTTCTTTCCCTACCTTCATCCTTTCCTAATTTCCTTAGCCACCTTGCCAAAATTAAAAAGTCCAACTTGCTTTATTTACAAGCTTGGCCGACACTTAGGGAAAGGGTACAAAAATAATAGTCAAAATTTTCACATTATAGGATTTGAACCTCTTCCCTTAAAGTCCTTCATGTGGCATCATATCCTCTTTACCAATTGCTCATTTATACTAGCACATTACTTATTTATTTCTATAAGCATTGAGGTCACTTACTATATCTTCTTAAAATGCTAAAATACTAAATTTTTACTAAGGCCTTAATTAAACCCCGAGCCTTCTTAAGACCTTAAAATACACACGATTAGCAATTTAACAAGCTTAACACAAGAAATAATGCAACACATAAAATTCCAAATTTTAGGATGTTACAGGCCTAAATCGGGAACCTCATAAAAGTTTAAAACAGGAAGCTCATTGAGTTTAACAGGTAACTCTAAAGAGTTATTATCAGGGAGCTCTGGATAGCCATATAACAGGAAGTTCAAGTGAGCCATATCAGAAAGCTCAAAAAGAGCATATATCAGGAAGCTCATAAAGAGCTGCGGTAGTCCACAACACATGCAGGATCACTACCGATCAGGATGCTCGCAAGAACCATATAACAGGAGAGAGGGCTTACAATAGGATGCTTGTAAGAGCTATGGTGTGTCCGCAACATATGCATGACTACAACCAATTCAGGAAATCCTGTATCCATCAAATTCCATTAATCAAACGGGATTTAACATTTATCAAGCATTTACAGAATTATGATTAATTTCATAAAAATATTAATTCACAATTCAACATTCACATATATAATGTTTTATTCAAACATGTAAATATATAGAATTTAGTTACACAAACTTACCTCGATAAACGTTCGTATACTATAATCTACTAATCTGATACTTTTTGTTTTCCTCGATCCAACTCTGTACTGGGTCTATTCGGGTCTATATAAATGAATTTAACATCAATTTAATCCATTTCATACTTAATTCAATCCAATTCACATCTTAGGCAAAAGTACCATTTTGCCCCCATACTTTTTATTAATTTCAATTTTGTCCTTAGACTCGGAAAATGAAATTCATGCAATTTAATCATTATTCCAAGCCTAGCTGAAATTTTCATATAACATTTACAACAAATATATTTCATAAAAATAAAAAATTTTCCATGAATTTTACATCTTTACAATTTAGTCCTTAAATCACGTTTCATGAAAATTCACTTTACAAAAGTTGTTAATCTATCAGCAACCTTTCAATTTCTACCGCAAATTTCAAAATTTTAGCATATTCATCCATGGAAAGATTTTGTTACTATGATAACTTTGCAAATTAATCCCTAAAATAGATAGATTAGGTTGTTACAATCTCGGAAATGTAAAAATTACTAAAAACGGGACAAGATTACTTACACAATTAAGCTTGCTTGATTTTCTTTCTCTCTCATAGGGTTTCCATAGAATTTGGGGAAGAAGATGATATAAATTGATGTTATTTGATATTTATTTTATTTATCATCTTTTATTTATTTCAATTTCCAATTTAGTCCTTTTCTTTTTCTAATTTTCCATGGATGAATCATCAAAAATATCTACTAAATTTTTTTAATGGTCTAATTACCATATAAGGACCTCAAATTTTAAATTCCATAGCTATTTAATCCTTCTAGCTACTAGAATTCAACTTTTGCACTTTATACAATTTGGTCCTTTCCTCCTAATTAAACACAAAATCGGTAAAATTTTCTTATCGAAACTTTCATACATTTTCCTATTATGATGCAGACCATGCAATAATACTAAAATAAATTTTCTTTTTGACTCAGATTTGTGGTCCCGAAACCACTGTTTTGATTTCACTGAAAATGAGCTGTTTCATTTCTACTAGTAGATGCATCTTCATTCTTGGTGGAGGAACCATTTTTTAGGATTCCAAGAAACAAACATGCATTATTATTTCCACCATGACAACTGAATTTGTTGCATTAGTTGTTGCATCCAAAGAAGTAGAATGGTTAAGAAATTTGATTTATGATGTACTTCACGGCCTAAACCAATTTCACCTATTTTTATCCGTTGTGATAGTGAGACTTCTCTAGTAAAGGCCTATAGGGAAATATATAATAAAAAGTCTAGACACATTGGATTAAGACATAGCTATGTCCGACAATTAATCTCCGATGGAGTGATCACTATTAATTAAGTGAGGTCAAGTGAGAATTTAGCGGATCCTTTGAAAAAAAAGTTTTGCTAGAGATGTAGTCAATAAGGCCTCAAAAGGGTTGGGACTCAAGCCCATTAATTAGAGTTACCCATGATGGAAACTTGACTTGACGCTTGGTATAACGTCAAGTCTTGATTTTAATGAGACAAAGTACAATATTAGTATGTGACTGGTAGCACTATAAATAAATTCATCCTAAGATTAAAGTGCTTGGTACCCATAATGATAAGGGAAGGATGATAAAATGTAATCTTAATGGACCCATAACATAAATATGTTAGAGTGTTATAATCATGGAAACACTCTTAATGAGATCTACCTATGTGAGTGTGAAGTGTGATCACTTTTAGGAGCTCAAGAGGTTGGCTTTAACAACACTCATGGAAAGAGGACACAGACAGACGACCATAATAGTGTCCGTGAATACTGTAACACCCTAAACCCGGCCTAAAAGTTAGGCCCAAATTTGGCGTGTCACATCAAAGGCATATTTCAAAACGATTTTGCTAAGTTAAATTTTAGGGCCCAAAAGCCCAAAACCCATGAGTCTTGTTAAGTAATGATAAAAGCCCATTTTATAACTTTAAGTATTTCGGAAACCAAGTTTAGGCATAAAAAATTTACTTAAGTTTAATCATTAAGTAAACAGTTAAAACATCAAAACCCAAAATCTAAAATCAAATCAAAGTACAAGGCCTTATTACATCCACTGAAAGTAAAGCAACTAAAACCATGTTCTTTGAAACAAACAAATAAAAATAAAAATTTAAACATCTTGTAGTGTGGCCATCTCCGAGTCCTCTCCCACGTCGTGCCGTTTAAGGAGGATTACCTGAAACATTAAATAAAGGGTGTGAGTTTCGAAACTCAGCGTGTACAACCCTTGGCAATCAAATCAACATACAAATATTCACATTGGGCCTAAGCCCTATCAAAATCGGTGGTCTTGGGCCTTAGCCCACAATGACTTCATATCATATCATATGTCAGACAAGGTAATGCAAAACCCTCCCAAAAATCCATCTGCTACACACCATTTCCCTTCCGACCCTACACACATGTGGGGATTTCTAAATCGACCCACCCATTCTCTACACACCAAAGGTAGCACTCACAGCGGCACTACTCAACATTGCAGCAAAGCTGCTAATCATATAATGGACTTAAAGCCACCGGTGGATCCATGGTCGTCAAGCGACTATGCGACCCTCAAATCTTCCTCCATACCATAATTCCCACCCATATGCATCCTAAACAGAATATCGTATGAATGCAACATGCAAATGAGTAACATCCATAAAACTCATATTAATCACATAGGGGTATTTCGTCATTTCACAACCCAAGGGTATTTTCGTAAATCTACTCTACAGGGGTATTTAGGTAATTTTTCAAAATAAAGGTACTTTGAAAATTTTGTAAATAAGGGATGTTTTGGTAATTCTGCAAACCAAGGGTATCTGGTAATTTCATAATTCGGGGCTATTTTAGTGATTTTGTAAATCTAAGGATGTTTTGGTAATTCTGCAAACCAAGGGTATTCTGGTAATTTCACAATTTGGGGCTATTTTAGTGATTTTGCAAATCTAAGGATGTTTTGGTAATTTTCAAGCTAAGGGTATTTTGGTTATTTTCAAATCAGGGCTATTTTAGTAATTTTACAAATCTAGGGGGTATTTGGTCCCTCTCGAGTTTTAGTTATGAACTTTGGCCCATTAACAAGTCCTTGCGGCTAAAGTGAATAGACACTATGCACCAGGTAGGATTCCAGAGAAGAGGAGGTGGGCTGTTAGGGCCGCTTAAGTACCAAGCTCTCTCTAGATCCTGTCCTAGACATACATATGCCCGTTACCACAATCTAACATAGCGGCTTGTCCGCGGACATGTTTAATTATTAGAAAGTCTTATGTGGTTAAGAGTTGTTTAGTACTAAGCCTAAAGTCCATAAAACCCTAGCATTCTAGTCTACGTCCCCATAAAGCCCATCAACTCATTTCACGTTCATATAACCCATAATGGCCACATCACATTTTTATGGCCCACTAGGCCCAAATCTCATTCATATGACCCATTAGGCCCAAAACAAATCCAGATCATGTAACATGCATGCTTAACCCAATTCATATAATCAAATTAATCCATTTAATCAAACTTAGCCTCAAGGCCCACCGGGCCCATTTAGCCACTTTCGGCCTTTCGACTTTCCGGCATTGCCGACATGATGTGTGTGTAGTGTTTGTACACACCTGGATACTGTGACGTGCTATTCTATCCTTAGCCTTGATCCTACAACCAACCAACCTTCAATCAACCACTCATACTTAATCAAAATATTTACTCAAAAGCTGAAACCTTACCGTAACCTTACCGTGTACCACCGAGTTTTAATGGCCCTTCCTTCGCTACTAATCACAAGTGTTCCCTAGATCTGCACTCACACATACACTATCAAAATTTGGGTGACTCGTAATCCACACAAGTCAACCACACATTCGGCCATTTACTTCAACCATAACGAGTTGAGTATCCTTACCCTTGCTAATGATCCTACCACGCTTGCTATCTCCGATCCTTACCCTTGTTAATATAAGATCACTGATAATGAAAAATTAGATTGCCCTTCGGCTTTTAACAAAACATACTAAGGGGAGTTAACAAAATACTTACCGAATCCAACCTTAGATCCTGCGGCCTAGATAACCACTGAACGAGATTCGGCTTTTAACCTTGACTGAGAGTAGCTACCAACTGATTTGTGATAGAGAAAAACAACAAATATTCGACACTAATGGGGATTTTGGCAAGGAAGGATGATGGTAATTCGGCAAAGAAGAGAATTTAGCTATAGGGGAATTTGGCTTTCAGAGAAAGAAGAAGAACACAACTCTAATAGGAATTTCGGCAAAAAGAATGATGGGTTTTCTTTTCGGCAAATGAAAGAATTCAGCCGAGGGGGAGAAAAGGAAGAAATAACAGAACCCAAGGAACCTTCAATGAATTTGGCACCCCCTTTTTACAGCCAAAGCCGAATCCTACCTTCCCCCCACAGTCCTATTTGGCACCAACTCCCCCCTCTCCTCATCTCCTGACTTTTCTCCCTGATAACACCTTAATCTTATCCGAAATTTCCTCCACATCCAACACACCTGTTTACTTCAAACTCTCCATGGCAAAAGTTCAAAACCAACACAACTCTGGCCGTCCATACAGTAAAATAAACACTCCATAAAATACCACTCCTAAGCCTCGAACCTTTGACCTCTTCAGCTTACAGCACGCCACCTCAAGTGACGCCACTTACCACTGGACCACAAGCCCATTTGTGTCCTATTTCTTCTTCATTTATTAAAAAAGCCTACTAACTGAAGTCACTGTTCCCTAAGGCTAAAACCAAAATTTTTCCTTTACCCTTACTTGATCCCAGGACATCTCCAATACCCCTAGACACTCCAAATTCATTAATCCTCAAAGCCCACATGCCAATTGTCATTTTTCTCGCTCACTTAAAAATCTTTCTGAAATCCAAAGCCCAAAACCCAATAGGCCCAATTCTTCTAGGCCCAAATTCGGGGCGTTACAAATACTATGTATTGACTGATGTTGAAAACATTGTGTGATATGTGTTTGGTTAATCAAATGGAATAATTGGTTTAAAGATTAGTCTACCATTCAATTTCAATTAACTATAAAATGTTTTCACTAAATGAAGGTTTAATCGTAAAACACATTCATTTATGCAAATTTATTTTCAAGATTATCAAAATCTAAAATATTTTAGAAATAGGGGGATATTGTTGGAATATTTTTAAATATTTATAGTGTTCCAATAACTATAAATGAAATGATGTAATTAATCAAAAGATATATATTTTGGTTATTGATCAAGAGTAATATAACTTGATTTTTGACAAAAAATTATAACTATTCAAATAATATTTCCTGAAAAGTTATGTTTATTTTAGAAATATTAGTTGAATAATTATATCTTTTTTAAAGATGTGATTATTTAGAAAATACATGTATTGAAAGTTATCTCTATGAAAAGATATGAAATTTCCTATAAATAGGAGTGGGTTTCATTTGGAAAATATAGAAAAAAATTCTCAAAAGTTGTTTCTATCCTCCATCCATATTTTACTATTATTAAATTGTTCTATAAAGAATTACTGCAAAAATTCTTTTTAGAAATTAATTTTTTTGTTATCATTGGGCTTCATTGTAGTCTCGAGGTTCATTTACTTAAAACTCATTTGCAGATCGAGTATAAATGGGGGCAAATAGAATCTTAACAATAGTGGCTTGATACACGTGTTGGAGCCTTATCCTATTGCTTAGTTTTTTTGTTCGAGTTATTGTTCGTGTTTCGTTTGTGTGTTGAAGATCTTCCCTACCGATGTTCCGTATTAAGAATAGTAATGGGGATTGAATATTGGGTTTTTCTTGTAGTATTGGGGTGGCTACTGTTCTCCAATCTAAGCTATGGGCTATTTTTGATGGCTTGACCTTGCCTGGGACCGTGGCTTTGCTGAGATTGTAGTAGAGAGTGATAACAAAGAAGCTGTCGAGCTGATTAACAAGACGGTTTCTCCTTTTTTTGCTCTGGTAAGGGAAATGCATGGTTTGTGTAAGCCACAATGGACTGTTAGTGTGTTCCATGTTCCACGTTAAGCCAACAAAGTGGCAGACATTGTGGCTAAGATGGCTTTGGGTGGTCGGCCTGAATTGCATTTATTCATGACCCCTGTACCGGAGGTCTTGCACCAGCTTGTTTGTGATGTGCATGGATCCCATAATTTCAATGCTCCTAATTAGTTAGGCACTCACTCTTTTCTTTCGGTGCCCTCCTTTTGCTACCAAAAAAAATTTACAACCAAATTTGAATATCAAATCCAATTTCCTGGTCTCGCTGCAACATTAAAAACCATGACCATAGAATTATATCCAAGAAGTATATATCAAATTAGTTTTTCTTTGCTGTTAAACGAGGAGAGATCTGGAGTACAGAGATCAACTCTTTCAAAATCTAACAACCAATTGAACATACTTTGTCCAACAACAGTTATTACAATGTAAATGGATATACAACACTATAACAAATATTCAAAATAGATGCATGTAATGCAGCATATAACTGAAAAACATATTCAGTTTTTGGGGAATTGAAGTTGATATTTGGTATAAGATGTGGAAAGCATGAGCATGTGATGAATGGTTGTTGCCCATGTCTTATAACATAGATAATCATCTACCATGTCTAGCTTAATCGTCCCAAAATTTGTCGTCAACACGATTACATAACATGTATCAGTAGTCTCTTCAGCTTCGGGATCTCTATACAGCTCGGCATGCTGGTCCAGTACAAAGCCTGAATTACAGAATCGAGATTTTGATCAAATTGGATGTGCTTTTCATCATTAAACCACTTTTTCGTTAAAAAAATTAACGGCGTACTACATGGAAAGAAAAGAGGAGAATCATGACAATGTGCGACTCACATTCTTTCTTGCTTTTTAACAGGCTGAGCTTTCTTAGTTTAAGAATGACCTGAAAAGCATATATCATGAATGAAAAATTGATTAAGGCTTCAGTTGCCAGCTAATAATAATGAAATTATATTGCAGCATTTGATTCCATGCATGTAACTATTGTTAATTAAATAAGACTTCTGCTTCACTGTATGACCTTTGATTCACCATCAAGCACAATGGACACTGATCTGACCATATATTTCCCTGTTAAGAAATAACAGTAACCCGATAAGGAAAAGTAGAATCAAAGACCAAATGAGACCATAAGTTGATAACTTGAATATTAGTACGAGTGCTAGGACTCGGATCCCAAATCTTTATCTCTTACTAGTTTAATCAAGTTCAAATGTTGGACCTTGATAGTTCTTTTATATCTTTTTTTAAGACAAAGACTGCAAAAATTACTAACCATCTGGTGTTTCTACACCTAACTCGGCGCCCTTTGCTAGTATTGACCTGCACTTCTCAAACTCGAACGGAAGATCATTGTTGTCCTCGATTGGAAGGATGGGGACACCGCGACTGGATCTGTTCTTGCATTCTGTTCTTGCTTTAAGTGTACCAGCTCCTCTTAATGCTACAACAATAATTACAATAAAATTACTACCGAAGAATAAGACTTAGAGGATCAGCACAGAATGGCATTGGCAACTGCGTAAGCAGGTCACAGTTTTCGATCGTCTTTGGTCTTTACCACTACTAGTCTTGATCTCTATACAAAATATGGAGCCTAACATACTGAAACCCTGATGAGCTTCTACGTTTATACTTACATGCATTAGCTGAAGCAGTTAGTGTTAAGATATCACTTGCACTTGTACCACTCATGGCTGAACCTATAACACTGCCAAGCTGCTCCTTCTTAGCCCCCATTGCTTCTGCCACTTTGGCGCATTGTGTGGCAACCAGAGCAGCTGCCGAGGCTATAGCAGCCTCCTTGGTTGGGTTACAATCATTCCTTTTCGAGTTTTCAGCGGCAATCGCAGCCAGTGCTGCTGCTAGCCCTGCCACTGATATTGCTGCGTGCACTTCAGCTCTTTGTAGTCTCTCTTCTTCTTTCCTCTTTGCTTTCATCTCCTTCAACCATTTCTTGATTGAAATACCCTTAAAGGGGACTATCTTCCACGGCATCTAGCATATAGATGACATTAAGTTCTAAAAACTGATTTCTTTGAATATTAATGTTCTTTTTTTTTTTTTAATTCAAACAAACTTCATATGGTTTAAGATACTAAGTGAACAATATGGTATCGGCACCAACCCATTTCTTTCGAAGACAGCTGTTGTAATTCAGTTCTGGATGCATAGCTTGTTGCATCCATATCCATGACTGAACATAAAACAGAAAAAATTATTAAGTTGATTTCCAGATAAAAAGAAAAAAAAAAAAAACAAGTAGCGACTTCAACAGTTAACACCAGTACGTAGATAGCATTCATGGAATAGTATGATAGATGTTACCTTCACATCATTGGATTTCCATGGTGGCAAAGAAGACTTGAAATCAGTAGCATCAATCTTTATGCTTTTCTCCATCTTCTGCCACTTACAAGAGCTTGAGTTCAATTTCATTTGCACTGCACAATATGAATACAATATATGCAAATAGAACATCTTATATACGGTACAGTCTGCCACTGCTACTCACCGTGAATGAAATTGGGGAATTACTTTCAAATTTCTTGGTTGGATTGTCTAAGATGACAATCGATTGATCATGTAACTCAGGTTGTAGAGCTTGAACTGCAAAGTCGCACCATGCACGCGAAAGAAAGTCCATCGTCTCTGGACATGCCTCCGAAGGCGATGGTGTGGAATTGAAATCCATGCTAGTAGGAGGTGATGAAGGAAATATTACGGGTATGGACTTGAGAGAATAATAAAAAAGGTTACCTTGATTCAGATATAACTACCTTAATGTTAAGCATATATAAACTAAAATAGCATCACCTTAAGGCTATGATGTGGGTTCACTAAACATGGTTCATATCCATCCTTGTATCATTACAATTGGTGGGCTTGACCAGTTTCAGTATATCAATAAACATGAAATCGACCACGCACATGATATACATGTTAAGACTTAAATTATAAGGACTAGAGTGTGAACGTCTGGATTTTTTTAAAGTTTTTTCGTGTACTTGAAAGATCTTTGGAGGTTATATCCCTGTATTCATGTGTCAAACATGAATGAAGGATACGAATACTAGAACAAAAATAAATAGCCAAAGCAACATACTTTTAAGACTGAAACAAAAGGAGGCAGGAGGGTTAGGAAGTACAGCTTGTTTCTGTCGTCTCTTGCTGACAGAAAAGCTTCTGAAAAATAAAAATTAGACAGATGGGATGTTACAGTTGGAAAGGTTAACTAAATGTTCACAAATATATAAACATTAAAGAGCTGCAAATAAAGGGGGACCTACAAGGAATTATGGGAGATTTTAGAGATAATCCGATTGTGATTGGGTGGGGAGTCCTCAAAAGATTCAATGAGAAAACTTCACATGCTAAGCACCGTAGAGGCAATGGATGGACTAGAAGAAAATCATAAAAGAAGGAATCAAAGAGGCCCTCTTTCCTTTTTCATCTTTAAATGAAACCATGTATTCAAGCTAAGTATGACGAAGTTTTAGATTGATGTGATGAATTAATTGGGTAGAGCTGTCTCGCTAGGGACATAAATTAGCCCCCTAACCAAACAGGTTTAGAAAAGGGAGAAAATGTGATGAATTGTGAGACATTATAGCAAAGCATGCAGTCGGGCCTACATTGAGAAAAAGGAAGTAGACATGTATGATGAATAATTGAAGTTAACATTGATTAAGAAAAAGTACTAGACAAAGCATCATTGAACCTAATTATTTCTTTGATTAGAATAAAGCTTGCATGTTTTACCTACAATTCTAATTATGTTGCTAAAGATTTAACTTTTTATATTAAATTGTGGCTAGGGCGTTTGTTGGGTAGCTTTATCTTTTTCTTTATCTTTTTTTTTTTTTATATAAAAAGAGGGGGTCACCTTTACTCCATTTCATTGAAGAAAAATAGTTAATTTTGCAGATTTGCTTAAAGGAGCTCTCATTACACTCATGTGTCACGCTAATACTTTATGAGCTATTTAATGCTTATATTTCAAAGCCAACGGAATCAGCTGATGAGGCTGGTGCCATTGCACCTATACCAATTTTTTTTTTTTCATTTTTATGGGCATTTATAAATGTCAGTAAAAGAGAAGAAAAACCCCAATATTGACTTTGCTTGCAATTCTTTGAACGTTGGTTGACCTACGGAAAGTGGAAAATATTTTCGATTGATTGGCCATAAGTGAGATAAAATGTTAACTTTTGCTGATAAAAATTTTGCCCAACCTTTTAACCCTTAATATAGTATTATGTTATAAATATATTGATAAATGGATGTTCATAACTTTCTCAAATTTATCATATTGTAATTTTTAAAGAATGAATGTCCATAATCCCTAAATTATTTATAAGGTACATTAATATTAGTCATTAATGCTTTGTAACTTGATACTTGAAGCCCTATAAATAGAAGGCATGTACACGCTTACTGTATCTTAAGTTAAAGTTGAATCATCCTTTCATTTCTTTATCTTTCTTTCTCTCTTAATCTTTGTCTTCTTCTTTTAGTTTTTTAATACATTATCAGCACGATTTTGCGTAGAAGTAAAAATTCTTATGTGTTGAAGATTAGACTTATCCTCCATGGTTTTTCATTTTTAGCTTTAGATGCAAGATGAAAAAATTTGAAGGGAGTTTTTATTTAATCTTTCATATATAGATTATTATTATTTTAATTATTGATTAATTATGATGATTTTGTTTAATTTGTTTAATTTTTATATTTATGGACGTGAAAGATTTGATCTCAATTCAGATCTAAATCAAATGCAATTTTATGTAAAATTTTATGGATTACTTGCAGCTGCTATTAAAACTTTCCCAAAAGATAATAAATTAAGGTAAATTTACTTATGACATCAAATGTCTTTATTTTTCTTCATAAAAATATGTTTTTTCCTTTAATATATGCTATTTGATAATTGCTTGATGATTATGTCTGAATGATGATAGATTAATTTTAATCTTAAAAATTGATAGATTTTCATAATATTATCAATCACCTTTATTAATCAAGGCTTAAGGCTCATCTTAATATGTGACCATGCATCGGTTTTTAGTCATCATTAAACTAGTTGTTTTATGTGTTTATTTGATGATTTCAATTTGAGTATATATAATTTTTTTTTCTAAGTTCTAGACATCATATGTTCTTAGACTTTAATACTTTTTAAAATTCTCTTCATCAACAATAATTAAAATTATTACATATATTAATAAAATCAATATTATTTCACATCAAAGTGTTTGTTTTAAGTCGACTTAAGGACAAATTTGAGGAATGTCTTAATTGATTTTTGAACTAGTTCTATTATAGAATTTTGAAGTTTAATTACAACTAATTTTTAATACTTGATTGATCTTGGTTGACAACTTTCACTATTGTAGAGCTATTAAATGTATTTTATGCATTTTATATTATTCATTTAGCAATTGATTATTATTGAGATCACATGAGAAATTGTAAGTGAAAAAGTTTTAGCAAACATGAGATGTATGATTTTGAAGTAAATTTCATGCATGTTTGCAATGATTTATGAAAATTTTGCTAGCACTAGCATTATATCATGTTTGGCATTTTAGATGTCAATTTTATCCATACATTTGATTTACAATAAACACTATACATGACCTGGCTATCTCTTATGGCTAAATAACGAGTTATTCATCCCACTAGTTTTGCTTCATTCCATGAAGTGAATGTAGCAATACATAACGATTATGAAAATGAAACCTATTGTCATTATTAGCAAATGGATAAGTGGAAGATGGATAATTCAAAATGTTTCTAAATTTTCATTCTTAGAACAGAGTAATCAATTGTTTATATTGATTAATCGTTCCTTGGAGAGGATGATATCACTATAATCTTATTGGTAAGGAATGTCACACCCGATTTCCTTTAAACCTTAAAATTAGGAACATTTAGGGGTCAAATTGAAAAAGACCGTAAGTTGATGGTCTCTACCGAAAAATCAGGAAAATATAGTAACTAAAATTGAACAGGGTTGAGAACCAAGTCTAGTTCGATTGGATTAGAACCAACCAGTCCTTTGTGGGAGACAATGATTGTCAATGAATGGTTTTTACACGGTCGAAGACCGTGCAAGAAGGGTTATAAATAGATGAGAAATGACTTCTTAAAGAGACTTTTTCTTCAATCTATTTCATTTCTTCTTCTTCTTCTCCTTCCTTGGTTACTCCAAAGAAGAGATAGTAGTGGAAACTCTGCATGGGGCGATGATCATGAGGTTTAAGTAGGAAAAATAGATAATTTAGTAAGCTGGTAAGGTCCTGAATCCTTCACTGTACGTAAGATTTAGGAAACAAAGTTAAGGGTTCCCAAAACCATTTTAAAGGTTTCGTAGGTTTAGGTTAAAAATACTGAGCTTAACATATGATTTGGTTGACATGCTTAGCTGCCAAGAGAATGGAAGCTTTGGCATTTGGAAAAGCTAAGTTAAGGAGATAAGGAAACATCAAGTGAGTTTCTACATTTCACCTCTGGAATGATAAACATGTTAAGGTTCTCATGGGTTTATGAGTATCTACAATTCTATTTTAGTATGCATGATCTCTCGATGTTTTATTTATAAAATGCATGCATTACATATAGACTATGAAAAAGGAAATTATTTAAGGGTTTAGACGAATTTAGGTTTGGGAAACAAGGGGTGATTATGTTAGATACCACCATATCATGTTACTATGTGCACCCATGATATGTGAAGCTCTAGGCTTTACGGAAGCGACACTGCGGTGTTTGAGCATCATTGTTAGGAATGGTGAAATGGAGGAATGGATGGATACAACAAGAAAAGTAAGTGAGAAAGATCATAGTTGAAAGGCGCTACGACATCATAGATAGTCCGCCAGGACACTAAACATGGGATATTCCACCAGGACAGTAAACACGAGAAGTACGAGGTGTAAGACTATAGCTCGAGTATGATAACCAACATAGTCCGTCAGGACATTAACGTGACATCTGGTGAGCCAAACCATAGCTCGGCTACAGCATTTTGTGGAGTCCACCGGGATAATAAACACGGGTGGTTAACCAAAACGGTAATCATGGAAAAGTTGCAAACCAGGAAAACGGATTTGAAGGAGCATGAAAGTATGAAAATGAATTAGTTAAGCCAGAGGATCGAAGGAGTCCGCCAATAAATGGAAACATAATATAGGTGGGAGAGGACTGCTAGAACAGTGGATGTGAAATCCAATAGGGCATATGGGTGGTAATTTAGCAAGAGGTAGTCACGAAAAGTTGACACACTAATGGTGTCGGTGTACTAGAAAAGGAAATAAGGATTAGCCAAGGATAACAGATAAGCACCTGCTATTTAGAATTGTCAGAGAATGCTTAAAGAAACCCTGAGAATGAGAGATCGATTATGAGGCATGTCGTTTAAGTTTACAAACAAAAGAGGGATGATTTTGAATCCATCGAAAAAGAAGGTTATACCAAATGACAGATATGTCTGTTAAAACTATTTCTCTTAAAGGGGGGAAACTATTGAGGAAGTATCAGCCGAAAGGCTAGTTATGTGGGGATACAATACAAAAAAAGTAGGCGTGAACCTCATTGGCCACTCAATGATAGTTGATTGATAATTATAGGCCATTGGGGGCCAAAGTAGAAGTGTGAGCTATGCCTTAGGATAATGTAATGCGATTAAAATAGATTTCAAATAAGTAATCCAACCACTATTTAGACTAAGCAGGATTTGGTCCGCCAAGATGGCACGAGACCTGACAGTGATACCAACATAAAGGAACATTAGCAATTCATATGGGAGAAATCACTGAGGGTCTTCAAGAGGTAGGCCGGAGGGCCGCATTAATAGGATAAGGAAAAAATATGAGTAAAAGAAAGGATAGAGTTCACATATATGGCGAGACATCCGAGAAACCGCCAATGGATACGTTTGGAATTAAATCAGAACCTACCACTTTGAGTGGAGAAAGTTTTTCTTTTGGAGCATGCAATGACTCTTCTTTGGAAATTTTAACAGGAAGTTCATTGGTGAGCAGTATAAGGAAGCTCGCAAGCACGATTTTATCAATCAAGTACAAGGAAAGCTATTTGTGGCTGAGTACGAGGCAAATTTTGTTTGATTGAACTAGTACACAGGAGAGATGGTCTCATAGGAGAGGGATATCTATTAGAGGTTTTTCTATGGATTGCATCCTGGTATCCAACTTTATTTGGTGACGCACGATAAAGTAAACTTTGATGAACCAGTAGTAAAAGTTAGAGCCATCAAGGAGATTAAGGCTCCGAGAACTAAAGTTGGAGTAGGAAATGTAACAGCCTGATTTTGGGTCTAGTCGGAACAGTGGTTTCGAGACCACAAATCCGACGAAGAAAAATTTGTTTTTATTACATTTTTATGGTCTACAATTTTATGGAATGATTTCGTGAAAATTTCGTTTGAAAATTTTGACGTTTGGGCACTCAATTTAGTTAAAAGGACTAAATTGCAAAAATTACAAAAACTTGAATTCTATATGTTAGAGATGTCCAATTGCTATGAGATTTTAAATTAGAGGTCCTTAAATGGTAATTAGACCATTGGTTAAGTTGGTGGACAAAAATAGACATGGTTTGGCATGTTTCTAAAGTTTTTCATTAAGGGTATTTTGGTAATTTGGTAATTAAAATGAATTAAAAAGCCAAATTAAAAGCCAATTTTTGTCCATCTTCCTCTCATGGCTGAAATTCACAAGGGGAAACCATGGCTAGGGTTTTTCAAGCTTCCAAGATCGATTGTAAGTCCGTTCTAGCCCTGTTTTTAATACTCTTACATTTTTTGAAGTCGTTATAACTCGATCTTTCTATTTCTACCATCAATTTGAAGAGATGTCAAGGTCTAAAATGTTACCCGTGATGGATATTTTTGTATTTTGATATCTAATTGTAGAAAATACATGTTTGATTTTGCGAAGTGATTTTCGGTGAAAATGCCTAAAAGGACTTATTTGTAAAAGTTATAAAATATAGTGTAAAAATATGGATAAATGAAAATTTTGGGCTTTTATAAACATGTATAAGGTTCGGCTAGGCATGGATATTGAAGAAATTGAGTACATTTCATTTTATGAGCCTAGGGACTAAATTGTAAAAATGTCAAACTTTAGGGGCAAAAATGTAATTTTTTCTATAATGTGATTTTTGGCTGATTTGAATAGTATAATGATTGAATAAGTTAAATGTGATATTATAGATCAAGAAAAATGAGGTTTGGACCTAGAACGGGAGAAAAATGAGTATTTGACGATTTAGTCCTTTTCACCATTTTTATGCCGAGGTAAGTTCATATGTTTAATAAGCATTAAATTATATGTGTATAAATGCTTAATTGATATAGATGTGGTAAATGCTATATTATTGAAATGAAATGTGAATGCTATTGAGTACAATGTTACGGAAATGACTGACAGAGATTCGGTACATCGAAAGTATCGGTTGACCCTTAGGAATAGATAGGATATAAATGTCATGACATTAGGGTTACTGAGATTACGTGTAAGACCATATCTGGGATATGGCATCAATATGAGACTTTGCGTAAGACCATATCTGGGATATGGCATCGATATGAGACTTCGTGTAAGACTATAGCTAGGCTATTGGCATCGATACGAGATTACATGTAAGACCATATCTGGGATATGGCATTGGTACAATACTGTGTGTATGAGATTCCCGAGTATCATTTAGTATTCCAAATAGTTCAACGGGAAATTCAACGGGTACGTCAAAGGAGAGAAAGAGTATGTAAGTATTACGAATTGGTACCGGTATGTACATAAAGTTTATAAGCATTGACTTAATGAAATTGTGAGTTCATGATTTTCCGCAGTGATGTTTTTGTGAAAACCTTGTGATTATTAGTCTATACTTGTGATGTATGAAATTCATGATAAATTTGGTTGACGACTATGTGATTGGATTTCGGGCCAAATTGAGTTATGATATAACTTGTTTTATTTATGCAAATTGTAATTTGTCGGATATGAGAAAAAGGAAAGATTGGCATAATTGCCTATTAAAATGATTATGAAAGTATGAAAAGATATAAGCTTTAAACAATTGAAAGATGTTAAAATATATGCTTGAAAAGTGAATACTCATAATTAATACGCATGTTTATTATGAGGTTTGAAATGATCGGTTGATTGTGGTAATTGGTTATAATGGAGAGATTACGGTTATTAGGCTAATGTCTATACATGTTAAAATATGCTTGTGAATTGATAGAGCAAACAATGTGACTGAATAAATTATAATTATGAGATTTATAGCAATTTGTACTATCTTATGTTTATATTGTTGGACTTGGTAAATGATTGGTAAGAGTTCTTATTATTTTCGTACGAACTTACTAAGCTATATATATAGCTTACCCCATTCCTTTCCAATGTCTTATAGGGTTATTAAGCTAGCTCGGATTGGAGTTTGCCAGAGATCCTATCACACTATCAAGCTGTCATTTGGGGTATAAATGAATTCAAGTATTTTAAGTCTATGGAATGTATAGGGACTTAGTCATTTTGTTAAATGTGTCATTGTGATCGTAGCCAATGTGTTGGCTTGTGATTGTCAAAGGCTTGTTTTGATAATTGGCCATGTAGATTGGTTTATTTGGGCTATCATGGTTGTAAGCCTAAGTGTATATATATATGCTAATGTCTTTGGTGATATGGTCATGGTATACTTGGTAAATGATAGAAATGTGGTTTATGACATGAAATGTTTGGCAATATGGTCTATTGATGAGATGATAAATTGATGTACTATTAGGTACTTTGAAAGTAGTCAATTGTGGCTTAATAATTGTTGTGAGTATGATAGATGTTGTTATTGTGTTGGCCATAATTGTGGATGTTTTGGTTGCCTAAGTATGTTATGTTTGTGCCCTGAATTGGTGCAAGTGTATGTGTAAAAAAAGGTGGCAAATGGCTTGGTAAATAGCCTTTATTTTATCCACATGGGTAGACACACGGGTATGTGTCTAGGCCGTGCTTGACACACGGTCTGCCCCACGGGCATGTGTACCGGCTATGTGTTCCTTGCACCTTAATTGGTTCAAAATAGAATATCCAAAACTGAGCACACAGGTAGAGACACGGGCGTGTTTCTCAGCCGTGTGTGGTACACGGCTTAGAACACGGGTTTGTGGCACGACCGTGTGGCACAAATCAGAGAGCACCCTAATTTGAACACGGCCTGAAGTATGGGCGTGTTCCCGGGATCACATGGGCGTGTCCCTTGGACCACACGGGTGTGTGAGCCCTGCTTCTAGTAAAATTTTTCTAAGTTTTATACAAATTCCTTGAGTTCTTGGTTTAGTCTTGAACCACCTTCAAAGTATGTTTTGGGCCTCGTAGGCCCATATTAGGGACTTTATGATTGAATACAAGTGGTTTTGATTTGGACGCAACTTTTATGTCTCGAAATTGTGTGATTGCTTGTGATGTGGGTCCGGTAATGTCTCGTACCCTATTCCGGCATCGAATACGAGTAAAGGGTGTTACAGGAAAGCAAGTGTTTGGGCAAGAATCCAAAAGGGATTGTGACTCGTAAATTTTTTTTACAGAAATTCTAAGCAAAGTTTTAGATCGAACCATTCACAGTAGCTGAAGAACACCCAGGATGGAAATGAAGGTTTGCACAGGTTTGCAAGCATTGCAAGCGAAGACATCCTGGTGAATGTCATAAAGTGATTAGGGGTTGTTTCATGTGTGGTTCCAAGGACCACTTGATTAAGGATTGCCTCGAACATTAGGAGAGATTGTAGGTTTAGAATACGACCCTTACTCAAGTACGAGCTTGTACTCATGGACGAGGAACAGGCAGAGGTGATGAAACATGAGTAAGGTGTCACTGATGTCATTACAAATACCATCACTCTGTGAACTACTCCATTGTTTTCCTTGATTGACTATAATTCCACGCACTCGTATGTATTAAGCAAGCTACCTTCTAAGATAGGAATCCCTATAAAAACCATAAATAAGGGTGTGTGTAACACCCATAACTACTTCCGTCGCTGGAATAGGTGTAACAGCCCGTTTTTAGTCAAATCAGAACAGTGGTTTTGGGACCACAAATTCAAGGTAAAAATATTTATTTTATTTTTATTTTAATATCTACAGTATGAATATATGATAGCGTGAAAGTTTCGTTAAGATATTTTATCGTTTGATTAGTCAATTTGATAAAAGGACTAAATCGTGTAAAGTACAAAAGTGTTGTTCTATCAGCTAAAGGTATCAAATAGCTATAGAACCTTAAATTTTAGGTCCTTAACTGGTAAATATACCATTAATATGTTAGTGGATGATAATGGATTGGTATAAATGAAATTTTGAATTAATTTTAAGGTTAATTTTGGTATTTGGTAATTAAAGGTTAATTTAATTTAAAAAAATCATAAAACTAAGTTTCATTCATCTTCCTTAACCGAATGAAGCATGAAGAAAATCCATTTTTGGGCTTAAAGCTTTTGGTTACTTTGGTGCTCAACTGTAAGTCCGTTTTTGTCCCGTTTTTAATGATTTCTATGTTTTTTTGATCGTTGCAACTAGGTCTAGCTAGCCCAGGGACAATTTTGCAAAACTGTTAAAGATTTTGAATATTGCCATTGATGAATAAGCATTTATTTTGAAGTTTCTTGATATATTATGAATGCTTGTTGATAGATATACAATTTCTGTTAAGTGATTTTTAGTGAAAATGAAAATTAGGGGCTAAATTGTGAGACATGTAAATTTAGTGGTTAAAATGTGAAATAAATGAAAAATGTGGGCTGCTAGGGATCTAATTGAATTTCGGCTAACACGAGTTATGCTTGAATTTCATGAATTTGTGATTTTGTGAAATAAGGGCTAAATTGTAAAAGTTGTGAAATTATGGGGGCAAAAGTGTAAATATGCTTAAATGTGTTTTTTTGAATTAAATTGAGTAGAGAGATTATTAAATAAGTTAATTTTGAATATATTTAGATCAAGAAAAGCAAAATTCGGATCTAGATCAGGGGAAAACTAAAGTTATCGGCTAATCGACTTATTTCGTCGTTTTCACATCTGAGGTAAGTTCGTATGTGATAAATTTCAATATAAATGTATTTTAAATGTTTTTATATTGTATAATTTGTGATTACGAGACTTTGGATAAGTTCAACAATGACTCTATGGTAATTCGACATTCGAAATCCCGGTTGAACCTTATGAATAGTTTAGGATACTAGTAACATGTCATTAGGGGATACATTGAGTTGGTTTCAGGCCATGATATTAGCACTTTGGGTGCGAGTTATACTGATTTGGCTTCGGGCCATGAATATCAGTTGATTTAGCTTCGGGCCATGATACTAGTACTAGGGATATAAGTTACCTTGATTTGGCTTCGGGCCATGGTATGGGTACTTATTGTGTGAGATTCCTGAGTATTCTATTTAGAATGGTTCAACGGGTAAAAGAAAGACAAGAATGTGTATGGGATTGGGACGAGATGGTATAGGTATGTGCATAAATCATATTAGCTTTGAATCGAAGAAATGGTGAAGGAAGTATATAGTTTTGTGATTTAGAAATTGATAGGTTTGTTAGTTGATGTGAATTAATGTATCTATAATCACTTGTTGAGATATGTGTATATGATTTTATCGAGTTTATTTCATACGAGCTTACTAAGCTTTATAGCTTACATCGTTTATTTTTCTATGTTTTATAGTGAATTCAAAGCTAGCTCGGATTCGGGAATTGTCGAAGATCTCTTCACACTATCCACCTATCACTTGGTACATATGAACTTTGGTATTTTAAGTATATGGCATGTATAAGGACTTTGGTCATTTTGGTTATGACTTGATAATGATTTTGGCCATATGAATTGGCATTGTAAATGTTTATGTTTTGGTATGTATATATAGCTATGTGTGATAGCTTATTTTGGTTTATTTGGTATTTTTGAATCATGTACATATATGTATGATTATGTCTTGTGAATTGAGTTGGTTGATGGTTGGGTGATGATTGATGATAATAGGTATTATAAGTGTTAAATTGATGATTTGTGGTTATTGGTATTCTTACGAAATTAGGCCAAATAATGCATATTTGTTAATGGTCATTTTGATGATTTGAGAATACAAGGAATGGTATGAATTTAGATGACAATATGTGGTATTTATGTTTTGTATTGATTGTTGTTAGATATTACATAAATCATGCTTGAATTGAATTGATTTATATGTCTATTGATGCTATGTTTTGTACCATATGGGTTGTGTAGGTGTGCCTAAGTTTGGGTGTCAAATTGGCTTGTTAAATAGCTTATTTTTGTCCATACGGGCAGAGACATGGGTGTGTGTCTTAACCGTGTGTGACACACGATTAGGTTACATGGTCGTGTGTCCCCTGGTATTGAAATTAAAATCAAGTCAATATGCTCCACATGGCCTTACACACGGGCATGTGACTTGGCCGTATGGCATAAGTCAGTATACACTATAGGATTGACATGGCCTAGTACACGGCCTGGCACACAGGCATGTATGGCCATTCTTAGGGCACACGAGCTAGCCACACGGACGTGTGTGTTGGCCTTGTGACCCAAGTCAGGGAGTTACACGGGCTAGGACACGGTCATGAGATCCCATTTCGAATGTCCACACAGCCTGAGACACGAGCGTGTCTCTTGGCTGTGAAAGTGTCCCGGTCGGGGCACACGAGCGTATGATCCGTGCAGTTTATGTAACGCCCCAAAAATTTGGGGTCGTTTTTTTTGCAAGCTTAGATGTAAATATCATGGTTGCTTGTGGTAATCTGGGAATGTTTTGGGGATTTTAGGATGCCTGGGTTCAAGTACGTCCTTTGGAAAAATTTTGTTTTTTACTCTTCTGGAAACCTGGACGTTAGCTTAAAGGGCTTATATTAAGTTGTGTTTGTTTTGTGACACAAGAGATCTTGTCTTGTGGTGGCAAGTGGCGTATTGGGGCAATTAAGAGGGATTGGGTTTGAATCCCATGGCATGCAATGAGGGGGTTTTATTTTATGTCTCTGTGGCGTGAGAGGTAGAGTTTGATTCAAACTCTGCAGAAGTGGTTGGAGAATTGGTCATCAAAATTTGAATGGGGGGTTTGGAGTAAATCAAGGAGAAATCGATGGAGATTTCTAAGGAATTGGGGATGTGAAGGGAGTCATAGCTGAATTGGGAAGCTAGAGTAGGGGAATTCAGCTAAGGATATGTGATTTGGTACATTTTCGGCATTTGGAGAGAGTGTAGAAGCCGATTTTCCTCTCTGGTATTTTGGGTTTTCCTCTTTGCGTTTGGGTTTTACTCTCTTTGTGGCATCTTGTGCAGCATTTTTGACCAGTCGAGTCTTTCTCTCTTCAACCTTATTTCTCAAATTGTTGTTCACTTCTGCCGAAACTAAAAGAGCAAGTGCTAAATTCTCCCTTAAAGCCTTTCATTCTTCTCCACAATTTCTCTCTACCGAATTAGTATTATTCTTCTCTTTTACTTCCATCTCTACTTCTTTTCCAAATTTCGTTACTCCTTTCTCTGTTAGGCCGAATTCTCATACTCTTTCCCTCTAAAATCTCGTTGTTTTCTTGGTTCGGGCCGAATCTTCTTGACTGACTATTGCCGAAATACATTTGTTTATTGGCATTGGTAAGGGGGTGCTACAACCACTTTATTGTTTCGTTCTTAGTCAGATTTCTTTTTGATCTATTAACAAGCTTCGGTTTTTCCTTTTATTTCTCTTGGGGGCCGAATGCATGGTTGTCTTCTAACAACTTTTGATCTGCCAGATCATTTTAGGAGGGGGAAATCGCCCTTGATCAGTAGGGACGTGCTAGTATCTGTTAGTTCTAGCAAGGTGAGTTGTTGTGGTTTAGTAAATAAAGTTTATGGATTAAGAGTATGCGTTAATCTTGTGTTGTGTTGGTTATAGGTTTTGTGCTCCAGATTATTCGCACTATTCGTTGTTGCAATCAAGTGTGTATTTGTATGCGGTATTCGATGATCGGCCGAAAAGCCGAAAGTATATGTTGTTTACACTACTATGACTTTAGATCAGCAAAATGCCGAAAAGCCGAAAATATGGCGTATGATGCCACATGAGCGTGTGATCGTGCATGTGGTGAACCAAGCCCATAAACATGGGCGTTTGACTGTAGAGGCCACTACGTGCGTTTTTGTGGACTGGGACCATTATGGGCCTCGTTGGGCCGAGATGAGCCATGTGGGCCCAATGGGCTCATGGGCCCTACATCTGTAAAATCCACGGTAAGTGAATAATAATGGATTGGACTGCGAAGTTCGTATAGCCGTGACAAAATTTGGACTGAACTGGCCACACGAGCGTGTGGGCCCACTTGAGCCGAGTAACGGACCTTGGGCTCAATTACACTATTTTGGGCCATATAGGTTATCTGAGTCGTTCGAAACTACTGTAGATCTTTTACGGGTTGTCATATGTGTCAAGACACCAAAAGTAGTTAAATGACCAAAATACCCCTGAGGGGTTAAAATTACCGTTTTACCCCTAACCGACGAAATGACCATTATACCCCTAGTGGTAGTTTAATTGATGTGTATATGATATCTATACGAGTGGTTATGAGTATGACATACTACACACGTAATATTTATGACACGACATTCTACATTGTGGTTGGGATTCTGATTTGGAGGAAGTACTGTACTAGTGGCTCTGCCACGTTTTTACTATTCTAATGGCTTCGCCACGTATTCTGATCTTAGTGGCTGGGGCACAATTACTATTGTTAGCAGCTTTGCTGCATTACTATTAGATGCTATGCTGCGATATTGGTGTGTTGGCTGGGTGGGTCGACTTAGTCCCTACATGGTGTGCTGGTTGGTACGGGTGGTATGTTTGCTGGAATGGGTTGGGTTGCATCTCTGTTGTGCACTGTTATTGTTTTGGGCTTAGGCCCACACTGTTACTGTATAGGGCTAATGCCCAGACTGATCTGTTACTGTATAGGGCTTAGGCCCAGTCTGTTTCTGCTTGCACTGATTGTTATTTGACTGATAGGGGATTACACACTAAGTTTTCGCAAACTCACCCTTTCCTTTAATTGTACAAGTAATCCCTAGCCTTAATTGATTTGGAGTCATGAGGGACCGAAGGTGGCTACGTGAACACTGATTTTGCACTTGAGACTTAGATATTTTTAATTTATGCTTGTGTTTTTTTCTGTAATAAGGCCACTTGAGATTTAACTTTTATTTGGTTTTAACTCCTTATTTCTACCTGCTAGATTAGGAAAATGGTTTTTCAAACTAATAACTGTTTCCAAAGAAAATCACGCATCTCAAATTTAAATGGTTTATAATTAGAAAAGCTTCTACGGTTTTTAATTCAAATTAATAAGCTTGTAACAAATGATATGACCAATAATTAGTCAACATGTTGTGATTTTACAACACCAACGTTTTTAATAACAATTAGTTAAAAGGGATTTAAAACTTTAGTCATGAACTTTCATCAACAAGCCCAGTTTTCTAATCAACACTTCGATGTGGCATGTCAGATCCGGTTGTAACGTCTAGGCTGGGTTTGGGGTGTTACATTTAGTGGTATCAGAGTCAGGTTGCAAAACTCGGCTGTGGAATGGGTTCTTGAAATTTTTTCTAAAATTGTCTAAATTTTGTTTATGGAAAGAAAATTGAAAGGTTATTACTGAAAGTGTGGCACCCCGAGTCTCTGGCGCCAAATTTGTAAGTTCTCTGACGCTGTTTTCTATTACAGATTGAAATTTTATTACTATATATTGTAGTACTATACAAAAAAACTCTTTTGTTAGGTAAACTGAGACTGTAGAAGATAGAAAACTATAGTGAGATATCTCGATCGGTAAAAACAAACTTTAAATACTAATTTTCATAAAACATCCGTTAATAATTATTGGAATTATGAACTGATTCATAAGACTTTTAAAATAGAAATTATGTTGTACCAATATGAGCAAAAGGGGTACTCGCCGAATGGGTACACGAGGCCGCGGTAGAGGCCGAGGTACTAGGGCTGAGTCTTCAGCATCAGGTCTCATGACTGAGACAGGTGCTAGGGAGACACCAGCCTCACTAGAAATGGAGACAGGGTCTCATGACCGAGCAGTTGGGGATTATGCTCTATCCCAAGCAATGCTACGGGTTCTTGAAAGGGTTGTTGGAACGAGTACTGGATCAATGGGCCGATGGTCAATTTTTGAGCGACTCTGGTGTAATGGAGCGGAAATCTTTAGGGGTGTTTCTAGAGTAGCCCCGAATGTGGCAGAGTATTGGTTAGAGGCTACCGAGCAGATAGTGGATGACCTTGACTGTATTGTGGAACAGAAATTAAAGGGGGCAGTGTCCTTGCTGCGAGATGAGGCATACCAGTGGTGGCTCACTGTGAGACAGGGTACGCAGGCCGACCGTTTGACGTGGGATTTTTTCAAGATGACCTTTCAAGGGAAGTATGTAGGTGCAAGTTATGTGGACGCCCGAAGAAAGGAATTTCTGAGCCTGACCCAGGGGAATAAGATAGTGGCAATATATGAGGCAAAATTCTTACGGTTGAGTCGTTATGCTTGCGGCATAGTCGCAACTGAGTATGAATTTTGTGTGCGGTTCAAAGATGGCCTTTGGGATGAGTTACGTGTGCTAATAGCTCCGCAGAGGGAGCGAGACTTTGCTGCCCTTATTGAGAAAGTAAAAATTACTGAGGATGTAAAATGCTCTGAGCCCCAAAATTACAAGAAGGATAAGGGTGGATTTAAAAGGGATTTAGGGCCCTTGGGTTCTTTTGGAAGGCCTATAAAGAAGGCCAGATTTGATGGGTCAGTCCGAGCAGTTCCTGTTACTATGGTTAGATCGCAGCCTTGCACAGATTGTAGGAGGGCTCACTAGGGTGAGTGCTGGAAATGAACTGGGGCGTGTTTCAGATGTGGGTCTATGGATCATCAGGTTAAAAACTGTACTCAAAGGCCTATTTAGATGCAAGCTGCAGGTCAGGTCCATGTTCAGCCAGGGAGAGGTGGTTAGCAGCCAGGTCAAAGGAGGAAATGGTTTGGGAAGAGGTCGTGGAGCATCGGGCAGAGATGCTGGTAACACTGAGGCGAGACAGCTAGCTTTGGTCTATGCTGCTCGTCGCTGTGAGGATGGCGACACCCTGGACATCATAACTGGTACGTTCATAATTTATAATGTACCATACATTGCTTTAATTGACATTGGGTCTACACACTCGTATGTTGCATGCACTGTGTCTGGGACGCTAGGTTTTCAGTTTGAAATTACTGATAGTGAGATAACTGTGTTAAGTCCACTTGGACAGTCGGTCAGAGTGAATAAATTGTTCAGAGACGTGCCCCTAGAGGTTTAAGGGGTTGTCTTTCCGACGGATTTGATGGAACTGCTGTTTGGTGAATTCGATCTTATATTGGGCATAGATTGGCTAGTGAAACACCGTGCGAATTTTGATTGTGCTGCTAAGCATATGGTGTTGAAGTCTATTTAGGATAAGGAGGTGGTTGTGTTAGGGGAGCGAAGAGATTATCTGTCTAATGTAATCTCAGCACTAAAGGCCGATAAACTGGCTCGCAAGGGTTGTGAGACGTTTTTAGCTTATGTCAGCAGTTCTGAATCTAAAGGTCCTTCTGTTGGAGATGTTATAACTGTTAAAGAGTTTCTGAATGTATTTTCTAAAGAGCTTCCTCGGTTGTCCCCAGACCGTAAGGTCGAATTCGGTATTGAGCTCCTACTGGGAACAGCTCCGGTGTCTATCACCCCTTATAGGATGGCAGCGAAGGAGCTGGTAGAGTTAAAGGCTCAAATTTAAGAGCTATTGGACCGGGGATTCACTCGGCCGAGTGTGTCTCCATGGGGAGCACCAGTGTTATTCGTGAAGAAGAAGAATGGATCCGTGCGCATGTGCATCGATTATCGTCAACTGAACAAACTGACTATTAAGAACAAATACCATTTACCGAGGATAGATGATCTGTTTGACCAACTGCGAGGAGCTTCTATTTTCTCCAAGATAGATCTTCGATCTGTGTACCATCAACTAAAGGTTAAGGAGGTGGATGTGTATAAGACTGCGTCCAGGACTCGTTATAGTCATTACGAGTTTCTAGTAATGCCGTTTGGGTTGATGAATACACTAGCTGCTTTCATGGATATGATGAATTAAGTATTCCAGCCCTATTTGGATCAATTCGTAGTTGTGTTTATAGACAAATCCTAGTGTATTTCAGAACCGAGGAGGATCATGATGCAAATCTTCGAATTGTTTTACAAATTCTGAGGGGAAAGCAGCTATACGCAAAGTTCAGCAAGTGTGAGTTTTGGTTGCGAGAAGTGACATTTCTGGGTCACGTGGTATCTGTTGAGGGGATTATGGTTGATCCTCGAAAAATTGAAGCTGTATTGAATTGGAAACCACCAAAGACTGTATCTAAGATTCGAAGAATTCTGGGTTTGGCTGGGTATTACAAACGTTTTGTTGAGGGGTTTTCACTGATTGTCGCACCTCCTACTAAGTTACTGCGTAAATGGGTACCGTTTAATTGGACCGATAAGCAGCAAGAGAGTTTTGAGAAACTGAAGAAAGTTCTGACTGAAGCCCCTGTGTTAATACAACCAGAGTCTGGGGAAGAATTCATTGTCTATAGTGATGCGTCGTACATTAGATTGGGTTGTGTGTTGATGTAAGAGGGTAAGGTGGTTGCTTACCCGTCTCGTCAGCTTAAGCCTCATGAGGCAAATTACCCCACTCACGACTTGGAGTTAGTTACGGTGGTATTCGCACTGAAGATTTGGAGGCATTACTTATACGGTGAGAAGTCTATTATGTACACAGACCATAAAATCCTCAAGTACCTCCTTACTCAGAATGAGTTAAATCTTAGGCAACGAAGATGGATAGAGTTGCTTAAGGATTATGATCGCTCGATTGAGTACCATACTGGTAAAGCTAACGCAGTAGCTGATACATTGAGCCGTAGGGTTGTATCTGATTTGAGAGCAATGTTTGCTCGTCTTAACCTGTTTGAAGATGGTAGATTGTTGGCTGAACTCCAAGTGAGACCAACCTGGATTGATCAAATTAAGGAGAAATAATTTTTGGATGAATCATTGGTTCCTCGTTTCCGATTGGTTGAGAAAGGGGAGACTACAGATTTTAGGCTGAATAGTGAGGGAGTACTATGTTTCTGTGGGAGAGTCTGTATACCGAAAGATTTTGAGCTGAGGCAGTCTATCTTACGGGAGGCGCATAGCAGTCCTTATGCCATGCATCCTGGCGGAAATAAGTTATATCGAGATCTGTGTGAACTGTGGCCAGGGCTTAAGCGCGAGGTCACTAATTTCATGGGTAAGTGTCTAACATGCCAACAAGTTAAGGCTGAGCACCAATTGCCTTCTGGGTTACTGCAGCCAGTGAAGATTCCACTCTGGAAGTGGGAGAGGGTAACCATGGACTTCATAAGTGGACTACCCTTAACACCGACTATGAAGGACTTGGTATGGGTTATTGTTCACCGAATGACTAAATCTGCCCACTTTATGCTGGTCTGCACTGATTATTTGCTACAGAAGTTGGCTAAGTTATACGTGGCTGAGATTGTGAAACTGCATAGGGTACTTGTTTCTATCATTTTGGGCAGAGATCCTAGATTCAGATCACGATTCTGGAAAAAGTTACACGACGCTTTGGGAATAAGGTTGGACTTCAGTACTGCATTTCATCCTGAGACTAACGGTCATTCGGAGAGGGTGATTCAGATGTTGGATGACATGTTAAGGAGCTGTGTAATTGATTTCAAAGGCAGTTGGGAAGACTACCTGCTGCTAGCAGAGTTCGTATATAACAACAGCTACCAATCTAATATTCAGATGGCACCGTACGAGGCGTTATATGGTCGTAGGTGTCGTACCCCTACCTGTTGGATAGAACTTGGTGAACGACGAGTTTTGGGGCCAGAGTTAGTTTCTAAAATCGAAGAAAAAGTAAAGGTAATTCGAGATCGGTTAAAGGAAGCATCTGATAGGAAGAAGTCGTATGCTGATTTAAAGTGTAAAGAGATAGAGAAATTTGTGGGGGATTATGTCTTTTTGAATGTCTCACCATGGAAGAAGATCCTAAGATTTGTACAGAAAGGCAAACTGAGCCCTAGATTCATCGAACCTTACCGAATATTAAAGTGTGTGGGACCGGTCACCTATCAACTTGAGTTGCCTCCTGAGTTAAACAGGATACATGATGTGTTCCACATCTCCATGCTGAGGCGATACCAATCTGATCCCTCACATATAGTGCCGGTTGAGGAGATTGAGGTTAGACCTGATCTGAATTTTGAGGAAGAACCGGTGCAGCTACTGGATCGTGATGTTAAGGTATTAAGGAGGAAATCTGTTCCTTTGGTCAAGGTGCTTTAGCGTAATCACGGTACCGAGGAAGCCACGTGGGAGCCAGAGGAGGCGATGCAACAACAATATCCTCACTTATTCTGACTAGGTAAATTTTGAGGCCGAAATTTCTTTTTAGGGGGAAGAGTTGTAACGGCCCAAAAATTTAGGGTCGTTGTCTTTTCAAGCTTGGATGTAAATATCATGGTTGCTTTTAGGTCAGGTAATCTGGGCATGTTTTGGGGATTTTAGGAAGCCTGGGTTCAAGTATGTCCTTTGGAAAAAAATTGTTTTTTGCTCTTCTGGAAACCTGAATGTTAGCTTAAAGGGCATATATTAAGTTGTATTTGTTTTGTGACACAAGAGATCTTGTGTTGTGGTGGCAAGTGGTGTGTTGGGGCAATTAAGAGGGAGTGGGTTCGAATCCCATGGCATGCAATAAGGGGGTTTTATTTTATGTCTCTCTGGCGTGAGAGGTAGAGTTTAATTCAAACTCTGCAGAGGTGGTTGGAGAATTGGTCATTAGAATTTGAATGGGGGGTTTAGAGTAAATCAAGGAGAAATCGGTGGAGATTTCTAAGGAATTGGGGATGTGAAGGGAGTCGTAGCTGAATTGGGAAGCTAGAGTAGGGGAATTAGACTAAGGGTATGTGATTTGGTGCATTTTCGGCATTTGGGGAGAGTGTAGAAGCCGATTTTCCTCTCTGGTAATTTGGGTTTTCTTTTTTGTGTTCGGGTTTTACTCTCTTTGTGGTGTCTCGTGCAACATTTTTGACCATTCGGGTCTTTCTCTCTTCAACCTTATTTCTCAAACTGCTGTTCACTTTTGTAGAAACTAAAAGAGCAAGTGCTGAATTCTCCCTTGAAACCTTTCTTTCTTCTCCATATTTTCTCTCTGCCGAATTAGTATTCTTCTTCTCTTTTACTTCCATCTCTACTTCTTTTCTAAATTTCGTTATTCCTTTCTCTGTTAGGCCGAATTCTAATACTCTCTCCCTGTCAAATCTTGTTGTTCTTCTTGGTTCGGGCCGAATCTTCTTGACTGACTACTGCCGAAATACGTTTCTTTATTGGTATTGGTAAGGGGGTGCTACAACCACTTTATTTTTTCGTTCTTAGTTAGATTTCTTTTTTCTCTATTAACAAGCTTCAATTTTTCCTTTTATTTCTCTTGAGGGTCGAATGCATGGTTGTCTTCTAACACCTTTTGATCTGCCGGATCATGTTAGGAGGTGGAAATCGCCTTTGATTAGCAGGGAGGCGCTAGTATCTGTTAGTTCTAGCAAGATGAGTGGTTGTGGTTTAGTAAATAAAGTTTATGGATTAAGAGTATGCATTAATCTTGTGTTATGTTGGTTATAGGTTTTGTGCTCCAGATTATTCACACTCTTTGTTGTTGCAATCAGGTGTGTATTTGTATGCGGTATTCGATGATCGGCTGAAAAATCGAAAGTATGTGTTGTTTACACTGCTATGACTATAGATCGATAAAATGCCAAAAAGCCAAAAATATGGCATATGATGCCACACGAGCATGCGATCGTGCGTGTGGTGAATCGAGCCCATAAACATGGGCGTTTGAATGTAGAGGCCACCTCGTGTGTTTTCGTGGACTGGGGCTGTTATGGGCCTCGTTTGGCCAAGATAGGCCATATGGGCCCAACGGGCTCTTGGGTCTCACATGGGTAAAATCCACGGTAAATGAATAATAATGGATTGGGCTGCGAAGTTCATATAGCCGTGACAGAATTTGGACTGAATGGGCCACACGAGCGTGTGGGCCCACTTGAGCCGAGTAATGGACCTTGGGCTCAATTATACTATTTTGGGCCATATAGGTTATCTGAGTCATTCGAGACGACTGTAGACCTTTTAGGGGTTGTCATCTGTGTCGAGACCCCGAAAGGAGTTAAATGACCAAAATACCCCTGAGGGGTAAAAATTACTATTTTAACCCTAATCAATGAAATGACCATTATACCCCTAGTGGTAGTTTAATTGATATGTATATGATATCTATATGACTAGTTATGAGTATGGCATACTACACACGTAATATTTATGACAAGACATTCTGTATTGGGGTTGGGATTCTGATTTGAAGGAAGTACTATATTAGTGGCTCTGCCACGTTTTTACTGTTCTAATGGCTTTGCCACGTATTCTGATCTTAGTGGCTGGCCCACGATTACTGTTGTTAGCAGCTTTGCTGCATTACTATTAGCAGCTATGCTGCGATATTGGTGTGTTGGCTTGGTAGGTCGACTTAGTCCCCACATGTTGTGCTGGTTGGTACAGGTAGTGTGTTGGCTGGATTTGGTTGGGTTGCATCTCTGTTTTGCACTGTTATTGTTTTGGGCTTAGGCCCACACTGCTACTGTATAGGGCTAATGCCCAGACTGATCTGTTACTGTATAGGGCTTAGGCCAAGTCCGTTTCTGCTTGCACCGATTATTATTTGACTACTAGGGGATTACACACTGAGTTTTCACAAACTCACCTTTTCCTTTAACTGTATAGGTAATCCCCAGCCTTAATCGATTTGAAGCAGCGAGAGACAAAGGTGGCCATGTGAACACTGATTTTCCGCTTGAGATTTAGATATTTTTAATTTATGCTTAGGTTTGTTCATGTAATAAGGCCATTTGAGGTTTAACTATTATTTGGTTTTAAATCCTTATTTCTACCTGCTAGATTAGGAAAAGCAGTTATTCAAAATAATAACTATTTCCAAAGAAAATCACGCATCTCAAATTTAAATGGTTTATAATTAGAAAAGCTTCTGTGGTTTTTAATTCAAATTAATAAACTTGTAACAAATGATATGACCAATAATTAGTCAACATGTTGTGATTTTACTAGAACGTTTTCAATAACAATTAATTAAAAGGGATTTAAAAATTTAGTCACGAACTTTCATCGACAAGACCAGTTTTCAAATCAACACTTAGATGTGACACGTCAGATCCGGTCGTAATGTCTAGGCCGGGTTTGGGGTGTTACAATTTGAAAAATTTTATTAGTTTCATAAAAATTTCATATGTTATCAGTTTAGTCCCAAACCACTTCCGAAGCATGTTTGAGTCTCGTAAGCTCGTATTAGGGACATTATGTTTGATGTTGAATGATGAATGCATGAAATTTGAAAATTCTTTAGAAATGTATGTGTAATTGTATGGTAAGTTCGGTAATACCCGTAATCCTATTTCGGCGTTGAATACAAGTAAGGGGTGTTATATTTATTGGTATCAGAGCCAAGACTAGTTGATTTGCAGAGTAACGTAGCATGTGTGAGAGTCTAGCCATACATGCCATATATAAATTGTGATAGTGTGATGACTCCTGACAATTTAAAATTTGTTTTCGTATGGTAAATGGATCTCGATCAAGCTGTAGCTGATGATGTTGAGAGCAATGCGCCAACTCCCACTCAACGGACAGTGCCTCCTGAATCTAGTCCTGTATCGGGTAGTAAGAGATGAGAGACTAAGGAAGCCTTCTTACAAATAATGAATGAATGGTTCACGCAGTATGTCCGAACAAATTTAGCTGCTCAACAACCTCCACTCCCTCTTAATCCCAAACCGGTTCTGTAGCTCCACAAGGATTGGAAGCTTTGCAATTGAACAGGCCTGTTGATAGAATTAGAAAGTATGGGGCTGAAGAGTTCAAAGCTACTGCTGATGATAATCCTGAGAGAGTTGAGTTTTGTCTTGAAAATACGATTCGAGTGCTTGATGAAATTTTGTGTACACCAGCTGAATGTGTAAGGTGTGCCTTTTCCTTGTTGAGAGACACAACATATCAATGGTGGAACACTTTCGTGTCTGTAGTACCGAAAGAGATAGTCACCTGGGAATTCTTTCAGACTAAGTTCCGGAAGAAATACATAAGTCAACGGTTTTTAGATCAAAAGCATAAAGAGTTTTTAGAACTAAAATAGGGTCATATGACTGTAACCGAGTACGAAAGAGAATTTGTACGATTGAGCAAGTATGCTCAAGAGTATGTTTATACTAAAGAAATCATGTGTAAGTGGTTTGTTTATGGGTTGAACGAGGATATTAAACTTCTGGTTGCAATTTTAGATTTGAAAGAATTTGTTGTGTTAGTTGGCCGGGCTTGCAAAGCCAAAGATTTTAGCCGAGAAAAAAGGAAATCTAATTCAGAGGCTAGAGATTCGAGAAAAAGATCAATGAATAAACCTTATCAATCTTCATCAACTAAATTTCAAGATTCGTCTAGTCGATCAAATACATCAATGGGATACCAGAATAGAGATCGCGGAAATTAACATGTAAATCCTAAAGCTCAAGCTACTTCTATCTCGTGCGTTGGCAGTGTGAGAAATAACAAACCTGAGTGTCAACAGTGTGGGAGACGACATTTTAGAGACTTCTGGAATAAGAGTAATAAAGCTTGTTTCAAATGTGGCTCGCCAGATCACTTTATTCGAGATTGGCCAGAGTTGTCCGAGAAAGATAAATTTTAGAATACAAGATCGAGTAACAGGACTGCGAGAGGTAGACCACCGAGGAATGTTGGAAATGTGTCTAGTTGAAAAGGAGTGACAAAAGATTTAGCTATGAGATACGAGGCTAGAGCATCTGCTGGAGCCTACGCTATTTGCGCTCACGAAGAGGCGTCGTCCCCTGTTGTTATCACCGGTACATTCTCTTTTTACGACACTAATGTGATTGCATTGATTGATCTTGGATCGACTCATTTGTAAATATGTATGAATTTAGTGTTCAGTAAGAGTTTTCCTATAGAGTCTACTGAATTTATGATTAAATATCGAACCCCTTAGGCAAGTATGTTTTGGTTGACAAAGTTTGCAAGAACTGCCCTTTAATGACTCAAGGTTACTGTTTTCCGATTGATTTGATGCTTTTTCCATTTGATGAGTTTGATGTGATTCTGGGAATGGATTGGTTAACTCTACATGATGCTGTTGTGAATTGTAGACGAAAAATTATTGAATTAAAATGCCAGAATGGTGAAATCCTTCGAATTGAATCAGATGAGTCGAGTGAATTACCTGCGGTGATTTTGTCTATGTTAGCTCAGAGATGTGTGAGAAAAGGGTGCGAAGCTTACCTGGCATTCGTTTTAGATACAAAAGTGTCTAAATAGAAAATTGAAACAGTGCTTATAGTTTGTGAGTTTCCAGATGTGTTTCCAGAAGAGTTGCTTGGGTTATCACCGATCAGAGAAGTTGAATTTGCTATTGAACTAGTACCGGGAACATCACCGATATCTATAGCTCCTTATAGAATGGCTCCGATAGTATTAAAGAGTTCAAATATCAGTTACAAGAGTTGACAGATAGAGGTTTCACACGACCTAGTTTTTTGCCCTGTGGTGCACCAGTATTATTTGTAAAGAAGAAAGAAGGATCGATGGGAATGCGTATTGATTATTGTTAGCTCAACAAGGTTACAATAAAGAACAAGTATCCTTTGCCGAGAATAGATGATTTATTTGATCTGTTGAAAGGGGCAATAGTGTTCTCGAAGATAGATTTGAGATTCGGCTATTATCAGTTGCGAGTGAATGATTCAGATGTACCTAAAACTGCTTTTAGAACGAGGTACGGACATTATGAATTCATTGTTATGCCTTTCGGATTAACTAATGCTCTTACAGTCTTTATGGACTTGATGAACTGGATATTTAGACCGTATTTAGACAAATTCGTTGTTGTGTTCATTAGCGATATTCTGATCTATTCACAAGACAAGTTTGAGCATGCTGAACATTTTAGAATTGTGCTTCAAACTTTGAGAGATAAACAATTGTTCGTTAAATTTAGCAAATGTGAATTTTGGCTTCTAGAAGTTGGATTTTTGGGGCATATTGTGTCAGTGGAAGGTATAAAAGTTTATCCGAGCAAGATTTCGACAGTTGTTGACTGGAAACCACCGAGAAATGTATCTGAAATAAGAAGTTTTCTGAGGTTAGCTGGCTACTATTGATGTTTTGTTAAAGGATTCTCGATGATTTCTATACCGATGACCAGATTGCTACAGAAAGATGTGAAGTTTGAATGGTCAGAGAAATCTCAATAGAGTTTTGATCGATTGAAGATGTTGCTAACTGAGGCACTAGTGTTAGTTCAACCTGAGTCGGGTAAAGAGTTTGTGATTTATAGTGACGCGTCATTGAATAGTTTGGGTGCGTGTTGATGCAAGAGGGAAAAGTTATAGCTTATGCCTTCAGACAGTTGAAACCGCATGAAAAGAACTATCAAATGCACGATTTAGAGTTGGCTGTTATTGTTCTTGCATTGAAAATTTGGTAACATCATCTCTACGGTGAAAAATGTCACATCTTTACTGATCATATTAGCTTGAAATACATAATGACTCAGAAAGATCTAAACTTACAACAACGGAGATGGCTCGAGTTATTGAAAGAATACGAATTAGTCATTGATTATCATTCGGGGGAAGCAAATGTAGTCGTAGATGCGTTGAGTAGAAAATTATTATATACTTTGCGAGCGATGAATACTCGATTGTCATTATCTGATGATGGTTCGATATTGGCAGAGTTGAAAGCTAAACCAATTTTTCTTCAACAAATTTGTGAAGCTCAAAAGTGTGATACTGAGTTGCAAGCTAAAAGAATGCAATGTGAATTGAATAGTGATTTAGATTATCAGATCAGGGCTGATGATTGTTTAATGTTCGAAAATAGAATCTACGTACCAAAGAGTTCCAAGCTCATGAAGAAAATTTTACACGAGGCATACAGTGGTTCCGTATCACTTCATCCGGGGAGTACTAAAATGTATAACAATTTGAAACAGTTATAATGGTGGTCGGGTATGAAACAAGACATTTCAGAGTTTGTGTCGAGATGTTTGATTTGTCAGCAAGTCAAATCGAACATCAACTACCTTCGAGTTTACTACAACCTGTAATGATACCATAATGGAAATGGGATAGAGTTACGATAGATTTTGTATCGAGATTACCCTTGTCTCCGAAGAAGAAAGATGCTATTTGGGTTGTCATAGATCGATTAACAAATCCTAGACATTTCATTCCGGTACGTACTGATTATTCACTTGATAGATTAGCTGAATTGTACATTGCTGAGATTGTTAAATTGCACGGGGTACCAGTTTCGATCATTTCAGATAGAGATCCGAGGTTTACATCGTGGTTTTGGAAGAAATTGCAAGAAGCTCTGGGTACGAGATTGAATTTTAGTACAACATTTCATCCGCACACAGACGGTCAGTCTGAGAGAGTAATTCAGATTCTTAAAGATATGCTCCGATGTTGTGTTTAGAGTTTGAAGGTAACTGGGAAAAATATTTGCCGCTAGTTGAATTTGCATATAATAATAGTTTTCAATCGAGCATAAAGATGGTACTGTATGAAGCTTTGTATGGTCGCAAATGCCGAACTCCATTGTACTGGACAGAGTTGAGTGAGAAAAAGGTTCACAGGGTTGATTTGATTCAAGAGACTGAAGAAAAAGTAAAAGTAATTCATGATAGTCTAAAAGCAACAATCATACGCAGATTTGAAACGAAAAGATATTGAATTTCAGATCGGTGATAAAGTGTTTCTGAAAGTATCTCCGTGGTCGCAAAGGTAACTTGAGTCCATGTTTCATCGAGTCGTACGAGATTATTGAAAGAATAGGGCCAGTAGCATATCGACTACCTTTACCGTTAGAATTAGAAAAGATCCATAATGTATTTCATGTGTCGATGTTGCGTCGATATAGATCGGATGCATCACTTGTAATTTCTCTGGTAGAGATTGAAATTAAACCCAACATGACATCGTAACACCCCTATCCTATGTTCGTCGCCGGGTTAAGGTTAGGAGCATTACCGGACAGATCAAAAAACACTTACAGAAATTCATACATTCAATCATTAATCTAAAACGGTCAACGAGACCTTAAACATGCTTATAAATCTAGGTCGGGACTAAACCGAAACACATACAAAATTTCATGGAAAATTAGAACTTTTCTAGGTTTCAGGGGTTACACACCCGTGTGAGCAGGCCGTGTGCCTCCCACAGCTGTTAGACACCCCCGTGTGTCCTCCCCGTGGTCGAAACTAACTTATCTTCAACGGCCACTAAGGACGCCCGTGTACTCAGGCCGTGGTCGATCCTGTCAAAAATGACACGGCTACTAGGCAGCAGACACGTCCGTGTGCTAAGGCCATGTACTCTTGTGCTAGCTATATACTTAGCCCACAGTCACTAGGCTCGCCCGTGTGCCACGACCGTGTGACATTATAGGTCCTTTTCAAAGCCAAAATTCTACCCATTTGGGTTATACCTACAAGCAATGTCAACCAACTCATTTCATACCCATATATTAAGCAAGAACATACCAATTAACCATCCAATCTATACATTCAATAACCATTTCAACAATGCCAACTTCCAAGACCAAAACATATAGCACAAGTATAATACATCCATTTGCTTAACTCAAAAGCTTGGTCATTTCATGAACCAACGAGCCATGCCAAAACGTGATTCATATATCATGATCATAATGCATAATCTCAACTCATCTCTAGCCAAATCCCATGGCTAAGTTCATATAACAACATATACCAAAATAGTAGCCTATACATGCCATATCTAGATTTATACATTTCCAAAGTTACCAAAATGAGTTTATTAGTGTAATGATGATCCTTGACGGTCCCGAGCCTTCAGTAGCTTTGACGACCTATAAAACAGAGAAAACACACATACAGAGTAAGCTTTGCAAAAGCTTAGTAAGTCATATACAAATAAACTTAACATGTAAACCATTTAAGCATGTATAACCATTGGCATAACTCATATTTATGGTGTATTTCTCTCATAAATGCATTAAACCATAACCTTGGTCATATTTGTCACATTCATCAATTCAAGAATCACATGTATATACATAACTCTTACATAACTATTCTTGTATCTCATTCACATTCTCATAATCAATTGTACATTTCCTCAAATCAAACTCACTTAGGTCCTTACCTTTTTATACACACTCAGTGTATAAACGAAATGTACCTGAAATGGATAATCATTCACTTAATTGATCATCGCTTGGATTTGCAATTCATGTCACAGACTTGCCCGTTGAACCTTTATTAATCTAATAGGATACACAGAAAGCTCAGAATAGTCGTACAATTCCAACGTCCCAGACGAGGTCTTACATGCACTCAGATATTGATGCCACTGTCCCAGAGAAGGTCTTACACGAATCAATACGATGTCGATGCCCCAGACATGGTCTTACACGTAAAGCTCATATCGATGCCAACGTCCCAGACGTGGTCTTACACGTAAAGCTCATATCGATGCCAATGTCTCAGACGTGGTCTTACACGAAATCTCAAATCAACGCCAACGTCCCAGACGTGGTCTTACATGACATAACTAATCCTATCTATTCCTAGGTTCGAACGGGACTTCTCGGACATTGTCGCTATATCAACCTTATCTCGTAATTCATATGCACAACCTCTCATAAACATTCATTATCATTATTAGTCATATGAGCATTTACAAATTCATACAAGTACGTTTTCTTTACATAGTGACTTACCTCGGATTCGATCTATCGGAATGGAAACGGCTACTCAGTTACTTTCACTTTCCCGCGATCTAAGTTCATTTTCCTCGGTTCTTCATCTAAACATATTCAGAATTAACCCTTTTATTCACTAATTCATTCAATTGAATCCATACACATATATTTAGGGCTATTTGCAAATTAACCCTCATATTTGCACAATTTATCAATTTAGTCCATTTTTTTCAAAACATCAAATTCACAAAATCATCACACATCCAAGCTTAGCCGAATGCACATATTTATCAAACAAGCCCATATTTTCCATCAAATTTGCTATTTAGTCCCTCAAATTGCTATTTTCTTAATTTAGCCTTATTTAGCTAAATTCACCAAAAATTCAAGAACAAAACATGTTCACCTAGCTCAAATCTTACATTTAACACCATAAATCAACACAAAGCTCAACATATCATCAATGGAATATGTCATAAAAAATCATCAATTCACAAAATTAATACATGGGTTTTGTAGCTCTCAAAGCAACGATTGCAAAAACGTAGAAATTATCCAAAATCGACTAAAAACTTACCTTGAATTTGGCTTGTAAGTAGTCGAATATGCTAGGCTTCAAAACTTTGTCGAATATGCTAGGCTTCAAAACTTTCTTTTTCTTTGTGTTTTTCGGTCAAAAGAAGAGAAATAAAAGATGAACACTCATATTTTGTTTCATTAATCTAATGTTAATGATTTAATTACCAAAATAGCCTTCATTCATATAATTAAAACAATTATACAATATGGGCATTTAAGACTTTTATCCATCCACTATCTATAATTTGGTAAAATAACAACATAAGGCCTCCACCTTAACAAAGCCACAACACATTGATACTTTAACAAATAGCAAGCAATTTTCACATTTAATGCAATTCCATCCTTTTGTCAAATTAAACACACAGACGGACAAATTAACTTACGAAACTTTACCACATGCTTAATCACTTATCAAAGATACAGAAAATAATATTAAAATATATACGGACTCGGATTTGTGGTCTCGAAACCACTGTTCCGACTAGGGTGTAAACCGGACTGTTACAATTTTCCCCCTTAGGGATTTTCGTTCCCAAAAATTTTACCATTAAACAGAGTCAGATATTGTTGTCTCATTAAATCTTCCAGTTCCTACGTTGCCTCTTCAATTTCGTGCCGATTCCATAATACTTTCACTAATGGAATTTTCTTATTCTCGACTCTTTCACTTCACGAGCTAAGATACGGATCGATTCTTCTTCGTAAGTCATATCAGATTGGATTTCAATTTTAGATAGGGCAATCACATGTGATGGATCGGATCGATATCTACGAAGCATTGAAACATGAAATACATTATGAATCTTTTCTAACTCAGACGGAAACTTTAATCTTTATGCAACAGGCTCGACACGTTCAATGATCTCATACGGTCCGATGAATCTCGGACTCAATTTGCCTTTACGTTCAAATCGGAGTACTTTCTTCCACGGTGATACTTTTAGAAATACTTTGTCGCCGATCTCAAATTCTATATCTTTTCGTTTCAAGTCTGCATAAGACTTTTGACGATCAGATGCTGCTTTCAAATAATCTCGAATCAGTTTAACTTTCTGTTCTGAATCTTTTATCAAATCAACCCTATGTAGATTATTTTCACTGAGCTCAGTCCATTACAGAGGTGTACGACATTTACGTCCGTACAAAGCTTCATAAGGTGCCATTTTGATACTTGACTGAAAACTGTTATTGTATGCAAATTCAATCAATGGGAGATACTGTTCCCACGTTCCGTTAAACTCAAGTATACAACATCTTAACATATCTTCGAGAATCTGAATGATCCGCTCAGATTGACCATCTGTTTGAGGATGAAAAGCTGTACTGAAATGCAGTTTTGTGCCTAAAGCTTCTTGCAATTTCTTCCAGAACCTCGATGTAAACCTCGGATCCCTATCAGACACAATAGATAGTGGCACCCTGTGCAATCTCACAATCTCAGATATATAAAGCTCGGCTAATCTCTCAAGTGAGAAATTAGATCTTACCGGAATAAAATGGGCAGATTTTGTCAATCAGTCAACTATAACCCAAATCGCATCTTTCTTTCTCGGAGTCTGAGGCAAACAAGAAACAAAATCTATTGTTACTCTATCCCATATCCACTCAGGAATCAAAATTGGTTGTAGCAAACCAGACGGAACTTGATGTTCGGCTTTCACTTGTTGACAGATTAAACATTTCAAAACAAAGTTAGAAATGTTTCGTTTCATACTAGACTGCCAACAGTGTTGTTTCAAATCATGATACATTTTAGTACTGCCTAGATGAACAGATTGACGGCTATTATGAGCTTCACACAAAATTGATTGAATCAACTCTGGGTTTCTTGAAACACAGATACGATTCCAGAATCTCAAAAAATAATCAACAATTCAAAATTCAGATTAAGAATTCGGATCACATTGAGCTCGTTTCATTCATAACTCATTATCAAATTTCTGAGTATCACATATCTGCTATAAAAACAATGGTTTCACTTTTAACTTAGCTAACACGAAATTATCATCAAACAAATCTAACACCACGACAAATCCATCTATGTACTGTCTGAAAACTCTATTCATCAGTGTAACACCCCAAACCCAGCCTAGAAGTTATGACCGGGTCTGGCATGTCACATGAAAGGGTTGTTTAAAATTTGCGCGTTTGTTAAAAATTTTGAGTTGAAATATTTATTCGCCAGTAATCCTTTATTTAACATTTGGGAAAACGATTATTCAGGGTTTAGGAAATTCCCGTATTGAACATTTAATAATAATAGGCAGTAATCAAATTAAAAGCTAAACCAAATAAAATATCAAATTTAAAGTAATAGTGGCCTTATTACAAAATATAATCCTGAATTAAAATAAGTTCAAATTAAAATGAAGTTTACGAAAGCAATCGTAACGCATGGCCACCTCAAGTCCGCCCTGGATCCAAAACCCACGATCTATGAATTACTTGCAAAAATTTAAGCAGAAGGGGTAAGTCAAGAAGACTCAGTGTGCAATCACTCCACACCAACCATAGCTGGGCCCGAGCCCATTCAAATACCAACTAGGCCTTAGCCCTTACAAATCACTTTGGGCAAAGCCCATACAGAATCGGACTGAGCCTTGGCCCATTTCGCAGAGAATAGTAGATAGTCATAAATTAATGCATTATGATGCAAAACACCAACCCAACCTAAATTTTTCCATCCTCTACACACCATCCCGTACCAGCCAATCACACCGTGGGGATTTCTACAATCAACCCTCCATCCGCTACATTTCATATGTGACACCTAGCCACTGGTGACAGAGTCATAAATTATCATATGTGGGGCCAACCCACTTGTGGTACCAAACAACTAGTGGCAATCCCTACTAATCATGCAACATGTCATGACATAATAATTCGTGTATGCAGTATGACATGTATGCAAATCATATATCAAATATAACGTATGAAATGAATTACCATCATAATTAGAATAACAAATACAATATAATCAAGCTAATCAACCTCTAAGGGTATAATAGTAATTTACCTACCAAGGGTATATCAGTAACTTCACACCAGGAATGGCCTTTCCGAAGGCCCAATGTCACCTCGAGCGGCTCAACTACCATTTCTGGTCGTACCAGACTATTGGGCCTAAAACACGGTTTCGGCCCATTCTGGCCCACACGCTCGTGTGGCCCACCTAACACAAATCTAGCCACGTATATGAGATTCACTTAGTCTAGTTCACTATATACTACACCATCATACATTTTTATTTAATTGGGCCCACGGGCCCATTGGGTCCATTTCAGCCTATCGTGGCCCAAGCAGCCTCAACCCACAAGAATACTACTGATGGCCTCAACTATCCCGTCGAAGCCCCACACGTGTGCTCGAACGCTCGTGTGGCTACTATTGCCGTGACCAACACTTCGGCATTTGCCGCTCTACAACTAGAGTAGAGAGAGTTACACACGTGATAGGAATCTGGTGCTAATCCTCGCTCTGACCCCTCCTGTGCCCAAACGACCTCCAAAGTGTATTCATCCTCCTCCTAGAATGCTATATATATAGCTAGCTTCTCACCTTCCTTCTTTGTATCTTTCAGATGTGGGATCCTTCCATCAGTAGAGTTTAAATCCAACTCAAACTCTTCCCGTCCAGACCGTAAAATAAATACTGCCTTGCTTCTCATAAGATTCAAACCTAGGCTCCCTTACAACATAATCCACGTCGCTAACCACTTGGCCACAAGCTCCTCTTGTGTCTTAAACCATGCGCAACTAAATCTAAATCTATAGCCAAATTCTAAGGTCCATGTAAAAAGAAAAACCAAAATGCAATAGCCAAGTCTTGAACCTTGGACCTCCTTCCTTCCTTATGGCGTCATCCCCTTGCCTCTTATGTGGCGTCACTTTGCCACTACACCACACACTCCACTTGTGTCATTTTCCCCCACATTTTATCCTTAAAGCCTACCTACTAACTCCTAGGGTTTTTTTTTTTTCACCTAAAACCAAAATTTCCCTAAAGCCAAAGTTTGATCCCGGGACTTCATAGAAGCCCTCTAACCTTCCAAAATCACTTATCTAATAGGTCCAACTTGCATTTAAGCCGATCTCTTGTTCACCAAAAATTTTAAACGCTACTACGCTTAAGGCCCATTGGGCCCAATCCTATTAGGCCCAAATTCGGGATGTTACAAATCTACCTTTCTTAAAGAAATTTCGTCCTCGAAATTTCCTATTAACTAACAGTCACACATCCTAACCTACCACACTACGCTCTTGCTGCGCACTCTGATCTTAATAACACCAATATACTTTTAACTAGAACTTAGAACTCCTACACATACTCAAAAACACTTAGCCATTAAGGCAGACAAATATTTTATATGCAACAAACTCTATATCCGAACATCACATCCAAACCAAACACACAGAATAGATACCAGAAATACAACTTATAACAAAGCAAAGTATCAGGACACTTACAGTGCGGATTGGTGCCGAAGACTCGGGTGCCATACTTCCAGAAAACAAATATACATTTTTCTAAACCATTTTCCAAACCATCGTTTTTTTTGAACCTCATGCCCACAGCTGAGTTTTTGAACCTAGGCTCTGATACCATAATTGTAACACCCCAAACCCGGCCTAGAAGTTATGACCGGATCTGGCATGTCACATGAAAGGGTTGTTTAAAATCTACGCGTTTGTTAAAAATTTCGAGTTTAAATATTTATTCGCTGGTAGTCCTTTATTTAACATTTTGGAAAACGATTATTAAGGGTTTAGGGAATTCCTGTATTGAACATTTAATAATAATAGGCAGTAATCAAATTAAAAGCTAAACCAAATAAAATACCAAATTTAAGGTAATAGTGGCCTTATTACAAAAAAAAAAATCCCGAATTAAAATAAGTTCAAATTAAAATGAAGTTTACGAAAGCAATCGTAATGCATGGCCACCTCGAGTCCGCCCTGGCTCCAAAACCCGCGATCTATGAATTACTTGCAAAAATTTAAGCAGAAGGGGTAAGTCAAGAAGACTCAGTGTGCAATCACTCCACACCAACCATAGCTGGGCCCGAGCCCATTCAAATACCAACTGGGCCTTAGCCCTTACAAATCACTTTGGGCAAAGCCCATACAGAATCAGACTGAGCCTTGGCCCATTTCACAGAGAATAGTAGATAATCATAAATTAATGCATTATGATGCAAAACACCAACCCAACCTAAATTTTTCCATCCTCTACACACCATCCCGTACTAGCCAATTACACCGTGGGGATTTCTACAATCAACCCTCCATCCGCTACATTTCATATGTGACACCTAGACACTGGTGACAGAGTCATAAATTATCATATGTGGGGCCAACCCACTTGTGGTACCAAACAACTAGTGGCAATCCCTACTAATCATGCATGTAGGGCCAACCCACTGTGGTACCGAACCACTAGGATAAGTCACGAAATCATATGTATATGGTACCAAACCACTGGTGGTTCCAAACCACTGGTGACAAAGTCACAAATAATAATACGTGGGGGAAACCCACTTATGGTACCAAACCACTGGTGACAATCCCTAATGAATATATGTGGGGCCAACCCACTGTGGTACCAAACCACTGGGACAAGTCACAAAAATAATATATATGTGGTACCAAACCACTAGTGGTTCCAAACCACTAAGACATAGTCACTGTATGAATTATGTGGGGCCAGCCCACTTGTCGTACCAAACCACTGGTGACAGTCTTTAAAAACACTTCCCCTTTCACATCATATCCCAAGCCCATGCAACATGTCATGACATAATAATTCGTGTATGCAGTATGACATGTATGCAAATCATATATCAAATATAACGTATGAAATGAATTACCATCATAATTAGAATAACAAATACAATATAAAAAAGCTAATCAACCTCTAAGGGTATAACAGTAATTTACCTACCAAGGGTATATCAGTAACTTCACACCAGGAATGGCCTTTCCGAAGGCCCAATGTCACCTCGAGCGGCTCAACTACAATTTCTGGTCGTACCGGACTATTGGGCCTAAAACACGGTTTCGGCCCATTCTGGCCCACACGCTCGTGTGGCCCACCTAACACAAATCTAGCCACGTATATGAGATGCACCTAGACTAGTTCACTATATACTACACCATTATACAATTTTATTCAATTGGGCCCACGGTCCCATTGGGCCCACTTCGGCCCATCGTGGCCCAAGCGGCCTCAACCCACAAGAATACTACTGAGGGCCTCAACTATCGCGTCAAAGCCCCACACGTGCGCTCGCACACTCGTGTGGCTACTATTGCCATGACCGGCACTTCGGCATTTGCCGCTCTACAACTAGAGTAGAGAGAGTTACACACCTGATAGGAAACTGGTGCTAATCCGCGCTCCGACCACTCCTGTGCCCAAACGCCCTTCACGGTGTATTCATTCTCCTCTTAGAATGCTATATATATAGCTAGCTTCTCACCTTTCTTTTTTGTATCTTTCCGATGTGGGATCCTTCCATCAGTAGAGTTTAAATCCAACTCAAACTCTTACCGTCCAGACCGCAAAATAAATACTCCCTTGCTTCTCATGAGATTCGAACCCAGGTTCCCTTGCAACATAATCCATGCCCTAACCACTAGACCACAAGCTCCTCTTGTGTCTTTAACCATGCGCAACTAAATATAAATCTATAGCCAAATTCTAAGGTCCATGTAAAAAGAAAAACCAAAATGTAATAGCCAAGTCTTGAACCTTGGACCTCCTTCCTTCCTTATGGCGTCATCCCCTTTCCTCTTATGTGGCGTCACTTTGCTACTACACCACACACTCCACTTGTGTCATTTTTCCTCACATTTTATCCTTAAAGCATACCTACTAACTCCCAGGGTTTTTTTCAGCAAAAACCAAAATTTCCCTAAAGCCAAAGTTTGATCCCGGAACTTCATGGAAGCCCTCTAACCTTCCAAAATCACTTATCTAATAGGTCCAACTTGAATTTAAGCTAATCTCTTGTTCACCAAAAATTTTAAACGCTACTACGCTCAAGGCCCATTGGGCCCAATCCTACTAGGCCCAAATTCGGGATGTTACAATCAAATCCATAAAAATAGTAGGAGCATTGATTAGTCCAAATGGCATAACTAAAAACTCATAATTCTCGTACCTCATTCTGAAAGCAGTCTTCAGAATGTTTGAATCTTTCACTCTCAACTGGTAGTATCGTGATCTCAGATCAATCTTGGAAAACACAGTAGCTCCTTTTAACTGATCAAATAAATTGTCTATTCGGGGCAACGAATATTTATTCTTTATAGCCACCTTATTCAATTGATGATAATCGATGCACATCCTCATTGTTCCATTTTTCTCTTTCACAAATAGAACAGGAGCACCCCAAGGCAAGAAACTCAGTCTAGCAAACCCTTTATCAGTTAATTCTTGCAATTGTGACTTTAAATCTTTCAACTCTGTTAGTGCCATTCTATACGGAGCTTTCAAAATAGGTGTAGTACTGGGCAGTAAATCAATGCTAAATTTGACTTCATGAATCGGAGGTAAACCCGGTAACTCTTCAGGAAACACATCAGAATACTCACAAACAATAGGCACTGATTCAACTTTCTTCTCAGAAAGTTTCGAATCAATCACATAAGTGAAATATGTCTCATAACCCTTTTTCACATAAGTTTGAGCTTTCAAAACAGATATCACAGTAGGCAATCCATTCAAATCATCAGACTCAACTCGTAAAATCTCATCATTTGAACATCTCAAATCAATAGTCTTTCTTTTACAGTTCACAACAGCATCATGCAAAAACAACCAGTCCATACCCAAAATGATATCAAACTCATCAAATGGAAGCATCAGATCTGTAGGGAAATAGATATCTCGAAACATTAACGGACAGTTGTTGCATACTTTGTCAACCAGGACACTTTTACCTAAGGGGTTCGATACTTTTATAGCAAACTCAGTAGACTCTACAGGCAAGGTCTTGCTGAATACTAAATTCATGCATATATACGAATGCGTAGAACCAGGTTCTATTAATGCAATCACAGAAGTATCATAAAATGTAAAAGTACCTGTTATAACTTCTGGTGATGAAGCTTCCTCACGAGCTCGAATAGCATACGCTCTGGCAGGCGCTCTAGCTTCAGACTTGGAAACATTGTCTCTCATAGTTCTCTGACTACCACTGACATTTCTTACATTCTTTGAAGGTCTACCTCTCACAGGTGCATTATTAGATCTCAGATTCTGAACATTCTCAGGCTCAACAGACTCAGGGCAATCACGGATAAAATGATCAAGTGATCCACATCTGAAACAAGCTCTGTCATTTAATCTACAGCTTCTTGGATGCCTTTTTCCGCAATTTTTACATTCAGGTCTCTCAGATCGAGCATTACGAACACTAGCCACTGAAGTTGTTAGAGTTTTAGACTTATTTGCGGTCTAGATTGATTTCTATTTGAATGTCCCACATTATCTCTGGAATGGTTTTGATTATCTCTGAATCTTTTCGGAGCAGACTGGAATGATTTACTCTAAAATCTCTTTCTCATATCTCGAGCTTTAGACTCAGCTTTTCTTTTATCTTTCCCAAGTGCCTCAGCTTTGCACGCTCGATCAACGAGTGTAACGAACTTATTTATTTCTAAAATCCCAACTAGCAAACGAATGTCTTCATTAAGGCTGTCTTTGAACCTTTTGCACATTATCGCTTCAAATGATACACATTCTCGAGCATACTGACTCAGTCTCACAAATTCTTGTTCATACTCAGAAACAGTCATTCGGCTCTGTTTAAGTTCCAAAATTTCCTTCCGTTTTTTATTGATGAATCTTTCGCTGATATATTTCTTCCAAAACTCAATCTAAAAGAAGTCCAATGTAACTCGTTCTCTCAGAACAACAGAAATTAAGGTTTTCCACCATTGATAAGTCGTATCTTGAAACAAAGATACAACATACTTTCTGCATTCTTCCAATGTCAAAGACATTTTGTCGAATACCCGGATCGTATTCTCTAACTAGAACTCAGCCTTTTCATCATCATCATCATCGGTAGCTCGGAACTCTTCGTTCCTATACTTACAGATATTGTCAACAGGAGGCTTATTCCACGGATTCAGATTTGCAGTCAGAGGTATATCAGATGCTTGAGGGGGATTAACCGGGGGCGGGGGTTGTTAAACAGTTGGCTTATTCTTTACAAATTAAGTGAACCACTCACTCATCATCTGGAAGAAAGCTTGTTTAGCTTCTCCCTCTTGACCGCTCATAGCCGGTCTTGAATCAGAGGTAGTTGTCCCTTCCGCGAGGGCAGGCACATTACTCTCTACGTCGTCAGCTACAGATCTTTCGGGATCCACTGCTATACAAAAATCACATTTTACATGTTAGGATTCATCATACTATCACAATTCAGATATATGGCATGTATAGCTAGACTCTGACACACTACGTTAGTTCAAGAATCGGCTAAACTGTAGCTCTGATACCAACCAAATGTAACACCCCTATCCCGTGTCTGTCGCTAGGTTAAGGTTAGGAGCGTTACCGGACAAATCAGAAAACACTTATAGAAATTCATACATTCTTCCATTAATCTAAAACATAATGCCCCTTAATACGGTCAACGAGACCTTAAGCATGCTTATAAATTTGGGTCAAGACTAAATCGAAACACATACAAAATTTCATGGAAAATTAAAACTTTTCTAGGTTTTAGGGTTTACACGTCCGTTTGGGCAGGCCTTGTGCCTCCCATGGTTGCTAGACACCCCCGTGTGTCCTCCCCATGGTCGAAATTGACTTATCTTCCACAGCCACTAAGCATGCCTGTGTACTTAGGCCGTGGTCGATCCTGTCAAAAATCACACGGCTACTAGGCAGCAAACACGTTCGTGTGCTAAGGCCGTGTACTCTTGTGCTAGCTATATACTTAGCCCACGGCCACTAGGCACGCCCATGTGCCACGACCGTGTGACATTATAGGCCCTTTTCAAGGCCAAAATCCCACCCATTTGGGTCATACCTACAAGCAATGTCAACCAACTCATTTCATACCCATATATTAAGCAAGAACATACCAACTAACCATCCAATCTATACATTCAATAACCATTTCAACAATGCCAACTTCCAAGACCAAAACATATAGCACAAGTATAATACATCCATTTGCTTAACTCAAAAGCTTGGTCATTTCATGAACCAACGAGCCATGCCAAAACATGATTCATATATCATGATCATAATGCATAATCTCAACTCATCTCTAGCCAAATCCCATGGCTAAGTTCATATAACAACATATACCAAAATAGTAGCCTATACATGCCATATCTAGATTTATACATTTCCAAAGTGTACCAAAATGAGTTTATTAGTGTGATGATGATCCTTGATGATCCCGAGCCTTCAGTAGCTTTGACGACCTATAAAACAGAGAAAACACACACAGAGTGAGCTTTCCAAAAGCTTAGTATGTCATATACAAATAAACTTAATATGTAAACCATTTAAGCATATATAACCATTGGCACAACTCATATTTATGGTGTATTTCTCTCATAAATGCATTAAACCATAACCTTTGTCATATTTGTCACATTCATCAATTCAAGAATCACATGTATGTACATAACTCTTACATAACTATTCTTGTATCTCATTCACATTCTCATAATCAATTGTACGTTTCCTCAAATCAAACTCACTTAGGTCCTTACCTTTTTATACACACTCAGTGTATATACAAAACGTACCTGAAACGGATAATCATTCACTTAATTAATTGTAACATCTAAAAAAATTGAGTATCAATATGTTGCATGTTTTTGGTGCTTAGCTTGTGAATGATTTAATTTGTGTGTTTAATATAGTCTTGAGAAGGCTCGAGATTTATTCGGAATTAGAATAAATTTTAGTAAGGAGTACTTTATTGAAATGGAACAAGTAACCTTGATGTTTAAGGTAATTAAGCGACAAAAGCTAGCATAAACGAGCTAGTAGTAAAGTGGAGTTGGCGCCATAAGTGTTACTTGAGGGAAGAGGTTCGAATCCTTTAGAATGCATTTTGTGACTTTTATTTTTGCACTCTTCTAGCATGTGTCGGCCAGGCTTTATTTTTGGTAAGGTTGGACTATTTTATTTATGGCAAGGTGGCTAATGGTTTAAGGTAAGAAGTTGAAACACCCCACACCCGGCCCACGAGCCTGAACTGGATCTGGTATGTTCCTTAAGTAAACCGGTTTTCAAATTCTTGGTTACTTAGAGAAAAATTGTAAATTTTAGAAAACATTGGTTTGGGTTGGGCTTAAATTGGAACCCATTTAATAAATTTTAAAAATCCAACTTAAATAAGGTGACAAAATAATTTTAGGGTTTATTATTTTAAAAGAAATAAATTTACTTAACTTTAATCAAAAATAAATTGTATCATAATCAAATAAAAATAAATAGAAATAAAGAAAATCCAACTGGGCCTTATGGCCTTATTACATCATTCAAACCCAAAATAATATTTAAAGTACTAAAATTATATAGAGTCCAAATTTCCAAATTTCTAAATAAATTCTTCAAGTGAAGCATGGCCACCCTTAGCTCCTGCCGACCCGATCCATTACCGCTCATCACCGAAAAATAATTCCCCAACGAGGTGAGTCCACAGACTCAATGTGTACATGATACTAATTTTCAACAAATCGCATACAAGTCATATCGGTTTCATGTTCATACAAAATAAAGGATGATGCAACCCAAACCCAAGCCTATTTGTCCATCCGCTACACACCACTGCACCAACCTGCATACACCGTGGGGACTACTAAGTCGACCCTCCATCCGCTACACACCATCAAGGCGATCATTTGCGCATCGACGTGCTCATCGCCCACTTACGTTGTGTCTTTAGACACTATATTCGAATATTGTAACCGAAGTTACCATATTCAATAATGTGACCGTAGTCACCACAATTCGTTGGTGAGACCGTAGTCATCACCTTCACTTTCTCCCTTCACATATATCCCAAATGCCCCAATTATTTCATATCGTTCAAATCATACTTAAATTCACATTCATGTCACTTTTAGAATATAACACATTCATAATCCTATCAAAAGTAGGAAACGTACCTGGGTACTTTTGCCACATTTGTGGTACATAGCCACATTCTCATTCTTATGCACATTCACATATTAAAACATAATTATTGCCATAACATATTGAAAGTTAGTGTGAGTACACACTGATTTGCTTAATAGGCTCCTTGAGATCTCGAAAATCCCGATCTATAGTTTAGATCTCTTTGTTGCCTATATTTGGCCATTATAAAAGACACATTAATAACCTTATTTGGTTTTGAAAACCAAATCCTAGTAGGATTTGTGTTACTTACCTTGTTGCCGAATTGGATGAGTGTTAATCAAGTCCCAAAATTGCTAATATTCCTTCCCTTGAAATCGACTAACACTAAATCATGTAACCATGTGAGTCTCTGGCTTTTGAAATAAATGAGAAATAACCTCAAATACCAAAATTAAGCCTTGGCCGAATATCACTTACCTTGTGATGGGATTCCCAAAACCGATTTCTTGCCTCCTTTATATCTGTCGAAATCTTCATGTTAGATCTAATCTGACATATACATCATAACCTTTAATTGAATAAATTTTCTTACCTTAGATCCTTAGATTTCGAAAGATCCTTCAAATTTCGGCCAAATTTGCTATAATGAGTTAGTACCTTGATTTTGATGGAAAGAAGAGAAATAAGAATTGATTGATTACAGATCTTACCCTTTTGATATTGTAGATGATTGCCCTCTTTCTTAGAATCCACAAAGATTCGGCTTGATAGTAGAAACAGAGAAGAAACTAGAAGAAAAAGAGGGATTTTTTTGAATGAAAATTCGCGAGAGAGGGGAGAGAGCTTAGAGAATTTCGGCAACACTAGAAAGATGAGAGAAACTCTTTTAGTTTTTCTCCTATAGCCGAAATTATCAATAGGAGAGTCCTTACTTGGCCACTACTCCTCAAGTGATAATATTAACCTTTAATTATCACTTTTATTCAAAATTAAAGGTGTTTAATCCTTTATTTATCTCCTCAAAAAAATCCTAATTTAAAATCCCTTATTTATCACTTTTTAATCATGTATTTATGGAATTAAAACACCTTGGTTTCTAGATGCTTGTGCCGTCCACCTTTAAGCCTGGGAAGCAAAAATTAAACTTCATTTATTTGCTTCCCTTGTGACTCGAACCCAGGCCCATGCCTCCTTCACATGGTGCCATTTCCATAGGCCCTAAGTGACATCTTTGAGCCACTTTTCCAAGCCTGTTTGTGTGTCAAATTTTCCCAACTTTTTCTTTTAAGGCCCTCTTGCCTTTATTTCCTATTTTAAACTTTAAAACTCATCGTTTCGGGGTCATTTCTAAGTTTCCTAAAATTTTCGATTGGCTCTGTAACTTGCCATTTTTCTTACATTCCAAGTTTCCAAAAATGTTCAGGTTTCCTAAAATATTCAGTTTCCAAAATGTTCAGGTTTCCTAAAATGTGTACTTCCCATTTTTGAACCATTTCCTTACATTTCTAGGTTTCCTAAAATGTTCATGTCCTAATGCATTTCCAGGTTGCCAAAAATGTTCATTTCCATTCATTTTCGTGCATTTCTGAGTATCCAAAAATATCAAAAATTTATTCATTATGCTTAAGACTTGTTATTTCTTACAATTAAACCGAAAATGCATAGGCCCTTTTGAGGATGTTCTGATTCTACCCTCTTAAACAAAATTTAGTCCTCGAAATTTCCTAACTAAACAATTGAGGGTATTCTTTGTCGCATTGTCTCCTCTCGACTCCCACGAAGCTTCTTCCGATCCATGATTGCGCCATAACACCTTGACTAAAAAGGCACCGACTTCCTTCGTAGTACTTTCACGCCACGTTCCAAGATCCGAATCGGCTCCTCCTCGTAGGATAGATCCGCCTTAGCTCCACTTCTTCAATGTGGTACCACATGAGATGGATCCGATCGATAGTGACGTAGCATGGATACATGAAATACGTCGTGCATTTGATGCAACTCGGTGGTAACTCCAATTGGTATGCCATCGCCCAACTCGCTTCAAAGACTTGATAAGGCCCTATAAACCTTGGGCTTAACTTCCTTTGCGACCAAACCTCATAACCTTCTTCCAAGGCGAAACTTTCAAGAATGCTTGGTCTCCTACTTCAAACTCGATTTCCTTCCGCTTAAGGTCCGTGACGACTTACGTCTTCATCGAAGCTTCCTTCAACCGTGTCGAATTAATTCCACATTCTCTCGGCCACCACTAACTCTGGACCCAAAACGCGGCGTTCTCCTAACTCGGTCCAACAAGTTGGTGTTCTACATTTCCTTCCATACAATGCTTCGTATGGTGCCATCCGAATACTTGCCTGATAGCTGTTGTTGTAGGCGAACTCAGTTAGAGGCAAGTAATCTTCCCAACTTCCTCGGAAATCCATCACACAGCCTCTCAGCATATCCTCCAACACTTGTATAACTTGTTCAGACTGCCCGTCTGATTGTGGATGAAAAGCCGTAGTGAAGTTCAACTTAGTGCCTAAAGCTTGATGAAGTGCCTTCAAAAATCGAGACGTAAACCTTGGGTCTCTGTCAGAGATGATCGACATCGGTACTCCGTGTAGCCTTACGATTTCCGCCACATATAACTTAGCTAGCTTCTGAAGTGTATAATCCATTCTTACTGGGATAAAGTGCGCGGACTTAGTCAATCGGTCCACTATCACCCATACCGAGTTTTTCCTAGTAGGCGTAAGGGGAAGCCCACTAACGAAGTCCATGGTGATTCTCTCCCACTTCCATTGGGGAACTTCGATTGGTTGAAGCAATCCTGATGGAACTTGGTGTTCAGCCTTTACTTGTTGACATGTCAAACATTTCCCCACAAATTCAGTCACCTCTCGTTTCAGATCTGACCACCAAAATTGTTCCCTTAGATCTCTATACAGCTTGATGCCTCCGGGATGCATAGCATAAGGGCTACCATGCGCTTCCCGAAGAATCCTTTGTCTCAACTCCTTATCCCTCAGCATACAAACCTTTCCCTTGTAGCACAGTACTTCTTTATCATTGATGCCATAGTCCTCCTTGCTGTACTTGCTGTAACTTAGTACTTAAGTCCTTATCTGCCAACTGTCCCTCTTTCACCTCCTTCAGCCATGTGGGCTTGACTTGTAACTCTGCCAACAAGCTTTCGTCATCATACAAACTTAAGTGAGCGAACAAAGCCCTTAAATTCGACACAACCTTCCTACTTAGGGCATCAGCTACCACATTCGCCTTGCCCGGATGGTATTCTATCGAACAATCGTAGTCCTTCAGTAATTCCACCCACCTTCGCTGCCTCAAGTTCAACTCCTTCTGAGTCAACAAATACTTAAGGCTCTTGTGATCTGTGTAGATAACTGACCTTTCTCCATAAAGGTAGTGCCTCCAAACCTTAAGGGCCGAAAACCACTGCTGCGAGCTCCAAGTCATGAGTTGGGTAGTTAACCTCATGCGCGCCTTAATCGCGAGACGCATAAGCGACTACTTTTCCTTCTTGCATTAGCACACAGCCTAACCACCGTGTGTGCGGCGTCACAATATACTACGAAGTCCTTGCTCGGCTCCATTTGAATTAACACAAGAGCTTAGTCAACACCCTCTTAAGCTTTTCAAAGCTCTCCTGCTGCTTATTAGTCCATTCAAAGGGTACTTCCTTCCTTAGCAACTTTGTCAAAGGCGCGGCTATTGACGAGAATCCTTCCACAAACCTTCTATAATAGCCTGCCAAGCCTAAGAAACTTCGGTTCTCAGCCACTGACCTAGGTGGTTTCCAATCCAACACTGCTTCGATCTTCTTTGGGTCCACTCTTATTCCTTCTGCGGATACCACATGTCCTAAGAATGCCACCTCCTTAAGCCAAAATTCACACTTGCTGAATTTGGCATAGAGCTTCTTTTCCCTTAACACTTCCAACACAACTCGGAGATGCTCATCATGCTCCTCTTCTGACTTTGAGTACACCAAAATATCGTCGATGAATACAACGATGAACCTATCCAAGTAGGGTTGGAAAACCCGATTCATCATGTCCATGAACGCGGCTACAGCGTTCGTTAAACCAAACGGCATCACCACAAACTCAAAATGGCCATACCTTGTCCTAAAAGCGGTCTTATGGATGTCAGCCTCCTTCACCTTCAACTGGTGATATCCCGACCTTAAGTCTATCTTCGAAAACACAGCTGCCCCTTTCAGTTGATCGAACAAGTCGTCTATCCTTGGTAAAGGATACTTGTTCTTGATGGTTAGCTTATTCAACTGACGATAATCTATGCACATATGTATAGTTCCGTCCTTTTTCTTCACAAATAGGACCGGTGCCCCCTATGGAGACACACTGGGTCGAATAAACCCACGATCCAACAACTCTTGGATTTGAGCCTTGAGCTCCACTAACTCCTTTGGTGCCATTCGATATGGAGCGATTGGCACAGGAGCTGTTCCTGGTAGCAAATCAATTCCAAATTCCACCTCCCTATCTGGGGGTATTCCTGGTAATTCCTCCGGAAATACATCTCCAAAATCTCTTACGGTTCTAACTCCATTGACACCTTCATCTTTTCCACCTAACGCACTTACGAAGGCCAGGAACTCCCTGCACCCTTTCTTAACCATTTTCTCAGCTTTTAGTGCCGAAACTACGTTAGACAAGTAGTTCCTCCTTTCGCCGATCATCACTACTACTTCATCCGCCGGGGTCCTTAGTTCCATACGTTTAGCCGCACAATCCAACACGGTTCGATGCTCTACTAGCCAATCCATTCCAAGTATAAGCTCAAATTCTCCGAAGGGTAACTCCATCAAATCAGCCCAAAAGTTTATTCCCTGAATCTCTAGGGGTACATTCCGAAAAATCTTATCTATTGCTACGGTTTGACCTAATGGGCTTACTACAGTCATCTGTCCGTTAGAAAGTTCAGAGTCTAGGCCTAGTGTTTCCACTACACTACATGCAACATAGGAATGGGTAGAGCCCACATCAATCAAAGCAAAATAAGGTTTGTCATGAATAAAGAACGTACCGGTTATAACATCTGGCGCGTCTCCATCTTCCCCCCGGCGAACCGCATAAACCAAACCCGGTTGTCTTGCTTTCAGATTAGCAAAGACTTCGGCCCCTGTGCCCCACGACCTCTGCCATTTCCTCTGTTTGCCGAACCACGACCCCTTTAAGGCTGCTGTCCGCCTCTACCAGCCTGGTTAGCATTTTGAGCTGCCGGTCGGCTCTCATCTTGCAGCTTGGGGCAATCTTTAAGCATATGGTCCTTGGACCCACACTTGAGACATCGTCCCATCTTTTTCTAACATTCTCCCAAGTGCCTCTTTCCACAATGCTCACAAGGCGATTCTCGCCACCGCACTCAGCCCTGTCGATTCTCGTGGGGCGCGTCTACTCTAGGCCTCTTATAACCCTTTCCAGATGGCCCAAAACCTCTTTTGGGCTTATTCCTATCCATAGCCTGCTTGGTAGCATCCTTAATTCCCTCGACCACCTTGGCCTTTTCCACCAAAGCAGAGAATTCCCGCTCCTGATGCGGTGCTATCAACAGTCTCAGATCGTCCCTCAGTCTGTCCTCAAAACGGACACAGCATTCATGCTCAGTTGCCACTAAACCTCGAGCATAACGGCTCAACCTCAGAAATTTCGCCTCATATTCTCGCGACGGACTTACTTCCTTGTACCAATCCGGAAAAGCCTTTCTTTGTTCATCCGTATACTGGTTCCTACATACTTTTTTCGAAATGCTTCTTTAACATATTCCTGTGTCAAATCTGCAATAGTAGCACCATCCCGAACAGTTAACCACCACCGATACGCTTCATCGCGTAATTGGTGCCACCATCCCTTTCAACTTCTCCTCGGGGTCAAGTCGAGCTCATCCATGATGCGCTCTGCTGTTTCTCAACGATTTCACCAGTATCTTGGGTGCTACTCCGAACACTCCACGAAACATCTCGGCTCTATTAGCTCGTCGAGCCGTGCGTGCAGCCTGAACTTACGGGTTCTGAATTTCCTCCCGCACCACCACCAATTCCAAAACTCGCAAAGACGCGACTGCGACACAAAGATCTTCCCCGTCGAGCTCTTCGCTCAACATTAATGGTGGGGGTGGTAATGGCGGTGGTATCTCATTGTCAGAACCCTGACCCGATCTAACGGGTTCTGACATAGTCATTCTTCCTCTACCTCTTCCACGGCGACCACGTCCTCTAGAGCTCATTTTCTATCGTCGAGATCTGATTAAGAAGTTTTATGAATTAGTATTCTTGTTTCACTTATTACCCGCGAAGATGTTTTATGATGAAGAATTTAAAAGTGGTTCTTTCGTATTCATACAGCACACGGTCTTTCATTCATTCATCCATCCATCAAACAATTATGAACTTTCGTTCATTCAGAAAACGTTGTAATTTTCATCGTTGTTGTTTTTCCACTACCCAGGGGTATTTTCATAATTTTGTCCTACAGGGGCAATTTCGTAATTTTCCAAAATAAAGAAAATTCCTTGGTGATTTTGTCATAAGTATTTTGGAAATTTTAAAGTCCCGGGGTAATTTTGGAAAAATTTCGAAATTCAGGGGTATTTCGGTAATTTTCGACCTCAGGGGTATTTTGGTAATTTTTTTCACAAACTGGGGTATATTTGGAAAAACTAACAAATCAGGGATATTTCAAAGTTGTAAAATTTTGTGGGTTCTTTTTGAGAGTTTAACCTTTCAAATGGTGATGTTGCAAAAATTTGGAAATCAGGGTCATTTTGGTAATTTTACAAGTTAGGGGCAATTTTGTAATTTTTCCAAAATCAGGGTATTTTTGATGGTTTGCACATTAGGGTTTATGAACATTATAAAATATTGGAGTTTTGACAAAACCATTGAAAAGTTTGACATTTTGTGGATCTAGGGCATTTTGGTAATTTTGCCACTAAGGGCATTTTTGTAATTTTCACAAATTAGAAATTTTTCAGAAAAATTTTGTAAAGATGGTTTTTGAAAATTTAGTGAAGTAATTTTAAGAGTTCTGAAATCTAGGGTTTGTTGTTTTGTTTTCTTTTTTTTAAAAAAAAACATGGCTAGTTCCTTTCGGGTTTTAGTCATTATGTTTAGCCTATGTCCTAGCCCTTTTTGGTCAGGGTGAACCAAAGCTACGCACTAGGCAGGATTCGAATGGAGAGGAGGTGAGTCACACGGACTACTTAAATACCAAGCTCCCATCGAAACCATTCCTAGACATGCGCATGAGAGGTTGCCACACCACCGAGCCCCTCCGAGTTAGGGTGAACCGAAGGAACGCACGCAGGTAGGATTCTGCGAAGAGGAGGTGAGTCACTAGGATCGCTTAAATACTAGGCTCTTAGGATCCAATCCTAGACATGCGCACAGGGGTTACCACACCCTAGCTCAATGACTTAGCCATAGGTTTGTTAAGTTCATTAAGTCTTATGAGTTTCATGTGTTTGAGTAGTCTAATCCTAGGGTTTAAATTCCTATCACACTATTCTACGTTCCCCTATATAAATCACATAATCGGACATAGAGTTAGGGGTACTTACCGGTGGATCATGGTCGGAGACTCAAGGTGCTATGCCAGAAACCTGCTTATTTTCACAGAAAATCATTTGGGCTAGAATTAAAAATGTTTTGGGCCTTAGCCCACAGGCCGAGAGTTTAAAACTGGGCTCTGATACCAAGCTGAAACACCCCACACTGCCCACGAGCTTCGAACCAGGATCTCGTATGTTCCTTAAGTAAACCTGGTTTTCAAATTCTTGGTTACTTAGAGAAAAATTGTAAATTTTAGAAAACATTGGTTTGGGTTGGGCTTAAATTGGAACCCATTTAATAAATTTTAAAAATCCAACTTAAATAAGGTGACAAAATAATTTTAGGGTTTATTATTTTAAAAGAAATAAATTTACTTAACCTTAATAAAAAATAAATTGTATCATAATCAAATAAAAATAAAATGTAAATAAAGAAAATCCAATGGCCCTTATGGCCTTATTACATCATTCAAACCCAAAATAAAATTTAAAGTACTAAAATTATATAGAGTCCAAATTTCTAAATAAATTCTTCAAGTGAAGCATGGCCACCCTTAGCTCCTCGCCGACCCGGTCCATTCTCGCTCATCACACGAAAAATAATTCCCCAACTGGGGTGAGTCCACAGACTCAATGTGTACACATGAGACTAATTTTCAACAAATCGGGCATACAAGTCATATCAATTTCATGTTCATACAAAATAAAGGATGATGCAACCCAAACCCAAGCCTATTTGTCCATCCGCTACACACCACCCGTACAAACTTTGCACACCGTGGGGACTACTAAGTCGACCCTCCATCCGCTACACACCATCGAAGGCGATCGCGCAATGATCGGCGTGCTCATCGCCCACTTACGTTGTGTCTTTAGACACCATATTCAGATATTGTAACCGAAGTTACCATATTCAATAATGTGACTGTAGTCACCACAATTCGTTAGTAAGACCGTAGTCATCACCTTCACTTTCTCCCTTCACGTATATCCCAAATGCCCCAATTATTTCATATCGTTCAAATCATACTTAAATTCACATTCATGTCACTTTTCAGAATATAACACATTCATAATCCTATCAAAAGTACGAAACGTACCTGGGTACTTTTGCCACATTTGTGGTACATAGCCACATTCTCAATCTTATGCACATTCACATATTAAAACATAATTATTGCCATAACATATTGAAAGTTAGTGTGAGTACACACCTGATTTGCTTAATAGGCTCCTTGAGATCTCGAAAATCCCGATCTATAGTTTAGATCTGCTGTTGCCTATATTCGGCCATTATAAAAGACACATTAATAACCTTATTTGGTTTTGAAAACCAAATCCTAGTAGGATTTGTATTACTTACCTTGTTGCCGAATTGGATGAGTGTTAATCAAGTCCTAAAATTACTAATATTCCTTCCCTTGAAATCGGCTAACACTAAATCATGTAACCATGTGAGTCTCCGGCTTTTGAAATAAATGAGAAATAACCTCAAATACCAAAATTAAGCCTTGGCCGAATATCACTTACCTTGTGATGGGATTCCCAAAACCGATTTCTTACCTCCTTTATATCTGTCGAAATCTTCATGTTAGATCTAATCTAACATATACATCATAACCTTTAATTGAATAAATTTTCTTACCTTAGATCCTTAGATTTCCCGAAAGATCCTTCAAATTTCGGCCAAATTTGCTAACAGAGTTAGTACCTTGATTTCGATGGAAAGAAGAGAAATAAGAATTGATTGATTACAGATCTTACCCTTTTGATATTGTAGATGATTGCCCTCTTTCTTAGAATCCACAAAGATTCGGCTTGACAGTAGAAACGGAGAAGAAACTAGAAGAAAAAGAGAGGGATTTTGCTTAATGAAAATTCGGCAGAGAGGGGGAGAGAGCTTAGAGAATTTCGGCAACACTAGAAAGATGAGAGAAACTCTTTTAGTTTTCCTCCTATAGCCGAAATTATCAATAGGAGAGTCCCTTACTTGGCCACTACTCCTCAAGTGATAATATTAACCTTTAATTATCACTTTTATTCAAAATTAAAGGTGTTTAATCCTTTATTTATCTCCTCAAAAAAAATCCTAATTTAAAATCCCTTATTTATCACTTTTTAATCATGTATTTATGGAATTAAAACACCTTGGTTTCTAGATGCTTGTGCCGTCCACCTTTAAGCCTGGGAAGCAAAAATTAAACTTCATTTATTTGCTTCCCTTGTGACTCGAACCCAGGCCCATGCCTCCTTCACATGGTGCCATTTCCATAGGCCCTAAGTGACATCTTCAGGCCACTTTTCCAAGCCTGTTTGTGTGTCAAATTTTCCCAACTTTTTCTTTTAAGGCCCTCTTGCCTTTATTTCCTATTTTAAACTTTAAAACTCATCGTTTCGGGGTCATTTCTAAGTTTCCTAAAATTTTCGATCGGCTCAGAACTTGCCATTTTTCTTACATTCCAAGTTTCCAAAAATGTTTGAGTTTCCTAAAATGTTCAGTTTCCAAAATGTTCAGGTTTCCTAAAATGTGTACTTCCCATTTTTGAACCATTTCCTTACATTTCTAGGTTTCCTAAAATGTTCATGTCCTAATGCATTTCCAGGTTGCCAAAAATGTTCATTTCCATTTATTTTTGTACATTTCTGAGTATCCAAAAATATCAAAAATTTATTCATTATGCTTAAGACTTGTTATTTCTTACAATTAAACTGAAAATGCATAGGCCCTTTTGAGGATGTTACAGAAGTGAACTTAGGGAAAGGAATTAATGGGATAAGGTATGCAGGGGAACAAGTGGCTTAAGTTGAGGAATGTGCTATGGAAAGTAAAGTTGGTGAATGTTGACTCCTTTTTGGCTTGTACATGGACGGTTTTGTGGCTAAGGGGGAAGGGCCGAATGTTGTTAGTAGTTTGGCTAGGAGTAGAAGTTAGTTTTGGTCAATTCTTAGCATTTTGTGTAAAAAATTTTAGTTCTCTCCAAACTCTTTCTCCTAGCCGAATTTGAGCAATAGGTAAGCTTTGTTTCTTTTGGCCATATCATTTCATTTTTGACCATTTTGGTCTAAATTTTTCCTATTCTCTCAAGTCATTTTCCCTAATGCCGAAACACCAAGACTTGAAGGCCAATTTCTTTTTATTTTCTTTCTCCATAGCCGAATGCTCTCTAGCCTCAAACCTTTCTTTTTGATCATCTTTCATTCTTGAAATAAACCAAAACTGAAACCTTTAGTTGTCCTATACCACTATTTCATCTTTTTCTTCTTACAAAATCCATTCAACATTTCTTCCTTCTCTTTTCCTCAATGGCCGAATATTGCTAGCATCTTCTTCATCAAAATTTTCTTCTTGGCCGAACCTCCCTCTTCACATATATTTCCTTGTCAATCGTTTTCTTTACACTCGTTGTGAATAATCGGTAAGAACCCTTTTCGAATCTTTATTCTCTTCTTTTCTTTAGCCGAATATATATATTAGTTTGGGAGGGTCTTTTGACCGAAAATAGCATCCTCTATCCCTTTCTCTTAGACAATCATTTCGTCTTTATAGTGATAAAGTGAAGGTAGAAACTCGGAGTATTCTTAATCACCGTGAATCGCTAGGATTTGGTCCAAAGTGTTAAGGTAAGGGTTTCTATCAAGGACTCCCATATTACTCGTTATTTCCTTAAAGATGGGTTACTAATCAATTTTATATTAGGGACTTATCGCTCGATTTTCATCCCGTGAACGCAAGGATATTTTTGTGGTAAGTCAATTTCGCCCTTAAAACCAATAGTCTTAAATTCTGATATAATAGTTGGACTAATAATCATTTGTCAATGGAGGCAAACAAGATAGGGTCGAAAAGGGTGGTGAATAGTGTTCGAAAGAGGGGCGGCCCTCTAGATTCAAGTGAAGGGCTGTTTCGGCAGTCTGGGATTTTCCACCGGGTTGTGGACGACCCTCATCCGAGGAGAATCGACTATTCGAAGTTGTTCGTAGTTCGGAGCTATTAGCTATTTAGGATTTTCCATTGGGTTATGAACCGTCAACCGAGGACAACAGACAAATAGTTATTGTTCGAGATTCCGAGGGTAAAGATCTTGATCGCTTATCTTTAGTATATTGACACGTATTTAGGTATCGATAAGCGGGAAAGTATAGTTCTCACCGTAATCAGGTGTGTAATTTCACACTTATCTTATGGGTTAGATGTTATACCGTTATTAAGCATTAGACTAATAATTGCAAAGTTGGTAAAATAGGAAAAAATATGGTTTATTAATACTTTAGTGTAAGTGCATGAAATCGGTATTAAAATCGTGAAAGTTACGGAATCGCCTTAATGGGCTAATATGTTAAATAGTGATATATGGGTCTCATGTGATAATGGGCTGTTTTCGGTAGATTGCTTAATGGGCCATTTCGATAGATTGCTATATGGGCCAAATTGTTATATTGCTTAATAGGCCAAATTGTGAAATGGGCTAAATTGTGTAATGGGCCAAATTTTAATATGGGCCTGATGTTAAAATTATCATATGAATAAATTGTTGTGCATTGTAAATACATGATTGCATGGGTTGGGATATTTTGATGAAGAGAAGAAGGCTTTGTGCCCAGTTTAAATGGCTTAATGCCTGCATATTAATGGCCACTGGCCTGCGAAATATTGATTTAAATGGCATTTTGTCTGCGTATTAAATGGCTTAAAGCCTGCGATTGGTGTGTTGGCGGGGTGGGTTGACTTGATCCCCACAGGTGTGCTGGTTGGTACGGGTGGTGTGTAGCGGATGGAAATTTAGGCTTGGTTGGGAATTGCACTTCACATGCATTTTTGATTACTATATTGTTATATTCATAAATGGGCCCAAGCCCAATTAAATGCTTAAATGGTTTGGCCCAGTAGACTTGGTAAGTGGGTTACACACTGGGTTTTAAGTAGCTCACCTCGTTTTCTTACCCTTCTCAGGTAACGATAATTGATGGAGGCTTGGGCCAGGGATGACTTCGTGGAGGCCATACTTCAAATAATGGTTTTATGAGCTTTGAACTACTTTTAAATATTTTTATTTAATTATTTATTCAGTTGTGATGTAATAAGGCCTCTGGTATTATTTTAATGGATTTTATTTCGTGGATGGGTTTTAATTTACGTTTTTGATACTTAAATGGGATTATTTTTATTTTTATAAATATTTTCTTTAAAGGGGTTTTCTTAACTTAAATACCATTATCTTGTAAAATTTTCTGTAGGAACTCTTTTATAAATTTTGTTTTCAAATTCCTTTTGAATTCTTTGAAAAACTTCTTTAAAAACTTAACCAATTAATTATATCTTTGAAATCAAATTATAAAATCTTATGTTCTAAAATTATAGATTTTAAATTAACCTTGGTTTTTAATAAACTCCATCTCCAAAATAGTTTATTTTTTTAAAGATCTGTTTTCTTTAAATCATAAAATGACTAGACGAATGTTCGATTTGTGTGGCATACCAAGTCTGGTCTTAACGTTCAGATCGGGTTTGGAGTGTTACAATTAATGGTATCAGAGCTAGTTTCAAAACTCGGCTGTGGTTTGGGTTCAACAACAATTTTCATTTAAAACTGTTTCAAATTTATAGAATTTATGTTTTAAAGGTAGTATAGCACCACGATCATCCGGCACCAAGTCAAGTAAGTATTCGTATATTGAATGTTTATTGTTGTTATATGATCATAGGAACACTCTAGAACTTCTAGTTCTAGGTGTTGAAACGATAGAGATTGAGACTATAGGATGTGATTGCGAAAATAACTCTATATCTTATATCTCATAAAATATCATTAATAAACACTGAAATAATATTCTGATTCATAAAACTTGTAATCAGATTAAACCGAAATAGTCAAAATGAGTGCTAGAGGATGTGGATGTGGTAGACGTGGCCATGGTAGAGGCCGAGGTGCTAGAGTCGTGTCTGAGGCATCGGGACATATGCCGAAAATGGATGCACCGGCATCACCTGTGTCAGAAAATGGATTACAAGACCATAGGAGAGAGGACAATGCTTTGACTCAAGCAATGTTGCGAGTCCTAGAAAGGGTCGCTGGGACTAGAACTGGGCCGGCAGCTCGTGGATCAATATCGGAACAATTTAGATCAAGTGGTGCCGAGGTTTTTAGAGGTGTCTCTGGTGTAGCTTCGAATGTTGCGGAATCTTTTTCTCGAGGCTGTAGAGCGGATTATGGATGATCTGGAGTGCATCGTTGAGCAGAAACTGAGAGGAGCGGTGTCCTTGTTAAGGGATGAGGCATATCAATGGTGACTTACTGTTCGAGAAGGCACTGAGGCTGCAATTATTAATTGGGATTTCTTCAAAGCTGCTTTCCGAGGGAAGTATGTCGGGACAAGTTATGTGGATGCCCGGAGGAAGGAATTCCTGAATCTGGTTTAATGAAAAAGACGGTGGCAGCTTACGAGGTAGAATTTCTACGCTTGAGTCATTATGCTCGGACAATAGTGCCAACTGATCATGAGTGCTGTGTACGCTTTAAAGATGGGCTGAATGACGAGTTACGGGTATTGATAGCTCCACAACAAGAAAGGACTTTTGCCACGCTTGTGGAGAAAACCAAAATAGCCAAAGAGGCTAAGAACTTAGAACGCCAGAACCGGGAAAGAGTCAGAGGCAAGAGGGACTTTAAATACTCGGGTTCTTCTAAAAGGTTCCAAAAGAGGCCTCCAAATGATGAGCCAGCTCAAGCCAGAGCACCTGTGGCTACCAATCAGAGTCGAGACTGTGCTGATTGTGGGAAACGACACCTCGGGTAATGCTGGAAGAGAACTGGTGGTTGTTTTAAATGTGGTTCCAAAGATCATCAATATAGGAATTGCCCTCGACGAACTGCTCCGACTCAGGAAGCTCGTAACTCTGATGCACAGCCAGCTAGAGGCACTCAGTAGCCACTGAGAGGCCATGGATCAGGTCGTGGTGGTAATGGTGCTGGTTGTGGTCAAGGTGCACTGGGTCGAGGTAATGGCTTCAGAGGTAACGCGGAGGCAAGACTGCCGGGGTTGGTCTATGCGGTCAGGCATCGTGAAGATGGTGATGCACCTGATGTGATAACTGGTACGTTCTTCATCTTTGATGTACCTAACTGCTTTGATAGATATCGGGTCTACCCACTCGTATGTTGCTAGTGCCATATCTGGAAACCTGAATATTAGATCTGAGATTACTGATAGAGAGATGACAGTAATTAGTCCTTTAGGACAGCCTGTAATTGTGAATAAATTGTATAGAGACGTACCTTTGGAAATTCAAAGAGAAATATTTTTAGCAGATTTGATGGAACTGCCTTTCGGCGAGTTTGATCTTATTTTGGGCATGGATTGGTTGGTAAAGCACCGGGCGCAATTAGATTGTTCTGCAAAACGGATGTCAATTAGAACTTTGGATGATAAGGAAGTAGTAATGATAGGCAAATGAAGGAACTTTTTGGCAAATGTGGTATCTGCTTTAAAGGCAGAAAAGTTGGTGCGAAAAGGGTATGGAGCGTTCCTAGCCTTCATTAGTGCTTTGGATGCCAAGGAATCATCGGTGGAAAGTGTGAGAACGGTGAAAGAATTTCCAGATGTTTTTCCTGAGGAACTTTCGGGTCTACCTCCAGATCGGGAAGTAGAATTTGGCATTGAGCTTTTGCCAGGAACGGCTTTGGTGTCCATTGCTCCTTATAGAATGGCGTTGAAGGAGTTAGCGGAACTTAAAGCTCAAATTCAAGAATTGTTAGATCGGGGATTTATTCGACTGAGTGTGTCTCCGTGGGGAGCACCGCTTTTGTTCGTCAAGAAAAAGGATGGGTCGATGCGTATGTGCATTGATTATAGGCAGTTGAATAAATTAACGATGAAGAATAGGTATCCATTGCCGAGAATCAATGACCTGTTTGATCAATTGAGAGGAGCTTCAGTTTTCACCAAGATTGATTTGAGATCGGGTTATCATCAACTCAAGGTTAAGGAGGCGGATATTCATAAGACGGCATTCCGAACTCGTTATGGACATTATGAGTTTTTGGTGATACCATTTGGTTTGACCAATGCACCAGCTGCATTTGTGGACATGATGAACCGAGTCTTTCAACCCTATCTAGACCGATTTGTAGTGGTGTTCATAGATGATATCTTGGTATATTCGAGGAATGAAGAAGAGCATGACTCACATTTGCACACAGTATTGCAAATACTGCGAGACAAGCAACTTTATGCCAAATTCAGTAAGTGTGAATTTTGCTTGAAGGAAGTGACTTTCTTGGGGCACGTTGTGTCAGCTGAGGGAATTAGAGCTTACCCTCGGAAGGTAGAGGCTGTGTTGGATTGGAAACCACCGAAGTCTGTGGCTGAAGTTTGGAGTTTCCTAGGTTTGGCTGGTTATTATAGACGCTTTGTTGAAGGGTTCTCGTTGATCGCGGCACCCCTAACTAAACTGGTGCAGAAGGGAGTACCGTACGTTTGGGCAGACAAAAAACAAGAGAGTTTCGAGAAATTGAAGAAGATTTTGATGGAAGCGCCAGTATTGATTCAACCTGAGGCTGGAAAAAAGTTTGTGGTTTACTGTGATGCGTCACACATGGGTTTAGGATATGTGCTGATGCAAGGTGGAAAAGTGTAGGCTTATGCTTCTCGTCAGTTGAGGCCGCACGAACTAAATTACCCTACACATGACTTGGAGTTGGCTATGGTGGTGTTTGCTTTAAAGATTTGGAGGCATTATCTCTACGGTGAGAAGTCTATCATTTATACGGATCATAAGAGTCTTAAGTACCTCCTTACCCAAAAGGAGTTGAACTTGAGACAATGGAGATGGGTGGAGCTGTTAAAGGATTATGACCTCTCAATCGAGTACCATCCTGGGAAGGCTAACGTGGTGGCGGACGCGTTGAGTCGTAAGGTAGTATCGGATTTGCAATTCATATCACAGACTTGCCCGTTGAACCTTTATGAATCTAATAGGATACTCAGAAAGCTCAGAATATTCGTACAATGCCGACGTCCCAGACGAGGTCTTACATGCACTCAAATATCGATGCCACTGTCCCAGACAGGGTCTTACACGAATCAATACAACGCTGATGTCCCGGACATGGTCTTACACGTAAAGCTCATATTAATGCCAACGTCCTAGACGTGGTCTTACACGTAAAGGTCATATCGATGCCAACGTCCCAGACGTGATCTTACACGAAATCTCAAATCAACGCCAACGTCCCAGACATGGTCTTACATGATAATACAGAACAGATACCTATGTCATGACATAAGTAATCCTATCTATTCCTAGGTTCGAACGGGACTTCTCGGACATTGTCCCTATATCAACCTTATCTCCTAATTCATATGCACAACCTCTCATAAACATCCATTATCATTATTAGTCATATGAGCATTTACAAATTCATACAAGTACGTTTATTTGCATAGTGACTTACCTCGAATTCGATCTATTAAAATGGAAACGGCTACTCAGTTACTTTCGCTTTCCCATGATCTAAGTCCATTTTCCTCGGTTCTTCATCTAAACATATTCAGAATTAACCCTTTTATTCACTAATTCATTCAATTGAATCCATACACATATATTTAGGGCTATTTGTAAATTAACCCTCATATTTGCATAATTTATCAATTTAGTCCATTTTTCTCAAAACATCAAATTCACAAAATCATCACACATCCAAGCTTAGCCGAATGCACATATATATCATACAAGTCCATATTTTCCATCAAATTTGCTATTTAGTCCCTCAAATTGCTATTTTCTCAATTTAGCCCTATTTAGCTAAATTTACCAAAAATTCAAGAACAAAACATGTTCACCTAGCTCAAATCTTACATTTAACACCATAAATCAACACAAAGCTCAACATATCATCAATAGAATATCTCACAAACATCATCAATTCACAAAATTAATACATGGGTTTTGTAGCTCTCAAAGCAACGATTGCAAAAACGTAGAAATTATCGAAAATCAACTAAAAACTTACCTTGAATTTGGCTTGTAAGTAGCCAAATATGCTAGGCTCCAAACTTTCTTTTTCTTTTTGTTTTTCGATCAAAAGAAGAGAAATAAAAGATGAACACTCATATTTTGTTTCATTAATCTAATGTTAATGATTCAATTACCAAAATAGCCTTCATTCATATAATTAAAACAATTATATAATATGGGCATTTAAGACTTTTATCCATCCACTATCTATTATTTGGTATAATAATAACATAAGGCCTCCACCTTAACAAAGCCACAACACATTGTTACTTTAACAAATAGCAAGCAACTTTCACATTTAATGCAATTCCATCCTTTTGTCAAATCAAACACACAAACAGAAAAATTAACTTACGAAACTTTACCACATGCTTAATCACTTATCAAAGACACAGAAAATAATATTAAAATATTATACAGACTTAGATTTGTGGTCCCGAAACAACTGTTTCGACTAGGGTGTAAACCGAACTGTTACAGACATACAACGAAGAATCGATTAGAATTTTAGCCCAATAGGTTAAACAATTGAGAAATAAAAGCGTAGCTTTAGTAAAAGTACTTAGGCAATGACATGGTGTCGAAGAGGCTACATGGGAGCCTGAGGAAGCTATGAGAAAATATTACCCTAACCTATTCACTGGTAAGATTTTCGGGGACGAAAATCCCTAAGGGGGGAGAGTTGTAACAACCTATTTTTAGTCAAATCAAAACAGTGGCTTCAGGACCACAAATCTGAGGTCAAAATATTTATTTTATTATTATTTTAATACCTACAGTATGAATATATGATATTGTGAAAGTTTTGTTAAGAAATTTTATTGTTTGATTGGTCAATTTGATAAAAGGGCTAAATCGCGTAAAGTAAAAAAGTGTTGTTCTCTTAGCTAAACGTATCAAATAATTATAGAACCTTAAATTTTAGGTCCTTAAGTGGTAAATATACGATTAATATGTTAGTGGATGACAATGGATTGGTATAAATGAAATTTTGAATTAATTTTAAGGTTAATTTTGGTATTTGGTAATTAAAGGTTAATTTAATTAAAACAAATCATAAAATTAAGTTTCATTCATATTCCTTAGCCGAATGAAGCATGAAGAAAAGCCATTTTTGGGGATAAAGCTTTTGGTCACTTTGGTGTTCAATTGTAAGTTCGTTTTTGTCCCGCTTTTAATGATTTTTATGTTTTTGTGATCGTTGCAACTAGGTCTAGCTAGCCCAGGGAAAATTTTGCAAAAATGTTAAAGATTTTGAATATTTCCATTGATGAATAAGCATGTATTTTGAAGTTTTTTGATATATTATGAATGCTTGTTGATATATATACAAGTGTTGGGAAGTGATTTTTAGTGAAAATGCAAATTAAGGGCTAAATTGTGAGATATGTAAATTTAGTGGTTAAAATGTGAAATAAATAAAAAATGTGGGCTGCTAGGGATCTAATTGAATTTTGAATAACACGGGTTAGGCTTGAATTTCATGAATTTGTGATTGTGTGAAATAAGGACTAAATTGTAAAAGTTGTAAAATTATAGGGGCAAAAGTATAAATGTGCTTAAATGTGTGTTTTGGATTAAATTGAATACAGAGATTATTAAATAAGTTAATTTTGAATATATTTAGATCAAGAAAAGCGAAATTCGGATCTAGATCAGGGGAAAACTAAAGTTATTGACTAATCAACTTATTTTGTCCTTTTCACATCTGAGGTAAGTTCGTATGTGATAAATTTCATTATAAATATATTTTAAATGTTTGGATATTGTATAAGTTGTGATTACGAGACTTTGGAAAGTTTGACAATGAGCCAATGGTAATTCGGCATTCAAAATCTCAGTTGAACCTTAGGAATAGTTTAGGATGCTAGTGACATGTCATTAGGGGATATTTTGAGTTGGCTTTGGGCCATGATACTAGCACTTCGGGTGCGAGTTATACGGATTTGGCTTCGGACCATGAATATTGGCTGATTTGGCTTCGAGCCATGATATCAGTACTATGGATATAAGTTACCTTGATTTGACTTCGGGCCATGGTATAGGTACTGAGTATCCGACATTTATTCCAAATGGTTTAATGGGTAAAAGATAGATACGAATGTGTATGGGATTGGTATGAGATAGTACATGATGTGAGCACACTCGAGGCGACCCATGATTCACTTTTCGATCCTCTTGAGCTCCTTAAAGCCCCATGATTCGAGTTCGAGCTAAACGAATCCAAGAAGTTGATTCGGCTTCATTGACTCAATTTTGGACCAAAAGTCAGCCTGATGAAGATGGAACAGCTTGGGTCCATATTTTGAGCAATCCTTGCACCTTGGTGCAAGTTGATTTTAGCTCACTTTTAGCTCATCAAACTTTAATCAATGCGGTTCAGCTCATTCGAGCTCAAGTCAGCTCACACGAGCTGAATTCAGCTCATTGAGCTTGTTTTTAGCTCTTTAGCTCATTCAATATAAATTGCTAGAATAAATTAAGTATTTAAATTAAATTAGATAGTATTATTATAGCTTATAAATTTGTCTTAGTTTATTACATGTTTTAATTATGTTTTTGTTGGCTGAATTTAATAAGTCTTGTTAAGTTAGCATTAAATCTGTCTTAAGATAAATTATACGTTAATTAGTGTGTTTAATGATACTAATGCATGTTCAGCCAAATTTTTATGAGATTTAATTTTGGTTCATGTGTTTTTGTAGGTGAGCCGAATTTGGAGTGCATTTAAGCAAGGTACATGCATGGATTTGGTTCAATGCATGGGACGATGCATGCATGGCTGTAACACCCCTCACCCGTGTCCAACTCCAGAACAGGGTTCGAGGCATTACCATACTTTAATATTCACAATCATACAAAACCGGGTTACCAAATTTCGCCCAAAATTTAAAACTTTTCAAAGACATGCATTTGACATTGTCATCTATTTAATCACTTATACCACATAACAAGACATTAACACATACCATGGACAAATAGGCTTATAAGCCAAAATCATTATAAGCCACATCGCATGGCCATAATCAAAAAATAACTATATGCCAATACATTTGGCTAATCACAACAACATCCATCATAGAAAAACTAAGTGCCTATACATGCCACTCACTTGAAAACATTTAACATACACATGCCAATACTCCAAGGATAATGACCCGATAGTGTGATACTGCCTCCGACGATCTCCAACGCTGAGCTGACCTGACAAAACTAAACGAAATGGAAAGGAGGGAGTAAGCTTTACACTTAGTAAGCTCGCATGAAAATAATAAGCAATGTGATAACATGTTATTTTCATATTCTTCCTATTTATTCAAATTCTAGTTAAGCTGTTTTCTTGAGTAATAGTAATTAAATTATTTATATTTAGAGTTACTGGACTCCAAATTAAGATCCGTAAATTTTCTATGAAACTAGACTAACATATCGTTTTACCATAAAATTTTCAGAATTTTTGGTTTAGCCAATTAGTACAGTTTATTCTTCAAAGTCTCCCCTGTTCTGCTGTCCGACAATTCCGACCATTCTTTACTAAAATTTAATTATATTTTCGTAAAAAATTCAAATGATGTTATAGATTGCTTTTTCTAAAAATAGGCTCAATAAGGAATCTAATCATATAAATTATGTCCCAATATTATATTTTTACAATTTTCAATGATTTTTCGAAGTCAGAACAGGGGATCTCGAAATCACTCTGAACCAGTCTCACAAAAATCTGAATATCTCAAAATATACCAATCCTTTCTTTCTATGTTTCTTTTATATAAAAATAGACTCAATAAGCTTTAAATTAATGTCTCATACAACTTATAATTCAATTTCTACCATTTTTGGTGATTTTTCAAATTCACCTCACTGCTGCTGTCCAAAACAGTTTTATTGTAAAATTTTGCTTTCTCTCACTTTAGTTGTTTTCATCACTTGCCTATACCAATCTTTCCAATTTCTGATTACATATCGAGCATATTGTTCTACGTACATTTGCCACATTTCTCAATTGGTCACATTCACACTTGCACTTATTCATAATATGATCGCACCAATCATCATTAGTAAATTATCTCGTTGAACCCCTTCGGAAAACGCCCGATACTCGGTGGTCTCAACACATAGCTCCACCCACACATATTTCGGCTTTCTTGTACACATGGTGAAGGTCCCTTATCACCCATGTGACCTAGCCATTCCATCTCATAGCTCTCTTGTCTACATGGTGTCCAACACTAGGAACCACTTTCTTGTACACATGGTATACACACAGTATTACACATGTGACCTAGTTACATATGAAATTATTATCCCGTAGCTTTCTTGCACACATGGTGAAAATCCCTTATCATCCATGTGGCCTAGCTACATATCAAATTTTGCCATCTCGTAGCTTTCTTGTGCACACGGTGAAGTTCCCTTATCACTCGTGTAACCTAGCTACATATTGTCCGTATCTCTCGGTTTTCCGAAGGTTCAATCGAGAATTTCGCATTCCATACATTTTCATATTGTAGTTATCGCCCAATGATTTCCATAATATCTAGCAAAATAATTATTGAACAAGTAAAATAAATGCATTATTTACATATAAACTTTCCATTTCACATAATAACCATAGTCATAGAAAACACCTTTAAGCACAACATTTCAACCCATTTTCCATGTCACCTATGTCACCTTCTATCATAAACATATTATTAAATCAATTCACCAACATAATATACTAAACATGTAATTTAGAAAAATCAATTTAATACCACAATTTAGGTTTCAAATATACATTACGACATTATTGCATTATTATTAACACACCAACTTACCTCGAATGCCGAAACGACCATTTTACCAACTTTCCTGATTTTCGATTTTCCTCCAATTCTGGTCCAAATCTCATTTTTCGAGGTCTAAAACATCACATTTCACTTACTTAATTAATGTACTATTCAAAACAGTCCTTAACTCAACTTTTACAAAATTACAATTTTGCCCCTAAACTTTTACATATTTACACTTTTTCCCCAATACTCGAAAATTAAACTTCAGCCCTTATTCTTATGTTTTATAACATGCTGATCATTTTTCTCTTCTATGGCAACATCAAATTCTCACTCTAACATGTACTTATGAACATTAGGTATTTTTACCGATTATGACGTTTTACCTGTTTTCACGTAAAACCGCTTAGTAAAAGTTGTTTAACATAATTTCAGCCTTCATATACTATCATAAAACATCAAAAAACACACTTTTCACCTATGGGTAATTTCCCAAAGATGAACCCTAGCATGAATTATTGGTAGCATAAGCTAAATCGAGCTCAGGGACTCAAAATCAGTAAATAACTTTGAAAAGCGGGGCTAGAACGGACTTACCATGAGCTTGGAAAGTTGAGAAAACCCTAGCCATGTCTTCTCTTGGTAAATTTCGTCCATATGAAGAAGATGGACATATTTGGCATTTAAATTTTGTTTTTAATTCATTTAATTCACTAAATTACCAAAATGCCCTTTAAAAAAATTCTTTTGAAATATACCCATCCATGTCCATTTTTGTCCACCAACTTAACCAATGGTCTAATTATCATTTAAGGACCTCCAATTTAAAATTTCATAACAATTGGACACCTCTAACATGTAGAACTCAACCTTTGTACTTTTTACAATTTAGTCCTTTTGACTAAATTGAGTGCCCAAACGTCAAAATTTTCGAATGCGATTTTCACGAAATCATTTCGTGAAATTGTAGACCATAAAAATATAAGTAAAATAAATTTCTCAACATCGGATTTGTGGTCCCAAAACCACTGTTCCGTTTAGGCCTTATTTCGGGATGTTACAATGGCTATGTTCAACAAAATTTGTGCTGATTTTTGGCTTCCCAAAGTGTCCATTTAGCCAATCATCACCAGCAAATTAAACTCCTCAAGGTGGCCAAATATCTTCCCAAGGCACATCAATTCCGTTCATATTATGGTGTTCACACTCCATGTCCATTCAGCTATGCTTTCACACTATGAATACCTTTCAAAACTAGCCATTCACACACCAAATGGCTACTCACGTCCTCCTTTAATGATGGTAATTTTTCAGCAAAAGTTGCCCATTAATTGAGCTCAATTAAGCCATTGTCTGAACCTAGTTGCTGCCATGTACCATGCAAATTCTCCAAGTTCATTTGCCCTTCTAGAAACCGCCCATTGAGCTCCAAATCAGTTGAATTTAGCTACAGCAAATTAATGACTTAATTCCAGAATTTTCAGCTCATTCTAGCTAAATTTGCTTAGCTATTAAGCTTTGTAGGTGACCATTCGGCTAGCTAGTAACTTATGCTATAAAAACTTTGTTATGTCATTTGTAAAAGGACTTTTGAACTTTGATTAAATTTTATGAACATTTTGTTCTCGAGTGAGTTTACCTCCTCTCCTATTTCGTACAAGTCTTGTTTGACTTATCTAGCGTTGCTAGTGGCGTCTTCCCGACTTGTTTGAACTTATCACCAACTCTATTAGTGTGGCGCTCATCCTACCACCTTAATGACATAAGAAACGGGGTGACACTATGATATAGTGTTGAATCTTTCTTCCGTTAAGTTCATTTTCTTCCATCCCCACCCTTTATCCCAAAATTATCTATTTTTATTTTTTTTAAACTGAGCCTACTACATATTCTTAAAACTACCATTCTTTTCAAACCCTCTTTGTTAGCTTCCGCATATTTTCCACCAAACATACAATTTCAACGCACCGAACAATCTCCTCGTTGACGATCGGGCAAACAAGTGAAATGACTCGACTAACCCAGGCTGGATCACATCAGTACAGGTATGTGCATAAATCATATTAGATTTGAATCGAAGAAATGGTGAAGGAAGTATATAGTTTTATGATTTAAAAATTGAAAGGTTTGTTAGTTGATGTGAATTAATGTATCTATAATCACTTATTGAAATATGTGTATATGATTTTACTGAGTTTATTTCATACGAGCTTACTAAGCTTTATAGCTTACATCATTCATTTTTCTATGTTTTATAGTGAATTCAAAGCTAGCTCGGATTCGACAATCGTCGGAGATCGCTTCACACTATCCACCTATCACTTGATACATATGAACTTTGGTAGTTTAAGTATATGGCATGTATAGGGACTTTGGTCATTTTGGTTATGACATGATAATGATTTTGGCTTTATAAGTTGGCATTGTAAATGTTTATGTTTTGGTATGTATATATAGCTATGTGTGATGGCTTATTTTGGTTTATTTGATATATCTGAATCATGTACATATATGTATGATTATGTCTTATGAATTGAGTTGGTTGATGATTGGGTGATGATTGATGATAATAGGTATTATAAGTGTTAAATTGATGATTTGTGGTTATTGGTACGCTTGCGAAATTAGGCCAAATAATGCATATTTGTTAATGGTCATTTTGATGATTTGAGAAAACAAGGAATGGTACGAATTTAGATGGCAATTTGTGGTATTTATGTTTTGTATTGATCAGTGTTGGAAATGGCATAAATCATGCTTGAATTGGAATTGAATTATATGACTATTGATGTTATGTTTTGTGCCATATGGGTTGTGTAGGTGTGCCTAATTTTGGGTGGCAAATTGGTGTCGTAAATAGCTTATTTTTGTCCACACGGGCAGAGACACGGGCATGTGCCCCAACCGTGTGTGAGACACGATTATGTCACATGACCGTGTGTCCCATGGTGTTGAAATTGAAATCACGTCAGCATACTTCACATGGCCTCACACACGAGCGTGTGACTTGGCCGTGTGGCAGAACTGAGTACACCCTACAGGATTGACATGACCTAGTACACCTGGCATACGTGCGTGTATGGCCATTTTTAGGGCACATGGGCTAGCCACACAGGCGTGTGTGTTGGCCATGTGAGTGACAAAGTTGGGGCACACAAGCGTGTGACCCCTACAGTTTGAAAATTTTTTTAAGTTTTGTAAAAAATTCTAAGCTCGTATTAGGGACATTATGATTGATGTTGAATGATGAATGCATGAAATGTGAAAATGTTTGAGAAATGTATGTGTAATTCTATGGTAAGTCCAGTAATACTCCGTTACCCTATCCTAGCGTTGAATACGGGTAAAGGGTGGTACAATAGGGTTACGGGGTACCACTGTACCTTTCAGAACATTCAGTAATAATAGCATCCAGTTCACTAGAATAATTAACAATAATTTTTTATTTTAGTTCGAAGTAAATATACACTTATGGACCCTCAATCGGGCTTATGAGGTCTTAAAATTAGTTTGGGAACAATCAGGAACCAATTTGAAACAAATTAGAATATTTGGGGAAAATTTATAAATTTTCAAAACAGAGGTCACACGACCGTGTTGTAACACCCCTTACCCGTATCCAATGCCAGAACAGGGTACAAGGCGTTACCGGACTTAAAATTTCTTCAACATGTAAAACCAGGTCATAAAATTTCGTCAAATTTAAAACATTTCTAACACATGCATTTTGTTTATTATACGGGTTTATAAATCTCAAAACATCCTTTAGGATGGTTCGGGACTAAACCGAGAACTTCGAAAACTTTTGGAAAAATTTAGAAGATTTTGTCAAAACAGAGGACACACTCTTATGTCCCTAACCCGTGTAACTCTCTATTTATAATGCAATCATTAAAATAGGGTCACACGGCCTTAGCACACGCCCATGCCCTTAGACCGTGTCTGTCACATAGCTGAGACACATGGCCGTGTTTCTGCCCGTGTGGCCTGGAAGTTGGCTATTTTCCAAGCCGGCTCCCCAGATAAAACACAAACTCTCTTATATCTATTTCATCAACATGTATCATGCTATAATTGGACATCTGAATATCCAATTTTGCATACACATTCCCATACATATCATCATTCATGAAATCATTTGTAAACCACATCCACAACATCTCAATTATGCAATTACCACCTACATGAATAACCACATCATAGGCGTATAACAACCATTAATATTGGCCATGTCCAAATAGCCTTAATCAAAATAAACATTTATTAAATAAAGGCCAACATTTTAGGCCATAAGAAATATTACATATATGAAAAAATGACCAAGCCTACTATACATTCCATAACCCAAAAATTAATGTATCTAGATGTACCAAGTGTTCCAATTGATAGTGTGAACGAATCTCCAACGTCCACCGATTCCCGAGCTAACTTGGCGATACTACAAGGCAAGGGAAAATAGATGGGAAGTAAGCATAAATGCTTAGTAAGTTCATATGCAAATAATAAGAAATTAATAAACTTGTGTGGATAAATCTTCACAATAATTTCTTAAGATGATATAATCATTATATCACATGCTTACACCTTATTACTCATGTTTACATTAACCTATCTACTTGAGTCACTATCACTAAATTATTTATTTCTCGAGCTACAGAGTTCTGAATGAAGAACCGTTAATTTTACCTGAAACTAGACTCACATAAATTCTTACCATAGAAATTTCAGAATTTTTGGTCTAGAAAATTAGTATAGTTTATTCATTAAGTTTACCCATGTTTCGCTGTCCAACAGTTCTGACACTTCTTCACTATGAATCAATTTTCTCATTGTATAAAATTCATATGATGTTCTTATTTATTTCACTTGAAAACAGACTTATTAATGATTAATAAGTCATAATTATGAATCATTAATACTCACATATCCTACTCTTACTTATATTGAGCATACTCCTTGAATTTCCCTTTGAATTACTTGTAATGTTAGGGATGTTCGGGATATCTTGTGCACCTGGTAGGATGCCAATGCCATATCCCAGATATGGTCTTACATGGGATCATATATCGGTGCTAATGCCATGTCCCAAACATGGTCTTACACTGGCACTTATCTCGAGCCGATGCCATGTCCCAAACATGGTCTTACACAGACTCTACCCTGTTCGTGCCGATGCCATGTCCCTGACATGGTCTTACACTAACACAGCTTGAGGCCAATTCCATATCCCATACATGGTCTTACACTGACGCACCCACTGCCATGGTCCAACCATGGTCTTTTCTATCAATTCATCACGAGTCGTAGTACGAATGCACTTGACCCTGCATTTCTCAGGATTTATCCTTCAATCCAGTCTCATACTTGCATAAAGTCATGATTAGATAACAAACATATATAAAATAATACATCAACTCAATTCAAATTTAATAATCGGTCACTATAGACTAGCCATATGAACTTACCTCGACGCGAATCGGTCATTTTGATTGACTTTTCCCCGTACTTGGTCCAAATCTCGATTTCCTTGATCTAAAATGTCACATTTCACTTAATTATCACTCACATTACTCATTTTAATACAAAAATCATACTATGGCAAATATACAATTTTTCCCCTAAACTTTCTCATAATTATGATTTTGCCCCTAGGCTCGTAATATGATTTTTATTCTATTTCTATAAAATTCAAGGTTAGACAAACCTTTTTCTCTTCCAAAGAAACCTCAAATTCTTTTTATTTCACACTTTTGGGAGCATTTACAACTTTTGCTAATTAACCCATTTTAACCATTTTCAACGAAAATCACTTAGCAAAAATCGTTCTTCTAACCTCGTGCACCCTTATTCTACCATTAAACATCAAAATGCACAAATATCTAGCATGGGTCAATTTTTAAACTTCATTTTTCATACAAATAAATGGTAAAAATAGAAAGGTTAAGCCTCTAGGATCTCAAAAATACGAAGATCATTAAAAACGGGGCTCAAATGCACTTTCAACTGAGCTTTGAAAAAGCTTGAAACCCTAGCCATGGCTTCTTGAAAATTTCGACAGCATGGAGAAGAGAATGAGCAGATTTTTGGGTTTCAATTTTGTCTTTTATGCCTTAAAACACCCAAATGAGAAAAATGCCCTTTTTACTAAACCTTCAATTTTCAACCTTCCATGACTAGTTTTGTCCATAACAAAATATGATTGTAACACCCCTTACCCGGTACCCTTGCCGGAATCGAGTACGTGGCATTACTAGACGTGACCATTAACTCGAGGAGTAAAAATTTTAAAGCTGCCCAACTGCATTACGCTGACTAAATCGGCCATAACTCGAGTTACAAAACTCAAAATTTAGATCCGTAAATTTTCCTTGAAACTAGACTCATATAACTATTCACCATAATTTTTCTAGAATTTTTCATGTGGCCAATTAGTACAGTTTATTCTTCAAAGTTACCCTTATTACACTGCTGGACAATTCTGACCTGTCCCTATAAAACTGCAGTTATCAGATTGCACAAATTTCCTATGATGTTCTTGTTTATACCATTGAAAAATAGACTCATTTGGGATTCTACACATATAAATCACGATTCCTAATTATTTTTGTACAATTGTTGACAATTTTTCCAAAACGGGACAGTAGCTCACGAATTCATTCAGAGCAGGTCTCGTTAAAACTTAATTATCTCATAATATACCAATCTTTTACCTATTCTGTTTCTTTCATGTAAAAATAGACACACTAAGGTTCAATTTCATAACTCACTCACCTCCAATCTCAATATACCCTATTTTTGGTGATTTTTCTAACTCACGTCACTGCTGCCACTACAAGCTGTTTTATTTCATTCAAAAAAAAAAAAATATAAATAAACTAGCTTCTAACCGAACCTACCTACATCTCAAATTCAAGGATTCAATTCATATACAAACATTTCCTTAATAAAAACGATTAACTTGATTAAGAATGCATAGACATTGCTACCATGAACCAACTTACATTCAAAACACACCAACTTACTTAACAAAGATTTAGCCATTTTCGCATGGCTATTTTTAGTTGTTTTTACACATAAACCTTAAGATTCCATCAAACAAAAACCAAGTCCTTCCTATACATGCCTTTGCTTAAAACCAAAATGAAAGAGTACCCAAAATGTAGATTGATAGTGTGAGCGACTTTCCGACGATCCCGATGAGCTTGTTGCTTGTTCCTAATCTATAAAACAGAGGAAACATCTCACATAATTAAGCTTACTAGCTTAGTAAGTCCTAACTCATGATAATAGAACATTTAATTATTTACGAAAAGAAAACAATCAACATATCTTTGCATCTCACATAGGCAATTAAGTAAATAGTTTACACAAAGCCGAATACTAGTAATTCAGTAAACTAAGTGAATTAGGGATCATTTCCTTAGACCTACATTTCTTCGTAGTTCATATAAGTATATCGCATGGAAATCTACTTTCTTAACGTCTATACATGAAAACCAATTGTTCCATAATAGCACGTTCTAAGCTCGGCTTCCGTCAAACTACATCCATCAATATTAATTTGACCCAAGTAATATTAAACATAGCATACCTTACATACTTATCGAACAGTATTCTTAACAATTTAGCTCTAAATTGTCTTGAACAAAGATTCAATTTCTCTTTGGTAAAATACATCACCGGCATCAAGCACCGCTAGGCCTAAAAGCTCGAAAAGTAACACCGGCACAAGGCACGCTAGGCGTAAAGCCCGATAAATAACACCGCACGAGGCTCGCTAGGCGTAAAGCCGATTATGTCACCCAGACGAAGCTCGCTAGGCATAAAGCCCGATTATGTCACCGCACGAGGCTCGCTAGGCATAAAGCCCGAATGTCAAAAATAACTTTACATACTTTTCGCATTTCATCATCACATATCGAACCACATGCATTTATTCACATTTAGTTAAATACATTTGAAATCAACCCAATCCATCATCATCACATTCGCCAACTCATGGTTTTACACCAACTCATACAAATTCTATCATCCATTAAATTTTGTAAATAACCTCAAAACATAAGATTGCTCAAGAACTTACTTATCCATTTGCTTTAGCCAAATAAATTCACTTCAATACTATCTGATTACACTCGGCTATATCATGAATTTATACATTAAATTTCCACAGATTTATCATTCACTAAATTCGTGATTAACTTATTGACATATTTTAGATAAAGGACTTACCTCGGTTGTCGATAAGCCGTGCAAATCGGCTACTCGATAATCTTTGTTTTTCCTCGATCTTGTTCCTTCTCTTTTTGTTCCCGATCTAAAATGTTAAATAAATTTTGTTCATATTCACCCCTGTCCTTTTACTCAACTCAAAACAAATTACACACAACTTAATTCAAGAAAACTAGGAACCGAATCCTTACTTCATACATTTAATCTAAACAATAACCACACCAAATTCAAGCATTTAACTTTTCCAATTTAACCGATTGCACACCACAACATAATTTCAACTCATTTGGATTTCTTTTCCATGGCCGAATGGCCCTTAGGTCTCTAGGATTCTCTATAACCCTTCCTTCTATCCCTTTAAAGTACTTTAGTTTAAAACTTATCTTCTTATCTATGGCCATACATTCACTTTATAAGTATACATATATAACCGAATGCAATTGCTTAATATCATTCTTTCCTATGACCGAATTTGCTAATTCAAGTACCCACGCATTTTCTTCAACACAATACCAAGCAATAAGCTAATTAACCATAATTTATTCCTCCAAAGCCCAGTAGAATATTAGTTTGTTAAAATCCAAGATTTTAACTTAATTTTCATTAGCATCAAACGCATAAGCAATACTATATAAAATGACTTATTAAAAACAAGTTAAAATACTCACCCATTTTTCTATTTAGCAAACAATTAGACTAACCATAGCTAACATGTTTCCATCGAACATGAAAAAGCCATAGAACTAGATCATGGCCGAACCTAAGGGAGCTTAAGTCTCAAGTTTTGCACCATAATTCGATAGTATAAAAGACTACCCACAACCATGCAAAAATCATCAAAAATGAAGCTTAATACCTCACCTTAGAGACACATGCATCAGTAGAATGAAGAAGGTAAGTTTCTTCTCTTCTTCAAGGTGAGATTCGGGTAGATGAAGGAGGAAAGAGATGTAAATTAATTTCCTTTTGTTTAATTCTACTAACACCTTATTTTAGCATGCTTTTAATATAATATATTACTTATGTTTATAATATATTTATAAAAGCTTAATATTCTTAGCATGCTTACATAAAATAATGTCTTAAAAACAATATTTTAAAGCCATGAGTTATTTTATTACAAGCTTGCAGTCCACCTCTCTAACAAGGGAATTTGACATGCAAATCCCTATGTTTAAGTCTCAATTCACTTAGCCCCTTATTTGTTTCATGTTTGCTATCTTAGTTCCTTTGGCAATTTAGTCTTTTTGCCAATTAAACACCCAAACAGTTAAATTCTCAAACAAAACATTCACATGCAACAATTCACCCATAATGGACACAAAGTAAAATATATATATATATATATAAATATTTATTGGGCTCGGATTAGTGGTCCCGAAACCACCGTTCCGATTAGGGTCAAAATTGGTCTGTCACAACTCTCCCCCTTAAGGATTTTCGTCCCCCGAAAATCTTACAGTTAAATAAGTTCGGATATTCTTCGCTTCATTGACCCTTCAGAGCTCCCACGTAGCCTCTTCAACTTCGTGATGATTCCATAAAATCTTTACTAATGGAACCCTTTTATTTCTTAACTCTTTGGTTTCCCGAGAGCTAAGATACGGATCGGTTCCTCATCATAGGTCAAATCGATCGAATTTCAATCTCGACGGGGTGATCACATGGGACGGATCCGATCCAGATCTGCGAAGCATCGAAGCGTGAAATACATTGTGTATCTTTTCTAAGTCAGAGGCGATTTCAATCGATAAACAACGAGCCCTATCGTTCGGTGATTTCATACGGTCCAATAAATCTCGGACTCAACTTGCCTTTTCGGCCCGAATCAGTATTTTCTTCCACGAGAAACTTTCAAGAACACCCGATCTCCGACTGAAATTCAATGTCCTTGCGTTTTAAATCGGCATAGGACTTTTGACGATCCGGCGACTTTCAAATTACTTCTAATTACAGCTACCTTACATTCGGTTTCTTTAATCCAATCAACCCCGTGTATCTTATTCTCACTGAGCTCAGTCCAATACAACGGTGTGCGACATTTTCGACCATATAAGGCTTCATAAGGTGCCATTTTTATGCTAGATTGAAAGCCATTATTGTAAGCAAATTCAATCAAAGGTAGGTATCGTTCCCACGTACCTTCAAACTCGAGAACGCAACACCTCAACATGTCCTCAAGTATCAAAATAGTTCGCTCAGACTGACCGTCTGTTTGCGGATGGAAGGCTGTACTAAAATGAAGTTTAGTACCTAATGCATCTTGCAATTTCTTCCAGAATCGCGATGTAAATCTTGGGTCTCTATCTGAAACAATGGAACTCGGTACACCATGCAATCTTACAATCTGCGACACATACAATTCGGTGAGTTTGTCAAGTGAATAGTCGGCGCGTACTGGCACAAAATGAGCTGATTTAGTCAGTCTATCAACGATAACCCATACGGCGTCTTTCTTACTAGGTGTCATAGGGAGACCGGATACAAAATCCATGGTGATTCTATCCCATTTCCATTCGGGTATCATGATTGGCTGAAGCAATCCGGATGTAACCTGATGCTCACTTTCACTTGTTGATGATTAAGCACTTGGAGACAAATTCGGATATATCTCGTTTTATGCGTGCCACCAATAGAATCGCGCTTCAAATCATTATACATTTTCGTGCTACCCGGGTGTATCGACATTCGGCCATTATGGGCCTCACTTAGAATCATCTGTATCAAATCTGAGTTCATCGGAACACACAATCGACTTTTATAATTCAGACAGTCATTTGCATCTATCTGGAAATCTGATTCTGTAGCGTTTTCACACTGGATCCGAATAGCAACTAGCTTTTCGTCAACTTTCTGTGCATCGCAAATTTGCTGAATGAACATCGGTCTTGCTTGTAACTCGGCTATGATCGAACCATCATCAGATATAGCCACCCGTGCGTTCAATGCACGAAGTGTAAATAATGATTTTCGACTTAACGCATCCGCTACAACATTAGCTTTCCCCGGATGGTAGTCAATCACTAATTCATAGTCTTTCAGCAATTCTAACCATCTGCGTTGTCTCAAGTTTAAGTCTTTCTGAGTCATCAAATATTTCAAACTTTTGTGATCTGAATAAATATGACATTTTTCGCCAAATAAGTAGTGACGCCAAATTTTTAATGCGAACACAATGGCTGCTAACTCCAGGTCGTGAGTTGGATAATTTTTCTCATGCAGCTTCAATTGTCTCGAAGCGTAGGCTATCACTTTGCCTTCTTGCATTAAAACACAACCCAGCCCATTTAAGGAAGCATCACTAAAAATAGTAAATTCTTTACCCGATTCAGGTGAGTTAATCGGGCTTGGTCAAAAAGGCTTTCAAGCGCTCGAAACTTTTTTCGACATTTTTTCCGACCACTCAAATTTGACATCTTTCTGTAGTAGTCTCGTCAACGGTGTAGCTATAACAGAAAAATCTTTTACAAACCGCCTGTAATACCCCGCCAGGCCTAGGAAACTTCGAATCTCGGAAACATTCTTTGGTGGTTTCCAATCGAGTGTGGCTGCTATTTTGTTTGGATCCACCCGAATACCTGACACCGAAACAACATGACCCAAGAAGTTGACTTCATTCATCCAGAACTCACACTTACTGAACTTTGCATACAATCGTTGATCTCTGAAATTTTGTAGTACTAATCTCAAATGCTCAGCATGTTCCATTTCATTTTTGGAGTAGATCAGTATATCATCAATAAACACTACTACAAACCGATCCAAAAACTGTCGGAAGGCCCTGTTCATTAGATCCATAAAAACAGCAGGTGCATTAATGAGTTCAAAAGGCATAACCAAAAACTCATAGTGTCCGTACCTCGTCGTAAAGCGATCTTTGGCACATCATCGTATCTCGACGACTCGCAATCGATAATAGCCCGATCTCAAATCTATTTGAAAAAACATCAAGCCCCATTCAATTGATCAAATAAATCGTCAATCCGAGGTACTTGGTACTTATTCTTTATGGTTACCTTATTTAGTTGTCGGTGAGTCGATACACATTCGCATAGTTCCATCTTTCTTTTTCACAAATAAAACGGTGCACCCCACGGAGAGAAACTCGGCCGTGACAAGCCCTTATCTCATCAACTCTTGCAATCTGCGCTTTCAATTCTTTTAATTCAATAGGTGCCATTCGATGCGGAGCTATCGAAATCGAGCCGCGCGGTACTAACTCAATGCCGAATTCAATCTCTCATCTTTGGGAAAAACCTGTGAGTTCTTCAGAAACACATCGGGGTATTCACATACAACTGATACAGATTCAATTTGTATCTCGGACATTTTATTATCCAGTACATAGGCCAAATAAGCTTCACACCCTTTTCTCACATATTTTCGGGCTAACATTGAAGATATTATTGTAGGCAACCCATTTACGTCACAGATTTAATTGCGATGGTCTCACCATTTCGACATTTCAAATCGATAAGCTTCCTTTTACAATCCTCCACTGCCGCCTCATGTGAAGTTAACCAGTCCATACCCAAGATTATATCAAATTCGTCAAAGGGCAACAACATTAAATCAGCTGGGAAGCAATAATCCCGAATCATCAACGGGCAACCTCTACACACTTTATTAACAAGCACACATCTACCCAAAGGGTTGGACACACGAATCACAAACTCGGTAGACTCAACTAGCGAGTCTTGCCAAATTTTAAAGTTTCACACACATAAGAATGAGTCGAACGGGATCAATTAGTGCGATCACATGAGTATCATAAAGAGTGAAAGTACGAAGTAATGGCGTCGGGAGGAAGCATCCTCTCTAGCTCGCGCAGCATATGCTCTAGCCGGAGCTCTAGCCTTAGATCGATCTGTAGTATTCTTCATTCCTTTCTGACTACCACCTACAATGCCTGAATGTCTGGGTGGTCTACCTCGCATTGACACGTTGCTCAGTTTAGTGTTCGAGAATCAGATTCTTTCGACTAACCGGACACTCTCTAATAAAATGATCGACGATCCACATTTATAGCAAGACCGATCATGGAATCTACAACTCCACGAGTGCCATTTCCCACGGTGCTTGCATTCAACTCTATTTTGTGGAATGTTACCAACATCAAGCTATCGAGGTAGCTCGGGAGCTCATAGGAGGTCGATCCGTCTAGGTGGATCTGTAGTAGCTTTCGTTTTGTAGTCATCTCTCGGGCTTCTTGATCGTGGAATGAAAGACTTTACCCAAGACCTTTTCGGATGTCTCTAGCTTTTGTCTCACCTTTCTTTTCTCTTTTCCGAGCTCTCTTGACTTTGCAAGCTCTCTCGACTAAAGTTACAAACTCTTGGATTTCAAGAATGCCAACAAACATCTTTATATCTTCATTTAGGCCGTCTTCAAATCTTTTACACATAATAGCTTCAGAGAAACACATTCTCTAGCATATCGGTGAGCTCGACAAATTTTCTTTCATATTCCAAATTACGGTCATTCGCCCTTGTTTCATTTCTCAAGGAACTCCTTTCGTTTTTGATCAATGAATCTCTGGCTAATATACTTCTTGCGAAATTCAGTTTGGAAGAAATCCCATGTCACTTTTTCTTTTGGAACCACGCGATACTAGTGTATTCCACGATGATATGCAAAGGTGTCCATGATAAGGATATAGTACACTTCAAGCATTCATCCGGAGTACAAGATGACTCATCAAGTACCGAATAGTGTTATCAAGCCACATTTCGGCTCTCTCAGCGTCATCATCGTCATTAGCTTTAAATTCTTGGCCCCATATTTTGGATTTTATCAATGGGGCCTACTAGATCTCATCGGATCTATCATTGGGGAGCTGAAGGAATCGGACTTGGATTATTCGGGGGCGGAGGTTGGGGTACAGCCGGGTTATTTTGAATAAATTGGGCAAACCACTCATTCATCATTCGATAAAAGGCTTGTTTAGTTTCTCCTTCGTGGCTACCCGAAACAGGTCGAGAGTGTCTGTCGTCGGCGCTGATCCGTGGTACGGTCAGCGCCACGCTCTCCACATCATCGCTCTGACTCTTCTCGGTTGAGTCCATTTACTATACAAAACAAAGTTCAGGCTGTCGAAGTCACCACACTATCAACATATAACCACAGGCATGTATAGCTAGACTCACACGCGCCACGGTAGTCCTATAATCGACTAAACCGTAAGCTCTGATACCAATCAAATGTAACACCCCTTACCCGGTACCCTTGCCGGAATCGAGTACGTGGCATTACTAGACGTGACCATTAACTCGAGGAGTAAAAATTTTAAAGCTGCCCAACTGCGTTACGCTGACTAAATCGGCCATAACTCGAGTTACAAAACTCGAAATTTAGATCCGTAAATTTTCCTTGAAACTAGACTCATATAAATATTCACCATAATTTTTCCAGAATTTTTCATGTGGCCAATTAGTACAGTTTATTCTTCAAAGTTACCCTTATTACACTGCTGGACAATTCTGACCTGTCCCTATAAAACTGCAGTTATCAGATTGAACAAATTTCCTATGATGTTCTTGTTTATACCATTGAAAAATAGACTCATTTGGGATTCTACACATATAAATCACGATTCCTAATTATTTTTGTACAATTTTTGACAATTTTTCCAAAACGGGACAGTAGCTCACGAATTCATTCAGAGCAGGTCTCGTTAAAACTTAATTATCTCATAATATACCAATCTTTTACCTATTCTGTTTCTTTCATGTAAAAATAGACACACTAAGGTTCAATTTCATAACTCACTCACCTCCAATCTCAATATACCCTATTTTTGGTGATTTTTCTAACTCACGTCACTGCTGCCACTACAAGCTGTTTTATTTCATTCAAAAAAAAAAATATAAATAAACTAGCTTCTAACCGAACCTACCTACATCTCAAATTCAAGGATTCAATTCATATACAAACATTTCCTTAATAAAAACGATTAACTTGATTAAGAATGCATAGACATTGCTACCATGAACCAACTTACATTCAAAACACACCAACGTACTTAACAAAGATTTAGCCATTTTCGCATGGCTATTTTTAGTTGTTTTTACACATAAACCTTAAGATTCCATCAAACAAAAACCAAGTCCTTCCTATACATGCCTTTGCTTAAAACCAAAATGAAAGAGTACCCAAAATGTAGATTGATAGTGTGAGCGACTTTCCGACGATCCCGATGAGCTTGTTGCTTGTTCCTAATCTATAAAACAGAGGAAACATCTCACATAATTAAGCTTACTAGCTTAGTAAGTCCTAACTCATGATAATAGAACATTTAATTATTTACGAAAAGAAAACAATCAACATACTGCATCTCACATAGGCAATTAAGTAAATAGTTTACACAAAGCCGAATACTAGTAATTCAGTAAACTAAGTGAATTAGGGATCATTTCCTTAAACCTACATTTCTTCGTAGTTCATATAAGTATATCGCATGGAAATCTACTTTCTTAACGTCTATACATGAAAACCAATTGTTCCATAATAGCACGTTCTAAGCTCGGCTCAGTCAAACTACATCCATCAATATTAATTTGACCCAAGTAATATTAAACATAGCATACCTTACATACTTATCTCGAACCGTATTCTTAACAATTTAGCTCTAAATTGTCTTGAACAAAGATTCAATTTCTCTTTGGTAAAATACATCACGCAGCATCAAGCACGCTAGGCGTAAAAGCTCGAAAAAAGTAACACCGGCACAAGGCACGCTAGGCGTAAAGCCCGATAAATAACACCGCACGAGGCTCGCTAGGCATAAAGCCCGATTATGTCACCAAGCACGAAGCTGCTAGGCATAAAGCCCGATTATATCACAAACACGACGGGCTGCTAGGCATAAAGCCCGAATGTCAAAAATAACTTTACATACTTTTCGCATTTCATTTGTCACATATCGAACCACATGCATTTATTCACATTTAGTTAAATACATTTGAAATCAACCCAATCCATCATCATCACATTCGGCCAACTCATGGTTTTACACCAACTCATACAAATTCTATCATCCATTAAATTTTGTAAATAACCTCAAAACATAAGATTGCTCAAGAACTTACTTATCCATTTGCTTTAGCCAAATAAATTCACTTCAATACTATCTGATTACACTCGGCTATATCATGAATTTATACATTAAATTTCCACAGATTTATCATTCACTAAATTCGTGATTAACTTATTGACATATTTTAGATAAAGGACTTACCTCGGTTGTCGATAAGCCGTGCAAATCGGCTACTCGATAATCTTTGTTTTTCCTCGATCTTGTTCCTTCTCTTTTTGTTCCCGATCTAAAAATGTTAAATAAATTTTGTTCATATTCACCCTGTCCCTTTTTACTCAACTCAAAACAAATTACACACAACTTAATTCAAGAAAACTAGGAATCGAATCCTTACTTCATACATTTAATCTAAACAATAACCACACCAAATTCAAGCATTTAACTTTTCCAATTTAACCGATTGCACACCACAACATAATTTCAACTCATTTGGATTTCTTTTCCATGGCCGAATGGCCCTTAGGTCTCTAGGATCCTCTATAACCCTTCCTTCTATCCCTTTAATGTACTTTAGTTTAAAACTTATCTTCTTATCTATGGCCATACATTCACTTTATAAGTATACATATATAACCGAATGCAATTGCTTAATATCATTCTTTCCTATGACCGAATTTGCTAATTCAAGTACCCACGCATTTTCTTCAACACAATACCAAGCAACAAGCTAATTAACCATAATTTATTCCTCCAAAGCCCAGCCGAATATTAGTTTGTTAAAATCCAAGATTTTAACTTAATTTTCATTAGCATCAAACGCAAGCAATACTATATAAAATGACTTATTAAAAACAAGTTAAAATACTCACCCATTTTTCTATTTAGCAAACAATTAGACTAACCATAGCTAACATGTTTCCATCGAACATGAAAAAGCCATAGAACTAGATCATGGCGAACCTAAGGGAGCTTAAGTCTCAAGTTTTGCACCATAATTCGATAGTATAAAAGACTACCCACAACCATGCAAAAATCATCAAAAATGAAGCTTAATACCTCACCTTAGAGACACATGCATCAGCCGAATGAAGAAGGTAAGTTTCTTCTCTTCTTCAAGGTGAGATTCGGGTAGATGAAGGAGGAAAGAGATGTAAATTAATTTCCTTTTTGTTTAATTCTACTAACACCTTATTTTAGCATGCTTTTAATATAATATATTACTTATGTTTATAATATATTTATAAAAGCTTAATATTCTTAGCATGCTTACATAAAATAATGTCTTAAAAACAATATTTTAAAGCCATGAGTTATTTTATTACAAGCTTGCCGTCCACCTCTCTAACAAGGGGAATTTGACATGCAAATCCCTATGTTTAAGTCTCAATTCACTTAGCCCCTTATTTGTTTCATGTTTGCTATCTTAGTTCCTTTGGCAATTTAGTCCTTTTTGCCAATTAAACACCCAAACAGTTTAAATTCTCAAACAAAACATTCACATGCAACAATTCACCCATAATGGACACAAAGTAAAAATATATATATATATAAAAATATTTATTGGGATCGGATTAGTGGTCCCGAAACCACCGTTCCGATTAGGGTCAAAATTGGTCTGTCACAATGATGGTCTATTTGCCATTTAAAGGCCTCTAGTTTAAACCCCCATTTAAATCAAGTACTTATGTTCTAGAACTCATATTTTTGCAATTAATGCAATTTAATCCCAATAATAAAATTGCGCACTTTATCGATATAAATTACTTAACAAAATTTGCACACCATCACCCAGACATATCATAGACTCTAAAACAATCATAAATTAAATATTTTTTTACTTCGGGTTTGTGGTCTCAAAACCACTGTTCCGACTAGGTCATATTTTGGGCTGTTACAAGTGTGGTGAGGCCATGTGACATGATCCATATCGTGTGCTGTAGGGCACAGCCGTGTCGCTACCTGTGTGCCAGACCGTGTAGTTTTTAAAATGATGCCACACGGCTGTGTCGCTGTAACATCCTAGATTAGGGGTTATGCGTTCGTGCCTAATTCATGAGTTAGTAGGTTTTGGCAGTGTTGGAAGTGTATTAAGGGTTTTTAGAATTCTAGGATGGTAGAAGAAAGCTTTGGAAAATTATTGGTTTTTAAGTAAAAAGGGAAGCTAGGTAAATGAGGCTTTAAAAGAAACTCCGTGTGAAGCATGACACAAGGAACCATGTGGTAAAATGGCATGTTTTATGAATTATGAATGTGTTATGTGAATTCTAGAAATAAGGAAATGTAAGGAAATGTATGGAAATGTATGGAAATGTAAGCAAATGTAAGGAAATGTAAGGAAATGTATGGAAATGTATGGAAATGTAAGGAAATGTAAGGAAATGTGAGGAAATGTATGGAAATGTAAGGAAATGTCTTATCTTGGAAATGTAGGGAAACGTCCTGGAAATGTAAAGGAATAAAGAGGAAAGTGAACATTTATGGAAACTAGGGAAATGATTTAGAAATGATTCAAAAGAGGAAAGTGAACATTTCTGGAAACTTGGAAATGTAAGGAAATGATTCAAAAGAGGAAAGTGAACATTTCTGGAAACTTGGAAATGTAAGGAAATGTCAAGTTTATAGAGCCGATCGAAAATTTTTGGAAACTTAGAAATGACTTAGAAATGACGAGTTTTAAGGTTTAAAAGGGGAAATTAAGGCAAGGTGGCCTTAAAAGAAAAAGTTTGTGAAATTTGACACACAAACAGGCTTGGAAAAGTGGCCTGAAGATGTCACTTAAGGCCTATGGAAATGGCGCCATATGCAAGAGGAATGGGCCTAAGTTCGAGTCACTTGGGAAGCAAATAAATGAGGTTTTATTTTTGCTTCCAGAAGACTGAAATGGACGGCACATGCTTCTAGAAAGGAGGTGTCTTATTTTCATAAATATTCGATTAAAAAGGTGATAAACAAAGGATTTTTAAATTGGATTATTTTGAAGAGATAAATGTTGGATTAAACTCTTTCATTTTAGGAGATAATTAAAGAGATAAAGCTATCAAAATAGAAGAGTGGTGGCCAAGTAAGGGATTCTGAGTAGTAGTTTCGGCTATAAAATGAAGAAAATAGGGCTACTCATAAATTTTTCTTCCTCCTCTTCTCTCTGCCAAATTTCTGAGTGCTCTCTTCTCTTCTCTTCTCTTTTTCTTTTGTCAAGCCGAATCTATAGTCCACCATTGTCAAAATTCTCAAGTTTTCTTTTCTTCCTATTTCTTCTTACCAATCCATTCAAAAGCCGAATCTTGGAAGGGCTTCAAGTAGAGGTGCTGTTGATTTCTTCAAAGGTAAGAACAAGTTTGATTTCCATTCTTTTCTTTTAGATTAGCCGAGAGATAATCTAACCCCATACATATTATGGTTGCCGAATATGGAAGGATCTTTCGGGATTATCAGAGTAGTCGACTAAAAGGAGGAGTATTCGGGATTTTTAAGATTAAGGTAAGACATGTGAATATTCGGTGAAAGGCCTTGATTTATCTTTCGATGATTAAGATTAAGTCTAACGTAAGGTTTTAGGGATTTCGACATTCCTAGGGAAACAAGGAACAGTTTCGGGAATTCTTAGTGTTCCAATCGGCAACAAGGTAAGAATACTAATCCTACTAGGATTTGGAATCTTGGCCGAATGGCTTTTTATTAAGGTAGTAAGTGATAAATCAATGTAGGGATTAAGGATCTAAGCATTAGATCAAGCTTTTCGGATCTGAAGGAAATTTTAAGCGAATCAGGTGTGTACCCTACACTAATCTTAATAGATTTATGGCTTAAACTTGATATATGTGTTAACATGAAAGTGTTAATCAGGTGTGTACCCCACACTACTTTGTAATATGAATTATGGTTATACGTATTAAAATATGTGTTAATGGAAATATGAACATGGCTAAGGTACCATGTTATGGTACTAAGTACTCAGGTACGTTTCCTACTCCTACTAGGAATATGAAATATGTTATTCGTAACATGAGAATATTATACGGTTGTGAACTCTGGTATATTATGCATATTAATATATGGGGCATATGGTTGTATATCGAAAGGGGAAGTGAAAAGTGGTGACTTAAGACCACGATGTCGAAAAGTGGTGACTTACGACACACAGTAATCTAAAAAGTGGTGACCTAAGACCACATGAGAATCTGAAAAGTGGTGACCTAAGACCACTGAGATCGCGGTGACTTAAGCCCGCAATTTGGTGTGTAGCGGAAGGAGGGTCGACTTAGTAGTCCCCACGGTGTGTTTGGCAGTGCACGGGGTGTGTAGCGGATGGCATCTAGGTTTTGGGTTGGGATTGCATCATAACTTGTATTCATTGTTCTCGAATGTGTAACTCCTGTATGCCTAATTCTATTATGATTTAGTGTTGTGTACACATTGAGTCTGTTGACTCACCCCGTTGTGGGAACATTTTTGTGTGATGATCGAGTAATGGACCTGGGTCGGTGGAGCTTAAAGGTGGCCATGCACAGCAATAAATTTTACGATTTGGACTTTTATTTTTACTTAAGTACTTTCAATTATTTGGATTTATTTGATGTAATAAGGCCATAGGGAACTATTTTATTTTACATTTATTTTATTTATTATGTTTACAAATTTTTATCAATTAAAGTTTATGTAAAATTTCTTTTAAAATAAACCCTAAATGTTTTTTCACCTTAAATAAATGGATTTCAATGTAAGATAAATTGGTTTTCAACACAAGCCCAGCCCAAACCATATTTTCTTTAAAATCGCACAAGTTTTCTCTAAGTAACAAAGAACTTTGAAACCGGTTTCTTGAGGAACATACCAAATCTGGTCAAAGCTCGTGGGCCGGGTTTGGGGTGTTTCAATTTGGCATCAGAGCCCAGTTTCAAACTCTTGGCCTGAGGGTTAAGGCCCAAAACGTTTTCAAATCGAGCCCAAGTAAGTTTTATGAAAATATTTTTGAAATAAAGGTTTTTTCGGCATGGCACCCAAGTCTCCACCATGATCCACTAGGTAAGTACCCCTATCCATTGTGTGATTTATTGTATGATCTGTAGATAGGTAGAAATGGAATGGAACGTAGATTAGCATGATAAGTACTTGAACCATAGGATTAGTTTTCCCCAACACTTACATAAGACTTAAGTGCCTAACTAAACAACCCTATGGCTAAGTCGCCGAGTTAGGGTGTGGTAACCCCTGTGTGCATGTCTAGGATTGGATCCAGAAGAGCCTGGTACTTAAGCAGTCCTAGTGACTCACCTCCTCTTCGCTGGAATCCTACATGGTGCGTAGCTTCGGCTCACCCTAACCAAGAGGACTCGGTCATAGGCTAAACACAATAACTAAAACCCGAAAGGGAACTAGCCGTATTTTTATAAAAACCCTAGTTTTAAAACTCTTAAAATTTCCCTTTTAATTAGTGAGAACTATTTTTTACAAAATTTTCCGAAAAATTTTCGATTTATAAAAATTACCTAAATACCCCTGATTGTGAAATCACAAAAAATCCCCTTGGTTTATAAAATGTCCAAACTACCCATAGTTTAATCAAGATTTCATTACTTTATAAATGTCCAAAAACCCTAATTTGCAAAATATCAAAATACCTTGATTTTGGAAAATTACGAAATTGCCCCTCACTTACAAAATTACCAAAATGACCCTGATTTTCAAATTTTTGAAAACATCACTGTTTTGGAAAGTACAATTCTCAAAAAGAACCCTCAAAGTTTTGCAACTTTTGAAATATTTCTGATTTACTAGATTTTACAAATTTACCCCGAATTGTGAAAAATTACCAAAATACCCCTGAGGTTTAAAATTACCGAAATAACCCCAGATTTCAAAATTTTTCCAAAATACCCCGGGAATTTAAAAATACCAAAATACTTTGTGACAAAATCACCAAGGAACTTTTTCTTTTGAAAAATTACGAAAATACTCCTGTAGGACAAAATAACAAAAAATACCCCTGGGTAGTGGAAAAACAACAACAATGAAAATAACAACGTTTCTCTGAATGAACGAAAGTTCATAATTGATTGATGGATGTATGAAGGAATGAAAAGACTATGTGCATGTATGAATACGAAAGAACCACTCCTAAACCTCTTGTCATAAAATTTCTTCGCGGGTAAACAAGTGAAACAAAAGTACTAATGTATAAAACTCTTAAATCAGATTAAATCGCGACGTTAGAAAATGAGTTCTAGGGGACGTGAACTTAGAGATTATGCCTAGAAGGTATGATGGCTCTATTAAGATCAGAGTGAGCAGCGTAAGCATAGTGCGGTGAGAAGGATTGTACGACTGTTAGTAAGTAATTTCGAGGACGAAATTATTTTTAAGGAGGGTAGAACTGTAACATCCTAGATTAAGGGTTATGCGTTCGTGCCTAATTCATGAGTTAGTAGGTTTTGGCAGTGTTGGAAGTGTATTAAGGGTTTTTAGAATTCTAGGATGGAAGAAGAAAGCTTTGGAAAATTATTGGTTTAAGTAAAAAGGAAGCTAGGTAAATGAGGCTTTAAAAGAAACTCAGTGTGAAGCATGACACAAGGAACCATGTGGTAAAATGGCATGTTTTATGAATTATGAATGTGTTATGTGAATTCTAGAAATAAGGAAATGTAAGGAAATGTATGGAAATGTATGGAAATGTAAGGAAATGTAAGGAAATGTAAGGAAATGTATAGAAATGTATGGAAATGTAAGGAAATGTAAGGAAATGTGAGGAAATATGGAAATGTAAGGAAATGCAAGGAAATGTAGGGAAATGTCTTGTCTTGGAAATGTAGGGAAACGTCCTGGAAATGTAAAGGAATAAAGAGGAAAGTGAACATTTATGGAAACTAGGAAAATGATTTAGAAATGATTGAAAAGAGGAAAGTGAACATTTCTGGAAACTTGGAAATGTAAGGAAATGATTCAAAAGAGGAAAGTGAACATTTCTGGAAACTTGGAAATGTAAGGAAATGTCAAGTTTATAGAGCCGATCGAAAATTTTTGGAAACTTAGAAATGACCTAGAAATGACGAGTTTTAAGGTTTAAAAGGGGAAATTAAGGCAAGGTGGCCTTAAAAGAAAAAGTTTCTGAAATTTGACACACAAACAGGCTTAGAAAAGTGGCCTGAAGATGTCACTTAAGGCCTATGGAAATGGCGCCATATGCAAGAGGAATGGGCCTGAGTTCGAGTCACTTGGGAAGCAAATAAAGGAGGTTTTATTTTTGCTTCCAGAAAACTGAAGTGGACGGCACATGCTTCTAGAAAGGAGGTGTTTTATTTTCATAAATATTCGATTAAAAAGGTGATAAATAAAGGATTTTTAAATTGGATTATTTTGAAGAGATAAATGTTGGATTAAACTCTTTTATTTTAGGAGATAATTAAAGAGATAAAGCTATCAAAATAGAAGAGTGGTGGCCAAGTAAGGGATTCTGAGTAGTAGTTTCGGCTATAAAAGGAAGAAAATAGGGCTACTCATCAATTTTTCTTCCTCCTCTTCTCTCTGCCGAATTTCTGAGCGCTCTCTTCTCTTCTCTTCTCTTTTTCTTTTGTCAAGCCTAATCTATAGTCCACCATTGTCAAAATTCTCAAGTTTTCTTTTCTTCCTATTTCTTCTTACCAATCCATTCAAAAGCCGAATCTTGGAAGGGCTTCAAGCAGAGGTGCTGTTGATTTCTTCAAAGGTAAGAACAAGTTTGATTTCCATTCCTTTCTTTTAGATTAGCCGAGAGATAATCTAACCCCATACATATTATGGTTGCCGAATATGGAAGGATTTTTCGGGATTATCAGAGTAGTCGACTAAAAGGAGGAGTATTCGGGATTTCTAAGATTAAGGTAAGACATGTGAATATTCGGTCAAAGGCCTTGATTTATGTTTCGATGATTAAGATTAAGTCTAACGTAAGGTTTTAGAGATTTCGACATTCCTAGGGAAACAAGGAACAGTTTCGGGATTTCTTGGTGTTCCAATCGGCAACAAGGTAAGAATACTAATCCTACTAAGATTTGGAATCTTGGCCGAATGGCTTTTTATTAAGGTAGTAAGTGATAAATCAATGTAGGGATTAAGGATCTAAGCATTAGATCAAGCTTTTCAGATCTCAAGGAAATTTTAAGCGAATCAGGTGTGTACACTACACTAATCTTAATAGATTTATGGCTTAAACTTGATATATGTGTTAATATGAAAGTGTTAATCAGGTGTGTACCCCACACTACTTTGTAATATGAATTATGGTTATATGTATTTAAATATGTGTTAATGGAAATATGAACGTGGCTAAGGTACCATGTTATGGTACTAAGTACTTAGTTACGTTTCCTACTCCTACTAGGAATATGAAATATGTTATTCGTAACATGAGAATATTATACGATTGTGAACTCTGGTATATTATGCATATTAATATATGGGGCATATGGTTGTATATCGAAAGGGGAAGTGAAAAGTGGTGACTTAAGACCACATTAATCTGAAAAGTGGTGACTTACGACCACAGTAATCTGAAAAGTGGTGACCTAAGACCACTGTAATCTGAAAAGTGGTGACCTAAGACCAAGATGTGGTGACTTAAGCCCGCAATTTGGTGTGTAGCAGAAGGAGGGTCGACTTAGTAGTCCCCACAGTGTGTTTGACAGGTACGGGGGTGTGTAGCGGATGGCATCTAGGTTTTCGGTTCGGGATTGCATCATAACTTGTATTCATTGTTCTGAATGTGTAACTCTTGTATGCCTAATTCTATTATGATTTAGTGTTGTGTACACATTGAGTCTGTTGACTCACCCCGTTGTGGGAACATTTTTTAGGTGATGATCAGTAATGGACCGGGTCGGCTGGAGCTTAAAGGTGGCCATGCACAGCAATAAATTTTACGATTTGGACTTTTATTTTTACTTAAGTACTTTCAATTATTTGGATTTATTTGATGTAATAAGGCCATAGGGAACTATTTTATTTTACATTTATTTTATTTATTATGTTTACAAATTTTTATCAATTAAAGTTTAAGTAAAATTTCTTTTAAAATAAACCCTAAATGCTTTGTCACCTTAAATAAATGGATTTCAATGTAAGATAAATTGGTTTTCAACACAAGCCCAACCCAAACCATATTTTCTTTAAAATCGCACAAGTTTTCTCTAAGTAACAAAGAACTTTGAAACCAGTTTTCTTGAGGAACATACCCAATCTGGTCAAAGCTCGTGGACCGGGTTTGGCGTGTTTCAGTCGCTGGCCATGTGCTAACCCGTGTAGCATTTGATATTGAGTCACACGGTCGTGTCATAGGTCGTGTGTCGTCTCGTGTGAAATATGCACGTATATTGTTTTGATATACGTTTAGGGCACACGTCTGTGTAGGTTACTTGTGCGCAACACATGGCCGTGTGGCAGCCTGTTTCCCAGGTCGTGTGTGCCCAAAAATGACCAATTTCAAGCTCAAATTTCACCGATTTGCTTAGGGTACCTAAACACATTCAAGCACACAACTTTACAAGCCAAAGACCATATTTAATAACACTTAAACGTGTCAAAAAATTCAACCTATGTACTTAATCAATGTGCCATCATTGACACCACAACACATTTCATGAAATTTAATATCCAAAGTTGCATATACAAGATAAAAACATCTATTTTATTTTATACCATTGTTCCACATATTGTCACTATTTTCATTCTTAATCAACAAGCTTAACTTAGTAAAACATGCCAAATTTCAATTATTCTTTAATCACACAACATAAGTTCTAGTAAAACTTGCTCAAAACCTAGAAACCATTATCATGAATACAAAGGGTCCTAATACATGCCATATATACGAACCAAAATCAATGTTTCCTAAAGATTTCCAAGATAGTGTGATTTCTTGTGTTCCGATCTTCCGAGCCCTCAAAACAAAATCTATAAATGAAACAAATACAAGCTTGAATAAGGCGTAGTAAGTTCATTTAATAAATCGGTAAGCTTTTCCAACCAAACAAAGTAATCAATTTCATTTTAATTTTAAATAATAAAATTCCCATAAATTGCAACTTTTTCTGAGAAGTGACAATCTGTACAATATTTCAGTATATTCAATGAGTAAGGCTCATTTGAACAACTTTCAGTAGGTATGGCTGATAGAACATACTTTTCAGTGGATTCGGTAGGTATGGCTCGATGGAGCCTACTTTTTAGTGGATTCGATAGGTATGGCTCGAAAGCGCATATGTTTCAGTAGATTCAGTAGGTATGGTTCGATAGTACATATATATTAGTAGATTCAGTAAATATCGCTCATTTGAGCACTGATCAGTATATCAGTGGATAACGCTCATTTGAGCTTAATTTAGTATATCGGTGAATATTGCTCGTTGAACTTCAATATAACATAACATTCAATAATAGTATATTAACAAAGAATATAAGGACTATTAGAAGCATAAATAAATGCACGAACTTATAGGATTGATTAGCAGTAATAACTCATAGTATCTGTAATAGCCCATTTTTCAATGGTGTTGAAAACAGTGGTTTCGAGGCCACATACCCGATGAGTAAGTTCGTAAATGTTATTTTTAAATATGTATGAGTTAAATATAGTATTAAAATAAATTTTGAATTGACTTTATGTTATTTGAATGAATAATTAAGTGGTATGACCTAAAAGTCAAGTGGTTTTAGAAAATGAGGTATCTTAAAGTTTCATTAAGAAATTTTAATGTTTATATAATTAAATAATTAAAAAGAACTAAATTGTAAAGGATGTAAAACTTGATCACTGTTAGATTTGAATGATTAAATGGATTAATGAATATAAGTGGAAGGATTAATTGTAACAGCCCGTTTTTAGTCAAATCAGAACAATGGTTTCGAAACCACAAACTCGATATCAAAAAATTATTTTAATATTGTTTTCGGTATTTACAGCATGTTATTTGATATGTGTGAAAATTTCGTGAGCTAATTTTATCGATTGGTTGGTTAATTTGAGAAATACACTAAATCGAGTATAATGCAAAAGTGCTATTCTATTAGCTAAACGTGTCAAATAGCTATAGAACCTTAAAGTTGAGGTTTATATGTGATAAATAGTCCAATAATTTGATAATGGATGATATTGGTTTGGCATTATTTAAATATTGAATTAATAATAAGGTTAATTAGGTAATTTGGTAATTAAAAGACTAATTAAAATAAAACAAAACAATTATCTATTCATTTGTCATCTTCTCCAACCGAACTAGGGTGCAAAAGAAGCCATTTTTAAGCTCTCATATTCGACCATCTTCAATTCTTGCATTTAGGTACGATTTTTGTCCCGTTTTTAATAATTTCTACATTTTTTAGATTGTTGCAGTTAGGTCCAGCTAGCCCAGGGACTAATTTGCAAAACTGTTAAAGATTTTGAATGATGCCATTGATGAACACATGAGTATTTTGATGTTTGATGATAGATTATGAATATTTGATGTTAGTTAAACAAGTTTTGTTAAGTGATTTTTGATGAAAATGCAAATTAAGGGCTAAATTGAGAAATGTTGGAAATATGTGATTAAATATGTGAATAAATGAAAAATGTGGGTTGATATGTGTATTAGGTAACTTCAGCTAGCATTTAATTGAATGAAATTGCACCAATTTGTGATATTGTGTAATAAGTACTAAATTGTGAGAATGTGAAAGTTTTGGGGCAAATGTGTAAATAGCCTTGATGTACGTTTTTGGATTGAATTGAATAAATATATAAAATAAGTTGATTTGATTTTGATTATTTATAGATCACGAAAAGAGGAATTCAGACATAGATCAAGGAAAAAGCAAAGTAATTGAATAGGCGGTCCGTTTCGTCATATCCGTACACGAGGTAAGTTCGTATAATTGAACTTGAATGGGTAATTATTCAATTGATGGATAGTATTGAGATTTTATTTATTCTATGGCTAAATGTGATGAATTTGATTTAAATGTACAGTTTAAGTCGACGAGATACTGAATAAGACTATAGCTGGGTTATGGCAATCGGATAATAAGACCATAACCGCGTTATGGCATGTAAATGTAAGACCAAGGCAGGGCCTTGGCAATGTATGTGTAAGACCATAGTTGGACTATGGCATCGAAAAATCAACGTACTTATATCATAAGCATTTATAAACTCGAAGTCATTCGATAAGCAAATTGGTGAGAATAGATATGTATCCGTATAGGTATGTACAGAAAACTGTTCGAATGATGAATTATAAGAATATGTGAACTTATGAGTTGCTTTGTAGTTAAACTTTATGTTTTCTTATTGATTGAGGTTTTAATTGCAAATTACGTATCTACTTGGAATTGTTAATGAATGATGTTGATTATTTCATATATACATACGAACTTACTAAGCTTTATAGCTTACTTTATTTATTTCCTTCTATGTTTTATAGTAAATCGAAGCTAGCTCGGAACCGGGGATCATCAGGAACTTCATCGCACTATCGGACATCTAGTTTGGTACTTTTGATGTGTATATTTATGGTATGTGGCATGTATAGGCTTGAGTCATTTTGATATGTTTGATGAACATGTATTTTGGGCCATTTAAGTTGGCTTGTGTTTATGATTTTGTTAATGTATAAAGATGTGTAAATGGCTTTGTTTTAAGTTAGATAAATGACCTATAATGAATGAATGAGGTTGAATTGATAATGCATATTTGGAATGGTTTTATTGAATGAATCATATATGTGAATTATGTTTTGTAAAACAAGATGAGTTGATAAGTATTTGAAAATGTAAATGGCATTGAATTGACTATTGAAATAGTGGAAATAGATATAGTATCAATTGTGTATTGGTTAATGACCTTTGGCTGCATAATTGTGTCTTAAATTGGTACCATTTGGGTTATGTAGGTATATGGAAAGATGGGTGGCAAATTGGCTTGGTAAATAGCCTATTTTTGTGCACACGGGAAGAGACACGGGCGTGTGTCTCAGCTGTGTGTGACACATGGTCAGGTTACACGGCCGTGTGTCCCCTAGTGTTGAATTTGAAATGAATTCAGTATGCTCCGCAAAGTCTCACACACGGGCATGTGATCGACCGTGTGGCACAATTCACTATGCCCTCGAAATGGCACATGGCCTACCATACGAGCGTGTGACTTGGCCATATTGCATAAGTTAGTATACCCTATAGGCTTGGCACGACCTAATACACAGTTTGGCACATGTACCCCTTTTTTTCACACAGCTTGTGACACAGACGTGTCTAGTGGTCGTGTGAGACACATGGCCTGGTCACACGGGCATGTGTCCTCTATTTGGAGAAAATTTTTTCTAAGTATGGAAAAATTTCCCAAGCTATCATTTTAGTCCTGAACCATTTCTAATGTATGCTTAAGGCCTCGTAGGCTCGATTAAGGGACACTATCATTATTTGTGATTGAATTGTAATTAATATGATAAATTGTATATGAAATGTATGTTTATAAGTGTTGTAAGTTAGGAAATGCTCTATAATCCTATTCTGACAATGAATACGGGTGAGGGGTGTTATATTTATTGGTATCAAAGCTAAAGTTTAGTCAATTCTAGGACTAACGTAGCATGTGTGAGAGTTTAGCTATACATGCCATATATAACTTGTGATAGTGTGATGAAATGTTGACATTATAAACTATGTTTTTGTATAGTAATAGATCTTGAACGAGCTATAGCAGATGATGTTGAGATAATGCGCCAGCTCCCACTCAAGGGACAACACCTTTCGAATCTAGAATGGTGTTGAGTAGTCACGGAGTGAGGCTAAAGAAGTCGTTTTCCAGATGATGAATGAGTGGTTCACTCAATATGTTTGGACAAATCCAGTTGCTCAACAACCTCCACCCCCTCCTATTTCCCAAACAGTACCTGTAGCTCCTCAAGGAGTCGAGCTTTTAAGATTGAATAAGCCACTAGTCGATAAAATTCGTAAGCATGAGGCTGAAGAGTTTAGGGCTAACGTTGAAGATGATCCTGCGAGAGTCGAGTTTTGGCTTAAAAATACGATCCGTGTTTGATAAACTTTCCTGCACACAGGCTGAATGTTTAAAGTATGTTATATCCCTTTTGAGAGACACTGCATACTAGTGGTGGAATACATTAATATCTGTGGTTACAAGAGAGAGAGAGTCACCTGGGAGTTCTTTCGGACTGAGTTTCGAAAAAGTACATAAGTCAATGATTTTTGGATCAAAAGCATAAAGAGTTTTTAGAACTAAAACAAGTCACTGTAACCGAGTACGAGAGAGAATTTGTACAGTTAAGTAAATATGCTCGAGAGTAAGTTTCGACTGAAGAGATAATGTGCAAGTAGTTTTTTGATGGGTTGAACAAAGATATTAAACTTCTAGTCGAGATATTGGATTTAAAAGAATTTGTTGTGTTAGTCGAACGTGCTTGCAAAGCTAAAAAACTGGGCTAAGAAAAGAGAAAGGCTGATTCGAAAGCTAGAGATTCGAGAAAGAGATTAATGAATAAACCCTATCACTCTTCATCAAAGAAATCTCGAGATTCGTATAGTCGATCAAATGCACCAGTGGAATACTCTAATAGAGAATGTGGGAAGCAATTTACAGGTTCAAAAACTCCAGCTATGTCAGTAGCAGGTGTGGGTAATGTTAGACCGAACAAACCTGAATGTGGACGATATGGAAAACGATACTTTGGAGAGTGCAGAATGAATGACAATGCCTGTTTTAGATGTGGTTCGCATGAACACTTCATTCAAGATTGTCCTGAGTTAGATGAGAAAGATAAATCTCAAGTGCAAGACAAAGCAAAATGACTGCAATAGGAAGACCATTCCGTAATGTTGGAAACGTGAGTGGTGGTAGATGTGTGACACGAGGTACTGCTGTGAGATCCGAGGCCAGAGCACCTGCTAGAGCCTGCGCTATTCGCGCTCAAGAAGAAGCGTCATCTCCAGATGTTATCACCGTTACTTTCACTCTCTATGATACTAATGTGATTGCATTGATAGATCCAATACCAACTCATTCTTATATATGTATGAAATTAGTATCTAGTAAGACTTTGCCTGTAGAGTCTACTGAATTTGTGATTAGAGTATCAAACCCCTTAGGCAAATGTGTTTTTGTTGACAAAGCCTGCAAGAATTGTCCGTTAATGAATCAGAATTTCTATTTTCTAGCTAATCTGATGTTGTTGCCATTCGATGAATTTGATGTGATTTTGGGTATGAATTGGCTAACGATGCATGATGCTATAGTGAATTGTAGACAAAAGACAATTGAACTGAAATGTTAGAATAATGAGACTATTAGAATTGAATCTGATGATTTGAATAGTTTGCCAGTTGTGATATCGTCTATGTTAGCTCAGATATTTGTGAGAAAGGGGTGTGAAGCTTATCTTGCTTATATACTTGATACAAGAGTGATAGAAATAAAGATTCAATTAGTACCAGTTGTGTGCGAGTATCCAGATGTATTTCCTGAAGAGTTACCAGGTTTACCACCTATTAGAGATGTAACACCCCCAAACACGGCCCATGAGTTTCGACCAGATCTGGTATGCTACGAGTTGTACATGGAAAACTTTTGCTTTGTTGATTTGGCAGTCATAAGTTAATTTAAACATTATTTGAATAAATGAGTGACATTAAAAAAAACTTATGAATATTATTAAATATAATAAAACCTTTGACACAAATTCACAAGTTGCAGAACTTTTATAAAAAAACTACTTAGATGAATAAAAACTATGGGGGGATTATTACATATAATTTACCAAAACTAAAATCTTAAGAAAAACTGAAATAATCTAGAGAAATATAAATAAAAAACTGGATGGCCTCTCGAGTCCGTCTCAGCTCCCATGTCCACGATCTACTGCTCATCTGAAAGAGTAGAGAAAAAGGAAAGCGGTGAGTCACCAAGACTCAGTGTATAAATCTCAAAACACACAATGACTGAGCCACAAAGCAGTTATGGGCCCCTGGCCCATACATAAAGGCAACAATCATGAATATAAATCAAATGTTAAACAATGAATAGCCTAACCCATCCTAGGTTTCCATCCTCTACACACCAACCTGTACCAACCATCACACCTTGGGTATTTCTAGAATCAACCCTCCATTCGCTACACACCATAACGACAGTCGTACTGCCTATTCCAGTTATTCAGGAATCATTAAACGTGGCATAGCCACCGATCACTGTGTGACCTAACATTCATATTTGTGGGATTTCTACCACCCATCACTATGTGACCTATCATGCACTTCCCCTTCAATGACATAACCCCACCCCATGCATACACATAAAACAAACATCATGCAGATTTATACATATTTCGATACACATAGAGAGTTCTATGTTTACGTACCTGGCATCTTAGCATAACCCCTTTTTGGGTTCCATTCGACTGTCTATACAGCCTCTTTTCGGCTTTTTAGCCCATAACATAAATATATAGACATACATACAGGATTAATAGTATGTTAGAGATCTACACGCCTGATTACTGATAGAATGATACTTCCTATGTCGACGCTATCCGTAGTTGACACAACCGCTATCTGCCTAAGATATTGTTAAGCCGGTCCACAACCAAGTGGCCAATCTCGAACAGCGAATCTTTGTTCGTTTCTTAAACTTAGGATTCTCTCCTTTGCTCGATCCATATTTAATTCCATCACAAGTCCTTGTCAGAACTACTATCACAATTTATGATCGTTAATCCTCATCATAAAGTTAAGATCTTGCATATAATAAGCGAATCTAGTAAATATCTAGGGAAAATCTTCTTACCTTAAAATCTCGAAATTGGAGACTAACATTTTTCGGCTTTTAGATCTAGACGACCAAGTTTCCTTCAAATCCCGGAATGCCACCCAACATAGAACCATTAAATAAGTTTTTCAGCTTTTGCCTTTCAAAAACTGAAATAGAACATGAGAACTTAACAGAAGTCGACGCTTACCTTAACATAGGGGATTCGGCTAGCACTAGAGAGAATTCAGCAATGCCAAAGGAAAAGATTAAATGCCGGAAGAATATAACTATCTCACAAATGGAATGAAAAGAGAAAAACTATGGAGTTTTCAGCTTTTTAGAGAAATCGGCTCAAGAGATTATGAGCTCATTCAGAAGATTCTAAACGAAACACACAATAGTTGTTTATTAGTATATCCGAGAAGCACAAAAATGTATAATGATTTGAAATAGCTTTATTGGTGGCACGACATGAAACAAGATATCTCAGAATTTGTTTCAAAATGTTTGATTTGTCAGCAAGTCAAAGCTGAGCATCAATGCCATCAGGTTTATTAGAGCCTATTATGATTCTTGAGTGGAAGTAGGATAGAGTAACAATGGATTTCGTATTGGGTTTGCCCTTATCTCTGAAAAAGAAAGATGTGATCTGGGTTGTTGTTGATAGATTGACGAAATCAGCTCATTTCATTCCGATATGTACAGATTTCTCGCTTGATAAATTAACTGAGTTGTATATTTCTGAAATTGTGAGATTACATGGTGTTCCCCTAACTATTTTTTCGGATAGAGATCCAAGATTTACTTTGCGATTTGGAAGAAATTGCAAGAAGCTTTGGGTTCAAACTGCATTTTAGCACTGCGTTTCACCTGCAAATGGATGGTCAATCTGAACAAGTTATTCAGATACTTGAGGATATGTTGCGTTGTTGCATTCTTGAGTTTGAAGGTAGCTGGGAGAAATATCTGCCACTGATTGAATTTGCTTACAATAATAGCTTCCAATCGAGTATAAATATGGCACTGAACGAAGCTCTATACGGTCGTAAATGTAGAACACCATTGTACTAGACTGAGCTTAGAGAAAATAAGAATCACGGGGTTGATCTGATCAGAGAGACTGAAGAAAAAGTGAAAGTAATTCACAATAGTTTGAAGGCAGCTTTGGATCGACAGGAATCGTACACAGACTTGAAACAGAAAGATATTGAGTTCCAGATTGGGGATAAAGGGTTTTTGAAAGTGTCACCGCGGAAAAAGATATTGCGATTTCGTTGAAAAGGGAAATTAAGCCTGCTATTCATCGGACCGTATCAGATTACTGAGCAAGTTGGCCAGTGGCATATCGACTATCTTTACAGTCTAAGTTAGAGAAAATTCACAATGTGTTTCATGTGTCGATGCTTCAACGATACTGATCTGACCCTTCACATGTCATTTCCTCTTCCGAGGTTTAAATTCAGTCTGGTATGTCATATATTGAAGAACCGATTCGAATTTTAGCTCGTGAGATCAAAGAGATGAGAAATAAGAAAATCGCATTAGTAAAAGTATTATGGCATCGACACAGGGTTGAAGAAGCTACATGGGATCCTGAAGATGCTATGAGAAAATAATACCCGAACCTATTCACTGGTAAAATTTTCGGGGACTAAAATCCCTAAGGGGGTGTAACACCCCTTACCCGTATCCTTCACCGGAGGCATTACCGGACTTAATCACATATAACCAATCATTTCCAAGTCACAAATTTCCATTCAAATTTAAAACTATTCATTCATAATCATATTGTCCCTTATACGGGCCTACGAGACCCAAAACATGTATTGGGAGTGGTACGGGACAAAATTGAGAATTTTGGAACATTAGAAAATTTCTAGAAAAACAGGGGCACACGCCTGTGTCCAAGGCCAAGTCCTTCACACAGTCGAGATACACGCCCGTTTGTTAGGCTGTGTGGCGTTTCAAATTTTTGAAAATCAAGTGCAGACTTCACACACCCTGGGCACATGGCCGTGTGGTTGCCCGGGTGGCCACAATTAAGGCTATTTACCAAGCCCTTTGCCACCCCAAACACTTATACACTTATACAAATTTATGATTACACAACATGATATTATTAAGCATTCAAACATCTACACTAAGACATCCACATACCATTTACAAACCACATTCATCATGCATAATCACACACACACACTTAACCATTCATATCATGCAACTTACACAACCAATCACATTTACCACTCATAATTATCACACAATTACTCATCCAACACATACAAGCATACACATCCTTGAAATGCATCATCATAGACCTATAACATAACAATTATTAGTCGCATTAAACGACCTTATACAACAATAACCATGAAATAACATATGACAACATTCTAGGCCAACTAATAATAACATATACACACATAATCAAGTCCCTATACATGCCATAGACTTAAAAATACTTGAAGATCGTTGATATAATACCAATCAATAACTTGTTAGTGTGATAAAATCTCCGACGACCTCCAGCTCGAGCTAGCATCTGTGACACTATAGGAAAAATGAAAGGAATGGGGTAAGCATTATAGCTTAGTAAGTAGGTATGTAAATAATAAGTGATTTATTAATTGGATTTTATAAATCTTATCAATATGATCTCAAGATAATACAATTATAATTGCACATAGTTCCACTATTTATTCATGTTCATCTCAAGCTGTCTACTCGAGTCACAGTCACTAAATTATTTATAGCTTGAGCTACGAAACTCCAAATTAAGATCTGCTAATATTCCTTGAATCTAGACTCATATATATTCTTACCATAAAATTTTTAGAATCTTTTATTTAGCCAATAAGTACAGTTTATTCTTTAAAGTCTCCCCTATTTTGCTATCTGACAGTTTCGACCCTTCTTCCCTAAAAATTTATTATCTCTTCGTACAAGATTTAGATGATGTTTCCATTTGTTTCAATTGAAGTTAGACTCATTACGAAATTTAAGCATATAAATTATAAACCCTAATTATTTTTATACAATTTTTAGTGATTTTCCAAAGTCGGAACAGGGGATTCTGAAATCATTCTGACATTATCTCACAAAAATTAAAATTTCTCAAAATATGAAATTATTTTGCTTACACTGTTTACTTTTTACGAAAATAGACTCAATAAGATTTAATTTTTATATCTTACTCAACTTATAATTCAATTTCTACCATTTTTGGTAATTTTTCAGAAACACATAACTGATGCTGTCCCAAAACTGTTTTATTGCAAATTTTACTCTTTCATAATTGTAACACTCCTAACTCGAGACCGTCGCTGGAATAGGGTTAATAGGCATTACCGATCAAACGGAACCTTTAACATCTAGAAATTACAACACAAAGTCAATCATTACTGTTTGCATGTATTTACAACATAGTGTCCCTTAAATGAGTCATCAAGACCCTAAGCATGCTTATAAGCTGAGTCGGGACTAAACCGAAACACATACAAAATTTCATGAACGTTTGAAACTTTTCTAAAATTCAGGGGAGACACACCCGTGGGAGGAGACCGTATGCCCTCCACGGCTTCTAGACACCCCCGTGTATCCATCCTTGTTTATACTAACTATACCAACACGGTCATTAGGCACGCCCGTGTGCCATGGCCGTGTACTTTTAGGTTATATACTGACTTCCCCACCATGGCCACCAAGCACGCCCGTGTCGAGCCGTGCACTTTTATGTTAGCTACTGACTTGCACACCACGGCCAGATGACATGCCCAAGTCGAGGCCATGTGATGATAAATTGCATCCTACAATTCACCCACGGTCGTTAGGCACGCCCGTGTGCCACAACCGTGTAACATTATAGGCCATTTACAAGGCCAAAATGCCACCTACAAAGGGTCATACCTACAAGCCATATTCAATAAGATTTTTCATGCGCATAAAACCATCAAAAGCATACCAAAATAATCATTCAAACCTTACATTCAAAACCAATTCCAATCATACCAATTTGTATAACTAAATCTAAATTATACCAAGCTCCTTTCATCCATATATAATTACCATCTCATCACCATTTCATGTAACAACTAAGCATGCCAAAACAACTTCACATATCACATTCATTAAGGCATATTATCAAAACATAATTAGCCAAATCACATGGCTAAGTTCATTATACAACTCATACCAAAACTAGCCTATACATGCCATATCTAGCTTTATACATTTTCAAAAGGGTACCAAAATGATTTAGTAGTGTGATGACGATCCTTGATGGTCCGGAGCCTTCAGTAGCTTTGACGACCTATAAAACAGATTAAACACACGCACAGAGCAAGCTTTCCAAAAGCTTAGTAAGCCATATACAATAAACTACATATGTAAGCATATAAGCATATAAAAACATAAGCACATTTCTTATACATAAGCAACTTCTCATATATATATACTTTGATTCATACTTTTGGCCACATTTGCCACCCTCATCAATTCAAGAATCATATTGATATCTCATTATACATAATCATTATAATAAGATCGCATAGTGAATTATCTTATATACACACTTAGTGTACAATTCAACGTACCTAAAACAGATTCATCTCATTCTTTCTTTAGCTCATTATAAATCTCAACCCCATACTCAAGTATCTATTCTTTCAACTTTTAACTATCATTATCCACATAGCTATCATACATGCCTTAATCAACACTTACTTACTCACCATTCATGCTACTCAATTTCTTGATATTACCTCATATTTACATACCATATATTCATTTCGGACAAACTCATAGATTAATGAGTTAGATCTCGTTCATTTAATCTCGTAAAGTCAGAGCAACTTACCTCATTAGTACTATGTCACCAAGATATCATGCATTATTTACTTAAATAATATTTCTCGGGTATCTCCATTAGTGGGTTAATGTTTTAATGGATCCGTAACTCCGCACACTGAGTGCAAATCAAATAACGTATCGCACAATTAGTGTTGTTATTGAAAAAGGAGAGCACACACATTGCTATTTATTAGCAATGTATCACACACTTAGTGCCAATTTCATAACCGAACATAATCATTATCGCACACTTAGTTCTAATATGTTAAACTGAACTTATTTTTGGTATCGCACACACAGTGCATATTCAATAAGCCAAAACTTTTGTCTTTTCGCACACACATTGCTAATTGGTAAGGCCGTAATTTCTATCAATATCGCACACACAATGCTAATCACAAAGTCGAAACTTATATTATTTTGCACACACAGTGCTATTCACTAAAGTCGTAGCTTCTATTGTTTCGCACACACAGTACTATTCATTAATTATGATCGCACACTTAGTGCCTCAACTCATAGCCGAAGCTTAAATGACATCGCACACTTAGTGCATTTATAATAAACTGATCTTAAACCGGTATCGCACACTTAGTGCCATCTACGAAGTCAAAGCTTATAACATGTCGCACACATAGTGCAAATCATCCCGGTCACATTTCCATTTATGCACACTTAGTGCCACAAAGATTCATTTCTCACATAGCATTTATAATTCAATGATATCATAACCACTCGTGTCACAACATTTAAACACAGCTTAGTACACTTTTTATATTTGAACTTATCTCGGAATTCATATGCACAATCCTCTCATAAACATCCATTATCAACATTAGTCATAGGAATAATTATGATTTCATACAAATACGTTTATTTCTATAGTGACTTACATCGGATTCTGTTTATCGGAAATGAAAACGGCTACTCGTTTACTTTCGCTTTCCCGTGATCTATGTTTGTTTTCTTCGGTTCTTGATCTAAACATATTCAGAGTTAACCTTTTTATTCACTAATTCATTCAATTCAATCCAAGGACACACATTTAGGGCTATTTGTAAAATAACCCTCATATTAGCACAACTTAGAAATTTAGTCCATTTTTCTCAAAACATCAAATTCACAAGATTAATTTGTACACAAGCTTGGCCGAATATATACACATCACATACAAGCCCACATTTTTCATTAAATTCACAATTTAGTCCCTCAAATTATCATTTTCTCAATTTAGCCCTATTTAGCTAAATTCATCAAAACTTCAAGAACAAAACATGTTCATCTACCACCAATCTATCATTTAACACCTTAAAGCATCACAAAACTTAACACATCATCAATGGCATAACTTACAAACATCACCAATACACAAAATTGAAACATGGGTTTGATAGTAGACGAAGCAACGATTACAAAAACGTTGAAATTATCAAAAATCGACCAAAAATACATACCCAATTTAAGCATGAACCATGGCCGAATACCAAGCTTCCTTATTTCTTTCTCTTTTCTTTTTGTTTCGGTGGAGATGGATGAACAATCAACTACCCCCTTTCTTTTTATTATAATAGTTTATAATATATATAATATACTTTAACTTATAAGTTAATATATATATATATATATATAAACATATATACATATACACATATCAACATTTAATGCTGTCCACCACATAAACGTTTTGGCTAATTACAACATTAATCCTCCCCTTTGTAAAGACAACAACAATTTAGTACTTATAAATCAGTACACAGTTTTTACACTTTATACAGTTAGGTCCTTTCTTCTAATTCGACACACCAACAATCAAATTATCATACAAAATTTTCACACAGGCTATGTCACGTACTATTCACACAGAAAATATCATTAAAATATTTTTACGACCTCGGATTTGTGGTCCCGAGACCATTTTTCCGAGTAGGGTCTAAACCGGGCTGCTACAACTCTCCCCCTCTTAGGGATTTTTGTCCCCAAAAATCTTACCAGTGAATAGGTGTGGATATTGTTCTCTCATAACGTTCTTAGATTCCCACGTAGCCTCTTCAATTCCGTGTTTGCGCCACAATACTTTCACTAAAGAAATTTTCTTATTTATCAACTTTTTGGTCTCTCTTGCCAAAATTCGGATCGGTTCTTCACTATACGACAAATTTGATTGAATCTCTACTTTCGTAGGAGTAATCACGTGAGACGGGTCTGATCTGTATCGTCGAAGCATTGACACATGAAACATATTATGAATCTTTTCCAACTCAGATGGCAATCTCAATCTATAGGCAGCAGGCCCAACTCGTTCTATAATCTCATATGGTCTGACGAATCTGGGACTCAAATTACCCTTTTTGGCCAAATCAAAGTATTTTCTTTCTCGAAGACATTTTCAGAAACACTTTATCACCGATTTCAAATTCTATATCTTTTCGTTTCAAGTCCACATAAGACTTCTGATGATCAGATGGTGCTTTCAAACAATCTCGGATCAGTTTCACATTCTGTTCTGAGTCTTTTATCAAATCAACCCCGTGAAGCTTATTTTGACTGAGCTCGGTCCGATACAGAGGTGTACGACATTTACACCTATATAAAGCTTCATATGGTGCCATTTTGATGCTCGTTTGAAAACTATTATTGTACGCAAATTTGATCAATGGCAGATACTGTTCCCACAAACCATTAAACTCAAGTATACAGCATCTTAACATGTCATCAAGAATCTGAATAATCCGTTCAGACTGACCATCTGTTTGGGGATGAAAAGCTATTTTGAAATGTAATTTCGTTCCCAAAGCTTCTTGTAATTTCTTCCAGAATCTCGACTTAAACTTCGGATCTCTATCAGATACAATAGACAGTGGCACCCAGTGCAATCTCACAATCTCAGAAATACAAAGCTCGACTAATTTGTCAAGTGAGTAATCAGATCTTACCGAAATAAAATGGGCTAGTTTAGTTAATCTATCAAACACGACCCATATCGTATCTTTCTTTCTCGGAGTCTGAGGTAATCCACAAACAAAATCCATTGTCACTTTATACCATTTCCATTCATGAATCAGAATTGGCTGTAGCGAACCAAATGGAACTTGATGTACAGCTTTTACTTGTTAACAGATTAAACATTTCGACACAAAATCAGAAATATCGTTCCATACCAGATCGCCAATGGTGTTGCTTCAAATTATGATACATTTTAGTACCTTTCAGATGAATAGATAAACGACTATTATGAGCCTCACTTAGAATTAGTTGTAACTACTCAGAGTTTTCTTGGTGCACAGATACGATCTCTAAATCTCAAACAATCATCGACATCTCGAAATTCAGAATCAAAATTTGAATCACACTGAGTTCGTTTTGCTATTATTACAATATTAACTTTCTGACATCACATATCTGTTATATACTTTTATAGAACTTTTCAGCATACACACTACATTTCGAAATAACAAATAAACATCGATATCACATATGAGATTCCAAATTAGAAATTAATGTAAAACTCCTTTTTAACTTATAGTTTGCAGACTCATTTTTAAATTTCGCGACTTTACTAGATAATCATTTATTTAACTCCATCTGAACTGTTTCATCATTTTGACATCTCAATCCATAGGCTTTCTTTTACAATTTACAACATCAGCATGTAGTATTAACCAGTCCATACCCAAACTTATGTCAAACTCATCATATGGTAATAGCATCAGATTAGCATGGAAACAAATATCTCAGAACATTAACGGACAGTTCTTGCATACTTTGTCAACCAGAACAATTTTACCTAAGGGCTTCGATGCTTTTATAGTAAACTCAGTAGACTCAACAAGCAAAGTCTTGCTGAATACTAAATTCATGCAAATATATGAATGCGTAGAACCAGGGTCTATCAAGGCAATCACAGAAGTATCATAAAGAGTAAAAGTACCAGTTATAACATCTGGCGATGAAGCTTCTTCTCGAGCTCTGATAGCATACGCTCTGGCTGGCACTCTAGCTTCAGATCTGACAACATTATCTCTCAAAATTTTCTAACTACCACCAACATTTCTTACATTTCGGGAAGGTCTATCTCTCTTTGGGGCATTATCTGATCTCAGATTCTGGGTAGTCTCTTGTTCAACAGGCTCTCGGCAGTATCGAATAAAATGATCTAATGATCCACATCTGAAGCAAGTTTGGTTATTCAATCTACAATCCCCCGAATGTCTTTTACTACAACGTTTACACTTGAGTTGCTCGGACCTGACATTTTCAACACTCGCCATCTTTGGGCAATTTCGAATGAAATGATTTTGTGACCCACATTTATAACAAAATCTATTGTTATACTTGCCCTAACATTTTCCTACATGTCGTTTTCCACACTTTCTACACTCAGGTTTGTTGCTTTTAGTACTTCCATCATTTGATTCAATTGGAGCTTGAGTTCTCAGACTAACATTTGATCTCACATGATCTCTACCCGTATGTCCGATTGAAACATCTAATATATTGCTTGTATCTCTATATTTCTTCATCGAAGGTTGGGAAAAATTACTCATGGATCTTTTTCTTTCATTATGAGCTTCAGAATCGACTTTCTCGGTATTATCATCATTAGTAGCCCTAAACTCTTCGACCTCATACTTACAAATTTCATCAACCGGGGGCTTGTTCATTAGATTCAGATTCATAATCGAAAGCATAGCAGATGTCCGAGGGAGGTTAATCGGGGGCGGAGGTTGCCAAACAGTGGGGTTATTTCTCACAAATTGAGTGAACCACTCAATCATCAGCTGGAAGAAAGCTTGTTTAGCTTCTCCCTCTTGACCACTCGTAACCGATCTCGGATCTAAGGGCGCCGTCCCTTGCGCAGGAGCAGGCGCATTACTCTCTACGTCATCAGCTACGGCTCTTCCGGGATCCATTACTATACGAAAATCACATTTTTATACGTCAGGATTCATCACACTATCACAGTTCAAATATATGGCATGTATAGCTAGACTCTGACATGCTACGTTAGTCCGAGAATCGACTAAACCGTAGCTCTGATGCCAATTAAATGTAACACCCCTAACTCGAGATCGACTTCAGAACAGGGTTAAGAGGCATTACCGATCAAACGGAACCTTTAACATCTAGAAATTACAACACAAAGTCAATCATTACCGTTCGTATTTATTTACAACATAGTGTTCCTTAAATGAGTCATCAAGACCCTTAGCATGCTTATAAAGTGAGTCAGGACTAAACCGAAACACATACAAAATTTCATGAACGTTTGAAACTTTTCTAAACTGCAGGGGAGACACGCCCATGGGAGGAGACCGTGTGCCCTCCACGACTTCCAGACACCCCCGTGTATCCATCCTTGTTTATACTAACTATACCAACACGGTCATTAGGCACGCCCGTGTGCCATGGCCGTGTACATTTAGGTTATATACTAACTTCCCCACCACGGCCACCAAGCACGCCCGTGTCGAGGCTGTGTACTTTTATGTTAGCTACTGACTTGCACACCACGGCCAGATGACACGCCCGTGTTGAGGCCTTGTGATGATCAATTGCATCCTACAATTCACCCACGGTCGTTAGGCACGCCCGTGTGCCACAACCATGTGACATTATAGGCCATTTACAAGGCCAAAATGCCACCCACAAAGGGTCATACCTACAGGCCATATTCAATAAGAAATTTCATGCACATAAAACCATCAAAAGCATACCAAAATAATCATTCAAACCTTACATTCAAAACCAATTCCAATCATACCAATTTGTATAACTAAATCTAAATTATACCAAGCTCCTTTCATCCATATGTACTTACCATCTCATAACCATTTCATGTAACAACTAAGCATGCTAAAACAACTTGACACATCACATTCATTAAGGCATATTATCAAAACATAATTAGCCAAATCACATGGCTAAGTTCATTATACAACTCATACCAAAACTAGCCTATACATGCCATATCTAGCTTTATACATTTTCAAAAGGGTACCAAAATGATTTAGTAGTGTGATAACGATCCTTGACGGTCCCGAGCCTTTAGTAGCTTTGACGACCTATAAAACAGATTAAACACACACAGAGTAAGCTTTCCAAAAGCTTAGTAAGCCATATACAATAAACTACATATGAAAGCATATAAGCATATAAAAACATAAGCACATTTCTTATACATAACCAACTTCTCATATATATACTTTGATTCATACTTTTGGCCACATTTGCCACCCTCATCAATTCAAGAATCATATTGATATCTCATTATACATAATCATTATAATAAGACCGTATAGTGAATTATCTTATATACACTTAGTGTACAATTCAACGTTCCTAAAATAGATTCATCTCATTCTTTCTTTAGCTCATTATAAATCTCAACCCCATACTCAAGTATCTATTCTTTCAACTTTTAACTATCTTTATCCACATAGCTATCATACATGCCTTAATCAACACTTAGTTACTTACCATTCATGCTACTCAATTTCTTGATATTACCTCATACTTACATACCATATATTCATTTCGGACAAACTCATAGATTAATGAGTTACATCCCGTTCCTTTAATCTTGTAAAGTAAGAGCAACTTACCTCATTAGTACTATGTCACCAAGATATCATGCATTATTTACTTAAATAATATTTCTCGGGTATCTCCATTAATGGGTTAATGTATTAATGGATTCGTAAATCCGCACACTGTGTGCAAATCAAATAACGTATTGCACACTTAGTGTCGTTACTGAAAAAGGAGAGCACACACAGTGCTGTTTATTAGCAATGTATCACACACTTAGTGCCAATTTCATAAGCGAACATAATAGTTATCGCACACTTAGTGCCAATATGTTAAACTCGAGTTATTTTTGGTATCGCACACACAGTGCATATTCAATAAACCAAAACTTTTATCTTTTCGCACACACAGTGCTAATTGGTAAGGCTGTAATTTCTATCAATATCGCACATACAGTGCTAATCACAAAGTCGAAACTTATATTATTTCGCACACACAGTGCTATTCATTAAAGCCGTAGCTTCTATTGTTTCGCACACATAGTACTATTCATTAATTATGATCTTAGTGCCTCAACTCATAGCCGAAGCTTAAATGATATCGCACACTTAGTGCATTTATAATAAACTGATCTTAAACCGGTATTGCACACTTAGTGCCATCCACGAAGTCAAAGCTCATAATATGTCGCACACACAGTGCAAAACATCCCAGTCACATTTCCATTTACGCACACTTGTGCCACAAAGATTCATTTCTCACATAGCATTTATAATTCAATGATATCATAACCATTCGTTTCGCAACATTTAAACACAGCTTAGTACACTTTTTATATTTGAACTTATCTCGGAATTCATATGCACAATCCTCTCATAAATATCCATTATCAACATTAGTCATAGGAATAATTATGATTTCATACAAATACGTTTATTTCTATAGTGACTTACCTCGGATTCGATTTATCGAAATGAAAATGGCTACTCGTTTACTTTCTCCTTCCCACGATTGATGTCTGTTTTCTTCGGTTCTTGGTCTAAACATATTCAGAATTAACCCTTTTAGTCACTAATTCATTCAATTCAATCCAAGGACACACATTTAGGGCTATTTGTAAAATAACCCTCATATTAGCACAACTTAGCAATTTAGTCCATTTTTCTCAAAACATCAAATTCACAAGATCTATTTATACACAGGGTTGGCCGAATATATACATATTACTTACAAGCCCACATTTTTCATTAAATTCACAATTTAGTCCCTCAAATTATCATTTTCTCGATTTAGCCCTATTTAGCTAAATTCATCAAAACTTCAAGAACAAAACATGTTCATCTACCACCAATCTATCATTTAACACCTTAAAGCATCACAAAACTTAACAGATCATCAATGGCATAACTTACAAACATCACCAATACACAAAATTGAAACATGGGTTTGATAGTAGACGAAGCAACGATTACAAAAACGTAGAAATTATCAAAATCTGACCAAAAATACATACCCAATTTAAGCATGAACCATGGCCGAATACCAAGCTTCCTTATTTCTTTCTCTTTTCTTTTTGTTTCGGCAAAGATGGATGAACAATCCACTACCCCCTTTCTTTTTATTATAGTAGTTTATAATATATAATATATATAATATACTTTAATTTATAAGTTAATATATATATAAACATATATACATATGCACATAACAACATTTAATGCCGTCCACCACATAAAATTTTTGGCTAATTACAACATTAATCCTCCCCTTTATAAAGACAACAACAATTTAGCATTTATAAATCAGCACACAGCTTTTACACTTTATACGGTTAAGTCCTTTCTTCTAATTCGACACACCAACAATCAAATTATCATACAAAATTTTAACACAGGCTATGTCACGTACTATTCACGCAGAAAATATCATTAAAATATTTTTATGACCTTGAATTTGTGGTCCCGAGACCATTGTTCCGACTAGCGTCTAAGCCGGGCTGTTACAATAATTTCTTTGTATTAACTTTCATAGTAACACTTACCCCATATCAAACTTACCAAAGTTCGATCACCTATCGAGCACATTGCTCATAAATTTACACAGACATACCTGCACTTATTCACCGCTTAGTCATATTCATTTATACTTAGTCATTTCCCGTTGAATGGATTAGAATAATAATGGATACACGAAAATTTGCACATAAGTACCCCACTTGTAGCTAAAGATACTTCATATCACAGTTTTCACATAGGCTTGCTCTCTAGCTAATCACATTCATGGGTCTACTTACACAAGCTATTGGTCATACATAACTACTCAGTGCTACTCACACAAGCTACCAGGTATCCGCAACACATGCCGGATTACCCAGCCACTGGTAGAACTTATAAGAACAGCACTCGTTCCACATGGTCACAACCTCAGGTCTGCTCACACAAGCTGCCGGTCATGACGAAACTACACGGTGCTGCTTACACGAGCTGTCGAGTATCCGTAACACATGTCAGATATCCAGCCACCAATAGAACGTACGGACCAGCACCCGTACACTTATTTTACTTAGATTTCACATAGGTTTCTAGTGAACATGTCACTCGTATCCATTTTTATTCCTAAGGTTCAAAAGGGAAATTTCTCACTTATCGATATTTTGTCAATTATATCAAATATTCAGCCACAATTCATACCATTTATCAAAATATGAAAACATAAGTTAAAACGATGAATTATTTACATACAAACTTACCTTGATAGCACAATCGGTGAAAATGACTTGAAAAACACTAGCCATGGTTTCTCCTTGTGAAATTTGGCCCCAGGTTTGAAGATGGACAAAAATTGGCTTTTAATTTTATTTTTAATTCATTTTAATTACTAAATGACCAAAATGCCCCTAACTTAAAAATATTTTATTTCACCTATTTAATGTCCATTTTTGTCCAAACAATTAACCAATGGTCTAATTACCATTTAAGGACCACCAATTTAAAATTTCATAGCAATTTGACACCTCTAGCTTCTAAAACTCAAGTTTTGCACTTTTTACAATATAGTCCTTTTGACTAAATTGAGTGCCCAAACGTCAAAATTTTTGAACGAAATTTTCACGAAATTGTTCTGTGAAATTATAGACCATAAAAGTATAATAAAAATAAATTTTCTTACATTATATTTGTGGTCTCGAAACTACTGTTCCGACTAGGCCCAAAATCGGGCTGTTATAGGGGGAGAGTTGTAACAACCCATTTTTAGTCAAATCAGAACAGTGGTTTCAGAACCACAAATCTGATGTCAGAATTTTTTTAATACTATTTTCAGTATGTACAACATGTTATTTGATATGCGTGAAAATTTCGTGACCTAATTTTATCGATTGGTTGGTTAATTTGAGAAAAAGGACTAAATCGCGTAAAATGCAAAAGTGTTGTTCTATTACTTAAACATGTTAAATAGCTATAGAACCTTAAATTTGAGGTCTTTATGTGATAAATAGTCCAATAATTTGATAGTGGATGATATTGGTTTGGCATTATTGAATTATTGAGTTATTGAATTAATAATAAGATTAATTTGGTAATTTGGTAATTAAAAGGTTAATTAAAATAAAACAAAACAGTTATATATTCATTTTTCATCTTCTCCAACCAAAATAGGGTGCAAAAGAATCCATTTTTAATCTCTCATTTTTGACCATCTTCAATTCTTCCATTTAGGTATGATTTTTGTGTCGTTTTTAATGATTTCTACATTTTTGAGATCATTGCAGCTAGGTCTAGCTAGCCCAGGGACTAATTTGCAAAATTGTTAAAGATTTTGAATGATTCCATTGATGAATACATGAGTATTTGATGTTCGCTGATAGATTATGAATATTTGATGTTAGTTAAACAAGTTTTGTTAAGTGATATTTGGTGAAAATGCAAATACGTGCTAAATTGAGAAATACTAAAAATATCTGATTAAATATGTGAATAAATGAAAAATGTAGGTTGATATGTGTATTAGGGAAATTTGACTAGCATTTGCTTGGTTGAAATTGCATCAATTTGTGATATTGTGTAATAAGGACTAAATTGTGAAAATGTGAAAGTTTAGGGGCAAATGTGTAAATAGCCCTAATGTTTGTTTTTGGATTGAATTGAGTAAAGATATAAAAAATAAGTTGATTTGATTTTGATTATTTATAAATCAAGAAAAGAGGAATTCAGGCATAAATCAAGGAAAAAGCAAAGTAATTAAATAGGCGATCCGTTTCTACATATCCGTACACGAGGTAAGTTCGTATAATTGAACTTGAATGTGTAATTATTCAATTGACGGATAGTATTGAGATTTTATTATTCTATGGCTAAATGTGATGAATTTGATTTAAATATACGGTTTAAGTCGACGAGATACTGAATAAGACCATAGCTGGGCTATGACAACCGGATAATAAGACCATAACCGGGTTATTGTAACATCCCAAAAACGGGGCTATTTGAAATTTCATTATTTTCTTATGTATAAACTACTGAAATATTATTTATGGAATAAGAGAGCTTAATTTAAGGCTTTAAGTGTGCTCGGTTTAATAGAAATTATAGTTTTAATGCAAAAAGGTAAGGAGCCTTAACAGAAGGGTGTTATAAGAATAAATGGAGATGATTTGGACATAAGATGAGCCTAGATTAAGTGGCAAATTAAGCCCACTTAGGAGCTAGTGTGACGCCACCAAGGAAGCAAGGAGAGCCTTGGTTCGAGTCACAAAAATCCCTCTTTTTGGCATTATAGTGGGACGGCACATGTGGAGAGATTTTCTCTCTTTAATTATTTTTTTTAAGTGATAATATGAGCTTTAATTTCCTTAAAATTCTAAGGATAATATGTGGGATATTATTAAGATTTAAAATAGATTATTAATTGGATATTATTGAGGATTATTATTAGATTAAGTTGAGATGATTGGCAGAGGAAAAATAGTTGGTGGCTAATTCAAATTATTTTTGAATTAGTCCAAATTTGAGGCCAAGAGCAATTTGTGGTATTTGCCGAAATTTGAACTCCTTTAGAAGGAGTGGACGGCAAGTGAAAGAGGGGAGGGATAGTGCCGAATTTGCTAAGTCTCTTCTTCTTAATTTTCGGCTAGCAATCACCTATTTCATTTTCTTTCTTTCACTTTTTCCCAAAACCGATTTCTATATCACCATCTTTCTCATCTTTTACTTTTGATTTCTGACCAAAACACCTACTCTCTCCTTTCTCACATTATTGCCAAACCGAAATCACCTTCTCTTTATACCTTTCTCTTTTCAAACTCCCTTAAGCCGAAACTTTCAACACCTCCTTCGCCATTATTTTTCCTTCCTTTCAAGCCGAATCTATCTTTAACTTGGGTGCCGAATCTCTCTTTCTTCTTTGAACCCATCTAAGCCTAATTGTTGAGCGGGGATAGATTTCCTTGAATCTTCCTTAGCAAACGACCAAAAAGGTAAGGTGCTTGGCCGAATACATATGGGTTTTCTTTGGTATATTACATCGACTTTTGCAAGGAAAAGTGCCAATTTTAGTGATTGTTGATAAGGCCTCTAAACACTTTTCGATGATCAATTCTCTTTAGGTACTCCAAATTCGTAAGCAGTTGATTCAAGCCTCTAAATTTCTAAAGTGTTCGGATTTGGGTAAGTGGTGGTAAGTGCCTACTTATGAAAGTTATTCTTCTAATGATTAAGAAAGGCCAAAGGCTATCGAGTGGTTACTAATAGTTGTCGATTTCAGGGAAGTAAAACCATTCAGAGTTTAGGGACTTGGGTTCAAAGGCACTCGGGTAAGGATTGGGTTCAAAAAGAGAACTCTTTTAAATATTTGGGTTGGCCGATTAGGCCATAGTACTAACTCCCATGTTTGGCCGAATATAGGGACCAGTAGAACTAAGTGGTCGACATCTCTTTTCGGGAATAAGGCGATTCAGTAGTGACAGGTGTGTACATACACACTATATAATATATTAACTATGCTTAATTTTGTGAATGCTCATTTTGATTTATGTAGCATTGGAATTAATACCAAATCGGTATAAGTGGTGATTCAGGTAAGTACCTGTTAATGTGATTTATTATTATTAATGCTTTGGTAAGCATGAGGTATTGACACATGAAATTTAAGTATGTGATGGCATGAAACATATGTATGTTTATCTGTTGTGGGATTGATGAGTGGAGGGGGCAGTATTAATCGTGCCGACGGGCACCAGTGTTTTGGTAACACACTGTGACTACGGTCACCAGAGGTTTGGTACCTCGGAGGTTTGGCACCTCAATAGCGACTTATCCCCGTGGAGTTAACACCACCGTGGGTTGGCCCCACTTGAGATATGGGATCGCCCGCGGTGATTTGGGATCACACGATGGGTTGGCCCCATCACCCGATTTGTGTCTACGGACACCAGTGTTTTGGTAACACATTGTGACTATATGTCACCAGTGGTTTGGCACCACCAGTGGTTTGGTACCACAACGGGGTAGACTGAGGCGATTGGTTGGTTAGGCTGGGGCACATAATATTATGCACGTTAATTGTTATATGTTGTGTATGAATATGTTTAAAATCGGGGGAAGGGTTACATACTGAGTCTTGGTGACTCACCTTCTCCTTTATTTTTTCAGTGATACATAGACGCGGATGTGGAGCCGGATGGACTCGAGGTGGCCATGCAGTGGACTTGAACTAAATGAACTTCAAATTTAGTTATTTTATTTTATTATTGGTTTATTTTATTTTGGATGTAATAAGGCCTCCTCAAACTTTATTTTTGTTATCTTTCTCATATGTTGGATATTTTGTTTAAAACTATATTATTAAAATTAAATTAAAATCCCATGTATTCCAAGTTAAAACGAAAATTGTTTTTAACGTGCCATCGGGCACATTTGGAATTTGTTTTATAACTCGACTTAAAAATGTTTTTTTTTTAAAATAAACACTAAGTACGAACTTTTCTTTCTTTGTTATCAAGATAATCAAATCCGAGAAGTTTTTCAACAAAGTTTAATGGGTTTCCAAAATGGTTTTCGAAAAGCTTTTCCCCGTAACGATCCAGATTCGACCATAGTGTTTGGGCCGGGTTTGGGTTGTTACAAAATTGGTATCAGAGCCCAGTTCAAAGCTCGGCTGTGGGGGCCCAAGGCCCAAAAATGTTTTAGAAGGCCTTATAAAATGATTTTTGGATTTTTGACAAACATGGCCCGAGTCTCCTCCCAGACCGATCCGCCTGTAAGTACTTACGAACCTCTTGGTGAATTATATTTCGTAGAAGGGTAGGAAGTATGGGAACGAGATAGACTTATAGGACTTGAACCCTAGGATTAGATTACTCAAACACATGAACCAAACATAAGACATTAAAGAATTAAACCAATCTATGACTTAGCCGGTGAGCTGGGGTGTGGTAACCCCAGACGCATGTCGAGGATTGGATCGGAAGAGCACTGGTATTTAAGCGATCTGTGTGACTCACCTCCTCTTCGCGGTATCCACCAGTGCGTAGCTTCGGTTCACCCTAACTTAGAGGGCTCGGTGGTGTGGCAACCTGCATGCGCATGTCAGAAAGGTTCGGTGAGAGCTTGGTATTTAAGCGGTCGCGTGACCCACCTCCTCTTCACTCGAATCCTCTGCTCAGTGCGTAGCTTTGGTTCACCACGACCAAGAGGGCTCGGTCATAGGCTAAACCTAATGACTAAAACCGAAAAGGGAATTAGCCATGTTTTCAAAACGAACGAAACAACAACAACTCAAATGTTTTCAAAACTCTTGCAACAACTCTTTCAAATCGAGAAAACCTCATATTTACAACGTTTTCCTAGAAAAACTCAAATTTTTGAAATTACAAAAATGCCCTTAGGTAAAATTTCTAAAACATACGACTCATAAAATATCCGTTCAATGGTTTTGCTCAAAATTTCAACTACTTTACAAGTAACCAACAACTTAGTTTTGAAAATCAACAACTTTGAAATATTTTGGTTTTAGAAAATTACGAAACGCCTCAATTTGTGAAAATTACCAGAAATGACTCGATCTTTGGAAAACTTTACCAACATCACTATTTGAAAAGGAAAACTTTCAGAAAGGACCCTCAAAGTTTTACAAACCGTTTCGAAAATATCACGATTTATCAAAATGACAAAATTGCCCACGATTGACAAAATTACCAAAATACCCCTGGTTTCAAAACGATTCTGATTTTACAAATTTTTATAAATATCCCCAGTTTTGGGAATTTTAAAATAACCTACTTTACTAAAGTTTTAAAATTTCTTCATTTACTTAAAATACCCTGTAGGAAAATGACGAAAATATACCTCGGGTTAGAAATGGCGAGAAATGTCCAGAAGAGTGAATAGGTATGGAAAGTATTAAGGAATGGATGCATGAACTCTTTGTGTGAACTAGGATAGAAGACTGAAACCTTGTTTGCTCGAAAGAATCCCTAATTAAATTGCATTCATAAAATTTTCTTAATCAGTTAAAAGCGCGATAGATAGAATGAGTTCTAGAGGGCGTGGACGTCGTGGACGCGCGGTAGGGGTAGGATGACGGTGTCCGAACCCGTCAGTCAGTCAGGTTTCGAAACGAGGTACCACCGCCACCACCACCTCCTACTTTCGGGTGAGGAGCGAGGATCGGGCCGGTGGTGAGGCCGTGTCGCAAGTCGCTTTGGCGAGTCTTGGAGATGGTGGCCGGGTGGTGGGAATTTGGGAGCTCGGAAGTCTGTTCCCGAGCGGATTCGGTCTAACGGGGTGAAGTATTCCGTGGTCTCGGGAGTGGCACCAGTCTTGCCGAATATTGGCTGGAATCTACGGGAAGGGTCATGGATGATCTCGACTGACCGAGGAGGAGAAAGTGAAAGGGGCGGTGTCGCTTCTAAAGGATGAAGCGTGCAGTGGTGGCCGATCGTCCGGGATGGAGCCGCGGTGATGATCTCACGTGGGACTACTTTAAAACGGCCTTTTCGGTAAAGAAGTATGTGGGCACTAGTTACACTGATGCTCAAAGGAAAGCCTTCCTAGGTCTAGTGCAAGGAACTAAGTCGGTGGCCGAGTATGAGGCGGAGTTTTTAAGGCTAAGTAGGTATGCCAGAGGAATCGTAGCCACCGAACATGAGCGTTGTATCCGCTTTGAGGACGGGCTTAGAGATGATCTGAGATTGCTAATTGCCCCGCAGCAGGTTCGTGAGTTCTCGTCCCTAGTGGAGAAGGCCAAGGTGGCCGAAGGGATTAAGGAGACTGTGAGACAAAACTATAGTCGGAATAATCAGAAGAGAGGATTTGGGTCAGCTGGATCGGGTAACACTAATGCTCAGAAGCGGGCTAGGCAGAGTGGGCCGAATCAGGGAGGAAGGCCCACGGCTACTAATCAAAGGCCGACTCAGTGCAATCGCTGTGGAAAAACCCATTGGGGAGGTTGTTGGACCGGTAACAAAGGTTGTTTTGAGTGTGGGTCTTTGGAGCATCGGGTAAGGGCATCCTCAAAAGGCGACTAAGGATCGCCGAGGAAGGCGAGAATCGCGCTCAGGCGAAATGTTGGACCACCACGGAGGGTCGGGGTAATGGCGAGAGAAACAATGGTTCCAACCGAGGTCGTGGAACTTCGGGCGAGAGGTTCGGGTAACACAGAGGCTAGGGCACTGGCTTAGTCTATGCAATGAGGCGCCGTGAGGAGGAGACGCATGCGGACGTCATAACCTGTGACGTTTCTAATATTTGGTTTACCTTATGTTGCATTAATTGATGTGGGTTCGACGCACTCGTACATTGCTAGTAGTGTGGTAGGAACTATGGACCTAGACTCTGAAACTACTCTTAGGAAGATGGCGTGCTAAGCCCCCAGGACACTCAGTAGTAGTAGACAAACTTTATAGAGTGTGTACCCTAGAACTCCAAAGGGTCGTATTTGTAGCCGTCGATGGAACTACCTTTCGAGAGAGTTCGATTTGATCCTTGGAATGGATTGGCTAGTTAAGTATCGGTAATTTGGATTTGCGGCTAAGCGCATGGTGCTAAGGCGGTGAGAGGTGATGAAGTGGTTATGATAGGTGATAGAAGGAATTACCTATCCAATGTGGTGTCGGCCTTGAAGGCGAAAGGATGGTTAAGAAAGGTTGCGAGGCATATTTGGTTCGGATCGTGCTTTGGAAGCTAAGGAGTCGATGAGTTGAGGTTGACGGTTGGGGAATTTGTCGACGTATTCGGAAGAACTTCAGTCCGCCTCGGATCGGAAGTTGAATTCAGTATTGACTTGCTACCCGGAGCGGCTTTGTGTCTATAGCACCATACCGAATGGCACCAAAGGAATTGGTGGAGCTGAAGGCCCAAATTCAGGAGCTCTTGGATAGAGGGTTTATACGACCGAGCATATCCCCGTGGGGAGCACCTGTGCTATTTGTCAAGAAGAAGGACGGGTCCATGCGAATGTGCATCGACTACCGTCAGTTAAACAAGTTAACGATCAAAAACAAGTATCCGTTGCCTCGGATCGATGACTTGTTTGACCAACTGAAGGGGGCCGCGGTGTTTTCAAAGATAGACCTTAGGTCGGGCTACCATCAGTTGAAGGTAAAGGAGGTTGATGTTCACAAGACGGCATTCAGAACTCGGTATGGACATTACGAGTTTCTGGTGATGCCATTTGGGTTGACCAACGCGCCGGCAGCATTTATGGACTTGATGAACAGAATATTTCAGCAGTACCTAGACCAGTTCGTTGTAGTATTCATTGACGACATCTTGGTGTACTCTAAGACGGAGGAGGAGCATGACGAGCATTTGCGAATAGTGTTGCAAGTACTAAAGGAGAAGCAATTATATGCCAAATTCAGTAAGTGCGAATTTTGGCTAAGAGAAGTAGCTTTCTTAGGTCACGTAGTGTCGGCGGAAGGGATTAGGGTGGACCCTCGCAAGATTGAAGCGGTATTGGATTGGAAACCGCCTAGGTCAGTGGCGGAAATCCAAGTTTTCAGGGCTAGCAGGTATTATCGGAGATTTGTAGAAGGATTTTCTCCGATCGCAAAGACCGTTGACGAAGCTACTAAGAAAAGGAGTCCCATTTGTATGGTCGGAGAAGCAGCAAGAAAGCTTCGATAAACTAAGGAAAATTTTGACGTAAGCTCCGATTTTGGTGCAGACAGAGGCAGGAAAACTGTTCACCGTTTATTGTGATGCGTCCCATACTGGTTTGGGATGTGTGCTGATGCAGGAGGGGAAGGTAGTAGCCTATGCATCACGTCAGTTAAGACCTCATGAATTGAACTATCCGACGCTTACGACTTGGAGTTAGCGGCGATCGTTTTGCTCTAAAGATATGGCGGCATTATCTTTATGGGGAGAAATCGATAGTTTACGGCACCATAAGAGTCTGAGGTATCTCTTGACCCAGAAGGATCTTAACTTGAGACGGCGTCGGTGGATCGAACTTTTGAAGGATTACGATTGTTCAATCGAGTATCATCCAGGCAAGGCCAACGTGGTAGCTGACGCGTTGAGCCGGAAGGTCGTGACGGACTTAAGAGCAATGTTTGCTCGGTTGAGTTTATATGATGATGGAAGCCTCTTGGCAGAACTTCAAGTTAAGCCGACGTGGATGAAGGAAATTAAGGAAAAACAATTAGTGGATGAAGGGTTGAATGCTAAGAGAGCACAAGTTCGGGATGGTGGTTTGGAAGGATATAACTTTGCCTCAGGGATGGAGTGTTATGCTTTCAAGGCGAGCGTGTATGCCAAAGGATGTGGAGTTGAGGCAAAAGATTCTCCGGGATGCACATAGCAGCCCCTACGCTATGCATCAGGGAGGAAGCAAGATGTATAGAGATCTTAGAGAAGCGGTTTTGGTGGCCCAAGCTAAAAGCGTGAAATAATGAGTTTGTGGGTAAGTGTCTAACTTGTCAACAAGTTAAGGCTGAACATCGATTCTCGTCGGGGTTGCTTCACCAGTGAAGATTCCCAATGGAAGTGGGAGCAGATCACTATGGATTTTGTTAGTGGGCTACCCCCTTACGCTTGAAAGAAGAAAGACGCGGTTTGGGTAATAGTAGACCAGGTTAACTAAGTCGGCTCACTTCATACCAGGTGAGGATGGATTTCTCTCTTGAAGCTAGCTAGCTAATTCGCACGTCTCGGAGATAGTAAGATTGCATGGGGTTCCAACATCAATCATCTCGGATAGGATCGAGTTCACGTCAAGGTTTTGGAAAGCCTTGCATCAAGCTATGGGCACACGGTTGGATTTTAGTACCGCTTTCCATCCACGATCGACGGACAATCGGAAAGGGTGATACAGATCTTGGAGGATATGTTAAGAGGTTGTGTCTTGATTTCCGTGGTAGTTGGGAGGAATTTCTACCATTGGCGCAGTCGCCTATAACAATGACTACCAAGCAAGTATCCGGATGGCTCCGTATGAGGCATCAGTATGGACGGAAGTGTCGTACTCAGGACATGTTGGACAGAATTAGGCGAACAGATGATTTTGGGTCGAGTTGGTGACGAGACGGAGGATAAAGTCAAGGTGATTCGGTCTCGTCTTAAGGAAAGCCGGATAGGCGAAATCCTACGCCGATCTTAAACGCAAGGAGATGGAGTATGTTTGTGGGAGATAAGGTTTTTCGAAAGTGCCACCTTGGAAAAAGGTGTTAAGATTTGGTCGGAAAGGAAGCTAAGCCCAAGGTTTATCGGGCCATATACGGTGATTAAGCGTGTTGGACCCGGTAGCTTATCGCCTTGAGTTACCGGCAGAATCGAACCAGATCCATGATGTCTTTCACGTATCAATCCGAGAGGCGGTATCGATCGGACCCTTCGCACGTTGTGCGATGGCGTAAATCGAGGTGAATCCGATTTATCTTTTGAAGAGAAGCGATTCGGATCTTAGACCGAGATGTAAAGGTTTCTACGAGGAAGACAATTGCCCTTGGTGAAGTGTTTGTGGCGGAACCATGGTACAGAGGAAGCTACGTGGGAACCCGAGGATGTAATGAGCAAAGCAATACCCCCACCTTTTCTAGTTAAGTAATTTTGGGGACGAAATTTATTTTAAGAAAGAATCGTAACATCCCAAAAGCGGGGCTATTTGAAATTTCATTATTTTCTTATGTATAAACTATGAAATATTATTTATGGAATAAGAGAGCTTAATTTAAGGCTTTAAGTGTGCTCGGTTTAATAGAAATTATAGTTTTAATGCAAAAGGTAAGGAGCCTTAATGAAGGGTGTTATAAGAATAAATGGAGATGATTTGGACATAAGATGAGCCTAGATTAAGTGGCAAATTAAGCCCACTTAGGAGCTAGTGTGACGCCACCAAGGAAGCAAGGAGAGCCTTGGTTCGAGTCACAAAAATCCTCTTTTGGCATTATAGTGGGGACGGCACATGTGGAGAGATTTTCTCTCTTTAATTATTTTTTTAAGTGATAATATGAGCTTTAATTTCCTTAAAATTCTAAGGATAATATGTGGGATATTATTAAGATTTAAAATAGATTATTAATTGGATATTATTGAGGATTATTATTAGATTAAGTTGAGATGATTGGCAGAGGAAAAATAGTTGGTGGCTAATTCAAATTATTTTTGAATTAGTCCAAATTTGTGCCAAGAGCAATTTGTGGTATTTTTGAAATTTGAACTCCTTTGGAAGGAGTGGACGGCAAGTGAAAGAGGGGAGGGATAGTGCCGAATTTGCTAAGTCTCTTCTTCTTAATTTTCTACTAGCAATCACCTATTTCATTTTCTTTCTTTCACTTTTTCCCAAACCGATTTCTACATCACCATCTTTCTCATCTTTTACTTTTGATTTCGACCAAAACACCTACTCTCCCTTTTCTCACATTATTGCCAAACCGAAATCACCTTCTCTTTATACCTTTCTCTTTTCAAACTCCCTTAAGCCGAAACTTTCAACACCTCCTTCGCCATTATTTTTCCTTCCTTTCAGCCGAATCTATCTTTAACTTGGGTGCCGAATCTCTCTTTCTTCTTTGAACCCATCTAAGCCTAATTGTTGAGCGGGATAGATTTCCTTGAATCTTCCTTAGCAAACGACCAAAAAGGTAAGGTGCTTGGCCGAATACATATGGGTTTTCTTTGGTATATTCATTCGACTTTTGCAAGGAAAAGTGCCAATTTCTTGCGATTGTTGGTAAGGCCTCTAAACACTTTTCGATGATCAATTCTCTTTAGGTACTCCAAATTCGTAGCGAGATGATTCAAGCCTCTAAATTTCTAAAGTGTTGGATTTGGGTAAGTGGTGGTAAGTGCCTACTTATGAAAGTTATTCTTCTAATGATTAAGAAAGGCCAAAGGCTATCGAGTGGTTACTAATAGTTGTCGATTTTGTGGAAGTAAAACCATTGAGTTTAGGGACTTGGGTTCAAAGGCACTCGGGTAAGGATTGGGTTCAAAAGAGAACTCTTTTAAATATTTGGGTTGGCCGATTAGGCCATAGTACTAACTCCCATGTTTGGCCGAATATAGGGACCAGTGAGAACTAAGTGGCCGACATCTCTTTTTCGGGAATAAGGCGATTCAAGAGTGACAGTGTGTACATACACACTATATAATATATTAACTATGCTTAATTTTGTGAATGCTCATTTTGATTTATGTAGCATTGGAATTAATACCAAATCGGTATAAGTGGTGATTCAGTAAGTACACATTAATGTGATTTATTATTATTAATGCTTTGGTAAGCATGAGGTATTGACACATGAAATTTAAGTATGTGATGGCATGAAACATATGTATGTTTATCTGTTGTGGGATTGATGAGTGGAGGGGCGTGATTAATCGTGCCGACGGGCACCGTGTTTTGGTAACACACTGCGTGACTACGGTCACCGAGAGGTTTGGTACCTCAGAGGTTTGGCACCTCAATAGCGACTTATCCACGTGGTTAACACCACCGTGGGTTGGCCCCACTTGAGATATGGGATCGTCTGCCAGTGATTTGGTATCACACGATGGGTTGGCCGCATCACCCGATTTGTGTCTACGGACACCAGTGTTTTGGTAACACATTGTGACTATATGTCACCAGTGGTTTGGCACCACCAGTGGTTTGGTACCACAACGGGGTAGACTGAGGCGATTGGTTGGTTAGGTCAGGTGGGGCACATAATATTATGCACGTTAATTGTTATATGTTGTGTACGAATATGTTTAAAATTGGGGAAGGGTTACATATCGAGTCTTGGTGACTCACCTTCTCCTTTATTTTTCAGTGATTCATAGACGCGCGGATGTGGAGCCGGATGGACTCGAGGTGGCCATGCAATGGACTTGAACTAAATGAACTTCAAATTTAGTTATTTTATTTTATTATTGGTTTATTTTATTTTGGATGTAATAAGGCCTCCTCAAACTTTATTTTTGTTATCTTTCTCATATGTTGGATATTTTGTTTAAAACTATATTATTAAAATTAAATTAAAATCCCATGTATTCCAAGTTAAAACGAAAATTGTTTTTAACGTGCCATCGGGCACATTTGGAATTTGTTTTATAACTCGACTTAAAAATGTTTTTTTTTAAAATAAACACTAAATACGAACTTTTCTTTCTTTGTTATCAAGATAATCAAATCCGAGAAGTTTTTCAACAAAGTTTAATGGGTTTCCAAAATGGTTTTCGAAAAGCTTTTCCCCGTAACGATCCAGATTCGACCATAGTGTTTGGGCCGGGTTTGGGTTGTTACAGTTATGGCATATGAATGTAAGATGACGGCAGGGCCTTGGCAATGTATGTGTAAGACCATAGTTGGACTACGGCATCAGAAAATTGACGTACTTATATCATAAGCATTTATAAATTAGAAGTGATTCAATAAGCAAATTGGTGAGAATAGATATGTATCAGTACATATATGTACAGAAAACTGTTCGAATGATGAATTATAAGAAGATGAGAACTTATGAGTTGCTCTGTAGTTAAACTTTATGTTATCTCATTGATTGAGGTTTTAATTGCAAAGTATGTATCTACTTGGAATTGTTAGTGAATGATTTTGATTATTTCATATATACATAAGAACTTACTAAGCTTACTTTGTTTATTTCCTTCTATGTTTTATAGTAAATCGAAGCTAGCTCAGAACTCGAGATCATCAAGAACTTCATCGCACTATCAGACATCTAATTTGGTTCTTCTGAAGTGTATATTTATGGTATATAGCATGTATAGGCTTGAGTCATTTTGATATGTTTGATGAAGATATATTTTGGGCCACTTAAGTTGGCTTGTGTTGATGATTTTGTTAATATATAAAGATATGTAAATGGCTTTGTTTTAAGTTAGATAAATGACCTCTAATGAATGAATGAGGTTGAATTGATAATGCATATTTAGAATGGTTTTATTGAATGAATCATTTATGTGAATTATGTTTAGTAAAGCAAGATGAGTTGATAAGTATTTGAATAGGTAAATGGCATTGAATTGAGTATTGAAATGGTGGAAATAGATACAATATGACTTGTGTATTGGTTGATGACATTTGGCTACAAAATTATGTCTTGAATTGGTACCATTTGGGTTATGTATGCATATGCAAAGATGGGTGGCATATTGGCATGGTAAATTACCTATTTTTGCCCACACGGGTAGAGACACGGGCGTGTGTCTGATAAAACCCAATTGGCTGATAAAACCTTAGAGTTCCTAGGGGTATAATTGAGGATGTACTAGTGAAAATTGACAAATTCATATTCCTAGTAGACTTTGTTGTTTTAGACATGGATAAGGATAGTAACGTTCCTTTAATTTTAAGAAGACCCTTTTTAGCAACTGCTAAAACTAGAATTGATGTTGGTACAGGTGAACTCACACTTCGTGTAGGTGACGAAACAATCACTCTTCAGGCTCGTGACTCGGCTAGTACATTGAGTAATAAAGGTGAGAACATAAATTCTATTAATAACCATTTGGTTCAACCCCCTTTTCAGGAAGCACCTTAAAAATACACAATTGAGCCACATCCTAGATCTTGTGCCAACAATGAAATAACTCATAAGGAGCAAAAGCTTCAGATCGATGAACTAGACGAGTGGAGGAAACATGTCAAGAAGAAACCAAGAACACATGAAGCAAAACCGAGGCAACTCCATAGCGAACTTAAAGATGAAGCAAATTACTTCAAGGTTGGAGACCGAGTTCTAATGGATAATACAGATCCTCGTGTTGCCACTTCTGAACCTAATGGAATAACTCCTTTCACAGTACTTAATACTTTCCCATACAGTACAGTCGAGGTAATTCATTCTCAATTTAGCACCTTCAAGGTAAATTGTACTCATCTAAAACCTTATTTTACCAAAATGGATAGCAGAAATGAGGAGTTTCAACTCCTCAAACCACCATGATTATGCGAATGAAAGGTAAGTCTAGCTTAAAACTTTAAACAAGTGCTTACCAGGAGTCAACCCGAGCACTAACCTCACTAACATCTATATTTACAAATTTTAGCATCTAACTAAGAACTAACCAAATTAATAGGCACACGATTCCGTACCCACACGGTCTAGCACACGGGAGTGGCCGTGTGGCCACAACGGATAGGAAAATGGGCGTGGCAGAGATCGTACAAAAACAGGACGAAAATTTTTGCTGAAATACACGGTTGTGGTCGACACTGAGAAAGTAACATGGGTGTGCGACATGCCTGTGTCCCTAAGCCGTGGTTGAAACTGAGAAGGTCACACGGATGTACGACATTCCTGTGCTGCTAGGTCTTAGTCGACACTGATTAAGTAACATGGGCGTGGAAACACAGGCGTGGGAGAAATGAACGAAGCATCACATAGCCGTTCGATGCAGCCTTGTGACCTAACACGCCCAGGGCACACGGGCGTGGGCAGCAACTAGGTGCCACAATTTCTATTTAAACCCCCTTTTTCTGTTCATTTTCTTCCCTAACTCTTCTCCCCTCAAACCCTAGCCACCACACCCCTTTCCGACCACCGCCCTCCTCCCCCACTTTCTTCCCTATTTCCTTCTTCCTAACCTGAAAACCTCCCTTTTCTTTTCCCATTATATTTCTCCCTTCATTTCCCTTTCCCCCTTTCCCTTATTTCTTCTTTACACCGCCACCACACCAACCACCATTCTTGCCACCATACACAATGACTAATACTAAAGGCAAGACCAAGGCAACTATCCCCATTTCCCTAAGCTGTGGTCGACACTGAGAAAGTAACACGGGTGTGCGACACGCCCGTGTCCCTAAGCCGTGGTTGAAACTGAGAAGGTCACACAGATGTACGACATTCCTGTGCTGTTAGGCCGTAGTTGACACTGATTAAGTAACATGGGCGTGGAAACATAGGCGTGGGAGAAACGAACGAAGCATCACATAGCCGTTCGATGCAGCCGTGTGACCTAAAACGCCCAGGGCACACGGGCGTGGGCAGCAACCAGGTGCCACAATTTCTATTTAAACCCCCTTTTTCTGTTCATTTTCTTCCCTAACTCTTCTCCCCTCAAACCCTAGCCACCACACCCCTTTCCGACCACCGCCCTCCTCCCCCACTTTCTTCCCTATTCCCTTCTTCCCAACCCAAAAACCTCCCTTTTCTTTTCCCATTATATTTCTCCCTTCATTTCCATTTCCCCATTTCCCTTATTTCTTCTTTACACCGCCACTACACCAACTACCATTCTTACCACCATACACAATGACTAATACTAAAGGCAAGACCAAGGCAACTATCCCCATTTCGAAAAAGCAAAAAGATCCTGGCACAGTCTCCCCGTGCACGACCACTCTACATAAGTTCATGTCGACCGCTTCATTAACTCGACAAGACAAGGACCTTTGAGTCCATAAATTTTTTCTTTTTCTTTTATTTACATTTTTAAATTCTTTTCCTTTATCTTTCTTGTCTTTAATTTATATTAGTATATTTTGATTTCTTTATATCTTTGGCTGTTTTTTATTAAGGAATGACCACACCACCGTAGTATCCTCCTCCACCTCCGCCCAAATTTATCAGGTTTCTTTACATTGACTCCATCCAAAATTCAGGAACTTCACTTCTCTCCCTATCTTATGATTTTATTATTATATTACTATTATCTATCTTTGTACATTAAAGACAATGTACATCTTAAGTGTGGGGAGGGTTAACTATAGTATTATTTGAAAACCCCTGAATTATGTCTTGTTCTTAAGTAATTTTCTCATATTACTATTAGAATGAAACTTCCATTGATTTATGATTTTATTTGATATGTTTTGGATTAAGTCATAGATAATTGTGCATTGATAGTTTAAACTTTAAGACATTAGAGAATCAAGCATGATAAGTCTATTTTCAGAATTCAAAATTTATTAGGTTGTTTCCCTAATCTTAAATATTACTTTGAAGTTTAAAATTTGCAAGCTTGACATCAAAAATCATAATTTTTGTGAGATTTTGAGCCTTTAAGAGCATATATTTTTCTTGCTCACTTTATTGATTATGAGTGTGTCAATATTGATTTGTTATTTTAGAACTTGCTTCGATTATACATGTCGAGACCACACCCTTGATTTGATATACTGAGATGATAAAGGCACCTAGGTTTTAACCCATTTAATCCACCAAAAAGCCTACCTCCATAATTAACCCCTAGTGAACCCCTTTGATCCTAATGATCTGTTTCTTCATTTACCCTTAATATTAACCCAAAACCAAATTTTTGCTTCTCCTACTTTATTGACTTCCCTTTTGTTGAGATTTGATTTGATTAGTTGCCTAACTATTTTCTTTATTTCAGTTGTTAAATTGTTCAAAAAAAAAAGTTGGAAATTTATTCATTATTACTTTTATGAGCTTAAACGGTTAATTTCACATCTTTAGAAGAAGCTCGTGTTATTGAAGTTTTCAATCAATATAATTATTCAGTATTAGTTATTTTTCTAGTTAGGTAAATGGTCAATTCGATCTCGATTCTAACCCTCTAATTCAGCCTTTATCCACACCTTTAAACCCAAGCCCTATTACAACCCTTTTAAGATCTTTTGATTTGTGTGTCATCTTATTTTATAGTGGTGGATATTTGATTTTCATGCAAGCCTATGGGATTAACTTTTCATGTTTGAATTTTGAGTGCTTAATTTGAATCTTAAACACCTTGAGTGAGTTGCGTGAATCTTTAGTGAGGATGCCAATTCTTGTCGGTTTTTGAATCCAAGGTAATTATTTAGGTAAGGGGAAACACCTAAAATTTGAGACTTAGATTGTTTGAATCTTTAGGACTCTTTTAGTTAAATTATCAATGTATGAATTATCTATGAATTATGATGAAACATTATTGCTAAGGATTATAAATTGAGGAAGTTAATTCTTATTGTGAGCTGAGGATTTTGCTTGAGGACAAGCAAAGGCTTAAGTGTGGGGATATTTGGTAAACCATAATTTATACATATTTTAACCCCATGCTTGGCTTATTTTTGGATGAATTTTCATTAGATTTGATTAATTCGATACTCCTAATCCTCTAATTTCATGTTTTACACTCAGCAGAGATTAAAGAGCTGAAAAGAACGAGAAACGAGCCAAAAAGAGATGAAATGGGCCTACCTCAAAAATCAACACGGCTTGGACTTCCGTACACGGGCAAGTCACAGGGCCGTGCATTATGAGCAGAGTCGAGCACAACCTAAGGCTATCGTATACAGGCGTGTCACACGGGCATGTCCCTGTCGACCCTAAGGCTAATTCTATTCGGGAAAGGCTACTTGTAGCCCAAGAAAGGCGCGCCTAAGCCTATATAAACACCCTAGGGGCAACCTAAAAGGAGACGTCCAGTAGAAGGAAGAAAATACTCGAAGACAGCCATCGGGAGCAGCTCGGAAGAAGGATCTTCATCAAGACTGAAGATCTCCCATCAAGTTCTTTAGAAGCTTTTTGGTTTTCTTATGTTTTGTTGTTTTCCTTATTTAAGATGTTTCCCTCTATCAGTATGAACCAAATCCCTTAAATACCTAAGGGGATGAAACCTAAGACCGATCTTATTATTATTTTATTTATAAAATAAATACTTATTCGTATTCATAATTTTGAGTTCTTATTCTTGTTTTGATAATTCAGGTTATTGATTCAAGTCGAATGTGCTTATTCAGTGGAGCAAAAGTCCCTGTTTAAGAGTAGATCAACACAATTAAGCGGAGTTGATTGCAACCCTAGAAATAGGGTGACGAAAATCTGTCGGATTAGAGTCAAATATAATAAGGGGATCCATAGATCGAGTTAATGCGACAATAGGGGTTTTAATTAGAAAGAGATTTCAATTAATCAACCTAGAGTCAGTTGTTTCTAGTCTTGAAAGAGATATTAACATAAATCAGGGATTTCTACGGATTAAGTCAAGTGAATAAATCATATGAATCAAAAGTAATAAGTGAAGTCTAGGTGGATTCCTCCTTAGGTATTGTCTTTATCATATAAGTTGTCTAAAAGTATTTTCCCAATTCATTCTCTGTCGTGTTATTAATTAGTTTTAGTTTAAACAAAATCACTCCAATTCTCAGGCTAGATAATATAAAGATAGTAATTACTAGTACTCTTGGTCCTTGTGGATACGATATTACCGGTCTTACCATAACTATACTATTAAACGATAGGTGCGCTTGCCTTTATTATGATTATAGTTAGTTTTAGACACATCACATGTTTATGAATTGTTACACGTATTTGTCTGAAATACAAGGAAATGATGGTACTTGATAAATGGAAATATGAGATTGTGATATATAAAAACATGGCATATGTTTAATAAATGTGTTTATGCATAATTATAGAATTGTACACCTCAAGTGTACTATTTGTGAAAAGATGATGTTCAAATGATTTGATGAGTAGAACTCAAATATGAAGTAGTTAGAAACCAAGACAAATTGTTATGAAAATGTATATGAAATAGAGAGGTATGATTATTATATGTGATATGAATACATAATGTGAAAAAGTATAGGTATAAGAGGAATTTCATAAGAATTAAGCCTATATATGTTTGTTGTTATTTATATGAAGTGTACGACTAACAAATGGTAACAAGTATAAGGCTTGGTTGAATATCTTAAATTGGTTCTTGACTGTATTAAAATGTTGGTAAAGATAAAGGATCAAGTGAGTGAGAAATATGGCTTGGAAAATAGCCTAATTTTGGTCCACGCGGGTAGACACGGGCGTGTGTGACAAGCGGTCTACCCCATGGGCGTATGGTCAGGTTGTGTGTCCCCAGTCAAACGGGCTTGTGACCCTTATATGCGAGAAACATTTTAAAAGTCACGAAAAATTTTCCTGAGGATCCGGTTTAGTCTCGACCCGATCTTAATTCATGATTTGGACCTCAAAGGTCCGTTAAAAGAACGATTATAATTAGTCTCGATATTTGAACAATAATGATTTCAAATTATCTGTAAGTGTTCTGTACCCCTTGGTAATGGCTCGTAACCCTGTTTCGGCGACGGATACGGGTTGGGGGTGTTACATGGTGTGACGGTTTGAGCTTTAATATCTTTTAATTTTATATGTTTTATATGTTATCTCTATTATTAAAATAAAAGTAATGATGTTTAAAATATGAAATAAAGGCCATCTTCCTAAATTAGTTTCTTTTTCTTCAACCGAAAGCCATGGTTTGGAGCTTGAAGCTTCGGTCATGCTATAGTTAATGCATGTAAGTCCGTTTTCAACCCGTTTCTTGTAACTTTTATGTTTTTGAGATCGTTGCAACTAGGTCCAACTAGCCCGTGCCTTCATTTTTGGAATTGTTAAAGATTTTAAATGTTGCCATTGATGAATCTTTGTGATTTTAGATGTTAAATGATGAATTTGAGGTATTAGGTGTTATTTATAAGTATTTTATTAAGTGATTTTAAATAAATTTAATGATTAGGGATTAAATTGTGAAAATAGTACAATTCAAGGTAAATATTGTGAAATGATGATGAAAATGGGCTGATTATGAACCATATGAAAATCGGCTAGCATTAATTTTTAACTAAAAATGGTAAGTTTGCAAGTTTCGAGTTTAGGGACTAAATTGCATAAAAGGTAAAATAGTGGGATAAATTTGTTAAATGTTTATGGAAGGACTTAATTGTATTAGAAATATTATTTAAGTTCTAGGATTGTATTAATTGAATGAAAAAAATATTATTTAGATCCAGATTCGAATCAAACAGAGGAAAAGCTAATGTGTCGAATTAGTCGATGAACTTGTTTTACAATTGTAATTGTCGAGGTAAGTTCATAGGCATAGAATTGTACATATATATACATATACATAATGTTATTGTTGATTTATGGATGTACATATATGATGTTTAATATGTGAGTTGGAAATCAAAATATTATAACTGAATATAAGGTGAGAAAGGATTTATTTGAAAACTATTGAAGATTTATGAAATATGATATATGTGATTTTGGAATGCTTATGAATTGTTACAGCATGCGTATTGAGAAATATGGAAGTGCCTCTGATTAACGAAATTTATAATTTGGTTAAAATACTTGTTTGGACAGAGTAAACGATTAGAATACGATTGGCATGCCAATAGGTTTAGTATGTGCGCTTGTATGGGATTTGCACTTTGGTGCCTCTGTTTGCATTTCGGTGCCCCTGTATAGACTTTGGTGTCCTTGTTCACACTATGGTGCCCCTGTTTGCACATTTGTGCCCTTGTCTGCACTTCGGTGCTCTTGTTATGCATCTTTTATACCTCTGATGTGGTGTAGTTACCCAAATATCCAAGTCAAATTACTAGTTCATCGGGCTAAATGTTAATAGAATTTACAAAATAATTTAAATATTAAAGGACAATGTATAGTCAAGATATTAATAAATGTTGAATGTTAAATGTTCAATGAATTACTTGATCATAAGTGAGTATCATTATATTGATGATTATTCGGTTAAAGATAGATGTTTATACAAATATATGTATAAGTTTGGATTGAATTATTATAGTACAAGAAGCATACGATGAACCATTTTCAGTACTAATCTTATAAGTGCTTCAAAAATGAATAACATGTATGATTAATCTATTTATTTAGCTGTAAGTGATTCTGAGATGGTATGGTTATATGAAAGTTTGAAACGAAAGAAGAATTACATAATGATTATATGTTAAATATGTAAGTGTTGTACTAAGAAGAAACGTCTAAGTGAAATGGTTATATGAAATGGTTATAAGGAAAACTATATACATGTATATGCAAAGCTACACCAATCATCCATGAAAGATGTACTGAATAGAAAATGAAAGCTAGCTTAAGTTATAATAAACATTATGCTTAGTTGTTTATTCTATTATGCCAACATTTAATTTTTCTTATACGAACTTACTAAGAATTATTGTGTAACAAACCAAACCCGGCCTAGACGTTATGACCGGATCTAGCGTGTCATATTAAAGTGATGTTTGAAACTATGCTTTCATCGAAAACCAATCAGACGTGTGGCCACCTCTGAGTCCCTCGTAGCTCCAAATCCTCTAAGGCTGGGGATTGCCTGCACATTTAAAGAAAAGGGTGAGTTACGAGAACTCAGTGTGTAATCCCCTAATACGGTCACAATCTGGGCTCGAGCCCATAGGATATCAGTTTGGGCCTAAGCCCTATTCGGTAACAGTCTGGGCCTACGCCTTAAATCGTATCAATGCAAACAGACATGTAACCCAACCCTTAAAAGCCAACTCACTACCCGTACCAACCATCTCTCCATGTGAGGACCAAGTTGCCCTACCCAGCCGACACACCGCTCGTACCAACCAGCTCTCCATGTGGGGACTATGTCAACCCACCCAGCCAACTCTTGAATAATGCAGCCTAGCTGCTAACAACGATATACGTGGCTGAGCCACTTGAATCAGAATACGTGGCGATGCCACTATAACGGTACTTCCTCCAAATCAGCAAAAACCACCCCAATGCAGTTTGTCATGTCATAACTAATCCGTGTATGCAGTGCATTTCAATCATAATCAATCATACAATTAATACATATACAGCAGTGGTACTACCACTAAGGGTACAACGGTCATTTAGACGATTAAGGGTAAAAATAGTCATTTCACCCCTTAAGGGTATTTCAATAATTTTACCAAACGAGGGTATTTCAGTAACTTTACTCCTATAATGGCCTTCCTGGAGGCCTACAGTCGGCTCGAGCGACACAGTTGCTCTTTTTTATTGAAACAGTGCAATTGGGCCAAAGCCCAGCTTTTTGCCTAAGTGGGCCCACACACTCGTGTGGCTGATACAACCCATTATAGCCTACAGTTCTGTGAACCTCGCAGCCACATCTATTATCCAGAACTTACCATGGGTTTTGCGCCTGTGGCCCCATTAGATCATTGGGCCCATTCGGCCTACTAAGGCCTAACCAGGCCCATTATGACCTGAGCCCATGAGAAAGTTTGTGGCACTCCCAATGGTCTATCGCCAATGATTGTGGTTCAATTTTATCTCTACGAGCATTCTCACGCTCGAGGGCCTTCAAATGTTAGAAATACGACTTTTCAGCTTTTATCAATATGCAGTAGCACAGAAGTAAGAACGATAATAATCTGTGTATGAACAATATGCAGTGGTATAGGATTACACACCTTAATTTCTGAATCGTTCCCTAAATTCGCGAGCACCAACCTAGAACCATCGAAAACCTTTGTTAGCCTTTAATTGTTATAGTAACACCCTCCTTAAAACACATACTCCAACATATCTTCCTTACCTTGCTTGAATGAGAGTGTTCCTTAATCACTTAACGTTCGTGGCTCAGAACCAAATCCATGCCTTGCTTGGAATCTGGATTGTAATCAACATTTGTTAGATAGAAACAACTACCATCCCATCAACAAAAGGTAACATTCGAATTAGGAGCATGAAGGGTACCACAACTTACCCAAACCGATTGTTAGAAAGTTTTTTATGAAAATCAACTTACCAGAAATGGTAGGACCGAAGAGTGCTCGACCAACGCCCCTATCAGCAGTGCAATCAAAAATGGCTAGTCTAGCAAATGAGGAGTGTTCGGCCTAACCAACAAGAATCTACTGGAAAAGAACAGAAAAAGAATAGGGTCACAAGATGATGGGGTAATCGACTAGCAAGAGTAATTAAGAACATTGAACCAGGAGGGAGAGATGAACCTATAATTGATGACTGATGAGGGTGGAAGAACAAGTGATTTGCTGAAAGCTCAGTGGTTTAGTAGTAAAGAAGAAAATATGTGGAAAAGAACGACCCAAAGAGGTTGTAAAGAAAGAGGGGACGGCAACAAAGGAGAGGAATAGTAGTAATGTGCAGAGATTAAGAGAATAATAAAAAAATGCCAAATGCCTACCACCCTTCTATCGCCTAAAAAAACCAACCAAAATTCTTCTTGGTAGACAAAAAAAAAAAAAAAAAAACAAAAAGCCGAATATGAGAGGAGAGCAAGGGAGAATTTGGTAACGCCAACCACTACCCAAAATGCCTAACATCCCTCCAGCCAAAAATGACTAGATTGAGTCTCCTCTCATGGCAAAACTCTCCCCTTCTCCCAACTTCTTGATTCACTCCACCATTTCCTCCTTGAATCACTCCTAGCCTCATATTCGAACTTGTTAACCAAGTCTTCCACTCCCCTTGTAGAGTTTGATCCAAACTCTACTTCTTCCACTCCAATTGCAACTTGTGGGATTCGAACCCCATTCCCCCATGCTACTTCATTGACGCCACAGCCACAAGTCATATGCTCATCTTGTGTCATCTTAACGCACACAATTTTACTTAAGTCCAACTGCCAACAGCCCTCTCCACTTAAAGGCCAAAAAATAAAATTTTTCCCAGGCTCAGACTCAAACCCAAGCCTCCTTGGAACCCAAAAATACACTCAAATAGTTTGCCGTTCAAGCACAACATGAATTTTAAGCAAAATTACAGCCCCTAATTTTTGGGACGTTACATATTGGTTACGTCAATTTTTTTCTTTTCTTGTAGATCATCAGAAGGTTTGATTTGATTGGAAACTCATCAGAGTCCTATCACACTATCCAATAGTTAATTCGATAGTATTTGAGCTTTTTTGGCTAAGGTTCATAATGGCATGTATAGGATGTTATGTAAATGGTGATTTGGTATGTTTTGCTTGAAGATTATGTTTGATTGATGGATTTGTAATCTTTCCTAAGGTATGTCATTTTGGTCATTTGTTAAGGCTTCTAAATAAGTTTATATTGGTATGTTTGAAATGGCTTGTTAATGGCCATTTGTGGTGTGTTTTGGCACTTATTTGAACTAGGTTTTTATTCACAAAATGAGGTATGGTTAACTTGATTTAGTAAATGATGTTTGATGAAATTGTGGTGCCTATGAATGGTACACTGGTTAGATAATTTAAGATGAATGAAATGGTATGTTTACATATGTTCGATTGGTATTTGAACACCTTGTATGTGTGCCTATACGGTTTAGGTGAATAGGAATGAAATGGTCTTGTAACGATTTAATTTTAGGTACATTAATGGTCCACACGGCGTGAGACATGGGCATGTGACCCAGTCATGTGAGACACACGGCCTGGCGACACGATCGTGTGTCATCTAATGATTTCTTTAGGGTGCAAGTCTGTGAGTTACACGGCCTGACACACGAGCGTGTGACACGGGCGTGTGACCTTACTGAGAGAGTTACACGGGTGAGGACACGGGCTGTGACACAGCCTTTTGTCCTTAGTTCAAAGGTTACACTACCTGAGAAATAGCCGTGTGTCTTAGCCGTGTGAGTCACATGGCCTGGCCACACGGCCGTGTGACCCATGTTTTGCAAATGCTGCATCTTTTTGCTAAACTTTTTGATTTCTTTCAAATTGGTCCTGAATTGCTTCTAAGCTATTTTTAGGGCATCAGGGATCGATTTAGGGATAGTATGCATGTATATGAATGGTTCATGGTGTGGTTAAATTAGTGAATGATATTATACGTAAATATTTTCGATTATACGATAATACTCTGTAACCCTAATCTGACGATAGAGACGGGTTACGGGTGTTACAGTATCTCAATTAGTGATCGATGTTATTTCAATTCAATATTTCCATTTCCAATTATACACATCAATGTAATCCAATATTATGCAATTAAGTTCATGTAATACATATGTAAATGTACTAAAATTAAGCCGATCGAACTTATTTGACTAAATTGCAGAAATGACAAAGTACATGGACTATTCAGTAATTTTCTCTTTTCCATATTTTTCCACTCGTTCTTGATCTAAAATAATAATTTTCATTCAGTTCACTAATTTCAACAATAAAATTAACTCATTTTATGCAATTAAGTTCTTTTTGACAATTTTACAAAATTACCTCAAATATTGTAACTTTAAGCAATTTAGTCCCTAGGTCAAAATCTTGCAATTTAACCATTTTCTATTAAATCTAAACTTAGGTGATCTATTAACCACTTCATTACAGCCCATACTTACTGTTATTTATCATCAAGTCCTTGTACTTTTATTATTTTTACATTTTAGCACTTAAACATTAAAATTAACAAAAAACTACTTTACAAAATAGTCCTATTTAGCAACCAAGCTTAATAGTCTACCATAAAATTTCAAGAACAACTCAAATTCATCGATGGAACAATTCATAACATTTTACAGTTTTACAAATTAGTCTCCAGATTAGTCAGATTAAGTAAATACGAGCTTAAAAACATAAAAATTACTAAAATCAAGTGAGATTTCACTTCCATATCATGCAATCAAAGCTTGGCTGAAGCTTCGCATGCCGTAGCCATGGTGTTTCAGCTTTCTACCCACAAAGAAGAAAAGAAAATGAAATAATATCTTTTAATTTCTTTAATTTTAACTTTAATTTTTAACTTTTGCCTATATTACCCTATTAATATAACTTGTAAAACTATTAAATCGTGTCCATAAATGTCCATAATATAAGTATATGGCATAATTACCAACCAAGGAATGTTCACAATTGGTCCTTCAATTATTTTAAAATTTAACTAAACAAGCTTAATTTTTAATTTAATCCTAAACTAATCAGGACTAAATGAGCAATTAGCCCAAAAGTTAGTCGATTATAATCATGTCACCACTGTTTAGACTTTTTGACGATGGTTTAATTAGCATTTTTGTCCCTTTACTATTTTAAATATATAGCAATTAACTTTTACTGTAATTAAGCAATAAATCATCAAAATTACCTAATCAAACTTCAAGTCACATATAATACGACTCTGTAAATATTTAATAAAAATATTTACGGCCTTAAATTACAGGAACGAGGTCCTAATACCTCATTTTCAATAACTACTTGACTTTTAAATCGAACCACTTATACAAACTTTTAATACAGTTGGTTAAAATTCTACAAATAAAAATTCAATATAAAATTATTATTGACTCATGTAATTTAAATATTAATTATTCAAACTTACTCGTTGGATTTGTGGTCCTGAAACCACTGTTTTCGATGCCACTAAAAAATGGTTTGTTATAGTGTGACTGTCACTAGTTCTTTTGGAAAGAATGTGTTGTTCAATAGAGTGTATCGTGGGTGCTCGCTAATGATCCAGGGAAAAGTCTTCTCTGCGAACTTGGTGGAGTTGCCATTCTATGGGTTCGACGTAATCTTGGGAATGGATTGGCTGACTAAGCATAAAAGAAGATTGACTTCAAGTTCAAGAGAGTCACTTGTGAAGCAGTGAAGGAAAAGAGATTATTTTGCTTGGTGAGAAAGTTCAATTTATGACCAACGTGGTTTCAACCATGAAAGTAGAAAAGATGCTAGGTAAGGGCTGCAAAGCCTATCTCGCTTTTGCGATGGGTTCGTAGGATTTAGTGAATGGGCTTTGTGAGATACAAACTTAAAATACTTTCCTGATGTGTTTCCTCACAAGTAACTTGGGTTGTACTATGGTAGTTCTCCATTGTATATTACGTCGTATTGCATGGCATCCAAGAACTTGAAGGTGCTGCAGATACAACTTCAGTAGTTGCTTGATAGAGGCTTCATACGATCAAGCATATCGCCTTGGGGTTCGCTGACCATCTTTGGACGTACTAACATCTAGAGTGACAATACTGTAACTAAAGATATAGGTTTGAGGTGCCATTCGCAAGTATATGGGCTAGGTTGTAATAAAGTTATGATGAAGTAGGTAAGTACTCCGAGGACAAAATTGCAATAAATGCAAAAATTTGAGTTCTATATGGTAGAAGTGTCCAATTGCTATGAGATTTTAAATTGGAGGTTCTTAGATGGTAATTAGCCCATTATGCTTTAGTATGGACAAAAATGGACATGGAGTAAGAGAATTTTTATGTTTTAAGTTAGGGGCATTTTAGTCATTTGGTAAATAAAGCCAAAATAAGTAAAATAAAAGTGTCCATGTTGTCCAAATTTCATCCCCATGACCGAATATTGCAAGGGGAACCATAGCTAGGGTTTTTCAAGTTTCCAAGCTCGATTGTAAGTCCATTCTAGCTTCGTTTTTAATGATTTTTATGTTTTTGAGATCCTTGTAACCTAATCTAGCTATTTCAAGGACTAATTTTAAAGAAACCAAAGCCTAAAATTTTACCCATGTTGTATATTTGTGTATTTTGATGTTTAATGGTAGAATATGCAAGTTTGATGTTGGATAAACAACTTTTACTAAGTGATTTTTGATGAAAATGCTTAAAAGGGACCTATTTGTACATGTTAGAAAAATGAGTAGTAAAAGTGTGATTTAATGAATAATGTGGGCTGGTATGAGCATAAAAATAGTTTAGCCAGGCTTGTGTATTAAAGAAATTAAACATATTTCATTTTACGAGCCTAGAGACTAAAATGTAAAAAGTTGAAAAGTTAGGGCAAAAATGTAATTCTGAAATAATGTGATTTTGGGCTGAATTGAATAATGTGAGTATTAAATAAGCTGAATTTGCTATTATAGATCAACAAAAAGGAAGTTTGGACCTAGATCAGGGGAAAAATAAAGTGTTTGACAATTAGGTCCATTTTCATTATTTTTGTACCGAGGTAAGTTTGTATGTAAATAATCAATGTTCTATTTGTATTTTAATGTTTTGATATTACATGAAATGTATGATTGATTCTATGAGTATACTCGACAAAGTTCCGGCAAGAGAGAAATCCCGGTTGAACCTTAGGAATAGATTAGGATACAAGTGACATGTCACTAGGAACCCATGTGATTATGTGATTTATGTGTCCCGAGTGCTGGTCCTGTACGTCCTATCAGTGGTTGGGTATACCTGCATATGTTGCGGATACTTGATAGCTTGTGTGAGTAGGCCCGTGGATTTGCTCGAGAGCGAGCTTGTATGTGTTGTGAGAATTGTGATAGCATTGGCTACATATGTTGCACTTATGTGCAAAGTTTTTGTGTATCCGATAGTATTCCAAGTGGTTCAACAGGTATGTCAAAGATGAGAAAGTATGTGATTATGTTACGCGTTGGTACATGTATGTATGAAAAACTCAAAGGAAATGAATTCGGTATATGATGAACTATTGGTAAGAATGTGGTTGAGCATGTTATGTTCATGAGGTTTTAATGACATTTAGGTTAATACACGTATGTTACTTATATGGCAACTGTATGGTTAATGTTGTTCATTATTTGCATATGAACTTACTAAGCTATATAGCTTACTCTATTTTTCTTTCCCTTGTCTTATAGTGTCACCAAGCTAGCTCAGGATTGGAGACCATTGGAGATCTATTCACACTATTATTTTTGTACCAATGAATTTAACATTTTGAGTTATGGCATGTATAGGGGACTTGGTCATTTATGTGTCATAATTGATTTGGCCAAATGCATTGGCTTATATTGTTTGGAAGCTCATTTTGTATAAGGCCATTGGAAATTGGCTATTATTGGTTAAGTATATTCATATGATAATGCCTTTCATGGATGTGGGAATCTACTTGGTTTGAGTTGATAAGTAAGTTATGTTTGTGTATGATAGATGGTAGCATGTAAATGATGTGTTGTTCTCTTGGTTGTGGCTGATGTGGTTGTATGTATATGATTGGTTTGGTGCTATGTTATGTTGTGTAAGTGTGTACATTAAAAAGTGGCAAAAAGGCTTGGTAAATAGCCTTATTTTTGTCCACATGGGTAGACACACGGGCGTGTGTCTAGGCCGTGTGTGACACACGGCTTGCCCCACGGGCATGTGTTCCGACCATGTGTCCCCTGCAACTTAATTTTGAGAAACAGAATGTCTAGAATATAGCACAAGGGTGTATGTCTCAGCTGTGTGAAGTCTGCACCTATTTTATGAAAAATTATGAAAATGAAATCGACCACACAACCTAGTACACGGGCGTGTGGCACGATTGTGTGGGACAAGTCAGAGAGCACCCTATTTTAAACACAGCCTGTATCACGAGTGTGTCTAAAGGTTACACTGGCTTGTCCCTTAGACCACACAGGTGTGTGAGCCCTGTAACATGAAAAATTTTCTAAGTTTTGTAAAATTTTCAAAAGTTCTCGGTTTAGTCACGAACCACTTCCAAAACATGTATTGAGTCTCGTAGGCTCGTTTAAGGGATGATATAAATGCGTATGAAAATTTTTAAATTTGAATGGAAATTAATGACTTGGAAATGTATGTTTGCTTGTGTTTATGTCCGATAATACCTTGTACCTTGTTCCAGCGTTGAATACGGGTAAGGGGTGTTACAATCTCCACTCGCAAGAGTCTCACTTCGGGATAGGAACTTTTGATTGTAAGAACATAAAATACCCTAAGTAAAAACTAAGAATGAAATAAAAGCTGTAAGAACTAAGAATATGTTTTTCAACTGATTACAATGGCCTTTATATAGGCTAAACTTGAAATATTAAAGAGCCTAAATTGTCCTTGAAGTCTTTAGAGTTCAACTAGGAGAAATACACTTAATTTCTATCCAAAACATAATTATCACGCTCAGGACTTTTTGGGTTGCACAGGGGCTTTGTTGCAACATAGGCTTGTGATGTTGCAACATAGCATAGGGGATTTATCACAACATAGGAGGCCCGTGTCATGACATTGAGGGAAGTTTCACTCCAAAGCTAGTTTTTGGCTTATACCTTCGATGTTAAGACATCATTGTCTTGGTGTTGTGACATAAGCATCAGTTTTCATCTGAATAAGCATCTTTAGCTCCTGACTTGACCTACAAGACCATGTAACCTTATTTTGATATATAAAATGTAATAAAAAACTACTTAGAAATCATAAATTACTACTTTAAGTGTGAAAACCTAAATATATATTAAGATTCTTTGATTTAGATATTAAACAAGCTAAAGTTATGTGTAAAACAGATGTAAATACTAGTGTAATTCATGGCAGATCACTCCCCCACACTTAACTTGTTGGTTGTGCTCAAGCAACCAAAATACATATTGGAGGAAAAATTAATACAAAAATGACTTAGTTCCTTTCTTTAAACAAACTAAAGTTAATGAAGATGGATGTAAATAAGAACCTAACACATAAACTCCCCCTCACATTACTTTTTGCTTGTCCTCAAGCAAACCAAGTCTAGACACATATCATGCAATAAGAAGATGTTTGTTGGATTTTATTACTACTAAGAACATGATTATCAAAAATTAAAGGTATAATAATTATTATCGCACATGTAACTTAATCTTGATAGTTTGATACCTTGAAACTTTTTTTAAAGCAAATTAGGATTAGTTCAAATTAGAAATAATTTCCCTGACCAAATGTTTAACAATATTACCATTAACATAAATCAAATAGATATGTAGTAGACACAATCATGTGAATAAAAAGCATTCATTAAATAAAATTGTTAGAATTTACAAAAGATTATGCACAGAGAACGCTTAAGTCACAATGGTCTTCTAGGCTTGTAACGTTTTGAGGCTTAGGATAGTATGAGTTCAACAAAAGATATGACTCAAAACAGTTCAAATACTTGAAACAGTTAGGCACATGACATTTTCCACTTTCTTCCTCTTAAATGTCCCATCCAAGCTCACTACCTTTTATCTCCCTCTCTCATGTACCTTATCTCTCCCCGTAGGAAGATACAATATAATACTAGCAACTATAGTAGGCTTAACAAGTTTTGGTGTACTGATGACTGGTTTTCCCTCACTTTTGTGACCTTTTATTTTGTCACTTGACTTTTTACTATTTTTCTCAGTCACAATGCTTTTATTTCTGTTTTATACTTTTTCCACTAGTTTTTACTTTTGACTTTTTCTAGATTTTTTTTTCGCACATTGTTGCACGACCTATAATCACTGTATTGCATTGTTTCTTTCCTTTTCTCTCATTTTTTTCAACCACCATGATGTATCTACCTAAACCCTTAATATCTATAGCCTGACGTCTATTTCGTAATTTATTAAAGGACCAAGGATATGGAAAAGTTTAAGTTTTCAATGTAACAACCCATTTTTAGTCAAATCAAAATAGTGGTCTTGGGACCACAAATATGAAGTCGAAATAATTATTTTATTATTATTTTAATGTCTACAGCATGATAAAATGATTATATTATTTTTATTATTATTTTGGTACTTTTGGAAAGATGTATATAGTTGAAATATGGCATGTATAGGCTAGAAGTTAAGATATGTCTTGAAATGTTTAATCCTTGCCATGTGAGTTAGCTTGGAAGTTGAATGACGTAGAATTTATGAATGAGCTATGAATGTGGTATATTTCATGACTTTGTGGTTGATGAAAGATGTGGTTTAAAGATGAATTATGGCATGAATTACCTAATGCTTGATATATGTATATTTTGAGATATACAATTGTTATTTTGAATGAACTTATTGTGATGATATTAGGCATGGAAGTAGATGATAATGTTGATGATTATTTAGTGCATGAAATGGTATGTTTGAATGCATCTGAAAGCAAGAATTGGTATTGTATTGAAGGTAGTTGGTTGACCTTTGTGAGGGTGGCAAATTGCCCTTGCCAATGGCCTATTTTGCATATATGGCTAAGAGACACGGGCGTGTGTCTCTGTCGGTTTAAGGACCACTTCTAGGTGTGTCTGGACAGGGTACAAGGCCAAGGCCCACGGGCGTGCATGGTGGCCGTGTGATTACGTTAGTAGCTAGCCTAGTAAAACACAGCCATGGCACACGGGCGTGTCTAGTGGCCGTGGGGACAAGTCAGTATGCTTGTTCTGTTTTGACACAGCCTGGACACATGGGTGTATCTGGTAGCCGTGTGAGGCACACGGCCTGATTTCACGGGCGTGTGACGTCAACAGTATTGATGAATATCTGAGAATTTTGGAAAATTTTCTAAGTGCTCGGTTTAGTCCTGACCTCTTTCTACCATGTGTTTAAGGTCTCATAGACCTAGATAAGGGACTGTATGTTCGTATTTGAGTATGTATGATTGATGATAGACTTTGTGTCATGGAATGGATGTGAATTATTATGGTTGTTCGGTAATGCCTCTTAACCCTAAGCAAGAGATGGTTTTGGTCTAGGGGTGTTACATTTTATTGATATCAGAGTTACGGTTTAGTCGATTCTCAGTCTAACGTAGCATGTGTGAGTCTAGCTATACATGTCATATTTGAAATTGCGATAGTGTAATGAATTTTGACAATTACAAATGTGTTTTCATATAGTAATGGATCCTGATCAAGCAGTTGCTGACGATGTTGAGAGTAATGTGCCTGCTCCCGCTCAAGGGACAGCGCTGGCCACATTTAGGCCAAGTGATGGAGGAGAGGCTAAGCAAGCCTTCTTCTGAATGATGAGTGAGTGGTTTTCGGAGTTCATTCGAACGAATCCGGCTGCTCCACAACCTCCACCCCCACATGTACCTATTGTGCCACAAGTAATAGATCCGATTCGACTGAATAAACCTCCTGTGGAAAAGATTTGTAAGTACGGGGCCGAAGAGTTTAGGGCCACAGCTGATGACGATGCTAAGCGAGCTGTGTTTTGGCTCGAGAATACAATTCAGGTATTTAATGAGATGTCATTGACTCCTGATAAGTGTATCAAGTGTGCAGTTTCTTTGTTGAGAGATACAGCTTATAACTGGTGGAAGACATTGATATCCGTGGTTCTGAGAGAGAGAATCACCTAGGATTTCTTTCAAGTTGAGTTCAGAAAAAAGTATATCAGTTAATGATTCATTGATCAGAAACATAAAGTGTTTCTAGAGCTGAAACGGGGTCATTTGTCAGTTACTGAATACGAGTGGGAATTTATGAGATTGAGCCAGTATGCTCAGGAATGTGTTTCGACTGAAGCTTCTATGTGTAAACGCTTCATAGAAAGGTTGAATGAGGACATTAAGTTGTTGGTTGGGATACTTGATATAAACGAATTTGTTGTGTTAGTCGAAAGAGCATGCAAAACTGAGGAGCTCAGTAAAGAAAATAAGAAAGCCGACTCTGAAGCTCGTGATGAAAGAAAAAGATCGATGAGTAAGTTCTCTTAACCTTCGACGAAGAGATTCAGAGATGCAAACAACTGATCAAATACTTATTTTGGACATCCGAATAGAAACTGTGCAAGACTAAGTGTTGGTATGAGAACTAAAGCTCCAATAGAATCAAGTGTTGACAGTGCCAAAAGTAGCAAACCTAAGTGTAGACAGTGTGGAGGACGACATGTGGGAGAATGCTGGGGCAAGTACAACAATAGAGTATGCTATAAATGTGGATCACGAGATCACTTCATTTGAGACTATCCAAAGATGGTTGAGGAAGAAAATATTCAGAATGTGAGATCGAGTAATGTGATTGCTAGGGGTAGACCACCCAAAAATGTCAGAAATATGAATGGGAATCAAAGAGGAACTACCGATATAGCTGTAAGATCAGAGGCGAGAGCACCTGCCTGAGCTTATGCTATACGTGTGAGAGAGGAAGCGTCATCTCCAGACGTCATCACTGGTATTTTTACTTTATTTGATGCTGATGTAATTTCATTAATAGATCCGGGTTCTACTCGTTCCTATGTGTGTGTGAATTTGGTATCAAGTAAGACTCAACCTGTTGAGTCTACTAAATTTGTAATTAGAGTATCGAACTATTTAGGCAAGTGTCTCTTGGTGGATAAAGTGTGCAAGAACTGTCCGTTGATGTTTCGGGATGTTTATTTTTCGGCTAACTTGATGTTGCTACCACTCGATGAGTTTGATATCATTCTGGGTATGGATTGACTCACTCTGCATAATGCCATTGTGAATTGTAAAAGAAAGAGTATTGAATTGAGAAGTCAGAATGGTGAGATAGTTCGAATTGAATCCAGTGACATGAAAGGGTTATCAGTTGTTGTATCTGCAATGAAAACTTTGAATTAAGTGAGAAAGGGTTGTGAAGCCTATCTGGCATATGTGATTGATACAAAAGTGTTAGAAAAGAAAGTTGAATCTGTACCTGTGGTTAGTGAGTTTCCAGTTGTGTTTCCTGAAGAATTACCAAGATTACCTCCAATCAGAGAAGTTGAATTCTATATTGAATTAGTTCTGGGAACGACTCCCATTTTGATAGCTCCATATAGAATGGCACCAACAGAATTGAAAGAGTTAAAGTCTCAGTTGCAAGAGTTAACTGATAGAGGATTTACTCGACCGAGTTTCTCGCCCTGGGGTGCTCCTGTGTTATTTGTGAAAAAGAAAGACGGTACTATGGGAATGTGTATTATCGATAATTAAATAAAGTGACAATAAAGAATAAATATATGTTGCCTCGTATTGATGACCTATTTGATTAGCTGAGAGGAGCTACTGTTTTTTTCCAATATAGATTTGAGATCGGGTTTCTATCATTTAAGAGTTAAAGAATTCGACGTGCCGAAAACTGCCTTTAGAATGAGGTACGGACATTATGAATTCTTAGTTATGCCTTTTGGACTAACAAATGCTCTTGCAGTGTTTATGGATCTGATGAATCAGATATTCAGACCGTATTTGGATCGTTTTGTTGTAGTGGTCATTGATAATATTTTCATTTACTCATGTGATAAGACGCAGCATGCTGAGCATTTGAGAATTGTGCTACTAACTCTACGTGAGAAACAATTATATGCTAAGTTTAGAAAATGTGAGTTTTGGTTGCCTGAGGTTGGATTTCTGGGGCATATTGTATTAGCTGCGGGAATACGAGTTGATCAGAGTAAAATCTCTGCTAATTTAGAATGGAAGCCTCTGAGAAATGTGACAGAAGTTTGTAGTTTTCTGGGACTAGCAGGATATTATAAACGATTTGTGAAAGGCTTTTCGATGATTGCGACTCTGTTGACGAAGTTACTACAGAAAGATGTTAAATTTGAGTGGTCAGAAAAGTGTCATTAGAGTTTTAAGAAGTTGAAAGTGTTGTTGACGGAAGCACGGTGTTAGTTCAACTCCAATCGGGCAAAGAATTCACAGTTTATAGTGATGCATCGTTGAATGGTTTGGGCTGTGTGCTGATGCAAGAAGGCAAAGTAGTTTCTTATGCTTCGAGGCAGCTAAAGTCGCATGAAAAGAACTATCCGATGCACGAGCTTGAATTAGCAACGATTATGTTTGCGTTGAAGATTTGACATCATTATCTTTTTGGTGAGAAATGTCATATTTATACTGATCACAAGAGCTTAAAGTACTTGATGATTCAGAAAGAATTGAATTTGCGACAGAGAAGATGGTTAGAATTGCTGAAAGACTATGAACTAGTGATTGATTATCATTCGGGTAAAGCAAATGTAGTAGCTGATGCTTTGAGCCGAAAGTCTATATATGGTTTGCAAGCAGTGAATGTTCGAAAAGATCTGTGTGATGATAGTGTGGTTTTGGCCGAGTTAAAAGTAAAGCCGATGTTTGTACGTCAAATTTGTGATGCACAGAAAAGTGATGCTGAAATGATGGCTAAACGAACTTAGTGTGAATTGAATGTTGATCCAGAATTTCCTGTTGATAGAGATGATTGTCTGAGATTTAGAGATCGGATTTGTGTTCCAAACAATTCGGAGTTGATTCAGTTGATTTTGAATGAAGCTCATAACAGTCGTTTGATTGTTCACCCGGGGTGTACGAAGATGTATAATGATTTGAAACAGTTCTATTGGTGGCATGGTATGGAACGAGACATCTCTGACTTTGTGTCAAAATGTTTAATTTGTCAACAAGTTAAAGCTGAACATCAGGTTCCGTCCGGTTTGTTATAGCCAATCATGATACCTGAGTGGAAATGGTAGAGAATTACGATGGACTTTGTGTCGGGATTGCCTTTATCTCCGGGAAAAAAAGATGCGATCTAGGTGATAGTTGAAAGATTGACAAAATCGGCTCATTTCGTCCCGGTGAGAACAGATTATTCACTTGATAGATTGGCTGAATTGTATATAGCTGAAATTGTGAGATTACACGGGGTGCCACCGTCTATTGTATCTGATAGAGATCTGAGATTACGTCGCAGTTTTGGAAGAAATTGCAAGAGGCTTTAGGCACGAAGCTACATTTTAGTACTGAATTTCATCCACAAATAGATGGACACTCCGAGCGGATCATTCATATTCTTGAAGATATGTTGAGATGTTGTATACTTGAGTTTGAGACTATGTGGGAAAAACATTTATTGTTGATTGAGTTCGTGTATAACAACAATTTTTAATCTAGTTTTAAAATGGCATCTTATGAGGCTCTTTATGGTCGAAAATGTCGAACTCTATTGTATTGGACTGAGCTGAGTGAGAATAAGATTCACGGGGTTGATCTTATAAAAGAGACTGAGCAGAAAGTGAAAGTGATTCGTGATAGTTTGAAAGCAGCCTCAGATAATCAGAAGTCATATGCAGACTTAAAACGAAAAGATATTGAATTCAAAGTTGGTGACAAAGTGTTTCTGAAAGTGTCTCCGTGGAAGAAAATACTTTGATTCTACCGGAAAGGCAAGCTAAGTTTGAGATACATCGATCGTATGATATTATTAAACGAGTTGGGTTGGTTGCTTATAGATTGACGCTGCCACCTGAGTTAGGAAAGATTCATAACGTGTTTCATGTATCGATGCTTCGATGGTACAGATCTGACCCGTCTCATGTGATTGCTCCTACTGAGGTTGAGATTTTGTCAGACTTTTCGTATAGTGAGGAACTGATTCGAATCTTGGCACGAGAGACCAACGTGTTAAGAAACAAAAGAATTTCCTTAGTGAAAGTGTTGTGGCACAAACACGGAGTTGAAGAGGCTACGTGGGAGCCTGATAATGTTATGAGAGAGTGATATCCACATCTATTCCCTGGTAAGATTTTCGAGGACGAAAATCCTTAAGGGGGGAGAGTTGTAATGGCCCGGTTTAGACCCTAGTTAGAACTGTGGTTTTGAGACCACAAATCCGAGGTCAGAATAATATTTTAATGTTATCTTTGGTGTTGATTCTATGTGAAAATTCTCTGTGGTAATTTTGTCGACTGTGTGCCGAATTAAGAAAAATGATCTAATCGCATAAGATGCAAAAGCTGTGTGCTAATTTATAAGTGCCTAATTGTGGTTTTCTTTTTAATATGGAGGTTTCATGATGTAATTTTACCATTATTAGTGATAGTAGGTGACAATGGAGAAAAATAGCCTTAGTTTATAAATGTTTTATATGTTTAATAAAAGGGTAAATTGGTAAATAAAGAATAATGTTTATTAACTAAAACAAATGAGAAAAAGAAAGCCTTATTCATCTTTTCTTCCACCGATTTTTGAAGAAAGAATAAGGGTTTAAATCTTTTGAATTTTTAGCTCATATCAAGCTTGATTCAAGGTTAGATTTTGTTTGGTTTTTGATAATTTCTATGATTTCGTAATCGTTGCTTTGTGCTCTAGCTAACCCATGTTTTAATTTGGTGAATTGATGATGTTTTTGTGATGAGCCATTGATGAACACTTGAGCTATGTGCTAGTTGATAGTGAAATATGAAAACTTGGTGTTGGGTTAACATAGTTTGTATTTGAATTTTTGGTGAAATTGAGTATTTTGGGCTTAATTGAGGAAATAAGAAATTGAAGGATTAAAGTGTAAAATAAATGAAATGTGTGGGCTTATATGAACACAAAGGAAATTCGGTTAGACTTATGTGAAAAGAAATTATGTGAATTTGATGATTTTGTGAATTAAGGACTAAAGTGTCGAAATGTGAAAATGTGAGGGCTATTTTGCAAAATGCTCTAAATATGTGTGTGTGGACTAAATTGAATGAATTGGTGATTGAATGGATTGAATATAAATGTGTATATAGAGCAAGAGAGGAGAGGTACAAATTGAGATCGAGGCAAAGATAAAGTGCTCGATTGATCAACCGTTTCGGTAGTTCGACGTCCGAGATGAGTTTGGACATAATACGTATATTTTGTTATGTTTAATGCTATGAAATGGACAGTATGATAATATTGAAATGTGAATGTTGTGTGAGAGCTTGAGTTATGTGGCACTAAGTGTGCGTATTCAGAAATGTGACTGAGATGATTAGCACTGTGTATGCGAAATACTATAATTGGCATTGTGTGTGCGATACCGATTTAAGATCGGTTTGATATAGATGCACAATGTGTGCGATGTTAATTAAGCTTTGGCTAACTATTTGGGCACTAAGTGTGCGATTGAATCGAAGAAGAGATGGAAGTTGATCGAAATGAAATAGTCAGTATTGAGTAGCAAATGTAATTGACAGCTAAGTGTTGGCTAAGGTACATTCGTAACCTATGTGGTTGATGAATCTTTGAATGAGATTATGAAACGTTAAATAAGCATATTAGCTTTGGATGGTACGATATATATAGATGTGAAATAATCTATGTGATGGTTTGTTTTGATTTAAATGTGTTATATTACGAACTTACTAAGCTTTGGAAAGCTTATTGTGTGACTTGTTTTTCTGCTTTGCAGTGTCAGTAAAGCTATCTCAGATCGGGGATTGTCAGCATCTCTATCACACTATCGGCAATCTATTTTGGTACTTTTGGAAAGATGTATAGTTGAAATATGGCATGTATAGGTTAGAAGTTAAGATATGTCTTGAAATGTTTAATCCTTGCCATGTGAGTTGGCTTGGAAGTTGAATGACGTAGGATTTATGAATGAGCTATGAATATGGTATATTTCATGACTTTGTGGTTGATGAAAGATGTGTTTTAAAGATGAATTATGGCATGAATTACCTAATGCTTGATATATGTATATTTTGAGATATACAATTGTTATTTTGAATGAGCGTATTGTGATGATATTAGGAATGGAAGTAGATGATAATGTTGATGATTATTTAGTGCATGAAATGGTATGTTTGAATGCATTTGAAAGCAAGAACTGGTATGTATTGAAGTTAGTTGGTTGACCTTTGTGAGGGTGGCAAATTGGACTTACCAATGGCCTATTTTGCATATATAGCTAAGAGATACGAGCGTGTGTCTCTACTGTGTGGTTTAAGGACCACTTCTAGGTGTGTTTAGACAGGGTACACGACCGAGGCCCACGGGCGTGCATGGTGGCCATGTTATTATGTCAGAAGCTGGCCTAGTAAAACACAGCCATGGCACACAGGCGTGTCTAGTAGCCGTGGGGATAAGTCAGTATGCTTGTTCTGTTTTGACACGGCCTGGACACATGGGTGTGTCTGGTAGCCATGTGAGGCACACAACCTGATTGCACGGGCGTGTGACCTCAACAGTATTGAAGAATATTTGAGAATTTTGGTAAATTTTCTAAGTGCTCGATTTAGTCCCGACCTCTTTCTACAATGTGTTTAAGGTCTCGTAGACCTAGATAAGAGACTGTATGTTTGTATTTGAGTATGTATGATTGATGATAGACTTTGTGTTGTGGAATGGATGTGAAATATTGTGGTTATTTGGTAATGCCTCTTAACCCTAATCCAGCGACGGTTTCGGGCTAGGGGTGTAACACTTTGTATGCTATGAATTGTGCCATTGAATTGGTGTAACTGTAGGTGTAAATGAGGGTGGCAAATGGCTTCGTAAATAGCCCTACAGGCATGTGTTTCAGCCATGTCTCCCCTGCACCTTAATTTTGAGAAATGGAATGCTTAGAATTGAACATACAGGAAGAGACACGGGTGTATGTCTCGGTCGTGTGAGGGACACGGCCTCAAGCACGGGCGTGTGTCCTGGGCATGTGAAGTCTGCGCCTATTTTATAAAAAAATCATGAAAATTAAATCGACTACATAGCCTAGCACATGGGCATGTGACTTGGCCGTGTGCTTCAATTTGCTCATGAGTTACAAACAAAGAGTTACACGGGTTAGGGACACGGGCGTTTGTGACCACACGGCCTGTCCACGCGGGCGTGTGACCCCTGTTTATACCAAAAAAAAAAATTGAGTTTTGTAAAAATTTCTAAAGTTCTCGGTTTAGTCTGGAACCATTACTAAAGCATACTTTGAGCCTCGTAGGCTCGTTTTAGGGACTTTATGATTGAATATGAATGGTTTTAATTTGGTTGAAAATTTATGACTTGGAATTGTATGTTTTCTTGTGATATAAGTCTGGTAATGCTTCGTACCCTGTTTCAGTTTTGAATACGGGTAAGGGGTGTTACGTTTAGTGATACCAGAGCCATGGTTTAGTCAATTCTCGGACTGATATTGTAACACCCCGAATTTGGGCCTAGTTGGGCTTATTGGTCCTTGGGCATGAGAGTGTTTAAAATTTTTTAGAACAAGAAAATAGTACTTTTGCATGAAGGATCTGTTGGGTGAGTGATTTTGGAAGGTTATGGGGCTTCTATGAAGTCCTGGGTTCAAGCCATGTCATATGGGAAATTTTTTATTTTTAGCATTAAGGGAACCATGCCTCCTGGTTGCAAGCCTTTTAAGTAATTAAGATTAAATTGTGACACAAGAGAAGCCTGTGGCTTAGTGGCAAGTGGCATACGGAGTGAAGCTTGTTGTCTGAGGTTCATGTCTCTTGAGGAGTAAAGGAGCTTTTATTTTGCCGCATGGATGGCAAGAGTTGTGGTGGATTCAAACTCTTTGGAGTGGTTGTGGACTTGGTAAAAGTGGAAGAGTATCATGGGATATGGATGATGATTGTTAGGGATTTGGAGGAGGAAAATGTGGAGAGAATTTAGGGGAGAATTAAGGGAGGGATTTATGAAGAAAAAGGTAGAGTTTGAATTGATGAGGGTTTGTGCCGAATTGGTATAGGAAGCCTAGGAAAATTTGGCTAGGAAGGTTTTTCTTATTGTCGGCTTTAGGGATTAATAAGGGGGCACTGTCGAATTTTGTTTTCTTTTTCCAAATTCGGCTCTTTTGTTCTTTGGTGCTGGAATTGTTCTTTGCATTTTCTTCAACCGAGTCTTTTCTTTTTAACCATTAATTGTTAGCCAACTTTAGGTGCAACTTATTCTTTTATTCTCATCTTTCTCGTCTTGTGCTCTCTTGGAGGCCAATTGTTTTTCCCTTTTCTTGGCAGAATACTCTGGCATCTTTCGAGTAGGTTGCTATTGCCGATTATTTCTTTCCTTAATTATTCTTTACCTTTGCCTAACCTTCATGCTCCCTCTCTTCCAATCGGTCATTGTCCTTGACCGAATATATCTACTCTTTCCCTCTCATTTCTATTGTTTCGGTTCTCCTCTCCTTCCGTGTGTTGGGTTAGTCGAATAATTTCTCCCTAGTCGTTCACTATGTTTTCAGCTACTAAGGGTTCTCTGATGAATCAGTAAGTGCTCTTGGTTTACTCCTGTTTCTCTCCACCGTTGTGTTCTTTTCTTCTAACATCTTCCTGTGTTGCCATTTCATGAAAAAAGGGTACAAGCGTCTCGACTCTTGCGTGTGGGTATAGGCTGATTTCTTCTATTGATCGTTCTTAGTTCTACGTAGTGGTAAGTTGTCATTCTTTCAGTTCTAGTTATTTTTCATTCATGATAATAGTTAAAGAGGTTGAGATACAATGCAGGTTAGACCAAGGATGGGTGATCAATCCTTAGTCAGCGATCTAAGGGCAATAGATCGCTTGGTACTCAGTCAAGGTATGGTAGTGAATATCCTATTGGGGATTAAGTGCTTTCGATTATTAATGCATGGAAGACTGATTGTAATTTTTGGGTTAAGTGTAGGTTGGTGTTCTAGGGTTTCGCGACAGCTTGCAATCCGGTGTGTAACTTTGTGCTCTGTTGATGATCGGCCGAAAAGCTGAAAAGTCAAAAAACCGAAATACTGCGTTTGATGCCACACAAGCGTGCGATCGCAGTGTGGTCATTTGAGCCTACAAATCTTAGGCGTAGAACTGTAAAGGCTGTTATGGGCCTTGATGGGTCGAAATGGGCCGTGTGGGCCCAACAGGCCTGTAGGCCCCACACGAATTAAATTTGCATATTATGGTAAATGTTAGACTGAGCCGTGTAGTCCACATGGTTGGGGTCGTTTTTGGGCAATGGGCCGTGTGGGCCCACTAGGTTGGTGGGCCCCATACGGATAACATGCATGTTATATGGTTTTTATTGGTTTGAACTGTGCTGTTTGTATAGCCGAGGCTATTTCTAGGCTAATTGGGCCACACGAGCGTGTGGGCCCACTTGGGCCAAGTAATGGGCATTAGGCCCATTTACAACACTATGACCATATATGTTATCCTGTAGCTCAAGGCAACCGTAGACCTTCGAGAAGGCCGCAAAATTATCGAAATACCCCCAATTTGTAAAATTATCTAAATACCTCCAATTTGCAAAATTACTGAAATACCCTCTGTTTGCAAAATTACCGAAGTAACCCTAATTTGCAAAATTACTGAAATAACCCCGATTCGAAAAATTACCGAAATACCCCCGATTTAAAAAATTACCAAAATACCCTCGATTTGCAAAATTACTGAAATATCTCTGATTTACAAAATTACCGAAATACCCATGTATGGTAGAATTATCGAAATACCCTTGTAGGATAGAATTACTAAGATACCCCCCAAGGGTAGGATTGCTGAAATACCCTTATAGGGTAAAATGACTGTTTTGCCCTCGGGGGTAAATGATTGTTTCATGCTATGTTTTGACTGACCTGAGCTATGATTTGTCTATCTTTCTAAAGTATGCCATGTGATTTATATATATGTGCTTTGCATACATGACATATTGCATGGGATTGGGATTTTGTAATTGTAGGAAGTGATTTATCTGTTAGGGTCGCACGGGTCGCTCGAGACGACTGTGGACCCACCGATTTGATTGTTAGGGTTGCACGGGTCGCCCAAGACGACTATGGACCTACTGACGACTTTAAGGCACTTATATTCTGGCAGCTCTGCTGCTGTATCGGTTAGTGCCGCAACCGGTGCTAACATTGGTGTGCTGGCTCGGTGGGTCAATTTTATCCCCACCTGGTGTGTTGGTTGGTATGGGTGGTGTGCTGGCTGGATTAGGGTGGGGTGAATTCTTACACTATTGCATTTCTGTTTATGAGATCTGATACAGATACGGGCTAGGCCCAAATGATTCTGTTATGGGCCGGGACCCAAACGTTATAGCAATGGGCTTAAGCCCACCAAAGCGCATCTTGTGTTGAATAGGGATCAAGCCAATCATACGTATTCGCATTTATCTTACTCACTGTTTTTATATTAGGGAATTACACACTGAGTTCTCGTAAACTCACCCCGTTTTTAACTGTACAGGTAATCCCCAGCATTAGGAGGATCGGTGCTACGAGAGACTCGGAGTTGGCCACACGACTTCTTTTGGACTTCATTTATGCTTCAGTTTCCGTTTTGGGTTTTAATTTTTTTAATAAGGCCTCTTTGGTTTTGGATTTTAACTTGGGATTTTTATTTACTTTGAATTATATCTGTTACAAGTAAATCACAGTTTTTCAAAATGTTAATTGTTTTTAAAACAACACTACGTTTTCGCAACATTTTTAAAATGGTTTCACGACTTAATCTTTTACGTAAATCAATTACTCTCAAAATTAGCTTCCGCAACCAGAAGGATATTTTGGGAATAAAATTAATAATTTTTCCATGTACCACGTTTTAAAAATAAACTAACGTAACTAGGATTTTACTTAAGATTTTAAACAAGAAGGGTTTTCAATGAAAACATGGTTTTCGAAAAAAACTTCAATGTGACACGCCAGATTCGAGCCTAACTTCTTGGCCGGGCTTGGGGTGTTACAAACAGAGTTGTGTAAGAGTCTAGCTATACATGCCATAAATAAACCGTGGTAGTGTGAACACTCCTGACAACTTTAATTCTATTTTTGTATAGTAAATGGATCCCAATCGAGCTTAAGATGATGACATAGAAAGTAAGATGCCGGCTCCCGATCAAGGGACCGCGCCATTCGAAAGTAGACCAATGGCAACTGGTCAGAGGGAAGAGGCTAGGGAAGCCTTCCTCCACATGATGAGTGAATGGTATATGGAGTTTGTTCGAACAAATCCGACTGCTCAACCCCTTCTACCCCACCTATTCCTCAGCTAGTTCCCGTAGCTCCACAAGGTATGGAATTTGTAAGATTCAGTAAGCCTCCAGTTGATAAGATCCAAAAGCATGGTGCTGAAGATTTTAGAGCTAATGTCGGTGATAATCCCAAGAGAGCTGATTTTTTGCTCGAAAACTCCATCAGGGTATTTGATGAATGTCTTGCACACCAGATGAATGTCTGAAATATGCTGCATCGCTTCTGAGATTCTCAGCATACCAATGGTGGAAAACTCTCGTGTCAATAGTATCGAGAGAGAAGGTTAACTAGGAATTCTTCCAAGATGAATTTAGGAAGAAATATATCAGCCAACGGTTCATTGATAAAAAACGTAAGGAGTTTTTTGAGCTGAAACAAGGCTGAATGTCTGTAACCGAGTACAAACAAGAGTTTGTCAGGCTCAGTAAGTACGCTCAAGAGTGTATTTCCATTGAGGCTATCATGTGCAAGAGGTTCGAAGATGGGTTAAATGAGGATGTCCAATTATTAGTTGGAGTCTGAAAGAATTTGTAGTGCTATTTGACCGAGCTTGTAAAGCTGAAGAATTAAGCAAGAAGAAGAGAAGAACTGAAATTGAGACTAGAGATTCGAGAAAGAGGCCGATGAGTAAGTCATTTCAATCTCAGTCTAAGAAGTCGAGAGATTTGTATGCTCATTCGAGTGCTTCAGTTGAGTATTCCAACAAAGATCGTGGGAAGCAATACTTAGGATCTAAAGCCCAAACTACATCAGTAGTGAGTGTTTGTAACGCTAGGTCTGGTAGGCTTAAATGTCAGCATTGTGGCAGACGACATCCTGGTTGTAACACCCCTTACCTGTATTCGATGCCCGGTCAGGGTACGAGGCTTTACCTATCTTAAACACATGCAAACAAACATTTCTGAGTCATAAAATTTCGTTCAATTTTAAAACTTTTCAAACTTTGCCTTAAAGTCCCTGATATGGACCTATGAGGCCTAAAACAAACTTTGGAAATGGTTCAGGACCAAACTGAGATATTTAGAAAATTTGGAAATTTTCACTAAAAATAGGGGCACACGCCTGTGTGGCAAGGGACACGCCTATGTGGGCAATCCGTATGGTCACACACGCCCATGTCTCTAGCCACGTGGATTTATTTTTCAACTCGAACCTACAAGGGTTTCAACACAGCTTGGCACACGCTGGTGTCCATGGCCAGTGTCCCTCACACGGCCATGACACGTGGACACATCCGTGTCTCTACCCGTGTGTAAAAACCTTGACATTATGTTTTTGACGTCAACAACCCAATAAGGTCACACGGCCAAGGCACACGCCTGTGTCCTTAGGCCATGTGGCGAATTAAATTCCTAAAACCAAGTGCAGACTTCACACTGCCTGGGCACATGCCCATGTTCTATGGCCTTGTCATCTACACGATTGAGACACATGACTGTGTCTTAGCCCGTGTGGTTACTTTGCTAACATAGGGTGCAGGGGGACACACGGTAGGACTACATGCCCATGGGGTAGACTGTGTGTCACACACGACCTAGACACATGCCTGTGTGTCTACCCGTGTGGAAAAAAACAAGGCTATTTACCAAGCCTTGTTTGCCACCCTGTTACACCAATATAAGCCACATCTAGACATACACACATCAAGGCCACTACACTCTATTCACATGCAAAACTTATCACATACTTATCAATCCAATTATGCAACCTACTCATTCATCCATTCAATTTGCTCAATCATGGAAAGCATCATCATTTGCACATATCAATAATAAGTAATAGCCATCATCCATGGCCTTATACAAAATGAATCAATCTCCAAGACAAGTCAACACATTTGGCCATAACAATATGACACTTAACAAAGACTAAGTCCCTATACATGCCATACTCAAAATGCTAAATCTAACTATACCAAATGTTCAGATTGATAGTGTGATCGAGCCTCCGACATCTTTTGATCCCTGAGCTAGCTTGGTGATACTATAAGAAAATGGAAATGAAAGGGGTGTAAGAATAAAGCTTAGTAAGTCGCATGTAAATAATTAACAACAATTACCATGCATTATATACTCATAACATATTATAAGCTTGCACATAATTCTCGAATGATTAAAGGCATAACTTACTCATTTTCATTCCTACTAATCATGCAACATAAATCAAGCTCATTTCTCATAAATTTCGTGTACGCACCTGTATTACTTACAACATAGTTGTAACTTTTCTTATTTTTGACACAAGCTTTAAATTACCCGTTGAACCAGTTGGAATACCAAAGGATACTCAACAAGCCTCACACAAAAGGGTACGATGCCGATGCCATGTCCCAGACATGGTCTTACACTAGCGCACATATCACTCAAATGTCATGGCTTGCATATCCAATCTATTCCTAAGGTTCAACCGGGAGTATACCACATCAACTTTCATCATGCATATTCATAGCAATAATTAAACTTTTTATGCAAAATCAATTGTTTAATGCATAATAACAATAACGTTGTATTATTTACGTACAACTTACCTCAGTATACAAAATTTGGGTGACTAGATCAATTTAGTCCACTATCTTAGTTTTCCCACGGTCTAAGTTTGGATCCTGTTTTTCTTGACCTGTAATGACAAAATTTACACATTTAATCACCGCATTAGTCAAAACATTTCAAAATTTCTACTTTGGCAAATTTACCAGATTGCCCTTAAACTATCACAAGATTATGATTTTATCCTTAGTCTTGTAAAACGATTTTCATCAAATTTCCTCATTAACCAAGCCTAGCCGAATTTATTTTGAGCTTATACCAACTCACAATTTCAATTTTTCACACATTTACTACCTCTTTTACAACCTTTACAAAAAGGTCCATTTTAGGTGTTTTCATGGAAACCCATTTCACAAAAGTTATTTATTTAACAACCAAGGTTCATTTCTTTCCATAAAAATTCAGCAAACAACACTAATGCTCTCATGGAAAAACTGTAGACTTTCAACCATAGTGCAAAATAGTCCCCCTCATTAGCTAGATTAAGCTACAAGGGTTCCAAAAACACAAAAATCAACAAAAATGGCCATCAAAATGACTTACTTGCAAGATAAAAGCTTGGCTGAAATTTTGAGCTCTCAAAACACTTAAGTTTGCTAAAATTTTTGGTAATAGGGAGGAAGATCAAAAAGATGATATCTTTTTCTCCTTATTTTATTTTATTTCATCAATTAAGTCACCCAATGCAACCAACTTTGACCAATTTTCACTTTTTTGCCCCTATGACCGGCTATCACTCTTTTAAAGGCCTAATTACACATTACGGACCTCCAATTTAAGATTCTATAACTCTCTAACACCTTTAGCTTGTAGAACAAAACTTTCGCACTTCATGCGATTTAATATTTTTTCTTAATTAAGCAAGAAATCACTAAAATTTTCATGCGCTCATATAACCATGCTATAACACAAAATAATATAAAAATAATTTCTTCGGCCTCAGATTAGTGGTTTTGAAACTACTATTCTGACTAGCCCCATATTCGGGTTGTTACACTGGTGAATGTAGAATGAATGACCAGGCATGTTTTAAGGGTGATTCTAAAGACCACTTTATTCGGGACTACCCTGAGATGGCTGAGAAAGACAAGATTTAGAATGCATGATCGGGAAACACAACTGCTAGAGGGAAAGCCCCAAGGAATATGGGGAATTCAACTAGTAGTAAAGGTGTAACTAAAGATTCAACTTTAAGATCCGAGGCTAAAGCACCTAGTAGAGCCTATGCTATCTGTGCTCGCGAAGAAGTGACATCTCCCGATGTTATCACTGGTACTTTTTCTCTATATATTACTAATGTAGTTGCATTGATTGATTCTAGATCAACTTATTCTTATGTTTGCATGAAATTCGTAGCTAGTAAGAGCATGCATGTTGAGTTTACTGAGTTTGTGATTAAAGTGTCAATGTAACACCCCTTACCCGTATTCTACGCCGGAATCGGGTACGAGGCGTTACCGTACTCAACTCACATGGTCATACAACTTTGGGCTATCAAATTTCATTCCAAATTACAACTTTTTCGTTCACACATCTAACATACTTTCGGAAGGTTTTAGAAATAAATCAGAAACCTTTACGTACTTAGAAAAATTTTGCCCAAACAGGGGCCACACGCCCTTGTTGTTCAAGGGACACGCGCGTGTGCCCCTAAGACATGCCCGTGCTCCTCACCCGTGGTCAACACTAACTTAATTCATAGGTCGGGCACATGCCCGTGTCCCTCACACGGCCTCGACACGCCCTTGTCTTAACCCATTTTCCAAAACCTTGGCATTCTGTTTATGACATCATCATCTCACTATGGTCACATGGCCAAGGCACACGCCCGTGTCCTTAGACTGTGTGTCGAATTAAATTCCAATCTCAAGGTACAGACTTCACATGGCATAGGCACACGCCCATGTCCATGGCCGTGCCTCCCACACGGCTGAGACACACGGCCGTGTTTATGCCCATGTGTTTACTACTTAGCTTACTGACTTGCAATTCTAACATGCAAAGGGACACAATGCCTGATCACACACCCATGCAATTGACCGTGTGTCACACACGGCCTAGACACATGCCCGTGTGCCTACCCGTGTGGACATGAACAAGGCTATTTGCCAAGCTCTTTTGTCACCCTAGCCCATATAACATGAGCCCATACAACAAATCATCAAATAAGTCAATTTGTGCAACAACACTTTCTTGAATAACCTCATATTTTCATTGATTAAAAGAATTGAGCCATTAACTAAGGCCATGTACAAAAGAATTCATCTATAATGAGCCAATACATACTTGGCCAAAATAACAAAACAATTTACCTAGTCTAACCCTATACATGCCATATTCAAAATACTAATTCTAGATATATCGAGATAAGTTGATCGTGTGAGTGATCTTCCAATTATCTTCGTATCCCGACCCCGCTCTTTGACACTATAAAACAAGGGAAAAGAAAAAGGAGTAAGCTTTAAGCTTAGTAAGTTTACATGTAAACAATAATCATCATAACATGTGCTAATCTATAAATAGCATTTCACAATAAGTAAGAACATTTCACAATCCAAGATCATGCTTACTCATTCATCTATTATCACTTTCCAACCATATCACAAACCAAATGCTCTTATTATTTAACATACATCCCTGTACTTATCACCACACAATCACATGAAACAACACATCATAATTTCACAATAAGCCATTCTTAGAAATACCAAACACTCAGTGGTTTTGCACTTAACCCACCATTTACCTTTAGCATGGTGGTATTGCACATAGCCCACCAAATGATAATATAAACTATGGTATCACACACAGCGCATCGTGAATAAGAAATAAGTTGGTATCGCACATAGCCCACCATCAAGAATATATAATAAGGTAGTATCGCACACAGCCCACCATTATTTACTACAGACGATATTCAACATCTACATATCTATTTCAACATTCATACGGAATATATTCATTTTCTACCAAATTCAATCCATTTAAATGGTAAGTATTCTCAATCATACAATGCTTATATAAACACCCTAAGTGTAACCTAAAAGGAGAGTTAGAAAGAGGTCGACAGAAGTTTGACGGATGGCCTTTGCTAGGGCTTTTGACAGGAGCAACGCTAGAGAGAGCTGAAATTAGGGGATTACTCCATGAAAGCCAGTTGATCCATCTCAGAAGCAGGAACCATGCTCAAGACTGGGGATCTTCCATTCAATTTCCTTCAGGGGGTTTTAGGATTTTCTTTATGTTTTGCTATTTAATTTCTTCTGAGATGTATTCTTTTATAATTATGAACTAAACCCCTTAAATACCTGAGGGGGATGAAACCTAAGACGGATCTTGTTATTGCTTTCTAAACTGTATGATAAATACTTGATTTATTCTTAATTATGTGTTCTTAATTCTTTCTTTAATATTTTAAGATATTGATTCAAGTATTGATGTGTTTATTTAGAGGAGCAAAAGTCCCTGTTTCAGAGTAGCTCCAGCATAGTTAAGAGGAATTGATCGTACTCCTAGAAATAGGACGATGAAAATCTACCAGATTAGGGTCAAACCTACTATGGGAGTCCATAGATCGAATTAATGCAACACTAGGGGTTTTAATTAGAAAGAGATTTCAATTAATCAACCTAGGGTTAGATGTTAGTAGCCTCGAATGAGGTATTAATATAAATTAGGGAATCCTACGGATCAAGTCAAGTGAATAAATCATCTGGTTCCGAGTTAAATAAAAAGTGAAGTCTAGGTTGATTCTTCCTCAGGTGTTGTCTTAATCAATTGGCTTTCTCAAAAGTATTTTCTCCAATTTCATTCTCTGTGCATGCTTAGTTTAGTAATTAGTTAAATAGACATCAATCCTCTTTATTTTAGGCTAGATAATAAAAAGAAAGTTAGTACTAGTGCTTTTGGTTCCCTTGGGTTCAAGATTTTGGTCTTGCCACTAAGCTATACTACTGCTTGATAGGTGCACTTGCCTTAATCGTGGTGATAGTTAGTTTTTTAGGCTCGATTATTCTTTTTATAAATATTAAAGCTTTCAGACCACCATCAAATTTTTGGCGTTGTTGTCGGGGAACTGAAATAATAGGAACACTCAATTTTTATTACTTTAGCCATTTTTCTTTTATTTATTTCTTTCTAATTTTTTTTTTCTGATCTCTCTTTTATTTTGCTTCTGATAGGTTTTTCTAGTTTATGACTAGAAGGAACCCGTCAGGACCCTTGATTTTTGACAACGATATAGAAGGTACCATTCGTAGAAATCGCAGAGGAATAAGGCGAAGCCTACAAGACATAAAAGAAGAGCAAGAGGACGAAACCAATAATACTGAAGAGATGGTTGATCCCCAAAACAATCCGCTACCTCCTGTGGTCACAGCAGATCCGGTGAATCAAAATACTGTTCCTCGTACTATGTATGATTATGCTAAGCCTAGTTTAATCGGCACTAAATCAAGTATTGTTAGACCTACTATTGCTGCAAATAATTTTGAACTGAAACCTAACACTATACAGATGATACAACAGTTTGTTCAGTTTGATGGTTTGCAGGATGAGGATCCTAACACGCACTAAGCAGTTCTCTAAACGATCACAAGGAAGTCTGCCAAGCAACACTGAAACTAACCCGAAGTAGCAACTTCAAGCAATAATGGCTTGCGATAGTAAAGGGTTAGATGAACCAAAAGTGAGGCAAGAGAATGTGGTAGAGGAAGGTAATGTTCAGGTAAGTCAGAACAAACAAAACTGGTAATCACAGAGTACCAATCTCACGTGCCATACCCCAATGCGATGACGAAAGACCACACATATGAACAATTCGCTAAATTTCTTAAACTTTTAAAGAAATTACATATTAACTTACCATTTCTTGAAGCTCTTTCGCAGATGCTAGATTCAAGGAAATTTTTAAAAGAGCTTTTAACAAGCAAACGGAGTTAGACGAGAAGTCGCATGTGGAGCTAAACGTAGTGTGCTCAGCAATTCTGCAAAATAAACTACCACGAAAATTAAAAGATCTAGGGAGTTTTACAATTCCATGCTTAATTGGTAGTTTACCTGTTGGTAATGCTTTAGCTGATTTAGGAGCAAGCATAAATGTTATGCCTTATAAAATGTTTAAACAGCTAGGTTTAGGGAAACCCAAACAAACTAGGATGAGCATTCAATTAGCTGATAAAACTATAAGAATTCCTAGGGGTATAATCAAAGATGTTCTAGTAATAAATATAAATTCGTAATCCCAGCAGACTTCGTCGTTTTAGACATGGATGAGGACAATAATATCCTTTTAATTTTAGGAAGACCCTTTTTAGCAACTGCTAGAACTAAAATTGATGTTGGTACAGTAGAACTCATATTTTGTGTAGGTGACCAAACGGTCACTCTACAAGCTCTTGACTCGGCTGGGACATCAAGTAATAAAGGTGAGAATATAAATTCTATTAATAACCATTCAGTTAAACCTTCTTTTCAGGAAACACCACGGAACTACACAACTGAGCTAGATCCTAGACCTCATGCCAACTAGGAAATAACTCATGAGGAACGAAGGCTTCAGATCGATGAACTAGACGAGTGGAAAACACATTTCAAGGAGAAATTAAGAACACACGAAGCAGAACCAAAGCAAAACCATGTCAAACTTAAGGATGAGCCAAACAAATTTAAGATCTTAGATAAGGTATTGTTGAATAAAACAGACCCTCGGATCGCCACTTCAGACCTTGATACAAATGAAGAAATCCCTTTTGAGGTACTGAATATTTTCCCATATGGAACAGTCGAGGTAACTAATCCCAAGTTTGGCACTTTTAAGGTAAACACTACTCGAATCGAACTATACAGTAATCATAGAACTAATAGTAGGGGTGAGAAGTTTCAACTCCTCAAACCACCATGAATACACGAATGAGAGGTAAGTCTAGCATAAGACTTTAAACGAGAGCTTCTCGGGAGGCAACCCGAACACTAACCCCATTAATTATCATATCTTTATTTTTATTTTTATTTTTACTTTTAGCACCTAACTACAAACTAACAAAATTAATGAAGCACAGTTTTTCCTACCACACGGCCTTGCACACGGCCGTGGCTGGGGCCGTGTGGACACCACGAATTTGCACACTGATGTGGCAGAGATCATAAGGAAATAGGACAAAATTTTTCGCAAGCCACGGGCTCCGACTGAAGGCCACGGCCGTGCAAAACAGCCATGGTGGACACTGATTCCTCAAACATGGGCGTGGTGACCTGCACCTGGGCATAGGAGAAGCGAACGAAGCACGGCACGGCCGTTCGGGACGGCTGCGTGGGACAACACACCCATAGCGCACGAGCGTGGGCCGCATACCAGGCATGCCAAAACCCTAATTTTCGACACACACGGGTTAAAAACGAGTCACACGGGTGTGTTACATGCCCGTGTGCCCTATTTCTATATAAACCATTCACTATTCATTTTCTCTTTCAGTAAAACCCTAGCCCTCCTTCCACCACCACTCACAAAAACCGTCGCCCTTCATCCCTCGTTCCCTATTCCAACCACCACTATGATTAAAGGCAAGCCCAACACTACCACCCCCATGTTAAAAAGGCGATAAGATCCTGGCAAGGTCTTCCCGTGCACAATCACTCTTCATAAGTTTATGCCGGTTGCTTCATTCACCTAACAACACAATGATCTTTAAATCTATTCATTTTTTCTTTTTCTTTTCTCTTTTCCTTTATTTTCCTTCCTTTATATTTCTTATCTTTAATTTTTATTTTTACATTTTGATTTATTTGATTTAGGTTCTAAAGGCTGCTTGGGAATTACCACACCACGGCCACTGCCAACTCAAGGAATCCATCCAAAATTCAGGAAGTTTCACTTCACCCTATCTCTTATGATTTCACACTATATATCTTTGTACATTGAGGGCAATGTACATATTAAGTGTGGCGGGGTGAATTCTAAAAGTTCCTAACTTTTTGTATTATTCTCAAATCCTTGAGTTTTGTTTTTCCTGTCTCAAACCACCATTAGAACAAATTCTTATTGATTTATGATTTTTATTGATATGTCTTGAATTAAAACATAGGCGATTCTGCATTGATTGTTTAAACTTGAAGGCTTTAGAGAATCATGCATGATTAGTTGATTTTTGAAAATTAAAAACATGCTAGGTTGTTTCCCCAAGTTTAGGTATTATCTTGAAATTTGAAGTTCACAGAGTTGACATCAAAAATCAATAATTTCTGTGAAATTTTGAGCCTTTAGAGCATACATTCTTTCATGCTCACTTTTATTGATGCTTTGAGTGAGTTAATATTGATCTGTTATTCTAGAACTTGCTTCGATTATGCATGTCAAAACCACACTTTTGATTTGATATATTTAGATGATAAAGGCACCTAGGATTTAACCCACTTACTTCCCAAAAGGCCTACCTTTATGTTTAACCCTTAGTGAACCCCATTGAGCCTAACAACCCATTCATTGATTTACCCTTAATATTAACCCAAGACTTACTCTTTTTGTTTCATTAAGAATTTTTCCTATTTACCTTTTTATCGAGATTTGATTTGAGAAGTTGCCTAACTATGTTTTCCATTTCAGTTGTTAAATTCTTATTATTGTACTTGATTTGTTCTTAAAATATCTATATAATAGTTGAAAGTATATCCATTATTAGTTCTATGTTTTTATGAGCTAAAACAGTAAATCTCATATCTTTAAAAGAAGCTCATTTTATTAATGTAATTATTCATTATTAATATATTTTTCTAGTTCGATAATTGATTAATTCAATCTCGATTCTAACATCCTCATTCAGCCTGTGACCACACCCCCTAACCAAGCCCGTTACAACCCTTTTTAAAGACCTTTTGATCGATGTATCATCTCAATTTATAGTGGTGGGGGTATTTGATTAATGGTAATCATAATTATGAGTTGATGATTTCGCTTGAGGACAAGCAAATGCTTAAGTGTGGGGGTATTTGATAAACCATAATATATACATATTTTAATCCTACATTTGGCATATTTTTGGATGATATTTCCCTTGAATTGTAAAATTCGATGTTCCTAATCCTTTAATTTCATGTTTTATACGTAGGAGAGCATAGAAGGATGAAAAGAACGAGAAACGGGCCAAAAATGGAGAAAATGGGTCAAAGTAAGAAATCCACATGGCCTGGAGTTCGCCACACGCCCGTGGCACATTAGCAGACTCGAACACGGTCCTGGGCTCGATTCACACGGGCGTGTGCCACGGGTGTGTCCCTTCCATGACCTATTTTAATTCCACTCGAAAAAGGATACTTGGAGGCAAAGAAAGACATTTCGAAAGCCTATATAAACACCCTAAGTGTAACCTAAAATGAGAGTTACACAGAGGTCGACAGAAGTTCGACAGAAGGCCTCTGTCAGGGCTTTTGACAGGAGCAAAGCCAAAGAGAGTTGAAATTAGGGGGTTACTCCAAGAAAGCCAGTTGATCCATCTCAGAAGCAGGAACCACACTCAAGACTGAGGATCTTCCCTTCAATTTCCTTTAGGGGGTTTTAGGGTTTTCTTTATGTTTTGCTATTTAATTTCTTCTGAGATGTATTCTTTTATAATTATGAACTAAACCCCTCAAATATCTGATGGGGATGAAACCTAAGACGGATCTTGTTATTGTTTTCTGAACTATATGATACATACTTGATTTGTTCTTAATTATGTGTTCTTAATTCTTGCTTTAATATTTCAGGATATTGATTCAAGTATTGATGTGCTTATTAGCAAAAGTCCCTATTTAAGAGTAGATCTAGCTTAGTTAAGCAGAGTTGATCGCATCCTAATATGGGAGTCCATAGATCGAATTAATGCAACACTAGGGGTTTTAAATAGAAAGAGATTTCAATTAATCAACCTAGGGTTAGACATTAGTAGCCTTGAAAGAGGCATTAATATAAATTAGGGAATCCTACGGATCAAGTCAAGTGAATAAATCGTCTGGTTCAGAGTTAAATAACAAGTGAAATCTTGGTGGATTCTTCCTCGGGAATTGTCTAAATCAGTTGGTTTTCTCAAAAGTATTTTCTCCAATTCATTCTTTGTGTTTTAGCATCCTTAGTTTAGTAACTAGTTAAATTGACATCAATCCTCTTTATCTTAGGCTAGATAATAAAAAAAAGTTAGTACTAGTACTTTTGGTTCCCTTGGGTTCAACATTCCGGTCTTGCCACTAAGCTATACTACTGTTCGATAGGTGCGCTTGCCTTAATCGTGGTGATAGTTAGTTTTTTAGGCTCGATCATTCTTTTTATAAATATTAAAGCTTTTAGACCACCATCAAACTCTACCGGTAAAGCCAACCGATATGCCACTGTCCCAATCCTTTCGGTAATTTCATACGGCCCTGTGAATCGTGGACTCAATTTGCTCTTCCTACTAAATCTCAATATTTTCTTCCACGGGGATACTTTGAGAAATACCTTGTCGCCCACTTGAAACTCAATTTGTTTCCTTCTTAAATCCGCATACAACTTTTGTCGGTCTGAAGCAGCTTTCAAACTATCACAGATCACTTTCACTTTCTCCTCGGTCTTTTTAACTAGATCAACCCCGTGAATTTGCTTCCCACAAAGCTCAGTCCAATACAAGTGAGTTCAACACTTGCGACCGTATAAAGCTTCGTACAGTGCCATCCGTATACTCGACTGATAACTGTTGTTATAGATAAACTCAACCAGAGGTAGATATCTTTCCCAATTACCTCCAAACTCTAACACACAACATCGTAGCATTTTCCTAAGAACTTGAATCACTCTTTCAGATTGGCCGTCAGTTTGAGGATGGAACGCAGCACTAAAATTCAACCTTGTACCGAATGGACTCCTGCAACTTCTTCCAAAACCTCAAAGTAAATCTTGGATCTCTATTCGATATAATAGATACAGGCATTCTATGTAATCTCACCACTTCCACAATATACAACTCGGTCAACTTATCAAGGGTATAATCAACACTCACCAGTATAAAGTGAGTCGACTTCATTAGTCTATCAACAATAACCCACACGACATCTTCTTTTTTCGAAGTCATAGGTAACCCCGTCACAAAATCCATGGTGATCCGATCCCACTTCCACTCAGAAACTATCACCAGCTCAAAAAGCAATCCCGATGGTACTTGATGTTCAGCTTTCACTTGTTGACAGATTAATCATCTTATCACGAACTCAGAGATGTCTTTTTTCATACCAGGCGACCAATAAAATTTCTTCGAATCATTGTACATTTTCGTGCTACCGGGATGTACTGACAAGTGACCACTATCTGCTTCATGTAACATTTGCCGGATCAACTCATCATCTTTAGGTACACAAATACTGTCGTAAAACATCAAACAACCATCCAAACTCACCTAAAAGTCAGATTCATTTCCTGATTCACACTTAATTCTCTTAGCTTGCATCTCATTATCATTCTTTTGAGCCTCACATATCTATTGAATAAATAATGGTCTAGCCTTCAACTCGGCTAATATAGCACCATCATCAGACAACGCTAAGCTCGTACTCATGGCCCTAAAGCAAACAGAGATTTTCTACTCAAGGCATCTACCACTACATTTGCTTTCCCCGAATGATAATCAATTATTAGGCTATAGTCCTTCAATAATTCAAGCCATCGCTGTTGTCACAAATTCAAATCCTTTTGGTCCATTAGGTACTTCAAACTCTTATGATCAGTGAAGATCCGGCACTTCTCACCATATAAATAATGACGCCAAATCTTTAGTGCGAAAACAATCGTAGCCAACTCCAAGTCATGAGTCGGATAATTCTTCTCATGTGATTTTAGCTGTCTCGAGGTGTAAGCTACTACCTTACCCTCTTGCATCAACGCACAGTCGAGTCTATTAAATGATGCATCACTATATACTACAAACTCCTTACCCGACTCAGGTTGCACTAAAATCGGCGCTTCAATCAACAATGTTTTCAGTCTCTCGAAGCTCTATTGGCATTTCTCAATCCATTCAAACTTGACATCCTTATGCAACAGTTTCATCATTAGGGTAGCAATCATGGAAAAATCTTTTACGAACTGTCTGTAGTACCCCGCTAAACCCAAAAAGATTCTGACTTTCGACACATTTCTTGGCGGTTTCTACTCTACAATAGCCGAGATCTTACTCGGATCAACACTAGTACCATTGCTCGACACAATGTGTCATAGGAATCCAACCTTTTGGAGCCAAAACTCACTCTTGCTAAATTTAGCATACAACTGCTTGTCTCTTAAAGTCTGCAAAACAATTCTTAGATGCTCTGCGTGTTCACTCTCATCCCAAGAATAGACTAATATGTCGTCAATAAAAACAACTACAAACTTGTCCAAGTACGGTCGGAAGATGCGATTCATTAAATTCATAAAAATCACAGCAGAATTCGTTAAACCAAATGGCATGACAAGAAACTCATAATGGTCATACCTCATCTAAAATGCAGTGTTCGACACATCTTGCTCCTTAACCTTCAACTGATAATAACCAGATCTTAGAACACTGTGGCTCCCTTCAGTTGGTCAAATAAATCCATTATCCTTGACAAAGGATACTTATTTTTCACGGTTACTTTGTTGAGTTGTCTGTAGTCTATGCACAATATCATCAAACCATCTTTCTTTTTCACAAAAAGTACCGGAGCACCCACGGTGAATAGCTCGATCTTGCAAAACCCTTATCTATTAACTCTTGCAATTGAACCTTCAGTTCTTTCAACTCTAATGGTGTCATCCTATACGGAGCAACCGAAATAGGTGCCATTCCCGAAACTAACTCAATCCCAAACTCGACCTCTCTAACTGGAGGTAATCCGGTAACTCCTCCAGAAACACATCTGGGAAATCGCATACCACCGGCACTGATTCAATCTTTACCTCTAACTCTTGTGTATTTAGCACAAAGGCGAGATAAGACTCGTATCCTTTCCTCAAGTATTTTTCGGCTACCATAGTTGAAATTATGACTAGAATATTATCCGATCTACCTGATTCAACCAGAATGACATCCCCATTTTCACATTTCAATTCACTAAACTTGCTACCACAGTTTACTAAAACATTATGAGCCATCAACCAATCCATACCAAGAATCAATTCAAATTCATCAAATGGCAGGAACATAAGAATTGCCGGAAAACAATGACCTTTAGTTGTCAAAGGACAATTCCTATACACCTTGTCAACTAGCACATGTTTGCCTAACGGGTTTGACACCTTTACTAAAAATTTCGTAGACTCAACAATCATATTCATACTAGATGCCAGTCTCATGCAAATGTAAGAATGGGTAGACCCCGGATCAATCAAAGTAATAACAGAGGTGTCATGAAGAGAAAAAGTACCGTTATCACATCTGAAGATGATGCCTCCTCGCATGCACGAATGCCATAAGACTTCGCGAGTGCTCAACCCTCCGTCTCACAGTAGAATCTCGAGGCACACCTCTACTACTATTCCCACCTCCTGGGTTTTTTTTTTGTGGTCTACCCCTTGAAGATACATTGTTTGATCTTACCTCATGCTTCTTTTCCTTGTCATCCCTCTCAGGATAGTTCTGAATAAAATTATCGAGGGAACTACACTTCTAACAATTCCGGTTGTTTCCCCAACACTCCCCAGTGTGCTACCTACCACAATTTGGACACTCCAGTTTGGACTTCAGATTTTCCATACTGCCATCGAAGTGGCTTGAACTCTCGAGCCCGAGTATTTGTTACCTCGATCTCGACGTAAACGTCCAAATGGCGCTGTCGCTCGAGGATTCATTTCCTTGGACCTCTTCAATTGAGCTTGGTATGATTTACTCATTGTCCTTTTTCTCGCATCTCGGGCCTCACTCATGGCTTTCCACTTTTCCTTATTCAATTCTTCGGCCTGACATGCCCGGTCAACAAACACCACAAACTCTTTTAACTCCAAAATCCTAACTAGCAATCTAATATCCCCATTTAGCCCATCTTTAAACCTCTTGCACAAGATAGCTTCTGTAGACACACACTCCTGTGCATACTTGCTGAGCCTAACAAACTCACGCTCATATTTTGCCACAGTCATTCTTCCTTGCTTCAATTCAAGGAATTCTTTTCGTTTCTGGTCCACAAATGGTTGGCTTATATACTTCTTTCGGAACTTCTCCAAAAAGAAGTCCCACTTCACTCTATCCCTTGGAACCATCGATGTCAACGTTTTCCACCAATGGTATGCTGAGTCCCTCAGCAAGGACACGGTGCATTTTAAGCTCTCCTCATATGTGCAAGAGAGTTCATCAAACACTCTCATCGAGCTCTCAATCCAGAACTTCGCCTTCTTGGAGTCATCACCTATATTAACTCTAAACTCCTCGGCCCTTTGCTTTTGAATCTTATCTACTGGAGGCTTAGTTATTCTCACTAAATCTATACCTTGGGGAGCCACAGGAACTGGCTGAGGTATAGGAGGGGTGGAGGAGGTTGAGCATTAGGATTTTCTCGTACATACTCCGTGTACCAATTACTCATCATTTGGAGAAAGGCTTCCTAGGCCTCTTCTCCTCGACCCATATTATCGGGTCCACTCTCTACAGCCGTGGTCCCTTGCGCAGGAGCATGTGCATTACAAGCTGCATCATCAAAAGCCACTTGATTAGGATCCATTTACTTTATAGAAACAAAGTTTAAAATCATCAGAAGCCACCAGACTATCAATATACACGTATGGCATGTATAGCTAGGCTCTTACACACGCTATGGTAGTCTGAGAACTGACTAAACCATAGCTCTGATACCACAAAATGTAACACCCTTTACCCATATTCTACGCTGGAATCGAGTACGAGGCATTACTGCACTCAACTCACATGTTCATACAACTTTGGGCTATCAAATTTCATTCCAAAGTATAACATTTTCTTTCACACATCTAACATCCTTATAATGGGCCTACGAGCCCCTAAACATACTTCTCGAAGGTTTTAGAAGTAAATTAGAAACTTTTACGCACTTAAAATTTTTTTGCCTAAACAGGGGCCACACGCTTGTGTTGTTCAAGGGACATGCCTGTATGCCATTGAGACATGCCCGTGCTCCTTACCCGTGGTTGACACTAACTTAGTTCACAGGGCTGTGTCCCTAGTCCGTGTCCCTCACATGGCCTCGACACGCCAGTGTCTTAACCCGTGTGCCAAAACCTTGGCATTCTGTTTATGACATCATCATCTCACTATGGTTACACGGCCAAGACACACACCCGTGTCCTTAGATCGTGTGTCAAATTAAATTCCAATCATAAAGTGCAGACTTTACACGCCCTGGGCACATGCCCATGTCCATGGCCGTGCCTCCCATCCGGCTGAGACACACGGCCGTGTCTTTTCCCGTGTGTTTACTACTGAGCTTACTGACTTGCAATTCTAACATGCAAAGGGACACACGGCCTGATCACACACCCATGCAATTGACCGTGTGTCACACAGCCTAGACACACGCCCGTATGCCTACACTTGTGGACATGAATAAGGCTATTTACCAAGCTTTTTTGTCACCCTAGCCCACATAACATGATCCCATACAACAAATCATCAAATAAGTTAATTTGTGCAACAACACTTTCTTGAATAACCTCATATTTTCATTGATTAAAAGTATTGAGCCATTAACTAAGGCCATGTACAAAAGAATCCATCTATAAGGAGCCAATACATACTTGGGCCAAAATAATAAAATAATTTACATAGTCTAGCCCTATACATGCCATACTCAAAATACTAATTCTAGATATACCAAGATGAGCTGATAGTGTGAGTGATCTTCAAATTATCTTCGTATCTCGACCCGGCTCTTTGACATTATAGAACAAGGGAAAAGAAAAGGGAATAAGCTTTAAGCTTAGTAAGTTTACATGTAAATAATAATCATCATAACATGTGCTAATCTATAAATAGCATTTCACAATAAGTAAGAACATTTCACAATCCAAGATCATGCTTACTCATTCATCTCTTACCACTTTCCAACCATATCACAAACTAAATGCTCGTATTATTTAACATACATCCCTGCATTTATCACCACACAATCACATGAGACAAGACATCATAATTTCACAATAAGTCATTCTTAGTAATACCAAACACTCGGTGGTTTCACACTTGGCCCACCATTTATCTTTAATAGGGTGGTATCGCACATAGCCCATCAACAAGAATATTTACGGTGGTATCGTACATAGCCAACCAAATGATAATATAAATGATGATATCGCACACAGCCCATCATGAATAAGAAATAAGGTGGTATCGCACATAGCCCACCATCAAGAATAAATAATAAGGTGGTATCGCACACAGCCCACCATTATTTACTACGGACAATATTCCACATCTACATATCTATTTCAACATTCATACAGAATTTATTCATTTTCTACCAAATTCAATCCATATAAATCGTAAGTATTCTAAATCATACAATGCACCAATAAGCAACAACATATGTATTTAAGATGCATCATTTACACATAAACGTACCTCGGTGCAAAATGCTTTAATTTTGCGGTTTAATCCGAAACATTGCCTTTTCCCTGGTCAAGGTTAATTCCGTGCTCTTCTTGATCTATAACAACAAAATTTCACTCATTCAATATTTTTATAATCATAATACATCATAACCTTTATTTAGGCAAAAATGACCATTTTGCCCTTATACTATGGCAAAATTATGATTTTTCCCCTAGGCTCGTAAATTAGTTTTCACCATATTTTCTCATTAAACAAGCCTAGCTGAACATTTATTTCTCTTACAACTTACAAAACCACTTATTTTATGCATTTATTACACAATTTCAATCTTTGTAAACAAGTTATATTTAGGTGTTTCCATGGCATCACCCTTCACAAAAGTTGTTCCTCACCTCATTAACATTCATTTTCTTTAATAAAAACTCAGGTAAGAACATAAACTCTCTCATGGCAAGTCCCCAAACTTTCAACCATGTAACAAATTAGTCCCCTCATTAGCTAGCTTAAGCTTTGGGGACTCCAAAAGTACTAAAATCATCAAAAATAATCATCAAAATGACTTACTTGCAAGGATGAGATGTAGCTGAAAATTTGAACTTCAGAAACCCCTATTCTCTCTTCAATTTTCGATGGAGAAGAAGTGTGAATAGTAAAAGATGACAACTCTTTTATTCATCTTATTTTATTCATTTTTATTTACCTAATGTCACCAAATTTTGACTATATTTAATGCCCTTGTCCCCTTGCTTCCTATGGCCGACAACCACACTCTATATGGCCTAATTGCACTTTACGGACCTTTAATTTAATATTCTATGGCTCTTAGAAACCTCTACCTTCAAAATAAGAACTTTCGCACTTTATGCGATTTAGTCCTTTTTCACAATTAAACATTCAATCGTTAAAATTAAAGCACCAAAATTCCCATGCATTATTAAAAACATGTTATAACACATAAAATAATACCAAAATAGTTTTCCTCCACCTCAGATTAGTGGTCTTGAAACCACTGTTTCGACTAGCCATAAAATTGGGCTGTTACAGTCAAACCCTTTAGGCAAACATGTATTACTTGATAGAGTTTGCAAGAATTGTCCCTTGATAATTCGAGGTCACTTTTTTCGGTTGACTTAATGTTTTTTTCATTTGATGAGTTTGACATTATTTTGGGCATGGATTGGTTCACAATTCATGATACCGTAGTGAATTGTAGACGGAAAACTATTTAATTGAAATGTGAAAATGGTGAAATCCTTCGGATTGATTCAGATGAGTCAGGTGAGTTACCAGTTGTGATTTCTTCGATGTCTACCCAGAGATATGTGAGAAAGGGTTGTGAAGCTTATCTTGCTTATGTGTTGAATACAAAAGTGTCTTAATTAAAAATTGAATCAGTGCCGATAGTTTGCAAATATCCGAATGTTTTTCTATAAGAGTTGCTTAGGTTGCCACCGATTAGAGAAGTTGAGTTTGGTGTTTATTTAGTACCAGGGACTTCATAAATATCGATTGCTCTGTATAGAATGGCTCCGACCGAATTGAAAGAATTAAAAGCTCAACTACAAGAGCTGATAGATAAGGGTTTTGCAAGATTGAGTTTTTCTCTCTAGGGTGCACCAGTATTATTTGTTTAGAGGAAAGATGGATCTATGAGACTTTATATCGATTATCATCATCTCAACAAAGCAACGATAAAGAACAAGTATCCTTTGCCAAGAATTGATGACTTGTATGATTAGTTGAAAGGGGCAACCGTGTTCTTAAAGATTGATTTGAGGTCTGGCTACTACCAGTTGAGAGTTAAAGAGTTGTATGTACTGAAAACCGCTTTCAGAACAAGGTAAGGGCACTATGAATTTCTTGTCATGCCTTTCGGGCTAACTAATGCTCCTACTATTTTTATGGACTCGATGAACCAAATTTTCTGACCATATTTAGACAAATTCATAGTTGTGTTTATTGATGATATTCTGATTTATTTTCGAGATGAGACTGAGCATACCGAGCACTTAAGAATTGTATTGTAGACTTTGAGAGATAATAAATTATTTGCTAAATTCAGTTAAAGTGAGTTTTGGCTCTGAGAAGTTAGATTTTTGGGAAATATTGTTTCAGGAAATGGTATTCGGGTTGATCTGAGTAAGATTTCGGTAATTGTTGATTGGAAGCCTCCGAGAAATGCATCGGAGGTTAGAAGCTTTTTGGGATTAACCAGTTATTATATACGTTTTGTTAAGAGTTTTTCGATGATCGCTACTCCTATGACTAAGCTGTTGCAAAAAGATGTTAAGTTTGAATGGTTCGAGAAATGCCAAAAGAGTTCTGAACAGTTGAAAGCTTTATTGACTAAAGTGTTAGTTTTAGTGCAACCTAAACCGGGAAAAGAGTTTGTGATTTATAGCAATACGTCACTGAATGGATTAGGATTTGTATTGATGCAGGAGGGCAAAGTGATAGTTTATGCCTCGAGACAGTTGAAACCGCATGAGAAGAAGTATCTGACGCATGATCTAGAATTGGCTGCCATAGTATTTGCTTTGAAGATTTGGATACATCACTTGTATGGTGAGAAATGTCATGTCTTTTTGGATCGAAAAAGTTTAAAGTACTTGATGACTCAGAAGGATTTGAATTTGTGACAATGGAGATGGCTTAAGCTACTAAAAGATTATGAGTTGGTAATTGACTACCATCCCGGAAAGGCGAATGTAGTCGCAGACGCTTTGAGCAAAAAGTCATTTTTTATCTAGGTTTACTTCATATGAGGATAGTTCGATTCTAGCTGAGTTGAGAGCTAGACCGGTATTTCTTCAGCAAATTTTTGAAGCTCAAAAAAGTGATATTGAATTGCAAGCCAAAGGAGCTTAGTGTGAATCGTGTAGTGATTCAAAATTTCTGACCGAGTCTGATGATTGTTTAATGTTCAGAGATAGAGTATGTGTACCGAAAAATGATGGGATTATTCAAAAAATTCTTCATGTGGCATATAATGGTTGTTTATCTGTTCATTCGAGCAGTACAAAAATGTATAATGATTTAAAGAAATTGTATTGGTGGTTGGGTATGAAACGAGATATTTCAGAATTTGTTTCGAGATGTTTGATTTCTCAACAAGTAAAAGCCGAACACCAAGTACCTTCGGGTTTAATTCAGCCAGTGATGGTACCCAAATGGAAATGGGACAGAATTACGATGGATTTCGTAACTGGATTACCTCTAACTCTGAAAAAGAAAGATATCGTTTGGGTCATTGTTGATAGTGTAATATCCTGAAATTGGGCTTGTGCATTTTTGCTTAATTTTATGAAATAGCATGCCTTGTATGTTATGGATGTGTTGTGTGCATTTTTTGTAACCTTGGAAATATAAGGAAATGTTTGAGGAAATATTAAGTTTTAAGCTTAAAAAGAGGGAACTAAAGCAAGGTGGCCTTAAGAGAAATTGTAGGGAGAATATGACACACAATTGGGCTTGGAAAAGTTGCTTGGAGGTGCCACTTAGGGCCTCTAGAAATGACGCCACAAGCATAGGGAAGGTCTTAAGGTTTGAGTCACGTGGGAAGCAATATTTTGGGGTTTTATTTTTGCTGGTGACGTCAAAGAGAGGGGGGTGATGGACGGCTAAAGGACTTTGAAAGGTGGAGCTTTAGTTGGGATTAAACACTTTTAAAATTTCGGCTAAGGTGGTAGATAATTGATAATTTATCTTAATTAATTTTGAAGGAGTAGATAAGAGGGAAAAGAGGAGAAAAACAAGGGAAGCTAGTGTTGTAGCCGAAATTGGGTAGCAAAGTGTTCATCTTTTCTTTCGTTTTCTTCCCCATCTTTTGCTATAGCCGAAATCCCACTTTTCTCTTCTCAAAGTCTTCCTTTTCTCCTATTTGTTCTAGCCGAAACCTCCTACCCCTTATTTCACCATTGCTGAATTCTCTAGTGACTTTTTCTTCTTTTATTTTGTCAAAACTGAATATACCAATAACCCCTAGTCGATTCCTCATTAAGCCTCAAGAGCCGAAATTGTTGATCCACATCTAGGCCATAGCCGAATATTTTTGGAGCTTCAAGCAAAGGTGCAGTCGACTTTTGTACTAAGGGTAAGGGCCAATAGTCATTCGGTTTTCATTCTTTTTCTTTTAGGCTTGTCGAAAACTAGGAAATCTAACTCTATCAATGTCTTTGGCCAAAAACTATGGAGGACTCTTTTGGATCTGTCTCTAGTCGACTATAAGGAAGCTTCGGGACTTTCTTCAGGATTTCAAAGATCTAAGGTAAGCCACAAGTATTCGGCCAAAGACCATTTATTATGATTCCATGTTAGAAATTGATCTAACATATGTGTATAGGGGTGTCGACATCATCATCATAGTCAAGTGACAATTTTCGGAATTTAAGATTCACAAGGTAAATGAATCTAACATTCGACCAAGGCTCTATTTTGGTATTTAAATCTGTTTCTTAATCATTTAAAAGCCGGAACTAACCTAGTTAAATGATTTAACATTGGCCGATTGAAGGGTAGGAAGGTCACAGATTTTCGGGATTTGATTCATCATCAAATCGGCAAAAAGGAACTAGATCTAAAACATTAGATCGGATTTTCGAGATTTCTGTAGGGCATTCATACCAGGTGTGTACCCCACACTTAATCTTAATAGATTTATGGCTCTAATTTATTATATGTGTTAATATGAAAGTATAAGAATATGGCCAAGGTACCATGCAATGGTACAAGTACCTAGGTACGTTACTTTAACCTTAAGTTAATAAGTGCTATGAATAGTGGAATATGGTACATGTGTAAATAATGATAAGAATGTGAAATAAGGCCTATGGCATGAGATTGCATGATGTAAGTGATATATGGGGCATATGGGGTATTATGAATGGGGAAGTGAATGTGGTGACTTATGTCACGATATCTGAATGTGGTGACCTCGGTCACATTATCTGAATGTGGTGTCTCATGACACAAAATAGTATCTGGTGGCTATGCCACAATATTTATAAAGCGATGAGCACGGCGAACGCAAGGAACGCCTTCGATGGTGTGTAGCGGATGGAGGGTTGACTTAGTAGTCCCCATGGTGTGCAGGTTGGTACGGGTGATGTGTAGCGGATGGTACCTAGGTTTGGGTTCGGATTTGTATCATATTATTTAAATGTTATATGTACATGTATGACTCGATATGCCTGGATTTGTTAGGACTTAGTGTTGTGGTTACACATTGAGTCTGTGGACTCACCCCGTTGTGGGAACATTTTTCAGGTGATGATCAGTGATGGACCGGGTCGGCAGGAGCTTAGTGGTGGCCATGCTCAACTTGAAGTTTATTAAACTTTGGACTTTTACATTTTAAGTACTTGGATTTATGTTGGTCTTATTTTCGGTTGTAATAAGGCCATAATATTAACTGTTTAACGCATGATTTTTATTTGAATTTATTATGTTACAAATTTTTATCAACTAAAGATTAAACAAATTTAAGTTAAAGTAAACTCTAAATGTTTTGTCACCTAAAATAAAGGGGTTTTCAATATAAGATAAACTTGTTTTCAACTCGAGCCCAATCCAAAAATAATCTTTCTTTCAAAACACACAGCTTTTCCAAAGTAACAAAAGAATTTTAAACCGTTTCACATCGAGGAACATACCAGATTCGGTCAAGGCTCTAGGCCGGGTTTGGGGTGGTTCAGATAGATTGAAGAAATCGGCTCATTTTATTCATGTACGTACCAACTATTCACTTGATAAACTATCTGAATTGTATGTTGCTGAAATTGTTAGAATACACGGGGTGCCTATTTCTGTTATTTCGGATAGAGATTCGAGGTTTACTTCGCATTTTTGGAAAATGTTGCATGTAGCTTTGGGTACAAAGTTAAACTTTAGTACCGCATTTCATCCGTAAAATCAATGGTCAATCTAAAAGAACGATTCAAATTCTCGAAGATATGCTTTAATGTTGTGTTTTAGAATTTGAAGGTAGTTGGGAAAAATATCTACCTTTAGTCGAATTTGCTTATAACAACAGTTTTTAGTCAAGTATTAAGATGACACCGTATAAAGCATTGTATGGCCGAAGTGTTGAGCTCCATTGTATTGGACCGAGCTCAGTAAGAGACAGATTCACGGGGTTGATCTGGTTAGAGAAACCGAAGAAAAAATGAAAGTAATTCGTGATTGTTTAAAAGCAGCTTCAGGTAGATAGAAATCGTATGCGTATTTGAAAAGAAAAGAGACTGAGTTTCAATTTGGTGATAAAGTATTTCTGAAAGTATCTCCGTGGAAGAAAATCCTTAGATTTGGTCGCAAAGGCAAGTTGAGTCCACATTTCATTGGGCCGTAAACGATAGTTGAAAGAATAGGGCCGGTGGCATATCAGTTAGCTTTGCCAACAGAGTTGGAGAGGATTCATAATGTATTTCATGTGTCGATGTTGCGACGTTATCGATCAGACCCTTCGCATGTGATTTTTACGATAGAGGTTGTGATTCGACCAGATATGACTTATGGTGATGAACCGATCAAGATTTTGGCTAGGGAAGTCAAAAAGTTGAGAAATAAAAGTATAGCTCTAGTGAAAGTTTTATGGCAACGACATGGGCTTGAAGAGGCTACATGGGAACCCGAGGAAGCTATGAGAAAATAGTACCCAAACCTTTTTCTTGATAAGATTTTCGGGGACGAAAATCTCTAAAGGGGAGAGAGTTGTAACAGCTTGATTTTGGGTCTAGTCAGAACAGTGGTTTTGGGACCACAAATCCGATGCAGTAAAATTTATTATTATATTTTTTATGGTCTACAATTTTATAGAATGATTTCGTGAAAATTTTGTTCGAAAATTTTGACGTTTGGGCACTCAATTTAGTTAAAGGGACTAAATCATAAAAAGGTGCAAAATGTGTGTTCTAGAAGCTAAAGGTGTCTAATTGCTATGAAATTTCAAATTAAAGGTTCTTAGATGGTAATTAGACCATTGAGTATGTTGGTGGACAAAAATGGACATGAATTAGGTGAAATTTGGATGTTTTAAAGAAAGGGCATTTTGGTCATTTGGTAAATAAAGACAAAATAAAACAAATAAAATATTTAATCTTCTTCAAATTAGTCCACATGGCTGAAATTCACAAGGAGATGAAATAGCTAGGGTTTGTTCATCTTCCAAGCTCGATTGTAAGTCTGTTCTAGCCCCATTTTTAATGATTTTTATGTTTTTGAGATCTTTGCAACCTAATCTAGTTATTTCAAGGACTAACTTGCAAAGATTTCAAAGTCTAAAATTTTACCCATGTTAGATATTTGGGTATTTTGATTTTTAATGGTAGAAAATGTATGTTTGATGTACAACTTTTACTAAGTGATTTTTTTAATGAAAATGCCTAAAAAGGACCTATTTGTAAAAGTTGTGAAATGAGTAGTAGAAGTGTCGTTTAATGAAAAATAGGGCTGTTATGAGTAAGAAAATGGTTCGGCTAGGCTTGGGTTTTGAAGAAATTGACTATATTTCATTTTACGAGCCTAGAGACTATAGTGTAAAATGTTGTAAAGTTAGGGGCAAAAATGTAATTTTGCCATAATGTGATTTTTGGACTGGATTGAATAACTTGAGTATTAAATGAGTTAGATTTTCTATTATAGATCAAGCAAAACGAAGTTTGGACCTAAATCAAGGGAAAAAATAAAGTGTTTGACGTTTCACTATTTTTGTACCTAGGTAAGTTCGTATGTTAATAATGCAATGTTATATTTATATTTTAATGTTTTGATATTGCATTATATGTATGATTGATTGTACGAGTATATTTGACAAAGTTCCAGCAAGAGAGAAATCCCTGGGAACCTTAAGAATAGATTAGGATACAAGTGACATGTCACTAAGAAACCTTGTTATTATGTGATTATGTGACCCCGGGTGTTGGTGCTATACGTCCTACCGGTGGCTGGGTATACCGGCATATGTTGAGGATACTTGATGGCTTGTGTCAGCAGCATTGCGTAGCTACATCTCGACTGACAGCTTGTGTGAGCAGGCCCGTGGATAGCTTGAGAGCGAGCCTATATGTGTTATAAAATTTATGGTAGCATTGGCTACATATGTGGCACTTATGTGCAAAGTTTTTTCGTGTATTCGATAGTATTCCAAGTGGTTCAACGGGTATGTCAAAGATGAGAAAGTATGTGATTATGTTACGAGTTGGTACAAGTATGTACGAAAAACTCAAATGAAATAGATTCGGTATATGATGAACTATTGGTAAGATTGTGATTGGTAACATATATGTTATGTTATTCATTTGACAAATGTATAATTAATGCTGTTTATTATTTGCATACGAACTTACTAAGCTATATAGCTTACTCCCCTTTCTTTCCCTTACCTTATAGTGTCACCAAGCTAGTTCGGGATCGGAGATCGTTGGAGATCCAATCACACTATCAACCATTATTTTGGGTACCATTGAAATGTTAATATTTTGTGTTATGGCATGTACAGGGACTTAGTTATTTTGTTATATGTGTCAATGGTAATGTGGCCAAATGTATTGGCTTATAATGGTTAATGGTTTCATTTTGTATACGGCCATGAAAGTTGGCTAATGTCGGTTATGAGTATCATTATATGTTGATCCCATTCATGAATGTGGAAACTTGCATGATTTTTGTTAATAAATTATGATGTTAAAGCATGTTAGATGTTAGCATGTGGATGTGATGTTAATACATTGGTTGTGGATGTTTTGGCTGCCTAAGTACGCTATGAATTATGCCATTGAATTGGTGTAAGTGTAGGTGTAAATGACGGTGGAAAATAGCTTGATAAATAACCTTATTTCTATCCACACGGGTAGACATGTAACATCCTGAATTGGGGGCTATGCATTTGATGTGTTTTGTGTGTATGCTTTGTGTAATGTGCTAGTTTATGGTGTAGGGGAGTCTAGGAAAGGCCCGGGGATAAGCCGAAGCCCTGGCCAAAAATTCTCTTTTTAAGCACTTTGGTAGAAGAGCTGGCTGGAATAGGACCTAAGGGATATTGGTTGTGTTGGGTTGACACAAGCAAGATGTTGGTAAAGTGGCAAGGTGACGCCACATAAGGGTTGGAAGGTGATGCCACAAGAGAACAGAGGGGGAGAAGGTTCAAGTCGCATGAAGCACATTTTGGGAGTTCTTTTTGGCGTCAAGGGGAGCAGAAGCTGAAGTCGTCTGGGACACTTCAGGATGGGAGAGTGGACCGAGTCAAATAATTCGAATGAGTGGGCTGAGAGGAAAAAGGGGAGTTTGAAGCATTCAAATTAATTCAAATGAGTGTTCAGGAGTGAATTAAGGAGAAAAGAAAGGGATGGGCATGTGATCAAGGTGTTGGTCGAATTTCAAACACTTGGTATAAGGGGGAATCAATTTTTGGGTTGTGTTGGGGTGTGCCGAAATTCACTTAGGCCATAGGACTTTGTACTTTCCTTTTTGTGCATTTTTCAGCTTTAGGGGTTATAGGTGCTGAATTTTGCTAGCTTTAATTCTTTTTCTTTTCACTTCTTTTCTCATCTATCAACTAAGGTGTGTGGTGTGCTAAGCTTGCTTAGCCAACTCCTTTTCTCTCTTTTCTTTGCTCTTTAGCCGAATTGGTGAGGCTATTGGTGCGTTTTCTTTTTCTTTTCTTCTTCACTTTCTCTTTTCACCAAAGACTTCAAAGCTGAATCTATTTCATTTCATTCTATTTCATTCTCATCTCTTAATCACCTTGAGCTGAAACCCTCCTCCATTTCCTGCTAAAGCTGAATATTCCTTGTTCATTATTCTCTTATCTAATTTCTACTATAGGCCGAATCTTCCTAGCCATTCTCCTACATTCCTTTCCTGATTTCTCTAAAAGCCGAAACTCCTAAGCCTCCATTTGAAGTTCTTTTACTTTCATTTTCGGTTTTTTCACCTTGTTCTCTTTTACCATAGTCATTGCCGAATCTTCTCTACTACTGTGCTAGTGCCGAATTCTCTTAGGTGTTATTCGAATCTTCTATGTTGAGGTAAGTGGCGATTTCTTCTATTTCTTTATCTCCCCCTTCAGTTTTTGGAAGCCAAAGCCGAGTGGCTAATTGGCTTAGTGAGGCTATCGTTTGGACTTATAATTTTCTATCTTCTTGTTTCTCTTTGGGGGCCTATTCTGGGAATCCAAGCTAATCGAATCATCTAAATCTCAAGCCCGGAAGTCGTTAATCGCTGAACCCTATCTTTCTTTTCAGGATTTCAAGGTAAGGGGTTGTCTCTTTAGGTTTTTGTTTAGATTCATTGTTCTTTAACCGCTACCTTAACCCTGTTTTGTTGTTAAACAACCATATTTCCTTATATTACCATCTGACAAGATCTTTTGATGGAATCCAATACCGATCAGGCAAAGGAGGGGGTTGGACCCTTAAACCAAGCCCCTAAGTTCAAGAAATGTGCGGTGTAAATAGTCCGAGATTAGCCACCGGGTTGTGGACCGACTTCAGAATAGAGTCGTAGGCAGATAGCAGTTGTTTCTTCTATCGATAGTGTCGTCGTAGAGAGTATTATTTTGCGTGTTAACAGGTGTGAAAACCCTCACACACTATATTTTTACCTGCAATATTAATTGTTTGGGCTGAAAGCCGGGAAAAGGCTGTGTATACAGTCGTAAATACCCGTATGAGTAGGGCAAGGAGTGCCAGGTACATATTTGTATAACTTATTGCGAACTTGGATGTATGTGATAATTTATTGCCTTGATTGTAGCATGTTGCATTCATTATGACATAAATGATGTGCACGGCATATGGTTATGATGATAAAGGGGAAGTGCTGATTATACGGTCACATAGTGATCGGTGGCTCTGCCACACTTGGTTATAAGGTCACATAGTGATCGGTGGCTCTGCCACACTTGAATATAAGATCACATGGTGATCGGTGGCTAAGCCACAATGAATTTTAAGGTCACTTAGTGATCGGTATTATAACTGACAGCATGACTATCAAAGTGGCGTGTAGCTGACGGAGGGTTGATTGTAGAAATCCCCACGGTGTGATTGGCTGGTATGGGTTGGCGTGTAGAGAATGGAAAAACTAGGTTTTGGCTGGGACATGATGCATTCATTTATTTTTATATCATCTTGGGTGGGCTAAGGCCGATATGCAATTGTGGGCCTCGAGCCGATTAGGTGTTATAATGGATTTACACACTGAGTCTCGGTGACTCACCCCTTGTTTAACATTTCAGGTAATCAGTAGATCGTGGATATGAAAGCCGAGGCAGACTCATGGAGGCCATAAAGACTTTATTCTTCGTAAAACTATTTCCTGCTTTATTTTATTTTAAATTGAGGATTCTTGTTATGTAATAAGGCCTTTCTAAATTAATATTTGGGTTTGTTTATGTATTACTTATTTAAAATTTGACACTATCCAAACTTAATTACGAAATTAAAGATGGGGTTTTCAAAATACAAGTAACACCAAAACAAATGTTTTCTCTCAAGTATCACCAAGCTTGACGAATATTTGACTAATTAAAAGTTGAAATTTTCCTACACTACCAAATCACTATTTTTAAAGACATCGCCATTAAGGAAGTTTTTTCAATTCTATGATTTTTCCCCAAATTCAACAAAAATTGTTTTTACTTCACCCTGTAACATACCAGATCCAGTCGTAACGTTTAGGCCCGGTTTGGGGTGTTACAATTTTGGTATCAGAGCCTAGGTTGCAAAACTCGGGTGTGAAATGGGTTCATGGGTTCAACAGTGTTTTATGAAATCGATATGAATGTCAATAAAGGAAAGTGTTTTGCTTGAAATATGGCATCCGAGTCTACCGGCACCCGATCCACACAGGTAAGTGTTCTAATTACTTGATGATGTATGCTTGAAATGATTGTTAGCATGAAAATGATATATACTTGTTAGCTCTAGGAGATTCAAACTTTAGAGACTAAAACCTCTAGGTTGTGATGTGCTTTACGAAAACTACTCTCTAAAGCTATTTCTCATAAAATTGCTCGGTATTAAACAACGAAAGAAATACTAATTCATAAAACTTTTAATCATATAAAGACGTATCGGTAGCAATGAGTACTAAGGGACGTGGACGTGCTGTACGCCGTCGTGGTAGAGGCCGAGGTGTTGGTTCTGAACCTTCGGAGTCAGGACGTGGGTCAGGAAATGAGATGCCAGTACCACCAGCGGCGAAAGTAGATTTTCAGGACCAAACGGACGGAGACGATGCAGTGTCTTAGGCAATGTTACGGGTTTTGGAGAGGGTTGCTGGAGCGAGCATAGGAGCTGAGGCTCAGAAATCAGTGTCTGAACAACTTCGAGCCAATGGAGCAGAGATGTTTAGGGGCGTCTCGAATGTGGCTCCGAATGTAGCTGAGTATTGGCTACAAGTAGTGGAGCGTATCATGGATGATCTTGATTTTATGGTGGAGGAGAACTTATAAGGAGTTGTGTCTCTTCTGTGGGTTGAGGCGTATCAATGGTGACTGACAGTCAGGGATGGTTCAGTAGCTGACCGCATTACCCGGGATTTCTTCAAGTTGGCGTTCCAGGGCAAGTATATCGGATCGAGTTATGTGGATGCGCAGCGTAGGGCATTTCTGAATCTGGTTCAGAGGAATAAATCGGTAGTTGAGTATGAGGCAGAATTCTTACGTCTTAATCGTTATGCCCGGGGGATAGTGGCCACAGACCAATAGCGTTGCGTTCGATTTGAAGATGGTTTAAGGGATGAGTTGCGAGTGCTGATAGCTCCACAGCGAGAAAGGAAATTTGTCATCTTAGTGGAAAAGGCTAAGATAGCTGAGGAAGTGAAGCGGTTCGAAAAGTAGAATCAAGACAGAGATAGAGGTAGGAATAAAAGGAATTTTAGATCGTCAGGGTCAGCTGGGCGTTTTCAGAAAAGACCTCGGTTGGATGGGCTGAGTCGGGTTGTGAGACCTGTTGTTGATAGTCAGCTTCAGAGTTGTGCTCGATGTGGTAAATTTCATATGGGCGAGTGTTGGACGAGTAACGGGAGATGTTTCAGGTGTGGATCTACTGATCATCAAATTAGAGACTGTCCACAAGAGTGGAGCGGTGCAGGGACGGTAGGTCAGGGGTATGCTCAGCCGGGTAGAGGTGGTTAGCAACCACAGAGAGGTCATGGTCCAGCCAGAGGATGTAATGGTTTTGGTTGGGGTCATGGAGCACCAGGCAGAGGTGTAGGGGGCACTGATGTGAGACAGCCAGGGTTAGTCTGTGCAGCTAGACACCGAGAGAAAGGTGATGCACCGGATGTCATAACCGGTACGTTCTTAATCTTTGGATTGCCTTTTTTTACACTGATTGATATTGGGTCGACACATTCTTATGTTGCTAGTGTGGTATCTGGAACTTTAAGCATAGACTCTGAGAATTCTTCTAGGGAGATGACTGTAATTAGCCCACTAGGACAATCTGTAGTGGGGAACAACCTTTATAGGGATGTACCTCTAGAAGTTTAAGGGGTAGTTTTTCCAGCTGATTTGATGGAACTGCCGTTCGAAGAGTTCGGCTTGATCTTAGGTATAGACAGGCTGGTGAGATATCGGGCGAATTTGGATTGTGCAGCCAAGTATATGGTGTTAAGAACTCCTGAGGATGATGAAATTTTAGTGATAGGTGAAAGGAGGAACTTTTTATCAAATGTAGTGTCTACTTTAAGGGCAGAAAGGATGGTGAGGAAGGGATGTGAAGCATTCTTAACCTTTGTCCGGGCTTTGGAAGCCAAGGAGCTCACTGTAGGGGATGTTCAAATGGTGAAGGAATTTTTTGATGGTTTCCCAGAAGAACTTCTAGGATTACCTCCGGATCGTGAGGTAGGGTTCGGTATTGATCTTCTTCCGGGAATAGCGCCAGTGTCTATTGCCCCATATAGGATGACGTAGAAGGAGTTAGTGGAGCTGAAAGCACAGATTCAAGAACTGTTAGATCGGGGTTTTATCTGACCGAGTGTATCGCCTTGGGGAGCGCCGGTGCTATTCGTTAAGAAGAAGGATGGATCTATGCGTATGTGCATTGACTACCGTCAGTTGAACAAGTTTACGATCAAGAATAAATACCCGTTGCCGAGGATTGACGACTTGTTCGATCAGTTGAAGGGGGCTTCAGTCTGTTCAAAGATAGATTTGAGGTCAGGGTACCATCAACTCAATGTTAAGGAAGCGGATATTCATAAGACGGCGTTTCGTACTCGCTATGGTCATTACGAATTTTTGATGATGCCGTTTGGGTTAAATGCACCAGCAGCGTTTATGGACATGATGAACCGGGTTTTCCAACCCTATCTGGACCGATTCATCGTAGTATTTATAGACGATATTCTGGTCTATTCAAAGTCAGAGGAGGAGCACGATTCACATCTTCGAGTAGTTTTACAAATCCTGAGGGAGAAGCAATTGTTCGCCAAATTAAGTAAGTGCGAATTTTAGCTAAGCGAAGTTACTTTTTTGGGTCATGTTGTGTCAGCAGAGGGGATTAGAGTTGATCCACGGAAAATTGAAGCTGTCTTGGATTGGAAGCCGCCTAAGACTGTGGCAGAGATCAGAAGTTTTCTTGGTCTTGCTGGATATTACCAAAGATTCATTGAGGGGTTTTCTTTGATTGCAGCACCATTGACCAAGTTGCTACAGAAAGGGGTTTCATTTGTTTGGTCTGATAAACAACAGGAGAGTTTTGAAAGGCTAAAGAGGATTTTGACGGAGGCTCCAGTGTTGATTCAATCGGAGGCTGGGAAGGAGTTCGTGATTTATTGCGATGCTTCACACACGAGATTAGGATGTGTGTTAATGCAAGATAGAAAGGTTGTTGCGTATGCGTCTTGGCAGCTAAGACCGCATGATTTAAACTATCCCACGTATGATTTGGAATTAGTGGCAGAAGTGTTTGTTTTGAAAAGTTGGAGGCATTATCTGTATGGTGAGAAGTCCATTATTTACGCAGATCATAAGAGCCTAAGGTATCTCCTTACCCAGAAGGAATTGAATTTGAGACAACGGCGGTGGATTGAGCTATTGAAGGATTATGATTGCTCGATTGAGTATCATCCGGGTAAAGCCAACGTGGTGGCAGATGCATTAAGTCGTAGGGTGATCTCTGATTTGAGAGCAATGTTTGCTCATCTCAGCTTGTACGATGATGGAAGACTATTAGCTGAACTTCAAGTGAAACCTTCCTAGGTTAGTCAGATTAAAGCAAAGCAGTTGTTGGATGATGCCTTGAGTGCTCGATTACTTCAAGTACAGAGTGAGGGGGTAGAGGATTATGGTCTGAACAGTGATGGGGCTCTGTGTTTCCGTAAGAAGGTTTGCATGCCGAGGGATGTTGAGTTACGACAGTTGATACTTCAGGAAGCGCATAGTAGCCCATATGCTATGCATCCTGGCGGGAGTATGATGTATAGAGAATTGCGAGAACAGTTTTGGTGCCCGGGTCTGAAGCAGTAAGTAACCGAATTTGTAAGTAGGTGTTTGCCATGCCAACAGGTAAAAGCAGAAAATCAGTTGTCGTCGGGGTTGTTGCAGCCGGTAAAGATTCTGCAGTGGAAGTGGGAAAGGATCACGATGGATTTTGTTAGTGGGCTACCCCTTACGCCTACTAAAAAGGATTCGGTATGGGTAATTGTGGACCAATTTACGAAGTCCGCTCATTTCATACCAGTTCGTGTTAACTACTCTCTCCAGAAATTGGCTAAGTTTATGTAGCAGAGATCATAAGGTTGCATGGAGTACCAGTCAAGATTTTGGAAGGCATTGCATCAAGCGTTGGGGACAAAGTTAGATTTCAGTACAGCGTTCCATCCATAGTCTGATGGACAGTCAGAGAGGGTAATTCAGATCCTAGAGGATATGTTGAGGGGTTGTGTCTTGGACTTCAGAGGTAGTTGGGAAGAATTTCTATCGTTAGGGGAATTCGCGTATAACGATAGCTACCAATCAAGTATTCAGATGGCACCGTATGAGGCGGTATATGGTCGGAAGTGTCGTACTCCTACGTGTTGGACAGAGTTGGGCGAGCGCCAATTGTTGGGACCAGAATTGGTTTCGAAAACGAAAGATAAGGTTAAGTTAATTCGGACTCGTTTAAAGGAAGCATTGGATAGGTAGAAATCTTATGCTGATCTAAAGCAAAACGATATAGAATTTGAGGTAGGTGACCAGGTGTTCTTAAAGGTTTAACCGTGGAAGAAGGTGCTAAGGTTTGGACAGAAGGGTAAGCTAAGCCCCAGGTTCATTGGGCCTTATCGTGTGTTGAAGCGTGTAGGACCAGTAGCTTATCAACTCGAGTTACATGCTAAGTTAAGTCAGATTCATGATGTGTTACATGTTTCGATGCTAAGACGCTATTGTTCAGATCTATCTCACGTGGTGCCAGTAGAAGAAATCGAAGTAAGGACTGATCTATCATTTGAAGAGGAACCAGTTCGGATTTTGGATCGTGATGTCAAAGTGTTACATAGGAAGGTGGTTCCGCTAGTTAAGGTTTTGTGGCGTAATCACAGTTCTGAGGAAGCTATGTGGGAACTAGAGGAAGCGATACGACAGCAATACCCTCATCTCTTTTGATCAGGTAATTTTGAGGCCAAAATTTTCCTATGGGGGTAGAACTATGACATCCTGAATTGGGGGCTATGAATTATGCCATTGAATTGGTGTAAGTGTAGGTGTAAATGACGGTGGAAAATGGCTTGATAAATAACCTTATTTCTATCCACACGGGTAGACATGTAACATCCTGAATTGGGGGCTATGCATTTGATGTGTTTTGTGTGTATGCTTTGTGTAATGTGCTAGTTTATGGTGTAGGGGAGTCTAGGAAAGTCCCGGGGATAAGCCGAAGCCCTGGCCAAAAATTCTCTTTTTAGGCACTTTGGTAAAAGAGCTGGCTGGAATAGGACCTAAGGGATATTAGTTCTGTTGGGTTGACACAAGCAAGATGTTGGTAAAGTGGCAAGGTGACGCCACATAAGGGTTGGAAGGTGATGCCACAAGAGAACAGAGGGGGAGAAGGTTCAAGTCGCATGAAGCACATTTTGGGAGTTCTTTTTGGCGTCAAGGGGAGCAGAAGCAGAAGTCGTTTGGGACACTTCAGGATGGGAGAGTGGACCGAGTCAAATAATTCGAATGAGTGGCTGAGAGGAAAAAGGGGAGTTTGAAGCATTCAAATTAATTCAAATGAGTGTTCAGGAGTGAATTAAGGAGAAAAGAAAGGGATGGGCATGTGATGAAGGTGTTGGCCAAATTTCAAACACTTGGTATAGGGGGGAATCGGTTTTTGGCTTGTGTTGGGGTGTGCCGAAATTCACTTAGGCCATAGGACTTTGTAGTTTTCTTTTTGTGCATTTTTTGTCTTTGGGGGTTATAGGTGTCGAATTTTGCTAGCTTCAATTCTTTTTCTTTTCAATTCTTTTCTCATCTATCAACTAAGGTGTGTAGAGTGCCGAGTTTGCTTAGCCAACTGCTTTTTTCTCTTTTCATTGCTCTTTAGCCAAATTGGTGAGGCTATTGGTGCGTTTTCTTTTTCTTTTCTTCTTCATTTTCTCTTTTCACCAGAGACTTCAAAGCCGAATCGATCTAAGCCTTGCCGAAACTTTTCTTTCTTTTCACCATTCCTACCACCTTTTCATTTCATTCTATTTCTTTCTCATCTCTTAATCACCTTGAGCTGAAACCCTCCTCCATTTCCTGCTAAAGCCGAATATTCCTTGTTCATTATTTTCTTCTCTAATTTCTGCTATAGTCCAAATCTTCCTAGCCATTCTCCTACATTTCTCTCCTGATTTCTCTAAAAGCCGAAACTCCCAAGCCTCCATTTGAAGTTCTTTTACTTTCATTTCTGTTTCTTTCACCTGTTCTCTTTTACAATAGTCATTGCCGAATCTTCTCTACTACTGTGCTAGTGCCGAATTCTTTTAGGTGTTATTCAAATCTTCTGTATTAAGGTAAGTGGCGATTTCTTCTATTTATTTATCTCTCCTTTCAGTTTTTGGAAGCCAAAGCCGAATGGCTAATTGGCTTGGTGAGGCTATCGTTTGGACTTATAATTTTCTATCTTATTGTTTCTCTTTGGGGGCACCTATTTCGGGAATCCAAGCTAATCGAATCATCTGAATCTCAAGTCCGAAAGTCGTTAATCTTCGAACCCTATCTCCCTTTTCGGGATTTCAAGGTAAGGGGTTGTCTCTTTAGGTTTTTGTTTAGATTCATTTTTCTTTAATCGCTACCTTTACCCTGTGTTGTTTTTAAACAACCATATTTCCTTATAGTGCCATCTGACAAGATCTTTTGATGGAATGCAATACCGATCATGCAAAGGAGGGGGTTGGACCCGTAAACCCAGCCCCTAAGTTCAAGAAACGTACAGTGTCAGTGGTCCGAGATTGGCCACTGGGTTGTGGATCGGCTTCAGAAAAGAGTCGTAGGCAGATAGTAGTTGTTTCTGCTATTGATAGTGTCGACGTAGACAGTATTATTTTGCGTGTTACCAAGTGTATAAACCCTCACACACTATATTTTTACCTGTAACATTAATTGTTTGGGCTGAAAGCCGGGAAAAGGCCGTGTATACAGTCGTAAATACCCGTATGGGTAGGGCAAGGAGTGCCAGGTACGTATTTGTAATAATATATTACGAACTTGAATGTATGTGATAATCTATTGCCTTGATAGTGGCATGTTGCATTCATTATGATATATATGATGTGCATGGGATATGGTTATGATGATAAAGGGGAAGTGTTGATTATAAGGTCACATAGTGATCGGTGGCTCTGCCACTCTTGAATATAAGGTCACATGGTGATCGGTGGCTAAGCCACAATGAATTTTAAGGTCACTTAGTGATCGGCATTATAACTGACAGCATGACTGTCAAAGTGGCGTGTAGCGGATGGAGGGTTGATTGTAAAAATCCCTACGGTGTGATTCGCTGGTACGGATTGGCGTGTAGAGGAAGGAAAAACTAGGTTTGGGCTGGGACATGATGCATTCATTTATTGTGGGCCTCGAGCTGATTAGGTGTTATAGAGGATTTACACACTGAGTCTCGGTGACTCACCCCTTGTTTAACATTTCAAGTAATCAGTAGATCGTGGATATGGGAGCCGAGGCGGACTCGTGGAGGCCATAAAGACTTTATTCTTCGTAAAACTATTTCCTACTTTATTTTATTTTAAATCGAGGACTCTTGTTATGTAATAAGGCCTTTCTAAATTAATATTTGGGTTTCTTTATGTATTACTTATTCAAAATTTGACACTATGCAAACGTAATTACGAAATTAAAGATGGGGTTTTCAAAATACGAGTAACACCAAAACAAATGTTTTCTCTCAAGTATCACCAAGCTTAACGAATATTTGACTAATTAAAAGTTGAAATTTTCCTACACTACCAAATCACTATTTTTAAAGACATCGCCATTAAGGAAGTTTTTCCAAATCTACAGTTTTTCCCCAAATTCAACAAAAATTGTTTTTACTTCACCCTGTAACATACCAAATCCGGTCGTAACGTTTAGGCAGGGTTTGGGGTGTTACAAGACACACAGGCGTGTGTCTAGGCTGTGTGTGACACACGGCTTGCCCCACGGGCATGTGTTTCAACTGTGTGTCCCCTGCACCTTAATTTTGAGAAATCGAGTGCTCAAAATTGAGCACACGGGCAGTGATACAAGCATGTGTCTCGGCCGTGTGAGGGATACGGCCTCAGGCACGGGCGTTTCCCAGGCTTGTGAAGTTTGCACCTATTTTATGAAAAAAATTCATGAAAATTAAATCGACCACACGACCTAGCACACGAGCGTGTGACTTGGCCGTGTGACTTCAATTTGTTCATGAGTTACAAACAAAGAGTTACACGGATTAGAGACATGTGCGTGTGTGACCACACGGGCGTGTCTCAAAACCACACGAGCGTGTGACCCCTGTTTATAACCAAAATTTTCTAAGTTTTGTAAAAATTTCTAAAGTTCTCGGCTTAGTACCAAACCATTACTAAAGCATGTTTTGGGCCTCATAGGCTCGTATTAGGTTCTTTATGATTGAATATGATTGGTTTTAATTTGGATGAAAATTTATGACTCGGAATTGTATGTTTGCTTGTGATGTAAGTCTGGTAATGCCTCGACCCCTTTTCCAATGTTGAATAGGGTATGGGGTGTTACATTGAGACCATTATAAAACGTCTCAAGTTGGATGCAATGTGGGATTCCGTGATGAGGGCACTTCCGTATTAATTCTTTGTACCTTTTCCATGCCTCATACAAGGACTCATCATCCATTTGTTGGAAAGCAGTGATCTCGTTCCTCAACTTGGCATTCATGCTGCAACGCCCCAAATTTTTGGGCCTAGTAGAATTGGGCTTATTGGGCCTTAGGCGTGGGAGCGTTTAAAATTTTTGAGAATAAGAGAACGTCATTAATGCAAGTTGGACCTATTATGTGAGTGATTCTAGAAGGTTAGGAGACTTCCATGAAGTCCCGGGATCAAACCTGGGCTTTAGGAAAAATTTTGGTTTTAGGTGAATAAAACCCTGGGAGTAAGTAAGTAGGCTTTAAGAATAAAATGTGGAAAAAAATGACACAAGGAATGGAGTGGTCTAGTGGCAAGGCATCACTAAGGGGGTAAGGGAGAGCTTGGGTTCAAGTCTTGGCACTTGCAATTCATTTTGATTTCTTTTTTAAATGAACTTAGACTTTGGCCCATAGGCTTATATTTAGTTGCGCATGTTTTAAGACACAAAAAGGAGTTTGTGTTGTGGTGGCATGTAGCATCTGGAGCATAGGAGAGGGCAAGGGTTTGAATCCCATTGCAAGCAAAAAGGGATATTTATTGTTTATAATCATCCCGATTATGGCTCTGTGCCATCCTGATTATGGTTTATAACCATTCTGTTTACAGCTTTTAGCCGTTCTATTAACTGGTAGCGTTGCTGCGATATTTATGGCTTTTAGCCGTTCTGTCTATGGCGCCGAGCCGTTCTGTTGACTTAGTACCACAACTGGTGCTAAGCTTGGTGTGTTGGCTGGGTGGGTCGATTTTTGTCCCCACATGGTGTGTTGGTTGGTACGGATGGTGTGTTAGCTGGATCGAGTGGGATGCATCCTTATACTGTTGCATATCTGTTTATGAGATCTGTCACTATATTGGGCTTAGGCCCAATTATTCTATTATTGGTTTTTGCTAGGCCCAATTGATTTTGTATGCGCTGTGACCCAAATGATATGGTAGTGGGCTATGGCCCACGTATGCTTTGAATCGGACTGCATCATTATCGTTAATAGGCTTTTACCTGCATCGCTTTCGATTTTATTTCAGATCCGATCGTTACTCTAGTAAGGGGATTATACATCGAAGCCAGTAAACTCATCCCGTTTTTAATCGTGCGAGTAATCCCACGCCTTAGACAGTTCGGAGTCGCGAGGACTCGGAGGTGGCCACACGTCAGATATGCTTTAAAGTTAAACTTAGCAACTTTATTTCATTTTCTTTTAAATTATTGGGTTAATAATTTTTGTAATAAGGCCATTGGGTTTTTCTTTTTAACTTTTATTTGGTATTTCTTTAAATTACAAACTGCTGGTCTGTTCAACACGGGTTTTTTAAAACTATAACCACTGTTTTCAAAATATCACGTATTCGCAAATGTTGAATCAAACTTCCGCAACAATCAAGGTTTTGAAAGTAATAATGATTTTGCAAGAGAATGACTTCTAATAAACTACGTTTTGAAGATAAGCAAACGAAATCTGAGGTTTTACATGGCAGAAATTTTTAAATTCTTTAAGAAGGGTTTCTAATGAAAGCATGGTTTTCAAAAAACTCTTAAATGTGACACGCCAGATTTGGGCCTAACTTCTAGGCCGAGTTTAGGGTGTTACACTTGCTAGGCAGAAAATACTCCATGAGGAATCTTTCTACTAACTCGTGCCATATGTAAATTGAATTTTGTGGCAATGAGTTAAACTAGGCTTGAGCTCTGTCCCTTAGCGAATATAGGAACAGCTTCAATTGTAGTGCATCTCTGAGTACTCTGGCTAACTTGAAAGAATCGCTCACCTCTATGAACAGTCTTGATATTCGATAGGCATTCCATTAAATTGGCCCATTGTTTGAAGCATCTAGAACTTGACTAGCTTCAGTTCGAACTATTGTGCCTCGATTTTGGGTCTCCTAATACCTGGGTTAAGATCATGAAACACTGGCATGGCATACTGTCTTAGAGATCTATCCCTATCATCTGCAATAACGATAGGATTTTGAGAAAGGTTTGCTCCGTTTCTTTGATTTGGAATTTCGAAGTTCATCTCTTCGGTCATTCTCTGACTTGCTTGTCTTTTTCGCTGTCGAAAAGTTCTTTCAATCTCAGGGTCTACAGGGAGTAAATTGATAATTCAGTCAATACTCATAAACACCTGAAATAAACGTAGAAAATTTAATTAAGGTAAAATTGAACAGGAAAATAAACCAGAATGCAAAATTAACAGATTCACAAATAATGACTTTTTAAAACAGTCCTCGGCAACAGCACCAAAAACTTGGAATGGCAGAAATGTGCAAGTGTACACAATCGCAACAAGTAATAAAGTGACAAGTAAATGTCAAGTTATTATACCCATAAGGACTGTGAAAAGAATTTTTTATGAATACAATCTTAAAAACACTTTGGTGAAGAAAAATATTTTGATTTGAAGAAGTGATTAAAAACTAGGATTTTAACAAAGTAAAATAAATTAAAATAAAATAAAAGTTTCAGTGCACGATTTCAAAAGCTGATTTTAATCAAGATGACATAATTGTGTTAGATTAATTACATTTCTTAACTTAGATTTATTAAACTCATGTTCATGTTGTTATGAGTAAATTCACGGCAACTCGGTAATTTGCTAACTTATGAACATACTTACCTACCAAAATCCATTTATCTCTTGACTATATCTCTACGTCAATTCAACCAATTAAACAAATTTTAATAAGAAAATGTGTTAATGCACATACATACTTGTGAAATTAAAATAATCTCTTGTACATATCTCTATGCCAATTCAAACAATTAATTCAATCTCATAAGCACATCAAAGATTATGTGAGATAACAATGTATTTCTACCTTGAAACAGTTTAATCACAATAATCTTGCAAGTTATGCAAGGCTAATGTATAACTAGATACCATTGCTAATTTAACCCTTAGCTACCTTAGATGATTAAACATGCACTAATTAAGTATCGTGTCAATTAATTACAATTTCAATCCGTTTAAATAAGTAATTCATTAGCTATCTTACAATTGTAATGCAAGAATAACTTAGTCATGATTTTACTTAATCAAACATCTTACCAAGGCCTATAACAACGCAAACAAAATTTTAATAACTCAAGTAGATGAAGTGCAATCAACCTAACACGAATTAAATTTAAGCCAAATTATTTAAATTAAACATATCAACATCACAAATATTCATAGACATGTTCATAACAACAACAATAAAATTATAAGGGTAAGAAACAAGAATCAAACCTGGTGTTTCTATAACAGCTCGATTTTAGGGCTAGTCGAAACAGTGGTTTCGGAACCACTAATATGAGATCAAAGAAAATTATTTTTATATTATTTTATGTGTTATATCATGATTTTATGAGTGTATGAAATTTTTTGGTGCATTAAATTTGGTGATTTCATGCTTAATTGCGAAAAAACGACTAAATCGCATAAAGTGCGAAAGTTTTAAATTACAAGCTAGATGTGCCAAATAGCTATAGATTTTTTATTGTAGTCCTTAATGTGTAATTGGGCCTTTCTAAAGGTCATAGCCGACCATAGGGGGGACAAGAGACTTAATTTAGTCAATGTTTGGTGGTATTAGGTGATTAAGGAATAAAATAAAATAAAAAGAAAGGAAGCTATCATCTTTTTCTCCTATCATCTTCTTCTTCCACCGATTTTTCACTCAAGCATAAGGGTTTGGAAGCTTGAAATTTTCAGCAACATATCCTCTTTGCAAGTAAGTGAGTTTTATGGTCTTTCTTGATAATTTTTGTACTTTTGGGACCGATAAAGCTTAAGCTAGCTTGTAACGCCCCAAATTTGGGCCTAGAAGAATTCGGCCTATTAGGCTTTTGGTCTCATAAAATTTTTAAGGGAGCAAGAAAATGAAAAATGGCATGACGGTTTTAAAGATTTAATGAATTTGGAGTGTCTAGGTGTGTTGGAGAAGCTCTGGGTTCAAGTTTTGTGGTGGAGGATTCTTAATTTAATTAATTAAAGAATCAGGGTTGTGAGTAGTGGGATTTTAAATAAATAAGTGAAAAATAGCACAAAGAAGCCTGTGGTGAAGTGGCTAAGTGACGCCACTAAGGTGTAGAGAGGTGGTGACATATATATACAGAGAGGTCTGAGGTTCGAGTGCTAGCTTAGTTTTATTTTGGATTTTAATTTTAGGCTTCTAGAAGGCTAGAAGTGGCGTGTAGAAGGACTCTAAGGAGAAGTGATCAGTAGAGAGAATTTAGGAGAAGGATAAAGGTGATATCATGTAGAAAAATTAGGAGATGAGCAGTGCATGAAGTGGTGCCGAATTGGACTTTAGGGGTGGCTAAGTTTCGGCTATAGGCTGTATAAATGTGTGTGTGTCGAATCTGGGGTCTTAGGTAATGTCGAATTTTCCATTCTTTTTCTTTTCCTTGTCGAAACCTTATTTCTCGATAACCGAAAATACCTTGCCTTATTGCCGAAATCTCTTATAGCCAAAACCCTTTTTGTCAAATTCTCTCATAGCCAAACTCTTTTATTGCCGAAGTATCATCATCTTCTCTTGCCGAAATCCCTATTAGTGCCGAATCTTTGTTGTTTTCCTCCATCACAAATCGATTGTTATCTACTATCAGTAAAGGTTAAAAGCCGGATCTCGTTCAGTAGCTATCTAGGCCACAAGATCAAAAGTGGATTCGGTAAGTGTTCAGTTAACCCCTTAGTGTGATTTGTTAAAAGTCGAAGTGCTATCTAACATCTCATTGTCATTAATCTTGTATTAATAAGGGTAAGGTTCAGAGATCGCAAGCGTGGTAAGGATCGTTAGCAAAGTGTAAGTGTACTTAACTCGATTATGGCTGAATGTGAGTATGATCTATAGGGGTGACTTGTGTGGATTATGAGTCACTTAAAGTTTGATGGTGTATGTCTGAGTGCAGATCTAGGGGATACTCATGATTAGTAGCTAAGGAAGGGCTATTAGAACCCGGTGGCACACGGTAAGGTTATGGTAAGGCTTCGGCTTTTGGTAATATTTTGATTAAGTATGGGTGATTGATTAAAGGTTGGTTGGTTATAGGTTCAAGACCAAGGATAGTATAGCACATCATAGTAACCAGGTGTGTAAAAATACTACACACACATGATATCGGCAATGCCATAAAGCCGAAAAGCCGAAAGTGGCTAAATGGTCCCGATAGGCCCTGAGGTTAAGTTGATGAAATTGATTGATTTGGTTATATGAATTGAGTTAGTCATGCATGTTACATGTTCTGGAATTGTTTTGGGCCTAATAGGCCATATGAATGAGATCTGGCCTAATGGGCCATAAGGATGTGATTTGGGCTTAATGGGTTATATAAACGTGAAATGGGCTTGATGGGCTTTATGGGGACGTAGACAAGTATGCTAGGGTTTAATGGACTTTAGGCCTAGTTCTGAACAACTCTTAAACCGCATAAGACTTAATCTAATAATTAAACATGTCTGTGGACAAGTCGCTGGGTTAGAGTGTGGCAACGGGCATATGCATGTTTAGGATTGGATCTAAGGAGAGCTTGGTACATAAGCAGTCCTAGTGGCCCACCTTATCTTCTCTGGAATCCTACCTGGTGCATAGTGTCTGTTCACTTTAGCCGCAAGGACTTGTTAATGGGCCAAAGTTCATAACTAAAACCCTAGAGGGACCAAATACCCCTAACTTGAAAATTACCAAAATACCCTTAGTTTGAAAATTACCAGAATACCCTTAATTTGAAAATTACCAAAATACCCATAGTTTGGAAACTACCAAAATACCCTTAGTTTGAAAATTTCCAAAATATCCTTAGATTTGCAAAATTACTAAAAATACCTCTGATTTGTAAATTACCAAAATTACCAAAATATCCCTGATTTATAAAATTTCCAAAACACCCCTGTTTTGTAAAATTACCTAAATACCCCTGTAGGGTAGAATTACGAAAATACCCATGGCTAGTGAAATGACTAGAATACCCCAAAGTGCTTAATGTGTGAAATTGTGTATGTTGGATTCATGAAATATATGTTGCATTTGGGTGGGTTTGATGATACGGCGGAAGATTTGAGGATCGCATAGTCGCTTGACGACCGTGGATCCACCGGTGGCTTTAAGCCCATTATAGCGAGCTTTCTTTGCCGCAACGTTTGAGTAGTGCATTCTGCTGGTGCTACCTTTGAAGTGTAGGGATGGGTGGGTTGATATTTATATCCCCACAGGAGTGTAGGGTTGGAAGGGAAATGGAGGGCAGGGTTGGATTTGGGATGGGTACATTGCATTCATGTAATACTGATGTGACGTGAGGTCATTGCGGGCTAAGGCCCAAGACCACCGAATTTGTTAGGTCTTAGGCCCAATGTGATATTTTCATGTTGATTGGTTACCAAGGGTCGTAGACACTGAGTTTCGAAACTCACACCCTTTTATTAAATGTTTCAGGTGACCCTCAGTAGACGACTCGACATGGGAGAGGACTCGGAGATGGCCACACTACAAGATACTTAGGAGTTTTGTTTATTTGTTTCAAAGGACATGATTTTAATTTATTTCTTTCTTTTGGATTGTAATAAGGCCTTGTACTCCGATTTGACTTTAGATTTTGTATTTTGTTATCATTGTTCAACTGTTTACTTAATTGTTAAACTTAAATAAATTTTCTTAAACATCATTTTCGAAATACCTAAAAATACGGGCTTTTATCATTTCTTACTAAGATTCAAGGATTTTGGGCTTTTAGCCCTTAAATTTTAACTTAGCAAAATCGTTTCAATTATGCCTTCGATGTGATATTCCCAGATTCGGCCATAACGTCTAGGCCGGGTCTGGGGGTGTTACATATCTAATGAGGGAACTATTTTGCAAAATGGTTGAGAGTCTAGGGTTTTTACATGAGGGCATTAGTGTTGATTTCTAAAATCTTATAGAAGAAAATGAAACTTAGTTGTTAAATGTATAACTTTTGTGAAAGGATTTCTCATGAAAACTCCTAATAGGAACTTTTTGCAAAGGTTGTAAAATAAGTGGTGAACGTGTGTAATAATTGAAATCTTGAGTTGCTATAGAAGGAATATGAATCGGCTAGGCTTGGGGTGTGAAAAATGAACACATTTCATTTTATGGGCCTAGAGGCAAAATCATAATTTTTGCAAAAATCTAAGGGCAAAATGGTAATTTTTCCTAAATAAGAATGTTGGAGTAATTTGATCAATGTGAGTATCTAATAAGATAAATATGTTATTATAGATCAAGAAGAATGTGGAATCAACCTTGACCGAGGAAAAGGCAAGGTTTTGGACTAAAATGCCATTGGCATATTTTGTTTCGAGGTAAGTTTATGTGTAAACGATACATCCTTATTGCGTGTGTTTTACTTATTAATGCATTCTGTGAATGCAAATGCGAATGATTATTGTTAAGATCTATTAAAAATGATAGAAAGTGAGGAAATGCTCGGATGAACCTTCGAAATAGGAAAATGGATGCGGATAAATATCCGCGAACATGTGATTATTGGTGGGCTGTATGCGATACCATCGTAATTATTTATTATTGGCGGGTTGTGTGCGAAACCACCTTGTTATTTATTAACGATGGGCTATGCTCGATACCATCGTAATTATTATCATTGGTGGGCTATGTACGATACCATCGTAATTATTATCATTGGTGGGCTGTGTGCGAAACCACTGAGTATCTAACATTATTCTGAAGTGTTCTTTAAGAAACTTGTCTAAGCGAAATTACACGTGGCTTTGTGGTGATAAGTGCAGGTGGAAGTAAATGTGAGCAATATTTTATGATATGTGTTTGGGATGTGGTAAGGTTTGAAATGAGTAAGAATAATTATGAGGATCTGAATTGTTTTTACTTAGTATGTAATGTTTTCGTTTGACAAGTATGTGGTACGATGCTTATTATTTACATATAGACTTACTAAGCTTAAAGCTTATTCCCTTCTCTTTTCCCTTATTTTATAGTGTCGAAGAGCCAGCTCGGGATACAGAGATAGTCAAAGGATCACACACACTATCCACACATTTTGATATAGTTAGATTTCTCATTTTGAGTATGGCATGTATAGGGACTTAAATTTTGTTGAATCTTATATTGTCTTGGCCAAATGTGTTGTCTCATTTGAGGATGAATTCTTTTGTATAAGGCCATAGTTGATGGCTCTTTCTTATTAATTTATGAAATTATGATGTTATTCATGAATGTGCAAGTTGCATAGTTGATCAACTGGTGTAATTATGCATGAATGGGTTGGTTTCTTGATGTGGTTTATGCAGTACAAGTAGGGGTGGTAGAAAGGGCTTGGTAAATAGCCTTATAGGTAGGTACACGGGTGTGTGTCTAGGCCATGTGCGACACACGGTCTACCCCATGGGCATGTAGTTAGGCCGTGTGTCCCCCTGCATGCTAAGTTGGCAAGTCAAAATGCTTAGTAGTAACCACACGCACGGCTATGTGTCTCAACCGTGTGGAAGACACGGCCATAGAACATGGGCGTGTGCCCAGGTCGTGTGAATTCTGCACTTGAATTAGGAATTTAATTCGCCACATGGTCTAGGGACACAGGCGTGTGCCTTGGCCGTGTGACATTTATGACCTGATGATGTCAGAAACAGAATGTCAAGGTTTTTGCACACGGGCTAAGACACGGACGTGTCTTGGCCATATGAGGGACACGGGCCATTGACACGGGCGTGTGTCAGGCCGTGTGAAAACTCCTATAGGTTCAAAATGAGAAATAAATTTACACTGATGTGGAATATGGGCATGTGATATACCGGGAGTGTGGACTGTTTGATGAGAACTTTTCTAAGTCATTTCAAAGATCTTCTAAAGAGTTCGATTTGATCCCAAACCGTTCCTCAAGTGTGTTTTAGGCCTCATAGGCTTGTGTAAGGGGTGGTACGAAAGTTCATGAAAAGTTTTTAAATTTGAGTGGAACAAAATTTATGTCTCGGTTTGTATAATTGCTTGCGTATGAGTCTAGTAATGTCTCGTACCCTGTTCCAGTGTTGAATACGGGTAAGGGGTGTTACAGATTCTCGGCTTGACTAGTTTGCTCCACACCTCCTTCTTTGCTTGTTCTTGTTAAACCGAGGCTTCCACGAACACTTGAATACTTCTCCAAATGATGGTTGAATGACTCTTTTTCAAGAGGTGAAATTGGCAAGGGAATAGGGAAGAAAATTTAGAACAATAAAGAGAGAAAAGTGAGAGAGAAGTGAATAAATGAATTGGGTTTGAGATATGTTTGAAGTGAGTAGCCAAGGGTGGTATTTATAGGTTGAGAAGGCTGCTAAAAATAGCTAAAATCAGTAGCCAAAGACTCCCCCATGGCAGCCCATACATGTGGCATGTTTGAAGATTTTAAACATGCTATTTTAAGGTAGGGGCAAATCTAGAAAGGCATAAATAGTGGAGGGGTTTGAATGCAATTTGAAGGAGTCTTCACGGGCCATTTTGCAAGCCAGATAATCAGCCACGCAAGCTGATTGGGTCAGCATGTGGGACGATTTTGGGCTGCCCAGTGCTCGGTTGGATCGGTTTTCTCGGTTAAGCTCAACTGGGCCCCTTTATATAATTAAATAACAATAATTTATTTAACCCAAATTAAATTGGATTAAAATTAAAATTAATTATATTACGAATTAATACACAAAATTTGGACCATTTTAGGCTGAAAAATTAATTAGTCTTGATGCTTCAAAATTGCTTTTCAGTTTTGCGCTTCTAGCAGTATCTATAGAGCCGTTTTTCACCTTTTGTGCAAATCTATCGAAAATAATCAAAATTAATCAAAATTAAATATAAAATTAATTAAAATTCAACATGTTCATAATTTTAGTGCAATTTAATTATTTTATAATTATTATTTATTTTTCGACACGAATTTCACCGAAACTGCATGAATTTAAGTTAAAAGGAGCATGAAAAAGTCTGTATATTTTCATGTTTCCAGTTATTGTTTGCGTGTGTTTGGAATAATTGCTAAAATGGTTATTGAATGGTCATATTAGGTTTTAGGTTTATTCTACATTCTCCTACATCAAATCGATACCAAGTGCGTACTGAAAACCCGAATTTCTATTAATTTTGGACACTGAAAAACATGGCTGTCGACGCCACACAGTTGTCTTTTAGGCCGTGCGGCAGGCCATGTAACTCACTATTCAAAAATTAGAGACACATGGGCTAAGGACATGAGCGTGTGTCCAGACCGTGTGTGGGAATATTTTGTGCAGGATTCACACGGGCCAAGGACACGGACGTGTGTCCAGACTGTGTAACTCACTGTTTGTGCATTAGGACCACAAAGGCAAGTGACATGGGTATTTTTAGGTCGTGTAAGGCACATAGGCAAACACAAGGGCATGTTCCAGGCCATGGAACCATACGAGCTTGCTATCTAGGCCGTGTGTAACAATATAAGCGTGTGGATCAATATTTAGATTTTTCCTTCAGGCCATAAACGTCGTTTGAAACGAATGCATGCCTTCTATAAGGTCTGTATGAACTGAATTAAATTGTTATTCTATGATCTAAGATTGAGTACTGAAAATTTGTATGTGTATAACGTGTGAAAATCGTTAATCATATTAATTTATTTTGTACAAGTATGAAATTTATATGAATGGATTTATATGAATGGTTGTATAGGCCTCTATATTAACTGTTATTTGAAACCTACATCTGCATTGGGTGGGAATTGAGTAAAGGTGGAAGTATTTTGTTCTAAGCAAGTGTTTAAACCACTAATATCTATAATCTAATCTGGCAGCTATTCTATTACAATTGAAACGTGCCATATCTACACAATGTGGTGTGTATGGCTGGATGGGTACTAAATACCTTGTTTTGTGTGTTGCGTTGGTTGGAGATGGTGTGTAGTAGATGGGGGTAGGACACTGTATCTATTCAGATTTGTTCTGCATGACACTGTATATGTTCTAACCTGCTTTTCATGACACTATATCTATTCTGATATGCTATGTATCTGGAAAAAAAAAAGGTAAATGGTTACCTATTTGATTTGTTCTGATATGTTAAGTTAATAGATTGTCCTCTGAGCCTAATTCTAAACCTGTATAAGGAAACTTACTATTTACTTGTAAATTGTTTAGACTTATATAATCTTTCCTTTAGTGTTACACCTACTCTGTTGCTTAAATTGCAGGTAGTCCACAAACTTGTTCGGGCCGGTGGTTCGGAAGTTTGGTCATCCAAATTATTAGCATTTATAATTATTAGTTTGTTTTTGATATTTTCAAAACATTTGATTCCTAAAATGATAACTCATAGATTAAGTGTTATGTTTGTCAAATTTATTTTGGTTAGAAAGACTTTGAACTAAGTTTAAAAAGCTATGTTTGGAAAAGATAATTGATGTGGCTCTCTAGACTTAGTCTTACCGTCTAGGCCAGGTATGGAATGTTACAAGTTGAAATATGCTCTAAGTCCCTGTGATACCCGAAACTCGATCGAGATAGATCGGCCTGAATTCAAAGCATTACATTAGCCACCGAAGTGACTCTCTGGCTAACGACCACCCAAGACACACCCCGACCTTATAACACCTCAATCTTATCTAATTATTCGTTATTTATTAATGTAGAAGTAAATTATGAGCTAATTTTAAACTTTTTCTAGGTAATTTAACCTAAGGGCATTTTTTATCATTTTACCACCTATGGTAAAATTAACTTAATTTTAGTTTTAAGTATTTACCGACCTTCTTTTAGTCAAGTTCTGCAAGCTTAAAATTTTCAACTTAATTTGAGTTCGTTTACTATGTCTATTTGAAGTTTTATTATTAGGGACTAAATTGTAATTTAAACAAATTAGAATACCAATTTAAAGAGACAAAAATTCAAACCCCAAAACCCACACGATTGTGTCCCCCAAACCCTGTGTCATTAAATGACCATGTTCGCATCGTGAAAAACTTTTAGACCGATTGCATACACCCATGTGGAAATCCTACACGCCCGTGTGTGATAGGTCTAATCTCTATACGACCGTGTCACTTACCCACACACCTGTGCGCAACCTCTCACACGCTCGTCTGGACTGGCACATGCTCGTGTGAAAACCACTACACCTATTTTTGCAAAAAAACTCGTTTTAAAACCTGATTTTGCATATTTTAATGGCCAATTCAACCCGATTTAACTACGATCAATTACAATACGTATACATACACCTTCAATTGAGTTTATTGGCATCAATCAAGCCTTAATTATATAGAGTTAGGCTATAAATTTCATGCATAAAAAACACCAAATAAATCAAACTAGTGGCGTACCTTAGTTGCTAGTAAGTCACTCCATGGAAGTTTCATTTAAACAATCGTTAGTACAAATTTCATGACTCGCACACCGTGTTGTCAATCACCATGTTATTAAGCAACAATACACTATAAATCATTCAATAATTAAACTCAAACATGCCTTAAAATTATTATAAAACCATCCAAAATAAAATGTCTAATTACAACCAAAATTAAACTAATTCCTGGGAGTTCCACAATTGTAACACCCCCAACCCGTATCTGTCGCTGAAACAGGGTTACGAGGCATTACCAAGGAGTGTAGAACACTTACAGATAATTTGAAATCATTATCGTTCAAATACCGAGACTAATTATAAACGCTCCTTTAACGGACCTTCGAGGTCCAAATCATGCATTAAGATCGGGTCGAGACTAAACCAGATCCTCAAGAATTTTTTTGCGACTTTTAAATTTTTTCTCGCATATAAGGATCACACACCCGTGTGACTAGAGACACACAGCCAGACCATACGCCCATGGGGTAGATCGCTTGTCACACAAGGCCTAGACACACGCTCGTGTCTACCCGTGTAGACGAAAATTAGGCTATTTTCCAAGCCATATTTCTCACGCACTTGATCCTTTATCTTTACCAACATTTTAATATAGTCAAGAACCACTTTAAGATATCCAACCAAGACTTATACTTATTATCATTTGTTAGTTGGACACTTCATATAAATAACAGGAAACGTCTATAGGCTCAATTCTTATTAAATTCCTCTTATACTATACTTTTTCACATTATGTATTCATATCACATATAATAATTGATACGAATCGTCTCGGGTTTGAAAACGAATCGTAAATGTTGCCCGATCGTAAATTAGGTAGTTTTTCTTTTGAATAACAAAAAGGGTAATTCTTCGAAGGTAAAGATAGGTACGGGGTGAGATGGATACGTATTTGAAACAAGAAAGAACCTTTAATAAAAATTAAAGACCCGAATCTTATAAGTTTCAAATTGATGAAAGGAGTTTTGAAATAAAACCGAGACCCACTATCTAGCAAGATAGGAACCAACGGTATAGGTAAATGAACGCCACACCCGAAAGGATGATAAGTTCAAAACAAGGATAAAACGACACCACTAGAAAACTAGATAAGTCAGTTCAAACCTTGAGAATTAGGAGAGTGAATACTCACCAAAAGAAATTCTACTTTCAATAAAATTCAAAAAGGACCCCAAAAAATGAAATGTGCAAAATACTTATAGGCCTTTCCAATGGTAGCCGAACAGGGAAAGAATAAACTTGAAAATTTCAGAAAGGAAAGTTTCTTGAAGCTTCTATGTAAGTGGCTTATTTCTAGATGTTCTCAATTGGTTGGCAAGAGGGCTTCAATCTTCATTTGTGCGCACGAGTAGTCGACTTGGTGGAGCATTTGTGAGCATTCGGCCAGGGGAAAGGGTGTGTCATGTAAGACAAACAAATCATGGAGCATGAAGGTATGGCCACTTGAAATTAAAATAAGGCACTTGAATGATATGGCCGTTCAACCTAATCTCCACCAAAGTTTGCTGCCGTATGCCACTTGCAATTGCCATATGTTTGACTAAATTATCTTAATTTCAAAGTGCTATGCCGTCCACTATGCATGCTTTCCCCTTTACTATTATTTTATTCGCACATGGTCTTATTTAAGGTGTGGCCGTCCACCACTATCTTCCATGGTGACTTATTTTATGTTGCATGCTTTCATCATTCCGAAAGGGCTTGCCGTCCATTAACCTATGTAATGGTTCAATTAAAAAATGTCTTCAATTGTTTATAAGCCACTCACGCATGCCCCCATATTTTATTCTTCCTCCACCATGCATCAAGTAGTTATCTATTCCATCACTAGTTACCATCAAGTCTCCATGCCGTCCAAGTGATTGCCCATTTGGCAATTTCCATGCATAAAATATTTTAATAAGCCAATATTCCATGCCATTTGTTTATTCTACACCACAACATGCTTTTTATATTACATATTGCCGTCCAACCTAATGCCATCTCCATTTGACTTTGTTTATTCAATTCATGCTCATCCACCCATTTGTTGTCCACGCATGGTTCTCCATTTAGCAATTATCCAACTTGCTTATTTTAATAAAACAAAACAAGCATGCTCCATTGCCATTGCCATCCAAGTGCTCACCCATGCCTTGGTGGCCTTCATTTATTTATTCCTTGTAGATATTTTAAGTCCTCATGATGCCTTGCAATTTGAAGAGCTTCATAGTGTAGCCGAATATCCCTATTACAACATAAATTATCCCACAATATTAGTAAATTTTCGGATGAGCATAGTTAGCACACGCTTCAATCACTTTATTTGAAATACTAACAAAACAACACACTAACATTTAACTATGACAAAATGAAATAAGAAAATGCAACAACTTCTGAAAATAATTCAAACATGTGTAATTTAAAGTGTTGAATAAACTGGCAGTCGGACTAGCTAGTATATTCCACTTAAAATAACTTGTAATAATTCAGCATGTTTTTGGGCTCTTTTCTATCGTCATTCCAAATTTGTGACACCAAAACCATTGCGGCATCTTTGAATTGTTTGGCACGGGAACGTGTAATTGGCCCATTAGGTAGCTCAATCGGGTCATGGTTGACGTCCGTCACAGGCTTCGTAGGTGAGTTCGTATCAATAATCATACATTTTTATTTCATATACATTTTTATTTCATATACATTTTCAATAATTTGAAGAGCTTCATAGTGTAGCCGAATATCCCTATTACAACACAAAAGTGCAACAATTAAAATTATCCCACAATGTTAGTAAATTTTCGGATGAGCATAGTTAGCACACGCTTCAATCACTTTATTTGAAATACTAACAAAACAACACACTAACATTTAACTATGACAAAATGAAATAAGAAAATGCAACAACTTCTGAAAATAATTCAAACATGCGTAATTTAAAGTGTTGAATAAACTAGCAGTCGGACTAGCTAGTATATTCAACTTCAAATAAGTTGTAATAATTCAGCATGTTCTTGGGCTCTTTTCTATCGTCATTCCAAATTTGTGACACCAAAACCATTACGGCATCTTTGAATTGTTAGACACGGGAACGTGTAATTGGCCCATTAGGTAGCTCAATTAGGTCATGGTTGACGTCTGTCACAGGCTTTGTAGGTGAGTTTGTATCATCCCCTCCCTCTTTAAGTTGATTCGTCCTCGAATCGTCACCTACATTGAAAGGAGAAAGATTAGAAACATTAAAACTTGCACTCACATTATACTCACCTGGTAAGTCCAATTTATAAGAGTTGTCATTTATTCGCTTAAGGACTTGAAATGGTCCATCTCCCCTCGGAAGAATTTTAGATCATCTTTGCACGGGAAACCTTTTTTTCACATATGAACCCAAACCTAGTCCCCCGGTTCAAAGCGAATGTGCCTACGGCCTTTGTTGGCTCGTTGCTCGTATTTCTTAGTTTTTGCCTCTATGTTGTCCCTAACCTTTTGGTGCAACTGCTTATCATATTCAGCTTTACGTTTTCCATCTACATGCACAAGTTGATTAGAAGACAAAGGTATTAGATCAAGCGGTGTTAATGGATTAAAACCATGCACAACTTCAAATGGGGAAAATTTAGTAGCAGAGTGTATAGAGCGATTGTAAGCAAACTCCACGTGTGGTAAGTAGTCTTCCCACGTCTTTAAATTCTTTCGAATGATTGCTCGTAGTAATGTTGAGAGAATTCAATTTACCACCTCGGTTTGGCCGTCCGTTTGCGGGTGGCAAGTGGTAGAAAATAGTAACTTGGTTCCTAACCGTCCCCACAGTGTTCTCCAAAAATGGCTAAGAAATTTAGCGTCCCGATCGGATACGATCGTCTTAGGCATGCCATGCAATCTAACCACTTCCTTGAAGAAAAGATTAGCAATATTCACAGCATCATCAGTTTTATGGCAAGCTATAAAATGAGCCATTTTAGAGAATTTATCCACAACCACAAATATTGAATCTCGTCCATTCTTGCTCCTTGGCAAACCTAGTACGAAATCCATAGAAATATCAGTCCAAGGAGTTTCAGAAATGGGTAAAGGCCTATACAAACCATGTGGGTTAGTTCGAGACTTGGCCCTCTTACAGTCAACGCATCTTTCACAATATCATTATACATCTCGTCACATCTTAGGCCAAAAGAAGTGCTCTTGGAGGGTGGCTAAAGTTTTTGCAATTCCGAAATGTCCCATCAATCCGCCACTATGAGCTTCATCTACTAGCACTTCTTGCACAGATCCTTGCGGAATGCATAGTTTACCTTCTCAAAACAGATATCCGTCATGGCGGTAGTATTTCTCGTAGGCTCCCTTTTCACATATTCACCAAAATCAGTATCATTTGCATAGAGGTCCTTACGAAATACAAACCCCATCAGTTTAGAATCTAACACATTTAACAAGGCATACCTTCGGGATAGTGCATCAGCTACTACATTTTCATTACCTTTTTTGTATTTAATGACATAAGGAAAGGATTCGAGAAATTCTACCCACTTAGCGTGTCGCTTGTTGAGTTTATGCTCCCCCTTAAATACTTCAATGACTCGTGGTCGGTATGAATAACGAATTCTTTAGGTAGAAGGTAGTGTTGCCATGTCTCCAAGGCTCGAATGAGAGCATACAATTCCTTGTCATATGTCGGATAGTTTAAGACAGCACCGTTGAGCTTTTCACTGAAGTACACAATGGGTCGTCCGTCTTGCATAAGTACAGCGCCAATACCTAACCCTGAGGCATCACATTCTAACTCGAAAGTTTTGTCAAAGTTTGGTAAAGCTAATAATGGTGCTCGAGTCAAACAGTCTTCAATTTTAAAAAATGGTTTCTCTTGTTCTTCTCCCCAAACAAAGTTAGAATTCTTACGGATTACACCGGTCAATGGTGCGGCCAACGTGCTGAAGTTTGGTACAAACTGTGGATAAAAACTAGCCAATCGATGAAAACTCCGAACTTGGGAAATATTTGTCGGACGGGGCCATTCTTGGATCGCCTTAACTTTCTCTTGATCAACTTCAAGGCCTTCCGAACTGACAACAAAACCTAAAAACACAACTTGGTTAGTACAAAAATCACATTTCTGTAAATTTGCATACAAGGTCTCTTTTTGCAAAACTTCTAGGACAGACGTTAAATGTTTCATGTGCTCATCTAAAGTTTTACTATAGACAAGTATGTCGTCAAAGTATACGACACAAAATCTACCAATGAATGATCGCAACACGTGGTTCATGAGTCGCATGAACGTGCTTGGGGCATTTGTTAGCCCAAATGGCATACCGATCCATTCATAGAGTCCTTGCTTTGTCTTGAAAGTAGTCTTCCACTCGTCACCTTCGCGCATACGTATTTGGTGATATCCGCTTTTAAGGTCGATCTTTAAAAATAAGCTTGCTTCACATAATTCGTCGAGCATGTCGTCTAATCGCGGAATCGGGTGTCGGTACTTGATCGTGATCTTATTGATGGCTCGGCAATCTACGCACATCCTCCATGTCCCATCTTTCTTGGGAACTAACAAGACGGGCATAGCACAATGGCTTAAGCTCTCGCGTACATACCCCTTTTCAAGAAGTTCATTCACTTGTTTTTGGAGTTCCTTCGTCTCTTCCGGATTGCTTCGGTAAGCTGGTCTATTTAGAATTACGGCTCCCGGCACAAAGTCTATTTGATGTTCTATTCCACGAATAGGGGGTAATCCACTTGGAATCTCTTATGGGAAATACGTCTCAGAATTCCTGGAATAGAGACAAAACAGAGGAAGGTAACTTGTCATCAAAATCGTTAGTTCTAAAGAGACTTTCCTTGTACATAAGTACCAACAGTGGTTGTTTTAACAACATAGACTACCGAATTTCCTTCTCTTTAACATAAAAACTTTCTTTTTCACTCTCGTCATTCATTTCTTTTTCTTTTTGATCCCACTCTCTTTTTTTATCACTCATTTTCTTACTCTTCTTCTTTTCTAAATTCTTTTCTTTTTCTTTTTCATTTTTCCGCTCACTTTCTTTTGATTTTTCAATCGAAACCTTCATCTTCAATTGATCTTCGTAAACTTGCTTGGGTGTTAGCGGAGCTAGTGTCACATTCCTGCCCAAGTGTTTGAAAGTGTACCGATTAGTGTAGCCGTCATGGATTGCTCGCTTGTCAAATTGCCAAGGTCGTCCAAGCGGGAGATGTCCCGCTAGCATCGGAACCACATCGCACTAGACCTCATCTTGATACTTCCCTATTGCAAAGGAAATCAAAACTTGTTTTGTGACCTTAAGTTCTCCCGCGTCATTAAGCCATTGTAGCTTATACGGATGGGGATGTTTGGTGGTAGACAATCTGAGTTTCTCCACCAATATGGTGCTGGCCACATTAGTACAGCTTCCTCCATCAATAATGACGCAACAAATCTTCCCTTGCACTTGGCAACGCGTATGGAAGATGTTTTCGAGTTGTTGTAAGCTAAGACTCCTTGTAAGCTAAGACTCCTTTTTACCACCAAGATCTCTCCATTTTCGGCTTGTTCTACTTCTTCCTCGTCTTAGGACGTCTCACTGGCATCATCTTCCTTTTCACTTTCGGATTCAATCTCGCCATTATCTCGAATAAACATAGTGATTTGGTTTGGACATTGACTTGCAATATGGCCTCGTCCCAAACATTTGAAACACTTAATGTCTCGGGACCGATTCGAAAGAGCTTCCATTTTGCCCTTGCTCGTCTCACCGATTGGTTTGTTAAACTTGGGTGTGCCACTTGTTTCTTTGGCTCGGTTCGGTATGTCCCGTTTGTTGGTCACTTGCCCCCACTTAGATGTTGAAGCATGATTGGGGGTTGCTCGTGGCGTAGACCTTCGTTTTAGCTGTTTTTCGACCTTTATTGCCATGTGAACCATCTCGATGATATCAATGTAATGGTGTAATTCTACAAAATCTGCAATATCCCGATGAAGGCCGGCGCTAAAGCGTGCCATTGTGGCTTCTTGTTCTTCTCCTACATTGGCTCGGATCATGGCCACTTCCATTTCCTTGTAGTAATCTTCCACGCTTCGGTGACCCTGAGTTAGGCTTTGCAACTTTTGATGCAGCTCGCGGTGATAGTAGGTTGGGATGAATCTTTTCCGCATTAGTGCCTTCATTTCCGCCCATGTAGATATTGGACGTTCACCATTCCTTCTTCGGCTCGTTGTTAATTGATCCCACCAAATAATGGCATAATCAGAAAATTCGATGGCAGCAAGTTTCACCTTCTTATTTTTTGAATAATTATGGCATTCGAAAATTAATTCCACCTTCTTTTCCCATTCAAGGTAGGCTTCCGGATCGGACCGCCCTTGGAAAGCAGGAACCGCCATTTTAGTATTCTTCAAGTCGTCATCAGCCCATTCTCGATCTCTTCACTCACGGACTCGTGGACCTCCTCTCCGTTCATTGTATTTGAAAGTCGGATTGCTGTCGGCCTCACTCGGTTCGTAGATGTCATTGTCATGTAACCAAGGTTGTTCTCGTCCCCTTCTCGGAAGTGGAAGAGTGTTTGCTCAAGGTCTCCGTTCATCTCTTCGATCCAATTGTTTGTTGATTGATTGGACCAAACGTGTGACTTCACGCATTACTGTTTGCAAATCCGGATCTCTTTCTTCAAGATCATTTCTTCGGGGTTGCAACCTTCTTCCACCTCCGGCGACGCCGGATGCTTCGTCGCTGATTATTCGACGTTCAGGAGTCCTAGACATGTTAAATAGAATTAATGAATCCTCACTACAATCCTTACTTGCTCACTCACAAAGAAATTATCAACACTCACACTCGTGTTTTCACTCAATTTTTGGCTTTTTTTTTAAAACTTACTTAGAAAAACTCGAGATGATCTGGTATGGAATGTTACAAGTTGAAATATGCTCTAAGTCCCTGTGATACCCGAAACTCGATCGAGATAGATCGGCCTGAATTCAAAGCATTACATTAGCCAGGTATGGAATGTTACAAGTTGAAATATGCTCTAAGTCCCTGTGATACCCGAAACTCGATCAAGATAGATCGGCCTGAATTGAAAGCATTACATTAGCCACCGAAGTGACTCCCTGGCTAATGACCACCCAAGACACACCCCGACCTTATAACACCTCAATCTTATCTAATTATTTGTTATTTATTAATGCAGAAGTAAATTATGAGCCAATTTTAAACTTTTTCTAGGTAATTTAAGCTAAGGGCATTTTTTATCATTTTACAACCTATGGTAAAATTAACTTAATTTTAGTTTTAAGTTTTTACCGACCTTCTTTTAGTCAAGTTCTGCAAGCATAAAAATTTCAACTTAATTTGAGTTTATTTACTATGTCTATTTCAAGTTTTATTATTAGGGACTAAATTGTAATTTAAACAAATTAGAATACCAATTTAAAGAGACAAAAATTCAAACCCCAAAACCCATACGATTGTGTCCGCCAAACCATGTGTCATTAAATGACCATGTTCGCATCGTGAAAAACTTTTAGACCGATTGCATACGCCCATGTGGAAATCCTACACGCCCGTGTGTGATAGCTCTAATCTCCATACGACCGTGTCACTTACCCACACACCTGTGTGTAACCTCTCACACGCTCGTCTGGACTGGCACATGCTCGTGTGAAAACCACTACACCTATTTTTGCAAAAAAAACTCGTTTTAAAACCTAGTTTTGCATATTTTAATGGCCAATTCAACCCGATTTAACTACGATCAATTACAATACGTATACATACACCTTCAAATGAGTTTATTGGCATCAATCAAGCCTTAATTATGTAGAGTTAGGCTATAAATTTCATGCATAAAAAACACCAAATAAATCAAACTAGTGGCGTACCTTAGTTGCTCGTAAGTCACTCCATGGAAGTTTCATTTAAACAATCGTTAGTACAAATTTCATGACTCGCACACCGTGTTATCAATCACCATGTTATTAAGCAACAATACACTATAAATCACTCAATAATTAAACTCAAACATGCCTTAAAATTATTATAAAACCATCCAAAATAAAATGTCTAATTACAACCAAAATTAAACTAATTCCTGGGAGTTCCACAAATGTAACACCCCCAACCCGTATCTGTCGCCGAAACAGGGTTACGATGCATTACCAAGGAGTATAGAACACTTACAGATAATTTGAAATCATTATCATTCAAATACCGAGACTAATTATAAACGCTCCTGTAATGGACCTTCGAGGTCCAAATCATGCATTAAGATCGGGTCGAGACTAAACCAGATCCTCAAGAATTTTTTTGCGACTTTTAAATTTTTTCTCGCATATAAGGATCCCACGCCCGTGTGACTGGGGACACACAGCCAGACCATATGCCCATGGGGTAGATCACTTGTCACACAAGGCCTAGACACACGCCGGTGTCTACCCGTGTGGACGAAAATTAGGCTATTTTCCAAGCCATATTTCTCACGCACTTGATCCTTTATCTTTACCAACATTTTAATATAGTAAAGAACCACTTTAAGATATCCAGCCAAGACTTATACTTATTATCATTTATTAGTTGTACACTTCATATAAATAACAAGAAACGTCTATAGGCTCAATTCTTATTAAATTCCTCTTATACCTATACTTTTTCACATTATGTATTCATATCACATATAATAATTGATACGAATCGTCTCGGGTTTGAAAACGAATCGTAAATGTTGCCCGATCGGAAATTAGGTAGTTTTTCTTTTGAATAACAAAAAGGGTAATTCTTCGAAGGTAAAGATAGGTACGGGGTGAGATGGATACGTATTTGAAACAAGAAAGAACCTTTAATAAAAATTAAAGACCCAAATCTTATAAGTTTCAAATTGATGAAAGGAGTTTTGAAATAAAACTGAGACCCACTATCTAGCAAGATAGGAACCAACGGTATAGGTAAATGAACGCCACACCCGAATGGATGATAAGTTCAAAACAAGGATAAAACGACACCACTAGAAAACTAGATAAGTCAGTTCCAACCTTGAGAATTGGGAGAGTGAATACTCACCAAAATAAATTCTTCTTTCATTAAAATTCAAAAAGTACCCCACAAAATGAAATGTGCAAAATATTTATAGGCCTTTCCAATGGTAGCCGAACAGGGAAAGAATAAACTTGAAAATTTCAGAAAGGAAAGTTTCCTGAAGCTTCCATGTAAGTGGCTTGTTTCTAGATGTTCTCAATTGGCTGGCAACAGGGCTTCAATCTTCATTTGTGCGCACGAGTAGTCGACTTGGTGGAGCATTTGTGAGCATTCGGCTAGGGGAAAAGGTGTGTCATATAAGACAAACAAATCATGGAGCATGAAGGTATGGCCACTTGAAATTAAAATAAGGCACTTGAATGATATGGCCGTTCAACCTAATCTCCACCAAAGTTTGCTGCCGTATGCCACTTGCAATTGCCATATGTTTGAATAAATTATCCTAATTTCAAAGTGCTATGCCATCCACTATGCATGCTTTCCCTTTTACTATTATTTTATTCGCACATGGTCTTATTTAAGGTGTGGCCGTCCACCACTATCTTCCATGGTGACTTATTTTATGTTGCATGCTTTCATCATTCCAAAAGGGCTTGCCGTCCATTAACCTATGTAATGCTTCAATTAAAAAATGTCTTTAATTGTTTATAAGCCACTCACGCATGCCCACATATTTTATTCTTCCTCCACCGTGCATCAAGTAATTATCTATTTCATCACTAGTTACCATCAAGTCTGCATGTCGTCCAAGAGATTGCCCATTTGGCAATTTCCATGCATAAAATATTTTAATAAGCCAATATTTCATGCCATTTGTTTATTCTACACCACAACATGCTTTTTATATTACATATTGCCGTCCAACCTAATGCCATCTCCATTTGACTTTGTTTATTCAATTCATGCTCACCCACCCATTTGTTGTCCACGCATGGTTCTCCATTTAGCAATTATCCAACTTGCTTATTTTAATAAAATAAAACAAACATGCTCCATTGCCATTGCCGTCCAAGTGCTCACCCATGCCTTGGTAGCCTTCATTTATTTATTCCTTGTAGATATTTTAAGTCCCCATGATGCCTTGCAATTTGAAGAGCTTCATAGTGTAGCTGAATATCCCTATTACAACATAAATTATCCCACAATATTAGTAAATTTTCGGATGAGCATAGTTAGCACACGCTTCAATCACTTTATTTGAAATACTAACAAAACAACACACTAACATTTAACTATGACAAAATGAAATAAGAAAATGCAAAAACTTCTGAAAATAATTCAAACATGCGTAATTTAAAGTGTTGAATAAACTAGCAGTCGGACTAGCTAGTATATTCCACTTAAAATAAGTTGTAATAATTCAGCATGTTTTTGGGCTCTTTTCTATCGTCATTCCAAATTTGTGACACCAAAACCATTGCGGCATCTTTGAATTGTTTGGCACGGGAACGTGTAATTGGCCCATTAGGTAGCTCAATTGGGTCATGGTTGACGTCCGTCACAGGCTTCGTAGGTGAGTTCGTATCAATAATCATACATTTTTGTTTCATATACATTTTCATAACAATCTGTATTGGTTTCTAACCACTTCATATTTGAGTTCTACTCATCAAAACATTTGAACAACATCTTTACACAAATAGTACACTTGAGGTGTACAGTTCTATAATTATGAATAAACACATTTATCAAACATATTCCATGTTTTTATTTATCACAGTCTCATATTTCCATGTATCAAGTACCATAATTTCCTCGTATTTTAGATAAATACGTGTAGCAATTCATAAACATGCAACTCACTAACTCTTACTGCCAATCACAATTTAAATTGATGAATCACTTATTGAGTCCAATTTCAATGTTCACTAAAATTTATCATATAAATTTGGATGTACGTATCCATGAATATCATCCACAGCTAGATCTTCCTTTAGTTTAGGAAGTAGATCGAAAGGGAAAAGAGAGCCACCCGTATAGATATCATCATCTCAAATTTCCACATACATTTACTTTCCACATTATGAACTCAAATAAAATTTACAAGATATACCAATGTCTTTCAAGTACGTTTTCATAATATTTCATTTCGAATTCAGATTATTTCATATTAGAACTTTTCTCATTAACTCATTTGGAATACCAATTCATACGGATAATACACTCAAGGTGTACAGATATATAATCACAAATGAACTAATTCATCAACCAAGATTTATGTTCATGACTCATCAACTCGTATTTCCTTATATCACATAATTCCATGTAACACTTACCAAACTTTGTCAAATTAGTGAACGTCTTACAGAATTGGTCTGCACTGATATGCACTGAATTCATTTATAATCATTGATGTCATAGCATAACTATGGTCTTTTCAGTAGAATGCCATAGCTCAGCTATGGTCTTACATCTTCACTATCATTATGCCATGATGAAACCATGGACTTATCCGTCAATTCATCACTTTTCACTAGAATGACATAGCCCAGCTATGGACTTATACGGATATCACTTATCACTTGTAGCCGTAGCTACCACTTATCATTTGTAACCGAAGCTACCACTATTCACTTGTAGCCAGAGCTACCACTTTTCACTGTTCAGGTAGCCGGAGCTACCACTTTTCACTTGATCAAGTAGTCAGAGCTACCATTTTTCACTTGATCAAGTAGCCGAAGCTACCACTTATCACTTATCACATAGGAGCTCACTCTCGAGCTATTCACATTTACGGGTCTGCTCACACAAGCTGTCGGTCATACGTAACTACTCAATGCTACTCACACAAGCTATCAGGTATCTGCAACACATACCGGATTACCCAACCACTAGTCGAACTAATAAGACCAGCACCCATTTCACATAGTCACAAATCTCAGGACTGCTCACACAAGTTGTCGGTCATGACGAGCTACATGTTGCTGCTCACACAAGCTGTCGAGTATCCGTAACACATGTTAAATAACTTAGCCACCAGTAGAATGTACGGACCAGCACCCGGATCACTTAGTTCGCTTAGTACAATGCCATGGACTTATTTCACTTAGCACAATGCCATGGTTTAACCATGGTCTTTTACCGTCAATTCATATTTCACTATGCAACAATCGTGATCGATCTTGCATTTTTTACTTTATTCGAACATTTACTGAAATTTCCACAATTTAATCAAATATATGATAATGGTGCTTAATTAACACAAATCAACAAACTTTATCAACATACGAGCTTACATATTCAATTTTTATATCATAAAGGTAATCACAATTTCATAGTAAATATTTGAAATAAAACATTATAACATTTCTAATTTAACATTTATCGATTATAATCGGGCATGTGATCAATCTATACACAAGTCATTCATATATTTTTCCTCCTCCTCCTCTCCATCCGCATCCTTAATATAAATAACACACTTGTAGGTAACATTATCTATAATTTTCACTATTTACTTATATGGATATTCAAGCTGTCCATCCGTGTCACAGTCACTAAATTGTTTTTGTCTTGAGCTATAGAACTCCAAATTAAGACCCGCTAATTTTCACTGAAACTAGACTCACATATCCATACAATTTTTCGAATTTTTGGTTTAGCCAATAATTACAGTTTATTCTTTAAATTCACCCTTGTTCTGTTGTCTGACAGTTCCGACCCTTTTTCACTAAAATTTACCCTTGTTCTGTTGTCTGATAGTTCTGACCCTTTTTCACTAAAAATTAATTATATCCTTGTACGGGATTAGGATGATGTTCCCATTTATTTCTCTTGAAAATATACTCATTGAAGATTTTAAACATATAAATTTAAGCCCCTAATTTTTTTTCTACAATTTTTTTATGATTTTCCAAAGTTAGAACAGGGGAACTAGAAATCATTCTGACCTTATCTCTCAAACTTTATTATATCTCATGATTCACAATTCCATTGCTTACACTGTTTCTTCTATAAGAAACTAGACCCAATACATTTTAATTCCATATTTTATTCATCCTCTAATTCGATTTCTACAATATTTGGTGATTTTTCAATGTTAGACTACTGCTACTATCCAAAACTGTTTTAGTGCAAAATGTTGATTTTCATTTTGCCCCAATTTCACAGTTCATACAATTCAGTTCATACAATTCAGTTCTTGCTCAATTAACCCCTCAATTGAGATAATTTTTATCAATTAATACTTTATTCTATCATTTTAAACTACTTCATAACCCTTGGAAATCAAAACTTTAGCACTAGACCTTAATTCCAAACTCTTTCACTATTAGGTCCTAAAGTCAATTTCCATCATTTTTACTTGATAAAATCATCGTATATCAAAATTAAAGCTTCAATTCTATGTTTGTTCATCATATGCTTCCAGCACTCATCCATAGCAACTTTAAAAATTAGTCATGGAATCAAAAACTAATGACATAGTAAGTTGGACCTAATTGTAAAAGTCCAAAAACTTAGAAATTTCAAGGAGAAAGCAGGAATTAAACTTACATGAAGCTAGAGTATGAAAACCAGCTTGAACCCTCTTCTATGGCTATTTTTCAACTGATGAATATGAAGAAAAATTATGAGAATTCTAGATATTCCAATTTGGTCCCATTTTTATTTAACTAATTTTGGCAATTTTCTAATTTTCCAATTCTCGATACCTCTTTTTCTTAATTTCTTGACCAAATAAATCTTTATAAAACATAATTTACTATTTCAAAAATCTTTTAAAAGCTACATTTGGCTCGTAAATATTAAATAATATAATCTACGAATATATTTGTCGGATTTGGTGGTCTCGAACCACTATTTTTGACATCGCTGAAATTTGGGCTATTACAACAATACCCTATTACAGTCTCTAAAACGTGTAATAAAGTCTTTACCAAGCCTAAACCTCTTGGAACTCCCTAGCTCGGCTCCTCAGCACCTCAAGCTCGATGATTATCTGGACAAATTGTGAGGGTGTGAGCTTTAAAAAGCTCAATGAATGTTAATAAAAACGACTAGTAAATAAACATCCAAATCATGCTTAAATCACATCCAATCAATTACCAATTATCAGCCATAATAATGAAACATGTCAAATTAATTTCCATATGCTTTATCAATTTCATGAATCAATTATTCACAGTTTACAAATATCAAATGATATAACAATAATCACATATAAATACATTGGCATCCACTTCTCATGTCCTAATTCGGTGATCATACATCGGATAAACGGATCTCCGAACTCCCACAAATATCAAATACAGTTCACCGAGTTGAGCGAGCCGAAACACACGCTCCCTTATAGCTCCTCAAATAACCCAATGAGTGGAGACTCATGTTCAACACTCCCTTATCACCTCCAAACAAATCAATCCACGTAGAGCCATATGCTCACAATGTCACAAATAAAGGTGAGTACTCACAAATCCTAAGCATGCCAACTATATACAATGAATCCACCATGCATGTTTCCAATATATTTAGTCAACATAGCATATAAATAATTCATTATTGTACTCAATTTAATGTGACAAAATGCTTATGTATAACATGTAACATAGCCATTTAACATACAATTAAATCAAACATTTCATTTGCCATTTTCCAATGTTCAATTACCAATTGTAACACCAATATATCATGATAAAAAAACTCTAGTAACCATGCTATAATCATCAATATAATTAGCCTAATTAAATTGCACAAAACCACATAAATGCTTACTTGTCATTATTCAACAAAAATTCAACTCTTGTACATATAATATCAATCTTGCAAAAAGCAGCCATTCAACCATAATTAATCAATTGAAATAATCAATTAAGCTACTAATTAAACATAAATGAGGCTCAATTTACCAAATCGCCCTTAGAAACACTAACCACACAATTTATTCTACCACAAACAAGTGATCAACAAAGCAAATCCAAGCTTCAATTTCGATTAACTTGGTCCTCTTAAAGATTCGGAGCTTCAACAGAGATAAAGTATACATTACCACCTTTCCAATGCTATAATAAACACGAATTTTAATTAACTATACTAATCGACATCCTCTCACAAAGATACCTTACTAGATTTCTAACATCAAGTCAAAACCTCGATTCCTCAGAAAATTGATCTCTCCAGCCCTCCTAAACACTTTCAATCATCAATACTAGACCAAATACACTTATACTAATTATCAATTTCATCTTTAAATCAATTTCACAAAATTCTGAAAAATCAGTTCATGAAGATTATGAAATTTGGACTTTTTTAAATTACCTCACAAATCATGTTTAATTTTGATAAATAAGATCAGAAACCTTTTAATCGATACATTTAGAGTTGGAATATCCATTGATTTATGGATTTCCTCTCAAAATTCAATATCCACCATTAAAGAACCATGTGTTTTTGGAAATAGATAACATTGATAAAAATCTTTTAATTGACTCTCAAATCATGTAAAAATGTTTCTAATCATCATAAAAACATGTTTAGGATTGACGATTACCTTTGATCCGCTATAAATTCATTGATTGAAAATCTTAATTTAAGAAACTTGAGAAATTTCAGAATATTTTTTGCTACTTTTGAGAATAATTTCGGGTGAATTGAGAGAGTATTTTAGAAGGAAATTGGTTGAATCTACTCTCTGATGATAGATTTCTAAAATCATGCAAAGAAACAAATTTTAAGGCTCTTTAATCTGATGTAAAATGTGTGAAACGTGAGCTGGATACATTAGTTTTAAAATTGAAACCACCAACCAGAAATTTAAAAATTGGAAAATTTGCCTAATAGTCACTCCCACATTTCCCTTACTTTACCATTTAATCCTTTCCCTCCAAAATTCTGAATTTAAAGGTTTATTTGTGACATAAATACTCTAAATTTTTCCTTGTTTTACAATTAAATCCTATTTAATTAATATTTAATATTTACTCAAATTACCCTTAATAAATTTTTTTAAAAAATGCTTTTTCAACCCAATTTGATTGTTTTCACTAATAATTATTTAAAATCTTTAAAATTAATTTTTCAATTATATTTTTTTATTTTCAATTTGTAGGATTATTGTTTAATCGATTTTAGATGAAATTAACCTCCTAAATTTAATTAAAAATTACTAGAAACCCTATAAATTCCTAGTTTCACACTCAGAACCCAAAATATATAGCCGAAACTACTAGACTCGATTTAGGGATATTACAGTCCCTATACTTTTCGTACATTTGAAAGTTAGCCCTCCTACTGTATTATATAATACTATATCATATCATATATTAATAGTTTATATATTCAAGAATGATCAAACATTATAATATCATGTAATACTATATATTTATTGTATTTTATATTATAGTAATAGTTATATATAATGTTAGTGCATTATATGTTACTTATTATATATTATTTTTTATTATTATAAAATTTGAAATATGCTCTAAATCCCTATACTTGCCGCACATTTGAATATTAGCCCTCCTATTTTAGATAATGTTTATCATATCATATAATAAATTAATAGTTTATATGTATGAATCGATGTTTAAACACTATATATCATGTAATACTATATCTTTTATTATAAACCATATTATAATGATAGTTATATATGTATTAATATTTTTAGTAATGTTTATATATTATAATATTATTTTATGTATTTGTAATACTAATACATTATAATATATTACTATTTTATGCATTATTTTATGCATTAGTAGTATACTAATTTAGTATATTGATCTAAGATTAAGTTAGGTAATCGATTTCACCATTAGTTATATAATATATTATTATATTATCATTAATGTTTAATTTTAATATATTTATTAAGCATATATAATTATGGTATTAAAAGTATTTTATATTAAATTGATGTTTCTAATATCTTATTACATTTTATAATTTAACATAAAAAATTATTATTAATTTCTTTTCCATTAATAAAATTATAATATAAATATGCAATGCTTATGGATACATTTTCAGAAAATAAAGAATTATCATTTATTTTTTAAGTAATATCATAAAATTATATTAATTATAAATGTCTATTATGGTTGTTCATTTATAAAGTCGGACTTTTTTGGCCTTTTGGTTAGATTTATCTTGGGCTCGAGCTTGGTCGGTTTTAGGATCGAATTATGGGCTTAGTCTTTCTTATGCTTGAATTTTTCGAACAGATTCGCCAGCTCTGGATAGATTGGGTTGACTTAGTTGAGTGAGCCACCCAACCCATGGACAATTGTACTTGCAATATGTAGTTGTTGTGTGATGATACAGTTGGAAAAAAGGTTGAAGTCGAAAAACAGATGAGTGATACTTAAAACATACCTTAAAATAGGTTAAAGTTATCATCGGACATAAATAAAAAAAGTAGTGTGATCTTGTTATTTATGAAAGCTATGAAATGTTTTATTATTTGAATTTAATTCGGCCACTTTATTGATAAGAGGGAGAGTAGATAAAAAATAAATAATCCTAAAAAGAACAAAAACCACCTAACCTACCAATTGGAAGACAAAACATCATGAAACTGTGCGCAAATCCTCTATTCTTGTCTTGACTTCGTTCCCTCGGTCCATCATCTTCTGAGTTCTTCAGAGATTTGTTAACCTGTCTCCTTCTTCAGACTTAGTCCATCAAACATAAATACATTTTCATTATTCAGTTTTCTTTTGGTATCTAGCTACGATAGGTTCAACCTCCAATGGAGTTTCTTCCACCCATTATGTTGGAAAATTGCTTTCTCTACCCCATACAACCATCGCATGCACAGCTCTATTGGCTTCTTGCGGTATGCACTGGAACTCAAAATTTTAGCTCACTTATTAGTCACATTATTCAATGTGACCCCAAAAATCACATTATGTCCAAAATTATGCTTTTGCCCCTAAAGTTTGACATATTTTCATTTTTTCCCCTAGGCTCGGAAAATGAATTTCATTCAATTTCTTTAACATACAAGCCTAGCCGAATCATTTTCATAACTATAGCAGCCCACAATTTCCATTAAAACACACTTTTACTACATATTTTATAACATTTACAAATTAGTCCTTTTGTCATTTTCACCAAAAATCACTTAGCAAAAGTCGTTTAACAAACAACTAACATGCATATTCTACCATTAAACATCCAAATACACACATACTCATCATGGGTCAAAACCCTAGACTTTAACCATACTTCAAATTAATGGTAGAAATAGATAGATCTTGTTACGAGGATTTCAAAAACGTAAAAATCATTAAAAACAATGCTAGAATGGACTTACTATGGAGCTTGGAAGTTGGCCAAACCCTATCCATGGCTTCCCTTTGCAAGTTTCGGCCAATACAAGAAGAAGCTGAACAAATTTTGCTATTTTGGCTTTTTAATTCTTTTAATCACTGAATGACCAAAATGCCCCTAACTTGAAAATATTCTATTTCACCTGTTTCATGTCCATTTTTGTCCAAAAAATAACCAATGGTCTATTTACCATTTAAGGACCTCTAATTTAAAAACTCATAACAATTGGACACTTCTAACTTCTAGAACCCAAGTTTGGCATTTTTTATAATTTAGTCCCTTTCACTAAGTTGAATGCCTAAATGTCAAAATTTTCGAACGAGATTTTCACGAAATCTTTTCGTGAAATTGTAGACCATAAAAATATAATAAAAAAAATTTTATATGTCTGATTTGTGGTCCCGAAACCATTGTTCCGACTAGACCCAAAATCAGGTTTTTACAATTATTATCGAAGAGAATACATAAAACCAATAGCAAAGGTATGGTTTTATTTCGTTCACTGCAGTTTTATGCCTATCTCACATAGTTCCACTCGATGTAACGGATGCTTTTGTTATATGAAATTTTGATAGAAAAAGTCCATTAATGTTGGGAAAATTATCCTTAAAGAAATTCACGATTGTGCTAAAAAGAAGGTAGAAAGTGTTTATTTCCCATCATTAATCACTTCACTTTACTTAAAGGCTTGTATTAAAACACAAGCAAATCTGAAGGGGCGATATGTTCAAGGACGCATTACAAATTATAATATTGAAAGATTAGTAGAGAGGGTACATGAGCTGAATCAAGGCGAGCAAGAAGAGCCAACTGAGCCGGATACTGAGGAGTCAATAGATGGAACTAAAACTGAATCTAATTCAGTTACAGAAACTAAAGAGGAAGCATTTGATAAGAAACCGAACATTCCTGAACCAAGGGTTGATCCAGAAGAATAACAAGTCAAGCTAAGTGTTGAACCTGAATATATAACTCCCATGCCGACTTCTGCAAGTACTTCAAGGAAATCGGAGTTGTCAATTTTGATGGATATGTGCAAGTTCATGCACAATCGACAACAAACTTACTGGAAATATGCAAAAATTAGAGATGACTTAGTTTGAAATACTTTTAAGAATATCTCTAATACTATTGTTCCTGAGTTCCCAGATGATATCTTTGAGACACGGACGGAAGATATTGACTATGCAAGTGGTGATGGAGCTAAAGAAGACAAGGGGAATGAGTCAGAAAAATAAAAAGGGGGATTCTTGTCATGTTAGTTATTTAATTATTTTTAGGTCTTTAGGAATTTATTTCTTTCATAATTAGGATTTAATTTCTGCAGAATAAAACATAGCAAGCATGAACAAACTTAACACTTTTTTAGAAAGAATAAGACTAAGTAATGTGGTAATGGCAATGAACATGTCTAGGATTGGGTTTTTGGGGAAGACTTGGTATTTAAGCAGTCTTAATAACTCACCTCTCTTTCTTTACAACCCTACCTGGTGTTCAGTTTTCATTCACTATGTAATATCCCGGGATAGGGGCTATTTTGTTGTTGCATGGTTTGGATGTTTTTGGCCTGCTATGTTGTTGTTTGTGTTGTTTTGGGGCTTAGGTGTAAGCTTGGTGTGAGCCTGAGTGGTAGGAAAATTTTGGTTTTTAGGCTTAGGTGGGAGGAGCTGATGAAGCTGGGGCTTATAGATATTATTTGGTGAATGTTAGCACAAGAAATGAGCTTGTGGAGTGGCAAGGTAGGTACCACTTGAAGCTTGTGTGTGTGACGCCACTTGCAGGGGAGGAGATCCTGTGTTCAAGCTGCAGAATGCTAACATTTTGCTTCCATTTTGACGGCTTGGAGGAGGAGAAGTTGTAGGCAGTTCAAACTCTGCCATAGACCAAGTCAAATTGTTCAAATAGTGGGTGGAGAGTAAATTGTGGAGGTTGACTAGTTCAAAGTGATTTGAATTAGTGGTTGGGAGTGTTTGGAGGTAGTGGCCGAATCTTGGATGCTTCATGGGGGGGAGTGGCCGGTTTTGGTAAGTAGGTAAGTGGAGTGTGCCGAAATTCTTTTGGCATTTTTGGTGTTTTTCGGTCAATTTGTGAAAGCCAAAATTCTCCCTTTTGTCAAGTTGTTAGCCAAATTTCAAGAGAGTTTCTTCATTTCCTTCTTGAAACCGAAAGTCCAAGGAACCTTTGCCAAAATTGCTTTGTTTTCTTTCAATTTTCTTGGTAGCCGGATGTTCTCTTCTCTCCCACTTTCTTTTTCATTTGTGTAAGCCGAAACTAGTATCCCTTTCTTCTCATACTTTCTTTTCTTTTCTCTTGATACACTTCTGCCGAATTCACATTGCTTTCTTAGCCGAATTTTCCCATTTATTTTTCTCCATTTCACTTGAGCCGAATCTTTCTTCAATTGTTGCCGATTTCTCTTCTCCTTTTTAACCATATTTCTTTTGCTTTTTACCTTTAAGAGGCTAGCCAAATCTCTCCCCTGTGTTGCCGAAACATCCCCTCTCTTAGTAGTTTTTCTCTCTTGGCCGAATATTGGGGTGGTGTGAATCTCCCTTGTATAGGTTCCAATCGGGTTTTGAGCAAGGTAAGTGTTTGACCGAATGTTCATCTCTCCCCTCCCTTGTTCTCTGTCGATTTTGATTTGGTTGAGAGCCACTTTCGGCATTGGGTTGATAGGAGTTAATCCCTTGTGTGAACCGATTTCATTATAGGGCCTTTGGATTTTGGTGGCGATCAAGTGAAGCAGTCATCATTGGTTGTTCGTTTGGTAAGTGGTGGTAAGAGTTGGTTCTTTTAGTCTATTCGTTTAGTTTTCATTAAGCCAAGTCATCAAAGGATTAACTGTTTTCTTATTAGAGTGTGGTCGATTGACTAAGGAACCATTGTTGGTTCGGGTTTTGGTAGGAAATCAAACCATTTGCAAGGTAAGGGTTTAAGTGTTAACCCTCTTGTGTTATCTGTTTTAGCCGAATGGTGTAGATGGCTAATCTCATGTTTTGCCGATTATAGGAGAAAGGTATTTGAGGATCTTAGATCGGTACGTTGGGTCTAAAAGCTTGCGTTTTAACAGGTGTGTAAACTAACACACTCTTTGCTTAGTAATATGTTTAATAACCTGATTGCTTAATAAAGCCGAAACAGTATGGTTGATTGATACGATACTCTATGGGGTATGAGCACGGATTCGGGTAAGTCCATTTCGTTACGAGTTCTGTTATTGATTTATGATGTATGCACTATGTGATGCAATATTGGGCATGTTAGCATGATTTGCATGATTTGCATACTTTCCATGAGTCGATATGATAATGGGTGATATGAGAGGAGGGGAATATGATATCCGTGTGTCTTTGGGACACGGAGGTTTGGCACCTCGGTGGTTTGGTACCACTGATTGATTATTGTGACTTTGGGTCACAGAGGTTTGGCACCTCGGCGTCTCGTCCCGGTGGCTTAGCACCACGAGTGGGTTGACCCCACGGTTGATATTACGGGATTGACGCGCGGTGATTTGGTATCACACGATGGGTTGGCCCCATCACTCGATTAATCGTGACTTTGGTCACGGTGATTTGGTATCACACTTGTGTCTTTGGGACACGGAGGTTTGGCACCTCATAGCGACTGTGTCCCCGTGGTCTAACACACCACAGTGGGTTGGCCCCACTTTGAGATACGGGATCGTCGCCAGTGATTTGGTATCACACGATGGGTTGGCTCCATCATTTGGATTATTCGTGACTTTGGGTCACCAGTGGTTTGGCACCACCAGTGGTTTGGTACCACACGGGGTAGAAAAGGAGTATGGATGGCTAGGATTGGGTGCATTACTTGTATTGCTATATGCGGTGTGTGTTAGTATGTTGCATTAATCGGGAGAGGATTTATGCTTTGAGTCTTGCGACTCACCTTCTCCCTTATCATTTCGGGTGACACTTTAGATCGCGGACATGGGTAAGGGTGGACTCGAGGTGACCATGCTATGAATAAATTGGACTTGCATTGATTTAAAACTTGGTACTTTATTTCGTTTACTTTCATTTGGTTTTGTTGGGATTGTATAAGGCCTTTTAAGATTATGCTTTGATTAATTATATGCCTAGTTTGGATTTCAAATATGTCTTAGTAAAGTATTGAGTTAACAATGGATAAAACTTAAAAAGAAAAGGTTTTCAAAACTATAAAGCGATACGTTTTAAACTCTACCATCGGGTAGAACACAGTAATTTAAAATGAATGAAACTCAAATGTTTTCCAAACTCAAGATTTTCCACACTAATTTCATAATGTTTTAAGCAACTAAAAGAAATTACTTGGATTTTTAATTGATATGAATTGGTTTTACTTTTGGATTCAACTAAGTTTTCAAAAGTTTCAGGTTTTAAAATGCACCATCGGTTTTGGAACAATCATACCCAAGATTTTAACTATAGCAAGGAGTTTTCTCAATCGAACTTTAACCGGTAACCTATTTTCTTCAAAACAATTTTCCTCTGTGACATACCAGATCCGGTCGTGGTGTGTTGACCGGGTTTGGGGTGTTACAATTGTGGTATCAGAGCTAAGTTCAAAAGCTCGGCTGTGGGCCTGAGGCCCAAAATGTTTTAAATATGGGTTTTAAGTGTTTTGGTTTAAAATGTATGGTTTGAAAGGCATGGCACCGAGTCTCCGGCTTTGATCCATCATACAGTAAGTACCCCCTTACTATTGCTTGTGATTTTTGGATGAGATGTGATTGGATGACTAGCAATAGTAGGTTACCCTAGAAACTGAAACCGCTAGGACTCTGTTGACTTGCGAAAACAACACTTCCTTGATAAGCAATATTCATAAGACTTTGCTTTTAAAGACAGTGGAATAATTACTGATGCATAAAATTTCTAAATCAGATAAGTCGAGACTTTAGTTATGAGCACTCGGGGTGGACGTGGTCGTAATACACGTGGACGTGGTCGTGGTAGGATGATAGTTTCTGAACCTGTAGGATGTGGTCAGGGGTCAGAAAATGAGATCTGCAGTACCACCACCGGTGGAGGTGGTGAGTTTCGAGGATCGGTGGGGATGACACGGTGTCGCAAGCGATGCTGCGAATTCTGGAAAGGGTAGCTGGAGTAGGTGGAGGCGCAGGAGCTAGGAAATCTGTGCCTGAGCGACTTCGAGCAAACGGGGCTAAGGTATTCCGGGGTGTTTCTGGTGTTGCTCCCAGCATGGCTGAGTATTGGCTGGAGGCGACGGAGCGGGTTATGGATGATTTGGACCTGACCGCTGAGGAGAAGCTGAAGGGGATAGTGTCGCTTCTTCGGGATGAGTCATACCAGTGGTGGCTCACGGTATGGGACAGTGCGGCAGCTGAGGATCTCACTTGGGATTATTTTAGGGCTGCTTATCAGAAAAAGTACATTGGAGCTAGTTACGTCGACGCGCAGCGAAAAGCATTTTTGAGGCTAGTTCAGGGGAGTAAGTCTGTGTCGAAGTACGAGGTGGAGTTCTTGAGGCTGAGTCGGTATGCTAGGGGCATTGTGGCTACTGAACACGAGAGGTGTGTTCGATTCGAGGATGGTCTGAGAGATGAATTAAGGTTGCTTATTGCTTTACAGCAAGAGCGTGAGTTTGCCGTCCTGGTTGAGAAGGCTAAGGTAGCCGAGGGTGTTTCAGAGTCTTTGAGGCAAAACGTGGATAGGAACAGACATAAGAGGAGTTTTGGATCTTCTGGGTCATCAGGTAATCCTCAGAAAAAGGCTAAACAGAGTGGGCGAATCGATGCAGTAGGTCTGTTTCGCTAATCGAGGACCGCTCGGTGTAACCATTGTGGGAAATCTCATTGGGAGGTTCTTTGGACCGGTGGAAAAGGATGTTTCGAGTGTGGCTTCTTGGAACACCGTGTGAGGGACTGTCCGCGTAAGTTGGCTAGGATTCGATCCAGGGGTTATGGCCGTACTCGGTTCGAAATAATGGACCGCCACCGCGAGAGGGGTCGTAGTAATGGCGAGAGAGGTAATGGTTCGCAGTGAGGGCCGCGGAGCACCGGTAGAGGTGCGGGTGGTTACGAGGCATGATGACCGAGTTTGGTGTATGCGAGGCGCGAGAGGAGGGCAGCATGCCGGACGTCATCGCCGGTATGTTTTTGATCTTTGGTTCTCCATATCACGCCTTGATTGATTTGGGTTCAACGCATTCATACGTTGCAAGTAGCATAGTAGAGACCTTGGACTTAGACTCAGAAACTACTTACAGGCGGATGACGATAATTAGTCCTCTAGGTCACTCTGTAGTTGTAGATAAGCTATATAGAGACGCACCCCTAGAACTCCAAGGGGTAGTGTTCGTGGCTGATCTGATGGAACTGCCGTTTGGGGAGTTCGATCTGATTCTTGGGATGGATTGGTTGGTGAAGTACCAGGCGAGGTTGGATTGCGCGGCTAAGCGTATGGTTCTTAAGACGGCTAAGGGTGATGAGATGGTCATGATAGGTAATAGAAGAGATTACTTATCCAACGTGGTGTCTGCTCTGAAAGCTGAGAAGATGGTCAGGAAGGGCTGTGAAGCATATGTGGTTCATGTGTATGCCTTGGAGGCTAAGGAGTCTGCTGTAGAGAAGGTCCGCACAGTTAAGGAATTTGTTGATGTGTTTCCAGAGGAGCTTCCGGGTTTGCCACCAGATTGTGAGGTGGAGTTTGGGATAGATCTATTACCGGGAACAGCGCCAGTGTCTATCGCTCCGTATAGGATGGCGCCAAAGGAATTAGTGGAATTAAAGGCTCAGATCCAGGAGTTGTTGGACCGAGGCTTTATTAGGCCTAGTGTTTCGCCTTAGGGAGCGTCGGTACTCTTTGTCAAGAAGAAAGATGGTACCATGCGGATGTGTATAGATTACCGCCAGTTGAATAAGCTGACGATTAAAAACAAGTATCCGTTGCCACGGAGAGATGATTTGTTTGATCAGTTGAAGGGTGCTTCAGTATTCTTGAAGATCGATTTAAGGTCTGGGTATCATCAGTTAAAGGTGAAGGAGGCGGATATCCACAAGACAGCATTTCGTACTCGGTATGGTCACTACGAATTTCTGATAATGCCGTTCGGGTTGACTAACGCGCCGGCAGTATTCATGGATATGATGAATAGGGTGTTCTAGCAGTATTTGGATCGATTCGTTGTGGTTTTTATTGACGACATCCTGGTGTACTCAAGGACAGAAGAGGAGCATAATGCACACATGCGAGTGGTGTTGCAAATTCTAAGGGAAAAGCAGCTTTATGGTAAGTTTAGTAAGTGCGAATTCTGGCTTAGGGAAGTGACTTTCTTAGGTCATGTAGTGTCGGCTGAGGGGATTAGGGTGGATCCTCGTGAGATTAAAGCAGTTTTGGATTGGAAGGCGCCTAAGTCAGTGGCTGAGATTCGGAGGTTTTTGGGTTTGGCAGGATACTACCGAAGATTTGTAAAGGGATTTTCGTTGATCGCAGCACCGTTGACTAAGCTATTGAGGAAAGGAGTTCCGTTTGTTTGGACTGAGAAACAGCAGGAGAGTTTCGACAAGCTAAAGAAGATTTTGACTGAAGCTCCTGTTTTAATTCAACCTGAGGCAGGTAAGGAATTCATAGTGTATTGCGATGCATCACATACGGGATTGGGTTGTGTACTGATGCAAGAAGGGAAGGTGGTGGCGTATGCTTCTAGGCAGCTGAGGCCACATGAGATCAATTATCCGATGCACGACTTGGAGTTGGCAGCAGTAGTCTTCGCTCTGAAGATTTGGAGGCATTACTTGTACGGAGAGAGATCGATAGTTTATACGGATCACAAGAGTCTGAAATACCTTTTGACTCGGAAGGATTTGAATTTGAGGCGTATGAGATGGGTTGAGTTGCTCAAGGACTACATTTACGTCGATTGAATATCATTGGGCAAGGCTAGCGTGGTGGCGAGCACGTTGAGCCATAAGGTTGTTTCGGACTTAAGAGGCGATGTTTGCCCATTTGAGTGCGTATGGCGGCGGAAGTATTACTGGCGAGCTGCGAGTTAAGCCTACTTGGGTTGCGCAGATCGGGAGAAAGCGATTAGAGGATAAGGTTACGAGTGCGCGGAGGTTGCAGTGCGAGGATGGTGGTGCGGAGAGGTTCTGATTTGTCTAGTGATGGGGTCTTTGTGTTTTCAAAGGAAAGCTTGTATGCCAAAGGACGTTGAGTTGAGACAGATGATTCTTCAAGACGCACATAGCAGCCCATACGCTATGCATCCTGGAGGTAGGAAGATGTATAGGGATCTAAGAGAGCAGTTTTGATGGCCGGGTTTGAAGAGAGAAGTGACAGAGTTTGTTGGGAAGTGTCTGACATGTCAGCAGGTCAAGGCTGAACATCAGTTGCCGTCAGGATTGCTTCAGCCAGTGAAGATTCCTCAGTGGAAGTGGGAAAGGATAACTATGGATTTCGTCAGTGGTTTACCTCTTGTGCCGAGCAAGAAAGACTCAGTTTGGGTAATCGTGGATCGCCTGACTAAATCAGCTCATTTCATTCCGGTGAGGGTTGATTACTCACTTCAGAGGTTGGCGAAGCTGTATGTGTCAGGGATAGTGAGATTGCATGGGGTGCCAGTTTTGATTATCTCGGATAGGGATCCCAGATTTACGTCAAGGTTCTGGAAAGCGTTGCATCAGGCTTTGGGTACGCATTTGGATTTGGCCTGACTTTTCACCATGATGATCGGCGGGCGATCGGAAAGGGTTATTCAGATCTTAGAAGATATGCAGAGGGGTTGTGTTCTAGATTTCAGAGGTAGTTGGGAGGAGTTTCTTCCATTAGCTGAGTTCACCTACAACAATAGTTACCAATCAAGCATCAAGATGGCACCATATGAGGCGTTGTATGGTAGGAAGTGTCGCTCACCTACATGTTGGATGGAGTTGGGTGAACATCAGTTGTTGGGACCAGAGTTGGTTACAAAGACTGAAGATAAGGTTAAGTTGATTCAGGCTCGATTGAAGGAAGCTTCGGATAGGCAGAAGTCTTATGCCGATCTCAAGCGGAGAGATATAGAGTTTGCTGTGGGGGATCGAGTTTTTCTAAAGGTCTCGCCATGGAAGAAAGTGCTGAGGTTCGGTAGGAAAGGCAAATTAAGTCCGAGGTTTATTGGGCCGTATAAGGTATTGAGACGAATGGGACCAGTAGCTTACCAGCTTGAGTTGCCAGCAGAGCTAAGTCAGATTCACGATGTATTTCACGTTTCGATGCTTAGGAGTTATCGTTCAGATCCATCGCACGTCTTAGCAGTAGAGGAAATCGAGGTGAATCCGGATTTGACCATGGAGGAGGAACCTGTGCAGATTCTAGATCGGGATGTGAAGGTTCTGCGTAGGAAGTCAGTGCCTTTGGTAAAGGTGCTATGGCGGAATCATGGCGTGGAAGAAGCTACGTGGGAACCAGAGGATATGATGAGACAGCAATACCCTTAACTCTTATGATCAGGTAATTTCGAGGCCGAAATCATTTTTAAGGGGGTAGAACTGTAATATCCCGGGATAGGGGCTATTTTGTTGTTGCATGGTTTGCATGTTTTTGGCCTGCTATGTTGTTGTTTGTGTTGTTTTGGGGCTTAGGTGTAAGCCTGGTGTGAGCCTGAGTGGTAGGAAAATTTTGGTTTTTAGGCTTAGGTGGGAGGAGCTGATGAAGCTGGGGCTTATAGATATTATTTGGTGAATGCTAGCACAAGAAATGAGCTGGTGGAGTGGCAAGGTAGGTGTAACACCCCAAACCCGGACAGGACACCACGTCCGAATCTGGTATGCTACGGGGAAAAATGTTTTTGAGAGGTTTGATTTTTCGTTTAAAAGTTGGGTGAGAACATAGTGTATTGGAAGGAATTTTTGGGTAGACTTGTTTGAAATCGAATGGTGTATTTGAAACCCGGAAATTTTGAAAACTTAACCAATAAGTGTAGTTAAAAGCGAGTTGATTTCATTTAAAACTTCAATAGTTTCTTAGTGTTACTTAAAACATTTTTAAACTTGGTAGAAAATCGAGTTTGATTTGAAAATCATTTGAGTTGACTTAATATCAAAACATAGTATAATACCCGATGGTATAATTTAAAACACGTTGCGTTATAATTTTGAAATCATTGTCTTTCCAAATTTTAGTAAAATTCATACCAAATTATTTTGTTGAGGCATATGAAAATCTAATTAAAACATAAACATCATAAAACATAAATCAAAGGCCTTTTACAAAACCAAATTAAAACCCAAATAAAGTAGATAAGCTAAAGTACCCAAATTGAATAGTCTGAGCAAAACTTTTATTAAAGCATGGCATGCGCACCCCGAGTCCATCCCGGCTCCATGTCCGCGTCTACGGGTCACTGAAATGTCAAAGGAGAGGGTGGGTGAATGACTGACTCGATCGTAAATCCGCTCCCGGTAAAACAACATGCTAACACACATCATACATAGCAACATAATTAATGCAACCCGATCCTAGCCATCCATACACCTTTCCTACCCCGTGTGGTACCCAACCACTGGTGGTGCCAAACCACTGGTGACATATAGTCACAATGTGTTACCAAAACACTGGTGTCCCAAAGACACAATATCCGTCAATGTGGTGCCAAACCACTTTGGTGTCCCAAAGACACGATTGTGATACCAAATCACTTTGGTGGCCAGAAGCCACAAATCGGTTGATGGGGCCAACCCATCGTGTGATACCAAATCACTAGCGACGCGATCCCATATCTCAAGTGGGGCCAACCCACGGTGGTGTCAAGCCACGAGGGGCGAGTCATGATGAGGTGCCAAACCTCGGTGTTCCAAAGACACAAATGTGGTACCAAACCACTGGTGACCGTAGTCACAATAATCGAGTGATGGGGCCAACCCATCGTGTGATACCAAATCACTAGCAGACGATCCCATATCTCAAGTGGGGCCAACCCACGGTGGTGTCAAACCACAGGGACGAGTCGCAATGAGGTGCCAAACCTCTGGAGGTGCCAAACCTCTGGAGGTGCCAAACCTCTGGTGACCCAAAGTCACAAAGTTGTGTTACCAAAACACTGGTGCTCGTCAGCACAAAATATCACTGCCCCCTCCACTCATATCACCCATCAACATACCATACTCATGTGATCATGCATATCATACAAGTCATGCATATCATGCTAATATGTTTAACCTCATAACCCATATCACATAAATCCATAGCCATGGTATCATATAGATCATCAGTAAACGCATAATAATAATAATACTGACTTACCCGAGTCCAAAATCATACCCATTAGGGTATCATATCAATCATCACTGTTTCATTAATAATCACACAGGTTACCAATCATATTACTAAACAGAAGTGTGTTAGTTTACACACCTGGTAAAATACGAGTCTAAAATCCCAACGAAACGATCTAAGTCCCTCGATTACTAGCTCCTACAATCGGCCAAAACATAGGGGTTAGGCATCTACAACATTCGGCCATCACCATTTAGACCAAAAGGGTTTGTCGAATCACCCTTACCTTGAAGATGATTTGGTTTCCTACCAAACCTGAACCAAGCAGTGATTCTTCTTCCAACAATCAGCACCCTAATAAACAAATAGTTAATCACCAATCACCTTTAACTTAACCGAAATCTAAGGATTGAACTAACAATAATATACCAATTACTTACCAAATTCCAAACGATTGAAACAAGGCCCCAAATACTCCACTGATATTCGGCCAAGAAAACCACTAGAAGAGGGAGAAAAGAGATTCGGTCAAGGCTTCCAAAGAGAGAAAAAAGAAATCGGTTTTAAGTGTTTATCCCCTCTAATGTTCGGCTTGAGTGGAAGAGAAAGAAAAGAAGTGTGAGAAAAATGTAGTTTCGGCAATGGCAATTGAGAAAGAGAGAAGTAGTTTCGGTTTGTCAAAAGAAGAAATGAAGAGAGAGTTTTGAAGGATGGGTTTCGGCTAGATGGTATGGAAAAGGGAAAAATGAAAATTAGGAGAACAAGGTAAGATGATTTCGGCTTAACTCAAATGAGAGAAAGAAGAAAGTGTGGGGAGGAGCATTCGGCTAGCCAACACAAAATGTAGAAACACCACTTACAAAATTCAGCAAAATTGCTTTTGGACCTACGGCTTCAAGGAGAAAAAGAAAGAAATTAGCTTGAGAATTCGGCTTGGTATGACAAAAAGAAAGAGAAGTGATTTGACTCCTAATGGCCGATTATGCACAAAAATGCCCAAAAGGAATTTCGGCTACTCCAATTACCACTTACCAACCGGCCAACCTCTCCCCCAAGCATCCAAGCCGTCACTTCCCCACACTCCAAGCTCCCTAAAATTCGGCCATAAACCCCCCATGCACTCACATCCACACATTTCAAATGAGTGGACCAAGTCTTTCTCCTAAAGTTGCTCTCCATCTTTCATTTGAAAGTGAAGACCAAGTCCATGGTAGAATTCAAATTGCTCTCTAACTCTTCCTCCATGCCGTCCAAAATGGAAACCAAAATGGGGACTTTGCAGCTTGAACTCTGGACCTCCACCCCATGTAAATGACGCCACATCTAGCTCCCCAAGTAACGCATGCTTGCCACCTTGCCAACTCACTTTTTTTTGTGCAACAAAACAACAATTAAAATTCTTAAACCCCAGCTTCCTCAGCTTCCTTCACTTAACACCCAAAAACCAAAATTTTCCTACCTACTCAGGCACACTCCTAGCCCACAATTAAGCCCCGATACAACACAAACAACAACACAGCACACTAAACACATGCAATATCATGCAACAACAAAATAGCCCCTAACCCGGGATATTACAGTAGGCGCCACTTGAAGCTTGTGTGTGTGACGCCACTTGCAGGGGAGGAGATCCTGTGCTCAAGCTGCAGAATACTCACATTTTGCTTCCATTTTGACGGCATGGAGAAGGAGAAGTTGTAGGCAGTTCAAACTCTACCATATACCAAGTCAAATTGTTCAAATGGTGGGTGGAGAGTAAATTGTGGAGGTTGACTAGTTCAAAGTGATTTGAATTAGTGGTTGGGAGTGTTTGGAGGTAGTGGCCGAATCTTGGATGCTTCATGGGGGGGAGTGGCCGGTTTTGGTAAGTGGGTAAGTGGAGTGTGCCAAAATTCTTTTGGCATTTTTGGTGTTTTTTGGTCAATTTGTGAAAGCCAAAATTCTCCCTTTTGTCAAGTTGTTAGCCGAATTTCAAGAGAGTTTCTTCATTTCCTTCTTGAAACCGAAAGTCCAAGGAACCTTTGCCAAAGTTGCTTTGTTTTCTTTCAATTTTCTTGGTAGCCGAATGCTCTCTTCTCTCCCACTTTCTTTTTCATTTGTGTAAGCCGAAACTAGTATCCCTTTCTTCTCATACTTTCTTTTCTTTTCTCTTGATACACTTCTTCCGAATTCACATTACTTTCTTAGCCGAATTTTCCCATTTATTTTTCTCCATTTCACTTGATCCGAATCTTTCTTCAATTGTTGCCGATTTCTCTTCTCCTTTTTAACCACATTTCTTTTGCTTTTTACCTTTAAGAGGCTAGCCTAATCTCTCCCTTGTGTTGCTGAAACATCCCATCTCGTAGTAGTTTTTCTCTCTTGGCTGAATATTGGGGTGGTGTGAATCTCTCTTGTGTAGGTTCCAATCGGGTTTTGAGCAAGGTAAGTGTTTGACCGAATGTTCATCTCTCGCCTCCCTTGTTCTCTGTCGATTTTGATTTGGTTGAGAGCCACTTTCGGCATTGGGTTGATAGGAGTTAATCCCTTGTGTGAACCGATTTCATTATGGGGCCTTTGGATTTTGGTGGCGATCAAGTGAAGCAGTCATCGTTGGTTGTTCGTTTGGTAAGCGGTGGTAAGAGCTGGTTCTTTTAGTCTATTCGTTTAGTTTTCATTAAGCCAAGTCTTCAAACGATTAACTGTTTTCTTATTAGGGTGTGGCCGATTGACTAAGGAACCATTGTTGGTTCGGGTTCTGGTAGGAAACCAAACCATTTGCAAGGTAAGGGTTTAAGTGTTAACCCTCTTGTGTTATCTGTTTTAGCCGAATGGTGTAGATGGCTAATCTCATGTTTGGCCAATTATAGGAGCAAGGTATTTGAGGATCTTAGATCGGTTCGTTGGGTTTAAAAGCTTGTGTTTTAACAGGTGTGTAAACTAACACACTCTTTGCTTAGTAATATGTTTAATAACCTGATTGCTTAATAAAGCCGAAACAGTATGGTTGATTGATACGATACCCTATGGGGTATGAGCACGGATTCGGGTAAGTCCGTTTCGTTACGAGTTCTGTTATTGATATATGATGTATGTACAATGTGATGCAATATTGGGCATGTTAGCATGATTTGCATGATTTGCATACTTTCCATGAGTCGGTATGATAATGGGTGATATGAGAGGAGGGGAATATGATATCCGTGTCTTTGGGACACGAGATTTGGCACCTCCGGTGGTTTGGTACCCGCAGATTGATTATTGTGACTTTGGGTCACAGAGGTTTGGCACCTCGCGTCGCCCCGGTGGCTTAGCACCACGGTGGGTTGACCCCACGGTTGATATTACGGGATTGGCGCGGTGATTTGGTATCACCACGATGGGTTGGCCACATCACTCGATTAATCGTGACCGGTCACGGTGATTGATATCACACTTGTGTCTTTGGGACACGGAGGTTTGGCACCTCATAGCGACTGTCCACGTGGTTTAACACCACAGTGGGTTGGCCCCACTTTGAGATACGGGATCGTCGCGCGGTGATTTGGTATCACACGATAGGTTGGCCCCATCATTTGGATTATTCGTGACTTTGGGTCACCAGTGGTTTGGCACTACACTTATGGATATCGTGACTTTGGGTCACCAGTGGTTTGGCACCACTAGTGGTTTGGTACCACACGGGGTAGAAAAGGAGTATGGATGGCTAGGATTGGGTGCATTACTTGTATTGCTATGTACGGTGTGTGTTAGTATGTTGCATTAATCGGGAGAGAGATTTATGCACTGAGTCTTGCGACTCACCTTCTCCCTTATCATTTCAGGTGACACTTAGATCGCGGACATGGAGCCGGTGGACTCGAGGTGACCATGCTATGAATAAATTGGACTTGCATTGATTTAAAACTTGGTACTTTATTTCGTTTTCTTTCATTTGGTTTTGTTGGGATTGTAAAAGGCCTTTTAAGATTATGCTTTGATTAATTATATGCCTAGTTTGGATTTCAAATATGTCTTAGTAAAGTATTGAGTTAACAATGGATAAAACTTAAAAAGAAAAGGTTTTCAAAACTACAAAGCGATACGTTTTAAACTCTACCATCGGGTAGAACGCGGTAATTTAAAATGAATGAAACTCAAATGTTTTCCAAACTCAAGATTTTCCACACTAAGTTCATAATGTTTTAAGCAACTAAAAGAAATTACTTGGATTTTAAATTGATATGAATTGGTTTTACTTATGGATTCAACTAAGTTTTCAAAAGTTCCGGGTTTTAAAATGCACCATCGGTTTTGGAACAATCATACCCAAGATTTTAACTATAGCAAGGAGTTTTCTCAATCGAACTTTAACCGGTAACCTGTTTTCTTCAAAACAATTTTCCTCTGTGACATACCAGATCCGGTCGTGGTGTGTTGACCGGGTTCGGGGTGTTACACACTACTTTGTTCTTGCAATGATGACATTGCTTCTTTTTAAAGGTGGATAAGGCAAATAAATTGCTCAAACTTTTAAAATTTTCAAGTATGTTTTAATAAATAAATGTTTAGAGATATTTTTTGTTACTGAGATAGTTTGTATGCAAGTATGAATGATGATTTTATCTATGTGAAAGTATGTTATCATGAAGAATGGAATGCTTGTATGATCCTAGCCTTAGTAATGTTTGCCATGAAAACTTAGTTTCTTTTGAGATTAGACGCATGAAGGTTTATATCTTTAAAATTGACTTAGTAACTTTCTTGAGGCGAAATCCTAGGGAACATAAAATCTAAAATTATATAGGCACTATTTCTTTGGGCTGTTTGACCTTTTCAAGCCAACCCTATGATATTAGACCCTTGAAACTGTAATTTTGAGCTTAAAGACCTGTTTTTTGCAATGAACCTACATTATAAGCCAATTACCATCTTTTTAATGTTAGCCTAAATTTGTCCACCTATCTTAACTAAAGTTGTCTTGGGAATTAACATTTGAGGAAATTTTCATAAAGATGTATGTGCTCATGCTTAAAAAAAAAAAAGAACGAAGAAAAGTTTGCTCAGTCTCCAAAAAAGGGAAAAATGTATGAGCCTGAGTTCAAAATAAGTTTGGGGGTGTTCCAAAGGTTCACTTAAAGAAAAAGGTTGTATTATGAGAAAACCAAGACAAAGTTAAAGGTTAAGAATTTTTTAAAGCCGAAATGTCCCATCTCTTAAAATCACTACCTTTAACCGAGCCCCATTACAACCTTATAAAAGACCTATTGATTTGATGATTATGTCACCTACATTAGTGGAGAGGAAGTCCTGTGTAACAACCCAAACCCGGCCCAAACACTATGGTCGAATCTGGATCGTTACGAGGAAAAGCTTTTCGAAAACCATTTTGGAAACCCATTAAACTTTGTTGAAAAACTTCTCGGATTTGATTATCTTGATAACAAAGAAAGAAAAGTTCGTACTTAGTGTTTATTTTAAAAAAAAACATTTTTAAGTCGAGTTATAAAACAAATTCCAAATGTGCCCGATGGCACGTTAAAAACAATTTTCGTTTTAACTTGGAATACATGGGATTTTAATTTAATTTTAATAATATAGTTTTAAACAAAATATCCAACATATGAGAAAGATAACAAAAATAAAGTTTGAGGAGGCCTTATTACATCCAAAATAAAATAAACCAATAATAAAATAAAATAACTAAATTTGAAGTTCATTTAGTTCAAGTCCCTTTGCATGGCCACCTCGAGTCCATCATCGGCTCCACATCCGCGTCTATGTATCACTGAAAAATAAAGGAGAAGGTGAGTCACCAAGACTCGATATGTAACCCTTCCCCGATTTTAAACATATTCATACACAACATATAACAATTAACGTGCATAATATTATGTGCCCTGACCTAACCAACCAATCGCCTCAGTCTACCCGTTGTGGTACCAAACCACTAGTGGTGCCAAACCCCGGTGGTGACATATAGTCACAATGTGTTACCAAAACAACGGTGTCAAAGTAGACACAAATCGGGTGATGGGGCCAACCCATCGTGTGATACCAAATCACCGTGCGGGCGATCCCATATCTCAAGTGGGGCCAACCCACGGTGGTGTTAACCACGAGGATAAGTCGCTATTGAGGTGCCAAACCTGCGGAGGTACCAAACCTCTAGTGACCAGTAGTCACGGTGTGTTACCAAAACAACTGGTGCCCGTCGGCACGATTAATCTTGCCCCTCCACTCATCAATCCCACAACAGATAAACATACATATGTTTCATGCCATCACATACTTAAATTTCATGTGTCAATACCTCATGCTTACCAAAGCATTAATAATAATAAATCACATTAACAGTACTTACGAATCACCTTATATACCGATTTGGTATTAATTCCAATGCTACATAAATCAAAATGAGCATTCACAAAATTAAGCATAGTTAATATATTATATAGTGTGTATGTACACACCTGTCACTACTGAATCGCCTTATTCCCGAAAAGAGATGTCGGCCACTTAGTTCTACTGGTCCCTATATTCGGCCAAACATGGGAGTTAGTACTATGGCCCTGTCGGCCAACCCAAATATTTAAAAGAGTTCTCTTTTTGAACCCAATCCTTACCCGAGTGCCTTTGAACCCAAGTCCCTAAACTCTGAATGGTTTTACTTCCCTGAAATCGACAACTATTAGTAACCACTCGATAGCCTTTGGCCTTTCTTAATCATTAGAAGAATAACTTTCATAAGTAGGCACTTACCACCACTTACCCAAATCGAACACTTTAGAAATTTAGAGGCTTGAATCAATCAACTTTACAATTTGGAGTACCTAAAGAGAATTGATCATCGAAAAGTGTTTAGAGGCCTTATCAACAGCTCAGAAATTGGCACTTTTCCTTGCAAAAGTCGATGAGAATATACCAAAGAAAACCCATATGTATTCGGCCAAGCACCTTACCTTTTTGGTCGTTTGCTAAGGAAGATTCAAGGAAGTCTATCTGCTCAACAATTAGGCTTAGATGGGTTCAAAGAAGAAAAGAGATTCGGCACCCAAGTTAAAGATAGATTCGGCTTGAAAGGAAGGAAAAATAATGGCGAAGGAGGTGTTGAAAGTTTCGGCCAAGGGAGTTTGAAAAGAGAAAGGTATAAAGAGAAGGTGATTTCGGTTTGGCAATAATGTGAGAAAGGAGAGAGTAGGTGTTTTGGTGAAATCAAAAGTAAAAGATGAGAAAGATGGTGATGTAGAAATCGGTTTTGGGAAAAAGTGAAAGAAAGAAAATGAAATAGGTGATTGCTAGCCAGAAAATTAAGAAGAAGAGACTTAGCAAATTGGCACTATATCCTCCCCTCTTTCACTTGCCAGTCACTCCTTCCAAAGGAGTTCAAATTTCGGCAAATACCACAAATTGCTCTTGGCCACAAATTTGGACTAATTCAAAAATAATTTGAATTAGCCACCAACTATTTTTCCTCTGCCAATCATCTCAACTTAATCTAATAATAATCCTCAATAATATCCAATTAATAATCTATTTTAAATCTTAATAATATCCCACATATTATCCTTAGAATTTTAAGGAAATTAAAGCTCATATTATCACTTAAAAAATAATTAAAGAGAAAATCTCTCCACATGTGCCGTCCCACTATAATGCCAAAAAGAGGGATTTTTGTGACTCGAACCAAGGCTCTCCTTGCTTCCTTAGTGGCGTCACACTAGCTCCTAAGTGGGCTTAATTTGCCACTTAATCTAGGCTCATCTTATGTCCAAATCATCTCCATTTATTCTTATAACACCCTTCTGTTAAGGCTCCTTACCTTTTTGCATTAAAACTATAATTTCTATTAAACCGAGCACACTGAAAGCCTTAAATTAAGCTCTCTTATTCCATAAATAATATTTCAGTAGTTTATTCATAAGAAAATAATGAAATTTCAAATAGCCCCGTTTTTGGGATGTTACAGTTCTACCCCCCTTAAAATAAATTTCGTCCCCGAAATTACTTAACTAGAAAAGGTGGGGGTATTCTGCGCCTCATTACATCCTCGGGTTCCCACGTAGCTTCCTCTGTACCATGGTTCCATACGGCACCTTCACAAGGGCTTTGTCTTCCCTACGTAGAACCTTCACATCTCGGTCTAAGATGCGAAGCGCTTCCTCTTCAAAAGATAAATCTGGATTCACCTCGATTTCTGCCACTGGCACAACGTGCGAAGGGTCTGATCGATACCGTCTCAGCATTGATACGTGAAAGACATCATGGATCTGGTTCAGTTCTGCCGGTAACTCAAGCTGATAAGCTACCGGTCCAACACGCTTAATCACCGTATATGGCCCGATAAACCTTGGGCTTAGCTTCCCTTTCCGACCAAATCTTAACACCTTTTTCCAAGGTGACACTTTCAGAAAAACCTTATCTCCCACAGCATACTCCATCTCCTTGCGTTTAAGATCAGCGTAGGATTTCTGCCTATCCGAAGCTTCCTTAAGACGAGACCGAATCACCTTGACTTTATCCTCCGTCTCTGTCACCAACTCTGGACCCAAAATCTGTCGTTCGCCTAATTCTGTCCAACATGTCGGTCGACACCCAGATCCATCTGATTGCCTCATCACAGAGCCATCGGATACTTGCTTGGTGGTAGTTTGTTGTTGTAGGCGAGTCGCCAATGGTAGAAATTCCTCCCAACTACCACGGAAATCCAAGACACAACCTCTTAACATATCCTCCAAGATCTGTATCACCTTTTCCGATTGTCAGTCGATTTGTGGATGGAAAGCGGTACTAAAATCAAACCGTGTGCCCATAGCTTGATGCAAGGCTTTCCAAAACCTTGGCGTGAACACAGGATCCCTATCCGAGATGATTGATGTTGGAACCCCATGCAATCTTACTATCTCGAAGTCGTGCATGACTTAGCTAGCTTTTGAGAGAGAAATCCATCCTCACCAGGTATGAAGTGAGCGACTTAGTTAACCGGTCTACTATTACCCAAACCGCGTCTTTCTTCTTCGGGCGTAAAGGGTAGCCCACTAACAAAATCCATAGTGATCCGTTCCCACTTCCATTGGGAATCTTCTTTCATTTGAAGCAACCACAGCGGCAGCGATGTTCAGCCTTAACTTGTTGACAAGTTAGACACTTACCCACAAACTCTGTTACTTCACGTTTTAGCTTGGGCCACCAAAAGCGCTCTCTAAGATCTCTATACATCTTGCTTCTTCCCGGATGCATAGCGTAGGGGCTGCTATGTGCATCTGGAGAATCTTTTGCCTCAACTCCACATCCTTTGGCATACACGCTCGCCCTTGAAAGCATAACACTCCATCCCTGAGCGGGTTATATCCTTCCAAACCACCATCACGAACTTGTGCTCTCTTAGCATTCAACCCTTCATCCACTAATTGTTTTCCTTAATTTCCTTCATCCACGTCGGCTTAACGAAGTTACGCCAGAGAGGCTTCCATCATCATATAAACTCAACCGAGCAAACATTGCTCTTAAGTCAAAATCACGACCTTAGGCTCAGCGCGTCGGCTACCACGTTGGCCTTGCGGATGATACTCGATTGAACAATCGTAATCCTTCAAAAGTTCGATCCACCGCCATTTGTCTCAAGTTAAGATCATACGGGTCAGAGATACCTCGGACTCTTATAGTGTGTGTAAACTATCGATTTCTCCCCATAAAGATAATACCGCCATATCTTTAGAGCAAAAAGCATTTGCTGCTAACTCCAAGTCGTGCGTCGGATAGTTCAATTCATGAGGTCTTAAGCGGCGTGATGCATAGGCTACTACCTTCCCCTCTGCGCGCACACACATCCCAAACCGGTATGGGACGCATCACAATAAGCGGTGAGCAGTTTTCCCGCCTCTGTTTGCACCAAAATCGAGCTTAGTCAAAATTTTCCTTAGTTTATCGAAGCTTTCTTGCTGCGCTTCTCCGACCATACAAATGGGACTCCTTTTCTTAGTAGCCGTCAGCGGTCTTTGCGATCGAGAGAAAAACCTTCTACATATCTCCGATAATACCCGCTAGCCCCAGAAAACTTGATTTCCGCCCCGACCTAGGCGGTTTCCAATCCAATACCGCTTCAATCTTGCGAGGTCCACCTAATCCCTTCCGCCCGACACTCGTGACCTAAGAAAGCTACTTCTCTTAGCCAAAATTCGCACTTCTTGAATTTGGCATATAATTGCTTCTCCTTTAGTACTTGCAACACTATTCGCAAATGCTCGTCATGCTCCTCCTCCGTCTTAGAGTACACCAAGATGTCGTCAATGAATACTACGACGAATTGGTCTAGTCTTCTTTGAAATATTACATTCACCAAGTCCATAAATCTTTGCCTTGGCGCGTTGGTCAACCCAAATGGCATCACGAAACTCGTAATGTCCATACCGAGTTACGAATGCCGTCTTGTGAACATCAACCTCCTTTACCTTCAAGCGATGGTAGCCCGAGCCTAAGGTCTATCTTTGAAAACACTGCGGCCCCCTTGAGTTGGTCAAACAAGTCATCGATCCGAGGCAGCGGATACTTGTTTTTGATCGTTAACTTGTTTAAGCGGCGGTAGTCGATGCACATTCGCATGGACCCGTCCTTCTTCTTGACAAATAGCACAGTGCTCCCCACGGGGATATGCTCGGTCGTATAAACCCTCTATCCAAGAGCTCCACGAATTTGGGCCTTGGCTCCACCAATTCCTTTGGTGCCATTCGGTATGGTGCTATAGACACAGTGCCGTTCGGGTAGCAAGTCAATACCGAATTCAACTTCCCGATCGGAGGCGGACACGGAAGTTCTTCCGGAATCGTCGACCAAATTCCCCAACCGTTCGAACCTCAACTCACGACTCCTTAGCTTCCAAAGCACGGATCCGAACCAAATATGCCTCGCAACCTTTCTTAACCATCCTTTCGGCCTTCAAGGCCGACACCACGATGGATAGGTAATTCCTTCTATCACCTATCATAACCACTTCATCACCCTCGGTAGTCTTAAGCACCATGCGCTTAGCGCGCGCAATCCAAATTCTTTGATACTTAACTAGCCAATCCATTCCAAGGATCAAATCGAACTCTCCAGAAAGGTAGTTCCATCGGATCGGCTACAAATCGACCCCTTGGAGTTCTAGGGGGTACACCTCTATAAAGTTTGTCTACTACTACAGAGTGTCTAGGGGCTTAGCAGTCATCTTCCTAAGAGTAGTTTGAGTCTAGGTCCATAGTTCCTACCACACTACTAGCAATATGCGAGTGCGTCGAACCCACATCAATTAATGCAACATAAGGTAAACCAAATATTAGAAACGTCACCGGTTATGACGTCCGGGTGCGTCTCCTCCTCACGGCGCCTCATTTGCATAGACTAAGCGGTGCCTAGCCTAGCCTCGTGTTACCCGAACCTGCCGCCCGAGTTCCACGACCTCGGTTGGAACCATTGTTTTTCCTCTGCCATTACCCGAGCCCCTGCCGTGGTGGTCCAACATTTACGCCACTGAGCGCGATTACGCCCTTACGGTGATCCTTAGCGCCTTTTGAGGCGAGTCCCTTACCCGATGCTCAAAGACCCACACTCAAAACAACCTTTGTTACCGGTCCAACAACCTCCCCAATGGGTTTTTCCTGGCGATTGCATTGAGTCGGCCTTTGATTAGTAGCCGTGGGCCTTCCTCACGATTCGGCCCACTCTGCTAGCCCGCCACGAGCATTAGTGTTACCCGATCCGGTGACCCAAATCCTCTCTTACGATTATTGAGGCTATAGTTTTGTCTCACGATCTCCTTAATCCCCGGCCACCTTGGCCTTCTCCACTAGGGGCGAGAACTCACGAACTGCTGCGGGGCAATTAGCAATCTCGGATCATCTCTCGAGCCCGTCCTCAAAGCGGACACAACGCTCATGTTCGGTGGCTACGATTCCTCGGCATACCTACTTAGCCTTAAAAACTCCGCCTCATACTCGACCACCAGGCTTAGTTCCTTGCACTAGACCTAGGAAGGCTTTCCTTTGAGCATCGGTGTAACTAGTGCCCACATACTTCTTACGAAGGCCGTTTTAAAGTAGTCCCCGCGTGAGATCATCACCGCGGCTCCATCCCGAACGATCGGCCACCACCAGTGCGCTTCATCCTTTAGAAGCGACACACGCCCCCTTTCGGCTTCTCCTCCTCGGTCAGTCGAGATCATCCGCGACCCTTTCCGTAGATTCCGGCCAATATTCGGCGGCTTTGGGTGCCACTCACGAGACACCACGGAATACCGGCCCGTTAGACCAAATCCGCTCGGGGAGCGGACTTGAGAGCTCTCAAATTCCACCGGCCCGGCCACCATCTCCAAGACTCGCAAAATAGCTTGCGACACGGCCTCCACCACCGGTGCGATCACGCTCCTCACCACGAAAGTAGGAGGTGGTGGTGGCGATGGTACCTCGTTTTCCGAACCTTGACTGACTGGCGGGTTCGGATACAAATCATCCTACCCCTACGCGTCCACGACATCCACGTCCTGCAGAACTCATTCTATCTATCGCGCTTTTAACTCGATTAAGAAAATTTTATGAGCAGAATTTAATTAGGGATTCTTTCGAGCAAACAAGGTTTGAGTCTTCTATCCTAGTTCACACAAAGAGTTCATGCATCCATTCCTTAATACTTTCCATACCTATTCACTCTTGGACATTTACGCCCATTTCTAACACGGGGTATTTTCGTCATTTCCCCTACTGAGGGTATTTTAAGTAAATGAAGAAATTTTAAAACTTTAGTAAAGTAGGTTATTTTAAAATTCCCAAAGCGGGGATATTTATAAAAATTTGTAAAATCGTGTCGTTTTGAAACGGGGTATTTTGGTAATTTTGTCAATCGAGGGCAATTTTGTCATTTTGATAAATCGAGGATATTTTAAACGGTTGTAAAACTTTGAGGTCCTTTCTGAAAGTTTTCCTTTTCAAATAGTGATGTTGGTAAAGTTTTCCAAAGATCGAGTCATTTGGTAATTTTCACAAATTGAGGCGTTTTAGTAATTTTCTAAAACCAAAATATTTTGGTGTTGATTTTCAAAACTAAGTTGTTGGATACTTGCAAAGTAGTTGAAATTTTGAGCAAAACCATTGAGCGGATATTTTATGAGTCGGGGCGTTTTAGAAATTTTACCACAAGGGCATTTTTGTAATTTCCAAAAATTTGAGTTTTTCTAGGAAAGCGTTGTAAATATGAGGTTTTTGATTTGAAAGAGTTGTTGCAAGAGTTTTGAAAACATTTGAGTTGTTGTTGTTTAGTTCTGTTTGAAAACATGGCTAATTCCCCTTTCGGGTTTTAGTCATTAGGTTTAGCCTATGACCAGAGCCCTCTTGGTCGGGGTGAACAAAGCTACGCACTGTGCGGATTCGAGTGAAGAGGAGGTGGGTCACGCGGACCGCTTAAATACCAAGCTCTCAGAACCTTTCTAGACATGCGCATGAGAGAGTTGCCACACCACCGAGCCCTACAAGTTAGGGTGAGCAGAAGCTACGCACGGGTAGGATACTGCGAAGAAGAGGAGGTGAGTCACGGATTTGCTTAAATACCGAGCTCTTAGGATCCAATCCTCGACATGCGTCTGGGGTTACCACACCTAGCTCATTTGGCTAAGTCATAGATTGGTTTAATTCTTTAATGTCTTATGTTTGGTTCATGTGTTTGAGTAATCTAATCCTAGGGTTCAAGTCCTATAAGTCTATCTACGTTCCATACTTCCTACCCTTCTACTGAGAATATAATTCACCAAGAGGTTGAGAAGTACTTACAGGCGGATCGGTCTTGGGAGACTCGGGCCATCTTTGTCAAAATCCAAAAATCATTTTATAAGGCCTTCTAAAACATTTTTGGGCCTTGGGCACAGTAGTAGAGCTTTGGCTGGGCTCGATACCAATTTTGTAACAACCCAAACCCGGCCCAAACACTATGGTCGAATCTGGATCGTTACGGGGAAAAGCTTTTCGAAAACCATTTTGGAAACCCATTAAACTTTGTTTAAAAACTTCTCGGATTTGATTATCTTGATAACAAAGAAAGAAAAGTTCGTACTTAGTGTTTATTTTAAAAAAAACATTTTTAAGTCGAGTTATAAAACAAATTCCAAATGTGCCCGATGTACGTTAAAAACAATTTTCGTTTTAACTTGGAATACATGGGATTTTAATTTAATTTTAATAATATAGTTTCAAACAAAATATCCAACATATGAGAAAGATAACAAAAATAAAGTTTGAGGAGGCCTTATTACATCCAAAATAAAATAAACCAATAATAAAATAAAATAACTAAATTTGAAGTTCATTTAGTTCAAGTCCTTTGCATGGCCACCTCGAGTCCATCAGGCTCCACATCGCGTCTATGTATCACTGAAAAATAAAGGAGAAGGTGAGTCACCAAGACTCGATATGTAACCCTTCCCCGATTTTAAACATATTCATACACAACATATAACAATTAACGTGCATAATATTATGTGCCCCTGACCTAACCAACCAATCGCCTCGGTCTACCCGTTGTGGTACCAAACCACTGGTGGTGCCAAACCACGGTGACATATAGTCACAATGTGTTACCAAAACAACGGTGTCCGTAGACACAAATCGGGTGATGGGGCCAACCCATCGTGTGATACCAAATCACCTGGCGGACGATCCCATATCTCAAGTGGGGCCAACCCACGGTGGTGTTAACCACGGGGATAAGTCGCTATTGAGGTGCCAACCTTCGGAGGTACCAAACCTCGGTGACCGTAGTCACAGATGTGTTACCAAAACAACAACGGTGCCCGTCGACACGATTAATCTGCCCCCTCCACTCATCAATCCACAACAGATAAACATACATATGTTTCATGCCATCACATACTTAAATTTCATGTGTCAATACCTCATGCTTACCAAAGCATTAATAATAATAAATCACATTAACATGTACTTACCTGAATCACCACTTATACCGATTTGGTATTAATTCCAATGCTACATAAATCAAAATGAGCATTCACAAAATTAAGCATAGTTAATATATTATATAGTGTGTATGTACACACTGTCACTCTTGAATCGCCTTATTCAGAAAAGAGATGTGGCCACTTAGTTCTCTTGGTCCTATATTCGGCCAAACATGGGAGTTAGTACTATGGCCTAATCGGCCAACCCAAATATTTAAAAGAGTTCTCTTTTGAACCCAATCCTTACCAGAGTTCCTTTGAACCCAAGTCCCTAAACTCTGAATGGTTTTACTTCCCTGAAATCGACAACTATTAGTAACCACTCGATAGCCTTTGGCCTTTCTTAATCATTAGAAGAATAACTTTCATAAGTAGGCACTTACCACCACTTACCCAAATCAGAACACTTTAGAAATTTAGAGGCTTGAATCAAGCCTTACAATTTGGAGTACCTAAAGAGAATTGATCATCGAAAAGTGTTTAGAGGCCTTATCAACAACTGCCGAAATTGGCACTTTTCCTTGCAAAAGTCGACAGAATATACCAAAGAAAACCCATATGTATTCGGCCAAGCACCTTACCTTTTTGGTCGTTTGCTAAGGAAGATTCAAGGAAATCTATCCTGCTCAACAATTAGGCTTAGATGGGTTCAAAGAAGAAAGAGAGATTCGGCACCCAAGTTAAAGATAGATTCGGCTTGAAAGGAAGGAAAAATAATGGCAAAGGAGGTGTTGAAAGTTTCGGCTTAAGGGAGTTTGAAAAGAGAAAGGTATAAAGAGAAGGTGATTTCGGTTTGGCAATAATGTGAGAAAGGAGAGAGTAGGTGTTTTGGTCAGAAATCAAAAGTAAAAGATGAGAAAGATGGTGATGTAGAAATCGGTTTTGGGAAAAAGTGAAAGAAAGAAAATGAAATAGGTGATTGCTAATAGAAAATTAAGAAGAAGAGACTTAGCAAATTCGGCACTATCCCCCTCTTTCACTTGCCGTCCACTCCTTCCAAAGGAGTTCAAATTTCGGCAAATACCACAAATTGCTCTTGGCCACAAATTTGGACTAATTCAAAAATAATTTGAATTAGCCACCAACTATTTTTCCTCTGCCAATCATCTCAACTTAATCTAATAATAATCCTCAATAATATCCAATTAATAATCTATTTTAAATCTTAATAATATCCCACATATTATCCTTAGAATTTTAAGGAAATTAAAGCTCATATTATTACTTAAAAAATAATTAAAGAGAAAATCTCTCCACATGTGCCGAATCCCACTATAATGCCAAAAGAGGATTTTTGTGACTCGAACCAAGGCTCTCCTTGCTTCCTTGGTGGCGTCACACTAGCTCCTAAGTGGGCTTAATTTGCCACTTAATCTAGGCTCATCTTATGTCCAAATCATCTCCATTTATTCTTATAACACCCTTCTGTTAAGGCTCCTTACCTTTTTGCATTAAAACTATAATTTCTATTAAACCGAGCACACTTAAAGCCTTAAATTAAGCTCTCTTATTCCATAAATAATATTTCAGTAGTTTATTCATAAGAAAATAATGAAATTTCAAATAGCCCCGTTTTTGGGATGTTACATCCTGAGTTCAACATATGAAGATCATAAATAAACCTTGTGATTGTTTGCTTGATTGATAGGAAATTATGTTGAATGAAGCATGTTATATATGGCTGTGACATACATGCAAACTATGATTCATGTTGGCATACTTTGAAGCTTAGTATAATTTTAGGGAATGTTTTCATATGAATTACTTGTTAATAAAGAAGATCGATAAGCATGAAGTTATTAATGCATGATTATGGGACAAAGATTGATGCTGCTTACAAAATTAGCAATTTTGCCTGAGCAAGACCTTTTGCTCTGCATAAACATTACTCGGGATGAGCAATGATTTAAGTTTGCAGGTGTGTAAACTGTAACGACCTGAATTTGGGCCTAGTAGAATTAGGCCCTTTGGGCCATAGGCGTGGGAGCGTTTAATTTTTGAGAACATGAGAACGTCATTTATTCAAGTTAGACCTGTTAGGTGAGTGATTTTGGAAGGTTAGGGGGCTTCTATGAAGTCCTGGGATCAAACTTGGGCTTTAGTAAAATTTTAGTTATAGGTGAATAAATGTAACATCCTGGAAAGGGCCTATGCATTTTCGGTTTGATTGTACGAAATGACAAGTCTTAATTACTATGAATAAATTTCTAATATTTTTGGAAATGAAAATGGAAATGAATATTTTTGGAAACCTAGAAATGCATGGAAATGAAAATGGAAATGAACATTTTTGGAAACCTAGAAATGTAAGGAAATGATACAAAAAATGGAAAGTACACATTTCTGGAAACTTGGAAATGTAAGAAAATGGCAAGTTTACAGAGCCGATCGAAAATTTTAGGAAAATTAGAAAGGACCTAGAAATGTCAAGTTTTAAATTTTAAAATAGGAAATCAAGGCAAGGTGGCCTTAAAAGAAAAAGTTTGTGAAGTTTGACACACAAACAGGCTTGGAAAAGTGGCCTGAAGATGCCACTTAGGGCCTAAGGAAATGGTGCCATATGCAAGAGGAATGGGCCTGGGTTCGAGTCACTTGGGAAGCAAATAAAGGAGGTTTTATTTTTGCTTCCATAAGCCAAGGAGTGGACGGCAAGGCTTCTAGAAAAAGGGAGGTTTATCCTCTTTAAAATTCGACTATTAAGGATAAATAAAGGAGTTTTTTTAATTGAAGAGATAAATGATGATTTATCTTAAGTATTTTCAAAAGGAATTTATTTATCATAATTTCCATGAGACAAAGGCTGGATTAAACTTTTTTATTTTATGATAATTAAAGGATAAAGCTATCAAATTGAGGAGTGGTGGCCAAGTAAGGGACTCCTTAGCTGATAATTTCGTCTATAAAAGGAAGGAAGGAGGGATACTCATCAGTTTTCTTTTTTCTCTGCTCTGCCAAAATTCTTAGGGTTCTCTCCTCTTCTTTTCTCTTTTCTTTGTCTAGCCGAATTCCCTAGCCTTCCCTCTCTTTTATTCAAAACCAAAAACACAATCCAACCAAGCCGAAATTCTGCCAAAGCCGAATCTTTGTTGGGACAGAAGGGTGTTGCCAATTTCATTCAAAAAGGTAAGATCAGCTATTATTTGATTTTCAATCTCTCTTTAGCCGAAATATAGGAATCTAACTCCTTTAGAATTCCATGGCCAAAATTTGGAAGGTTTTCTTTGGGGTCTAGTAGTTGTCGACTACAAGGAGAAGTACAACAAAGTTTCGGGATTTCCAAGACTCAAGGTAAGTCATATGAATATTCGGCCACAGGCCATTTAAAGATGATTAACTGTTAGAAATCAATCTAACATGTGCTTATAGGATTTTTAAAGATGGACTTATAAGGCAAGGTTTTGGGATTTGAACAAAAAGGAAATCGACACCAAGGTAAGTGTATAAATCCTACTAGGATTTGGATTTGTGGTTGAAAAGGTTTATTAATATGTTTAAATGATTGACCGAATATAGGAGTTAAGGATCTAAATCAGTAGATCAGTTCTTCGGGATTTCAAGGACTTCATTAAGTGAATCAGGTGTGTAATCCCCACTATCTTTTAATATGTCACATGGCAATATTTTAATCTATGAGTATATATATGAATGAGAATATGGCTAAGTACCCAAATGTGGTACAAAAGTACTCAGGTACATTTCCTACTTCTACTAGGAATATGAAATATGTTATTCATAACATGAGAATTTTATACGATTGTAAACTCTGGTATATTATGCTTATTAATATATGGGGCATATGGTTGTATATTGAAAGGGGAAGTGAAAAGTGGTGACTTAAGACCACGATGTCCGAAAAGTGGTGACCTAAGACCACGATGTCGAAAAGTGGTGACCTAAGACCACGATAATCTGAAAATTGGTGACCTAAGACCACAGATCACGGTGACTTAAGCGCAATTTGGTGTGTAGCGGAAGGAGGAGTCGACTTAGTAGTCCCCACGGTGTGTTTGGCGAGTGCGATGGTGTGTAGTGGATGGCATCTAGGTTTTGGGTTGGGATTGCATCATTATTTTGAATTAATGTATGAACATGTTATGTTCGGTATGCCTTGATTTATTAAATTGTAGTGTTGGTTACACATTGAGTCGTTTGACTCACCCCGTTGTGGGAAATATTTTTTGGGTGATGAGCAATAATGGGTGGGGTGCGGGAGCTAAAGGTGGCCATGCATCGCAAGGAGAAATTTAAAGATTTGGACTTTTATTTTACTCAGTACTTTAATTTTATTTTTTTGGTTTTGGTTGATGTAATAAGGCCATAAGGCCCAAGTTGGATAGTTTTATTTCTCTGCGTTCATTTTTAATTATTATGTTTCGAATTACTTTTAATTAAGTTCAATTAAATTTATTTTAAAAATAAACCCTAAATTGTTTTGTTACCATAATTAAATGATTTCTAAGTAAAATAAATGGGTTTTCGCTCTAAGCCCAATCCAAAACGATATTTTCTCTAAAATTATACAAATTTTCCCTAAGTAATAAAGAATTTTGAAACCGGTTTACTTAAGGAACATACCAGATCCGGTTCAGGCTCGTGGGCTGGGTGTGGGGTGTTTTAATAAAACCCTGGGAGTTAGTAGGTAGGCTTTAAGAATAAAATGTGGAGGAAAATGACACAAAAGGAATTGTCGTCTAGTGGCAAATGGCACCTCATGGGAGACAAGGAGGTGACGCCACACAAGGAAGCAAGGGGTCCAAGGTTCAAGTCTTGGCGCTTGCATTTTGATTTTCTTTTTAAATGAACTTAGACTTTGGCCGTAGACTTATAATTAGTTGCGCATGTTTTAAGACAACAAGGAGCTAGCTGGTAAAGTGGCTAGCGGCGTGGATTATGTTACAAAGGAGCCTAGGTTCGAATCTCATGACAAGCAAGGGAGTATTTATTTTGCGGATTGGACAGCCAAAGTTTGTGATGGATTTAAACTCTGCTGAAGAAGGGATCCCACATCGGAAAGCTAGCAAGAGGGAAGGTGAGAAGTTGGCTCTAAATAGAGCAATCTATGAGGAGAGTATGCATACCTGGTTTGCGTTAGGCATAGGAGTGCTCGGAGCGCAGATTAGCAGCTTTAGATTCCCTATCAGGTGTGTATTTTGCACTACTCTAGCTGTAGAGCAGCAAATGCCGAAATGCCGGTCACACGGCAATGGTAGCCACACGAGCGTTTTAGCACACGTGTGGGAGCTTCGACGCGATAGTCAAGGCCACCATGTGTATTCTTCTGGGTTGATGCTGTTTGAGCCATGATGGGCCGAACGGGGCCAAGTGGGCCCAATGGGCCCGTAGGCCCATATAAATAAATTGTAAGATTGTGTAATAGATATTGGACTGGTCTATATGAATCTCATATCTATGGATAGATTTGGGCTAAATGGGCCACACGAGCATGTGGGCCAATTTGGGCCGAGATGGGCCCTAGGCTCATTTGCATCGTTATCTCTGTTTAGAATACCTTGGTTTACAAAATAACTAGAATACCCTTGGTTAACAAAATTACCGAAATACCCTCGGTTTGAAAAATTATCAAAATACCCTTGGTTTACAAAATTATTGAAAAACCCTTGGTTTACAAAATTACTGAAATACCCTTGGTTTACAAAATTACTGAAATACCCCCGATTTGTAAATTTTTTGAAATACCCATGGTTTGCGAAATTATCGAAATACCCCTGGTTTGCAAAATTATCGAAATACCTTCGGTTTGCAAAATTATCGAAATACCCTCAGTTTGCGAAATTATTGAAATACCTCCAGTTTGCAAAATTATCGAAATACCTCCAGTTTACAAAATTACCAAAATACCCCTAAATTGTGAAATTATCAAAATACCCTCAGATTGTAAAATTATCGAAATACCCTCGATGGGTAAAATCACCGAATTACCTCTGTAGGGTAGAATTACTGAAATACCCCTGAGGGTAAGATTACTGAAATACCCTTATAGGGTAAAATGACTATTTTGCCCCTGAGGGTAAATGACTGATTTTGTGCCATGACTCAACTGTGATTGTATGATTGTGTGTAACCGACTTGACTGTAGACGTGTGTCTGATAAGTTGTTAATGTGTGTTGAAATGATTGTTACTGAGCATGGCCATTTTGCATATATGTGTAATGATTGAGCATGACATGTACGACATATTGCATTGGGTTGGGTTTGATGATTGGAGGAAGTGTATTCTGGTGGCTCTGCCACATTCTATTCTGGTGGCTATGCCACGTATATTCTGTTGTTCTGGTGGCTCCACCAAAAATTCTGTGATGAGCAACTTGTCTGCCATACTGGTGTGTAGCGGATGGATGGGATGATTCAGAAATCCCCACAGGTGTGTTGGGCTGGTACGAGTGGTGTGTCGCGGATGGATTATTAGATTGGGCTGCATTACATTGTGCACTATCATGTTTATAGGGCTGTAACATCCCAAAATTGGGCCTAGGAGAATTGAGCCCAATGGGCCTTAGGCGTAGTAGCGTTTAAATTTTCAAAGAATAAGAGATCGGCTTAAATGCAAGTTAGACTTATTAGATAAGTGATTTTGGAAGATTAGAGGGCTTCTATGAAGTCCCGGGATCAAATATTGGCTTTGGGGAAATTTTGGTTTTAGGTGAAAAAACCACGGAAGTTGGCGAGATAGGCCTTAAGAATAAAATATGGAGAAAAATGACACAAGTGGAGTGTGTGGTGTAGTGGCAAAGTGACGCCACATAAGAGACAAGGGAATGACGCCACAAGGAAGGAAGGAGGTCCAAGGTTCAAGTCTTGGCTTTTGCATTTTGGTTTCTTTTACTTGGACCTTAGAATTTGGCCCATAGTTTATATTTAGTTGCGCATGGTTTAAGACACAAGAGGAGCTTGTGGCCAAGTGGTTAGCGGCGTGGATTATGCTACAAGGAGCACAGGTTCGAATCTCATGAGAAGCGAGGAGTATTTATTTTGCTGATTGGATGGCAAGAGAGTTTGATTGAATTTAAACTCTCTTGTGAAAGGATCCCACATCGGAAAGACACAAAGAATGAAGGTGAAGAGCTAGCTATATAAGGAGCATCCTAGGAGGAGAGTAAACACATCTTGGAGGCGTTTGGGCACAAGAGTGGTCGGGGCGGATTAGCCCAGAGTCTATCGGTGTGTAACTCTCTCTACTCTAGTTGTAGAAGCGGCAAAATGCCGAAATGCGGTTACACGGCATTAGTAGCCACACTGAGCGTGCGGCGCATGTGTGGGGCTTCAGCGATAGTTGAGGCCATCGATGTAGTATTCTCGTGGGGTGGAAATTTGCTTGGGCCTCGATGGGCGAAGTGGGCCCAATGGGCCGTGGGCCTATATGAGTAAATTGCATGATTGGTTAGTATATGTTGAACTAGACTAGGTGGAAGTTATATCGTGGCTAGATTTGTGCTAGGTGGGCCACACGAGCATGTGGGCCGGATGGGCCGAAATCGGGTTTAGGCCCAATCGTCAGGTATGAATGAAAATGGTAGGTTTGAGTCGCTAGTGGTGACATTAGGCCTCGGAAAGGCCATTTCGATTGTGAATTTCTGAAAATACCCTTAGTAGGTAAAATTACGATTATACCCCTTAGAGGTTGATTAGCATGATTATGTTGTTTAGTTTTGGCGATTGTAGGGGAAGGCTTGATCTCGCATATCTCGAGTTGTGGCTAGTGCTCGAAAAGTGTTAAGGAAGGGGATCTAGTGCGTTAGATCTTGATCTCGGGATTTGATAGTCGTATTAGTAACGTGTGTGTAAACTAACACACTTCTTGCTTTGTATATGTTTGATAAAGCGATTGATTGGTAAAATCGAAAGCAGTATGGTTGAGTGATATGATACCCTATGGGGTATGTGCGGATTCAGAGTAAGTCCGTTTCATTATGAGTCTTATTATTGATACATGATGTCATGATTTATGATGTATGTGCTATGAAATGCAACGTTAAACATGTTTGCATGATTTGAATACTATACATGAGTTGGTATAATGATGGGTGATATGAGAGAGGAGGCGGTGATATTTTGTCTTGACGAGCACCAAAGTGTTTTAGTAACACAACTTTGTGACTTTGGGTCACGGAGGTTTAGCACCTCGGAGGTTTGGCACCTCGGCGTCTCGTCCCCGTGGTTTCGCACCACGGTGGGTTGGCCCCCATGGCGGTATTGAGGATTGGCGCGCGGTGATTTGGTATCACCACGATGGGTTGGCCCCATCACCCGATTGTGTGACTTCGGTCACGGTGGTTTGGTACCACATTTGTGTCTTTGGGACACCGAGAGGTTTGGCACCTCATTGCGACTCGTCCACGTGGTTGGACACCACCGTGGGTTGGCCCCACTTGAGAGATACGGGATTGTCGCTAGTGATTTGGTATCACACGATGGGTTGGCCCCATCATCGGATTTGTGACTTGGTCACGGTGATTTGGTATCACAAAGCGTGTCTTTGGGACACACGGTGTTTTGGTAACACATTGTGACTATATGTCACGGTGGTTTAGCACCACCGGTGGTTTGGTACCACGGGGTAGAAAAGGTGTATGGATGGTTAGGATTGGGTGCATATTGATTGGATGCATGATGGTTATGTTTATGTTGCATATGATATTTTGCTAATCCGGGAAAAAGGGTGGCACTGCTTGAGTCTTGGTGACTCACCTTTTCCTTTAACCATTTTCGTGTATTGCATAAATTTGGGCCAGGGATCGGAGAGGACAAGGTGGCCTATGCAGAAGATGATGATTTAATATTTTATGTTTGGTTTTGATATAAGTACTTTATTTGAATTATTGGGTTGTAATAAAGGCCATTTTATTATTTGGTATTACTTGATTATGGTTTTGTTATTTTAAATTCTTATTAACTCAAAAATGTTTTCACACAACAAAAGAAATTACATGAGTTTTAAGTAAGAGGAATTCGTTTTACTCACATATCTGATATAGTTTTCAAAATTGAATTCTTTCATGCTTTATGCTAAGTTAACGAGGTTTTTCAACCGTCTTTCCGCAATAACATAACCAGATTCGGTCGTAGTGAATGGTAGGGTTTGGGGATGTTCTGATTTGGTATCGAGCAGGTTCAAAACTCGGCTTTGAGGGTTTTGGGCCCAAAAACACTTTAAAAAAAAAAGGGGCTTTTCAAAATATGGGCTTTTAAGAAACTTTTCAGGTTATTCTGGCATGGCACCTGTACCTCCGAGCCGAAGTCCACCAGGTAAGTACTTGGACTTTCTTGAAGTGATTTGTTTGTATGAATTGATTTATATGTGAATATTATGGGCTTTTATGGGAGCGTATATTAGTGAACTAGGATCTGTTGAACCCTAGGACTAGTCTACTTAAACACATGCATAAGACTTAAGGCTACTAAACAAACTGTGAAGTAAGTCAGAGTTAAGGTGTGGTAACCAGCATGCGCATGTCGAGGATTGGTATTCGATGAAGAGCTTGGTATTTAAGCGGTCCTAGCGACTCACCTCCTCTTTACTCGAATCCTACGGTGTGTAGCTACGGTTCACCTTAACCAAGAAGACTTGTTCATAGGCTAAACCAAGTATTAAAACCCGAAAGGGATTAGCCTTCTTGTTTTAAAACCCTAGTTTTAAAATTTTCAAATATACCCTTTTTGGTGTGTAAACCCTAAATCTGGTTTTGAACAACATTGTCTCGATTTACCCAAAATTACCGAGAATGCCCTAGTGGCAAAATTACAAAAATGCCCTTGTATTGTAAAATTACGGTACTACCCTCAACTTACATTAAAATGATTTTACTTTGCAAAATACCAAAATCTCGAAATTTCAAAATGTTAAGATACCTGGTATGGGAAATTACAAAAATACCCCTGTGTTAAAAATTACTAAAATGCCACGACTTTCAAGATTTTGGTTTAACTCCAATTTTAATAAAATTTCCCTACTTTGCAAAAGTATACAAAAATGCTATTTTCAAGATACCACGATTTGAAAATTTACAAAATTACCCCACGATGAACAAAATTACCGAAATGCCCTTGGTTTCTAAATTTTCATAATTCCTCGATTTTTACTAAAATGTTCTTAGATTATGAAAATATCAAAAACTTTTGTTTTACAAATATCGAGATATCTGATTTGGGAAACTTACGAAAATACCTTTAACTTCCAAAATTCTTTGAAATAACCCAGATTTTGAAATTTTTATAACACATATCTGGTTTGAAAAACAAATTTTTCAAGATGACCCACGAGATTTTGTAAACTTTGAAATATCTTTAATTTGAAAACTATTTTCAAATTGACCACGAGATTATTACAGAAATACCCTTATAGGAAAATGTCGAAATTACCCACAGGTTGGGAATGCTCAAGAAAGTGACATGGATGAATGAATGTGTCTTTAGAGAAGTATGTGAATGTTTGAATTAGAGAGCAGAGAACTTGAGATGAAACTTTGATTGCTCGAAAGAACGACTTCCGAAACTTACTGTTTATAAAATTTGCTCGTGGATAAAGCAGTGGAACAAAATTTCTAATGCATAAAACTTTTAATCAGATTAAATCGCGACGCTAGATATGAGTTCTAGGGACGTGGTTGTCGCGGATGTGGTCAAGGTGGAATGACGACTTTATTAAGATCGAGTGCGCAGCAAGAGCGTAGTGTGGTAGGTTAGGATGTGCATTGTTAGTTAGTTGGAAATTTCGAGAGGACGAAATTTCTTTTAAGGAGGTAGATTTGTAACATCCCAAAATTGGGCCTAGGAGAATTGAGCCCAATGGGCCTTAGCGTAGTAGTAGCGTTTAAATTTTAGAGAGAATAAGAGATCGGCTTAAATGCAAGTTAGACTTATTAGATAAGTGATTTTGGAAGATTAGAGGGCTTCATGAAGTCCGGGATCAAATATTGGCTTTGGGGAAATTTTGGTTTTAGGTGAAAAAACCTGGAAGTTGGCGAGATAGGCCTTAAGAATAAAATATGGAGAAAAATGACACAAGTGGAGTGTGTGGTGTAGTGGCAAAGTGACGCCACATAAGAGACAAGGAATGACGCCACAAGGAAGGAAGGAGGTCCAAGGTTCAAGTCTTGGCTTTTGCATTTTGGTTTCTTTTTGCTTGGACCTTAGAATTTGGCCCATAGTTTATATTTAGTTGCGCATGGTTTAAGACACAAGAGGAGCTTGTGGCCAAGTGGTTAGCAGCGTGGATTATGCTACAAGGAGCACAGGTTCGAATCTCATGAGAAGCGAGGAGTATTTATTTTATGGATTGGACGGCAAGAGTTTGATTGAATTTAAACTCTCTTGTGAAGGGATCCCACATCGGAAAGACACAAAGAATGAAGGTGAAGAGCTAGCTATATAAGGAGCATCCTAGGAGGAGAGTAAACACATCTTGGAGGCGTTTGGGCACAAGAGTGGTCGGGCGCTTGGATTAGCCCTGAGTCCTATCGGTGTGTAACTCTCTCTACTCTAGTTGTAGAGCGGCAAAATGCCGAAATGCCTGGTTACACGGCATTAGTAGCCACACGAGCGTGCGGCGCATGTGTAGGGCCGGCGCGATAGTTGAGGCCATCGGTAGTATTCTCGTGGGTTGGGTCACGCTTAGGCCTCGATGGGCGAAGTGGGCCCAATGGGCCCGTGGGCTATATGAGTAAATTGCATGATTGGTTAGTATATGTTGAACTAGACTAGGTGGAAGTTATATACGTGGCTAGATTTGTGCTAGGTGGGCCACACGAGCATGTGGGCCGGATGGGCCGAAATCGGGTTTTAGGCCCAATCGTCCGGTATGAATGAAAATGGTAGGTGAGTCGCTAGTGGTGACATTAGGCCTTCTGAAAGGCCATTTCGGTTGTGAATTTATGAAAATACCCTTAGTAGGTAAAATTACGATTATACCCCTTAGAGGTTGATTAGCATGATTATGTTGTTTAGTTTTGGCGATTGTAGGGGAAGGCTTGATCTCGCATATCTCGAGTTGTGGCTAGTGCTCGAAAAGTGTTAAGGAAGGGGATCTAGTGCGTTAGATCTTGATCTCAGGGATTTGATAGTCGTATTAGTAACGGTGTGTAAACTAACACACTTCTTGCTTTGTATATGTTTGATAAAGCGATTGATTGGTAAAATCAAAGCAGTATGGTTGAGTGATATGATACCCTATGGGGTATGTGCGCGGATTGAGGTAAGTCCGTTTCATTATGAGTCTTATTATTGATACATGATGTCATGATTTATGATGTATGTGCTATGAGATGCAACGTTAAACATGTTTGCATGATTTGAATACTATACATGAGTTGGTATAATGATGGGTGATATGAGAGGAGGGGCGGTGATATTTTGTCCGACGAGCACGGTGTTTTGGTAACACAACTTTGTGACTTTGGGTCACTAGAGGTTTGGCACCTCCGGAGGTTTGGCACCTCGGCGTCTCGCCCCGTGGTTTCGCACCACGGTGGGTTGGCCCCACAAGGCGGTATTGAGGATTGGCGCGCGGTGATTTGGTATCACACGATGGGTTGGCCCCATCACCCGATTATTGTGACTTTGGTCACGGTGGTTTGGTACCACATTTGTGTCTTTGGGACACCGGTGGTTTGGCACCTCATTGCGACTCGTCCACGTGGTTGGACACCACCGTGGGTTGGCCCCACTTGAGAGATCGGGATTGTCGCTAGTGATTTGGTATCACCACGATGGGTTGGCCCCATCATCGGATTTGTGACTTGGTCACCGGTGATTTGGTATCACAAACGTGTCTTTGGGACACTAGTGGTTTGGCACCACATTGACGGATATCGTGTCTTTGGGACACCAGTGTTTTGGTAACACATTGTGACTATATGTCACCAGTGGTTTGGCACCACCAGTGGTTTGGTACCACACGGGGTAGAAAAGGTGTATGGATGGTTAGGATTGGGTGCATATTGATTGGATGCATGATGGTTATGTTTATGTTGCATATGATATTTTGCTAATCCGGGAAAAAGGGTGGCACACTTGAGTCTTGGTGACTCACCTTTTTCCTTTAACCATTTTCGTGTATTGCAAAAATTTGGACCAGGGATCGGAGAGGACAAGGTGGCCTATGCAGAAGATGATGATTTAATATTTTATGTTTGGTTTTGATATAAGTACTTTATTTGAATTATTGGGTTGTAATAAAGGCCATTTTATTATTTGGTATTACTTGATTATGGTTTTGTTATTTTAAATTCTTATTAACTCAAAAATGTTTTCACACAACAAAAGAAATTACATGAGTTTTAAGTAAGAGGAATTCGTTTTACTCACATATCTGATATAGTTTTCAAAATTGAATTCTTTCATGCTTTATGCTAAGTTAACGAGGTTTTTCAACCGTCTTTCCGCAATAACATAACCAGATTCGGTCGTAGTGAATGGGCCGGGTTTGGGGATGTTACAAGGGCTATGGCCCAGTCTGCTTCTGTATGGGCTTCGGCCCAGTTTGCTTCTGTATGGGCTTTGACCTAGTCTGCTACTATATGGGCTCAGGCCCAGTTGATGACCATTTAGGGGATTACACACTGAGTTCTCGTAGCTCACCCCTCTACTTTAATTGTGCAGGTGATCCCCAACGTTAGAGGATTTGGAGCTATGGAGGACTCGGATGTAGCCATACTTAGGATTTGCTTTATACATTCGGTTTTAACTTATCTTTATTTTATTTTCCTTTAGTTTGGGTTTAATATTTTGTAATAAGGCCTTTGGATTTCATTTTTCTTTTAAACTTTCATTTCAGCTATACTCAAACTATATTTGACTAAACTCTGGGTTTTCTTAAAACGTCGACAACTATTTTCAAAATATCTCATTTCCGTAAATTATTGTAATCTGGTTTCTACGAAAAAAATAAAGTTTTCGTAAATAATAGCAATAACATTTTTATAGGAAACCCATAAAAGTAAATCTAAATTTCACAAACAACAAAGCTCGGAGTTTCAAAAAGAATGCGAAGTTTTAACGAACGCTCAATTTTTAAACAACCCTTTGATGTGACATGCCAGATCCAGTCATAACGTCTAGGCCAGATTTGGGGTGTTACGTTTTATGGTATCAGAGTCGGTTGCGAAACTCAGCTGTGGAATGGGTTTGAAATTTTTTTCCAAATCTGTTTAGAAAAGTGACAGTGTTACTAAAAGTATGACACACCGAGTCTCCGACACCAAATCCTTAAGTTTACTGACCTTATGCTCTGTTATATGCTATAATGACTGTATTTTGGTATTTATTCTGTGTGTGTTCTGTTTGGTTGTGATGTTTGAATATAGAAATTGTATACATGTGTGAAAAATACCTGTTTGTTTCTGCGATTAGATGTTTGGTTGTGTGTAAGGGGTTTCGATATTAAGTTAAAAGTGTTTTAGTGTTGTTTGGATGAGAGTGCGCAGCGGCAGCATAGTAGGATAGTCTCTGTTAAACGACTATTAGTTAGTTGGAAATTTCAAGGACGAAATTTCTTTAAAGGGGTAGATTTGTAACGACCCGAATTTGGGCCTAGTAGAATTGGGCCCATTAGGCCTTAGGCGTGGGAGCGTTTAAAATTTTTGAGAACATGAGAACGTCATTTATGCAAGTTGGACCTGTTAGGTGAATGATTTTGGAAGGTTAGGGGCCTTCTATGAAGTCGCGGGATCAAACTTGGGCTTTAGGAAAATTTTGGTTTTAGGTGAATAAAACCATGAGAGTTAGTAGGTAGGCTTTAAGAATAAAATGTGGAGGAAAATGACACAAAAGGAAAGGTGGTCTGGTGGCAAATGGCGCCACATGGGAGACAAGGAGGTGACGCCACACAAGGAAGCAAGGGGTCCAAGGTTCAAGTCTTGGTGCTTGCATTTTGATTTTCTTTTTAAAAGCCCAAGTTTGATCTCGGGACTTCATAGAAGCCCCCTAACCTTCCAAAATCACTCACCTAACAGGTCCAACTTAAATAAATGACGTTCTCATGTTCTAAAAATTTTAAGCGCTCCCACGCCTAAGGCCCAATGGGCTCAATTCTACTAGGCTGAAATTCGGGTCATTACAAATTTACCTCCCTTAAAGAAATTTCGTCCTCAAAATTTCCAACTAACTAACAGTCGTTTAACACAGACTACCCTACTACTCTGCCCCTGCGTACTCTCATCCCAACAACACTAAAACACTTTTAACTTAATCTTGAAACCCCTTACACACAACCAAACATCTAATCACAGAAACAAATAGGTATTTTTCACACATGCATACAAATTCTATATTCAAACATCACAACCAAACAGAACACACACTGAATAAATACCAAAATACAGTCATTACAACATATAACAGAGCATAAGGTCAGTAAACTTACGAATTTGGTGCCGGAGACTCGGTATGCCATACTTTCAGTAACACTATCACTTTTCTAAACAGATTTAGAAAAAAATTTCAAACTCATTCCACAGCTGAGTTTTGCAATCGACTCTGATACCATAAAATGTAACACCCCAAATTTGGCCTAGACGTTATGACCGGATCTGGCATGTCACATCAACGGGTTGTTTAAAAACTGAGCATTTGTTAAAACTTCGTATTCTTTTTGAAACTCCAAGCTTTGTTGTTTGCGAAATTTGGATTGCTCTTATGGGTTTCCTGTAAAAACATTAATACTATTATTTGCGAAAACTTTGTTTTTTTCGTAGAAACCAGATTACTGTAATTTGCGGAAACGTGATATTTTGAAAATAGTTGTCGACGATTTAAGAAAACCCAGAGTTTTTTCAAAAATAGTTTGAGTATAGCTGAAGTGAAAGTTTAAAAGAAAAATGAAATCCAAAGGCCTTATTACAATATATTAAACCCAAACTAAAGGAAAATAAAATAACAATAAGTTAAAACCGAATGTATGAAGCAAATCCTAAGTATGTCCACCTCTGAGTTCTCTGCAGCTCCAAATCATCTAACGCTGGGGATCATCTGCACAATTAAAGCAGAAGGGTGAGTTACGAGAACTCAGTGTGTAATCCCCTAAACGGTCATCAATCAATCGGGCACGAGCCCATATAGTAATGAGATCGGGGCGAAGCCCATACTGAAGGCATCGGGCCTTAGCCCTATAAACATGATAGTGCACAATGTAATGCAGCCCAACCTAATAATCCATCCGCTACACACCATCCGTACCAGCCCAACACACCTGTGGGGATTTCTAAATTGATCCACCCGTCCGCTACACACCAGTATGGCAGACAAGCTGCTCATCACAGAATTTGTGGCGGAGCCACCAGAATAACAGAATATACGTGGTGTAGCCACCAGAACAGAATGTGGCAGAGCCACCAGAACAGAATATGGTAGAGCCACCAGAATACACTTTCTCCGATCATCAAACCCAACCCAATGCAATATACCGTTCATGTCATGCTCAATCATTACACGTGTATACAAAATGGCCATGATCAGTAACAATCATTTCAACACACATTAACACCTTATCAGACACACGCCCACAGTCAAGCGGTTACAGATAGTCATACGATCACAGTCGAGTCATGGCACAAAATCAGTCATTTACCCTTAGGGGCAAAATAGTCATTTTACCCTATAAGGTTATTTTGGTAATCCTACCCCTCAGGGGTATTTCGGTAATTCTACCCTACAGAGGTAATTCAGTAATTTCACAAATTAGGGGTATTTCGGTAATTTCGTACACTGGAGGTATTTCGATAATTTCAAAAAATGGGGGTATTTCAATAATTTTGCAAACCGAGGGTATTTTGATAATTTTACAAAACAGGGGTATTTCGATAATTTCACAAACCAGGGGTATTTTAAAAATTTTGCAAATTGGGGGTATTTTAGTAATTTTGTAAACCAAGGGTATTTTAGTAATTTTGTAAACCAAGGGTATTTACTGAGGGTATTTCGGTAATTTTGTTAACCAAGGGTATTCTAGTTATTTTGTTAACCAAGGGAATTTTAGAAAATTTGTAAACTAAGGGTATTTCGATAATTTTGTAAACCAAGGGTATTTCGGTAATTTTGTAAACCAAGGGTATTTCGGTAGTTTTTCAAACTGAGGGTATTTCGGTAATTTTATCAACCAAGGGTATTCCAATTATTTGTAAACCAAGGTATTCTAAATAGAGATAACGATGCGAATGAGCCTAGGGCCCATTCTCGCCTAAATTGGCCCACACGCTCGTGTGGCCCATTTAGCCCAAATCTATCCATAGATATGAGATTCACATAGACTAGTCCAATATCTACTACACAATCTTACAATTTATTCATATGGGCCCATGGGCCCATTGGGCCCATCGTGGCTCAAACAACATCAACCCACAAGAATACTCATGGTGGCCTTGACTATCGCGTTGAAGCTCCCACACGTGCGCTCGCACGCTCGTGTGGCTATTATTGCCGTGTGACCGGTATTTCGGCATTTGCCGCTCTATAGCTAGAGTAGTGCGAAATAGACACTTGATAGGAATCTGAAGCTGCTAATCCACGCTCCGAGCACTCCTATGCCGAACGCCAACTAGGTATGTTTACTCTCCTCATAGATTGCTCTATTTCAAGTCAACTTTTCACCTTCCCTCTTGCTAGCTTTCCGATGTGGGATCCCTCATTCAGCAGAGTTTAAATCCAACACAAACTCTGGTCGTCCAATCCGCAAAATAAATACTCCCTTGCTTGTCATGAGATTCGAACCCAGGCTCCCTTGTAACATAATCCACGCTGCTAGCCACTTTACCAACTAGCTCCTTGTTGTCTTAAAACATGCGCAACTAAATATAAGTCTATGGTCAAAGTCTAAGTTCATTTAAAAAGAAAATCAAAATGCAAGCACAAAGACTTGAACCTTGGACCCCTTACTTCCTTGTGTGGCGTCACCTTCTTGTTTCCCATGCGGTGCCATTTGCCACTAGACCACAATTCCTTTTGTGTCATTTTCCTCCACATTTTATTCTTAGAGCCTACCTACTAACTCCCAGGGTTTTATTCACCTAAAACCAACATTTTCCTAAAGCCCAAGTTTGATCTCGGGACTTCATAGAAGCCCCCTAACTTTCCAAAATCACTCACCTAACAGGTCCAACTTGCATAAATGACATTCTCATGTTCTCAAAAATTTTAAACGCTCCCACGCCTAAGGCCCAATGGGCCCAATTCTATTAGGCCCAAATTTGGGTCGTTACATAAATGGAAAAATATATAGGATTTTTCTTATGTAATTTATCACCTTTTTACTTAAATTCGTTGTTAAAACTAAGTAATTGTTTAATAAATTAATGAAATATGTGAAAATATGAAATTAGGACATAGAAATTATTAAAATGTGATTTTATGCTTTATTATATAGGTTTCATACAATAAATGGCTTATTTTATATTAATTTGAATATATTATATATTATAAGACATAAAGTGGGTCATGCATGATTAAATTAAATAATAAAATATAAAATTATATTTAACAATTCATTTTAAAATGTTTCATTAATAATTTGGGTTTTAATTAATTAATTATATTAGATAAATTTTATTTTTTGGTCCTCTAACTTGTTGATTTATTCTGGACAGGTCTGATAGCTTTACTGGATTACAAAACCCAATATTCTGCTACACCTGGTTGTCCATTTAAACCATTCTCTGGTTGAAGAAATTAGAGATTTACCCAAAGATTTACGATTGACCGAGTCTCTGTCCAGAGTTGTGTGGCATCCAAAATTGCTTAAAAATATAGCAACAATCAAGTCAAAAGCCGCTAATCATGGCTGGCCACAATTTGAGGAGATTTGAAGAGGTTAACATCCACTATTTTTAGCAAACTATCCCCCTCTCCTCACCTATAAATAAAACCCTCTCATTCCCTCATTCATCATCCCTCAATCATTCCTCATTCATTCTCTCTTCTCTCCAAATTCTCTTAGCCTTTTCCATTCTGACACCTAGCATCATCTCTTCATAGAGATTTTAGTAATTAATCCTCTTAAAGAGCCCTTGGTCGGCCACCTTGGAGAGCCATCAACAAAGGAGCAAAGCAAAGGAACAAATGAGCCTTGTCAGTCAGAGTCTTGTGTGACAGCCACTCTGGATTGGGTTTAATCTTTCTTTTCTTTAATTTAATCTAAAGATGTTTGCTATGTGTTCTTTGGTCTTGTTGACAACTTAGCTTAATTTTATTTAAGATAGGATGATTGCTTTGATTAAATAATATTTATTTGATTCATGCTTATAATGCTTGTGCCTCAATTGATCATCTTTTCAATTAAAATCAAGTATGTATTTTGTTCATACGTGATTGAAATGCACCTGAATTAGCTGAGCATCCTGACCAGACGACAGTTAATGGACACATAATTGAAATGTGCATGCTCAATTTAGGCCCTGACCCGATTAAATTGTAGATTGCATAACAACTCTGACCAAACTCTGTTATCTGCATAGTTTTTTGATTTGTGTGATTAATCTATTTGAAACTTGACACGTCCATGTTACCTCACACGAACGCTAAGAAACCCTTAGTAAATAAGGATCAGTAAAATGCGTATTTACTAAGTAAAGGATTCTGAAAGGACCTAATGTGGTTTCCAAACTCATGAAATATCGAGTTGCCATGGAATGTTTTTCCAAACCTTATTAAGCATGTTGATAATAAATTGAGTTTAATTAAAGTAATTGTCCTAGTTTATTTATGTTATATTTTTTGCAAATTGTGTTTGGTTTTACTAAAATCTATTTCATTCATATAGTTTGCATACTTAGGATAATTTGCATTAGGGATAATTGCATTTAGTTTTATATATTTTAATCACCACTTCTCAACTATATACAAATTGTTAATATAATTTTACAAATTAAGTGACTTAGCACAAATACAATCCCTGTGGAGATGATAACTCGATACTTACTTATTACTTGATAACGACTGTGTACACTTGCACAAACCTATGCGTTACAATCAGCTAATTGTAATCTTTATAACAGCCCGTTTTCAGTGAAATCAGAACAGTGGTTTCAGGACCATAAATATGAAGTCAGAAAATTTATTTTATTATTTTATGGTTTACAACATGATATCGTATGAAAATTTCGTTAATAAATTTTACCATTTACATGCTTAATTTGATAAAAATGACCAAATTACATAAGTGCAAAAGTTAAGTTCTAATAGCTAAAGGTAGTAAATAGCTATAGAACTTTAAAGTGGAGGTTCTTAAATGGTTATTAGCCCATAATAGTGATACTGGATTATATTGGCCTGGCATTTTGTGTAATTTGTAAAGTTAATAAACGTTAATTAAGTAATTAGGTAATTAAAGTTAATAATAAATAAAACCACATTAAACACCATTTTGTAACATCTTTCTTCAATCAAGTTTCACAAAGAAGAAAGCCATTTTTATGCTTAACTTTCGGCAATCTTATCTCCTTTAATTAGGTATGTATTTTTAATCTGTTTTTGGTTAATTTGACATTTTTGGAATCGTTGTAGCTTAATCTAGCTAGCGTAGGGAGTAATTTGTGAAACTGTTAAACTATTAGGGTTTGCCATTGATGATTATATATGAGTTTTGAAGTTTGATGATAGAAAATGAATGGTTGTTATTAGATAAACAACTTTTTTAAAGGAATTTTTAGTGAAACTGTCAAATAGGGACTAAATTGAAAAATAGGAAATATTACATGGTAAAATTGTGAAATAATTGAAGTGTAGTGCACGCTAAGGACCTATTTGATATTCGACTATAGTGGGATGTGATAAAATTTTGTAAATTTCATTTTGATGAACTAGGGACTAAATTATAAAGAATTAAATGCATAGGGGCAAAACAGAAATTTTGTCAAAAATATGTTTTGGACTAATTTGAATGAGAAATATATTAAATTGAATTAAATTTATCCGTATAGATCAAGACAAACCTTGTACGAAGTTAGATCGGGGCAACAGAAAAATCTCAGATTAATCGCCTCCGTATCTACATATACTCGTCGAGGTAAGTTCGTGTAATTAAATTGAGTATTTATATGTTGTAATTGAATTATATGTATGTGATTTTTATAATTTCCATGTATAAATACCGATCACATATACGACAACGTACGATGATTACTAAGTCCCGTTTGAACCTTAGGAAGTCGTACGATGCAAATGACATGTCATTAAGGTTACCGATTTGGTTGAGGTCCTGCATGTGTTGCGAACACACCACAGCTTGTATGAGCTTATCGATTTGCAGCTCATGAGAGCTTACCGATTCTCAGCTTGTATGAGCTTATCGATTTATGCTCGTGAGAGCATACCGATTCATAGCTCGTATGAGCATACATGTACATGAATTGATGAATTACAATTTAGCACACTACGTTGAGCTATCCCGAGTATCCAATGATATTCTAAATGGTTCAACAGGCAATGTTATATTACGAGATGATATGAGTTTGATATGAACTATTACAGGTATATGTATACATGAAATACATGGAAAGGCTATTACATGATATATAGTTTAATGAAATGGATGATACATGTATAATGGAAATTTGATTATTTGTTGAGCTCATCCATGATTTGGTGTATATGTGATTTCATATGGCTAACATGTTGGTGAATATGTGTTTAGGCACTTGGCCAAGTTGTGTTGGGATATGTATTGTTTACTTACCTAATATGTGCTTAAATGGTAAGTTAAATTCTATGTTTTACGAACTTACTAAGCTTAAATGCTTACTCTGTGTTATTTTTCATGTTTTATAGTGAATCAAAAGCTCGTTCGGGTTGGATGATTGTTGGAGCTATATCATCCTATCTATCAACTCTTTCAGTACATTTGGTTGGTTTAATTTTGGTTACAATGGCATGTATAGGTTATTTTGGCTAATGTTGGCCTATATGTTTTGTTGTGATTATAGTCATTTGAGTGGGTTTGTGTTTTGGTAAATTTTGGTATGTATATAAGTTGCCTTATATGGCTGAGGTATGGCTTGATAGGGTAAAATGATGGAAGGTAAAATGATAGTTATATGTGCATTTTGTATAAATGTTTTTGTGAGTTGGTGAATTGGTACATTGTTGTGTAAGACATATATGTCTAATTATGCTAGAATTTGAAGGGCACGTTTAACATCAATTGGTATGTTTTGGTAAAGGATCTATATGATATATATTGATGCAATTATGCAAATAAGTTACTTGAACATTTTGGTTATGTTGAATACAAGGTTAAACATGTTTATATTTTTCATTTGAGGTGCCTAAGGGTATATTGGTTGTATGTGATCATACCATTTGTATAAGGCTTGATTATTCTTGTTTTGGATGCCTTATTATAGCTTGTGTATATGTGCATTTTTAGGTGTAAGGTTATACCATATTGGGTTAGAATTATGGCTTGTAAAATGGCTTATTTTCCTCTATACGGGCAGAGACACGGACGTGTGTCTCAGCTGTGTGTGACACACGGCCAGGTGACATGGCCATGTTTCCCCTGTAGCTTTCAAAGGCTTGCAAGTCAGGCTGTTACATGGCCTAGCACACGGCCTGGCACACGGGCGTGTAAGGTTAATTCGAAGGGTACACAGCCTAGCACACGGGCTTGTGGCTTAGCCGTGTGGCCCAAGTCAGTGAGTTACACGGGCACGAACACGGGCTATGACAAGGCCGTGTGTCCCTATTTCGAATACCAGCATGGCCTAAGACACAGGCATGTCTCTTGGCCGTGTGACCCGTGCAACTTTGAGTATTTTTAATGTTTTCTGAAAAATTCTCTGAGTTTCTAATTTAGTCCCGACTTGTTTCTAATGCATATTTTGGGCCTTGAGGGCTCGTATTTGGGACAATATGAATTATTATGATTGATTTTTTTATATGAATATTGGTATAGTATGAAATGTTTGAAATTCTATTTGTTAATACTGTAAACTCTGATAATACTCTGTAACCCTATTCTGGTGACGGATAGGGGTTAGGGGTGTTACATTTATTAGTATCAGAGCTACAGTTTAGTTGATTCTCAGACTGAACGTAGCGTATACGAGTCTAGTTATGCATGCCATTATATAACTTATGATAGTATGATATCTTCTGACTGTTTTAAAACATGTTTTCTTACAGCCATGACATCCAGTCGAGTTAATTCTGACGAAGTCAAGAGTAATGATCAAGCTTCTATTCACGGAGTAGCTTTGAGTGGTACAAGGCTCGTATCTGAAGGCCAAGGAGGAGAGGTTAAAGAAGCCTTCTTGAAGATGATGAATGAGTGGTTCATCGAGTTTGTATGGATTAACCCACCTGCTCAACAACCTCCACCCCTCCTGCTCCCCAACCGGTTCCCGTTATTCCTCAAGGTATGGAACCAATCCGAGTTACTAAGCATCCTGTTGATGCGATATGTAAGTACTGGGCTAAATAATTCCGAGCTATAGCTGAGGATCATCCCAATAGAGCTGAATTTTGGTTAGAGAATATGATCAGGGTTTTTGATGAGCTATTCTGCACATCGGAAGAATGTGTTAAATGTGCGGTATTGTTATTGAAGGATTCGGCTTACAAGTGGTGGAACAGGTTAAATTTTATTATGCTGAGAGAGCAGATTACTTGGGAATTTTTCAAAATTGAGTTCTGAAAGAAATACATCAGTTAGAGGTGTTTGGATAAAAAATGTAAAGAATTTTTAGAGCTCAAACAGGGTCGTATGTCTGTATTAGAATACGAGTGGGAATTTGTTAGTTGTGCAAATATGCTCGATAGTATATTTCAACTAAGAATATTATGTGTAAAATATTTGAAGAAGGGTTAAAGAGGACGTAAAACTTCTGGTTGGAATTCTAGAGTTGAAAAAATTCGTTGTACTGGTTGACCGTGCACATAATGTTGAAGAACTGAGTAAAGAGAAAAGACGTGCTGATTTTGAAGCTAGAGACTCGGGAAAGATATCGACTGGGAAGTCCTACCAGTCAGTATCAAAGAAATCAAAAGAATATCACAACCATTCTACTTGTAACAACTTGAATTAGGGGTTAGTCGGAACAGTGGTCTCGGGACCACTAATTCGAGGTGGAAGAAAAATATTTTGATATTATTTTATGTGTTATAATATGTTTACTGAGAGGCATGAGAATTTTGGTGCATTAATTTTAACGATTGAGGGCTTAATTGCGAAAAAGGACTAAATTACATAAAGTTGAAAAGTTCTATTTTTATTGCTAGAGGTGCCAATTAGCTATGGAATATTAATAGGAGGTTCCAAATATGCAAATAGGCCTTGTTTTAAGTGTGTAGGCCGGCCATGTGGACAAGGGAGACAAGAACATTTATTTTGGTCAACATTCGGTGAAGTTAGGTGATGAATGAATAAAATAAGAGAAAAATAAAAAAAAGAAAACCATCATCTTTTCTTCTCTTCATCACCACCAAAAATTGGCAGCAAACAAGGGTTGGAGAGCTCAAAAATTTCAGCAAACATTTCCCCTCACAAGTAAGTGATTTTGGTGACCTTTCTTGATAAAAATTGTACTTTTGGAATCCCCAAAGCTTAAGCTAGCTAATGAGGGGACTAATTTGCAATGTTGTTGAAAGTCTAGGGACTTTCCATGAGAGATTTTATGTGGTTTGCTGAGTTTTATGGAAGAAAATGAATTCTAGAGAGACGAGAAACAACTTTCGTGAAAGGTTTTGTCATGAAAACACCTAATTGGAACTAAGATGCAAATGTTGTAGTTTGTTCATTGATGCATGAAATATTTGGATTTGTGAGTAGTTGTAAGAGGATTAAATGTTTAGCTAGGCTTATTTAACAAGAAAATGTGATGAAAAATGATTTACGAATCTAAGGGCAAAATTATAATTTTGCCAAAGTGTAAGGGCAAAATAGTCATTTTTGCTTAAGTGTAGATATGAAGTATTATGACTTATAAAGTGATTAAATGAGTAAATTTTATTGCTCTAGATCGAAGAAAATGAGATTCGGACCTAGAACGAGAGAAAAGAGAAATGTGGACAAATAGGTCCCTTTTCTACTTTTATTTCGGCATCAAGGTAAGTTTGTATGAATTTAAGACTACATATGTTTTTATGTTTAAAATTACTTAATATGATGTATAATGTACATTACTTCCATGAAGTTGACTATCAATGTCTAACAAGGAAATCAATGAGAACACGCAAGTGAAAATCTCGGTTGAAGATTCGGAATAACGAGGATACCTAGGTCACAACATGAGATAAGGAAAGTCCGTGTAAGACCATGTCAAGACATGGCATTGTTACTCAAGGAATGTAGGTCCCGTATAAGACTATGTCTGGGACATGGCGTCGGTACCAAACGTAAATCCTGTGTAAGACCATGTCTGGGATATGGCATTAGCATAGAACAAGGAAGGTCTTATGTAAGACCATGTCTGAGACATGGCATCGACAACATACAAGGAAGGTCTCGTGTAAGACCATGTGAAACACCCCAAACCCGGCCCACGAGCTTTAACTAGATTTGGTATGTTCCTCAAGAAAACCGGCTTCAAAGTTCTTTGTTACTTAGAGAAAACTTGTGCAATTTTAAAGAAAATATGGTTTGGGTTGGGCTTATGTTGAAAACCAGTTTATCTTACATTGAAATCCATTTATTTAAGGTGACAAAACATTTAGGGTTTATTTTAAAAGAAATTTTACTTAAACTTTAATTGATAAAAATTTGTAAACATAATAAATAAAATAAATGTAAAATAAAATAGTTCCCTATGGCCTTATTACATCAAATAAATCCAAATAATTGAAAGTACTTAAGTAAAAATAAAAGTCCAAATCGTAAAATTTCTTGCTGTGCATGGCCACCTTTAAGCTCCCGCCGACTCGGTCCATTACTGATCATCACCTGAAAAATGTTCCCACAATGGGGTGAGTCAACAGACTCAATGTGTACACAACACTAAATCATAATAGAATTAGGCATACAAGAGTTGCACATTCAGAACAAAGAATACAAGTTATGATGCAATCCCGAACCCAAAACCTAGATGCCATCCGCTACACACCCCCCGCACCGCCAAACACACCGTGCGGACTACTAAGTCGACCCTCCTTCCGCTACACACCAAATTGCGGGCTTAAGTCACAAAGATCTCGTGGTCTTAGGTCACCACTTTTCAGACATCGTGGTCTTAGGTCACCACTTTTCAGACATCGTGGTCGTAAGTCACCACTTTTCGAGACATCGTGGTCTTAAGTCACCACTTTTCACTTCCCCTTTCAATATACAACCATATGCCCCATATATTAATATGCATAATATACCAGAGTTCACAATCGTATAATATTCTCATGTTACGAATAACATATTTCATATTCCTAGTAGGAGTAGGAAACGTACCTGAGTACTTAGTACCATAACATGGTACCTTAGCCACGTTCATATTTCCATTAACACATATTTTAATACATATAACCATAATTCATATTACAAAGTAGTGTGGGGTACACACCTAATTCGCTTAAAATTTCCTTGAGATCCGAAAAGCTTGATCTAATGCTTAGATCCTTAATCCCTACATTGATTTATCACTTACTACCTTAATAAAAAGCCATTCGGCCAAGATTCCAAATCCTAGTAGGATTAGTATTCTTACCTTGTTGCCGATTGGAACACCAACAAATCCCGAAACTGTTCCTTGTTTCCCTATGAATGTCGAAATCCCTAAAACCTTACGTTAGACTTAATCTTAATCATCGAAACATAAATCAAGGCCTTTGACCGAATATTCACATGTCTTACCTTAATCTTAGAAATCCCGAATACTCCTCCTTTTAGTCGACTACTCTGATAATCCTGAAAGATCCTTCCATATTCGGCAACCATAATATGTATAGGGTTAGATTATCTCTCGGCTAATCTAAAAGAAAAGAATGGAAATCAAACTTGTTCTTACCTTTGAAGAAATCAACAAAGACCTATGCTTGAAGCCCTTCCAAGATTTGACTTTTGAATGGATTGGTAAGAAGAAATAGGAAGAAAAGAAAACTTGAGAATTTTGACAATGGTGGACTATAGATTCGGCTTGACAAAAGAAAAGAGAAGAGAAGAGAAGAGAGCACTCGTAAATTCGGCAAAGAGAAGAGGAGGAAGAAAAATTGATGAGTAGCCCTATTTTCTTCCTTTTATAGCCGAAACTACTACTCGGAATCCCTTACTTGGCCACCACTCTTCTATTTTGATAGCTTTATCTCTTTAATTATCTCCTAAAATAAAAGAGTTTAATCCAACATTTATCTCTTCAAAATAATCCAATTTAAAAATCCTTTATTTATCACCTTTTAATCGAATATTTATGAAAATAAAACACCTCCTTTCTAGAAGCATGTGCCATCCACCTCAGTCTTCGGAAGCAAAAATAAAACCTCCTTTATTTGTTTCCCAAGTGACTCGAACTCGGCCCATTCCTCTTGCATATGGCGCCATTTCCATAGGCCCTAAGTGACATCTTGAGCCACTTTTCCAAGCTTTGTTTGTGTGTCAAATTTCACCAACTTTTTTCTTTTAAGGCCACCTTGCCTTAATTTCCTCTTTTAAACTTTAAAACTCGACATTTCTAAGTCATTTCTAAGTTTCCAAAAATTTTCGTTCATTCTCAGTAAACTTGACATTTCCTTACATTTCCAAGTTTTGAAATGTTCACTTTCCTCTTTTGAATCATTTCCTTACATTTCCAAGTTTCCAGAAATGTTCACTTTCCTCTTTTGAATGATTTCTAAATCATGTCCATACATTTTCAGGTTTCCAAAAAAATGTTCATTTCCAGATCATTTCCATACATTTTCAGGTTTCTAAAAATGTTCATTTCCAAATCATTTCCAAATCATTTCCATTCATTTCCGGGTTTCCAAAAATATTCAAAATTTATTCTTAGTACATAAAACATGTCACTTCGTACAATTAAACCGAAAATGCGTAGGCCCTTTCCAGGATGTTACAGTTCTACCCCCTTAAAATAATTTCGTCCTCGAAATTACTTACTAACGAACAATCGTACGGTCTAACTCACCGCACTACGCTTATGCTGCGCACGCTGATCTTAATAGAACCATCATACTTCCTAGGCACAATCTCTAAGTTCACGTCCCCTAGAACTCATTTCTAACACCGTGATATAATCTGATTAAGAAGTTTTATGGATTAATACTTTTGTTTCACTTGATTACCCGCGAAGGAATTTTATGAAAAGAGTTTTAGGAGTGGTTCTTCCGTATTCATCCATGCACACAGTCTTTCCATCCATTCATACATCCATCAAACAATTATGAACCTTCGTTCATTCAGAGAAATGTTGTAGTTTTCGTTGTCGTTGTTTTTCCACTACCTAGGGGTATTTTCGTAATTTTGTCCTACAGGGGTATTTTCGTGATTTTTCAAAAGAAAAAGTTCCTTGGTGATTTTGTCACAAAGTATTTTGGTATTTTTAAATTCCCGGGGTATTTTGGAAAAATTTTGAAATTTGGGGGTATTTTGGTAATTTTGGACCTCGGGGTATTTTGGTAATTTTTCACAAATCGAGGTAAATTTGTAAAATCTAGTAAATCAGGGATATTTCAAAAGTTGCAAAACTTTGAGGGTTCTTTTTGAGAATTGTACTTTCCAAAACAGTGATGTTTTCAAAAATTTGAAAATCAGGGTCATTTTGGTAATTTTGTATGTTAGGGGCAATTTCATAATTTTCCAAAATCAAGGTATTTTGATATTTTGCAAATTAGGGTTTTTGGACATTTATAAAGTAATGAAATCTTGATTAAACTATTGAGTAATTTGACATTTTGTAAATCAAGGGCATTTTGGTAATTTTACCATAGGGGTATTTTAGTAATTTCATAAATCGAAAATTTTTCGGAAAATTTTGTAAAAATAGTTCTCACAACTTGAAAAGGTAATTTTAAGAGTTTTAAAACTAGGGTTTTTATAAAAACACGGCTGGTTCCCTTTCGGGTTTTAGTTATTGTGTTTAGCCTATGACCGAGTCCTCTTGGTTAGGGTGAACCGAAGCTACGCACCAGGTAGGATTCCAGCGGAGAGGAGGTGAATCACTAGGACTGCTTAAGTACTAGGCTCTTTCGGATCCAATCCTAAACATGCACACAGGGGTTACCACACCCTAACTCGGCGACTTAGCCATAGGGTTGTTTAGTTAGGCACTTAAGTCTTATGTAAGTGTTGGGGAAAACTAATCCTAGGGTTCAAGTACTTATCATGCTAATCTACGTTCCATTCCATTTCTACCCTTCTACACATCATACTATAAATCACACAAATGGATAGAAGTACTTACCTAGTGGACTGCGGGTCGGAGACTTAGGTGCCATGCCAGAAACCTGCTTATTTCAAAAATATTTTCATAAAACTCATTTAGGCTCGCTTTGAAAACGTTTTGGCCCTTAAACCCCTAGGCCGAGGGTTTGAAACTGGGCTCTGATACCAAACTGAAACACCCCAAACCCGGCCTACGAGCTTTGACCAGATTTGGTATGTTCCTCAAGAAAACCGGTTTCAAAGTTCTTTGTTACTTAGAGAAAACTTGTGCGATTTTAAAGAAAATATGGTTTGGGTTGGGCTTGTGTTGAAAACCAATTTATCTTACATTGAAATCTATTTATTTAAGGTGACAAAACATTTAGGGTTTATTTTAAAAGAAATTTTACTTAAACTTTAATTGATAAAAATTTGTAAACATGATAAATAAAATAAATGTAAAATAAAATAGTTCCCTATGGCCTTATTACATCAAATAAATCCAAATAATTGAAAGTACTTAAGTAAAAATAAAAGTCCAAATCGTAAAATTTCTTCTTTGTGCATGGCCACCTTTAAGCTCTCCCGAGAGCCGGTCCATTACTGATCATCACCTGAAAAATGTTCCCACAACGGGGTGAGTCAACAGACTCAATGTGTACACAACACTAAATCATAATAGAATTAGGCATACAAGAGTTACACATTCATAACATGAATACAAGTCATGATGCAATCCCGAACCCAAAACATAGATGCCATCCGCTACACACCCCCGTACCTGTCAAACACACCGTGGGGACTACTAAGTCGACCCTCCTTCCGCTACACACCAAATTGCGGGCTTAAGTCACCGCATCCGTGGTCTTAGGTCACCACTTTTCAGATTACTGTGGTCGTAAGTCACCACTTTTCAGATTACTGTGGTCTTAAGTCACCACTTTTCACTTCCCCTTTCAATATACAACCATATGCCCCATATATTAATATGCATAATATACCAAAGTCCACAATCGTATAATATTCTCATGTTAAGAATAACATATTTCATATTCCTAGTAGGAGTAGGAAACGTACCTGAGTACTTAGTACCATAACATGGTACCTTAGCCACGTTCATATTTTCCATTAACACATATTTTAATACATATAACCATAATTCATATTACAAAGTAGTGTGGGGTACACACCTGATTCGCTTAAAATTTCCTTGAGATCCGAAAAGCTTGATCTAATGCTTAGATCCTCAATCCCTACATTGATTTATCACTTACTACCTTAATAAAAAGCCATTCGGCCATGATTCCAAATCCTAGTAGGATTAGTATTCTTACTTTGTTGCCGATTGGAACACCAACAAATCCCGAAACTGTTCCTTATTTCCTTAGGAATGTCGAAATCCCTAAAACCTTACGTTAGACTTAATCTTAATCATCGAAACATAAATCAAGGCCTTTGACCGAATATTCACATGTCTTACCTTAATCTTAGAAATCCCGAATACTCCTCCTTTTAGTCGACTACTCTGATAATCCCGAAAGATCCTTCCATCTTCAGCAACCACAATATGTATGGGGTTAGATTATCTCTCGGCTAATCTAAAAGAAAAGAATGGAAATCAAACTTGTTCTTACCTTTGAAGAAATCAACAGCACCTATGCTTGAAGCCCTTCCAAGATTCGGCTTTTGAATAGATTGGTAAGAAGAAATAGGAAGAAAAGAAAACTTGAGAATTTTGACAATGGTGGACTATAGATTCGGCTTGACAAAAGAAAAAGAGAAGAGAAGAGAAGAGAGCACTCAGAAATTCGGCAGAGAGAAGAGGAGGAAGAAAAATTGATGAGTAGCCCTATTTTCTTCCTTTTATAGCCGAAACTACTACTCAGAATCCCTTACTTGGCCACCACTCTTCTATTTTGATAGCTTTATCTCTTTAATTATCTCCTAAAATAATAGAGTTTAATCCAACATTTATCTCTTCAAAATAATCCAAATTAAAAATCCTTTATTTATCACCTTTTTAATCGAATATTTATGAAAATAAAACACCTCCTTTCTAAAACCATGTGTCGTCCACCTCAGTCTTCTGGAAGCAAAAATAAAACCTCCTTTATTTGCTTCCCAAGTGACTCGAACTCAGGCCCATTCCTCTTGCATATGGCGCCATTTCCATAGGCCCTAAGTGACATCTTCAGGCCACTTTTCCAAGCCTGTTTGTGTGTCAAATTTCACCAACTTTTTTCTTTTAAGGCCACCTTGCCTTAATTTCTTCTTTTAAACTTTAAAACTTGACATTTCTAAGTCATTTCTAAGTTTCCAAAAATTTTCGTTCGGCCCTGTAAACTTGACATTTCCTTACATTTCCAAGTTTCAGAAATGTTCACTTTCCTCTTTTGAATCATTTCCTTACATTTCCAAGTTTCCAGAAATGTTCACTTTCCTATTTTGAATCATTTCTAAATCATGTCCATACATTTTCAGGTTTCCAAAAAAATGTTCATTTCCAGATCATTTCCATACATTTTCAGGTTTCCAAAAATGTTCACGATTTATTTCCGGGTTTCCAAAAATATTCAAAATTTATTCTTAGTACATAAAACATGTCACTTCGTACAATTAATCCGAAAATGCATAGGCCCTTTCCAGGATGTTACACCATGTCTGGGACATGGCATCGACACCAAGCAAGGAAGGTTTAGTATAAGACCATGCCTGGGACATGGCATCGACACCATGCAAGGAAGGTCTCGTGTAAGACCATGTATGGGACATGGCATCGACACCATACAAGGAATGTTCCGTATAAGACCATGCCTAGGACATGGATTCGGCACTAAGTTAAGGGATCCCGTGTAAGACCATTTTTGGGACATGGCATTGGCATCGAGACCCATGTTTGATGAGATTGAGCATCCTCCATTATTCCGACTAATTCATCAGGCAAAAGAGTAAAGCATGAAAAAGGTACAAGAAAGTTAATCAAGTAATGATATTAGCAAGTTAAGTTACTCAAAGTTGATTAAGAGAATTATTCAAGTTAAGAAGGATGAGGATTGAGTTTATATTTGCATTAGCAAAATGTACTAATCTAAGTGATTAAATGATATAGGTACCATGATCATAATACAAGTACGAAATTATTATGTAACATGTGATGAGTAAGAACAAGTATAAGTAAGTAAGCCAAAGCATTTGAGACTTATATTGTTGTTGATGTGTGAGTTGAATGGGACACTTAATGGCTTGTAAATATTTGATGATGACTAGCTATTGGCATGGCTAACTATTAATATGCTTTAGTATTATAAGTGTGTAAATGAGAATTAATACAAAGAAAACATGATAATGTTAGTAACAAAACAGTTTGGACAGTTGTAGTTATATCACTTTGAAAATTCACCAAAAATGGTGAAAAATGAATTAGAAATTTAATAAGATATTAAATTAAATCTTATTGAGTCTATTATTGGACAAATGGTACAGAATAAGCAAAAGAATTTCATATGATGAGATATTTGGATTTTAGTGAGACTGGGTCAAAATGATTTCTGAATCCCTTATTCTAGCCTGGGAAACTCATTAAAAATTATACAAAAATAATAAAGGAATAAAATTTATATTGTTTAATTTATTAATGAGTCTATTTTCAAAAGAAACAAATGAGAAAATCTTTCGAGTCCTGTACCACGAGAAAATTTATTTTTAGCGAAGAGGGGCCAGAACTATCAGACAGCGAAATAGGGGATAATTTAAAGAATAAACTGTACTAATTAGCTAGACCAAAACTTCTGGAAATTTTATGGTAAAAAGATATATGAGTCTAGTTTCAAGGAAAATTAGTAGATCTTAATTTGGAGTTCTGTAGCTCTAGATAAAAATAATTTAGTGACTGTAACTCGAGTAGACAGCTCAAGATGAATATAAGTGAATTTAGAAAGATTATGCAATAATGATGGCAATAACTTGAGAATTCAAAATAAGGATTTTTAAAAGCATTGTAATAAATTGTTTATTATTTACATACATACTTACTATGCTTTATAGCTTATTCCCCTTCCGTTTTCATATCATGTAGGGTTTTATACTAGTTCGGGTTGAAGATCGCTGGAGATGCTATCACACTATCGAGCTATCATGTTAGGTATAAGTGAATGCAAAACCTTTTGAGGCTATGGCATATATAGGTGTTTGATCATTTTAGTCATGTCATGTTGTGCGCTAAAGGCTTGGTTAGTAAGATTATGCATTTTTTTGTATATGGCCATTATAAATTGGTCAATATTTGTTAAGTTATATACCTTTTCATGATGATAAGTTTATACATGTACGTTATTGTAATGGATGGAATAATTGAGTTGTTTGAGATAGTATAAATGTGTTTATCTTTCAAGGTGGCATTTGGCTTGGAAAATAGCCTTATAATTGTCCACATGGGTAGACACACGGGCGTGTGTCTAGGCCGTATGTGACACACGGTCAGCCCCATGGGTGTGTTGATAGGCTGTATGTCCCCTGCATTAATTTACGAAAATACGATTCGTCACACTGGCTAGCACACGGGCGTGTGCCATGGCCGTGTGCCATTAAGGGTTTGATGACGTCATAAATAGAGAGCTCCACGGGCGTGTTTAGGCCGTGTGAAGGACACGGGGTACAGACACGAGCGTGTACTCAGCTGTGTGAAATAAGTCAGTGTCGACCACGGGCATGTCTTAGGGGCACACGGGCGTGTCACTTGGACAACACGGGCGTGTGGCCCTTATTTAGGCAAAATTTTTCAAGAAGCGCAAAAGTTTTCGGTGGAATCCCAAAACCTTCCGGAAGTATGTTTAAGGCCTCGTAGGCCCATGAAATGTATGTTATTAGTAAGAAAGAAGAGTTTTAAGATGGAATGAAATTTTATAGCCCGATAATACAAGTTCAAGTAAAGTTAAGTCCGGTAATGCCTCGTATCCTATTCCGTCGTTGAATATGGGTAAGGGGTGTTACAATTAGTGGTATCAGAGCTATGGTTTAGTCAGTTCTCAGACTAACCTAGAATGAGTAAGGATCTAACTATACATGCCATATGTGGACCGTAACGAAATTTTTTTGTTAAGATAGAGATGATTCCAACCGAGCTAATTTCAATAATGTTGTATGTGATAATGAGGCAATTGAAATGTGCTTATGTATTGATGAAATTCGGAGAGCTATGAATAGAAGTTTATGACATGTGGGTGATAAGGTATGAAATGAGATAATTCTAAGTTGAGGAATAAAATGAGAGTTATAAAGTGATAAGCTTATGCATATGGTGTTATATACTCAACCTATTGGGTTGAGTGCGTATAGTGAGTAAACTTACCCAGTGCATGGGATATGTGAGTATGTGTAACTGCTTGAACGATGTATAATCAGTATGTCCACATAGTTGAATTTCATGTGCGACCGTTAAAGTAGAGAATGTATAATATTTTGTTTTATGACTCTATTATGAAGCCATACATATTATAATGTAGGAGTCAAATTGAGAAGTTTGATTAAGTAGAATGCAAGAGATGAGTACGGTCGTTTAATGATAAATTGATGAATAAGACCATGGTAAGACCATGGCAATACATGTGATCCCATATAAGACCATGTTTGGGACATGGCATTGGCAACGATACATGATCCCGTGTTAGACCATATTTGGGATATGGCGTCGGCATCGAATATCGATCTCGTGTAAAACCATATCTAGGATATGGCATCGACATCGATATAAGATTTCGTGTAAGACCATAGCGAGGCTATGGCATCGTGACAACATGTAAGATTATAGCTGGGCTATGATGTTGTGATACGAGTAAGACGTAGTTGGACTATGGCAATCAAGTAAACAATGTACTCAAACCCGTAAGGTGTTCTCTAATTCGAGAAATGATGGTAAGAGAAATCAGAGTTAAAAGTTAAGTGCTTGAATAGAGATTAATTTGGAGTCTGTGTTAGTAAAATCACCGTTTGAAATTATGGGTGATAGAAATATTTGTAACATGAGTAAGTGTGAAAACTCGCTTAAAGCGAGTTGTTTGGTTACGATGATATTTCATTAACGATGAATGTTAAATCATATGTATGTAGTCACGATAGTCAAGTTAGGGGCTCTATGACCTCACCCCCTTACCACTGCTAAATCATGATGAGATTAGTATGAGAGTCAAGTTGAGTAAGTTCATGAGTATGAAATAAAAAAGTTCAATGGCGAAACGATTAATAATGTATTTAGAGATAAAAGTAGTTGGAAGGTGAGAACAGTTTTGGGAAGAATATCTGAATGTTTTAAAGATCGTATTGATTATGCAAGGTTACGAGCAAAGGGGAAGTTGATGAGAAAAATAATTTGTGAGACTACTCTTCTATTTTTGCTAATCATGGTTATCTTTAAAGTGTGTGTTCTTCGAGTTGTGATAGTTATATCTACCATGATTGAGCTTTTAATTTGATTACAGAAAGGTGATAATTCTAGTATAAGAAGTGAAATCACAAGTCCCAAATTGTGCAATGGGTTTCGGGTAAGCCGAATAGAGTTAATGCATTCGATTGAGATGTTCTTGCTATCTTGGGATAAGACGATAGTAAAGGTTTTAGATTAACATATCAAGAGAAACTCAAACGAGAGTGTGCTCGAAATTCATTCTCAGTGTGGAGAAAAAAGTAGAGTGATGAATGAAGATATGATTCGAGTTATGTGTATACTTACACATGCTTCAACAGGATAATAAATTATGTGTGTTCATGAGTAGGGAGCATAATACATAAATATGCTTATTGAAACTTTACCGGGATGGTAAAGATGAAAGCTATTGAAGGAACTATTAATAGAAAGTTCTAGTACTGAGTTCAATTTGAACCGAGAAAAAGAATTGTTAGATTGGTGATCCAGAGACGATCACTTTTGTATCTGTATTGTGAGCTAGATGTTATGAAATGATCCATGAAAAAATGATATGTGCGTTCTGAATTCTGATGAGTTAAAGTATCGAATGTTGTAGAAAAATTTGAATGTGGAAAAGTGAAAATGACTTGAACTATTACAATGGTGTGTACAGTTATTGAATTACTTCTTAGATAGTGGATATAGTACAGATGTCTGGACGGAAAATCCTTGCTTAAGCAATGCGAGTTAGTTACTTGATTGACTTTAGTCGGTAATATCCAAGTTTCTGCGATGTTAATGGTTAAAGCAAGTTTCCCTTTTGAAACAAAGGAGTTCAGAAGTGAGCTAGTGAATGGTATTTTAAATAAGCTCCGAACGAGTTTGTTTCAGATGTTAAAATTCAGGTCGGATAAGATTTCTATCATTATGATTACCTTGAGGTAGAATGTGCATGTTGATGAATCTAGAACTTATGTAGAAGTTTTTGTATGAATCTCAATAATAACATGTCTGCCTATTTGAGGATAAGGGAAGGTGCAGTTATATGCATAGATATTTTGATATGATTGAGTTTATGTTCGAAAGTAGTTGATCGGTAAAAGCTAAATTATCAGAATGTTCAAGTCAGGACTATTACAGTCTGTAAGGATTCTAGTGAAAAGTGTGATAAAATATTATAGATTTCGAATTCGGATTGACATGATTTACCAGGGAAGGGGATGTCATCCGAATAGTAGTGGATTATTCAATAAAGATCTGAAGGATCATTTTAGCTTGTGTAGAGTTCACATTCGTCAGATTTCTGAGAACGTCTACCCTGGAGAAAGGGTAAGCTAGGTTTTAAAGTCGTGCTTCAACCTTGTGTATTGCAGCTTAAAGGTTTTTGACGAGAGAAACTTGAGGATATATCAATTGCGATTTTGAAAAGTTTGTGAAATTGTTTCATGAATGCTGAAAGCAACTTCTCCTGGTAAGATTTTCGGGGACGAAAATTCCTAAGGGAGGAGAATTGTAACAACCCGAATTAGAGGCTGGTCGGAACAGTGGTCTCAGGACCACTAATTCGAGGTAGAAGAAAAATATTTTGATATTATTTTATGTGTTATAATATGTTTATTAAGAGGCATGAGGATTTTGGTTATTTAATTTTAACGATTGAGGGCTTAATTGCGAAAAAGGACTAAATCGTATACAGTGCAAAAGTTTAATTTTAATTGCTAGAGTTGCCAATTAGCTATGGAATATTAATAGGAGGTCCCAAATGTGCAAATAGGCCTTGTTTTAAGTGTGTAGGCCAGCCATGTGGACAAGGGAGACAAGAACACTTATTTTGGTCAACATTTGGTGAAGTTAGGTGATGAATGAATAAAATAAGAGAAAAATAAAGAAAGGAAAAGTATCATCTTTTCTTCTCTTCATCACCACCAAAAATTGGCAGCAAACAAGGGTTGGAGACCTCAAAAATTTCAGCAAACATTTCTCCTCACAAGTAGGTAATTTCAATGACCTTTTTAGATAAAAATTGTACATTTGGAATCCCCAAAGCTTAAGCTAGCTAATGAGGGGACCAATTTGCAATATGGTTGAAAGTCTAGGGACTTTCCATGGGAGATTTTATGTGGTTTGCTGAGTTTTATGGAAGAAAATGAATGCTAGAGAGATGAGAAACAACTTTGGTGAAAGGTGTTGTCATGAAAACACCTAATTGGAACTAAGATGCAAATGTTGTAATTTGTTCATTGATGCATGAAATAGTTTGATTTGTGAGTAGTTGTAAGAGGACTAAATGTTCAGCTAGGCTTGTATAACAAGAAAATGTGATGAAAAATGATTTACGAGCTTAGGAGTAAAATTGTAATTTTACCAAAGTGTAAGGGAAAAATAGGCATTGTAACAGCCCGGTTTAGACCCTAGTCAAAAGAGTAGTTTCGAGACCACAAATCTGAGGCTGTAAAAATAATTTAATATTATTTTCTGTGAATAGTATGTGTCATAGTCTGTGTGAAAATTTTGTGTGATAAATTGATCGTTTGTGTGCCGAATTAAGAAAAAGGACTTAATTGTATAAAGTGTAAAAGTTGTGTGCTAATTTTTAAGTGTCGAATTGTGGATGGCTTTTTAAGGTGGAGGCTTATGAGGCAATTGAGCCATTATTAAGTTAGTTGATGGTGGATGGACATTTATAACCAATTATAATGCATGTTATAATGTTTTATAATAAGGGTAAAATAGTAAAGTTTGAATTATTATGTATTAAATAAAATAAAAAGAAAGATGAAACCATGTTCATCTTCTTGGTGCCGAAATTAGAAATGAAAAAGGAGGAAGAAAAGCTTTGAAATTTCGGATAGGGTTAAGCTTGATTTAAGGTATGTTTGAACTCGATTTTTGATAATTTCTACGTTTTCGTAATCGTTTGTTCGTGCTCTAGCTAACCCACGTTGTAATTTTATGAATTGATGATGTATTTGTGATGTGCCGTTGATGAGTATGTGAGCTTGGTGATGAGTGTTGGTGTTAAATGAAAGGTATGTGTTTAATGAACATGTGTTGTTCTTGAATTTTTGATGAATTTAGCTAATTAGGGCTAAATTGTGAAAATAGCATTTTGAATGACTATAATGAGAAATAAATGAAATGTGTGGGTTTGTATAAGCTTGGTGAGAATTCAGCTAGGCTTGAATCAAGTGAAATTATGTGAATTTGATGATTTTGTGAATTAGGGACTAAATTGTCGAAATGAGAAAATGTGAGGGCTATTTTGTAAAATGCCCTAAATGTGTGTGTGGACTAAATTGAATGAGTTAGTGATTGAATGGATTGAATTTAAATATGTATAGACCAAGAGAGGAGAGGTTCGGATCGAGATCGAGGCAAAGAGAAAGTGCTCGATTAATCGATGTTTTGGTATTTTGACATCTGAGGTAAGTTCGGATATAATACATGTTATTAAGATATGGTTTAGCATTATGAAACGAATGTGTATATGTTTATGAAATCGAGATGCTATGTGCAAGATTTAGTTGATGGCACTAGGTGTGCGAAATTGAAATAGAAATAGAAATGAATAGCACTGTGTGTGCGATGTTATGAAAGCTTCGGCTTATTGATGTGGCATTGTGTGTGCGATACCGAGATAAGTCGGTTGAAAAATTAGCCACTAAGTGTACGATGACTAACATGTTACTATCATGTATATGGCACTGAGTGTGCGATTATATTGAATGAATATCAGAGGGTGATCGACTTGTAATGTATAGCATTGAGTAGCTTGGAAATTGAATAACTATGTGATAGCTAAGGTATGTATTGAACCTTTGTGGTTGATGAGTTTATAGATAAAGATATGAATGGATGAGTGAGTATTTTTAGCTATGGATGATATGGTATGAATAAGAGAGACTAGACCTATGTGATGGTTATTATATACATTGATTTGATTTGATGAGTTAACTCTATTGTATGTCGAACTTACTAAGCTTTGGCAAGTTTACTGTGTGATTTGTTTCTCTGCTTTGCAGTGTTAGTATAGCTAGCTCGGATATGGGGATCGTCAGCTTCACAATCACACTATCGGCATTCTATTTTTGTACTTTTGGAAATATGTACATAGTTGAAATATGGCATCTATAGGCTAGTTGTTTTGACTCATATTGAGATGTGTAAATAGTTGTAACACCCCAAACCCGGCCTAGAAGTTAGGCCTGAATCTGGCGTGTCACAAAAAAAAACTCGTTTGAAAATTTCAAGCTCTTTGTTAAAACCCACAACACTTAAGCAATTGTGTCTACGTGAAAATATAATTATCTTTAATAAACCTTTTTGGTTGCGAAAGCATATTTGAAATAAACGATTTACGAAAATGTGACGTTTGAAAAAGAGTTGCAAAAGCATTTTGAAACATTGCGGAAACGTAGATAAAATACAGGTATTTTTGAGAGATTGATTGATGAATCAAAAATCAAGGAATTGAACTTTAAAACCGTGACTTTTGGAAATGTCGTTAATAATTTGAAAGAAAATCCGAGTTAAATCATATTTTTAAAAGTTTATTTTGAAATCCATTTGTTAATCGATTTTGGAAAACCTTTATTTACGTTTTTAGAAAAATTCTCGTTTTAAACCATTTAAGCATAATAATAAGTATATCAACCATAAAGAAAATAATAAAATACTTCAGAGGCCTTATTACAACTTAAACCAAAATAGCAAAATAATAAGATAAATGGAAATAGAAATTTAAAACTCAATAACACCATTTCTGAAGTATGGCCTCCACCCGAGTCATCCATGGCCCAAGTCCACATCACTGAGCATTACCTACAAGGGTTAAGAAAAAGGGGGAGTGACTTACAAGAACTTAGTGTATAATCCCCTTACCGTCAACCATTGGTCCTAAACCTATAAGCAAACATCTTGGGCCTGAGCCCGTATATCAATCATCTTAGGCCAAAGTCCATTTTCATGTCATAAATAAATGATATGAATGCAACCTATCCCATCCAGCCAATCTCTCCACCCGTACCAACCAATATCTCCTGCGGGGATCAAGTCAACCCACCCCGCCAGTCTTTCCACCCGTACCAACCAATCTCTCTTGTGGGGATCAAGTCAACCCACCCTGCCAGTCTCTCCAATTTGCAGTCAAGCTGCCATTTATAATATTTGTGGCTGAGCCACCAGATTCATATACGGTAATATAATCGGCACACAGCCTTAATCATGATGGCACAAAGCCAAAATCACGTTTATATTGGCACATAGCCTTAATCACGATGGCACAAAGCCAAAATCACGTTTATATTGGCACATAGCCTTTATCGGTATTTGTTGCAATGACACCGGTCTACTCTTCTCTTCATTCAAGTTTCCCATCGCATGCAATATGTAAATATGCAACATACATAGTAAATCATGATATTTACAGATACAAACAACCTTCATTAATTCAGAGATTCATTACAAAAATTCGGCCCATTAAGCAATATATCAATTCGGCCCATTAAGCAATATATCGAATCGGCCCATTAAGCAATACGATCATTTGGCCCATAGGGGCATTTCGGTAAATCGGTCCATAAGGACATTTCGGTAAATCGGCCCATTATAACACTTTGCAAATTGGCCCATTATAACAATCTATCAAATCGGCCCATTAAGGCAATATAACAATTCGGCCCATTAAGGCAATATAACAATTCGGCCCATTAGGGGCATTTCCATAATTCGGCCCATAAGGGCATTTTCGTAAATCAAAAGTTCTACCCACTAAGGATAATTCGGTAATCTCACAATCCAGGGGTATTTCGGTAATTTACCCTCCAAGGGTATTTTGGTAAATTTCGCAAATCAGACTTAACTACTAATTTGGCGCATAAAAAAATCAAAACTGTCCATCTGCATCATACCGACCAATTTGACTATAACTCGAGTTAGAAATCTCTAAATCTAAATCCATTAATTTTCCTTGAAAATAGACTCATATATCTTCTTACTATAATATTTCCAGAATTTTTGGCTTAACCATTTAGTAAATTTTATTTCTTAAAGTTTCCCTTGTTTCACTGTCCAATGATTCTAACCTCTCTTACCCAAAATTCAAATATTCACTGTACGGTTTTTATATGTTGCTCCCACTTGTTCCAATTGAAAATAGACTCACTAAGGAATCTGTACATATAAACTATAACTCGTGATTCACTTTATACAATTTTATTCGATTTTTCCAAGACAGATCAGGGAACCACAAAGTCATTGAGAACCAGTCTCACTAAGATTAAGATATCTTAGAATATAAAATTCCTTTTCCTTTTTCGTTTCATCCTTATCAAAATAGACACAGTTAGCTTTAATTTGATATCTTATTCACTTTCTATTCCCTTTTTCCTATTTTTCATGATTTTTCAAAAATACCCCGCTGTTTCTAACTGAAACTGTTTTATTACAAAACATGATTACCACTACCATCATACGTACTCCCAAGTGATTACGGATGCCGATTTTTGGTTTTCCTTAATATTTTGACTGATCACAGAACATATCATATCATACAAACTATCAAAGGTATGTGAGATTACACAACATTTCAAACATGTATTCGGAAAGTACAGGATTACACACATTGATTAGGATTCCCTAAAGAACCACTCTTCGTTGACCTACTATATCTGAAGGATTTGCAAATAGAATATATCAAGTGATTTTGTCCCCAAAACATAATCGATTAGTTGAAACTTCAATCTGATTTGCAACATAGCCAAATAGAGATATAACGAAAAATCCAAAATAAACCCCTTTACCTTATTGATATTGGATCCAATTTCCACCGTTTGACTTCGGCTAGAACAATACACGGTCTCCCACTTAAAACACTACAAAAAAGAGAAAATGATCTCGTTTGAGAGGGTAGAATAAAATGATGGTCTCGGTTAAAAGGACCATCCCATGCCAAGACATATATTCGGCTAGGAGAAAGAAAAATAAAAATGTTTGAATAGAACCACTTACCGATTGTTCAATGGAGTGAGTGTTAATACGGATGAGAAGAACGATAAAGAATAAATGAATGGTTCGGCTTTTTCCAAAGGAAAACGAGTGAACAATTTGATCTCCAAGGCTTAGGTACTTTTAGCAACAAGGAAGAAAAGAAGAAACAAAAATGCACACTAAAGGCTTGAAAATTTGGCAAAGAGAAGAGGAAATTTGGAGAGAAAGAGAATGATACAAAAAACTAAAGTGAACAACCTTTCAAGCACTAGCTTTGCCAAAAACTCCTAGCAAAAATTCAACTATCACCCCTTTTAGTCCCAAAACTGTCCACATTCATGTCCCTAATAGTCAAAAACTTGCCAACCACCCTTTCCATAACACATCCCTTGAAAAAAGCCACATGTTCCCCCTACTTTCCCCTTTTTCTTGATTTCTTTCCTCACCTTCATTCTTTCCTATTCTTCTTAACCACCATACCAAAAATAAAGAAGTTAAACTTGCCATAAATACCACTTGGCCGACAATTAAGGAAAGAGTGCAAAAATGTTAGTCAAAAATTTGCACACAATGGGATTCAAACCTCTTCCCTTAAAGTCCTTCACTTGATGCCATAACCTCTTTACTAATTGCTCAATTATGATAACAAATTACTCATCTATTTTCATAAGCCTTGATGCCACTTACTATCTCTCCTTAAAGTGCTAAAATACCAAATTTTTCCTGAGGCCTAATTCAACCCGGGACTTCATAAAAGCCTCGTAACCTTCCAAATTCACTTAACTAATAAGTCCAATTTGCAATAATGCCTTCTCTTGTTCTCAAAGCTTTAAACACTTCTACGCCCAAGACCCAATGGGCCCAATCCTACTACGCCTAATTTTGGGATGTTACAATAGCCATGTGATATGGCTAGCTAAATGTTGGTAATGTGCATGAGTGAGTATGGTATGTGGTGCATATTTTGATATAGCATGATGGTAATGAATTAGCTTATAAATGGTGAGTTCAATGATGAATTAATGCCTTAGTGATTTAGTGAAGTTATGGATGATTTATATTTAGATTTATATGTAATTTGGTTGTATAAATGGCTTGCTTAGAAATGAAATTATATGGGATGATATGATGATTGTTGGTCATGAAATTGGTTGCAATGTGTATAAAGATGCTCAAATGTGCTTATAGGTAGGACCCTAGTGGTTAGCATTTTGGCCTTGAAAGTGGCCTATAATGTCACACGGTCGTGGCGCACGGGCGTGCCTAGCGACCGTGGGCTAAGCTTTTAGCTATCATAAAAGTACATGGCCTTGGCAGACGGACGTGTCTGCTGCCTAGTAGCCGTGTGACTTTTGACAGGATCGACCACGGCTAAAGTACACGAGCGTGCTTGGTGGCAGTAGAGCAAAGGTCAGTTTCGACCACGGGGAGGACACACAGGTATGTTTAGCAGCCGTGGGAGGCACACGGCCTACCCCCACGGATATGTATCCCCTGAAACCTAGAAAAGTTTTAAATTTCCATGATGTTTCTGTATGTGTTTTGGTTTAGTCCCAACCCCTCTCTATCATGTGTTTAGGGTCTTATACGCCTTAATAAGGGACTATTTGTTTATGTTTAATGTATTATGATGATGATTCAATTTGTGTCATAAATGAGTTATGAAGTGAACCTTTTGTCCTGTAATACCTCTTAACCCTAATTCGGTGACGGTTTCGGGTTAGGGTGTTACATTTTATTGGTATCAAACTTACGATTTAGTTGATTCTCAGACTAACGTAGCGAGTGTGAGTTTAGCTATACATGCCATATATGAAAATTGCGATAGTGTGATGAATTCTGACAGTTAAAAATGTGTTTTTATATAGTAATGGATCCCGATCGAGTAGTTGCTGACGATATAGAAAGTAATGCGCCTGCTCTTGCTCAAGGGATAGCACCAGCCACATCTAGGTTGAATGATAGTGGTGAGCGAGGAGAGGCTAAGCAAGCCTTCTTCCGAATGATGGGTGAGTGGTTTTCAGAGTTCGTTCGAACAAATCCGACTGCTCCATAATCTTCACCCCCACAAGTACCTGTTGTGCCACAAGTTGTAGATCCGATCAGATTGAATAAACCACCTGTAGACAAGATTCGAAAATACAGTGCCGAGGAGTTTAGGGCCACATCTGATGACGATGTTGAGCAAGCCGAGTTTTGGCTTCAGAATACAATCAGAGTGTTCGATGAGATGTCGTTGAATCTTGATGAGTGTATTAAGTGTGCAGTTTCCTTGTTGAGAAATACAACTTATAATTGGTGAAAAACATTGATTTTTGTGGTTCCGAGAGAGAGAATCACCTGGGACTTCTTTCAAGTTGAGTTCAAAAAGAAGTACATTAGTCAGCGCTTCATTGATCAGAAATGTAAAGAGTTTCTAGAGTTGAAACAGGACTGTTTCTCTGTTACTGAGTACGAGCGGGAATTCGTAAGATTGAGTCAATACACGAGGGAATGTGTTTCGACTGAAGCTAGTATGTGCAAACGTTTCATAGATTAATTGAATGAAGACATTAAATTGTTGGTTGGGATACTTGATATAAATTAATTTGTTGTGTTAGTTGAAAGAGCATGCAAGGCTGAGGAGCTCAGTAAGGAAAAGAAGAAAGCCGATTCTGAGGCTCGTGATGGATCGATGAATAAGTTTTCTCAATCTTTAATGAAGAGATATAGAGATGCAAGCAATCGTTCAAATGTTTCGTTTGGATATCCAAGTAGAGATCGTTCGAGACAAAGTACTGGTTCACGAATTCAAGCTCCGAATGAATCGAGTGCTGGTAGCGTTAAGAGTAACAAACCTGAGTGCAGATAGTGTGGAAGACGACATGTGGGAGAGTACTGGGGCAAGTACAACAATAGAGTTTGTTATAAATGTGGATTCCGAGATCATTTTATTCGAGATTGCCCGAAGATGGTCGAAGAGGAAAATGTTCAGAATGAAAGACCAAGTAACGTGATGGCTAGAGGTAGACCACCCATAAACAATAGAAATGTGAGTGAAAGTCAAAAGGGGACAACTGACACAACTGTGAGGTCAGAAGCGAGAGCACCTACCCGAGCCTATGCTATACGTGCGCGAGAGGAAGCATCATCTCCAAATGTCATCACCAGTACTTTCACTTTATTTGATACTGATGTCATTGCATTGATAGATCCAGGATCAACTCATTCCTCTGTGTGTATGAACTTAGTATTGAATAAGACTCTACCTATTGAGTCTACTGAATTTGTGGTTAGAGTGTCGAACCCCTTAGGCAAGTGTGTCCTAGTGGATAAAATATACAAGAATTGCCCATTGGTGTTTCGTGATATATGTTTTCTTGCCAATTTGATGTTACTACCATTCAATGAATTTGACATAATTCTGGGCATGGATTGGCTTACTCTGCATAATGCCATCGTGAATTGTAAAAGAAAGAGTATTGAGTTGAAGAGTCAGTATAGTGAAATAGTTCGAATTGAATCCAATGATATGAAAGGATTACTAGTTGTTGTGTCTATTATGAACACTATGAATTATGTGTAGAAAGGTTGTGAAGCTTATTTGGCGTATATGATTGATACAAAAATGTCGAAAAAAGAAGGTTGAATCTATGCCTGTGGTATGTGAGTTTTCAGATGTGTTTCCTGAAGAGTTGCCGGGATTACCTCTAATTCAAGAAGTGGAATTTGGTATTGGATTAGTGTCAGGGACCACTCCCATTTCTATAGCTTTGTATAAAATGGCACCAACAGAATTGAAAGAGTTAAAATCGCAGTTGCAAGAATTAACTGATAGAGGATTTGTACGACCAAGTTGCTCACCTTGGGGAGCTCCTGTGTTATTTGTGAAAAAGAAAGATGGAACTATGAGAATGTGTATTGATTATCGACAGTTGAACAAAGTGACGATAAAGAACAAATATCCGTTGCCTCGCATTGATGATTTGTTTGATCAGCTCAAGGGAGTTACAGTCTTTTCAAAGATAGACTTGAGATCGGGTTACTATCAGTTAAAAGTTAAAGAATCTAATGTACCGAAGACTGCTTTCAGAACGAGGTACGGGCATTACGAGTTCTTAGTGATGCCTGTCGGACTAACAAATGCTCCTGCAGTGTTTATGGATCTAATGAATCAGATATTCAGACCGTATTTAGATCGCTTTGTTGTGGTGTTCATTGATGATATTTTGATCTATTCGTGTGATGAAATGCAGCATGCTGAACATTTGAGAATCGTGCTACAAACTCTACGTGAGAAGCAATTATATGTAAAGTTTAGTAAATGTGAATTTTGGTTGCGTGGGGTTTGATTTCTTGGGCATATTGTATCAGCTGCTGGCATACGAGTTGATCCGAGTAAAATCTCTGCTATTTTAGAGAGGAAGCCTCCGAGAAATGTGTCTGAAGTCCGTAGTTTTCTGGGAATAGCGGGATATTATAGGCGGTTTGTGAAAGGTTTCTCTATGATTATGACTCCTTTGACAAATTTGTTACAGAAAGATGTTAGATTCGAGTGGTTAGAAAAGTGTCAGTAGAGTTTTGAGCAGTTAAAAGTATTGTTAACAGAAGCACCAGTGTTGATTCAAGTCGAATCAGGCAAAGAGTTCATAGTTTATAGTGATGCATCGTTAAATGGTTTGGGCTGTGTGCTGATGCAAGAAGGGAAAGTCATTGCTTATGGTTCGAGACAGTTAAAGCCGCAAGAAAAGAATTATCCGATGCATGACCTTTAGTTAGCTGCGATTGTGTTTGCGTTAAAGATTTGGCGTCACTATTTATTTAGTGAGAAATGCCATATTTATACTGATCATAAGAGTTTAAAGTATTTGATGACTCAGAAAGATTTGAACTTGCGACAGAGAATATGGTTAGAATTATTGAAAGACTACGAACTTGTAATAGATTACCACCCGGGTAAAGCTAATGTTGTAGCTGTTGCCTTGAGTCGAAAATCATTATATGCTTTGCGAGCTATGAGTAATCAGATAGATCTGTGTGATGATAGTGCGGTTGTATCTGAATTGAAAGTAAGGCCGATGTTCATACAGCAGATTTGTGATGCTCAGAAAAATGATGTTGAAATGATGGCTAAACAAACTCAAGGTGAATTGAATGCTGAATCAGAATATCGAGTTGGTAGTGATGATTGTTTGAGATTTAGAGACTGGATTTGCGTTCCGAGAAATTTAGAGTTAATTTCAATGATACTGAATGAAGCTTACAATAGTCATTTGACTGTTCATCCGAGGTGTACAAAAATGTATAATGATTTGAAACAATTCCATTGGTGGCAAGGTATGAAAAGAGACATTTCCGACTTTGTGTCGAAATCTTTAGTTTGTTAGCAAGTCAAAGCTGAACATCAAGTTTCGTCTGGTTTGTTACAACCGATTATGATTCCTGAGTGGAAATGGGAGAGAATTACTATGGGCTTTGTGTCGGGTTTGCCCTTATCTCCGAGCAAGAAAGATGCAATCTGGGTGATAGTTGATAGATTGACGAAATTAGCTCATTTCATTCCGATGAGAATCAATTATTCTTTAGGTAAGTTAGCTGAACTGTATATCAATGAGATTGTGAGATTGCACAGACTACCGTTATCTATAGTGACTGACAGAGATCTGAGATTTACCTCACGATTTTGGAAGAAATTGCAAGATGTTTAGGAATGAAATTGCAATTCAGTACTACTTTTCATCCGCTAACAGATGGTCAATCAGAGCGAATCATTCAGATTCTGGAAGACATGTTGAGATGTTGTATACTTGAATTTGAAAGTACGTGAAAAGCATTTATCTTTGATTGTGTTAGTTTTCAATCTAGCATTAAAATGGCACCATATGAAGCTCTTTATGGTCGAAAGTGTCGAACTCCATTGTATTGGAATGAGCTGGGTGAGAATAAGATTCACAGGGTTGATCTGATAAAAGAGACTGAATAGAAAGTGAAAGTAATTTGTGACAATTTGACAGCAGCCTCAGATCGTCAGAAGTCTTATGTAGATTTGAAAAGGAAGGATATTGAATTTGAAATTGGTGATAAAGTGTTTTTGAAAGTGTCTCCGTGGAAAAAAATACTTTGATTTGGCCAAAAGGGCAAGCTGAGTTTGATGTTCATCGGACCGTATGAGATTATTGAACGAGTTGGGCCGGTTGTTTATGGATTGAGATTGCCATCTGAGTTAGAAAAGATTCATAACGTGTTTCATGTGTCAATGCTTTGACGGTACAGATCAGACCCGTCTCATGTGATTGCTCCTACTGAGATTGAGATTCAGTCAGACTTGTCGTATAGTGAAGAACCTATTCGAATTATGGCTCGAAAGATTAAAGAGTTGAGAAACAAAAGAATTTCCTTAGTGAAAGTATTATGGCATAAACACGGTGTTGAACAGGCCACGTGGCAGCCTGAGAACATTATGAGAGAGCAATATCCACACCTAATCACTAGAAAGATTTTTGGGGACGAAAATCCCTATAGGGGGAGAGTTGTAACAGCTCGGTTTAGACCCTAGTTGGAAGAGTGGTTTCGAGACCACAAATCCGAGGCCGTAAAAATTATTTAATATTATTTTCTGTGTGAATAGTATGTGTCATAGTCTGTGTGAAAATTTTGTGTGATAAATTGATCGTTTGTGTGCCGAATTAAGAAAAAGGACTTAATTGCATAAGGTGTAAAAGAGTGTGCTGATTTTTAAGTGTCAAATTGTGGATGGCTTTTTAAGGTGGAGGCTTATGAGGCAATTAAGCCATTAAGTTAGTGGATGGTGGATGGACATTTATAACCAATTATAATGCATGTTATAATGTTTTCTAATAAGGATAAAATAGTAAAGTATGTATTATTATGTATTAAATAAAACAAAAAGAAAGATGAAACAATGTTCATCTTCTTGGTGCCGAAATTAGAGAAGAAAAAGGAGGAAGAAAAGCTTTGAAATTTCGACTAGGGTTAAGCTTGATTTAAGGTATGTTTGAGCTCGATTTTTTATAATTTCTATGTTTTCGTAACCGTTGCTTCGTGCTCTAGCTAACCCATATTGTAATTTTATGAATTGATGATGTATTTGTGATGTGTCATTGATGAGTATGTGAGCTTGGTGATGAGTGTTGGTGTTAAATGAAAGATATGTGTTTAATGAACATGTGTTGTTCTTGAATTTTTGATGAATTTAGCTAATTAGTGCTAAATTGTGAAAATAGCATTTTGAATGACTATAATGAGAAATAAATGAAATGTGTGGGTTTGTATAAGCTTGGTGAGAATTCAGCTAGGCTTGAATCAAGTGAAATTATGTGAATTTGATGATTTTGTGAATTAGGGACTAAAGTGTCGAAATGAGAAAATGTGAGGGCTATTTTGTAAAATGCCCTAAATGTGTGTGTGGACTAAATTGAATGAGTTAGTGATTGAATGGATTGAATTTAAATATGTATAGACCAAGAGAGGAGAGGTTCGGATCGAGATCGAGGCAAAGAGAAAGTGCTCGATTAATCGATGTTTTGGTATTTTGACATTCGAGGTAAGTTCGGATATAATACATGTTATTAAGATATGATTTAGCATTATGAAACGAATGTGTATATGTGTATGAAATCGAGATGCTATGTGCAAGATTTAGTTGATGCCACTAGGTGTGCAAAATTGAAATTGAAATAGAAATGAATAGCACTGTGTGTGCGATGTTATGAAAGCTTCGGCTTATTGACGTGGCACTGTGTGTGCGATACCGAGATAAGTCAGTTGGAAAGTTAGGCACTAAGTGTGCGATGACTAACATGTTACGATCATGTATATGGCACTGAGTGTGCGATTATATTGAATGAATATCAGAGGATGATTGACTTGTAATATCGAGTATTGAGTAGCTTGGAAATTGAATAATTCTATGATAGCTGAGGTATGTATTGAACCTTTGTGGTTGATGAGTTTATAGATAAAGATATGAATGGATGACTAAGTAATTTTTAGCTAGGGATGATATGGTATGAATAAGAGAGAATAGATCTATGTCATGGTTATTATATACATTGATTTGATTTGATGAGTTAAGTCTATTGTATGTCGAACTTACTAAGCTTTGGAAAACTTACTGTGTGATTTGTTTCTCTGCTTTGCAGTGTCAGTAAAGCTAGCTCAGATCTGGGGATCGTCAGCTTCTCAATCACACTATCGGCATTCTATTTTTGTACTTTTGGAAAGATGTACATAGATGAAATATGGCATGTATAGGCTTGTTGTTTTGATTCACATTGAGATGTGTAAATAGCCATGTGATATGGCTAGCTAAATGTTGGTAATGTGCATGAGTGAGTATGGTATTTGGTGAATATTTGGATATAGCATGTTGGTAATGAATTAGTTGATAAATGATGAGTCCAATGATGAATTAATGCCTTAGTGGTTTAGTGAAGTTATGGATGATTTATATCTAGATTCATATGTAATTTGGTTGTATAAAATGGCATGCTTAGAAATGAAATTATATGGGATGATATGATGATTGTTGAAATGAAATTGGTTACAAATTGTGTGTATAAAGATGCTCAAATGTGCTTATAGGTATGACCCTAGTGGATGGCATTTTGGCCTTGAAAATGGCCTATAATGTCACACGGTCGTGGCGCATGGGCGTGCCTAGCGACCGTGGGCTAAGTTTATAGCTATCATAACAGTACACGGCCTTGGCACAAGGACGTGTTTGCTGCCTAGTAGCCATGTGACTTTTAATAGGATCGACCACGGCCAAAGTACACGGGAGTGCTTGGCGGCCGTGGAGCAAAGGTCAGTTTCGACCATGGAGAGGACACACGGGTGTTTTTAGCAGCCGTGGGAGGCACACGGCCTACCCCCACTGGCGTGTATCCCCTGAAACCTAGAAAAGTTTTAAATTTCCATGAAGTTTCTATATGTGCTTTGATTTAGTCCCGAACCATCTCTAGCATGTGTTTTGGGTCTTATACGCCTTAATAAGGGACTAACTGTTTATGTTTAATGTATTATGATGATGATTAACTTTGTGTCGAAAATGAGTTGTGAAGTGATCCTTTTATCCTGTAATGCCTCTTAACCCTAATCCGGCGCGGTTTCGGGTTAGGGGTGTTACAGTCATTTTTTCATAAGGGTAGATTATGAAGTATAATGACTTATAAAGTGATTAAATGAGTAAATTTTGTTGTTCTAGATCGAAGAAAACGAGATTCGGACCTAGAACGGGAGAAAAGAGAAATGTGGACAAATAGGTTCTTTTTCTACCTTTTTTTCGGCATCAAGGTAAGTTTGTATGAATTTAAGACTACATATGTTTTTATGTTTAAAATTAGTTAATATGATGTCTAATGTACATTACTTCCATGAAGTTGATTATCAATGTCAAACAAGAAAATTAATGAGAACACACAAGTAAAAATCCCGGTTGAAGATTTGGAATAACGAGGATACCAATGTCACAACATGAGACAAGGAAAGTCTATGTAAGACCATGTCAAGACATGTCATTGGCACTCAAGACATGGCATCGGCATTCAAGGAATGTTGGTCCCGTATAAGACCATGTCTGGGACATGGCACTGACACCATACAAGGAAGGTCTCATGTAAGACCATGTCTGGGACATGGCATCGACACCATACAAGGAAGGCCTCGTGTAAGACATGTTTGGGACATGGCTTCGGCATCAAAGGAAGATCTCGTGTAAGACCATGTCTGGGACATGGCATCGACACTAAGTTAAGGGATCCCATGTAAGACCATGTCTGGGACATGGCATTGGCATCGAGACCCATATTTGATGAGATCGAGCATCCTTCGTTATTCTGACTAATTCATCGGGCAAAAGAGTAAAGCATGAAAAAGGTACAAGAAAGTTAATCAAGTAATGATATTAGCAAGTTAAGTTACTCAAATTTGATTAAGAGCATTATTTAAGTTAAAAATGATGAGGATGGAGTTTATGTTTGCATTAGCAAAATGTACTAATCTACGTGATTAATTGATACAGGTACCATGATCATAATACAAGTATGAAATTATTATGTAACATGTGATGAGTAAGAACAAGTATGAGTAAGTAAGCCCAAGCATTTGAGACTTATATTGTTGTTGATGTGTGAGTTGCATGGGACAATGACTGGCTTGTAAATATTTGATGATGACTAGCTATTAGCATGGCTCACTATAAATATGCTTTAGTATTATAAGTGTGTAAATGAGAATTAATACAAAGAAAACATGATACAATAAAGTTAGTAACAAAACAGCTTGGACAGCAGTAGTTGTATCACTTTGAAAATTCACAAAAAATGGTGGAAAATGAATTAGAAGTTTAATAAGATATGAAATTAAATTTTATTGAGTCTATTATTGCACAAAAGAAACAGAATAAGCAAAATAATTATACAAAAATAATAAAGGGGTAAAATTTATATGCTTGAATTTATTAATGAGTCTATTTTCAAGAGAAACAAACAAAAACATCATTAGAGTTCTGTACCATGAGAAAGTTTATTTTTACCGAAGAGGGGTTAGAATTATCGGATAGCAAAACAGGGGAGACTTTAAAGAATAAACTGTACTAATTGGCTTAACCAAAAATTCTGGAAATTTTATGGTAAGAAGATAGTTGAGTCTAGTTTCAAGGAAAATTAGTAGATCTTAATTTAGAGGGTCGTAGCTCCGGATAAAAATAATTTAGTGACTATAACTCGAGTAGATAACTCAAGATGAATATAAGTGAATTGAGAAAGATTATGCAATAATGATGGCATTAACTTGAGAACTCAAAATAAGTATTATTAAAAGCATGGTGATAAATTGTTTATTATTTACTTACATACTTACTAAGCTTTATAGCTTACTCCCCTTCCTTTCTCATATCATGTAGGGTTTTATACCAGATATGCTATCACACTATCAAGCTATCATTATAGGTATAAGTGAATGCAAAACCTTTTGAGTCTATGGCATGTATAGGTTTTTGATCATTTTAGTCATGACATATTGTGAGCTAAAGGCTTGGTTAGTAAGATTATGCAATTTTTTTGTATATGGCCATTACAAATTGGTCAATATTTGTTAAGTTATATACCTTTTCATGATGATAAGTTTATACATGTATGTTATTTTAATGGATGTAATAATTGAGTTGTTTGAGATAGTATACGTGTGTTTATGTTTCAGGGTGGCATTTGGCTTGGAAAATAACCTTATAATTGTCCACACGGGCAGACACACGGGCATGTGTCTAGTCCGTGTGTGACAAAAGGTCAACCCCATGTGTGTGTTGACAGGCCGTGTGTCCCCTGAATTAAATTACGAAAATACGATTCGTCATGCGGGCCGGCACACGGGCGTGTGCCATGGCCGTGTGCCATTAAGGGTTTGATGACGTCATAAACAGAGAGCTCTACGGGTAGGAGACACGGGCATGTCTAGGTCGTGTGAAGGACACTAGTTACAGATACGGACGTGTGCTCAGCTGTGTAAAATAAGTCAGTGTCGACCACGAGTGTCGAACACGGGCATGTCTTAGGGGCACACGGGCATGTCCCTCGGTCAACAAGGGCGTGTGGCCCCTGTTTAGGAAAAATTTTTCAAGAAGCGCAAAAGTTTCCAATTAAAGCTTGAAACCTTCCGGATGTATGTTTAAGGCCTTGTGGGCCCATAAAATGTATGTTATTAGCAGTAAAGAAGAGTTTTAAGATGGAATGAAATTTTATAGCCCTATAATTCAAGTTCAAGTAAAGTTAAATCCGGTAATGCCTCGTGCCCTATTCTGGCGTTGAATATGGGTAAGGGGTGTTACACTACTACTTTTGTGGGATATTCTAATAAAGACAGAGGTACCCAAAGTTCCAGTCCTAAACCTCAGGCTACATTTGTAGCGAGTGTGGATAGTGTCAGTGATGCCAAACCTGAGTGTAAGCACTGTAACAGACCACATTATGGTGAGTGTTGAGTGAAAAGTAGAGCGTGTTTCAGGTGTTATTCCTTAGACCACTATCTTATAGATTGTCTAGAGAAATTCAAGAAAGAGAAAGTTCAGACTATGAGATCAAGCAACACAGCTGTGAAAGGTAGACCACCTCGTAACCTCAAAAATGTGAGTGATAGTCGTGGTGTGACAAAAGACTCTATTATCAGATTCGAGGCACGAGCACTGGCTAGGGCTTATGCTATTCATGCTCGCGAGGATGCTTCTGCGCCAGATGTTATTATCGGTACTTTCTCAATTTATGATACTGATGTAATTGCTTTGATTGACTCGAGATCAACCCATTCATATGTTTGCACGAATTTAGTATCTAGTAAAAACTTACCTATTGAGTCCACTAAACTCGTGGTTAGAGTATCGAACCCCTTAGGTCAGTATGTGCTAGTTGATAAAGTTTGCAAGAATTGTCCTTTGATGACTCAAGGTTACAGTTTTCCAGCTGATTTGATGTTGTTACCGTTTGATGAACTTGTTGTAATTCAGGGTATGGATTGGCTAGCTCTGCATGGTGCTGTTGTAAACTGTAGACGAAAGCTTATCGTATTAAAATGTCAAAAAGGTGAGATGCTTCGTATTGAATCAGATAATCCGAGTGGGTTACCTATTGTTATATAAGCTATGTCGGCACAGAAATATGTGAGAAAAGGTTGGAATGCTTATCTTACTCATCTACTGGATATTAAAGTGTCTGAATCAAAGCCTGAATCAGTGCCAGTGGTTTGCGAGTATCCCGATATGTTTCCAACTGAGTTACCTGGATTACCATGTTTAAAGAGGTTGAGTTTGTATATAGAAGTTGTATCGGGAATATCATTGGTATCAATAGCACCTTACAGAATGGCTCCTATTGAGTTAAAAGAGTTGAAAGCACAGCTGCAAGAGTTGTCAGATAGAGGTTTTGCTCGACCTAGTTTTTCACCTTGAGGTGCACCGGTGCTGTTTGTTAAGAAAAAGGATGGATAGATGAGATTATGTATTGACTACCGTCAGCTCAACAAGGTTACAATCAAGAATAAATATCCACTACCTCGAATTGTTGATTTGTTCGATCAGTTGAATTGTAACATCCCGAAATTGGGCCTAGTAGGATTTGGACCAATGGGCCTTGAGCGTAGTAGCATTTAAATTTTTGTAGAATAAGAGAACGGCTTGTTTGACCTATTAGATAAGTGATTTTGCAAGGTTAGAGGGCTTCTATAAAGTCCCGAGATCAAACTTTGGCTTTAGAGAAATTTTGGTTTTAGGTGAAAAACCCTGGGAGTTAGTAGGTAGGCTTTAAGAATAAAATATGGTGGAAAATGACACAAGTGGAGTGTGTGGTGTAGTGGCAAAGTGACGCCACTTAGGGAGCAAGGGGGATGATGCCACTAGGAAGGAAGGAGGTCCAAGGTTCAAGTCTTGGCTCTTGCATTTTTGGTTTTCTTTTTACATGGACCTTAGTATTTGGCTATAGATTTATATTTAGTTGCGCATGGTTTAAGACACAGGAAGAGCTTGTGGCCAAGTGGTTAGCGGCGTGGATTATGTTGCAAGGGAGCCTGGGTTCGAATCTCATGAGAAGCAAGAGAGTATTTATTTTGCGAATTGGATGAGAAGAGTTTGAGTTGGATTTAAACTCTGCTGATGGAAGGATCCCACATCAAAAAGATACAAAGAAGGAAGGTGAGAAGCTAGTTATATATATAGCATTCTAGGAGGAGGATGAATACAGCTTGGAGGGCGTTTGGGCACAGTAGTGGTCGGAGTGCGGATTAGCACCAGATTCTTATCAGGTGTATAACTCTCTACTTTAGTTGTAGAGTGGCAAATGCCGAAGCAATAGTAGCCACACGAGCGTGCGAGCACACGTGTGGGGCTTTGACGCGATAGTTGAGGCCATCAGTAGTATTCTTGTGGGTTGAGGCTGCTTGGGCCAAGATGGGCCGAAGTGGCCTAATGGGCCCGTGGGCCCAATTAAATAAAATTGTATGGTGTAGTATATAGTGAACTAGACTAGGTGAATCTCATATACGTGGCTAGATTTGTATTAGGTGGGCCACACGAGCGTGTGGGCCCGAATGGGCCGATATTGGGTTTTAGGCCCAATAGTCCGATGTGACCGAAAATGGTAGCTGAGTCGCTCGGGGCCACATTAGGCCTTCGGAAAGGCCATTGCAGGTGTAAAATTACTGAAATACCCTCAATAGGTAAATTACAAAAATACCCTTGCTAGGTAAATTTACGGTTATACCCTTAGAGGTTGATTAGCTTGATTATGTTGTATTATGTCTATCTAATTATGGTGGTAATTCATGTTATACTTATATTTGATATATGTTTTGCATACATGTCATACTGCATACACGAATTATTATGGCATGGCATGTTGTATGGGTTGGGGTATGATGAGAAGAGGGAGGAAACATGATCTCTTTTAGAGTGTCACCAGTGGTGAGGTACCACAAGTAAGTTGGCCCCACATATGATATTTTGGTTTGGAATCACCAGTGGTTTGGTACCACATATATTATTTCTGTGAGTCGTCCCAGTGGTTTGGTACCACAGTGGGTTGGCCCCACATATATTCATTAAAGGATTGTCACCAGTGGTTTGGTACCACATATATTGTTTCTGTTACTCATCCCAGTGGTTTGGTACCATAGTGGGTTGGCCCCACATATATTCATTAAGGGATTGTCACCAGTGGTTAGGTACCACAAGTGGGTTGGCCCCACATATGATTATTTGTGACTTTTGTCACCAGTGGTTTGGAGGTACCACCAGTGGCTAGGTGCCACAGATATTGGGTAGATTCCGGAGATATGGAGGGTGGATACTAGGTTGATTAGGTTGCATTACATACATGCTTAATATATGATTGGTGTGAGAGCTCAAAGCTCAACTGGACGGGGATTTACACACTGAGTCTCGGTGACTCACCCCCTCCATTAAATTTTGCAGGTAATCCTTAGACCGCGGATATGGAGCTGAGGTGGACTCGAGGTGGCCATGTATTACGATTGCTTTCGTAAACTTCGTTTTAATTTGAACTTATTTTAATTCGGGGTTTTATTTTGTAATAAAGACACTATTACTTTAAATTTGGTATTTTATTTGGTTTAGCTTTTAATTTGATTATTGCCTATTATTGTTAAATGTTCAATACGGGAATTTCCTAAACCCTTAATAATCATTTTCCAAAATGTTAAATAAAGGATTACCAGCGAATAAATATTTAAACTCGAAATTTTTAACAAACGCGCAGATTTTAAACAACCCTTTCATGTGACATGCCAGATCCGGTCATAACTTCTAGGCCGGGTTTGGGGTGTTACATGAAAGGTGCCATAGTATTCTCGAAGATTGATCTTTGTTCTGGCTATTATTAGCTACGAGTGAAAGGTTCAGATGTGCTAAAGACTGCATTTAGAACCAGGTATGGATACTATGAATTTCTTGTGATGATGTTTGGTTTAACTAATGCACCTGCAGTATTTATGGATTTGATGAGCAAAGTATTCAGACAGTATCTAGGGAGATTTGTTGTGGTATTTATTGACGACATTCTGATCTATTCTAGAGACAAGTCCAAACATGCTGAGCATTTGAGAATTGTTTCACAAACTCTACAAGATAAACAATTGTTTGCTAAATTTAGCAAATGCGAGTTCTGGCTTCGAGAAGTTAGTTTTATGGGACATATAGTTTTGGCTCAAGGCATCAGAGTTGGTCTGAGTAAAATTTCCGCATTTGTTGATTGGAAACCATCGAAAAATATATCCGAAGTTAGAATTTTCTTGAGATTAGTTGGATATTATCGAAGATTCATCAAAGGGTTCTCAATGATAGCTACATTGATGACGCGGATATTACAGAAAGATGTGAAGTTTGAATGGTCTGATAAATTTTTGCAAAGTTTCAATCAGTTGAAAGCACTGTTGATCAAAGCAGTAGTTTTAATTCAGCCTGAATAGGGTAAAGAATTTGTGATTTTCAGCAATGCATCTTTAAATGGTTTAGGCTATCTTTTGATGTAGGAAGGCAAAGTAATAGCTTATGCTTCCAGACAGTTACAACTGCACGAAAAGAACTATCTGACACATGATTGAGAGTTGGCAGCTATTGTGTTTGCATTGAAAATTTTGCTACGTCACTTGTTTGATGAAAAATGTCACATATTTACTGATTACAAGGGTTTAAAGTATTTAATGTCGTAGAAAGATCTAAATTTGAGACAGCGCAGATGGCTCGAACTATTGAAAGATTATGAATTGATCATTGATTATCATCCGAGAAAAGCAAACGTAGTTGTTGATGCCCTGAGTAAAAAGTCCTTGTTTTCTCTAAGTGTGATGAATACGCAACTAAAATTATCTAACAATGGATCGATCTTAGTCGAGTTAAAAGCTAAATCGATGTTTTTACAGTAGATCTGCGAAGCTCAAAAATGTGATAGCGAGTTGCTAGCTAAACGGGTACAGTGTGGATCGACTTTTGATTCAGAATTTCAGATAGGATCTAATGATTACTTACTATTCAAATGTAAAGGTTGTGTACTGAAGAATCCAGAGCTTAAACAAAAAATTTTACATGAAGCTCATAGTGGTAGCATATATGTTCATCCGGGAAGCAATAAAATGTACAGTGATTTGAAACTATTGTACTAGTGGCTGCGAATGAAACGTGAGATTTTTTATTTTTTATCGCGATGTTTGATATGTCAGCAAGTTAAAGCTGAACATCAAGTACCTTTAGGACTGTTACAGCCAGTGATGATACCAGAGTGGAAATGGGATAGAGTTACTATGGATTTCGTATCGGGTTTACCCCTATCTCCGAGAAAGAAAGATGCCATCTGGGTTATCATTGATCGTTTGGCTGAGTTATATATTGGCTGAGTTATACATTTTATTTTGGTACGTACAGATTTCTCCTTTGATATATTGGCTGAGTTATATGTCTCTAAGATTGTTAGATTACACGGAATGCCAATCTCAATTATTTTGGATAAAGATCCACAATTTACATCACGATTCTGGAGGAAGTTACATGAAGCTCTTGGTACGTGATTGCATTTTAGCACTGCATTTCACCCTCAGACCAATGGTCAATCTGAGTGTGTGATTCAAATTCTCGAGGATATGCTTTGTTGCAATGTATTAGAGTTCGAAGCCAAGTGGGAGAAATATCCATTATCGGACTAAGATTAAGAGGCATTACCAGACATATCGGAACATTTTACTCTCATTTCACAATATCAATCATACAACATTGTTTCTTAATGATTCATACACATATAGTCCCTTCAGAAAGTCTACGAGACCTTAAACATGCTTTAAAGAGGGTTCAAGATCAAACCTATCTCATACAGAAACTTTGTGGAACTTTGAAATTTTTTCTTTTAAAATAGGGCACACGCCCATGTGGCTAGGCCGTGTGCCACACACAGCCATGCCTGGGACCATGCCTCAGCCCGTGTGCACAACTGACTTGAATCACACGGCCTGTCACACGTCCGTGTGTCTGGCCCGTGTGCAACATTGACTTGATTCACACAGCCTATCACACGCCCGTGTGTCTGGCGTGTGAACAATTATAGGCCATTTACAAGGCCAAATTGCCACCCATTTTGGGTCATACCTACAAGCATCAAACAAGCATCAGTTCATATCCAAAAGGCAACCAAAAACATACCAAATCATTCACAATTTGACCTTTAATAACATCATTCATTTCCATATACAAATCCAACTCAAACATACCAATTCAAAGTACCAACTTCATATCAAAAACATGTGATTCATACATCATATTACTCCATTTCAATTCATAGCATTTCTCAAATCAACAATGAAACTTACTAAAGTTGACCATTTCTTTTGGCCATTCATGGGCACATCAAAAAATACCAAATTTTGCATCACATAGCATGCACTAAATTCACTCTATAATCACATTCATTATCAAACCATATCACATTGTTATATTTACACATTTCAAAACATAATCAAAGTTCTGTAGCCTATACATGCCATACTTCAATATGTACATTTTCAAAAGGTACCAAAATATAGTTTGATAGTGTGGTGATGATCCTCGACGATCCCCGAGCTTCCGGTAGCTTCGATAATCTATAAAACAATTAAAACACACACAAAGTAAGCTTATAAAAGCTTAGTAAGCCATATACAAATAAACTCATCACATAAACAATTACAAACTATTTCATTCATATGAACTACGGCATATCACAATTGCAAATTCATATTTCTCATCTAGCTTAAATGTTCATAACCACTTGCTTATAAACATATCACATTTTCTATATAGCTCACATATCAAATGATCATATTCATACTTATCTTCCATTTCCAAATTTCATATACATTTCATACGCACCTGAAATGAATACATATTCAATCATATCTCAGAATGCTCGTTGAACCGTTCAAAATCAAATAGGGTACTCGGATAGCTCAGAAAGCTCATACAATGCCAAAGCCACAGACGTGGTCTTACATGTAATCATTATCGATGCAATTGTCCCAGACAGGGTCTTACACATAAATCACAAATTGATGCCAACGTCCCAGATGTGGTCTTACACGATAACTCATATCAGAATCCAATGTCATGACATACGTATCCTAACTACTTCCTAAGGTTCGAACGGGACTTTTCAGACGTCGCCACATTATCGGAACTTTCTCGGATTTCAAATATTCAGTTCAAATAGACATATATCACAATTCATTCACATATAAGCAATAATAATTCAATTCAAACACATTTATTTGTATATCGACTTACCTCGTACGGATTCGGATGGAAATAAACGATTACTCGACCACTTTAGATCTCCCTCGATCTAATTTTGTCTTCTTTTGTTCTTGATCTATACACATTCAAATTTAGCTTATTCATTCACCAAATCATTCAATTTAATCAATATACACATATTTAGGACATTTTACAAATTAGCCCTCACATTTTCACATTTTGACATTTTAGTCCCTATTTCTTAAAATCACAAAATACAATAATTTAACAATATCATAGCTTGGCTAAATATTCATTTAACTCATATAAGCCCATATTTTTCATTTATTTCACATTTTAGTCCCTCAATATTTCATTTTCACAATTTAGCCCAAAATAGTCAAATTCATCGAAAATTCAAAGATAATGCATATTAATCTATCACATATCCTTCATATTTCATCAACTATCATCACAAAGCTTACAAAATCATCGATGGCATAACTCACAATCTTCATCACATTCAGAAATTTAGACATGGGCTAGGTAGATGACAAAGAAACGATCTCAAAAACATAGAAATCATCAAAAATTGAGCTCAAAACACATACCTAATAAATCATGCAAGGGCCGAATTTAATGAAGCTTCAATGGCTGTTTCTTTTCTATATATTCGATGGTGGAAGATGATGATGATAAAAGAAATTTACATAATTAACCTTTAATAAAAACATATAATAACATATAATTGATGGTCATTTATGCCCATTCCCACTATCCATAGTCTATTTGCATAATAAGGAATTCATAGTTAATAAGCCATAGTAATATAGCACATTAACAAATAGCATACAACTTTTTCATTTTGCACGATTAAGTCCTTTTATCAAATTAACCAACCAATCAGTAAAATTAAATCACGAAATTTCCACACATATAAATTTACATACTGTAAATGCCAAAATAAAATTTTAAAAAAAATAATTTTACAACCTTAGATTTTTGGTTCCTAAACCACTGTTTAGATTAAGGTCTAAACCGAGCTGTTACATCGTTGGTCAAATTCGCGTATAATAACAGTTTTTAGTCGAGCATAAAGATGGCACCGTGTGAGGCTTTGTATGGTCGTAAATGCCGAACTCCATATATTGGGTTGAGCTCAGTGAGAAAAAGATACACGGGGTTGATTTGATTCGTGATACAGAAGAAAAAGTAAAAGTGATTCGAGCAAGTCTGAAGACAGCTTCAGATCATCAGAACTTATACGCGGTCTTAAACGTAAAGACATCGAATTCCAAGCTAGCAATAGAGTTGTAACAGCCCGTTTTTAGTCAAACCAGAATAGTGGTTTTGGAACCACAAATCTGAGGTCAAAATATTTATTTTATTATTATTTTAATGTTTACAGCATGAATATATGATGGTGTGAAATTTTTGTTAAGAAATTTTTGCAATTGGTTGCTCGATTTGATAAAAAGGACTAAATCGCGTAAAATGCAAAAGTGATATTCTATTAGCTAAAGGTGTAAAATAGCTATAGAACTTTAAAGTTAAGGTCCTTATGTTTTAATTAGACCATTATATTCGTGAGTGGACATTTATGGGCATAAAACAAGTGAATTTGAATGTTTTAAACCAAGGTTAATTTAGTAATTTATGAAATAAAGTTAATTAAATTAAAACAAAACAAAAAGGTTTTTGATTCATTCATCTTCTAGGCCGAATGAAGCATGGAGAAAAGCCATTCTAGGGCTTAAAATTTTAGACTACTTCAAGGTGCAATTGTAAGTCCGTTTTTGGTCGTTTTTAATGATTTTTATGTTTTTTTTTGTGATCATTGCATCTAGTACTAGCTAGACTAGGGACTATTTTGCAAAACTTTTAAAGATTTTGAAATATATCATTGATGAATATGTATGATTTTTTATAATTGATGATAGATTTTAAATGCTTGTTGATAGTTAGACAAGTTTTGTAAAGAGATTTTTTTGTGAAAATGCAAAATAGGGATTAAATTGAGAAATGTGTAAATTTAGTGGTGAAAATGTGAAATAAATGAAAAATATGGACTACTAGGGGCATAATGGTAATTTGGCTAGCATGGGTTTATTTTAAATTTCATTAATTTGTAATTTTATGAAATAAGGACTAAATTGTGAAAAATGTGAAATATTAGGGAAAAAGTGTAAATGTGGCCTAAAGTATATTTTGGATTGAATTGAATAAATGGATGATTAAATGAGCTAAATTTAATAATATATAGATTAAGAAAAGCAGAATACGGACTTAAATCGATGAAAGAACAAGATATCAGATTAGTCGATCGTGTCATCGTTTTCACATCTGAGGTAAGTTCGTATGTAATAAGCATTATTATAATCATACTTTAAATGCTTTGATATTGCATAAATTGTATATACGAGACTACAGTCATGTTTGACGATAATTCGGTTATGTATGGCACACAGTGTGCGAGATCGAGATAGCTTCGGCTATGTATGGCACTTAGTGTACGAGATAGAGATAGCTTCGGCTATGTATGCCACTTAGTGTGCGAGATCGAAATAGCTTCGGCTATGTATGGCACTTAGTGTGCAAGATTGAGATAGCTTCGTGTAACAACCTGTTTTTAGTCAAATCAGAACAGTGGTTTTGAGACCACAAATTTGAGATCAAAATATTAATTTTATTATTATTTTAATATTTACAGCATGGTAATATGTTGGTATAAAAATTTCATTAAGAAATTTTATTGTTTGCATGCTTAATTTGTGAAAAAGGGCTAAATCGCGTAAAGTGCGAAAGTTGTGTTCTATTAGCTAAAGGTGTTAAATGGCTATAGAACTTTAAAGTGGAAGTCCTTATATGGTAATTAGACCATTATTTGAGATAGTGGATGTGCATAGCTTGGTATTATTGAAAATTCTAAAGATATGTAAGGGTAAAATGGTAAAAAGGCTATTAAAGGTAAATTAAATAAAATAAAACAAAGTGGCCATGTTTTGTTTCATCTTCCAGTCTAAAATTACAGCATTTAGAAGCCATGGAAGCTTGAAAATTTTGATTGGGAAAAATCCTTGCATGTAAGTGCATTTTTGATCCATTTTTTAATGATTTTTGTGTTTTTGGAATCGTTGTAGCTTAATCTAGCCAATGAGGGGTTTAATTTGCAAAACCATTGAATATTTTGATAATTGCCATGGATGAGTATAATAAGGTTGTAAGAGTCCGGTTTAGACCCTAGTAGGAATATTAGTTTCGGGACCACAAATTCGAGTTAGAAAAATATTTTAATATTAGTGTTCGTGCTATGAGTATGTGAATTGGTATGTGTGAAATTTATGTGATTTATTTTTTCCAATTGTGTGATTAATTTGCGAAAAGGATTAAATCGCAGAAAGAGGACAAGTGGCATTCTATATGTTAATGTGCTAAATTGCTATGATTTGATTTGTTAGAAGTCCTTAAAAGGCTAATATGCCATTATTAAATTAGTGGACATTTATGTCCATGATTTAAATGCTTTTCATTAATGTTTCATTAAGGTTAAAAGTGGAAATTGATAATTAAATGCTTGCTTAATAAAACAAAACACAAAATTTTGTCCATTATGTTCATCCATCCCCAAATTTTAGAAAGAAAAGAAGGGTTTTAAGCTTCCTTTGCATTCGACACTCACTTAGCTCAGTCAAGGTAAGTTTTGAGCTAAGTTTTTAGTGATTTTTATGTTTTTGTGATCGTTGCTTCGTGTCCTCTTAAGCCCATGTCTCAATTCCTAAATTTGATGAAGGTTTCAAGTTATGCAATTGATGATTATATGAGTCTAATGATGTTAGTTGATGAATTATGGAAGCTTGATATGAGGTTAATATGTTTTGTCTTTGGATTTTTGATGAATTTGAGTAATTTGGGCTGAAATGAGAAAATGATATGTTGAGGGACTAAAATGTGAAATAAAAGAAATATATGGACTTATATTAAGTATAGTAACATTCGGCCTAGCATGGGTAAAATGAAATTATGTGTATTTGGTGATTTTATGAAATAGGGACTAAAATGTCAAAATGTGAAAATGTGAGGGTTAATTTGTAAAATTCCCTAAATATATGTTTATGGATTGAATTGAATGTTTTGGTGAATAAAAGAGTTAAATTTGAATGTGTATAGATCAAGAACCAAAGAAAATAGAATTAGATCGAGGGAAGTCGAAAGTAGTAGAATAGCCGTTCGTTTCTATTTTTTCCTGTACGAGGTAAGCCTATATTCATATAAATGTGTTTAAGTCGATTTATTTATGCTTATATGAAATTGAACTGTGATGAATGATTATGGAAGATGTATATGTGAAATCCGAGAAAATTTCGATAATGTGTCAGTGTCTGCAAAGTCCCGTATGAACCTTAGGAATAGTTAGGATACGTATGTCATGACATAGGGTTCCGATATGTGTTATCGTGTACGACCACGTCTGGGACGTTGGCGTCGATTTGAAATTTACGTGTAAGACCATTTCTGGGACATTGGCATCGTATACTATTTCGTGTAAGACCCTGTCTAGGATAGTGGCATCGATATTTGCTTACATGTTAGACCACGTCTGGGACGTTGGCATTGTACGAGTTTTCAGAGATATCCGAGTATCCTTAAGGATTCCGAATGGTTCAATGGGCACTCCAAGATTTGAATGATTATGTTAATTGTGTATTCAATGTAGGTACGTTTGAAATGTATGCAAAGTTTGAGTATGAAAAGTATATGTTTCAAATGTGGAATTGACATATGAAACACCCCAAACCCGGCCAACGAGCCTTGACTGGATCCGATATGTTCCTTGAGTAAAACGGCTCAAAACTTGTTTGTTTCTTTGGAAAACTTTGGGTGATTTTGGAGAAAACTTGATTTGGGGTCAAATTGAAAACATTGTTATCCTTGAAGATTAGGTTTTATTAAAACTTTATTGTTGTATCTCAAAACCATAAGTTAAAGGTAAAAGTCGAGTTTTTAGAGTCTACCATTTAATTGAAAAGTGCCAAAACATTTAAAATTTATTTTTAAGAAAAGTTACTTAAACTTTAATTTGATAAAATCGTATCATACTAAAATAATTAAATTGCATGCATAAAACAGTATCATACTAATGGCCTTATTACATAAAAGAAATCCTGAAATAAATCCAAACTTAGAAATAAAGTCTCAAAATAAAATAGCTTTAAGCTGAGCATGGCCACAACTAAGCTCCTGCCGACCCGGTCCATCTACTGAGTCTCACCCGAAAAGATATCCCACAACGGGGTGAGTCAAACAGACTCAGCGTGTAATAGCCAACACAAAGTCCCAACGATTTAGGCACATCAAATCATACATATATATATAACAAATATCAATAATGATGCAATCCTGAACCCAAACCTAGATAACCATTCGCTACACATCACCCGTACCTATGATCACATCGTGGGGATTACTAAATCAACCCTCCAGCCGCTACACATCATCGAAGGCAGTCGCTGCAGACGACTTGCTCATCGCCCTTACAAATTTTTGGCATAGCCACTAGATAATATTATGTGACATAAGTCGCCACATTCAGATTATGTGACCGAAGTCAGCAAGTATTCTGGTAAAAACCACCAGATCACTTCCCCTTTCATAATCACCCATATGCCCCATGACATACAATTCATGCAAATGTAATACTATATGCCTTATTCCATATTCATATTAATATTCACATATGTGCCATATTCCAATGTTCATAACATTTATTAACATAATGTTAAGGTTACGTACCTGAGTACTTTGTACCATTGTATGGTACCTTTAACCATCTCTTTCACATTCTTAATAACACATCCATTAAAATAACACCATAAATCCTTTAAGACTTAGGGTAGGGATACACACCTGGTTTACTTAACGAGTTCACTGAAATCCCGAAAATCCCGATCTAACGCTCTAGATCTTTAGTTCCTACATTCGGTCCACACTTAGTATTTTAGCAAAAGCCTATTCGGCTATATAACCAAATCCCGAAGGATTATCATGACCAAATCCTTACCTTGCTGCCAATTTGATTACTACTCAAATCCCAAAACTTTGTGATGTTCCCTCTTGCAATCAGCTGGACACTAAATCACTTAACTAGTTAGTTTCGGCTTTAGAACGAATAAGGAACAGATCTGAATCATTGAGTATGGCCTTGGCCGAATGTTCAGATTCACTTACCTTGCGATTTTAAATCCCGAAAGTGATCTCTTGGCTATGAAGATGTCGAAATCCTACAGAGTACATGTTAGATCCAATTCTAACATCGAATCACAATAAATAACCTTTGGCCGAATACATGACTTACCTTAGATCTTTAAATTCCCGAAGATTTCCTCCTTATGGTCGACTATAATAAGAATCTCGATATCCCTCCTCTAATGCTGTAGTCGACGGCACCCTTGCTTAAATCCAAAGAGGTATTCGGCGATATAGACTAGGTAGTGATCAATAGGTTTCAGCTTTTGGATCTACTGAACAATCGGCTAGAACCACTTTGAATATTCGGCTTTTGAGTGAACTTTCAGAAGAAGAGAAGGTTGATGATGGAGATTCGACGTCAATGGAAGAGTATGGGACTTAGGAAGAATCGGCAATGGTGGTCTTTAGGGAGAAGAAGATTTTGGCTAGAACAAATAAAAGAAAAAGAAGGGAAAAGTGATAGCTTTGGAGAGAAAAGAGTAAACGAAAGGGAGGCTAGAATGCTTAGTGAAATTCGGCTATCCTCCCTTACTAACTTGGCCGAATTTGCCACCAAAGACTCCCTTTGCCGGCCAACTCCTACTCCCTCTATCCAATCCCCTATTTTCTCTCTTCTTTTCTCAATTAAAATTAATTCAAATAAATCATCAATTATCCTTCACTTTAGCCGAAAGTTTAAAAAGGAATTTGACTTGATCTATACTCATCCACTCAGTGCCCCACTGCCGTCCAACACCTCCTCTCGTTGCAGCAAAATAAAACTCCCATTTGCTTCCCACGTTGCTCGAACCTGAGCCCTTCCTCACAGCTTATGGCCTCACATACCAAGGCCCTAAGTGGCGCCTCCAAGCCACTTTCACAAGCCCATTTTTGTGTCATTTTTCCCCTACTAATTTTCTTAAGGCCTATCAGGCCTAACTCCCTCTTTGAAACTTAAACTCAAATAAATTTCTAATGCATTCTCCTACATTCTAATATTCCTGAAATTCATAAAACACATTCAACATACACATAGACATGCTACTTCATACAATTAAGCATTAATGCATAAGCCATAAATCCCGGATATTACAGTTCTACCCCCTTAAAATAATTTCAACCTCGAAATTACCTTGCTAAAATAAGTGAGGGTATTGCTGTCGCATTGCTCCTTCCGGTTCCCACGAAGCTTCTTCCGATCCATGATTACGCCATAACACTTTGACTAGAGGAACTGATTTCCTCCGCAACACTTTCACATCTCGCTCCAAAATCTGGATCGGCTCCTCCTCGTAGGACAAATCTGGCCTCAGCTCTACCTCCTCAACTGGCACTACATGAGATGGATCCGATCGGTAACGACGTAGCATAGACACGTGGAATACGTCGTGCATCTGCTTCAACTCCAGAGGCAACTCTAACTGGTATGCCACTGGTCCAACTCGTTTCAACACCCGATAAGGTCCTATAAACATGGGACTTAACTTCCTTTTGCGACCAAATCTCATAACCTTCTTCCATGCCGATACTTTAAGGAACACTTGATCTCCTACATCAAATTCTATTTCCTTCCGTTTAAGGTCTACGTACGACTTCTGCCTATCAGATGCCTCCTTTAGCCGTGCCTGAATTACCTCAACCTTCTCTTCGGATTCTGCCACAATTTCTGGACCCAAAACTCGACGTTCCCCCAATTCCATCCAACACGTAAGAGTGCGACACTTCCGTCCATACAGCGCTTCATACGGTGCCATTCGAATACTGGCTTGATGGCTGTTATTATATGCAAATTCCGCTAACGGCAAATATTCTTCCCAACTTCCACTGAAGTCTATCACACAGCCCCTCAACATATCCTCTAACACTTGGATCACTCACTCAGACTGGCCGTCCGACTGTGGATGAAATGCCGTAGAGAAATCTAGCCTAGTGCCTAAAGCCTGAGGTAGTGCTTTCCAAAACCGAGACGTGAACCTTGGATCCCTATCTGAGATAATCGACACCGACACTCCATGCAATCTCACAATTTCTGCCACATACAATTTCACCAACTTCTGCAAAGAATAGTCAACCCTCACTGGAATAAAATGCGCGGATTCTGTCAATCGATCCACTATCACCCATACCGAGTCCTTCTTAGTAGGTGTAAGGGGAAGCCCACTAATGAAGTCCATGGTGATTCTCTTCGATTTCCACTATGGAATCTTTATCGGCTGAAGCAAGCCTGACGGAACTTGGTGTTCAGCCTTAACTTGCTGACACGTCAAGCACTTCCCTACAAATTTGGTAACTTCCCTCTTAAGACCAGGCCATCAAAACTGTTCCCTTAGATCCTTGTACAGCTTAGTACCTCCAGGATGCATAGCATAAGGGCTACTATGCGATTCCTAAAGAATTCTCTGCCTTAACTCCTTATTCTTCGGCATACAAACTTTACCATTAAAACACAATACTCCCCCGTCATTAATTCCATAATCTTCCAACTCCCCACTCTGCACTTGCCATAACTTAGCACTTAAATCATCATCTGCCAACTGTCCTTCTTTCACCTCGCTTAACCACGTCGGCTTAACTTGCAATTCTGCCAGCAAACTTCCATCGTCATACAAGCTCAGATGTGCGAACATCGCTCTCAGATCCGACACTACTTTCCGACTTAAGGCATCTGCCACTACATTCGCCTTGCCCGGGTGATACTCTATGGAACAATCTTAGTCATTTAATAACTCCACCCACCTTCGCTGTCTCAGATTCAACTCCTTCGGAGTCAATAGATACTTAAGGCTCTTGTGGTCTGTGTAGATCACTGACTTTTCTCCATATAAATAATGCCTCCATACCTTAAGAGCAAAGACCACTGCCGCTAATTCCAAGTTATGCGTCGGGTAGTTAACCTCGTGTGGCCTTAGTTGTCGAGACGCATAAGCGACTACCTTCCCGTCTTGCATCAGAACACATCCTAATCCTGTGTGAGAAGCATCGCAGTACACCACAAAATCCTTCCCTGCCTCAGGCTAAATCAAAATCGGAACTTCAGTCAAAACCCTCTTAAGCTTCTCAAAGCTCTCCTGTTGCTTATTTGTCCATACGAAAGGTACTTCCATTCTCAACAACATTGTCAAAGGTGCGGCTATTGATGAGAACCCTTCTACAAACCTCCTGTAGTAGCCTGCCAATCTCAAGAAGCTACGAACCTCAGCCACAGACTTAGGTGGTTTCCAATCTAACACTGCCTCAATCTTCCTAGGATCCACCCTTATCCCTTCTGCAGACACCACATGTCCTAAGAATGCGACCTTCTTAAGCCAAAATTCACACTTGCTGAATTTGGCATAGAGTTTCTTCTCCCTCAACACTTGCAACACAACCCGAAGATGCTCATCATGTTCTTCCTCCGACTTGGAATACACTAGAATGTCGTCGATGAACACAACGATGAACCTATCCAAGTAAGGTTGAACAACCCAATTCATCATATCCATGAACGCGGCTAGGGCGTTCGTCAATCCAAATGGCATTACTAAGAACTCATAATGCCCGTACCTTGTCCGAAAAGCTATCTTATAGATATCTACCCCCTTCACCTTCAACTGATGATATCCAAACCTTAGCTCGATCTTTGAGAATAACACGGCCCCCTTAAGCTGATCGAACAAGTCGTCTATCCTTGGCAACGGGTACTTGTTCTTGATAGTCAGCTTATTCAACTGACGATAATCTATGCACATGCGCATAGTTCCATCCTTCTTCTTCACAAACAGGACCGGTGCACCCCATGGAGACACACTAGGTTGAAAAAACCCACGATCAAGCAACTCTTGAATTTGAGCCTTGAGCTCAACCAACTCCTTTGGTTCTATTCTGTACGGTGCAATTGACACAGGAGATGTACCAGGCAGCAAATCAATTTCGAACTCCACCTCCCTGTTCGGGGGTATTCCAGGTAATTCCTCTGGAAAGACATCCACAAATTCCTTTACAGTTCTAACTCCACCAACTCCCCCTTCTTTCACATCCAATGCACTAACGAAGGCCAAAAATGCCTTGCACCCCTTCCGAACCATCTCATCAGCCTTTAAAGCAGAGACTACGTTAGACAAGTAGTTTCTTCTTTCTCCTATCATAATTATCACCTCATCCTCAGGCGTCCTTAACTCCATTCGCTTAGCTGCACAATCCAATGTAGCCCGATGTTCCACTAGCCAGTCCATGCCAAGAATGAGTTCAAATTCTCCGAAGGGTAGTTCCATGAAGTCGGCAGGAAATATCACTCCCTGAATCTCTAAGGGTACATTCCGAAATACCTTGTTCACCACTACAGTTTGACCTAATGGGCTTACTACAGTCATCTCCCTAATAGACAGTTCAAAGGCTATGTCTAGTGTTTCAGCTACACTACATACAACATAAGAATGGGTCGAGCCAACATCAATCAAAGCAAAGTAAGGCTTGTCAGCTATAAGGAACGTACCGATTATGATGTCCGGTGCGTCTCCATCCTCCCTCCGGCGAACTGCATATACAAGTCCTGGCTGTCTAGCCTCTGTATTACCAACACCTCTGCCAGGTGTTCCACGTCCTCTTCCGGAACCATTACCTTTGCCAACCTGACCACGGCCCCGCTGAGGCTGCTGTCCACCTCTTCCAGCCTGACTAAACCCCTGACCTGTTGGTCAACTTCCGTCTATTGTGATAAGACAGTCCTTAATCATGTGCTCCTTGGACCCACACTTGAAACATCCTCTTTTCTTCTTCCAACACTCTCCTAGGTGTATCTTCCCATATTAAGTACAAATACGACATCGCCTCCCGCACCGACTTGCGACCCGCGCCCATCAACTCGGGCCTCTTCTCGAACGCGTTCCGGATGACCACGGCGATCCAAAACCTCTCTTTTTTCTATTCCGATCAGTGTTCTGCCTTACAGAGTCCTTAATCCCTTCGGCTACCTTAGCCTTCTCTTCCAATACGGTAAACTCTCGCTCCTGCTGTGGAGCTATCAACAACTTCAGGTCATCCCTCAGTCCGTCCTCGAACCGGACACATCGCTCATGCTCCGTAGCCACAATCCCTCGAGCATACCGGCTCAACCTTAAGAATTCAACCTCGTACTCTACTACGGACTTGTTCCCTTTAACCAGCCCCAGAAATGCCTTTCTCTGAGCATCAGTATAACTAGTACCAACATACTTCTTCTGGTACGCAACCTTAACATACTCCCAAGTGAGATCCTCAGCTGTGGCACTATCCCGAACTGTGAGCCACCATTGATATGCCTCATCGCGAAGTAGCGACACCATTCCTTTCAGTTTCTCCTCAGCAGTCAGATCTAGCTCATCCATAATTCGCTCGGTTGCCTCCAACCAATACTCAGCCGTACTGGACGCCACTCTAGATACACCACGGAATACTTCAGCTTCATTGGCTCGGAGTCGCTCGGGTACAGATTTTCGAGCTCCCATACCTCTACCTGCTCCAGCCACCATCTCAAGAACTTGTAGCACCGCCTGCGATACTACATCATCCCCCGTCTGATCTTGCTGCTCAACACCAATAGCTGGTGGTGGGGTGGTGGTACCTCATTTTTGGACCCTTAACAAGACCTAACGGGTTCCGATATGGTCATTCTGCCTCTACCACGTCCTCGTACATTACGACCACGTCCCCTAGAACTCATTCCTACGATCATGCTTTAATCTGATTTAAGAAATTTTATGCATTAGTATTTTGTTCCACTGATTATCCGCGAACAATTTTATGAAAAGGAGCTTAGTAGTAGTTCTTTCGATCATTTCAAAGTTTTTGTTTCAAGTTTTCTACTCTAATTCAGAAAAACACAATCATTCGATAGTATCTACCACACACACATTCATCACTCGAATATTTTCGTCTGTTCTAATCCCAGGGGTATTTTCGTAATTTGTCCTATAGGGGTATTTTGGTAAATTTCCAAATCAGGGTATCTTGATATTTTGCAAAATTGGGTTTTTGGATATTTTTGTAAAGTAGGAGTGTCTTAGTAAAAATTAAGGGTAGTATGGTAATTTTATAAACCCAGGGCATTTTAGTAATTTTACAACCAGGGTATTTGGATAATTTCGTAAATCGGGATTATTTTGGATAAATTTTCAAAATAATTTTTTTCTCCAAACCAAAGGGGTAATTTGGTGATTTTAAAACTGAGGTTTTTATAAAACGGTATGGCTAGTCCCATTCGGGTTTTAATTATTGAGTTTAGCCTGTGAATGAGTCCTCTTGGTTAGGGTGAACCGTCACTACGCACCAGGTAGGATTCGAGCGAAGAGGAGGTGAGTCACTAGGACTGCTTAAATACCAGGCTCTTCTTGAATCCAATCCTAGACATGCGCACAATGGTTGCACCCTAACTCGGTGACTTAGTCACAGGTTTGTTTAATTAGGCATTAAAGTTTTATGTAATTCTTATATTGGGGTAAACTAATCCTAGGGTTTAATAACCTAATATACCAATCTACGTTCCCGTTATTCCCACATACAGATCATACAATAATTCACACAACGGTTAGGGGTACTTACCTGGTGGACTTTGGGCCAGAGACTTAGGTGCCATGCCAGAAAAACCTGCTCATTTCACAAAAATTTCCACAAAACTTATTTGGGCTTAATTTTGAAAATTTTATGGGCTTTAAACCCAAGGCCGAGAGTTTAAAACTGGGTTCTGATACCAAGCTGAAACACCCTAAACCCGGCACACGAGCCTTGACCGGGTCCGGTATGTTCCTTGAGTAAACCGGTTCAAAACTTGTTTGCTTCTTTGGAAAACTTTGGGTGATTTTGGAGAAAATTTGATTTGGGTTCAAATTGAAAACATTGTTATTCTTGAAGATTAGGTTTTATTAAAACTTTATTGTTCTATCTCAAAACCATAAGTTAAAGGTAAAAGTCGAGTTTTTAGAGTCTACCATTTAATTGAAAAGTGCCAAAACATTAAAAATTTATTTTTAAGAAAAGTTACTTAAACTTTAATTTGATAAAATCGTATCATACTAAAATAATTAAATTGCATGCATAAAACAGTATCATACTAATGGCCTTATTACATAAAAGAAATCCTGAAATAAATCCAAACTTAGAAATAAAGTCTCAAAATAAAATAGCTTTAAGCTGAGCATGGCCACAACTAAGCTCCTGCCGACCCGGTCCATCTACTGAGTCTCACCTGAAAAGATATCCCATAACGGGGTGAGTCAAACAGACTCAGCATGTAACAGCCAACACAAAGTCCCAACGATTTAGGCACATCAAATCATACATATATATATAACAAATATCAATAATGATGCAATCCCGAACCCAAACCTATATAACCATCCGCTACACATCCTCCGTACCTGCCATCACACCGTGGGGATTACTAAATCGACCCTCCATCCGCTACATATCATCGAAGGCAGTCGCTGCAGACGACTTGCTCATCACCCTTATAAATTTGTGGCATAACCACCAGATAATATTATGTGACATAAGTCACCACATTCAGATTATGTGACCGAAGTCACCAAGTATTGTGGTAAAAACCACCAGATCACTTCCCCTTTCATAATCACCCATATGCCCCATGTCATACAATTCATGCAAATGTAATACTATATGCCTTATTCCATATTCATATCAATATTCACATATGTGCCATATTCCAATGTTCATAACATTTATTAACATAATGTTAAGGTTACGTACCTGAGTACTTTGTACCATTGTATGGTACCTTTAACCATCTCTTTCACATTCTTAATAATACATGCATTAAAATAACACCATAAATCCTTTAAGACTTAGAGTAGGGCTACACACCTGGTTTACTTAACGAGTTCACTTAAATCTCAAAAATCCCGATCTAACGCTCTAGATCTTTAGTTCCTACATTCGGTCCACACTTAGTATTTTAGCAAAAGCCTATTCGGCTATATAACCAAATCCCGAAGGATTATCATGACCAAATCCTTACCTTGCTGCCAATTTGATTACTACTCAAATCCCAAAACTTTGTGATGTTCCCTCTTGCAATCAGCTGGACACTAAATCACTTAACTAGTTAGTTTCGGCTTTAGAACGAATAAGGAACAGATCCGAATCACTGAGTATGGTCTTGGCCGAATGTTTAGATTCACTTACCTTGCGATTTTAAATCCTGAAAGTGATCTCTTGGCTATGAAGATGTCGAAATCCTACAGAGTACATGTTAGATCCAATTCTAACATCGAATCATAATAAATGACCTTTGGCCGAATACATGACTTACCTTAGATCTTTAAATTCCCGAAGATTTCCTCCTTATGGTCGACTGTAATAAGAATCCCGATATCCCTCCTCTAATCCTGTAGTCGACGGCACCCTTGCTTAAATCCACAGAGGTATTCGGTGATATAGACTAGGTAGTGATCAATAGGTTTTAGCTTTTGGATCTACTGAACAATCGGCTAGAACCACTTTGAATATTCAGCTTTTGAGTGAACTTTCAGAAGAAGAGAAGGTTGATGATGGAGATTCGACGTCAATGGAAGAGTATGGGACTTAGGAAGAATTGGCAATGGTGGTCTTTAGAGAGAAGAAGATTTTGGCTAGAACAAATAAAAGAAAAAGAAGGGAAAAGTGATTGCTTTGGAGAGAAAAGAGTAAATGAAAGGGAGGCTAGAATGCTTAGTGAAATTCGGCTATCCTCCCTTACTAACTTGGCCGAATTTGCCACCAAAGACTCCCTTGGCCGGCCACCTCCTACTCCCTCTATCCAATCCCCTATTTTCTCTCTTCTTTACTCAATTAAAATAAATTCAAATAAACCATCAATTATCCTTCACTTTAGCCAAAATTTTAAAAAGGAATTTGACTTGATCTATACTCATCCACTCAGTGCCCCACTGCCATCCAACACCTCCTCTCCTTGCAGCAAAATAAAACTCCCATTTGCTTCCCACGTTGCTCGAACCTGAGCCCTTCCTCACAGCTTATGGCCTCACCTACCAAGGCCCTAAGTGGCGCCTCCAAGCCACTTACACAAGCCCATTTTTGTGCCATTTTTCCCCTACTAATTTTCTTAAGGCCTATCAGGCTTAACTCCCTCTTTGAAACTTAAACTCAAATAAATTTCTAATGTATTCTCCTACGTTCTAATATTCCTGAAATTCATAAAACACATTTAACATACACATAGACATGCTACTTCATACAATTAAGCATTAATGCATAAGCTATAAATCCCGGATATTACAACATATATGTATGAGAGCATTGAGATAAGATATGTTATATACAAATGTGCTATGATCAAATGACCTATATGAGAAATATGGACTTGTAATTGTGTTTTGTCATGAGTTATATGAATGAATTGATCTATAAATGTGCTATGTGATAAGTTTATTGGTATATGGCTTACTAAGCTTTTGTAAGCTAACTTTGTGTGTGTTTTCATTATTTTATAGATTATCGAAGCTAGTGGGAGCTCAGGGATCATCGAGGATCATCACCACACTATCGAACTATATTTTGGTACCCTTTTGAAATGTACATATTGAAGTATGGCATGTATAGTCTAGAAAATTTAGATTTTGTTTTGAAATATGTATATCTATATATATAGCCATGTGATATGGCTTGTTAATGAATTTGAAAATGCATGAATTAAATTCATGTTATGTGATGTAAAGGTTAGTATGTTATTGTTGAGAGGTTGGTCTATTGAAATTTATTTGTGTTGGTTGTCTTTGGGTCATAAAATGATGCTTGTTTGATGCTTGTAGGTGTGACCCTAATTGGTGGCAAATTGGCCTCACAAATGGCCTATAATTGCCCACACGGTTGAGCACACAGACGTGTGTCCCGATCATGTCCTTCACTATTCCAATTGGAAGTAAGACAGACTTGCACACGGGCAAGACACATGGGCGTGTGACAGGCCGTGTGATTCAAGTTAGCATTGCACACGGGCCAAACACAAGGGCGTGTGACAGATCGTGTGATTTAGGTGAGTTTTGTACATGGGCTAAGACACGGTCCAAGGCACGGCCGTGTGAGGCACATGGCCAAGCCACACGGGCATGTGCCCTGTTTAGAAAGAAAATTTTCTAAGTTTTGTAAAGTTTCCGTAAGAGATTGGTTTAGTTCCGAACCTTCTCTAAATCATGTTTAAGGTCTCATAGACTTTCAAAAGGGACTACATGTGTATAAATTATTATGAAATGATGTTGTATGATTGATGTTGTGAAATGAGCGTAAAATGTTCCAATATCTCTGGTAATGCCTCTTAACCCTAGTCCGGCAACAGATACGGGTTAGGGCTGTTACAAGGGTTTTGAAATTTAATGGAAGAAAATGATTCTTAGTTGTTAAATAAACACTTTTTGTTAAGTGATTTTTCATGAAATTATCAAATAGTGGTTAAATTGAAAATTATGAAAAATGTGTAATAAATGTGCGAAATTGTGAATTATATGTGCTGTTGTGAGCAAATAGAAAATTCGGCTAGGTTTGGGTGAGGTGAAATTTCATGAATTTCAATTTTACGAGCATAGGGACTAATTTGTAAAAAGGTCAAAAGTGTATGGGCAAAATGTTAAAATTTTCATAATATGAAATTTGATTGAATTGAGTATAATGATGTTTTAATGAGTTAAATTTTCTTATATAGATCAAGAAAAGTGACGTACGAAATTAGATCAAGGAAAAGACAAAGTTATTGATTAAACGGTCGTTTTCCGTCGTACGAGTTCAAGGTATGTTATTATAATTGAACTTAAATGTGCATTTATTTACTTGATGGATGGAATTGAGATTCTATTTATCCTATAAGTTAAATTTGGAGATCTTAATTTAAATGTACGGTTTAAATAAGACGAGTTGGTAAATAAGACCATAGTTGGGCTATGGCAATCAGAAAATAAGACTATAACCAGGTTATGGCATGTGAATGTAAGACCACGGAGGGGCATGGCAATGTATGTGTAAGACCATAGTTGGAGTATGGCATTGAAAAATCGAAGAACTCATACCGTACACATTTATAAATCCGGAGTGATTTGGTAAGTGAATTATGGAATTAATATATAAAGTCTTATTATTATTAGTATCAATCCAAGGAAGGGTATATTTTGTGATATTGAAATAATTCAACAGGTAAATTGAAGATGTGAAATGGTGAGAAATAGATACGTATCAATATAGTTATGTACGGAAGGCTATACGAGCATTAAAACTAAAGAAATTGTGAACATTATGAGTAATTACGTGATTGAATTTATGTTAACTTTGTGATTAATGTGCTGATGATTATCATATTCACATTATTTGAATGGTATATATATTTATGACATATGAATACATGATGGACTTAGTTGTGGTTAAATTGGTATAAATAGAAGGAAAGATTGACAAATGTCTCAATTTGAATTACTATGAAAGCATGGTAAAGAGTATGAGTTATTAGATGGTAAAAATATGCTTATACACATGCTTAAAAAGGTGAATACACTAAGTAGGGTGTACTTATGCTATGTTGTTTTGAGATGGGATGCTAAATTATGTGATAATTAAAATTGAGAGGTTAATGTTGTTTAGACCAAGGCCATGATATATTGAATTGAATAAAGTGGATTATGCTTATAATTGAAGTAGTAAGCTTTATTCTTGAATTACGAACTTACTAAGCCTTTCATGCTTACTTAGTGTTAATTTCTTTGTGCGCTTAGTTATCAGAAGCTCGTTCGGGTTGGAAGAAGGCGGAGATTTCATCACACTATCTATCAGCAGTTTTGGTATTGTGGTTTTATAAATCTTGGTTATAATGGCATGTATAGGTCAATTTGGCTAATGAGAGCCTACATGTTTTGTTATGTTTTTAGCCATTTGATTTGGCTTGTATATGATGTGTATTTTGGTTTGTGAATAGCCATGTGATTTGGCTTATCTTGGTATATATATGCATATATGTGTAAAAGCCCTTTTGTGATGTGGTTTATATTCGCTTGTGAATGTTTTGTTGTAAATTGGTAATGGTGGTACCAAATGATTGAATTTGGGATTTGTATGCTTGTGGTTATTAATAAAATGATGCATAAATTAATGTGACCACATTGATGAATGGAGAATGTGATTCTGGCATGAGATTTAATGGCATATTATGGTACTTGTGTGTCTTGTGATTGATGGTGTTGATATATCATGAATTGAACTTGGTTTAGATGAGTTTTAATTCCATTTGATGATATGGTCATATGTGTTTTGAGTTGGCATAGGTGTATGCAAGTTTGGGTGAGAAATGTGGCTTGAAACGTAGCTTATTTTTATCCACACGGGCGTGTGTCTCAGCCGTTTATGACACACAGTCATGTTACACGATCGTGTGTCCCCTGGTGTTGAAATTAAAATCAAGTTAGTATGCTCCACACGGCCTTACACACGAGCGTATGACTTGGCTGTGTGGCATAAGTCAGTATACCCTATAGGTTTGGCACGGCCTAGTACACGGCATGGCACACGGGCGTGTGTGACCACTTCAAAGGGCAAACGTGCTAGACACACGAGCTTGTGCATTGACCGTGTGACCCAAGCAGAGAGCTACACAGGGTTAGACACGGGCTGCAACATGGCCATGTGATCCCATTTCGAATGTCTACATGGCTTGAGACACTGGCGTGTCACTTGTCCGTGTGAGTGACACGGCCGGGGTACATGGGCATTTGACCCCTGCAGTTTGAAAAATTTTATAAGTTTCGTAAAAGTTTTCTATGTTATCGGTTTAGTTCTAACCACTTCCAAAGCATGTATTATGCCTCGTAAGCTCGTCTTAGGGACATCATGAAAAATGATAAATGATGATTGCATGAAATATGAAAATGTCTTAGAAATGTATGTGTAATTGTATGATAAGTCCGATAATACTCTGTAACCCTATTTCGGCGTTGAATACAGGGGAGGGGTGTTACAATTCGGCTATGTGTGGCACTTAGTGTGTGAGATTAAAATAGCTTCGGCTATGTATTGGCACTTAGTGTACGAGATATAGAGTATTCGACAGTATTTCAAATAAGTATGAACTCGTTACAAATTTGTATAGGTATGTACATGGAAAGTATGAGCTTCAAATAGAAAAAGTTATGAATTTGCATATAAGCATATGATTAAGTATATGGAAGGTTTGTTTGTTATTATGAATTATATGTTATATAGTTCAAATTTGTTGATTTGTGTGTTACGATTTGTCGAGTTTAATTCGTACGAGCTTACTAAGATATAAAGCTTACTTTGTGTATTTCTTTTTGTTTTATAGTGATTTCAAAGCTAGCTCGGATTTGGGGGTCATCAGAGATCGTTTCACACTACCACCTATCACTTGGTACCTTTGAACTTTGTTATTTTAAGTATATGGCATGTATAGGCATTTTGATTATAGATTGATAATGGTTTTGGTTATTTATAATGACTTTTAAATGTATATGTTTTGGTTTGTAAATATAGCCATAAGATTTTGCTTAATTTGGTGGATTTGGTTATGTGTTTATATGTGCAAATATGATTGATATTTGAGTTCATGGATGGATATGTGAATGACCTATATTATGAGGTTTGTAGAATTGGTATCATGCTTGTGAATTGGTGAAAATGATGTATGTTAGGTAAAGGTTTAACTAGATGACTGGTATATGAATTTTGGTATGTTTTGGTTGAGTAAAATTTGAGGTATAAGAATATTGGTTATTAGTATTGGAAATGGTATGAAATTATCTTGAATGTGGTTAAAATGGATGTTCAATAATACTATGAATTTGTGCCATTTGTTTTGTTTAGGTACATAAGATTGTAGGTGGCAAATTGGCTTGGTAAATAGCCTATTTTTGTCCACACGGGTAGAGACACGGGCGTGTGTCTCAGCTGTGTGTGACACACGGTTGTGTTACACGGTTGTGTGTCTTCTGGTGTTGAAATTGAAATGAAGTCAGTATGCTCCACACGGTCTCACACACGGTCATGTGATTGGTCGTGTGGTATAAGTCAGTGTACCCCCTAATTTGCACACAGCCTAGTACACAAGCGTGTGATGTGGCCGTGTTGCATAAGTCAGTATACCCTACAGGTTTGGCGTGGCCTAGCACACGGCCTGGCACACGGCGTGTGCGGCCACCTCAAATGGCAGATGGGCTAAACATACGGGCATGTGTTTGGCCGTGTGACCCAAGTCAGTAAGCTCACTTATTTGGACATGGGGTAGGACACGCCCATGTGCTTCCATTTCGAATGTCCGCACGGCCTGTGACACGGGCGTGTCTGGTGGCTATATGCGTGTGTACCCTATTTTGAGAAAAATTTTCAAAGTTTTGTTGAAGTTACTTGAGTTATCAATTTAGGCCCAAACCACTCCCAAAGCATGTTTAGGGCGTCATAGGCTTGTTTGAGGGACATTATGATTGGTATTGATTGTAATGTATTTGAATTCATAAATTGTATATGAAATGTATGTTTAAAAGTATTATAAGTCTGATAATACTTCTTAACCCTATTTCGGTGTTGAATACGGGTGAGGAGTGTTACAAGAGTATTCTTGAAAGTTTCACCCTGGAAGAAAGTTCTTCGATTCGGTCGCAAAAGAAAGCTGAGTCTATGATTTATCGGGTGGTACGAGATTACTGAAAGAATCAGACTTGTGGCATACCGATTAGCTTTACTGTCAGAACTAAAAAGATTCTCAATGTCTTTCACGTGTCTATGTTACGATGATACTGATCTGACCCTTCACATGTTATCCTTCCGACGGATGTTGAGATTCAGCCTGATATGTCGTATAGTGAAGAACTGATCAGAATTCTAGCACAAGAGGTGAAAGAATTAAGAAATAAGAACATAGCTTTAGTTAAAGTTCTCTGGCAGCAACATGGAATAGAAGAAGTTACCTGGGAACTCGAGGAAGCTATGAGAAAGAATATTCGGTCCTCTTTTCTGGTAAGATTTTTTGGGACGAAAATCCCTTTAGAGGGAGAGTTGTAACAACCGGTTTTCAGTGAAATCGGAACAGTGGTTTTAGAACCACAAATTTGAAGTTATAAAATTTATTTTATTATTATTTTATGGTTTACAACATGATAGAAATACCATATAAAAATTTTGTTAATAAATTTTACCATTTACATGCTTAATTTGATAGAAAGGACTAAATGGCGTGAAGTGCAAAAGTTGGGTTCTAATAGCTAAAGGTATTAAATAGCTATATAACTTTAAAGTAGACATCCTTACATGGTAATTAGTCCATAATAGTGATAGTGGATTATAATGGCTTGGCATTTTCTATAATTTGTAAAGTTAATAAAGGTTAATTAAGTAATTAGGTAATTAAAGTTAATAATAAATAAAACCACATTACACACAATTTTTTATCATCTTCCTTCAACTAAATTTCACAAAGAAGAAATTTGTTTTTATGCTTAACTTTCAAAAATCTAATCTCCTTTAATTACATATGCATCTTTATTCAATTTTTGATGATTTCTATGTTTTCGGAATCGTTGTAGCTTAATTTAGCTAGCCCGGGGACTAATTTGTGAAATTGTTAAACTATTAGGGTTTTAACATTGATGATTATATAAGAGTTTTGAAGTTTGATGATAGAAAATGAATGGTTGTTGTTAGATAAACAACTTTTGCAAGGAAATTTTAGTGAAATTGTCAAATAGGGACTAAATTAAAAAATAGGAAATATTACATGGTCAAATTGTGAACTAATTGAAGTATAGTGCATGCTAACGAACTATTTGCTTACGGATTTACAGCTCATGAGAGCATACGGATTCATAGCTCATATGAGCATACATGTACAGGAATTGACGAATTACAGTTTAACACACTACGTGTGAGCTATCCCAAGTATCCAACGATATTCTAAATGGTTCAAAGGGCAATATTTTGTTACAATATGATATGAGTTTGATATATATACAGATATATATACATGAAATACATGGAAAGGCTATTACATGATATATAGTTAACTGAAATGGATGATACATGTATAATGGAAATTTGACTATTTGTTAAGCTCATCCATGATTTGGTGTATATGTGATTTTACATGGCTAACATGTTGGTGAATATGTGTTTAGGAACTGGGCCAAGTTGTGTTGGGATATGTATTATTTACTTACCTAATATGTGCTTAAATGGTAAGTTAAATTCTATATTATATGAACTTACTAAGCTTAAATGCTTACTCTGTGTTATTTTTCATGTTTTATAGTGAATCGAAAGGTTGTTTAGGTTGGAAGCTTGTCGGAGCTATATCACATTATCCATCAACTCTTTTGGTACTTTTGGTTGGTTTAATTTTTGTTATAATGGCATGTATAGGTTATTTTGGCTAATGTTGGCCTATATGTTTTGTTGTGATTATAACCATTTGAGTTGGCTTGTGTTTTGCTATATTTTGGTATGTATATAAGTTGTCTTATATGGTTAAGGTATGGCTTGATATGGTAGAAAGATTGAAGGTAAAATGATAGTTATATGTGCATTTGTATAAGTGTTTTTGTGAGTTGGTGAATTGGTAACTTGTTGTGTAAAACGTATATGTCTAATTATGTTAGAATTTGAAGGGCATGTTTAACATCAATTGGTATGTTTTGGTAAAGTGATCTACAGGATATGTAATGATGCAATTATAAATATAAGTTAGTGGAACATTTGTTTATATTGAGTACATTGTTAAACATGTTTATATTTTTCATTTGAGGTGCCTAAGGGCATATTGGTTGTATGTGATCATACCATTTGTATAAGGCTTGATTATGCTTGTTTTGGATGCCTTATTATAGCTTGTGTATATCTGCATTTTTTGGGTGTAGGGTTATACCATATTGGGTCAGAAATATGGCTTGTAAAATGGCCAATTTTCATCCACACGGGGAGTGACACGAGTGTGAGTCTTAGCCGTGTGTCCCCTCCAGCTTTCAAAGGGTTGCAAGCCAGGCTGTTACATGGCCAAGCACACAAGTTGTGTGGCCCAAGTCAGTAAGATACACGGGCATGGCGCAAGCTAGGACACAACCGTGTGTCCCTATTTCGAATACCCACACGGCCTAAGACATGGGCATGTCTCTTGGCCTTGTGAGTCACACTGCCTAGCCACATGGCCGTGTGACCCCTGCAGCTTTGAAAATTTTTGATGTTTTCCAGAAAATTCTCTAAGTTTTCAATTTAGTCCCGGGTTGTTTCTAATACATATTTTTGGCCTCGATGGCTCGTATTTGGAATAATTGAATTATTTTGATTTATTTTTATATGAATATTGGTATGTTATGAAATGCTCAAAATTCTATTTGTTAGCACTGTAAACTTCGGTAATACTCTCTAACCCTATTCTGGCGACGGATATGGGTTAGGGGTGTTACAATGTCACTGCAGTAGGTTTCATGTGATTAATTCCCAACTTTTTGAAAGTAGATAGTGGCACTAGGTTGATGTTAGCTCCTAAGTCGCATAAAGCCTTGCCCAAATAATGTTTTCTAATTGAACATGGGATAGTAAGGTCCCAGGATCTTTCATTTTGGGGGGCAACTTATTTGTCAAAACAGCACTACAGCCCTCTGTGAGTGCAATAGTTTCCATATCACTGAGCTTCTTCTTCTTGGACAAGAGCTTGCTCATAAATTTCCCATAGTTTAGAATTTGCACAAGAGCATTTACTAAAGGAATATTAACCTGAAGTTACTTCAATGTGTTTAGGAACTGTTGTACTACTTAGCCTGCTCATTCCCACTGAATCTTTGTGGAAAAGGTAAAGATGGAGATTCATCTGATTGCGCCGACACCTTTGATTGCATCGACAGTTTTGATGGTCGGACACTAGGCATATGAGTAACAATTTGTGGAACTTTTCTGTCTGGTACATCGACAAGCTCTTCAGATTCAACCTTCTCTCTAGGGATCACTTCACAAGTATCTTGAGGTGCTAGATTAGAGTCTGTAGTCGACTCGCCAGTTTGTTTACCAGACCTGAGAGTGATAGCTTTACAGTGTTCTTTCCTTCTCGGACTAGGATTTTTCGTGTCACTAGGTAATGTGCCCAATTGTCGATTATTCAGATTCAAAGCAAATTGTCCTAATTGTGCATTCAACGCCCAAATAGAAAAGGAATTCCCTTGCACAATACCTTCTGTGCAAGTCATATGCTCCCGCATTAAAGCCTCAAGAGCTATTAACGGGTCAGAAGGAGAAGCTTGCGTGTACTATTGTCGTCTTGAACATGTTGATTAGGCATTGAAAAGTATTGTGGCTGCGTCTGATTTTAGTGTGGATGCATCTGGCTTTATTGTGGATGCATCTGAGTGTGCTGATTGTAGTTCTGTTGTTGTTGATTGTAATTCTCTTGTCTTGAATTATAATTGCCATGAGTAGATATATTCTCACATCAGAATGTGGCAGCATTTTGTGTAGCATCCTGGTTTCCCAAGGACTGTTGATTGCATGCAGAAATATTATAAGAGGTGCCATAAAAATTGTTGCGGATGTTACTGACATAAAAGGCATTCTCTGCATGTTGTGGACAATCTTCATAGCTATGGTTGTCATTGCAAATCTCACAACAATAGGTAGGAACATCAACTTGTTGAGCGACTTGTCTAGGTACAACGTCACTAGTCTTTTACATATTTTTTATCACATTTGCAAGAGAAGAAATCACTAAGTGCAGATATTGCATCCAATTTAATAACTCCCGGAGTAGCTTTTGCTTGTGCTGCTCTAGAGATAGGATATTGATTATCATTCTGAGCAATTCTCTCAAGAATTCCAATAGCATCATTATAAGTACAATCCAACAAAGAACCACTGGTTGATGCATCGACAAGATTCCTCGTATGCAAATTCAGCCCATTATAGAAAATCTCAGTTTTTGTGTAACACCCCTAACCCATATCCATTGCCAAAACAGGGTTAAGGAGCATTACTATAGTTTACAGAACAAGTACAATTAATTCAAGTCAATTACTATTCATATCAGAAACCAATCATATTTAATAATATTGTCTCATAAATGGACCCTTGAGGCCTAATTTAAACATTTGAAATAAATCGGGACTAAATCAGAAACTCAAAAAATTTTTCGCAAAATTTCAAAATTTATTCAAGGTACAGGGGACGCACGCCCGTGTGGGTAGGTCGTGTGGCTCACACTGCCAAGTGACACGCCTTTGTCCCAGACCGTGTGGGCATTCAATGTGAGGCACACGGTCGTGCACACACCCATGTGTTGGGCCGTGTGTTTCATACAGCTGAGACACATGCCCTTGTCTCTGCCCGTGTGACCAATTTTGAGCATTCTGTTTCTCAATTTTTAAGATGCAAGGGACACATGGCCAAACCACACGCCCGCACGCATGGCCGTGTGTCCCACACGGATGAGACACACGCCTGTATCTCTTCCCGCGTGGACAAAATAAGGCCATTTCCAAGCCTTATTTCTCTCCCAACTTTAAATCAATATATCCAACTAGTTTTTGTACCATTACAAGTTACAATAAAACATTCAATTTAAGACAATTTCAAGACAATTTCAAGTTGAATACATGTCAAAACATCCCATTTAATCAAATATTTGATCTTACCTAATTGACCATATAAAAATATGAGTATACTTTACCCATTCATGCAACCATTAACATATTTATGTATCTTCCATCATTTAACCATTTCAATACACACATCAAGCATGATAAGGCCTTATATAACTACATCAAAATATGATTAACACTAGCCATTCCAATGGCTAGTTACAACCAAATTATTTTATCATTATGCCTACTTAACTTAGACATGCCATTGTACCAATACCAAAAATTTTCTTGTTTTATATACCATAAAGTCCGAGGGATAGTGTGAGTGTCTCTGACCAAGTTCCAACTTCATGAGCTTTCGAGCACTATAAAATATAGGAAATAAAACAGAGTAAGCATATTATGCTTAGTAAGTTCGTATAACAAGAATTTAACTTACCACTCATATTCATTTAAAGTAAGCATACAAACATGCATCCAAAACATTGTGGCCAATTGCCTAGACACATGCTTTCATCAAACAAGTTAGTCATGAAATTTACATGAATATTAAGAAAACAAAGATGAGCTCATCATGCAACCATTTCCAGGTATTTTAGGGATAGTCAAGATATAATTCATTTAATTCTCATATTGTCTCATATCAAGAGTTTTTCCAATTAAATCATTGAAATATTGATGGATACTTGGGTAGTACACAAAAGATGTACTTAATAATGATCTGCCAATTCATATACAGGGGTGCTTATTAGAACACATAACTGAGAAGCACACTCTCGAGCTTTATCACAGGAAGCTCACAAAGAGCCATATCGGGAAGCTCACAAAGAGCTTATCAGGAAGCTTATTCCGGCTATATAACGGGAAGCTCATAAGAGCCATAATCATGAAGTTCACAAAGAACCATATCGGGAAGCTCACAAACAGCCATATAATGGGAGCTCCGGATAGCCATACATCGGGAAGTTCAAGCCAGCGCTACTAGGAAGCTCATAAAGAGCCAATTTAACAAGAAGCTCATGAAGAGCCTATGATCGGGATGCTCATTAGAGCTAAGGTGTGTCCACAACAAATGTAGGATCACAACCAATCGGGACTCTCCGAAGAGCTATAACAAAAGCTCGCAAGAACCATATAACAGGAATCTCGAGAGGGCTAATAATAGGATGTTTGTACGAGCTATGGTGTGTCCGCAACATATGCAGGACTACAACCAATTTGGGAAATCCTATATCCATCGAATTCCATTTATTCAAACGGGACTTAACATTTATCAAACTTTGTCATATATGTAATCCATTTCATGTACATGACAAATTACACAATTCATATATATACTACATTCAATTCTAACACATAAATATACCTGATTTAGTTACACGAACTTACCTCGTCATTTGTTCATATACGGAAATCTGCTAATCTGACACTTTCTCTTTTCCTTGATCTAACTCCTTATTTGATCTTTTTGGATCTATATAAATGAATTTAATATTAATTTAATAAATTTCACATTCAATTCCATTCAACTCACATCTTAGACAATATTACTATTTTGCCCCTATACTTTTGATTAATTCTAATTTTGTCTCTAGGCTCGGAAAATAAAATTCATGGAATTTAATCCTTATTCCAAGCCTAACTGAAATTTTCATATAACATTTACAACCCATATTTTTCACAAAAATTAGAAATTTCCTATGAATTTTACATTTTTACAATTTAGTCCCTAAATCATAATTTCATAAAAATTTCATTTACAAAAGTTGTTTATCTATTAATAATCTTTCATTTTCTACCATTAATTTCAAAATTTCAGCATATTTATCCATGGAAAATTTTTAATACTTTGATAACTTTACAATTTGATCCCCAAAATAGCTAGATTAGGTTATACTGATCTCGAAAATATAAAATTACTAAAAACGGGACAAGATTACATACCCAATTAGGCTTGCTTGATTTTCTTTCTCTTTCCTAGGGTTTCCATAGAACTTTGCGGATGAAGATGATAATAATATGATATTTTTGTCTTTTAATTTAATTATAATCTTTAATTTTTCAACTTTCCAATTTAGTCCTTTTCTTTTCTTTAATTTCCATGAATTAATCATCATAAATATCTACTAACTTTTCTTAATGGTCTAATTACAATATAAGGACCTCAAATTTTGAATTCCATAACTATTTAATCGTTCTAGTTACTAGAATCCAAACGTTGCACTTTATACAATTTGGTCCTTTCCTCCCGATTAAACGTAAAATCAATAAAATTTTCTTATCAAAATTTTCATACATCTTTCCAATAATAATGTAGACCATGCAATAAGATTAAAATAAATTTTCTTTCTGACTCAGATTTGTGGTCCCGAAACCATTATTCCAATCTAATTGAAAACGGGTTGTTACATTGTGTTTCCTGTTAATGTCGTGCATGAGACAACGTCGAAGCAAAGATTTATAATGTTCCCATGTGGTCTGAAGATTCTCATTGTCCAACTGATGATAAGCTGTAATATCTTTTCAGAGACGAGCATTCATTATCGATGGGTTAAAACGCAAAACAAACTGTGTTGCTAGTGCATTCCAAGAAGTAATTGATCTGACAGGTAGCCCAAGGAACCAAGTATGAACTCTTCCCTGCAGGAAATAAGGAAAAATTGCATCTTCAAAGCATCATCAGGAACGCCTTGTGTAACAACGCTATTTAGACCCTAGTCAGAATAGTGGTTTTGAGACCACAAATCTGAGGTCTGAAAAATATTTTTGATGTTTATACTGTGTGATTGAGCCTGTGTGAAAGTTTCGTGTGAAAATTTTATCGAATATGTGTCGAATTATGAAAAAAAGGATTTAATCGAATAAAATGCAAAAGCTGTGTGCTGATTGTTAAGTGCTTAATTATTGTTGACTTATTAATGTGGAGGCCTTATGAGGCAATTAGCTCATTATTAAAGTTAGTGGATGGTTAAATGACATAATAACCATAATGTTTATTTGTCTTCTATGATTAATAAAAAGTCAAATTGGTAAAATGATAATTTAGTTAATATTAAACAAAACAAAAAGATGAAGCGTGTTCATCTTTGTTTCTTTTCAACCAAAAATAGGAAAAATAGAAAGGGTTTGGGAGCTTTGTGATATTCGGCCACATTAAGCTTCAATTGGTATGTGATCTTTGTTCGGTTTTTGATAATTTCTATGTTTTTATAATCGTTGCTTCGTGCTCTAGCTAACCCATGCTTAAATTTTGTGAATTGATGATGTTTTTGAAATGTACCATTGATGAATATGTGAGTTTTTGGATGTTGATATGGAAAATGAAAGATATGTGGTTGATTAATGTAGTTTGTCTTTAAAGTTTTGATGAATTTGAGCAATTTGGTTGTAATTGAGAAAAGTGTAAATTGGCGGACTAAAATATGAAATAAATGAAATTTGTGGGTTTTTATTAGCATGGGAAGAATTTGGCTAAGCATATGTGATTTGAAATTTTGTGTATTTTGTGATTTGTTGAAATAGGGACTAAAGTGTCAAAATGCAAAAATATGAGGGCTATTTTGTAAAATGCCCTAAATATATGTGTTTGGACTGAATTGAATGAGTCGATTTTGAATGTGTATAGACCAAGAGAGGAGAATTTTGGGTCAGGATCGAGGCAAAGACAAAGTACTCGATTAATCGATCGTTTTGATATTTCGACGTCTGAGGTAAGTTCGGACATAATATGTGTATTTAATTATGTCTAATGTTATGGAACAAATGGTATGATATTATTGAATTGTGAATGCTATGTAATGACTAGAGTTATGTGGCACTAAGTGTGCGTATTCGGAAATGTGATCGAAATGATTAGCACTGTGTGTGCAAAATAATATAAGCTTTGGCTTTGTGGTTAGCACAGTGCGTACGATATCGATTTAAGATCGGTTTGATATAGATGCACTATGTGTGCGATGTTAATATAAGCTTCAGCTATTGATTTGGGCACTAAGTGTGCGATTGAATCAAAGTAGTGACGAAAGTTGATCGAGATGAAATATTGAGTATTGAGTAGTATTTGCGATCGATAACTAAGTGTTGGCCAAGGTACGTTCAAAACCTATATGGTTGATGAAATTATAAATGAGATTAAGGAAGGTTAATTGAGAATCTTAGCTTTAGATGGCATGGTATATGTGGTTGTGAATTAATCTATGTGATGGATTATTTTTGGTATAATGTATTGGTATTAATGAGCATTATGTATTATGTTACGAACTTACTAAGCTTTTCAAAGCTTACTGTGTGATTGTTTCTTTGTTTTATAGTGTCAGTAAAGCTAGCTCGGATCCGGGAATCGTCAGCATCTCTATCACACTATCGGCAAATCTATTGTGGTACTTTTGAAGATGTGTATATTTGAATATGGCATGTATAGTCTAGTTATTTGAAACATGTTTGAGATGTGTAAATAGCCATGTGATATGGCTCGAGAAAATGTTAGTAATATGCATAAATGATTATGGTATATGAAGTATGTTTTGGTATCGTTTGATGGAAATGAAAATGTCTTAAGAATGGTAAGTTTAGTGATGGATTGATACTATTATGGTCTAGTGATCTTGAGGATGAATCATGTTTTGTAATGTATGTGTTTTAGTTGTGCAATTTGGTATATGATTTGACATGATTAGAGAATGATAGTTGATGGAATGATATGTTGATCATTTGACATGAATTTGGTTGTCAAATTATGTGTGAAAATATGCTTAAATGTGCTTGTAGGGTTGACCCTTGTGTGGGTGGCAAAATGGCCTTGCAAATGGCCTATTTTGCATACATGGCCAAGGGACACGGGCGTGTGTCTCTGCCATGTGGCTCAAGAGCCATTTTGAAGTGTGCTTGGGCAGGATACACGGCTGTGGTACACGGGCGTGCCTGGTTGTCGTGTGATCAAATCAGTAGCTAGCCTAATTTCACACGGCCATGGCACACGGGCGTGTCTAGTGGCTGTGGGGATAAGTCAATATGTATGCTCTGTGCTGGCACGGCCTGGACACATGGGTGTGCCTGGTAGCCGTGTGAGGCACACGGCCTGACTGCACGGGCGTGTGACCTCTAGAGTGTTGAAAAATGTTTATATTTCTGAAAACTTACATAAGTCTTTGGTTTAGTCCTGACCTCTTTCTAACACGTGTTTAAGGTCTTGTAGACGTCGATAAGGGACTATATGCTCGTATTTGAGTATGTTTGATTGATAATTGACTTTCTGTCGTGAAATGAATGTGAAAATTTTGATGATTTGGTAATGCCTCTTAACCCTAATCCGGCGACAGTTACGGGTTAGGGGTGTTACATTTTATTGGTATCAGAGTTACGGTTTAGTCGATTCTTAGACTAACGTAGCGTGTGTGAATCTAGCTATACATGCCATATATAAATATTTGCAATAGTGTGATGAATCCTGACAGTTGAAAATGTGTTTTCATATAGTAATGGATCCTGATCGAGCAGTTGCTGACGATGTTGAGAGTAACGCGCCTGCTCCTGCTCAAGGGATAGCGCCGAGCACATCTAGGCCAAATAATAGTGGTGAGGAAGGAGAGGCTAAGCAAGCCTTCTTTCGAATGATGACTGAGTGGTTTTCGAAGTTCGTTCGGACGAATCCGACTGCTCCACAACCTCCACCCCTACAAGTACCTATTGTGCCACAAGTTGTAGACCCGAATCGATTGAATAAAACTCCTGTGGATAAGATTCGTAAGTACAGGACCGAAGAGTTAAGGGCCACAACTGATGACAATGCTGAGCCGGCCGAGTTTTGGCTTGAGAATAAAATTTGGGTATTCGATGAGATGTCATTGACCCCAAATGAATGCATTAAGTGTGCAGTTTCATTGTTGAGAGATACAGCTTATAACTGGTGGAAGACGTTGATATCCGTGGTTCTGAGAGAGAGAATCACTTGGGATTTATTTCAGGTTGAATTCAGAAAGAAGTATATTAGTCAATGATTCATTGATTAGAAAGGTAAAGAGTTTCTTGAGCTGAAACAAGGCCGTATGTCTATTACTAAGTATGAACGCGAGTTTGTGAGATTGAGTCAGTATGCACGGGAATGTGTTTCGACTGAGGCTACTATCTGTAAACGCTTTATAGAAGGGCTGAGTGAAGATATTAAGTTGTTGGTTGGGATACTTGACATAAAAGAATTTGTTGTGTTAGTCGAAAGAGCCTGCAAAGCCGAGGAGCTAAGTAAAGAAAAGAAGAAAGTCGATTTTGAGGCTAGAGATGAAAGAAAAAGATCAATGAGTAAGTCCTCTCAACCATCGATGAAGAGATTTAAAGATGCAAGCAACCGATCAAATGTTTCGTTTGGACATCCGAGTAGAGATTGTGTGAGACAAAGCATTGGTTCACGAGAGAAAATTCCAATTGAATCCAATGTTCTAAGTGCCAAAAGCAACAAACCTGAGTGTAGACAGTGTGGAAGATGACATGTGGGAGAATGTTGGTGCAAATATAATAATCGAACTTGTTACAAGTGCGGATCACGAGATCACCTTGTTAAAGACTGCTCAAAGTTAGCTGAAGAAGAAAATGTTTAGAACGTGAGATCGAGCAATGTGATTGTAACACCCCTTACCCGAGACCGTCGCCGGAATCGAGTATGTGGCATTACAAGACTTGACCAGAAGTTCAGGACATAAAAATTTAAAGCTGTCAAACTGCGTTATGCTGACTAAATTGACCATAACTCGAGTTACAAAACTCGAAATTCAGATCCGTAAATTTTCCTTGAAACTAGACTCATATATGAATTTACCATAATTTTTCCAGAAATTTTCATGCGGCCAATTAGTACAGTTTATTCATCAATTTTCCCTTATTTCACTGTTGACGGTTCTGACCTGTCATTACAAAAACTCATTTATCACCTAGCACAAATTTTCAATAATGTTCTTGCTTATTCCAATCAAAAATAGACTTATCAGGGATTTCAAACATATAAGCCATGCTCCCCAATTATTTTTGTACAATTTTTAACAATTTTTCCAAGACAGAATATGGATTCACGAATTCATTCAGAACAAGTCTCACTAGAATTTAAATATCTCATAACATACAACTCATACAAATTCTATCATTCATTAGATTCGTAAATAACCTTAAAACATAAGATTGCTCAAGAACTTACTTATTCACCTTGCATTAGCCAAATAAATTCACTTCAATACTATACATTCACATTCGGCTATGTCATGAATTTATACTCTAAATTTCCACAATTCATCATTCACTAAATTCATAATTAATTTATTGACATATTTTAGCTAAAGGACTTACCTTAGAAGTAGATGTATTCGAAATCTCCAACTATTCGTTTAGTTTAGCTTTTCCTCGCTCCAAATTCTTCTCATTTTGATTTTGATCTAATTTGGTTCAATTAAACCAATTAAATCACACTTCCATTCAATTTAAAAACAAGATCATATAATATATATATTTTGCTAATTATTCCCCAGACATTTGTAATATTTAAGCATATTAATTCCAAGACATAAACATTTATATTCGGCTATCACCCCTATCTTGTTCAAGTATATTCAATAATATTATTTAACACATTGGTAATAATCTCTTTAATGTATTTTAACTTAAAACTTACCTTCTTGTCTATGACCATATATTAACTTTATATAAGTATACATATATAACAGAACACAATAACTCAATTTCATTTCTCTCTTATGGCGAATCTACCAATTCAATGTATCCATGCATTTTCTTCAATATAAGACCAAGCAACAAGCTAAATAACCACAATTTATTCATCCTAATCCCAGTAGAATATTAGCTTGCTTAAACCCAAAATTTTTAACATGATTTTTATTAGCATCCAAAGCAAACAATTTCTATATAAAAGACTTATTAAAATCAAGCTAAAATACCCACCCATTTTTCTACCTATCAAACAATATGACCAACCATAGCCAATATGTTTTCATCGAACATGAAAAAGCCATAGAACTAGATCATGGCGAATCTAGCAGGAGCTTTAATCTCAAATTTTGCACAAGAATTCGATAGCATATAAGACTACCAACACAACCATGCAAAATCATTAAAAATGGAGCTTGATAGCTCACCTTAGAGACACATGCAACAACAGAATGAAGAAGATGAGTTTCTTCTCTTCTTGAAGGTACTATTCGAAGTAGGATGAATGAGGAAGAGATGTAAAAATAATTTCCTTTTGTTTAATTCTACTAACACATTATTTTAGCATGCTTTTAGTATAATATTACTTAAATTATAATATATTTAGGAAAACTTAATATTCTTAGCATGCTTACATTATAATAATGTCTTAAAAACAATATTTCAAAGCCATAAGTTATTATAAAGCATGCTTGCAGTCCACCTCTCTAAAAATGGGAAATTTGACATGCAAATCCCTATTTTTAAGTCACAATTCACTTAGCCCCTTATTTTGTTCATGTTTGCTACCTTGGTTCCTTTAGCAATTTAATCCTTTTTGCCAATTAAACACTCAAGCAGTTAAATTCTTCTACTGAAACATTCACACACATCAACACACATATAATAAACATAAAATAAATTTTTTTAAGAAATATTTATCGGCTCGGATTCGTGGTTTGAAACCACTATTCCGATTAGGGTCAAAAAATTGATGCATTACAACTCTCTCCCCTCTTAAGGATTTTCGTCCCAGAAAATCTTACAGATTAAATAAGTTTGGATATTGTTGCCTCATTGACTCCTCAGCTCCCACGTAGCCTCTTCAACTCCGTGACGATTCCATGAAACCTTTACTAATGAAATTCTTTTATTTCTCAACTCTTTTATCTCAGAGCTAAGATACGGATCGGTTCCTCATCATATGTCAAATCGGACCTAATTTCAATCTCGTGATTGCAATCACATGGGACGGATCCGATCTATATTTGCGAAGCATTGAAACATGAAAGACATTGTGTATCTTTTCTAAGTCAAGGGCAATTTCAATCTATAAGCAACAGGCCCTATCGTTCTATGATTTCATATGGTCCGATAAATCTCGGACTCAACTTGCCTTTTCGGCCAGAATCGGAGTATTTTCTTCCACGGAGAAACTTTTAAGAACACCCGATCTCCGACCTAAAATTCAATGTCCTTACGTTTTAAATCGGCATAGGACTTTTGGCGATCGCGAGCTTTCAAATTACTCCTAATAACAACCACATACATTTCTGTTTCTTTAATCCAATCAACCCCGTGTATCTTATTCTCTCACCGAGCTCGGTCCAATACAACGGTGTGCGACATTTTTCGACCATATAAGGCTTCATAAGGCGCCATTTTTATACTAGATTGAAAGCTATTATTGTAAGCAAATTCAATCAAAGGTAGGTATCGTTCCCACGTACCTTCAAATTCGAGAAACGCAACACCTCAACATGTCCTCAAGTATCGAGAATAGTTATTTCGGTCGCCGTAATGCTTTTGCGGATGGAAGGTCGTACTAAAATGAAGTTTAGTACCTAGAGCATCTTGCAATTTCTTCCAGAACCGCGATGTGAATCTCGGGTCTCTATCTGAAACAATGGAACTTGGTACCCATGCAACCTTACAATCTGCGACACATACAATTCGGCAAGCTTATCAAGTGAATAGTCGGTACGTACCGGTACAAAATGAGCTGATTTAGTAAGTCTAACAACGATAACCCATACGGCATCTTTCTTGCTCGGTGTTATAGGGAGACCGGATACAAAATCCATTGTGATTCTATCCCATTTCCATTCGGGTATCATGATTGGTTGAAGTAATCCGGACGGTACCTGATGCTCAGCTTTCACTTGTTGACAAATTAAGCACTTGGAAACAAACTCAGATATGTCCCGTTTCATGCCAGACCACCAATAAAACTGCTTCAAATCGTTATACATTTTTGTGCTACCCGGGTGTATCGACATTCGACCATTATGGGCCTCACTCAGAATCATCTGTATCAAATCTGAGTTCTTAGGAACACACAATCGACTTTTATAATTCAAACAATTATTTGCATCAATCCGAAAATCTGATTCTGTACCATTTCCACACTGAATCCGAATAGCAATCAACTTTTTGTCAACTTTCTGTGCATCACAAATCTGCTGAATAAACATCGGTCTTGCTTGCAACTCGGCTATGATCGAACCATCATCAGACATAACCACCTGTGCGTTCAATGCATGAAGAGTAAATAATGATTTTCGACTTAACGCATCCGCAACAACATTAGCTTTCCCCGGATGGTAGTCAATCACTAATTCATAGTCTTTCAGCAATTCTAACCATCTGCGTTGTCTCAAGTTTAAGTCTTTACGAGTCATCAAATATTTCAAACTTTTGTGATCCGAATAAATATGACATTTTTCGCCAAATAAGTAGTGGCGCCAAATTTTTAATGCGAACACAATGGTCGCTAACTCCGGATCGTGAGTTGGATAATTTTTCTCATGCGGCTTCAATTGTCTCGAGCGTAGGCTATCACCTTGCCTTCTTGCATTAAAACACAACCCAACCCATTTAAGGAAGCATCACTAAAAATAGTAAATCTTTACCCGATTCAGGTGAGTTAACATCGGGCTTCGGTCAAAAGGCTTTCAAGCTGTTCAAACTTTTCCGACACTTTTCCGACCACTCAAATTTGACATCTTTACGTAGTAGTCTCGTCAGCGGTGTAGCTATAATGAGAAAAAACCTTTACAAACCGTCTGTAATACCCCGCTGAGCCTAGGAAACTTCGAATCTCGAAACATTCTTTGGTGGTTTCCAATCGAGTATGGCTGCTATTTTGTTTGGATCCACCCGAATACGACATCGAAACAACATGACCCAATAAGTTGACTTCATTCATCGAACTCACACTTATCGAACTTTGCATACAATCGTTGATCTCTCAAAGTTTGTAGTACTAATCTCAAATGCTCGGCATGTTCCGTTTCATTTTTGGAGTAGATCGGTATATCATCAATAAACACTACTACAAACCGATCCAAAAGCGTCGGAAGACCAGGTTCATTAGATCTATAAAAGCAGCGAGTGCATTAGTGAGTCCAAAAGGCATAACCAAAAACTCATAGTGTCAGTACCTCGTTCGGAAAGCGATCTTTGGCACATCTAAATCTCGACTATAATCGATAATAGCCCGATCTCAAATCTATTTTGAAAAACACCAAGCCCCCTTCAATTGATCAAATAAGTCATCAATCCGAGGTAACGGTACTTATTCTTTATGGTTACCTTATTTAGTTGTCGGTGAGTCGATACACATTCGCATAGTTCCATCTTTCTTTTTCACAAATAAAACCGGTGCACCCACGGAGAAGAAACTCGGTCGCGTGAAGCCCTTATCGACAACTCTTGCAAGCTGCGCTTTCAATTCTTTTAATTCAATAGGTGCCATTCGATGCGGAGCTATCGAAATCGAGCGCACCGGTACTAACTCAATGCCGAACTCAATCTCTCGTCTTGGGGTAAACCCGGTAGTTCTTGAAACACATCGGGGTATTCACATACAAGCGTCTGATTCAATTTGTATCTCGGACATTTTATTATCCATTACATAGGCCAAATAAGTTTCACACCCTTTTCTCACATATTTTGGGCCAACATTGAAGATATTCATGTAGGCAACCCATTTACGTCCACAGATTTAATTACGATGGTCTCACCATTTCGACATTTCAAATCGATAAGCTTCCTTTTACAATCCACTACTGCCTCATATGAAGTTAACCAGTCCATACCCAAGATTATATCAAATTCGTCAAAGGGCAACAACATTAAATCAGCTGGGAAGCAATAATCTCGAATCATCAACGGGCAACCTCTACACACTTTATTAACAAGCACACATCTACCCAAAGAGTTGGACACACGAATCACAAACTCGGTAGACTCAACTAGCAGAGTCTTGCCAAATTTTAAAGTTTCACACACATAAGAATGAGTCGAACCGGGATCGATTAGTGCAATTCGGTGGTATCATAAAGAGTGAAAATATCGGTAATGGCGTCGGGAGGAAGCATCCTCTCTAGCTCGTGCGGCATATGCTCTAGCGGAGCTCTAGCCTCGGATCGATCCGTAGTGTTCTTTGTTCCTTTTCGACTACCACCTACATTGCTTGAATATGCGGGTGGTCTACCTCGCGATTGACGTGTTGCTCGGCTTAGTGTTACGAAGCGCATTTTGCTCGGCTAACCTCGGACATTCTCTAATAAAATGATCGGCGATCCACATTTATAGCAAGACCGATCATGAAATCTACATCTCCCTGAGTGCCACCTTCCACAGTGTTCGCATTCAACTCTATTCTGAGGAACGTTACCAACACTGGCCATCGAGGTAGCTCGAGAACTCATAGGAGGTCGATCCCGTCTAGGTGGATCTGTAGTAGTAGTTTTATGTTGGTGTAGTCATCTCTGGACTTCTTGGTTGTGGAATGAAAGACCTTACCAGAAGATCTTTTCTGAACGTCTCTAGCTTGATCTCGGCCTTCCTTTTCTCTTTCCCGAGCTCTTGACTTTGCAAGCTCTCTCAACTAAAGTCACAAACTCTTGAATTTCAAGAATGCCAACAAACATCTTTATATTTTCATTGAGGCCATCTTCAAATCTTTTACACATAATAGCTTGGTGAACGCGCACTCTCTAGCATATCTGCTGAGTCTGACAAATTTTCTTTCATACTCCGTTACGGTCATTCGCCCCTGTTTCAGCTCAAGGAACTCCTTTCGTTTTTGATCAATGAATCTTTGGCTAATATACTTCTTGCGAAATTCAGTTTGGAAGAAATCCCATGTCACTTTTTCTTTCGGAACCACTTTGAAACTAGTGTATTCCACGGTGATATGCGGCGTCCCGCATGATAAAGATATAGCACACTTCAAGCGATCATCAGGAGTACAAGACGGCTCATCAAGTACCGAATAGTGTTATCAAGCCACATTTCGGCTCTCTCAGCGTCATCATCGTCATTAGCTTTAAATTCTTCGGCCCCAAATTTTCAGATTTTATCAACTGGGGGCCTACTAGATCTCATTGGATCTATCATCGGGGGAGCTGAAGGGATCGGAGTTGGATTATTCGGGGGTGGAGGTTGGTGTACATTCGGGTTATTCCGAATAAATTGGGCAAACCACTCATTCATCATTCGATAAAAGGCTTGTTGAGTTTCTCCTTCGTGGCTGCCCGAAACAGGTCGAGAGTCTACCGGCGCTGATCCGTGTGCACGATCAGGCGCTACACTCTCTACATCATCAGCTACGGCTCTTTCAGGATCTGTGTCCATTTACTATATAAAACAAAGTTCAGGCTGTCAGAAGTCACCACACTATCAACATATAATAAAGGCATGTATAGCTAGACTCACACGCGCTACGGTAGTCCTAGAATCGACTAAACCGTAGCTCTAATACCAATAAAATGTAACACCCCTTACCCGAGACCATCGCCGGAATCGAGTATGTGGCATTACAAGACTTGACCAGAAGTTCAGGACATAAAAATTTAAAGCTGTCAAACTGCATCATGCTGACTAAATTGACCATAACTCGAGTTACAAAACTCAAAATTCAGATCTGTAAATTTTCCTTGAAACTAGACTCATATATGAATTTACCATAATTTTCCCAGAATTTTTCATGTGGCCAATTAGTACAGTTTATTCATCAAAGTTTCCCTTATTTCACTGTTGACGGTTCTGACCTGTCATTACAAAAACTCATTTATATCCTAGCACAAATTTTCAATAATGTTCTTGCTTATTCCAATCAAAAATAGACTCATCACGGATTTCAAACATATAAACCATGCTCCCCAATTATTTTTTTACAATTTTTAACAATTTTTCCAAGACAGAATATGGATTCACGAATTCATTCAGAACAAGTCTCACTAGAATTTAAATATCTCATAACATACAACTCCTTTGCCTATTCTGTTTCTTTCATATTAGAATAGATACAATAAGCTTTAATTCTATACCTTATTCACCTTCTAATTCAACTTATCTTATTTTTGGTGATTTTTCAAAATTACATCACTGCTGTCAACTAGAATCCCTTTTTATTTAAAATATATGCCTTCACCATACATATATATGTATACCAAAAACAATCCAATATGTAATTTAGGCCATGATCAAGTTTAAAACATACATTTCTGACGAGCAAGTTATAAAATTTTAACATATAAGCGATACACAACCAAAGGAAATAGCCATCTTCGCATGGCTATATTCATGTACAAAGTCAAACATCGTATGTTTCTAAAACTTCATCTAGCCTATACATGCCTTCTAATTCGTAACCAAAATTTCAAAATACCAAAGGAAGGCGATAGTGTGGGCGACTTCTTGAAGATCCTTCACGAGCCCGTAACGTGACCAAAATCTATAAAACAAAGGAGAGCATTCCACATAATTAAGCTTACTAGCTTAGTAAGTCCTAACTCATGATAATAAAACATTTAATTTTTTACTGAAATGAAAGCAATCAATTTATGGCATTTCACATAGGCAATTAAGTAAATCATTTATACAACGCCAAATACTATTAATTCATTAACCCAAGTAAATTTTGGAATCATTTCCTTCAACCTACATTTCTTAAAGTTCATAGAAGCATCTAAATGCGAAAATCTCCTTTCTTAACATTTATACTTGAAAACCAATTGTTCCATAATAGCACATTTTAAACTAGAGTTCCGTCATATTACACCCATCAATATTAACTTCAAACATATATATATATCACAATTCTCATAATATTAATTCGACCCAAATGATATAAAGCATAGCATACCTTACATGCTTACGAACCATATACTCAATTAAATTATCATTAAGTTGTCTTGATCCACGATTCGATTTCTCTTTTGTAAAATACATCACCGGCATCATGCCCGCTAGGCGTAAAAGCTGAAAAGTAACCGGCACAAGGCACGCTAGGCGTAAAAGCCCGACAAATAACACCGCGACACGAGGCACGCTAGGCGTAAAGCCCGATTATGTCACCGACACGAGGCACGCTAGGCATAAAGCCGAATGTCAAAATAGTTTTTTTCATGCTTTTCACATTTCACTGTCACTTATCGAACCATATGCATTTATTCACATTACATTTAATATATTTGAAATCAGTCCATTAATCCATCATCATCACATTCGGCCAACTCATAGTTTTACACCAAACTCATACAAATTCTATCATTCATTAGATTCGTAAATAACCTTAAAACATAAGATTGCTCAAGAACTTACTTATTCACCTTGCATTAGCCAAATAAATTCACTTCAATACTACACATTCACATTCGGCTATGTCATGAATTTATACTCTAAATTTCCACAATTCATCATTCACTAAATTCATAATTAATTTATTGACATATTTTAGCTAAAGGACTTACCTTAGAAGTAGATGTATTCGAAATCTCCAACTATTTGTTTAGTTTAGCTTTTCCTCCCTCCAAATTCTTCTCCTTTTGATTTTGATCTAATTTGGTTCAATTAAACCAATTAAATCACACTTCCATTCAATTTAAAAACAAGAGCATATAATATATATATTTTGCTAATTATTCCCCCCGACATTAGTAATATTTAAGCATATTAATTCCAAGACATAAACATTTATATTCGGCTATCACCCCCTATCTTGTTCAAGTATATTCAATAATATTATTTAACACATTGGTAATAATCTCTTTAATGTATTTTAACTTAAAACTTACCTTCTTGTCTATGACCATATATTAACTTTATATAAGTATACATATATAACCGAACACAATAACTCAATTTCATTCTCTCTTATGGCCGAATCTGCCAATTCAATGTATCCATGCATTTTCTTCAATATAAGACCAAGCAACAAGCTAAATAACCACAATTTATTCATCCTAATCCCAGCCGAATATTAGCTTGCTTAAACCCAAAATTTTTAACACGATTTTTATTAGCATCCAAAGCAAACAATTTCTATATAAAAAGACTTATTAAAATCAAGCTAAAATACCCACCCATTTTTCTACCTATCAAACAATATGACCAACCATAGCCAATATGTTTTCATCGAACATGAAAAAGCCATAGAACTAGATCATCACAGCTTTAATCTCAAATTTTGCACAAGAATTCGATAGTATATAAGACTACCAACACAACCATGCAAAATCATTAAAAATGGGGCTTGATAGCTCACCTTAGAGACACATGCAACAACCGAATGAAGAAGATGAGTTTCTTCTCTTCTTGAAGGTACTATTCGGGTAGGATGAATGAGGGAAGAGATGTAAAAATAATTTCCTTTTTGTTTAATTCTACTAACACATTATTTTAGCATGCTTTTAGTATAATATTACTTAAATTATAATATATTTAGGAAAACTTAATATTCTTAGCATGCTTACATTATAATAATGTCTTAAAAACAATATTTCAAAGCCATAAGTTATTATAAAGCATGCTTGCCGTCCACCTCTCTAAAAATGGGAAATCTGACATGCAAATCCCTATTTTTAAGTCACAATTCACTTAGCCCCTTATTTTGTTCATGTTTGCTACCTTGGTTCCTTTAGCAATTTAATCCTTTTTGCCAATTAAACACTCAAACAGTTAAATTCTTCTACGAAAGATTCACACACATCAACACACATATAATAAACATAAAATAATTTTTTTTTTTAAGAAATATTTATCGGCTCGGATTCGTGGTTCCGAAACCACTATTCCGATTAGGGTCAAAAATTGGTCTGTTACAGTGATGGTAAGGGGTAGACCAACCAGAAACATCGGCAATGTGAGTGGAAGTCAAAGAGGGAATACTGATACAGTTGTGAGATCGGAGGCGAGAGCACCTGCTCGAGCTTATGCTATACGTGCACGAGAAGAAACGTCATCTCCAGATGACATAACTGGTAGTTTTACTCTATTTGATACTGATGTGATTGCATTGATAGACCCAAGAGCTACTCATTCATATGTGTGTGTGAATCTAGTATCAAGTAAGACTCTACCTGTTGAGTCTACTAAATTTGTGATTAGAGTATCGAATCCCTTAAGCAAGTGTGCCTTGGTGGATAAAGTGTGCAAGAACTGTCCATTGATGTTTCGGGATGCTTGTTTTCCAGCTAATTTGATGTTGCTACCATTCGACGAATTTGATATAATTCTAGGTATGGATTGGCTCACTTTATATAATGTTATTGTGAATTATAAACAAAAGAGTATTGATTTGAAAAGTCAGAATAGTGAGATAGTTCAAATTGAATCTAGCGATTTGAAAGGGTTACCAGCTGTTGTATCTGCAATGAAAGCTTTGAACTATGTGAGAAAGGGTTGTGAAGCTTATCTGGCATATGTGATTGATACAAAAGTGTCAGAAAAGAAAGTTGAATCTGTGCCTGTGGTTAGTGAGTTTCCGGATGTGTTTCCTGAAGAACTACCAAGATTACCTCCAATTCGGGGAGTTGAATTTGGTATTGAATTAATGCCGGGGACTACTCCTATTTCAATAGCTCCATATAGAATGGCATCAACGGAATTGAAAGAGTTAAAGTCCTAGTTACAAGAGTTGACTGATAGAGGATTTGCACGACCGAGTTTCTCGCCCCTGGGTGCTCCTGTGTTGTTTGTGAAAAAGAAAGACGACACTATGAGAATGTGTATTGATTACCGACAATTGAACAAAGTGACGATAAAGAACAAATATACGTTGCCTCGTATCGATGATTTGTTTGATCAACTGAAAGGAGCTACAGTGTTTTCTAAGATAGATTTGAGATCAGGCTACTACTATTTGAGAGTAAAAGACTCTGACATTCCGAAACCGCTTTCAGAACGAGGTACAGACATTAGAATTCTTAGTGATGCCTTTCGGACTAACAAATGCTCCTGTAGTGATTATGGATTTGATGAACTGGATATTCAGACCATATTTGGATTGTTTTGTTGTGGTATTCATTGATGATATTTTGATTTATTCCCGTGATGAGACACAACATGCTAAACATTTGTGAATCGTGTTACAGACTCTACGTGAGAAGCAATTGTACGCAAAGTTTAGCAAATGTGAGTTTTGGTTGCGAATGGTTGGTTTTCTGGGGCATATTATATCAGCTGCGGGAATGCGAGTTGATCCGAGTAAAATTTTAGCTATTTTAGAATGGAACACTCCATAGTTTTCTTGGACTAGCGGGTTATTATAGACGATTTGTGAAAGGCTTCTCGATGATTGCGACTCTGTTGACGAAGTTACTATAGAAAAGTGTTAAATTTGAGTGGTCGAAAAAGTGCCAGTATAGTTTTGTGCAGTTGAAAGCGTTGTTGACAAAGGCACCTGTGTTAGTTCAACCAGAATCGGGTACAGAGTTTATAGTTTATAGTGATGCATTGTTGAATATTTTAGGTTGTGTGCTGATACAAGAAGGCAAAGTCATTGCTTATTCTTCGAGGAAGTTAAAGAGGATAAAACTTGATCGGTTGTTTAACGTCACAATAATAATATGCAAGAGTACACTATCAATGCAAGTATAGTAGACAGATATGAGTCTGACGGATATCGATCCCACGAGGATGGTTGTCTTTTGTTTAACAATGTCATTGCAATAAATAGATGGCCACAAGATAAATTATGAGAGTAGTTTTTGAAGCAATAACTACAAAAAAAGAGGATAAAATATGATAATGATAAACTGGGATCCCCAACGTGAATATTGAATAGAATGCTAAGTGCTCACAAGGGAAAAAAAGATAGGTGATTGTCGATGCATTAAATTGCAATGAATATCTTACCAAGCTTAACTTCCATATTTAATCTAAGACTTAAACATGCACATTAACCACACCTTCCGATGATGGCAATGGAACACTATTAAAAACAAGTGGATTAAATTCCTCTAATCCTCAAGCAACTTCCATTGTCATGCTTGTTAGATTGAATTGTTGCTGCACTTTCTAGTGTCAGTGACCGCAGTAACACTTCCATGCTAAAAACATTCAAATCCAAAGATTAAACAGTAGAATCTAGATTGAATAAAATAACATTTAATCCAGAAATCATGTATACTTCAGTACAAACATGAAATAGAAAGTAATCACAACCATTTACAAAAGCAATATAAAAGAAAAAAGTGAATAGTACTATTCCTAGAAAATCTCGACTTGATCTCTCAGCTCCCTTTTGTGTCGCACTCAGGGCTTCTTGACAAGAGCTAATCTGCAGCCCTTTCACGTCGGTTCACCCGTAGGAGGTTTAAGATGCCATCGCTGAAAAGCTTCAAAAGATAGGTTGAAGAAGATAATCCCCTCTCTCTCTCTCTCTTTTCTGTTAATATTAATAGTTATCCAAAGAGCACAAGTTTCCTTTCATCAGAATCATGTTTTCTCTATACATACAAGTTGATTGTAACAGACTGGACAGCTCACACCTTTTGTTATTATCCGAACAGTTGTCAGGCACAGCGACAATTCTTGGCATAATATGAAAATACTCATGTAGCAACATTGTTAACAAAACATGACAAAATTAAGGATAAATAGGCTAAGATCCACTGAGTTATAAAATGCATTTTACTAAACTAAAAATGTTGAAATATGTGCTAAAGATAACTAAATGGGTACAAATTAACCAATAAGTAAGGAGAAAACATATGTTCTTTCTAGTATTAACAAAAGGTTACGATTATATGTAAAGGCACACTTTGTATGAGCTTTCCCGAGTATCTAATGTAATTCTAGATGGTTCAATAGGTTTGAAAAAGAAACAAAATGGTAAGTGTTCAAATGGAATGTATCATGGACTTATGAAAAGGATTTATGAACAAATGATGTGATTACATGTGTAAATTTACTTATTTATAAATGAATTCATTTAACCATGTTCAAGAGTACTAACTTGTGAATTTGGTGATGTTGTATAGGCTGATGCCAAGCTTATGGTTTTAGTTGATATTATACTTATGCTATATGCATTATGCAAATGAAATGGCAAGTTCTATTGAAGTTTATATGAGCTTACTAAGCACTCATTTCTTACGTAGTTTATTTCTTATGTTTATAGATTATCGGAAGTTCGATTTGGCTCAAAACTCGTCGAAGATTTATCACACTGTTTAGCAGTAAATTCGGTAGTTTTTGAGCATTTTGGACAAGGATTATAATGGCATGTATAGGGTGTTTTCTAAGGGTATTTCGATGAATGTGTTAATGTTGTTTTGGCATGTATCAGTTTTTGAAAGTTATGTTGGTTTGGTACCATTTGTTGCCTTGTCAAATCATGTCATTTTGGTTACCTTATTGTGCATGTTTATAAGGCTCTATATGGTATGTTTTGCATGGTTTGAAAATTATTATAAGTGGTATGTTTTGGTAACTAGTTGGAATGGTTTATCATGTGTGAAATGGTGCAATATTGACATGTTTTGATAGTTGTTGTTTGTAACAGTCCGGTTTAGACCCTAATCAGAATAGTGGTTTTGGACCACAAATCCAAGTCAGAAAAATATTTTAATATTATTTTTCTGTGCTTACAATATGTGATTAAGCATGTGTGAAAGTTTTGTGATTTAATTTATCTGTTTAGTGCTAAATTTGATATAAGGACTTAATTGCATAAAATGCAAAATTAGCATGCCATGTGCTAAAAGTACCTATGTGCTATGTCTTTATTAATGTGATGGCCTTATGAAGTAATTAAACCATTATGTATGATAATGGACAAAAATGACTTTAATATATATAAGTTTTATATGTTAACTAAAAGGTTAAATTAGTAAATAATCTAATATTAAGAAATAAATAAAACAAATGAAAATGCTAGTGGAGTGTTCATCCATTCTAGTCGAATTTGGAAAGAAAAAGAAAAGAAGGAAAGCAAAATAGGGTTCAGCCATTGGAGAGCTTGATTAAGGTACGGATTTGATCGGTTTTTGATAATTTCTACGTTTTTGGAATCGTTGCTTCGAATACTTCAAAACCCATGCCCTAATTTTGGAATTTGATGATGATTTTGAAATGTGCCATTGATGAATGCTTTAGTTTTGTGATGTTAGTTGATGAAAAATGAAATATATGTGTTAGATTAACATGTTTCGTCTTTGGATTTTTGCTGAATTTGAGTAATTTGAACTAAATTGTGAAAATAATATTTTGAGAGACTAAAATGTAAAATAAATGAAATGTATGGACTTGTATGATCATGTTGAAAATTCAGCTAAGCATTGGTACAGGGGAATTTTGTGTATTTGGTGATTTTGTGAAATAGGGACTTAAATGTCAAAATGTGAAAATGTTAGGGTTAATTTGAAAAATGCCCTAAATGTGTGTTTTTGGATTGAATTGAATGATTTGGTGAATAAAAGAGTTAAATTTGAATATGTATAGATCAAGAACCAAAGAAAACGAATTTAGATCAAGGAAAGTCGAAAGTGATCGAATGGTCGAATCCGTCCGTCTATATTCATATGAGGTAAGCCCGTATGCAAATAAATGTATTTAAGTTGAATTATTCATGTTCATTTAATATTGAGTTGTGATGAATGGCTTTCGAAGATATTCATGTGATATACAAGAAAGTATCAACAATGTGTCAAGGTCCGAAAAGTCTCGTACGAACCTTAGGAATAGATAGGATTCATATGTCATGACATAGGGATTACGATATATGATATCATGTAAGACCACGTCTGGGATGTAACACCCCTTACCCGAAGCCCTTACCGGAATCGAGTACGTGGCATTACTAGACTTGACTATTAACTTAAGGTGTAAAATTTTAAAGCTGTCCAACTGTGTCATGCTGACTAAATCGACCATAACTCGAGTTATAAAACTCAAAATTTAGATCCGTAAATTTTCCTTGAAACTAGACTCATATAACATTTCACCATAATTTTTCCATAATTTTTCATGTGATCAATTAGTACAGTTTATTCATCAAATTTACCCTTATTACACTGTCTAACAATTCTGACCTGTCTCTACAAAAATACAGTTATCTCATTGCACAATTTTCATATACTGTTCTAGTTTATACCACTGAAAAATAGACTCAATAAGGGTTCTACACATATAACCCATGCTTCCTAATTATTTTTGTACAATTGTTGACAATTTTTCCAAAACAGAACAGTGACTCACGAATGCATTCAGAGCAGGTCTCACTAAAACTTAATTATCTCATAATATATAAATCTTTTGCCTACTCTGTTTCTTCCATGTAAAAATAGACACAATAAGGATTAATTCTATACTTCATTGACCATCTAATTCAACTTATCCTATTTTTGGTGATTTTTCTAACTCACATCACTGCTGTGACTAAAGACTGTTTCTATACTAAATATGCTTACTAGCTTATAACCGGATATACTCACATGCAATTCATACTCTCCATGCATTTTTAATCACTTACGAAGATAGCTTGTACTTAAAACATTCACATGATATTCTAACATCATCGATTTAAAGGAGTATCACTATTACCCACATTTATGACAAAACCCCAAAAACATACATAACCAAATATTTAGCCATATTCGCCATTTGTTATATACAAGGTCAAACATCGTATGTTTGTAAAACTTCATCTAGCCTATACATGCCTTCTAAGTCGCAACCAAAAATTCAAAATACCAAAGGAAGGCGATAGTGTGGATGACTTCTTGAAGATCCTTCACGAGCCATAGCGTGACCAAAATCTATAAAACAAAGAAGAACATTTCACGTAATTAAGCTTACTAGCTTAGTAAGTCCTAACTCATGATAATAAAACATTTATACTTGAAAACCAATTGTTCCATAATAGCACATTCTAACTCGAATTCCATCATATAACATCCATCAATATTAATTTCAAACACATATAACACAATTCTCACAATATTAATTTAACCTGTAATGTTAAGCATACATACCTTACATGCTTACACGAAACGTAAACCCAATAAATTAACTTTAAGTTATCTTGAACAAGGATTCGATTTATCTTTGGTAAAGTACATCACCAGGCATCAAGCACCGCTAGAGCATAAAAGCCCGTAAAAAGTAACACGGCACAAGGCACGCTAGGCAAAAGCTCGATAAATAACACAGGCACAAGTCCTGCTAGGCATAAAAGCCCGTAAAGTAACACCGGCACAAGGCCTGCTAGGCAAAAAGCCCGATAAATAACACCAGCACAAGGCCTGCTAGGCATAAAGCCCGATTAATGTCACCGGCACGAGGCACGCTGGGCATAAAGCCCGATTAATGTCACCGACACGAGGCTCGCTAGGCATAAAGCACGAATGTCGAATATTATTATATGCTTTTCACATTTCACTATCACATATCGAATCATAAACATTTATTCCCATTGCAATAAATAAATTTGAAATCAATCTAATCCATCATTATCACATTCGGCCAACTCATGGTTTTACACCAAGCTTATACAAATTTTATCATTCACTAGATATGTAAATGATCTTTAAATAATAAGTAGCTCAAGAACTTACTCATTCACCTTGCATTAGCCAAAATAATTTCCATCATATACTCAACATAAATCATCAACCAATATGTAGATATACATTCGGCCATGATGCAATTGGATATTAACATTTATCAATTTTTAATAGTCAAGATAACCATAATTTATTCTTTGACATAATTTAACTAAAGGACCTACCTCGGTTGTCGATAGTCCGTGCGAATCGGCTATTCAAGAACCTTCGTCTTTCCCCGGTCTAATTCGGTCTTTCTTTGCTCTTGATCTAAAACACATTAGAATTTAGCTCATTTAATCTCATTTCATCTCAATTTAGTCCCAAAACACCCAAATGGGCAATTTACCATTTTGCCCCTAATGTTTCCCATTTTACAATTTAGTCCTATTTGCACAAAACATAAAATATGCAAAATTTTCCAACATCCTAGTTTGGCCGAATCTTCATTATAGTCATAGGTGTCTATGCATTTCATTTATTTGACATTTTAATCCTTCACAACTTTATTCTTTTCAATTTAGCCCTATATACTCAAAATTATCAAAAATTCCAATACAAAACTTGTAAATCTTTAACATACATTCAATTTAAAACCATCAAACATCAAAACTATCCAAGCATGTTAATGGGCGAATCTTAAATACATAGTATTTTCAAAAATTTAAACATGGGTTGTATAGGATTTAAAGCAAGCATTCCAAATATGCAAAAATTTTCAAAAACTAAATAAAACACATACCCTTAATTAAGCCCCAAAGTGCCGAAATTTTCAAGCTCCTACAATGGAGTTCTTCATCCAAGTTTTGCCAAGAAGATGAGTAAGGTAAGGTTCTCTTTCATCCCACTTGTTTTTATTATTTAATGATAAAACAAACACATTTTTATTAACATTATTTTAACACCTTAACATAACTATCTAATAAGCTAACTTAACAATAATTTGGACTTATAAAGGCCCATTGCCGTCCCTTACTATGGTGAATGGGCTAATTGCCCTTTTGGTACACCCACTTAAAAAGCCAAAATCAATTTAGTACTCTTCACTTAAGCATGCAACTTTTTCGCTTTTCTCGATTAAATCCTTTTTATCAAATTGAGCACTTAAACGACTAAATTTTTCTACGAAATTTTCACACTCACTAAATCACATATAACAAACACAAAATATAATATTAAAAATATCTCTCAGGCTCGGATTCGTGGTCCTGAAACCACCGTTCCGATTTGGGTCAAAATTGGTCTGTTACATGGGAGGTTGGCATTGATTTGAGATTTCGTGTAAGTCCACGTCTGGGACGTTGGCATTGATTTGAGGTTTACGTGTAAGACCCTATATGGGACAGTGGCATCGATATTTGATTACATGTAAGACCCCGTCTGGGACGTTGCATTGTATGATTATTCTGAGTTATCCGAGTATCCTATTTGTTTCCGAATGGTTCAACAGGAAATTCTGAGAAATGAAAGACTATGTGAAATATGTAATCGATTTAGGTACGTTTGAAAGGTATACTATTATGGAGTATGAAAGGTAAGTATATGTGATTGTGCACAAGTGAGATATGTGTATAGATTCAATGAGACAAAATGTGGTATATGTGTGATTGTGATATGAGCAAAAGTGATACTTTGAGGTATGAATTGTTAGTAAGCAATGGCTAAACAAATGAGCCAAAGAAGAATTATGAATTTGAAATTGATTTATATTAATGATCTTATATTTGATATGATTATGAATGTTATATGTTGAGTTTATTTGTTTATGGCTTACTAAGCTTTTAAAAGCATACTCTGTGTATGTTTGCATTGTTTTATAGATCGTTAAAGCTGCGGAAGGCTCGGGTATCGTCAAGGATCATCACCACACTATCAATCTCTATTTTGGTACCTTTTGAAAGTGTATGTATTAAAGTATGGCATGTATAGTCTAGCGAGTTTTTGATTATGTTTTGAAAAGTGTGTAAATAGCCATGTGATATGGCTAGATATCGAATATAATGTAAATGAGTAGTTCATGCTATATGATGCATAGTTTGGTATGGTTGGATGGATAATGGTTGGCTAATGAAATGACCAAATTTATGATAAGTTTGATGATTGCAAAATTAGTATATTATAAATGAAAAGATGTCAAATTGAATTGGTATGTTTATGGTTGAATTTTGGCTTAGAAATTGTTTGTGTTTAGATTAAGCTAAATGGTACATAAGTTGTGATTTTTGATAAGCTTTTAAATGAATAGTAAAGATGGTCATTTTGGTATGTTTTGGTTGCTTTTGATGCATGGAATGATGTTTATTTGTGCTTGTAGGTATAATCCAAAGTATGAGTGGCAAATTGGCCTTGCAAGTGGCCTATATTTACCCACACGATTGAGCACACGGGCTTGTTGTAACATCCTGAATTAGGGCCTAGTCAGAACAGTGGTTTTGAGATCACAAATCCGTCGAGGAAAATATTATTTTTACTATATTTTTATGGTCTACGACTTCACGGAAAGATTTCGTGAAAATTTCGTTCGAAAATTTCGATGTTTGGGCACTCAATTTAGTTAAAAGGACTAAATTGTAAAAAAGTGCAAAAGTTGAGTTCTATTTATTAAAGGTGTCAAATTGCTATGATTTTTAAATTGGAGGTCTTTAAAAGGTAATTAGACCATTGGATAACTTGATGGACAAAAATGGGCATGAATAGGACAAAATTGAAAGAAAAGCCTTAAGGGTATTTTAGTCATTTAGTGTTTTAATGAATAAAAAAAGACAAAATACAAGAATAAAATTTGCTCAACTTCTTCAAATTGCTGCCGAAAATTTCATGACTCCATGGCTAAGGGTTTCAAGCTTTTCAAGCTTCATAGTAAGTGTTTCTAAGCCCCATTTTTAATGTTCATCAATTTTTTGAAATCCCGGTAACTTAGTTTAGCTATTTCTACCATTATTTTGAGCTAGAGTTTAATTTTAAAAATTGAACCATGTTGAAAAATTGTGTATTTTGATGAATTTTGGTAGATTATGAATGTGTATGAGTAGAGGAACAATTTTTACTAAGTGATTTTCGGTAAAAACGAGTAAAACGAGCTAATTGGTAAAAGTTGTTATTGTTCATAATAATGTGTTATAGTAAGAATTTGAAGTTGCTGTAGAAGGGAAAAATGTTCCCCATGTCATTAAATATAAAAAAAGGAATAAAGTTTAATTTTTGAGCCTAGGGGCAAAATCATAATTATGTAAAAGTTTAGGGGCAAAATTATAATTTTACCAAAGTTTGAGTTAGGGACTGTTTTGAGTACATCAATTAAATAAGTGAAATGTGATGTTTTAGACCCCAAAAAACGAGATTTGGACCTAGAACTAGAGGGAAATAAAAAATTGGGAAAGTTGGTAAAATGGTCGTTTCGGCATTCGAGTTAAGTTCGTGTGTTAATAATAATGCAACACCATGCTTGAATTGTAATTTTCTATTGATATGGCATAAATTGTATGATTTAATATGTTTAGGAGAAGTTGATGGATGGTATGTATGGTATGGAAAATGTGATGTTTGTTGTGTCATGTGAAATTGAATGGCAAATTAATGTTACAAGAATTGAATGTTAAATTAATATTACATGGGTTGTATGAGTTGTTACACTGTTGTACTGGACGAGATTTCGACAAGAAAGTTTATATGTAAATAGTGCATTTATTTTACTTGTACAATAATTATTTTTCTAGATATTATGGAAATCATTGGGTGATAACTAAAATATGAAAACGTATGGAATGGGAAATTCTCGATTGAACCTTCGGAAAACCTAGAGATACGGACAATATGTAGCTAGGTCACATGAGTGATAAGGGACCTTCACCGTGTGCACAAGAAAGCTACGAGATGGCAAATTTTAATATGTAGCTAAGCCACATGGATGATAATGGACTTTCACCATGTGTGCAAGAAAGCTACGAGATAATAATTTCATATGTAACTAGGTCACATGTGTAATACTGTGTGTATACCATGTGTACAAGAAAGTTACGGGTTATGAGTAGCTAGGTCACATGAGTGGTTCCTAATGTTGGACACCATGTAGACAAGAAAGCTACGAGATGGAATGGCTAGGTCACATGGATGATAAGGGACCTTCACCATGTGTACAAGAAAGCCGAATTATGTATAGGTGGAGCTATGTGCTGAGACCACCGAGTATCGGGCGTTTTCCGAATGGGTTCAACGAGATAATTTACTAATGATGATTGGTGCGATCATGTTACGAATAAGTGCAAGTGTGAATGTGAACAATTGGCAAATGTACGTATGAACAATATGCTCGATATGTAATCGGAAATTGGAAAGATTGATATAGGCAAGTGATGAACAAAAGTAGAGTGTGAGAGAGAGCAAAAATTTACAATAAAACTGTTTGGACAGCAGTAGTGACATGAATTTGAAAAATCACCAAAAATAGTAAAAATTGAATTATAAATTGGATAAGATATTGATTTAAATCTTATTGGGTCTATTTTCATATAAAAGAAACAGAGAAAACAAAGTATTTGTATAATTTGAGATATTTGAATTTTTGTGAGACTAGTTCAGAATAATTATGTGATCCCCTATTCTGCATTGGAAAAATCAATAAAAATTGTACAAAGATAATTATGGGATATTATTTATATGCCTGAAATCCTGAATGAGTCTATTTTCAAATGAACTAAATAATAAGGTTATCCTTACGAGGAGTTAAGAGAGATTAGAATAGTCAAATAGTGAAATAGGGGAATCTTTAATGAATTAATTTTATTGATTGGCTAAACCAAAAATTCTGGAAATTTTATGGTAAGAAGATATGTGAGTCTCATTTCATGGAAATTTACATATCTTAATTTGGAGTTCTGTAGCTCCAGATATAAATAATTTAATGACCGTGACTTAAGAAAATAGCTTAACTGGAATCTGAATAAATAGGAAGAATATGAAAATGTTATCACATTGCTTATTATTTTCATGCAAGCTTACTAAGCGTAAAGCTTACTCCCTCCTTTCTATTTCTTTTAGTTTTGTTAGGTCAGCTCAGGGTTGGAGATCGTCGGAGGCAGCATCACACAATCGAGCCATTATCCTTGGAGCATTGGCATATGTATGTTAAATGTTTTCAAGTGAGTGGCATGTATAGGGACTTAATTTTTCTATGATGGATGTTGTTGTGATTAGTCAAATGTATTAGCTTATATTGATTTGTTGATTATAGCCATGAGATGTGGCTTATGATGATTTTGGCTTGTAAGCCTATTTGTCCATGGTATGTGTTAATGTATTGTTATGTGATATAAGTGAATAAATAGATGACAAGGTCAAATGCATGTATTTAAAAAGTTGAATTTTGGGTGAAATTTGGTAACCCGGTTTTGTATGATTGTGAATGTTTAAGTCCAATAACGCCTCGAACCCTATCCCGGAGTTGGATACGGGTGAGGGGTGTTACACTTGTGGCTCGATCGTGTCCCTCGTGGTTGCATTTCAAAACAAGTTAGTTTCGGCTATAGGCTGGACACAAGGGCGTCTGACTGGTTGTGTGGTGCAAGTTAGTGTCGACCACGGGTGAGGCACACAGGCGTGTCTCAGGCCATGTGGACAAGTCAGTATGTATGCCGTATTTTACCACAGCTTAGACACACAGGCGTGTCTGAGGCCGTCTGAGGCACACGGCCTACCCACATGGGCGTGTGACCTCTGTAGCTTTGAAAAATGTTGAATTTTCAAAAGAATCGTATGTGTTCAGTTTAGTCCTAACCTTTTTCTAATGCATGTTTAAGGTCTTGTAGACATATTTAAGGGATACTTTGATTTGATTAGTTAAATTATGACATGAAATGTTTGTATAAGATTCGATTTGTCCGGTAATGCCTTTAACCCTAGACAGTTGATGGTTACGGGTTAGGGGTGTTACATTGTTGGTATATTGTGGTGCCTTTAAATGGCATATTGGTTAGTTGAATAAAGATCTTGAAATGGCGTCTTAATGTGTGTTTGGATGATGTTTAGGTCAAGGGATTGAGTGTTTAAGCATTGTTAGGTTATGAAATGGCTTGGTGTAGGTGAAATTTTGGGTTCACACGGCTTGGAACATGGCCGTGTAACACAGCCTGTGTCAACCCAAACCCGACTAGGATGGACTGGCCCAAATTGGAAGCGTTACATAGCCACCTAAGTGACTCTCTATCTAACGGCCACCCAAGACACACCCTGACGTTATATCACCTCAGTCTTCTCTAAATATTAGTTATCTATTATTGCAGAAGGAAAATATGAGCCAATTTTAACCTTTTCCTAAGTAATTTAACCTAAAGGCATTTTTCCCATTTTACCCCTTATGGAAAAACTAACCCAATTTTAGATCTAAATGTTTACAGACCTTCTTTTAGTCAAAATTACGCAAGCCTAAAAATTTCAGCTTAAATTGAATTCGTTTGTTATGCCTAATTCAAGTTTTACCATTATGGACTAAATTGTAACAAATACAAACTATCAGGACCTTTTCTGAGTTACAAATTAAGTGTGTTTCTATCGAATTTTACCCATCACGAGACTAATTCTAAAATTTTACCAAGTTTCCTTATCATATAGGTCTCTAATTAGACTAATCAATTTTCAAGACTAAATTATAACAAAAACAAATTAGAATACAAATTTAAAAAGACAAAAATTCAAACCCCCCCAAACCCACACGGGCGTGTCCCCAGACTGTGTGCCATTAAATGACTGTGTTCATGTAACATCCCGAAATTGGGCCCAGTAGGATTGGGTCGATTGGGCCTTGGGCTTAGGAGTGATTAAAATCTTCAAGAATATGAGAATGGTGTTTTTGCAAATTGGATTTATTAGTTAAGTGGATTTGGAAGGTTATGAAGTTTCTATGAATTCTCAGGTTTAATTGGGCTTTAGGAGAATTTTGAGTATCATCTTGTTGCTTGTGATAGCTCGGATATGATTTTATTGTGTGCCTAGTATAGTCTTGTGAAGGCTTGGAATTAATTGGTTTAGAATAATTTTTAGTATGGAGAATTTAGTGAAGTGGATCAAGTGATTATGATGCTTAAGTTAATTTAAGTGTTTAATGTTAGCATAAATGAGTCAATTGGTAAAGTGGCAAGTTGAGTGTGGAGTGTATTAATGGTCTTAGGTTCGAATCCCATGGATGACAATAAGGTGACTTTTATTTTTGCATTGTATGGCATGTGTTGGTCAAACTCTAATTAAGGTAAGGTTGGACTATTGTCTTTTATGGATAGTAGACTAAGGAATAAGGCAAGTTATTAATTAAGGTATGGAATCAAGATGTTATGGAAGGATAAGGGGACATAAGGCTTGATGTATGGGAGATGTTTTGGAAATATTTTTATGGTCATTTTGACCACGAATGTGGACGCATAGATGGCTAGGGCTTGTTGGCCGAATATTGTATGGGATTAGGGGGGAGATAGTTGGCCAAATTCTTGGCATTTTGTGCATCTTTTTCCCTTTTCTCCAAAATCTTTCTCCTTAGCCGAATTTGTCATGGGCATTAGGTGAAAATGTTGTTTTGTTTTGGCTATCATCTTTGACCATATTGGTATCCCTTTTTCTTCTTTTCCTCTCAAGTTTTCTTTCTTTTTGGTAACGAAATATTATTTCTTTTGAAGGCATTTTTCTTTCATCCTTTTTCTTACTTGACCGAATGTGCACCTTTATCAAAAACTCCTTCTTTGTTCAATTTCTTTCATAATCGAAACCATATAGACTCTTTGATGATTTCTTCTTTTCTCTTTATTTTGTTAAAGCTGAATCTATAACCTTACTATTCTCTTCCAAAGCCGAAAGTACCATCTTCTCTCTTTCATCTTTTTCTTTTCTTCTCTCAAACTTTTGTGCCGAAATTCTCTTCACTTCCTTTTTGCCAAATTCCCTCTCTTCCATTTTACTTTTATTTTCTTCCTCTTTTCCACTTTAGTCGAATTGTATTTGTAGTTTCAATCAACCATTTTGTCGAAATCTCCCTCTTTTTTCTAGTTTTGTTTGGTCAAATATCAACCAAGAGTGGATCATCTTTGGGTTCTCCTCTATAATCGGTTTTGGAAGATAGGTAAGTGTCTTGGCCGATTCTCCTTTTCTTTTCTCTCTATCGTTTCTCATGAAGGCAAAAGCCAAATTTTGGGTATGAGATAGTAAGATTCTAACCATAGGAACTTATTTCTTTTAGGCTCTTCGGATTTTGGAAGCAATCGATTTTGGTAAGTCAAGTGGTAAGGTTTATGTTGGTTCTTTATTCTTTAAATGGATGTAAAGCCGAAGGCTATGGTGAATAAGGCTTGTTGTTGGCCGAATGGTCTATGGTAATGATCTAAGTATTGGCCAAATGTAGGACAAGGTGATCTAGTGCGGTAGATCGGGTCTTCGGAAGTTAGTACTTGCGTTAGTGACAGGTGTGTACTTTACACACTTTATAACTTGGTAATATATTTATAAATATACTAATCATGTTATTAAAGTTGGAAACTGTGAGATATTGATATGATACCGTAAAGGGTATAAGCAAGGATTCGGGTAAGTCCGTTTCGATATGTTTTGCTATATGATACTTATTACCATGACATGTGATATATATTTCTATATGATACATAATAGAGCATGATGGCATGATTTGCATAATATTTGCATGGTTATGGGTAACATGAGAGGAGGGGGAAGATTTGATATCTGTGTCTTTGGGACACCAGAGGTTTGGCACCTCCAGTGGTTTGGTACCACAATTATTTAGTGTCTTTGGGACACCAGAGGTTTGGCACCTCATAGTGACTTGTCCCAGTGGCTTCGCACCACAGTGGGTTGGCCCCACATTTGATTTTACGGGATCGCCGCCAGTGATTTGGTATCACACGTGGGTTGGCCACACAACTTTATTATTCGTGACTTTGGTTCACCAGTGGTTTGGTACCACATATTTCGTGTCTTTGGGACACCAGAGGTTTGGCATCTCATAGCGACTCATCCCAGTGGCTTAGTACCACCGTGGGTTGGCCCCACTTTTGATATATTGGGATTGTCACCAGTGATTTGGTATCACATGTGGGTTGGTCCCACAACTTGATTATTCGTGACTTTGGGTCACCAGTGGTTTGGCACCACATTATTGGATATCGTGACTTTGGGTCACCAGTGGTTTGGCACCACCAGTGGTTTGGTACCACACGGGGTAGAAAAGGAGTTATGGATGGCTAGGTTGGGTGCATTGTATATATATATTGCTTGGTTATAAATTGTTTAAGTTTGTTGCATCAACCGGGGGAAGGATTTATGCACTGAGTCTTGGTGACTCACCTTCTCCCTTATCTTTTCAGGTGATTCGTGAATCGTGGATGAGGAGCCGGATGGACTCGAGGAGGCCATGCAATAAAATTCGATTTACACGGATTTTGGTTTGGGTATTATATTTTATTTAAATTTGGTTTTTCATCTTTATTTGGATTTGTAATATGGCCTTTCAAGTTATGTTTTTTTGGATTATTTATATGCTTTGGACTTGTTTTAATCATGGCTTAATAAACTACATGGTTAATTAAATAATATGAGCGCAAAGTTTTCTAAACTACAAAATGCAATGGTTTTCAAAATGTTACCATCGGGTAATATAAATCATTTGATAATATTTAACAACCTAAGTGTTTTCGATAACTCATACTATTTTCCAAAACTCAAGTTCCCAAATTTCAATTAGAAACAGTTTTCAAACTATTCGCTTTGGTTTCTTTTAAATTATAAAAGGTTTTCTAATCCATGGATTTACAACTATGTTTTAAAGATTTATTTACGGAATTTCAAAGTAAATTATCAGTTTTGAACTTATTATACACTTGATTTCTACAAACATAGAACAACAAAGAGTTTTTCACTAAAATTTAATCATTAACTCAATTTTCTTCAAAATGTTTTCCTCTGTGGCATGCTAGATTCGGTCATGGCGTATTGACCGGGTTTGGGGTGTTACAAATTGGTATCAGAGCTAAGTTCAAAGGCTCGGCTGTGGGTCTGAGGCCCAAAATGTTTTAAAGAATGGACTTTAAAATGTCTTTGTTTGAAATTATATAATTTGAAAGGCATGGCACTGAGTCTCCGGCATCGATCCGCCCAGGTAAGTACCTCAAACTGTTGATGATATGATGGTGATGGTATGACTGTATAGTAGTAGGAATTACTCTAGAGACCTAAAACTATAGGTTGGATGTACTCGCGAGAGAAACTCTTATTAAAATTTTTCATAAAACTGTGTTTTAAAGAAAGTGAAAAGACTCTAATGCATAAAATTTTCGTAAAAACGGATAAGGCGCGAAGTAGACATGAGTTCTAGGGGACGTGGTCATCATGGACGTGGTGAAGGCCGAGGTGTTAGGGCTAGATCTTCGGCGCCGAGGCATATTTTCGAAAAGGAGGCATTAGCATCGCTCGTGGCTGAGACGGGGTCTCATGTTCGAGTTGGGTCTGTGGACTGTAAGAAGAAACGAGATCACAGTTCTTTAGGGTCACAATCTCGTTCTGTAAAACATGTCAAGGCACGACCAACCTATTCGGCTTGTGATTTATGCAAAAGGCGTCATCTAGAAGAATACTGGAGGAGGTTTGGAGCATGCTTGAGATGCGAGTCTAATGAGCATAAGGCTCAGGATTGTTTTCTCACCCTTAAGTTAAGTATGTTTGGTTGTGTGAAAAAGGATTCAAGACTATGTTAAAAAGTACATTGTGGTTTTTAAGGGCAGAGTGCGCAACGAAAGCATAGTGGTGTGATTTGAGCGGTGTGTTAGTAGTTGGTTGGAAATTTGAAGGACGAAATTTTTTTTAGGAGGGTAGAATTGTAACATCCCAAAATTGGGCCTAGTAGGATTGGGTCGATTGGGCCTTGGGCTTAGGAGTGTTTAAAATCTTCAAGAATATGAGAATGGTGTTTTTGCAAATTGGATTTATTAGTTAAGTGGATTTGGAAGGTATGAGGTTTCTATGAATTCCTCCGGTTTAATTGGGCTTTAGGAAAAATTTGAGTATCATCTTGTTGCTTGTGATAGCTCGGATATGATTTTATTGTGTGCCTAGTATAGTCTTGTGAAGGCTTAGAATTAATTGGTTCAGAATAATTTTTAGTATGGAGAATTTAGTGAAGTGGATCAAGTGATTATGATGCTTAAGTTAATTTAAGTGTTTAATGTTAGCATAAATGAGTCAATTGGTAAAGTGGCAAGTGGAGTGTGGAGTGTATTAATGGTCTTAGGTTCGAATCCCATGGATGACAATAAGGTGACTTTTACTTTTGCATTGTATGGCATGTGTTGGTCAAACTCTAATTAAGGTAAGGTTGGACTATTGTCTTTTATGGATAGTAGACTAAGGAATAAGGCAAGTTATTAATTAAGGTATGGAATCAAGATGTTATGGAAGGATAAGGGGACATAAGGCTTATGTATGGGAGATGCTTTGGAAATATTTTTATGGTCATTTTGACCATGAATGTGGACGCATAGATGGCTGGGGGGGTTGGCCGAATATTGTATGGGATTATGGGGGGAGATAGTTGGCCAAATTCTTGGCATTTTGTGCATCTTTTTCCCTTTTCGCCAAAATCTTTCTCCTTAGCCGAATTTGTCATGGGCAATAGGTGAAAATGTTGTTTTGTTTTGGCTATCATCTTTGACCATATTGGTATCCCTTTTTCTTCTTTTCCTCTCAAGTTTTCTTTCTTTTTGGTAACGAAATATTATTTCTTTTGAAGGCATTTTTCTTTCATCCTTTTTCTTACTTGACCGAATGTACACCTTTATCAAAAACTCCTTCTTTGTTCAATTCCTTTCATAACCGAAACCATTTAGCCTCTTTGATGATTTCTTCTTTTCTCTTTATTTTATTAAAGCCGAATCTATAACCTTACTATTCTCTTCCAAATCCGAAAGTACCATCTTTTCTCTTTCATCTTTTTCTTTTCTTCTCTCAAACTTTTGTGCCAAAATTCTCTACACTTCCTTTTTGCAAGATTCCCTCTCTTCCATTTTACTTTTATTTTCTTCCTCTTTTCCACTTTAGTCGAATTCTATTCGTAGTTTCAATCAACCATTTTGTCGAAATCTCCCTCTCTTTTCTAGTTTTGTTTGGTCAAATATCAACCAAGAGTGGATCATCTTTGGGTTCTCCTCTATAATCGGTTTTGGAAGATAGGTAAGTGTCTTGGCCGATTATCCTTTTCTTTTCTCTCTATCGTTTCTCATGAGGGCAAAAGCCAAATTTTGGGTATTTGGTAGTAAGATTCTAACCATAGGAATTTATTTCTTTTAGGCTCTTCGGATTTTGGAAGCAATCGATTTTGGTAAGTCAAGTGGTAAGGTTTATGTTGGTTCTTTATTCTTTAGATGGATGTAAAGCCGAAGCCTATGGTGAATAAGGCTTGTTGTTGGCCGAATGGTCTATGGTAATGATCTAAGTATTGGCCGAATGTAGGACAAGGTGATCTAGTGCGGTAGATCGGGGCTTCGGAAGTTAATACTTGCGTTAGTGACAGGTGTGTACCTTACACACTTTATAACTTGGTAATATATTTATAAATATACTAATCATGTTATTAAAGTTGGAAGCTATGAGATCTTGATATGATACCGTAAAGGGTATAAGCAAGGATTCGGGTAAGTCCGTTTCGATATGTTTTGCTATATGATACTTATTACCATGACATGTGATATATATTTCTATATGATACATAATAAAGCATGATGGCATGATTTGCATAATATTTGCATGGTTATGGGTAACATGACAGGAGGGGGAAGATTTGATATCAATGTCTTTCTGACACCAGAGGTTTGGCACCTCCAGTGGTTTGGTACCACAATTATTTCGTGTCTTTGGGACACCAGATTTTTGGCACCTCATAGCGACTTGTCCCAGTGGCTTCACACCACAGTGGGTTGGCCCCACATTTGATATTACGAGATCGTCACCAGTGATTTGGTATCACATGTGGGTTGGCCCCACAACTTTATTATTCGTGACTTTGTGTCACCAGTGGTTTGGTACGACATATTTCGTGTCTTTGGGACACCAGAGTTTTGGCACCTCATAGCGACTCGTCCTAGTGGCTTAGTACCACCGTGGGTTGGCCCCACTTTTGATATATTGGGATCGTCGCTAGTGATTTGGTATCACACGTGTGTTGGCCCCACAACTTGATTATTCGTGACTTTGGGTCACCAGTGGTTTGGCACCACATTATTGGATATCGTGACTTTGGGTCACCAGTGGTTTGGCACCAGCAGTGGTTTGGTACAACACGGGGTAGAAAAGGACTTATGGATGGCTAGGTTGGGTGCATTGTAAATATATATTGCTTGGTTATAAATTGTGTAAGTTTGTTGCATCAACCGGGGGAAGGATTTATGCACTGAGTCTTGGTGACTCACCTTCTCCCTTATCTTTTCAGGTGATTCATGAATCGCGGATGAGGAGCCGGATGGACTCGAGGAGGCCATGCAATAAAATTCGAATTACACAGATTTTGGTTTGGGTATTATATTTTATTTAAATTTGGTTTTTCATCTTTATTTGGATTTGTAATAAGGCCTTTCAAATTATGTTTTTTTGGATTATTTATATGCTTTGGACTTGTTTTAATCATGGCTTAATAAACTACATGGTTAATTAAATAATATGAGCGCAAAGTTTTCTAAACTACAAAATGCAATGGTTTTCAAAATGTTACCATCGGGTAATATAAATCATTTGATAATATTTAACAACCTAAGTGTTTTTGATAACTCATACTATTTTCCAAAACTCAAGTTCCCAAATTTCAATTAGAAACAGTTTTCAAACTAGTCGCTTTGGTTTCTTTTAAATTATAAAAGGTTTTCTAATCCATGGATTTACAACTATGTTTTAAAGATTTATTTACGGAATTTCAAAGTAAATTATCAGTTTTGAACTTATTATACACTTGATTTCTACAAACATAGAACAACAAAGAGTTTTTCATTAAAATTTAATCATTAACTCGATTTTCTTCAAAATGTTTTCCTCTGTGACATGCCAGATTCGGTCATGGCGTATTGACCGGGTTTGGGGTGATACAGTTCATGTCGCGTCAAACTTCTAGGCAGATTGAAGACGCCCTTATGTGATAGCTCCTGTAACACCCCAAACCCGTCCCAAACACCACGACCGGATCTGGTATGTCACTAAGGAATTTTATAAAACATGTCACATTTTGGAAAATATTTTTCTTCATTTTAACATTTTATTCGGGAAAATGAATGGTTGAATAATTTGTAAAAGATATAAATTTTCATTTAAATGCCTTTATGAATTAAAAACCGAATTTTAATACATGCCTTAACTTAATTAAATCGTAAAATCTAAATGTCTAGTAATAAAACCCAACATAAAACCCAAAATAAATATGAGTCTAGTGGCCCATGGCCTTATTACAATGGAATTTAAAACCCATTAATTAAAGATATAAAAAATAAAACTTCTAAGTAAAGTCTTCTGCTGGATTTAATAACTCTCTCGCATGGCCACCTCGCGCTCCTCTCCAGCCCGGTCTGATGCACTAAGTGCTACCTGAAATTGTTAAATAATAGGGTCAGTCGCAGACTCAGTGTGCAACCCTCGTACACTATTAGATTTTTGGGCCTTAGCCCCACAAAATATATAACAGAATATAATATAACAGAAATTACGCAAGGCCCAGCCCAAGTCCTAGGTTTCCATCCGCTACACGCCACCCTTACCTGCTAGTCACACCATTGGGGATTTCTATAATCAACCCACGCCACTACTCACCATTGATGGCAGTCATGCTGCTCATCGTCAGTGTTGTGATAGAGTCACCAGGCTGAAATGGCAAAAGCCACCAGAAACAGAGTTGTGACAGAGTCACCAGGCTGAAATGGCATTAGCCACGAGCAGTCAAGCGCGAAGCCGCTACAATGAGAACACTTCCCCTTTCAATAAACCCAACCCCATGCGATCAGAAAATAGCATACTTATCACATATGTCATCTTAACAGGAACATTCACTTAGGAATGACAGAGATCACTAACCTGGTGATTCACTTTTACCCTCCTTGGGTTTCAATCATTATGCCGGGATTTCGGCATTTATCAGAATATAACAGATTAATAAACATATTTTAACAGGCAATCTGAATGGTGTGAAAGTGTTCCACACCTGATTAATGCCAATACCCTTGCTAAACCGATCTACAACTTTGCTCGAAAAGCCGGAAAGGTGTGAAAATATGGCCTCTCCTATAATCGGCCATGGTTAGTGTTCTACCCGATTTTACACACTAAAATCAATAGATTTCCTTACCTTGAAATCCCGAATACTGAACTTATGACTTAGAGATCTACGCGATTGACTCCTCTTCAGATCATAGAATGTCGAAAATAAGAGAGAAATAAGAGATTAGTTTCTAAGTAGCCATTCGGCTAGGGACTTTGAAAAGCCAAAAAAACATTAAAATCCCGAAATCGACAGTTACCTATTGTTTCCTTCAAAACTCGACACAAGCAGTCTCCACTGAAGAAATTCTGCAACTTCAGGAGATGTGATCTTAGTGACTTCGGCTTTTAGAAGAACAAAGAATGGAAAAAATATAAGCAAGGAGTGGATAGGGAGATTCGGCCAAGAGAAAAGAGAAAAAGAATGGTGGGGTTTCGGCAATTGAGATCTAAGAAGTTTTGGTTTCTGTCAGAAAAAGAAAAGAGGAAATAGCAAGAATGGAGTTGGAATTTTGGCAGAGAAAAGAGAAGAACGATGAGAACTTGCTAGCAATTTCGGCACATACACCTTAAGCCAAAATCGAATGCCCCTTTCTTTTCAAGTTCTTCAAAGTTTCGGCTAGCATTAAACACTTAAAGATGGCTCCTATCTTTGATCTATTATCTCCTCAAAAATAGCCTTTATCTGCGTATTATCCACACAATAAAATCCCTAAAATTTAGCCTTGTTCCCCCCTTTCTCATTTAAGTGCAGAATTTTAGCCCTAAAACTTGGGCTTCAAGCAACCACAATTTGGGCCTTCCTCATGCACAAGTGACGCCAACTCCTCTTCCTCCTAGTGGCAGCATTTTCCTTTGGGCCACAAGCCCAATATGCCAATTAACCTACTAAAACTTTATTTTAAACCCAAGTATGTCTAAACAGAATATTTATTCTAGGCCTCAGCTCCAAACCTGAGCCCCCTTTTTGTACCTCAAATTCTCATATTAATATTGTAAGCATGCACTACACAAAAATGCACAAGGCCATAAATTCAGGATATTACAGTTCTACCCCCTTAAAATAAATTTCGACCTCGAAATTTACCTGATCAAAAGAGATGGGGATACTGCTGTCGTATAACCTCCTCTGGCTCCTACGTCGCCTCTTCTGCTTCGTGGTTTCGCCACAAGATCTTAGCTAAAGGGATGGACTTCCTTCTCAACACTTTTACATCTCGATCCAAGATTTGCACTGGTTCCTCCTCGAAGGATAAATCTGGCCTTATTTCAATCTCTTCCATCAGTACCACATGCGATGGATCAGAACGATAACGTCTTAGCATAGAGACATGAAATACGTCATGTATCTGTTCCAACACTGAAGGCAACTCCAAACGATAAGCCATTGGCCCCACACGTTCTAGTACCCGATATGGCCAATAAACTGTGGACTTAACTTACCCTTCCGTCCAAACCTCATTACCTTCTTCCATGGAGACACCTTCAGAAAGACTTGGTCTCCTACTGCAAATTCCACCTCCTTCTGTTTTAGATCCACATAAGATTTTTGTCGTCAGACGCTTCCTTCAACCGAGCCCGAATTAGCCTAAATTTCTCCTCTATTTCTAAGACTAACTCTGAACCTAACACCTGACATTCACCCAACTCCGTCCAACAAGTAGGAGTACAACATCTCCTTCCATATAACGCTTCGTAGGGCGCCATTTGAATACTAGCTTGATAACTATTGTTGTATGCGAATTCTGCCAAAGGTAAATACTCCTCCCAGCTACCCCTAAGATTGATGATGCAACCCCTTAGCATATCCTCCAAGATCTCGATTACCTCTCGCATCGACCATCACCAGGTGAAAAGCTGTACTAAAGTCTAACCTTGTTTCCATTGCTTGATAAAGAGCCTTCCAAAATCGTGACGTGAACCTAGGGTCCCTATCTGATATGATCGACACCGGTACACCATGTAGTCTTACAACTTCAGCCACGTACAACTTAGCCAACTTTTGCAAAGAAAAGTCCACTCGAACTGGTATGAAGTGAGCAGACTTCGTCAACCGATCCACAATTACCCAAATCGAATCCTTCTTAGTGGGCGTAAGGTAACCCACTAACAAAATCCATCGTGATTCTTTCCCATTTCCATTAGGGAATCTTCACCGATTGCAACAATCCTGAAGGCACTTAATGTTCAGCTTTCACCTGCTGCATGTCAAACACTTCTCCACATATTTCGTAACTTCTCGCTTCAACCCTGGCCACTAGAATTGCTCTCGCAAATCCCGATACATCTTAACTCGTCCAGGATGCATAGCATAAAGGCTACCATGCGATTCCCGAAGAATCATCTGCCTTAACTCCACATCTTTCGGCATACAAATCTTCCCACGAAAACACAAAACTCCATCACTATTTCAACTATAATCCTCTCCTTCACCATTCTCCACTTGTCGGATTCGAGTACTTAAAACATCATCCAAAAGTTGCTTCTCATATATCTGTCTCTTCCACATAAGTCTTACTTGAAGTTCAGCCACCAAACTGCCATCCTCATACAGACTAAGATGAGCGAACATCGCCCTTAGTTCAGATACTACCTTACAGCTTAATGCATCTGCCACCACATTCGCCTTACTCGGATGGTATTAGATTGAGCAATCATAGTCCTGCAAGAGCTCGATCCACCTACATTGTCTTAAATTTAACTCATTCTAGGTAAGGAGATACTTCAGACTTTTATGGTCGGTGTAAATTACCGACTTCTCCCCGTACAGGTAGTGCCTCTAAATCTTCAGAGCAAACACTACCGCCGCTAATTCCCAATCATGCGTAGGGTAGTTCAACTCAAACGGTCTCAACTGTCGAGATGCATATGCAACAACTTTTCCATCTTGCATCAACACACACCCTAAACCTGTGTGTGACGCAACACAATAGACGGTAAATTCTTTTCCCGCCTCTGGCTGAATTAACACTGGCACTTCCGTCAGGATTCTCTTTAGCATCTCAAAGCTCTCCTGCTGTTTGTCAAACCATACAAACGATACTCCCTTCCTTAACAACTTAGTTAAAGGTGCCGCAATTGAAGAGAACCCCTCAACGAAACCTCCTGTAATATCCTGCCAATCCCAAGAAACTTCGAATTTTCGCCACAGACTTTGGTGGTTTCCAATCCAATACAGCTTCTATCTTCCGAGGGTCTACCCTAATTCCCTCTGTGGAAACTACATTCCCTAATAAAGTCACTTCCTTTAGCCAGAACTCGCACTTACTGAACTTTGCGTACAACTGCTTCTCCCTCAGAATTTGCAACAGCACACGAAGATGTTCATCATGTTCCTCTTCTGACTTGGAATAAACCAAGATGTCGTCGATGAACACCACGACGAACCGCTCAAGATATGGTTGGAACACCCGGTTCATCATATCCATAAATGCTACTGGCGCGTTCGTCAACCTGAACGGCATCACCAAGAACTCATAATGACCGTACCGTGTCCGAAACACCGTCTTATGAATGTCCCCTTCCTTAACCCTTAACTGATGATATCCCGACCTTAAGTCAATCTTAGAAAAGACCAAAGCTCCTTTGAGTTGATCGAACAGATCGTCGATTCTCAGCAATGGGCACTTTTTCTTAATTGTCAACTTATTCAGTTGACGATAGTCCACGCACATATGCATGGATCTGTCCTTCTTTTTCACGAATAGGACTGGTGCTCCCCACGGAAATACACTCGTTCAGATAAATCCTCGATCCAAAAGCTCCTGGATCTGAGCTTTGAGTTCCACCATCTCCTTTGGTGCGATTCTATAAGTAGCAATGGACACCGGAGCTGTACCCGGTAGTCTCTATTCCAAACTCCACTTCACGATCTGGGGGTATCCCTAGCAACTCCTCCGAAAAAACATCTACAAAATCCTTTACTGTTCTTACCTCGTCAACAGTCACTTCTTTAGCATCCAACGCACTGATAAAAGCTAGAAATGCGTTACATCCCTTCTGAATCATCTTTACAGCATTCACTGCCGATACTACATTGGACAGATAGTTCATTCTCTCTCTTAACACAACCACCTCCCCATCTTCCGGGGTACTCAATACCATGCGCTTAGTCTCACAATCCAACTTAGCACGATGCTTAGTCAACCAATCCATCCCTAGGATTAGGTAAAACTCCTCAAACGGTAATTCTATTAAGTCTGCCAGAAACACTACCCCTTGAGTCTCTAAAGGTACATCCTTAAATAGTTTGTCCACTACCCTAGATTGTCCTATAGGACTAAACACAGTCATCTTCCTAGTGGTTGTTTCAGAGTCTATACTTAGGGTCTCAGATACCGAACATGCAACATAGAAATGGGTTGACCCAATATCAATCAAGGCAAGAAAAGGACTATCAGCAATAAGAAATGTATCGGTTATGACGTTCGATACGTCACCATCCTCCTGTCAACGAACTGCATAAACTAGACCTGGCTGCCTCGCGTCTATATTACCTGCACCTCTACCAGGTGCCCTACGACCTCGACCAGCCCCATTTCCTCCTCTACCTGGGCCACGACCCTGCATGCATTGGTGACCACCTCTCTCTCACCGCTCGGAACCTCGTTAATTTGGTGTACACGATCCTACGTGGGCAGTCCTTAATCATATGCTCCGTGGATCCACACCTGAAGCACCCACCGATTCTTCTTCTACACTCCCCGGAATGTGCTTTCCCGTACCAATTACATGATCAATTTTGACCCATCGGAGCACGAGCTGGCCCATCAGACCTAGACCTTTTCTGAAAATTCCCAGATGCTTTTGACTGCCCAAAACTTCTCTATTACTTCCCCACTCCTTATCTCTTTCCTGTCTTTCAGTCTATTTTACCTCCGCAGCTATCTGAACTTTCTCAACCAGGATAGCAAAGTCTCTCTCTATCGCTGCAGAGCTATCAAAACCCTTAACTCATTCCGCAATCCATCCTCGAACCGAACACAATGTTCATATTCGGTTGCTACCATTCCTCAAGCATAGCGGCTCAAGCGCAGAAACTCTGCCGCATATTCAGCCACAGATTTACTTCCCTGCACTAGATTCAGGAATGCCTTCCTCTGTGCATCCACATGGCTGGCCCCAACATACTTTCCCTCGAATGACTCCTTAAAGAAGTCCCAGTCAGTCCGATCTGCGGCACTACCCTCCTTCATCATGAGCCACCACTAATAAGCCTCATCTCGAAGAAAAGACACGACCCCTTTCAAATTCTCCTCCACCGTGAAATCTAAGTCATCCATTATGCGCTCAGTCACTTCCATCCAATACTCAGCTGTGTTAGGGTCTATGCCAGAAACTCCCCTAAACACTTCTGCCCCATTGGCCCTAAGCTGCTCCGGTACAGATTTTCGGGCTCCTATGCCTGTGCCTACTCCAGCAACTCTTTCGAGTACCTGCAACATTGCCTGAGATACGACATCATTTCCGGCCGTCTGATCCCGTAACTCTCCCTCCACAGCTGGAGGATCTAGCATTTTGTTTACTGACCCGTGGCCAGACCCTACTGGCTCAGACAAGGTCATCCTACCCCTATCGCGTCCACGCGGCGGATGTCGATGACCCCTTGTACTTATTCTTCCGATTGACGTTTATCTGATTAAGAATTTTATGGATTATTAGTTTTCTTCCACTAGTTAACCAGTAACAGTCTTATGAATAATAGTTTTAAGAGTAGTTCTTTCGAATTCGCATTCACAATACAGTCTCAAGTTCGTATCCTCTAATTATGGAAAACACATACATTCAATCATCAACATACAAATAGCATTTATGAACTTACATTCATCATGTAAGGTGTTTTCGTTGTTTTACTACCCAGGGGTATTTTCGTAATTTATCCTACATGGTTTTTTTGTAATTTTCCAAAATAGAGTTCCTTGGTGATTTTGTGAAATAAGGGTATTTTGGTAATTTTTGAAATCCGGGGGTATTTCGGTAATTTTGTGATCTAGGGGTATTTTGGTAATTTTGAAATTAGGGGTACCTTGGTCATTTTACAAATTAGGGGCAATTTGGTACTTTTTATAAGGCAGGGATATTTTGGGAAATTTTTACAAATCAAGGGTATTTTCAAAATTTTACAAAAATAAATGTTTTTTTAAAAAAAAACCAGGGGTGTCTTGGGGAATCTGATTTCAAAAGAATAATGGTAGTGTTCAGGTGTTTGTAAGTTTTTGGTTGTGGTCGGGTGTTGTGTGAGTTTTTTTTTTCTACGGGAAATTTCGTTGCCTTTGTAAATCGGGATATATTTGCAAATCATGGGTATCTTAGTAATTTTTTTTCAAAATAAGAGTATTTTAGCAATTTTGTAAAAATAAGGTGGTTGGTCCCTTTCAGGTTTTAAGTATAGATTTTGGCCCATCAACAAATCCTCGTGACTAAGGTGAACAGTCACTACGCACCAGGTAAGATTCCAGCGAAGAGGAGGTGAGTCACTAGGACTGCTCAAGTACTAGGCTCTTCCGGATCCAATCCTAGACATGTGCATGCCTGTTGCCACACCTTAGTCTTGCGACTCGTTCACGGGTTTTGTTTAGTGAAATTAAGTCTTATGAGATTTTAGGAGTTGTTTCAGCTAGGCCTAAAGTCCATTAAGTTCTAATCTAACTAATCTACGTCCCATAAAGCCCATCAAGCCCACATATATTACACACAATGGTTTAGAATACTTACCTGGCGGACTTGGGCTGGAGACGCAGGTGCCATGCCGAGCTAACAACCCTGTATCATTTATAAGCATGCATGTTTAAAAAACCCATCTTTAGAAAACGTTTTGAGCCCAAAACCCCAAAGTCGAGTTTTAAACCAGGATCTGATACCAATTTGTAACACCCCAAATCCGACTCAAACACCACGACTAGATCTAGCATGTCACTAAGGAATTTTATAAAACATGTCAGATTTTGGAAAATATTTTTCTTCATTTTAACATTTTATTCGGGAAAATGAATAGTTGAATAATTCGTAAAAGATATAAATTTTCATTTAAATGCCTTTATGAATTAAAAACTGAATTTTAATACATGCCTTAACTTAATTAAATCGTAAAATCTAAATGTCTAGTAATAAAACCTAACATAAAACCCAAAATAAATATGAGTCTAGTGGCCCATGGCCTTATTACAATGGAATTTAAAACCCATTAATTAAGGATATTAAAAATAAAACTTCTAAGTAAAGTCTTCTACTAGATTTAATTACTCTCTCGCATGGCCACCTCACGCTCCTTTCCAGCCCGGTCCGATGCACTAAGTGCTACCTGAAATTGTTAAATAATAGGGTGAGTCGCGAGACTCAGTGTGCAACCCTCGTGCACCATTAGATTTTTGGGCCTTAACCCCACAGAATATATAACAAAATATAATATAACAGAAATTATGCAAAGCCCAACCCAAGTCCTAGGTTTCCATCCGCTACATGCCACCCTTACCTGCCAGTCACACCATTGGGGATTTCTACAATCAACCCACGCTGCTACACACCACTGATGGCAGTCATGCTGCTTATCATCAGAGCTGTGGTAGAGTCACCAGGCTGAAATGGCATTAGCCACCAGAACAGGTCACGGTAGAAGCCGCTACAACAGAACACTTCCCCTTTCAATAAACCCAACCCCATGCAATCAGAAAATAGCATACTTATCAAATATGTCATCTTAATAGGAACATTCACTTAGGAATGACAGAGATCACTAAGCTGGTGATTCGCTTTTACCCCCTTGGGTTTCAATCATTATACCGGGATTTCGGCATTTATCAGAATATAATAGATTAATAAACATATTTTAACAGGCAATCTGAATGGTGTGAAACTGTTACACACCTGATTAATGCCGATACTCTTGCTAAACCGATTTACAACTTTGCTCGAAAAGCCAGAAAGGTGTGAAAATAGGGCCACTCCTATAATCGACCATGGTTAGTGTTCTACCCGATTTTACACACTAAAATCAATAGATTTCCTTACCTTGAAATCCCGAAAGTACCACGATTCGAGTATTACTGAACTTATGACTTAGAGATCTACGCGATTGACTCCTCTTCAGATCCTAGAATGTCGAAAATAAGAGAGAAATAAGAGATTAGTTTCCAAATAGCCATTCAGCTAGGGACTTTGAAAAGCCAAAAAAAAAACATTGAAATACCAAAATTGACACTTACCTATTGTTTCCTTCAAAATTCGGCACAAGCAGACTCCACTGAAGAAAATTCGGCAACTTCAGGAGATGTGATCTTAGTGACTTCGGCTTTTAGAAGAACAAAGAATGGAAAAAATATAAGCAAGGAGTGGATAGAGAGATTCAGCCAAGAGAAAAGAGAAAAAGAATGGTGGGGTTTCAACAATTGTGATCTAAGAAGTTTTGGTTTCTGTCAGAAAAAGAAAAGAGAAAATAGCAAGAATGTAGTAGGAATTTTGGCAGAGAAAAGGGTAGAATGATGAGAACTTGCAAGCAATTTCGGGACATACACCTTAAGCCAAAACCGAATGCCCCTTTCTTTTCAAATTCTTCAAAGTTTCGGCTAGCATTAAACACATAGAGATGGCTCCTATCTTTGATCGATTATCTCCTCAAAAATAGCCTTTATCTACTTATTATCCACGCAATAAAATCCCTAAAATTTAGCCTTGTGTCGTCCCCCTTGCTCTTTTAAGTGCCGAATTTTAGCCCTAAAACTTGGGCTTCAAGCAACCACAATTTGGGCCTTCCTCATGCACAAGTGACGCCAACTCCTCTTCCTCCTAGTGGCAGCATTTTCCTTTAGGCCGCAAGCCCAATATGCCAATTAAACTACTAAAACATTATTTTAAACCCAAGTATGTCTAAACATAATATTTAATCTAGGCCTCAGCTCCAAACCAGAGCCTCCTTTTTGTACCTCAAATTCTCATATTAATATTTTAAGCATGCACTGCACAAAAATGCACAAGCCCATAAATTCAGGATGTTACAGCTCCAATTTCCACACGCTCGTGTGTAACTCCTCACACGTCTGTGTGGATAGGCACACGCCCGTTTTTTTGCAAAAAAACTCATTTTGAAACCCGATTTTCCATATTTTAGTGATCAGTTAAACCCAATTTAACTACAATTAATTAACATATATATATACATATACCTTCAATTGAATTTATGGACGTAAATTAATCATTAATTAAATAGAATTAAGCAATTAATTTCATGCACATCAAACATCGAATAACTCAAACAAGTGGCGTACCTTAACCGCTAGTAAATGACTCCATGGAAGCTTCATTTAAACAATCGTTAGTATAAATTTCATACTACACCTACCGTGTTATCAGGCAACAATACACCGTAAAACAATCAATAATTAAACTCAAACATGCCTCAAAATTATTATAAAACCAATCAAAATAAATGTCAAATGTCCATTTACAACCAAAAATCAAACGAATTCTCGGGAGTTCCACAATGACCGACTACAGTCTTTAGAATGCATAATAAAGTCTCTACGAAGCGTAAATATCTTGGAACTCTCTTGGTAGGCTCCTTAGCTCCTCAATCTCGATGAATATCTACACGAAAATGAGGGTGTAAGCTTTAAAAAGCTCAATGAATGTTAATAAAAACAACAAGTAAATTAACATCCAATTCATACTTAATTCATAACCAATCATTCACCAATTTTCAGCCAAAAATAATTAAACTTGTCAATTTAATTTCCATAAGCATTTTTAATACCAAAAATCAATCATTCATGACTTTCAATCATCAATTGATATAGCAACAATAATACATAAATATATTGAAATTCATTTCTCATGGCTTAATCGGGTGATCATACATCGGATAAATGAATCTCCGAACTCCCACAAATATCAAATACAGTCAATCATGTAACACCCCTAACCCGTATTCGTCGCCGGAACAGGGTCACAGAGTATTACTGGGGTTTACAGAACATTCTCATGCAATTTGTATTAAACATACTATTCATACTCCCAATTTTTCTTATTGACACTTAATGGGCCCTCAAAGCCCAAAACAAGTATTAGAATTGAATCAGGACTTAATATGTAACAGCCTAATTTAGGGGCTCGTCGGAACAGTGGTCTCGGGACCACTAATCTGGGGTAGAAGAAAATTATTTTAATGTTATTTTATGTGTTATAACATTATTATAAAGGTGCACGAAAATTTTGGTGCTTTAATTTTAGCGATTTCATGCTTAATTGATAAAAAGGACTATATCTCATAAAGTGCGAAAGTTCTATTTTATTTGCTAAAGGTACCAAATAGCCATAGAATATTAAATTGGAGGTCCTTAATGTGCAAATAGGCAATGGGGAAGTGATGGTCAGCCATAGGGGGCAAAGAAAGGACTTTGTCATATGGTTAGGTGGAAATTTGGTGATAAAAATCGATTTTTATCATAAAATAAAGAAAAGAAAAATATCATCTTTTTTCTCCATCTTCTCTACCAAAATTTAGCGGCAAAATGGGGGTTGAGAACTCAAAAATTTCAGCCAAGCTTTCCTCCTCACAAGTAAGTGATTTTGGTGGCCTTTCTTGAAAATTATTGTACTTTTGGAACCCCCAAAGCTTAAGCTAGCTAATGAGGGGACTATTTTGCAAAATGGTTAAGAGTCTAGGGTTTTTCCATGAGATAAATTATGTTGTTTGCTGAAATTTTATGGAAGAAAATAAGTCTTAGTTGTTAAATACACAACTTTTGTGAAGGGTGTGCCATGAAAACACCTAAAGGGACCTTTTTGTAAAGGTAGTGAAATAGGTGGTAAATGTGGGTAAAAATTGAAATCTTGGGTTGCTATAAGAGGGAATGTGAATCGGCTAGGCTTTATTAAGAAGGAAATTTGATGAAAATTGATATACGAGCCTAGGGGTGAAATCGTAATTTTGCCAAAGTTTAAGGGTAAAATGGTAATTTTGCCAAAGTAGAAATTTTAAGATGTATTGATTAGTGTGGTGATTAAATGAGTAAATTTTATTGTTATAGATCAAAGAAAACGAGATTTGGACCTAGAACGGGGAAAAGGAAAGAAATTAACGAATAAGTTCCTTTTTACCCGTTCGGTATCGAGGTAAGTTCGTGTGCAAATAATGCAACCTTAAGTGAAGTATTTGATATTTCGATGTTGTATGAATTGTATATTGTCTTTATGAAAAATATTAATTACGATGTTGACGAGAAGTCGAGAAATGAAAATCTTCAATTGAACTTTAAGAATGGATAGAATGCAAATACTATGATACTAAAGTTATTAAGGTTCTGTAATATGGCCTCAGTGTGAGATTTCGTATAAGACCATGTCAGGGACATGGCATCGATATGATATTTCATGTAAGACCATATCAGGGATATGGTGTTGATGCGATATCGTATGTATTGGACTCAAGAGTATCTTGTAGCCTTTGGAGCGATTCAACAAGTATGTTGAAAATAAGGAAGTATGTGGATATGTCATGAGTTGTACAAATATGTACCCAGAACTCATATGAAGTGAACTCGTTATATGATGAATCTATAGTAAGTTTATGGGTATAAGATGCATTCTTTATTGCATATGTTTTACTCATTAATGCATCGTGTGAATCCGAATGAATATCGTAGAGGTCTATTGAACATGATAGAGAGTAAGGAAATCCTCGAATGAACATTCAAAATAGGAAAATGGGTGCGGAAAAATATACGTGAATGTGTATTAAATGGTGGGTTGTGTGTGATACCACCTTATTATTTGTCAACGATGGGCTGTGCGCGATACTATCGTGTTTAGTATTAATGGTGGGCTGTGTGCGATACCACCTTCTTATTTGTCAACGATGGGCTGTGTGCGATACCATCGTGTTTACTATTAATGGTGGGTTGTGTGCGATACCACCTTATTATTTGTTAATGATGGGTTGTGTGCGATACTGTTGTGTTTAGTATTAATGGTGGGCTGTGTGCGAAACCTGTAACACCCCAAACCCGGCCCAGAAGTTAGGCCCGAATCGGCGTGTCACATTGAAGTGATCTTCGAAAACCATGTTTTCATTGAAAACCCTCCGTAATATTTAAAAACTAAAGTCTCAGTTTGTGTTCATTCAATTTCAAAACGTGGTTCATTGAAAAGTTAGTCGCTTTTAAAAATGTTATGAACTTTGTTAAAAATCTCTTTTAGTTACGGAAGCTAATTTAAGGTAAAGAAGATTAAAACGTATGTTTTTAAAAACAGTAATTGGGTTGAAAACTCGTCTACGTCTAAGAGATATAAAACGTAACAAAATTACAATTTCAAAATTAAATTTAGAGATGCCTTATGATAGAAATTAAAAACCCAAAACTGAATTTAAAACATATATGAAGTCCAAAGCATAATAGCCACAGTCGTGTGGTCACCTCCGAGTCCATCGCGAGATCGATCCCCTAATTTGGCAAAGAACTTGATCTGATCGATTCAGAGCATACGTGGGCTAACACCCAGTACAATGTAATTTGGGTTACAACCCATAACAGAATCAATTAGGCCCAGCCCAAACCAATACAGAACAAGTGGCCCTAGGCCCAGTACAATGACAAATCTCATAAATAGATATACAACAGTACGAGGATGCATCCCACCCCGATCTAGCCAAGACACCACCCGTACCAACCCTACACTCCTGTGGGGATAAAATTGACCCACCCAGCTAACACACCAAGCTTAGCACCGGTTGCGGCACTAAGTCAACAGAATGGCTCGACACCATGGATAGAACGGCTAGAAGCCATAAATAGAATGGTTATAAACCATAATCGAGATGGCACAGAGCCATAGTCAGGATGGCACAAAGCTATCGGTAACTGTAATAAGTTGGGCACATAGCCATCAGCAACGGTAATATAATCAACACACAGCTACGGGTAATCATGATCGACACATAGTCATCAATATATATGTTAGGCAAATAGCCACGGGTAAATACGATTGGCACAAAGTCATAATCAAGATTATGCGGCTTTAAGCCATCCGTCGGTCCACAGTCGTTTCATACGACCCGTGCGACCTTACCATATCAATATTTGATCCACAGTCATCTCATGTGACCCGTGTGACCCTATCAGAACTTTCTCCTTATCAATGTCCCAACCCATGCAATATGTCGTGTATGTCATGCTCAATCATTACACGTGTATGCAAAAATGGCCATGCTCAGTAACAGTCATTTAAACATATATTAAAAGCATATCAGTCACACGACCACAATCAATTCAGCTAAAACACAGTCATACGATCATAGTCAAGTCAATCAAATTCATAGTCTAAGTTAGTCATTTACCCACAAGGGCAAAATAGTCATTTTACCATATGGGGATATTACAGTCATTTTACCTTATGAGGGTATGTATTTCGGTAATTTTGTAAATCGGGGGTATTTTAGTAATTTTTCAAATTGGGGGTATTTCGGTAATTTTACAAATTAGTGTATTTCAATAATTTTGTAAATTGGGGATATTTCAGTAATTTTGCAAATTAGGGTATTTCGGTAATTTTGCAAATTGGGGTATTTCGGTAATTTCAAAAATCTAGGGTATTTGCGACCCACAGAAGGTCCACTGTCGCCTCAGTCACTTAAGTAACTTAAACAATCACAACGGTGTAAATGGGCCTAAAGCCCAGAAATAGCCTCGGTTATACGGACAGCACAGTTTAAATCAATAGAAACCATATAACATGCATTTTATCCGGGCTGGTCGGCCCACACGGCCCATTGCCCAACAACGACCCTATTCATGTAGACTACACGGCTCGGTCTAACATTTACCACAATATGCAAATTTAATCCGTGTGGGGCCTTCAGGCCTATTGGGCCCACACGGCCCATTTCGGCCCCTAACGTGGCCCAAAATGACTTAAGCCTATGAGAACACTCATGGTGGCCTCAACAATCTTACACCCATATTTGTGGGCTAAGTCCACCACACGTGTAATCGCATGCTCGTGTGGCATCATTCGTCGGTATTTCGGCTTTTTGGCATTTTGTCGATCTACGTTCAGGAGTGTGGTTACACACCTGCTCGTGAAACGAACCGCACCCCAAATATCCTCACACCTATATTAAAACATCATTCGATTATTTATCCAAAACAAAACAAAAAGAAACCGACAGAAAACTAAATCAACTACTGTGACCTTACCAACAACAAACACCTATTTCCCCAACTTTCAAACAATTATCGGAGCCCCTTCGTACACAACCAACCCGCAGAATCGGTTCCAAACTAAAGGCGTAACACACAAGTGTTGGGTAATGCATTAAGTCAGAGAGAAATGATCAGAGAAGAGTATTCGGCTTAACAAAATGTGAGTGTATCAAAAGAAAATAGAAAAAGGATGGGCAACAAGATGAAGAGGGGGTTTGGCTAGGAAAGAGACCAAAAGAAACTCCCCAAAGAATCGGTCAAGACAGAATCAGAGTGCAAGAGAGAGGTTAAATTTGGCCAACAATGGGAAGGTTATTAAAGGTAGAAGAAAAGTAGTTGAAGAAGGAGAGAAGGGCTAATGTAGTCAACTATGGTTGTGAGAGACGAAGAACACAGGTTTGGCCAAATACCACAAGAGTAATGCCAAAAACAAGAAGAGAAGAGAAAAGCACTCGAAAGAAACAGAGAAGTCTATACTTGCAAAAAAAAAAGAGTAGAACAAAAAAACCAATTTGGCACCTATTTAAAAACCAAATGCCGAAAATGCACATCCCCAAACCCCTTAGCCGAATTTTGCACCAACCAGTTCCCCAATTTGGCTACAACTTCCCCCAATCTCCAACTCCTTGAAAATCTCCATGATCCTCTCCCCTTATCCCTCCTTGATATCCTCCACAACCAACTCACAAGACCAATTCAAATTCTCCAACAAATTCATACAGGACAAAGTCAACATCAACCTCAAGAGAGTTTTAATCCAAGGTTACCTCTCTCACCTCATGGAAATAAAATAAAATCCCCTTTTCATCCCATGCGATTCGAACTCAAGGTCCCTTGCCACACCATGACGCCTCAACCATTAGACCACATTGCTCCTTGTGATATAAATTCATCCAAAAATATTTTTAAAGCCTACCAACTAACATCAAGGCTCCTTTAAGAGAAAATATAAATTTTTGCTAAAGCCTAGGTTTGAACCCAAAATTCTCCAACACTCCCAAACACTCCTAATCACTTAGCCATTAAAGCAAACAAGCAATTTTTGATATTTCTTGCACACATAAACTTTTATGTGCAGTCTCCTAGCGGCTCCCACGCACAAGGCCCAATCCTACTAGGCCCAAATTCAAGGCGTTACAAAACCATCGAGTATTTATTATTATTTCAAGGTGCTATCGAAAAGCTTGTCTAAATGCAATTACTTGTGGCTTTGTGGTAATAAGTGCAGGGTAAAGTGCAAGTAAAGGTGAACAATGTTTTATGATATGTTTTTGGAATAAGTAAGCATTATGAATGATTGAATTGGTAGCCATGAGTTTAATTGTAAATCTCATTGTAATACCTTTGTGTTGAGCAAATAAATGAATGAAAATAGTTGATTAATATTTGCATATGAACTTACTAAGCGTTATCGCTTAGTCCTCTTCCTTTCTTATCTCTTATAGGTTAACTTAACTAGCTCGGGTTAGAGATCACTGAAGATGCTTTCACACTATCGAGCAGTTATTTTGGTATAAGTTTTCAAGTCTTCTTGAGATATGGCATGTATAGGAATCTTATCTTTTGATTAATTAAGTCATAGCTCATGTAGCCAAATGTGTTGGCTTAAAACGGTTGATGGATCGATTGCGTATAGCCACGAATGGTGGCTTATATCGATTATAGTTATGCTAGTGCTAGCGTTCTCTTGTGTATGCGAAGCTAGTATGGTTATCATGGATAAAATGTGAAATTAAGTATTATAAATGTTAATATGAGAATGATATGTGATGTTGCATGAATGTCTGGATGTCGGGGTAGCAAGATGGCTTGGAAAATAGCCTAGAATTTGTCCACACGGGTGGACACACAGGCGTGTGTCTAGGTCGTGTGTGACACACTATCAGCCCCATGGCTGTGTGGTTAGGCCATGTGTCCCCTGCAAGTTAGTTTTACACGTCAGTATGCTCAGTAGTAAACACACGGGCAGAGACACAGCTGTGTGTCTCAGCCGTGTGGGAGGCATGGCCATGGACGTGGGCGTGTGCTCAAGCCATGCGAAGTCTACACCTAAATTTGGAATTTAATTCGTCACACGGTCAAAGGACATGGGCGTGTGATTGGCCGTGTGATGCAAGTCAGTGTCGACCACTGGCCAGGCACACGGGTGTGGAACACGGGCGTGTTTTATGTCACACGGGCGTGTGGACTATTTGAGAAAATTTTATAAGGACTTATAGAAAGCTTCAAAAGAGTTCGATTTGATCCCGAACCATTCCCAAAGTGTGATTCAGGTCTTGTAGACATGGTCATAAGGTGTTGATAAATGTTTTAAAATTGGAACGAGAGTTAAATCTCAGAGTTGTAGGATTATTTGCGTATAAGCCTAGTAATGCCTCGTACCCTATTCCTGTGTTGAATACAGGTAAGGGTTGTTACATAATAGAAACCTCTAAGAAGTTTTTTCTAAATTATAAAAATTTTCTAAGGTACAAGGCTCACATGCCTGTGTGGTCCAAGGGACACGCTCATGTGACCCTGTAACACGCCCATGTTAATGGCCGTGTCCGATTTAGGGTGCTCTTTGACTTACGCCACATGGCCATGCCACACGCCCGTGTGCTACACCGTGTGGATAATTAATTTAATTCGAATTAGGTGCAAGTTTCACACGGCCAAGACACACGCCCATGTTCTAGGCTGTGTCTCCTATACGACTGAGACACACGCCCGTGTCTTTGTCCGTATGCTCAATTAAAAGCATTCTGTTTTCTCAAATTTAGGGTGCAGGGGACACACGGCCTGGATACACGCTCATGTATTTACCCATGTGTCACACACGGCCTAGACACACGCCCGTGTGTCTACCCGTGTGGACAAAATAAAGCCATTGCTTAGCATCATTTTCTTACCCAATTTTTCCCACAACTTACACCAATACATGCATGTATATACCAGCCAAATCAAGCACTAAACCAAGCCTAAACTAACACATATCATGGTATAATATCACAAGCAATTCATATTTTTAATCATACTTTTAATGCATATACAATATAAACATACTCCATTCATCCACATTTTACACATAAGCATTGAACATGAGATAACTTATAATACCAAATTAAATGATTACTAGCCATTCTAATGGCTAGATTAGAAAACATCACTTACTAGTCATCATTTGACCAACTAAGCCTATACATGCCATTATACCAAAATGAGATTTCTAAATATACCAAAATAGAGATAGTTGATAGTGTGAATATGCTCCGACCGATCCTCCAACCTTCGCGAGCTTACGATCACTATAAAACAAGGGAGAATTAAACAGGGTAAGCATTTTCATGCTTAGTAAGTTCGTATAAGGGAAAATAAAATTCCCAGTTCTATTTATTCAAACTAGCATACATAAACATACATTTTATCCACTATAGGTAGTTCACCTAATCATATACACTTAAACAAACAAGTTAGTCACATAACATCATATAATATCAAATAAACATAAATGAACTCATATAATATCAAATAAACATAAATGAGCTCATTATATACAAACTTCCATTAATTTCACCTTTCCATATTTCGAGAGTCCTTTTCCGTTGAATAAGGAAATTTCGATGGACATTCGAGTGATGTACATAAGGTATACATATGAATTATTTTTCAATTCGTATTCATTATTACTTATTGGGCATAAGTCCAAAGAGCACACTCTTGAGCTACATATTTTACAATAGGATTACCAGTCTAGGCTAAATCTTGATTTTCAACCAACATTCACAAGAGTCATTTACGATTGCCAGTCCAGACTAAATCTTATCAGTGACTCATGCTCCAAAGAGCTTAATTAAGGTTACCCGCCCCGGCTAAACCCAATCTATAACATATGCTCGAGAGGCTTAAATTCATGATTACCCGTCCGGGCTAAATCCTATTTGTAATCTTTGTCACATTATACCGGTTTCAAGAAATCACCATAGTCCATCGAATTTCAATATTCAACCGGGACATGATATTTTATCAATATTTCCAACATGTAATTTTTTCATTATGTAAATCATCACATACATATTATCACAATCACACAATTCAATTCAAACATATTAACGTACAAAATTAAGTTACACGAACTTAACTTGACAATCGTTCAGGTTTGAATTCCAACTAATCCGAAACTTTTGTTTCCTTCGGTCTAATTCTGTAGTTGGTCTTTCTGGGTCTATATAAGTGTAACACCCCAAACCCGGCCTAAACGTTATGACCAGATCTAGTATGTTACAGGGTGAGGCAAAAATGAATTTTGTTGAATTAAGGAAAAAATGTAGATTTGAAAACTTATCGATTAAGGCGATATCTTGAAAACAGTGATTTGTTAGTTTAGGAAAATTTCAGTTTGCGTTATTCGAATATTTGTTATGCTTGGTGACACTTGAAAGGGAACGTTTATTTATGTTACTCGTATTTTGAAAACCCCATTTTTTTTAATTTTGTGATTAAGTTTGCATAGTGTCAAATTTTAGATAAATAACAAATAAATAAAAACCAAATATTAATTTAGAAAGGCCTTATTACATAACAAAAATCTCCAATTAAAAATAAAATAAAGTAGTAATCAAGTTTACGAAAGAAAAGACTTCATGGCCTTCACGAGTCCTCCTCGGCCCCCATATCTACGATCTACTGATTACCTGAAAGGTTAAGCACGGGGTGAGTCACTGAGACTCAGTGTGTAAATCCCCTATAACACATAAATGGCTCGAGACCCACAATCGAATATTGGGCCTTAGCCCACTCAAGATGACATAAAAATAAATGAATGCATCATGTCCCAGCCCAAACCTAGTTTTTCCATCCTCTACACGCCACCCGTGCCAGCCCATCACACCGTGGGGATTTCTACAATCAACCCTCCATCCGCGACAGGCCACTTTGACAGTCATTCAGTCAGTCATAATGCCGATCACTAGGTGACCAAAATCATACAACGTGGCTTAGCCACCGATCACTATGTGACTATATAATATAATGTGGCTTAGCCACCGATCACTATGTGACCAAATAATATGACGTCGCTTAGCCACCGATCACTATGTGACCAAATAATATAAGTGGCTTAGCCACCGATCAATATGTGACCAAATAATCAAGCACTTCCCCTTAATTATCATATCCATATCCCATGCACAACATACATGTCATAATGAATGCAACATGCTATCAACAATGTAATAGATTACCACATATATCCATACACGCAAGAAAATGCTACAGTCACGTACCTGGCATTCCTAGCCTTACCCACAAGGGTATTACGACTGTCTACACAGCCCTTTCTGACTTTTCAGCCTATACAATTAATATTACAGTTAAAATAATGTATATGAGGTTTTACACACCTGATAACATGCAAAATAATACTCTCTACATCGACACTATCGATAGCAGAAACGACTGCTATCTGCCTACTACTCTATTCTGAAACCAGTCCACAACCCGATGGCCAATCTCGAACAGCATACACCGTGCGCTTCTTGAACTTAGGGGCTGGGACTACGGGTCCAACCCCTTCCTTTGCTTGGCTAGCGTTTGAGTCCATGAAAAAGATTTTGGTCAATAGACCGAATTAAAGCATTGAACAGAGAACAAATAAGAATATATGCTCAAAATGCAAAGATCCCTTACCTAGATCGACAAATCCTGGAGATTATAAGACTTGGATTAAGGCACCGATTGAATACCTAAGTCGACTAAAATTGAATGTCCTTTAACACCCTTCAATCACAGATTAGATGCCCAAAGAATGCGAAAACAAAGCCCCTCTTTCAATCAGTCAAGAATCATAGGACAAGATTAATGCCTTCGGCATCCAAAAGGAGATAAAAGAGAATTGAAACGAAAAGGGAATTCTTACCACGATCAAAGAGAATCTGATTGACAAAGTTGTGGAACAGAGTGACGGCAATCCACTGAACAAAGAACGAAAGAAGAAGATGAGCACTCAAGGAAGATTCGGCCAAGAAGAAATATAGAAGGAATAAGAACAATGGATGCTTCGGCTTTGAAAAAGAAACCTGTGAGATGGTGAGGGATATGTTTCGGCAAATGAAGGACAAGAAGAGAGGCTTAAGAGATTTGGCTAAAGCAAGATGAAATCAAAGAGATTAATGGGAGTAATGGAGGATTCGGTCAAGAAAAAGAAAAGAAGAATAAGGTTTTCGAATTTAAGTGATGCGAATGAGAAGAAAGAAATGAGAAGTAGAGAGGATGATAGGAGTTTCGGCTAAACAAAGAAAAGGTTCAAAAGTTGTAAAAAAGAAAAAAAAAACACCAAATGCCGAAAGGGAAAAGAGCTCTCAAACTTGGCTACTAAACACCTCCAAAAATTTGGCACCTATAAACCAAAACGAAAAATGCACTTTTGAGAACTAAAATGCCTATGACCATAATTGAAATTCGGCACACCCTAAACAAGCTAGAATCGATTCCTACACTCCGCCCAAGCATTCAAAATTCGGCCACCCCTTCACCACATGCTAATCCTTTCCTTTTCTCCTTAATTCACTCCTGATCACTCATTTAAAATAGTTTGAATGATTCAAACTCCTCTTTATTCTCTCAACCACACATTTGAATTATTTGACTCAATCAACTCTCCCCTCTTGAAGCATCCTAGCCGAACTCTACCTCTGCTCCCATTAACGCCAAAAAGAATTCCAAAATAAGCACCATGCGACTTGAACCTACTCCTTCCTTACTTACTTGTGGCATCACCTACCAACAATTTAAGTGATGCCTCCTTGCCACTTTGCCACTTCAATTCTTGTGTCAACAAACACGAGAAATAACCCTTAAGTCCTGCTCCAGTCAGCTCTCCCCTGAAAGTGCCTAAAGACTAAAATTTTGTCCAGGCTTCAGCTTAACCCCGAGCCTTCCCTGGACCCCCAAACACACCAAAATAACGTACCAAACACAGCATACACACACAACATACATTAGATACAGAACCCACAAACTAGGATGTAACAATAAGCAAATATAATTATTAACTCATCACTTTTTACATACATTTGCATTCTACTACATCCTAGGAAATAATAATATTTTGCCCATGCTCTTTTCAAAAATTTCGATTTCGTCCCAAGGCTCGGAAAATGAAATTCATGCAGTCTAGTCCTCTTTCCAAGCCTAACCAAAATTTAATAACAATTTTTATAGGACACACATTTCACAAGATTCAAGATTTTCCATGGGTTTTACCACTTTTTTATTTAGTCCCTAAATCAAGTTTCCATGAAAAATTGCTTTGTAAAAGTTGTTTATCTATCAACTATCTTTCATTTTCTACTATAAATTTCAAATTTCCAACATTTACATCCATGGAAAAGTTTCTACACTTTGTTATCTTTTCAAATAAATCCCATAAATAGAAAGATTAGGCTACCCCAATTTTAAAAATATAAAAATCATTAAAAATGGAACTTGATTTCATACCTTTCTAAGCTTGAAAAGTTCTCTTCCTCTCTCCTAGAGTTTCCATAGAAAAAATTGGGGAAGAAGATGAATAGAAAAGATGATAATTTATTTTTATTTTTCCATGATCTTTTAATTTTGTTGATTTCCAATTTAGTCCCTAGTCATTTCTACTTTTTTCATGGATGAGTCACCAAGAAAAATCTACATATTTTCTTAATGGTTTAATTACCATATAAGGACCTCTAGTTTTGAATTCCATAGCTATTTAAACCTTATAGCTACTAGAATTAAACTTTCATATTTTATACAATTTAGCCCTTTATCTAATTAACCACATAATCGATAAAATTTTTGTATCAAAATTTTCACGTGACCTTCCTATCATAATACCAACCATGAAAAAAATTATTTTTGAGCTTCGATTTGTGGTCACGAAACCACTGTTCCGGTCTCACCAAAAATGGGTTGTTACACACAGAGTTGAGCAGACTGAAGCACGCGCTACCTTATAACGCCTCAAATAACCCATTGAGTGGAGACTCATGCTCAACACTCCCTTATCTACTCCAACAAATTAGTCCACCTAGAGCCATACGCTCACAATGTCACAAATAAAAGTGAGTACCCACAAATCCTATGGCATGCCAACTATATACCAATCTTGCAAAATCTACCATTTATCAATAATTAATTAATTTTAATCATTAATTAAGGTACTAATTAAACATAATTGAGGGTCAATTTACCAAATCGCCCTTAGAAACACTCACCACTCAATTGTATTCTATCACAACAAGTGAACAACTGGGCAATTTCAAGCTTCAATTCCACTTATCTCGGTCCTCTTCAGGATTCGGAGCTTCAATAAAGGTAAAGTAGACATTACCGCCTTTCCAAAGCTATATTAAACACAATTTTAAATTAATTATGCTAATAGAAATTCTCTCACAAAGATACCTTACCGAATTTGTAACATCAAGTCGAAAACTCGATTCCTCACAAAATCGATCACGCCAGCCCCCTTAATCACTTCCAAACATCAATACCAAACCAAATACACATAAACTAAGCATCAATTTCACAAAAATCCAAAAAATCGAGTCATGAAGATGATGAAATTTGGATTTCTTCAAATTACCTCACAAATCATGTTTAATCTTGATAAATAAGACCAAAAACCTTCTAATAGATACATTTTGAGTTGGAACATCCATTAATAGATACATTTTGAGTTGGAACATCCATTGATTTGTGTATTTCCTCTCAAAATTCAAGATCCATCATTAAAGCACCTTAAGCTTTTCAAGAATATGACATTGATAAAAAATCATTTAATTGACTCTCAAATCATGTAAAAATGTTTCTAATCTTCATAAAAACAAGTTTGGAAACAATACTTACCTTTGATTCGTTCTAAATCCTTTGAATCAAAATCTTGATTCAAGAATCTTGAGAAATTTCAGAATATTTTTGGCTACTTTTCAGAATAATTTTGGATGAATTGAGAGAGTATTTTGAGAAGGAAAATGGTTGGATCTATTCTCTGATGATTTAAAACCATGCAAAGAAAACAAAATTTATAGTTCTCTAATATGATGTAAATAGTGTGAAAAGTAAGCTAGATGCATTGTTTTTAACGCTGAAACAACCCACTAGAATTTAAAAATTGGGAAATTTGCGTAATGGCCACTCCCACATTTCCCTTGTTTTACCATTTAATCATTTCCCTCCAAAATTCCAAATTTTAAGGTTTATTTTTCAAATAAATACTCTAAATTTTCTCTTGTATTCCAATTAAACCCAATTTAATTAATAATTAAATTTACCTCAAATTAACCCCTAATAAAATTATTTTAAAATTCTTTTTCAATCTAAATTAATTATTCTCACTAATAATTATTTAATTACTTTAAAATTAATTTTCCAAAAATATTTTTATATTTTCGGTTTTTTAATCGACTTTAGATATATTAACCTCCTAAATTAAATTAAATATTGCTAGAAACCCTATAAATTCCTAGTTTCACCCTCAAAACCCAAAAAATATACTTGAAACTACTAGACATGGTTTAAGGATATTACACAATCGTGTGAGGCACACGGCCTGTCGACACGGTTGTTGATTGTAGCTGTCGAGTCTTAAAATTTATAAAGAGAGAATGATCGAACTTGGAAACTAACTCTGACAATGACTTAAGGCAAGTGCACCTATCAAACAGTAGTATAGCTTAGGCAAGACCGGATTGTCGAACCCAAAGGAACTAAAAGTACTAATACTAACTTTTTTTTTTATCTAGCCTAAAATAAATGAAGTTGTTATTTAATCTAAATTTTACTAACTACTTAGCTAAAGATACAAAGGCAAAAAGAATGAATTGGGGAAATACTGTTGGAAAAACTCAGTTGATTAAGACAACACCCTTAGGAAGAATCCACTTAGACTTCACTTGTTATTTAACACTGAACCAGACGATTTATTCACTTGACTTGATCCGTAAGATTCCCTAATTTATATTAAACCCTCTCTCGAAGTGAATAACGTCTAACCCTAGGTTGATTAATTGAAGTCTCTTTCTAATTAAAACCCCTAGAATCGCATTAACTCGATCTATGGACTCCATATTAGGTTTCACCCTAATCTGGCAAAATCTCGTCACCCTATCTCTAGGCGTGCGATCAACTCCGCTTAATTATGCTAGATCTACTCTTAAGCAGGGACTTTTGCTCCACCACCTAATCACATCATACTTGAATCAATATCCCGGAAATATCAACACAAGAATTAAGCACACATAATTAAGAACAAATCAAGTATTTATCATATAGTTTAGAAAACAATAACAAGATTTGTCTTAGGTTTCATCCCCTTCAGGTATCTGAAGGATTTAGTTCATAACTATAAAAGAAAACATCTCAGAAGAAAAGATAAAACAAAACATAAGAAATCCCTAAAATCCTCTGAAGGAATTGAAGGAGAGATCCGCCGTCTTGAGTAGAATTCCGGCTTCTTGAGATGGATCAACTGGCTATCTTTGAGTGATTTCCACAAATCTGACCTTTTCGGCTTGTCTCCTTGGCCTAGCTAACCGCCCTCTTTAAGGTTACACTTAGGGGGTTTATATAGGCTTTTGAAATAGGTTTCTTTGCCCCTAAGTATCCTTTTCCGAGTAGAATTGCTCTTCTCCAGGACAAGGACACGGGCATGGCAGACGCCCGTGTGAATTGTCTTTAGGTCGTGTTCGGACTTCTTTAATGAGGCACGGCCGTGTGAATCGGGATCAGGCCGTGTTCTACTTTCTCAAGGAGGCACGGTCGTGTGGGCTTAAGTCCAGGTCATGCCGATTTCCACTTTGGCCCAATTTGGCCCGTTTTAGGCCCGTTTCTCGTTCTTTCTGTCCTCCGGTGCTTTCCTGAGTATAAGACATGAAAAGAAATGATTAAGAGCACCTTTTTACATAAATCAAGGGATAAATCATGCAGAAGCGTGCTAAATGTGGGATTAAAATATGTTACTCTTACGGTTTATTAGTTGTGTGTCATATGAGGATTTCTGAGGGTTTAAGTCAGCGAGTTACACGGCCTAGTACACGGGCATGTGGGGCAACTCAGAGAGTTACGTAGCCTGGCACACAAGCGTGCCACATGGCTGTGTGACCCTACTCAGTGAGTTACACAGGTAAGGACACGGGCTATGACACGGCCGTGTGTCCCTTGTTCGCAAGTTACACGACCTAGGTCTATGTTACACGGCCATGTGACCCTTGTTTCCAATTTTTTGTAACTTCTTCCTAAACTTTTGATTTGTTTCGAATTAGTCTCAAATTGATTCTAAGCTATTTTTAGGGCCTCGAGGGCTTGGTTTAGGGATGAAATGTATGAGAATGAATAGTTTATGATATAATTAAATTAATGAATGTTATGATGTTTAAATGTTTACGATTGTAAGGTAATGCTCTGTAACCCTAATCCGGCGATAGAGATGGGTTAGGGGTGTTACAATTAAATATCCACGCTTTTTCCATATTTGTTCCATATTTTTTTGAGCTAACTTTTGTTTCTATGATAAAGAAAAGTCGGGGCTGGTATTGTCTCAATAGATTTTTGAGACGTTTTAGAGTCTGTGGTTGCCCTAATATGCGGACATCCCAACTTAGGATTTTCATTGCGACCAGTCGACCTACTTGTTAGTGACCGCTGATAAATTGATATCAAGATCAGTTTCCATACTTATGGCTTTTGACTCTTTTAGTTGATTCATCCTTTGTCATATTTTTCCTTCTAGATGATCCTCTTCGTGGTCTTTATCCATCCCCTTAATTGATTATGTTCTACCTTGCTGCCAATACCATATCCTCCGGTATCTCTACTATAGTTCAGAATAATGCCCCTACCATTAGGCCTTATTACTAGTCCAATACCTCTTATTCTATATGGTTGGAATTCTGATGTACCATTCTGCATTGCTCTTCCCTCTCGATACTCAAAATTATTTTCGCTTTTGACCATATTCCTTGGCTCCTCTCATAACCACCTACTTTCAAACTGTACATTCCTTCTTAGTGGTGCTCCTAAAGAAAGATCCCATCCCATATCCATCTCCTGTATTTCTGCAGTTAAATGTAAAGGGCAAAAACTTTCTCTATTCCCTAATCTTTCAAAAAGAAAACAAAATAGCCATAACTTTTCACATTGGAAAGTGGCGTAGGTGGATTTGTCCTTCCCATATATTATGCACTTCATTGTTTCAATGGCCTTCGTACATCTAGAGAAACCTCAATTCGCATGAATTTCTTCACACCTTTTGTTATTATCGTTGCATCATATTCTACTAACCGTCCAATGAAATTACCCAATTTTTGTGCCATTCCTTTTGACATAGAACCAAGAGGTAGATTATGAATTTGTGTCACATCCTTAACCCATATTTGTCATCGGAACATGGTTACGGAGTATTACCGGAGTTTTCAAATCAAACAAACATAAATTTCAAACATTTCAAATAATATCAATATTCATATTAAAACCAATCCAATTCATACATATCATCCCTCATACAAGCCCTCGGGGCCCTAAAAACACATTAGAAACAAGTCGGGACTAAATCAAAAACTCAGAGAATTTTAAGAAAATAGTGAAAATTTTGAACACTGCGAGGATCACACAGCCAAGAGACACGCCCGTGTCTCAGTTCGTGTGGGCATTTGAAGTAGGGGCACACAGTCTCGTCCCAGCCCTTGTAACTCACTGACTTGGGTCACACAGCCAAGCCACACACCCGTGTACCCCTCGAAGTAACCTCATATGCCCGTGTGCCTAGCCGTGTGATAGGCCATGTAACAGCCTGATTTGTAACCCTTTGAAAGCTACAGGGGACACACGACCGTGCTGTCTAGCCGTGTGTTACACATGGCTGAGACACACGCCTGTGTCTCTGCCCGTGTGGACGAAAAATAGGCCATTTTCAAGCCATTTTTCTCACCTAAACTAGCATATACCTACAAGCACTTTTGCACATATTTACAAGCCATAAAAAAGTACCAAAATCATGCATATTCTAACATTATACATATGGTACAATAACATTCAACCAATATGCCCAAAGGCAACTCAAATGACAACATCTAAACATGTATAACCATGTACTCAATTCGACCAAAATAATCAACTAACTTCTAGGTATATTTTCATCAATACATACCATTGAATTTACATACCAAAACATACCAAATGGTACTAAATATGCCATTCAATTGCTAGCATCAACACTCCTATATGTCATTCATAAAAAAATACCAATCACCACATTTCCAAACAAGACACAATACACATGACATATACATAATATGCATAATTTTTACTATCATTTCTTGTTCCGTCATTCAAACATATTAAACCATGATATCAACCAATTTAAGCCAATTTAAATACATACCAAAATATTCCATTGCAACAAAAAATGCCAAAACACAAGCCAAATCAAATGGCCATGTCAACAACCAAAATCATAGGCCAATATTAGCCAATATACCTATACATGCCATTATAGCCAAAATTAAACATCCGAAAATACTGATAGAGTCGACGGATAGTGTGATATAGCTCCGACAAGCTTCCAACCCAAATGAGCTTTTGATGCACTAACAGACACGGAAAATAACACAAAGTAAGTATTTAAGCTTAGTAAGTTCATATAACATAAAACTTAACTTACCGTTTCATTACATAATAGGTAAGCTAACATAGCATATTCCAACCATAATTTTGCCAATGCCTATGCATATACCTCAAGTAAGTTAGCCATGTAAAAATTTACATAAACCAAACAAACATGGATGGGCACAACATATAAATTATGTTTCATATACATGTATCATCTAATTCAATTTTCCATATACCATGTAATAACATTTTCATGTAATTCATATGTGTCCCTGTAATAGTCCATATTAAACCCTTACCATTTCATTTCAGAATAATGTCCATTGAACTATTTAGAATACTGTTGGATACCTAGGATAGCTGATTGGCCGTAAATGTCACAACAAAAATGTGCAAGCATGCATTGTCGATGTAAGTATAATAGATAAATGTGAGTCTATCGGATATCGAACCCGCGGGGATGGTTGTCTTTTGTCTATTAATGTCGGTGCAATAACTAGATAGAAACGAGATAAATTGTGAGTATAGTTGTCAAAGAAATAACTCAAAAATAATAAGATAAAGTATGCTATGGATAAACTGGGATCCCCAACGTAAATCTTCAGCAGTGTACTAAGTACTCACAAGGTATAAAAGAAAGGTGATTGTCGACACAATAAAAATTTATGTATATCTTACCAAATGCCACTCTTTTATTTAATCTGGGACTTAACCATGCACATTAACCTCACCTTCCAATGATAGCAATACGGCACTATTAAGAACAAGTGGACTAAATTCTTTTAATCCTTACTCAACTTTCGCTGAAATGGTTATTAACTCAAACTGTCATTACACCTTCCAATCTTAGTGACTATAATAACACTTTCGTATTTAGAACATTCAAACCCCCATGATTAAACAATAAAAATAATATTTAATAAGATAACATTTAACAAAGCATTCATTGTACTTCCATACAGTAGAAAACATAGAGTAATCAACAACATTTTCAAAGAAATAAGAAAGAATCAAATGGAGAAAACTATTCCTAGGCTACTCGATTGAATCTCTCCATTTTCCCTTGTTCTGCACTTAGATCTCCTCATCAGCAGTAGATCTGCATCAGTCTTTATGTTGGCTCACCCAAATGAAGCTCAAGCTGCCATGGCCGCAAGCTTCAAACTAGGATAAGAGAATTGTGGTCCAGCAAAAAATCCTCTTTTCATTCTTCTCACGTTATCCTTTTATGTTTTCCTTAACTAGTACAGGTGTCCTTCCCGCAGGATTTCTATGTTCATGTTCGTATAGGGTAGTTACACTGGACTGGACAGCTAACGCATGGTTGCCTCTTATCAGACAGCTGTCAACTACGACAACAATTCTAAACGTAATCTAGAATTAACTCATGCAGTGACATTGTAGACATCTGTCAACTGCGGTGACAATTTCGGACACAATCTGGAATTAACTCATGCAACGACATTAATGCAATAAGATAGCAAAATTAAGGATAAAATAGGCTAGGATTCACTAAGTTATAAAATGCAATTTACTAAGCTGAACATGCTAAAATGTATTCTAAGGGTAACTAAATAGAAACAATTTAACCAATAAGTAGGGGGGAAACTTATGTTCTTTTTAGTGCTATCAATAGCTCACACATAATGTGTTAAATTGAATAACTTGTAACAGCCCAATTTCAATGAAGTAGGAACAATGGTTTCGGGACTACAAATTCAAGTTAGAAACAAAATTATTTTAATATTATTGTATAGTTTACATTATGATATGAAAGACGTATAAAAATTTTCATAAGAAAATTTTATCAATTTCATGTTTAATTGTGGAAATGATCAAATTGCATAAAATGAAAAAGTTGAATTCTAGTAGTTATAAGTAACAAATAGCTAAGGAATTCAAAATTTGAGGTTCTTATATGGTAATTAGACCATTAAAGAAAAGTTAGTAGATAATTTTGGCGAATCATCCATGGAAAATTGGAAAAAAAAGGACTAAATTGGAATTTAGAATAAATAAAGATGATAATAGTTTAATATCATCTTATTTCATCTTCATCCCCAAATTAAAATACATGGAAACCCTAGCAAAAAGAAAAACATTCAAGCGAGCATTCTTGGCTTAATTGGATCTGGAAAGACCTAATACTAAGTTGGATCGAGGAAAACAAAAAGCATTTGATTAGTAGATCCTTGTATACGAATGTTTATCAAGGTAAGTTCGTGTAACTAAATTGTGTATATTTATATGCTTGAACTGAATTTGTTTATGTGAGTTGTATAAATGTTATAAATATATGAAATGATCACATATCCGACAATGCCCAAAAAATGTCAAATCCCGTTTGAATAAATGAAAGTCGATGGATACAAAATTTCTTGTATTGGTTGTGGTCTTGCATATGTTGCAAACACACCATAGCTCAAAAGAGCATCCCAATATTAGCCCTCTCAAGCTTCCTGTTATAGATCTTCGGAGCGTCCTGATAGGTTGTGATCCTACATTTGTTGTGGACACACCTTAACTATTATGAGCATCTCGATTATAGGCTCTTCATGAGCTTCCCGATAGTGCTCACTTGAACTTCCTGATAAATGGCTATCCAGAGCTTTCGTTGTATGGCTCTTTGTGAACTTCCTGGTAAGGTTCTTTGTGAACTTCCCCATTATAGCTCAATGAGCTTCTTGTTACTTATCTCGGATAAGATTCCTGGTGGGCTCTTTATAAGCTTCCCAAAATGGCTCTGCGTGAGCTTCCTGTTACAAGGCTCGTGTAACGACCCGAATTTGGGCCTAGTAGAATTGGGCCTATTGGGCCTTGGGCTTGGGAGAGTTTAAAATTTTTGAGAACATGAGAATGACATTAATGCAAGTTGGACCATTAGGTGAGTGATTTTGGCAGGTTAGGGGGCTTCTATGAAGTCCCGGGATCAAACTTCGGCTTTAGGAAAATTTTGGTTTTACGTGAATAAAACCCTGGGACTTAGTAGGTAGGCTTTAAGAATAAAATGTGGAGAAAAATGACAAAAGGGGTTGTGGTCTAGTGGCAAATGACGCCACATAGGAGACAAGGCAATGGCGCCACAAGGAAGCAAGGGGTCCAATGTTCAAGTCTTGGTGCTTGCATTTTGATTTTCGTTTTAAATGGACTATAGACTTTGGCCATAGATTTACATTTAGTTGCGCATGTTTTAAGACAACAAGGAGCTAGTTGGTAAAGTGGCTAGGAACGTGGACTATGCTACAGGGGAGCCTGGGTTCAAATCTCATGACAAGCAAGGGAGTATTTATTTTGCGAATTGGACGGCCAGAGTTTGTGTGTTGGATTTAAACTCTACTAAAGAAGGGATCCCACATCGGAAAGCTAGCAAGAGGGAAGGTGAGAAGCTGGCTTTAAATAGAGCTACCTATGAGGAGAGGAAAGATACATTGGTGGGCGATTGGGCATAGGAGCATTCGGAGCGCGGATTAGCTTCAGACTCTTATCAGGTGTGTATTTCGCCCTACTCTAGCTATAAAGCGGCAAATGTCGAAATGCTGGTCACACGGCGATGGTAGCCACACGAGCGTGCGAGCCAACGTGTGGGAGCTTCGACGCAATAGTCGAGGCCACCATGAGTATATACTTGTGGGCTGATGCTGTTTGGGCTACGATGGGCCGAACGGGGCCAAGTGGGCCCAATGGGCCCGTAGGCCCATATGAATAGGTTGTATGATTGTGTAGTAGATATTAGACTGGTCTATGTGACTCTCATAACTGTGGCTAACTTTGGGCTAAATGGGCCACACAAGCGTGTGGGCCCACTTGGGTCGAGCATGGGCCTTAGGCCCATTCTCATCATTATCTTTATTTAGAATGCTTGAGTCGCTCGAGGCGACTGTAGACCTTCTGAGGGGTTGACAAAATTACTGAAAAACCCTTGGTTTACAAAAGTACTGAAATACCCTTGGTTTACAAAATTACTGAAATACCCCCGATTTGCAAAATTACCGAAATACCTCTGGTTTGTGAAATTACTGATATACCCCCGGTTTGCAAAATTAATGAAATAGCCTCGGTTTGCAAAATTACCAAAATACCTCCAGTTTGCAAAATTATCGAAATACCCCTGGTTTGTGAAATTATCGAAATACACCCGATTTGCGAAATTACCAAAATACCCCTAGTTTGTGAAATTACTGAAATGCCCTTAGTTTGCAAAATTAATGAAATAGCCCCGGTTTGCAAAATTAATGAAATACCCTCGGTTTGTGAAATTACCAAAATACCCCTGGTTTGTAAAATTATTGAAATACCCTCAGTTTGTAAAATTACCGAAATACCCCCAGTGTATGAAATTATCGAAATACCTTTGGTTTACGAAATTATCGAAATACCCCTAATTTGTGAAATTACCGAAATACCCCTGATTTGTGAAATTATCGAAATACCCTCGATGGTAAAATCACTGAATTACCCCTATAGGGTAGAATTACTGAAATACCCTTGAAGGGTAGGATTATCGAAATACCCTTATAGGGTAAAATGACTATTTTGCCCTTGTAGGTATATGACTGATTTAGACTGTGAATTTGACTGTTTTGACTGTGATTGTATAACTATGAGTTTAACTGACTTGATTGTGGGCGTGTGACTGATATGCTGTTAATATACGTTTAGATGACTGTTACTGAGCATGGCCATTTTGCAAACATGTGTGATGATTGAGAATGATATACACGACATATTGCATGGGGTTGGGATTTGTATTTCGGAGGAAGTACTGTACTGGTGGCTATGCCACGTTATACTGATTTAGTGGCTTTGCCAGGTATACTGATTCTAGTGGCTCAGCCACATATACCGTTATTAGTAGTAAGGCTACATTATTGGAGAGCTTGGCTCTGTGTCATCTTGAATATGGCTTTGTGCCAATCGTATTTACTCGTGGCTTTGTGCCTAACAGATATCAATGACTTTGTGTTGATCCTATTTACCCAAGGTTGTGTGTCAATTATATTACCATCGCCGATGGCTATGTGCCCGTTATGATTCTGGTGGCTCTGGCACATACTGTACTGGTGGCTATGCCACAATATACTGATTTCAGTGGCTCAGCAACATATACAGATACTGGTGGCTTTGCTGTGTTTATACTGGCAGCTCGACTACATTCTTGGAGTGTAGGGTTAGGTGGGTTGACTTGGTCCCCACATGGAGTGTAGGGCTGGTACGGGTGGAGTGTAGCGAATGGATTATTAGGTTTGTGTTGGTCTGCATTCTATATTTGCATGATCATGTTTGTAGGGCTAAGGCCCCGATTGTTATGAATAGAGCTTGGCCCAGCCTGCTTCTATAAGGGCTTTGGCCCAGTTTGCTTCCGTATGGGCTCGGGCCCAGTTAATGACCGATTAGGGGATTACACACTAAGTTCTCGTAACTCACCCCCCTCTGGTTTAACCTTGTAGGTAATCCCCAGCGTTAGAGGATTTGAAGTTGCGGAGGACTCGGAGGTGGCCATACTTAGGATTTGCTTCACACATTCGCTTTTAACTTATCTTTATTTTGTTTTCTTTAGTTTGGGTAAATATTTTGTAATAAGGCCATTGGATTTCATTTTTCTTTTAAACTTTCATTTTAATTATATTCAAACTATAAATGATTAAACTCTCGGTTTTCTAAAATTTTAATAACCGTTTTTCAAAATATCACGTTTCTACAACTACGCAAATTACTGAATCTGATTTCTACAAAAAACAAAGTTTTTGCAAATAATAATAATGTTTTTACAAGAAACCTATAAAAGCAAATCTGAATTTCACAAACACCAATGCTCGGAGTTTTAAAAAGAATATGAAGTTTTTTTTACGAACGCGCAGTTTTTAAACAACCCTTTTTATGTGACATGCCAGATCCGATCATAACATCTAGGCCAGGTTTGGGGTGTTACAGCTCGAGAGTGTGCGTCTCAATTATGTGCTCTAAAGAGTACCCCCATATATGAATTGACAGATCAATAATAAGTACATCTTGTAAGTACTACCTGAGTATCCATCGATATTTCATTGACTCAACGGACAAAACTCCTAATGTGAAAAAATATGAGAATAAAATGAATTATATCTTGAATATCCTTGAAATACCTTGAAATGGATACATGATGAGCCCATCTCTATTTTCTTGATAATCACATAAAATTTCATGGCTAACCTATTTGGTGTGAGCATGTGTATCGGCAATTGGCCACATAGTTTTGGATGCATGTCTATATGCTTACTTTAAATAAATAATGGTTGGTAAGTTAATTTCATGTTATACGAACTTACTAAGCATTTGAAATGCTTACTAGATTTTCTTTTCTTTGTTTTATAGTGCTCAGAAGCTCGTAAAGTTTGGAGTCAGTCGGAGCATCACCACACCATCATTCAGCCCATTTTGGTATAAATAGAAAATTTGTTTTGGTATAATGGCATTTATAAGCTAATTTGGCCAAAGTTGACATGTAAATGGTTGTTTGTAATATAGCCATTTGAATAGCTAGTAATGGTATGTTTTGGTACATAGTTATAAGGCTATAATATGTTTAACATATATGTATATGGTATAGTTAAATTGAATTATTGTAAATTATATGTTTTCACAAAAAGGTAAGTTTGGAAATACATGAATGTAAGTATTAATATATCACACATAACTCTTGTGTTTGGCTTGGATAAGTTGTCTTGCATTGGTTGTTGAAAATAATTAAGTGTTGATGTAGGTGCAAGGTAAAAAGGGTGAGAAATAGGCTTGGAAAATGGCCTTATTTTTGTCCACGCGGGCAGACACACGGGCATGTGTCTCAACCGTGTGTGACACATGGCCATACGCATGGGCATGTGGTTTGGTCGTCTGCCCCTTGCATCTTAAAATTTGAGAAATAAAATGCTCATAATTGAGCACATAGGTGGAGAAACGAGCGTGTGTCTCAGCCATGTAAGACACACGGCCTAGCATATGCATGTGTGTCCTGGCCGTGTAACCCCTGCACATAATTTTTGAAAATTAACTTGTCGACACGGTCTAGCAGACGTTCATGTGGCTGGCCATGTGACCCAAGTCAGAGAGTTACACAGGTAAGGACACGGGCTAGAACATGGCCGTGTGCCTCACATCGAATTGCCACACGGCCTGGGACACAGGCATGTCATTGGTCGTGTGAGCCACACGGGCGTGTGTCCCCTACACCTAAGAAAAATTTTAAGATTTTGCGAAAAATTTACTGTGATTCCAGTTTAGTCGAGACTCGATCCTAATATGTATTTTGGGCCTCGAGGACCCATATGAGGGACATTATGATTGGTTGTGATTGATTTTTGGAAATAAATAGTAAATGACATGAATTGACAAAAATTGAACTGTAAACTTCATGAATGCTCTATAACCCTGTTTTGGCAACGAATACGAGTTAAGGGTGTTACATTTTTTGGTATTAGAGTTACTGTTTAATCGATTCTCGGACTAACATAGCAAGTACAAGTTTAACTATACATGCCATTATATAATTTGTGGTAGTGTGATATCTCCTGACCATTTTAAATGTGTTTTTCATATAGTAATGTCATCCAACCAAGCTAGAGCTGAATCTGAGGTAGCTGAGAGCACTGCTCAAGCTTGAGTTCAAAGAGCTGCATCTAGTAGCAGTAGTAGAAGGCCCGTATCTGAGGGCCGAGGTGAGGAAGCAACAGAAGCCTTCTTTCAAATGATTAATGAGTGGTTCACAGAATCCATAAGAACAAATCCTGCTGTACAACATGTAACAGCCCGATTTTGGGCCTAGTCAGAACAGTGGTTTTGGGACTACAAATCTGATGAGAAAATAATTTATTTTTATTACATTTTTATGGTCTACGATTTCACGAAATTATTTTGTGAAATTTTCATTCTAAAATTTTGACGTTTGGGCACTTAATTTAGTCAAAATGACTAAATTGTAAAAAGCGAAAAACTTGAGTTCTAGAAGCTAGAGGTGTCAAATGGCTATGAAATTTTAAATTGGAGGTCCTTAAATGGTAATTAGAACATTGGTTAATTCGACCTTGAGCTAGATGCAATTGTGCTCGCATTAAAGATTTGGCGACATTATCTGTTTGGTGAGAAATGTCACATGTTTTCAGATCATAAAAGTCTGAAATATCTCATGACTTAGAAAGATTTGAATCTGCGACAGAGAAGATGGTTAGAGCTGTTGAAAGACTATGAGCTTGTGATAGATTATCATTCAGGTAAAGCAAATGTTGTTGTTGATATTGTTTGCATTAAGTGCTATGAATGTTCAATTAGATCTGTCTGATGATAGTTCAGTGATAGTTGAATTGAAAGCAAAAACGTTGTTTTTACAACATATATGTTATGCTCAGGAGATTGATAATGAATTGTTAGTGCCGGCGGAGGACCAAGAGATTACCCGACCCCGTACATCTGTAACAGTAACAATGGTATTATTGAAACTTGCTTGAACATGAATAACTCCTTTTGGTATTCTACGTGCACTTTTCCGTGCACTACTGCGCCCATTCCTACGTGAACCAACTTTTGGTATAGGTTTTGCCATATTTTATCATTTCATAAAGATAAGTCAGAGATATATGGATATATCCATTTCATGTCAAAACGATTCAAATTCTGATTTTGAATTTCTAATGGGTGCTGATGATTACTTAAGATTCCAAGATCGAATTTGTGTTCAGAAAAACTCAGAGTTGATTCAATTAATTTTGAATAAAGCACAAAATATTCGACTATCTGTTCATCTGGAAAGTACAAAGTTGTACCATGATCTGAAACAACACTATTGGTGGTCTGGTATGAAACGATACATTTCTGACTTTGTTTCGAAATGTTTAATCTATCAACAAGTTAAAGCTGAACATCAGGTTCTGTCTGGGTTGCTACAACCGATTCTGATTCCTGAACGGAAATGGGATAGAGTGACGATGGATTTTGTTTCTGGATTGCCTCTGACTCTGAGAAAGAAAGATGCAATTTGGGTTGTGTAACACCCCTATCCCGTGTCCATCGTCGGAATGGGATAAGACCGTTACCAGACAGATCGAAAACTTAATCAAACAGTTCAGTAAGTATCACATTGAATACAATTATAGTGTCCCTTATTGCGGTCAATGAGACCTTAAGCATGTTCAGAAATAGGGTCGGGACTAAATCGGAATACATACAAAATTTCATGGAAATTTAAAACTTTTCTAAGTTTTAGAAGTTACACGCCCGTATGGCAGGCCGTGTGCCTCCCACGACTGCTAGACACACCCGTGTGTCCTCCCCGTGGTCAAAACTGACCTTTTCTGCACGGCTACCAAGCACGCCCATGTACTTTGGCATGGTCGATACTGTCAAAAATCACACAGCTACTAGGCAGGTCCGTGTGCCAAGGCCGTGTACTCTTATGCTAGCTACTGACTTAGCCCCACGGTCACTAGGCACGCTTGTGTGCCACAATCGTGTGACATTATAGGCCATTTTCAAGGCCGAAATGCCACCCACTTGCGTCTTACCTACAAGCATTATTTACCAACACATTTCATGCATTCTAGATAACCAAAATAACCATTCAATCTAAACATTCAATATCCATTTCAACCATGCCAACTTCCAAGACCAAAACATATGTATATCAAGTATAATTTATTCAAATGCTTACCCAAAAACTTGACCAATTCATATGCTTCAACCATACCAAAGTATACTTTATATATCACTTTCATTTAAACATAACACCAACATATCACTAGCCAAATCACATGGCTAAATTCACTTCATTTACAAATACAAAAGACTAGCCTATACATGCCATATCTAGAAATATATATATAAAAAATGTACCAAAAACAAGTTGAATAGTGTGATGATGATCCTTGACGGTCCTGAGCCTTCAGTAGCTTATAAAACAAAGAAAACGTACACACAGAGTAAGCTTTCCAAAAGCTTAGTAAGTCATAATACAAACAAACTTAGCATAAAAGGCGTATATACTCATAGATATATTGGCACATCTAAATCACTTAGCAAATTATCACATATATACTTTGGTCCATGCACTTGGCCATATTTGCCACATTCATCAATTCAAAAGTCTCATATATACAAAGCTCTTTCATGTCTACTATCACATCTCATATTGTTATCCAAATATACATAATCATCACAGTAAGATCACATAGGAACTTACCTATTATACACACTTAGTGTATGAATCAACGTACCTGAAACGGATTCACTATTTACATGGCCATTTCGTATCACAGACTTGCCCGTTGAACCGTAAGGAATCTAGTAGGATACTCAGAAAGCTCGGAATAGTCTTACAATGCCAACGTCCCAAACGAGGTCTTATATGTAATTGGATATCGATGCCACTGTCCTAGATAGGGTCTTACACGAATCAATACGATGTCGATGTCCCAGACATGGTCTTACACATAAAGCTCATATCGATGCCAATGTCCCAAACGTGTTCTTACATGTAAAGCTCATATCAATGCCAACGTCCCAGACGAGGTCTTACACGAAATCTCAAACCAGCGCCAACATCCCAGACATGGTCTTACACGTAAATCTCATATCGATGCCAATGTCCCAGACGTGGTCTTACACGAAATCTCAAATCAACACCAAGGTCCCAGACATGGTCTTACATGATAAAAATAGAACAGATTGACATAGCTAATCCTATCTATTCCTAGGTTCGTACGGGACTTCTCGGATATTGTGACTAAGTAATCCTTATCTCAAAATTCATGAACAGATTATATCATAAGTATTCATCGATAACAATAGTTATAAGAATACACATAATTCAATACAAATACGTTTATTTGCATAATGACTTACCTCGAATTTGATTTAACAGAAACGGAAACGGCTACTCGGTTACTTTCATTTTCCCGCGATCTAAGTTCGTTTTCCTCGGTTCTTGATCTATACATATTCAGAATTAACTCTTTTATTCACTAACTTATTCAATTAAATCCAAGGACACACATTTAGAGCCATTTGCAAATTAACCCTCATATTTGCACAATTTATCAATTTAGTCCATTTTTCTCTAAACATCAAATTCACAAAATCATTACATACTCATGCTTAGCCGAATGTTCATACATCACGTACAAGCCCATATTTTCCATCAAATTTGCAATTTAGTCCTCAAAAATAATATTTTCTCAATTTAGCCCTAATTAGCTAAATTCATCAAAAAATCAAGAACAAAGTATGTTCATCTAGCTCAAATCTTTCATTTAACACCATAAATCATCACAAAGCTCAACATACCATCAATGGCACATTTCATGAACAACATCAATTCATCAAATTGAGACATGGGCTTGATAGTAGACTAAACAACAATCTCAAAAACATAAAAATCATCAAAAACCAAAGTAAAAACATACCTTAATTTGCAATAAAAAGGCCGAATACCCTAGCTAGATTTATTTCTTTTCTTTCCTTACTTGTTTCGGTCAAATGAAGAGAAATAAAAGATAAACACTTCATCTTTTTGTTTCATTAATTTAATGCTAACAATTCATTTACCAAAATAACCTTCATTCATACATTTGTAACATATAATTTACAAGGACATTCATGACTTTAGCCATCCACTAAACATGATAATGGCTTAATTGCCATATAAGGCCTTCACCTTTACAAAGCCATAAGACATTGATACCTTAACAAATAGCAAGCAACTTTCACATTTAATGCAATTCAATCCTTTTGTTAAATTAAACACACAAACGGACAAATTAACTTACTAAAATTTAACACATACTTAAACACCCATCAATGGAACAGAAAATAATATTAAAATACTATACTGACTCGAATTTATGGTCCTGAAACCACTGTTTCGACTAGCGTATAAACCGGACTATTACAGGTTGTGGTTGATAGATTAACGAAATCTGCCCATTTTATTCCAGTACGATCTGATTACTCACTTGATAGATTAGTCGAGCTTTACATTTTTTTATATTGTGAGATTGCCCGGAGTGCTATTATTCAATGTGTCTGATAGAGATCCAATGTTTAGTTCACAGTTTTGGAAGAGATTGCAAGAAGCATTAGGCACAAAATTGCATTTCAATACCGCTTTTCATCCACAAACGGATGGTCAATCTGAATGGATTATTTAGATTCTATAAGATATGTTGAGATGTTGCATTCTTGAGTTTAATGGTATGCGGGAACAGTATATGCCATTGATTAAATTTGCATATAATAATAGTTTTTAGTCAAGTATCAAAATGGCACCTTATGAAGCTTTGTACAGACTCAAATGTCGAACACCTTTGTATTGGACTGAGCTCAGTGAAAATAAGATACACGGGATCAATTTGATAAAAGATACAGAACAGAAAGTGAAAGTGATACAAGATAGTTAGAAAGCAGCGTCTGATCGTCAAAAGTCCTATGCAGACTTGAAACGAAAAGATATTGAATTTGAAATTGGTGACAAAGTGTTTCTGAAAGTGTCTCCGTGGAAGAAAGTACTCGGATTCAGACGTAAAGGCAAGTTGAGTTCGAGGTTCATCCGGTCATATGAGATCATCGAGTGTTGGACCTGTTGCGTATAGATTGCTAATGCCATCTGAGCTTGAAAAGATTCACAATGTATTTCATGTTTCGATGCTCTGTAGATATCTTTCTGATCTGTCACATGTGATTACTCCGTCTAAGATTGAAATCTTATCTGATATGACATACGAGGAGGACCCTATCTGTATCTTAGCTCGTGAAGTAAAAGAGTTGAGAAACAAGAAAATTTCATTAGTGGAAGTGTTGTGGCATTGGCATGGAGTAGAAGAGGCTACGAGAGAGCTTGAAGATTTAATAAAATAACAATATCCGAATCAATTTAACGGTAAGATTTTCGAGGACGAAAATCCCTAAGGGGGAGAATTGTAACAGTCCGATTTAGACCCTAGTAGGAACAGTGGCTTTGGGACCACAAATCCGAGTCAGTAAAATATTTTCATATTATTTTATGTGCCTTTGGTATGTGACTAAGCATGTGTGAAACTCTCGTATGAAAATTTGATCATTTGTGTGTTAATTTGAAAAAAGGGTTAAATTGCATTGAATGCAAAATTTGTATGTTATTTGTTAAAGCACCTATGTGTTGCGACTTTTGAATGTTGTGGCCTTATGAGGCAATTAAACCACTTTTAAGAGAGTGGATAGTAGTTGGACAAACATGCCCTTAATGTGTGTTTGTTTTAATTATTAATTGAAAGGTTAACAAGGTAAATAGATAAATATATATGTTATAATAAGATAAAACATAATAGATGGCTTTTATCATCTTTTTGTGCCGAAATTGAAGAAAAGAAAAGAAAGAAAATACTAGCTAGGTTTCGGCCATATACAAGCAAAATTAGTGTATGTTTTGACTTTAGTTTTTGATGATTTTTATGTTTTTGAGATTGTTGCTTAGCCTACTATCAAGCCCATGTTGTAATTTGAAGAATTGATGATGTTTATGAGATTTTCCATTGATAAAGTGGTGAGCTTTGTGATGAATATTGGTGTTAAACGAAAGATATGTGTTTAATGAACATGTTTTGTTCTTGAATTTTTTTTTGGTGAATTTAGCTAATTAGGGCTAAATTGTGAAAATAGTATTTTGAGGGACTAAATTGTGAAATAAATGCAATATATGGATTGATATGAGCATAATGTGTATTCGACCAAGCATGGGTAAAAGCAAATTTTGTGAATTTTGTGATTTTGTGAAATAAGGACTAAAATGTCCAAATGTGATAATATGAGGGTTAATTTATAAATTACCCTAAATATGTGTTCTTGGATTGAATTGAATGAATAAGTGAATAAATGGATTAAATTTGAATATGTATAGATCAAGAACCGAAGAAAATGGAATTTGATTGCGGGAAAGCGAATGTAGTTGAATAACCGAATCCGATCGAATATCTGAATCTGAGGTAAGTCGATATAGAAATAAATGTATTTGCATTGAATTATTTAAGTATATCTAATAGTTGAATTACTATAATTATCCATTGAGATGGAATGTATGTGAAATCCGAGTTTGCTAATAAGTCGACAAGCTATTAAAGTTCGAGAAGTCCTATGTGAACCTAGGAATAGATAGAAATTAACTATGTCATGACATAGGTGTCTGTTATGTAATATCATGTAAGACCAAGTCTGGGACGTTGGCACTAATTCGAGATTCATGTAAGACCACGTCTGGGATGTTGGCATCAAGATGAGATTTACGTGTAAGACCATGTCTGGGACATTGGCATCGTATTGATTCGTGTAAGATCCTATCTGGGACAGTGACATCGATATTTGGTTACATGTAAGACCACGTCTGGGTTGTTGGCAATGTATGACTATTTCAAGCATTCTGAGTACTCTATTTAGTTCTGAACGGTTCAACGAGAAAATTTGAGATACGAACAACCAAGTGATTTGTGTATCTGTTTCAGGTACGTTTGATATGTACACTAAGTGTGTAAGAAAGGTAAGTGCCTATATGAACTTACTAAGATGAATATGTGCAAAGAAATGATGGAATAATATGTGAATATATGCTTGCATGAGCTATGTGTATATATGTTATTTGAGTTGAAGAATGTGGTAAGATATGGCTAAGCAAATGAGCCAAAGAATATATGTGATGAATTTGCTATGAGAACCATTAATGTCATTGTATCAATATGGTTATGTGTATCTTATGCTAAGTTTATTTGTATATGTCTTACTAAGCTTTTGAAAGCTTACTCTGTGTGTGTTTGCTCTGTTTTATAGATCGTCAAAGCTACTGAAGGCTCGGGGACTGTCCAGGATTGTCATCACACTACTCAAACTTGTTTTAGTACTTTGAAAATATGTATTTGGTTAAATATGGCATGTATAGGCTAGTCATTTTGATATAAGTTGGAGAAATGAAATTAGCTATGTGATGTGGCTAGTTATATGTTGGTATTATGCTTTTGTGAATATGGTATATGATGTTGGTTTTGGTATGATTCCATGACAATCAAATGGTCAAGTTTATGGTAAGCATATGGATGAAATTTGAGTATGTTTGAGCAAAGGAATGATTATATGAAAGGTAAAATGGGATGTATTATGCTTGGATATATATATGTGTTTTGGTTTTGCATAGTGGTATTATTAGAATTGAGATTGAATATGGAGATTTGTTGATTAATTTGACATGTTTTTTTGGATGTCAATTGTGCATGAAATAAATTGGTGTATTGCTTGTAGGGTTGACCCATGTGTGGGTGGCATTTAGGCCTTGCAAATAGCCTATTTTGCTTACACGGCTGTGGTACACACGTGTGCCCTGTGGCCATGTGAATAAGTCAGTAGCTAGCCTAATTCTACACGGACATGACACACGGGCGTGTCTAGTGGCCGTGTGGATAAGTCAGTATACATGCTCTGTTTTGGCACTGGCAGGACACATGGGTGTGTCTGGTAGCCGTAGGAGGCACATGGCCTGCCCACATAGTCGTATGACCTTTGTAACTTATAAAAGTTTTTAAATTTCTGAGAATTTTAGTATATGTTCGGTTTAGTCCCGACCTTATTCTAAAGCATGATTAAGGTCTCATTGACCTATAAGAGGGACACTTTGGTTGTGATTGATGACTTATTTTATGAATTTGTTTGGGCCCGGGGAATCCCTTGCTTTTGGCTACAACGTCTATAAAAGTTTTTGATTTGTCCAGTAACGTCTTTAACCCTAATCCGACGATGGATACGGGTTACTGTTACAAAATATCGACAAGTGAGAAATTTACCGGTTGAACCGTAGGAATAAAAATGGATACGAGTGACATGTTCACTAGAAAACTATGTGAAATCTAAGTGAAATAAGTGATCCGGGTGCTGGTCTGTACATTCTACCGGTGGCTGAGTTACCTGGCATGTGTTACGGATACTCGACAGCTTGCGTAAGCAGCACCGCGTAATTTTTTCATGACCGACAGCTTGTGTGAGCAGACCCAAGATTGTGACTATGTTAAATGGGTGCTACTTATAAGTTCTACCAGTGGGTGGGTAATTCGTCATTTGTTGCAGATACCTGACAGCTTGTGTAAGCAGCACTAAGTAGTTACGTATGACTGACGGCTTGTGTGAGCTTACCCATGAATGTGATTAGCTCGAGCACGAGCCTATGTGAAAAGTGTGATATGAAGTATCTTTAGCTACAAGTGTGGCTCTTATGTGCAAATTTCCGTGTATCCGTTATTATTACGATGCATTCAACGGGAAATGACTAAGTATAAACGAATATGACTAAGTGATGAATAAGTGCAGGTATGTGTGTGTAAATTTATGAGCAGTGTGCTCGATAGGTGATCAATCTTTGGTAAGTTTGATATGGGGTAAGTGTCGCTATGAAAGTTAATACAAAGAAATTATGAAAGAGTAAATTTTGCAATAAAATAGTTTTGGAACAGCAGCAGTTATGTGTATTTGAAAAATCACCAAAAATGGTGGAAATTGAATTGGAAGTTGGATAAGATATTAAATTAAAGCTTATTGAGTCTATTTTTTTATAAATAAACGGTGTAAGCGAAAGAAATTAATATTCTAAGATATTTGAATTTTTCTGAGATAAGGTAAAAATGATTTCGGGATCCCCTGTTACGACTTTAGAAAATCACTAAAAATTGTATAAAAATAATTATAGGTTATAATTTATATGTTTAAAATACGTAATGAGTTTGTTTTCAAAATAAACAAACTAGAACATCATTCAAATCTTGTACAATGAGATAATAAGTTTTTATTGAAGAGGGGTCGGAACTATCGGACAGCGGAACAAGGATGACTTTAGTGAATAAACTATACTTATTGGCTAAACCAAAAATTATGAAACTTTTATGGTAAGTTGATATGTAAGTCTAGTTTCAGGGAAAATTATTGGATCTTAATCTGGAGTTCCATAGCTCAAGATATAAATAATTTAGTGACTATGACTCGAGTAGACATCTTGAGATAGACATGAATAAATAGTGGAACTATGTGCAATTATGATTGTATAACCTTGAGAACATATTGTGAGGATTGGTAAAAACATATTCATTAATTGCTTATTATTTACATGCTAACGTACTAAGCTATATAGCTTAAACCCATTCCTTTCCTTTTTCCTATAGTGTCACAGATGCTAGCTCGAGTTGGAGGTCGCCAGAGATTCTATCACACTAACAAGTTATTGATTGGTATTGTATCAACGGTTTTCAAATATTTTTAAGTCTATAGCATGTATAGGGACTTGATTATGTGTGTATATGTTAATATGAGTTGGCCTAGAATGTTGGCCTATTTTATTAGAAGGTTATTGTAACACCCCAAACCCGGCCCAAACATTACGACCGAATTTGGTTTGTTACAGAGGAAAATATTTTGAAAACCCTTGTTAACAGATTCCATTTAAGGTAAAAGATATTGTATTGTTTTAAAACCATTGTATTGTATGAAGAAAACCATACTTAGTTTCGTTTAAAAATTTATTAAGTCAGGTTGTTACAAATTTCAAATGTACCCGATGGCACAATAAAACATTTTTAAGTTTGATTTTGAGAAAACATGTGTACCCATGTAAATAACATTTAATAGTTTAAACAAATTATCCAAAACAGATAAAATAATAAAAGTAGTCTTAGGAGGCCTTATTACAACTTAAACAAACTAAAACCAGCAATAAAATAAAAATGGTTCAAAATTCATTTAGTCCACATTTTCACTGCATGGCCACCTCGAGTCCATCCGACTCCTCATCCGCGATCTACATGTCACCTGAAAAATGTTAAAGGAGAAAGTGAGTCACCAAGACTCAATGCGTAACCCTTCCCCTGGTTTAATGACACATCATACACAATTTATAACGAATAATCATGTACTAAGTTTAACATGCACTAAATCATGCACCCAACCTAGCCATCCAAACAACTTTCTCTACCCCGTGTGGTACCAAACCACTGGTGGTGCCAAACCACTGGTGACTTATAGTCATGATATCCATCATATTGTGGTGCCAAACCACTGGTGGGGCCAACCCACGTGTGATACCAAATCACTGGCGTCAATCCCATAATATAAATCGTGGGGCCAACCCACTGTGGTGCTAAGCCACTGGGACGAGACGCTATGAGGTACCAAACCTCTGGAGGTGCCAAACCTCTGGTGACCGAAGTCACGAAATGTGGTACCAAACCACTGGTGTCCGTCGACACGAATATCACTTCCCCCTCCACTCGTTTTACCCACATCAATCAAGGATATGCATTTTTAACAGAAATCATGCCAACATGTTTATTATCTACCATCATACACTGAATTTATCATCGGCCACATATTATAAGCCACATATCCCAAATATGTCATGCTTCCCAAAAGCATCATAACAACAAGGACTTACCTGAATCCTTGCTTATACCATGATGGTATTAAATCCTAGTCTACACAAACCAGATTTAGCACACACGAACACTTAGCACATTAATTAGTTATAAAGTGTGTATGTACACACCTGTTTCTACCGAAATTCTTAGATCCCGAAGATCCGATCTACGATGCTAAATCCCTTGACCTATAATCGGCCAACAACATGATTAGGGACTTAGGCCTATTTGGCCAAACCAAATTAATACCAAAGGCACTTTTGCGGACTTACCTTGAACGGATTTGATTCCCAAACAAATCCCGAAATCGTCACTTGATTAAGACTCTGCCGAAATACCTTTAACAACCCACAAAAAGATCAGTCACCACATATATTACCTAACATGGCCTTTGGCCGAAAGTCATAGCCTACATACCGAGCTTACCTTAAATCCCGGAAGACCTCTCAATTCTTCTTAATGCTGGCTTTCTAAAAGGGTTACAAATCCAAGATCCTGAATAGGTTTACTCATACAAAAATTCATGGTTAAACATCATGGTTTCGGCTATAACAAGAATAAAGATTAAACACCGAGAGTGTCCTTACCACACTTATTGGAATCGGCAGCACCTTGCTTTAGGGAGGATTCGGCCTTGCCCATAAAGAAACCTTAATTTCGGCACACCCAAGGAGTATATTCAGCTAGAGAGGAATAAAGAAATATTGGAAAAAGGGAGATAGGGGTTTCGGTTTTGAGAAGAGAAAAAAAAAAAGAAATAAATGGAAGATGGGAGTGCAGGGACTTTCAGCTATTGCAAAGGGAAAAAGAAAAATAAAAGATGACTAAGTGCCTTAAGAAAATTCGGCATAAGGAACACGATTAAAAAGAAAAAGAACTAACAAAAGACGGCCACCCTCTAAATATCTTTGCACTATTCAAAGACTTATCCTCCCCACATGGTCGAATTTCAACTACCAAAGACATCCAAAATAATCTCCTAATTTACCTCTTCAACATCCATTCAAAAAAAAAATTTAAAATAAATAATCCTTATCCCTTCACCTCTTCAAATAAATAATAAAAATAAAAGAAACCATGTGCTCATCAATTTCTTCCATCCGAATTTTAAAAAACAAAATCAGCTTGATCCTTATCCCAATTGAAGATCCCATGTGCAGGCCAATTCCTTCTCTCCATTTTCACGCCAGCATTGAAAAATAAAAACCCCAATTGCAGCTCCCTTGGTTCGAACCTAGACCCTCACTACCGCAGCCCTCTCTTCCAACGCCCCAGGCCACTCTTCCCAATTGACTTTCATGTCATAAAACCCCATCATTTAATTTTAAAGCCTTCCTACTTAAGCCCATCACCGCATATAAAAAAAATAAAACGCAAAACGCTGCTCCAGCCATTCGAACCTGCGCCCATCTTCACCTCCATCTCCTAAGTGGCGTACGGTAGCCACTTAGCCAATTAATTCTTTGTGTCATGCTTCTCCCTAAATTTTACTTAACCCCTAACTCACCTAGCTCTCTTCTTTAAAACATTTAGAAAGAAACTTTTAGTTCTAAGTCAGGCCTAGCTCGGGGTTATTTCTAGACCCTAAAACATGCCAAATGATCCTAGTATTTAATTCTTCAAGCACACACATGGGAAATTAATTAAATTTTAGAGAACCCCTAATTCAGGATGTTACAATTCTACCCCCTTAAAATAATTTCGTCCTCAAAATTACTTACTATTGTCCAATCGTGCATCCTTAACTCATCACACTACGCTACTGTTGCGCACTCTGATCTTAAAGAACTATCATACTTTCTGGGCACATTCTCTAAGTTCATAATCCAAGTTCCACACACTTTACTAGCAACATAAGAACGAACTAACGTAACCACAACCAAGACAATTGAGGGTATTCCGGAAATAAGAAACTTACCCGTTGTCATATCTGGCACATCTTCCTCCTCGTGACGGCCAACTGCATAAACCAACCTTGGTTGCCTCGCCTCTGCACCTTTAGCACCTCGGCCACGCCCGTTACCATTATCATTACCTCTAGCTGCACCTCGACCCCTCTGTGGTTGCTGGCCATCCCTCCTAAATTGACCACGTCCTTGATCCTCCGCTTGAGTCCTAGCCAACTTCCGCGGACAATCCCTTACCCGGTGCTCCATTGATCCACACTCAAAGCACCCTCTACTTCCAGCCAAACATTCTCCCGAGTGGGATTTCCCGCATCTAGCACACTAAGGTGGCCACTGAGCAGGCTTTGTGGCTCTTTCTGGTTCCCCAAATCTAGCCCTCTTCTCCATATTACTGCCCGATCCAAGCGATCTAAAGCCTCTCTTCTGTTTATTCTTTTCGTGGTTCTGTCTTACCGACTCCTTGACCCCTTCGGCTACCTTAGCCTTTTCTACCAGAACAGCAAACTCACGCTCCTGCTGTGGGGCAATCAACAACCTTAAATCATCCCTAAGTCCGTTTTCAAAGTGGACACACCGTTCGTGCTCAGTAGCCACGATGCCTCTAGTATATCGACTCAGCCTTAAGAACTCTGCCTCATACTCAGATACCGACTTATTTCCTTGTACCAATCCCAGAAAGGCTTTCCTCTGAGCATCAGTGTAGCTGGTGCCCACATACTTCTTCTGATAAGTAGCTTTGAAGTACTCCCAAGTAAGATCATCTGCCGTAGCACCATCCCGAACCGTGAGCCAGTACTGATATGACTCATCCTTTAGAAGCGACACCGCCCCTTTTAGCTTCTCCTCATTTGTCAGATCGAGATCGTCCATGATTCTCTCAGTCGATTCTAACCAGTACTCCGCCACACTGGGTGCCACGCCCGACACACCCTGAAATACCTCAGCTCTGTTGGATCGGAGTCGCTCGGGTACAGATTTCTGAGCTCCCATACCTCTACTAGCCCCAGCCACCATCTCAAGAACTCGCAACACAGCTTGTGATACTGCCTCACCCCCTGTCTGATCCTGTTCCTCAGCTCCAAAAGTTGGGGGTGGTGGTGGCGGTGGTATCTCATTCTCCGACCCCTGACCCGACCTAACGGGTTCTGACACAGTAATCCTGCCTCTACCGCGTCCACGATGTCCACGTCCTCTAGAGCTCATTCTAACTATCGCGCTTTAATCTGATTAATAAATTTTTATGGATTAGTACTTGTTCCACTTGGTTATCTACGGAGAAATTTTATGAAAAGAGTTTAATAGAGATTCTTTCGAGCAATCAAGTTTTAAGTCCTCTATCCTAGTTCACACAGAGAAGCACATCCATTCCCTAATACCTTTCATACTTATTCACTCTTCGGGCATTTCTGTCTATTTCTATCCCAAGGGTATTTTCGTCATTCTCCTACAGGGGTATTTTCGTAACAAGTCCAAGAAATTTTAAAAACTTTAATAAATTAGGACATTTTGAAATTTCCAAACCTGGAGGGTATTTTCGAAAATTTTCCAAATTAAAGGTATAGCAAAATTTCGGGAACCAGGGGTATTTTGGTAATTTTGTCAATCAGGGGGAATTTTGAAAATTTCAAAAGTCAGGGTATTATTTTGAAATACAGAATTTTGTATACTTTTGCAAAGTAAGAGAATTTTGTTGAAATCGGGGTAATACAGTAATTTTGGAAACCAGGGGCATTTTCGTAATTTTGCCACTAGGGGCATTTTGGTAATTTTGTAAGTCAGAAATATTTTGAAAATTTTTTAAAAATAAATTTTTGCTATTATTTAAAAGAGTATTTTAATAGTTTTAAAAACTAAAGCTTTCATAAAACATGGCTAATCCCTTTCGGGTTTTAGTCATTGGTTTAGCCTATGACCGAGTCCTCTTGGTTAGGGTGAACCGAAGCTACGCACAAGGTAGGATTCCTGCGAAGAGGAGGTGAGTCACGAGGACTGCTTAAGTACCAAGCTCTTCCGGATCCAATCCTAGACATGCGCACCAAGGTTACCACACCCTAACTCGGCGACTTGGTCTTAGGTCTGTTTAATTAGGCTTTTAAAGTCTTATGTATTTTGTTGGGGTAAACTAGTCCTAAAGTTCAAAGCACCTATCATACTATCTACGTTCCATACCTACCCTTCTACAATTAATAATTCACAAAGAAATCAGAAGTACTTACCTGGGCGGATTGGTGCCGGAGACTCGCTGCCATGCTGTCTAAAACCAAAACCATTTTTCAAAAAGGCCTACCAAAACATTTTGGGCCTCGAGCCCCCACAACCGAGCTTTGAACTGGGCTCTGATACCAATTTTGTAACACCCCAAACCCGGTCCAAATATTACGACCGAATTTGGTTTGTTACAGAGGAAAATATTTTGAAAACCCTTGTTAACCGATTCCATTTAAGGTAAAAGATATTGTATTGTTTTAAAACCGTTGTATTGTATGAAAAAAACCATACTTAGTTTCGTTTAAAAATTTATTAAGTCAGGTTGTTACGAATTTCAAATGTACCCGATGGCACAATAAAACATTTTTAAGTTTGATTTTGAGAAAACATGTGTACCCATGTAAATAACATTTAATAGTTTAAACAAATTATCCAAAACAGATAAAATAATAAAAGTAGTCTTAGGAGGCCTTATTACAAATTAAACAAAATAAAACCAACAATAAAATAAAAATGGTTCAAAATTCATTTAGTCCACATTTTCCTTTGCATGGCCACCTCGAGTCCATCCAGGCTCCCCATCCGCGATCTACGTGTCACTGAAAAATGTTAAAGGAGAAGGTGAGTCACCAAGACTCAATGTGTAACCCTTCCCCCGGTTTAATGCCACATCATACACAATTTATAACGAATAATCATGCACTAAGTTTAACATGCACTAAATCATGCACCCAACCTAGCCATCCAAACACCTTTCTCTACCCCGTGTGGTACCAAACCACTGGTAGTGCCAAACCACTGGTGACTTATAGTCACGATATCCATCATATTGTGGTGCCAAACCACTGGTGGGGCCAACCCATGTGTGATACCAAATCACTGGCGTCAATCCCATAATATAAATCGTGGGGCCAACCCACTGTGGTGCTAAGCCACTAGGACGACACGCTATGAGGTACCAAACCTCTGGAGGTGCCAAACCTCTGGTGACCGAAGTCACGAAATGTGGTACCAAACCACTGGTGTCCGTCGACACGAATATCACTTCCCCCTCCACTCGTTTTACCCACATCAATCAAGGATATGCATTTTAACAGAAATCATGCCAACATGTTTATTATCTACCATCATACACTGAATTTTTCATCGGCCACATATTATAAGCCAAATATCCCAAATATGTCATGCTTCCCAAAAGCATCATAACAATAAGGACTTACTTGAATCCTTGCTTATACCATGATGGTATTAAATTCCAGTCTACACAAACCAGATTTAGCACACACAAACACTTAGCACATTAATTAGTTATAAAGTGTGTATGTACACACCTGTTTCTACCGAAATTCCTAGATCCCGAAGATCCGATCTACGATGCTAAATCCCTTGACCTATAATCGGCCAACAACATGATTAGGGACTTAGGCCTATTTGGCCAAACCAAATTAATATCAAAGGCACTTTTGCGGACTTGCCTTGAACGGATTTGATTCCCAAACAAATCCCGAAATCGTCACTTGATTAAGACTCTGCCGAAATACCTTTAACAACCCACAAAAAGATCAGTCACCACATATATTACCTAACATGGCCTTTGGCCGAAAGTCATAGCCTACATACCGAGCTTACCTTAAATCCCGGAAGACCTCTCAATTCTTCTTAATGCTGGCTTTCTAAAAGGGTTACAAATCCAAGATCCTGAATAGGTTTAGTCATACAAAAATTCATGGTTAAACCTCATGGTTTCGGCTATAACAAGAATAAAGATTAAACACCGAGAGTGTCCTTACCACACTTATTAGAATCGGCAGCACCTTGCTTTAGGGAGGATTCGGCCTTGCCCATAAAGAAACCTTAATTTCGGCACACCCAAGGAGTATATTCGGTTAGAGAGGAAGAAAGAAATAATGGAAAAAGGGAGATAGGGGCTTCGGTTTTGAGAAGAAAAAAAAAAGAAATAAATGGAAGATGAGAGTGCAGGGACATTCGGCTATTGCAAAGGGAAAAATAAAAATAAAAGATGACTAAGTGCCTTAAGAAAATTCACCATAAGGAACACGATTAAAAAGAAAAAGAACGAACAAAAGATGGCTACCCTCTAAATATGCTGCACTATTTGGCACTTATCCTCCCCACATGGCCGAATTTCAACTACCAAAGACATCCAAGATAATCTCCTAATTTACCTCTTCAACATCCATTCAAAAAAAAAATTTAAAATAAATAATCCTTATCCCTTCACCTCTTCAAATAAATAATAAAAATAAAAGAAACCATGTGCTCATCAATTTCTTCCAGCCGAATTTTAAAAAACAAAATCAGCTTGATCCTTATCCCAATTGAAGATCCCATGTGCAGGCCAATTCCTTCTCTCCCTTTTCACGCCAGCATTGAAAAATAAAAACCCCAATTGCAGCTCCCTTGGTTCGAACCTAGACCCTTACTACCGCAGCCCTCTCTTCCAACGCCCTAGGCCACTCTTCCCAATTGACTTTCATGTCATAAAACCCCATCATTTAATTTTAAAGCCTTCATACTTAAGCCCATCACCGCATATAAAAAAAATAAAACGCAAAACGCTGCTCCAGTAATTCGAACCTGCGCCCATCTTCACCTCCATCTCCTAAGTGGCGCACGGTAGCCACTTAGCCAATTAATTCTTTGTGTCATGCTTCTCCCTAAATTTTACTTAACCCCTAACTCACCTAGATCCCTTCTTTAAAGCACTTGGAAAGAAATTTTTAGTTCAAAGTCAGGCTTAGCTCGGGGTTATTTCTACACCCTAAAACATGCCAAATGATCCTAGTATTTAATTCTTCAAGCACACACATGGGAAATTAATTAAATTTTAGACAACCCCTAATTTAGGATGTTACAGTTATTGTTGTATAAGGCCGTTTAATGTGGCTAATAATTGGTATGTTATAAGTTTATGATGATGTATTTCAAGAATTTGTATGCTTTTATGTGTTGGATGAGTAAATGTGTGATAATTATTAATGGTAAATGTGATTGGCTGTGTAAGTTGCATGATGTGAATGGTTAAGTGTGTGTGTGTGATTATGCATGATGAATGTGGTTTGTAAATGGTATGCGGATGTCTTAGTGTGGGTGTTTGAATGCTTAATAATATCATGTTGTGTGATGATAAATTTGTGTAAGTGTATAAGTGTTTTGGGGAGGCAAAGGGCTTGGTAAATAATCTTACTTGTGCCCACACGGGCAGCCAAACGGCCGTGTGCCCAGGGTGTGTGAAGTCTACACTTGATTCGAAAATTCAAAATGCCATACAGCCTGACACACAGGCATGTATCTCGGCTATATGGAGGAATGGCCTTGGACACGGGCGTGTGCCCCCTTTTTTTTCAAGAAATTTTCTAATGTTTTCCAGATTTCTCAGTTTAGTCCCGGACCACTTCTAAAGTATGTATTGGGCCTCGTAAGCCCTATTTAGGGACTCAAAGATAAAAATTTGAAAAGTTTTAATTTGGATGAAATTTTATGACTCGATTTAATACGTTTACAAGTGTATTCCGATAATGCCTCGTACCCTATTCCGGCATTGAATACGGGTAAGGGTGTTACACAACAACCCCCCTTCTGCTCCTCAATTGGTTCCTGACAGACCACAAAGTGCTGAACCTGTTAGAACTGGTAAGCCTCCGGTAGATAAAATTCGTAAGTATGGGGCAAAAGAATTTAGGGCTACTGCCGAAGATGATCCGAAGAGGGTTGAATTTTGGCTAGAAAATACTATCAGGGTTTTAAATTAATTATCATGTAAACCAGCTGAGTGTTTGAAATGTTTCGTATCATTGTTAAAAGATTTGGCTTATCAGTGGTGAAATACTTTGATTTCTATTGTGCAAAGGGAAAATGTTACATGGGAGTTTTTTCAAACAAATTTCGAAAAGAAGTATATTAGCCAGAGACTTCTAGATCAGAAAAAGAATGAATTTCTAGAGCTTAAACGAGGAAATATGACAATATCTGAATACGAGTGGGAATTCATTCAGTTAAGCAAGTATGCCAGAGAATGGGTTCCCACTGAGGCTGATATGTGTAAACGTTTGAAGAAGGATTAAATGAAGACATCAAGCTATTGATTGGAATTCTTGAATTAAGGGAATTTTTGGTACTGGCCGATTGAGCACACAAAGCCGAGGAATTAAGTAAAGAAAAAAACAAGCAAAGAGAAAAGCTTGGATTTCTGGTAAAAGATATATGGGCAAATCACAATCATCTGATTCAAAGAAATCAAATAAATACCATGATCGTTTTACTGCATCTGTGGGATATTTCGAAAAAGAACGAGGTTCTCAACGCTCTAACCTGAGATCTTCGTCTCCATCCGTGATAAGTGTAGGAAGTGTTGGAAGTGCTAAACCAAGATGTAAATAATGTAATAAATTACATTTTAGTGAATGCTGCATAAAAAGCGGAGCTTGTTTCAGGTGCGGTTCTTTTTACCATTATCTCAGAGACTGCTCGAAAAAAGCCTAAAGAAGATATTGTTCAGACCTCTAGGCCGAGCAATCCTGCCTCAAGAGGCAGACCACCCCGCCACCCTAGCAATGTTGGTGGTAGACGAAGTCCTACAAAAGATTCAATAGTTAAATCTGAAGCAAGAGCACCGGCAAAGACATATGCTATACGTGCAAGAGAGGATGCCTCTGCATCAGATGTCATTACTGGTACATTTTCTCTACTTGATACTGATATAACTGCTTTGATTGATCCTTGTTCAACACATTGATACATATGCACAAATTTAGTGTATGTTAAAAATTTATCTGTTGAGTTCATTGAATTTGTGGTTAAAGTTTCAAACCCCCTAGGCCTGTATGTTATGGTGGATAAAGTTTGTAAAAACTGTCCGTTGATGCTAAAGGGTTATTGTTTCCCAGCTAATTTAATGTTACTGCCCTTTGATGAATTTGATTTAATATTGGGAACGGATTGGCTAACTTAGCATGATACAATAGTGAATTGTAAACAGAAATACATTGTGTTAAAATGTCAGAATGCTGAAATACTCCATGTTGCAACACCCCAAACCTGACCTAGAAGGTAGGCCCGAATCCGGTGTGCGACATTGAAGTGTTTTTTTCGAAAACCATGCTTTCATTGTAAACCCTTCTTAAAGAAAAGCTTAAGTGAAAATCCTGGTTGCGTCAGATTATTTTTAATTGTGGTTTATTAAAAAGTCATTCCCTTTTAAAACGTTATTTGTTGCGGAAGCTTAATTTAAAGCAGATGATTTTCGAAAACATGATGTTTAAAGATTTAGTCGTGGAAGTGTAGTGTTTTGAAAACAGTTAATTTTTTGGAAAACCACGTTCTACTTCTAGCAGATATAAATCGTAATAAACTGAAAATCCCAAATTTAAACCAGAAATTATAAGTGGCCTTATTACAACCCAATAAGAAAACGGTTTAAGTAAAGTAAAATAGAATACTAAAATTTAAAGTTGCTCGTTGTGTGGCCACCTCCGAGTCCTTCAGTACGTCGAACCGCTAACTGAGGATTACCTAAAAAACTAAAAAGAGGGGGTGAGTTTATGAAAATTTGGTGTATACGACCCTCATCGATCATAAAGCATGCATCACATCAATCCGGGTCTAAGCCCATTACAAATGCGGGCCTAAGCCTAACACAGTAACAGTGGCATTTGGGCCGTAGCCCATAATAGCCTCAGTTGGGCCTTAGCCCATATCAATGTCACAGACGGGCCTAAGCCCATCTCAATAACAGAACAAGTGTATGCAATGCATTAATGCCCATACCAACCCTGCACTCCGTCTCCTGTCCAACCCTACGCTCCTGTGGGGTTTTGATCGACCCACTCATCCCTACACTCCTTATATAGCACCGATTGCCGAACTAACCAATGTTACAGCAAAGCTGTCAATCATATAATCGACTTAAAGCCATCGGTGGATCCGCAGTCGTCAAGTGACCATGCAACCTTAACAAATCATACACTTCCTCCAAATCAATAATACCATCCCCCATGCAGCATAATATCACATGAATGTAGACATACTATAAATAGAATACAATAACAATCATATAACATGCAGTCGCCTCGAGCGACATAGATATCATATATGGCCCTAACAGTGTAAATGGGCCCAAGGCCCATTATTTGGCCCAAATAGGCCCACACGCTCGGGTGGCCCATTTAGCCCAAAATTGCCTTTGGCCATGTGATCGTCATGGCCAGCTCACTATTTCTTATCCATCCACAAAATTTACTCGCATAGGGCCCATGGGCCCATTGGGCCCACTCAGCCCATTCCGATCCATTTGGCCCCAAAAACAGCCTAAGCCCATGAGGATGCTCATAGTGGCCTCAACCATCTTACGCCTATATCCGTGGGCTCAGTGCACCATACATGCGATCGCACGCTCGTGTGGCATCATTCGTCGGTACTTCGGCTTTTCGGTATTTGACGATCTACTGTTGGAATGGTGTGAGTACACACATGTTATGAAGCGCCCTACGAATCCCTAGCACCGAACCTACAACATTTATGACTAACAGTTAGCCATTTGATCCATACAATTATCCTCCTTTTCCAACTAAAAGTGGAAACCATAATATCACTTACCTTAATCGACCGAACCTTGTTAAACCCTCTCTAATCGTTAGCAAGGTTAAACCCCTTGACAGATTCTACATTAAAACAAGCTTTATTAAGAGAAATGAATAACCTTGTGATTAAAACCACACTTGATCATTTACAAGCCATCAAGGGTATTCAGACCTAACCAACAAGGCAAGAACACTCACCTTGGTGAAGAACTGAGAGTGGAATGTTGCTTACTTCAAGTTGCTTGTCCCTCTATCACTCCTCGAGAGGACCTAGGTATTAACCAATATCAGAATATGAGAAGAGGGGGAGATTCGGCAGAAGAGAAAGTAAATAGCACCCGTAATGAAGATTCCTAAATAAAAAGAGTCATTAATACTTACACTTACCCACGGCAAAAAGATAAGAAGAAAATGAAGTGCAATCCGAACAATCAAAACAAACCCCTGAACCCTTCTAGTTAAGGAACGGATGCAATCGGAGAAGAGAGTAGAAGAGATGAAGAGAATAAAAGATCACTTTTCGGTACAAGAAAGAAGAATAGAGGAAGATGCAATCAGCCCAAGGAGAAATAGATAGAAATGGTACGAAAGTTGCCTAAATGGTAACACAAAATTGGCTAACAAGAAAGTAAAGTGAAACAAAGCAAAAAGCATCCGAGGAAAGTGATTGAATAGTCGTTTCCATTTCGATAGATTGAATCCGAGGAAAGTCACTAAGCAAATAATCGTACTTGTATGAATTTGTAAATGCTTATATGACTAATAATGATAATGAATGTTTATGAGATGTTGTGCATATGAATTACGAGATAAGGTCGATATAGCGACAATGTCCGAGAAGTCCCATTCGAACCTAGGAATAGATAGGATTAGCTATGTCATGACATAGGAATCTGTTCTGTTTTTATAATGTAAGACCACGTCTGGGACGTTGGCGTTGATTTGAGATTTTGTGTAAGACCTCATCTGGGACGTTGGCATTATACGACTATTTCGAGCTTTCTGAGTATCCTACTAGATTCCTAACGGTTCAACGGGCAAGTCCGTGATACGAAATGGCCACATAAATAGTGAATCAGTTACAGGTACTTTGATTCGTACACTAAGTGTGTATATAACGTAAGTTCCTATGTGATATTACTATGATGATTTTGGTATATTTTGATAACATTATGAGATGTGATAGTAGGCATGAAAGATTGTTGTATATATGAGACTTTTGAATTGATGAATATGGCAAATATGGCCAAGTACATGGACCAAAGTATATATATATGATAATTTGATAAGTGATTTAAATGTGCCAATGTATCTATGAGTATATATGCCCTCTATACTAGATTTGTTTGTATATGACTTACTAAGCTTTTGGAAAGCTTACTCCGTGTGTGTGATTTTTCTGTTTTATAGGTCGTCAAAGCTATTGAAGGCTCGAGACCGTCAAGGATCGTCATCACACTATTCAACTTGTTTTTGGTACATTTTGGAAATATATTTTGCTAGATACAGCATGTATAGGCTAGTCTTTTGTATTTGTAAATGAATGAACTTAGCCATGTGATTTGGCTAGTTGTATGTTGGTATTATGTTCAAATGAATGTGGTATATGAAGTATATTTTGGTATGGTTGAAGCATGTGAATTGGTCAAGCTTTTGAGTTAAGCAAATGAATATTATACTTTTGTTATATGTTTTGGTCTTGGAAGTTAGTATTGTTGAAATGGTTATTGAATGTATAAATTGGATGATTAATTGGTATGTTCTTGCTTGATATATGCGTATGAAATGAGTTGGTTGACATTGCTTGTAGGTATGACCCAAAAGAGTGGAACTTTGGCCTTGAAAAGGGTCCTATAATGTGAAACGGTCGTGGCATAGGGGTGTGCCTAGTGACCGTGTGGGCCCAGTCAGTATAGTCCACGGCCTAGGTACACAGGCGTGCTTGAAGGCCGTGGAAGTATAGTCAGGATAGACCACGGGGAGGACACACGGGTGTGTTTAATAGCCGTGGGAGGCACACGGCCTGCCCACACGGGCGTGTAACCCCTGAAACCTAGAAAGGTTTTAATTTGCCATGAAATTTTGTATGTGCTTCGGTTTAGTCCTGACCCGGGTTTATAAGCATGCTTAAGGTCTCATTGACCGTATTAAGGGACATTACGTTTTAGATTGATGGATGAATGTATGAGTTTCTGTAAGTGTTTTCCAATATGTTTGGTAACGCTCCTAACCCTAACCCGACGACGGACATGGGATAGGGGTGTTACATTTGGTTGGTATTAGAGCTACGGTTTAGCCGATTCTTAAACTAACGTGGCGTGTCAGAATCTAGTTATACATTCCATATATCTGAATTGTGATAGTGTGATGAATACTGACGTATAAAAATGTGATTTCTATATAGCAATGGATCCAGAAAGAGCCGTAGCTGACGACATAGAGAGTAATGCGCCTGCTCCCGCGCAAGGGACAGCGCCCTTTGATTCGAGACCAATTACGAGCGGTCAAGAGGGAGAAGCTAAACAAGCTTTCTTCCAGATGATGAGTGAGTGGTTCACTTAATTTGTAAAGAACAGCCTGACTGTTTCACAACCCCCGCCCCTGGTTAATCCCCCTCAAGCATCCGATATACCTCTGTCTACAAATCTGAATCCGTAAAATAAGCCTTTGGTTGACAAGATCCGTAAGTACGGGGCCGAAGAGTTTCGGGCTACCAATGATGATGATGCTGAAAAGGTCGAGTTTTGGTTAGAGAATATGATTCGAGTATTCAATGAAATGTCTCTAACTCCGGAAGAATGCATAAAGTGTGTTGTATCTTTGCTTCGAGATGCGGCTTATCAAATTCGTTCAAGAGACAATGTGGGACATTCGAATAGAAATCAAGCTAAATCGCAAATGAGTTCCAAAACTCCAGCAACTTCAGTAGCCAGTGTTGGTAATGTCCGGACTGAGAGACCTAAATGTAAACATTGTGGAAAAAGGCATCCGAAAAGCTATAGATTAAACGACAGAGCTTACTTCAGATGTGGATCGCTTGATCATTTAATCCGTGATTCTCTTGAGTCTATCGAGCTAGAGATTGTTCAGAATCCAAGACCTGATAATGCACCTATGAGAGGTAGACCTCCAAAGAATGTAAGAAATGTTAGTGGTAGTCAGAGGATTACGAGAGACACTGTTGCAAGATCTGAAGCTAGAGCGCCTGCCAGAGCGTATGCTATCCGAGCTCGTGAGGAAGTTTCATCACCTGATGTTATAACTGGTACTTTTACACTTTATGATACTTTTGTGATTGCATTAATAGACCCTGGTTCTACGCATTCGTATATATGCATGAATTTAGTATACAGTAATACTTTGCCTGTAGAGTCTACTGAGTTTGCTATAAAAGTATCAAACCCCTTAGGTAAAAGTGTCCTTATTGACAAAGTATGTAAGAACTATCCGTTAATGTTTCGAGATATCTGTTTCCCTACTGATCTGATGCTTTAGCCATTTGATGAGTTCGATATTATTCTAGGTATAGATTGGTTGTTTTTGCATGATGCTGTTATGAACTGTAAAAGAAAGACTATTGATTTAAGATGTCCGGATAATGAAATTGTACGGGTTGAGTCTAATGATTTGAATGGATTGCCTGCTGTGATATCTGTTTAGAAAGCTCAAAGTTATGTGAAAAAGGGTTAGAGGCATACTTCACTTATGTGATTGATTCGAAACTATCTGAGAAGAAAGTTGAATCAGTGCCTATTATTTGTGAGTATTCTGATGTGTTCCCTGAAGAGTTACCGGGTTTACCTCCTATTCGTGAAGTCAAATTTGGTATTGATTTACTGCTGGTACTACACTTATTTCGACAGCTCCGTACAGAATGGCACCAACGGAATTGAAAGAGCTAAAGTCACAGTTGCAAGAATTGACCAAGAGAGGGTTTGCTAGACCGAGTTTCTCGCCTTGGGGTGCTCCTGTTCCGTTTGTGAAAAAGAAAAATGGCACAATGAGAATGTGCATCGACTATCGTCAATTGAATAAGGTGACTATAAAGAATAAATATCCGTTGCCCCGAATAGACGATTTATTTGATTAGTTAAAAGGAGCTACTGTATTTTCTAAGATTGATCTGAGATCGGGATACTACCAGTTGAGAGTTAAAGATTTAGACATTTGGAACACTGCTTTCAGAATGAGGTACGAGCAGTATGAGTTTTTAGTTATGCCATTTGGACTAACCAATGCTCCTGCTGTTTTTATGGATCTGATGTATGGAATTTTTAGACCGTACCTAGATTGATTTGTCGTAGTGTTCATAGATGACATTTTGATTTATTCACGTGATTAAAATGAGCATGCCAAGCATTTGAGAATTGTGTTACAAACCTTAAGAGAAAAGAAATTGTATGCGAAATTTAGCAAATGTGAATTCTGGTTACACGAGGTTAGTTTTCTGGGACATATTGTGTCAGCTTCTGGAATTCGTGTTGATCCGAACAAGATTTCTGCTATTCTGAATTGGAAACCTCCAAGAAATGTATCTGAAGTCCGTAGTTTTCTGGGTTTAGCTGGTATTTTCGTCGATTTGTGAAAGGTTTTTCAGTGACAGCTACTCTATTGACTAGATTACTTCAGAAAGATGTTAGAAATGAATGGTCAGATAAATGCCAGAAAAGTTTTGATCAGTTGAAAACTCTGTTAGCAGAAGTTCCAGTGTTAGTACAGCCAGAATCGGGTAAAGAATTTGTTATATACAGTGATGCTTCGTTAAATGGTCTGGGATGTGTTTTGATGCAGGAAGACAAAGTTGTAGCTTATGCCTCGAGACAATTGAAGCCTCATGAAAAGAATTATCCGACACACCACCTTGAGCTTGCTGCGATTGTGTTTGCACTTAAGATTTGGCACCATTATCTGTATGGTGAGAAATGTCATGTGTTTTTAGATCATAAAAGTCTAAAATATCTGATGACTCAGAAAAATTTGAACCTGCATCATAGAAGATGGTTAGAGCTATTAAAAGATTATGAACATGTGATAGACTATCATCAGGGTAAAGCAAACATTGTTGCTAATGCTTTAAGTAGAATATCATTGTCTGCACTACGTGCTATGAGTGCTCAGTTGAATTTGTCTAATAATAGTTTTGTGTTAGCTGAGTTAAAAGCGAAACCATTGTTTATACAGTAGATATGTGATGCTCGGAAATTTGATAATGAGTTATTAGTGAAACCAGCTCAGCGCGATTCAAATTCTGAATCTGAATTTCGAGTTATTGATATTGCTTGAGATTTCGAGGTCATATCTGTGTTCCGAGAAATCTGGAGTTGATTCAGCTGATTTTAAGTGAAGCACATAATAGTCGTCTATCTGTTCATCTGGAAAGCACAAACATGTACCATGATTTGAAGCAACACTATTGGTGGTCTGGTATAAAACGAGACATTTCTGACTTTGTTTCGAAATGCTTAATCTGTCAACAAGTGAAAGCCGAACATCAAGTTCCATCTGGTTTGCTACAGCCAATTCTGATTCCTGAATGGAAATGGGATGGAGTGACAAAGGATTTTGTTTCTGATTTGCCTCAGACTCCAAGAAAGAAAGATGCGATGGGTCATAGTTGACCGATTGACGAAATTTGCCCATTTTATTCCGGTAAGATCTGGTCTCTCACTTGAGAGATTAGCTGAGCTTTATATTTCTGAGATTGTGAGATTACACGAGGTGCCACTATCTATTGTGTCTGATAGGGATCCAAGGTTTACATCGAGGTTCTGGAAGAAATTGCAAAAAGCTTTAGGCACAAAACTGCATTTCTGTATAGCTTTTCATCCGCAAACAGATGGTCAATCTGAGCGAATCATTCAGATTCTCGAAGATATGTTAAGATGTTGTATACTTGAGTTTAACGAAATGTGGGAACAGTATCTGCCATTGATTGAATTTGTATACAATAACAGTTTTCAGTCAAGTATCAAAATGGCACCTTATGAAGCTTTGCACGATCGTAAATGTCGTACACCTCTGTATTGGACTGAGCTCAGTGAAAATAAGCTACATGGGATTGATTTGATAAAAGATTTAGAACAGAAAGTGAAACTGATTGATGATTGTTTGAAAGCAGCATTTGATCGTCAGAAGTCTTATGCAGACTTGAAACGAAAAGATATAGAATTTGAGATCGGCGACAAAGTATTTCTGAAAGTGTCTCCCTGAAAGAAAGTGCTCCGATTCGGACGTAAAGGCAAATTAAGTCTGAGGTTCATTGGACCGTATGAGATCATTGAACGTGTTGGGCCTGTCGCATATAGATTAAAGTTGCCCTCTGAGCTAGAAAAGATACACAATGCATTTCATGTTTCAATGTCCGTAGATATCGATCCGATCCGTCACATGTGATTGCCCCATTTGAAATTGAAATTCGATCAGATATGACAAATGAAGAGGAACCAATCCGTATCTTAGCTCATGAAGTGAAAGAGTTGAGAAACAAGAAAATTTCGCTAGTAAAAGTACTATAGAATCGACATGGAATAGAAGAGCCTACGTGGGAGCCTAAAGATTCAATGAGACAGCAATATCCGAATCTGTTTAACGGTAAGATTTTCAGGGACGAAAATTTCGAAGGGGGGAGAATTGTAACAGGCCGGTTTATACCCGTCGAAACAATGGTTTCGGGACCACAAATTTGGGTCTGTATAATATTAATATTATTTTCTGTGCCATTGATGAGTGTTTAAGCATGTGTTAAATTTTTGTAAGTTAATTTGACAGTTTGTGTGTTCAATTTGACAAAAGGATTGAATTGCATTAAATGTGAAAGTTGCTTGCTATTTGTTAAAGTAACCAATGTGTTGTGGATTTGTAAAGGTGAAGGCCTTATGTGGCAATTAAACCATTACTATAGATAGTAGACGGTTATGGTCCATATTAACCTTTGAAAATATGTTTTATAAGTTTATTTTATAAGGGTAATTATGTCATTCATGTATTAAGTATATTATGGTTTAATAAAACATGAAAATGGACATTCATTCATACATTCATCCACCGAAAACACAAAGGAAAGAAAAGTTTTGAAGCTTGGTATATTCGGCTATTTACAAGCAAAGTTTAACGTATGTTTTCGGTCGATTTTCGATAATTTTTACGTTTTTACAATCATTGCTTTGTCTACTATCAAGCCTATGTCTCAATTTTGTGTATTGATGATGTTTGTGAGATATGCCATTGATTATATATTGAGCTATGTGATGAATTTAGTTGTTAAATGAAAGTTTTGAGCTAGATGAACATACTTTGTTCTTGAATTTTGATGAATTTAGCTAATTAGGGCTAAATTGAGAAAATAGCAATTTGAGGGATTAAATTGTAAATTTGATGGAAAATATGGGCTTGTATGATATATAAGTACATTCGGCTAAGGATGAGTGTGGATTGATTTTGGGAATTTGATGTTTTGAGAAAAATGGTCTAAATTGATAAATTGTGAAAATGTGAGGGTTAATTTGTAAAAAGCCCTAAATGTGTGTCTTTGGATTGAATTGATTGAATTAGTGAATAAAATGGTTAATTTTGAATATGTTTAATATTAAGAACCGAGGAAAACAAACTTAGATCGCTGGAAAGCGAAAGTAACTGAGTAGCCATTTCCATTCCGATAGATCGAATCCGAGGTAAGTCACTATGCAAATAAACGTACTTGTATGAATTTTTAAATGCTCATATGACTAATAATGATAATGAATGTTTATGAGATGTTGTGCATATGAATTACAAGATAAGGTCGATATAGCGACAATGTCCGCGAAGTCCCATTCGAACCTAGGAATAGATAGGATTAGCTATGCATTGACATAGGAATCTGTTTTGTTTTTATCATGTGAGACCACGTCTGGGACGTTGGCATTGTTTTGAGATTTCGTGTAAGACCTCATCTAGGACGTTGGCATTGGTATGAGCTTTACGTGTAAGACTACGTTTGGGACGTTAGCATCGATATGAGCTTTACGTGTAACACCATGTCTGGGACATCGACATCGTATTGATTCGTGTAAGACCCTATTCGGGACAGTGGCATCGATATCTGAGTGCATGTAAGACCTCGTCTGGGACGTTTTTTGAGCTTTTTGAGTATCCTACTAGATTACTAACAGTTCAATGGGCAAGTGTATGATACGAAATGACCATGTAAATAGTGAATCCGTTACAGGTACATTGATTCATACACTAAGTGTGTATATAAGGTAAATTCCTATATGATCTTACTATGATGATTTTGATATATTTTGATAACATTATGAGATGTGATAGTAAGCATGAAAGAGGTTTGTATATATGAGACTTTTGAATTGATGAATGTGGCAAATATTGCCAAGTACAACGACCAAAGTATATATATATGATAATTTGCTAAGTGATTTAAATGTGCCAATGTATCGATGAGTATATATGCCTTCTATGCTAGGTTTGTTTGTATATTACTTAATAAGCTTTTGGAAAGCTTACTCCATGTGTGTGATTTCTCTGTTTTACAGGTCGTCAAAGCTACTGAAGGCTCGGGACCGTCAAGGATCGTCATCACACTATTCAACTTGTTTTTGGTACATTTTGGAAATTTATTTTGCTAGATATGGCATGTATAGGCTAGTCTTTTTGTATTTGTAAATGAAGTGAACTTAGCCATGTGATTTGGCTAGTTGTATGTTGGTATTATGTTCAAATGGATGTGGTATATGAAGTATATTTTGGTATGGTTGAAGCATGTGAATTGGTCAAGCTTTTGAGTTAAGCAAATGAATGTATTATACTTTTGTTATATGTTTTGGTCTTGGAAGTTGGGATTGTTGAAATGGTTATTGAATGTATAAATTGGTTGGCTAATTGGTATGTTCTTGCTTGATATATGGGTATGAAATGAGTTGGTTGACATTGCTTGTAGGTATGACCCAAAAGGGTGGAATTTTGGCCTTGAAAAGGGCATATAATGTGACACGATCGTGGCACACGGGCGTGCCTCGTGACCGTGTGGGCCAAGTCAGTATAGTCCATGGCCTAGGTACACGGGCGTGCTTGGTGGCCTTGGAAGTATAGCCAGGATAGACCACGGGGAGGACACATGGGTGTGTCTAATAGCCGTGGGAGGCACACGGCCTGCCCACACGGGCGTGTAACCCCTAAAACCTAGAAAAGTTTTAATTTTCCATGAAATTTTGTATGTGTTTCAGTTTAGTCCCGACCCGGGTATATAAGCATGCTTAAGGTGTCATTGACCGTATTAGAGGACATTACGTTTTAGATTGATGGATGAATGTATGAGTTTCTATAAGTGTTTTCCGATCTGTCCGGTAACGCTCGTAACCCAAATACGGCGATGGACATGAGATAGGGGTGTTACAGCTGGATAGTGTGATGAGATCTCCAATGACTCCCAATCCGAGCATGCTTTGAAATCACTATAAAACATGAAAAAGTAAGCAAAGTAAGCTGTAAAGCTCAGTATGCTCCTATGCTTAATAAGTAAAACTTACCATTCATTCGCAAAATAAGTTATCAACCATAAAATACTACAATTTAACTTAATCACATAGTATATATATGTTCATCCACATAGTAGATTATGTAACTCACAAAGTTCATAGATTTCAATGCTTATACGATTTACGTACATACCTGCACTAATACGTATCCATCTCTTACCCTTTCATATCTTCAATATACCCATTGAACCATTTGGAATAATATTGGATACTTGGGAATCTCGTAACCTGAGTGCAAATACATGATCGAAGCCATCTCAGTCTCATATCTCATATAATGCTCACTCTTGAGCTATCAATTGGTTTGTTCACACAAGCCAATGGTCAAGACGTAGCTACACAGTGCTGCTTACACAAGCTGACGAGAATCTACAACACATGCTGAATAACTCAGACACCAGTAGAACGTACGGACCAGCAGCCAAACACAATAACCCCTAATGACATGTCATTTGTATCCTAATCTATTATTAAGGTTTAACCAGGATTTCACATGTAGAAAATTCTTCATCGAACATTTTCGTAAGGTCATATTCATTAATAATACAATTATAAAACATTAAAATCACAATTACATTAATGCTTATTAACATACGAACTTACCTCGGATTTATATGGAAAGACACGAGCTATCAATCCACTATTTTGTTTTTCCCTTGATCTAATTCCGAACTTCACTTTTCTTGATCTATATATAATCAAATTTAACTTATTTATTATTCATTCTATTCAATTTAGACCAAAAAGCATATTATGGAAAAATTACACTTTTGCCCTAATATTTCAACATCTTTACAATTTAGTCCCTAGCTCATAAAATACAAATTCATGCAATTAGGTCCCTACCCATGCTAGCCGAATTTCCATATAGACCTATAGTAGCCCAAAATTTTCATTATTTCACACATTTCACCATGAATTTTACACACTTAACCAATAAATCCTTAATTTGCAATTTCAACCAAAATCACTTAAGAAATGTTGTTTACCTAACAACAACTATTCATTTTCTATCATCAAACATCAAAATACACACATATTCATCAATGATGAACCCATAAACCTTCTACACTTTTGCAAATTAGTCCTTGGGCTAGCTGGATTAAGCTACAACGATCTCAAAAACATAGAAATCATTAAAAACGGGACAAAAATTAATTACCAATCAAGACTCAAAGTGACCAAACCCTAGATGAAAAAAAATGGCTTTCTTTCCCTTGAATATTCAGTTAGAAAAGATGATAAGAGATAAAAATGTGTTTTGTTTTATTTATTTTAACATTAATTTACTAATTTACTAAATTAACCTTTTAATTTCAATCAAATTTCAACAATACCAATCTCATAAATGTCCACTAGCAAACTAATGGTCTAATTACCACATAAGGACCTCCACTTTAAGGTTCCATAGCTATTAGACACCTTTAGTTATTAGAACACCACTTTTGCACTTTACGCGATTTAGTCCTTTTTATCAAATTGCGCATTCAAACGATAAAATTTCTTTACGAAATTTTGAAACAATCATACTATCATGCTGTAGACATTAAAATAATAATAAAATATTTATTTTGAACTCAAATTTGTGGTCCTAAAACCACTGTTCTGATTTGACTAAAAACGGGTTGTTATATATATGATGTCGCAAAAAGATTTGAATCTGAGACAGCACAGATGGGTTGAATTATTGAAAGATTATGATCTGATTATTGATTATCATCCGAGAAAATCCAGTGTTGTCACTGATGCTTTAAGCAGAAAGTTTTTGTTTGCTTTACGAGAAATGATTACCTGGTTTTCATTGTTAAACGATGGTTCAATCATAGCTGAGTTAAAAGCTAGACCAATACTCTTGCAACAAATTTGTGAAGCTCAGAAGAGTGACAATGAATTACAAGCTAGACGGGTACAGTGCGGGTTGGATTCAGATTCAAAATTTCAAATTGGGTGTAACACCCCAAACCCGGCCTAGACGTTACTACCAGATCTAGCATGTCACATGAAAGGAGTGTCTCAAAACTGTGCATTCATTAAAAAGTTCGTATTCTTTTTAAAACTCCGCGTTTTGTGGTTTGCTTATAAAACCCGATTCATTTAATGACCATTTTACAAAATTGTTATTTAGAAAAAAACATTGTAGTTGTTGTGAAAGTCGAGTTTAAGTAATTTTAATTAAGAAATGGTTTATTAACATTTTAGGAAAATCTCGTATTGAACATTTAATAATAATCAGTAACCAAATAAAAGCTAAAACCAAATAAAATACCAAGGCCTTATTACAACATAAAATCCAAAAAATTTGATGATAAACAAATAAAGTTCTAGTTTAAAACGAAGGAGAACTGTGCATGGCCACCACGTAGTTCTCTCCGTCCCGGTCCACTGAGCTATTCATTACCTGTAAAATGTTAATCAACGAGGGTTAGTCAAACGACTCAGTGTGCAATTTCCTATACCATCACTGGCCTAGCCCATCCACTTACCATCTGGGCTTTTAGCCCCATTCACAGTCACTTTGGGCAAAGCCCATTCGAAATCAAATTTGGGCCTTATCCCTATAACACAACATAGCAGATATAAAATGCACAATGATGCATGCCCTAGCCTAACCTGAATTTCCATTCGCTACACACCACCCGTTCCTGCCAATCACACCAGTGGGGATTTCTACAATTAAACCTCCATCCGTTACACACCTTCGAAGGCAGTCGCTGCAGTCAACTGCTCATCGCCCTTAATATATGGCATAGCCACCGGAATAATAATGTGACGTAGTCACCAGAATATGTGGCAAAGCCACCAAAACACTGCCCCTTTTATCATAATCATATTCCCATGCCCATGCAACATGCGATCATGTGGATGCAACATATCATATATTATCCCATGGCATACTCAGGATGTTCGTGCATATGTATATTCAGATACAACAATTATTATTCAGCATACTCAGAGAAAGAACGTACCTAGTGTCACCATCTTTACCCTTTAAGGGTATACATTAACTATTACTGCTCTTTCAGCTTACCAACCAACATACATAATCAAATTAAAATCATACAGAGAAGGTGTGGAAATTACACACCTATAAACACGAAGAATTATACTATCGATCTTACTAACACCTCCACTCACAGGGATCACAGCGATCTGTTTATCCATCTCCGAAGCCGATCCACAACCCGGTGGCTAGTCCCAAACGGCAGAAACTGCACCTCTTTTGAACTTAGGGGCTGGGATTACGGTCTAACCCTTTCCTTTGCCTGACTGGTATTGGATTCCATCAAGAGATCTTGGTCAGAGGACCGAGTTAAAACATCAAAGTAGAGAAACTAATGATATATGCTGAATAATATAACGATTTCATACCTAAGTCGATTAAGTCCAGAGATTAGAAGGCTTGGATTAAGAAGTCGATCGAGTACCTATGAAAATAACAAGTGAGAACCGATTGAAAGAGAATAGACTAAAGAAGATGGCCTTTCGGCTAAGCGAAATACATGAGCCCTCCTTCCACCATTCGGCCAACACCAAGGCACCACCCTATCACCTTAGATTAACCAACCCATCATAGAAAAAGAGAGAAACTGATAGAAAAGTGAAGAAGATCCCTTACCAAAACCAAAAGATGCCTCCAAAAGATTCGGCACAAGTTTGACAAAGCTGAGAAGATTAGATTTGGAGATGATACCTCTAAAAGCAGAAAAGGGAACAACAATCAAAGATTCGGCTATAGGGGAAGAAGAATGAAAACAAAACCCCAAAAGGGTTCCTAGGGAAAAGATTCGGCCTAGAGAAGAAAAGAAAAGAAAAGAGAATAACAGAGAACTTACCAAAACATGGGGTGAGGGTTCGGCTATGAAGAACAGTTAGGGAAAGAAAGAATGAAGTGGTGTTGGAGTTTTCGGTTAATAGGGAAAATGAGGGGTGTGATTCAACTTATAGTGAATGAGGGAAGAAGTAAAAGAAAAGAAGAATAATGGGTGCTAAAAGTATTCGGCAAGAGGGAGTACATGAGAAGAAAAAATAAGAAATAGAAAGGAAAAGAGTGCCCTATAGGTTTCGGGTTTACCAAGCACTATGACGGAGAGGAGATGGTTGAGGAAGTTCGGCAAACTAAAGAGAATGGTTGCGAAATAGAGGAACACTGAATGCCAAAGAAGAAAAATGAAAGCATTTCACACTCAAATGCTGACCAACCCACAAAATTTCGGCACCTAAACCCCCTAATCAAAACTGAATGCCTACCCCCCTTCCAAGGCTCCACAAGGCCGATTTTTGCTTCCCCAACACACTTCAAGAATTCGGCCATACTGCTTCTCACCTCAATCCCCAAGCTTTCTCCTTGAAACACTCCTTAATTCCCTCTCTTCCACTCATTTAATTGAGTTTGAAATAATTCAAACTCCCCAAATAGCTCTCCACCACTTATTTAAACTATTTGACTAGGTCTTGTCTCTCTCCTCTAGAGTTTGATTACCATCCAGATGCCTCCCTAGCCTGAGCCAAAAATAATACTCCCTTGTGCTGCTTGAGAGTTTCGAACCTCCTCCCTGCTGCTCCCCCTTGTGACGCCACTTCCCTACAACCTAAGTGGCGTCTCTTTGCCACTTTACCACATCATATCTTGTGTCTCCAAACACAAACAATAAACATTAAGTCCTGCCCCAGTCAGCTTCCCTCCTAAAGTACCCAAAATTAAAATTTTGGCCAAGGTTCCGACTTAACCCTGGCCTCCCCAGAGACCCCAAACACACTCAAACAACCCACAAGGTGTATCAAACACACAAAAGCAAGGTAAATGTGGAGCCCCTAAATCCCGGATGTTACAGTTCTACCCCCTTAAAGAAATTTTCGCCTCGAAATTACCTGGTCAAAATAGATGCGGGTACTGCTGACGCATCGCATCCTCTGGCTCCCACATCGCTTCTTCCATACCATGATTTCGCCACAAGACTTTAACCAACGGGACCGATTTCATTCTTAGCACTTTGACATCTCGTTATAAAATCTGAATTGGTTCCTCCTCATAAGATAAGTCTGGCCTTACCTCAATTTCCTCCACTGGCACGACGTGAGACGGGTCCGATCGATAGTGTCTTAACATCGACACATAGAACACATTATGCATCTATTTCAATTCTGAAGGTAACTCCAGTTGATATGCCACTGGACCCACATGTTTCAAAACCCGATAAGGACCGATAAACCTATGACTCAGCTTGCCTTTCCGTCTAAACAGTATCGCCTTCTTCCAAGGTGAGACTTTCAAGAAAACCCAATCACCTACGGCAAATTCTATCTTCTTCCGCTTCAAATTCGCATATGATTTATGCCTATCGGACGCCTCTTTCAATCGAACCCTAATTAACTTAACCTTCTCCTTCATCTCTGTAACCAATTCTGGACCCAAAATCTGACGTTCACCCAATTCTGTCCAACAAGTAGGAGTACGACACCTTCGCCCATACAATGCTTCATAGGGCGCCATTTGAATACTAGACTGGTAGCTGTTGTTGTATGCGAACTCCGCCAACGGTAAGAACTCTTCCCAACTACCCCTAAAGTCAATGACACAAGCCCTCAACATGTCTTCCAAGATCTGAATTACCCTTTCAGACTGCCCATCAGTCTGTGAATGAAAAGCAGTGCTGAAGTCTAATCTTGTACCCAATGCTTGATGTAGCGCCTTCCAGAAACGCGACATAAACCTAGGGTCTCTATCTAATATGACTAATACTGGTACCCCATGCAACCTTACGATTTCTGCCACATACAACTTAGCCAACCTTTGAAGAGTGTAGTCAACTCCAACAGGTATGAAATGCGCGGACTTCGTTAACCGATCCATAATCACCCATACTGAATCTTTCTTAGTAGGCGTAAGAGGTAGCCCACTAACAAAATCCATAGTGATTCTCTCCCATTTCCACTATGGAATCTTCACTGGCTGCAATAACCTTGAAGGCAACTGATGCTCGGCTTTTACCTGCTGGCATGTTAAACTCTTCCCCACAAACTCCGTAACTTCCTGCTTCAATCCAGGCCATCAGAACTGTTCACTTAGATCCCGGTACATCTTACTCCCTTCCGGGTGCATAGCATAAAGGCTACTATGCGCTTCTTGAAGAATCATTTGCCTCAACTCCATATCTTTTGGCATGCAAACCTTCTTGGAAAAACACGGAACCCCATCACCGTTCACACTGTAATCTTTTACCCCACCATTCTGTACTTGCAGAATTCAAGCACTTAAGACATCATCCGACAGCTGTTTTTCTTTAATCTGACTCACTTACGTCGGTTTCACTTAGAGCTCAGCTAATAGACTTCCGTCATCATATAAACTGAGATGGGCGAACATCGCTCCAAATCTAATATTGCTTTTCGACTCAACGCATCAGCCACCACATTAGCTTTTCCCAAATGGTACTCGATCGAGCAGTCGTAATCCTTCAGCAATTCAATCCACCTTCGTTGCCTCAAATTCAACTCCTTCTTAGTAAGGAGATATTTTAAACTCTTATGGTCGGTGTAGATGATGGACTTCTCCCCATACAAGTAATGTCTCCAGATTTTCAGAGTGAACACCACCGCAGCCAATTCCAAGTCATGCGTGGGATAATTAATCTCATGCAGTCTTAACTACTGAGATGCATACGCAACAACCTTCCCATCCTGCATTAACACACATCCTAACCCTGTGTAAGAAGCATCACAATAAACCACGAACACTTTGCCGGCCTCAGGCTAAATCAACACTGGAGCCTCTATTAAAATCCACTTCAGCTTCTCAAAGCTTTCCTACTGATTGTCAGTCCAAACAAATGATACCCCTTTCCACAACAACTTAGTTAAGGGTACCGCAATTAAGGAGAATCCCTCAACAAACCTTCTGTAGTAACCTGCCAATCCCAAGAAAATTCGGATCTCCGCCACAGACTTAGGCGGTTTCCAATTGAACACAGCTTTAACCTTCCGGGGATCAACCCTTATCCCTTCTGCAGATACCACATGACCCAGAAAGGTGGCTTCCTTTAACCAGAACTCATACTTGCTAAAATTGGCGTACAACTGCTTCTCCCCTAAAATCTACAAAACCACCCGAAGATGCAAATTGTGTTCTTCCTCTGTCTTGGAATATACCAGAATGTCGTCTATAAACACTATGACAAACTGATCCAAATAGGGTTGAAAAACCCGGTTCATCATATCTATGAATGCCGCTGGTGTATTCGTCAATCCATATGGCATCACTAGAAACTCATAGTGACCATAGCGAGTACGGAACGCCGTCTTATGAATATCTGCTTCCTTGACCTTAAGCTGATGGTATCCTGACCTCAAATCTATCTTCGAAAAGACTGAAGCTCCCCTAAGTTGATCAAACAAATCGTCAATCCTCGGCAGCGGGTACTTGTTCTTAATCGTCAACTTATTTAACTGGCAGTAGTTAATGCACATACGCATAGAGTCGTCCTTCTTCTTTACAAATAGTACCGACGCTCCCTACGGAGGCATACTTGGTCGGATAAAACCACGATCCAACAACTCCTGAATCTGAGCTTTGAGTTCCTTCAGTTCCTTTGACGCCATCCTATAAGGAGCGATTGATACTGGAGCCGTACCCAGAAGTAATTCAATCCCAAACTCCACTTCACAATCCGGAGGTAACCCTGGCAGCTCCTCAAGAAAGACATCCACAAATTCCTTCACCATTCCAACCTCGTTAATATTCGCTTCCTTTGTATCCAATGCACTGATAAAAGCTAGGAATGCCTTGCATCCCTTCCAAACCATCCTATCAGCCCTTAACGCTGAAACTACGTTAGACAAGTAGTTCCTTCTTTTTCCTATCACAACTATCTCTTCGTCCTCTAGGGTTCTCAACACCATCCGTTTAGTTGCGTAATCCAGTTTAGCACAATGTTTTACCAACCAATCCACGCCTAAGGTAAGATCAAACTCCCTGAATTTCTAGAGGCACATCTCTAAATAACTTGTTCACCACTATCGATTGTCCTAACGGGCTAACTATAGTCGTTTCTATAGCAGTAATTTCAAATTCTATACTTAAAGTCTCAGATACACTACATGCAATATAAGAGTGGGTCGAGCCAATATCAATCAAAGCAAGAAAGGGCTTATCAGCTATAAGAAATGTACCAGTTATGATGTCCGGTGCGTCACCATCCTCTCGTCGATGAGCTACATAAACAAGACCCGGCTGCCTTGTATCTGCATTTCCGACACCCCTGCCTGGTGTCCCACGACCCCGACCAAAATCGTTCCCTCTACCAACCAGCCCTTCCGAACTAATTAAAACTCTAACCTGTTGGCTGCCCCCTTGTCCATCTCTCGTGGATAGTTCTTTATCATATGATCCCTAGATCCACATTTGAAACATCCCCCAGTTCTTTTCCAACAATCCCCGAATGCATTTTCCCACACTGAGCACATGGACGATATTGACCTACAGTGGCAGGCGGAGGAACTCGAGCTGGCCCATCTAACCTAGGCCTTTTTTGGAAACCCCCGAATAACACCAACGATCCATAACTTCTCTTATTTCTACCTCGATCTTTATCCCTATTCTGTCTCTCAGTCCGCTTTACTTCCTCGGCTATTTTAGCTTTTTCGACCAACACGGCAAAGTCCCTCTCCCGCTGCTGAGCTATCCATACCCTCAACTCATCTCGCAACCCATCTTCAAATCGCACGCAACGCTCATAATTAGTCGCAACTATCCCTCGAGCGTAACGACTCAAGTGCAAAAATTTCACCTCATACTCAGGTACAGATTTGCCCTCTTGCAATAAATTTAAGAATGCTTTCCTCTGAGCATCTACGTAACTGGCCCTAACATACTTCCCTTGGAACTTCATCTTAAAGAAATCCCAATCAACTCGGTCCGCCGGAGTACCTTCTCTTACGGTAAGCCACCACTGATAGGCCTCATCCCGAAGTAAAGACACCGCTCCCTTCAGCTTTTCTTCTGCCGTGCAGTCTAAATCATCCATAATTCTCTCGACTGTCGCTGACCAATACTCAGCCACGTTTGGAGCTACTCCAGAGATACCCCTAAACATTTTGGCTCCATTAGCTCGGAGTCGTTTAGGAATAGACTTTCGAGATGCTGTCCCGGTGCTTGCCCCAGCCACTCGCTCTAACACACGTAGCATCTCTTGAGACAGAGCATCATCCCCCCAGTTCTATCCTGCGGCCCCGCTTCTGCCACAGGTGATGCTGGCACTTCACCATCAGGCTCATGCCTCGCTTCCAAGAGTTCAGCCTCGGCACCCCAGCCTCTACCACGGCCGCGTGCAGCAAGTCCCTGTCCTTTAGCACTTATGTCTATCATATCATTTTAATCTGTTTTACGAATTTTATGCATTAACTTTCTTTTCACTGTTGATTAAAGAGTAGTTTTATGTGAATAGAGTTATAAGTAGTTTTCCACACAATATACATCCATCTATAGGTTTTTGTCTCTAAAGTATGGTTTCTTAATTCTAACATTCATAACAATACACAACATATATATTCATCTCATGCAAGTCATCTACCAATCAGAAGACTTACCTTGCAGACCTCGGCCAAAGACTCGGGTGCCATGCTTTCAAAGAACCTGTACATATGTATTTTCTGTTTAAACCATCTTTTGGTAAACGTTTTGAACCCAAAACCCAAGGCCGAGCTTTTAAAACTTGGCTCTGATACCAAATTGTAACACCCCAAACTCGGCCTAGACGTTACAACCAGATCTCACATGTCACTTGAAAGGAATGTCTCAAAACTGTGCGTTCGTTGAAAAGCTTGTATTCTTTTTAAAACTCCGCCTTTTGTGGTTTGCTTATAAAACCCGATTCATTTAATCCCATTTTACAAAGTTATTTAAAAAAAACATTGTAATTATTGTGAAAGTCGAGTTTAAGTAATTTTAATTAAGAAACAGTATATTAACATTTTAGGAAAATCTCGTATTGAACATTTAATAATAATCAGTAACCAAATATAAAGCTAAAACCAAATAAAATACCAAGGCCTTATTACAACATAAAATCCTGAAAATTTGATGATAAACAAATAAAGTTCTAGTTTAAAACGAAAGAGAACTGTGCATGGCCACCACGTAGTTCTCTCCATCCCAGTCCACTGAGCTATTCATTACCTGCAAAATGTTAATCAATAGGGGTGACTCAAACGACTCAGTGTGCAATTTCCTATACCATCACTAGCCTAGCCCATCCACTTACCATCTGGGCTTTTAGCCCCATTCACAGTCACTTTGGGCAAAGCCCATTCGAAATAAAATTTGGGCCTTAGCCCTATAACACAACATAGAAGATATAAAATGCACAATGATGCATGCCCCAGCCTAACCTAAATTTCCATCCGCTACACACCATCCGTTCTTGCCACACCAGTGGGGATTTCTACAATCAACCCTCCATCTGCTACACACCTTCGATGGCAGTCGTTGCAGTCAACTGCTCATCGCCCTTAATATGTGGCATAGCCACCGGAATAATGATGTGGCGTAGTCACCGGAATATGTGGCAAAGCCACCGAAACACTACCCCTTTTATCATAATCATATTCCCATGCTCATGCAGCATGCGATCATGTGGATGCAACATATCATATATTATCCCATGGCATACTGGGGATGTTTGTGCATATGTATATTCAGATACAACAATTATTATTCAGCATACTCAGAGAAAGAACATACCTGGTGTCACGATCTTTACCCTTTAAGGGTATACATTAACTATTACTGCTCTTTCAGCTTACCAACGAACATACATAATCAAATTAAAATCATACAGAGAAGGTGTGGAAATTACAGACCTATAAACACGAAGAACTATACTATCGATCTTACTAACAACTCCACTCAAAGGGATCACAACGATCTGCTTATCCCTCTCCGAAGCCGGTCCACAACCCGGTGGCAGTCCCAAACGGCAGACACCGCACCTTTTTTGAACTTAGAGGCTGGGATTACGGGTCCAACCCCTTCCTTTGCCTGACTGGTATTGGATTCCATCAAGAGATCTTGGTTAGAGGACTGAGTTAAAACATCGAAGCAGAGAAACTAATGACATATGCTGAATAATATAACGATTTCTTACCTAAGTCGATAGAGTCCAGAGATTAGAAGGCTTGGATTAAGAAGTCGATCGAGTACCTAAGCAAGTAACAAGTGAGAATCGATTGAAAGAGAATAGACTAAAGGAGATGGCCTTTCGGCCAAACGAAATACATGAGCCCTCCTTCCACCGTTCGGCCAACACCAAGGCACCACCCTATCACCTTAGATTAACCAACCCATCATAGAAAAAGGGAGAAACCGATAGAAAAGTGAAGAAATTCCCTTACCAAAACTAAAAGATGCCCCTAAAAGATTCGGCACAAGTTTGAAAAAGCAGAGGAGATTCGATTTGGAGGTGATACCTCTAAAAGAAAAAAAGGGAACAACAATCAGAGATTCGGCTATAGGGGAAGAAGAATGAAAACAAAACTCCAAAAGGGTTCCTAGGGAAACGATTCGGCCTAGAGAAGAAAAGAAAAGAAGAGAGAATAATAGAGAACTTACCAAAACATGGGGTGAGGGTTCGGCTATGATGAATAGTTAGGGAAAGAAAGAATGAAGTGGTGTTGGAGTTTTCGGTTAATAGGGAAAATGAGGGGTGTGATTCGACTTCTAGTGAAAGAGGGAAGAAGCAAAAGAAAAGAAGAATAATGGGTGCTAAAAGAACTCGGCAAGAGGGGAGTACATGAGAAGAAAAAGTAAGAAATAGAAAGGAAAAGAGTGCTCTATAGGTTTCGGCTTTACCAAACACTATGATGGAGAGGAGATGGTTGAGGAATTTTGGCAAACTAAAGAGAATGGTTGCGAAATAGAGGAACATTGAATGGCAAAGAAGAAAAATGAATGCCTACCCCCCTTCCAAGGCTCCACAAGGCCGATTTTTGCTTCCCCAACACCCTTCAAGAATTCAGCCACACTGCCTCTCACCTCAATCCCCAAGCTTTCTCCTTGAAGCACTCCTTAATTCCCTCTCCTCCACTCATTTAATTTAGTTTGAAATAATTCAAACTCCCCAAACAGCTCTCTACCACTTGTTTGAACTATTTGACCAGGTTTTGTCTGTCTCCTCCAGAATTTGATTACCATCCAGCTGCCTCCCTAGCCTGAGCCAAAAATAATACTCCCTTGTGCTGCTTGAGAGTTTCGAACCTTCTCCCAGCTGCTCCCCCTTGTGACGCCACTTCCCTGCAACCTAAGTGGCGTCTCCTTGCCACTTTACCACATCACATCTTGTGTCCCCAAACACAAACAATAAACCTTAAGTCCTACCCCAGTCAGCTTCCCTCCTAAAGTGCCCAAAATTAAAATTTTGGCCAAGGTTCTGACCTAACCCCGGCCTCCCCAGAGACCCCAAACACACTCAAACAACCCACAAGGTATATCAAACACACAAAAGAAAGGTAAATGCAGATCCCTAAATCCCGGATGTTACATTGGGTCTAATGGTTGTCTATTAATTAGAGGTGGGATATGTATACCGAAGAATTCAGAACTTGTACAAAAGATTTTGTATGAAGCTTAGAACGGTACAATGTCTATTCATCCTAGTAGTAAAAAGATGTACAATGATTTGAAAAAGATATACTGGTGGCTGGGAATGAAATGATATATTTCTGAATTTATATCTAAATGTTTGATACGTCAGCAAGTAAAAGCTTAACATCAAGTGCCTTCGAGATTATTACAGCCAGTTACTATACCGAAATGGAAATGGGAAAGAGTTACTATGGATTTTGTATCAGGATTACACTTATCTCCTAAAAAGAAAGATGCTGTTTGGGTAATTATTGATTGTATAACAACGTTTGTACACTTTATTCCAGTACGTATGGATTTCTCCTTGGATAGATTGTCTGAAGTATATGTTTCTGATATTGTTAGGCTACATGGAGTACCAGTCTCCATTATCTCCGATAGAGATCCCTGCTTTACATATCAATTCTGGAATAAGTTGCAAGAAGCTCTGGGTACACAGTTACATTTTAGTACTGCATTTCATCCTTAGACTGACGGTCAATCAGAATGTGTGATACAGATTTTGGAAGATATGCTTCGGTGTTGTATTTTGGAATTTGAAGGTAACTGGGAAAAATACCTAACTTTGGTGTAATTTGCATATAATAATAGTTATCAGTCAAGCATTAAAATGGCACTGTACGAGGCTTTGTATGGTCGTAAATGTAGAACTCTATTGTACTGGACAGAACTTAGTGAGAAAAAGATACACGGAGTTGACTTAGTCCGTGCAACGGAAGAAAAGGTAAAGGAAATTCAGGATAGTTTGAAAGAAGCCTCTGATCATCAAAAGTCTTATACCAATCTTAAACGAAAAGAGATAGAATTTCAAGTCAGTGACAAGGTATTCTCAAAAGTATCACCTTGGAAGAAAGTTCTCCGGTTTGGTCGTAAAGGAAAACTGAGTCCACAGTTCATCGAGACATATGAGATTATTGAAAGAATTGGAGATGGTGCTTATCAACTGGCACTACCACCAGAGCTTGATAGAATTCATAATGTTTTTCACGTCTCCATGTTACGACAGTATAGGTTAGATCCTTCACATGTTATATCTCCGGCAGAAGTTGAGATTTAGCCTGAAATGACTTATAGTGAAGAACCGATTAAAATCATGGCACGATAAACAAAAGAGTTAAGAAATAAAAAGGTAGCTTTAGTAAAAGTTCTCTGGCAACGACATGGTATGGAAGAGGCTACCTGGGAATCGGAGAATATAATGAGAAAGCAATATCTGACCCTCTTTACTAGTAAGATTTTCGAGGACGAAAATTCTTCAAGGGGGAGAGTAATAACAACCTAATTTTAAGGAAATCGAAAAAGTGGTTTCGGGACCACAAATTCGAGTTAGAAAGAATTTTTTTTTAATATTATTGCATAGCCTGCATTATGATATGAAAGACATATGAAAATTTTGATAACAATTTTTTATTGATTTCATGTTTAATTGTGGAAAGGATCAAATTGCATAGAATGCAAAAGTTGAGTTCTAGTAGCTATAAGTATCAAATAGTTATGCAATTCAAAATTTGAGGTCCTTATATGGTAATTAGACCATTAAAGAAAAGTTAGTAGATATTTTTGGTGAATTATCCATGGAAAATTGGAAAAAGAAAAGGACTAAATTGGAATTTAGAACAAATAAATATGATAATAGTTTAATTTCATCTTATTTCATCTTCATCCTCAATTTAAAATACATGGAAACCCTAGGAAAGAGAAAAACATTCAAGCAAGCTTTCTTGGCTTAATTGGATCCAGAGAGACCTAGTACTGAGTTGGATCGAAGAAAACAAAAACTATCAGATTAGTAGATCCTTGTATAAGAATGTTTATCAAGGTAAGTTCATGTAACTAAATTGTGTATATTTATATGCTTGAATTGAATGTGTTTATGTGAATTGTATAAATATTATAAATATATGACATGATCACATATCTGATAATGCCCAAAAAAATGTAAAATCCCTTTTGAATAAATGAAAGTCGATAGATACATGATTTCCCCTATTGGTTGTGGTCTTGCATATGTTGCAGACACACCATAGCTCAAAACATGGTCCCGATATTAGCCCTCTCAAGCTTCCCGTATAAAGTTCTTACGACCTTCTTGTTGTAGCTCTTCGAAGCGTCCCGATAGGTTGTGATCCTACATTTGTTGTGGACACACCTTAACTCTTATGAGCATCCCGATTATAGGCTCTTCATGAGCTTCCCGATAGTGCTCGCTTGAACTTCTTGATAAATGGCTATACAGAGCTCCCGTTGTATGGCTCTTTGTGAGCTTTCCGATATGGTTCTTTGTGAACTTCCTGATTATGGCTCTTATGAGCTTCCCATTATATAGCTCGGATAAGCTTCCCGATAGGCTCTTTATGAGCTTCCCAAAATGGCTTTGTGTGAGCTTTTCGTTACAAGGCTTGAGAGTGTGCTTCCCGATTATGTGCTCTAAAGAGTACCCCGGTTTATGAATTGATGGATCAATAATAAGTACATCTTTTGTGTACTACCTGAGTATCCATCGATATTTTAATGACTTAATGGACAAAACTCTTGATGTGAGAAAATATGAGAATAAATTCAATTATATCTTGAATATCCTTGAAATACCAAGAAATAGATGCATGATGAGCTCATCTTTATTTTCTTGATAATCATATAAATTTCATGGCTAACCTGTTTGGTGTGAACATGGGCCACATAGTCTTGGATGCATGTCTGTATGCTTACTTTAAATGAATAATGGTTGGTAAGTTAATTTCTTATTATATGATCTTACTAAGCATTTGAAATGCTTACTCGATTTTCTTTTCCTTGTTTTATAGTGCTCGAAAGCTCATAAAGGTTGGAGTCGGTCGAAGCATTATCACACTATCGTTCAGCCTGTTTTGGTATAAATAGAAAATTTGTTTTGGTATAATGGCACATATAAGCTAATTTGGCCAAAGTTGACATGTAAATGGTTCTTTGTAATCTAGCCATTTGAATAGCTAGTAATGGTATGTTTCGGTACATAATTATAAGGCTATAATATGTTTAACATATATGTGTATGGTATACTTAAATTGAATTATAGTAAATTATATGTTTTCACAAAAAGATAAGTTTGGAAATACATGAATGTAAGTATTAATATATCATACATAACTCTTGTGTTTGGCTTGGATAAGTTGTCTTGAATTGGTTGTTGGAAATGCTTAAGTGTTGATGTAGGTTCAAGGTAAAAAGGGTAAGGCACTGAAACACCCCACACCCGGCCCACGAGCCTGAACCGGATCTGGTATGTTCCTTAAGTAAACCGGTTTTCAATGTCCTGATTAACTTAGAGAAAATTTATGTAATTAAGAAAAATTCATTTTGGGTTGGGCTTAAATTGGAACCCATTTAATAAATTTTGAAAATCCAACTTAAATAAGGTGACAAAATAATTTTAGGGTTTATTATTTTAAAAGAAATAAATTTACTTAACTTTAATCAAAAATAAATTGTATCATAATCAAATAAAAATAAATAGAAATAAAGAAAATCCAACTGGGCCTTATGGCCTTATTACATCATTCAAACCCAAAATAAAATTTAAAGTACTAAAATTATATAAAGTCCAAATTTCTAAATAAATTCTTCAAGTGATGCATGGCCACCTTTAGCTCCTGCCGACCCAGGTCCATTACCGCTCATCACACGAAAAATAATTCCCCAATGGGGTGAGTCCTGAGACTCAATGTGTACACTGATACTAATTTTCAACAAATCAGGCATACAAGTCATATCAATTTCATGTTCATACAAAATAAAGGATGATGCAACCCAAACCCAAGCCTATTTGTCCATCCGCTACACACCACCCGTACCAACAACCTGCACAGTGGGGACTACTAAGTCGACCCTCCATCCGCTACACACCATCGAAGCGATCAGCTGCGATCGGCGTGCTCATCGCCTACTTACGTTGTGTCTTTAGACACTATATTCAGATAATGTAACCGAAGTTACCATATTCAATTAATGGGACCGTAGCCACCATATTTCGTTGGTGAGACCGAAGTCAGCACCTTCGTTGGTGAGACCGTAGTCATCACCTTCACTTTCTCCCTTCACATATATCCCAAATGCCCCAATTATTACATATCATTCATATCATACTTAAATTCACATTCATGTCACTTTTCAGAATATAACACATTCATAGTCCTACCAAGAGTAGGAATATGTACCTGCGTACTTTTTTGCCACATCTGTGGTACTTAGCCACATTCTCATTCTTATACACATTCATATATTAAAACATTTATTGCCATAATATATATATTGAAAGTTAGTGTGAGTACACACCTGATTTGCTTAATAGGTTCCTTGAAATCCCGAAGAACGATCTACCGATTTAGATCTCAAATCCTACATAAGTTAATCACTTTAAAAGACCATTCGGCCACTTTTCCAAATACAACTAGGATTTGTATTACTTACCTTAAAATTTCCAAATCTGAAAAGGATTCCTTGCCTTGTATGTCTGTCGAAATCCCTATAATTATATGTTAATTTTAATCTCACATATATTCCATAACTTTTGACCAAATATGTGTATATCTTACCTTAGATTCTTGAATCCCGGATGATCTCTCCCTTGTAGTCGATAGCACTAAAAATCCCAAAATACTCCTTATAGTTTCGGCCACAATAATAATAACATTAATCCCTATTTTTCGGCTTAAAGAAGAGAATAAATCAATAACCACAAGATTCTTACCTTAAGTGTTGAATTCGACAGATCTATCTCGACACCACTTGAGAGATTCACTTTGTGAATTTACGCTAGGTTGGATTTGGTTTTGAAAAGGAAGAAGAAGAAGAAAAGAAAAAGAAAGATGAGGCTAGAGAATTCGGCTAGACAAAAGAAAAGAGAAAAGAGCCCTAAAAATTTCGGCAGAGATGATGAGGAAGCAAAAATTGATGAGTAGCCCTCCTGTCCTCCTTTTATAGCCGAAAATATTAGCCTAGGAGAGTCACTTACTTGGCCACCACTCCTCTTTCATCATCTATTTTATTTAAAATAAACTAGAGAAAAATCCTTATTATCTCTTCCAAATAATCCAAATTAAAAATCCCTTATTTATCACTTTTTAATCATGTATTTATGGAATTAAAACACCCCCTTTTTTCCAACTCATGTGCCGTCCACCTCATAGCACTGGGAGCAAAATTAAAACATCATTTATTTGCTTCCCTTGTGACTCGAACCAGTGCCCATGCCTGCCTCACACATGGTGCCATTTCCATAGGTCCTAAGTGGCATCTTGAGCCACATTTCCAAGCCTGTTTGTGTGCCAAATTTCTCCAACTTTTTCTTTTAAGGCCCTCTTGCCTTTATTTCCTATTTTGAACCTTAAAATTTGACATTTCTCGCATCATTTCTAAGTTTCCTAAAATTTTCGATCGGCTCTGTTTACTTGCCATTTTCTTACATTTCAAGTTTCGAGAAATGTTCATTTCCATTTTTGAATCATTTCCAAAAATGTTCAAGTTTCAAAATGTCCAGTTTCCAAAAATGTCTAAGTTTCCAAAATGTTGAGTTTCTAGAAATGTTCAAGTTTCCAAAATGTTTGAGTTTCCAAAAATGTGCACTTTCCATTTTGAACCATTTCTTTACATTTCTCGGTTTCCTAAAATGTTCATGTCCTAATGCATTTCGAGTTTCCAAAATATTCATTTCCAATCATTTTCATACATTTACGAGTTTCCAAAATATCAATAATTTATTTATAAGATGAAGACTTGTCATTCATACAATTTAAACCGAGAAATGCATAGGCCCTTTCCAAGATGTTCTGATTCTACCCCCTTAAACAAAATTTCGTCCTCGAAATTTCCTAACGAATAATCGCATGCTGACCTAACTCACCCCACTATGCTCTGCTGCGCAAGACTCGATCTTAAAGAACTATCATACTTTCTAGGCACATTCTCTAAGTTCACTTCCAAGGTTTGATCACCTCACTAGCAATACAAGAATAAGCTAACCCTATAACAAGCAAAGCAATTAAGGGTATTCGAGAAATAAGGAACGTGCAGTGGTCACATCGGCACATCTTCCTCCTTGCGACGGCCAACCGCATAAACCAACCTTGGTTGCCTCGCGTCTGCCCCTTCAGCACCTCTCCTTAGTGCTTCACGTCCACGGTCGAACCATTTCCTCCATGGTTTGGTCCACCTTCTTGAGGAGGCTCTTGTCGCCTCTACCGGCTGACTAGCATTACGAGTGCGGTCGGCTCTCATCTAGCGACTTGGGGCAATCCTTAAGCATATGGTCCTTAGACCCACACTTGAGACATCGTCCGTCTTTTCCAACACTCTCCCAAGTGCTTCTTTCCACAATGCTCACAAGGCGTCATTGCCGGCCCCGTACCGGCTTGTTGATTTTGTGGCCCGTCAACTCTAGGCCTCTTATTCCCGGACGATCGCACGATCCAAAACCTCTTTCGCCCTGTCGATCGGTGTTACGCGCCTTACGAATTCTTAATTCCTTTGACCACTTTAGCCTTTTCCACTAACGCGAGAAAATTCCGCTCGATGCGGTGCTATCAACAATCTTAGATCATCCCTTAACCCGTCCTCAAAACGGACACAGCGTTCATGCTCGGTTGCCACAACCCCTCGAGCATAGCGGCTCAACCTCAGAAATTCTGCCTCATATTCTGCGACGGACTTACTTCCTTGTACCAATCCCAGAAAAGCCTTTCTTTGTTCATCCGTATACCTGATTCCCACATACTTTTTCTGAAATGCTTCTTTAACATATTCCCGAGTCAAATCTGCGATCGTAGCACCATCCCAAAGCGATTAACCACCATCGATACGCTTCATCGGCGTGCGGTGCCACCATCCTTTCAACTTCTCCTCGGGGGTCAAGTCGAGCTCATCCACGATGCGCTCCGTTGCTTCCAACCAGTACTCAGCTGTACTGGGTGCTACTCTAGACACTCCACGAAACATCTCGGCTCCATTAGCTCGGAGCCGTTCGAGCCTGAACTTACGGGGTCTGAATTTCCTCTGCACTGACCACCAATTCCAAAACTCGCAAAGACTGACTGCGACATAGCATCTTCCCGTCCCGAGCCTAACGCGCTCAACATTAATGGTGGGGTGGTGGCGGTGGTATCTCATTATCGAGAACCACGACCCGATCTAACGGGTTACGACCTAGTCATTCTTCCTCTACCTCTTCCACGTCGACCACGTCCTCTGGAGCTCATTTTTAGTGTCGAGATCTGATTTGAAAGTTTTATGTATTAGTACTTTGGTTTCACTTGTTTACTCGCGGAGAAATTTTATGAAAAGGAATTTAAGAGTGGTTCTTTCGTATTCATACAAACACACAGTCTTTTCCATTCATTCATTCATCCATCAAACAAGTATTAACTTTCGTTCATTCAGAGAAACGTTGTAATTTTCATTATTGTTGTTTTTCACTACCTAGGGGTATTTTCGTAATTTTGTCCTCTGGTATTTTTCGTAATTTTTTCCGGGGAAAACGTTCCTTGGTGCTTTTGTCAAAAAGCATTTTGAAAACTTCAAAGTTTTGGGGTAATTTGGAAAAATTTTGAAATCCGGGGGTATTTCGGTAATTTTTGACCTTAGGGGTATTTTGGTAATTTTTCACAAATTGGGGTATATTTGGAAAAACTAACAAATCAGGGATATTTCAAAAGTTGTAAAATTTTGTGGGTTCTTTTTGAGAGTTTAACCTTTCAAATGGTGATGTTGCAAAAATTTGGAAATCAGGGTCATTTTGGTAATTTTGCAAGTTAGGGGCAATTTTGTAATTTTCCAAAATCAGGGTATTTTTGATGGTTTGCACATTAGGGTTTATGAACATTATAAAATAATGGAGTTTTGACAAAACCATTGAAAAGTTTGACATTTTGTGGATCTAGGGCATTTTGGTAATTTTGCCACCAAGGGCATTTTTGTAATTTTCACAAATTAGAAATTTTTCAAAAAAAAAATTGTAAAGATGGTTTTCGAAAATTTAGTAAAGAGTTTTGAAATCTAGGGTTTGTTGTTTTGTTTTTTTTTTAAAAAAAATGGCTAGTTCCCTTTCGGGTTTTACTCATTATGTTTAGCTTTATGGCCAGAGCCCCCTTTGGTCAAGGTGAACCAAAACTACGCACCAGCGAGGATTCGAGTGGAGAGGAGGTGAGTCACACTGATTGCTTAAATACCAAGCTCCCATCGAAACCATTCCTAGACATGCGCATGAGAGGTTGCCACACCACTGAGCCTGCGAGTTAGGGTGAACCGAAGCTACGCGCACAGGTAGGATTCTGCGAAGAGGAGGTGAGTCACTAAAGGCGCTTAAATACCGGGCTCTTAGGATCCAATCCTAGACATGCGTATAGGGGTTACCACACCCTATCTCGGTGACTTAGCCATAGGTTTGTTAAGTTCATTAAGTCTTATGGGTTACGTGTTTGAGTAATCTAGCCACAGGGTTCAAATTCCTATCATTCTATTCTACGTTCCATGCCTTTTCTACCCTTATAAAGTTCATAAATCACGAGAATCACTCATAAAGTTGGGGTACTTACGGTGGGGTGTGGGTGGAGGCGAGGTGCCATGCTAGAAACACCCGCTTATTTTTGAAATACTTCATAAAATTCATTTGGCTCGATTTGAAAACGTTTTGGGCACGAGCCCCACAGCCGAGAGTTTAAATCGGGCTCGATACCAAGCTGAAACACCCACACCCGACCCACGAGCCTGAACGGATCTGGTATGTTCCTTAAGTAAACCGGTTTTCAATGTCTGATTAACTTAGAGAAAATTTGTGTAATTAAGAAAAATTCGTTTTGGGTTGGGCTTAAATTGGAACCCATTTAATAAATTTTGAAAATCCAACTTAAATAAGGTGACAAAATAATTTTAGGGTTTATTATTTTAAAAGAAATAAATTTACTTAACTTTAATCAAAAATAAATTGTATCATAATCAAATAAAAATAAACCGAAATAAAGAAAATCCAGCTGGGCCTTATGGCCTTATTACATCATTCAAACCCAAAATAAAATTTAAAGTACTACAATTATATAAAGTCCAAATTTCTAAATAAATTCTTCAAGTGATGCATGGCCACCTTTAGCTCCCGCCGACCCAGGTCCATTATTGCTCATCACACGAAAAATAATTCCCAGCTGGGTGAGTCCCTGACTAAATGTGTACACAGTACTAATTTTCAACAAATCAGGCATACAAGTCATATCAATTTCATGTTCATACAAAATAAAGGATGATGCAACCCAAACCCAAGCCTATTTGTCCATTCGCTACACACCACCCGTACCAACCTGTACTGCAGTGGGGACTACTAAGTCGACCCTCCATCCGCTACACACCATCGAAAGCGATTCTTTGCGATCGACGTGCTCATCGCCCACTTACGTTGTGTCTTTAGACACTATATTCAGATAATGTAACCGAAGTTACCATATTCAATTAATGGGACCGTAGCCACCATATTTCGTTGGTGAGACCGAAGTTAGCACCTTCGTTGGTGAGACCGTACTCATCACCTTCACTTTCTCCCTTCACATATATCCCAAATACCCCAATTATTACATATCATTCATATCATACTTAAATTCACATTCATGTCACTTTTCAGAATATAACACATTCATAATCCTACCAAGAGTAGGAATACGTACCTGCGTACTTTTTTGCCACAGCTGTGGTACTTAGCCACATTCTCATTCTTATACACATTCATATATTAAAACAGTTATTGCCATAATATATATATTGAAAGTTAGTGTGAGTACACACCTGATTTGCTTAATAGGTTCCTTGAAATCCCGAAGAACGATCTACCGATTTAGATCTCAAATCCTACATAAGTTAATCACTTTAAAAGACCATTCGGCCACTTTTCCAAATACAACTAGGATTTGTATTACTTACCTTAAAATTTCCAAATCTGAAAAGGATTCCTTGCCTTGTATGTCTGTCGAAATCCCTATAATTATATGTTAATTTTAATCTCACATATATTCCATAACTTTTGACCAAATATGTGTATATCTTACCATAGATTCTTGAATCCCGGATGATCTCTCCCTTGTAGTCGATAGCACTAGAAATCCCGAAATACTCCTTATAGTTTCGGCCACAATAATAATAACATTAATCCCTATTTTTTGGCTTAAAGAAGAGAATAAATCAATAACCACAAGATTCTTACCTTAAGTGTTGAATTCGACAGATCTATCCTGACACCACTTCAGAGATTCGGCTTTTGTGAATTTTGACTAGGTTGGATTTGGTTTTGAAAAGGAAGAAGAAGAAAAAGAAAAACAAAGATGAGGCTAGAGAATTCGGCTAGACAAAAGAAAAGAGAAAAGAGCCCTAAAAATTTGTGAGAGATGAGGAGGAAGCAAAAATTGATGAGTAGCCCTCTGTGTCCTCCTTTTATAGCCGAAAATATCAGCCTAGGAGAGTCCCTTACTTGGCCACCACTCCTCTTTCATCATCTATTTTATTTAAAATAAACTAGAGAAAAATCCTTATTATCTCTTCCAAATAATCCAAATTAAAAATCCCTTATTTATCACTTTTTAATCATGTATTTATGGAATTAAAACACCCCCTTTTTTCCAACTCATGTGCCGTCCACCTCATAGCCTGGGGAGCAAAATTAAAACATCATTTATTTGCTTCCCTTGTGACTCGAACCAGTGCCCATGCCTCCTACACATGGTGCCATTTCCATAGGTCCTAAGTGGCATCTTGAGCCACATTTCCAAGCTGTTTGTGTGCCAAATTTCTCCAACTTTTTCTTTTAAGGCCCTCTTGCCTTTATTTCCTATTTTGAACCTTAAAATTTGACATTTCTGCATCATTTCTAAGTTTCCTAAAATTTTCGATCGGCTCTGTTTACTTGCCATTTTCTTACATTTCCAAGTTTCCAGAAATGTTCATTTCCATTTCTGAATCATTTCCAAAAATGTTCAAGTTTCCAAAATGTTCAGGTTTCCAAAAATGTGCACTTTCCATTTTTGAACCATTTCTCTACATTTCTCGGTTTCCTAAAATGTTCATTTCCTAATGCATTTCTAGTTTCCAAAATATTCATTTCCAATCATTTTCATACATTTCTGAGTTTCCAAAAATATCAATAATTTATTTATAAGACTGAAGACTTGTCAGTCATACAATTTAAACCAGAAATGCATAGGCCCTTTCCAGGATGTTACAGGCACGGGCAGAGAAACAGAATGCTCAGAATTAAGTACACGGGCAGAGACACGGGCGTGTGTCTCAGCCATGTGGGACACATAGTGCAGCACATGGGCGTGTGTCCTAGCCGTGTAACCCCTTGGAACAACGAAAATGTGGAAGTGTACATAATCGCAACAAGTAATAAAGTGACAAGTAAATGTCGAGTTATCATACCCACAAGGTCAGTAAAAAGGAATATTTAGGAAATTGATTTTAAAACACTTTGGTGATGGAAAATATTTTGGTTTAAAGATGATTAAAAACTAATGTTTAAAAAACTAAGTAAAAAAAAAAGGTTCTAATGCACGAGTTCAAATAAGGTTTAATCAAGATGATATAATTGTGTTGGATTAATTACATTCCTTTAACGTAGAATTGTTAAAGTTATGATTACAATGCTAGGAACAAATTCACGGTAACTCGGTAATTTGCTAACTACTGCTCATACATACTTATTAAATTAATCAGTCTCTTGAACATTTTTCAATGTCAATCCAAGCGACTAATCAATCTTCTCAAGCATATAAAATATCAAGTGAGGTAACAGAGTATTTCTACCTTGAAACAGTTTAATCACAATAATCTGGCAAGTTATGCAAGGCATATGTATTGCCGAATACAACGCTAATTAAACTTCAGCTACCTTAGAAGAATAAACATGCACTGATTAAGTATTGTGTCAATTAATTACAATTTCAATATGATTTAATAAGTAATTCATTAGTTATCTAACAATTAATATTGCAAGAATAACTTAGGCATGATTTTACTTAATCAAGCATCTTACCGAGGCCTATAACAGCACAAACACAATTCGATAATTCAAGCAGGCAAAATATAATCAACCCGACACGGATTAAATTCAAGCTAAATTGATTAAAATAACCATTTCAATAGCATAAATATTCATAAACATGGTTGTCAAAAAAAAATAACGAAACTTAAAGAGATAAGGAACAAGAAGCAAATCCGGTGTTTCTCCGTGGCTTGACTGATTACTCCATTCTTTGTTCTCCGTTGTCTTCGACTATCAAGGTGGCTTATGAACACTTTAATTGCTGCTCAACAATGGTTGATGAGGACCTCTTTCCCAAGAGAATAAATTGGCACTTGAACAAAAGGGGAAATGGAAAGGGAAAGTTGAGAGAAAGTGAGAGATGAGAAGAGAGAATGAGAGTGTGAGGGGAGAGTTGAATGATCCGCAAGGGGTGGCTTTTATAGCTGATTGTGGCTACTAAAAATAGAAAATTCTATCAACCAAAGAGACCCCCCTTGGTCGGCCACACACATGGAAAAGTTGAGAGATTCAACTTTGCTAAAAATAGCCTGGGGCAAATCCATAAAGCCACATTTTTTGGAGGGGTTTGAATGCAAGGTTGAAAGTTCTTCAAGGGCTTCTTTGCAAGCTTATTTAGTCAGATAAGATGTGATTTGGGTCAGCATAATGGACAGTTTTGGGCAGCCCAATTGATGGCTGGTTCGGTTCACTAAATCCAGTTCAACCAGTGCGGTTCAACTGGACCCTTTTTTTTTTCATAATTATTTAATAATAATTTATTTAGCCCAAATTAAATTATAAATAAATTAAAATTAATTATATTATGAATTAACACACATTTTTGGACCATCTTAGGCTAGAAATAAATTTTCCTCGATACTTCAAATTGCTTCTCGGTTTTATTCTTCGAGCAGTGTCTGTCGAGCCAATTTTCGCTTTGTGCAAATCTGTCGAAGATAGTCAAATTTAATCAAAATTAACTATAAAATTAATTAAAATTCATCATTTTCATATTTTTAACACAATTTAATTATTTTATAATATTTAATTATTTTTTGACAATAATTTAATCGAAATAGCATGGTTTTAAGTTAAAAAAAGCATGTAAAAACACGTAAATTTTCGTGTTTCCACACCCCTAAACTTAATTCATTGCTCGTCCCGAGTAATGCACAAATTTGAAAAGAATTTTCTCGGAAACACTTTTGAAAAACTCCTTCAGAACAACATTCTTCCCAAAATCATGAAATCAATATACTTAAGCTCAAAAACAAGAAATTTGATAATTATGCTACTCAAGTATATATATATGGTTCAAATTAATCTCAACAATTACTACAATAGAAAAATTAGACTAAATGTTTGTTAATAAAGATATGTTAATCCCCACCAATTTGATTTTAATCCCTTATTCAAAATTAAACTACAATCATTAAGCTTAACTGGCGTTTTCATACGTTGAACAGAGCAATTTCTCTCCACTAATGTAGGTAACATTGGAACTTTGAATCAATAGGTCTTTAACAAGGTTGTAACGTGGCTAGGCTTAGGGGTAGGTAAAAGATAGATACTTTTAGGTTAAAACAACCCTAGACTCAGCTTGTATCGGACCTTTCAAAATAATTACCTTCAATACATCAACTTTTCTTTCCTTTTCACATGCTCTTTAGTGCAATTTACTTCAAGTACATATGCTTTTTTTTCGAGTATTTTACTACATGTACTACAATTTTTAGAGAATTTCATACTTCATTGCAACTCCCCCAAACTTATTTTCAAAGAATACTCTAAATAGTACCGAGTCTAGTGTTTGGGACATTTTTAAGATAATTAAGAGAACTGATGGCTAACTTTGTAAGGGTTCAAATAAAATTAGGCCATAAAATCTCAAAATTGGGTTTCAAAGGATAAAAATTTCATCATGGTTGGCTTGAAAGGCTCAAATGGTCCAAACAACAGTTGCCTAAATCATTTTCATCATTCCATGCTTCCTAGGATTTCGCCTCAAGAAACTACTAAGTCAATTCTAAAGACTTAAACTTTCATGCATGCCTAACTTTCCTAAAGAACTAAAATTTTATGGTATGATTTGCATGCTTTATTAGAAATACATTTCATGTCATTATTTAATCTAACATAACAATTTATTGAAATAATCAAACTTTATTCATACTTAAATTTATCATACTTAACAAAATTCAAATTTATTGAACAAAAAAAATATCATATTCATAATTAAAAGAAAATTTTTATTCTGAGTGGAAATAATTTCAATTTTTTGGTCCCCCCAACTTAAAATGAACAATGTTCTCATTGTTTACAGTGAATAGATACTATACACCAGGTAGGATTCCAGAAAAGAGCAGGTGAGTCAATTTGATTGCTTAAGTACCAAGCTCTTGCTAGATCCAATCCTAAACATGTATATACCTATTGCCACAGTTTAGACTTTACTACTTGTCCATATTTACTTTTGATTCCCATCTCTTATTTTATTGTGCAGAAATAAAAAAAATCCCTAATTAATCCTAATCCTAAATTAACATAAGAAGAAAAATAAAGTCAAGATCCCTCCCTTTTATTTATTTGCAGATCCTTCCAAATTGGACTCATCTTTTTCTCCATCATTATTGCCTTTGCATGAATCGCTTCGTTCTTTCTTCGATAATGGACTCCATGGTTCAAATATGAAATCTGGAAATTCAGGCACAAAAATAAATGGATCATTGTATATTTTCTTAAGAGCACTTCTCATCGAGTCATCCCTTATTTTTTAGTATATCCATTAAGCTTGCTGCTGCCATTGCATAAGTTTCATTAGGTCCATCAATTTTGACAACTCATCTCGAAGATCTGAGCTACGTGGTGGAGCTCTAAACATTGAAGTTTCAGCATCAGGTTCCACTTCTGGTTCTATTGATTCTGCCTTATCCGGTATTCCAAATGATTGCATCGTGGGATCTTCTTCTTCTTCAGGATCCTCAGGATCCTCACTTTCTTCGAATCGTTGTTGTAGAATAGAGTCTCCGGCTATTCGGTATAGGTTCCAATCCGTGATTGCGCCTTGGGTGTACCCTGTCTTCTTTACATTTGCAAGAATTTTAGCTTTCAAGTACAGAATAGTTATTGTAAAGGGGAAGTAAGCAGGGCCAGAACGTTTAACGACACAATTTTGCATCTCCCTCAAGATGATCTTTCCTACATCAATGGTCTTTCCAGTTACGATCGAGTATAATAAGACCATTCTCTCTAATGAGATTTTAGTCCCATGTGAGCTAGGCATTAGGCTGAATCGGATGAAATAGAACCATACCTTTGCGAGTGGTGTCAAGTATTCTCTCCGACAAGTGTGGATTCCTTGTTTTGACATAGTCCAATTGAAACCTTGAACTGTAAGTTCCTTCAGAATTTCTTATAGAATTTCAGGCTTGATATTGCTCATCAAAGATGAATATTCGTCGTTCTCGAAATTAGGTAATTCAAAGAACTCATTAATAGAATTTGAATTAATTGGTACCTTGATTCCGTGAACTGGAACTTCTGTCATCTCGCTTGAGGTTAAATTCGCATAGAACTCACAACTAGCTCCTCATCCACACTAGGTCTCTTCTCACAAAATGGTTCCCAATTGAGGGCTTCAGTAACTGGACAAATGCGTGCCATAAAGTCTTTGTAGTTGCTTTCCTTCAGTGTGAAGCCTTTCTCAGGATGCATCTATTGATTTTTTAAGATACTTTCATATCTCACTTTAGCTTCAACATAATGGAACTTGCTTTGTGTTTCGTCGATTTGAGCAGAGAGCACGAGAGTTCTTCATGAGGCATGATTAACTTTGATCATAAGATGGAAAAAATTATTTTCTCAAAAATTTGATTAATAAAAATGATTAATAATTCAATAAATTGAAAAATTAAATAATTGAATAAAATTAAAATTTTGAAACAAAATTAGGTCTCACCACCTTTTTTGTAAAAATATAAGAACTCTATAAATAATTATGAAGTAAAATAAATGGCAATTTGAAGGAGGCTGGAGGGTTTGGTTAAAGGGGTCGGTGCAAGGATGGTGTGCCGATCAAGTGCTTGAATGGCAACTAGGCGCGTGACTAATGGTGCGGGAGCAGGCAGTAATGTGCGGTAAGGGTTGATTCGGCAAGCAATATCGTGCGGGACCTTTTGCAATCTAGCCTGGTGCTTGGGACGTGTGCAGGTGCTAAGTGAAGGTGTGGAACACGACCTAGGCGACTCATTGGGCGGGGAGCGACAAGCGCTTGAGTTCTTTGGGAACTCTCTGAAGGCCGGCTTTGGTCGAAGTCTTTGGGGCTAGGCTTGCGGCACTTTTGGGGTTTTGGTTCTTTGGGGTTTTGAAGATGGATGAATGGAGGGAGAAAGGTTGATGGTATTTATAAAGGGAGAAATAAGATTTGTAGTAAAATTCTTAGAAAATTTTAATGAAAAAAATCCTTAAGTTCTAATTCTACTCAAAGTAAATAACAATTAATAATTAAATACATGAATATGAAATTATCAACTGTTATTAAATTATTAAGATAAACGTAAAATATAATCAAAATAAAATTAATCCTAATTCTAAGCTAAGTTGATAAAAATTATTATATAAACTATAAATAATATAATTATATATTAAAGTTTATCAAATTATTAATAATATTAAAGATATTTATTCTAGATGCTTTTTGAAAATATTCACAAAGAAAAGCACCTAGTTTTTTTTTTACAAAAAGAGCGACTAAATTTTAAAAATAATTCAATTAAGTCCTTTGACTTAATGAAAATTTAAAATTGAGTTGCAAATTAAAACTTGGATCAAAATTGACCCTTTTATTTGAAAAAATAAAAATTAATTTTTCCATTTAGGGGATAATTTCTTAGAAAATTATGTCAAAATAAATTCCCAGGAAAGATTGGAGGAGTCACAAACAATCCCGTTTAAGTTCCAATCTTCTAGACAGAATTTATTTAAACATATTAAACCCGAAAATATACCCTAAATCATTTATTCAAAAGGAAAACGAAAAATTAAGTATCTGATAAAATGAACGAGATTTTATCCCATTCAATTTTATCTCCCCAATAATGTTTCACGCGCTGAGCATTAATTCGGAAATTACCTCCCTTACCTTGGAGTTCAACAACTCTGTATGGATAGACTTGGTGTAACAACCCGATTTGGGGCTAGTCGGAACAGTGGTTTCAAGGCCTCTAAACCGAGGTTAAGGAAAAATATTTCGATATTATTTTATGTGTCATAGCATTAATATAAGGCTGTGGAAATTTTGGTGTTTTAATTTTAATGATTTCATGCTTAATTGTGAAAAATGACTAAATCGCATAAGGTGCAAAAGTTCTATTTTAGTTGCTAGAGGTGCCAAATAGCTATGACTATTAATTGGAGGTCCCAAATGTGAAATTTGGCCTTGTTTAAGCGAGTTGGCTGGCCATAGCATGCATAAGGGACAAGAGCATTTAACTTGGTCAATAGTTGGTGATATTAGTTTGTAAAATGAATAAAATAAGATGATATAAGCAAAAAGTCATCATCTTCTCATTTAGTCTTCTTCTCCAACTGAAAATAGCACAAAGGGAGGGCTTTCAAAGCTTGAAAATTTTAGCAACTCATTTTCTCTACAAGTAAGTGATTTAGGTGGTTTTAATTGATGATTTTTGTGTTTTTGGAGTCCCCAAAACTTAAGCTAGCTAATGAGGGGACTAATCTGTAATATGGTTGAAAGTCTAAGGACTTGCCATGAGAGCGTTTGTGTGGTTAGCTGAGTTTTTATGAAAGAAGATGAATGTTAGGGAGTTGTGAAACAACTTTTTGTGAAAGGTGTTTGCATGAAAACACATAAGTAAGACTTAAATGCAAAGATTGGGACTGAGTGATAAATGCATGAAATAATTGAAATTGTGAGTAGTTGCAAGAGAAATAAATGTTCAGCTAGGCCTGTTTAATGAGAAAATATATTGAAAAATGATTTATGAGCCTAGAGGTAAAATCGTAAATTTTGCAATAGTACAAGGGCAAAATGGTCATTTTTGCCTAAGTGTAGATTTTGATGCATTAGGACCATAAATGAATGAATTTTATTGTTATAGATCAAGAAGAGCGTGGAATTAACCTTGACTGGGGAAAAGCAAGGTTACAGATTAAACCGTTAGTTAACATGTTTTGCACCGAGGTAAATTTATGTGTAAACTATACATTTTATATACATTCATTGTTGTTGTTGATTAGTGCATGGCATGACTAAGAACATGTATGATTCGAGATTTTGATAGTCATTGTATAGTTTCATATGAATGACGAAATAGTCATATAAACGTGTAATGACGATACTTGATGGTGGGCTAACTGCGATACCACCTCATTACTTAACTATAATGGGTTGTGTGTGATACCATCATTAGTAATATTATTTAGTGGGCTATGTACGAGACCACTATAAATATCCTTTTTGGTGGGCTATGTGTAATACCACCCTATTAACAATTGATGGTGGGCTAAGTGCGAAACCACCGAGTGTTTTGACATTGTGATTGGATTAGTGAGAAATTATGATGTGTTGTGTCATGAGAAAATGTGATGTTAAGTGCAAGTATGCAAATGATTGAAATACAAGCATTAGGCTTGTGACGTGGTGAGAATGTCGTAAGGGATGGAATGAGTAAGCATAAATCAAATGTGAATGGTTTTTATTTAGTATAATGCTATTTGTTGATTAGCTCAGACTATGGTGTTATTTGTTTACATGTAAACTTACTAAGCTTAAAGCTTACTCCCCTTTCCTTTCCTTTTTTTTTATAGAGTTTAAGAGCTGAGTCGAAGTACACCGATAATCAAAAGATCGCCCACACTATCAGTTTAACTCGGTATATTTAGACTTAGGAGTTTTTGTATATGGCATGTATAGGGGCTAGACTAGTTAGATTATTTTGTTATTTTGGCCAAAGGTGTGTTAGCCCCTTATTAAGATAACTACATTGTATATTGCCATGGTTGATGGCTTAACTTGTTATTTATATATGAAAAGATGAAGTTATTCATGGTAGTTCATATTGCAAATTATGAGTTGCTTATTGATACGTTGAAAATATTCATGTGGTGTGATCTAGAAGGGTGCAAAGAGCTTGGCAAATAGCCTCGTTCTTGTCCACATGGGTAGGCACACGGGCGTGTTCTACGCCGTGTGTGACACACTGTCCGTGTAACACCCCTAACTTGTATCTGTCACCGAACTAGGGTTACGAGGCACTACCTATACAAATACAATCCAATCCCAGAATAGGCATTTATATACATAAATCACACTTCCTTATCATAGGTTCGAATCAAAAGAGCTATGATTATATGACTATCAAATTATGAAATACATTACCAAATATGCTTCAATTATAAATAATATTACAACATAACTAATCAAAAATTTTATTGATATTTATGTCACACTCACTTTCATATATACATATGAAATTCAACAAATACTATCTCATTCATAGAACATTTTAAAACACTATCATAGCAACTATCTCACATACATGTAGTTGAGCAAACCATTTACCTAACTAATTTGATACATCTCATAACCAAATACATGAGCACATTTGTAACAGTCCGGTTTATACCCTAGTTAGAATAGTGGTTTTAGGACCACAAATTTGAGTGTGAATAAAATATTATTTTCTGTGTCTCTGATAAGTGACTAAGCATGTGGTAAATTCCTGTAAGTTAATTTGTCTATCTGTGTGTTTAATTTGATAAAAGGATGAAATTACATTGAATGTGGAAGTTGTATGCTATATGTTAAAGTGCTTATGAGTTGTGGTTTTATAAATGTGAGGATTTAATTGGCAAATTAGACATTTCTTTAGTAAGTGGACGGCAACTTATACATCATGTATATCCATTATGCTTTTATTTGTTATATTATAAGTTAAATTCATATTATATTATTTTACAAGTTATATTATTATAATAAAAGAAACATTAGTAAGTGGCCTTATTTCATCTTCTTCTTGTCGAAAACCAAAGAAAGAAAAGAAAGTTTGAAGCTTTGTATATTCGGCTCTTGTAAGCTTAAATTAACGGTATGTTTTCGGTTGGTTTTCGGTTGGTTTTCGATAATTTCTACGTTTTTGCAATCGTTGCTTCGAGAGCTTTAAACCCCATGTCTCAATTTCATGAATCGATGATGTTTGTGTAAAATGCCATTGATGCTATATTGAATTTTGTGATGTTTTCTGGTGTTAAATTATAGATATGTAATTGATGAACATACTTTGTTCTTGAATTTTTGAGGAATTTAGCCAAATAGGGCTAAATTGAGAAAATGACAAATTGAAGGACTAATTTGTGAATTTGATGAAAAATGTGGGCTTGTATGTGATGTGTATATATTTGGCCAAGCTTGTGTATAAGTGGATTTTGTGAATTTGATGTTTTGAGAAAAATGGACTAAATTGCTAAATTGTGCAAATATAAGGGTAATTTTGCAAATAGCCCTAAATGTGTGTCCTTGGATTGAATTGAATGAATTAGTGAATAAAAGGGTTAATTCTGAATATGTTTAGATCAAGAACCCAGGAAAATGAATTTAGATCACGGGAAGGCGAAAGTAAACGAGTAGCCGTTTCTATTCCGATAAACTGAATTCGAGGTAAGTCACTATGCAAATAAACGCATTTATATGAAATTGTAAATGTTCTCATGATTATTGTGGATAATGAATATCTATGTGATGTTATGCATATGAATTCCGAGATAAGGTCGATATAGTGACAATGTCTGAGAAGTCCCGTACGAACCTAGGAATAGATAGGTTTAGCTATGTCATGACATAGATATCTGTTCTGTTTTGTCATGTAAGAGCACGTCTGGGACGTTGGCATTGATTTGAGATTCGTGTAAGACCCTTTCCGGGACAGTGGCATCGATATCTGATTATGTGTAAGACCACGTCTGGGACGTTGGCATCATTATGATCTTTATGTGTAAGACCATGTCTAGGACATTGGCATCGTTCTGATTCGTGTAAGACCCTGTCCGGGACAGTGGCATCGATATCTGAGTACATGTAAGACCTCGTCTGGGACGATGGCATTGTACTACTATTATGAGCTTTTGAAGTATCCTACTGGATTCCTTATGGTTCAGCGGGCAAGTTTGAAATACAAATGAGAAATCCGAGCTTTGATAGATTAAGTAAATGAATGTCTGATTCAGGTACGTTGATTATATACCAAATGTGTATATAAGGTAAGTGACTATGTGTTTTACTATGATGGATTGGAAATATGTTACATGAAAGCATATATGAAAAACTATGTGTCTATGATTCTTGAATTGATAAATGTGGCAATTTGGCCAAGAATATGAATCAAAGTATAAATGTGAGAAATTTACCTTGTAGAAGAAATGTGCCAATCTGGTTATATGTTTACATGCTTTATATATCAAGTTTGTTTGTGTATTGACTTACTAAGCTTTTGGAAAGCTTACTTTGTGTGTGTTTAATCTGTTTTAGAGGTCATCAAAGCTACTGAAGGCTCGAGACCGTCAAGGATCGTCATCACACTACTAAACTCTTTTTGGTACACTTTGAAAATATATATAGCTCAATATGGCATGTATAAGCTAGTCTTGGTATAAGTTGTAAAGTGAACTTAGCCATGTGATTTGGCTAGATATGTTTTGCTATATGCTTAAAGAAGTATGATATGCGAAGTTGTTTTGGTATGGTTAGTAGGTATATGAAATGGTTTTGAATTGGTAAGTATATAGATGATTGGTGCTTGAGTATAATTGAGATTTGATCATGCAAATTGGTATGCTTGGAATTGGTTTGAATAGTTATAATTGAATGAATATTGAATGGGTTGTAGTGTGATTACCTTAGTTGACAAATATGCATGATTTGGTTGGCTATTTGGTATGTTTTGATGGTCATAGGTGAATGAAATGGGATGATATATGTTGATATTAGGTTTGACCCTTATGGATGGCATTTTGGCCTTGTAGATGGCCTATAATGTCGCACGGTTGTGGCACACGGGCGTGCCTAAGACCGTGGGCGAATTGGCAGAATGTAGTCTAAAATCAACACGGCCTTAACGCGGGTGTGTTTGGTGACCGTGGTGGGGAAGTCAGTATAGGACCACGGTTATAACACATGGCCATGTCTAGTGGCCGTGGGGACCAAGTCAGTATATAGACACGAATGGTCACACGGGGGTGTCTAGAAGCCGTGGAGGGCACACGGTCTCCTCCCACGGGCGTGTCTCCCCTGTATTTTAGAAAAGTTTTAAATTTTCATGAAATTTTATATGTGTTTCAGTTTAGTCCTGACTCGACTTCGAAGCATGATTAAGGTCTTGAGGACCTGTTTAAGGGACACTATGCTTGAGAATGATGTATGAATGAATGAATTTCTGCAAATGTATTCCGATCTTTCTGGTAACGCTCCTAACCCTAATCCGGTGACGGACTCAAGATGGGGGTGTTACAACATTATACCCAATTTAGTAAAGTATTTCATAAAGCCGAATATGCCCAAGGTATTACCTATTCAATAATCTAAATCTAATGAACATTTCATCAATACTATACTCAACTTCTCACGGCATTTACACATTTACTCGTATCCCATTATACCTACTAAAACACATTTCATTCTAGTCAACTCGATAAATATACTAAAACCGAATTTCATAGTCATTTACAACTTCTAATCAAATATGTTTCAAGTTTAATAAAAGAGCTATTTATAAGTTATGCATATTTTTACAAAATCTAGTTATAAAACCCAAATTATCAATCATACATATCATGATATTACTTACCCATTTATGCAAAGTACAATGGTCAAAATTCCTCAACTAATAACTAACTCAACTTTCAATCAAACCAAGTACATTCACCACACATAACATACTATATGGTATACTTCTAAAATGAGATGGAAACGTGATCAAATACATATTATGAATGATTTCATTTGCAGACCATACAACCAAACACAAACATAATTACTCTACGAGGTATACTTCCATAATAAGTCGATACTATGACAAATTTCATATAAAACCAAATACCACAAATTAGCCATTTTCGCATGGCACAAAAATATATACACACACCATTCAAAATGAATTCAAAAAGTATCATAACCTATACATGCCATAGACTTTGAGTTCATTCTCAAAAAGGTACCAAAATATTAACGATAGTGTGATGAGCTTCAATGACGATCCCCGAGCATGTGACAATCACTCAAAAGAAATCTAAAACACGAGAACAACCAAGAACCAAGTAAGCTTTAACTGCTTAGTAAGTTATAAGAAATTGTAAAAGTATACAATTTAACATTATACTAATTGGGTCAATTTATTTTAATCATTATTAAAATTTATAACCATAGGCATAAATCATCACACCATTCATTAACTATCATATTTCATAGCCTTGAGACTGAATACTCAAACATTTCATATTAGGTTTCACCTTGAACTATAAACCACTTTCTCATATCAAAACAAATTCATAAGCAAATAAATACATCACATTTCTTTAATTCTATATGCAAATATCACTTACCGAATTTGTACTAAATTTTCAAAACCATCATGAATCACATACCTGATCATTTTATTTTGTTTAACACATTTCATTAACCAATATCCTTGGAGGATTTGCAAACCCGCGCACTCAGTGCCAAACCGTGTAACATATCGCACACTTAGTGCCGTCACCTTAACATATCGCACACATAGTGCCAAATACCTGTAATGTATCGCACACTTAGTGCCATTACATTAATATTCCGCACACTTAGTGCCAAATGACCGATTTCACACACACAGTGCTCGGTATTTAGATTTGCACACTTAGTGCTTTTATTGAACTTGTTACTCACTTCAATAAATACATATATTCATACAATTTAGCTTATTACATCTATATACCAACATCACATTCGACTATACTAATGATATACAAATATACATCACATTCAGCCAAATTCATCAATCAATGTCTCACATAGCTATATCATTAACATATATGTAAACTTCACATTCAACTAAATTCATCTCCCAACCATTATTGCATTCGGCATTATCATATTGTACATATTTACCTCTATTGAATACATTACATCATTATAGATAAAAATTCAATTCAACCCAATTGCTTAAAAACTTACCTCGGGTATCGACGCACTTTGTTTTCCGACTATTCAATTAACTTCTCCTTTCCCCAATCCAATACCGATCCTTTTTGTTCTTGATCTAATAAATTTCAAATTAAGCTCATTCAAACATATTTTCATTCAATTTAGTCCAAAAACACATAAATGGGCAAATTACATTTTTACCCCTCATATTTCACATTTTTTAGAATTTAGTCCCTTTTGCACAAAACACAAAATATTCAAAATTTGACTACATCATGCTTAGGCCGAATGTTCATAGTCCTAATATAAGCTTATACATTTCATTTATTTTGCATTTTAGTCCCTCAAAAATTTATTTTTGCAATTTAATCCAAATTTCTCAATTTCATCAAAAATTAAAAAACAAAACTTGTTAATCTAACACATATAATCAATATTTCATCATCAACTACAAAAACAACAAGCTTCTTTCAATGGCAATTCACGAAATACACAACCAATTCAGAAATTCAAGCATGGGCTGGCTAAATCACATAACAACGACCTCAAAAACTTAAAAATTATCAAAAACCAAACAACTATCATACCTTAATTAAGCTTCAAATGGCCGAAACTTTCCTAGGTTTTCTTTCTTCTTCTTAAGCTCACATTCGGTCAACATTAAAAGATAGAGAAGGTGGATTTGTTTACTTTTTCTTTTTATGTTATTTTAACAGATATTATAAATTATAACTAGTTTACTATTTTAACCTTATTATGTTTTAATTATAAAACATAATAATATGGACAAAGTTGTCCTATGCTGCCCACTACCTTCTAAAATGGGCTATTTGCCCTTTAAGGATCCCATATTAAAAAGCCACTATCAATATGGCACTTCACACTTTAGTTTGTAACCTTTGCATTTTACGCGATTACGTCCTTTTATTTAATTTAAGCACACAAACAATCAAATTTTTATACAAAACTTTCACACATGCTAATTCACATATAATTAACACAGAAAATAATATTTAAAAATTTTTCTAACTCAGATTCATGGTCTCGAAACCACCGTTTCGATTAGGGCCAAAATTGGGATGTTACAGTCCGTCCATGGGCGTGTGCCCAGGCCGTGTAAAGTCTGCAGTTAGGATTTGGAATTTAAATCGCCACACGGCTGGACCACACAAAAGTGTGTATAAGCCATGTGGATAAGTCATAATGCCAAGGTTTGGAACACGGGCCAGGGCCACGGGTGTGTCAATGCCATGCGGAATTAGTCATTGTCGACCACTGGTGTAAGACACGGGCATGCCTTAGGGCAACACGAGCGTGTCCCTAGACCAACACGGGCGTGTGGCCCCTGTTTTGTTGGAAAGTTTTTCAAATTTGTAAAAGTTTCGGGATTAGTTCCAAAGCCTCTCGGAGGTATGTCTAGGGCCTCGTAGGCCAAGATTGAGTTTTGCGATGGGTTTATCAATGATATTTCATAGCCATTTCAAGGCGTTAAGTGCGATAAGTTAGGAAACGCCTCTAACCCGGTTCCGGCTTTGAATACAGGTATGGGGTGTTACACTTGGTGAATCGTAAATGGACCGAACCAATAGATTTTAGCTTACCTAGAAAGAACTTCAATCTAAAATTGAACAACAAGACTTGCTGACCTACTTCAAATTCTCGAACTCGAATGTGGTTGTCATGCCATTTCTTGAGTCTTTCTTTAAGTAATTTGGCATTTTCATATGAGAACATTCGAAATTCTTCTAATTCATTGAGTTGGAACATCCATTTCTCTTTCGTGAGCTTAGGATCCGAATTAAGCTGTGGAAAAGCCCAGTAAGCTTTGTGTTCTAACTCTAATGGTAGATGACAAGCTTTCCCAAAGACAAACCAATAGGGTGACATCCCTAAAGGTGTCTTGTATGCTATTATGTAAGCTCATAAAGCATCATCTAATCTTGTAGACCAATCTCGTCAGTTCAGGTAGATTACCTTCTCAAGTATGCATTTGATCTCCCTATTTGTCAGTTCAGCTTGCCCATTCGTCTACGGATGGTAGGCTATTGCAACCTTGTGTTTCACTCCATGCTTGTCTAATAACCATTTTAACCACTTGTTCACAAAGTGGGATCCTTCATCACTGATGATAGATCTTGGGGTTCCAAACCTTGTGAACACATGCTTCTGCAGAAACTTCATCACAACCTTACAATCTTTTGTCAGATATGCCTCAGCCTTGACCCACTTAGACACATAGTCTATTGCTACTAGTATGTACATCGAACATACTCTACCTTAATGATGTTTGTTCGAGGCATCTCATTTCTGTTGGTAACTTTTCCAACCCTTTGACATTGATTACAGCTCTTCAGGTGAGCATATGCATCCTTGAATAGTGTTGGCCAAAAGAATTCGGCTTGCAACACTTTGGCTGTTGTACGTGTACCTCTGAAGTGTCCCCCACTTGGAGCTGAGTGACAGTGGTATAAAATCTTCGGTATTTCATCTTCTACCACGCATCTCCTGATCATCTGATCTGCATACTTTTTAAACACAAATGGCTCCTCCCAAAAATTGTACTTCACATCGTGAAGAAACTTTTTCCTTTATTTATACGTCTTATTAATTGGCATCAACCCACAAGCTAAATAGTTAGCAATATCAGCAAACTAAGGGGTATTATGGACATGATTTGCCTTCAGTTTATGTTTATCTGGAAACATCTCCTGAATTGGTATAAGAGGTGAATTCCCTTCTTGTGGCTCCAATTTGGACAAGTGATCTGCTACTTGGTTTTCTACTCCCTTTCGATCTTGAATTTCTAGATCAAACTCTTGAAGTAGAAGTACCCATCGGATCAGCCTCGGCTTAGCGTCTTTCTTCACAAGTAAATACTTAATTTTCGAGTGGTCTGTATAGACAGTCACTTTGGTACCTACAAGATAAAATCGAAACTTGTCGAAAGCAAACACAATAGCAAGTAACTCTTTTTCTGTTACTGTATAATTCAGTTGATCTCCTCTTAGAGTTTGACTTGTGTAGTAGATGGGATGAAAAACTTTGTTGCTTTGCTGGCCCAAGACAGCTGCAATTGCGAAGTCACTTGCATCACACATCAATTTGTATGGCAAATCCCAGTCTGGTGTGACAATTATGGGTGCCGTGACTAATCGACTCTTCAAATCGTTGAAGGATTTTAAGCATACCTCACCAAACTTGAATATCGAGTCCTTCTCCAATAATTTGCACAAGGGTATAGCAACTTTGGAGAAGTCCTTGATAAATCTTCGATAAAAACCAGCGTAGCCCAAAAAGCTCCTAACACCTTTTATAGTTGTTGGAGGTGGGAGTTTCTCAATAACATCTACCTTTTCTTTGTCTACCTCGATCCTAAGTCTCGTTATCTGATGCCCTAGAACAATTCCTTCTCGTACCATAAAATGGCACTTTTCCCAGTTGAGTACGAGATTCATTTCTTCACATCGCCTTAGTACCTTAGCTAAATTGGCTAAGCAATCATCGTAAGTATCTCCGAATACCTCTCAACCATGTCAGTAAAAATAGACATCATACATATTTGAAATGTAGCAGGTGTATTACATAAACCAAATGGCATGGGTCTAAATGCAAACATACTGTACTGGTAGGTGAATGTCATTTTGTGTTGATCTTCTAGTGCTACTGTAATCTGATTATACCCTGAGCATCCATCGAGAAAATAGTAGTAATTTCGTCCTGCGAGTCTATCTAGCATCTGGTCTAAGAATAGCAAAGGAAAGTGATCTTTCCTAGTCTCCTTGTTCAGCTTCTGGTAATCGATACATGTTCTCCATCCTATAACTGTTCTAGTCGGTATCAATTCATTGTTCTCGTTTCTACGACCGTGATACCTCTTTTTTTTTGGCACGCACTAGACCAGACTTACCCATGAACTGTCTGAGTTAGGATAGATGATACCCGCATCTAACCACTTGATGATCAATTTTTTACTACGCCTTTCCTGATAGGGTTTAGTCTCCGTTGTCCATCGATCGTCCCTTTTTTGCCATCTTCCAGGATAATCTTATGCATGTATACAGATGGACTAATACCGCGAATATCGCCTATGGTCCATCTGATGGCCTTCTTGAATTTTTTCAAAACTAAGATAAGTTTCTCTCCTTGCTTAATGGTCAATTCTGTTGAAACAATCACAGGCAAAGTAGAAGCGTTACCTAAATAAATGTATTCTAAATGAGAAGGTTGTAACATCCTCAAAAGGGCCTACGCATTTTCAGTTTAATTGAAAGAAATAACAAGTCTTAAGCATAATGAATAAATTTTTGATATTTTTGGATACTCAGAAATGTATAAAAATGCATGGAAATGAAAATAAACATTTTTGGAAACCTGAACATTTTTGGAAACCTGAACATTTTTGGAAACCTGGAAATGCATTAGGACATGAACATTTTAGGAAACCCAGAAATGTAAGGAAATGGTTCAAAAATGGAAAGTACACATTTTTGGAAACTAAGAAATGAAAATGGAAATGATCCAAAAATGGAAAGTATACATTTTAGGAAACTTGGAAATGTTAGAAAAATGGCAAGTTACAGAGCCGATCGAAAATTTTAGGAAACTTAGAAATGACCCCGAAATGATGAGTTTTAAAGTTTAAAATAGGAAATAAAGGCAAGAGGGCCTTAAAAGAAAAAGTTGGGAAAATTTGACACACAAACAGGCTTGGAAATGTGGTCTGAAGATGCCACTTAGGGCCTATGGAAATGGCACCATGTGAAGGAGGCATGGGCCTGGGTTCGAGTCACAAGGGAAGCAAATAAATGAAGTTTAATTTTTGCTTCCCAGGCTTAAAGGTGGACGGCACAAGCATCTAGAAACCAAGGTGTTTTAATTCCATAAATACATGATTAAAAGTGATAAATAAGGGATTTTAAATTAGGATTATTTGAGGAGATAAATAAAAAAGTTAAACACCTTTAATTTGGAATAAAAGTGATAATTAAAGGTTAATATTATCACTTGAGGAGTAGTGGCCAAGTAAGGGACTCTCCTATTGATAATTTCGGCTAGAGGAGGGAAACTAAAAGAGTTTCTCTCATCTTTCTAGTGTTCTTAGAAATTCTCTAAGCTCTCTCTCTCTCTCTGCCGAATTTTCATTAAGCAAAATCCTCTCTTTTTCTTCTAGTTTCTTCTCCGTTTCTCTTTGTTAAGTTCGAATCTTTGTGGATTCTAAGAAAGAGGGCAATCATTTACAACAACAAAAGGGTAAGATCTGTAATCAATCAATTGTTATTTCTCTTCTTTCCATCGAAATCAAGGTACTAACTCTGTTAGCAAATTTGGCCGAAAATTTGAAGGATCCTTCGGGAAATCTAAGGATCTAAGGTAAGAAAATTTATTCGATTAAAGGTTATGATGTATATGTTAGATCAGATCTAACATGAAGATTTCGACGAGATATAAAGGAGGCAAGAAATCGGTTTGGGAATCCCATCACAAGGTAAGTGATATTCGGCCAAGGCTTAATTTTGGTATTTGGGGTTATTTCTCATTTATTGCAAAAATTTGGAGACTCACATGGTTACATGATTTAGTGTTAGCCGATTTCAAGGAAGGAATATTAGCAATTTTGGGACTTGATTTACAATCATCCAATTCGGCAACAAGGTAAGTAATACAAATCCTACTAGGATTTGGTTTTCAAACCAAATAAGGTTATTAATATATTTTAATGATTGGCCGAATATAGGAGTGAAAGATCTAGATCGGTAGATCGTTCTTGGGATTCAGGGGAACCTATTAAGCGAATCAGTGTGTACTCACACTAACTTTCAATATATATTATGGCAATAATTGTTTTAATATATGAATGTGTATAAGAATGAGAATGTGGCTAAGTACCACAAATGTTATGGCAAAAAGTACCCAGGTACGTATTCCTACTTTTGATAGGATTATGAATGTGTTATATTACGAAAAGTGACATGAATGTGAATTTAAGTATGATAGGAATGATATGTAATAATTGGGGGCATTTGGGATATATGTGAAGGGAGAAAGTGAAGGTGATGACTACGGTCTCACCAACGAATTATGGTGACTACGGTCACATTATTGAAAATGGTAACTTCGGTTACATTATTCGAATATAGTGTCTAAAGACACAATGTAAGTGGGCGATGAGCACGTCGATCGCAAATGATCGCCTTCGATGGTGTGTAGCGGATGGAGGGTCGACTTAGTAGTCCTCACGATTGTACGAGGTTTGTGTACGAGTGGTGTGTAGCGGATGGACAAATAGGCTTGGGTTTGGGTTGCATCATCCTTCATTTTGTATGAACATGAGATTGATATGACTTGTATGCCCGATTTGTTGAAAATTAGCATTGTGTACACATTGAGTCAATGGACTCACCCGTTGGGGAATTATTTTTCAGGTGATGAGCGGTAATGGACCGGGTGGCGGGGAGCTAAGGGTGGCCATGCATCACTTGAAGAATTTATTTAGAAATTTGGACTTTATATAATTTTAGTACTTTAAATTTTATTTTGGGTTTGAATGATGTAATAAGGCCATAAGGCCCAGTTGGATTTTCTTTATTTCATTTATTTTTATTTGATTATGATACAATTTATTTTTATTAAAGTTAAGTAAATTTATTTCTTTTAAAATAATAAACCCTAAAATTATTTTGTCACCTTATTTAAGTTGGATTTTTAAAATTTATTAAATGGGTTCCAATTTAAGCCCAACCCAAACCAATGTTTTCTAAAATTTACAATTTTTCTCTAAGTAACCAAGAATTTTAAAACCGGTTTACTTAAGGAACATACGAGATCCAGTTGGGCTCGTGGGCAGTGTGTGGGGTGTTTGATTTGTATCGAGCCCGATTTTAAACTCTCGGCTTTTGTGGGCTAAGGCCCAAAACATTTTTAATTCGAGCCCAAATGATTTTCTACGTGAAAATAGCGGAGTTTCGGCATGGCTTTGAGTCTCCACCAAAGATCCACGGTAAGTACCCTAACTCTATGTGTGATTATGTGATTTATATAGGGGTAGAAAAGGCATGGAACGCGTAGAATAGTGTGATAGGAATTTGAGCCCACAGGATTAGATTACTCAAACACATGAAACTTATAAGACTTAATGAACTTAACAAACCTATGGCTAAGTCATTGAGCTAGGGTGTGGTAACCCCACATGCGCATGTCTAGGATTGGATGCGGAAGAGCACGGTATTTAAACATCCTAGTGACTCACCTCCTCTTCGCAGTATCCTGCAGTGCGTAGCCTCAGTTCACCCTAACTCGGAGGGCTCGGTGGTGTGGCAACCTGCGTGCGCATGTCTAGGAATGGTTTGGTGAGAGCTTGGTATTTAAGCGATCCCGCGTGACTCACCTCCTCTCCACTCGAATCTGCACAGTGCGTAGCTTTGGTTCACCACGACCAAAGAGGGCTAGGACATAGGGTAAACATAATGACTAAAACCCAAAAGGGAACTAGCCATGTTTTTTTTAAAAAAAAAAAAGAGAACAAAACAACAAACCCTAGATTTCAAAACTCTTAAAATTACTTCACTAAATTTTCGAAAACCATCTTTACAAAATTTTTCTGAAAAATTTCTAATTTGTGAAAATTACAAAATGCCCTTAGTGGCAAAATTACCAAAATGCCATTGATTCACAAATTGCCAAACTTCTCAACGATTTTGCCAAAACTTCATTATTTTATAAACATTCAAAAACCCTAATTTGTAAAATATCAAAATACCTTGATTTTTGGAAAATTACAAAATTGCCCCTAACTTACAAAATTACCAAAATGACCCTGATTCCCAAAATTTTTGCAACATCTCCATTTTGAAAGGTTAAACTCTCAACAAGAACCCACAAAATTTTACAACTTTTGAAATATCCCTGATTTGTTAGTTTTTCCAAATATACCCCAGTTTGTGGAAAAAATTACCAAAATACCCCTGAGGTCGAAAATTACCAAAATACCCCTGAATTTCGAAATTTTTCCAAAATTACCCCGGGACTTTAAAATTACCAAAATACTTTCGACAAAATCACCGAGGAATTTTTTTTATTTTGGAAAATTACGAAATTCCCCCTGTAGGACAAAATTACGAAAATACCCTTGGGTAGTGGAAAAACAACAACGATGAAAATTACAACGTTTCTCTGAATGAACGAAAGTTCATAATTGTTTGATGGATGGATGAATGAATGAAAGACCGTGTGCTGTATGAATACGAAAGAACCACTTTTAAATTCTTCTTCACAAAACATCTTCGCGGGTAATAAGTGAAACAAGAATACTAATTCATAAAACTTCTTAATCAGATCTCGACGATAGAAAATGAGCTCTAGAGGACGTGGTCACCGTGGAAGAGGTAGAGGAAGAATGACTGTGTCAGAACCCGTTAGATCGGGTCAAGGTTCTGACAATGAGATACCACTGCCACCACCACCCATTTGTTAATGTTGAGCGGCGAGGCTCGGACGGGGAAGATCTTTGTGTCGCAGTCGTCTTTGCGAGTTTTGGAATTGGTGGCTGGTGCAGGAGGAAATTCAGGAACTCGTAAGTCTGTGCCTGAACGGCTCCGAGCTAATGGAGCCAAGATGTTTCGTGGAGTGTCTGGAGTAGCACCCGATCTGGTGATCTTGGTTGGAAGCAACGGAGCGCATCATGGATGAGCTCGACTTGACCCCCGAGGAGAAGTTGAAAGGGATGGTGGCACTATTACGCGATGAAGCGTATTAGTGGTGGTTAACTGTTCGGGATGGTGCTACGGCTGCAGATTTGACCTGGGAATACGTTAAAGAAGCATTTCAGAAAAAGTATGTGGGAACCAGGTATACGGATGAACAAAGAAAGGCTTTTCTGGGATTAGTACAAGGAAGTAAGTCCGTCGCAGAATATGAGGCGGAATTTCTGAGGTTGAGCCGTTATGCTCGAGGTGTAGTGGCAACTGAGCATGAACGCTGTGTCCATTTTGAGGACGGACTGAGGGACGATCTGAGACTGTTGATAGCACCGCATTAGGAGCAGGGATTCTCTGCTTTGGTGGAAAAGGCCAAAGTGGCCGAGGGAATCAAGGATGCTACCAAGCAGGCTGTGGATAGGAATAAGCCCAAAAGAGGTTTTGGGCCATCCGGAAAGGGTTATAAGAGGCCTAGAGTTGACGCCCACAGAATCAACAATTTGAGTGCAGCACGGCCGCGAGAATCGCCTTGTGAGCATTGTGGAAAGAGGCACTTTGGAGAATGTTGGAAAAAGACAGGACGATGTCTCAAGTGTGGGTCCAAGGACCATATGCTTAAAGATTGCCCCAAGCTGCAAGATGAGAGCCGACCAGCAGCTCAAAATGCTAACCAGGCTGGTAGAGGCGGACAGCAGCCTCAAAGGGGTCGTGGTTCGGCAAACAGAGAAAATGGCAGAGGTCGTGGAGCCCAGGGCCGAGGTGCTGCTAATGCCGAAGCAAGGCAACCGGGTTTGGTTTATGCGGTTCGCCGGAGGGAAGATGGAGACACGCCGGATGTTATAACCGATACGTTCTTTATTCATGACAAACCCGTTTTGCTCTAATTGATGTGGGCTCTACCCGTTCATATGTTGCATGTAGTGTAGTGGAAACACTAGGCCTAGACTCTGAACTCTCTGATAAGAGATAACTGTAGTAAGCCCATTAGGCCAAACCGTAGTAATAGATAAGATTTTTCGGAATGTACCCCTAGAGATTCAGGGAATAAACTTTCGGGCTGATTTAATGGTGTTACCCTTCGGAGAATTTGAGCTTATACTTGGAATGGATTGGCTAGTAGAGCATCGAGCCGTGTTGGATTGTGAGGCTAAACGTATGGAACTAAGGACCCCGGAGGATGAAGTAGTAGTGAAGATCGGCGAAAGGAGGAACTACTTGTCTAACGTAGTTTCGGCACTAAAGGCTGAGAAAATGGTTAAGAAAGGGTGCAGGGCGTTCCTGGCCTTCGTAAGTGCGTTAGGTGGAAAGGATGAAGGTGTCTATAGAGTTAGAACCGTAAGAGATTTTGGAGATGTATTTCCGGAGGAATTACCAGGAATACCCCCAGATAGGGAGGTGGAATTTGGAATTGATTTGCTACCAGGAACAGCTCCTGTGTCAATCTCTCCATATCGAATGGCGCCAAAGGAGTTAGTGGAGCTCAAGGCTTAAATCCAAGAGTTGTTGGATCGTGGGTTTATTCGACCCAGTGTGTCTCCATGTGGAGCACCGGTCCTATTTGTGAAGAAAAAGGATGGAACTATGTGTATGTGCATAGATTATCGTCAGTTGAATAAGCTGACCATCAAGAACAAGTATCCTTTGCCAAGGATAGACGACTTGTTCGATCAGCTGAAAGGGGCAGCTGTGTTCTCGAAGATAGACTTAAGGTCGGGATATCACCAGTTGAAGGTGAAGGAGGCTGACATCCATAAGACCGCTTTTAGGACAAGGTATGGCCATTTTGAGTTTGTGGTGATGCCGTTTGGTTTAACGAACGCTCCAGCCGAGTTCATGGACATGATGAATCGGGTTTTCCAACCTTACCTGGATAGGTTCGTCGTTGTATTCATCGACGATATTTTGGTGTACTCAAAGTCAGAAAAGGAGCATGATGAGCATCTCCGAGTTGTGTTGGAAGTGTTAAGGGAAAAGAAGCTCTATGCCAAATTCAGCAAATGTGAATTTTGGCTTAAGGAGGTGGCATTCTTAGGTCATGTGGTATCCGCAGAAGGAATAAGAGTGGATCCTAGGAAGATCGAAGCAGTGTTGGATTGGAAACCACCTAGGTCTGTGGCTGAGATCCGAAGTTTCTTAGGCTTGGCAGGCTATTACAGAAGGTTTGTGGAAGGATTCTCGTCAATAGCCGCGCCTTTGACAAAGTTGCTAAGGAAGGAAGTACCCTTTGAATGGACTAATAAGCAGCAGGAGAGCTTTGAAAAGCTTAAGAGGGTGTTGACGGAAGCTCCCGTGTTAATTCAGCCGGAGGCAGGCAAGGATTTCGTAGTATATTGTGACGCTTCGCACACAGGGTTAGGCTGTGTACTAATGCAAGAAGGAAAAGTAGTCGCTTATGCGTCTCGGCAGTTAAGGCCGCATGAGGTTAACTACCCAACTCATGACTTGGAGCTCGCAGTAGTGGTTTTCGCCCTCAAGGTTTAGAGGCACTACCTTTATGGAGAAAGGTCAGTAATTTACACGGACCACAAGAGCCTTAAGTACTTGTTGACTCAGAAGGAGTTGAACTTGAGGCAACGAAGGTGGGTGGAGTTGTTGAAAGATTATGATTGTTCGGTAGAATACCATCCGGGCAAGGCGAATATGGTAGCTGATGCCCTAAGTAGGAAGGTTGTGTCGGATTTAAGGGCTTTGTTCGCTCACTTAAGTTTGTATGATGACGGAAGCCTGTTGGCAGAGTTACAAGTCAAGCCCACATGGCTGAAGGAGGTGAAAGAGGAACAGTTGGCAGATAAGGACTTAAGTACTAAGTTACAGCAAGTACAGCAAGGAGGATTAAAGGACTACGGCATCAATGATAAAGAAGTACTGTGCTACAAGGGAAAGGTTTGTATGCCGAGGGATAAGGAGTTGAGACAAAGGATTCTTCGGGAAGCGCATGGTAGCCCTTATGCTATGCATCCCGGAGGCATCAAGCTGTATAGAGATCTAAGGGAATAATTTTGGTGGTCAGATCTGAAACGAGAGGTGACTGAATTTGTGGGGAAATGTTTGACGTGTCAGCAAGTAAAGGCTGAACACCAAGTCCCATCAGGATTGCTTCAACCAATCGAAGTTCCCCAATAGAAGTGGGAGAGAATCACCGTGGACTTCGTTAGTGGGCTTCCCCTTACGCCTACTAGGAAGGACTCGGTATGGGTGATAGTGGACCGTTTGACTAAGTCCGCGCACTTTATCCCAATAAGAATGGATTATACTCTTCAGAAGCTAGCTAAGTTATATGTGGCGGAGATCGTGAGGTTACATGGAGTACCAATGTCGATCATCTCCGATAGAGACCCAAGGTTCACGTCTCGGTTTTAGAACGCACTTCATCAAGCTTTAGGCACTAAGTTGGACTTCACTACGGCTTTTCATCCACAATCGACAGGCGACCGAGCAGGTTATACAAGTGTTAGAGGATATGTTGAGAGGTTGTGTGATGGATTTCGAGGGAGTTGGGAGGATTACTTGCCTCTAGCCGGAGTTCGCCTACAACAACAAACTATCGGGCAAGCATTCGGATGGCACCATACGAAGCCTAATCGTATGGAAGGAAATGTAGAACACCAACTTGTTGGATCGAGTTAGAGAACGCGCGCGCTCGGGTCCAGAGTTAGTGGCGGGCGAGGAGAAGGTGGAATTAATTCGGGCACGGTTGAAGGAAGCTTCGAGCAGAAGGCGAAGCCGTCTGCACGCACCTTAGGCGAAGGAAATCGAGTTTGAAGTAGGAGATCAAGTATTCTTGAAAGTTTCGCCTTGGAAGAAGGTTATAAGGTTTGGTCGCAAAGGGAAGTTAAGCCCAAGGTTTATAGGCCCTTATCAAGTGCTGAAGCGAGTTGGGCCAGTGCCGTACCAATTGGAGTTACCACCAGAGTTGCATCAAGTGCACGACGTATTTCATGTATCCATGCTACGTCGCTATCGATCGAATCCGTCTCATGTGGTACCTATTGAAGAAGTGGAGCCAAGGCCAGATCTATCCTACGAGGAGGAGCCGATTCGGATCTTGGAACGTGACGTGAAAGTACTACGAAGGAAGTTGGTGCCTTTAGTCAAGGTGTTATGGCGCAATCATGGATCGGAAGAAGCTTCGTGGGAGTCAGAGGAGACAATGCGACAGCAATACCCTTAATTGTTTAGTTAGGAAATTTTGAGGACGAAATTTTCTTTAAGGGGGATAGAACTGTAACATCCTCAAAAGGGCCTATGCATTTTCAGTTTAATTGTAAGAAATAACAAGTCTTAAGCATAATGAATAAATTTTTGATATTTTTGGATACTCGAAATGTATGAAAATGCATGGAAATGAAAATAAACATTTTTGGAAACACGAACATTTTGGAAACACTGAACATTTTTGGAAACACTCGAAATGCATTAGGACATGAACATTTTAGGAAACCAGAAATGTAAGGAAATGGTTCAAAAATGGAAAGTACACATTTTGGAAACTAAGAAATGAAAATGGAAATGATCCAAAATGGAAAGTATACATTTTAGGAAACTTGGAAATGTTAGAAAAATGGCAAATTCTGAGCCGATCGAAAATTTTAGGAAACTTAGAAATGACCCCGAAATGATGAGTTTTAAAGTTTAAAATAGGAAATAAAGGCAAGAGGGCCTTAAAAGAAAAAGTTGGGAAAATTTGACACACAAACAGGCTTGGAAATGTGGTCTGAAGATGCCACTTAGGGCCTATGGAAATGGCACCATGTGAAGGAGGCATGGGCACAGGTTCGAGTCACAAGAGGAAGCAAATAAATGAAGTTTAATTTTTGCTTCCTGTGCTTAAAGGTGGACGGCACAAGCATCTAGAAACCAAGGTGTTTTAATTCCATAAATACATGATTAAAAGTGATAAATAAGGGATTTTAAATTAGGATTATTTGAGGAGATAAATAAAGGATTAAACACCTTTAATTTGGAATAAAAGTGATAATTAAAGGTTAATATTATCACTTGAGGAGTAGTGGCCAAGTAAGGACTCTCCTATTGATAATTTTCGGCTAGAGGAGGAAACTAAAAGAGTTTCTCTCATCTTTCTAGTGTTGCCGAAATTCTCTAAGCTCTCTCTCCCCTCTCTGCGAATTTTCATTAAGCAAAATCCTCTCTTTTTCTTCTAGTTTCTTTTCCGTTTCTACTGTCAAGCCGAATCTTTGTGGATTCTAAGAAAGAGGGCAATCATCTACAACAACAAAAGGGTAAGATCTGTAATCAATCAATTCTTATTTCTCTTCTTTCCATCGAAATCAAGGTACTAACTCTGTTAGCAAATTTGGCCGAAAATTTGAAGGATCTTTCGGGAAATCTAAGGATCTAAGGTAAGAAAATTTATTCGATTAAAGGTTATGATGTATATGTTAGATCAGATCTAACATGAAGATTTCGACAGATATAAAGGAGGCAAGATATCGGTTTTGGGAATCCCATCACAAGGTAAGTGATATTCGGCCAAGGCTTAATTTTGGTATTTGGGGTTATTTCTCATTTATTGCAAAAGCCGGAGACTCACATGGTTACATGATTTAGTGTTAGCCGATTTCAAGGGAAGGAATATTAGCAATTTTGGGACTTGATTTACAATCATCCAATTCGGCAACAAGGTAAGTAATACAAATCCTACTAGGATTTGGTTTTCAAACCAAATAAGGTTATTAATATATTTTAATGATTGGCCGAATATAGGAGTGAAAGATCTAGATCGGTAGATCGTTCTTCGGGATTCAAGGAACCTATTAAGCGAATCAGGTGTGTACTCACACTAACTTTCAATATATATTATGGCAATAATTGTTTTAATATATGAATGTGTATAAGAATGAGAATGTGGCTCAGTACCACAAATGTTATGGCAAAAAGTACCCAGGTACGTATTCCTACTTTTGATAGGATTATGAATGTGTTATATTCTGAAAAGTGACATGAATGTGAATTTAAGTATGATAGGAATGATATGTAATAATTGGGGGCATTTGGGATATATGTGAAGGGAGAAAGTGAAGGTGATGACTACGGTCTCACCAACGAATTATGGTGCCTACGGTGTACAGGTTGGTACGGGTGGTGTGTAGCGGATGGACAAATAGGCTTGGGTTTGGGTTGCATCATCCTTCATTTTGTATGAACATGAGATTGATATGACTTTTTTGCCTGATTTGTTGAAAATTAGTACTGTGTACACATTGAGTCTGTGGACTCACCCCGTTGGGGAATTATTTTTCGTGTGATGAGCGGTAATGGACCTGGTCGGCGAGGAGCTAAGGGTGGCCATGCATCACTTGAAGAATTTATTTAGAAATTTGGACTTTATATAATTTTAGTACTTTAAATTTTATTTTGGGTTTGAATGATGTAATAAGGCCATAAGGCCCAGTTGGATTTTCTTTATTTCTGTTTATTTTTATTTGATTATGATACAATTTATTTTTGATTAAAGTTAAGTAAATTTATTTCTTTTAAAATAATAAACCCTAAAATTATTTTTTCACCTTATTTAAGTTGGATTTTTAAAATTTATTAAATGGGTTCCAATTTAAGCCCAACCCAAACCAATGTTTTCTAAAATTTACAATTTTTCTCTAAGTAACCAAGAATTTGAAAACCAGTTTACTTAAGGAACATACCAGATCCGGTTCAGGCTCGTGGGCCAGGTGTGGGATGTTTCAAAGGTAATACATTGAGTTCTAATTTAGGTGGCTCCTCGATCGACGCTTTTGGTTGGGAACAGTCCCTCTTTCTAGCTCCAAAGATTCAAAAGGGGATTGCGGATTAAATCCCATTTGATTAGCTTCCAGCAAAGCTAAGTATTCATCCTCCTCTTCATCATTTGGGGGATCCGATGTCAATATTCTATACAGTCGGTCCTCAACATAGTTGAGTTCCTTCTCCATTATTAAATCCTCTAAATCGAACACTACAGAGCAATCATCAATTGTGTCAGGAAATCGCATAGACTTAAAGACGTTAAATGTTACCTGATCATCCTAAACTATAACACCCCTAACTCGTATCCATCGCCAGATTAGGGTTAAAGGCATTACCAAATAGATTGAAAACTTTTACAGACATTTCATAATACAAATCATCAATCACAATCAAGTGTCCCTTTTATAGGTCAACGAGACCTTAATCATGCTTTAGAATAGGGTCGGGACTAAACCGAATACATATGGAATTTCTCAAAAATTTAAAAACTTTTCTAAGGTACAGAGGTCACACACCCGTGTGGGCAGGCCGTATGCCTTCCATGGTTACCAGACACCCCCATGTGTCCTGGTCGTGCCAAAATAGAGCATGTATACTAACTTATCCACACGGCCACTAGACATGCCCATGTGCCATGGCCGTGTAAAATTAGGCTAGCTACTGACTTGTTCACACGGTCACCAGGCACGCCCGTGTGCCACAACCGTGTATGCAAAATAAGCCATTTGTAAGGCCAAAATGCCACCCACAAGCAATATACCAATTCATTTCATACACAATTGACAACCAAAAACATGTCAAATTAATCAAAAAAATATTTACATCCAATCTCATTTCCAATCATGCCAATTTGCACAACTAAAACACATACATTCAAGCATGATTCATCTACATTTATCTTTCATATAATCACTCCTTTGCTCAAACATACATACTCATAATGCATTCATATGCTTACTATAGCCTTGGCCATTTCATTAGCTACTAAGCCATACCAAATCATTCATCATATATCATATTCACTCATGCATATTACCAATATTTATCTAGCCACATCTCATGGATATTTATACACCTTTCAAACATAATCCAAAATGACTAGTCTATACATGCCATATTTAACTATATACACATTTTCAAAGTACCAAAACAAGTTTGAGTAGTGTGATGACGATCCTCGACGGTCCCCGAGCCTTCAGTAGCTTTGACGATCTATGAAACAGAGCAAACACACACAGAGTAAACTTTAAAAAGCTTAGTAAGCCATATACAAATAAATTTAGCATAAAATGCATATAACCATATTGATCCAATGACATTATTGATTCTCATAGCAAATTCATCACTTATATTCTTTGGCTCATTTGCTTAGCCATATCTTACCATATTCTTCAACTCAAATATCACATATACATATGGCTTATTCAAGCATATCTTCACATATTATCTCATCATTTATATACACATATTCATCTTAGTAAGTTCATATAGACACTTACCTTTCATACACACATAGTGTACTTTTCAAATGTTCCTGAAATCGATATACAACTCACATAGTCGTTCATTTCTCAGATTTGCCCATTAAACTATTCGAATCTAATAGGATACACAGAGTGCTCGGAATAGTCGTATAATGCCAATGTCCCAGACGTGGTCTTACATGTAGTCAGATGTCGATGCCACTGTCCCAGACAGGGTCTTACACGAATCATTCCGATGCCAATGTCCCGGACATGGTCTTACACGTAAATCTCATATCGGTGCCAACGTCCCAGACATGGTCTTACACAAAATCTAGAACCAATGCCAACGTCCCAGACATGATCTTACATGATATCACATATCAGACACTTATGTCATGACATACACTATCCTATCTATCCCTAGGTTCAAACGGGACTTCTCGAACATTATCAACTTGTCGACTTATTCGTAACTCGTATTTCATATACATTCCATCACAATGGATATTCATAACAATTCACATTCCATATATACACAAATAATTCAATGCAATTACATTTATTTCTATATCAACTTACCTCGAGTTCGGTTTAACGGAAACGTACGGCTATTCAATGATTTTTGACTTTCCCCGATCTAAATTCATTTTCTTTGGTTCTTGATCTATACATATATAGATTTAACCGATTCATTCATCGAATCATTCAATTCTATCAAAAACACATATTTAGGGCAATTTACAAATTAGCCTTCATATTTTCACATTTTGACATTTTAGTCCCTATTTCACAAAATCACAATATTCACCAAATTTGCTTTTACCCATGCTTGACCGAATACACACTATGCTCATATCAATCCATATATTTCATTTATTACACAAATTAGTCCTTCAAAATACTATTTTCATAATTTAGCCCTATTTAGCTAAATTCACCAAAATTTCAAGAACAAAACATGTTCATTAAACACATATCTTTCATTTAACACCAATACTCATCACAAAGCTCACCATTTCATCAATGGCACATCTCATGAACATCATCAATTCTTCAAACTACAACATGGGCTTAATAGTAGACTAAGCAACAATCTCAAAAACATAAAATTTATCAAAAACCGATCAAAAACATACCTTAAATTTGGCCACAAGCTAACCGAATATTAGAAGCATTCAAACCCTTTCTTTTCTTCTTTGATTTTCAATCAAGATGATAAGAATATGACTATTTTTCATGTTTTATTACATTAAATTAAATTTAATAACATAATTCCAATTTTAGCCTTTAAAACAATATCTATATAACATAGAATACAATGTCATTTTTGACCATTGCCATCCACTAACTAAATAGTGGTCTAATTGCCTCATAAGGCCTCCACCTTTATTAGCCACTACACATAGGTGCTTTAGCAAATAGCTTGCAAATTTTGCATTTAATGCAATTTAACCCTTTTCTCAAATTAAACACACAAATGATCAAATTAACTTATGGAATTTGTAATATCCTGAAATTGGGCTTATGTATATTTGCTTAATTATATGAGATAGCATGTCCTATGTGTTATTAATGTGTTATGTGAATTTTGGGAACCTTGGAATGTAAGGAAATGCTTTAGAAAATATTAAGTTTAAAGTTTAAAAGAGGGAACTGAAGAAAGGTGGTCTTAAGAGAATTAGTAGGGAGAATATGACACACAAAGAGGCTTGGAAAAGTGGCTTGGAGGCACCACTTAGGGCCTCTGGAAATGACGCCACATGCAGGGGTAATTGGGCCAAGGTTCGAGCTGTAGGGGAAGCAAAATAAAAGTTTTATTTTGCTGGAAGGATGAGCAGCAAGGGACGGCACCAAGGCTAGATTTTAGGAGCTTAAATCCTTTTATTTTTAGAGATAAATGGGGGATAATTGATGGGTTATTTTTGTTAATTTTAAACGAGGTGATAAAGGAGGAAAATGTGGGCTATGATAAGGAGAAGTGATGGCCAAGTAGGGGACTCTAAGCTTAGTAATTTGGCTAAGCTAGTAAAGGGGATAGCCGAATATCACTCAATACTTTTTGCCTTTCTTTCAAGCACTCTTTTCTCTCCAAGCTATCATCTTCTTCTTCTTTTTCTTTTATCTGTTTCTAGCCAGAACTCTCTATCCCCTATTTCCACCATTCTTTGTAACCTTTAAGGCTTCATACCTCTTCTTTTGTGACCCTTGTGGAAGCCGAATCCATAACCCCTTGCTACCCTTTTCAAGAGCCGAATACATAAGGTACTTCTAGTCGATTTTTCATCAAGTTTCAAAGTCGAATATCTCAGTGGTGACAGACTTAGATGCTGTCGAATTCTTCAGTAGGGGTAAGATCAAATTCGTTTTCCATTCTTTTTCGATAGGCTTGTCAAAATCTAAGATCTAATTCTTATTATTGTTCTTTGGCCGAAACTATAGAGAAGGTTTCGGGATTTGCCTATTGTCGACAACAAGGAAGGATCTTTCAGGATTTTCTTCGGGATTTCAAAGATCTAGGGTAAGCCACAAGTATTCGACCAAGGGCCATTTATTAGTATTTAAATGTTAGAAATTAATCTAACATGTGTCAAGGTGATTTCGACAGATACCGAGGGTAAATAGCAACTTTGGTATTTCAAATCACAAGGTAAAGTACATATGTACATTCGGCGAAGGCCCTGTTTAATGATTAGATCTGTTTCATATTATTCAAAAAGCCGGAAACTAACTTGTGATGTGATTAAGGTATTAGTCGATTGCAAGGTGAGAATTGGTCATGTTAATCCTTCGGGATTTGGGTTATTTGGTCGAATAGGCTTTTGCTAACATTAAGCGATTGACTCAATATAGGAATTGGAGAACTAAATCAGTAGATCGGGTTTCGAGAATTAGAATAAACTCGCTAAGTATACCAGGTGTGTACCCCACACTATTTCTTAATAGATGTATGGCTTTAATTTAATATAAGTGTTAATAAGAATGTGAAAAATATGGCTAAGGTACCATGCAATGGTACAAAGTACTTAGGTACGTTTTCCTACTCCTACTAGGATTGTAATGTGATCTGTTATGACATATTTGAAATTGTAAGAATAAGAAATAGGAATGTGACATATGCATATTTGTATGACCTGGGGCATTTTGGGTTATTATGAAAGAGGAAGTGAATGTGGTGACTTCGGTCACATTATCTGAATGTGGTGACTTCGGTCACAATTATCTGAATGTGGTGTCTCATGACACAAAATATACTATCTGGTGGCTATGCCACAAATTTTATAAGGGCGATGAGCATGTTGTCTGCAGTGATTGCCTTCGATGGTGTGTAGCGGATGGAGGGTTGACTTAGTAGTCCCTATAGTGTGCAGGTTGGTACGGGTGATGTGTAGCGGATGGTACCTAGGTTTTGGGATCGGGTTTGCATCATTTTATTTAAATACTATATGAATATGTATATGATCTGATATGCTTGAATCTGTTGGACTTAGTGTTGGTTGTGTACACCGAGTCCAGTATGACTCACCCCGTTGTGGGATTATTTTTCAGGTAACGATCAGTGATGGACTGGGTCCGCAGGAGCTTAGGGGTGGCCATGTTCAGCAAGGAATTTATTTAATTTGGACTTTTCTTTATATTTATATATTTTTAAATTTATTTTGGGTTTTCATTTGATGTAATAAGGCCATAGTATGAACTGCTATATGCATGCATTTTAATTCTTTTATTACGATATAATAAATGTTAAATCGAGGTTAAAACAATTTTTATAAAAATAAATTTTCTAATGTTTTGACACTTAAATTCAATTGATTCTTAATCTAAGGGTAAAGATCTTTAAAAATAAAATCGGTCAAGTCTTTTATTATAAAAACAAAGTTTTTAATAAATCACCGATTTCAAAATTAATAAGGTTTCCAATTGAACCCAACCTAAGCCACTTTTACCTCAAAACCATCCGAATTTTTCCAAAGTAACAAAAGAATTTTGAACCGTTTCACATCGAGGAACGTACCGGATCCGGTCAAGGCTCGTAGGCTGGGTTTAGGGTGTCTCAACTTGGTATCAGAGCCCAATTTTAAACTCTCGACCTGGGGTTTAAAGCCCACAATGTTTTAAAATTTAGGCCCAAATGGATTTATGGAAAATTTTTATGAAATAAGCAGGTTTTTCTGGCATGGCACCCAAGTCTCCGACCCGAAGTCCTCCAGGTAAGTACCCCTATCCATTTGTGTGATTTATAGTATGAACTGTAGAAGGGTAGAAATGGAACGTAGAATAGTACGATAGGTACTTGAACCCTAGGACTAGTTACCTCAACAATTTCATAAGACTTAATGCCTAATTAAACAAACCAATGGCTAAGTCGCCGAGTTAGGGTGTGGTAACCTTTGTGCGCATGTCTAGGATTGGATCCAGAAGAGCCTGGTTTTTAAGCAGTCCTAGTGACTCCTCTTCGCTGGATCCTACCTGGTGCGTAGCTTTGGTTCACCCTAACCAAGAGGACTCAGTCACAGGCTAAACCCAATAACTAAAACCCGAAAGGGACTAGCCATATTTTCCTGGAAACCCTAGTTTTAAAGTCACCAAATTACCCCTTTAAATAGTAGCAAAAATTTATTTTGGAAAATTTACAAAGAATTTTTGATTTGCAAAATTACCTAAATACCCCTAGTGGTAAAATTACTAAAATGCCCCTGGTTTTAAAATTACCAATTTTACCCCCGATTTCAATAACACTTTTTCGATTTTGCAAAAATGTCCCAAAACTTTATCGTTACAAAATACTAAGACACCTTGATTTGGAAATTTACGAGATTACCCCTGTTTCACAAAATTACCAAAATGACCCCCGATCTTTAAAATTTCTGCAACAACACCAATTTGGAAAGCAAATTCTCAAAAATAACCCCCAAGTTTTGCAAATTATGAAATACCCTTGATTTATTAAGATTTTCAACTTGACCCCGATTTATTACCAAAATACCCCTATAGGACAAAGGACGAAAATACCCCTGGGGTAGGAATAGACAAAAACATAGAAATAATGAAGGTGTGAGTGACGGATGCTATTGAATGAAGTTTCAAATGTATGTGCTCCTCTGAATTAGGATAGAAGACTTGAAACTTTGATTGATCGAAAGAACTACTATTAAACTCCTTTCATAAAATTTCTTCGCGGGTAATCAGTGGAACATATGCTAATGTATAAAATTTCTTAATCAGATTAAAATGTAAACATAGACATAAGCTCTAGGGGATATGGTCGTAATGTTCGTGGACGCGGTCGAGGCCGAATGACCGTGTCGGAACCCGTTAGATCGGGTCAAGGATCTGAGAATGAGGTACCACCACCACCAGCTGTTGGTACTGAATAGCAATATTAGACGGGAGGCGATCAGACGCAGTCGCGGTGTCTTTGTGAGTTCTGAATATGGTGGCTGGTGCTAGAGGAAATATGGGAGCTCGGAAGTCTATACCCGAGCGACTCCGAGCTAATGGAGCTGAGGTGTTCCGTGATGTATCTGATGTGGCACCCAGTACAGCTGAGTACTGGTTAGAGGCAACAGAACGAATCATGGATGAGCTAGATTTGACCCCTGAGGAAAAGCTGAAAGGAATAGTGGCACTGCTACGTGATAAAGCCTATCAATGGTGGCTCACAGTTAGGGATGGTGCCACAGCTAAGGATTTGACCTGGGAGTATATGAAGACAGCATATCAGAAGAAGTATGTTGGCACGCGTTACATCGACGCTGCAGAGAAAGCATTTCGGGGTGGTTCAAGGAACAAGTGCAGAGCGGAGTCACGGCTAAATTTCGAGGTCGAGCCGGTATGCTCGATGAGTAGTAGCTACGGAGTATGAGCGATGTGTCCGGTTTGAGGACGGACTAAGGGATGATCTGAGGTTGTTAATAGCTCCACATCAGGAACAGGAGTTTTCTGCATTAGTAGAGAAAGCTAAAGTGGCTGAATGGATTAAGGATTCTGTGAGGAACAATATGGATCAGAATAGGCCAAAAAGAGGTTTTGGATCGTCAGGACCATCGGGGAATGTTCAAAAGAGGTCTAGAGTTGATGGGCTGCGAGGTCAGCAAGCTGCTACAGGAGGGCAGTATCGTACTTGTGATCAGTGTGGGAAGAAGCACTTAGGGTAATGTTGGAAAAAGACGGGGGGATGCTTTAAGTGTGGGTCCAAGGACCATATGATTAAGGACTATCCAATGAAACCTGATGGGAATCGATCAGCAGTTCAGAATGTTAATCAGGCTGGTAGAGGTGGACAGCAGCCTCAGGGAGGTCGTGGTCCAAATGGTGCTGGCAGAGGACGTGGAACACTAGGCAGAGGTGTTGCTAATATTGAGGCAAGACACCCGGGTCTGGTTTATGCGGTTCACCGGAGAGAGGATGGAGACGCACCGGACGTTATAACCGGTACGTTCCTTATTCATGGCAAGCCTTATATTGCTTTAATTGATGTGGGCTCGACCCATTCTTATGTTGCATGTAGAGTAGTTGAAACTCTAGACATAGCCTCTGAACTTTCTGATAGGGAGATGACTGTAGTAAGCCCATTAGGTCAAACTGTAGTGGTAAATGAGATCTTCCGGAGTGTACCTTTAGAAATTCAAGGCGTAGTATTTTCTGCCGACTTGATGGAACTTCCCTTCGGAGAGAATTCGATCTCATACTTGGTATGGATGGCTAGTGGAACATCGGGCATGTGTTGGTGTGTGACTAAGCGAATGGAGTTAAGGACCCGGAGGATGAGGTGGTCATTATGATAGGAGAAAGAAGAAACTACTTGTCTAACGTAGTTTCGGCGTTAAAGGCCGAAAAGATGGTTCGGAAAGGGTGCAAGGTGTTTTCAACCTTTGTAAGTGCGTTAGATGGAAAGGAAGAAGGTGTCAGTGGAGTTAGAACTGTAAGGGATTTTGAAGATGTGTTTCCGAAGGAATTACCAGGAATACCCCCAGATAGGGAGGTGGAGTTTGGAATTGACTTGCTGCCGGGAACAGCTCCTGTGTCGATTGCCCCATACCGAATGGCACCAAAGGAGTTGGTTGAGCTCAAGGCTCAAATCCAAGAGTTGTTGGATCGTGGGTTTATTCGACCTAGTATGTCTCCGTGGGGAGCACCGGTCCTGTTTGTGAAGAAGAAGGACGAAACTATGCGTATGTGCATAGACTATCGTCAGTTGAATAAGCTGACCATCAAGAACAAGTATCCTTTGCCAAGGATAGATGACTTGTTCAATCAGTTTAAGGGGGCCGCAGTATTTTCAAAGATCAACTTATGGTCAGGATATCATCAGTTGAAGGTGAAGGAGGCAGATATCCATAATACAGCCTTTAGGACAAGGTACGGCCACTATGAGTTTCTAGTGATGCCGTTTGGATTGACGAACGCCCCAGCCGCGTTCATGGACATGATGAACTGGGTTTTCCAACCCTACTTGGATAGGTTCGTCGTTGTGTTCATCGACGACATCTTAGTGTACTCCAAGACGGAAGAGGAGCAGGATGAGCATCTTCGGATTGTGTTACAAGTGCTAAGGGAGAAGAAGCTCTATGCCAAATTCAGCAAGTGTGAATTTTGGCTGAAGGAAGTTGCGTTTTTGGGACATGTGGTATCTGCAGAGGGAATAAGGGTGGATCCTAGGAAGATCGAGGCAGTGCTAGATTGGAAACAACCTAAGTCGGTGGCCAAGATTCGTAGTTTCATGGGGTTGGCAGGCTACTACAGAAGGTTCATGGAAGGATTCTCCTCGATAGCCGCGCCATTGACAAAGTTATTGAGGAAGGAAGTACCTTTCGTATGGACGGATAAGCAACAGAAGAGCTTTGAGAAGCTTAAAAAAGTATTGACGGAAGCTTCAGTGTTGATCCAGCCTGAGGCAGGAAAGGATTTTGTAGTGTACTGTGACGCTTCTCATACAGGATTGGGATGCGTACTAATCCAAGATGGGAATGTAGTCGATTATGCGTCTCGACAATTGAGGCCACATGAGGTTAACTACCCAACTCACGATTTGGAATTGGCGGCAGTGGTCTTTACTCTTAAGGTGTGAAGGCACTACCTTTATGGAGAAAAGTCAGTAATCTACACAGACTACAAGAGCCTTAAGTATCTGTTGACTCAGAAGGAGTTGAACTTGAGGCAGCGAAGGTGGGTGGAGTTACTGAAGGATTATGATTGTTCCATAGAGTATCATCTGGGCAAGGCGAATGTAGTGGCGGATGCTCTAAGTCGAAAGGTTGTGTCGGATCTGAGGGCGATGTTCGAACATCTGAGTTTGTATGATGATGGGAGTTTGCTGGCAGAGCTGCAAGTTAAGCCGACGTGGTTGAATGAGGTGAAAGAGGGAGAAGTGGCTGATGAGGATTTGAGTGCTAAGATGCGGCAAGTTCAGAATGGTAGGTTAGAGGATTACAGTATGTCCAGTGATGGAGTATTGTGCTTCAAGAGTAAGGTATGTATGCCTAAGGACAAGGACCTAAGACAGAGGATTCTTCAGGAATCGCATACTAGCCCTTATGCTATGCATCCTGGAGGCACTAAGTTGTACAGAGATCTAAGGGAACAGTTTTGGTGGTCTGGTCTGAAGAAGGAAGTTACAGAATTTGTCGGCAAGTGTTTGATGTGTCAGCAAGTTAAGGCTGAACACCAGGTCCCGTCAGGATTACTTCAGCCGATAATGATTCCGCAGTGGAAGTGGGAGAGAATTACCATGGACTTTGTTAGTGGGCTTCCCCTTAAGCCTACTAAGAAGGACTAGGTTTGGGTAATAGTGGACCGTTTGACCAAGTCCGCGTATTTCATTCCGGTAAGAGTTGATTATTCTTTGCAGAAGTTGGCAAAGTTATATGTAGCAGAGATTGTAAGGTTGCATGGAGTGCCGGTGTCAATTATCTCAGATAGGGACCCAAGGTTTACTTCTCGGTTTTGGAAAGCGCTACATCAGGCTTTAGGCACCAAGTTGGATTTCACTACGAAGTTTCATCCACAATCGGATGGCCAATCTGAGTGAGTAATCCAAGTGTTAGAGGATATGTTGAGGGGCTATGTGATAGACTTCAGAGGGAGTTGGGAAGACTATTTGCCTCTGGCGGAATTTGAGTACAACAACAGCTATCAGGCCAGTATTTGGATGGCACCGTATGAAACGTTGTACGGACGGAAGTGTCGAACTCCTACGTGTTGGACTGAATTAGGGGAACGACAAGTTTTGGGTCCAGAGATTGTGGCAGAATCCAAAGAGAAGGTTGAGATAATTCGTGCACGAATGAAGGAAGCATCGGATAGGCAGAAGTCGTACGCAGATCTCAAACGGAAGGAAATAGAATTGATGTGGGAGATCATGTGTTTCTTAAAGTCTCGCCTTGGAAGAGGGTGATGAGATTTGGTCGAAAAGGGAAGCTAAGTCCAAGGTTTATAGAACCTTATCGGGTATTGAAGCGAGTTGGACCAGTGGCATACCAGTTGGAGTTGCCTTCAGAATTGAAGCAGATGCACGACGTATTCCATGTGTCCATGCTACGTAGTTATCGATCGGATCCATTTCTTGTGGTTCCAGTTGAAGAGGTGGAGTTAAGGCTAGATTTGTCCTACGACGAAGAGCCGATTCAGATCTTAGAGCGAGATGTGAAAGTGTTACTGAGGAAGTCAGTTCCTCTAGTCAAAGTGCTATGGCGTAATCATGGATCGGAGGAAGCTTCGTGGGAGCTAGAAGAAACAATACGACAACAATACCCTCATTTATTCCAGCCAGGTAATTTCGAGGACAATATTATTTTAAGGGGGGTAGAACTATAATATCCTGAAATTGGGCTTATGTATTTTTGCTCAATTATATGAGATAGCATGTGCTATGTGTTATGAATGTGTTATGTGAATTTTTGGAACCTTGGAATGTAAGGAAATGCTTTAGAAAATATTAAGTTTAAAGTTTAAAAGAGGGAACTGAAGAAAGGTGGTCTTAAGAGAATTAGTAGGGAGAATATGACACACAAAGAGACTTGGAAAAGTGGCTTGGAGGCATCACTTAGGCCTCTGGAAATGACGCCACATGCAGGGGTAATTGGGCCAAGGTTCGAGCTGCAGGGGAAGCAAAATAAAAGTTTTATTTTGCTGCAAGGATGAGCAGCAAAGGACAGTACCAAGGCTAGATTTTAGGAGCTTAAATCCTTTTATTTTTAGAGATAAATGGGGGATAATTGATGGGTTATTTTTATTAATTTTAAACGAGGTGATAAAGGAGGAAAATGTGAGCTATGATAAGGGAGAAGTGATGGCCAAGTAGGGGACTCTAACCTTAGTAATTTCAGCTAAGCTAGTAAAAGGGGATAGCCGAATATCATTCAATACTTTTTGCCTTTCTTTCAAGCACTCTTTTCTCTCCAAGCTATCATCTTCTTCTTTTTTTTTCTTTTTATCTGTTCTAGCCGAACTCTCCATCCCCCTATTTTCACCATTGCCGTAACTATTAAGGCTTCATACCTCTTCTTTTGTGACCCTTGTGGAAGCCGAATCCATAACCCCTTGCTACCCTTTTCAAGAGCCGAATACATAAGGTACTTCTAGTCGATTTTTCATCAAGTTTCAAAGTCGAATATTCCAGTGGTGACAGACTTAGGTGCTGTCGAATTCTTCAGTAGGGGTAAGATCAAATTCGTTTTCCATTCTTTTTCGATAGGCTTGTCAATATCTAAGATCTAATTGTTATTATTGTTCTTTGGCCGAAACTATGGAGAAGGTTTCGGGATTTGCCTATTGTCGACAACAAGGAAGGATCTTTCGGGATTTTCTTCGGGATTTCAAAGATCTAAGGTAAGCCACAAGTATTCGGCCAAGGGCATTTATTAGTATTTAAATGTTAGAAATTAATCTAACATGTGTCAAGGTGATTTCGACAGATACGAAGGGTAAATAGCAACTTCGGGATTTCAAATCACAAGGTAAAGTACATATGTACATTCGGCCAAGGCCCTGTTCAATGATTAGATCTGTTTCATATTATTCAAAAAGCCGGAAACTAACTTAAGATGTGATTAAAGGATTAGTCGATTGCAAGGTGAGAATTGGTCGTGTTAATCGTTCGGGATTTGGGTTATCTGGCCGAATAGGCTTTTGCTAACATTAAGTGATTGACTCAATATAGGAATTGGAGAACTAAATCAGTAGATCGGGTTTCGGGAATTGGAATAAACTCCCTAAGTATACCAGGTGTGTACCCCACACTATTTCTTAATAGATATATGGCTTTAATTTAATATAAGTGTTAATAAGAATGTGAAAAATATGGCTAAGGTACCATGCAATGGTACAAAGTACTCAGGTACGTTTTCCTACTCCTACTAGGATTGTAATGTGATCTGTTATGACATATGTGAAATTGTAAGAATGAGAAATAGGAATGTGACATATGCATATTTGTATGACCTGGGGCATTTTGGGTGATTATGAAAGGGGAAGTGAATGTGGTGACTTCGGTCACAATTATCTGAATGTGGTGTCTCATGACACAAAATATACTATCTGGTGGCTATGCCACAAATTTTATAAGGGCGATGAGCATGTTGTCTGCAACAATTGCCTTCGATGGTGTGTAGCGGATGGAGGGTTGACTTAGTAGTCCCCATAGTGTGCAGGTTGGTACGGGTGATGTGTAGCGGATGGTACCTAGGTTTTGGGATCGGGTTTGCATCATTTTATTTAAATACTATATGAATATGTATATGATCTGATATGCTTGAATCTGTTGGACTTAGTGTTGGTTGTACACACTGAGTCTGTATGACTCACCCCGTTGTGGGATTATTTTTCAGGTAACGATCAGTGATGGACTATCGGGTTTGCATCATTTTATTTAAATACTATATGAATATGTATATGATCTGATATGCTTGAATCTGTTGGACTTAGTGTTGGTTGTACACACTGAGTCTGTATGACTCACCCCGTTGTGGGATTATTTTTCAGGTAACGATCAGTGATGGACTGGGTCGGCAGGAGCTTAGGGGTGGCCATGTTCAGCAAGGAATTTATTTAATTTGGACTTTTCTTTATATTTTAAGTATTTTTGAATTTATTTTGGGTTTTCATTTGATGTAATAAGGCCATAGTATGAACTGCTATTTGCATGCATTTTAATTCTTTTATTACGATATGATAAATGTTAAATCAAGGCTAAAGCGATTTTTATAAAAATAAATCTTCAAATGTTTTGACACTTAAATTCAATTGATTCTTAATCTAAGGGAAACGATCTTTAAAAATAAAATCGGTCAAGTCTTTTATTCTAAAAACAAAGTTTTCAATAAATCACCAATTTCAAAATTAATAAGGTTTCCAATTGAACCCAACCTAAGCCCCTTTTACCTCAAAACCATCCGAATTTTTCCAAAGTAACAAAAGAATTTTGAACCGTTTCACATCGAGGAACATACCGGATCCGGTCAAGGCTCATGGGCTGGGTTTGGGGTGTTTCAGAACTTTAACACATGCTTAATCACATATCGAGGGCACAGAAAATAATATTAAATTACTATTCTAACTCGGATTGATGGTCCTAAAACCACTGTTCTGACTAGGGTCTAAACTGGACTGTTACATGAACACGCTTAGTGAGCTCGCCCTTCTGCGCATCAATAAGGGTCCTTCTGGTTGCTAGGAACGGCCTTCCTAGGATGATTGGTACTTCTTTTTCTACTTCAAAATCTAGAATTACAAAGTCAGCAGGAAAGATAAACGTATCTACACGTACCAATACGTCCTCGATTTTTCCTTCTGGATGTGCTAAGGATTGATCTGCTAGTTGAAGCGTAACTGTAGTTGGTCTAACTTCTCCTATCCCCAACTTCCTAAATATTGACATAGGCATCAAGTTGATACTTGCACCTAAGTCACATAATGCCTTACCACAATATGTTGCTCCAATGTTGCACGGTATGGTAAAACATCCAGGATCCTTCAATGATAGGGGTAGTTTATCTTGAAGATATGCACTGCATTCCTTTATTAGAGCTAGTATCTCAAATTCTCCAAGTCTTCATTTCTTAGACAAGATATCTTTCATGAACTTGACGTAGTTCGGCATTTTCTCAAGTGCTTCAACCAACGGGATGTTGATGTGAAGTTGCTCATGTACGTCAAGGAACTTCTTGAATTGAATCTCCGTACCTTTCAAGTTTTTGAGGGTAGGGTGGTGGTGGTTTCATTACTGGAACTGATTCTGGTTGATTCGTCTTTGACGGTAATTCTACATCTAACGAAGTTGTTAGTTGATCAGAATTAGCTTGTCCTGAGGTTACTTTATCAGGTTTTCTAGATTCTGATTCTGGTGAAACTGGGATTTCAACACTTGGTTGAACTTCTTCTGAATCTTGAGCATCAGCTGGCTCCTTTTCAACTTCATCAGTGTTGGGCTTTACTGTCTTTCTGCTCCTCAATGTCAATGCTTTACCATGTTCCTTCCCTGGATTTCTCCAATTCTCCGTGTCACTAGGTAGAGCACCTTGTGGTCGGTTCCTGAGTTCCGTAACAAGCTGGCCCACTTGATTCTCCAAATTCTTTAGAGTGGCATCGTTTTTCTCCATGTATGCCTTCAATTGATTCTCTAAGCTATTGGATGGTTCTACTTGGGTTGGTTTTTGAACTTGTTGGAAGAAGCTAGGCGGCTGAGTTGGTCTAGGTTGGGCGTAAGTGTTACTGGTTCCAGCCCATTGGTTACTCCAGGAAAAATTCGGGTGATTTCGCCACGATGAGTTATAACAGTTGGATTGCAGTCCTTGCGTCCCTCAATTTTGGTTCTGGTTACCTATGTAATATACGAATTCGGGGTTTGATGGACATTCTTCAAACAAATGTCCTTCCCCACAACACCTGTAACAGTCTGACTTAGGGGCTAGTCGGAATAGTGATCTCGAGATCACTAATCTGAGGTTAGAGAAAATTATTTCCATGATATTTATGAGTTAGACTGTGATGGTATAAGTGTATGAAAATTTTTGGTGCTTTAATTTTATCGATTTTTTACTTAATCGCGAAAAAGGACTAAATCACATAAAGTGTGAAAGTTCAATTTTATAAGCTAAAGGTGTTCAATAGCTAAAGAACATTAATTGGAGGTCTGTAAAAGTTAATTAGACCCCCAAGAATTAAAGTGGCCGGCCATAGGAGACAAACATTGTTAAATTGGTCAAAGTTGTTGATATTAGGTGAACTAAATTGGTGTTTTATATTAAAATAAAGAAAAAGAAGATATCATCTTTTTCTCTCTTCTTCTCCACCAAAAATTGGCAGCAAACTAAGGGGTTTTAGATCTCAAATTTTCAGCAAGCTTCTCTCCTTGCTAGTAAGTATTCTAGTGATCATTTTTTGATAAAAATTATACTTTTGGGACCGCTAAAGCTTAAGCTTTCTAAAGAGGGGACTATCTTGCAATTTGATGAAAAGTATAGGATTTTGGCATGAGAGCTTTTATGTTGTTTGCTGCATTTTTATGAAAGAAAATGAGTCTTAGTTGCTAGATAAACAACTTTTGTGAAGGGTGTTGCCATGAAAACGCCTAAATGGACCTTGTTGTAAACATTATAAAGTTTGTAGTGAATGTATGAAATGTTGGGTTTTGATGATAGCCATATGAGGAATAAATGTTCATCTAGGCTTGTAGAAGGTAGAAATTTGATTAGAATTTATTTCCGAGTCTAGGGGTAAAAAGGTCATCTTGCCAAAGTCTAAGGACAAAATAGTAATTTTGCCAAAGCATGATTATTAAAATGCTTTTATTAATGTGATGATTGAACGAGCTAATTTGCTATTATAGAGCAAAAAGAACCAATAATCCACCTCGATCGGGGAAGGAATAAAGTCTCGGACTAGATCGATGATCTAGCTTATTTTGAAATCGAGGTAAGTTTGTATGTGATAAATTCAACGTTATGTTAGCATGTTTGAGAATATTTGGTATTATATTGTTACATGATGTTCTACTAAATTGAATAATTGATGTTGAATGAGTAAGTTGAGATGTTGAAGTCCTAGTGGACTATAATGAATGTAAAAATGCTATCATCGAGACATGAAATGGATAAGGTCCCGTATAAGACCATGTCCGGGACATGGCCTCGGTACCGAATTGAGATCCCGTATAAGACCATATCCGGGATATGGCTTCGGTAATGAATATGAGAATCGTATAAGACCATATCTGAGATATGGCATCGATAATTGATGTGAGATTTTGTATAAGACCATACCCGAGATATGGCATCGGCACTCAGAGGTGACCCCATGTAAGACCACATCTGGGGTGTGGCATTGGCTTTGTACCTATATTAATGACGATGAAAATGCATCTTTAAGCATCCCTAGTGATTAATGGGATAAATAGTTGAGTTTGGAAATAGAAATTACTAAAGACATGTGAATGAGTGTATACAGGTACTCGTGAATGATTCACGAAAAAATAATTATGACATGTGGCATGGTATGTGCTAAATAAGGGCAAGTATGAGTAAGTATGGCAAGTAGCCTATAACGTTGTGTATGGTTAATTATTGTCATGGATGGATTTTATCATGAGCTTATTGTTGCTATTTTTTTCCGCAAGCTTTCTAAGCTTTATGGTTACCCCTTTTTATTGCCCTTTTTCCTTGTAGTATTGCCAAGATAACTCGAGGAACGTGGAACGTCAGAGTTCAGAAATCACACTATCGACATCACTTTGGTATAACAATTTAGATTTACTTTGAGTATGGCATGTATAAGACTCGGGTATTTTGTTAGGTTGTATTTGTTAGCCAAAGTGTTGGCTATGTATGTTATTAAAGTCATTTTGTATATGGTCATTAAAGTTGGGCCAATACTTGGCAAATTCTTATGTTTAATGAAGATGAATTTATGAAGTTTATGCTTGTATGAATGTTTTAAATTGAGTTCTTGGATGTGCCTTTGGGTTATGATTTGTGTTGAGATGAGTTGGAATAAGTATGTTTGCTATGCAGGGTGGCATTTGGCTTGGAATATAGCCCTTTTAATGTCCACACAGGTAGACGCACGGGCGTGTGTCTAGGCCGCGTGAGACACATGGTCAGCACCATGGGCGTGTTGATCTATCTGTTGGAACGCCGATACCCCATGGCGCAGCAGAATAAAATTAGATCCGGCGATCCAAACCATGGATCCATGTGTGAGGAACGAATCGGGGTGAAATAAAGGTTTCGAAATTACCAAAACTTCAATCTAAGTAGACAGCGACGCCTTGGCAACAAGAGTTTTGATCTACTGTCGAATCAAGCCACAACCTTTTCCGATGTCGGCCTCTACGTGATCCACCGGTTTGACTATGAGCGGAAGAAATCTCCAAAACTATTTTGGAGGTTTATTTGCTTTGTGTACTGCTAGACCTAACAATCTCTTAGGGTTTTTCCATAAGCTTTGCCTCTTTTAAATACCTTTTATATTGGGTATCCTTTTAATTGGGCCTTTTATAATGGGTATCTTTTCATTGGGCCCATTATTAGGTATCCTTTTAATACCCTTTTATAATTGGTATCTCTTGAATGTATCATAAGATTAAATAAATACAATAAAGTTTTTAACCAAAAATTATAATTACATTAATTATATCCAGAAAATTATAATTACATTAATTATAATAAGGATTCGAGTAAACTATATTTATTTAAATTTATATATGAATCAAATTCATATATTAATAGAATTATGTTGTCATTATGTGTACAACATCCTTGTACATATAATATGTTCAATATTTGATTGCCCAATTAAATTAATTCTTTAATTAATTTAATTCATGTGACAACTAAAAACAATACCAATTATATTTTATTTCGTTCATTTAAACCATAGGGTGTGACCCTGTAGGTTCTTGCAACGTTAGCAGTAATAATAGAACGATTCTAATGTCACAAACAATGAGGGGCATCTAGCAATGCATCATTGCTACCTAAGTTACAAGAAGTCACGATTCCACATAACTTTTTGTGATTAACCTTTCATACATTAATCCTTAAGTCCTTTATCTCTGGAATGGACACAAGTCATGGAATAGTCACACTTGTATAGTCCATCCCATGTTTCTTGATATCTTGAGTAGACTATAATATAAAAATTAGTATGACATCTCATGTCAACGTATTTGAGCATGGCCATGCATTTCTAGTCTCACTCAATCAAGTGGCCTAAGATATTACTCCCATTATGTAGGAGGGACTTATCCTATATTGATCAACCATATCCCTCTACATAGATTGTGGTATATCCAACATCAGTCTTTATAGAACAACCAATTACGGTGTACGTTTGACTGTATCAAAATATACAACTCACGATGTTGAGATAATAATTATCTCAAGTCTGAGGATCATATACATATTAATCACTATGAGTAATGTTGTGACAATTACATAATAATCCAATAAACATACTCATAACAGGTCAATCCAATATGTTGTTCTCTAACACACATATTCATGCATTGATTTTGACAATCCACATCAATGACAACTCTTTATCATCAATCAACTACATGTTAGTCTTAATGCATTATTGTTGTCCTAGTCAACAATAATACTCGACTAAGGATCTTTTAAGAATAATCATATTATTCTTAGGACATTATTATAAAGCAGTTTATTTATACACACGAAAGAAAAGCTGAAATAATAATGACAACGCTTTATATTAATAAACATGGTAAATTAAGTATGTTATTACAACCATCTCATGATTGGTCTTTGGGCATACTCTTACAATCTCCCACTAGCACTAAGACCAATCACTCATATATCTAATACCAAGTGACTTAGTGTGGCGATCATGCTTAGCCATTGTGTCGGAGGCTTGGTCGAGGATCAACAATGTTATCATGCGAAGGTACTCTGCATATCTCTACATCCCCTCGATCGATAATCTCTCGAATAAGATGGTAGCGTCTAAGTATATGTTTGGATCATTTGGTGAGATCTCGGGTTCCTTAGCTTGTGCAATAGCTCCATTGTTATCACATCGGAGCTCTATAGCATCGATATGCTAGGCACAACCCCTAGTCCGAGAATGAACTTCTTGATCCAAACGACTTCCTTTCTTTGCCTCATTGGTCGCAATATACTCAAACCTCTGTTGTAGAATCAGCTCATCACTTTGCTTTGAACTCTTCCGACTCACGGCACCACCATTAAGGCAAAACACAAAACCCGATTGCGATCGAGAATCATCCTTGTCGGTTTAGAAGGTGGCATCAGTGTAACCTTTTACACTTAACTCTTCCTCACCTCCATATAATAGGAACGTATCCTTAGTTCTTCTTAAGTACTTAAGGATACTCTTGGTAATGGGTCGATGACCTTCACCGGGATCTACTTGATACTGCTGCGTCATACTTAAGGCATACGATACATCCGGGCGGGTACATAACATAGCATACATGATAGATCCAATAGCGGAAGCATATGGAATTTTACTCATACGTTCTCTCTCTTGTGGAGTTGAAGGACACATTTCCTTCGAGAGTGAAATACCATGTCTCATAGGTAGAAATCCTCTTTTAGATTCTTCCATCTTGAACCTTTTCGATTACTTTATCTATGTATGTACTTTGGCTTAGACCTAGTAGTCGCCTTGATCTATCTCTATAGATCTTGACTCCTAAGATATAAGTGGCTTCCCCAAGTCCTTCATAGAAAAACAACTTCTTAACCAAGTCTTAATAGACTGCAAAGTAGGTATGTCATTTCCCATGATAAGTATGTCATCCACATATAGTACCAAGAATGTGATAGTGCTTCCACTAACTTTCTTGTAAACACATGGTTCATCTTCATTTTTGACAAAACCAAACTCTTTGATTGCATCGTTAAAACGAAGATTCCAACTTTGAGAAGCTTGCTTTAATCCATAAATGGATCTTTGCGACTTACATATCTTTCTAGCATCCTTTGGATTTACAAAACCTTCAGTTGTGTCATATACACATCCTCTTCAAGTTTCCGTTAAGGAAAGTTGTTTTGGCGTCCATCCGCGCGATTTCATAATCATGAAATGCAACTATGGCGAGCAAGATCTGATGGATTTAAACATAGCTACAGGAGAAAAGGTTTCATCATAGTCAACACCATGAATTTGGCGAAAACCTTTAGCGACTAATCGCCCTTTGTATGTTTGTACATTACCATCCATGTCAGTTTTCTTTTTGAAAACCCATTTGCACCCTATAGGTTTAACCCCTTCGGGTGGATCAATCAAAGTCCATACTTGGTTTTCATACATGGAATCCATCTCGAGATCTCATGGCCTCAAGCCATTTCTCGAATCCGGGCTTGTCACCGCTTCTTGATAAGTCCTAGGCTCATCTTGATCTATAAGAAGAACGTCACCATGCGTTGTAATGAGAAATCCATATCTCTCGGGTGCGCGGCGTTCTCTTAAAGATCTGCTTGTGGTGGTTGTGTTTCTACAGAGTTGTTTGTTCCTCAATTTCTTGTGGAATTTCTTTGTTGTTCAATCTACGGTTCGATGGTATCTTGTGATTCTCGAATTTCTTCAAGTTCAATCTTTCTCCCACTTCCTTTTCTAGAAGTAAATTCTCTCTCTAGGAAAACACCATCCAGAGCAACAAGCGTTTTGTTCTCGGTGGGATTAAAGAAATAATATCCTTTGGTTTCTTTTGGATACCCCACAAAAATACACTTTTCGAGATCCGGGTTCAAGCTTAGTAGGCGTCGACGTTTAACATAAGCTTCACACGACCCCAAATTTTCATAAAAGACATACTAGGACGTTTCCCACCCACATCTCATATGGCGTCTTTTGAACCGATTTAGATGGAACACGATTTAATGTGAAAGCAGCTGTCTCAAGTGCATATCCCCAAAAGGAAGTCGGTAGATCAGCATGACTCATCATGGATCGAACCATGTCTAACAAAGTTCGATTTCTTCTCTCAGATACTCCATTCCATTGAGGAGTACCAGGAGGAGTAAGTTGTGAGACAATCCCACATTCTTTCAAAAGATCATCAAACTCTAGGCTCAAGTACTCTCCACCTCGATCAGATCGAAGTGACTTGATAGTTTTTCCTAGTTGATTTTGTACTTCATTTTTGAATTCCTTGAACTTTTCAAGGGACTCAGACTTATGGCGCATGAGATAAACATACCCATATCTACTGAAATCATCAGTGAAAGTAATGAAGTAGTGAAATCCACCTGCGGCTTGTGTATTTATTGGTCCACATACATCGAGAATGTATTAGGTCTAATAAATCACTAGCTCGTTCACTTTTACCGATGAAAGGAGATTTAGTCATTTTTCCCAATAAGCAAGATTCACATACTTCAAATTGTTCAAAAACAAATGAATTCAAGAGACCATCTTTATGGAGTTTGGATATGCGTTTCTCACTTATGTGGCCCAAACGACAATGCCAAAGATAAGTTTGATTTGAGTCATTTATTTTAGATCTTTTAGTATTTATGTTGTAAATGGGATTCGTTTGATCTAAAATATAGAGGCCATTAATTAATTGTGCCGAACCATAGAAAACATTATTGAGATAAAATGAACAACAATTATTCTTAATAATTATCTCAAAACCAATTTTGTCTAAACAAGAAATTGAAATAATGTTTTTAGTCAAACTGGGCACAAAATAACAATCCTCTAAACATAAATCAAGTCCACTAGGCAAAGATAAAGTATATGTTCCCACAGCTAATGCAGCAACTTTTGCTCCATTTCCAACTCGTAGGTCCACATCTCCTCTAGCCAAAGTCCTACTCCTTTGTAGTCCCTGTACAGAAGTACAAATATGAGAACCACAACCAGTATCTAATACCCAAGTAGTAGTTGATAAATTAATATCAATAACATAAATACCTGAAGCAGACATTCCGTTTGCTTTAGCCTTCTTGACTTCTTCAAGATAGGCAGGACAGTTTCGTTTCCAATGTCCAGTCACACCACAATGAAAACAGTTTCCTTCCTTAGACACCCCACCTTTAGGTTTCAGTGTAGCCTTTCCTTTTCCAAATTTGGGCTTACCTTTGCCCTTAGGCTTTGTTTGAACTTTGGCCTTTCCCTTGCCCTTGTTATTACGGACCATCCATCGGTATGGGCTTGGGTCCAACCTTTTTCAAGTTGCCTTCAAATGATTCGTAACATCTTGAGCAATTGTGGTAGAGTCTTGTCAATTTCATTCATATTGAAATTGAGGACAACCGGTTTGTAGCTATCCCAACAACGATTGCAAAATAACATCGATGGCCAACTCTTGGCTCAATGGAAACCCAAGCTTAGATAGGCTTTCAATATAGCCAATCATCTTAAGGACATGAGGTCCTACTGGGCTTCCTTCACCAACTTACATTGGAATAAGGCTTTAGAGATATCAAACCTCTCTTGCCGTGCTTGCCCACGATAAAGTTCTTTCGGTGCTCGATCATATCATAAGCAACCATGTCCTCATGTTGCTTACAAGTTCGAGATTCATAGTGGCAAGCATAAGACATCCAACATCTATCATGTCATCGAGATACTTCTTGTAAGCATCTCTATCAGTCCTCGAGGCATTAGCGGGTGGTTCATTAGGAAGTGGTTGTTCAATGACATATAATTTTCGTTCTTGTTTAAGGACAATCCTCAAGTTACGGAACCAATCAAGAAAATTCAAACCATTCAATTTGTCCTTCTCAAGGACCGATCGCAATGAGAGTGTGCTAGTGTTTGCGACCATAATATATCTACAACAATTAAATATACATGTGAGTAAATTTACCATTTTTATATCAATCATTAAAAAGACTTTATTAGATGATATTCCCACTATTTTATTTCAAAATTAATAACCCTCGTATATTAATTTCGGAAAAACTTTCTCAAAAGTATTTCTAGTAGGTTAAGGATCCATATTTCACCACCTCTTAAGTCACTTTGGCTTTACTCTTAAGATTATGGTTATTTAGGTAAGCAAGCATTTGCTAATTACATCATATGTAACTCCTAATATTTGGTGAACAACTCTTGTTCTAATCATCTTATGATTTATCCAATTTACTTGCCTCTAGGTTTCTAATCCTATTAGAGTAACCTAGTTAAGTCATTAACCAATTTTTAACGTGAATATCACTTGTTTATTCTTCGCGTTTAACCAAGATAAATACTAGTACTTCGCTTTTGCGCGGAACCTACATAGTATTGATCGAGGCTTTAACGAGGGCAAAATTGGAAGGCCATCTTGACTTAATATTTTAATAGAGAGGATTTTATTAAGGTTGTTGCATCTCACCAATTCTGTCTATTTCAGTCCATTTAGTCTTCTAATCGATCTTATCAATTAATAGGGTTTATTATCTTCAAATTTTAATATATATAAAAAAATTGGCATGCTTTAGACATCCATAGCATCTCATACATGAATAAATAAAGCAATAAATAAATGCAATAGTTATAGCCCATAAACTAAGGTGGTTCAACCCAAGCCAATGGGAAAACCAAAAAGAAACCTAAAGGTGTAAGCCATTTCAGAAGCTATCATTCTCAATCATTGTCCCACCTTCCTTCTCGTTTGGCCCACAGCAACTCTTGCAAATTACAATATACAGAAACTCGTTTTACATACGAGGGAATAAGATGAGAAGAGAAATACAAGAGAATAGTAGTAAGGCACGACACGCAGGCCGTATTTAAAAAAAATACAACCTTTTATCGAATGGGTCATTGGGCTATAACTAAGCATTTCAAACACCGTGCTAGTCAAAAATAGCATACATAATTCAATTATTATTATTATTATTTTAAAGTGAATTATAAAATATCCTTTCAACCTTTTGTGGCCCATCAAGTTTATAAATTTCTTTTATTAACAAAACTTTTTGCAGGGTGCGAGATGATGTCGGAGGAAGCGGGCGAAATGAAACCTCACGATTTGATAACTTTTATCAACGAGAATCGTGTTTTTAGGATTTTAATCCTTGAGGTTTCATATCGGAACAACCCTTGTTCCACTAGCCGATTAACGATTCTGGAAACTATAAATACCACGGTCGCATTATTACAGATTTGTTAATAGTTACTTGATAATAACATAAAATCAAGTAGGCCACAACACCATGATTAACATTTAATCAATTTTGAAAGAACGATTATCGTTATGCTTAAACGATTTAAACAATCGAAAATACAATAAGATCAAAACATGAATCTCATACAATTGCATCACCCAAGTATTTAAACCGAGTTCAGTATCACACAAGTGGCTCGATACCACTGTTGGAACGCCGATACCCCATGGCGCAGCAGAATAAAATTAGATCCGGCGATCCAAACCATGGATCCATGTGTGAGGAACGAATCGGGGTGAAATAAAGGTTTCGAAATTACCAAAACTTCAATCTGAGTAGACAGCGACGCCTTGGCAACAAGAGTTTTGATCTCATTGTCGAATCAAGCCACAACCTTTTCCGATGTAGGCCTCTCTCCGATCCACCCGGTTTGACTATGAGCGGAAGAAATCTCCAAAACTATTTTGGAGGTTTATTTGCTTGACGGCTGCTAGACCTAACAAGCAATCTCTTAGGGTTTTTCCATAAGCTTTGCCTCTTTTAAATACCTTTTATATTGGGTATCCTTTTAATTGGGCCTTTTATAATGGGTATCTTTTCATTGGGCCCATTATTAGGTATCCTTTTAATACCCTTTTATAATTGGTATCTCTTGAATGTATCATAAGATTAAATAAATACAATAAAGTTTTTAACCAAAAATTATAATTACATTAATTATATCAGAAAATTATAATTACATTAATTATAATAAGGATTTTGATAAACTATATTTATTTAAATTTATATATGAATCAAATTCATATATTAATAGAATTATGTTGTCATTATGTGTACAACATCCTTGTACATATAATATGTTCAATATTTGATTGCCCAATTAAATTAATTCTTTAATTAATTTAATTCATGTGACAACTAAAAACAATACCAATTATATTTTATCCGTTCATTTAAACCATAGGGTGTGACCACAGAGGTTCTTGCAACGTTAGCGATAATAATAGAACGATTCTAATGTCACAAACAATGAGGGCATCTAGCAATGCATCATTGCTACCTAAGTTACAAGAAGTCATGATTCCACATAACTTTTTGTGATTAACCTTTCATACATTAATCCTTAAGTCCTTTATCTCCGGAATGGACACAAGTCATGGAACGATCACACTTGTATAGTCCATCCCATGTTTCTTGATATCTTGAGTAAACTATAATATAAAAATTAGTATGACATCTCATGTCAACGTATTTGAGCATGGCCATGCATTTCTAGTCTCACTCAATCAAGTGGCCTAAGATATTACTCCCATTATGTAGGAGGGACTTATCCTATATTGATCAACCATATCCTCTACATAGATTGTGGTATATCCAACATCGTCTTTATAGAACAACCAATTACGGTGTACGTTTGACTGTATCAAAATATACAACTCACGATGTTGAGATAATAATTATCTCAAGTCTGAGGATCATATACATATTAATCACTATGAGTAATGTTGTGACAATTACATAATAATCCAATAAACATACTCATAACGGGTCAATCCAATATGTTGTTCTCTAACACACATATTCATGCATTGATTTTGACAATCCACATCAATGACAACTCTTTATCATCAATCAACTACATGTTAGTCTTAATGCATTATTGTTGTCCTAGTCAACAATAATACTCGACTAAGGATCTTTTAAGAATAATCATATTATTCTTAGGACATTATTATAAAACAGTTTATTTATACACACGTAAAGAAAAGCGAAATAATAATGACAACGCTTTATATTAATAAACATGGTAAATTAAGTATGTTATTACAACCATCTCATGATTGGTCTTTGGGCATACTCTTACACTATCGTGTGTCCCCTTGTATTTTAGGTTTGCAAGTCAGTATGCTCAGTAGTAAACACATGGGCAGAGACACTGTCTGTGTCTCAGCCGTGTGGGAGGCACGGCCTTGGACATGGAATTTAATTCGACATACGGTCTAAGGACACAGACGTGTGCCTTGGCCGTGTGACCTTCTTGAGGTGATGACATCATAAATAGAATGCCAAGGTTTTGGCACACGAGCTAAACAGTGGCGTGTCGACGCCGTGTGAGGGACACGGGCCAGAGACACGGGTGTGTGTCCGATCGTGTGAAATAAGTCAGTTTCAACCACGGGTGAAAGACACAAGCATGTCTTAGGGGCACACGGGAGTGTCCCTAGGACAACATGGGCGTGTGGCCCCTATTTTGATGAAGAATTTTCTAAGTTTGTAAAAGTTCCCGGTTTAATTTCAAAACCTCTCAGAAGTATGTTTAGGGCCTCGTAGGCCGAGAATGAGCAGAATATGGGTTTATATGGAAACTCTTTATGGTAAAAAGAAATTTTATAGCCCAATGTGATATGTTTAAGCAAGTTAAGTTAGGTAATGCCTCAAATCTGGTTCCGACTTCGAACACGGGTCAGCGGTGTTACAATACACACAGGCTATATTCTCAAATTGGTTAGGTGGTTGGGATGTAAAACTGTTAGACCCATTAGTGGTAAGATTCTTAAGCATTGAAGATATTGAAGATACTTGAGGTGCGAGTGAAGTGAGAGCGTCCACTTCATGTGTTCCAGCGACTCGTCTTCCTTATGCTGCTCGATTGGTTGGCCATTGATAATTGTTGCTGGCAATCCTCTCAATAAATTCGTAAGCCTTATTATAAAACTTAGAAAGGAGAGAACCATTAGCAGAGGCATCCACTACCATCCTAATGTGAGCGTTGAGACCATTATAGAATGTCTCAAGTTGAATGCAATGTGGGATTCCATGATGAGGGCATTTTCGTAATAACTCTTTGTACCTTTCCCATGCCTCATACAGGGACTCATCATCCATTTGTTGGAAGGCGGTGATCTCATTCCTCAACTTGGCATTCTTGCTCGGCGGGAAATACTTCATGAGGAATCTCTCGGCTAACTCTTGCAATGTAGAAATGGAGTTCAGTGAAATAAGTTCAACCAAGCACGAGATCTGTACCTTAGTGAATATGGAAATAGCTTCAGTCGTAATACATCTTAGGGTACTTTAGCTGACTTGAAAGAATCGCTCACTTCCATAAATAGTCTTAAGTGAAGATAAGGATCTTCAGTAGGCATTCCACTGAATTGGTCCATAGTTTGAAGCATCTGGAACATGACTGGCTTCAGCTCAAACTGTTGTGCCTCGATTTTGGGTCTCCTAATACCTGGATTAAGATCGTTAAATACTGGTACAGCATACTGTCGTAAAGCTCTATCCCTATCATCAGCAATAAGGATAGGATTCTGAGTAAGGTTTGCTCCGTTTCCTTGATTCATATTCTCGAAGTTCATCTCTTCGGTCCTTCTCTGGTTCACTTGTCTTCTTCGCTGTCGAAAGATTCTTTCTATTTCAGGGTCCATATGGAGTAAGTCGATAATCTGGTCAATACTCATAAATACCTAAAATAATCACAGAAAAATTACGTAAGTAATGATTTAAATAGGAAAATAAATAAACCAAAATGTAAAAACAGATTCACAAATAATGGCTTTTCTACAATAGTCCCCGACAACGGCGCCAAAAACTTGGAATGACGAAAATGTGGAAGTGTACACAATCGCAACAAGTAATAAAGTGACAAGTAAATGTCGAGTTATCGTACCCACAGGGACTGTAAAAAGGAATATTTATGAAATTGATTTTAAAACACTTTGGTGATGGAAAATATTTTGGTTTAAAGATGATTAAAAACTAAGGTTTAAAAAACTAAGTAAAAATAAAAATAAAAAGGTTCTAATGCACGAGTTCAAATAAGGTTTAATCAAGATGATATAATTGTGTTGGATTAATTACATTCCTTTAACGTAGAATTATTAAACTTATGATTATACTGCTACGAACAAATTCACGGCAACTCGGTAATTTGCTAACTACTGCTCATACATACTTATTAAATTAATCAATCTCTTGAACATTTTTCAATGTCAATCCAAGCGATTAATCAATCTTCACAAGCATATAAAAGATCAAGTGTGGTAACAGAGTATTTCTATCTTGAAACAGTTTAATCACAATAATCTAGCAAGTTATGCAAGGCATATGTATTGCCGAATATAATGCTAATTTAAACTTCAGCTACCTTAGAAGAATAAACATGCACTGATTAAGTATTGTGTCAATTAATTACAATTTCAATACGATTTAATAATTAATTCATTAGTTATCTAACAATTAATATTGCAAGAATAACTTAGGCATGATTTTACTTAATCAAGCATCTTACCGAGGCCTATAACAGCACAAACACAATTCGATAATTCAAGCAGGCAAAATATAATCAACCCAACGCAGATTAAATTCAAACTAAATTGATTAAAATAACCATTTCAATAGCATAAATATTCATAAAAATGGCTGTCAAAACAACAACGAAATTTAAAGAGATAGGGAACAAGAAGCAAATCTGGTGTTTCTCCTTGGCTTGACTGATTGCTCCGTTCTTCATTCTCTATTGTCTTCGGCTATCAAGGTGGCTTATGAACACTTTAATTGCTACTCAACAATGGCTGATGAGGACCTCTTTCTCAATAGAAGAAATCGGCACTTGAACAAAAGGGGAAATGGAAAGGGAAAGTTGTGAGAAAGTCAGAGAGGAGAAGAGAGAATGAGAGTGTGAAGGGTGAAGGGTGAGTTAAATGATCAGCAAGGGGTGGCTTTTACAGCTGATTGTAGCTGCTAAAAATATCAAATTCCATCAGCCAAAGAGACTGTACCAGCCCGATTTAGGGCCTAGTCGGAATAGTGGTGCGAGAACACAATCTGAGTTAGTAAAATGAGTTTTTAAAGTATTTGAGATGTTTGTTTGATAATATGGAAGTTTCATGTAGAACTTTTATGGAAATTTCCATTGAAGGGTCCATTAGGACTAAATTGCAAAAGTTGCAAAATATAAGTTTCTAGAAGCTTTTTTTTATGAAATAGCTTTAGAATATTAATTAGAAGTCCTTAAATAGCAATTTGCCCAAATTATAATTTTTGGACAAAAATAGACATGAGTGAGTAAATGGTGAAATTATATAGAGAATGGCATTTTTGTCATTTATCAATTAAATGATTAATAAGGGAAAAAGATGACAAAAATCATTCTCATCTTCATCCCTAAGTGCTGAAAATTTGAAGGAAGCCATAGCTAGGGTTCTTCAATTTTCAAGCCTCGCTAAGTAAGTCCATTTTAGCCCCGTTTTTAATATTCTTCGTATTTTTTGGAGTCCTTGTATTATGGATTAGCTAATTTTAGCTATAAGATGAGCTAAGATGCATGTTCAAAAATCTACCCATGTATGACATGTTTGTAAAATTATGTTTTAAGAAAGATTATGAGAGTTTGATGTTAGATAAACAACTCTTCCTAAATGAATTTCATAAAAAAAATGCTAGTAATGACTAATTTGTAATAGTTATGAAATTTGTCATACATGGTAGAAATAGTGAGAATTTGTTATTGCTATAGTTGAGATAATGAATCATCTGAGCATGAAGTTTAAGAAAGTAGTATGAAAATTATTTTACAAGCATAGGGGCAAAAGTGTAATTATGAGAAAGTTTAGGGGCAAAATTATAATTTTGCCAAAGTATGGGTTAACAGTCAATTTAGTCAATGTGATTATTAAATGATCTAAACTATTATTATAGATCAAGAAAAACGAAGCCCAGATCGAAACCGAGGCAAGAACAAAGTCGAGGACTAAATAGCATATCTACATACATTTTGTATATTGAAGTAATTTTGTATGATTTCTAAGCTTTATGATTACTAACAATGAATTTCTTATTATAATGTACATTATTACCATAGAAATGCTTAATGCTAGGTTAAATAAAGAAATCAATGAGGTTAAGCATGAGAAAGTCCCGATTGAAGTTGAATTACTTAGGATACTCGATCTACCACGTGAGATAAGAAAGTCCGTATAAGACCAAGCCAAGGCATGGCCTTAGTGAGTCTCCAAGAAAAGATTTCATGTAAGTCCAAGACAAGTCTTGGCATTAAAAAGCTATCATGAGATAAATATCCCATATAAGTCCAAGCCAAGGCATGGCATTGGTGAGTAACAAGAAAGATTTCATGTAAGTCCAAGCCAAGGCTCGGCATTGACCAGTTCATGAGTAAAGATACCCAATGAGACCATGTCAAGTCATGGCAATGCTAAGTTCCCAAGGGAATACACAAGGAAGACTTTGAGTAAGGCCATGTCAAGACATGGCATCGATACCAAGGTGAGAGATCCCATGTAAGACCACATCTAGGATATGACTTTGGCATCGAGTTATATGTGGGATGAGATTCAGTATCCTCGGTTATTCATAGAAATTCATCGGGCAAATGAGTAAAGCTTAAATGAGATAGATAGAAAATTAAGTAAGCAAAGCTATTATCAAGTTGGAAATGAGTATTATTCATGTTATGAATGATAAATTAGAGATCATGATTATTATAGTAAAGTATGCTGATCTATGTGATCAAGTGATACAGGTACCTTGTTTACATTACGAGTATGAGACTAATAAGTATCATAGGATATGTAATAATCAGTAAGAGTAAGTAAGCTTAAATAGGTTAATTTATGATGCCATTGTTTATGCCAAATGATTTATGTTAAACAAGTATGTTACTATGTGCATTATATGCAAACTTACTAAGCTAAATGCTTATGTCTTTTATTCTTTCTTTCCATGTAGTCTCGCCAAGCTAATCTCATGGATCATCGTCATCGGAGCTCGGAGCACACTATCAATCACTATTTTGGTATAGCTAAGATGTTTATATTAAGTATGGCATGTATAGAAAACATTTCATTTTGAGAATATGTCTTAAAAGGGGCAAAAGTATGGGCTATCAAGTTTATTATTCTTTTGTATATGGCTAAGTGATTGGCCAAGATTGACTAAGTATGTATGCTTATTGATATAAATGAAAGATGTAGTAATTTGAGTTGTTGAATTGAATATGAGATTGATCTTGATTTCAGGATGGCAACTGGCTTGGTAAATAGCCTTCAAGTGCCCACAGGGATAGACACACGGGCGTGTGTCTAGGCCGTGTGTCCCCTGCACCTTAGTACCTTAAGTCAGAATAAGCTACGGCCTAATCCCACGGTCGTTTGTTTAGGCCGTGTATGACACACGGTCAGAACATGGGCATGTGGCCCAGGCCATGTGAATATAGTCAGTGTCGACCACGGTTGGAAGACATGGGCGTGTCTTAGGGGTACACGGGCGTGTCCCAATCCACATGGGCATGTGACCCCTGTTTTAAGGAAAATTTTTCGATTAAGTTCTAAAAGTTTACAAATATGTGTTTAAGGCCTCATAGGCCCATGAAATGTATGATTAGACTAAGAAAGAGAAGTTTTAATTCGAAATAAAATTTTACAATCGGTAAGTGCATGTTTAAAAAAGTTCGAGCATGGTAATGTCTCGTATCCAGTCTCAGCCTCGGACTCGAGTATGGGGTGTTACATTTAGTGGTATCAGAGCTACAATTTAGTCTGTTCTAGGACTAACGTAGCATGAGCACGAATCTAACTATACATGCCATACGTAAGAATGTTTTTATAATGATAGTGTGACGACTCCTGACAACTTAAATTATGTTTATACATATAGTAAATGGATCCCGAAAGAGATGTGGCAGATGATGTAGAAAGTAAAGCACCGGCTCCCACTGAAGGGACGGTGCCGAACGAGAATGAGAATAGACCCACTACGGTGAGTCAAGGAGGAGGAGAATAGGCTAGAGAAGCCTTCCACCATATGATGAATACATGGTATACGGAGTTCGTTCGTATGAACCCCAGTGCACAACCCCCTCCACCCCCGCCTATTCCATAACCTATCCCTGTAGCCCCTCAAGTAGTAGAGGTGGTAAGAGGAGACAAACCTCCAATTGATAGGATCGGGAAACATGGGGCAGAAGAATTTTGAGCTAAAAGAGATGACGATCCAGAGAAGGCCGAATTCTGGTTAGAAAATACCATTAGGGTATGTAATGAGTTGTCATGCACATCTGAAGAATGCATGAAGTTAGTAGTTTCTTTTTTAAGAGATTCTGACTATCAATGGTGGAACATCTTGGTATCGGTAGTACTAAGAGAGAAGATTACCTGGGAATTCTTTCAAGAAGAGTTCAAGAAAAAGTATATCAGTCAAAGGTTTGTGGAGCAGAAAAGGAGGGAATTTCTAGAACTAAAGCAAGGCAAGATGTCAGTGACTGATTATGAGCGCGAGTTTGTGCGACTCAGTAAATACGCTCGAGAGTGTGTATCCACTGAGGCTATTATGAGTAAGAGATTCGAAGACGGACTAAATGATGACATCAAATTGTTTGTTGCTGTCTTAGAATTAAAGGAATTTGTTGTGCTAGTAGAGAGGGCTTGTAAAGCCGAAGAGCTAGTAAAGGAGAAGAGAAAATATGAAATGGAGCCTCGTGACTCTAGAAAGAGACAGTGGAATAAGTCATTCCAATCCTCATCCAAGAAGTCAAGAGATTTCTCCACCCGATCGGCTACTTCCACTGGGTTTTCAAGGAAGGACAAGAGTAAGTAGTATTTGGGAAATAAAGCACAAATGACTTCAGTTGCTAGCGTGGGAACATCCGATCGGATAGACCCCAATGCCCATAGTGTGGTAGACGTCATCTGGGAGAATGCCAAGCAGATGAAAATGCATGTTTCAGATGTCATTCCCATGACCACTACATGAAGGATTGTCCTAAGACAACAAAAGAAGAGAGAACTCAGAACCCGAGATCAGGGAGTATGATTAGAGGAAGACAGTAGAGGAACCCGAAAAGTGGGACAAGTGGAAGAGGTAACCCTAGAAAGCAGGCCGCGAGACCCGAGGGTAGGGCGCTTGCAAGGACTTATGTCATTCGCGCTTGCAAAGAGGAATCTTCTCCTGATGTTATTACGGGTACCTTTTCTCTTTATGGTATCAAAGTTATTGCTTTAATAGATCCCAGATCCACACACTCTTTTATTTGTATGAAACTAGTATCTAGTATGAGTATGCCTATAGAGTCTACAGAATTTGTGATTAAGGTGTCTAATCCTTTAGGCAAGAGTGTGTTAGTTGATGAAGTATGTAAAGATTGCCCATTGATGATTAGAGGTCATTATTTTAAGGAAAACCTTATGTTGCTACCGTTTGATGAGTTTGACATCATTCTTGGTGTGGATTGGTTGACCACTCATGATGTAATAGTAAATTGTGGGAAGAAGTACATTGATATGAGATGTAAGAATGGGGACACTCTCCATGTAGAATCAGACGAACAAGGTAGATCACCAGTAATAATTTCTCATATGACGGCACAAATACATAAGAAAAGGGTATGAGGCATATCTGGCCTTTGTGATGAATGATAGAGAAACAGAGTTAAAGATTGAGTCAGTGTCGATAGTATGTAAGTACTTGGATGTTTTTCCTGAGGAATTACCAGGACTGCCTCCAGTTAGAGAGGTTGAGTTCAGCATTGAGCTAGCTCCCGGTACTATACCGGTATCTATTACTCCTTACAGAATGGCCTCAACGGAGTTAAGAGAACTGAAGTCACAGTTGCAAGAGTTGACAGATAAAGGTTTTGCAAGATCAAGTTGTTCACCATGGGGTGCTCCAGTTTTATTCGTAAAAAAGAAAGATGGCACCATGAGATTGTGCATAGATTACCGTCAGCTTAATAAAGTGACAGTGAAGAACAAGTATCCATTGCCAAAGATCGATGATTTGTTTGATCAATTGAAAGGAGCCACTGTGTTCTCCAAAATATATTTGAGATCGGGTACTACCAGTTGAGAGTAAAAGATTCAGATGTTACCAAGACCGTTTTTCGAACAAGGTATAGGCATTATGAATTTTTAGTCATGCCCTTTGGATTGACCAATGCTCCTGCAGTATTCATGGACCTAATGAACCGCATCTTTAGGCCATACCTCGACAAGTTTGTAGTCATTTTTATTGATGACATATTGATTTATTCTCGAGATGAGATCGAGCATGCTGAGCACCTACGGACAGTTTTACAGATTCTATGAGAAAATCAGTTGTATGCCAAGTTCAATAAAAGTAAATTTTGGCTTAAGGAGGTAGGATTTTTGGGACTTATTGTCTCAGGGGATGTAGTCCGAGTGGACCTAAGTAAGATTTTGGCTATAATGGATTGGAAGCCACCGAAGAATATCTCTGAGATTAGAAGTTTCCTAGGCATAGCCGACTATTATAGACGATTTGTCAAGGGGTTTTCCATGATTGCAACCCCGATGACTAAATTGTTACAGAAAAACGTGAAGTTTGAGTGGACAGAAAGATGCCAACACAGTTTTGAGAAACTAAAAGCATTGTTGACAGAAGCTCCAGTTTTAGTACAACCCAAGACGGGGAAAGAATTTATAATTTACAGCGATGCATCCTTAAATGGGTTAGGCTGTGTGCTTATGCGAGAGGGCAGAGTGATTGCTTATGCCTCAAGACAGTTGAAGCCTTATGAGAAGAACTATCTAACACACAATCTAGAGTTGGCTGCCATAGTCTTCGCATTGAAGATATGAAGACACCATCTGTATGGTGAAAGATGCCGAATTTTCACCGATCACAAAAGTTTTAAGTATTGATGACGCAAAAAGAGTTGAACTTAAGGCAACGAAGATGGTTAGAATTGATAAAAGATTATGAGTTGGTCGTTGACTACCATCTAAGAAAGGCAAATGTAGTCACCGATGCTTTAAGTATAAAGTCCCTATTTGTATTAAGGGCAATGAATTCACAGATGACTTTGTACGATAATGGTTATATTCTAGCTGAGTTGAGAGCTAGACCAATATTCCTCCAAGAGATCTTTGAGGCTCAGAAAGAAGATAGCGAATTGCAAGCCAAAAGAGCTCAGAGCGAGTCAGATATTGAATCTGACTTTCGGATTAATTCTGATGGATGTTTGATGTTTAAAGATAGAGTTTGTGTACCAAGAAAGGAAGAGCTTATTCAGAGAATTTTGCATGAGGCACATAACGGGTGTTTATCTGTACATCCGGGTAGTACAAAGATGTATAATGATTTAAAGCAACAGTATTGGTGGCCAAAAATAAAGAAAGATATTTTAGAGTTCGTTTCAAGATGCTTGATTTGTCAGCAAGTAAAGGCTAAACACCAAGTACCTTCGGGTTTACTTCAACCCATTTTGGTTCCCGAGTGGAAATGGGATCGTATCACTATGGATTTTGTAACGAGTTTATCGTTGTCACCGAGCAAGAAAGATGCTATATGGGTTGTAGTTGATAGACTCACGAAGTCAGCCCATTTTATACCTGTATGAGTGGACTACTCACTCGACAAGCTGGCAAACTTGTATGTTTCTGAAATAGTAAGGCTTCACGGAGTTCCTTTGTCAATCATATCGGATAGAGATTCGAGATTCACATCTAAATTTTGGAAGAAGCTACAAGAGGTCCTGGGTACAAAGTTGAGCTTTAGTACAGCTTTTCGTCCTCAAACTGACGGTCAGTCGGAGAGGTTAATTCAAGTACTTGACGATATGCTCAGATGTTTTATTCTAGAATTTCAAGGTAGTTGGGAAAAGTTTCTCCCATTGGTAGAATTTTTCGATAATAATAGCTTTCAGTCGAGCTTAAAGATGGCGCCTTATGAGGCTCTATATGGGCATAAGTGCAGAACGCCTTTATTTTGGACTGAACTCAAAGAAAGTCAAATTCATGGAGTTGATTTGGTTAGAGAAGCTGAAGAGAAAGTGGAAGTGATACGAGAGTGTTTAAAAGCTACATCCGATAGATAGAAATCCGACTTGGATTTAAAGAGAAAAGAAATAGAATATCAAGTCAGGTATAAAGTTTTCTTGAAAGTGTCACCATGGAGAAAGGTTCTCAGATTTGGCAGGAAAGGCAAGTTGAGTCCACGTTTCATTGGACCATATGATATTGCTAAGAGAGTTGGGCCGGTAGCTTACCGATTGGCTTTGTCATCCGAGTTAGAAAAGATACATGATGTGTTTCACGTGTCAATGTTGAGACGCTACCAATCAGATCCTTCACATGCAATTACCCCGTTAGAGATAAAGATTCATTCCAACATGACTTATGGTGAAGAACTAGTTAAGGTTTTAGCTCGAGAAGTCAAGCAGCTAAGAAATAAAAGTATTGCCCTAGTGAAAGTATTGTGGCAAAGACATGGGATAGAAGAAGCTACATGGGAACCAGAAGAAAGCATGAGAAATCAGTACCCAAACCTATTTGCTAATAAGATTTTCGAGGACAAAAATCCCTAAGGGGGAAAAATTGTAATAGCCCGATTCAGGGCCTAGTCGGAATAGTGGTGCGAGACCACAAATCTGAGTTAGTAAAATGAGTTTTTAAAGTATTTGAGATGTTTGTTTGATAATATGAAAGTTTCATGTAGAACTTTTATGGAAACTTCCATTAAAGGGTCCATTAGGACTAAATTGTAAAAGTTGCAAAATATAAGTTTCTAAAAGCTTTTTGTATGAAATAGTTTTAGAATATTAATTAAAAGTCCTTAAATAGCAATTTGCCCAAATTATAATTTTTGTACAAAAATAGACATGAGTGAGTAAATGGTGAAATTGTATAAAGAATGGCATTTTTGTCATTTATCAATTAAATGATTAATAAGGGAAAAAGATGACAAAAATCATTCTCATCTTCTTCCCCAAGTGCCAAAAATTTGAAGGGAGCCATAGCTAGGGTTCTTCAATTTTTCAAGCTTGCTAGTAAGTTTATTTTAACCCCGTTTTTAATATTCTTCGTATTTTTGGAGTCCTCGTATTATGGATTAGCTAATTTTATCTATAAGATGAGCTAAGATGCATGTTCAAAAATCTACCCATGTATGACATGTTTGTAAAATTATGTTTTAAGAAAGATTATGAGAGTTTGATCTTAGATAAACATCTTTTCCTAAATGAGTTTCATGAAAAAATGCTAGTAAGGACTAGTTTGTAATAGTTATGAAATTTGTCATACATGGTAGAAATAGTGAGAATTTGTTATTACTATAGTTGAGATAATGAATCACCTGAGCATGAAGTTTAAGAAAGTAGTATGAAAATTATTTTACGAGCATAAGGGCAAAAGTGTAATTATGAGAAAGTTTAGGGGCAAAATTATAATTTTGCCAAAGTATGAGTTAAGAGTCAATTTAGCAAATGTGATTCTTAAATGATCTAAACTATTATTATAGATCAAGAAAAATGATGCCCGGATCGAAACCGAGACAAGAACAAAGTCGAGGACTAAATAGCATATCTACATACATTTTGTATATAGAGGTAAGTTTGTATGATTTTTAAGCTTTATGATTACTATCATTGATTTGCTTAGTATAATGTACATTATTACCATAGAAATGCTTAATGCTATGTTAAATAAAAAAATCAATGAGGTTAAGCATGAGAAAGTCCCGATTGAAGTTGAATTTAGGATGCTCGATCTACCACATGATATAAGAGAGTCCGTATAAGACCAAGCCAAGGCATGGCATCGCCAATCAAGCAAAGTTATCATGTAAGTCCAAGACAAGTCTTGGAATTGAAGAGTTATTATGAGATGAAGACCTATGTAAGCCCAAGCCAAGGCATGGCATTGGTGAGTCTCCAAGCAAAGATGTCATATAAGTCCAAGACAAGTCTTGGCATTGAAAAGCTATCATGAGATAAAGATCCCATATAAGTCCAAGTAAAGGCATGGCATTGGTGAGTAATAAGGAAGATTTCATGTAAGTCCAAGCCAAGGCTCGGCATTGACCAGTTCATGAGTAAAGATACCAAGTAAGACAATGTCAAGACATGGCAATGATAAGTTCCCAAGGGAACACACAAGGAAGACTTTGAGTAAGACCATGTCAAGACATGGCATCGATACCAAGATGAGAGATCCCATGTAAGACCACATTTAGGATATGGCTTTGGCATCGAGTTATATGTGGGATGAGATTCAGTATCCTCGGTTATTCATAGAAATTCATCGGGCAAATGAGTAAAGCTTAAATGAGATAGTAAGAAAATTAAGTAAGCAAAGCTATTATCAAGTGGGAAATGAGTATTATTCATGTTATGAATGATGAATTAAATATCATGATTATTATAGTAAAGTATGCTGATCTATGTGATCAAGTGATACAGGTACCTTGTTTATATTACGAGCATGAGACTAATAAGTATCATGGGATATGTAATAATCAGTAAGAGTAAGTAAGCTTAAATAGCCGAATTTATGATGCCATTGTTTATGCCAAATAATTTATGTTCAACAAGTATGTTACTATGTGCATTATATGCAAACTTACTAAGCTAAATGCTTATGTCTTTTATTCTTTCTTTCCATGTAGTCTCGCCAAGCTAGTCTCGTGGATCATCGTCATTGGAGCTCAGATTTTAAAGAAAAGTTTTCGATTAAGTTCTGAAAGTTTCCAGATATGTGTTTAAGGCCTCGTAGGCCCATGAAAAGTATGATTAGACTAAGAAAGAGAAGTTTTAATTCGAAATAAAATTTTACAGTCCGTAAGTACATGTTTAAGAAAGTTCGAGCATAGTAATGTCTCGTATTCGGTCTCAGCCTTGGACTCAGGTATGGGGTGTTACAGAAGAAATCTCCAAAATTGTTTTGGAGGCTTCTTTGCTTGACGGCTGCTAGACCTCACAAGCAAAGTTTCAGTTTTTTTTAAGGTTTTCACAAAAAAAAAAACTCTCTACCTCTCACCTTTTATAATTGGTATATATATAATGAATCATAATTCATAAAATTTTTATCCGAACATAATAATCATAATTAAAAATAAATAAATATAATAATGTCTTAATTGAAAATTATAATTACATTAATTATAACAAGGATTTCGGTAAATTATATTTATTTAAATTTATATACGAACCAAATTTATATATTAATAGAACTATGTTCTCAATATGTGTACAACATCCTTATACATATAATGTGTTTAATATTTGATTGCCCAATTAAATTAATTCTATAATTAATTTAATTCATGTGACAACTAAACACAATACCAACTATGTTTTATTCCGTTCATTTCAACCATAGGGTGTGACCCTGTAGGTTCTTGTAACCTTAGCAGTAATACTAGAATGATTCTAATGTTACAAACAATGAGTGGCATCTAGCAATGCATCATTGCTACCTAAGTTACAAGAAGTCATGATTCGACATAACTATTTGTGATTAATCTTTCATGCGTTAATACTTAAATCCTTTATCTTTGGAATGGACACAAGTCATGGTATAGTCACGCTTGAATAGTCCATCCCATGTTTCTTGATATCTTGAGTAGACTATGATATACAAATAAGTATGACATCTCATATCAACTTATTTGAGCATGGCCATGCATTTCTAATCTCACTCAATCAAATGGCCTAAGATATTACTCCCATTATGTAGGAGGGACTTATCCTATATTGATCAACCATATCCCTCTACATAGATTGCGGTATATCCAACATCAGCCTTTATAGAACAACTAGTTATGGTGTACGTTTGACTGTATCGGAATACACAACTCACGATGTTGGGATAATGATGATATCAAGTCTGACAATCATATACATATTAATCACTATAAGTAGTGTTGTGAAAATTACATAATAATCCAAGAAACATACTCATAGCGGGTCAGTCCAATATGTTGTTCTCTAACACATATATTCATGCATTGATTTTGACACTCCTTATCAATAACAACTTTTTATCATCAATAAACTACATGTTAGTCTTAATGCATTATTGTTGTCCTAGTCAACAATAATACTTGACTAAGGATCTTTTATGAATAACCATATTATTCTCAAGACATTATTATAAAACAGTTTCTTTGTACATACAGGAAAAAAAACAGAAATAATAATGACAATGCCTTATATTAATAAACATGGTAAATCAAGTATGTTATTACAACCATCTCTTGATTGATCTTTGGGCATACTCTTACAAATTTGCACGGTGTTTCACTAGTCAATCCATGCTCAATATAAAATCGAATTCACCAAATGGCAGTTCCATCAAATCCGCCAGAAAGACAACCCCTTGAACCTCTAGGGGTACGTATTTGAACAACTTATTCACCCTAACTAACTGTCCCAGTGGACTTAGCACAGTCATCTCACTATCGATAATTTCAAACTGAAAACCCAATGTCCCAGACACAGCACATGCAACATACGAGTGTGTAGACCCAATGTCAATTAGAGTAGTGTAAGGTACATTATAAATTAGGAACGTACCAGTTATGACGTCAGGAGCATCACTATCCTATCGGTGCCGAACAGCATAGACCAAAGCTGGCTGTCTTGCCTCAATATTACCAGCACCTCTGCTCGGTGCTCTACGACCTCTTCCCAAACCATTTCTTCCTCTAGCCTGACCACGGCCTCTCGGTGGTTGCTGACCACCTCTCCCTAGCTGAACATAGCCCTGACTTGCGGCTTGCATCTGAACAGGCCTCTCAGTATAATTCTTGACCTGATGATCCATGGACCCACATCTGAAGCACGCCCCAGTTCTTTTCTAGCATTCACCCTGATGAGATCTCCCACAATTAGCACAAGGCTGTGGTCTAGCAGCAACGATAGAAGCTCCAGTTTGGATTGGCCCATCAAATCTAGGCTTCTTCTTAGGCCTACCAAAGGAACTTGAGGGCAGAAAATCCCTCTTATTTCTGCCCCTATCTTTTTCACGATTCTGGCGCTCTGAGCGTTTTACATCTTCAGTAATTTTTGCTTTCTCCACAAGGGCAGCAAAGTCTTGCTCCCTCTGCGGAGCTATCAGCACACGTAACTCATCCCAGAGGCCATCCTCGAAATACACGCAACATTCATACTCAGTTGCGACTAGACCACGAGCATACCAACTCAGTCGCAAAAACTCTACTTCATACTCTGTCACAGACCTATTCCCTTGGCTCAGGCTTAGAAATTCCTTCCTCCGGGCACCCATATAACTCGCCCCAACGTATTTTCCTTGAAAGGCTATTTTGAAGAAATCCCAAGTCAAATGGTTAGCCTGCGTACCCTCTCTTACAGTGAGCCACTACTGATATGCCTCGTCTCGCAGTAAGGACACTACTCCTTTTAATTTCTGTTCCAATGTACAGTCGAGGTCATCTATTATCCACTCAGTAGCCTCTCACTAATACTCTGCTACATTCGGGGCTACACCAGAAATGCCCCTAAAGATTTTCGCTCCGTTTGACCGAGTCACTCAAAAATTGACCCTCGGCCCACTGATCCAGTACTCGCTCCAGCAACCCTTTCAAGAAAGCGCAGCATTGCTTGGCATAAAGCATCATCCCTAACGGCTCGGTCATGAGACCCCGTCTCAGTTACTGGTGAGGCTGGTGCCTCCGTTGTAGGCATATAGCCCGATGTTGAAGACCCAGCCCTAGCACCTCCTCGGCCTCTACTGCGGCCACGTGTAACCCTTCTGCGACTTCTTGTGCTCATATCGATATAGTGAATTTATCAGTTTTAAGAGTTTTATGCATCAGCTTATAATTTCAATAATTAATAATGGATATCTTATGATAAACAGTGATTAGGGTTGTTTTCGTGAATCGAGACCTCACTACAGTTTTTAGTCTTTTATAGTCTCAGTTTACTCTAAATAAAGAGTTTCAGTACTACTCTACTATCTGTAGTAGTTTCTCAGTATAACATTTCAGTCTATAACAGTAAATAGTGTCATATAACTTACAGATTTGGAGTCGGAGACTCGGTGTGCCACACTTTCAGTAACAACCTTTTAGAAACCAAAATTCAGACAATTCTAGGAAAATAAAAAAAAACCCATTCCACAACCTAGTTTTGCAACCTTGGCTCTGATACCACTAAATGTAACACCTCAAACTCGGCCTAGACTTTACGATCAGATTTGACATGTCACATCGAAGTACCGTTAGAAAACCGGGCTTGTCGATAAAAATTTGTTACTAAATTTTAGATCTTATTTAAAATATTGTTGTTGAAAACGTTAGTGTTGAAAAAAAAAATCATGTTGCCCAATTATATTTCATATCAATTGTTTTAAGCTTATTAATCTGGAATAAAACCGCGGAAGCCTTTTCTAGTTGTAGACTTTAAGATTTGAAAAAACGTGATTTTCTAAAGAAACAATTATAGTTTTAAAAACCCGTGTTTCCTAGTTTAGCAGGTTGAAATAAAGAGAAAACACCAAAGAAAAGTTAAAACCTCAAATGGCCTTATTACATAATTACTAACCCAATATAAAAATAAAATAACTAAGTCTAAGATTAAATCATAATGAGCGTGTGGCCACCTCCAAGTCCCTCGCAGCTCCAAATCATCTAAGGCTGGGGATTACCTGCACAGTTAAAGCAAAGGGTGAGTTACGAGAACTCAGTGTGTAATCCCCAATCATGCAGTAATAGTCTGGACCTGAGGCCTATTCAGTATCAGCTCCATCGGGCTTTAGCCCTATACAGTAGCAGTGTGGGCCTAAGCCCAAATAATCACAGAACAGAACAATAATGCAACCCAAACCAATCCAACCAACACACCACCCATACCAACCAACACACCATGTGGGGACTAAGTCGACCTACCTAGCCAACACACCAATATCGCAGCATAGCTGCTAATAGTAACGCAGCAAATCTGCTAAAGACAGTAAACGTGGGCCAAGCCACTAAAATCAAAAAGTTCGAGCATAGTAATGTCTCATATCCGATCTCAGCCTTTGACTCGGGTATGGGTGTTACAGAGACCCCCTTGGCCGGCCACACACATGGCAAAGTTGACAGTTCAACTTTGCTAAAAATAGCCTGGGGCAAATCCATAAAGTCACATTGTAACATCCCGAAATAGGGCCTAAACGGAACAATGGTTGCAAAACCATGAATCTGAGATAGAAAAGTTTATTTTGATTAATTTTTATGATTTACAGATTGATTGGATGCATGTGTTAGAGTATCGATAGAAAATTTTATGAATTTCATGTCTAATTTGCTTGTTAGGGCTTAATTGTAAAAGTTGATAAATGGGAGTTTTAGACGCTAAAGGATTAAATTGAAGTGTATATCTAAATTAGGGTCCTTAAATGGTAATTAGACTATTATATTTTCATGGACAAAAAAGGACATGCATAGGTAGAAATAACTAAAATTTTAATGAAGGGTATTTTAGTAAAATGTCAAATAAAAGAAATTAAATGGGAAAAAGATGGAAAAGGTTGTCATCTTCTTCCTTAGGCCGAATCTTCAAGGGGGGACTCCATAGCTAGGGTTTTCAAGCTTCCAAGCTCCATAGTAAGTCAATCCAAGTCCCGTTTTTCATGTTCTTTACGTTTTTGGAATCCCGGTAACTTGGTTTATCTTATTCTAGCAATAATTTAACCTAGGGTTCATATTTTGAAAAATACCCATAGGTGAAATGTGTTTATTTTGATGTTTTATGATAGAATATGAAGGCTGAAATTATGTTAAACAACTTCTGCTAAGTGATTTTATGTGAAAACGAGTAAAACGACACAATCAGTAAAAAATACCTAATGTTCATAAGTACATGTTAGAGTGAGAATTTGATGTTGCCATAGAAGGGAAAAATGATCAGCATGTCATAAAATATAAGAAAATAGGATGAAGTATAATTTTCGAGCCTAGGGGAAATTCATAATTTTGTAAAAGTTAGGGGGTAAAAATGTAATTTTGCCATAATGTGATTTCTGGACTGAATTAAATAGTATAAATATTAAATAAGCTACATGTGTTATTATAGATCGAGAAGAATGTGGAATCGACCTTGAACGAGGTAAAGGCAAGGTTAAGGACTAAATTGCAAATTTAGCCATATTTTGCACCCGAGGTAAGTAGTATGTAAATAATTCATTACTTTTATTGATTTTTTTATAATTCAGCATATTTTATGTATTGTAACTAATTTTTGAATCAAAATTGACTATTGAAGGAATGAAATAAATTATTAGAAAGTGAAGTACTTCCCGTTTGAACCTTCGGAAAACCGAGAGATACGGACAATATGTAGCTAGGTCACACGAGTGATAAGGGACCTTCACTGTGTGCACAAGAAAGGTACGAGATGGCAAAATTTGATATGTAGCTAGGCCACATGGATGATAACGGACTTTCACCATGTGTGCAAGAAAGCTACGGGTTATGAGTAGCCAGGTCGCATGAGTGGTTCCTAGTGTTGGACGCCATGTAGACAAGAATGCTACGAGATGGCTAGGTCACATGAGTGGTACTAAGTGAAGGCCACTATGTGTACAAGAGAGCCAGAATTATGTGTACAATCGAGCTAGGTCATATGAGTGGTACTAAGTGAAGGCCACTATGTGTACAAGAGAGCTTCAATTTCAAAGGTGGGCTGTGTGCCAAACCACCGTGTATCCGTTATTATTCAGAAGCGTTCAACGGGAAATTTGATTAAGTGAAATTATGTGTGAATTTGTAGTAATGAGTGTGGGTATATGCATGTATAACGTATGAGCAATATGCTCGATATGTAATCAAAAATTGGAAAGATTGGTATAGGCAAGCGATGAACACAACTATAGTGAGAGAGCAAAAATTTACAATAGAATCGCTTGGACTTTGGAGATGCTTGATGGCGTGAATTTGAAAAATCACCAAAAATAGTAGAAATTCAATTATAAGTTGGATGAGATATTTATTTAGATCTTATTGAGTCTATTTTCATATAAAAGAAACATAGCAAACAAATGATTTGTATATTTTGAGATATTTGAATTTTTGTGAGACTGGTTCAGAATGATTATGTGATCCCCTATTCTGTCTTGGAAAAATCATTAAAAATTGTAAAAACATAATTATGGGATATAATTTATATGTAAAGTCCTGAATGAGTCTAGTTTCAAATGAACAAAACAAAAAGGTCATCTAAATTATGTACAAGGAGAAATTTTATTCATAGTGAAGAGAGGTCAAAATAGTCAAATAGTGAAATAGGGGAAATTTTAATGAATAAACTATACTTATTGGATAAACTAAAAATTCTAAAAATTTTATGGTAAGAATATAAATGAGTCTAGTTTTAGGGAAAATTAACGGACCTTAATTTGGGGTTTTGTAGCTCCAGATAAAAATAATTTAGTGACTGTGACTCGAATAGACAACATGCTTGGAACTTGAATAAATAGTAAATTTGAATGTAGATATGACTGTGTTATATTGTAAACATGTTAAATCCATTATTTATTATTTATATACCAGCTTACTAAGCTATATGCTTGCTCTCTTTTCTTTTCCTTGTCCTATAGTGTCACCAAGCTAGCTCGGGATTCGGTGATCGTCAGAGATCCATCCACACTATCAGCCTTTTTTTGGTATTTTGAAAACAATATTTTGGGAATTATGGCATGTATAGAAGGCTTAATTGTTTTGTTACTTGTAGTCACGAATTAGGCTAAAATACTGGCCTTTAAAAATTTTTTTGTTTATGGGTATTGATAATGTTCAATATTAATCAAATTAAATGTATATTATAATGCTTGAATTGGTCGAATGAGAGTGTGATGACTATGTATGGAAAAGTTTTAATTTATATGGATTTTACATTTTAAATTTTTTGAAATTGCTTGGATCATGTTCGGTAATGCCTCGTACCCTGTTCCGGCGACAGACCCGGCTGAGAGGCATTACACACATTTTTCGGAGGGGTTTGAATGCAAGGTTGGAAGTTCTTCAAAGGCTTCTTTGCAAGCTTATTTAGTCAGCTAAAATGCTGATTTGGGTCAGCATATGGACAGTTCTAGGCAACCTAATTGGCGGCTGGTTCGGTTCACTAAATCTGATTCAACCAGTGCGGTTCAACTGGACCCATTTTTTTCCATAATTAATTAATAATATTTTATTCAGCCCAACTTAAATTGGAAATAAATTAAAATTAATTATATTATTAATTAACACACATTTTTGGACCATTTTAGGCTGGAAATAAATTTGCCTCGATCTTCAAAATGCTTCTCGGTTTTATTCTTCGAGCAGTGTCTACCGAGCCAATTTTCGCTCTTTGTGTGAATCTGTCGAAAATAGTCAAAATTAAAAAAAAATTAACTATAAAATTAATTAAAATTCATCATGTTCATATTTTTAACACAATTTAATTATTTTAGAATATTTAATTATTTTTCGACGAGAATTTAATCAAAATAACATGATTTTAAGTTAAAAAAAGCATGTAAAAACACGTAAATTTTCGTGTTTCCACCCCCGCACCTAATTTTTGAAAATTAAATTGTCTACACGGTCTAGCACACGGGCATGTGGTTTGTAACAGCCCAATTTTAACCCTAATCGGAATAGTGGTTTCGAAACCACAAATCTGAGTCCGAAAAAAATATTTTTTTTTAAAAAAATTATTTCAGTATTTATTAGGTGTGAATTTGCTTGTGTTAAATTTCCGTAAGTTAATTTGTTTGTCTATGTGTATAATTTGACAAAAGGATTAAAATGCATTAAAAGTGAAAGTTGCTTGCTATTTTTCAAGGTATTAAAGTGTTGTGACTTTTTAAATAGGAGGACTTATGTGGCAATTAAGTCAAAAGTATGTGAGTGGACGGCAAGGCCATTAAATGAACATGTTTTATATGTTTTATTAAATGATATTAAAAGAAAGCAAATGTTAAATAAATGGAAAATGATGTAATAATATATTAAATAAGTTAGTATAATAAAACAAAAAAAAAGACATGCAAGTTCATCTTTGGAGCTGTCGAAATTAGCTAAGGAAAGAAAAAAGAAAAGAAAGCCACATTCGACCATATTTTGGTTTGACTAAGGTATGTAACTAGCTCGGTTTTTGATAATTTCTACGTTTTTGATATTGTTGCTTAGTAATCTTCAAGACTCATGCTTTAATTTTTGAATTTGATGATATATTCATGAAATGCCATTGTTGATAGCTTAATGAAATTGGTGTTTAGTGATGGAAAATAAATATAGGTTTTTAGATTGTTAAGTTTAATTAAGACATTTTTGATAAAAATGCCTAAATAGGATTAAATTGTGAAATTTATAAATTGAGGGGTCAAAATGTGAAATAAATAAAAGAAATGGGCTGTTAGGGACCTTAGTGAAATTCGGCCAACCTAGGGTGAAGCTAAATTTTGAATATTTTGTGTTTTATGCTATTTGGACTAAATTGTGATAAATGTTAAATATCAGGGGCAAAATGGTAATTTGCCCATTTAGGTGTTTTTGGATTAAATTACAATGAAATGTGATTGAATGAGTTTAAATTTAATGTGTTTAGATCAAGAACAAAGAAAAACAAACTTGGATCGGGGAAAAATAAAAATTATCGAATAGTCAGATTTTGCTGTCCGACGATTTTCGAGGTAAGTCTTTAAGCAATTTAATATCGTTAACATTGGTTACAACCTTGATTACATTTTGAATTATGAATTTATAAGTGCGAAATAGGCCAAAGCCTAATATGATAGGTGATTTTAATAGTGAAATGTAGTTATATTTAATTGAAGTTGATATGTGAAAATAATATGAATTATGTGTGAGATGTGATATTGGTAATATATGTACGTGTGTATGAAATGGTTTATTTATATTGATACTCGGGCTTGAGCTTAGCGGTGCCTTGTGCTTGGGTGAAGTGTATCGGGCTTATTGTCTAGCGAGGCCTTTGTCTTTGGTGAAGTGTATCGGGCTTATTGCCTAGCAGCAAAAAAGGTGATTAAATTTGAGACCTCGAGTCTAGCAGGAGCTTAGTCTGGTATGTATTCAGAGCTTTATTGCCTAGCGTGCTTAGTCTTAGGAGTGTGTATTCGAGCTTTATTTCCTAACAAAGCTTAATGCCGGTGATATATTATAAATAGAGGATACATGGATCACTAATAAGGTGGAATGCAATTACGGTAAGTAAGCTAAATGTCCGTAAGTAAGTATAAGCTTCATAGTTGCAATGATTAAGGTAAGTTATTATATTACTATTCGATGTAAGCAATATGTGATATAGTTGAAGTATTATTGTAAGATTTTTAAATATGTGCATTTGGTTTTACAAATAATGAGTATGATAAATTGGAACTTAATCTTGGATGTGCCTTGAGATTCGGTTATATGTGTAAATGCTTATGTGAGGGCAAATGGATATGTTTGCATATGTGTATGATTGATTATTTGTAGTTAAATGTAAATTGTACTTACTTGATCGGATTTTATATATGGATACATATTACATATAAGTGTATTTGGTGAGTTTGTACCATTAAGGTGAGATAAGAATAATTTTGAGGATGTTAAAGAAAAGGAAATGGCATTTGGCATTAGTGGGTCATATATGTGCTAAGCTTTAAAAATCTTATAGTATTAATTATGGCTTTGATAATGCTTGAATGATTATTTGATGTAATACTTTTGCTTAAGACTTACTAAGCTTAAATAGCTTACTCTGTGTGTATTTTTGTTTATAGATTTTGATATAAGTTACGAGCTCGGGAACCGTCAGCAAAGTCTATCACACTATCGACTAACTTCGGTATTTTATAAGCTGAAATTTCTTTGAAACTATGGCATGTACAGGCTAGCTTTGGAGTTAGTTTAATTCGAAAGAGTGTGTATAAAAGCCATGTGAAAATGGCTTAATTACCTTCCTTGTGTTGGGGTTTGGTTCAATTATGGCTTAAGTTTATTTTGGTCATGGTTTAATCTTATATGGTTAGTAATTACATGGTATGGCATATATATATGGTGGTATTTTATTCATGTGTTTCGGCAATGAGGTAAATGAGGTATGTTTGGTGTATTATAGTAAGATAAATAATGTTAAGTTGAAATGATTGTGATTATGTGTTATATATATATTTATAATATGTGTGGTATGTTTGGATTTGGTATTGAAGTGAGTTTGGGTTATGACATATGAATGGAAATATGCATATGAAGGTTGGAGATTATCTATATTTCGACTTATTAATGGGGTAAAAGAATGACTATATATTCGAGTGTGTACTGAATTAAAATTTGTGGTTTTATTATTGAGTTGAAATGACATGTCTTAAATGGGTAAATTGGTTTAGAAATGATAATTTAATTGTATATGTATATTAGGCTAAGGAGATGGCTTAAAATGATAGCATGATATTTGGCTTATAACATTATATAAAGATACTATGGATTGGATGATATACAATACCGAATATGTAATGACTAGCTTGGTAGTGATAATGAAATATGGACACTCGAAAATGGCTCTATTGTGTACACATTTACGCAAGCTTGTAAATGGGAAGTATGCATATTTTTGGTTCTTTGAAAGGTTAAATAATTGTGTATGTTACTTATGATCTTGGTCATTAAGCTTTATGTAATGATTTGTTAAACCTACTAAAAGTAGGTATACTATTAAGCAAAAAGGATTTTTAGTAATAATTATTATTCGAATATCATTGTAATAGTGACTATATATTTCGTACAGTGCATGTGCATATAATATTCTAATAGATTATGTATATCATTAATCTATTATTTATGGTCAAACATGGTGCATTATTCTGTGACTTAAAAAAATTGTATATAATATGTTCGGTTATGGTATTATATTAATTAATGCCGCATGCATGAATAAGAACAAAATAAAAACTAGGCCATGTAATATGGTTGTTATGTTTTTAATATGTGCATGTACTGAGAAAATTAAATAAAAATAATGATATGATTAATAGTTAGTCTATGAGATAATTGTAATCGACAATTGTTCGATGCATGAAATGTAAGGATATATGTTTGAACATGTATTCAGGAAGCAAATGCCAATACTGTTGACGTCATATAGTTCGAACCTTATATGTATTAAGTACATGTAACATAGCTTTGTTGCATATTAGTTATTTCGAATATGTGGATAAATAATTGATATTGTCATGCTTAAAAGTTTTAAAGCATGATTTGCTGGTGAATTTTAAGTAGTGAAGCATGATCGGGTTTTAGTTGGTCAAGTGAACTATTTGTATAATAATTATTTGAATGTGTTTTGATTTATAAGTTGTGTACTATTGTTATTAAATATAAAATGTATGTGTATTGATGTGATTGAATTACGAAACAAGAAAGGTAGTAAATGTTTGTCCTGATCTGTGCTATGTCCAGTAATACCTTGTAACCCTAATCCGGCGACGTATATGGGTTAGAGGTGTTACATTTGATTAGTATCAGAGCTATGGTTTAGTCGGTTCTAGGACTACCATAGCGTATATGAGTCTAGCTATACATGCCATATTAAATCTGCGATAGTGTGATATCTCCTGACTCTAACGAAGAATTTTTTTTGATGACATAGATAAGATTTCCAATTGAGCTAATTCAGATGGTACATAAACAAATAATTAAATAATTGAGTGGAGATGTGTTGATGATGAGTTGAGACTCATAAAGGTAAGAATCAAATTATATGACATGTTGTTATTGATAAATGTGGTAATTACATGACCATATTAGATATTATATTTGAGTTATGATTGCTATCTGAAATGCTATGATTTTGAAATGGTGATTTGAGTTGGCATATGAACAATGTGATAATAATAAAAGTGATTTAAAGAAAATGTTTATTAAATGATTTGAGAATGTGAAATTAGTAATAAATTGACTATTAGTGATAGTATGTATTATGCGCAATTATGTGAGAGTTAAATTTGAGGCTCTACTACCCTCACCCCCTTGTCAGAAAATGTTTCAATTTTATTATAAGAGTTGGAATGAATAAGCTTACTAATGTGAAGTTCTAGAAAAATTCATGTTTGAAAGCTTAGTAATGTGGTTAGAAAGGAGAATGAATCAGCAAATGAGGATAGTACTAAAAGAGATATTGGGCAGTTCTAAAAACTATTCAGATTTTGCAAAGTCACTGCTAAAGGAGAAGTTAACTCCGATCAAATGACTTATTCAGGTATGTTAGCTAAATAAAGTATTAAGCGAAAGCTTTCTGAATTGATTTACATTAGTGATGGGATAATATGAAAATTTTCGATGTGAGAATTAGACAGAGGGATTGATGTTTGAATTCTATTGATAGTTGAATACAATGGTTATAGTCGAAAGCGATCATTATGATTCCATTCGGACATTACGTGTGTACATTTATCCTCGTAAGTATATGTGATTGTTTATTAAAAAAAGTTTTATCGTATAAGAACATTAGCTAAGCATATCAATAGACAAAAATATCGTTGATCTGTTTGGGTTATATTCGATAATCGTTATTTCTTCCTTTGAAAAATTTATTCCATGGTATGGATACGAAAGTCGACGGTAAAATCTGTATGAGACTAATATTCTGTTCCTATTGATTATTTCCCTGTTGAAAATATGTGAAGATTATATTACTTCTATTACTGTGAATTTCAAAGATATCTATGAGCGACATTGATTTTTCGGATATTTCGGGATATCATCGGCACAAATATTATTTTATATGAGTTGTAATTTTCAGATATTCTGTGTAACTCCAAATGTTGAAATTTTTCTGTTACGATATTTTTATGATTCCATGTGATTACCTGCAAGAGATTTCTATTTGTGAGAGATGACTACGTCTATTGCAATTATAATTTACGGCTTGAAATGTGAGAATACAATGGTACCTTCTTTAGAATTATAGAAGATGTGATTCTACAATGGTTGCTATCTAAATCGTATTTGATTCCTTTCTATGTTCGGGATACTTCATTAACAAATTGAGATAATACTCATTATAGGATTGAGACATAGTTCCTAATAAAGTTCAATTATTTCTATGTGGTTAAGGTGATTATAGTATAATTCGGAGTTTCGATGATTAATGTATGAGACAACTTTATTATAAACTCTTTTCTAGTTCTCGTGAAAGTTTGATAGTGATAAAAGTGAAAATGATAGAAGATCAAGACTAATTTGTATAAATATATGTCTGGGGTCATCCTTCTAATGAGAAGAAAGATTTCCTTTAAAAGACTGATTCAGTAGTTAATATGATTAGAATTATTTGATTGAAAGGTTAATTGGGATGTATGTGCTTGAATCTACCTATGAATTGGAAACAAACTTTGAATGTACATGTATAAATTGAAGGATGGTTTGAAAGAAGAATTTGTATCCTTAAAGACTCTGATGTATGTTTCAGAACGAGATACGGACACTATAAGTTTCTGGTTATGTCTTTTGCACTTACTAATGCACCTACTATTTTATGGATTTGATGAATCGAATCTTCAGATAGTATCTTGATCGGGTTGTGATATTATTCATAGATGACATTTTGATCTATTTCTATGATGGAACCGAGCATGCCGAACATCTAAGGTTGTGTTACAGACTTTGTGAGATAAACAGTTGTATGCGAAATTCAATAAATGTGAGATCTGTTTACGCAAAGTCTATTTTTTTTAAGTTATGCTGTATCTACATCGGGTATTCGGGTTTTGGAGTTAGCAACTATTGTGTTTGCAATAAAGATTTGGCATTGCTATCTATTCGGTGAGAATGTCACATTTGTTTTGATCATAAAAGTCTGAAGTATTTAATGATTCTGAAATATTTGAGTTTGAGCCAACGTCGATGATTAGAGTTTTTACAAGACCACGAGCTAGTGATTGAATATCATCCGGGAAAGGCTAATGTTGTTGCTGATGCTTTGAGTAGAAAATCATTATTTACTTTGTGTGCAATGAATACGTATATAGTGATCTCTGATGATGGCTAGGTTATAGCCAAATTAAAAGCAAGATTGTTTTTGTTCAATAAATTTGTGATACATAGAAAGTTAACAATGAATTGTTAGCAAAGTGAGCTCAGTGTGAAACGATTATTAAATTTGAATTCTGAGTTGATAAAAATAATTGTTTGAGGTTCAGAAACCAAGTATGGGTTCAGAGAAATTCAGAGTTAATTTAGATGATTTTGAATGAAGTTTACAACAGTCGGTTATCTGTTCATCTGAGTAGTATGAATATGTATGATGATTTGAAACAGTTATATTTGTGGTCTGGTATAAAATGAGACATCTGACTTTGTTTTGAAATGCTTAGTCTGTTAGTAAGTAAAGGCCAAGCATCAGGTACCTTTTGGGTTATTACAGTCGGTTATGATACCCGAGTAGAAATAGGATAAGGTCATGATAGATTTTGTATCTAATTTATCGTTGACACTGAGCAAGAAAGAAGTTATCTGGCTTATTGTGGATAGAATGATTAAATTTGGTTTACCGTTGATTGAATTTGTTCATAATAGTAGCTTTCAATTTAGTATCAAAATGGTACCTAGGCTTTGTACAGTCGTAAATGTCGTACATCATTGTATTGGACTGAACTCAGTGAAAATAAGATACACGAGGCTGACTCGATCAAAGCGAGTAATGTAAAAGGATAGTGATCCGTGATAGCTTGAAAGTTTGCATCATATCGTCAAAAGTTATATGCATATTTGAAACGTAAAGATATTTAATATCAAATCGAAGATCAAGTATTTCTGAAAGTTTCACCATGGAAGAAAGTACTCAGATTCGATCGTAAAGGCAAGTTGAGTTCGAGATTTATTGGGTTATATAATCAAAGCTATTCGCTAGTAAGATTTTTGAGACGAAAATTCCTAAGGGGGAGAATTGTAATGACTCAATTTTAACCCTAATCGGAATAGTGGTTTGAAACCACAAACTGAGTCAGAAAAATATTTTTTTAAAAAATTTATTTCAAATTATTTATTATGTGTGAATTTGCTTGTGTTAAATTTCCGTAAGTTAATTTGTTAAATCTGTGTGTATAATTTGACAAAAGGATTAAAATGCATTAAAAGTGAAAGTTGCTTGCTATTTTTCAAGGTATTAAAGTGTTGTGGCTTTTTAAATAGGAGGACTTATGTGGCAATTAAGCCAAAAGTATGTGAGTGGGACGGCAAGGCCATTAAATGAACATGTTTTATATGTTTTATTAAATGATATTAAAAGAAAGCAAATGTTAAATAAATGGAAAATGATGTAATAATATATTAAATAAGTTAGTATAATAAAAAAAAAAAAAAGACATTCATGTTCATCTTTGAGTCACTAAATTAGCTAAGGAAAGAAAAAAGAAAAGAAAGCCACATTCGACCATATTTTGGTTTGATTAAGGTATGTAACTAGCTCGGTTTTTGATAATTTCTACGTTTTTGAGATTGTTGCTTAGTAATCTTCAAGACTCATGCTTTAATTTTTGAATTTGATGATATATTCATGAAATGCCATTGTTGATAGCTTGATGAAATTGGTGTTTAGTGATGGAAAATAAATATAGGTTTTTAGATTGTTAAGTTTAATTAAGGCATTTTTGATAAAAATGCCTAAATAGGATTAAATTGTGAAATTTATAAATTGAGGGGTCAAAATGTGAAATAAATAAAAGAAATGGGCTGTTAGGGACCTTAGTGAAATTCGGCCAACCTAGGGTGAAGCTAAATTTTGAATATTTTGTGTTTTATGCTATTTGGACTAAATTGTGATAAATGTTAAATATCAGGGGCAAAATGGTAATTTGCCCATTTAGGTGTTTTTGGATTAAATTACAATGAAATGTGATTGAATGAGTTTAAATTTAATGTGTTTAGATCAAGAACAAAGAAAAACAAACTTGGATCGGGGAAAAATAAAAATTATCGAATAGTCGATTTTCTTTGTCCGACGATTTTCGAGGTAAGTCTTTAAGCAATTTAATATCGTTAACATTGGTTACAACCTTGATTACATTTTGAATTATGAATTTATAAGTGCGAAATAGGCCAAAGCCTAATATGATAGGTGATTTTAATAGTGAAATGTAGTTATATTTAATTGAAGTTGATATGTGAAAATAATATGAATGATGTGTGAGATGTGATATTGGTAATATGTACTGTGTATGAAATGGTTTATTTATATTGATACCCGGGCTTCGAGCCTAGCAGGCCTTGTGCCGGTGAAGTGTATCGAGCTTATTGCCTAGCAGGCCTTGTGCTGATGAAGGCCTTGTGCTGGTGAAGTGTATCGGGCTTATTGCCTAGCAGGCCTTGTGCTGGTGAAGTGTATCGGGCTTATTGCCTAGCAGGCAAAATGCCGGTGATTAAATTTCAGACCTCAGGTCTAGCAGGCTTAGTGCCGGTGTGTATTCAGGCTTTATTACCTAGCAGGCTTAGTGCCAGTGTGTATTCAGGATTTATTTCCTAACAGGCTTAATGCCAGTGATATATTATAAATAGAGGATACATGGATCACTAATAAGGTGGAATGCAATTACGGTAAGTAAGCTAAATGTCCAGGTAAGTATAAGCTTCATAGTTGCAATGATTAAGGTAAGTTATTATATTACTATTCGAAGTAAGCAATATGTGATATAGTTGAAGTATTATTGTAAGATTTTTAAATATGTGCATTTGGTCTTACAAATAATGAGTATGATAAATTGGAACTTAATCTTGGATGTGCCTTGAGATTCGGTTATATGTGTAAATGCTTATGTGAGGGCAAATGGATATGTATGCATATGTGTATGATTGATTATTTGTAGTTAAATGTAAATTGTACTTACTTGATCGGATTTTATATATGGATACATATTACATATAAGTGTATTTGGTGAGTTTGCACCATTAAGGTGAGATAAGAATAATTTTGAGGATGTTAAAGAAAAGGAAATGGCATTTGGCATTAGTGGGTCATATATGTGCTAAGCTTTAAAAATCTTATAGTATTAATTATGGCTTTGATAATGCTTGAATGATTATTTGATGTAATACTTTTGCTTAAGACTTACTAAGCTTAAATAGCTTACTCTGTGTGTATTTTTGTTTATAGATTTTGATATAAGTTACGAGCTCGGGAGGCCGTCACAAGCCAAAGTCTATCACACTATCGACTAACTTCGGTATTTTATAAGCTGAAATTTCTTTGGAACTATGGCATGTATAGGCTAGCTTTGGAGTTAGTTTAATTCGAAAGAGTGTGTATAAAAGCCATGCGAAAGTGGCTTAATTACCTTCCTTGTGTTGGGGTTTGGTTCAATTATGGCTTAAGTTTATTTTGGTCATGGTTTAATCTTATATGGTTAGTAATTACATGGTATGGCATATATATATATGGTGGTGTTTTATTCATGTGTTTCGGCAATGAGGTAAATGAGGTATGTTTGGTGTATTATAGTAAGATAAATAATGTTAAGTTGAAATGATTGTGATTATGTGTTATATATATATTTATAATATGTGTGGTATGTTTGGATTTGGTATTTAAGTGAGTTTGGGTTATGACATATGAATGGAAATATGCATATGAAGGTTGGAGACTATCTATATTTCGACTTATTAATGGGGTAAAAGAATGACTATATATTCGAAAGTGTGTGTACTTGAATTAAAATTTGTGGTTTTATTATTGAGTTGAAATGACATGTCTTAAATGGGTAAATTGGTTTAGAAATGATAATTTAATTGTATATGTATATTAGGCTAAGGAGATGGCTTAAAATGATAGCATGATATTTGGCTTATAGCATTATATAAAGATACTATGGATTGGATGATATATAGTACCGAATATGTAATGACTAGCTTGGTAGTGATAATGAAATATGGACACTCGAAAATGGCTCTATTGTGTACACATTTACGCAAGCTTGTAAATGGGAAGTATGCATGTTTTTGGTTCTTTGAAAGGTTAAATAATTGTGTATGTTACTTATGATCTTGGTCATTAAGCTTTATGTAATGATTTGTTAAACCTACTAAAAGTAGGTATACTATTAAGCAAAAAGGATTTTTAGTAATAATTATTATTCGAATATCATTGTAATAGTGACTATATATTTAAATGCGATTGCATGTGCATATAATATGCTAATAGATTATGTATATCATTAATCTATTATTTGTGGTCAAACATGGTGCATTATTACGTGACTTAAAAAATTGTATATAATATGTTGGTTATGGTATTATATTAATTAATGCCGCATGCATGAATAAGAACAAAATAAAAACTAGGCCATGTAATATGGTTGTTATGTTTTTAATATGTGCATGTACTGAGAAAATTAAATAAAAATAATGATATGATTAATAGTTAGTCTATGAGATAATTGTCTCGACAATTGTTCGATGCATGAAATGTAAGGATATATGTTTGAACATGTATTCAGGAAGCAAATGCCAATACTGTTGACGTCATATAGTTCGAACCTTATATGTATTAAGTACATGTAACATAGCTTTGTTGCATATTAGTTATTTCGAATATGTGGATAAATAATTGATATTGACATGCTTAAAAGTTTTAAAGCATGATTTGCTGGTTAATTTTAAGTAGTGAAGCATGATTGGGTTTTAGTTGGTCAAGTGAACTATTTGTATAATAATTATTTGAATGTGTTTTGATTTATAAGTTGTGTACTATTGTTATTAAATATAAAATGTATGTGTATTGATGTGATTGAATTATGAAACAAGAAAGGTAGTAAATGTATGTCCTGATCTGTGCTATGTCCAGTAATACCTTGTAACCCTAATCCGGCGGCGTATATGGGTTAGAGGTGTTACATGGTTGGCCATGTGACTCAAGTCAGAGAGTTACACGGGTAAGAACACGGGCTAAAACACGATTGTGTGCCTCATATCGAATGCCCACATGTCCTGGGACACAGGCGTGTCATTGGCCGTGTAAGCGACACGGCCTGCCCACACGGGCATGTGTCCCCTACACCTAAGAAAAATTTTGAGATTTTGCGAAAATTTTACTGTGATTCCGGGTTTAGTCCCTACCCGATTCTAATATGTATTTTGAGCCTCGAAGACCCATATGAAGGACATTATGTTGATTGTAATTGATTTTCGAAAATGAATAGTAAATGACATGAATTGTCAGAAATTAAACTGTAAACTTCAGGAATGCTCCATAACCCTGTTTCGACAACGGTACAGGTTAGGGGTGTTACATAACTGTAATCCGTCAAATCATGTACATGTATGCTCACACGAGCTGTGAATCAGAATGCTCATACAAGCTGTGAGTATGGGCCTGCTCATAAGAGCTGTGGGTCAAAACTTAGCGACACGATGCTGCTCACATGAGCTGTGGAGTATCCGTAACACAAGCCGGACCTCAGCCATCGGTAGGACGTTCAGGACCAGCACCCGAATCATGTAAACCCTAATGACATGTCATTTGTATCCTATGAATTCCTAAGGTTCAAATAGGGCTCGGTAATCGTCGTATGTCATTGGATATGCAACCAGTGTATACATATAGCAATTTACAACACAAGTATATTGTAACACCCCTAACCTGTATTCGTCGCCGGATCATAGTTAAGAGGCATTACTAAACTGAACCCAATCCATAATTGACAATATTACATATTGATCATGCTTCTGTAGTACCATTTTGAAACAAAATAAAATTTCACATCTCAATATAAATGCTAAGACCGAATCTTAATACTACATACATCTACTATTCGAATGTATTCATAACTACCTAAAAGAATTATATATATATCATGCACATCATTGTTCAATCCATACATATGACCCAAACACCTTTCAACCATAAACATCTTTCATTAAAACCCATTTACTATTCATTTGGTCATTTCGATTACCTTAGCCAAATATGTACAAGCTTGACTCACTTTATTAAGCCAATTTTCTATTACCAAAACCAAATGTACATGTACCAATTTCACAATTCCTTTCCCATTGTCGAAAGCATCCCAAAACATATAATTAATCACATCATTTTTAATGAACATAGTCACATTATCAAAATCAAACCTATTTTGTAAACAACCTAACATACAAACCAAACTCATTACACACATATATAACTATCATGAAATGTTAGTTACCAAAATACACAAACACCATATTCGACTTTGCACAATAAAACTTTAACCAAATGGTCATTCAAGCTACATTTTCATACATCAAGCATAAACACATTTGTAATATACTTTCATAAAAGGGTGACCTCATGGCCGAATATACACAAGACCAAAGTACCACAATTTAGCCATTTTCGCATGGCATACATCCAATCAAAATTCGTCTTATACAAAACCTAAGAAAAACAAATTAGCTTATACATGCCATAATCATCAAAGATTAATCTACCAAAAAGGGGTACCAAAATAGATGATAGTATGATGAGCTTCCAAGTTGATCCACGAGCTTAAGTTGAACCTTCCAAAAGTGATCTACAAATCCAAAGAAAACAACGGAGAGAAGGTAAGCTTCATAGCTTAGTAAGATTTCAGCTCTTAATTCCTATACTTATAATTACCCTACTTAAATTTTCAATAAACACTTCACATACAACAACAAGACCGAATATTCAAAGATTCACGTTTTAATTCACGAATATAATATGAAATAATCAGTAAACATGCCTCAAACTAATAAGTTTCCAACTCACATTAATAACTCCATTCATCTTAAATTAATATGAATGATATGTACCTCTAATTTACTTACCACCCGAAACTTAATCATTCACGCATAACCCTAGGATACTATTTCCCAGCAATACTACATACCAATTTGCATTTATAAAGAAGTCTTTTAAACGAGCCATATACCTGCACATTGATAGATAAGTTTAATAGTGTTTCGCACACTTAGTACCCTTGCTAAAAACACTATGTAATGTATCGCTCACATAGAGCCATTACTTAAAAATCTCGTAACGTATCACTCACATAAAGCTGTTACTTAATAACCTCGTAACGTATCGCTCAGATAGAGTCGTTACTTAATAACCTCGTAATGTATCGCTCACATAGAACTGTTACTTAATAACCTCGTAACGTAACGCTCACATAAAGCCCTTACTTAATAACCTCGTAACGTATCGCTCGCATAGAGCCTTTACTTATTTCACTTGCAGACTTTGTGCTCAATAAAAGTTTCGTACCCGTAGTACATTTCATAGACCCGTAATCCATATAAAAAAATACAAAATCATCCATGTAATCAAACTAACATCCTTTCTAACATATAACCGCACATACATTTAGTCATGAAAATAATTATATTCTCTTACTCAATATAGCTAATATATTTGGCACATTACCTCCATATTTTATCCTTACTTTGAATACATTTTCTTACCATCACTTAGTACTATATATATGTACTTGCATTCAACTTTAAAGTAGTATGAAATTTCTACTACTCAACCAACTATCAAAATTAACCTTACAATATACAAATTGTTAATTAATCTCCATAGCACATTCGGCAATCCTAGCTCAATAATTCAATGACCATTAAACATTAGCATTTTATAAAGAATTATTCCAATTAATTCATTTACTTGAAATCTTACCTCGAAGAACGACGATCCAGGGTTTCCCAGCTACTCGTCTAGTTTAGCTTTTCCCCGATCCTTTTCCAAATCTTTCCTTCCTTGATCTTACAACCGCATGGAATGGTCGGATGAGGGAGGATGAATTTTCTTCTTACCTTTGAAGAGAATCGGTGAAGATGATGAGTGAAAGAGAGAGAAAATAAAATTTTTTTCATGTTCTTTTATTTTCTCAATATAATACACATTACAATATTCCATAAAATATTATAATTAAAATTATAAAATGTTTAAAAATCCTCCCCCATCATCATTTCCGTCCACTACATGTAATTGTGGAAATTTGACATGCAAATCCTTTCTTGAATAAAACAATTCAATTGACCTTCCTAATTTCATGCACACTACTTTTACTACTTTAACTATTTTATCCTTTTATTAAATTAAACATCCAAAAATTTAAATTTTGCTATGATATTTTTACTCATGCATAAATACTTAACATAGACATCAAATAAATCAAGAAAATATTTTTCTAATTCGGATTCATGGTCCCGAAACCACCATTCCGATTAGGGTCGAATTCGGACTGTTACAACTCTCCCCTTAGGGATTTTCGTCCCCGAAAATCTTACCGGAAAAGAGGTTCGGATAGCGTTCTTTCATCACATCCTCTGATTCCCAAGTTGCTTCTTCGACTCCGTGTTTTTGCCACATACTTTAACTAAGGGAATTTTCTTATTTCTCAATTCTTTTATCTCACGACTCAAGATACGAATCGGTTCTTCTTCGTAGGTCATATTAGATTGAATCTCCACCTCAGTCGGGCAAATCACATGCAATGGATCAGATCAGTATTTACGAAGCATCGAAACATGGAAGACATTATGAATCTTTTCTAACTCAGGTGGTAACTGTAATCTATAAGCAACCAGTGCAATTCGTTCAGTGATTTCATACGGTCCAATGAATCTTGGACTCAACTTGCCTTTACGACCGAATCTGAGAATTTTCTTCCAAGGTGACACTTTCAAAAATACCCGATCTCCAATCTGAAACTCAATGTCTTTACGTTTCAAATCGGCATAAGACTTTTGACGGTCTGAAGTAGCTTTTAAACTATCACGGATCACCGCCACCTTCTATTCAGTTTCTTTAATTAAATCAACCCCGTGTATCTTGTCTTCACTTAGCTCGGTCCAGTACAAGGGTGTACGACACTTACGATCGTACAAGGCTTCGTAGGGTGCCATTTTGATACTAGATTGAAAGCTATTATTGTAAGCAAATTCAACCAAAGGTAAGTATCGTTCCCACGTACCTTCAAACTCGAGGATACAACATCTCAACATATCCTCAAGTATCTGAATGATTTGTTCAGATTGACCATCGGTCTGCGGATGAAAAGCTGTGCTAAAGTGTAGTTTAGTACCTAAAGCATCTTGTGATTTCTTCCAAAACCGCGACGTGAACCTTAGATCCCTATCCGAAACAATAGAAACAGGCACTCCGTGCAACCGCACAATCTGTGATATGTACAGCTCAGCTAGCTTTTCAAGTGAAAAATTGGTACGTACCGGAATAAAATGAGCCGATTTTGTCAATCAATCAACAATAACGCAGATTGAATCTTTCTTACTCGGTGTTAGTGGCAAACCCGATATAAAATCCATCGTGATTCGATCCCACTTCCACTCAGGTATCAAAATCAGTTGAAGTAGTCCCGGCGGCACCTGATGCTCAGCTTTCACTTGTTGACATACTAAACACCTTGTCATATAGTCTGAGATGCCTCGCTTCATACCATGCCATCAGTAAAGCTGTTTCAAGTCGTTATACATTTTTGTGCTACCTGGATGTATCGAAAATTTACTATTATGAGCTTCTTCACAAATCATTCGAATCAATTCAGAGTTCTTAGGCACACATATCTGATTCTTAAACCGTAGACATCCTTCATCATCTATTTGAAATTCAGAATCCACATTTGAATCACACATACTCCTTTTTGCTCTTAAATCATCATCAATCCCCTGAGCTTCACGAATTTGTTGCACAGACAAAGGTTTCGCCTTTAATTCAGCAATGAGTATATCATCGTCGGTCATAGCTAGATTTGAATTCATTGCATGCAGAGCAAATAACGATTTTCGACTGAGCGTGTCAGTAACTACATTAGCCTTTCCCGAGTGATAATCAATCACAAGCTCATAGTCTTTCAATAGCTCTAACCATCGTCGTTGTCTCAAATTCAGATCCTTCTGAGTCATTTAATTCTTTAGACTCTTATGATCCGAATAGACGTGACATTTTTCGCCGAAAAGACAGTATCGCCATATCTTCAAAGCATAAACTATAGAGGCCAATTCAAGGTCATGCGTTGGATAATTCCTCTCGTGTGGTTTCAACTGTCTCGAAGCGTAAGCTATAACTTTACCCTCCTGCATCAGTACACAACCCAAACCATTTAAAGATGTATCGCTATAAACAACAAACTCTTTACCTGATTCTGGCTGAACAAGTACCGGAGCTTCTGTTAACAAAGTTTTTAGCTGATCAAAACTCTCCTGACAACGTTCTGACCACTCAAATTTAACGTCTTTCTGCAACAATTTTTTCATCAGAGCTGCTATCATAGAAAATCCTTTCACGAAGCGTCTATAATATCTAGCAAGTTCTAGAAAGCTACAAATCTTAGAAATATTCCACGAGGGCTTCCAATCAAGTATGGTAGAAACTTTACTTGGGTCAACCCGAATACCTGATGCCGAGATAATATGCCCTAGAAAGCTAACTTCCCTTAGCCAAAACTCACATTTGCTGAATTTCACAAACAATTGTTTTTCACGCAAAATCTGCAACACTAACCTCAAATGCTCAGCATACTCCATTTCGTCTCGCGAATAAATTTGTATATCATCAATGAACACAACTACGAACCAATCTAAATATGGTCTGAATACCCGATTCATCAAGTCCATGAAAACGGCAGGAGCATTAGTGAGTCCAAACGACATTACTAAGAACTCATAATGACCATATCTTGTTCGAAAAGCAGTCTTTGATATGTCAGATTCTCTAACTCGTAGCTAATAATATCCCGACCGTAGATCAATTTTTGAGAATACAGATGCTCCCTTAAGCTGATCAAATAAATCGTCAATACGCGACAATGGGTGTTTGTTCTTTACAGTCACCTTATTAAGCTGCCGATAGTCAATGCACATTCTCAAAGTTTCATCTTTCTTTTTCAGAAAAAGAACGGGAGCACCGCAGGGAGAGAAACTCGGTCGGGCGAAACCTCTATCTGTTAACTCTTGTAATTGAGTCTTTAATTCTTTTAATTCAGTCAGTGCCATTCTGTACGGAGCTATCGAAATTGGGGTAGTTCCCGGCATTAATTCAATTCCAAATTCTACCTCAAGAACTGGTGGTAGTCTTGGTGGTTCCTCCGCGAACACATCTGGATACTCATTAACAATCGGTACCGATCCGATCTTTTTCTCAGTTACCTTCTCATCAATCACGTACGCAAGATAGGCTTCACAACCCTTCCTCGAATACTGCCGAGCTAACATCGTCGATATCACATTAGGTAGTCCGTTTAAATTCGTAGACTCAATTCGGATTATCTCCTTATTTTGGCATCTCAAATCAATAGTCTTTCGTTTGAAATTTACTACTGCATCATACATTGTCAGCCAATCCATACCGAGAATAATGACAAACTCGTCGAACGATAATAGCATCAGATCAACCGGGAAATACATATCCCGAATCATCAATGGACAGTTTTTACACACTTTATCGACTAACACTCATCGACCCAGCGGGTTTGAAACCCGTATCACAACATCAGTAGACTCAACAAGTAAAGTCTGACTGGATACTAATGCTTCACACATATACGAATGAGTTGAACCGGGGTCAATCAAAGCAGTTACATTAGTATCAAAGAGAATGAAAGTACCGGTGATGACATCTGGGGATGAGGCCTGTAACACCCCTTACCGAGACCGTTTCTGGAGTCGAGCACGAGGCATTACTAGATTTAACTTACTAGTTCGGGACATAATAATTAAAACTGTCCATCTGCGTCATGTTCACTAAATCGATTATAACTTGAGTCACGAAACTCGAAATCTGGATCCGTAAATTTTCCTTGAAACTAGACTCATATATCTTCTTACTGTAATTTTTCCAGAATTTTTGGTATGGCCAATTAGTACAGTTTATTAGTTAAAGTCTCCCCTATTACACAGTTCGGCAGTTCTGACCTCTCTTCACTAAAAATCAATTATCTCATAATATACAACTCTTTTTCCTACATCGTTTGTTTTATAAAAAAATAGACTCAATAAAATTTAATTCTATATCTCATGCACAACCTAATTCCATTTCTACTGTTTTTGGTGATTTTTCAAAATCACGTCACTGCTGCTGTCCAACTATTCCCCTGTATAAAGTATCACCAACTTAAGCATGATCAAGCCATATTTATGCATATAAGTATAGCCATTTTCGCATGTCTTCCATACATTATAAGTTTGTTTTTATACAAAACTCCAAGAAGTAAATTAGCTTATACATGTCATGGACCTTGGGTTCAAAAACAAAAAGGTTCCAAAAGAGATGTTAATGTGAATGACTTCGACGACGATCCTCGAGCTTCATCTTCAACTTCAAAATCTAATGAACAATACATAAAACACACCAAGTAAGCTATTATAGCTTAGTAAGGAATTTAAATTCATTGAATAATATAGACAAAATTTCATTCAAAATTTCGAAACCTAAACTCTTGGTAGCATCTATACAAATCATCCCAAACCATAATAAAAATTGAATTTATAATCACATCATATACTTCTAACAATTTCCATATATCAACACCACATGATAAATAACTAATATTTATATCATATACTTACCAAATCTTCTATTTGCATTTCAAGCTACTAAAAATCTCAAATTAATAGATATATTACATACCTTTAATTTACTTACCCTTTCAAACTAAATCGTTCATACATACTCTGTAATAATGCATTTCTTACATTTCCGTATGCATAATAACTTTACTCATATAAATCATTTAACGAATCTTATACTTACACAATTGTTGATAAAATTTAGTAACGTATCACTCACATAAAGCCGTTACTTGACATTTTCTGTAACGTATCGCTCACATAGAGCCCTTACTCAATATTCATCGTAACGTATAGCTCACATAGAGCCGTTACTCAATACTCTCGTAACGTATCGCTCACTTAGAGCCGTTACTCAATATGCATTGTAACGTATTGCTCACATAGAGCCGTTACTCAATACTCTCATAGCGTATCGCTCACTTAGAGATGTTACTTACATTTCTGCACACATAGTGCCTATCTTCCGTAACGTATCGCTCACTTAGAGCCGTTACTTACATTTCCACACACATAGTGCTCATTGGCAATCTCCACTTAAGCATAACATATAACTTCACATATTATAAAATATATATCATACATAATTCCACACATTCAACCCAAATCTTTCTTTCTATTTCTTACCATTACATTCGGCCTTGTATAATTAAAACCATATTTATACATTCTATCACTACCATCCCTCATTTCATATTCTCTAGTTGACTACAACTCAACCCAAAAAAAAAATATTTATTCAGTCCAAACATATTCACCTATCATACCTATGGCAAACATATTTTTATACCTACCTCAACCATCCAAAATATTTCAATATATATATATACATATATATATGTATATATAAATAGATACATTTTCATGGGTCTAACACATTCGGCAACTACCTTTAAAATCAACCTATCCCATTCGACATCCTCAAAGAATTATATATATATTTTTACATGCACACATATCCGAATATTTATTTATATAAATATAAAATGGTATGTATTCCGTTCCTTATCTCAATTGCACATAAGCATATATTTACAAATCCACATTAACTTAACCATCATGTATAATATTCCATATGCCTTATTCGGCCAAATTAAAAATAAGAGTATTTATGTTACTTAAACATGTACATATATATATTGAGAAAATTCACATTAATCCAATTGCGTAGGAACTTACTTCGAAAGTCGATAAACTTGAATTTCCTGGCTATTCATTTACTTTAGCTTTTCCCCGGTCTAGCTCATTTTCTTTTTGTTCTTGATCTAAGAAATATCAAATAAAGCTTGTTCGTATGCATTTCTATTTAATCTAATTCAAAACTCAAGATTACATAATTTTTACTACTTTTTCAATTAAGTCCCCAAATACACAATTCACAAATATTCAAAATTTGAATTTAATTCTTAATGGCCGAATGTTATTTACCCCTATACGAATCCATACAACCCAATTTTTGTACATTTTAACCTTTCACTAATTATTTTTCATAATTTGTGCCATTATGCCCTATTTCATTTACAACTTCCTAATCAAAATATGTTAATCTCAACGTTATATATATTATTTTTCCATCAAGCAAAACATTTCAAGAACATTCAAAAATGGCCGAATTCTTAGCATGCTCAAAACTAAAAATCTCACCATGGATTCAACAATGCTCAAGAAAATGAACTCAAAAATGTAAGTATCTTCAAAAATCATGTTCAAACACTAACCTTAGGAGGACATGCAAGGGCCGAAAATTTGCAAGCTTAAGCTTTTCTTCTCCCTTCTCACTTTCGGCAATAAAGAACCAAAGTAAAAGATGAACATTCCCCTAGTTGTTTTATTTCTCTTTATTTTAATCAAATTATAATATTAATAAAATGTCACTAATTAAAACAAATTGAATTTAATATATTAGTCCATCATTATGCCGTCCACCACTATAAAAATGGACTATTTGATAGCAAGTCCTTTAATGCAATAAACAATTCAATTAAATCATCCCACTTAATAAAGGCTATTTTTATAGTTTACCAATTTGATCCTTTCTCTTAATTTAAGCACACTAAGCAATCAAATTCGCACAATTCAACACACTACACACAAGAATAAAATAATATCATGAAATTTTACGGCTCAGATTCGTGGTCCCAAAACCACCATTCCGGTTAGGGTCATAATCGGGCTGTTACAAGGCCTCCTCTCTGGCACGGATGGCGTAAGCTCTAGCTGGTACCTGGGCATCAGATCGAACAATCCCATCAGAGGCTCCCCTCTGTACACCATTCCTACCCCCCCAAATCGAGATGATCTACCTCGAGCTGTAGTGCCACTCGGTCTCGCACTCTGAACAGTACCCTTCCCAGTATTCTCCGGGCAATCTCGAATAAAGTGATCATGAGAGCCACACTTATAACAAGTGCGGGAGATGGATTTACCCCAACACTCTCCAAGATGTCGTCTGCCATACTGCTGACACTCTGGCTTGCTCAATCTCTCGTTGCCAACACTTGCAACTGACGTAGCCCGAGAACTTATTGGTGGCCTTTCTCGTATAGAAATCCCGATGTTGGGTTTGGATCGACTACCATCATTCTTGAACTTCTTCATCGTCATCTGTGAAAATTTACTTGCAGATCTCTTCCGAATGTCTTTAGATTCAAGCTCGACTTTCCATTTTTCCTTTCCCAATTATTCAGCCTTACAGGCTCGTTCGACCAGTACAACAAACTCGTTAATTCCAAGAATACCAACCAGAAGCTTTATATCTTCATTTAAACCATCTTTAAATCTGTAGCACATTGCAGCTTCTGACGAAACACACTCGCGAGCATAACGACTAAGTCGCACAAACTTGCTCTGGTATTCAGATATAGTCATATGGCCCTGTTTGAGTTCAAGGAATTCTTTTCGCTTAGAGTCAATAAAGCGCTGGCTTATATACTTCTTACGGAATTCTGTTTGCTAAAAGTCCCAAGTAACCCTTTCTTTCGGGACAACTAATGTGAGCGTATTCCACCAATAATAAGCAGAATCCCGTAATAATGATATAGCCAACTTCAAACACTCATCGGGTGTGCACGCCAGATCGTCGAAAACACGAACAGTATTGTCGAGCCAAAATTCAGCTCGCTCCGCATCATCATCATCCTCAGCTCTAAATTCTTGAGCTCTATGTTTTCTAATACGATCAATCAGAGGCTTGCTTACTTTTTCAGAATTTACGATCGGGGGTATCGCCGGTACTACAGGGGGAGTATTCTAATTCAAGGGTGGTTGCATAACAGCTGGATTAGCTCAGACATACTGGCTAAACCAATCATTCATCATATTGTAAAAGGCTTGTTTAGCCCTCCCATCAGGATCACTAGCAGCGGGTCGAGATTCTTCCGGCGCAGCCCCTTGCGCAGGAGCAAGTGCCACACTCTCGACATCATCCGCTATGGCTTGCTCCGGATCAAGATCCATCACTATATGACAGAAACAAATACATTTAACTGTCAGAAGTCATCATACTATCATATTATAAATTATGGCATGTATATCTAAACCCACACACACCCTGTTAGTCTGAGAAACGACTAAACCTAGCTCTGATACCAATTAAATGTAACACCCCTAACCTGTATCCGTCGTCGTATCATAGTTAATAGGCATTACTAAACTAAACCCAATCCATAATTGACAGTATTACATATTGATCATGCTTCTGTAATACCATTTTGAAACAAAAGAAAATTTCACATCTCAATATAAATGCTAAGACTGAATCTTAATACTACATACATCTACTATTCGAATGTATTCAAAACTACCTAAAAGAATTATATATATATCATGCACATCATTGTTCAATCCATACATATGACCCAAACACCTTTCAACCATAAACATCTTTCGTTAAAACCCATTTACTATTCATTTGGTCATTTCCATTACCTTAGCCAAATATGCACAAGCTTTTCTCACTTTATTAAGCCAATTTTCTATTACCAAAACCAAATGTACATGTACCAATTTCACAATTCCTTTCCCATTGTCGAAAGCATCCCAAAACATATAATTAATCACACCATTTTCAATTAACATAGTCACATTATCAAAATCAAACCTATTTTGTAAACAACCTAACATACAAACCAAACTCATTACACACATATATGACTATCATGAAATGTTAGTTACCAAAATACACAAACACCATATTCGGCTTTGCACAATAAAACTTTATCCAAATGGTCATTCAAGCTACATTTTCATACATCAAGCATAAACACATTTGTAATATACTTTCATAAAAGGGTGACCTCATGGCCGAATATACACAAGACCAAAGTACCACAACTTAGCCATTTTTGCATGGCATACATCCAATAAAAATTCGTCTTATACAAAACCTAAGAAAACAAATTAGCTTATACATGTCATAATCATCAAAGATTAATCTACCAAAAAGGGGTACCAAAATAGATGATAGTATGATGCGCTTCCAAGCTGATCCACGAGCTTAAGTTGAACCTTCCAAAAGTGATCTACAAATCCAAAGAAAACAACGGAGAGAAGTTAAGCTTCACAGCTGAGTAAGATTTCAACTCTTAATTCCTATACTTATAATTACCCTACTTAAATTTTCAATAAACACTTCACATACAACAACAAGACCAAATATTCAAAGATTCAAGTTTTAATTCATGAATATCATATGAAATAATCAGTAAACGTGCCTCAAACTAATAAGTTTCCAACTCACATTAATAATTCCATTCATTTTAAATTAATATGAATGATACGTACCTCTAATTTACTCACCACCCGAAACTTAATCATTCACGCATAACCCTAGGATACTATTTCCCAATAATACCATATACCAATTTGCATTTATAAAGAAGTCTTTTAAACGAGCCATATACCTGCACATTGATAGATAAGTTTAATAGTGTTCTGCACACTTAGTACCCTTGCTAAAAACACTATGTAACGTATCGCTCACATGGAGCCCTTACTTAAAAATCTCGTAACGTATCGCTCACATAGAGCTGTTACTTAATAACCTTGTAACGTATCACTCACATAGAGCCGTTACTTAATAACCTCGTAACGTATCGCTCACATAGAGCCCTTACTTAATAACCTCGTAACGTATCGCTCACATAGAGCCGTTACTTATTTCACCTGCAGACTTTGTGCTCAATCAAAGTTTCGTACCCGTAGTACATTTCATAGACCCGTAATCCATATAAAAAATACAAAATCATCCATGTAATCAAACTAACATCCTTTCTAGCATATAATCGCACATACATTTAGTCATGAAAATAATTATATTCTCTTACTAAATATAGCTAATATATTCGGCACATTACCTCCGTATTTTATCCTTACTTTGAATACATTTCCTACCATCACTTAGTGCTATATTTATGTACTTGCATTCAACTTTAAAGTAGTATGAAATTTCTACTACTTAACCAACTATCAAAATTAAACTTACAATATACAAATTGTTAATTAATCCCATAGCACATTCGGCAATCCTAGCTCAATAATTCAATGACCATTAAACATTAGCATTTTATAAAGAATTATTCCAATTAATTTATTTACTTGAAATCTTACCTCGAAGAACGACGATTCAGGGTTTCCCGGCTACTCATCTAGTTTAGCTTTTCCTCGATCCTTTTCCAAATCTTTCCTTCCTTGATCTTACAACCGCATGGAATGGCCGAATGAGGGAGGATGAATTTTCTTCTTTCCTTTAAAGAGAATAGGTGAAGATGATGAGTAAAAGAGAGACAAAATAAAAATTTTTTCATGTTCTTTTATTTTCTCAATATAATACACATTATAATATTCCATAAAATATTATAATTAAAATTATAAAATGTTTAAAATCCTCCCGCATCATCATTGCTGTCCACTACATGTAATTGTGGAAATTTGACATGCAAATCCTTACTTGGATAAAACAATTCAATTGACCTTCCTAATTTCATGCACACTAGTTTTACCACTTTAACTATTTGATCCTTTTATGAAATTAAACATCCAAACATTTAAATTTTGCTACGATATTTTTACTCATGCACAAATACTTAACATAGACATCAAATAAATTAAGAAAATATATTTCTAATTCGGATTCGTGGTCCCGAAACCACCATTCCGATTAGGGTCGAATTCGGACAGTTACATATATTTCATTTGAAAACCTATATACGCAATTTAATTACGCAAACTTACCTCGATGAGTATACGTAGATATGGAGGCGATAAATCTGAAATTTTCTCTTTGCCCCGATCTAAAGCCGTACGAGGTTTGTCTTGATCTATACGGATAAATTTAGCTCAATTCAATATGTATTTTATTCAATTTAACCAAAAATCATATTTAAGCAAAATTTCTATTTTGCCCATATACTTTTAATTTCTTTGCAACCTAGCTCATAAAAATTGAATTTTATGAAATTTCACCACAACCCACTATAGCCGAATATCAATTAGGTCTCTAACAAGCCCTATATTTCATTTATTTCACTATTTCACCATGTAAAATTTTCTATTTTTCAGTTTAATCTCTTAACAAAAATTGTTTATCTAACAACAACCATCCAATTTCTTCCATCAAGCATAAAAAACAACCTATATTCATTCATGACAAAATCCTAATAGTTTAATAATTTCACAAATTAGTCTCCGGGCTAGCTAGATTAAGTTACAACGATCTCGAAAACATATAAATAATTAAAAACAAAACAAAAATCACTCACATGCAATAGGAATTATCTTGGCCGAACCCTAGCTTCTTCAGTGGCTTTCTTTCCTTTGAAATTTTTGTTGAAGATGATGGAAAAAGATGATACATTTACTTTATTTTACTTAATTTGTCATTTATTTACTAATTTACTTTTATAACCTTTAAAAACATTACAAATTTCAATAATGCCAAGCCAACACATTCCACTATCTCCATTTATGGTCTAATTACCATATAAGTGTAAGAGTATGCCCAAAGACCAATCATGAGATGGTTGTAATAACATACTTAATTTACCATGTTTATTAATATAAAGCGTTGTCATTATTATTTCAGTTTTTCTCTCTGTGTGTATAAATAAACTGTTTTATAATAATGTCCTAAGAATAATATGATTATTCTTAAAAGATCCTTAGTCGAGTATTATTGTTGACTAGGACAACAATAATGCATTAAGACTAACATGTAGTTGATTGATGATAAAGAGTTGTCATTGATGTGGATTGTCAAAATCAATGCGTGAATATGTGTGTTAGAGAACAACATATTGGATTGACCCGTTATGAGTATGTTTATTGGATTATTATGTAATTGTCACAACATTACTCATAGTGATTAATATGTATATGATCCTCGGACTTGAGATAATTATTATCTTAACATCGTGAGTTGTATATTTTGATACTGATCAAACGTACACCATAATTGGTTGTTCTATAAAGACTCGATGTTGGATATACCACAATCTATGTAGAGGATATGGTTGATCAATATAGGATAAGTCCCTCCTACATAATGGGAGTAATATCTTAGGCCACTTGATTGAGTGAGACTAGAAATGCATGGCCATGCTCAAATAAGTTGACATGAGATGTCATACTAATTTGTATATCATAGTCTACTCAAGATATCAAGAAACATGGGATGGACTATACAAGTGTGACTATTCCATGACTTGTGTCCATTCCAAAGATAAAGGACTTAAGGATTAATGTATGAAAGGTTAATCACAAAAGTTATATGGAATCATGACTTCTTGTAACTTAGGTAGCAATGATGCATTGCTAGATGCCACTCATTGTTTGTGACATTAGAATCGTTCTATTATTATCGCTAACGTTGCAAGAACCTACTGTGGTCACACCCTATGGTTTAAATGAACGGAATAAAATATAATTGGTATTGTTTTTAGTTGTCACATGAATTAAATTAATTAAAGAATTAATTTAATTGGGCAATCAAATATTGAACATATTATATGTACAAGGATGTTGGACACATAATGACAACATAATTCTATTAATATATGAATTTGATTCATATATAAATTTAAATAAATATAGTTTACGAAATCCTTATTATAATTAATGTAATTATAATTTTGGATATAATTAATGTAATTATAATTTTCGGTTAAAAACTTTATTATATTTATTTAATCTTATGATACATTCAAGAGATACCAATTATAAAAGGGTATTAAAAGGATACCAAATAATGGGCCCAATGAAAAAAAATACCCATTATAAAAGGCCCAATTAAAAGGATACCCAATATAAAAGGTATTTAAAAGAGGCAAAGCTTATGTGAAAACCCTAAGAGATTGCTTGTTAGGTCTAGCACCGTCAAGCAAATAAACCTCCAAAATAGTTTTGGAGATTTCTTCCGATTCATAGTCAAACCGGGTGAATCACACATAGAGGCCGACATCGAAAAGGTTGTGGCTTGATTCGATGAAGAGATCAAAACTCTTGTTGCCAAGGCGTCATTGTCTACTCTCATTGAAGTTTTGGTAATTTCGAAACCTTTATTTCACCCCGATTCGTTCCTCACACATGGATCCATGGTTTGGATCGCCGGATCTAATTTTATTTTGCTGCGCCATAGGGTATCGGCGTTCCAACAATAAGGACTTCAAGTTTAAAGTTCTATAGCTATTTAATACTTTTAGCTACTATAACTCAACTTGTGCACTTTACGCGATTTAGTCTCTTTTATCAATTTGAGCATGTAAACGGTAAAATTTCTTAACAAAATTTTTATACGGTACTACTATCATTCTGTAGGAAATAAAATAATTATAAAATATTTTTTTAACTTTATATTTGTGGTTCCGAAACCACTATTTCGATTTCATTAAAAACGGGTTGTTACAATTTATACCCAAAATTTTGAGTAAATCAAAGAAACCTGAGTTGGATCTTCCCCTTTCTCCAAACAGTGAAAAAGAATTAGATGTCTATTGAAAAACCATGGTGTGCAATTCATTACCCTCCATAAATCTAACTCGTTATAGAAACGAAAAAGAACTCTCTTGTCTTCGATCTCTGTTATGGAAACACCTTCAATTGGATGCCATAGCTTAGCAAGGACAAACCTCGTAGATGGGAAATGGACTACACTATTTGTTAGAACCTTTCCTACCAAACATAAATTAAATTTATCCTCACTTTCCTCTTCTTCCCCGTGATCACGAACAAGTTCCTCTTCCTCTTTAGTTATGTTTAACTTTGCCATCTCTTCTTCCATTTCCTTATTCTTGAGGCCTACGTTCGCTAGGTCTAAATTGCTATTCCTGGCACCGCTTAGATCTTAAATAGTAGCGTAATCGAACAATATGCGCTAATTTTTCCTCTTGGTAGAAACTGCTATAATATCTTACGATATTTGTTCTATAGACCGTCACCTCCATTGGTTTTGCTTTTTTCCTTAGTTTGAAAACCTAAAAGAATTTAGAGAAATCAGGTCCACCCCTACAACTGCAACAATCGACGGACAAAAAAGAACGAAAACAAAACCCTAACATGTTACACTCGACAGACTTTTAGACACTTTATGGTTTTAAATATTTTATTATTTGAAACCTGTGTGATAGTTGCCTAATAAATGAACTATTACATCAATTTCAAGAAAACCAAATGGGTAGTAAAAGAAATCATAACATCTCAACCTCTAGAATTTTTTAAAACCATCGGTCAATTAGAGACAAAACCAAAAAGAAACCTCCATTGTGTTGTTGAATCCACATTTTCGGCAATAGCATACACCTAATCTCAACCCAAGTCCCATTTCAATTCAGCCAACCCAACCTGCCATTAGAGGTGATCATGGGTCGAGCCAGACCGGGTTCTGGCCAGGCTCTACTAAAAATTCAGACCCATTTGATAGGCTCGGGCCTAGCACGGCCCGAAAATAGGCCTAAAATTTTGCCCAAGCTTGACCTGGATAAAAATGCTAAAACCCGACCCGACCCACTCGTATTAATTTTTTATATTATTTTCATATATTTTTTAAATATATATAATACATCAAAAATACTAAAAACATCAAAATAAATATTTCCCAACAAATTGAAAATAAATTTTAAAAAATATGTATACTTAAATAACACTAATATAGATGTAACTTAACAAGCAAATGCCTTTAAAATAACAACAAAATTTTTACAATAAAATAAGTTTTATATAATATCCAAACAATAACAATATAATAATAAAATGGTAGCAAAATAGGGAGAAAACAACAAGAAAATAACATTTAAAAATAAAAAAAAAAAGTAGATTTTTTTTCCTTTAGTGAATTTAGGTCGGGTCGGGCCGAGTCCGGGCCAAAAATGAGTTACTCGAGTCTGACCCATTTTTTAAACAGTCCTTATTTTTTTTGTCTAAACCCATTTTTCGAGCCTATATTTTTGCCCAAATCCTCTTACATTTCGGGCAAACCTTCGAGCCGGGCCGAATTACCCGACCCATAAACAGGTCTACCTACTATGATTGAGCAAAATCTTAACTCACAATATAAATTATTGCGCACAGCCTCCTTTCAAAACCAAATTCCACCTATTTACCATAAGTTTCCAATAAAACCAACTTATAGATGCCGTCTAGTTCCACTCTACCAAGAATTTCACCCATATGACATGCCTTTTCCGCTTCTATACATATGACCTTTCTTCTATTAAGAAAATATGAATCCATTAAAGATTCTTTAACCACATTTCAAGTTTGTTCTTGTGGGATTTCCTTTTTCTCCCTCTTTTCTTGCATTTTTCTAGTTATTAGAAATCATTACCTATAACTTCGGCTAAGATCCTTCAGCTGATTTTGGCTGGTTAAGATTACATTGATGGTCAAACTTATAACATTTTTTATGTTGCATGTGATATTGTTTGTACTTTTTTTTGTTTTTATCTCTCTTTAACTAAATAAACTTACTGAAGGATTTTAGCTGAACTTATAGATTTTTAGTAAATTTATCATTATTGTACTTTTTTATAATTTTTAATAAATTTTAAATTTTCTTTATAACTTTTTTATAATATTAAATTTTTTTATAATTTTTATAATTTTTGAATATTTTTTATAATATTTTAAATTATTTCCAGAAGAAACCTGAATAAATGTATTTCTAAATTTAAATGAATTTGGATGATCATTATCCATACTCTTTCAGGATGTGCATTTTATATTATTTTTAATTTTAATAACTTTTATAATATTCTAAGCTATGTCCATAATCAACATGGATGGTTGTATGTCTAAATTAAAAAGAACTTCAATTGTCTGTGTGTTTAGGTTCTTTTGGACATGAATTTTTAGCATTGTTTATTAATTTTTAAGAATTTTTTAATTTATAAATATATCTTGACGTTGCAGCCACGTTAATTAATTTTAAGAATCAACATGGTTAAAGAAAAAAATCATTAATAAAATGATTTAATTGAATTTTTAAGTGATTAATAAAAAATTTTAAGTACGTATTAAATTAAGAAACTTAATTGATATTTTTTTTCTTAAAAACTTATTACACCTATAAACCTAAATAAAAAACTAACTTCAAATCAATTTTAAAGAACCCAAAGCATATTTGAATTTTATTATTAAAATTGCATAATCAATAATAATACATAGAAAATCAAACATAGTAGGCAGATATTTTAATTATGTTTTGATAGCACATGTTAAATCACTTGATGAATCCAAATACATGATAATACACACAATGGTTGAAAACTCAAACATTAATATTTCAACAATATGCCTAAGAATATGTAAAGTTAAAAAAGATAAACAAATAATCTAACCTTCAAAAGCTCTTTATAGGCGTAGAATTTGTATACTTAACGAAACTTTCAATAGATCACATTCATCGTAAAGATAAAATTGTTAAAAGAATATATCTATTGAATACCTCTAAAAACTTCTCTAAATTTTCACATATAAAAAGAGTAACAATGAAACTCAATCTTTTTTTTTCTTTTTTTAAATAAAGACCAATGTAATTAAGAGTGTGTAAAATCTGATTCGATTAAAAAAATTTGATAAAAATTTAAATTTTAAATTAAATAGTTTGAGTTATTTGAATTAATCAAGTTATTCGGGTCAATTCGAATAAAAAATTAAGCTTTCAGTTTAACTCGAATATGAATTACACAATTCAAGTTATCGAAAGATCCGAATAAGAAAAGACAAAACTACGTCGTTTTGATAAATATTTACTTTTTCTAAAGTTAAAAGACAAAAGTATTAAGTTAAAAGGCAAAACTACGTCGTTTTGATAAATGTTTACTCATTAAGTTAAAAGGCAAACCATTATATTATTTATGTAGTTAAATAATCTTGTACTTCGTCTACTAGTTAAATAATCAGCACATATAAACACAATATTAAGTATAAATAATAGGATCCGTTAACTCGACTTGACTTAATTCGAAATTTTTTTTACTCGATTCTACTTGACTCAACTCGATTGAATACTCATCCTAGAGACAATTATATTAGGGAGATTAAAAGCTAAACACAATGATAACAGATATTAAAGACCTCTCACCGTTCCTCCACACCAACTAGCTGTAACTTACAATTCGCAGCGATGGATGGTGCCTCGAGAACCCCAATAAAAACATGCCTAAACCCTTAACAGGTAAGAAATCCTAAAAACAAAAACAAAATTAATTTCAACAGGAAACCATTTCTATTCCTTAGAAAACCAGACCTAAATCCCTAAAACAACCACTCTTATCTTTTAAATTATCAATTAATTGATATGGTAATTACTAAGTCAAAATAACCACTTAATGGTGAGTGAATATTTGTTACACTCTTAGTAGAGTTTTTAGATTTCACAAATAAGATTAAGGGTTGATAAATGTTCTATAAAGGTATAATAAAATATTAAATATATATTTTCTTTTAAAAAGAGACACATGATAATTTTTTTAAGATTGCTTGGGAAATAAAAAAGTAAATTGTCAATGTACCAAAATATTAACCCTAATAGTGATTAACTAAACAAATATAAAACTATGAGTTAATTGCACTAGACATCCCCAAACTACGACCCTTATTCTATATTGGTCCATGAACTTCAAATAATTGTTATTATATCTCTAAACTATCAAGGTTATATCAATAAGGTCCTTTGTTGCTAAAATCGTTAATTTAGCTATTAAATAACATAAAAGATCTTATGTGATAGAAACTTTATCGTTTTTTTTTCGGCTTTACTTTATTTTTAGTTTTTACTTTTAAAAGTTATGTGACAATATTCTATTTCCTTGAAATTCTCATTTTAAAATTTAAATAATTTTATTATCAAGGTTATATACCTTATCGATTTTATTTTTAGTTTAGTTACATAAGATTTGATATGTCATTTAACGGTTAAATTAACAATTTTCATAATGAGAGAACCTAATTGATATAACATCAATAATTTGAGGATGTAATTTAAAATGTTTTGAAGTTAATTTTGGGACCAAATTAAAACAAATGTTATAATTTAAAGATATTTGATGCAATTAACTCAAACTATTTTACTTTTTTATGTAACTAGTCACTGTTAAAATATGTAAAATGTTTATTTATTTTTCAAATAGACCAGCTTAAATTTCTAGTAATTCAACAATTTCATAACCATACTTTAAGGTGTGTTTGGGTAAAAAATTTATAACAATGATTTTATCAAAGTTTTTAAAATTCTAGAAATGAAATTATTTATTTGCGTAAATATATTAGAGAATTAAAAAAATTGTAAGTAATTTCAAGAGGGGATTTTAACATCTCAATTTTCTTTTTACAAATTCCACTTAAATAAGTTGTTTCTAAAAATTCCTCATAATTTTATTTGATTTAATACGCATAGTCCCATCATAAAATAAACAATTTAAACTTCAAAATATTTTTTATTTAATTATAATATATACTTTTAAGATTTTATTTTATTAAAACTATTTATAAATTTTTTACAAATAATAATGATACTCATATTGAACAGTTTTTATATGACTTGTTTTAATATAATTATTCTTATTTGGTAATTATTTTTAAATTTTTAAATTTTAAATATCTTAAATTTTCCTAAATCAATTATTTATCCTGAAAAAGTAATTAAGCATCTAAGCATAATGTATTGATGGATTCTAAAATATTAGTATTTTAAAAATTTTAAAATTCTTCATCCAAACACATTCTTAAGGTACATTTGGATAAAGAATTTAAAAATCTAAAAACTTTCATGAGGCTAACATTTTAAAATGCATCATTTCAAAATACTAGTATTTGTGTGATTGGATAAATAAATTCTTAAAAAAAAAAATAGGTTAATGAAATTGAATAAAGTATATTTATAAAAAAATAATGATATTAAAAAAATATAAAAATATGCAAAATATATCATCAAATTTATATATAAAATATAAAAATATATTTCGAATTAAATAAAAGGTAAACTACATAAATAATTACTCGACTATAAATTTTTTTTGTTAAATCATTCAATTTTAAAAAATTACAAATATATATATATATATATAATTTTACTTATCATTTTATTTTTTAAAACCCAAAATAGTTAAAATACTAACAATTAGCTGATGTGATAGTAAGCTTAGTCACATGAATTTTTTAACCATTAATTTTGTTCACCTAATATCTATGTCATTTTATAATTGGAATAAAAATTTTATTTTTAAATCCAAATCTAGAAAATTACGCCGTTTGGGTCGGGGTAAGTAAAACAAATTTGATTAGATTAAAAATTTGTGTTCTTTTTCTTCTAATCTTTTCCCTAAGCAGTGTCTCCTTTTCAGTGCCAACACCGGTGAGCACCCTTCGTCGCATCGGAATTTAATGCTCCGAAGCGATTCCCTAACGACTTCCACCGGGAAGTTGAGCATCGCCGATAATCCTTTCGTCGAAAACGCCGCTTGGTCGTAAGCTGAAGCGACCGTTTGGGCACTGTCGAATGTTCCAAGCCAAACCCAAACCCAATTTCTCGTTGAATCTCTAATCCCAGCGGTGTATTTTCCCCATAGTCGCTTCCTTACACCTCCTTAACCTTTCTCTTCCTCGGGTAACTCTTCCAGTTTGGCAATATCCGATATAACATCTTCTTCCTTTACGCCGTTCTTGGACTGATCCAAGGCCTCCGCCATATCCACCCACCCAAACCATTGCTTTGAAGTCATTGAAGTTGAGAAGAAGTTCATCCCAGCGACCTGACAAAGTCTCCACCGACGGTGATCGAAACAATGATTCAGGCGAGAAGTCTGGACTAGTTGAGCTTGAATGAAATTGAAAGAACTCCTCCATTGAAGCTCTTCTCTTTGTAAATGTTTTAAACAGATAAGTCGTATTAATAACCTCTGATTTGATCCAACAAGGTTTGAGGTACTTTTACTCAATTATTGTTAAAAATTCATCAAAAATTTCCCAAACCCCACTAACATGCTAACCCTTCCCTTTGAATTGACAGAACAGTTTTGCAGTCGGTCTACCTCTATTAAACTTTAAAAAATTGATTTACTTGCCCAGACCAAAACCGCGTAGTTTTTAGATTTGGGTTTTAGAATATAAATAAATATATGTATATGTTAAGAGTATTCTGATACTGAGTCAGTAGCAGTCAGTAGTAGAACGGTTAGTTTGTTAGTATTTTGTTATGGCATACGATAGCCAAAATTACTTTTATAAATGTTGTATCAACTGAACAAGAAAGTCAAGGAATTCACAATAGAAATAAAAGTATACTCAGTTAGTTCTTTCACACAAAGTTTTCCAATTCAGTTTTATTTACCTTATCTTTCAATATGGTATCTTTCGCCATCTGATCTTGGGAGCCATGGAGAACACCACTGATGAATCTCAACTTGAAACCGCTGCGTCTCCCAGTGTTCGTGTTGTTCATAATTTTCCTCGGCATGAGGTTGTCAAACTTGACCAATCAACGTATGTGTTCCTAATCCGTTAGCCTCTGCTTATACACAGCAAGATCGGCTTCTGACGTCCTGGTTGCTATCAACGATCTGTTCGTCGGTTCTGCCGTCATTCACTGACGCCTACACATCATGTGATGTCTGGAATACGACGACAAGTTTGTTTGCGGCGGATTCAGGGGCTAAACAATCGCGGATTCGACATGAGTTGCACTCCTTAAAGAAAGGTAACCTTTCGATTACCGATTATGTAGCTCGTATTTCAAACTTGTCTGCCTTGTTAGCATCATCTGGCTCGCGGATCTCGAAAGAAGAGAAGGTGCAGATCTTGCTTGCAGGTCTTCCATCCGAGTATGAGTCGATCGTTTCCTCTGCTTCTATTTCGACCGGTATTCCCTCCTTTCGGCGGCTAGTTGATGGTCTCCTGGAGTGTGAAAATCGTCTTACTCATTCCGTCCCTGACATTGTTCACGCGAATCTGGTGGAGGGAGAATCGTCACAGAGATTTGAAGCTTTCTTCGGTCGTGGCGGTCGCACTTCAAGTCGTGGCCGAGGGCAATCCTTCCGATCTCGTCTTCAGTGTCAGATCTGCACCAGATTTGGTCACGATGCCCAGCGATGCTATTATCGCTACAGTCAAAGTGAGGCGCCGCCGCCATCGCCCTATGTGCCGTCGTCACCCCCTGGTGATTTTTATCCCTCTGGTTCGGCGCAATATGGATGGGAAATGCCTTCAAATAATTCTAGGTATTCCTCTGGTCAATCTAACTTTGATGATAGTAACTATTGCTTAATGCCAGGCTATTATGATAGTGGGGCCGACCATTATGGGTTGTCTGGCAACTCCACTTTTCAACATACTAAATTTCCACATGGTGGGCCACAAGGATGCCATTACCATGCGCATGTGACATCCAATTTTCAGCCTGATAATGTGCAACATGGTGGGCCACGCGGCAACAATTTCTATGGGCATATGCGGTCAACTAGGCCACCTAGGCCGAATGCCTCTCGTCCGTCTCCTTATGGTCCGAATTTTGGGCCCCAAAATGTTGAGGATTCTTATTTTCCTGGGCCTCCTAATCCAAGGCCTTCAGTTCGTGGACCATCTAATGACAGACCTACTACGAACAATGTTCAGATTGGGTCGGTTCCGAGGTCAACAAAACCCAAAGCTCGTGTTTATATGGGGTCTGATCCTTACATTGGGATGCCCCGAGTAGGTGATCTTCATGCCTCGGACTACTCTGATTATTCCGGGTCTCAAGCTAATACCTCTCAATATGAGTCCGCCGATGGCACTGATGGGTCATATATTCCCGTACCGGTTGGCACTACGTCTTGGTACCCTGACTCAGGAGCGAACAACCATGTGTGCCGGGATCCTTTTGCTCTGCATCATGCTACCCCTTATTCAGGTAATTCTTCGCTTTTGATGGGGGATGGGTCTCCGGTTTTGATTTCGTCGGTTGGTGATAGTTTTTTACCGGCTAATTCAAAATTATTGCATTTGTCTAACGTGTTATATGTGCCTAGTATACGCAAGAATCTACTGTCGGTTTCTCAGTTTGCTAACGATATTAATGTATTCTTCGAATTTCATCCGACACATTGCATTATTAAGGACGCCGTGACGAAGGAAGTTTTGATGAGGGGCCACATTCATGAAGGATTGTATCAGTTTTCCGTCCCTGCGATGTCTCCTATGCATGCTAAAAGTCTCTTTGTTGCTCATTCAGATGTTCAAGATGAAAGTACTAAGTGTCCTGAAAATACTAAAAATAAAAATGTTGAGTGTCTTATTTTTAGTCTTTGGCATAAACATCTTGGACACCCGTCAGCATCTGTAGTTAAGAATGTTTTGGATAAATGTCAAATTACAACTTCTAAATATGGATTTGATGGCTTGTGTACTGCTTGTCAACAAGGTAGGTCACATAAATTGTCATTTCCTCTGTCTAATATGAAGTATCAGCCATTTGAATTGGTCGTATCTGATCTTTGGGGTCCTGCAAATCGGTATTATGTGTCTTTCATTGATATGAGCACTCGGTTTACTTGGATCTACCTTCTCTGACAAAAGTCTCAAACTGTGGCGTGCTTCACTAGATTTCAACGGTTGATACAAACACAGTTTGGTAAGGATATAAAACAGTTTCAGAGCGATTGGGGTGGTGAGTATCGACCTTTAACGTCTATTCTTGCATCTCAAGGAATCATTCATCGGTTGACTTGTCCTTATACTTCGGAACAAAATGGCGTAGCTGAACGCAAACATCGACACATTACTGAAATGGGGTTGTCTTTGTTGGCTCAAGCCGGTTTGTCTATGGAGTACTGGGGATATGCCTTCTGTTGTGCCGTTCATCTCATTAATCGTCTCCCTACTCCGGTTCTCGACGGCCAGTCTCTGTTTAAGGCTCTTTATGGGAACGACCCGCCTTATGATCATCTCCGGGTTTTTGGTTGTTGTTGTTATCCGTATTTGCGCCCCTTCGGGAGGCATAAGTTGGAGTTTCGCTCTCAGCCGTCTACTTTCCTCGGTTATAGTCCTCAACATAAAGGGTATCAATGTCTTTTGCCTACTGGAGAAGTCGTCGTCTCTCGACATGTTGTGTTTGACGAGAATAAATTCTTGATGCCTGAGCATGGTTCACAAGGTCAGTCTCATGTCTCCACTTCTACCGTGGTTCCCCTAGTTCGGACTGTTCCTCCTTCTCCTCCAACTAGGCCACTGGAGACTGTGCCTGCTCTACCTTCGACGAGTAATTCGTCCAGTTCATCTGTGATGCCTGTTTTAGGGTCTCCGGCTATGACTACTTCTATTTCAGATCCCGGTAGGTCTTCTACTGTCCCCGTTTCTCCTCATTCTGCTCCTGCTTCTTCTCAGCCTGTGTGTGTGGACAATAATAAGACTATTCCTTCCCACAATGTTAGTTCGTCACCCTACGCCAGTGCAGAGAATACTCTCACGTCAGTGGTCAACTCACATCCTATGATTACTAGGGCAAAGGCTGGCATATTCAGACCGAAAGCTCCTTCGGTTGAAGTTGTTGAACCATCTTCAATAGAAGAAGCTTTGGCTACACCTGAGTGGAGTGCAGCAGCACAAGCTGAGTATGATGCTCTTGTTCAAAATTCCACCTGGGACTTGGTCGATCTACCACCAAACCGCAAAGTCATTGGATGTAAATGGTTGTTTAAGGTTAAGAGGAACCCTGATGGCACAGTTGCGCGCAGAAAGGCTCGTTTAGTTGCCAAAGGCTGCTCTCAAACTCCGGGATGTGATTTTAAGGAGACTTTTAGTCCTGTTGTGAAACCTGCTACTATTCGAGTTATTCTCTCTGTTGCCGTCTCCAGACAGTGGCAGCTACGACAGGTAGATGTTAATAACGCTTTTCTAAATGGTGATTTAGATACCGATGTTTTTATGCAACAACCTCCGGGTTATGTTCAATATAATTCTGCAGGACAACCTTTTGTGTGTCGTCTAAAGAAAGCCTTATATGGTCTCCGGCAGGCTCCTCGAGCTTGGTTTGAAAAACTGAAGTTGTTTATTGTGTCCATCGGTTTTCGTGCCTCGAAATCTGACGCTTCTCTTTTTATTCGGGTTACGACTGATTCTACACTTTATGTTTTGGTCTATGTTGATGATATTATCATCACTGGGAGTATTTCATCTACTATTGACTGGTTTGTTCAATTGCTGAATGCTGAGTTTTCTTTTAAGGATATGGGTGCCTTACACTACTTTCTCGGCATAGAGGTAACTCGCTCGTCTTCTGGATACCTTCATCTTTCTCAGACCAAATACATACGGGATATTCTGGCTCGTGCTTCTATGTCAGATGCTAAAAGTGTTCATACTACGATGGTTAGCTCTTCCACTCTCTCCAAAGCAGATGGTGATCCTTTAGCAGATCCGACTGAATATCGGAGCCTTGCTGGGGCTCTTCAGTATGTTGTAATGACTAGACCTGATATTGCGTATGCTGTGAACAGGATATGTCAGTTCATGCATAATCCTACTACGGTTCACATGGTTGCCCTAAAACGTATCTTCAGGTATTTGCGTGCGACTCTTGATTTTGGAATTGTTTTCGCCCTTCCAGTCGTCTCTCTTTAGTTGCTTATGCTGATGCTAATTGGGGCCTCGATTTTGATGATCGTCGCTCCACTTCGGGGTATTGTGTTTATTTTGGTTCTTCTCCTGTGTCCTGGTGCTCCAAAAAGCAACAGGTTGTTTCTCGGTCTCTGGTGAGCGAGAATATCGAGGTCTCACTGTAGCTACTAGTGAGGTCGTTTGGTTACTTTCGTTACTTCAAGAACTAGAGATCAAATCCGATGACACTCCCAATATTTGGTGCGATAGCTCTAGTGCTGTGGCTGTTGCGGCCAATCCTGTCCTGCATTGTAAGTTTAAACATGTGGAACTTGATTTATTTTTTGTTCGTGAACGAGTTGCAGATGGTTCTGTTTTGGTTGGTGAGGTTCCTGCTTGTGATCAAGTAGCGGGTGTTTTGACTAAACCGCTTTCAGCGAGTGTTTTTCATAGGTTTCGACATTCTCTTCGGGTCTTATCCGTGGGGAAGATGGATGAATGTTAGAGTATTCATTCTATCGAGTCGAAGAGATCGAGTGTGAACAGTTAGTTTGTTAGTATTTTGTTATGGCTTACGATAGCCAAAATTACTTCTATAAATGTTGTATCAACTGAACAAGAAAGTCAAGGAATTCACAATAGAAATAAAAGTATACTCAGTTAGTTCTTTCACACAAAGTTTTCCAATTCAGTTTTCTTTACCTTATCTTTCAATAGTATATAAAATTACATCAAAATTATGGGAAAAATTTTAATGGTTAGAAAATACATGTAAAGTAAGTTAACTGTCAAGTGCCACGTTAGCATTTTAACGATTTTGAATTTTTAAAAAATTATATACGATTTTAAATTTTAAAAAATTTTAATATTTTCAATATCGAATGAAATAATAAGAAACTTTCTAACCCTTAAACAAAAATCACATTTTAAAGATATGATTAGATATTGCATTGCATGGTTCTATTAACCTTTCTTCTTATACCTTTCATTCTGATACGAATCTATACAAATATCTCGTATCCCCAAAGCAAAAACCCTTCTGCATTGAAAGCGTTAGTTTTCTATAAAGAGCTGAAATGCAAGCATTAATAAAATCATTTTTTTCATTCCCATCTGGAAGATTATCAAATTAAGAAAGCCACCTGCCCATTACACATTGTGAAAAGACCCAATTATAATTGACAGCTACTACTAGACTCCATAAAAAGTAGATAAATTCTGAAGCAAACTCAGTTTGGCTTCAAGAAGAAAGATATAGTCAGCCGTCCTCTGAAACAAGGTTTCCATGTTAATCCCGGGACAACATGGCTGAAGCATCCTTTGCAGCTGCCGAAGCTTCCTTTCTATGGATGTTCTTACAGGCTCAGCAGTCATGCCATTTCTTCGGATCTTCCTTCCTCTTTTAACCAAAACCTTTCTTCTAAACCCAGAACAACGCTTTGATGATCTCATTCTCACGTTATAAAGTCAGACAAAGAGAAGAGATATATTATGTAGTAGCTGCTAATGAGAGAAATAGTAAGATAGAGAGTAGAGAGAAGGAGGATGGGTTGTCAAGGGTGAAGGGTGGACGTTAATTTATACTAAATATTTATGGCTAAAATACCACCACATGTGGGTATGCAGCCATGTGTCGAGAAAGATGCATGTATTTGTAGTATTATAAATACATATGATAATTATTTCTTACATTTTTAGTGGGAAATTTAGGTTGTGTTTCATTTCATTAAATAGAAGTTATCTTTGTTTTTTTTTTTTTTTTGGAAAACATAAAATATTGATTGAAAATTTTAAAAATTATTGTTCAAAAATGAAAATAAAAATAAGTTAAAATTAGAAGACAATAAGAGTTTGGTTTCACTAAAACTGTTTTGCAAAATTGAAAAATATTGAAAATAATGATTTTTTTTTAAAATTTTAAAATAAATCCATACTTATTCAAACTCGTATAAATGAAAAATAACTTTTTCAGCTATTTTTAAATATCAAATTTGTTAGCCCAGTTTGAATATATAAATGTAAGGATTTCATTTTAAAAAATTATTTCTAATGTTTCTATTATAGGAAAATATTTAATGTTGGGAAAATTGTTGGTGATCGTTCCATGTACCATTACTATGAACCTGTCTCTCTGTTTTGGCCATCATTTTGGGCCCTGTACAAGCTTCGATCAAGCTAAGTTTGGTCCCTCTAAATATGACATATTTGAAAAACGAGTAGCTAGGGACGGCTAAAAGTGTTAGTCTCCCAGCCGGCTTTATGGAAGTCTTATTATATCCTAATTATTAAAGTGTTATTTTTTTTAGAGATAATTATCTAATTTATTCAAGGGAGCTTTTCAATGACTTATAAACTATTTTAGAGGAGAATATTTGCTGTTCTCTGAGCTAGGCAACATTCCCTTGGGAGATCATCAAGTTTTAAAGGTCGATTTCTACCAAAATGGTGCGCACATTGTGTTTCGATCAACTTGTTTGTCTCTTTCTGTGTTCGAGTATTTGTTAATTGACAAAGGTGTTTGTAACACTTAGTCGAATCTCTATTGAATGATCATTGTGAATCATGGGATAATTAGTTCTTTATTGGGGTTGCATATACTTGCCTGGAGAAGAAGTTGTGAGATTTAGTCGATAGGAAAGAAGTCTCCTTTTGGAAATATTTTGTGATTGAATAAAGAATTAGTTCTTTTATTTTTCTTTCTTTTCTCCCTAAGTGCTACCGCTCCCTCCACCACCTTTGGACCACCGTTTCCTTTTCTTTTCCCATCTCACTGCTGCCCCTTACACCCTTGAGCTACCGATTCCCTTTCATCTCTCCCTTGTTGCCGCCGCCTTCACCACTCTCCTAAGGACTGTCATTTCACTTCGTTAGTGAATCACCCTCATATAATCAGATTTTCCCTTTCACCGTTGCACTTGCCATCATTCTTTGTTGTCAATTTTCCCCTTTTTCGAACCATATAGATCACTTGAATCCCATAGATATGTAAGACTATTGACGATTAATTTCATTCTTAACTGTAGTGGATTGGTAAGTGTGATCTTAACACTTATTAGATTTAGTTGATTGTACATTAAGGAGTGTGATTCCTATCCCCTCTTTTTGCTATAATTATACGATTTTGTGGATCCCTAAGTCAAATTAATTCTATTTTATAAGATAAGTCACATTTTGTATGTATTTGTCTGTTGAAGGGCCAGATCTAGGAGAGTCGGATAAGATCTGATCAAGAAGGGTGTCGTACGGTTCGGAGTGAAGGTGTGTGTGTTGACTAGTATTATCGTGTGTGTGTTTATTTTTGTCAATTGTATAAGTGCCTTGTTTGTGATATTTGTTTAACTACTGATGATAGAAAAATCAAACTAATGTGTCAATTGTGTTAAGTAACTCAAATCTTATATGAAAATAGTATTTATCGCGATACTGAAATACCGATGGTTTGACGTAGTGGGTAATGAGACAGTGAATGGTAGATCTAACTTTTGTATGATACCATTTTTATGAATCATGTATGTGATGTACACTTTGTGTTAAATCTGCCATTGCCACTGATGCACATTTACTACTAAAATTACAAACCGCTACTGATTGCATGAAAGTTGCATGTTAGTTCTGCTATTGTTACTACTTTCTGATTCATAAAAGCATACCATACTGTTGCACTGGGATTGTGATATTGAAGGTAAAAGTACATGCTTAAAATGTTGGGTTAGTTCACTGATCAAATCTACAGTTTTACTGGCAGTTCGTCCACAAAATATTATTTTGGTGTGTAGGGATGGATGAGTTCTGGGAAAATCTTACTATGAAGTGTAGTTGAGTTGATGGGTAGGAATTGTACCATTAACCATGCATACTGAAAATGTACCGTGAGACTGATAATCTATTTTTCACTATTTTCTGCTAGTTTGTATGCTATGATTACTATTTATGTACTCATTTGTCTTTGTATTAAGACCACACTGAGCTTTATAGTTGATTCTTTAGTTACCCATCTTACCAGATAACTTGTGAGGTTAGGGTTTGGACACGACATTCAAAGCATTGTCATCGGAATTTTATAAAAATATTTTAAACTCCATTTTATAAACTTTGTTGTTTTTGCATTGTTTACAAACAGACTGTGGCATGGACTTTGTTATTTTATATGGGTGTTAATTTGGGATTTAACTTCATATGTTTTTGACAATAAACACAAATACGGTTAAGATTTTCAAGACATTATTTTAAATTATTTTTAAAATGGTACAAATATAAATCTTTCTTCTAGTTTTGTAGTTAAAATTAAATAAATGAGATAATTAAAATAAACTAATGATTTCTTAAAATGGATTAGATTTTTAATATGATTTTCAAACTAAAACAAAGCCATTTTCTAAAAGTGTATCTCAACAGTCCTATAAAGAGATAAAATAAAAGGATATAAATCTATATCAAAATCTTACAATAACATTTTGTTCAAAAATTTCAAAGTTTGATAGAATTTCCAAATCATATCGGTACTTAATTGAGTTTCGGTACTTTTTAAACAAGAGATGATTTCTTCTACGAATTATTGAGACTTTTACTATTAAGTCTTTTTACTGAACTTAAATGTTTTACTAGGCCATCTCAATGGCTAATGTAACTTTCGTGATTTGAACATAATGTTTGGGCCGGGCTGGGGAGGTTACATTTGATGGTAACATATCACAATTTTTAAAAATCGAACTGTGGGTTTAGTGAGGTCTGTATACATATTTTTAAAAGAGGTTTTGTTAAATACCATGCCAAAAATATTTTTATAATGTTTTCAAAATTAATCTAAGACTCCGATGCTATTCCTAACTAACTACTGTAATTTCTAAATCTATATATCTATTTTAGGCTTTAAACTTTTGGGAATTCATTATGAGCACCCAAGGTAGACAACCCTGAGGTAGGCCACATCAAGCTACTCAACTTGAATCGCCTACAGTTTAGGATGATGCTATAATTCCTGAGGCTATTTATGGAAAAGATTCATCTACTACTGGAGGTAGAAATTACTATAGGGGTGATAATGCTGTCACATCCCAAAAACCGGGGTAGTAGAAATTGGGTCAATAAAACAAAAGTGGTCACACCCAAATTTTTTTTAAATAATCTTTTGCTCATTTGATAATAAATATCAAGTATAGTGATTGGGTAGTGGTGGAGTTGTCCTTGATGATCTGTGTTCGAATCCTTTTCCTCATATTATTTTCTATGTGGTGCAATTTTGTTTCAAACCTTAGCAAAGGTCACACCATGTTTTTTTTTAAAAAAACGTTACAGTTTGTGAACAAGCTAAGGAGTTAGCCTATTGGTTAAAAGTTTAATTAATTTCCCAAGGGTCCTAGGTTCAAGTCTCCATACTCTTTATATTTTCATTTAAATTTTTGCCAACTTTAGTGGTCAACAGACCCCAAAACCATCCATGCTAGTTACCATGCATGGGGAAAGATTCTTTCCTTTCATGACAAGTCAACATACCATATTTTACAACATTGATCCCGTTTTTGGTCCCTTGTCCCCTCAACATGCCTTTTTCACCACCATTTCCATGTGTGTCATTCATTGAACCTAGACAATGTGTAACTCACACTTTTTTTCTTCATTTTCTCTCATCGACTCTCTTTTGGTCACCCCTTCTCCATGCTCCTCCTTTCTCTCCACCTTTTCTTTCATTTTAGCCACCCTACCATCACTTTTGCTCCATTTCCCTTCCTCAACTCCACCACTTCTTAGCCAATGAACCACCACCACCACCATTACCTTCGCCGAGCCTCCTTTTAAACCATCACTTACCACCTTGGCCACCACCTTGCACCACCATCTAAAATACTTTCTTTTTTCTCTCCACTTCTCTATTTTTCTTTTAATTTTCTCCTTTCCCCCTCGAGTGCCGCAACACCTTTTCTTTTCCTCTTCTTTTGTGGAACTTTCATCGGAACACCGCTGTCCCCGTCACCATCATGCTACCGCGCCACCACCAAGTTTAGTGATTTTTCCTCCTCTCTTCATCTTTTTCGATATCTACCACTCTCTATAGTAAACAAAACTCTATTTCTCTTCTTTTCAATTAGTTCTTAAAATTATTTTTTACATCATAAACTTATTGATTCTCTTTTTTGAATGACTATTTTCTCTAGATTCGATTTCCTCTCAGATTCAAGACCCTGGTGATCCATCGATCCTTCTGATTCAATCAAGATAGAGTAAGTATAGTGGTTGAATGAAAATCACTATTTTCTCTTCATTTCTTCCCTTAGTCCGAATGCCTATAGATGATTATGGTACTTTTTCCTTCAAGTGTTAACATCTCGTATATTGATCATTTGATAAAGGGCCGATCGATACCAACCTGGGAGGTCATTAACTTTGGAAGCAAAAATATGACTACGATCAACTAATCCCAAGCATAAGTATGGACGAGAGATTTAGTTAAGTTGAGTAATATCACAAAAATGTTTAAAAAAGAGACAAATTTTAATGGAAGGACACTTTGATAACCTATCAGTATTCCATTGGTTTATTGTGTCGCTGGGACGCCCCGTGGTGCAGCAAAAAAATTATTTTAGTGATCCAAACCAGGAATCCATGCACGAAGAATAAATCGGGAAGAAAAAGTTTGAAAAATATACCTTTCGTGCTCTGAGAAATAGGAAGGAACCATTGCTATTTCAATCCCCTTTGCACGCTATCGATCTAAACCCACAACAGAATTGCCCCAGCCTCTATGTAGTCCACCCTGTTGCGAACAAATGAACAAAAACTCTCACTGAACATTTTAGAGAGTTTTTCCGAAAGGAAATGTTGTTGCTAGACCTAGGTTCCTTTTCTTTTGTGGTTAATGTTGGTTAACACTTTTCTGCACCCTAGGATTTTATTTTATGATTCCTTTCCTTTTTTTAATATTCCTTAAAATGGAATCCCTTTTTTGGTGCCAGAATATATATGAAATATCACAGTATAATATCCTTTCCAAAACGATATTAATTTGCATATATATTTTATGTTTGGTCAAAATTAATTATTATAATTGTAACACCCGGAATTTTAGGCCTAGAAGAAATGGGCTTCGTGTGCCGGAGGAATTGGAAATTTAGTTGTGCATGTGCATGACATAAAAGTTTGTCTACTTTGGTGGTTAAGGGTCCTGAGAAGTATTGGAGAAGTCTTGGGTTCAAACCTGGGCTTTAGCAAAAATTTTGGTTTTAAGTGGATAAAACCCTAAATGCTTGGATGTAGGCCTTTTAAATTATTGTGTTAAAGAAATGACACAAGGAAGCATGTGGTTTAGTGGTTGTGGCGTCATTAAGGTTACAAGGGAGCCTGGTTCAAGTCTTGGCTCTTGCAATTTGTTTTAGTTTTTCTTTTAAAGGAACCTGGACTTTGGCCTTTAGACCTTTTAGTTAATTGAAGTTAAAATGTGACACAAAGAACCTGTTGGGGCAATGGTGGTGGCGCTACATGTGTGGCAAGGAGTCTGAGGTTCGAGGCTTGGCATGCGCAATTGTATGTTTATTTTGCTGCTTGTGCTGAGAAGGTGTTGGAACTGGACTAAAACTCTATGGTTGAATTGGTCATAAGAATTTGAATTGAATTTGAATGGGGAATTGGAGTAAATAAAGGAGAAAATTTGGTAGAGGGATTGGTGGAGTTTTTGAAGGATTTTGAAATAGGAGAAGTTGGAGCCAATTAGGGGGAGTTTTGTTTAGGAAAATTCGGCTAAGGAGTGCATTTGGTGCATTTTCGGCAATTGCTTTCTTCTATGCCGATTGTTTTAATTTCTCTCTTCTATTTATAGTGCCAAATATTGCCATAGACCTTTTTATGTTTTTCTGGTTTCTGTTTTCTTTATTCTCTTCTCCCTGTTTCTTTTCTTCGTAATGTGAGCCGAATTCAACCTCTCTTTCTCTGCCTTCATTCTTTTTCCCGTCTCTATCCTTTCTTCCCTCTTTTCTTTCTTCTGCTTGGTAGACCGAAGGGACTCAACCTTCTTCTTTCCCTATCCTTGGCCGAATATTTCTATGCTCCACTGTTGGTATTGTTAATCGATTCTGCAAGTGTTCCTGACTAAAGGGTAGGTGTTTATACTTTCTCCTTTACACTCAAATTTGATCTCTTTTTGTATTTCTTTGGAAGTTGAATGCTTCTGTTCTTTTGGACTCTAATTACACTCTTGATTCTCTTGCGCGATATGATGCTTGTTGGGGGCTAGTCAAATCCGAGGAGTGAAGAAGTTCTAGAGTGCTAAGGTCGTCGAGGTTTTTCTCTCATCATCCGATTAAGGTAATTTGTTATCTTACTCTTTGACTATAGACCGATTAGGCCCTATGGGTTTGCAAAGTAAAATTTGGGTTGTAGGCTGCATATATGATCAGTACTACCTAACAGAGATCTATCGTAGTGCAGTTTGTCAGCAAGGCGTGTGATCTATCATAGTTAGTTATCTTAGAGGACTGGAGGTACTCACTCAATCAAGGTCTTGGTGCTCAAGGATTATTCGCATTCTTCGCAACAAAGGTGTGTAACAGTACCCTGTATTCGATAGTCAGCGAGAAAGTCGATAGAGTGTGTGTATTTGTATGCGGCACTTGATGATCGGCTTAAAAGTCGATAGTATGTGTTGTTTACATTGCTATGACTGTAGATCGGCAAAATACCGAAAAGCCAGAAATATGGCGTATGATGCCACACGAGCATGCGATCGTACGTGTGCTGAACCGAGCCCACGAACATGGGTATTCGTCTGTAGAGGCCACCATGAGCGCTCTCGTGGTCTTGGGCTGCTGTGGGCCTCGTTGGGCCAAAGTGGGCTGTGTGGGCCAGTGGGCTTGTGGGCCCAAACGGATAAAATGTATGTGATGTGGTAAGTGTTGTTTGGACTGTGACGTTTGCATAACTGTGGCTGTTTCTGGGCTAAATGGGCCACACGAGTATGTGGGCCCACTTAGGCTGAATAATGGGCCTTAGGCCCATTTACACTGTTATGACTGTTTAGGTTACTTAAGTCACTCAAGGCGACGGTGGACCTTCTGTTGGGTCACTGAGACCCTAATTTGCAAAATTACCAAAATACCCTTGATTTGTAAAATTGCCGAAATACCCTCAGATTGTGAAATTACCGAAATACACCTAATTTGTGAAATTATCGAAATACCCTCAATTTGTGAAGTAACTGAAATACCCTCAATTTGTGAAATTGCCAAAATACCCTCAAATTGTGAAATTATCGAAATACCCCCGATTTGTGAAATTACTGAAATATCCAGTTTGCAAAATTACCTAAATACCCCTGTAGGGTAGGATTACCGAAATACCCTTATAGTGTAAAATGACTGTTTTGCCCTTGTGGATAAATAACTGACTTAGACTATGAATTTGACTGATTTGATTGTGATCGTATGACTGTGTTTTAACTGACTTGACTGTGGTCGTACGATTGATATGCTTTTAATATGTGTGTAAATAACTGTTACTGAGCATAGCCATTCTGCATACACGTGTAATGATTGAGCATGACATACACGACATATTACATGGGGTTAGGACATTGAAATAGTGGAAGTTCTGATAGGGTCGCACGGGTCACATAAGACGACTGTGGATTCAGTATTGATCTGTTAAGGTTGCACGAGTCGTACGAGACAACTATGGACCGACGGACGACTTAAAGCCGCGTAATCTGATTATGGCTCTGTGCCAACCTAAATATGGCTCTGTGCCATCTTGATTATGGCTTTGTTCCAATTGTATTTACCCGTGGCTATGTGCCTAACATATATACTGATGACTCTGTGTCGATCATAATTACCCGTGGCTGTGTGCTGATTATATTACCATCGCTGATGGCTATGTGCCAAACTTATTACAGTTACCGATAGCTTTGTGCCATCCTGACTATGGCTCTGTGCCATCCTGATTATGGGTTATAACCATTTTGTTTATGGCTTTTAGCCGTTCTATTAATTGGTAGCGTCACTGCGATATTTATGGCTTTTAGCCGTCTCTACGACGCCGAGTCGTTCTATTGACTTAGTGCCGCAACAGGTGCTAAGCTTGGTGTGTTGGTTGGGTGGGTCGATTTTATCCCCACATGGCATGTTAGTTGGTACGGGTGGTGTGTTGGCTGGATCGGAGTGGGATGCATCCTCATACTATTGCATATCTGTTTATGAGATCTGTCACTGTACTGGGCTTAGGCCACTTGTTCTGTATTGGTTTGGACTAGGCCCAATTGATTCCGTTATGGGATGTGACCCAAATGATATTGTAGTGGGTTTTGGCCCGCGTATGCTCTGAATCGGACTGCATCGTTATCTTGTTAAAGGGCTTTGGTGAGGCATCGTTTCGATTTACATTTTCAGATATCGATCGTTACTCTAGTTAGGGGATTACACACTGAGTTTTCGTAAACTCACCCCATTTTTAACTGTACAGGTAATCCCCAGCATTAGGAGGATCGGTGCTGCGAGGGACTCGGAGGTAACCACACTACTGCGGCTGTTATGCTTTGGACTTTATATATATTTTTAATTTTGTTTTGGGTTTTAATTTCTATAATAAGGCCTCTCTAGATTAAATTCTGAATTCGGGATTTTGTTACGTTTTATAGCTGTTAGACGTAGACTAGTTTTCAACCCTATTACTGTTTTTAAAAACATACGTTTTAAACTTCTTTACCTTAAATTAGCTTCCGCAACTAAAGGAGATTTTTAATGAAATTAATAATGTTTTTAAAAGTTATTAAATTTCAATGAACCACGTTTTGAAATTGAGCGAAAACAAACTGAGATTTGAGTTTTAAATTTCAAGAAGGTTTTCAATGAAAACATGGTTTTCGAAAAATACTTCAATGTGACACGTCAGATTCGACCATAATGTCTAGGTCGGGTTTGGGGTATTACAATAATAATTTATTTTAATAATTTTGATAAACAAATCATAATTAATAGTTTATATGAATCAAATTCATACACTTCTCTATTCCTGTACAACAAATTTGTATATATATTGTGTTTATTGTTTAACTATCAAATTAAATTAATTCAATAATTAATATAATTATCATGACAATTAAATTTAATACCAACTGTGTTTATATTCTGTTCGTTTCAACCATAGGGTGTGACCTTGTAGGCTTTTGTAACATTGGTAGTAATACTAGAACACTTCTAACGTTACAAGCAATGAGTGGCATCTAGCAATACATCATCGCTACCCAATTTACGAGAAGTTGTGGTTCAACATAACCTTTCCGTGATAAATTTTCATGTATTATATCCTTTTATCCTTTATATCTTGATTGGATACAAGTCAAGGAATAATAACACTTGCAAAGTTCAATATCATGTTTCTTGATACTTGAAGTAGACTATAATAAACAAATAAGTGTAATATCTCATATTAATTTATTTGAGCATGACCATGCATTTCTAGTCTCACTTCATCAAGTGACTTAAGATATTGCTCCCATTACGTATGAGGGACAAATCCTATCTTGATCAATCATATCGCACTACATAGATTGTAGCATACCCAACACCAGTCTTTATAGTACAACATATTACAGTATACGTTTGACTGTATCAAAATATTTGACTCACTATGTTAGGATAATGATGATCTCAAGTCTAAAGATCATAGACATAGTTATCACTATGAGTAATGTTGTGGCTGTTACATAATAATCCAAGAAACATACTCATAACGGGTCAGTCCAATATGTCATTCTGTAACATATACTCATGTATTGATTTTGACATCCCTATGTCAACGACAACACTTTTTCACCAATCAACTACATGTTCGTCTTAATGCATTATTGTTGTCCAAGCCCACAATAATACTCGACTAAGGACCTTTTAAGAATAATCATATTATTCGCAGGACATTATTATAAAACTATTTATTTATATACGCATAAAAGAAACTGAAATAATAATGACAATGCCTTATATTAATAAAAGAGGTAAAACAAATATGTTATTATAATCATCTCAAGATTGGTCTTTGGACATACTTTAACATGGTTAAGATTCGAGTATGGGTGTTTTTTAGAGTGGTGATTTACACCGGATCTACAATCAGATGTGGATTCTACATTAATTAAAAATATGAAAATATGTTTCATGTTGTTAAAAATTTATTAGTATTATTAAATTGTGCTTATTAAGAATACTCTATATATTCGAAAAGAGGAATAGAAACCCATCGAATCAGAATATTCAAGTAAGTGAAGCTATATCGTTGTTTTTCTGATTTGTATAATGTGTGATCTTGATTATTATTGATATAAAATGTACGAAAATTTCATTATCATGTTATGTGATGTTATGGCATATGTGAATTTCGCATGAATTATAAAGTGTGAAATATTAATATATTGTGTAAATATGTGATTAGCATGTTGAGCATGCCTATGTGATTTTAAGTGATAAGTGATATGTTAAGCATGTCTCACATGCCAAAGTGAAAATTGATTTTTAAAGTGAAAAAGCGATTTTTTTGGCCATATCACATGCATGCGGTGGGATATGTGAAAAGAGGAAGAAGTGGTAGTTTATCTGCAAAAGTGGTGGCTTGTCCACAATATTATTAAGTGGCAGTTTATCTGTATTACTGTGACACTATTCACAAATTGGAGTGTTTGGATGGACGAGTTATGGGGAACTTGATTGTGGTGTGTAGCGGTGATGGGTAGGATGTTTTATAAAATTTGAACAATCATTTTACAAAGATTGCATTGTCATGATCATGTGCATAAAGAAAATTGATTATTTTGCATGATAAATATGTACTTATTGTTAATTGATTTGTATACTGAATTCCTACTTTATACTTGAGTTAAGACTCACACTGACTTTAAAGCTCACCCCCTTTAATTTTTGGATTTTATAGATAACCTGAGGTTAGGATTTGATGACGGCGTTTGGAGGAGTTTCCCAAAATTCTTTTAAATTAAAGTAATTAAAGTTTATTTTGATATTTTGTTAAGTTGGGACTGTAATAAGTTTGAGTACGGACTATGGCATGAGACATTACTTTGGGAATTTTTATTTTAAATTGCATGAATTAATTTCATGACATTAAGTTTTTAAAAACTACATAAATTAGTATTTGACAAGATTATGCATGAAACATGGTTTTTATTAAAGCTTGACAAAAAAATCTCTTTTCCACTTCGACAATGAAAATGAGTTTTAGACAAAATACAACTTAGTTTTTGAGGTTTAAAATTGTTTGTTGATGTTTTATCGAATTTACATGAAAATTTATTTTTAACAAAATATTGTTTCAGTAAAATTTTTCGTTGCAATCTTTGTAAAAATCTGTTAATATTACAATTTTTCACTGAAATTCTAAGAAATGAGTTTTTAATAAAATTAGACTTAGTTTTCAAAATTACTGATGTTTTAGATTTCTATAGATTTTTGACTTCTGAAGTTAACATGTTTTCTCTCGAATAATGATGAATAACCAAGTTCTTTTGTTTTGAATAAATAAATGAATTATTTTGAAATATGATTGAATTTTTGAAAATTTTGAATAGCAATCAAACTTTTACAAATACATATGATACCGAAGTCATCGATTTCTAAAATTTTAGTTTTCACTAGTTTTGAATGATTTATGCAAATGGTTTAAAAAGTATGTTTGAAAACTATGAAAGATTTTTTTTGGACCATTCCAGTGGCCAATGTAGCTTTCCTAATTTGGCCTTAACGACTAGGCTGAGTTTGGGGGGTTACAGATGCACTGTCCCATGCCATGGTAAGGGTACTTCAGAGGGTTGCTAAAACCTAGACTAGATCGAATGGTCATATATTTGTGATTTAGAGGCTTTAGACTAATGGGGCTGAGATATTCAAGGTGTGGTTGGGACAAACCCAACCTTAGTCGAGTATTGGATGAAAGCTACAAAAAGGATTCTTAAGGACATGGACTATACCGCAAAGTAAAAGTTGAAAGGTATAGTGTCTCTACTGAGAGACGAGGCTTATCGATGGTGGCAATCAGTAGTAAGAGGTACTTAGGTAGTGCATCTACCACTTGATGATTTCTTTCTTTACCACGTCTTTCATGATGGGGTTCAATCTTCGTTATCCATCAATTGTCTCTTTTTCGCCATCTTTTAGGATGATCTTGTGCATGCATACAGGCGAACTAATGCCGCGAATATCAGCTATAGTCTATCCGATAGCCTTCTTGGATTGTTTCAATACTAGGATGAGTTTCTCTTCTTGCTCAACACTTAATTCCATTGAAACAATCACATACAAAGTAGAAGAGTTACCTAAATAAACATATTTTAAATGTGAGGGAAGTACATTCAGTTCTAGTTTAGGTGGCTCATCGATTGACGCTTTTAGTTGGGCATAGTCCCTATTCTCTAACTCTAAAAATTCAAAGCGGGATTGTGGATTAAATCCCCTTTGATTAGCTTCTAGCAAAGCTAAGTATTCATCCTCCTCTTCATTATTTAGAGGGTCTAATGTCAAAATTTGTTCCAATGGGTCCTTAACATAGTTGAGTTTTTTTTTTTCATGATTAATTCCTCTAAATCAGAAACTGTAGAACAATCATCAATTGTGTCAGGAAATCGCATAGACTTAAAAACATTAAATGTTACCTGATTGTCCTGAGCATGCATAGTCAGCTTGCTCTTCTGTACATCAGTAAGGGTCCTTCCAGTTGATAGGAAAGACCTTCTTAGGATGATTGACACTTCTTTGTCTGCTTCAAAGTCTAGAATAACAAAGTCAGCTGGAAAAATAAATTTGTCTACACGTACCAATACGTCCTCAATTTTTCTTCTAGATGTGTTAAGGATAGATATGCTAATTGAAGTGTAACCGTAATAGGTCTAACTTCACCTATCCCCAACTTCCTAAATATTGACATGGGCATCAAGTTGATACTCACCCAAATCACATAGTGCCTTACCACAATAAGTTGCTCCATTGTTGCAATTTATGGTAAAACATCCAGGATCCTTCAACTTTAAGGGTAGTTTGTCTTGAAGATCTGCACTGCATTCCTTTGTCAGGGTTACCGTCTCTAATTCTCCAAGTGTTTGTTTTTTTTACAGTATATCCTTCATGAATTTGACGTAAATCAACATTTTTTCAAGTGCTTCAACCAATGGAATGTTGATATGAAGTTTCTTGAGTACGTCTAGGAACTTCTTGAATTGAACTTCTTGCTTCTGCTTCTGAAGTCTTTGAGGGTAGGGTGGTGGAGGCTTCTTTACTGGAACTAGTTGATTCGTTTTCTGTGGCAATTTTACATCTAAATAAGTTGTTAGTTTATCAGAATTGATTGGTTCAGAAATTACCTTATCGGATTTTGCAGATTTTGGTTCTAGTGAAACTAAAATTTCAACACTCGGTTGAACTTCCTCTAAGTTTTAAGCATCAACTAGCTCCTCTTCAACTTCGACGGTGTTGGGCTCTAACGTCTTTCCACTCCTCAATGTCAACGCTTTACAATGCTCCTTCCCTAGATTCCTCAAATTCTCCGTATCACTAGGTAAATCACCTTGTAGTCAGTTTTTGAGTTCAGTTGCAAGCTAGCCCATTTGGTTTCCAGGTTTTTCAATGTAGCTGCTTGGCTTTGGATTAAGGCATCATTCTTGGCTATGTATGCCTTCAACAAGTTTTCTAAGCCATTAGATGGTTCAACTTGAGGTTTTATCTGAACTTGTTGGTTAAAAATAGGTGTCTGGGTTGGTCTAGGTTGGGCGCATGTGTTACTAGGTCTAACCCCTTGGTTAGTCTAAGAGAAATTAAGGTGGTTTTGCCACAATGGGTTATAGGAATTGGATTGTGGTCCTTGCCTTCTGTAATTTTGGTTCTAGTTACCCATGTAATACACGAATTCTGGGTTCGATGGGCATTCTTCGAACATATGTCTTTCCCTAAAATAGACGCAGGCTATATTATCAAATTGATTCGGTGGCTGTGCTGCAAAACTATTAAACCCATTAGTTGTAATTTTTAAGCATTGAGGAAATCGAGGATACATGAGATGCGAGTGAAGTGAGAGCGTCTACTTCATGTATTCTGGCGATTCGTCTTCCTGACGCTGCTCGATTGGTTGGCCATTGATAATTGTTACTGCCAATCCTCTCGATGATTCCATAAACCTCATTATAAGACTTAGAAAGGAGATCACCATTAGCAGAAGCGTCCACTACCATCTTGTGTGAGCATTGAGACCATTATAAAACATCTCAAGTTGGATGCAATATGGGATTCTGTGATGAAGGCACTTCCGTAATAATTCTTTGTACCTTTCCCATGCCTCATACAGGGACTCATCATCCATTTGTTGGAAAGAAATGATCTCGTTCTTGAACTTAGCATTTTTGCTAGGTGGGAAATACTTCATGCAGAATCTTTCTGCTATCTCTTGCCATGTGGAAATTGAATTTGGAGGCAATGAGTTCAACTAGGCTCGAGCTCCCCTTAGCAAATATGAGAACAGGTTCAATCGTAATGCATCTTCAGGTACTCCAACTAACTTGAAAGAACCCTCACCTCCATGAACAGTCTTAAGTGCAGGTGAGGATCTTTAGTAAGCATTCCACTGAATTGGCCCATTGTTTGAAACATCTGGAACATGACTGGCTTTAGCTCAAACTATTGTGCCTCGATTTCGGGTATCCTAAAACCCAAATTAAGATCATGAAACACTGGCACGACATACTGTCTTAAAGCTCTATCCCTATCATCAACAATAAGGATAGGATTTTGAGCAAGGTTTGCTCCGTTTCCTTGATTTCAATTTTTGTAGTTCATCTCTTCGGTCCTTCTCTAACTTGCTTGTCTTCTTCGCTATCGAAAAGTTCTTTCAATTTTAGGGTCTATGGGGAGTAAATCGATAATTCGATCAATACTCATAAACACCTGAAACAAACACAGCAAAATAAACCAAAATGCAAAATTTATCAAATTCACAAATAATGACTTTAAAATAGTCCACAAAAACGACGCTAAAAACTTGGAATGACTGAAATGTGCAAGCGTACACAATCGCAACAAGTAATAAAGTGACAAGTAAATGTCGAGTTATCATACCCACAGGGACTATGAAAAGAATTATTTATGAATACAATTTTAAAAACACTTTGGTGAAGAAAAATATTTTGATTTGAAGAGATGATTAAAAACTCGGATTTTAACTAAGTAAAATAAAAAAAAGTTCCAATGCACGATTTCAAAAGATGATTTTAATCTAGAGCACATAATTGTGTTAGATTAATTACATGTCTTAACTTAGAATTATTAAACTCCTGTTCATGTTGTTACGAATAATTTTACGGCAACTCGGCAATTTGCTAACTTATGAACATACTAACCTACCAAAATCCATTTATCTCTTGACTATGTCTCTACATCAATTCAACCGATTAAACAAATTTTAATAAGCAAATGTGTTAATGCACATACATACTTATGAAATTAAAATAATCTCTTGTACATATCTCTATGCCAATTCAAACAATTAATTCAATCTCATAAGCACATAAAAGATTACCTGAGGTAACAATGTATTTCTACCTTGAAACAGTTTAATCACAATTGTAACACCCTTTACCCATGTTCAACGCCGGAATAGGGTACGAGGCATTACCGGATAATAACACTTGCAACTAAACAAATTCAAGGCATAAATTTTTGTTTAAAATTTAACACTTTTATCTTATATTATCAAGTCCCTAAAATGGGCCTACGAGGCCCAAAACAAGCTTTGGGAGCGATTCGGGACTAAATTCGAGAACTTTTAAAATTATTGGAACATTTAAAAAATTTCCTTGTTTTGGAGAGTCACACGCTCGTGTGGGCAGGCCGTGTGGTTACACCCGCCCGTGTGGCCCAGGACACACCCGTGTCCTTCACCCGTGTAACTTTCTATTTATGATGTCATCATTCGTTTTGGATCACACGACCAAATCACACACCCGTGTGCTAGACCGTGTCCTCCACACGGCTGAGACATACAGCCGTGTCTCTGCCTGTGTGGTCAAGAAGTTGGCTATTTTCCAAACCAATTTCTACCCTATCCTGCCCATACTTGAGTATAACTTGAATGACACATTTCATGACATATTAAAGCTATCAAAACATCCACCACACACACGTAACAAGTCATAGCATACAATTTACTCAACCATGGAATGCATCATCATGAGTTTATAGCGTAATCAATTTATTGGACACATCAAATGGCTATATACAACAATGAACTTTGAATATCATGGGTCATTATTATAGGACAACTCATAGTAACATATACACATGACCAAGTTCCCTATACATGCCATAACCTTAAGTATAAAATCATCGATACCTATATTGTAAGCTCAATAGTGTGATAGGTTCTCCGGTGACTTCCAACCCGAGCTAACCTGAGTACATTATAAGCACGAAAAACAACGGAGTAAGCTATAAGCGTAGTAAGTACGTATGAAATAATAAACAATTGATTACCATGCTTTTAACAATCCTCATTATAAGCTCTCAATATAATACCATCATTATTGCATAAAATTTCAAAATTCATTTATGTTCATCTTGAGCTATTTACTCGAGTTACGGTCACTAAATTATTTTTATCCGGAGCTACGAAACTCAAAATTAAGATCCACTAATTTTTACTGAAACTTGACTCACATAACTTCTTACCATTAAAGTTTCAGAATTTTTGGTTCAGCCAATTAGTACAGTTTATTCTTTAAAATCTCCCCTATTTTGCTCTCCGACAGTTCCGACCCCTCTTTACTAAAAATTAATTATCTCGTTGTTATCTCGTTGTATAGAACTCGAATGACATTCTCGTTTGTGTATCTTGAAAATAGACTCATTAAGAATTTTAATAATATAAACTTTATCCCATTATTATTTTTGTACAATTTTTAATGAATTTCCCAAGTCAAAATAGGGGATTCCCAAATCATTCAGACATTGTCTCACTAAAATCCAATTATCTCACCATATGAAATTATTTTGCTTATTCTGTTTCTTTTATGTAGAAATAAACTCAATAAACTTTAATTTCATATCTCATTCAACCTCAAAATCAATTTCTGCCATTTTTAGTGATTTTTCAAATTTACACAACTACTGCTGTCCAAAACTGTTTTATTTTAAATTTCACTCGTTCATGAAACATCATAAAAATTTGTTCACATTCAATAATATAATTTGATTAGCATGAATAATACAAAACTTTATCACTTCACTTACTCACTTTAATCCTCACCAAAATTCATCACATATCGATTTCATTGTTCACATGAAATTCCACTTAGCCAAATTTTCCCGATGAACGCTTCGGAGTAATTACAGTTACACGGTGGTTTCGCACATAGCCCACCCATAATAACAGATTCATGGTGGTATCGCACACAGCCCACCAATAATAATAGATGCTATCCGGTGCACATAGTAGCTTGCACTTAGTACTACACATGTGACCATAGCTATTTTATTCCACAATCTCACATAGAACCATATCTCGATGCCATAGTCTAACTATGGTCTTACACGATTTCACTTAGTCACACTTTGCCATGACTCATTCATGGTCTTTTCCGTCAATTCATCTTTTAGCACCGAACGAAAGTGTTCAACTTTGCATTCGCTAGTCTCGAACATCAGATTTTCATTGTATAGCAAATAATATAATTAAATTCACAAATTATTCATCAGTTTATCAAATAAACATTTATGATTAACATACGAACTTACCTTGGTATGAAACGACGAAATAAGTTAATTACTCAATTATTTTGCTTTCCCCCCGATCTAATTCTAAAGTTCATCTTCCTTGATCGGTAACAACACATTTAATTTATTTATTCATCATGCTATTCAAATTAGCCCAATTTCACTTTTTTGGTAAAATTACATTTTTACCCCTAAACTTTATCATATTTGCACTTTTACCCCTAGGCTCGTTAAATGAAATGTGTTTAATTTCTTTACTACCCATGCATAGCCAGACCTTTTTCATACTTATAGCAGCCCACATTTTCTATTATTTCACACCTTTACTACCTATTTTACAACTTTTACAAAATGATCCATTTTAGGTGTTTTCATGAAAATCGCTTAACAAAAGTTGTTTATTTAATAACCAAGATTCATTTTCTTCCATAAAAATGCAACAAACAACATAAATATTCTCATAGAAAAACCCTAGACTTTCAACCTGTAACAATTCGGTTTTGACCCTAGTCGAAATAGTGGTTTCGAGACCACAAATCCGAGTCGAAAAATATTTTAATGTTATTTTCTGAGTCTACAGCATGTGATTTGGTATGTGTGAAATTTCTGTGAATTAATTTGTCTATTTGTGTGCTTAATTTGAGAAAAGGATTAAATTGCGTAAAAATAAAAATCTGATGGATAGTCTAAAAAGGGCTAAATAATGGTTGTTTCTATAATATCCTTATGTTGCAATCTAGCCATTAAGCATTGTGATGGACGGTAGTGACCATTTATTTTAAGATTTTACAATGAATTTATTAAGGATAGAAAGGTGATTACATTATTAAGCTTAATTAAATAAAAAAAATTAAAAAAAGATGATGATAAACCATAGTTTATACACATTTTGACCCCATGCTTGGCTTATTTTTGGATGAATTATCATTAGATTTGATGAATTCGATGCTCTTAATCCTTTAATTTCATGTTTTACACTCATGAAAGCTTAGGGAGTCGAAAAGAACGATAAACGGGCCAAAAAGGGACAAAATGGGCCTACCTCAGAAATCAACACGGCTTGGACTATAGCACACGGGAATATCACACGGCTGTGTGTGACGAGCAGAATCGAGCACAACCTAAGTTGTAGACTACAAGGCCGTGTGTGGCAAGCAGAATCAAGCACGGCCTCCCAAACTCGGCCTAAAAGTTAGGCCCGAATTCGACGTGTAACATCAAAGGCATAATTCAAACGATTTTGCTAATTAAAAATTTGATGCCCAAAAGCCCAAAATCCTTGAGTCTTGTTAAGTAGAAAAAAAAACCCATTTTATAATTTTAAGTACTTCGGAAACCAAGTTTAAATGTAAAAAATTTACTCAGGTTTAATAATTAAGTAAACAATTGAAACAACAAAACCCAAAGTCTAAAGTCAAAACGGAGTACAAGGCCTTATTACATCAACCGAAAATAAGCAATTAAAACTGTCTTTTGAAGCAAATAAATAAAAATTTAAACATCACCTTGTAGTGTGGCCATTTCCTAGTCCTCTCCCACATCGGGCCATTCACTCAAGATCACCTGAAACATTAAATAAAGGGTGTGAGTTTCGAAACTCAGTGTGTACGACCCTTGGCAATCAGATCAACATACAAACATACATTGGGCCTAGGCCCTATCAAAATCAGTAGTCTTAGGCCTTAGCCCACAATGACCTCATATCATATCATATCATATCACATCATATGCAAATTAAGGTAATGCAAAACCCTCCCCAAAAAAGTCCATCCTCTACACACCATTTCCCTTCCAGCCCTACACACCTGTGGAGATTTCTAAATCGACCCACCCATCCTCTACACACCAAAGGTAGCACTCACAACAGCACTACTCAATGTTACAGCAAAGCTGCTAATCATATAATGGGCTTAAAGCCACCAGTGGGTCCATGGTCGTCTAGCGACTATGCGATCCTCAAATCTTCCTGCGTACCATAATTCCCACACATATGCATCCTAATCAGAATATCATATGAATGCAACATGCACATGAATAACATCCACAAAACTCATACTCATCACATAGGAGTATTTTTGTCATTTCACACCCCAAGGGTATTTTCGTAAATCTACTCTACAGGGGTATTTAGGTAATTTTGCAAAATAGAGGTACTTTGGAAATTTTGTAAATCAATGATATTTTGGTAATTCTGCAAACCAAGGTATTCTGGTAATTTCACAATTCAAGGCTATTTTATGATTTTACAAATCTAAGGATGTTTTGGTGATTTTCAAACTAAGGGTATTTTGGTAATTTTTGCAAATCAGGGGTATTTTAGTAATTTTACAAATCTAGGGGTATTTGGTCCCTCTCGGGTTTTAGTTATGAACTTTGGCCCATTAACAAGTCCTTGCGGCTAAAGTGAACAGACACTACGCACCAGATAGGATTCTAGAGAAGAGGAGGTGGGCCGCTTAAGTACCAAGCTCTCCCTAGATTCAATCCTAGACATGCATATGCCCGTTACCACACTCTAACCTAGCGACTTGTCCACGGACATGTTTAATTATTAAAAAGTCTTATGCTATTTAATAGTTGTTCAGTACTAAGCCTAAAGTCCATAAAACCCTAGCATACTAGTCTACATCCCCATAAAGCCCATCAACCCATTTCACGTTCATATAACCCGTAATGGCCACATCACATTCTTATGGCCCACTAGGCCCAAATCTCAGTCATATGACCCATTAGGCCCAAAACAAATCCAGATCATGCAACATGCATGCCTGACCCAACTCATATAATCAAATTAATCCACTTAATCAAACTTAGCCTCAGTGCCCACCGGGCCCATTTAGCCACTTTCGGCTTTTTGGCTTTTTGAAATGGCCGATTTCGTGTGTGCATAGTATTTGTACACACCTGGTTACAACGCGTGCTGTAAACCCCTTAATCACGAACCTATAATAGCCACCACTTAATAATTAATCTTGGCTTAATGCACACTTTATCAAAAATCGAAACCTCACTGTAACCTTACCGTGTGCCACACGTTCTGTAACACCCCAAACCCGGCCTAGAAGTTAGGCCCGAATTTGGCGTGTCACATCAAAGGCATAATTCAAACGATTTTGTTAATTAAAAATTTTAGGCCCAAAATCCTTAAGTCTTGTTAAGTAATGAAAAAAAAACCCATTTTATAATTTTAAGTAAACAATTGAAACAACAAAACCCAAAATCTAAAGTCAAATTGGAGTACACGACCTTATTACATCCAACGAAAATAAGCAATTAAAACTATGTCTTTTGAAACAAATAAGTAAAAATTTAAACATCTTGTGGTGTGGCCATCTCCGAGTCCTCTCCCATGTCGAGCCATTTACTGAGGATCACCTAAAACATTAAATAAAGGGTGTGAGTTTCGAAACTTAGTGTGTACAACCCATGGCATTCAATTCAATATATAATTATCACATTGGCCTGAGCCCTATCAAAATCGGTGGTCTTGGGTCTTGGCCCACAATGACCTCATATCATATCATATCATATCGTATGCAAAACAAGGTAATGCAAAACCTTCCCCCAAAATCCATCCGCTACACACCATTTCCCTTCCAACCCTACACACCTGTGGGGATTTCTAAATCGACTCACCCATCCTCTACACACCAAAGGTAGCACCCACAGCGGCACTACTCAACGTTGCAGCAAAGTTGATAATCATATAATGGGCTTAAAGCCACCGGTGGATCCATGGTCGTCAAGCGACTATGTGATCCTGAAATCTTCCTTCGTACCATAATTCCCATCTATATGCTTCCTAATCAGAATATCATATGAATGCAACATGCATGTGAGTAACATCCACAAAACTCATACTCATCACATAGGGGTATTTTCGTCATTTCACAACCCAATGGTATTTCCGTAAATCTACTCTACAGGGGTATTTAGGTAATTTTGCAAAACAAAGGTACTTTGGGAATTTTGTAAATTAGGGATGTTTTGGTAATTCTGCAAACTAAAGGTATTTTGGTTATTTCCAAATCAAGGGCATTTTAGTAGTTCTACAAATCTAAGGGTATTCTGGTAATTTACAAATAAGGGGTGTTTTGGTCCCTCTCGGGTTTTAGTTATGAACATTGGCCCATTAACAAGCCCTTACGGTTAAAGTGAACAAACATTATGCACTAGATAGGATTCCAGAGAAGAGGAGGTAGGCCGCTAGGGCCGCTTAAGTACCAAGCTCTCCCTAGATCCAATCCTAGACATGTACACGCCCGTTACCACATTTTAACCTAGCGACTTGTCTACGGAAAATGTTTAATTATTAAAAAGTCTTATGTGGTTTAAAAGTTGTTCAAACTAGGCCTAAAGTCCATTAAACCCTATCATACTTGTCTACGTCCCCATAAAGCCTATCAAGCCCAAATTACATCCTTATGGCCCATTAGGCCCAAATCACATCCTTATGGCCTATTAGGCCCAAAACAATTCTAGATCATGTAACATACTTGACTAACTCAGGTCATATACCAAACCAAACAAACTCATCAAACATAGCCTTAGGGCCCACTGGGCCCATTTAGCCAGTTTCGGCTTTTCGGCATTGCCGGTATGTGTGTGTAGTGTTTGTACACACCTAGTTACCACGCGTGCTGCAAACCCCTTAATCATGAACCTACAATCGACAACACCTAACGATTAATCATAACTTAATATACACTATTAGAAATCGAAACCTCACTGTAACCTTACCGTGTGCCACACGTTCTAGTAGCCGGTCTTTAGCTACTATATGCGATTATCCTCTAGATCTGCACCCAAACATATATCGTCAAAATCAAGTGACCCATATTCCACATAAGTCACCCCTATGAGCCATAATACATTCGGCCATTTACTAAAGCACCATCGGGACGAGTGCACTTACCTCTTGCTAACGATCCTTACCTACCACGCTTGTAATTGTTGAACCTTACCCTTGTTAATATAAAGTTAACGACAAGGAGGGGTTAGATAACCCTTCGGATTTTAACAAAACTCACTAAAAAGATCAACTAAGCACTTACCAAAATCCTCCTTTGATCCTGCAGTTTAAATTTAGCTTTTGAGATTAGTATGGTGACAGGGAGAGTTCGACACCAATAGGAAGAGAAAGAAAAGAGGTGATTGGCTAGAACCAAAGGTGAACTAAAAAGTGAATTTGAAAAGAGAGGCTATGGAGGATTCGGCTTCTGGACACTTAGAGAGAAAAAGGGTGTTTGGGTAACTCACAAGTGAAGAATTTGGCTAGAGGGAAAAATAAAATTTCGGCATTACCCTAGGAACCTAATTCGGCTCCTATATATAGCCCCTAGCCGAAACTTTCTTTCCCCCAGAGTCCAAATCGGCACCAATACATCCACACTCCTCATCTCCTAACTTTTCTCTCTGATAATCCCTCCATCTTATTTGAATTTTCCTCCTCTATCAGCTCACAAGACAAAGTCAAACACTCCAACGAAAGAGTTCCATTCCCACACAACTCTGGCCATCCACTAAGCAAAATAAACACTCCAAAAACACCTTACCACTACTTAAACCTTGGACCTCTTCACGCCACCTTGTAGCTCCCCTAGTGACGTCACCTTGCCACTAGACTACAAGCCCATTTGTGTCCTATTTTCCTCTTAATTTGCTTAAGAGGCCTAATGCCTGAGACTAGGGTCCACTAAAGCAAGAAAAATAAAATTTTCCCTATCGTCATCCCTATCTCTAAGACTTCAAATAATCCCGATAGTACCTTAAAATTAATTTTCTAAGTGCTACTCATACATACCAACCTTAGTGCACAGAAATTTAAAGTTTCAGGATTTTTGGGGCTTTACAACCCAATAGGCCCAAATTCAGGGCGTTACACGTTCTAGTAGCCTTCCTTAGCTACTATTTGTAAATATCCCTAGATCTGCACCCAAACATATATCATCAAAATCGAGTGAATCATTTTTCACATAGTCACCCCTATAAGCCATACACATATTCGGCAATTCACTTAATCCACCATCGAGTTGAGTACACTTACCCTTGCTAAAGATCCTACCATGCTTGTGATCTTTAAACCCTATCCTTGTTACCACAGAGTTAACGACAAGTCAGTTAGATAGCCTTTCGGCTTTTAGCAAAACGTACAAGAGAGGTTAACCAAATTCTTACCAAATCCACTTTCAATCCTGCGGCCTAAATTCAGCTTTTGAGATTAGTATGGTGATAGAGATAATTTGGCACCAATAGGAACAAGAAGAGGAGAAGTGATCGGCTAGAACTAAAGGTGAACAAGAGAAGGAATTTAAGAATAGAAGGTATGGGGAATTCGGTTGAGAGAAAACAAAAATTTCAGCAAAAGAATGATGGGTTTTTTTTCGGCAAATGGAAGAATTCAGCTAAGGGGGAGAAAAAGAAATGTAATGGAACCCAAGGAACCTCTCAAAGGAATTTGGCACCTCCTTTTATAGCCAATAGCCGAATCCTACCTTCCCCCACAGTCTAATTCAGTACCAACTCTTTCCACCTCTCATCTCCTAATTTTTCTCCATGATATCTCCCTTATCTCATCCGAAATTCCCTCTTTTATCAGCTCATAAGACTAATTCAAACACTTCAACAAAAAAGTCCAAATCCCACACAACTCTTGCCGTCTACTACACAAAATAAACACTCCAAAACACCTTACCACTACTTGAACCTTGGACCTCTTCACGCCACCTTGTAGCTCCCCTAGTGATGCCACCTTACCACTGGACCACAGGCCCACTTGTGTCCTATTTTCCCCTTAATCTGCTTAAGAGGCCTAATGCCTGAGACTAGGGTCCACTACAGTAAGAAAAATAAATTTCTCCCTATGGTCTTCCCTATCTCTAAGACTTCAAATAATCCCGATAATACCTTAAATTTAATATACTAAGTGTTATTCATACATACCACCCTCAGTGCACAGAAATTTTAAATTTCGGGATTTTGGGCCGTTACAACTTGGTTAGTGCCATTCTCTTATTTTCAAAAATTTTAAACACTCCCCATACCCAATGCCCAATAGGCCCAATTCTACTAGGCCCGAATTCGGGGCGTTACATAAGCTATCGAACACGGGTCTGTCACACAAGCGTGTCACCCGACGTGTCCCTGCCAAACCCAAGTTTAATTCTATTCAGAAAAGGCTACTTGTGGGCCAAGAAAGGCATCCCAAAGCCTATATAAACACCTTAGGGGAGGACCTAAGAGGGGGTGGAGTAAAAAGTAGAAAATACTCGAAGATAACCATTGGGAGCAGTTTGGAAGGAGGATCTCCATCAAGACTGAAGATCTCCTATCAATTTCTCCTGAAGTTTTTGGGTTTTCTTATGTTTTGTAGTTTTCCTTATTTTAAGATGTTTTCCCTTATCAGTATGAACTAAATCCCCTAAATGCCTAAGGGGATGAAACCTAAGATAGATCTTATTACTATTTGATTTATAAGATAAATACTTGTTCCTATTCTTAATTCTGAGTTTTTATTCTTGTTTTGATAATTCAAGTTATTGATTCAAGTCGAATGTGCTTATTCAGAGGAGCAAAAATCCCTGTTTAAGAGTAGATCAGCACAATTAAGTGAGTTGATTGCAACCGTAGAAATAAGGCGACATAAATCTACGGGATTAAAGTCAAATCTAATAAGGGAATCCATAGATCGAGTTAATGCGACAATAGGGGTATTAATTAGAAAGAGATTTCAATTAATTAACCTGGAGTCAGTTGTTTTGATTCTCGAAAGAGATATTAACATAAATCAGGGATTTCTACGGGTTAAATCAAGTGAATAAATCGTACGAATCACAAGTAATAAGTGAAGTCTAGGTGGATTATTTCTTGGGTATTGCCTATCTCATAAAGTTGTCAAAAGTATTTTCCCAATTCATTCTCTGTCGTGCTTTTAATTAATTTTAGTTTAAAAGAAATCACTTCAATTTTTAGGCTAGATAATAAGAAGATAGTAATTACTAGTACTCTTGGTCCTTTTGGATACGATATTTTCGGTCTTACCATAACTATACTATTAAACGATAGGTGCTGTTGCCTTTATTGTGATCGTAGTTAATTAAAGACACATCAAGTTTTTGGAGCCGTTGCTGGGGACTAAGATATTAGGTGATAAACCGTAATTATAACATATTTTAATCCCACATTTAGTACGCTTTTGGATGATTTAAGCCTTGCTTTATGTAATTTGGTGCTCTTAATCCTTTGTTTTCATGTTTTATACCTAGGAGAGCACCCAAGGACAAAAAGAACGGAAAACGGGCCCAAAACGGAGTAAATGGGCCATATCATGAAATTGACACGGCTTGGCCTAAAGATCACACAGCCGTGCCTCATTCAACATGCTCGAACACGGCCTGGCAACGATTCACAAGGGCGTGTGCCATGGTCGTGTCCCTGTCACTAGAAAGATCAATTTCATTCGGGAAAAGATACTTGGAGGTAAAGAAACACATTCCAAAGCCTATTCAAAGACCCTAGGAGGAATTCTACTTAAATTAGGATACTTAGGGACCAAGTAAGGCATTTCAAAGTCTATATAAACACCCAAGGGGGAAACTTGAAAAAGGAGTTCGGCAGAAGCCTTCTGCCAGGGCTTTTGTCGGGCGGTTAGCTAGGCTAAAGAGCCGAGCCGAAAAGGTCAGTGTTCTGGGAATAACTGGAAGATATCCAGTTGATCCATCTCAAGAAGCTGAAATTCTACTCAAGACGGCGGATCTCTCCTTCAATTCTTTCAGGGAGTTTTAGGGATTTCTTATGTTTTGTTTTATCTTTTCTCTTGAGATGTTTTCTTTATTTGATATGAACTAAACCCTTCAGATACCTGAAAGAGATGAAACCTATGATGCATCTTGTATTTGATTATTGAATTATTTGATAAATACTTACTTTGTTCTTAATTATATGAGCTTAATCTAAATTTGATGTACTTAGGTAGAGGAGGAATAGACCTTTTCTAAGAGTAGATCTAGCATAATTAAGCGGAGTTGATTTCATGCCTAGAGATAGGGTGACGGTACGATCTGGTTACTCACTTGATAAGTTAACTGAGCTTTATATTTCTGATATTGTGATATTGCACGGAGTGGCATTGTCTATTGTGTTAGATAGAGATCTGAGATTTACATATCAATTTTGGAGGAAATTACAAGAAGCATTAGGTATGAAATTGCATTTCAGTACGGCTTTTCACCCGCCAACGGATAGTCAGTCCGAACGGATTATTCAGATTCTCGAGGATATGTTGAGATGTTGCCTCCTTGAATTTAATAGTATGTGGGAATAATATTTGCCATTGATTTAATTTACGTATAATAATAGTTTTCAGTCGAGCATTAAAATGGTACCTAATGAAGATTTGTATGGACGTAAATGTAGGACACATCTGTATTGGACTCAGCTAAGTGAAAATGGGGTTGATTTGATAAAAGACACTGAACAGAAGGTGAAAGTAATCCGTGATAGTTTGAAAGTAGAGCCTGATCGTCAAAAAGTTTATGCAAATTTGAAACAAAAAGATATTGAGTTTGAGATTAGTGACAAAGCATTTTTAAAAGTATCTCCGTGGAAGAAAGTACTCCGAGACGGACGTAAAGGCAAATTGAGTCGGAGGTTCATCACACCGTATGAAATTATCGAGCGTGTTGGATATGTTGCGTATAGATTATTGTTGCCACCAGAGTTGGAAAAGATACATAATGTATTTCACATGTCAATGATTAGACAATACCGATCCGATCCCTCTCATGTGCTTTCTTCATCTGAGATTGAAATCCGATCTGATATGACTTATGAAGAAGAATCGATCCGTATCCTAGTTCGTGAAGTGTTGTTAGTGAAAGTGTTATGGCATCGGCACGGGGTTGAAGAGGCTATGTAGGAGCCTGAAGATACAATGAGACAGTAATATCCGAACCTATTTAACGGTAAGATTTTCGGGGACGAAAATCCCTAAGGGGGAGAATTGTAACAGTCTGATTTAGACCCTAGTCGAAATAGTGGTTTCGAGACCACAAATCCGAGTCAAAAAATATTTTAATATTATTTTATGTGCCTATGATATGTGATTAAGTATGTGTGTAAGTTTCGTGATTTAATTTGGTCACTTATGTGTTTAAAGTGTGTAAGTTTTGTGATTTAATTTGGTCATTTATGTGTTTTATTTGAAAAAAGGACCAAATTGTGAAAGATGCTAAATTAGCATGCCATATGTTAAAATCACCTATGTCTTTATAAATGTGAGGTTCTTATAATGCACTTGGACCATTTGAATTACGGATGGACAGTAATGCCATATGTTAATGGAATTTATAATGTTATAATAAAAGGTTAAAATTGGAACTATATTATTAAAGTAATTATAATAAAACAAAAGCTTAATAATAGCCGTAATGTTCATTCTTTTAGCCGAATATTGAAAGAAAACTAAGCAAGGTTTCGACACTTATTTAGCTTGATTCAAGGTAAGTTTTGCTTCAGTTTTTGATAATTTCTATGTTTTTGTAATCGTTGCTTCGTGTTTTTCAAAACCCATGCTTTAATTTTAAAAGTTCATGGTGATTTTGAGATATTCTATTAATGAATGTTTAAGCTTTGTGATAGTTGATGATGGAATATGAAAGATATGTGAAAGATTAACATGTTTTGTCTTTGAGTTTTTGGTGAAATTGAGTAATTTGGACAAAATTGTGAAAATAATATTTTGAGGGACTAAAATGTGAAATAAAAGAAATATATGGACATAGATGAGTATGTGTAAAATTTGGCTAGGCATAGGTAACATGGGATTTTATGTATTTTGTGATTTTGTGAAATAGGGACTAAAATGTCAAAATTTAAAAATATGAGGGCTAATTTGTAAATTGCCCTAAATATGTGTTTTTGGATTGAATTGAATGAATTAATGAATAAATGAGTTAAATTTGAATATGTATAGATCAAGAACTGAAGAAAGCAGACTTAGATAACTGAAGAAAGCAGACTTAGATCGTGGGAAGTCAAAAGTAATTGAGTCGCCGAGTTCGTTTCTGTTTATGTATGTTCATGTGAAATCTCATTGTGATGAATGCGTACGAGAATGATAAATATATGAAATCTGAGGATGTATCGTGTAATGCCCTAAAACTGTAGAGTTTGTAATTTTGCTATTTTAGCTTAAAATTCCATGGGTACTTGAATGGCTAAGTATTTGAGTGTATTTGGGGGTGGGTTCGAGTCTGGGCCTTGGAAAAATTTTAGTTTTTGCTCTTAAGTGAAGTTGGTTGTTAGCAGTTAGGACTTATGTTTAAGTGTGTGTGTTTTAATGACACAAATGAGATTGTGACTTGTTGGCTGTGGTGTCACTAGGGTGGCAAGGGTATTGGGGTTCGAATCCCATGGCATGCAAATAGGATGCTTTTATTTTATGACTGGGTAATGTGAGATGTAGAGTTTGAATCAAACTCTGCAGAGGAGGGTGGAGACTTGGTTAACAAATTTGAAAGGGAGGCTGGGAGCAATTCAATGAGGAATTGGTGGAGAGTTTGAAGGAGTTGGGCGGTGAAGGAGTCTTGGCCAAATGGGAGAGTTTGAGTAAGGGGGGATTTTGGCTTAAGGGGTTTCATTGGAGCATTTTCGGCAGCTTGGTGGGAGGAAAGAAATCGAAAAATCTCTCTGCAATTTGGGGTTTTTCTTTATTTTTCATTTCGGTATTTACTTCTTTCGTGGCATATCATGTAACTTTTTGACCATTCAGGTCTTTCTCCCTTCTACTTCCTTTTTGCTCTCAACTGTCATTCATTTTGTCAAACACAATACCAATTTCCAATTGCCGAATCCATCACTGAAACCTACCCTTCTTCTTCACATCTTTCTCTCTATCGAATTTGATTCATCTTCTTCTTCTCTTGGTTTTCTCCTTTGGCCGAATCTAACTCCTTGTCTCTTTTGATTCCCTTAGCCAATTAGTCTCTATCCCTTGTGACGCCAACCTCTGTCAAGTGGTCGATTGTTGCTTTATTCTACCGACTGTATCGACAAATTTTGGTAAGTATTCATTGTCTTGATTCAGTTATTGGTCCTTTTTTGATGGCTCTTCATTGACAAAGCCAGATGATTCGGTTTAAGCTTCCTAACTCTTGGACCTTTCTCTTGTGTTGGATTCTTTTGATTAATGCAGCATTTCGGCAGGATAGGGGTATAGACATCTTCAGTTAGAACCATAAGTGGGTTGGACGGCATTCTTGGTTGAAGGTGAGTATCAATTCCATGCTCGTTGGGATTGAACGTTAGTATTAGATATTGATTTTTAACTGAAGGAAAGACGTTGTTAGGTGTAGGTTTGACGTTCATGGATTGCTTGTATGAGCTGCGATAAAGGTGTGTAATCGTACACCCAATACCATACTGTTAAAATGTTGGATAAAGGTGTATTCACACCCTTGTGCTACTATGAATCGGCAAAAGCTGAAAAGTTGAACTTTCGGCATCTAAGGGCGTACGAGCGTTCGAATAGAGCCACAATCTTTGGCGTTAGACCGTATTTGCCGCGACGAATGTTCTCATGGGCTTAGGTCGTAACGGGCCTCATTGGGCCGAAATGGGCCATGTGGGCCTAATGGGCTCATGAGCCCCACAGGGACAAAATCCATGGTAAGTAACTAATAATGGATTGGGCTGCAAAGTTCGCATAGTCGTGACTGAAATTAGGCTGAATGGGCCACACGAGCGTGTGGGCACACTTGGGCCAAATAGGGGGTTTTAGGCCCAATTACACTATTTTGGCCATATAGGTTATTCGAGTCATTCAAGACGATGGTAGGCCTTTGGAAAGATCATAGACTTTACTGAAATATCCTCGAAGGGCAAACTTAGCGAAACACCCTCGAAGGGTAAAATTACTGAAATACCCCGAGGGGTGAAATTACCATTGTACCCCTAACCAACAAAATGACCATTATACCCCTAGTGGTGGTTCAATTGATGTGTGTATGCTATCTATATGACTTCTTATGAACATGACATACTACATACACGTGATACTTATGACACGACATTCTGCATTTGTGTTGGGTTCCTGATTTGGAAGAAGTACTGTACTACTGGCACTGCCACATTTTTACTGTTCTAGTGGCTTCGCCACGTATTCTAATTTTAGTGGCTTGCCCACGTTTACTGTCATTAGCAGCTTTGCTGTGTTACTATTAGCAGCTATGCTGCGATATTGGTGTGTTGGCTAGGTGGGTCGACTTAGTCCCCACATGGTGTGTTGGTTGGTCATAATCAGTCACCGACATCTTGCCTTGCTTCAGTTCTAGAAATCCCCTCCTTTTCTGGTCCACAAACCTTTGACTGATATACTTTTTCTTGAACTCTTCTTAAAAGAATTCCCAAGTAATCTTCTCTCTTGGTACTACCGATACCAAGGTGTTCCACCATTGATAGGCAAAACTCTTAAAAGAGAAACTACACACTTCATGCATTCTTGAGATGTGCATGACAACTCATTAAATACCATGATGGTATTTTCTAAGCAGAATTCTACCTTCTCTGGATCGTCATTTCTTTTAGCCCGGAATTCTTCTGCCCCATGTTTCTTGATCCTATCAATTGGAGGTTTGTCTCCTCTTACCACCTCTACTACTTGAGGGGCTACAGGGATAGGTTGTGGAATAGGTGGGGGTGGAGGGGGTTGTACATTGGGGTTCGTACGAACGAACTCTGGATTCCATGCATTCATCATATGGAGGAACACTTCTCTAGCCTCTTCTCCTTTTCCTTGACTCACTGTAGTGGGTCTATTCTCATTCTCGTTCAGCACCGTCCCTTCAGCGGGAGCCGGTGCGTTACTTTCTATATCATCTGCCACAGCTCTTTCGGGATCCATTTACTATATGTATAAACATAATTTAAGTTGTCAGGAGTCGTCACACTATCATTATAAAAAACATTCTTACGTATGGCATGTATAGCTAGACTCGTGCTCATGCTACATTAGTCCTAGAACCGACTAAACCGTAGCTCTAATACCATTAAATGTAACACCACATACCCGAGTCCAAGGCTGAGATCAGATACGAGACATTACTATGCTCGAACTTTCTTAAACATGCACTTACGGACTGTAAAATTTTATTTCGAATTAAAACTTCTCTTTCTTAGTCTAATCATACATTTCATGGGCCTACGAGGCCTTAAACACATATATGGAAACTTTCAGAACTTAATCGAAAACTTTTCTTTAAAAGAGGGGTCACATGCCCATGTGGCTTGGGACACGCCCGTGTACCCCTAACACATGCCCATGTCTTCCAACCGTGGTCGACCCTAATTATATTCACACGGCCTTGACAAGCCTATGTCTCCCAATCGTGGTCGACACTGACTATATTCGCACAGCCTGGGGCACACGCCCATGTTCTGACCGTGTGTCACACACGGCCTAAACAAATGATCGTGGGATTAGCCCGTAGCCTATTCTGACTTAAGGTACTAAGGTGCAGGGGATGCACAGCCTAGATACACGCCCGTGTGCCTATCTGTGTGGGCACTTAAAGGCTATTTACCAAGCCAATTGTCTCCCTGAAATCAAGGTCAATCTCATATTCAATTCAACAACTCAAATTACTACATCTTTCATTGATATCATATTCAATTCAACAACTCAAATTACTACATCTTTCATTGATATCAATAAACATACATACTTAGTCAATCTTGGCCAATCACTTAGCGATATACAAAAGAATAATAAACTTGATAGCCCATAGTTTTGCCGTTTTTAAGACATATTCTCAAAATGAATGTTTCCTATACATGCCATACTTAATATAAACATCTTAGCTATACCAAAATAACGACTGATAGTGTGCTCCGAGCTCCGGTGACGATGATCCACGAGATTAGCTTGGCGGGACTACATGGAAAGAAAGAATAAAAGACGTAAGCATTTAGCTTAGTAAGTTTGCATATAATGCACGTAGTAAGATACTTGTTTAATAAATTATTTGGCATAAACAATGGCATCATAAATTTGGCTATTTAAGCTTACTTACTCTTACTAATTCTTACATATCCCATGATATTTATTAGTCTCATGCTCGTAATGTAAACAAGGTACCTGTATCACTTGATCACATAGATCAGCATACTTTACTATAATAATCATGATCTCTAATCCATCATTCATAACATGAATAATACTCATTTCTAACTTGATAATAGCTTTGCTTACTTAAATTTCTTGCTATCTCATTTAAGCTTTACTCATTTGCCCGATGAATTTCTATGAATAACCGATGATACTGAACCTCATCCCACATATAACTCGATGCCAAAGCCATATCCTAGATGTGGTCTTACATGGGATCTCTCATATTGGTATCGATGCCATGTCATTGTAAGAGTATGCCCAAAGACCAATCATGAGATGGTTGTAATAACATACTTAATTTACCATGTTTATTAATATAAAGCGTTGTCATTATTATTTCAGTTTTTCTTTCTGTGTGTATAAATAAACTGTTTCGTAATAATGTCCTAAGAATAATATGATTATTCTTAAAAGATCCTTAGTCGAGTATTATTGTTGACTAGGACAACAATAATGCATTAAGACTAACATGTAGTTGATTGATGATAAAGAGTTGTCATTGATGTGGATTGTCAAAATCAATGCATGAATATGTGTGTTAGAGAACAATATATTGGATTGACCCGTTATGAGTATGTTTATTGGATTATTATGTAATTGTCACAACATTACTCATAGTGATTAATATGTATATGATCCTCGGACTTGAGATAATTATTATCTCAACATCGTGAGTTGTATATTTTGATACTGATCAAGCGTATAATCGTAATTGGTTGTTCTATAAAGATCGATGTTGGATATACCACAATCTATGTAGAGGATATGGTTGATCAATATAGGATAAGTCCCTCCTACATAATGGGAGTAATATCTTAGGCCACTTGATTGAGTGAGACTAGAAATGCATGGCCATGCTCAAATAAGTTGACATGAGATGTCATACTAATTTTTATATCATAGTCTACTCAAGATATCAAGAAACATGGGATGGACTATACAAGTGTGACTATTCCATGACTTGTGTCCATTCCGGAGATAAAGGACTTAAGGATTAATGTATGAAAGGTTAATCACAAAAAAAGTTATGTGGAATCATGACTTCTTGTAACTTAGGTAGCAATGATGCATTGCTAGATGCCCTCATTGTTTGTGACATTAGAATCGTTCTATTATTATCGCTAACGTTGCAAGAACCTCTGAGGTCACACCCTATGGTTTAAATGAACGGAATAAAATATAATTGGTATTGTTTTTAGTTGTCACATGAATTAAATTAATTAAAGAATTAATTTAATTGGGCAATCAAATATTGAACATATTATATGTACAAGGATGTTGTACACATAATGACAACATAATTCTATTAATATATGAATTTGATTCATATATAAATTTAAATAAATATAGTTCTGAAATCCTTATTATAATTAATGTAATTATAATTTTCGGATATAATTAATGTAATTATAATTTTCGGTTAAAAACTTTATTGTATTTATTTAATCTTATGATACATTCAAGAGATACCAATTATAAAAGGGTATTAAAAGGATACCTAATAATGGGCCCAATGAAAAAGATACCCATTATAAAAGGCCCAATTAAAAGGATACCCAATATAAAAGGTATTTAAAAGAGGCAAAGCTTAAGAAAAACCCTAAGAGATTGCTTGTTAGGTCTAGCAGCCATCAAGCAAATAAACCTCCAAAATAGTTTTGGAGATTTCTTCCGTTCATAGTCAAACCGGGTGGATCACGTAGAGGCCGACATCGGAAAAGGTTGTGGCTTGATTCGACAGTAGATCAAAACTCTTGTTGCCAAGGCGTCGCTGTCTACTCAGATTGAAGTTTTGGTAATTTCGAAACCTTTATTTCACCCCGATTCGTTCCTCACACATGGATCCATGGTTTGGATCACGATCTAATTTTATTCTCACGCTGCGCCATGGGGTATCTGCGTCCAACAACGATGGTATCGAGCCACTTGTGTGATACTGAACTCGGGTTTAAATACTTGGGTGATGCAATTGTATGAGATTCATGTTTTGATCTTATTGTATTTTTGATTGTTTAAATCGTTTAAGCATAACTCGATAATCTGTTCTTTCGGAAATTGATTAAATGTTAATCATGGTGTTGTGGCCTACTTGATTTTATGTTATTCTTTGTTAACTATTAACAAATCGTAATAATGCGACGGTGGTATTTATAGTTTCAGTAAGTGTTAATCGGCTAGTGGAACAAGGGTTGTTCCGATATAAAACCTCAAGGATTAAAATCCTAAAAACACGATTCTGTTGATAAAAAGTTATCAAATCGTGAGGTTTCATTTGACTGGGATATGCGATTTGTTAATAAAAGTTTCCTCTTCCTCCGACATCCTCAGACCCTCGCAAAAAGTTTTGTTAATAAAAGAAATTTATAAACTTGATGGGCCACAAAAGGTTGAAAGGATATTTTATAATTCACTTTAAAATAATAATAATAATAATTGAATTATGTATGCTATTTTTGACTAGCACGGTGTTTGAAATGCTTAGTTATAGCCCAATGACCCATTCGATAAAAGGTTGTATTTTTTTTTAAATACGGCCTGCGTGTCGTGCCTTACTACTATTCTCTTGTATTTCTCTTCTCATCTTATTCCCTCGTATGTAAAACGAAGTTTTAGATATTGTAATTTGCAAGAGTTTAGTGGGCCAAACGAGAAGGAAGGTGGGACAATGATTAAGAATGATAGCTTCTGAAATGGCTTACACCTTTAGGTTTCTTTTTGGTTTTCCCATTGGCTTGGGTTGAACCACCTTAGTTTATGGGCTATAACTATTGCATTTATTTATTGCTTTATTTGTTCATGTATGAGATGCTATGGGTGTCTAAAGCATGCCAATTTTTATATATATTAAAATTTGAAGATAATAAACCCTATTAATTGATGAGATCGATTAGAAGACTAAATGGGTGAAATAGACCGTAATTGGTGAGATGCAACAACCTTATTAAAATCCCTCTATTAAAATATTAAGTCAGCATGGCCTTCCAATTTTGCCCTCGTTAAGGCCTCGATCAATACTATGTAGGTTCTGCCAAAGCGAAGTACTAGTATTTATCTTGGTTAAACGCCGAAGAATAAACAAGTGATATTCATTTGGTTAAAAATTGGTTAATGACTTAACTAGGTTACTCTAATAGGATTAGAAACCTAGAGGCAAGTAAATTGGATAAATCATAAGATGATTAGAACAAGAGTTGTTCACCAAATATTAGGAGTTACATATGATGTAATTAGCAAATGTTGCTTACCTAAATAACCATAATCTTAAGAGTAAAGCCAAAGTGACTTAAGAGGTGGTGAAATATGGATCCTTAACCTACTAGAAATACTTTTGAGAAAGATTTTCCGAAATTAATATACGAGGTTATTAATTTTGAAATAAAATAGTGGGAATATCATTTAATAAAGTCTTTTTAATGATTGATATAAAAATGGTAAATTTACTCACATGCATATTTAATTGTTGTAGATATATTATGGCTGCAAACACTAGCACACTCTCATTGCGATCGGTCCTTGAGAAGGACAAATTGAATGGTTTGAATTTTCTTGATTGGTTCCAGTAACTTGAGGATTGTCCTTAAACAAGAACGGAAATTATATGTCATTGAACAACCACTTCCTAATGAACCACCCGCTAATGCCTCGAGGACTCGATAGAGATGCTTACAAGAAGTATCTCGATGACATGATAGATGTTGGATGTCTTATGCTTGCCACTATGAATCCTGAACTTCAGAAGCAACATGAGGACATGGTTGCTTATGATATGATCGAGCACCTGAAAGAACTTTATCGTAAGGGCAAGCACGCGGCAAGAGAGGTTTCATATCTCTAAAGCCCTATTCCAATGTAAGTTGGTGAAGGAAGCCCAGTGAGGACCTCATGTCCTTAAGATGATTGGCTATATTGAAAGCCTATCTAAGCTTGGGTTTCCATTGAGCCAAGAGTTGGCCATCGATGTTATTTTGCAATCGTTGTCGGATAGCTACTGACCCATTTGTCCTCAATTTCAATATGAATGAAATTGACAAGACTCTACCACAATTGCTCAAGATGTTACTGAATCTGAAGGCAACTTGAAAAAGGTTGGACCCAAGCCCATACCGATGGTCCGTAATAACAAGGGCAAGGGAAAGGCCAAAGTTCAAACAAAGCCTAAGGGCAAAGGTAAGCCCAAATTTGGAAAAGGAAAGGCTACACTGAAACCTAAAGGTGGGGTGTCTAAGGAAGGAAAGCTGTTTTCATTGTGGTGTATTTGGACATTGGAAACGGAATCGCCTACTGTCTATCTTGAAGAAGTCAAGAAGGCTAAAGCAAGCGGAATGTCCGCTTGGTATTTATGTTATTGATATTAATTTATCAACTACTACTTCTTGGGTATTAGATAATTGGTTGTGGTTCTCATATTTGTACTTCATGCATGGGGACTACAAAGGAGTAGGACTTTGGCTAGAGGAGATGTGGACCTACGAGTTGGAAATGGAGCAAAAGTTGTTGCATTAGTTGTGTGGGAACATATACTTTATCTTTGCCTAGTGGACTTGATTTATGTTTAGAGGATTGTTATTTTGTGCCGATTTGACTAAAAACATTATTTCAATTTCTTGTTTAGACAAAATTGGTTTTGAGATAATTATTAAGAATAATTGTTGTTCATTTTATCTCAATAATGTTTTCTATGGTTAAGCACAATTAATTAATGGCCTCTATATTTTAGATCAAACGAATCCCATTTACAACATAAATACTAAAAGATCTAAAATAAATGACTCAAATCAAACTTATCTTTGGCATTGACGTTTGGGCCACATAAGTGAGAAACGCATATCCAAACTCCATAAAGATGGTCTCTTGAATTCATTTGTTTTTGAACAATTTGAAGTATGTGAATCTTGCTTATTGGGAAAAATGACTAAATCTCCTTTCACTTTGGTAAAAGTGAGCGAGCTAGTGATTTATTAGACCTAATACATTCGATGTATGTGGACCAATAAATACACAAGCCGAGAGGTGGATTTCACTACTTCATTACTTTCACCGATGATTTGTGAGATATGGGTATGTTTATCTCATGCGCCATAAGTCTGAGTCCCTTGAAAAGTTCAAGGAATTCAAAAATGAAGTACAAAATCAACTAGGCAAAACTATCAAGTCACTTCGATCTGATCGAGGTGGAGAGTACTTGAGCCTAGAGTTTGATGATCTTTTGAAAGAATGTGGGATTGTCTCACAACTTACTCCTCCTGGTACTCTTCAATGGAATGGAGTATCTGAGAGAAGAAATCAAACTTTGTTAGACATGGTTCGATCCATGATGAGTCATCTTTGATCTACCGACTTCCTTTTGGGGATATGCACTTGAGGCAATTTGCTTTCACATTAAATGTGTTCCATCTAAATCGGTTCAAAAGACGCCATATGAGATGTGGACTGGGAAACGTCCTAGTATGTCTTTTATGAAAATTTGGGGCTGTGAAGCTTATGTTAAACGTCAGACGTCTACTAAGCTTGAACCTAGATCTGAAAAGTGTATTTTTGTGGGGTATCCAAAAGAAACCAAAGGATATTATTTCTTTAATCCCACTGAGAACAAAACGTTTGTTGCTCGGACTGGTGTTTTCCTAGAGAGAGAATTTACTTCTAGAAAAGGAAGTGGGAGAAAGATTGAACTTGAAGAAATTCGAGAATCACAAGATACCACTGAACCAGAGATTGAACAACAGCAAATTCCACAAGAAATTGAGGAACAAACAACTACTGTAGAAACACAACCCGTGCACCTGAGAGATATGGATTTCTCATTACAACGCATGGTGACGTTCTTCTTATAGATCAAGATGAGCCTAGGACTTATCAAGAAGCGGTGACAAGCCCAGACTCTGAGAAATGGCTTGAGGCCATGAGATCTGAGATGGATTCCATGTATGAAAACCAAGTATGGACTTTGATTGATCCACCAGAAGGGGTTAAACCTATAGGGTGCAAATGGGTTTTCAAAAAGAAAACCGACATGGATGGTAACGCATACAAACATACAAAGAAGCGATTAGTCGCTAAAGGTTTTCGCCAAATTCATGGTGTTGACTATGATGAAACCTTTTCTCCCCGTAGCTATGTTTAAATCCATCAGGATCTTGCTCGCCATAGTTGCATTTCATGATTATGAAATCGGCGATGGACGTCAAAAGCACTTTCCTTAACGGGAAACTTGAAGAGGATGTGTATATGACACAACCTGAAGGTTTTGTAAATCCAAAGGATGCTAGAAAGATATGTAAGCTGCAAAGATCCATTTATGGATTAAAGCAAGCTTCTCGAAGTTGGAATCTTCGTTTTAACGATGCAATCAAAGAGTTTGGTTTTGTCAAAAATGAAGATGAACCATGTGTTTACAAGAAAGTTAGTGGGAGCACTATCACATTCTTGGTACTATATGTGGATGACATACTTATCATGGGAAATGACATACCTACTTTGCAGTTTATTAAGACTTGGTTAAGAAGTTGTTTTTCTATGAAGGACTTGGGGGAAGCCACTTATATCTTAGGAGTCAAGATCTATAGAGATAGATCAAGGCGACTACTAGGTCTAAGCAAAAGTACATACATAGATAAAGTACTAAAAAGGTTCAGTATGGAAGAATCTAAAAGAGGATTTCTACCTATGAGACATGGTATTTCACTCTCGAAGGAAATGTGTCCTTCAACTCCACAAGAGAGAGAACGTATGAGTAAAATTCCATATGCTTCCGCTATTGGATCTATCATGTATGCTATGTTATGTACCCGTCCAGATGTATCGTATGCCTTAAGTATGACGAGCGGTATCAAGTAGATCCGGTGAAGGTCATGGACCACGATCAAGAGTATCCTTAAGTACTTAAGAAGAACTAAGGATACGTTCCTATTATATGGAGGTGAGGAAGAGTTAAGTGCAAAAGGTTACTGCGATGCGACTTCCAAACCAACAAGGATGATTCTCGATCGCAATCAGTTTTGTGTTTTGCCTTAATGGTGGTTGTGAGTGGAAGAGTTCAAAGCAAAGTACAAGATGCGATTCTACAACAGAGGTTTGAGTATATTGCAGCCCGGTGAGGCGGCAAAGGAAGCGGTTTGGATCAAAAAGTTCATTCTTGGACTAGGGGTTGTGCCTAGCATATCGGATGCTATAGAGCTCCGATGTGATAACAATGGAGCTATTGCACAAGCTAAGGAACCCCAGATCTCACCAAATGATCCAAACATATACTTAGACGCTACCATCTTATTCGAGAGATTATCGATCGAGGGGATGTAGAGATATGCAGAGTACCTTTGGATGATAACATTGTTGATCCACGACCAAGCCTCGACACGGCAGAAGCATGATCGTCACACTAAGTCACTTGGTATTAGATATATGAGTGATTGGTCTTAGTGCTAGTGGGAGATTGTAAGAGTATGCCCAAAGACCAATCATGAGATGGTTGTAATAACATACTTAATTTACCATGTTTATTAATATAAAGCGTTGTCATTATTATTTCAGCTTTTTCTTTACGTGTGTATAAATAAAACTGTTTCATAATAATGTCCTAAGAATAATGTGATTATTCTTAAAAGATCCTTAGTCGAGTATTATTGTTGACTAGGACAACAATAATGCATTAAGACTAACATGTAGTTGATTGATGATAAAGAGTTGTCATTGATGTGGATTGTCAAAATCAATGCATGAATATGTGTGTTAGAGAACAACATATTGGATTGACCCGTTATGAGTATGTTTATTGGATTATTATGTAATTGTCACAACATTACTCATAGTGATTAATATGTATATGATCCTCGGACTTGAGATAATTATTATCTCAACATCGTGAGTTGTATATTTTGATCTGATCAAACGTACAACGTAATTGGTTGTTCTATAAAGACCGATGTTGGATATACCACAATCTATGTAGAGGATATGGTTGATCAATATAGGATAAGTCCCTCCTACATAATGGGAGTAATATCTTAGGCCACTTGATTGAGTGAGACTAGAAATGCATGGCCATGCTCAAATAAGTTGACATGAGATGTCATACTAATTTTTATATCATAGTCTACTCAAGATATCAAGAAACATGGGATGGACTATACAAGTGTGACTATTCCATGACTTGTGTCCATTCCAGAGATAAAGGACTTAAGGATTAATGTATAAAAGGTTAATCACAAAAAAAGTTATGTGGAATCATGACTTCTTGTAACTTAGGTAGCAATGATGCATTGCTAGATGCCCTCATTGTTTGTGACATTAGAATCGTTCTATTATTCTCGCTAACGTTGCAAGAACCTACTGAGGCCACACCCTATGGTTTAAATGAACGGAATAAAATATAATTGGTATTGTTTTTAGTTGTCACATGAATTAAATTAATTAAAGAATTAATTTAATTGGGCAATCAAATATTGAACATATTATATGTACAAGGATGTTGTACACATAATGACAACATAATTCTATTAATATATGAATTTGATTCATATATAAATTTAAATAAATATAGTTTATAGAAATCCTTATTATAATTAATGTAATTATAATTTTTGGATATAATTAATGTAATTATAATTTTGGTTAAAAGCTTTATTGTATTTATTTAATCTTATGATACATTCAAGAGATACCAATTATAAAAGGGTATTAAAAGGATACCTAATAATGGGGCCCAATGAAAAGATACCCATTATAAAAGGCCCAATTAAAAGGATACCCAATATAAAAGGTATTTAAAAGAGGCAAAGCTTAAGAAAAACCCTAAGAGATTGCTTGTTAGGTCTAGCGGCCGTCAAGCAAATAAACCTCCAAAATAGTTTTGGAGATTTCTTAGATTCATAGTCAAACCGGGTGGATCACGTAGAGGCCGACATCGGAAAAGGTTGTGGCTTGATTCGACAGTAGATCAAAACTCTTGTTGCCAAGGCGTCGCTGTCTACTCAGATTGAAGTTTTGGTAATTTCGAAACCTATATTTCACCCCGATTCGTTCCTCACACATGGATCCATGGTTTGGATCGCCGGATCTAATTTTATTCTGCTGCGCCATGGGGTATCGGCGTTTCAACAGTCTTTACATGGTCTTACTCAAAGTCTTCCTTGGGTATTCCCTTGGGAACTTATCATTGCCATGTCTTGACATGGTCTTATTTGGTATCTTTACTCATGAACTGGTCAATGCCGAGCCTTGGCTTGAACTTACATGAAATCTTCCTTGTTACTCACCAATGCCATGCCTTTGCTTGGACTTACATGGGATGTTTATCTCATGATAGCTTTTCAATGCCAAGACTTGTCTTAGACTTACATGACATCTTTGCGTGGAGACTCACCAATGCCATGCCTTGGCTTGGGCTTAGATGGGTCTCCATCTCATAATAACTCTTCAAGGCCAAGACTTGTCTTGGACTTACATGATAACTTTGCTTGACTGCTGATGCCATGCCTTGGCTTGGTCTTATATGGGCTTTCTTATCTCATGTGGTAGATCGAGTATCCTAAGTAATTCAACTTCAATCGAGACTTTCTCATGCTTAACCTCATTAATTTCTTTATTTAACATAGCATTAAGCATTTCTATGGTAATAATGTACATTATACTAAGCAATTCAATGATAGTAACCATAAAGCTTAGAAATCATACAAACTTACCTCAATATACAAAATGTATGTAGATATGCTATTTAGTCCTCGACTTTGTTCTTGCCTCAGTTTTGATCCGGGCTTCGTTTTTCTTGATCTATAATAATAGTTTAGATCATTTAATAATCACATTGGCTAAATTGACTCTTAACTCATACTTTGGCAAAATTACAATTTTACCCCTAAACTTTCTCATATTACACTTTTGCCCCTATGCTCGTAAAATAATTTTCATACTACTTTCTTAAACTTCATGCTCAGGTGATTCATTATCTCAAATATAGTAATAACAAATTCTCACTATTTCTACCATGTATGACAAATTTCATAACTATTACAAACTAGTCCTTACTAGCATTTTTTCATGAAATTCATTTAGGAAAAGATGTTTATTTAACATCAAACTCTCATAACCTTTATTAAAACATCATTTTACAAACATGTCATACATGGGTAGATTTTTTAACATGCATCTTAGCTCATCTTATAGCTAAAATTAGCTAATCCATAATACGAGGACTTCAAAAATATGAAGAATATTAAAAATGGGGTTAAAATGAACTTACTAGCAAGCTTGAAAAATTGAAGAACCCTAGCTATGGCTTCCTTCAAATTTTCAGCACTTAGGGAAGAAGATGAGAATGATTTTTGTCATCTTTTTCCCTTATTAATCATTTAATTGATAAATGACCAAAATGCCCTTCTCTATACAATTTCACCATTTACTCACTCATGTTTATTTTTGTCCAAAAAAATATAATTTGGGAAAATTGCTATTTAAGGACTTCTAATTAATATTCTAAAGCTATTTCATACAAAAAGCTTCTAGAAACTTATATTTTGCAACTTTTGCAATTTAGTCCTAATGGACCATTTAATGGAAGTTTCCATAAAATTTCTACATGAAACTTTTATATTATCAAACAAACGTCTCAAATACTTTAAAAACTCATTTTACTAACTCGAATTTGTGTTCTTGCACCCCTATTTCGACTGGGCCCTAAATCGGGCTGTTACATCTTCCGTTTATCGTCAAACTGGGTGGATTACGTAGAGGTCGAAATCATAAAATGTTGTGGCTTGATTTGATAGTAGATCAGAATTCTCATTGCCGAGGCATCGCTGTTTACTCGGATTGAAGTTTTAGTAATTTCGAAACCATTATGTCACCCTGATTCATTCCTCGCACATGGATCTATGGTTTGGATTGCCGAAATTATTTTTTTTGCTGCGCCATGGGGTACCGGCATTTCAACAGAATTTGGATTATGCTGTTAAGCGTATGGTATTGAAGTCTTCTAAAGATGAGGAGGTGGTTGTGATAGGGGAGCGAAGAGATTATCTGTCAAATGTAATCTCAGCAATAAGGGCCGAGAAACTGGTTCGCAAGGGTTGCGAGACGTTCTTAGCTTATGTCAGCATTTCTAATTCTAAAGGACCTTCTGTTGGAGATGTCAGAACTGTGAAGGAGTTTCTGGATGTATTTCTCGAAAAGCTTCCTGGGTTGCCTCCAAACCGTGAGGTGGAATTCGGTATTGAGCTCCTACCTGGAGCAACTCCGGTGTCCATCGCCCCTTATAGGATGGCACCGAAAGAGCTGGTAGAGTTAAAGGCTCAAATTCAAGAGCTACTAGACCGAGGATTTATTCGGCCAAGTGTGCCTCCATGGGGAGCACCAGTGTTATTCGAGAAGAAGAAGGCTGGATCCATGTGCATGTGCATAGATTATCGTGAACTGAACAAATTGACGATTAAGAACAAGTACCCTTTACTAAGGATAGGCGATCTGTTCGACCAGCTGCGAGGAGCTTTGATTTTCTCCTTGATAGATCTTCGATCTTGGTACCATCAGCTAAAGTTTAAAGAGGCAGATGTGTATAAGACTGCGTTCAGGACTCGTTATGGTCATTATGAGTTTCTAGTAATGCCGTTTGGGTTGATGAATGCACCTGCTGCTTTCATGGATATGATGAACCGGGTATTCCAGCCCTACTTGGACCGATTCGTAGCTGTGTTTATAGATGACATCCTGCTGTATTCAAGAACCGAGGAGGATCACGATGTACATCTTTGAATTGTTTTGTAAATTCTGAGGGAAAAGTAGCTCTATGCAAAGTTAGCAAGTGTGAGTTCTGGTTACAAGAAGTGACATTTCTGGGTCACGTGGTGTCTGCCAAGGGGATTAGCGTTTGTCCTCGAAAAATTGAAACCGTATTAAATTGGTAACCACCAAAGACTATATATAAGATTCGAAGCTTTCTGGGTCTGGCTGGGTATTATACACATTTTGTGGAGGGGTTTTCACTGATTGCTGCACCTCTGACTAAGTTATTGCGTAAAGGGGTACCATTTATTTGGACTGATAAGTAGCAGGAGAGTTTTGATAAACTGAAGAAAGTTTTAATTGAAGCCCATGTGTTAATACAGCCAGAGTCTGGGAAGGAATTCACTGTCTACAGTGATGCGTCGAACACTGGATTAGGTTGTGTGTTGATGCAATAGGGTAAGGTGGTTGCATATATATCTCGTCAACTGAAGGCTTACGAGGTGAATTACCCCACTCGTAACTTGGAGTTAGCTGCGGTGGTTTTCGCACTGAAGATTTGGAGGCACTACTTATAGGGTGAGAAGTCTATTATTTACACCAACCATAAAAGCCTCAAGTACCTCCTTACTCAGAAAGAGTTGAATCTTAGGCAACGACGATGGATAGAGTTGCTTAAGGATTATGATTGCTCGATTGAGTACCATCCGAATAAAGTTAATGTAGTAGTGGATGCATTGAGGCGTAAGGTTGTATCGGATTTGAGAGCAATGTTTACTCGTCTTAGCCTATTTGAGGATGGTAGTTTGTTGGCGGAACTCCAAGTGAGACCAACCTGGACTGATCAAATTAAGGAGAAACAGTTGTTGGATGAATCATTGGTTCCTCGTTTATGAAAAGTTGAGAGTGGTGAGACTACAAATTTTGGGCTGAATAGTGAGGGAGTATTAAGTTTCTGTGGGGGAGTTTGTATACCAAGAGATTCTGATCTAAGTCAGTCTATCCTACGGGAGACACATAGCAGTCCTTATGCTATGCACCCTGGTGGAAACAAGTTGTATCGGGATCTGCGTGAACTGTACTGATGGCCAGGGCTTAAGCGCCGAGGTTATTAATTTCGTGTGTAAGTGTCTGACATGCCAGCAAGTTAAGGCTAAGCATCAACTGCCTTCTGGATTACTACAACCCGTTAAGACTCCACTTTGGAAGTGGGAGAGGGTAACCATAAACTTTGTTAGTGGGCTACCCTTGATGCCTACTAAGAAGGATTCAGTATGGGTTATTGTTGACTGACTGGCTTAATCTACTCACTTCATACTGGTCTGCACTGATTATTCGCTGCAGAAGTTGGCTAAGTTATACGTGGCTGAGATTGTGAGACTGCATGGGGTATCAATGTCTATCATTTTGGACAGAGACCCTAGATTCAGATCTCGATTCTGGAAAAAGTTACATGAGGCTTTGGGTTCAAGGTTGGATTTCATTACAACATTTCATCCTCGGACTATCGATCAGTTGGAGAGGGTGATTCAGACATTGGAAGACATGCTAATAAGCTGTGTAATTGATTTCAAAGGCAGTTGGGAAGACTACTTGCCGTTAGCAAAGTTCGCATATAACAATAGCTACCAAGCCAGTATTCAAATGGCACCATACGAGGCGTTATATGGTCATAGGTGTCGCACCCCTACCTGTTGGACAGAACTTGGTGAGTGGTAAGTTTTGGGGCCAGAGTTAGTTTCTGAAACTAAAGAGAAAGTAAAGTTAATTCGAGATTGATTAGAGGAAGCATTGGATAGACAAAAGTTATACTCGAATTTAAGGAGTAAAGAGATAGAGTACTCAGTGGGGGATTATGTCTTTTTGAAGGTCTCACCATGAAAGAAAATTCTGAGGTTTGGGAGGAAAGACAAACTGAGCCCTAGATTCATCAGACCTTACCGAATATTAAAGCGTGTAGGACAGGTCGCCTATCAGCTTGAGCTGCCTCCTGAGTTAAACTGGATACATGATGTGTTCCATGTATCCATGCTGAGGCGATACCATTCTGATCCCTCACATATAGTGCCAGTGGAGTGGATCAAGGTTAGACCTAATCTCACTTTTGAGGAAGAACCGATGCAGATAATAGATCGTGACGTCAAGGTACTAAGGAGGAAATCAATTTCGTTGGTCAAGGTGCTTTGGCGTAATCACGGTTCAGAGGAAGCCATGTGGGAGCCTGAGGAGGCGATGCGACAACAATACCCTTACCTTGTTTAACCAAGTAAATTTGGAGGTCGAAATTTCTTTAGGGGGGCAGAGTTGTAACGCCCAAAAAATGTAGAGTTTGTAATTTTGCTATTTTGGCTTAAAATTCCATGGGTACCTGAATGGCTAAGTATTTGAGTGTATTTGGGGGTTTTTAGGAAGCCTGGGTTCGAGTCTGGGCCTTGGAAAAATTTTAGTTTTTTCTCTTAAGTGAAGTTGGCTGTTAGCAGTTAGGACTTATGTTTAAGTGTGTGTGTTTTAATGACACAAATGAGATTGTGGCATGTTGGCTGTGGCGTCACTAGGGTGGTAAGGGAATTGGGGTTCGAATCCCATAGCATGCAAATAGGAAGCTTTTATTTTATGACTCGGTAGTGTGAGAGGTAGAGTTTGAATCAAACTCTGTAGAGGAGGTTGGAGACTTGGTCAACAAATTTGAATGGGAGGTTGGGAGCAATTCAAGGAGGAATTGGTGGAGATTTTGAAGGAGTTGGGAGGTGGAGGAGTCTTGGCTGAATGGGAGAGTTTGAGTAAGGGGGGATTTCGGCTTAAGGGGTTTCATTGGAGCATTTTCGACCTTTTGGTGGGAGGATAGAAATCGAAAACTATCTCTACAATTCGGGGTTTTTTTTTATTTTTCATTTCGGGATTTACTTCTTTCGTGCCATCTGTGCAACTTTTTGACCAATCGTGTCTTTCTCCCGTCTACTTCCTTTTTGCTCTCAACTGTCATTCATTTTGTCAAACACAATACCAATTGCCAATTGCAGAATCCATCACTAAAACCTACCCTTCTTCTTCACATCTTTCTCTCTGTCGAATCTGATTCATCTTCTTCTTCTCTTGGTTTTCTCCTTTGGCTGAATCTAACTCCTTGCCTCTTTTGATTTCCTCAGCCGATTAGTCTCTATCCCTTGTGACGCCAACCTCTGTAAAGTGGCCGATTGTTGCTTTATTCTACTGACTCTATCACCAAATTTTGGTAAGTATTCCTTGTCTTCATTTGATTCTTAGTCCCTTTTTGATGGCTCTTCGCTAACAAAGTCGGATGATTCGGTTTAAGGTTCCTAACTCTTGGACCTTTCTCTTGTGTTGCATTATTTTGATTAATGCAGCATTTCGACAGAATAGTCGGTTAGCATCATAAGTGGGTTGGACAGCATTCTTGGGTGAAGGTGAGTATCATTTCCATGCTCGTTGTGATTGAACGTTGGTATTAGATATTGATTTTTAACCGATGGAAAAATGTTGTTGGGTGTAGGTTTGACGTTAGTCAGTTGCTTGTACAAGCTGTGATAATGGTGTGTAATCGTACACCGAATACCATACTAATAAAACGCTGGATAAAGGTGTATTCATAACCTTGTGCTACTGTGAATCGGTAAAAGCTGGAAAGCCAAACTTTTGGAATCTGAGGGCCCACGAGCGTGTGAACGCTCATAGAGATAAATCGAGCCATAATCATTGGCGTTAGACCGTAGAGGCCGCCACGAACGTTCTCGTGGGCTTAGGTCGTAACGGGCCTCGTTGGGTCAAAATAGGCCATGTGGGCCTAATGGGCTCATAGGCCCCATAGGGACAAAATCAATGGTATGTGACTAATAATGGATTGGGCTGCTAAGTTCGCATAGCCGTGACTGAAATTGGGCTGAATGGGCGACACGAGCTTGTGGGCCCACTTGGGCCGAATAGGGGGCTTTGGGCCTAATTACAATATTTTTGCCATATAGGTTATTCGAGTCGTTCGAGACAGCGGTATGCCTTTGGAAAGATCGTAGCGTGTACCGAAATACCCTTAAAGGGAAAAATTACCGAAACACCCTCGAAGGGTAAAATTACCGAAATACCCTCGAAGGTAAAATTACCGAAATACCCTCGAAGGGTAAAAGTACTGAAATAACCCCGAGGGGTGAAATTACCATTTTACCCCCTAACCGATGAAATGACCATTATACCCCTAGTGATAGTTTACTTGATGTGTGTGTGCTATCTATATGACTGCTTATGAACACGACATACTGTATACACGTGATATTTATGACACGACATTCTGCATTAGGGTTGGGTTCCTGATTTGTTGGAAGTACTGTACTAGTGGCGCTACCACATTTTTACTGTTCTAGTGGCGAAGCCACGTATTCTGATTTTAGTGGCTTGGTCCACGTTTACTGTCATTAGCAGCTTTGTTGCGTTACTATTAGTAGCTATGCTGGGATATTGGTGTGTTGGCTGGGTGGGTCGACTTAGTCCCCACATGGTGTGTTGGTTGGTACGGGTGGTGTGTTGGTTGGATTGGGTTGGGTTACATTAGTGTTATGTTCAGTGATTATTTAGGCTTAGGCCCACACTTTTACTGTATAGGGCTAAAGCCCAGACTGAGATGATACTGAATAGGCCTCAGGCCCAGACTATTACTGCATGATTGAGGATTACACACTGAGTTCTCGTAACTCACCCTTTCCTTTATCTGTGCAGGTAATCCCCAGCCTTAGATGATTTAGAGCTGCGAGGGACTTGGAAGTGGCCACACGCTCGTTATGATTTAATCTTAGACTTAGTTATTTTATTTTTATATTGGGTTAATAATTATGTAATAAGGCCATTTAAGGGTTTAACTTTTCTTTGGTGTTTTCTCTTTATTTCAACATGCTAGACTAGGAAACATGGGTTTTTAAAATAAAAACTGTTTCTTAAGAAAATCACGTTTTTCAAATCTTAAAGTTTACAACTAGAAAAGGCTTCTGCGGTTTTATTCCAGATTAATAAGCTTATAACAATTGATATGACCTATAATTGGACAACATGATTTTTTTCAACACTAATGTTTTCAACAACAATATTTTAAATATGATCTAAAATTTAGTAACGAACTTTTATCGACAAGCCCGATTTTCAAACGACACTTCGATGTGACACGTCAGATCTGGTCATAACATCTAGGCCGGGTTTGGGGTGTTACATATCGATAATGTAATAATGTTCGAGAAGCCCCGTACGTACCTAGGAATAGATAGGATTACATATGTCATGACATAGGTTTTCGATATGTGATATCATGTAAGACTACATCTGGGACGTTAGCATTGATTCGAGATTTCGTGTAAGACCACGTCTGGGACGTTGGCATCGATATGAGATTTACATGTAAGACCATGTCTGGGACATTGGCATCGTATTGATTTGTGTAAGACCCTGTCTGGGACAGTGGCATCGATATTTGGTTACATGTAAGACCACATTTGGGACGTTGGCATTGTATGACTATTTTGAGCATTCTTAGTATCCTATTTGATTCCGAACGGTTCAACGGGCAAGTCTGAGGAATGAATGACTATGTGAGTTGTATATCCATTTCAGGTACGTTTGATGTATATGCTTTGAATGGGCATGAAAGGTGAGTAAATACGTACATAGATGCAATGAGCTAAAATGTGATATATGAATTAATGTGATAAAAGCAAATGAGATAGATGGAGATATGATGGTTGATAAGCAATGGCTAAAAAATGAGCCAATGAAAAATTATGAATTTGCTATTGAGATATGTTAATGATTCATGTATTGTTATGATAATGTGAATTATATGTTAAGTTTATTTGTATATGGCTTACTAAGCTTTTGGAAAGCTTACTTAGTGTGTGTTTGCTCTGTTTTATAGATCGTCAAAGCTACTGAGGGCTCAGGGATTGTCGAGGATCCTCATCACACTACTCAAATCATATTTTGGTACCTTTTGGAAATGTATAGATATTAAAGTATGGCATGTATAGTCTAGTTATTTTGGAGTATGTTTAAGATAAGCATATAGCCACGTGATATGGCTAGATAAATGGTTATGTTAGGAATGAGTAGCCATGTTGTATGATGCTTGGTTTTTGTATGTATTGATGGCTAGTGAAATGGACAAAGTATGGTAAGATTATTGATGCATAGTTATCATATTCTTGTGATGGATTATACTTTGAAATTCTTGTGGTTATGTTGAGATAAATGGTTTCTAAGTTGGAGTGCTTGTGATGTTTACAAATGGGTATAAATGATGCACAAATTGATATATTTTGGTTATCATTGATGTATAGAAAGATCCTTGTATGTGCTTGTAGGGATGACCCAATTTGTGGATGGCATTTTGGCCTTGCAAATGGCTATAATTACCCACATGGTAGAGCACACGAGCGTGTGGCTAGACCGTGTCCTTCGAGGTTGCAATTCAAAACAAGTCAGACTCGACCACAGGCAAGACACACGGGCGTGTGACTGTGTAACAGTACGGTTTGTCCCCTAGTCAGAACAGTGGTTTCGGAACCACAAATCTGATTCTGAATAATATTTTAATATTATTTTTTGTTCCTATGATATATGATTAAGCATGTGTAAAAGTTTTGTAAGTTAATTTGTTCGTCTGTGTGCTTAATTTGACAAAAGGATTTAATTGCATTGAAATGCAAATTTGCATGTCTTATGAAAAGAAGCCTATTTTTCATGTCTTTATAAGTGTGAAGGTTTCATGTGGCAATTAAGATAGAGGAATGATAATGGATAATAATGACCATGTATAATATGTTTTACATATTTTATTTTAAAGGTTAAATTTGGAAATGGGTGATTAAGTTATATTACGATAAAATAAAGCATTAAAAATAGCCATTTCTATTCATTCATCATCGAATATAGAAAGAAAAGAAGGGTTTTGAGTTTTCATGGTGTTCGACCATCATTAAGCTCAATTCAAGTTATGATTTTAATCGATTTTTGATAATTTCTACGTTTTTGCAATCATTGCTTTGTCTATTACAAAACCCATGCTTCAATTTTGAGAATTTATGATGTTTGTGAAATGGGACTTTGATGAACTCATGTGATTTGTGATGTTTAATAGTGAAATATGAAAGATATGTATTTGATGAACATGTTTTGTTCTTCAAAATTTGATGAATTTAGCTAATTAGGGCTAAATTGTGAAAATAGTATTTTGAAGGACTAAATTGTGAATTCGATGAAATGTTTGGACTTGTATAGGATAAATGAGTATTCGGCTAAACATGGGTATATGTTGATTTTGTAAATTTGATGTTTTGAGAAAAATGGACTAAATTGATAAAATGTGCAAATGTGAGGGGTAAGTTGCAAGTAGCTTTAATTGTGTGTTTTTGGATTGAATTGGATGTGTTGTTAAATAAGAGGGTTAAATTTGGATATGTATAGATCAAGAACCGAAGGAAACAGACTTAGATCGCGGGAAAGCGAAAGTAATCGAGTAGTCATTTCTATTTCTGTTAAATCGAATCCGAGGTAAGTCATTATGCAAATAAATGTATTTGTAATGAATTATGCGTATTCATATGACTATTGATAATAGTGAATGCTTACGAGATGCTATGTATATGAATTCTGAGATAAAATCTGTATAGTTACAATGTCCGAGAAGTCTCGTATGAACCTAGGAATAGATATGATTAGCTATGTCATGACATAGGTATCTGTTCTGTGATATCATGTAAGACCACGTCTGGGACGTCGACACTGATTTGAGATTTCGTGTAAGACCACGTCTGGGACGTTGGCATCGATATAAGATTTACATGTAAGACCATGACTGGGACATCGGCATCGTATTGATTTGTGTAAGACCCTGTCTGGGACAGTGGCACAGATATCTAAGTACATGTACGACCTCGTCTAGGACATTGGCATTGTACGATCATTACGAGCTTTCTTAGTATCCTATTAGGTTCCCTTGGTTCAACGGGCGAGTATGTGATACCAATGGCTATGTGAATCGTAAATCTGTTTTAGGTACGTTGACTTATACACTAAATATGTATACAAGGTAAGTACCTATATGATCTTACTATGATAAATATGTATTTTGGAACAATAATATGATATGTGAAAGTATACATGGAATAACTATGTGTATATAAGATTTTTGAATTGATGAATGTGGCAAAATGTGGCCAAGTACATGGACCAAAAGTATACATGTGATAAATTTGCTATGAAAGCTAATTGTGCCAATGTTCCTATATGCCTCTATGCCTTTCTTGTTAAATTTATTTGTATATGACTTACTAAGCTTTTGGAAAGCTTACTCTGTGTGTGGTTTCCCTGTTTTATAGATCGCCAAAGCTACTGAAGGCTCGAGACCGTCGAGGATCGTCATCAAACTGTTTAACTTATTTTGGTTTATTTTGAAAATGTATATAGTTAGATATGGCATGTATTGGCTAGTTATTTGCATAAGTATGAGATGTTAACTTAGCCATGTGATTTGGGTAGTTATGTGTTGGCAATATGCTTTAATCAATGCGATTTATGATGTATGTTTGGTATGGTTTGATAGTGTAAGAAATAGTCAAGTTTAAGGTAAGTAAATAGATGGATTATGCTTGTGTTTATATGAGATTTAGACTTGTAAATTTGGTATGAATGAAATTGGATTTGAATGTAGAGTTTGGATAGTCATTTTGATATATTCTTGGTTTCTATTTATGGATAAATTGAATTGATAATTGGCTTGTAGTTTTGACCCTAGATGTGGGTGGCATATTGGCATTGCAAATAGCCTATTTCTGCCACACAGTTGTGGCACACAGGCGTCTATATTGACCGTGGGACTAAGTCAGTAGCTGATTAAGAGTACACAGCCTTAGCACTCGAATGTGCGTGGTGGCCGTGGAGCCAAGTCAGTTTCGACCACGGCCAAGGTACACGGGCGTGCTTGGTGGCCGTGGAGTTAAGTTAGATTCGACCACGGGGGAGACACATGGGCGTGTTTAACTACCGTGGGTGGCACACGGCCTAACCCCACGGGCGTGTAACCCTGATAGTTCTAAAAATTTTAAATTTTTGAGAATTTCTGTATGTGTTCCGGTTTAGTCCTGACTCTGTTTAAAGCATGACTAAGGTCTCGTTGACCTATTAAAGGGATACTTTGATTGCATTTAATGAATTGTATTATGTAATGTTTGTAAAAGTTTCGATCTATCCGGTAATACCTTTAACCCTAATCTGGCGACGGATACAGGTTACGAGTGTTACATTTAGTTGGTATCAGAGCTACAGTTTAGCCGATTCTGGACTAACGTTGCGTGTCAGAGTCTAGCTATACATGGCATATTTCTGAACTATGATAATGTGATGAATCCTGACGTGTAAAATGTGATTTCTGTATAGTAATTGATACCGAAAGAGCCGTAGCTGATGATGTAAAAAGTAATGCACCTGCTCCCGTGCAAGGGACAACACCCTCTTATTCGAGATCGGCTATGAGCGGTCAAAAGGAGAAGCTAAACAAGCTTTCTTCCAGATGATGAGTGAATGGTTCACTCAATTTGTAAGAAATAACCCGACTGTTTCGCAACCCCCGCCCCCGGTTAATCCCCCTCAGACATCCGGTATGCCTCCAACTACAAATTTGAATCTGTGGAATAAGCCTTCAGTTGACAAGATCCATAAATATAGGGTGGAAGAGTTCCAGGCTACTAGTGATGATGATGCTGAAAAGGCCGAGTTCTGGTTAGAAAATACTATCCGGGTATTCGATGAAATGTATTTGACTTCGGAAGAATGCATAAAATGTGTTATTTCATTGCTTCGAGATGCAGCTTACCAGTGGTAGAAGACTATGATTTCTATTGTTCCTAAAGAACGGGTGACATGAGACTTCTTTTAGATTGAGTTCCAGAAGAAATATATTAGAGAAAGGTTCATCGATCAGAAACGGGAGGAATTTCTGGATTTGAGGCAGGGTCGTATGTCTGTTACAGAATATGAATGAGAGTTTGTCAGACTGAGTTAGTACGCTCGTGAATGTATATCTACTGAGGCAATAATGTGCAAAAGATTCGAAGATGGCTTTATTGAAGATATCCGTTTGTTAGTTGGGATCTTAGAAATAAAAGAGTTTGTAATACTTGTTGATCAAGCATGTAAAGCTAAGGCACTCAGGAAAGATAAAAAGAAAGCTGAGTCTCAAGCTAAAGATCTGAGAAAGAGATTTCAGAGTAGATCATTTCAGTTTGCTTCGAAGAAATTCAGAGATGATCAAAGTCATTCAAGAGATAATGTGAGACATTCGAATAGAAATCAAGCTAGATCACAAATGACCTCCAAAACTCCAGTAACTTCAGTGACCAGTGTTGGAAATATCCAGATTGAGAGAGCTGAATGTAAACATTGTGGAAAAAGGCATCCAGGAAGTTGTAGATTAAATGACAGAGCTTGTTTCAGATGTAAATCACTTGATCATTTTATCCGTGATTGCCCTGAGTTTGTTGAGCCAAAGACTGTTCAAAATTCATGATCTGATATTGCACCTGTGAGAGGTAGTCCTTCGAAGAATGTAAGAAATATCAGTGGTAGTTAGAGAACTACGAGAGGCAATGTTGCAAAATCTGAAGCTAGAGCGCCTGCCAGAATGTATGCTATCCAAGCTCGTGAGGAAGCTTCATCACTTGATGTTATAACGGGTACTTTTACACTTTATGATACTTCTGTGATTGTATTGATAGATCCTGGTTCTACGCATTCGTTTGTATCCATGAGTTTAGTATTCAATAAGACTTTGCCTGTAGAGTCTACTGGGTTTGCTATAAAAGTTTCGAACCCCTGAGGTAAAAGTGTCATTGTTGATAAAGTATGCAAGAACTCTCCGTTAATGTTTCGAGATATCTGTTTCCCTACTGATCTGATGCTTTTGCCATTTGATGAGTTCGATATTATTCGGGTATGGACTGGTTGACATTGCATGATGCTTTGTAAAGTGTAAAAGAAAGACTATTGATTTGAGATGTCTGAATGATGAAATTGTACGGGTTGATTCTAATGATTTAAATGGATTGCCTGCTGTGATATTGGTATTGAAAGCTCAAAGATATGTGAAAAATGGTTATGAGGCCTATTTTGCTTATGTGATTGATTCGAAAGTGTCTGAAAAGAAAGTTGAATCAGTGCCTATTGTCTGTGAGTTTTCTGATGTATTCCCTAAAGAATTGTCGGGTTTGCCTCCGATACGTGAAGTTGAATTTAGTATTGATTTGTTGCCTAGTACTACACCTATTTCGATAGCTCCATATAGAATGGAACCAACAAAGTTGAAAGAGTTAAAGTCACAGTTGCAAGAGTTAACTAGCAGAGGTTTCGCCAGATGGAGTTTTTCACCGTGGGGTGCTCCAGTTCTGTTTGTGGAAAAGAAAGATGGTACGATGAGAATGTGCATTGATTATCGTCAATTGAACAAGGTGACAATAAAGGAGCCACGGTGTTTTCGAAGATTGATTTGAGGTCGGGATACTATCAATTGAAAGTGAAAGATTCAGACATTTCGAAGACTACTTTCAGAACATGGTACAAACATTATGAATTCTTAGTGATGCCTTTTGGATTAATGAAAGCTCCTACCGTATTTATGGATCTGATGAACAGAATTTTTAGACTGTACCTAGATCGATTTGTTGTTGTATTCATTGACGACATTTTGATTTATTCACGGGATGAAACTGAACATGCCAAACATCTGAAAATTGTGTTGCAAACTTTGAGAGAAAAGCAATTGTACGCGAAATTCAGCAAATGTGAATTCTGGTTGCACGATGATAGTTTTCTGGGACATATTATATCAGCTTCTAGAATCCGAGTGGATCCGAGCAAGCTTTCTGCTATTCTGGATTGGAAACCTTCGAGGAACATGTTTGAAGTCCATAGCTTTCTGGGTCTAGCTGGTTATTATTGTCAATTTGTAAAAGGATTTTCAGTGATAGCTACTCTGTTGACTAGACTACTTCAGAAAGATGTTAGGTTTGAATGGTCTGGTAAATGTCAGAAAAGTTTTGATCAGCTAAAAACTCTATTAACAGAAGCTCCAGTGTTAGTACAACCAGAATCGGGTAAAGAATTTATTATATACAGTGATGCTTCGTTAAATGGTTTGGGATGTGTTTTGATGCATGAAGGCAAAGTTGTAGCGTATGCCTCGAGACAATTGAAGCCTCATGAAAAGAACTATCCAACGTACGATCTTGAGTTAGCCCTGATTGTGTTTGCACTAATGATCTGGCGCCATTATCTATACGATGAGAAATGTCACGTGTTTTCAGATCATAAAAGTCTGAAATATTTGATGACCCAGAAAGATTTGAACCTGCGTCAAAGAAGATGGTTAGAGCTATTAAAAGATTATGAGCTTGTGATAGATTATCATCCAGGTAAAGCAAACGTTGTTGCTGATGCTTTGAGTAGAAAATCATTATTTGCACTACGTGTTTTGAAGGCTCAATTATATTTGTTTGATGATAGTTCTGTGATAGCTGAATTAAAAGCGAAATTATTGTTTATACAGCAGGTATGTGATGCTCAGAAATTTGATAATGAGTTATTAGCGAAACAAGCTCTATGTAATTCGAATTCTGAATCTGAATTTTGAGTTGTTGATGATTGCTTGAGATTCTAAAGTCGTATCTGTGTTCCGTGAAATTCGGAGCTAATTCAGTTGATTTTGAATGAAGCTCATAACATTCGTCTGTCTATTCATCCAGGAAGTAAAAAGATGTACCATGATTTGAAGCAACATTATTGTTGGTCTGGTATGAAACGAGATATCTCTAATTTCGCATAGAAATGTTTAGTCTGTCAGCAAGTTAGAGCTGAACATCAAGTTCCGTCTGGTTTGCTACAACCGATTCTGATTCCTGAGTGGAAATAGGATAGAGTGACAATGGATTTTGTTTCTGGTTTGCCTCAGACTCCGAGAAAGAAAGATACGATTTGGGTCGTAGTTGATCGATTGACGAAATATGCTCATTTCATTCCAGTAAGATCTAATTACTCACTTGATAAACTAGCTGAGCTTTACATTTCTGAGATTGTAAGATTGCATGGAGTGCCACTATCCATTGTATCAGATAGAGATCTGAGATTCACATCACGATTCTGGAAGAAACTACATGAAGCTTTAGGTACAAGATTGTATTTCAGTATAGTTTTTCATCTACAAACGGATGGTCAATCTGAGCGGATTATTCAGATTCTCGATGACATGTTTAGATGTTTTATCCTTGAGTTTAATGGTTCATGGGAACAGTATTTGCAGTTGATTGAATTTGCTTATAACAATAGTTTTCAATCAAGCATTAAAATGGCACCTTATGAAGCCTTATACGATCGTAAATGTCGTACACCTCTGTATTGGACTGAGCTTAGGGCAAATAAGCTATGTGGGGTTGATTTGATAAAAGACACTGAACAGAAAGTGAAAGTGATCCGAGATAGTCTGAAAACAACATTTGATCATCAGAAGTCTTATGCGGATTTGAAATGAAAAGAGATTGAATTTGAGATCGGTGACAAAGTATTTCTGAAAGTATCTCCGTGGAAGAAAATACTCCAACTCAGACGTAAAAGCAAAATTAAGTCCGAGGTTCATCGGGCCGTATGAGATTATTGAACGAGTTGGGCCTGTTGCATATAGATTGTTGTTGCCCCCTGAGCTAGAAAAGATTCACAATGTATTTCATGTATCAATGCTTCGTAGATACCGATCCGATCCGTCACATGTAATTGCTCCATCTGAAATTGAAATCTGATCTGATATGACATACAAAGAAGAACCGATTCGCATCATTGCTCGTGAAGTAAAAGAATTGAGAAACAAGAAAATTCCGTTAGTGAAAGTATTATGGAATCGAAACGGAATTGAAGAGGCAACGTGGGAGCCGAAAGATTCAATGAGACAACAATATTCGAATCTGTTTAACGGTAAGATTTTCGGGGACAAAAATCCCTAAGGGGAAGAATTTAATAGTTCGATTTGTACCCCTAGTCAGAACAGTGGTTTCGAAGCCACAAATCCGAGTCTAAATAATATTTTAATATTATTTTCTGTGCCTATGATATATGATTAAGCATGTGTTAGAGTTTCGTAAGTTAATTTGTTCGTCTGTGTGCTTAATTTGACAAAAGGATTTAATTGCACTAAAATTCAAATTTGCATGTTTTATGAAAAGATGCCTATTTGTCATGTCTTTATAAGTGTGAAGCTTTCATGTGGCAATTATGCCAATATTTGAGATAGTGGAATGATAATGGTCAATAATGACCTTGTATAATATGTTTTTTATATTTTATTTTAAAGGTTAAATTTGGAAATGGGTGATTAAGTTATATTATGATAAAATAAAGCTTTAAAAATGGCCATTTCTAATCATTCATCACCAAATATAGAAAGAAAATAAGGGTTTTGAGTTTTCATGGTGTTCGGCCATCATTAAGCTCAATTCAAGGTATGATTTTAATTGATTTTTGATAATTTCTACATTTTTGCAATCATTGCTTTGTCTACTACAAAGCCCATGCTTCAATTTTGAGAATTTATGATGTTTGTGAAATGAGACTTTGATGAACTCATGTGATTTGTGATGTTTAATAGTGAAATATGCAAGATATGTATTTGATTAACATGTTTTGTTCTTGGAATTTTGATAAATTTAGCTAATGCTAAATTGTGAAAATAGTATTTTGAAGGACTAAATTGTGAATTTGATGAAATGTTTGGACTTGTATGGGAAATATAAGTATTCGGCTAAACATGGGTATATGTTGATTTTGTAAATTTGATGTTTTGAGAAAAATGGACTAAATTAATAAAATGTGCAAATGTGAGGGCTAAGTTGCAAATAGCTCTAAATGTGTGTTTTTTGGATTGAATTGGATGTGTTGTTAAATAAGAGGGTTATATTTGAATATGAATAGATCAAGAACCGAAGGAAACAGACTTAGATCGCGAGAAAGCAAACGTAACCGAGTAGCTATTTCCATTTTCGTTAAATCGAATCCGAGGTAAGTCATTATGCAAATAAATGTATTTGTAATGAATTCTGCATATTCATATGACTATTAATAATAGTGAATGCTTACAAGATGCTATGTATATGAATTCTGAGATAAGATCTGTATAGTGACAATGTCCGAGACGTCCCGTACAAACCTAGGAATAGATAGGATTAGCTATGTCATGACATAGGTATCTGTTCTGTGATATCATGTAAGACCACGTCTAGGACGTTAGCACTGATTTGAGATTTCGTGTAGGACCGCGTCTGGGACGTTGGCATCGATATAAGATTTACGTGTAAGACCATGTCTGGGGCATCGGCATCGTATTGATTCGTGTAAGACCCTGTCTGGGACAGTGGCATCGTGTAACACCCCAAATCCGGCTTAGACGTTATGGCCGGATCTTGCATGTCACATCAAAAGGTAGTTAAAAAGCTAAGCGCTCGTTGAAAATGTTGCATTTCTTTTTGAAACTCCAAGTTTTTGTTGTTTGTTAGTAAAAGCAAGATTCGCTTAATGTCTATTCTTGTAAAGATGTTATCATTTTTAAAAAACTATGTTTGTTGTGAAAATCGAACTTAAATAGTTGCGGAAGCGTGTTATTTTGAAAACGGATACGAATATTACAACAAATGAAAGTTTTAAAAGAAATTCCCAAAGGCCTTATTACAACAAATATTAACCCAAATAAAGAAAATAAAATAAAGATAAGTTAAAACCAAATTTACTAAGCTCCGTACGAAGCAAATCTGAAGTATGGCCACCTTCAAGTCCTCCAAGTAGGGCAAGGTTAAAATAAGAGGGGTGAGTTACGAGAACTCAGTGTGTAATCCCCTATAACGGTCACTATCTGGGCCTGAGCCCTTACAGTATCAGTCAGGGCCTAAGCCCTATAATCATGATAATGCAAACAATAAAATGCAGCCCAACCTAATCCAACCAATCACACCGCTCGTACCAACCAATCGCACCATGTGGGGGTCAAGTCAACCCACCCCGCCAATCGCACCAATATTGCAGTAAAGCTCCTAATCACAATATATATGTGGCTGAGCCACTAAAACGATATGTGGCATAGCCACTAAAACGGTATGTGTGGCAAAGCCACCATAACTGCACTTCCTCCAATTATCAAACCCAACCCATGCAACATGTTATGAATGCAAAGTATTATAATTATAAACAGTATATCTAAAATCACATACACCACATTTAACCATAAACGAGGGTATAACGGTCATTTCCTCATGTAAGGGTACAACGGTAATTTTCCACCCCTTTGGGGGTATTTTGGTAATTTAGCCATCTAATGGCCTTTCTGTCGCCTCAGTTTCGTGAGAATGCTCGTGGCACTCTCAACGATCTACCGCCATCTTTAGTGGCTCGGTTTATCACTACGAGCGCTCGTACGCTCAAGTGGTCACAGTTGTCGGTTTTTCGTCTTTTTGACTTTTGGCCTATTCACAAAGTAATATATGCTTTCATCAACGTTGGTGTGAGATTACACACCTTATTACGAGCGTAGGTTGAACTTCCCAAAATTATGCACCTAAGAAAACACAACTCTGAACCGTTAATTTAAATCCTTGATATGACATCTCCAAGAATTGAGATTGATAAAACAATCTACACTACTTAGCAACAACCAAGCGATTCACTGCAAATGAAGAGTGTAAATTCGGCTCTTTGGTTTAATCACGTCGAGTCCTTTGCAACGTTAAACAAGAGAATTGACGTTAGCCATAATACTCATGGCCAAAACTGAAATCTTAACAGCCTTTCGGCTTGAGCGAATACAAATCGATAAGAAAGAACTCCATCACCTCTATTCGGCCTTAGCCACTTACCAAAAAAACTTCTGGAATTCGAATGTTGAAAGAATGATGAGAAGGGTATGCTTAAACTCCAATAGGTTTGGCTCACATCAAAGGAGAATAAGAGAGATTCGAGACAGAAGAGAGTGAGTAGATTCAGCCTAGTCAATAAGAGTCAAGGTGAGAGTTTTGGCTTTAGTAGAGAGAAAAGAGAGGGAGGAAAGAAAGTAGGGAAAAAGCAACCATTATCTTAGACCAGGGATGAGTCGAATGGGAAGAAGAGATTCAGCAACCAAGCGTAGAAACTGAGGATCAATGATGGAACAATTCGGCACTGAGCAGTAAACACAAGAGCCAAATTCGGCTAAGGAGAGGAAAGAGTAGGGAATAAGCCTAAGAAGAAAAGAGAGGGAATAATGAGAATTTCGGCGAGAAGAATTGAAAGATTAAGTAAAAGTGAAGGAGAGTACTTTCTGCAACTTGCAAGGAAAAGAAAAGAGAAAGAAAATAATAGAGTGAATTTGGCAAGGGTATACAGTAGAAAGAAGATGACTTCAAATGTCTCAAAGTGGTAAAGTGAATTCGGCACACTCCTTGACACAACCGAATGTGCACTTCCAAATTACCAAGTCTTTTGGCCAAATCTCCCTATCCACTTCCCCACATTCGGCCAACTCTTTCCACACCCCTCACCTCCACGATTCTCTCCCCTTTTTCCTCCACAATTTGCTCTCCACCACCCATTCAAACTTGATTGATCAAGTCTTCCATCCAACTTGTACAGTTCTAATCAAACTCCATTTCTTCCACTTTTCTGACACAAAATAAAAGCCTTTGATTTGCCAACTGTGGGATTCGAACCCCTTCTCCCTTGCTCTACCGATGACGCCACCACCACTCCACCAAGTGCTCACTTGTGTTAGTAAAACACACTTTAATTTGTATAAGTCCTGCCTCCAACAGCCCTCTCCACTAAAGAGACAAAAAACCAAAATTTTTCCAAGGCTTGGCCTCGACCCCAGGCCTCTCTAGAGCCCCTAAACACCCTCAAATAACCCACAGAGCAAGCACACATTCAATTATAGAAAAATCACAAACCCCTAATTTTTGGGATGTTATAATTCTACCCCATTAAATAAATTTTAGCCTCAAAATTTACCTGATAAAAAAAAGACGAGGGTATTGCTGACGTATTACCTCCTCATACTCCTACGTGGCTTCCTCTGAACCGTGATTATGCCACATCACTTTGACTAATGGAACGGATTTTCTCCTCAACACTTTAACACTACAATCCAAAATCTACACCAGTTCCTCTTCAAATGTCAGATCAGGTCTTACCTCAATTTCTTCCACCGGAACTACAGGAGAAAGATCTGAACGGTAGCGTCTCAGCATAGAGACAAGGAATACATCGCGTATCCGGTTCAACTTAGGAGATAGCTCAAGCTGATAGGCAACCGGTCCAACATGTTTTAAAACCCGATAAGGTCTAATAAATCTAGGGCTTAACTTGCCCTTCCGTCCAAATCACAAAATTTTTTTCCACGGTGAGACCTTCAAGAAGACATAATCTCCCACCGAATACTCGATTTCTTTACGCTTTAGATTAGCATAAGACTTCTGCCTGTCAGAGGCTTCTTTTAACCGACCCCGAATTAACTTCACCTTCTCCTCGGTTTTTGAAATTAGCTCTGGACCCAACAATCGTCGCTCACCCAATTCTGTCTAACAGGTAGGGGTACGACACCTATGACCATACAATGCCTCGTATGGTGCCATTTGAATGCTGGATTTGTAGCAGTTGTTATACACGAATTCCGCCAAGGGTAAATAATCTTCCCAACTGCCCCTGAAATCAATCGCACAACTTCTCAACATGTCTTCTAAAATCTGGATTACCCTCTCCGACTTACCATCAGTCTGTAGATGAAACGCTATGCTGAAATCTAGCCTTGTACCAAAAGCTTCATGTAATACTTTCCAGAACCAAGATGTGAATCTAAAGTCCCTGTTTGAGATGATAGACACTGGTACCCCATGTAGCCTCACAATTTCTACCACATATAACTTTTCCAATTTCTACAACGAGTAATCAGTGTGAACCGGTATGAACTGGGCGGACTTAGTCAACCGGTCAACAATTACCCATACCGAATCTTTCTTAGTAGGCGTCAGGGGTAGCCCACTAACAAAATCCATGGTTACCCTCTCCCACTTCCAAAGTGGAATTTTCACCAGTTGCAGTAATCCAGAGGGAAGTTGATGCTCAGCCTTCACTTGCTGACATGTCAAACACTTGCTTACAAAGTCGGTAACCTTATGTTTTAGTCCTGACCACCAGTACAATTCACATAGATCTCGGTACAAGTTGTTTCTACTGGGATGCATAACGTATGGCTACTATGCGCCTCTCACAGAATCATCTGTCTTAACTCAGAGTCCCTCGATACACAAACTCTTCCACGGAAACATAATACCTCATCATCATTCAGCCCAAACTCCTCAGTCTCTCTTCTTTTTACCTGTTGGAAACGAGGAATCAATGACTCGTCCAACATCTGCTTCTCTTTAATCTGGCTAATCAAAGTTGGTTTTACCTGCAGTTCTGCTAACAGACTTCCATCCTCATATAGGTTGAGACGAGCAACATTGCTCTCAAATCAGATACCACCTTGCTACTCAGTGCATCTGCCACCACGTTGGCCTTTCCCAGATGGTACTCAATCAAGCAATCATAATCTTTTAGCAACTCTATCCATCTTCGTTGCCTAAGATTCAACTCTTTTTGGGTAAAGAGATACTTAAGGCTCTTATGGTCGGTATAGATGATTGACTTTTCCCCATACAGATAATGTCTACATATCTTCAGTGCGAACACTACCGCAGCTAATTCCAAGTCATGAGTGGGGTAGTTCACATTGTGCGGCCTAAGCTGACGAGATGCATACGCCACCACCTTCCCTTCTTGCATCAGCACACAACCTAAACCCGTGTGCGACGCATCACAATAGACAACGAACTTATTTCTTGCCTCTAGCTGAATTAATACCGGGGCTTCAGTCAAGATCCTTTTCAACTTCTCAAAATTTTCCTATTGTTTATCTGTCAAACAAACGGTACCCCCTTACGCAGTAACTTAGTCAGGGGTGCAGTAATCAATGAAAATCCCACAATGAACCGTATGTAGTACACGGCCAAACCCCAAAAACTTCGGACCTCTGATACTGATTTCGGTGGCTTCCAACCCAATACGGCCTTAACCATCCGAGGATCAACCCTAATCCCCTCGGCAGACATAACATGACCCAAAAATGTCACCTCTTTCAGCCAGAACTCGCACTTGTTGAATTTGGCATAGAGTTGTTTTTCCCTCAGTATCTGTAGAACAACCCGAAGATGTTAATCATGCTCCTCCTCAGTTCTTGAATACACCAGAATGTCATCTATAAACACCACCACGAACCGGTCTAAATAGGGTTGGAAAATGCTGTTCATCATATCCATGAAAGCAGCTGGTGTATTCGTTAATCCAAACGGCATGACCAGGAACTCGTAATGCCCATAACGAGTTCGAAATGCAGCCTTGTATATATCAACCTCCTTGACCCTTAGCTGATGGTACCCCGATCTTATATCTATTTTAGAGAAAATCGAAGCTCCTCGTAGCTGATCAAACAGGTCATCTATCCTTGGTAACGGGTATTTGTTCTTAATAGTTAGCTTGTTTAACTGACGGTAGTCAATACACATACGCATTGACCCATCCTTCTTCTTCATGAACAATACCGGCGCTCCCTACGGAGACACACTCGGTCTAATAAATCCTCGATCCAGAAGCTCTTGGATCTGAGCCTTCAATTCCACCAGCTCCTTCGGTGCCATCTTATAAGGGGCGATGGACACCGGAGCCATTCCCGGAAATAGCTCAATACCGAATTCGACCTCGCGATTTGGTGGCAACCTTGGAAGCTCCTCAGGGAATACATCTGGGAATTCCTTTACGGTCCTGACATCCCCAACAGACAAACCCTTAACATTAGTCGTGTTGACATAAGCTAGGAAAGCGTCACAGCCTTTGCGAACCAGCTTCTCGACCCTTAATGCTGAGATTACGTTGGATGAATAATCCCTTCGCTCCTCTATCACACTTACATCCTTATCCTCTGAAGACTTCAATATCATATGCTTAGCAGTGCAATCTAAATTCGCGCGGTGTTTCACCAATCAATCAATGCCCAGTATGAGATCTAACTCGCCAAATAGAAATTCCACCAAATCTGCCGGAAAGACAACTCCTTGAACCTCGAGAGGCACCTTCCTAAACAGTTTATTCACTACCACGGACTGTCCTAAAGGACTAATCACTGACATTTCTCTAACAGCTAATTCAAACGGTATACCCAAAGTTCCAGACACAATACATGCAACATACGAGTGTGTAGACCCAATATCAATTAAAGCTGTAAATGGCTTATCAACATACTATATAATAATAGTATTATTATTATAAACCTAGGGAAATTGATAAGCAAGATCCTTATGGTAGATATAAACCAAAGAAATATTGGGAAAACAAATTCCTAATAGAACTTAAATCAGTTTATTATTCCAATAATAAAATAATCAAAAACCTTGAAGAACAAGATTTAGAAAATTGTTTTAGTGAGGAAACAAATCCTACTGAAATACTATATGAATTAATTTGTAAAGCAGTCCGATCTGATCTCGATGAATATCTATTTTAATCAATATTTACCTTTTATTGTGAATAAGAAATCGGTTATATTATCTATAGAAAATACTTCTATAGAAATACCATTAGTAAATTATAAACATGATTTTACAAATGTTTGTTGATTTCTTAGCAGGCCTTATGGATAGAGGTAAACAACCTCTAATAGAAAATGATGGATGGAGAACTGTCCATAAAAAACCCAACAAGGGAAAATCACCAATGAGTCCTAAACAAGGATTTATTGCTGCACCTGCAAAAGTAATTCCTAAACAAGGATTTATGGCTGCACCTACACAGGTACAATTTTATCCTAACCAGGGATATTATTTACCATATCCAATGGTAAACCAACCAATTGGATCACAATCACCAACACCGGTGAATTATTCTCAATTTTCTCAAAAGCCTTATACCGATTCCAGAAATTCTCAAATATCTGTAAGATTTGTTGAAAAAACAACAAACCTCCGAGTTCTCGAATCTAAAGGATTTTTATAATCCAAAGCTTACCCCAGAATATTACCATTTCATTGTGAGTAATATGGAAAAACCATAATTTGGAACAAAGAGCTAGTTTGAAAAAAGCTCTTACCCAATTCTCGTAATTCTTAGTTGAAAAAACAACTAAAGAAAATAAATCTAAAGAACTATTATTAAATAGTATTTTATACAGAGATTGGGATGAAATCCTAATCGATTACATGGATATTAAGGAGATAAACAATCTTCTTGATACATTTCAATATTTTATTGATAAAGGAGAAACACTCCTATTATTAATAAGATGTTTAGAAAATGTCTATATAACAAATGTAGACAAATTTTACCTTCTTGAAATATTTTCAAAAATAAAAGGAGCCATTTGCAAACAAAGAAGCTCTATTTTTGGAAACTTTTTCTAAATATTTTTCGCAAGCTTATGTTTTTATCAATGATATAGGAGAAAAATTCCTACTATCAAATTTCGTTTAAATCATGAGCCGTTCGATATAACAAGTATTGAATGGGGATTTGTTAAAGAAATATAGTCCAAAATCTCTCTTTTGATTTATTAAAAGATTTTCCAATGATAGTCAAATCCGGCTTATCAAATTTTATAAACATAGACGATTTTGTCTATTATTTCCATATTGAGATAAGCAGATCTCATTGGTATTTGAGAAAAAAATTTTCATCACCTTATCAAATTTGGAATATAAATACTATGTTTTAGGAAAAGCCCGCAGCGTGAGAAGAGAAGATCCGAGCATTTGTCAAAAATCATTGATGAGTGCTATAATAATTTCAACAAGTATCAAGTCCAAGCAGGAATTGATCTTATGAGCATGGCTCGACATCTTCTCCATCAAGACAATTATATGTTCTGGACCGATGGTAGAAGAATATTAACCTATGATACTGGAAACCACCAGAGATCAAATGAAGAAAATGAAGAAGCCGTTTCGTTATGAACAAAAATAGCGGAAATAGAGATCGAAGATTATCCGTTAGCAGCGGAGGTCAGATAAGTATGGGAACGCTGGAACACACCAGTCTCTTCACCAGAATCATTACACTTTGATGAGATCGAGGAAATGAATCTGAGAAACATCCAAGAAGGATGAAGATGAATTGGAAGATGACAACCCCTCAGCATCCAAATGATGTAAGCAATGAGGTAATCAACCATCAATGCTACATAAAAGATGACACGAGCAATGATGCAAGCAGCAGATATTGCCAAAAAAGGAAGCCACCTGGAAGCAACCATGATGGCAACCACTATTCAAGGAAGCTACGTGGAAAAAACCAAAAGCATCCTTATCAAGACACTATTCAAGGAAGCTACGTGGAAACAACCAAAAACATCCTTATCAAGATAATGTTAGAGAAAGCTACGTGGAAAAAGCCAACATAGCATCCACCAATTAAAGGAAGCTACTTGCAAGCCACCAAGAAGCGGACAATTAATGTGTCCTTATCGGGATACTATTCGGAACTCAATTGTAATTAAATTAGAGTTTATTCTTTAATTCTTATCCGAACAATTATTTTGGACTTCAAATGTAATTAGATTCTAGTTTAGAATTTTAGTTATAAATAGGCATTCTTGTAAGCCTTGAAAGGTATCTTTTTCCCGAAAAATAAATATTAGTTTTCACCTTTTGTAAACTATCTTTTCTTCTTGTTAATAAACCCTTTAGATATTAGAAACCCTTCCGCTTGTACATACTCGCCTATCTATCTATCCCTCCCTCCTCCCACCTGCAACTGGTATTAGATATCCTTTCGAGGAGCCCCGGAGTTACGATTTCTGGAGTTCTAATATCTTGGTATCATTGTAAGTTTCTATCTTTACATCTGCAATTCTGTTTGCTTCGCTGTTATTATCTCAAAACCCATATGTCTGTCGTTAGTCTTCGTAGCCGTTGAGTCCGAGTGGGACGTTGTTGGCGTTGAGAGGACGTTTAGACACAGAAGGTCTTAGGTACCAGGGATAATAATAATGGAAAAAATGGATTGTTTATATAAAGATAAAACTTGTAATCATACTATGCATATAGACTCTAAGAATGAAAATAATGTCTCGGTTCTTAGTATGGGTATCAACAGTTTAATACATATGACTAATGTATATTTTGGTAAATTATACAATAAAATTAGTAAAATAGAAGAGAAAGTAGATAGTATGGGAGAAGTAACTGATTTAGATTTGAGTAGCAAATCTAAAGAGTTATTATCTGATATAAATAATAAATTAGATCAGGTTATTAATAATAGTAACATAGAATCAGATTTAGGACCATTATATTATGGTAATAGTAGTTATATATTAGCTTTGTCGGAAGATGATTCTTCTGATGAATCTACTAATTATATAAAAAATGAAAAAACAAAAGAAAAAACAGAAAAAACAGAAAAATCACAAAAATATGATTTTGAAACTTATAAAAATCTGATAGAACATTGGAAACGCCAATTTTCTAAAACAGATGATAATTATGAGAAAGTAGAATATTTAAAATTAATAGATCATCTTTATGAAGAACATAAAGAACTTTTTAATAAATATAATTATCATTATATGTTGAATTATTCAACGGCTAGTGTGTAGACCTTTTGTTCTCTTCCTTTCTCAGATTCTTCCCAGCGTCTGATAAATTGAAGAACATCACCTTGAAAAGTTCCAACAAAATAGTTTAAAAACTTTTCTTTTGACCAGACTGTACTGTTGTTGTTTACAACAATTGTCATGGATTGTGCCCAATCATCTATGGTTTTTTCATAGTCTGACAAAAGAACATTAGTCAAGTCTAAATATACACCTCCTTGAGCGACACTTCTTTTATTAAGATCATCTATTTTATAAGGTATAGGTGTAGGTTGACTAGTTTCTCCTGGTGTTTCCAATTTTATATCATTAGTCGCTATATTTTCTATTTTATTACCCAATATTCTTGTTGTGTTTTCAACATTTTCATAATATTGGTTACTAGCTCTCAGATTATCATCTTTTTGAAGATCTGAGTCTATTTTTCTTTTACCGTAAGAATTACTCTTATCTCTTTCCCATGGTTTTGGGGCTACATAATCATATGGATCCGAGGGTTCCGTTTCCATAGGATCTTTAGGAATCTCTATATTTTCTTCTGTTGAAGTTTCTTCTTCTTCAGAATCGTGACTAGTTACATTAATAATTATTCCTGAATTATCATCACTATTATTATCATTATCATTATCATTATCTTCTATTTCTATATTATAACTATTATTATTATCATTAATATTATTAGAACTGTCACCACTTTCGTTAGTGTCATATTCTAACATATAATGATAATTATATTTATTAAAAAGTTCTTTATGTTCTTCATAAAGATCTTCTATTAATTTTAAATATTCTACTTTCTCATAATTGTCATCTGTTTTAGAAAATTGGCGTCTCCAATGTTCTATTAGATTTTTATAAGTTTCAAAATCATATTTTTGTGATTTTTCTATTTTTTTTGTTTTTTTCATTTTTTATATAATTAGTAGATTCATCAGAAGAATCATCTTCCGACAAAGCTAATATATAACTACTATTACCATAATATAATGGTCCTAAATCTAATTCTATGTTACTATTATTAATAACCTGATCTAATTTATTATTTACATCGGATAATAACTCTTTAGATTTGCTACTCAAATCTCAATCAGTTACTTTTCCCATACTATCTACTTTCTCTTCTATTTTACTAATTTTATTATATAATTTACCAAAATATACATTAGTCATATCTATTAAACTGTTGATACCCATACTAAGAACCGAAACATTATTTTCATTCTTAGAGTCTATATGCATAGTATGATTACAAGTTTTATCTTTATATAAACAATCCTCTTATAAAATCCGCCCGATAAACCGGAAGACCCAAAATCTCTCTTGTCTTTGCACTTTTCCATCTCATGGTTTTGATGTTCAGAGCGTTTCACGTCTTCAGTAATCTTAGCCTTCTCTACCAGAGCAGCAAAGTCTCTTTCTCTCTGCGGGGCTATCAGTACCCGCAACTCATCCCGAAGACCATCCTCAAACCACACACAGCGCTCGTAATCGGTCGCAACTATACCTCGAGCATACCGGCTCAATCGTAGAAACTCTGCCTCATACTCTGCTACGGATTTGTTCCCCTGAACCAGATTCAAAAATTCCTTTCTTTTGGCGTCCACATAACTTGTCCCAACATACTTCCCCTGAAAGGCCGCTTTGAAGAAATCCCATGTCACATGGTCAGCTTGTGTACTTTCCCTTACTGTAAGCTACAATTGGTATGCCTCATCTCGCAGTAGGGACACTGTTCGTTTTAGTTTCTATTCTACTGTGTAGTCCAGATCATCCATGATTCGCTCCATAGCCTCTAACCAATATTCCGCTACATTCGGGGTTACACCAGAGATGCCCCTGAAGATTTCGGCCCCGTTTAACCGGACTCGCTCAGAAATGGATCCTCGGGCCACCGACCCAATGGTAGCTCCAACCACTCTTTCCAAAACCCGTAGCATTGCTTGGGACAAAGCGTCATCCCCTCTAGTTCCGTCATGAGACCCCGTTTCAGTCACTGGCGATGCATGCGCCTCCCTTTCGGGCATATGCCCTGATGCTAAGGATCCAGCCCTAGCACCCCGGCCTCTACCTCGGCCACGTGTGCCTCGTCTGTGTCCTCTTGTACTCATATCGATGTATCGCGTTAATTTGCTTAAGAGTTTTATGCGTCAGCTTATTGTTCAAGTAATTATTAACAGATGTTTTATGAAAGAACAATAATATGAGTAGTTTTTACAGCTCGATTTTTCTAAAGTTTCAGTCTCTATAATCTCAGTTTCCGTAACCAAGAGTTCGATACACTACTACTATCCCTAGTAGTTTTTCAATACAATTACTATAGCATATAAACAAGTATAAGATTAAGGAGCTTACGAATTGGTGTCAGAGACTCGGAGTGCCATACTTTCAGTAACACTATCATTTTCTTAACCCACATTTTAAATAAATCTGAAAAATTTTCAAACCCATTCCAAAGCTGAGTTTTGCAACCGGTCTCTGATTCAATAAAATGTAACACCCCAAACCCGGCCTAGACGTTATGGTCAGATCTAGCATGTCACATCAAAAGGTAGTTAAAAAGCTAAGTGCTCGTTGAAAATGTTGCATCTCCTTTTGAAACTTCAAGTTTTTGTTGTTTGTTTCTAAGAGCAAGATTCGCTTAATGTTTATTCTTGTAAAGATGTTATCATTTTTAAAAAACTGTGTTTGTTGTGAAAATCAAACTTGAATAGTTGTGGAATCGTGCTATTTTGAAAACATATACGAATATTTTAAAAACTCGTGTTTAACTAGCTAACAGTTCATAATTAACAAGTTTACCAAATGAAAGTTTTAAAAGAAATTCCCAAAGGCCTTATTACAATAAATATTAACCCAAATAAAGAAAATAAAAAAAAGATAAGTTAAAACCAAATTAACAGCCATCTCTGAGTCCTCTGCAGCTCCAAATCCTCTAACGTTGGGGATTACCTGCAAGGTTAAAAGAAGGGGTGAGTTATGAGAACTCAGTGTGTAATCCCCTATAACGGCCACTATCTGGGCTTGAGCCCTTACGGTATCAGTCTGGGCCTAAGCCCTATAATCATGATACTGTAAACAATAAAATGCAGCCCAACCCAATCTAACCAATCACACCACCCGTACCAACCAATCGCACCATGTGGGGATCAAGCCAACCCACCCCGCCAATCACACCAATATTGCAATCAAGCTACTAATCACAATATATATGAGGCTAAGCCACTAAAACGATATGTGGCATAGCCACTAAAACGGTATGTGTGGCAAAGCCACCAGAACTGCACTTCCTCCAATTATCAAACCCAACCCATGCAACATGTTATGAATGCAAAGTATTGCAATTATAAGCAGTATATCTAAAATCACATACACAACATTTAACCACACGAGGGTATAACGATCATGTCCTCATATAAGGGTACAACGGTAATTTCCCACCCTTTTGGGGGTATTCTGGTAATTTTACCCTCTAGGGTATTTTGATAATTTTACCATCTAGGGGTTTTTTTGGTAATTTAGCCATCTAATAGCCTTTCTGTCACCTCGGGCGACTCGGGACCCCTTTTTTGTCAAAATAGTGTAGTTGGGCCTAAAGCCAATCTCGGCCCAAACGAGCCCACACGTTCGTGTGGCCTATTTAGCATGGTTTCGGTCTTGGTTTTGCAGACTTCGCAGTCACATCCATCATTCGATAATTTTCTATCAATTTTGCTCATGTGGGCCTGTTAGCCCATTGAGCCCAATTAGCCCGTTTCGACCTAATTAGGCCCGTTATGGGCTCAATTTCGCGAGAATGCTCGTGGCACTCTCAATGATCTACCGCCATCTTTAGTGGCTTAGTTTATCACTACGAGGGTAGCACGCTCGAGTGATCGCAATTGTCGATTTTTTGGCTTTTCGGCTTTTGGCCTATTCACAGAGCAATAGATGCTTTCATTAACGTTGGTGTGAGATTACACACCTTATTACGAGCATAGGTTGAACTTCTCAATTTTATGCACCTAAGAAAACACAACTCCAAACCGTTAATTTAAATCCTTGATACGACATCTCCAAGAATTGAGATTGATAAAACAATCTACACTACTTACCAACAACCAAGCGATTCACTGCAAAGGAAGAGTGTAAATTCAGGTCTTTGGTTTAATCACGTCGAGTCCCTTGCAATGTTAAAATAGAGAATCGATGTTAGCCATAATACTCATGGCCAAAACTGAAATAATAACAGCCTTTCGACTTGAGTGAATACAAACCGATAAGAAAGAACTCCATCACCTCTATTCGGCCTTAGCTAATTACCAAACAGACTTCCAGAATTCGAAGGCTGAAAGAATGATGAGGAGGGTATGCTTAAACTCCAATAGGTTCAGCTCACACCAAAGGAGAATAAGAAAGATTTGAGATAAAAGAGAGTGAGTAGATTTGGCCTAGTCAGTAAGAGCCAAGGTGAGAGTTTCGGCTTTAGTAGAGAGAAAAGAGAGGGAAGAAAGAAAGTAGGGAAAAAGCAACCATTACCTTAAACCAGAGATGAGTCAAATGGGAAGAAGAGATTCAGCAACCAAGCGTAGAAATTGAGGATCAATGATGGAACAATTCGGCACTAAGCAGTAAACGCAAGAGCCAAATTCGACTAAGGAGAGGAAAGAGTAGGGAAGAAGCCTAAGAAGAAAAGAGAGAGAATAAGGAGAATTTCGGCAGGAACAATTGAAAGATCAAGTAAAAGTGAGGGAGAGTACTTTCGACAACTTGCAAGGAAAATAAAAGAGAAAGAAAACAATAGAGTGAATTCGGCAAGGGTTTACAGTAGAAAGAAGATGACTTCAAATGTCTCAAAGTGGTAAAATGACAATTTGTTTTCCAAAGACACAACAAGGAAAATTCGGCACACCCCTTGACACAACCGAATGTGCACTTTCAAATTACCAAGTTTTTTGGCCGAATCTCCCTATCCACTTCCCCACATTCGGCCAAATCTTTCCACACCCCTCACCTCCAGGATTCTCTCCCCTTTTTCCTCCTCAATTTGCTCTCCACCACCCATTCAAACTTGATTGACCAAGTCTCCCATCCACCTTGTAGAGTTCTAATCAAACTCCACTTCTTCCACTCACCTGACACAAAATAAAAGCCTTTGATTTGCCAACTGTGGGATTCGAACCCCTTCTCCCTTGCTCTACCATTGGTGCCACCACCACTCCACCAAGTGCTCGCTTGTGTTAGTAAAACACACTTTAATTTGTATAAGTCCTGCCTCCAACAGCCCTCTCCACTAAAGAGCCCAAAAACCAAAATTTTCCCAGGTCTTGGCCTCGACCCAGGCCTCCTTAGAGCCCCTAAACACCCTCAAATAACCCGTAGAGCAAGCATAACATGCAATTATACAAAAATCACAAACCCCTAATTTTTAGAATGTTACACTTCGATATCTGAGTACATGTAAGACCTCGTCTGGGACATTGGTATTGTACGATCATTCTGAGCTTCCTAAGTATCCTATTAGGTTCCTAATTGTTCAACGGGCGAGTATGTGATATTAATGGCTATGTGAATTGTAAATCCGTTTCAAGTACGTTTACTTATACACTAAGTGTGTATACAAGGTAAGTACCTATATGATCTTACTATTATGAATATGTATTTTCGAACGATAATATGATATGTGAAAGTTTGCATGAAATAACTATGTGTATATAAGATTTTTAAATTGATGAATGTGGCAAAATGTGGCCAAGTACATGGACCAAAAGTATACATGTGATAAATTTGCTATGAAAGCTAATTGTGCCAATGTTCCTATATGCCTATATGCCTTTCTTGTTAAATTTATTGGTATATGACTTACTAAGCTTTTGGAAAGCTTACTCTGTGTGTGTTTTCTCTATTTTATAGATCATCAAAGCTACTGAAGGCTCAGGACCGTCGAGGATCGTTATCACACTACTTAACTTATTTTGGTATATTTTGAAAATGTATATAGTTAGATATGGCATGTATAGGCTAGTTATTTGGATAAGTATGAAATGTGAACTTAGCCATGTGATTTGGCTAGTTATGTGTTGGCAATATGCTTTAATGAATGTGATTTATTATGTATGTTTGGTATGGTTTGATAGTGTCAGAAATGGTCAAGTTTAAGGTAAGTAAATGGATGGATTATACTTGTGTTTATATGAGATTTGGACTTGTAAATTTGGTATGGATGAAATTGGATTTGAATGTCAAGTTTAGATAGTCATTTTGATATATTCTTGGTTGCTATTTGTGCATAAATTGAATTGATAATTGGCTTGTAGTTTTGACCCTAGGTGTGGGTGGCATATTGGCCTTGTAAATGGCCTATTTTTACCACACGGTTGTGGCACACGGGCGTGTCTATTGACCGTGGGACTAAGTCAGTAGTTGATTAAGAGTACACGGCCTTAACACACGGAAGTGCTTGGTGGTCGTGGAGCCAAGTCAGTTTCAACCACGGCCAAGGTACACGGGCGTGCTTGGTGGCCATGGAGTTAAGTCAGATTTGACCACGGGGGAGACACATGGGCGTGTTTAACTACCGTGGGAGGCACACGGCCTGACCCCATGGGCGTGTAACCCCTGATAGTTTTAAAAATTTTAAATTTGTCGAGAATTTTTGTATGTGTTCCGATTTAGTCCCGACTCTGTTTAAAGATGACTAAGGTCTCGTTGACCTATTAAGGGGATACTCTGATTGCGTTTAATGAATTGTATTATGTAATGTCTGTAAAAGTTCCGATCTATCTGATAATACCTTTAACCTTAATCCAGTGATGGATACGGGTTAGGGCTGTTACAGACTGGCCATGTGGATCAAGTCAGTAGCGACCATGGGCTGGAGACATGGGCGTGTGACTGGCCGTGTGGTGCAAGTCAGTGTCAACCACGGTGAGGCACACGGGCGTGTCTCAGGCCGTGTGGACAAGTCAGTATGTATGCCTTGTTTTGACATGGCTTAGACACACGGGCGTGTCTAAGGCCGTGGGAGGCACATCGCCTGCCCACACAGGCTTGTGGCCTTTTAACTTAGAAAAATTTTTAAATTTTCGAGAATTTTTGTATGTGTTCGGTTTCGTCTCGGCCCTATTCTAATGCATATTAAAGGTCTCAAAGACCTATTTGAGGGACACTTTAATGTGATTTGCCAAATTAAGTTATGAAATATCTGTAAAATTTTCCAAATGTCCGGTAATGCCTCTTAACTCTAAACCGGTGATGGTTACGGGTTAAGGGTGTTACAATTTTAATAACTCAGGTAGATGAAATGCAATCAACCTAACACGAATTAAATTTAAGCAATATTAATTAAATTAAACATATCAACATCACAAATATTCATAGACACGTCATCATAACAACAACTAAATCAAAAGGATTGGGAACAAGAATAAAATTTGGTGTTTCTTCGAGGTTTGACTAGTTTGCTCCGCTCCTTCTTCTCTGCTTATTCTTGTTGGGCTGAGGCTTTCATGAAAACTTGGATGGTACTCCAAATGGTGGTTGAAGGAATATTTTTCAGGTGAAATTGGGAAAGGAATAAGGGAAGAAAATGAAGAACAATAGAAGGGAATGAAGAGAGAAAAGTGATAGAGAAGTGAAGAAATGAATGGGTTTGAGATTTGTTTGAAGTGAGCAGCCAAGGGGGTATTTATAGGTTGAGAAGGCTGATAAAAATAGCCAAAATCAGTAGCCTAAGACTTCCCCCATGGCCGGCAACAAATGTGGCTTGTTTGAAGATTTCAAATATGATAGTTTTAGGTGGGAGAAAATCTTGAAATGCATGAATATTGGAGGGGTTTGAATGCAAATTGAAGGAGTCTTCAAGGGCCATTTTGCAAGCCAAATAATCAGCCAAACAAGCTGATTGGGTCAGCATGTGGGACGGTTTTGGGCTACCTAGTGCTCAGTTGGATCAGTTTTCTCTATTCAGCTCAACTGGGCCCTTTTTCAAAATTAATTAATAATAATTTATTTAAATCAAATTAAATTGGATTAAAATTAAAGTTAATTATATTATGAATTAATACAAATAATTTGGACCATCTTAGGCTAAAAAATTAATTCACCTTGATGCTTCAAAATTGCTTCTCAGTTTTGCGCTTCTAGTAGTGTTTGACGAGTTATTTTTCGCCCTTTGTGCGAATCTATCAGAAAATAATCAAAATTAATCAAAATTTGATATAAAATTAATTAAAATTTAACAGGTTCATAATTTGAGTGCAATTTAATTATTTTATAATTATTATATATTTTTCAACAAGAATTCTATCGAAACTACATGAATTTAAGTTAAAAGGGGCATGAAAAAGTGTGTATATTTTCGTGTTTCCAGTAATAGAAATACTTGAAGATATGCTCCGGTGTTGCGTTTTAGAGTTCGAAGGGAACTGGGAGAGATTTTTATCGTTGGTTGAATTTGAATACAACAAAAATTATCAAGCAAGCATTAAAATGGCATCATACGAAGCTTTGTATGGTCGAAAGTGTCAAACTCCATTATACTAGACTGAGCTAAGTGAGAAACATTTATTCGGTGTTGATTTTATTCCAGAAATAGAAGAAAAAGTCAAAGTGATACTTGATAGTTTGAAAGCTGCTCCTGATTGTCAGAAATCCTACGCGAATTTGAAAAGGAAAGATATAGAGCTTCAAGTTGGCAACAAGGTATTTCTGAAAGTATCACCTTGGAATAAACTTCTTCGATTTGGTCGGAAAGGAAAGCTTAGTCCGCAGTTTTTTGGTGTAACACCCTTAACCTATATCCATCACCGGATTAGGGTTACAAGGCATTACCAGACATAACACAAGTCATAACAAATATTTACTATTCATATGGTCATAAACGAATGCATTATAAGTAATGATGCACTTTCATAATATGCTTTAAACGTTAACATACATATCTTAAATTCATATAGTCGAATTCATGTAAAAGCATTTTTCATCAAATAACAAAAGTTACTATTCATTTTGTCATTTAAATTACAATAGTCGAATATGCACATTCTTATAATCACTTTACTAAAACAAATTATCAATTATCAAAACCAAATATACATATATATGCCAAAACCTTACTTAAACGAATCTAGGGTATACCAAATTCAATACCAATTGCTGAAAGCACCCAAACATATAATCGATCACATATCTTATAATTAACATAACCAAATTATCAAACCATACCTATCTTACAAATAACCTAAAGCATATAAAACCAAGCTCCTTACTACATATATGTATATCATGACCAATTTTGCAGAAGCAAAATATATAACCTATAATGCCATTCATACCTATCATGAAAATTATTTACCATATCATACGAACACCCTGGTTGAAAGTACACAACAATGAATTAACTCAATGATCAATCAAGCAACATATTCAAACACCAAGCATAAACACATCAGTAATTATACTTTCATAATAAGTTAACACTATAGCCGAATTCACATAAGATCATAATACCACAATTTAGCTATTTTCGCATGGCATATATATATATACACACCATTCGGAATAACTCAAAAAGCATCATAGCCTATACATGCCATAAACTTTAAGTTTAACCTCAAAAAGGTACCAAAGTATAGATGATAGTGTGACGAGCTTTAGCGGCGATCCCCGAGCACGAAACTATCACCTGAAGGAAATCTAAAACACGAGAGCAACCAAGAACCAAGTAAGCTTTAACAGCTTAGTAAGTTATAAGGAATTATATAACAATAATGCATTATACTATTATATATAATAGGTCAATTTATTTTAATCACCATCCTGATTTATAACCAACATTATAAGTTATAACACCATTCATAGATTTTCCTATTTCATAGCCTTAAGGCCGAACATTCACATATTCAATAATAGGTTCACATTGAACAATAAATCACTTTCTCATCTCAAAACAAATACAAATGTATATAAATATGCTTCACATTTGCTTAATTTCATATGCATATATCACTTACCAAATTTATACTTGTAATTCAAACCCATATAAGTCACAGATTAACATGTATAATACATAATCTCATTTCAACTGCCAGTACTTACTTTATTACCTCAAAAGATGATCTATCATCACTTACCTGATCGTTTATCTCGTTTAACAGATTTATTAAGTGTTACACTTAAAGGATCGTCAAATTTGCACATTCAATGCCAAAACCTTGTAAGGTATCGCACACTTAGTGCCAAATCATTGTAATGTATTGCACACTTAGTGCCGTCACATAACATCTCGCACACTTAGTGCTAAATGACCGATTTCACACACTTAGTGCTCGGTATCAAATTTGCACACTTAGTACATCTCACAACTTGCTACTCATTCACATATATACATAGTAACTTATTCACTCACGAATCAACATCACATTCAAGTATATCATTGACATATAGTCATACCTCACATTCGACTATATTCATCTCTCAGATCAATGTCATATTCGGGTATATCATTGGCATATAGTCATACATTACATTTGGCTATATCAATTATGTACATATATATTTCCATTAAATTCATGTATATCATTATAGATAAATTCAATACAACATAATTGCTTAAAACCATACCTCGAGTATCGATGGACTATGTTTCTTGACTATTTAACTAACTTTGCCTTTCCCCAATCCAATCCCGATCCTTTTTGTTCTTGATCTAATAAATTTCAAATTTAGCTAAATCAAATATAATTCCATTGAATTTGATCCAAATACATATAAATGAGCAAATTACTATTTTGCCCCTGATATTTTACACTTTTTACAAAATAGTCCAATTAGGATAAAACACAAAATACTCAAAATTTAAATTCACCCTAGTTTGGCCGAATTTCACCAAGGTTCCTAGCAACCCATTTCTTCCATTTATTTCAAATTTTGACCACTCAATTTATAATTTTCACAATTTAACCGTATTTAGACCTTTTCACCAAAAAATGCCTTAATTAAACATAATAATCTAACAACCTATATTTATTTTCCATCACTAAACACTAATATCATCAAGTTATCAACAATGTCATTTCATGTATACATCACCAAATTCAAAAATTCAAGCTTGGGCTAACTAGTATTCAAAGCAACGATCTCAAAGACGTAAAAATTTTCAAAAACCAAAAACAAACTAACCTTGATTCAAGCTTGATATATGGCCGAATAGCCTAAGTTATGGTTTCTTCTTTTTCTTTTAATGGTTCGGTCATTATGAACAAAAGATGATAATGATTTTTAATTGTGTTTTATTATAACATATATTAACATTTTATTAATTAACCTATTTAACCTTTATTATAAAATAACTAAACATTATAAGATAAGGTTAATCTTGTCCATGGCCGGCCACTATCTTTAAAATTGGGCTATTTAATCTTTGAATACTTCTAATTAAAAAGACATAATCAATTAAGCCCTTTTACTAAAAACCATCAAATTTTTAACTTACGCGATTAAGCCCATTTATTAAATCGGACCTCCAAACGATAGAATTTTTAAACGAAAATTTAATACACACAAATTCACACATTATAAACACCAAAAATAATTATAAAAATATTTTTCAGATTCAGATTTGTGGTCCCAAAACCACCGTTCCAATTAGGGTCAAAATCGGGTTGTTACAACTACCCCCTTCAAGGATTTTTCGTCCTTGAAAATCTTATCGGTGAATAAGTTTAGGTAACGTTCTTTCATCGAAGCCTCAAGTTCCCAAGTTGCTTACTCAATTCTGTGCTTAATCCAAAGCACTTTTACCAATGATATTTTCTTATTTCGCAAGTCTTTCACTTCACGAGCCAAAATGCGGATCGATTTTTCCACATAGGTTAAATCAGACTGTATATCAACCTCTGACAGACTAATCACATGAGAAGGGTCACATCTGTACCGTCGGAGCATCGAAACATGAAAAACATTGTGGATCCTTTCTAGTTCAAGTGGCAATAGCAATCTATACCCAACCGACCCATTCCGCTCCAAAACCTCATATGGTCCAATGAATCTCGGACGCAATTTGCGCTTGCGATCAAATCTGAGTATTTTCTTCCACGGTGAGACTTTCAAAAACAAACGATCACCAATTTGAAACTCTATATATTTATGTTTCAAATCCGCATATGATTTCTGATGATCTAACGTTGCTTTCAAACTTCCTCGGATTACTTTTACTTTTTGCTCAGTTTCTCTAACCAAATCAACTCCGTATAAATTATTTTCACTAAGCTTGATCCAATACTAAGGTGTACGACATTTCTGACCGTACAAAGCTTCATATGGTGCCATTTTGATACTTGATTGAAAGCTATTATTGTAAGCAAATTCAATCAAAGGCAAGTATCGTTCCTATGGACCCTCGAACTCGAGAACACAACATCTCAACATATTCTCAAGTATTTGAATATTTCTCTCGAATTGATCATCCGTATGGGGGTGAAAAGTTGTGCTAAATGCAATTTAGTACCTAATGCATCTTGCAATTTCTTCCAGAACCGCGATGTAAACCTCGAATCTCCATTCGAAACAATAGAAATAGGTACTCCATATAATCATACAATCTGAGAAATGTACAATTCATCTAGCTTATTGAGGGAAAAATCTGTACGAACCAGAATGAAGTGAGCTGCCTTCGTCAATCTATCAACAATAACCCAGATTGCATCTTTCTTACTCAGTGTCAACGGTAAACCAGATACGAAATCCATCATAACTCGATCCCATTTCCATTCGGGTATCATAATCGGCTGAAGTAATCCAGATGGCACTTGATTCTCGGCTTTCACTTGCTGACATATCAAACATTTCGACACAAAGTTTGAAATATCTCTTTTCATACCATGCCACCAATAGTACTGTTTCAAATCATTATACATCTTCGTGCTACCCCGGTGAACAGATAATCTACTATTATGAGCTTCATTACAAATCATCCAAATCAACTCAGGATCCTTGGGTACACATATTCAGTTTCTAAACCGCAAATATCCCTCAGCATCAACCTGAAATTCCGAGTCAGCATTCGAACCACAGTGATTCTTTTTTGCCATCAAACTATCATCAACCTTTTGAGCTTCACAAATCTGTTGAACAAATAACGATCTCGCTTTCAATTCTGCTATAATTGCACTATCGTCAGTCATAGCTATATCTACGTTCATCGCACGTAAAGCAAACAATGATTTTCAACTCAAAGCAATAGCAACCACATTAGCTTTTCTCGGGTGATAATCAACCACAAGCTCCCAGGCTTTTAATAATTGCAACCATCGTCGTTTTTCAGATTCAGATCCTTCTGAGTCATTAAGTACTTTAGAATTTTATGATCGGAATAGACATGGCATTTTTCACCAAACAGATAGTGGCGCCATATCTTCAGAGCAAAAACTACAGCGGCTAATTCGAGATCGTGCGTTGAATAGTTCTTTTCATGTGGCCTTAACTGTCTCAAGGCGTTGGCTACAACCTTACCCTCTTGTATCAAAACACAATCCAACCCACTCAAGGATGCATCACTGAAGATAACAAACTCTTTACCCGACTCTGGCTGAACAATCACTGGAGCCTCAGCCAATAAGGTTTTCAGTTGATCGAAACTCTTCTGGCACCTCTCTGCCCACTCGAATCTAACATCTATTTGAAGTAGCTTTGTCATCAGAGTTGCAATCATCGAGAAACCTTTCATGAAGCATCTATAATAACCAGCAAGTCCCAGAAAACTCTAAACTTCAACAATATTCTGCGGGGGTCTCCAATCAAGTATAGCCGAAATCTTACTCGAATCAACCCGAATACCTGATGCTGAAACAACATGTCCCAAGAAGCTAACTTCGCGTAACCAAAACTCACATTTACTAAATTTCATGTACAACTGCTTATCATGCAAATTTTGTAACACAAGTCTCAAATGTTCAGTATGCTCGATTTCGTCGCGCGAGTAGATCACAATATCATCGATAAACACAACCACGAACTGATCCAAATACTATCTGAATACCCGATTCATCAAATCCATGAAAATGGTAGGGGCATTAGTGAGTCTGAACGGCATCAACAAAAACTTGTAATGGCCGTATCTCGTTTGGAAAGCAGTTTTAGGCATATCAGAGTCTCTAACTCGCAGCTGATAATAACCTGATCTTAAATCGATCTTTGAAAATACTGATGCTCCCTTTAGCTGATCAAATAAATCATCAATGCGCGACAATGGATACACATTCTTTATGGTCACTTTATTGAGCTGTCGGTAGTCGATACACATTCTTAATGTTCCATCTTTCTTCTTCACAAGTAACACTGGCGCACCCCAGGGAGAGAAACTCGATCGAGCAAAACCTCTATCTGTCAACTCTTGCAACTGAGCTTTCAACTCTTTTAATTTAGTCGGTGCCATTCTATACAGAGCTATCGAGATTGGAGTCGTCCCTGGCGCTAACTCGATACCAAACTCTACCTCTCGAATAGGTGGAAAACCCGACAATTCTTTCGAAAACACATCCGGGTATTCATATACAACCAGTACAGATTCAATCTTCTTTTTGGTCACTTTACTATTAATTAAATAAGCAAAGTAAACTTCACAACCCTTTCTCACAAGCTTCCGAGTTAACATCAAAGATATCACTGCTGGTAACCCATTTAAATCGGTAGACTCAATTGGAATTATCTCTTATTCTGGCACCGCAAATCAAGGGTCTTTCGTCTACAATTCACTACAGCATCATGTACGGTTAACCAATCCATGCCGAGAATGATATCAAACTTATCAAATGGTAGTAGCATCAAATCAGCCGGAAAACATGAATCTAAAATCATAAAAGGGCAATTCTTGCACACCTTGTCAACTAGCACGCACCAGCCTAGGGGGTTCGAAACCTGAAACACAAACTCAATAGACTCAACAGGTAAAGTCTTACTGGATACTAATGTTTCACACACATAGGAATGAGTTGAACCAGGATCAATCAGAGCAATTACACTAGTATTAAAGAGAGTAAGTATACCAGTAATAACATCTTGAGATGAAGCTTCCTCTCGAGCATGAATGGCATAGGCCCTTGCAAGCACACGAGCCTCGGGTCGAACAGCTGTATCCGAAGTCCCTCTCTGAGTACCGCTTTTACCTCCTACATTTCGGGGTGTCCTACCTCTAACTACAGTACCACTCGATCTCACACTCTGAGCATTATCCTTCTCAGCTAATTCCGGGCAGTCCCGAATAAAATGATCCTGCGAACCACACTTGTAGCAAACTCGATTGTTGAACTTGGTCCAGCATTCACCAAAATGTCGCCTACCACACTGTTGACACTCAGGTTTATTTGGTCAAGTATTGCCAACACTAGCAATTGAGGTGGTTCGGGAACTCACTGGTGGTCACTCTCATATGGAAATCCCAGCATTAGTCTTAAATCGGCTACTATCATTCTGAACTTCTTTGATGCCATCTGAGAAGTTTTACTTGCTGATCTCTTGCGAAAATATTTAGCTTCGAACTCAGCTTTTCTTTTCTCTTTTCCAAGCTCTTCGGCCTTGCAAGCTCGCTCGACAAGTACTACGAACTCTTTTATTTCAAGTATGCCAACAAGCAATTTTATGTCTTCATTCAATCCGTCCTCGAACCTTTTACACATAGCATTCTTAGTTGCAACACACTCTCAGGCATATCGGCTGAGTCTCACAAACTCACGCTTATAATCAGATACGGTCATATGACCCTGTTTTAACTCAAGAAATTCTTTGCGTTTCTGATCAATGAATCGCTGACTGATATACTTTCTGCGAAACTCTGTCTGAAAGAAATCCCAAGTGACCCATTCCTTCGGAACAACTGAAACCAAAATGTTCCACCAATAGTAGGCAGAATCCCGTAATAAAGATATAGCACATTTCAAGCATTCTTTGGGTGTACAAGATAGTTCATCGAAGACACAAATAGTATTATCGAGCTAAAATTCAGCCCGCTCAACATCATTAATAGTTGTGGCCCTAAACTCTTCAGCTCTGTATTTTTTGATTTTATCAACAGGAGGCTTATTTAATCTCTCAAGATTAATAATCGAAGGTACCACAGGCACTACAGGTGGATTATCAGGGTTCAGGGTTTGTTGCACAGTCGGATTTGTCCGGATATACTGATTAAACCAATCATTCATTATACTAAAGAAGGCTTGCTTAGCCACCTCATCTTTGTTACTCGTAGTTGGTCGAGATTCAACTGGCGCGGTCCCTTGCGTGGGAGCAAGCGCCACACTCTCGACATCATAAGTTACGGCTCGTTCGGGATCAGGATCTATTTTTTATAAGAAAGAAGAAAAACATATTTCATTGTCAGATGTCATCACACTATCACAGTAAAAATTATGGCATGTATAGCTAGACTCACATGCGCTACATTAGTCCGAGAACTGACTAAACCGTAGCTCTGATACAAATTAAACTGTAACACCCTTAACTTATATCCTTCACCGAATTAGGGTTACAAGGCATTACCAGACATAACACAGGTCATAACAAATATTTACTATTTATATGGTCATAACCGAATGCATAATAAGTAATGATGCACTTTCATAATATGCTTTAAACATTAACATACATATCTTAAATCCATATAGTCAAATTCATATTTAAGCATTTTTCATCAAATAACAAAAGTTACTATTCATTTGGTCATTTAAATTACAATAGCCAAATATGCACATGCTTATAATCACTTTACTAAAACAAATTATCAAAACCAAATATACCAAAACCTTACTTAACCGAATCTAGGATATACCAAATTCAATACCAATTGCCAAAAGCACCCAAACATGTAATCGATCACATCTCTTATAATTAACATAGACAAATTATCAAACCATACCTATCTTACAAATAACCTAAAACATATAAAACCAAGCTCATTACATACATATATGTATATCATGACCAATTTTGCAGAACCAAAATATATAACCTATAATGCCATTCATACCTATCATGAAAATTTTTTACCATATCATACGAACATCCTGGTTGAAAGTACACAACTATGAATTAACTCAATGATCAATCAAGCCACATATTCAAACACCAAGCATAAACACATCAGTAATTATACTTTCATAATAAGTTAACACCATGGTCGAATTCACATAAGATCATAATACCACAATTTAGCCATTTTCACATGGCATATATATATACACACAATTCGAAATAACTCAAAAAGCATCATAGACTATACATGCCATAAACTTTAAGTTTAACCTCAAAAAGGTACCAAAATATTGATGATAGTGTGACGAGCTTTAGCGACGATCCTCGAGTAGAAACGATCACTCGAAGGAAATCTAAAACACGAGAGCAACCAAGAACCAAGTAAGCTTTAACAGCTTCGTAAGTTATAAGCAATTATATAACAACAACGCATTATACTATTATATATAATAGGTCAATTTATTTTAATCACCATCAAGATTTATAACCAACATTTTAAGTTATAACACCATTCATAGATTTTTCCTATTTCATAGCCTTAAGGCCAAACATTCGCATAATCAATAATAGGTTCACATTGAACAATAAATCACTTTCTCATCTCAAAACAAATACATATGTATATAAATATGCTTCACATTTGCTTAAGTTCATATGCATATTTAACTTACCAAATTTATACTTGCAATTCAAACTCATATAAGTCACAGATTAACATATATAATACATAATCTCGTTTCAACAACCAATACTTACTTTATTACCTCAAAAGATGATCTATCATCACTTACCTGATCGTTTATCTTGTTTAACACATTCATTAACTGTTACACTTAAAGGATTGGCAAACCTGCACATTCAGTGCCAAAACCTTGTAAGGTATCGCACACTTAGTGCCAAATCATATTAATATATCGCACGCTTAGTGCCGTCACATAACATCTCGCACACTTAGTGCTAAATGACCGATTTCGCACACTTAATGCTCGATATCAAATTTGCACATTTAGTACATCTCACAACTTGCTACTCATTCGCATATATACATAGTAACTTATTCACTCACGAATCAGCACCACATTTAAGTATATCACTGACATATATTCATACCTCACATTCGACTATATTCATCTCTCAGATCAATATCATAATCGAGTATATCATTGGCATATAGACATACATTACATTCGATTATATCAATTATGTACATATATATTTCCATTAAATTCATGTATATCATCAGAGATAAATTAAATATAACATAATTGCTTAAAAACTTACCTCGAGTATCGACAGACTATGTTTCTCGACTATTCAACTAACTTTGCCTTTCCCCGATCCAATCCCGATCCTTTTTGTTCTTGATCTAATAAATTTCAAATTTAGCTAAATCAAATATAATTCCATTGAATTTGATCCAAATGCATATAAATGAGCAAATTACAATTTTGCCCCTTATATTTTACACTTTTTACAAAATAGTCCAATTAGCATAAAACACAAAATACTCAAAATTTAACTTCACCCTAGTTTGGCCGAATTTCACTAAGGTCCCTAGCAACCCATTTCTTCCATTTATTTCACATTTTGACACCTCAATTTATAATTTTCGCAATTTAACCCTATTTAGACCTTTTCACTAAAAATGCCTTAATTAAACATAATAATCTAACAACCTATATTTATTTTCCATCACTAAACACTAATTTCATCAAATAATCAATAATGGCATTTCATGAATACATCACCAAATTAAAAAAATTCAAGCTTGGGCTAACTAGTATTCAAAGCAACGATCTCAAAAACGTAAAAAATTTCAAAAATCGAAAACAAACTAACCTTGATTCAAGCTTGAGAGATGGTCGAATATGTAACATCCTCAAAAGGGCCTATGCATTTTCAGTTTAATTGTAAGAAATAACAAGTCTTAAGCATAATGAATAAATTTTTGATATTTTTGGATACTCAGAAATGTATGAAAATGCCTGGAAATGAAAATAAACATTTTTGGAAACCTGAACATTTTTGGAAACCTGGAAATGCATTAGGACATGAACAGTTTAGGAAACTTGGAAATGTAAGAAAAATGGCAAGTTACAGAGCCGATCAAAAATTTTAGGAAACTTAGAAATGACCCCGAAATGATGAGTTTTAAGTTTAAAATAGGAAATAAAGGCAAGAGGGCCTTAAAAGAAAAAGTTGGGAAAATTTGACACACAAACAGGCTTGGAAATGTGGTCTGAAGATGCCACTTAGGGCCTATGGAAATGGCACCATGTGAAGGACGCATGGGCCTGGGTTCGAGTCACAAGGGAAGCAAATAAATGAAGTTTAATTTTTGCTTCCTGTGCTTAAAGGTGGACGGCACAAGCATCTAGAAACCAAGGTGTTTTAATTCCATAAATACATGATTAAAAGTGATAAATAAGGGATTTTAAATTAGGATTATTTGAGGAGATAAATAAAGGATTAAACACCTTTAATTTGGAATAAAAGTGATAATTAAAGGTTAATATTATCACTTGAGGAGTAGTGGCCAAGTAAGGACTCTCCTATTGATAATTTCGGCTATAGGAGGAAACTAAAAGAGTTTCTCTCATCTTTCTAGTGTTGCTTAGAAATTCTCTAAGCTCTCTCCCCTCTCTGCGAATTTTCATTAAGCAAAATCCCTCTCTTTTTCTTCTAGTTTCTTCTCCGTTTCTCTCATCAAGCCGAATCTTTGTGGATTCTAAGAAAGAGGGCAATCATCTACAACAACAAAAGGGTAAGATCTGTAATCAATCAATTCTTATTTTTCTTCTTTCCATCGAAATCAAGGTACTAACTCTGTTAGCAAATTTGGCCGAAAATTTGAAGGATCTTTCGGGAAATCTAAGGATCTAAGGTAAGAAAATTTATTCGATTAAAGGTTATGATGTATATGTTAGATCAGATCTAACATGAAGATTTCGACAGATATAAAGGAGGCAAGAAATCGGTTTTGGGAATCCCATCACAAGGTAAGTGATATTCGGCCAAGGCTTAATTTTGGTATTTGGGGTTATTTCTCATTTATTGCACAAGCCGGAGACTCACATGGTTACATGATTTAGTGTTAGCCGATTTTAAGGGAAGGAATATTAGCAATTTTGGGACTTGATTTACAATCATCCAATTCGGCAACAAGGTAAGTAATACAAATCCTACTAGGATTTGGTTTTCAAACCAAATAAGGTTATTAATATATTTTAATGATTGGCCGAATATAGGAGTGAAAGATCTAGATCGGTAGATCGTTCTTCGGGATTCTAGGAACCTATTAAGGGAATCAGGTGTGTACTCACACTAACTTTCAATATATATTATGGCAATAATTGTTTTAATATATGAATGTGTATAAGAATGAGAATGTGGCTAAGTACCACAAATATAATGGCAAAAGTACCAGTGCACGTATTCCTACTTTTGATAGGATTATGAATGTGTTATTTTTACGAAAAGTGACATGAATGTGAATTTAAGTATGATAGGAATGATATGTAATAATTGGGGGCATTTGGGATATATGTGAAGGGATAAAGTGAAGGTGATGACTCATTGTCTCACCAACGAATTATGGTGACTACGGTCACATTATTGAAAATGGTAACCGGTTACATTATTCGAATATAGTGTCTAAAGACACAACGTAGTAAGTGGGCGATGAGCACGCCGATCGCAAATGATCGCTTCGATGGTGTGTAGCGGATGGAGGGTCGACTTAGTAGTCCCCACGGTGTACAGGTTGGTACGGGTGGTGTGTAGCGGATGGACAAATAGGCTTGGGTTTGGGTTGCATCATCCTTCATTTTGTATGAACATGAGATTGATATGACTTGTATGCCCGATTTGTTGAAAATTAGTCTCTGTGTACACATTGAGTTCATGGACTCACCCCGTTGGGGTTTTATTTATCAGTGATGAGCAAGTAATGGACCGGTCGGCAGGAGCTAAGGGTGGCCATGCATCACTTGAAGAATTTATTTAGAAATTTGGACTTTATATAATTTTAGTACTTTAAATTTTATTTTGGGTTTGAATGATGTAATAAGGCCATAAGGCCCAGTTGGATTTTCTTTATTTCTGTTTATTTTTATTTGATTGTGATACAATTTATTTTTGATTAAAGTTAAGTAAATTTATTTCTTTGAAAATAATAAACCCTAAAATTATTTTGTCACCTTATTTAAGTTGGATTTTTTAAAATTTATTAAATGGGTTCCAATTTAAGCCCAACCCAAACCAATGTTTTCTAAAATTTACAATTTTTCTCTAAGTAACCAAGAATTTGAAAACCAGTTTACTTAAGGAACATACCAGATCTGGTTCAGGCTCGTGGGACGGGTGTGGGGTGTTTCAGCTAGGTATCAGAGCCCAATTTTAAACTCTCGGCCTGTGGGCTAAGGCCCAAAACATTTTTAATTCGAGCCCAAATGATTTTCTCGTGTGAAAATAAGCGGGTTTCGGCATGGCTTTGAGTCTCAGACCATGATCCACAGGTAAGTATCCCTAACTGTATGTGTGATTATGTGATTTATATAGGGGTTGAAAAGGCATGGAACGTAGAATAGTGTGATAGGAATTTGAACCCTAGGATTAGACTACTCAAACACATGAAACTCATAAGACTTAATGCACTAAACAACCCTATGGCTAAGTCACTGAGCTAAGGGTGTGGTAACCCCTGTACGCATGTCTAGGATTGGATCCGGAAGAGCCTGGTATTTAAGCAGTCCTAGTGACTCACCTCCTCTTCGCAGGAATCCTACCTGGTGCGTAGCTTCGGTTCACCCTAACTTAGAGGGCTCAGTGGTGTGGCAACCTCTGTACGCATGTCTAGGAATGGTTTCGATGGGAGCTTGGTATTTAAGCAGTCCGTCTGACTCACCTACTCTCCATTCGAATCCTGCCTGGTGCGTAGCTTTGGTTCACCCTGACCAAAGAGGGCTAGGACATAGGCTAAACATAATGACTAAAACCCGAAAGGGAACTAGCCATGTTTTTAAAAAAAAAAAAAAGAGAACAAAACAACAAACCCTAGATTTCAAAACTCTTAAAATTACTTTACTAAATTTTCGAAAACCATCTTTACAAAATTTTTCTGAAAAATTTCTAATTTGTGAAAATTACAAAAATGCCCTTAGTGGCAAAATTACCAAAATGCCCTTGATTCACAAATTGCCAAACTTCTCAACGATTTTGCCAAAACTTCATTATTTTATAAACATTCAAAAACCCTAATTTGTAAAATATCAAAATACCTTGATTTTTGGAAAATTACAAAATTGCCGCTAACTTACAAAATTACCAAAATGACCCTGATTCCCAAAATTTTTGCAACATCTCCATTTTGAAAGGTTAAACTCTCAAAAGAACCCACAAAATTTTACAACTTTTGAAATATCCCGATTTGTTAGTTTTTCCAAATATACCCAGTTTGTGGAAAAAATTACCCAAAATACCCCTGAGGTCGAAAATTACCGAAATACCCCTAAATTTCAAAATTTTTCCAAAATTACCTCGGGACTTTAAAATTACCAAAATACTTTCGACAAAATCACCGAGGAATTTTTTTATTTTGGAAAATTACGAAATTGCCCCTGTAGGACAAAATTACGAAAATACCCTTGGGTAGTGGAAAAACAACAACGATGAAAAATACAACGTTTCTCTGAATGAACGAAAGTTCATAATTGTTTGATGGATGGATGAATGAATGAAAAGGCGTGTCTTTGTATGAATACAAAAGAACCACTCTTAAATTCTTCTTCATAAAACATCTTCGCGGGTAATAAGTGAAACAAGAATACTAATTCATAAAACTTCTTAATCAGATCTCGACGATAGAAAATGAGCTCTAGAGGACGCGGTCGTCGTAGAAAAGGTAGAGGAAGAATGACAGTGTCAGAACCCGTTAGGTCGGGTCAAGGTTCTGACAATGAGATACCACCGCCACCATCACCCCCAGCTGTTAATGTTGAGCGCCGAGGCTCGGACGGGGAAGAAGATCTTTGTCGCAGTCGTGTCTTTGTGAGTTTTGGAATTGGTGGCTGGTGCAGGAGGAAATTCAGGAACCCGTAAGTCTGTGCCTGAACGGCTCCGAGCTAATGGAGTGTCTGGAGTAGCACCCAGTACAGCTGAGTACTGGTTGGAAGCAACGGAGCGCATCATGGATGAGCTCGACTTGACCCCCAAGGAGAAGTTGAAAGGGATGGTGGCACTGTTACGCGATGAAGCGTATCAGTGATGGTTAACTGTTCGGGACGGTGCTACGGCTGTAGATTTGACCTGGGAATACGTTAAAGAAGCATTTCAGAAAAAGTATGTGGGAACTAGGTATACGGATGAACAAAGAAAGGCTTTTCTGGGATTGGTACAAGGAAGTAAGTCCGTCGCAGAATATGAGGCGAAATTTCTGAGGTTGAGCCGTTATGCTCGAGTGTAGTGGTGGCACCGAGCATGAGCAGCGTGTCCATTTTGAGGACTGGGTGAGGACAATCTCGAGGCTGTTGATAGCACCGCATCGGGAGGCGGGAATTCTCGCTTTGGTGGAAAAGGCCAAGGTGGCCGAGGGAATCAAGGATGCTACCAAGCAGGCTGTGGATAGGAATAAGCCCAAAAGAGGTTTTGGGCCATTTGGAAAGGGTTATAAGAGGCCTAGAGTTGACGGCCCACAGAATCAACAAGCTGGTACGGGCTGGTAGAATCGCCCTTGTGAGCATTGTGGAAAGAGGCACTTGGGAGAATGTTGGAAAAAGACGGGACGATGTCTCAAGTGTGGGTCCAAGGACCATATGCTTAAAGATTGCCCCAAGCTGCAAGATGAGAGCCGACCGGCGACTCAAAATGCTAACCAACCGTGGTAGAGGCGGACAGCTGACCTCAAAAGGGTCGTGGTTCGGCAAAGCAGAGGAAATGGCAGAGGTCGTAGAGCCCGGGCCGAGTGTTTGCTAATGCCGAAGCAAGGCAACCGGGTTTGGTTTATGCGGTTCGTCGGAGGGAAGATGGAGACGCACCGGATGTTATAACCGGTACGTTCTTTATTCATGACAAACCCTATTTTGCTCTGATTGATGTGGGCTCTACCCATTCATATGTTGCATGTAGTGTAGTGGAAACACTAGGCCTAGACTCGAACTCTCGATAAGCGAGATAAGCGTAGTAAGCCCATTAGGCCAAACCGTAGTAATAGATAAGATTTTTCAGAATGTACCCCTAGAGATTCAGGGAATAAACTTTCGGGCTGATTTAATGGAGTTACCCTTCGGAGAATTTGAGCTTATACTTGGAATGGATTGGCTAGTAGAGCATCGAGCCGTGTTGGATTGTGTGGCTAAACTTATGGAACTAAGGACCCCGGAGGATGAAGTAGTAGTGATGATCGGCGAAAGGAGGAACTACTTGTCTAACGTAGTTTCGGCACTAAAGGCTGAGAAAATGGTTAAGAAAGGGTACAGGGCATTCCTGGCCTTCGTAAGTGCGTTAGGTGGAAAGGATGAAGGTGTCAATGAAGTTAGAACCGTAAGAGATTTTGGAAATGTATTTCCAGAGGAATTACCAGGAATACACCCAGATAGGGAGGTGGAATTTGGAATTGATTTGCTACCAGGAACAGCTCCTGTGTCAATCGCTCCATATCAAATGGCGCCAAAGGAGTTAGTGGAGCTCAAGGCTCAAATCCTAGAGTTGTTGGATCGTGGGTTTATTCGACCCAGTGTGTCTCCATAGGGAGCACCGGTCCTATTTGTGAAGAAAAAGGACGGAACTATGCGTATGTGCATAGATTATCGTCAGTTGAATAATCTGACCATCAAGAACAAGTATCCTTTGCCAAGGATAGACGACTTGTTCGATCAGCTGAAAGGGGCAGCTGTGTTCTCGAAGATAGACTTAAGGTCGGGATATCACCAGTTGAAGGTGAAGGAGGCTGACATCCATAAGACCGCTTTTAGGACAAGGTATGGCCATTTTGAGTTTGTGGTGATGCCGTTTGGTTTAACGAACGCTCCAGCCGCGTTCATGGACATGATGAATCGGGTTTTCCAACCCTACCTGGATAGGTTCGTCGTTGTATTCATCGACGATATTTTGGTGTACTCAAAGTTAGAAAAGGAGCATGATGAGCATCTCTGAGTTGTGTTGGAAGTGTTAAGGGAAAAGAAGCTCTATGCCAAACTCAGCAAATATGAATTTTGGCTTAAGGAGGTGGCATTCTTAGGTCATGTGGTATCGCAGAAGGAATAAGAGTGGATCCTAGGAAGATCGAAGCGGTGTTGGATTGGAAACCACCTAGTGCGTGGTGAGATCCGAAGTTTCTTAGGCTTGGCGAGGCTATTACAGAAGGTTTGTGGAAGGATTCTCGTCAATAGCCGCGCTTTGACAAAGTTGCTAAGGAAGGAAGTACCCTTTGAATGGACTAATAAGCAAAGCGGGAGAGCTTTGAAAAGATTAAGAGGTGTTGACGGAAGCTCCGTGTTAATTCAATTGGAGGCGAGCAAGGATTTCGTAGTATATTGTGACGCCGCACTGAGGTTAGTTAGTGTGTGCTAATGCAAGAAGGAAAAGTAGTCGCTTATGCGTCTCGGCAGTTAAGGCCGCATGAGGTTAACTACCCAACTCATGACTTGGAGCTCGCAGCAGTGGTTTTCGCCCTCAAGGTTTGGAGGTACTACCTTTACGGAGAAAGGTCAGTAATTTACACGGACCACAAGAGCCTTAAGTACTTGTTGACTCAGAAGGAGTTGAACTTGAGGCAACGAAGGTGGGTGGAGTTGTTGAAAGATTATGATTGTTCGATAGAATACCATCCGGGCAAGGCAAATGTGGTAACTGATGCCCTAAGTAGGAAGGTTGTGTCGGATTTAAGGGCTTTGTTCGCTCACTTAAGTTAGTATGATGACGGAAGCCTGTTGGCAGAGTTACAAGTCAAGCCCACATGGCTGAAGGAGGTGAAAGAGGGACAGTTGGCGGATAAGGACTTAAGTACTAAGTTACAGCAAGTACAGCAAGGAGGATTAAAGGACTACGGTGTCAATGATGAAGAAGTACTGTGCTACAAGGGAAAGGGTTGTATGCCGAGGGATAAAGAGTTGAGACAAAGGATTCTTCGGGAAGCGCATGGTAGCCCTTATGCTATGCATCCCGGAGGCATCAAGTCTGTATAGAGATCTAAGGGAACAATTTTGGTGGTCGATTCAAAGCGAGAGGTGGCCCGAATTTGTGGGAAATGTTTGGCGTGTCGACAAGTAAAGGTGAACACCAAGTCCCATCGAGGATTGCTTCAATCAATCGAAGTTCCCCAATGGAAGTGGGAGAGAATCACCATGGACTTCGTTAGTGGGCTTCCCTTACGCCTACTAGGAAGGACTCGGTATGGGTGATAGTGGACCGTTTGACTAAGTCCGCGCACTTTATCCCGAGTGAAGAATGGATTATACTCTTGAAGCTAGCTAAGTTATATGTGGCGGAGATCGTGAGGTTACATGGAGTACCAATGTCGATCATCTCCGATAGAGACCCAAGGTTCACGTCTCGGTTTTGGAACGCACTTCATCAAGCTTTAGGCACTAAGTTGGACTTCACTACGGCTTTTCATCCATAATCGCACAGGCGATGCGAGCGGGTTATACAAGTGTTAGAGGATATGTTGAGAGGTTGTGTGATGGATTTCGAGGAAGTTGGGAGGATTACTTGCCTCTAGTGAGTTCGCCTACAACAACGACTATCGTGCAAGCATTCGGATGGCACCATACGAAGCATCGTATGGAAGGAAATGTTGAACACCAACTTGTTGGACCGAGTTAGGAGAACGCCGCGTTCGGGTCCGAGTTAGTGGCGGAAACTTAGGAGAAGGTGGAATTAATTCGAGACGCGGTTGAAGGAAGCTTCGATGAAGGCGAAGTCGTCGACGCGGACCTTAAGCGGAAGGAAATCGAGTTTGAAGTAGGAGATCAAGTATTCTTGAAAGTTTCGCCTTGAAGAAGGTTATGAGGTTTGGTCGCAAAGGAAGTTAAGCCCAAGGTTTATAGGGCCTTATCAAGTCTTTGAAGCGAGTTGGGCGAGTGGCGTACCAATTGGAGTTACCACCAGAGTTGCATCAAATGCACGACGTATTTCATGTATCCATGCTACGTCGCTATCGATCGGATCTGTCTCATGTGGTACTGTTGAAGAAGTGGAGCTAAGGCGGATCTATCCTACGAGGAGGAGCCGATTCGGATCTTGGGCGTGGCGTGAAAGTACTACGAAGGAAGTCGGTGCCTTTAGTCAAGGTGTTATGGCGCAATCATGGATCGGAAGAAGCTTCGTGAGTCGAGGAGAAAATGCGACAGCAATACCCTCAATTGTTTAGTTAGGAAAGTTCGAGGACGAAATTTTGTTTAAGGGGGTAGAACTGTAACATCCTCAAAAGGGCCTATGCATTTTCAGTTTAATTGTAAGAAATAACAAGTCTTAAGCATAATGAATAAATTTTTGATATTTTTGGATACTCAGAAATGTATGAAAATGCATGGAAATGAAAATAAACATTTTTGGAAACCTGAACATTTTTGGAAACCTGGAAATGCATTAGGACATGAACAGTTTAGGAAACTTGGAAATGTAAGAAAAATGGCAAGTTACAGAGCCGATCGAAAATTTTAGGAAACTTAGAAATGACCCCGAAATGATGAGTTTTAAGTTTAAAATAGGAAATAAAGGCAAGAGGGCCTTAAAAGAAAAAGTTGGGAAAATTTGACACACAAACAGGCTTGGAAATGTGGTCTGAAGATGCCACTTAGGGCCTATGGAAATGGCACCATGTGAAGGAGGCATGGGCCAGGATTCGAGTCACAAGGGAAGCAAATAAATGAAGTTTAATTTTTGCTTCCCAGGCTTAAAGGTGGACGGCACAAGCATCTAGAAACCAAGGTGTTTTAATTCCATAAATACATGATTAAAAGTGATAAATAAGGGATTTTAAATTAGGATTATTTGAGGAGATAAATAAAGGATTAAACACCTTTAATTTGGAATAAAAGTGATAATTAAAGGTTAATATTATCACTTGAGGAGTAGTGGCCAAGTAAGGACTCTCCTATTGATAATTTCGGCTATAGGAGGAAACTAAAAGAGTTTCTCTCATCTTTCTAGTGTTCTTAGAAATTCTCTAAGCTCTCTCCCCCTCTCTGCCGAATTTTCATTAAGCAAAATCCTCTCTTTTTCTTCTAGTTTCTTTTCCGTTTCTACTGTCAAGCCGAATCTTTGTGGATTCTAAGAAAGAGGGCAATCATCTACAACAACAAAAGGGTAAGATCTGTAATCAATCAATTCTTATTTCTCTTCTTTCCATCGAAATCAAGGTACTAACTCTGTTAGCAAATTTGGCCGAAAATTTGAAGGATCTTTCGGGAAATCTAAGGATCTAAGGTAAGAAAATTTATTCGATTAAAGGTTATGATGTATATGTTAGATCGGATCTAACATGAAGATTTCGATGAGATATAAAGGAGGCAAGAAATCGGTTTTGGGAATCCCATCACACGAAGAAGTGATATTCGGCCAAGGCTTAATTTTGGTATTTGGGGTTATTTCTCATTTATTGCAAAAGCCAGGAGACTCACATGGTTACATGATTTAGTGTTAGCGATTTCAAGGAAGGAATATTAGCAATTTTGGGACTTGATTTACAATCATCCAATTCGGCAACAAGGTAAGTAATACAAATCCTACTAGGATTTGGTTTTCAAACCAAATAAGGTTATTAATATATTTTAATGATTGGCCGAATATAGGAGTGAAAGATCTAGATCGGTAGATCGTTCTTCGGGATTCTAGGAACCTATTAAGGGAATCAGGTGTGTACTCACACTAACTTTCAATATATATTATGGCAATAATTGTTTTAATATATGAATGTGTATAAGAATGAGAATGTGGCTAAGTGCCACAAATATAATGGCAAAAAGTACCCAGGTACGTATTCCTACTTTTGATAGGATTATGAATGTGTTATATTCTGAAAAGTGACATGAATGTGAATTTAAGTATGATAGGAATGATATGTAATAATTGGGGGCATTTGGGATATATGTGAAGGGAGAAAGTGAAGGTGATGACTACGGTCTCACCAACGAATTATGGTGACTACGGTCACATTATTGAAAATGGTAACCGGTTACATTATTCGAATATAGTGTCTAAAGACACAACGTAAGTGGGCGATGAGCACATCATCGCAGCGGCGCCTTCGATGGTGTGTAGCGGATGGAGGGTCGACTTAGTAGTCCCCACACGTGTACAAAGTTGGTACGGGTGGTGTGTAGCGGATGGACAAATAGGCTTGGGTTTGGGTTGCATCATCCTTCATTTTGTATGAACATGAGATTGATATGACTTGTATGCCCGATTTGTTGAAAATTAGTATCTGTGTACACATTGAGTCTGTGGACTCACCCGTGGGGAATTATTTTTCAGTGATGAGCGATGAACTGGACCGGGTCGGCGGGAGCTAAGGGTGGCCATGCATCACTTGAAGAATTTATTTAGAAATTTGGACTTTATATAATTTTAGTACTTTAAATTTTATTTTGGGTTTGAATGATGTAATAAGGCCATAAGGCCCAGTTGGATTTTCTTTATTTCTGTTTATTTTTATTTGATTGTGATACAATTTATTTTTGATTAAAGTTAAGTAAATTTATTTCTTTTAAAATAATAAACCCTAAAATTATTTTGTCACCTTATTTAAGTTGGATTTTTTAAAATTTATTAAATGGGTTCCAATTTAAGCCCAACCCAAACCAATGTTTTCTAAAATTTACAATTTTTCTCTAAGTAACCAAGAATTTGAAAACCAGTTTACTTAAGGAACATACCAGATCCGGTTCAGGCTCGTGGGCCGGGTGTGGGGTGTTTCAGAATAACCTAAGCTATGGCTTCTTCTTTTTCTTTTAATGGTTCGGTCATTAAGAATAAAAGATGATAATGATTTTTAATGGTGTTTTATTATAACATATATTAACATTTTATTAATTTACCTATTTAACCTTTATTATAAAATAACTAAACATTATAACATAAGGTTAATCTTGTCCATGGCCGGCCACTATCTTTAAAATTGGGCTATTTACTTTTTTAATACTTCTAATTAAAAAGACATAATCAATTATGTCATTTTACTAAAAACCATCAAATTTTTAACTTACGCGATTAAGCCCATTTATATAATCGGACCTCCAAACGATAGAATTTTAAAACGAAAATTTAATATACACAAATTCACACATTATAAACAGCAAAAATAGTTATAAAAATATTTTTCAGATTTAGATTTGTTGTCCTGAAACCACCGTTCTGATTAAGGTCAAAATCGGGCTGTTACAATCGGACCGTACAGGATTATTGAGAGGATTAGGCCAGTAGCTTATTGATTAGCTTGCCATCATTGTTAGAAAAGTTACATAACATATTTCATGTATCGATGTTATGACGGTATCGATTAGAACATTCACACGTGATATGCCATTTAGATGTTAAGATTCAATCAGATATGACGTACAGTGAATAGCCTATCAGAATTCTAGCTTGGGAAGTTAAAGAGTTGAGAGATAAAATTATAGCTTTAGTTAAAGTTATCTGGCAATGACACGGAATAAAAGAGGTTACCTGGGAATAGGAAGAAGCTATAAAAGTGTAATAATCGAACCTATGTTTAGGTAAGATTTTCAGGGATGAAAATTTCTTTAGGGGGAAAAGTTGTAACATCTTGTTTTTAGTGAAATCAAAATAGAGGTCACAAGACCACAAATTTGATGACTAAATTTTTATTTTGTTATTATTTTAATGTTTAAAAGATTATATTAGGGTCGTATTAAAAATTCGTTAAGAAATTTTGATGTTTGAATGATTAATTAAGTTAAAAGGACTAAATCTTAAAAAGTGTAAAAGTAGAGATCGATTTGTTAAAATGGTCAAATGGCTATGAAACCTTAAGATAAAGGACTTGGATGGTAAATATACCAACTAGGTGATAGGGGATGTTTATGGACATAGTTTTAGTGAAATTATTAAAGTTTTTAAAGGAAAAAATGGGTATTAGGTATATAAGGTTAAAACAAAAGAAAAGAAAAATGATATCATCCTTATTTCTTTGCCCTAAGCGATTTAAAAGAAAAAGAAACTCCGTGGATGAGAGCTTGGTTTGGCCAAGCTTGTGTTGATTGCATGTAAGTTTTTTCAACCCCGTTTTTAATTATTTTTATGTTTTTGAAGTCGTTTTAGCTTAATCTAGCTAGCCTAGGGGTTAATTTGTAAAACTGTTAAAGGTTGAGGGTTATTCCATGAATGTTCTTGTATGATTTTTGAGGTTTAATGATAGATTATGAATCCTTGTTGATAAATAAACAAGTTTTGTAAAGTGATTTTTGAATAAATTTGCATTTAGGGATTGATTTGTAAAAATGGTAAAAATTCATGTTAAATTTGTGAAATGATGATTTATTTGGGTTGGTTTAAGTCCTAAAGAATTCAGTTAGCCTATAAGAAGGACTAAAATGCTTAGATTTCAATTTATAAGCTTAAGGACTAAATTGTAAAAAGTTCAAATATTAAGGGTAAAATATTAATTTTACATAACTATGAAATGTGGACTAAACTGAATATTAGAAGTATTAAATGGATTGAAATTATCTATTTAGATCAAGATAGACCATGTACGGACCTAGATTGAGTTCAAGAAAAAGCTTCGAAATAACTCGATTTAACCTTCACACCCCTAGTTGTCGAGGTAAGTTCGTATGAACGGTTGTTATATTCATGTTATTCGAATGTATGTTATTATGTATTCATAAAGTAATTGAGTGATGTATATGACGGTTATCGAGTCCCAGTTGAACCTTAGGAATTCATAGGATACAAATGACATGTCATTAGGGATTCCATGTTTTGAGTGTTGGTCTTGAATGCCATACCGATGGCTAAGGTCCTGAATTTGTTACGGATACTCCACAGCTCGTTTGAGCAGCATTGTGTAGCTTACATTTCGACCCACAGCTCATGTCATCAGGCCAAAGTCACAGCTCGTATGAGCAATGACGTAAAGGAAAGGTTACAGTTATATGTTTAAAGACACTTCGTGTAAGCTTTCCCGAGTATCTGATGAAATTCTAGATGGTTCAACGGGCAAGAAAAGGGATTGAAATGGTAAGTTTTCAAATGGAATTATGCATATGCTTATGGAAAGGATGTATGGATCAAATGAAGTATTTTCATATGGAAAATGACTTATCATATGGTTAGTTCAAATGAGCTAAGTATAAATAAACTAACTTGTGTATTTGATGTTGTATAGGCATTATGCTAAGCTTATGGTTTAGTTGGTGTTATAAGTATGCTATTAACATTATGCAAATGAAATGGTAAGTTGTGTTTTTGTATACAAGCTTACTAAGCATTAATTGCTTACATAGTTTCTTTCCTATCTTTTATAGATTATCAGAAGCTCAATCAGTTTGGAAGCTCGTCGGAGATCTATCACACTATCCAGCATAAATATCGATAGTTTTTGAATGTTCTGGCCAAGGTTATAATGGCATGTATAGGTTGAATTGTAATTTCATTGTGATGAATGTTTAGTTGGTGGATTGTCTTGTATAAGTTATGGATGTTATCTTGCTTTGGTATCATGTGATACTTTGTCAAATTTTGTCAACTTGGATATGCTATTATGCATGTTTGAATGGTTCAAATGGTATGTTTGAAATGATGTGTTAATGGATATGTTTGTGGAAAGTTTTGGAAAATGTTGAACTAATAATTGATGGATGATTTATTATATAAATGACATATTTAGATAGGTAATATTTGGTTGTTGATTGAGGTTACATTTCACTGCATATTGGTTAGTTGTGTAAGGACATTGAAATAGTACTTTGAGGTATGTTCAGGTGATGTTCAAGTCCCTTTTATGTATGCATGATTAGTTTGATAAGTTATGCATGATATGGTAGTGCATTTGTAACACCCCTTACCCGTATTCAACGTCGGAATAGGGTTACGAGGTATTACTAGTAATAGCCTAATTTTGAGTCTAGTCGAAACAGTGGTTTCGGGACCGCGAATCTAACGCAGCAAAATTTATTCTTATTATATTTTAATGGTCTACAGTTTTATGAAATGATTTCATGAAAATTTCATTCAAAAAATTTTGATATTTGGGCACTTAATTTATTTAAAAATACTAAATTGAAAAAAGGTGCAAAATGTGTGCTCTAGAAGCCAGAGGTGTCTAATTGCTATGAGATCTTAAATTAGAGGTCCCTAAATGGTAATTAGACCATTATACTTTAGTATGGACAAAAATGGACATGGTTAGGTGAAATTTCAAAGTTTGGCATTAAGGGCATTTTTGTAAAATGATAAATAAAGACAAATAAACTAATAAAAAGACGTCATCTTCTCCAATTTAGTCCCCCTGTGCCGAATTTGAAGAGTCACCATAGCTAGGGCTTTTGGCCAAGCTTCCAAGCTCAATTGGAAGTCCATCCTTGTCCCGTATTTAATGATTTTTATGTTTTTCTGAATGTTGTAACTTGCTTTAGTTATTTCAAGGACTAATTTGAAAGAAAATCAAAGCCTAAAAGTTCACCCATGTTAGATATTTTTGTATTTTGATGTCTAATGGTAGATTATGCAAGTTTGATGTTGGATAAACAACTTTTACTAAGTGATTTTTTGATGAAAATGTCAAAAAGGACCTATTTGTAAAAGTTGTAAAGTGTGTGTTAAAAATGTGAATAAAGGAAAAATGTGGGCTATTATGGGTATGAAAATGGTTCGGCTGGGCTTGGGTTTTGAAGAAATTAACTACATTTCAATTTATGAGCCTAGGGACTAAAGTGTAAAATGTTGAAAAGTTAGGGGCAAAAATGTAATTTTTCCATAATGTGATATTTGGACTGGATTGAATAATGTGAATATTAAATGAGTTAAAATTTCTATTATAGATCAAGAAAAATGAAGTTTAGACCTAGATCGGGATAAAAACAAAGTGTTTCACAATTAGGTCTATTTTCACTATTTTTTACTGGGGTAAGTTCGTATGTTAATAATGCAGTGTTATATTTATATTTTAATGTTTTGATATTGCATGAACTGTATGATTAATGCTACGAGTATATTCGACAAAGTTCCGGCAAGAGAGAAATCCCGGTTGAACCTTAAGAATAGATTAGGATACAAGTGACATGTCACTAGGAACCCACGTGATTATGTTATTTATGTGTCCTGGGTGCTGGTCCTATACTTCCTACCGGTGGCTGGGTATATAGGGATATGTTGCGGATACTTGATAGCTTGTGTGAGCAGCACTGCGTAGCTATGTCTCGACTGACGGTTTGTGTGAGCAAGCCAGTGGATAGCTCGAGAGCGAGCCTATGTGTGTTATGAGATTGGTAGTAGATTTAGCTACATATGTGGCACTTATGTGCAAAGTTTTCCGTGTATCCGATAGTGTTCCAAGTGGTTCAACGGGTATGTCAAAGATGAGGAAGTAAGTGATTATGTTACGAATTGGTACAGGTATGTACAAAAAAGACAAATGAAATAGATTCGATATATGATGAAATATTGGTAAGATTGTGATTGGGTAAGTTATGCTCATGAAGTTTCAATGACATTTACGATCTATGTTATTTTATTCATTTGAAAAATGTATCATTAATGTTGTTTATTATTTGGATATGAACTTACTAAGTTATATAGCTTACTCCCATTTCTTTCCCTTGTCTTATAGTATCACCAACCTAGCTCGGGATTGGAGATCGTTGGAGATCCATTCACACTATCAACCATTATTTTGGGTACCATTGAAATGTCAATATTTTGATTCATGGCATGTATAAGGACTTTGGTCATTTTTTTATATGTGTCACTGGTAATGTGGCCAAATGTATTGGCTTATAATGGGTAATGATTTCATTTTGTATTCAACCATGAAAGTTGGCTAATGTTGGATATGAGTATCATTATATGTTGATACCATTCATGAATGTGGAAACTTACATGATTTGTGTTGATAAATTATGATGTTAAAGCATGTTAGATAATAGCAGTGGATGTGATGTTAATACCTTGGTTGTGAATGTTTTGGTTTCCTAAGTATGCTTGAATTGGTATTATGTGATGTTGTGTAGATAAGTGCATGGAAGGGTGGCAAAAGGCTTGGCAAATAGCCATATTTTGTCCACACGGGTAGACACATAGGCGTGTGTCTAGGCCGTGTGCGACACTCGGCTTGGGCGTGCGTATTGCTCGTGTGTCCCCTGCACCTTAAATTTTGAGAAATAGAATGCTCATAGTTGAGCACACGGGCAGAGACACGAGCGTGTGTCTTTACCGCGTGAGTGACACGGCCTCAGGAACGGGCATGTGTCCCCGGTCATGTGAAGTCTACACCTATTTTATGAAAAATCATGAAAATTAAATCGACGTCACGGCCTAGTACACAGGCGTTTGACTTGGCCGTCTAACTTTAATTTGCTCTGGAATTACAAATTGGGAGTTACAAGGGTTAGGGACACGGGCGTGTGTGACCACACGGCTTGCCTACATGGGCGTGTCTCAAAACCACACGGGCACGTGGCCCCTATTTATAGCAAAAATTTTCTAAGTTTTGTAAAAAATATTAAAGTTCTAGGTTTAGTCCTGAACCATTATTAAAGCTATTTTTGGGCCTTGTAGGCTCGTATTAAGGATTGTATGATTTAATATGGATGGTTTTAATTTGGATGAAAATTTATGACTCAGAATTGTATGTTTCCTAGTGATATAAGTCCGATAATGCCTCGTACCCTGTTCTGGTGTTGAATACGGGTAAGGGGTGTTACATTTAGTGGTATCATAGCTACGGTTTAGTCGATTCTCAGACTAACGTAGCATTTGTAAGAGTCTAGCTATACATGCCATAAATAAACCGTGATATCGTGATGACTCCTAACAACTTTAAATTGTGGTTTTATATAGTAAAGGGATCCTAATTGAGTTGAAGCTGATGACATAGAAAGTAACGCACCGGCTCCCGCTCAAGGGACCGTGCCATCCGAAAGTAGACCAGTGACAATTGGTCAAGGAGAAGGAGCTAGGGAAGCCTTCCTCCACCTGATGAATGAGTGGTATACGGAGTTTGTTAGAATGAATCTGACTGCTCAACCCCCTCCAACCCACCTATTGCTCAGCAGGTTCCTATAGCTCTATAAGGTATAGAATTTGTAAGATTAAGTAAGCCTCCGGTTGATAAGATCTGAAAGCATGGGGTTAAAGATTTCAGTGCTAATGTCGATGATGATCCCGAGAGAGTGGAGTTTTGGCTCTAAAACTCCATCAGGGTATTTGATGAACTGTCTTACACACCGGATGAATGTCTAAAATGTGTTGTGTCGCTTCTAAGAGACTCAGCATACCAGTGGTGGAAAACTCTTACATTAGTAGTATCGATGTAACACCCCAAACCCGGCCTAAACGCTACGACTGAATCTGATATGTTACAGGGTTAAGTGGAAACAATTTTTCTAACTACTTTGGGGAAAACCATAGTTTTGAAAACCTTCCGGTTAAACGATGTCTTGAAAACTAAGATTTATTAGCTTAGGAAAAATTTCAAATTTTAATTAATCAATTACTTACTATACTAGGTGCAATTTGAAAGAAAACGTTATTTTGTGAACTCGTATTTTTTTTTTTAAAAGCTCATCATTAAAATTCGGAACTAAGTAGACATAGCGTCGGGTGTAATTATTAAATAAAACCAAATAACAAATCAGAAAGGCCTTATTACAACAAAATCCCCAATTAAAAATTAAATTAAAGCAGTAAGATGTTTACAAAAAGAAAAGACTTTACGGCCTCCACGGGTCCGCCTTGGCTCCCAAATCCACGATCTACTGATTATCTGAAAAGTTAGGGAAAGGGTGAGTCACAGAGACTCAGTGTGTAAAACCATCAAAACACATAAAACGACCCACGGCCCACAACCTCATATTTAGCTCATACATGATGTCATACAACTACATGAATGCATCAAGCCCAGCCCAACCTAGTTGTTTTTCCATCCTCTACACGCCATCCTGTACCAGCCATCACACCGTGGGGATTTTTAGAATCAACCCTCCATCCGCTACACACCGTCTTGACAGTCATGCTGTCAATTATAATACCGATCACTATGTGACCTTAAAATCAACTATGGCTTAGCCACCGATCACGATGTGACCTTATGAACAGATGTGGCAGTGCCACCGATCACTATGTGACCTTAGGAGCAGATGTGGCAGAGCCACCAATCACTACGTGACCTTATAATCAACTGTGGCAGCGCCACCGATGACTATGTGACCTTATAATCAACACTTCCCCTTTATCCTCATATCCATATCCCATGCACAATATATATGTCATAATGAATGCAACATGCTATTATCAAGGAAATAAATTATCATATACATCCAACCTCACATTTAGTTATTACAGATACGTACCTGGCACTCCTTGCCTTACCCACAAGGGTATTTCGACTGTATACACAGCCTTTTCCGACTTTTTAGCCCATACAATTAATATTACAGTTACAATAAAGTGTTTGAGGGTTTACACACCTGGTAACACGCAAAATAATATTCTCTACGTCGACACTATCGATAATAGAAACGATTGCTATCTGCATACGACTTTGTTCTGAAGCCGGTCCACAACCCGATGGCCAATGTCGGACTGCTGACACCGCACGCTTCTTAAACTTAGGGGCTGGGTTTACGGGTCCAACCCCTTCATTTGCTTGATTGGTATTGGATTCCATCAAAAGATCTTGTTAGATGATACTATAAGGGATCAACATAGGGATAAGGTGGCGAACAATGATTAGTGAATCTAAACAAAGTTCTAAAAAGAAAACCCCTTACCTTGAAATCCCAAAAAGAGAGATAGGGTTTAGAGATTAACGACTTCCGGGCTTGAGATTCAGATGATTTGATTAACTTAGATTTCTAGAATAGGCGCCCCCAAAAAAGAAAACAAGAAGAAAAAATATGTAAGTCCGACGATGGCCTCACCAAGCCAATTAGCCATTCGGCTTTGGCTTCCAAAACTGAAAGAGAGATAAAGAAATAAAGAAATCACCTCTTACCTTAACACAGAAGATCCAAATGCACCTAAGAGGATTCGGCACTAGCACAGCAATAGAGAAGATTCGGCAATGACTATGGTAGAAGAGAACAAGATGAAAGAATCGAAAACGAAAAGAAAAGAACTTTAAATGGAGGCTTAGGAGTTTTGACTTTAGAAGAATCGAAAGAGAAAGAATGTAGGAAAGAATGGCTAGGGAGATTCGGCTTATAGAAGAGGTTTAGAGAAGAGAATAATGGGCAAGGAATATTCAGCTTTAGCAGAAAATAGAGAAGAGAATGAGAGTTTAGTGGTTTCAGCTTTTGAGATGGACGAGAAAAGACGAGAAACAGATGAGAAACAGATTTCGGCTTGGCAAGAAAGGGTATAGGAGTTACCTAGATGCGGTTATGGTGCTTTAGGAAAACGCAAAGGATGGGAAAGCAATTCTGCTAGCAAAGAAAGTAATAAGAAGAAAAGTGGAAAATCCCTTAGTTGATAGATGAGAAAAGAAGTGAAAAAGAAAAGGTTTTGAAGATACAAAATTTGGCACCTATAATCCCCAAAGCTAAAAATGCACAAAAGAAACTACAAGGTCCTTGATCACATGCCCATCCCTTTCTTTTCTCCTTAATTCACTCCTGAACACTCATTTGAATTAATTTGAACATTTCAAACTCCCCTTTTTTCTCTCATCCACCCATTCGAATTATTTGACTCAGTCCACTCCCTCATACTGAAGTGTCCCAGTCGAATTCTGGTTCTGCTCTCTTTGACACCAAAAAAAACTCCCAAAATGAGCTCCATGCAACTTGAACCTGCTCCATCTCTGCTCCCTTGTGGTGTCACCTTCCAACCCTTATGTGGTGCCACCTTGCCACTTTACCAACACCTTGCTTGTGTCAACCAAACACAACCAATATCCCTTAGGTCCTATTCCAGCTAGCTCTTCCACTGAAGTGCCCAAAAAGAGAATTTTGGCCAGGGCTTTGGCTTATCCCTGGGCCTTTCCTAGACTCCCATACACCCTAAACTAGCACATTAAACAAAGCATACACACAAAACACATCAAGTGCATAGCCTCTAATTCAGGGTGTTACAGTTCTACCCCCTTTAAGAAAAAATTCGGCCTCGAAATTACCTGGTCAAAAGAGATGAGGGTATTGCTGGTCGAAATTACCTCGAAATTATTTGACTCAGTCCACTCCCTCATACTGAAGCATCTTAACATCGAAACGTGGAACACATCATGAATCTGACTTAACTCTGCAGGTAACTCGAGTTGATAAGCTACTGGTCCCAAACGCTTCAATACACGATAAGGCCCAATGAACCTGGGGCTTAGCTTACCCTTCTGTCCAAACCTTAGCAGTTTCTTCCACGGTGAAACCTTTAAGAACACCTGGTCACCTACCTCAAATTCTATATCCTTACGCTTTGGATCAGCATAAGATTTCTGCCTGTTCATTGTTTCCTTTAAACAAGTCCGAATTAACTTAACCTTATCTTCTGTCTCCGAAACCAATTCTGGTCCCAACAATTGGCGCTCGCCTTACTCTGTCCAACATGTAGGAGTACGACACTTCCGACCATACAACCCCTCATACAGTGCCATCTAAATACTCGATTGGTAGCTATTGTTATACGCGAATTCTACTAACCGTAAAAATTCTTCCCATCTGAAGTCTAAGACACAGCCCCTCAACATATCCTATAGGATCTGAATTACCCTCTCTTACTGTCCATCAGACTGTGGATGGAACGGTGTACTCAAATCTAACTTTGCCCCCAACGCTTGATGCAATGCCTTCTAAAATCTTAGTGTGAATCTTGGGTCTCTATCTGAGATGATAGACACTAGTACTCCATGCAACCTTATGATCTCTGCTACATACAACTTAGCCAATTTCTAGAGAGAGTAGTCAACATGAACTGGTATGAAATGAGAAGACTTCGTCAATCTGTCCACAATTACCCATACCAAATCCTTTTTAGTAGGTGTAAGGGGTAGCCCACTAACAAAATCCATCGTGACCCTTTCCCACTTCCACTGCAGAATCTTTATCGGCTGCAACAACCCCGACGGCAATTGATGTTCTGCTTTTACCTGTTGGCATGTCAACCACCTACTTACAAATTCAGTTACTTTCCGCTTTAAACCCGGCCACCAAAACTGTTCTGGCAAATCTCTATACATCTTACTCCTGCCAGGATGCATAGCATATGGGCTACTATGCGCTTCCTGAAGTACCAACTATCTTAACTCAACATCCCTCGGCATGCAACCTTCTTACGGAAACACAGAGCCCCATCACTGTTCAGACTATAATCCTCTACCGCTTCACCCTGTACTTGAAGTAGTCGAGCACTCAAGGCATCATCCAACAACTGCTTCGCTTTAATCTAACTTATCCAGGAAGGTTTTACTTGAAGCTTAGCTAATAGACTTCCATCATGGTACAAGCTAAGATGAGCAAACATTGTTCTCAAATCAGAGATCACCCTACGACTTAATGCATTTTCCACCACGTTGGCTTTACCTGGATGATACTCAATTGAGCAATCGTAATCCTTCAATAGCTCAATCCACCACCGCTGTCTCAAATTCAATTCCTTCTTGGTAAGGAGATACTTTAGGCTCTTATGATTTGTATAAATAACGGACTTCTCGCCATATAGGTAATGCCTCCAACATTTCAAAGCAAACACTACTGCCGCCAATTCCAAATCATGCATGGGATAGTTTAACTCATGCGGTCTTATCTGCTGAGATGCATACGCAACAACCTTTCCGTCTTGCATTAACACACTTCCTAATCCCGTGTGTGAAGCATCGCAATAAACCACGAACTCCTTCCCAGCTTCTGGCTGAATCAACACTGAAGCCTCCGTCAAAATCCTCTTTAGCCTTTCAAAACTCTCCTGTTGTTTATCAGACCAAACAAATGGAACTCCTTTCCACAGCAACTTGGTCAATGGTGCCGTAATCAAAGAAAACCCCTCAACGAATCTTCGGTAATATCCAACAAGACCAAGAAAACTTCTAATCTCTGCCACATCTTAGGTGGCTTCTAATCCAAGACAGCTTCAACTTTCTGAGGATCAACTCTAATCCCCTCTACCGACACAACATGACCCAGAAAAGTAACTTCGCTTAGCCAAAATTCGCACTTACAAAATTTGGCGAACAATTGCCTTTCCCTTAGGATTTGTAAAACTACTCGAAGATGTGAATCGTGCTCCTCCTCTGACTTTGAATAGACCAGAATATCGTCTATAAATACTATAACAAACTGGTCCAGATAGGGTTGGAAAACCCGGTTCATCATGTCCATAAATGTTGCTGATGCATTGGTTAACCTAAACAGCATCACCAAAAATTTGTAATGACCATAGCGAGTACGAAACGCCGTCTTATGGATATCCGCTTCCTTAACCTTGAGTTAATGATACCCTGACCTCAAATCTATCTTTGAGAAGATTGAAGCCCCCTTCAACTGATCGAATAAGTCATCAATCCGTGGCAACGAGTGACGGCAATCAATGCACATATGCATTGATCCATCCTTCTTCTTAACGAATAGAATCGGTGCTCCCCACGATGACACACTCGATCGGATAAAACCTCGATCCAAAAGTTCCTGAATCTGGGCTTTCAGTTCCACTAACTCCTTCGACGACATTCTATAAGGAGCGATAGATACAGGCACTGTTCTCGAAAGAAGATCAATTCTGAGTTCCACCTCGCGATCCGGGGGTAGTCCTAGAAGCTCTTCTGGGAAAATATCAGGAAACACCTTCACTGTCTTAACATCCCCCACAGACAATTCCTTAACCTCCAAAGCACAAACCAAGGCTATGAATGCTTCACACCCTTTCCTCATCATTCTTTCAGCCTTTAAGGCAGACACTACATTATACAAATAGCTCCTCCTTTCTCCTATTACCACCACCTCCTCGTCCTCAAGAGTCCGGACCACCATGTGCTTAGCAGCACAATCTAGATTTGCTCGATATTTCACTAACCAGTCTATCCATAAGATCAAATCAAATTCCCGGAACGGTAGTTCCATCAGATCAGCCAAAAAAACCACCCTTTGAACTTCTAAAGGTACATCCCTATGAAGTCTGTTCACCACTACAGATTGTCCTAGTAGGCTAATTACGGTCATCTCCCTAGAAGCAATCTCAGAGTCTATGCTTAAAGTTCCAGATACCACACAATCAACATAAGAATGTGTCGATCCAATGTCAATCAATGCAGAAAAAGGCAATCCAAAGATTGAAAACATACCGATTATGACGTTTGGTGCATCACCCTCCTCTCTGCGTCTAGCTGCATAGACCAACCCCGGCTATCTTGCATTGGTGTTCCCTGCACCTCTGCCTAGCGTTCCATGATCCCAACCAAAACCATTACCTCCTCTGGCCGGACGACCTCTCTGCGGTTGTTGACCTCCTCTTCCCGGCTGTGTATAACCCTGACTCCCTGGCCTTGCACCGTCCCTCTCCTGTGGACAGTCTCTAATCTGATGATCAGCAGATCCGCACCTGAAACATCTTCTATTACTTGTCAAACACTCTTTCAAATGGAATTTACCACACCGAGCACACCTTTGAGGCTACCTATCAGCAACAGGTCTCACAACCCGACTTGGCCCATCCATCCTAGGTCTTTTCTGAAAACGCCCAATTGACCTTGATGATTCAAAATTCCATTTATTCCTACCTCTATCTCTGTCCTGATTCTGCTTTTTGGACTGCTTCACTTCCTCAGCTATCTTAGCCTTTTCCACTAAGACGGCAAATTTCCTTTCTCGCTGTGGAGATATCAGCACTCGCAACTCATCCCTCAGACCATCTTCAAACCGAGCGCAACGCTCACAGTTTGTGGCCACTATCCCCTAGGCATAACGACTAAGGCGTAAGAATTCTGCCTCATACTCAGCTACCAATTTATTCCCCTGAACCAGATGTAGAAATGCGCTACGCTGCGCATCTACATAACTCGATCCGATATACTTAACCTGGAATGCCAACATGAAGAAATCCTAGGTAATACGGTTAGCTACTGAACCATCCCTGGTTGTCAGCCACCATTGATACGCCTCATCTCGTAGAAGAGACACAACTCCTTTTAACTTCTCCTCCACCGTAAAATCAAGATCATCCATGATACGCTCCACTGCTTCTAGCCAATACTCAGCCACATTCAGAGCCACACTCGAGACGCCCCTAAACATCTCTGCTACATTGGCTCGAAGTCGTTGAAACACCGATTTTTGAGCCCCAGCTCCTATGCTCGCTCCAGCAACCCTCTCCAAAACCCGTAACATCGCCTGAGACACTGCATCATCTCCGCCCATTTGGTCCTGAAAATCTGCTTCCGTCGCTGGCGGTATTGGCATCTCATTTCCTGACCCACGTCCTGACTCTGAAGGTTTAGACCCAACACCTCGGCCTCTACCACGGCCGCGTACCGCATGTCCACGTCCCCTAGTACTTATTGCTATCGGTACGTCTTTATCTGATTAAAAGTTTTATGAATTAGTATTTCTTTCGCTGTTTAATACGGAACAATTTTATGAGAAATAGCTTTAGAGAGCAATTTTTGCAAAGCACATTACAACCTAGTGGTTTCAGTCTCTAAAGTTTGGATCTCCTAGAGCTAACAAGTATACATTTTTTTTTCATTTCATGCATACATCATCAAGTAATTAGAACACTTACCTATATGGATCGGGTGCCGCTAGACTCGGATGTCATATTTCAAGCAAAACACTTTCCTTTATTGACATTCATATCGATTTTATAAAACATTGTTGAACCCATGAACCCATTTCACAGTCGAGTTTTGCAACCTAGGCTCTGATACCAAAATTGTAACACCCCAAACTCGGCCTAAACGCTATGACCGTATCTGGTATGTTACAGGGTTAAGTGGAAACGATTTTTTTAACTACTTTGGGGAAAACCATAGTTTTGAAAACCTTCCGGTTAAGTGATGTCTTGAAAACTAATATTTATTAGCTTAGGAAAAATTTCAAATTTTAATTAATCAATTACTTACTATACTAGGTACAATTTGAAAGAAAATGTTATTTTGTAAACTCGTATTTTTTTTAAAACCTCATTATTAAAATTCAAAACTAAGTAGACATAGTGTCGGGTGTAATTACTAAATAAAACCAAATATCAAATCAGAAAGGCCTTATTACAACAAAATCCCCAATCAAAAAATAAATTAAAGCAGTAAGATGTTTACGACAAGAAAGGACTTTATGGCCTCCACGAGTCCGCCTCGGCTCCCAAATCCACGATCGACTGGTTACCTAAAAAGTTAGGGAAAGGGTGAGTCACAGAGACTCAGTGTGTAAAACCATCAAAACACATAAAATGGCCCATGGCCCACAACCTCATATTTAGCTCATACATGATATCATACAACTACATGAATGCATCAAGCCCAGCCCAACCTAGTTATTTTTCCATCCTCTACACGCCATCCCGTACCAGCCATCAAACCGTGGGGATTCCTACAATCAACCCTCCATTCTCTACACGCCGTCTTGACGGTCATGCTGTTAGTTATAATACCGACCACTATGTGACCTTAAAATCAACTATGGCTTAGCCACCGATCACGATGTGACCTTATAAATGGATGTGGCAGTGCTACCGATCACTATTTGACCCTATGAACAGATGTGGCAGAGCCACCGATCACTACGTGACCTTATAATCAACTGTGGCAGCACCCCCGATCACTATGTGACCTTATAATCAACACTTCCCCTTTATCATCATATCCATATCCCATGCACAATATATGTCATAATGAATGCAACATGCAATTATCAAGGCAATAAATTATCACATACGTCCAACCTCACATTTAGTTATTACAGATATGTACCTGGCACTCTTTGCCTTACCCACAAGGGTATTTCGACTGTATACATAGCCTTTTTCGGCTTTTCAGCCCATACAATTAATATGACAGTTAAAATAAAGTGTGTGATGGTTTACACACCTGGTAAGACGCAAAATAATACTCTCTACGTCGACAATATCGATAGCAGAAACGACTGCTATCTGCCTGCGACTCTGTTCTGAAGCCGGTCTACAACCCGGTGGCCAATCTTGGACTGCTGACATCGCATGCCTAATAAATTATCTAAGTAGGTGTTTCTCTAAATTTAAAAACTTTGAATTTAAGATTTTATAAACGGGCAATTAAGATTGAGTTTTGGTAACAATTAACTCAAAATTTTCAAACTAAGACACAATATTGTTTTCAATTGATCGCTCAATAAAATCTTTCTTAACATTGGACTCGGGATCATGAAACTTGATCTGTATCACGGCTTAAGTTGAGCCATTATTTTAAATCTTCACCAAAGGCAAATTAATACGCAAAATTTTTCTCAACTCCTGGTTTTAAATTTCAATTTCTAAAGTTTTCTTCCATGTAACACGCCAGATTTAGTAGTAGCGTTTTGACCGAGTTTGGGGTGTTACAATTTTGGTATCAGAGCAGGTTTCAAAAGGTCGGCTATAGGTGTAAGGCCAAAAATATTTTCAATAGGTGGGTTGGAAAATGGTTTCGACAAAATACATATTTTCAGCAAGCATGGCACCCGAGTCTCCGACACCGATCTGCGACGGTAAGTTTTCTAACTATCAGTTGTATGATGTGTTGTATTGTGACATGATTGCAAGTATTAGGAAATTTTACCTTAGAGATTGAAGCCTGTAGAAATGTATGAGATCGTGAAAGAAACTACTTTGAAAAAATATACTCATAAGACAGTTTGGTAATAAACAGTGGAAGAAACAAAAACTAATTCATAAAATTTTTAATTAGAGTAAATCAGAACGTTAGTCATGAGTACTAGAGGATGTGGGCGTGGCATGCGAGGCCATGGTAAAGGCCGGAGTGTTGGGTCTGAACCTTCAGAATCAGGACATGGACCGGAAGGTGATGTACCAGTGCCGCCAATTACGGGAGCTGAATTTTAGGATCAAACTGGGGGAGATGATGCGGTGTTTCAGGCAATGTTACGAGTCTTGGAAAGGGTAGTTGGAGCGAGTGTGGGATCAGCAGCTCGAAAATCTGTGTCGGAATGACTTAGGGCTAATAGAGCCGAGATGTTTAGGGGTGTCTCTGGTGTGGCCCCTAACGTAGCTGAATACTGGTTAGAAGCAGTGGAGCGTATTATGGATGACCTCGACTGTACCACTGAAGAGAAACTGAAGGGTGTAGTGTCTCTACTCCGAGATGAGGCATATCAGTGGTGGCTCACGGTTAGGGATAGCACAACGACTGACCACATCACCTGAGAGTTCTTTAAATCAGCATTTCAAGGAAATACATCGGGTCGAGTTATATGGACGCTCAGAGGAAGGCATTCCTTAACTTGGTTCAGGGGGTAAGTCAGTGGCCGAGTATGAAGCAGAATTTTTACGTCTGAGCCGCTATGCCAGAGGTATTATTGCAATGGACCATAAGTGCTGCGTCTGATTTGAGGATGGCCTGAGAGACTAGTTGCGGGTATTGATCGCTCCACGGCGAAAAAGGGAGTTTACTGTTTTGGTTGAGAAGGCTAAGATAGCTGAAGAGGTGAAGAGGTCCGAAAAGCAGAGCCAAGACAGGAGTAGGAATAAAAGAAGTTTTGGGCCATCAGGTTTTGCTGCGGGTTTTTATAAAAGGTCTAGATTAGGTGGGCCGAGTCAAGCTGCGAAGCCTGTTGCTGTTCAATGGCCACCTCATTGTACTTGATGCAGAAAATTTCATTCCGGAGAGTGTTGGGCAGGTAATAGGGGATGTTTCAGATGTGGGTCTATGGATCATCGGATAAGGGATTGTCTACGAAAGCCGGTCAGAGTACAATCAGAGGGTCAAGGACGTGCACCATTCAGAAGAGAGGGTCAGCAACCGCGGAGAGGTCGTGGTCTGGCCAGAGGAGGAAATGGCTTTGGTCAGGGGCGTGGAGCATCAGGCAGAGGTGCTGGAAATACAGAGGTGAGGCAGCCTGGATTGGTCTATGCAGCTAGGGGCAGAGAGGAGGGCGACGTACCGGATGTCATAACTGGTACGTTACTTATTTATGGGTTGCCATATACTGCTTTGATTGATATTGGTTTGACACACTCTTATGTTGCTAGTGCTATATCGGGAACTTTGAATCTAGACTTTGAGATTTCTTCTAGGGAGATGACTGCAATTAGCCCTCTAGGACAATTTGTAGTGGTGAACAAACTTTATAGGGATGTACCTCTAGAAGTTCAAGGGGTAGTTCTTCCAGCTGATCTGATGGAACTGCCATTTGGGGAGTTTGATTTAATCTTAGGTATGGATTGGTTAGTAAAGTATCAAGCAAATTTTGACTGTGCAGTCAAGCGTATGGTGTTAAGAACTATCGAGGGTGAAGAGGTGACGGTAATAGGTGAGAGGAGGAACTACCTATCTAATGTGGTATCCACTTTGAAGGCCAAGAGAATGGTGAGAAAAGGATGTAAGGAATTTATAGTACATGTTTGTGCTTTGGAGGCAAAGGAATTAGCTGTGGGGGATGTGCGAACAGTAAAGGAATTTTCTGATGTTTTCCCAGAAGAGCTTCCACGATTACCTCCGGATCGAGAAGTGGAGTTTAGTATTGATCTTCTACCGGGAACAGCACCGGTGTCTATTGCCCCATATATAATGGCACCAAAGGAGTTAGTGGAACTGAAAGCGCAAATTCAGGAACTGTTAGATCGGGGTTTTATTTGACCGAGTGTATAGCCTTGGGGAGCACCGGTGCTATTCGTTAAGAAGAAGGACGGATCAATGTGTATGTGTATTGATTACTGTCAGTTGAATAAGTTGACGATCAAAAACAAGTACCCGTTACCGAGGATAGAAGACTTGTTCGATCAACTTAAGGGAGCATCAGTCTTCTCAAAGATAGATTTGAGATCAGGCTATCATCAGCTTAAGGTCAAGGAGGCAGACATTCATAAGACGGTGTTTCGTACTCGTTATGGTCACTACGAATTCTTAGTGATGCCGTTTGAGTTAACCAATGCACCAGCAGCGTTTATTGACATCATGAACTGGGTTTTTCAACCCTATCTGGATCAATTCCTCGTAATGTTTGTAGATGATATCCTGGTTTACTCAAAGTCTTAGGAGGAGCATGATTCACATCTTCGAGTGGTTTTGCAAATTCTGAGGGAGAAGGAGTTGTTCACTAAGTTCAGTAAGTGTGAGTTCTAGCTAAGGGAAGTTACCTTTTTGGGCCATGTGGTGTCAGCCGAGAGGATTAGGGTTGACCCTCGAAAAATTGAAGCTGTGTTGAATTGGAGGCCAACTAAGTCTGTGGCGGAAATTCGGAGTTTTCTAGGGCTGGCTGGGTATTACAGAAGGTTCGTGGAAGGATTCTCATTAATTGCGGCACCGTTAACCATGTTATTATGGAAAGGGGTACCATTCGTTTGGTCAGTTGAGCAACAGGAAAGTTTCAAGAAGTTGAAGAGGATTTTGATAGAGGCATCGGTGTTAATTCAGCGTGAGGCAGGGAAAGAGTTTACCGTTTACTGTGATGTGTCATTCACGGGGTTAGGATATGTGCTGATACAAGAAGGGAAAGTGGTAGCGTATGCTTCTCGACAATTGAGACCTCATGAAGTGAACTATCCAACGCATGATTTGGAGCTAGCTGTAGCGGTTTTCGCCCTGTATATCTGGAGACGCTACTTGTATGGGGAGAAGTCCATTATCTATACAGATCACAAGAGCTTGAAATATCTCCTTACTCAGAAGGAGTTGAATTTAAGACAGCAGAGTGGATCGAGTTGTTGAAAGATTACGACTACTCGATTGAGTACCACCCGGGTAAAGCTAACGTTGTGGCAGACGCGTTAAGCCGTAAGGTAATATCTGACCTGAGAGCAATGTTTGCCCACCTTAGTTTATTCGACGACAGAAGTTTATTACCAGAATTGCAAGTGAAGCCAACATGGGTAAGTCAGGTTAAGGAGAAACAATTATTAGATGATGACTTGAGTGCTCGACTTCTGCAAGTACAGGATGGTGGAATAGAGGATTTCAGTTTGAACAGCGATAGAGTGTTATGTTTCCATGGGAAGGTTCGCATGCCGAAAGATGTATCGGGATTTGTGGGAACAGTTTTGGTGGCCATGACTGAAGCGAGAAGTAACCGAATTTGTGGGTAAATGCTTGACGTGTCAGCAGGTCAAAGCCGAACATCAGTTGCCTTCGGGGTTGTTGCAATCGGTCAAGATTCCACAGTGGAAATGGGAGAGGAGCACGATGGACTTTGTTAGTGGGCTACCCCTTACGCCTACTAAGAAGGATTCGGTTTGGGTAGTTGTTGATCGTTTGATGAAGTCTGCTCATTTCATACAGTGCGTGTGGACTACTCTCTTCAAAAGTTGGCTAAATTATAGCAGAGATTGTAAGGTTACATAGGGTACCAGTGTCGATCATTTCGGACAGAGACCCTAGATTTACATCGAGATTTTGGAAGGCACTGCATCAAGCATTGGGTACAAAGTTAGATTTCAGTACAGCGTTTCATCCACAGTCTGATGGGCAATCAGAGAGGGTAATTCAGGTTTTAGAGGATATGTTGAGGGGCTGTGTCATGGACTTCAGGGGTAGTTGGGAAGAATTTCTACCGTTGACGGAATTCGCGTATAACAATAGTTACTAGTCGAGTATTCAGATGGCGCCGTATGAAGCGTTATATGGTCCGAAGTGTCGTACACCTACATGTTGGACAAAGTTAGGTGAGCGTCATTTGTTGGGTCCAGAATTGATTTCTGAAACGGAAGATAAGGTTAAGCTAATTCGAAATCGATTGAAGGAAGCTACGGATAGACAGAAGTCCTATATCGATTTAAAGTGTAAAGACATAGAATTTGCAGTGGGTGACAAGGTTTTCTTAAAGGTGCCACGGTGGAAGAAAGTGCTAAGGTTTGGTCGGAAGGGTAAGCTAAGCCCCAGGTTTATCGGGCGTTATCGCGTGTTGAAACGTGTGGGACTAGTAGCTTATCAGCTCGAGTTACCTGCAGAGTTAAGTCAGATCCATGATGTGTTTCACGTTTCAATGCTAAGACGTTGTCGTTCGGATCCATCTCACGTAGTGCCAATGGAAGAAATTGAAATAAGGACTGATCTATCCTTTGATGAGGAACCAGTTGGGATTGTGGATCGTGATGTCAAGGTATTACGTAAGAAGACAGTTTCGTTGGTTAAAGTGTTGTGGCGGAACCATGGGTTAGAAGAAGCTACGTGGGAGCCAGAGGATGTTATGCGGCAGCAATACCCTTATCTCTTTTGACCAGGTAATTTCGAGGTCGAAATTTCTTTAAGGGGGTGGAACTGTAACATCCGGGATTTAGGGGCTCTGTATTATCTTGTTTCTACGTGTTTGGTATGCTCTATGTGTTGTTTATGTGTGTTTGGGGTCTCTTGGAAGGCTCAGGGTTATGCCGGAACCTTGGCCAAAATTTTATTTCTGGACTATTTAGGAGGGAAGCTAGTAGGGGGCAGGACTTAAAGTGTGTTGTTTGTGCTTGATGACACAAGAATAGGAGTGGTAAAGTGGCAAGGAGGCGCCACTTAGGGATCAAGTAAGTGAAGCCTCAAGGGGAGCAGAGGGGAGCAGGTTCGATTCATGTTGGCCGTAGTGTGGCTTTCATTTTTGCTCTTGCGTCAAAGGAAAGGGTGTTGGAATCGGTTGGGAACCTTTAAGAGTGGAGGAAATTTAGTCAAACATTTTGAATGGTTGGACAAGAGTAAAAAGGGGATTTGGAAACATTCAAATTATTTTGAATGTTTCAAACTAATTCGAATGGGTGGTCAAGAGTGTTTCAAGGAGAAATTTGGGGATAGAGGGGGATAATGTGCTAGCCGAATTCTTGAAGGGGGTTTGGTGAGGTAGGCATTCGGTTTACGGGTGTTAGTGCCAAAAATTTCAAAGGGTAAGCTTTAGGTAGGGAGCTCTCTTTTTTCGGCATTTGGGTGTGTTGTTTCTTGGGCAATTTTGGATTTTCTTTGTATAGCCGAAAGTCCCTAAAAGCCTTATTCATTCTTCTCTAGCCTAAACTGAAACTAATCCTCTCTTTTCCCATTTTTGCAACTTAAGTTTTCCCTCACCATCAAGGCCGAAAGAAACCTCTTTTCTTGCTTTTGTCGAAAGGTGTTCAACTCCTTGGCCGAACTTTCTACTCACTACCATTTCATCTGAGCACTTCTTCTTCACTTGAAGCCGAACCCTCCTATCATCTCTTTTCATTTCTTTCTTTCTCCTCTTCTTTTCATTTGTTTCATCTAGAAGCCGAAACCCCATTCCTCTTTTCTTATTATTGACCGAATCATCTCCTTCCATCATTCATTTCTGTCGACACCCTAATACCTTAGCCGTCCCTTTTGTTTTTCTCCTCTCTCTCCTCACTTGATTGCATATGTTCCTGTACCAGTTACCCCTGTGAGCCTAATCTAAACCCTTGTTATAGAATATTTTCTTCAAGACTGATTTCAAAGGTCTGTTGGTAAGTAGTCAATCATTTCTTTTTATTTTCTTCATTCTTTCTTGACAAAGCCGAATCTTCTCTCAAGGCCGAATCTTTAAATGATTGTTACTTTTTCTTCTCTAGAGACATTATTTGGTGTTAGCTTTTACGTGGAGCCAGGTGATAGAGATCGGTTTCGGAACTCAAGACGATTTGGGGGTGATAAGGTAAGAGGGATTCTGTTGTGATTTCTTATTTTTCTTTCAGTTTTTGGTAGCCAAAGTCGAATGGCTAATTGGCTTAATGTTTTGGAGGCTTTGGCTGAATATAGGTGGGGGTTGTGTTCGCATTCTTTTGGGAGACTTTCGGGATTCACTCGATTTGTGAACCAAGCCTAAAACTTTCGACTTTTGTCGATCTAGGTAAGGAGATCTATTCAGCTAAATCTATAATCCTACTTATATCTTATTCTATATTTTAACTCGGTTTTCTGACCAAGATCTATTCCATGGACTCGAATGCCAGCAATTCTAAGGAAGGGGTTGGACCGGTAAACCCATCCCCTAAGTTTAAGAGACGTGCCATGTCAGCGGTACGAGATTGGCCACCGGGTTGTGGGTCACCGAGCGAGGAATAGTAGCGAGATAGCGAGAGTTCTCACGTTAGCGATAGTGTCAGCATAGAAAGCATTGTATTACATGTTATCAGGTGTGTAACTCTCACACACTTCGTATTTTAATTTTGTTATTAACTCTGTTGGCTAAGAGCCGAAGTGATGAAAGGGGATCACTAAGATACCCTTGTAGGTAAGATCGAGGACTCCGGGTAAGTTCTGCTCTGTTCTGTTATCAACGAATGTATGTATGAGTGAAATGACTGTTTGTTATGCATTGAAAGCATGATCATACCATATTAATTGCTAAACATGGACACGAAATTGGGGTATGATGTGAAGAGGGAGGAAACATGATCTCTTTTAGACTGTCACCTATGGTTTGGTACCACAAGTGGGTTGCCCCGCATATTATATTTTGTGACTAAGTCTCAGTGGTTTGGAGCCACCAGTGGTTTGGTACCACATATATTATTTATGTGACTAGTCCTAGTGGTTTGGTACCACAGTGGGTTGGCCCTATGTATATTCATTAGGGATTGTCATCAGTGGTATGGTACCACTAGTGGGTTGGCCCCACGTATTACGATTTGTGACTTTTGTCACCAGTGGTTTGGAACCACTAGTGGTTAGGTACCACCAGTGGCTAGGTGCCACAGATACTGGGTAGAATTAGGAGTTATGGTGGATGGACATAATAGGTTGGTTGAGTTGCATTACATCCATACTTAATATATGAATCTATGTGAGAGCCCAAAACTCATTTGGATGGGGATTTGCACACTGAGTCTCGGTGAGTCACCCTCTCTGTTTAATTTTGCAGGTGATCCTTAGACCGCGAATATGGAGCCGAGGTGGACTCGAGGTGGCCATGAATAATGTTTTAAGAAATTTTATCTTTAATATTTATTTTGGATTATTACTAATTTAATTGGGGTTGGTATTGTAATAAGGCCATTTATACGTTGATTTGGTTTTTTTTATTTTAATTGTCACAGCATGCCTAATAAATTATCTAAGTGGGTGTTTCTCTAAAGTTAAAAACTTTGAATTTAAGATTTTATAAATGGAAAATTAAGATCGAGTTTTGGTAACAATTAACTCAAAATTTTCAAACTAAGACGCAATATTGTTTTCAATTGATCGCTTAATTTCTTAAAATTGGACTCGGGATTATGAAACCTGATCTGTATCACGGCTTAAGTTGAGCCATTGTTTTAAATCTTCACCAAAGGTGAATTAATACGCAAAATTTTTCCCAACACCTGGTTTTAAATTTGAATTTCTAAAGTTTTCTTCCCTGTAACACGCCAGATTTGGTCGTAGCATTTTGACCGGGTTTGGGGTGTTACAATCCTCTTGATGTTAGCCTCATTCCTGGTTGGATTCTAACTCGGTGCTATTTAACCATGACCTATAGTACCTATCGCACCAATTGCGACTCTAGAATTCGTACCCTGTCTACGACACTTCGGAGGTAGCTGCCTAGAACTCTAAGTCTAATTCGTAACTTGCATTTGACCAACTGAACGTGGACAATCCTTCACTTGGTGCTCTGTATACCTACATCTCAGACATGCACCCATCTTCTTCAACACTCACCCGGATGATGTTTTGTTTGATCTGGTGCCCTAAGTTTAGTATTTTCATCTTAGTACACTTGTATTTTTTTGAACAAATAGGATAATAAAACTATTCTTGAATTACTTTAATACTTTGTATATTGTCCTCACATTATTTTTGCATGTGAAGAAAAATGGAAGCAAATGATGCTCATTGGTTGTCTAAATGTTCAACTAATACTAAGCGATAATATGTGCTCAGATTGAAGTATGTGGCCCCATGAGTGTTAGTGCAAGAGGTGGTTACGAGTATTTTGTAACTTTTATTGATGACTATTCTAGATATAGGTATGTGTACCTAAAGCACCACAAGAGTGAAACCTTTGATAAATTCAAAGTGTTTTGAGCGAAAGTGGGGAAACAACTAGGTTTACCCATGAAGACACTTTGATCTGATTGAGGTGGGGAATATTTACCTGATGGGTTCTTAAAGTACCTCATAAAGAATGGGATTCTATCCAAGTTAACAACCTCAGGCACTCCACAACACAGTGGTATGGTAAAGAGAAGAAATCATTTGTTGTTAGACATAGTACGTTCGATGTTTTGTTATTCAAAGCTGCCAATCACTTTTTGGGGATATGTTGTACAAACAACTTGTTATGTTCTGAATGATTTGCCAACTAATGCAGCATCGAAAACATCATACTAATTGTGGCATGGTAAGAAGTTAAATCTTAATCATTTTAGGATTTCAGGATGCCTAACCCACGTATTGGATAAAGATACGGGTGAGTTGGACTCATAGATAGAATTATGCATGTTTCTAGGATACCTAAAGGGAAAAAATGGTGGTTTTTTTATAACTTAAAAGAGCAAACTTTTATAGTCTCAACTCATGCTACATTCAATAAAGAACGTTACATGAATGACTTCAAACCTCGGAGTAAAAAGGTACTCGAGAAGCCTCGTTGAAATTAAAAAAAAAACCTACGAAAATGGTTCTAGAACCAACTCCCTGTGGTATACCTACAAACGATCAGCAGCATAGGGAGCATCATCGCAGTGGGAGGGTCTCTAGTAGGCCTGAGTTCTTCAAATATGGCGAAAGTTTTTTTAACACTAAAACTACCGAACAAGAAGATGATGACTCACTCGCATATGATGAAGCATTGTTGACTGTTGATTACAAGCTCTGGGAAATAGCTATGAAAGTTGAGATGGACCATATGTATTCCAACTTAGTGTGAGAACTTGTAGACTTATCAGAAGGGATAAAATTCATAAGCTGTAAGTGGATATACACGAGGAAAAGAAATGTGAATAGAAAAGTGGAAACTTATAAGGATGGACTTGTAGCAAAAGGTTATACTTAGAAACAAGGCATCAATTATGATGAAACATTCTCTTTGTGTAACCCCCTTAACCCGTATTTGTCGTTGGATTAGGGTCACAGAGCATTACCATACAATTGGAACATTTAAACTCAAATTCATTTAATAACATTAACATATCATAAACCAATTATACACATACATATTGTCCCTAGATCGAGCCCTTGGCGCCCTAAAAATAACTTAGAAACAACTCGGGATTGAATTTAAAACATTTGGAAAGTCTAAGAAAAGTTGACAAAAATTTAGAAACAGGGGTCACATGGTCGGGCACACGGCTGAGACACATACCTGTGTCTCAAGCCATATAACCTTCAAACTAGGGACACAAGGTCGTGTCGCAACCCATATCCTCACTGCTGTAACTCTCTGAGTAGCGTCACACAACTGTATCACATGCCCATGTGCCAAGCCATGTAACTCCCTGAGTTGCCCCACACACCTATGTGCCAAGCTGTGTGCTAAGCCGTATAACTCACTGATTTGTATACAAAGGAACTCTTAGATGAAACACGGCCATGTTGCCAAGTCGTGTGCTACACATGGTTGAGTCACACTCCTGTGTCTCAAGCTATATGGACCTAAAATTCACCTAGAATCAAACCAATGCTATAACAGCCCTGTTTTTAATCAAATCAAAATAGTGGTTTTGGGACAAAAAATATGAATTCAAAATATTTATTTTATTATTATTTTAATGTTTATAGCATGATTGAATTATTGTGTGAAATTTTCGTAGAAATTTTATCGTTTGACTAGTCAATTTGATAAAAAGGACTAAATCGCGTAAACTGTAAAAGTGAAGTTCTATTAGCTGAAGGTATCTAATAGCTATAGAACCTTAAAATTAAGGTCCTTATGTGATAATTACACCATTACTTATTAAGTGGACAATGATGGACATAAAATGGATGATATTAAATGGTTTTATTAAAGGTAAATTTTGTAATTTAGTTATTAAGCATAAAATAAATAAAATAAAACAAAATTAATTATTTTTATCATCTTCATCACCCGAATTTAGAGAATAAGAAAACCAATTTTAGGGCTTTAAACATTCGGTCACATACAAGCTCAATTGAAAGTTTGTTTTTGTCCCATTTTTAATAATTTCTATGTTTTTGAGATCGTTGTAGCTTAGTCTAGCTAGCCCAGAGACCATTTTACAAAACTGTTAAAGATTTTGAATGTTTCCATTGATGAATACATGAGTATTTTGATGTCTAATGATAGATTTTGAATGCTTGTTAATAGATATACAAGTTTTGTTCAGTGATTTTTAGTGAAAATACAAATTAGGGATTAAATTGTGAAATGTGGAAATTTTACGGTTAAAACGTGAAATAAATGAAAAATATGGGCTACTAGGGGTATTTTAGTAATTCAGCTATCATGGGTCTTAAAGAAATTTCATGAATTTGTGATTTTGCGTATTAAGGACTAAATTGTAAAAGTTGTGAAATTCTAGGGGTAAAAGTGTAAATGTGCTTCAATGTATGTTTTGGCTTAAATTGAATAGAGAGATTATTTTATAAGTTAATCTTGAATATAATTAGATCAATAAAAGTGAAATTCGGATCTAGATCAGGGGAAAGCTAAAGTTATCGACTAATCAATCTATTTCGTCATTTTCACATCCGAGGTAAGTTCATATGTGATAAATTTTATTATAAATGTATTTGAAATGCTTTGATATTGTATAAGTTGTGAATACGAAACTTTAGATAAGTTTAACAATGACTCGATGGTAATTCGGCATTCGAAATCCCAGTTGAACCTTAGGAATAGTTTAGGATATTAGTCACATGTCATTAGAGGATACAATGAGTTGGCTTCGGGCAATGATGTTGGCACTTCGGGTGCGAGTTATACCGATTTGGCTTCGGGCCATGAATATTGGCTAATTTGGTTTCGGGCCACGATATCAGTAATTCGGATATAAGTTACCTTGATTTGGCTTCAGCCTATGGTATAGGTACTTATTGTGCAAGATTCTTGAGTATCTAACTTATATTTTGAATGGTTCACCAGGTAAAACAATGATGTGGTTGAGAATGTGATTTGTACGAGATGGTATAGATATCTGCATAAACTATATTAGCTTTGAATCGAAGAAATGGTGAAGAAAGTATATAGTTTTGTGAATGAGTAATTGAAAGGTTTGTTAGTTGATGTGAATTCATGTGTTTATAATAAATTTTTGAATTATGTGTTTATGATTCTATCGGGTTTATTTTATACGGGCTTACTAAGCTATAAAGCTTATGTTGTTTATTTTTCTATGTTTTTATAGTGATTTCAATCTAGTTCGGATTCAGGGATCGTCGAAGATTGCATCACACTATCCACTTATCACTTGGTACCTATGAACTTTGGTATTATAAGTATATGTCATGTATAGGGACTTTGAGTCATTTTGGTATATATAGCATGATTTTGGCCATTTGTGTTGGCTGATAAATATTAAGTGTTTGGTTTTGTGTTAGCCATGTAAGTTGTCTTATTTTGGAAATTATGTGATGTGTATATATATATATATATATATATATATATATATATATATATGTTTCAATGCCTCTTAGTGCTTTGGTGTGTTTTCTTGGGAATGGCTTGTTGGTTGCAACTTTCAAGGTAGCTAATGGTTGACGAATTGAGAATGGTTGTGCTTGTGGTTTTAGTCTAAGAAATGCTTAGTTGAAATGGTACATATGAATGCTTTGGAAATGTGAATTGGCATGATTTGAGTAGGCAAAATTTGGTATTATAAGTATGTTAGTTGTTGATATTGAAATGGTACATTTTAGTTTTTATTCTGGTTGATTTGGATGCCCATATATGCTATGAATGTGCATCAATTGAATTGTATAGGTGTGTGCAATTTGGGGTGGAAAAATGGCTTGATATATAGCCTATTATTGTACACACGAGCAAAGACACGGGTGTGTGTCTCAGCCTTGTATGATACACGATTATGTTTCATGGTCGTGTTGTAACACTCCTAACCCGTATCCGGCACTTGAAGAGGGTTACGAGGTATTACTGCTCAATTCAACACATATAGCATACATATATCAAACTTAAAGCATTCATTCTTATAAATCATTCAACACAATTACATTGTCCCTTGTAAGGGCCTACGATGCCTTAAACATGCTTTAGAAGTGGTTTGGGACTAAACCGATAACATACGAATTTTTTTGGAAATTTAGAAAATTTTCAACCATACAGGGATCACACGCCCGTATGAATAGGCCATGTGCCTTACACGGCTCCAGACACGCCCATGTCTCAGGTTGTGTGGAAACAGGGCATACATACTGACTTGGGTCACACGGACAACCACACTCCCGTGTGCCCTTCAAAGTGGCCACACACGTCCGTGTGCTAGGCCGTTCCAAACATGTAGGGTATACTGACTTATGCAACATAGCCAAGTCACACGCCCAGGTGCTAGGCCGTGTGCTAGTTAAGGGGTATACTGATTTGTATCACACAACCATGTCTCTGTCTGTGTCGACAAAAATAGGCCATTTGCAAGGCCAATTTCCCACCCCAACTTCAATGTACCTACACAAGGCAAAATGGTACCATTTCTATACACAAAAGGGCAACCAAATCAATCCCAATTCATGCACAATTCATGTTATACAAATACAACCATTTCACTTACTCAAACATATACCAAAACAACATGATCTTTAACCTTAATTCATACAATATATATACCAACTTAATATTCACAACTGAAAACCATCCTCATGTAACACCCCTAACCCATGTCCGTCGCTGGATTAGGGTCACGAGGCATTACTAAACAAAACACAGCACAAAACAGGCATATGTATATATATATTAAAAACAAAGAATAGTAACTAGCAGCCCAATTATACAAGTTACATTTTCATGTATGTAACACTTAATCGGCATAATGTGAAAAATACTTTACTACTTATAATACATAACCAATTCATGCTTTAAAATTTAATCATATCAATATTAATAATAATTTAATCATTTATTCAACACAACTAATTTACATCATATCATAACACATATACTATATAACTTCAATAGCCGAACCTTATGACCAAAGTTCATGGCATTCGAATTCCTAATTAATCATCAATCCTATTATATTTCAAAAATAACGCATACATAAATCGACCTATTTATAAACATCCATTTCAAATGTTAAATACCAAACATATCTATCTATGTACTTATGCAAATTCACTCATAAAGTCAAAACAAAACATATCATTTAGCCTGTTTAATATCCATACATAAAATATTAGTAAACATTACCAAATAGTCTAATAATATCTTATTCATTACCAATTCATATACATTTTACATTATTATTATTAATCATATTTGTTCATGAATAGGCAAATCATGTTACACTAAATTCACATGCTTAATAATCGATCCAAAATTTCATACACCAAACTATACATCACCCCATTTATTCGGCTATTAAATTACCCATAAATTTTTTTACCCATTTCATCAAAATAAAGTTCCCCTTTTTAGCACAACTAACGATTCAAACATACCTATTTTGCATGCATATTATCAAATTTATACTTTATATGCCAACCATTCAAATATATATACCATTATTAAAATTTCATGCTTATCAAAATGAACCAATTACTATGGCCGAATTTACTACCTCATATTTAGCACATTTCGTAATCAATCATTGAACTTTTAAATAATGAACCACAATTAAACATATCATAGATATATCTATTTGTCTTACCCATCATTAGCCGAATATAACTGTACATTATTTACCACCTTCAAGCTTATTCATAGAATAAGTTATACTATATAAATGAGTCAATAATAAACCACAATCAAATCACATTCATTACATATCTCATTGCCAAAACACTTAACCAAGCACCATATTATATATCCATGATATTACTTCCCAAACAAACTTAAACCATAATCAAATATAATTAAACTCAAGCCTAGAAATCAAACTCATTAAGCATTTAATGAAAAACATGTAAAACCAAGCTTAAACAAAATGAGTAAGCCATTTTCGCAGAGCTTTATATATACATGCCCCCCCCAAAAAAAAAAAATCAAGCATTCCAACTAGACTATACATGCCATAAGTTCAATTTCAAACTTAACAAAATACTAAAAAGAGTGGATAGTGTGATAGGCTTTGCTGATGATCCCTGAGCTCGTAACATGAATCCAAAATATATAAAACAGAGGTAAACAAAAGCGAAGTAATATCAACCAGCTTAGCAAAATCAAATATACAAAGTTATATTAAGTAGTGAATTATATACAATCATAAATAATTACTCAAATTTCAATATCAAAATCACACAATATATCCCTTGGCCAAATACACATAGCTGAAAAATTATACATATCTCACATGTTTAAACATTAACCTTTGTACAATGAACTAAATATATAACTTACCTTTCTCTTCATAACACAGTTTATATACGTACCTGAGTTCTTTTAATTCATATTTCACAATGGCCTTCACTTACACAGCCCGTTGAACCATTCAGAATTCAAAAGGATACGCGGATAGTTGAAAACCCGTACAATGCCAACGTCCCAGACGTGGTCTTACATGTAATCACATATCGATGCCACTGTCCCATACAGTGTCTTACACGTAAACACAAGTCGATGCCAACGTCCCAGACATGGTCTGATCGCTAGTCAAAGTCTTAAAATTTATATAAAGAGAATGATCGAACCTAGAAACTAACTATGAAAATGATTTGAGGCAAGTTGTAACACCCCAAACCTGGTCAACACACCACGACCGAATCTGGCATGCTATGGAGTGAAAACATTTTTGAAAACACCAGTTACCGGTTAAATTTTATAAAACTTTTTTTATTGTATACAGATAAAAACTTAGTAATCGGTGATGTTTAAGATTGTCTTATAGATGTTAAGAAATTTGGGAAAACACATGTTTAGAAACCCATTTGTTAATACCAAGTTTAGAAAACATTTGATTTTGATTAAAAACGGTTGTGTGAAGAGTTTATCCATTTGCCTTTGAAGTTGAGTGAAAGATTTAGAGTTTGTAAAATCATCCAGGTTACCTCTGATTATGTTATGATTGTTGTTACCCGATGGTAACGTTTGAAAACCCGAAGAGATATAGTTTAGAAAACCTTTCTTTTTACAGGTTAATTTTATCATATCCATAAATCCAACATGTAATTTATAAGCAGAAATACCATCAAGTAATAATAAAACCAAAATAAACTTACCAGCCTTATTACAAAACCAAAACCAAATTTAAGGAAAATCAAATAAACCGGAGTAAGAAGTTAAAGTCAAAAACCCGAAAACAAATCTGCATGGCCACTCGAGTCCTCCCCGGCTCCATATCCACGAACTATGCCTCATCTGCAAAATGTAAGGGAAGGGGTGAGTCACCAAGACTCAGTGTATAAATCCCCAACCCGATAATTCACCCACTTACACAGATCGTTAGCAAAACATGCAAATCATGCAACCCATAACCTAACCATCCAATCTCCTTTAACTACTCCGTGTGGTCAAAACCACTGGTGGTCAAAACCACTGGTGATCGAAGTCACAAATACATATATATCAATGATGGGGCCAACCCATCGTGTGGTCAAAACCACTGATGACAATCCCGTAATATATCATGTGGGGCCAACCCACTATGGTGCCAAACCACTGGGACGAGTCACAATATCCATATGTGGTCAAAACCACTGGTGACCGAAGTCACAAATATCAATCGTGTGGTCAAAACTGTAAGAGTATGCCCAAAGATCAATCATGATATGGTTGTAATAACATACTTAATTTACCATGTTTATTAATATAAAGCATTGTCATTATTATTTCAGTTTTTCTTTCTGTGTGTATAAATAAACTGTTTTATAATAATGTCCTGAGAATAATATGATTATTCTTAAAAGATCCTTAGTCGAGTATTATTGTTGACTAGGACAACAATAATGCATTAAGACTGTCATGTAGTTGATTGATGATAAAGAGTTGTCGTTGATATGGAGTGTCAAAATCAATGCATGAATATGTGTGTTAGAGAACAACATATTGGATTGACCCGCTATGAGTATGTTTCTTGGATTATTATGCAATTGTCACAACATTACTCATAGTGATTAATATGTACATGATCCTCGGACTTGAGATCATTATTATCCCAAAGATCGTGAGTTGTATATTTTGATCTGATCAAACATACCCCAGTAGGAGTTGTTCTATAAAGGCTGATGTTGGATATACCACAATCTATGTCGAGGGATATGGTTGATCAATAAATGATAAGTTCCTCCTACATAATAGGAGTAATATCTTAGGCCACTTGATTGAGTGAGACTAGAAATGCATGGCCATGCTCAAATAAGTTGATATGAGATGTCATACTAATTTGTATATCATAGTCTACTCAAGATATCAAGAAACATGGGATGGACTATGCAAGTGTGACTATCCCATGACTTGTATCCGTTCCAGAGATAAAGGACTTAAGGATTAATGCATGAAAGGTTAATCACGAATGGTTATGTCGAATCATGACTTCTTGTAACTTAGGTAGCAATGATGCATTGCTAGATGCCACTCATTGTCTGTGACAATAGAATCGTTCTAGTATTACTGCTAGCGTTGCAAGAACCTACAGGGTCACACCCTATGGTTGAAATGAACGGAATAAAATATAGTTGGTATTGTGTTTGGTTGTCACATGAATTAAATTAATTAAAGAATTAATTTAATTGGGCAATCAAATATTGAACATATTATATGTACAAGGATGTTGTACACATAATGATAACATAATTTTATTAATACATGAATTTGATTCATATATAAATTTAAATAAATATAATTTACCGAAATCCTTATTATAATTAATGTAATTATAATTTTCAGATATAATTAATGTAATTATAATTTTCGGTTAAAAACTTTATTGTATTTATTTAATCTTGTAATACATTCAAGAGATACCAATTCTAAAAGGCCCAATTAAGAGGATACTTATTATAAAAGTCCCAATGAGAAAGGCACCCATTATAAAAGGTATTAAAAGGAGACAAAGCCTGAAAAGAAAAACCCTAAGTGATTGCTTGTTAGGTCTAGCAGCCGTCAAGCAAATAAACCTCCAAAATAGTTTTGGAGATTACTTCCGTTCATAGTCAAACTGGGTGGATCACGTAGAGGCCGACATCGGAAAAGGTTGTGGCTTGATTCAACAGTAGATCAAAAACTATTGTTGCCAAGGCGTTGCTGTCTACTCAGATTGAAGTTTTGGTAATTTCAAAACCTTTATTTCACCTCGATTTGTTCCTCACACATGGATTCCTGATTTGGATCGCCGGATCTAATTTTATTCTGCTGCGCCATGGTGTTTCGGCGTTCCAACAAAAACCACTGGTGGTCAAAACCACTGAGACTTAGTCACAAATCATATCAATAGTGTGGTTAAAACAACTGGTGACCGTAGTCACAAATCAACTGATGGGGCCAACCCATCTTGTGGTCAAAACCACTGGTGACAGTCCATATAAATCAACCCCCTCCTCTCATCAACCCTTTATCATGTTCATCACATACCTGTCATAATATCAGATGGTCATGCAAAGCATATATAACATGGCATTTAGCAGAACATGATGACATAGACATATATATATCGTAAATCACATAATAGGGGACTTACCCAGAATCCAAGCTTATGCCCACAAGGCAAAGTCACCAATACCAAAGGTTACATAGTAACATAATAAGCATCATTAAACTAATAAAGTGTGTAAGCGTTTACACACCTGACTATACGTAGATCTAATGAGAAATCCTAAAGCTACGCGATACTACGAGATCTCGCAACGTATGCCTTCACTGCTCCTACAATCGGCCAATGCTTAGTTAGTAATCAAAAGCCCTATTCGGCTTAACTAGAAATCCCGGAAAGGTGTCGCCTCAAATGTAGCACTCACCTTAAGCTGATTTGGTTACCAACCAAATCCTGAACCACGTGATGATCTCCCTTGTAATCGGCTAAACCTTAATACACACAGATGGTCAGCCTTCGGCTTTTGAATGATTAAGAAACGGATATTGAGATGCTAGATCCCTTACCTAGATCGACCACCAAATTCCGAAGACTCACTGGATTTGGTTATGGCCCTCCCTGCATTCGGTTTCAACATAACTCTTAGAATCCATAGACCATTCGGCCATAACATACATCCCGAAATCACCTGAGTTAGTCACCCCCTTACCTTGATGATTGATTTGGCCTCTCAACACTAATGATCGGCACCCCCTATTGATGCTAGAGGTTTCAGTTACCAACATGAACCAAATAAAGATGGGAGTTAACACTTAGATTTTTAGTATAGAAAGATAGAAGAGAATAAGAGGAAGAAGAAGTCGTTTACCAGGATATTCGGCCAACCCAAATAAACAAAATAGGTTCGGCACTTGATATGACCAATAAGAAAACGCAAGAGAAGAGGGACTTAGAAGCAGGGTATTCGGCCAAGAAGAGAATCAACAAGGCTTCGGTTTTTTTTTTGAAAGTGATACAATTGAAAGAAGAAAATAAAATGGACAAGAAGGGATTCGGCAAAGAGAAAGAAAACTTCAGGCACAAGAGACTTGGAAGAAGAAAGATGTCGACAGAAGGAAGGGGTGTTGGTTTTGGCTTGGTGTAAAAATGAGAAAAGAAAAGATAAACAATAACGGATTCGGCGAAGAGAGTGGAAGAAATTTCGGCACAAAGGGAATTGGAACAAGAAAGAAAGAAGAGGAAAATTTGACCAAGGAGATTTCGGCTTGAACCAAATAAGAAGAAGAAGAACACAAGTGGTGGATTCGGCAATAGACTATCCCAAGTGAACCGAAAAGAAAAGCAGAAGATGGCTACTGAGGTTTCGACTATTCAACAAATAATGCACTCATGATTTAATTTTGACACTAAATCGACAAAAAAAGAACCCCCTTCTAACTAGCCGATATACTCTCCTAGCCCACCATAAACATTCGGCCACCACCCAAAAATGAATCCTAAACCGGTAGCCACCCCTCAAAAATTCGGCTACACACACAACACTTGCCGTCCCCTTCTTTTTTCCTTGAATTTCTCTCATCCACTCATTCAAACAAATTTGAATGAGTCAAACACCAAATTTTCCTCCCTTCCATCCATTTAAAATCTGATAGCTTGATCCTCATCCACCAAGAGAGTCCCACCTGAGCACTCTACTTCCCCAGCTTTGGCGTCAAAAAGAATAAGCAGGAGTGCCATTCATGCTGCTCGAACACAGGCACTCCCTCCCTGCATGTGGCGTCATTTCCCTTGCCCTTAAGTGGCGCCTCCTTGCCACCTTTCAAATTGATTCCTTGTGTCAAAATTCTCCAATACATTCTCTTAACCCCTATATCACCTAGCTCCCTCTTCCTAGGTACTAAAAAGAAATTTTTAGCCCTAACTCAGGCCTAACCCAGGGTTATAACTAGACCCTTAAACATGGTAAATCAACATTATAACAATTCATCACATCCACACAAGCAAAATGCAGAACCCCGATTTAAGGATGTTACGCAAGTGCACATATCGAACAGTAGTATAGCTTAGAGAAGACCAGATTGTCGAACCCAAAGGAACTAAAGGTACTAATACTAGCTTTATTTTTATTATCTAGCCTAAAATAAATAAAGTTGTTATTTAATCTAAATTTATTAACTACTAAGTTAAAGACGCAAAGACAAAAAGAATGAATTGAGGAAAATGACTTGAGGAAAAACCCAGTTGATTAAAATGATACACTTAGGAAGAATCCACCTAGACTTCACTTGTTATTTAACACTAAACCAGATGATTTATTCACTTGACTTGATCCGTGAGATTCCCTAATTTATATTAAACCCTCTCTCGAAGCGAATAACGTCTAACCCTAGGTTGATTAATTGAAATCTCTTTCTAATTAAACCCCTAGAATCGCATTAACTCGATCTATGGACTCCCATATTAGGTTTCACCCTAATCCGACAAAATCTCGTCACCCTATCTCTAGGTGTGCGATCAACTCCGCTTAATTATGCTAGATCTACACTTAAGTAGGGACTTTTACTCTTCCACCTAAGCACATACAACTTGAATTAATATCCCAGAAATATCAACACAAGAATTAAGCACACAAAAATAAGAACAAATCAAGTATTTATCATATAGTTTAGAAAACAATAACAAGGTCCGTCTTAGGTTTCATCCCCTTCAGGTATCTGAAGGATTTAGTTCATAACTATAAAAGAAAACATCTCAGAAGAAAAGATAAAACAAAACATAAGAAGTCCCTAAAACCCCCTAAAGGAATTGAAGGAGAGATCCACCGTCTTGGGTGGAATTCTGACTTCTTGAGATGGATCAACTGGCTATCTTCGAGTGATTTCCACAAATTTGACCTTTCCGGTTCGACTCCTTGGCCTAGCTAACCCCCTCTTTAAGGTTATACTTAGGGGGTTTATATAGGCTTTTGAAATAGGTTTCTTTGCCACTAAGTATCCTTTTCTGAGTAGAATTGCTCTTCTCTACGACAGGGACACGGCCATGGCACACGCCCGTGTGAATCGTATTTAGGCCGTGTTCGGGGTTCTTTAATGAGGCACGGTCGTGTGAATCGTCTCTAGGCCGTGTTTGGAGTTCTTTAATGAGGGACGACCGTGTGAATCGTCTTTAGGTCGTGTTCTAGTTTATCAGGGAGGCACGGCCGTGTGGGCTTAAGTCCAGGCTGTGTCGATTTCCACTTTAGCCCAATTCGGTCTGTTTTAGGCGCGTTTCTTGTTGTTTCTATCATCCGGTGCTTTCCTGAGTATAAGACATGAAAAGAAAGGATTAAGAGCATCTTTTTACATAAATCAAGGGATAAATCATGCAGAAGTATGCTAAATGTGGGATTAAAATATGTTACTTTTACGGTTTATCACATACCCCCACACTTAAGTTTTTGCATGTCCTCAAGAAAAATTCTCAACTTACAATTAAAATAAACTTTCCATGATTCATAATTCCTATCAATAATGTCTTATCATAATTCATAGATAATTTATACATGGATAATTTAACTCAAAGGGTCCTAAAGATTCAAACAATATAACTCAAAGGGTCCACACAAATCACTTGAAGTGTTTAAGGTTCAGGAAAAGAAGCATTCATAAGTCGAACATGAAAAATTACTCCCATAGGCTTGGCTAAAAATCAAATCTCCACAACAGTAAAATGAGATGATAAACAGATCAAAAGGTCTTTACAGGGTTGTAACGGGGCTAGGTTAAGGGTATGGATAAAGGCTGAATTAGAAGGCTAGAATCGAGATTGACCTGACAAATTACCTATCTAGAAAAATAAATTGATCTAAAATAATTACATCAATTGAAAACTAATAATACGAGCTCTTTCAAGATTTGAAATTTAAACATGTAAGCTCTCTTAATTATAGAACTAATAATGAATATACTTTGAATTTTTTTTAAGAACAAATCAAATAATAAAGGATAAATTCAACTACTGAATATAATTATATAACTAATCAAATCAAATCTCGATATAAGGGTAGTCAAAAAGGAATGGTGATAACAAATACAAGAGGTTTTGGGTTAATATTAGTGGGTGAGTTAATAAAAAAGGTTGTTAGGATTAAATCGGGTTCACTAGGGTGAATTATGAAGGTAGGCTTTTTAGTGGAGTAAGTGGGTTAAAACCTAGGTGCCTTTATCATCTCTATATATCAAATCAAAGGTGTGGTCTTGACATTTATAATTGAGGCAAGTTCTAGAATAACAGTTCAATGTTGACACACTCATAATCAATAAGGTGAGCAAGAAAAGGAATATATGCTCTATAAGGCTCAAAATCTCACAAAAATTATAGGAGTATTGATATCAACCTCGTAAATTTCAAATTTCAAGATAACATTCAGATTCAGGTAGACAACCTAAAAATTTTAATTCTGAAAAAATTAGACTTATCGTGCTTGATTCCCTAGTATCATTCAAATTTAATCATCAATGCACAATTAGCTATGGCTTACTCAAAAACATATCAATAACAATCATAAATCATCGGAAATTTCATCCTAATTAGTAATATGAGGAAATTACTTAAGAATAAGATATAATTCAGGGATTTGAGAATAATGTAGAAAGTTAGGCATTTTCTCGAAATATCTATTCACCCCTCACACTCAAGATGTACATTGCCCTCAATGTATAAAGATATATAATAACATTTAAGAGATAATCAAAAGAGAAGGGGAGAAGTGAAACTTCCTAAATTATGGATGATTTCCTCGAGTCAGAGGTGAAAAGGTGATGACTTATGTAATATTGAATTACTCCTAGTGATTTGTTCGTTATTTGGAGTGTGCAATTTAAATTGTGAAGTCATCAGTTAGATGTCTCGGTGGCATGATTAAACAAGTGGTTGTTAGTAGTACTCGAAGGTTAGATAGCCTATGATATCTTGAATGAAATAAAAGTTTGAAATATAAAATGCAACACGTTTAAATAAAAACAAGAATAGAAATTAAAACTAAGAACAACAAATAAAGAAGAGAAAACTAAAATTAAAGATAATAAGAGGACTCAGATGTCCTCATCATCTGCTAGGTCTTGCAGTGGTGGTGGTGAAGAAATATGGAAGTGATGACAAATCTACTGAAGGGTGGCCTCGATCCCGTCAAAACGTCAAGCGGTGTTATTGAACTGCTGAGTATAGTACTGCTCGAACTGTGTAAGGCATGCTGAGATGTCCGAAAGTGAAGCTGTTACATGGGAGGATCGTTGGCTCGGGAATGGTTCCTCATGTGGTGGTGGGACATCGTCAGGAATGTCCTCATGCTCCTCCTCGTCAGTGGGGAGGGCTAATTGGTATTAAGGAGGATCGGTCCCACGCTAATATTTGATCATTCTCATGTGCAGCATCGTCGGGATACCCTGGGGTATCATCTGTCCCATCAGTGTTAAGGAGGAGGTCTGGTTCTCGGTATTGAGGAGGCTAAAGTACCGAGCCAAATGTGTGATGTATGGGCCCATCGATAGGATTCCCCTCCTATGTGGCTCCGTCTGATGTGGTATGGCACAGGCTATGAAATAGGCTAGGTCAAAGACATGCGCGTTTGCCATGCACCACAGGTAGTAGACGTTGTGAGTGTTTACGACGCTGGTGCTCTCGCATTGACCTGTAAGAGTGTGGGCCAAAATTGCGTGGACGCACCTTAGAGACGGGGCTAAGGCCCTCGCCTTGGAGCGACTGGGGTCGTAGTTGCCCTTGTGGGGGGCTACATTATACCAACAGCTGACGGGGGTCAAATGGATGTAGCGGTGTAGCTTGGAGAGGTCATTTTCTGCCATTAAGTCCTCTGTGTAAAGGCCGAGTGCGGCCCCGAATTGTGGTTCATTTAGTCGTCGTACCGTGCCTCCTAAACGGAATTGAATTGTGCCCGGGTCATCCTATTGGGCCATCACTGTCTGTAGTGTAAAGGTGGTGCAAAACTCCAAGGTGAGTTCCAAGTACGTGAGTTCGATGTTGTTAAAGAATTGCTCCTGCAGCTCGGTTGAAAGAAGTGCTCGGATATCGACTGCTAGCCTAACCTATTCTAAAGCGTCCCAGTCAATGCACCTACCGGTACCGAGAGGTCATGCCCGAAATGCCCTGTACCGTTCCTCTTAGGCCTCCTGAGTAAATTGGAGGAACTGGTGGCGTACTTCGGAAGAGGCACTGGCGGAGGACGAGCTGGGTCCCTTTTGTTTCTTAGTTGGGGCGGTCGCGGTTCGTTTTCCTCTCGACGATGACATTGTACTTGAAAATAGTTTATATTCAAGTAATGTTTGTACCAAATTAAATCAAGCACTTTTATCTAGACCCAAAATATATAAAGGCTAAATACGACTATTCTAACTATGAGCAACCAATTTTATTCTATCTAATCTAAAATAAATATCTAAAGCAAAAGTTTCAATATGGCAATCAAATGAGTTTGGAATAGAGTAAATAACATTAATAGGAGAAAAGGAAACTAGATAATATGAAAATCTAAACTAGTTCTAAATTTCAAGGAATTATTCTAAAATAAAATAATTAATACTAATAGTAAAAATGAACAAAATATTATGAAAATTAAGTGAAACAATCAGTAAATGGTTGAAAATAAAGTAATGAAGGGAACCAGCAGTGTTTTGGGGCTGTGACAGTGTAAACAATTGAACACTGGCTGAGCACGATGGTGCACAGTCATGTGGTGTGATTTTCCTGGGCAGCACGACGGTGGTAATGGTGTGGGCTCCTGTTTAGCATGGGCATGGGTGCGGTTTTGTATGGGTTTTGGAAAGAAGGGAAGGTTGAGGGGTTTTGAGGGTCAAAATGTGGGTGATTTTGGGTATGGTGGCCGGATTTGGGAGAAAAGGGGGTAAGAGGATCGCTTTAGGGTTGGTGTTGTGGAAGATGAACGGTTAAGTTGCTTAAATAGGGGTGGGAGCAACGGGTAGGGGCCACGCCCGTGCTTAATTTTAATCAGCCCGTGTTTTTTGTGATTTTGAATTTTGGGAGCGTTCAGGGTTCTTGGGCACTGCCGTGGGTAAAGTGGCACGCCCGTGTTTTTCTTCACACGGTCGTTTAGAACGGGTGTGTTCTGCCCATTTTCGACAAGTCAGTATCTTTACAAGGTTGTGAGGCATGGCCGTGTCTTTCCCGTGTTTGGCAAGTCAGTAGAGTCCACGAAAAGTCAGCACGGGCATGGACTATTATCGCAGCCCGTGTTGGGAAAAAATTTCTTTTTGTCGTGCACAGCTACTGGCATGCCCGTAGTTCCTCCCCTGGCTTCCACACGGCCACGGGAACGCTCGTGTGCAAGGCCGTGTGGTCTAAAACCTGCGCTTTGTTGGATTAATTAGTATGGAATTAAATGCTAAAAATTAAGAATTTAATGTTAGTAAGAATAGTGCTCGGGTTGCCTCCAAAGAAGTGGTGCTCGTTTAAAGTCCTAAGCTAGACTTACCCTGTTTTCATTTCTAAAAGAAGGTTCATAGAGCTGAAGCTCCTCTCTCATATCCCTAAAATTTTCACCATTATAAATTTTGAGTCGGTGACCATTTACCTTGAATGTGCCTTGATTGGGATGAGTTACCTTCATTGTGCCATAGGGAAAGACTGTTTTAATCATGAATAGACCTGACCATCTTGAATTCAGTTTCCCAGGAAATAATTTAAGCCTTGAGTTGTATAGCAGGACCAAGTCCCCTACTTCGAATTGTTTCAATTTTTTTAGACGAGCATCATGGCGTCACTTTGTTGCCTCCTTGTATAGATTTGAGTTCTCGTAGGCATCAGCTCTACATTCGTCTAGCTCGTTCATCTGCATCATTCTTTTCTTTCCTGTAGCTTTAAGATCGTAATTTAAAAATTTTATAGCCCAAAAAACTTTGTGTTCTAACTCGAATGGTAGATGACAGTTTTTCCCGTAGACAAGTTTGTATGGGGATGTTCCTAGGGGGTTTTAAAAGCTGTTCTATATGCCCATAGGGCATCATCCACATTTAATGCCCAATCTTTTCTATTTGATTCAACCGTTTTTTCTAGGATGCGTTTAAGTTCTCGGTTTGCTACTTCAACTGGCCCACTGGTTTGAGGGTGATATGGGGTAGCTATCCTATGGTGTACTCCATATTTTTTTAAGACTTTGTCAAATTGAGTATTACAGAAATGAGTGCCCCTATCACTAATGATTGCTCTAGGTGTTCCAAATCAAGAGAACAATTTCTTGAGAAACTTAACTACTATTCTAGCATCATTGGCGGGTAAAGCTTCAGCTTCAACCCATTTTGACATGTAATCAACTGTTACTAGGATGTATTTATTTCCAAATGTACTAGGAAATAGACCCATAAAATCAATACCCCATACATCAAATATTACACATGATAGCATATATGTTTGAGGCATTTCATCACGTTTAGAAACATTACCTGTTCTTTAGCATTTATCACACGAAGCGACATACCTGTTGGCATCTTTGAATAGAGTGGGCCAATAAAAACCTGATTCGAGTATTTCATGTGTTGTCTTAATGCCACTGTAGTGTCCTCTTGAAGGTCCTGAATGGCAATGTTCCAAAATTTTGCTTGCTTCCGCCTTTGTAACGCATCTTCAAATTACCTGATCTGCATAAATGCGGAAAAGAAAGGGATCTTCCCAAAAATAGTTTTTTGCATCAACAAAGAATCTCTTCTTTTGGTGATGTGTTAGTCTTTTTGGTAAGATGTTAGCAGTTAAATAGTTCGCAATATCTGCAAACCATGGTACCTCAGAGTGGGTTATAGAAAAGAGTTGTTCAAGCCTAGAGAGATGATCCGCTGTAAGGTTTTCATCTCCCTTCTTATCCTGTATTTCCAAATCAAATTCCTGTAAAAGTAAAATACATCTTATGAGTTGAGGTTTTGCATCAGGTTTAGCTAAAAGATATCGAAGAGCAGAGTGGTCAGTGTAAACGACAACTTTAGATAATAATAAATACTGTCTAAATTTGTCAAAAGTAAAAACTACAGCTAGTAGTTCTTTCTCCGTGGTGGTGTAGTTTTCCTGTATGGGTGTCAAAGTTCTGCTAGCATAATAGATTGGCTGAAAATGCTTGTCTCTTCGTTGTCCCAGAACTACAACTACTGTGAAATCACTTGCATCACACATTAGTTCAAAGGGTAGATTCCAATCAGGTGCAATTATAATCGGAGCATTTATTAGTTTATCCTTAAGGATATTGAATGCGTCTAGACATTCCTGATGGAAATTGAAAGGAACATCTTTTTCTAGTAATTTTGTTAAAGGCTTAACTATTTTAAAAAATTCTTTAATGAATCTTCTATAAAATCCTGCATGTCCTAAAAAGCTTCTAATAGCCTTAACTGAACTAGGGGGAGGTAATTTTTCTATGGTTTCAATCTTTGCTTTATCTACCTCAATCCCTTTACTAGAAATTTTATGTCCTAATACAATTCCCTCTTGTACCATAAAGTGACATTTTTCCCAATTTAAATAAAGGTTTATTTCCTCACATCTCATTAGAACTCGTTTTAAATTTTTAAGGCAAAGATGGAAAGAATTACCGTATACCGAGAAATCGTCCATAAATACCTCCATAATGTCTTCCACAAGTTCATCAAAGATTGCCAACATGTAACGCTGAAAAGTAGCAGGAGCATTACATAATCCAAAAGGCATTCTTCGATAAGCAAACGTACCGAATGGGCATGTGAATGTTGTTTTCTCTTGATCTTCAGGTGCTATTGGGATTTTGAAATAGCTGGAGAGTCCATCTAAGAAGCAATAGAATGTATGCCCAGATAACCTTTCTAGCATTTGATCAATGAAGGGCAAAGGAAAGTGATCTTTTCTAGTGGCGTCGTTCGACTCACCCACCGTAATCAATGCAAACTCTCCAACCAATGGATCGCATTCGGTGGGAATTAGTTCATTCTTTTCGTTGGCTACCACCGTCATGCCTCCTTTTTTTGGGACAACATGCACAGAACTAGCCTAATTGCTATCAGAAATAGGATAAATTATTCCAGCATCTAGAAGTTTAATTACCTCAACTTTCACAACTTATTTCACGTTGGGATTCAATCGTCTTTGAGGTTGCACTCATGGCTTGTATTCGTCTTCCATTAAAATTTTGTGGGTGCAAAACGATGGGCTTATTCCCTTAATGTCAGAGATTTTCCAAGCTATGGCTCTTTTATGTTCTCTTCGTACCTGTATCAACTCCCCTTTTTCCTTGGGTTCTAGCTCTGAAGAGATAATTACCGGTAGCGTAGAATTGTCCCCGAGGAATGCATATTCTAAGTGTTTTGGCAACTGTTTCAATTCCAATATGGGCGGCTCATCAATAGAGGGTTTTTCTTTTAGTTCGTCATTGACTTTAATGCTCTCTTCTTTCGTATGCCTAGATGAAGATGTATTCAAATTCAGCTCGTCAACTTCATCTTCTTCCCCCTCTTCTTGAGTCAGGCACAGTTCCATCGCGTGATCATGTATAATTTCTTGTAATGAGTTTTGAATGATATGATCAGTGGTGTCAACAAAATAACAGGAATCATCTTGTTCTCTAGAATATCGCATGGCATTATAAATTTGAAAAATAATTTCCTCATTGCCTATCCTTAATGCAAGTTTACCGTCACCTACATCGATAACAACCCTAGCAGTAGCTAAAATAGGGTGCCCTAAAATTTAGGGAACCCCAATATCCTCATCCATGTCAAGCACAACAAAATCAACAGGGAAAATAAATTTATCAATTTTTACCAAGACATCTTCGATAACTCCTCTAGTATATTTAATAGATCTATCAGCTAACTGAATACTCATCCTAGTGGGTTTTGGTTACACAAGATCTAGTTGTTTAAACATTTTATAAGGCATTAAATTAATACTGGCACCTAGATCAGTTAATGCTTTCTTAATATATAAACTACCAATTAAACAGGGAATAGTAAAACTTCCTGGGTCTTTTAATTTGGTTGGTAACCTGTTTTGGAGGATGGCTGAACATTCTTCATTAAGCTCCACTGTTGATATTACTTCAAGCTTCCTTTTATTAGTCAGTAGTTCTTTTAAGAATTTTGCATACGATGGCATCTGTGGAATGGCTTCAACAAAGGGTAAGTTAATATGTTTTTGTTTAAAAAGTTCAAGAAATTTACCGTATTGGGCATCTAATTAGTCTTTCTTCAACTTTGCTGGGTATGGGATTGGTCGTTTACTTTCTTCGCGCACTGGAGTTTCATCCTCAATTCCCCCTCTTTTGCTCGGTTATCTTCGTGTGGTAATTTTTTCTTTGGTTCGACTAACTCCTTTCCACTTCTCAGTGTAACTATATTTTCCTGTTTGATTCCTTTAGAAAAAATCTCTAATCAATTTCAAAAACTATCTTAGTAAGTTGTCCAACTGACTTAGTAAGTTCTCCAATTTGGCTCTCAATCCCTTTGATTGATGCTTGTTGATTATCGAGTGTCGTATCAGTGTCTTGGAAACGGGCATCTGTGGCTGCCATGAATTTTGTTAGCATTTCTTCGAGGTTTGGCCTCTTTTCCTGTGGATAGGGCTAATTTTGGAAATTTTGAGGAGGTTGTTGTCTTTGATTTCCTTGACCTCCCCATGAAAAATTTGGGTGGTTCCTCCAACCTGGATTATAGTTATTACTATAAGGGTTATTATTAGATCTGAAACTATTACCTATATAGTTCATCTGTTCACTTTCTATGCTCGGTTGGTAGGGTGGGTACTCAGGATTCGCCACAGTTCCACTTGCATCGCATTGCATTACTGGACGTACCTGCGAAGAACACAAACTATCAAGCTTTTTATTCATCATCTCTACCTGTGTTGATAGCATGGTTACTACGTCGAGGTTGTAAATTGCAGCTGGTTTTGTTTATTTTGTCCTTGTAACTTGCCACTGATGGTTATTCAGTGACATCTCTTCGATAAACTCGTAGGCTGCTTCAGGAGTTTTGTTGTTCAGGGTTCCACCGGTGGCTGAATCAATTAGTTGCCTCGTTGAGGGGTTCACACCATTATAGAAAGTTTGGACTTAGAGCCACAAGGTTAAACCATGGTGTGGACACCTTCTCAAGAGATCCTTGTATCTCTCCCATGCGTGGTATAATGTCTCTAAATCCATCTGCACAAAAGAAGAGATATCATTCCGTAATTTGGTCGTTTTAGCCGGTGGGAAATATTTTAATAATAAATTTTCGGTCATTTGATCCCATGTAGTGATTGACCCTCGTGGTAACAAGTTTAACCACTGTTTGGCTTTATTCCTTAATGAAAAGGGAAATAACCGAAGACGTATGGCATCATCAGAAACGCCATTTATTTTGAAGGTATCATAGAACTCTAAAATATTAGCTATATGAGTATTTGGGTCTTCGTCCTGCAAACCGTCAAATTGAACAAATTGTTGAATCATTTGTATAATGTTAGGCTTTAATTCAAAATTATTAGCAGCTATAATAGGCCTAACAATACTTGATTCTGCTCCTATTAAATGAGGTTTAGCATAATCATACATAGTACGCGGAGCATTATTTTCTGCCACATCTTGTGGTGGTGGATTGTTCTCGTCCATCCCTTCAGTATGATTGGATCTGCCTTCTCGCTCTTCTTCTGTGTAACTTAGGGCTCGCCTAATTTCTCTACAATTCCTGCAAGCGGTAGCTTCAATATCACTATCGTATACTAACAGTCCTTTCGGGTTCCTTCTAGTCATAAACTAGAGGTACCTGCTAGGAAAAGAAAGAAGAAAAATTAGAAAAATTAGAAATTAAACTAAAAATAAAAGTAATTTGCGGAAAATAAAAAATAATGGCTAAAGTAATAAAAATAGAGATTTCTTAATATTTTAGTTCCCCGGCAATGGCGCCAAAAACTTGATCGCTAGTCAAAGTCTTAAAATTTATATAAAGAGAATGACCGAACCTAGAAACTAACTATGACAACGATTTGAGGCAAGTGCACCTATCGAACAGTAGTATAGCTTAGGCAAGACCGGATTGTTGAAACCAAAGGAACTAAAAGTACTACTACTAACTTTGTTTTTATTATCTAGCCTAAAATAAATAAAATTGTTGTTTAATCTAAATTTATTAACTACTAAGCTAAAGACGCAAAGACAAAAAAGAATGAATTGAGTAAAATGACATGAGGAAAAACTCAGTTGATTAAAACAATACCCTTAGGAAGAATCCACCTAGACTTCACTTGTTATTTAACACTGAACCAGACGATTTATTCACTTGACTTGATCCGTAAGATTCCCTAATTTATATTAAACCCTCTCTCGAAGCGAATAATGTCTATCCCTAGGTTGATTAATTGAAATCTCTTTCTAATTAAAACCCCTAAAATCGCATTAACTCGATCTATGGACTCCCATATTAGGTTTCACCCTAATCTCGCAAAATCTCGTCACCCTATCTCTAGGCGTGCGATCAACTCCGCTTAATTATGCTAAATCTACTCTTAAGCAGGGACTTTTGCTCCTCCACTTAAGCACATCCAACTTGAATTAATATCCCAGAAATATCAAAACAAGAATTAAGCACACATAATTAAGAAAAAAATCAAGTACTTATCATATAGTTCAGAAAACAATAACAAGATCCGTCTTAGGTTTCATCCCCTTCAGGTATCTGAAGGATTTAATTCATAACTATAAAAGAAAATATCTCAGAAGAAAAGATAAAACAAAACATAAGAAATCCCTAAAACCACCTGAAGGAATTGAAGGAGAGATCCACCGTCTTGGGTAGAATTCTAGCTTCTTGAGATGGATCAACTGGCTATCTTCGAGTGATTTCCACAAATTTGACCTTTTCGGCTCGGCTCCCTGGCCTAGCTAACCCCCCTCTTTAAGGTTATACTTAGGGGGTTTATATAGGCTTTTGAAATAGGTTTCTTTACCCCTAAGTATCCTTTTCCGAGTAGAATTGCTCTTCTCCACGACAGGGACACGGCCATGGCACACGCCCGTGTGAATCTTCTAATGAGGCACGGCCGTGTGAATCGTCTTTAGGCTGTGTTCGGAGTTCTTTAATGAGGCACGGCCGTGTGAATCATCTTTAGGCCGTGTTCTGGGAGGCACGGCCGTGTGGGCTTAAGTCCAGGCCATGTTGATTTCCACTTTGGCCTAATTTGGTCTGTTTTAGGCCCGTTTCTCGTTCTTTCTTTCCTCCGGTGCTTTCTTGAGTATAAGACATGAAAAGAAAGGATTAAGAGCACTGTTTTACATATATCAAGGGATAAATCATGCAGAAGTATGTTAAATGTGGGATTAAAATATGTTACTTTTACGGTTTATCATGGTCTTACACGTTAATACATATCGGATATCCTATGTCATGACATATGTATCCTATCTATTCCTAAGGTTCATACGGGGCTTACGGATGTCAAATCTCGATCGAATCAAGCTCAAAAGATAGCCAATTATCCAAGTACACATTCGGCCATAGTATAAATAATTCAAATAATTCATTTCGATTATGTAACAAATATATATATAGATATAACAACATTTAAATGCTTATTGACTTACATTGGGTGTCGACGACTATGAAACCGGCTATTCAACCACTTTTGTCTTTCCCTGATCCAAATCCAATTTCTTTAATTCTTGATCTAAACATGTTCAAATTAAGCTTATTTAAACACCATTTTATTCAATTTAGCCTAAAAACACATAAATGGGTAAATTACAATTTTGCCCCTAATGTTTCACACTTTTTACAATTTAGTCCTTTTTGCACAAAACACAAAATACACAAAATTCAACCACACTATACAAGGGCCGAATCTTCCTAGTGTTCATACAAGCCCTCACATTTCATTTATTTCACATTTTAACCCCTTAAAAATTTATTTTTGCAATTTAGTCCAAATTACTCAATTTCATAAAAAATTCAAAGATAAAACTTGTTAATCTAACACATATATTTCATATTTCATCATCAAACATCAAAAATCACAAGGTATCATCAATGGAAAAACACAAAATCATCATCAAAAGCACAAATTGAGACATGGGTTTTGTCTCAAACACATAAAAATTATCAAAAACCGAAACAAAAACTAACCTCAATCAAGATCTTCAATTGCTGAATATTTGAATCTTACGAACTTATTTCTTTTTCTTGTTTTGGTGATGAAGATGATAGCATGGCTTAATATTATTTTATGTTTTATGTTAAATTAACTTATTATACATATTACATATTTAACCTTTATTATTAAATAATTATAACATATAAATTAAGGTCATTTTAGACCATATGCCGTCCACTATAGCTAGAATGGGCTATTTGCCCTATAAGGACCTACTATTAAAAAGCCGCTATCAAATAAGCACTTTACACTTTAATTTGTAACTTTTACATTTTATGCGATTAAGTCCTTTTATTTAATTAGGTACCTAAACAACAAAATTAAGTCACGAAAATTTAACACCAACAAATTCAAACATAATAAACACGAAAAATAACTTTAAAATATTTTTTGGACTCAGATTTGGGGTCCCGAAATCACTTTTTTTTAGGGTCAAAATTGGGCTATTACACCTCAACTCAATCAATTCATTCGCCGTAATGCATAGTATTTAACAACCAATTTGATATATAAGTTCATGCCACGATAAGACCTTTCTCAAGCTTTCATCCACCATAATTCAAATGACCATTTGAACTTCCATAATGTCTTGGTTACAACCATGCTAAAACAATCCATCTCACAAGGCATTATAAACATCTTCCAAAAGTCATTAACAACCATTTCTAATAGCCAAACACACATCGATATTAACATCATTTACAAGCCAAATCTCATGGGTATAATCACAACCAAAATACCACATCTAGCCTATACATGCCATATACCATAAATGTATAATTCAAGAGTACCAACTTAGATGTTTGATAGTGCGATGATGTTCCCGACGACTCCCAGATCCGAGCTAGCCTTAATTCACTATAAAACATAGAAAAATAACACAAAGTAAGCTTCATAGCTTAGCAAGCTCGTATGTGAATAACTTAATTCATCGAATAAATACAAATCAACCAATTACACATGACAAAACCATATGCACGTTAACTACAAACCTTTCTCATGTCTCAAAACATGATCAAATACAAACTTAGCGAACTTTCACCATTCAATACTCGAATAGGTTATATACATACCTATAACGCATCATACTAACCTCTTTATCTGTAATACCCCTTACCCGTATTCAACAGCGGAACTGGGTACGAGGTATTACCGGGCTTAACGCACTTGAACATATAACTTTGGGCTATAAAATTTCATTCCAACTTAAAACTTCCCATTCACATTCAAAACATCCTCATTATGGGCCTACGAGGCCTTAAACATGCAAGCTGAGGGCTCAGAATCAAACTGGGAACTTTTGTAGACTTAGAAAAATTTTACCTTAGCAGGGCCAAATGCCCGTGTGAAATGGGACACGTCTGTGTGGGCAAGCCGTGTGGTCACACACGCCTATGTCCTTAGCCCGTGTGGAATTTATTTTTCATTTCGAACCTACAGGGGTTTTCACACGGCCGGGCATATGCCCGTGTCTTTGGCCCGTGTCCTTCACACGGCCTAGACACGCCCGTGTCCTCACCTATATGTGAAAACCTAGGTATTCTGTTTATGACATCAGCAACCTCATAAGGGGCACACAGCCTAGGCACACGTCCATGTGTCTAGCCCGTGGTCGACACTGACTTGTAACATTAACATGCAGGGGACACACGGCCCAGCCACATAGCCATGAGACTGACCATGTGTCAGACACGGCCTAGACACATGCCTATGTGCCTACCCATGTGGACAAGAACAAGGCTATTTGCCAAGCTCTTATTATCACCCTAACTGACACAACATAAATCCCATTCAACCATTTACCAAGCAACTTAAACATGCAACATACACCTTCATGAATATTCTCATATTTTCATAAATTAGTAATAATGAGCCATCAACTATGGCAATATACAAAAAAGATCATCTTTAAAAGGAGCCAACACACTTGACCAAAACAACAAGACATTTCACTAAGTCTAGCCCCAGTACATGCCATACTCAAAATGCTAAGTCTACTATACCGATATGCGATGATAGTATGGGTGATCTTCCGATTATCTTCGTATCTCGAGCCGACTCTTTGACACTATAAAACAAGGGAAAAGAATAGGAGTAAGCTTTAAGCTTACTAAGTTTACATGTAAACAATAAGCATCATAACATATGCTAATCCATCAATAACATTACATACTAAGCAAGAACAATTCACATTTCCATAATCATGCTTACGCATCTCATCTCATACCACATTCCAACCACATAACAATTATATTGCTCACATTTACTTGTACATATTCCCTGGACTCATTACCACAAAGCAACATGAAACATTCACTTATACAAATTCTCGATAAACACCTCAAAATAATATTAAGTACCCGGTGGTTTCGTACACAGCCCACCATTAATCAATAATAGGGTGGTATTGCACATAGGCCACCAACAAGAATATTTACGGTGGTTTCGCACATAGCCCACCAAATGATATTATAAATGATGGTATTGCACACAGCCCATCGTGATTAAGTAATAAGGTGGTATCGTACACAACCCACCAAAAAAGATAATTACCGTGGTATCGCACACAGCCCACAAATAATTATTACGGACATTTTTCAGCACTTACATATCTATTTCGAGGTTCATACTAGAATTACTCACTATCTATCAATCTCAATCATAATTGAACTCATTCATATAATGCACCAATAAATGTATTAAAGATGTATCATTTACACATAAACTTACCTCGGTGCAAAATGTATTAATCTACGACTTAGTCTGTAACCTTGCCTTTTCCTCGGTCAAGGTTGTTTCCGTGCTCTTCTTGATCTATAATAATAAAATTCACTCATTCAATCACTATATAATTTATTATACATCAAAATTTCTACTTAGGCAAAAATGACCATTTTGCCCTTATACAATGGTAAAATTATGATTTTTCCCGTAAGCTCATAAACTATTTTTCATCATATTTTCTCATTAAACAAGCCTATCTGAACATTTATTTCTCTTACAACAACTCATAAAACCAATTATTTCATGCATTTATTACACAATTACAACCTTTACAAATGAGTCCTATTTAGGTGTTTTCATGGTAACACCTTTCACAAAAGTTGTTCCTTAACTCAGTTGCATTCACTTGTTTTCATAAAAACTCAGCAAACAACATGAACACTCTCATGGCAAGCCCCTAAAATATCAACCATTTGCAAATTAGTCCCCTCATAAGTTAGTTAAGCTTTGGGGGTTCCAAAAGTACAAAAATTATCAAGAAAGACATCCAAAATCACTTGCAAGAGAATTGTTTTGCTGAAAATTTGAACTCCAAGAACTATAATTTCCCTTCTATTTTCGGTGGTAGAAGAAGCATGGATAGTAAAAGATGATATCTCTTTCATTCATATTATTTTATTTATTTTTTTTATCACCTAATTTCACACAATTTTGACCAAGATTTAATGCTCTTGTCTTATTGTCTCTATGGCCGACCAACACACCCTTAATTGACTAATTGAACTTTAAGGACCTCCAATTTAATATTCTATGGCTATTAGACACCTCTACCTTGTATAATAGAGCTTTTGCACTTTATGAGATTTAATCGTTTTTCACAATTAAGCATGAAATAACCAAAATTAATGCACCAATATATTTATACATCATTATAAACATGCTGTAACACATAAAATAATATGAAAAATAATTTCCTTCAATGTGGGATTAGCGGTCCTGAAACCACTATTCCGACTAGCCCCAAAATCGAACTGTTACAACTCTCCCCCCTTTAGAAATTTTCGTCCTCAAAAATCTTACCGGTAAAAAGGTTTGGGTACTGTTCCCTCATGGCTTCTTCCAGTTCCTATGTAGCCTCTTCGACACTGTTTTTTTTGCCATAACACTTTTACTAAAGCTATGCTCTTGTTCCTCAACTGTTTAACCTCTCGAGCTAATATCTTTATTGGTTCCTCTTCATAAGTCATGTCCAGTCATATCTCAATTTCTGTTGAGGGGATCACATGCGAAGGATTAGAACGATATCGCCGTAATATCGACACATGAAACACGTTGTGTATTCTGTCTAACTCTGTCGGCAAAGCCAATTGGTAAGCCACTGGTCCAACCCTCTCAATAACTTCATTTGGTCCTATGATTCTCGGGCACAATTTTCCCTTTTGACCAATTCTCAATATTTTCTTCCACGGGGATACTTTCAGAAATACTTTTTCGCCCACTAGAAATTCGATTTCATTCCTTTTTAAATCTGTGTATGACTTTTGTCGATCTAAAGTAGCTTTCAGACTATCACGGATCACTTTCACTTTCTCTTCGGTCTCTTTAACTAGATCGAACCCGTGAATTTGCCTCTCACTAAGCTCGATCCAATACAAGGGAGTCTAGCACTTGTGACCATATAAAGCTTCGTACGGTGCCATTCGTATACTCGACTGATAACTGTTGTTATAGGAAAACTCAACCAAAGGTAGATATTTTTCCCAACTACCTTCGAACTCTAACACATAGCATCAGAGCATATCCTCAAGAACTTGAATCACTCTTTCGGAATGGCCATCGGTTTGAGAATGGAACGCTTTACTAAAATTCAATCTCGTACCCAACGCTTCTTGTAATCTCTTTCAAGACCTCGAAGTAAACCTCGGATCTCTATCCGAGATAATAGATATAGGTACTCCATCCAATCTCACCACCTCAGCAATATACAACTCGGCCAACTTATCAAGTGAATAATTGTAACACCCCTAACCCAAGACCATCGCTGGAACAGGGTTAAGAGGCATTACCAATCAAACGGAACCTTTAACATCCAGAAATTTCAACACAAAGTCAATCAGTACTATTCGCATTTATTTACAAACATAGTGTCCCTTAAATGAGTCATCAAGACCCTAAGCATGCTTATAAACTAAGTCGGGACTAAACCGAAACACATACAAAATTTCATGAAATTTGAAACTTTTCAAAAATACAGGGGAGACACGCCCGTGGGAGGAGACCGTGTTCCCTCCATGGCTTCTAGACACCCCAGTGTGTCTTTCTGTGTCTAAATACTAACTATACCAACACGGTCATTAGGCACGCCCATGCGCCACGGCCGTGTACTTTTAGGTCATATACTACTGACTTCCCCTCCACTGCCACTAAGCACGCTCGTGTTGAGGCCGTGTATTTTTATGTTATCTATTGACTCGCACACAACGGCCAGATGACACGCCCGTGTCGAGGCCGTGTGATTTTAGGCTGCATCCTGACAATTTACCCATGGTCTAAGGCACGCGCTGCGTGTTACACACCAAATGTGACATTATAGGCCATTTACAAGGCCAAAATGCCAACCAAAAGGTTCAAACCTATAAGCATCATTTACCAACACTTATCAAGCATATATGGCAACCAAAAACATACCAAATAGCTATTCAAATCATGCATTCAATACCAATTCCAACCATGTCAATATCAAAGACTAAAACTCGTATCATCACAAGCATATTACATTCAATACCAAACATCATTTCTTCTCAATATCACTAATTCATATTAGCATTTTATCAACACAAAGTTACCATTCATAAGTCAACCTCTCAAACCACAAACCATGCCGAAAGATGCATTACATATACATACCAAGTCATTCATGCTAAAACTAGCACATATCTAGCCACATCTCATGGCTACTACAAGTCTCAAACATGATTCAAATGACTAGCCTATACATGCCATATCTTAACTAAATACATCTTTCAAAAATACCCTAAAATAGATTGCCGATAGTTTGACTGATATGCTGACGATTCTCGGATTCAAACTAGCATTACTGACACTATAAAACAGAGAAACAATCACACAGTAAGCTTTCATAGCTTAGTAAGTCCGTATTATAATACTTGTAATTTAACAATTCAAATCATTATACAAGAATAAGTCATCACTTAGATTAATCTACCAAAGTTGTACCAAATCAACTATGCTTAATGTTCACACATCATTCCATTCCTCTATTTTCAAATTCACCAACACATAGATATCACATACTCCTTAACCAACACATAGTTACCACTCATACCTTAACCAACACATAGTTTCAAACATACATGTACCAATTACATAGCTATCATAAATACTTTAGCCATTATTTATTTATCAAACATACCTTCATTCATAGCCAATAGTTCTTGTAACAGACCAATTTTGACCCAAATCGGAACGGTGGTTTCGGGACCACGAATCCGAGCCTGAGAGATATTTTTAATATTATATTTTGTGTTTGTTATATGTGATTTAGTGAGTGTGAAAATTTCGTAGAAAAATTTAGTCGTTTAAGTGCTCAATTTGATAAAAAGGATTTAATCGAGAAAAGCGAAAAAGTTGCATGCTTAAGTGAAGAGTACTAAATTGATTTTGGCTTTTTAAGTGGGTGTACCAAAAGGGCAATTAGCCCATTCACCATAGTAAGGGACGGAAATGGGCCTTTATAAGTCCAAATTATTGTTAAGTTAGCTTATTAGATAGTTATGTTAAGGTGTTAAAATAATGTTAATAAAAATGTGTTTGTTTTATCATTAAATAATAAAAACAAGTGGGATGAAAGAGAACCTTACCTTACTCATCTTCTGGTCGAAACTTGGATGAAGAACTCCATTGTAGGAGCTTGAAAATTTCGGCACTTTGGGGCTTAATTAAGGGTATGTGTTTTATTTAGTTTTTGAAAATTTTTGCATATTTGGAATGCTTGCTTTAAATCCTATACAACCCATGTTTAAATTTTTGAAAATACTATGTATTTAAGATTCGGCCATTAACATGCTTGGATAGTTTTGATGTTTGATGGTTTTAAATTGAATGTATGTTAAAGATTTACAAGTTTTGTATTGGAATTTTTGATAATTTTGAGTATATAGGGCTAAATTGAAAAGAATAAAGTTGTGAAGGATTAAAATGTCAAATAAATGAAATGCATGGACACCTATGACTATAATGAAGATTCGGCCAAACTAGGATGTTGGAAAATTTTGCATATTTTATGTTTTGTGCAAATAGGACTAAATTGTAAAAATGGGAAACATTAGGGGCAAAATGGTAAATTGCCCATTTGGGTGTTTTGGGACTAAATTGAGATGAAATGAGATTAAATGAGCTAAATTCTAATGTGTTTTAGATCAAGAGCAAAGAAAGACCGAATTAGACCGGGGAAAGACGAAGGTTCTCGAATAGCCGATTCGCACGGACTATCGACAACCGAGGTAGGTCCTTTAGTTAAATTATGTCAAAGAATAAATTATGGTTATCTTGACTATTAAAAATTGATAAATGTTAATATCCAATTGCATCATGGCGAATGTATATCTACATATTGGTTGATGATTTATGTTGAGTATATGATGGAAATTATTTTGGCTAATGCAAGGTGAATGAGTAAGTTCTTGAGCTACTTATTGTTTAAAGATCATTTACATATCTAATGAATGATAAAATTTGTATAAGCTTGGTGTAAAACCATGAGTTGGCCGAATGTGATAATGATGGATTAGATTGATTTCAAATTTATTTATTGCAATGGGAATAAATGTTTATGATTCGATATATGATAGTGAAATGTGAAAAGCATATAATAATATTCGACATTGGGCTTTATGCCCAGCGAGCCTCGTGTCTGACATTAATCGGGCTTTATGCCTAGCAGGCCTCGTGCCGGTGACATTAATCGGGCTTTATGCCTAGCAGTCCTTGTGCCGATGTTATTTATCGGGCTTTTTGCCTAGCAGGCCTTGTGCCGGTGTTACTTTACGGGCTTTTATGCCTAGCAGGCCTTGTGCCGGTGTTATTTATCGGGCTTTTTGCCTAGCAGGCCTTGTGCCGGTGTTACTTTACGGGCTTTTATGCCTAGCAGGCTTGATGCCGGTGATGTACTTTACCAAAGATAAATCGAATCCTTGTTCAAGATAACTTAAAGTTAATTTATTGGGTTTACGTTTCAGGTAAGCATGTAAGGTATGTATGCTTAACATTACCTGGGTTAAATTAATATTGTGAGAATTGTGTTATATGTGTTTGAAATTAATATTGATGGATGTTATATGATGGAATTCGAGTTAGAATGTGCTATTATGGAACAATTGGTTTTCAAGTATAAATGTTTTATTATCATGAGTTAGGACTTACTAAGCTAGTAAGCTTAATTACGTGAAATGTTCTTCTTTGTTTTATAGATTTTGGTCACGTTGCGGGCTCGTGAAGGATCTTCAAGAAGTCATCCACACTATCGCCTTCCTTTGGTATTTTGAATTTTTGGTTGCGACTTAGAAGGCATGTATAGGCTAGATGAAGTTTTACAAACATACGATGTTTGACCTTGTATATAATGACCATGCGAATATGGCTAAATATTTGGTTATGTATGTTTTGGGGTTTTGTCATAAATGTGGGTAATAGTGATACTCCTTTAAATCGATGATGTTAGAATATCATGTGAATGTTTTAAGTACAAGCTATCTTCGTAAGTGATTAAAAATGCATGGAGAGTATGAATTGCATGTGAGTATATCCGGTTATAAGCTAGTAAGCATATTTAGTATAGAAACAGTCTTTAGTTACAGCGGTGATGTGAGTTAGAAAAATCACTAAAAATAGGATAAGTTGAATTAGATGGTAAATGAAGTATAGAATTAATCCTTATTGTGTCTATTTTTACATGGAAGAAACAGAGTAGGCAAAATATTTATATATTATGAGATAATTAAGTTTTAGTGAGACCTGCTCTGAATGCATTCGTGAGTCACTGTTCTGTTTTGGAAAAATTGTCAAAAATTGTAAAAAAATAATTAGGAATCATGGGTTATATGTGTAGAACCCTTGTTGAGTCTATTTTTCAGTGGTATAAACTAGAACAGTATATGAAAATTGTGCAATGAGATAACTGTATTTTTGTAGAGACAGGTCAGAATTGTTAGACAGTGTAATAAGGGTAACTTTGATGAATAAACTGTACTAATTGATCACATGAAAAATTCTGGAAAAATTATGGTGAAATGTTATATGAGTCTAGTTTCAAGAAAAATTTACGGATCTAAATTTTGAGTTTTATAACTCGAGTTATGGTCGATTTAGTCAGCATGACACAGTTGGACAGCTTTAAAATTTTACACCTTAAGTTAATAGTCAAGTCGAAGAATGCCACGTACTCGATTAGGTAAGGGCTTGGGTAAGGGGTGTTACATTTGATTGGTATCAGAGCTTACGGTTTAGTCGATTCTAGGACTATCGTAGCGCGTGTGAGTCTAGCTATACATGCCTTTATTATATGATGATAGTGTGGTGACTTCTGACAGCCTGAACTTTGTTTTATATAGTAAATGGACACTGATCCTGAAAGAGCCGTAGCTGATGATGGGGAGAGCGTCGCGCCTGACCGTGCCCACGGATCAGCGTCGATAGACTCTCGACCTGTTCGGGTAGCCCACGAAGGAGAGACTAAACAAGCCTTTTATCAGATGATGAATGAGTGGTTTGCCCAATTTATTCAGAATAACCCGAATGTACACCAACCTCCACCCCTGAATAATCCAGCTCCGATTCCTTCAGCACCCCCGATAATAGATCCGCTGAGATCTAGTAGGCCCCCAGTTGATAAAATCCGAAAATTTGGGGCTGAAGAATTTAAAGCCAATGATGATGATGATGCTGAGAGAGCCGAAATGTGGCTTGATAACACTATACGGGTACTTGATGAGCTATCTTGTACTCCGGATGAATGCTTGAAATGTGCTATATCCTTACTGAGGGACACTGCATATCACTGGTGGAACACACTAGTATCGTGGTTCCAGAAAGAAAAGTGACATGGGAATTTTTCCGAATGAATTCGCAAGAAATATATTAGCCAAAGATTCATCGATCAAAAGCGAAAAAGAATTCCTTGAGTGAAACAAGGAACGAATGACCGTGACGGAATATGAACGAAAATTTGTCAGACTCAGTAGATATGCTAGAGAATGTGTTTCTTCTGAAGCTATTATGTGTAAAAGATTCGAAGATGGCCTGAATGAAGATATAAAGATGTTTGTTGGTATTCTTGAAATTCAAGAGTTTGTGACTTTAGTTGAAAGAGCTTGCAAAGTGAAGAACTCGGGAAAGAGAAAAGAAAGGCTGAGACTGAAGCTAGAGACATTCGTAAAAGATCTTCGGGTAAAGTCTTTCATTCCACGACCAAGAAGCCTAGAGGCGACTACATGGGTGTGAGAAGATAATCTGAGATCCACCTAGACAGGATCGACCTCCTATGAGCTCCCGAGCTACCTCGATGCTTGATGTTGGTAATGTTCCACAAAATAGAGTCGAGTGCAAGCACTGTGGGAAATGGCACTCAGGGAGTTGCAGATTTCACGACCGGTCTTGCTATAAATGTGGATCATCAGATCATTTTATTAGAGAGTGTCCGAAGTTAAGCAGAATGCGTTCAGAGCACTAAGCCGAGCAATGTGTCAATGCGAGGTAGACCACCCAGACATTTAGGCAATGTAGGTGGTAGTCAGAAAGGAACGAAGAATACTACGGATCGACATGAGGCTAGAGCTCGGCTAGAGCATATCTCTTGCACGAGCTAGAGAGGATGCTTCCTCCCCCGACGTCATTACCGGTACTTTCACTCTTTATGATACTACTGTGATTGCATTAATTGATCCTGGTTCGACTCATTCATATGTGTGTGAAACTTTGAAATTTGGAAAGACTCTACTAGTTGAGTCTACCGAGTTTGTGATTCGAGTGTCCAACCCTTTGGGTAGATGTGTGCTTGTTAATAAAGTGTGTAGAGATTGCCCGTTGATGATTGGGGATTATTGCTTCCTGACTAATTTAATGTTGTTGCCCTTTGTGAATTTGATATAATCTTGGGTATGGGTAGTTAACTTCACATGAGGCAGTAGTGGATTGTAAAAGAAAGCTTATCGATTTGAGATGTCGAAACGGTGAGACCATCAGAATTAAATCCTGCGACATAAATGGGTTGCCTACAGCAATATCTTCAATGTTAGCCCAAAAGTATGTGAGAAAAGGGTGTGAAGCTTATTTGGCCTATGTCTTTGGATAATAAAATGTCCAGAAACAAATTGAATCAGACGGTTGTATGTGAATACCCGATGTGTTTCTGAAGAACTACCGGGCTTACCCGATGAGAGAGATTAAGTTCGGCATTGAGTTGGTACGAGGCGACCCGATTTCGATAGCTCCGTGCAGAATGGCGCCTCACCGAATTAAAAGAATTGAAAGCACGAGTTGTAAGAGTTGTGAGATAAGGGCTTCGCACGAGTAGAGTTTCTCTCCTTGGGGTGCACCGTTTTATTTGTGAAAAAGAAGGATGGGACTATGAGAATGTGTATCGATTACTGGCAACTAAATAAGGTGACTATAAAGAATAAGTACCCGTTACCTCGGATTGATGATTTATTTGATCAGCTGAAGGGGGCTTCGGTGTTTTCGAAGATAGATTTGAGATCGGGCTATTATCGATTATGCAGTCGAGAGATTCGAGATGTGCCAAAGGCGCATTCGAACGAGGTACGGACATTATGAGTTTTTAGTTATGCCTTTTGGACTCACAAATGCACCTGCTGTTTTTATGGATCTAATGAACCGAGTCTTCCGACAGTTTTTGGATCGGTTTGTAGTAGTATTTATTGATGATATATTGATCTACTTCAAAAATAAAGCGAGCACGTTGAGCATTTGAGAGTAGTACTACAAACTTTGAGAAACGAACGGTTATATGCAAAATTCGGTAAGTGTGAGTTCGGATGAATGAAGTCGACTTCTTGGGTCATGTGATTTGATTGTCGGGCATTCGAGTGGATCCAAATAAAATAGCGACCATACTTGATTGGAAACCACCAAAGAATGTTTAGAGATCCAGAAGTTTTCGGGCCTTGCGGGATATTATAGACGATTTGTAAAAGGTTTTTACGTAATAGCTACACCTTTGTGAGACTACTCTGAGAAAGATGTCAAATTTGAGTGGTGAGAAAGGTGTCGAAAAGTTTGAGCAGTTGAAAGCCCTTTTGACCGAGGCTCAGGTGTTAACTCACTGAATCGGGTAAAGAATTTACTATTTTTAGTGATGCTTCCTTGAATGGGTTGGGTTGTGTTTTAATGCAAGAAGGCAAGGTGATAGCCTACGCTTCAAGACAATTGAAGCCACATAAAAGAATTATCCAACTCACGATCGGAATTATGACCATTGTATTCGCATTGAAAATTTGGCGTCACTATTTATTCGGTGAAAAATGTCATGTTTATTCAGATCATAAAAGTCTAAAATATTTAATGACTCGAGAAAGATCTAAATTTGAGACAACGCCGATGGTTAGAATTCTTTGAAAGACTATGAATTAGTGATTGACTACCATCAGGGCAAAGCTAATGTTATTTGCGGATGCGTTAAGTCGAAAATCATTATTTGCTCTTCGTGCATTAAACGCGGGTGGCTATGTCGATGATGGTTCAATCATAGCCGAGTTACAAGCAAGACCGATGCTTATTCAAGCAAATTTGTGATGCACGAAAGTTGATAAAAAGTTAGTTGCTATTCGGATTCGGTGTGAAAGCGCTACGGAATCGATTTCGGATAGATGCAAATGATTGTTTGAATTATAAAAGTCGGTTGTGTGTTCCTTGAACGCAGATTTGATCTGAGATGATTACGAGTGAGGCCCATAATGGCCGAATGTCGATACACCCGGGTAGCACAAAAATGTATAATGATTTGAAAGCATTCTATTGGTGGCACTGGCATGAAACAAGATATATCCAAATTTGTCTCCAAGTGTTTAATCTGTCAACAAATAAAAAAAATTTGAGCATCAAGTACCATCGGTTTACTTGACCAATCCTCGATACCGAATGGAAATGGGATAGAATTTCCATGGATTTTGTATCTGGACTCCCTATGACACCTAGTAAGAAAGATTGTGTGGGTTATCGTTGATAGATCGACTAAATCGGCTCATTTTGTACCGTGACGCACCGACTATTCACTTGACAAACTTGCCGAATTGTATGTGTCGCAGATTGTAAGATTGCACGGTGTGTACAGAGTTCCATTGTCTCGAGATAGGGACCCAAGATTTACATCACGGTTCTGGAAGAAATTGCAAGATGCTTTAGGTACTAAACTTCATTTTAGTACTGACTTTCCATCCGCAAAGCAGGCGGTCGATCGAGCGAACTATTTTGATACTTGAGGACATGTTGAGGTGTTGCATTCTCGAGTTTGAAGGTACATGGGAACGATACCTACCTTTGATCGAATTTGCTTACAATAATAGTTTTCAATCTAGCATAAAAATGGCGCCTTATGAAGCCTTATATGGTCGAAAATGTCGCACACCGTTGTATTGGACTGAGCTCGGTGAGAATAAGATACACGGGGTTGATTGGATTAAAGAAACTGAACAGAAAGTGGTTGTGATTAGAAGTAATTTGAAAGCTGCTTTGGATCGTCAAAAGTCCTATGCCGACTTAAAACGCAAGGACATTGAATTTCAGGTCGGAGATCGGTGTTCTTGAAAGTTTCTCCGTGGAAGAAAATATTCCGATTCGGTCAAAAAGGCAAATTGAGTCCGAGATTTATCGGACCGCATTGAAGTCATTGAACGTATTGGACCCGGTTGCTTATAGATTAAGATTGCCCTCCGAGTTAGAAAAGATACACAATGTATTTCATGTTTCGATGCTTATAAATATAGATCGGATCCGTCCCATGTGATTTCACCGACAGAGATTGAAATTAAATCTGATTTGACATATGATGAGGAACCGATCCGTATCTTAGCCCGGGAGATAAAAGAGTTGAGGAATAAAAGAATTCCATTAGTAAAAGTTTTATGGAATCGTCACGGAGTTGAAGAGGCTACGTGGGAGCCTGAAGAGTCGATGAGGCAACAATATCCGAACTTATTTAACGGTAAGATTTTCGGGGACGAAAATCCTTAAGGGGAGGAGAGTTGTAACAGACCAATTTTGACCCAAATCGGAACGGTGGTTTCGGGACCACGAATCCGAGCCTGAGAGATATTTTTAATATTATATTTTGTGTTTGTTATATGTGATTTAGTGAGTGTGAAAATTTCGTAGAAAAATTTAGTCGTTTAAGTGCTCAATTTGATAAAAAGGATTTAATCGAGAAAAGCGAAAAAGTTGCATGCTTAAGTGAAGAGTACTAAATTGATTTTGGCTTTTTAAGTGGGTGTACCAAAAGGGCAATTAGCCCATTCACCATAGTAAGGGACGGCAATGGGCCTTTATAAGTCCAAATTATTGTTAAGTTAGCTTATTAGGTAGTTATGTTAAGGTGTTAAAATAATGTTAATAAAAATGTGTTTGTTTTATCATTAAATAATAAAAACAAGTGGGATGAAAGAGAACCTTACCTTACTCATCTTCTTGGCCGAAACTTGGATGAAGAACTCCATTGTAGGAGCTTGAAAATTTCGGCACTTTGGGGCTTAATTAAGGGTATGTGTTTTATTTAGTTTTTGAAAATTTTTGCATATTTGGAATGCTTGCTTTAAATCCTATACAACCCATGTTTAAATTTTTGAAAATACTATGTATTTAAGATTCGGCCATTAACATGCTTGGATAGTTTTGATGTTTGATGGTTTTAAATTGAATGTATGTTAAAGATTTACAAGTTTTGTATTGGAATTTTTGATAATTTTGAGTATATAGGGCTAAATTGAAAAGAATAAAGTTGTGAAGGATTAAAATGTCAAATAAATGAAATGCATGGACACCTATATACTATAATGAAGATTCGGCCAAACTAGGATGTTGGAAAATTTTGCATATTTTATGTTTTGTGCAAATAGGACTAAATTGTAAAAATGGGAAACATTAGGGGCAAAATGGTAAATTGCCCATTTGGGTGTTTTGGGACTAAATTGAGATGAAATGAGATTAAATGAGCTAAATTCTAATGTGTTTTAGATCAAGAGCAAAGAAAGACCGAATTAGACCAGGGAAAGGCGAAGGTTCTCGAATAGCCGATTCATGCGGACTATCGACAACCGAGGTAGGTCCTTTAGTTAAATTATGTCAAAGAATAAATTATGGTTATCTTGACTATTAAAAATTGATAAATGTTAATATCCAATTGCATCATGGCCGAATGTATATCTACATATTGGTTGATGATTTATGTTGAGTATATGATGGAAATTATTTTGGCTAATGCAAGGTGAATGAGTAAGTTCTTGAGCTACTTATTATTTAAAGATCATTTACATATCTAGTGAATGATAAAATTTGTATAAGCTTGGTGTAAAACCATGAGTTGGGCGAATGTGATAATGATGGATTAGGTTGATTTCAAATTTATTTATTGCAATGGGAATAAATGTTTATGATTCGATATGTGATAGTGAAATGTGAAAAGCATATAATAATATTCGACATTGGGCTTTATGCCTAGCGAGCCTCGTCGTGCAGTGACATTAATCGGGCTTTATGCCCAGCGAGCCTCGTCGTGACATGACGTGTCGGGCTTTATGCCTAGCGAGGCCTTGTGCCGATGTTATTTATCGGGCTTTTTGCCCAGCGTGCCTTGTGCTTGCGGGTGTTACTTTACGGGCTTTTATGCCTAGCGGGCCTTGTGCCGGTGTTATTTATCGGGCTTTTGCCTAGCGGGCCTTGTGCTGGTGTTACTTTACGGGCTTTATGCTAGCGAGCTTGATGCCGGTGATGTACTTTACCAAAGATAAATCGAATCCTTGTTCAAGATAACTTAAAGTTAATTTATTGGGTTTACGTTTGGGTAAGCATGTAAGGTATGTATGCTTAACATTACACAGGTTAAATTAATATTGTGAGAATTGTGTTATATGTGTTTGAAATTAATATTGATGGATGTTATATGATGGAATTCGAGTTAGAATGTGCTATTATGGAACAATTGGTTTTCAAGTATAAATGTTTTATTATCATGAGTTAGGACTTACTAAGCTAGTAAGCTTAATTACGTGAAATGTTCTTCTTTGTTTTATAGATTTTGGTCACGCTATGGGCTCGTGAAGGATCTTCAAGAAGTCATCCACACTATCGCCTTCCTTTGGTATTTTGAATTTTTGGTTGCGACTTAGAAGGCATGTATAGGCTAGATGAAGTTTTACAAACATACGATGTTTGACCTTGTATATAATGACCATGCGAATATGGCTAAATATTTGGTTATGTATGTTTTGGGGTTTTGTCATAAATGTGGGTAATAGTGATACTCCTTTAAATCGATGATGTTAGAATATCATGTGAATGTTTTAAGTACAAGCTATCTTCGTAAGTGATTAAAAATGCATGGAGAGTATGAATTGCATGTGAGTATATCCAGGTTATAAGCTAGTAAGCATATTTAGTATAGAAACAGTCTTTAGTTACAGCAGTGATGTGAGTTAGAAAAATCACCAAAAATAGGATAAGTTGAATTAGATGGTCAATGAAGTATAGAATTAATCCTTATTGTGTCTATTTTTACATGGAAGAAACAGAGTAGGCAAAAGATTTATATATTATGAGATAATTAAGTTTTAGTGAGACCTGCTCTGAATGCATTCATGAGTCACTGTTCTGTTTTGGAAAAATTGTCAAAAATTGTACAAAAATAATTAGGAAGCATGGATTATATGTGTAGAACCCTTATTGAGTCTATTTTTCAGTGGTATAAACTAGAACAGTATATGAAAATTTTGGAATGACATAACTGTATTTTTGTAGAGACAGGTCAGAATTGTTAGACAGTGTAATAAGGGTAACTTTGATGAATAAAATTACTAATTGATCACATGAAAAATTCTGGAAAAATTATGGTGAAATTTTATATGAGTCTAGTTTCAAGGAAAATTTACGGATCTAAATTTATAGTTTTATAACTCGAATTATGGTCGATTTAGTCAGCATGACACAGTTGGACAGCTTTAAAATTTTACACCTTAAGTTAATAGTCAAGTCTAGTAATGCCACGTACTTGATTCCGGTAAGGGCTTCGGGTAAGGGGTGTTACAGTTCTACTCAACCGATTAAAGATTCATACACAATCTCATCAACCACAAAGGTTAAATGCATACCTTTTTGCCAACGCATAGATACTCACCAACCAAGCTTCACAGCCACTAAATTTTACATCTCAATTAATCTTTACTTCTCATTTGATTTATTCGCACACTTAGTGCCAAATTTGTAATCGGAGCATAATTGTCATCGCACACTTAGTGCCAATATGTTAAATCGACTTATATCTGTATCGCACACATAGTGCCAATTCAATAAGCCGAAACTTCTATCTTTTCACACACACAGTGCTATTCATTAAAGTCGTAACTTCTAACGTTTCGCATTCACAGTACTATTCATTATTTATAATCGCACACTTAGTGCCTCAACTCGTAACCGAAGCATGACATCACACACTTAGTGTATTTATAATAAACCGATCTTAAACCTGTATAGCACACAAAGTGCCATCCACAAAGTCGAAGCTATATTATTTTGCACACACAGTGCTAATCATCTAAGCCGCATTTCTGATTACACACACTTAATGCCACATAGATCCATTTCTCACATAACATTTATAATTCAATAATATCATAACCATTCATTTCACAACATTTAAACATAGCTAAGTACACTTTTTATATTCGAACTTACCTTAGACGTCGAACTATCAAAGCGGTTGATTAATCGAGCACTATATCTTTACCTTAATCTCGATCCGAACCTCGTCTTCGTCTCTCTTGGTCTATACACATTCAAATTCAATCCATTCAATCACTAACTCATTCAATTCAATCCACACATACACATTTAGGGCATTTTACAAAATAGCCCTCATATTTTAACATTTCGACACTTTAGTCCCTAGTTCACAAAATCATCAAATTCACCAAATTCCATCTAACACAAGCTTAGCCAAATTTTACTAATATCCATACAAACCCACACATTTCTTTTTATTTCACATTTTAACCCTTCAATTTGCTATTTTCACAATTTAGCCCTAATTAGCTAAATTCATCAAAAATTCAAAAACAATACATGTTAATCCAACACCAATTTCTCATATTTACTACCAACTAGCACATAGCTCAAATGTTCATCAATGGCTCATCACAAAACATTATCAATTCATGAAATTACAATATGGGTTTTGTAACGTACAAAGCAACGATTACGAAAACATAGAAATTTTCAAAAACCGATCAAAAATACATACCCAATTTAAGCATGAACCATGGCTGAATACCAAGCTTCGTTATTTCTTTCTCTTTTCTTTTTGTTTCGGTGGAGATGGATGAACAATCCACTACCCCCTGTCTTTTTATTATATTAGTTTATAATATATATAATATATAATATACTTTAACTTATAAGTTAATATATATATATAAACACGTATATATACACATATCAACATTTAATGTTGTCCACCACATATAATTTGGCTAATTACAACATTAATCCTCCCCTTTATAAAGACAACAACAATTTAGCACTTATACATCAGCACACAGCTTTTACACTTTACGTGATTTAGTCCTTTCTCTTAATTCGACACACAAACGAACAAATTATTACACAGAATTTCCACACAGACTATATCATGTATCATTCACACAGAAAATATCATTAATATATTTTTATGATCTCGCATTTGTGGTCTCAAACCACTATTCCAACTAGGGTCTAAACCGGGATGTTCCAACTCTCCCCCCTTAGGGATTTTTGTCCTTGAAAATCTTACCAGTGAATAGGTGTGGATATTGCTTTCTCATAACATTCTCAGATTCCCATGTAGCCTCTTTAATCCCGTGTTTGTGCCATAATACTTTCACTAAGGAAATTCTTTTGTTTCTCAACTCTTTAATCTCTCTTGCCAAGATTCAGATTGGTTCTTCACTATATGACAAGTCTGACTAAATTTCAACCTCAATCGGAGCAATCAAATGAGATGGGTCTAATCTATACTGTCGAAGCATTGACACATGAAACACGTTATGAATCTTTTCTAACTCAGATGGCAATATCAATCTATAAGCAACCAGCCCAACTCGTTCAATAATCTCGTACGGTCTGATGAACCTCAGACTCAGCTTGCCCTTTCGGTCAAATCGAAGTATTTTCTTCCACGGAGACACTTTCAAAAACACTTTATCACCAACTTCAAATTCAATATCTTTTCGTTTCAAATCTGCATAAGATTTACGGCGATCCGAGATCGCTTTTAAATCATCACGAATTATCTTCACTTTCTGTTCGATCTTTTTTATCAAATCCACCTCGTGAATCTTATTCTCACTCAGTTCAGTCCAAAATAATGGAGTTCGACATTTTTGACCGTAAAGAGCCTCATATGGTGCCATTTTAATACTAGATTGAAAACTGTTGTTATACGCAAAGTCAATCAAGGATAAGTGCTTTTCCCATGTATTGTCAAATTCAAGTATGCAACATCTCACCATGTCTTCGAGAATCTGAATGATTCGCTCGATTTGACCATCCGTTTGTAGATGAAAAGCAGTACTGAAATGCAATTTCGTGCCTAAAGCATCTTGCAATTTCTTCCAAAATTGTGAGGTAAATCTCGGATCTCTATCAGACACTATAGACAACGGTACTCCGTGCAATCTCACAATTTCATTGATATAAACTTCAGCTAATTTATCAAAGAATAATCGGTTCTCACCAGAACAAAATGAGCTGATTTTGTTAATCTGCCCACTATCACCCAGATCGCATCTTTCTTACTCGGAGATAATGGCAAACCCAACACAAAGTCCATTGTGATTCTCTCCCATTTCCACTCAGGAATCATAATCGGTTGTAACAAACCAGATGGAACTTGATGTTTAGCTTTGCTTGCTGACAAACTAAGCATTTCGACATAAAGTCAGAAATATCTCTTTTCATACCATGCCACCAATAGAACTGTTTCAAATTATTATACATCTTTGTACTCCCCGGATGTATAGTCAAATGACTATAGTGAGCTTCAGTCAAAATCTTCAAAATCAATCCTGAATTTCTCGGAACAAAAATCCGATCTCTGAATCTCAAACAATCATCACTATCAACTCGAAATTCCGGTACAACATCTGAATCATACTGAATTCTTTTTGCTAACAACTCATTATCACTTTTTTGAGCCTTACAAATCTGTTGTAAGAACAAGGGTTTTACTTTCAATTCAGCTACCACTGCATTATCATCACACAGATCCATCTGATTACTCAAAACTCACAAAGCATATAAGGATTTTTGGCTCAAGGCATCAGCTACAACATTAGCTTTACCCGGGTGGTAATCTATCACAAGTTCATAATCTTTCAACAACTCTAACCATCTTCTCTATCGTAAATTCAAATCTTTCTGAGTCATCAAATACTTTAAACTCTTATGGTCAGTATAATGTGACATTTTCCCCAAACAGATAGTGACGCCAAATCTTCAATGCTAATACAATTGCAGCCAGTTCAAGATCATGTATTGGGTAGTTTTTTTCGTGCAGCTTTAACTGTCTCAAAGCATAAGCAATGACTTTCCCTTCTTGCATTAGCACGCAGCCCAAACCATTCAACGATGCATCACTATAAACTATGAACTCTTTGCCTGACCCATATTGAATCAACAGTGGTGCTTATGTTAACAACACTTTCAACTGCTCAAAACTCTGTTGACACTTTTCTGACCACTCAAATCTAACATCTTTCTGTAACAACTTTGTCAACGGAGTCGCAATTATCGAAAAATCTTTCACAAATAGTCTATAATATCCCGCTAGTCCTAGAAAACTACGGACTTCAGACACACTTTTTGTAGGTTTCAATTCCAAAATAGCGGAGAACTTATTCGGATCAACTCTTATCCCGGCAACTGATATAACATGTCCCAGGAAACCAACCTCACGCAACCAAAATTCACATTTGCTAAACTTTGCATACAACTGTTTCTCACATAGAGTTTGTAGCACCATTCTCAAATGTTCAGCATGTTGCGTCTTATCACACGAATAAATCAAAATATCATCAATGAACACCACCACAAAGCGATCCAAATACGGTCTGAATATCTGATTCATCAGATCCATAAACACTGCAGGAGCATTTGTTATTCCGAAAGGCGTCACTAAGAATTCATAATATCCTGACCTCATTTTGAAGGTAGTTTTCGGCACATCAGATTCTTTAACTCTCTTTTTTTTTAGACACTTTCATATCAATCACATATACCAGATAGGCTTCGCAACCCTTTCCCACATAGTTTAAAGCTTTCAACGCAATTACAATAATTTGTAACCCTTTTAAATTACTGGATTTAATTCGAACTATCACATAGTTCTGACTTCTCAATTCAATACTTTTTCTTTCATCACGAGCTTCTAAATCAACTTTCTTCTTTTTTTTTTACTGAGCTCTTCAGCTTTGCACGCTCTTTCAACTAACACAACAAATTCATTTATATAGAGTATCCCAACCAATAACTTGATGTCTTCATTTAATCCCTTTATAAAATGTTTGCACATAGTAGCTTCGGTCGAGACAGATTCTCTTGCATATTGCCTCAATCTTACAAATTCTCGCTCCTATTCAGTAACAGACAACCGGCCCTGTTTCAATTCTAGAAACTCTTTATGTTTCTGATCAATAAGCGTTGGCTGATATACTTCTTTTTGAATTCAGTTTGAAAGAAGTCCCAAGTGATTTTCTCTCTCAGAACCACAGATATCAATGTTATCCACCAGTTGTAAGCCGAGACTCTCAACAAGGAAACTGCACACTTAATGCACTGATCAGGATTCAACGACATCTCATCAAATACTCTGATTGTATTCTCAAGCCAAAACTCGGCTCGTTCTGCATTGTCATCAGAAGCGGCTCTAAATTCTTCGGCCCTATACTTACGACTCTTATCCACAGGAGGTTTATTCAATCTATTCGGATCTACAACTTGAGGCACAACAAGTACTTGCGGGGATGGAGGTTGTGGAGCGGCCAGATTCATTCTAACGAGCTCCGTAAACCAGTCACTTATCATACGGAAGAAGGCTTGCTTAGCCTTTCCTCCCTCACCACTATCATTCGGCCTTGAAGTGGCCAGCACTGTCCCTTGAGCGGGAGCAGGCGCATTGCTTTCTACATCATCAGCAACTGCTCGATTGGGATCCATTACTATATGTAAACACATTTTCAAATGTCAGATTTAGTCACACTATTGCAATTGCAAATATGACATGTATAGCTAGACTCACACTCACTAGGTTAGTCTGAGAATCGACTAAGCCTGGCTCTGATACCAATAAAATGTAACACCCCTAACCCGAGACCATCGCCGGAACAGGGTTAAGAGGCATTACCAATCAAACGGAACCTTTAACATCCAAAAATTTCAACACAAAGTCAATCATTATTGTTCGCATTTATTTACAAACATAGTGTCCCTTAAATGAGTCATCAAGACCCTAAGCATGCTTATAAACTGAGTCGAGACTAAACCGAAACACATACAAAATTTAATGAAATTTGGAACTTTTCAAAAATACAGGGGAGACACGCCCGTGGGAGGAGACTGTGCTCCCTCCATGGCTTCTAGACACCCCCGTGTGTCATTCCGTGTCTAAATGCTAACTATACCAACATAGTCATTAGACACGCCCGTGTGCCACGACCGTGTACTTTTAGGTCATTTACTGACTTCCCCTCCACGGCCACTAAGCACGCCCATGATGAGGCCGTGTATTTTTATGTTAGCTACTGACTTGCACACCACGGCTAGATGACACGCCCGTGTCAATGCCGTGTGATTTTAGGTTGCATCCTGACAATTTACCCACGGTCTAAGGCACGCCCGTGTGACATTATAGGCCATTTACAAGGGCAAAATGCCAACTAAAAGGTTTAAACGTATAAGCATCATTTACCAACACTTATCAAGCATATATGGCAACCAAAAACATACCAAATAACTATTCAAATCATGCATTCAATACCAATTCCAACCATGTCAATATCAAAGACTAAAACTCATATCATCACAAGCATATTACATTCAATACCAAACATCATTTCTTCTTAATATCACTAATTTATATTAGCATTTTATCAACACAAAGTTACCATTCATAAGTCAACCTCTCAAACCACAAACCATGCCAAAAGATGCATTACATATACATACCAAGTCATTCATGCTAAAACTAGCACATATCTAGCTACATCTCATGGCTACTACAAGTCTCAAACATGATTCAAATGACTAGCCTATACATGCCATATCTTAACAATATACATCTTTCAAAAATACCCCAAAATAGATTACCGATAGTGTGACTGATATGCTGACGATTCCCGGATTCAAACTAGCTTTACTGACATTGTAAAACGGAGAAACAATCACACAGTAAGCTTTCATAGCTTACTAAGTCCGTAATATAATACTTGTAATTGAAAAATTCAGATCATTATACAAGAATAAGTCATCACTTAGATTAATCTACCAAAGTTGTACAAAATCAACTATGCTCAATGCTCACACATCATTCCATTCCTCTATTTTCAAATTCACCAACACATAGATATCACATACTCCTTAACAACACATAGTTACCACTCATACCTTAACCAACACATAGTTTCAAACATACCTGTACCAATTACATAGCTATCATAAATACTTTAGCCATTATTTATTTATCAAACATACCTTCATTCATAGCCAATAGTTTTACTCAACCGATTAAAGATTCATACACAATCTCATCAACCACAAAGGTTAAATGCATACCTTTTTGGCAACACATATATACTCACCAACCAAGCTTCACAGCCACTAAATTTTACATCTCAATTAATCTTTACTTCTCATTTGATTTATTCGCACACTTAGTGCCAAATTTGTAATCGGAGCATAATTGTCATCGCACACTTAGTGCCAATATGTTAAATCGACTTATATCTGTATCGTACACACAGTGCCAATTCAATAAGCCGAAACTTCTATCTTTTCACACACACAGTGCTATTCATTAAAGTCGTAACTTCTAACGTTTCGCATTCACAGTACTATTCATTATTTATAATCGCACACTTAGTGCCTTAACTCATAACCGAAGCTTAAATGACATCACACACTTAGTGTATTTATAATAAACCAATCTTAAACAGGTATCCCACACAAAGTACCATCCACAAAGTCGAAGCTGTATTAATTTGCACACACAGTGCTAATCATCTCGGTCACATTTCAAATTACACACACTTAGTGCCACATAGATCCATTTCTCACATAACATTTATAATTCAATAATATCATAACCATTCGTTTCACAACATTTAAACATAGCTAATACACTTTTTATATTCGAACTTACCTTAGATGTTGAACTATCGAAGCGGTCGATTAATCGAGCACTATATCCTTACCTAGATCTCGATCCAAACCTCGTCTCTATTGGTCTATACACATTCAAATTCAATCCATTCAACCACTAACTCATTCAATTTAATCCACACATACACATTTAGGGCATTTTACAAAATAGCCCACACATTTTCACATTTCGACACTTTAGTCCCTAGTTCACAAAATCATCAAATTCACCAAATTCCACCTAACACAAGCTTAGCCGAATTTTACTAATATCCATACAAACCCGCAGATTTCTTTTATTTCGAATTTTAACCCTTCAATTTGCTATTTTCACAATTTAGCCCTAATTAGCTAAATTCACAAAAAATTTAAAAACAATACATGTTAATCCAACACCAATTTCTCATATTTACTACCAACTAGCACATAGCTCAAATGTTCATCAATGGCTCATCACAAAACATTATCAATTCATGAAATTACAACATGGGTTTTGTAAAGCACAAAGCAACGATTACAAAAACATAGAAATTATCAAAAACCGATCAAAAATACATACCCAATTTAAGCATGAACCATGGCCGAATACCAAGCTTCCTTATTTCTTTCTCTTTTCTTTTTGTTTCGGTGGAGATGGATGAACAATCCACTACCCCCTTTCTTTTTATTATAATAGTTTATAATATATAATATATATATATACTTTAACTTATAAGTTAATATATATAAAACACATATATCTATACACATATCAACATTTAATGCCGTCCACCACATATAATTTGGCTGATTACAACATTAATCCTTCCCTTTATAAAGACAACAACAATTTAGCACTTATAAATTGGCACACAGCTTTTACACTTTACGCTATTTAGTCCTTTCTCTTAATTCGACACAAAAACGATCAAATTATCACACAAAATTTCCACACAAACTATATCACATATCATTCACACAGAAAATATCGTTAATATATTTTTACAATCTCGGATTTGTGGTCTCGAACCACTGTTTCGACTAGGGTCTAAACCAGGATGTTACAATAATCTACACACACCGGTTTAAAGTGAGCTGACCGCCCACACAACATCTTTTTTTCTCGAAGTCATAGGTAATCCCGTTACAAAATCCATAGAGATTCAATCCCATTTCCACTCAGGAACCATCACTGGCTGAAGTAATCCCAAAGGTACTTGATGCTCGGCTTTTACTTGTTGGCAGATCAAACATTTTGTAACGAACTCGGAGATGTCTCTTTTCATACCTGGCCACCAATACAATTTCTTCAAATCATTGTACATTTTTGTGCTGCCCAGATGTACTGACAAACAACCACTGTGTGCTTCATGTAAAATTTTTTGGATCAACTTATCATCCTTAGGTACACGAACCTTGTCTTGAAACATCAAACAACCATCTAAACTCACCCGGATATCAGAGTCATTTCCCGATTCGCACTGGGCTCTTTTAGCTTGCAGCTCACTATCGTTCTTTTGAGCTCCACATATCTGCCGAATAAATAATGGTCTAGCCCTCAACTCGGCCAATATAGCACCATCATTAGACAACGCTAAACTCGCACTCATAGCGCTCAAAGCATACAGGGATTTTCTACTCAAGGCATCCACAACCATATTCGCTTTCCCCTGGTGGTAATCAATTACTAACTCATAATCGTTCAATAATTCGAGCCACCACCATTGTCGCAAATTCAAATCTTTTTGGTCCATCAAGTACTTCAAACTCTTGTGATCGGTGAAGATTCGGCACTTCTCAACATATAAATAGTGTTGCTTAATATTTAAAGGGAAAACAATCGTAGCCAACTCCAAATCGTGAGTCAGATAATTCTTCTCAAGCAGTTTTAGGTGTCTCGAGGCGTAAGCTACTCGCTTGCACCAACACACAACAAGACCATTTAATGACGCATCACTATAAACCACAAACTCTATCCTCGACTCAGGTTGTACTAAAACCGGTGCCTCAATCAACAATGCTTTCAATCTCTCGAAACTCTGTTGGCATGTCTCATTACATCCAAACTTAACATCTTTATGCAACAGTTTCGTCATCGGGGTAAAAGTCATGGAGAATCTCTTTACGATTCATCTATAGTACCCCGCTAAACCCGATTTAGACCCTAGTCAGAATAGTAGTTTTCAGACCACAAATTCAAGGTTGGAATAATATTCTAATATTATATTCGGTGTTTATTATAGGTGATATAGCCTATGTGAATATTTTGTGTGGTAATTTTATCGATTGTGTGCCGAATTATGAAAAATGACTTAATCGCATAAAATGCAAAAGCTGAGTGCTGATTGTTAAGTGCTTAATTGTTGTTGTCTTTATAATGTGGAGGCCTTATGAGGCAATTAGTCCATTATTTAGTAAGTGGTTGGTTAAATGACAAAATAACCTTATTATATATATTTGCTTTATATGGTAAATGAAAGGTTATTTTTGTAAATGGATTAATAACATAATATTAATGAAACAAAAGGCTAAAAATAAGCCATTCTTATCATCTTATTGCCAAAAATACAAAGAAAAATAAAAGAAAAAGAACACTAGGGTTCGGCTAGTTTGGAGCTTGATTAAGGTAAGAGTTTTGTTCGATTTTTTATAATTTTTACGTTTTTGTGATTGTGGCTTTGTGCTCTACAAAACCCATGCTTAAATTTTGGGAACTAATGGTGATTTTGAGCTATGCCATTGATGAATACTTGAGCTATGTGCTAGTTGATAGTGAAATATGGAAGATATGTGAAGGATGAACATGTTTTGTCTTTGAATTTTTAGTGAAATTGAGTAATTTGGGCTAAATTGAGAAAAGTGTAAATTGAAGGGCTAAAATGTGCAATAAATGAAATGTGTGGGATTGTATTAGCATAGGAAGAATTCAGCTAGCTAGTGTGAGTAGAAATTTGGTGTATTTTGTGATTTTGTGAATTAGGGACTAAAGTTTCAAAATGTGAAAATATAAGGGCTATTTTGTAAAATGCCATAAATTTGTGTGAGAGGACTAAATTGAATGAATTGGTGATTGAATGAGTTGTATTTGAATGTGTATAGACTTAGAAAGGAGAAGTTCAGATCGAGATCGAGGCAAAGACAAAGTGCTCGATTAATCGACCGTATCGGTATTTCGACATCCTAGGTAAGTTCGAATATAATACTAGTTGTAAACTATATCTATGTGATGTGAATTGAATGATTATATATAACTATGAGATTAGAAATGTTATGTGTGGAATTGAATTAGAGAGCACTAAGTGTGCGAAATTAGAAACGGGGCAGAGATGATTAGCACTGTGTGTGCGAGACGATAGAAGCTTCAGCTTATTGAATTTGCACTGTCTGTGGGATACTGATATAAGTTCGATTTAAGTTATTGGCACTAAGTGTGCAATGACGATTATGTTTCAGTTATGAAATTGGCACTAAGTGTGCGAATAAATCAAAAAGATAGCAAAGGTTGAATGAGAGGTAATATCGAGCAATTGGGTAGCATGAATGGTGAGTAATTATATGTTTATCAAGGTACGTTTGAACCTATGTAGTTGATGATAGCTTTAAAAGTTAAATGAATAGATACTTGAGCATATGGTTGAGATTGATGATGAACCTAATTGTACATTTATCTAAGTGATGGTTTAATTATATGTTGGTTGGGTATTATTGAGTTGTATGTATTGTATTTTGAACTTACTAAGCTTTGAAAGCTTACTATGTGATTTGTTTCTTTGTTTTACAGTGTCAGTAAATGTAATATCCCGGAAATTATGGCTTATGAATTATTGTTGAAAGTATGTGGAAGCATGCCTATGTATGTTCTGATTGTGTGATATGAATTTTAAGAACTCTAGAATAGAGATAAATGCCTTAGAAATTATTAGATTTTAAATCTAGAAAAGGGAGCTAGGCCTGATAGGTCTTAAGAGAAAATGTAGGGGAGATATGACACACAATTGGGCTTGGAAAAGTGGCTTGGAGGCGCCACTTAGGGCCTCTGGAAATGACGCCACAAGGAGTGTCAGAGGGGCTTGTGTTCGAGTCGCTAGGGAATCAAATGGAGTTTTTATTTTGCTGCAGAAGTGAGCAGTAGTGGACGGCACCAAGGCACTTGAGGAAGAGTTTAATTCTCTCCAAAATTCGGCTAGATAAGGGGGATAATTGTTGGATTAATTTTATTAATTTTTAAAAGAGGTAAGGGAGAGAAAAACAAGGGATTGGATTGAGAGAGAAGAGTTGCCCGATTGGGGGAGACTAAGGTTAGTAATTTCGGCCAAAGGAGGAATGAAGGTCATAATTCATTCTTTTTCCTTTTCCTTCCTTTCTCTCTACCGAATTTATTCTTGTTATTGAGCATCCATCTTTTTCTTCTTTTTCTTTTAGCCTCCTAGCCGAATTCTTCTAGCTTTTCTCTCTACATCTTTTCCTCTTGTGGCCGACTTTTCCATCACCATTTGAAAAGGTTAGCTGAATCTCAAGGCAACTTTTAGCCGATTGTTCAGCAAAGCCTAAGGCCGAAGGTTCATTCTTTTTGAATCGATCTCTCCTGCAAGCTCTTTGCCGATTTCTTAAGGGTAGTGGTCCATTGCGTTTCAATTGTTCTTTTGGTAAGAATCTCTCTTAGCCAAACCCTTATTTCTTTCCTTCTCTAACTAACGAAAAGCAAGGCTTTAATCTCGTTATTGTTGTGACTGAAACCTTGAAGGATCTCTCAGGATTTGACTATAGTCGACTATAAAGGAGGTTTTCGGGATTTACAAATCCAAGGTAAGTTATATGACATTCGGCCATAGGCCATTCTATTATGTTTTAAGGTTAAGATTAGATCTAACATGAAGTCATAGGGGATCTCAGCATCATTAAAGAAGCAAGGACCACTTGGTGGGAATTGAAATTGCAAGTCGACAGTGGTATACAAGAATTTCGAAAATTGAAAAAGTAAGGTAAGAGCACCTATACATTCGGCCAAGGCCCTATTTACCAACTTAGATCTATTTCTTAATTGTTAAAATCAAAAACTAACCATTTAGGTGATCTAGTGGTGACCGATTACAAGAAGGAACATAGCAAAGTTTCAGGATTTGACTAGTGATCAAATCAGCAATAAGGTAAGGGTCTTGGTTACAGTGAATCTTCAGGATTTGACTGTTTAGCCGAATGGTTTGGAAAAACCCCACACTCGGCCCACGAGCCTGAACCGGATCTGGTATGTTCCTTAAGTAAACTAGTTTTCAAATTCTTGGTTACTTAGAGAAAAATTGTAAATTTTAGAAAACATTGGTTTGGGTTGGGCTTAAATTGGAACCCATTTAAACCATTTTCAATAATGTGACCGTAGTCACCATAATTCGTTGGTGAGACCGTAGTCATCACCTTCACTTTCTCCCTTCACATATATCCCAAATGCCCCAATTATTACATATCATTCATATCATACTTAAATTCACATTCATGTCACTTTTCAGAATATAACACATTCATAATCCTATAAAAGTAGGAATACGTGCACAGGTACTTTTGCCACATTTGTGGTACTTAGCCACATTCTCATTCTTATACACATTCATATATTAAAACAATTATTGCCATAATATATATTGAAAGTTAGTGTGAGTACACACCGATTAAGCTTAATAGGTTCCTTGAATCCAGAAGAACGATGTACCGATCTAGATCTTTCACTCCTATATTCGACCAATCATTAAAATATATTAATAACCTTATTTGGTTTGAAAACCAAATCCTAGTAGGATTTGTATTACTTACCTTGTTGCCGAATTGGATGATTGTAAATCAAGTCCCAAAATTGCTAATATTCCTTCCCTTGAAATCGGCTAGCACTAAATCATGTAACCATGTGAGTCTCCAGCTTTTGAAATAAATAAGAAATAACCTCAAATACCAAAATTAAGCCTTGGCCGAATATCACTTACCTTGTGATGGGATTCCCAAAACCAATTTCTTGCCTCCTTTATATCTGTCGAAATCTTCATGTTAGATCTAATCTAACATATACATCATAACCTTTAATTGAATAAATTTTCTTACCTTAGATCCTTAGATTTCCCGAAAGATCCTTCAAATTTCGGCCAAATTTGCTAATAGAGTTAGTACCTTGATTTCGATGGAAAGAAGAGAAATAAGAATTGATTGATTACAGATCTTACCCTTTTGATGTTGTAGATGATTGCCCTCTTTCTTAGAATCCACAAAGATTCGGCTTGACAGTAGAAATGGAGAAGAAACTAGAAGAAAAAGAGAGGGATTTTGCTTAATGAAAATTCGGCAGATAGGGGTAGAGAGCTTAGAGAATTTCGGCAACACTAGAAAGATGAGAGAAACTATTTTAGTTTCCCTCCTATAGCCGAAATTATCAATAGGAGAGTCCCTTACTTGGCCACTACTCCTCAAGTGATAATATTAACCTTTAATTATTACTTTTATTCCAAATTAAAGGTGTTTAATCCTTTATTTATCTCCTCAAATAATCCTAATTTAAAATCCCTTATTTATCATTTTTAATCATGTATTTATGGAATTAAAACACCTTGGTTTCTAGATGCTTGTGCCGTCCACCTTTAAGCCTGGGAAGCAAAAATTAAACTTCATTTATTTGCTTCCCTTGTGACTCGAACCCAGGCCCATGCCTCCTTCACATGGTGCCATTTCCATAGGCCCTAAGTGGCATCTTGGACCACATTTCCAAGCTCTGTTTGTGTGTCAAATTTTCCCAACTTTTTCTTTTAAGGCCCTCTTGCCTTTATTTCCTATTTTAAACTTTAAAACTCATCATTTCGGGGTCATTTCTAAGTTTCCTAAAATTTTCGATCGGCTCTGTAACTTGCCATTTTTCTTACATTTCCAAGTTTCCTAAAATGTATACTTTCCATTTTTGGATCATTTCCATTTTCATTTCTTAGTTTCCAAAAATATGTACTTTCCATTGTTGAACCATTTCCTTACATTTCTGGGTTTCCTAAAATGTTCATGTCCTAATGCATTTCCAGGTTTCAAAAAATGTTTATTTTCATTTCCATGCATTTTCATACATTTCTGAATATCCAAAAATATCAAAAATTTATTCATTATGCTTAAGACTTGTTATTTCTTACAATTAAACTGAAAATGCATAGGCCCTTTTGAGGATGTTTCTGATTCTACCTTCTTAAACAAAATTTCGTCCTCGAAATTTCCTAACTAAACAATTGAGGGTATTCTTTGTCGCATTGTCTCCTCGACTCCCCACGAAGCTTCTTCCGATCCATGATTGCACCATAACACCTTGACTAAAAGCACCGACTTCCTTCGTAGTACTTTCACGCCACGTTCCAAGATCCGAATCGGCTCCTCCTCGTAGGATAGATCGGCCTTAGCTTCACTTCTTCAACGGTACCACATGAGACGGATCCGATCGATAGCGGCGTAGCATGGATACATGAAATACGTCGTGCATTTGATGCAACTCGGTGGTAACTCCAATTGGTACGCCATCGCCCAACTCGCTTCAAAGACTTGATAAGGCCCTATAAACCTTGGGCTTAACTTCCTTTGCGACCAAACCTCATAACCTTCTTCCAAGGCGAAACTTTCAAGAATACTTGATCTCCTACTTCAAACTCGATTTCCTTCCGCTTAAGGTCTGCGACGACCATCTCTCATCGAAGCTTCCTTCAACCGCGTGCCGAATTAATTCCACCTTCTCCTCGGTTCGCCACTAACTCTGGACCCGAGCGTGGGCGTTCTCTAACTTTCGGTCCAACAAGTTGGTGTTCTACATTTCCTTCCATACGATTGCCGTATGGTGCCATCCGAATGCTTGCACGATAGTCGTTGTTGTAGGCGAACTCGGCTAGAGGCAAGTAATCCTCCCAACTTCATCGAAATCCATCACACAACCTCTCAACATATCCTCTAACACTTGTATAACCTGCGTTGCATCGCCGTCGATTGTGGATGAAAAGCCGTAGTGAAGTCCAACTTAGTGCCTAAAGCTTGATGAAGTGCGTTCCAAAAACCGAGACGTGAACCTTGGGTCTCTATTGGAGATGATCGACATTGGTACTCCATGTAACCTCACGATCTCCGCCACATATAACTTAGCTAGCTTCCGAAGAGTATAATCCATTCTTACTGGGATAAAGTGCGCGGACTTAGTCAAACGGTCCACTATCACCCATACCGAGTCCTTCCTAGTAGGCGTAAGGGGAAGCCCACTAACGAAGTCCATGGTGATTCTCTCCTACTTCCATTGGGGAACTTCGATTGGTTGAAGCAATCCTGATGGGACTTGGTGTTCAGCCTTTACTTGCTGACACGTCAAACATTTCCCCACAAATTCTGTCACCTCTCGTTTCAGATCTGACCATCAAAATTGTTCCCTTAGATCTCTATACAGCTTGATGCCTCCGGGATGCATAGCATAAGGGCTACCATGCGCTTCCCGAAGAATCCTTTGTCTCAACTCCTTATCCCTCGGCGTACAAACCTTTCCCTTGTAGCACAGTACTTCTTCATCATTGACGCCGTAGTCCTTTAATCCTCCTTACTGTACTTGTTGTAACTTAGTACTTAAGTCCTTATCCACCAACTGTCCCTCTTTCACCTCCTTCAGCCATGTGGGCTTGACTTGTAACTCTGCCAATAGGCTTCCGTCATCATACAAACTTAAGTGAGCGAACAAAGCCCTTAAATCCGACACAACCTTCCTACTTAGGGCATCAGCTACCACATTCGCCTTGCCCGGATGGTATTCTATCGAACAATCATAATCTTTCAACAACTCCACCCACCTCCGTTGCCTCAAGTTCAACTCCTTCTGAGTCAACAAGTACTTAAGGCTCTTGTGGTCCGTGTAAATTACTGACCTTTCTCCATAAAGGTAGTGCCTCCAAACTTTGAGGGCGAAAACCACTGCTGCGAGCTCCAAAGAGTTGGGTAGTTAACCTCATGCGGCCTTAACTGCCAAGACGCATAAGTGACTACTTTTCCTTCTTGCATTAGCACACAGCGTAACCCTGTGTGCGAAGCGTCACAATATACTACGAAATCCTTACCTGCCTCCGTCTGAATTAACACTGGAGCTTCCGTCAACACCCTCTTAAGCTTTTCAAAGCTCTCCTGCTACTTATTAGTCCATTCAAAGGGTACTTCCTTCCTTAGCAACTTTGTCAAAGGCGCGGCTATTGACGAGAATCCTTCCACAAACCTTCTGTATTAGCCTGCCAAGCCTAAGAAACTTCGGATCTCAGCCACAGACCTAGATGTTTTCCAATCCAACACTGCTTCGATCTTCCTAGGATCCACTCTTATTCCTTCTGCGGATACCACATGACCTAAGAATGCCACCTCCTTAAGCCAAAATTCACATTTGCTGAATTTGGCATAGAGCTTCTTTCCCCTTAACACTTAACACAACTCGAAGATGCTCATCATGCTCCTTATCTGGCTTTGAGTACACCAAAATATCGTCGATGAATACAACGACGAACCTATCCAGATAGGGTTGGAAAACCCGATTCATCATGTCCATGAACGCGGCTAGAGCGTTCATTAAACCAAACGGCATCACCACAAACTCAAAATGGCCATACCTTGTCCTAAAAGCGGCCTTATGGATGTCAGCCTCCTTCACCTTCAACTGGTGATATCCCGACCTTAAGTCTATCTTCGAGAACACAGCTGCCCCTTTCAGCTGATCGAACAAGTCGTCTATCCTTGGCAAATGATACTTGTTCTTTATGGTCAGCTTATTCAACTGACGATAATCTATGCACATACGCATAGTTCCGTCCTTTTTCTTCACAAATAGGACCCTGGTGCTCCCCATGAGACACTGCTTGGGTCGAATAAACCCACGATCCAACAACTCTTGGATTTGAGCCTTGAGCTCCACTAACTCCTTTGGCGCCATTTGATATGGAGCGATTGACACAGAGCTGTTCCTGGTAGCAAATCAATTCCAAATTCCACCTCCCTATCTGGGGGTATTCCTGGTAATTCCTCTGAAAATACATCTCCAAAATCTCTTACGGTTCTAACTCCATTGACACCTTCATCCTTTCCACCTAACGCACATACGAAGGCCAGGAACGCCCTGCACCCTTTCTTAACCATTTTCTCAGCCTTTAGTGCCGAAACTATGTTAGACAAGTAGTTCCTCCTTTCGCCGATCATCACTACTACTTCATCCTCCGGGGTCCTTAGTTCCATACGTTTAGCCGTACAATCCAACACGGCTCGATGATCTACTAGCCAATCCATTCCAAGTTTAAGCTCAAATTCTCCGAAGGGTAACTCCATTAAATCAGCCCGAAAGTTTATTCCCTGAATCTCTAGGGGTACATTCAGAAAAATCTTATCTATTACTACAGTTTGGCCTAATGGGCTTACTACAGTTATCTTCTTATCAGAGAGTTCAGAGTCTAGGCCTAGTGTTTCCACTACACTACATGCAACATATGAATGGGTAGAGCCCACATCAATCAGAGCAAAATAGGGTTTGTCATGAATAAAGAACGTACCGGTTATAACATCCGGCGCGTCTCCATCTTCCCTCCGGTGAATCGCATAAACCAAACCCGGTTGCCTTACTTCGGCATTAGCAGCACCTCAGCCCTGGGCTCCACGACCTCTGCCATTTCCCCTATTTGTCGAACCACGACCCCTTTGAGGCTGCTGTCTGCCTCTACCAGCCTGGTTAGCATTTTGAGCTGCCGGTCGGCTCTCATCTTGCAGCTTGGGGCAATCTTTAAGCATATGGTCCTTGGACCCACACTTGAGACATCGTCCCGTCTTTTTCCAACATTCTCCCAAGTGCCTCTTTCCACAATACTCACAAGGGCGATTCGCGGCACCGCACCAAGCTTGTTGATTCTGTGGGCCGTCAACTCTAGGCCTCTTATATCCCTTTCCAGATGGCCCAAAACCTCTTTTGGGCTTATTCCTATCCACAGCCTGCTTAGTAGCATCCTTGATTCCCTCGGCCACCTTGGCCTTTTCCACCAAAGCAGAGAATTCCCGCTCCTGATGCGGTGCTATCAATAGTCTCAGATCGTCCCTCAGTACGTCCTCAAAACAGACACAGCGTTCATGCTCAGTTGCCACTACACCTCGAGCATAACGGCTCAACCTCATAAATTCTGCCTCATATTCTGCGACGGACTTACTTCCTTGTACCAATCCCAGAAAAGCCTTTCTTTGTTCATCCGTATACCTGGTTCCCACATACTTTTTCTGAAATGCTTCTTTAACGTATTCCCAGGTCAAATCTGCAGCCGTAGCACCATCCCGAATAGTTAACCACCACTGATACGCTTCATCGCATAACAGTGCCACCATCCCGTTCAACTTTTCCTCGGGGGTCAAGTCGAGCTCATCCATGATGTGCTCCGTTGCTTCCAACGAAGACTCGGTATTTGCTTTGGGTGCTACTCTACAGACACTCCACGAAACATCTCGGCTCCATTAGCTCGGAGCCGTTCAGTACTGAACTTACGGGTTCTGAATTTCCTCCCGCACTAGCCACCAATTCCAAAACTCGCAAAGCATAGCTTGTGTGACACACGGCATCTTCCCCGTCGAGCAGCTCGCCGCTCAACATTAACGGTAGGGGTGGTGGTGGCGGTGGTATCTCATTGTTAGAACCTTGACCCGACCTAACGGGTTCTGACACTGTCATTCTTCCTCTACCTCCTCCACGACGACCACGTCCTCTAGAGCTCATTTTCTATCGTCGAGATCTGATTAAGAAGTTTTATGAATTAGTATTCTTGTTTCACTTATTACCCGCGAAGATGTTTTATGAAGAAGAATTTAAGAGTGGTTCTTTCGTATTCATACAGCACACAGTCTTTCATCCATTCATCCATCCATCAAACAATTATGAACTTTCGTTGATTCAGAGAAACATTGTATTTTTCATCGTTGTTGTTTTTCCACTACCCAAGGGTATTTTCGTAATTTTGTCCTACAGGGGCAATTTCGTAATTTTCCAAAATAAAAAAAATTCCTCGGTGATTTTGTCGAAAGTATTTTGGTAATTTTAATGTCCCGGGGTAATTTTGGAAAAATTTCAAAATTCAGGGGTATTTCGATAATTTTCGACATCAGGGGTATTTTGGTAATTTTTTCCACAAACTGGGGTATATTTGGAAAAACTAACAAATCAGGGATATTTCAAAAGTTGTAAAATTTTGTTGGTTCTTTTTGAGAGTTTAACCTTTCAAAATGGAGATGTTGCAAAAATTTTGGGAATTAGGGTCATTTTGGTAATTTTGTAAGTTAGGGGCAATTTTGTAATTTTCCAAAAATAAAGGTATTTTGATATTTTACAAATTAGGGTTTTTGAATGTTTATAAAATAATGAAGTTTTGGAAAAATCGTTGAGAAGTTTGGCAATTTGTGAATCAAGGGCATTTTGGTAATTTTGCCACTAAGGGTATTTTTGTAATTTCCACAAATTAGAAATTTTTCAGAAAAATTTTGTAAAGATGGTTTTCAAAAATTAGTGAAGTAATTTTAAGAGTTTTGAAATCTAGGGTTTGTTGTTTTGTTCTCTTTTTTTTTTTAAAAAAAAACATGGCTAGTTCCCTTTCGGGTTTTAGTCATTATGTTTAGCCTATGTCCTAGCCCTCTTTGGTCACGGTGAACCAAAGCTACGCACCAGGCAGGATTCGAATGGAGAGGAGGTGAGTCACACGGACTACTTAAATACCAAGCTCCCATCGAAACCATTCCTAGACATGCGTCTGAGAGGTTGCCACACCACCGAGCCCCTCGAGTTAGGGTGAGCAGAGAAGGCTACGCACGGTAGGATTCTGCGAAGAGGAGGTGAGTCACTAGGACCGCTTAAATACTGTGCTCTTAGGATCAATCCTAGACATGCGTCTGAGGTTACCACACCCTTAGCTCAGTGACTTAGCCATAGGGTTGTTTAGTGCATTAAGTCTTATGAGTTTCATGTGTTTGAGTAGTCTAATCCTAGGGTTCAAATTCCTATCACACTATTCTACGTTCCATGCCTTTTCTACCCCTATATTAATCACATAATCACACGTAGAGTTAGGGGTACTTACCTGGTGGACTGCGGGTCGGAGACTCAAGTGCCATGCCAGAAACCTGCTTATTTTCACAGAAAATCATTTGGGCTCGAATTAAAAAATGTTTTGGGCCTTAGCCCAAAGGCCGAGAGTTTAAAAGCGGGCTCGATACCAAGTGAAACACCCCACACCCGCCCACGAGCACGAGGAACGGATCCGGTATGTTCCTTAAGTAAACTGGTTTTCAAATTCTTGGTTACTTAGAGAAAAATTGTAAATTTTAGAAAACATTGGTTTGGGTTGGGCTTAAATTGGAACCCATTTAATAAATTTTAAAAATCCAACTTAAATAAGGTAACAAAATAATTTTAGGGTTTATTATTTTAAAAGAAATAAATTTACTTAACTTTAATCAAAAATAAATTGTATCATAATCAAATAAAAATAAACAGAAATAAAGAAAATCCAACTGGGCCTTATGGTCTTATTACATCATTCAAACCCAAAATAAAATTTAAAGTACTAAAATTATATAAAGTCCAAATTTCTAAATAAATTCTTCAAGTGATGCATGGCCACCCTTAGCTCCTGCCGACCAGGTCCATTCATCGCTAATCACTGAAAAAATAATTCCCCAACGGGGTGAGTCCCTGAGACTCAATGTACACACGATACTAATTTTCAACAAATCGGGCATACAAGTCATATCAATCTCATGTTCATACAAAATGAAGGATGATGCAACCCAAACCCAAGCATATTTGTCCATCCGCTACACACCACCCGTACCAACCTGTACACCGTGGGGACTACTAAGTCGACCCTCCATCCGCTACACACCATCGAAGGCGGTCGCTACAGTCGACGTGCTCATCGCCCACTTACGTTGTGTCTTTAGACACTATATTCAGATAATGTAACCGAAGTTACCATTTTCAATAATGTGACCGTAGTCACCATAATTCGTTGGTGAGACCGTAGTCATCACCTTCACTTTCTCCCTTCACATATATCCCAAATGCCCCAATTATTACATATCATTCATATCATACTTTAATTCACATTCATGTCACTTTTCAGAATATAACACATTCATAATCCTATCAAAAGTAGGAATACGTGCACTGGTACTTTTGCCACATTTGTGGTACTTAGCCACATTCTCATTCTTATACACATTCATATATTAAAACAATTATTGCCATAATATATATTAAAAGTTAGTGTGAGTACACACCTATTCGCTTAATAGGTTCCTTGAATCCCGAAGAACGATCTACCGATCTAGATCTTTCACTCTTATATTCGGCCAATCATTAAAATATATTAATAACCTTATTTGGTTTGAAAACCAAATCCTAGTAGGATTTGTATTACTTACCTTGTTGCCGAATTGGATGATTGTAAATCAAGTCCCAAAATTGCTAATATTCCTTCCCTTGAAATCGGCTAACACTAAATCATGTAACCATGTGAGTCTCCGGCTTTTGAAATAAATGAGAAATAACCTCAAATACCAAAATTAAGCCTTGGCCGAATATCACTTACCTTGTGATGGGATTCCCAAAACCGATTTCTTGCCTCCTTTATATCTGTCGAAATCTTCATGTTAGATCTAATCTAACATATACATCATAACCTTTAATTGAATAAATTTTCTTACCTTAGATCCTTAGATTTCCCGAAAGATCCTTCAAATTTCGGCCAAATTTGCTAACAGAGTTAGTACCTTGATTTCGATGGAAAGAAGAGAAATAAGAATTGATTGATTACAGATCTTACCCTTTTCATGTTGTAGATGATTGCCCTCTTTCTTAGAATCCACAAAGATTCGACTTGTGAAGAGAAACGGAGAAGAAACTAGAAGAAAAAGAGAGGATTTTGCTTAATGAAAATTCGAGAGAGAGGGGGAGAGAGCTTAGAGAATTTCAGCAACACTAGAAAGATGAGAGAAACTCTTTTAGTTTCCCTCCTATAGCCGAAATTATCAATAGGAGAGTCCCTTACTTGGCCACTACTCCTCAAGTGATAATATTAACCTTTAATTATCACTTTTATTCCAAATTAAAGGTGTTTAATCCTTTATTTATCTCCTCAAATAATCCTAATTTAAAATCCCTTATTTATCACTTTTAATCATGTATTTATGGAATTAAAACACCTTGGTTTCTAGATGCTTGTGCCGTCCACCTTTAAGCACAGGAAGCAAAAATTAAACTTCATTTATTTGCTTCCCTTGTGACTCGAACCAGTGCCCATGCCTCCTTCACATGGTGCCATTTCCATAGGCCCTAAGTGGCATCTTTGGACCACATTTCCAAGCCTATTTGTGTGTCAAATTTTCCTGACTTTTTCTTTTAAGGCCCTCTTGCCTTTATTTCCTATTTTAAACTTTAAAACTCATCATTTGGGGTCATTTCTAAGTTTCCTAAAATTTTTGATCGGCTCTGTAACTTGCCATTTTTCTTACATTTCCAAGTTTCCTAAAATGTATACTTTCCATTTTTGGATCATTTCCATTTTCATTTCTTAGTTTCCAAAAATGTGTACTTTCCATTTTTGAACCATTTCTTACATTACAGGTTTCCTAAAATGTTATGTCCTAATGCATTTTCGAGTTTCCAAAAATGTTGAGTTTCAAAAATGTTTATTTTCATCTCCATGCATTTTCATACATTTCTGAGTATCCAAAAATATCAAAAATTTATTCATTATGCTTAAGACTTGTTATTTCTTACAATTAAACTGAAAATGCATAGGCCCTTTTGAGGACGTTATAGGTTTTTTTTTGCTAAAATGCTTAGTGTTGGCCGAATGTAGGAACTAGGGATCTAGAGCATTAGATCGAGACTTTCAGGATTCAGTGAAACGATAAATATATCAGGCGTGTACCCCACACTACTTCTCGATAGACTTATAGTTATGTTTTTTTTTTAAATATGTTAAAAAGAATGTGAAAAGTATGACTAAGGTACCATGCAATGGTCCAAAGTACTCAGGTATGTTTTCCTACTCCTACTAGGATTATAATGTGATCTGTTATAGCATATGTGAAAATATAAGAATGTGAAATAAAGAATGGGATAGAATTTGTGCATGATATGTATGACATGGGCATATGGGTTGTTATGAAAGAGGAAGTGAATGTGGTGACTTCGGTCACAGTATCTGAATGTGGTGTCTCTTGACACAAAATGTTATCTGGTGGCTATGCCACAATATATAAGGGCGATAAGCACGTAGACTGCAACGACTTCCTTCGATGGTGTGTAGCGGATGGACGGTTGACTTAGTAGTCCCCATGGTATGTAGGTTGGTACGGGTGATGTGTAGCGGATGGCATCTAGGTTTTGGGTTCGGGTTTGCATCATTTTCTTGATTCTGCTAAATGTATTTGAATGGATTGTTATGCCTAAACTGTTGGACTTAGTGTTGGTTGTACACACTGAGTCTGTATGACTCACCCCGTTGTGGGAATATTTTTCAGGTGACGATCAGTGATGCACCGGGTCGGCAGGAACTTGATGGTGGCCATGCTCAGTTCGGGGTTTTATTTTATTTTGGGCATGTTTATATTTTAAATACTTTGAATTTATTTTAGGTTTTGAATTTTGATGTAATAAGGCCCAAGCATGAACTGTTTTATGCATGCTTTTTATTTGAATTCATTATGTTACGAATTTAATCAAGTTAAAAGATTATGTAAGTTTATTTAAAAAAAATAAACTCTAAATGATTTGCACACTTTAAAACAAATGGGTTACAACATAAGATAAACTTGTTTCAACTCGAGCCCAACACAAAGTTAAATCTCTTTCAAAACCATCCGAATTTTCCAAAGTAATCTAAAAAGTTTTGAACCGTTTTACTCGAGGAACATACCAGATCAGGTCGAGACTCGTGGGCCGAGTTTGGGGTGTTTCAGTAAAGCTAGCTCGGAACCGGGGATCGTCAGCATCTTTATCACACTATCGGCAATCTATTTTGGTACCTTTGAAGATGTGTATATTTAAATATGGCATGTATAGGCTACTTATTTTGAAACATGATTGAGATGTGTAAATAGCCATGTGATGTGGCTAGATAAATGTTGGTAATATGCATGAATGATTATGGTGTATGAAGTATGTTTTGGTATGGCTTGATTGCATTGAAATGGTCTTAAGAATGGTAAATTTATTAATGGATTGATGCCATAGGGATTTATTGAAATTGTGGATGGTTCATGCTTGGTTTTACATATGAATTGGTTGAACTGTTTAGCATATAAGATGGTATGCTAGAAATAAGATTGAATAGGGTTGTTATGATGAATAATTTGATATGTTTTTGGTTGCTATTGATACGTGGAAAGATGCTTAAATGTGATTGTAGGGATGACCCTTATGTGGGTGGCAAATTGGCCTTGCAAATGGCCAATTTTGCATACACGGCCAAGGGACACGGGCTTGTGTCTCTGTCGTGTGGCTCAAGGACCACTTCGAAGTGTGCCTGCGCAGGTTAAATGGCCGTGGTACACGGGAGTGCCTGGTAGCCGTGTGACCAAGTTAGTAGCTAGCTTAATTTCACACGGCCGTGGCACACGGGCGTGTCTGGTGGCTGTGTGAAGAAGATAGTATGTATGCTTTGTTTTGGCACGGCCTAGACACATGGGCATGTCTGGTAGCCGTGTGAGGCACACGGCCTGACTACACGGGCTTGTGACCTCTGCAGTGTTGAAAATTGTTTAAATTTTTAAAATTTTTTGTAAGTGTTCGGTTTAGTACCAACCTCTTTCTAATACATGTTTAAGGTCTCATAGACTTCAATAAGGGACTATATGCTCATATTTGTATATGATTGATTTGTGATTGACTTTGTGTTGTGAGATGGATGTGAAATGCTCCGATTGTTCATCAATGCCTCTTAACCCTATTCTGGCGACGGTTTTGGGTTAAGGGTGTTACATTTTATTGGTATCAGAGCTACGATGTTGTCGATTATCAGATTAATGTAGCATGTGTGAGTCTAGCTATACATGCCATATATATAATTGTGATAGTGTGATGAATCCTGACAGTTGAAAATGTATTTTCATATAGTAATGGATCCCGATCGAGCAGTTGCTGACGATGTTGAGAGTAACGCACCTGCTCCTGCTCAAGGGACGGCGCCAGCCACATCTAGGCCGAATGATAGTAGTGAGGGAGGACAACCTAAACAAGACTTCTTCCGAATGATGAGTGAGTGGTTTTTAGAGTTCGTTCGAATGAATCTGGTTGCTCCACAACATCCACCCCCACAAGTACCTGTTGTGCCACAAGTGATAGATCCGATCCGATTGAATAAACCTCCCGTGGATAAGATTCGTAAGTACGAGGCCAATCAGTTTAGGGCCACAGCTAATGACGATGCTGAGCGAGCTAAGTTTTGGCTCGAGAATACAATTCAGGTATTCGATGAGATGTCGTTGACCCCTGATGAATGCATTAAGTGTGCAGTTTCTTTGTTGAGAGATACGGCTTATAATTGGTGGAAAATGTTGACATCCGTGGTTCTAAGAGAGAGAATCACCTGGGATTTCTTTCAAGTTGAATTTCAAAAGAAGTATATTAGTCAACAGTTCATAGATTAGAAACGTAAAGAGTTTCTAGAGCTGAAACAAGGTCGTTTGTTAGTTACTAAATACGACTGAAAATTTGTGAGATTGATACAGTATGCACGGAAATGTGTTTCGACCGAAGCTACTATGTGTAAATGCTTTATAGAAGGGCTGAATGAAGATATTAAGTTGTTGGCGGGATACTTGACATTAATGAATATTTTGTGTTAGTCGAAAGAGCCTGTAAAGCCAAGGAGCTCAGTAAAGAAAAGAGGAAAGCTAATTCTGAAGCTTGAGATGAAAGAAAAAGATCGATGAGTAAGTTGTCTCAACCTTCAACCAAGAGATTTAGAGAGGTAAGCAATAGATCAAATGCTTCGTTTGGACATGCGAGTAGAGATCTGTGAGACAAAGCATTGGTTCACGAGTTCAAATCCCAACTGAATCAAGTGTTGAAAGTGTCAGAAGCAACAAGCCTGAGTGTGGGCTGTGTGGAAGGTGACATGTGGGAGAATGTTGGGGGTATAACAAAAGAACTTGCTACAAGTGTGGATCACGAGATCACTTTATTAGATATTGCCCAAAGATGGTTGAAGAAGAAAATGCTTAGAATTTGAGGTCGAGTAATGTGACGGCTAGGAGTAGACCACCTAGAAACACTGGAAATGTGAGTGGAAACCAAAGAGGAACTACTGATACAGCTGTGAGATCAGAGGCAAGAGCAACTACTCGAGCCTATGCTATACGCACACGAGATGAAGCGTCATCTCTAGACATCATCACTTGTACCTTTACTCTATTTGATACTGATGTGATTGCATTGATAGATCTAGGATCTACTCATTCATATGTGTGTGTGAATGTAGTATCAAGTAAGACTCTACCTGTTGAGTCTACTGAATTTGTGATTAGCGTATCGAACCCCTTAGGCAAGTGTGTCTTGGTGGAAAAAGTGTGCAAGAATTGCCCATTGGTGTTTCAGGATATATGCTTTCTGGCTAATTTGATGTTGCTACCATTTGATGAATTTGATATAATACTGGGTATGGACTGGCTCACTTTGCATAATGCCATTGTGAATTGTAAACAAAAGAGTATTGATTTGAGAAGTCAGAATGGTGAGATGGTTCGAATTGAATCCAGGGATTTGAAAGGGTTACTAGCTATTGCATCTACGATGAAAGCTTTGAACTATGTGAGAAAGGGTTGTGAAGCTTATTTGGCATATGTGATTGATATAAAAGTGACAGAAAAGAAAGTTGAATTTGTGCCTGTGGTTTGTGAATTCCCTAATGTGTTTCCTGAAGAGTTACCGGGATTACCTCTGATTCGAGAAGTTTAATTTGGAATTGAATTGATGCCGGGAACAATTCCTATATCAATAGCTCCGTATAGAATTGCACTAACGGAATTGAAAGAGTTGAAGTCTCAGTTGCAATAGTTGATAGGTAGAGGATTTGCATGATCGAGTTTCTCGCCCTGAGGTGCTCCTGTGTTGTTTGTGAAAAAGAAAGACGGCACTATGAGAATGTGTATTGATTACCTATAGTTGAACAAAGTGATGATCAAGAACAAATACTCGTTGCCTCGTATTGATGATTTGTTTGATCAATTGAAAGGAGCTACAGTGTTTTTGAAAATAAATTTGAGATCGGGTTACTATCAGTTGAGAGTTAAAGAATCCAATGTGCCAAAAATTGCTTTCAGAACGAAGTACGGACATTATGAATTCTTAGTGATGCCTTTGGGACTAACAAATGCTCCTGCAGTGTTTATGGATTTGATGAACTGGATATTCAGACTGTATTTGCAACACCCCTATCCCGTGTCCGTCACCAGATTAAGGTTAGGAGCGTTACCAAATAGATCGGAAAGCATTTACAGAAATTCATACATTCAATCATCATTCTCAAGCATAATGTCCCTTAAATGAGTCCTCGAGACCATAAGCATGCTTATAAAACAGGTCGGGACTAAACTAAAACACATAAAAAATTTCTCGAAAATTTAAAAACTTTTATAAGTTTCAGGGGTTACATGCCCGTGGGGGTAGGCCGTGTGACTCCCACGGCAGCTAGACACACCCGTGTGTCCTCCCTGTGGTCGAAACTGACTTAATTTCCACGGCCACTAAGCATACCCATGAGCTCAGACTGTGGTCGAATCTGCCAAAATTCACACGATTACTAGGAAGTAGGCACGTCCGTGTGCCAAGGCTGTGTACTATCCTGACTTGGTTCCCATGGTCACTAGGCATGCCTGTGTGCCACGACCGTGTGACATTATAGGCCATTTTCAAGGCCAAAATGCCATCCATTTGTGTCATACCTACAAGCCACATTTACCAAGATATCTCATGCACATATAACGACCAAAAGCATACTAAATAACCATTCAAACATCACATTCAATATCCATTTCCATCATGCCAATTTCCAAAACCAAGTCATAAACAAAAATCATAATGCATTCATTTGCTTAACTCAAAAACTTGACTATTTCATAAATCAACTAACCATGCCAAATCATGCTTTACATATCATGATCATAATGCGTAATCTCAACTCATCTCTAGCCAAATCTCATGGCTAAGTTCATATAACAACTTATACCAAAATACTAGCCTATACATACCATATCTAGCTTTGTACATTTCCAAAGTGTACCAAAATGATATTAGTAGTGTGATGATGGTCCTTGATGGTCTCGAGCCTTCAGTAGCTTTGACGACCTATAAAACAGAGAAAACACACGCAGAGTAAGCTTTCAAAAAGCTTAGTAAGTCATATACAAATAAACTTAACATAATTCATTTATAAGTATGGCAATTTGAATTCATTAACGTATCCTCAATTCAAGCACATAAATGAACTCTTGGATCACTTGGTTTGCCATTTCTTACCAATCCACACATCTCAAATATCTCATTTGTTCATATCTCAAACATACATATATCTCAAATGTTCATTTGCATTAATGCACATACATACTTACCTTCCATGCTTATACAAAGCATATATATATATCAACGTACCTGAAATGAATGTACATTCACGTATTTGTTCTTAGCTCGAAATTGTAATTCATATCACAAATTTGCCCATTGAACCATTAGGAATCTAGTAGGATACTCAGAAAGCTCAGAATAGTCGTACAATGCCAACGTCCCAGACGAGGTCTTATATGATAAAACAAAATAGATAGTGATAAACCGTAAAAGTAACATATTTTAATCCCACATTTAGTATGCTTTTGGATGATTTATCCCTTGATTTATGTAAAAAGGTGCTCTTAATCCTTTCTTTTCATGTCTTATACCCAGGAAAGCACCCGAGGATGAAAAGAACATAAAACGGGCCCAAAATGGAGTAAATGGGCCTTAACACAAAATCAACACGGCCTGGCCCAAATCCCACATGGCCGTGCCTTGCCGATCACCTAAGCACAGCCTGACCCCTGACTTACACGGTCGTGGCTCAAGTTAGAAATCCGAACACGGTTTGAAGTCGATTCACACGGGCGCGTGCCAGGGCCGTGTCCCTATCGCTGGAAAGAGCAATTTCATTCGGGAAAAGATACTTAGAGGTAAAGAAACACATTCCAAAGCCTAGTCAAACACCCTATTAGCAATTCTACTTAAATTAGGATACTTAGGGGCCCAGTAAGGCATCTCAAAGTCTATATAAACACCCAAGGGGGCAACTTGAAAGGGGAGTTCGGCGGAAGATGAAACCGGAGTTGAGCTAGGCTAAGGAGCCAAGTCGAAAAGGTTAGAATTGTGGGAATCACTCGAAGTTAGCCAGTTGATCCATCCCAAGAAGCCGAAATTATACTCAAGACGGCGGAATTCTCCTTCAATTCCTTCAGGGAGTTTTAGGGATTTATCATGTTTTGTTTTATCTTTTCTCTTGAGATGTTTTCTTTCTTAGTTATGAAATAAACCCCTCAGTTACCTGAATGGGATGAAACCTAGATGAATCTTGTTATTTGATTTCTGAATTTTATGATAAATACTTAGTTTGTTCTTAATTATGCATGCTTAATCCAAATCTGATGTGCTTAGGTGGAGGAGGAATAGACCCTGCTTAAGAGTAGATCTAGTGTAATTAAGCGGAGTTTATCGAACGCCTGGAGATAGGGTTACGAGATTTTGCCGGAGTAGGGTGAAACCTAATATGGGAATCCATAGATCGATTTACTGCTATTTTAAGGGGTTATTATAAGAGAACGAGAGTTCCACTAATTAACATAGGGTTAGACGTTATTCGCCTCGGGAGAGGGTTTAATATACGTTAGGGAGTCCTACGGACCAAGCTAAGTAAATAAATCATATGATTCAGGGTTAGATAAGAAGTGAAGTCTTGGTTGATTCTTCCTGAGGGTATCGTCGTGATCATTTGAGTCTTTCTTCAAGTTATTTCCCTATTCGCTCTTTTTGTCTTTGTCCTTAGCTTAGTCATCGTTAATTTAGATTAAAACAACTTCACTTTATTTTTAAGGCTAAATAATAAAAAGAAAGTTAGTATTAGTACTTTTAGTTCCTTTGGGTTCGACAATCCGGTCTAGCCTAAGCTATACTATCGTTCGATAGGTACACTTGCCTTTAATCGTTGTAAGAGTTAGTTTCCAGGTGCAATCATTCTCTTTTATAAATTTTAAAGCTCTGGTTTCAGCGATCAGATGCCTATGTCATGACAAAGTTAATCCTATCTATTCCTAGGTTCGAACGGGACTTCTCGGATATTGTCGCTATATCGACCTTGTCTCGTAATTCATATGCTCAACATCTCATAAACATTCATTAACATTATTAGTCATATGAACATTTACAAATTCATCATTATCGTTATTAGTTATATGAACATTTACAAATTCATACAAATACGTTTATTTGCATAGTGACTTACCTCAGATTCGATCTATCGGAATGAAAACAGCTACTCGTTTACTTTCATTTTCCCGCGATCTAAGTCTGTTTTCCTCGATTCTTGATCTAAACGTATTCAAAATTAACCCTTTTATTCACTAATTCATTCAATTCAATCCAAGGACAAATTTTTTAGGGCTATTTACAAATTAACCCTCATATTTGCACAATATATCAATTTAGTCCATTTTTCTCAAAACATCAAATTCATTCAATCAACACATACACATACTTAGCCGAATGCATATACATCTCATTCAAGCCCATATTTTCCATCAAATTTACAATTTAGTCCCTCAAATAGCTATTTTCTCAATTAGCCCTATTTAGCTAAATTCATCAAAACTTCAAGAACAAAACATGTTCATCTAGCTCAAATCTTTCATTTAACAACTAAACTCACCTCAAAGCTCAACATATCATCAATGGCATTTTACACAAACATCATCAATTCACAAAATTGATGCATGGGTTTTGTAGCTATCAAAGCAACAATTGCAAAAACGTAGAAATTATCAAAAACGGATCAAAAACTAACCTTCAATTCAAGCTTGTTTGTGCCGAATGTAAAAGAGCTTTTAAACATTTCTTCTCTTTTGATTTTCGGTGGGAAAAGGGATGAACTAAAGTCCATTTTCATGTTTTAATCATATTATAATTCATTAATAACCAATTTCCTATTTTAGCCTTAAAATATAAAATGTTTATAACATATATTACAAGGTCATTTATGACCATATCCACCCATTAACTAAATAGTGGTCCAATTGCCACTTAAGGCCACAAATTTTAAAAACCAGAACACAAAGGTGCTTTAACAAATAGTAAGCAACTTTCATATTCAATGCAATTTCATCCTTTTCTCAAATTAAACACACAGACGAACAAATTAGCTTATGGAAATTTACCACATGCTTAATCACATATCAACGGCACAAAAAATAATATTAAAACAAATTATACAGACTCGAATTTGTGGTCTCGAAACCACTGTTCCGACTAGGGTATAAACTGGACTATTACAATTCTCCCCCCTTAGGAATTTTTGTCCCCGAAAATCTTACCATTAAACAGAGTCGGATATTGTTGTCCCATTGAGTCTTCAGGTTCCCACGTAGCCTGTTCTATTACGTGTCGATTCCACAGTACTTTTACTAACGGAATTTTCTTGTTTCTTAACTCTTTCCACTTCATGAGCTAAGATACGGATCGGTTCTTCTTCGTAAGTCATATCAGATCAGATTTCAATTTCAGATGGGGCAATCACATGTGACGGATCGGATCGATATCTACGAAGCATCGAAACATGAAATACATTGTGTATCTTTTCCAGCTCAGAGGGCAACTTTAATCTATATGCAACAGACCCGACATGTTCAGTGATCTAATACGGTCCGATGAATCTCGGACTCAATTTGCTTTTACGTCTGAATCAAAGCACTTTCTTCCACGGAGACACTTTCAAAAATACTTTGTCGCCGATTTCAAATTCTATATCTTTTCTTTTCAAGTCTACATAAAACTTCTGACGATCAGATGCTGCTTTCAAACAATCTCGGATCAGTTTCACTTTCTATTCTGAATCTTTTATCAAATCAACCCCATGTAGCTTATTTTCCCTAAGCTCAGTCCAATACAGAGGTGTACGACATTTACGTCCGTACAAAGCTTCATATGGTGCCATTTTGATGCTTGACTGAAAACTATTGTTATATACAAATTCAACTAATGGCAGGTACCGTTGCCACGAACCATTGAACTCAAGTATACAACACCTTAACATATCTTCAAGAATCTAAATGATCCGTTCAGACTGACCATCTGACTGTAGATGAAAAGCTGTATTGAAGTGTAATTTCGTGCCCAAAGCTTCTTGCAATTTCTTTTAGAATCTCGATGTAAACCTCGGATCTCTATCTGACACAATAGATAGTGGCACCCCGTGCAATCTCACAAGCTCAGAAATATAAAGCTCGGCTAATCTGTCAAGTGAATAATCAGATTTTACCAGAATAAAATGGGCAGTTTTCGTTAATCTATCAACCACGACCTATATCGCGTCTTTCTTTCTCGGAGTCTGAGGCAAACTAGAAACAAAATCCATTGTCACTCTATCCCATTCCCATTCAGGAATTAGAATCGGTTGTAGCAACCCAGATGGAACTTGACGTTCAGCTTTCACTTGCTGACAAACTAAACATTTTGAAACAAATTCAGAAATGTCCCGTTTCATACCAGACCACTAGTAGTGTTGTTTCAAATCATGATACATTTTAGTACTTTCGGGATGAATAGATAGACTACTATTATGAGCTTCACTCAAAATCAACTGAATCAACTCTAGATTTCTCGGAACACAGATGCGATCTTGGAATCTCAAACAATCATCAACAATTTGAAATTTAGATTCGGAATTCACTTCATATAGAGCTTGTTTCGCTATTAATTCATTATCAGAATTCTGAGCATTGCATATCTGTTGTAAAAACAACGACTTTGCTTTTAATTCAGCTAACACAAAACTATCATCAAACAAATTCAACTGAGCATTCAAAGCACGTAGTGCAGACAATGATTTTCGACTCAGTGCATCTGCAACAACATTTGCTTTACCCGGATGATAATCTATCACAAGTTCATAATCTTTTAACAGTTCTAACCATCTTCTTTGATGCAAGTTTAAATCTTTCTGAGTCATCAGATATTTCAAACATTTATGATCTCAAAATACATGACATTTCTCACCGTACAGATAATGGCGCCAAATCTTAAGTGCAAACACAATCGCAGCTAACTCAAGGTCGTGCGTCGGGTAATTCTTTTCATGAGGCTTCAATTGTCTCGAGGCATAAGCTACAACTTTGCCTTTTTGCATCAAAACATATCCCAGACCATTTAATGAAGCATCACTGTATATAACAAATTCTTTACCCAATTCTGGCTATACTAATACTAGAGCTTCTATTAACAGAGTTTTCAATTGATCAAAACTCTTCTGACATTTATCCGACCAAGTAATCTAGTCAATGGAGTAGCTATTATCGAAAAGCCTTTTACAAATTGACGGTAATAACCAGCCAAACCCAGAAAACTACGAACTTCAGACACGTTCTTCGGGGGTTTCCAATCCAAAATAGCAGAAATCTTGCTTGGATCTACTCGGATTCCAGAAGCTGGCACAATATGACCCAAAAAACTAACCCCGTGTAACCAAAATTCACATTTGCTAAATTTTGCATACAATTGCTTTTCTCTCAAAGTTTGCAACACAAGTTTTAGGTGTTAAGCATGCTCGTTTTCATCATGTGAATAAATCAAGATGTCATCTATGAATACCACAACAAATCGGTCTAGGTACGGTCTGAAAATTCTGTTCATCGGATCCATGAAGACAGCAGGAGCATTGGTTAGTCCAAATGGCATAACTAAAAACTCATAATGCCAGTACCTCGTTCTGAAAACAGTCTTCGGAATGTCTGAATCTTTCACTCTCAACTGGTAATATCCCGATCTCAGATCAATCTTGGAAAACAAAGTAGCTCCTTTTAACTGATCAGATAAATCATCAATTCTGGGCAAAGTATATTTATTCTTTATTGTCACCTTATTCAACTGACGGTAGTCGATGCACATTCTCATCGCGCCATCTTTCTTTTTCACAAATCGAATAGGAGCACCCCAAGGCGAGAAACTCGGTCTAGCAAATCCTTTATCAGTCAATTCTTGCAACTGTGACTTTAACTCTTTCAACTCTGTTGGTGCCATTCTATACGAAGCTATCGAAATAGGTGTAGTACCAGGCAACAATTCAGTACCAAATTTGACTTCACGAATCAGAGGTAAACCTGGTAACTCTTCAGGAAACATATCAGAATACTCACATACAATAGGTACTGATTCAACTTTCTTTTCAGATGCTTTCGAATCAATCACATAAGCAAAATATGCCTCATAACCCTTTTTCACATAACTTTGTGCATTTAATACAGATATCACAGCAGTCAATCCAATCAAATCATTAGACTCAACCCGTACAATCTCATCATTCGAACATCTCAAATCTATAGTTTTCTTTTGCAGTTCACAACAGCATCATGCATAAACAATCAATCCATACCCATAATAATATCGAATTCATTAAATGGCAAAAGCAACAGATCAGCAGGGAAACAGATATCTCGAAACATTAATGGACAATTCTTGCATACTTTATCAACCAAAACACTTTTACCTAAGGGGTTCGATACTTTTATAGCAAAGTCAATAGACTCTACAGGCAAAGTCTTACTGGATACTAAATTTATGCATATATATGAATGCGTAGAACTAGGGTCTATTAATGCAATCACAAAAGTACCATAAAGAGTAAAAGTACCCGTTATAACATCTGGCGATGAAGCTTCCTCTCGAGCTCGGATAGCATACGCTCTGGCAGGCGATCTAGCTTCAGATCTAACAACATTATCTCTCGAAGTTCTTTGACTACCACTAACATTTCATACATTATTCAATGGTCTACCTCTCACAGGTGCATTATCAGATCTCAAATTCTGAACAGTCTCTGGCTTGACAGACTCAGGGCAATCACGGATAACATGATCAAGTGATCCACATCTGAAGCAAGCTCTGTCATTCAATCTACAGCTTCCCGGATGTCTTTTTCCACAATGTTTACATTCAGGTCTCTCAGATCGAGCATTTCCAATGCTAGCCACTAAAGTTTCTAGAGCTTTAGAACTTATTTGCAGTCTAGATTGATTTCTGTTCGAATATCTTACATTATCTCTGAAATGACTTTGATTATCTCTGAATCTTTTCGGAGCAGACTGAAATGATTTACTCTGAAATCTCTTTCTCATATCTCGAGTATCAAACTCAACTTTTCTTTTATCTTTCCCGAGTGCCTCAGCTTTGCATGCTCGATCAACGAGTACAACGAACTCTTTTATTTCTAAAATCCCGACTAACAAACGAATGTCTTCATTAAGACCATCTTCAAATCTTTTGTACATTATAGCTTCAGAAGGTACACATTCCCGGGCATACTGACTCAGTCTCACAAACTCTTGTTCATACTCAGAAACAGTCATTCGGCCCTGTTTAAGTTCCAGAAATTCTTTTCGTTTCTGATCAACGAATCTTCACTGATATATTTCTTCCGAAACTCGATCTAAAAAAAGTCCCATGTAACTCGTTCTCTCGAAACAACAGAAATTAAGGTTTTCCACCATTGATAGGTTGTATCTCGAAGTAAGGATACAACACACATTATGCATTCTTCTGGAGTCAGAGACATTTCATTGAATACCCAGATAGTATTTTCAATCCAGAACTCGGCCTTTTTAGCATCATCATCTTTAGTAGCCCGAAATTTTTCAGCTAAATACTTACAAAACTTGTCAACCGGAGGCTTATTCAACAGATTTAGATGCATAACTGGTGGCAAAACTGTAGTTGAGGGGATTAACCGGGGGTGTGGGTTGTGAAACAGTCGAGTTATTTCTTACGAATTGAGTGAACCACTCACTCATCATCTAGAAGAAAGCTTGTTTAGCTTCTCCCACTTGACCGCTAGTAGCTGGTCTCAAATTAGAAGGCGCTGTCCCTTGCGTGGGAGCAGGCGCATTACTTTCTACATCGTCAGCTACGGCTCTTTCGGGATCCATTACTATATGGAAGTCACATTTTTACACGTCAGAATTCATCACACTATCACAGTTAAAATATATGGCATGTATAGCTAGACTCTGACATGCTACGTTAATCCGAGAATTATCTAAACCGTAGCTCTAATACCAACCAAATGTAACACCCATATCCTGTGTCCGTCATCGGATTAGGGTTAGGAGCGTTACTGAACAGATTGGAAAGCATTTACAGAAATTTATACATTCAATCATCATTCTCAAGCATAATGTCCCTTAAATGAGTCCTCGAGACCATAAGCATGCTTATAAAATGGGTCGGGACTAAGCCGAAACACATACAGAATTTCTCAGAAATTCAAAAACTTTTCTAAGTTTCAGAGGTTACACGCCCGTGGTGGTAGGCCGTGTGACTCCCACGATAGCTAGACACATCCGTGTGTCCTCCCCGTGGTCGAAAATGACTTAATTTCCACGGCCACTAAGCACGCCCGTGAGCTCAGACCATGGTCGAATCTGCCAAAATTCACACAGTTACTAGGCAGTAGTCACGTCCGTATGCCAAGGCCGTGTACTATCCTGACTTGGTTCCCACGGTCACTAGGCACGCCCGTGTGCCACGACCGTGTGACATTATAGGCCATTTTCAAGGCCAAAATGCCATCCATTTGTGTCATACCTACAAGCCACATTTACCAAGATATCTCATGCACATATAACCACCAAAAACATACCAAATAACCATTCAAACCTCACATTCAATATCCATTTCCATACAGCCAATTTCCAAAATCAAGTCATATACAAAAATCATAATGCATTCATTTACTTAACTCAAAAACTTGACTATTCCATAAATCGACTAACCATGCCAAATCATGCTTCACATATCATGATCATAATGCATAATCTCAACTCATCTCTAGCCAAATCTCATGGCTAAGTTCATATAACAACTTATACAAAAATACTAGCCTATACATGCCATCTCTAGCTTTATACATTTCCAAAGTGTACCAAAATGATATTAGTAGTGTGATGACGATCGTCGACGGTGTAACACCCCAAACCCGGCCTAGACATTACGATCGGATCTGGCATGTCACATAAAAGGGTTGTTTAAAAATTGCGTGTTTGTTAAGAAAAATTCGAATTTAAATATTTATTAATTATTATCCTTTTTGTTAACATTTTGAAAAACGGTTATTAAGGGTTAAGGAAATTCCGTATTACACATTGAATAATAATAGGCAGTGATCAAATTAAAAGCTAAGCAAATAAAATGCCAAAAATATAGTTAAAGCGGCCTTATTCCAACTTAAAATCCTGAATTAAAAATAAGTTTGAAATAAGAGAACAAGTTTACGAGGAAATAATGTATGGACTTCACGAGTCCGCCTCAGCCCCCAAAACCGCGATCTAACAATTACCTGTAAAATTAATTAAGGGGTGAGTCATCGAGACTCAGTGTGTTAATCCCCATCCAAAGTGTGTTAAGCTCATACATAGATCCATGTGCAGATATGCATGTCATGCAACCCATCTATCCTATCCATCTAAAACTCCCAAATCTACCCCGTGTGGTCAAAACCACTGTGACCGTAGTCACAAATAATATCGGTGTGGTCAAAACCACTGGTGACCGTAGTCACAAATAATATCGGTGTGGTCAAAACCACTGGCGACCGTAGTCACAATAATATGTGTGGGGCCAACCCACAATGTGGTCAAAACCACTGATGACAATCCCGTATATCGATATGTGGGGCCAACCCACTGTGGTATCAAACCACTGGGACGAGTCACAAAGATAGCAATATGTGGTCAAAACCACTAGTGACCGTAGTCACAAATAATATATTGGTGTGGTCAAAACCACTAGTGGTCAAAACCACTGAGACTTAGTCACAAAAATAATATAGAAAGCAGGGCCAACCCACTGTGTGGTCAAAACCACTGGTGACAGTCTGAAATCATATCTTCCCCCTCCTCTCATCATACTCATGCAATATGACATAATAATTCGTGTATGTAGTATGACATGTATGCAAATCATATATCAAAGATAACCCGAATTACCATCATAATCAGAATAACAAATACAACATAATCAGGCCAATCAACCTCTAAGGGTATAACAGTAATTTTTACCTACCAAGGGCATTTTCGTAATTTACCTTCCAGGGGCATTTTGGTAATTTACCCACTAAGGGTATTTCAGTAATTTTGTACCTGGAATGGCCTTTCCAAGGCCCAGTATTGCCCCGAGTGACTCAACTACCATTTCCGCTCTTTACTGGGCTATTGGGCCTAAAACCTGATTTCGGCCCATTCGGGCCCACACGCTCGTGTGGCACACCTAACACAAATCTAGCCACGTATATAAGTTCCACCTAGTCTAGTTCACTATATACTACATCATCATACAATTTATTCTATTAGGCCTACGGGCCCATTGGGCCCACTTCGGCCCATCGCGACCCAAGCAGCCCCAACCCACAAGAATACTACTGATGGCCTCAACTATCGCGTCGAAGCCCCACACGTGCGCTTGCACGCTCGTGTGGCTACTATTCCCGTGATCGGCACTTTGGCATTTGCCGCTCTATAGCTAGAGTAGAGAGAGTTACACACCTGATAGGAATCTGGTGCTAATCCGCGCCCCGACCACTCCTGTGCCCAAATGCCCTCAAAGGTGTGTTAACTCTCCTCCTGGAATGCTCCTTATATGGCTAGCCCTTCACCCTCCTTCTTTGTATCTCTCCGATGTGGGATCCCTTCGTCAGTAGAGTTTAAATTCAACTGAAACTCTTCCCGTCCAGATCGCAAAAATAAATACTCCCTTGCTTCTCACGAGATTCAAACCCAGGCTCCCTTGCAACATAATCCACGCCCCTAACCACTTGGCCACAAGCTCCTCTTGTGCCTTAAACCATGTGCAACTAAATATAAATCTATAGCCCAATTCTAAGGTCCATGTAAAAAGAAAACCAAAATGCAAGAGCTAAGACTTGAACCTTGGACCTCCTTCCTTCCCTATGGCGTCACCCCCTGCCTCTTATGTGGCGTCACTTTGCCACTACACCACACACTCCACTTGTGTCATTTTCCTCCACACTTTATTTTTAAAGCCTACCTACTAACTCCCATGGTTTTTTCCACCTAAAACCAAAATTTCCCTAAATTCAAAGTTTGATCCCGGGACTCCATAAAAGCCATCTAACCTTCCAAAATCACTTACCTAATAAGACTAACTTGCATTAATGCCGATCTCTTCTTCTCCAAAAATTTAAACGCTACTACGCTCAAGGCCCATTGGGCCCAATCCTACTAGGCCCAATTTTGGGATGTTACAGACGGTCCCGAGCCTTCAGTAGCTTTGATGACCTATAAAACAGAGAAAACACACACAGAGTAAGCTTTCCAAAAGCTTAGTAAGTAATATACAAATAAACTTAATTCATTTATAAGTATGGCAATTTGAATTCATTAACATATCATCAATTCAAGCACATAAATGAACTCTTGGCTCACTTGGTTTGCCATTTCTTACCAATCCACATATCTCATATATCTCATTTGCTCATATCTCAAACATATATATATCTCAAATGTTCATTTTCATTAATGCAAATACATACTTACCTTCCACGCTTATACAAAGTATATATATATCAACGTACTTGAAATGGATGTACATTCACATATTTGTTCTTAGCTCGGAATTGTAATTCATATCACAGATTTACCTGTTGAACTATTAGGAATCTAGTAGAATACTCAGAGAGCTCGGAATAGTCGTACAATGCCAACGTCCCAGACGAGGATTTATATGCACTCTGATATCGATGCCACTGTCCCAGACATGGTCTTATATGCACTCAGATATCGATGCCACTGTCCCAAACAGGGTATTACATGAATCAATACGATGCTGATGTCCCAAACATGGTCTCACTTGTAAAGCTCATATCGATGCCTACGTCTCAGACGAGGTCTTACACGTAAAGATCAAATCGATGCCAATGTCCTAGACGTGGTCTTACATGAAATCTGAAATCAACACCAACGTCCCATACGTGGTCTTACATGATAAAACAGAACAGATACCTATGTCATGACAAAGTTAATACTATCTATTCCTAGGTTCGAACGAGACTTCTCGAATATCGTCGCTATATCGACCTTGTCTCGTAATTCATATGCTCAACATCTCATAAACATTCATTATCATTATTAGTCATATGAACATTTACAAATTCATACAAATACGTTTATTTGCATAGTGACTTACCTCGGATTCAATCAATCGGAATGAAAACGGCTACTCGTTTACTTTCGCTTTCCCTCGATCTAAGTCTATTTTCCTCGGTTCTTGATCTAAACGTATTCAAAATTAACCCTTTTATTCACTAATTCATTCAATTCAATCCAAGGACACATTTTTAGGGCTATTTAAAAAATAACCCTCATATTTGCACAATATATCAATTTAGTCCATTTTTCTCAAAACATCAAATTCATAAAATCAACACATACACATACTTAGCCGAATGCATATACATCTCATTCAAGCCCATATTTTCCATCAAATTTACAATTTAGTCCCTTAAATAGCTATTTTCTTAATTTAGCCCGATTTAGCTAAATTCATCAAAACTTCAAGAACAAAACATGTTCATCTAGCTCAAATCTTTCATTTAACAACTAAACTCACCTCAAAGCTCAACATATCATCAATGGCATTTTACACAAACATCATCAATTCACAAAATTGATACATGGGTTTTGTAGCTCTCAAAGTAATGATTGCAAAAACGTAGAAATTATCAAAAACGAATCAAAAACTAACCTTCAATTCAAGCTTGTTTGTGCTGAATGTAAAAGAACTTTTAAACCTTTCTTCTCTTTTGATTGTCGGTGGAAAAATAGATGTACTAAAGTCCATTTTCATGTTTTAATCATATTATAATTCATTAATAATCATATTATAATTCATTAATAATCATATCCTATTCATTAATAATCATATTATAAAATGTTTATAACATATATTACAAGGTCATTTATGACCATATCCACCCATTAACTACATAGTGGTCCAATTGCCACTTAAGGCCACAACTTTTAAAAACCACAACACAAAGGTGCTTTAACAAATAGCAAGCAACTTTCATATTTAATGCAATTTCATCCTTTTGTCAAATTAAACACACAGATGAACAAATTAGTTTACGAAAATTTACCACATGCTTAATCACATATCAACGGTATAGAGAATAATATTAAAAAAATTATACACTCGGATTTGTGGTCCCGAAACTACTATTCCGATAAGGGTAACCGGACTGTTACAGTATTTGGATCGTTTTGTTGTGGTATTCATTAATGATATTTTGATTTATTTTTGTGATGAGACGCAACATATCGAGCATTTGAGAATTATGTTACAGACTCTGTGTGAGAAGCAACTGTATGCAAAGTTTAGCAAATGTGAGTTTTGGTTGCGCGAGATTGGATTTCTGGGGCATATTGTATCAGCTGTGGGAATACGAGTTGACCAGAGTAAGATTTAAGTTATTTTAGAATGGAAGCCTCCGAGAAATGTGTCTAAAGTTAGTAGTTTTTTGGGACTAGTGGGATATTATAGACGGTTAGTGAAAGGCTTCTCGATGATTGTGACTCTGCTGACAAAATTGCTACAGAAAGATGTTAAATTTGAGTGGTCGGAAAAGTGCCAAAAGAGTTTTGAGCAACTGAAAGTATTGTTTGCAAAAGCGCCAGTGTTAGTTCAACTTGAATCGGGCAAATAATTCATAGTTTATAGTGATGCATCGTTGAATGGTTTGGGTTGTGTGCTGATGCAAGAAGGTAAAGTCATTGCTTATGCTTTGAGGCAGTTAAAGCCGCATGAAAAGAACTATTCGATGCACGACCTTGAATTAGCAGCGATTGTGTTTGCATTGAAGATTTGGCGTCACTACCTATTTGGTGAGAAATGCCACATTTATGTTGATCATAAGATTTTGAATTACTTGATGACTCAGAAAGAATTAAATTTGTGACAGAGAAGATGGTTAGAATTGTTGAAAGATTACGAACTTGTGATTGATTATCATCCAGGGAAAGCTAATGTTGTTGCGGATGCCTTGAGTCAGAAGTAATTATGTGCTTTACGAGCTATGAATTCTCTGATAGATCTATGTGATGATGATTTAGTTTTTGCTGAGTTGAAAGTGAGACCGATATTTGTACATCAGATTCGTGATGCCCAAAAAGTTGATAATGAGATGATAGCAAAACGAGCTCAATGTGATTTGAATTCGGATTCAAAACTTCGAGTTGATAGTGATGATTGTTTGAGATTTAGAGAACAGATTTGTGTTCTAAAGAATTCAGAGTTGATTCAGTTAATTTTGAACGAAACTCATAATAGTCGTCTGATTGTGCATCCGGGGAGTACAAAAATGTATAATGATTTGAAACAGTTTTATTGGTGGCATGGTATGAAAAGAGATATCTATGACTTTGTGTTGAAATGTTTAATATGCCAGCAAGTAAAAGCTGAACACCAAGTTCCGTCCGATTTGTTACAGCCGATCATAATTCCTGAGTGGAAATGGGAGAGAATTACGATGGACTTTGTGTCAGGATTGCCTTTATCTCCAGGAAAGAAAGATGCAATCTGGGTGATAGTTGACAGATTGATGAAATCAGCTCATTTTGTTCCAGTGAGAACAAATTATTCACTTGATAGATTGGCTGAATTATCGTAACACCCCAGACTGGACCTAGAAGTTAGGCCCGAATCTGACATGTCACATCAAAGGCATATTTCAAAATAATTTTGCTAAGTTAAATTTTAGGGCCCAAAACCCAAGAGTCTTGTTAAGTAATGATAAAAGTCCATTTTATAGTTTTAATTATTTCGGAAACCAAGTTTAAGCATAAGAAATTTATTTAAGTTTAATCATTAAGTAAACAGTTAAAACATCAAAACCCAAAATTTAAAACCAAATCAAAATACAAGGCCTTATTGCATCCAACGAAAGTAAAGCAACTCAAACTATGTCCTTTGAAACAAATAAATAAAAATAAAAATTTAAACATCTTGTAGTGTGGCCATCTCCGAGTCCTCTCCCATGTCGAGCCGTTTACTGAGGATTACCTGAAACATTAAATAAAAGGTGTGAGTTTTGAAACTCAGTGTGTACAACCCTTGGCAATCAAATCAACATACAAATATTCACATTGGGCCTAAGCCCTATCGAAATCGGTGGTCTTGGGCCATCGCCCACAATGACCTCATATCATATCATATCATATGCAAGACATGGTAATACAAAACCCTCCCCAAAAGTCCATCTGCTACACACCATTTCCCTTCCAACCCTACACACCTGTGGGGATTTCTAAATCGACCCACCCATCCTCTACATACCAAAGGTAGACTCACAGCGGCACTACTCAACGTTGCAGCAAAGCTGCTAACCATATAATAGGCTTAAAGCCACCGGTGGATCCATGTTCGTCAAGCAACTATGCGACCTTCAAATCTTCCTCCGTACCATAATTCCCACCCATATGCATCCTAAGTAGAATATCATATGAATGCATCAAACACATAAGTAACATCCATAAACTTATAATCATCACATAGGGGTATTTTCGTCCTTTCACAACCCAAGAATATTTTCGTAAATCTACTCTATAGGGGTGTTTAGGTAATTTTGCAAGTCAGAGGTACTTTGGAAATTTTGTAAATTAGGGATGTTTTGGTAACTCTATAAATTAAAGGTATCCTGGTAATTTCACAATCGGGGCTATCTTAGTGATTTTTCAAACCAAGGGTATTTTGGTAATTCCAAATTAGGGGTGTTTTAGTAATTTCACAAATCTAGGGTATTTGGTCCTCTCGGGTTTTATGAACTTTGGCCAATTAACAAGTCCTTTGCGGCTAAAGTGAACAGACACTATGCACTAGGTAGGATTCCAGAGAAGAGGAGCTGGACCGTTAGGGCCGCTTAAGTACCAAGCTCTCCCTAGATCCAATCCTAGACATGCATATGCCCGTTACCACACTCTAACCTAGCGACTTGTCCATGGACATGTTTAATTATTAGAAAGTCTTATGCGATTTAAGAGTTGTTCAGTACTAAGCCTAAAGTCCATAAAACCCTAGCATAATAGTCTACGTCCCCGTAAAGCCCATCAACCCATTTCACGTTCATATAACCCACAATAGCCACATCACATTTTTATGGCCCACTAGGCCCAAATCTCAATCATATGACCCATTAGGCCCAAAACAAATCTAGATCATGTAACATGCATGCTTAACCCAACTCATATAATTAAATTAATTCATTTCATCAAACTTAGCCTCAGGGCCCATCGGGCCCATTTAGCCACTTTCGGCTTTTCGGCATTGCCGATTTCGTGTGTGCCAAGTGTTTGTACACACCTGGATACCGTGACGTGCTATTCTATCCTTAGCGTTGATCCTACAACCAACCAAGCTTCAATCAACCACTCATAGTTAAAATATTTACTCAAAAGCTGAAACCTTACCGTAACCTTACCGTGTGCCACCGGGTTCTAATGGCCCTTCCTTCGCTACTAATCACAAGTGTTCCTTAGATCTGAACTCACATATACACCATCAAAATTCGGGTGACTCGTAATCCACACAAGTCATCCACACATTCAGCCATTCACTTCAACCATAATCGAGTTAAGTATACTTACCCTTGCTAATGATCCTACCACGCTTGCGATCTTCGATCCTTACCCTTGTTAATACAAGATCACTGATAATGAAAAATTAGATCGCCCTTCGACTTTTAATAAAACATACTAAGGAGAGTTAACAGAATACTTACCGAATTCAACCTTAGATCCTGCGGCCTAGATAACTACCGAACGAGATTCAGCTTTTAACCTTGACTGAGAGTAGCTACCAACTAATTTTTGAAAGAGAAAAACAACAAATATTTGAAATTAATGAGGATTTCGACAAGGAAGGATGATGGTAATTCGACAAAGAAGAGAATTTGGCCATAGGGAATTTGGCTTTCAGAGAAAGAAGAAGAACACAACTCTAATAGAAATTTCGGCAAAAAGAATGATGGGTTTTCTTTTCAGCAAATGAAAGAATTCGGCTGAGGGGAAGAAAAGGAAGAAATAACAGAACCCAAGAAACCCTTCAATGAATTCGGCACCCCCTTTTTATAGCCAAAGCTGAATCCTACCTTCCTACCACAGTCCCATTCGGCACCAACTCCTCCCTTTCCTCATCTCCTGACTTTTCTCCCTGATAACACTTTAATCTTATTCGAAATTTCCTCCACATCCAACACACCTGTTTACTTCAAACTCTCAACGGTAAGAGTTCAAAACCAACACAACTCTGATCATCCATACAGTAAAATAAACACTCCACAAAATACCACCCTAAGCCTCAAACCTTAGACCTCTTCAGCTTACAACACGCCACCTTATAGCTCCCAAGTGACGCCACTTACCACTGGACCACAAGCCCATTTGTGCCCTATTTCTTCTTCATTTATTAAAAAGGCTACTAACTGAAGTCACTGTTCCCTAAGGCTAAAACCAAAATTTTTCCTTTACCCTTACTTGATCCCAGGACATCTCCAACACCCCTAGACACTCCAAATTCATTAATCCTCAAAGCCCACATGCCAATTGTCATTTTTCTCGCTCACTGAAAAAAACTTTCTGAAATCCAAAGCCCAAAGTCCAATAGGCCCAATTCTTCTAGGCCCAAATTTGGGGCATTACAATTATATATTGCTGAGATTGTGAGATTGCACGGGGTGCCACTATCTATTGTATTTGACAGAGATCTGAGATTTACCTCGCGATTTTGGAAGAAATTGCAAAAGGCTTTAGGCATAAAATTGTATTTCAGTACTACATTTCATCCGCAAATGGATGGTCAGTCCGAGCGTATCATTCAGATTCTCGAAGATATGTTGAAATGTTGTATACTTAAGTTTGAAAGTATGTGGCAAAAACATTTGTCGTTGATTGAGATTGCGTACAATAACAGTATCAAAATGGCACCATATGAGGCTCTTTACGGTCGAAAATGTCGATCTCCATTGTATTGGACTGAGCTGAGTGAGAATAAGATTCACGGAATGATTTGATAAAAAAGACTGAGCAGAAAGTGAAAGTAATTTGTGACAAATTGAAAGTGGCTTCAGATCATCATAAGTCCTATGCAGACTTGAAACGAAAAGATATTGAATACAAAGTTGGTGACAAAGTGTTTTTGAAAGTATCTTCGTGGAAGAAAGTACTTCGATTTGGCCGAAAAGGCAAGCTGAGTCCGAGGTTCATCGGACTGTATGAGATCATTGAACGAGTTGGGTCGGTTGCGTATAGATTGATGTTGCCAACTGAGTTAGAAAAGATTCATAACGTGTTTCATGTGTCGATGCTTCGACGGTACCAATCCAATCCGTCTCATGTGATTGCTCCTATTGAGTTTGAGATTCAGTCAGATTTGTCGTGTAGTGAAGAACCGATCCGAATTTTGGCACGTGAAATCAAAGAGTTGAGAAACAAAAGAATTTCCTTAATGAAAGTGTGGTAGCACAAACACGGAGTTGAAGAGGCTACATGGGATCCTGAGAATGTTATAAGAGAACAATATCCACACCTATTCATTGGTAAGATTTTCGGGGACGAAAATCCCTAAGAGGGGATAGTTGTAACAGCCCGGTTTAGAGACAGTCAAAATAGTGGTTTTGAGACCACAAATTCGAGGTCAGAATAATATTTTAATAGTATTTTTGGTGTTTATTATATGTGATATAGCCTGTGTAAAAATTCTGCATGGTAATTTTATCGATTGTGTGTCGAATTATGAAAAAGGACTTAATCGCATAAATGTAAAAGCTGAGTGCTGATTGTTAAGTGCTTAATTATTGTTGTCTTTATAATGTGGAGGCCTTATGAGGCAACTAGTCCATTATTTAATAAGTGGTTGGTTAAATGACAAAATAACCTTATTATGTATATGTTTTATATGTTACATAAAAGGTTATTTTTGTAAATGGATTAATAACATAATAATAATGAAACAAAAGGCTAAAAATAAGTCGTTCTTATCATCTTATTGCTGAAAATACAAAGAAGAATAAAAGAAAAAGAGTACTAGGGTTCGGCTAGTTTGGAGCTTGATTAAGGTAAGAGTTTTGTTCGGTTTTTTATAATTTCTATGTTTTTGTAATTGTTGCTTTGTGCTCTACAAAACCCATGCTTAAATTTTGTGAATTAATGGTGATTTTGAGTTATTCCATTGATGAATGCTTGAGCTATGTGTTAGTTGATAGTGAAATATGGAATATATGTGAATGATGAACATGTTTTTTTTTTAATTTTTAGTGAAATTTAGTAATTTGGGCTAAATCGAGAAAAGTGTAAATTGAAGGACTACAATGTGAAATAAATGAAATACCTGGGCTTGTATTAGCATGGGAAGAATTCGTCTAAGCTAGTGTGAGTAGAAATTTGGTTTATTTTGTGATTTTGTGAATTAGGGACTAAAGTGTCAAAATGTGAAAACGTGAGTGCTATTTTGTAAAGTGCCCTAAATTTGTGTGTGGGGACTAAATTGAATGAATTGGTGATTGAATGAGTTGAATTTGAATGTGTATAGACCAAGAAAGGAGAAGTTCGGATCGAGATTGAGGCAATGACAAAGTGCTCGATTAATCGATTGTATCGGTATTTTGACATCCGAGGTAAGTTCGGATATAATACTAGTTGTAAACTATATGTATGTGATGTGAATTGAATGAATATATATGTAACTATGAGATTAGAAATGCTATGTGCGGAATTGAATTAGAGGGCACTAAGTGTGCGAAATTAGAAACGCGAGAAAGATGATTAGCACTGTGTGTGCAAGACGATAGAAGCTTCGGCTTATTGAATTGGCACTGTGTGTGCGATACCGATATAAGTTCAGTTTAACTTATTAGCACTAAGTGTACGGTGACGGTTATGTTTCTGTTATGAATTGGCACTAAGTGTGCGAATAAATCAAAGAGATAGCAAAGGTTGAACGAGAGGTAATATCGAGCAATTGGGTAGCATGAATGGTGAGTAATTATGTGTTGATCAAGGTACATTTGAACCTATGTGGTTGATGATAGCTTTAAAAGTTAAATGAATAGATACTTGAGAATGTGGTTGAGATTGATGGTGAACCTAATTGTGCATTTATCTAAGTGATGGTTTAATTATATGTTGGTGGGGTATTATTGAGTTGTATGTATTGTATTTCGAACTTACTAAGCTTTGAAAGCTTTCTGTGTGATTTGTTTCTCTATTTTACAGTGTCAGTAAAGCTAGCTCGGATCCGGAGATTGTCAGCATTTCTATCACACTATCGGCAATCTATTTTGGTACTTTTGAAGATGTGTATATTTGAATATGGCATGTATAGGCTAGTTGTTTTGAAACATGTTTGAGATGTGTAAATAGCCATGTGATGTGGCTAGATAAATGTTGGTAATATGCATGAATAATTATGATATATGAAGTATGTTTTGGTATGGATTGATTGCATTAAAATGGTCTTAAGAATGGTAAATTTATTGATAGATTGATGCCATAGGGATTTAGTGAAATTGTGGATGGTTCATGCTTGGTTTTACATGTGAATTGGTTGAGCTGTTTAGCATATAAGATGGTATGCTAGAAATGAGATTGAATAGGGTTGTTATGATGAATAATTTGATTGGTTTTTGGTTGCTATTGATACATGGAAAGATGCTTAAATGTGCTTGTGGGGATGACCCTTTTGTGTGTAACACCCCTATCCCGTATCCGTCGCCGGATTAGGGTTAAGGACATTACCTGATAGATCAGAAACTTTTATAAACATTTATAGAAATTTCATACAACATTCATTAACAAAAATCATAGTGTCCCTTAAATAGGTGAACGAGACCTTAATCAGGCTTTAGAGAAGGGTCGGGACTAAACTGAACACATAAAAAAATTCTCAAAAAATTTAAAACTTTCTAAGGTTTCAGGGGTTACATGCCCGTGTGGGCAGGTCGTGTGCCTCCTACGCCTGCTAGACACACCCGTGTGTCTTTCCCATGGTCGAAACTAACTTAACTCCACGGCCACCAAGCATGCCCATGTACCTTGGCTGTGGTCAATCCTGACTTGGCTCTACGGCCACCGAGCACGCCTTTGCTCTTTGGCTGTGGTTGATCCTGTCTAAACAGCACGGCTACCAGGCACGTCTGTGTACTCTTAATCAACTATTAACTTAGTCCCACGGTCAATACGCACGCCCGTGTGCCACAACCATGTGGCAAAATAGGCCATTTGTAAGGCCAATATGCCACCCACATTAGGGTCAAACCTACAAGCAAATTACCAATAATTCTCATGCACATTTGGCAACCAAGAACATATCAAAATAATCATCCAATCTAAACATTCCAATCCAACTATAATCATGCCAAATTTGCAAGACTAAAACTCATGTAAACACAAGCATAGTTTATCCATACACTCACCATAAACTTTACCATTTCAAATACTATCAATCCTTACCAGAACATGCACCATTTACTATTTTCATTAAAACATATAGCTAATACATAACTAGCCAAATCACATGGCTAAGTTCACATCTTATTCTTATACAAATATCTAACCTATACATGCCATATCTAGCTATATACATTTTTAAAATGTACCAAAACAAGCTGAATAATGTGATGACGATCCCCGACGATCCCCGAGCCTTCAGTAGCTTTGACGATCTACAAAACAGAACAAACACATACACAGAGTAAGCTTTTAAAAGCTTAGTAAGCCAAAATAAAAATAAACTTAACATAAATTGCACATAACCAAATGATGTAATGACCATAATGGTTCTCATAACAAATTCATCTCATTCTTTCTTTAGGTCATTTGCTTAGCCAAAACTTACCACATTTTCAACTCAAATACCTTATATGCACATAACTCATTTAAGCCTAATTTCACATATAGATACTTACATTTCATACACACCTTGTGTACTTATCAAGCATACCTGAAATGGATAAACATTCACGTAATCGTTCATAGCTCAGAATTGACCGTTGAACAGTTTGGAATCTAATAGGATATACAAAATACTCAGAATAGTCGTACAATACCAACGTCCCAGACGTAGTCTTACATATAATAAAATGTCGATGCCACTGTCCCTGACAGGGTCTTACACGAATTAATACGATGCCGATGTCCCAGACATGGCCTTACACGTAAAGATCACATCGATGCCAATGTCCCAGACGTGGTTTTACACGAAATATTGACTCACTGCCAACGTCCTAGACGTGGTCTTACATGATAAAACAAAATAGATACCTATGTCATGACATAACTAATCCTATTTATTCCTAAGTTCGTACGAGACTTCTCGGTCATTGTCACTAAGTTAACCTTATCTCGGAATTCATGTACAGATCATCTCGTAAGCATTCATCGTTAACATTAGTCATATGAACATACACAGTGTACAAATACATTTATTTGCATAATAACTTACCTCGGATTTGATTTAACTGAACGTGTAACACCCCTAACCTGTATCCGTCGCCGGGCTAGGGTTACGAGGCATTTCCAAACAAATCGCAACTTGGAACAGACATTCATTTGAATTCAAGCACAAAGCAATATGATCTATTCTAATTTTTTTTTAACCATCCTCTTATTCCTTACAAATCAAACTCATATATATATATATATGGATCACATAATCAACCAAAATCACTTCATATTTTTTCTAGTCGTATCACATGTACAAATCATGCTTCAATATTTAACCAAATTAATATAATCTAAATAATCACATATTCAATTTAATAATATGCAACAAGTCATATTACAAGTACTTAATACATAAAATGTCCAAACCACATGACTTAAACATTAATGGCATTTATAAACTCAAAACTTATCTCATCACATATATATCATTATAACATATATCAAACATAAATCAAAACAAATATAACATAAGTTGATTATTAATCATATTAATTCAATATATACACATATTAAACCAACCGAACTATATTATACCATTTAATATTCAATTGTATATACAAGCATAGAAACATTTCATCATGGCCGAACATATTACTAATTAATAGCAACATGATTGGCCTTTAAATTCAATCAATATGAACCATATCACATACTTACATACCACTCATTTAAACGACATTGCACACATTTAAAATAACACAATTTAAATCTGGACATATTCCTTTACCAATCATAAAACCATTCGCATATGACCTTGTTATCATAAACCAATTTGAACACAAATAACAACTAAAATCACATATTATTCACATATCAATTTATATGCATTAGATTGTACCAAAAATTTCATTCATACCACAAACTAAGTTAATCTACAATCGGACAATTAATATAACATATAATACATAATATATTTATTTAGGTATGTTATAAACCAAAATGACATGCTTATCATTTATTATCATATCCTTAACCTTATTTGCATATTCACTTTACTTATTAACCAAAACAATCATATGGCATATTCATTATTTATCTATTATCAACCGTACCTATTTAGTCAATCATTGAAGCATAATATATATGCATACATTGCCAATTCAAACCTAATCAATATAACCTCTACACATTTGGACTTATAATCATCCAACTCATACACATTCGGACATATAAATATCTTCTAACCTTTATATACATAGTTCATTTTATAAGAACTAACCGAACTCACTTAAATACCAAATCCAAACATACCATACATATTATATATATATATCAAAACCTTTACCGTAATATTAACTAATCATAGCAACCATATAACGCATATAAATAAGCCATGGTTGAAATGATAAAACCAAACACATTAAACACTTAAACATGAACTCATATAACCGAATCTAAACAAAATGATTAAGCCACTTTCGCATGGCTATATATATATATATATACATGACCAAAAATCAAACTTAAAGATTCCATCTATGCTATACATGCCATAAGCCTAGATTCAACTTAATAAAATACCGAAAAACTGTCGATAGTGTGAGTAGTCTTCCTGACGATCCCCGAGCTCGTAACATATGTCCAAATCTATAAACAGAAGTAAACAAGAATACACACAGAGTAAGCTATTTAAGCTTAGTAAGTCATAAGCAATTATATATTTACCAACTATTATATATTAACACCAAGTTAGCAAAACTGAATATACATGTTCTCAAATACAAGGTTATCTTTTAAATCTTCAATACACATATCGTATGGCTAATTGTACAAATACACATGAACTTATACAAATCTCACTATTAAAATCACATATACCCCATTTGGCCGAATATACACAATCACATATACATTCACATTTTTCACATCTGTAACTTTAACATCTACATAATCAATTCAATAACCGACTTACCTTATTTTCACATACACAAGAGCATTTTGTCAATTTACTTGCTCAATAAACATCACATATGCACTTACCAATTTGGCTGAATATAAAAGACACATCTATGCTCATATCTAAAATCAATTCCATAATGTCATGCTGTTCATTTATAGGGCCAAATACACTTACTAAAATTTACATATATTCCTCAATTGTATCACATATAACTAGTATCAAATAACAATTTACTAATTTACCTTATCTCTCACAACCATTAGATTTACACATACTTGAACATTGAGCTCATTTGCCGTATTTAACTTCCACATCATAAAAAATATATATTGAAGCATATACTTATAATAAATCACCAACAATAAGCTGTTAGGTAGGTAAAGTTCGATATTATCCACCAAGCACAAAGCGCTGCGGACCCACACCGATATTTATTCACCGACAATAAGCCTGCTAGGCACGAAGCCCGATTAATTTCACCAGCTCAAAGCTTGCTAGACCCAAAGTTCGAATAACGATACTACAAAGCTGTCACCCACACATTTCATATATGGAAACTTTTATACACTTCATAATCTTTGTATGGATTTTCTAACATCATATCTCAATCGAATCAAACTCAAGTATATTAAAGTCTATTTTTACTCACATTCGACTACATCAAATTAATGCTACTAAATTTCCAAATCGGTATATACTAAGTTATATACAAAATTTACAATGCTTTATTGCTTAATGACTTACCTCGGACGTCAACGGTCAGTAAAATCGACTAATCGACTACTTCCATTTTTTCCCTGGTCCAGGTTTGATTTATCTGGTTCTTGATCTAAAAATACTCATATTAAGCTTGTTTAAACACCATTCCATTCAATTTAGTCTAAAAACAAATAAATGGGTACGTTACTATTTTACCCCTAACATTTACAATTTTTTACAATTTAGTCCCTATTGCAGAAAACACAGAATACATCAAATTTCTTCATACCCAAGCTATGCCGAATTTTACCCATGACTATACAAGCCCATATAATTCATTAGTTTCACATTTTAGTCCCTCAAACTATTATTTTTGCAATTAAGTCCTAATTACTCAAAATCATCAAAAACTCCAATACAACATATGTTAATCTAACACATATTTATCATAAATTCATCCTCAAACAACAAACTATCATCAATGACTGAACTCAAAATATTCATCAAACTCAAAAATTAAAACATGGGTCTTAAAGATTTCTAAGCAACGATATCAAAAACGTAGAAATTATCAAGAACCGAACAAAAACGAACCTTGATTGAACTTGAATAAGAGCCGAAACCTAGCTTGGTTTCTTTCTTTTTCTTTTCTTTGTTATTTGGCCATGGAATAAAAAAGAAATGAACCTATGGCTTTCTTATTTTATTTTTATGTCATTATATTATAATATGACATTATTATACATTAATATATATTTTTAATATATATATAAAACATATAATGATGGCATGTTGCCGTCCACTACATTTGAAAATGGGCTTTTTGCCCTTTAAGGACTCAATATTAAAAAGCCACTATCAACTAATCACTTTACATTATAGTTTGTAAATTTTATATTTTACGCAATTAAGTCCTTTTATTTAATCGGACACCTAAACGACAAAATTAAGTCACAAAAATTTAACGCAAACAAATTCACACATAATAAATACGGAAAGTAATTTTAAAATATTTTTTGGACTCGGATTTGTGGTCCCAAAACTACTTTTTCGATTACGGTCAAAATCAGACTGTTACAACTCTCCCCCCTTAGGGATTTTCGTCCTAAAAAATCTTGCCAGAAAGTAGATTAAGGATTTGCTTCCATACAATACATTTCAAATTCACACATAGCTTCGGATTTCAAATCTCTTTAATCTCACAATTGAAATTCTGATCTGAATTTCGCTGTTCATCATCTCTAGCTGAGACTGCTTATGACTGTATTAAATTGTTTTCTTTTTCTTCTCAATTTCTCTGACGATATTGATACCGTGGATCATTTTCTCACAAAACTTGATCCTGTAATAACAGAGTTCGGTAACTGCTTATAATAGCAACAGTCTTTCTTAGTTGTTTTGAAACTCTAAAAGACAGTGACAAATAAATATTTTGAGAGTTTGAATTGCGTTTCCCGATTTCAATGCAATCTCATACTCACGGATTACTGTAACTTTCCTCAGAATTCCAATATGAGTTTCAAATCTCAATCCGAAACAATGATAATTGGTACCATGTGTATACCTATCATCTCAGGAACAGATAACTCTATAATCAACACTTTATTTCTTTAATCAACAAAGTCAGAAATATCACATTTCACACTCATTCATCAATATCATATCTCAGAATGTCGTGCATCATGTTACTCTCGTACGATCAAACTAACTGACACTGTGGGCCACCTATAACAATGGTTATACAGTCTCAGAGCTTCTCAGTATAGACACTTTATCTCGAAGTAACAAATAATCATCGATTCCACATCTAAAATTCTGAATCAGAAATCAATTTATGCTGAACCCCCTTTTTAACTTATAATTCACTGACACATTTCTGAATTTCACAACTTCACTAAATAAACATTTATTTAGCCTCTAATTCAGCTAACAACCGTTTATTACTTGATAAGATCAATCACATATTCATCCCTCAAAAAGCACACAAAAGCTTCCCATTCAAAACATCCGAAACTATAATCATTTCCTCGGATAAGAATCACTTACAGACTCAAAAGTTTTTCGACGATTCGGGCTAACTTTGCTGTGCTAAGTTCGGGTCTTTCTCTGACATTAAACATTTTAAACTCTTATAGTCATCATATATATCACATAACTCTTTTCATGCCTCTTTAACTATATGAAATCACAAGATATCTCTGTACACTTTTTCATTAGAACACACTTCAAACCATTCATTAACATGTGACTGAAGATCATAAACTCTTTATTCAACTCAGACGAAACTAGAACTGACATTTCGGTTGATAATGTCTTCGTGCAAAAGAAAGCTTCAACATTCGAACTAACTTTAATTTACCACAACATTTCTCAGATAGAATTGTTCCAATAGATATAATTTTGTATTAAATCTTCAAGAGTACAAATTCTTCTTCCATACTATCCTTCAATTCATACATGTACATTCAAAATTTATTTCCAGTTCGTAGATAGATTCAAACACATACAACCCAATTAACTTTTCAATCAAGTAATTCAGATCATACTAAACCACTGATTTGGTCTTTTTGAAGAAATCTTTTCTTCTCGTTAAAAGGATAACCCCAAACATATCATTATACAAATTTATCTTGATCATCTATCATTTTTACTTTTATCAATGTCGAACCTTCACTAGAACTAGAAAAGAGTTTATAATGAAACTATCTCTTATACTAATCATCGAAACTTTGAATTCTACTGAAATCACCTAAACCAAATAGAAATCATTGGACCTTACTAAGAACAATGTCTCAACCCTATAATAAATATTATCCCGACTATTAAGGAAGCATTTGAACACTGAAAAGAATCAAATATGATTTTAGTAGCAACCATTGCAGAGACACAACTTCTATAACTCTGAGGACGGTACCACTGCACTCTCACATTTCAAGCCAGAAGTTATAATCATAATAAACATAGTCATCTATGTCATATAGAGATCTCTTGTAGATAATCACATGGAATCATAAGAAAACTAAAATAGTGAAATTTCAACATATGGAGCTATACAGGATATCTGAAAATTACAACTCGTATAGAATGATATAAATTCTGATGCTATCCCAGAAAATGTCCAGAAAGAACAATGTCATTCATAAATACTAAAATCCCCAGTAACAGAAGCAATATAATCTTCACGTATATTCAACATAACAATAACCAGTAGAAACAGAATATTAACTTCATATAGATTTTACCGTCGACTTTTATATCCATATAATGGAATAAATTATCAGAGAAAGACATAACAATGTCGAACATAACCCAAACAGATCAACGATGCTTTTGTCAATTAATATGTTTACCTAATGTTCTCATACGATAAGACTTCCTTTTTGAAATTAAACAGTCACATATACTTCTGAGGAAAATTGTACACATATAATGCCCAGAAGGAATCATTGTAACAACCCGATTATAACCATTGTATTCAACCATTAATACGATTCAATCATTATTCATCTGTCTAATTCTATCATTAGAAATTTTCACATTATCCCTTCACTAATAGAAATCAATTCAGAAAAGCTTTCAGTTAATACTTTCTTTAAATAACATACCTGGATAGGTCATTTAATCAGAGTTAACTTCTTCTATAATAGTGACTTTGCATAATCTGAATAGTCTTCGAAACTATCCAATATCTCTTTTAGTACTGTCTTCAATTGCTGATTTGTTCTCTTTTTTGACCACATTACTAATCTTTCAAACACGGACTTCTGTAACTCCACACTCATGAACTTATTCAATCCAAATCTTACAGATTTCATTATAACATTTTTACTGAAAAGGCGGTAAGGGTAGTAACGCCTCAAATTTAATTCACACATAAATGCACATAACACATACTATCACAAATAGCCAGTTTATTTCTAATTTCACATTCTCAAAACATTTAATAAACATTTGCTTATAATCACTTTTGTTCTTAACACATATTTCATAAGCCAACTCAAATCACTAATTCACAATCAAAATTCTCATATAGCATCATAACTCAAATGTCATAACTCATATGCTCATATAATTATAACATTTATCAATAACAAAAATGTCATACTCTTTAATTCATACCTTTACGAGTGTCAACTCATCACCAATATATTTTCACTCAAACATTTGAGTACACATTCCATACTATCGAAATTTAGCTCGATTGGAAAGCATATCTGTCTAATTAAAACAATTTTCGTCAGAGTCGGGAGATATGGCATGTATAGCTAGACTCACATACACTATGGTAGTCTTAGAACTGACTAAACCATAGCTCTAATATCAATCAAATGTAACACCCCTAACCCGTATCCGTCGCCGGGCTAGGGTTGCGAGGCATTTCCAAACAAATCGAAACTTGGAACAGACATTCATTTGAATTCAAGTACAAAGCAATATGATCTTTTCTATTTTTTTTATCCATCCTCTTATTCCTTACAAATCAAACTCATATATATATACATGGATCACATAATCAACCATAATCACTTCATATTTTTTCAGGTCGAATCACATGTACAAATCATGCTTCAATATTTAACCATATTAATATCGTCTAAATAATCACATATTCAATTTAACAATATGCATCAAGTCATATTACAAGTACTTAATACATAAAATGTCCAAACCACATGACTTAAACATTAATGGCATTTATAAACTTAAAACTTATCTCAGCACATATATATCATTATAACATATATCGAACATAAATCAAAACAAATAAAACATAAGTTGATTATTAATCATATTAATTCAATATATACACATATTAAACCAACCGAACTATATTATACCATTCAATATTCAATTGTATATACAAGCATAGAAACATTTCATCATGACCGAACATACTACAAATTCATAGCAACATGATGCGCCTTTAAATTCAGTCAATATGAACCATATCACATGCTTAAATACCACTCATTTAAACGACATTGCACACATTTAAAATAACACAATTTAAATTTGGACATATTCCTTTACCAATCATAAAACCATGCGCATATGACTTGTTATCATAAACCAATTTGAACACAAATAACAACTAAAATCACATATTATTCACATGTCAATTTATATGCATTAGATTGTACCAAAAATTTCATTCATACCACAAACTAAGTTAATCTACAATCGGACAATTAATATAACATATAATACATAATATATTTATTTAGGTATGTTATAAACCAAAATGACATGCTTATCATTTATTATCATATCCTTAACCTCATTTGCATATTCACTTTACTTATCAACCAAAACAATCATATGGCATATTCATTATTTATCTTTTACCAATCGTACCTATTTAGTCAATCATTAAGGCATAATGTATATGCATACATTGCCAATTCAAACCTAATCAATATAACCTCTACACATTCAGACTTATAATCATCCAACTCATACACATTCGGACGTATAAATATCTTCTAACCTTTATATACATAGTTCATTTTATAAGACCTAGCCGAACTCTGAATACCAAATCCAAACATACCATACATATTATGAAACACCCCAAACCCGGCCAACGAGCTTTGACCAGATTTGGTATGTTCCTCAAGTAAATCGGTTCAAAGTTCTTTTGTTACTTTGGGAAAATAGTGTGTTTTGAAAGAAATATTGTTTTGGGTTGGGCTCGAGTAGAAAACAAAATCATTTTATAATGAAAACCCTTTTAAATTTTAGGTGATAAAACATATAGAATACATTTAAAGTAAATTACTTAATCTTTAACTTAATAAAAATTTCGCAACATAATACATAAAAAACAGAAATAAAATAGTGCACTGTGGCCTTATGGCCTTATTACATCAAGTAAATCCAAATAATTCAGAGTACTTAAAAATTAATAGTCCATAAAAATAAAAACTTCATGTTGAGCATGGCCACCACAAGTTCTGCCGTCCCGGTCCATTACTGTTCATCACCTGAAACATGGTCCCTCAATGGGGTGAGTCAACAGACTCAATGTGTACACAACACTAAATCATAATAGAATCAGGCATAACAAATATTACACATTCATATCATAGCATACAAATTATGATGCATTCCCAAACCCAAACCTAATAAGCCATCCGCTACACTCCCCGTACTCAACTTTGCATACATCGTGGGGACTACTAAGTCGACCCTCCTTCCGCTACACTCCATACCGCGGTCTTAGGTCACCGCATTTGTGGTCTTAGGTCACCACATTCAGATATCGCGGTCTTAGGTCACCGCATTCAGATTACTGTGGTCTTAGGTCACCACATTCAGATACCACGGTCTTAGGGCACCGTGTTCGTGGTCTTAGGTCACCATATTCACTTCCCCTTTCAATAAACCATATGCCCCATTTTGTAACATGCATTAATATGCCAAAGTTCACATTCTTATTCTCATGTTACAAATAACATATTTCATATTCCTAGTAGAGTAGAAGGAAACGTGCACTGAGTACTTTGTACCACATTATGGTACCTTAGCCATATTCACATTCTTAATATCACATATATTAATTAAACATAGCCATAAAACATATTATGAAATAGTGTGGGGTACACACCTGATTAGCTTAACGAATTCCTTGAAATCCCAAAAAAACCGATCTATCGCTTTAGATCCTAAATCCCTACATTTGGCCACATTTAGTATTTTAGGAAAAAGCCTATTCGGCTAATTTAATCAAATCCAGAAGGATTATCGTATCCACTTTCTTACCTTGTCGCGATTTGATAATTAATCAAATCCCTAAACTTGTATTCTTCCCTTTGAAATCGGCTAATCACTAGATCCCTTGAATCGGTTAGTTTTAGGCTTAAAACACATAAAAATAGATCTAACTACTAAAATAGGCCTTGGCCGAATATTCATAGTCACTTACCTTAAGGATCTTAAATCCAGAAATTATCCCTTGGTTATAAACACGCACGAAATCCCTAAAACCACATGTTAGATCAACTTCTAACCTTGAATCACAATCAATGGCCCTTGGCCGAATGTCAGATATGACATACCTTGATGGTCAAATCCCGAAGATCTTTTCCTTTATAGTCGACTATGGCAAAAATCCCGAAAGAATCCTTCTAAATTTTGGCAAATAAGAATATTGATGGGATTAGTCCTAGATTTCGACAAATCTAAAAGAAAAGAATAGAAATCAAAACTTGTTCTTACCCTTTCTTGAAGAAAACGACAGCACCTATGCTTGAAGCCCCTCAAAGATTCGGCTTTTGATGGATTAGAAAGAAAAGAAATTGGCTAATGGTGATATCTTGAATTTTCGGCTTTGGCTAACAAAAAGAAGAAGAACAAATGCTCTAGGAAATTCAGCAGAGAGAAGGGTTGAGAGAAAGAATGATGAATGGCCCTCATTTCCTTATATAGCCGAATTTACTAACATAGAATCCCTTACTTGGCCATCACTCTTCTATTTTGATAGCTTTATCTCTTTAATTATCACCTAAAATAAAAGATAATTCAGCAACTATCCTTACTTAGCTGAAATTATTAAACTCAGAGTCCCTTACTTGGCCATCACTTCTCACTTATTTTCCTAATTAAAGAATAATTCCTCATTTATCATCTTTTATCCTTAAATAAAATAAAAGGGATAAAACTCCTAAAATTTAGCCATGTGTCGTCCACCTCTGTCCATCATTGCAGCAAAATAAAACTTTTATTTTTAGCTTCCCATGCGACTCGAACCTTGGCCCAATTTCCCCAGCATGTGCCGTCACTTATAGAGGCCTTAAGTGGCACCTCCAAGCCACTTTTCCAAGCCCAATTTCATGTCATATCCTCCCTACATTTTCTCTTAAAGCCATCTTGCTTCATGTCCCTCTTTTAAACTTTAAACTTGACATTTCTAAAGCATTCCCTTACATTTCTAAGACATTTCCTTACATTTCCAAGACATTTCCTTACATTTCCAAGACAAGACATTTCCTTACATTTTCAAGTCATTTCCTTACATTTCCAAGTCATTTTCTTACATTTCCAAGACAAGACATTTCTTTCCATTTCCAAGTCATTTCATTACATTTCCAAGACAAGACATTTCCTTCCATTTCCAAGTCATTTCCTTACATTTCCAAGACAAGACATTTCCTTACATTTCAAAGTCATTTCCTTACATTTCCAAGACAAGACATTTCCTTACATTTCCAAGTCATTTCCTTACATTTCCAAGTTTCCAAAAATGTTCACCATACATGCATGACACATAAGACATGCCATTTCATATAATTAAATCAAAATTGGATAGGCCCATTTCCAGGATGTTACAGTTCTACCCCCTTTAAAAATAATTTCGTCCTCGAAATTACTTACTAACGAATAATCATACATCTTAACTTACCGCACTACGCTTATGCTGCGCACTCTAATCTTAATAGAACCATCATACTTCCTAGGCACAATCTCTAAGTTCACGTCCCCTAGAACTCATTTCTAACGTCGCGATTCAATTTGATTAAAGAGTTTTATGCATTAGAAATTTTGTTCCACTGTTTATCCGCGAACAAATTTTATGCAAAGAGATGTTTAAAAGTGGTTCTTTCGATCAAACAAAGTTCTCAGCTCAAGTTCACTATTCAAAATGTCACGTTCACATTCATCAACCGAGACATATTTATTCAGTGGTATCTACCACCCACATTCACTATTCGAACACTCTTTGCCTTATTCCTATCCCAGGGGTATTTTTGTAATTTGTCCTATAGGGGTATTTTCATAATTTTTCAAAATAAGGTTCCTTGGTAATTTTGTCAATAAGGGTATATTGGTAATTTTGTGTTCCCGGGGTATTTTTGGAAATTTTGAAATCCGAGGGTGTTTCGGTAATTTTGAAACTCAGGGGTATTTTGGTAATAAACCAGGGTAAATTTGTAAAGCTCAAAAAATCAGGGGTATTGCAGATTTTACAAAACTTTAGGGTTACTTTTGAGAATTTGCTTTCCAAAATGGTGATGTTGCAAAAATTTTGGAAATTAGGGTCATTTTGGTAATTTGCAAGTTAGGGGCAATTTTGCATTTTTCCAAAATCAAGGCATTTTGATATTTTGCAAATTAGGGTTTTTGGACTTGTTATAAAGTAAGGAAATTTTGCTTAAACTGTGGGTAGTTTGGACATTTTATAAACCAAGTGCATTTTTGTAATTTCACAACCAGGGGTATTTAGGTTTTTTTTTTTTATAAATCGGAAATTTTTCGAAAAAAATTTGTAAAAATAGTTCTCACAAATTGAAAGGGTAATTTTAAGAGTTTTAAAACTAGGGTTTTTATGAAATACGGCTAGTTCCCATTCGGGTTTTAGTTATTGAGTTTAGCCTGCGACTGAGTCCTCTTGGTTAGGGTGAACCGTAGCTACGCACCAGGTAGGATTCCAGTGAAGAGGAGGTGAGTCACTAGAACTGCTTAAATACCAGGCTCTTCCGGATCCAATCCTAGACATGCGCACAATGGTTGCCACACCCTAACTCGGCGACTTAACCACAGGTTTGTTTAAGTTAGGCACTTAAGTCTTATGTAAGTGTTGGGGAAAACTAATCCTAGGGTTCAAGTACTTATCATGCTAATCTACGTTCCATTCCATTTCTACCCTTCTACAGATCATTCAATAAATCACACAAATGGATAGAAGTACTTACCTGGTGGACTGCGGGTCGGAGACTTAGGTGCCATGCCAGAAAAACCTGCTTAGCTTTAGAAATACTTTTCATAAAACTCATTTGGGCTCGTTTGGAAAACGTTTTAGGCCTTAGCCCACAGGCTGAGAGTTTTAAAACTGGGCTCTGATACCAAATTGAAACACCCCAAACCCGGCCCACGAGCTTTGACCAGATTTTGTATGTTCGTCAAGTAAACCGGTTCAAAGTTCTTTTGTTACTATGGGAAAATAGTGTGTTTTGAAAGAAATATTGTTTTGGGTTGGGCTCGAGTAGAAAACAAAATCGTTTTATAATGAAAACCCTAGGTGATAAAACATATAGAATACATTTAAAGTAAATTACTTAATCTTTAACTTAATAAAAATTTCGTAACATAATAAATAAAAAACAGAAATAAAATAGTGCACTATGGCCTTATGGCCTTATTACATCAAGTAAATCCAAATAATTCGGAGTACTTAAAAATTAATAGTCCATAAAAATAAAACCTTCATGTTGAGCATGGCCACCACAAGTTCTGCCGTCCGGTCCATTACTGTTCATCACCTGAAACATGGTCCCTCAACGGGGTGAGTCAACAGACTCAATGTGTACACAACACTAAATCATAATAGAATCAGGCATAACAAATATTACACATTCATATCACAGCATACAAATTATGATGCATTCCCAAACCCAAACCTAATAAGCCATCTGCTACACTCCCCGCATCAAACCAACTTTACACCGTGGGGACTACTAAGTCGACCCTCCTTCCGCTACACTGCATATCGCGGTCTTAGGTCACCGCATTTGTGGTCTTAAGTCACCACATTCAGATATCGCGGTCTTAGGTCACCGCATTCAGATTGATGTGGTCTTAGGTCACCACATTCAGATACCACGGTCTTAAGTCACCGTGTTCGTGGTCTTAGGTCACCACATTCACTTCCCCTTTCAATAACCCATATGCTCCATTTTGTAATATGCATTAATATGCCAAAGTTCACATTCTTATTCTCATGTTACAAATAACATATTTCATATTCGTAGTAGGAGTAGGAAACGTACCTGAGTACTTTGTACCATATTATGGTACCTTAGCCATATTCACATTCTTAATATCATATATATTAATTAAACATATCCATAAAACATATTATGAAATAGTGTAGGGTACACACCTGATTAGCTTAACGAATTCCTTGAAATCCTGAAAAAACTGATCTATCGCTTTAGATTCTAAATCCCTACATTTGGCCACATTTAGTATTTTAGGAAAAAGCCTATTCAGCTAATTTAATCAAATCCCGAAGGATTATCGTATCCACTTTCTTACCTTGCTGCCGATTTGATAATTAATCAAACCCTAGAAACTTGTATTCTTCCCCTTTGAAATCGGCTAATCACTAATCACTAGATCCCTTGAATCGGTTAGTTTTCGGCTTAAAACACATAAAAATAGATCTAACTACTAAAATAGGCCTTAGCCGAATATTCATAGTCACTTACCTTAAGGATCTTAAATCCCGAAATTATCCCTTGGTTATAGCTTCTGTCGAAATCCCTAAAACCACATGTTAGATCAACTTCTAACCTTTAATCACAATCAATGGCCCTTGGCCGAATGTCAGATACGACTTACCTTGATGGTCAAATCCCAAAGAGCTTTTCCTTTATAGTCGACTATGGCAAAAATCCAGAAAGAATCCTTCCAAATTTCGGCAAATAAGAATATTGATGGGATTAGTCCTAGATTTCGACAAATCTAAAAGAAAAGAATAGAAATCAAAACTTGTTCTTACCCTTTCTTGAAGAAATCGACAGCACCTATGCTTGAAGCCCCTCAAAGATTCGGCTTTTGATGGATTGGAAAGAAAAGAAATTGGCTAATGGTGATATCTTGAATTTTCGGCTTTGGCTAACAAAAAGAAGAAGAACAAATGCTCTAGGAAATTCGGTAGAGAGAAGGGTTGAGAGAAAGAATGATGAATGGCCCTCTTTTCCTTATATAGCTGAATTTACTAACTTAGAATCCCTTACTTGGGCATCACTCTGCTATTTTGATAGCTTTATCTCTTTAATTATCACCTAAAATAAAAAATAATTCATCAACTATCCTTACTTAGCTGAAATTATTAAACTCAAAGTCCCTTACTTGGCCATCACTTCTCTCTTATTTTCCTAATTAAAGAATAATTCCTCATTTATCATCTTTTATCCTTAAATAAAATAAAAAGGATAAAACTCTTAAAATTTGGCCATGTGTCGTCCACCTCTGTTCATCCTTGCAGCAAAATAAAACTTTTATTTTTAGCTTCCCATGTGACTCGAACCTTGGCCCAATTTCCCCTGCATGTGGCATCACTTACAGAGGCCTTAAGTGGCACCTCCAAGCCACTTTTCCAAGCCCAATTTCATGTCATATCCTCCTTAAATTTTCTCTTAAAGCCACCTTGCTTCATGTCCCTCTTTTAAACTTTAAACTTGACATTTCTAAAGCATTTCCTTACATTTCTAAGACATTTCCTTACATTTCCAAGTCATTTCCTTACATTTCCAACTCATTTCCTTACATTTCCAAGACAAGACATTTCCTTCCATTTCCAAGTCATTTCCTTACATTTCCAAGACAAGACATTTCCTTACATTTCCAAGTCATTTCCTGACATTTCCAAGTTTCCAAAAATGTTCACCATACATTCATAACACATAAGACATGCCATTTCGTATAATTAAATCAAAAATGCATAGGCCCATGTCCAGGATGTTACATATATATATATCAAAACTTTTACCGTAATATTAACTAATCATAGCAACCATATACCGCATATAAATAAGCCATGGTTGAAATGATAAAACCAAACACATTAAACACTTAAACATGAACTCATATAATCGAATCTAAACAAAATGATTAAGCCACTTTCGCATGGCTATATATATATATATACACATGACCAAAAATCAAACTTAAAGATTCCATCTATGCTATACATGCCATAAGCCCAGATTCAACTTAGTAAAATACCAAAAAACTGTCGATAGTGTGAGTAGTCTTGCTGACTATCCCCGAGCTCGTAACATATGTCCAAATCTATAAACAGAAGTAAACAAGAATACACACAGAGTAAGCTATTTAAGCTTAGTAAGTCATAAGCAATTATATAGTTACCAACTATTATATATTAACACCAAGTTAGCAAAACTGAATATACATGTTCTCAAATACAAGGTTATCATTTAAATATTCCATACACATATCGTATGGCTAATTGTGCAAATACACATGAACTTATACAAATCTCACTATTAAAATCACATATACCCCATTTGACCGAATATACACAATCACAAATACATTAACATTTTTCACATTTGTAACTTTAACATCTACATAATCAATTTAATAACTTACTTACCTTATTTTCACATACACAAGAGCATTTTGTCAATTTACTTGCTCAATAAACATCACATACGCACTTACCAATTTGGCTGAATATAAAAGACACATCTATGCTCATATCCAAAATCAATTCCATAATGTCATACTCTTCATTTATAGGGCCGAATTGACTTACTAAAATTTACATATATTCCTTAATTGTATCATATATAACTAGTATCACTGGCAATAAATCACCGGTAATAAGCCTGCTAGGCATAAAGCCTGATATTATCCACCGGCACAAAGCCTGCTAGACCCACGGTCTGATATTTATTCACCGGTAATAAGCCTGCTAGGCACGAAGCCCGATTAATTTCACCAGCTCAACGCTTGCTAGGCCCAAAGTTCGAATAACGATACTACAAAGCTGTCACCCATTTCATATATCGAAACTTTTACACTTCATAATCTTTGTATGGATTTTCTAACATCATATCTCAATCGAATCAAACTCAAGTATATTAAAGTCTATTTTACTCACATTTGGATACTTCAAATTAATGCTATTAAATTTCCAAATCAGTATATACTAAGTTATATACAAAATTTCCAATGCTTTATCGCTTAAAGACTTACCTCGGACGTCAATGGTCAGTAAAATCGACTAATCTACTACTTTCATTTTTCCCCGGTCCAGATCTGATTTATCTGGTTCTTGATCTAAACATATTCAAATTAAGCTTGTTTAAACACCAATCCATTCAATTTAGTCTAAAAACAAATAAATGGGTAAATTACTATTTTACCCCTAACATTTTCAATTTTTTTACAATTTAGTCCCTATTGCACAAAACACAAAATACATAAAATTTCTTCATACCCAAGCTATGCCGAATTTTAACCATGACTATACAAGCCCATATAATTCATTAATTTCACATTGTAGTCCCTCAAACTATTATTTTTGCAATTAAGTCCTAATTACTCAAAATCATCAAAAACTCCAATACAACATATGTTAATCTAACATATATTTATCATAATTCTTCCTCAAACAACATAAACAGCAAACTATCATCAATGGCTCAACTCAAAATATTCATCAAACTCAAAAATTAAAACATGGGTCTTGAAGATTTCTAAGCAACGATATCAAAAACGTAGAAATTATCAAGAACCGAACAAAAACGAACCTTGATTGAGCTTGAATAAGAGCCGAAACCTAGCTTCGTTTCTTTCTTTTTCTTTTCTTTGTTATTTGGCCATGGAATAAAAAAGAAATGAAACTATGGCTTTCTTATTTTATTTTTATGTCATTATATTATAATATGACATTATTATACATTAATATGTATTTTTAATATAACAAAGGAATGGTAGCACTGCTACGCGATGAAGCGTATCAGTGGTGGCTCACGATTCGGGATGGTGCCACAGCTGAGGATCTGACCTGAGATTATGTTAAGGCCGTATATCAGAAGAAATATATCGGCACAAGGTATACTGATGAGCAAAGGAAGGCTTTTCTGGGACTGGGTCAAGGGAACAAGTCCGTAGCCGAGTATGAAGCTGAATTTCTATGAAGCAGAATTTTTAAGGTTGAGCCGATATGCTCGAGGAGTAGTGCCTACGGAGCATGAGCGATGTGTCCAATTTGAGGACGGATTAAGGGATGATTTGAGGTTGTTAATAGCTCCACATCAGGAGCGGGAATTTTCTGCCTTAATAGAGAAAGCTAAGGTAGCTGAAGGGATTAAGGACTCTACAAGGTAGACCTCCGATCGAAATAGGCCAGAAAGAGGTTCTGGATCATCTGGGAATAAAAGGCCTAGAGTTGATGGGCCGCGCGGTCAGCAAGCTGCTACAGGAGGGCAGTATCGTCCTTGTGATCAGTGTGGAAAGAAGCACTTAGGAGAATATTGGAAAAAGACAGGAGGATGCTTTAAGTGTGGGTCAAAGGACCATATGATTAAGGACTGTCCTATGGAACCGGAAGGGAGTCAGCCAGCAGCTCAGAATGTTAATCAGGCTGGTAGAGGTGGACAGCAGCCTCAGCAAGGTTGTGGATCGAACCATGGAGGAAATGGTTCGGGCCGAGGACGTGGAGCACCAAGCAGAGATGCTGAAGGTGCAGACGCGAGGCAACCAAGGTTGGTTTATGCAGTTGGCTGTCGCGAGGAGGAATATGTGCCAGATATGACAACAGGTACGTTCCTTATTTCTGGAATACCCTTAATTGCTTTGCTTGTTATAGGGTTAGCTTATTCTTGTATTGCTAGTAAAGTGCCTAAAACTGTGGATGTGAACCTAGAGAATGTGCCTAGAAAGTATGATAGTTCTTTAAGATCAGAGTGCGCAGCAATAACGTAGTGGAGTGAGTTAGACCGTACGATTGTTCGTTAGTAAGTAATTTCGATGAAGAAATTATTTTAAGTGGGGTAGAACTGTAACATCCTGAAAAGAGCCTATGCATTTTTGGTTTAATTGTACAAAATGACATGTCTTATGTGTTATGAACATTTTTGGAAACTTGGAAATGTATGGAAATGTTAGGTTTAAAAGAGGAAAGTGAACATTTTTGGAAACCCGAAAATGATTTGGAAATGATTCAAAAGTGAAAAGTGAACATTTCTGGAAACTTGGAAATGTAAGGAAATGTCAAGTTTAAAGAGGCAAACGAAAATTTTTGGAAACTTAGAAATGACGTAGAAATGTCGAGTTTTAAAGTTTAAAAGCGGAAATTAAGGCAAGCTGGCCTTAGAAAAGTGGCCTGGAGATGCCACTTAGGGCCTCTGGAAATGGCGCCACATGCAAGGGGATTGGGCCTGAGTTCGAGTCACAGGGAAAGAAAATAAAAGAAGTTTTATTTTGCTTCCAGAAGAAGTGAGGTGGATGGCACAAGGTGTTTAAAAAAAAGAGTTTTATTCTGTTTAAATTTCGACTATTAAGGATAAATAATGGATTTTTATTTTAGATTATTTTTCAAGGAGATAATAAAGGATTATTCTTTAATTATTTTAAATTAAGGGGATAAAGTTATCAAATAAAAGAGTGATGGCCAACAAAGGGACTCTTGGCCTAGTAAATTCGGCAATAGGAGGAAAAGTGAGGCATTTTACCATTTTTTTCTCTCCAAGCAAGCCTCTGCCGAAATTCTCTTGACATCTTCCCCAAATTCTTTTCTGACAAAATCACAAGTTTCCTCTCATCCTTTATTCTTTCTTCTTCTTCTTTTCTTTCCAATCCATCGTTTAAACCCCAAAGAAAACCCTAGCCAATTATTCAAGGAAACCGAAATTTGGTGATACACATCTAAGCCATAGCCGAATATGTTCGTAGATCAAAGGGTGTTGCCGATTTCCATCTAAAAGGGTAAGGATCTATTATGATTATTTTCTTTCTTCTTTAAAAACAAAAAGGCAAGGTTTTAATGACATATTCATGTTGGCCAAAACTTTGAAGGAAAACTTCGGGATTTTGTGACTGTCGACTACAAGGAGGAAGGTTTCGGGATTTCTAAGATTCAAGGTAAGAAACTATAAAATTCGGCCAAAGGCCATTCATTATGTTTAATGTTAGATTAAACTCTAACATGTGTCTATAGGGTTTTCGACAACAGTAAGGAAGCAATGATTCAATTCGGGACTTGATTCTTAAGTCAATCGACAACAAGGTAAGTTTTAGTATACTAATCCTACTAGGATTTGGATTTATGGCCGAATGGCTTTTTATTAAATTAGTAAGTGATTAATCAAATGAAGGGATTAAGACTCTAAGCGATAGATCAGATTTCAAGATCTCAAGGAATTTGCTAAGCGAATCAGGTGTGTACCCCACACTAATTCTTAATAAGTTTTATGGCTATGTCTAATTAAAATATGTGATATTAAGAATAAGAAAGTGGCTAAGGTACCATGTTATGGTACTAAGTACTCAGGTACGTTTCCTACTCCTACTAGGAATATGAAATATGTTATTTGTAATATGAGAATAAGAATGTGAACTTTGGCATATTAATGCATATTACAAAATGGGGCATATGGGTTATTGAAAGGGGAAGTGAATGTGGTGACCTAAGACCACGAACACGGTGACCTAAGACCGTGGTATCTGAATGTGGTGACCTAAGACCACAGTAATCTGAATGCGGTGACCTAAGACCGCGATATCTGAATGTGGTGACCTAAGACCACAAATGTGGTGACCTAAGACCACAAATACGGTGACCTAAGACCGCGATATGGAGTGTAGCAGAAGGAGGGTCGACTTAGTAGTCCCCACGGTGTACAGGTTGGTACGGGGGAGTGTAGCGGATGGCTTATTAGGTTTGGGTTTGGGAATGCATCATAATTTGTATACTATGATATGAATGTGTAATATTTGTTATGCCTGATTCTATTATGATTTAGTGTTGTGTACACATTGAGTCTGTTGACTCACCCCGTTGTGGGACCATGTTTCAGGTGATGAACAGTAATGGACCAGGACGGCAGAACTTGTGGTGGCCATGCTCAACATGAAGTTTTTATTTTTATGGACTATTAATTTTTAAGTACTCCGAATTATTTGGATTTACCTGATGTAATAAGGCCATAAGGCCATAGTGCACTATTTTATTTCTATTTTTATTTATTATGTTACGAAATTTTTATTAAGTTAAAGATTAAGTAATTTACTTTAAATGTATTCTATATGTTTTATCACCTAAAATTTAAAAGGGTTTTCATTATAAAACGATTTTGTTTTCTACTCGAGCCCAACTCAAACCATTATTTCCTTCAAAACACACTATTTTCCCAAAGTAACAAAAGAACTTTGAACCGGTTTACTTGAGGAACATACCAAATCTGATCAAAGCTCGTGGGCCGGGTTTGGGTGTTTCACATGCCTTAATCAAACATTTAACCAGCCATAAAGACCTAAGTGTATTAAACATATACAAGCATATCAAGCATATATACACCACCTAACATTAACCATTTTTGTATCTCAAATTCATACCAAAATATGCCAACTCACAAGGCAATTTATACCTCAAACATAAATCATTAATAAGCCATACAAAATAACCGAATACATACTTAAAACATGCCAAACCATATCGCAAAATACACTTTCCATAGTAAATCAAAACAACCATAGCCTATACATGCCGTATAACCAAGTCATAATGTATATAAATACCGAAATTATTAGCTAGATAGTGTGATGGAATCTCCGTTGACTTCCAACCCCGAGTGAACTTCCCAAACACTATAAAACATAGAAAAAAATAACACCAAGTAAGCTATAAGCTAAGTAAGCTCGTAATATAATAACTCATATTACTAAATAACCACATTACAAACAATTGTATCAAGTCATAATATAGCTCATTTGATTTCACAATTCTACCTCATATTCATGCACATGATTAAACAAGATTTCCACGAGTTTATTCATTTCAAAGTTCGTATGACTCTTAAACTTCTTATCACTCCATTCTCATTTACAAATACATAAGCAACAATATATAAATTTATTTGATCCATTATTCATCATAGTTCTTTAGCCGAAAGTGTAACACCCCTATCCCGAGTCCGTCGCCGGATTAAGGTTAGGAGCGTTACCGGACAGATCGAAAACATTCACTGAAAAAATCATACATTCAATCATCGTTCTCAGACATAATGTCCCTTAATCGAGTCTTCGAGACCTTAATCATACTTATAAGTCGAGTCAAGACTAAACTAAAACACATATGAAATTCTATGAAAATTTGAAACTTTTCTAAAATACAGGGGAGACACCCCCGTGGGAGGAGACCGTGTGCCCTCCACGGCTTCTAGACACCCCTGTGTATCCATCCGTGTTTATACTGACTATACCAACACGGTTATTAGGCATACCCGTGTGCCATGGCCGTGTACTTTTAGGTCATATACTGACTTCCCCACCACAGCCACCAAGCACGCCCGTGTCGAGGCCGTGTACTTTTATGTTAGCTACTGACTTGTACACCACGGCCAGATGACACGCCCGTGTCGAGGCCGTGTGATGATAAACTACATCCTACAATTCACCCACAGTCGTTACGCACACCCTTGTACCACAACCATGTGACATTATAGGCCATTTACAAGGCCAAAATGCCACCCACAAAGGATCATACCTACAAGCCATATTCAACAAGATATTTCATGCACATAAAACCATCAAAAGCATACCAAAATAACCATTCAAACCTTACATTCAAAACCAATCTCAACTATGGTAATCTTAAGGATTAAAACTCATATCATTACAAGACTAATTCATGCATTTGCTCATTCAAACTTGGCCATTCCACATTCTTTCATCATACCAAAAGATACATTCTATAATACATTCATTTAAGCAAAGTTTTAACTCTTAAATAGCCAAATCACATGGCTAAGATCACATAACTATTTATACCAAAATACTAGCCTATACATGCCATATCTAGCTTTATACAATATCAAAATTTACCAAAATAAGTTTGATAGTGTGATGATGATCCAAGAGGGTCCCGAGCCTTCAGTAGCTTTGACGACCTATAAAACAGATTAAACACACACAGAGTAACTTTCCAAAAGCTTAATAAGTCAATATACAAACAAACTTAGCATAAAATGCATATATTTGCTTTGGTTCATACACTTTTGACCACATTAGCCATATTCACAATTTAAAGATCATATAAACACATATCTCATTTCACCAAAACTTTATACAACATATCATCAATTCCATATTCATAGCATCATAGTAAGATCATATTGATGCTTACCTTGTATACACAATTAGTGTATAATCAACATACCTGAATTGGATTTACAATCACATATTTGTTCATAGCTTGGATTTGCAATTAGTATCATACACTTGCCCGTTGAACCGTATTAACTCTAATAGGATACTCAGAAAGCTCAGAATAATCGTACAATGATGTCCCTAATAAGGTCTTACATGCACTCGGATATCGATGCCACTGTCCCAGACAGGGTCTTATACGAATCAAAACGATGCCGATGTCCCAGACATGGTCTTACACGTAAGTGTCATAATGATGCCAACATCCCAGACGTGGTCTTACACATAGTCAGATATCGATGCCACTATCCCAGATAGGGTCTTACATGAATCTCAAATCAATGCCAACGTTCCAGATATGGTCTTACATGATAAAACAGAACAGATACATAAGTCAAGGTTCGTACGAGGCTTCTCAGACTTAGTCAATATACCGAACTTATCTCAGAATTCAATTACAGAATTTCTCATAAGCATTCATTATCATCATTAAACGTATGAACAATTACAAATGCATACATATTCATTTATTTGTATAGTGACTTACATCGGATTCGGTTTATCGGAATAGAAAACGACTACTCGATGACTTTCGCTTTCCCACGATCTAAATCCATTTTCCTTGGTTCTTGATCTAAACATGTTTAGATTTAACCCTTTTATTCACTAGTTCATCCAATTCAATCCAAACAGACACATTTAGGGCTATTTGCAAAATAACCCTTATATTTGCACAATTTAGCAATTTAGTCCATTTTTCTCAAAACATCAAATTCACAAATCAATATACAACCAAGCTTAGCCGAATGTATATACATTTCATACAAGTCCACACTTCCATCAAATTCACAAATTAGTCTCTCAATTTTCTATTTTTTCAATTTAGCCCTATTTAACTTAATTCATCAAAACTCCAAGAACAAAACATATTCATCTACCACCAATCTGTCATTTAACACCTTAAAGCATCACAAAGCTCAACATATCAACAATGGCATCCAACACAAACATCATCAATTTATCAAATTGAAACATGGGTTTGATAGCTCTCGAAGCAACGATTACAAAAACGTAGAAATTATCAAAAATGGATCAAAAACCTACCTTGAATTTAGATTAATGATGACCGAACATCATGAAAACTCAAAACCCTTCTTTCCTTTCTATATTCGGTGATGAATGAATAGAAATGGCCATTTTTAATGCTTTATTTTACCACAATATAACTTAGTAACTCATTTCCAAATTTAACCTTCAAAATAAAATATATAAAACATATTATACAAGGTCATTTTTGTCCAAATCCACCCACTAACTAATAGTGGTTCAATTGCCATTTAAGGCCATAACTTTAAAAAGCCACAACACATAAGTACATCAACAAATGGCATACAACTTTCACATTTAATGCAAATCAATCCTTTGCTCAAATTAAACACGCGAACAGACAAATTCACTTACGAAAATATACCACATGCTAAACCACATATCAACGGCACAGAATATAATATTAAAATATTATACGGACTCAGATTTGTGGTCCCGAAACCACTGTTCCGACTAGGGTATAAACCGGACTGTTACAGAAAGAATCATGTAAATTATCGTTAAATAATTGTAATTCTCACTCAATGTGCCATATTCATATAATTAACACAATCATTGCTCATATCACACATATCATTCAATTCATACATCACTATAGCCAAATAAACACATTTTGGCATAAAATATAATTATACACTAATAATTCTCATTTCATATTCATGATACACTATGAACTCATTAAATTACCTTCATTTAACTCTCACATAGGTTCTGAACGTACCTGTTTTGCTTAACTCAATTGAACTTTCATTCTTGTCTCAACTTTGCGTGATGGACCATTCAGAACTGTTAAGGATACTCGGAGGTCTCGTATACCACATACAATGCTATATCCCATATATGGTCTTACGTGTTATCATATATCGATGCCAATAGCCCAGCTATGGTCTTAATTGAATCATATATCGATGCCAATGTCCCAGACATGGTCTTACACGAAATCACATAATGATGCCAATGTCCCAGACATGGTCTTACGCATAATCACATATACCGATGCCATATTCAAAATATGGTCTTACACAAAGTCTCATATGGTCTTATACAAAATCATGTAATGCCATGGTCCAACCATGGTCTTTTCCGCCAATTCATCTTTTGTTACGAAAAGATTGTGTTCAATCCTGCATTTTTACTTATTTCGAACATTTAATTTAAGCTCCACAATTAAATCAATTATATGAATACATTCATACTTTCATTCATCAATTACATAAATAAACATTGAAGTTCGATTATATGAACTTTCCTCGATTGCTAAAACGACGGAACGGATTGACTGGTTTGATACTTTATCTTTTCACCAATTTAGATTCGTATTTCGCTTTTCTCGATCTAAATATAATCAAAATTAGCTTATTTAATTATCTCTCTATTCAATTTAATCCAAAATTTATGTTAAATCATATTTATACTTTTGCCCCCATAATTTCACATTTTTATAATTTACTCTGTATCACATAAAATCACAATTTCATGAAATTAAACACAAACCCAAGCTAGCCAACTTTTCCATATATCACTAGCAGCTCATATTTTCAATTTATTTCACATTTTAACCACTAAATTTTCGTATTTCACAATTTAATCCCTAATTGGCATTTTTATCAAGAATCTCTTTACAAAAGATGAAGATATAACATCAAATATTCATATTTCATCAAAAACTATCAAAGAGCTCAAGTATTCAACAATGGAAATTCACAAATTCTTTAACAGTTTTAGAAACAGAGGTACAAGTTAGCTAGATTACGAAGCATCGATCTCAAAAACGTAAAAATTATTAAAAACCGAGCAAAAACCACTCACCAATTTGTCTTCAAATTTTGGCTGAATAACAAGCTCTCCCATGGCTAATTTTAGGTTGAAATTTTGGTGAAGATGGATAGAGGAAAAAGATGACACAATTTGTTTTATTTAATTTAACATATAATGCCTTTTTACTTATTTAACCATTAATAACCTTAATAACTACACCAAATGCCACTCTACTTATAACATCCTGAATTGAGGCTGTTGCATTTTATGTGTTGAGGGTGAATGATATGCTTATCATGCTAGTTTAGGGTATTTTAGGGTCTAGAAATGCCTTAGTGAAAAGCCGGAGTCTTGGATGAAATTTCTTTTTAAGCACTTCAGGGGAGGAGCTTGTTGAAATGGGACTTAAGGGATCATGTTAGCATGTGGTTGACACAAGAAGTGAAGTGTTAGAGTGGCAAGGGGGACGCCACATGGTATGTGAGGGAATGACGCCACAGGGGGGAAGGAGGTCCAGAGTTCAAGTCACGTTAGCAGCTTGTGAGAGGTTCTCTTTTTGCGTCAGGGAGCTGAGGTGATGGTGTTCAGTGGGACACTTCAGGATAGAGGATGGACTAAGTCAAATGGTTTGAATAGATGGCAAGGAGGAAAAAGTAGAGTTTGAAATATTTGGAATATTTCAAATAAGTGATCAGGAGGAAAATGTGGAGGAAAAGAAGGGTTGGACACCTGGGTAGGGTGTTGGCCGAATTTCAAACTCTTAGGGAGAGGGAGAAATCAGTTTTGTTTTGGCTAGGGTATGCCGAATTTCTTTTGGTAGCAACATAGGTTTTCCTATTCTCAAATAGTTAATTTCGATAGTGGGTTTGGAAGGTGCCAAAATTGTGTGGTAAGTGAGAATTTTTTCCCTCTGTTCAAACCGAACCCTCCTATTCCCTTTTGTGTTTCTTTTTCATTTTCTTCTTTTCAGCAGTTCCATCTAAAAGCCAAATCTACCCAAGCCTTGCCGAAATTCTTCTTTTCTTTTCACCATTCGGATCACCTTCTCATTTCCTCCTATTGCTTTCTCATCTTCATTTTTCTTCTCCATTCTTTCTTCAAAAGCCAAAACGTTGCTCTTCTATTCTCCTATCTAGTTCTTCTTTTTCTTTCATAAACTCTTTTTTTGTCGAATCTTCTTGCCTTCCATTTTCTTGTTCTTGTTTCACTAAAAGCCGAAACCTCTAACCCTTGTCATCTTTACTTTCTTTCATTGGCCGAATCTCCCTATCTATTCTTCTACATTTCTCTTCAATTTTCCCTGGAAACCAAAACTTTTAAGTCCTATTCGAAGCCTCTTGTTTTCACTTTCAATTCTTTTACTCTGATCTTTGATCCCTGCCATAGTCTTTACCGAACTCTCCTAGGCGTATTCAAATCTGCTGTGTAGTGTAAATGGCGATTTTCCCTATTCCTTTAATCCCTCTTGGTTTTTGTTTGTAACCAAAGCCGAAAGGCTAATTTGTTGGTTGATATAGATGCCTTGGCCGAATGTAGGTGGAAGAGAGGTATCATAATCCTTTGGAGATTTTTGGGACTTGTGAATCAAGTCTGAAGTTTCGGCTTTGTTAAACTAGGTAAGCGATCTTGACGTTTGAGTGCATATTCCTAATTGTTTTATTTAATACGTTCATCCAGTCCAGTGCTCAAGCTCTTTTCATGGATCCAAACGCTAGCCAAACGAAGGAAGGGGTTAAACCCGTAGCCCCAGTTCCAAAGTTCAAGAAGCGGGCTGTGTCTGCTGTTCGTGATTGGCCACTTGGGTGTGGGCCAGCTTCTGAACAGACTAGGAGGCAAATAGCCATGATTTCCTCTAGTGATAGCAACGTCGTAGATAGTCTAGTGTTGCACATAATCAGTTGTGTAACTCCTCACACCATTGGTATTATTTTGTTTTATAGCATTCTGTGTATATATGTATATGAATTTGTGTAATCTGTTAAATGCTGAAAATGTGATATGGCTATCTAAATCCCTTTGGAGGGTAAAGACGTTTCATCAGGTTAGTGACTTTTGTGATATCAGAATAAATGATATGATATGATATATGTTATGAGTATGCCATACATGCATGTCGAAATCTGTGATAGTTGAGCCTGGAAAGTGTTATGTTGCATGGGGCATGTGTTGTTATTTAAGGGGAAGTGTGTAGTGGCCCTGCCATGATCTGTTGTAGTGGCTCTGCCATGATTTGTTGTAGTGGCTCCGCCACAATCTGTTTTGGTGACTATGTCACGATTTTGCCGATGAGCAGCTAACTGCAGCATGACTGCCATCAATGGCGTGTAGTGGTGAGGGTTGATTGTAGAAATCCTCATTGGTGTGAATGGCAGGTACGGGTGGTGTGTATTGGATGGAAATTAGGTTGGGGTGGGTTTTGCATCATTCTCTATGTGCGATATTCTGATATTCTGTTTTTAGGGCTAAGGCCCGATCTGATAGTGCATGAGTGTTGCACACTGAGCCCTATGACTCACCCCGTTGTTTAATATCTTTTCAGGTAGTGCTTAGTGCAACAGACCGTGCTGGAGAGGAGCACGAGGTGGCCATGCATGGTTTCTATTTTGTTCCAGTAAAGGACTTAATTTATTTTAATAATAACTGATTTGGTTTTTTTTTTACGTTGTAATAATGCCGCTGCTAATTGGTTTTAAGTTTCGGGTTTTAAGTTTTAGATACTCTAGTCAACGTTTTGGGTTTGTAATGTGTTTTAGAAAGAAAACACAAAAGCAACCAAGTTTTCAAATGATCCAATTATTAAATGAGCAACTATTTTGTAACCAAACTCCCATAACCTAAACGGATAACATGGACTATTAATGGTCAATCGTTTTTCTGAAACTTTGTTGAAATTAGACTCGAACAACATAAGTTACTAAATTTTCTAGATAATCACTAAACTTGAAGTCCCAATATTTTCTTTGAGAATGCACGATGTTTTTTTACAAATTCTTCCTTAGTGACACGCTGGATCCGGTCGTAGTGTTTGGGTCGGGTTTGGGGTGTTACAAATTGGTATCAGAGCCTAGGTTCAAAAGCTCAGCTTTGGGGTTTGGGTTCAAAATGTTTCCAGAAATGATTTAAAAAAAATTTTACATGTTCTATTAGCATGGCTCCTGCGTCTCCGACCCAAGTCCGCCAGGTAAGTTGTTGATAAATATGAGTTGCATTTGTCATATGAAGATATTGCCATAGATGTTAGAACTGAGAAACTATACTCTATAAATAGAAACCTCTAGGTTGTACGTGAATTGTGGAAACTACTCGTAATGATACTTCATAAAATTTTTCCTTAATAAACAGTGGAAAGAAATACTAATACATAAAATTCCTAAATCAGATTAAGACGATACGATAGAGATGAGTAGTAGGGGGCGTTGACGTAATACGCGTGGACATGGAAGAGGCCGTATAGCGATATCGAAACCAGTAGGGTCTGGTCATGGGTCAGGGAATGAAATGCCCCTGCCACCAGTCGCGAAAGCAGAGTATCAGGGTCAAACGGGGGGAGACGATGTGGTGTCTCAAGCAATGCTATGGGTTTTAGAGAGAGTTGCTGGGGGCAAGTATGGGTACTGGGGCACGAAAATCTGTGTCTGAACGACTTCGGGCCAACGGAGTGAAAATGTTTAGGGGCGTTTCTGGTGTAGCCCCTAATACAGCTAAGTATTGGTTGGAGGCGAGTGAGCGTATAATGGATGATCTCGACTTCACGGCAGAGGAGAAGTTGAAAGGGGTGGTGTCTCTTCTTCGGGACGAGGCCTACCAGTGGTGGCTTACGGTGAAAGAGGATACTCCAGCAGACTGGATTGACTGGGATTTCTTTAAGGCGTCATTTCAGGGGAAGTACATTACGGCCAGCTATGTGGATGCTCAGAGGAAAGCATTCTTGAATTTGGTTCAGGGGAGCAAATCTGTGTCTGAGTATGAAGTAGAATTTCTATGCTTGAGCTGTTACGCTCGAGGTATTGTGGCGACTAACTATGAGCGTTGTGTACGATTCGAAGATGGACTGCGGGATGAGTTAAGGGTATTGATAGCACTGCAACGGGAAAGGGACTTCGTCGTTCTAGTTAAGAAAGTTAAAATAGCTGAAGAGGTAAAGCGGACCGAGAAGCAGAATAGAGATAAGGACCGGAGTAGGAATAAGAGGAGTTTTGGGCCGTCGGGATCGTCTGGGGGTCTTCAGAAAAGGCCTAGGTTTGATGGGCTAGCATGGGCTCAGACATCTGATACAGGGGGCCAGAATCGACCGTGTGCTCTGTATGGGAAGATGCATTTCAGGGAGTGCAGAAGGAGAATTGGTGGATGTTTCAGGTGTGGATCTACGGATCATATGATTAAAGACTGTCCACAGGTGGATCAGGCTCAGTCAACTGGACGAGGTTCTGAGTAGGTTAGGAGGGGAGGTCAGCCATTACCGAGGGGTCGTGGCCCAGTCAGAGGAGGTAACGGGTTTGATCGGGGTCGTGGAGCACCTGGTAGAGGTACCGATAATACAGACGCAAGACAACCAGGTTTAGTTTATGCAGTACGTCGGCGAGAGGATGGTGATGCACCAGATGTTATAACCGGTATGTTTCTTATTGCTGATAATCCATTTCTTGCATTGATTGACATTGGATCAACCCACTCTTATGTTGCACATTCAGTATCCATTTCTTGCATTGATTGACATTGGATCAACCCACTGTTACGTTGCATGTTCAGAATAAGTGATATGATATGATATATGTTATGAGTATGCCATACATGCATGTCGAAATCTGTGATAGTTGAGCCTAGAAAGTGTTATGTTGCATGGGGCATGGGTTATTATTTAAGGGGGAGTGTGTAGCGGCTCTGGCACGATCTGTTCTAGTGGCTCTACCATGATCTATTGTAGTGGCTCCGCCACGATCTGTTTTGGTGACTATGTCATGATTTTGCCGATAAGTAGCTAATTGCAGCATGACTGCTATGGATGGTGTGTAGCGGTGAGGGTTGATTGTAGAAATCCCCATTGGTGTGAATGGTAGGTACGGGTGGTGTGTAGCGGATGGAATTAGGTTGGGGTGGGTTTTGCATCATTCTCTATGTGCGATATTCTGATATTCTGTTCTGTAGGGCTAAGGCTCGATCTGATGGTGCATGAGTGTCGCACACTGAGTCCTATGACTCACCCTGTTATTTAATATCTTTTCAGGTAGCGTTTAGTGCAACAGACCGGGCTGGAGAGGAGCACGAGGTGGCCATGCATGGTTTCTATTTTGTTCCAGTAAAGGACTTAATTTATTTTAATAATAACTGATTTGGTTTTTTTTTTTACGTTGTAATAAGGCCGCTGCTAATTGGTTTTAAGTTCGGGTTTTAAGTTTTAGATACTCTAGTCAATGTTTTGGGTTTGTGATATGTTTTAGAAAGAAAACACAAAAGCAACCAAGTTTTCAAACGATCCAATTATTAAATGAGCAACTATTTTGTAACTAAACTCCCATAACCTAAACGGATAACATGGACTATTAATGGTCAATCGTTTTTCTGAAACTTTTTCGAAATTAGACTCGAACAACATAAGTTACTAAGTTTTCTAAATAATCACTAAACTTGAAATCCCAATATTTTCTTTGAGAATGCAGGGTGTTTTTTTTTACAAATTCTTCCTTAGTGACACGCCGGATTCGGTCGTAGTGTTTGGGCCGGGTTTGGGGTGTTACACCACTAACATCCAATATATCAATAATGGGTTATTTATCACATAAGGACCTTCAATTTAAAATTCTATAGCTATTAGACACCTTTAGCATATAGAACACAACTTTCGCACTTTACGTGATTTAGTCATTTTTATCAAATTAAGCACCCAACTGATAAAATTTATTCACGAAATTTTTACACAATCATAATATCATACTGTAGATATTAAAATAATAATAAAAGATTTTTTTTATTTCAAATTTTTGGTCCCGAAACCACTGTTCTGACTAGTCCCATAAATCGGGCTGTTACATTGTTGTACTCCATCGTTACTTCTCAGGAACAAGGGTACAATAATTCAATGATATCCCTTATTCACACACACAAAAAAAAAAACATATATTGTACAATAAATGTTGTATTGGTAGATAGAATTTATGATTTAAAGCATGATACTGGTTTTGATGAAGTTGCAATCTTATTCATTCATACTTATGTATTGTCGATGCAATATTCTGTCATCAGAATGTGAATCATTCATTGGAATTTTAGGCAATTCAAGTTGCTAGAATGATCATTTACTTTAGAGAATTCTTGTATAGCCTTGCCAGTTTCTGTTTTACTTGAGGACAAGTAAAAACTCAAGTTTTGAGGTGTGATAGTACTAGAAAGAACATATCTCTTCTCCCTACTTATTGGTTAATTTGTTCCCTTTTAGTTATTTTAGCACATATTTTAGTATTTTCAGTTTAGTAATTTACATTTTATGACTCAGTGGATCTTAGCTTATTTACCCTTAATTTTTTCATATTTTGGTACTGATGTTGCTGCATAAGTAATTTCAAATTGTGCCCAGAATTGTCACTGCACCTGACAGCTGTCCGGATAGGAACAAAAATGCTTGAGTTGTCCAGTTTGTATACGTACTGAGGCACCATGATTCTAGTGAAAGGACACCTGGGCTATTTGGGGGAAAATATATAAATATTCACAAATAATGAGAGGAAAAAATGGAGGGTTTTTTTTTGGAGTTGTCTTCTTCAACTTATCCCTTGAACCTTTTCGCTATGGGGACATAATATCCGATAGGTGAACTGACATGAAAAGGATGCACGCCAGCTCTTAATGAGGAGCCTTGAGTGCCGCACAAGGAGGAATGGACAGATTCAAGTCAAGTTATTTAGAAATAGTATTCTCCACTTGTTTCTTTTTTATTTTTCTTTTCTAAACACTGGTAATTACTTCCTATTTCATGTTAGTGCGAAAGTACACATGATTTTTGGGTTAAATGTTATTTTATTCAATCTTTCTTCTACGGTTTAATCTTTGGGTTTGAATGTTTTTAGCATGGAAGTGTTATTCCTGTCACTGACATTAGAAGGTGTAGTGACAATTTAAGGTAACAAGCATGACAATGGAAGTTTCTTGAGGATTAAAGGAATTTAATCCACTTGTTTTTAATAGAGTTCCATTGCCATTATTGGAAGGTGTGGCTAATGTACATGTTTATTTCTTTGATTAAATATAGAAGTTAAGCTTGGTAAGATATTCATCGCAATTCAATGTGTCAATAATCGCCTATCCTTTTATACCTTGTGTGCACTTACCATTCTATTGAATATTCACATTGGGAATCCCAATCTATCAGTATCATATTTTATCTTACTGCTTTGAAGTTATTTCTTCGACAACCACATTTACAATTTATCTCATTCCAATGTAATTATTGCAATTGTAACAGTCTAGTTTAGACCCTAGTCGAAATAGTGGTTTTCGGACCACAAATTGGAGTTAGAAAAATATTTTAACATAATTATCTGTGTTTTTAGTATGTGAATTGACATGTGTGAAATTTCCGTGATTAAATTTGATTGTTGGTGTCCGTAATTTGCAAAAAGGACTTAATCTCGTAAATTCTAAAAGTGGCATTCTAATTGTTAAAGTGCTTAATTGCTTTGATTAATTAAAAATGGAATCCTTATGTTGCAAATTGGCCATTAAACCATGGGATGGACAGTTATGGGCTTATGTTATATGGTTTTCTTATTAAATTACAAAGGTTAATTTAGTAAATAGTATATTAATATGAAGTAAATAAAACAAATGAATTTCTAAGTAGGATGTTCATCAATTCTAGTCGAAAATAAGAAAAAGAAAAAGGGTTTTAAGCTTTCCTAATATTCGGCCGTTGAAAGCTTTGATTGAGGTATATTTTGATTTGATTTTTGATAATTTTTATGTTTTTGAGATCGTTGCTATGTAATCTATCAAGCCCATGTCTCAATTTTTGAACTTGATGATGATTTTGTGTTTTGCCATTGTTGAAAGCTTTTGGTTTTTGTTGTTTGATGATGGAAAATAAAAGATATGTGATAGATTAATATGTTTTGTCTTTGGATTTTTTATGAATTTAAGTAAATTGGGCTAAATTATGAAAATAATAAATTAAGGGACTAAAATGAGAAATAAATGAAATGTGTGGACTTGTATGAGCTTAGTGAATAATCGGCCAAGCTATTATGTAATGAAATTATGTTTATTTGGTATTTTGTGAAATAAGGACTAATTTGTGAAAAATGTTAAATGTCAGGGGCAAAAGTGTAATTTACCCATTTATGTGTTTTTGAATTTGATTGAAAGTGTGATTAAATAAGTTTAATTTATACTAATTTAGATTAAGAAAAGAGGAAATCAGAATTGGATCGGGGAAAATCTAAAGTTGTTGAATAGTCATTCTGGTTCGTCTGTCTTCGTCCGAAGTAAGTTCATAAGTAAATAAATGTCATTAAATTCGTTTGTATATATTTTGCTTGTACCAAATTGAATTATTACTTGTATATTTATGTGAATGCCGAATTGGTAAAAGTCTAGAAGAATTGTCTACGAGCTTGAATCGATCAAGTTACGACATCCGAAAGCCCTATACGAACCTTAGGAATAGTTAGGATACATATGTCATGACATAGGATTTTGATATGTGTTTAAGTGTAAGACCACATCTGGGACATTGGCATCGACTTGTGTTTAGATGTAAGACCATGTCTGGGACATTGGCATCATATTTGATTCGTGTAAGACTCTATCTGGGACAGTGGCATCGATATGTGATTACATGTAAGACCACGTCTGGGACGTTGGCATTGTACGAGATTTCTGATTATCTGAGTATCCTTATTGATTTCGAATGGTTCAATGGGCATTATCGAGTTAAGATCTAATCTGAAAATGAACTAAAAGGCTCAGGTACGTGTTATGTTATATGAATAAGAAAGTAAGATAATTATATGTTTGAGATGAATATATAAATTAAACATGGTAAAAGAGAAATTTATATGTGCTTATGATTATATGTGTATTCGGCCATTGATGTTATAATGTTATCGTATATGTGATAATTTTGAGTTTGCAAGCATAATAAATGTACATTTGGTTAAGGTTTGTTTGATACAGCTAGTTGATTTAATGCGAATGTTTATTTGATCATTATTTGCTTATGACTTACTAAGTTATAAAAGCTTATTCTATGTGTGTGTGTTTGTTCATTGTTTTATAGATTATCAAGGCTACAGAAAGCTCGGGGATCATCGAGGATCATCACCACACTATCGAATTATATTTTGGCACCTTTGAAAATGTATATATTGAAGTATGACATGTATAAGCTAGAAAGTTTGGATTATGTTTGAAATGTTTAAATATAGCTATGTGATATGGCTTGGTAATGATGTGTTTATAGATGAGTTTTGTCCTTGTTGTATGATGCAAAAGTTGTTTGTTTTAATGTGCTCATGAATGACTAAAATAATTTGTCAATATTAGTAAGTTCATGGTTGATTTGAGAAATTGATATGAAAAGAAATGCTATGAATTGATATGGATAAAAAAGATGTATGAATCACATGTTTTTTTATGTCTAGTTGGTGTTTTGAATTTGTATGTTTGAGTTGGAATTGTATATGGAAATGACTGATGTTGTTATAGTTCAATGTGTGCATGTTTTAGTATGATTTTGGCTACCTTTTAGACATAAACTGATGCATATTGATGTTTGTATGTATGATTAAATTTTGGGTGGCAAATTGGCCTTGCAAAATGGTCTATATTTGCCCACACGGTTGAGCACACGGGCGTGTGTCTCGATCGTGTCTCACAAGGTTCCAATTCAAAGTAAGTCAGGGAGCTACACAGGCTGGACACGCGGGTGTGTGACCGGCAGTGTGAGCACGTCAATAGCCTCGATATTTTCACACGGCCTGGCACACGGGCTTATACTATGGCCATGTGGACAAGTCAGTATGTATGCCCTATTTCGCCATGGCCTAGACACACGGGTGTGTTTAATGCCGTGTGCGGCACACGGCTTACCCACACGGGCGTGTGACCTCTGTAACTTTGACAATGTTTAACTTTCAAAAAAAATTGTATGTGCTCGGTTTAGTCCTGTCCCCTTTCCAATGCATGTTAAGGTCTCGTAAACCTTCTAAAAGGACTCTATGTGTAGATTTTGTTATGAAATGTTTGTGATTATTTGATGTTATGAAGTGTTTGTGTTATGATTTGTTATGTCCGGTAACGCCTCTTAGCCATAGTCCGGTGATGGATACGGATTAGGGGTGTTACATTTATTGGTATCAAAGCTACGATTTAGTCGATTCTAGGACAAACATAGTGTGTGTGAGTCTAGCTACACATGCCATATTTATAAACTACGATAGTGTGATGATTCCTGACAATTTAATTGTGTTTTCGTATAGTAAATCGATCCCAATCGAGCTATAGTTGATGATGTAAAAAGTATAGCGCCTGCTCCCACTCAAGGGACAGCGTCGACTAAATCTCGGAGACTTTGAGTAACAAAGAAGGAGAGGCTAAACAAGCCTTTGACCAAATGATGAATGAATTGTTTACTCAGTATATCCGGATGAATCTAACTGTTCCACAACCTTTTCCCCCACCGATTATTCCTCAAATACCTGTTATGCCACAACTTATTGTTCCAGAGCAAATAAATAAGCCACCGGTTGATAAAATCAGAAAATACGGGGCCGAAGAATTTAGAGCCACTGTTGATGATATTATTGAGCGATCTGAATTTTGGCATGATAATATGATTCTTGTGTTTGATAAATTATCTTGTACCTTTGACGAGTGTATTAAATGTGATGTATCCTTGCTTCGGGATTCCGCGTATCATTGGTAGAATACACTGATATCCGTAGTTCCGAGAAAACGGGTTATCTAGGAATTCTGTCAGACTGAATTCTGTAAGAAATACATCAGTCAGAGATTCATCAATCAAAAGCACTAAGAATTCCTTGAGTTGAAACAGGGTCGTATGATCGTAATAGAATATGAAAGGGAATTTGTGAGACTTAGTAGATATGCCCGAGAGTGTGTTTCAATAGAAGCAATTATGTGTAAAAGATACGAGGATAGACTGAATGAAGAAATTAAATTGCTCATTGGGATTCTTGAAATAAAAGAGTTCGTTGTACTTGTTGAGCGAGCATGCGAAGCTGAAGAGCTCGGGAAAGAGAAAAGAAAAGCTGACTTTGAAGCTAGAGATTCACGTAAGAGATCCTCGAGTAAGTCATTCCAATCGGCATCAAAGAAATTTTGATATGACTTTAACCGTTCAAAGGCTACTTCGGGTTATTCTAGACGGGATCGAGATAGACCATCTGTGAGCTTGAGACTGCCTCAGTAGCTAGTGTTGATAACATTCGACTGAACCAACCTGAGTGCAAATACTGTGATAAATGACATCTTGGTAGCTGTAGATTGAATGATCAGGCTTGCTTTAAATGTGGATCAATGGATCACTTCATTCGTGAATGCCCTGAGTTGGTTGAGTAAGACATGAAGCAGAATATGAGGTCGAGTAACACGGTAGCTAGTGCTAGACCACCCAAAAATACGGGTAATGTGAGTAGTAGTCAAAGAGGAACTAAAGACACAGCTGTTAGATCTGAGGCTCGCGCACCTTTCAGAGCTTATGCCATTCGCGCTGGTGAAGAGGCTTTATCCCTAGATGTTATTATCGGTACTTTCACTCTCTATAATACTAGTGTTGTTGCTTTGATTGATCCTGATTCGACTCATTCTTATGTATTTAAGACTTTAGTATCCAGTAAGACTTTGCCTGTAAAGTCTACTGAGTTTGTGATTAGAGTATCGAACCCATTAGGTCAGTGTGTTTTGGTTGATAAAGTATGTAAGAGTTGCCCGTTGATGATTCGAGATTCATGTTTTCCGGCTAATTTGATGTTGTTTCCATTCAGCAAGTTTGATTTAGTTCTAGGTATGGATTGGTTAACCTTGCCCGATGATATTGTGAACTACAAACGGGAGACTATTGATTTGTGATGTCAGAGTGATGATATTATTCAGATTGAGTCTAATGATCTGAATGGTTTACCGGCAGTGATATCTTCAATGTTAGCTTAGAAATATGTGAGAAAGGGTTGTAAAGCTTACTTTGCTTATGTGCTCGTTTCTAAAGTAATCGAAAAGAAGATTGAATCAGTATCAGTTGTGTGTAAGTATCTGGATGTGTTTCCCGAAGAGTTACCAGGTTTGCCATCGATCCGAGAGGTGGAGTTTAATATTGAGTTAGTGCGAGGGACTACTCCAATTTCGATAGCTCCGTACAGAATGGCACCGACTGAATTAAAAGAATTGAAAGCTCAGTTGCAAGAATTGAAGGATAGAGGCTTTGCACAACCGAGTTTTTCTCCCTAGGGTGCACCAGTTTTGTTTGTGAAAAAGAAAGAAAAATATATGAGAATGTGCATCAATTACCAACAACTCAATAAGGTGACTATAAAGAATAAATATCCTTTGCCACAAATTGATGACTTGTTTGATCAGTTGAAAAGGGCTACAGTGTTTTTTAAGATAGAACTGAGATCAGGTTACTATCAGCTATGAGTTAAAGACTCTGATGTGCTGAAAATTGCATTCTGAACTAGGTATAGACACTACGAGTTTCTGGTTATGCCTTTCAGACTTACTAATGCCCCTACTGCTTCTATGGATCTAATGAATCGGGTCTTCAAATAGTATCTGGATTGATTTGTGGTTGTGTTCATAGATGACATATTGATCTATTCCTGTGATGAATTTGGGCATGCTGAACATCTAAGATTAGTGCTACAGACTTTGCGTGACAAGCAGTTATATGAAAAGTTTAGTAAATATGAGTTCTGGTTACGAGAAGTCAGTTTTTTGGGACATGTCGTATCAGCATCGGGTATTCGGGTTGATCCGAACAAGGTTTCGACTATACTGTATTGGAAACCTCCTAGAAATGTATCCAAAGTTTGAATTTTTTTGGAATAGCTAGTTATTATAGATGATTTGTAAAAGGTTTCTCTATGATTGCAACCCCGATGAGACGACTACTTCAGAAAGATGTTAAGTTCGAGTGGTCAGAAAAGTGCCAGAAAAGTTTCGATTAGCTGAAAGCTTTGTTGATAGAAGTCCTAGTGCTAGTTTAGCTAGAATTGGGTAAAGAATTCGTTATCTATAGTGATCCATATTTGAATGGTTTAGGCTGGGTTTTAATGCAGGAAGGTGAAGTTATAGCTTATGCCTCAAGACAGTTAAAGCCACACGAAAAGAACTATTCGACACACGATCTGGAATTGGCAGCTATTGTGTTTGCGTTAAAAATTTGGCGCCACTATTTGTTCAATGAGAAATGTCTCGTCTATTCTGATCACAAAAGCTTAAAATATTTAAGACATAGAAAGATCTAAATTTACGACTGCGAAGATGGTTAGAGTTGTTAAAAGATTACGAGCTTGTAATTGATTACTATCTGGGGAAAGCTAATGTTGTTGCTGATGCTTTGAGTTGGAAATCATTGTTTGCCCTTCGTGTGATGAATACTCAATTGGCCTTATCTGAAGACTGTTCGATAGTAGCTAAATTGAAAGTGAAACTGCTATTTTTCTTCAGTAGATTTGTGAGACTCATAAAGTTGATAATGAACTGAGAACAAAACGGGCTCAATGTGATGCGAATACTGATTCAGAGTTCTGAGTTGATACTGAAGGTTGTTTGAGGTTCAAAGACTGAATGTGTGTTTCGAGAAATTTAGAGTTAATTCAGATGATTTTGAATGAAGCTCATAACAGTCAGTTATCTATTCACCCGAGTATTACAAAAATGTATAATGATTTGTAACAGCTTTACTGGTAGCATGGGATAAAACGAGACATCTATGACTTTGTTTCGAGATGTTTGATCTGCCAACAAGTCAAAGCTAAACATCAAGTTTCATCTGGGTTACTTCAATCGATTATGATACCCGAGTGGAAATGGGACAGGGTCACGATGGATTTTGTATCAGGTTTGCCTTTGTCACCGAGTAAGAAAGACACAATCTGGGTTATTGTAAAGACACAATCTGGGTTATTGTAAAGACACAATCTGGGTTATTATGGATAAATTGACTAAATCGGCTCATTTCATTCCAGTTTGCACAGATTTAACTTGATAAGCTTGTTGATTTGTACATTTCTCATATTGTGAGATTGCATGAAGTACCTATTTCTATTGTTTCGAATAGAGATCCAAGGTTCACATTAGTTTTAGAAGAAACTAGAAGATGCACTAGGTACAAAACTACACTTTAGCACTGCTTTCCATCTACAAACAGATGGTCAGTCCGAACGAATTATTCAGATACTTGAGGATATGTTGAGATGTTGCATTCTTGAGTTTGAAGGTACGTGAGAACGATACTTGCCACTAATTGAATTCGCATATAATAATAGCTTTCAATTAAGTATCAAAATGGCACCCTACGAAACTTTGTACAGTCGCAAATGTTGAACACCTTTATACTGGACTGAGCTCAGTGAGCATAAGATATACGGGATCGATTTGATCAAAGAGACTGAATAGAAAGTGAAAGCGATTCGTGATAGTCCGAAAGCCACGTCAGATCATCAGAATTCGTATACAAACTTGAAATTAAAAGATATTGAGTTTCAAATCGGGGATAAAGTGTTTTTGAAAGTCTCACCTTGGAAGAAAATACTTCGATTTGGTCGTAAAGGCAAATTGAGTCCAAGATTCATTGGAGCGTATGAGATTGTTGAAAGTATGGGACCGGTTGCTTAAAGATTGTTGTTGCCACATGAGTTTGAAAAGATCCATAATGTATTTCATGTTTCGATGCTTCAATGATATCAATCTGACCCATCGCATGTAATATCCCCGTTTGGGATTGAGATTAGATCTTATATGACTTACGAGGAAGAACTGATCCGGATTTTAGATCGTGAAGTGAAAGAATTGAGAAATAAAAAAATTTCTTTAGTAAAAGTATTATGGCATCGGCACGGGATCGAAGAAGTTACGTGGCAGCCCGAAGATGCTATAAGAGTACGTTACCCAAACCTAATCGCCGGTAAGATTTTCGGGGACGAAAATCCCCAAGGGGGAGAGTTGTAACAATCCGGTTTAGCCCATAGTCGAAATAGTGGTTTTGGGACCATAAATTTGAGTCAAAAAATATTTTAATATTATTTTTTGTGTTTTTAGTATGTGAATTGACATGTGTGAAATTTTTATGATTAAATTTGATCGTTTGTGAGCTTAATTTTCAAAAAGGACTTAATCTTGTAAATTGTAAAAATGGCATTCTAATTGTTACAGTGCTTAATTGCTTTGATTAATTAAATATGGAATCCATATGTTGCAATTTGGCCATTAAACCATGGGATGGACGATTATGGGCTTATGTTATAATGTGTTCTTATTAAATTACAAAGGTTAATTTAGTAAAAAGTATATTAATATGAAATAAATAAAACAAATGAATTTTGTTGAAAATGTGATTAAATAAGTTTAATTTATACTAATTTAGATCAATAAAAGAGGAAATTGGAATTGGATCTGGGAAAATCTAAAGTTGTTGAATAGTCATTCCGGTTCGTCCGTCTTCGCCCGAGGTAAGTTCATAAGTAAATAAATGTCACTAAATTTGATTGTATATATTTTATTTGTGAATGTCGAATTGGTAAAAGTGTGCAAGAATTGTCTACGAGCTTGAATCCATCAAGTTACGATGTACGAAAGCCCTATACAAACCTTAGGAATAGCTAGGATACATATGTCATGACATAGGATTCCGATATGTGTTTTCATGTAAAACCACTTCTAGGACGTTGTCATCAACTTGTGTTTACATGTAAGGCCATGTCTGGGTTGGCATCGTATTTGATTCGTGTAAGACCCTGTCTGGGACAGTGGCATCGATATGTGATTACATGTAAGACAACATCCAAGACGTTGGCATCGTATGAGATTTCTGATTATCCGATTATCCTCATTGATTCCAAATGGTTCAACGAGCATTATCGAGTTAAGATCGAATGTGAAAACAAACTAAAAGGTTCAGGTACGTGTTATCTTATATGAATATGAAAGTAAGGTAATTATATGTTTGAGATGAATAAGGTAATTATATGTTTGAGATGAATATATGAATTAAAAATGGTAAAAGACAAATTTATATGTGCTTATGAGTATATGTGTATTTGGCCATTGATGTTATAATGTTATTGTATATGTGATAATGTTTGAGTTTGCAAGCACAATAAATGTACATTTGGTTGAGGTTTGTTTGATTCGGCTAGTTGATTTAATGCGAATGTTTATTTGATCATTATTTACTTATAACTTACTAAGCTATAAAAGCTTATTCTATGTGTGTGTGTGTGTGTGTGTGTGTGTCTTTGTTCATTGTTTTATAGATTATCAAAGCTATGGGAAGCTTGGGGATCGTCGAGGATCATCACCACACTATCGAACTATATTTTGGTACCTTTGAAAATGTATATATTGAAGTATGGCATGTATAGGAAAGAGAGTTTGGATTATGTTTCGAAATGTTTAAATATAGATATGTGATATGGCTTGATAATGATGTGTTTATGGATGATTTTAGTCCATGCTATATGATGCAAAAGTTGTTTGCTTTAATGTGCTCATGAATGACTAAAATAATTGGTCAATATTAGTAAGTTCATGGTTGATTTGAGAAATTGATATGATGAGAAATGCTATGAATTGATATGGATTAAAATGATGTATGAATCACATTTTTTTTATGTCTAGTTGGTGTTTTGAATTTGTATGTTTGAGTTTGAATTGTATTCGGAAATGAATGATGTTTTTATAGGTCAATTTGTGCATGTTTAATATGATTTTTGCAGCCTTTGAGACATAAATTGATGCTTATTAATGTTTGTATGTATGATTAAATTTTTGGAGGCAAATTGGCATTGCAAAATGGCCTGTATTTGCCCACACGGTTGAGCACACGAGCGTGTGTCTCGACCATGTCTCACAAGGTTGCAATTTGAAGCAAGTCAATAAGCTACATGGGCTGGACACACGAACGTGTGACTGGCCGTGTGAGCAAGTCAGTAGCCTTGATAATTTCACACGGCCTGGCACATAGGCGTGTCTTGTGGCTGTGTGGACAAGTCAGTATGTATGTGCTGTTTCGCCACGGCCTAAACACACGGGTGTGTTTAATGCCGTGTGAGGCATACAGCCAATCCACACAGGCGTGTGACCTCTGTAACTTTGAAAAATGTTTAATTTTTGGAAAAATTTTTAGAAGGTCTCGTAAACCTTCTAAAGGGACTCTATGTGTATATTTCGCTATGAAATGTTTGTGATTATTTAATGTTATGAAATGTTTGTGTTATGATTCAATATGTCTGGTAACGCCTCTTAGCCTTAGTCCGGCGATGGATACGAGTTAGGGGTGTTACAGCAATGACATTGGTAAACAAAAGACAACCATCATCGTGGGATCGATATTCGATAGACTCATATATGTCTACTATATTTGCATCGATAGTGTAGCTTGCACATTATTGTTGTGACGTTAAACAACCAATCACTCAGCCGTGTGAGTCACACGGCTTGACCAGATGGCCGTGTGACCCCTATAGTATGATTTTTTTTATCTTTTTCCATGAAGTTATAAATGTTTCTGATTTAGTCTTGAATTGTTTCTAAAGCCTCGAGGGCTCGAAAAATAGATGTTATGCATGTGTTCGATTGGATTTTTCAATGATTATGAAATGTTTTGAAATGAATGTTTTGATGTTACAGTTTTTCGGTAATGCTCCGTAACTCTATTTTGGGGACGGATAAGGGTTAGAGGTGTTACACACATTGTCCCCTTTAAAAAGTCCTAACAGATTTTTCTTTCCACTTTCTTTTCCCTCTTCTTTTCTCTCATTCTTGCATCATATTTTCACAGTTCGTTCCATTACTAACGATGTTTACATTTTTCGTTAATATCTTTCGTTATCTTTGCCAAAGGACGATAAGGGCACTTCGTTTCGTTAGTTAGATCTCATATTTCTATTGTACTAATATCTAACGTTAATCTTTTGGTTTGATTAATCAATCTTTCTCAAATCTTGTCAAAATCTTTTGTTACCAATTGTTAATTTGTGTGTATTTGTCGTTGAAATATCGAATCGAATTAGAATTGATCATTGAGGTTGTCGATCGGATTCGTGGTGAAAGATGAGTGTTCTTTTCCAAGTTAATCGGTGACAAATCATGTAGTTTTAGGCCACACAGTCTCCCACATAAGCGTGTAGACCACACAACCATGTGCACCTATAAATCATAGGGACTTTCATGAATCATATAGCCTCAACTTGATACACGACCTACCAGGCAGTCATGTCCTTAATGTAAGGGTATTTATCATTGCTCACATGGCTTTAGGCTAATTCACGGCCGTGTAGACCTCTTCCACATGGCATCAGGCTATCATACAGCCTGGCCATAAGGTCATGTGACCCCTATTTTACAACTTTGCCCAGGAATTTATGATATGATCAGTTTAGTGCAAAATAGTCCCTGAGTTGTTTTAGAATTTTTGTACACTTAATTGAGACCCTAACAATATGTATATTCTAGAATTCATGATCTTATTGAATGAATTGTTATTGTTATATGTATGATATGTGATATGATACATGTCTACAGTTTTAGTATAATCGTTGATCGATTACTGCTGTCACTACTTCTATATTACTAATTGCATGTTCATCATGCCTACTACTATCGTTAAACTGATTGCATGATAAGCATGACTAATATTTCTATATTATATTGTTACTAGCATGCCATATTGCATAGCATGGAGATTGGGGAGATATGAAAGGATGAAGTATTGATTGTTCTAAATCTGCACTGGTGGTTTATCCACAACTTGCTGGCAGTTTGTTTGCAATCTTTTTTCTGTAATTTATGATGGTTTACCCACTTACTGGTAGCTTATTTGTAATCATTTTATCTAAAATTTATGGTGGCTTACGCACTATTTTTTCTTCCAGTTTATGTGCAATTACATGTGGTTTATTTTGCAATGCGGTGTGTAGGGATGGATGAGTTCTAGAGAACTCTTACCATGGTGTGTAGCGAAGTATGGGTACAAGCTTTTTTGTTAAACAGGAATTACATTGACATTCATAAGTATGCTCCAAAAAAAAACTATCTGTAATATCCTAAAGTAGGGGCAGTGTGTTTGAAGCATATCTTAAGTGTTAATAGGCCTTAAGAATTATTTTCATGTGTTTTAGGGGTTGTTAAAGCTCAAGGAAAAAAAAAGGGACTATTTTGGAAATTTTGAAAATTTGGGTCAAAGTGAAAATTTAGGTGAAGGAGGCCTTAAGATTAATTTTTGTAAATATTGGACATGAAAGTCCAGTAGTAAGGTGGCTTCCGTGTGCCACTTAAGATTTGGCGCTAAGCAGGTCGGGGGATCGAGCATTGCTGGGCGCATGGTTTTTATTTTTGCGCTGTATGGTGTTATGGACTTAGGAGGCCTTAAAAGAATTTATGCGAGGTTTATGTCGCATGAAACCACTTAGCAAAGTGGCTAAGAGCGCAAGGAGGCTTCAAGAGGGCTCAAGTTCGAGCCTGGTTGTCCGCGGTAAGAGCGTTTTATTCTTTTGGTCTAGCGCTTTTAAGGGGAACTAAGGAATAAGGGTTTAAAAGAATTTTCGGCGTGTTTGTTAACATGAAATATGCGAAGGGGCCAGGTGGCTGGAGGCGTGAAAAGCCTCCAGCAGGTCGGGGGTTCGAAACCCCGAGGTAGCGCTTTGGCACGTTTATTTTTGGCTTGGGCGATTAAGGCGAAGGACGCTAGCAAGTAAGGCTTAAAACAAAATCGCAACGCGTTTATGTCACGAAAGACGCACGGGCAGACTGGCTGGGGGCTTGGAGAGTTCTCTCTAGGTCTCTAGTTCGAGACCTGGAGGCAGCAAACGTGGTTTTTCTTTTTGGTTCGGGAGTGAGATTTAAGGGGGCTGCATGGGCATTAAATGCATGCACGCATGCAGCACCCACGCATGCGGCACAAGGGTTGCTTCTTCTTTTTATATTTTTGGAGCATGGGGCTTCAAACTTTTATTCATTGTTTTTATTTAGTTGCAGGAGCATGGGAATGAACCATTATTTGTATTATTTGTATTATTTTTATAATTTCCTAGAACGACGGGATAATATATATATCTATATATATTATCATTTTATTCTCTAATATTATTAGTATATGCAAGAATGAATTTTAGTTTTGGGAAGGGGCTGCACGCGTGAACGAGCTTCATGGGGTGCTGCTTATTACTATTCCTTTTATTATTATATTTTATTAGTTTTATTATTAATTATTAAGGAAAAATGGTTTTATTTTATAATTATTATTATTATTTTAACTTTTATTTTGTTATGGTGAGGTTGAAGTTAGCAAAAGAAAGAAGCATGCCGTTGAAGCATGGGGATTTTCTTTTAATATTGTCTTTTGGCGTGAGGAGCATAGCCGAATCTCATGTTTGGTTCTTCCCTTCTATCTCCTGTGCTTTGGCTTTCTTTCTCTTCATAATTGTTTGACCGAATGAAGCTTTGGACTTGGGAGCATTTCGGCTAGCTCTTGCTCTTTCGTCCCCTTCCCTTGTTGTTTCAGATCAAAATCAAAATCCTCCTCCTATACTACCTTAGATTTTTACTTTGAAGCATGCCCTTGTTGATTAAATGCCGATTTATAATTGTTTCATAGCCGAAACTCCATTGAATCTCCCCATCGGTTCTTTTATTCTCTTGTTTGCCGAAACTTTAAGGAGCGTTAAGGGCCTTTGTATTTTATTTTTCTTCCTAATTGCTAGCTTAGCCAAATACAACCATCGTTCGAAAGGTTGACTGAAGCCCTCCACCATTTGAACCATAGCCGAATCTCTTTTGATGGTGCTATCGACTACGTGGTTGTGATCTTCTTTTCTCTTCAAGCGATATTAGTAAGTAACCTCTCCTTAAAACATTGGTTTGCTCCATCTTTATATTTTGTGTGCCGAAATCTAGTGATTGAGGATGCGGTATAAGGCTGGCCAAAGCTCATGGGGTCATGAGTTGGTGTGTTCTTTTGCATGTGTCATTATGAAGGTGCATTAAGAAATCTTCAAGGTTCGACCATTCAAGGAAATAGGAGCAAGCAAGCTCGGGATCGAAATAAGTTAGGTATGTGGTAAGTACGAATTCGGTCAAGGGTCATTATTCTTAGGATAGTGTGATAGCTGACTTTAACACATGGTTTGTGTAGGATCTTCGACTACTCAAAGGTCAAGTTTTAGTTCTCGGGCAAATGAGGGGCAAAATCGTTGAGTATTAGAGGAGAAGCTTTTGGAATTGTGGAGATCAAGGTAAAGGGTTTGTAGTATTCGGCCGAGGGCCAATTTTTATGGTTTTATGTGTTAAAACGATTCTAACAAGTTGTTTAGCAGTGGTTTCAACAACCCATATTCAAGAGGTGGTTCCCGGGATTTAGTTAACAAGGTAAGGAAGGGTAACATTCGGCCTTAGGCCTTTTATTTTGGTTTGTAAAGGAGCTAATCGATTCTGTTCATGTTGGAGCAGGGGTTAATCAAAAGAAGCATATAGTAGCCTCCGGGATTCAAGGCTGTTTTGGTAAAAAAAAAATATTTAGTAAGATTCGATACTTAGGTTTATGACTTGGGTGATTAACCTGTTTAATCTGATTAAGTGTATCGATGGACGCAAGTGTTAGTCAAGAAGATCAAGGGGTAGCCCCTATTCCGAAGTTTAAAAGGAGAACCATCTCTGCGGTACGAGATTGGCCGCCAGGGTGTGGGCCAACGTTCGAGCAACAGCGTAGGCAGATAGCCGTAGTATCGCTTAAGGATAGCTTCGGGATTGAGGGCATAACGCTGTTTGTGATCAGGTGCGTAGTTATCGCACTGTTCTCTTGCTGTATATATATGTTATATGTAAATGTATATGTTGTGCATGTTAGCCGAAATAAGGGCTAAGATGTTGGATACCCAAGGTGGGTGATCGTTTAATCAGGTGTGTAAACTCCTACACACTTTATTAGTATAAATTGTTATTATGATGATATTTTATAACCTCTCATGTAGTAATTTTGCTTTGTGGGCATGAGCTTGGTTTTTGGGTAAGCCCCCTATTACTCGATCTATGATATATGTTGTGTATGCCATCACATGCTGTTAAATGTTATGCTATATGCAAATACATGATATACGGGATCATGATACTTGTTATGTGAGCATGATGATGTGGGGTAAATGAGTGGAGGGGGGCAGTGATATTCGTGTCGACGGACACCAGTGTTTTGGTAACACATTGTGACTACGGTCACCAGTGGTTTGGTACCTCCAGAGGTTTGGCACCTCATAGCGTCTCGTCCCTGTAGCTTAGTACCACCGTGGGTTGGCCCCACTATGAGATATGGGATTGACGCCAGTGATTTGGTATCACACGATGGGTTGGCCCCATCATTTGATTGTGACTTTAAGTCACCAGTGGTTTGGCACCACCAGTGGCTTGGCACCACAAGTATTGACGGATATCGTGACTTTAAGTCACCAGTGGTTTGGCACCACAAGTATTGACGGATATCGTGACTTTAAGTCACCAGTGGTTTGGCACCACCAGTGGTTTGGTACCACACGGGGTAGAAAAAGGAGTATGGATGGCTAGGTTGGGCTTCATAACTGCATATTCATGTGTATGTTTGTTCTGTGGATATGGGCCAAGCCCGTATGTGGGGACATGTGTATTAACTATGCACTGAGTCTTGGTGACTCACCCCTTTCCCTATCTTTTCAGGTGAGTAGATCGCGGAGACAGAGCCGGAGAGGACTCGAGGTGGCCATGCTTGTTCCTCGGTTTGAAGTTGTATTTCGTACCATTGAAGTTTACTATTTGCTAAATTCGATTGGGTTGTAATATGGCCGCTTATTATTTTTTATTATTATTCGTATGATTAAGTAGTAGTTTTACCTTATTTCTAACGAACTTATGAACTGTTAGCGAATTCGTAAAAACGGCGTTTTCAAAATTTGAACTCGTACGCGTTTTCAAAGACGTTACCATCGGGTAGCCAATTTTACCAAGTTATCAATAACCCCGATATTTCTAAAAATCTAAATGATCAAATGGTTTCAAATGAAAAGAAAAAAATTTTTCAACTCAATCGCGTTTATCAAACCAACCTATCTTAGACACTGTTTTACAAATTCAGTAATATTTTCAGATTTCCAAATGTTAATCGGAATCCTTCAAAATGTTTTTACTCCGTGACATACCAGATCCGGTCAAGGCTTGTGGGCCGGGTTTTGGGCTGTTACAATTTGGTATCAGAGCCCGGTTCAAAACTCGGCTGTGGGGGCCCAAGGCCTAAAAATGTTTTCTTGATAGTCTTTTGTGGAATATTATGAAAATGGTTTGTTTTAAACAGCATGGCACCGAGTTTCTGGCACCGATCCGTTCGGGTAAGTAGCTCTGACTATTGAGGTGGTATGAATATGTCTCTGTTTATGAGGATGAATGCGACTCTCTGTATTAGAATGACTCTCTGTATTAGAACAGCGAACTTGAACTGAACCTTTGTGTGATCGAAAGAACCACTTCTAAATACTTTATTTCATAAAATTGTTCGCGATTAATCAGTGGAATACATTTTCTATTGCATAAAACTTTTAAGTCAGATTGCGCGATAAGAGATGAGTTCTAGTGGACGTGGTCGAGGCGGAATGGCCGTTTCGAAACCCGTTAGATCGGGTCAAGGGTCTGATAATGATGTACCACCTCCACCACCAGTCTTCGGCAATGAGCGGCAAGATCAGTCGGGGGATGATGCTATATCTCAGGCGGTGCTGCGAGTTTTAGAGATGGTGGCTAGAGCAGGAGGAAATATGAGAGCTCGAAAACCTATTCCCGAGCGAGTTCGAGCCAATGGAGCGGAGTTGTTCCGTGGTGTATCCGGCGTGGCACCCAGTACGGCTGAATATTGGTTGGAAGCAACCGAGCGAATTATGGATGAGCTCGATCTGAGCCCTGAGGAAAAAGTGAAAGGAATAGTGGCGCTACTTCGCGACGAGGCGTATCAATGGTGGCTCACGGTTCCGGATAGTGTCACAGCTGGGAACCTCACTTGGGAGTATGTCAAGACGGCGTACCAGAAGAAGTATGTCGGTACTCACTACATTGATGCTCAGAGGAAGGCGTTGTTGGGGCTAGTTCAAGGGAACAAGTCCGTGGCAGAATACGAAGTGGAATTCCTAAGGTTAAGCCGATATGCTCGAGGGGTAGTTGCTACGGAGCATGAACGATGTGTCCGGTTTGAGGACGGATTAAGGAACGACCTAAGATTATTGATAGCTCCTCATCAGGAACGGGAGTTCGCTATGTTAGTCAAAAAAGCTAAGGTAGCTGAAGGGATTAAGAACTCGATGAGACAAAACAGAGATAAGGATAGGAACCGGGATAGGAGAAATTTTGGACCGTCTGAATCACCTGAGGGTCTTCAGTAAAGACCGAGGATTGAAAATTTTGCTCGTGTGATTAAGCCAGCTGTGGGAAATTGGAGCTGTCCGTGTGCTCAGTGTGGAATGTATCATGACGACGAGTGTTGGAACCGAAATCGAAGATGTTTTCGGTGTAAATCTAAGTCTCACTTGATTAAAGACTGTCCTCAAGTGATGGATAGGGCGCGAAGTCGAGGACGTGGAACTTTAAGCTGACATGCTAAAGGTTTGGATGCGAGGCAACCGAGGATGTGATAGCAGGTGAGTTTCTTGTTATGGAATATCTTTTACTATATGAGTTTTATAAGACCGGTTCATACTTGTACTATTGGTGAAGTGCTTGAACATTGGATGTGAACTTAGAAACTGTGCTTAGAAGGTAAGATAGTTCGTGGTTGTATGCTAGTAGAGTATGGAACCTTGAATACGAATCCCGAGATAGTATATAAGGAATGTGTTAGTTTTGTAGAATCAGAGTGCGCAGCATAAGCGTGGTGCGGTGAATTGAAATGAACGGATGTTCGTTAGTAAGCAATTTCGAGGACGAAATTGTTTTAAGGGGGGTAGATTTATAATATCCTAAAGTAGAGGCAGTGTGTTTGAAGCATATCTTAAGTGTTAATAGGCCTTAAGAATTATTTTCATGTGTTTTAGGGGGTTTTAAGGGGGGTAGATTTGTAATATCCTAAAGTAGGGGCAGTGTGTTTGAAGCATATCTTAAGTGTTAATAGGCCTTAAGAATTATTTTCATGTGTTTTAGGGGTTGTTAAAGCTCAAGGAAAAAAAAGGGGACTATTTTGGAAATTTTGAAAATTTGGGTCAAAGTGAAAATTTAGGTGAAGGAGGCCTTAAGATTAATTTTTGTAAATATTGGACATGAAAGTCCAGTAGTAAGGTGGCTTCCGTGTGCCACTTAAGATTTGGCGCTAAGCAGGTCGGGGGATCGAGCATTGCTGGGCGCATGGTTTTTATTTTTGCGCTGTATGGTGTTATGGACTTAGGAGGCCTTAAAAGAATTTATGCGAGGTTTATGTCGCATGAAACCACTTAGCAAAGTGGCTAAGAGCGCAAGGAGGCTTCAAGAGGGCTCAAGTTCGAGCCTGGTTGTCCGCGGTAAGAGCGTTTTATTCTTTTGGTCTAGCGCTTTTAAGGGGAACTAAGGAATAAGGGTTTAAAAGAATTTTCGGCGTGTTTGTTAGCATGAAATATGCGAAGGGGCCAGGTGGCTGGAGGCGTGAAAAGCCTCCAGCAGGTCGGGGGTTCAAAACCCCGAGGTAGCGCTTTGGCGCGTTTATTTTTGGCTTGGGCGATTAAGGCGAAGGACGCTAGCAAGTAAGGCTTAAAACAAAATCGCAACGCGTTTATGTCACGAAAGACGCACGGGCAGACTGGCTGGGGGCTTGGAGAGTTCTCTCTAGGTCTCGGGTTCGAGACCTGGAGGCAGCAAACGTGGTTTTTCTTTTTGGTTCGGGAGTGAGATTTAAGGGGGGTGCTGCATGGGCATTAAATGCATGCACGCATGCAAAGACCCACGCATGCAAAGACAAGGGTTGCTTTCTTTTTTATATTTTTGGAGCATGGGGCTTCAAACTTTTATTCATTGTTTTTATTTAGTTGCAGGAGCATGGGAATGAACCATTATTTGTATTATTTGTATTATTTTTATAATTGCCTAGAACGACGGGATAATATATATATCTATATATATTATCATTTAATTCTCTAATATTATTAGTATATGCAAGAATGGATTTTAGTTTTGGGAAGGGGCTGCACGCGTGAACGAGCTTCATGGGGTGCTGCTTATTACTATTCCTTTTATTATTATATTTTATTAGTTTTATTATTAATTATTAAGGAAACATGGTTTTATTTTATAATAATTATTATTATTTTAACTTTTATTTAGTTATGGTGAGGTTGAAGTTAGCAAAAGAAAGAAGCATGCCGTTGAAGCATGGGGATTTTCTTTTAATATTGTCTTTTGGCGTGGGGAGCATAGCCGAATCTCATGTTTGGTTCTTCCCTTCTATCTCCTGTGCTTTGGCTTTCTTTCTCTTCCAAATTGTTTGATCGAATGAAGCTTTGGACTTGGGAGCATTTCGGCTAGCTCTTGCTCTTTCGTCCCCTTCCCTTGTTATTTCAGATCAAAATCAAAATCCTCCTCCTATACTACCTTAGATTTTTACTTTGAAGCATGCCCTTGTTGATTAAATGCCGATTTATAATTGTTTCATAGCCGAAACTCCATTGAATCTCCCCATCGGTTCTTTTATTCTCTTGTTTGCCGAAACTTTAAGGAGCGTTAAGGGCCTTTGTATTTTATTTTTCTTCCTAATTGCTAGCTTAGCCAAATACAACCATCGTTCGAAAGGTTGACTGAAGCCCTCCACCATTTGAACCATAGCCGAATCTCTTTTGATGGTGCTATCGACTACGTGGTTGTGATCTTCTTTTCTCTTCAAGCGATATTAGTAAGTAACCTCTCCTTAAAACATTGGTTTGCTCCATCTTTATATTTTGTGTGCCGAAATCTAGTGATTGAGGATGCGGTATAAGGCTGGCCAAAAGCTCATGGGGTCATGAGTTGGTGTGTTCTTTTGCATGTGTCATTATGAAGGTGCATTAAGAAATCTTCAAGGTTCGACCATTCAAGGAAATAGGAGCAAGCAAGCTCGGGATCGAAATAAGTTAGGTATGTGGTAAGTACGAATTCGGTCAAGGGTCATTATTCTTAGGATAGTGTGATAGCTGATTTTAACACATGGTTTGTGTAGGATCTTCGACTACTCAAAGGTCAAGTTTTAGTTCTCGGGCTTCAGCGAGGGGCAAAATCGTTGAGTATTAGAGGAGAAGCTTTTGGAATTGTGGAGATCAAGGTAAAGGGTTTGTAGTATTCGGCCGAGGGCCAATTTTTATGGTTTTATGTGTTAAACCGATTCTAACAAGTTGTTTAGCAGTGGTTTCAACAACCCATATTCAAGAGGTGGTTCCCGGGATTTAGTTAACAAGGGAAGGAAGGGTAACATTCGGCCTTAGGCCTTTTATTTTGGTTTTTAAAGGAGCTAATCGATTCTGTTCATGTTGGAGTAGGGGTTAATCAAAAGAAGCATATAGTAGCCTCCGGGATTCAAGGCTGTTTTGGTAAAAAAAAATATTTAGTAAGATTCGATACTTAGGTTTATGACTTGGGTGATTAACCTGTTTAATCTGATTAAGTGTATCGATGGACGCAAGTGTTAGTCAAGAAGATCAAGGGGTAGCCCCTATTCTGAAGTTTAAAAGGAGAACCGTCTCTGCGGTACGAGATTGGCCGCCAGGGTGTGGCGGCGTCAGGAACAGCGGCAGAGGCGGATAGCCGTAGTATCGCTTAAGGATAGCTTCGGATTGAGGGCATAACGCTGTTTGTGATCAGGTGCGTAGTTATCGCACTGTTCTCTTGCTGTATATATATGTTATATGTAAATGTATATGTTGTGCATGTTAGTGAGAAATAAGGGCTAAGATGTTGGATACCCAAGGTGGGTGATCGCTTAATCAGTGTGTAAACTCCTACACACTTTATTAGTATAAATTGTTATTATGATGATATTTTATAACCTCTCATGTAGTAATTTTGCCTTGTGGGCATGAGCTTGGTTTTAGGTAAGCCCCTATTACTCGATCTATGATATATGTTGTGTATGCCATCACATGTTGTTAAATGTTATGCTATATGCAAATACATGATATACTGGGATCATGATACTTGTTATGTGAGCATGATGATGTGGGATAAATGAGTGGAGGGGCGGTGATATTCGTGTCGAGCGGACACCGGTGTTTTGGTAACACATTGTGACTACGGTCACCGGAGAGGTTTGGTACCTCCAGAGGTTTGGCACCTCATAGCGCCTCGTCCCCCGTGGCTTAGTACCACCGTGGGTTGGCCCCACTATGAGATATGGGATTGACGCCGGTGATTTGGTATCACACGATGGGTTGGCCCCATCATTTGATTGTGACTTTAAGTCACCAGTGGGTTTGGCACCACCGGTGGTTTGGCACCACAAGTATTGACGGATATCGTGACTTTAAGTCACCAAGTGGTTTGGCACCACAAGTATTGACGGATATCGTGACTTTAAGTCACCGGTGGTTTTGGTACCACACGGGGTAGAAAAAGGAGTATGGATGGCTAGGTTGGGCTTCATAATCGCATATTCATGTGTATGTTTGTTACGTGGATATGGGCCAAGCCCGTATGTGGGGACATGTGTATTAACTATGCACCGAGTCTTGGTGACTCACCCTTTCCCTACCTTTTCGGGTGAGTAGATCGCGGAGATCTTGAGCGGAGAGGACTCGAGGTGGCCATGCTTGTTCCTCGGTTTGAAGTTTTATTTCGTACCATTAAAGTTTACTATTTGCTAAATTCGATTGGGTTGTAATATGGCCGCTTATTATTTTTTATTATTATTCGTATGATTAAGTAGTAGTTTTACCTTATTTCTAACGAACTTATGAACTCGTTAAGCGAATCGAAAAAGCGTTTTCAAAATTTGAACTCAGACGCGTTTTCAAAGACGTTACCATCGGGTAGCCAATTTTACCAAGTTATCAATAACCCCGATATTTCTAAAAATCTAAATGATCAAATGGTTTCAAAGGAAAAGAAAAAAAATTTTCAACTCAATCGCGTTTATCAAACGAACCTATCTTAGACACTGTTTTACAAATTCAGTAATATTTTCATATTTCCAAATGTTAATCCGAATCCTTCAAAACGTTTTTACTCCGTAATAACCAGATCCGGTCAAGGCTTGTGGGCCGGGTTTTGGGGTGTTACACTATCAAACTTCATATTCCTATATGATTGTGATTGTTTTGAAAACTATTATTTTGTATGCCTTGTTTAATGTTTTGCACTGATTTTCTTATGTTTATACTCACACTGAGTTATTTAAAGCTCACTCCTCTTATTTCAATCGTCACAGATAACCCACAAGGTTAGAACAGGGACTTGACATTCAAAGGTCTCGACTCAGATTATTTTTCGTTAAGAGTATTTTCGACATAATATTATAATTTCTATTATTTGGGAATTGTACTATTTTATTTGACCTGTGACACGGGACTTAAATTTTGAGTTAATTCTAGCATGCATGACATTTAAGTTATTTAGGTTATTGGACACTGGAATTAAATTAAAGATGCAAGAAATCTGATTTTTCCGCTGCAAAGTTATAAATGAGATTTGAGTAGTAAATAATTTGGTAAGCAAATTTTACATGGTAAACGTTAAAATCATTCGATCTTGAAAACTTGTATCTTTTAGTGAAAAAATATAACATGCTAAGTTTTTTTTTCTTCAAACTAAATAAATGTTTTAAAAGTACTATTTTAGAAACTCTTGTAATTTTACTAAACCATTTTGGTGGCTAATGTAGTCTTCAAATCTAGCCGTAACATCTAGGCCGGGTTAGGGAGGTTACATTTTGTGGTAGTAGAGACTGAGTTCAAAATTAGGACTATGGAATTTTGAATAAGTGTGCATGTGTGTCTTAAAAAGGGGTATTTTGGAAAAAAAAATCATGCCATAAACTTTTGAAAAATGATTTTCTTCAATGAGATTAAATCCGAGACTCTGATTGTGATCCTAACTTAGTTACTTTTATTTTTGAAAACTGTAGTCAGACTTTAGATTGAAAAACTGTAATATTTAGACTTTAAATGCTCAAGAAAAGTAGTTAATGTCTAAACTTTTTGTTTCAAAACTTTAGATATACTCTAGACTCTAAATATTTGAGAATTCATTATTAGCACCCAAATTAGACGTGGTAAAGGTAGGCCTCGTAGAGCCGCCTACCACTAAGGATGACACCCCAATTCCTAAAGTGGATTATGTAGAGGATTCATTTGTCATTTATAGAGAAGGTTGTGATAATTGAGATGATGCAATGTTGCAAGCGATGCTTAGGGTTCTTCAAAAGGTCGTTGGAGCCCAAATTGGATATGAGAACTTTGGATTTATTATCGAGAGGCGTCGGTCTAATGCTGAATTATTTAAGGGTGTTGCTGGAATAACCCCTACTATGGCAAAGTATTGGACGAAGACCACTAAGAGGATTCTAGAGGATCTGGATTGTACTCCAAAAGAAAAAAATAAAGGGTACTGTGTCCTTGCTGATGGATGAGGCCTACCGTTGCTGGGAATATTTCTAGGAGACCTTTCAAAAATTATGTAGGCACAAAGTATGTGGAAGGTCATATACTCGAGTTCATTGAGTTAAAACTGGGGGATAAAACTGTGATTGAATATGATGTTGATGTGGCTCAACCACTATACTCAAGGTATGGTTACCACTGAGCAACATAACTGTTTGAGGTTTAAGGATGGACTATGCTACGACCTCAAGATTTAGGTTGCTCCACACTAGGAAAGGGTATTTGAGACTCTAATTTAGAAAACTAAGATTGTGAAGGAAATTAAGCGTGTGGGTCACAAAAAATGGGAGAAAATAAGGCCATGAAGAAAGATTATGTTCCTACTGGTTTGACTTCCTGTCCCTTGAAACAGGTTAAAGAGGACAGACTGTAGTAGGGAGTTGCTATGGTTGGTTCTGAGGGTAGGACTCCAAATTATACGTATTGTGACAAGTTCTATCAGGGCAAGTGCTGGAAAAATTTGACTGTCGGCCTGAGATGTGGGTCAACAGTGCATTGAATAAAATATTATCCTTGTTGGGTTGATTAGATTCAAGCTCTGGTTCAGAATCAAGCTGAAAATCAGGGAATGAATCAGTGACCTCAAAGGGGTCAAGGTTAGAATAGGGTTGTAAAGCAACTGGTGATCGGGGTTAGCGAGCACTAGGTCATAGTGTGAAGAGAACCGAAGCTAGGAAGTCGACTATTGTATATGCTGCTAGAGGTAGTGAGGATAGAGACGTGTCCGATGTCATAGAATGTATTTTGACCATCCATTTTATTCCGTATTTTTCCTTGATTGATATGGGATCTACCCATTCATACGTTGCCTATGATATGATTGATAAACTAGGCATGGGGGTAGAGAAATTTTCTAATGATGTTACTGTAGTTAGCCATTTGGGACAATCATTTACTGTAAAATTTAGGATTTATCTTAAATGAAATTAACTTAGTCTTTAATATATAAAATTTCGTAACATAATAAATAAAACTAAATGTAAAATAGTTCAACTAGGGCCTTATTACATCAAATTGAAACCCAAAAATAAAATTTAAAGTACTTAAAAATAATAGTCCAAATAAAAATAGTCTTCAAGCTGAGCATGGCCACCACAAGTTCTGCCGTCCCGGTCCATCACTGTTCATCACCTGAAACATGTTCCCACAACGGGGTGAGTCAACAGACTCAATGTGTACACAACACTAAGTCCAAATAGAATCAGGCATACAAATGATACACATTCAAATCATAGAATATAATTAATGATGCATTCCCAAACCCAAACCTAATTAGCCATCCGCTACACTTCCCCGTACCAACCTGCACACCGTGGGGACTACTAAGTCGACCCTCCATCCGCTACACACCATCGAAGGCAGTCGCTGCAGTCGACGTGTTCATCGCCCTTATGCGTATTCGTGGTCTTAAGTCACCACACTCAGATATCGTGGTCTTAGATCACCATATTCAAATTATCGTGGTCTTAGGTCACCACGTTCAGATACAGTGGTCTTAGGTCACCACATTCAGATTATCATGGTCTTAGGTCACCACGTTCACTTCTCATTTTAAATAACCCATATGCCCCAAATCATATATTATGCATTAATATGCCAATTTTCACATTCTTATAACTTTTCACATGTTAAAAATAACATATTTCATAATCCTAGTAGAAGTAGGAAACGTACTTGAGTACTTTGTACCATTGTATGGTACCTTAGCCATACTTTTCAGATTCTTAAAATCACATACATATATTTAAACATTGCCATAAAACTTATTAAGAAATAGTGTGGGGTACACACCTGATACACTTAGCAGCTCACTTAAATCTCGAAAAGCTTGATCTAATGCCTTAGATCTCAAGTCCCTACATTCGGCCAAACTTAAAAAATTTAGTAAAAAGCCATTCGGCCATAAATCCAAATCCTATTAGGATTGTATAACCCAAAACCTACCTTGGCGCCAAATTCCGAGATCTTTACTATACTCTTCTTGTATTAGGCCAAGCTTTAAATCACTTTAACAAATTAGTTTCGGCCTTTGCAAAAAAATAAGGAATAGATCTTAGTCAGCAATTAAGGCGTTGGCCGAATGTACATATGGACTTACCTTGAAATTCTCAAATCTCGGAATCCCTGTATACCTCTGTCGAAATCCCTATAGACTTATATATATTAGATCTGAATTTCAATCACTTAAACATAAGAAATAACCTTAGACCGATTGACTCACCTTAGATCTTTGAAAGTCCCGACAGATCTCCTCTTGTATTTGACAACCACTAAATCCTGAAAGAACCTTCATGATTTTGGCCAAAGACATTAAGGGGAATTAGTCCCTTGATTTCGGTTAAAAGAAAAGGAATGAAAATCGATAACTACTAATCTTACCCTTAACCTTTGTAATCGGCAGCACCTTTGTTTGAAGCCCTTCAAAGATTCAGCTATGAAGACTGAATAGTTGTCAAGGATTTCGGCTTTTGGACTTAATGGAATAATCGGCTAAGGCTAAGAGAACCTGCTTTCACCTTTTGGAAAAAATAGCAGAGACGAGAGGATTTTCGCTAGGTAAATTCGGCAGAGAAGATAGAGAAGGAGAATGAGTGAATGGCCTTAGTTCTCCTCCTTGTGCCGAAATTACTAGGCCAAGACTCCCTTACTTGGTCGTCACTCGTCCTTATCATTATCCCTTAGTTTTAAAATTAAAGAATAATCCCTTATTATCTCCTTGAAAAATAATTTAAGATAAATCATCATTTATCCACCTATTAGCTCCTCCCTTGGGTTCCTTAGTGCCGTCCACTTCTCTGCTTCTGGAAGCAAAAATAAAACTTTATTTTGCTTCCCATATGACTCGATCCTTGGCCCTTCCTCACATGCTGGTGGCGTCACTTCCAGGGCCCTAAGTGGTGCCTTGTAGCCATTTTACCAAGGCTATTTGTATGTCATATCTCACATACATTTCCTCTTAAGACCACCTTGCCTTAGTTTCCCCTTTTTAAACTTTAAAACTTAACATTTCTATGACATTTCCTTACATTTCCAAGTTTCCAAAAATTTTCATTTCCTTCTTTAAACTTGACATTTCCTTACATTTCCAAGTTTCCAAAAATGTTCACTTTCCTCTTTTGAATCATTTCTAAATCATTTCCTTACATTTCCTAGTTTCCAAAAATGTTCACTTTCCTCTTTTAAACCTAACATTTCCATACATTTCCAGGTTTCCAAAAATGTTCACTTTCCTAACATTTCCATACATTTCTAGGTTTCCAAAAGTGTTCAAAATATATTCATAACATATAAGACATGTCATTTCGTACAATTAAACTGAAAATGCATAGGCCCTTTTCAGGATGTTACAGTTCTACCCCCTTAAAATAATTTCGTCCTCGAAATTTCCTAGCTAAAATAATTGAGGGTATTCTTTGTCGCATTACCTCTTTCCGCTCCCAAGCTTCTTCCGATCCATGATTGCGCCATAACACTTTGACTAGAGGAACTGACTTCCTCCGTAGCACTTTCACATCACGTTCCAATATCTGAATCGGCTCTTCCTCGTAGGATAAGTCTGGCCTTAGCTCCACTTCTTCCACTAGTACTACATGAGATGGATCCGATCGGTAACAACGTAGCATGGATACATGGAATACGTCGTGCATCTACTGCAACTCTGATGGCAAGTCTAACTGGTATGCCACTGGTCCAACTCGCTTCAATACTCGATAGGGCCCTATAAACCTTGGGCTTAACTTCCCTCTGCAACCAAACCTCATCACCTTCTTCCAAGGCGAGACTTTCAGAAACACTTGATCTCCCACTTCAAACTCTATTTCCCTCCGTTTAAGGTCTGTGTACGACTTCTGCCTATCAGAGGCTTCTTTTAACCGTGCCCTGATTATCTCAACCTTCTCTTCAGTTTCTACCACTGACTCTGGACCCAAAACTCGACGTTCTCCTAACTCGGTCCAACAAGTAGGTGTTCGACACTTCTGACCATACAACACTTCATATGGTGCCATCCGAATGCTAGCCTCGAACTCTGCTAAAGGCAAGTAGTCTTCCCAACTTCCTCAGAAATCCATCACACAGCCTCTCAACATATCCTCCAACACTTGTATAACCCATTCAGACTGCCCGTCTGATTGTGGATGAAAAGCCGTAGTGAAGTCTAACTTAGTGCCTAAAGCTTGATGAAGTGCCCTCCAAAAATCGAGACGTAAACCTTGGGTCTCTATCGGAGATGATCGATACCGGTACTCCATGTAACCTCACAATTTTCGCCACATATAATTTGGCCAACTTCTGAAGAGAATAATCAACTCTTACCGGAATGAAATGTACGGACTTGGTCAAACGGTCCACTATTACCCATACCGAGTCCTTCTTAGTAGGCGTAAGGGGAAGCCCACTAACGAAGTCCATGGTAATTCTTTCCCACTTCCACTGCGGAATCTTGCTTGGCTAAAGCAATCCCGATGGGACTTGGTGTTCAGCATTAACTTGCTGACACGTCAGGCATTTTCCCACGAATTCAGTAACTTCCCGTTTAAGATCAGGCCACCAAAACTGTTCCCTTAAATCTCTGTACAGCTTAATACCTCCGGGATGCATAGCATAAGGGCTACTATGCGCAATCCGGAAAATCCTTTATCTTAACTCCTCGTCCTTTGGCATATAGACCTTTCCTTTGTAGCACAATACTCCTTCATCATTAACGCCATAATCCTCTAATTCTCCGTTCTGTACTTGCTGCAACTTAGCACTTAGGTCCTTATCAATCAACCGTCCCCTTTTCACCTCATGCAGCCATGTGGGCTTGACTTGCAATTCTACTAACAGGCTTCCATCATCATACAAACTCAAGTGTACGAACATAGCCCTTAGGTTCGCCACAACCTTACGACTCAGGGCATCAGCTACCACATTCGCCTTGCCCGGGTGGTACTCTATCGAGCAATCATAATCCTTCAATAATTCCACCCACCTTCGCTGCCTCAAGTTCAACTCCTTCTGAGTCAGTAGATACTTAAGGCTCTTGTGGTCTGTGTAGATTATCGACCTTTCTCCATAAAGGTAATGCCTCCAAACCTTAAGAGCAAAAACCATTGCTGCCAATTCCAAGTCATGGGTTGGGTAGTTAACCTCATGCGGCCTTAACTGCAGAGACGCATAAGTGACTACTTTTCCATCTTGCATTAGAACACACCCTAATCCCCTGTGCGAAGCGTTACAGTACACCACAAAATCCTTCCCTGCCTCTGGCTGAATTAACACTGGAGCTTCTATCAACACCGTTTTAAGCTTTTCGAAGCTCTCCTGTTGCTTATCCGTCCATTCAAAAGGGTACTTCCTTCCTTAGCAACTTTGTCAAAGGTGCGGCTATTGACGAGAACCCTTCCACGAACCTTCTGTAATAGCCTGCCAAACCTAAGAAACTTCGGATCTCAGCCACGGGCCTAGGTGGTTTCCAATCCAACACTGCTTCGATCTTCCTAGGATCCACTCTTATTCCCTCTGCGGATACCACATGCCCTAAGAATGCCACCTCCTTAAGCCAAAATTCACACTTGCTGAATTTGGCATAGAGCTTTTTCTCCCTTAACACTTCCAACACAACCCGTAGGTGCTCATCGTGCTCCTCTTCAGACTTGGAGTACACCAAGATATCATCGATGAATACAACGATGAACCTATCCAAGTAGGGTTGGAAAACCCGATTCATCATATCCATGAACGCGGCTGGAGCGTTCGTCAACCCAAACGGCATTACTACAAACTCAAAATGGTCGTATCTTGTCCTGAAAGCGGTCTTATGGATATCTGCCTCCTTCACCTTTAACTGATGATATCCTGACCTCAAGTCTATCTTTGAGAAAACCGCGGCCCCCTTCAGCTGATCGAACAAGTCATCAATCCTTGGCAAATGATACTTGTTCTTAATGGTCAGCTTATTCAACTGACAGTAATTTATGCACATACGCATAGTTCCGTCCTTCTTCTTCACAAACAGGATCGGTGCTCCCCATGGAGACACACTGAGTCGAATGAACCCACGATCCAACAATTCTTGGATTTGAGCCTTGAGCTCAACTAAATCCTTCGGCGCCATCCGGTATGGAGCAATTGACACAGGAGCTGTTCCTGGTATCAAGTCTATTCCAAATTCCACCTCCCTATCTGGGGGTATTCCTGGTAATTCCTCCGGAAACACATCTTCAAAGTCCTTTACCGTTCTAACTCCACTAACTCCCCCTTCTTTTGCGTTTACAGCAATGACGAAGGCCAGAAATGCCTTATACCCTTTCCTAACATTTTCTCAGCCTTCAACGCTGAAACTACGTTAGACAGGTAGTTTCTTCTTTCTCTGATCATTACTACTACTTCATCCTCTAGGGTCCTTAGTTCCATTCGTTTAGCCACATAATCCAGCACGGCTCGGTGCTCTACTAGCCAGTCCATTCCAAGTATGAGTTCAAACTCCCCAAAGGGTAGTTCCATTAAGTCAGCCCGAAAGTTCATTCCCTGAATCTCTAGGGGTACACTCCGAAAGATCTTATCCACCACTACAGTTTGGCCTAATGGGCTTACTACAGTCATTTGCCTATCAGAAAGTTCAGAGTCTAGGCCTAGTGTTTCCACTACACTACATGCAACATATGAATGGGTCGAGCCCACATCAATAAAAGCAAAATAGGGCTTGCCATGAATAAGAAACGTACCGGTTATGACGTTCGGCGCGTCTCCATCCTCCCTCCGGCGAACCGCATAAACCAAACCCGGTTGCCTTGCCTCAGCATTGCCAACACCTCTGCCTTGAGTTCCACATCCTCTGCCAGCACCATTACCTCTGTTATTCGAACCACGTCCTCGTTGAGGTTGTTGTACACTTCTACTAGCCTGACTAACATTCTGAGCTGCTGGCCGACCCTCCTCCGGTTTCTTTGGATAATCCTTAATCATGTGGTCCTTGGATCCACACCTGAAACATCCTCCTGTCCTCTTCCAACACTCTCCTAAGTGTCTCTTTCCACACTGAGATCACAAGGACGATCATCGCCTCCAACTTGTCGACCTCGCGGCCCACTGGCTGTGGGCCTTTTTTCGCCCACTCCCGGGCGATCTCGACGACCCTAACCCTCTTGGCCTATTCCTATCGTCGAGCTCGCTTACACGAGTCCTTGATTCCCTCGGCTACCTTAGCCTTTTCCACTAACGCGGAAAATTCCCGTTCCTGATGTGGTGCTATCAACAATCTTAGAAAATCCCTTAGTCCGTCCTCAAATCGGACACACCGCTCATGCTCCGTAGCCACCACTCCTCGAGCATAACGACTCAACCTTAGGAACTCAGCTTCATACTCTACCACGGACTTGTTCCCTTGAACCAACCCCATAAACGCCTTCCTTTGCTCATCAATATACCGGGTACCGACATACTTCTTCTGATAAGCCGTCTTAACATAGTCCCATGTCAGATCCTCAGCTGTGGCACCATCACGAACTGTGAGCCACCATTGGTACGCTTCATCGCGTAGGAATGCCACCATTCCTTTCAGCTTCTCATCAGGAGTCAGATCTAGTTCATCCATAATCTGCTCAGTTGGTTCCAACCAATACTCAGCAGTATTGGGTGCCACTCCTGACACTCCACGGAACACCTCAGCTCCGTTGGCACGAAGTCGCTCAGGTACCGACTTTCGAGATCCTGAATTTCCTCCTGCAGCTACCACCAGCTCAAGAACTCACAAAGCCGACTGCGCGACACGGCTTCATCCCCGTCCCGAGCTTGCACGCTCCAACACAACAGATTGGGGGTGGTGGTGGCGGTGGTACCTCATTGTCAGACCCTTGACCCGACCTCACGGGTTCCGACACGATCATCCTACCCCTACCATGTCCGCGTACGTTATGACCACGTCCCCTAGAGCTCATTTCTATCGTCGCGATCTGATTAAGAAGTTTTATGAATTAGTCCTTGTTTCACTTGATTACCCGCGAAGAAGTTTTATGAAAAGAATTTTAGGAGTGGTTCTTTCGTATTCATATATGCACACAGTCTTTGCATTCATACATCCATCAATCAATTATGAACTTTCGTTCATTCAGAGAAATGTTGTAGTTTTCATTGTTGTTGTTTTTCCACTACCCAAGGGTATTTTCGTAATTTGTCCTACAGGGGTATTTTCGTAATTTTTGAAAAGAAAAGGTTCCTTGGTAATTTTGTCAAAAAGTATTTTGAAATTTTTAAATTCCCGAGGTATTTTGGAAAATTTTAAAATCCGAGGGCATTTCGGTAATTTTGAAACTCAGGGGTATTTTGGTATAAAACCAGGGTGAATTTGTAAAGTTTGATAATTCAGGGGTATTTCAAAATTTGCAAACCTGTGAGGGTTCTTTTTGTGAATTTGCTTTCTATTTTGGTGATATTGCAAAAATTTTGGAAGTTAGGGTCATTTTGGTAATTTTGTAAGTTATGGGCAATTTCGTATTTTTTCCAAAATCAAGGTATTTTTGATAATTTGCAAATTAGGGTTTTTGGACTTGTTATGAAGTAAGGAAATTTTGATAAGAATTGTGGGTATTTTGGGAATTTCATAAACCAATGGCATTTTTGTAATTTTACCACTATGGGTATTTTTGTAATTTCATAAATCAAAAAATTTTCAGAAAATTTTGTAAAAATAGTTCTCACAAATTAAAAAGGTAATTTTAATAGTTTTTTTACAACTAGGGTTTCTGAAAAAAAACACGGCTAGTTCCTTTAGGTTTTAGTTATTGTGTTTAGCTTTATGGCCAGAGTCTTCTTGGTGGGGTGAACCACCAAAGCTACGCACTGGTAGGATTCGAGTGGAGAGGAGGTGAGTCACGCGGACGGCTTAAGTACCAAGCTCCCACCGAAACCGGTCCTAGACATGCGCACAGAGGTTGCCACACCCTCTAAGTCTTCTTGGTTAGGGTAAACCGAAGCTACACACCAGGTAGGATTCCAGCGAAGAGGAGGTGAGTCACTAGGGATCGCTTAAATACTGTGCTCTTAGGATCCAATCCTAGACATGCGCACAGGGGTTACCACACCCTAACTCGGCGACTTAGGCATAGGTTTGTTTAGTTAGGCATTTAAGTCTTATGTATTTATGTTTGAGTAGACTAGTCTTACGGTTCAAGTACCTAACATGCTATTCTACGTTCCATTCCATTTCTACCCTTCTACAATTCATAAAGCACACAGATGGTTAGAGGTACTTACCTGGTGGACTGCGGGTCGGAGACTTAGGTGCCATGCCAGGAAACCTGCTTATTTCATAAAATACTTCCATAAAGCTTACTTGGGCTCGATTTGAAAATGTTTTGGGCCTTAGCCCATAGGCTGAGAGTTTAAAACTGGGCTCTGATACCACACTGAAACACCCCAAACCCGGCCCACGAGCCTTGGCCAGATTTGGTATGTTCCTCAAGAAAATCGATTCAAAGTTCTTTTGTTACTTAGGAAAAGTCGTGTGATTTTAAAAAAAAATATGGTTTAGGTTGAGCTTGTGTTGAAAACCAGTTTATCTTACATTGGAATCCATTTATTTAAGGTGACAAAACGTTTAGGATTTATCTTAAATGAAATTAACTTAGTCTTTAATATATAAAATTTCGTAACATAATAAATAAAACTAAATGTAAAATAGTTCAACTATGGCCTTATTACATCAAATTGAAACCCAAAAATAAAATTTGAAGTACTTAAAAATAATAGTCCAAATAAAAATAGTCTTCAAGCTGAGCATGGCCACCACAAGTTCTGCCGTCCCGGTCCATCACTGTTCATCACCTGAAACATGTTCCCACAACGGGATGAGTCAACAGACTCAATGTGTACACAACACTAAGTCCAAATAGAATCAGGCATACAAATGATACACATTCAAATCATAGAATACAATTAGTGATGCATTCCCAAACCCAAACCTAATTAGCCATCCGCTACACTTCCCCATCCCAACCTACACACCGTGGAGACTACTAAGTCGACCCTCTATCTGCTACACACCATCGAAGGCAGTCGCTGCAGTCGACGTGCTCATCGCTCTTATGAGTATTCGTGGTCTTAGGTCACCACACTCAGATATCGTGGTCTTAGGTCACCACATTCAGATTATCGTGGTCTTAGGTCACCACGTTCACTTCCCCTTTTAAATAACCCTATGCCCCAAATCATATATTATGCATTAATATGCCAATTTTCACATTCTTATAACTTTTCACATGTTAAAAATAACATATTTCATAATCCTAGTAGGAGTAGGAAACGTACCTGAGTACTTTGTACCATTGTATGGTACCTTAGCCATACTTTTCACATTCTTAAAATCACATACATATATTTTAACATTGCCATAAAACTTATTAAGAAATAGTGTGGAGTACACACCTGATACACTTAGCAGCTCACTTAAGTCCCGAAAAGCTTGATCTAATGCCTTAGATCGCAAGTCCCTACATTCGGCCAAACTTAAAAAATTTTAATAAAAAGCCATTCGGCCATTAACCCAAATCCTATTAGGATTGTATAACCCAAAACCTACCTTTGCACCAAATTCTGAGATCTTTACTATACTCTTCTTGTATTCGGGCAAGCTTTAAATCACTTTAACAAATTAGTTTCGACCTTTGCAAAAAAATAAGGAATAGATCTTAGTCAACAATTAAGGCCTTGGCCGAATGTGCATATGGACTTACCTTGAAATTCTCAAATCCCGGAATCCCTGTATACCTCTGTCGAAATCCCTATAGACTTATATATATTAGATCTGATTTTCAATCACTTAAACATATGAAATAACTTTAGACCGATTGACTCACCTTAGATTTTTGAAAGTCCCGACAGATCTCCTCTTGTATTTGACAACCATTAAATCCCGAAAGAACCTTCATGATTTCGACCAAAGACATTAAGGGGAATTAGTCCCTTGATTTCGGTTAAAAGAAAAGGAATGAAAATTGATAACTACTAATCTTACCCTTAACCTTTGTAATCGACAGCACCTTTGTTTGAAGCCCGTCAAAGATTCGGCTATGAAGACTGAATAGTTGTCAAGGATTTCGGCTTTTGGACTTAATGGAATAATCGGCTAAGGCTAAGAGAACCTGCTTTCGGCTTTTGGAAAAAATAACAGAGAAAAGAGGATTTTTGCTAGGTAAATTCGGCAGAGAAGATAGAGAAGGAGAATGAATGAATGGCCTTAGTTCTCCTCCTTGTGCCGAAATTACTAGGCCCAGACTCCCTTATTTGTCCATCACTCTTCCTTATCATTAACCCTTAGTTTTAAAATTAAAGAATAATCCCTTATTATCTCCTTGAAAAATAATTTAAGATAAATCATCATTTATCCACCTATTAGCTGAAATTTTAAGAGAATTTAAACTCCTCCCTTGGGTTCCTTAGTGCCGTCCACTTCTCTGCTTCTGGAAGCAAAAATAAAACTTTATTTTGCTTCTCATGTGACTCGATCCTTGGCCCTTCCTCACATGCTGGTGGCATCACTTCCAGGGCCCTAAGTGGTGCCTTGTAGCCATTTTACCAAGGCTATTTGTATGTCATATCTCACATACATTTTCTCTTAAGACCACCTTGCCTTAGTTTCCCCTTTTTAAACTTTAAAACTTAACATTTCTATGACATTTCCTTACATTTCCAAGTTTTCAAAAATTTTCGTTTCCCTCTTTAAACTTGACATTTCCTTACATTTCCAAGTTTCCAAAAATGTTCACTTTCCTCTTTTGAATCATTTCTAAATCATTTCCTTACATTTCCTAGTTTCCAAAAATGTTCACTTTCCTCTTTTAAACCTAACATTTCCATACATTTCCAGGTTTCCAAAAATGTTCACTTTCCTAACATTTCCATACATTTTCAGGTTTCTAAAAATGTTCAAAATATATTCATAACACATAAGACATGTCATTTCGTACAATTAAACCGAAAATGTATAGGCCCTTTTCAGGAGGTTACAATGAAATTATTTGTCTAATGTGATCTATGCTATGGTAGCAAAGAAACTGGTTCGAAAATGGTGTAAGGCCTACTTGGCCTATGTTTTGGACGTTAATGTAAGCACTTCAGCTGTGTATAGTATCTGAACAGTTAATGGGTGTAACATCCTCAAATTAGAGTCTCTACATTTTTGCGTGATTGCATGTGATAGAATGTTAGTTGTGCTAGTTCAGGGTGTTTTGGGGTCCAGGCATGACCTCGGGTTAGGCCTGAGTCATGGCTAAAAAGTTTGTTTTAAGTACTTAGGAAGGGGGAGCTAAGGAAGTTAGGGGTTCAAAGGACTTGTTGGAGTGTCTAGACACAAATAACCTAGTGGTAAAGTGGCAAGGGAGGCGCCACTAAGGTACAAGGAAGGTGACGCCACATGCAGGGAAGGAGAGCCTTGGTTCGAACTGCAGAAATCTCCCCTTGTGCATTAATTTTGACGCCAAAGTTGAGGAAGTGGTGTGCTCAGGATGGACTCTTGAAGATAAGGATGGAAGAGGTCAACAGTTTTGAACAGATGAAAGAGAGGAAATTAAGGAGTTTGAACTTTTCAAACTAATTTGAACGGGTGGCTAGGAGGATTTTGAGGAATCGGCTAAGGGGAGCTTAGTGTTGACCGAATGCCAAACACTAAGAGGTGAGGGAGGAATCGGTTGGGTTAGCAAAAGGGTGTGCCGAATGTCCTTAGGGGATTTGGGGAGCATTTTGGCTAGTTGAGAGAGTTTCCTTTCTCTTTCATTTAGAGTCAAAGCCGAAACCTCAATTTGCACCTTTTTCTTCTTCTATTTTTGACAATAGGGGTGCTTGGCCGAATCACTTTTGTTATTTTCTTAAAGAGCCGAAACTTGCTTCCATCTTCTTTCTCTCTATTTTGCTCAAAAGCCGAAACCAATATTCTCTTCTTCCATTCGACATCATCACTCCTCATTCCCTGCGATTTCTTCTTATTTTCTTCTCTTTTAGATTCATAAGCTGAACCTTCTTTGTTAGCCGAAACTTCTCTACTCTTCTCTTTTTGTTTAACCCTTTGGCCGAATATTAGCCAAGTGTAGATCTTTCTTCTTCTTCTTTTTCCTCTCAGGGTTGGTTGGTCAACTTCGATTTGGAGGAGGTAAGTTTGTTATGGCCGAATCTCTCCTATCTTCCCCTTTTTTCCTTTGTCGACTCATATGAACAAAAGGATTTCGGCATTTGGCTGTCATGATTCTTATGCATCCATGAAATCGAATTCTCTTAGTACTCATAGAATATTCTTTCGAGTTTTGTGACAATAGATTCGGCGTGGGCTATTCGTCATCACACTTAGTTAGTTTAGTTAGTGAGGGGGTAAGTGCTTTTACTGTTTCGACATCTCCTATTATGTTAATACCGAAGGCTTTAACCCAATGATAGTGGTACTTAGCCGATTGTAGGGGGAGACTTGCCATTACGGTGCTTCGGGATTCACATAAGGATCAAAAGACGTTAAGGTAAGGGTGGCTATCCCTGTGCGACATATCCTTCGGGATTTCATGATTAAGCCGAATGGCTATGTTCTTAACGGTTTGGTGTTGGCCGATTATAGGAAAGGTGAAGGCAAACATTTTGGGATTTTCGGGTTTCTATCGCTTTGTGGGTAGATCGTAGTTTCGGGATCTCGCTAGATTCACGATTAGCCAGGTGTGTAACGCTTAGACACTTCATTAGTCATATGTGTTAATTATGTTTACTGTTAAAAGCTGAAATAGCCATTGAAACCAGTGTTATGCATTGTGGGTATGTGCGTTGACTCCGGGTAAGTCCCTTGTTGATTGATTATTGAGATATGTTGTTATATCATTGGATTATTTTGATGCTATGTGACATTTGTTTTTCAAGCATGATATCTAGGACATTGAATGTATGATCACTGATGGGGATGATGAGAGGAGGGGGAATATTGATTTAGACTGTCACCAGTGGTTTTGACCACATGGCGGGTTGGCCCCGCTTTTGATACTATATTCGTGACTAAGTGTGAGTGGTTTTGACCACCATTGGTTTTGACCACACGTATGCTATTTGTGACTATGGTCACCAGTGGTTTTGACCACACATGGGTTACTGTGACTCGTCCGAGTGGTTTGGTACCACAGTGGGTTGGCCCCACATGTTGATTACGGGATTGTCATCAGTGGTTTTAACCACACGGTGGGTTGGCCCCACCATATGATTTGTGGCTACGGTCACCAGTGGTTTTGACCACACCTTATGATTTGTGACTACGGTCACTAGTGGTTTTGACCACCAGTGGTTTTGACCACACGGGGTAGACACAGGAGTTCGGATGGTTAGGTTGGGTTTGCATGATTTGCATATTTACTTATGACTTGTGTAAGTGATTGTTATTCTCGAGATAAGGATTTATGCACTGAGTCTCGGTAACTCACCCCTTCCCTTATATTTTGCAGATGAGGCATAGATCGCGGATATGGAGCCGGGGAGGACTCGAGGTGGCCATGCACTTTGCTTTAGGGTTTTGTTTTAAACTTTAATTTCGGTTTACATTTTCTTAAATTTGGTTTTGAGTTGTAATAAGGCTGCTAAGTTATTATTTTCGATTTTTATTTATCTGCTTTTGCGTTATCATATTATGCTAAGTTAAATAACCTTGCATGCGCAAATAACCGGTAAAATTAATATTTTCAAAGTTTTACTTCTTATCAGGATTTCCAAACCTTACCCTCGGGTAATAATATATACGTGATGATAACAAGTTAACTATAACGTGTTTTCAACTTAAATTTTCTACAAGTTCAAATGCAAACAGTTTTAACTTAATCATGTTTAACTTACTCAGGTTCTTTACACAATTAAATGATTTTCAACCACTAGAAATGACAAAACGGGTTTCTAAATGAGTTTTCTAGGTTTCAAAGCAATGGTACGCTTTCAAACAATACTCCACATGGGTTTTCTTCTAAACTCAAAACAATAAAAGATGTTTTCGATAGAAATAAACCGGCTACTTGTTTTCTCCAAAACATTTTCACTCTGTAACATGCCAGATTCGATCGTGGTGTGTAGGCCGGGTTTGGGAGGTTATAGTTTTGGTATCAGAGCCCAGTTCAAAAGCTCGATTGTGGGCCCGAGGCCCAAAAATGTTTTAAAACGGATTATGAAAGGTTTTATGGAAAAAGTATTGTAAGGGAAGCATGGCACCGAGTCTCCGGCACCGATCCACACAGGTAAGTACCCCAAACTATTGTTTATTGTTAATATGGTTATGATAACGATGCTATGACTAAATAGTAGTAAGGAAATACTTTAGAGATTGGAACTGTAGGATGGTATGAACTCGCGAAACAATTCCCGTATTAAGCTATTCATAAAACTGTGCCTTAATAATAGTGGAATAAGTCTAACGCATAAAACTTTTAATCAGAACAATTCGTATCGGTAGTCATGAGTGCACGAGGACGTGGACGTAACATACGTGGACGAGGTAGGGGTAGGATGACAGTGTCAGAACCGGTAGGGTTTGGACATGGGTCGAAAAACGAGGTACCACCGCTGCCAGCTGTGGGCGCAGAATTTCAGGACCAGATGGGTGGTGATGACGCAGATATCGAGCAATGCCGCAGTGCTAGAAAGGGTCGCGCGAGCAGGCAGCGCGCCCGATCAAGAGCTCGAAAATCTGTGTCCGAACGACTCTGGGCTAATGGTGCGAAGGTATTCAGGGGTGTATCTGGTGTGGCTCCGAGTACGGCTCCATATTGGTTGGAGGCGACGGAATGTATCATGGATGACCTAGATTTTTTGGCTGAGGAAAAGCTACAGGGTATAGTATCTCTTCTCCGAGATGAGTCATATCAGTGGTGGCTCACAGTTAGAGATGGAGCAATGGCTGACGACGTCACATGGGATTTCTTTAGAGTAGCCTATTAGAGGAAATACATTGGGGCTAGCTACATTCATGCACAGCGTAAGGCATTCCTAAATTTGGTTCAGGAAAGTAAGTCAGTATCGGAATATGAGGCACAATTCCTTCGGCTGAGCCGGTATGCACGTGGTATTATGGGCTCGGAGTATGAGCACTGTGTCAGATTTGAAGATGGGTTGAGAGATGAGCTGCGGATGTTGATAGCTCCACAGCAGGAGAGAGAATTTGCAGTCTTGGTCGAGAAGGCTAAAGTTGTTGAGGAAGTAAAACAGTCTATAAGACGGAACCAGGATAAGGATTGGAATAAGAGGAATTCTGGGTCATCTGGGTCTACCGAGAATCAGCAGAAAATGGTTAGATATGGTGGGCAGAATCAAGCTGTGAGGCCTGTTACTGCCAATACTCAGTGGCCGCCACGGTGTGCTCGGTGTGGGAAGTCTCACACAGGGGAATGTTGGACTAGAAACAGGGGGTGCTTCGAATGTGGGTCAATGGGGCACCGTGAAGGATTGTCTGCAGAGGTCAGCTAGGCTTCAGTATGGGGATCAAAATCTTACACAGTTTAGAAGGGATGGTCAGCAACCACAGAGGGGTCGTGGTTCGTCCAGGGGAGGTAATGGTTCTGGTAGAGGCTGAGGAGCACCGGTTAGAGGTGCAGGTAGTACAGAGGTGAGACAGTCGAGATTAGTCTATGCAACAAGGCGTCGAGAGGAGGGCGACGCACCGGACGTCATAACCGGTACGTTCTTAATCTTTGGACTACCTTATACTACTTTGATAGATGTTGGTTCGACGCACTCTTATGTTGCCAGTAGCATAGTGGAAACCATGAACTTAGACTCTGAGATTACTTCTAGTGAGATGACAATAATAAGCCCTCTAGGTCACTCTGTGGTAGTAAATAAATTGTATAGGGATGTACCCCTAGAACTTCAAGGGGTAGTGTTCTTGGCTGACTTGATAGAATTGCCGTTTGGGGAGTTTGATCTAATTCTCGGGATGGATTGGTTAGTGAAGTACCAAGCCAGTTTGGATTGCGCGGCTAAGCGCATGGTGTTGAAGACAATGGAAGGTGAAGAGGTAGTGATGATAGGTAATAGGAAAGGTTACCTATCCAATGTTGTCTCTACGCTGAAGGCTGAGAAGATGGTGAGGAACGGTTGTGAGGCATTTATGGTGCATGTCTGTGCTTTAGAAGCCAAGGATTCAGCTGTGGAGAGTATCCGAACCGTGAGGGAATTTCCTTATGTATTCCCAGAGGAAATTCTAGGTTTGCCTCCGGACTGTGAGGTTGAGTTCGGTATAGACTTGTTACCTGGAACCGCGCCAGTGTCTATTGCCCCATATAGGATGGCGCCAAAGGAATTGGTGGAGTTAAAAGCGCAGATTCAGGAATTGTTGGATAGGGGTTTCATCCGGCCGAGTGTATCACCTTGGGAAGCTCCTGTGCTCTTTGTTAAGAAGAAAGACAGTACAATGCGGATGTGTATAGACTACTGCCAGCTGAATAAGTTGATGATCAAGAACAAGTATCCGCTGCCCAGGATAGATGACTTGTTTGATCAGCTTAAGGGTGCATCGGTCTTTTCTAAGATAGATCTTAGGTCGGGGTATCATCAACTCAGAGTGAAGGAGGTAGATATTCATAAGACGGTGTTTTGTACTCATTATGGGCACTACGGGTTTTTGGTAATGCCGTTCGGGCTGACCAATGCGCCGGCAGCATTCATGGACATGATGAATCGGGTGTTTCAGCCGTACTTGGATCGGTTCGTCGTAGTGTTGATAGACGACATTTTGGTGTACTCATAATCTAAGGAGGAACATGACGCGCATCTTCGGGTAGTTCTACAGGTTTTGAGGGAGAAGCAGTTATTTGCCAAGTTTAGTAAGTGCGAGTTCTGGCTTAAGGAGGTAACTTTCTTGGGTCATGTAGTATCAGCTGAGGGGATTAGGGTGGATCCTCGAAAGATTGAGGCAGTGTTGGATTAGAAATCACCTAAGTCGGTAGCAGAGATTTGGATTTTTCTGGGTTTGGCAGGATATTACAGAAGGTTCGTAGAAGGCTTCTCTTTGATTGCAGCGCCATTGACCAAATTGTTGAGAAAAGGGGCTCCGTTTGTGTGGTCTGAAAAACAGCAAGAAAGTTTCGACAAGTTAAAGAAGATTCTGACAGAAGCACCGATTTTGATTTAGCCAGAAGCAGGGAAGGAATTCACGGTCTATTGTGATGCATCACATACTGGCTTAGGGTATGTGCTGATGCAAGAGGGAAAAGTAGTGGCATATGCGTCTCGACAGTTGAGACCTCATGAAGGTAACTACCCGACACATGACTTGGAGTTGGCTGCAGTGGTTTTTGCCTTGAAAATTTGGAGGCATTACTTGTATGGGGAAAAATCGATAGTTTATACGGATCATAAGAGTCTGAAGTACCTCTTGCCTCAAAAGGACTTGAATTTGAGGCAACGGAGGTGGATCGAGTTGTTAAAGGACTACGACTGCTCGATAGAATACCATCCGAGTAAGGCTAACGTAGTGGCTGATGCGTTGAGCCGCAAGGTGGTAGCAGACCTAAGAGCGATGTTTGCTCACCTTAATCTGTATGACGATGGAAGTCTGTTGGCAGAATTGCAAGTAAAGCCGACTTGGATTAATCAGGTTAAGGAGAGTCAGCTGGTGGATGAGATTCTGAGTGCTCGGAGGTTGCAAGTGCAAAATGGTGAATTGGAAGGTTACAACTTGGGCAGTGATGAAGTACTGTACTTCCAAGGGAAGGTATGTATGCCGAAGGACGTTGAGCTGAGATAGCGGATTCTTTAGGAAGCTCATAGCAGCCCATACGCTATGCATCATGGAGGTAGCAAGATATATCGAGATTTGAGGGAACAGTTTTGGTGGCCGGGTCTTAAATGGGAAGTAACTGAGTTTGTGGGTAAGTGTTTGACATGCCAGCAAGTCAAAGCTAAGCATCAGTTACCGTCAGGTCTATTGCAGCCGATAAAGATTTCGCAGTGGAAGTGGGAAAGGATTACGATGGATTTTGTCAGTGGGCTACCCCTTACGCCTAGCAAGAAGGATTCAGTATGGGTGATTGTGGATCGTCTGACTAAATCGGCTCATTTCATACCAGTCCAGGTTGATTATTCACTTCAAAGGTTAGCCAAGTTGTATGTGGCAGAGATTGTAAGGTTACATGGAGTGCCAGTGTCAATTATCTCAGATAGGGATCCCAAGTTCACGTCACGGTTCTGGGAAGCTTTCCATCAGGCATTGGGTACGAGATTGGATTTCAGCACAGCTTTTCATCCGCAGTCTGATGGACAGTCAGAAAGGGTAATCCAGATTCTAGAAGACATGTTAAGGTGTTGTGTTCTGGATTTCAGCAGTAGTTGGGAGGAGTATCTACCATTGGCGGAGTTCGCTTATAACAACAGCTATCAAGCGAGTATTCAGATGGCACGATATGAGGCATTATATGGACGGAAATGTCGCACTCCTACATGTTGGACAGAACTGGGTGAACGGCAGATGTTGGGTCCGAAATTAATGGCACAAACAGAGGATACTCATCTGAAGGAAGTGTCAAACAAGCAGAAGTCTTACATCGATCTTAAGCGTAGGGATATAGAGTAAGCAGTGGGGGACAAGGTCTTTCAGAAGGTATCGTCGTGGAAGAAAGTGTTGAGATTTTGTCAGAAGGGCAAGCTAAGCCCTAAGTTTATCGGGCCATATACAACGTTGAAACGAGTGGGACCAGTAGCCTATCAGCTCGAGTTGCCAGTAGAGCTAAGTCAGACTCACGACGTGTTTCATGTTTCAATGCTTAGGCGCTATCGATCAGATCTGTCCCATGTTGTGCCAGTTGAAGAAATAGAGGTGAGCCCAGATTTGTCATTCGAGGAGGAACCAGTGCGGATTTTGCATCGGGACATCAAAGTTCTGCGTAGGAAGTCAGTTCCTTTGGTAAAAGTGTTATGGCGGAACCATGGTACGGAGGAGGCCACGTAGGAACTAGAGGATGTGATGCGGTATGTAACAGTCTGAATTTGACCCTAATCGGAACGGTGGTTTCGGGACCATGAATCCGAGTCCAATAAATTTTAAAATATTATATTTTGTGTTATTTATATGTGAATTAATGTGTGTGAAAGTTTCGTAGAAAAAAAATTATTGCTTGAGTGCTTAATTTGATAAAAAAGACTAAATCGCGTAAAGCGTAAAAGTTGCATTCTATAGATTAAAGTACTAGAATGGTGATGGCTTTTTAATGTGGAGCATCTAAAGGGTAAATAGTCCATTTTTTTAAAGTTAGTGGGTGGCTAAAGTCACAATTGCCCTTATTAAATATAATAGTTTTATTTTTATTTAAAGGTTATAATAGTAAACTAATTAAATGTTATATTATATGTTAAATAAAACATGAGAAAAGCCATTAGCATTTTATTTCTTTTCATGGCCGAACGTGTTAAAGGAAAGGGAGAAAACCTTGTTTGAATTTCGGCAACTTCAAGCTTTGATTAAAGGTTAGTTTTTAATCGATTTTTGATAAATTTTACGTTTTTGAGATCGTTGCTTTGTATAGTACCCGACCCATGTTAGAATTTTTGGAAATGAGCATGTATGAGGTTCGGCCATTGCTATATTCTTGTAATTTTTGGTGTTTTATAATTTTATATAAATGATATGTTAAAGATTAGTATATTTTGCATTGGAAATTTTGGTAAATTTGAGTATTTTAGGCTAATTTGTAAAAATGAAATTTTAGAGGGGCTTATTTGCAAAATAAATGAAATGTGATGGCTTGTAAAGTCGCTAGGAATATTCGGCCCTTGTATAGTCTTAGCTAATTTGGTGTATTTTGTGTGTTATGCAAATAGGACTAAATTGCAAAGTAGTGAAATATTAGGGGTAATATGGTAATTTGCCCATTTATGTGATTTGGGACTAAATTGAATTGAAATGTACTTGAATGAGCTGAATTTAATGTGTTTTAGATCAAGAGCAAAGAAAAACAGAATTGGATCGGGAAAGACGAAGGTTCTCGAATAGCCGATTTACACGGTCTATCGACAGCCGAGGTAATTTCTTGAGTCTAAGTACATGAAAGAGTTAATTACAAATATAGTCATTGATATTAATTGATTTATTTGAGCATTTAAATTGAGGATAGCCGAATGTTAAAGTTCACTATTGGACTTAATGTGATTTTAATTTGAAATGGAAACTTGTATATATAGGATACGTTAAGTGATTGTGGTTTAAGTACATGAATCGATAATAATGTGATGTTCATATGGTGAATTGATGAATTATAGCTGTGTTATTCGGGCTTTTAGCCTAGCGGTGCCCCCGTGTCTTAGGTGTGTTATTCGGGCTTTTAGCCTAGCAGGTCACGTGCCGGTGAAACAATTCGGGCTTAATGCCTAGCAGGTTTATAACTGGTGATTAATTTCAGACCTTGAGTCTAGCAGGCCAAGTGCCGGTGAATGTAATCTAAGCTCAGAGTATTTGCGAATTGATTTATGCACATGTCAAGAAATTTCAGCTTTGAAACATATTAATTTGACAAAGAGGTAAGTAGTTCATTTTCGTGCCACTCAAGAAAATAACGAACGAATACCTGAAGAAGTGGAAGTTTATTAACTTGATGAATGTTATATATATATACATATATATATGTGTGTGTGTGTGTGTGTGCTATAGATATGTTTGAATAGAGGATGAAAGATTATGCTATATCACTTGGTTGTGAAAAATAGATGTGATTTATATCGTACTAGGTGGTTAAAAAGGGCATATGAGATTTGGCTGTGATTTATATGTTCATGGGAGTAGAATCGAGTATCTACGGATGTGATAATTATGTATGTTCGAAGTTTAAATATGTGATGATGAGATCAATGATATTATGTTAAATGAAGTAACGATAGTTGGTATAAGTATTTGTAAATTAAAATTTCATGTTTAATACCATGAATTTATGTATTTTATGCTTGATATTAAGTATTTTTTTTTTAAATTGAGACTTACTAAGCTAGTAAGCTTACTCCGATTTCTTTTGTTTAATTGTTTCTTTATAGATTCTGGTTAAGCTACGAGCTCGAGAGGGATCGTCAAGAAAGTCATCCACACTATCGCCTCTTTTTGGTATTTTAAATCTTGGTTTTGATTTGAAGCCATGTATAGGTTAGATTAAGTTTTGAAACATATGATGTTTGATCTTGTTTATAAATATAGCCTTGCGAAAATGGCTATTTCTTTTGGTTAAGTATCATTTCTATGTTTTGGATTTCATAGCTTGTTCATAATGCTAATGGATGTTTTAAATTCGGTCATGGTCTATATCACATGTGGAAGGTGCTAAATTGGTATATATATATTAGGTGATGGTTTTTAGTAAACTTAGTCTTGGTTTTTGGTTTATATGTGAATCATGTTTGCCATGTTTATGATGCGTGCATGATCGCGACTAAGGTGAATTTATGTGCACTTGTTTATTACGTTTTACTAATGATATTTGAGTAAGACATGTGTTTCGGCTTTATGATAAATAGCATATGCTTGATATGTTTAGTAAGAATTAAATAATGCTATGTTTAAGTGATTTGGCTATGTGATATTTATACTTTTATAATGAGATATATATGTGATAGTTGGCTATATAGATCCAATTATTATTGGTAAGAAATGAATATGTTTCTTGGTTGGTTAGTTACGAATCGAAATGAAAGGTGAAATAGTATATTCGGCCAAGAGGTAATATTAATATGTTGGTATATGTAATTGATTATTAAATGGTATAATGGTTCAATTGATTTAATATGCATATGTATTACTATAATATATATCAAACTAGGCTTATGTTATATGAATTTTGATTGATACCCGATATATGTTATAATTTGCCATAAGTTGAGATATGGTTCAAATTTATATATATATATGTCATGAATGCTTAAGTTATGTGATTCAGACATTTGTGTGTATTAAGTACTGGTAATAAAACTCGTTATACATTTATTTTAATTTTAATAGGTTGTAATGTTATATAATATAGTGATGATTGCATTGCTTGTGCTTGAATTCAATTGAAGGTCTATTTCGGAATTGAGTTTAGTTTGGTAATGCCTCATAACTCTAATCCGGCGACGGATACGGGTTAGGGGTGTTACATTTGATTGGTATCAGAGCCTACGGTTTAATCGATTCTAGGACTACCGTAGCGCGTGTGAGTCTAGCTATACATGCCTTGATCATATATTGATAGTGTGGTGACCTCTGACATTCTGAACTGTGTTTTATATAGTAAACGGACACTGATCCTGAAAGAGCCGTAGCGGATGATGTAGAGAGTGTAGCGCCTGATCGTGCACACGGATCGTCTTGCGGTGAGACTCTTGACCGATTTCGGGTAGCCACGAGGGGAGGCTAAACAAGCCTTCTATCGGATGATGAACGAGTGGTTTACCCGTTTATTCGAGACTAACGGTTGTACACCAACCTCCACCCCGAATAATCCAACTCCGATACCTTCAAGACTTCGATGATAGATCCGATGAGATCTAGTAGGCCTCAGATTGATAAAATCAGGAAATTTAAATAGAAGAATTGGGCCAACGATGATGATGATGCGAGCAGTGAAATGTGGCTTGATAACACTATTCGGTACTTGATGAGCTATCTTGTACTCGGATGAATGCACGAAGTGTGCTATATCTTTACCGGGACACTTTGCATATCGGTGATGGAATACACTAGTATCGGTGGTTAGAAAGAAAAAGTGACGTGGGATTTCTTTCAACATGAATTCCGCAAGAAATATATCAGTCAAAGATTTGTTGATCAAAAACGAAAAGAATTTCTTGAACTAAAGCAGGGCAAATGATCGTGGATGAATATGAGCAAAAATTTATCAGATTGAGCCGATATGCTCTGGAGTGTGTATCAAGCCAGAAGCCATTATGTGCAAAAGGTTGAAGGCGGTTTGAATGAAGATTTAAAGTTGCTTGTTGGCATTCTTGAAATCAAAGAGTTTGTGAAACTAGTCGAGCGAGCTTGCAAAGCTGAAGAGCTCGGGAAGGAGAAAAGAAAGGCTGAGACAGAAGCTAGAGACACTCGTAAGAGATCGTCGGGTAAGAATTTCCATTCCACATCTAAGAAGTTCAGAGATGACTTCAGCCGACATAAAGCTACTTCAGATTTACCTAGACGTGATCGACCTCCAGTGGGCTCCCGAGCTACCTCAATGGCCAGTGTTGGTAACGTTCCACAGAATCGAGATGAATGCAAGCACTGTGGGAAATGGCATTCTGGGAGTTGTAGATTCCATGATCGGTCTTGCTTTAAATGTGGATTGTCAGATCATTTTATTAGAGAATGTCCGATGTTAGTTGAGCAGAATACAGTTCAGAACATTAAGTCGAGCAACACGTTAGCGCGATGCAGGCCACTCAGACTTTCAGGCAATGTAGGTGGTAGTTAGAGAGGAACGAAGAACACTACAGTTCGATCTGAGGCTAGAGCTCCAGCTAGAGCTTATGCCACACGAGCCAGAGAGGATGCTTCCTCTCCCGATGTCATTACCGGTACTTTCACCCTTTATGATACTACTGTGATTGCATGGATTGATCCTAGTTCGAATCATTCATATGTGTGTGAAACTCTAGTATTCGGTAAGACTCTGCCAGTTGAGTCTACTAAGTTTGTGATTCGTGTGTCCAACCCTTTGGGTAGATGTGTGCTTGTTAATAAAGTGTGTAAAGGTTGCCCGTTGATGATTCGGGATTCTTGCTTCCCAGCCGATTTAATGTTGTTGCCCTTCGATGAGTTCGATATAATTTTGGGAATGGACTGGTTAACTTCACATTACGCAGTGGTGAATTGCAAAAGAAAGCTAATTCATTTGAGATGTCAGAACGGGGAGATCATCAGAATTGAATCCAGTGATTTAAGTAGGTTTCCTACAGTAATATCTTCGATGTTAGCCCGAAAATATGTGAGAAAATGGTGTGAAGCTTATTTGGCGTATGTACTGGATAATAAAGTGTCTGAAAAGCATATTGAATCTGTACCGGTTGTGTGTGAATACCCAGATGTGTTTCCTGAAGAACTACCGGGCTTACCACCAGTACGAGAGATTGAGTTCGGCATTGAATTAGTACCGAGAACGACTCCGATTTCGATAGCTCCGTATCGGATGGCACCTACGGAGTTAAAAGAGTTGAAAGCACTGATTGCAAGAATTGTGAGATAGGGCTTTTTGCACAACCGAAAGCTCTCTCCTGGGGTGCACCGGTTTTATTTGTGAAAAAGAAAGATGGGACTATGCGAATGTGTATCGACTATCGGCAATTAAATAAGGTAACTATAAAGAATAAGTACCCGTTACCTCGGATTGATGACTTGTTTGATCAGCTAAAAGGGGCTTCAGTATTTTCAAAGATAGATTTGAGATCAGGCTATTATCAGTTGCGAGTCAGAGATACAGATGTGCCAAAGACTGCATTCCGGATGAGGTACGGACATTTTGAGTTTCTGGTTATGCCTTTTGGACTCATAATGCACCTGCTATTTTTATGGATCTAATGAACCGAGTCTTCAGACAGTTTTTGGATCGGTTTGTAGTAGTGTTTATTGATGATATACTGATCCATTCCAAAAATGAATCCGAGCATACCGAGCATTTGAGATTAGTGCTACAAACTTTGAGAGATCAATAGTTGTATGCGAAGTTTAGTAAGTGTGAGTTCTGGATGAAAGAGGTCAGCCTTTTGGGACATGTTGTTTCAGCATCAGGTATTCGAGTCAATCCGAACAAAATTTTGGCTATTCTTGATTGGAAGCCACCGAAGAATGTTTTTGAGATTCGAAGTTTTCTGGGACTTGCGGGCTACTACAGACGGTTTGTGAAAGGTTTTTCTGTGATAGCTACACCTTTGACAAAGCTACTACAGAAAGATGTCAAGTTTGAGTGGTCAGAAAAGTGTCAGAAAAGTTTCGAGCAGTTGAAAGCCCTTTTGACCGAAGCTCCAGTGTTAGCTCACCTAAATTGGGTAAAGAAATTTGTGTATGTATTCGATGCTTCCTTAAGTGGTTTGGGCTGTGTATTGTTAGTGCGGGGAAGGCGAGTAGTAGCCTCACGCATGGAGACAATTGAAGCCGCATGAAAGAAATTACCCGACGCATGATTTGGAGCTTGCAGCCATTGTGTTCGCACTGATGATTTGGCGTCATTACTTATTCGGCGAGAAATGCCATGTTTACTCGGATCATAAAAGTTTGAAGTATTTCATGACTCAAAAAGACCTGAATTTAAGACAACGCAGGTGGTTGGAATTGTTGAAAGACTATGAATTGGTGATTGACTACCATCCGGGAAAAGCTAACGTTGTTGCAGATGCGTTAAGTCGAAAATCATTGTTTGCTCTTCGTGCAATGAACGCACAGATAGCTATGTCTGGTGATGGTTCGATCATAGCTGAGTTACAAGCAAGACCGATGTTTATTCAGCAAATTTGTGATGCATAGAAAGTTGACAAAGATTTGATTGCTCATTTTACATGCATTTTTTTTTATTATGTTATTTTATGATGTATGGTTGAATTCTGTAAATGGGCTCAAGCCCAGCATGATATCTTGACGATCTGGCCCAAAAATGGTGGTAAGTGAATTGCACACTGAGTTCTTTGTAACTCACCCAAATTTTTATTAACCATTTCAGGTAATGGAAATTGACGTGGACTTGGGCCGGAGATGACTTGGTGGAGGCCATACTACGAACTTGGGTTTTATGAACTATGACTTTATTTAAGTTTTTATTTTAATTACTATTATTGGTTTGATGTAATAAGGCCTCTAAGTATGTTTTATGGATTTTATTGTGTGGATGGTTTAAATTTTATTTCTAAACTCTTAATATGGTTTTATCTTATATATACTAAGTTTTCTTAAGAACATTGGTTTTATAACAAAATTTTTGGACACTATAAATTATTTTAAATTTCTTCAAAGTTTATTATCTTAAGATTTTGACAATTATATTTTGACGTTAAGTTTTCAAACAATTATTTTTCTTGAAACACCAAAATTTCAAATCCTCGTACTAAATTTTTATTAAATTCGATTTTCAAATGTTTTTGTAGCATTAATTTATTGTAAATCTTGAAAAGAAACGAAAATATGTTTGGTGTGACAAACCAAATCTCGTCTAAACGCATAGACCGGGTTTGGGGTGTTACATTTAGTGGTATAAGAGCCCAGTTTCAAAACTCGGCTGTGGTTTGGGTTCGATAATGAAATCTGTTTGAAAAATAATTTAAATATCTAGACTTTTGATTTAAAGGTAGTATGGCACCATGAGCATCCCGCGCCAAGTCAAGTAAGTATCAGATATCGATTGATTGTGCATTACGATTATGATATGATTATAAGAAACACTCTAGAACTTCTAGTTTTAGGTGTTAAAACCGTAGAGATTGAGACAATGGATATTGTTGCGAAAACATTCTATCTCTTTCATATCATAAGACATCGTTAATAAACAACCTGAAATATTATTCTGATTCATAAAACTCTTAATCAGATTAAATCGAATTAGTCGCTATGAGCACTAGAGGACGTGGTCGTGGACGCGGTAGGCGTGGCCGTGGTAGAGGACGAGGTGTTAGGGGCGTAACTGATGTGCCGGGTCATATGCCGGAAATGGATGCACCTGCGTCACTCGAGAGTGAGACGGGATCGCACGACCATATGGAAGAGGATAATCTTTGTTACACGAGCAATGCTGCGAGTACTTCAAGCGGTCATTTGGATCGAGAATGGACCAACGGCTCGTGGGTCGATATCGAGCGATCAAATCCGAAGAGAGAGCGAGGTTTTCGAGAGGTGTCTCGAGTAGCTCCCAAAGTCATTGAATATTGGCTTGAGGCAGAGAGCGAATTATGGACGATCTTGAGTGCTTTGTGGAACAAAAGCTAAGAGGAGCGGTATCTTTGTTGTTGAGAGACGAAGCTTACCAATGGTGGCTTACTATCCGAGAAGGCACCGATGTCGCTTTGGTTAATTGGGAGTTCTTTAAGGCTTCCTTTCAAGGAAAATATGTGGGAACAAGCTATGTGGATGCCCGAAGGAAGGAATTCTTGAACTCGGTGCAAGGAAATAAGACGATGGCGAAGATATGAGGTGAGTTCTTACGTTTGAGTCGCTATGCTCGAACGATAGTGGCAACGGACCATGAGCGTTGTGTGCGCCGAGGACGGTTTGAAAGACGAGTTGCGGGTTCGATAGCCCCACAACAAGTTAGAACTTTTGCCGCTCTTGTGGAGAAGGCCAAGATAGCCGAAGAGGCTAAGAACTCGGAACGTCAAAGCGGGAGCAAGTTCGAGGCAAGAGAGATTTGAAGAATTCGGGCTCTTCGAGAAGGTTTTGAAGAGGTCTCGGAATGATGAATCATTTCAAGGTAGGATACTGTAGTGCGTTATCAGTCGAGTCGACATCTTTGAATGTGGGAAAAGACATCCCGGAGAATGTTGGAGGAAGGCGGGTGCTTGCTATAAATGTGGATCGACAGAGCATCAATATAGGAGTTGCCCTCGGCGTATGGACACAACTCAAGAAGTTCGTGCTCTCGATGCACCACCGCGCAAGAGGAGCTCAAAGAACCACCAGAGAGGTCGTGGGACCGGGTCGTGGTGGTAATGGGCTGGGCGTGGTCAAGGTGCGGTGGGTCGAGGCAATGGTCCTAGAGGCAACGCGGATGCAAGACGACCCGGGGGTGGTGTATGCGGTCGGACGTCGTGAGGATGGCAATGCACACGATGTGATAAATCGCACGTTCTTCATTTACGATGTACCCGTTATTGCCTTAATAGATATTGGTTCTACTCATTCGTATGTTGCTAGCACCATAATCGAAACTTGAAATTAGACTCAAATTTCCGATAATGAGATGAGGTGATTAGTCCCTTAGGTCGATCGGTGGTGGTTAATAAACTGTTTAGAGAGCGTGCCCTTAGTTATTCAAGGAGAAACATTCTTGGCAAATTTGATGGAATTGCCTTTTGGCGAAGTCGATATCATTCGGGCATGGATTGGTTGGTTAAGCAGGCGCAATTGGATTGTGTCTTGAAAAGCGGATGTTGATAAGAATCTGCGGAGGATAAGGAGGTAGTTATGATAGGCGAGCAGAGAAATTTCTTGGCAAACGTGATTTTTTTGCGTTAAAGGCGGAGAAGTTGAGTGCGAAAAGGATATGGAGCATTTTTAGCATTTATTAGTGCTTTAGATGCCAAAGAGCTGTCAGTGGAAGATGTGAGAACGGTGAAGGAATTTTCGGATGTTTTTCCTGAAGAACTTCCTGGTGTACCTCCAGATCGGGAAGTGGAATTTGGTATTGAGCTTTTGCCCGGAACTGCTCCAGTGTCCATTGCTCCTTATAGAATGGCAGAAGGAGTTGTCTGAGCTTAAAGCCCAAATTCAAGAACCGCTAGATCGGGGTTTTATTCGACGAGAGTGTGTCTCAGTGGGAGCACCGGTTTTGTTTGTTAAGAAGAAAGATGGGTCAATGCGTATGTGTATTGACTATAGGCAATTGAATAAGCTGACGATCAAGAATCGGTACCCTCTGCCGAGGATTGACGACCTGTTTGATCAATTGAAGGGAGCTTCTGTTTTCTCCAAGATTGATTTAAGGTCGGGTTACCACCAGCTTAAGGTGAAAGAAGCGGATATTCACAAGATGGCGTTTGAACCCGATTTACGGACACTATGAGTTTTTGGTGATGCCGTTTGGGTTGACCAATGCACCAGCTGCATTTATGGATATGATGAACCGGGTCTTTCAACCATTCTTAGATCGGTTTGTAGTGGTATTCATAGATGACATTCTGGTTTATTCGAGGAGCGAAGAAGAGCATGACTCGCATTTGCGGATTGTATTGCAAGTGCTTCAGAATAATCAGTTGTATGCCAAATTCAGTAAATGTGAATTTTGGTTAAGAGAAGTGACTTTCTTGGGTCATGTTGTATCAGCCGAAGGAATAAGGGTGGATCCTCGGAAGATTGAAGCTGTATTGGATTGGAAACCACCGAAGTCGGTAGCTGAGATTCGGAGTTTCTTGGGTTTGGTGGATATTATAGGACGCTTTGTTGAGGGTTCTCGTTGATTGTCGCACCTCTAACTAAGCTTTTTGCGGAAGGGAGTGCCGTTTGTATGGACCGACAAGCAAAGAAGAAAGTTTCGAGCGATCGAAGAAGGTTTTAACAGGCGCGCGGTATTGATTCAACCTGAGGCTGGGAAGGAGTTTACAGTTTATTGTGATGCGTCACATACGGGTTTAGGTTGCGTATTGATGCAAAGTGGGAAAGTAGTAGCTTATGCTTCTCGTCGATTGAGACCGCACGAAGTGAACTACCCTACTCATGATTTGGAGTTAGCAGTGGTGGTGTTTGCCTTAAAGATTTGGAGGCATTACCTATATGGTGAAAAGTCTATTATCTATACGGATCACAAGAGTCTTAAGTATCTTCTTACTCGAAGGAGTTAAACTTGAGACAACGGAGATGGGTGGAGTGTTAAAGGACTATGATTTCTCTATTGAGTATCATCTGGAAAGGCTAATGTGGTGGCGGACGCATTAAGTCGTAAGGTGGTATCGATTTGAGAGCTATGTTTGCCCATTTGAGTTTGTATGAGGATGGTAGTTTGATAGCGGAACTTCAAGTGAAGCCTTTGTGGTTGGAACAAATTAAGGAAAAACAGATGTTAGATGAGAAGTTGAGACTTTTAATTCACAAGTGGAAAATGATGGAATTGAGGATTTTGGAATAAATTCGAGAAGGTGTATTGTGCTTTCGTGGAAGAGTGCAGTATGCCTAGGGACTCGAGATCCGAGGCAAATGATTTTGCGGGAGGCGCATAGTAGTCCTTATGCTATGCATCCCGGAGGAAATAAGATGTATCGGGATCTTCGTGAACGGTTTTGGTGGCTGGATTGAAGCGGAGATTTGAATTTGTGGGAAAATGCTTAACTTGTCGCCACAAGTGAAGGCGGAGCATCAATTGCCGTCAGTCTTTACAACCGATTAAGATTCCTCTTTGGAAATGGGAGCGGATAACAATGGATTTTGTTAGTGGGTTACCTTTAACGCCTACTAAGAAAAACTCTGTTTGGGTAATTGTTGATCGTTTGACTAAGATCGCTCATTTTCTACCGGTTAAATGCGGACTACTCGTTGCGAAGTTGGTTAAACCGTATGTATCTGAAATCGTGAGGTTGCATGGGGTACCAGATCGATTATATCGGATCGGGATCCTAGGTTTACATCTCGATTTTGGAAAGCTTTGCATGAAGCTTTGGGTACAAAGCTTAACTTCAAGATCTGGCTTTTCATCCTCGATCGGATGGTCAAAGTCGAGAGAGTGATTTGGATTCGGAAGACATGTTGGGGATGTGTAATCGACTTCAAAGGTAGTTGGGAGGATTTTCACAGTTAGCGAATTTGCGTACAACAACAAACTACCAGTCTAGCATTCGAGATGGCACCCTACGAGGCATTGTATGGTCGTAGGTGTCGTTCTCCTATTTGTTGGACCGAGTTGGGCGATCGGCGATTGTTAGGACACGAGATGATTTTCAAAGCGGAAGAAAAAGTGAAAGCTATTCGAGCACGGTTAAAGGAAGCTTTGGATAGGCGAAGAAGTCGTATGCGGATCCAAGCGTAAGGATATTGAGTATGCCGTAGGAGATCAAGTTTTCTTAAAGGTCTCACCTTGGAAAAAGATATTGATTCGGGAAGAAGGGCAAGTTGAGTCCTAGATACATTGGACCATATCATGTGGTGAAACGAGTTGGTCCAGTGGCCTATCAAATCGAATTACCTCCGAATTGAGTCAAATTCATAATGTTTTCCATGTGTCCATGTTGAGGCGCTATAGATCGGATCCTTCGCGCACATAGTACCGGTAGAAGAAGTGGAGTTGAATTCGGATTTGTCTTTTGAGGAAGAACCGGTGGAAATCTTAGACCGAGACGTTAAGGTACTAAGAAAGAAACGGTGCCGTTGGTCAAAGTGTTATGGCGTAACCACGGAGTGGAGGAAGCTACGTGGGAGCTGAGGATGCAATTCGACAACAATACCCTCATCTTTTCAGCCGGTGTAAATTTCGAGGACGAAATTTTCTTTTAGGGTAGAGTTGTCACACCACGAAAATTCGAGTAATTTATTTTCTTTGTGTGCTTTGAGTAATTATTCTAGAAAGTAAAATTTTTCGATTTATTTTTTCGTGGTTAGTATAGTCTGAAGAAGGATTTAAAATTTTATTAGATGGAATATTTTTTTAAATTTTGAGAAATTATTTATGGAAGTGGATTAAGTGGCTATGACACATAAATTAATTTAAGTGTCAAAGTGAGGCATAAGATGAGTGCATGGCAAAGTGGTGTTGGCGCATGGGTTTAGGCATGAGGAGAAGGTTCGAATCCCTTGTGTAGCATCTAGGTGAATTTTATTTTTGATTTTTCTGCCCATGTATAGCAAGTGTCGGCCAAGAGCATAAATGAAAGGTGTTGACTTGTTATTTTTGGTGAGAATGTCAAAGGAATAAGGAAAATTTGAACTTAAGGAAGGGTATCAAGAAAATAAGGAAAGGTGTGAAGATATGAGGCAAGAATCAAGGAATTATTTTGGAAACAATATCTTGGCTTAATGACCAAGCATATGGACGGCATTATGGCTAGGGGGGGAGCCGAATTTTGGTGATAGTTTTGGCTAGGAATTTTAGTTTTTGTTTTGGTCATTTTTAGTTTTGTGCATAGTTTTGCTATTCTCTCAACCTTTTCTCCCTTTGGCCGAATTTGAGTATTGGTAAGCCTTGTTAATTTTTGACCATTTGGTCATTTTTGCACATCAATTGGTATTCTTCGTGCCTTATTTTCATTAGTGTCGAAAATCTCCTACACCAAAAGCTTTTCTCTTTCTCTTTTCTTCTCCCCATTGCCGAATATCCATCTCTCTCTCAAGCTCATCTTTTTCTTTTCTTTTTCTTCTATTCACTTTGAAATCAAAGCAACATCATCACCATCTTTCTCCTATTTTATTCTTTTCAATTGAAATTCTCTCTACCTACACTTTCATGGCCGAATATTAAGGTGTTCATAAGCTAAATTATTTTCTTCTCTCCTTAATCTCACATAGCCGAATCCTTCTTAAATCCATTCTATTCTCGAATCTTTTCTTTTCGACGTGGAATATAGGTAAGAGTTCTTTTCGTTTCGATTAGTTATAGTGGTTATAGCCGAATATTAATGTTGGCATGAAGGCATTATTTGGATCAAAATAAACGTTTATTTTATTAACGTTTATTTTGTTAAACTTTAGTGCGATAACGGAAAGTTGGAATCAAGAAGTTGTGGGTGACAAAGCGTAGGAATCGATTCTCGTGGTAAGGAAATCACATCTTTTAAACTTTAGAATTTTTTTTTTCGATATCATTAGATTAATGTTCTTTGCCTTTGAAGACATTCAAAATAGGGAAGAAAAGAGCGGTGTTTAGCCTTCGGAAGAAGGGAGGTTCTGTTATTCCCCCTAAGTACAAGCAAAAGACTATTTCAGGAATCCGGGATTTTCCACCGAGTTGCGGACGTTCAACCGAGGAAAATCAATTATTCGAAGTCGTTCGTACTCCCGAACCATTATTTGTTCGTGGATTAGATTCGGTTAGCGAACCATCAATCGGAGAGAAATCGCAAGTAGAAGTCTTACGAAAATCCGAGGGTAAATTTCTAGATCGCTATATTTAGATCGGTTTTATTATAGATTATAGTGTTTTAATTAACACAATACGTATAGGTGTTGAAGAGCGGGAAAGTTTAATTCTCTCCATAACTGTGTGTGTAAATTCACACTCATTTTGAGTTAGATTTCTAATCATAAGTATTGCGATAAAATCGTGAAAATGGTAAATCCGGAATTTTACTGAGAATTGATACTTTTGTGAAAATGCATGCAAGCGGTTAAAACCAGAAATATGCGAAAAAGCATTAAATCGATAAAATGGGCCGATAATACTCTAGTTCGATAAAATGGGCGATAATACTCTAGTTCGATAAAATGGGCGATAATACTCTAGTTCGATAAAATGGGCGATAATACTCTAGTTCGTTTAAATGGGGTAGAAAATACTCTAGTTCGATAAATTGGGCTAAAATGGGCCAAAGTTCACTAAACTACTAAATGGGCTAGTTGTTAAATTGTTTATATTGGCCTAATGAAATATTTATTGATAAACCCACCGATGTCATAGAATAATTAAAAATCATTATGTGATTATATTTTGTTATATACGCATGATTGCATGGGGTGGGTTATATGAAGAAGAAGAATGGCCATTGCCACAAATTTGGCTCATTGCCTCTAGTTTGGTGGCTCGCCACAAAATTGGCTCAATGCCTCTAGTTCGGTGGCTCGCCACAAATTCGCTAAATGCCTCTAGTTCGGTGACAATGTCACAATCTAGTTGATGAGTGCACTACAAAATTATTTAAGGGCTTTAAGCCCATGTTTGTGTGTGTTTGGCGGGGTGGGTTGACTTGATCCCCACAGGTGTGTTGGTTGGTACGGGGGTGATAGCGGATGGATACTAGGTTGGTTTGGGAAATTCATTTTACATGCATTTTTTTTCACCCTCATCTGACCCGAATCTGGCGTGCCACATGGAAGTGTTTTTTTTCAAAACCATCTTTTCAATTGTTAACAACTTGTTTGAGACTTATAGCCTCTTTGTTAAAACCCAAAACACTTAAGCAATTGTGTCTACGTGAAACCATAATTATCTTTAATAAACCTTTTCGTTTGAAAGCTTATTTGAAATAAACGATTTACGAAAATGTGACGCGTTTGAAATAGAGTTGCAAAAACATTTTGAAACATTGCTAAAACGCGTCGATAAAATACAAGTACTTTTGAGAGATTGATTTATGAATCACAATTCAAGGAATTGGACTTTCAATCCGTGACTTTTGAAAATGTCATTAATAATTTGAAAGAGAGTTCGAGTTAAAACATATTTGAAAAAGTTTATTTTGAAATCCATTTGTTAATCGATTTTGGAAAACCTATATTTTAGTTTTTAGAAAAATTCTCGTTTAAAACAATTTAAGCAAAATACTAAGTAAACCAACCATGAAGCAAATAATAAAATACTCTAGAGGCCTTATTACAATTTAAACCAAAATAGCAAAATAATAAAATAAACGAAAATAAAAATTTAAAATTTGATAACACCATTTTGGAAATATAGCCTCCACCGAGTCATCCATGGGCCCAAGTCCTCACTACGGAGCATTACCTACAAGGGTTGAGAGAAAGGGGGGTGAGTTACAAGTACTCAGTGTATAATCCCCTTACCATCATCCACTGGTCGGAACACACATAGCAATATTTTGGGCCTAGTAGGATTGGGCCATTTGGGCCTTGGGCTTAGAAGGTGTTTAAAATCTTCAAGAATATGAGAATGGTGTTATTGCAAATTGGACTTATTAGTTAAGTGGATTTGGAAGGTTACGAGTTTCTATGAAGTCTCGGGTTTAATTGGGCTTTATGAAAAATTTGGTATTTTAGCACTTTAAGGAGAGATGGTAAGTAGCTTCAAGACATATGGAAATTTATGAGTAAATAGCTTGCATAAATGAGCTATTGGTAAAAGGGCTATGGCGCCACATGAAGTAATTTGAGGGAAGAAGTTCAAATCCCATTGTGTGCAAATTTTGATTATTTTTGCATGCTTTCCTTAAGTGTCGGTCAAGAGGTATTTATGGTAAGGTGGACTTCTTATTTTTGGCAAGATGGCTAAGAGAAAAGGCAAGGTTGAAGTTGGGGAAAGGAATCAAGAGAAATAGGAAAGAAAGGGGGACATGAGGCTTATTCCATGGATGATGTTTTGGAAAGCTTGGGTGGCCAAAATCTTATCCTAAGGGAGGATGCATGTGGGCGCTTTTTGGAGTAATTAGGTGGCTGAAATTTTATTTGGCATTTGGTAAAGTCTTAGCCTTGTTTTGGCCAAAAATCCTTTTGACAACTTTGTGCCATTTCTCTCAATTTTGCAACCCTCCTTGCCAAATCATAGTAGCACAATAGTGCATTGTTTTTCCTCTCAAATTCTTTTCTTTTCCTTTGCTTTGTGCCGAAATTAGAAGCCTTGGTGACCATATTTTCTTCTTTCTTTTTACTTTGGCCGAATTCCCCTAGCACAATTGTGCACTTTCTTGCTCTTTTGTTTTATCAAGATTTTCATCTATTGTTTATTCCCTTTTGATAGCCGAAATTACAAGGCACTCTTCTTCCATCCAATCTCTTCTTAATCAAATCGGTAAGTGATCGTATATTCCTCTTTTCATTTCTTTTTCTTTTCTTCCAAGCCATATATTGGTGAAGGGGTGTATTGTGGTGATTCTTTCTCAAGCCGAATAAGGTGTGGCTAACATTGTTTTTGTGTTAATCACTTCTAAGGACTCGAAGTACTTTATCGGAGGGCCAATCGAACACCTATCCCTCGTAATAAGAGACTCGGATTGTTGGTAAGTGATAGATTGTTAATCAATCAAAATAATTGGTTGAAGTGGTAAATTCGGTTTTGGAATTAATTGTTGATCGATTGTATCTTTAGGTGCCGCGGAGAATATCGTGTTACGGATTCCGAATAAGGTGTGTAATCCCGTACCCTTCCGAATATATGCTTGAAATGGTGAGTAAATCTCACATCTCTCTGAAATTTTACATGAAATATTCTGTGATTCGGTAGAAATACCAAAGAAAATCGATAACCGGCATCCGTGATCACTCGGATGTGCGTATACTCGTAGTGGTAAACGTGTTTTGTAATAAAATAGTTTCAGTCAGAAACAGTGGCGTGTTTTTGAAAAATCACGAAAAATTGGATAAAAGGAATTACAAAGTGAGTAAGATATCAGATTAAAGCTTACTGTGTCTATTTTAATATGGAAGAAACGGAGAAGGAAAAGGAATTTTATATTCGGAGATATGAAAATTTTAGTGAGCTGGTTCTGAATGACTTCGAGGTATTCTGTTCTATCTTGGAAAAATCTTATAAAATTGTACAAAGTGAATTAAGAGTTATAATTGATATGTATGGATTCCTTGGTGAATCTAATTTCAAAAGAAATAAGTGGGAGCAGTAGATGAAAAGCGTACAGTAAGATATTTGAGATTAAGTTAAGAGAGGTCAGAATCATCAGACAGTGAAACAAGGGAAATTTTAAGGAATAAACTGTACTAAATGGTTAAGTTAAAAATTCTGGAAAAATTATAGTTGAAAGATATACGAGTCTAGTTTCAAGGAAAATTTACGGATTTAGATTTCGAGTTTTCTAACTCGAGTTATGGTCAATTTAGTCAGTGTGACGCAGTTGGACAGTTTCATTTTATGCCCCGAATTAGTAATTAAGCCTAGGTTGCGAAAATTACCATCATACCCTTAGAGGGTAAATTACTGAATTACCCTTAGTGGGTACGATTACCGAATTATGAAAATGCCCTTACGGGTCAAGTTACGAAAATGCCCCTAATGGGTCGAATTACAAAAATGTCCTTATGGACTGAATTATGAAAATACCCTTTTATGGGTCAAATTGAAATATGTTGCTATATGGGCCTCATGTGATTAATGGGCCAAAAATACTCTAGTTTGATAAAATGGGCCAAAAATACTCTAGTTCGATAAATGGGCCAAAAATACTCTAGTTCGATAAAATGGACCAAAAAAATATTCTAGTTCGATATATGGGCCAAAGTCCGCTAAATTGCTAAATGGACAAGTTTCTAAATTGTTTTATGGGCCCAAATGAAATGATTAATGATAAACCCATTTATGTTATGGATTATTTGATAAATTGTTATATGGCTATATTTTACTATACACGCATGATTGCATGGGCGGGGTATTTGATGAAGAGAAGAATGGCTGTTGCCAAAAATCTAGTTCGGTGGCTCTCGCCACAAATTTGGCTAAATGCCTCTAGTTAGGTGGTGGCTCTCGCCACAAATTTGGCTAAATGCCTCTAGTTCGGTGGCCCGCCACAAATTTGGCTATATGCCTCTAGTTCGGTGACAATGTCACAATCCAGTTCAGTAGTGCACTACAATTTTATTAAAAGGCTTAATGCCTACAATTGGTGTGTTTGGCGGGGTGGGTTGACTTGATCCCCACAGTGTATTGGTTGGTACTTGGGGTGTTAGCGGATGGAAATTAGGCTTGTTTGGGAATTGCATATCACATGCATATTATAAACATGTTATTATGTTATAATTGTAAATGGGCTTAGGCCCAAAATATTGCTATGTGTGTTAGACAGTGGATGATGGTAAGGGGATTATACACTGAGTACTTGTAACTCACCCCCTTTCTCTTAACCCCTTGTAGGTAATGCTCAGTAGTGAGGACTTGGGCCCATGGATGACTCGGTGGAGGCTATATTTCCAAAATGGTGTTATCAAATTTTAAATTTTTATTTTCGTTTATTTTATTATTTTGCTATTTTGGTTTAAATTGTAATAAGGCCTCTAGAGTATTTTATTATTTGCTTCATGGTTGGTTTACTTAGTATTTTGCTTAAATTGTTTTAAACGAGAATTTTTCTAAAAACTAAAATATAGGTTTTCCAAAATCGATTAACAAATGGATTTCAAAATAAACTTTTTCAAATATGTTTTAACTCAAACTCTCTTTCAAATTATTAATGACATTTTCAAAAGTCACGGATTGAAAGTCCAATTCCTTGAATTGTGATTCATAAATCAATCTCTCAAAAGTACTTGTATTTTATCGACGTTTTCGCAATGTTTCAAAATGTTTTTGCAACTCTATTTCAAACGTCACATTTTCGTAAATCGTTTATTTCAAATAAGCTTTCACAACCGAAAAGGTTTATTAAAGATAATTATGGTTTCACGTAGACACAATTGCTTAAGTGTTTTGGGTTTTAACAAAGAGGCTATAAGTCTCAAACAAGTTGTTAACAATTGAAAAGATGGTTTTGAAAAAAAACACTTCCATGTGGCACGCCAGATTCGGGCCTAACTTCTAGGCCGGGTTTGGGGTGTTACAATTGCTAGTAGAATTCAGTGTGAAAAAGGTGCAGAATCAGATTTTCAGATTGATGCAAATGACTGTTTGAATTTTAAAAGCCGAATGTGTGTTCTGAAGAACTCAGATTTGATACAGATGATTCTGAGTGAGGCCCATAGTGGTCGACTATCGATACATCCGGGTAGTACAAAAATGTATAACGATTTGAAACAGTTCTATTGGTGGCCTGGCATGAAACGGGATATATCTGAATTTGTTTCGAAATGCTTAGTTTGTCAACAAGTAAAAGCTGAGCATCAAGTGCCATCCGGACTACTTCAGCCAATCATGATACCTGAATGGAAATGGGATAGAATTACAATAGATTTTGTATCCGGTCTCCCTATGACACCGAGTAAGAAAGATGCCATTTGGGTTATAGTTGATAGACTGACCAAATCAGCTCATTTTGTACCAGTTCGTACGGACTATTCACTCGATAAACTTGCCGAATTGTATGTATCACAGATTGTGAGATTGCATGGTGTATCGAGTTCCATTGTTTCAGACAGAGACCCGAGATTCACATCGCGGTTTTGGAAGAAGTTGCAAGATGCTTTAGGCACTAAACTTCATTTTAGTACAGCCTTTCATCCGCAGACAGACGGTCAGTCCGAGCAAACTATTCAGATACATGAGGACATGTTGAGATGTTGCATTCTCGAGTTTGAAGGTACGTGGGAACGATACCTACCTTTGATTGAATTTGCTTACAATAATAGCTTTCAATCTAGTATCAAAATGGCACCTTATGAAGCCTTGTACGGGCGAATATGTCGAACACCATTATACTGGACTGAGCTCAGCGAGAATAATATACACGGGGTTGATTTGATTAAAGAAACTGAACAAAAAGTGGCTGTGATCAGAAATACTTTGAAAGTTGCCTCAGATCGACAAAAGTCTTATGCTGACTTAAAGTGTAAAGATATTGAATTTCAAATCAGAGATCGAGTATTCTTGAAAGTTTCTCCGTGGGAAAAAGGTACTCCGATTTGGTCGGAAAGGCAAACTTAGTCCGAGATTCATCGGACCTTATGAAATCACTAAACGTATTGGGCCTGTTGCTTATAGGTTGAAGTTGCCCTCTGAGTTAGAAAAGATACATGACGTATTTCACGTTTCGATGCTTCGTAAGTACAGATCAGATCCGTCTCATGTGATCACATCGTCAGAGATTGAAATTCGATCTGATTTGACATATGATGAAGAACCGATCCGTATCTTAACTCGGGAAATGAAAGAGTTAAGAAACAAAAGGATCCGATTAGTGAAAGTACTATGGAATCGGCATGGAATTGAAGAGGCTACATGGGAGCCTGAGGTTTCAATGAGGCAACAATATCCGACTTTGTTTAACGGTAAGATTTTCGAGGACGAAAATCCTTAAGGGGGGAGAGTTGTAACAGTCTGAATTTGACCCTAATCGGAACGGTGGTTTCGAGACCATGAATCCGAGTCCAATAAATTTTAAAATATTAACTTTGTGTTATTTATATGTGAATTAATGTGTGTGAAAGTTTCGTAGAAAAAAAAATTATTGTTTGAGTGCTTAATTTGATAAAAAGGACTAAATCGCGTAAAGGGTAAAAGTTGCATTCTATAGTGTAAAGTACTAGAATGGTGATGGCTTTTTAATGTGGAGCATCTAAAGGGTAAATAGTCCATTTTGTTAAAGTTAGTGGGTGGCTAAAGTCACAATTGCCCTTATTAAATATAATAGTTTTATTTTTATTTAAAGGTTATAATAGTAAACTAATTAAATGTTATATTATATGTTAATTAAAACATGAGAAAAGCCATTAGCATTTTATTTCTTTTCATGGCCGAATGTGTTAAAGGAAAGGGAGAAAACCTTGTTTAAATTTCGGCAACTTCAAGCTTTGATTTAAGGTTAGTTTTTAATTGGTTTTTGATAAATTTTACGTTTTTTGAGATCGTTGCTTTGTATAGTACCCGACCCATGTTAGAATTTTTGAAAATGAGCATGTATGAGGTTCGGCCATTGCTATATTCTTGTAATTTTTGGTGTTTTATAATTTTATATAAATGATATGTTAAAGATTAGTATATTTTGCATTGGAAATTTTGGTAAATTTGAGTATTTTGGGTTAATTTGTAAAAATGAAATTTTAGAGGGGTTTATTTGCAAAATAAATGAAATGTGAGGGCTTGTAAAGTTCCTAGGAATATTCGGCCCTTGTATAGTTTTAGCTAATTTGGTGTATTTTGTGTGTTATGCAAATAGGACTAAATTGCAAAGTAGTGAAATATTAGGGGTAATATGGTAATTTGTCCATTTATGTGGACTAAATTGAATTGAAATGTACTTGAATGAGCTGAATTTAATGTGTTTTAGATCAAGAGCAAAGAAAAACGGAATTGGATCGGGGAAAGACGAAGGTTCTCGAATAGCCGATTTACACGGTCTATCGACAGCCGAGGTAAGTTCTTGAGTCTAAGTACATGAAAGAGTTAATTACAAATATAGTCATTGATATTAATTGATTTATTTGAGCATTTAAATTGAGGATAGTCAAATGTTAAAGTTCACTATTGGACTTAATGTGATTTGAATTTGAAATGAAAACTTGTATATATAGGATACGTTAAGTGATTGTGGTTTAAGTACATAAATCGATAATAATGTGATGTTAATATGGTGAATTGATGAATTATAGCTGTGTTATTCGGGCTTTTAGCCTAGCAGGCCCTGTGCCGGTGTGTTATTCGGGCTTTTAGCCTAGCAGGCCCTGTGCCGGTGTGTTATTAGGGCTTTTAGCCTAGCAGGCCCTGTGCCGGTGTGTTATTCGGGCTTTTAGCTAGCAGGCCACATGCCGGTGAAACAATTCGGGCTTAATGCCTAGCAGGTTTATTACCGGTGATTAATTTCAAACCTTGAGTCCTGCAGGCCAAATGCCGGTGAATGTAATCTAAGCTCAGAGTATTTGCGAATTGATTTATGCACATGTCAAGAAATTTCAGCTTTGAAACGTATTAATTCGACAGAGAGGTAAGTAGTTCATTTTCGTGCCACTCAAGAAAATAACGAACGAATACCTGAAAAAGTGGAAGTTTATTACCTTGACGAATGTTATATATATATATGTGTGTGTGTGCGCGCTATAGATATGTTCAAATAGAGGATAAAAGATTATGCTATATCACTTGGTTGTGAAAAATAGATGTGATTTATATCATACTAGGTGGTTAAAAAGGGCATGTGAGATTTGGCTGTGATTTATATGTTCATGGGAGTAGAATCGAGTATCTACGGATGTGATAATTATGTATGTTCGAAGTTTAAATATGTGATGATGAGATCAATGATATTATGTTAAATGAAGTAATGAGAGTTGGTATAAGTATTTGTAAATTAAAATTTCATGTTTAATACCATGAATTTATGTATTTTATGCTTGATATTAAGTATTTTTTTTAAACTTGAGACTTACTAAGCTAGTAAGCTTACTCCGATTTCTTTTGTTTAATTGTTTGTTTATAGATTCTGGTTAAGCTACGAGCTCGAGAGGGATCGTCAAGAAAGTCATCCACACTATCGCCTCTTTTTGGTATTTTAAATCTTGGTTTTGATTTGAAGCCATGTATAGGTTAGATTAAGTTTTGAAACATATGATGTTTGATCTTGTTTATAAATATAGCCTTGCGAAAAGGGCTATTTCTTTTGGTTAAGTATCATTTCTATGTTTTGGATTTCATAGCTTGTTCATAATGTTAATGGATGTTTTAAATTCGGTCATGGTCTATATCACATGTGGAAGGTGCTAAATTGGTGTATATATATATATATATATATATTAGGTGATGGTTTTTAGTAAACTTAGTCTTCGTTTTTGGTTTATATGTGAATCATGTTTGCCATGTTTATGATGCGTGCATGATCGCGATTAAGGTGAATTTATGTGTACTTGTTTATTACGTTTTACTAATGATATTTGAGTAAGACATGTGTTTCGGCCTTTTGATAAATAGCATATGCTTGATATGTTTAGTAAGAATTAAATAATGCTATGTTTAAGTGATTTGGCTATGTGATATTTATACTTTTATAATGAGATATATATATGTGATAGTCGGCTATATAGATCCAATTATTATTGGTAAGAAATGAATATGTTTCTTGGTTGGTTAGTTACGAAACCAAATGAAAGGTGAAATAGTATATTCGGCCAAGAGGTAATATTAATATGTTGGTATATATAATTGATTATTAAATGGTATAATGGTTCAATTGATTTAATATGCATATGTATTATAGTAATATATATGAAACTCGGCTTATGTTATATGAATTTTGATTGATACCCGATATATGTTATAATTTGCCATAAGTTGAGATATGGTTCAAATATATATATATAAGTCATGAATGCTTAAGTTATGTGATTCAGACATTTGTGTGTATTAAGTACTGGTAATAAAGCTCGTTATACATTTATTTTAATTTTAATAGGTTGTAATGTTATAAAATATAGTGATGATTGCATTGCTTGTGCTTGAATTCAATTGAAGGTCTATTTCGGAATTGAGTTTAGTTTGGTAATGCCTCATAACTCTAATCCAGCGATGGATACGGGTTAGGGGTGTTACACGGCAGCAATACCTTCAACTCTTCTAACCAGGTAATTTCGAGGCCGAAATTATTTTAAGGGGGTAGAATTGTAACATCCTTAAATCGGGGTCTCTGCATATTTGCGTGATTGCATATGATAGAATGTTAGTCGTGCTAGTTCAGGGTGTTCTGGGATCCAGGCATGACCTCGGGTTAGGCCTGAGTCATGGCTAAAAATTTTGTTTTAAGTACTTAGGAAAGGGGAGCTAAGGAAGTTAGGGGTTAAAAGGACTTGTTGGAGTGTCTCGACACAAATAACCTAGGGGTTAATTTTGACGCCAAAGTTGAGGAAGTGGTGTGCTCAGGATGGACTCTTGAAGATAAGGATGGAAGAGATCAACAGTTTTGAACAGATGAAGGAGAGGAAATTAAGGAGTTTGAACTTTTCAAACTCATTTGAACGGGTGGCTAGGAGGATTTTGAGGAATCGGCTAAGGGGAGCTTAGTGTTGACCGAATGCCAAACACTAAGGGGTGAGGGAGGAATCGGTTGGGTTAGCAAAAGAGTGTGCCAAATGTCCTTAGGGGATTTGGGGAGCATTTCGGCTAGTTGAGAGAGTTTCCTTTCTCTTTCGTTTAGAGACAAAGCCGAAACCTCAATTTGCACCTTTTTCTTCTTCTATTTTCGGCAATAGGGGTGCTTGGCTGAATCACTTTTGTTATTTTCTTAAAGAGCCGAAACTTGCTTCCATCTTCTTTCTCTCTATTTTGCTCAAAAGCCGAAACCAATATTCTCTTCTTCCATTCGACATCATCACTCCTCATTCCCTGCGATTTCTTCTTCTTTTCTTCTCTTTTAGATTCATAAGCCGAACCTTCTTTGTTAGCCGAAACCTCTCTACTCTCCTCCTCTTGTTTAACCCTTTGGCCGAATATTAGCCAAGTGTAGATCTTTCTTCTTATTCTTTTTCCTCTCGGGTTTGGTGGGTCAACTTCGATTTGGAGGAGGTAAGTTTGTTATGGCCGAATCTCTCCTATCTCCCCTTTTTTTTCTTTGTCGACTCATATAAACAAAAGCCGGATTTTGGCATTTGGCTGTCATGATTCTTGTGCATCCATGAATGGTGAGAAGTGCTACATCTATACAGATCACATGAGTCTCAAGTATATTCTTACCCAAAAAGAGTTGAACTTGAAGCAACGGAAATGGATTGAATTACTAAAGGACTATGACTATGTGATCGAGTACCACCCCAAAAAATCTAATATGGTGGTAGTGTTAGGTTGCTAGGACACCCCGCTGCACAGTGAAAAAATTATTCTGGCAATCAAAACCAAGAATCCATGCACGAGGAATGAAATGAGAAGGAAAGGTCTGAAAATATACCTTTTGAAATCTGAAAGATACAAAGGAACCACTACTAGTTTAATACCCTTGGTACATTGTTGATCCAAAGCTGCAACAAAATCGTCCTGACCCCTACGTAGTCCACCCAGTTGTGAACGAATGAACAAAACTCTCTCTGAACATTTTAAAGAGTTTTTTTGAAAAAATACGGTTGCTAGCCCTAGGTTTCTTTTCCTTACTGTGGTTAATGTTGATAACGCTATTTAATATCTATATTAAAATTGGAATTACCCCTTTTTGGTACCAAAAAATATTTGGAAAATATCATAATGTAATATCCTTTCCAAAAATATATTAATTTCCATATATTTTATGTTTGACATAAATTATGATCACACTTTATTTTAATAATTCCAATAAACAATACATAATTAATATTTTGTATAAATTTCATTCATACATTTATTTTAACTATGTTATCTATTCTTATACAATGGATTTGTACATATTTTGTGTTTATTATATAACTTTCAAATTAAGTTAATTCAATAATTAATATAATTCTCGTGACAGTTAAATTTAATACCAACTGTGTTTAGATTCTATTCATTTCAACCATAGGGTACGACCCTGTAGGCTTTTGTAACATTGGTAGCAATAATGTTACAAGCAATGAGTGGCATCTAGCAATGCATTATCGCTACCCAAGTTACAAGAAGTCGTGGTTCGACATAATGTTTCTATGATAAATTTTCATGTATTATATTCTTTATCTCTTGACTAGACACAAGTCATGGAATAGTCACACTTGAAAAGTCCAATCTCATGTTTCTTGAAACCTGAAGTAGACTACAATAAACAAGTATGTAATATCTCATATTAACTTATTTCAGCGTGGCCATGCATTTCTAGTCACACTTCATCATGTGGCCTAAGATATCGCTCCCATTACGTAGGAGGGACAAATCTTATCTTAATCAATCATATCCCACTACATAGATTGTGGCATAGCCAACATCAGTCTTTATAGTACAACCTGTTACAGTAGAAGTTTATTGTATCAAAATATACGACTCCCTATGTTGGGACAACGATGATCTCAAGTTTAAGGATCGTATACATAGTTATCACTATGAGCAATGTTGTGACTATTATATAATAATCCAAGAAACATACTCATAGTAGGTCAGTCCAATATGTCATTCTCTAACATATACTCATGTATTGATTTTAACATCCCTATGTCAATGACAACACTTTGTCGCAATAAACTACATTTTAGTCTTAATGCATTATTATTGTCCAAGCCCACAATAATACTTGTAACACCCCAAACCCGACCCATACGGTATGACCGGATCTGGCATGTCAAATGAAGAAAACGTATAAAGAACTTGTGGTTCTTACTAAAGTTGGCATTATTTGGTTATAGTTAAGAAAACAAGTTTGGTTTTAAATAATCGATAAAAAATACTACTAATCTCGAGATGTTGATTGATGAATTGAAAATCGAACTAGTGAACATTAAAACCGTGACTTTTGAAAATGATGTTGATAATTTGAAGGATAATCCAAGTTAAATAATTTGTACATATTTGTTATAAAATTCATTTGTTAATCAATTTTGGAAAAACCATTATTTATGATCTCAGAAAATCCCCGTTTAAAACAATTCAAGAAAGATAATAAGTACGTCAAAACATAAAGCAAATTAAAACATATCCCAGAGGCCTTATTACAACTTTAAACCCAAAATAGTAAAAGTAAAGAAATAAAGCAGAAAAGAAGTTTACTAATGTTTGAAAACATCATTTCTAAAGTATGGCCTCCACCGAGTCATCCATGGCCCCAAGTCCTCATTACTGAGCATTACCTGTAAGGATTAAGAAAAAGGGGTGAGTTACAGGAACTCAGTGCATAATCACCTTACCGTCATCCACTAGGTCTGAACCCGCATAGCAACATCTTGGGCTTAAGCCCATTTACATTACAGCAATTAAATGAAATGAATGCAACCCAACCATCCATCCATCACACCCCCGACCAGCCAATCACACCTGTGGGGCCACCCCACCGGTCACACCAATTTGTAGTCAAGCTGCTATCCTATAGTATTTTTGTGGTCAAGCCACCGAAATCATATTTAAAATAAACAAATTGTGGCTATGCCACCAGGCTACACTGCTCTCCATACAATTTTTCCCTCCCCATGCAGTATGTAAAGATGCATCACACATAGAAAAATATCCAAATATAAAACAACCATTAAACTAGTGAAATATTTCGGTGAATCGACCCATTAAAGCACTTTAACAATTCGGCCCACTATGGGCAGTTTAATAAATCGGCCCATTGAGGGCATTTTCATAAATCAACCCTTTAACGGCGTTTAAGCAATTCGGCCCGTTAAAGCATTTCTATAAATCGGCCCATTAAGGCCTTTTTCGTAATTTAACAAGTTAATATCGATTTTGACAGATCTTAGAATTAATGTTGTTTAAGCAAGTTACTCGATTCATGCCATATTACGGTTATTAGATTCGTAAGCAACAATGATCTATATTTCCAACATGATGGTGAATCACGAATCTACAGGATTTCGGTGTGAGATTACACACCTGATTATGGTAAGAACTAAACCTTCTTGATCGTCGACACTTATGACACCATAACACTCGATTAATTAACAAAAAGATTTTACTAATCCATATCTAAACAATCGGTTTATCACACTTACCCTCACCACCGCGAACAACCACAATCTGCCTATTCTCAACGGATGCTGGCTCCTTTCCACAACCCGGTGGGAAATCCCGAACTGCCGATTCTACCCTACGTTTGAACTTGGGAATAGAGATTGCAAGTCCACTCCCTTTTCGTCTTCCTATCGATTTTCCTTTAGTATCGCTACCACTTGCCTCCATTGGAAGAGTCTCGGTCAGAATAGTAATAGGATGAGAGAAAGTAGTTATCTAAGAAGAGGGTTTCGGCTTATCGCTACTTTCGAAGGACCAAAAATCAGAGATGAACGAGTCATTTAGTCTCTAAAATAGATGATTAGACATAACTATCCATCCGGTTTAGCAGAATAACCGAGCAATGAGAGATATCGAAATGAACCATGAAGAAACTCTTTACCCTAACGATGATGAACTCGATTCCCACCGATTCAACTTATGGCTACTGATGAGTCGGCAAATATATGAGATTCGACAACCCACTTGAACGCTACAAAAAGAAGAGATAATCACGATATGAAGGAGTAGGAGAGAGTGATGTTTTGGTTTAGAAATAAAGTGAAACAACCGAATGATGAGGGTCACACATTCAGCGATGGAGAAAAGAAGATGGAAGGAAAAGAATGAAGCCACTTACCCGATTCGACCAAGGAAGAAAATGCCCCACACGAAAAAGGGAGAGAAGATAGGATGCTTAAGAGATTCAGCTTTTTGGAGAGGAAAGAACAAGGGAGATTTGGTCTCCAAGTATGTCGTCTAACGAAAAAAGGGAAAAGAAAGCTATGGCAAAGATGAGAAGAAGAAAAGAAAATGCTCCCAAATGGTCACGGTTTTAGGCAAGGAAAAGAGGTACCAAATGGTAAAAAGAAAAGACCTTCAAATGAAACCAAAAACTCTTCAAAAAGTTAACAAAAATTCGGCACAACCACTCCTTACCAAAACCGATTACACCTGCCACCAAAATATCTCAGTTGACCAAAATTCTTTCCCCCATGCACCTCCTAAAATTCGGCCACCATTCCCCTTTTACCATAATCCCTTATTTTTCTCCTTGATCTCCTCCTTACTCTTCTTCTTAGTCTTCTTTCCATTACTCATTCAAATGAATTTGAATGAGTCTTCCTTTCATTCTTTAGAGTCATGGCCGAATCTTACCATTCTTTCACTTGATTAGCACAAAAATTAAATCCAAAAGTTGCAATAGGTGGGATTCGAACTCCACCCCTTAAGCCCCTTCATGTGACGCCTCACCACCCTACTACTAGCTCCTCTTGTGCTAGAAATATACTCACTTATTCACTTATGCCTTAACGCCACTTACCTTTTTCCTTTTAAGTACTTAAAACACAAAAATTTCTACTAAGGCCCAACTCAACCCCAAGCCTTCTTAGGACCCTTAAACATACACAATTAACACTATTAACTAGCCTAACGCATGGTATAATGTAAAACATAAAATCCCGAATTTCAGGATGCTACAATTCTACCCCTTTAAAGAAATTTCGGCCTCGAAATTTACCTTATTAAAAGTGATGAGGGTATTGTTGCCTGATTGTGTCCTCTGGCTCTCATGTAGCTTCCTCTGACCTGTGATTACGCCATAATACTTTGACTAACGGAACCAACTTTCTTCTCAGCACCTTAATATCCCGATATAAAATTTGCATTGGCTCCTCTTCAAAAGACAAGTCTGGTATTTTCTCAACTTCCTCCACTGGCACTACATGAGACGGATCCGAATGATAACACCTTAACATCGAGACATGGAATACACTATGTATCTAACTTAATTCTGGAGGTAACTCAAGCTGATAAGCCACTGACCCAACACGCTTCAATACACAGTAAGGTCTGATAAATCTAGGGCTCAACTTGCCCTTCCGTCCAAATCTTAAGATCTTTTTCCAAGGTGAGACCTTCAAAAAGACCTGATCACCCATAGAGAACTCTATCTCCTTCCACTTTAGATCCGCGTGCAATTTCTGTCTGTCTGAAGCTTCTTTTAACCGCTCCCGAATTACCTTAACTTTTTTCTCCATCTCTGAGATCAACTCTGGACCCAATAACCGTTGCTCCCCTAGCTCAGTCCAGCAAGTAGGAGTACGACACGTACGACCATACAACACCTCGTAGGGTGCCATCTGGATGCTAGATTGATAGCTGTTGTTGTATGCAAACTCTGCGAATGATAGAAAATCTTCCCAACTTCCCCTGAAATCGATTATACATCCCCCTAACATGTCTTCTAGAATCTGGATTACTCTCTCCGACTGACCATCAGTCTGCGGATGGAACGCTGTACTGAAATCTAACCTTGTTCCCAAAGCTTCATGTAGAGCCTTTCAAAACCGTGATGTAAACCTAGGATCTCTATCTGATATGATGGACATCGGTACCCCATGCAACCTCACGATCTCTGCTACATACAACTTGGCCAACTTCTGTAACGAATAATCTATACGAACAGGTAGAAAATGAGCAAACTTCGTTAACCGATCCACTATAACCCATACTGAATCTTTCTTAGTAGGCATTAAGGGTAACCTACTAACAAAATCCATCGTTATGCTTTCCCATTTCCATAGTGGGATATTCACCGGTTGTAGCAACCCTGAAGGCAGTTGATGTTCCACCTTCACCTGCAGACATGTCAAGCACTTGCTCACAAAGTCTATAACCTCCCGTTTCAACCCCGGCCACCAATACTGCTCACGGAGGTCTCGGTACATTTTGTTTCCTCCGGGGTTCATATCGTATGGGCTACTATGCGCCTCACGCAGAATCATTTGTCTCAATTTAGAATCTCTAGGCATACAAACTCTTTCGTGGTAACATAATACTCCATCAATATTTAATCCAAAATCCTCTATCTCACCAGTTTCCACTTGCTGAAGTTGAGAACCTAACCTTTCATCTAACAACTGTTTTTCCTTAATCTGACTTACTATGCAGGCATCACTTGAAGTTCAGCTAACAAGCTACCATCTTCATAAAGGCTGAGATGAGCAAACATCGCTCTCAAATCCGATATCACCTTACGACTCAACGCATCTGCCAATACGTTAACTTTACCTGGATGGTACTCAATTGAGCAGTCATAATCTTTCAACAATTCTATCCACCTCCGCTGTCTTAAGTTCAACTCTTTTTGGGTAAGTAGGTACTTTAGACTCTTATGGTCTGTGTAGATAATCAACTTCTCCCCGTACAGATAGTGTCTCTATATCTTTAGAGCAAATACCACTGCAGTAACTCCAAATCATGAGTGGGATAGTTCGCCTCATGCGGCCTTAATTGACAAGATGCATAAGCCACCACTTTTCCCCCTTGCATCAACACACATCCCAAGCCCATGTGTGAGGCATCACAATAAACAACAAACTCTTTACCTGCTTCAAGTTGAATCAATATTGGCACTTCTGTCAGAATCTTCTTCAATTTCTCAAAGCTCTCTTGCTGCTTATCTGACCACACAAATGGTACTCCCTAACGAAGTAGCTTAGCTAGGGATACAGCAATCAACAAAAACCCGTCAACGAATCGCCTATAATATCCAGCCAAACCTAGAAAACTTTGAACTTCTGCCACTGACTTTGGTGGCTCCAGTGCAATACAGCCTCGATCTTCTAGGGATCAACTCTAATTCCCTCAGCAGACACAACATGCCCCAAAAAGGTTACCTCTTTCAGCCAAAATTCACACTTACTGAATTTGGCATACAACTGCTTCTCCCTTAATATCTGCAACACAACCCATCGGTGCAAATCATGCTCCTCTTCTGTCTTTGAGTACACCAAGATGTCATCTATGAACACCACCACAAAATCGGTCTAGATAGGCTTGGAAGACTCGGTTCATCATGTCCATAAATGCAGCTGGTGCATTTGTCAACCCAAATGGCATCACCAAGAACTCGTAATGCCCATAAGGAGTTCAGAATGTAGTCTTGTGAATATCCGCCTCCTTGACTTTTAACTCGTGATACCCGATCTCAAGTCTATCTTTGAGAAGACTGAAGCTCATCGCAGCTGATCAAACAGATCATCAATCCTCGGTAACGGGTACTTATTCTTGATCATCAACTTATTCAATTGTCTATAATTGATACACATACGCATCGACCATCCTTTTTCTTAAAGAACAAAACCGACGCTCCCCACGGTGACACACTTGGTCAAATAAATCCACGATCCAACAATTCCTGAATCTGAGCTTTAAGTTCCACTAGCTCCTTCGGTGCCATTCTGTAAGGGGCAATGGACACCGGAGCCATTCCTGGCAACAGCTCAATACGAAATTCCACCTCCCAATCTGGAGGTAGTCCTGGAAGCTCCTCGGGAAATACGTCTGAAAACTCTTTCACCGTTCTAACACTCTCTACCACCAACTCTTTGGCATCCAAAGCACTGATAAAGGCTAAGAATGCTTCACACCCCTTTCGTACCAACCTTTCTTCCTTTAAAGCAGATAACACATTAGATAGATAATCTCTTCTTTCACCTATCATCATCACTTCCTTATCCTCTGAAGTGCTTAGTACCATCCGCTTTGCAGTACAGTCCATGTTCGCACGGTGCTTAAACAGGCAGTCCATGCCCAATATAAGGTCGAACTCCCCGAATGGTAGTTCCATCAAATTCGCCAGAAATATTACCCCTTGAGCTTTTAAGGGCACATCCCTAAATAACTTATTTACTACCACAGATTGTCCTAAAGGGTAATCCCAGTTGTTTCTCTAGTAGTAATCTTAGATCTAATATTCAAAGTTCCAGACACAGCACATGCAACATACGAATGGGTGGATCCAATGTCTATCAAAGCGGTAACAGTTACATCAGATATTCAAAACGTACCAGTTATGAGGTCAGCTGCATTGCCATCCTCTCGACGTCTGACCGCATAGACCAACCCTGGCTGTCTCGCCTCTGTGTTACTCCTGTTATCGGTACCTCTACCCGGTGCAGCCTGACCTTGTCCTACGCCATTACCACCTCGACCTAGTCCACGGCCTCTCGGCGACTACTGAGCGCCTCCTACTGGCTGCGCAAATCTGTTACAAACTACCTGAGTCTGAACAGGCTCTCGAGGGCAGTCCTTAAACCAATGGTCCTTGGATCCACATCTGAAACAACCACCAGTTCTCTTCCACCATTCATCTGAGTGAAGTTTCCCACAATCCACGCAAGGCTGTGACTGATTGGTAGTAGCTGGAGCACCCACTCGAACTGGCCCCTCATTCCTGGGCCTCTTCTAAAATCCTCTAGCAGGACCTGAATACCCATAGTCTCTCTTGTTCCTACCCCTATCCTTGTCTCGATTTTTCTATTTCGAGTGTTTTAGTTCTTCAGCAATCTTAGCTTTTTCCACTGGTATTGTAAAATTCCTCTCCTTTTGCGGGGCTATCAATACCCGTAACTCATCATGCAATCTGTCCTCAAAACACACACAGTGTTTGTAATCAGTCGGAACTATACCCCGGGCATACCGACTCAGACGCAGGAACTCCACCTCGTATACTGCCACAAATCTACTACCTTGGACCAGATTCAAGAATTCCTTTCTACAGGCATCCACATAGCTAGCACCGACATATTTTCCCTGGAATGCTGTCTTAAAGAAATCCTAGGAATACGGTCAGCCTGAGTGCCTTCCCGAATAGTGAGCCACCACTGATACACCTCGTCTCTTAACAATGACACAACCCTTTCAGTTTATGTTCAGCTGTGCAATCCAGATCGTCCATAATCTGCTCCACAGCCTCAAGCCAGTACTCCGCTACACTTGGGGCTACACCCGAAATACCCCTAAAAACTTCAGCCCCATTTCATCTAAGTCGCTCGAATATCAACCCACGAGTTGCCGACCCAGTTCTTGCCCCAGCAACCCTTTCCAGTACCCACAATATCACTTAGGACAGAGCGTCGTCCCCACCCATTGGATAATGTGACCCAGCTTCAGTAATCGGTGACGCAGGTGCGTCCATTTTCGGCATATGTCCCGAGGCCTCAGATACAACTCTAGCACCTCGGCCTCCACTAAGGCCAGGTCTACTGCGTCCACGTCCTCTAGCGCTCATATTTGCTAAGTCGATTTAATCTGATTAAAAGTCTTATGGGTTAGTATGCTTATTCAGTGTTTATTAAACAATGTTTTATGAAGTATAAGAAGTAAAGTTGTTTTCACAAAACGTATCCTAAGGTCTCAATCTCTATGGTTTCAGCTCCTATAACTAGAACTTCTAATGCACTATTGTCTCGTAAAATTCTCTTACTACAGCCGTACAGCAATAATCATAAAACGAGAACAGAAAAACTTACTGACATGGTGTCGGATACCCTTGGTGCCATACTTCTTCTAAAACATGTATTTATAAATCAAATTTCAAACAGCTTTATAAAACATTTTTTTAAACCCAAACCACAATCGAGTTATGCAACTGAGTTCTGATACCATAAAATGTAACACCCCAAACCTGGCCCATGCGGTATGACCGGATCTGGCATGTCACATGAAGAAAACGTATAAAGAACTTGTGATTCTTACTAAAGTTGGCGTTATTGGGTTATAGTTAAGAAAATAAGTTTGGTTATAAATAATCAATAAAAATACTACTAATCTCGAGAGGTTGATTGATGAATCGAAAATCGAACTAGTGAACTTTAAAACCGGGACTTTCGAAAATGATGTTGATAATTCCCGTTTGGAAATAATTTTTACATATTTGATATGAAATCCATTTGTTAATTAATTTTGGAAAAACTGTTATTTATCATCTCAGAAAATTCCCGTTTAAAACAATTCAAGAAAGATAATAAGTATGTCAAAACATAAAGCAAATTAAAACATATCCCAGAGGCCTTATTACAACTTTAAACCCAAAATAGTAAAAGTAACGAAATAAAGTGGAAAAGAAGTTTACTAATGTTCGAAAACATCATTTCTAAAGTATGGCCTCCACCGAGTCATCCATGGCCCCAAGTCCTCATTACTGAGCATTACATGCAAGGATTAAGAAAAAGGGGTGAGTTACAAGAACTCACTGCATAATCCCCTTACTGTCATCCACTAGGCCTGAACCCCCAAAGCAACATCTTGGCCTTAAGCCCATTTACATAACAGTAATTAAATGAAATGAATGCAACCCAACCATCCATCCATCACACCCCCGGCCAGCCAATCACTCATTTGGGAATCAAGTCAACCCACCCCGCCGCTCACACCAATATGCCGTTGAGCTGCTATCATATAGTATTTTTATGGTCAAGCCACTGAAATCATATTTAAAATAAACAAATTGTGGCTATGCCACCAGGCTACACTGCTCTCCATACAATTTTTCACACCCTATGCAGTATGTAAAGATGCATCATACATAGAAAAATATCCAAATATAAAACAACCATTAAACTATTGAAATATTACGGTGAGTCGGCCCATTAAAGCACTTTGGAAATTCGGCCCACTATGGGCAATTTAATAAATCAGCCCATTGAGGGCATTTTAGTAAATCGACCTTTTAAAGGGCGTTTAAGCAATTCGGCCCGTTAAAGCATTTCGATAAATCGGCCTATTAAAGGCTTTTTCGTAATTTAATAAGTTAATACCTATTTTGACAAATCTTAGAATTAATGTTGTTTACGCAAGTTACTCGACTCATGCCATATTACAGTTATTAGATTCGTAAGAAACAACGATCTATATTTCCAACATGATGGTGAATCACGAATCTATAGGATTTCGGTGTGAGATTACACACCTTATTATGGTAAGAACTAAACCTTCTTGATCGTCGGCACCTATGACACCATAACACTCGATTAACTACCAAAAGGATTTTCTTAATCCATATCTAAACAATCGGCTTATTAAACTTACCCTCACCACCACGTACAACCACAATCTACCTATTCTCACCGGATGCTGGCTCCCTTCCACAGCCCGGTGGGAAATCCCGAACTGCCGATACCACCCTACGTTTGAACTTGGGAGTAGAGATTGCAAGTCCACTCCCTTTTCGTCCTCCTATCGATTTTCCTTTAGTATCACTACACTTGCCTCTATTGGAGGAGTCCCAATCAGAATAATAATAGGATGAGAGAAAGTATTATCTAAGAATAGGGTTTTCACTTACCGCTGCTTCTGAAGGACCAAAAAGTAGAGAAGAACGAGTCATTTAGTCCCTAGAATAAACGATTAGACATAACTATCGATCTGATTTAGCGGAATAACTGAGCAATGAGAGATATCGAAATGAACCATGAAGAAACTCCTTACCTTAACGATGATGAACCCGATTCCCATCGATTTGACTTATGGCTACGGATGAGTCGGCAAAGATATGAGATTCGGCACCCCACTAGAACGCTACAAAAAGAAGAGATAATCACGATATGAGGGAGTAGGAGAGAGTGATTTTTTGGTTTAGAAATAAAGTTAAACAACCGAATGATAAGGGTCATACATTCGGCCATAGAGAAAAGAAGATGGAAGGAAGAGAATGGAGCCACTTACCCGATTCGACGAAGGAAGAAAATGCCCCACATGAAAAAGAGAGAGAAGATAGGGTGCTTAAGAGATTCGGCTTTTTTGGAGAGGAAAGAACAAGGAAGATCTGGTCTCCAAGTATGTCGTCTAACGAAAAGAGGAAAAGAAAGCTTTCGCAAAGATGAGAAGAAGAAAAGAAAATGCTCCCTAATGGTCACGATTTTAGGCAAGGAAGAGAGGTACCAAATGGTAAAAAAAAAAAAAAAAAAAAAAGACCTTCAAATGAAACCAAAAACTCCTCAAAAAGTCTAACAAAAATTCGGCACAACCACCCCTTACCAAAACCGATTACACCTTCCACCAAAAGATCTTAGTTGACCAAACTTCTTTCCCCCATGCACCTCCTAAAATTCGGCCAACATTCCCTTTTGACCACAATCCATTATTTTTCTCCTTCATCTCCTCCTTACTCTTCTCTTGGTCTTCTTTTCATTGCTCATTCAAATGAATTTGAATGAGTCTTCCTTTCCTTCTTTAGAGTTATGGCCGAATCTTACCATTCTTTCACTTGATTAGCACAAAAGTTAAATCCAAAAGTTGCAATAGGTGGGATTCGAACTCCACCCCTTAAGCCCCTTCATGTGACGCCTCACCACCTTACTACTAGCTCCTCTTGTGCTAGAAAAATACTCACTTATTCACTTATGCCTTGACGCCACTTACCTTCTCCTCTTTAAGTGCTTAAACACAAAAATTTCTACTAAGGCCCAACTCAACCCCAAGCCTTCTGAGGACCCCTAAACATACACAATTAACACTCTTAACTAGCCTAACGCATGGTATAATGTAAAACATAAAATCCCAAATTTTAGGATGTTACAATATTTGACTAAAGACCTTTTAAGAATAATCATATTATTCATGGGACATTATTATAAATTAATTTATTTTACACATACAGGAAAGGAAACTAAAATAGCAATGGTAATGCCTTTTATCAATAAACAAGGTAGAATGAATATGTGATTAAAATCATCTCATTATTGGTCTTTGAGCATACTCTAACAAGCAGATGCATTAAGTAGAAGACAAATGACTGATCTAAAAATGATGTTTGCTAGGTTGAGTCTGGTGGATGATGGAAGCGTACTAGTAGAATTACAAGTGTAAACCACCTTGGTCAGTGAGATCAAGGAAAAACAACCTCTGGATGTTTCACTAGTGCCTTAAGTAAAGCAAGTTGAGGAAGGAAAGTTGACAGATTTTGAATTTAATTCTGATGGTATTCTGTGTTTTCGAAGGAGGTATTTATGTTGAATGATCAAGATCTAAGACAAAATCTTCTTTGGGAGGTGAAAAATAGCCATTATGCTATGCATCCTGAAGGGAATAAGATGTATCAAGATTTAAGAGAACTGTAATGGTGGCCTAGTCTGAAATGGGAAGTGGCAGATTTTTTAGTGAAGTGTCTAACGTGTCAGCAAGTAAAAGCAAAACACCAGTTCCGTGTGGGTTGTTGCAGCCAATTAAGATTCCCTAGTGGAAATGGGAATGAGTGACGATGGACATTTTTAGTGGCTTACCCTTAACACCCACTAATAAAGATTCAATTTGGGTGATAATGGACCGATTGACTAAGTTAGCTCATTTCTTACTTGTCTATACGAGTTACTCGTAGCAGAAACTGACTAAGTTATACATTTCAGAGATTATGAGATTGCATGACTGGTATCGATTATTTCAGATCAAAACTGTAACCTCCCAAACCCGGGCCAGTTGTTATGAACGAATTCAAAAAGCTACAATGGCCATCAGAATGAACAAGAAAATCTTTTATAAACCATTTGTGTAAATCGTTCAAAACTAATAAAATCGAATGTTCAACTTAATTTCTCAAAAACATGAGAAATTTTAAATTTTGATAATTTCAGTATTTTTTAAAAGTTTGATCATTATTTAAAACTTTCATAATTTCAATCATATTTCAAATCATTTGTTTATTTATTAAAAATTAGGAAATTTGGTTATTCATCATTATTTTGGAAAAACATATTTACTCTAAAAATCAAATCTCTTTCAAATCTTATTTGTAAACATTAGTAATCTTGAAAATTAAGTCTAATTTTATGAACAAATCATTTCTCAGAATTGTAATGGAAAAATGTACTATTGATAGATTTTTGTAAAAATTGCAATGAAAATTTTTGCTAAAACCATAATTTGTTAAAATTCAACATTTTATGTAAATTCGATAAAACATCAACAGACAATTTAAAACCTCAAAAACTAATATTTATCTTTGTCTTAAACTTAATTTCATTATCACGGAAAAAAAGAGTGTTTTTATCTTGTTTTAATAAAAACCAAGTGTCATGCATAATCTTATTAAACACTAATTTATGCAGTTTTGAAAACTTAACGTCATGCAATCAAGTCATGCAAAATAGAATAAAAATCACCAAGGTAATGTTCCATGCCACAGTCTATAAAAAAATTATTTGTGTCCCAGAATAAGTATTAAATTTAATTTAAAATACTTATGTATGAAAACATTTAAGAAACTCCTCTGATTGCCGTATCCAAGTCCTAACCTCGTAGGTTATTTGCAAAGTAGGAAAATTTAAAAGGATGAGCTTTTAAAGCCCAATGTGAATTCAACATGAAAGAGAAAAATATCTAAGCCATACATTTTATGAATATAACAACACTTATATTCAATATCATCTCACATATATCAATGTGCATGAGTGATGAACCGTAATAGTAACATATTTTAATCCCACATTTAGCACGCTTTTGGATGATTTATCCCTTGAATTATGTAATTTGGTGCTCTTAATCATTTAATTTCATGTTTTATACTCAGGAGAGCATAGGAGGATGAAAAGAATGGAAAACGGGGCTTAAAACGGGCCAAATGGGCCATATCACGAAATTGACACGGTCTGGGCTCAAGACCACACGACTGTGCCTCATTATGGACTCGAACACGGCCTGGCCACGATTCACACGAGCGTGTGCCACGGGCGTGTCCCTGCCTAAGGTGAATTTCACTCGGAATAGGATACTTGGAGGAAAAGAAACACATCCAAAGCTTATTTAAACACCCTAATAGGAATTTTACTTGGATTAGGATACTTAGGGGCCAAGTAAGGGGTCTCAAAGCCTATATAAACACCCTAAGGGCAACTTAAGCGGGGAGTTCGGCAGAACCCTTCTGCCAAGGCTTTTGTCAGAGGGCGTCCAGCTAGGCCAAAGAGGGCAGAGTTGTGGGATTTACACGAAGATAGCCAGTTGATTCATCTAAAGAAGCAGAAATCATATCAACACGGAGGATCTCTCCTTCAAATCCTTCAGGGCATTTTAGGGATTTTTTCTGTTTTGTTTTATCGTTTCTTCTGAGATGTATTCTTTTATTATTATTATGAACTAAACCCTCAGATACCTGAGGGGATGAAACCTAAGATGAATCTTGTTATTGTTTGCTGAACTATATGATAAATATTTGACTTGTTCTTAATTATGCGTTCTTAGTTCTTGTGTAAATATTTTCGGGATATTAATTCAAGTGTGATGTACTTAGGTGGAGGAGCAAAAGCCCTTGCCTAAGAGTAGATCTAGCATAGTTACGCGGAGTTGCTCGCGCACCTAGAGATAAGGTGACGAAAATATGTCAGATTAGGGTCAAACCTAATATGGGAGTCCATAGATCGAGTTAATGCAATTCTAGGGGTTTTAATTAGAAAGAGATTTCAATTACTCAACCTAGGGTTAGACGTTAATCGCCTCAAGAGAGGTATTAATATACGTTAGGGAATCCTACAGATCAAGTCAAGTGAATAAATCGTCTGGTTCAGAGTTAGATAACAAGTGAAGTCTAGGTGGATTCTTCCTTGGGTATCGTCTTAATCAATTGGTTTTTCCTAAAGTTATTTTCCCAAATTCATTCTCTTTGTCTTCACATCTTTAGTTTAGTTGTTAGTTACTTTTAGATTAGATAAACAAATTCCCTTTATTTTAGGCTAGATAATAAAAAGAAAGTTAGTATTAGTACTTTTGGTTCCTTTGGGTTCGACAATCTGGTCTTGCCTTAACTATACTATTGTTCGATAGGTGTGCTTGCCTCAAGTCATTGCCATAGTTAGTTCCCAGGTTCGATCATTCTTTATATAAATTTTAAGACTTTGACATCGCATAAAACAACGATCAAGTTTTTGGCGCCGTTGCCGGGGAACTAAAATATTAAGAACGCTCAATTTTTATTACTCTAGCCATATTTTATTTTTTGCTATTAAATTTTATTTTTTTATTTTGCTAAATTTTCTTTTATTTGCTTTTGACAGGTAATTTTAGTTTATAGAGGAGATGGCACTGAATAACTATTAGTGGAAAGTTATGAGGACAAAGCCAACAAAAGCAGCCGATATCTACAACCTCGACCCAGTAACCATGCTATCAAACCAGATAGAGCTTTTAAGTAAGAAAATTGACGGTTTATGTGGTTCTTCGTAGGTACATCCAGTTATGCAGTGCGAAACAAGCAGAGGCGTGGCGAATCCTGAGTACCCACTTTACGGACAAAGCATAAAGAGCTAGCAAGTTAACTATATGGGTAACTATTATTGACCTCAAAATAATTTTTATAGTAACACTTATAATGCAGGTTGGAGGTACCATCCCAATTTCTCATGGGATGATCAAGGTAGTCAAAGACCGCAACTTCCTCCAGATTTTCAATAACCACCTCACCAATAGGAACAGGAGCCGAACCTTGAGGAGATACTGACAAAATTCATAGCAGTCTCAGAAACACGTTTCCAAAATATAGAAACACGTTTCCAAAACACCGAGACAACACTTAAAAATCAATAAGCATCGATTCAAGGGATCGAGAATCAGTTAGGGTAACTCGCTAAGCTGATATCTAAAAGACCACAAGGAAGCCTACCAAGCAACACTGAAACTAACCCAAAAGAGCAAATTCAAACCGTAACAGCTCCTGATAGTGAAAGGTTAGTGAAATCTGACTTGAGGCAAGAGCCTATGATAAGTGAAGGTAATGTTAAGGTAAGCCATGATTTACTGAACCCGGTGATTACAGAGTACCAAGCTCGTGTGTCATACCCCAATGCGATAAAGAAAGACCACACAAAGGAGCAATTCGGTAAATTTCTAATAACTCCAAAGAAGTTACATATTAACTTGTCATTTCTTGAAGCTCTTTCATAGATTCCAGCTTCTAGAACTCGTGTCGATAAAGAAGAAATTCATGAGGAACAAAGGCTTTGGATCGATAAACTAGACGAGTGGAAGACACACTTCAAAGAAAACCTAAAAACATACGAAGCAAATGTAACATCCTAAAATTGGGCCTAGGAGAATTGGGCCTTTTGGGCCCCGAGCGTAGGAACTTTTTAAATTTTTAGAGAACAAGAGATCGGGTTAAATGCAAGTTGGACCTATTAGGTAAGTGATTTTGGAAGGTTAGAGGGCTTCTATGATCCCGAAATCAAACTTGGGTTTAGGAAAATTTTGGTTTGAGCTGAATAAAACCCCGGGAGTCAGTAGGTAGGCTTTAAAAATAAAATGTGAAGAAAAATGACACAAGTGGAGTGTGTGGTGTAGTGGCAAAGTGACGCCACTTAGGGAGCAAGGGAGTGACGCCACAGGGAAGGAAGGAGGTCCAAGGTTCAAGTTGTAGCACTTGCATATCTTTTAGATTATTTTTTTTAAATGGATTTAGACATTGGCTATAGACTTAGCTTTAGTTGCGCATGTTTTAAGACACAAGGGGAGCCTGTGGCTTGGTGGCAAGTGGCGTGTTGAGCTATTGAAGGGAGCAAGGGTTCAAATCTCATGACAAGCGAAGGAGTATTTATTTTGCAGACTGGACTGCAAGAGTTTGAGTTGGATTTCAACTCTGCTAACGGAGGGATCCCACATCAGAAAGATACAAAGAGGAAAGGTGAGAAGCTGGCTATATATAGAACTATCTATGATTGGAGAGAAAACTTACCTTGGTGGGCGTTGGGCATAGAAGTGGTCGGAGCGTGGATTAGCAGCTTTCGATTCCTATCAGATCTAGAGGATAATCGCCAATAGTAGCAAAGGAAGGGCTACTAGAATGTGAGGTACACGGTAAGGGTACGGTGAGGTTTCGGTTTTTGATAGGTATGTATTAAAATCTTGGTTAATCGCTAGTAATGTCGATTATAGGTTCGTGAATAAGGGGTTTGCAGTGGGCGTGGTTATCAGGTGTGTACAAACAATACACACACGATATTGGCAATGCCAAAAAGGCGAAAAGCCGAAAGTGGCTAAATGGGCCCGGTGGGCCCTGAGGCTTTGTTTGATGAAATGGTTTGGTTTGTTAAACGTATTGAGTTAGTCACGCATGATACATGATTTGGATTTATTTTGAGCTTAATGGGCCTTAAGGTTGTAATTTGGGTTTGATGGGCTTTGTGGGGATGTAGACAAATATGCTAGGGTTTTTGGACTTAGGCCTAGTTGAACAACTCTTCAATGTCCGTGAAGAAGTTGCTGGGTTAGGGTGTGGCAACGGTCATACGCTTGTCTAGGGTTGGATCTAGGGAGAGCTTGGTACTTATACGGTCCTACTAGCCCACTCCTCTTCTTTAGAATCCGACTTATGCGTAGTGTCTGTTTACTTTAGCCGCGAGGACTTGTTGAAGGGCCAAAGTTCATAACTAAAACCCGAAAGGGACCAAATACCCTTATGTTTGTAAAATTACTAAAATACCTTTATGTTTGTAAAATTACTAAAATGCCATTATATTAGTAAAATTACTAAAATACCCTTATATTTATAAAATTACTAAAATACCCTTATATTTGTAAATTTAGTAAAATACCCTTGATTTGTAAAATTGCTGAAATACCCCTAATTTGTGAAATTACCAAAATACCCCCGATTTGCAAAATTACTGAAATACCCTAATTTACAAAATTATCGAAATACCCCTAGTTTGTAAAATTACCAAAATACCCCTAGTTTTGAAATTACCGAAATACCCCTGATTTGTGAAATTACTGAAATACCCCCGGTTTGCGAAAGTACGAAAATACCCCTATTTTGCAAGATTACCAAGATACCTCTATTTTGCCAAATTACCAAAATACCCTTGTAGGGTAGAATTGCCAAAATATCCCTGGGTAGTGAAATGACGAAAATACCCCTATGTGATGAATATGAGTTTGTGGATGTTACTTTTGTGTTTGATGCATTCATATGATATTCTGCTTAGGATGCATATGGGTGGGAATTATGGTACGGAGGAAGATTTGAGGATCGCATGGCCTATGGTATGGATCCACTGGAGGCTTTAAGCCCAATATATGATTAGCAGCTTTGCTGCAACATTTGGTAGTACCGCAACCGGGCTACCCTTGGTGTGTAGCAGAGGGGTGGGTCGAGCTAGAATTTCCCACAAGAGTTATAAGGTTGGAAGGGAAATGGTGTATGTAGCGGATGGATTTTTGGGGTGGGTTTTTCATTATTTGTTTATAAATGATACAATATAAGATGATATGAGGTCATTGTGGGCTAAAGCCCAAGATCACCGATTTTGATAGGGCTTAGGCCCAATGTGAATGTTTGTAAGGGATTTATTGCCAAGGGTTGTGCACACTGAGTTTCGACACTCACACCCCTTTAATTTAATGTTTCAGGTAATCCCGAATAGACAACTTGATGTGGGAGAGGGCTCGGAGATGGCCACACTACAAGAGGCTTGAATTTTCATTTATTTGTTTCAAAATACATGTTTTTAGCTACTTAATTTTCGGTGGATGTAATAAGACCTTGTACTCCGTTTTGACTTCAGACTTATTTTTGGGTTTTGAGATTAATTGTTTATTTAATTATTAAACCTAAGTAAGGTCTTATGTTCAAACTTGGTTTCCGAAATATTTAAAGTAATAAAATGGGTTTTTATCTTTAATTAATAAGACTAAAAGATTTTGGGCTTTTGGGCCTTAAATTTTAATTAGCAAAACCGTTTTCAATTGTGTCTTTAATATGACATTTCGGATTCGGGCCTAACGTCTAGGCTGGGTTTGGGGTATTACATTTAGTGGTATCAGAGCCCAGCTAGAAAGCTCGGGCTGCGAAATGGGCCTTAGATTTTGGGTTTTTTAAAAAATTTTGGCAGGATTCTTGAAGTGTGGTTCACCGAGCCCCGACGTCGAGCCAAGTAAGTTTTTCTGTTATTGTCTGAATTATTGAACTGTATAGATAATGGGCTACTTAAAAAAATAAGCTTTTAGAGACTAAAGCCCGTAGGAAACTTAAGCCTGTAGTGGATTCTTGATCGCAGAATAACTCTAAGAAATTGTTGTTACTTACATAAGACATGTGCCCTAAACAAGTGGAACTAGGTACTAATTTCATAAAATTCTTAATTCAGAAATACACAATGATGAGTTCTAGAAGAGGTGCAAGGGCTCGTGGAAGTGTTAGGGCTTTGTAAGCATTTGAAACGGAATTTGGTACTTATTCTGCGTATGTTTGAAAATGTTTGCGATAGGTGGATGTTTTGGGTATGTATTAAAATTATTAAATTAGAGTGCGCAGCGAAAGCATGGTGGTGTGTCTTGAGCGATACGTTTAGTGGTTAGTTGGAAATTTTGAGGACGAAATTTCTTTAAGGGGGTAGATTTGTAACATCCCGAAATTAAGCCTAGGAGAATTGGGCCGTTTGGGCCCCGAGCGTAGGAACTTTTTAAATTCTTAGAGAATAATAGATTGGCTTAAATGTAAGTTGGACCTATTAGGTAAGTGATTTTGGAAGGTTAGAGGGCTTCTATGAAGTCCCGGGGATCAAACTTGGGCTTTAGGAAAATTTTGGTTTTAGGTGAATAAAACCCTGGAGTTAGTAGGTAGGCTTTAAGAATAAAATGTGGAAAGAATGACACAAGTGGAGTGTGTGGTGTAGTGGCAAAGTGACGCCACTTAGGAAGCAAGGGAGTGACGCCACAGGGAAGGAAGGAGGTCCAAGGTTCAAGTTGTAGCACTTGCATTTCTTTTAGATTAATTTTTTTTAAATGGATTTAGACATTGGCCATAGACTTAGCTTTAGTTGGGCATGTTTTAAGACCCAAGAGGAGCTTGTGGCTTGGTGGCAAGTGGCTTGTTGAGCTATTGAAGGGAGCAAGGGTTTGAATCTCATGACAAGCAAAGGCGTATTTATTTTGCGGACTGGACGGCAAGAGTTTGAGTTGGATTTAAACTCTGCTAACGGAGGGATCCCACATCGGAAAGATACAAAGAGGAAATGTGAGAAGCTGGCTATATATAGAGCTATCTATGATTGGAGAGAAAACATACATTGGTAGGAGTTTGGCATAGGAGTGCTCGGAGCATGTATTAGCAGCTTCCGATTCCTATCAGATCTGGAGGAGAATCACCAATAGTAGCAAAGGAAGGGCTACTAGAACGTGAGGTACACGGTAAGAGGACGGTGAGGTTTTGATTTTTGATAGGTATGTATTAAAATCTTGGTTAATCGCTAGTAATGTCGATTGTAGGTTCGTGAATAAGAGGTTTGCAGCGCGCGTGGTTATCAGGTGTGTACAAACACTACACACACGATATCAACAATGACGAAAAGTAGAAAAGCCGAAAGTGGCTAAATGAGCCCGGTGGACCCTGAGGCTTAGTTTGATGAAATTGTTTAGTTTGTTAAACATATTGAGTTAGTCTCGCATGATACACGATTTGGATTTGTTTTGGGCCTAATGGGCCGTAAGGTTGCAATTTGGGTTTGATGGGCTTTATGCGATGTAGACAAATATGCTAGGGTTTTTGGACTTAGGCCTAATTGAACAACTCTTCAATTTCATAAGACTTAATCTAATTAAACATGTCTGTGAACAAGTTGCTGGGTTAGGGTGTAGCAACGAGCATACGCTTGTCTAGGATTTGATCTAGGGAGAGCTTGGTACTTATGCGGTCCTAGTGGCCCACCTCCTCTTCTCTGGAATCTTACCTGGTGCGTAGTGTCTGTTCACTTTAGCCGCGAGGACTTGTTGAAGGGCGAAAGTTCATAACTAAAACCTGAAAGGGACCGAATACCCTTAAGTTTGTAAAATTACTAAAATACCTTCATGTTTGTAAAATCACTAAAATGCCCTTATATTTGTAAAATTACTAAAATAGCCTTATATTTGTAAATTTACTAAAATACCCTTGATTTGTAAAATTATCGAAATACCCCCAATTTGTGAAATTACCAAAATACCCCCAGTTTGCAAAATTACTGAAATACCCCTAGTTTGTGAAATTACCGAAATACCCCCGGTTTGTGAAATTATGGAAATACCCTCGGTTAGCGAAATTATCGAAATACCCCTAATTTGTAAAATTATCAAAATACCCCCGATTTACGAAAGTACCAAAATAACCCTATTTTGCAAGATTACCAAGATACCCCTCTTTTGCCAAATTACCAAAATGCCCTTGTAGGGTAGAATTACGAAAATATCCTTGGGTAGTGAAACGATGAAAATACCCCTATGTAACGAATATGAGTTTGTGGATGTTACTTTTGTGTTTGATGCATTCATATGATATTCTGATTAGGATGCATATGGGTGGGAATTATGGCACGGAGGAAGATTTGAAGATTGCATGGCCGTAGGGTATGGATCCAAGATCGTATGGCTGTATGGTATGGATCCAAGATCGCATGGCCGTATGGTATGGATCCACCGGAGGCTTTAAGCCCAATATATGATTAACAGCGTTGCTGCAACATTCGGTAGTACCGTAATTGGGCTACCCTTGGTGTGTAGCGGAGGGGTGGGTCGAGCTAGAATTCCCCACAGGAGTCATAAGGTTGGAAGGGAAATGGTGTGTAGCGGATGGATTTTTGGGGTGGGTTTTGCATTATTTGTTTATAAATGATACGATATAAGATGATATGAGGTCATTGTGGGCTAAAGCCCAAGACCACCGATTTTGATAGGGCTTAGGCCCAATTTGAATGTTTGTAAGTGATTTGATTGCCAAGGGTTGTGCACACTGAGTTTCGAAACTCACACCTCTTTAATTTAATGTTTCAGGTAATCCCAAATAGACGACTCGACGTGGGAGAGGACTCGAAGGTGGCCACACTACAAGAGGCTTGAATTTTCATTTATTTGTTTCAAAATACATGTTTTTAGTTACTTAATTTTCGGTGGATGTAATAAGGCCTTGTACTCCGTTTTGGCTTTAGACTTATTTTGGATTTTGAGATTAATTATTTATTTAATTATTAAACCTAAGTAAGGTCTTATGTTCAAAACTGGTTTCCGAAATTCTTAAAGTAATAAAATGGGTTTTTGTCTTTAATTAATAAGACTAAAAGATTTTGGGCTTTTGGGCCTTAAATTTTTAATTAGTAAAACCGTTTTGAATTGTGCCTTTAATGTGACATTCCGGATTTGGGCCTAACTTCTAGGCCGGGTTTGGGGTGTTACAGCAAAAACAAGGCAACTCCACGATAAACTTAATGATCCGACAACCCATCTTAAGGTAGGAGATCAGGTACTCAAAATCTTCTCTGACGGAACGGTCGAGGTAACTAATCCTAAATTCAGCACTTTTAAGGTAAGCACTACTCTACTTAAACTATATATCAAAAACTGAATTGATCACAAGAGAAAGGATTTTCACCTCCTCAAACCACCATGATTATACGAATTAGAGATAAGTCTAGCTCAAGACTTTAAACGAGCGCTTCTCGGGAGGCAACCCGAGCACTAACCCTACTAATTAGTTTAGTTTTAATTATTTCCATGTTTAGGCGCAGGTTTTCCATACTCACACGGTCTTGCACACGGCCGTGGTCGTGGCCGTTTGGGCACCATAGGTAGGTAAAAGGGTGTGGCCGTAGACGTGTGGCAACAGGACAAAAAAATTTCCCAAAACACAGGCTGCATCTCTATTTAAACCCCCTTCTTCTTTTTTTCTTTTCCAGTTGTCTTTCTTCTTTCATTTTCCATTATTTACTTTTATTTTTATCTTTATTTTCTTTATTACTTTCTTCTTATTCTTCATGCCATTTAGATTTAGCTTAGGATATATCAAGCCGGCTACTTCAAGGGTTCAATTTCAAACGCTTTGATACGCTCCCCCACATTCACCTCCGTCCAATCCTATCCAATTTCTTTTCATTTACTCCATCCAAAATTCAGGAAGTTTCACTTCTCTCCCTATCTTTTGATTTTATTTTGCTATTATCTATCTTTGCACATTGAGGGCAATTTACATCTTAAGTGTGGGGGGGTTAACTATAGTAGTATTTGAAAATCCTTAAATTATGCCTTGTTCTAAAGTAAGTTTCTCATATTATGATTAGAATGAAATATCCCCTTATTTATGATTTTTATCGATGTGTTTTGGAGTAAGTCATTGATAATTGTGCATTGATGATTAAATTTGAAGAATGCTAGAGAATGAAGCATGATAAAGTCTATTTTTCAGAATTAAAAATTTTTAGGTTGTCTACCTGAATTTGAATATTACTTTGAAGTTTGAAATTTACGAGGTTGACATTAAATACCCATAATTTCTGTGAGATTTTGAGCCTTATAGAGCATATATTCTTTTTCTTGCTCACTTTATTGATTATGAGTGTGTCAACATTGATTTGTTATTCTAGAACTTCCATTGATTATACATGTCGAGACCACACATTTGATTTGATATACATAGATGAGAAGGGCACCTAGGTTTTAACTCACTTACTCCATTAAAAAGCCTACCTTCATAATTAACCCCTAGTGAACCCCATTGATCCTAACAACCCTTTTTATTGACTCACCCACTAATATTAACCCAAAACCCTTTGTATTTGTTATCATCATTCCTTTTGACTACCCTTATATCGAGATTTGATTTGATCAGTTGCCTAATTATATTTTTGTAGTAGTTGAATTCATCCTTTATTATTTGACTTGTTCTTAAAAAAAATCAAAGTATACTTATTATTAGTTGTGTGATTGAATGAGCTTATACCTTAAATTCCAATTATTGAAGAAGAAGCTCATATCAGAGTATTATTAGTAGTACAAGTGTTCAATTTATGTAATTATTATCGGTTTGATATCCCTAGTTAGGTAATTTGTTAGGTCAATCTTAATTCTAACCCTCTAATTCAGCCTTTATCCACACCTTTAACCCAAGCCCCATTACAACCCTGTTAAAGACCTTTTGATTTGTGTATCATCTCATATTATAGTGGTGGAGATTTGATTTTCATGCAAGCCTATGGGATTAACTCTTCATGTTCAACTTTTGAGTGCTTAATTGTGAACCTTAAACACTTCAAGTGATTTGAGTAAATCTTTAGCGAAGATGTCAACTCTTGTCGATTTTGAATCAAGGGTAATTATCTAGATGAGGGGAAACACCTATGTTTTGGGCTACAAATGTATGAATTAGATTGTTTGAATCTTTAGGACTCTTTGAGTTGAATTATCCATAAATTATCTTTGAATTATGACGAAACATTATTAGTGAATATTACGAATCGGGGAACTTTGTTTTAATTGTGACTTAAGAATTTTGCTTGAGGACAAGCAAAAGCTTAAGTGTGGGGGTGTTTGATGAACTGTAATAATAACATATTTTAATCCCACATTTAGCACGCTTTTGGATGATTTATCCCTTAAATTATGTAAGTTGGTGCTCTTAATCCTTTAATTTCATGTTTTATACTCAGGAGATCATAGGAGGATGAAAAGAATGGAAAACGGGCTTAAAACGGGCCAAATGGGCCATATCACAAAATTGACACGGCCTGGGCTCAAGACCACATGGCCGTGCCTCATTATGGACTCGAACACAACCTGGCCACGATTCACACGGGCGTGTACTATGGGCGTGTCCCTGCCGTGACAAAAATGAATTCCACTCAGAATAGGATACTTGGAGGCAAAGAAACACATTCCAAAGCTTATTTAAACACCCTAGTAGGAATTCTATTTGGATTAGGATACTTAGGGGCCAAGTAAGGCATCTCAAAGCCTATATACACACATTAGGGGCTACTTAAGCGGGGAGTTCGGCAGGAGCCTTCTGCCAGGGCTTTGGTCAGGCGCGTCCAGCTACGCCAAAGAGGGCAGAGTTGTGGGAATTTACGCAAAGATAGCCAGTTAATTCATCTCAAGAAGCCGAAATCATACTCAAGACGGAGGATCCCTCCTTCAAATCCTTTAGGGGGTTTTAGGGATTTCTTATGTTTTGTTTTATCTTTTTTTCTGAGATGTATTCTTTTATTATTATTATGAACTAAACCTTCAGATACCTGAGGGGGATGAAACCTAAGATGAATCTTGTTATCGTTTGCGAAACTATATGATAAATATTTGACTTGTTCTTAATTACGTGTTCTTAATTCTTATGTTGATATTTCCGGGATATTAATTCAAGTGTGATGTGCTTAGATGGAGGAGCAAAAGTCCCCGCCTAAGAGTAGATCTAGCATAGTTAAGCGGAGTTGCTCGTGTGCCTAGAGATAGGGTGACGAAAATCTATCGGATTAGGGTCGAACCTAATATGGGAGTCCATAGATCGAGTTAATGCGATTCTAGGGGTTTTAATTAGAAAGGGACTTCAATTAATCAACCTAGGGTTAGAAGTTAGTCGCCTCAAGAGAGGGATTAATATACGTTAGGGAATCCTACGGATCAATTCAAGTGAATAAATCGTCTGGTTTAGAGTTAGATAACAAGTGAAGTCTAGGTGGATTCTTCCCTGGGTATCGTCTTAATCAATTGGTTTTTCCTAAAGTATTTTACCAAATTCATTCTCTTTGTCTTCGCATCTTTAGTTTAGTTGTTAGTTACTTTTAGATTAGATAAACAAATTTCCTTTATTTTAGGCTAGAAATAAAAAGAAAGTTATTATTAGTACTTTTGGTTCCTTTGGGTTCGATAATCCGGTCTTGCCGTAACTATACTATTGTTCGATAGGTGCGCTTGCCTCAAATATTTGTCATAGTTGGTTTCCAGGTTCGATCATTCTTTATATAAATTTTAAGACTTTGACATCGCATAAAGCAATGATCAATGAGAATGTCAATGAAAAGCTTTTTCAAAAATTAATGCAAATATTTCAAAAACATTTCTACCCATCTCCACTACACACCAATAAAGAGTTCCTAGAACTCATCCATCGAATAACACACGACGTTGTGGCCAAGCCACTCAATATTGCAGTCAAGCTGCATTGTTGTGGTCAAGCCACTCAATAACTTTGTGGCCAAGCTACTCAATATTCTAGTCAAGCTACATTGTTATAGTCAAGCCACTCAATAACGTTGTGGTTAAGCTACTCATTATTGCAGTAAAACTACCAAAGTCTTCCTCCTTTCACAATCATCCCAACTCCATGCATGTGATATGACATATGAATAGTATTTTTCAATAGGTGTGCTTAACATGCGAATCAAATCTAAGAAAAACATAGTCGACATGCTTAACATGCAAATCAAATCTCAGTTTATCATAGTTTGCATGCTTAACATGCCAATCAAATCTCTGTTAATAAATCAATGGCATGATTAAGATATATATTGTAACACCCTATACCTGGCCTGGTCATCGAGCTCGAATACTAGGATGCTACAATACCGTCTCCCTTCGTATTCATCACAACCATCACATTATTACACATGCATCCTTTTTTCTTTTAATATAATAGCATTCACATGAAATGTAAGTCATACACACTCTACGGAGGTTGAATCATACTAAACATTCTTTGAATAATCATAAAATAAGCACTAAACATGCATTAGTACCATGTAGCAAAATTTCTCAAGACTGTTATGTAGGTATCGATACTGTAAATGTGGTATCGATAATTCTTTCAAGTGGTATTAATACCGCTTGGAAAACCAATACCAAATTACCTTATTATTTCTTGTCTTAAGAACCTAACTTTCAGAAAATATCGGCACCACTGGAAAAGTACCAATAATTTTATCCCGAGTATCAATACTAGTACTAAAATATCGATACCAACAAGCAAAACTGACTTCCTACTATTCAAAATTTTTAGAGGTATCCTTTTTTAAAACCCTAATATTGATACCTCTATTCCAGACTAGAAAAACACAACATATAAACATCACATAGATCGTTCCAAATTAGTTCCTAACATCATGCATCAAACACCACATAAATTTAGCTCCAAAATGCCCCAAATATTAGTTTCAACGCCATAGGAAATAGCTAAAACTCATAGCAAAACCAACGCAAAGTCTACCACATTGCCTTTTATTTCCCGAAACATAATTAAACAAATAACACCTACTATCAGCAACAAAAATATTTGGCTTGGATCACCCCTCGAGACCACACCGTTCACACCGACACTACTTATTTGTAATGGTTAAAAAAGATTGGATTAGCTTAACAAGCTCAATGAATGGTCAGAATAATCACGATGTAAACAAGTCATTATGCAACAGCAAAACATGCATATATCATATCCAGAACATCTCTAACTCTAATATCATATGTCACACATTTAAACATCTTTCTTGAATTCTTTTACACATTGATCACATGTATTTAAGCATATATCACAACACATATAAATCACATATAATCACATTCAATCACATTTTATGATAGTTTGGCTCTTGAGGTTATGGAACATAAAGTGGACTCTATCACCACACATCGGATACACGGATCTCTAGCAGACCAAAATGACTCAAATAGTCAAACATGTCCTATAAGTGAAACATATAACTAAAACTCTCCAACATACCAAACATACATATCCGGTGAATGGAGTTTAGCTCACATTTCCTTATCTCCGCGAAAACTATCCTTCGCCCTCAACCTCCAAAAAATCACATAACAAAGGTAAGTACTCACTATCCTATGGCATGCAAACTATATCCAACAGTCTCAGAAGATCACAAGGCTAAAATATCTACATTATTATCACAAATTTACATACTGATCTTCTGCACAAATTCACTGCATATTCACATTATTAACACATTATAATCACTATCACATGACAAAAATAACATACCCACATATTCTCTTTCACAACAGTCATCACAAGCTTATGGCAGATGTCACAGTGTCTCATTTATGTTCATATTTTCATAATTGTACAAGCACACATATGTCACATTTAATCATAGGTGTGAGAACACTTACACTCAAAATTTAAAGTAAGGGTTTAGGCTACTACTAAATTCCTAATCCCACAATGAATCATCTATGAGCAATAATTCCAAAACACCCACCAAAAATACACTTTCGACAGAAAGCCGAAAGCTCAAACAAGTTTTTATTTGCCTTTATCTCTACTCGTTGAAGGTCCTATTGACTTTGACACTTCAATAAGACAAAGCACACATTCATACAATCAACAATATGTCATTAACTCACCTTAAATAGAAAAAAATAGCCTAAGCTACATTCTCTTTAACCGAAACCTTCGACATAAAAAACTTTAAATTCTTATATCTCGTCCTACACTTGATCTTTCTGCACAAAAAAATTCCATTCATCTACATATTCATATACGACTAATTCCCAACATTTAAACTATTAAAAACTACAATTTTAAGGTATCAATTATTTTTTAACATACAATGGCTATTATGAAAAAAAATTCATTAAAACTTGATAAATCCTTCACGAAAATTCAAAGTAACTTTAGAAACCTTCTAATAATATTAAAAAAGTTTAAAAACACCTTCAAATCGTGTTTTAATCCATAATCTCAAAATCCACCATTAACGACCCAATTTTCATCTTTTATTTCAAACATGCAGTTTAATGGCTAAAAATTCAGTTTAAGAGACTAGATATCATTTAAAAACTAATAGAAAGATGAATGCTTACTTTTAATGGGAGAAAAATGGGCTTTGACGCAAATATGTGCACGTGAAGAATAAGAAATTAATGGGACTTTTGGATGTTTTTCTTGGTTTTACTGGAGATTTATGGTTAGGTTGATGATAAAAACCAATAGGAATTAGGATTCAAAAGTAAAAATCAATTGGGAGAGATGAGAGAGTAGAAAGGATGACAACATAATGAAGGGGAATTTTTCTGTCATGAACAATTTGGAGAATGGGAGTTTTTAGGTTGAGTTTAAAAATCTAGTTAAATTGCTTCATAAAACCTCTCAATTTTGACTTTTTTACAAACCATTTCTATTTTCAAAATTAAGGGTCGTAAGAACTCATTTTGTAACACCCCTAACCTGAAACCGTCGCCGATCTAGGGTTAAGAAGCATTACCGATCAGTCTGGAACATTTACAATCATTTTACAACACAAAGTCAATCATCATCCAAACATATCAAAATATAAACATATAGTTCCTTAATGAGGTCTACGAGACCTTAAACACGTGTTAGAAAGGGGTCGGGACTAAATCGAACACATACAATATTTTCAGAAAAATCAAACATTTTTCAAAGCTGCAGAGGTCACACGCCCATGTGGGTAGGCCGTGTGCCTCACACGGCCTCGGACACGCCCATGTGTCCTAGCCGTGGCAAAACAGGGCATAAATACTGACTTGTCCACACGGCCTGAGACACACCCGTATGCCTCACCCGTGGTCGACACTGACTTGCACCACACGGCCAATCACACGCCCGTGTGTCTAGCCCGTGTGTAAGCCTGACTTGTTTCAATTTGCAAACTCAAATGACACGGTCGAGCCACACACCCATGTGCTCAACCGTGTGGGCAATTATAGGCCATTTGCAAGGCTAAACTTGCCACTCACACTTAGGATCACCTACAAGCATTAAACCATATTCGTTTATACCTCAAATGGCAACCAAAACATACCAATATTTGCACCAAACCATCATCAACTACACCATTTATTTCCACACTCAATTTCAACTCAAACATGTCCATTTAATGTATCAAAATCACATCCAAAACATTTTCAACATTTAATCTTTACCAAATCTATCATGAAACATACCATTTCCTTTCTACCAAAACATATCATAGGGTCATTCACTTAGAACACATATACACATTTTGATCAACCTTTACTCAACCCAAAACATATACTAAAACCATTAACTTATCTAGCCAAATCACATGGTAAGAACCAAACATCTCAAAATATGCCATATTTACTAGCCTATATATAACACCCCTTAACCCGTATCCATTGCCGGACTAGGGTTACGAGGTATTACTGAACAAAACATAACTTAGAACATACATTTATATATATATATTAAAAACATTTTATATATACAAATCATGTTTCATTAATACAAAGTCTAAATCGTAAGAACTTTAATTGCATGGCTATCGAATGCCTAAAACATTATCAAACATACTTTAATCATATCACATTACATCATAGCTGATCATAATTTTAATATTATTATAACATACTCACTTGCGCATATTTAATCCACAACTACCATATCAATATAAAACTTTAACTAATATGAATATTGGTTATTTGTAAACTACGCACATATACATATTAGCTTAATCTGAATTATACCACTAGGCAAAATGGGCAATATTATACAAGTACATACAAACATTTCTAAATGACCTAATTTCAATTGTAAAATTTATCAATTCATGCACTGCCCACTTGACTAACCTTAACCATTTTCTAAGTTCAATAATCCAATTGGACATGCCAATTTCACATGCAATGTATCATGCCAAAATTTCATATACACAACCAAATCTGTTAACCCAATTGTAACATCCTAAATTAATGGGCCTTTACGTTTAATGTGCTATGATGTTTATTTGGTGCTTGATGTGCTAGTTAGGGTGTTTAAGGGGTCAAGAATGGGCTCAGGGTTGGGCCGAGGCCTTAATTGAATTTTCTGTTTGGGCACTCTAGTGGAAAGCCTGATAAGATAGGGTTTAAAAGATGTTTTTCGTGTTTTGAAATACAAAATGGGCTTGTGGCCCAGTGGCTAAGTGGTGCCACTTAAAGAGCAGGGAAGTGGCGTCAACTGGGGAGGCTCAAATTCAAGTTGCATGAAGCCCAATTCTTTTAATTAAATTTTAGTTAATTTTCGGCATTTAAATCGATAGAGAGGGACGGCAATAAGGCTTAAAAGTAGGAAGGTTTACTCGAGTGGATAATGCTGATAAAGTGATTGATAAAAGGGAGGAAAAGGTGGTGTTATCCATGCCACTTGAGGATGAGTGATCAGATGAAGATAAGGGAGAAAATTTAGGAGTTATCTGCTGGTCAATAGTGGTGGCCAAATTTCCATCTCTTGAAGGGGGAAAAATCGGTTTTGGTATACTATAGGGGGTGCCGAAATTTCCCTTATTAGTCAATCAATTTTAAGTTATCAGAAGGGGCATTTTCGGTTTTTGAGAGGTAGTTGCCGAAATTTTGTGCTTAAGTGGGGGGATATCTTTTTATTTTCAGCATTAGGGTTTTATTCTTCCATTCTCTCATTCTTTCCTCTCATCCTCTGCTTAAGCTGAAATCCCTAATTCCATTCTCTCATTCCCACTTTTATGCAAAAGCTGAAATTCTATAATTTTTTCTGCTTTCATCTCCATAGCCGAAACCCTTGTTTATTCTTTTCTTTTGCCGATCTCTTCTCTAAAAGCTGAATCTACATAGATTTCTTCGTATTATCTTCTCTTTTTAATTTTTGCAAAAAGCCAAAATCTTCTAGGAGTTACCGAATTCTCTGTAAAGGTAGGTGGCGATTTCTTCTAATCTATTCTTTTTCTCTTTCAGTTTCTAGAAGACAAAGCCGAAAGACTAATGGATTGTTGGTTTTTTGTGTTTACGTGTTGGGCGACATTCAGGAATGGAAGTAGATCGCTTAGATCTAAAAGCCGGAATCGTTAGTCTCTAAACCTCATATCTCTCTTTTTGGGATTTCAAGGTAAGGGGTTCTCTTTAGATTCTTGTTAGATTCGCTATCATAATTGTGATCTTAATCATATGATATGATGGTAGCATTGATGGAATCAAATATCGATCAGGCAAAGGAGGGGATTAGATCTGTTAAACCAATCCCTAAGTTTAGGAAGCGAGCAGTATTGGCAGTTCGGGATTTGCCACCGAGCTATGGACCAGCTTCGAAATAAAATCTTAGACAGTTAGCAGTCGTATCGGCTTCTAATAGTGTCAACATAGAAGGTCTCGTCTTGACTATAATCAGGTGTGTAGATCTCTATAACACTAATTAATCTGTACTTTATAAGTTTTGGACTAAAAGTGGGAAAAAGGCCGTATGGACAGTCGTATTACCCGAAAAGGGTAGGCAAGGGATGCCAGGTACGTAATCATAGAAACTTCTCTATGTGTGTCGATGCATGTGATAGTCTGTGATCTGTTAGGTAGTATATTGTTTTGATTTTGCATGGATGTATGCATGGGATAGGGTTGATATGATGAAGGGGAAGAGCATGTTAAAAGGTCACTTAGTGATCAGTGGTTAAACCATGATAGGTACGTTTAGGTCACAATAGTGATCGGTGGCTCTACCACACTTGAGTATAAGGTCACACAGTGACCGGTGGCTCTGCCACAGTGGATTATAAGGTCACATGGTGATCGACATTATAACTAACAGCATGACTGTCGATACGGTGTGTAGCGATTGGTGGGTTAATTGTAGAAATCCCCGAGGTGTGTTGGCTGGTACGGGCTGGTGTGTAAAGGATGGCCTTTTAGGTTAGGTTGGGTCATGTTGTATGTAAATATTCTGTTGCAATTGTGTATGGGCCAAGGCCCATAAGGTGTTTGTGGGCCTCAAGCATTTTATTTGTTTTCGGGATTTGCATACTGAGTCTTGGTGACTCACCCCTTTATTTTCCCTGACTTTTCAGCTGAGCAGTAGATCATGGACATGGGAGCCGAGGCAGACTCGAGGGGCCATCAAGTTCTTTTATTTTCATAAACTATCTTTGGTTTACCTTTAAGTTTTGATTTCTGGATTATTTATGTAATAAGGCCCCATTGCTTAGGTTTTGATTTACTCTTTGTTAATGTTTACAATTTATAAATGTATGTTCAACGATTTAAAGCATAAGAAGTAATAAAGTGGGATTTTCAAAGATGATTTAACCAAAAAAAAAAAAAACAATGGTTTTCATCAAACATCTCTTCTTTCACAAATACCTAAATAAGTAAACTGAGATTTCCAAAAAACCGTCAAGGCAAGGTTTTCAACATTAAACCCAGTAGCATACCAGATCTGGTCGAAGCGTTTGGGCCGGGATTGGGGTGTTACATTTTGGTATCAGAGCCCAGTTGCAAAGCTCCGGCTGAGAAATGAGTCTAGTAGTGTTTTGTAAAATTGATGTGAATTTGAGAAATGCTTTGGGTTGAATACGGCCTTCAAGTCTACCGGCACCCGATCCACATAGGTAAGTATTCTAACTCTTGATGTAATATACATGATTGGTTTGATGGGCTTTATGGACGTAGACTAGCATGTTAGGGTTCATGGACTCTAGGCCTAGATTAAACAACTCTGTAAATTCATAAAACTTAATCTGAATAAACCTGTCCGTGAACCAGTCAGTGGGTTAGGGTGTGGCAAAAGGCATACGCATGTCTAGGATTGGATTCAGGAAGAGCTTGGTATTTAAGCGATTCTAGTGACCCACCTCCTCTTCGTTGGAATCCTACCTGGTGCATAGTGATTGTTCACCGTAGCCACGAGGACTTGTTGACAGACCAAAGATCATAATTAAAACCCGAAAGAGACCAACCACCTTATTCCTTAAAATTACTAAAAGTACCCTTAGTTTTGTAAAATTTCCGAAATACCCTTGATTTGTGAAAATTTCCCAGAATACCTTAGATTTGTAAAGCTACCAAAATTTACGAAATTACCAAAACACCCCCGGTTGGGAAAATTACCAAAATACCCATGTTTTGTAAAATTTACCCAAAAACCTCTAGATTTACAAAAGTACCCTGTTTATAATAAAAAAAATTCTAAAATACCCCTGCTTACCCGGTTTATAATAATAAAATTCCAAAATACCCCTGCTTTAAAAAAAAGAAAAAAAACCAAAATACCGCTATTGTGGAAAAATCACCAAGATACCTTATTTTGTGAAATTACGAAAAATACCCTGTAGGAAAGAACTACGAAGATACCCCTGGGTAGTGGAGTGACGAAAATACCCTTATGTTATGAATGTGGGTTCATGGATGTTACTTGTGTGTTAATGTACGATGGTTCCTACAACTAGGAGATACAGACTTGAGACTGAAAACCCGTAGATATAATTTCGAATTCGAAAGAAATACTCTTGAAAATCTCTGTCCATAAGATTGTTCGTGGTTAATCAGTGGAAGAAATTAATAATTCATAAAATTTCTAATCAGATAAACGCGAATCGGTAGAATGAGTACAAGGGGTCGGGGACGTCCGCCGTGTGGCCGTGGTAGGGGTAGGATCGACGTGTCGAAATCGGCAGGATATTGCCATGGGTCTGGAAATGAGATGCCAATTCCACCAGCTGCGGAGGGGGAATTTTAGGATCAGATGGTCGGGGATGATACAGTATCCCAGGCAATGTTAAGGGTTTTAGAAGGGGTTGCTAGGGCAGGCATGGGCATAGGAGCCCGAAAATCTGTGTCGGAGCGACTAAGAGCCAATGGGGTAGAAATGTTTAGGCGAATTTCTGGTATAGCCCCAAGTACAGTGGAGTATTGGTTGGAAGCAGTTGAACGCATAATGGATGATTTGGATTTTACAGAAGAGGAAAAACTGAAAGGGGTTGTATCTCTCCTGTGGGACAAAGCTTATCAATGGTGGCTTACGGTTAAGGATGGTACGGTGGCTGACCGTATCACTTGGGATCTCTTCAAAATGGCATTTCAGAGTAAATACATTGGGACTAGTTATGTGGATGCGTAGCATAAAGTATTTCTGAATTGGTGCAAGGAAGTAGCTCAGTGGCTGCGTATGAAGTGGAATTCTTACGCCTTAGCCGTTATGCTCGAGGGATGGTGGCCACAGACCATAAACATTGTGTTTGATTTGAGGATGGTCTGAGGGATGATTTGCGTGTATTGATAGCTCCACAGCGGGAGAGGGAATTTGCTGTGCTTGTGGAAAAAACTAAGATAGCTGAGGAGGTGAAGCGGACAGAAAAACTGAATCGGGATAGAGATAGGGGTGGAAGTAAGAGGAATTTTTGGATCATCAAGGGCCGCTAGGCGTACTCAGAAAAGGCCTAGGTCAGACGGGATAAGACGGGATGAGAGACCTGCTGCTAGCCAGACACAGAAGTGTGCTCGATGTGGTAAATTCCACGTAGATGTGTGTTGGGCAGGCAGTGGGAAGTACTTTAGGTGTAGATCTATGGACCACCAAGTTCGAAGCTGTCCACAGCAACGGGGCAGTGAAGGGACCATGGGTCAAGGGAATGCACAGCCGAGAAGAGGTGGTCAGCAACTACAGCAAGGTCGTGGTCCAACCAGAGGTGGTAACGGTTCCGATCGGGGCCGTGGAGCACCAAGCAGAGAGGCAGGAAATACTGAAGCGAGACAGCCGGGATTAGTCTATGCTCCAGACGTCGGGAGGAGGCTGACGCACCGGATGTCATAACTGGTACGTTTTTAATTTTCAGCTTGCCTTATACTGTATTGATTGATATTGGTTCGATGCACTCCTATGTTGCTAGTGCTATAGCGGGAACTTTGAACTTAGATTGTGAAACTTCTTCTAGGGAGAGAACTGTAGTGAGCCCTTTAGGATAGACTGTAGTGGTGAACAAACTATATAAGGATGTAACCCTGGAAGTTCAAGGGGTAACTTTTCGGGCTGATCTGATGGAACTGCCGTTTAGGGAGTTCGATTTGATCTTAGGAATGGATTGGCTGGTGAAGTATCAAGCTAATGTAGACTGTGCAGCCAAGCGTATGGTGTTAAAAACCCCCGAGGGTGGTGAAGTGTTGGTGATAGGTGAAAGGGGAACTGTTTGTCAAATGTGGTGTCTACCTTAAGAGCAGAAATGATGGTGAGAAAAGGATGCAAGGCAATTTTAATGTTTGTTCGGGCTCTGGAAGCCAAGGAACTAACTGTTGGCTGGGACGTTAGGATGGTGAAGGAATTTCCTGATGTTTTCCCAGAAGAGCTTCCGGGATTACCCCCAGATCGTGAAGTGGAGGTTGGTATCGATCTTCTTCCGAGAACAGCGCCAGTCTCTATTACTCCGTATAGGATGGCGCCGAAGGAGTTGGTGGAATTGAAAGCACAGATTCAGGAGTTACTGGATAGAGGGCTTATTCGACCAAGTGTGTCACCCTGGGGAGCGCCGGTATTATTCATTAAGAAGAAGAATAGGTCAATGCGTATCTGCATTGGCTATCGTCAGTTGAATAAGTTAACAATTAAGAACAAATACCCGTTGCCAAGGATCGATGACTTGTTCGATCAGTTGAAGGGGGCCTTAGTCTTTTCGAAGATAAATCTGAGGTCAGGGTACCATCAACTTAAGGTCAAGAAGGCGGATATTTATAAAACAGCCTTTAGGACTCGCTATGGTCGCTACGAATTCATGGTGATGCCATTTAGGTTGACTAATGCACCAGCAGTGTTTATAGATATGATGAATCGAGTATTCCAACCCTACTTGGATCGGTTTGTCATGGTATTTATAGATGACATTCTGGTTTATTCAAAATCAGAAGAGGAGCATGATTCACATCTTCGGGTGGTTCTGTAGATTTTGAGGAAGAAGCGGTTGTATGCCAAATTTAGTAAGTGCGAATTTTGGCTAAGTGAAGTTACTTTCCTAGGTCACGTTGTGTCGGCAGAGGGGATTAGGGTTGACCCTCATAAAATTGAAGCGGGAATGGATTGGAAGCCGCCTAAGTCAGTAGCAGAAATTCAGAGTTTCCTTGGTTTGGCCTGGTATTACAGAAGGTTTGTTGAAGGATTTTCATTGATTGCGGCTCCGTTGACTAAGTTTTGATAGAAAGGGGTTCCGTTTTTTTGGTCTAATAAGCAGCAAGAGAGTTTCGAGAAGTTAAAAAGGATTTTGACGGAGGCTCTGGTATTGATTCAGCCAGAGGCTGGGAAGGAATTCGTAGTTTACTGTGATGCTTCACACACGGGACTAGGATGCGTGTTGATGCAAGGTGGAAAGGTTGTTGTGTATGCATCTCGACAGTTAAGACCACACGAAGCAAATTATCCCACCTATGATTTGGAATTGGCGGCGGTGGTTTTTACTTTAAAGATCTGGAGGCATTATCTGTACAGGGAGAAATCTGTCATTTACACCGATCATAAGAGCTTAAAATACCTTTTGACCCAGAAGGAGTTGAATCTAAGGCAAAGAAGGTGGATCGAGTTGTTAAAGAATTATGACTGCTCGATCGAATACCATCCGGGTAAAGCCAACGTGGTGGCGGATGCTCTGAGTCGTAAAGTAATCTCTGACTTAAGAGCAATGTTTGCTCACCTTAGTCTATATGATGATGGGAGTTTATTAGCTGAACTTCAAGTGAAACCCTCTTGGGTGAGTCAGGTTAAGAAGAAATAGCAGACTAACGAGTTGCTAAATGAGAGGTTTCTGGTAGGATCAAGTGAAGGATCAACAGAATTTAGTGTGAATGAGGAAGGGCTATTATGTTTTCAAGGGAGAGTGTGCATGCCGAAAGATCCTGAGTTGAGGCATAAGATTTTGCAAGAAGTGCATGGTAGTCCATACGCTATGACCCTGGAGTAAGTAAGATGTATCGAGATTTGCGAGATCAGTTCTGGTGGCCGGGTTTGAAACGAGAGGTGATCGAATTTGTGGGGAAGTGTTTGACCTATCAGCAGGTAAAGGCGGAACATCAGTTACCATCAGGGTTGTTGCAGCCGGTGAAGATTCCATAATAGAAGTGGGAAAGGATCACAATGGACTTTGTTAGTGGGCTACCTCTCACACCTACTAAGAAAGACTCGGTTTGGGTGATTGTTGATCGCTTGACGAAGTCTGCTCACTTCATACCAGTACGTGTCGATTACTCTTTGTAGAAGTTGGTTAAGCTGTACATAGCTAAAGTAGTGAGGTTGCATGGTGTACCAGTATCAATCATATCGACAGGGACCCTAGGTTCACGTTACGATTTTGGAAGGCGTTGCATCAAGCGTTGGGTACGAAGTTGGATATTAGTACAGTGTTTCATCCTCAAACCGATGGACAGTCTGAGCAGGTAATTCAGATCTTGGAGGACATGCTGAGAGGTTGTGTCATTGATTTCAGGGGTAGTTGGGAGGAATTTATACCATTAGCGGAGTTTGCTTACAACAACAGCTACCAGTCTAGTACTCAAATGGCGCCCTATGAAGCATTGTATGGGCGAAAGTGTCGTACTCCTACCTGTTGGACAGAATTAGGGGAACGTCGGATGTTGGGTCCGAAGTGGTTACTGAGACTGAAGAGAAGGTTGAGTTAATTCGAGCACAACTAAAGGAAGCATCAGACAGACAAAAGTCTTATGCTGATTTGAAGCGTAAGGACATAGAATTTGCAGTGGGTGACCAGGTGCTCTTGAAGGTGTTGTCATGGAAGAAAGTGCTGAGGTTTGGACGGAAAGGTAAATTAAGTCCCAGATTTATCGAACCTTATCGGGTATTGAAAAGAGTGGGGTCGGTAGCCTATCAGCTAGAGCTACCCTCTGAGCTAAGCCAGATTCACAATGTGTTCCATGTCTCTATGTTGAGACGATATCGTTCGGATCCATCTCATGTGGTGCCAGTGGAAGAAATCGAAGTAAGACCCGACCTATCCTTTGAAGAGGAACCAGTGGAAATCTTGGATCGTGATGTCAAAGTGTTTCGAAGGAAGACGATTCTGTTGGTTAAGGTTCTATAGCGGAATCATAGTTCGGAGGAGGCTACCTGGGAAGCAGATGAGACGATGTGGTAGCAGTACTCGCATCTATTCCTACCAGGTAATTTCAAGGTCAGAATTTCTTTATGTGGGTAGAACTGTAACATCCTAAATTAATGGGCCTTTGCGTTTAATGTGTTGTGATGTTTATGTTATGCTTGATGTGCTAGTTAGGGTGTTTAAGGGGTCAAGAATGGGCTCAGGGTTGGGCCGAGGCCTTAATTGAATTTTCTATTTGGGCACTCTAGTGGAAAGCCTGATAAGATAGGGCTTAAAAGATGTTATCCATGTTTTGAGATACAAAATGGGCTTGTGGCCCAGTGGCTAAGTGGTGCCACTTAAAGAGCAGAGAAGTGGTGTCAACTGGGGAGGCTCAAATTCAAGTTGCATGAAGCCAATACTTTTAATTAAATTTTAGTTAATTTTCGGCATTCAAATGGATAGAGAGGGACGGCAATAAGGCTTAAAAATAAGAAGGTTTAATCGAGTGGATAATGCTGATAAAGTGACTGATAAAAGGGAGGAAGAGGTGGTGTTATCCATGCCACTTGAGGATGAGTGATCAGATGAAGATAAGGGAGAAAATTTAGGAGTTATCTACTAATCAACAGTGGTGGCCGAATTTCCATCTCTTGAAGGAGGAAGAAATTGATTTTGGTATACTATAGGGGGTGCCGAAATTTCCCTTATTAGTCAATCAATTTTAAGTTATCAAAAGGGGCATTTTTGGTTTTTGAGAGGTAGTTGCCAAAATTTTGTGCTTAAGTGGGGGGGGATATCTTTTTATTTTCGGCATTAGGGCTTTATTCTTCCATTCTCTTCTTCAATTCTGGCATTTTGATTTTTCTCTCATTCTTTCCTCTCATCCTCTGCTTAAGCCGAAATCCCTAATTCCATTCTCTCATTCCCACTTTTATGCAAAAGCCGAAATTCCATTGTTTTTCTCTGCTTTAATATCCATAGCCGAATACCCTTGTCTATTGTTTTCTTTTGCCGATCTCTTCACTAAAAGCCGAGTCTACATAGATTTCTTTGTATCATCTTCTCTTTTTGATTTTCACAAAAAGCCGAAATCTTCTAGGAGTTGCCGAATTCTCTGTAAAGGTAGGTGCCGATTTCTTCTGATCTATTCTTTTTCTCTTTCGGTTTTTAGAAGACGAAGCCGAAAGACTAATGGATTGTTGGTTTCTTGTGTTTATGTGTTGGGCGACATTCGGGAATGGAAGTAGATTGCTTAGATCTAAAAGCCGGAACCGCTAGTCTCTGAACCTCATATCTCTCTTTTCGGGATTTCAAGGTAAAGGGGTTCTCTTTAGATTCTCGTTAGATTCGCTATCGTAATTTTGATCTTAACCATATGATATGATGGTAACAACTGATAAGGTCTTTTGATGGAATCAAATATCGATCAAGCGAAGGAGGGGATTGGATCTGTTAAACCAATCCCTAAGTTTAAGAAGCGAGCAGTATCGGCAGTTCGGGATTGGCCACCAGGTTGTGGACCGGCTTCGAAACAGAATCTTAGACTGTTAGCAGTCGTATCGGCTTTTGATAGTGTCGACATAGAAGGTCTCGTCTTGACTGTAATCAGGTGTGTAGATCTCTATAACACTAATTAATCTGTACTTTATAAGTTTTGGCCTAAAAGCCGAAAAAAGGCTGTATGGACAATCGTATTACCCAAAAAGGGTAGGCAAGGGATGCTAGGTACCTAATCATAGAAACTTCTCTATGTGTATCGATGTATGTGATAGTCTGTGATCTATTAGGTAGCATATTGTTTTGATTTTTCATGGATGTATGCATGGGATAGGGTTGATATGATGAAGGGGAAGAGCATGTTAAAAGGTCACTTAGTGATCGGTGGTTAAACCACGATAGGTACGTTTAGGTCACAATAGTTATCGGTGGCTCTACCACACTTGATTATAAGGTCACACATAGTGATTGGCATTATAACTGACAGCATGACTGTCGATATGGTGTGCAGCGGTTGATGGGTTGATTGTAGAAATCCCCGAGGTGTGTTAGCTGGTACAGGCTGGTGTGTAGAGGATGGACTTTTAGGTTGGGTTGGGTCATGTTGCATGTAAAATTTTGTTGCCATTGTGTATAGGCCAAGGCCCATAATGTGTTTGTGGGCCTCAAGCCTTTTATGTGTTTTCGGGATTTGCACACTGAGTCTTGGTGACTCACCCCTTTATTTTCCTTGACTTTTCAGATGAGCAGTAGATCGTGGACATGGGAGCCAAGGCGGACTCGAGGGGCCATCAAGTTCTTTTATTTTCATAAACTATCTTTGGTTTACCTTTAGGTTTTAATTTTTGGATTATTTATGTAATAAGGCCCCATGGCTTAGGTTTCGATTTACTATTTGTTAATGTTTACAATTTATAAATTTATGTTCAAGGATTTAAAGCATAAGAAGTAATAAAGTGGGAATTTCAAAGATGATTTAACAAGAAAAAAAAAACAATGGTTTTCATCAAACATCTTTTTTTTCACAAAGACCTAAATAAGCAAACTGAGATTTCCAAAAAACTGTCAAAGCAAGGTTTTCAACATGAAACCCAGTAGCATGCCAGATCTGGTCGAAGCGTTTGGGCCGAGTTTGGGGTGTTACACCAATATTCGGCTAACAAATTTAGCCTCCAAAAATTCATACATTTCCATATTGAATCGCACCTAAAAAGTAAATCATTCAAGCTTATAATATGTGCATACTTAACCATTACAAACCAATTTTAACTAACCTTTATACATATATATATATCAAACATTTACCACATTATTAACTAAACATAGCAATCCTACTTCACATACATATGAGCCATAGCCGAATTGCTAAAAATCAACCCATCAAGCATTACATCAAAAACACATAAAAACCGAACCTAATCAGCTTAGCATCATAGCCGTTTATATAATGTGCCCATCATTACCCCTTTACCGAATCATACATACATATATCACATTTTCTTAATTTCATATGTATATATCACTTACCCAATTTGTATCTACATTTTAAACTCATATAAATCACATATTAACATGTATAATGCATAGTTTCAATTCAACAGTTAATACTTACTTTATTATCCAAAAGATAATCTATCATCACATACCTGATCATTTTATCTTGTTTAACACATTCATTAATTGATACACTTAAAGGATCAGCAAACTCGCACACTCAGTGCCAAAACCTTGTAACGTATCACACACTTAGTGCCGTCACATTAACATCTCGCACACTTAGTGCCAAATCCTTGTAACGTGCCGCACACTTAGTGCCGTCACATTTAACAATTCGCACACTAAGTGCTATATTTCAAACTATCATTTCTGTACATTAATTTCACATATTACAAATCAGCATATAAATCTCATGTTTATTTATAATTAACTACACATATATGCTTATAAACTTACCTCGGACGATGAAAATCAGAACGGGACGATTAATCAACGACTTTGGTTTTTCCTCAATCCAAATCTGATTTCTTTGGTTCTTGATCTAAATGTATTCAAAATAAAATAATTCAAATATAATTCATTCAATTTAATCCAAAAACACATAAAGGGGTAAATTACCATTTTGCCCCTAACATTTTACACTTTTTACAATTTAGTCCCTATTGCATAAAACACAAAATACACAAAATTTACCTATCTCATGCTAGGGCCGAATATTCATAAGCTCCATACAAGTCCATATATTTCGTTTATTTCACATTTTAGTCCCTCAAAAATTTATTTTCACAATTTAGTCTAAATTACTCAAATTCATCAAAAATCCAAAGACAAAACATGTTAATCTAACACATATATTTCATATTTGATCATCAAATAACAAAAATAACAAGCTATCATCAATGGCTTAACTCAAAATATTCATCAAAATCAATAATTGAAGCATGGGTTTTGTACATTTCATAGAAACGATCTCAAAAATGTAAAAATTATCAAAAATCGAAACCTAAACATACCTTAATCAAGCTAGATAGGAGTCGATTGCCCAAAGCTTTTCTATTTTTTTTTTCTCTATTCAGTCATGAATAGATGATAATGGCTTTTTATTTTATGTTTTGTTTTATTATTATAACTTATAATATATTAATATAAATTTTAACTTATAAAATTAACATGTAAAAAACATATATATATAAACACTTAATGTAGTCCATTCACTTGTATAATAGGCTAATTACAACATTAAGCCTCCAAATTATAAAGACAACAATAATTAGGCACTTTTTTATTAAACCATCAAATTTTCATTTTACGCGATTAGGCCCTTTTATTTAACCGGACACTCAAACAGCGAAATTAAAGCACAAAAACTTAACACAAGCAAATTCACACATAATAAATACTGAAAATAATTTTAAAATATTTCTCGGACTTGGATTTGTGGTCCCAAAACCACTATTCTGATTAGGGTCAAAATAGGGTTGTTACACTATACATGCCATATTCATAAATACCAAAATAGATAGCCGATAGTGTGATTGAGTCGTTGACGATCCTCGACTCCGAGCTAGCTTTAATTACACTGTAAAAGAGAGAAAACTTCACACAGTAAGCATTAAAGCTTAGTAAGTTTGTCATACAATACATTTAACTCAATAATTCAAGTACAATACACAAATTAAACCATCACATAGATCAATTCACAAATATACACCATATCATCCATAGCTAATATGCTCACTCAATCATCCATATATCCATTTACAAAATTATCAACCACATAGGTTCCTTACATACCTTAGCCAACACATAGTTATTGATCATTCTTGCTACTCAATGCTCAACGTTAACCGATGTCTTCATATGTTGAACAGAGCAATTCCTCTCCACTAATGTAGGTAACATTGGAACTTTGAATCAATAGGTCTTTAATAAGGTTGTAATGTGGCTGGGCTTAGGGGTAGGTAAAAGATAGATAAATTTTTGGTTAAAAACCCTAGACTCAGCTTACAATCGAACCTTCGAAATTCTTACCCTTGATTACCCCACTTATGCTCTTTCGACCATTTATTTCGAGTACATGTTTTTTTTTTTTCATTTGAGTACTTGCTTTATGTACTACAATTTTCAAGCAATTGATACTTCTTTTCAACTCCCCCAAACTTATTTTCAAATGATATACTGAGTCTAGTGTTTGGGAAAATTTTAAAAGTAATGAAGAGAAAATTGATGGCTACATATTGCATAGGTCCAAATAAAATTAGGCAATATAGTCTCAAAATTGGGTTTCAAAGGATAATTTTATCAGGGTCGGCTTGAAAGGCTCAAATGGTCCAAACAATAGTTACCAAAATCATTTCCAATATTCCATGCTTCCTAGGATTTTGCCTCAAGAAATTACTAAGTCAATTCTAAAGATTTAAACTTTCATGCATGCCTAATTTTTTTCGTAGGGAATTAAAAATTTTGTGGTACGAATTTACATGATTTATTAAAAATACACTCATATCATTATTAAGCTAACATAATAAATTATTGAAATAATAGAACTTTATTAATACTGAAGTTCAGCATACTTAACAAAATTTCAAATTATTGAACAATATATATCCTAATCATAATTAAAAGAAATTTTATTCTGGGTGAAATTAATTCAAATTTTCGGTCCCTCCTACTTAAGGTGAACAATGTCCATATTGTTTAAAGTGAATAGATACTATACACCAGGTAGGATTTTTAGAAAAGAGGAGGTGAGTCAAATTGACTGCTTAAGTACCAGGCTCTCTCTAAAATCCAATCCTAGACATGTATATATCTATTGCCACACTTTAGCCTTTGTGACATGTTCAAATTTTATTTGTGATTCCTATCTCTTGTTTTATTGTGCAAAAATAAAAATTCCTAATTAACCTAATCCTAAAATAACTTAAGAATAAAAGTAAATTAAAGTTGAAATCCTCCCCTTTTTATTTGTTTGTCGATCCTTCTGAATTCGACTAATCTTTTGTGCCATCAGTATTGCCTTTGCACGAATTGTCTTGCTCCCTCTTTGATGATGAAATCCATGGTCCAAATATGAAATCTAGAAACCCAGGCACAAAAATAAATGGGTCATTATAAATTTTCTTGAGGGCAGTCCTCATCGAATCATCCCTTATTTTTGAGTATCTTCAGTAGGCTTATTGCTGCCATTGCATGTGCTGCATTAAGTCCATCAGCTTTAACAGCTCATCACGAAGATCTGGGCTAGGCGATGGAGCTCCAAACATTAAAGTTTCAATCTCAGGTTCAGTTTCTGTTTCCATTGGTTCTGCCTCACTAGGGACTTCAGTTGATTGCTCTGGCGGGATTTCTGTGGGATCATCTTCTGCTTCTTCGGGATCCTCGCTCTCTTCAACTTGTTGCTGTAGAATAGAATCTCCAGCTACTCGATAGAGGTCCCAATTAGTGATTTTGCCTTGACTATACTCTGTCTCCTTCACGTCTGCCAAGAGTTTTGCTTTTAAGCATAAAATTGTTAGTGTAAAAGGGAAATAGGCCGAGCCAGAACGTCTATGGCACAATTTCGCATTTCTCTTAGGATGATTTTGCCCACATTAATGGTCTTTCTAGTTAAAATTGAGTATAATAGGACCATTCGCTCTAATGAGATTGTAGTCCCATGCGAACTAGGCATAAGGCTGAAGCGGATGAAATAAAACCATACCTTCGCAAGTGGTGTCAAATACTCTCTTCGATAGGTGTGGATTCCTTGCTTTGACACAGTCAACTTAGAACCTGGAACTGTAAGTTCCTCGAGAATTTCTTGCAAATTCTCAAGCTTAATGTTGCTCAACAGAGAAGAATATTCATCATTGTCGAAATCAGGTAATTCAAAGAATTCATTAATTACATTTGAATTTATTGGTACCTTGATTCTGCGGACTAGAACTTTAGTTAGTTTGCTTGAGGTTAAGTTCGCATAGAATTCACGAACTAGTTCCTCATCCACACTTGGTCTCTTTTCATAAAACAATTCCCGATTGAGGGCTTCAGCAACTTGACGAATACATGCCATAAAATCTCTATAGTTTCTTTCCTTCAATGTGAAGCCTTTCTCTGGATGCATCTGTTGATTTTTGAAAATACTTTCGTATCTTGCTTTGGCTTCTTCACAGTGAAATTTGTTTTGTGCTTCGTCAATTTGGGCGGAGGCACGAGTTCTCTTGCGAGGCATGATTAACCTGAACATAAGATGGAAAAAATTATTTTCTCAAAAAATTAATTAATTATAATTACTAATATTTCAATAAATTGAAAAATTAAATAATTGAATAAAAATTAAACTTAACGAAAAAAATTATTCTTACCACTTTCCTCGTAAAAATTAAGAACTCCTAAAATAGAATATACTAATGAAACAAAAGATGGAAATTTGAAAGGAAGTTTGAAGGCTTTTGGCATAGGTTGGCCGGATGGGTACGTGGTAGGGGCTGCACGCAAGCAGCAGTGCGCGCAAGGCCTTGCGACAGGTAGGCCACAGGCTGGTCGAGTGTTCTAGAGATGGTGCGCACAAGCAATGCGAGCTGGAGGCAGCAGGCGAGTGTTGGTGCTGCTGGAGCTGGGGCATGCGGCGAGTGTTGGTGCTGCTGGCCGAATGGCTGAATGTGGCTAGGGACTTGCGGCACTTTGGTGGGTTGGTGATTTGGGGAATTGAGTTGTGAATGAATGGGGAGAAACTAGTAGGTAAATTATAGTAGGAGTAATGGGACATAGCTTAGAACTCTTAGTAAAATTTAATGATTAAAAATAAGAGTCCAATTCTAATTTTACCCAAGATTAACAACAATTAATAATTAAATATACACATATAAAATTATCAATTGCTATTAAATTATTAAGGTAAACATAAAATAAAATTAATCCTAATCCTAAGCTAAGTTGATAAAAATTAATATATAAATTATAATGAATAAAGTTTATCAAATTAAGTAAAAATATTTATTCTAGATGCCTTTTAAAAATATTTACAAAAAGAGGCACCTAGTTTTTATTATTTACGAAAATAGCAACCAAATTTTGAAAATAATTCAATTAAGTTCCTAGACTTAATGAAAATTTGAAATTGAGTGAAATTTAAGACTTGGGTCAAAATTGACCTTTTTATTTGAAAAACCAAAAATTTATTTTGTCATTTAGGGGCTAATTTATTGGAAAATTATGTAAAAATCAATTCCCACGAAAGATTGGAGGGGTCACAAACGGTCCCGCTTAAGTTCCAATCTCCTAGACAGAATTATTTAAACATAATAAACACGAAAATATACCCTAAATAATTTATTGAAAACAAGAAAATTTAAAGATCAGATAAACTGAACAATATTTGATCTCGTTCAGGTCTTTCTCCGTAGTAATGTTTTAAACGCTGAGCATTGACTTGAAAATTACCTCTCTTACCTTGGAGTTCAACAACTCCGTATGGATAGACGCGATGAATCGTAAATGGACTGGACCAACGTGATTTTAACTTACTTTGGAAGAACTTAAATCTGGAATTAAATAACAAGACTTGCTGACCTGCTTCAAACTCTCGAACTCGAATATGCTTGCCATGCCATTTCTTGAGTCTTTCTTTGAGTAATTTGGCATTTTCGTATGAGAACATTCGAAATTCCTCTAGCTCGTTGAGTTGGAGCATCCATTTCTCTTTAACAGACTTAAGATCCAAGTTTAGTCGTTGAAGAGCCTAGTAGGTTTTGTCCTCCAACTCCAAAGTAGATGACAGGCTTTCCCAAAGACCAACCTATAGGGTGACATTCCTAAAGGTGTCTTGTATGCCATTCTATAAGCCCATAAAGAATCATCTAGTCTCTTGGACCAATCTCGTCGGTTCGGGCAAACTACCTTCTCAAGTATGCCTTTGATCTCCTTATTCGCTAGCTCAGCTTGCCCATTTGTCTGCGGATGGTAAGCTGTAGCAACCTTGTGTTTCACTCCATGTTTATCTAACAACCATTTTAACCACTTGTTCATAAAATGGGTCCCTTCATCACTGATAATAGCTCTTGGGGTTCCGAACCTTGTGAATACATGTTTCTGCAAGAACTTCATCATAACCTTGGCATCGTCATCGGATAAGCTTCAGCCACGACCCACTTGGACACATCATCTACTGCTACCAATATGTATTTGTGACTGAAAGACTGAGGGAAAGGACCAAGAAAGTCAATACCCCAAACATCGAACAATTCTACCTCAATGATATTTGTTCGAGGCATCACGTTTCGTTCGTGACATTTCCAACCCTCTGACATCGATCACAACTCTTTACATAAGCATATGCATCTTTGAATAGTGTTGGCCAAAAGAATCTAGCTTGCAATACTTTGGCCGCTGTACTAGTACCTCCGAAGTGTCCCCCACTCGGAGCTGATTGACATTGGTATAAAATCTTCGGTATTTCATCTTGTGCCACACATCTTCTAATCATCTGATCTGCATACTTTTTAAACAAATATGGCTCTTCCCAAAAATAGTACTTCACATCATGAAGAAACTTTTTTCTTTGTTGATATGTTTTATCAATCGGCATCAAACCACAAGCTAAATAGTTAGCAAAATCAACAAACCAAGGAATATTATGGGCATGATTTACCTTCAATATATGTTCATCTGGAAATGTCTCTTGGATCGGTAACAGTGGAGAATTTCCCTCTTGCGACTCAAATCTGGATAAGTGGTCTGCTACTTGGTTTTCTACTCCCCTTCGATCTTGAATTTCTTGATCGAAATCTTGAAGTAGAAGCCCCCACTAGATCAATCTCGGCTTAGCATCTTTCTTAGCTAATAATACTTAATTGCGGAGTGGTCAATATAGACAATCACTTTGGTACCTACAAGATAAGATCGAAACTTGTCGAAAGCAAACATAATAGGAAGTAGCCCTTTTTTTGTTACCGTATAGTTTAGTTGAGCTCCGGTTAGAGTTCTACTCGCGTAGTAGATGGGATGAAAAACTTTGTTCCTTCGTTGGCCCAAAACAGCTCCAATGGTGAAGCCACTTGCGTCACACATCAACAAGAATGGCGAATCCCAGTCCGGTGTGACGATTATGGGTGTCGTGACTAATCGATTCTTCAGATCGTTGAAGGCTTTTAAGCATTCCTCATCAAACTTGAATACTGAGTCTTTCTCCAATAGCTTGCATAAGGGTTTAGCCAATTTGTAGAAGTCCTTGATAAATCTTCGATAAAAACCGGCGTGGCCCAAAAAGCTCCTAACACCTTTTACGGATGTTGGAGGTGGGAGTTTCTCAATAACGTCTACTTTTGCTTTGTCCACCTCGATCCCATTTCTCGTTATTCGATGCCCTAGAAAAATTCCTTCTCGTATCATAAAATGGCACTTTTCCCAGTTGAGTACGAGATTCGTTTCTTCACATCACCTCAGTACCTTAGCTAGATTGGCTAAGCAATCATCATAAGTATCTCCGAATACTGAGAAATTGTCCATGAAAACTTCCAAGTACTTCTTAACCATGTCAGTAAAAATAGACATCATACATCTTTGAAATGTAGCTGGTGCATTACATAAACCAAATGGCATGCGTCTAAATGCAAATGTACCGTACGGACAGGTGAATGTCGTTTTGTGTTAATCTTTCGGTGCTACCGCAATCTGATTATACCCTGAGTATCTGTCGAGAAAATAGTAGTAATCTCGTCCTGTAAGTCTATCCAGCATCTGGTCCAAAAACGGCAAAGGAAAGTGATCTTTCATATTCTCCTTGTTTAGCTTCCGGTAATCGATGCAGATTCTCCATTCGTGATACCTCCTTTCTTCGACACGCACTAGACTGGACTCACCCATGAACTGTCTGAGATGGGGTAAATTATACCCGCATCCAACCACTTGATAATTTCCTTTTTCACAACATCTTTCATGATGGGGTTCAGTCTCCGTTGTCCATCAATCGTTCCTCTCCCGCCATCTTCTAATATGATCTTGTTCATGCATATAGATGGGCTAATATCACGAATATCGGCTATGGTCCATCCGATAGCCTTCTTGAATTGTTTCAAAACTATGATAAGTTTCTCTTCTTGTTCAGTAGTTAATTTGCTGAAATAATCACAGGCAGAGTAGAGGCGTTTCCTAGATAAACCTATTTGAAGTGTGAAGGTAATACCTTGAGTTTTAACTTAGGTGGCTCCTTGATTGATGCTTTTGGCTGGGTGTAATCTCTTTTCTCTAATTCCAAAGATTCAAAACAGGATTGTGGATTAAATCCCTTTTGATTAGATTCTAGCACAGCTACGTATTCATCCTCTTCTTCATCATTTGGAGGATCCAATGTCAAAAGTCTTTCCAGTGGGTCCTCAACACAGTTAAGTTCCTTCTCTACTATTAATTCCTCTAAATCTGATACTGCAGAGTAATCATCCATTGTGTCAGGAAATCGCATTGACTTAAAAATATTAAATGTTACCTGATCATCCTGAACACGCATAGTCAGCTTGCCCTTTTGCATATCAATAAGGGTCCTTCCAGTTGCTAAGAATGGTCTTCTTAGGATAATTGGCACTTCTTTGTCTGCTTCAAAGTCTAGAATTACAAAGTCAGCAGGAAAGATAAATTTATCTACACGTACCAATACGTCCTCGATTTTTCCTTCTGGATATGCTAAGGATCGATTTGCTAGTTGAAATGTAACCGTAGTTGGCCTGACTTCTCCTATCCCCAACTTCCTAAATATTGACATAGCCATCAAGTTGATACTTGCACCTAAGTCACATAATGCCTTACCACAATATGTTGATCCAATGTTGCAGGGTATGGTGAAACATCCAGGATCCTTCAATTTTGGGGGTAGTTTGTCATGAAGATATGCACTGCATTCCTTTGTCAGAGCTACCGTCTCAAATTCTCCAAGTCTTCGTTTCTTAGACAAGATATCTTTCATGAACTTAACGTAGTCCGGTATTTGCTCAAGTGCTTTGACCAACGGGATATTGATGTGAAGTTCCTTGAGTACGTCAAGGAACTTTTTGAATTGAATTTCCTACTTTAGCTTTTGAAGTCTTTGAGGTAGGGTGGTGGTGGTTTCATTATTGGAACTGATTCTGGTTGATTCGCCTTTGGCGGTAATTCTGCTTCTAATGAAGTTGTTGGTTGATCAGAATTGACTGATCCTGAGGTTACTTTGTCGGGTTTTGAAGATTTTGGTTCTGGTGAAACTGGGGTTTCAACACTTGGTTGAACTTCTTCTAAGTCTTGAGCATCGGTTTGCTCCTTTTCAACTTCGACAGTGTTGAGCTCTACTATCTTTCCACTCCTCAATGTCAACGCTTTGCAATGTTCATTCCCCGAATTTCTCAGATTTTCCCTGTCACTAGGTAGAGTACCTTGTGGTCAGTTCCTGAGTTGAGTAGCAAGCTGACCCACTTAGTTCTCCAAATTCTTCAATATAGCTGCTTAGCTCTGGATTAAGGCATCATTCTTTGACATGTATGTCTTTAGCAAAATCTCCAAGCTATTGGATGCTTCAGCTTGAACTGGTTTCTGAACTTGTTGTGGAAAACTAGGCAGCTGGGTTGGTCTGGATTGGGTGTAAGTGGTACTGGTTCTAGCCCCTTGGTTACTATAGGAGAAATTCGGGTGGTTTCTCCACGATGGGTTATAAAAATTTGATTGCAGCCCTTGATTCCTCAGTTTTGGTTTTGATTACCCATGTAGTATATAGATTCTGTGTTCGACAAACATTCTTCGAACAAATATCCTTCCCCATATTAGACAAAGGTTATATTTTCAAACTGATTAGGCGGTTGTGCTGCAAAACTATTAGACCCATTAGTAGTAAGATTTTTAAGCATTGAGGATATTGATGATACCTGAGATGCGAGTGAAGTAAGAGCATCTACTTCATGAATTCCATCGACTCGTCTTCCTGATGCTACACTACTGGTTGGCCATTGATAATTGTTGTTGGCAATCCTCTCAATAATTTCATAAGCCTCGTTATAAGACTTAGAAAGGAGAGCACCGTTAGCAGAGGCGTCCACTACCATCTTTGTGTGAGCGTTAAGACCATTATAGAATGTCTCAAGTTGAATACAATGTGGGATTCCATGATGAGGGCATTTTCGTAATAACTCTTTAAATCTTTCCCATGCCTCATACAAGGACTCGTCATCCATTTTTGTAATAGCATTCTTGCTTGGTGGAAAATACATCATGAGGAATTTCTCGGCTAACTCTTGCCATGTAGAGATAGAATTCAGTGGCAATGAATTCAACCAAGCATGAGCTCCGTCCCTTAACGAATATGGGAACAACTTCAATCGTAAGGCATCTTCGGAAACTCTGGCTAACTTGAAAGAATCGCTCACTTCCAAAAATAGTTTTAAGTGAATATGAGGATCTTCAGTAGCCATCCCACTAAATTGGCCCACTGTCTGAAGCATCTGGAACATAACTGGCTTCAGCTCAAATTATTGTGCCTCGATTTCGGGTTTCCTAAAACCCGGATTAAGATCGTTAAATACCGGCACAACATATTGTCTTAGGGCTCTATCCCTATCATCAGTAATAAGGATAGGATTCTGAGCAGGGTTTCCTCTGTTTTCTTGGTTCATATTCTCGAAGTTCATTTCTTCGGTCCTTCTCTGGTTTGCTTGTCTTCTTCATTGCCGAAAGGTTCGTTCTGTTTCAGGGTCCATAGGGAGAAAGTCAATAATCTGGTCAATACTCATAAACACCTTAAATAATCACAGGAAATTGAGTAAGTAAAAATTTCAATATGAAAATAAATTAATCAAAATGTAAAACAGATTCACAAATAATGGCTTTGAAAAACAGTCTTCAGCAATAGCGCCAAAAACTTGGAATGGTGGAAATGTGCAAGTGTACACAATCGTAACAAGTAATAAAGTGACAAGTAAATGTCAAGTTATCGTACCCACAGGGACTGCAAAAGAATTATTTATGAAAATGATTTCAAACACTTTGGTGAAGGGAAAATATTTGGATTGAAGAAATATTTATAAACAAAAAGAAAAGTAAAGTAAAACAAAATAAAACAAAGTTCTAATGCACGAGTTCAAAAACTGATTTTAATCAAGATAATATAATTGTATTGGATTAAATACATTTCTTACCTTTGAATTATTAAACTCATGCTCATACTTGTTACGAATAAATCACGGCAACTCGGTAATTTGCTAACTTATGAACATATTTACAATTAAAATTTCATTCATCTCTTGTACATATCCCTATGTCAATTCGACTGATAAAACAGATTTATAAAAGTAAACATGTTATTGCACATACATACTTATTAAATTAAACAATCTCTCGCATATTCCTATGTCGATTCAAACGATTAATTCAACCTAATAAGCATATAAGAGACCATGTGAAGTAACAAAGTGTCCCTACCTTGAAACAGCTTATTCACAAAAATCTTGCAAGTTATGCAAGGCATATGTATCGCCAAATACAATGTTAATTTTATCTTCAGCTACCTTAGAAGAATTAAACATGCACAGATTAAGTGTTGTGTCCATTAATTACAATTTCAATGTGTTTAAATAATTATTCTTCAGTTATTTAAACAATTATAATGCCAGAATAACTTAAGCATGATTTTACTTAATCAAGCATTTTACCGAGGACTATAACAGCATAAACACAATTTTAATAATTTAAGAGGCCAAAATGCAATCAACCCAACACGAATTAAATTCAAGCTAAGCTGATTGAATTAACCATTCCAATATCATAAATATTCATAAACATGTTTTTCAAAACAACAACGAAATTTAAAGAGATAGGGAACAAGAAGCAAATCCAGTGTTTCTCCTTGGCTTGACTGATTGCTTCGTTCTTCGTTCTCCGTTGTCCTCGGCTATCAAGGTGGCTTATGAACACTCCAATTGCTGCTCCAAATGGCTGGGAAAACACCCCTTTTCCATGACGGGAAATCGGAAAAAGAAGGTTTGGTTTTGTTGGAGAAAAAGGAGAGAATGGAGTGATGAGAGAATGAGAGAGTGAATGAGAATGAGAAATGAAGGATTGAGGGATGGTTTGGATGATCAGCAAGGGGTGGTACTCATAGCTGATTGTGGCTGCTAAAAATAGAAAATAGTAGCAGCCAAAGAGACCTCCCTTGGCCAGCCATCTATGTGGCAAAGTTGATGGTTTCAACTTTGCTAAATATGGCTTGGGGCAAATCTACAAAGCCACTAAATTTGGAGGGGTTTGAATGCAACTTTGAAAAGTCTTCAAGAGCTTCTTTGCGAGCTTAATTAATCAGATAATAAGCTGATTTGGGCCAACATATGGACAGTTTGGGCTGCCCAACTCTTTGCTCGATTCGGTTCAACCGGTTTGGTTCAACTGATGGAGTTCAACTGGGCCTTTTTCGTAATTAATTAAGATTAATTTATCTAGCCCAAATTAAATTGGGAATAAATTAAAATTAGTTATAATATGATTAAATGTTCATAATTGGACTGTCTTGGGCTGGAAATAAATTCGCCTTGATACTTAAAATTGCTTCTCAGTTTCGTTCTTCGAGCAGTGTCTGCCGAGCCAATTTTTTCCCTTTGTACGAATCTATCGTAAATAGTAAAAATTAATAAAAATTAACTATAAAATTAATTAAAATTCATCATGTTGATATTTTTAGCACAATTTAATTATTTTATAATATTTAATTATTTTTCAACAAGAATTTAATCAAAATTTGCATAAATTTGGGTTAAAAAGGGCATGAAATAGTATATAAATTTTCGTGTTTCCAAGCTTATTCAGAAGATTTTGCATGAAGCACACAGCAGTTGTATGTATATCTCCCCGGATAGTGTGAAAATGTATAATGACCTGAAGGAAATGTATTGGTGGTCGGGAATAAAAAGAGACATCTCAGATTTTGTCTCTAAGTGTTTAATTTGTCAGCAAGTGAAAGCCGGACGCCAAGTACCTTCGGGTTTACTTCAGCCTGTGATGGTTCCCAAGTGGAAATGGGACTGTATTACCATGAACTTTGTGTCTGGGTTGCCGTTGACACCAAGAAAGAAGGATATGATATAGGTTGTGGTTGATAGGTTAACTAAGTCTGCTCATTTCATACAGGTACGTACAGATTATCCACTTGAGAAGTTGGCCGATTTGTATGTTTTTTAAATTGTGAGACTTTACAGGGTACCCGTATCGATCATTTCAGATAGAGATTCGAAGTTCACATCATGGTTTTGGAAAAAGTTGCAAGAAGCGTTGGGGACGAAATTGAATTTTAGTACTGCTTTTCCCTTGCAAACAGACGGCCAATCAGGGAGGGTAATCCAGATACTTGAAGACCTGGTGCGGTGTTGTGTTCTTGAGTTCTAAGGTAGTTGGGAAAAATATTTATCGCTGGTAGAGTTCGCCTACAATAATAGTTTTCAGGCGAGTTTGAAAATGTCGCCTTATGAGGCATTATATGGGCGTAAATGCCGAACGCCTTTGTATTGGTCCGAGCTCAAGGAAAATCAGATATATGGGGTTGACTTAGTCAAAGAAACTGAAGAGAAAGTAAAAGTGATTCGTAACTATTTGAATGCTACTTCGGATACACAGAAATCCTACGCGGACTTGAAACGGAAAGAGATTGAGTTTCAAGTCGGTGATAAGGTGTTCTTAAAAGTATCTCCGTGGAAGAAAGTCCTCAGATTTGGTAGGAAAGGAAAATTAAGTCCACGTTTTATTGGGGCATGCGAGGTGACTGAAAGCATTAGACCAATAGCTTATCGTTTAGCCTTGACGTCTGACTTGGAAAGGATTCACAATGTATTCCATGTATCTATGTTGCACTGTTATCGTTCTGGCCCATCACATGTGATTTCACCGACAGAGGTTGAGATTTGTTCAGACATGACCTATGGTGAAGAGCCAGTTAAGATTTTAGATCGAGAGGTTAAGCAATTGAGAAAGAAAAGTATAACACTCGTGAAAGTACTACGGCATAGACATGGGATTGAAGAGGCCACATGAGATCCCGAGAAAACTATGAGAGAGCAATACTCGAACCTTTTTGCTGGTAAGATTTTCAGGGACGAAAATTCTTAAGGGGGAGAATTGTAACAACTTGATTTTGGGGCTAGACGAAATAGTGGTTTTGGAGCCACTAATCTGAGGTCGGAGAAAATTATTTTAATATTATTTTGTATGTTATAGTATGATTATACGAGTACATGAAAATTTTGGTGAATTAATTTTAGTGATTGCATGCTTAATTTTGAAAAAGGACTAAACCGCATAAAGTGGGAAAGTTTTGTTCTACTAGCTAAAGGTTTCAAATAGCTATGGAATATTAAATTGGAGGTCCTTAATGTGCAAATAGGCCCTTAGGCATGTGTTGGCTGACCGTAGGGGACAAGAAATTCAAAATTGGTCAAAGTTGGTGGATTAGGTGACTTAATTGAAGAAATAAAATAGAATAAAGAAAAAAACGATATCATCCTTTCCTCTTCATCCTCTCCACCAAAAATATCAGCAAAATAGGGGTTTTGGAAGCTTGAAATTTTCAGCAACTTAATCCCTTGCAAGTAAGTGTTTTTAATGGTCATTTATTTTGATGATTTTTGTGTTTTTGGAACCCTTGTAGGTTAAGCTAGCTAATGAGGGGACTATTTTGCAAAATGGTGGAGAGCCTAGGGTTTTGCCATGAGAACATTAGTGTTGTTTACTAAAATTGTATAGAAGAAAATGAATATTGGTTGTAAAATAAACAACTTTTGTAAAAGGAGACTCCATAAAAACACCTAAAATGGACTTTTTGGTAAAGGTTGTAAAATTTGTAGTAAATGTGTGAAATAATTGGAAATGTGAGTTGCTATAAGAGTAATAAATGTTCAGCTACACTTGTTAAAAGAGGAAATTTGATTACAATTTTATTACGAGCCTAGGGGGTAAAATCATAATTTTGTGAAAGTCTAACGGCAAAATGGTAATTTTTCCAAAGTGGAAATGTCGAAATGTTTTGATTAATGTGGTGATTGAATGAGTAAATTGTGTCATTATAGATCAAGAAAAATAGGATCTAGACTTAGACAGGGGGAAAACCAAGTTATTGGACTAGATCGAACAAGTCGCCCATATTTTGTATATCGAGGTAAGTTGTACGTAAATAATACAACATTGTTGTATTTATGCATTAAACAATTGATATTGCATAAAATGCTTAACTATTGCTATGAATGTGCATGATGAAAGTTGATGTGATATGCTTCTAATTGAACCTTAGGAATAGATTGGATACCAAGCCATGACAGTTGGGTTGATATGTGTGCTAGTGTAAGACCATATCTGGGACATGGCATTGGCCACATTATGAAAGCCAGTGTAAGACCATGTCTAGGACATGCATCGACATTGATATGTGTGCTAGTGTAAGACCATGTCTGTGACATGGCATTGGCCACATTATGAAAGCTAGTGTAAGAACTTTTCCGGGACATGCCATCGGCGTTGATATGTGTGCTAGTGTAAGACCATGTCTGGGACATGGCATCGGCCACATTATGAAAGCCAGTGTAAGACCATGTCTGGGACATGGCATTGGCCACATTATGAACGCCAGTGTAAGACCATGTCTGGGACATGGCATCGGCGTTGATATGTGTGCTAGTGTAAGACCATGTCTGGGACATGGCATCGGCCACATTATGACAGCCAATGTAAGACCATGTCTGGGACATGGCATCGGCATTGAGACGAGAGCTAGTGTAAGACCATGTCTGGGACATGGCATCGATCTCGATACTCAAGCCAGTATAATACCATGCCTGGAACATGGCATCAGCATTTTACCCTCTTGTGTGAGGCTTGTCGAGTATTATTTGGTATTCCAACTAGTTCAACGGGAAATCTAGAGCTTTTGTTAAAAGTAAGAAAAGTTACGACTATGTTGTAAGTGATGCAGGTACATACATGAAATTCATGAGAAATGAGCTCAAATTATGTTGCATGATTAGTAAGGGTGAAAGTCAGTAAGTTATGTTTTTATTCATTCGATAATCTTGTGCAAGTTTATAAGATGATATGAATATGATAATGCATGGTAATTGTTGTTAATTATTTACATGCGACTTACTAAGCATTATGCTTACTCCCTCTCTTTTTCATTTTCTTATAGTGCCGCCAAGCTAACTCGGGAATCAAAGAATGTCAGAGGCCCGATCACACTATCAAACTGAACACTTGGTATAGTTAGATTTATCATTTTGGGAATGGTATGTATAGGGTCTCGGTCGTTTGTTAAGTGTCATAATGTTTTGGCCAAATGTACTAGCTTGCTTTAAAGATGAATTCATTTTGTAAAAAGCCATAGTTGATGGCTAATACTTGTTCTTGATATATGAGAATGGTGATTTTTTCAAGAATGTACAAACTGCATGAATGAGTATGTTATTTGCTGTGGCTTATATTGGTACAAGTAAGGGTGACAGAAAGGGCTTGGTAAATAGTCTTGTTACTGTCCACACAGGTACTCGCACGGGTGTGTGTCTAGGCCGTATGTGACACACGGTCTGCCCCATGGGCGTGTAGTTAGGCCGTGTGTCCCTCTGCACCCTAGGTTGGCAAAATAGAATGCTCAGTAGTAATCACACGGGTTGAGGCACGGTCGTGTGTCTCAACTGTGTGGAAGACACAGCTATAGGACATGGGCATGTGCCCAGGTCATGTGAAGTCTGCACTTAATTTAGGAACTTAATTCGCCACACGGCCTAAGGACACGGGCGTGTGCTGGGCTTTGTGACATCTTGATTTCTAGTGAAGCACAATTCAGGCTCGCGCACGAGCTATGGATATGGCCATGCCATTCACACGACCGTGCCCCAAGTCCACAGGGGCGTGTGCCCTATTTCTGAATGAAATTTTCTAAAGTTTTCAAAGGAACTCAGTTTGGTCCCGTACCATTTCTAAAGTATGTTTTAGGCCTCGTATGCCCATATTAGGGACTTTAAGATGAAGTTGAAAAGTTTTAAAATTTGAATGAAGTGTCATATCCCCGAAATTGTTTGTATACGTGTATTAAGAAAGGTAATGCCTCGTACCCTGTATCGGCGTTGGATACGGGTAAGGAGTGTTACATGAATCCCCCTTGTTATAGTTTTGTTGTAGAACCATGGGATTGAGGAGGACACATAGGAATCAGAAGACTCGATTCCTTAATAGTATCCTTATTTGTTTGAATAAGGTAAATTTTGAGGCAAAACTTTATTTTAAAGAGGGGAGAGTTGTCACGCCCTGATATGTTTGAGGTTAATTAAAATAATTAAACATGATATGAGTTATAGGATTGATAGTTAAGTGTTTGTGCAACCATCCTAGAGGCCCAAGTTTAAGCCCCTTCCCTCTCATTTTTTTATTATTTTCAGAAATCCTATGGCAATTTGCTTGTGCCACGCCTAGGGTTTACAAACCCTAGGTATTTAATCACTTTTTTTTTTCCTATTTTGATTATTCACATTGCCCATTTGCAAAATCTTAAAAGAAGTTCCTTTCCACCTTTTTCCTCTTCTTTTCTCTCATTCTTACACTATATTTTCACCTTTGTGCTGTCAAATGTTTTTCCTTAATGAATTGCCTCATTCGTTCAATTTCTAACGGTGTTTAGATTTGTCATCAATAGCTTCTGTTATCTTTTCCAAAGGACGCGCTTAGTTTTAATTGTTAGATCTTGTATTTTCATTTTAAAAATATCTGACGTTAATATTTCGCTTTGATTAATAAATCTTTTTCGGATATTGTCAAAATATTTGATACCAAATGTTAATTTGTGTGTATTTTTCATTGAAGGATTGGTTCTAGGTGAATCAAATCAAAATTGATCGTGGGGGTTGTTGATTGAACTCGTTGTAGAAGGTGTGTGTTCTTTTCTCAGTGAATCAGTGACAAACCGTATAGTTTTAGGGTAACACGATCTCCTACATGGACGTGTGGACTACACGGATGGACCACCCAACCATGTCCACTTATAAATCTTAGGGACTTTTCTGGATCACACGGCCTCATCTAGTTACATGGCCTACCACACAACCATGTCCTTACTGTAGGGAATTTTATCATTCCTCACACAGCTTCAGGCTATTACATAGTCAGGCAACACAGCCATGTACACTTCTTCCATGTAGCATCAGGCTATCACACGACCTGGCCACACGACTGTGTGACCTTGTTTTACAACTTTTCCTAGAAATTTGTGATATGATCAGTTTAGTCCTTGTGTAGTCCCCGAATTGTGTAAGGATTTTTGTACACTCAATTTTGACCCAAACAATATGTATATTATGGAATCTATGATCTAATTGAATGAAATGTTACTATTATATGGATGATTTGTGATATGATACATGCCTACAGTTATGGTCTACTCAATGATTTGTTACTATTGTAACTGCTTTTATATTACCGAATGCATGTTCAACATGGCTACTAATACTATTAAACTGATTGCATGACTACAATTTCTATATTGTACTATTACTAGCATGCCATGTTGCATAGCATGGGGATTGGGGTGATATGAAAGGAGAAACTACTGGCAGTTCTAAATATTCAAACATTGGTGGTTTATCCACAACTTACTGGAAGTTTATCTACAATCTTTTTATCTGAAACTTACTGTGCTTTACTGTAAACTCTAAATTATATAGATTTTTATAATTGTTTATATCACCTTTTTACTTCAAATTTATGCTAATCCTGATTATTTGATATTTAAATTGGATGATTTATGTTCATATTGAGACAATGGGCATAATTTTAGTAAAGTATGCAATTGTCTAATTTTTTTGTATCAATTTTGCATAGTTTCACTATTTTATGTTACATATTAATTTTTGTGTTTTAATTGTTGCAGTGGGACCATTGAATTAATAAGAATGGAAGCTTATCAATTGATGCAAGGATATGAGTTAAAATCCACCTCAATTGGATGGCAAAGACAATAAATTGAGCATTCAATTTGATCCAGATGAAGTTTTCTTGATTAAGAAGTGTAAGCCTGATTAATTGGATCACAAAACCATCCAAGTAGGGGGAGAGGAGCCCAAATTTGGCTAAGGCATGAAGAGCAGCCCAGAATTAGCTTTAGGATAATTAATTTAGAGGTCCCTACACTTGTAAACAAATAAGAAATTAGCTCTCAACTTTTACCCAAGAAACATCCACCTCCTTGCATGATTCATGCATGAAATCAAGCGTGAATCAAGCAACCATCAACTTGTTTCTCCATAACTTATGGTCGACCAAGAAAAGGAAAAACCTAAGGGATATTCAAGCTATTTTTAGTAAACTCCTTAGCCATCCCTCTAATAGCACATCTTACTTTCAATTCATTCATCCCTCATTCCCCTCTCAATCCTCTCATCTTTTCCTTTTCGCTCTTCTACGCATAAGCCTTCCATTCCTCCACCTCCATTAGCTCGCATTTTCCCTTGAGGAAAACCACTCCTGGCCTGCCACCTTGAGGAACAGTTTGTGGAGAAGTAGCCGTGAGAATTGGAAGAAGCCTCCACGATTAGTCACTAAACTTATCAAAAAGTTTCTTCTTCTTTTTGCTTCTTCTTAATTATTCAAATATGTTTGCAAATTGTTTTGATGTTTTTCCATTGACAATGATGACTTAATTTTGTTTTAGCTAGAATAATTACATTAGTTTGACGAAGATCATTTGATTCATGTTTATGATGTTCTGTGCCTCAATTGTTCATGCTTTCAATTAAACTCATGCATGTATTTCATTCATTAAAATGTGATTGAATGCATTAGAAAAAGTTGATCAATCCTAGCCAGATGATGATTAATAAACGTAATAATTGAAAGATGTATGCTTAATTTAGATCCTAGCCCAATTAAATCAAAAGTTCATAATAACTTGAGGGAACTCTAGTACATTGCATAACTTTTATATTTGTGTGATTAAATTTTTTTGAACCTAATTCGTCCCTGTTACATCACATAAACTCTAAGAAACCCTTAGTTAAATATGGTCATGGTAGTATGCATGTTTTTCTAAGTATAAGATTTTGAAAGATTTATAACTAGTTTCAATTTAATGGAAGATCGAGTTGCCATGGAATATTTTCTAGTACTTTATTAAGCATGATGGAAATGAACATTTTATTGTTGTTTAACTTGTGAAACTCTTACTAAACCAACTCATTTCATTCATTACATTTAGATTAATTCATTAGCATTCAATTAATTTACTTTAACACCTACCAATCAAAATTATTGTGTTATGTAATCAACTTGTAGTCTTTAATTTTGCAATTATTTGATTAACATATACAGTCTATGTGGAGGCGATAACTCTTTTACTTACTTATTACTTGCTAATGATTGTGTATACTTGCACAAACCTACATGTACAAGTTTTCTGCACCGTTGCCAGGGACTGTTAATTTAATCATTATTTGTGAAATTATTTCCTACAATTTGTGATTTATTTTCAGGTGTTTATAAACCCTTAAATCAAGCAGATATTTCTACAAAGAAGATGAGAAAGATTAGCCCAGAGACAAGATGCAAATATGGTCCTTGAAAATCAAAACGATTTTCAAGGGAATGGAGCCGTTAATGTTTGTAATCCAATCCTTATTGCTGATGATAAGGATCGAACTATAAGGCAGTACGCTATACCCCTTTTTAATTAGTTAAATCGTAGACTTAGAAGACCGGAGATTGAGGCACTACAGTCTGAATTAAAGCTCGTGATGTTTCAGATGCTCCAAACAATAGGCCAATTTATTGGAATGCCCATAGAAGATCCACACCTTCACCTTTGACTATTCATAGAGGTGAGTGATTCTTTTAAGATAACTGGTATAACTGAAGACACATTAAGATTGGAGTTGTTTCTCGTTGTGAGATTGAGCACGAGCATCGCTTAATTAGTTGCCACCACATTCAATTTCAACATGGCAAGAATTTAGCTGAACACTTTCTCGTAAAGTATTTCCCACCTAGCAAAAATGCTAAGTTGCAAAATGAGATCACCACTTTTCAAGAAATGGATGATGAGTCCCTATACAATGCTTGGGAAAGATTTAAAGAGTTATTTCATTAATGCACTTACCACGGGATTCCACATTACATCCAATTGGAGACATTTTATAATGGTCTTAATGCACGCACAAGGTTGGTGGTAGATGCTTCTACAAATGGTGCTTTCTTGTCGAAGTTTTATAATGAGGCTTTTGAAATTACAGAGAGAATAGCTAGTAATAATTATTAATGGCCGAAAAATTGAGTAGATTCAGGAAGATGAGCAGCAGAGTGCATGAAGACTTCACTCTCAGATCAAGTATCTTCTATCTCTTCAATGTTGACAAATTTTACAACTAACGTTTTAAATCATATTGCAGCTCAGCCACCGAGCCAATTCGATGTTATTTCCTACATATATTGTGGAGATGATCATTCTTTTGGGAATTGTCCTTCAAATCCCAAGCCAGTTTATTACATAGGGAATCAAACTCCTAATAGAAATGGATAAGGACCACAATCCAATTTCTATAATATGCCATGACGAAACCATCCAAACTTTGCTTGGAATAACCAATGAGCTAGACCGAACAACAACTACATGCAACATAGGTCAAATCAACCTCAGGGGTTCAATCAACAAATTCCAAAGCCACCACAAGCTGAACTGTATAATAGTTTGGAGAATTTTTTGAAGGCGTACATGGTCAAGAATGATGCCTTAATCTAGAGACAAGTAGCAACATTCAAAAATTCTAAAAACCAAATGGGTCAGTTAACTCCGATCTTCGTAATAGACTGCAAGGAGCCTTGCCAAACGACGCAGAAAATCCAAGGAGTATGGGTAAGGAACATTGCTAAGTAGTTACTTTACGAAGTAGAAAGACTTTGGAACCAAAGGTAGCTGGGGTTGAAGATGAACCTACCTCGGAAAATGAAAATCAATTGACAACTAAAATTCTTATACTAGAAAAGCAGATTCTACAAACTCTAAGGAGGTAAAATCTGAACTTGTGAATTCCAATATTTTAACATCTATGACATATGCAAAGACATTACCTCGAAAAAGTTGTCTAGTTCAAGCTAAAGTTCCATCACCTCCATATCCTCAAAAGAGTCCAACAACATAAACAACAATAGGATACTCAATTTAAGAGAATGTTGGATGTGTTGAAACAGCTACGTATCAACATTTCGTTGGTGAAAGCTTCGGAGTGAATGCAAAACTATGTGAAAGATATGAAGGAATTTTTGTCTAAGATGAGAAGGTTTGGAAAATTTGAAACTATAGCCCTAACTACAGAATGTAGCTTATTTTTTCTAAATAGGCTGCCTCCTAAATTGAAGGATCCAGGAAGTTTCACCATATCTTGCAATATTGGAGAACCCTATTATTGTAAGGCTTTGTGCGATTTGGGATTGAGTATCAATTTGATGCCTATGTCTATGTTCAAACAATAAGGTATTGGTAAGGCCAAACCAACTACTGTTACACTCCAACTAGCAGACAGATACTAAGCGCATCCAAAAGGAAAAATCAATGATGTATTTGTATGTGTTGATAAATTCATATTTCCTACTTGCTTTATTATCTTAGATTTTGAAGCAGATAAAGAAAAACCAAAAATCTAGGAAGGCCTTTCCTAGCAACTGACAGGACGATAATCGATGAACATAAATGTGAACTCACCATGCGAGTTCAAGATGAACAGGTGACCTTTAATGTACTTAAGGCCCTAAAATCTACTGATGAAGTTAAATATTGTTCTACTGTCTCCGAAACAAATCTGTTGGTTCCAACAAAATTAGATTTCAATTCTTCAAATGATCTGTTGGAAGGTATTTCATCTAATTCTCCATATCAGGATGTGGACGATAAATGTTAGGCCTTGTTGGAGGCTAACTTGAAAGGATTCAATTCAAAAGTTCAATTCGAATTTGTAGAGCTATCATATATGAGAACAAGCAACCCAAATTGTAAAGAGAAGAGCCAGCCGAGTTAAACTTAACTATTTTAAAAAGGAACGAGAAAGGTATCGAGTGGATCATTGTAAATACTAAAAATGGATCTATCAAGGGACTGAAGAGTTTGATTCAATCTCGAGTATTTTATCCAAGGAAACTCGAGTCTCAGTGGTTAAAAGCAAGGATCATGTATCCCATCTATGACATTCAATGGGTGAGGCATGTATCAAAGATAGAAGATATCATAAATAATGAGCTGACTTCATTAAGGACAATCACGAGTAGGCAGATTTGTATGAATGACAGAAAGTTAAGCAAAACAAAACAGAAAGAACATTTCCTGTTGTTATTCCATGATCAAATGTTGAATGTAATTACTGGGCAAAGTTATTTTTTCTTTCTAGATGGGTATAATTGGTATGATAAATGGCCTTTTGACATTGCATAGATCAGTGACAATCTCCAATAACATTGATGGAGTTCTCTTCACTTTCGTTACTGTTATTTTTAAAATTAAGTTATTTTTTCCTTCATTGGAATAAATGGCATGATTAGAAAATTTTTCTTGAATTAGTACATTAAATTAATTCTGTCTAATAAATTTGGAACTTAAGTGGGACCATTTGTGACCCCTCCAACCTTTCCTGTGAACTTAATTTGATGTAATTTTCTCAGAAAAATTTTCTAAATAGCCTAAAAGGAATTTCAATTTTTGTTTTCAATTTTAAGTTTCTTTTTTATTTTTCTTTTTATATTCAATAGGAAGGTCAAGTTGGCCCAAGGTTTAATCAGTTTATTTCAGTCAAGTTTTATTTCAGTACAGATAATAAAATATTTTCAATTTTGGGCTCGAGGCACAAAACAATGTTGAGGAGAAAAATATCCAACACTTGCTGCCTCTTCCCTTCGCCGCAGCATCACTTCCCCATGCTGTAGCAATCTCAGAAAAAAGGGATGACACAAATTAATAAAAAGGCGAGGAATTTCTTTTATTTCTTTTTCTTAGTATTTTTTTAAGATATTTTTATTTACTTAGGAATATTTTGTTTTATGCATGAAATAAATTGAATAATTTGCAATACATGAATAAATTAAGCCCAAATGTTGTTCTCTAAAAAAATAAAACAAAGTAATATGGTAATGAGAATGTACATGCCTAGGATTGGATATTCAAGAACAGACCTAGTATTTAAGCAATCTTCATTATTCACCTCTCTTAATTGCAATCCTACTTGGTGTACAATTATCATTCATTGCTTTCTTATTATGCAATAGGAACATTGCTTCTGTTTAAAGGGGGTAAGGGCCAATATTGTATATGTTTATGTTTTTTTATTCAATTTTCACACATAAGTATGCTAAAATAAATTAAATGCTCAGAGAAAATTCTTGTTAATAAGTTAGCTCATATGAGATTATAATTGCTAATTTTGTTTTAGTTTTTTTTTTTTCTGAATTATGTTAGCTTTATCATGATTTAGTATGTTTTAGAAGTTCCATGCGAAATTATGCCATGATGATATAGGCACATTTTGTTTGCATCTTTTGAACCTTTCAAGCTTACCATAATTTAATCTAACCCTTAAAACCTTAAATTGAGCTATATGACCTATTTAGTTGATCTACCTACATCATAAGCCATTTTACCATCTTTTCATAAATTTTACCCTAATTTTTGTACCAACTTTTACTTGCTTCAAAATAGAAAGATCAAATGTTGAAATAAATTAATCAAATGTTGAATGATAAAATGATGTATGATCAAATGATGATAAGTATGAGCTTCAAAATTAAATTTGGTGGTGTTGACCCTAAGGAGAAAGGTGAATTGTGCTACATAAGGTCTAAGGGAAGCTAAGGTTATTTAAACCTAAAAACCACTTCTCTTAAATCCCTACCTTGAGCCTAGCCCCATTACAACCCTATGAAAGACCTATTGCTTTTGATGATTATGTCGACTATATTAGTGGAGAGAAATTACTAAGTTCAACATATGAAGACCACTATTAAACCTTAGGATTATGTTGCTAAATAAACAGTAAGGAAGAATAATTGAATGGTAGGATTTACGTGTAACTTTGAAAAGCATGTGGATTATTATTGTTGTTAACAACTTTCATTCGATATGAAAGTTTGAAATTATACATTGCATATGAACAACTTATCAACAATAAAAGTTTGTGAGCATAAAATTTGTTGCAGCATGATAGTGTGAACAGTTGATTCTATGTAATTATTGTACAAGATTGCTCTAAACTTTTTCCTTGCATGAAACATTACTCGGGACGATAAATGGATAAAGTTTGGGGGTGTGTAAACTCTAAATTATATAGATTTTTATAGTTGTTTATATCACCTTTTTTCCTTTAAATTTATGGTTGGCCAAGAAAAGGAGAAACCTAAGGTATATTCAAGCTATTTTTAGTAAACTCCTTAGCCATTCCTCTACTATAATACCACACCTTACTTCCCAATCATTCATCATTTAATAATCATTCATTTGTCTATCATCCTATATCAATCCTCTCATCTTTTCCTTTCCACTTTTCCATGCATAAGCCTTCCATTTCTCCACCTTCCTTAGCTAGCATTTTCCCTTGAGGAAAACCAATCTTAGCTGGCCACCCTATGGAGAAGTTTGTGGAGAAGTAGCCATTAGAATTAAAGGAAACCTCAACGATTACTCAACAGACTTGTCAAAAAGTTTCTTCTTCCTTTTCCTTATTAATTATTCAAATATGTTTGCAAATTGTTTTGATGTTTTTCCATTGATAATGATGACTTAATTTTGTTTAGCTAGAATAATTCCATTAATTTGACAAAATTTATTTTATTCATGTTTAAGATGTTCTATGCCTCAACCATTCATGCTTTCAATTAAACTCATGCATATATTTCATTCATTAAAATGTGATTGTAACACCCCAAACCCGGCCCATGCGGTATGACTGGATCTGGCATGTCACATGAAGAAAATGTTTAAAGATCTTATGATTGTACTAAAGTTGACGTTATTTGGTTAGTTAAGGAAAACAAGTTTGGTTTATAAAAATTTGATAAAAATACTACCAATCTCGAGAGGTTGATTTGGTGAATTGAAAATCAAACTAGTGAACTTTAAGACCTTGACTTTTGAAAATGAAGACGATAATTCGAAGAAAAATCCAAGTTTAAATTATTTGTACATATTTGTTATGAAATCCGTTTGTTAATCATTTTTGGAAAACCATTGTTTATGATCTCAAAAAATCCCCGTTTAAAATAATTCATGAAAGATAATAAGTACGTCAAAACATAAAGCAAATTAAAAATCCCAGATTTCTTATTACAACTTTAAACCCAAAATAGTAAAAGTAATGAAATAAAGCAGAAAAGAAGTTTACTAATGTTCAAAAACATCATTTCTAAAGTATGGCCTCCACCGAGTCATCCATGGCCCCAAGTCCTCATTACTGAGCATTACCTGCAAGGATTAAGAAAAAGGGGTGAGTTACAGAAACTCAGTGCATAATCCCTTACCGTCATCCACTAGGCCTGAACCCGCATAGCAACATCTTGGGCTTAAGCCCATTTACATAACAGTAATTAAATGAAATGAATGCAACCCAACCATCCATCCATCACACCCCCGACCAGCCAATCACACCTGTGGGGATCAAGTCAACCAACCCTGCCGCTCACACCAACTTGCAGTCGAGCTGCTATCATATAGTATTTTTGTGGACAAGCCACCGAAGTCATATTTAAAATAAACAAATTAAGGCTATGCCACCAGGCTACACTGCTCTCCATACAATTTTTCCCACCTCATGCGGTATGTAAAGATGCACCATACATAGAAAAATATCCAAATATAAAACAACCATTAAACTAGTGAAATATTTCGGTGAATCGGCCCATTGAAGCACTTTGGCAATTCGACCCACTATGGGCAACTTAATAAATCGGCCCATTGAGGGCATTTTGGTAAATTGACCCTTTAAAGTCATTTAAGCAAGTTACTCGATCCATGCCATATTACAGTTATTAGATTCTTAAGCAACAACAATCTATATTTCCAACATGATGGTGAATCACGAATATACAGTATTTCGGTGTGAGATACACACCTGATTACGGTAAGAACTAAACCTTCTTGATCGTCAGCACCTATGTCACCATAACACTCGATTAACTAACAAAGAAAGTTTCTTAATCCATATTTAAACAATCGGTTTATCATACTTACCCTCACTACCGTGAACGACCACGATCTGCCTATTCTCACAGGATGCTGGCTCCCTTCCACAACCCAGTGGGAAATCCCGAACTGCCGATACCGCCCTACATTTGAACTTGGGAGTAGAGATTGCAAGTCCACTCCCTTTTCACCCTCCTATCAATTTTCTTTTAGTATCGCTACCACTCGCCTCCATTGGAAGAGTCTCGGTCAGAATAATAATACGATGATAGAAAGTAGTTGTCTAAGGAGAAGGTTTTGGCTTACCACTACTTCCGAAGGATCAGCGAATAGAGAAGAACGAATGATTTAGTCCCTAGAATAATCGATTAGTCAAATCTATCGATCTGTTTTAGCGGAATAACCGAGCAATGAGAGAGATCGAAATGAACGATGAAGAAACTCCTTACCTTAATGATGATGAACCCGATTCCACTGATTCGACTTATGGCTACGGATGAGTCAGTAAAGATATGAGATTTGACACCCCACTAGAACGCTACAAAAAGAAGAGATGATCACGATATGAGGGAGTAGGAGAGAATGATGTTACGGTTTAGAGAACCATCCGAATGATGAGGGTCACATATTCGGCCATGGAGAAAAGTAGATGAAAGGAAGAGAATGAAGCCACTTACCCGATTCAGGCAAGGAAGAAAGTGTCCCGCACGAAAAAGGAAGAGAAGATATGATGCTTAAGAGATTCGGCTTTTTAGAGAGGAAATAACAAGGGAGATTTGGTCTCCAAGTATGTCGTCTAACGAAAAGACAAAAAGACGAAAAGAAAGCTATAGTGTAACATCCCGAAATTGGGCCTAGTAGGATTGGGACCATTGGGCCTTGGGGGTAGGAATGTTTAAAATTTTCGAGAATATGAATGGCGTTATTGCAAATTGGACTTATTAGTTAAGTGAATTTGGAAAGTTACGGGGTTTCTATGAAGTCTCGGGTTCAAGTTAGGCTATAGGTAAATTTTTGTGTTTATGCTCTTAAGGGGGAGAAGGTAAGTGGCATCAAGACTTAAGGAAATAAGTGTGCATTTTGTTAGCACAAGGAGTCTATTAGTAAAGTGGCAAGTGGCATGTGGAGTGTACTAATGGTCTGAGGTTCGAATCCCACATAGTACAAATATTTTGGATTAAATTTTTGTGCTATTTGGTAAGTGTCGGCCAAGGCTTAAATAAGGCAAGGTGGACTTTTTAATTTTGGCAAGGTGCCTAAGGAAATTAGGAAAGGATGAGGATAGGGAAAGAAATCAAAAGAAAAAGGCAAGTATAGTGAACATGTTGGCTTAAGGTGTGGAAAATGTTTTGGAAAGAAATTGTTGGTCAACATCCATCTTTTGGCAAGAGTTTCACACTGTTTTGTTAGGAGGAAGGGAGAGCCGAATTTTGGCTAGCCATTTTGTTAGTTTTAGTGCTTGAGAGGTATTCTTCTTTTGTTTGAACATTTGTGTCTCTTTTCCAAACTCTTTTCCCTTTTGCTTTGGCCGTAATCTCCTAGTCCATTTGTCCATTTTTTCTCTTTTGTTTTGGCCGAAATCTTCTTAATTCTTTTCTCATCATTAGTCGAATTTCAATCATCTTCTCTTCTCCATCTTGCGTGTTGAACACATCTTCTTTGATCGAATCGGTAAGTGGCTCTATTTTATCATTGTATTTTTCTTTTCTCCATGCCAAATTTTGTGCCCTTGTCTTGGGATGGTTTTCTTAACCAAAACATCATTTCTTCTATTCTTTCTAAACATGATCATCTTTCCTTTCGTAGTGTTCTAGCGTGTGGTCGTAAAGCACATTCTTGCCGATTCCTCTCTAGTCTTAAGTCAATCGATTGAAGTCGGATCTATCATCATTAAGGTAAGGGGTTCATTTTTGGATTTTTCGTTATATCTCTGTTTGGCTATGTTGCAAATCGGATTGAATTTTCGACTAATCGATTATGTTTTAGGGACGAAATCACTCGATATATTCTATTTGCTAATCCTTCGGATATAGTGGGTCAACGAAGAGTGGTTTTTAGGAAACCCAAATAGGGTGTGTAATCCCGTACCCTTCCGAACACATATTTGAAATGGTGTGTAACCTCACATCTCTCTGAAAGTTTGCATGAAATGTTCTATGATTTGGTCGAAATTACCAAAGAAAACTGGGTGTGCGTATGTTCGTAGTAGTAACTATATTTTCGCAATGAAACAGTTTGGTCAACAGCAGTGACGTGATTTTGAAAAATCACGAAAAATAAGAGAAAGGGAACTAGAAAGTGAATAAGATATCAAATTAAATCTTACTGTGTCTATTTTGATATGGAAGAAATGGCGACGGAAAAACAATTTTATATTCTGAGATATCTTAATTTTAGTGGGACTGGTTCTGAATGACTTCGTGGTTCCCTGATCTGTCTTGGAAAAATCATTTAAAATTGTACAAAGTGAGTTATGAGTTTTAATTTATATTTATAGATTCCTTAGTGAGCCTAGTTTCAATAGAAACAAGTGGGAGCAATGTATGAAAACGGTACAGTGAGATATTTGAATTTTGGTTAAGAGAGGTCAGAACCCTTGGACAGTGAAACATGGGAAACTTTAAGGAATAAACTGTACTAAATTGTTAAGCCAAAAATTCTGGAAACATTTTAGGAAGATATGAGTCTAGTGTCAAGGAAAATTTATAGATCTAAATTTTGAGCTTCCTGACTCGAGTTATAGTTAATTTAGTCAGTATGATGCGGATGGACAGTTTCAATTTTTATGCCCAAATTAGTAGCTAAGTATAAGTTGCGAAATTATCGAATTACCCTTAGTGGGTAAAATTACCGAATTACGAAAATGCCCTTTTGGGCCAAATTACAGAAATGTCCCTAATGGGCCGATTTGCAAAGTGTTATAATGGGCCGATTTGATAGATTGCCTTAATGGGCCGATTTGATAGATTGCCTTATTGGGCCAATTTGATATATTGCTTAATGGGTCGGGTTGACATACTGCCTTAAGGGCCGAATGGACATATTGATAATTGGGCCAATCTGATATTATGGCTAGATTGGCCAATTTGATATTTTTGCTAAATAGGCCGATCTGATATTTTGTTAAATGGGTCGATCCGATATTTTTCTAAATTGGCCGATCTGATATTTTGCTAAATGAGCCGATCTGATATTTTGCTAAATGGGCCAATCTGATATTTTGCTTAATGGGTCGTACTTTTATAATGAATATTCGAATAAATTACTGTTGTTATATTGTAAAACTCATGAATTATTATGCATTATATACATGATTTTGCATGGGGGGATATTATTGAAGAGAAGTTTTGGTGGCTCTGCCACATATTTTGGTGGCTCTGCCACAAATCTGTATAGTGGCAATGCCACGTAAAATCTGTTATTCTGGTGGCTTGTCCACAATTATATTTGTTATAAATGGCTTATTGCCTGCGATTGGTGTGTTGGCGGGGTGGGTTGACTTGATCCCCACAGGTGTGTTGGTTGGTATGGGTGGTGTGTAGCGGATGGATTACTAGGTTTGGTTTGGAAATTGCATTTCATACACATGATATAATTGATACATTATTATTGTAAATGGGCTTCGGCCCAAGATTATGGTTTATGGGCTCAGGCCCAAGTTTTTGCTAAACGGGTTCAAGCCCAATGGATGACGGTAAGGGGATTACGTACTGAGTTCTTGTAACTCACCCCCCTTTTCCTTAACCCTTGTAGGTAATGCTCCGTGACGAGGACTTGGGGCCATGGATAACTCGGTTGAGGCCATACTTCAGAAATGGTGTTTTTATTTCGGAACTTTATATTTCTATCTTCGTTCACTTTACTATTTTGGGTTTTTATGTTGTAATAAGGCCTCTGGAGTATTTTATTATTTGCTTTATGTTTGATATACTTATTATTTTGCTTAAATTGTTTTAAATGAGAATTTTCTAAAAAATTAAATAAAGGTTTTCCAAAATTGATTAACAAATGGATTTCAAAATAAACTTTTACAAATCTATATTTCCAACATGATGGTGAATCACGAACATACAGGATTTAGGTGTGAGATTACACACCTGACTATGGTAAGAACTAAACCTTCTTGATCGTCGGCACCTATGTCACCATAACACTTGATTAACTAAAAAAGAGAGTTTCTTAATCCATATTTAAACAATCGGTTAATCATACTTACCTTCACTACCGTGAACGACCACGATCTGCCTATTCTCACTGGATGTTGGCTCCCTTCCACAACCCGGTGGGAAATCCGGAACTACCAATACCGCCCTACGTTTGAACTTGGGAGTAGAGATTGCAAGTCCACTCCCTTTTCCTCCTCCTATAGATTTTCTTTTAGTATCGCTACCACTCGCCTCCACTGGAAGAGTCTCAGTCAGAATAATAATGCGATGAGAGAAAGTAGTTGTCTAAGGAGAGGGTTTCGGCTTACCACTACTTCCGAAGGATTAACGAGTAGAGGAGAACGAATGATTTAGTCCCTAGAATAATCGATTAGTCAAATCTATCGATCCGTTTTAGCGGAATAACTGAGCAATGAGAGAGATCAAAATGAACCATGAAGAAACTCCTTACCTTAACGATGATGAACCCGATTCCACCGATTCGACTTATGGCTACGGATGAGTTGGCAAAGATATGAGATTCGACACCTCACTAGAACGCTACAAAAAGAAAAGATGATCATGATATGAGGGAGTAGGAGAGAATGATGTTACGGTCTAGAGAACCATCCGAATGATGAGGGTCACATATTCGGCCATGGAGAAAAGAAGATAAAAGGAAGAGAATGAAGCCACTTACCCGATTCGGCTAAGGAAGAAAATGCCCCACACGAAAAAGGGAGAGAATATAGGATGCTTAAGAGATTCGGATTTTCGGAGAGGAATGAACAAGGGAGATTTGGTCTCCAAGTATGTTGTCTAATGAAAAGAGGAAAAAAAAGCTATGGCAAAGATGAGAAAAAGAAAAGAAAATGCTCCCTAATGGTCACAGTTTTAGGCAAGGAAAAGAGGTACCAAATGGTAAAAAGAAAAGACCTTCAAATGAAACCAAAAACTCCTCAAAAAGTCTAACAAAAATTCGGCACAACCACCCCTTACCAAAATTGCTTACACCTTCCACCAAAATATCTTAGTTGACCAAAATTCTTTCCCCTATGCACCTCTTAAAATTCGGCCAACATTCCCCTTTTACCACAATCCCTTATTTTTCTCCTTGATCTCCTCTTTACTCTTCTCCTTAGTCTTCTTTCCATTACTCATTCAAATGAATTTTGAATGAGTCTTCCTTTCCTTCTTTAGAGTCATTGTCGAATCTTACCATCTTTCACTTGATTAGCACAAAAATTAAATCCAAAAGTTGCAATAGGTGGGATTTGAACTCTACCTCTTTTTCTCCTTCATGTGACGCCACACCACTCTTCTACTAGCTCCACTTGTGCTAGCAAAATACTCACTTATTCACTTATGCCTTGACGCCACTTACCTTTTCCCCTTTAAGTGCTTAAACACAAAAATTTCTACTAAGGCCCAACTCAACCCTAAGCCTTCTTAGGGCCCCTAAACACACACAACTAACACTCTTAACTAGCCTAACGCATGGTATAATGCAAAACATAAAATCCCGAATTTCAGGATGTTACAATGATTGAATGCATTAAAATTAGTTGATCAATCCTAGCCAGGTGATGATTAATGGATGCAATAATTGAAAGATGCATGCTTAATTTAGATCCTAGCCTGATTAAATTAATGGTTCATAATAACTCGAGAGAGCTCTATTACCTTGCATAACTTTTTGATTTGTGTGTTTAAATTATTTCAAACCTAATCCGTCCTTGTTACTTCACATAAACTCTAAAAACCCTTAGTTAAATATGATCATGGTAGTATACATGTTTTTCTAAGTATAAGATTTTGAAAGGACTTGTAATTGGTTTAAAGTTAATGAAAGATAGAGTTGTCATGGAATATGTTTTGGAACTTTATTAAGCATGATGAAAATGAACTAAGTAAAATGTGTAATTATTCTAGCGTATACATGTTATTATTGTTTAACCTATGAAATTATTGCTAAACTATCTCATCTCATTCATTGCATTTAGATTAATTCATTTGCATTTAATTAATTTACTGTAACACCTACTAATAAAAATTATTGTGTTTTGTTACCAACTTGTCATCTTTAATTTTGCAATTATTTGATTAAGATATACAGTCTCTGTGGAGACGATAACTCTTTTACTTACTTATTACTTGCTAACGTCTGTGTATACTTGCACAAACCTACACGTTACATTTACCCATTATTTTTCCTGGTTCTTTATATGCATTTACTGGTGGTTTATCCATAACGCGGTGTGTAGGGATGGATGAGTTCTAGGGAACTCTTACTGTGGTGTGTAAAGAAGTATGGATAGGAGCTTTTCTGTTAAACATGAATTGCATTGATAGTCATGAGCATACTCAAATAAACTGTTAAACTTTGTATTGTTATACGATTGTGATTGCTCTGGGAACAGTTATTTTGGATTCCTTGTGTTCTGTTTTTTGCACTGATTTTCTTGTGTTTAGACTCACATTGAGCTCTTTAAAGCTCACCCCTCTTATTTGAATCTTCATAGATAACCTGTAAGGTTAGAACATGGACTCGGCATTCGAAGGTATCGACTCGACTTATTTTTGTTAAAAGTATATTAGACATGATATTATAATTTATGTTAGTAGGGAACTATATGATTTTATTTGGATTGTGGCATGGAATATAAATTTTGAGTTAATTTCGGCATGCATGACATTTAAGTTGTTTAAGATATTGAACTTTAGAATTAAATTAAAGAAAAGTAAAATCTGAATTTTTTTAAATCAAAACCATGTCGATAATCACTTTTTCGCTGGAAAGTTTTAAATGAGATTTAAGTACTAAATAAATTGGTAAACAACTTTTGTGAGGTAAACATTAAAATCATTTTGTTTTTGGAAAATTGTATCTTTTAGTGAAAAAGGAGATAACACGCTAAGTTTTTTTCCTTTAAAAGTAAATAAACATATTAAAATTATTGTTTTAGAAACTCCAGTAGTTGTACTAAGCCATTTTGATGGCTAATGTGGCATTCAGAATCCGGCCATAATGTCTAGGCCGGGTTAGGTAGGTTACAAAACTTACCAGTTAAAGATGTTTTTTAGTGCAATTCTTAAAACACACATTTCTATAAAATCATGATTTTATTACTGTTGAAATACAACCAACCAAAGAATCAACACATTTACAATAAAAAAAAATTTTAATTTTGCATTTCTCTTTGGTAACAAATAAGAAAATAAAGAGAATGAGCTCATTTCGTTGTTTATCCACCTCTAGAGACGTGTTGTAACAGCTCGTTTTTGAGTTAAATCAGAAAAGTGGTTCTAGGACTAAAAATCCGAGGTCAAAATATTTATTTTATTATTTTAATAAGGTTTACAGCATGATAAAATTATAGTGTGAAAGTTTTTTAAGAAATTTTACTGTTTAAATGCTTAATTCGGTAAAAAGGACTAAATCGCGTAATGCGTAAAAGTTGCATTCTAATTGTTAAAGGTGTTTATGCTATGATTTATTAAATGAGAAGTCCTTATGCTGTAATTAGACCATAATTAAATTGAATGGACATTAATGGGCATAATATCATGATTAAAAATATGGTAAAATGTTAATTAATGTTATAATAAATAAACAAAGTTAATTTAGGCATTATTATCATCTACATGAACCGAAAATTGGAAGAAGAAGAAGTTAATATAGGGTTTCTCATTCAGCAAGCATAAATTCTTCAATTAGGTATGCAATTTGACTCGGTTTTTAATGATTTCTATATTTTTGTAAACGTTGCTTTGTATTCTAGCTAACCTGTGCCTTTATATTTATATTTGAATTTTTTCATGATTTTGTGAAGTCACATTCATGATTATTTTAGTTTTAGATGTTTGATGATGAAATATGAAAATTTGATTACAGATTTTAATGTTTTGTAAAGTGATTTTTGAAAAAAATGTCAAAAAGGGATTAATTTGTGAAAATGTAAAATTATGTGGTTAAAAGTGTGAATAAATTGAAAATATGGGTTGCTAGTAATGTGTATTAAATTCGGCTAAGCATGGGTTGGTACTAAATTGCATGAATTTGCAATTTTATGTGAGAATGACTAAATTGTACATATTATGAAAGTTTAGGGGAAAATGTGTAAAATATCCCTAATGTGTATTTTGGACCAAATTGAATAAATAGTTGATTAAGTAAGATGATTTTAATAATATATAGATCAAGATAAGACGAGATCGAGTTTAGATCGGGGAAAAGGAAAAGTTGACAATTAGCCGATATTTGCTATATGAGCAGTACGAGGTAAGGTCGTATGATTAGAATCGAACTTTTATATATTTGAAAATATTTGAAATGAATGTTTGTGATTGAGTAATTGATATACTTGAAATACAAATGCCTTATTGATATAGTTTAATGGTTACCGACCCCCTTTTGAACTGTATGGATTCATAAGATACGAGTGACATGTCACTAGGGTTACCGTTTTGGTCGAGCTCTTGCATTTGTTGCGGACTCACCACAGCTCGTATGAGCTTACTGTTCAGCTCGATAGAGCTTATCGTTTCAGCTCAATAGAGCTTACTATTCATCAGCTCAATAGGAGTTTACCGATCACGGTTCGAAAGAGCATAAATGATAATGAATTGACGGATTACTGATGTTTATCACCTGAGTATCCTTTGGAGTTCTAATAGGTTCAATGAGCATAAAATTCTGTTTATACGGATGAGTACTGCTATTGAATGGATTATTAGTTTTATGATTGAGAATGAAATGTTGAATGATAGTTATATTGATTATTGAATTGTGATAATGGATGATTTCATGTACGAACATGTCTAACCTATGGATGAATGCTTGTGATAGGTATTTGGAAATTGTATGGAGTTTACCTTAGTTATTTGTACTGATTTGGTATAAATGGTAAGTTTAGTTCTAAATTATACGGGCTTACTAAGCTATAAAGCTTACTCTATTTCTTTTTCTATGTTTTATAAAGGTTTGATAGCTCGCTCGTTTCGGACAAGTCGGAGTTTTCCATCACACTACCTAATTTCCGATTGGTACTTTTGAACTTGTGGATAATTGTAAATATGGCATGTATAGGCTAGTTTTAAATATGACAAATATGGTTACTTGATATCATAATTTTGGTATATTTTGTGTATGAGTTAAGCCATGTGATTTTGCTTATTATGGTACTAAGTTTGGTTGTGTATAAGTGTTCAATTATGGTATATTTTGGCAAGAAATAGATAGAATGAAAATGTGCCAATAATGTCTTGATATGCATTTGACATATGAATGGATAATGCATGTTGTTAATTAAACATTTGAGTACTAAGTTGAATTGGTATAATATAGGTATGAAATGTTATGGAATAGTTGTCTATTGGGTTATGAAATGTTACCATTTATGCTTATGTTTGCTTGTGAAAATAGGGTGGCAAAATATCTTTGCAAATAGTCTATTTTTGTCCACACGGACGTGTGTCTCAGCCGTATGTGACACATGGTCATGTTACAAGGTCGTCTGTCCTTTGGTGTTGAAATGAAATTGAAGTCAGTATGCTCCACACGGCCTCACACACGGGTGTGTGACCGGCCGTGTGGTACAAGTCAATATACCCGTCTAATGGCACACGACCTAGCATACGAGCGTGTGACTTGACCATGTGGATAAGTCAGTATACCCTACAGTTTTGGCACGGCTTGACACACGGGCGTGTGTGGACATTTCGAAGGGTACACGGGCTAGACACATGGGCGTGTGGTTGGCCGTGTGTCCCAAGTCAGTATCCTCTCCAGTTTTCACACGGCCTGGCAGACTGGCGTATCCTCGGCCGTGTGACACAAATCAGTATGTATGCCCTGTTTTCACATGGTCTAAGACACGGGCGTGTCTACTAGCCGTATGAGGCACACGACCGTGTGATACTTGAAATGTTGAAATTTTTCTAAGTTTCCAAAATTTTCATATGTTACCGATTTAGTCCCGAATGCATGATTTAAGCTTTGTAATGTGAATGAATGATATTTATTGAAATGACGTGATATTTGATAAATGATTGTTCTGAACTAAGTTACAAGTCTGGTAATGCCTCTTAACCTATTCCGGCGACGATTACGGGTTAGGGGTGTTACACTTGTTGATAAATTTGGGGTTTTATTTAAAATAAAATTTCACTTTTTATCTTATCTTTCTTCCCATAAATTTTAAACATTATTTTTTAAAATTTCAAACCCATGGAGTACTTGTTCAGAACCCAAAAATTTTTATTAAAAACTCAAAACTCAAAAATTGTTAAACCTAATAACTTAAATATTAAAGCTTCTTTGCGTATTAAACAATAAGATTTTCAAATGTGAATGTTTTGTAATAGCTAAAGGGATGCGAAAATGAGTAATCATAATTTTATAATGGTGATTACTCACAACCACGAGATACAAAAAGCATAAGAGATGCAAAAATGAGTATTAGATGAAATTGAATATTAACAAAAGTATGAGAAATTTGAAATTGAGTAACCAAAACATTAAATTTTTTTCTTCTTCAATTAAGTTATTTATTTATGGCCTAGGCATGAAAAATCTTTTTTTATATTTCAAGAATTTGAGAAATAAGAAAGAAAGCCTTGTAATAAGTTTTCTAGTTTCGACACGACAGCTTGATAATTTTTTTAAGATTTTATGTAATTTTTTTAGATTCTTTTACATATATATATTTTGAATATTTAGAAATTTTTATTTGTAATTTTTATTTTTAAAAATATTTGTACAGAATTGTTCATATTTTTAATAATTTATATTTAGTTTTAATATTTTAAATTTTTATTAGAATTATTGTTAAGAAAATTTTTAAAAAATTAAAATGATATTTTAATTATAATTTATAGACCAAATTAGCAATTAACCATTTAAATTAATGTTACATTTTATTATTTAACAGAGTTGTTAATTTACACATTTTGAAATATATAAACCGTAAAATTATTCATTTTTTAGTAGAAATATCATAATTGAATCCATCTTTAAATATAGGAGCTTTCCCCATACTTTTACCGAGAGAAATCATAAAATAATGATTTAATATCTTGTTAACCACCATTTATATCTTGATAGGTAGTGCTACCAATCAATTCATACACGTGTGATGCATTTAAATCAGACCCCATATGGGAAAAGGACCCCTGTTTATCATTGCCATGCAAATCCACATTATTTCTACGGTCATCTCAATCCAATCCCGATCAATCTGCATCCGTGCTCGGCTGTGTTTGATGGCCTGTTTCGCATGTATGGCAAGTCCCCCCATCCGACCCCGCACCCTTTGGAACGCGACCTACAAAATTAAGTGCCTAGTTTTTCATGCATGCACGGCAATTAACCACTGCGACAGTGAATAAAGCAAAAAGTCAAGCAAATTCCATGAGAATCAGCCCCCCTCTACACTACTTAAATAATTGACTCCATGATCTCAAAAATTAAATAATTGACTCCATGAAGCTGATAGATCAGTCATTTGTTTCGGAAAATGGTGGCTGCCCTTTATTTACGCTGTGTTGTATAATCAACTAAAATAATTCTCAGCTCCCGCCTAATAAATGCTGAGTATTTCCAACCATTGAAACCATGCATGCATCTCTACTGTTCTTTTATTTTCGGCTTTGCTACAAAATTGGTCGCGGCTTGAGGTTAAAAGAAAGAACTACAGAAACTGTGATATCAATTTCAAACTTATCAGATGGATTCTTTTTATTATTTTTCTGTCATGTACAATTTAAGATAATTGCATGAATGGATTGAATTAAATCTTAAACTTGATTTTATTTCTCAATAATCTAATTAATGCCAGGTTGTCATGTAGGGCACTGGATTGTATCAGAAAGCAACTTAGTTCAAATAATGAAAAGTTAGGTTAAATGAATGAATGGTAAAAACGTATCACTATATAATCTAGTACGGAGTAGCAACATGAGTCGTGAGATGTCGGCAAGTGAATAGAGATCAGGGTATGATGTAGGACTCGGGAGAAAAAGTATTCGAGAAAGAGTTCGGTACCTTATTAACCCTTTCAAGAGAATAGCTTTGTTAGTTAGATGGTGACAAAGATACCTGGGCAACCTATATAGCTACAAATTTGTAGTGGAACCGCCATAGATGGCCCTCTACTCCTTGGATTTTTACCAGAAACAAGACCAACCCATCTGGCTTTTGATCCTTAACTATGCCCTTCTACTTCTCCACACTTGATTGATTGAGTGTTGCTTTCTTTGTTTTTTATTTTATTTTTATTTTATTTTTTGTTGTTGTTGTTGATGAAAGGCTACCTTTTTTTTAGTCTCTCAGGTTCAACTCCTTCTTAGTCTTTTTCTTTTTTTTCTTTGGTTTTATTTTTTACTATTAATATTTCTTCCTTTGTAAATAGATTATTTGGAGATTCGAAAAAGTATGTACAAACCCTAAACATAAATTGTAAATAGATATGTTAAAAAAATAAAGATAAAATATTCTTAGACCAAAAAATCTCTTATTTCATTCTTTTCCACAATCACATCAAACACAAATATAAAGGATAAATTTTGTTGTTAGTTTTATACATTATAAAAATTATGGATTTAATCCTTATACTTTAATTTGGTCATTTTTAGTTTATATATTTTAAAAAATTTTAAAATTAAAATCCTCACCAAATAATATCTGTTAAATTCATTAAGTTATGCTATCTTCAAAATATGATGCAACAAACATATTAGTATACGTGTAATGTCATGTTAGCTTGCTATTTGCACATATTAGTCACTAAAACACCAGTCACTAAAACACCAGTTAATGGATTAATTACTATCATTTGCATAAAGTTTAGAATTTGAAAATTTGAAAAGTATAGAGACTTAACATAATCTAATTGGAGAATATGGAATCAATCTATAATTTGCATAAAGTTTAGAATTTGAAAACTTAAAAAGTATAGAGACTTAAAATAATCTAATTGGAGAATATGGAATCAATCTATAATTGTATATATAGTACAAGGCTAGTAATTGAATTTAACAAAATATATTTAATTGTTATTAATTTAGTGAGCATTATAATTTCAAAATTCAAAAAGTACAATCACTAAAATTAACAAATGTAAAAGTATAGGGACTAAAATTGATCAAACCAAAGCATAAAGACTAAATTAATAACTTTTACAAAATATATGGATGTAACAACCTGTTTTCAGTAAAATCAGAACAGTGGTTTCGAGATCATAAATCTGATGTGAAAATATTTATTTTATTATTATTTTAATATCTACGGAATTTTAGCAAGGTCATACAAAAATTCCGTTAAGAAATTTTATCGTTTGCATGCTTAATTTGGTAAAAAGGACTAAATTTTGCAAAAGGAGTAAAAGTTAAGTTCTATAAGCTAAAGGTATTAAATAACTATAGAACCTTAAAGTAAGAGTACTTAAATGGTAACTAGACCATTTGAAATATGAGTGGACATTTATGGGCATGAATTGGATAATTTTTAAGTTAAAAATCAAAGGTTAAATAAGTAAATTAATAAATAAACTAAGTAAAATAAAGAATAACAAAATGTCATCTTCCAAAAAAGCTTTCATCCACCAAAAATAAAACTTAGAAACTCTATTGAAGAGGATTAAAGGTTCGGCCAAGTCTCCTTTTTGCATGTAAGTGTGATTTCGTCTTGTTTTTAGTGATGTATATGTTTTTGAAGTCGTTGTAGCTTAATCTAGCTAGCACAGGGACTAATTTGCAAAACTGTTAAAAGGTTAGCATTTTTCCATGAATGTAGTCATGTGGTTTTTGATGTTTGATGGAGGAAAATGAATCATTGTTGGAATATAAATAACTTTTGTAAAGTGATTTTTGTTAAATATGTCAATTAGGGATTTATTTGTAAATTGTGTAAAATACAAGGTGAAAATTGTGAAATAATGAATTGTATGAGTTGATATGGACTTATATGGAATTCGACTAGCTTGGGTAGGGATGAAATTGCATGAATTTCAATTTACGAGTTTAAGGAATAAATTGTAAAAAAATCAAAACAATAAGGGCAGAAGCATAATTTTTGCAAAAATATGATTTATGGATTGAATTCAATAGAATAATTATTGAATGGATTGAATTTGATTATTTAGATCAAGTTAAGCCTCGTACAGATTTAGATCAAGGGAAAAGATAAAGCATCAGACTAGTTGGTCCTATTTCATCGTTTTGTGGTCAAGGTAAGTTCATACGTTTCAATAGCATTTTAATGTATTTGATTTAAATGTTATTCTATTGTTTATCATATCATGTCATGACAGAAAGTCAACGATGCTACGATGACTATTGAGTCCCGTTTGAACCTTAGGAATATATAGGATACAAAGATATGTCATTAGGGTTACCATGTTTTGGGTGTTGGTCCTGAATGTCCTACCGATGGCTAAGTTCTGACATTTGTTGCAGATACTGGACAACTTGTGTAAGTAGCACCGTGTAGCTACGTTTCGATTGACAACTTGTGTGAGAAGACCCATTTATGGCTTGAGAGAGCATCTATTTAAAGGAAAAGGAAAGGAATGGTTTTGACCATATGTTAGCACACACTGTGTGAGATTTCTCGCGTATCCGTTATTATTCTAAGTGGTTCAACGGGCATGTAAAAGGAAGGAACAATAAGTGTTCCGATTGGCAATGTCATGAGTTCATGGAAAGGTACGGATTGTTGATGATCAAAGTATGTATATAATCATATTTATGAAAAGTGTGAATGCTTATATGCTATATTCATGAAAGCTATCTTACCATGTGGTGATCTTTGTTAAGATATGTGATTAAGCACTAACTTGTGTTGTTGGTGATGTTTAGGCATTGTGACAAGTTTGTGTTGGATTGATTCATGTTTATTTTTAAGCTTATGCATTGAAATGGTAAGCATTGATCATGATTTATGAACTTATTAAGCATTATATGCTTACATTGTGCTTCTTTTCTATGTTTTATAGATTATTAGTGTAACACCCCTTACCCATATTCAACGCCGGAATAGGGTACGAGGCATTACCGGAACACATACACTTGTAAACGTATTAAATCGAGTCATAAATTTTCATCCAAATTAAAACTTTTCAAATTTTTATCTTTAAGTCCCTAAATAGGGCCTACGAGGCCCAAAACATACTTTGGAAGTGGTCCGGGACTAAACAGAAAACTTTAAAATACTTAAAAAAATTTACCACAAAACAAACATGCACATCCATGTAATGCTTCATCATAGACTTATAACATAACAAATATTGGCCACATCCAATGGCCTTATACAACAATGACCATTAATTAGCATAGGCCAATATTCCAGGCCAACTCATAATAACATATACACAAATGACCAAGTCCCTATACATGCCATAGACTTAAAAAGCTAGAATAAAAATCATCGATACCAATCCATAGCTTCTTAGTATGATAGAATCTCCGACGACCGCCAACTCGAGCTAGCATCTATGACACTATAGGAAAAAGAAAGGAAGGGGGTAAGCATTATAGCTTAGTAAGTAGGTATGTAAATAATAAGTGATTTATTAACAGGCTTTAATAAATCTTCACAATATGTTCTCAAGATAATACAATCATAGTTACACATAGTTCCACTATTAATTCATGTTCATCTCAAGCTGTCTACTCAAGTCACAGTCACTATATTATTTATATCTTGAACTATGGAACTCCAAATTAAGATCCGTTAATTTTTCCTAAAACTAGACTCACATATATTATTACCATAAAATTTTCAGAATTTTTGGTTTATCCAATAAGTACAGTTTATTTTTTAAAGTCTCCCCTATTCTACTATCCGATAGTTATGACCCTTCTTCACAAAAAATTAATTATCTCTTTATACGGGATTCGGATGATGTTCTCGCTTGTTTCTATTGAATGTAGACTCATTACGAAATGTAAGCATATAAATTATAAACAAAAATTATTTTTATACAATATTTAGTGATTTTCCAAAGTCAGAATAAATGATTCCAAAATCATTCTAACCTTGTCTCACAAAAAATCAAATATCTCATATGAAATTCTTTCGCTTACACTGTTTCTTTTATATGAAAACAGACTCAATAAAACTTTATTTCATTTCTTATTCAATCTATAATTCGATTTCCACCATTTTTTGTGATTTTTCAAAGTGATACAACTGCTGCTGTCCAAATTGTTTTATTGCTAGTTTTACTCTATCATGTTTTCTTTGTATTAATTTTCATTTACACACACATAACACCAAGCATGTCCATAGCTAGCCATTCCAATAGCTAGTCACTATCAAATATTTACAAGTCTTCATAATCATACTTACTCCACATCAATCTTACCAAAGTTCGATCACATATCGAACACATTGCTCATGAATATATAAATACATGTACCTGCACTTGTTCAGCACATAATCACATTCAATGACTAATCCCATTAAACACATTAGAATATTATTGGATACATCAAAAGTTTACACATAAGTGCCACACTTGTATCCAAAGCTACTTTACATCACTTTTGACATAGAGGCTCGTTCTTGAGCTATTCACTTTCACGGGTCTGCTCACACAAGCTGTCGGTCATTTGTTACTACTTAGTGTTGCTCACACAAGCTGTCAGGTATCTGCAGCACATGCCGGATTACCCAGCCACTGGAAGAACTTATAAGACCAACATTCATTTCACATATCATAATCTCAGGTCTGCTCATGCAAACTGTCAGTCACGACGAAACTACACGGTGCTGCTTACATAAGCTATTGAGTATCTGTAACACATTTCAAAAACTCAGCCACTGGTAGAACGTACGGACCATCACCCGAATCACTTATTTCACTTAGATTTCACATAGGTTTCAAGTGAACATGTTAGTCGTATCCATTTTTATTCCTAAGGTTCAATCGGGAAATTTCTCACTTGTCGATATTTTGTCAATTACACCAAATATTGAACCACTATTCTTACCATTTATCAAAATATGAAAACGTAAGTAAAAATAATATATTATTTACATACAAACTTACCTCGGAAGCACAATCGATGAAAATGACTGATTCCTTAATTTCTCGTTTTTCCTACGTTCTAGCTCAAAACCTCATTTTCCTTGATCTATAATATCACATTTAATTTATTCATTCATCCTGCTACTCAAATTAGCCTAAATTCATATTTTGGCAAAATTACATTTTTCCCCCTAAACTTTGTCATATTTACACTTTTGCCTCTAGGATCATAAAATTATTTTCATTCAATTTCTTTGTACTTTAAGCCTAGCTGAACTATTTTCATAACTATAACAATCCTCAATTTCCATTAAAACACACTTTTATGACACATTTTATAAATTTTACAAATTAGTCCTTTTAGGCATTTTCACCGAAAATCACTTAGTAAAAGTCATTTCTCTAACCATAAACATGCATTTTCTACCATTAAACACAAAAATACACACATATTCATCATGGGTCAAAACCCTAGACTTTAACCATATCTCAAATTAGTGGTACAAATAGGTAGATCTTGTTACAAGTATTTCAAAAACGTAAAAATCATTAAAAACGGGACTAGAACGGACTTACAATTGAGCTTGGAAGCTTGAAATATAACACCCCAAACCCGGCCTAGACGTTATGACAGGACCCGGCATGTCACATGGAAAGGGTAATTTTAAAACTGTGTCTTCTTTAAAAACTTCGTATTTTTTTTTTGAAACTTCGGGCCTTGTTGTTCGTGAAATTCAGATTCGCTTTTAAGGTTTTCTTGTGAAAACATTGTTATTATTATTTTCGAAAATTTTGTTTATAGAGAAATCAGATTCAATGAGTTGCGGAAACGTGATATTTTGAAAACAGTTATTGTCGTTTTGAAGAAACCACGTATTTATAAATTTAACAGTTATTAATGAAAACTTAAAGAAAATAAACCAACGGCCTTATTACAAAATTTTTGAACCCAAATAAAATAAAACTAAAATAAAGTAAAATGAAAATTTACTAAGTTCACGATAAATATTCTCGATGTATGGCCACCACAGAGTCCTTCACAGCTCCAAATCCACTAATCCTGGGGATCACCTACAAGGTTAAAACAACGAGGTGAGTTACAAAAACTCAGTGTGTAATCCCCTAGTCAGTCATTAATTGGGCCTGAGCCCATACAGAAGCAAATCGGGCCGAAACCTATACAGAAACAGATAGGCCGAAGCCTTATTCAGTAACAATCTGGGCCTAGCCCTATACACATGATAATGCAAACAGAGGATGCAGCCCAAACCAATCCAACCAAACACACCCCCGTACCAACCCTACACACCTGTGGGGACCAAGTCAACCCACCCAGCCCTACACACCAAGATCGCAGCCGAGCTGCCAGAATATAAGTGGCTTTAAGCCCGTCGGTAGGTCCACAGTCATCTCGGGCGACCCGTGCGACCCCAACAGATCTATCACTCCCTCCAATTACATAATCCCAATCCCATGCAGGATGTCATGTATGCAAAGCACATATCAAATGATCTATGAAATAAATTACTATCATAAACAATTAAACAGAATACATAGAATCATACTAATCAACCCTTAAGGGTAAAATAGTATTTTTACCCACCGCGGGTATTTTAGTAATTTACCCTCTGGGGGTGTTTCAGTAATTTACCCTTCGGAGGTATTTCGATAATTTACCCACCAAGGGTATTTCGTTAATTTTGCACTTAACGACCGTTTCGAAGGCTTACTGTCGCATCAAGTGACACAGGACCCTTTTTGGGTCACTACGGAACTATTGGGCCTAAATCCCATTTTAGGCCCAAACGGGCCCACACGCTCATGTGGCCCAATACACCCGATTTTGGCCTCGGATTCAGAGATTTCGCAATCAAACCTACCATTTGATAGTTTTCCAACAATTTCGGCCCAAATGGGCCGGATAGCCTATTGGGCCCATATAGCCGGTTACGGTTCGATCAGGCCCGTTACAGCTTTAGTTTTGCGGGAGTGCTCGTGACACTCTCAATGACTAAACGACAACATTCGTATCTCGATTTACCATTACGAATGCTTGCAAGCTCGAGTAGTCCCAGTTGCCGGTTTTCTGGCTTTTGGCCAATTCGCAAAACATCACATGCAATCATTCAGAGGGGTGTGTGATTACACACCTATTACCAGCGTAGATTGGAACCCTCGATATTACGCACCTACACAATCAATTCATCCCTAACTATTAGTCTCATTTCTGATAAAATATAACCGAGTCTTGAGTCCGAATATCACTTACCACAAAGAAATCTCCTTCGATGGACCAAACAGCTTCGTCCTACCCCTTGACTAACACCCACAAGTTCCTATCACCATTGATGTATCAAAAACATACAGGGGTTATCAACCACCCACATTCAGTAACAAAGAAAAACTCACAATACCAAAAACACCACTTACCCTTAGGTTCGGCAAGAACAGGTTCTTGAACAGTCAGAAGTTGAACCCCCAAGACCCTCAGAGATGATAATCAACTGGAAGAAAGAAGAAAGGATGAGTCTTGTCTTGGCTAAAAAGAAAGCAATAGATGAAGTATTCAAGGAGTATGGATTTGGTTCTACTAAAAAGATCAAGGTAGAACATATTCGGCTTATGCTTTGAAGGAAGAGGGAATGAACAATAAGGCAGAAGGGTATGCTACATTCGGCCAATGTAAAGAAATAATATAACGAGAAGAAAATACAATAGCAATGTAATCTTACCTATTCGGCCCCTACCAAGAGAAAGGAATAATGGAGCAGAAAATAATCAGCACTTGATAAAAGCAAACAAATGAAGTAGAAGATAGAAGTAGAAAAGTGCACGGGTGGTCAGTTTCCAAAGGGAGAAAAACGGAAGAAAGAAAACGTACGAAGAGAAGAAAAGAAATCCAAAAAAGAAGAACCCGGAAACACTTGAGTAGAAAATGCCAAAAAGCAAAGAAAAGCCTAGAGGGACTAAGAAATTCGACAGCTACTCCACCCTTAGCCCAAAATGCCCAACACCACTCCCTTGCCGAATTTTACCTCCCACAACACTCCCATAAGCGGCCACTACCCCCTCTCACACCAATCCCATGATTCACTCCTTAATTTCCTCCCTACATTGTTCTCCACCTTCCATTTGAAATATTTGACTGAGTCTCGACCCATCTTGTAGAGTTCTATCACAACTCTACTTCTTCCACCTCCCAGGCATTAAATAAAAACTCCCCATACTACTTGTGGGATTCGAACCCCATCCCCCTTGCTTCTACAAGTGACGCCACATCATATTTACACTTGTTCAACTTCTTTAGCAAAACACCTACAAAATCCCTTAAGCCTTGCTTCCACCAGTCCTCTTCCCTAAAGTGCCCAAAACCAAAATTTTTCCTATGGCCTAACTTGAACCCGGGACTTCATAGAAACCCCGTAACCTTCCAAAATCACTTACCCACTAGATCCAACTTGCAATAATGTCGTTCTCCTATTCTCAAAAAAATTTTAAAACGCTCCTACACTCAAGGACCAATAGGCCCAATTCTCCTAGGCCCAATTTCAGGGTATTACATGAAAAACCCTAGACATGGTTTCTACATGCAAGTTTCGGCCAAGGTGTTTGATGACCAAAATGCCCTTAATGAAAAACTTTAGAAACATGCCTAATGTAACAGCCCGATTTAGGGCCTAGTCGGAACAGTGGTGCGAGACCACAAATTTGAAGTAGTAATATGAGTTTTTAAGGTATTTGAGATGGTTGCATGATATTATGAAAGTTTCATGAAGAAATTTTATGAAAATTTCTAGTAAAGGGTCCATTAGGACTACATTGCAAAAGTTGCAAAATATGAGTTTCTAAAAGCTTTTTGTATTAAATAGCTTTAGAATATTAATTAGAAGTCCTTAAATAGCAATTTTCCCAAATTATAATTTTTGGACAAAAATGGACATGAGTTGGTAAATGGAGAATTTTTAAAGAGAAGGGCATTTTGGTCATTTATCAATTAAATGATTAAAAAGGGAAAGAAGATGATAAAAATTCTTATTCATTTTCTTCCTTGTGCCGAAAATAGGAGAGGCTCCATAGCTAGGGTTCTTCAATTTTTCAAGCTTGCTAGTAAGTTCATTTTAGCCCCGTTTTTAATATTCTTCGTATTTTTGGAATCCTCGTATTATGAATTGGCTATTTTTAGCTATAAGATGAGCTAAGATTCATGTTCATGAATATAACCATGTATGAGATGCTTGTAAAATGATATTTTATGGAAGATTATGAGAGTTTAATGTTGGATAAACATCTTTTTCTATGTGAATTTCATGAAAAATGCTAGTAAGGACTAGTTTGTTAATATTATGAAATTTGTCATAGATGGTAGAAATAGTGAGAATTTCTTATTGCTATAGTTGAGATAATGAATCAGCTAATCATGAAGTTTAAGAAAGTGGTATGAAAATTATTTTACGAGCCTAGGGGCAAAAGTGTAAATATGAGAAAGTGTATGGGCAAAATGGTAATTTTGCCAAAGTATGAGTTAAGAGTCAATTTAGTCAATGTGAGTATTAAATGATCTAAATTATTATTATGGATCAAGAAAAATGAAGCCCGGATCGAAACCGAGGCAAGAACAAAGTCGAGGACTAAATTGCATATCTACATACATTTTGTATATCAAGGTAAGGTTGTAGGATTTCCAAGCTTCATGAATATTTTCATTGAATTGCTTGTTATGTTGTTAAATATACATTACTTTCATGAGAATGTTTAATGGTATGCTATACAAAGAAATTAATGAGATTAAGCATGAGAAAGTCCCGATTGAAGTTGAATTACTTAGGATACTCGATCTACCACATGAGATAAGAAAGTTCGTATAAGACCAAGCGAAAGCATGGCATCGGCAATCAAGCAAAGTTATCATGTAAGTCCAAGACAAGTCTTGGCATCGAAGAGTTATTATGAGATGAAGACCCATGTAAGCCCAAGCCAAGGCATGGCATTGGTGAGTCTACAAGTAAAGATGTCATGTAAGTCCAAGACAAGTCTTGGCATTGAAAAACTATCATGAGATAGATATCCCATGTAAGTCCAAGCCAAGGCATGGCATTGGTGAGTAACAAGAAAGATTTCATGTAAGTCTAAGCCAAGGCTTGGCATTGACCAGTTCATGAGTAAAGATACTAAATAAGACCATGTCAAGACATGGCAATGATAAGTTCCTAATGGAACACACAATGAAGACTTTGAGTAAGTCCATGTCACATGGCATCAATACCAAAATGAGAGATCCCATGTAAGACCCTATCGAGGATATGGCTTTGGCATCGAGTTATATGTGGGATGAGATTCAGTATCCTCGGTTATTCATAAAAATTTATCAGGCAAATGAGTAAAGCTTATATGAGATAGCAAGAAAATTAAGTAAGCAAAGCTATTATCGAGTTGAAAATGTGTATTATTCATGTTGTGAATGATGAATTAGAGATTATGATTATTATAGTAAAGTATGCTGATTTATGTGATCAAGTGATACAGGTATCTTGTCTACCTCACGAGCATGAGACTAGCAAGTGTCATGAGATATGTAAGAATCAGTAAGAGTAAGTAAGCTTAAACAGCTGAAATTATGATGCCATTGTTTATGCCAAAGGGTTTTTGTTAAACAATCATATTGCTATATGCATTATATGCAAACTTACTAGGCTAAATGCTTACTTCTTTTATCTTTTCTTTCCATGTAGTTCTGCCAAGCTAATCTTGTGGATCATCGTTATCAGAGCTCGAAGCACACTATCAATCGTTATTTTGGTATAGCCAAGTTGTTTTTATTAAGTATGGCATGTATAGGAAACAATTCATTTTGAGTATATGTTTTAAGAAGAACTAAAGTATAGGCTATCAAGCTTATTAGTCTTCTCTATATGGCTAAGTGATAGGCCAAGATGGGCTAAGTATGTATGTCTATTGATATCAATGAAGCATATAGTATTGTTCATGAAAGATGTAGTAATCTGAGTTGTTGAATTGAATATGAGATTGATCTTGATTTCAAGGTGGCAATTGGCTTGGTAAATAGCCTTTAAGTGCCCACACGGATAGACACACGGGCGTGTGTCTAAGCCGTGCGTCCCCTGCACCTTAGTACCTTAAGTCAGAAAAGACTATTGGTTAATCCCACGACCGTTTGTTTAGACCGTGTGTCACACACGGTCAAAACATGGGCGTGTGCCCCAGGCCGTATGAATATAGTCAATGTCGACCATGGTTGGAAGACATGGGCGTGTCTAAGGGGTACATGGGTGTGTCCCAGGCCACATGGGTCTGTGACCCCTGCTTTAAATAAAAGTTGTCGATTAAGTTCTGAAAGTTTTCAGATGCGTGTTTAAGGCCTCGTATGTCCATGAAATGTATGATTAGAATAAGAAAGAGAAGTTTTTAATTTGGAACAAAATTTTACAGCCCGTAAGTGCATGTTTAAGAAAGTTCAAGCGTAGTGATGTTTCATATTCGGTCTCAGCCTTGGACTCGGATATGGGGTGTTACATTTAGTGGTATCAGAGCTACAGTTTAGTCAGTTTTAGGATTAACGTAGCATGAGCACGAGTCTAGCTATACATGCTATACGTAAGAATGTTTTTATAATGATAGTGTGACGACTCTTAACGACTTAAATTATGTTTATACATATAGTAAATCGAGCCCAAAAGAGCTATGGCAGATGACATAGAAAGTAACGCGTCAGCTCCTGCTGAAGGGACGATGAGTCAAGGAGGAGGAGAAGAGGCCAGAGAGGCCTTCCTCCATATGATGAACACATGGTATACGGAGTTCGTAACGAATGCGAACTTTGAATACACAACCCCTTCATCCCACTTTGTTTTCGCAACCTATCCCTACAGCCACTTAAGTAGTAGAGGTGGTGTGAGGAGACAAACCTCCAGTTGATAGGATCAGGAAACATGGGGCAGAAGAATTCTGGGCTAAAAGAGATGATGACCCGGAAAAGGCCGAGTTCTGGTTAGAAAATACCATCAGGGTATTTAATGAGTTGTCATGCACACCTGAGGAATGCATGAAGTGTGTAGTCTCTATTTTAAAAGATTCTGCCTATCAATGGTGGAACACCTTGGTATCAGTAGTACCAAGAGAGAATATCACTTGGGAATTCTTTCAAGAAGAGTTCAAGAAAAGTATATCAGTCAAAGGTTTGCGGACCAAAAAAGGAAGGAATTCCTAGAACTGAAGCAAGGCAAGATGTCAGTGACTGATTATGAGCGTGAGTTTGTATGACTCAGCAAATACGCTTGAGAATGCATGTCCACTGAGGCCATCATGAGTAAAAGATTTGAAGACGGGTTAAATGAGGACATCAAATTGTTTGTTGCTATCTTAAAACTGAAGGAATTCATTATGCTAGTAGAGAGGGCTTGTAAAGCCGAAGAATTAGTAAAGGAGAAGAGGAAATCTGAAATGGAGTCTCGTGACTCTAAAAAGATACAGTGGAATAAGTTATTCCAATCCTCATCCAAGAAGTTAAGAGATTTCTCCACCCGATCGGCTACTTCCACTGGGATTTCAGGAAAGGATAAGAGTAAGCAGTATTCGGGAAATACAGCACAGACGACTTCAGTTGCTAGTGTGGGGAACATCCGATCGGATAGACCCGAGTGCTCATAGTGTGGCAGACGTCATCTTGGAGAATGTCGAGCGCATGAAAATGCATGTTTCAGATGTGGTTCTCAGGACCACTACATAAAGGATTGTCCTGAGACGACAAAAGAAGAAAGAATTCAAAACTTGAGATCTAGGAGTATGGTCAGAGGAAGACCGCAGAGGAACCCAGGAAGTAGGGCAAGTGGGATAGGTAACCCTAGAGAACAGGCTGCGAGACCCGAGGGTAGGGCACCTGCGAGAACTTATTCCATTCGCGCTCGCGAAGAGGCATCTTCCCCTAATGTTATTACGGGTACCTTTTCTCTTCATGATATTAAAGTTATTGCTTTAATAGATCCCGGATCCACACACTCATATATTTGCATGAAACTGGTATCCAGTATGAGTATGCCTATAAAGTCTATAGAATTTGTGGTTAAAGTGTCTAATCCCTTAGGCAAAAGTGTTTTATTTGGTGGATCGGATCTTGCAAAAATCGAAATCAAGCATGGATCTACAAGTCTCTGCCGAAAAGTTGTCCATACGTTTCGATTTTTGGGTAAGTGTTCTTGATTTTGGAATAAGTTGGCCGAATAGTCTATAGTAAGGGAAAAGGTGACTTAAGTGGATACAAGTCACCTACTATTTTGTCTTTAACCATTAAGATTGATACAGATCTAAGGGATATCCGTGAGTAGCAGCTAAGGAAGGGCTATTAGGACTGGTGGCACATGGTAAGGTTAAGGTAAGGTTTCGGTTTTTGGTATATATTGTGGTTAAGTGTGTGATTGATTGGAGGTTGGTATTGGTTGTAGGTTTAAGGCTAAGGATAGTGTAACACGTCTCATTTACCAGGTGTGTACATACATTTCACACACGACAAATCGACAAAAGCCGAAATCCCGAAAAATTGGACTATCGAAAAGGCGAAAAGCCTAAAGGTTGGCTCCGGCAATCGCACGAGCATGCGAACATTCGTGTGGGAACACCGATATGACTATAGTGACCAAGAGAGTGATCTCATCGGCTCAGGCCACTGTTTGGCCAATCGGGCCAGAAGGGGCTAAATGGGCTTGCCGAGCTTGTGGGCCCAAATCGGTAAGAGTTGATATGTGAAATTGAATGATGGATTGATATGGATGGTTGTATGATTTGATTATGATCGGGCCTAATGGGCTACATGTATATGATTGGGCTTAATGGGCTATATGGACATGATTGGGCTTAGTGGGCCTTATGGGATTTTAGAAATGCATGCTAGGGTTTTAATAGACTCTAAGCTTAGTTCTGATGAATTCTGAAATAGCATAAAACTTAATTTAATAATCAAACATGTTTGTGAACAAGCATCTAGGGTAGAGTGTGGCAATGGACATATGCATGTCTAGGATTGGAACTAGAGAGGGCTTGGTACTTAAGGGGTCCTAGTGACCCCCCTCTTCTCTGGAATCCTACCTGGTGCATAGTGCCTGTTCACTTTAGCCAACAAGGACATGTTGACAGCCCAGAAGTTCGTAATTTAAAACCCATACTGTTAAGAATTACTTGTAATAACCATTTTTTGCCCAGGCTCAATACAAACTAAAGGCCCAATCAATAAAACGACCTAATTTAGCCCGAGCCCGAATCAAAAATAGAATAAGAAAAAAATAAAACAAAAAATCCAGTAAATGAAACAGTCCATAATAAGTCCAAAAACAACAGTCCATTTACAGAACAAATTTAAAACCCAAATCAGGTATTACAAAAGCCCAAACCCGAATGGCCCATTTTTACAAGTAGCTCAAACCCAATTACAAATTAAGCCCAGGTAACCCCAACTAGCCCAACCAAAATAGGCCCAAAACTTTCAGAACCCTAGTTCCCAAGTTCCACAGCCGCCGCATGTGCCCTTTGACATGGGCCACTTCCCCAGGCGCCTCTCGCTTTGCACAACAACCAACGATCACACGCGCCCTCGCACTGCCTCGGCCTCCACACGCGTCGATTCCCGTACCCACAGCCACTACACGCCTCTGCCAACCCCCATCACACCTCCGACGTCTCCACTCTCAGTACACCACGCACCTTTGGTTTCGCACGCCCTTGCCCATACCCTACGACAAACAGGGAAACGAAGAAAGACAAACATAGAAACGAGGAAACAGAGAAGCATGGGGCGAAATAATTGATTAATAATAAGATAGAGTTGTATCTTTCGGTTATAAAGCCATTAAAAATCGATGTAAAAAGGGCTTCTCCCTTTTTTTGGAGAAACGCCTAGAAACAATCAGAAATCAAGTAAAAAAAAATTAAAAGGTTGATTCAGCTTCTTCTTTAGTTTTCTTTATGTTTCTCTCTTCAAATCGCTTTTATATACATACAAATATTTTTATATACGCTACATATATTTTTAAAAAGGGATATATATAAAAAAGAAAAAAAGGGAGTGTTTTATCTGGTTTGAACACCGCTTGTAGTAGCTTCACGGCGGACCTGGCAGCATTTGGGGCTAAGGACGAAACCCTGGCAGAGAAAATAGAAAAACCACCCCCTTTTTTGTTGTAACATAGCAGACTATAACCTTTTTTTAACAAAATTTTCCCTTTTATAAGTATCGAGAACGACGACGTTTTAGGCTTGAATAGGTGGCCTCAAAACGGCACCGTTTGAACCCTTCAACCCGCGTGTTCACCCGTCCCGGGGAAGGATCCGCACATTTTCTGGAATTGGGTTAATTTAGCCATTAGTCCTTCCCCGTTTTATTTCTTCTTAATCCTGTTTTATTTTATTTTAATTTAGCTTTTAATCTTCGTTCCGTTTCCATTTTAGTCCCCTTTAAACGCAGCGTTTGTGTGGGTGGAAATATTTCATTTTTGATCCTCGCTCATTTACGCGTTTTATAATTTAGTCCTTTTTTCGATTTCTTTTAGTCTATACTTTTAGCCCCCTGATTTTGTTTTGATTTTAACGTGGTCCCTTAATTACTTTATTTGATTATTTGATTATTGTTTTTATTATCCTTTTAAAATAAACACTATACATATTTTCTATGGACCTATATATTATTTTTTATGTTACTTTCATCGATATTTTTATATATGCATATATATTCTTTTATATATATATACTTGTAATTTATACTAGAACCATTTCTACACTATAGATCATTGTCTTCATACTTTATATATATGTATATATACATTTTTTTTGTTTGTATGTATAGGTATATTTTCTTTAAATCTATTTATTTATTTAACTTACTTCCTTTTATTTCCTACTTTATTATTTGCACATCTATTTTGTCTATTTTTAATGTGTTTTTTCCATGCATAAATCATTAACTTTAAATTTTTATCTTCATGTATATTAGTTAATGTTTGCACACCTTGTACCACAACATGCTTCAAAATTCCCACACATGTATGCCTTATATCAAATATGTTGTACACGCTAGGTTCATTTTGAAATCCCACATACATAAATTTCTCAAAAAACGAGGCAATATTTGCGTGTTTAGGAGTACGGAGAATTACATCTTAACGTGCTGGGTGTCGGTTTTGTGTTCGAATAAATACTCAAGTACCCTCTTTATTTTACGTGTTTTGAAAATCAAAGATGATCTCGGTGTAAGAGTATAAATGTGTCATATCCTAACGTGTTGGGTATGGTGTTTTTATCCCTTTGAAATGAGTTAATCTTGAAATTCAATTCCAATTTAATTAACCTCTTTTCCCCAAAAGTTTTTGACCCTAAATATTTTCAACTTTTCAACATTAGGACATTGATCAATCAATTTGGTACTGATTTTGGGCGTTGCGAGGGTGCTAATCCTTCCTCGCACGTAACCGACTCTCGAACCCGTTTTCTCGAATTTCGTAGACTAAAAATATTGTTTTAGTAAACCACATGTTTTATTAAAACAAAGGTGATCTGATCGCACCTAATAAAGATCGGTGGCGACTCCCATTTTTATTTTTGTTTTCAAAACAAAAGTCGATCCCCGTTTTTTTTCAAAAAATGGTTATGACAGCTTGGCGACTCCACTGGGGACTTCGAGAGTCAGGCCATAAATTGATTGATTTTTGTCCTTTGATTGAAAACTTGAAAAATTATTTTTTTAAAAAATCATGCTTATTCTACAGCATTTGTTTGTGCTATAATTGCAATAATGTCGAGTCTCATAATTCATGGACTTGCATTGCATGACCGCTGTGGTCACACCTTTAAGTGGGAGTGAGAAACTAAGCTTTCGTGCAGTTTTCACCTCCGTATGAGCTAGTAGACTACTTCTGGGATACATCCGTACCTATGTGCTTTGTGAGGTTTTCACCTCCGCATGGCCATAGGGAAATGTATCCCCCTGAACTGAACTCGGTCTCTGTGAGCCTATAATGGGTGAGGATTGAGGAATCTCTTGGTTCAAGTACCCCTCTTTAGAACCGAACCTCATATCGTGAGCCTTAAGAGCCCACCCTAGGTAAAACCACGCCAAACTTTGGTGGTCACCTTGATAGGTGTTCTGTGTTGGTTTATTTCTCTTGCATTAACCTGTTTTTTTTTTGTGATTGCTTATCTCTCCTGTGCTAACGTGTTTTCTTCCGCCTTGACTATGTTGCACTGCATCATCTAAGAGAAAGGAAGTGTTGATTCATATTCGGTTGCTAAATGGAAGAGTTTGTCATAAGGAAATGTGTTACTTGATAAAGTGGATTATAATACGGTCGTGCGAACACGAGGACATGGCTGTATATGCGATCCATTTTATGTAAAAAAATGTATCTTCTAGAAAAGTCCTTCTAATGGAATCGAATTCATGAAAAACACCTCTCTTTCTTTTTGCATTCATACCATACGTTTGCAGTGCATTGCATACAGCAGCATCATATCACCCTAATCACTTACTAAGGCTAAAATCGTATAATCTACAGTTGCGACACTACGAATCTAAAATCACGTTATCAAAAGGACACGGCTAAGAGCTAGAGCTATGGAGGCAGAACTCAATGAAAGAATCGAAAGAATTGAAAGGATCTAAAGAGAGTTGCAAGAGCAGTTGGCTAAGTCGCAACAGGAAGTAAGAGATCTGGTGGTGAGATCTCGAGAGGAATCGCTCAAGCAAAGGGATCAAATGGCCAAAATGATAGAGATGATAGCAGCTCTGGTCAAAGGAAAAGGACCCGCACAGAGCCCTGACATTACAGAGCCCCAGTCAAGAGATAATCAGGATCCGCTCTATCTCCCAGGATTCACTCTACCTCACGCCCATGCAACGCAAAGAGGATATCCTCAAGGGGAACCAGCAGGCCTAGAGTCACGACCTGCACCACCTACTCATCTAGGGCAAGGTATATTTGTATCAAACTCCGGAGATAATTCTGCTAATCCAATAGTTCAGGGTTTGGATGACCCGGTTGAAATAGCTAGGTTGAAAATGGAAGATCGTGATGCCCAGGACAGGTATAAGAGTCTAGAAGAAAGACTCCAGGCGATAGAGGGTACTGAAGTCTTCTCTACACTAAGTGCCAAAGAGCTCAGTTTGGTGCCCGATTTGGTTCTGCCTCCGAAATTTAAAGTGCCAGATTTTGAAAAATATGATGGAACGAGATGTCCAAAGGCGCATCTTATCATGTTTTGTCGGAAGATGGTTGGTTATGTGAACGAAGATAAATTGTTAATACACTATTTTCAAGATAGCTTGGTCGTATCAGCCCTCCGATGGTATAATCAACTCAGCAGAGAGAGGATCCGATCATGGAAGGACCTAGCATCAGTGTTTTGTGAACAATACAAGCATGTCTCCGATATGGTGCCTGATCGACTAACGCTGCAGATGATGGAAAAGAAGCCAACAGAGACTTTTAGACAATACGCTCAAAGGTAGAGGGATATCTCAGCCTAAATAGAACCCCCACTGACTAAAACTGAGATAACAGTCCTCTTTATCCACACTTTGAAAGCGCCATTCTATGACAAGCTGGTGGGGAACGCCACAAAAGACTTCGCCGATGTCGTAATGTCTGGGGAACTCATTGAGAATGCCATAAAGAGTGGAAAAATAGATGCAAGAGAAAGTGTCAAAAGGTCAAAACTCAAGAAATATGGAAAATGAAGTGAACAACTTGGGCAAGCATTCCAAGTCAGTCTCTGCAGGTCAATCGAGGGCTGTGACCACTGGTCATCAGGGATCATCAAGTCAAGAACCCAATGCAAAGCGTCTCCAGTTTTCACCAATTCCAATGACATATGGGGACTTGTATCAAAGCTTGTTTGATGCATATAGGATGGCTCCCCACTACATGAAACTAGTGCAACCCCTATACCCCAAATGGTATGATTCAAATGCTCAATGCGAGCATCACGCGGGAATAATGGGTCACTCAACCGATAACTGCATTACATTTAAGAAATTGGTGGAGAGGCTTATTAAAATAGGGGTTTTGAAGTTCGATGAGCCGATCGGAGCAATAATTTGCGATAATTGAAGGAGGGGGCAAGAGAGTCTCGATTCCTTAAAGAAGTTATCAGAAGCCTAGAAATCGAGAAGTCAGAACGCTAATGACACATTTGAAGGGAAAACGGGGGCATAAAGCTTTCCGAAGCCTTACACACTTGGGAGTGTTTTGAACAACAGGACTATGGAAGAAACCTAAATTTTTAGCTAATCTGGAGTAATATTCAAAACATGCTTGTTGCTTTAAGCCTAGAAGCAACAAGAGTCCTTTCTTGAAATGGTCTTGTTTCCAGAATTGTTATTTCAATAAAATGCATCTTTATTTTCACCCCTCGTATTTCATACTCTACATCGTTTCATTTTCATAGCATACTTTTAATTTTCTACCTTCATGCCCACAATGAGTCCCCCAGATAGCAATGACATGAGCAACGCTGTTACCGACTCTCTTTTTAACGAGATATGTGTCTAAAGGGATTGGAGGACTGGGGAGATGACAGATGTCACAACTTATTTCCTAAATTGACAAGAATGGTAGATCCCATCTTACGAAGTGTCAACAAATACTACAAGGGAGATGAAGATGGAAGCTTAGCTTGCCGCAAGAACATGGCAAGGAATCACTGAGTTATCTCTGAGAGTTAAAAGATATTTTCGTATGATCATGTTAAGACACACCGGGACTACTAAAGCACGAGTATGCTGTCAAAGCCGAGGAAGCCACAGAAGAAGTCCATAAGGATATTTGAAGATCACATGCTGATGGTTCTACCTTGACTAAGCCAATCATGAGGTTTGAGCTACTCGTCTGCCCAGAAAGGAAAATTGCATCAAACGCCAAATTGAGGACAGCACTTATGTGCCCTTTCCTTCTTGTCTACACGTGGGGCAGGGACGTTATCAAGCCAATCTCCTCGAAAGCTTCAAGTCCGCATGGATTCATTTTTACGGATGTCGATCACTTCACTAAGAGGGCGAGGGTCGCTTCATATGCCAATATTACAAAGTCGATGGTCATTAGACCCAAAAGGAAAAAGAAAAAAATATATTAACAAAAAAGGTGAAAAGGACATATTTAATCGCACAATGTCAAAAGTTTGCGGTCATTTCAAATATCAAGTGCCATGTCATGGTGTAAAAAAAAGGGCAACAAAACAAAGATTTTTAGGAAGATGACCTAAACTTGTGAATGTTGGCATATAGAAGTTACGTTTATGCTCATTAAACGTCGGCCAGGACCTCTGCTGGGGCAACGCCTTCCTCATTATGTTTTGCCTAGTGAAGTCAAAATCCTCTTTTCCAGGGCACAAGCCGAGCCAAAATTGGATATGGTGGAAGGGATCCAATCCCGATGTGATCAAGAGAATTTGAAAAGAAAATGTTGAGAGATATCTGTCACGATCAGATAAAGCAAGTTTACAACAAAAAGGATCGCCTTAGAAAATTTCATGATAGGGCTTTGAAACTCATACAAAAAAGACTTCAGAAGAAAGTAAATGTCAAACTAGGAAGGACCTCGTGCAGCAAAGTAGGCCTGTTCTATAGAAGCATGGATATTGATAGAGATGGATGGCAAGGATCTGTCCAATTCGGTGAATTCAGATTCGACCTAAAAAAGGGGGATCAAAATAAAAAAAACCAACAAAAATTCTCATCAAAAAAGAAAAAAGAAAAAGGAGAGGCCAAAAACCCGCAAAGGGCACTTTCAGATCAAAGGTGGGTCTGAGTTAAAAACCCGAAAAGGCCAGCTCAAATTTTATGGCATACAGTAGTTTTGCTACGCTTGAAGTAACCATGAAGAGGAATGTTACGCCTTGGGGCATCGACAAAGTACTCCAGATCCCCTAAACACATATTGAATTTAAAATGGTCCTCAAGAAGTTTGAACATAGAAGCTCAAGCTGCGATATCTAGGGCACCTAGTTTCCATTTTACCTATTTTGAGTCTGCTATCTTTGTCTTTTCAAAATGCACTCTGAATAAACTTGCTTCTTCATTGCATTTGCTAGCTTTGATTAACTGGTTTGTTTCAAACTATGCTCCCAATAAATTTCCATTTTATCCATCATTATGGTCCTTTTTGAGCATTTTTCATTGAAATAATGATTATTGGACTAATAATACTTTCATGAAAGGAGTTTCGCATATTACTCTGGAAACCTTTAAACAATAAAGGAGTCTGAAACAAGATTATTGCTTAAGATTCACCAAGCTTAAGGGTTGGAAATATCTGAGTCCAAATTAAGGTTATCACTTCGGATTTTTGTCAAAAAAAGGTGATTGAACAAAATGACAAAATACCGCGTCAGTGACACAATCCTGACGAAAAGTGGGCATTGTTAACCCAAGTGACACAATCGATTTTTGTTAATTTTTATGTTTTTGTGATCGTTGTTTCGTAAATTACCCGACCCATGCTTGAATTTTTGAAAATCATGTGTATATGAGGTTCAGCCATTGATGTGTTCTTATGGTTTATGATGTTTGATGATTTTTTATTAAATATATGTTGAGGATTAACATGTTTTGTATTAGAAGTTTTAGTGAAATGGTGTAATTAGGGCTAAATTGTAAAAATAAAATTTTTGAGGGGCTTATTTCCAAAATAAATGAAATAAATGGACTTGTAAGGTCCCTAGGAAGATTCAGCCCTTGAGTACCATTGAGAGATTTTGTGTATTTTGTGTTTTAAACAAATAGGGCTAAATTGTAAAAATGTGAAACCTTAGGGGTAAAATAGTAATTTGCCTATTTATGTGTTTAGAGACTAAATTGAAATGAAATGTACTTGAATGAGCTGATTTTTATGTGTTTAGATCAAGAACAAAGAAAAACGGATTTGGATCGGGGAAAGACGAAGGTTATCGAATAGCCGATCTACGCGATCCGTCGACAGTCGAGGTAAGTTCTTAAGTTAAAGTTCATCAAGTTGATAATGAAAAATGTATGAAATCAAATTATGTGATTAATTTGGGTAAATAGCATGTGATAGCCGAATGTGTATGTTTAATTTTGGAATGAATATGTTTTAAATACAATGTGAGTTAGTATATTTGACAAGAGAGGTGAATTGATTTTGTGAATACGATTTGATAGTAATGTATGTGTTAAGAAATGTGAGTTGATGAATTGAGTTGATAAACATTTCGGGCTTTAAGCCCAGTAAGCTTTGTGCCGGTGTTATATATCAGGCCTTGTGCCGGGGTTGTATATCAAGCTCTGTGCCTAGCAGGCTTTGTGCCGATGTTACATTTCGGGCTTTGATGCCTAGCAGGCTTTGTGCCGGTGTTACATTTCGGGCTTTAATGCCTAGCAGGCTTTGTGCCGGTGTTACGTTTCGGGCGTTGATGCCTAGCAGGCTTGATACCGGTGATGTGCTTTTAAATGGAGAAACCTTAAATTACTCAAGGTGAAATGCAGTTAATGTATCGAGTAAACGCTCGGGTAAACGTAAGTCCCTTTTTCATTTACCGAGAGTAAGGTAAGTTATGTTTAATATTAATTGAATTTGAATAATACGGTAGAAATGGTATTATGTGAAATTGTGCTTATGATCAAAGAGTATGAGTAGTATGTGATTAAATTGAGATTGAATACAATACTTTGGTAGATTCGAGTATGAATAGAAAAGTTTAATGTAATATGATTTTGATTGGGATAACATAGACAATGTGAATGGTGGATTTATATGATTCGAAACAATGTGATTAATGTAATACATATACCTTGTATTTTGATAAAATATAAGTTTAAGGTAAAGAAGTGAAACAATTAGGTTAATGAACTATGGTATTCGGCCTTATATGAATTTGTGTATTTTTCATTGTTAATGGTAACTATTATATATGTATAAGTGTTTGGACGTTGTATTACCATTAACTTAAAACTTACTAAGCTAGTGAGCTTACTCTGTATATGTTTGTCTTTCTGTTTTATAGATCGTTGATTCAGCTACGGACTCAGAGGATCATCAAGAAAGTCGACCACGCTATCACTCTCTATGGTATAAATGTTTACTTTTCGAATCAAAGGCATGTATAGGCTGAATTATGACTTGAACGAATGATGTTCGGTTTTGTAAATGTATATATGTATATATATAGCCTTGCGAATAAGGCTATTACTTTTGGTTAAGTATCGTTTGTATGTTTGATATAATGGTTTGTTTTAATCTTTGATATAAGATGTGCGCATATTATGCTTGGAAGTTAAATGTGGTTATATAGAATTAATCATTTATATGTATTATATATATGTATAAGTATGCATATTAGGTTGTGTGAATTTTTCTACTTAGATTATTATGTGCTTGGTTATAATTCCAAGATGATCATGAAAATGTTTATACTTATGTTTTGGGTTGACCATTAGAGTTTTAAATTGAGGACCGAATATATGGTCAATGAATTGGTTGTATTTATATATTTTGGACTAGTCACATATCATATGTGTGTTTGGTAGGTTATTCAATAATCTTGTGTCCATTAATTAATAAGGTAGGATAAATTGATAATTATGTTTTGACATGGCTTTTGTTTTATGGACATTGCGCATATTATAATAGCATGATGTGTATTTTGGTTATGCTATAAGGTTCGAATGTCACATATGTGAATGAAAAGCAAATAGAGTATCATGGATCTATTCGTTTTTATTATGCATATTTGTATAAGGTATAAAAACATATGTTGATATTCGACTAATGAAATAGATGTATTTATATATGTTTAACATATGAAATTTGGTGTTGTTATGTGGAAGCTTGATTCGAAACTTGTATAGATTATGAGTAATGATGTATTGCATTATGAAACATGGTTTGTAACGTAAGTCTTGAACATTATTTGTTGATATGGAAAAAAAATATTTAAATATGCGTATTGGGTTTATTCCATAAATGACTGTGCTAAACTATGTCTAGTTCGGTAACGCCTCATAACCCTAATTTGGCGACGGATACGGGTTAAGGGGTGTTACACAACGGGTCATATGCCTGCTGGGGAAGCACCAGCCTCACCAGTAATTGAGACGGGGTCTTATGATCGAGCAGTTGGGGATGATGCTCTATCCCAAGTGGTGCTCCGCGTTTTAGAGAGAGTTGCTAGAGCTAGTATTGGAACAGTGGGCCGAGGGTCAATTTCAGAGTGACTCTGGTCTAGTGGAGCGGAAATTTTTAGGGGTATTTCTGGAGTAGCCCCAAATGTGGTAGTGTACTGGTTAGAGGATACTGAACGAATAATGGATGACCTTGACTGTACTACGGAGCAAAAATTAAAAAGGGCAGTGTCCTTACTGCGAGATGAGGCCTACCAATGGTGGCTTACCGTGAGAAAGGGTACGCAGGCCGACCGAAAGACATGGGATTTCTTTAAGGCACCCTTCCAAGGGAAATATGTGGGCGCAAGACATGTAACTGCCAGAAGAAGGGAATTTCTAAACCTGACCGAAGGGAATAAGACAGTGGTGGAATATGAGGCAGAGTTCTTGTGGTTGAGTCGGTATGCTCGAGGGATAGTAGCAACTGAGTATGAACGCTGTGTGCATTTTAAAGATGTCCTTCGAGACGAGTTAAGGGTATTGATAGCTTCGCAGAGGGAGCTAGATTTTACTGCTCTTCTAGAAAATGCAAAGATTGCTGAAAAGGTGAATCGCTCAGAGCGCCAGAACAGTGAAAAAGATATGGGTAGAAGTAAGAGGGAGTTTAGGCCCTTAAGTTCTTCTTGGAGGACAATTAAGAAGGATAGGTTTGATGGGCCGGTTCAGACTGGTGTTCCTGTCACTATTGTTAGACCGCAGCCTTGCGCTGATTGTGGGAGATCTCACCAGGGTGAGTGCTGGAAGAGGATTGGGGCTGCTTCAGATGCAGGTCCATGGATCATCAGGTTAAGAATTGTCCGTAGAGGCCTGTTCAAATGCAAGCAGTAGGACAAGGTTACATTCAGCCAGTGAGAGGTGGTTAGCAGCCACCGAGAGGCCGTGGGCAGGCCAAAGATGGTAGTGATGCTCCAAATGTTATAACCGGTACGTTCCTGATTCATAATGTACCGTACACTGCTTTGATTTATATAGGGTCTACGCATTCATACATTGCATGTACTGTGTCTGGCACCTTGGGTATCTTGTGTGAGAGTATTGTTAATGAATTAACGGTGTTAAGTCCACTGAGGCAGTCGGTTAGGGTAGACAAATTGTTCAGAAATGTGCCCCTAGAGGTTCAAGGGGTTGTCTTTCTGGCGGACTTGATGGAATTGTCGTTCGATGAATTTGACCTTATATTGGGTATAGATTGTCTGGTGAAACACCGTGCAAGTTTGGTTTGTGCTACTAAGTTAGCGCACGCTCGTGTAGCACCAATGGTCATATTTTTCAGCATTTGCCGCTTCACGCTTTAGGCAGTGTTTACACACACTTTTTAGTATTTCACTGGTATCGTTTATAGAGTGCTGTTACACACCTGGTTTCTATTTGCTGAGAAAACCGCCCATGCCTTTGAAATGTAACAGTTCAGTTTATACCCTAGTCGGAACAGTAGTTTTGGGACCACAAATCCGAGTCTATATAATATTTTAATATTATTTTCTGTGTCTTTCATAAGTGGTTAAGCATGTGGTAAAGTTTCGTATGTTAATTCGTCCATCTGTGTGCTTAATTTGATAAAAGGACTATATCGAATAAAGTTTAAAAGTGGCTTTTCTTTTGATTAGTGACCAAATTGATGTGGCTTTATTATTGTAAAGTCCTTAAAAGGAAAATAGTCCCTTTCTACTTATAGTGGACGGGAACATGCAAATTTATATTATGCTTTTCTGTGTTATTTTATAAGTTAAATTTATATTATATTTATTTTATAAGTTATATTATTATAATAAAAAGAAAATATGTGTAAGTGGCCTTATTCTTATCATCTCCTTTCCGAATTCATAAAAGAAAGAAAAGATAAACACAAGGAAGGGTTTGGCCATGGTTTTGGTTTGATTCAAGGTTAGTTTGTGATCCGTTTCTGATAATTTCTACGTTTTTGCAATCGTTGCTTTGAGAGCTACAAAAACCATGTTTCAATTTTGTGTATTAATGATGTTTGTGAGATATGCCATTGATGATATGTTGAGCTTTGTGATGCGCTTAGTTGTTAATTAAAAGATTTGAGCTAGATGAACATACTTTGTTCATGAATTTTTGATAAATTTAGCTAATTAGGGCTAAATTGAGAAAATAGTAACTTGAGGGATTAAATTGTAAATTTGATAGAAAATATGGCTTGTATGATATATATATATATGCATTCGGCTAAGCTTGGATGTGTGATGATTTTGTGAATTTGATGTTTTGAGAAAAATGGACTAAATTGATAAATGGTGCAAATGTGAGGGTTAATTTGTGAATAGCCCTAAATGTGTGTCCTTGGATTGAATTGAATGAATTAGTGAATAAAAGGGTTGTTTCTGAATATGTTTAGATCAAGAAACAAGGAAAACAGTCTTAGACCGCGAGAAAACAAAAGTAACCGAGTAGCCATTCCCGTTTCAGTTAAATCAAATCCGAGGTAAGTCATATTGTAAATAAATGTAATTGTATTGAATTGAGCATATTCATATGACTATTTATGATAATGAATGCTTGCGAGATGTTATGTATATGAATTCCGAGATAAGGTCGATATAGTGATAAGTCTGAGAAATCCCATATGAACTTAGAAATACAAAGGTATCTATTCTGTTTTATCATGTAAGACCACGTCCGGGACGTTGGCGTTGATTTGATATTCGTGTAAGACCACGTCTGGGGCATTGGCATCGATATGAGCTTTACGTGTAAGACCATGTCTGGGACATCGGCATCGTATTGATTCGTGTAAGACAACGTCTAGGATGTTGGCATCGATTTGATCTTTACATGTAAGACCATGTCTGGGACATTGGCATCGTATTGATTCGTGTAAGACCCTATCCGGGACAGTGGCATCAATATCTGAGTGCATATAAGACCTCGTTCGGGACGTTGGCATTGTACGACTATTCCGAGCTTTCTAAGTATCCTACTAGATTCCTTATGGTTTAACGGGCTAGTTTGTGATACGAATGGCTATGCAAATAGTGAATCCATTTCAGGTATGTTGATTTATACACTAAGTGTGTATATAAGGTAAGTATATATGCGATCTTACTATGATGATTATGTATATTGAGATAACATTATGATATGTGAAAGTAAGCATGAAAGTAAGCTTGTATAAATAAGACTTTTGAATTGATGAATGTGGAAAATATGGTCAAGTACATGGATCAAAGCATATCTGTGATAGTTTGTTAAGTAATTAAGATGTGCCCATGTGCCTTTCATGCTAAGTTTGTTTGTATTATGACTTACTAAGCTTTTGGAAAGCTTACTCTATGTGTGTGTTTTTCTCTATTTTATAGGTCGTCAAAGTTACTGAAGGCTCGGGACGATTAAGGATATCATCACACTACTAAACTCATTTTGGTATACTCTGGAAATGTATATAGCTATATATCGTATGTATAGGCTAGTATTTGATATAAGTTTGTTGTATGAACTTAGCTATGTGATTTGGCTAGTTATGAGTTGAGAATTTGCTTGAATGAATGTGATATGTGAAGTATGTTTTTGGCATGGTTAGTTGATATATGAAATGGTCAAGTTTTGACTAAGTAAATGAATGATTTATGCTTGTGATGAGATGAGTTTTAGTCTTGTAATTTGGATGGTTATTTTGGTATGTTCTTGGTTGCCAAGTAGGCATGAGATGCCTTGGTGATTTTTCTTGTAGGTAAGACTCATGTGGGTGGCATTTTGGCCTTGCCAATAGCCTATTTTGCCACACGGTTGTGGCACACGGGCATGCCTAGTAACCATGGGACAAAGTCAGTAGCTAGCACAAGAGTACACGGCCTTGGCACACGGACTTGCCTAGTAACCGTGTGGTTTTCAACAGGATCGACCACGGCCAAAGAACACGTGGCGTGCTTTGTGGCCATGGAGCAAAGGTCAGTTTCGACCACGGGGAGAACACACGGGTGTGTCTAGCAGCTGTGGGAGGCACACGGCCTGCCCACACGGGCGTGTAACCCCTGAAACTTAGAAAAGTTTTAAATTTCCATGAAATTTTGTATGTGTTCTAATTTAGTCCCGACTCGGTTTATAGCATGTTTTAGGTCTCGATGAGCTACAAAGGGGACATTATGGTTGAGGTTAATATTCAATTGCATGACATTTCTATAAACGTTTTCAATCTATTTGGTAACGCCTTTAACCCTAGTCCGACGATGGATGCGGGTTAGGGGTGTAACATTTGGTTGGTATCAAAGCTGCAGTTTAGCCGATTCTCGGACTAACGTAGCGTGTCAGAGTCTAGCTATACATGCCATATATCTGAACTGTGATGGTGTGATAAATCTTGACGTGTAAAAATGTAATTTTCGTATAGTAATGGATCCCGAAAGAGCCGTAGCTGACGACATAAAAAGTAATGCACCTGCTCTCGCGCAAGGGACAACACCCTCTGATTTGAGACCAGCTACGAGCGGTCAAGACGGAGAAGCTAAACAAGCTTTCTTCCAGATGATGAGTGAGTGGTTCACTCAATTCGTAAAGAATAACCCGACTGTTTCCCAACCCCCGTCCTTGGTTACTCCCCCTCAGACATCCAATATACCTCTGACTGCAAATCTGAATCTGTGGAATAAGCCTCCAATTGACAAGATCTGTAAGTATGGGGCTGAAGACTTTCGGGCTACTAATCATGTTGAAGTTGAAAGGGCTGAGTTCTGGTTAGAAAATACTATACAGGTATTCGACGAAATGTCTCTGACTCCGGAAGAATGTATAAAGTGTGTTATATCTTTGCTCCGAGATGCAGCTTATCAATGGTGGAAAACCTTAATTTCCATTGTTCCAAAAGAGCGAGTTACATGAGACTTCTTTCAGATCGAGTTCTGGAAGAAATACATCAGTGAAAGATTCATCGATCAGAAACGGAAGGAATTTCTGGAACTAAAACAGGGCCGAATGACTGTTACTGAGTATGAACAAGAGTTCGTGAGATTAAGTCAATATGCCCGAGAGTGCATATCATCTGAAGCTATAATGTGTAAAAGATTTGGAGATGGTCTTAATGAAGATATTCGCCTGTTAGTCAGGATATTAGAAATAAAAGAGTCCGTTATACTCGTTGATCGAGCGTGTAAAGCTGAGGCACTCGAGAAAGATAAAAGAAAAGCTGAGTTTAAAGCCAGAGATACGAGGAAGAGATTTCTGAGCAAATCATTTCAGTCTGCTCCGAAAAGATTCAGAGATGATCAAAGTTGTTCCAGAGATAATGTGGGAAATTCGAATAGAAATTGAGCTAGATCGCAAAAGAGTTCCAAAACTCCAGCAACTTTAGTGGCCGACATTGGTAATGTTCGATCCGAGAGACCTGAATGTAAACATTGTGGGAAAAGGCATCCGAGAAGCTGTAGATTAAATGACAGAGCTTGCTTCAGATATGGATCACTTGATCATTTTATCCATGATTACCCTGAGTCGGTTCAGCCAGAAACTGTTCAGAATCTGAGATCGGATAACACACCTGTGAGAGGAAGACCTTCGAAGAATGTAAGAAATGTCCGTGGTAGTCAGAGAACTACAAGAGACACTATTGCAAGATCTGAAGCCAAAGCGCCTGCCAGAGCGTATGCTATTCGAGCTCGTGAGGAAGCTTCATCACCAAATGTTATAACGGGTACTTTTATACTTTATGATACTTCTGTGATTGCTTTGATAGACCCTGGGTCTACGCATTCGTATGTATGCATGAGTTTAGCATTCAGTAAGTCTTTGCCTGTAGAGTCTACTGAGTTTGCTATAAAAGTATCGAACCCTTAGGAAAAAGTGTCCTGGTTGACAAATTATGCAAGAACTATTCGTTAATATTTCGAGATATCTGTTTCCCTGCTGATCTGATGCTTTTGCCATTTGATGAGTTTGATATCATTTTGGGTATGGACTAGTTGACTTTGCATGATGCTGTTGTAAATTGTAAAAGAAAGACTATTGATTTGAGATGTCTGAATGATGAGATTGTACGAGTTGAGTCTAATGATTTGAATGGATTGCCTGCTATGATATCTATCTTGAAAGCTCAAAGTTATGTGAAAAAGGGTTATGAAGCATATTTTGCTTATGTGATTGATTCGAAAGATCTGAAAAGAAATTTGAATCTGTGCCTGTTGTATGTGAGTATTCTGATATGTTCCCTGAAGAGTTACGGGGTTCGCCTCCAATTCGTGAAATTGAGTTTGGTATTGAATTGTTGCCTGGTACTTCACCTATTTCTATAGCTCCGTATAGAATGGCACCAATAGAGTTGAGAGAGTTAAACTCACAGTTACAAGAGTTGATTGATAGAGGGTTCCCTAGACCGAGTTTCTCACCTTGGGGTGCTCCTGTTCTGTTTGTGAAAAAGAAAGATGGTACGATGAGGATGTGTATCAATTACCGTTAGTTGAATAAGGTGACAATAAAGAATAAATATCCGTTGCCCGAATAGACGATTTATTTGATCAGTTAAAAGGAGCTATTGTATTTTCTAGGATTGATCTGAGATCGAGATACTACCAGTTGAGAGTTAAAGATTCAGACATTCCGAAGACTGCTTTCGGAACGAGGTACGGACATTATGAGTTTTTAGTTATGCCATTTGGACTAACCAATGCTCCTGCTATTTTTATGGACCTGATGAACAGAATTTTTAGATCGTACCTAGATCAGTTTGTTGTGGTGTTGATAGATGACATCTTGATTTATTCATGTGATGAAAATGAGCATGCTGAACATTTGAAAATTGTGTTGCAAACTTTGAGAGAAATCCAATTGTACACAAAATTTAGCAAATGTGAATTCTGGTTACACGAGGTTAGTTTTCTGGGACATATTGTGTCAGCTTTTGGAATTCGAGTGGATCCGAGAAAGAATTCTACTATTCTAAATTGGAAACCTCCGAGAAATGTATCTGAAGTCCGTAGTTTTCTGGGTTTAGCTGGTTATTATCGTCGATTTGTAAAAGGATTTTCAGTGATAGCTACTCCGATGACTAGATTACTTCAGAAAGATTTAGATTTGAATGGTCGGATAAATGCTAGAAAAGTTTTGATCAGTTGAAAACTATGTTAACAGAAGCTCCAGTGTTAGTAGAGCCAGAATCGGGTAAAGAATTTGTTATATATAGTGATGCTTCGTTAAATGGTCGGGGATGTGTTTTGATGTAACACCCCTTACCCGGATTCTAAGCCAGAACTGGACCCGAGGCGTTACCATATTAATCCCATGGTCGCCACTGAGGCTCATCTTGACTATTACCTCTCCAGTCCTCTCAGTAACCTCATTCTCGACTTACAAGGCCTCACTCATGCATACGAGGGCTCTCGAGACTATTCCGGAACTTTTTCAAATCTTAAAAAAAAATTCTCTTTTGAACAGGGCTTACACACCCGTGTATCATGTAACACGCCCGTGTGTGGACACATACGCCCATGTTCCTTAACTGTGCTAAAAACTCAAGCATTCTGTCAATTTTCCCACGGCCATGGCACGGTCGTTCTCTCCAGCCATGGAGAACACTGACTTCCCTCACAGTGCCTAGAGTCTAGGCAAACGCCCGTTTGACTAGCTCGTGGCCAATTCCAATCTAAAATGTCAACATGCAGGGAACGCACGGCCCAAGCACACACCTGTGGGCTGACCGTGTGTCACACAAGGTCTAGACACACGCCCATGTGTCTACCCACATGGACAAGAACAAAGCTATTTGCTAAGCTCTTCTCACCCTTTTTGCATATCCAGCATGCACACATTCAACACATTTACAATCAACTCAATTTGAATACAATACGACATGGAAGAATACATCTTTGCATAATATAGAATAGCCAACAACTATGGCATTATACAAAATGTATCATCCATCTAAAGGCCATTACACCTTAGCCATTTACAACAAAATTCACTAACTTATCTAACCCCTACACATGCCATATACCAAACATTAAGTTTTATGTACCAAAGTGTGCTGATATGTGGGCTATCTTCCGACGATCCTCGTATCTTGATTTAACATTTTTAATCTATAAGACAAGGGAAAAGAAATGAGTAAGCTTTGAGCTTAGTAAGTTTATACATAAACAATTAGGCATCATAGTACAAGCTAAACAATAATTAGCATTATACTAACATATAATATGCCACCATGCTTACTCTTTCTATTCCTTACCACATTTCCAACACATCATGAGTCCCTTACTTATAACCATTGCGATACACCCCTGCATTTAATCTCACATTTACATAATATACCACACTTCATACATCCACACAGTTATCTTATTCAGTATATCAACCACACAGTTAGTTTACATAACTAATCCATACAGCCAATGCCTCAGTGGTTTCGTACTTAGCACACCCCTATTTATTGATAACGTATTATCGCACTTAGCTCACCACAAAGATAATCATAGTGGTCTCACACTTAGCCCCACTAGATAAATATACTTAACGGTAGCATCGCACACAGCCTAGCTCATCATCGTTAAGCATTAATATGGTATCGCACTTAGCCCACCATCTAGCATTATCACTATACATTCACATTTACGTACTCAATCATTCATCCATTCACAATGTCTACCACATTCATTCCACTTGAACCATATAGATTCTTAATCATCCTCATTCATGCTACACACTAATTAGCATCAAGAATGTGCAAGTATAAATGCACTATTTACGCATAAACTTACCTCGATACTTAAAAGTATAGATACGTGCAATTTAGTCCACCACCTTGCTTTTGCCTCGGTTTCGATCCGGACTTTGTCTTTCTTGATCTATAATGAATAAATCAGCTTATTCAATACACACATTGACTAAATTGACTCATATCTCATACTTTAGTAAAATTACTATTTTACCCCTAAACTTTATCATATTTACACTTTAATGCTCGTAAAGTGATTTTATTCAACTTTCTAGCCTTTCATGCTGAACCGAACCACTTACTCAACTAAAGCATTCATCAATTCTCACTAAATCACACATGTATGACCAAACTTAAGTTTTTCACAAAGTAGTCCCTACATGCATTTTCATGGAAAATCACTTTGCAAAAGATGTCTCAACTACATCAAGCTTTCATATTCTTCCATAAAACATCAAAATACATGCATGTCATACATATATACATTTTTGAACATCCATGATAGCTTATCAAAAAGTAAAAAATAACTTACTCATGCTACCCAGACTTCAAAAATACGAAGAATATCAAAAATGGGCTTAAAAGCACTTACTAGCAAGCTTGAAAAATTGAAAGAGTCCTAACAATGGCTATTGAAATTTTCAGTAGCTCGGTGTAAAAGATGGGTGAATTTTTTTTCATCTTTTCACCTATTTAATCATTTAATAACTAAATGACTAAAATGCCCTTTTTGATAAACTTCAAATTTTAACTCATCCATGCCCATTTTTGTCCAAAAACTAAAAATTGGGAAAATTGTTCATTAAGGGCTTCTAATATGTATTCTAAAATAATTTCACACAAATAACTTCTAGAATCTCACATTTTGTAACTTTTGCAATTTAGTCCTTTAAGGCAATTCAATAGCAATTTCTCAAAATTGCTTCATGAAGCTTTCACACTAGCATGCATACATAGCATTAACCTAAAAAACTCATTCATAACCCACGGATTTGTGGTCTCATACCACTATTCTGACTAGACCCTAAATTGGGATGTTACATTTGATGCAGGAAGGTAAAGTTGCAGCTTATGCCTCAAGACAATTGAAGCCTCATGAAAAGAATTATCCGACACACGACCTTGAGCTAGCTACAATTGTGTTTGCACTGAAGATTCGGCGCCATTATCTGTACAGTGAGAAATGTCATGTGTTTTCAGATCATAAAAGTCTAAAATATCTGATGACTTAGAAAGATTTGAACCTGCGTCAAAGAAGATGGTTAGAGCTGTTAAAAGATTATGAGCTCGTGATAGATTATCATCCGGGTAAAGCGAATGTTGTTGCTGATGTGTTGAGTAGAAAATCATTGTTTGCACTACGTACTTTGAATGCTCAGTTAGATTTGTCTGATGATAGTTCTATGTTAGCTGATTTAAAAGCGAAACCATTGTTTATACAACAGATATGTGATGCTCAGAAATCTGATAATGAGTTATTAGCGAAACGAGTTCTATGTGATTCGAATTTTGAATCTGAATTTTGGGTATTGGTTGAGCTTCCGAGGTCATATCTGTGTTCCGAGAAATCCGGAGTTGATTCAGCTGATTTTAAGTGAAGCACATAACAGTCCTCTATCTGTTCATTTGGGAAGTACAAAGATGTACCACGATCTGAAGCAACACTATTGGTGGTCTGGTATGAAACGAGACATTTTTTACTTTGTTTTGAAATGCTTAATCTGTCAACAAGTGAAAGTTGAACATCAAGTTTCGTCTGGTTTGCTACAGCCAATTCTGATTCTTGAATGGAAATGGGATAGAGTGACAATGGATTTTGTTTCTGGTTTGTGTCAGACTTCGAGAAAGAAAGATGCGATTTGGGTCATAGTTTATCGATTGACGAAATCTGCCCATTTTATTTCGGTAAGATCTGACTATTCACTTGATAGATTAGCTGAACTTTATATTTCTGAGATTTTTAGATTGCACGGGGTGCCACTATCCATTGTGTCAGATAGGGATCCGAGGTTTACATCGAGGTTCTAAAAGAAATTGCATGAAGCTTTAGGCACGAAACTGCATTTCAGTACAGCTTTTCATCCGTAAAAAATGGTCAATCCGAGCGGATCATTCAGATTCTTGAAGATATGTTAAGATGTTGTATACTTGAGTTTAACGTAAGTGGGAACAGTATTTGCCATTGATTGAATTTGCATACAATAACAGTTTTCAGTCAAGTATCAAAATGGCACCTTATAAAGCTTTGTACGGACGTAAATGTCATACACCTCTGTATTGGACCGAACTCAGTGAAAATAAGCTTCACAGGGTCAATTTAATAAAAGACTCAGTACAAGCTGATCCAAGATTGTTTGAAAACAGCATCTGACTGTCAGAAGTCTTATGCAAATTTGAAACGAAAAGATTTAGAATTTGAGATCGGCGACAAAGTATTTTTGAAAGTGCCTCTGTGGAAGAAAGTACACTGATTCGGACATAAAGGCAAGTTAAGTCCGAGGTTCATCAGACCGTATGAGATCATTGAACGAGTTAGGCCTGTTGCATATAGATTAAGGTTGCCCTCTAAAAAGATACATAATGTATTTCATGTTTCGATGCTCCGTAGATATCGATCCGATCCGTCACATGCGATTACTCCATCTGAAATTAAAATCCGATCAGATATGACATATGAAGAGGAACCGATCCGTATCTTAGCTCATGAAGTGAAAGAGTTGAGAAACAAGAAAATTCCTTTAGTGAAAGTACTATAGAATCAACATGGAATAGAAGAGGCTACGTGGGAGCCTGAATATTTAATAAGACAGCAATATCCGAATCTGTTCAACGGTAAGATTTTTGGGGACGAAAATCCCTAGGGGGGAGAATTGTAACAGTCTTGTTTATACCCTAGTCGGAACAGTGGTTTCGGAACCACAAATTCGAGTCTCTATAATATTTTAATATTATTTTTTGTGTCTTTGATAAGTGGTTAAGCATGTGGTTAAGTTGCATATGTTAATCTGTGTGCTTAATTTGATAAAAGGACTAAATCGCATAAAGTTTAAAAGTGGCTTTTCTTTTGTTTAGTGACCAAATTGATGTGGCTTTATTATTGTAAAGTCCTTAAAAGGCAAATAGCCCCTTTCTACTTATAGTGGACGGGAACATGCAAATTTATATTATGCTTTTACATGTTATTTTATAAGTTAAGTTTATATTATATTTATTTTATAAGTTATATTATTATAATAAAAAGAAAACATGTGTAAGTGGCCTTATTCTTATCATCTCTTTATCGTATTAATAAAAGAAAGAAAAGATAAACACAAGCAAGGGTTCAACCATGGTTTTGGTTTGATTCAAGGTTAGTTTGTGATCCGTTTTTTGATAATTTCTACGTTTTTGGAAGCGTTGCTTTGAGAGCTACAAAACCCATGTTTCAATTTTGTGTATTAATGATGTTTGTGAGATATGCCATTGATGATATGTTGAGTTTTGTGATGCATTTAGTTGTTAAATGAAAGATTTGAGCTAGGTGAACATACTTTGTTCATGAATTTTTGATAAATTTAGCAAATTAGGGCTAAATTGAGAAAATAGTAACTTGAGGGATTAAATTGTAAATTTGATAGAAAATATGGGCTTGTATGATATATATATATGCATTCGGCTAAGCTTGGATGTGTGATGATTTTGTGAATTTGATGTTTTGAGAAAAATGGACTAAATTGATAAATTCTGCAAATGTGAGGGTTAATTTGTAAATAGCCCTAAATGTGTGTCCTTGGATTGAATTGAATGAATTAGTGAATAAAAGGGTTATTTCTGAATATATTTAGATCAAGAACCGAGGAAAACAGACTTAGACTGCGGAAAAGCAAAGGTAACCGAGTAGTCATTCCCGTTTCTGTTAAATCGAATCTGAGGTAAGTCATATTATAAATAAATGTAATTGTATTGAATTGAGCATATTCATATGACTATTGATGATAATGAATGCTTACGAGATGTTATGTAAATGAATTCCGAGATAAGGTCGATATAGTGATAAGTCTGAGAAATCCAGTACGAACTTAGGAATACAAAGGTATCTATTCTGTTTTATCATGTAAGACCACATCCGGGATGTTGGTGTTAATTTGATATTCGTGTAAGACCATGTCTGGGACGTTGGCATCGATATGAGCTTTACGTGTAAGACCATGTCTGCGACATCGGCATCATATTGATTCACCTCATCCTAATCTTTGCCTTATCTACCAGTGTGGCAAAATCTCGCTTCCTATGCTATCAAAACTTTCAGACTATCCTTGAGGCCGTCCTCGAAACGAACACAATGCTCATAATCAGTTGCCGCCATCCCACGTGCATAGCGGCTTAATCGCAAAAATACAGCTTCATATTCAGCCACTGATTTATCCCCTTGAGTCAGACTTAGAAATTCCCTCCTCTCGGCATCCACATAACTAGTCCCCACATACTTCCCTTGGAAAGCAGTCTTGAAGAATTCACATGTCAATCGGTCAGCCTGAGTACCCTCTTTAACTGTAAGCCACCACTGATAGGCTTCGTCTCGTAACAATGACACAACTCCTCTTAGTTTCTGTCCGGGGGTGCAGTCGAGGTCTTCCATGATCCTCTCTGTGGCCTCAATCTAATATTCAGCCATGTTAGGGGCAACACCAGCAATACCACTAAAAATCTCAGCCCCATTAGACCAAAGTCGTTCTGTGACCGACCCACGGCCCATAGTACCAATATTGGGCCTAGCTACCCTCTCCAAAATTTGTAACATAGCTTGGGGCAATGTGTCTTCCTTAACAGTCACAGGTGAAGCCGATGCTTCTCTAGCTTCAGCGTTAGGCATATGGCCTGATGACGAAGACCCAGCCCGAGCAGCTCTACGGCCTCCGCCTCGTCCTCTTGTACCCTTTTCACGAGTACTTCTGGTGCTCATTATTGAATTTCGTATTATCTGTTTTTAACAATTTTATGCATCAGTTTACAGTTCCATTGATGATTACCAGATATCTTATGGAAAGCAATACCAATATTTAAGAGTTTGTTTTCGCAAAATGCAGTGTCTATCAGTGTTTATCGATTTTACTATAGTATCAGTATACACTAAATTAAGTGTTTCAGTACGGTTCATCTATACTAGTTTTAGTACGAGCTATCTATAGTAGTTTCAGTTTTAAACAGATAGCAGTTTTAAAGGACTTACAGACTTGGCGCCGGAGACTCGATGTACCACACATTCAGTGTAAATATTTTGAAATACTTCCAGATTGTTTATAACAGTTCTTTTTCAAAATTCAAAGTTTTAGAAGAAACCCAAAAACCACAGCTGGGTTTTGTAACCTGGCTCTGATACCACTAAATATAACACCCCAAACCCAGCCTAGACGTTATGGTCAGATCTGGCGATATTAGATTGAAGTGTTTTCTGAAAATATAGTTTCATTGAAAAACCCATTCTATTACTAACTCTCGTTTATGATATTATCAGGAATTTTAGGGTATCTTGCTCATTTTAAAACTCCAGTTGTTTCTAGAAGAAAGTTGAACGTATTAGTATATTACTATGCTTTAAAACAATGTTTGATGCGAAAGCTTTTATAGTATTTTACGAAAACGTGGTGTTTTGAAAAGCATTCATCTTTTGAAAATCTGCGTCCTACTACTATCAGTATGAATTTAAATAATTAAAATATCAAATTAAAAGTTAAAAATTTAAAGAGACCTTATTACAAAACAAATACCCAAATTAAATTATTGGAAATAAAACTCAAATATAAAAGCAGGTGCGATTGTGTGGCCATTTCCGAATCCCTCGCAGCACCGATCCGCCTAAGACTGGGGATTACCTGTACAAAAAAACAGAAGGGTGAGTTTACGAAAACTCATTATGTAACCCCATGTAAGTTAATACAATCATGCCATAGGAAAGTATAGTCTGGGCCTAAGCCCAAATCAATAATAGTTCAGTTCAGTTGGGCCTTAACCCAATACAGTATCAATATCAATGTGGGCCTTAGCCCATTTTAGTAACAGTATCAGTGTGGGTCTTAGCCCGTTCCAGTGACAGTAACAATTTAGGCATGCAATCAGAAATCCTACCCAACCCATCCCTACACTCCAAAAATTAGCATCGGTTGTAGCACTAAAAAGTATTTGCAGCAGAGCTACCAGTACAGTACACTTCCTCCAATCATAATAATCCCATCCCCGTGCAACATATCACACATGGATGCAACATATCTATATCATGGTATGTTAAAATACAGTCACACATAACATAAGGCATACAATCATTTTATAATATAAGGGCATAATAGTCATTTATCAGTTTGGGGTCTAGGTATACATATCGACCCATCAGTAGGTCCATAGTCATCTCAGGCGACTCATGAAACCTTTACAGTCAAACAGTGAAAATAGGCCCAAGGCACATAATACGGGCCCATGTGGGCCCACATGCTTGTGTGGCCCACATAGCCCAGAAATTGGCTCGGCCATGTAATTTACACAACTTGGCCCAATATTCTCCACACGTTTGTTCAGTTTACACGTGTGGGGCCCACAAGCCCGTTGGGCTCATACGGCCTATTTTGGCCCAAAACGGCTGAAGACCACGAAATCGCTCATGATGGCCTCGGTAGTCTAATGCAGACATTTTATGCATTCAGTTTACCAAACGAGCGAGCGCACGCTACTGTAGCACCGATGGTCTTATTTTCGGCTTTTGTCGATTCATGCATTAGGCAGTGTTTACACACACTTTTCGGTATTTCACCGATATCGTTTATAGAGTGCTGTTACACACCTAGTTTCTATTTGCTGAAAAAACTGCCTACGCCTTTCAAACCTACACTTGACCTACACTTAATCGATTAAGCATAAGTTATCCCAATCGTTATACTCACAACAACTAACCTTTGATCGAGTGGTGAAAGAAAGGTTTTGAATGCTTCAATACCACTTGCAAATCCTTCACTCCTCGAGAAGTTCTAAAAACCAAAAGGAACATAAGAGTATTCGGCTTGTCAATGTAAGAAAGAAGGAGTCTTGATACAAATTAAGGGAAAATAAGAAGAAGTCGAGTGCTATTACCGATTTGTCAGAGAATAGTCGCTACACCGAAGACACAGTAGCGATAGAGGAATGTAGTAATCCTCTGAATACCTAGATGATAAGAGAAATATGTTTAAGGGAGAAAGAGAAAAGAAAATGAAGAAAGGGCAGAAGGTATATTCGGCCAACAATAGAAAAAGAAGAGAAGAGGACTAGACGAACACACACCTTACACAATTCAGAAAAACAAGAAGAAAGAAAGAGAGGTACGGTACACTTGAGCAGAGAAAGCAACCGCAAATGATAGAAAAGAAAGGAGGCACTTGGAGTAATTTCGGCCAAAAGGAAGGTTGTCAAAAATGAAGAAAAGTGAACAGAAGAATATGCCAAGACTCCTACCACATTCGACCAAAGAGAGAAAAAGACTACAAAACTGAAATGAGGCATACTAAATGGGGAGTACCACTCGTGCCAAATTCTTGAGTGCACACAATTCAGTTTCGGCACAACTCTACGTCTCCCCTCACTTCCCTTGATTTTCTCCTAAAATCCCTCCTCAAATCTCTCCACTTGATCACGACCCCTCAACCATTTCAGTGTTTCAGTCAAACTCAACTCCCTCCACGGCACAGCAGCAAAATAAATTCTCACTTGCCTCCACGAAGATTCGAACCTCAGTCCACTGGCTTAGGTAACACACCACTTACCTCCTAGACCAACAGGCTTTTTATGTCTTGCTTTACCCACAATAATTTAAAAGCCCACTAACTATAGGCAAGGGTTTATTCCCTAAAAAGAAAACTTTTTGCACAAGCCTAGGCTTGAACCCAGGACTTCTCAGATACTCCTAAACACACCCAAATCACTTAACCACTGAAGCAAACATGATTTTATTTTACAAACATACAAAAAATGAATACCTACATTTTGAGGCATTACACAAAGTGTATGAGAATGAGGTATAGTTGTTATGCTAGTCTGTGTGGCTTACATATATTTGATTTGTTGTGGTTGTGGTAACTTTGTTAGGTATTTTGATTTGGTATTGCTTGAATGTGTTGATTAATTGAATTAATGTGTATTTTGAGATTAAATTGCATATAATTGTGGTACCAATGAGGGTACATTGGTTAGGCACATATTAGGTTGGTTTTGATGTGTTTTTTACCCAATTAATGTCATTTTGATTTTGTATTTTAGTTAGTATTTGAGTTTCTTAAGGTCCAAGCAATTTAATTATGTTTGTATTAATTTACGATTTGAATGATTTTCTATTCTGCTGTCTGTAATACTTCATAACCCTGTTTCAACGATGAATACGTGTTAGAGGTGTTACACAAAGTGCAGATAATTTGCTAGCACGAATGTCGTGGCAATGCCAGGAAGACCAAGTCAACATTTTTCGCACAGCAGCCCCAGTTCAAATTCAAATTCAAACTTATACTAGAAAAATACCCCTAAAAGAGGAGAATATAATCACAAGTTGTTAGCCGACCCTTATAACACATCTCACCCATATTCAATGCCAGAATAGGGTTACGGAGTATTATCAAACTTAAAAAACAATTAAATATTCAATAATCATACAATTTCTCAATTCAACATTTATCATTCAATCTTTATCAATTTGTCCCTAATCCAAGCCCACGAGGCCTTAAACATACGTTGGGAGTGGTTGGGGACTAAACTAATAACTTAAGAAACTTTCAATAAACTTTGAAAATTTTTCTCAAAATAGGGGACACACGCCTGAGTGGCCAAGCCGTGTGTCTCACACAGCTACTAGACAAGCCCGTGTCACAGGCCGTGTGGACATTCGAAATGGGAGTACATGGCCATGTCCTAGCCCGTGTCTGACCTCGTGTAACTCTCTGAGTTAAGTCACACGACCAACACACACGCCCGTGTGGCTAGCCCGTGTGCCCTAAAAATGGCCATACACGCCCGTGTGTGAGGTCGTGTACTAGGCCTTTCCAAACCTGTAGGGTATATTGACTTATGCCACACGGCTAAGTCACAGGCCCGTGTGTGAGGCCGTCTAAAGCATACTGACTTGATTTTAATTTCAACATCATGGGACACACGACCGTGTAACATGACTATGTGTCACACATGGTAAAGACATACGCCCGTGTCTCTACCCGTGTAGACAAAAATAGGCTATTTACCAAGGCATTTTGCCACCCCATTTGGCATACATCTTCACCTACACAAGTGATACCAAACCATAGCATAATATACAATCCAAAACAAACAAACCAAGCCTAAATCCTACCAATTCAATACTAACAAATTCAAAACACATAAGTATCACAATATGCTTCCTCAATTCATACAAATCCTTGTCTTCTCAAATCATCAACATGGCCATTACCAAAACTACATTATTTGACCTAATTTTACAAGCATACCTATATCGACAAATCATCAATTTACCATTCATAGTACTTATTATCATCAATCATCACATAACCATCAACAAACTCAATTCACAAGACATAACTATACATATATGTAACACCTCATACTCGTGTCTGATGCTAAGACTTGATACAAGACATTACCATACTTGAACTCACTTAAACATGCACTTACAGGCTGTAAAATTTTGTTCTGACTTAAAAACTTCTCTTTCTTAGTCTCATCATACATTTCATGGGCCTACGAGGCCTTAAACACGTATCCGAAAACTTTCAGAACTTAATCAAAAATTTTTCTTTAAAGCAGGGTTCACACGCCCATGTGACTTGGAACACGCCCGTGTACCCTTAGACATGCCCATGTCTTCCAACCTTGGGCAACATTGACTATATTCACACGGCCTTGACACGCCCGTGGTCTTAGACTGTGTTCTAAACCATGATATACTGACTTAACCACACGGACTAGGGCACACGCCCATGCTCTCACCGTGTGTCATACACGACTTACACAAACGGCCGTGGGATTTGCCCGTGGCCTATTCTGACTTCAAATATAAAGGTGCAGGGTACGCACGGCCTAGACACACTCCCGTGTGTCTAACTGTGTGGGCACTTAAAGGCTATTTACCAAGCCATTTGCCACCCTAAAATAAAAATCAAGCTCATACTCAATTCAATACATTTCATGAACAATACTACATGCTTCGTTGATCTCAATAAACATACATACTTAATCAAATTTAGGCGAATCACTCAACCATATACAAAAGAATAATAAACTTAATAACCAATACTTTGGCTCTTCTTAAAATATATTCTCAAAATGAAATGCTTCCTATACATGCCATACTTAATATAAATTCAACTTGGCTATACCAAAATAGGTATTGATTGTGTGCTCCGAGCTCCGATGACAATGATCCAAGAGATTAGCTTGGCGGGTACATGAAAAGAAAGAATAGAGGACGTAAGCATTTAGCTTAGTAAGTTTGCATATTACGCATATAGCAACATACTTGAGTAATATAAACCATTTGACATAAACAATGGTATCATAAATTCCAGCTATAAAGCTTACTTACTCATACTGATTCTTACATATTTCATGATACTTACTAGTCTCATACTCGTGAGGTAAACAAGGTACCTGTATCACTTGATCACATAGATCAGCAAACTCTACAATAATAATCATAATCTCTAGGTCATCATTCATAATATTAATAATATTCATTTCCAACTTGATGATAGCTTTGCTTACTTATCTTTCTTGTTATCTCATTTTAACTTTACTCATTTGCCCGATGAATTTCTGTGAATAATCGAGGATACTAAATCTCAATCCACATATAACTTGATGCAAAAGCCATATCCTAGATACGGTCTTACATGGATAATCTCATCTTGGGTTCGAGGCCATGTCTTGACATGGACTTATACAAAGTCTTTCTCGTGTTTCCCTTGGGAAACTTACCATTGCCATGTCTTGACATGATCTTACTTGGTATCTTTTCTCATGAACTGGTCAATGTCGAGCCTTGTCTTTGACTTACATGAAATCTTTCTTGTTCTCACCAATGGCATGCCTTGGCTTGGACTTACATGGGATCTTTATCTCTTGTTAGCTTTTCAATGCCAAGACTTGTCTTAGACTTACATGATAACTTTTCAATGCCAAGACTTGTCTTGGACTTACATGACATCTTTGCTTGGAGACTCACCAATGCCATGCCTTGGCTTGGGCTTATATGGGCCTTCATCTTATAATAACTCTTCAAAGCGAAGACTTGTCTTGGACTTACATGATAACTTGCTTGATTACCGATTCCATGGCTTGGCTTGGTCTTATACGGACTTTCACATTTCATGTGGTAGATCGAGTATGCTAGGTAATTCATCTTCAATCGGGACTTTCTCATGCTTAATCTCATTGATTTCTTTGTTTAACATAGCATTAAACATTCCATGGTAATAGTATGCATTATACTAAGAAATTCAATGATAAAAATCATAAGCTTAGAAATCATACAAACTTACCTCAATATACAAAATGTATGTAGATATGCAATTTAATCCTCGACTTTTTTCTTGCCTCGGTTTCGATCCGGGCTTCGTTTTTCTTGATCTATAATCATAAATAGATCATTTAACACTTACATTAACTAAATTGACTCTTTACTCATATTTTGGAAAATTTTCTAATTTGCCCCTAAACTTTCTCATATTTGCGCTTTTGCCCCAAAGCTCGTAAAATGATTCTCATTCAACTTTCTTAAACTTCATGCTCAGCTGATTCATTTTCTCTATTATAACAATATCAAAATCTCTCTATTTCTACTATGTATGCTCAATCTCATAACTTTCACAAACTAGTCCCTATATTCATTTTTTTCATGAAATTCACTTAGAAAAAGATGTTTATCTAACATCAAACTCTCATAAACTTCTATAAAACATCATTTAACAAGCATATAATTAATGAATAGATTTTTGAACATCCATCTTAGCTCATTTTATAGCTAAAAATAGCTAATTCATAATACGAGAACTTCAAAAATACGAAGAATATTAAAAACGGGGCTAAGATAAACTTGCTAGCAAGCTTCAAAAAAATGAAGAACCCTAGCTATGGAGTCTCCAAATTTTCGGCACAAGGGGGAAGAAGATGAATGGATTTTTGTCATCTTTTTCCCGTTTTAGTCATTTAATGATAAATGACCAAAATGTCCTTCTCTTAAAAATTTCCATTTTAATAACTCATGCCCAATTTTGTCCAAAAATTATAATTGGGGAAAATTGCTATTTAAGGGCTTCTAATTAATAATCCAAATCTATTTCATACAAAAAGCTTCTAGAAACTCATATTTTGCAACTTTTTGCAATTTAGTCCTTTTTGGACCATTCAACCTCAATTTAACAAAATTGCTTCATGAAACTTTCCCATTAGCATGCAAACATGGCATAAACCTTAGAAAGTCATAAATTCACCTCGAATTCGTAGCCTCGCGCCACTATTCTGATTAAGCCCTAAATCGGGCTATTACAGTTCTCCCCTTTAGGGATTTTTGTCCTCGAAACTCTTACCAGCAAAAAGGTTTGGATACTGGTTTCTCATACTCTCTTCTGGTTCCCATGTAGCTTCTTCTATCCCTTGTCTTTGCCATAGTAGTTTCACTAGGGCAATACTTTTATTTCTTAGCTGCTTGATTTCCCGAGCTAAAATCTTAACTAGTTATTCACCATAAGTCATGTCGGGATGAATCTCTATCTCTGACAGGGTAATTATATATGAAGGATCTGATTGGTAGCGTCTCAACATTGACACGTGGAACACATCATGTATCTTTTCTAATTCTGTTAGCAAAGCCAATCGGTAAGCTACTGGCCCAACTTTATCAGTAACCTCGTATGGTCCAATAAAATATGGACTTAACTTGACTTTCTGGCCAAATCTGTGAACTTTTCTCTATGGTGACACTTCAAGAAAAGTTTATCCCCGACTTGATACTCCATCTCTTTTCTCTTTAAGTCCGAATAGGATTTCTGTCTGTCTGATGCAGCTTTTGAACATTCTCGTATCACTTTCACTTTCTCTTCAACTTCTCTAACCAAATCAACCCCATGAATTTGATTTTCTTTGAGTTCAGTCCAAAATAAAGGCGTTCTGCACTTATGCCCATATAGAGCCTCATAAGGCGCCATCTTTAAGCTCAATTGAAAGCTATTATTATAGACAAATTCTACCAATGGGAGAAACTTTTCCCAACTGCCTCGGAATTCGAGAACACAACATCTGAGCATATCCTTGAGTATCTGAATTAACCTCTCCGACTAACCGTCATTTTGAGGATGAAAAGCCGTACTAAAGTTCAACTTCGTACCCAAGGCTTCCTGTAGCTTCTTCCAAAATCTAGAGGTGAATATCGGATCTCTATCCAATATGATTGACAAAGGAACTCCATAAAGCTTTACTATTTTTGAAACATACAAGTTTGCCAACTTGTCTAGTGAGTAATCAACTCGTACTGGTAAGAAATGAGCTGACTTCGTGAGTCTATCAACTACAACCCATATAGCATCTTTCTTGCTCGGTGACAACGGTAAACCTGATACAAAATCCATGGTGATATGGTCCCATTTCCACTTGGGAACTAAAATGGGCTGAAGTAAACCTGAAGGTACTTGGCGTTCAGCCTTTACTTGTTAACAAATGATGCACTTGGAAACAAACTCTGAAATATCTTTCTTCATTTTCGGCCACCAATACTGTTGCTTCAAATCATTATATATCTTAGTACTACCTGGTTGTACAGATAAACACCCGTTATGTGCTTCATGCAAAATTCTTTGAATATGCTCCTCTTTCCTCGGTACACAAACTCTATCTCTAAACATCAAGTATCCATCAGAATTAATTCGAAAGTTGGATTCAGCATCTGACTCGCACTGAGCTCTCTTGACTTGCAATTCGTTATCTCCTTTCTGAGCCTCAAAGATCTCTTGAAGAAACATTGGTCTAGCTCTCAACTCAGCTAGAATAGAATCATCGTTAGATAAGGTCATCCGCAAATTCATTGCCCTTAACGCAAAAAGGGACTTCCTGCTTAAAGCATCAGTGACCTGATTCGCATTTCCTGTATGGTAGTTAATGACTAACTCATAGTCTTTTATCAACTCTAAGCATCTCCATTGCCTTAAGTTCAACTCTTTCTGCGTCATCAAGTACTTCAGACTTTTGTGATCAGTAAAAATCTGACATCTTTCACCATATAAATGGTGTTTCCAAATCTTCAAGGCAAAGACTATAACAGCCAACTCTAAATCATGCGTCGAATAATTCTTCTCATGAGGCTTCAACTGTCTGGAGGCATAAGCAATCACCTTACCTTCTTGCATAAGTATACAGCCTAATCCATTTAAAGATGCATCGCTGTAAATTATAAATTCTTTCCCTATCTCGGGTTGTACTAAAACTGGAGCTTCTGTCAACATTGTTTTCAATTTCTCAAAACTTTGTTGGCATTGTTCTGACCACTCAAACTTCACATTTTTCTGTAACAATTTAGTCATCGGGGTTGGAATCATGGAAAACCCCTTGACGAATCGTCTATAATAACCGGCTAGGCCTAGGAAACTTCTAATCTCAGAGATGTTTCTCGGTGGTTTCCAGTCCATTATGGCTAAAATCTTACTTGGATCTACTCAGACTCCATCTCTTGAGACAATATGTCCCAGAAATCCTACTTCTTTGAGCCAAAATTCACTTTTACTGAACTTGGCATATAAGATTTTCTCGAAGAGTCTACAAAACTGTCTGAAGATGCTCAGCATGCTCATTCTCATATAGAGAATAAATCAGTATGTCGCCAATGAAAACGACTACAAACTTGTCGAGGTATGGCCTAAAAATGCGGTTCATTAAATCCGTGAATACCACAGGAGCATTAGTCAACCGAAAAGGCATCACTAAAAATTCATAATGCCCGTACCTTGTTCGAAAAACGGTCTTGGATACATCTGAATCCTTTACTCTTAACTGGTAGTACCCTGATCTCAAGTTTATTTTGGAAAACACAATGGCTCCTTTCAACTGATCGAACAAATCATCGATCCTAAGCAATGGGTACTTGTTCTTTACTGTCACTTTATTAAGCTGACGAGAATCTATCCATAATCTCATGGTGCCATCTTTCTTTTTCACAAATAAAACCGGAGCACCCCATGGTGAACAACGTGATCTCACAAAGCCTTTATCAGTCAACTCTTGCAACTGTAACTTCAACTCTTTCAACTCTGTTGGAGCCATTCTGTAAGGAGTAATAGATATCGATACAGTACCGGTAACTAGCTCAATGCTGAACTTAACCTCTCTAACTGGTGGTAATCTTGGTAATTCCTCGGGAAAAACATCCATGTATTCACTTACTATTGGTGCTGACTCAATCTTTAACTCTGTTTCTTTATCATTCATCACAAAGGCCAAATATGCCTCATACCCTTTTCTTATGTATCTCTGTGCCATCATATGAGAAATCATTACCGGTGATCTATCTTGTTCATCTGATTCTACATGGAGAATGTCCTCATTCTCACATCTCATCTCAATGTACTTCTTTCCATAATTAACTATTACATCATGGGCAGTCAACCAGTCCATACCAAGAATGAGGTCAAATTCATCAAATGGTAACAACATAAGATTTACTTTAAATCAATGACCTCTAATCATTAATGGACAATCTTTACATACTTTATCAACTAACACACTCTTGCCTAAAGAATTAGACACCTTAATCATAAATTCTGTAGAATCTATAGGCATACTCAAACCGGGTACTAATTTCATGCAAATATAAGAGTGTGTGGATCCGGGATCTATTAAAGCAACAACTTTGATATCATGAAGAGACAAGGTACCTGTAATGACACCAGGAGAAGATGCCTCTTCGCGAGCGCGAATGGCATAAGTCCTTGCAAGCGCTCTACCCTCGGGTCTCACGGCCTGCTCTCTAGGGTTACCTCTTCCACTTGCCCCACTTCCCGAGTTTCTTTGAGGTCTTCCTCGGACCATACTCCCGGATCTGGTGTTTTGAGTTCTCTCTTCTTTCATCATCTCTGGACAATCTTTTATATAGTGGTCTTGGGAACCACATCTAAAACATACGTTTTCATGTGCTCGACATTCTCTAAAGTGATGTCTCCCATACTAGGGACATTCGGGTCTATCAGATCGAGTATTCCCTACACTTACAACTGAAGTATTCTGTGCTTTATTCCCTGAATATTGCTTGCTCTTGTCCTTCCTTGAAAACCCAATGGAAGTAGTCGATCGGGTAGGGAAATCTCTTGACTTTTTGGATGAGGATTAGAATGACTTATTCCACTATCTCTTTCTAGAGTCACGAGACTCCATTTCATATTTCTTCTTCTCCTTTACTAGTTCTTCGGCTTTACAAGCCCTCTCTACTAGTACAACAAATTCTTTCAATTCTAGGATAGCAACAAACAATTTGATGTCCTCATTCAACCTATATTCAAATCTTTTACTCATGATGGCCTCAGTGGACACACATTCACGAACTGCTGATTCGTACAAACTCACATTCATAATCAGTCACTGACATCTTGCCTTGCTTCAGTTCTAGGAATTCTTTCCTTTTTTGGTCCATAAATCTTTAACTAATATACTTTTTCTTGAACTCTTCTTGGAAAAATTCCCATGTGACCTTTTCCCTCGGTACTACTGACACAAGGGTGTTCCACCATTGGTAAGCAGAATCTCTTAAAAAAGAGACTACACACTTCATGCATTCTTTAGGTGTGCGTGACAGCTCATTAAATACCCTGATGGTATTTTCTAACCAGAATTTGGCCTTCTCTGGATCGTCATCTCTTTTAGCCCGGAATTCTTCTACCCCATGTTTCCTGATCCTATCAATAGGAGGTTTGTCTCCTCTTACCACCTCTACCACTTGAGGGGCTGTAGGGATAGGTAGTGGAACAGGCAGGGCTGGAGGAGGTTGTGCATTCGGGTTCGTACAAACGAACTCCGTATACCAAGTGTTCATCATATGGAGGAAGGCCTTTCTAGACTCTCCTCCTTCTCCTCCTTGACTCACCGTAGTAGGTCTATTCTCATTCTCATTCGGCACCATCCCTTCTGCGGGAGCCGGCGCATTACTTTCTATATCATCCGCCACAACTCTTTCGGGATCCATTTACTATATATATATAAACATAATTTAAGTCGTCAGGAGTCGTCACACTATCATTATAAAAACATTCGTACGTATGGCATGTATAGCTAGACTCATGCTCATGCTACGTTAGCCCTAGAACTGACTAAATCGTAGCTCTGATACCACTAAATGTAATACCCCATACCCGAGTCCGATGCTAAGACTGGATACGAGACATTACCATACTTGAACTCACTTAAACATGCACTTACGAGCTGTAAAATTTTGTTCTGACTTAAAAACTTCTCTTTCTTAGTCTAATCATACATTTCATGGGCCTATGAGCCCTTAAACACGTATCCGAAAACTTTCGGAACTTAATCGAAAATTTTTCTTTAAAGCAGGGTTCACATGCCCATGTGACTTGGAACACGCCCGTGTACCCTTGGACACGCCCATGTCTTCCAACCGTGGGCGACACTGACTATATTAACACGGCCTTGACACGTCCATGGTCTTAGACCGTGTGCTAAACCTTGATATACTAACTTAACCACACGGTCTAGGGCACACGCCCATGCTCTCACCGTGTGTCATACACGGCTTACACAAACGGCCGTGGGATTTGCCCGTGGCCTAACTTGACTTCAAATATAAAGGTGCAGGGTACGCACGGCCTAGACACACGCCCGTGTGTCTAACCGTGTGGGCACTTAGAAGCTATTTACCAATCCATTTGCCACCCTGAAATAAAAATCAAGCTCATACTCAATTCAATACATTTCATGAACAATACTACATGCTTTGTTGATCTCCATAAACATACATAATTAATCAAATTTAGGCCAATCACTCAGCCATATACAAAAGAATAATAAATTTAATAACCAATACTTTGGCTCTTCTTAAAATATATTCTCTAAATGAAATGCTTCCTATACATGCCATACTTAATATAAATTCAACTTGGCTATGCTAAAATAGGTATTGATAGTGTGCTCCGAGCTCTGATGACAATGATCCACGAGATTAGCTTGGCGGGACTACATGAAAAGAAAGAATAAAGGACGTAAGCATTTAGCTTAGTAAGTTTGCATATTATGTATATAGAAACATACTTGATTAATATAAACTATTTGACATAAACAATGGTATCATAAATTCCAGCTATAAAGCTTACTTACTCATACTGATTCTTACATATTTCATGATACTTACTAGTCTTATACTCGTGAGGTAAACAAGGTACCTGTATCACTTGATCACATAGATCAGCATACTCTACAATAATAATCATAACCTCTAGTTCATCATTCATAATATGAATAAAATTCATTTCTAACTTGATAATAGCTTTGCTTACTTATCGTTCTTGTTATTTCATTTTAACTTTAATCATTTGCCCGATGAATGACTGCGAATAACTGAGGATACTAAATCTCACTCCACATATAACTTGATGCCAAAGCCATATCCTAGATACGGTCTTACATGGAATATCTCATCTTGGGTTCGGGGCCATGTCTTGACATGGACTTATACGAAGTCTTTCTCGTGTGTTCCATTCAGAATTTACCATTGCCATGTCTTGACATGGACTTACTTGGTATCTTTTCTCATGAACTGGTCAATGCCGAGCCTTGGCTTGGACTTACATGAAATCTTTCTTGTTCTCACCAATGCCATGCCTTGGCTTGGACTTACATAATAAGTTTTTAATGCCAAGACTTGTCTTCGACTCACATGACACCTTTGCTTGGAGACTCACCAGTGCCATGCCTTGGCTTGGACTTATATGGGTCTTCGTCTCATAATAACTCTTCAAAGCCAAGACTTGTCTTGGACTTACATGATAACTTGCTTTATTGCCGATGCCATGCCTTGGCTTAGTCTTATACGGACTTTCTCGTTTCATCTGGTAGATCAAGTATCCTAGGTAATTCATCTTCAATTGGGACTTTCTCATGCTTAATCTCATTGATTTCTTTGTTTAACATATCATTAAACATTCCATGGTAATAGTGTGCATTATACTAAGCAATTCAATGATAAAAATCATAAAGCTTAGAAATCATACAAACTTACCTCAATATACAAAATGTATGTAGATATGCAATTTAATCCTCAACTTTGTTCTTGCCTCGGTTTCGATCTTAGCTTTGTTTTTCTTGATCTATAATCATAAATAGATCATTTAATACTTACATTGACTAAATTGACTCTTAACTCATATTTTGGCAAAATTTTTGATTTGCCCCTAAACTTTCTCATATTTACACTTTTTCCCCAAAGCTCGTAAAATGATTCTCATTCAACTGTCTTAAACTTCATGCTAAGCTGATTCATTTTCTCTACTATAACAATATCAAAATCTCTCTATTTCTACTATGTATGCTCAATCTCATAACTTTCACAAACTAGTCCCTATATTCATTTTTTTCATGAAATTCACTTAGAAAAAGATGTTTATCTAACATCAAACTCTCATAAACTTCCATAAAACATCATTTAACAAGCATATAATTCATGAATAGATTTTTGAACATGCATCTTAACTCATTTTATAGCTAAAAATAGCTAATTCATAATACGAGAACTTTAAAAATACGAAGAATATTAAAAACGGGCCTCAGATAAACTTACTAGCAAGCTTGAAAAAAATGAAGAACCCTAGCTATGGAGTCTCCAAATTTTCGGCACAAGGGGGAAGAAGATGAATAGATTTTTTTCATCTTTTTCCCATTTTCTTCATTTAATAGATAAATGACCAAAATGCCCTTCTATTAAAAATTTCCATTTTACTAACTCATGCCCAATTTTGTCCAAAAATATAATTTGGGCAAATTTCTACTTAAGGGCTTCTAATTAATAATCTAAAGCTATTTCATACAAAAAGCTTCTAGAAACTCATATTTTGCAACTTTTTGCAATTTAGTCCTTTTTGGACCATTCAACTTCAATTTAACAAAATTGCTTCATGAAACTTTCACATTAGCATGCGAACATGGCATAAACCTTAGAAAGTCATAAATTCACCTCGGATTCGTAGCCTCGCGCCACTGTTCCGACTAAGCCATTAATCGGCCTATTACAATATATGTATATTATTCAAACATACCAATCAAACCAAGTTAAACCATCACACATGGCTATATATACTTGCCAAAACATAAACATTTACAATGCCAAATTACATGGCAAAAATCATTCCTAAAACATAACCAAAATAACTCAAAGTCCCTATAGATGCCATATAATTAATATACCAACGTTCAAAAGTACTAAATGATATGTAGATAGTGTGACGATGTCTCCGACAATCCCCGAATCTGAGTTAGCTTTGAATTCATTATAAAACATAGAAAAATAAATGATGTAAGCTTTAAAGCTTTGTAAGCTCATATGAAATAAACTCGATACAATCTCACAAATATAATTTAATAAATTGAATAAAACAGCAATAAGCTAACTAACTAACAAACCTTTCATGTACTCATTCACAAACTATGTAATTTCATCCTCATTTCTTTTATTTAATACTAAAATGGTTTATACACATACCTGTACCATCTCGTACAAATTTCATACACATTCTCTTCTTACATTTACCCGTTAAACCATTTGGAATAGAAGTCGGATATTCAAGTATCTCACACGATAAGTACCTATACCATGTCCCGTAGCCAAATCAAGGTAACTTATCCGAAATACTGATATCATGGCCCGAAGCCAAATTAGTATAACTCACACCCGAAGTGCCATATCATGGCCCGAAGCCAACTCAATGTATTCCCTAATGACATGTCACTAGCATCCCGATTCATCGTCGAAACACAATTGTTCATATCCACAGTCTCATATTCACAATTTATGCAATATCAAAGCATATGAATTACATTGTATTGAAATTTATCACATACGAACTTAGCTCGATTCAAAAATGATGAAATTGTCGATTAATCGAGTACTTTATCTTTTCCCTGATCCAAGTCAGTATTTCTCCTTTCTTAATCTAAATATATTTAAAATTAACTAATTTAATCTTCTATTCATTCAATTTAGTCCAAAACACACTTTAAAACACATTTACACTCTTGCCCCACATATTTCACATTTTTCACAATATTGTCCTTATTTCATAAAATCGCATATTAATGAAATTCACAATAGACCCATGCTAGCTGAATTACTATTATGCCCCTAGCAGCCCATATTTTTCATTTATTTAACATTTTAACCACTAACTTTACATATTTCACAATTTAATCCCCATTTTGCATTTTCACTAAAAATCACGTAACAAAACTTGTTTAACTATCAACAACTATTCAAAATCTATCAATACTTCAAAATACACATGTACTCATCAAGGCTAGCTAGTACTTGTTACAACGATATCAAAAACGTAGAACTCATTAAAAAATGAGACAAAAACGGACTTACAATTGCACAAATGAGCTTGGCTGAATGTTGAGTGCTCAAAAATAGAGTCTGCCCCCTAATATACTGTTGATGAAGAAACTAAAAGATGAAAAAAGGTTTTGATTTTACATATTTTATTATTTATTAACTATTTTACCATTTTATCCTTAAAATTAATTCAAATTTTCATTTATGCCAAACCGTTAACATACACTAACATATTAATGTTATATTTACCACTTAAGGACCTAAAATTTAAGGTTTTATAGCTATTTAACACCATTAGCTAATAGAACAACACTTTTGTACTTTACGCGATTTAGTCCCTTTTATCGAATTAACCAACCAAACGGTAAAATTTCTAAACGAAACTTTCACACAATCACATATTCATGTTGTAAAAATTAAAATAATAATAAAATAAATATTTTAACCTCAGATTTTTGGTTCTGAAACCCCTGTTCTGATTTGACCAAAAACGGGCTGTTACAACTCTACCCCCTTTAGGGATTTTCGTCCCCAAAAATCTTACCAGTGAATAGGGTACTGCTTTCTCATAGCTTCCTCGGTCTCCCACGTGGCCTCTTCAACCCCGTGTTGTTGCCACAATACTTTCACTAAAGCTATGTGTTTATTTCTCAACTCTTTAATCTCTTGAGCCAAAATTCTAATCAGTTCTTTGTTGTATGACATATCATGTTGAATTTCAATCTATAATAGAGAAATCACATATGATGGATCCGATTGATAGTGGCGTAACATCGACACGTGAAATGCATTATGAATATTTTCTAACTTTGATGGTAAAGCTAACCGATATGCCACTGGCCTTATTCTTTCAACGATCTTGTAAAGCCCAATGAAATGCATACTCAATTTGCCTTAACAACCGATATGAATTATTTTTTTCCACGGAGATACCTTCAATAACATTTTGTCACCGATCTGAAATTCAATGTCTTTTCATTTCCAATCCGCATATGACTTCTGATGATCTAAAGCTGCTTTCAAACAGTCGCGAATTACTTTTACTTTTTGTTCGGTTTGTCTAACCAAATCAACCCCGTGAATCTATTTATCGCTAAGTTCGGTCTGGTACAATGGAGTTTGGTATTTACGACCATACAAAGCTTAGTACGGTGCCATCTTTATGCTCGATTGAAAACTATTATTATACGCAAATTCAACTAGCGGCAAATATTTCTCCCAGTTGCCTTCGAACTCTAAAACACAACATCAGAGCATATCTTTTAGGATCTGAATTAATCGTTTAGACTGTTCGTCAGTTTGTGGATGAAAAGTTGTACTAAAATTCAATTTCGTACCCAGAGCTTCTTGCAATTTCTTCCATAACTGTAACAGTCCGATTTAGACCCTAGTCAGAATAGTGGTTTTGAGACCACAAATATAAGGTCAGAGTAATATTTTAATATTATTTTTGGTGTTTATTATATGTGATATAGCCTGTGTGAAATTTCTGTGTGAAGATTTTATCGATTGTGTGTTTAATTTGCGAAAAAGATTTAATCGCGTAAAGTGCAAAAGCTATGTGCTGATTGTTAAAGTGCTTATTTAGCATGGCTTTATAAATGAGGAGTCCTTATGTGGCAATTAAACCATTTTTAAGATAGTGGATAGTTGTTGGACAAATATGACCTTGATGTTTATATGTTTTAAATGTTAATTGATAAAGGATAATATAGTAAAAGGTGTATTATTATGTTTAATATGACAAAATAACATAAAAATAAAGCCATAATGTTCATCTTTGTGCCAATTTTGAAGAAAAGAAAAGAAAAGGAAACTAAGCTAGGGTTCGACTAGCTTTAAGCATAAATTAAGGTAGATTTTAACTTCAGTTTTTGATAATTTCTATGTTTTTGTAATCGTTGCTTCGTGCTCTAGCTAACCCATGTCTTAATTTTGTGAATTAATGATGTTTTTGAAATATGCCATTAATGAACATGTGAGTTCTTCAATGTTTGATGGTAGAAAATGAAAGATATGTGTTCGATTAAATATAGTTTGTCTTTAGAGTTTTGATGAATTTGTGTAATTTGGGCTTAATTGAGAAAAGTGTAAATTGAGGGACTAAAATGTGAAATAAATGAAATGTGTGGACTTGTATGAACATAGAGAGAAGTCGGTTAAGCATCGATGAAATGAAATTATGTGTATTTTGTGATTTTTTGAATTAGGGACTAAAGTGTCGAAATGTGAAAATATAAGGGCTGTTTTGTAAAATGCCCTAAATATATGTGTTTGGACTAAATTGAATGAATTGGTGATTGAATGAGTTAAATTTAAATGTGTATAAACCAAGAAATGAGAGGTTCAAATCGAGATCGAGGCAAAGACAAAGTGATCGATTAATTGACCGTTTAGGTATTTTGACCTACGAGGTAAGTTCGGACATAATATTTGTATTTAACTATGTTTAATGTTATGGAATGAATGGTATGATATTATTGAATTGTGAATGCTATGTGATGACTAGAGTTATGTGGCACTAAGTGTGCGTATTCAAAAATGTGACCGAAATATTAGCACTGTGTGTGTGACATAATATAAGCTTCGGCTTTGTGGTTAGCACTGTGTGTGTGATATCGATTTAAGATCGATTTGATATAGATGCACTAAGTGTGCGATGTTATTATAAGCTTCGGCTATTGATTTGGGCACTAAGTGTGCGATTGAATCAAAGAAGTGACAAAAGTTGATCGAGATGAAATATTGAGTATTGAGTAGTATATGCGATCGAAAACTAAGTGTTGGCCAAGGTACGTTCAGAACCTATGTGGTTGATGAAATTATAAATGAGATTACGAAAGGTTAATTGAGCATACTAGCTTTGGATGGCATGGTATATGTGATTGTGAATTAATCTATGTGATGGATTGTTTTTGGTATAATGTATTGGTATTAATGAGCATTATGTATTATGTTACGAACTTACTAAGCTTTTGAAAGCTTACTGTGTGATTGTTTCTCTGTTTTACAGTGTCAGTTAAACTAGCTCGAATTCGGGAGTCGTCAGCATCTCTATCACACTATCGACAAATCTATTTTGTTACTTTTGAAAATGTTTATATTTGAATATGGCATGTCTAGCCTAGTTATTTGAAACATGTTTGAGATGTGTAAATAGCCATGTGATATGGCTAGACAAAATGTTGGTAATATGCATGAATGATTATGGTTTATGAAGTATGTTTTGGTATGGTTTGATGGCAATGAAAATGTCTTAAGAATGGTAAGCTCAGTGATGGATTGATGCTATTATGGTCTAGTGATATTGAGGATGAATCATGTTTGGTAATATATGTGTTCTAGTTGTGCAATTTGGTATGTAATTTAACATGATTAGAGAATAGTAGTGGATGGAATGATATGTTGATCAGTTGACATGAATTTGGTTGCCAAATTGTGTGTGAAAATATGCTTAAATGTGCTTGTATGGTTGACCCTTGTGTGGATGGCAATTCGGCCTTGCAAATGGACTATTTTGCATACATGGACAAAAGGACACGGGCGTGTGTCTCTGTCGTGTAGTTCAAAAGCCATTTTGAAGTGTGCCTGGGCAAGTTACACTACTGTGGTACACGGGGCGTGCCTAGTGGCCCTGTGATTAAGTCAGTAGCTAACCCAATTTCACACGGCCATGGCACACGGGAGTGTCTAGTGGCCATGGGGATAAGTCAGTATGTACGCTCTGTATTGGCACGGCCTGGACACATGGGTGTGTCTAGTAGCTGTGTGAGGCACACGGCCTAACTGCACGGGCATGTGACCTCTATAGTGTTGAAAAATGTTTAAATTTCTGAAAACTTTCATAAGTGTTCAGTTTAGTCCCGACCTCTTTCTAACACATGTTTAAGGTCTCGTAGACCTTGATAAGGGACTATATGATCATATTTCAGTATGTTTGATTGATGATTGACTTTGTGTCGTGAAATGAATGTGAATTGTTCTGATGATTCGGTAATGTCTCTTAACCCTAGTCCGGCAACGGTTATGGGTTAAGGGTGTTACAATAACTGCGATGTAAACCTCGGATCTATATCCCTGATAATCGACACTGGTACCTCGTGTAATCTAATAATTTCAACAATGTACAACTCAGCTAGTCGTCCAAGTGAATAGTCAGTACGTACCAAAATGAAATGTGCAGATTTCATCAGTCGATTAAAGGCAACCTAAATTGCATCTTTCTTCTTCGGAGACAGGGGTAATCTCGACTCGAAATCCATAGTCACTCTATCCCATTTCCACTCTGGTATCATCACAGGCTGAAGCAAGCCCGAAGGCACTTGATGCTCGGCTTTCACTTGCTGAGAAATCAAACACTTCGATACAAATTCAGAAATATCTCACTTCATACCTGGCCACCAATACGATTGTTTCAAATCATTATACATTTTATTACTCCTCGGATGTACGGATAAACAACCACTATGTGCTTCGTGGAAAATTTTCTGAATCAACTTTGGATTTTTCGGCACATAGATTCTATCTTGGAACATCCAACAATCATCGGATTTGACTTTGTTCTCTGAATCACTAGTCGACTCGCATTGCACTCCTTTAGCTTGCAATTCACTATCACATTTCTGAGCTTTGTAAATTTGCTGAAGAAATATTGGTTTAAATTTTAACTCAACTAAAATCGAACCATCATCAAATAATGTCAACTATGTATTCATTGCTCTCAAGGAAAACAACAATTTTCTAATTAAAGTATTCGCAACTACATTCGCTTTACTAACTCATAATCTTTTAGTAGTTTGAGCCATCTCCGTTGTCGCAAATTCAAATCCTTTTGAGTCATTATAAACTTGAAGCTTTTATAATCGGTAAAGATGTGGCATTTTTCATTGTACAAATGATGACGCCAAATTTTTAATGCAAAAACTATAGCAGCCAACTCTAAATCGTGCGACAGATAGTTCTTTTCATGCGGCTTCAACTTTCTGGAAGCATAAGCTATCACTTTTCCCTCTTGCATCAACACGGAACCCAAACCGTTCAATGACTCGTCGCTATAAATCACAAATTCTTTACCCGACCCAGGTTGAACCAACATTGATGCCTCAGTTAACAATGCTTTCAATTGATCAAAACTTTGTTGACATTTCTCGGACCATTCAAACTTAACATCTTTCTATAGAATCCTGGTCATTGGTGTAGCAATCATCAAAAACCTTTTTACAAAACGTCGATAGTAACCAGCCAATCCCAGAAAGCTTTTGACCTCGGATACATTTTTAGGTGGTTTCCATCTAATAACTGTAGAAATCTTGCTCGGATCAACTCTTATACCTTTCGTAGAAACAATGTGCCCTAAAAATCCAACTTCCCGGAGCCAAAACTCACATTTATTGAATTTAGCATACAATTTCTTATCCCTCAAGGTCTGCAACACAATCCTCAAATGCTCCGCATGCTCAGACTCATCTTAAGAATAGATCAAAATGTCGTCAATGAACACAACAACAAATCTGTTTAAATACTGTCTAAAGATCCAATTCATTAAATCTGTAAAAATGGCAGGAGCATTAGTTAGTCTAAAAGGCATAACAAGGAATTTGTAATGTCCGTACCTCGTTCTGAATATCGTTTTCGGCACATCTGAGTCTTTAACTCGTAGCTGATAATAACCAGATATCAAATCAATATTTGACAACACTGTTACACCTTTCAACTGATCAAAAAAAATCGTCTATTCTCGGGAACGAATATTTATTCTTTATCGTAACCTTGTTGAGCTGATGATAGTCAATACACATTCTCATCATTCCATCTTTCTTCTTTATAAACAATACAGGCGCATCCTAGGGTGAAAAAATTAGTCATGTAAAACCTCTATCTGTTAACTCTTGCAACTGAGCTTTCATCTCTTTCAACTCTGTCGGAGCCATTTTGTACAGAGCTATAGATACCAGTGAAGTTCTTGGTATTAACTCAATAGAAAATTCAACCTCTTCGACTGGTGGCAACCCAGACAACCCTTCTGGAAACACATCTAGAAACTAACAAACTACAGGCACTAATTCAATCTTCGATTCAGACACTTTTGTATCTAAAACGTACACAAGATAAACTTAGTAATTTCAACAGGAAATTTCTTACTATACACTAAATAATCACAAACATACGAATGTGTCGATCCAGGAAAAATTAAAGCAATCACATTAGTATCGTAAAGAGAGAATGTACCGGTAATAACATTTGGGGATGATGCTTCTTCGCGAGTGCGAATAGCGTAGGCTCTAGCAGGTGCTCTGGCCTCAGATCTCACAGCTGAGTACCTAATCACACCTCTACCACTTGATACATTCCCCATATTTCTCGGTGGTCTCCCTCTTGTAGTCGTGTTACTCGATCTTTCATTCTGAACTTTTTCTTTCTCGGACAACTCTGGACAATCTCGAATAAAGTGATCGGGCGAACTACATTTGAAGCAAGCTTTACTACTCTTATTCCAACATTCTCCAAAATGTCATCTTCCACACTGTTGACACCCGGGTTTGCTATTTCTCATGCTGCCAATGCTCGAGACAGAAGTAGCTTAAGCTTTAGGATTCACATGTTGATTTCCACGATCCCTGTTCTGATATCCCACTGATGCATTTGATCGACTATATGGATCTCGGGATTTTTTTGATGAAGAATGATAAGATTTATTCATCGGTCTTTTCTTTGAATCTCTAGCCTTTGAGTCAGCTTTCCTCTTTTCTCGACTAAAGTCAGCTTTGCAAGCCTAGTCAACTAACACAACGAAACTTTTTAAATCTAATATCCCGACCAAAAGTTTAATATCCTCGTTCAACCTATCAATAAACCTCTTGCACATAATCTCTTCAATAGAAAAATACTCCCGATCATTTTTACTCAACCGCACAAATTCTCTCTTGTACTCAGTTACAGTCACACGACCTTGTCTTAATTCTAAAAATAATTTGTGCTTTTGATCCAGAAATTGTTGGCTTATATATTTCTTCTAAAACTCGATCTGAAACAACTCCCAGGTGACCGTCTTTCTCGGCACCTGTAACAGCCTGATTTTGGGGCTTGTCAGAACTATGGTTTTGGAACCACTAATCCGAGGTTGGAGAAAATTATTTTAATATTATTGTATGTGTTATAGCATGATTATATGAGTGCATGAAAATTTTGGTGCATTAATTTTAGCGATTGCATGCTTAATTGTGAAAAAGGACTAAATCGTATAAACTGCGAAAGTGTTGTTCTACAAGAAAAAGGTCTCTAATAGATGTAGAATATTAACTAGAGGTCCTTAATGTGCAATTATACCTTTCTAAGATTAACAGCTGGTCATAGGGGACAAAGAAATAAGATTTTCAATGAATTAGGTGAGGTTTTGGTGGTAATTTGTCTAGAAATATAATAAAATAAAGAGAAGAAAAGATATCATCCTTTCTCATCCTTCTCTCCACTGAATTTTCCCAAGAAAAATAGCCATGTAAGCTTGAAAATTTTCAGGAAATCCTCATCTTTACAAGTAAGTGATCTTGGTGGTTTTTATTGATAATTTTTGTACTTTTGGAGCCCCTAAAGGTTAAGCTAGCTAAGGAGGGGACTATTTTGAAAAGTGATTGAAAGTTTAGGGTGTTTCCATGAGAGTGCTTATGTTGTTTGCTGAGTTTTTATGAAAGGAAATGAATCATGGGTGTTAAATACACAATTTTTGTGAAAGGTGTTTCCATGAAAACACCTAAAAGGACCTTTTTATAAAGGTTGTAAAATAGGTGATAAATGTGTGAAATAATTGAAATCATTAGTTGCTATAAGAGGGTATATGAACTAGGTAGGCTTCGCTTGTGAAAAATGAACACATTTCATTTTACGAGCCTAGGGGTAAAATTGTGATTTTGACAAAGTTTAGGGGCATAAACATAATTTATTCCATAGTATGATTTTTGAGTCACAATGAATAATGTGACTAATGAATAAGCTAAATATGATGTTATAAATCAAAGAAAATGAGATTCGGACCTAGAACGAGAGAAAAGAGAGAAATTTACAATTAGGTCCCTTTTTACCTTTTTGTTATCGAGGTACGTTCATGTGTAAAAAATGCAACTTTATGTGATGTATTTGATATTTCGATATTGTATGAATTGTATATTGTCTCTATGAAATATATTATTTACGAATTTAACGAGATGTCAAGGAATGAAAATCTTTAATTGAACTTTAAGAATGGATAGAACGCAAATGCCATGATACTAAGGTTATTAAGGTTCCGTGTAAGACCATATCTGGAATATGGTCTCGGTATGAGACTTCGTATAATAACATGTCAGGGACATGGCGTCGAATATGATATTTCATGTAAAACCGTATCGGAATATGGCGTTGATATGATACCATATGTATGAGACTCACAAGTATCTTTTAGCATTTTGAGTGGTTCAACAGGTATGTTGAAAATGAGGAAGTATTTGACAATGTCACGAGTGGTTCATGTATGTACCTAAAACTCATGTGAAGTGAATTCGGTATATGATGAATTCATGGTAAGAATGCGTACGAATAAGTTATGCTTGAGAGACATTGATAACCTTGCGGTCAGTAATCTCTATTTATTATGAATTGATGTATGACAAGGTTTGAAGGTGATCATGTGTTAAGCTTATAAGCCTAATTTGGATTATGATATAGATTAAAGTATATGATTAAATTGTGATTCATTGAGTTTGAGAAAGAGGAAAGGCAAGCTTAGATGCCGAATAAAGTTACTGTGACAATATAGTAAGCTATGAGCGTTGACAAAAGAAAAGTGGTTAAACTAAATGTGGAAGCTATGATCCTTCATAAGTGATGAATGTGTGATTAAGAGGATGGAAATAACTTGCTAAAGAATTTGACAAGTTATAATGAAGAGACTATGATGTTAAGGCTAATGTCAAGACACATAAATGGTATCTATAAGACAAAGAGTAAGCATTATGAATGATTAAGTGGTAATCATGAACTTAAATGCAAGTCACATTATAATAACCTTGCGGTTGAGTAAAATAAATGAATGTCAATAGTTGTTTGTTATTTGCATATGAACTTACTAAGCGTTATTGCTTGCTCCTCTTTCTTTCCTATCTCTTTAGGTTAATTTAGCTAGTTTGCGTTGATGATCGTCAGAGATGATTGCACACTATCAAGTAGTCATTTTGGGTATAAGTTTTCAAGCCTTCTTGATATATGTCATGTATAGGGATATTATCTTTTGATTAATTAAGTCAGTATCAATGTAGCCAAATGTGTTGACCTAAAATGGTTTATGGTTCAATTTGAATATAGCCATGAATGATGGCTTGTGTTGATTATATACTTATGCATGTGACAGTACTCTCTTGTGAATATGATGTTGGTATGGTTATCATAGGCTAAATGTGATGATTAAATATTAAAATTTATGTTATGTGATGTTGTACGAACGTGTGCAAGTGAGGGTGGCAAGATGGCTTGGAAAACAGCCTTGAATTTGTCCACACGGGTAGACACACAGGCGTGTATCTAGGCCGTGTGTGACACATGGTCAGCCCTATGGGCGTGTTGATAGGCCGTGTGTCCCATTGCATGCTAAGTTGGCAAGGCAGTATACCCAGTAGTAACCACACAGGCTGAGACACAGTCATGTGTCTCAACCGTGGGGAAGACACGACCATAGAGCACGGGCGTATGCCTTGGCTGTGTGATCTTATTGAGATGATGATGCCATAAACAGAATGTCAAGGTTCTACACATGGGTGAAGACACGAGCGTGTCATGGCCGTGTGAGGGACACGGGCTATAGACACAGGCGTGTGTCAGGCCGTGTGAAAATCCCTGTAGGTTTGAAACAAAAAATAAAATCCACATGGATTAGTGACATGAGCTTGTGTAAGCACGGCCCACCCACACGAGCGTGTCCCTCTTCACACGGGCCTGTGGCCCTATTTTTAATAACCTTTTCTAAGCTTTTCTAAGGAACTCGAAATGATCTCAAATTGTTTTGAAGGTGTTTTTTGGGCCTCGTAAGCATATAATAAGGTTGTTAAAGGAAAGTTTGAAAAGTTTTAAATCTGAACGGACTTGTATGTTTTGAAATTAAATGTATGCATGATATTAAGTTAGGTAATACCTCATACCCTATTCCTACTTTGGATACAAGTAAGTGGTGTTATATTTAGTGGTATCAGAGCTATAGTTTAGTTAACTCTCGAACTAACCTAGTGCTCGTAGTCTGAAAGTTTTAATATTTATATAATGAATGATCGAGCCTAGAAACTAACTATCACCACGATTGAGGCAAGCGTACCTATCGAACAGTAGTATAGCTTAGTGGCAAGACCGGAATGTCGAACCCAATGGAACCAAAAGTACTAGTACTAACTTTCTTTTTATTATCTAGCCTAAAAATAAAAGTGATTAATGTTGTCTAACTAATTCCTAAGCTGAGGATGCCAAGACACAGAGAATGAATTGGGAAAATACTCTTGAGAAAACCAATTAATTAAGACAATACCCGATAAAGAATCCACCCAGACTTCACTTGTTATTTAACTCTAAACCAGACGATTTATTCACTTGACTTAATCTGTAGGATTCCCTAATTTATAATAATACCTCTTTTGAGGCTACTAACGTCTAACCCTAGCTTGATTGATTGAAATCTCTTTCTAATTAAAACCCCTAGTGTTGCATTAAGTCGATTTATGGACTCCCATATTAGGTTTGACCCTAATCCAACAGATTTTCGTCGTCCTATCTCTAGGAGTGCGATCAACTTCGCTTAATTATGCTAGATCTACTCTTAAATAAGGACTTTTACTCCTCTGAATAAGAACATCAATACTTGAATCAATATCCTGAAATATTAAAGCAAGAATTTAGAACACATAATTAAGAACAAATCAAGTATTTATCATAAAGTTCAGAAAATAATAACAAGATCCGTCTTAAGCTTCATGCCCCTCAGGTATTTGAGGGCTTTAGTTCATGTTTATACATCTCAGAAGAAATTAAATAACAAAACATAAAGAAAAACCCTAAAACCCCCTGAAGGAAATTGAAGGGAAAATTCTCAGCCTTGAGCGTGATTCCGACTTCTGAGATAGATCAACTGGCTTTCTTCAAGTCATTCCTTATATTCAGCCCTCTCTGGCTTCACTCGATGTCAAAAGCCCGGATAAGGCCTTCTGTCGAACTCTATTCGACCTCTAGCCGATGTCCCCTTTTAGGTTACCCCCTAGGGTGTTTATATAGGCTTCGGGATGCCTTACTTGGCTCACAAGTATCCTATTCTGAGTGGAATGAAAACTGGTCACGGTAGGGACACGCCCGTGTGGAACACCCGTGTGAATCGAGCCCAGGATCATGCTCAACTCTGCTAAAGTGGCACGGCCGTGTAGTGGCTGTCTTGATTTCTTACTTTGGCCCATTTTCTCCGTTTTTGGCCTGTTTCTCATTCTCTTCATCCTCCTATGCTCTCCTAAGTATAAAACATGAAATCAAAGGATTAGGAGCATCGAGTCCCACAATTCAAGGGATAAATCATCCAAAAGTATGCCAAATGTGGGATTAAAATATGTATATATTATGGTTTATCACCTAGTATATGAGAGTTTAGATATACATGCCATATTACTACTCATGATAGTGTGATATCTCCCGGCACTAACGAAATTGTTTTGTTAAGACAGAGATGATTCCCAACAAAACTATTTTCGATAATGCTGAAAATGATAATGAGATGATTGAAATGTGCTTATGATGTCTCGAAATTCAAAAAGGTATGAATAGAAGTTCATGACATGTGTGTAATAAGGTACGAAATGAGATAATCATAAGTTGAGAAATGGGAAAAACATGGAATAAAATGAAAGTTATATGGTAATAAGCTCATCCATGTTGGTTCGACACGCATACCGTGTTATGTACTCAACATGTTTGATTAAGTGAATATGATGAGTAAACTTACCCAATGAACGGAATATGTGTGTATGTACATTTGTTTGAATAATGTACAATCAGTATGTCCACATAGTTGAATCTCATGTTTAACTGTTAAATTAGAGAATATATAATGTTTTGTTTTATGACTTTGTTATGATGCCGCAAATATTATAATCGTATGGGATTTGAACTGGAAGGTCAAATTAAGTAGAACGCAGGAGATGAGTACGATCGTTCAATGATGAATTGATGGATAAGACCATGGTTGAACCATGGCAGAACATGTGATCCCATATAAGACCATGTCTGGGACATGGCATTGGAATCGATACATGCTCCTGTGTAAGACGATATCTGGGATATGGCATCGGCATCGAATAGTGATTCCCTGTAAGACCATGTCTGGGACATGGCATCGACATACGATCTCGTGTAAGACCATATCTGGGATATGGCGTCGACATCGATATGACATCCCGTGTAAGACCATATCTAGGGTATGGTATCGGCATCGACATGTGATCCCATATAAGACCATGTCCTGGACATGGCATTGGCATCGATATGAGACTTAGTGTAATACCATAGTGGGACTATGGTATCATGATGACGTGCAAGATTATGGTTGGGCTATGATATTGTGATACGAGTAAGACCATAGTTGGACTATGGCAATCAAGTAAACGACGTACTCAAACTTGTAAGACGTTCTCTAATTTGACAAGTGATAGTAAGAGAAATTGGAGTTAGATGTTGGGTATTTAATTAGATATTAATATGGAACTTGAGTAAGTAAATTCATTGTCTGAAATTATGGGTGATAGAAAACATTTGTAACATGAATAAGTATGAAAATTTGCTTGCAGCGAGTTGTGTGATTATGATGATATTACATTAATGATGAATGCTAAGTCAAAAATGTGCAGTCATGAGAGTCAAGTTAGAGGCTTTACAACCTCACCCCCTTACCAATGTTGATTTATAACAAACTTTTACGCGAGTCAAGTTGAATAAGTTCATAAGTATGAAACTAAAGAGTTCAGCGATGGAACAATTAGTAATGCATACAGAGATGGAAATAGTTTGGATAGTGGAAACATTTTTGGGAAGAATACCATAATGTTTTTAAAGGTTACACCGATGATGCAATATCACGAATAAAGAAAGAACTAGTCTCAGTTATTTGACTCAAATAAGTTTGAAGTCTAAAGTATGTATTTACTGAAATATTCCCGATTTGATGTTCATCAGTGAATGTAGAATAATACGGGGTTTATGATGACAAAATTAGTCAGAGAATCGATATTTGAGTTGTAAAAAACATTTGAGTATGATAATCATGGTTGAATAGATTATAATGATATCTTGGAGTATTCTGTATAGATATTTATTCACCTTTAGGGGTTATGTGGTTGTTCATTTTCTGATAAAATTATGATTGTGTGAGAATGCTAGCTGACTGTAATTAGACGAAAGTGCTGTTGATTTGGTTGGTTCATGATCGATATTTCTTTATCTCTCGGAATTCTATTCTAATATGCTGGAATGAAGTCAATGGTAAAAATTTTATGTGAGACTATGCTTAAGTTTCAACTAATCATGGTTTTGTCTTATACATGCGGGAAATATATTATCTCTGTTATGATGGAAGTCCAGAGTCGATAAGCAGTGTTTTTTTTCTTCTGGCTTTCTCTAAGAAATTATCAAGATCTTATTATCTTCTTGTGAGTTATGTTCTTGGACTTCCAATATGGTATCGTATCTTGGATATCTTTACCTCAGTTTTTCTATCGTTCCTATTTTGTGATTTATTAACCATGGTTTATCTTTAAAGTGTGTTCTTCAGCATGTGATAGCTATGTTTGCTATGATTATGCTTTTAGTTCGATCATAGAAAAGTGACGATTCTAGTATTTGGATACCTTTAATTTTCGTATAAGAAGTTAATATTGACAAGGGTATAAGTGGTGAAATCACAAGTTCCAAGTTGTACGATGGAGTTTTTTTCAGGTAAGTCAATTAAAGTCAATGTGGTTGTTCACCTTTAGGGGTTATGTGGTTGTTCATTTTCTGATAAAATTATGATTGTGTGAGAATGCTAGCTGACTGTAATTAGACGAAAGTGCTGTTGATTTGGTTGGTTCATGATCGATATTTCTTTATCTCTCGGAATTCTATTCTAATATGTTGGAATGAAGTCAATGGTAAAAATTTTATGTGAGACTATGCTTAAGTTTCAACTAATCATGGTTTTGTCTTATACATGCGGGAAATATATTATCTCTGTTATGACGGAAGTCCAGAGTCGATAAGCAATGTTTTTTTTCTTCTGGCTTTCTCTAAGAAATTATCAAGATCTTATTATCTTCTTGTGAGTTATGTTCTTGGACTTCCAATATGGTATCGTATCTTGGATATCTTTACCTCAGTTTTTCTATCGTTCCTATTTTGTGATTTATTAACCATGGTTTATCTTTAAAGTGTGTTCTTCAGCATGTGATAGCTATGTTTGCTATGATTATGCTTTTAGTTCGATCATAGAAAAGTGACGATTCTAGTATTTGGATACCTTTAATTTTCGTATAAGAAGTTAATATTGACAAGGGTATAAGTGGTGAAATCACAAGTTCCAAGTTGTACGATGGAGTTTTTTTCAGGTAAGTCAATTAAAGTCAATGTGGTTGTTCACCTTTAGGGGTTATGTGGTTGTTCATTTTCTGATAAAATTATGATTGTGTGAGAATGCTAGCTGACTGTAATTAGACGAAAGTGCTGTTGATTTGGTTGGTTCATGATCGATATTTCTTTATCTCTCGGAATTCTATTCTAATATGTTGGAATGAAGTCAATGGTAAAAATTTTATGTGAGACTATGCTTAAGTTTCAACTAATCATGGTTTTGTCTTATACATGCGGGAAATATATTATCTCTGTTATGGCGGAAGTCCGAGTCGATAAGCAATGTTTTTTTCTTCTGGCTTTCTCTAAGAAATTATCAAGATCTTATTATCTTCTTGTGAGTTATGTTCTTGGACTTCCAATATGGTATCGTATCTTGGATATCTTTACCTCAGTTTTTCTATCGTTCCTATTTTGTGATTTATTAACCATGGTTTATCTTTAAAGTGTGTTCTTCAGCATGTGATAGCTATGTTTGCTATGATTATGCTTTTAGTTCGATCATAGAAAAGTGACGATTCTAGTATTTGGATACCTTTAATTTTCGTATAAGAAGTTAATATTGACAAGGGTATAAGTGGTGAAATCACAAGTTCCAAGTTGTATGATGGAGTTTTTTTCAGGTAAGTCAATTAAAGTCAATGCATTCAATCGAGATATCCTTGTTACTCTGAGCTAATGCAATAGTAAAGGTTTTTGGTTAGCATAACAAGAGAATTTTAAGAGATTGTGTATTTGAACTGCATCCTCAGTATGAAGAAAAGAGTATATTGATATGTTATTATTCGAATAGTTGAAGTCAACTCAATTATTTTTATTTAAGTAATTGATTTGTTGAAAATATTATTCGAGTTATACATATATTTTTTAAGCATACTTCAGCAAAGTGAATAAATTATGTGTATTCACGAGTATGAATAAAGATAGTCTGAAAGAGGAAATTAGATTCTAGGAAGCATAATACAGAGATATGCCTATTGAAATATTCTAACCGGATGATGTTAATTACAAGTTGAAGTTGTTCTGATTGAAAAGTTATCACAATTATGAAAGTTTGAATGGTCTATTCCATGTTAGCGAAGTTGAAATCAATTGAAGGTATTATCAACTGAAAGTTCTAGTTCTGAGTTCAGTTTTGAATTGAGAAAGGAATTTATGATTTTCAGCGATGCGCTACTGAACAAATTGGAATATGTCTTAATACCAGAATGTAAAGAGGTAGTTTATTGATAAAGCAAAAAAGTAACATATTTTAAGCCTACATTTAGCATGCTTTTGGATGATTTAAGCCTCGATATATGTAAATTGGTGTTGTTAATCCTTTCTTTTCATGTTTTATACCCAGGAGAGCACCCAATGACAAAAAGAACGAGAAATGGGCTTAAAATGGACTAAATTAGGCCAAAATAGATATTGACACGGCCTGGGCCCTAGACCACACGGCCATGCCTCATTAAAAGTCTGAACACGGCCTGGCCACAATTCAAACGGGCATGTACCATGGCCGTGTCCCTGTCATGGAGAAAAGAAATTTCACTCGGAAAAGGATACTTAGGGGCAAAGAAACCCGTTGCAAAAGCCTGCATAAACGCCCTCAGTATAACCTAGAAGAGGAGGTGAGCTAGGCCAAGGAGCCGAGCCAGAAAGGTCAGACTTGTAGGGAACCACTCGAAGATAGCCAGTTAATCCATCTCAAAAAGCCGAAATTATACTCAAGACGGCGGATCTCTCCTTCAATTCCTTCGGGGCGTTTTAGGGATTTCTTATGTTTTGTTTTATCCTTTCTTTTGAGATGTCTTCTTTTATAATTATGAACTAAACCCTCAGATACCTGAGGGGGATGAAACATAAGATGAATCTTGTTTTCGTTTTCTGAACTATTGACTTGTTCTTAATTATGTGTTCTTAATTCTTATGTTGATATTTCTGGGATATTAATTCAAGTATGATGTGCTTAGGTGGAGGAGCAAAAGTCCCTGCTTAAGAGTAGATCTAGCATAATTAAGCGGAGTTGATCACGCGCCTAGAGATAGGATGACGAGATTTTACCGGATTAGGGTGAAACCTAATATAGGGGTCCATAGAACAAGTTAATGCGTTCTAGGGGTTTTAATTAGAAAGAGATTTAAATTAATCAACCTAGGGTTAGATGTTAATCGCCTCGAGAGAAGGATTAATATAACTTAAGGAATCTTACGGATCAAGTTAAATGAATAAATCGCCTGGTTCAGAGTTAGATAACAAGTGAAGTCTAGGTGGATTCTTCCTTGGGTGTTGTAACACCCTAAACCCGGTCAAAACGCTACGATCGAATCTGGCGTGTTACAGGGAAGAAAACTTTAGAAATTCAAATTTAAAACCAGGAGTTGAGAAAAATTTTGCGTATTAAATCGCCTTTGGTAAAGATTTAAAACAATGGCTCAACTTAAGCCGTGATACAGATCAGGTTTCATAATACCGAGTCCAATTTTAAGAAAGATTTTATTGAGCGATCAATTGAAAACAATATTGCGTCTTAGTTTGAAAATTTTGAGTTAATTGTTACCAAAACTCGATCTTAATTACCCATTTATAAAATCTTAAATTCAAAGTTTTTAACTTTAGAGAAACACCCACTTAGATAATTTATTAGGCATGCCATGACAATTAAAATAAAAAAACCAAATCAACGTATAACTGGCCTTATTACAATACCAAACCAAATTAAAATAGTAATAATCCAAAATAAATATTAAAGATAAAATTTCTTAAAACATTATGCATGGCCACCTCGAGTCCACCTCGGCTCCATATCCGCGGTCTAAGGATCACCTGCAAAATTAAACGGAGGGGGTGAGTCACCGAGACTCAGTGTGCAAATCCCCATCCAAATGAGTTTTGGGCTCTCACACAGAATTATATATTAAGTATGGATGTAATGCAACCGAACCAACCTATTATGTCCATCCACCATAACTCCTGAATCTACCCAGTATCTGTGGCACCTAGCCACTGGTGGTACCTAACCACTGGTGGTTCCAAACTAGTGGTGAGAAAAGTCACAAATCGTAATACGTGGGGCCAACCCACTTATGGTACCAAACCACCGGTGACAATCCCAAATGAATATACGTGGGGCCAACCCACTGTGGTACCAAACCACTGCGACGAGTCACAGAAATAATATATGTGGTACCAAACCACTGGTGGTTCGAAACCACTGAGACTTAGTCACAAAATATAATATGTGGCGCCAACCCACTTGTGCTACCAAACCACTGGTGACAGTCTAAAAGAGATCATGTTTCCTGGCTCTTCACATCATACCCCAATTTTGTGTCCATGCTTAACAATTAATATGGTATGAACATGCTTTCAATGTATAACAAAAAGTCATTTCACTCATACATACATTCGTTGATAACAAAATAGAGCAGAACTTACTCGGAGTCCCCGATCTTACCCACAAGGGTATCTTAGTGATCCCCTTTCATCACTTCGGCTCTTAGCCAACAGAGTTAATAGCATAATTAAAATACGAAGTGTGTGAGAGTTAAACACCTGATAACACGTAATACAATGCATTCTATGCCGACACAATCGCTAACAGGAACTACTGCTATCTGTCTACTATTCTGCTCAGAAATCAGCCCACAACCTGGTGGCCAATCTCGCATCTTGCGACACTAAGACGCGTCTCTTAAACTTAGGAAATTTGGGTTTACTAGTCCAACCCCTTCCTTAGAATTGCTGGCATTCGAGTCCATGGAATAGATCTTGGTCAGAAGACCGAGTTACAACATAGAATAAGATATAAGTAGGATTATACATTTAGCTGAATAGATCACCTTTCCTAGATCGACAAAAGCCAAAAGTTTTAGGCTTGGTTCACAAATCGAGTGAATCCTGAAAGTCCCCCAAAAGAATGCAAACACAACCCCCCACCTATATTCGGCCAAAGTCTCCAAAACAGTAATCCAATCAGCCATTCGGCTTTGGCTACCAAAAACCGAAAGAAAAACAAGAAATCACAATAGAATCCCTCTTACCTTATCAACCCCAAATCACCTTGAGTTCCGAAACCAATCTCTATCACTTGGCTCGACGTAAAAGCTAACACCAAATAATGTCTCTAGAGAAGAAAAAGTAACAATCATTTAAAAATTTGGCCTTGAGAGAAGATTCGGCTTTGTCAAGAAAGAAGGAAGAAAATAAAAAGAAATGATTGACTACTTACCAACAGACCTTTGAAATCAGTCTTGAAGAAAATATCGGCTCACAAGGGTAACTGGTACAGGAATAATTGCAATCAAGCGGAGAGAGAGAGAAGAAAAAAAAGATGGACGGCTAAGGTATTAGGGTGTCGACAGAAATGAATGGTGGAAGGAGATGATTCGGTCAAGAAGAAGAAAAGTGGAATGGGGTTTCAGCTTCTAGATGAAACAAATGAAAAGAAGAAGAGAAAAAAAGAAATGAAGAGAGATGATAGGAGGGTTCGACTTCAAGTGAAGAAGAAGTGCTCATATGAAATGGTAGTGAGTAGAAATTTCTGCCAAGGAGTTGAACACCTTTCGAAAAAAGTAAGAAGAGAGGTTTCTTTCGGCCTTGATGGTGAGGGAAAACTTAAGTTGCAAAAATGGGAAAAGAGAGGATTAGTTTTAGTTTAGGCTAGAGAAGAATGAATAAGGCTTATAGGGACTTTCGGCTACACAAAGAAAACCCAGAATTGCCCAAGAAGCAACACACCCAAATGCCGAAAAATGAGAGCTCCCTACCTAAAGCTTACCTTTGAAATTTTCGGCACTAACACCCCTAAACCGAATGCCTACCTTACCAAACCCCCTTCAAGAATTTGGCTAGCACATTATCCCCCTCCATCCCCAAATTTCTCCCTGAAACACTCTTGACCACCCTTTCGAATTAGTTTGAAACATTCAAAATAAATTGAATGTTTTTAAATCCCCTTTTTACTCTCGTCCAACCATTCAAAAAGTTTGACCAAATCTTCTCCACTCTTCAAGGTTCCCAACTGATTCCAACACCCTCTCCTCTGACGCAAGAGCAAAAATGAAAGCCACACTGCGGCCAACATGAATCGAACCTGCTCCCTTCTGCTCCCACTGAGCGTCACTTACCTGATCCCTAAGTTGCGCCTCCTTGCCACTTTACCACTCCTTTTCTTGTGGTATCAAGAGCAAACAACACACCTTAGGTCCTGCCCCCTACTAGCTTCCCTCCTAAAGAGCCCAGAAATAAAATTTTGGCCAAGGTTTCGACTTAACCCTGAGCCTTCTCGGAGACCCCAAACACACATAAACAACACACAGAGCATACCAACCACTTAGAAACAAGATAATGCAAAGCCCCTAAATCTCGGATGTTACAGTTCCACCCCCTTAAACAAATTTCGACCTCAAAATTACCTTGTCAAAAGAGATGATGGTATTGCTGCCGCATAACATCCTCCAGCTCCCACGTAGCTTCTTCTGACCCATGGCTCTGCCACAACACTTTAACCAACGAAACTATCTTCCACAATCCCAACCGGTTCCTCATCAAAGGATAGATCAGGCGCCTACTTCAATTTCTTCCTCTGGCACCACGTGAGATGGATCCGAATGATAACATCTTAGCATCGAAACGTGCAACACATCATGGATCTAACTTAACACTGTAGATAACTCGAGCTGATAAGCTACTGGTGCTACATGTTTCAACACCCGATAAGGCCCGATAAACCTGGGGCTTAGCTTACCCTTCCGACCAAACCTTAGCACTTTCTTCCACGACAACACCTTTAAGAAAACCTTGTCAGCCATTGCAAATTCTATGTCTTTACGCTTTAAATCGGCATAGGACTTTTGTCTGTCCGTAGCTTCCTTTAATCGAGTTCGAATTAGCTTAACCTTATCTTCCATTTCAGAAATCAATTCTGGACCCAACAACTGATGCTCACCTAACTCTGTCCAACACGTAGGTGTACGACACTTCCGACCATATAACACTTCATACGGCGCCATCTGAATACTCGACTAGTAACTATTGTTATACATGAATTCCGTCAACGGTAGAAATTCTTCCCAACTACCCCTGAAGTCCATGACACAGCCCCTCAACATATCCTCTAAAACCTGAATTACCCTCTCTGATTCCCCATCAGACTGTGGATGAAACACTGTACTGAAATCTAACTTTGTACCCAATGCTTGATGCAACGCCTTCCAAAATCTCGATGCAAATCTAGGGTCTCTTTTCGAAATGATAAACACTGGCACCCCATGCAACCTTACAATCTCTGCTATATATAATTTAGCCAACTTCTGAAGAGAGTAGTCCATATGCATTGGTATGAAATGAGCATACTTCGTCAAACGATCAACAACTACCCAAGCCGAATCATTCTTAGTAGGCGTAAGGGGTAGCCCACTAACAAAGTCCATCGTGATCCTCTCCTATTTCCACTGTGGAATCTTAACTGGTTGCAACAACCCCGAAGGCAACTGATGTTCGAATTTGACCTGCTGACAAGTCAAGCATATACCCACAAAGTCAGTTACTTCTCGTTTCAGTCCCGGCCACCAAAACTGTTCCCATAAATCCCGATACATCTTACTTCCTCCAGGATGCATAGCGTATGGGCTATGATGCGCTTCCTGAAGAATATTCTCCCTTAAATCCACATCTTTCGGCATGCAAACCTTCCCCCGGAAACATAACACTCCATCACTGTTCAAACTGAAATCCTCTATTCCACCATCCTGTACTTGCAAAAGTCAAGCACTCAAGTCATCATCTAATAACTGTTTCTCCTTAACCTAACTTAACCATGTCGGCTTCACTTGCAATTTCGCTAATAAACTTCCGTCGTCGAATAAACTAAGGTAGGCAAACATTGCTCTCAGGTCAGATATTACCTTACGGCTCAACGAGTCTGCCACAACGTTAGCTTTACCCGAGTGGTACTCAATCGAGCAGTCGTATTCCTTCAACAACTTGATCCACCTCCGCTGTCTTAAATTCTACTCCTTCTGAGTAAGGAGATATTTCAAGCTCTTTTGATCCACATAGATGATGGACTTCTCCCCATACAAGTAGTGTCTCTAGATCTTCAGGGCGAAAACCACTGCAGCTAGCTCCAAATCATGCGTTGGATAGTTCACTTCGTGAGGTCTCAATTGTCGGGAAGCATACGCTACCACTATCCCTTCTTGCATCAGAACACATCCTAACCCCGTGTGTGACGCATCACAGTAAACGGTAAACTCTTTCCTTGCCTCAGGCTAAATTAACACCGGCGCCTCTGTCAAAATCCTCTTCAACTTCTCGAAACTTTCCTATTGCTCAACTGACCAAACGAATGGTACACCTTTCCGTAATAACTTGGTTAACGGTGCCACTATTAATGAGAATCCTTCCACGAACCTTCTATAATACCCAGCCAGCCCTAGAAAACTTCGAATTTCTGCCACAGACTTAGATGGCCTCTAATTCAACACAGCTTCAATTTTCCAAGGGTCAACCCTAATCCCCTTAGCTGACACCACATGGCCCAAAAAAGTAACTTCCTTTAGCCAGAACACACACTTACTGAACTTAGCGAACAACTGCTTCTCCCTCAGAATTTGCAAAACCACTCGAAGATGTGAATTATGCTCCTTCTCAGACTTTGAGTAAACCAGGATATCATCTATAAACACTACGACGAATTGATCCAGATAGGGTTGAAAAACCCAGTTCATCATGTCCATAAACGCTGCTGGTGCATTGGTCAAACCGAACGGCATCACTAAGAATTCGTAGTGACCATAACGAGTACGAAACACCGTCTTATGATTGTCTGCCTCATTGACTTTAAGTTGATGATAGCCTGATCTCAAATCTATCTTCGAGAAGACTGATGCTCCCTTAAGTTGATCGAACAAGTCATCTGTCCTCAGCAACAGGTACTTGTTTTTTATCGTCAACTTATTCAACTGACGGTAATCAATGCACATACGCATTGATCCGTCTTTCTTCTTAACGAATAGCACCGGTGCTCTCTAAGGCGATACACTCAGTCGGGTAAAACCCCGATCTAACAGTTCCTGAATCTGCGCTTTCAGTTCCACTAACTCCTTTGGCGCCATTCTATATGGGGTAATAGGCACTGGCGCTGTTCCTGTTAGAAGATCAATACTAAACTCCACTTGGCGATCCAGAGGTAATCCCGGAAGCTCTTCTAGGAAAACATCAGAAAATTCCTTTACTCGCACATCCCCTACAGCTGATTCCTTTGTCTCTAAAGCACAAACATGAACTATAAATGCCTTACATCCTTTTCTCACCATTCTCTCGGCCTTCAAAGCGGATACCACATTAGATAGGTAGTTCCTCCTCTCACCTATTACCGTCACCTCTTTACCCTCGATAGTTCTTAACACCATGCGCTTGACTGTAGAGTCCAAATTTGCTTGATACTTCACTAACCAATCCATACCTAAGATTAAATCGAACTCCCCGAATGGCAGTTCCATCAGATCAGCTAGAAAAACTACCCCTTGAACTTCTAGAGGTACATCCTTATAAAGTTTGTTCACCACTACAGATTGTCCTAGAGAGCTAATTACAGTCATCTCCCTAGAAGAAATCTCAAAGTCTAGATTCAAAGTTCCCGATATAGCACTAGCAACATAAGAGCGTGTCAAATCAATATCAATCAAAGCAGTATATGGCAACCCATAAATAAGGAACGTACTGGTTATGACGTTTGGTGCATCGCCCTCCTCTCTGCGCCTAGCTACATAGCCCAATCCAGGCTGCCTGGCCTCTGTATTCCCAGCACCTCTGCCCGGTGCTCCACGCCCCCGACCAAAGCCATTTCCTCTTCTAACCGAACCACGACCTCTCGGCGGTTGCTGACCCTCACTTCTGAATGGTGCACGTCTTTGACCCTCTGATTGTGCCTTGACCGACTTTTGTGGACAATCCCTTATCCGATGATCCATAGACCCACATCCGAAACATCCTCTACAACCTGCCCAACATTCTCCCGAATGAAAGTTTTCGCATCGAGCACCCTGAGGTGGCCACTGAACAGCAACAGGCTTCGCAGCTTGACTCGGCCCATCTAATCTAGACCTTTTTTTGAAAACCTCCAGCAAAACCTGATGGCCCAAAACTTCCTTTATTCCTACTCCTGTCTTGGCTTTGCTTTTCGGACCTCTTCACCTCTTCGGCTATCTTAGCCTTCTCAACCAAAACGGCAAACTCCTTTTCCTGTTGCGGAGCGATCAATACCCGTAACTCGTCTCTCAGGCCATCCTCAAATCGGATGCAGCGCTCATGGTTCGTTGCAATAATACCCTTGGCATAGCAGCTTAGACGTAAAAATTCTACTTCATACTCGGCCACTGACTTACCCCCCTGAACCAAATTAAGGAATGCCTTCCTCTAAGCATCCACATAACTTGACCCGATGTATTTTCCTTGAAATGCTGATTTAAAAAACTCCCAGGTGATGTGGTCAGTCGTTGCGCCATCCCTAACATGAGCCACCACTGATATGCCTCATCTCGGAGTAGAGACACTACACCCTTCAATTTCTCTTCAGTGGTACAGTCGAGGTCATCCATAATACGTTCCACCGCTTCTAACCAGTATTCAGCTACGTTAGGGCCCACACCAGAGAAACCCTTGAACATCTCGGCTCCATTAGCCCTAAGTCGTTCTGACATAGATTTTCAGGCTGCCGATCCCACACTCGCTCTAGCTACTCTTTCCAAGGCTCATAACATCGCCTCAGACACCGCATCATCTGCCCCAGTTTGATCCTGAAATTCAGCTCCCGCAACGGGCGACACTGGTACTTCACCTTCCAGTCCATGTCTTGATTCCGAAGGTTCAGACCCAACACTCCGGCCTCTACCATGGCCTCGCATGCCACGCCCACGTCCTCTAGTACTCATGACTAACGTTTCGATTTACTCTGATTAAAAATTTTATGAATTAGTTTTTGTTTCTTCCACTGTTTATTACCAAACTATCTTATGAGTATATTTTTCCAAAGTAGTTTCTTTCACGAACTCATACATTCCTACAGGCTTCAATCTCTAAGGTAATATTTCTTAATACTTGCAATCATGTCACATTACAATCATATCATACAACTGATAGTTAGAAAACTTACCGTCGCGGATCGGTGCTGGAGACTCGGGTGCCATGCTTCCTGAAAATATGTATTTTGTCAAAACCATTTTCCAACCCATCAATTGAAAATATTTTGGGCCTTACACCCACAGCCGAGCTTTTGAAACCGACTCTGATACCAAAATTGTAACACCCTAAACCCGGTCAAAATTCTACGACCGAATCTAGCGTGTTACAGGGAAGAAAACTTTAAAAATTCAAATTTAAAACCAGGAGTTGAGAAAAATTTTGCGTATTAATTCGCCTTTGGTGAAGATTCAAAACAATGGCTCAACTTAAGCTGTGATACAGATCAGGTTTCATAATCCCTAGTCCAATTTTAAGAAAGATTTTATTGAGCGATCAATTGAAAACAATATTGCGTCTTCGTATGAAAATTTTGAGTTAATTGTTGCTAAAACTCGATCTTAATTACCCATTTATAAAATCTTAAATTCAAAGTTTTTAACTTTAGAGAAACACCCACTTAGATAATTTATTAGGCATGTTGTGACAATTAAAATAAAAAAACCAAATCAACGTATAACTGGCCTTATTACAATACGAACCCAAATTAAAATAGTAATAATCTAAAATAAATATTAAAGATATAATTTCTTAAAGCATTATGCATGGCCACCTCGAGTCCACCTCGGCTCCATATTCGCAGTGTAATGATCACCTGTAAAATTAAACGGAGGGGGTGAGTCACCGAGACTCAGTGTGCAAATCCCTATCCAAATGAGTTTTGGGCTCTCACCCAGATTCATATATTAAGTATGGATGTAATGCAACCCAACCAACCTATTATGTCCATCCACCATAACTCTTGAATCTAACCAATATCTGCAGCACCTAGCCACTGGTGGTACCTAACCACTGGTGGTTCCAAACCAGTGGTGACAAAAGTCACAAATCGTAATACATGGGGACAACCCACTTGTGATACCAAACCATTGGTGACAATCCCTAATGAATATACGTGGGGCCAACCCACTGTGGTGCCAAACCACTGGGACGAGTCACAGAAATAATATATGTGGTACCAAACCACTGGTGGTTCGAAACCACTGAGACTTAGTCACAAAATATAATATGTGGGGCCAACCCACTTGTGGTACCAAACCACTGGTGACAGTCTAAAAGAGATCATGTTTCCTCCCTCTTCATATCATACCCCAATTTTGTGTCCATGCTTAACAATTAATATGGTATGATCATGCTTTCAATCTATAACAAACAGTTATTTCACTCATACATACATTCGTTGATAACAAAACAGAGCAGAACTTACCCAGAGTCCTCGATCTTACCCACAAGGGTATCTTAGTGATCCCCTTTCATCACTTCGGCTCTTAGCCAATAGAGTTAATAACATAATTAAAATACGAAGTGTGTGAGAGTTAAACACATGATAACACGTAATACAACGCTTTCTATGTCGACATTATCGCTAACAGGAACTACTGCTATCTATCTACTATTCTGCTCAGAATCTGGCCCATAACCCGGTGGCCAATCTCGTACTGCTGACACGGCACGTCTCTTAAACTTAGGGGCTGAGTTTACCAGTCCAACCCCTTCCTTAGAATTGCTGGCATTCGAGTCCATGGAATAGATCTTGGTCAGAAGACCGAGTTACAACATAGAATAAGATATAAGTAGGATTATACATTTAGCTGAATAGATCTCCTTACCTAGATCGACAAAAGCCGAAAGTTTTAGGTTTGGCTCACAAATCGAGTGAATCCTGAAAGTCTCCCAAAAGAATGCGAACACAATCCCCCACCTATATTTCGCCAAAGCCTCCAAAACATTAATCCAATCAGCCATTCGGCTTTGGCTACCAAAAACCAAAAGAAAAACAAGAAATCATAATAGAATTCCTCTTACCTTATCAACCCCAAATCGTCTAGGGTTCCGAAACTGATCTCTATCACCTGGCTCCGCGTAAAAGCTAACACCAAATAATGTCTCTAGAGAAGAAAAAGTAACAATCATTTAAAGATTCGGCCTTGAGAGAAGATTCGGTTTTGTCGAGAAAGAAGGAAGAAAATAAAAAGAAATGATTGACTACTTACCAACAGACCTTTGAAATCAGTCTTGAAGAAAATATTCTATAACAAGGGCTTAGATTCGACTCACTAGGGTAACTGGTACAGGAACAATTGCAATCAAGTGAAGAGAGAGAGAGGAGAAAAACAAGAGGGACGGTTAAGGTATTAGGGTGTCGACAGAAATGAATGATCGAAGGAGATGATTCGGTCAAGAAGAAGAAAAGAGGAATGGGGTTTCGGCTTCTAGATGAAACAAATGAAAAGAAGAGGAGAAAGAAAGAAATGAAGAGAGATGATAGGAGGGTTCGGCTTCAAGTGAAGAAGAAGTGCTCAGATGAAATGGTGTGAGTAGAAAGTTCGGCCAAGGAGTTGAACGCCTTTCGGCAAAAGCAAGAAGAGAGGTTTCTTTCGGAAAACTTAAGTTTCAAAAATGGGAAAAGAGAGGATTAGTTTCGGTTTAGGCTAGAGAAGAATGAATAAGGCTCCTAGGGACTTTCGGCTACACAAAGAAAGCCCAAAATTTCCCAAGAAGCAACACACCCAAATGTCGAAAAAAGAGAGCTCCCTGCCTAAAGCTTACCCTTTGAAATTTTCGGCACTAACACCCCTAAATTGAATGCCTACCTCACCAAACCCCCTTCAAGAATTCGGCTAGCACATTATCCCCCTCCATCCCCAAATTTCTCCTTGAAACACTCTTGACCACCCATTTGAATTAGTTTGAAACATTCAAAATAATTTGAATGTTTCCAAATCCCTTTTTACTCTTGTCCAACCATCCAAAAATTTGACCAAATATCCTCCACTCGTCAAGGTTCCCAACCGATTCCAACACCCTCTCCTCTGACGAAAGATCAAAAATAAAAGCCACACTGCGGCCAACATGAATTGAACCTGCTCCCCTCTGCTCCCCCTGAGGCGTCACTTACCTAATCCCTAAGTGGCTCCTCCTTGCCACTTTACCACTCCTTTTCTTGTGTCATCAAGAACAAACAACACACCTTAAGTCCTGCCCCGTACTAGCTTCCCTCCTAAAGAGCCCAGAAATAAAATTTTGGCCAAGGTTCTGGCTTAACCCTGAGCCTTTCCGGAGACCCCAAACACACATAAACAACACACAGAGCATCCAACCACATAGAAACAAGATAATGCAGAGCCGCTAAATCCTAGATGTTACAGGTGTCGTCTTAATCAATTTGGTTTTCCTCAATTTATTTTCACAATTTCATTCTTTTTTGTATTAGAGTCTTTAAATTAGTTGTTAGTTAATTTTTGATTAGATAAAAAAATCCCTTAATTCTTAGGCTAGATAATAAAAAGAGAGTTAGTATTAGTACTTTTAGTTCCTTTGGGTTCGACATTCCGATCTTGCCTTAACTATACTACTGTTTGATAGATGCGTTCGTCTCAAATCGTTGTAAGAGTTAGTTTCTAGGTTCGATCATTCTTTTTATAAATTTTAAGACTCGACAGACACGATCAAGTTTTTAGCGTCGTTGCTGGGGAACTGAAATATTAAGAAAGCTTAATTTTTATTACTTTAGCCATTTTTTTATTTTTGCAATATTTTTTACTTTACTAAATTTTCTTTCTTTCTTTCCTTTCAGGTACCTCTAGTTTATGAATTGAAGGAACCCGACAGGACCTCTACTTTACGATAGTGATATTGAAGGTACCATTTGTAGAAATCGCAGAGAAATTAGACGAAGCTTAAACTACATTGATAAAGAGCAAGAAGCCGAAATAAATACCACGGAAGAGATGGCTGAAAAAAATCCGCCACCTCCAGAGATGGCCGAACATCATGCTCCACGTACTATGTATGATTATGCTAAACCTAGTTTAACAGGAACTGAGTCTAGTATGGTTAGGCCTACTATTGCTACAAATAATTTTGAACTGAAACCTAACACTATATAGATGATATAACAGTTTGTTCAGTTTGATGGTTTGCAGGATGAGGATCCTAGCACACACCTAGCGAATATTCTAGAATTCTGCGATACCTTCAAGATAAATGGCATTTCTGATGATGCCATCCGTCTTCGGTTATTTCCCTTTTCCTTGAGAAATAAAGCTAAACAGTGGTTACATTCTCTTCTACGAGGGTTAATCACTACATGGGACCAAATGACCGAAAAATTTTTATTAAAATATTTTCCACCGGCCAAAATGGCCAAATTAAGGGATGATATCTCTTCTTTTGTGTAGATGGATTTAAAGACATTATACAATGCATGAGAGAGATACAAGGATTTGTTGAGGAGGTGTCCACACCAAGGATTAACTTTGTGGCTATAGGTCTAAACTTTTTACAACGGTGTAAACCCTTCAACAAGATAATTAATTGATTTTATTTGTGTGAACCCGAACAAGAAAACTCAAGCGACCCTACGAGTTTATAGAGGAGATGTCACTGAATAACTTCAGTGGCAAGTTACAAGGACAAGGCCAGCCAAAGCAGCCGAAGCTTTCAACATTGATGCAGTGACTGAACTATCAAACCAGGTAGAATTGCTACATAAAAAATTTGATAGTTTCTATGGTTCTTTGCAGGCACATCCAGTTATGCAGTGCGACGCAAGTGAAGGAGTGGTGAATCCTGAGTACCCACCCTACGGACAGGGCATGGAGAGCGAACAAATGAACTATATGGGTAATAATTTTTTATCTAACAATAACCCTTATAGTAGTACTTATAATCCAGGTTGGAAGAACCACCCCAATTTCTCATGGGGAGGTCAAAGAAATCAAAGGCAACAACCATCCCAATATTTCCAACAATAGCCCTACCCACAGGAAAAGAGGCCGAAACTTGAAGAGGTGCTGACAAACTTCATAACAGCCTCAGAAATACGTTTCCAGAAGGTAGAAACAAAACTTGAGGTGTTGTCACAAGAGTTCAAGGATCAATTCGGGCAAATTGCTAAGCAGATTTCTGAGAGACCACAGGGAAGACTACCAAGCAACACCGAGAATAACCCAATGGAGCAAGTTCAAGCCATAACAGCTCAAGATAGTGAAGGGTTAGACGCGCCTAATTTAGAACAAAAGAATACGGTATAAAAATATATGGTTGAGGTCAATAGCAAACCGAAACCAGTAATCAAAGAGTACAAACCTCGCATACCATATCCCCAAGCAGTAACGAAAGACGATACAGAGGAACAGTTTGGTAAGTTTCTTAAACTTCTAAAGAAATTGCATATTAACTTACTGTTTCTTGAAGCTCTTTCACAGATGCTAGATTCCAAGAAAGTTTTAAAGAGGCTATTGACAAATAAGCGAAAGATTCATGAGGAATCACATATGGAACTAAACGCAGTGTGCTCAGTAATGTTGCAAAATAAACTGCCATAGAAATTAAAAGTTCCAGGGAGTTTTACAATTCCATGCTTGATTGGTAGTGTATCTATTGATAATGTGTTAGCTGATTTAGGGGTAAGCATAAATGTCATGCCTTATAAATTGTTTAAACAACTAGGTCTAGGGAAACCCAAACAAACTAGGATGTGCATTCAATTAGCTGATAAAACTATTAGAGTTCCTAGGGTATAATCGAAGATGTACTTGTGAAAATTGATAAATTTGTATTCCCAATAGACTTTGTCATTTTAGACATGGATGAGAGCAACACGATCCCCCTAATTTTAGGAAGACCATTCTTAGCAACTGCCAGAACTAAAATCGATGTTGATGCAGGCGAACTTATACTCTGTGTAGGTGATGAGACAGTCACTCTTCAAGCCCTCGATTCATATAGAACATCGAATAACCAAGGTGAGAAGGTAAATTCTATTGATAACCATTCAGTTAACCCTTCTTTTCAGGAAACACCACCGCATGATCCTGATCATGAACCCTGTGCCAACAAAGAAATAACTTATGAGGAACTAAGGATTCAGATCAATAAAATAAAAGAGGGGAAGACACACCTTAAGAAAGAACTAAGGATACCCGAACCAGAACCAAAGCCATCCTACGAGGCACACGAGTTCAAAATAGGAGATCAGGTATTACTAGATAAAGTCAACCCATGAGTGTCCCCTCCTGATCCTAACACTAGCAAGGAAATCCCTTTCAAGGTAATCGATGTTTTTCCGTACGGGACAGTCGAGGTAAGTAACCCTATGTCCGGCACTTTAAAAATAAATGCTTCTCGACTTAAACTCTATCATGATAATGTAATTGCCAGCATGAGGAAGGACTTTCAACTCCTCAAACCACCATGAATATACAAATGATAGGAGAGCCTAGCTTAAGATTATAAACAAGCGCTTCTCAGGAGGCAACCCGAGTACTAACCCCATTAACTTCAATATTTTTCATTTTTATTTTATTTATCTTATTCTTTCCTTAAAGCACCTAACTATAAACTAACCAAGTGCAGATTTCCAGGCCACACGACCTTGCACAGGGTCGTGGTCGTGGCCGTGTGGACTTTACGAATCTTCGTACTGACATGGCAGGGATGGTACAAGTCAGAAAAAATAAAATCTTCGAGCCGCGGACTCAAACCACCACCCTACGGGCACCGAAAAAATCCCACGGTCGTGGGATGCAGCCGTGGTCGACACTATTTGATTGCACACGGGCGTGGCAACACGAGCATGGGCGTGGGAGAAACGAACGAAGCCCACCACGGCCATGCAATGTGGCCGAGTGAGATGCCACGCCCACGAGACACTGGCGTGTGAATATACCTGACTTGAGAATTCTATTTAAACCACCCACCCCTCCCTCTTCTCACCTAATTCTCACCCTTCTTCCTCCCTTACATCCTTCTACACCCTCTACTTTCAGCATTTTTTATTCTCAAAGCATTCCTCTCAATCATTTGGCCATGTCGAAGAAACAAAAGGATTCAAGCACAGTCTCCCCCATGGAGATCGATCTAGATAAGTTCATTTCGGCCGCTTCACTCGATAAGCCAAGGGTCTTTGAGACCATTTATCTTTTATTTTACTTTTATCTTCTCCTTTATTTTCCTTTTCCTAAGTTTTATTTTACTTAATCTAGTTTATTTTATATTAGTTCCTTAAGTTTAGGTTCTAAAGGCTGCTTGGGAATTACGCCACTTCAGCCACCGCTAGCACCTCCGCAGTCTTAGAGGTCACACCCACCTCGCAAACCATCTACCAATAAGGATTCTCAAGCACCTTTATTTTTTAGCCTTAGTTTGATTGAATTTCTATTTTCTTTCTCTTTCTCTTTCTCATCTTTATTTATATGTTTAGTTTATTTTAAATGTGTCGTAATAAATCCTGGTTAATTCTCTACGAGCCCCTCAATTTCTTCATCTAGCGCAGAGCTCGGTAGCAGCCACCACACCTCTGGACTCCCAACTCAAGAAAACCATCAAAATTCAGGAAGTTTCATCCCTTTCTCTTATGATTTTGTTATTAATGTGCTATTATCTATCTTTTTACATTGAGGGCTACATCTTAAGTGTGGGGGGTAATTATAGTATTATCTGAAAATCCCTGAATAATATATTGTTTTGAAGTAAGTTTCTCATATTATGATTAGAATGAAAATTCCTTTGAGATATGATTGCTATTGATATGTTTAGAATTAAGTCATTGATAATTGTGCATTGGTGATTAAATTTGAAGAATACTAGAGAATCAAGCATGATAAGTCTATTTTTCAGAATAATTGTTTTTTAGTTTGTCTACCTGAATTTGAATGTTACCTTGAAGTTTGAATTTTACAAGGTTGACATCAAACACCCATAATTTTTTGTGAGACTTTGAGCCTTATAGAGCATATATTCTTTTTCGTGCTCATTTTTTGATTATGAGTGTGTCAACATTGATTTGTTATTCTATAACTTCCATTGATTATACATGTTGAGACCACACCTATGATTTGATATACAGAGATGATAAAGGCACTTAGGATTTAACCCACTTACACCACTAAAAGGCCTACCTTCATAATTAACCCCTAGTGAACGCATTTGAGCCTAACAATCCTTTTCATTGACTTACCCACTAATATTAACCAAAAACCTTTTGTATTTGTTATTACCATTCTTCTTGATTACCTTTTTTGTCGATATTTGATTTTGAGCAGTTGCCTAACTATGTTCTACATTTCAGTTGTAAAAGTTCTTCCCTATTATTATTTGACTTGTTCTTAAAAAAAATGTAGTATATTCATTATTAGTTATGTTATTAAGTGAGCGTACATGTTTAAATTTCAATTCTCTAAGAGAAAAAGCTCGTATTATTAGTTTTCAATAGATGTAATTATTTAAGATTAGTTCATTTTTCTAGTTAGGTATTTTGTCAAGTCAATCTCGATTCTAACCCTCTAATTCAGCTTTTATCCACACCTTTAACCTAAGCCCTATTACAACCCTGTTAAAGACCTTTTGATTTATGTATCATCTCATATTATAGTGGTGCAGATTTGATTTTCATGCAAGCCTAAGGGATTAACTTTTCATGTTCGACTTTTGAGTGCTTAATTTTGAACCTTAAACACTTTGAGTGATTTGAGTAAATCTCTAGTGAAGATATCAACCCTTGTCTATTTTGAATCAGAGGTAATTATTTAAATGAAGGGAAACACCTAAAGTTTTCAGGGCTATAAATACATGACTTTGATTGTTTGAATCTTTAGGACCCTTTGAGTTGAATTATCCATGTATGAATTATTTTTGAATTATGATGAAACAATATTGATAAATTTTATAGATCGAGGAAGTTTGTTTTAATTGTGACTTGAGAATTTTGCTTGAGGACAAGCAAAAGCTTAAGTGTGGGGGTATTTGATAAACCAAAAAAGTAACGTATTTTAAGCCCACATTTAGCATGCTTTTGGATGATTTAAGCCTCGATTTATGTAAATTGGTGCTCTTAATCCATTCGTTTCATGTTTTATACCTAGAAGAGCACCCAATGACGAAAAGAACGAGAAACAGGCTTAAAACGAACTAAATTACGCCAAAATAGAAATCGACATGGCCTGGGCCTAAGACCACACGGCCGTGCCTCATTAAAAGTCTGAACACAGCCTTGCCATGATTCACACGGGCGTGTGCCATGGCCGTATCCCTATCGTGGAGAAAAGCAATTTTACTCGGAAAAGGATACTTAGGGGCAAGGAAACCCATTGCAAAAGCCTATATAAACCCCCTAAGTATAACCTAGAAGAGGAGGTGAGCTAGGCCAAGGAGCCGAGCCAGAAAGGTCAGATTTGTAGGGAATCACTTGAAGATAGCCAGTTAATCCCTCTCAAAAAGCCAGAATTATACTCAAGATGGCAGATCTCTCCTTCAATTCCTTCAGGGGGTTTTAAGGATTTCTTATGTTTTGTTTTATCCTTTCTTTTGAGATGTCTTCTTTTATACTTATAAACTAAACCCTCAGATACCTGAGGGGGATGAAACCTAAGATGAATCCTGTTATCGTTTTCTGAACTATATGATAAATATTTGACTTGTTCTTAATTCTTGTGTTGGTATTTTGGGGATATTAATTCAAGTATGATGTGCTTAGGTGGAGGAGCAAACGTCTCTGCTTAAGAGTAAATCTAGCATAACTAAGCGGCGCTGACCGCGCGCCTAGAGATAGGATGACGAGATTTTGCCGAATTAGGGCGAAACCTAATATGGGAGTCCATAGAACGAGTTAATATGATTTTAAGGGTTTTAATTAGAAAGAGATTTTAATTAATCAAACTAGGGTTAGACGTTGATCACCTCAAGAGAGGGATTAATATAAATTAGGGAATCTTACAGATCAAGTCAAATGAATAAATCGTCTAGTTCAGAGTTAGATAACATGTGAAGTCTAGGTGGATTCTTCCTTGGTTGTCGTCTTAATCAATTGGGTTTTCCTCAAGTTATTTTCACAATTTCATTCTTCTTTGTCTTAGAGTATTTAGATTAGTTGTTAGTTAATTTTAGATTAGATAAACAAAACCCTTAATTCTTATGCTAGATAATAAAAAGAGAGTTAGTATTAGTACTTTTGGTTCCTTTGGGTTCGACATCCCGGTCTTGCCTTATCTATATACTGTTCGATAGGTGCGCTTGCCTCAAATCATTGTCAGACTTATTTTCTAGGTTCGATCATTCTTTTTATAAATTCTAAGACTCGACAGACACGATCATTTCTATCTTTAAATGGTTAAAGTTACATCAAAAAGAACTGTTCGACTGGTACTTTAGAAACGACCAATTTTATGCCTATGTTGTGAATTCAATGATATAGTATGATCTACGAAAAATGTCACATGCTTCCTGAATCCTGATGAGTTAAAGTATCTAATGTTGTAGAAAAATCTGAATGTAAGACAGTGATTATGGCTTGAATTATTGCAGGAGTATGTGTAGTTATTGAATTACCTTTCGAGAAGCAGATATAGTACATATATATGGATGGAAAACCCTCATTTAATTTATGCGAGTTGGCTACTCGATTGACCTTATTTGATGGTGGCCTAATTCTAGCAGTATTAAATGCTAAAGTGAGTTTTGCTTTGCGAAACAAGGTAGTTCAGAAGTGTGATAGTAAATGGCAATCTAAATAAGTTCAGAATGAGTTTACTTCTAATGTTAAAATTCAGGTCGGTTATGATTCTTGTTATTATTGCTATTTTGAGATAGAATTTACATATTGATTAATCCAGAACTTATTTAGAAGTTTTGGTACGAGGCTCACAAGTAGCACGTTTGTTCATCCAAGAATAATAAAATGAGCAATTATATGAGTAGATGTTCTGGTGATTGAGTGTATATGTATATCATGATATTTTTGAGTTTATGTCTAGATGTCGATTCGTCGATAGGTAAAAGCTAAATTTCAAGAGTATTCAGGACTATTACAGTCGGTGAAGATTTTAGGGAGAAAATGAGTTAAAAATACTATAGATTTTGAATCGGGACTGCTATAATCCTCAAAAAGAAAGATGTCATTTGGATTGTGGTAAATTGTTTGATAAAGATCTGTATGATCATTTTAGCATGTGTAGAGTTCTTATTTGACAGATTACTAAGTATATGTGTTCCAAAGAGAGAGTGATTTAGATTTTAAAAATGTGCTCTGACATTGTGTACAAAAGTTTAAAGGTCATTAGAAAGATATATACGGGGTTAAATTGATATTTGATTTTGAAAAGTTGTTTGGAAATATTTTATGAAAGTTGAAAGCAACTTCTTCTGGTAAGATTTTCGGGGACAAAAATCCCTATAGGGGGGAGAATTGTAACAGCCTTATTTTGGGGCTAGTCGTAACAGTGGTTTCGGAACCACTAACCCAAGGCTAGAGAAAATTATTTTAATATTATTTTATGTGTTATAGCATGATTATGTAAGTGCATGAAAATTTTGGTGCATTAATTTTAGCGATTGCGTGCTTAATTATGAAAAAGGACTAAATCGCATAAATTGCAAAAGTGTTGTTGTAACGCCCCGAATTTGGGCCTAGTAGAATTGGGCTTATTGGGCTTTGGGTCTCATAAAATTTAAGAGAGCAAGAAAATGAAAAATGACATGACGACTTTAAAGGTTTAATGATTTTGGAGTGTCTAGGTGTGTTGGAGATGCTCTAGGTTCGAGTTTTGTGGTGAATGATTCTTAATTTAATTAATTAAGGAATCAAGGTTGTGAGTAGTGGGATTTTAGATAAAAATATGTGAAAATGGCACAAATACGCCTGTGGTGAAGTGGCTAAGTGACGCAACTAGGGTGTAAAGAGGTGGCGACATATGCATGCAAGAAGGTCTGAGGTTCGAGTGCCAGCTTAGCTTTATTTTGGAATTTAATTTTAGGCTTCTATAAGGTTGGAAGTGGCGTGTAGAGGGACTCTAAGGAGAAGTGATCAGTAGAGAGAATTTAGGAGAAGGATAAGGGAGATATCATGGAGAAAAGTTAGGAGATGAGGAGTGTGGATGAGGTGGTGCCGAATGGGACTCTAGGGGAAGGCATTTCCGGCTTGTGGCTATAAAAGGTGAGTGTCGAATCCTTTGAAGGGTTCCTTGAGTTGCCATTATTCTTTTTCTTTCTTTCCTTCCCCTCAATCGATTCCTCCCATAGCCAAACTCTCCTATTACCAAAATCTCCTAAACCTGAATCCCTTTTTGTCAGATTCTCACATAGCCAAACTCTTTCATTGCCGAATTACCACCATCTTTTTCCTTGCTGAAATTCCTATTAGTGCTGAACCTTTGTGGTTGTTCCTCCATCACAAATCGATTGTTATCTACTATCAGTCAGGGTTAAAAGTTGAATCTCGTTCAGTAGCTATCTAGGCCGCAAGATCAAAGGTAGATTCGGTAAGTATTCAGTTAATCCCCCTTAGCGTGTTTTGTTAAAAGCCAAAGGGCTATCTAACTTCTCATTATCGTTAATTTTGTATTAACAAGGGTAAGGTTCAGAGATCGCAAGCGTGGTAAGGATCATTAGCAAAGTGTAAGTGTACTCAACTAGATTACGGTTTAAGTAAATGGCCGAATGTGAGTATGATCTATAGGGGTGACTTGTGTGGATTATGAGTCACTCGAATTTTTATAATGTATGCGTGGGTGTAGATCTAGGGGATACTCGGGAATAGTAGCTAAGGAAGGGCTACTAGAACCGGTGGCACACGGTAAGGATACGGTAAGGCTTCGGCTTTTGGTAAATGTTTTGATTCAGTATGGGTGATTGATTGAAGGTTGGTTGGTTGTAGGTTCGAGGTAAAGGATAGTATAGCACGCCGTAGTAACCAGGTGTGTACAAACACTACACACACATGATATGGCAATGTCGGAAAGCCGAAAAGCCGAAAGTGGCTAAATGGGCCCGATGGACCCTGAGGCTAAGTTTGATGAAATTGATTGATTTGGTTATATGAATTGAGTTAGTATGCATGTTACATGATCTGGAATTTTTTCGGGCCTAATAGGCCATATGAATGAGATCTGGGCCTAATGGGCCATAAGGATGTGGTTTGGGCATAATGGGCTATATGAACGTGAAATAAGCTTGATGGGCTTTATGGGGACATAGACAAGTATGCTTGGGTTAAATGGACTTTAGGCCTAGTTTTGACCAAGTCTTAAATCGCATAAGACTTAATCTAATAATTAAACATGTCCATGGACAAGTCGCTGGGCTAGAGTGCGGCAACGGACATATGTATGTCTAGGATTGGATCCAGGGAGAGCTTGGTACTTAAGCGGTCCTAATGGCCCACCTCCTCTTCTCTGGAATCCTACCTGGTGCATAGTGTCTGTTCACTTTAGCCGCAAGGACTTGTTAATAGGCCAAAGTTCATAACTAAAACCCGAGAGGAACTAAACCCCTGATTGATCGTATTAGGAAGCATGAGGCTCAAGAATTTAGAGCCAAGGATGACGATGATGCAGATCGAGACGAATTTTTGCTCGATAACACCATTAGAGTATTCGACGAACTGTCTTGTACACCCGACGAGTGTCTAAGGTGTGTCATATCACTATTACGAGATTCTGCCTACTACTGGTGGAATACGCTTGTGTCGGTTGTCCCGAAAGAGAAGGTTACCTGGGAGTTCTTTCAGGCAGAATTCTATAAGAAATATATAAGCCAGCGCTTTATTGATTCTAAGCGCAAAGAGTTCCTCGAGCTCAAACAGGGTCGTATGACTATATCCGAATATGAGCGCAAATTTATGTGACTCAGTAGTTTCATCGGAAGCTGCTATGTGCCAGAGATTTGAGGATGGCTTAAATAAGAATATAAAGCTTCTAGTCGATATTTTGGGAATTAATGAGTTCGTTGTGCTGGTTGAACGAGCTTGTAAAGCTGAAGAGCTGGGAAAGGAAAAACAGAAAGCTGAGTTTGAATCTAAAGACATTCGAAAGAGGTCCGCAGGCAAATTTTCACAGACGTCTATGAAGAAGTTTAAGAATGACGGTGGTCGATTAAAGCCTAACACCGGGATATCGATACGAGAACGACCACCAGTGAGTTCTCGGGCTACATCAGTTGCAAGTGTGGATAATGAGAAATTTAGCAAATCGGAGTGTAAGTAATGTGGTAGAAGACATCTTGGAGAGTGTTGGGGTAAATCTATTTCTCGCTCGCGTTACAAGTGTGGCTCACAGGATCACTTTATTCGAGATTGCCCGGAGACCGTAGGGAAGGGTACTGTTCAGAATGCGAGACTGAGCTGCGCTACAGCTAGAGGTAGATCATCTCGTTTTGGGGGTGGTAGGAATGGTGCACAGAGTGGGGCTTCAGATGCGCATGTTCGATCAGATGCTCGTGTACCAGCTAGAGCTTACGCCATCTGTGCTAGAGAGAAGGCTTCATCCCCTGATGTTATTACTGGTATTTTTACTCTTTTTGATACTAATGTGACTGCCTTAATTGATCCCGGCTCGACTCACTCGTATATGTGTGAAGCATTAGCATCCAGTAAGACTCTACCTGTTGAGTCTACTGAGTTTGTAACTCGGGTTTCAAACCCTCTGGGTCAGTGGGTATTAGTTGACAAAGTGTGTAACAACTCCCCATTGAAGATTCGAGACATGTGCTTTCCGGCTGATCTGATGCTATTGCCTTTTGATGAGTTTGACATTATTCTTGGCAAGGATTGGTTGATAGTTCATGACGCGATAGTAAACTGTATACGAAAGACTATTAATTTGAGATGCCAGAATAATGAGAGGATCCGAATTGAATCTGTGGGCTTGAATGGACTATCGACTGTGATATCCTCAATGTCGGCTCGACGATATTTGGGAAAGGGTTGTGGAGCTTTACTTGCGTACGTGATTCACATGAAAGTAGTAGAAAAGAGGATTGAGTCAGTGCCAGTAGTTAGTGAATATACAGATGTATTTCCGAAAGAATTGCCAGGATTACCACCAGAACGCAAAGTGGAATTTAGTATTGAGCTAAAGCCAAGGACTACACCGATCTCGATAGCTCCGTATAGAATGGTACCGACTGAATTGAGAGAATTGAAGATTCAGCTGCAAGAGTTGACGGATAAAGGTTTTGCCCGACCTAGTTTTTCTCCCTGGGGTGCGCCCGTTTTATTTGTGAGAAAGAAGGATGGAACTTTGAGGATGTGCATTGATTATCAGCAGCTCAATAAAGTAACCGTGAAGAACAAATATCTGTTGCCATGAATTGATGATTTATTCGACTAGCTTAAGGGAGCCTCAGTATTTTCACAAATTGATCTGAGGTCGGGATACTACCAGATGCGAGTTAGAGAATCAGATATACCAAAGACTTCCTTTCAGACAAGATACGGCCACTATGAATTTTTAGTGATGCCTTTTGGACTCACTAACGCCCCTGCCATTTTTATGGATCTGATGAATAGAATATTCAAACCCTATCTACATCAGTTTTTTAGGGTATTTATTGATGATATACTGATCTATTCACGAGACAAAACCGAGCATGCTGAGCATTTGAGGCTAGTACTACAAATTTTGCGTGTAAAACAATTATATGCAAAATTCAGCAAATGTGAGTTTTGGTTGAACAAAGTTATTTTCCTGGGACATGTTATTTCAGCAGTAGGCATTCGAGTTGATCCGAGTAAAGTTTTAGCCATACTTGATTGGAAACCCCCTCGGAATGTTTCCGAGATTCGTAGTTTTCTCAGACTTGCTGGGTATTACAGATGCTTCATAAAAGGGTTTTCTATGATAGCATCCCCGATGACAAAGCTACTTTAGAAGGATGTGAAATTTGAGTGGTCAGAAAGGTGTCAAAAGAGTTTTAATCAACTGAAGACCCTGTTAACAGAAGCTCCTGTGCTCGTCTAGCCAGAATCGGGTAACGAGTTCGTTATTTTTAGTGATGCATCTCTAAATGGGCTGGGTTGTGTAATGATGCAAGAAGGTAAAGTTGTAGCCTATGCTTCGAGACAGTAGAAGCCACACGAGAGGAATTATCCAACGCACGACCTTGAATTGGCTTCTATAGTCTTTGCTTTGAAGATCTGGTGTCAGTACTTATTCAGTGAGAAATGCCATGTCTTCTCAGGTCATAAAAGTTTGAAGTATTTAATGACTTAGAGAGATCTGAATTTGAGGCAGCGACGGTGGTTAGAGTTATTGTATGAACTCGTGATTGATTATCACTCAGGAAAGGCGAATGTGGTCGCGGATGCACTTAGCCAGAAGTCGATGTTTGCTTTACGTGCTATGAATACGAAGATAGACATAACCGAAGATGGTACGATCAATGCTGAGTTAAAAGTGAGGCCATTGCTTGGATAGCAAATTCGAGAAGCTCAAAACATTGATGATGTTTTGAAAGCAAAGAAAAGCCAATGAGGTTCAGGTGAGGATTCGGACTTTCAAGTAGATATTGAAGGATGTTTACAATTCAAGAACCGAATTTGTGTACTGAAGAATCCTGAATTGATTCGGATGATTTGTGACGAAGCTCATAGTAGTAGATTTTTGGTTCATTCGGGTAGAACAAAAATGTATAATGACCTAAAACAATTATACTGGTGGCACGGGATGAAATGTGACATTTCAGATTATGTGTCGAAGTGCTTGATATGCCAGCAAGTGAAAGCTGAACATCAAGTGCCATCGGGATTACTTCAACCGAACATGATACCTGAATGGAAGTAGGATCAGGTTACGATGGATTTTGTATCGGGTTTGCCCCTGACACCGAGTAAAAATGAGTCAATTTGGGTAATAGTTGACAGGTTGACGAAATCGGTCCATTTTATCCTAGTACGTACTGATTTTTCCCTTGATAAATTGGCAGAGTTATACATATCGCAGATAGTACAGTTACACGGAGTACCTATTTCTATTGTGTCGGATAGAGACCCGAGATTCACATTGCAGTTTTGGAAGAAGTTACAAGATGCTTTGGGAATTAAGTTACACTTCAGTACTGCTTTTCATCCTCAATCGAATGGTCAATCTGAGTGTGTTATCCAAATACTCGAGGATATGATGAGATGTTGCATTTTCGAGTTTGGAGGTACGTGGGAGCGATACTTACCTTTGTTTGAATTCGCTTATAATAATATCTTGCAAGCTAGTATCAAAATGGCTCCCTATGAGGCTTTATACGGTCGTAAATGCCGTACACCATTGTTCTGGACTGAGCTGGCTGAAAACAAGGTACACGGGGTTGATTTCGTCAAAGAAGCTGAACAGAAAGTGGCAATAATTTGTGATAGTTTGAAAGAAGCGTCAGATTGCCAAAAATCTTACGCAGACTTGAAACGTAAGGACATTGAGTTTCAGATTGGAGATAGGGTGTTTTTGAAAGTTTCACCGTGGAAAAAGATAATTAGATTTGGTCGTAAAGGAAAGTTGAGTACGAGAGTTATTGGGCCGTATGAAGTTGTTGAGCGTATCGGGCTAGTGGCGTATAGATTAAAGTTACCCTCTAATCTTGACAGGATTCACGATGTGTTCCACGTGTCGATGCTTCGACGATACAGATCGGATCCTTCTCATGTAATTAGTCCAACAGAAATCGAGATTCAGCCTGATTTGACTTATGAAGACGAACCGATTTGCATATTAGCTCATGAAGTGAAGGAGTTGCGAAATAAGAAAATAGCGCTAGTTAAAGTATTGTGGCGTAAATACGGGGTCGAGGAAGCAACCTGGGAGCAAAGGAATCAATGAAAGACCAGTATCCGCACTTATTTGTCGGTAAGATTTTCGTGGACGAAAATTTCTTTTAAGGGGGAGTTGTAACAGCCCAATTATGACCCTAATCGGAACGGTGGTTTCGAAACCACAAATCCAATTTTTATGATTATTTTATTTTATTTTATTTATTTACTATTATTATTATTATTGTTCGTGTTTGATATTTATGCTTGGTCTTATATAAAAATTTCATATAGTTAAATTCTTGTTAATGTGAATAATTTTAGTAAAAGACTAAATTGAACAAGAAAGAAAATAAGTTGTATTGTGAAATTTAGGATTCAATTGAATAGGCTTTATTTGAGTGGCACTTAAAGAGACAATTTGTCCATGAAGAAATAGAGATGGACGGCAACATGGCTAAAGAGCCATTAAGGAATATTTTATAGTTTTTATTATATAGTAGTGAAGAAATTTAATAATGAAAGGATATTATTAAAATAAAGAAGACATAATTTTGTTTCATCTCTCTCCTTCTTCATCTTCTTCACCGAATTTTCAAGGGAGAAAGAAGCTTAAAACTTTCATCTCCATTCGGTTGTGCATGTCCCTTTTTGGTGAGTAATTGAGCTTAATTTCTATGAAATTTATCATTTTTGGGTAAATTCCTTCAAATACTATACATTACATGTGAAAAAAATTGAGTTTGAGACAGGTCATATATTCGACCATGTATGATTATTGTTGCTTTGTTAGATTTAATGTTTAAGTGTAAATTTAGGCTTGGAATCAATCATGTTGGAGTAGGAAATCTAGTTGAATGGAGATTGAGGGCTTAGATTATGAGATTTTAAAAATTTAAGGTAGAAAATGTAAAATAAATGGTTGGTATAGACTTGCATAAAGGTGGGGAAAATTCGGCCCTTAAGAGAAAAATTCAAATTGTATGTATTTTTGTATTTTTTATGCTTTGGGGATCAAACTGTAAAATATGAAAATTTTTGGGGTAAAAGAGTGAATTTTTCGATTTGCTGTTATGATTAAATTGAATAGCAATTTGGTTTTATAATGAGCTTGAGGGACGTTCGGCCTTAGCTCAAACATGTATAAAGTGTCTTAGTTCGAATGATTGGGAAATAGTACTAAATTGTATGAATTCTTTTAGTAGTAAAGGGCATTTGGCCATGGGGAAATTGAATTATAAACAAGTATAATTGTTGTGAATGGTATGTTTGGGACTTAATTGAATCTGGTGTGAAATTATAGAGGTGAATTCGTAATGATTATATATTCTTGCAGCTGAATTGATTTGAGTTGAATTAATTAGAAATGAATTGAACAAATGTTATTTGACATTTCTTAGATCGTGATCAAAAAGAAAAGGGGTTAGATCGAGGAAAGGCCAAAGGGGACGAATAGTCGGGAAATTTGAATTTATCGAATTCCAGGTAAGTCCCTAAGCAATTTAAATAATGTGAAATTCCTCTATGTACTTATATAAGTATATACATATAATAATGTGAATGTCTCCAAATTTTGTTCTTGGTCGAATATGAGATTACAATTGCATGTTTAAGTATAATTGTGATAAGAAGTTGATTTCACATATGTACATATCTAAGCTTACATGTACAATCTTGAGAAAATCGAATGAAATGGGTTGATCATGCATGAAATAGCTAGATGTGAGAGTATCATGTGAATGTGTATGTGTACAAACAAAATATATGAATGGTTCGGACGATTGAGATAGATTAAATGATATAATGCCAAAATTATGGTAGGTGTATGTAATTGAAATGAATGAACATTTTGGATTGATTTGTGGATAAGTAGAAAGTATGGATTAATGAATATCATTGGTTAATTATACTATCATGACTCTATAAGCATAAGGCCGAATATAATGGTAAATAGCAAAGGAAAGAATTGAGGATCGAATATACATGATTATGTGAGCTAAATGTCTTAAGATGTGAACTTGTATATGATGTTTAAGTGATATTACAATTTGCACTGTGTTTGTGGAATGATTTCGTAATGGCTCCATGTGAGCGATACGTTATGAGAAGTATTAAAGTAATGGCTCTATGTGAGCGATACGTTACGAGAAGTATTAAAGTAACGGCTCTATGTGAGCGATACGTTACGAGAAATATTAAAGTGACGGCTCTATATGAGCGATACGTTACTAAGTCCTATTAACAAGTGTGTAAGTATGAGGTTCATTAAAGAATTTCTATTGTTAATGATATTATGTATTCGAAAATTTTACGAGTGTATTATCACCTGCGAGGCATGAATGGTTAAATTGGATGGGTAAGTAAACTAATGGTATGTATATTATACCTATTAATTTGAGACTTTTGGTAGCTTGTATTGCAAGTAGAAAATTTGGTAAGTACATGACTAGTATGGTAGTAATTATTTTTATGCGAGTACGGTATAGGAAAATTATTATAAGTATATGATGCGGATATAATTTCATCTTTTAATGGTTGTGATTAAAGGTATGGTTATTATCAAGAGATTAGGTTTCGAATTTTATTAAATGAAAGTAGGTTTATATTCTTTAATGAATATTAATTGCTTAAACTTACTAAGCTATAATAATTTACTTGGTGTGTTTTATGCATTGTTCGTTAGATTTTCAAGTTGAAGCTCAAGCTCAGGGATCGTCGTCAAAGTCAATCACATTACCATCTCTTTTGGTATTTTGTTGTTTTTGAATCCAATATCCATGGCATGTATAGGCTGAATTATGTATGGAAATGTTTTAATTGGGACAAATGTGAATATAGAAAGAGGCCATACGAAAATGGCTATCTTACTATGTTGGGTTGACTTGTTTATGAGTAGAGTAATGTAAGTGTTATGCTTAATAAGTCTTGATATTAATGCTTAGATAGGTACGGATTTTGTGATAAGTATTTTAGAAATTTAATACCTTGGCAGAATATATATATTTATGTGGTAAGTATGAATGCATGTATATAATCATGGATACTACACATAGTGTATTAAAGTAATTGATTTTTCCTTTATATATGTATAATTGTATACATGTGCCATAAGTTGGTTTAGAATTTAAGTTATGTCGTTGTTATTAAATGGGATATGCTTGTTAAAATAGAATGGCATGAAATTGCATGCAGTTATTTTATAAAGGTGCATAGATTCATTTTCGATCGTGTAATACCTCGAACTCTAATCCGGCGACGAATACGAGTTAGGGGTGTTACATTGATATATTAAATGGTTATGATATGGTAAGTATATAGATGAACAGTGCTTGGGCATAATTGTGATTTAGTCCTGCAAATTGGTATGTTTGGATTTTGTTTTGAATGTATAGATGGAAAGATATTGAATGTATTGTTGTGTGATTTCTCTAGTGGTCAAATATGCATGATTTGGAGTGGCTATTTGGTATATTTTGGTGTGGAACACGGGCGTGCCTAAAAATCGTGGGTGAATTGGTAGAATGTAGATTAGTAGCACACGACCTCGACACGGGGGTGTTAGCTAGCCTTGGTGTACAGATCAGTAGCTAGCTAAGAGTACATGGCCATGGCACACGGGCGTGTTTGGTGGCCGTGGTGGGGAAGTCGGTATATGGCCTAATAGTGCACGGCCATGGCACATGGGCGTGCCTACTGACCGTGTTGGTATAGTCAGTATACGGACACAGAAGGACACACGGGGTGCCTAGAAGCCGTGGAGGGCAGACGGTCTCCTTCCACGGGCGTGTAACCCCTGAATCTTAGAAAAGTTTTTAATTTTTATGAAATTTTGTATGTGTTTTGGTTTAGTCCCGACCGATTTATAAGCATGGTTGAGGTCTCGTTGACCATATTTAAGGGACGTTGTATGCGTGATGGATGAATGAAATGTATGAAATGTTATGAATGTTTTCGATCTATCTGGTAATGCTTCTAACCCTAATTTGATGACGGGTTATAGGGGTGTTACAAATAAGGCTTTGTACTCTGATTTGACTTTAGATTTTGAGTTTTATTGTTTTTGTTTCAACTGTTTACTTAATTGTTGAACCTGGATAAATTTCTTAAATTTAAACATGGGCTCCTATCATTACATAATTGTTGAACTCTAATCCAGCGACGAATACGAGTTAGGGGTGTTACATTTATATATTAAATGGTTATGATATGGTAAGTATATAGATGAACGGTGCTTGGGCATAATTGTGATTTAGTCCTGCAAATTGGTATGTTTGGATTTTGTTTTGAATGTATAGATGGAAAGATATTGAATGTATTGTTGTGTGATTTCTCTAGTGGTCAAATATGCATGATTTAGAGTGGCTATTTGGTATATTTTGGTGTGGAACACGGGCGTGCCTAAAGATCATGGGTGAATTGGTAGAATGTAGATTAGTAGCACACGACCTCGACACGGGGGTGTTAGCTAGCCGTGGTGTACAGGTCAGTAGCTAGCTAAGAGTACATGGCCATGGCACACGGGCGTGTTTGGTGGCCATGGTGGGGAAGTCGGTATATGGCCTAATAGTGCACGGCCATGGCACATGGGTGTGCCTACTGACCGTGTTGGTATAGTCAGTATACGGACACAGAAGGACACACGGGGTGCCTAGAAGCCGTGGAGGGCAGACGGTCTCCTTCCACGGGCGTGTAACCCCTGAATCTTAGAAAAGTTTTTAATTTTTATGAAATTTTGTATGTGTTTTGGTTTAGTCCCGACCGATTTATAAGCATGTTTGAGGTCTCGTTGACCATATTTAAGGGACATTGTATGCGTGATGGATGAATGAAATGTATGAAATGTTATGAATGTTTTCGATCTGTCTGGTAATGCTTCTAACCCTAATTTGATGACGGGTTCAAGATAGGGGTGTTACAAATAAGGCTTTGTACTCTGATTTGACTTTAGATTTTGAGTTTTATTGTTTTTGTTTCAACTGTTTACTTAATTGTTGAACCTGGATAAATTTCTTAAATTTAAACATGGGCTCCTATCATTACATAACAAGAATCAAGGATTTTGGTCTTTTAGGCCTCAAAATTTTAACTTAGCAAAATTGTTTTGAATTATGCCTTTGATGTGAGATTCCCGGATTCGGCCATAACATCTGGGCCGGGTCTTGGGCTGTTATATTTAGTGGGATCAAAGCCCGATTGCAAAGCTCGGGCTGTGAAATGGGCCTTAGATTTTGGGTTTTTAAAACAAACAGATTAAAAAGTTTTTACAGGATTCTTTAAGTGTGGTTCACCGAGCCCTCGACGTCGAGCCAAGTAAGTTTTCTGTACTTGCATTTGCTTTAAATATTGAACTATATCTAGATATTGGGCCACTTAAACAATAGGTTTTTAGAGACTAAAGCCCGTAGGAAACTTAAGCCTATAGTGGATTTACGACTGCGAAACATCTTCTAAAATTGTTAAATGCATAAGACATGTGCTTTAAACAGTGAAACTATGAACTAATTTCATAAAAATTTTAATCTAGAAATACGCAACGATGAGCGCTAGAAGAGGTGCAAAAGGTCGCGGCTGGGTCGTCAGTGCCGGGCCAAATGCCCGACGTTAGAGTAGAGGAGGCTCCAGCCTCACCAATAACTGAAACGGGACCATATGATCGAGCTGCCGCTATAGAAGATGTAGTATTGTAGGTCATGTTAAGGATTATAGAAAGGGTCGTTGGGCCCAATAATGGTACGGAGAGTCGTGGGTCAATCATGGAGAAACTCCGAGCGAATGTGGTGGAGATTTTCGAAGGAGTAGCTGGGGTTGCCCCGAATGTGCGCAGTACTGGTTGGAAGCTATGGAAAGAATAATGGACGACCTGGACTGCTCAGCAGAACAAAAGTTAAAAGGGGCGATATCTTTACATAGGGATGAAGCTTATCAGTGGTGGTTGACGGTGAAGGAGAGCAACCAACCGGAGCAAATCACTTGGGAGTTCTTTAAATTGATATTCCAGGGGAAATACATTGGAGCAGGCTATGTGGATGCCCGAAGGAAGGAGTTTTTGAGTCTGACTCAGGGAGATAAGTCGGTAGTGGAGTATGAGGCTGAGTTTCTGTGCCTTAGTCGTTATGCCAAAGGAATAGTCACGATAGAGTATGAGAGATGCGTACGGTTCGAGGATGGGTTAAGAGATAACCTTAGGGTGCTTGTAGCTCCACAGAGGGAGCGGGACTTTGCGGTCTTGGTGGAGAAAGCAAAGATAGCAAAAGAGGTAAAACGCATGGATCGCCTTAACAGAGAGAAGGAGAGGGGCAAGAACAAATAGAACGTGGAAGGTATGGGGGCTGGACAGAGACCTACGAGGAGGGCCAGAGTGGATGGGCCGGTTAGAGCTGAGGCCCCTATTGCTGCTGCTACTACCGAGATACCACCTTGTGCTGTGTGTGGAAAAGGCCATGCGGGCGAATGTTGGAGGAGAATATTAGCTTGTTTGATCTGCGGATCTATGGAACATAGGATTAGAAAGTGCCCGAGAAGGCTAGATCAGGTGCGAGCCGATGGCAGAGGTAATTTTCAACCACTGAAAGATGGCCAGCAGCCGCCTAGAGCCCATGGGCAGGCCAGGGGTGGAAGCGGTTTGGGTCAAGGAGCTCCAGGCAGAGGTACTGGTCATGCGGAGGCGAGGCAGCTAGCTTTGGTCTATGCAGCAGGTTACCAAGGGGAAGAAGACGCTCCAGATGTGAATACTGGTACGTACCCTACCATAGTATACTTAGTGTTTATTTTGGCTTTAGAATTAGAGTGCACAGCGAAACCATAGTGGTGAAACTTAGGTAGTACGATTAATAGTTAGTTGGAAATTTCGAAGACGAAATTTCTTTAAGGGGGTAGAACTGTAACGCCCTGAATTTAGGCCTAGTAGAATTGGGCCTATTGGGCTTTGGGTCTCATAAAATTTAAGTGGGCATGAAAATGACAAATCACATGACAACTTTAAAGGTTTAATGAACTTGGAGTGTCTAGGTGTGTTCGATAAGCTCTGGGTTCGATTTTTGTGGTGGTGGATTCTTTATTTAATTAATTAAGGAATCAAGGATGTGAGTAGTGGGATTTTAGACAAAAAGAAGTGAAAATGGCACAAAGAAGCCTGTGGTGAAGTGGCTAAGTGACACCACTAGGGTGTAGAGAGGTGGCGACATATGCATGCAGGAAGGTCTGAGGTTCGAGTGCTACCTTAACTTTATTTTAGAGTTTAATTTTAGGCTTCTAGAAGGCTGGAAGTGGCGTGTAGAGGGACTCTAAGGAGAATTGATCAGTAGAGAGAATTTAGGAGAAGGATAAGGGAGATATCATGGAGAAAGGTTAGGCGATAAGAAGTGTAGATGAGGTGGTGCCGAATGAGACTCTGGTGGAAGGCATTTTCGGCTTGTGGCAATAAAAGGTGAGTGCCGAATCCTTTGAAGGGTTCCTTGAGTTGCTATTATTCTTTTTCTTTCTTTTCTTCCCCTCAATCGGTTCCTCCCATAGCCAAACTCTCCCATTGCTGAAATCACATAAAGTCGAATCCCTTTTTGCCGGATTCTCTCATAGCCAAACTCTTTCATTGCCGAATTACCACCATCTTTTTCCTTGCCAAAATTCCTATTAGTGCTGAATCTTTGTGATTGTTCCTCCATCACAAATAAATTGTTATCTAATATCAGTCAGGGTTAAAAGCCGAATCTCGTTCAGTAGCTATCTAGGCCGCAGGATCAAAGGTGGATTTGGTAAGTGTTCAGTTAACCCCCTTAGTGTGTTTTGTTAAAAGCCGAAGGGTTATCTAACTTCTCATTGTCGTTAATCTTGTATTATCAAGGGTAAGGTTCGGAGATAGCAAGCATGGTAAGGATCATTAGCAAAGTGTAAGTGTACTCAACTCGATTATGGTTTAAGTAAATGGCCGAATATGAGTATGATCTATAGGGGTGACTTGTGTGGATTATGAGTCACTCAAATTTTGATAATGTATGCATGGGTGCAGATCTAGGGGATACTCGAGAATAGTAGCTAAGGAAGGTCTACTAGAACCGGTGGCACACGATAAGGATACGGTAAGGCTTCTACTTTTTGTAAATGTTTTGATTAAGTATGGGTGAGTGATTGAAGGTTGGTTGATTGTAGGTTCAAGGGTAAGGATAGTATAGCCCATCGCAATAACCAGGTGTGTATGACCTTGTTTCAAAGAGCTTTTATTTCTTCATCAGTTCTGGTCTCTTCTTTGTTAGTTATGTAATAACCAAGAATTATATGTTCATCATGTCAAGAACAGATTGGCTATGCATGAGGAATCATCAACTAGGCGTAAGGTTGATGACGAAGTACAAGATGGAGCTATTCCTCCCTATCTTATGGATCGTGAAAATACCACACATGCTAAGGTATGCTTATAAATGAGGTTGTTTCTTTAGTACCTATATTTATGTCATCAATATATATAACATTATGCTTTGCCCTAGGTTCTCAGCAATACCACATGATATCGGCAATGCCGGAAAGCCAAAAAGCCGAAAGTGGCTAAATAGGCCCGGTGGGCCCTGAGGCTAAGTTTGATGAAATTGATTGATTTGGTTATATGAATTGAGTAGTCATGCATGTTACATGATCTTGAATTGTTTTGGGCCTAATAGGCCATATGAATGAGATCTGGGCCTAATGGGCCATAAGGATGTGATTTGGGCATAATGGGCTATATGAACGTGAAATGGGCTTGATGGGCTTTATGGGGACATAGACAAGTATGCTAGGGTTTAATGGACTTTAGGCCTAGTTCTGACCAACTCTTAAACCGCATAAGACTTAATCTAATAATTAAACATGTCCGTGGGCAAGTCGCTGGGTTAGAGTGTGGCAACGGACATATGCATGTCTAGGATTGGATCTAGAGAGAGCTTGGTACTTAAGAGGTCCTAGTGGCCCACCTTCTCTTCTCTGGAATCCTACCTAGTGCATAGTGTCTGTTCACTTTAGCCGCAAGGACTTGTTAATGGGCCAAAGTTCATAACTAAAACCCGAGAGGGACCAAATATCCCTGATTTGTAAAATTACCAAAATACCCTTGATTTGTGAAATTTCCAAAATACCCATGTTTTGTAAAATTACCTAAATACCCCTATAGAGTAGATTTACGGAAATACCCTTGGGTAGTGAAATGACTAAAATACCCCAATGAAACACCCCACATCCGACCCACGAGCCTTGACCGGATCTGGTATGTTCCTCGATGTAAACTGGTTCAAAATTATTTTGTTACTTTGAAAATTAGTGTGTTTTGAAAGAAAGATTGTTTGTGGGTTGGGCTCGAGTTGAATACATGTTTATTTGATATTGAAAACCCTTTTTATTTCAGGTAGCAAAACATTTAGAGTTTATTTTACATTAAATTGACTTAACCTTTAATAAATAAAATTTCGTAACATAATAAATAAACAGAAATAAAAATCGTTCCACTAGGGCCTTATTACATCAAATTAAAATCCAAAATAAAATAAAATGAAATTTAAAGTATTTAGAAATAAAATGTCCAAATGAAGTAAATTCCTTGATGAGCATGGCCACCACTAAGCTCCTGCTGACCCAGTCCATCACTGTTCATCACCTGAAAAATGTTCCCACAACGGGGTGAGTCAACAGACTCAATGTGTACCACAACACCAAGTCTTAACAAATTCAGAAATTTCATAGCATACATATTCATATATCATTAAATTAAAAATGATGCAACCCGAACCCAAACCTAGATAGCCATCCGCTACACGTCACCCGTACCAACCTGCACACCGTGGTGACTACTAAGTCAACCCTCCATCCGCTACACACCATCGAAGGCAGTCGCTGTAGTCAACGTGCTCATCGCCCTTATATAATCCGTGGCATAGCCACCAGATAGTATTTGTGTCATGTGACACCACATTCAGATAATGTGACCGAAGTCACCACATTCAGATAATGTGACCGAAGTCACCACATTCAGATATTATTGTGACCGAAGTCACCACATTCAGATATTGTGACCGAAGTCACCACATTCACTTCCCCTTTTTCATATAACCCGTATGCCCCATATCATTCATATCATGCATATCATACTTAAATTCACATTCTTATCACTTTTCACCTGTTAGATATAACATATTTCATAATCCTAGTAGGAGTAGGAAACGTACTTGAGTACCTTGTACCATAGCATGGTACCTTAGCCATATTCACATTCTTATAAACATGTTCATATTAAGTATTGCCATAAATTTATTAAAAGATAGTGTGGGGTACACACCTGGTATGCTTAACGAATTCCTTGGAATCCCGAAAAACTGATCTATCGTTTTAGATCTTTTAAGTCCCTACATTCGGCCAACATGTCACTTTTAGCATTACGCCATTCGGCCAAACTTAATGTTTTATTTAAAGCCTAATCGGCTTATGAAACCAAATCCCGAAGGATATTCGTAACCGACTTCTTACCTTTGGTGCTGATTGATGTCTAATCAAATGCCGAAAACTTTGTATCCTTCTTTCTTGAAATCGGCAATCACTAGATTACTTGAATAGATTAGTTTCGGCTTTTGAATAATTAATGAACACATATATTTACCAAACACGGCCTTGGCCGAATGCTATAGACACTTACCTTGTGGATTTTAAATCCCGAAACTCACCGAATAACTAGGGAACATGCGGCCTATGGTGTACCTTCGGGAAAAGAACTTCTCCTTCCTTGTAGCCGACACTTAGTAAATCCCGAAAGATCTCTTCAAAGTTTCGGCAACAAGATATTAATGGGGTTAGTCCTAGATTTCGGCAAATCTTAAAAAAAAAAAAGGATGAAACCGAATGAGATCTTACCTTTACTTTAGGAATCGGCAATCCTTGCTTGAGCCTTTAACAATATTCGGCTATGTAGGCTAGAAGGATCTTGATTTCGACTCTTTGATTGGTATAAAGAAATCGGCTAATGATGGTATCTTGTGTTTTCGGCTTTGGCTAACAAAAAAAAAAAAAAAGAAGAACAAATACTCTAGGAAATTCGGCAGAGAGAAGAGTTGAAAAAAAGAATGAATGGCCCTCTTTTCCTCTAGTAGCCGAAATTACTCCTTACTTGGCCATCACTTCTATTTTGATAGCTTTATCACCTTATTCAAAAATTATTTAATTAAATCCTCATTTATCTCTTATCCTTCCATAAAAGAAATTAATCCATGATTATCACTCCTTTTAGCCGAATTTTAAAGTAATAATAAAAACCTTATCTAAAGCTCCTTCCTTGCCGTCCACTCCTCCCTCTCCTTGACGCCACCTAGCAAAATAAAAGCCTTAGAATTTTGCTTTTTTGGCGACTCGAACACTAATCCTCCCCCCTAGCATGTGGGTCATTTCCAAAGCCTTAAGTGGCACCTCCAGGCCACTTTTCCAAGCCCAATTTCATGTCATATTTCCTCCATAAATTTTCTTAAGGCCACCTTGCCTTAGTTCCCTCTTTTATACTTTAAAACTTAACATTTCTAAGGCATTTCCCTACATTTCCAAGATAAGACATTTCCTTACATTTCCAAGACATTTCCTTACATTTCCAAGACAAGACATTTCCTTACATTTCCAAGACAAGACATTTCCTTACATTTCCAAGGTTCTAAAAATGCACACAACACATCCATATCACAATAGACATGCTATTTCATAAAATTAAGCAAAAATGCATAAGCCCAATTTCAGGATATTACAATTCTACCCCCTTAAAATAATTTCATCCTCGAAATTATCCATGCTGAAATAAGTGAGGGTATTGTTGTCGCATTGCCTCTTCTGGCTCCCACAAAGCTTCCTCCGCTCCATGATTGTGCCATAAAACTTTGACTAGAGGAACTGACTTCCTCCGTAACACTTTCACATCACGTTCCAACATTTGAATTGGCTCTTCCTCGTAGGACAAATCTGGTCTTAGCTCCACCTCCTCGACTGGTACCACATGAGATAGGTCTGATCGATATCGACGTAGCATGGACACATGGAATACGTCGTGCATCTGCTTCAATTCCTGTGGCAACTATAGCTGGCATGCCACTGGTCCAATTCGCTTCAATACTTGATAGGGTCCTATAAACCTTAGACTTAACTTTCCTTTTTGTCCAAATCTCATTACCTTCTTCCAAAGTGACACTTTAAGGAACACTTGATCCCCCACATCGAACTCTATTTCCTTCCATTTCAGATCCGTGTACGACTTTTGCCTATCAGTTGCTTCCTTTAACCGTGGCTGAATTATCTCAACCTTTTCTTCAGATTCTACCACCATTTCTGGACCCAAAACTCGACGTTCTCCCAATTCCATCCAACATGTAGGAGTCAACACTTTCGACCATACAACGCTTCATACGGTGCCATCTGAATACTAGCCTAATAGCTGTTGTTGTAGGCGAACTCTACTAAAGGCAAATAGTCTTCCCAACTTCCTTGGAAATCCATCACACAGCCTCTCAACATATCCTCCAACACTTGGATTACTCGTTCAGACTGCCCGTCTGATTGTGGATGAAAAGCCGTAGTGAAGTCTAACTTAGTGCCTAAAGCTTGATGAAGTGCCCTCCAAAACCGAGACGTAAATCTTGGGTCTCTATCCGAAATGATTGACACCAGCACTCCATGTAACCTCACAATTTCCGCCACATATAATTTGGCCAACTTCTGAAGAGAATAATCAACTCTTACCAGAATGAACTGCGCGGACTTGGTGAAACGATCCACTATTACCTATACCGAGTCCTTCTTAGTAGGCGTAAGGGGAAGCCCACTAACGAAGTCCATGGTAATTCTCTCCCATTTCCACTGCGGAATCATCATCGGTTGAAGTAGTCCTGACGGAACTTGGTGTTCAGCCTTAACTTACTGACACGTCAAACACTTGCCAACAAATTCTGTAACTTCCTTCTTCAAACCAGGCCACCAAAATTGTTCCCTTAGATCCCTGTACAGCTTAGTGCCTCTAGGATGCATGGCATAAGGGCTACTATGCACTTCCCGAAGAATCCTCTGTCTTAACTCCTCGTTCCTCGGCATACAGACCTTTCCCTTGAAGCACAATACTCCCTCATCATTAACACCATAATCCTCTAACTCTCCATTTTGTACTTGTTGTAACTTACCACTTAGATCCTCATCCACCAACTGACTTTCCTTTACCTTATTCAACCATGTTGGTTTGACTTGCAATTCCGTCAGCAGACTCCCATCATCATACAAACTCAAGTGTGCGAACATCGCCTTCAGGTTCGACACAACTTTCTGACTTAAGGCATCTGCTACCACATTCACCTTGCCCGGGTGGTACTCTATCGAACAATCGTAATCCTTTAGTAATTCCACCCACCTTCGCTGCCTCAGATTCAACTCCTTCTGAGTTAATAAGTACTTGAGACTCTTGTGGTCTGTGTAGATCACTAACTTTTCCCCATAAAGGTAGTGCCTCCAAACCTTAAGAGCGAAAACCACTGCTGCCAATTCCAAGTCATGGGTTGGGTAGTTAACCTCATGCGGCCTTAACTGTCGAGACGCATAAGCGACTACTTTTCCATCTTGCATTAGAACACACCCTAATCCCGTATGTGAAGCGTCACAGTACACCACAAACTCCTTACCTGCCTCCGGCTGAATTAACACTGGAGCTTCAGTCAAAACCCAAAATGAATGCCTACCCTTGATGATATTCGGCCAAATCAATACAAAAAGGGAGTGGGAAGTTTTGGCAATATGGTTATGAAAGAAGAAAGATATGTGTATAAAAATTAAGGAAGTATGTGAGTAAAAAAGATAATAAAAATGAGAGAGAGAGGATTCAGTTTTAGCAACAATGGAAGAAAAGAAAAGTGAGTTTGGGGAAGAAAGAGGTTCGGCCAAATCAAAGGAAAAGGAAATGTGGTTGAGCAAAAATCAAAAGAAGAAAAGAGAGAGATTGGAGAAAAAAAGTTCGGCCAAGCACCTAGTTTGCCGAAAAGAAAAGTGCACAAAATGTAAAAATGAGTTTTCGGTTTCAAAAGGAAGAATGAGAGAAAGAAAATAGTATTTGGTTCAAACAAAATGAGAGCTAAAACCAAAAGTAAAATTGCACAATGTGCTTATGGTGCATTCGGCCAAAGAGGGATTTGCTTCGAGAGGAAGAGAAAAATATGCCAAAAGGTGCACAAATGCTAAAGTTGGCCAAATATCCCCCCAAACCTCCTACCAACATTCAGCCACCCCCCTAGCCACACATGCCGTCCACATACATTAACTAAAGGCCTTGGAATAGTTTCCAAAACATCTTCCTTAAGCCAAGCCTTATGTCCCCCCATCCTTCTATAACCTTAAGATTCCTTTCCCAAAATACAAACTTTCCTAAACCAATATTCAACTTACCAAAAATTTGAAAGTCCAACTTTTCATAATTTGAACTTAGCCAACACTTAATGCTAGGATGTACAAAAAATAAAATCCTCAATATGCTTTCCATGCTACTCGAACCATTTCTCTCAAGCAACCTTTCAAGCTCCTTATCCACTATGCTACTAACTCCTCATGTGCTTTAACTTAACACTTAAATTAAGTGTCAAGCTCACTTAATCCACTTCACTAAATTTTCCATACTAAAAATTATTCTAGCTTAGCTAATATTTCCAAGCCTTCACACAATATACTAAGCATACAATAACAATCATATCCAAGCTAATCACAAGTAACAACATGGTGCTCTAATATTTTTAAGATATTACAATTCTACCCCCTTAAGAAAACTTCGTCCTCGAAATTACCTGATCAAAAGAGTTGAGGGTACTGCTGCCTCATCATATCCTCCGGTTCCCACGTAGCTTCTTCCACGCCATGATTCCGCCATAAAACCTTCACTAAAGGAACTGACTTCTTGCGTAAAACTTTTACGTCTCGATCTAGAATCTGCACAGGTTCCTCTTCCACCGTCAAATCTGGACTCACCTCTATTTCCTCTACTGCCACGACATGCGATGGATCAGAACTATAGCGTCTAAGCATGGAGACATGGAACACATCGTGAATCTGACTCAGTTCTGATGGCAACTCGAGCTGATAAGCTACTGGTCCCACTCGTCTCAACACCTTATACGGCTCAATAAACCTTGGACATAACTTCCCTTTTTTTCCCAAATCTTAACACTTTCTTCCATGGCGAGACCTTCAGAAAAACTTTGTCACCCACGGCAAACTCTATATCCCTCCGCTTGAGATCAGCAAACGACTTTTGCCTATCCGAAGCTTCCTTCAGACGAGCCTGAATTATCTTAACCTTATCCTCAGTCTCTGTAACCAACTCTGGTCCTAACATCTGATGCTTACCCAACTCAGTCCGGCATGTAGGTGTGCGACACCTCCTACCATACAACGCCTCATATGGTGCCATCTTCATGCTTGCCTGATAACTATTGTTGTATGCGAACTCAGCTAATGGCAAAAACTCTTCCCAGCTGCCTCTAAAGTCCAAAACACATCCTCTCAACATATCTATACCAAATTCAACTTCACAATCCGGAGGCAGTCCCGGAAGTTCTTCTGAAAATACGTCCACATATTCCTTTACCGTTCAAACATTCCCTACAGTAGACTCTTTAACCTCCAACGCACACACATGGACCACAAATGCCTCACAGCCCTTCCTAACCAACTTCATAGCTTTCAGCGCAGATACCACGTTGGATAGATAATCTCTTCTATTACCTATCATAACCACTTCTTCGCCATTAGCTGCCTTCAAAACCATGTGCTTAGCAGCGCAATCCAAACTTGCTTGGTACTTGACCAACCAATCCATCCCAAGAATCAGATCAAACTCCTCAAACGGCAGTTCCATCAGATCAGCTACGAACACTACCCCTTGAAGTTCTAGGGGTACATCTCTATACAGCTTATTTACTTCTACATAGTGACCTAAAGGGCTAAGTACGATCATCTTCCTAGAAGTAGTCTTAGAATCTAAGCTCATGGTCTTTACTATGCTACTAGCAACATACGAATGTGTCGAACCCACATCTATCAAAGCAGTATATGGCACACCAAAGATTAAGAACGTACCAGTTATGACGTCCGGTGCATCGCCCTCCTCTCGACGTCTCGCTGCATACACCAAACCAGGTTGTCTTGCCTCAGTGTTGCCAGTACCTCTGCCATTACCTCCTCGACCAGAACCATTACCTCCTCTACCATTACCACGACCTCTCTGCGGTGGCGGTCCCTCCTTTCTGAACTGAGCACGACCTTGACCTTCATATTGATTCTCGTTCAGCTTACGTGGGACGTCTCTCTCACACGATGATCCAGCGAGCCACACTCGAAACATCCTTTCCCTCCAGTCCAACATTCGCCCCAATGATATTTCACACATCGGTTACACTGTGCTGGTCCCTGATTAGCAGTAATAGGCCTTCCAGACTGATTCAGCCCACTCTGCCTAGCCCTCTTCTGAGAATTACCGGTTGACCCGGATGATCCATAACCTCTCTTATGCTTATTCCAGTCGTAACTCTGCCTTCCAGATTCCTTTATCCCTTCGGCTATCTTAGCCTTTTCAACTAAAGCAGCAAACTCTCACTCCTGATGTGGAGCAATCAGCAATCTCAGCTCGTCCCTTAAACCATCCTCGAACCGAACACATCGCTCGTGCTTCGAAGCCACAATACCTCCAGCATACCGGCTCAATCTTAAAAATTCTGCCTCATATTCTGATACGGACTTACTACCTTGGACCAAACTCAGGAATGCCTTACGCTGCACATCAATGTAATTAGACCCCACGTATTTCCGCTGATACGCTGCCTTGAAATAATCCCAAGTGATATCCTCCGCCGCAAAGACTATTCCGCATCTTGTGAGCCACCATCGATATGACTCATCCCGAAGAAGCGACACAATCCCTTTCAGCTTGTCCTCAGCATTCAGATCCAAGTCATCCATGATTCGCTCCGTCGCCTCTAGCCAATATTCAGTCGCACTAGGAGCTACACCAGAAACACCTCGAAATACCTCCGCTCCATTGGATCGGAGTCGCTCGAGTACAGATTTTCGAGCTCCCGTGCCTCCACTTAATCCAGCTACCCTCTCTAGAACTCGCAGCACCGCTTGAGACACTGCGTCATCCCCCGTTTGGTCCTGATGCTCAACTCCAACCTTTGGTGGGGGTGGTGGTACCTCATTCTCGGATCCTTGACAAGACCTCACTGGTTCAGACACAGCCATCCTACCACGACCGCATCCACGAGTAATACGACCTCGACCTTGAGTACTCATGTCTAAAGTCTCGACTTATCTGATTTAGAAGTTTTATGCATTAGTCATTATTCCACTTTCTTTAAAACAAAGTTTTATGAATAATTATAATAAGAGATTGTTTCGTGAGTACATCTAACCTATAGTTTTGGGTCTCTAGAGTAGTTCCTACTACTATTCAGTCATGCCAACATCATCATATCATATCATCAAAATCAACAGTTTGATGTACTTACCAGGGCGGATTGATGCCGGAGACTCGGGGCCATGCCTTTCCAACCATAAAATTTCCAACAAAAACATTTTAAAGCCATACTTTAAAACATTTTGGGCCTCGGGCCCACAACTGAGCTTTTGAACTTAGCTCTGATATCAATTTGTAACACCCCAAACCCGGTCAATACGCCATGACCGAATCCGGCATGCCACGAAGAAAAACGTTTTGATGAAAACGAGTTAACGATTAAATTTTAGTGAAAAACTTTTTATTATTCTAAATTCGTAGAAAATTAAATTGAAAACTGATAAATTACTTTGAAATTCCGTAAATAGATCTTTTAAAAAAAAACTTAGTCGCAGCTTAGATTCGTAAACTATTTATAAATTAAAGAGAAACTAAAGCAATTAGGTTGAAAATCGTATCTAATAGAAATTTGGAAACTTAAGTTTTGGAAAATAGTATAAGTTATCGAAAACACTTAAGATGTTAAATTTTATTAAATAATTTATGTTACCAGATGGTAACGGTTTGAAAACTATCGCGATTTGTATTTTAGAAAACTTTGTGCACATACTATTAATTAAACCATATAATTTGTAAGCCATATTTAAATCAAATCCAAAGCATATAAATAATCCAAATCATAATTAAACAGGCCTTATTACAAATCCACAAAAAGATGAAAACCAAATTAAAATAAAGTACCCAAATGGAAGTTCATGTAAAACCAAATTTTATTGCATGGCCTCCTCGAGTTCATCCGGCTCCTCATCCGTGAATTTACGCATCACCTGAAAAGGTAAGGGAGAAGGTGAGTCACCAAGACTCAGTGCATAATCCCTCTCCCGGGTAATTGCCACGTACTTACACAAATTATAACCAAACAATATATATATATGATGCACCCAACCTATCTATCTGTAACTCCTTTTTCTACCCCGTGTGGTACCAAACCACTGGTGGTGCCAAACCACTGGTGACCAAAGTCACGATATTCAATATTGTGATACCAAATCACTGGTGACCCAAAGTCACAAATAATCAAGTTGTGGGGCCAACCCACTTGTGATACCAAATCACTGGCGACGATCCCAATACATAAAATGTGGGGCCAACCCTCGGTGGTGCGAAACCACAGGGACGAGTCGCTATGAGGTGCCAAACCTCTGGTGTCCCAAAGACACAAATGTGATACCAAATCACTGGTGACCAAAGTCACGAATAATCAAGTTGTGGGGCCAACCCACTTGTGATACCAAATCACTAGTGACAATCCCATATCTCAAAAGTGGGGCCAACCCACGGTGGTATTAAACCACAGGGACGAGTCGCTATGAGGTGCCAAATCTCTGGTGTCCTAAAGACACAAATGTGATACCAAATCACTGGAGGTGCCAAACCTCTGGTGTCCGAAGACACGAATATCAATCTCCCCCTCCTCTCATATTGCCCATACCAATGCAATAGATAAACAAATCATGTCAATATACTTTGATATGAACATATAACCAATACATAATGTAGATCGTGATATTAAACAACATATAGCATCATCATATCGAAACGGACTTACCCGTATCCTTGCTCATACCCATCAAGGTATCATATCAATATCTCATAGTTTTCGGCTTAAACAATATGAATAGTTATTTAACACACACACACATATATATATATATATATATAACTGAGTTATAAAGTGTGTAAGGTACACACCTGACACCAACGAAAGTATTAAGATCCAAAGATCCGATCTACCGTACTAAATCACCTTGTCCTACATTCGGCCAAATCACAGAACTTTAAGCAACACCATTCGGTCAACATCATATCTTAATCCCAAAAGCCTTAGGCTTTCTCAATCAACTTAAAGAATATTGAATCCTTACCACTTGACTTACCAACTTCGATTGCTAAAGGAAAGGCTTAAATCAATTGCTTCCGAAGTCCCAAAGAGCCCTTTTCCAAAACCGATTGAAGAAAACCCAAAATGAATGCCTACCCTTGATGATATTCGGCCAAATCAATACAAAAAGGGAGTGGGAAGTTTTGGCAATGTGGTTATGAAAGAAGAAAGATATGTGTATAAAAATTAAGGAAGTATGTGAGTAGAAAAGATAATAAAAATGAAAGAGAGAGGATTCAGTTTTAGCAACAATGGAAGAAAAGAAAAGTGAGTTTCGGGAAGAAAGAGGTTCGGCCAAATGAAAGGAAAAGGAAATGTGGTTGAGCAAATATCAAAAGAAGAAAAGAGAGAGAGATTGGAGAAAAAAAGTTCGGCCAAGCACCTAGTTTGCCGAAAAGAAAAGTGCACAAAATGTAAAAATGAGTTTTCGGTTTCAAAAGGAAAAATGAGAGAAAGAAAATAGTATTTGGTTCAAACAAAATGGGAGCTAAAACCAAAAGTAAAATTGCACAATATGCTTATGGTGCATTCGGCCAAAGAGGGATTTGTTTGGAGAGGAAGAGAAAAATATGCCAAATGGTGCACAAATGCTAAAGTTGGCCAAATATCCCCCCCAAACCTCCTATCAACATTCAGCCACCCCCCTAGCCACACATGCCATCCACATACATTCACTAAAGGCCTTGGAATAGTTTCCAAAACATCTTCCTTAAGCCAAGCCTTATGTCCCCCCATCCTTCCATAACCTTAAGATTCCTTTCCCAAAATACAAACTTTCCTAAACCAATATTCAACTTACCAAAATTTTGAAAGTCCAACTTTCCATAATTTGAACTTAGCCAACACTTAATGCTAGGATGTACAAAAAATAAAATCCTCAATATGCTTTCCATGCTACTCGAACCACTTCTCTCAAGCAACCTTTCAAGCTCCTTATCCACTATGCCACTAACTCCTCATGTGCTTTAACTTAACACTTAAATTAACTTAAGTGTCAAGCTCACTTAATCCACTTCACTAAATTTTCCATACTAAAAATTATTCTAGCTTAGCTATTATTTCAATCCTTCACACAATATACTAAGCATACAATAACAATCATATCCAAGCTAATCAAAAGTAACAACACGATGCTCTAATATTTTTAGGATTTTACATATTAAGTATTGCCATAAATTTATTAAAAGATAGTGTGGGGTACACACCTGGTATGCTTAACGAATTCCTTGAAATCTCGAAAAACCGATCTATCGCTTTAGATCTTTTAAGTCCCTACATTTGGCCAACATGTCACTTTTAGCATTAGGCCATTCGGCCAAAGTTAATGTTTTATTTAAAGCCTAATCGGCTTATTAAACCAAATCCCGAAGGATATTCGTAACCGACTTCTTACCTTTGGTGCCGATTGATGTCTAATCAAATGCCAGAAACTTTGTATCCTTCTTTCTTGAAATCGGTAATCACTAGATTACTTGAATAGATTAGTTTTGGCTTTTGAATAATTAATGAACACATATATTTACCAAACATGGCCTTGGCCGAATGCTATAGACACTTACCTTGTGGATTTTAAATCCCGAAACTCACCGAATAACTAGGGGACATGTGGCCTATGGTGTACCTTCGGGAAAAGAACTTCTCCTTCCTTGTAGTCGACACTTAGTAAATCCCGAAAGATCTCTTCAAAGTTTCAGCAACAAGATCTTAATGGGGTTAGTCCTAGATTTCGGCAAATCTTAAAAGAAAAAGGATGAAACCGAATGAGATCTTACCCTTACTTTAGGAATCGGCAATCCTTGCTTGAGCCTTTAACAATATTCGGCTATGTAGGTTAGAAGGATCTTGATTTCGGCTCTTTGATTGGTATAAAGAAATCGACTAATGATGGTATCTTGAGTTTTCGGCTTTGGCTAACAAAAAAAAAAGAAGAAGAACAAATGCTCTAGGAAATTCGGGAGAGAGAAGAGTTGAAAGAAAGAATGAATGGCCCTCTTTTCCTCTAGTAGCCGAAATTACTAACTTAGAATCCCTTACTTGGCCATCACTTCTATTTTGATAGCTTTATCACCTTATTCAAAAATTATTTAATTAAATCCTCATTTATCTCTTATCCTTCCATAAAAGAAATTAATCTATGATTATCACTCCTTTTAGCCGAATTTTAAAATAATAATAAAAACCTTATCTAAAGCTCCTTCCTTGCCGTCCACTCCTCCCTCTCCTTGACGCCACCTAGCAAAATAAAAGCCTTAGAATTTTGCTTTCTTGGCGACTCGAACACTAGTCCTCCCCCCTAGCATGTGGCGTCATTTCTAGAGCCTTAAGTGGCACCTCCAAGCCACTTTTCCAAGCCCAATTTCATGTCATATTTCCTCCATAAATTTTCTTAAGGCCACCTTGCCTTAGTTCCCTCTTTTATACTTTAAAACTTAACATTTCTAAGGCATTTCCTTACATTTCCAAGACAAGACATTTCCTTACATTTCCAAGACATTTCCTTACATTTCCAAGGCATTTCTTTACATTTCCAAGACAAGACATTTCCTTACATTTCCAAGACATTTCCTTACATTTCCAAGGTTCTAAAAATGCACACAACACATCCATATCATAATAGACATGCTATTTCATAAAATTAAGCAAAAATGCATAAGCCCAATTTCAGGATATTACACCCTAAGTGCCGAATGTCCGAAAATGTGTATGTTGCATTCATGAAATATATGTTTCACTTGGGTGGGTTTTGATGATACAGAGGAAGATTTGAGGATCACATAGTCGCTTGATGACCGTGGATTAACCGGTGGCTTTAACCCATTATAGCAGCTTTGCTACAACGTTTGAGTAGTGCTGCTGCTAGTGCTACCTTTGGAGTGTAGGGATGGGTGGGTTGATATTTATATCCCCACAGGAGTGTAGGGTTGGAAAGGAAATCAAGTGCAGGGTTGGATTTGGATGGGTGCATTGCATTTATGTGATACTGATGTGTTATGAGGTCATTGTGGGCTAAGGCCCAAGACCACTGTTTTTTATAGGGCTTAGGCCCAATGTGATAATTGTATGTTGATTGGATTACGAAGTGTCGTACATATTGAGCTTCAAAACTCACCCCCTTTTTATTAAATGTTTTAGGTGATCCTCAGTAATCGGCTCGATGTGGGAGAGGGCTCGGAGATGGCCACACTACAAGATACTTTGAAGTTTTATTTATTTGTGTCAAAAGACATGATTTTAACTACTTTATTTCTATTGGATGTAATAAGGCCTTGTACTCTGATTTGACTTTAGATTTTGGGTTTTGTTTTTTTTGTTTCAACTGTTTACTTAATTGTTGAACCTGGATAAATTTCTTAAATTTAAACATGGGCTCTTATCATTACTTAAAAAGACTCAAGGATTTCAGGCTTTTAGGCCTTAAAATTTTAACTTAGCAAAATCGTTTTGAATTAAGCCTTTGATATGACATTCCCAGATTCGGCCATAATGCCTGGGCCGGGTCTGCGGTGTTACAGTTGTTCTACAGGCAAAAGGTGTCTAATAGCTGTAGAATATTAATTGGAGATCCCTAATGTGCAATTAGACCTTTCTAAGCTTAACAACTAGTCATAGGGGACAAAGAAATAAGATTTTCAATGAATTAGGTGAGGTTTTTTGTGGTAATTTGTCTAGAAATATAATAAAATAAAGAGAAGAAAAGATATCATCTTTTCTCATCCTTCTCTCCACCGAATTTTCCCAAGACAAATAGCCATGGAAGCTTGAATTTTCAGGAAATCCTCATCTTTACAAGTAAGTGATCTTGGTGGTTTTTATTAATAATTTTTGTACTTTTGGAACCCCTAAAGCTTAAGCTAGCTAATGAGGGGACTATTTTTCAAAATGATTGAAAGTTTATGGTGTTTCCATGAGAGTGCTTATGTTGTTTGCTGAGTCTTTATGAAAGAAAATGAATCTTGGATGTTAAATACACAATTTTTGTGAAAGGCATTTCCATGAAAACACCTAAAAGGACCTTTTTATAAAGGTTGTAAAATAGGTGTTAAATGTGTGAAATAATTGAAATGTGAATCAACTAGGCTTGGGTGTGTGAAAAATGAACACATTTCATTTTACGAGCCTAGGGGTAAAATCTTGATTTTGACAAAGTTTAGGGGCAAAAACATAATTTTTTCCATAGTATGCTTTTTGAGTCACAATGAATAATGCGACTAATGAATAAGCTAAGTGTGATGTTATATAGATCAAAGAAAACGAGATTCGGACCTAGCACAGGAGAAAAGAGAGAAATTGACAATTAGGTCCCTTTTTACCCTTTTGGTATCGAGGTAAGTTCGTGTGTAAATAATGCAACTTTATGTGATGTATTTGATATTTCGATATTGTATGAATTTTATATTGTCTCTATGAAATATATTATTTACGAATTTGACGAGATGTCAAGGAATGAAAATCTTTAATTGAACTTCAAGAATGGATAGAATGCAAATGCCATGATACTAAGGTTATTAAGGTTTCGTGTAAAACCATATATGGGATATGGCCTTGGTATGAGAATTCGTATAAGACCATTGTCAGGGGCATGGCGTCGAATATGACATTTCATGTAAGACCATATCGGAATATGGCATTGATATGATACCATATGTATGAGACTCACTAGTATCTTTTAGCATTTTGAGTGATTCAATACGTATGTTGAAAACAAGGAAATATGTGGCAATGTCACAGGTGGTACAGGTATGTTCCAAAAACTAATGTGAAGTGAATTGGGTATATGATGAATTCATGGTAATAATGCGTACAAATAAGTTATGCTTGAGAGACATTGATAACCTTGATGTCAGTAATATCCATTTATTATGAATCGATGTATGACAAGGTTTGAAGGTGATCATGTGTTAAGCTTATAAGCCTAATTTGGATTATGATATAGATTAAAGTATATGATTAAATTGTGATTCATTTAGTTTGAGAGAGAGGAAAGGCAGGCTTAGATGCCGAATAAAGTTATTATGACAATATAGTAAGCTATAAGCTTTGACAAATAAAATGTGGTTAAACTAAATGTGGAAACTATGATCCCTCATAAGTGATGAGTGTGTGATTAAGAGGATGGAAATAACTTACTAAAGAATGTGACAAGTTATAATGAAGAGACTATGATGTTAAGACTAATGTCAAGACACGTAAATGGTATCTATAAGACAAAGAGTAAGCGTTATGAATGATTAAGTGGTAATCATGAACTTAAATGCAAGTCTCATTATAATACCCTTGCGGTTGAGTAAAATAAATTAATGTCAATAGTTGTTTATTATTTGCATATGAACTTACTAAGCGTTGTTGCTTACTCCTTTTCCTTTCGTATCTCTTTAGGTTAATTTAGCTAGTTCGGGTTGAAGATTGCCAGAGATGTTTTCACACAATCAAGCAATCATTTTGGGTGTAAGTTTTCAATCCTTCTTGAGATATGACATGTATAGGGATCTTATCTTTTGATTAATAAAGTCATTGTTAATGTAGCCAAATGTGTTGACCTAAAATGGTTTATGGTTCAATTTGAATATAGCCATGAATAATGGCTTGTGTTGATTATATATTTATGCATGTGACAGTACTCTCTTGTGAATGTGAAGTTAGTATAGTTAATATAGGCTAAATGTGATGATTAAGTATTGCAAATGATGTTATCAGATTTATATGTGATGTTGTACGAACGTGTGCAAGTGAGGGTGGCGACATGGCTTGGTAAATAGCTTTGAATTTGTCCACACGGGTAGATGCACGTGTGTGTGTCTAGGCCGTGTGTGACGCAGGTCAGCCCTATGGGCGTGTTCATAGGCCGTGTGTTCCCCTACATGCTAAGTTGGCAGATCAGTATGCCCAGTAGCAACCACACAGGCTGCGACATAGTCGTGTGTCTCAACCGCGGGGAAAACACAGCCATAGAGCACGGGCGTGTGCCTTGGTCGTGTGATCTTATTAAGATGATGATGTCATAAACAAAATGTCACGGTTTCACACATGGGTGATGACATGGGCGTGTCATGGCCGTGTGAAGGACACGGGCGTGTGTCAAGCCGTGTGAAAACCTCTGTAAGTTTGAAATGAAACATAAAATCCACATGGATTAGTGACATGGATGTGTGTGAGAACACGGCTTGCCTACATGGGCGTGTCCCTCTTCACACAGGCGTGTGGCCCTGTTTTTAATAACATTTTCTAAGGTTTTCTAATGAACTCGAACTGATCTCAAATTGTTTCTAAGCCTATAATAAGGTTGTTAAGGGGAAGTTTGAAAAGTTTTAAATCCGAACGGACTTTTATGTTTCATAATTGAATGTACGTACGAGATTAAGGTAGGTAACTCCTCATACCCTGTTCTGACGTTGGATACGGGTAAGTGGTGTTACAGCCACCAGTGATACTAATGTATTCCACCATTGATACGCAGTGTCTCTTAGAAGTGATATAGCACATTTTAAACATTCAACCGGTGTGCAAGAAAGATCAGCAAACACTCGAATCGTATTTTCAAGCCAAAACTCGGCTCTCTCGGTATCATCATCAACATTAGCTCTAAACTCTCCAACCCCATGTTTACGGATCTTATCAACTGGAGGCTTACTCAATCTTAAAAGCTAGACTCCTTGGGGAGTAACGAGAACCGGTTAGGGATTAGGAGGGGCTGGAGGCTATTGAGCAGCTGGATTCATTCAAATATATTGTGTAAACCACTCGTTCATCATTTGGAAGAAGGTTTCTTTAGCCTCTCCTCCCTAGCTACACGTTAAGGGTCTAGAATCAGACGACGCTATCCCTTGAACGGGAGCGGTGCATTACTTTCAACCTCATCAACTATTGCTCGATTAAGATCCATTTACTATATGAAAACACAGTTTAAAATGTCAAGAGTCATCACACTATTACAATTTATATATTGCATGTATAGCTAGACTCACACACACGCTAAGTTAGTCCTAAAATCGACTAAACCGTAGCTCTGATACAAATAAATGTGACACCCCTAACCCATATACAATGTCGTGCCAAACCTGTAGGGTATACTAACTTATGCCACACGGCCAAGTCAGACGCCCGTGTGTGAGGCCGTGTGGAGCATGCTAACTTGATTTTAATTTCAACACCAAGGGACACGCGGCCGTGTAACATGATTGTGTGTTGCACATGGTTGAGACACACGCCTGTGTCTCTGCCCATGTGACAAAAATAAGCTATTTACCAAGACATTTTTCCACCCCATTTGCCACACATCTTCACCTGCGCAAATGATACCAAACCATAGCATAATATGCAATCCAAAACAACCAAACCAAGCCTAAATCTACCAATTCAATACTAACAAATTCAAAGCACATAAGTTTCACAATATGCTATCTCAATTCACACCAATCCTTGTCTTCTCAAATCATCAAAATGACCATTATCAAATATGCATTATTTGTCCTAATTTTACAAGCATACCTATATCCACAAATCATCAATTTACCATTCACAGTACCTATTATCATCAATCATCACATAACCATCAACCAACTCAATTCACAAGACATAACTATACATATATGTACATTATTCAAACATACCAAACAAGCAAAATTAAGCTATCACACATGGCTATATATACTTGCCAACACATAAACATTTACAATGCCAAATCATATGGCCAAAATCATTACCAAAACATATCCAAAATAACTCAAAGTTCCTATACATGCCATATACTTAATATACCAACGTTCAAAAGTACCAAATGATATGTAGATAGTGTGACGATGTCTCCGACGATCCTCAAATCCGAGTTAGCTTTGAATTCACTATAAAACATAGAAAAATAAACGATGTAAGCTTTAAAGCTTAATAAGCTCATATAAAATAAACTTGATACAATCTCACAAATATAATTCAATAAATTGAATAAAAAAATAATAAGCTTAGTAACTAACAAACCTTTCATGTAATCATTCACAAATTATGTAATTTCATCCTCATTTCTTCGATTTAGTACTAAAATGGTTTATACACATACCCGTACCATCCCATACAAATTTCATACACATTCTCTTCTTACATTTACCCGTTGAACCATTTGGAATAGAAGTCGGATATTCAAGGATCTCACACGATAAGTACTTATACCATGGCCCGTAGCTAAATCAAGGTAACTTATCCAAAATACTGATATCATGGGCTGAAGCCAAATTAGCTGATATGCATGTCCTGAAGCCAAATCAGTATAACTTGCACTCGAAGTGCTATATCATGGCCTGAAGCCAACTCAATGTATTCCCTAATGTTATGTCACTAGCATCCTAAACTATTTCTAAGGTTCAACTAGGATTTCGAACGTCGATTCGTCATCGAAACACTATCGTTCATATCCAAAGTCTCATATTCACAATTTATGCAATATCAAAGCATATGAAATACATTGTATTGAAATTTATCACATACGAACTTACCTCGATTCAAAAACGATGAAATTGTCGATTAATCGAGTACTTTATCTTTTCTCCGATCCAAGTCTGTATTTCTCCTTTCTTGATCTAAATATATTTAAATTAACTTATTTAATCATCTATTCATTCAATTTAGTCCAAAACAAGCTTTAAAATACATTTACACCTTTGCCCCACATATTTCACATTATTCATAATTTAATCCTTATTTAATAAAATCACAAATTAATGAAATTCACAATAGACCCATGCTAGCCGAATTACTATTATGCCCCTAGCAACCCATATTTTTCATTTATTTCACATTTTAACCACTAACTTTACACATTTCACAATTTAATCCCTATTTTGTATTTTCACTAAAAATCACTTAACAAAACTTGTTTAACTATCAACAACTATTCAAAATCTATCAAGACTTCAAAATACACATGTATTCATCTATGGAATCATTCAAAATCTTTAAAAATTTTGCAAAATAGTCCCTGGGCTAGCTAGTACTAGTTACAACGATCTAAAAACGTAGAAATCATAAAAAAAGGGGGGGAAAATAGACTTCCAATTGCACAAATGAGCTTGGTCGAATATTGAGTGTTCAAAAATGGAGTTTTCCCTCTAATATTTTGTTTATGAAGAAACTAAATGATGATAAAAGGTTTTGATTTTATTTATTTTATCATTTATTAACTATTTTACCATTTTATCCTTAAAATTAATTTAAAATTTCATTTATGCAAAACCATTAACATCCACTAACATATTAATGGTATATTACCACTTAGGAACCTAAAATTTCAGGTTCTATAGCTATTTGACACCATTAGCTAATAGAACAACACTTTTGCACTTTACGCGATTTAGTCCTTTTTATTTAATTAACCAACCAAAAGATAAAATTTCTAAACGAAACTTTCACAAAATCACTTACTCATGCTGTAAAAATTAAAATAATAATAAAATAAATATTTTGCCCTCAGATTTGTGGTTTTGAAACCACTGTTCCTATTTGACCAAAAACGGGCTGTTACAACCGTAGCCTAATCTATCTATAAAAATCAATGAAGGGGACCTCACAAATAACAAAGAAAAAGTGAGAGATATCCGTAGGAATGAATAAGGGTTCGGCTGCGCAAAGGACAAGAAGTTGAAGTTAGTTCTTCTTAGCTACCATAGGACATTGTGCTATCAATCTGTGGACTGGGCAAGCGAAAGCTCTGTTTAGAAGTTCTTTCGTTATTTCCTTCAAAATATTGAATTGAAGTAATTGAATGTAATGTCAGATAATATTTTGGTTTGAAATTTTATTTCCCAGCCCATGAGCTAAGTCTCATAGTGTTGGGATTACTTTCAATGAAACCTTAACTGTTTTTATGGATGCAATATATGTCTAATTTACTTTACTATTCCATTTAATTGTTATTATTTCTTAATTAAATGCAAACGATCTCTAGACATGGAAGAATGTTCGCATACTTATAAATTGATTCTAATTCCAAAAGGGTTGGATTGGTTGGACTAAAATTAAATGAAATGAGCAAGTATTCGATCGACACTTGTAGTCGAATCTAGACATAGAGTCACAATCATAAAGAAGGAACCCATGCAAGATATCTAAAAAGCCTATAGGCATGAGAAAGATAGCTTGAGGTTTTTCTTTCGTAAGAGACAGACCATTTTAGAACTCTTCTCTGCAGTAATGTAGATACAATTTTACCAAGGCATTATTGACAGTAAAAGTCGATTTTGGGTAATCCTAACCTTCTAAATCAACATCGCTCTATCATTATTCTTTGTCGTATTATAGTTGTCACAGCATATTTAGTTGCTTATTTCTTTGTGTACATTCTATTTGGATAATCACACTCATTATTGCCATTACATGTTTGCTTTCACTTTTGCCATAGCATTTCTAATTATTCATTAATACCACGTATTGATTACATCATTACTCCACTAATTGCCACTACATATTTACCATTGAATTTTTCCATAGCATTAATCACATTTTATTATAATAACTTGACCACTTTTTTGCCTCAACCTAATCCTCGTGGGAACGATACTAACTCATCACTTTATTACTTGAATTGACGTGTCTGCTTGCACAAATTGCATATAATTTCACTGATTATATCTGAGAGTTTTAATATTTATGTAATGAATGATCGAGCCTAAAAACTAACTATCATCACGATTGAGGCAAGCACACCTATCGAACAGTAGTATAGCTTAGTGGCAAGACCGGAATGTCGAACCCAAGGGAAACCAAAAGTACTAGTACTGACTTTCTTTTTATTATCTAGCCTAAAATAAAGGCCATTGATATTTATCTAAATAATTCCTAAGCTAAGAATGCCAAGACACAGAGAATGAACTGGGAAAATACTTTTGAGAAAATCAATTGATTAAGACAATACCCGAGGAAGAATCCACCTAGACTTCACTTGTTATTTAACTCTGAACCAGACGATTTATTCACTTGACTTGATCCATAGGATTCTTTAATTTATATTAATACCTCTTTCGAGGCTACTAACGTCTAACCCTAGGTTGATTAACTAAAATCTCTTTCTAATTACAACCCCTAGTGTTGCATTAACTCGATTTATGGACTCCCATATTAGGTTTGACCCTAATCCAGTAGATTTTCATCATCCTATCTCTAGGAGTGTGATCAAATCTGCTTAATTATGCTAGATCTACTCTTAAACAAGGATTTTGCTCCTCTAAATAAGCACGTCAATACTTGAATCAATATCCTAAAAATTAAAGCAAGAATTAAGAACACAAAATTAAGAACAAATCAAGTATTTATCATACAGTTCAGAAAACAATAACAAGATCCGTCTTAGGTTTCATCCCCCTCAGGTAATTGAGGGGTTTATTTCATGGTTATAAAAGAATACATTTCAGAAGAAATTAAATAACAAAACTAAAAGAAAAACCCTAAAACCCCTAAAGGAAATTAAAGGGAAACTCCTCAGTCTTGAGTGTGATTTCGGCTTCTTAGATGGATCAACTAGCTTTCTTCGAGTAATTCCCTATATTTAGCCCTCTCTGGCTTCGCTCCTATCAAAAGCCCTGATAGAGGCCTTCTGTAGAACTCTCCTCTTTAGGTTGCCCCCTAGGGTGTTTATATAGGCTCCGAGATGCCTTTCTTGGCCCACAAGTATCCTATTTCGAGTAAAATTCATCCTAGGGTCGGCAGGGGCACGCCTGTGATTGATAGCCCAGGCCGTGTTCGATCCAGCTTGCCACACACGGTCGAGCGATCTGTCCGTGTGCGGTGGTCCAGGCCGTGTAGGCCCATTTTTCCCCTTTTTGTCCCGTTTCTCATTCTTTTTTACTCCCTAAGCTCTCTGAGTGTAAAACATGAAATTAAGAGATTATGAAATTAAATTCAACAAATTTAATCTAAATTCATCCAAAAGTAAGCTAAGCATGGGGTTAAAATATGTGTAAATTATGGTTTATCAAATACCCCTACACGTAAGCATTTTCTTGTCCTCAAGCAAAATCCTCAACTCACAATTAAAATTAATTCTTCTCAAGTTATAACTCCTTTCAATAATGTTTTGAAATCATTCATAGGTAATCATACATTGAGAATTCAACTAAAAGAACATCAAAGTCTCAAACAATCCAACTTGAACATTTTATTCATGAAAACATAGGTATTCCTCCTTATCTTAGTAATCAACTTTGATTCGAAATATCACAGAGCTAACATCCTCACTAAGGATTCACTCAAATCACTCGAAGTGTTTAAGGGACAATAAATTAAGCACTCAATAGTCAACATGAAAATTTATTACCATAGGCTTGCATGAAAATCAAATCTCCACCACTATAAATTGAGATGATACATCGATCAAAAGGTCTTTAAAAAGGGTTGTAACGTGGCATGGTTAGGGGGCGTTGTCATAGGCTAAAAAAGGAGGCTCGAATCGAGGTCGAATTGACAAATTACCTAACTAGAAAAATAGACTAATAATGAACCACAACCAGTATCTAATACTCAAGAAGTAGTAGTTGATAAATTAATATCAATAACATAAATACCTAAAGAAGACGTTCCGCTTGTTTTGGCCTTCTTGACTTCCTCAAGATATATAGGGCAAGTTTGCTTCCATTGTCTAGTCACAACATAATGAAAGTAGTTTCCTTCCCTAGACACCCCACCTTTAGGTTTCACTGTAGCCTTTCCTTTTCCAGGCTTGGGCCTACCTTTGCCCTTGGGCTTTGTCTGAACTTTGGCCTTTCCCTTGCCCTTGTTGTTACGGACCATCAGTATGGGCTTGGGTCCAACCTTTTCATGTTTCCTTTAGCAGTTCGTAACATACTGAGCAACTGTGACAGAGTCTTTTCAATTTCATTCATATTGAAATTGAGGACAAACTGGCAGTAGCTATCCGGCAATGATTGCAGAATAACATCAGTGGCCAACTCCTGGCTCAATGGAAACCCAAGCTTAGACATGCTATCAATATAGCCAATCATCTTAAGGACATGAGGCCCTACTGGGCTTCCTTCAGCCAGCTTACATTGGAATAGGGCCTTAGAGATATCGAACCTCTCTTGTCGTGCTTGCCCCTGATAAAGTTCTTTCAGGTGCTCGATCATATCATAAGCAACCATGTTCTCATGTTGCTTCTGAAGCTTAGGATTCATAGTGGCAAGCATAAGACATCCAACATCTACCATGTCATCGAGATTCTTCTTGTAAGCACCTCTATCAGTCCTCGAGGCATTAGATGGTGGTTCATTGAGAAGTAGTTGTTCAATGACATATAATTTCCGTTTTTGTTTGAGGACAATCCATAAGTTACAGAACTAGTCAAGAAAGTTCAGACCATTCAATTTGTCCTTCTCAAGGATCGATCGCAATGAGAGTCTATTAGTGTTTGTAGCCATAATATATCTACAACAATAAAATATGCGTGTGAGTAAATTTACTAAGTTTATATCAATCATTTAAAAAACTTTATTAAACGATGTTCCCGCTATTTTATTTCAACATTAATAACCCTCATATATTAATTTCGGAAAGACTTTCTCAAAAGTATTTCTAGTGGGTTAAGGATCCATATTTCACCTCCTCTTAAGTCAGCTTTGGCTTTACTCTCAAGACTATGGTTATTTAGGTAAGCAACATTTACTAATTACATCATATGTAATTCCTAATATTTGGTGAACAACTCTTGTTCTAATCATCTTATGATTTATCCAATTTACTTGCTTCTAGGTTTCTAATCCTATTAGAGTAACCTAGTTAAGTCACTAACCAATTTTTAACCAGCAAATATCACTTGTTTATTCTTCGCGTTTAACCAAGATAAATACTAGTACTTCCCTTTGGCAGAACCTACATAGTATTGATCGAGGCCTTAACGAGGGCAAAATTGGAAGGCCATGTTGACTTAATATTTTAATAGAGGGATTTTATTTAGGTTGTTGCATCTCACCAATTATGGTCTACTTTAGTCCATTTAGTCTTTTAATTGATCCCATCAATTAATGTGGTTTATTATTAACAAATTTTAATATATTTAAAAAGGCATGCTTTAGATATCCATAGCATCTCATACATGGATAAATAAAGCAATAAATAAATGCAATAGTTATAGCCCATAAACTAAGGTGGTTCAACCCAAGCCAATGAGAGAACCAAAAGGAAACCTAAAGGTGTAAGTCGTTTCACAAGCTATCGGTCCACACTAGTTGTCCCATCTTCCTTCTCGTCTAGCTGACAGCAACTCTTGCAAATTACAATATGTAGAAACTTGTTTTACATACGAGGGAGTACGATTAGAAGAGAAATACAAGAGAATAGTAGTAAGGCATGACGTGCAGGCCATATTTATAAAAAAAAAAAATACAACCTTTTATCAAATGGGTCATCAGGCTATAACTATGCATTTCAAACACCATGCATGTCAAAAGTAGCATACATAATTCAACGTTTTGCTAAGATGAATTATAAATATATGCTTTCAACATTTTGTCGCCCCCCAAGTTTTTTTTTAATATTTTATTCACAAAACATATTATATGAAGATGGGGCCTGAGGCGGTCGGAGAAAGCGAGCCGAATGAGTAGAACTAGGGTCTATCTGGATACTAAGTTCATGCATATATACGAATGAGTAGAACCAGGGTCTATCAATGCAATCACAGAAGTATCATAAAGAATAAATGTACCCGTAGTAACATCTGGAGATGAAGCAGTTGGATTGTCGGTACCCCTATGGCGCAGCAAAAAAAATAATTTCGGCAATCCAAACCATGCATCCATGTGTGAGGAATGAATCGGGGTGAAATAATGGTTTCGAATTTACCAAAATTTCAATCTGAGTAGACAGTGATGCCTCGGCAACAAGAATTCTGATCTACTATCGAACCAAGTCGCAACCTTTTATGATTTCGGCCTCTACGTAAGCCACCCAGTTTGACGATGAATGGGAGAAATCTCCAAAACTGTTTTGGAGGTTTCTTTGCATGACGGCTACTAGACCTCACAAGCAATTTTTAGGGTTTCTTTTTAAATAAAACTCTCTTACATTCCCACCTTTTATAATTGGTATATATATAATGAATCATAATTAAAAAATAAATAAATATAATAATGTTTTAACCAAAAATTATAATTACATTAATTATAACAAGGATTTCGGTAAACTATATTTATTTAAATTTATATACGAACAAAGTTCATATATTAATAGAACTATGTTCTCATTATGTGTACAACATCCTTGTACATATAATATGTTCAATATTTGATTGCCCAAATAAATTAATTCTATAATTAATTTAATTCATGTGACAACCAAACACAATACCAACTATGTTATATTCTGTTCATTTTAACCATAGGGTGTGACCCTGTAGGTTCTTGTAAAGTTAGCAGTAATACTAGAACGTTTCTAATGTTACAAACAATGAGTGGCATCTAGCAATGCATCATTTCTACCTAAGTTACAAGAAGTCATGATTCGACATAACCTTTTGTGATTAACCTTTCATGCATTAATCCTTATGTCCTTTATCTCTGGAATGGACACAAGTCATAGAATAGTCACACTTGCATAGTCCATCCCATGTTTCTTGATATCTTGAGTAGACTATGATATACAAATTAGTGTGACATCTCATATCAACTTAATTGAGCATGCCCATGCATTTCTAGTCTCACTCAATCAAGTGGCCTAATATATTACTCCCATTATGTAGGAGGGACTTATCCTATATTGATCAACCATATCCCTCTACATAGATTGTGGTATATTCAACATCAGCTTTTATAGAACAACCAGTTACGGTGTACGTTTGACTGTATCAAAATATACAACTCACGATGTTGGGGATAATGATGATCTCAAGTCTGAGGTTCATATACATATTAATCACTATGAGTAATGTTGTGACAATTACATAATAATTCAAGAAACATACTCATAGCGGGTCAGTCCAATATTTTGTTCTCTAACACACATATTCATGCATTGATTTTGAAACTCCATATCAATGACAAGTCTTTATCATTAATCAACTACATGTTAGTCTTAATGCATTATTGTTGTCCTAGTCAACAATAATACTTCACTAAGGATCTTTTAAGAATAATCATATTATTCTTGTAACACCCTAAACCTGGCCTAGAAGTTAGGCCCGAATCTGGAATGTCACATTAAAGGCGCACTTCAAAACAATTTACTATTCAACCATTTAAGGCCCAAAAGCCTAAAACAAAAGTTTATTTCGAAAACCATATTAATACTATAATAATTTTATGAAATTTCTTAAGTGGGTAGTTGAAACAATAATAATAACCCAAAATATAAACTCAATTAGGAGTTACATGGCCTTATAACAATCCAATGAAAAAAACAAAGTATTTAAAACAAAATCATTTGAATAAATTAAAACATTTGAACAGCTTGTAGTGTGGCTATCTTCGAGTCCTCTCCCACGTCGAGCCGTCTATTCAGGATTACCTGAAACATTAAATTAAAGGGTGTGAGTTTCGAAAATCAGTGTGTACAACCCTTGGCAATCAAATCACATACAATTATTCACATTGGGCCTAAGCCCTATGAATATGGTGGTCTTGGGCCTTAGCCCACAATGACCTCATATCAAATCATATCGCATCGTATACAAACAAGATAATGCAAAACCCACCCCAAAAGTCCATCTGCTACACACACCATTTCCCTTCCAACCTTATGACTCCTGTGGGGAATTCTAGCTCGACCCACCCCTCCGCTACATACCAAGGGTAGCCCGGTTGCGGTACTACTGAATGTTGCAACAAAGTTGCTAATCATATATTGGGCTTAAAGCCTCCGGTGGATCCATACCATATGGCCATGCGATCTTGGATCCATACCATACGACCATGCGATCCTCAAATCTTCTTCCGTACCATAATTCCCACCCGTATGCATCCTAAGCAGAATATCATATGAATGCATCAAACACACAAGTAACATCTATAAGCTTATGTTCGTCACGTAGGGGTATTTTCGTCATTTTACTACCTAGGGGTATTTTCGTAATTCTACCCTACAGGGATATTTTGGTAATTTGGCAAAATAGGGGTATCTAGGTAATTTTGCAAAAAAGGGGTGTTTTGGTACTTTCGCAAAATAGGGGTATTTTGGGTAAATTTGTAAAACATGGGTATTTTGGTAATTTACAAAACTAAGGTATTTTAGTAATTTGACGAGGATAAGGTATTTGGTCCCTTTCTAGTTTTAGTTGTGAACTTTGGCCCATAACCAAGTCCTCGCGGCTAAAGTGAACATACACTACACACCAGGCAGGATTCCAGAGAAGAGGAGGTGGGCCACTAGGACCGCTTAAGTACCAAGCTCTCCCTAGATCCAATCCTAGACATGCGTATGCCCGTTGCCACGCCCTAACCCAGCGACTTGTTTACGGACATGTTTAATTAGATCAAGTCATATGAAATTTCAGAGTTGTTTAAGCTAGGGCTAAAGTCCATTAACCCTAACATACTTGTCAACGTCCCCATAAGTCCATCAAGACCAAATCACATCCTTATGGCCCATTAGGCCCAAATCTCATCATATGACCTATTAGGCCCAAAACATATACAGATCGTGTATCAAGCATGGCTAACTTAATTCGTATAATCAACCAAACAATTTCATCAAACTTAGCCTCAGGGCCCACCGGGCCCATTTAGCCACTTTCGACTATTCGGCTTTTTGGCATTGCCGATATTGTATGTGTAGTGTTTGTACACACCTAGTAACCTCGCGTGTTGCAAACCCCTTAGTCACGAACCTCACGTTCTAGTAGCCCTTTCTTTGCTACTATTGGCGATTATCCTCTAGATTGCCTTTATAACAATCCTTACCTACCGCGCTTGCGATTGCTGAGCCTCACCCGAAATCTTCCTTTGATCCCGCGGCTTAAGTCCGGCTTTTGAGACTAGTAAGGTGACAGAAGCAATTCGGCAACACTAGGGGGAGTAAGAAATAAAAGTGATTTGGCTAGAACCAAGTGGTGAACCAAAAGGGAATTTGAGAAGAGAGGATATGAAGGATTCGGCTTTGGCACACTTAGAAAAAAAAGATGTCCGAGCCTCTCACAAGTGAAGAAATTCAGCCAGAAGGAAAGTAAAAATTTGACATTAATTTGGCACTCATATATATACTAAAGAAAATAAATAAATAAATAAATAAATAAAATAAACCTACACTCCCCAATCGACTCAAACTTATCACCAATTAAATTCGTTTATTTTATCCAAATTTTATCTTCATCCCCATCTGAAAAGTTCCTTTATTTAGCCGAAAATCAAATTTAAATTACATTCAAATTGCTTTCCCCGAACAGTAGCCATCTTTTGGCATTTTGGTCCACTTCAAATATCTTCCCCACGCCAACAGCAAAATAGCATATTATTGTGCACAAGGCAACTCAAAACCAAGACCTCTAAGCACCACCACACGTTTCTCGCCACTGCACCACAACCCTTCTTGTGATATGTTCCATTCTCAACTTCTTTTAAAGCATATTTTCCAGTGACCGAATCATCCAAAGAAATCTAAAAATATTAGCCAACACCCAGCTTCAAACTTCCGACCTCTTCAGTATGACACACGTCCCTTGCCACTGCGCCGCTTATTTTATTTGAGTCATATTTCCTCCCTAATTAATTATAACCCTTTTTGCCACGCTCCAAGTTTACTTAAAAAAAAAACCCAACATTTAGCATACGTCGCGACTAGAACCCTGCTCCCCCTCCTGCTCCTAACACCTTTGCCACTAGGCCAGCCGTTTCATTGTGTTGTAAATCAACCCCAACTAATTATAAGGCCTAAACTCTAGCCTTCATACTAACTTATGTACAATAAATTTTTTTGCCAAGTCCAAGACTTGAACCTTTGACCACCAGCTTATTCAAAACATTTCAAGCCACCAGATCACCTACTTCATTGTGCTATCTTTTAACCCAAAAATATTTTAAAAGCCTTTTTACTAACACCAACCTCACTTAAGGGTAAAAATAATTTTTTTTTTTTTGCTAAACCCTTAGATTGAGCCCAGGACGTTTCCAACACCACCAACCCTTCCTAAATCACCTAAAAATTAAACTAAACATGCAATCATAATTTTTTTATTTTTTTCACACTTAATTCATTTTTCCCTCTTTTTTTTTTCCGAACGCCAAAATCCATTCTCTCGACACCCGAAACCTATTTATTCTAGGCCCAATTTTTGGGGCGTTACGATTCTCAGGACATTCTAATAAAATAGTTTATTTGTACACATAGGAAAAAAAACAATATAATAATGACAACGCCTTATATTAATAAACATGGTAAATCAAGTATGCTATTACAACCATCTCATGATTGATCTTTGAACATACTCTTAAAGAAGCTTCCTCACGAGCTCGAATAGCATACGCTCTAGCAGGCGCTCTAGCTTCAGATCGTGCAACAGTATCCCTAGTAGATTTCTAACTACCACTGACACTTCTTGCATTTCAGGAAGGTCTACCCCTTGCTGGAACATTATCAGATCACGGATTCTAAACCATCTCTTGTTCAACAGACTCTGGGTAGTCTCGAATAAAATGATCTAACAATCCACATCTGAAGCAAGTCCGATCATTCAAGTCTTTTAGATCGGACATTTCCAACACTAGTTATCGATGCTACTAGAGCTTTGGAGCTCAACTGTGATCTAGCTCGATCTCTATTCGAATGTCCCACATTAACTCTTGAACGGCTTTGTTCATATCTGAATTTCTTCGAAATAGACTGAAATGATTTGCTCAGAAATCTCTTTCTCAGATCTCTAACTTCACACTCAGCTTTTCTTTTGTCTTTCTCGAGTGCTTCAGCTTTGCACGCTCGATCAACAAGTACAACAAACTCTTTTATCTCCAGAATTCCAACTAGCAAACGGATATCTTCATTAAGACCATCTTCAAACCTTTTGCACATTATTGCTTCGGTCGATTCATATTCCCGAGAATACTGACTTAGCCTCACGAACTCTCGTTCATATTCAGTGGCAGACATACAACCCTATTTATATGAACTCTCGTTCATATAAATCCAAAAATTCTCTCTGTTTCTGATCAATGAATCTTTGACTAATGTATTTCTTCCGGAATTCAATCTAAATGAAATCCCACGTGACTCGGTATTTCGAAAGAATAGAAATCAAAGTCTTCCACCACTGATAGGCCACATCTCGTAACAAAGATAGTGTTTTCAAAGACATCTCATCAAACCCTCGGATAGTGTTTTCAAACCAAAACTCAACTTTTTTCAGCATCATCATCACCAGTGGCGCTGAACTCTTCAGCCCCATACTTACAGATTTTGTCAATCGAAGGCTTATTCAACAGATTCTGATTCATAGTCGTAGGTATAGCACATGTCTGAGGGGGATTAGGTGAGGGCGGAGGTTGTGAAACAGTCGGGTTATTTCTCACAAATTGAGTGAACCACCCACTCATCATCTAGAAGAAAGCTTGTTTAGCTTCTCCCTCTTACCCGCTCAGAGCAGGCGCATTGCTTTCTACATCGTCAGCTACGGCTCTTTCGGGATACATTACTATACCAAAATCATAATTTGCACATCAGGGTTCATCACACTATCACAGTTCAGATATATGACATGTATAGCTAGACTCTCACACACTACGTTAGTCCGAGAATCAACTAAACCATAGCCCTGATACCAATCAAATGTAACACCCCTAACCTATATCTGTCGCTGGAATAGGGTTAAGAGGCATTATCGGATAATCGAAAACTTTTACAGACATTTCATTATACAATTCATCAAACGCAATCAAAGTGTCCCTTTTATAGGTCAATGAGACCTTAATCATGCTTTAGAATAGGGTCGACACTAAACCGAACACATGGAATTTCTCTGAAATTTAAAAATTTTTCTAAGTTACAGAGGTCACACGCCCATGTAGGCAGGCCGTGTCCTCCCACGGCCTCAACACGCCCGTGTGTCTAAGTCGTGTCAAAAAAGGGCATACATACTGACATGTCCACACGGCCGTGGACACGTCTGTGTGCCTCACTCGCGGTCGATCTTGACTTGCACCACACGGCCAGTCACATGCCCGTGTGTCCAGCCCGTGGTCGATCCTGACTTGATTTGAATTTCAACCACGAGGGACACGATCAAGCCACATGCCCATGTGCTCAACAGTGTGAGCACTTGTAGGCCATTTTCAAGGCCAAAATGTCACCCACACTTGGGTCATACCTACAAGCACATACAAGCCTATTTTCACACACAATTTGGTGACCAAATACATGTCAAAAGAGCAACATATCATCTCATTCAACCTCATTTCTAATCATGCCAATTTTTATACCAATTTGCACAACTAAAACACGTATATATCCAAGCATAATACATCCACATTTTACCTTTCATATAAACATTTCATTGATCAAATATACATACTCATATTGCATTCATATGCTTACCATAGCCTTGACCATTTCTTTTGCCATCAAGCCATACCAAAACATGCATCATATACCATATTAACTCATGCATATTACTAACATTTATCTAGCCACATTTCATGGCTATTTATACACATTTCAAACATAATCCAAAATGACTAGCCTATACATGCCATATTTAGCTATATACACATTCAAAAGTACCAATGTTGAGTTTGATAGTGTGGTGATGATCCTCGACGATCCCCGAGCCTCTCATAGCTTTAACGATCTATAAAACAGAACAAACACACACAAAGTAAGCTTTTCAAAAGCTTAGTAAGCCATATACAAATAAACTTAACATAAATCATTCATAAGCATAGTTATTTGAATTCATTAACATATCTTCAATTCAAGCACATAAATAAACTCTTTGGCTCACTTGGTTTGCCATTGCTTACCAATTCATCACATCTCAAATATCTCATTTGCTCATATCTCAAACATACATATATCTCAAATGTTCTTTTGCATTAATTCACATACATACTCATCTTTCATGCTTATACAAAGCATATATATATATCAACGTACCTGAAATTGACGTACAATTCACATATTCATTCATTTCTTGGACTTGCCCATTGAACCTTTCGAAATCTAACAGGATACTCAGAGTGCTCGGAATAGTCGTACAATGCCAACGTCCCAGACATGGTCGTACATGTAATCAAATATCGATACCACTGTCCCAGACAGGGTCTTACACCAATCACTATGATGCCAATGTCTCAAACATGGTCTTACACGAAAATCTCATATTGATGCCAACGTTCCAGACGCGGTCTTACATGATATCACATAATGGACACCATGTCATGACATATACTATCCTATCTGTTCCTACGTTCAGACAGGACTTCTCGGACATCAACCATCTCTTGATACTTTTTCGAAATCCATATATTCATCATTTCGAGTATTATTCATAGCAATTAAAATTTCATATATTCAAAAATAAGTCAATTCAAATACATTTATTTGTATATCGACTTACCTCAGATTCGATTGACGGAAACGGATACGGCTACTTGATTACTTTCGATTTCCCACAATCTAAGCATGTTTTCTTCAGTGCTTGATCTATAAATATTTGAGTTTAATCCATTTATTCACTAATTCATTCAATTCAATCCAAGAACACATATTTAGTGCAATTTGCAAATTAGCCCTCACATTTTCACATTTAGACATTTTAGTCTTTAATTCACAAAATCGCAAAATACACCAAATTTGCTTATACCCATGCTTGGCCGAATATACACTATGATCATATCAATCCGTACATTTCATTTATTTCACAATTTAGTTCTTCAAAATTCCATTTTCTCAATTTAATCCAAAATACTCAAATTCATCAAAAACTCAAAGACAAACTATGTTAACCAAACCCATATCTTTCATAATTCACCACCAAACATCATAAAACTGATGAATTCATCAATGGCTCATTTCAAAAACATCATCAATTCACAAATTTAAGACATGGGTTTTGAAGAACACGGAGCAACGAGTACAGAAACGTAGAAATTATCAAAAATCGAAGCAAAACTTACCTTGAATCAAGCTAAAAGAATGCCGAATGCCCTAGCTTCTTATTTCTTTTTCTTTTGTTTGATTTTTGGTGGAAGAACATATGAAAATATCCACCATCTTTTAGCTTGTTTTTGTTATAACAATACTATCAATTCTTTTACCATATTAACCTTTAATAAAACATATAAAATTTATAGATTTATTGGAATAATCGCCCATTAACTAGCAAAATGGCTAATTATCACCTTAAGGACCTCTCTTTTAATAAGTCATGACAAATAGATTCCTTCTTATAAAGCATGCTAATTAAGCATACAAACGGATAAATTATCTCACAAAACTTTAACACATGCTAAATTACATACTGCAGACAGAAAATAATATTAAATTATTATTCTACCTCGGATTCGTGGTCCCAACACCACTGTTCTGACTAGGGTCTAAACCAGACTGTTACAGTCTGTTTAGGGAGTTGATAAGGAACAAGTGGAGGAAGAAGTTAACCAAGTATACAATATGCTGGGCTATTTTATGATAGCTAGTCTAGTGAATTTTTAGGCTATGAGAAATTCCTTAGCCAATCTATGGCATCCAATTGGAGGGGTGGTAATCTTTGATTTAGGGGACATCATAAGGTGGGCATGAATAGGATATTAATGGAGCACCTTAGACCTTTAATAGTCACTTGCAGATTTTTCATAAATTAAAGGAGAACAAGGACCCAATGGAAGTACTGTTAATAAATTCTTATTTCTGGGTTCAGATTCATGACTTGCTTCCAAGGATGATGTCGGAATCTATGGCTAAGCAGTTTAGTGATTTTATCAGAGCTTTCATTGAATATGATGCTGAGTAGATCAGTAGAGGAAACATAGATTATATGCGAATATGGGTTATCTTGGATGTGAGTAATCCGCTAAAGAGAAGGAAGAAATTGATTACTTCGGTTGGCAAGCAGTTTTATGCCAGATTCCAATACAAAAAGTTGACTTTATTCTGCTTTCTGTTTGGGCGACTTGGACATGGTGATAGTTTTTGTCCTTTAAAGGTAAGTAGTGATTACACTGAGTATATGGTTCAGAGAAGATGATGGAAGTGGGCCATTAGAAATACGAAAATATACACACTTTTTCATGCCCTTTTTTAACTCAAATTCATGCACTTTCAATAAAGTTTTTGTTGAAAAATATATAATTACTATAAAATAATTAAATTGTACTTAAATTATGAACATGTTGAATTTTGCTTAATTTTATAATAAATTTTGATCATTTTCGACAGATTTGCACAAAGGGCGAAAAATGGCTCGGCAGACATTGCTAGAAGCACAAAATCGAGAAGCTATTTGAAGCATCAAGGCGAATTAATTTTTCAGCCTAAGATGGTCCAATTTATGTGTATTAATTCATAATATAATTAATTTTAATTTTAATTAAATTTAACTTGGGTTAAATAAATTATTATTAATTAATTATGAAAAGTGGCCCAGTTGAGCTGAACTGAGAAAACTGATCCAACCGAGCACTGGGCAGCCCAAAACCATCCCAAATGCTGACCCAATCAGCTTGTTTGGCTGATTCTTTGTGTAACACTCCAAACTGGCCCATAAGTTTCGACCAGATCTGGTATGCTACGGGTTGTACATTGAAAACTTTTGCTAAGTTGGCTTTAGAAAATCATAAGTTAATTAGACAAAATTTGAATAAACAAGTGACTTTTGTAAAGAAAACCTTGTATTATTATTATTATTTCATATATTTAAACCTTTGACATGGTTTCATAAGTTGCAAATATTAAAAACTACTAGATGAAGGTAAACTATGGGGCCTTATTACATAAATATTCCCAAAATATAGAAAAAAAACTTAAAGACAACCGAAAATAATCTATAGAAGTAAAACTTGATGGCCACTCGAGTCTGTCTCGGCTCCCACATCCACGATGTACTGCTCATCTGAAAGAGTAGAGAAAAATGAAAGGGTGAGTCACCAAGACTCAGCGTGTAAATCCCGAAACACAATGACCTAAGGTCCACAAACACATTATGAGCCCTGGCCCATACATAAAGGCAACAATCATAATCACATGATAAATAATAAAGGATGCAAAGCCCAACCCAACCTAGAATTCCATCCTCTACACACCAACCCGTACCAACCATCACACCTTGGGGATTTCTACAATCAACCCTCCATCGGCTACACACCATAACGACAGCCGTACTGCCTTTTCCTATTATTCAGGAACCATTAAACGTGGCATAGCCACCGATTACTAGGTGACCTTATAATATAACGTGGCTCAGCCACCGATCGCCATGCGACCTTAATAATACATCGTAGCATCTCGACAGCTGAGTTGCCTATCATAAAGACCGATCACTATGTGACTTATGTGGCAAAGCCACAGATCGCTATGCGACCTTCTTCCCCTTCATCATATCAAAATCCCACCCCATGCATACGCACATAAAGAAAACATCATACAGGCTTTCACATATATATCGATACACATAGAGATTTCTATGATTACGTACCTAGCATCCTTTCCTAACCCTTTTAGGGTTTTATTCGACTGTCTACACAGCCACTTTCCGGCTTTTTAGCCCATAACACATAAAACACAGTTAAAGAGTGTTTAAAGATCTACACACCTGATTATCGTTAGAACAAGACTTTCTACGTTGACACTATCCGTAGTCAACACAGCTGCTATCTACCCTATGTGTTGTTCAGAGGCTGGTAATGAACATTAGGTTAAGGCAGGACTAGCGAAAAGAAAACAATTGATCATCTTAAGGAGAATTGAAATCCTTACCTTGAAATCTCGAAAAGTGGTATGAGATTCAGGGACTAGTTTTTTCGGCTTTTAGATCTAAGAGATCTACTTCAATTCCCGAATGTCGTCCAACAAGAGAATACATAAAATCATTAAATCATTAGCTTTTCAGCTTTGTCTTCCAAAAACCGAAAGAGATCTTAAGGAATAACAAGAGTCGACACTCACCTTACTAGAGAAGATTCAGCTATTCCCAGAGGATTCTGGCTTTTTGCGAAAATCAGGAAGAGAAGATGATTCGAAGAAACCTATAGAGATTCAGCTTTTAAATAAAGAAATCGACATGAAGAAGAAAAGAGAATTTCGGTAGACCAGAGGTAGGTTCGACTTTAGCAAAGATCAAAAGAAAAGAACAGAAAAAGGTTTATGAGGTTTCGGCTTTTAGAAGAAATAAGAGAAAAGAATAATGGAGTTTTCGGCTTTTAGAAGAAAGAAGAGAAAAGAATAGTGGAGTTTCCGGCTTTTAGAAGAAAGAAGAGAAAAGAATAATGGAGTTTTCGGCTTTTAGAAGAAAGAAGAGAAAGAAAAGATGGAAACCCTAAATGCCGAAAAATAAAAAAGAAAACCTTCACCTGACTATTTAAAGTTTCCTCCCCCTCAGAGTTTGAAATTCGCCATCACTGTGACTAGCAGATAGAACCCTAAATTTCCTCCCTTATCTTTCATATTATCAACTATAATATCTACATTATCCCATTCACATAAATCCTCCTATTTTTGAGCCTTGTTGCCGTCCACTGCACTTAACCCTAATCCCGAAATTAAGCTAACCTAAATTAAAAGAGTTGGACTCCTTGAAACTTAAATTTGGGCTCCTTACTCCCTTGTGTGGCGTCACCTCCTTACTCCCTAAGTGACGCCACTGACCACTGGGCCACAAGCCCATTTTGATATTTTAAACAAAGATACCACCTTTTAAACTCTATAGTGCCCAAACAAAAATTTCACCAAGGCCTTGACCACATCCTAAGCCCAATTTGGACCCCTAACAGTTAAATTAACACATTACACATGTTCTCCCATTAAACGCATAGGCCCAAAAATTTAGGATGTTACAGTTTGGCTTGCAAAATATCCCTTGAAAACTCCTTCAAATTGCATTCAAACCCCTCCACTATTTATACCTTTCTAAATTTACCCTTACATTAAAATAGCAAGTTTGAAACTTCAAACTTGCCACATGTGTGGCCGGCCATGGGGGGACTCTATGGCTGCTGATTTTTGCTAATTTTAGCAGTCATCCAAACCTATAAATGCCCCTTTTTTTTGCTCACTTCAAACACATCTCAACCTTTCTCATCTCTTCACTTTTCTCTCAATTTTCTCTATTCATTCCCTTTCATTGTTCTTCATTTTCTTCCCCTATTACCTTGCCGATTTCATCTCTTGAAAAAGATTCAATCAGCCACCATTTCGAGCAGCATTCAAGTGTTTATAGAAGCCTCGGTTCAACAAGAACAAGCGGAGAAGGAGGAGTGGAGCAAACTAGTCAAGCCACAGAGAAAACACTGGATTTGATTCTTGTTCCCTATCCTTTTAATTTTGTTGTTGTTATGATGAACATGTCTATGAATATTTGTGATGTTGATATGTTTAATGTAACTAATATGGCTTAAAATTTAATTCATTTTAGGTTGATTGCATTTCGTCTACTTCAATTATTAAAATTGTGTTTGTGCTGTTATAGGCCTTGGTAAGATGTTTGATTAAGTAAAACCATGACAAAGTTATTCTTGTATTACAATTGTAAGGTAACTAATGAATTAATTATTTAAACGGATTGAAATTGTAATTAATTGAAACAATACTTTATCATCTAAGGTAGCTGAGGATTAAATTAGCAACAGTAATTAACGATACATTAGCCTTGCATAACTTGCAAGATTATTGTGATTAAATTGTTTCAAGGTAGAAATACATTATTACCTCACGTAATCTTTTATGTGCATATGAGATTGAATTAATTGTTTCAACTGGCATATAGATATGTAAAAGATATTATTTTAATTTCATAAGTATGTATGTGCATTAACATATTTGCTTATTAAAATTTGTTTAATCTGTTGAATTGACATAGAGATATAGTTAAGAGATAAATGGATTTTGGTAAGCAAGTATATTCATAAGTTAGCAAATTACCGAATTACTGTGAATTTATTCGTAACAACATGGACATGAGTTTAATAATTCTAAGTTAAGAAATGTAATTAATCTAACACAATTATGTCATCTTGATTAAAATCATATTTTGAAATCGTGCATTGCAACTTTTAGTTTCTCTTTATTTATTTTACTTAGTTAAAAATCTTAATTTTTTAAGTCAGTTAAAACACAGTCATACAATCCCAGTCAAATCAGTCCAGTTCATAATCTAAGTCAGTCATTTAGCGACAAAGGCAAAACAGTCATTCTACCCGATAAAGGGATTTTGGTAATCCTACCCTTCAGGGGTATTCTCGTAATTCTTCCCTACAGGGTTATTTTGGTAATTTTACAAGTTAAGGGTATTTCGATAATTTTACAAATCGGGGGTATTTCATTAATTTCGCAAATCGAGAGTATTTTGTTAATTTGGGAAATCGGGGGTATTTCGGTAATTTTACAAATCAAGGTATTTCAGTAATTTTACAATCCAAGGGTATTTCGATAATTTTACAAATCAGGGGAATTTTGGTAATTTCAAAATTCAGGGGTATTTTGATAATTTTGAAAATTAGGGGTATTTTGATAATTTTACAAATCGAGGGTATTTCAGTAATTTTCCAAAATGAGGGTATTTCGATAATTTTATAAATTAGGGGTTTTTTGGTAATTTTGCAAATCAAGCGTATTTCGATAATTTTACAAATCGAGGGTACTTCGATAATTTTACAAGTCGAAGGTATTTTAGTAATTTTGTAAACCAAGGGTATTCTAAACAGAGATAACGATGCGAATGGGCCTAGGGCCCATTCTTGGCCCAAATGGACCCACACACTCGTGTGGCCCATTTAGCCCAAATCTAGCCACAAATATGAGATTCACATAGACCAGTCCAATATCTACTACACAATCATACAATTTATTCATATAGGCCCACGGGCCCATTAGGCCCACTTGGCCCCTTTCGGCCTATCGTGGCCCTAACAGCCTAAACCCACAAGAACACTCATGATGGCTTCAACTATCGCGTCGAAGCTACCACACATGCGCTCGCACGCTCATGTGGCTACCATCGCCTTGTGACCTTCATTTCGACATTTTCCGCTCTACAACTAGAGTAGTGCGAAATACACACCTGATAGGAATCTGGAGTTAATCCGCGCTCCGAACACTCCAATGCCCAAACGCCAACAAAGGTATGCTTACTTTCCTCATAGATTGCTCTATTTAAAGCCAGCTTCTTGCCCACTTTCATGCTAGCTTCCCGATGTGGGATCCCTCCTTCAGCAGAGTTTAATTCCAACACAAAATCTGGCCGTCCCAACTTAGCAAAATAAATATCCCTTTTTACTTGCAACGGGATTCGAACCCTTGCCTTCTCCTGTGCTTCAGACGCTACATGCCACCACAACACAAGCTCCTTTGTGACTTAAAACATGCGCAACTAAATATAAACCTATGGGCCAAAGTCTAAGTTCATTTAAAAAGAAATCAAAATGAAATGCAAGTGCCAAGACTTGAACCTAAGCTCTCCCTTATATCCTTAATGACGCCTTCCCACTAGACCACTCCCTTCCTTGTGTTAATTTTCTCCACATTTTATTCTTAAATCCTACTTACTAACTCCCAGGGTTTTATTCACCTAAAACCAATTTTTTTTCCAAAGCCCAGATTTGCTAAACTTTGCATACAATTGTTTCTCACGTAGAGTTTGTAGCATGATTCTCAAATGTTCGGCATGTTGTGTCTCATCACACGAATAAATTAAAAAATCATTAATGAACACCACCATAAAGCGATCCAAATACGGTCTAAATATCGGATTCATCAGATCCATAAACACTGCAGGAGTATTTGTTAATCTGAAAGGCATCACTAAGAATTCATAATGTCCATACCTCATTCTAAAAGCAATTTTTGGCACATCGGATTCTTTAACTCTCAACTGATAGTAACCCGATCTCAAATCTATCTTTGAAAACACTGTGGCTCCCTTCAGCTGATCAAACAAATCATCGATACGAGGCAACAGATATTTGTTCTTTATCGTCACTTTGTTCAACTGTCGATAATCAATACACATTCTCATAGTTCCGTCTTTCTTTTTCACAAATAGCACAGGAGCTCCCTAGGGTGAGAAACTCGATCCTGCAAATCCACTATCAGTCAACTCTTGCAACTGCGACTTTAGCTCTTTCAATTCTGTTGGTGCCATTCTATACGGAGCTATGGAAATAAGAGTAGTCCCCGGCACTAATTAAATACCAAATTCAACTTCTCGAATCCGAGGTAATCCCAGCATCTCTTCAGGAAACACATCTGAAAACTCACATACCACAGGCACAGATTCCACTTTCTTTTTCGACACTTTTGTATCTATCACATATGCCAAATAAGCTTCATAACCCTTTTTGACATAGTTCATGGCTTTCATCGCAGATATAACAGCTGGTAATCCTTTCATATCACTTGATTAAATTCTAACTAGCTCACCATTCTGGCTTTTCAATTCAATACTCTTTCTTTTACATTCACGATGGCATTATGTAGAGTAAGCCAATCCATACCCAGAATTATGTTGAATTCGTCAAACGGAAGTAACATCAAATTGATCGGAAAACATGTATCACTACACATCAATGGGCAATTCTTGCACACCTTATCTACCAAGACACATTTTCCTAAAAGGTTCGATATTCTAATCACGAATTCAGTAGACTCAACAGGTAGAGTCTTATTCAATACTAAAATCATACACACATAGGAATGAGTTGACCCCGAATCTATCAATGCAATAACATCAATATCGAATAAAGTGAAAGTACCGGTGATAACGTCTGGAGATGATGCTTCCTCTCGTGCACGTATAGCATAGGCTCAAGCAGGTGCTCTCGCTTCTGATCTCATAGCTGTGTCATTTGTCCCCCTCTGACTTTCGCTAACATTTCTGATGTTTTTGGGTGGTCTACCCCTAGCTGTCACGTTACTTGGTCTTTCATTCTGAACAGTTTCTTCTTCAACCATCTTCGGACAATCTTGAATGAAATGATCTCGAGATCCACACTTATAACAAACTCTATTGTTGTACTTGCCCAAACACTCTCCCACATGTCGTCTTCCACACTGACTACACTCAAGTTTGTTATTCTTAACACTGCCAACACTTGGTTCATTCAGAGCTTGAATTCGTAAACCAGCACTTTGTCTCGAATTAGCTTTACTTGGATGTCCAAACGAAGCATTTGAATGGTTACTTGCATCTCTATATTTCTTAGTAGAAGGTTGAGAAAATTTATTCATTGATCTCTTTCTCTCATTACGAGCTTCTAAATCAGCTTTCTTCTTTTCCTTACTGAGTTTTTCAGCTTTGCATGCTTTTTCTACTAACACAACAAATTCATTAATATTGAGTATTCCAACCAATAACTTGATGTCTTCATTCAATCCCTCTATGAAACATTTGCACATAGTAGCTTCGTTAAAGACACATTCTCTCGCATATTGACTCAATCTTACGAATTCTCGCTCGTACTCAGTAACAGACAACCGGCCATGTTTCAATTTTAGAAACTCTTTACGTTTCTGATCAATGAAGCGTTGACTGATATTCTTCTTTATAAACTCAGCTTGAAAGAAATCCCAGGTGATTCTCTCTCTCTCTCAGAACAACGAATATCAATGTTTTCCACCAGTTATAAGCTGTGTCTCTCAACAAGGAAACTGTACACTTAATGCACTCATCAGGATTCAATGACATCTCATCAAATACTCTAATTGTATTCTCAAGCCAAAATTCGGCTCGTTCAGCATCGTCATCTGATGTGGCCCTAAACTTTTCGGCCCCATACTTGCGAACCTTAGGTTTATCCAATCTATTCGGATTCGTTCAAACGAACTCCGTAAACCACTCGCTCATCATTCGGAAGAAGGCTTGCTTAGCCTCTCCTCCCTCACCACTATCATTCGGCCTTGAAGTGGCCGATGCTGTCCCTTGAGTGGGAGCAGGCGCATTACTTTCTACATCGTTAGCAACTGCTCGATCGGGATCCATTACTATATGTAAACACATTTTCAAATGTCAGATTTAGTCACACTATCGCAATTTCAAATATGGCATGTATAGCTAGACTCACACTAACTACGTTTGTCCGAGAATCGACTAAACCGTAGCTCAGATCCCAATAAAATGTAACACCCCTAACCCGAGACCATCGCTGGAACAGGGTTAAGAGGCATTACCAATCGAACAGAACCTTTAACATCTAGAAATTTCAACACAAAGTCAATCACTACTGTTCGCATTTCTTTACAAACATAGTGCCCCTTAAATGAGTCATCAAGACCCTAAGCATGCTTATAAATCGAGTCGGGACTAAACTGAAACACATACAAAATTTCATGAAATTTGAAACTTTTCTAAAATACAGGGGAGACACGTCTGTGGGAGGAGACCGTGTTCCCTCCACGGCTTCTAGACACCCCCGTGTCCTTTCATGTCTATACAGCTATACCAACACGGTCATTAGGCACACTCGTATGCCATGGCTGTGTACTTTTAGATCATATACTAACTTCCCCTCCACGGCCACCAAGCACGCCCGTGTCTAGGCTGTGTATTTTTAAGTTAGCTACTGACTTGCACACCACGACCAGATGACACACCTGTGTCGAGGCCGTGTGATTTTAGGCTACATCCTGTCAATTTACCCACGGTCTAAGGCAGGCCCGTGTGCCACAACCGTGTGACATTATAGGCCATTTATAAGGCTAACATGCCAACCAAATGATTCAAACCTATAAGCACCATTTACCAAAACTTATCAAGCATATATGGCAACCAAAAACATACAAAATAGCCATTCAAGTCATGCATTCAATACCAATTCCAACCATGTCAATATCAAAGACTAAAACTCATATCATCACAAGCATATTACATTCAATACCAAACATCATTTCTTCTCAATATCAATAATTCATATTAGCAATTTATCAACACCAAGTTACCATTCATAAATCAACTTCTCAAGCCACAAACCATGCCAAAAGATGTATCACATATATACCAAGTCATTCATGCTAAAACTAACATATATCTAGCCACATCTCATGGCTACAACAAATCTCAACCATGATTCAAATGACTAGCCTATACATGCCATATCTTAACTATATACATCTTTCCAAAATACCCCAAAATAGATTGCCGATAGTGTGACTAAGAAGCTAACGATCCCCTGATCCGAGCTAGCTTTACTGACACTGCAAAGCAGAGAAACAAATCACACTGTAAGCTTGTAAAGCTTAGTAAGTTCGAAATAAAATACAATAATATCATCGAATCAAACTAATTCATATACTAATCATCACACAGATCATTCTTCTTCTATGTATACCATACTATCAATAGCTAAAATATTCATTCCTTCGTCCATAACATCATCTATAAACTCATCAACCACAAAGGTTCGATACATACCTCGGCAAACATATAGTTATTCAATCTCCAAGCTATTCAATGCTCAATTATACTTGTTGACCGTTATTTGATATTCATTACAACTTAATCTCACACTCAGTGCTTAATACACGTCGATACATATTAGTCATCACACACTTAGTGTTCAAATTTCTCAACCGACTTATCTCGGTGACGCACACTCAGTGCCAATTAAATAAACCAAAGCTTTTATAACATCACACACACAGTGCTATTCATTCCTGTTTCGATTTTAAAATCGCACACTTAGTGCCCTTAACTTAAACTTGCACATAGCATCTCAATTTCATACATATATACGCATTCATCTCATAATACAAAATCATATGTTAACAACATGTATTATATCTGAACTTACCTCAGACGTCGACTATCGATACAGTCGACTAATCGAGCACTTTATCTTTGCCTCGATCTCGATCCGAATTTCTTCTCTCTTGGTCTATACACATTTAAATTCAATCCATTCAATCACATTTCATTCAATTTAGTCCACATACACAAATTTAGGGCATTTTGCATAATGGCCCTCATAATTTCACATTTCATCACTTTAGTCCTGATAAACCATAAAAGTAACATATTTTAAGCCCACATTTAATATGCTTTTCGATGATTTATCCCTTGATTTGTGTAAAAAGGTGCTCTTAATCCTTTCTTTTCATGTCTTATGCCTAGGAAAGCACCTGAGGATGAAAAGAACACAAAACAGTCCTAAAACGAAGGAAATGGGCCTTTCCACAAAATCGACACGGCCTAGGCCAAGGACCACACGACCGTGTCTTGAGGAAGACCTGGAGCACGGCCTCATCACCGCCGTACACAACCGTGCCAAAGCAGAAATCTAGACACAGTTAGGTCTCGATTTGCACGGGCATGTGACATGGCCGTACCTCTGTCGTTGGAAAGAGCAATTTTAGTCGAAAAAGGATACTATCGCATTCCAAGAGCCTATAAATATACCCCAAGTGCCATCTTTGAAAGGGAGTGAAAGCTAGGCCAAGGAGCCAAGCCGAGAAGGTCAGAGTTAGGGAGTAACGTGAGGATAGCCAGTTGATTCATCCCAAGAAGCCAGAATTATACTCAAGACGACGGAATTCTCCTTCAATCCCTTCAGGGAGTTTTAGGATTTTTCTTATGTTTTGTTTTATCTTTTCTCTTGTGATGTTTTCTTTTTACATTATGAACTAAACCCCTCAGATACCTAAAGGGGGATGAAACCTAAACAGATTTTATTATTTGATTTTTAAGTTATATGATAAATTACTTATGTAACACCCCAAACCCGGTCTACACACCACGACCGGATCTGGTATGTCACAGAGGAAAATTTTTTGAAGAAAACAGGTTACCGGTTAAAGTTCATTAGAGAAAACTCCTTGCTATAGTTAAAATCTTCGGTATGATTGTTCCAAAATCGATGGTGCATTTTAAACCCGGAACTGTTGAAAACTTAGTTGAATCCATAGGTAAAACAAATTCATATCAATTAAAAATCCAAGTAATTTCTTTTAGTTGCTTAAAACATTATGAACTTAGTGTGGAAAATCTTGAGTTTGGAAAATCATTTGAGTTTTATTCATTTTAAGTTACCGTGTTCTACCCGTTGGTAGGGTTTAAAACGTATCGCTTTATAGTTTTGAAAACCTTTTCTTTCCATGTTTTACCCATTATTAACTCAATACTTTGCTAAGACATATTTGAAATCCAAACTAGGCATATAAATAATCAAAGCATAATCTTAAAAGGCCTTTTACAATCCCAACAAAAGCAAATGAAAGTAAACGAAATAAAGTACCAAGTTTTAAATCAGTGCAAGTCCAATTTATTCATAGCATGGTCACCTCGCGTCCACCCGACTTCATGTCCGCGATCTAAGTGTCACCTGAAATGATAAGGGAGAAGGTGAGTCGCAAGACTCAGTGCATAAATCCCTCTCCCGATTAATGCAACATACTAATACACACCATACATAGCAATACAAGTAATGCACCCAATCCTAGCCATCCATACTCCTTTTCTACCCCGTGTGGTACCAAACCACTGGTGGTGCCAAACCACTGGTGACCCAAAGTCACAATATCCATAAGTGTGGTGCCAAACCACTGGTGACCCAAAGTCACGAATAATCTAAATGATGTGGCCAACCCATCGTGTGATGCCAAATCACTGGCGACGATCTCGTATCTCAAAGTGGGGTCAACCCACTGTAGTGCTAAGCCACTGGGACGAGACGCTGAGGTGCCAAACCTCTGGTGACCCAAAGTCACAATAATCAATCTGTGGTACCAAACCACTGGAGGTGCCAAACCTCTGGTGTCCCAAAGACACGGATATCATATTCCCCCTCCTCTCATATCACCCATTTTCATACCGACTCATGGGAAGTATGCAAATCGTGCAAATCATGCTAACACGCCCAATATTGCATCACATAGTACATACATCATAAATCAATAACAGAACTCGTAACGAAACGGACTTACCCGAATCCGTGCTCATACCCCATAGGGTATCGTATCAATCAACCATACTGTTTCGGCTTTATTAAGCAATCAGGTTATTAAACATATTGCTAAGCAAAGAGTGTGTTAGTTTACACACCTGTTAAAACGCAAGCTTTTAAACCCAACGACCCGATCTAAGATCCTTAAATACCTTGCTCCTATAATCGGCCAAACATGAGATTAGCCATCTATACCCTTCGGCTAAAGCAGATAACACAAGAGGGTTAACACTTAAACCCTTACCTTGCAAATGGTTTGGTTTCCTACCAGAACCCGAACCAAACAATGGTTCCGTAGTTAATCGGCCACACCCTAATAAGAAGACAGTTAATCCTTTGAAGACTTGGCTTAATGAAAACTAAACGAATAGACTAAAAGAACCAACTCTTACCACCACTTACCAAATGAACAACCAACGGTGACTGCTTCACTTGAACGCCACCAAAATCCAAAGGCCCTATAATGAAATCGGTTCACACAAGGGATTAACTCCTATCAACCCAATGCCGAAAGTGGCTCTCAACCAAATCAAAATCGACAGAGAACAAGGGAGAGGGGAAATGGCCATTCGGCCAAGCACTTACCTTCTTCAACGATTGAGCAACCAAACAAAATCAACACCCCACCTAAGATTCGGCCAAGATGAAGAGTAGTAGGAGAGAGGAGATTCGGCTAACACTTTTAACAAGAAGGAAAAGAGGATTTGGCCAAGGAGTTTAACACACTTATGTTCGGCTTTGAGTGAAAAAGAGAGAAAGAAGATGTGAAATGGGAATAGAGTTTCGGCACAACAGAAATGGGAAGGACAAATGGAGAAAACGGCTAAAGAGTTTTGGAAAAGAAAGAAAATAAAGATAGATAGAGGGAGGGTACTAGTTTCGGCTTACACAAATAAAGAAGAGTGGGAGTTGGAAGAGTAGGATTTCGGCTACCAAAAGAAAACAAAAGACAAAGCAAATTTCGGCAAGTAGGTGCTTGGGCTTTCGGTTTCAAGAAGAAAATGAAGAAACTTTCTTGAAATTTCGGCTTGCTTTTGACAAAAGAAGAATTTTGGCTTACACAAATTTGGCCGAAAAAAGCTCCAAAATGCCAACAAGAATTTCAGCACACTCTTCTTACCCACTACCAAAACCGGCCACTCCCCCCATGAAGCATCCAAAATTCGGCCACTACCTCCAAACACTCCCAACCACTAATTCAAATCATTTTGAACTAGTCAACCTCCACAATTTACTCTCCACCCACCATTTAAACAATTTGACTTGGTCTATGGCAGAGTTTGAACTGCCTACAACTTCTCCTCCTCTATGCTGTCAAAATGGAGGCAAAATGTGAGCATTCTGCAGCTTGAACACAGGATCTCCTCCCCTGCAAGTGGCGTCACACACACAAGCTTCAAGTGGCGCCTACCTTGCCACTGCACCAGCTCATTTCTTGTGCTAACATTCACCAAATAATATCTATAAGCCCCAGCTTCAACAGCTCCCCCCACTTAAGCCTAAAAACCAAAATTTTCCTACCACTCAGGCTCACACCAGGCTTACACCTAAGCCCCAAAACAACACAAACAACAACATAGCAGGCCAAAACATGCAAACCATGCAACAACAAAATAGCCCCTATCCCGGGATATTACAACTTAGTTTGTTCTTAATTATATTTCTTAATCCAAATCCAATGTGCTTAGGTAAAGGAGGAATAGACCCTGCCTAAGAGTAGATCAAACATAATTAAGCGGAGTTGATCGGGTGCCTAGAGATAGGGTTACGAGATTTTGTTGGATTAGGGTGAAACCTAATATGGAAATCCATTGATCGATTTACTGCTTTCCTAGGAGGTTATTATAAGCGAACGAGAGTTCCACTAATTAAGCTAGGATTAGACGTTATTCACCTCGAGAAAGGATTTAGCTTAGGTTAGGGAGTCTTACGGATCAAGCTAAGATTTAGCTTAGGTTAGGGAGTCTTACGGATCAAGCTAAGTAAAAGAAATCATATAATTTAGGGTTAATTAATAAGTGAAGTCTAGGTGGATTCTTCCTGAGGGTATCATCGCAATCAACTGAGTTTTTCTTCAAAGTTATTTTCCTATTCATCCTTTTTGTCTTTGTGTCCTTAGTTTAGTCTTCGTCAAAAGCAACTTCACTCTAATTTTAGGCTAAATAATAAAAAGAAAGTGAGTATTAATACTTTTAGTTCCTTTGGGTTTGATATCCGGTCTTGCCTAAGCTATACTACTGTTCGATAGGTACACTTGCCTTAATATCGTTGTCAGAGTTAGCCTCCAGGTTTGATCATTCTTTTATAAATATTTAAAACTCTGATTTCACATCGATCAAGTTTTTAGCGCCGTTTCCAGGGAACTACAATATTAAGAAAGCTCTATTTTTATTACTTTATCCATTATTTTATTCGCAATTTATTTCTTTTGTTTTCTTAGGCTAAATCTTAATTTTTCTAATTTTAATTTTAATTTTTTATTTCTTTCTCTTTTCTAGGTACCTCTAGTTTATGACAAGAAAAAATCCGAGAGGACCTTTGGTATACGATAGTGATATCGAAGCAACCGCTCGTAAGAATCGCAGGGAAACCAGGTGAGCCCTAGACTACACAGAAAGAGAGGAAGAAAACAGATCCAATCCTACTAAAGGGATGGATGAAAAAAACCCACCACTACGCGTTGTGGGAGATCAAAATGCTTCACGTACAATGTTTGATTATGCGAAACTGCATTTAACAGGAGCAAAATCTAGTATTGTTAGGCCTGCTATAACTGTTAACAATTTTGAATTAAAGCCTAACACAATACAAATGATTCAACAGTTTGTTCAATTTGATGGTTTGTAGGACGAAGATCCAAACATGCATATAGCTAATTTTTTCGAGTTCTGTGATACCTTCAAAATAAATGGTGTTTCTGATGATGCCATTTGCCTTCGGTTATTCCCTTTTTCGTTGAGGAATAAAGCCAAACAATGGTTAAACTCGTTACAACGAGGGTCAATCACTAAATGGGATCAAATGACCAAAAAGTTTCTAATGAAATATTTTCAACAGGCCAAAACGGCCAAATTACGTAATGATATCTCTTACTTTGTGCAGATGGATTTAGAGACACTATACGACGCATGGGAGAGGTTCAAAGATCTCTTGAGGAGGTGCCCACACATGGTTTACCCCTGTGGCTACAAGTCCAAACCTTCTACAATGGAGTAAACCCCTCAACGAGGCAACTGATAGATTCAGCCGCCGGTGGAACGCTAAACAATAAAACTCCTGAAGCAGCCTATAAGTTCATTGAGGAGATGTCGATAAACAATTATCAGTGGCAAGCTTCGAGAACTAAACCAACAAAATCGGTAGGAGTTTTCAACATCAACACCATGACCATACTATCAATGCAGCTAGAGATAGTGAATAAAAAGCTTGATAGTTTGTGTTCTTCACAGATAGATCCAGTCATGCAGTGCGACGCTAGTGGAACTGTGGCGAATCCTGGGTAGCCACCCTACCAACCAGAAGCAGAAGATGAACAAATGAACTATATTGGTAATAATTTTCGATCTAATAATAATTCTTATAGTAACACTTACAATCCAGGTTGGAGGAATCACCCAAATTTTTCGTGGGGAGGACAAGGCAATCAAGGAAATCAAAGGCAACAACCCTCCCAAAACTTCCGAAATCAGCCTTATCCACAAGACAAGAAGCCAACCATCGAGGAACGTATCCAAGAAAGCGATGAACAATCAAAAGCAATGAAAACCGAATGGAAGAACTTGCTAAGTCAGTCAAGGAAGCAAGCAAAGCCGTTGAACAACTTGTAAAGTTAATGTCAGAACGACCACAAGGACGCCAACCTAGTAACACCGAAATTAATCCTAAGGAGCAAATTCAAGCTATCACACTTCAGGATAGCAAGGAGATAGATACACTTAACCCAACTCCAGAAAGTAAGGTAGACGAAGGTACAACAAAGGTAGTACAAGAAAAGCCAAAACCGGTAGTTAAGGAGTACAAACCTCGCATACCTTATCCCGCAGCATTACAAAAAGACGATTCAAAGGAGTAGTTCGGTAAGTTTCTTAAACTTTTAAAGAAATTACATATTAACTTACCTCTTCTTCAAGCTCTTTTTCAGATGCCAGACTCGAGGAAACTTTTAAGACAGCTCTTGACCAACAAACGCAAAATAGATGAAGAGCACTACGTGGAACTTAACGCAACATGCTCAGTAATGTTACAAAATAGACTACCACAGAAGCAAAAAGATCTAGGGAGTTTTACAATTCCATGTTTAATTGGTAGTTTAAATGTTGATAATACGTTAGCTGATTTAGGGGCAAGCATAAATGTTATGCCTTATACATTGTTTAAGCGACTAGGTCTAGGGAAACCAAAACAAACTAAGATGAGTATTCAATTAGCAGATAAAACTGTTAGAATCCATAGGGGCATTATTGAAGATGTTCTCGTAAAAATTGATAAATTTTTTTCCCAGTAGATTTTGTTATTTTAGACATGGATGATGATAATTCAATCCCCTTAATTTTAGGAAGACCTTTTCTAGCAACTGCCAAGACTAAAATTGACGTTGCCACAGGTAAGCTCATTCTTTGTGTAGGTGACGACTCAATTAGTCTTCAAGCCCTGGATTCAGCTAGGTCGTCAAAGAATCAAGGTGAGCAAGAAAATTCTTTCAATAATCATTTAATTTCACCTTCTTTTCAGGAACTTTCAAAAAAGAGAACGGTTGAACCAGATCCTCAGTTCAGTGCCAACAAAGAAATAACTTACGAAGAACAAAGGACCCAAATCGATGACTTAGATGTGTAGAAAACACACTTCAAGGAAAAACTAGGGTTACACAAGGAAGAACAGGAAACACAAGTCAAAGAAGAGCTGGCTCCACACAATGTGAAACCAGAGGAACCACCACAAGAACTTGTGGGGACATCAAATCACTATAAAATAAGAGATCAGGGCCTGTTAGATAAAGTCGAGCCTCACGTCACCACAACAAACCCGAAGGAAAAGAGAGAACTCCTTCTTGAGGTACACGGTATCTTCCCACAAGGAATAGTCGAGGTAAGCAATCCAACATTTGGCACTTTTAAGGTAAACGCTTCTCGACTTCAATTTTGTCATAAAACTGAAAATATAGACATGAGGGAGGATGTTCAAACTTTCAAACCTCCCTAAAATTTTCAAATATGAGGAAAGTCTAGCTTAAGACTATAAACGAGCGCTTCTCGGGAGGCAACCCGAGTACTAACACTACTTTTTGCAATTTTATTTTCTTTTCTCTTTTTATTTTCCTTTTTCAACTAACCCAAAAGTGCAGAATCCCTGATCACACGGCCTTACACATGACCGTGTCCGTGGCCATGTGGACCACCAAAACCGCCACCCTGACAGGGCAGAGGCCATTCAGTCAGCCTAACCACCACCTCAACGTCACAGATCCAACCACTCTCAACACGAGCACTGACAAACATGGCACGGCCGTGGCACCAACCATATGAGGCTATCGACTTCCATACCACGGACAGAACACGCCTATGCCACAAACCGTTTTTATTTTCGGTGACAAGGACTTGGGGCCATGGATGACTCGGTGGAGTCCATACTTTTGGAAAGTTATTTTCGGACTTCAGTAAACTTCTTTTCCATTTTATTTAGCTGCTTTTAATATTTCGGGTTTTTAAGTTGTAATAAGGCCTCTAGACTATTTTTATTTTGCTTTATGTTTGGGATGTTTTTATTATTTTTCTTAAGTTGTTTAAAAAGGAAATTTTCTAAAAATATTAATAATGGTTTCCAAATTTAATTAATAAATGGATTTTATAGTAAACTTTTATAAATGATTTAACTCGGATTCTCTTTCAAAATTATCTACGACATTTTCAAAAGTTACGATTTTAAAGCTCACTACCTCGATTTCTGATACATCAATCAACTTCTCGAGATTCGTATTTTATCGAATAGTTATAAATCAAACTTGCGTTCTTAACTATATTATATTAATGTCATTCTTTAGTACATTCATAAGTTCTCAAAACATTTTCTTCATGTGACATACCAAATTCGCTCGTAACGCATGGGTCGGGTTTGGGGTGTTACATTTTATGGTATCAGAGCCCGTTTCAAAACTCGGCTGTGGTTTGGGTTCAAAAATGTTTTCTAAAGCTATTTTGAGTTTTAAATTTAAAGTGTATGTTCTAAAGGAAGTATGGCACCACGGGTATCCGGCACCAAGTCAAGTAAGTATTTGTTTTCATTTTTTGATTATTGTGTTATTACTGTGGTAAGAAAAATCCACAAAATAGAAATACTTTAGAACTTTTAGCTTTAGCAGCTAAAACTATAGAGATTGAGACTTTAGGATATGTTTTGCGAAAACGACTTTACTTCCTATACTCCATAAAACATTGTTTAATAAACATTGAAATAGTATAATGATTCATAAGACTCTTAATCAAGATTAAATTGATTTAGCAGTCATGAGGGCTAGAAGATGTGGACGCGGTAGACGTGGACGTGATGATTGAATGTAGAAATTTTAGGTATAAGTGGTAGATAACTGCTTGCTTCCGTGGTTAGATGTTTGGTTGTGTGAAAGAGGATTCAAGATTATGTTAAAAGTACATTGTGGTTATTAAGATCAGAGTGCGCAGCGAAAGCATATTGGTGATTTGAGCGATGCGTTTAGTAGTATGATGGAAATTTTGAGGCAAAATTCCTTTAAGGAGGGTAGAATTGTAACATCCCGAAATTGGACCTAGAAGAATTGGGCCCAATGGGCCTTGGACGTAGGAGTGTTTAAATTTTTTTGAGAACAAGAGAATGGCATTATTGCAAATTAGACTTATTAGTTAAGTGAATTTGGAAAGTTACGGGGTTTCTAGGAAGTTCCGGGTTCAAGTTAGGCTATAGGTAAACTTTTGTGTTTATGCACTTAAGGGGGAGAAGGTAAGTGGCATTAAGGCTTATGGATATAAGGGTGCATTTTGCTAGACCAAGGAGTCTATTGGTAAAGGTGGAAAGTGGCGTGTGGAGTGTACTAATGGTTTGAGGTTCGAATCCCATCTACTGCATTTTTTGATTAATTTTTGTGCTTCATTTCATGCGTCGGCCATGGCTATATTTTTTGGTAAGGAAGACTTTTTAATTTGGGAAAGATGGCTAAGGATTATGGTAAGGAGGAAGACTAGGGAAAATGAAGGAAAGAAAAGAACGAAAAAAAAAGGAAAGAGAAGGCAACATGTGGCCTATTATATAATATCCTGGATTTTGGGCTTATGCATTGGTGCTTAAATATATGTGAAAGCATGTCTTTGTGTGTTATGAATGTGTTGTATGAATTTTGTGAACTTTAGAAAATAGGAGAGTGCTTTAGAAATTATCGATTTTAAGTTTAAAAGAGGAAGCTAGCGAGAGGAGGCCTTAAGAGAAATTGTGTAGTGAAATATAACACAAAAATGGGCTTGGAAGAGTGGAAGGAGGCGCCACTTAAAGCCCAGTAAGTGACGTCATATGCAGTGGAGAAGGGGCTTGGGTTCGAGTCCCAAGGGAAGCAAATGGGAGTGTTTTATTATGCGGTAACAAAGAGGATTAGTGGACGGCATTGGGAGACTGAGGGAGGAGTTTTATATGTGGTCTAATCCTTTTAAAATTTGGCTAAAGGGTGGTGATAATTATGGATTTATTTTAAATGTTTTGAATAGGTGGAAAAGAGAGAAAATAGGAGAAAAGAAAGGGATGAGATAAGGGATAGAGTGTGGCCAGCCTAGGGACTCTCTTAAGATGAATTTCGGCCAAGCTTGGTAAGGGGAATAGCCGAATTTCATTAAGGCATTGTAGCCTCTCCTTTGTTTTCTTTTTCTCTCCAAGAACCATCATTTTTCTCCTTTAGTCTAGCCGAAAACTTCTTCTCCCTAATCCACCATTACTGTAACCCCTAAAAAGATTCATATCCCTCTCTTTTCATCTTTGTTGAAGTCGAATACACAAGTGGCTCATAGCCGACTATTCTCTAAGCTTCAAAGCTGAATCTTTGTGGTGTCAGGCATAGGTGCTGTCAATTTCTGTAGAGGGTTTCGGGATTCGGTGATTGTCGACTACAAGAGGAAGACCTTCGGGATTTTAGAGATCTAAAGGATTTCGACAGATACCAAGAGTAATTAGCAATTTCGGGATTTAGATCCATAGGGGAAATATCACAAAATTTCGAGATTTGGTTAGTAACCAAAACGGCTGCAAGGAACTTGAGATTTAAAGCAATAGATCGAATTTTCACGTTTTGAAGTGAACACGATAAGTATATCAGGTGTGTACCCCGCACTAAGCCTTAATAGATTTATGGTTATGTTTTATTAAATGTGTTAATAAGAGGAAATAAGATGTGGCTAAGGGTACCATGCAATGGTACAAAGTGCTCAGGTACGTTAACTTACTACTACTGTAGTTATGATAATATGAATATCTGTTATGGCACATATGTGAACATTGATAAGAATGTGAAATAAGACCTAAGGCATGTTAACTGTATAACTTGTATGACATGGGGCATATGGGTGATATCTAAAGGGGAAGTGATTTGGTGGTTTAATACCACAATATCTGAATGTGGTGACTCATGTCACAATATCCGAATGTAGTGACTTATGTCACAAATATCTGATCCGGTGGCAATGCCACAATATATATAAGGATGATGAGCACGTCGTCTGCAGCGACTGCCTTCGATGATGTGTAGCGGATGGAGGGTTGACTTAGTAGTCCCCACGGTGTGATGGTTGGTATGGGTGATGTGTAGCAGATGATATCTAGGTTTGGGTTCTGGAATGCATCATTAATTGTAAATTGTGATATGTATATGTATGATCTGATATGCCTGTATCATTAGGACTTAGTGTGGTTGTTATACATTGAGTCTATTTGACTCACCCCATTCTGGGATATGTTTTCAGGTGATGCACAGGGATGGACTGGGTCGGCAGGAGCTTAGTGGTGGCCATACTGAGCTCAGAGTTTATTTTTAATTTGGACTTTCTATTTTCTTATTCGTATTTAGATTTATTCGGGTTTTGTTTAATGTAATAAGGCCATAGCTATAAACTGATTATGCATGCATTTTTATTTATTTTACTATGACACAATTTTTTATCAATTAAAAGTTTAAGCAACTCTTAAAAAAAAAATCTCTAAAGGTTTTGACACCTAACACTTATGATTTACAATCTAAAGGTAAACTCTAAATCAAATCGGCAAATCTTTTAACTTAAGGTTTTGAACATGAAAACGAGGTTTCATAAAATCCAAATTTCAAGCAAAACATTATTTTCAATTTTAAACCCAACACCAATACATTTTCCTTCAAAGTCACCCAAAGTTTTCCAAAGAAACAAACCAGTTTTTGAATCGTTTTACTCGAGGAACATACCAGATCCGGTCAAGACTCGTGGGCCAGGTTCAGGGTGTTTTAGCTTGGTATCAGAGCCCAGTTTTAAACTCTCAGCCTTGGGTTTAAAGCCCATAACATTTTTAAAATAAGGCCCAAACAAGTTTTGTGAATAATTTTGTGAATAAGCAAGTTTTTCTGGCATGGCACCTAAGTCTCCGACTCGAAGTCCACCAAGTAAGTACCCCTATCTATTGTGTGATTTAATGTATGATCTGTAGGAGGATACAACGGGAACGTAGAATAGTATAATAAGAACTATTGAACCCTAGGATTAGTTTCCCCCAACCTAAGAATTACATAAGACTTAATGCCTAATTAAAACAAACCTGTGACTAAGTCGCCGAGTTAGGGTGTGGCAACATTGTGCGCATTTTTAGGATTGGATTCAGGAAGAGCCTGGTATTTAAGCAGCCCTCGTGGCTCACCTCCTTTTCACTCGGACCCTACCTGGTGCGTAGTAACGGTTCACCCTAACCAAGAGGACTTACTCACGGGCTAAACCCCATAACTAAAACCCGAAAGGGACTAGCCGTATCTTTATAAAACCCTAGTTTTAAAATCACCAAATTACCCCTTTGACTTGTAGCCAAATTTATTTTGAAAATTTTTCCAAAAAATTCCCAATTTACAAAATTAGCCAAGTACCCCTGATTGTAAAATTACTAAAATGCCCTTGATTTATAAAATTATTATACTACCCACAGTTTTTATCGAGATATTCTTACTTTACAAAAATATCCAAAAACCCCTATTTTGCAAAATATTAACATACCCTGATTTGGAAAATTCACGAAATTACCCCTGACTTACAAAATTACCAAAATGACCCTAATTTCCAAAATTTCTGCAACATCACCGATTTGGAAAATAAATTCTCAAAAAAGAACCCTAAGTTTTGCAAATTTTGAAATACCTTTGATTTATAGAGATTTTTCAAATTAACCCTGGTTTATTACCAAAATACCCTTGTAAGACAAATGACGAAAATACCCCTGGGGTATGAACAGACAACAATGGTTGAATGATGAATGTGTGTGCTACTGAATGGATGTACTTCTCTGAATCAGGATAGAAGACTTGAAACTCTGAATGATTGAAAGAACTACTATTAAACTTCTTTTCATAAAATTGTTCGCGGATAATCAGTGGAACAAAGGCTAATATATAAAACTTTGTAATCAGATTAAAGCGTGATCGTAGAAATGAGCTCTAGGGGACGTGGTCATAATGTGTGAGGACGTGGTAGAGGCAGGATGACCCTGTCGGAACCTGTTAGATCGGGTCAAGGGTCTGAGAATGAGGTACCACCACCACCACCAGCCGTCGGTGTTGAGGAACAAGATCAGACGGGGGATGATGCAGTACCGCAGGCGGTACTGCGAGTTCTTAAGATGGTGGCTGGAGCAGGAGGTAATATGGGAGCTCAAAAATCTGTACCTGAGCGACTCCGAGCCAATAGAGCTGAGGTATTCCGTGGTGTATCTAGCATGGCACCCAGTACATCTGAGTATTGGTTGGAGGCGACGGAATAAATTATGGATGAGCTGGATCTGACCCCTGAGGAAAAACTGAAAGGAATGGTGTCGCTGTTACGCGATGAAGCATATCAATGGTGGTTAACAGTTCGGGATGGTGCCACAGCTAAGGATCATACTTGGGAGTATGTTAAGGCGGCGTATCAGAAGAAGTATGTCGGCACGCGCTTAATCGATGCACGTGAGGAAGGCATTTAGGGCTGGTTCAAGGGAATAAGTGCATAGTGCAGCACGGTTGAATTCCTAAGGTTGAGCCGGTATGCTCGAGGAGTAGTGGCTACGAAGCATGAGCGATGTGTCCGGTTTGAGGACGAATTAAGGGATGACCTGAGGTTGTTGATAGCTCCGCACCAGGAGCGGGAGTTTTCTGCATTGGTAGAGAAGGCTAAGGTAATCGAGGGAATTAAGGACTCTGTAAGGCAGAACACTGATCGGAATAGGCAGAAAAGAGGTTTTGGATCGTCAGGATCGTCTGGGAATGTGCAGAAGAGGCCTAGAGTTGATGGGCTGCGAGGTCATCAGGTTGGTACAGGAAGGCAATATCGTACTTGCACCCAATGTGGGAAGATGCATCTAAGGGAGTGTTGGAAGAAGACGGGAGGATGTTTTAAGTGTGGGTCTAAGGATCACATGATTAAAGACTATCCCATTAAGATAGACGGGAGCCGCCCAACCGGTCAGAGTGTTAATCAGGCTGGTAGAGGTGGACAGTAGCCTCAGAGGGGTCGTGGTCCGAATGGTAGAGGTAACGGTGCTGGAATAGGACAGGGAGCACCTGGCAGAGGTGTCGGTAATACAGAGGCAAGACAGTTGGGTCTAGTGTATGTGGTTCACTGGAGAGAGGATGGAGACACGCCAGACGTCATAACCGGTATGTTCCTTATAGCGAACAAGCCTTATTTTGCTTTGATTGATGTGGGCTCAACCCATTCGTATGTTGCATGTAGTCTAGTTGAAACACTAGGCATAGCCTCTGAACTATCTGATAGGGAGATGACTGTAGTGAGCCCATTAGGTCAAACTATAGTGGTGAACAAGATATTTCGGAGTGTACCTCTAGAGATTCAGGGAGTGATATTTTCTGCCGACTTAATGGAACTACCCTTTGGAGAATTCGATTTTATACTTGGTATGGACTGGCTAGTGGAAAATCGGGCTATGTTGGATTGTACAGCTAAGCAAATGGAGTTAAGGACGCCTGAGGATGAGGCGATAATTATGATAGGAGAAAGAAGAAACTACTTGTCTAACGTTTCAGCACTAAAGGCTGGTAAGATGGTTCGGAAAGGGTGCAAGGCATTTTTGGGCTTCGTAAGTGCGTTGGATGGAAAAGAAGGGGGAGTTATTGGGGTTAGAACTGTAAGGGAACTTGAAGATGTGTTTTCGAAGGAGTTACCTGGAATGCCCCCGGATAGGGAGGTGGAGTTTGGAATTGATTTACTGCCGGGTATAGCTCCTGTGTCAATTGCCCCGTACAGAATGGCGCCAAAGGAGTTGGTTGAGCTCAAGGTTCAGATCCAAGAATTGCTTGATCGTGGATTTATCCGACCCAGTGTGTCTCTGTGGGGAGCACCGGTCTTGTTTGTGAAGAAGAAGGACGGATCGATGCGTATGTACATAGATTATCGTCAGTTGAATAAGCTGACCATATTATCGTCAGTTGAATAAGCTGACCATCAAGAACAAGTACCCTTTGCCAAGGATAGATGACTTGTTCGATCAGCTTAAGGGAGCAGCAGTTTTCTCAAAGATAGATTTAAGGTCTGGATATCATCAGTTGAAGGTGAAGGAAGCAGATATCCATAAGACAGCTTTCCGGACAAGATACAGCCATTATGAGTTCTTAGTAATGCCGTTTGGGTTGACGAATGCCCCAGCCGCGTTTATGGATATGATGAACCGGGTTTTTCAATCTTACTTGGATTGGATCATCGTTGTATTCATCGACGACATCCTAGTATACTCCAAGTCTGAAGAGGAGCATGATGAGCATCTCCGGGTTTTGTTGCAAGTTTTAAGGGAGAAAAAGCTCTATGCCAAATTCAGCAAGTGTGAATTTTGGCTTAAAGAGGTTGCATTCTTAGGACATGTAGTGTCTGCAGAAGGAATAAGGTTGGATCCTCGAAAGATTGAGGCAGTGTTAGATTGGAAACCACCTAATTCTGTGGCTGAGGTTCATAGTTTCTTGGGATTGGCAGGCTACTATAGATGGTTTGTAGAAGGGTTTTCATCGATAGCCGCGCGGCTGACGAAGTTGTTGATAAAGGAAGTACCTTTCGTATGGACAGATAAGCAACATGAGAGCTTTGAGAAGCTTAAGAGGGTTCTGACTGAAGCTCCGGTTTTGATTCAACCGGAGGCAGGGAAGGATTTTGTGGTATACTGTGATGCTTCTCACACAGGATTAGGAGGTGTTCTGATGCAAGACGGGAAGGTTGTTGCTTATGCGTCTCGACAGTTGAGGCCTCATGAGGTTAACTACCCGACGCATGACTTGGAATTGGCGGCAGTGGTCTTTGCTCTTAAGGTATGGAGGCATTATCTTTATGGAGAAAAGTCAGTGATCTACACAGGCCACAAAAGTATTAAGTATCTGTTGACTCAGAAGGAGTTGAACCTGAGACAGCGAAGGTGGGTGGAGTTGTTAAAGGATTACGATTGTTCTATAGAGTACCACCCGGGCAAGGCAAATGTAGTGGCAGATGCCTTAAGTCGGAAAGTAGTGTCGGATCTGAGGGCGATGTTCGCACATCTGAGCTTGTATGACGATGGAAGTTTGCTGGCAGAATTGCAAGTTAAGCCGACGTGGTTGAATGAGGTGAAAGAGGGACAGTTGGCAGACGATGATCTAAGTACTAAGTTAAGGCAAGTGCAGGATGGAGAGTTAGAGGATTATGGTATTAATGACAAGGGGGTTTTGTGTTTCAAGGGAAAGGTCTGTATGCCTAAGGACAAGGAGTTAAGGCAGAAGATTCTTCAGGAATCGCATAGTAGCCCTTATGCTATGCATCCTGAAGGTACTAAGTTGTACAGAGATCTAAGGGAATAGTTTTGGTGGCCTGGTCTTAAGAGGGAAGTTACAGAATTTGTGGGGAAATGCTTAACGTGTCAGCAAGTTAAGGCTGAACACCAAGTTCCGTCAGGATTGCTTCAGCCGATAATGATTCCGCAGTGGAAGTGGGAGAGAATCACCATGGACTTCGTTAGTGGACCTCCCCTTACGCCTACTAAGAAGGACTCAGTATAGGTGATAGTGGACCGGTTGACTAAGTCCGCGTATTTCATTCCAGTGCGGGTTGACTATTCTTTGCAGAAATTGGCAAAGTTGTATGTGGCGGAGATTGAGATTGCATGGAGTGCCAGTGTCGATTATCTCAGATAGGGATCCAAGGTTTACGTCTCGGTTTTGGAAAGCTCTACATCAAGCGTTAGACACCAGATTGGATTTCACTACGGCATTTGATCCATAATCGGACGGTCAATCTGAACGAGTAATCCAAGTATTAGAGGATATGCTGAGGGGATGTGTGATAGACTTTAGAGGAAGTTGGGAAGAATATTTGCCTCTAGCTGAGTTTGCATACAACAACAGCTATCAAGCCAGTATTCGGATGGCATCGTATAAAGCGCTGTATGGACGGAAGTGTCGCACTCCTACGTGTTGGACGGAATTAAGGGAGCGTCGAGTTTTGGGTCCAAAGATTGTGGCAGAATCCGAGGAGAAGGTCGAAGTGATTCGTGCACGGTTAAAGGAGGCATCTGATAGGCAGAAGTCGTACGCAGACCTTAAGCGGAAGGAAGTAGAGTTTGCTGTGGGAGATCAAGTGTTTCTTAAAGTCTCACCTAGGAAGAAGGTGATGAGATTTGGTCGAAAAGGGAAGTTAAGTCCCAGGTTTATAGGACCTTATCGGGTATTGAGGTGAGTTGGACCAGTGGCATACCTGTTAGAGTTGCCACCAGAGTTGAAGCAGATGCACGACATATTCCATGTCTCTATGTTAGGTCGTTATCGATCAGATCCATCTCATATAGTACCAGTTGAGGAAGTGGAATTAAGGCCAGATTTGTCCTACAAAGAGAAGCCGATTCAGATCTTGGAACGAGATGTGAAAGTATTACGGAGGAAGTCAGTCCCTTTAATCAAAGTGTTATGGCGTAATCATGGATCGGAAGAAACTTCGTGGGAGCCAGAAGAAGCAATGCAACAGTAATACCCTCGCTTATTTCAGCCAGGTAATTTCGAGGTCAAAAATATTTTTAAGGGGGGTAGAACTGTAATATCCTGGATTTTGGGCTTATGTATTGGTGCTTAAATATATGTGAAAGCATGTCTTTGTGTGTTATGAATGTGTTGTATGAATTTTGTGAACTTTAGAAAATAGGAGAGTGCTTTAGAAATTATCAGATTTTAAGTTTAAAAGAGGAAGCTAGGCAGAGGAGGCCTTAAGAGAAATTGTAGGTGAAATATAACACAAAAATGGGCTTGGAAGAGTGGCAAGGAGGCGCCACTTAAAGCCCAGTAAGTGACGTCATATGCAGTGGAGAAGGGGCTTGGGTTCGAGTCCCAAGGGAAGCAAATGGGAGTGTTTTATTATGCGGTAACAAGGAGGAGTAGTGGACGGCATTAGGAGACTGAGGGAGGAGTTTTATATGTGGTCTAATCCTTTTAAAATTTGGCTAAAGGGTGGTGATAATTATGGATTTATTTTAAATGTTTTGAATAGGTGGAAAAGAGAGAAAATAAGAGAAAGTAAAGGGATGAGATAGGGGATAGAGTGTGGCCGGCCTAGGGACTCTCTTAAGATGAATTTTGGCTAAGCTTGGTAAGGGGAATAGCCGAATTTCATTAAGGCATTGTAGCCTCTCCTTTGTTTTCTTTTTCTCTCCAAGAACCACCATCTTTCTCCTTTAATCTAGCCAAAAACTTCTTCTCCCTAATCCACCATTGTCGTAACCCCTAGAAAGATTCATATCCCTCTCTTTTCATCTTTGTTGAAGCCGAATACACAAGTGACTCATAGCCGACTATTCTCTAAGCCAAGCCGAATCTTTGTGGTGTCAGGCATAGGTGCTGTAGATTTCTGTAGAGGGTTTTGGGATTCGGTGATTGTCGACTACAAGGGGAAGACCTTCGGGATTTTAGAGATCTAAGGGATTTCGACAGATACCAAGAGTAATTAGCAATTTCGGGATATAGATCCATAAGAGGGAAATATCACGAAATTTCGAGATTTGGTTAGTAACCAAATCGGCTGCAAGGAACTTGAGATCTAAAGCAATAGATCAAATTTTCGGGATTTGAAGTGAACTCGATAAGTATATCAGGTGTGTACCCCGCACTAAGCCTTAATAGATTTATGGTTATGTTTTATTAAATGTGTTAATAAGAGGAAATAAGATGCGGCTAAGGGTACCAATCAATGGTACAAAGTGCTCAGGTACGTTAACTTACTACTACTGTAGTTATGATAATATGAATATCTGTTATGGCACATATGTGAACATTGATAAGAATGTGAAATAAGACCTAAGGCATGTTAACTGTATAACTTGTATGACATGAGGCATATGAGTGATATGTAAAAGGGAAGTGATTTGGTGGTTTAATACCACAATATCTGAATGTGGTGACTCATGTCACAATATCCGAATGTGGTGACTTATGTCATAAATATCTGATGTGGTGGCAATGCCACAATATATATAAGGGCGATGAGCACGTCGTCTGCAACGACTGCCTTCGATGATGTGTAGCAGATGGAGGGTTGACTTAGTAGTCCCCAAAGTGTGATGGTTGGTACGTGTGATGTGTTGCGGATGGTATCTAGGTTTGGGTTTGGGAATACATCATTATTTGTAAATTGTGAAATGTATATGTATGATCTGATATGCCTGAATCATTAGGACTTAGTGTGGTTGTTATACACTGAGTCTGTTTGACTCACCCCGTTGTGGGATATGTTTTCAGGTGACGCACAGTGATGGACCGGGTCGGCAGGAGTTTAGTGGTGGCCATACTCAGCTCAGAGTTTATTTTTAATTTGGACTTTCTATTTTCTTTTTCGTATTTGGATTTATTCGGGTTTTGTTTAATGTAATAAGGCCATAGCTATAAACTGATTATGCATGCATTTTTATTTATTTTACTATGACACAATTTTTTATCAATTAAAAGTTTAAGCAACTCTTTTAAAAAAAATTAAATCTCTAAAGGTTTTGACACCTAACACTTATGATTTACAATCTAAAGGTAAACTCTAAATCAAATCAGCAAATCTTTTAACTTAAGGTTTTGAACATGAAAACGAGGTTTCATAAAATCCAAATTTCAAGCAAAACATTGTTTTCTATTTTAAACCCAACACCAATACATTTTCTTTCAAAGTCACCCAAAGTTTTCCAAAGAAACAAACCAGTTTTTGAACCGTTTTACTCGAGGAACATACCAGATCCGGTCAAAACTCGTGGGCCGGGTTCGGGGTGTTTCATATTATGTGGGTGATGTTTTGGAAAGATTATTTCGTCAACATTCACCCCTTTAGGCATTAGAGGCACACGATTTTGTTGGGGAAAAAGGAGGAGCTGAATTTTCCTAGCCTATTTGCAAGTTTGTGCTTGAAAAAGCCTATTTTCTCTTTGAACATTTTTGTTACTCTTTTCCAACTCTTTTTCCTTTTTGTTAGCCAAATTACCCAACATTTCTTCTCATATCTATTGTCTTCTTTTTATCATTCCTTTTTATCATTCCTTCAACCTTCCTTCCTCTTTCCTAAATTGACATTACCATATGATCGAATCTTCTTTATTATTTTCTCTTCAATAGCTGAATTTCTATCATCTTCTATCTTCCCCTTTTTTATGTGTTGAACATCTCTCCTTGGTTGAATCGGAGTTCTAGTGGGTGGTCGAATACCAAATCCTTGTTGATTCATTCGTAGTCATAAGCCAATTGGTGGGAATCGGGATTATCATCGATTAAGGTAAGAAGCCTTTTCATAGTCCATTCGATATCGCTACTCGATTATGGTGTTAATCGGATTGAAAGTTTGGATAATCGATTATGTTATTAGGCACGAAATCACTCGATACTCTCTACTTGTGGATTTTTCAGAAATAGTGGTAAAGTCGAACACCTATCCCTCGTAATAAGAGACTCAGATTGTTGGTAAGTGATATAGATTGTTAATCAATTGCAATACTTGGATGAAGTTGTAAATTGGTCTTTGGACTAATTGTTGACCGATTGTATCTTTAGGTGTCGCGGAGAATATCGTGTTACGGATTCCAAATAAGGTGTGTAATCCCGTACCTTCCGAATACATGTTTGAAATGGTGTGTAATATCACATCTCTCTCTGAAAGTTTGTATGATATGTTTTGTGATTCAGTCAAAATACAGAAGAAAACCGGAAACCGGCATCCGTGATCACTCAGGAGTGTGTATATTCGTAGTAGTAACCATATTTTGCAATGAAATAGTTTGGACAGCAGCAGTGACGTGATTTTGAAAAATCACGAAAAATAGGAAAAAGGGAATTAGAAACTGAATAAGATAGCGAATTAAAGCTTACTGTGTCTATTTCTATATGAAAGAAACAGAGAAAAAAAAGGAATTTTATATTCTATGATATCTTAATTTTAGTGAGACTGGTTCTAAATGACTCTGTGGTTCCCTGATCTGTCTTGGAAAAATCATATAAAATTGTACAAAGTGAATTATGAGTTATAGTTTATATTTATAGATTCCTTAGTGAGCCTCTTTTCAATAGAAACAAGTGGGAGCAAAATATGAAAATTGTACGGTGAGATATTTTAATTTTGGTTAAGAGAGGTCAGAATCATTGGTCAGTGAAACAAGGAAAACTTTAAGGAATAAACTGTACTAATTGGTTAAGTCAAAAATTCTGGAAATATTGTAGTAAGAAGATTTATGACTCTAGTTTCAAGGAAAATTTACGGATCTAAATTTCGAGTTTCCTAACTCGAGTTATAGTCAATTAGGTCAATATGACGCAGATGGACAGTTTTAATGTTTATGCCCCATATTAGTAGTTAAGTCTGGGTTGCGAATTTACCAAAATACCCTTGGTGGGTATTACCGAAATACCCCTAGATTGCGAGATTATTACCCTTAGTGGGTAAAATTATCGATTTACCAAAATGCCCCTATGGGTCGATTTGATAGATTGTTATAATGGGTCGATATGCAAAGTGTTATAATGGGCCGATTTACCGAAATGTCCTTATGGACCGAATTACCGAAATGCTCCTATGCGCCGAATGATTGTATTGCTTTAATGTGCTGATTCCTAAAAAGTATTCAATAGGTTAATGGATGTTATTTTTATATTGATGTTTTACGATTATGTGTGATGCATCTTTACATATTGCATGGGATGGGAAAATTTAAATGAAGAGAAGTATAGACCAGTGGCATTGCCATAAATTCTAATAATGGCTATGTGCAAATGTAAGCATGGCTTTGTGCCATCGTGAATAAGGCCATGTGCCGACTATATTACCGTATATGAATCTGGTGGCTTAGCCACAAATATTATAAAAGGCAGCTTGACTGCAAATTTGAGAGACTGACGGGGTGGGTTGACTTGATCCCCACAGGAGAGATTGGCTGGTACGGGGGAGGGATTGGCTGGATGGGATGCGTTGCATACATTCTTACATTTGTCTCAATTATTTATTATTTTGTAAATGGGCTTCGGCCCGAGATTATGCTTTATGGGCTTAGGCCCAAGTTTTTGCTAAATAGGTTCAAGCCCAGTGGACAACGGTAAGGGGATTATACACTGAGTTCTTGTAATTCACCTCCATTTTCCTTAACCCTTGTAGGTAATGCTCCGTGACGAGGACTTGGGGCCATGGATGACTCGGTGGAGGCCATACTTCTGGAAAGTTATTCTCGGACATCAGTAAACTTCTTTTCTGTTTTATTTAGCTGCTTCTACTATTTCGGGTTTTTAAGTTGTAATAAGGCCTCTAGACTATTTTTATTTTGCTTTATGTTTGGGATGTTTTTATTATTTTTCTTAAATTATTTAAAAAGGGAATTTTCTAAAAATATAAACAATGGTTTCCAAAATTGATTAATAAATGGATTTTATAGTAAACTTTTACAAATGATTTAACTCGGATTCTCTTTCAAAATTATCTACGACATTTTCAAAAGTCACGGTTTTAAAGCTCACTACCTCAATTTTTGATACATCAATCAACTTCTCAAAATTTGTATTTTATTGAATAGTTATAAATCAAACTTGCTTTCTTAACTATATTATATTAATGTCATTCTTTAGTACATTCATAAGTTCTCAAAACATTTTCTTCATGTGACATACCAAATACGCTCGTAACGCATGGGCCGGGTTTGGGGTGTTACATTAGTCCTCATTTAATATTAGTCAACTTTTGTATACTTTCAATTGTTAAAAATCATAGCTTTAGTATTTTCATTCATCTATCTTGCTTCCATTGTTGTGCTATCCAAGCTTTTGCAAGACAGCTTGGGTTTTTATTTACTTCTCTTTAAGTTTAAGTTAATGTTTTTATTGCTTGAATTCTTTGTTGTTGGAGGTTAAAGTTGGATTTTTATTGATACTTTCAGATGATTTACTCCTTGATTTATGTAAAAAGGTGCTTTTAATCCTTTCTTTTCATGTTTTATACTCAGGAAAGCACCCGAGGATGGGAAAAACGAGACACAAGCCTAAAACAGACCAAATTGAGCCAAAGATGAAATTGACACGGCCTGGACTTAAGCCCACATGGCCATGCCTCCTTGAAAGACTAGAACACGGCCCGATCACGATTTACACGGGCGTGTCACCTCATTAAAAGTTTGAACACGGCCTGGTCTCGATTCACACGGGCGTGTGCCATGGCCGTGTCCCTGTCGTTGAGAAGAACAATTCTACTCGGAAAAGGATACTTGGAGGCTAAGAAACACATTCCAAAGCCTATTCAAACACCCAAATAGGAATCCTATTTAGATTAGGATACTTGGAGACCAAGTAAGGCATCACAAAGCCTATATAAACACCTTAGAGGGCAACTTGAAAGGGAGTTCGGTAGAAGCAGAAATCGGCGGTTAGCTAGGCCAAGGAGCCGAGCTAAAAAGGTCAAATTTGTGGAAATCACTCAAAGATAGCCAGTGGATCCATCTCAAGAAGCCAGAATTCTACTAAAGACAGCAAATCTCTCCTTGAATTCTGTCAAGGGGTTTTAGGGATTTCTTATGTTTTGTTTTATCTTTTCTTCTGAGATGTTTTCTTTTATAGTTATGAACTAAATCCTTCAGATACCTTAAGGGGATGAAACCTAAGACAAATCTTGTTATTGTTTTTTGAACTATATGATATATACTTGATTTGTTCTTAATTATGTGTGCTTAATTCTTGTGTTGATATTTCCGGGATATTGATTCAAGTATGATGTGCTTAGGTGCTGGAGCAAAAGTCCCTGCTTAAGAGTAGATCTAGCATAATTAAGCGGAGTTGGTCGCACACCTAGAGATAGGGTGACGAGATTTTACCGGATTAGGGTGAAACCTAATATGGGAGTCCATAGATCGAATTAATGCAATTCTAGGGGTTTTAATTAGAAAGAGATTTCAATTAATCAACCTAGGGTTGGACGTTATTTGCCTCGAGAGAGGGTTTAATATAAATTAGGGAATCTTACGGATCAAGTCAGGGGAATAAATCCTCTGGTTCAGTGTTAAATAACAAGTAAAGTTTAGGTGGATTCTTCCTAAGGGTGTCGTCTTAATCAATTGATTTTTTCCAACAGTATTTCCCCAATTCATTCTTTTTGTCTTTGCGTCTTTAGCTTAGTAGTTAGTTAAATTTAGATTAAATAACAACTTCATTTATTTTTGGCTAGATAATAAAAAGAAAGTTAGTATTAGTACTTTTAGTTCCCTTGGGTTTGACAATCTGATCTTGCCTAAGCTATACTACTGTTCGATAGGTGCACTTGCCTTAAGTCGTTGTCAGAGTTAGTTTCCAAGTTCGATCATTCTCTCTTTAAAAATTTTAAGACTCGACAGCCACGATCAAGTTTTTGGCCCCGTTGTCGGGGAACTAAAATGTTAAGAAAGCTCTATTTTTATTACTTTAGCCATTATTTTTTTATTTTCCGCAAATTACTTTTATTTTTAATTTAATTTCTAATTTTGATAAATTTTCTTTCTTTCTTTTCCTACCAGGTACCTCTAGTTTATGAATAGAAGGAACCCAAAATGACCGTTAGTATACGATAGTGATATTGAAGCTACCGCTCGCAGCAATCGTAGAGAAATTAGGTGAGCCCTAAATTACATAGAAGAAGAGCGAGAAGGCAGATCCAATCCTCCTGAAGGGATGGACGAGAATAATCCACCACCACAAGATGTGGCAAAAAATAATGCGCCGCGTACTATGTATGATTATGCTAAACCTCATTTAATAGGAGCAGAATCAGGTATTGTTAGGCCTGCTATAGCTGCTAATAATTTTGAATTAAAACCTAACACTATACAAATGATTCAACAATTTGTTCAATTTGATGGTTTGTAGGACGAAGACACAAATACTCATATAGCTAATTTTTTAGAGTTCTTTAATACCTTCAAAATAAATGGCGTTTCTGATGATGCCATACATCTTCGGTTATTTCCTTTTCATTAAGGAATAAAGCTAAACAGTGGTTAAACTCGTTACCACGAGTGTCAATCACTACATGGGATCAAATGACCAAAAAAATTTTATTAAAATATTTCCCACTGGCCAAGACGGCTATATTACGGAATGATATCTATTCTTTTGTGCACATGAATTTAGAGACATTATACGACACATGGGAGAGATACAAGGATCTCTTGAGAAGGTGTCCACACCATGGTTTACCCTTGTGGCTCCATGTAACAGTCCGAATTTGACCCTAATCGAAATGGTGGTTTCGGGACCACGAATTCGAGTCCAAAAATTTTTTAAATATTATTTTTAGTGTTTATTATATGTGAATTATTATGTGTGGAAGTTTGGTATGAAAATTTGATTGTTTGTGGGTTTAATTTAACAAAAGAACTTAATCGCATAAAGTACAAAAGTTACTAACTATAGTACAATTGTTTCTTCCACCGAAAATCAAGAAAAGACAAAAAAGAAAGTTTGAAGCTTGATATTTCAGCACTTACAAGCTTAAATTCAAGGTTAGATTTTGTTCTGTTTTAGATAATTTCTACGTTTTTGTGATCTTTGCTTCGAGAGCTTTAAAACTCATCTTTTAATTTCATGAATTGATGATGTTTGTAAAAAATGCCATTGATGTTATGTTGAGTTTTGTGATGTTTTTGGTGTTAAATGATAGATATGTAATTGATGAACATAATTTATTCTTGAATTTTTGATGAATTTGGCTAAATAGGGTTAAATTTAGAAAATAAATTTTTGAGGAGGTTAAAATGCAAAATAAATGAAATAAATGGACTTGTATAGTCTCTATGAATATTTGGCCCTTAGGTTGTGAAACCAAATTTTGTGTATTTTGTGTTTTGTGCAAATAGGACTAAATTGTAAAGGTGTGAAACATTAGGGGTAAAATGGTAATTTGTCCATTTAAGTGTTTTAGAACTAAATTGAATTGAAATGTGTTTGAATGAGCTTAAATTGAACATGTTTAGATCAAGAACAAAGGAAAAAGGATTTGGATCAGGGAAAAGCGAAAGTTAACGAATAGTCGGTCTTCGTTGTCTGTCGATAGTCGAGGTAAGTCTTTCAGCAAGTTAATACCGTAAGTATCGATTATAACCTGGTATACATGCTGAATTGTGAATTGGTGGATTGAAATGTGACAAAGCCGAATGTGTTAAAGTAATTTAGCAATGAAATGTAGTTGTATTAATTGAGTTTACTATGTGAAAGTGATGTGAATTATATGTGATATATGTGATATTACTAATGTATAATGTAAATGAATTGGCTCAGTAATATGAATATTTGGGCTTATTGCCTAGCAGGCCTTGTGCCGGTGAACTATATCAGGCTTATTGCCTAGCAGGCCTTGTGCCGGTGAATTATATCGGGCTTATCGCCTAGCAGGCCAAATACCGGTGTTTAAATTTCAGAACTCGGGTCTAGCAGGCCTAGTGCCGGTGTGTGATTCAGGCTGTCGTCTAGCAGGTTTAATACCGGAGATAGAATATTAATATGTGGCTTATGAGAGTGCAATGTGATATGCTTATGGAGCAAGTAAGTTGTTATTACGAGATACTTATTTTCGGTTATACAGGTAAGTGCCTATAAGATATTTAATTGAGTTCCTATATCCGATCAAATAAGTAGGCATATATGTCTGTGTTATTTGAGCAAGAATGTGGCTATATACTGTATATGCATATTCGGCCTTAGTATGTGATTATAATATTTTTTTTACATGTATATTAAATACTTAGATATTCAAATGTTGAATGGATAAGTATATATATGTTCTTGTATGTGGCTTCAATGAATGATGTGCACATGAAATAAGTATATGGCTGAAAGTTTATAAGTACTATTAGATCTTGAATCGAGATAGTAAATTATTTGTTTAAGGTAAGATAATGAAGTATGCGTAGCTAAATAATGCATTGGAGTTCGGCAATGTGATACCATATGAGTTTTTGTTAAAGTTTAGCAAATATTAAATGTTTGAATTACTTTTAATTGCTTAAGACATACTAAGCTAGTAAGCTTACTTCGTGTGTTTTTCACTCTGTTTTATAGATTTAATTCAAGCTACGAGCTTAGGGGATCGTCACCGAAGTCATCCACACTATCGACCTATTTTGGTACCTTTAAAGCTGGAATTTTTAAGTCTAAGGCATGTATAGGCTAGCTTAATGTTTAAATGATATTTTGTCGATGTATATAAGCCATGTGAAAATGGCTTGCCTTATTATTAAATAATCTAAGGTTATGCAAGACTTGATGAAGGTATGAAAGCAAGTTTTATTTGAATGATGAATATGGGTGAGTATAAAATCATGCTGTGCATAATGGTTATATATGTATGTTTGATATGAAATCACATATATGAATTTTTGCTAGTTCTTTGGGAAGTGAATATATATATATATACATGAGATAGTATGTTAGGTTATGAATGACATTGGGTATATGTATTTTTAAATTCAATTGGGGTGATTCGATAATGAAATCATCAAAGTATGGTGCTATGGTTCAGTTGTATTCGGACTTGTTGCATGATCTTTAAACGGGTAAATTCGGCATAGTAAGCAAGCATATCTTATAGTACATTGTTCATGATTAGGTTTTAGTTAGTTATATATATATGCTTGAGGTGTGGCATATGTTTGTTCATATCCGGACATGATAGAAGTTTGTTAAAATATAGGTAATTTATGAAATTATGATAGAAATATTATCCATAAGTTTAAGTAGATATTTCATGCACGTTTAATGAACTTAACTTAAGAGTTGCGACATGTTATGTTATGTGCATTATATGGGTATTGACTTGGTTGAATAAGGTTATAATGCATTATGGATAATAGATAAATTTTTGCTTGATTTGCACGCACTTATAAGGCAAAACATGAAAGAATAAAAGAATTTGGTGTATCAATGATCTATTAGATTTATACTCACTTTTGAAATATTCATTTGTGGCATGAACTTAGTTGGCGCTATAATTATTTTGGATTTCTTATAAACATATATATATAATTGGTCAAGAGAATTTAAAGGTTAAATCATTGATGCGAATAACTAGTTATGTTTGCATGTGATTGAATATACATGTGGTAAATTGGTTGGTGTAAGTTGACTTTTGATAATCTATTTATATTTGGCCACACTCTTTAAAATGATCAAATGAATAGTGCTCTGTAGTTTGAATGAGATTACTTATTTTATTGTATATAATGCAATTGATATTATATTTGTGATGATTTGCTTAACATAATATAATTTCTTAAGTATATTGGTTCAAGTGATTGAATGAACTTGGTGGTTAGTTGAGTAACACCTCGTAACCCTAATTCGGCGACGGATGCGGGTTAGGGTTGTTACACTTCAAGTCCAAACTTTCTATAACGGTGTAAACCCCTCAACGAGGCAACTAATCGACTCAGCCACCGGTGGAACATGAACAATAAAACTCCTGAAACAACCTACGAGTTTATCAAAGAGATGTCACTGAATAACTATCAGTGGCAAGTTACAAGGACAAAACCAACAAAATCAGCCGGAGTTTACAACCTCGATGCAGTAACCATGCTATCAACCTCGACTCTGATACCACAATTGTAACACCCCAAACCCGGTCAACACACCACGACCGAATCTAGCATGTCACAGAGGAAATCGTTTTGAAGAAAACAAGTTACCGGTTAAAATTTTAGTGAAAAACTCTTTGTTGTCTTATGTTTGTAGAAATCAGGTGCATGACTAGTTAAAACCGATAGTTTATTTTTAAAGTCCCAAAAATCACTCTTAAAAACTTAGTTGTTGATCCATAAGTATAAAAACGTTTATGCCATAAAAACCTATAAAAACGTTTATGCCATAAAAACCCGATTTACTCTTGCTTAGTTAATTTGAAATCGTTTGAATTAAGTGTGGAAAACTTAAGTTTGGAAATCATTTGAGTCCTCTTTATTATTAAGTGATTAGTATTACCCGATGGTAAAGTTTTGAAAACTTTTGTGTTTTTGTAGTTTAGAAAACTTGTGTTCAAATTATTAAGTTAATCCAGTAATTTACTTAGCCATGTTTAAAACAAATCCAAAGCATAAAAATAATCCAAAAATATAATCTAAAAGGCCTTATTACAAACCCAAAAAAAAATGAAAACCCAATTTAAATGAAATAAAGTACCCAAAGCAAAGTCCATGTCAAACCAAGTGTTTCTAATGCATGGCCACATCGAGTCCATCCGGCTCCTCATCCGCAATTCACGAGTCACCTGAAAAGATAAGGGAGGAGGTGAGTCACCAAGACTCGGTGCATAAATCCTCCTCCAGGTTAATGCAACACACTTACACAAATCATAACCAAGCAATATAAATGATGCACCCAAACCTAGCAATCCGTAACTCCGTTTCTACCTCGTGTGGTACCAAACCACTGGTGGTGCCAAACCACTGGTGATACCAAATCACTGGCGACAATCCCGTAATATCAAATGTGGGGCCAACCCACTGTGGTGCTAAGCCACTGGGACTAGTCGCTATGAGGTGCCAAACCTCTGGTGACCCAAAGTCACAAAATATCAATAATCCAAGTGTGGGGCCAACCCACGTGTGATACAAAATCACTGGCGACGATCCCAAAATATTAACTGCGGGGCCAACCCACTGTGGTGCTAAGCCACTGGGACAAGTCGCTATGAGGTGCCAAAGCTCTGGTGACCCAAAGTCACAAAATATCTGTGGTACCAAACCACTGGAGGTGCCAAACCTCTGGTGACCCAACGTCACGGATATCATCTTCCCCCTCCTCTCATATCGCCCATAACCATGCAATAATTATGCAAATCATGCCATCATGCTTTATTACAAATCACATAACAAATATATCATGAATCATATTATCATGCATTATAAAGCAGGAATCATATCGAAACAGACTTACCCGAATCCTTGCTCATACCCATAAGGTATCATATCAAGATCTACACAATTTCCGGCTTTTAACACATTCAGGTTATTAACATATTACTAAGTTATAAAGTGTGTAAGTTACACACCTGTTACTAACGCTACCACTGAATCCCGAAACCCAATCTACTGCACTAGATCCCTTGATCCTACATTCGGCCAAACCTCAAAACCATTAACAAGACCATTCAGCCACACCAATAATCCCGAAGGGTGAGATAACGCATAAACAACACCACCCTTACCTTCTGCCTTACGAAACCAAGCACAACACCAAAATATGCGATATTTGTACCTCTCCCCTACATTCGGCCAACAACAAGACTTAGCCTTAATAGCCTTCGACTTCCAAACAACAACAAGATTGATTAAAATATCATGGATCCTTACCACTTGACTTATCGAATTCGATTGACAGAGAACAGATGGCTCAGATCTACTGCTACCAAAGTTCTGAAGGTCCTTCTCTTAGAACCGATTGAAGAAGAACTCAAAGAAGATCCACCCTTGTTGATATTCGGCCAAAGCAACTAGAAGAAAGAATAGGGTGATTCGGCTATGGTTGATTACAAACAACCAAATGGGATTCGGCTGGAGTGGAAGAAGAGAAAGAAAAAGAAAGTGAAAAGGGGAGAGAGGGAATTCGGCAAAGAAGATGGAGAGAGTTTCGGCACAAGAGTTTGAGAGAAGACAAGAAAAAGATGAAAGGGGAAGGGAATGCTTTCGGCTTGAGCAAGAATGGAAGAAAGAAAAGAGAGAGAGATGGGAGAGTAGTAGATTTGGCCAAGCACCTTAATTGCCGAAAAAAGAGAAGAGAAAAAGATGTCAAATGATGTTTCGGTTTCAAAGGAGAAAAAGAGTTTTCAAAAAGGGTTCTTGTGAAGATTCGGCTACCTGCTTTGGAGGGGGAAATGACATGCACCTAAGGTGATTTTGGCTTTTGGTTCACTATGGTGTACTAGGGAGAAATCGGCACCTACACACAAAGAGGGTTTTTCGGCTTTGACACAAAACAAAAGCTAGCCGAAAATGCACTCTAGGCAGCTCAGGAAAATTCGATAGTCTCCTCCCCTTAGCTTTCCAACCAAACAATCCCCTCTAAGCAGGAGTTCAAATTTCGGCAACTTCCTCCAATTCCTCCTGGCCACTAATTCAAAAGAGTTTGAATTAGTCAAGCTCCTAAATTTTCTCTTTACCACTTATTTAAAACAATTTGACTTATTCCATGCTTATCTGACAAAGTTTGTGCTGAGCACAACTCTTCCTCCCCCTTGGCGTCAAAATAGTAGCGAGAAGGTGAGATTTATATTTGCTCGAACTCGAGTCTTCTTCCTTCCCCGCAGGTGGCGTCAATCACAAGGCTCTAAGTGGCGCCTCCTTGCCACTTTACCAAGCCCAATCTTGTGCTAAAATACCACCACAATTACACTTAACCCCTAGTTCCTTCAGCTCCCTTTACTTAAAGCTTAAAAACAAAAATTTCCCGCAACTCCGGCCTACTCTAGACTTATAACTAGGTCTTAAAACACCACAAATAATAACACAACAGTCCAAATTCATGCAAAACAACTCAACCCCAGATAACCCCTATTTCAAGATATTACAATGCCACTGGCCCTATTCGTTCAATAATCTCATATGACCTGATGAAACGCAGACTCAATTTGCCTTTGCAACCAAAACGAAGTATTTTTTTCCACTGTGATACTTTCAAAAATACTTTTCGCCGACCTAAAATTCAATATCTTTTCATTTCAAATCTGTGTACGATTTTTGTCAATCTGAAGTGTCTTTTAAACAGTCGCTAATTACTTTTACTTTCTTTTCAGTCTCTCTAATCAAATAAACCCCGTGAATCTTTTTCTCATTAAGTTCGGTCCAGTACAATGGAGTTCGGCATTTCCGACCATACAAAGCTTCATACGGTGCCATCTTTATGCTCGATTGAAAACTGTTGTTATATGCGAATTCAACAACGGCAAATATTTCTCCAAGTTGCCTTAAAATTCTAAAACAAAACAACAAAGCATATCTTCGAGAATTTGAATTAGTCTCTCAGGCTAACTGTCAGTTTGCGGATGAAATACTATACTAAAATTTAACCTTGTACCTAGAGCTTCCTGAAATTTCTTCCAAAATAATGATGTAAAGCTTGGATCTCTATCCGAAATAATTGAAACTGGCACCCCATGTAATCTAACTACTTCAGCAATGTACAACTCAGCCAATTTATTAAGCGAATAATCAGTACGTACTGGAATGAAATGTGTTGATTTCGTCTGCCAATCTACGACAACTCAAATAACATCTTTCTTTTTCAGAGAAAGGGGTAATCCCGATATGAAATCCATCGTAACTCTATCCCATTTCCACTCTAGTATCATCACAAGCTATAATAATCCTGAAGGCACATTGATGCTCGCTTTTAGTTGTTGACAAACTAAACATTTTGACACAAACTCTGAAATGTGTCATTTCATGCTCAACCACCAATACAACTGTTTTAAATCATTATACATTTTGGAGCTCCCCTGGTGAACAGATAGACAACTACTATGTGCTTCGTGTCAAATTTTCTAAATAAGCTCAGAATTCTTTGGTACGCAAATTCTACCTCGGAACATTAAACAATCATCAGATTCGAGCTGAAAGTCTGAATCACTAGTCGACTCACATTGTAATAATTTAGCTTGTAACTCATTATCAAACTTCTGAGCTTCACAAATTTGCTGAAGAAATACCGATTTAGCCTTCAACTCTGCTAGAATCGAACCATCAACAAATAAGGTTAACGGAGATTTCATTGCTCTCAAAGAAAATAATGATTTTCTACTCAGAGCATCCATGACTACGTTCGCTTTATCGGGATGATAATCAATCACCAACTCATAATCTTTTAGCAACTCGAGCCATCTTCGTTGTCGCAAATTCAGATATTTTTAAGTCATTATATACTTCAAGCTCTTGTGATCAGTAAAGATATGGCACTTTTCAAGGTACAAATGATTTCGCCAAATTTTTAATGCAAAAACAATAGCGACCAACTCTAAATCATGCGTCGGATAATTCTTTTCATGCGGTTTCAACTGTCTGGAGGCATAAGCTATCACTTTTCCCTCTTGCATCAAAATGCAACCAAAATCATTCAATGACACATCGCTGAAAGTCACAAACTCTTTTCCCAACTCAGGTTGAACCAATACTGGTGCCTCAGTTAACAATGCTTTCAACTGTTCAAAACTCTGTTTACATTTCTCGGACCACTCAAATTTTACATCTTTCTGTAACAATCTAGTCATCGGTGTAGCAATCATCGAGAATCCTTTAACAAAACATCAATAATAACCAGCTAACCCCAGAAAGCTTTTGAATTTGGATACATTTCTCAGTGGTTTCCAATCAACAACTGTTGAAATCTTGTTCGAATCCACTCAAATGCCTTTAGCTAAAACAATATTCCCAAAAATCCATCCTATCAGAGCCAAAACTCGCGTTTACTAAATTTAGCAAACAGTTGCTTATCTGTCAAGGTTTGAAGCACAATTTTCAAATGTTCAGCATGTTCAGATTCATCCCAGAAATATATCAGAATGTCATCAATGAAAACAACAACACATCTATCTAAATACGGTCTAAAGATCCGATTCATCAAATCCATAAAAATTACAGGAGCATTAGTTAATTCGAAAGGCATAACAATAAATTCATAATGTCCATACCTTATTCTGAACGCTGTTTTTGGTACATCCGAATCTTTAACTCGCAACTGATAATAGAACAATCTCAAATCAATCTTCAAAAATACTGTTGCCCCTTTCAACTGATCACACAAATCATCTATTCTTGAAAAAGGATACTTGTTCTTTATCGTAACCTTGTTAAGTTGACGATAGTCAATACACATTCTCATTGATCCGTCTTTCTCCTTTACAAACAACACTGGCGCACCCCAGGGCAAAAAACTAGGTCATGTAAAACCTTTATCTATTAACTCTTGCAACTGAGATTTCAACTCTCTCAACTCTATCAGAGCCATTTTATACGGAGCTATCGATATTGGAGATGTTCCCGACACTAATTCAATAGCAAATTTGACCTCTCTGATCGGTGAAAACCCCAGTAATTCTTCTAGAAACACATCTGGATATTCACAGACTACTGGTACAGATTCAATCTTCGACTCAGACACTTTTGTATCCAGTACATAAGCAAGATAAGCTTCACAACCTCTCCTTATACATCTCTGAGCTGACATTGACGAAATCACAACAGGCAATTCCTTCAAGTCATCTGATTCAATTCGAAGAATTTCACTATTCTGACATTTCAATTCAATTGTCTTTTGTCTACAATTCACAACAGCATCATACAAGTCGACCAATCCATACCTGGAATTACATCGAACTCATCAAATGGCAAAAGCATCAAATCAGACGGAAAAGAGTAACCCCGAGTCATTAAAGGACAATTCTTGCAGACTTTATCAACTAGAACATACTTGCCTAAAGGGTTCGATACTTTAATTACAAACTCAGTAGACTCAACAGGCAAACTCTTACTAGACACCAAATTCATACATATATACGAATAAGTCGATCCAGGGCCAATCAAAGCAATTACATTAGTGTCATAAAGAGAAAATGTATAGGTGATTACATCTGGTGATGATGCATCTTCGCGAGCGCGAATAACATAAGCTCTGGCTGGTACCCTCGCCTCAGATTTCATCACAGAGTCCCTTGTTGCTCCTTTACAACTCGTCACATTTCTCGTGTTTCTAGGTGGTCTTCCTCTAACAGCTGTGTTACTCAGTCTTGCATTCTAGAATTTGTCTTTCTCAGATAACTCAGGACAATCCCGAATAAAATGACTTGGCGAACCACATATGTAACAAGCTTTATTACTTTTATTCCAACAATCTCCAAAATGTCATCTCTCACACTATTGACACTCAGGTTTGTCATTTCTCACATTGCCAACACTCGATACCGATGTAGCTTGAGCTTTAGGACTTGAGTATTGTTTTCCACGATCTCTGTTCGAATATCCCACTGAAGCATTTGAGTGACTATACAAATCTCGTGATTTCTTTGATGAAGAGTGATATGGTTTACTCATTGATCTCTTTCTCGAGTCTCTAGCCTCTGAATCTGCTCTTCTCTTTTCTTTGCTAAGCTCCTCAGCTTTGCAAGCTATATCAACCAAGACAACAAATTCTTTCAATTATAGAATTTTGACTAGAATTTTAATATCCTCGTTCAACCCATCAACGAATCATTTGTACATGATTTCTTCAGTAGAAACACACTTCCGAGCATACTTAATCTTACAATTTCTCTTTCATACACTTAATCTTACAATTTCTCTTTCATACTTGGTCACAGTCATACGACCCTATTTCAATTGTAGAAACTCATTTCACTTTTTATTAACGAACCGTTGACTTATATATTTCTTTCTAAACTCAGCTTGAAAGAAATCCCAAGTAACTCTTTCTTTCGGCACCATTGACACTAAAGTATTCCACCATTGATAAGAAGTGTCCCTCAGAAGTGATACGAGACCTTAAACATGCTTTAGAGAAGGTTCGAGACTAAACCGATCTCATACAGAAATTTTGTGGAACTTAGAAAATTTTTCTTTCAAAACAGGGCACATGCCCATGTGGCTAGGACGTGTGCCTCACACGGCTGTACCTTGGACCATGTCTCAGCCCGTGTGCAACACTGACTTCGATCACCCGGTCTAGCACACACCCGTGCTTCTTGCCCGTGTGGCATCTTGACTTGCTTCGAATTGCAACCTTGAGAGACACGGTCGAGACAAACGCTCGTGTGCTCAACCGTGTGTGCAAATATAGGCCATTTGCAAGGCCAATATTCCACCCAAAATTGGGTCATACCTACAAGCATCAAACCAGCATGAATTCATGTCCCAAAGGCAGCCAAAAACACACCAAATCATGCATAATTTGACCCTTAACAACATCATTCATTTCCATATAAAAATCCTACTCAAACATACCAATTCAAAGTACCAACTTCACATAAAAAACATGTGATTCATACATCATATTAATCCACTTCAATTCATAGTAGTTCTCATCATATAAATTTCCCAAATCAACCATGAAACTTACCAAAATTGACCATTTCTTTTAGCCATTCATGAGCACATCAAAACATACCAAATTTTGCATCACATAGCATGCACTAAATTCAGTCCATAATCACATTCATTATCAAGCCATATCACATGGCTATATTTACACATTTTAAAACATAATCAAAGTTCTCTAGCCTATACATGCCATACTTCAATATTCACAATTACAAAAGATACCAAAATAAAATTTGATAGTGTGGTGATAATCCTCGACAATCCTCGAGCTTTCAGTAGCTTCGATTATCTATAAAATAATTGAAAAATACACGGAGTAAGCTTTCAAAAGCTTAGTAAGCCTTATACAAATAAACTTATCATTTAAGGCATATATGCATAATAAAATACATATAATCCATAGCCAAATACTATCACAAACCTCATAGTTATAAATTCATTTCACCTATTCCCAATTCATTTGCACATATGGCATATTTTCTCATATAGTCCAATTGTTCTTAATCACTTACTTATAAACACATCACACATTCATGTAGTTCACATATCAAATGATCATATTCATACTTATCTTCCATTGCCAAATTTCATATACATTTCATACATACCTGAAACAGATATATATTCACATATTCAATCATATCTTGGAATGCCTGTTGAACCATTCGGAATCAATAAGGATACTCGGATTCCTCGTAAAGCTCATACAATGCCAACATCCTAGACATGGTCTTATACAATGCCAACATCCTAGACATGGTCTTACATGTAATTATATATCGATGCCCCTATCCCCGGCAGGGTTTTACACGAAATCATATACGATGCTGATGTCCTAGACATGGTCTTACACGTAAATCTCAAGTCGATGCTAACATCCCAGACGTGGTCTTACACGATAACTCATATCAAAATCCTATGTCATGACATATGTATCCTAACTATTCTAATGATTTGTACGAGGCTTATCGAACGTTATCACATTATCAGAATTTTCTCGGATTTCACATATTCAGCTCCAATAGCCATTCATCACATTTCATTAACATATAAGAAATAATAATTCAATTCAAACACATTTATTTGCATATAGACTTACCTCGTACGGGAGAGAATGGAAACGAATGGCTATTCAACTACTTCCGATTTCCCTCGATCTAATTCTGTTTTTTTTGGTTCTTCATCTATACACATTCAAATTTAACTCTTTTATTCACCAAATCATTAAATTCAATCCATTTACACATATTTTGGGCATTTTACAAATTAGCCCTCATATTTTCACATTTTAACACTTTAGTCCTCATTTCACAAAATCACAAAATACACATAATTTCCTTATACAAAGGCTTAGCCGAATATTCCTTTAGCTCATATAGGCCCACATATTTCATTTATTTACATTTTAACCCTTCAAATTCTCATTTTCAAAATTTATCCCATAATAATCAAATTCATCAAAAATCCCAATACAAAATACATTTATCTATCACCAACACTTATTTTCTATCATCAAACCTCACAAAGCTCACATTATCAACAATGGCATAACTCAAAATCATAATCAATTTCATGAATTTAAGAATGGGCTAGCTAGAAAACTTAACAACAATCACAAAAACATAAAAATTATCAAAAATCAAACAAAAACGAACCTTTAATCAAGCTTGGAAGTAGCCGAACGTTAAAACACAAGAACCCTAGCTTTTCTTTCTTCGATTTCGGCAAAACAAAGATGAATGAAGCACTAATTTGATGCATGGTCAATTAATCATCATATAATAACTAGTTTACCAATATACCCTTGTTTTATAACAATTAAAGATCACTTATTGGATGGTCATTAATGTCCATTAACCTTAATCATGGTCTAATAACAACATAAGGACCTTTCATTTAAGAAGCAATGTCAATTCGACACTTCATCAAGTAGAACACAACTTTTACATTTTATGCGATTAAATTCTTTTATCAAATCGGCACACAAATGATAAAATTTTCATACGAAATTTTTACACATATCAATTCACATACTATAAACACGGAAAATAATATTAAAATATTTTTTGACTCGAATTTGTGGTCCTGAAACCACTATTCTGACTAGGGTATAAATCGGGCTGTTACAACTCTCCCCCTTTAGGGATTTCTGTCCTCGAAAATCTTACCATTGAATAGATTCGGATATTGCTCCCTCATAGCATCTTCGGGTTCCCACCTAGCTTCTTCAACCCCGTGTCAATGCCATAATACTTCTACTAATGAAATTTTCTTATTTCTCAATTCTTTAACCTCGTGAGTTAATATACGAATCGATTCTTCTTCATAAGTCATATCAGATTGAATCTCTATCTCAGACGGAGAAATCACATGCAAGGGATTAGATCTGTATCGTCAAAGCATCGTTACATTAAACACATTATGGATCTTTTCTAACTCAGATGGTAGCAACAGTCTATAAGCAACCAGCCTAATACGCTCGATAATCTCATACGACCTGATGAATCTCGAACTCAATTTGCCTTTTCTGCCGAATCGGAGTATTTTCTTCCATGGAGACACTTTCAAAAATACTTTATCACTGATCTCAAATTCAATATCTTTTCATTTCAAATATGCGTATGATTTCTATCGATCAGATGCTGCTTTCAGACTATTTCGTATCACTTTTACTTTTTGTTCAGTCTATTTAAACAAATCAACCCCGTGAATTTTATTTTCACTCAATTCAGACCAGTACAGAGGTGTTCGGCATTTCCTACAATACAAGGCTTTGTACGGTGCCATTTTAATGCTTGATTGAAAACTATTATTATACGCAAATTCAATCAATGGAAAATATTGTTCCCATGTACCTTCAAACTCAAGAATGCAACATTTCAACATAACCTTGAGTATCTGAATAATCCGCTCGGATTGACCATCCGTTTGCTGGTGAAAAGCAGTACTGAAGTGCAATTTCGTACCTAAAGCCTCTTGCAGTTTCTTCCAAAACCGTAAAGTAAACCTCGAATCTATGTCAGACACAATAGATAGTGGCACCCCATACAATCTCACAATATCAGAAATGTATAACTCAGCTAACTTATCAAGCGAATAATCTTTTCTAACCGGAATAAAATGAGCTAATTTTCTCAATCTATCAACTATCACCCAGATTGCATCTTTCTTTCTCAGAGTTAAAGGCAAACGTGAAACAAAATCCATTGTCACTCTATCCCATTTCCACTCGGGAATGTTGTAACAAACCGGATGGCACCTGATGTTCAGCTTTTACTTGCTAATAGATCAAACATTTCGAAACAAAATTAGAGATATCTCTTTTCATTCCAGGCCACCAGTAAAGTTGTTTCAAATCATTATACATCTTTGTACTTCCCGGATGAACCGATAAGCAACTGCTATGAACTTCTTTGAAAATCAACTAAATAAACTCTTGATTTCTTGGAACACAGATCTGATCTCAAAATCTCAGACAATCATCATCATTAACATGAAATTCTGAATCGGAGTTCAAATCACACTGAGCTCGTTTCGCTAGCATTTCATTGTCAAATTTTTGGGCATTACAAATCTGCTGTAAGAACAACGGTCTTGCTTTCAATTCAGCTAAAACTGAACCATCGTCAGACAGAACTAAATGAGCATTCATCGCAAGTAAGGCAAACAACGATTTCCTACTCAAAGCATCAACAACAACATTTGCTTTTCCCGGATGATAATCAATCACAAGCTCGTAGTCTTTTAACAATTCTAACCATCTTCTCTGTCGCAGATTCAAGTCTTTCTAAGTCATCAAATATTTCAGACTTTTATGATCTGAAAACACATGACATTTCTCATCGAAAAGATAGTGGCGCCAAATTTTTAGAGTAAACACGATCGCAGCTAACTCAAGGTCGTGCATCAGACAATTCTTTTAATGCGGTTTCAATTATCTCGAGGTATAAGTTATAACTTTGCTTTCCTGCATCAAGACACAACCCAGACTGTTTAATGAAGCATCACTAAAAATCACGAACTCTTTACCCCATTCTGGCTGTACCAAAACTTGAGCTTTAGTCAAAAGGGCTTTCAACTGATCAAAGCTTTTCTTACACTTTTCAGACTATTCAAATTTCACATCTTTTTGAAGCAATCTCGTTAACAGAGTTGCAATCATCGAAAAGCCTTTTAAGAACCGTCAGTAATAACCAGCAAGTCCCAGAAAACTGCGAACTTCAGACACGTTTTTGGAAGGCTTCTACTCTAAAATAACTAAAATTTTTTTGTATATCAGATGCTGACACAATATGCCCTAAAAAGCCAACTTCGCGCAACCAGAACTCACATTTACTAAACTTTGCATACAATTGCTTATCACGCTGAGTTTGTAGCACAATTCTCAAATGTTCGACATGCTCAATTTCATCACGCGAATAAATTAAAATATCATCAATGAATAAAACAACAAATCGATCTAAGTACAGTCTGGAAATTCTATTCATCAAGTCCATAAAGATAGCAGGAGCATTTGTTAGTCCAAAAGGCATAACTAAAAATTCATAATGCCCGTATCTCATTCTGGAAGCAGTTTTTGGAATGTCTGAATCTTTTACTCGCAGCTGATAGTATCTCGATCTCAGATCTATCTTTGAAAACACAATAGCTTTGTTCAGCTGATCAAACAAATTATCAATTCTGGGCAGAGGATATTTGTTCTTAATAGTCACTTTGTTTAACTGACGGTAATCAATGCACATTCTCATCGTGCAATCTTTTTTTTTTCACAAACAGAACGGGAGTGCCCCAAGAAGAAAAGCTCGATCGTGTGAAACCTCTGCTTGTCAATTCTTGCAACTGAGACTTCAATTCTTTCAATTCAGTCAGAGCCATTCTATACGGAGCTATTGAGATAGGGGTTGTCCCCGGCACTAACTCAATGCAAAACTCAACTTCTCGTATCAGATGTAATCCTGGTAATTCTTTAGGAAATACGCCAGGAAACTTAAAAACAACTGGCACAGATTTAACTTTCTTTTCTGTCACTTTCGTATCAATTACATACGCAAGATAAGCTTCACATTCCATTTTCACATAATTCAGAGCTTTCATCGAAGATATCACGATCGATAACCCATTTAAATAACAGGACTCAATCCGTATTATTTCATCATTCTGACATATCAAATCAATAGTCTTCTGTTTGCAATTCACAATAGCATCATGCAATGTTAGCCAACCCATACCCAGAATTATATCAAACTCATCAAAAGGTAATAACATTAGATCAGCCAGGAAACAGATATCTCGAAACATCAACGGAAAATTCTTGCACACTTTGTCAACCAAAACACACTTGCCTAAAGGGTTTGATACTCTAATTACAAATTCAGTAGACTCTATAGGCAAAGTCTTAGTGGACACTAAGTTCATGCATATATATGAATGAGTAGACCCTGGATCTATCAATCCGATCACAGAAGTATCATAAGAAATAAGAGTACCGGTAATGATGTCTGGAGACGAAGCTTCTTCACGAGCGCGAATAGCATAAGCTCTGGCAGGTGCTCTCGCCTTATATCCCAAAATTGTATCTTTCGTTGCTCTCTAGCTACCACTCCCATTTCCCGTGTTTCTAGGAGGTCTACCCCTAGATGAAGCGTTATTCGACTTCGAATTCTGTACAATCTCTTGCTCAACAGACTCAGGAAAGTCTCGGATAAAGTGATTTAAAGATCCACATTTGAAACAAGCTCAATCATTGAATCGACAATTGCCCAGATGTCTTTTACCACAATGTCTGTAACACCCCGAATTTAGGCCTAGTAGAATTGGACCTATTGGGCTTTGGGTCTCATAAAATTTTTAAAAGAGCAAGAAAATGACAAATGACATGATGGCTTTAAAGGTTTAATGAATTTGGAGTGTCTAGGTGTGTTGGAGAAGCTTTGGGTTCGAGTTTTGTGGTGGAGGATTCTTAATTTAATTAATTAAGGAATCAGGGTTGTGAGTAGTTGGCTTTTAAATAAAAATAAGTGAAAAATGGCACAAAGAAGCCTGTGGTGAAGTGGCTAAGTGACGCCACTAGGGTGTAGAGAGGTGGATACATATGCATGCAGGAAGGTATGAGGTTCGAGTGCTAGCTTAGCTTTATTTTGGAGTTTAATTTTAGGCTTCTAGAAGGCTGGAAGTGGCGTGTAGAGGGACTCTAAGGAGAAGTGATCAGTAGAGAGAATTTAGGAGAAGGATAAGGGAGATATCATGGAGAAAAATTAGGAGACGAGTAGTGGATGAAGTGGTGCCGAATTGGACTTTAGGGGTGGCTAAGTTTCGACTATAGGCTTCATAAATGTGTGTGTCGATTCTGGGGTCCTAGGTAATGCCGAATTTTCCATTCTTTTTTTTCCTTGCCGAAACCTTATTTTTCCACAACCAAAAATACCTTACCTTGTTGTCGATTCTTCACTCTTCTCCTACTTTCTAAACTTTTATTATTGCTTATGAGCTACCTCTTCTCTTCTTCCTTGGCAAATCGAATGGCCTCTATTCTCCCTCAAGGTTCTTCTTTGATTTTTGTGATTTCATCTTCTTCTTTTACCTTGCATTTAGGTGCCGAATATCCCTTTGCAGCACTCCTATTTTTAGGCCAAATACACCTTAGCCGAATCTCCTCTGTGTTTTTCTTCAACTTTGGCCGATTGATAGCATCGATCTCTTCCCTCCAAGGTCGTTACCATTTCACTCTTGTTGCATTTCAGGTTTTGGGTAAGTGTTCTTTACTTCGGTTTAAGGGTTGGTCGAATGGTCATATATGTTGTGAGGGTGACTTGTGTTGGATGCAAGTCATCTATTACTTAGGCTCTAATGATTAAGTTGGTACAGATCTAGGGTCTAATCACGGTTGGTGTTAAAGAAAGGAGCTATTAAGGCTTGTTGCACACTGTAAGGTTACGGTGAGGCTGCAGTTTTTGATGAAGTTTGTATTTAGCCTATGATTAACTATTAAGTAATATCGAATGTAGGTTCGTGACTAAGAGGAAATCGCAGCACGCATTTTTACCAAGTGTGTACATACACTTCACACACAACAAATCGACAAAAGTTGAAATCCCGAAAAAAACCAGAATGTTGAAAAGTCGAAAAGTCGAAAGGTTGGCACCGGCAACCACACGAGCGTGCAAAAATTTTTGTAGGAACACCAATACGGTTACCAGGGCCAAAAGAGTGATCTCATGGTCTTACGCCACTATTTGGCCGACTGGGCCTGACGGGGCTAAATGGGCCTGCCGAGCTCGTGGGCCCAAATCGACAAGGGTTGATATGTGAAATTGAATGATGGATTGATATGGATGGTTGTATGATTTGATTATGATTGGGCCTAATGGGCTACATAAACATGATTGGGCTTAATGGGCTATATGGACATGATTGGGCTTAGTGGGCCTTATGGGATTTTAGAAATGCATGCTAAGGTTTTAATTGACTCTAGGCCTAGTTTTGATACATTCTTAAATAGCATAAAACTTAATTTAATAATCAAACATGTCTGTGGACAAGGTGCTAGGTTAGAGTGTGGCAATGGACATACGCATGTCTAGGACTGGATCTAGAGAGAGCTCGGTACTTAAGCGGTCCTAGTGACCCACCTCCTCTTCTCTGGGATCTTACCTGGTGCATAGTGTCTATTCACTTTAGCCACAAGGACTTGTTGATGGGCCAAAGTTCATAACTAAAACATGAGATGAAAGAAATTACGAAAATACTCTTCTAGGGTAGAATTACGAAAATACCCCTGTAGGGTAGATTTACAAAAAATACCTCTGGGTAGTGAAATGACTAAAATACCCCTAGGTGCTTAATGTGTGAAAATGTGTATGTTGCATTCATGAGATATATGTTGCACTTGGGTGGGTTTGATGATACTGAGGAAGATATGTGAGGATCGCATAGTCGCTTGATGACTGTGGATCCACCGGTGGCTTTAAGCCCATTATATGTTTAACAGCCTTGCTGCAACGTTTGAGTAGTGCCGCTACTGGTGCTACCTTTGGAGTGTAGGGATGGGTGGGTTGATATTTATATCCCCACATGAGTGTAGGGCTGGAAGGGAAATGCAGTGCAGGGTTGGATTCGGGATAGGTGCATTGCATCCATGTGATACTGATGTGATGTGAAGTCATTGCGGGCTAATGCCCAAGACCACCATTTTTGATAGGGCATAGGCCCAATGTGATAATTGTATATTGATTGGATTACCAAGGGTCGTACACACTGAGTTTCAAAATTCACACCCTTTTTATAAAATGTTTTAGGTGATCCTCAATAGATGGCTCGACGTAGAAGAAGACTCGGAGGTGGGCACACTGCAAGTAGTTTTTAATTAGTTTGAAAGACTTCATTTTAATTACTTTGTTTCTGTTGGATTGTAATAAGGCTATGTATCTCCAATTCGACTTTATCTTTTAAGTTTTGTTATTAATGTTTCAATTGTTAGACTATTAAACTTGAATAAATATATTTTTTAAAGTCTAAACATGGTTTTCAAAATGGCTATAACTTAAAAAACATGGGCTTCCAATCTAATTTACAGGATTCAAGGATTTTGGGCTTTTAGGCCTTAAACTTTAACTTAGCAAAAATCATTTTGAATTATGCCTTTGATGTGACATTCCTGGATTCAGCCATAACGTCTGGGCCAGGTCTAGGGGTGTTACAATGTCTACACTCGGGTCGCTCAGATCTGACATTTCCAACACTTGCAATCGAAGTAGCTGGAGCTCGGAAGCTCGAATGTGATCTTGCAAGATCTTTACTCGAATGTTCCACATTAGCCTTTGAACGGCTATAATCATCTCGAAATTTCTTTGATGCCGACTGATATGACTTACTTATTGTTCGTTTTCGTACCTCTCTAGCTTCTGAATCAACTTTTCTTTTCTCTTTCCTGAGTTCTTCAGCTTTACACACTTGGTCAACAGGCACAACGAATTCTTTTACTTCCAAAATTTCAACTAACAAATGGATATCTTCATTTAAGCCATCTTCGAACCTTTTACATGTTATTGCCACAGTCGAGACACATTCTCATGCATAATGGCTCAATCTCACAAATTCTGGCTCGTATTTTGTAATAGACATACGACCCTATTTAAATTCAAAAAACTCTGTACGTTTCTGATCTATAAATCTCTCACTGATGTATTTCTTTCGAAATTCAGTCTGGAAGAAGTCCCAGGTAATTATTTCTCTAGGAACAAAAGAAGTTAGATTTTTCCACCATTGGTAAGCTGTATCTCTCAACAAAGAAACGACACATTAACACATTCATTAGGGGTACATGACAACTCATCAAATACCCGAATCATATTCTCAAGCCAGAACTCGACTCTCTCGGCATCATCATCAGTAGTAGCACGGAATTTTTTAGCCCCATATTTTCTAATCTTATCAACCAGAGGTTTATTCAGACGAATCAAATATAAAACTTGGGGGGCTACGGGAACTTGCAGGGGCGGAGGTTGAGGAACAGCCGGATTTGCTCTAACATATTGAGTGAACCACTCATTCATCATTTGGAAGAAGGCTTGTTTAGCCTCTCCTTCCTCACCACTAGTAACCAATCTAGAATCAGATGGCACTGTCCCTTGAACAGGACCAAGAGCATTACTTTCAACATCATCAAGTATGGCTCGTCTGGGATCTATTTACTATATAGAAAACACATTTTATCTGTCAGGATTCATCACACTATCATAGTTCGTATATATGGCATGTATAGCTAGACTCTCAGACACTACGTTAGTCCTAGAATCGACTAAATCGTAGCTCTGATACCAATAAATTGTAACACGCCTAATCCGTATCCGTCGCCGGACTAGGGTTAAGAGGCATTACCGGGCATATCAAAATATTTTATGCTCATTTCACAACATCAATCATACAACATCATTTCATAATAATTCATAATCATATAGTTCCTTTAGAAGGTCTACGAGACCATAAACATGCTTTAGAGAAGGTTCGAGACTAAACCGATCTCATACGAAAACGTTACGGAACTTAGAAAATTTTTCTTTCAAAACAGGGCACACGCCTGTGTGGCAAGGTCGTGTGCCTTACACGGCCGTGCCTTGGACCATGTCTCAGCCCGTGTATGACACTGACTTGGGTCACACGGTCTGCCACCCTGTGCTTCTTGCCCGTGTGGCATCCTGACTTGCTTCAAATTGCAACCTTGAGAGACACGGTCGAGACAAACACCCGTGTGCTCAACCGTGTGGGCAACTATAGGCCATTTACAAGGCCAATTTGCCACCCAAAATTGGGTCATATCTACAAGCATCAAACAAGCATCAATCCATGTCCCAAAGGCAGCCAAAAACATACCAAATCATGCACAATTTGACCCGTAACAACATCATTCATTTCCATATACAAATCCAACTCAAACATACCAATTCAAAGTACCAACTTCACATTAAAAACAAGTGATTCATACATCATATTAATCCACTTCAATTTATAGCATTTCCCATTATATCAATTTCCCGAGTCAACCATGAAACTTACCAAAATTGTAACATCCTAAAATAGGGGTTATTGTATTTGAATTGCTTTGCATGAGTTTGGATTTTTGTGTTGTTAATTGAGGTATTCCAGAGGTTAGTTATAAGCCAAAAGTAGGCTCCAGGTGTGGGAAATTTTTTTTTTTTTAAGTTTTAGTTAAAGGGAGCTGAAGGAGCTAGGGGTTAAGTGTAATTCGTGGGGAAATTTAGCACAAGAATTGGCTTGGAAAAGTGGCAAGGAGGCGCCACTTAGGGCCTTGAGAATGACGCCACATGCAGGGAAGGGAGAGCTCAGGCTCGAGCAGCAGAAATCTCACTTTCTGCTTATCATTTTGACGCCAAGGGGGGAGGAGTTGTGCTCAGCACAAATTCTGTCAGATAAGCATGGAATAAGACAAAATGTTTGAATTGGTGGCAAGGAGAAAATTTAGGAACTTGTGAGATTCAAATTCATTTGAATCTGTGGACAGGAGAAGCTTGAAGCAGTTGCCGAATTTTGAACTCCTGTTTGAAGAGGAGTGTTCGGTTTGGAAAGCTGAGTGAAGGGGGGTTGCCGAAATTCCTAGTAGGATAGGTGGTCATTTTCGGCTAGCTTTTGTGTTGTGTCAAAGCCGAAAAACCCTTTTCAGCCTTGCCGAATTCTCCCTAGTGTACCATATTGAAGAGAAGCCGAATCTCTTTTTGTTTTTGCAATTGCCAAAACCTCTTGGAAGTACCTAGCCGAATGTCCCTCTAAGGTTTCTTTAATTTTCTTTTACTTTTTTTTCTTCTTCTCAGTATTTGGCCAATCCCCTACTCTTCCATCTCTCTCTTTTTTTTTCCATTCTTGCTCAAAACCGAAAACTTCCCTTTCCCCTTCATCTTTTTCTTTTCTTAAGACCTTGTGCCGAATCTTCTTCTTCTTCCTTCCACTTGCCAAGTCTTTTCTCTCCCCTTTCACTTTCTTTTTCTTTCTCTTCTTTCACTCTAGCCGAATCCCATTTGCTTGTCTTCTATCAACCATAGCCGAATCTGCCTTCATCACTTAACTCTATTACCGAAATTCCCCATTCTCTTCTTGTTTTGTTTTGGCTGAATCTCAATCAAGCCTTGATCTCTTTTGGTTCTTCTTCAATCGGTTTTAAGAAGAGGTAAGTGTCCATGGCCGAAATCCATTATTTCTTTTCTCTCCTCTCTATCGGCTCTCATAAGAGTAAAAGCCAAACTTTAACATTTGTTGATAGTAATGCTAATCATCTATAGGGATTGATTTCTTTTAGGATCTCTGGGATTTTGAAGCAGTCGATCTAAGCCCTCTGTTCTCTGACAGTCAAATTCAGTAAGTCAGGTGGTAAGGATCCATGTTAGTTTAATAAATCTTTTAGTTGTTTGAAAGTCGAAGGCTAATGAGGCTAAGTTTTGGTGTGGCCGATTGTAGGGGGAGAATCAGTCTCGCATATCATGTGTTGTGGTTAGCATTCGTCAGGCAAAAAGGTAAGGGTTGGGTTAGTTATACGTTATCTCACCCTTCGGGATTTGCTAATATGGCTGAATGGCCTTTGTTAATAGCCTAAGTGTTGGCCGAATGAAGGGCAAGGAGATCTAGTGCAGTAGATCGGGTTTTCGGGATTCAGCGTTTGTGTTAGTAACACGTGTGTAACTTACACACTTTATAACTTGGAAAATATATTAATAACCTGAATATGCTAAAAGCCAAAATTGTGTATATCTTGATATGATACCCTATGGGTATGAGCAAGGATTCGGGTAAGTCCGTTTCGATGTGATTTCTCTATATGATGTGTAATTCCATGATCTATGATATATCTGCTATATATTTCATATTAAGGCATGATGGCATGATTTGTATAAGTATTACATTATTATGGGTGATATGAAAGAAGGAGGAAGTTTGATATCCGTGACTTTGGGTCACCAGAGGTTTGGCACCTCCAGTGGTTTGGTACCACAGTTGATTTCGTGACTTTGGGTCACCAGAGGTTTGGCACCTCATAGCGACTCGTCCCAGTGGCTTAGCACCACAGTGGGTTGGCCCCACAGTTGATATATCGAGATTGTCACCAGTAATTTGGTATCACACGTGGTTGGCCCCACACTTAGATTATTGATATTTTGTGACTTTGGGTCACCAGAGGTTTGGCACCTCATAGCAACTCATCCCAGTGGCTTAGCACCACAGTGGGTTGGCCCCGCATTTGATATGACGGGATTGTCGCCAGTGATTTAGTATCACAACGTGGGTTGGCCCCACAGATAGATTATTCGTGACTTTGGGCCACCAGTGGTTTGGCACCACAATATTATTGGTTATCGTGACTTTGGGTCACCAGTGGTTTGGCACCACCAGTGGTTTGGTGCCACACGGGGTAGAAACGGAGTTATGGATGGCTAGGTTGGGTGCATGATATATATTGCTTGGTTATGATTTGTGTAAGCATGTTGCATTAACCGGGAGGGGATTATGCATTGAGTCTTGGTGACTCACCTTCTCCCTTATCTTTTCAGGTGACTCGTAGATTACGGATGAGGAGCCGGATGGACTCGTGGTGGCCATGCAGTATTTGCTTTTGGGTTTATTAAACAACTTTTGGGTACTTAATTTTATTTCACTTTAACTTTCAGTTTTTATCTGGGTTTGTAATAAAGCCTTTAAATTATGTTTTAGATTATTTTATATGCTTTAGATTTGATTTCAAATATGACAAAATAAATTACTTGTTTGATATAATAACTCGAACACGAGGTTTTCTAAACTATGATACGCAAGGGCTTTCAAAACTTTACCATCGGGTAATACAACTCACTTAATAATAAAGACGACTCAAATGATTTCTAAACTAAATTTTCCACACTTAAGTGCAAACGGTGTTCATATTAACTAAGAAATAATCAATTGGGTTTTCATGACATAAACGTTTCCTAACCTATGGATCAACAACTAAGTTGTAGAGATTAATTTCCGGGATTTCAAAGTAAACCATCGATTTTTTTTTAAACTAATCATGCACCTGACATCTACAACATGAAACATTTAAGGAGTTTTGTCTAAAATTAAACCAGCAACTCATTTTTCCTCAAAATGTTTTCCTCTGTGACATGCCAGATTCGGTCGTGGAGTGTTGACCGGGATTGGGGTGTTACAATTATGGTATCAGAGCTAAGTTCAAAGGCTCGACTGTGGGCCCGAGGGCCAAAATGTTTTAAAGTATGGTTTTAAAAAGTTTTTGGATGAAATATATGGTTTGAAAGGCATGGCATCGAGTCTCCGGCACCAATCCACCCCGGTAAGTACCCCTAACTATTGTTTGTGATTTTTGGAAGTTATAAGCTTTGAATGACTAGTGATAGTGGACTACCCTAGAGACTGAAACTTATAGGACTCTATGGACTCGCGAAAAACAAAACTCTTTAAGAAGAATTGTTCATAAAACCGTGCCTTATTGATAGTGGAATCATGACTGATGCATAAAACTTTTAAATCAGATAAGTCGAGACTTTAGACATGAGCACTCGAGGTCGTGGTCATAATACGCGTGGACACGGTCGGGGTAGGATGTCTGTGTCTGAACCAGTGGGGTCTGGTCAGGGGTCAGAAAATGAGATACCAGCACCACCACCAGCTGCAGGTGGTGAGTTTTAGGATCAGACGAGGGATGACGCAGTGTCGCAGACGATGCTGCGAGTTCTTGAGAGAGTAGCTAGAGTAGGTGGAGGCGCGGGAGCTCGAAAATCTGTACCCAAGCGACTCCAAGCCAATGGAGCCGAGGTATTCCGAGGTGTTTCTGGTGTGGCTCCTAGTACAGCTAAGTATAGTTAGAGGCGACGGAGCGGATCATGAATGACTTGGATTTGACTGCTGAGGAAAAACTGAAAGGGATAGTGTCGCTTCTTCGGGATGAGTCATACCAGTGGTGGCTCACGGTTCGGGATAGTACTGCAGCGGATGACCTCACTTGGGACTATTTTAAGGCAGCTTATTAGAAGAAGTATATTGGGTCTAGCTATATTGATGCGCAGCGAAAGGCGTTTCTGAGGCTGGTTCAAGAGAGTAAGTCAGTATCGGAGTACGAGGCGAAATTTTTAAGGTTGAGCCCGTATGCTAGGGGTACCGTGGCTACAGAACATGAGCGATGTGTCAGGTTTGAGGATAGATTGAGAGATGAGCTGAGATTGCTGATTGCTCCACAGCAGGAACGAAAGTTTGCTCTGCTGGTGGAAAAGGCTAAGGTAGCCGAAGGGGTAAAAGAGTCTGTGAGACAGGATCTGGAAAGGAACAGACAGAAGAGAGGTTTTGGAACATCTGGGGCAGCCAGTAATTCTCAGAAAAGGGCTAGGCAGAGTGGGCGAATCAGGCAGGAACGCCTGTTGCTGCTAATCAGGGATCGGCGCAGCGTAATCGATGTGGGAAATCTCATTGGGTACACGTCAAAGGTTTCAGTTTTGATTCAGCCTGAGGCAGGGAAAGAATTCACGGTATATTGCGATGCATCACATACTGGCTTGGGATGTGTGCTGATGCAGGAAGGGAAGGTAGTGGCTTATGCATCTCGACAGCTGAGATCGCATGAGGTTAACTATCCGACGCATGACTTGGAATTAGCTGCAGTGGTTTTCGCCTTAAAAATATAGAGACACTACTTGTACGGAGAGAAGTCGATAGTCTACACGGATCACAAGAGTCTGAAGTATCTTTTGACTCAGAAGGATTTGAACTTGAGACAGCGCAGATGGATTGAGCTATTGAAGGATTACGACTGTTCGATTGAGTATCATCTAGGCAAGGCTAATGTGGTAGCAGACGCGTTAAGCCGTAAGGTTGTATCGAACTTAAGAGCGATGTTTGCCCATCTTAGCTTGTATAACGATGGGAGTCTTCTAGCAGAATTACAGGTTAAGCCGACTTGGGTTGAGCAGATTAAGGTGAAACAGTTAGAGGATGAGGGTTTGAATGCGCGAAGGTTGCAAGTTCAAAATGGTGGGTTAGAGGATTATAGTTTGTCCAGTGATGGAGTATTGTGTTTTCAAGGGAGAGCTTGTGTGCTGAAGGATGTCGAGTTAAGGCAGAGGATTCTTCAGGACGCACATAGCAGCCCATACGCTATGCATCCTAGAGGTAGCAAGATGTATTGGGATTTGCGAGAGCAATTTTGGTGGCCAGGTCTGAAGCGAGAGGTAACTGAGTTTATGGGTAAATGTCTAACATGTCAGCAGGTCAAGGCTGAACATCAGTTGCCGTCAGGCTTGCTTCAGCCGGTGAAGATTCCACAGTGGAAGTGGGAAAGGATCACTATGGACTTTGTCAGTGGATTACCCCTTACGCCTAGTAAGAAGGACTCGGTTTGGGTGGTTGTGGATCGTCTGACTAAGTCAGCTCATTTCATACCGGTAAGGGTTGACTACTTGCTTCAGAAGTTAGCTAAGTTGTATGTGGCAGAGATAGTGAGGTTGCAAGGTGTACCAGTGTCGATCATCTCGGACAGGGATCCCAGATTCACGACAAGGTTTTGGAAAGCATTGCATCAGGCGTTGGGTACACGGTTGGATTTCAGTACAGCATTTCATCCATAGTCTGACGGGCAGTCAGAAAGGGTTATACAAATCTTAGAGGATATGTTGAGAGGTTGCGTTTTGGACTTCAGAGGCAGCTGGGAAGAATTTCTACCATTGGCTGAGTTCGTATACAACAATAGTTATCAGGCATGCATTAAGATGGCACCATATGAGGCGTTGTATGGTAGGAAGTGTCGCACACCTACATGCTGGACAGAGTTGGGTGAGCATCAGATGTTGGGACCAGAGTTGGTTATAGAGACTGAGGGAAAAGTTAAGTTGATTCAGGCTCGTTTGAAGGAAGCCTTGGACAGACAGAAGTCACATGCCAATCTCAAGCGGAGGGATATAGAGTTTGTCGTGGGTGACAAGGTCTTTTTGGAGGTCTCGCCGTGGAAGAAAGTGCTGAGATTTGGAAGGAAAGGCAAGTTAAGTCCTAGGTTTATTGGGTCGTATAAGGTGTTGAGACGAGTGGGACCAGTAGCCTATCAGCTTGAGTTGCCAGCAGAGCTGAGTCAGATTCACGATGTGTTCCATGTCTCCATGCTTAGGCACTATCGTTCAGATCCATCGCATGTTGTAGCAGTGGAGGAAATTGAGGTGAGCCCAGATTTGACTATGGAAGAGGAGCCAGTGCAGATTCTAGATCGAGATGTAAAAGTCTTGCATAAGAAGCCAGTTCCATTGGTGAAGGTATTATGGCGAAACCATGGCGTGGAAAAAGCTACATGGGAACCAGAGGATGTGATGAGACAGCAATACCCTCAACTCTTTTGACCAGGTAATTTCGAGGTCAAAATTATTTTTAAGGGGGGTAGAACTGTAACATCCTGAAATAGGGGTTATTGTATTTGAATTGTTTTGCATGAGTTTGGATTTTTGTGTTGTTAATTGAGGTATTCTAGAGGTTAGTTATAAGCCAAAAGTAGACTCGAGCTGTGGGAAAATTTTTGTTTTTAAGTTTTAGTTAAAGGGAGCTGAAGGAACTAGGGGTTAAGTGTAATTCGTGGGGAAATTTAGGACAAGAATTGGCTTGGAAAAGTGGCAAGGAGGCGACACTTAGGGCCTTGAGAATGACACCACATGCAGGGAAGGGAGAGCTCAGGTTTGAGCAGCAGAAATCTCACTTTCTGCTTATCATTTTGACGCCAACGGGGGAGGAGTTGTGCTCAGCATAAACTCTGTCAGATAAGCATGGAATAAGTCAAAATATTTGAATTGGTGGCAAGGAGAAAATTTAGGAACTTGTGAGATTCAAATTCATTTGAATCTGTAGACATGAGAAGCTTGAAGCAGTTGCCGAATTTTGAACTCTTGTTTGAAGAGGAGTGTTCGGTTTGGAAAGCTGAGTGAAGGGGGGGTTGCCGAAATTCCTAGTGGGATAGGTGGTCATTTTCGACTAGCTTTTGTGTTGTGTCAAAGCCAAAAAACCCTTTTAAGCCTTGCCGAATTCTCCCTAGTGTACCATATTGAAGAGAAGCCGAATCTCTTTTTGTTTTTGTACTTGCCGAAACCTCTTGGAAGTACCTAGCCGAATGTCCCTCTAAGGTTTCTTTAATTTTATTTTACTTTTTTTTCTTCTTCTCAGTATTTGGCCGAATCCCCTACTCTCCCAGCTCTCTCGTTTTCTTTTCCATTCCTGCTCAAAACCGAAAACTTCCCTTTTCCCTTCATCTTTTTCTTTTCTCAAGACCTTGTGCCGAATCTTCTTCTTCTTCCTTCCACTTGCCGAATCTTTTCTCTCCCCTTTCACTTTCTTTTTCTTTCTCTTCTTTCACTCTAGCCGAATCCCATTTGCTTGTCTTCTATCAACCATAGCCGAATCTCCCTTCATCACTTAACTCTATTGCCAAAATTCCCCATTCTCTTCTTGTTTCGTTTTGGCCGAATCTCAATCAAGCCCTGATCTCTTTTGCTTCTTCTTCAATCGGTTTTAAGAAGAGGTAAGTGTCCATGGACGAAATCCATTATTTCTTTTCTCTTCTCTCTATCGACTCTCATAAGAGTAAAAGCCGAACTTCGGCATTTGTTGATAGCAATGCTAATCATCTATAGGGATCGATTTCTTTTAGGATCTCCGGGATTTTGAAGCAGTCGATCTAAGCCCTCTGTTCTCTGACAGTCGAATTTGGTAAGTCAGGTGGTAAGGATCCATGTTAGTTTAATAAATCTTTTAGTTGTTTGAAAGCCGAAGGCTATTGAGGCTAAGTTTTGGTGTGGCCGATTGTAGGGGGAGAATTAGTCTCGCATATCTTGTGTTGTGGTTAGCATTCGTAAGGCAGAAAGGTAAGGGTTGGGTTAGTTATGCGTTATCTCACCCTTCAGGATTTGCTAATATGGCTGAATGGCCTTTGTTAATAGCCTAAGTGCTGGCCGAATGTAGGGCAAGGAGATCTAGTGCAGTAGATTGGGTTTTCGGGATTCGGCGTTTGCGTTAGTAACAGGTGTGTAACTTACACACTTTATAACTTGGAAAATATATTAATAACTTAAATATGCTAAAAGCCGAAATTGTGTAGATCTTGATATGATACCCTATGGGTATGAGCAAGGATTCGGGTAAGTCTGTTTCGATGTGATTTCTCTATATGATGCGCAATCCAATGATCTCTGATATATCTACTATATATTTCATATTAAGGCATGATGGCATGATTTGCATAAGTATTGCATGGTTATGGGTGATATGAGAGGTGGGGGAAGTTTGATATCCGTGACTTTGGGTCACCAGAGGTTTGGCACCTCCAGTGGTTTGGTACCACAGTTGATTTCGTGACTTTGGGTCACCAGAGGTTTGGCACCTCATAGCGACTCGTCCTAGTGGCTTAACACCACAGTGGGTTGGCCCCACAGTTGATATATCGGGATTGTCGCCAGTGATTTGGTATCACACGTGGGTTGGCCCCACACTTGGATTATTGATATTTTTGTGACTTTAGGTCACCAGAGGTTTGGCACCTCATAGCGACTCGTCCCAGTGGCTTAGCACCACAGTGGGTTGGCCCCACATTTGATATGACGGGATTGTCGCCAGTGATTTGGTATCACAACGTGGGTTGGCCCCACAGATAGATTATTCGTGACTTTGGGTCACCAGTGGTTTGGCACCACATTATTATTGGATATCGTGACTTTGGGTCACCAGTGGTTTGGTACCACACGGGGTAGAAACGGAGTTATGGATGGCTAGGTTGGGTGCTTGATATATATTGCTTGGTTATGATTTGTGTAAGCATGTTGCATTAACCGGGAGGGGGATTATGCACTGAGTCTTGGTGACTCACCTTCTTCCTTATCTTTTCAGGTGACTCGTAGATTGCGGATGAGGAGCCGGATGGACTCGTGGTGGCCATGCAGTATTTGCTTTTGGGTTTATTAAACAACTTTTGAGTACTTAATTTTATTTCACTTTAACTTTCGGTTCTTATCTGGGTTTGTAATAAGGCCTTTAAATTATGTTTTGGATTATTTTATATGCTTTAGATTTGATTTCAAATATGACAAAATAAATTACTTGTTTGATTTAATAACTCGAACACGAGGTTTTCTAAACTATGATACGTAAGGGTTTTCAAAACTTTACCATCGGGTAATACAATTTACTTAATAATAAAGACGACTCAAATGATTTCTAAACTAAATTTTCCACACTCAAGTGCAAACGGTGTTCATTTTAACTAAGAAAGAATCAATTGGGTTTTCATGACATAAACGTTTCCTAACCTATGGATCGACAACTAAGTTGTAAAGATTAATTTTCGGGATTTCAAAGTACACTATCGGTTTTTTTTTAAACTAATCATGCACCTGACATCTACAACATGAAACATTTAAGGAGTTTTGTCTAAAATTAAACTGGCAACTCGTTTTTCCTCAAAATGTTTTCCTCTGTGACATGCCAGATTCAGTCGTGGAGTGTTGACCGGGTTTGGGGTGTTACAAAAATTAACCATTTCTTTTGGCCATTCATGAGCACATCAAAATATACCAAATTTTGCATCACATAGCATGCAGTAAATTTACTCCATAATCACATTCATTATCAAGCCATATCACATGGCTATATTTACACATTTCAAAACATAATCAAAGTTCTCTAGCCTATACATGCCATACTTCAATATTCACAATTACAAAAGATACCAAAATATAATTTGATAGAGTGGTGATAATCCTCGACAATCCCCGAGCTTTTAGTAGCTTCGATTATTTATAAAACAATTGAAAAACACACGGAGTAAGCTTTCAAAAGCTTAGTAAGCCTTATACAAATAAACTTATCATTTAAGGAAAATATGCATCATAAAATACATATAATCCATAGCCAAATACTATCACAAACCTCATAATTATAAATTCATTTCACCTATTCCCAATTCATTTACACATATGGCATATTTTCTCATATAGTCCAATTGTTCATAATCACTTACATATAAACACATCACATATTAATGTAGTTCACATATCAAATGATCATATTCATACGTATCTTCCATTGCCAAATTTCATATACATTTCATACGTACTTGAAACAGATACATATTCACATTATCGAAATTTTCTCGAATTTCACATATTCAGCTCCAATAGCCATTCATCACATTTCATTAACGTATTAGCAATAATAATTCAATTCAAACACATTTATTTGTATATAGACTTACCTCGTACAGGAAAGAACGAAACGAACAGCTATTCAACTACTTTCGATTTCCCCCGATCTAATTCTGTTTTCTTTGGTTCTTGATCTATACACATTCAAATTTAACTCTTTTATTCACCAAACCATTCAATTCAATTCATTTACACATATTTAGGGCATTTTAGAAATTAGCCTTCATATTTTCACATTTTAACACTTTAGTCCTCATTTCACAAAATCACAAAATACACATAATTTCCTTATACAAAGGCTTAGTCGAATATTCCCTTAGCTCATATAAGCCAACATATTTCATTTATTTCACATTTTAACCCGTCAAATTCTCATTTTCACAATTTAGCCCATAATAATCAAATTCATCAAAAATCCCAATACAAAATACATTTATCTATCATCCAACACTTATTTTCTATCATCAAACCTCACAAAGCTCACATTATCAACAATGGCACAACTCAAAATCATAATCAATTTCATGAATTTAAGCATGGGCTAGCTAGAACACTTAACAACGATCATAAAAACATAAAAATTATCAAAAATCAAACAAAAATGAACCTTTAATCAAGCTTGGAAGTAGCCAAATGTTAAAACACAAGAACCTTAGCTTTTCTTTCTTCGATTTCGGCAAAACAAAGATGAATGAAGCACTAATTTGATGGATGGTCATTAATGTCCATTAAACTTGTTTACCAATTTACCCTTGTTTTATAACAATTAAAGATCACTTATTGGATGGTCATTAATGTCCATTAACCTTAATCATCGTCTAATAACAACATAAAGACCTTTCATTTAAGAAGCAATGTCAATTCGACACTTCATCAAGTAGAACACAACTTTTACATTTTCTACGATTTATCCTTTTATCAAATCGGCACACAAATGAAAAAATTTTCATACGAAATTTTCACAATATCAATTCACATACTATAAACATGAAAAATAATATTAAAATATTTTTTTGACTCAGATTTGTGGTCCCAAAACCACTATTCCAACTAGTCTATAAACTGGGCTGTTACACATCATCAATAGTAGCTTTAAACTCTTCAGCCCCGTATTTTTGAATTTTATCAACTGGCAGCTTATTCAATCGCAAAAGTTCTACACCTTGAGGAGTGACGGGAATTGGTTGGGTATTAGGTGGGGTGGAGGTTGTTGAGCAACCGAATTAGTCCGAACAAATTTTGTGAACCAGTCGTTCATCATTTAGAAGAAGGCTTCTTGAGCCTCTCCTCCCTGGCTACCCGATACAGGTCTAGACTCGGATTGTGTTACTCCGTGAACGGAAGCAGGCACATTACTTTCTACATCATCAGCTACAGCTCAATTGGGATCCATTTACTAAATGAAAACACAATTTAAATTGTCAGGAGTGATATCACTATCACAGGTTATATATGGCGTGTATAGCTAAACTCTCGCATACGCTATGTTAGTCCTAGAATCAACTAAATCGTAGCTCTGATACCAATAAATGTAACACTCGTCACCCTACTCAACGCTGAAATAGGGCTATGGAGCATTACTGGACTTATAAATCAATTACACATACATTTTCAAATTTCATTCAATTATCAATCAACACATTCATATCATCCCCAATATGAGCCTACAAGGCCCAGAACATTCTTTCGAGATGGTTCGGGACAAAACTAATAACTTTGAAATCTTTAAGAACACATAGAATCTTTTTGTTTAAAACAAGGGACACACACCCTAGTGGTCCGGCTGTGTGTCTCACACGGCCAAAGACACGCCTGTGTCACAGGCCATGTGGACATTCAAAATGGAAGCACATGGTCGTGTCCCAGCCCATGTCTGACCCCTTGTAACTCTCTAACTTGGGTCACACGACCAACACACATGCCCGTGTGACTAGCCCGTGTGCCCTAAAAATGGCCATACATGCCCGTGTGCCCGGCCGTGTGCTAGGTCATGCCAAACCTGTAGGGTATACTGACTTATGCCACACGGCTAAGTCACGCGCCTATGTGTGAGGCAGTGTAGAGCATATTGACTTGGTTTCTAATTCAAGAACAAGGGACACACGGCCCTGTAACCTTACCGTGCGTCGCACACGACTGAGACAAACCCCCGTGTGGATAAAAATAGGCTATTTACCAAGCCATTTTGCCACCCAAACTTTCTCACACCTACACAACCCAAATGGCTCAAATCATAGCCTAAATAGGCATCCAATACAACCACAACCAAGGCTCAGACATGCCATTTCAACTCCAACAACTAAAATGCTTATAATATCATGTTTTGCTCATTTAATCATACCAATTTCACTTTCACAAAGCATTTATATGCACAATTTCATCTAAACATTTATTTGCTTAAAACCAAAAACATATCAATATCAAATTCTTCACCATTAGCTACCTTAAACTCTAAAATTTAGCAAGCCATTCATAAGCAATTATAAACCATATTACCAAGGAACATTAGCACATATATATACATCATCATATTTTCCAAATTGGAACCAAAATATTCATGGCTATACACCAACCAAAATACTTAACATAGACAACGTAAACAAAATGGCTAACTTCATTACCAAACTATACATCAAAATGACCAACTCCTATACATGTCGTATGACCAAAATTTAGTTTCAAAAGTACCAAGATGATAGTTGGATAGTATGACGAAGTCTCTAACGATCCCCAAATCCAAGCTAGCTTTGAAATCACTATAAAACATGGTAAAATAAACAAAGTAAGCTTTATAGCTTAGTAAGCTCGTATGAAATAATAAGTAAAACTTACCATTTAATTTCCATTAAAAATATGCATAAACTTACCACAAAATATATATAACAAAATGTTAACTTATACTCAATCATCTATTTAATCATAAACTTAAACCTTTCAAATGATCAATGCACATTCACTTTTCGTACATACCTGTACCAATACGTATCTTTTCTCACCAATTCATATCTTTGATATACCCATTGAACCATTCAGAATAAAAGTCGGATACTCGGGAGTCTCGCACCCTAAGTGCTAATATCATGGCCCGAATCCAACTCAATGTATCTCGCACCCGAAGTACCAATATCATGGCCCGAAGCCAAATCAATGTAACTCGCACCCGAAGTGCCAATATCATGGCCCGAAGCCAAATTAATGTATTCCCAAATGACATGTCATTCGTATCCTAATCTATTCCTAAGATTCAACTGGGATTTCCAATACCGAGTCTTTGTTGAATGTATCCGCAAGTTCGTAACTCACAATTTATGCAATATCAAAGCATTTAAACAAATATAGCAATGCTTATTACATACGAACTTACCTCGGACGCAAAAATGGGGAAATAGGTCGATTCGTCGAGTACTTTGTTTTTCCCTCAATCTAGATTTGAATTTCACTTTTCTTGATCTATATATAATCAAATTTTGTAACACCCCAAACCCGGTCCAAACACCACGACCGAATCTGGTATGTTACGGGGAAAAACGTGTTTGAAAGTTACGAGTTTGCATTAAATAGATTTGATAAAACTCAGTTTCGTTTGGAAAACAAGTTGTTTAATATCGTTACTAAAACATTTAGACTAAGTAAAAATTTGATTTCAAGTTTGAAGACGATTGATTTCCACTTCTTTATAAAATCCGTGTGATACCCGATGGTATAGTTGAAAACATATCGTTAAAATTTTGAAATCATTTGTCATATCCGATTTTAGCAAATTAACCCAATTATTTAGTTAAGCATATTGAAACCTAACTTAAAGCAAAAAACATCATAAGGCATAATTTAAAGGCCTTTTACAAATCGAAATTAAACCTAAATGAAAGTAAATAACTAAAGTACCCAAAATGTAATGTCCGAGTAAAACTTTTTATTCAAACATGGCATGAGCACCGAGTCCATCCGGCTCCATGTCCGCGTCTAAGTATCACTGAAATGTCAAAGGAGAGGGTGAGAATGACTCAGTGTATAAATCCCGCTCCCAATAAAACAACATGCTAACACACATCATACATAGTAACACAATTAATGCAACCCGGTCCTAACCATCCGTATCTCCTTTTCTACCAGTGTGGTACCAAACCACCGGTGGTGCCAAACCACCGGTGACCCAAAGTCACGATATCCATAAGTGTGGTGCCAAACCACTTTGGTGACCCAAAGTCACGAATAATCCGATGATGGGTCCAACCCATCGCGTGATACCAAATCACTAGCGACAATCCCATATCTCTCAAGTGGGGTCAACCACACGGTGGTGCCAAACCACGAGGACGAGTCGCAATGAGGTGCCAAACCTCACGGTGTCCCAAAGACACAATGTGGTACCAACCACCGCGGTGACCGTAGTCACGATAATCGAGTGATGGGGCCAACCCATCGTGTGATACCAAATCATTTGGCGTCAATCCCGAATAATCAATGTGGGGCCAACCCACCGTGGTACTAAGCCCTTTGGGACGAGACGAGGTGCCAAACTCTACGTGACCCAAAGTCACAAAATATCAACTGTGGTACCAAACCTTTGGAGGTGCCAAACCTCCGTGACCCAAAGTCACAAAGTGTCCCAAAGACACGGATATCAATTTCCCTCCTCTCAAATCACCCAACATGTCATACTCATGTGATCATGCATATCATACAAGTCATACACATCATGCTAACATATTTAACCTCATATCCCATATCACATACATTCATAATCAAGGCACCATATCATTCATCAGTAAGCTCATAATATTACTGACTTACCCGAGTCCAAGGTCACCCCCAATAGGGTATCATACTCATGATCACTGTTTCATTAATTACAACAAGGTTATCAATCACATTACTAAATAGAAGTGTGTTAGTTTACACACCTGGTATACACGAGTCTAAAAACAAAATTCCAACGAAACGACCTAAGTCCCTTTGATGGCCTTGCTCCTATGATCGGCCAAAAATGAGTTAGTCACTAAGACCATTCGGCCAACATAGAGAAACCCAAAAGGGTTAATGTTTGAACCCTTACCAAACGGTTAATCCAAGAACGAAGGCTCCACTTGATTGTATCCAAAATCCGAAAGACCTATAATGAAAGATTAACACAAGATTACTCCTTTCCACCGAACCCAACGTCCCTTTTCAACCAAGTCCAAACGATACAACACAAAGGAAGATTGGCCATTCGGCCTAGCACTTACCAACACCCAAACGATTGAAGCCAGACCCCCAACACTCCACTTGTATTCGGCCACTACAACCACTAGGAGAAAGGAGATTCGGCTAACACCTTTTTACAAGAGGATTCGATTTCACTCAAAAGAAGAGAACACAAGAGAAAAAATGGATAGAAAAGGGGTTGATATTCGGCCAAAATGAGAATAGATGAAAGAGAAAATTTTAGCAACACAAGGGAAAGATGGAGAGATATGGAGTTGATATTCGGCTAAACAACAAAAAAAATAGAGCAAAGGGGAGAAAGGTATATACGGTTTGAAAAAGAAAGTAAAAGTTTGAGAAGAGAGAGAGGTTAGTTTTGGCTAAGGTGTGTGCATACACTTTTCGGTTTCAAGAGGAGGATTAAAGACTTACTTGGAGATTTGGTCACAAAGAACTCTCTTGACTTTCTGGCTAACAATCTTGACAAAAGGAGAAAGTTTGGCTTTTACGAATTGACCAAGATTAACACCAAAATGCCCAAAAGCATTTTCGCACACTCCTCCTCTTACTAACCCAAAGCCGTCCACTTCCCCATGAAGTCTCCAAGTTTCGCCAACACCTCAACCACTCCTCAATATTCGGCCACATCCCCCCAAACTCTCCACACCACATATTCAAATTAGTTGAACAAGTCTTCCTCCACAATTTGCTCTCCACCCACCATTCAAACGTTTGACTTGGTCCATGCCCAACCACCTTGGCGTCAAAATGGGATCAAAAAGTGAGCATCCTGCAACTTGAACTCAGGACCTCCCCCCCCGCATATGACGCCAAACACAAACTCCAAGTGGCGCACACTATGCCACTCTACTAGCTCACTTGTTGAGCTAAAAACACCAAATAAAATACACAACCCTCAGCTCCATCAGCTCCCCTGACTTAACACCCAAAAACAAAAATTTTCCCATTCACTCAGGCATACTCCTAGCCTACAGTTAAGCCCCGACACTACACAAACAACAACAAGACAAGCCAAACACATGCAATATCATGCAACAACAAAATAACCCCTAAACGGGATATTACAGTTCTACTTCTTAAGAATAATTTCGGCCTCGAAATTACCACGATCAAAAGAGTTGCGGTATTCTTTGTCTTATCATATCCTCGGGTTCCCACGTAGCCTCTTCTACGCCATGATTCCGCCAAAGTACCTTAACCAAAGGCACAGACTTCCTACGCAGAACCTTCACATCCCGATCAAGAATCTGCACTGGTTCTTCTTCTATGGTCAAATCTAGACTCACCTCGATCTCTTCCACTGCTACCACATGTGACGGATCTGAACGATAACGCCGCAGCATCGAAACGTGAAAAACATCATGAATCTGACTCAGCTCTGCAGGCAGTTCAAGCTGATACGCTACTGGTCCTACTCGTCTCAACACCTTATACGGCCCAATAAACCTCGGACTTAACTTGCCTTTTCTGCCAAACCTTAGCACCTTCTTCCAAGGCGAGACCTTCAAGAAGACCTGATCTCCCACAGCGAACTCTATATCCCTTCGCTTAAGATCGGCATAAGACTTTTGCCGGTCCGAAGCTTCCTTCAAACGAGCCTGGATCAACTTAACCTTGTCTTCGGTCTCAAAGCAACCAACTCGGGTCCCAACAAGCGGCGTTCACCTAACTCTCGTCCCAACATGTAGGTGAGCGACATTTTCTCCCATACAACGCCTCGTATGGTGCCATCTTGATGCTAAGCAGTAATCGTTGTTGTAGGCAAACTCAGCCAATGGTAGAAACTCCTCCCAACTACCTCTGAAGTCCAGAACACAACCTCTCAGCATATCCTCTAAGATCTGAATAACTCTCTCTGACTGCCCGTCCGACTGCGGGTGAAAAGCTGTGCTGAAATCCAAACGCGTACCCAGAGCCTGATGCAATGCTTTCCAAAACCTCGACGTAAATCTGGGATCTCGATCCGAGATAATCAAAACTGGTACACCGTGCAGCCTCACTATCTCTGACACATAAAGCTTTGCCAACCTCTGAAGTGAATAGTCCACTCTCACGGGAATGAAATGGGCTGACTTAGTCAGACGGTCCACTACTACCCAAACTGAATCCTTCTTGCTTGGTGTAAGCGGTAAACCACTGACAAAATCCATAGTTATCCTTTCCCATTTCCACAGAGGAATCTTCACAGGCTGAAGCAAACCCGACGGCAACTGATGCTCAGCCTTGACCTGCTGACATGTCAGACACTTCCCAACAAACTCTGTCACCTCTTTCTTCAAGCCAGGCCACCAAAACTGCTCTCTAAGATCCCTATACATTTTACTACCTCCAGGATGCATAGCATAAGGACTGCTATGTGCGTCCTGAAGAATCCTCTGCCTCAGCTCAACATCTTTAGGCATACAAGCCTTACCTTGGAAACACAGAACCTCATCACTAGATAAGCTGTAACCCTCCAAACCACCATCCTGCACTTGCAACTTCCGCGCACTTAGAATCTCGTCCTCTAAACTGTTTTTCTTTGATCTGCTCCACCCAAGTAGGCTTAACTTGCGGCTCTGCGAGAATACTCCGTCGTCATACAAACTTAAATGGGCAAACATCGCTCTTAAGTCCGAAACAACCTTACGCTTAACGCGGCTCGCCACCACGTTAGCCTTGCCGGATGATACTCGATCGAGCGGTCGTAATCCTTGAGCAACTCCACCCATCTACGCGCGCCTCAAATTCGGATCCTTCGAGTCAAGAGATACTTCGGACTCTTATGATCGGTGTAGACTATTGATCTCTCACCGTACAAGTAGTGCCTCTCCAAATTTTTAGAGCGAAGACTACGGTTTTGCTAGCTCCAAGTCGTCGCGTCGGATAGTTGACCTCGTGTGGCCTCAATTGCCCGAGAAGGCGTAAGCCACAACCTTACCCTCCTACATCAAAGACACAACCCAATCTCGTATGTGATGCGTAAAGATACGGTGAATTCCTTACGGACCAAAGTTGAATTAAAGCAGAGCTTGATCAAGATCTTCTTTAACTTATCAAAACTCTCCTGCTGTTTCTTAGTCCAAACGAACGGAACTCCTTTCCTTAACAGCTTAGTCATCGGTGCGGCGATCAACGAGAAACCCTCTACAAATCTTCGGTAGTATCCTGCCAAACCCAGAAAACTCCGAATCTCAGCCACTGACTTAGGAGGCTTCCAGTCCAAAACGGCCTCAACCTTTCGAGGATCTACTCTAATCCCCTCAGCTGATACTACATGACCCAAAAACGTCACTTCCCTAAGCCAGAACTCGCACTTACTGAACTTAGCATAAAGTTGCTTCTCCCTCAAAATCTGCAACACCACTCTCAAGTGTGCATCATGCTCTTCTTCTGACCTTGAATATACCAAGATATCGTCAATAAAAACCACGACGAAACGGTCCAAATACTGCTGAAACACCCTATTCATCATATCCATAAAAGCTGCCGGAGCGTTAGTCAGCCCGAACGGCATTACCAGGAATTCGTAGTGCCCGCATCGAGTCCAAACATTTGTCTTATGGATATCCGCTTCCTTAACTTTCAACCGATGGTACCCGGACCTCGGATCGATCTTTGAAAATACTGACGCGCCTCCTTCACCGATCAAACAAGTCATCTATTCGTGGCAGCGGATACTTGTTCTTAATCGTCACTTATTCGATTGTGGTAGTCTATACACATCCGCATCGTACCGTCCTTCTTCTTGACGAAGAGTACCGGCGCACCCCACGGTGAAACACTTGGCCTAATGAAGCCTCGATCCAACGACTCTCACGAATCGAGCTTTGAGCTCCACCAATTCCTTTGGCGCCATCCTATATGGAGCAATAGAGACATTGGCGCGATCCACAGTAATGCAGATCTATCCCGAACTCTACCTCACGATCCGGTGGCAAACCCGGGAGCTCCTCTGAAACACATCCACAAATTCCTTAAGCATACGCACCTTCTACAATGGACTCCTTAGCCTCCAAGGCATACACATGAACCACATACGCTTTCACCTCTCTTCGACCATTTTTACGGCTTTTAATGCCGATACCACATTGGATAAGTAATCTCTCCTATTACCTATCATGATCACCTCATCACCCTTATCCGTCGATAAGACCATGCGCTTAGCCGCACAATCCACCTTGGCCTGGTACTTAACCAACCAGTCTATCCCGAGAATCAGATCGAACTCCCCAAACGGCAGTTCCATCAAATTAGCAGCAAACACGACCCCTTGGAGTTCTAGGGGTACATCCTTATACAGCTTATCTACCACTACAGAGTGACCTAGAGGGCTAAGTACAGTCATCTGTCTAGAAGATATCTCAGAGTCTAAGTCCATGGTCTCAACTATACTACTAGCAACATAAGAATGCGTGGAACCCAAATCAATCAAAGCCAAGTATAGGAGAACCAAAAATCAAAAACGTACCGGTGATGACGTCCGGTGCGTCGCCCTCTCTCGGCGCCTCGCAAAGATACACCAAACCAAAGCGCCGTGCCTCGAGAACTACCTGCACCTGCGCTCGTGCTCCACGGCCTCTCTGAATCCATTACCACCTCGCCATTACCACGGCCCCTCTGCGTGGCGGTCCATTACCTCGAGGCGGTTACGGCCACGACTCTCGGGGATGAATCCTAGCCAACTTACGCGGACGGTCCCTCACACGGTGATCTGAGAACCACACTCAAAAGCGACCTTTTTCTCCGATCCGAAAGAACCTCCCCAATGAGATCTTCCACGGCGATTACATAGCGGCGGTCCACGATTAACAAAGAACGAGCCTACTAGGGTGGTTCGCCCACTCGGTCTAGCCCTCTTACGAGGATTACCCGACCGTCGAGAAGATCCAAAACTCCTCTTATGGCGATTCCTATCCAGATTTTGCCTCATCGATTCCTTAACACCTCGGCCACCTTGGCCTTCTCAACCAAGACAAACAAACTCACGCTCCTGTTTGTGGAGCAATCAACGATCTCGACTTGTCTCTCGGACCATTCTCGAAACGAACACACCTCTCGTGCTCTGTCGCCACAGATTCCCTAGCATACCGACTAAAGCTTCAAGAACTCGACCTCATACTCAGAAACAGACTTACTCCCCTGAACAAGCCTCAAGAATGCCTTCCTCTGGGAGTCAATATAACTAGCTCCAATGTATTTCTTTTGATATGCAGCCTTGAAATAGTCCCATGTCAAATCCTCTCTACATCATCTCCGAACCGTGAGCCACCATCGGTATGACTCATCTCGAAGAAGCGATACAATCCCCTTAAGCTTCTCCTCAGCAGATAGGTCCAGATCATCCATGATCCGCTCTGTCGCCTCCAGCCAATATTCAGCAGTGCTGGGAGCAACACCAGAAACACCTCGAAAGAATTCAGCCCTGTTTGCTCGGAGTCGCTCAGGCACAGATTTCCTAACTCCTGCGCCACCACCTATACCGGCTACCCTCTCCAACACTCGCAGCATCGCCTGCGACACTGCATCATCCCCAGTCTGATCTTGGAACTCACCACCTCCAGCTGGTGGCGGAACCGGTATCTCACTTTCTGACCCCTGGCCAGATCCTACGGGTTCAGAAACTGTCATCCTACCTCGACCTCGACCACGAGTATTACGACCACGACCACCTCGAGTACTCATGATTAAACGCTCTACGTCTCTGATTAAGAAGATTTTTATGCATTAGTATCGTTCCACTTTCTTAACCGCAAAAGAAATTTTATGGATGGAGTTTAATCAGGGGTTCTTTCGAGCAACAAGGTTTCAATCTTCTATCCTAATTCACCCAAAAGAGTTCATACATCCATTCCTTAACCCTTTCCATACCTACTCACTCTTGGACATTCTTTGCCCATTTCTAACCCAAGGGTATTTAGTCATTTTTCCTACAAGGATATTTTGTAATAAAGAATATTTTAAAACTTTCGTAAAACCGGTCACTTGAAATTTTCAAAATCGGAGAATGTTTTCTGAAACTTTGTAGAATACTTCGTTTTGGAAACCAGGGGTATTTTAGAAATTTTCACAAACTGAGGGCGTTTTTGTAAATTTCCCAAAATCAAAATTTTCGATTGATATTTTGCAAAGAGTTTTTGAAGTTTGTAACATCATTGAAATTTTGAGCAAAATCATTGGGTTGATATTTTATGAACCAGGGCATTTTAGTAAATTTACCCAAGGGCATTTTTGTAATTTCCCACAAATCGAGTTTTTTTGAGAAAATTGTTGTAAAAATGACATTCTTGGTTTTGAAAGAGTTTATTGCAATAGTTTGAAAACATTGGGGTTGTTGTTTCATTCTTTTTCGAAAATATGGCTAATTCCCTTCCGGGTTTTAGTCATTAGGTTAAGCCTATGACCGAGCCTTCTTGGTCAGGGTGAACCAAAGCTACGCACCAGGTGGGATACCTGTGAAAGAGGAGGTGAGTCACGAGGATTTGCTTAAATACCAAGCTCTTAGGATCCTCTCCTAGACATGCATACACAGAGGTTACCACACCTAACTTTCGGTGGTGAGTCATAGATTGGTTTAGTTCTTTAAGTCTTATGGCTTGGTGTGAGTGTTTGAGTAATCTAGCCCTAGGGTTCAAGTCCTATAAATCTATCTATGTTCCATACCACCTACCCTTCTACAATTAATAATTCACATAAGAGTTTAGACTACTTACAGGCGGCGGTGCTAGGAGACTCGGTGCCCCGCCTTTCTAAACCATGTATTCAACCCCAAAACACTTAAAACGAACTTTTGAAAACAATTTGGGCCTCGGGCCCATGTATGAAGCTTTTGAACTTAGCTCGATACCACAATTGTAACACCCCAAACCCGGTCCAAACACCACGACCGAATCTGGTATGTTACGGGGAAAAACATGTTTGAAAGTTACGAGTTTGCATTAAATAGATTTGATAAAACTCAGTTCCGTTTGGAAAACAAGTTGTTTAATATCGTTACTAAAACATTTAGACTAAGTAAAAATTTGATTTCAAGTTTGAAGACGATTGATTTCCACTTCTTTATAAAATCCGTGTGATACCCGATGGTATAGTTGAAAACATATCGTTAAAATTTTGAAATCGCTGTCATATCTAGTTTTAGCAAATTAACCCAATTATTTAGTTAAGCATATTGAAACCTAACTTAAAGCAAAAACATCATAAGGCATAATTTAAAGGCCTTTTACAAATCCGAAATTAAACCCAACTGAAAGTAAATAACTAAAGTACCCAAAATGTAATGTCTGAGTAAAACTTTTTATTCAGCATGGCATGAGCACCCCGAGTCCATCCCGGCTCCATATCCGCGTCTAAGTATCACCTGAAATGTCAAAGGAGAGGGTGAGTCGAATGACTCAGTGTATAAATCCCGCTCCCAATAAAACAACATGCTAACACACATCATACATAGTAACACAATTAATGCAACCCGGTCCTAACCATCCGTATCTCCTTTTCTACCCCGTGTGGTACCAAACCACTGGTGGTGCCAAACCACTGGTGACCCAAAGTCACGATATCCATAAGTGTGGTGCCAAACCACTGGTGACCCAAAGTCACAGTGTCCCAAAGACACGGATATCAATTCCCCCTCCTCTCAAATCACCCAACATGTCATAATCATGTGATCATGCATATCATACAAGTCATACACATCATGCTAACATATTTAACCTCATATCCCATATCACATACATTCATAATCAAGGCACCATATCATTCATCAGTAAGCTCATAATATTACTAACTTACCCGAGTCCAAGGTCACCCCCAATAGGGTATCATACTCATGATCACTGTTTCATTAATTACAACAAGGTTATCAATCACATTACTAAATAGAAGTGTGTTAGTTTACACACCTGGTATACACGAGTCTAAAAAAAAATTCCAACGAAACGACCTAAGTCCCTTTGATGGCCTTGCTCCTATGATCGGCCAAAAAGGAGTTAGTCACTAAGACCATTCGGCCAACATAGAGAAACCCAAAAGGGTTAATGTTTGAACCCTTACCAAACGGTTAATCCAAGAACGAAGGCTCCACTTGATTGTATCCAAAATCCGAAAGACCTATAATGAAAGATTAACACAAGATTACTCCTTTCCACCGAACCCAACGTCCCTTTTCAACCAAGTCCAAACGATACAACACAAAGGAAGATTGGCCATTCGGCCTAGCACTTACCAACACCCAAACGATTGAAGCCAGACCCCCAACACTCCACTTGTATTCGGCCACTACAACCACTAGGAGAAAGGAGATTCGGCTAACACCTTTTTACAAGAGGATTCGGTTTCACTCAAAAGAAGAGAACACAAGAGAAAAAATGGATAGAAAAGGGGTTGATATTCGGCCAAAATGAGAATAGATGAAAGAGAAAATTTTAGCAACACAAGGGAAAGATGGAGAGATATGGAGTTGATATTCGGCTAAACAACAAAAAATAGAGCAAAGGGGAGAAAGGTATATACGGTTTGAAAAAGAAAGTAAAAGTTTGAGAAGAGGAGAGGTTAGTTTCGGCTAAGGTGTGTGCACACACTTTCGGTTTCAAGAGGAGGATGAAAGACTTACTTGGAGATTTGGTCACAAAGAACTCTCTTGACTTTCGGCTAACAATCTTGACAAAAAGGAGAAAGTTTGGCTTTTACGAATTGACCAAGATTAACACCAAAATGCCCAAAAGCATTTTCGGCACACTCCTCCCCTTACTAACCCAAAGCCGTCCACTTCCCCATGAAGTCTCCAAGTTTCGGCCAACACCTCAACCACTCCTCAATATTCGGCCACATCCCCCCAAACTCTCCACACCACACATTCAAATTAGTTGAACAAGTCTTCCTCCACAATTTGCTCTCCACCCACCATTCAAACGTTTGACTTGGTCCATGCCCAACCACCTTGGCGTCAAAATGGGATCCAAAAAGTGAGCATCCCGCAACTTGAACTCGGGACCTCCCCTCCCGCATATGACGCCAAACACAAACTCCAAGTGGCGCACACTATGCCACTCTACTAGCTCACTTGTTGAGCTAAAAACACCAAATAAAATACACAACCCTCAGCTCCATCAGCTCCCCTGACTTAACACCCAAAAACAAAAATTTTCCCATTCACTCAGGCATACTCCTAGCCTGCAGTTAAGCCCCGACACTACACAAACAACAACAAGACAAGCCAAACACATGCAATATCATGCAACAACAAAATAACCCCTAACCCGGGATATTACAAATTTAGCTCATTTAATTATCTCTCTATTCAATTTAGTCCACAATTCTCATTAAAGCACATTTACAATTTTGCCCCAAGTATTTCACAACTTTTACGATTTAGTCCTTATTACATAAAATCTCAAATTCATGCAATTTAACCACAACCCATGCTAGCCGAATTTCAATTAGGTCCCTAGCAGCCCATATTATTCATTTATTTCAAAATTTAACCACCAGATTTCAACATTTCATAAACTAATCCCTAATTTGCATTTTTACAAAAAATCACTTAACAAAACTTGTATAATTATCATTAAACATTCATAATCTATAATCAACCATCAAAATACATGCTTTTTCATCAATGGAAACATTCTAAATCTTTAACAGTTTTGCAAAATAGTCCCTGGGCTATTTAGACTAATTGCAACGATCTTAAAAACATAGAAATCATTAAAAACGGGACAAAATAGTACCTAATTGGAAAATGAAAGCTTGGTCGAACCTAGCATGCATCCATGGAGGTTTTTGTTTTCTAATTTCGATGATGAAGAAGAGAAAATGATGATATTCTTACATTTTTCATTATTTTCTAAGTTATTTACTAATTTATTATATTAATGGTAACTAATAACCTTCAAAACACTTAATAGTATGTCCACTCATGCTATTAATGGTCTAATTAACACATAAGGACCTCTACTTTAAAGGTAATAGAACTCAAGTTTTACACTTTACGCAATTTAGTCTTTTTTATCAAATTGAGCATTTACACGATAAAATTTCTTAACGAAAATTTCACACAATCATACTATCATATTGTATACATTAAAATAATAATAAAATAATTATTTTGACTTCGAATTTGTGGTCCCGAAACCACTGTTCCGATTTGACTAAAAACAGGTTGTTACAAATCTGACTTCAGAATGCATGGCCTGGACAAGAAGTATTGTCACATCTGGGTTTCATTCAGGTCTCGAAGTAAAGGGAGAATTGGTAGTTAATTTAATAAAATAGTAAGTCGGCAGGCTTTACAAGAAAACATGGTAAATTTTGTGGTTGATTTATGCATACTTAAGTCTCAATTCTGGTTCAATGAGAATGAAATCGATTGGTTCCTTAGTGGGAGACAAAATGACTGTCGATGAATGGTTACTTGGAGCATTGGATTGTGTGTAAGAAAGGTTATATATGGGTGTGGGAAAAATAATGACCAAATGCTCTCTTTATATAGGGAGAGTTTATAGAGTTCAACTATGATTAATATTAATCACTTTAATATTAAATTAATATAATATTTATCAAGATAAATATTATATTAAATCTAATATTAAATATTATTAAAATAATAGAATGTTTATCTACAAAATAAACATTAGATTTAATTTAATATTAAGATAATAACTTTAATATTAAATCAATAAAATTATTAAGATATGTATTAAATTAAATTTAATATTAAACTATTAAAATAATATTATTTTTGGAATGGTTAATTTGAATTAAATTCTCTGGTAAAGCCCTACTAGGAATGTAACTCTTCCACTGCTCAACCACAAAAAACCAACCACCCTCGGCCACAATGCTATTATGGCATGTGAAATGATATGCGAATTTTGCAAGTATACACGTCGAATCAAGTAATAAAGTGATAAGTGAGATCATCTCCACAATGATTAGAACGGTATAATTTGGTCAAGATTTTAGAGTGAGGTATGATTAATGTTATGACAAAAATAATGATAAGAATGTAGTGGTAATTCGAAGGAAGAATGATGTATGCAATATGGAAATGCTATGACAAAACACGAGTAAGAATGCAATGGCATATTCGAGAATAATTACGTGAATAATATGCAAACAAACAAGTAAACAACTAAAAATGCTATGGCAAAGACACTATGACAAAGGATAGAGGGTCTACGATGTTTATTTGGAAGGTTGGGATTACTAAGAATCTGCTATTACTGACAGTAATGCCTCGACAAAACCATACTCAATCTTCTGCTCAGAAGAGTTCTAAAATGGTCTGGTTCTTTCGAGAACGAGACTGTAACACCCCTTGCCCGAGTCTGACATCGGACCGGATACGAGGCATTACCATGCTTGATCTTGCTTGAACATGTAATAACAGGCTATAAAATTTCATTCCAACTAAAAACTTTTCCTTCTTTGTCATAACATGCATATCATAGGCCTACGAGGCCTTAAACATACATCCGGAAGGTTTCGAGATTCAACCCAAAATTTTTACACTCTTGAAAATTTTTACCTAAACAAGGGTCACACCCGTGTGACTTGGGACACGACCGTGTGATCTCACACGCTCATGTCCCTACCCCGTGTAGAATTTATTTTTCAATTCAAATCTACAGGGGTTTTCACACGGCCGAACATATGCCCATGTTAATGGCCCGTGTCCTTCACACAGCCTAGACACACCCATGTCCTCACCCGTGTGTAACACTAGGGTGTATTCTATTTATGACATCAGCAACCCTTTATGGAGCACACAGCCTAGGCACATGCTCGTGTGCTAGCCTGCATGACGAATCAAATTCTTGTAGCCAGATGCAGGGGACAAACTCTATCTCTAAACATTAAATATCAATCTGAATTGATCCGAAAGTCGGACTCAACACCGGACTCGCACTGAGCTCTTTTGGCTTATAATCCACTGTCATCTTTCTGAGCCTCGTAGATCTCCTGGAGGAACATCAATTTAGCCCTCAACTCAGCCAGAATAGAACCATCATCGGATAAAGTCATCTGCGTATTCAATGCCCTCAATGCAAATAGGGACTTTCTACTCAAAGCATCAGCAACTACGTTCGCCTTTCCTGGATGGTAATCGATGACCAACTCATAATCTTTGATCAACTCCAGCCATCTTTGCAGCCTTAAATTCAGTTCCTTTTGAGTCATCAAGTACGTTAAACTTTTATGACCGGTGAAAATCTGACATTTTTCACCATATAAATGGTGTCTCCAAATCTTCAGTGCAAAAACTATGGCAGCTAACTCTAAATCATGCGTCGGGTTCTTCTCATGTGTTTTTAGCTATCTGTAGGCATATGCTATCACCTTGCCTTCTTGCATAAGTACACAGCCCAATCCGTTTAAGGACGCATCACTGTAAATCACAAATTCGTTTCCCGACTTAGGTTGTACTAGAAGTGGAGCTTCTGTCAACATTGCCTTTAATTTCTCAAAACTCTGTTGGCACTTTTCTGTCCATTCAAATTTTACATCTTTCTATAACAGTCTCGTCATTGGTGTCGCTATCATGGAAAACCCATTAACGAACCGTCTGTAATAGCCAGCTAAGCCCAGAAAACTTCTAACCTCAGTTACATTTTTCGATGGTTTCCAATCAACAATAGCTGACATCTTACTTGGGTCGACTCGAACTCCATCTCCCGAGATAATATGTCCTAAAAATCCAGCTTCCTTGAGCCAAAACTCAGTTTTGCTGAACTTAGCATACAACTGGTTTTCCTGCAAAATCAATAAAGCTATCCTTAAGTGCTCAGCATGCTCACTTTCATCACGGGAATATATCAGTATATCATTAATGAAAACAACCACAAGCTTATCTAGATACAGCCATAAAATGCGATTCATTAAACCTACGAACACCGCAGGAGCATTTGTCAAACCGAAGGGCATGACTAAAAATTCATAGTGCCCATACCTCATTCGAAAAGCCATTTTAGACACATCTGAGTCTTTTACTCTCAACTGATAATATCCCGACCTCAAGTCTATCTTGGAGAGCACCGTGGCTCCCTTTAATTCATCGAACAAATCGTCAATTCTCAGCAATGGGTACTTGTTCTTCACTGTTAGCTTGTCGGTAGTCAATGCATAATCTCATAGAGCCATCTTTGTTTTTCACAAATAGCACTAGAGCACCCCATGGAGAACCACTTAGTCTAGCAAAACCTTTGACCGTTAAATCTTGCAACTGTGCCTTTAATTATTTCAACTCGGTTGGAGCCATCCTATAAGGAGCAATCGATATCGGTACAGTACCGAGAGCTAACTCAATACCAAACTCGTCCTCTCTAACCGAAGGCAATCCTGGCAGTTCCTCGGGAAACACATCTGGGTACTCGCATACTATTGGTACTGGCTCAATATTTAACTCAGTTTCTTTGGCATTCAACACAAAGGCAAGATACGCCTCATACCCTTTTCTTACATACCTCTGAGCCGTCATGCTAGAGATCACTATCGACGACCTATCTTGTTCATCTGATTCAACATGAATGATATCCCCATTTCCACATCTCAACTCAATATATTTCTTTCCACAATTTACTATCACATCATGAGTGGTTAACCAGTCGATACCAAGAATAATATCAAATTCATCAAATGGTAATAGCATGAGGTTGGCCTTAAAGTAATGGCCTCTCATCATCAAGGGACAATCTTTACATACTTTATCAAGTAATACACTTTTGCCTAGTGGATTAGACACCTTTATCACAAACTCTGTGGACTCTATGGGCATACTCATAATAGATACAAATTTCATACAAATGTACGAGTGGGTAGATCCTGGATCGATTAAAGCAACTACATTAATATCATGAAGGGAAAATGTACCCGTAATCACATCGGGAGATGATGCCTCTTCGAGAGCAATGGCATAAGTCCTCGCAGGCGCTCTACCGTTGGGTCTCGCAGCCTACTCTCTTGGGTTACCTTTACTACTCGCCCCACTTCCCGGGTTCCTCTGTGGTCTTCCTCTAACTATGCTCTCGGATCCCAGACTTTGAGTTTTCTCTTCTTTCATCATCTCAGGACATTCTCTTATGAAGTGATCTTGGGATCTGCACTTGAAACAAGCATTCTCATGTGCCCGGCATTCTCTAGGGTGATGTCTACCGCACTATTGGCATTTCGGTCTATTAGATTGAATGTTACCAATGCTAGCGACTGAAGTAGCCTGAGCCTTATTCCCCGAATATTGTTTACCCTTGCTTCTGCTTGAAAACCCGGCGAAAGTAGCTGATCGAGTGGAAAAATCTCTTAACTTCTTGGACGAGGACTGGAATGACTTACTCCACTGTCTCTTCCTTGAGTCACGAGACTCCATTTTAGCTTTTCATTTCTCTTTAACTAGTTCTTCGACTTTACAAGCCCGATCCACTAGTACGACAAATTCTTTCAACTCTAGGACAACCATAAACAATTTAATGTCTTCGTTTAGTCCGTCCTCAAATCTCTTGCACATGATGGCTTCAGTGGATACACACTCTCGAGCGTATTTACTGAGTCTTACAAACTCACGCTCATACTCAGTTACTGACATCTTACCTTGCTTCAACTCTAGGAATTCCTTCATTTTCTAATCGATAAACCTTTGGCTGATATACTTCTTTCTGAATTCTTTTTGGAAAAACTCCTATGTGACCCTTTCCCTTGGTACAAACGACACAAGGGTATTCCACCATTGATAAGCAAAATCTCTTAGGAGAGAAACAACACATTTCATGCACTCTTCAGGTGTGCACGATAACTCATTAAATACCCTAATGGTATTTTCAAGCCAAAACTCTGCCTTTTTAGGGTCGTCATCTTTAGTAGCCCTGAATTCCTCTGCTGCTTGTTTCCGGATCCTATCAACTGGAGGCTTTTCTCTTCTTACTACTTCTACCACTTGTGGGGCTATAGGGGTAGGCTGAGGAATAGGCGGGGGTGGAAAGGGTGGTGCATTCGGGTTCGTGCGAACGAACTCCATGTACCATGTATTCATCATATGGAGAAAGGCTTCCCTAGCCTCTTCTCCTCCTCTCTGACTCACCGCAGTTGGTCTACCCTCATTCTCATTCGGCACCATCCCTTCAGCGGGAGCCGGTGCCTTACTTTCTGCATCATCCGCCACAACTCTTTCGGGATCCATTTACTATATGAAAACACAATTTAAGTCGTCAGGATTTGTCACACTATCATTACAAAAATAACCTTATGTATGGCATGTTTATCTAAACTCATGCTTACACTACGTTAGTCCTAAAATCGACTAAATCGTAGCTCTGATACCACTAAATGTAACACCCCTTGCCCGAGTCCGACGCCAGACTGGATACGAGGCATTACCATGCTTGATCTTGCTTGAACATGTAATAACGGGCTGTAAAATTTCATTCCAACTAAAAAATTTTCCTTCTTGGTCATAACATGCATATCATCGGTCTACGAGGCCTTAAACATACACCCAGGAGGTTTTGGGATTCAACCAAAAATTTTTACACTCTTAAAATTTTTTACCTAAACAGGGGTCACACGCTCGTGTGACTTGGGACATGCCCGTGTGGGTAGGCCGTATGATCTCACACGCCCATGTCCCTAGCCCGTGCAGAATTTACTTTTCAACTCAGACCTACAAGGGTTTCCACACGGCCGGACACACGTCCGTGTCCTTCACACGGCCTAGACATGCCCGTGTCCTCACCCGTGTGTAAAACTAGGGGGTATTCTATTTATGACGTCAGCAACCCCTTAAGCAGCACACGTCCTAGGCACATGCCCGCGTGCTGGCTCGTATGACGAATCAAATTCTTGTACCCAGATGCAGAGGGCACACGGCCTATCAACACACCCATGGAGTTGACCGTGTATCACACACGGCCTAGACACAAGCCCGTGTATCTACCCTTGTGGACATTTAGAGGCTATTTTCCAAGCCATTTGCCACCCTGAAACATAAACTCAATCATACCAACTCAAGTAATACATAATATGTCTTTAATGCACTATAAGTGACCCTTAAAACACCACTTGTAGAATTCACAAAAACTCATCATCATTAATATATGTAAAACTTAGCAACATTTGACCAATCTCTTTGGCCATATACAAAAGAATAGAAACTTTAATAGCCAACACTTTGGCCCCCAATATGTTATAGCTCAAAATGACATAATTCCTATACATGCCATACTTAATATAAAACTACTTGGCTATACCGAAAATAATGATTGATAGTGAGATCCGAGCATCGATGTCTATGATCCTTACTCATCACATGTTACATAATAATTTCATACTTGCATTATAATCATGGTACCTGTATCACTTGATTACATAGATTAGTACATTTTGCTAATGCAAAAGTAAACTTAATCTTCATCTTTTTTATCATGAATAATGCTTTTTATCAACCTTGAATAACTTATCTTATTATTATTTTTACTTGCTTAACTTCCTGGTCGCCTCTTTCATACTTAGCTCTTTTTTCGATGAATTTTCAAGGAATAACTGAGGTTACTCAATCTCATCAAAAATGGATCTCGATGCCAATGCCATGTCCCAGACATGGTCTTACATGGGATCACTTCATGATGCCAATGCCATATCTCAGATATGGTCTTACATGGGATCCCTTAACTTGGTGTCGATGCCATGTCCCAGACATGGTCTTACATGAGACCTTCCTTATATGTTTCCTTTGGAAACTTACCATTTTCATGTCTTGACATGGTCTTACATGGTATCCTTGCCTTATTAATCTTGTCAATTCCATGTCTTGACATGGACTTACATGACATCCTTGCCTTATGAATTCACCAATGCCAAGCCTTGGTTTAGACTTACATGGGGCCTTTGCCTCATGATAACTTTTCAATGCCATGACTTGTCATGGTCTTATATGATATCCTTGCCTTAATGCCGATGCCATGTCTTGACATGGTCTTACACGGACTTTCCTTGCCTCATGCTGTGATATTAGTTTCCTCATTATTTCGAGTCTTCAACCGAGACTTCCTCTTGCATGATTTTATTCATTTTCTTATCAATATATCATTAATCATAACTTCATGAAAATAGTGTACATTATACAACATAATAAGAAATTTATTGAAAATACATGTAAAGTCTTAAATTCATACAAACTTACCTCGGTATTCAAAATGTATGTAAGTTTGCAACTTAGTCATCGACTTTGTTCTTACCTTGATTTCGATCCGGGCTTTGTATTTCTTGATCTATAATAACAATTTAACTTGTTTAATACTCACAATACTCACATTGACTAAATTGACTCATAACTCATACTTTAGAAAAATTACTATTTTGCCCCTAAACTTTCCCAAAATTACACTTTTGCCCCTAGGCTCGCAAAATGATTTTTATTCAACTTCCTTACATTTCAAGCCTAGCCGAATCATATTCTCAACTATAGAAACATTCAATTCTCACTGTTTCATTCATGTATGACCAATTTCATAACTTTTACAACTTAGTCCTTTCATGCATTTTTCATGAAATTCACTTAGAGAAAGATATTCATACTACATCAAACTTTCATAATCTTCCATAAAACATTAAAATACATGCATGTCATACATGGGTAAATTTTTTAACATGGATCCTAGCTCAAATTATAGCTAGAAATAGCTAATTCAAGTTACGAGGATTTCAAAAATACGAAGAATATTAAAAACGGGACTAGGATGCACTTACTTTGAGCTTGAAAATGAAAAAACCCTAGCTATGGAGTCCTTGCAAAATTCAGCACTATGGGGAAGAATATGGACATGATTTTTGACTTCTTTTTCGCCTTTTAATCATTTATTAACCAAATAACCAAAATGCCCTTAAGGCCCCTTCCTTAAGATTTTTCCTTCCCATGTCCATTTTTGTCCATCTTCTAATATAATGGTCTAATTACTAAATAAGGACTTCTAATAATTTTTATGAATCTATTGCATACTCAAATATTCTAGAAACTCATATTTTCTCATCTTTGCAATTTAGTCCTAATGGAAATTTATTCACTAATTAATAAAATTTCTTCATGAAATTTTCACACAACTATGCAACCACCTCATAAGCCTCATAAAAATCATTAAACACATAATTTCTACTTTGGATTTATGGCCTCGCACCACTATTCTGACTAGGCCCTAAATCAGGCTGTTACACCTCAAGTTACCTTGGCTTAAGTGATATATGTCTATAGGCCTTTAGCACGGTACCTTGCACTATTTTGTTTTCTTTCTGAATGAACGCGACTCATCTCATTCAATTTCAATCTTATTAACCTAACCTTGCCAGAATTAGAATAATTTAATGAACATGTTGTACATCCATCTATGTTTGGAGTTTGCAAACATGCAATTTTGTAAAAAAACCATTGAATAAAAAAGTGTATTAAAGCAGATCCACGCTTCAGTGAATTAAAGAAAATAATAGTTTCATTAAGTAATCCCAACCTTAAGAGATTTAGCTCATGGGTTGGCAATTAAAATTCAAATCCAAAGTATCATTCAACATCGTTTTCATTAAATTAATTCATGAAGAGTAATCAAGAAATAATGCAAGAACTTTGGGAAGATAGATTCCGCTTATCCAGCTCACACTCCAGCGATGCAGTGTCATGTGGTAGCTGAGAGGGATTGCCTTCGTCATCCTCTTCTATTTAGTCGCTACCCTCTATTCTTTCTCTTTTTTATTCTCTCTTCACCCTTTAGGGTTTTCTCCTTCAGATTTTATAATCTTTTTCCCTAGGGTAAATCCAAGAACCCATGATTTTCTGCCCTCTTTTTTAGGTAGATATATCTGGTACAAGTTTAACTGGGCCTAAGACCAGTACTCTTTGAGTGTTGACTGGACATCTTCCTAGCATTGTGGAAACACAAAAATATACACACTTTTTCATGCCCTTTTTAACTCAAATTCTTGCAAATTCGTAGTAATTCTTGTTGAAAAATATATAATAATTATTAGATAATTAAATTGTACTTAAATTATTAATATGTTGAATTTTGATTAAATTTGATCATTTTTTGACAGATTTGCACAAACGGTGAAAATTGGTTCGGCAGACACTGCTAGAAGCGCAAAACTGAGAAGCAATTTTTGAAGCATCGAGGTGAATCAATTTTTCATTCGAAGATGGTCCAAATTAAGAATATTAATTCATAGTATAATTAATTTTAATTTTAATCCAATTTATTTTGGGTTAAATAATTATTATTAATTAATAATGAAAGAAGGCCAAGTTGAGTTGAACCGAGAAAATCGATCCAACCGAGCTCTAGGCTGCCCAAAACTGTCCCACATGTTCACCCAATAAGCTTGTTTGGCTGATTAATTGGCTTGCATAGAGCCCTTGAAAACTCCTTGATTTTCAGTCAAACCCCTCCACTTATCATGCCTTCCTACCCCTACCATAAAATAGCAAGTTTGAAACCTTCAAACTTGCCACATGTGTGGCCAGCCATGGGAGAGTCTATGGCTGCTGATTTTTGCTATTTTTAGCAGCCATCTCAACCTATAAATACTGTAACAATCCGATTTTAGGGCTAGTCAGAATAGTGGTTTCGAAACCACTAATTCGAGGTTAGAGAAATTATTTTTAATATTATTTTATGTGTTATAGCATGATTATATGAGTGCATGAAAATTTTGGCGAATTAATTTTAATGATTGCATGCTTAATTTTAAAAAAAGGACTAAATCGCATAAAGTGTGAAAGTTTTGTTCTACAAGCTAAAAGTGTTAAATAGCTATGGGACACTAAAGTAGAGGTCCTTATTGAATAAATAGACCAATAAAATTATGGTGGCTGGACATGGAATTTTTAATTGGAGACAAAGTCATAAAATTAGGTGACATTAGGTGACTTGTTTAATAAAATAATAAAAAAAAGAAAAAGTCATCATCTTTTCCCATCTTCTTCCTTTTCCATCGAAAGTTTTAGCAAACTTAAGGGTTTTGAGAGCTCAAATTTCAGCCAAGCTTTTCTCTTGCAAGTAAGTGATTTTAATGGTCATTCTTGATAATTTTTGTGCTTTTGGAACCCCTATAGCTTAATCTAGCTAATGAGGGGACTATTTTGCAAAATGGTTGAAAGTATAGGGCCTTTCCATGAGAGTATTTATATTGTTTGCTGAAATCTATGAAAGCAAATGAAACTTGGTTTTTTAATAAACAACTTTTGTGAAAGGATTTTTCATGAAAACACCTAAAATGGACCTTTTTGTAAAAGTTATAAAATGGGTAGTAAATGTGTGAAAGAATAGAAATCATGAGCTGCTACAAGTATAAATTAGATTTGACTAGGCTTGCTAATAAACAAATTTGATGAAAATTGTTTTACGAGCCTAGGGGCAAATCGTAATTATGTGAAAGTATAAGGGCAAAATGGTAATTTTGCCAAAGTAGGAATTTTGGAATGTCTTGATTAATGTGATGATTAAATAAGTAAATTTTTTCGTTATACATCAAGAAAAACAGAATTCGGACCCAGACCGGGGGAAAACCAAGCTATTGGACTAAATTGAATTAGTCACACATATTTTGTATACCGAAGTAAGTTGTAAGTAAATAATACAACTCTATTGTTATTATGCATTAAACAATTGATATTGTATAAAATGTTTGATTATTGTTATGAATATGCATGAAGAAATTTGATTTGTATACTCTCTGTTGAACCTTAGGAAAAGATTGGATCGGCCATGTCTGGGACATGGCATCGACAACATTATGAGAGCCAGTGTAAGACCATGTCTGGGACATGGCATCGGCCACAATATGAGAGCCAGTGTAAGACCATGTCTGGGACATGGCGTCGGTATTAAGATGAGAGCTAGTGTAAGACCATGTCTGGGACATGGGCATCGACCTCGATATGTGAGCCAGTGTAAGACCATGTTTAAGACATGGCATCGACATCGTACCCTCTTGTGTGAGGCTTGTCAGGAATCCTTTGGTATTCCAACTGGTTCAACGGGTAATTTAAAGCTTGTGTCAAAAGTGAGAAAAGTTATGACTATGTTGTAAGTGATACAGGTACCTACATGAAATTCATGAGAAATGAGCTCGATTTATGTTGTATGATTAGTAAGGATGACAATGAGTAAGTTATGCTTTTAATCATTTGAAAATTATGTGCAAGTTTATTATATGTATGAGTATGATAGTGCATGGTAATTGTTGTTAATTATTTACATGCAACTTACTAAGCTTTATGCTTACTCCCTCTCTTTTCCATTTCCTTATAGTGCCGCCAAGCTAGCTCGGGGATCAACAGACGTTAGAAGCATCGATCATACTATCAATTGAAGCATTTGGTATAGTTAGTCTTAGTATTTTAAGTATGGCATGTATAAGGACTGGGTATTTTTGTTAAGTGTCATAATGTTTTGGCCATATGTGTTGGTTTGTCTTGAAGTTGATCCATTTTGTCTAAGGCCATGGATAATGGCTAATATTTTTTGTTGATATATATAAATGATGATGTTTTTCATGAATGAGTAATTTGCATAGTTTAATATAAGATGTGTTAATGCATGAATGAGTAGGTTGCATGATTGGATTGATAAAGTATGTGATAAGTTTTGCATGTGAATAGAGTGTAGTGGCCTTGATGTGTGTATGTCTTAGTTGTGGCTGATGTTGGTGCAAGTAAGGGTGGCAAAAAGGACTTGGTAAATAGCCTTGTTTTTTTCCATACGGGTAGACACACGAGCGTGTGTCTAGGCTGTGTGTGACATACAGTTTTCTCCATGGGTGTGTAGTCCGTCCGTGTGTCCCTTGCACCTTAAATTGGTAAAACAGAATGCCCAGTAGTAATCACACGGGTTGAGACATGGCCGTGTGTCTCAACTGTGTGGAAGACACGGCCATAGTATATCGGCATGTGCTCAAATCGTGTGAAGTCTGCACCTTGAATGTGAAATTTAGAATTTCCACACGGTGTTGCACATGGGCGTGTGCCTTGGCCGTGTGACCCTAAAATGTTACTGACGTCAGAAACAAAATGTCAAGGTTTTTTCACACGGGCTGAGACACGGGCATGTCATGGCCATGTGGAGGACACAGACCATGGACACGGGCGTGTGCCAGGCTATGTGAAAACCCTACAGGTTCGAATTGAAAAATAAATCCGCACGGGCAAGGGATGTAACATCCCAAAATTGGGCCTAATAGGATTGGGGCCATTGGGCCTTGGGCGTAGGTGTATTTAGAATTACTGAGAACAAGAGAATGACATTAATTCAAGTTGGACTTGTTAAGAAGGTAATTTTGGAAAGTTACGGGGTCCTAAGAAGTCCCGGATTCAAGTTGGGCCTTGGTAAAATTTTTGGCATTTAGCACTCTAAAGGAGATGGAGTAAGTGACCTTAAAACATATGGAAATTTATGAGTAAATAGCTTGCATAAATGAGCTATTGGTAAAGAGGTTATGGCAGTAAGTGATGGACCTTGAGGGAAGAGGTTCAAATCACTTTGTGTGCAAATTTTGACTTTTATTTTTACATACCTTCCTTATAGTGTCTGTCAAGGAGTATTTATGGCAAGGATAGACTTCATTATTTTGGTAAGGTGGCTAAAAGAATAAGGCAAGGTTGAAGTTTGGGAAAGGAATCAAGAGAAATAGGTAAGTAAGGGGGACAAGGGCCTTATTTTGTGGATGGTGTTTTGGAAAGTTTGGGTGGCCAAACTCTTATCCTAAGGGGGGATGCATGTGGACGGTTTTGGGGTAGATAGGTGGCTGAAATTTTTATTTTGGCTTTTGGTAAAGTCTTAGCTTTGTTTTGGCCAAAAAAAAAAAAATTCCCTTTGACAACTTTGTGTCATCTTCTCTCTTTTTGCTACTTTCTTTGCCGAAATTTTCTAGCACAATAGTGCATTGCTTTTCTCTTTTGTTTGGTCACATACTCATTTTCTTTCCACCTTCCTTGATAGCAGAATATCATTGTTCGATTCTCTCCATAGCCAAACCTATTACCACCCTACTTCTTCACCATTTCTTTTCCTTTCGTGTTGGACAATCTCTTCTTAATTAAATCGATAAGTGATCGTATATTCCTCTTTTCATTTCTTTTTCTTTTTCTTCCAAGCCGTATATAGGTGAAGGCGGTGTATTGTGGTTATTCTTTCTCAAGCCGAATAAGGTGTGGCTAACATTGTTTTTGTGTTAATCACTTCTAAGGACTCGAAGTACTTTATCGGAGGGCCAATCGAACACCTATCCCTCGTAATAAGAGACTCGGATTGTTGGTAAGTGATAGATTGTTAATCAATCACAATATTTGGTTCAAGTTGTAAATTGGGTTTTGGACTAATAGTTGACCGATTGTACCTTTAGGTGCCGCAGAGAGTATCGTGTTACGGATTCCTAATAAGTTGTGTAATCCCGTACCCTTTCGAATGTATGTTTGAAATGGTGAGTAAATCTCACATCTCTCTAAAAGTTTACATGAAATATTCTATGATTCAGTAGAAATACCAAAGAAAACCGATAACCGGCATCCGTGATCACTCGGACGTGCGTATGCTCGTAGTGGTAAACGTATTTTGTAATAAAATAGTTTCGGTCAGAAACACTGACATGTATTTGAAAAATCATGAAAAGTAGGATAAAAGGGATTATGAAGTGAATAATATACCAGGTTAAAGCTTACTGTGTCTATTTTAATATGGAAGAAACGGAGAAGGAAAAGGAATTTTATATTCTAAGATATATTAATTATAGTGAGACTAGTTCTGAATGATTTTGGGGTATTCTGTTCTATCTTGGAAAAATCGTATAAAATTGTACAAAGTAAATTAAGAGTTATAAATGATATGTATAGATTCCTTAATGAACCTATTTTCAATAGAAACAAGTGGGAGCAGTATATGAAAAGCGTACAGTAAGATATTTGAGATTAAGATAAGAGAGGTCAGAATCATTAGACAGTGAAATAAGGGAAACGTCAAGGAATAAACTATACTAAATTGTTAAGCTAAAAATTCCAGAAAAATTATAGGAGAAAGATATATGCGTCTACTTTTGAGGAAAATTTACGGATTTAGATTTTGATTTTTTTAACTTGAGCTATGGTCAATTTAGTCAGTATGACGCAGTTGGACAGTTTCGATTTTATGCCCCAAATTAGTCGTTAAGCTTAGGTTACGAAATTACCATAATACCCTTAGAGGGCAAATTACCAAAATACCCCTGGGTTGCGAGATTATCAAATTACCCTTAGCGGGTACAATTTCAAAATTACAAAAATGTCCTTGTGGGTCGAATTATGGAAATGCCCTTATTGGGCCGATTTGCAAATTGTGAAATGGGCCAAATTGTGAAATGGGCCGAATTGTGAAATAGGCCAAATTGTAATATGGGCTAGTTTATAATAAAACTTTTTACGGGCTTTATGTTGGAATTATCATATGAGTAAATTGTTATGCATTTATATACATGATTGCATGGGATGGGATAATGATGAAGAGAAGTTTTGGTAGCTCAGCTACATATTTTGGTGGCTCTGCCACAAATTTGTATAGTGGCAATGCCACGTAAATTCTGTTACTCTGGTGGCTTGTCCACAACTAAATTTGCTATAAATGGCTTCGTGCCTGCAGATTAAATGGCTTCGTGCCTGCGATTTAAATGGCCACTGGCCTGCGAATTATTATATTAAATGGCATAATGCCTGCGATTGGTGTGTTGGCGGGGTGGGTGACTAAAGCTCCCCACAGGTGTGCTGGTTGGTACGGGTGGTGTATAGTAGATGGAAATTTAGGTTTGGTTTGGGAATTGCATATCACATGCATTTTACACATGTTAAATTGATATTTTAGTAAATGGGCTTAGGCCTAATTAAATGTTTAAATGGTTTTGGCCCAGTGGACTTGGTAAGCGGGTTACACACTGAGTTCTTGTAACTCACCCCTTTTTCTTAACCCTTGTAAGTAATGCTCAGTGACGAGGACTTGGGGTGATGGATGACTCGGTGGAGGCCATACTTTGGAAATAAATGTTTCGAACTTTAGTAAATTACTTTTCCACTTTATTTCGTTACTTTTATTATGTTGGGTTTAAAGTTGTAATAAGGCCTCTGGAGTATTTTATTATTTGCTTTATGGTTGATATACCTATTATTTTGCTTAAATTGTTTAAAACGAGAATTTTTCTAAAAACGTAAATAAATGTTTTCCAAAATGGATTAACAAATGGATTTCAAAATAAACTTTTACAAATATGATTTAACTTGAACTTTCTTTCAAATTATTAACGACATTTTCAAAAGTCACGGATTTAAAGTTCAATTCCTTGATTGATTGATTCATCAATTAATCTCTCAAAAATACTTGTATTTTATCTACGTTTCCGCAATATTTCAAAATGATTTTGCAACTCTTTTTCAAACATTACATTTTCGTAAATCGTTTATTTCAAATATGCTTTCGCAACCGAAAAGGTTTATTAAAGATAATTATGTTTTCACATAGAGACAATTGTTTAAGTGTCTTGGGTTTTAACAAAGAGGCTGTAATTCTCAAACAAGTTTTTAACAATTGCAAAGATGGTTTTGAAAAACACTTCCATGTGGCACGCCAGATTCGGGCCTAACTTCTAGGCCAGGTTTGGGGTGTTTCAAGGGACACGGGCATGTCCCTATATGTTGAGGCCGTGTGAGTTACACGGTCCTTCAGCATGGCCATGTTATTAGGTCACACGGGAGTGTAGCCCTTTCACATGGGCATGTGCCCTTGTTTTTAGTGACATTTTTCATAGTTTTTCTAAAGAACTCGGTTTGGTCCCGAACTGTTTCTAAAGTGTGTTTTGGGCCTTGTAGGCTCATATTAAGGATTTTATGACAAACTTTCAAAATTTTTAAATTTGAACAAAATTTCATAACTATAAAGTGTTTGTATGCATGTTATTAAGTTAGGTAATGCCTCGTACCTTGTTCCAGCGTAGGATACGGGTAAGGATTGTTACAAATGTAACACCCCAAACCCGGCCTAAATGTTATGGTCAAATCTGGCGTGTCACATTGAAGTGTTTTTTGAAAACCATGTTTTCACTGAAAGTCCTTCTTTGAAATTTAAAACTTCTTGCCATTTAAAACTTGTACAAAACCTTAGTTTGTGTTTGTTTTCAATCGTGGTTTATTAAAAAGTTATTCCCTTTAAAAATGTTATTACCTTTAAAACCTTATTTGCCGCGAAAGCTTAATTTAAAACAAATTATTTTTAAAAAACATGATATTTAAAAATTGAGTTGCGGGAACGTAGCATTTGAAAATAGTTATTGTTGTGGAAAACAGTGTTATACTTCTAGCAGATATAAATCACCATCAATAAATCCCAAATTTAAAATCCAGAAATTATAAAGGCCTTATTACAACCTGAATAAAAAATCAAAGTGCTTAAGTAAATGAGTACAACAAAATAAAAACATGTATAGTGGCGTGGCCCTCTCCGAGTCCCTCGCAGCTCCAAACCGTCTACGCTGGGGATTACCTGAAAGGTTAAAAACGGGGTGAGTTTACGAAAACTTAGTGTGTAATCCCCTTATTAAAGAAATAGTCAATATACAGAAATAGAATCTGTAACAGCCCGATTTAGGGCCTAGCCGAAATAGTGGTGCGAGACCACGAATCCGAGGTGAAATTATGAGTTTTTAAAGTTCATATTATGTTTGCATGCTAGTATAAAAGTTTCATGAAGCAATTTTATTAATTGAGGTTGACTGGTCCAAAAAGGACTAAATTGCAAAAGTTGCAAAATTTGAGTTTCTAGAAGCTTTTTGTATGAAATAGCTTTAGAATATGAATTATGAGCCCTTAAGTAACAATTTGCCAAAGATTTAATTTTTGGACAAAATTGACCTTGAGATGGTATTATAGAAATTTTTAGTGATAAGGGCATTTTGGTCATTTGTCTAATAAGTGATTAAAATAGGAAAAAGATGATAAAAAACTCATCATCTTCTTCCCCCATGGCCGAAAATCGAAGGATGCCATAGCTAGGGTTCTTCATTTTTTCAAGCTTGCTAGTAAGTGCTCCTAAGCTCGATTTTTGATATTATTTGTATTTTTGAAGTCCCGGTAGCATGAGTAAGCTGTTTTTGGCTATTTGATGAGCTAAGATGCATGTTTAAAAATGTACCCAAGAGTGACATGTATGCTAAGTGATGTTTTATGGGAGTTTATAAGAGTTTGATGTTAGATAAACATCTTTTCTTTAATTAATTTCATGAAACATGATAGTAGGGACCATTTTGTAAAAGTTATAAAATTGGTCATACCTATTTCAAATAGAGAGAATTGATGATTGCTATAGTAGAGAAAATGATTCAACTAAGCATGTAGTTTAAGAAAGTTGCATGAAAATCATTTTACGAGCCTTGGGGCAAAAGTGTAAATATGAGAAAGTATAGGGGTAAAATAGTAATTTTTTTAAGTTATGAGTTATGAGTCAATTTAGTCAATATGATTATTAAATGATCTATTTATGATTATAGATCAAGAAAAACGAAGCCCGGATTGAAACCGAGGCAAGAACAAAGTCGAGGACTAGATTGCATAACTACAAACATTTTGTATATTGAGGTAAGTTTGTATGAGTTCTATGCTTTATGATTTTATCATTTAATTGCTTAGTATAAAATACATGGTTATCATGAATGGTTTAATGTTATGTTAAACAAAGAAGTCAACAAGATTAAATAAGAGAAAGTCCCGATTGAAGATGAATTACCGGGAGATACGGTCTATTACATGAGATAAGAAAGTCCGTATAAGACCAAGCCAATGCATGGCATCGGCAATCAAGCAAGTTATCATGTAAGCCCAAGGACTCAAGCTTGGCATTCATCAAGTTATCAAACAAGTTATCATGTAAGAGCAAGGCAAGCTTGGCATTGATTCAAGAAGAGATCTTCCATATAAGTCCATATCTAGAGTATGGCATTGGCATGAAGTACATGACAAGAGATCTAGTATTCTCGATAGTTCATGGAAATTCATCGGGCAAATGAGTAAGCTAAAATGTGAAAACAAGAATGTAAAGAAAGCATAGCTATTACCAAGTTGAAATCGAATATTATTCATGTTATGAATGATGAGTTAGAAGACATAATTATAGGTTTCAGTATGCTGATCAATGTGATCAAGTGATAAAGGTACCTCGTTACCTTACAAGTATGAGATTAGTGAGTACCATGAGTCAAGTAAGAATCATGTATGAGTAACTAAGCTTTATAGATGAGATAATGACACCATTCTTATGTCAAATGGTTTATCTGAAGCAAGTTTATTTATTACATGCTATTCATGCAATCTTACTAAGCTAAATGTTTACGTCTTTGATTGTTTCTTTCTATGTAGTCCCGCCAAGGTAATTTATGGATCATTGGAGTCGGAGCTCGTAGCACACTATCAACCCTTATTTTGGTAAAGCCAAATTATATTACTAAGTATGGCATGTCTAGGAATCATTCATTTTGAGAATATGTTTTGTGTAATGCCATTGTATAGGCTATCAAGTTTATTATTCTTTTGTATATGGCTAGGTGATTGGCCAAACTTGTTTAAGTTGTGTGTATATAGATATCAATGAAATACATAGTATTATTCGTGAAAATTGTTATTAATGAATTGTATTGTTTTAAATTGGGTTGATCTTAATTTTAGGGAGGCAAATGGCTTGGTAAATAGCCTCTAGTTGCCTACACGGTTAGACACAGGGGCGTGTGTCTAGACCGTGTTAACCCTGCACCTTAATGTTTTAAATAAAGTTAGACCACGGTCATTTTACATGGCTGTGTGTAAGGACCGTGTAAGACACAAGTTCAAAGCATGGGCGTGTGCCCAGGCCGTGCCGTTGAAGTCAGTATATGGCCTAAAAGTACACGGCCATGGCACGCGGGCGTGTCTAATGACCGTTTTGGTATAGTTAGTATAAATAAGGATGGGTACACTGGGGTGTTTAGAAGCCGTGCAGGGCACACGGTCTCCTTCCACGGGCGTGTCTCCCCTGTATTTGAGAAAAGTTTCAAATTTTCATGGAATTTTATGTGTGTTTCAGTTTAGTCCCGACTCGACTTATAAGTATGATTAAGGTCTCGAGGACCCGTTTAAGGGACATTATGTCTGAGAATAATGATTGAATGTATGATTTCATCTGTGAATGTTTTTGATCTGTCCAGTAATGCTCCTAACCTTAATCCGACGACGGACTCGGGATAGGGGTGTTATATTTTAGTGGTATCAGAGCTACGATTTAGTTGGTTCTAGGACTAACATAGCACGAGCATGAGTCTAGTTATACATGCCGTACATAAGAATGTTTTTATAATAATAGTGTGACGACTCCTGACGACTTAAATTATGTTTATACATATAGTAAATGGATCCCGACAAAGATATGGCGGATGATGTAGAAAGTAACGCACCAGCTCTCGCAAAAAGGATGGTGTCTAATGAGAATGAGAATAGACCCACTACGGTGTGTCAAGGAGGAGAAGAGGCCAGAGAAGCCTTCCTCCACATGATGAACACATGGTATACAGAGTTCGTTCGGGTGAACCCAAATGCACAACCCCCTCCACCCCTGCCTGTTCCACAACCTACTCCAGTAGCCCCTCAAGTAGTAGAGGTGATAAGAGGAGATAAACCTTCAATTGTTAAGATCATGAAACATGGGGTAGAAGAATTCTGAGCTAAAAGAGATGATGATCCAGAGAAGGCTGAATTCTGGTTAGAAAATACCATCAGGGTATTCCATGAACTGTCATGCACACTTAAAGAATGCTTGAAGTGTGTAATCTCTCTCTTAAGAGATTCTGCTTATCAATGGTGGAACACCCTAGTGTCAGTAGTACCGAGAGAAAGGGTCACAAGGGAATTCTTCCAGGAAGAGTTCAAGAAAAACTATATCAGCCAAAGGTTTGTAGACCAGAAGAGGAAGGAATTTCTAGAGCTGAAGCAAGGCAAGATGTCAGTAACTGATTATAAGCGAGAGTTTGTACGACTCAGCAAGTACGCTCGTGAATGTGTATCCACTGAGGCCATCATGAGTAAAAGGTTTGAAGATTGATTAAATGAACAAATAAAGTTGTTAGTTGCTGTCCTGGAGTTAAAGGAATTTGTTGTACTAGTAGAAAGGGCTTGTAAAGCCGAAGAACTAGTAAAAGAGAAGAAGAAGTCTGAAATGGAGTCTCGTGACTCTAGAAAGAGACAGTGGAATAAGTCATTCCAATCTTCGTCCAAGAAGTCAAGAGATTTCCCTACCCAATCGGCTACGTCCACGCGATTTTCAAGGAAAGACAAGAGTAAACAGTATTCGGGGAATAAAGCACGGACTACTTCAGTTGCAAGTGTTGGGAACATTCGACCTGACAGACCGAGAGTGCCAGTGGTGTGGTGAGACGCCATCTTGTAGATCGCTGAGCAGCATGAAAATGCATGTTTTAGATGTGGTTCCCAAGACCATTTCATAAAAGATTGTCCAGAGATGACTAAAGAAGAGAGAATTCAAAACCCGAGATCCGGGAGTATGGTCAGAAGGAGATCACAAAGGAACCCGGGAAGTAGGGCAAGTGAAAGAGGTAACCCTCGAGAGCAGGCCACAAGACCTGAGGGTAGAACGCCTGCAAGGACCTATGCCATTCGCGCTCGCTAAGAGGCATCTTCCCCTAATGTTATTACGGGAACCTTTTCTCTTTACAATACCAAAGTTATTGCTTTAATAGATCCCAGATCCACACACTCTTACATTTGTATGAAATTATTATCTGATTTGAGCGTGCCTATAGATTCTACTGAATTTATGATTAAAGTGTCCAATCCTTTAGGTAAGAGTGTGTTGGTTGATAAAGTATGTAAATATTGTCCATTAATGATTAGAAGTCATTACTTTAAAGTATGTTGTTACCATTTGATGAATTCGACCTCATTCTTTGTATGGACTGGTTGACTACTCATGATGTGATAGTAAATTGTGGGAAGAAATACATTGAGATGAGATGTAAAAATAGAGATATTCTTCATATAGAATCAGAGAAACATGAGAGATTATCAAAAATGATTTCTAGTATGACAGCACAGAGATGTTTAAGAAAAGGGTATGAATCATATCTAGCCTTTGTGATGAATGATAAAGAAACAGAGCTGAAGATTGAGTCAGTGCCGATAGTATGTGAGTATATGAATGTTTTTCCTGAGCAATTACCAGGACTATCACCAGTTAGAGAGGTAGAGTTCAGCATTGAGTTAGCCCCTGATACTGTACCTATATTCATTACCCCTTACAGGATGGCTCGAACAGAGTTGAAAGAACTAAAGATACAGTTGCAAGAGTTGACAGACAAAGGTTTTGCAAGATCAAGTTGTTCACCATGGGGTGCTCCGATTTGGTTTGTGAAAAAGAAAGATGGCACCATGAGATTGTGCATACATTACCGTCAGCTCAATAAAGTGACAGTAAAGAACAATTACCCATTGCCTAGGATCGATGATTTATTCGATCAATTGAAAGGAGCTACTGTGTTCTCCAAAATAGACTTGAGATCAGGGTACTACCAGCTGAGAGTGAAAGATTTAGATGTATCCAAGACTGCTTTTCCAACGAGGTATGGGCATTATGAATTTTTAGTCATGCCCTTTGGGTTGACCAATGCTCCTGCGGTATTTATGGACTTAATGAATCACATCTTTAGACCATACCTTGATAAGTTCGTAGTCATTTTTATTGACGACATACTGATTTATTCTAGATATGAGAATAAGCATGCTGAGCACTTATGGACAGTCTTATAGATTCTAGAGAGAATCAGTTGTATGCCTAGTTCAGTAAAAGTGAATTTTGGCTCAAGGAAGTGGGATTTTTGGGACATATTGTCTCGAAAGACGGAGTTCGAGCAGATCTAAATAAGATCTTGGCCATAATGGACTGGAAGCCACCAAAGAACATTTCTGAGATTAGAAGTTTTCTAGGCCTAGCCGGCTATTACAGGCGACTCATCAAAGGGTTTTCCATGATTGCAACCCCAATGATCAAATTGCTACAGAAAAATGTGAAGTTTGAGTGGACAAAAAGATGCCAGCAAAGTTTTGAGAAACTGAAAGCAATGTTGACAGAAGCACCAGTTTTGGTACAACCTGAGTCAGGGAAAGAATTTTTAATTTACAGTGATGCATCCTTAAATGGATTAGGCTGTGTACTCATGCAAGAAGGAAAGGTGATTGCTTATGCCTCCAGACAGTTGAAACCTCATGAGAAGAATTATCCGACGCGTGATCTAGAATTAGCTGCCAGAGTCTTCGCTTTGAAGATTTGGAGACACCATTTATATGGTGAAAAATGTCAGATTTTTTCTGATCAAAAAAGTTTGAAGTACTTGATGACGCAGAAAGAGCTGAACTTAAGGCAGCGGAGATGGTTAGAGTTGATAAAAGATTATGAGTTGGTCATCGATTACCATCCAGGAAAGGTGAATGTGGCCACCGATGCTTTGAGTAGGAAGTCCCTTTTTGCTTTAAGAGCATTGGATTCAAGAATGATTTTATCCGACGATGGTTCTATTTTAGCTGAATTGAGAGCTAGACCAATGTTTCTTCAAGAGATCCTTGAGGCTCAGAAAGAAGATGACAAATTGCAAGTCAAGAGAGTTCAGTGCGAGTCAGATCTCAAATCCAACTTTCGGATTGATTCTGATGGATATTTGATGTTTAGAGATCAGGTTTGTGTACCGAGAAAAGAAGAGCTTATTCAGAGAATTTTGTATGAGGCACATAACAAGTGTTTATCTGTACATTCGGGTAGTACTAAGATGTATAATGACTTGAAGCAACTGTATTGGTGGTCGAAAATGAAAAAGGATATTTCAGAGTTTGTTTCCAAGTGCTTGATTTTTCAACAAGTAAAGGGTGAACACCAAGTACCTTCGGGTTTACTTCAGCCCATCTTGTTTGCCGAGTGGAAATGGGACCGCGTCACCATGGATTTTGTAACGGGTTTACCATTGTCACCAAGTAAGAAAGATGCTATATGGGTTGTAGTGGATAGACTTACGAAGTCAGCCCATTTCATACCAGTACGAGTGGACTTCTCCCTCGACAAGTTGGCAAACTTGTATGTTTCAGAAATAGTAAGGCTTCATAGAGTTCCTTTATCAATTATATCGGATAGAGAACCAAGATTTACATCCCGATTTTGGAAGAAGCTGCAAGAAGCCCTGGGTACAAAGTTAAACTTTAGTACGGCTTTTCATCCTCAGACTGACGGCCAGTCGGAGAGAGTAATTCAAGTACTTGAGGATATGCTCAGATGTTGTATTCTCGAATTCCAAGGCAGTTGGGAAAAGTTCCTTCCATTGATAGAATTTGTCTATAATAATAGTTTCCAATCGAGCTTAAAGATGGCGCCTTATGAGGCCCTATATGGGCGTAAGTGCAGAACACCTTTATTCTAGACTGAACTCAAGGAAAACCAAATTCACGGGATTGATTTGGTTAGAGAAGCTGAAGAGAAAGTTAAAGTGATACGAGAATGTTTGAAAGCTACATCAGACAGATAGAAATCCTATTCGGACTTAAGGAGAAAAGAGATGGAGTACCAAGTTGGAGATAAAGTTTTCTTGAAAGTGTCACCATGAAGGAAAGTTCTCAGATTTGGCCGGAAAGGCAAGCTAAGCCCCCGTTTCATCAGACCTTACGAAATCACTGAAAGAGTTGGGCCGGTAGCTTACCGTTTAGCTTTGCCATCAGAATTAGAAAAGATACATGATGTGCTTCACTTGTCAATGTTGAGACGCTACCGATCAGATCCTTCACATGTAATTACCCCGTCAGAAATAGAGATTCTTCCCAACATGACTTATGGTGAAGAACCAATCAAGATTTTAGCTCGGGAAAACGAGCAGTTACGAAATAAAAGTATCACTCTAGTGAAAGTATTATGGCAAAGACATGGAACAGAAGAAGCTACATGGGAACCAGAAGAGAGTATGAGAAACTAGTATCCAAACATTTTTGCTGGTAAGATTTTTGAGGATGAAAATCCCTAAGAGGGGAAGAATTGTAACAGCCCGATTTAGGGCCTAGCCGAAATAGTGGTGCGAGACCATGAATCCAAGGTGAAATTATGAGTTTTTAAAGTTCATATTATGTTTGCATGCTAGTATAAAAGTTTCATGAAGCAATTTTATTAATTGAGGTTGATTGGTCCAAAAAGGACTAAATTGCAAAAGTTGCAAAATTTGAGTTTCTAGAAGCTTTTTGTATGAAATAGCTTTAGAACATGAATTATGAGCCCTTAAGTAACAATTTGCCCAAAATTTCATTTTTGGACAAAATTGACCTTGAGATGGTATTATAGAAATTTTTAGTGATAAGGGCATTTTGGTCATTTGTCATTAAAATAGGAAAAAGATGATAAAAATCTCATCATCTTCTTCCCCCATTGCCGAAAATTGAAGGAAGCCATAGCTAGGGCTCTTCAATTTTTCAAGCTTGCTAGTAAGTGCTCCTAAGCTCAATTTTTGATATTATTTGTATTTTTGAAGTCCCGGTAGCATGAGTAAGCTATTTTTGGCTATTTGATGAGCTAAGATGCATGTTTAAAAATGTACCCATGAGTGACATGTATGCTTAATGATGTTTTATGGGAGTTTATGAGAGTTTAATGTTAAATAAACATCTTTTCTTTAATGAATTTCATGAAACATGATAGTAGGGACCATTTTGTAAAAGTTATAAAATTGGTCATACCTATTTGAAATAGAGAGAATTGATGATTGCTATAGTAGAGAAAATGATTCAGCTAAGCATGTAGTTTAAGAAAGTTGCATGAAAATCATTTTACGAGCCTTGGGACAAAAGTGCAAATATGAGAAAGTATATGGGCAAAATAGTAATTTTGCCAAATTATGAGTTATGAGTCAGTTTAGTCAATATGATTATTAAATGATCTATTTATGACTATAGATCAAGAAAAACAAAGCCCGGATCGAAACTGAGGCAAGAACAAAGTCGAGGACAAGATTGCATAACTACATACATTTTGTATATTAGGTAAGTTTGTATGAGTTCTAAGCTTTATGATTTTATCATTTAATTGCTTAGTATAAAATACATGGTTATCATGAATGATTTAATGTTATGTTAAACAAAGAAGTCAATAAGATTAAATAAGAGAAAGTCCCGATTGAAAATGAATTACCGGGAGATACGGTCTATTACATGAGATAAGAAAGTCCGTATAAGACCAAGCCAAGGCATGGCATCAGCAATCAAGCAAGTTATAATGTAAGCCCAAGGACTCAAGCTTGGCATTGATCAAGTTATCAAGCAAGTTATCATGTAAGCCTAAGGACTCAAGCTTGGCATTGGTCAAGTTATCAAGCAAGTTATCATGTAAGACCAAGGCAAGCTTGGCATTGATTCAAGAAGAGATCTTCTATATAAGTTCATATCTAGAGTATGGCATTGGCATGAACTACATGACAAGAGATCTAGTATTCCCGGTAGTTCATAGAAATTCATCGGGCAAATGAGTAAGCTAAAATGTGAAAACAAGAATGTAAAGAAAGCATAGCTATTACCAAGTTGAAATTGAATATGATTCATGTTATGAATGATGAGTTAGAAGACATAATTATAGGTTTAAGTATGCTGATCAATGTGATCAAGTGATACAGGTACCTCGTTACCTTACAAGTATGAGATTAGTGAGTACCATGTGACAAGTAATAATCATGTATGAGTAAGTAAGCTTTATAGATGAGATAATGACACCATTCTTATGTCAAATGGTTTATCTGAAGCAAGTTTATTTATTACATGTTATTTATGCAAACTTACTAAGCTAAATATTTACGTCTCTGATTGTTTCTTTCTATGTAGTCCCGCCAAGGTAATTTATGGATCATTGGAGTCAGAGCTCGTAGCACACTATCAACCCTTATTTTGGTATAGCCAAATTATATTACTAAGTATGGCATGTATAGGAATCATTAATTTTGAGAATATGTTTTGTGTAATGCCATTGTATAGGCTATCAAGTTTATTATTCTTTTGTATATGGCTAGGTGATTGGCCAAACTTATTTAAGTTGTGTGTATATAGATATCAATGAAATACGTTGTATTATTCATGAAAATTGTTATTAATGAATTGTATTGTTTTGAATTGGGTTGATCTTAATTTCAGGGAGGCAAATGGCTTAGTAAATAGCCTCTAGTTGCCTACACGGTTAGACACAGGGGCGTGTGTCTAGACCGTGTTAACCCTGCACCTTAATGTTTTAAATAAAGTTAGACCAGGGTCATTTTACACGGCCGTGTGTAAGGACCATGTAAGACACACGTTCAAAGCATGGGCATGTGCCTAGGCCGTGCGGTTGAAGTCAGTATATGAGCCAAAAGTACACAGCCATGGAGCACGGGCGTGCCTAATGACTGTTTTGGTATAGTTAGTAGAAATAATGATGGGTACACGAAGGTGTTTAGAAGCCGTGAAGGGCACATGGTCTCCTCCCACGGGCGTGTCTCCTCTGTATTTTAGAAAAGTTTCAAATTTTCATGGAATTTCATATGTGTTTCAGTTTAGTCCCGACTCGACTTATAAGTATGATTAAGGTCTCGAGGACCCGTTTAAGGGACATTATGTCAGTGAATGATGATTGAATGTATGATTTCGTCTGTGAATGTTTTCGAGCTGTCCAGTAACGCTCCTAACCTTAATCCGGTGACAGACTCGGGATAGAGGTGTTGAGAATTAGTCCGGGCACGAGCCTATAACAAGATAATGAAGACACGGTCGCGGGCGTTAGCCCATTCTGATGAATGATTGCAATTGGGCCTTAACCCCCATCAGCCTCGATTGGGCCTGAGCCCATATCAAAAGGAACATATCACATATATATGGGCCTAAGCCCATCTCAATATCAGAATCAGTATATGCAATGCATAAATGCCCATACCAACCTTGCACTCCGTCTTTTGTCCATCCCTACACTCCTGTGGGGGTTAAATCGACCCACCCATCCCTACACTCCTTATATAGCACCGATTGCGGCACTAACCAATAATGCAATAGAGCTACCAATCACATAATCGGCTTAAAGCCATCGGTGGGTCGATAGTTGTCTCGGGCGACCCGTGCGACCCTCACATATCAATCACTTCCTCCAATACAAGATCCCAACCCTATGCAGTATGTAGTGTATGCAGTATGCCATGCTCAAAATCAGTCACATCATTCACAGTTAAGTCAATCAAATCATAATCATACAATCACAGTCAAATCGTAGCACAAATCAGTCATTCACCCTCGAGGGGCAAAATAATCATTTACCCTCCAAGGGCATTACGGTCATTTTACCCTATAGAAATATTACGGTAATTCTACAGGGGCATTACGGTCATTTTACCCTATGGGGATATTTAGGTCATTTACCCATAGGGACATTACGGTTATTTTACCCTATGAGGGTATTTTGGTCATTTCACCCTATAAGGGTGTTTCGGTCATTTTACCCTATAGGGGTATTTCATTCATTTATCCTATAGGGACATTACGGTCATTTTACCCTATGGGGGTATTTCGATCATTTACCCTATGGGGGTATTTCGGTCATTTATCCTATGGGGGTATTTCTATCATTTACCCTATAGGGGTATTTCGGCCATTTATCCTATGGAGGTATTTTGGTTATTTTACCCTAACAGTCAACAGTGTGAATGGGCCCAAGGCCCATTATGCGGCCCCTGTGGGCCCACATGCACGTGTGGCCCGGTAAGCCCAAAAATGACCTTAGCCATGTGAACGACACAGCCAGGTCCAATAATTTCCACATGTCCTTGAGATTTAACCGTGTAGGGCCCACAAACCCATTGGGCCCACACGACCCATTTCGGCCCAACATGGCCCAAAACGGCCTAAACCCATGAGGTTGCTCGTGGTGGGCTCTACAATCAAACGCCCATGTTTTGTGGGCTCGGCCCACCACACGAGTGTTCGCACACCCATGTGGCCTCAATCGTCGTATTTTCAGCTTTTCGGCTCTTGCCATGCTACAGTCAATTCAGGGTGTGTACACACCTGTTTGCAAATACTTGCAAAAACTCTTGAGCACCAACCTACATTCATCACATTTCTCCATCAGTCCCCTTTTTAAACAAGACCGATACTTAATAAATCTTTTCATTATTATACTAATCAAAGAGACTCTAAACCCCTACCTTGATCAATCAACAACAGGCCACACTCTTATTCCGTTGCCAGAGATTATACACTAGGCCTTAAGGAAACCCTGCATAAGAATCAGATCTTATCAAACACCCATTCAAATGATTAGTTTAAGCTAAACGAGTCCTCACTTACTGACAGCACAAAGTCAATAGTTGAAGACCAAAAAGTAATCGGCCTACACCCCCCTTAAGGGCCGAAAAAGAATGATGGAGATAAAATAGGGCAACGATACTCCTATTTGAAAATGGCAGAAAACATATGATGTTAGAAGAAGAAAGAAACCTTAGCATTAAGGAGAAACCAGAAGAAAAACCATGAGCAGTTACCCTTTTTGTCAGAAGACTTTTGTAAGCCAATACGATAATACCATTAAGAGAACAAGAGAATATTCGGCCAAGTATCCCAAAAGAGAAGGACGAAGAACAAAGTTCAATATTCGACAAGAGTTAGAAAAAAATGTAAAAGCTATTGTAAGGGGAGGAGAATGAGAATGGAGGAGAGGAGAAGAGAAAAAGACCCGAAAGGTACAGAAAGGCACTTGACTTACCAGAAATTGACAAAAAGTGCAAACGGCAGAAAAATAAATGCTAGAGGAAAAAATGTGGAGAAGAAGAGAAGAATTTGAGAGAGCAGAAAAAAACAGATTCGGCAAAAGACCTCAAAGAATTCGATAAAGGGGAAAACATGACCGAATGGCTACAGGCTCTAAAGACAACCGAATGGTTGAGAAGAATCCCATTTTGGCACCACTACTCCCACCAAATTCGAATTCCCCTCTTTCCTCCTAAAATCACTCCTGTTCACAAACCTCAACAACCAAAATCCCCCTTTTCACTCTCCAAATTCGGCTAACAACAACCCCATTCAAATCCGTTCAAACTTCTGGTGTTTCAGTCAAACACAACCTCTCCCCATGGCCAACAGTAAAAATAATCTCCATTTGCATAAGTAGAGATTTGAACCTCAGACCACTAGTACACTCCACACGCCACTTTCCACCTTTACCAGCAGACTCCTTGTGTCATGATTTCACCAAAAATATTTATAAAGCCTTCAAGCTAAGGCCAAGATTCACTTAAGAGCAAAAATAAAAAAAAAAATTTAAAGCCCAGGTTTGAACTCAAGACTTCTCCAACACTCCCAACTCTTCCTAAATCACTTAGCCACTAAAGCAAACACGCAAGTTGTCATTTCCTTGCACACATAAATATTTATGTGCAGTCTCCTAGCTGATCCCAAGCTCAAGGCCCATTCCTTCTAGGCCCAAATTCGAGGCGTTACAACAAATAACCCCTTGGCTGCTCATTTCAAACACATCTAAAAACTCTCATCCTTTCACTTCTCTCTCGCTTTCTCTCTTCAATCCCCTTCCATTGTTCTTCATTTTCCTCCTCATTCCCTTACTAATTTCACCTCTTGAAAAAGAGTCCTTCAACCACCATTTGGAGCAACATTCAAGTGTTTGTAGAAGTCTCAGTTCAACAAGAACAAGCAGAGAAGTAGGAGCAAAGCAAACTACTCAAGCCTCGGAGAAACACCAGATTTGATTCTTGTTCCTTCTCCTTTTAAATTTATTATTGTTGTTATGAACATGTCTATGAATGATTGCGATGTTGATATGTTTAATTTAATTAATATGGCTTAAATTTAATTCATATTAGGTTGATTGCATTTTGTCCACTTAATTTATTAAAATTGTGTTTGTGTTGTTATAGGCCTTGGTAAGATGTTTGATTAAGTGAAACCATGTCTAAGTTATTCTTGCATTACAATTGTAAGGTAACTAATAAATTAATTATTTAAGCGGATTGAAATTGTAATTAATTGACATGATACTTAGTCAGTGCATGTTTAATCATCTAAGGTAGCTGAGGGTTAAATTAGCAACGGTATCTAACGATACATTAGCCTTGCATAACTTGCAAGATTATTTTGATTAAACTGTTTCAAGGTAGGAATACATTGTTATCTAACATAACCTTTTATGTGCTTATGAGATTGAATTAATTGATTGAATTGGCATAGAGATATGTACAAGAGATTATTTTTACTTTCATAAGTATGTATCTGCATTAATGCATTTGCTTATTAAAATTTGTTTAATCGGTTGAATTGACATTGTAACACCCCTTACCCGTGTTTGAAGATGGAACCGGATATGAGGCATTACCTAACTTAACTTGCTTCAACATATTACACCAAAATTAACAAAACAATTTACCTAGTCCAGCCCTTATACATGCCATACTCAAAACACTAAGTCTAAATATACCGAGAGGAGCTGATAGTGTGGGTGATCTCCCAATTATCTTCGTATCTCAACCTAGCTCTTCACCTCTATAAAACAAAGGGAAAAGAAAAGGGGCGTAAGCTTTAAGCTTAGTAAGTTTACATGTAAACAAATAACATCATAGTACGTACTAAACAATAAACAACATTACATACTAAGCAAGAACTGTCTACATTCCATGATCATGCTTACTCATTTCATCTCTTACCACATTCTAACAATATCACAAGCCAAATGCCCACTTTATTTAACCAACATCCCTGCACTTATCACCACATGATCACAAGAAACAACACATTATAATTTTCCCAATAAACTATTTATAATAATACCAATCACTCGGTAGTTTCGCACTTAGCCCACTATCAAACTTTAACAGGGTGGTATCGCACATAGCCCACCAACAAGAATATTTACAGTGGTAACGCACTTAGCCCACCAAATAATATAAACGATAGTATCGCATATAGCCCATCGTGGATAAGTAATAAGGTAGTATCACACTTAGCCCAACATCAAGAATTATTAAGGTGGTATCGCACACAGCCCACCATTTATTACTACGGGTGTTATTTCACATTTACATATCTCCCAAATTCAATGCTCTTGAATCATACATATTCCCAATCATACAATGCACCTTAAGTAACAACATGTGTATATAAGATGCATCATTTACACATAAACTTACCTCGGTGCAAAACGCGTTAATCAACGGTCTATTCCGTAACCTTGCCTTTTCCTCGATCAAGGTTGATTCCACGCTCTTCTTGGCCTATAACAACAAAATTCACTCGTTTAAAACATTTTATGATCATAATGCATCAAAATCGATACCTAGGCAAAAATGACCATTTTGCCCTTACATTTTGGCAAAATTATGATTTTGCCCCTAGGCTCGTAAATCATTTTCAACACATTTTCTCATCAAACAAGCCTAGCTGAACATTTACTCCTCTTACAACTACTCACAAATCTAACTATTTCATGCATTTATTACACATTTTTAATCTTTGCATTCAAGTCCTATTTAGGTGTTTTCATGTTAACACCTTTCACAAAAGTTGTTTCTCATCTCCCTAACATTCATTTCCTTCCATCAAAAATCAGCTAACAACATAAACACTCTCATGGAAGGTCCTTAGACTTTCAACCATATTACAAATTAGTCCCTCATTAGGTAGTTTAAGCTTTAGAGACTCCAAAAGTACAAAAATTGTCAAATAAAACCACCAAAATCACTTACTTGCAAGAGATTTGTTGTGCTGAAAATTTTGAACTCCAAGAACCCTTATTCCTCTAAATTTTTAGTGGTAGAAGAAGAAGGAACACTAAAAGATGACAACATCTTTTATTCATCTTATTTTACTCATTTTTATCACCTAATTTCCACCAAATTTGACCAAAATTTAATGTCTTGTCTCCCTAGCCTCTATATGGCCTGCCATCACTCATCCAATGGCCTAATTTCACTTTAAGGACCTCCAATTTGATATTCCTTGGCTATTATACACCTCTTCCACTTATAATGGGACTTTCGCACTGTATGCGATTTAGCCCTTTTTCACAATTTCACATACAATTGGTAAAATTAAAGCACCAAAATTTTCATATAACCATATATTAATGCCATAACACATAAAATAATATCAAAATAATTTTCCTCAACCTCGGATTAGCGTCTCGAAACCACTGTTCTGACTAGCCCCAAAATCGGGCTGTTACAACTCTCCCCCTTTAGAGATTTTCGCCCTCGAAAATCTTACCGGTAAAAAGGTTTGGATATTATTCTCTCATGGCTTCTTCCGATTCCCATGTAGCCTCTTCCATACCGTGTTTTTGTCATAACACTTTTACTAAAGCTATACTCTTATTCCTCAACTATTTCACTTTTCGAGCCATAACCTTAATTGACTCCTCTTCATACGTCATGCTCGATTGTATCTTAATTTCTGGTGGAGGAATCACATGCAAAGGATCGAAATGATATCGTCGCAACATCGACACATGAAACACATTGTGTATTTTCTCTAACTCTATCGGTAAAGCCAACCGGTATGCCACTGGCCCAATTCTTTCGGTAACCTCATACGACCCTATGAATCGTGGACTCTGTTTGCCCCTTTGACCAAATCTCAATATTTTCTTCCATGAGGATACTTTTAGAAATACCTTGTCACCCACTTGGAAATCGATTGCTTTTCTTTTCAAATTCGCGTACGACTTTTGTCGGTCCGAAGCAGCTTTCAAACTATTACGAATCACTTTCACTTTTTCCTTGGTCTCTTTAACTAGATCGACCCCATGAATTTGCTTCTCATTCAACTCAGTCCAATACAAGGGAGTCCCACACTTGTGATCGTATAAAGCTTCATATGGCGCCATCCATATACTCGACTAATAACTGTTTTTATAGGAAAACTCAACCAAAGATAGATATCTTTCCCAACTACTTCCGAACTCTAACACACAACATTGGAGCTTATCCTCAAGAACTTGAAACACTCTTTCAGATTGACCGTCAGTTTGAGGATGGAACGCAGTACTAAAATTCAATCTTGCACCCAAGGCTTCCTGTAGCTTCTTCCAGAACCTCAACGAAAACCTCGAATCCCTATCAGAGATAATAGATATAAGCACTCCATGAAGTCTAACTACCTCAGCAATATACAACTCAGCTAGCTTATCAAGCGAATAATATACTCGCACTGGTATAAAGTGGGCTGACTTCGTTACTCTATCAACAATAACCCATAGGGCGTCTTTCTTTTTAGGAGTAATAGGAAACCCCGTCACAAAATCCATGGTAATTCGATCCCACTTCCACTCAGGAACCATCACTGGCTGAAGCAATCCCAAAGGTACTTGGTGCTCGGCTTTTACTTGTTGACAGATCAAACATCTTGTCACAAACTTAGAGATATCTCTTTTCATACCTGGCCACCAATAAAATCTCTTCAAATCATTGTATATTTTCATACAACCGAGATGTACTGACAAATGACCACTATGCGCTTCATGTAAAATTTTCCGAATCACCTTATCATCTTTTGGTACATAAATTCTGTCGTGAAACATTAAACAACCATCCAAACTCACCCAAAAATCAGAATCATTACCCAATTCAAACTTAGCTCTCTTAGCTTGCATCTCATTATCATTCTTTTCAGCCTCATATATTTGTTGAATAAATAGAGGTCTAACCCTCAACTCGACCAATATAGCACAGTTATCAGACAACGCTAAGCTAGTAATCATAGCTCTCAAAGCATACAAAGATTTCCTACTCAAGGCATCCGCAACTACATTCGCTTTCCCCGGATGATAATCAGTTACTAGCTCATAGTCCTTCATTAGTTCAAGCCACCGCCGTTGTCCCCAATTTAAATCCTTTTGGTCCATTAAGTACTTCAAACTCTTATGATCGGTGAAGATTCGACACTTCTCACCATATAAATAATGACGCCAGATCTTTAATGTGAAAATAATCGTAGCCAACTCCAAATCATGAGTCGGATAATTCTTCTCATACGATTTTAGTTGTCTTGAGGCATAAGCTACTACCTTACCCTCTTGCATCATGACACAACTGAGACCATTTAATAACGCATCACTGTAGACCAAAAACTCTTTCCTCGACTCAGGTTGTACTAAAATCGGTGCCTCAGTCAACAATGTTTTCAATCTCTCAAAACTTTGTTGACATTTCTCAGTCCATTCAAACTTAGCATCTTTATGCAACAGTTTCATCATCGGGGTAGCAATCATGGAGAATCTCTTCACGAATCATCTGTAGTACCCCGCTAAACCCAAAAAGCTTCTAACTTCTGACACATTTCTTGGCAGTTTCCACTCCGCAATAGCTAAGATCTTGCTCGGATTGATTCTAATACCATCACCCGACACAATGTGTCCTAGGAATCCGACCTCTCGGAGCCAAAACTCACTCTTACCAAATTTAGCATACAGTTGTTTGTCTCTTAAAGTCCACAAAACGATTCTTAGATGCTCTGAATGATAACTCTCATTCCAAGAATAAATCAGTATGTCATCGATAAAGACAACTACAAACTTGTCCGAATACGGTTGGAAGACACGGTTCATTAGATCCATGAAAATCGCAGGAGCATTTATTAGACCGAACGGCATGACAAGGAATTCATAATGGCCATTCCTCGTCTGAAATGCAGTTTTTGGTATATCTTGCTCCTTAACCCTCAACTGATAATAGCCAAACCTTAGGTCTATCTTAGAGAACACCGTAGCTCCCTTCAGTTGGTCAAATAAATCATCTATCCTTGGCAAAGGATACTTATTCTTCATAGTTACTTTTTTGAGCTGTCTATAGCCTATGCACAATCTCATCGACCCATCTTTCTTCTTCACAAAAAGCACTGGAGAACCCCACGGTGAATAGCTCGGTCTTGCAAAACCCTTATCTGTTAACTCTTGCAACTGAGCTTTCAGCTCTTTCAACTCTAATGGTGCCATCCTATACGGAACAACCAAAATAGGTGCCGTCCCTGAAACTATCTCAATCCCAAACTTGACTTCTCTAACAGGAGGCAATTCGGGTAACTCTTCCAGGAATACATCCGAATACTCATATACCACCGGCACTGATTCAACCTTTACCTCTGACTCTTGAGTATTTAGCACAGAAGCGAGATAGGACTCGTATCCTTTTCTCAAATATTTTTCAGCCACCATGGAAGAAATTATCACCAGTAAACTATCTGACCCACCTGATTCAACCCAAATGACATCTCCATTTTCACTTTTCAACTCAATAAATTTACTACCACAATTCACTAAAACACTATGTGTTGTCAACCAATCCATACCAAGAATCAAGTCAAATTCATCAAACGGCAACAACATAAGGTTTGCCAAAAAAAAATGACCTTTAATTGTCAAAGGACAATTTCTACACACTCTGTCAACTAACGAATGTCTGCCTAACGGGTTTGACACATTTACTACAAATTCTGTAGACTCAACAATCATGCTCATACTAAATGCCAATCTCATGCAAATGTAAGAATGGGTAGACCCCGGATCAATCAAAGCAATAACTGAGGTGTCATGAAGAGAAAAAGTACATGTTTTCACATCTAGAGATGATGCCTCTTGGCGAGCGCGAATGGCATAAGTCCTTGCAGGTGCTCGACCCTCCGGTATCATAGTAGAATCTCGAGGTGCACCTCTACCACTAGTCCCACCTCCTGGGTTATTTTATGGTCTACCCCTTGAAGATACATTGCTTGATCTTATCTCTTGCTTCATTTCATTCTCATCCCTCTCAGGGCAATTTCGGATGAAATGATCGAGTGAACCACACTTGTACCAGTTTCTGCTATTCCCCCAACACTCCCCCATGTGTTGTCTTCCACAATTTGGACAATTTGGCTTGGACTTCGAATTGCCCACACTTGCCATCGAAGTGGTTTTAACTTTCGAGCCCGAGTATGTGTTACCTCGGTCTCTATGTGAATATCCAACTGATGTAGTCGTCCGAGGGTTTACTTCACTGGACCTCTTCGATTGAGCTTGGTATGATTTACTCATCGGCCTTTTTTTTGCATCTCGAGCCTCATTCACAACCTTCCTCTTTTCTTTATTTAATTCTTCAGTCTTACATGCCCTATCAACCAACACTACAAACTCTTTTAACTACAAGATCCCAACTAGAAGTCTAATATCTTCGTTCAGCCCATCTTCAAGCCTCTTGCATAAGATAGCTTCTATAGACAAGCACTCTTGTGCATACTTGCTGAGCCTAACAAACTTGCACTCATATTCTGCCACAGTCATTTTTCCTTGCTTTAACTCAAGGAATTCCTTCCGTTTCTAATCAACAAATCGCTGACTTATATACTTCTTTCAAAATTCTTCCAAAAAGAAGTCCCATGTCACTCTCTCCTTTGGAACCACTGATGTCAACATTTTCCACCAATGGTATGCCGAGTCCCTCAGCAAAGACACGGTGCATTTTAAACTCTCCTCAGGTGTACAAGAGAGTTCGTCAAATACACTAATTGAGTTCTCAAGCCAGAACTCCGCCCTCTCGGGGTCATCATCTATATTAGCTCTGAACTACTTAGCCCCTTGCTTCCGAATCTTGTCTACCGGGGGCTTGGTTATCCTCACTAAATCTATACCTTGAGGAGCCACTGGAACTGGCTGAGGTATAGGAGGGGGTAGGAGGTTGACAATTAGGATTTGCTCGTACATACTCCGTGTACCAATTACTCATCATTTGGAGAAAGGCTTCCCAGGCCTCTTCTCCTTAACCCCTAGTCTTGGGTCCACTCTCTCTGCGCGCGGTCCACATCACGGGAGCCGTGGCGTTAATAATAATGCGTCATCGTGTTTGCTCGATTGGGACCATTTACTATATAAAAATAAAGTTTATGATTATCGTAAGCCACCACACTATCAATATACACTTATGTCATGTATAGCTAGACTCTTACACATGCTACGGTAGTCCAACAATCGACTAAACCATAGCTCTAATACCACCAAAATGTAACACCCCTTACCCGTGTTTGAAGCCGAAATCGGATATGAGGCATTACCTAACTTAACTTGCTTAAACATATCACATCAAAATATAAAATTTCATTTTAACATAAAAAGTTTCCATTTAAACTCATATCCTGCACATTCTCGGCCTACAAGGCCATAAACATACTTTCGAGAGGTTTCAAAATTAAACCGAGAACTTTTACGGACTTAGAAAATTTTTCATCAAAATAGGGGCCAACACTCGTGTTGCTCTGGGGAGACGCCCGTGTGTCCCTAAGGCATGCCCGTGTCCTTCACCCTTGGTCGAAACTAACTTATCTCACATGGCCAGACACATGCCCGTGTCCCTGGCCCGTGCCCTTCACACAGCCTCGACACGTTTTTGTCTTAAGCCGTGTGCCAAAACCTTGGCATTCTATTTATGACGTCATCACCTCCCGAAGGTCACACGGCCAAGGCACACGCCTGCGTCCCTAGACCTTGTGTCGAATTAAATTCCACATTTAAAGAGCAGACTTCACACGGCCTGGGCACACACCCATGTTCGTGGCTGTGCCTACCACACGGCTGAGACACACGGTCGTGTCTCTGTCCATGTGCTTATTGCAAAGCTTACTAACTTGTAAAACTAACATGCAGGGGACACACGGCCAGGTCACACACCCATAGAACTAACCGTGTGTCGCACGCAGCCTAGACACACGCCCGTGTGCCTATCCGTGTGGACAAGAACAAGGCTATTTGCTAAGATCTTTTCACCACCCTCACTCACACAACATAAATCCATTTAACAGATCACTAGACAACTCAGATTTCCAATATAAACTTCCATGAATAACTTCATCTTTTCATATATAACAAAGAGCCATCAACTATGGCTATATACAAAAGAGTTCACCTTTAAAGGGGCCAACACACTCTTGGCCAAAATTAACAAAACAATTTACCTAGTCTAGCCCTTATACATGCCATACTCAAAACACTAAGCCTAAATATACCGAGAGGAACTGATAGTATGGGTGATCTCCCAATAATCTTCGTATCTTGACCCAGCTCTTCACCTCTATAAAATAAGGGAAAAGAAAAGGGGAGTAAGCTTTAAGCTTAGTAAGTTTACATGTAAACAAAAAAAAATCATAGTATGTACTAAACAATAAACAATATTACATACTAAGCAAGAACAATCCACATTCCATGATCATGCTTACTCATTTCATCTCTTACCACATTTTAACCATATCACAAGCCAAATGCCCACTTTATTTAACATACATCCCTGCACTTATCACCAAATGATCACAAGAAACAACACATCATAATTTTCCCAATAAATCATTCATAAGACTACCAATCACTCGGTGTCAATCTTTAACAGGGTAGTATCGCACATAGCCCACCAACAAGAATATTTACGATGGTAATGCACTTATCCCACCAAATAATATAAATGATGGTATCGCACATAGCCCATCGTGGGTAATAAGGTAGTATCGCACTTAGCCCACCATCAAGAATTATTAAGGTGGTATCGCACACAGCCTACCATTTATTACTACGGATGTTATTTCACATTTACATATCTACCAAATTGAATCCCCTTGAATCATACATATTCCCAATCATACAATGCACCATTAAGTAACAACATGTGTATATAAGATGCATCGTTTACACATAAACTTACCTCGGTGCAAAACACGTTAATTAACGGTTTACTTTGTAACCTTGCCTTTTCCTCGGTCAAGGTTGATTCCATGCTTTTCTTAGTCTATAACAACAAAATTCACTCATCTAAAACATTTTATGATCGTAATGCATCAAAATCTATACTTAGGCAAAAATGACCATTTTGCCCTTACACTTTGACAAAATTACGATTTTTTCCCTAGGCTCGTAAACCATTTTTCAATACATTTTCTCATCAAACAAGCCTTGCTGAACATTTATTCCTCTTACAACTACTCACAAATCTATCTATTTCATGGATTTATTACACATTTTTAATCTTTGCATTCAAGTCCTATTTAGGTGTTTCCATGTTAACACCTTTCACAAAAGTTGTTTCTCATCTCCCTAACATTCATTTTCTTCCATAAAAACTCTCATAGAAAGTCCCTAGACTATCAACTATATCACAAATTAGTCCCCTCATTAACTAGCTTAAGCTTTGGAGACTCCAAAAGTGCAAAAATTGTCAAATAAAACCACCAAAATCACTTACTTGCAAGAGATTTGTTTTGCTGAAAATTTTGAACTCCAAGAACCCTTATTCCTCTAAATTTTTGGTGGTGGAAGAAGAAGCAATAGTAAAAGATGACAACATCTTTTATTCATCTTATTTTACTCATTTTTATCACCTAATTTCCACCAAAATTGACCAAAATTTAATGACTTGTCTCTCTAGCCTCTATATGGTCGGCCATCACTCATCCAATGGCCTAATTTCACTTTAAGGACCTCCAATTTGATATTCCTTGGCTATTAGACACCTCTCCCACTTATAATGGGACTTTCACACTATACGCGATTTAGTCCTTTTTCACAATTTCACATACAATTGCTAAAATTAAAGCACCAAAATTTTCATATAACCATATATTAATGCCATAACACATAAAATAATATCAAAATAATTTTCCTCAACCTCGGATTAGCGGTCTCGAAACCACTGTTTCGACTAGCCTCAAAATCGGGTTGTTACAGACATAGAGATATTGTAACAGTCCGGTTTATACCCTAGTCGGAACAGTGGTTTCGGGACCACAAATCTGAGTTCAAATAATATTTTAATATTATTTTCTATGACGTTGAAATGTGAATTAGTATGTGTGAAATTTTCATGCACTAATTTGTCTATCTGTGTGTTTAATTTGACAAAAGGACTGAATTGCATAATTGGTAAAAGTGGCCTTTTATTTGATTTTTGGCTAAATTGATATGGCTTTATTATAGTGAAGTCCTTAAAGGGCAAATAACCCATCTTTATTTATAGTGGATGGCAACATGGTTTATAACATGTTTTTATATGTTATTTTTATAAGTTAAAAGTTATATTATATTTATTTTATATGTTATATATATATTTTAATGAAAGAAACTTGGTTAGTGGATTTTCATTCATCCCTCTACCACCGATTATAGTAAGAACAGAAAAGGAGAAAATGTTCTTTTGATATTCGGCTACTATCAAGCAAAATTCAAGATTCGTTTTTGATCGGTTTTCGATAATTTCTACGTTTTTGCAATCGTTGCTTTGAGAGCTATCAAACCCATGTTTCAATTTAATGAATTGATGATGTTTGTGTGATATGCCATTGATTATTTGTTAAGCTTTTTGATGATTTTTGGTGTTAAATGAAAGGTAGGAGCTAGATGAACATACTTTGTTCTTGAATTTTTGATGAATTTAGCTAAATAGGGCTAAATTGAGAAAATGGCAAATTGAGGGACTAATTTGTGAATTTGATGAAAAATGTCGGCTTATATGTGATGTATGAATATTCGGCTAAGTATGAGCATGGGTAGATTTTGTGAATTTGATGTTTTGAGAAAAATGGACTAAATTGATAAAGTGTGCAAATATGAAGGTTAATTTGCAAATAGCCCTAAATATGTGTCTTTGGATTGAATTGAATGAATTAGTGAATAAAAGGGTTAATTCTGAATATGTTTAGATCAAGAACCAAGGAAAACGGACTTAGATCGCGGGAAAGCGAAAGTAACCGAGTAACCGTTTTCATTCTGATATATCGAATCTGAGGTAAGTCACTATGCAAATAAACGTACTTGTATGATATTATAATTGTTCATATGACTAATGTTGATAATGAATGCCTATGAGAGGTTTTGCGTATGAATTCTAAGATAAGTCCGATATAGTGATTAAGCCCGGGAAGCCCCGTACGAACCTAGGAATAGATAGGATTGGTTAAGTTACGACATAGATATTTGTTTTACTTTTATCATGTAAAACCACGTCTGGGATGTTGGCGTTGATTTGGGACTCATGTAAGACCCTGTCTGGGATAGTGGCATCAATATTTGATTATGTATAAGACCACGTCTGGGACGTTGGCATCGTTATGAACCTTACGTGTAAGACCATGTCTGGGATATCGGCATCGTATTGATTCGTATAAGACCCTGTCTGGGACAGTGGCATCGATATCCAAGTACATGTAAAACCTCATCTGGGACGTTGGCATTGTACTACTATTCCGAGCTTTCTGAGTATCCTACTATATTCCTATTGGTTCAATGGGCAAGTCTGTGATACGAATTACAAATTCGAGCTATGAACAATTATGTGATATTAAATCCGATCCAGGTACGTTGATTATACACTACATGTGTATATAAGGTAAGCATCTAAATGATCTTACTATGATAATATGTATATGGAATTTATGATATGATAAGAATTGTTTTGGCTAGACGAGCTATGTGTTCATATGATTCTTGAATGGTGAAAATGGCTAATATGGTTAAAAGTGTATGAAGCAAAGCAAATAAGTGAAAGTTTGCTAAGTGATTGATATGTGCCAATGTATTTTTGCATATATGCCTTCTATACTAAGTTTGTTTGTATATGACTTACTAAGCTTTTGAAAGCTTACTCTGTGTGTGTGTTTTCTCTATTTTATAGGTCGTCAAAGCTACTGAAGGCTCGGGACCGTATATGACTAGATATGGCATGTATAGGCTAGTCCTTGTTATGAGTTGTAATGTGAACTTAGCCATGTGATTTGGCTAGTTATGCTTGGTAATATGCTTAAAGGAATGTGATATGTGAAGTTGTTTTGGTATGAATAGTTGTTGTATGAAATGGTTATGATATGGTAAGTATATAGATGAATGATGCTTGAGCATAATTGTGATGTAGTCATGCAAATTAGTATGTTTGGATTTGGTTTTGAAGGTATAGCTGGAATGGATATTGAAAGTATTGTTGTGTGATTTCTTTAGTTGTCAAATATGCATGATTTGGAGTGGCTATTTGGTATATTTTGGTGGTTATATGTGAATGAAATGGGGTGATATATATGCTTGTAGGTTTGACCCTTATGGGTGTCAATTTTGGCCTTGTAAATGGCCTATAATGTCACACGATTGCGGCACACGGGCGTGCCTAAAGACTGTGGGTAACTAGCTTGATGTAGCTTGGTAGCACACGGCCTAGACACGGGGGTGTCAGCTAACCGTGGTGTACAAGTCAGTAGCTAGCTAAAAGTACACGGCCATGGCATACGGTCGTGCTTGGTGGCCGTGGTGGGGAAGTCAGTATATGGCCTAAGAGTACACGGCCTGAGTACACGAGCGTGCTTGGTGGCCGTGTGGACCAAGTCAATATAGGTCCACGAGGAGGACACACGGGGATGTCTTGAAGCCGTGGGAAGCACACGGTCTGCTTACATGGGCGTGTGACCCCTGAAACTTAGAAAAGTTTTTAATTTTCATGAAATTTTGTATGTGATTCGGTTTAGTCCCGACCCAATTTATAAGCATGCTATTGATCTCAAGGACACATTTAAGGGACATTGTGTTTGAGAATGATGAATGATTATATGAATTTCTGTATATGCTTTTCGATCTGTTCGGTAACACTCCTAACCCTAATGCGGCTACAGACTCGAGATAGGGGTGTTACAGATATAGTCAAGAGATAAATGGATTTTGGTAGGTGAGTATGTTCATAAGTTAGCAAATTACCAAGTTCTTGTGAATTTGTTCGTAACAACATGAACATGAGTTTAGTAATTCTAAGTTAAGAAATGTAATTAATCTAACACAATTATGTCATCTTAATTAAAATCATCTGTTGAAATCGTGCATTGGAACTTTTATTTTCTCTTTATTTATTTTACTTAGTTAAAAATATTAGTTTTTTAATCACCTCTTCCAACCGAAATATTTTTCTTCACCAAAGTGTTTTTAATTGCATTCATAATTAATTTTTTTCACAGTCCCTATGGGTACGATAGCTTGACATTTACTTGCCACTTTATTACTTGTTATGATTGTACACTTGCACATTTACGTTGTTCCACACTGCCACGACAGTTGTGTTGGCAAACTGTCCATCCCCTTGCCCCGAAAATCCTTCACTCCTTTACTTCTTGTTCCTCAATCTGCACCTAACAATCCACCACCACACACAACCCTTCCACAAGAAATTAAAAATAACTAACATTTAAGTATAGTCCAAGCTCCTAATGTAATGCTAAAACAAGAAAAATATTAATGAGATGTTGCAACACCCTCACCCGTATTCAACGCCAAAATAGGTTTACGGAGCATTACCAAACTTACAACACACTTAAACAAATTTTTCTCATACTTTTAATCAATAAATACAATTATCAATCAATCTCAATCAATTTGTCCTTTATACGAGCCTACGAGGTCTTGCACATGCATTTTGAGTGGTTCGGGACAAAACTGATAACTCGGGAAGCTTTGTCACACTTAGAAAATTTTTCTTAAAATAGGGGACATACGCCCGTGTGGCCAGGCCGTGTGTCTCACACGGCAACCAGACACGCCCAAGTCATAGGCTGTGTGGACATTCAAAATGCGAGCACATGGCCGTGTCCCAGCCCGTGTCCTACGTCAAAACAAGTGAGGTTACTGACTTGGGCCACACGGCCAACCACACGTCCGTGTGTCTAGCCAGTGTGCCCTTTGAAGTGGCCACACACACATGTGTGCCAGGCCGTGCCAAACCTGTAGGGTATACTGACTTATGGAACATGGCCAAGTCACACGCCCGTGTGCTAGGCCGTGTGCCAACTAGGGGGTATACTAACTTGTACCACACGGCTGATCACACACCCGTGTGCAAGACCGTGTGGAGGACACTGACTTCACTTCAATTTCAACACCAGGGGACACACGGCCCTGTAACATGATCGTGTGTCACACACGGCTGAAACACACTGTAACAGCGCGATTTTAGGGCTAGTCAGAACAGTGGTTTTCAGAACCAATAATCTGAGATCGGAGAAAATTATTTTAATATTATTTTATGTGTTATAACATGATTATATGAGTGCATAAAAATTTTGTTCGAAAAAGGACTAAATCGCATAAAAGATAGAATTTGTGTTATACTAATTTGAGGGTCAAATAGCTATAGAATATTAAACTGGAGGTCGTTAATGTGCAATTAGTCCTTTAGGGGAGTTTTGGTCGACCATAAAGACAAAGAAAAGACATGGTCAATGGTTAGGTAGTATTTGGTGACTTAATTAAGTAATAAAATAAAATAAAGAATCATCTTTCCATCTTCTTCTCCTTCTTCCACCGAAAATATAAACAAGATAGGGGTTTGGAGACTTGAAATTTTCAGCAACTTACACTCCTTGCAAGTAAGTGATTTTGGTGATCATTCTTGATGATTTTTGTACTTTTGGGACCCTTGTAGCATAATCTAGCTAATAAGTGCGCTATTTTGCAAAATGGTTGAGAATCTAGGGTTTTACCATGTGAGTATTTATGTGTTTACTAAAATTTTATGGAAGAAAATGAATCTTAGTGGTTTAATGAACAACTTTCGTGAAAGGATTGTTGCATGAAAACTCCTAATAGGACTATTTTGTAAAAGTTATAAAATGGATAGTAAATGTGTGTAATGATTGGAATTTTGAGTTGCTCTAAGAGAGAATATGAATCGGCTAGGCTTGGGTGTGTGAAAAATGAACATATTTCATTTTACGAGCCTAGGCGCAAAATTGTAATTTTGTAAAAGTCTAGGGGCAAAATGGTAATTTTGCCAAAATAGGATTTTTAGAGTGATTTGATTTATGTGGTTACTTAATTAGCTAAATATGTCATTATAGATCAAGAAGAACATGGGACCAACCTTGACTGAGGAAAAGGCAAGGTTTCAAACTAAGTCTCAGATTGACATATTTAGTATCAAGGTAAGTTTATATGTAAATGATACATCCTTTTTACTTATGTCCTTACATATTAATGCATTTTCTTAAATGTGAATGAATATTATTGATATTCATTAAAACGATAGAAAGAGAGGAAACTCTCAGATGAACATTCAGAATAAGAAAATGATACGGATAAAATCCATGAATAAGTGGTTGTTGGTGGGCTGTGTGTGAAACCACCGAATTTATTGTTGTTGGTGGGCTGTGTGCGATACCACCGAATTTATTATTGTTGGTGGGTTGTGTGCGATACCACCATGTTATATGATTATTGGTGGGCTGTGTGCGATCCCCCACCGTGTTATTTCTTATTGGTGGGCTATGTTTATGTTATACATTTGGAATGTGGTAAGATTTGAAATGAGTAAATACAATTACGATGACCTAAATTTTTCCTGATTAGTATGTAAGGTTTTTGATTGATAAGTATGTGGTATGATGTTCATTGTTTACATATAGACTTACTAAGCTTAAAGCTTACTCCCTTCTTTTTTCCCTTGTTTTATAGTGTCAAAGAGCCAGCTCGAGATACGGAGGCCGTCGAAGGATCATCCACACTATTCACACATTTTGGTATAGTTAGATTTAGCATTTTGAGTATGGCATGTATAGAGACCTAGTCTTTTATCGAATGTCATATTGTTTTGGCCAAACGTGTTGGCTTATTTGAGGATGAATTCTTTTGTATAAGGCCATAGGTGATGGCTATTTCTTATTAATATGTGAAATGATGATGTATTTCATAAATGTACAAGTTGCATGGTAGAGTAAATGGTATAGTTATACATGAATAAATAGGTTGCTTGATATGGCTTATGATGGTGCAAGTAGGGCTGGTAGAAAGGGCTTGGTAAATAGCCTTATTTTTGTCCACATAGGTAGACACACGGCCGTGTGTCTAGGCCGTGTGTGACACACGGTTTGCCCCATGTGTGTGTTGTTTGGCCGTGTGCCCCCTGCATTCTAAGTTGGCAAAATAGAATATCCAGTAGTAACCACACGGGCTGAGACATGACCGTGTGTCTTAACCGTGTGGAAGACACGGCCATAGGACATGGGCGTGTGCCCAAGCCATGTAAAGTCTGCACCTGAATTTAGGAATTTAATTCACCACACGGTCTAAAGACACGATCGTATGCCTTGGCCATGTGAACTTATTAGGTTAATGATGTCAGAAACAGAATGTCAAAGTTTTTGCATACGGGCTAAGACATGGGCGTGTCATGGCCATGTGAGGGACACGAGCCATGGAGACGGGCGTGTGTCAGGCCGTGTGAAAGGCCCTTTATTTTTGAATTGAGAAATTAAATCCACACGGGCGTGGGACACGGGTGTGTCCCTATATGCTTAGGCCGTATAAATCACACTCTGTCAACATGACCATGTTATCCAGTCACACGTGCGTGTTGCCCTTTCACATGGGCGTGGGCCCCTTTTTTTATTAACATTTTTCATAGTTGTCCAAAGAACTCAATTTGATCCCGAAACGATTCGAAGATGTGTCTTGGGCCTCATAGGCCCATATTATGGTTGTTAAGATGAAGTTTGAAAACTTTTATATTTTGAACTAAATTTATAACCAGAAAATGCATGTTAGCTTGTGTCTCAGATAGGTAACACCTCATACTCTGTCCCGACATCAGATATGGGTAAAGGGTGTTACATTTAGTGATATCAGAGCTATAGTTTAGTCGGTTCTCAGACTATCGTAGCATGTGTGAGAGTCTTGCTATACATGCTATAAATATATTATGATAATATGGTGATTCCTTACAATTTCATACTGTGTTTTCATATAGTGAATGGATCCCGACTAAGCTGCTGCTGATGATGCTGCTAGTAATACGCCGACTCCCGCGTAAGGGACCGCGCCAGTAGAAAGTAGACCTGAGACCTTGGGTCAAGGAGAAGAGGCTCAGGAAACCTTTCTCCATAAGTAATTGGTATACTGAATTTGTACGAGCAAATCCTAATGCTCAACCTCCTCCAGCCCCTTCTATACCTCAGCTGGTCCCCGTAGCTCCTCAAGGTATTGATTTGGTAAGAAGGACTTGACCCCCGATTGATAAGATTCGAAAACAAGGGGCTGAGAAAGTAGAGTTCTGGCTTGAGAACTCTATGCGGGTATTTGGTGAACTTTCCTGCATGCTTGAACAATGCTTAAATTGTGTTGTATCATTACTGAGGGACTCGGCATACCACTGGTGGAAAACGCTGACATCTGTAGTTCTGAGGAAGAAAGTGACATGGGATTTCTTCTTAGAAGAGTTCTGAGAGAAATATATAATGCAGAGGTTCATCGATCAGAAACGGAAAGAGTTTCTCAAATTGAAGTAAGGCAAAATGTCTGTGGCAGAGTATGAACGTGAATTTGTCAGACTTAGTAAGTATGCTCGAGAGTGTGTGCCTACCGAAGCTATTATATGTTAGAGATTCAAAGATGGGCTGAATGAGGATATTAAATTGTTAGTCGGTATTTTAGAGTTGAAAAAATTCGTGGTATTGATCGATAAAGATTGTAAGTCTGAAGAGCTGAATAAGGAAAAGAGAAAAGCTATGATTGAAGCCCGAGATGTAAGGAAGAGGCTGATGATCAAGTCGTTCCAATCCCAATCAAAGAAGTCCAAAGAAAAGAACCCTCAGACAACCGCTTCAACTGGGTATTCACAACGAGATCATGGTAAAACATATTCAGGCTCTAGAGTTCAAGCCACCTCGATGGCAAGTGTGGGTAATGCGAAGTCAAATAAAATCGAGTGCTAGAATTATGGTAGACAACATATTGGGGAGTGTTGGGGAAACAATCGAGCTTGCTACAAGTGTAGTTCACTAGACCACTTCATTCGAAATTGTCCTGAGATGGATGAGAAAGATAAAAAACAAGAAGTGAGAGCGAGTAATATACCTTCAAGGGGTAGACCACAGAAGAACCCGGGAAATGGGACTAGCAGTAGAGGTGTGTCTAGAGATTCTACTGAGAGATCAGAGGGTAGAGCGCCTGCAGGGACTTATTCCATTCACGCTCGCGAAGAGGCATCATCCCCATATGTGATTACGGGTACTTTTTCTCTTCATGATATTTCTATTGTTGCTTTGATTGACCCAGGGTCTACTCATTCATATGTTTCTATGAAATTGGTGTCTAGCATGAATATGATTATTGAATCTACATAGTTTGTGATAAAAGTGTCAAACCCGTTAGGCAAGCATGTGATAGTTGACAAAGTGTGTAGAAATTGTCCCTTGATGATTAGAGGCCATTGTTTTTCGGCTAACCTCATGCCACTACCGTTTGATGAATTTGACTAATCCTTGGCATGGATTGTTTGACTGTTCATAATGTGTTAATAAACTGTGGTAGTAGGTTTATTGAACTTAGATGTGTAAATGGAGATATTATTCGGGTTGAATCAGGTGAACCAGATAGCTTGCCTGTAGTAATTTCTTCTATGGTAGTTGAGAAATGTATAAGAAAAGGGTATGAGTCCTATCTTGCATTTGTGATAAATACCCAAAAGTCGGAGGTAATGATTGAATCAGTGTCTATGGTATGCAAGTATCCGAACGTGTTTCCGGAATAGTTACCTGGATTGCCTCCAGTTAGTAACCTGGATTGCCTCCAGTTAGGGAGGTTGAGTTTGGTATTGAGTTGGTACCTGGTACGGCACCTATTTTGGTTGCCCCGTATGGGATGGCACAGTTGGAGTTAAAGAAATTGAAGCCTCAGTTACAAGAGTTGACAGATAAAGGTTTCGTAAGGTCGAGCTATTCTCTGTGGGGTGCTCCAGTAAAAGAAAGACGGGTCGATGAGGTTATGTATAGACTACAGACAGCTCAACAAGGTTACAGTTAAGAACAAGTACCCCCTGCCAAGGATCGATGATTTTTTTAATCAATTGAAGGGAGCCACTATGTTTTTCAAGATAGACTTGAGGTCCGGTTATTACCAGTTGAGAGTCAAAGACTCAGATATGCCGAAAGCCGCATTCCAGACAAGGTATGGTCACTATGAATTTTGAGTTATGCCTTTTGGTTTGACCAACGCCCCTGCTATGTTTGTGGATATGATGAACCGCATCTGCCGGCCATATTTGGATAAATTTGTTGTAATCTTTATTGATGATATATTGATTTATTCTCGTGATGAGAATGAGAATGTTGAGCATTTGAGAATGGTTTTGCAAACTTTGAGAGAGAAACAATTATATGCCAAGTTTAGTAAAAGTGAATTTTGGCTTAAGGACGTCAGTTTTTTGGGGCACATTGTTTCGGATGACGATATTTGAGTTAACCCGAGTAAGATTTTAGCGATTGTTGATTGGAAGCCGCCAAGGAATGTATCCGAGGTTAGAAGTTTTCTAGGCCTAGCTGGTTATTACCGACGATTTGTCAAAGGATTTCCCATGATAGCTACCCCGATGACGAGGCTACTACAAAAAGATGTGAAGTTTGAGTGGACAGAAAAGTGCCAACATAGTTTTGAGAAACTAAAGCCATTGTTGACTGAGGCTCTAGTACAACCTGAACTGAGAAAAGAATTTGTGGTCTATAGTGATGCATCCTTGAATGGATTGGGTTGTGTACTCATGCAAGAAGGCAAGGTGATAGCTTATGCCTCTAGACAGTTAAAGTCGCACGAGAAGAATTACCCGACACATGATTTTGAATTAGCCACCATTGTATTTGAATTAAATATATGAAGACACCATTTGTATGGTGAGAAATGTCGGGTATTCACTGATCATAAAAGCCTAAAGTACCTGATGACTCAAAAGGAATTGAATCTAAGGCAATGAAAATGGCTAGAGTTGATAAAGGCTTACGAGTTAGTTATTGACTACCATCCGGGAAAGGCGAACCTGGTCGCTAATGTCTTGAGGAGGAAATCCTTGTTTGCACTGAGAGCCATGAATACATGGTTAGCTTTATCGGATGATTGTTCCATTCTAGCTGAGTTGAGAGCTGGACCGATGTTTCTCCAAGAGATTTGTGAAGCTCTGAAAGGTAGTGATTTGCAAGCCAAAAGAGTTCAGTGGGAGTCGGGTGTTGAGTCAGACTTTTGTATTAGTTCTGATGGATGTTTGATGTTTCTAGATAGGGTCTGTGTACCAAGAGATGATGAACTTATTAGGAAAGTTTTACATGAAGCACATAGTAGATGTTTATCTGTACATCCAGGCAGCACAAAAATGTTTAATGACTTGAAGAAATGGTATTGGTGGCCGGGTATGAAGAAAGATATTTCTGAGTTTATATCGAGATGCTTAATTTGTCTGCAAGTGAAGGCTGAACACCCAGTACCCTCTAGTTTACTTCAGCCTATTATGGTTCCCGAGTGGAAATAGGACCGTATTACTATGGATTTTGTGATAGGTTTACCCTTGACATCGAAAAAGAAAGATGTTGTATGGGTTGTGGTTGATAGGCTTACTAAGTCGGCTCACTTTATACAAGTACGCATTGACTATTCACTTCATATGTTGGCAGATCTGTATGTGTCAAAAATTGTGAGATTACACGGAGTACTGTTGTCGATTATTTCGGATCGAGATCCGAGATTTACATCACGGTTTTGGAAAAAGTTGCAAGAGGCCTTGGGCACGAAGTTAAATTTTAGTACAGCTTTCCATCCGCAAACCGATGGACAGTCGGAGAGGATAATACAGATACTTGAAGACATGCTTCGATGTTGTGTTTTAGAATTTCAAGGTCATTGGGAAAAGTACTTACCATTAGTAGAATTTGCCTACAATAACAGTTTCCAGTCGAGTTTCTAAAATGGCGCCTTATGAGGCATTATATGGGCGTAAGTGTCGAATGCCCTTGTATTGTACCGAACTCAGAGAAAATCAAATTCACGGGGTTGATTTGGTCAGAGAAACCAAAGAGAAAGTAAAAGTGATATGTGATTGTTTAAAAGCTGCTTCTGATAGACAAAATTCCTACACAGATTTGAAACTGAAAGAGATTGAGTTTCAAGTTGGTGATAAGGTATTTTTAAAAGTGTCACCATGGAAGAAAGTTCTCAGATTTGGCCGGAAAGGCAAACTGAGTCCGCTCTTTATCGAACCAACTGGGATTACCGGGAGGATAGGGCTGGTAGCTTATCGTTTGGCTTTGCCATCTGAGTTGGAAAAGATTCATGATGTATTCCACGTGTCTAGGTTACGTCACTACCGATCAGACCCTTCGCATGTGATTGTACCAACAGAGGTAGAAGTTCAACCGGACATGACTTATGGCGAAGAGCCGGTTAAGATTTTGGCACGAGAAGTCCAACAGTTAAGAAATAAAAGTATAGCCCTTTTGAAAGTACCATGGCAAAGACATGGGGTAGAGGAGGCTACATGGGAGCCCGGGGAGGCTATGAGAAATCAATATCCCAACTTTTTTATCGGTAAGATTTCGGGGACGAAAATCCCTAAGGGGGAGAATTGTAACAGCCCGATTTTGGGGCTAGTCAAAACAGTGGTTTTGGAACTACTAATCCGTGATTAGAGAAAATTATTTTAATATTATTTTATTTGTTATATCATGATTATATGATTGCATGAAAATTTTGGTGAATTAATTGTAGTGATTACTTGCTTAATTTCGAAAAAGGACTAAATCGCATTAAAGGCAAAATTTGTGCTCTACTAATTTGAGGTGTCAAATAGCTATAGAATATTAAATTGGAGGTACTTAATGTGCAATTAGGCCTTTAGGGGAGTGTTGGCCGACCATAGAGACAAAGAAAAGACATGGCCAATGGTTAGGTAGTATTTGGTGACTTAATTGGGTAATAAAATAAAATAAAGAAAAGCTATCATCTTTCCATCTTCTTCTCCTTCTTCCACCGAAATAAAAACAAGAATAGGGGTTTGGAGGCTTGAAATTTTTAGAAACTTACAATCCTTGCAAGTAAGTGATTTTGGTGATCATTCTTGATGATTTTTGTACTTTTGGGACCCTTGTAGCATAATCTAGCTAATGAGGGGGCTATTTTGCAAAATGGTTGAGAGTCTATAGTTTTACCGTCTGAGTATTTATTTGTTTGTAGAAATTTTATGGAAGAAAATGAATCTTAGTAGTTTAATGAACAACTTTTGTGAAAGGATTTTTGCATGAAAACTCCTAATAGGACTATTTTGTAAAAGTTATAAAATGGATAGTAAATGTGTGTAATAATTGGAATTTTGAGTTTCTATAAGAGAGGATATGGATCGGCTAGGCTTGGGTGTGTGAAAAATGAACATATTTCATTTTAAAAGCCTAGGGGAAAAATCATAATTTTGTGAAAGTCTAGGGGCAAAATGGTAATTTTGCCAAAATAGGATTTTAGAGTGATTTGATTTATGTGGTTATTTAATTAGCTAAATATGTCATTATAGCTCATGAAGAACGTGGGATCAACCTTGATCGAGGAAAAGGCAAGGTTTCAGACTAAGTCTCAGATTGACATATTTAGTATCGAGGTAAGTTTATGTGTAAATGATACATCCTTTTTTCTTATGTCCTTACATATTAATGCATTGTGTGAAATGTGAATGAATATTATTGATATTCATTCAAATGATTGAAAGAGAGGAAACTCTCGAATGAACCTTCAGAATAAGAAAATGATACGGATAAAATCCATGAATAAGTGATTGTTGGTAGGCTGTGTGCGAAACCACCGTATTTATTATTGTTGGTGGGCTGAGTGCGATACCATCGAATTTATTATTATTGGTGGGCTGTGTGCGATACCACCATGTTATATTATTATTGGTAGGCTGTGTTCGATACCACCATGTTATTTCTTAATGGTGGGCAGTGTGTGAAACCACCGTGTATCCAGTATTAATCTGAACTGTTCATCGAGAAACTTTGACTAAGTGAAATTATGTGTGGCTATGTGGTGACAAGTGCAAGGTATAAGTGCATGTAAATTTGAGCCGTGTTTATGTTATGCATTTAGAATGTGGTAAGATTTGAAATGAATAAGTACAATTACGATGACCTAAATTGTTTCTGATTAGTATGTAATGTTTTTGATTGATAAGTATGTGGTATGATGTTTATTGTTTACATATAGACTTACTAAGCTTAAAACTTACTCCCTTCTCTTTTCCCTTGTTTTATAGTGTCAAAGAGCCAGCTCGGGATACAGAGACCGTCGGACGATCACCCACACTATTCACACATTTTGGTATAGTTAGATTTAGCATTTTAAGTATGGCATGTATAGGGACTTAGTCTTTTATCGAATGTCATATTGTTTTGGCCAAACGTGTTGGCTTGTTTGAGGATGAATTCTTTTGTATAAGGCCATAGTTGATGGCTATTTCTTATTAATATATGAAATGATGATGTTTTTCATGAATGTGCAAGTTGCATGGTTGAGTAAATGGTATAGTTATACATGAATAAATAGGTTGCTTGATGTGGCTTATGATGGTGCAAGTAGGGGTGGCAAAGAGGGCTTGATAAATATCCTTATTCTTGTCCACACAGGTAGACACATGGTCGTGTGTGACACACGATCTGCCCAATGGGCGTGTGGTTTGGTCGTGTGTCGCGCTACATTCTAAGTTGGCAAACAGAATGCTAGTAGTAACTACACGGCCTGAAACACGACTGTGCGTCTTAACTGTGTGGAAGACATGGTCATAGGACATGGGCGTGTGCTCAGGCCATGTGAAGTCTACACCAGAATTTAGGAATTTAATTTGCCACACGATCTAAGGACACGGGCGTGTGCCTTGGCCATGTGACCTTATTAGGTTGATGACATCAGAAACAGAATGTCAAGGTTTTTGCTCACAGGCTAAGACACGGGCGTGTCATGGCCGTGTGAGGGACATGGGCCATGGAGACTGACGTGTGTTAGGCCGTGTGAAAACCCCTGTAGGTTCGAATTAAGAAATTAAATCCACACGGGCATGAGACACGGGTGTGTCCTTATATGCTTAGGCCGTTTGAATCTCACGATCTGTCAACATGACCATGTTATCCAGTCACGCGGGCATGTGCCCCTATTTTGACATTTTCAATAGTTGTCCAAAGAACTCGATTTGATCACTTGACATAATATAAAACTAACCATATGCATAAGCTATCGATGGATTATGTTCATTTCTCACAATAGTCTCCCCATCTGCATACCAAGCAATCTCCTCACCATGACGAATTTCCCTTGGACTACATCCACAAACGCCAACCAAAGCCTTCATCAAACAAATAAATAGAACAAAATACCCAAAAAGCAAGGGAAAATAATAATATACGAGAGGGATCTAAACCGAAGCGGTGTGATAAAGTGACATTCTCCTTGGATCGGTCGGCATCCACATGCAAGTTCTCGAGTAAAAACACCGTGGCTTGCTTCGAGCCGATGACGATGCCGGTGAGCTCTCGCAATCGATAGATGTTTCTGGAAAGTGTTTGGATGATGAAGTTGTTGAAGACGAAGGTGAATTTACAGCTTTTGAGTTGCTTGAACCTAATTTCTTCGATTTCGATCCTCTTCTCGAAGACATTTTCACCTCACCAAAAATTCTCCGTTCTACACACTTAACAAAAAGAAAAAATAAGCAACTCGAAATTAGAAAATATGAAATTCAATCTAAAAAGGTAGAAATTAGTTTCGGAAATCGCTACATTGTTACAAAATCGATTTACAGCAGCAGAAATTTGAAGCAATTCCAAGGTTCTTGACTTTCCTAAAGTAATCAAACTGTTAATGAAAAAAATCAACTTTCTCCGTCAATTTTGTAGACAAATTCAGTTGACTTGTACAACTCAGAAGAAGAAAATGGAAATCAACTTCCTTTTATATCCTCTATTTTCTCTATCATCCAACACAAAAACAGTACAATTGAAAAAAAAGAGTAAAAACACAGGAAAGTTTTTTATCAAAAAAACTAAAATCTATTTTTTCAAAAAATATGCAAAAAAAAAAAAATCATCTCTCCAGTCCAAACAAAATGACAATAAGAAAGCTTACCTTCGCAGAATCAAAGAAGCATTGTCGATTAAAAAAGACTATATAGAATCTATAGATCTAACAGTTAGGAGAAAAAAGTTGAGAGAAAAAGATTACAAGTTTTTCTATATAGAGTAAAAGAAAAACATCATCACTCATCAGTACAAGAGTAAAAGAAATAGAAAGAGAAATACGCCTTCTTTTTTCTTTAACTTTTCTTTAATTCGTCAATAATTTTAGTAGGAATATAGCTTTTTTGCTTGCCTTGGAAGCGATGCCACTCATCAAAGCCCCAATGGCAAACGGCAATTTTCAGTCCCCAAGTTTTTTAGAGGAAAAAGTAAATTAAAAATAAATAAATGGGTGGTGATGTGTAATTTTTGCTTTTTGCTTGATGATTGAATTTATTTTATTTTCTTTCTTTCTTTTCTTATTTTAGCGCGAAATGAGTAATGAGTTTAGAAGACACGATCACGAGAGTCGCGTGAGAATGAGGCAAGTAAGAGAGGAGAGGTGGGACAAAAGATGGGGCCCAGATTTGCGTTAGTACACGTGTCTGAACTTGCGAATTATTTTAGATTAGCATAAGATGAAATGAGACAAATTTTTGTTAAAAAGAAGAAAATGCCGTACTTCTGTTTTTCTTTTTTCAATTTTGTAATAATAATAACCTATCATTTTCTCGCTACAATAATATCCTTTTAATTAGTAAATTTAAAAGTCAAAACTCTTAAACTAAATTAAATCATATTATGTTCGACACACAAAAAACCATTGGACTATTTTAGCACTCATACCTTGAAATATATATTTTTAAATTAACTATTTAATTCAATTCCTTTTTGGTATTATTTAATATTCTTTTCTTTAATGCAATTTTTAAATATTTGATAGAGATATTGATTTCTAATTAATTATTTGAATCAAGTTCGGTAAAGTTTTCTACAAGGTTTTTATTTTTTTCCATTAAAAAATGAACTCAATACCTCTAAAACCATTCATTATTAAAATTAAAAGCATGAGCTTTCTTCTTTTTTCTTAACATGTCCTTTTTCTTATATTAATTTGTTAGATTTAGAAAAACAAAAAATTGATAGATTGTTAGAAAATACTAACACTTTGTTTAGTTGAGGGAGTAGGAATAGATTAAAGTCTAATTCGGTGAGCCTACCACTAAATTAATGTTTTGTTGGCTATAATAGCCTATTACAACCTATGTTGAATAGGGTTCTATTCCGGGAAAAGGTTGTATAGTCGTTCCCTTACCTTCCCACTAAATAGGCATTTAACTCGGTGAAAAGGGAGATTTTTTTTCCCATTTTTAATTTTTGCCCTCACCTTTACCTGGGACGAAAATGTTGTAACTGGAACTATCATCGTTCTCCTCGATCTCACTGATAACTTCATTTCCTTTCCATCTCTACCAAGGGTATCGGTCCTCTTTTTTTTAAACACTTCCCTTTTTTTTTTCCTTTGGTTGTAGAGAAAACCTACTCAGTCAAATAAAGTCATCAACCTCCACTCTTTTTTCTTTTTCTTTTTCTTTTCCTCAGTCGATATTGTGAGAGCTTTATTCTTTTTCTTTTCCTCGGTTTCTCTATGTCTTGGTGTCAATTATTACCTTTTTTTTCTTTCTTTTTCTCAGGTACCAAACAGCTAAAAAAGAAACTGTAAAAAATAGAATGTCGGTAATGATAATATATCGCAAAGAAATAAAAATAAAGAACACACAGATTTTTACGTGAAAAACCCATTTGAAAAAAAAACCACGGGCAGGGGAGAAGAAAATTCACTATGTGGAATTCGAATGATTACAAGAGGAGTAGACTATGTCTATTTATAGGTTTGTAAAACCATATTCTAATAGGAGTGTAGAAAGATTGAAACACCTTATTCTAATCAATATCAAATAAATGGAGTTTAATAAGGTTTAAAAAACCTTATTCTAAAATAAAATAAAAGAAGTGTAGTTTTATATGGATTTTACTTTTATTTTACTTTACCACTATATTTTATTTAAATAAGGATTCAAGTCACTTAATTCTAACAATCTCCACCTTGACACGAATTCTCAATGAACAATTTCTTCATCGCAAACTCTCAACGAACAAGTTCTCCACCTCTTCCATAAAACCCCTTAAGGGTTTAACTTCAACAATGAACACCAACCAAGTCTAAGCAATGCTCAAACTTGGTTATAGGAAGTGACTTAGTCATCATATCTGTAGGATTTTCATGAGTACTAATTTTGCTCACAACAATATCACCACGAACAATAATATCACGAACAAAATGATACCAAACATCAATGTGTTTTGTTCTATCATGAAACATTTGATCTTTTGTAAGGAAGATGGCACTCTGGCTATCACAAAATACTGTACTGGTTTGAAGGTCTTCATTGAGTTCACTAAAAAGTCCCTTCAACCAAATAGCTTCTTTACAAGCCTTAGTAATCGACATGTACTCAGCTTTAGTGGTAGACAAAGTGACTGTAGTTTGCAAAGTGGCTTTCCAACTGATTACATAACCTCCAATTGTAAAGACGTAACCTGTAAGAGACCTTCTTCTATCAAGGTCCCCAGCAAAATCAGCATCAACATTCCTAATAACTCCATCTCTAGTTCTTCCAAAATGTAAGCAAATATTAGTAGTACCTCGTAAGCATCTTAAAATCCATTGAACTGCTTTCCAATGTCCTTTACCGGGATTCACCGTATATCTGCTAACTGCACTGACTGCATATGATAAATCTGGACGTGAACAAACCATAGCATACAATGAGAGATCCCACTGCACTAGAGTATGGAACATGTGACATGTACTCAATCTCATCATCTGATTGATACGAGCACGCCCGGGCACCAACGATTTTTTAAATTTGTGGAGCTCGTTATTAGCTCACCCTTAGCGCATTTTAAATATTTAATTGCGGGAATAAAATTAGTTAACTTAGTTTAAGTTAATTAAATTGCTGAAATGAAATTTAATTAATTTAGTTTAAGTTAATTAATTAATTCAGTCATTTATTTTTATTTTTTTTGCTACATGTTATTTTATATTAATTAAATTGTTTAGTTAATATAGTTTTTAATATGTCTAGTGTTTAAAATAAAGTCTTTAAATTTTGTCAAGTTAAAATTTTAGTCAAATTGATGTTGGTTTATGTGTTTTATAGGTACCGCCCAATGTGAAATAATTTAAGCAAAATTATGCACGGTTGAAGGAGCAATGCATGGTGGCTAAATTAATTTGATGGACATATTTTTCTTCAAGCATGGGACGCCACAAATTGAGCATGTTTTGATCGAATATTGAGGGAATAATGTGGAGCATTATAGAGATTGGAGCAGGAAAGCCAAAAAGAAAGCTAGTGGAGGAATATTGGTGTGGTGCTTTGGAATAAATAATTAACATGTATGTGTGGCTTAGAAGGTCAATCACTTGGACGGCAACATGGAATATTGTGGATGATTAAACAAAGCCAACATTCAATTAGAATATTTAAATGGTGAGCAAAGCCATGAAATGATTTTTAAAGTGCCTAGCATGGACGGCAAAGGTGGAGCTTATTGTTATTTTATTCAAGCATGGAAGGCATGGTGGAGCTTATTGTTATTTTATTCAAGCCTAAATGGAGCATGGAAGATCACAAATCATGGATATAATAAATTAAACAAAAGCTTGAGCAAGGGAATTGGAGATGGACGACAGAAGCTATGTGAAAGCAAGGGACACATGGAAATTATGGGAAAATAAAATAAAGCATGTGTGATTGAATGGTAATGGATGGAATTAAATAATACAAAGCAACATTCATCATATGGACGGCAAAAGCTTGTGCTATGGAAAGAATAGTGGGACGGCAAGGATTAAAAAAAAACAAGGGAAGTATGGAGCTTAATTTTTCTTGGCCGAATATGGAGAACAAGTTTTTATGGTTTCATGAATTATAAACTCTTAAAGGAAGCATGGAGAACAAATAATGAAGAATAAAGCATGGTGGCTGAGTTCATGACTACCACTTCAAGGAATCTTCATTAGTTTATTATTTATGTTGACTACATGGAAACTATGGATTGAATAATTAAGATAAAGTATGATAAGCACAACCATGAGCAAGTGACGGCATGGAGGCTTTGTGCATGAATTGGAGCATGGGCTGAATTTTAAAAATCCTTGAAGACATGTGCTAAATTGAAGGAAAGTGTAGTGGACAACACGAAGAATAATTCAAGAACCATGAACAAGCTATGAGGTGGACGGCAACAACTCTGGAGAGTGGGATTTGAAAATTGTTTTGAACATTCGGCAACCTAACTTTAGGCTGTAAATATTTTTGCTATTTTTCATTTGGAGGACAGAATTTTTATGAATGAAATTTTATGAACTTTGTTCATTTGAGTGAGTTTATCTCCTCTTCGGTTTCGTACAAGTTTCGTTAGACTTATCAAGCTTGCTTGTGGCGTCTTCGACTTGTTGAACTTATCACCAATTTCGATTGGTGTGGCGTTCATCAACCTATCTCCATCTATTCACCTTAACGATATAAGAAACGGGGTGACACTGTTATATAGTGTTGAATCTTTCTTAAGTTAAGTTCGTATTTCCATTTCCATCATCAATTCCATATTTCCACCTTAAACATTATAGAATCCGGGGTGACACTCTTTAGTGTTGAATCGCTTCTCATTTAAGTTCTTTATCCATCTCCATTAAATTATCCTTTTATCTATCTTATTTATTTTTATTTCATTCCACCGAACCAAACCATCTCCTATTTTATTCAATTAAAGCTTTCGCAAATTCATCCTTATTTTCCAATTATTTTTCGAAGGCTTGATTCCTCATCGTAGACGATTGGGCAACCCGCATACGTTTCGACTCACCCCGAGCCGATTTGTATCACTAATTGTGGAAACAAAGCCGATGAAAGTCTAGAATGGGCTGCTAAAGGAGTACTAACAGGCTTAGCACTCTGCATATTGAACCTGCAAAGAACTTTCTCAATGTACCCTTCTAACTTAGGTACAATTTACTTGCTTTTCTATCTCTGAGAATCTTCATACCAAGTATCTTCTTTGCTGGTCCCAAATCTTTCATCTCAAATTCTTCACTTAGTTGCCCTTTGACCTTTCTTATCTCTCATTTATCCTTCGCTGCTATCAACATGTCATCAACATAAAAGAGTAGATATACAAAAGAACCATCACTGCTTTTCTTAAAGTAAACACAACTATCAAAGCTACTTCTTTTGAAATCATGAGAAGTCATAAAGGAATCAAACCTCTTGTACCACTATCTTGTTGACTGTTTCAAACTGTAAAGGGACTTTTTCAGCAAGCAAACATAGTCCTCTTTTTCTAAGACTGTAAAACCCTCTGCTTGTTTTATGTAAATATCCTCATCAAGTTCTCCATACAAAAATGCGCTTTTACATCTAATCGCTCAAGCTCTAAATCATAGATTGCCACAATACCAAGCAAAGCTTCGAATCGAATTATGCTTCACGACTGGGGAGAACACATCTGTAAAGTCCACTCCTGGAATTTGACTGTAATCCTTTGCAACATGCATTGCTTTATATCTGGGTTCTTCAACTTCTTAGGTTCCTTCTTTATTTTTAAACACTCATATACAATGAACAACCTTTTTGCCTTTAGGAAGTTTCACAAGATCCCATGTTCTATTTTTGTGGAGTGGCTCCATCTCTTCTTGCATAATGAGACATCCACTTTTCTCGAGTCTTCACAGCTAATCGCCTCAGAATAATTAGATGGCCTTTGATTTGCATCTATATCTTCAACCACATTTAAAGCATAAGCAACTAGATCAGCCTCGGCACACTTCTTTGGAAGTTTAATTTCTCTTCTAGTTTTGTTTCTGGCAATAGAGTATTGTGGTGAAGAAGCAACTCTATTATGAATTTTTGTATTGGCTTAAGGAGTTGGCTCTGTTGTAGATTCTAGATTAATCTGATGCTCCACCTACTTTTGATTTTTTTTATTGGAAGAGTCGTTAAGTGATAAGTTAGGTAGCATAGCAGTTTCATCAAAAACAACATATTTGCTAATCACAACTTTTTTATTTTCAGGACACCATAACTGTAATACCCCTAACCCATATCTGACGCCGGAACAGGGCTACAGAGCATTATGGACTTAAACTCAAACAATTATACATTTTATATTCATTTCTCATATCAAACAAAGCCAGAGGCCCTAAATAGTCATTAAAAAGGGTTCGAGACTAAACCGAGTACTTAAGAAATTTTAAGACAAGGAAAAATTTTAAAGTGCAGGGGACACATGCCCGTGTGGCAAAGCCATGTGTCTCACACGGCCAAGTGATACACTCGTGTCTCAAGCCGTGTGGGCATTCGAAAAGGGGACACACGATCGTGCCCCAGCCCGTGTCTTACCCCATGTAACTCACTAACTTGGGTCACACAGCCAAACCACACGCCCGTGTGCCAGGCCGTGTACCATTCGAAATGGCCTTATACACCCATGTGCCAGGCCATGTGCTAGGCCGTGTGAAAACTAAAAGGTATATTGACTTGTGCCACACAGCCAAGCCACACGTCCGTGTGCTAAGCCATGTGAAGCTACTGACTTTATTTCTATAGAAGTATCATGGGACACACGGCCATGTCACCTAGCCGTGTACCACACGCGCCTAAGACACACGCCCATGTCTCTGCCTGTGTGGACAAAAATAGCCATTTTCCAAGCCATATTTCTCACCCGAATAGGTTCCAACCTATACACATCAAATTGCATATAACCATGGCACAATTGAGCATTCAAAACCAACCAATTTCAAGTTTATGACATGATCCATCCACACATACAACATGACATTCATAACATATTTATTTTACCACTTTAAAACATACCAATTATACATCCAAAATCTACCTAAATGGTCAAATACATACATGAGACATTGCCTAAAACTTAACTTGCATACACATCTCAATTTCAACCAATTAATGCCAAACACAATTTCACATGCAAAGCATTCATAAAGCAACCATACACTACATATCAAGGGGCTATTTGAACATATATATACATATTAAAATATGTGACCACCTTACAAGCCAACTCAAATGACCAAAAACACAACAAGACATATAGGCCACATTAGCCAAAACACATATACATGCCATTTAACAAAGATATACAAAGTCTAAAATACCAAAATAAGAGTTTGATAGTGCAACACGATCTCTGAAAACTTTCGAACTGAGCGAGCTTCGGAATCACTATAAGACACAGAAAATTAAAACAGAGTAAGCAATTAAGCTTAGTAAGTTCGTATGGCTAATAAATACAACTTACCATTCATCCACAATTTAGATAAGCATAATTAAAACATAGGTAAATTTCAATTGGTCCAAAGCCTAACACATAATTACAATCATGTTAGTCAAGTATGAATACCTCAACTACTAATTAATTTTTGTATTTCACACAAATACCTGTACTGGTTCGTATCAACTCTTATAACCTCGTATCATCATCTATGCCTGTTGAACCATTTGAAATACTATCGGATACTCGAGTATCTCGCACATTAAGTGCTAATATATGGTCAAAACCACCTCTATCTCATATCTCATATAGATGCTCACTCTCGAGCCATCACTGGGTCTACTCACACAAGCTATCAATCAAAACGTAGCTACATGGTGTTGCTCACACAAGCTGTAAAGTAACCGTAACACATGCTGGAAACTCAGCCATCGGTAGGACGTACTGTAACACCCCTCACCCGTGTCCAACTCCAGAACAGGGTTTGAGGCGTTACCATACTTCAATATTCACAATCATACAAAACCGGGTTACCAAATTTCGCCCAAAATTTAAAACTTTTCAAAGACATGCATTTGACATTGTCATCTATTTAATCACTTATACCACATAACAAGACATTAACACATACCATGGACAAATAGGCTTATAAGCCAAAATCATTATAAGCCACATCGCATGGCCATAATAAAAAAATAACTATATGCCAATACATTTGGCTAATCACAACAACATCCATCATAGAAAAACTAAGTCCCTATACATGCCACTCACTTGAAAACATTTAACATACACATGCCAATACTCCAAGGATAATGACCCGATAGTGTGATACTGCCTCCGACGATCTCCAACGCTGAAAGTGACTCGACAAAACTAAACGAAATGGAAAGAAGGGAGTAAGCTTTACACTTAGTAAGCTCGCATGAAAATAATAAGCAATGTGATAACATGTTATTTTCATATTCTTCCTATTTATTCAAATTCTAGTTACGCTGTTTTCTTGAGTCACAGTCATTAAATTATTTATATCTAGAGTTACGGGACTCCAAATTAAGATCCGTAAATTTTCCATGAAACTAGACTAAATATCTTTTTACCATAAAATTTTCAGAATTTTTGGTTTAGCCAATTAGTACAGTTTATTCTTCAAAGTCTCCTTGTTCTCATTGTCCGACAATTCCGACCATTCTTTACTAAAATTTAATTATATTTTTTACAGAATTCAGATGATGTTCTAGCTTGCTTCTTCTAAAAATAGACTCAATAAGGAATCTAATCATATAAATTATGTCCCAATATTATATTTTGACAATTTTCAATGATTTTTCGAAGTCGTAACAGGGGATCTCGAAATCACTCTAAACCAGTCTCACAAAAATCTGAATATCTCAAAATATACCAATCCTTTGCTTTCTCTGTTTCTTTTATATAAAAATAGACTCAATAAGCTTTAAATAATTGTCTCATACAACTTATAATTCAATTTCTACCATTTTCGGTGATTTTTCAAATTCACCTCATCGGCCGCTGTCCAAAAGCAGTTTTATTGTAAAATTTTGCTTTCTCTCACTTTAGTTGTTTTCATCACTTGCCTATACCAATCTTTCCAATTTCCGATTACATATCGAGCATATTGTTCTCACGTACATTTGCCACATTTCTCAATTGGTCACATTCACACTTGCACTTATTCATAACATGATCGCACCAATCATCATTAGTAAATTATCTCGTTGAACCCGTTCGGAAAATGCCCGATACTCGGTGGTCTCAACACATAGCTCCACCCACACATAATTTGGCTTTCTTGTACACATGGTGAAGGTCCCTTATCACCCATGTGACCTAGCCATTCCATCTCATAGCTCTCTTGTCTACATGGTGTCCAACACTAGGAACCACTCATGTGACCTAGCTACTCATAACCCAGTAACTTCTCTTGTACACATGGTATACACACAGATTACACATGTGACCTAGTTAAATATGAAATTATTATCCCGTAGCTTTCTTGCACACATGGTGAAAATCCCTTATCATCCATGTGGCCTAGCTACATATCAAATTTTGCCATCTCGTAGCTTTCTTGTGCACACGGTGAAGTTCCCTTATCACTCGTGTGACCTAGCTACATATTGTCCGTATCTCTCGGTTTTCCGAAGGTTCAATCGAGAATTTCGTATTCCATACATTTTCATATTGTAGTTATCACCCAATGATTTCCATAATATCTAGCAAAATAATTATTGAACAAGTAAAATAAACGCATTATTTACATATAAACTTTCCATTTCACATAATAACCATAGTCATAGAAAACACCTTTAAGCACAACATTTCAACCCATTTTCCATGTCACCTATGTCACCTTTTATCATAAACATATTATTATATCAATTCACCAACATAATATACTAAACATGTAATTCAAAAAAATCAATTTAATACCACAATTTAGGTTTCAAATATACATTACGACATTATTGCATTATTATTAACACACCAACTTACCTCGAATGTCGAAACGACCATTGTACCAACTTTCCCGATTTTCGATTTTCCTCCAATTCTAGGTCCAAATCTCGTTTTTCGGGGTCTAAAACATCACATTTCACTTACTTAATTAATGTACTATTCAAAACAGTCCTTAACTCAACTTTTGCAAAATTACAATTTTGCCTCTAAACTTTTACATATTTACACTTTTCCCCAATACTCTAAAAATTAAACTTCAGCCCTTATTCTTATGTTTTTAACATGCTGATCATTTTCTCTTCTATGGCAACATCAAATTCTCACTCTAACATGTACTTATGAACATTAGGTATTTTTATCAGATTATGACGTTTTTTACTCGTTTTCACGTAAAACCGCTTAGTAAAAGTTGTTTAACATAATTTCAGCCTTAATATACTATCATAAAACATCAAAAACACACTTTTCACCTATGGGTAATTTTCCAAAGATGAACCCTAGCATGAATTATTGGTAGCATAAGCTAAATCGAGCTACTAGGGACTCCAAAATCAGTAAATAACTTGAAAAACGGGGCTAGAAACGGACTTACCATGAGCTTGGAAAGTTGAGAAAACCCTAGCCATGTCTTCTCTTGGTAAATTTTGTCCATATGAAGAAGATGGACATATTTGGCATTTAAATTTTGTTTTTAATTCATTTAATTCACTAAATTACCAAAATGCCCCTTAAAAAATTTCTTTTGAAATATACCCATCCATGTCCATTTTTGTCCACCAACTTAACCAATGGTCTAATTATCATTTAAGGACCTCCAATTTAAAATTTCATAACAATTGGACACCTCTAACATGTAGAACTCAACTTTTGTACTTTTTACAATTTAGTCCTTTTGACTAAATTGAGTGCCCAAACGTCAAAATTTTCGAATGAGATTTTCATGAAATCATTCCGTGAAATTGTAGACCATAAAAATATAAATAAAATAAATTTCTCAACATCAGATTTGTGGTCCCGAAACCACTGTTCCATTTAGGCCTTATTTCGGGATGTTACACGTACGAGACCAGCACCCAAAACACGGTAACCCCAAATGACATGTCATTTGTATCCTATCTATTCTTAAGGTTCAAACGGGATTCCATACATCGCCAAATCTTCGTCGAGTATTTCCATAGAATCGTATTCATCAACAATGCAATAATAAAGTAGTTAAAACACAATTAATTTAATGTTTATTAACACACTACTTACCTCGATCACGAAAACGACGAAATAGAATCGACTAGTCCAATCTAGATTCGTATGAGGCTTAACTTGATCTAAATAATCAAATTCAATCCATTTAGTATTCATTCTATTCAATTCAGCCCAAAATACATATTTTTGCAAATTTACACTTTTACTCCTAATATTTTAACTTATTTACAATTTAGTCCTTAAACCCGTAAATCAAAATTCATGTAATTCCATCCACATACTAAGCAAGTCAGATTCTATATAGACCCATAGCAATTCATAGAAATCATTATTTCATATTTTCACCACGAATTTTTACACATTTTACAAATAATTCCCTAGTTGACATTTTCAACAAAAATCACTTTACAAAAGTTGTTTATTTATCAACAAAGATTCATTTTCTTCCATCAAACATAAAAAATCACATGCACACATTCATGGCAAACCCTAACCTTTTAACAGTTTTAAAAATTAGTCCCTGGGCTAGCTAGATTAAGCTACAACGACTTCAAAAACATAAAAATCATTAATGGGATGAAAATTCACTCACATGCACAAGAAAATAATGGGAAAAACTTGAAACACCTTCAATAGAGTTTCTTAGGTCTAATTTCAATGGAAGTTTGGCAAACAAAGATGATGGCTTTTGTTAATATTTATTTTACTTTAATTTATTTATTAAATTACATTAATATTAACCTTAAAATCACCTAATTCATGCCTATCAAAGTCCACTTATAAAAAAACCATTTAAATCCCCTAACCATCTGATTTCATAGCCATTTGGTAGCTTTAGCTTATAGAACTCTAATTTTTCATCTTTTACAATTTAGTCTTTTTACCAAATTAAATATGAAAACGATAAAATTTCTTGACGAAATTTTTATAAGACCTTGCTAATATATCATAGACACTAAAATAAGAATAAAATAAATATTCTCAAATTGAATTTGTGGCCCCAAAACCCCTATTTCGATTTCATTGAAAACGGGCCGTTACAATAACTTATACCCTTTTACACCAATTTTATAACCAGGAAAAACACATTTAATGGATCTCGGTTCCAATTTTCCATTATCAACATGAGCATACGCAGGACACCCAAAGATCTTTAAATCAGAATAATCAATAGGATTACCAAACCATACCCTTTGTGGAGACTTTTTCTCAATGGCAACGAATGGAGATCGATTGATCAAAAAACATACAGTAGAGGCTGCTTCGGCCCAAAATGACTTTGGTAAGTTGGCATTTAACAACATACATCGAACCTTCTCCATGATCATTCTGTTCATTTGTTCTGCAACACCGTTTTACTGTGGAGTATGATGAACTGTCAAGTGTTTCACGATCCCTTCTGACTTGCACAGTTTATTAAACTCGTCAGAACAGAACTCTAAGCCATTTTCTGTGCTGAGGTCTTTTATTTGTTTTCCCATCTATTTTTCAATCATAGTTTTCCAAGACTTGAATGCAGAAAACACATCGCTTTTCTGCTTCAGGAATAATGTCCAAACGTTTCTGGAAAAATCATCAATAAAAATTAGCACATAATTAGCTCCACCTCTCGAAGGCACTTTGGATGGCCCCCACAAATCAAAATGAATATACTCCAACTTTCCCTTTGTGTTATGGATTCCTCTGATGAATCGAACTCTCTTTTGCTTCCCAAAATCGCAGTGCTCACAGAACTTCACTTTGCAAATTCCTTGCCCATTAAAAAGTCCTCTTTTGCTCAATTCTTCTATGCCATTCTCACTCATATGCCCTAGGCGCATATCCCAAAATTTAGTAATATCATCATTTGACAAGGAAGAAGAAGCGACTAGCTGCATCACCAATAACAATAAAACACTGCAGAACTTATAACTTAGCAGTCTTTCTCTGCCCTTTCATTACAACGAGAGAACCTTTGGAAATCTTCAAAACCCCACTTTCAGCTGTGTATTTGTACCCTTTTGAATCAAGAGTACTTAACGAAATCAAATTTATCTCCAATTCTGGAACATGTCGTACGTCACTAAGTGTTCTGACAACTCCATCAAACATTTTAACTTTAATTGTTCCAACACCTGCAATTTTACATGAAACATTATTTTCCATAAAAACAACATCTTCAGAAACTATTTCATAAGTTGTAAACCAATTTCGATTGGGACTCATGTGGAAGGTGCAGCCCGAATCAAGGATCCACTCCTCGTTCACTTTAGAATTATTGACAGAAGCGACTAGAAGTTCATCATCGTTGTAGTCTTCTACAACATCATCTTCACTAGAATTTTCTGGTTATTTTTCCTTTTGATTCACAGCCTCCATTTTGATATTGTTCTGTAGCTTATAGCATTCAGATTTAATGTGCCTTTTCTTCTTGCAGAAGTTACAAGTTTTACCTCTATTTGAAGACTTCGATCTACCCTTAGATTTACCGTGAGGATACTGTTCCTGTGTCCTTCCACGATTATTATCAGCATTCTGGTCTTATCTCCCACGAATAATGAGACCCTCTCCCTGAGAGTCAGTTTTAACCACAAGATGCTTCATATTATCATACAAGGCCAAAGAATCATAAAACTCATCAACTATGAGAGACTTGTGGCTATATAAAATCGTGTCTCTAAAGGTTGAATAAGACAGGGGCAACAAACAAAGTAGAACCAACCCTAGATCTTCCTTATCATACTGAACCTCCAAGGCCTCCAAGTTTGAAAGAATTTCTTTAAACACTGTTAAGTGTTTGTGCACAGACGCACCTTCCTCCAAACAATGAGCATAAAGACGTTGCATTATATGCAACTTACTGGTTAGAGTTTTCGACATACATATTTGTTCCAGCATATTCCATAATCCAGTGGCGGTCTTCTCATTCATCACATGCTGCAAAATTTCGTTAGGTAAGTGAAAATGTAATTGTGTTAATGCCTTTCGATCCTTGCGCTTCTTCTCGTCCTCTTTCAATATCGAATGCATCTTATCTACCCCTAGCAAGGCTTCCTCTAAGTCTGTCTGTGTGTAACACCCTTAACTAGTATCCGTCACCAGAGTAGGGTTACGAGGCATTACCGATCAATGTACATCATATAGCATATATAACTCAAACATTTATGTATTAATACTAAAACATCATTCAACACAATCACATTGTCCTTTATTAGGGCATATGAGGCCTTAAACATGCTTTAGAAATGGTTCAGGACTAAATTGATAACATACAAAAATTTTGGAAAATTTAGAAATTTTTCATCAATGACTAAATTGATAACATACAAAAATTTTGGAAAATTTAGAAATTTTTCATCAATACAGGGGTCACACGCCTGTGTGAACAGGACGTGTGCCTCACATAGCTCCAAACACGCCCGTGTCTCAGGCCGTGTGGAAACAGGGCATACACACTGACTTAGGTCACACGGCGAACCACATGACCTTGTGTCTAGCCTGTGTGCCCTTCAAAGTGGCCACACACGCCCATGTGCTAGGCCGTGCCAAAACTGTAGGGTATACTGACTTATGCAACACGGCCAAGTCACACGCTTGTGTGCTAGGCCGTGTGCCAATCAGGGGGTATACTGACTTGTACCATACGGCCAGTCATACGCCCGTGTGTGAGACCGTGTGGAGCATACTGACTTTATTTAATTTCAACACCAGGGACACATGGCCGTGTGTCGCACACAGTTGAGACACACGCCCGTAGCCAAATCAAGGTAACTCATCTCCGAAATACCTATACCATGGCCTGAAGCTAAATCAAGGTATGACTCGCACCCGAAGGGCCGATATCATGGCCCGAAGGCAACATAATAGCGTATTGACATGTCACTAACATCTTAGACAATTCCTAAGGTTCAACCGGGAATTTTTCAATACCAAATCGTAGTCGAATCATTTTGAATTACTGTCAAATTATTCCCGAACTTGTCTTGTAACAATCCAGTTTATACCCTAGTAGGAACAGTGATTTTAGGACCACAAATTCGAGTCCTTATAATATTTTAATATTATTTTTTCGTGTCTATGATATATGATTAAGCATGTGCTAAAGTTTCGTAAGCTAATTTGTCTGTTCATGTGCTTAATTTGACAAAAGGATGGATCCCGAAACATTTCTAAGATGTTTCTTGAGCCTCGTAGGCCCATATTATGGTTGGTAAGAGGAAGTTCGAAAAGTTTTAAATTTTGAACGAAATTTTATGACCTGGAAATGCATGTTAGCTTGTGTCTCAGATAGGTAACACCTCGTGCCTTGTCTCGGCATCGGATACGGTTAAAGGGTGTTACACACACGCTCGTGTCTCTGCCTGTGTGGACAAAAATAGGCTATTTACCAGGCCAAATTGTCACCCAAATTGTGCTCATCTAAACCAAATTCAATAGAACCAAAAACATAACACTTAAAGGCATTATACAACCTCAATCATACATCATTCATACCAAAACACATATATCAATCAACTCAGTAAGCCTTTACCCAAATACAACACCTTGCACTAATTCACAAACATAACCAATCTTAATTCATCAACCATTAGCTATCTTTAAAATTATATTAAATCAACCATTTTCAATCAAACATGAACCACATCACTAAGAAGTATTAACACACATATATATATGTACATCACATAATTGCTAAAATAAGCCAATATGTAATATAAACAAGCCAACACAAATGGCCAAAATCATGCTACAATACCAAAATAACTTAAAGTCCCTATACATGCCATATGACCAAACCATAAGTTCAAAAGTACCAAAGTGACGGTTGGATAGTGTGACGATGTCTCTGACAATCCCCGAATCTGAGCTAGTTTTGAATTCACTATAAAACACGAGAAAAATAAACAAAGTAAGCTTTATAGCTTAGTAAGCTTGTATGAATTAAACTCAACAAATTATATTACATAAATCAACATCTTGAACTATTTAACATGTAATTCATGGTAACAACAAGCTTTCCATATACTTAGTCAAATACATAGCCGAAGATATCTATATCTCACACACTAAGTGCCATACGTAGCCGGAGTTATCTTAAATAGCACACCAAGTGCCATACGTAGCCGAAGCTATCTCGATCTCGCACACTAAGTGCTATATATATCTGAATCATCGTCAAACATGACTATAATCTCATATAAACTATTTATGCAATATCACAGCATTTAAAGCATAATTGTAACAATGCTTATTACATACAAACTTACCTCGGACGTAAAAACGATAATGCAGATCAACTAATTCGACACCTTGTTCTTCCCTCGATCCAGGTTCGAATTCTATTTTTCTTGATAATTGAGATAGGAAGCTTGGCTGAATATGAAACTTAGCTTATGGCTTTTCTTTCCTCCCAAATTCGGTTGATGAAGATGATGAATGACAAATTTTATGTTTTGTTTTATTTAATTTAAGTTAAATTAACAAATTACAATATTAACCGTATTAATTAAACATTAAAAACATATAATGGTTGTCCATAATTATCTACTCATGCTATTAATGGTCTAATTACAACATAAGGACTTCCCCTTTTAAGTTTCATAGCTATTAAGCACCTTTAGCTAATGGAACTCCACTTTTACACTTTACGCGACTTAGTCCTTTTTATCAAATTGAGCATTCAAACAATAAAATTTCTTAACGAAACTTTCACACAATCACTCAATCATACTGTAGACACTAAAATAATAATAAAATAAATATTTTGACCTCAAATTTGTGGTCCCGAAACTACTGTTCTGATTTGACCAAAAAGGGATGCTACAAATGCCCTAAAATGCAACTAAATGTACCTAAGTACAGGCAATTAACTAGATCTAAAACCATGAAATATACTGTTTTCAAGAGTTACCACACCCCCAAACCTGAGTTATTACTTTCCCTCAAGAAAAATATACATCAATGCATAAATGCAATGACTTTTGCCTACGCACATAACCACCTTGTACTGTCAGTCCATTTAGAGAACAATATATACTTCAGTTCTCAGCAATCTTCTATCTCTCAGAACTTATTCGAGTTTCAAAGGTTCTCTCAACAAACGTAATGCAGAAAATTTCTCCTTAAAAACAAAAATTCCTAATTACTCATGTATGATGTAACAGCCTGGTTTAGACCCCAATCGGAATAGTGGTTTTGGGAATAAAAATCATAGTCAAAAAAATATTTTAATATTATTTTTTGTGTTTACAGCATGAAATGTGATATGTGTGAAAATTTTGTGTGAATATTTTATCGTTTGTATGCTCGATTTTATAAAAGGACTTAATCATGTAAAATATAAAAGTGGCTAGCTAATTGTTAAAGTGCTACATTGTTATGGCTTTTACAATGTGGGGTTATTATGATGTAATTTAACTATTAGAAATATGCATGGACAAACATGGACAACTATTAAATAGTTTTCTAATTAAATACTCAAGGTTAAAATAGTAAAAAGTAAAATAACATGTAATTAAATAAAATAAACATGAAATGGCCATGCATTTCATATTTGGATGAAACTTCAAAAGAAAAAGAACAAGCTAGGTTCAGCCTTGTGCAAGCTTGATTAAGGTATGTCTTTAGCTTGGTTTTTTATAATTTTTACGTTTTTGATATCGTTGCTCCGAATACTAGCTAGCCCATGCTTGAATTTTTGAATTGGTTGTGGATTTTTTTATTTGCCATTGTTGATAGCTTGAGATTTTTGTTGTTTGATGATGTAAAATAAATCCTTGTTGATAGATTACTATGTTTAATTAAGTGATTTTTGGTAAAAATGTGTATTAAGGATTAAATTGTGAAAATTGTAAATTGAGGGGTCAAAATGTGAAATAAATGAAAGAAATGGGCTACTAGGGGCCTAGGGAGAATTCAGCCTAACATGGGTTTAGTGAAATTTGGTGTATTTTGTGTTATTTTGAAATTGGGACTAAATTGAGAAAATGTGAAATGTTAGGGGCTAAAGTGCAAAATGCCCAAATTTTGTATTTTTGGATGAATTTGAGTGAATATGTTATTAAACAAGTCAATTTGAATTAATTTAGATCAAGTGTAACATCCTAATAATGGGGCTATTTGGAATTTAAATTATATTTCCTATGTTTGAACTGCTGTGATATTATTTATGGAATAATAAAGCTTAATTAAGGGTCTTGAGTAGGCTCGGTTTAGTAGAAAATTTCATTTTTGCACTTTAAAGGCAGGGAGCCTTAGCAAGAGCGGGTTATAAGAATAAATGAGGATAATTTGACACAAAAGGGCCTTGGAAAAGTGGAAAAGGAGGCCACTTAAGAGCTATAGATGACGCCACAGGGGAGCAAGGGGCCTTGGTTGAGTCGCAAAAATCTCTTTTTTTTTTCCTCTTTAAATGGGACGGCATTAAGGGGGAGATTATCTCATTTCTTTTTATTATTTTAGATAAAAAGGATGATGGATATTATCAAGGATATTATTAAGTTTTAATAGATATTATGTGAATAATCTAAAGAGGTTGGCAAGGAGAAAAAAGGGGGCATTTGAGTGTTCAAAATAATTTGAATTTGTTTAAACTATTGGCCTAGAGGAGTTTAGACGAAATTTGAACTCCTTTGGAAGGAGAGGACGGCAAGTTTGAAGGGGGTGCCGAATGCCTATAAAGGCATCAACTTGGCACCTTACTTTTCTTTTTTGTCATCTGTGCTAATTGCCGAAATCCCTAAACCCTCCTCCTTAGTTCTTCTCTTATTTTCTCCACTCTCTCAAACCCTTTCAAGCTGAAACTCTCATCACCCTCTTTCTTTCCATTATTCTTCCTTCATAGAAGATGAATATACCTCACTAGAGTGCCGAAATTCCCTTCTCTTCTTTGGAAGCAATTTTGCCGAACACTAAAGGTGGTACAAGATTCTTCGGGACTTTCCTTACAATCGATTTCAGTAGGTAAAGGGCATTAGCCGAATGTTTTAATATTTTCTCTTGTGTCCCTGTTGATCTATACAAAGGGTAAGTGCCGATTTTAGTATTTGTAATCAAAAGATGTTAACACCCTTGTGAAACCGATTGATTATAGGATTCTCGGGATTTGTGGAACAAGCGATCTAGGCCATTCTCTCGATGATCGACTTTGGTAAGTGGTGGCAAGGGCCTATTGTTAATGGATTATTCTTTTAAGTGATTAAGAGCCAAAGGCTATTAAGTGGCTACTAATGGTTGCCGATTTCAGGAAGCAAAACCACTTGGAGTGTGGTGTCAGTACTTTAAGACATTCGGGTAAGGTTTTGGGTTCACAGGAACCCTTTTCAATTGTATTGGTTTGGCCAAATAGGCCATGATTCTAACCCATGTATTTGGTGAATATAGGGACAAGTAGATCTAGGTGGTGACATCTCTTTTGGGGTTTAGACTTCTCGTGGTGAGTGTGTGTACATACACACTTATAGCAATTAATAAAACTGTGTTAAACACATATTGTATGTAAATCTGCTTTTTATGTAGATACGGATTTAGTACCTTAACTGCATGCAAGCGAGGACCCCAAGAAGTCTCTGTTTGTATGAGATTATTATAATGCTTTTGGGAAGCATGGTTTATTTGATACATGTGATAAATGTATGAACTCTCACAGATTTATTTATATGGGTTGATGAGAGGAGAGGGGGTATTATTAGTGTCGGCGGACACCGGTGTTTTGGTAACACACTTGTGACTACGGTCACGAGAGGTTTGGTACCTCCAGAGGTTTGGCACCTCATAGCGTCTCGCCCCGGTGGCTTAGCACCACGGTGGGTTGGCCCACGATGATGATATCTGGGATTGACGCCGGTGATTTGGTACCACACGATGGGTTGGCCCCATCAACCGATTTGTGTCTGCGGACACCCGAGGTTTGGCACCTCCAAAGTGATTTGGCATCACATCGTGGATCAGTATGTCACAAAGTGGTTTGGCACCACCGGTGGTTTGGTACCACAACGGGGTAGACTGAGGCGTTTGGTTGGCTAGGTTGGGTACACTACCTCATGCATGTTAATTGTTATAATTTGTGTATGAGATTGCTTTAAATCGGGGGAAGGGTTACATACTGAGTCTTGGTGACTCACCTTCTCCTTTATTTTTCAGGTGACACGTAGCTCGCGGATATGGAGCCGGAGGGACTCGAGGTGGCCATGCAGTGGAATTTAAATTTAGTAGACTTTGAATTTCAGTTTATTTTATCCAGTTCTTGATTTTATCTTGATCAAATTGTAATAAGGCCTCCTAGTACTTTATTTTATGCTGAATATTTGTTTTAACTATTTATTTATAAAATGAGTTCACCTGGTTTCTAAAAGCAATCGTAAAAGTTTTAAAGTGCCATCGGGTACCTCTAAAATATATTCTTCACTTGACTTAACAAATATTTTCAAAATAAGATCTAAATAAGGGTTTTACACAACTCAAAGGTTTGAACAAACTGACTACTTTTTACTAAAAGGTTAATTTGGTTTTAAAATTTTCCAAATATTTTCTAAGTAGCAAACCAAATTCGGTCATAACGTTTGGGCCGGGTTTGGGTTGTTACATCAAGAGAGAAAGAAATTGGATTTGGATCGGGGGAAGTCGAAAGTTGTCGAATAGTCGTTCCGGTCCGTTCATCTCTGTATGAGGTAAGTTCATAAGTAAATAAATGTTATTAAATTTTGAATGTATATGTTTTAAATGTTGTCGAATTGGTATGAATATATATTTGACATATTGCCGAATTGTTATAAGCATGGTGTGACTTGTATCGAGCTCGAATCGATCGAATTACAAAGTCCGAAAACCCTATGAACCATAGGAATAGTTAGGGCACATATGTCATGACATAGGATTCCTATATGAGATTTCTTGTAAGACTGCACCTGGGACGTTGGCATCGATTTGAGATTTATGTGTAAGACCATGCCTGGTACATTGGCATCATATATGATTTCGTGTAAGACCCTGTCCGGGACAGTAGCATCGATATTTGATTACATGTAAGACCACGTCTGGGACGTTGGCATTGTATGAGCTTTATGAGCTATCCGAGTATCCTTATTAATTCTGAACGGTTCAACGGGCAATGACATTGTAAAACCATATGTAAGTTCAAGTTAAATGATGTAGGTACTTTTTAAGTTTATATGAAATTTGAAAATAAAGGTAAATGTTGTTGCATAAAATGATCATGTGAATTATTTGTGAATTATAACTTTATATATATATATGTGTGTGTATGAGATTGGAGGAATTTGGCCTAATATAATTAAATTGTGCATGTTCTTTTGATGATCTATTTGGTTATGACTTACTAAGCTTCTCAAGCTTACTTTGTGTGTTTAATCAATGTTTTATAAATTTTGGAAGCTAGCTACGAGCTCGGGGATCATCTTGGAACATCATCACACTATCGACTATCACTCAGTACTTTTGAAGTTTAAAACTATGAACATATGGCATGTATAGGCTGGTTCTTATATGTTTGGTTTTGAAATTTGTATATAGATAGCCATGCGAAAATGGCTTGATTATAATGTTAAAGCTTGTGTGTATGTGGCTATGACTTAAACTTATTTTGGAAGTATGTTTCTTTGTATATATGTTTGTGATGTTTGGTTATATACCTTGTGTATGAAAAATGATAAATGACTATGCGAAACCGTGTTTTGTCCGGTAATACCTCGTAACCCTATTTCAGTGATGGATACGGGTTAGGGGTGTTACATATGCTTTCTGGCTATAGCAAGCATCTCCCAATTTACTCAGTTCATTTGCTACCTCAACTTATGTTACTTTGTAGCCCCTTTGCTCTAAGCCTTCAGAAATATTTATTTGTATTTGTGTTTTCCTTTTCTTTTTCCTTTTTCTTTTTTTCTTTTTTTTTTGATTTATTTTATTTATTTTTAAGCATATTAGGGGATTTAGCATGTCACAAAATTCTTTGACTTGATAATCACATGGAGCATACACTAAATTACCGAGTACTCAATCTTGTCACAATTTAAATAAAAATCACTATTAAAGCTAAGGCTTTTAACTTAGAAGATGGATGGAGAAAACAACTACCTCCTTTGCTACTCAGCCTATTACTACAATGGAATGCCCCTAATTTTCTTTTATTTATTACACACTTTTACTTGGACTCACTTTTCTAGTCAACAGCATGATGGAGCAAACAAAGTGGTGCTAACTTACTCGGCAATTCTAAGCAGTGTAGTGTCTATTGTCCTTATTTAAGTAATGTTATGGCAATGTGACTAAGTTTGGCTTCAAAAGTCTCTAAGTTCATTAAAGGATACTTACTATAGTCCAAAAATAACTAAGGTTGGGACATCTCATTTTTAGGAGCTAATCTACAAGCAACCTAACCTAAGATAAATTCACATAATCCCCTGTCACATGTTCTAGATTTTTTGAAGAATTAACCTCCTCATCGAACATCATAAGTAAAGACTGTACTCCACATAGGCAAAATAACACTCAGTAGTTACATGGCAGTGGAAAAAAAATTTAACGAAACTAGAATGCGCATACACACTAAATATATAATGCATCTTAAATGCACAATACACCCCCAAATCTAAGGGATGCGTTGTCATCAATGCATGTACAGATCTGTAACAGAAAAAAATATAGATATATATAGAAAATGTCATAGCAAAAGAAATAAGATGCATGAGGTAGGGAAAAAAACTTCCCTGGCTTGGACTGGAGTGTATTTGGCCTTGCGAGTAGATTTATGGGCACTGACTTTATATCGTAGCTTCCCATTCATGGGGTTCATTTCATCCCCCTCCTTATCAGTTTCCATGAGCTCATCAATAAAATGATCAATGGTCACAGACTTGTGTAGTCATGGAACCTGATGGGATGGGTGGAACAGGTCCTTACCTTTTGTGGTAGCAGTAGTGGAAGTTTCATCTTTTGCTTCTTCTTCCTCATTCTCACGATTTAATGATGTCGTCTTTTTAGGCTCTTCAGCAAAAGTGTCCCTTTCATTGACAATGGTTCCCAAATTCATAGATTCTACTCTTGCAGTAGGAATTTGAGCTGGCTCTTATTTGCTCCCAATCTCTCCAATGTATTTTTCTATCTGGTCAACCCATGTTACCTCGTACCTCAAAATTCATTCACCCAGTTTGTTGCGGCATAATTTCCTTCTGACATGCTGCAGCAGAGTCCTCTTAGTATTACAATTGATAATCCGACACTTTTATTCAGTCACCAAAAATCTAGAAAAATTGCTCACTAATTAAAGATAAAAATATAAATGAAACAACATTAAATAATTAATGATAATAGATAATAAAAATGAAATGAAAGTAAAGAAATTAAAGAAGAAATATAAAAACAAAAACACTAACTCAAACATCTCGAAGGTCAATGGATTGCTTGTCATGATCCACATGAGCACCCTAGTAGTGCTTCAAGTGTTGTTCATTAACTTTGAATGTGACCCCCATTTTCAGGTCTTTGATACTAACAGCACCATACGGGTATACTTGAGCTACTTCAAAGGGACCTAACCAATGAGATTTTAATTTACAAGGGAACAATCATAGCCTAGAGTTGAACAACAACACCTATTGCTGTGGATCAAATTGCCTTGGCATAATTCTGTTATCAAGCCAATGGTTTGTCTTCATCTTGTACAGTTTAACATTTTCATATGCATGTGCCCTGAATTCTTCCATTTCATTCAAGTCTAACAACCTTTTATGGCCAGCAATGACTTAGTCCATAAACAAGCTTTATAATGTGACATCCCCAATAATGTTTCAAATGCAGTACAATAAGCCCACAAAGCTTCATCCAATCTGGAGGACCAACACTTACAAGTTGGGTTCACCACTTTTTCTAGAATCTTCTTGATTTCTCTATTAGAAACCTCATATTGTCCATTTGTTTGGGGATGATATGTTGTGCCAACTTCTGTTTCACCCCATACTGATGCAAGGCATTAGCCACTAGTTTACAATCAAAATGAGATCATTCATCACTAATAATGGCTTTAGGTGTATCGAATCTTATGAAAATGTTCTTGTGCAAGAACTTCATTATTGACTTTGCATCATTAGTAGGAAGAGCAATAGCTTCGACCCACTTAGAGACATAATCCACTGCCAACAATATGTATAGGTTGCCCACTGACGGTGGAAATAGACCCATAAAGTCTATTCCCCATACATCAAACAACTCAATCTCCAGAATATTTTGCAGTGACATTTCATGTCTTCTAGATAGATTTCCTGTCATTTGACAATGATCACGTAACTGATAAAATTCATGAGCATCTTTGAACAAACTCAGCCAATAAAATCTTGAGTAAAGTACTTTGGCAATAGTTCTCATCCTTCCAAAGTGTCCTCCGTAAGGAGCTGAATGACAATGCTACAGAATGCAATGTATTTAGTCATCAGGGACACACTTCCTAATTATCTAATCAACGTAATTCTTCAATAGGAAGGGTTCATCCCAATAATAATGCTTGACATCATGAAGGAATTTTCATCTTCTTTGGTTGTTGAGATTGGGTGGCATCACACCACTTACTAAAAAGCTTATTATATCGGCATAACAAGGTAATGCCCTGGCAACTAACAGTTGCTCATCTGGAAAGTCTCCGTTAATAAGTTTGTCATTACCATATTCATTTCCAAATTTTAACCTCGATAGGTTATCAGCCAGTTAATACTCAGTCCCCATTTGATCTCTAATTTCCAAGTTAAACTTCTGCAACAAGAGTATCCACTTAATCAATCTTGCCTTGGCATCTTTCTTGCTCACCAAATTCTTAATAGTAGAGTGATCCGCGTAGACCGCGATCTTGGTACCAACTAGCTAAGAGCAAAATTTATCAAATGCAAACACCATAGCCAATAACTCCTTTTCTATGGTGGTGTAGTTAAGCTGCTCATCCGTCAAGGTTTTACTCACATAATATATTGCACGTAGTACTTTCTCTTTCCTTTTCCCCAGCACTACTCCCATAGCATAATCATTGGCATCACACATGACTTTAAAAGGCAGTGTCAATTCTGGAGCTATTACAATTGGTGCTGCTACTAGCTGTTTCTTCAATTCCTCGAAAGCAACCAAGTAATGTTCATCAAAATTGAAAGGTCTATTTTGCTCCAGCAAAGTGCATAAGGGCTTAGATATCTTCACAAAATCTTTAAAGAATCTTCTATAAAATCTTACATAACCTTAAAACTTTCTAATACCCTTGACACTCGTGGGAGGTGGAATTTTTTCTATTACTTCAATTTTTTCTCTGTCCACTTCAATCCCTCGATGCGATATCCTATGCCCCAGAACAATTCCTTCATGAACCATGAAATGGCGTCTTTCCCAGTTCAAAACAAGGTTTTTTTGTTCACAATAGCACAAAACCAATTCTAGATTTTTTAAACAATCCTTAAAATCATTTCCAAACAAATAAAAATCATCCATGAAGACTTTAAGAAAGTTTTCCACCATGTCAAAGAATATGGCCATCATACAAAGCTGAAAGGTTGTCAGGGCATTACATAGCCCGAATGGCATCCATCTAAATGCAAAAGTTCCATATGGACATGTAAAGATGGTCTTCTCTTGGTCATTAGGAGTTATGGCAATCTGATTATACCCTAAATAACCATCCAAAAAATAGTAGAAAGCTTCCTCAGCTAATCTATCTAACATTTGATCAATAAATGGTAGGGAAAAATGGTCATTCCTAGTTGCCTTGTTAAGCTTGCGATAGTCCATGCATACTCTCCATCCCGTGGTAGTTTGATTCGGAATGAGCTCGTTGTTATCATTACTCAATACAGTGAAACCTCCTTTCGCGGGTACACATTGTACAGGACTTACATATGAGCTGTCTTATATTGGGTAAATACTACCAGCATCAAGCCACTTAATGACTTTTTCTTTACAACCTCTTTCATGATCAGATTCAGTCTTCGCTACTGTTTAATAAAATTGCTACGAAAATCCTCCAACAAAATTTTATACATGCAGAGAGCAAGGCTAATTCCCTTTATATCAACAAGGGTCCATCATAATGCCTTTTCTGGTCGCTGAAGGACTTCTAACAACTTGACCTCTTGCCCAAGTGTCAACTCCGAAGAAATTACTACTATCAAAGTGTTGTTGTCTCCCAAATATTTATATTTTAAATGTTGCGGCGAAAGTTTCAACTCCAGTATTAGAAGTTCCTCTGTAGAAGGTTTAAGAGGATTAAAAGATTGATCTGATAAATCCAAGGATTCAAACTTCTTCCCTAGTATATCCATGAACTGCTTGGCTTCCATCAGTTCACCAATGTCCTCAGAAATTACTACGTCACTCCGCTCAATTGAGTCTTCATCACTATCAGAATTATTGTGGAAAAATTTTTCAAATTCTACCTCTACTATTGTTTCTATCAACCCAATGGTGTGGCATTCTTCATTCTTATCAGCACATTTCAAAGCATCAAATACATTGAAAGTAATATGCTGATCATTTACCTTCATGGTCAGTTCACCTTTCTACACATCAATTAAAGTCCTCCCGGTAGCAAGAAAAGGTCTTCCAAGAATAATTGGCACATCTTAGTTAGTTTCACATTCTAAAATATTGAAATTTGCAGGAAAAAATAAATTTAGCTACTCTTACCAGCATGTCTTCAGTTTCACCTTTCGAATGCGCGTAGGATCAATCAACTAGTTGTACGTAACCGTAATAAGTCTTGCTTTCCCAATTCGCAGCTTCCTGAAAATAGACATAGCCATTAGATTTACACTCGCTCCTAAATCACATAATGCCTTACTAACATAATGATTTTCAATTGAACATCATATAGTGAAACTTTCTAGTTCCTTCAACTTTGGAGGTAATTTATTCATCAACATTGTTGTGCACCCTTCAATAAGAGCAACAGTCTCAAATTCTCCCAATCTGCTCTTCTTTGACAGTATATCTTTCATAAACTTCATATAATTAGGCATCTCCTTCAAAGATTCTACTAGTGGTATGTTGATATGGAGTTGCTTCAAGACATCCAAAAATCTTTTGAACTGAACATCATATTTAGAATTATGGAATCGCTAAGGAAAATGTAGAGGTGGTCGTCCCTCAGTTTGCTAATATTGTTTTGCTATGACATTTTTATTGGCAACATGATCTGATTCAACTGCAACATTCTTCTGTTTACCCTTTTTAGGTGCAGTATGTTTTACAATTGATTTTAAATTCTTTCAATGGTTGAGTCTAGAGTTGTCCTCTTCTACAGTGGTGTCTTGAAAAACATCATCCAACTGTGTCCCGCTTCTGAGAGTGACGGATTTGCACTATTCTTTCCCTTGTGTTCTCAAATTCTCGATACCGCTTGGCAATGCTCCTTGTGGACACGAATTTAAAGCATTCGCTATCTGCCCCAGTTGATTCTTAAGAGCTCTGAGGGATGCCGCTTGGCTCTAAATTACAGGATCATTATTGGTCATATATTCCTTCAGTAAGGTTTCAATGGAGGTAGAAGATGATGCTTGACCTCGTTGAACATTTTTGCCATGGCATAGGATGATTATTACTAGGCAGTGCACTACTCACAACATTGTTTAAATTCCCCGCACCTTAATTATTCCAACTAAAGTTCAAATGCTGCTTCCACCCTGGATTGTAAGTGTTGGAATAAGGGTTATTACTCTGGTTAAAATTACCCATGTAGTATACAAATGTTGGGTTTGATGGGCATTCATGAAACACGTGATCTTCACTGCAATCAACACACGATAGTTTGGTTGATTTCATCTCCTAGATTGCATACGCTCGTGGTAGGATATTAATAATCATTGTTGGCAATTTTTTCCAAAATCTAATACGCTTCATTATAAGATTTATCCAACAAGGTACCATTGGCAGAAGCATCAACTACCATCCTCATATGCGCATTCAACTCATTATAAAATATCTTCATCTGCATCCAAAGCTGAAATCCATGCATCGGGCATTTCTGAAGTAATTAATTAAATCATTCCCAAGCTTCATATAGTGTTTCATCCTCCACTTTCTGAAAAAATGTGATGTCATTTCTAAGCTTAGCATTCATATTTAGTGGATTATACTGTAGCAAGAATTATTAGAAAAGATCATTAAATTAATTCACGAAGAGTAATCAAGAAATAACGGAAGAACTTTGGGAAGATAGCTTCTGCTTATCTAGCCCACACTCCAACTATGTAGTGTCCTATGCTGGCTAAGAAGGATTGCCTTTGTCTTTCTCTTCTATTTAGCCACTACCCGCTTTTTTTCTCTTCTTTTTTCTCTGCCCCCTTTTAGGGTTTCCTCATTTGGCTTTTATAATTTTTTCCCTATGGTAAATCCAATAGCCCATGATTTTCTTCCCTCTTTACCAGGTAGGTATATCTGGTACAAGTTCAACTGGCCTAAGACTGACATGTTTTGAGTGTTGATTAGACATCTTCCCAGCATTGCCACGAAAATTGTGTTGGCAAACTGTCCAACCCCTTGCCTCGAAAATCCTTCACTTATTTACTTCTCATTCCTCAACATGCACTTGCCAATCCACCACACACATAACTCTTCCACAAGCAATTAAAAATAACTAACATTTAAGTACAGTCCAAGCTCCTAATGTAATGCTAAAACAAGAAAAATACTAATGAAATGTCATAAAATGCAACTAAATATACTTAAGTACGGGCACATAACTAAATCCAACAACATGAAATATAACTCTTTTCAAGAGATATCAGTCGTCGTCGAAGCCGTCGTTACTGCCGTGTATGGTGGTGCAAGTGTGACACATTTACGGCTCTCAGAGCCGGTTTGGTTACTACCGGTTCGATCTAGGTCAGTGACGACCCGGTTGATCCAGTCTAGCCACCAGTTGGACCATTGACTCAATTTCATATATTGGGCCCGATTCAACCAATTTTTGGGTCTTCGTCTCGGTTTTGGTCTCCCAAGCCCAATTTACAATCTCAGGTCCAATTGTCAAGTTTAATTACCCACTGGGCCAATATTTTATTTGATCAAAATTAATTTTTCCAAAAATCACTTAGATTTTCCAAATTAATTTCTAAAGAAAATTTTTTAATCAAATTCTCTAGTTGAACAATTCTTATGACCACCTAATTTAATTCCACATCGAATAAATAGACTCAATTAAATTATTTCTAAAGTCATAGAATTTTCTTCTAACTTAAATGCAGTCCAATCGAGCTTTTGTTGAGCTAGCGAAGAGACCAATCAGACATATACAATTAGGCTCTAGTAATTACAAATATGTCTAGAAGTATCATTTCGATAATTCGCAATTACTTAGTCATGGAGTCAGTCCACAAGAAGTACCATGGTTGAAACCTCCTTATTGTATACTTTTTACGAAAACAATTCACCCAACTACTTTGTCCAATGACCTCGTCATGTTTGTGTTACCCTCATATGATGTCCTTGATTCCTTTGAGTTCAATCCGTTCACTCAATACAATCTTATTTTATCTCATTATCACCATTATGTATTCTTAATGATTAATATTATCAGTATCAACAAATGACTGTGATAAATTGCTCGTTCAAGAATAAGCAACCCGTGGCCACATTCCATATTTATCAATCCACACAATGCCAGTGAGAGGGTATCATTAACTCTTTAATTTAGCTATGAATTCCATCATTGCAAGTAAAGTCATGCCATACACAAGTCATGTACCCAACATACCGACTATGTGCTCGATAATCTTTAGAGTATAAGCCTCCACTTATATCAAAGAACATAAGTTGTATACGCATGGTCAGTGAGTAACTCAACATTTAGGTAAATCACACCATAAATGTCACAAGTGAATTGATTCACAAATGGATTTAGAATTAATTCATCTTGGATCCAGTCCAATGTATCATTCTACCAATGAATACATCTATGTCTCTACCTGTGGAGTCAACTACTCTGATAGTCAAGACTAGCCATCTCCCCAATTGAAATTGCAGACAATATAAAAATCCATCTCAGTATTTTAATTAAATACTCACTTCAATTCTTTTACAGGATTACAGCCTTATTTAGATAATCTACTGAAGTAAGTTGTCCTTCTCGCAATGTAAATGTTCTTACAATGCCACTTATCTTCAGTTTGAACTTAGGAAAGCTTTTGAATTATATTGAATTCTAGGTTCTTTTTAAGGTTTAAATACCTTTGGTTTAATCAGCATATTTGTTTGACGTGCTTAGCTTCTAGGACGAAGGAGGCTCTGGCGTATGGATAAGTTAAGCTGGTGAGGATGAAGGATTTAAGGTGAGTTTCTAAACTCCATTTTGGGTGTTTGATGCTCGAATGTCTATTCTTAGTTCAGCTTGAATTCTATGGTTGTGTATGAATATAGTGATTGAGTATTTTGTGCATGCATAATGCTATGTAAATATGTGTATGCTAACAAGTATGTTTCTGGATATCAAATAGTTGTGAATGATTTATTGATAAGTGGTGTATTACATGTTATAGTAATAAGTACAATGCCTTGCATGAAATGTATGTTATAAAATGCAGAGTATGAAGGGAATTATTTTGACAAGCTAGTGAAGATAGGAAATCGGCGTAATGGAGGAATGGACTAATTGATAGGAGATAAAAGGGAGTTTTGCGGCACTATGGAACGGTTATCTGCTGGTCTTTTGGGGTGACATCATGTAAACGATTATTAACTGGTCCTTTGGGGCAACACTGTGTAAACGGTATATAGGTTTTTGGGTGACACCTTGAAAAGGATTTACAGATTCTTCTGAATCAAAAGTCCATGGCTAGTTATGGCATGATCTAGTTGTGAAATGGAGTCTACCAAGATTATAAACAGGGAAGTCTGTCAAGGCATAAAAAGGGAAGTCACTATATGACTCGTGCAACAAGAAGTTTAACATGATGAACATGGCGCATTTGAAATGCTGTCAAGCATGTTGATAAGAGGATCTGCCAAAAATGTAAAGTTAAAGAAAAGGGTAATTCCTTCAAAGTATTGGAAAATAAGTATCCTCCAAAGTTGACGAATAAACCATTATTTGCTACAAGGTAACAAAATAGTTCTTGAAGTTTAATTCAAGTATTTATGGGTAAGGAGGTCACCAGAAATGCAAAATTCTACCAATGACTCTTTTAAGAAGGAAGCCCATAAAGGACTATCAAATGTGGAAGTCCTCCAAGGATAATCTAGGAAAGAGCTGGTCCATAGAGACTAACTGTTATTGGGAGTATCTTGGTAGAATTGTCTAAAGAGGGACAGTCCTATGAGACTGTCTTGTAAGTATGAGTCCACAAAGAAAAAGGGGTGTCTATTTATCAACCAAATCTCATACTGAAGACTGCAAAATGAGGATATTGGTATTGGGTCTTCCTTTAAATAAGGATTTATGCATAGGCTATGTCATAAGAAGCTGATTATTGGGGGTAATCTAGTAGATCTATAATAAGTTCAATATGGAATGAAGGGATCAAGGTAAATATCTGCAGTCGTGGCAGGATATCTAAAAGTCCACCAAAGGTAGTTTGCCAATCCACATATTTGCCTACATGTTTATCATTTGTTGAGTCAAACCAAGAAAGGTAAAATAGAAGTAAAAAATGAAGCTAGACAAGTTCAAGTCTATATAAGGGGTCAACAATAATAGTAAAATGGCAACTAATTCAGCCTGATTGTCCACCAATTATTATTTGAGAAGAATGTGTGGGCATCGTCAACACCAAATAAACCGCAAAACCTACTATGGTATACAGGGAGATAACTTATGCGTATTATTCATTTATTTCTTAAACTTTAAATCATTTTCAAACATTGTAGTATAGACTCTAACTAAGTTGTTTTAAACTTACATGTGTTTTTACCTTTAATATAGGGTCAAAGGTTGATCGAGGATTGTGTGGATGGATCAAGCCAGACATCGCCTAGCTCACTTGAATGGCGCCATAACTATACTATGCATATAGAGAGAGGCACCCTTAGAGGCTATGCCTCAAGGTTCAAATAATGAATTTTATTAAAGTTTTAAATTCCAAGTCATTGTATTTATATAAGCACATACATGCTTAGTATGGCCAATTAGTTGTAAGGACCTTAGTAGTTGTAGAAAGTTTATCTGTAGTTATATTTTGAAACATGTTGATAACTAAAGAAATTGGAGTGAAGTTATGTGTTAAATAGGAATTTATCCTAGCATTATATAAGTTGTAAATAAATCAAAATAGAATTGTTGTTAAGTATCTTGAGTTGATTGTGACACTTGGTACCCGGACTTGACGTTCGAGTTGGATATAGGGTGTTACAAGTATCATTAATTATAAACTTATGGATCAACTATGTGCAACACAATCACTCATGATAATTGGTATCCACCTGAGGATGGATGGGTGTAGCTTAATATGGATGTTGCACTATCATTACAGTACTCTAACTTTGCTATTAGTGGTGTTCGTGATTCAACAAGAGGCTAGCTGTTTGGGTTTACTATGAAGGTCGGTGTATCTGACATTTTTCAGATTGAAGCACGAGCTATATATGAAAGACTCACTTTATATTGGAAGAAAGGGTTTTGCAAGGTTGTGATCAAAAGTGACAATGCATTGAAGATTGATATAATTGGGAATGGTTATGCAATTGATAATAACATTTTTTTAACTTCGTTTAATACATGATTTATGCAACCAAGTCTAGCAACTTAAGTTTCGACATGTCCCGCGAGAGCATAATAGACTACCAAATTGCATGGCCAAAGTTGTTCCTAGTGTTCGTAATAGGTTATTGGCTTTTGAAGACCAACATGATCATGCTTGATCTTTGTTTGAAGAAGATGTTCATCAAGCAATGTTTAATATAGGCTCCCATCATCCTTATTGTAGTTAATTCCTTGAACTTGTTTCTTTTCTACCAAAAAAAAAAAATCAAATAGAAAATTGTAATAACAATATAAAATAATAACTGCCACAATTGAAACTAACTTTCATATCTGTTGGAACATTTTCAAAATATATAAATAGTGTTCCAATAGTTGCAAATGAAAAGCTATAAGGAACCAAAATTTATATCACTTGGTTATTAACCGAAAGTTGCCGCTATTTACAGTTATGAGTTATGTCTCTTAAATTCAAAAGTTATACTTGACTATTAAAAAATATTCATAATTATTCAAGTGTATATATATTGAATACTTATGTTTATTGCTAAAGATATGACTATCCATTTGGATTGTTATGTCCCTATGAAGAGACATGAGAACTATATATGACACACCAAAAAAACAAATCAAAAGTTTCTTACCAAAAAAACAAATCAAAAGTTTCTTTCTATTCTCCCACTATCTTTTATATTCTTAGATTGTTCTAGAATTTTTTTTTTTGTAGAAATTCTTTATAGATATTGATATCCTTTCTATGCTTCACTCAGTGCTCGGTGCACTATTTCCATCAGTGCAAAACATAGATAGTAATTGGGCATTGTATCTTAGATGTTTAGTTGCCAAGAACTCTTTTGCACACCATAATATAGGTGAGGGTGAATAGAAGCCTTCATTAATTTCTCATAAGTTTATTTTTATCTTTACACACCAATAATAACAACTTATTAAAAACGACTAACAGCAAAGCTACTTTACTTTTGAACAAGTTGTCGAGATCTACAAAAATAAAACCTACTTGAAAATATAAATTAGTAGATAGTAGCAAGTAGGGTTGTATCCACAGATACCGATGATAACTTTATTTCTTTAAAAAAACAAGTAAAGTAAAAATAAAATAAAGGGGTTTAAATTTAAAAAGTAAAAAGAAGTCGTAAAATAAAAAGAAAAGAAAATCAATGAGAAGAAACTCTAGTCAAAGGTAAAATCTTCATTTGATTCATAGATTTGATATTGACACAAGGATAACTTCAATTCCTTTAATACATTAGTTCTAGCTGTTGACTCAACATTGAGCAACCAATCTCTCTTTACTTGTTTTAGTAATCAATAGGTAGCTCGTTTGAAATTACTTCCCTAACTAATAAATAAACTTCTAATTCAACACTCAAGATTTAACTTATCGAAAACATGAAGAACTAGAGAAACCTAATTCTTACTAACAAACTCACTTCGACGAGGTTCATTTAAGATATATTACACATCCACACCACATAAACGTAAATTACGACATTAACGAGTTATGTAGTTCATTAATGGTATTAGAATAAATTAATAAATTACAGATTTAATCATCCTAATTGACTCGATAATCATTCTAAGCTATCGAATATTGGCCAGACATTCAAAAAACCTAAGCAATTGTAATTAACATAGAATATGTATGAATATCAAAGAATAAAGAAGAATTAAAGAGCAAATTAAGTCTCACGAATTTATTAAATCAAACTTTGATAAAACCTTCGACTAAAAAATAGGATTTAGAAACCCATAAAATAAAGAAAACAAAATAAAACTAAGAACGGCTAGGTCTTTATCCCCCAAGTCTTAACCAAATAATTTCTATTTATAGGGAAAAAAAATATTAAAGAAAATAAAAAATTTCTCTTAATTAAATAAAGTAGAATTTTTCAAGATATCTTGGTAATTTTCATGTCAAACTTCCAAACCAATTTTGGACATCTTCTTGACGTTTTTGGCTTCAGCCATGAAATAAATATAGCTAGATCTTTCAATCCCTTAAAATTGGTATATTATGGGCCCAAAACAGATATTGTTAGCCAACTTATGGCAAAAATATTGAAGTCTTATTGTGTTGAAAGTCTAAACCGCAAAAGTTTTCAAAAAAATAAACTTTAAGCTCACTTTTCTTCGATTATTGCCTAAATACATAATAAATAAAATATAACTATAAATAATATAGTTAAAAATATAAATAACAAAATTGAAGATGAGAAATGAGAAAACCGAATTGAAGAGGCAAAAGACGGTTTAGAGGACTGCAAAAGCTTAAGGTATTTGAGTTGTAATTAAACTCTCAAACTAGAAGCAATCAAAAATAAGAATTCACTCTTCAATTTTCCCTTTCAAATTTTGATCACCAATCAAGAATTTTGATTGTCCTTTTACCTGCAATGGTTATCGGTGCACAAGAGAAAACTTAAGCAAATTATATCTTTTTTAAAGAGGGGCGACTGCCAATCTAGTACAAAAGGATTGAGATTTTAGGTTATAAAAGCTTGGGTAAATAACATATAAGTCTTTCGTCCAATAACCACATAAAGTCAAATTATTCCAGTCCCTTCAAAATTTAGTCCTAATACTTAAAACTTTTCAATTTTCACAATTCCTTTAAATCAATCCTTGGCCCAATAAAATCTAACATATCTAAATTTTCCAAAAAATAATTTATTAACTTGAAAATTAAATTTCTCGTATTAAATTCATTTTATGATAACCAATTCTCAGTAAATATCACAATATTTTTCCAAAATTTCACAAAATCTAAAACCCAAAATTTTGGTCCTTATACCATATCAAAGAAACTAACAAAAAAAAACATGTGTAACACCCCAAACCCAACCCAAACATTACGACCGAATTCGGTATGTTACAGAGGAAAATATTTTTTTAAAAAAAAATCTCTTTTAGTTGATTCAAGTTTTTGGTAAAAACGTTTCACTTTAAATAGAATATTGTCCTGTTTAAAACCATTGAGGTGTATGAATAAACAATACTTAACTTAGTTGTTAAAAATTTATTAAGTCAGATGGTTACCGATTTCAGATGTACCCGATGGCACAGAAAACATTTACGTTTGAATTTAAGAAAACTTGTGTAATCATTTTAAAGTCATTAAGTAGTTTAAACAAACTATTCCAAAACATGTGAAATAATAAAAATAAATTCTTAGGAGGCCTTATTACAACTTGAACAAATAAAACCAACAATAAAATAAAATAATTCAAAGTTCATTAAGTCCACATTTTCACTGCATGGCCACCTGGAGTCCATCTGGCTCCTCATCCGCGATCTACGAGTCACCTGAAAAATGTTAAAGGAGAAGGTGAGTCACCAAGACTCAATGTGTAACCCTTCCCCCGGTTTAATGCAACATCATACACAATTTATAACTAAGTCAACATGCACTAAGTTTAACATGCACCCAACCTAGCCATCCAAACACCTTTCTCTACCCCGTGTGGTACCAAACCACTGGTGACTCAAAGTCAAAAATGTGATACCAAATCACTGGAGGTGCCAAACCTCTGGTGTCCGAAGACACAATCCATCTGTGGGGCCAACCCACGTGTGATACCAAATCACTGGCGACGATCCCATAATATCAACTGTGGGGCCAACCCACTGTGGTGCTAAGCCACTGGGACAAGACGCTATGAGGTGCCAAACCTCTGGTGACCATAGTCACGAATGTGGTACCAAACCACTGGTGTCCGAAGACACGGATATCACCTCCCCCTCCTCTCATATCACCCATTGTCATGCCATACTCATATAAATCATACAAATCATGTCATCATGCTTTATTACGAATCATAATACATATATGTCATAAATCACAATATCATACATATCGAATAGCAGAACTCATATCGGATCGGACTTACCCGAATCCCTGCTCATACCCATAGGGTATCATATCAACATCCACACTGTTTCAGCTTTATCATATTCAGGTTATTAAAACATATTACTAAGTAATAGAGTATAAGTTTACACACCTGTTTACTAACGCGACTATCAAATCCCGTAGATCAAGATCTAACGCACTAGATCCCCCTTCCTTAACGCTTTTCGAGCACTAGTCACAACCCGAGATATGCGAGATCAAGCCTTCCCCTACAATCGGCCAAAACTAAACAACATAATCATGCTAATCAACCTCTAAGGGTATAACCGTAATTTATCTACCAAGGGTATTTTTGTAATTCACACCTGCAATGGCCTTTCCGAAGGCCTAATGTGGCCACTAGCGACTCAGCTACCATTTCCGGTCGTACCGGACGATTGGGCCTAAAACCCGATTTCGGACCATCCGGGCCCACACGCTCATGTGGCCCACCTAGCACGAATCTAGCCACGTATATAAGTTCCACCTAGTCTAGTTCAACAAATACTAACCAATCATACAATTTACTCATATGGGCCCACAGGCCCATTGGGCCCACTTTAGCCCATCGTGGCCCAAGCAGCCCAACCCACAAGAATACTACTGATGGCCTCAACTATCGCGTCGAAGCCCCACACGTGCGCTCGCACGCTCGTGTGGCTACTATTGCCGTGATCGGCACTTCGGCATTTGTCGCTCTACAGCTAGAGTAGAGAGAGTTAGGGCTAATCCGCGCTCCGACCACTCTTGTGCCCAAACGCCCTCCAAGATGTGTTTACTCTCCTCCTAGGATGCTCCTTATATAGCTAGCTCTTCACCTTCATTCTTTGTGTCTTTCCGATGTGGGATCCTTCGTCGATGAGAGTTTAAATTCAATCTGAAACTCTTACCGTCCAGCATCGCAAAATAAATACTCCCTTGCTTCTCATGAGATTCGAACCCAGGCTCCCTTGCAACATAATCCACGCCGCTAACCACTTGGCCACAAGCTCCTCTTGTGTCTTAAACCATGCGCAACTAAATATAAACTATGGCCAAAATTCTAAGATCCAAGTAAAAAGAAACCAAAGTGCAAATGCCAAGACTTGAACCTTGGACCTCCTTCCTTCCTTGTGGCGTCACTCCCTTGTCTCTTATGTGGCGTCACTTTGCCACTACACCACACACTCCACTTGTGTCATTTTCCTTCATATTTTATTCTTAATGCCTATCTGCCAACCTCTAGGGTTTTTTTCACCTAAAACCAAAATTTCCCCAAAGCCAATATTTGATCCCGGGACTTCATAGAAGCCCTCTAACCTTCCAAAATCACTTATCCAATAGGTCTAACTAGCATTTAAGCCGATCTCTTGTTCTCTAAAAATTTAAACGCTACTACGCCTAAGGCCCATTGGGCTCAATTCTCCTAGGCCCAATTTTGGGATGTTACAACATGTGCTCGCAAAAAGTGGCTTTTTTTTCTCATCAAAATGATGCTTTTCCTACAGGCCTTCGAGTTCCTGTCTTCGATGACGATCCCACCTGGCTGAAAGTACTTGAAAAGATGTTCAAGAAGTGTTCTTATGAAGGTTTATTTATCCTTCTTCTATCTTTCTACTTCCAAACCATCTTTATTTTGTTACTGTTACTCATGCACAAGGTAGTATTTTCTTTTGTTTTCTTTTTAGTGCATTGTTTGTTGGGAGTTCTTGGCTTTGTTGTGTAAATTTTAACTTTAATTTTTTTTGTTTGATTAAGGTTGATACTGTTTTTTCTACTTTATGGAAAAAGGTGATCATATGGTTATTATCAAGCATTGAATGTGGTCCAATATTCAAGTGTTTTTCAAGTTGCAAAAGGTTGAGTGTGTAAGGTTGGCTATCAATCTTGTGTTACGCGGGTAAACCGTAAGTCTGGAAAACTGTGAGACCATAGGCAATTTCTTTTCTTCAAATCTACCTAAGTCGGCCTAACACTCTACAAGTGAGAATTCTCCCAAAAATTATCTAAGACACCGAAAAAATAAAATGAAAACAACTTAAAATGAAAGAGCAATGAAAGAATTGAAAAGTTAAAAGAAAGAAATGCACACAAGGTGATTGAATAAATGCTCTCAATAAATTTTTTAACTCAAAGAAGAATGATACAAATGAAGGGGGAGGACTCTATTTATAGTTGAGTTTCCCTATATCCAACGGTACAGATTGAATTACATCAATGGTTGAAATTAGCTACAAGTCGGTGTTGCTATTAGCTACGAGTAATCATGAAACACATTCCATTATCATATTTCAATTGAAACAGAATCAAATATCATCTTCTACAACTTTTGTAAATTATTCAATTTAGTCCCTAAAACTAGGACAATCATAACTTTCAATTTAAAGCCTCGGATTAAAATTTGATTTCACCAAAGCACATTACGGACCCTTTATTTTCTATGTCTACCACTAATTCACAATATTTTTACATTTTATTCAACTTGGTCCCTAGTGTACGAAACTAACAATTAAGCTTTACAATTTAGTCTTTTTTACATACCAAGTTTAATTTCTAACAATTTAACACCCAAATCATTCAATTCTCTATCATGGAAAGTCTCTAAAACTTTAACAATTTTACAAATTATTACATGGCTTAGCTAGATCAAGCTCCCATGATTCAATTTACATAAATTACTTGAAATTAAATCCAAAAAGTTGAAAACCCTTAGATATGACGTCAAGCTCTTCTTTCTTTCTCAAATTTAGTTGAAGGAGACGACATTCTCTTTCTTTCCACTGAAAATTAACTTATATACTAGGATTGGATTATAATTTAGCTTAATTAACCTTAATTAAACCTTATTTTACTTAAGTTAATGGTCCCCTAATCATATCCTCCACTTATATGACATTTAACATGGTATAATTGTTGTTCTGAACATTTGAGTAATTTCAATTTAAGTCTCCAAGTCATTTACTAATTAAAAATCTATAATAATTGGACTTTACAATTTAGTCCCTGGGCTTTAATTAACCACAATTTTGACTAAATTGGCTATCCAAAATCAAATTCAATAATACACTAACTTCGTAAATGTCTCCATTAAATATTTACAGGCTCGGTTTACAAAAACAGGATCTCAAAATCGTCTTTTCTAACACCACTAAAAACTAGGTCGTTACAAATAGAATTTATACTTGGAAATAAATTTTCACTATTTTCGGGCTGAATAACAATATCTTAAAGTTGTATATAACTTATTATATTTTTAGCCCTACCGGGACCATTTATTTATAGGAGAGGAAGTAAAACCATAGTTGAATTACTATAATGCATTTTGTAACAGCCTGAATTCGACCCTAATCGGAATGGTGGTTTCGGGACCACGAATCTGAATTAGAAAAATATTTTCTTGATTGATTTGGTGTCCACGTTAAGTGTTTGTGCATGAGTAAAAATATCATAGTATAATTTAATCGTTTGGATGTTTAATTTAATAAAAAGGATCAAATAGCTTAAGTAATAAAAGTAGTGTGCAAGAATTAAGAAGGTCAATTGAATTGTTTTATTCAAGTGAGGATTTGCATGTCAATTTTCCACATTTCATGGTAGTGGACGGCATAATCATTAACTTGTATAATAAATTTAATTTTCTTTAGTTAGTGGTGTTTTTATTTATATTATAATTTGAGCCTAATAAAGGAATAAAAAAAAAGAAGAAAAAGTGCTCATCTTTCTTCTTGAAGTGGCCGAATTTTTGAAGGTGAAAAAGAGACTTCAAGCTCTCTTCATTTTCAGTTGTTGCATGCTTAAAATTAGGTTGGTATTCAAGCTTTTTTTTTTTGTTAAATTCAATGTTTTTGAATTGTTATCATGCATATTGATTAGCCCAATTGTAAATTTTTGTTTTGATGGTATATTTTGATTATAACCGTGGAAAGAAATTTTGGTGATTTAGTAATTTGAAATGGCACATATTAGAAACGAATTAGATTATTAGGATCTCTTTAGAATTCTAGATGAAATTCGGGTATTAGGGTGTTTTAATAAAAAGAAAATTTTGAGAAGAATTAATTAGATTAATAATTAGTGAAATGATAAAATGTACAAAAATTTGAGTTGTATGGACTTGTATTGGAGTAAATAACATCCAGCCATTAGGAGTTTAAAGTAAAATTTTGAATGCTTGTGAATTGTGCATTTGGGACTTAATGTAAAACATTGTAAAATTTGAGGGTGAATTTATAAAGTTGTAAATTATATTGTTTCGATAAATATTAGTGTAACAAGGGGGTTTAGATAAGTTGAGGAGTATTCGGCTATAGCTCAAAGGATATGAGTTTTTATATTTTCGAATAGATGAAAAGAAATAGGGTTAAATTGTATGAAATTCGAACTAAGAATAATAGATTGGAAGAAAAGCATAATTAAGTGTTCGGATCAAAATGAACGAAATTTATTTGAATGGACTCTTTTCGAAATTTTGTTTAGATCAAGGAAAGAAAGAGTTGGAAACAGATCAAGGTAAAGCTAAGCTAATCGAATAATCGGGAACTTCAAAGCTATCGACTTTCGAGGTAAGATTTAAGTATTTGGATTAACATGAATTATCCTTACATTACAATGTAGTTGTTTGAGTGAAAATTATAATTTTATTATTAATTTTCCGAATAAGACATGAGAACTACCATAGGTGGCAATCGAACGTGGTTGGTAAGTGCACATACGTTGGTATAATTGTTAAATAAATGAGTTGATTAATTATGCAAAGTGTAGTAAGGAATGGATATGTATATGTATTATATGTATGGTTATACAGTAGATGGTTGGGACATGTATAAAAGTAGGTAAATAATACCAATGTAACAGAATTTTTGATTAATTAAGTGTGTTGGCCGAATGCATGGGTGATTTTTATGAAGTCGATGATGGTGATGATTTAGTATGCATACGTAGGTTCGATCCAAATTATTATAGGTGAAAACTTTATAACTAGTTTTGCGAGTGCGGATAAATTGAGTAACGGCTCTATGTGAGCGATACATTACCGGGAGTATTGATTAACGGCTCTATGTGAGCGGTACGTTATGATAAATGTTGAGTAACGGCTCTATGTGAGCGGTACGTTACGAAGAATGGTAAGTAACGGCTCTATGTGAGTGATACATTACTGAATTATCTAGTATCCAGAAATCTACAAGTATACTATCATGAGTCTATGCTTTTTAATAATAAATGATAAGAGAGGTAAGTAGATTTGAGATATGTGCTATACATATTGAATTGAATTTTTAAATTGTAACTTGTGACGTAAATAAAGAATTTAGTGAGTATATGAAATGTGTATTAGTTGATGGTTACATGATTATGGTATACGGTAGATGGTATGAACTATTGATGTAGGTACGGATTCAACTTTTAATGCGTCGGGATACTCAGTATGACATTATAAATGATCTTGATTTTTAATTTCCAAATAAGTATACGTGTATGTTTATCTACATATATATATATGAGTGCATTACTTAAATCTTACTAAGCTCGGAGGGCTTCCTTTATTTTTTTCGGTTGCTTTGAATTTGTAGATCTTTGTCTTCAGAGTTGAAGCTTGCACTCGGGAATCCCGTCATAGTCAATCACATTATCGCCCTCTTTTGGTATTTTTGTTACCTAAAAGTTTCTAGAAAATTTTGGCATGTATAAGCTTGGTCTCTCTTTTGAGTTTGGTTTTGGATTGAGGTATATAAATGCCATGTGAATATGGCTCATAGTTATGGTTGGGATTGGTTTACCTTTGTTGAGGTAATGCATATTTTTGTATCTTTTTGATCCTATTAAAGCATGTCGATTTTTATGTTTTCGTGAGAATCAAAAAGGATTTTTTTTATCTATATGATGAGAAGATTAGGCCATATTTTGTGTATGTGGTTAATGATTCTGGATAATAATGAAGAAGTGAAGTAAGTGATTTGTAATCATTCGACTTTGGTATTGCATTGATTTAAAGTTCATATTATTCATGGGTGGTTTATAAGCATACGGCAATGAGGTTTAACATAGGTAAATATTGTTGTGAAAAATTAAATATGATGCGTATGTGGTTAAACTTTTATAGGTATGGATATTAAATTGTTGTAAGATGGATAAGGCTAATATACCTATTCGGCTGGAAGATGAAAAACGACCAAATGAATAGTGATTAGTTCATGAAATGAAATTCCTTTTGTTACGTTTAATGATATTATTTGACACATATATATACAAATACATATATGTAGTAGATAATGTTTTGAAACTGGATAAAGTACACATGTTTGTCTGTGACAGTATGAATTGGTACTCATTTATCACAGTAACAGTTTATATATGATGTATGGACTTGTGTTAAGTAAAGTAATGCCCGTAGCCCTAATCCGACGATGGATACAGGGTATGGGTGTTACATTTGATTGGTATCAGAGCTAGGTTTAGTCGATTCTCGGACTAACGTAGCGCGTAAGGGTCTAGCTCTACATGCCAAATTTTGTGATAAGATAATGTGATGACTTCTGACAGTTAATTGAAATTGTTTCTTTCATATAGTAATAGATCCGGATCCCGAGCAAGCATTAGCTGATGATGTCGAGAGTGTAGCGCCTGTTCCTGCGCAGGGGACCACGCCGGAAGAATCTCGTCCTGTTGCGAGTGGCCCAGATGAGAGGGTAAAGCAGGCCTTCCATAATACGATGACCGATTGGTTCAGTCATTACTTACGAACCACTCCGGCTGTTCAACCATCTCAAGATCCGAATGTACCCCTAGTAACACCGGTGGTACCTCCAGTTGCTAATCTTGACAGAGTGACTAAACCTTCGATTAACCGTATTAGGAAACATGAAGCTCTGGAATTTAGAGCCGAAAATGACAACGATGCGGAGAGAGCCAAATTTTGGCTCGATAACACCATTTGTGTATTCGACGAACTGTCCTGCACCCCCGATGAATGTTTGAAGTGTGCTATATCCTTGTTATAGGATTCTGGCTACTACTGGTGGAATACGCTCGTGTCAGTTGTCCCGAAAGAAAGGGTTACCTGGGACTTCTTTCAAGTAGAATTCCGTAAGAAATATATAAGCCAACGCTTTATTAACTCTAAGCGCAAATTTGTGTGACTTAGTCACTGTGCTTCGCGAGTGCGATTCGTCAGAAGCTGCTATGTGTCGGAGATTCGAAGATGGTTTAAACGAGGATATAAAGCTTCTGGTTGGTATTCTGGGAATTAATGAGTTCGTTGTGCTAGTTGAACGAGCTTATAAAGCTGAAGAACTGGGAAAAGAAAAACAAAAAGCCGAGTTTGAATCTAAAGACACTCGGAAGAGGTCCGCAAGCAAATTTTCATAGATGTCTATGAAGAAGTTCAAGAATGACGGTGGTCAATCCAAACCTAATACCAGGATTTTTATCCGAGAACGACCCCCAGCGAATTCCCGAGCTACATCAGTTGCTAGTGTGGGCAATGTTCGATCGAGCAAACCGGAGTGCCAACAGTGTGGCAGACGACACTTTGGAGAGTGTTAGGGTAACGCTATTTCTCGTACTTGTTATAAGTGTGGCTCACAGGATCATTTCATTCGGGATTGCTTGGAGACTACAGAAAAGGGTACTGTTCAGAGTGCAAGGCCTAGCGGCACTACAGCTAGAGGTAGACCGTCTCGGAATGGAAGAGGTAGGACTGGCACACAGAGGGGGATTACAGATGCGATTATTCGATCTGATGCTCGTGTCCCGGCTAGAGCTTATGCCATCCATGCTAGAGAGGAGGTCTCGTCACCAGATGTTATTACTGGTATTTTCACTCTCTTTGATACTAGTGTAACTGCTTTAATTGATCCTGGCTCAACTCATCCATATGTGTGCGAAACATTGGTGTCCAGTAAGACTCTACATGTTAAGTCTACTGAGTTTGTGATTCGGGTTTCAAACCCTCTGGGTCGATGTGTATTGGTTGATAAATTGTGCAGGAGTTGTCCTTTGATGATTTGAGACATGTGCTTTCTGGCTGATCTGATGCTATTGCCTTTTGATGAGTTCGACATCATTTTTGGCATAGATTGGTTGACAGTTCATGATGCGGTAGTAAATTGCAAACGAAAGACTATTGATTTGATATGCCAGAATAATGAGATAATCAGAGTTGAGTCTTCGGATTTGAGTGGACTACCTACGGTGATATCTTCAATGTCGGCTCGGCTGTATTTGAGAAAAAGTTGCGAAGCCTACCTTGCATACTTAATTAACGACAAGATATCAGAAAAGAAGATCGAATCAATACCGGTTGTTAGAGAATATTCAGATGTATTTCCAGAGGAATTACCAGGATTGCCTCTCGCCCGTGAGGTAGAGTTTGAAATTGAGCTAGTTCCAGGGACCACCCCAATTTCGATAGCCCCGTATAGAATGGCACCAGCTGAACTAAAAGAATTGAAGGCTCAGTTACAAGAGTTGTCAGATAAAGGTTTCGCCCGACCGAGTTTCTCTCCCTGGGGTGCACCCGTTCTATTTGTGAAAAAGAAGGATGGAACATTGAGAATATGCATTGATTACCGGCAGCTCAACAAGGTAACTACCCTTTGCCACATACCGATGATTTATTTGATCAGCTTAAGAGAGCCTCGATATTTTCAAAAATTGACTTGAGGTCAGGGTATTATCAGTTAACGGTTAGAGAATCAGATGTGCCAAAGACTGCCTTTCGGACGAGATACGGTCATTATGAGTTTCTGATGATGCCGTTTGGGCTCACTAATGCCCCTATAGTTTTTATGGATTTGATGAATCGGGTATTCAGGCGGTATTTAGATCAGTTTGTGGTTATATTCATCAACGACATCCTGCTATACTCACGTAACGAAACTGATCATGCTGAGTATTTGAGACTTGTGTTACAAATTTTGCGTGACGAGCAGTTGTACGCGAAATTCAGCAAATGTGAGTTTTGGTTGAATAAGGTTAGTTTCTTGGGACATATTATTTTAGCATTGGGGATTCGTGTTGGCCCAAGTAAAGTTTCGGCCATACTTGATTGGAAACCTCTGCAAAATGTTTCGGAGGTTCGTAGCTTTTTGGGGCTCGCCGGATATTATAGACGATTTGTGAAAGGGTTTTGAAAGCATCTTCGATGATGAAGCTGTTACAGAAAGATATGAAATTTGAGTGGTCTGAAAGGTGTCAAAAGAGTTTTGATCAACTGAAGACTTTGTTAACAGATACTCCAGTACTCGTTCAGCCAGAGCCAGGTAAAGAGTTCGTTATTTTTAGTGATGCGTCTTTGAATAGACTCGGTTGTGTATTGATGCAGGAGGGTAAGGTTATAGCTTACGCATCAAGACAGTTGAAACCGCACGAGAAGAACTATCCAACACATGACCTTGAATTGGCTGCTATAGTATATGCTTTAAAGATATGGCGACACTATCTTTTCAGTTAAAATGCCACGTCTATACGGATCACAAAAGTCTAAAGTATTTAATGATTCAAAAGGATCTGAATTTGAGACAACGATGGTGGTTAGAGCTATTGAAAGACTATGAGCTTGTGATTGATTATCACCCGGGAAAGGCTAATGTAGTTGCTGATGCACTTAGTCGGAAATCGTTATACGCTCTACGTGCAATGAATGCGAATCTAGCCATAATCGATGATGGTGTACTCATTGCTAAATTAAAGGCGAAACCATTGTTTGTTCAACAAATTCGAGAAGCTCAGGAGATTGATGATGACTTAAGAGCAAAAAGGAGCCTGTGTGATGCAGATGCGGATTCTGAATTTCGAATAGATGACAAAAGGTGTCTACGGTTTAAGAATTGGATATCTGTGCCTAAGAACTTTGAATTGATTCGAATGATTTGTGAGGAAGCTCATAATAGTAAATTATCAATCCATCCGGGCAGTACAAAAATGTATAACGACTTGAAACAGCATTACTGGTGGCATGGTATGAAACGAAACACCTCAGACTATGTGACAAGGTGTTTAGTATGTCAACAAGTGAAAGCCGAGCATCAAGTGCCGTCGGGACTACTTCAACCAATTTTGATACCTAAGTGGAAGTGGGATCAAATCACGATAGATTTTGTATCGGGTTTGCCACTGACACCGAGTAAGAAAGATTCAATCTGGGTTATTATGGATAGATTGACAAAATCGGCTCATTTTATTCCGGTACGTACTGATTTTTCACTTGATAAGCTAGCTGTGCTGTACATATCGCAGATAGTACAGTTACATGGAGTACCTATTTCTATTGTGTCGGATAGAGACCTAAGATTTACATCGCGGTTTTGGAAGAAGTTACAAGATGCCTTGGGAACTAAGTTATACTTCAGAACAGCTTTTCATCCTCAATCGGATGGTCAATCCGAGCGTGTTATCCAAATACTCAAGGATATGTTCAGATGTTGCATTCTCGAGTTCGAAGGTACGTGGGAGCGATACTTACCTTTGATTAAATTCGCTTATAATAATAGCTTTCAATCTAGTATCAAAATGGCTCCCTACAAGGCTTTATATGGTCGTAAATGCCGTACACCCTTGTTCTGGACCGAGCTCGATGAAAACAAGATACACGCGGTTGATTTGGTCAAAGAGGCTGAGCAAAAAGTGGCCGTAATCCGCGATAGTTTGAAAGCAGCCTCGGATCGTCAAAAATCTTACGCAGACTTGAAACGTAAGGACATTGAGTTTCAGATTTGCGGTATGGTGTTTTTGAAAGTTTCACCATAGAAAAAAATTATTAGATTTGGCCGTAAAGGAAAGTTGAGTTCGAGATTTATTGGGCCGTATGAAGTTATTGAGCGTATCGGGCTAGTGGCGTATAGATTGAAGTTACCCTCTGAGCTAGACAGAATCAACAATGTGTTCCATGTATCGATGCTTCGACGATACAGATTCGACCCTTCTCACGTGATTAGTCCAGCAGAAATCGAGATTCAGTCTGATTTGACTTATGAAGAGGAACCGATTCACATATTAGCTTGTGAAGTGAAAGAGTTGTGGAATAAGAAAATAAAGCTAGTTAAAATGGTGTGGCTTAAACACAGGTTGAGGAAGCAGCCTGGGAGACTAAAGAATCTATGAAAGAACTCTATCCGCACTTATTCGTCGGTAAGATTTTCGGGGACGAAAATTTCTTTTTAGGAGGGGGAGTTGTAACAGTCTGAATTTGACCCTAATCGGAATGGTGGTTTTAGGAACACGAATTCGAATTAGAAATTTATTTTCTTGATTGATTTGGTGTCCACGTTAAGTGTTTGTGCATGAGTAAAAATATCGTAGTATAATTTAATTGTTTGGATGTTTAATTTAATAAAAAGGATCAAATAGCTTAAGTAATAAAAGTGGTGTGCATGAATTAAGAAGGTCAATTGAATTGTTTTATTCAAGTGAGGATTTGCATGTCAATTTTCCACATTTCATGGTAGTGGACGGCATAATCATTAACTTGTATATTAAATTTAATTTTCTTTAGTTAGTGGTGTTTTTATTTATATTATAATTTGAGTCTAATAAAGGAATAAAAAAAAGAAGAAGAAAAAGTGCTCATCTTTCTTCTTGAAGTGGCCGAATTTTTGAAGGTGAAAAAGAGACTTCAAGCTCTCTTCATTTTCGGTTGTTGCATGCTCAAAATTAGGTTGGTATTCAAGCTTTGTTTTTGTTAAATTCAATGTTCTTGAATTGTTGTCATGCATATTGATTAGCCAAATTGTAAATTTTTGTTTTGATGGTATATTTTGATTCTAACTGTGGATAGAAATGGAACATATTAGAAACGAACTAGATTATTAGGATCTCTTTAGAATTCTAGATGAAATTCGGGTATTAGGGTGTTTTAATAAAAATAAAATTTTGAGAAGAATTAATTAGATTAATAATTAGTGAAATGATAAAATGTACAAAAATTTGAGTTGTATGGACTTGTATTGGAGTAAATAACATTCGGCCATTAGGAGTTTAAAGTAAAATTTTGAATGCTTGTGAATTGTGCATTTGGGACTTAATGTAAAACGTTGTAAAATTTGAGGGGTGAATTTATAAAGTTGTAAATTATATTGTTTCGATAAATATTAGTGTAACAAGGGGGTTTAGATAAGTTGAGGAGTATTCGGCTATAGCTCAAAGGATATGAGTTTTTATATTTTCGAGTAGATGAAAAGAAATAGGGTTAAACTATATGAAATTCGAACTAAGAATGATATATTGGAAGAAAAGCATAATTAAGTGTTCGGATCAAAATGAACGAAATTTATTTGAATGGACTCTTTTCGAAATTTTGTTTAGATCAAGGAAAGAAAGAGTTGGAAACGGATCGAGGCAAAGCTAAGCTAATCGAATAATTGGGAACTTCAAATCTATCGACTTCCGAGGTAAGATTTAAGTATTTGGATTAACTTGAATTATCCTTACATTACAATGTAGTTGTTTGAGTGAAAATTATAATTTTATTATTAATTTTCCGAATAAGGCATGAGAACTACCATAGGTGGCAATCGAACGTGGTTGGTAAGTGCACATACGTTGGCATAATTGTTAAATAAATGAGTTGATTAATTATGCAAAGTGTAGTAAGGAATGGATGTGTATATGTATTATATGTATGGTTATACAGTAGATGGTTGGGACATGTATAAAAGTAGGTAAATAATACCAATGTAATAGAATTTTTGATTAATTAAGTGTGTTGGCTGAATGCATGGGTGATTTTTATGAAGTCGATGATGGTGATGATTTAGTATGCATACGTAGGTTCGATCTAAATTATTATAGGTGAAAACTTTATAACTAGTTTTGCGAGTGTGGAAAAATTGAGTAACGGCTCTATGTGAGCGGTACGTTACGATAAATGTTGAGTAACGGCTCTATGTTAGCGGTACATTACGAAGAATGGTAAGTAACGGTTCTATGTGAGCGATACGTTACTGAATTATCTAGTATCCAGAAATGTACAAGTATACTATCATGAGTCTATGCTTTTTAATAATAAATGATAAGAGAGGTAAGTAGATTTGAGATATGTGCTGTACATATTGAATTGAATTTTTAAATTGTAACTTGTGACGTAAATAAAGAATTTAGTAAGTATATGACATGTGTATTAGTTGATGGTTACATGATTATGGTATACGGTAGATGGTATGAACTATTGATGTCGGTACAGATTCAACTTTTAATGCGTCGGGATACTCGGTTTGACATTATAAATGATCTTGATTTTTATTTTCCAAATAAGTATACGTGTATGTTTATCTACATATATATATGAGTGCATACTTAAATCTTACTAAGCTTGAAGGGCTTACTTTATTTTTTTCGGTTGCTTTGAATTTGTAGATCTTTGTTTTCGGAGTTGAAGCTTGCACTCGGGAATCCTGTCATAGTCAATCACATTATCGCCCTCTTTTGGTATTTTTGTTACCCAAAAGTTTCTAGAAAACTTTGGCATGTATAAGCTTGATCTCTCTTTCGAGTTTGGTTTTGGATTGAGGTATATAAATGCCATGTGAATATGGCTCATAGTTATGGTTGGGATTGGTTTACCTTTGTTGAGGTGATGCATATTTTTGTATCTTTTTGATCCTATTAAAGCATGTCAGTATTTATGTTTTCGTGAGAATCAAAAAGGATTTTTTTATCTATATCATGAGAAGATTAGGCCATATTTTGTGTATGTGGTTAATGGTTGTGTATATTAATGAATAAGTGAAGTAAGTGATTTGTAATCATTCTGCTTTGGTATTGCATTGATTTAAAGTTCATATTATTCATGGGTGGTTTATAAGCATACGGCAATGAGGTTTAACATGGGTAAATATTGTTGTGAAAAATTAAATATGATGCGTATGTGGTTAAACTTTTATAGGTATGGATATTAAATTGTTGTAAGATGGATAAGGGTAATATACCTATTCGGCTAGAAGATGAAAAACGACCAAATGAATAGTGATTAGTCCATGAAATGAAATTTGTTTGGTTATGTTTAATGATATTATTTGACATATATATATACAAATACATATATGTAGTAGATAATGTTTTGAAACTAGATAAAGTACACATGTTTATCTGTGACAGTATGAATTGGTACTCATTTATCATAGTAACAGTTTATATATGATGTATGGACTTGTGTTAAGTAAAGTAATGTCCGTAGCCCTAATCCGGCGATGGATACGGGGTATGGGTGTTACACATTTAATGTCTATTTAATAGAAAGACAATCCTCCAGTTAAACTAGGAGGGAAAGGGGCGACAACCCTAGTTTAAATACTAGGATTTATAGTCCTCTTGTATTCAATATGAGGGGCTTTGGGCCTCTCTTATATCAGGTCCAATTATAAGTGTCTCTTGGACTTTTAACTCATCACTTTATAATTCAATCCAAACCAATACATGTTTTTCGATTTCCCAAACTAAACATTATAAATTAATTTTAATTAATTAAATTTTCAATTAAATAAATTTCTCAACCCGATTCTAATTACGTTAAAATCATGGAAACTTTACCGTAAAAGAATCTATGAGAAAATATATTTATTTTTTCTACATTCAACAGATTCACAATGACCAATTAATTTAATTTCATTTTTGAACTTCAATTAGTTAATTAATTAATTAATAATTTGAAAAATCATAAATTAAATCTCGAGTCATTTCCATACTTAGTAAGGAAACCACATTCATTTCTGAATATTACTCATTTCTTTAACTTTATCATTTCTATCTATTTTTGTTCATTTGATTAAGCATGCAATTCATTTATGGTCTCAACAAGCTAGCAGAGGGACCGATATGACATATGTGATTAGGGCTTAAATGATTTATAATTAAGTTTCAAATTTTCGCCTATTAATTATAAACTCATTTAGTCACGATGTCATTCCAGTATAGTATCGTGACTGAGCTCTCTCTAATGGCATACCATTATGAAAGCTACTCGATCAGTACTCGTCCAATCACGTTACCATAAGTGTATTACCCTCATAGGATATCCTTAATCTCTATGAGATAATTTCTATCATATCCCAAAAACTGGGTTAGTGAACCAAGAGTGGTCACGCCCAAAATAAAAATTTAAGATGACCTTAGCACATTTTTCAATATATAAGTATCAAGTATAGTGATTGATTAGTGGTGGAGCTGCCCTTGATGATCTAAGTTCGAATCCCTTCCTTCTCATTAATTTCTATTTGGTGTAAATTTGCTTCAAACCTTAGTAAAGGTCACACCATGTTTTTAAAATAATTTTTGTAGGAGTGTAAACAAGTGAATTAGTGTAATGGTTAAGAGCTTAATTAATTTCCTTAAGGTCTTAGGTTCAAGTCTCTACACTCTTAATACTTTTTAAAATTTTTTCCAACTTTAGCAAGGTCAACACCCCCTTGCCGTCCAACTAGTTGCAATGCATGGGGAAAGCTTCTTTCCTTTCTTGACAAGTTAACATGTCATATTCACCAACCTTGATCCCTTTTTTGCTCCTTTATCCCCTCAACCATTTTTCTTCATTCTTACCTTGTGTGTTGATTCATTGAACCTAGACAAGGTGAATTACACCTTTTGTTTTTATTTTTTTTCTTTCCTCTCCATATTGCCACCCCCTCGTTTGCTCCTCCCTTTTCTCTCCATTTTTCTTTTGCTTAAGCCATCTACCACCACTTTTTTCCCTATTCTCCTCCTCTCCTTCACCACTCCTTTGCCACTCGAACCACCATCATCACACCACCGAACCTCCTCCTTGTCGCTGCTCCTCCCATTTGTTTTGCTCCAATGCCGCCACTTGCACCACCATTCACCACCGTGGCCACCACCTTACACCACCGTAGATAAAGCCTTTTTTTTCTCTCTAATTTTATATTTTCCTTTTTGATTTTCTTCTTCTCCTCTCTAGTGTCGCAATACCATTCTTTCCCTCCTCTTCCGTCGGGTTCTTGCTCGACCATCCTCATCATCACTGTTGCCGCCACTGCCGTGCCTCCACCGACTTTGGTGATTCTTCCACTTTTCTTCACCATTTTTTGATCCCTATCGTTTCTTATAGTAATCGAAAAATCTTATATCCCTATTTCAATTAGTTTTAATTTTTTTAATATTGTACTTAGTAACTCACTTTTTCTGATCCTTTTCTCTAGCTTCTCGTCCCTCTCAGATTCAAGATCACGGTGATCCTCTGACCCTCCCATTTCAATCAAGTTAGAGTAAGTGTAAGTGGTTAAGTGAAAATCACTATTCCTTCCCTACTTTTTTCCTTTAGGTTGAATGTGTAAAAGAGACTATAGTGTAATTTCCTTCAAGTATTAACATAGTGCGTTCCAATTTTGATGAAGGGTCGATCGATTCCATCTCGGAAAGCCCCTAAATTTAGGAACAAAATCATCATTACGAATGATTATTTACAAGAGCAAGTTTGAAGTGGATGATTTAGTTTAAGTGAGCAATATCATAAAATGTTTAAAAAGACGACTTTTAATGTAAGGTAACTTTGATAACAGATCAATTTTCCATTGGTTAAGATCCGAGTGTGGACGTTCTTAAAGTAGTGTTTTACATCGGATCTACTATCAAATGTTGGTCTAATCCAAATAAAAAATTATATACATTAAAATTATTATTGGATTGTACATTATTCAAATACTTAAAGTATTCCAAAAAGGGAGATTAAACTTATCAATATGTATCATACCAAGTAAGTGACTCCAAACCAACTAGCTTGTGAAAAGTATGTTGTATGGTTATGTTTATATCTAATTTGAAAATTATGTTGTTTTCATTCTCATGTTATGTGATATTATGGCATAATTGATTTTACTTGACTGTTAAAAATGTGATGTTTTTATACATCAAAATAATACGTGAATTGCATGTCAAAACATGCCTATATGATACTATATGTTAAATGATTCGACGAGCATGATTCACATGTCTAAAGTGATATTCTCTAACAAAGTGAAAATGTGTTCATTGTGGTCATATCACATGCATGAGCTTGGGACATGTGTAAGAAGGAAGTACTAGCAGTTTATCTGTAATACTGGTAGTTTGTCCACAATACTAGCAGCTTGTCTGCATTACTGGTGACTTGTCCACATTACTAGCAGATTGCCTGCAAATTTGGTGGCTTCATCCACATATATTGGAGTGTAGCGGTGATGGGTAGGATATTTTAAAAATAATTGCATAATTGTTTTACAAAAACTGACCTGCCATAATCATGTACATAAATATTGGTTATTTTGTATGATAAGTATGTGCTTATTGTTATTTAATTTGTTATAAGACTCACACTGGGCTTTAAAAGCTCACCCCTTTAGTTTCATAACCCTTTCAAGCGATTCAAAGACATTGGACTTGGATTTGTCATACGAAGGGGTCTCTCTATTGGATTTTTAATAAATGGTTTATGAACTATTGGTTTGTTATTTTGGACATTGACCTTTTATTGGGTTCTTTCTTTTACTTTATTTAATTTTAAACTAACATGCATGTATGTTTGATAAAACTACAAATATTTTGAATTTTTATTATTTAAATTATTTATGATTTTTATTTGATTTTAAATAAACTTAAAAATATATGATTTTCTAAGTATTTTCAAAAGTCCGCTGCAAAAGATTTTTACCAAAATCATTTTTAAGGAATAATTAAAAATATTACAGATTTTTGGTTTTAATGATTTAAGACGATATTTCGAAATAGTAATGAACTTTTCAAATATTCATGTTTTAGTAAGTGTTTTTCAAAAATAAAAATTTCTCAGTATTTAAATTTTAGAATTTTCGTAAAATCAATTGAAACCTAGTTGTTTTTAACAAGTAAATGTTTTTAACAGTTTTAATGTGACTTCTGAAATTTCGCCATAACGTCTAAGTCAGATTTGGGAGGTTATAATTTCATTCTCTCAATTTGATCATATTTTATCTCATGGTAACCATTACATCTTCCTTCACGAAAAGTCATTTACTATCATTGTAACACCCCTAACCCGTATCCGTTGCCAAACTAGGGTTAAAGGCGTTACCGAACAGATCGGAAATGTTTACAGAAATGTCATACAATTGAATATTAACCTCAACCATAATGTCCCTTAGTAGGTTATCGAGACCTTAAGCATGCTCAAAAATAGGGTCGGGACTCAACCAGAACACATACAGAAATTCTCAGAAATTTAAAACTTTTCTAAGTTTTAGGGGTTACACGCCCGTGTGGGCAGGCCGTGTGCCTTCCACGGCTGTTAGACACACCTGTGTGTCCTCCTTATGGCCAAAACTGACCTTTGCTCTACGGCCACCAAGCACGCTCGTGTACTTTGGTCGTGGTTGATCCTGTTGAAAACCACACAGCTACTAGGCACGTCCGTGTGCCAAGGCCGTGTACTCTTATGCTAGCTACTGAATTAGCCCCACGGTCACTAGGCACGCCCGTGTGCCACAACCGTGTGGCAAAATAGGCCATTTGCAAGGCCAAAATGCCACCCACATGCGTCTTACCTACAAGCAAAATCATTAAGACATCTCATGCCTATTTGGCAACCAAGCACATACCAAAATAACCATCCAAATTGCAAGACTAAAACTCATCTCATCACAAGCATAATTCATTCATTTGCTTAATCAAAATTTGACCATTTCATGTATCAACTAACCATGCCAAAAACATACTTCACATATCACATTCATTCAAGCAACTTCTCAACTAATAACTAGCCAAATCACATGGCTAAGTTCATATAACAAACTTATATAAAATACTAGCCTATACATGTCATATCAAGCTATATACATTTCCAAAGTGTACCAAAATGAGTTTAGTAGTGTGATGACGATCCTTGATGGCCTCGAGCCTTCAGTAGCTTTGACGACCTATAAAACAGAGAAAACACACACAGAGTAAGCTTTCCAAAAGCTTAGTAAGTCATAATACAAACAAACTTAGCATGAAAGGCATATATGCACATAGGTACATTGGCACATCTTAATACTTAGCAAACTATCACATATATGCTTTGGTCCATGTACTTGGCCATATTTGCCACATTCATCAATTCAAAAGTCTTATATATACATAGCTCTTTCATGCTTACTTTTACATATCATATTGTTATCCCAATATACATAACCATCATAGTAAGATCACATAGGTACCTAGTTTATATACACACTTAGTGTATAAATCAACGTACCTGAAATGGATTCACTATTTACATAGCCATTCGTATCACATACTTGCCCATGGAACTGTAAGGAATCTAGTAGGATACTCAGAAAGCTCGGAATAGTCATACAATGGCAACGTCCCAGACGGCGTCTTATATTCACACGGATATCGATGCCACTATCCCAGACAGGGTCTTACACGAATTAATACGATGCTGATGTCCCAGACATGGTCTTACACGTAAAGATCATATTGATGACAAGGTCCCAGACGAGGTCTTACACGTAAAGTTCATATCGGTGCCAATGTCCCAGACGTGGTCTTACACGAAATCTCAAATCAACGCCCACGTCCCAGACGTGGTCTTACATGATAAAACAGATCAGATACCTATGTCATGACATAGTTAATCCTCTCTATTCCTAGGTTCGCACGGGACTTCTCGGACATTATCACTAAGTAATACTTATCTCGGAATTCATGAACAAATCATATCATAAGTATTCATCGATAAAAATAGTCATAAGAACATACATAATTCAATAAGAATACGTTTATTTGCATAATGACTTACCTTGGATTCGATTTATCGAAAATGGAAACGGCTACTCGGTTACTTTCACTTTCCCGCGATTTAAGCCTGTTTTCCTCGATTCTTGATCTATACATATTTAGAATTTAACCCTTTTATTCACTAATTCATTCAATTCAATCAAGGACACACATTTAGGACTATTTACAAATTAACCCTCACATTTGCACAATTTATCAATTTAGTCTATTTTTCTCAAAACATCAAATTCACAAAATCATCACACATCCAAGCTTAGCCCAATGCATATATATATCATACAAGCCCATATTTTCCATCAAATTTGTAATTTAGTCCTTTAAATTACTATTTTCTCAATTTAGCCCTAATTAGCTAAATTCATCAAAAATTCAAGAACAAAATATGTTCATCTAGCTCAAATCTTTCATTTAACACCATAAATCATCACAAAGCTAAACATAACATCAATGGCATTTCTCATGAACAACATCAATTCATCAAATTGAGACATGGGCTTGATAGTAGACTAAGCAACAATCTCAAAAACTTAAAAATCATCAAAATCCAACTCAAAATCATACCTTAATTCAAGCTTGGAATGGCCGAATACGCAAAGCTTAAAAACCTTTCTTTTTCTTACTAGTTTCGGTCAAAACAAAAGAAATGAAAGATGAACACTTTCATCTTTTGTTTCATTAATAATATGTTAATAATTCATTACTTTTTTACCCATTTAAAAGACATTTGACACCATTAGACAACAAGGGTATATTCGGCCATTTACCATCCATTATCTTATTAATGGCTTAATTTCCATATAAGGCCTTCGCCTTTACAAAGCCACAACACATTGGTACTTTCACAAATAGCAAGCAACTTTCACATTTATTGCAATTCAATCCTTTTGTCAAATTAAACACACAAACGGGCAAATTAACTTATGAAAATTTAACACATGCTTAAACACTCATCAATGGCACTGAAAATAATATTTATTCAGACTCAGATTTGTGGTCCCGAAACCACTGTTCTGACTAGGGTATAAACCGGACTGTTACAATCATACAGTAATTAAGTCTTTCATCACAAAGATAAATGACCCGCGGTCACATTTCTTTTCATCTATCATGTAATACCAATGAGAGGATATCATTTACCCATATTTTGGTGTAACAGCCCGAATTAGGAGCTAGTCGGAATAGTGATCTCGGGATCACCAATCTGAGATTTGAAATATTTACTTTCATGTGATTTTATGAATTATTATATTATTTTTTAAGCACATGAAAATTTTGGAATTTAAATTCTAGCGATTTCATGTTTAATCGCAAAAAAAGGACTAAATCGCATAAAGTGCAAAAGTTCTATTTTAATTGCTAAAGGTACCAAATAGCCATAGATTGTTAAATTGAGGTCTTTAAAAGGAAATTTAGCCCTTTTTAATTGCTTTTCCAGCCATAGACTATGTGGGAGACAAAGATGGACAAAATTTAGCCAAAGTTAGTAAGAGTTGGTGACTAATTTGACTAGTTTAATATTAGAATAAAGAAAGAGAAAATATCATCTTTCTTGTTCATCTCTTCCACCAAAATTGCAAGTAAAAATAGGGGTTTTGAAGGCTTAAATTTTCAGTAAGCTCTCCTCTACTTTAGTAAGTGATTTTGATGGTTTTTCTTAGTAATAGTTGTACTTTTGAGACCCCTAAAGCTTAAGCTTTGAAATGAGGGGACTATTGTGTAATATGATGAAAAGTTTAGAGTTTTTCCATGAGAGCTATCATTTTTATTTGCTGCATTTTTATGGAAGAAATTGAGTCTTAGTTGTTAGATGAACAGCTTTTGTGAAAGGTGTTGTCTTAAAAACACCTAATTGGACCTTGATGAAAAGGTTACAAATTTGTAGTAATTATGTGAAATGTTGAATTTTGATGATAGCTATAAGAGTATTAAATGTTCACCTAGGCTTTTTGAAGGTAGAAATGTGATTAGAATTTATTTCCGAGCCTAGGGGAAAAATGGTTATTTTGCCAAAGTCTAGGGGCAAAATTATAATTTTTGCCAAATATGAATTTTGAGTCAATTTAGTCAATGTGTGAATTTAACAAGTTAAATTGTTACTATAGATTAAGAATTAGAAAGCCCAGATTGAAACCGAGGAAAGAACAAAGTTGAGGACTAACTTACATCTCTACATACATTTTGAATATCGAGGTAAGTTTGTATGAATTAAAGTTTTACATTCATTGTCATTCAATTACTTATTATGTTGTAAGATGTACATTACTTCTATGAAGTTAAATTATTGATATTATGATAAGAATATGTAAGAGAAAGTCCCGGTTGAAGTCTTGGAATAATGAGGATACTAATATCACAACATAAGACAAGAAAAGTTCGTGTAAGACCATGTCAAGACCTGGCATCAGCAATCAAGGAATGTAGGTCCCATATAAGACCATGCCTGGGACATGGCTTCACCATCAAATGAAGATCTCGTGTAAGACCATGTCTGGGACATGGCATCGACATCAAGTTAAGGAATCCCGTGTGAGACCATATCTGGGATATGGCATCGGTATCATAAGGCTATTGTAACATCCTAAAATTTGGGGTTCTGCATTTTGCACTATTTCATGCATTTGGCTAGCTATTTTTGTTTTTTAGGTATGTTCGGGGGTCTTGGGAAGGCTCGGGGCCGAGCCGAGGCCCTGGTAAATTTTGGTTATAAGGAAGCTTGGTAAGGTAAGCTAGTGGAAGCAGGACTTAAGTATAAAAATTTTTGTTGTGGTAGCAAAAGGAAGTAGAGTGGCCTAGTGGAGTTGGCGTCACAGGGGAGGCAAGGGAGAGAAAGGCTCGAATCCCATCTACTGCACTATAGAGTTAAATTTTTGTGCTCAAAGAGGGGAAGAGGTGGCATTCGGCTGGGACTCTACCATGGTGGTTGTGGAATGAGTCAAAAAAATTCAAATGGATGGAGGAGAGGAGCTTGGGGAGTTTGAATTGGTCAACAAATTCGAATTGGTGGATGGAGAGTGAATGAATGAGAAAATCGTGGGAGATGGGGAGAGGGGTGGAGTTTGGCCGAAAGTGGAGTGGTGCTAAGGGGGAGCATTTCGGTTTTTAGCTATTAGGGGTGGGTGCCGAAATTTCTTTTAGCTCTTAGGCATGTCCATCTTAGCATATTCGATCATAGTGTGTAGGGAGAGTGCCGAAATTTCCATTAAGTGCTTTTAGCTATTCTTTTCCTTCTCTTTCAAATTTGTGCATTTTTGTTCTCTTGAGCATAGCCGAATCCTCTTCTAGCCTTTTCTCTTCTTTTAGCCGAACTTTCTCAACATTTCATCTCCTCTATTTCTTTTTTCTCTTGACCGAATTACTTTCTACACCCTTTCATTTTCTTGACTTCCTTATATCTTAGCCGAGTCACTCTTCTTCTACACTACTTCTGTTTCTTCTTCTTTTCATTTTTTTGCTTCACTAGCCGAACCTCAGTTGGCCACTTTCTTTTCTTTTCTTTTCTTTTTTGTTTTTCTCTTGTTCTACTCCTGAGCAAAAACCCCTCCTGTGTCAAGCTAGACCTGTATCTTTCATCTTTTGTTATTAGTCGAGCATCAAGAAGAGCAGGGTGCTAGGATTCCTTTGGTTACCGAGAGTCCCTTTCCAATCGATTTTACTTGTTGTAAGGTAACGGATTCCCTCTTCATATGTTTTCTCTTCTCTCTGTTATCGATCGAAATAGTCATCCTACTACTTCTTTCTTTTTAGGCAGAATATAGGTACCCTCTCCACTTTGAAGCGTGTTCGTTCTTTCGTAGGAAGTCGAAACTCTTGTCAGCGGTGGCCGAATCTAAGGCATCTTGTCAAGAGGATAGAACCAATCTACATTGATTATTAAGGTTAGAAGATTTATCTAGTTCTATATGGTTAGTCCCTTTTCGTTGTACTCTGCCTTAACAAAACCCCTTTATTAGACAATAGCTGATTTCACGGTAGTACTGTACTGACCAAGATTCTCTTCATGGATGCGAGTGCTAGCCATTCTAAGGAGATTTCGACAAAAGAGCCTGAAGGGAGTGGACTCGTAGTCTCTACTCCTAAATTCAAACGACTTGTTGTGTCAGCCGTTTGGGATTTTCCATCGGTTTGTGGAAGAGAGCTGACATCGGATATGAATAGACAGATCATGGTTGTTTGTGATTGTGGGAGTGACGACGATCAGGAGTGTTTAGTCCTTCACGTAACCAGGTGTGTAATTTCACACACTTTTATTTGTTTGTTTAGTATTAATATGTACATTGGCTAAAAGCTGAAATAACCGCAAAGGCCATTGTGAAACACTAATGGGTAAGATTGGAGATACGAGCTAAGTAACACTTATGACTATGCCATTTGAATAACTTAGCATGATTATATGTATGTTTTGATAAGCTGATGTACAGTGATATATGCCTTGCATTCATCACATTCTGATATTATGTTGCATGGGATTGGGATATGATAATGATGAAAGGGGCAGTGTATTTCGGTGACTCTGTCACATTATTTCGGTGGCTAGCCACATATTTTGGTGACTCTATCACAATTTCAATTATGAGTAGCATGAATGCAGCGTGACTGCCATCGATGGTGTGTAGCAGATGAGGGTTGATTGTAGAAATCTCCACCGATGTGTTTTGGTTGGTCGGGTGATGTATAGCGGATGGATTACTAGGCTAGGCTAGGTTGCATTGCATTCATTATCTACTATACCATGCTAATAGGGCTAAGGCCCAATTCATTTCTGTAAGGGCTTCGCCCAATTTGATTTCGTAAGGGCTAAGGCCCACTTGGCATCTGGATGGGTTCGGGCCCAGTTACTGATCGTGTAGGCGATTACACACTGAGTTCTTGTAAGTCACCCCTTTGTTTAATTTTGCAGGTAATCCCTAGCTTGAGGATTTAGGTCGAGGTGGACTCTAGGGTGGCCATGCGTTACTTCTTGCGTAAACTTCGTTTTCATTATTTTGAACCTATTTTAATTTGGGAATTTGTTCTGTAATAAGGCCACTAGGATTTTATTTTGGCTTTTATTTTAAAGCTTTGACTACCTATTATGAAATGTTCAAAATGGAGTTTTCTTAAAGATGTAAGTAACCACTTTCCAAAACACTAACAAACGGTTTACAAGTTATAAACAATGATCAATTCGGGGTTTTTCTTAAAACTACTATAACTATTTTCAAAATAACATTTTCTGAAATTCATTGAATATGATTGTTTATAAACAAAGTCATCGAAAACAGCAACAATAATTTTTTTTGCTAGAAAACCTTAAAAACATTTGACTTTCAAAATGGAAACAAAACTCAAAATTTTTAAATGATTGCAAAGTTTCGTTAAACAACCTTTCCATGTGACATACCAGATCCAGTTGTAACGTCTAGGCCGGGTTTTGGGTGTTACATTTACTGGTATCAGAGTCAGGTTGCAAAACTCGGCTGTGGAATGGGTTCGAAAATGTTTTTCAAAATTGTTTGAAATTTGGTTTAGAAAAATATATGTCTTCTTCGAAGTATGGCACCCGAGTCTCTAGCACCAAATTCGTAAGATTTCTGACTTTGCTTGATATTGCGAAATGATTTAAGAAGGAATTCTTAGAATTGGTATTTTATGACAGCTAGCTATAAGAGTTAAGATTTTAGACACTGCGACATTAGGAAATTTGATTCGCAAAAACAACTATTATACTCATTCTGCATAAGACATTGCTAATAAGCATTGGAAATATACACTAATTCATAAAATTTTTAATCAGATTAATTTGATCTAGTGAACATGAGCACTAGGGGACGTGGACGTGGTAGATGTGGCCATGGTAGAGGCTGGGGTGTTGAGGCTAGATCCTCAGAGTCAGGGCATGTGCCGGAAGGCGAAGTGCCAGCATCGCCAGTAGTGGGAGCGGGGTCCCAGGACAGAACCGGAGGAGACAATGCTCTGTCCCAAGTGATGCTATGAGTTTTGGAGCGAGTTGCTAGAGCAAGCACTGGGTCGGTAGCCCGAAAATCTATCCCTAAGCAACTTCAGGAAAATAGGGCTGACGTATTTAAAGGTATTTCTGGTGTGGCCCCAAACGTAGCTGAATACTGGTTGGAGGCCGTAGGACGAATCATGGATGACATAGATTGCACAGTGGAAGAGAAATTAAAATGAGCAGTGTCCCTCCTACGAGATGAGGCATACCAGTGGTGGCTTACAGTAAGGGAGGGTACTTCAGCGGACCGTATCACCTGGGACTTCTTTAAGACAGCGTTCCAAGGAAAGTATGTTGGGGTAAGTTATGTGGATGCCCAGAGAAAGGCATTTCTGAACTTGTTCAAGGGGGTAAATCTGTGGCTGCATATGAGGTGGAGTTCCTGCGTCTAAGCCGTTATGCTCGGGGCATTATCGCAATTTATTATGAATGTTGTGTTCGATTCGAGGATGGTCTGCGAGATGAGCTGCGAGTATTGGTAGCTCCGCAGCGAGAAAGAGATTTTGCTATACTAGTTGAGAAGGCAAAAATTGCCGAAGAGGTGAAGCGTCCTGAGAGGCACAACCGAGATAAAGACAAGGGCAAAAATAAGAGAAATTTTGGGACGTCAGGGTCTGCTGGGAGTTTCCAAAAGAGGCCTAGGTTTGATGAGCCAGGTCGAGTTGCAATGCCTGTTGCTATTGGTCAGACTCGACCGTGTGCCATGTGTGGGAAAATATATCTGGAGAAGTGTTGGAGAAGAACTGGAGGATGCTTCAAGTGTGGATCTAGGGATCATTTGATAAAGGACTGCCCACAAGAGGTGACTAGGGTACGAACGGTAGGTGAGGGAATTGGTCAAGCAATGAGAGGTGGTCAGCAGCCGTCGAGGGGTCGTGGTCCAGTCAGAGGGGGAAATGGATTTGGTCGAGGTCGTGGAGCACCGGATAGAGGTGCTGGGAATACAGATGCAAGACAGTCGAGGTTGGTCTATACGGTTAGGAGTCGAGAGGATGGCGACGCACCAGACGTCATAACCAGTATGTTTCTTATATTTGATAAACCGTTTATTGCTTTAATTGATATTGGTTCGACCCATTCATATGTTGCTTGTACGGTGTCCAGGACTCTAAGAGTTAAATCTAAAATTGCTGTTAGATAAATGTCTATAATTAGCCCTCTAAGACAATTCATAGTAGTGAACAAACTATTTAGGAATGTGCCTCTAGAACTGCAAGAGAATGTTTTCTCGGCAGACTTGATGGAATTACCGTTCGGCGAGTTCGATTTGATCTTAGGCATAGACTGGTTAGTTAAGCATCGAGTGAACTTGGATTGTGCTGCTAAGCACATGATATTGAAGACTTCTGAGGATGAGGAGGTGCTGGTGATAGGAGAAAGAAGGAACTACCTGTCCAATGTGGTGTCGGCACTAATGGCTGAAAGGATGGTGCGGAAAGGGTGTGGGGCGATCTTAGCTTTCATCAGCGCTTTGGAGGCCAAAGAATTGTCTGTAGGAGATGTGAGAACTGTGAAGGGGTTCTCGGATGTCTTTCCTGAAGAGCTTCCAGGATTGCCTCCGGACCATGAGGTGGAATTTGGCATTGAGCTATTGCCAGGAACGGCTCCGGTGTCCATCGCTCCATATAGGATGGCACCGAAGAAGCTGGTAGAACTTAAAGCTCAGATCCAGGAGCTGTTGGACCGTGGTTTTATCCGACCAAGTGTATCTCCGTGGGGAGCGCCGGTGTTGTTCGTCAAGAAGAAGGATGGGTTAATACGAATGTGCATTGACTATAGGCAATTGAACAAGCTTACGATAAAGAATAAGTACCCGCTACCAAGGATTGACGATCTGTTCGATCAGCTATGAGGAGCTTCGGTCTTTTCGAAGATAGATATGAGATCTGGATACCATCAACTAAAGGTCAAGGAGGCGGATATTCACAAGACTGCGTTCCGAACTCGGTATGGGCATTACGAGTTTCTAGTGATGTCGTTCGGGTTAACAAATGCACCAGCTGCTTTTATAGACATGATGAACCGGGTCTTCCAACCCTATTTACACCGGTTCGTGGTGGTGTTCATATATGACATCTTGGTGTACTCAAGGACTGAGGAGGAGCATGATTCACATCTTTGGGTTGTTCTGCAGATACTGAGAGAGAAGCAACTTTATGCTAAATTCAGTAAGTGCGAGTTTTGGCTGAAGGAAGTGACGTTCTTGGGTCATGTGGTGTCTGCTGAAGGGATTAGAGTCGATCCTCGAAAGGTTGAAGCCGTTTTGGATTGGAAGCAACCGAAGTCAATGTCAAAAATTCGAAGGTTTCTGGGTTTGGCTGGGTACTACAAAAGGTTTGTTGAGGGGATTTCATTGATTGCTGCACCTCTAATCAAGTTGTTACGGAAAGGAGTGTCGTTTGTGTGGACGGACAAAAAACAGGGAAGTTTTGAAAAGTTGAAGAAGATTCTGACTGAGGCACCAGTGTTGATTCAACCTGAGGCTGGGAAGGAGTTCGTAGTTTATTCTGACGCGTCGCACATAGGGTTAGGATGTGTGTTAATGCAGGAAGGGATGGTAGTAGCATATGCGTCTCGACAATTAAGGCCACATGAAGTGAACTACCCCACTCATGACTTGGAGCTAGCTGCTGTGGTGTTCGCCCTAAAAGTATGGAGGCATTATCTGTACGGGGAGAAGTCGATCATCTACACCGACCATAAGAGTCTTAAATATCTCCTTACCTAGAAGGAGTTGAATTTAAGGCAACGTGTAACACCCCTTACCCGAAACCTTTGCCGGAGTCGAGTATGTGGCATTACTAGACTTGACTATTACGTCGGGGCATAAAGTTTTAAAGCTGTCCAACTGCGTCACGCTGACTAAATGGACCATAACTCGAGTTACAAAACTCAAAATTTGGATCTGTAAATTTTCTTGAAACTAGACTCATATAAATTTTTACCATAATTTTTCCAGAATTTTTCATGTGGCCAATTAGTACAGTTTATTCATCAAATTTACCCCTATTTCACTGCTCGACAATGCTGACCTATCTTTACAAAAGTACAGTTATCTCATTGTACAAAATTTCAATAATGTTCTTGTTTATTCCAATGAAAAATAGACTCATTAAGGATTCTAAACATATAAACCATGCTCCATAATTATTTTTTTACAATTTTTGACAAATTTTCCAAGACAGAACAGAGACTCACGAATTCATTCAGAGCAAGTTTCACTAAAACTTAAATATCTCATAATATATAAATTCTTTGCCTACTATGTTTCTTTCATGTACAAATAGACACAATAAGGTTTAATTTCATATCTAATTCACTTTCTAATTCAATTTATCATATTTTTGGTGATTTTTCAAAATCACATCACTGCTGCTAACTAAAAACTATTTCATTGCAAAATATGATTAACTAGTTTATAATTGAACATACCCACATACAACTCATACTGTCCATGCATTTTAATCATTTATGCAAATTAACTTATACCTAAAACATTCGCATAATATCCAAATTCAAAGGTTCAATTCGTAAACATACACTTCCTTACCAAAAACGATTAAACTTCGACTTAAAATGCACAAAAGCATACTTAACTAAAACTTTGGCCATATTCGCATGGCTATTATATACAAACAAAACTTCATTCAAACATTTAGTTAGCCTATACATGCCTTTGATTCAAAACTAACTTTAAAATACCAAAAAGGGATGATAGTGTGGTTGACTCCTCGAACGATACTTTGAGCCCGTAGCTTGACTGAAATCTATAATACAAAAAAAATGATCGAACCATCATCAGACATAGTCACCTGTGCGTTCAATGCACGAAGAGCAAATAATGATTTTCGACTTAATGTATCCGCAACAACATTAGCTTTTCCCGGATGGTAATCAATCACTAATTCATAATCTTTCAGCAATTCTAACCATCTGCGTTGTCTCAAGTTTAGATCTTTCTGAGTCATCAAATATTTTAAACTTTTGTGATCTGAATAAATGTGACATTTTTCGCCGAATAAATAGTGACGCCAAATTTTCAATGCGAACACAATGGCTGCTAACTCCAGATCGTGAGTTGGATAATTTTTCTCATGCGGCTTCAATTGTCTCGAAGCGTAGGCTATCACCTTGCCTTCTTGCATTAAAACGCAACCCAACCCGTTCACGGAAGCATCGCTAAAAATAATAAATTCTTTACCCGATTCAGGCTGAGTTAACACTGGGGCTTCGGTCAAAAGGGCTTTCAACTGCTCGAAACTTTTCTGACACTTTTCTGACCACTCAAATTTGACATCTTTCTGTAGTAGTCTCGTCAACGGTGTAGCTATTACAGAAAAACCTTTTACAAATCGTCTATAATATCCCGCAAGGCCTAGGAAACTTCGAATCTCGAAAACATTCTTTGGTGGTTTCCAATCGAGTATGGTCTGCTATTTTCTTTGGATCCACCCGAATATACCGACGAAACAACATGACCCAAGAAGTTGACTTCATTCATCCAGAACTCACACTTCATCGAACTTTGCATACAATCGTTGATCTCTCAAAGTTTGTAGTACTAATCTCAAATGCTCAAGATGTTCCGTTTCATTTTTGGAGTAGATCAAGATATCATCAATAAACACTACTACAAACCGATCCAAAAACCGCTTAAGACTCGGTTCATTAGATCCATAAAAGCAGCAGTGCATTAGTGAGTCCAAAAGGCATAACCAAAAACTCATAATGTCCGTACCTCGTCCGAATGCGATCTTTGGCACATCCGAATCTCTCGACTACAGAATCGATAATAGCCCAATCTCAAATCTATTTTCGAAAACACTGAAGCCCCCTTCAACTGATCAAATAAATCATCAATCCGAGGTAGTGGGTACTTATTCTTTATAGTTACCTTGTTTAGTTGCCAGTAGTCGATACACATTCGCATAGTCCCATCTTTCTTTTTCACAAATAAAACCAGTGCTCCCCACGGAGAAAAACTTGGTCGCGCGAAGCCCCTATCTGTCAACTCTTGCAACTGCACTTTCAATTCTTTTAATTCAGTAGGTTCCATTCGGTACGTAGCTATCGAAATTGGAGCCGCACCCGGCACTAACTCAATGCCGAACTCAATCTCTCGTACTGGGGGTAAACCCGGTAGTTCTTTAGGAAATACATCGGGGTATTCACATATAACTGATACATATTCAATTTGTTTCTCGGACATTTTATTATCCAGTACATAAGCCAAATAAGCATCACACTCTTTTCTCACATACTTTCGAGCTAACATTGAAGATATTACTGTAGGTAACCCATTTACGTCACAGGATTTAATTCTGATGGTCTCACCGTTTCGACATTTCAAATCGATGAGCTTTCTTTTACAATCCACTACTGCCTCATGTGAAGTTAACCAGTCCATACCCAAGATTATATCAAATTCGTCAAAGGGCAACAACATTAAATCAGCTGGGAAGCAATAATCCCGAATCATCAACGGGCAACCTCTACACACTTTATTAACAAGCACACATCTACCCAAAGGGTTGGACACACGAATCACAAACTCGGTAGACTCAACTAGCAGAGTCTTGCCAAATTCTAAAGTTTCACACACATAAGAATGAGTCGAACCAGGATCGATTAGTGCAATTCTGATAGTATCATAAAGAGTGAAAATACCGGTAATGACGTCGGGGAGGAAGCATCCTCTCTCGGCTCAGGCAAAGCATATGCTCTAGCCGGAGCTCTCAGCCTCGATCGAATCAGTAGTGTTCTTCGTTTCTTTTCGACTACCACCTACATTGCCTGAATGTCTGGGTGGTCTACCTCGCATTGACATGTTGCTCGGCTTAGTGTTCTGAACTGTATTCTGCTCAGCTAACCTCGGACATTCTCTAATAAAATGATCTGACGACCCACATTTATAGCAAGACCGATCATGAAATCTACAACTCCTTGAGTGCCATTTCCCACAGTGCTTGCATTCAACTCTATTCTGTGGAACGTTACCAACACTGGCTATCGAGGTAGCTCGGGAGCTCATAGGAGGTCGATCCCGTCTAGGTGGATCTGTAGTAGCTTTATGTCGGCTGTAGTCATCTCTGGACTTCTTAGTTGTGGAATGAAAGACCTTACCCGAAGATCTTTTACAGATGTCTCTAGCTTCTGTCTCAGCCTTTCTTTTCTCTTTCCCGAGCTCTTCAGCTTTGCAAGCTCTCTCAACTAAAGTCACAAACTCTTGAATTTCAAGAATGCCAACAAACATCTTTATATCTTCATTTAGGCCATCTTCAAATCTTTTAGACATAATAACTTCAGTAGAAACACACTCTCTAGCATATCTCACTGAGCTCCGACAAATTTTCTTTCATATTCCGTTACGGTCCATTCGCCCCTTTTTCACTCAAGGAACTCCTTTCGTTTTTGATCAATGAATCTTTGGCTAATATACTTCTTGCGAAATTCATTTTGGAAGAAATCCCATGTCACTTTTTCTTTCGGAACCACTGATACTAGTGTATTCCACAGTGATATGCAGTGTCCCGTAGTAAGTAAGGATATAGCACACTTCGTGCATTCATCCAGGAGTACAAGATAGCTCATCAAGTACCGAATAATGTTATCAAGCCACATTTTCGGCTCTCTCTGTGTCAACATCATCATTGGCTTTAAATTCTTTACCCCAAATTTTCGAATTTTATCAAGCTGGGGCCTACTAGATCACATCGGATCTATCATCATCGAAGTCTTGAAGGAATCGGAGTTGGATTATTCGAGGTGGAGGTTGGTGTACAGTAGGGTTATTTTGAATAAATTGGGCAAACCACTCATTCATCATCTGATAAAAGGCTTGTTTAGTCTCTCCTTCGTGGCTACCCGAAATAGGTCGAGAGTCTACTGGAGCTGATCCGTGTGCACGGTCAGGCGTTACGCTCTCTACATCATCAGCTACGGCTCTTTCGGGATCAGTGTCCATTTACTATATAAAACAAAGTTCAGCCGTCGAAGTCACCACACTATCAACATATAATAAAGGCATGTATAGCTAGACTCACACGCGCTACGGTAGTCCTAGAATCGACTAAACCATAAGCTCTGATACCAATCAAATGTAACACCCCTTACCCGAAACCTTTGCCGGAGTCGAGTATGTGGCATTACTAGACTTGACTATTAAGTCGGGCATAAAGTTTTAAAGCTGTCCAACTGCGTCACGCTGACTAAATTGACCATAACTCGAGTTACAAAACTCGAAATTTGGATCCGTAAACTTTCATTGAAACTAGACTCATATAAATTTTTACCATAATTTTTCCATAACTTTTCATGTGGCCAATTAGTACAGTTTATTCAATAAAGTTACCCCTATTTCACTGCTCGACAATTCTGACCTATCTTTACAAAAGTACAATTGTCTCATTGTACAAATTTTCAATAATGTTCTTGTTTATTCCAATCAAAAATAGACTCATTAAGGATTCTAAACATATAAACCATGCTCCATAATTATTGTTTTACAATTTTTGACAAATTTTCCAAGACAAAACAGAGACTCACGAATTCATTCAGAGCAAGTTTCACTAAAACTTAAATATCTCATAATATATAAATTCTTTGCCTACTATGTTTCTTTCATGTAAAAATAGACACAATAAGGTTTAATTTCATATCTAATTCACTTTCTAATTCAATTTATCCTATTTTTGGTGATTTTTCAAAATCACATCACTACTGCTAACTAAAAACTATTTCATTGCAAAATATGATTAACTAGTTTATAATTGAACATACCCACATACAACTCATACTGTCCATGCATTTTAATCATTTATGCAAATTAACTTATACCTAAAACATTCGCATAATATCCAAATTCAAAGGTTCATTTCGTAAACATACACTTCCTTACCAAAAACGATTAAACTTCGACTTAAAATGCACAAAAGCATACTTAACTAAAACTTTGGCCATATTCGCATGGCTATTATATACAAACATAACTTCATTCAAACATTTAGTTAGCCTATACATGCCTTTGATTCAAAACTAACTTTAAAATACCAAAAAGGGATGATAATGTGGTTGACTCCTCGAACGATACTTTGAGCCCGTAGCTTGACTGAAATCTATAATACAAAAAAAATGAACACACACGAATAAGCTACTAGCTTAGTAAGTCTTAAGCATCATACTATATCTTTCAACCGTCTAAACATAAAATAAAATGAATTCATGACATTTTATTTACATGTCTTACTTATGACACAACATAACAAGGTAATACCACTTTATTTAACTTGATAACTTTCAATTTCCATAACAATTACATCAATTGCCGATTATACATAATAATCGCGTAGCTAAGTGCAACAATAACTTACCTGAGCATCTTTTATTTTAAAACATACTCATGTTTTGAACTTCAATTAACCATATGGCATATTTAGCATACCAAATTCACAACCAAGTATATAACACTTTTCTTTCGTCATTTTATTTGCTCACTATCATGGCATATTTATATGTATACATTTATAACACTAAGTATAATAGTACATACCTTGTAGCCGAAATAACAATGCCACTCTCAAAACTTAAGCCTTCTAGATTTGTTTCATGACTTTAACACTATATAAGTAAATCAAAATTGAAACTCACTGAAATAAAACCTGCTAGGCTTTAACCCGAATCACACAAACACCGGCACTAGGCCTGCTAGACTCAAGGTCTGAAGTTTAAACACCGGCATTAAGCCTGCTAGGCATTTAAGCCTGAAGTATATCACCGGCACGAAGCCTGCTAGGCACAAAGCCCGAAATATATCACCGGCACGAAGCCTGCTAGGCACAAAGCCCGAAATATATCACCGGCACAAGGCCTGCTAGGCACAAGCCTGATATTTCAACATTTTCAACAATTGTACATTTAAACATATTAGCTCCATGCTTTCGGCATTAAAATAAAATTTTTCCCACATGTATAATATACATAGTCGAATATAAGCAATAACTATGATTTATTCATTCAAACATTATCATCCAAATTCCAACATCAATTTAAGTATAATATCGATTATAAATATTTAACTCAAAAACATTACTCAAACCGTACATCATTATTAACTCATGCACATAAACCACATTCACATACCATATCAACTATACTAATTCACGTTACATTTCCAACATATTCAATTCAAGACACGACATTTATATTCGGCTATCACATACTAACTTACTCAAGTATATTAAATAATATTATTGAACATATTGTTAACAATCTATTTAATGTACTTTAACTTAAGACTTACCTTAGAAGTCGATAGATTCGAAATTTCCGGCTATTCATTTTGTCTAGCTTTTCCTCGCTCCAAATTCTTTTCCTTTTGTTCTGAATCTAATTGGGTTCAAATTAAACTTATTTAGATACATTTCAATTCCATTTAATTCACAATTATTTGTTAATGCAAAATTTCTATTTTTACCCTCAACATTTACAAAATTACTTTTTAATCTAATCCTTACAAAACACAAAATATAGGAAATTTAAATTAACCCCCCCTTAAGGCCGAATACTCTCCATCCCCATACATATTACTATTAATCATTTGCTAAATACAATAACATAATTAATCTCATATTGGCCGACTATGCAAATATCCATTACCTTATTATCTATGGCCGTACATTAACTACATATATATATACAATATACTTCCAAATATAATAGCTCAACACATATCCCGTTTGTTTTTATACCTATACTAACCCCTCTCCCATTCAGCACAACCAGCAGAGATATACTCATCTATTGCCGAATTTAAACATGCTCAATACTCCAAATTTTTATATGGTTTTGATAGTACTCAAAGTAATCAACTCCAATATGTAAAAATTTTACTAAAACAAAGCTCAAATACCTACCTGGCATTACATGCAATGACCGAAAATGGGATTTCAAGTTTTCTTCTTTTCTTTGGAATAAGTTCGGTGAAGAAGATGGGGGAAAAGGAGAGAGAATAGAATTAATGCATGCTTCTTTTGTTTAATAAAATAACACATATATATTAGCATGCTTATAATATAATAACAATTTAGTTATAATATACTCACATAACTTTATTTTAAAATTTTACTAACATATAATATGTAGTTGGCGTGGCCCATTGCCGTCCCTTTTTATAGTGTATGGGCTAATTGCCCCTTTAGGACACCCACTTAAAAAGCCACAATCAAATTAGTACTTTTCACTTTAGCACTCAACTCTTTACGCTTTTCTCGATTAATTCCTTTTTATCAAATTAAGCACTTAAACGATAAAAATTTCCTACGAAATTTTCACACATTAATCCACATATTATAAACACAGAATAAAATATTAAAATATCTATCAGGCTCGGATTCGTGGTCCCGAAACCACCGTTCCGATTATGGTCAAAATTGGTCTGTTACAAAACGGAGGTGGATACAATTGCTGAAAGAGTATGATTGCTCAATCGAGTATCACCCGGGTAACGCTAACGTAGTGGCGGATGCATTAAGTCGTAAAGTGATATCGGATTTGAGAGCGATGTTTGCTCATCTCAGTCTTTATGAAGATGGAAGTCTATTGGCAGAACTTCAGATACAGCCGACATGGGTAGATCAGATTAAGGAGAAGCAATTGTTGGATGAATTGTTAAGTTCTCAACTTCAGCAAGTGGAAGGTGGTAAGATAGGAGATTTTGGTCTAAACAGTGAAGGGATATTATGTTGTCGTGGAAAGGTTTGTATGCCGAAAGATTCTGTGTTGAGGTAGATGATTCTGCAGAAGGCACATAGTAGTCCTTACGCTATGCACCCCAGTGGAAGCAAGATGTATCGAGATCTACGGGAACAGTATTGGTGGCCAGGGTTGAAGTGTGAAGTTACCGAGTTTGTGAGTAAGTGTTTGACATGCCAGCAGGTGAAGACGGAACATTTGTTGCCTTCGGGGTTGCTACAACCGGTGAAGATCCCACTTTTGAAGTGGGAGAGGATAACGATGGACTTTGTTAGTTGGCTGCCCCTAATGCCTACTAAGAAAGACTCGGTAAGGGTGATTGTTGACCGATTGACTAAGTCTGCACACTTCATACCGGTTCGTATCGACTATTCGTTACAAAAGTTAGCCAAGCTGTATGTGGCAAAAATCGTGAGGTTGCATGGGGTACCCGTGTCTATCATATCAGACAGGGATTCTAGATTTACATCACGGTTCTGGATGGCGTTACATGAGGCTTTGGGTACAAGGCTAGATTTCAGCATAGCGTTTCACCCACAGACTGATGGTCAGTCGGAAAGGGTAATTCAGATCTTGGAAGATATTTAATGTGTTAATTTAAGTGTTAGGGGTCCAAATTGGGCTCAGGATGTGGTCAAGGCCTTGGTTAAATTTTCAGTTTGGACACTATAGGGCTTAAAACATGTTATCTGTGTTTTAAAATAAAAAAATAGGCTTGTGGCCCGGTGGTCGAGAGCGCGCCACTTAGAGAGCAAGGAGGTGGCATCAATTGGAGGCCCAAATTCAAGTTTCATGGAGCCCAATTCTTTTAGTTTAAGTTAGCTAATTTTCGGCAATTAATTAGGTGGAGTTGGACGGCAACAAGGCTTAAAAATAGGAGGATTTATGTAAATGGGATAATGTAGATATTATAGTTGATAATATGGAAGATAAGGGAGGAAATTTAGGAATTTATTTAATGTGATAATAAGGCAGATAATGTGCTAATAAAGGAACGAAGAGGTAGTGTCATCCATGACACTGTGGATGAGTAGTCAGATGAGGATAAGGAGAGAAAAGATAGGATTTATCTGCTGAGTGCAGTGTTTGCCGAATTTACAACTCTAGGGGGTGCCGAAATTCTCTTTAAATAGAGGGGATATCTCATCAATTTTGACATTTGAACTCTACTCTTTCTTCTCTTCCTGTGCCAAAAATTTGAAGGCCATCTCACTTTTTTCTTTTCTCATCATTTCTCTTCCAAAAGCCGAAAATCACCACCTCTCTCACCCTTTCTTTCTTCTTTCTTTGAAAACTTCCTTTTAGCCGTATCTTCTAATCCCCATTGTTATTATTCTCCCATTCACTAAAAGCCGAAACTCCTCATTCAATTCTTCTAAAAGCCGAAAAACACATCTAGTTCATCTTTTCGAGATTTTCTTAAAAGTCAAAATTCCTAGATCTATACTCTTTTACGCTTCGATCTTCTTCTCGGATTGCCGAATCTTTCTGCGATGGGGTAGCTGAAATCATCTGTAGAGGTAAATGTCGACTTGTGTATTCTTTTTCAGTTTTTAGAAATCTTATCCGAATGGCTATATGGTTAACTAATCGAGTGTTTTCTATCATTTGCGGCATTCCGGGATTTGAAGGGGATTCAATCGCTTTGATTTCTAAGTCAGAGTTCAGTAGCCCTTGGATCGTATCACTTTTGGGATTTCAAGGTAAGGAGATCTGTTAATTTAAGCATATAATTTGGGTAAAACACTAACTCTTGGCCGAATATAGAAGAGGCCTTATCTTCGTGTTCTTCCGGCTTTTGAGCAAGGTTTTAGACTAAGGGTTGTAGATCCAGATAGTAAGGATATTGACTAAGGGTGTAAAACTACGTGATATCAGGTGTGTAACACTCTCACACCATTTAGATTGCTTGATTAGTATGCATATAAACCTGTGATATTCTGTATATTTTGTTAAATGCCGAAATACAGGCATGGCTGTTGAAAACCCGAAAAGGGGTAAAGGTGAATCACCAGGTTAGTGATCTCTGTCATTCTAAAGTGAATGTTTCCGTTGTTTTGATATGTTTTATATGTATGTCGAATTCTATGATTGCATGGGGATGGGTGATTGATGAAAGGGGAAGTGCTATGTTGTAGTGGCTTTTGCCATGATCTATTGTAGTGGCTTTTGCCATGATCTGTTGTAGTGGCTTTTGCCATGATCTGTTGTAGTGGCTAATGCCATGATCTGTTGTAGTGGCTATTGCCATGATCTGAGGATGAGCAGCATGACTGCCATCGATGGTGTGTAGCGGTGTGGGTTGATTGTAGAAATCCCCAATGGTGTAATTGACCGGTACGGGTGGTGTGTAGCAGATGGAAACCTAGGATTTGGGTTGGGCTTGCATAATTTTTGTTATATATTAATCGGTTATTCTGTTTTGTGGGGCTAAGGCTCAAATCTAATGGTGCATGAGGGTTGCACACTGAGTCTCACGACTCAACCTATTATTAAATATTTTCAGGTAGCACCTAGTGCATCGGACCGGGCTGGAGAGGAGCGCAAGGTGGCCATGCGAGAGAGTATTTGGATTCAGCAAAGGACTTTTCATTATTTAGTTATTTTAACATTTTTTTTATTAGTGGATTTTAAGTTTCAATGTAATAAGGCCATGGGCCACTAGACTCATATTTATTTTGGGTTTTATGTTGGGTTTTTATTACTAGACATTTAAATTTCATGCTAAAATTAAGCTAAGATATGTAACAACTTAGTTTTTTTTCCTAATTCACCAAGGTATCATTTAAATTTATATTTTACACAGAATATTAAATTACTAAGTTTTTCGGTTAAAATGTTTAAACCAGATACTCGTTTTCCAAAATGTGACATGTTTTACAAAATTCCTTAGTGACATACCAGATCCAGTTGTAGTGTTTGGGCAGGGTTTAGGGTGTTACAAGATATGTTAAGGGGCGGTGTAATCGACTTCAGAGGTAGTTGGGAGAATTTTCTACCATTGGCAGAATTCACGTACAACAATAGCTATCAATCAGAATGAAATTTTATAGCCCATTTATACATATTTAAGTAAGGTTAAGGATAATAATGCCTCGTATCTGGTCCCAAGATCAGACATGGGTAAGAGGTGTTACATTTAGTGGTATCAGAGCTACAGTTTAGTCGATTCTAAGACTACCATAGCATAAGTATGAGTCTAGCTATACATGCCATACATAAGAGTAATTTCATAATGATAGTGTGACGACTCATGACGACTTAAATTGTGTTTTCATAGAGTAAATGGATCTTGAAAGAGCTGTGGCAGATGATGTAGAAAGTAATGCACCAGCTCCCGAGAGGAGAAGAAGAGGCTAGAGAAGCCTTCCTCCACATGATAAATACATGGTACACAGAGTTCGTTCGTGCAAACCCGAATGCACAACCCCCTTCACCCCCACCTATTTCTTTGCCTACCTCTGTAGCCCCTCAAATGGTAGAGGTGGTGAGAAGAGAAAGACCTCCGGTTGATAGGATCCAGAAACAAGGAGCAGAGGAATTTCGAGCTAGTAAAGATGGCGATCCTTAAAAAGTAGAGTTTTTGCTTGAAAATACCATCAGGGTATTTGATGAGTTGTCGTGCACACTTGAAGAGTGCATGAAATGTGTTGTTTCACTTCTAAGAGATTTCGCTTATCAATGGTGGAATACCCTTGTGGCGGTGGTACCAAGGGAAAGGGTCACATGGGAGTTTTTCCAAGAATAATTCAAAAAGAAGTATATCAGCCAAAGATTTATCGACTAGAAAAGAAAGGAGTTCCTAGAGTTGAAGCAAGGCAAGATGTCAGTAACAGAGTATGAGCGCGAGCTTGTAAGACTTAGTAAATACGCTCGAGAGTGTGTATACACTGAAGCCATCATGTGCAAGAGATTTGAAGACGGACTAAACGAAGACATTAAGCTATTTGTTGTTGTCCTAGAGTTGAAGGAGTTTGTTGTGCTGGTGGATCGGGCTTGTAAAGTTGAAGAATTAGTAAAAGAGAAAAGAAAAGTTGAGATGGAGTCTCATGACTCGAGAAACAGACAGTGGAGTAAGTCCTTCCAGTCCTCGTCCAAGAAGTCAAGAGATTTCTCCACCCAATCGGCTACTTCAGTCGGGTTTTCAAGCAGAGGCAAGATTAAACAGTATTTGAGGAATAAGGCTCAAACTACTTTAGTTGCAAGTGTTGGGAACATTCGATCTAATAGACCGGAATGTCCACAATACGGCAAACATCACCCCGGTGAATATAGAGCACATGAAAATGCTTGTTTCAGGTGTAGTTCACTAGATCATTTTATAAGAGAATGTCTTAAGATAATGAAAGAAGAGAAAGCTCAGAGTGCGAGGTCCAGGAGCGTTGTTAGAGGAAGACCACAGAGGAACCCCGAAAGTGGAGCGAGCAGTAAAGGTAAACCCAGAGAGCAAGCTGCAAGACCGGAGGGTAAGGTGCCTGCAAGGACTTATACTATTCGCGCTCGCGAAGAGGCATCCTCTCCTGATGTTATTACGGTACCTTTTCTCTTCATGATACTAAAGTTATTACTTTAATAGACCCCGGATCTACCCACTCATACATTTTTATGAAATTAGTATCTAGTATGAGTATGACCATAGAGTCCACAGAGTTTGTGATTAGGGTGTCTAATCCACTAGGCAAAAGCGTGCTAGTTGATAATGTATGCAAATGTTGTCCATTGATGATTAGAGGTCATTACTTTAAGGCCAACCTCAAGCTATTACCATTTGATGAATTTGATATTATTATTGGTATGGGCCGGTTAACCACTCAGAATGTGATAGTAAATTGTGGGAAGAAATATATTGAGTTGAGATATGAAAAATGGGGATACCCTTCATGTTGAATCAGATGAACAAGACAAGTTGCCGATAGTGATTTCTCACATGACGGCTCAAAGATATGTAAGAAAAGGGTATGAGGCGTATCTTGCCTTTGTGATGAATGCCAAAGAAACTGAGCTAAAGATTAAGTTGGTACCGATAGTATGCGAGCACTCAGATGTTTTTTCCGAGGAATTGCAAGGACTGCCTCTGGTTAGAGAGGTTGGGTTTGGCATCGAGTTAGTTCCTGGCACTGTGCCGATATCGATTGCTCCTTATAGGATGGCTCCAACTGAGTTGAAAGAATTAAAGGCACAGTTGCAAGATTTAACGGACAAAGGTTTTGCTAGACCGAGTTGTTCTCTATGGGGTGCTCCAGTGCTATTTGTGAAGAAGAAAGATGGTTCTATGAGATTATGCATAGACTACCGATAGCTTAATAAGGTAACAGTGAAGAACATGTATCCATTGCCATAAATTGACGATTTGTTCGATCAACTGAAGGGAGCCATTATGTTCTCCAAGATAGACTTGAGGTCAAGATACTATCAGTTAAGAGTAAAGGACTCTAATGTGCCGAAGACTGCTTTTCGAATGAGGTACGGGCACTATGAATTTTTAGTTATGCCCTTCGGTTTGACAAATGCTGCTGCGGTGTTCATGGATTTAATGAACTGAATCTTTTGGCCACACCTAGACAAATTTGTTTTTGTTTTTATTGATGATATACTAATATATTCCCGGAATGAGAGTGAGCATGCCGAGCACTTAAGGATAGTTCTACAGATTTTGCAGGATAATCAGTTATACACCAAATTTAGAAAAAGTGAGTTTTGGCTTAAGGAAGTTAGATTTTTGGGGCATATCGTCTCGGGAGATGGAGTCCGAGTTGACCCAAGTAAGATATCAGCTATTGTAGATTGGAAACCGCCGAAAAATGTATCTGAAGTTAGAATTTTTCTAGGCCGAACTGGCTATTACAGGCGGTTCGTTAATAAGTTTTTCATATTAGCGAAACCAATGACGAGACTATTACAGAAGAATGTGAAGTTTGACTGGACGAAAAAGTGTAAACAGAGTTTTTAGAAATTGAAGGCAATGTTGACAGAAGCTCCAATTCTAGTACAACCTGAATCGGGAAAAGAATTTGTGATCTATAGCGATGCATCCTTAAATGGATTAGGCTGTGTACTTATGCAAGAAGGCAAGGTGATAGTATATGCCTCCAAACAGCTAAAGCCTTATGAGAAGAACTATCCGGCGCATGAATTGGAGTTGGCTGCCATAGTTTTTACGCTAAAGATTTGGAGACACCATCTATATGGTGAAAAGTGTCAGATATTCACCGATCACAAGAGTTTAAAGTACTTGATGACTCAAAAGGAATTGAACTTAAGGCAGTGAAGATAGCTAGAGTTGATAAAAGATTATGAGCTGGTCATTGATTACCATCCGGGAAAGGCAAACATTGTCGCTGATGCTTTGAGCAGAAAATCCTTACTTGCATTGAGAATCATGAATACACAAATGACTTTGTCTGAGTATGGTTCTATTCTAGCCGAGTTGAGGGCTAAACCGATGTTTCTTCAAGAGACTTATGAGGCTCAAAGAAGTGACAATGACTTACAAGTCAAGAGAGCTCAGTGCGAGTCAGGCATTGAGTCTGATTTTTGGGTTAATTCTGATGGATGTCTGATATTTAGAGACAGAGTTTGTGTACTGAGGAATGATGAGCTTATTCGGAGGATTTTGGATGACGCACATAGAGGATGTTTAACTGTACATTCGGGTAGCACCAAGATGTATAAAGACTTGAAGCAACTGTATTGGTTGCCAAGTATGAGGAAAGATATTTCAGAGTTTGTGTCAAAATGCTTAATTTGTCAGCAAGTAAAGACTGAGCACCAAGTACCTTCAGGCCTGCTTCAGCCTATTATGTTCCCCGAGTGGAAATGGGACCGTATTACTATGGACTTTGTAACACCAAGCAAGAAAGATGCTGTGTGGGTTATGGTTGATAGACTTACGAAGTCAGCCCATTTTATACCTATGCGAGTCGATTATTCGCTTGATAAATTAGCGGACTTGTACATGTCAGAGATAATAAGGCTTCATGGTGTATCATTATCGATCATTTTGGATAGAGATCTAAGATTCGCGTCACGGTTTTGGAAAAGGTTGCAAGAGGCCTTGGGCACGAAATTGAGTTTCAGTACAGCCTTTCACCCACAGAACGACGGGCAATAGGAAAGAGTAATTCAGATACTCGAAGACATGCTTCAATGTTATGTTTTACAGTTCTAAGGTAATTGGGAAAAATATTTACCATTGGTGGAATTCGCCTACAACAACAGTTTTCAGGCAAGTTTGAAGATGGCGCCTTATGAGGCATTGTATAGGCGTAAGTACTGAACGCCCTTATATTGGACAGAACTTAGAGAGAAATAGATACGCAGGTCGATTTGGTTATGGAAACTGAAGAAAAAGTAAAGGTGATACGTGACTATCTGAAAGCTGCCTCAGATAGGCAAAAGTTGGTGATAGGGTATTTTTCAAAGTGTCGCCATGGAAGAAAGTATTTAGATTTGGCCGAAAAAGGCAAGTTGAGTTCGCGTTTTATCAGACCATATGAGAGCACTGAGAGAATTGGGCCGGTAGCCTATCTGCTGGCTTTGCCGTTTGAGTTAGAGAAGATTCATGACGTGTTTCATGTGCCTATGTTGCGTCGATACCGTTCAGACCCTTCACATGTCATAGTATCGACAGAGGTAGAGATACAACTAGACTTGACTTATGGTGAAGAGCTGGTTAGAATTTTGGCACGAGAGGTCAAGCAGTTAACCTAGTGAAAGTTCTATGGCAAAGACACGGGATAGAAGAGGCTACATGGGAGCCCAAGGAAATGATGAGAAACCAATACCCCAACCTTTTCACCGGTAAGATTTTCGAGGATAAAAATCCCTAAAGAGGGACAATTGTAACAGCCCAGTTTAGGGGCTAGTCAAAACAGTGATCTCGAGATCACTAATCTGATATTTGAGAAATTTATTTTCATGTGATTTTATGAATTAGTATATTGTTGTATAAGTACATGAGAATTTTGGAATTTAAATTCTAGCGATTTCATGTTTAATCGCGAAAAAAGACTAAATCGCATAAAGTGCGAAAGTTCCATTTTAATTGCTAAAGGTACCAAATAGCCATATGTTGTTAATTGAGGTCTTTAAAAGGCAATTTATCCTGTTGTAATTGCTTGGCCGGCCATAGACTATGTGGGAGACAAAGATGGACAAAATTTGGTCAAAGTTAGTAAGAGTTGGTGAGTAATTTGACTAGTTTAATATTAGAATAAAGAAAGAGAAAATATCATCTTTCTTGTTCATCTCTTCCACCAAAATTGCAAGCAAAAATAGGGGTTTTGAAGGCTTAAATTTTCAGCAAGCTCTCCTCCATTTTAGTAAGTGATTTTGATGATTTTTCTTAATAATAGTTGTACTTTTGAGACCCCTAAAGCTTAAGCTTTCAAATGAGGGGACTATTGTGTAATATGGTGAAAAGTTTAGAGTTTTTCCATGAGAGCTATCATTGTTATTTGCTGCATTTTATGGAAGAAATTGAGTCTTAGTTGTTAGATGAACAACTTTTGTGAAAGTGATGTCTTGAAAACACCTAATTGGACCTTGATGAAAAGGTTACAAATTTGTAATAATTATGTGAAATGTTGAATTTTGATGATAGCTATAAGAGTATTAAATGTTCAACTAGGCTTGTTGAAGGTAGAAATGTGATTAGAATTTATTTCCGAGCCTAGTGGAAAAATGGTCATTTTGCCAAAGTCTAGGGGCAAAATTGTAATTTTTGCCAAATATGAATTTTGAGTCGATTTAGTTAATGTGTGAATTTAACAAGTTAAATTATTATTATAGATCAACAATTACAAAGCCCGGATCGAAACCGAGGCAAGAACAAAGTTGAGGACTAACTTACATCTCTACATACATTTTGAATATCGAGGTAAGTTTGTATGAATTAAGGTTTTACATTCAGTCTCATTCAATTACTAATTATGTTGTAAGATGTACATTACTTCCATGAAGTTAAATTATTGATATTATGATGAGAATATGTAAGAGAAAGTCCCGGTTGAAGTCTCAGAATAATGAGGATACCAATATCACAACATGAGACAAGGAAAGTTCGAGTAAGACCATGTCAAGACATGGCATCGGCACTCAAGAAATGTAGGTCCCGTATAAAACCATGTCTGGGATATGGCTTCGGCATCAAAGGAAGATCTCGTGTAAGACCATATTTGGGAAATGGCATCGACATCAAGTTAAGGAATCCCGTATAAGACCATATCTTAGATATGGCATCGGTATCATAAGGCTATTCCATGTAAGACCATATCTAGGATATGGCATTGGTAGCGAGGTACATGCTTGATGAGATTGAGTATCCTCAATTATTCTAGGTAATTCATCGGGCAAAAGAGCCAAGTATGAAAGAGGTAACAAGAAAGTGAAGTAAGTAAAGATAGTACTAAGATAAGTTATACAAGGTTATTACAAATCATTTTTCATGTTAAGAAAGATGAAAGTTGAGTTTACTTTTGCATCAGCAAAATGTACTAATCTATGTGATCAAGTGACACAGGTACCATGATTATAAGGCAAGTATAATGTAACATCCCGGTTTAGGGTCTAGTCAGAATAGTGGTGTGAGACCACAAATCCTAGGGTTATCAATGAGTTTTTGAGGCTAATTCTATGTATGCATGCTACTTTCAAAGTTCCATGAAGCAAATTTGAGAAATTGCTATTGAATTGTCCTAAATGACTAAATTGCAAAAGTTGCAAAATGTGAGATTCTAGAAGCTATTTGTGTGAAATAGATTTAGAATATTAATTAGAGGTCCTTAATGAGCAATTTTCCCAAATTTTAGTTTTTGGACAAAATTGGGCATGGATAAGTTAAAATAGGAAGTTTATCAAAAAGGGTATTTTGGTCATTTGGTTATTAAATGGTTAAAATAGGAGAAAAGATGACAAAAATTCACTCATCTTCTTCCCCACATTGCCGAAAATTTCAAAGCACCCATAGCTAGGGTTTGTTCATCTTTCAAGCTTGCTAGTAAGTGCAATTAAGTCTTGTTTTTGATGTTCTTCGTATTTTTGAAGTCCTAGTTGCATTAGAAAGCTATTTTTAGCTATTTGGTAAGCTATGATGGATGTTCAAAAATGTACATATGTATTACATGCATATATTTTGAGGTTTTATGGAAGAATATGAAAGCTTGATGTAGTAGAAACATCTTTTGCTAAGTGATTTTCCATGAAAATGCATGTAGGGACTAGTTTGTGAAAAACTTAAGTTTGGTCATACATGTGTGATTTAGTGAGAATTGATGAACGCTTTAGTTGAGTAAGTAGTTTGGTTTTGCATGAAAGGCTATAAAGTTGAATAAAAATCACTTTACGAGCCTTGGGGCTAAAGTGTAAATATGAGAAAGTTTAGGGGTAAAATTGTAAATTTTGCTAAAGTATGAGATATAAGTTAATTTAGTCAATGTGTGTATTCAATAAACTGATTCATTCATTATAGATCAAGAAAGACAAAGCTCGGACCGAAACCGAGGCAAAAGCAAAATGGTGGACTAAATTGCACGTTTCTATACTTTTGAGTATCGAGGTAAGTCTATGCGTAAATAATGCATTTATACTTGCACATTCTTAATGCTAATTAGTGTGTAGAATGAATGAGAATGATTGAGAGCCTATGTGGTCAAGTAGAATGAATGTGGTAGATAGTGTGAATGTGTAGTGATAATGCTAAGTGATGGGCTAAGTGCAATACTATATTAATGCTTAATGACAATGAGCTAGGTTGTGTGTGATGCTATTGTTAAGTATATTTATCTAGTGGGGCTAAGTGCGAGACCACTATGATTACCTTTGTGGTAGGCTAAGTGCGATAAAACTTTATAAACTGATTGTGCTAGGCTAAGTGCGATACTACCTTACTAATGGATTTTGGTGTGTTAAGTGCGAAACCAGTGAGATATGAACTATGTGGATTAGTTATGTGAACTAGCTGTGTGGTTGTTAAACTGAGTAAGGAAGTTGTGTGGATGTATTATTGATAAATAATGAGCTGTTGTATATTGTGTAAATGTGATATTGAATGCAGGGGTGCATTTCAATGGTTATGAGTATGGGACTCATGATGTGTTGGAAATATGGTAAGGAATAGAAAGAGTAAGCATAGTGGTACATTATATGTTGGTATAATGCTAATTGTTATTTAGCTTATACTTTGATGCTTAATTGTTTATGTGTAAACTTACTAAGCTCAAAGCTTACTCCCTTTCTTTTCCTTTGTTTTATAGAGTAAAAGTGGTAAACCAAGAGACAAGGATCATTGGAAGATAGCTCACATATCAGCACACTCTGGTACATGACTCAATGTTTTGTATATGGCATGTATAGGGCCTAGACAAGTTAGTGATTTTTTGTTGTACATGGCTAAGAGGTGTTGGCCTTTAGGTGGATAGTGTATTTTGTATAATGCCAAAGTTGTCGGCTATTACATTATATAAAAAGATGTAGTTTCTATGTGATAATGTATTTCAATTTGAGTTGATTATGGATGTATGGTATGAGTGCTTGTTGTGAATGCTAAAGGGGTGAGAAGAGCTTAGCAAATAGCTTTGTTCTTGTCCATGTGGATAGACACGCGGGCGTGTGCCAAGGCCATGCGTGACACACGGTCAATCACACGGGCGTGTTACTTGGTCGTGTGTCCCCTGCTTGTTAATATTTAAAGTTAGAATTGGCCACGAGCTAGCCACACGGGCATTTGCCTAGACTCCAAGCCGTGTGAGGGAAGTCAGTGTTCACCACAGTTGGGAGGTACAGGCGTGGCTTAGCCATGGGGCATTTGGCAGAATGTTCGAGTTTTAAGCACGGTTTGAGAACATGGGCGTGTGTGACTTCACACGGGTGTATTGTACTTTGTATGAGCGTGTGAGCCATGTTCAAAAGAGAAAATTTTTAATATTCGATAAAAGTTTCAGAATAGTCTCGAGAGCCCTCGTGTGTATGAGTGAAACCTCGTAAGTCGAGAATGAGGTTACTGAGAAGACTAAAGAGAGTAGTTAATACAAGCCTAAGTGGCGATCAAGTGGTTTTATTTCGATAACGCTTCGGGCCCGGTTCTGGCTTAGAACCCGGGTAAGGGGTGTTACATTTAGTGATATCAAAGCTATGATTTAGTCGGTTCTAGGACTATCATAGCAGGTGTAAGAGTCTAGCTATACATGCCATAAGTGTACAATGATAGTGTGGTGGCTTCTAATGATTTTAAATCTTGTTTTATATAGTATATAGATCCCGATCAATCTACTGCTGATGAAGCAGCTAGTATTGCGCCGGCTCCTGCGCAAGGAACCGTGTCGGTACAAAGTGGACCCGAAGCTGGGGGTCAAGTGGAAGAGGCACGGGAAGCTTTTCTCCAAATGATGAGTAACTGGTACTCGGACTTTGTTCGAGCGAACCCTAATGCTCAACCTCATCCACCTCTTCCTATACCTCAGCCAAACCTAGTGGCTTCGCAAGGTATCGATGTAGTGAGGATATCGAAACCCCCGGTGGATAAGATTAAGAAGCACGGGGCTGAGGAGTTTAGAGCTAAGGTAGATGATGACCCTGAGAAGGCGGAGTTCTGGCTAGAGAACTCGATGAGAGTATTTGATGAACTCTCATGTACTCCAGAAGAGAGTTTGAAGTGTGTCGTATCATTCCTGATAGATTCAGCATATCATTGCTAGAAGACACTAACGTTAGTGGTCCCGAAAGAGCGGGTGACTTAGGTCTTCTTTCTGGAAGAGTTCCAGAAGAAGTATATAAGCCAACGGTTTACTGATCGAAAAAGAAAAGAATTCATTGAGTTGAAGCAAGGAAGAATGTCAGTGGCGGAGTATGAGCGTGAGTTTTTTAGGCTTAGCAAATACGCTCAAGAGTGTGTATCGACAAAGACCATCTTGTGTAAGGGGTTCGAAGATGGACTGAATGAGGATATCAAACTCCTAGTGGGCATTTTGGAGTTGAAAGAATTTGTGGTATTAGTTGAAAGGGCAAGTAAGGCCGAAGAATTGAGTACAGAAAAGGGAGGGCTGTGAGTGAAGCCCGAGATGCTAGAAAGAGGCCGATGGGCAAGTCGTATCAAGCCTAGTCAAAAAGGTCTAAGGAAGTGAATCCTCGGACGACAGCCTCAGTGGGATATTCGCATCGAGACTCGGACAATATTCATCCGGGTTCGAGAGTTCGAGCTGCCTCGATGGAAAGTGTGGGCAATATAAAGAACAAACTAGAGTGCCCAAGTTGTGGTAGATATCACACCGGAGAGTGTTGGGGAAATACTCGAAAATGCTATAAATGTGGGTCCCCCGACCATTTTATTCGGAACTGCCCCGAGAGGCATGATAAGAAAGAAAAGCAAGAGATGAGACCTAGTGATGTATCTGCAAGGGGTAGACAACCAAGAAACCCAAGAGGTGGGGCTAGTGGTAGAGGTGCGCCTAGAGACTCTGCTGTGAGATCAGAGGGTCGAGCACCTGCAAGGACGTATGCCATTCGCACTCGCGAGGAGGCATCCTCCCCAGATGTGATAACGGGTACTTTTTCTCTCTTTGACACCTTTGTTATTGCTTTAATAGATCCAGGGTCTAATCACTCTTATATTTACATGAAGTTAGCATCTAGTCTGAGTATGACCATTGAGTCTACGGACATAGTGGTTAAGGTGTCAAACCAGTTAGGAAAGCATGTGTTAGTGGACAAGGTGTGTAAAAATTGTCCTTTGATGGTTGAGAATTATTGTTTTCCAGCAGACTTGATGTTTTTGTCGTTTGATGAGTTTGATTTAATCCTAAGTATGGATTGGTTTTCTACCCATAGTGTCTTATGAACTGTGGTAGTAAGTACATTGAATTAATATGAGAATAGAGATGTGGTTCGGGTTGAATTAGGTGGATTGGATAGTCTACCAGTGATGATTTCTTCCCTAGTGGCTGAGAAATGGTTGAGAAAAGGGTGTGAGTCCTATCTCGCCTTCGTGTTGAATACTCGAGAGGTTGTAGTGAAGTTTGAAATAGTGCCAGTGGTACGCGAGTATCCAGATGTATTTCCGAAAGAGTTACCCAGATTACCTCCTGTAAGAGAGGTCGAGTTTGGAATTGAGTTGATTCTAGGAACGGCACCGATTTCTATTGCTCCGTATAGAATAGCACCTGTAGAGTTGAAAGAACTGAAGATACAGTTGCAAGAGTTGATAGATAAGGGTTTCGTAAGATCGAGTTACTCATCGTGGGGTGCTCTGGTATTGTTTGTGAAGAAGAAAGATGGATCTATGAGGTTGTGCATAGACTATAGATAGCTTAATAAGGTGACGGTGCAGAATAAGTATCCTCTACCAAGGATTGATGATCTTTTTGATCAATTGAAAGGAGCTACAGTGTTCTCCAAGATAGACCTGAGGTCGGGTTATTATCAACTCAGAGTGAGAGAGCAAGATGTGTTGAAGACTGCATTTCGAATGAGGTATGGCCATTATGAGTTTTTGGTTATGTCGTTCGATTTGACAAATGCGCCTGCAATTTTTATGGATCTGATGAACCGTGTTTTCAGACCATATATGGATAAGTTTGTGGTTATCTTCATTGATGACATATTGATCTATTCTCGGAATGAGAGCAATCATGAGGAACATTTGAGAATTGTCTTGCAAACTTTAAGAGATAAGCAATTGTATTCTAAATTCAGCAAGAGTGAGTTTTGGCTCTGAGAAGTCAGATTTTTGGGACACGTTGTGTCGGGAAATGGTGTCAGAGTTGACCCGAGTAAGATTTCGACTGTTCTAGATTGGAAATCACCGAGGAATGTGTCGAAAATCAGAAGTTTCTTGGGATTAGTAGGATATTATAGACGTTTCGAGAAGGGGTTCTCTGTGATTGCTACTCCTATGATGAAACTATTGCATAAGGATGTTAAGTTCGAATGGACGGAGGCATGTCAACAGAGCTTCGAGAGACTGAAAACAATGTTAACTGAGGCACCGGTTTTGGTTCAGCCAAAATCAGGGAAAGAGTTTGTGGTTTACAATGATGCGTCACTTAATGGTCTCGGTTGCGTGTTGATGCAAGAGGGTAAGGTAGTTGCTTACGCCTCGAGACAGTTAAAACCACATAAGAAGAACTATCCGACTCATGATTTGGAGTTGGCTGCGATTATTTTCGCGTTAAAGATTTGGCGACATTACTTGTATGGTGAGAAGTACCGAATCTTTACGGATCACAAGAGTTTGAGATATTTGATGGATCAGAAAGATCTGAATTTGAGACAGAGACGATGGCTTGAGTTGTTGAAAGACTATGAATTAGTCATTGATTATCATCCGGGAAAAGTGAATGTGGTTGCGGATGCCCTAAGCAGGAAATCCTTATTTGCTCTAAGAGCTATGAGCACGAGTTTAGCATTATCTGATGATGGTGTTAATTTGGCAGAATTGAGAGCTAAGCCGCTATTTGTTCAACAAATATGTGAGGCTCAGAGGAATGACAGTGAGATGCAAGCTAAAAGAGCTAAGTGCGGATCAGGAAGTGATTCTGATTTTTGAGTGGGCTCGAATGATTGTTTGATGTACCGTGATAGAATTTGTGTACCTAGAGATAAAGAGTTAATTCGAAAGGTTTTGCATGAGGCCCACAGTGGATGGTTGTCAGTACACCCGGGCAGTACGAAAATGTACAATGACTTAAGGAAGTTTTATTGGTGGCCGGGTATGAAAAGAGACATTTCAGAGTTTGTGGCAAAGTGTCTAATTTGTCAACAAGTGAAAGCTGAGCATCAAGTACCTTCGGGATTGCTTCAGCTAGTGATGGTTCCCGAATAGAAGTGGGATCTAGTTACCATGGATTTTGTGAGGGGGTTGCCGATGACTCCGAAAAAGAAAGATACTGTGTGGGCTGTTGTGGATAGATTAACGAAGTCGGCTCACTTTATTCCAGTACGTGTTGATTACTCAATGGATAAGCTAGCTGAGTTGTATGTTACAGAGATAGTGAGATTGCATTGTGTGCCTATGTCCATCATATCGGATAGAGATCCGAGGTTTACTTCGAGGTTTTGGAAGACGTTGCAAGAGGCCATGGGTGCGAGATTGAATTTTAGTACTGCATTCCATCCACAAACTGATGGTCAGTATGAGAGAGTAATTCAAGTTCTTAAGGATATGCTCCGATGCTGTGTGTTAGAATTCGAGGGTAGTTGGGAGAGATATCTACCTTTAGTCGAATTCGCCTACAACAACAGTTATCAGTCGAGTATACGGATGGCTCCGTATGAGGCCTTGTATGGTTGTAAATGTCGGACTCCTTTGTATTGGACCAAACTTAGTGAGAAACGGATCCATGGAGTTGATCTAGTGAAAGAAACTGAAGAGAAAGTGAGAGTAATCCGTAATAGTCTGAAAGTCGCCGGATCGGTAAGTCGAGCGATTTGTGGTTTGAAAAAAGCAGATCGAGTTTGAGGTGGGTGACAAAGTGTTTTTGAAAGTGTCTCCGTGGAAGAAGATTATGAGATTTGGACGAAAAGGGAAGTTGAGTCCAAGATTTATAGGGACGTATGAGATTACAGGCAGAGTTAGGCCAGTAGCTTACCGGTTGGCTTTGCCGGTCGAGTTGGAAAAGATTCATAATGTGTTCCATGTGTCGATGTTGCGACGGTATCGCTCCGATCCTTCACATGTGATTCCTTCAGCGAAAATTGAAATAAGACCGAATATGACTTATGAGGAAGAGCTGATTAAGATCTTAGCTCGAGAGGTGAAGCAGTTGAGAAATAAGAGCATAGCACTAGTGAAAGTGTTATGGCAAAAACACGGTGTGGAAGAAGCTACGTGGGAAATAGAAGAAGCTATGAGAGAACAACACCCATACCTCTTTACTGGTAAGATTTTCGGGGGCGAAAATCTCTTGAGGGGGGAGAGTTGTAATATCCCGGTTTAGGGTCTAGTCAGAATAGTGGTGTGAGACCACATATCTGAGGGTTATGAACGAGTTTTTGAGGTTAATGCTATGTATGCATGCTACTTTCAAAGTTCCATGAAGCAATTTTGAGAAATTGCTATTGAATTGTCCTAAAGGACTAAATTCAAAAAGTTGCAAAATGTGAGATTCTAGAAACTATTTGTGTGAAATAGATTTAGAATATTAATTAGAGGTCCTTAATGAGCAATTTTCCCAAATTTTAGTTTTTGGACAAAATTGGGCATGGATAAGTTAAAATAGGAAGTTTATCAAAAAGGGCATTTTGGTCATTTGGTTATTAAATGATTAAAATAGGAGAAAAGATGACAAAAATTCACTCATCTTCTTCCCCACATTGCCGAAAATTTCAAAGCACCCATAGCTAGTGTTTGCTCATCTTTCAAGCTTGCTAGTAAGTGCAATTAAGTCCCGTTTTTGATGTTCTTCGTATTTTTGAAGTCCTAGTTGCATTAGAAAGCTATTTTTAGCTATTTGGTAAGCTATGATGGATGTTCAAAAATGTACATATGTATGACATGCATATTTTTTGATGTTTTATGGAAAAATAGGAAAGCTTGATGTAGTAGAAACATCTTTTGCTAAGTGATTTTCCATGAAAATGCATGTAGGGATACTAGTTTGTGAAAAACTTAAGTTTGGTCATACATGTGTGATTTAGTGAGAATTAATGAACGCTTTAATTGAGTAAGTAGTTCGGTTTAGCATGAAAGGCTATAAAGTTGAATAAAAATCACTTTACGAGCCTTGGGGCTAAAGTGTAAATATGAGAAAATTTAGGGGTAAGATAGTAAATTTTGCTAAAGTATGAGATATGAGTCAATTTAGTCAATGTGTGTATTGAATAAGCTGATTCATTCATTATAGATCAAGAAAGACAAAGCCCGGATCGAAACCGAGGCAAAAGCAAAGTGGTGGACTAAATTGCATGTTTCTATACTTTTGAGTATCGAGGTAAGTCTATGCATAAATAATGCATTTATACGTGCACATTCTTAATGCTAATTAGTGTGTAGCATGAATATGAATGATTGAGAACCTATGTGATCAAGTGGAATGAATGTGGTAGATAATGTGAATGTGTAGTGATAATGCTAAGTGATGGGCTAAGTGCGGTACTATATTAATGCTTAACGACGATGAGCTAGGCTGTGTGCGATGCTATCGTTAGGTATATTTATCTAGTGGGGCTAAGTGCGAGACCACTATGATTACCTTTGTGGTAGGCTAAGTGGGATAAAACTTTATAAACTGATTGTGGTAGGCTAAGTACGATACTACCTTACTAATAGATTTTGGTGTGTTAAGTGCGAAACCACTGAGATATGAACTGTGTGGATTAGTTATGTGAACTAGCTGTATGGTTGTTAAACTGAGTAAGGTAGCTGTGTGGATGTATTATTGATAAATAATGAGGTGTTGTATATTGTGTAAATGTGATATTGAATGCAGGGGTGCATTTCAATGTTTATGAGTAAGAGACTCATGATGTGTTGGAAATGTGGTAAGGAATAGAAAGAGTAAGCATAGTGGTACATTATATGTTAATATAATGCTAATTGTTATTTAGCTTATACTTTGATGCTTAATTGTTTATGTGTAAACTTACTAAGCTCAAAGCTTACTCCCTTTCTTTTCCTTTGTTTTATAGAGTAAAAGTGGTGAACCAAGAGACGAGGATCATTGGAAGATAGCTCACATATCAGCACACTCTGGTACATGACTCAATGTTTTGTATATGGCATGTATAGGGGCTAGGCAAGTTAGTGAATTTTTGTTGTACATGGCTAAGAGGTGTTGGCCTTTAAGTGGATAGTGTATTTTGTATAATGCCATAGTTGTTGGCGATTACATTATATGAAAAGATGTAGTTTCTATGTGATAATGCATTTCAATTTGAGTTGATTATGGATGTTTGGTATGAGTGCTTGTTGTGAATGCTAAAGGGGTGAGAAGAGCTTAGCAAATAGCTTTGTTCTTGTCCATGTGGATAGACACACGGGCGTGTGCCTAGGCCATGTGTGACACACGGTCAGTCACACGGGTGTATTACTTGGTCGTGCGTCCCCTGCATGTTAATATTTAAAGTTAGAATTGGCCACGAGCTAGCCACACGGGCGTGTGCCTAGACTCCAGGCCGTGTGAGGGAAGTCAGTGTTCACCACGGTTGGGAGGCACGGGCGTGGCTTAGCCGTTGGGCATTTGGCAGAATGCTCGAGTTTTAAGCACAGTTTGAGAACATGGGCGTGTGTGACTTCACACGGGTGTGTTGTACTTTGCACAAGCGTGTGAGCCATGTTCAAAAGAGAAAATTTTTAATATTCGATAAAAGTTTCGGAATAGTCTCGAGAGCCCTCATGTGTATGAGTGAGACCTCGTAAGTCGAGAATGAGGTTACCGAGAGGACTAAAGAGAGTAGGTAATACGAGCCTAAGTGGCGATCAAGTGGTTTTATTTCAGTAACGCTTCGGGCTCGGTTCTGGCGTAGAACCTGGGTAAGGGGTGTTACATATGAAATTATTATGTATCATGTGTGGAGTAAGTAAGCCATGCACTTGAGTTTTATGTTGTTCTTAACTAAAAGGGATGAGTTATAATAAGTTAATATATTTCTATATGAGTTTCATGCAAAGTTACTAAGCTATAAGCTTACCTCTCTCCCTTCTTCTTTCCTCGTAGTCTTGCCAAGCTAACTCGTGGAACATTGACATCGGGGCTCGGAACACACTATGAATCATTATTTTGGTATAGCCAAGTTGTTTTTCTTAAGTATGGCATGTATAGGGATTTATTTCATCTTGATGTAAGTCCTATGAGGGGCCAAAGTGTTGGCTATTAAGGTTATTATTCTTTTGTATATGGCTAAAGAGATTGGCTAATATTTACTAAGTTTATACATCAATTTATGATGAGTTATGCATTAATGTTCATGTTTTTGATGAAGTATTTGAGTGGTTGGATTGGGTAAATGAATGGTCTTGATTTCAAGGAGGCAATTGGCTTGGAAAACAGCCTTTAAGTGTCCATAAGGGTAGGCACACGGGCGTGTGTCTAGGTCGTGTGTGACACACAGTCAACCCATATGGGTGTGTCAACAGGCCGTGTGTCCCCTGCATGTTAGTGTTTTAAGTCAGTGTCAACCACGGGCTAGCCACACAGGTGTGTGCCTAGGCCATGTACTCCTTAAGGGGTTGCTGACGTCACAAATAGAATACCCCTAATTTTTCACACGGGCGTGTCTAAACCGTGTGAAGGATATAGGCCATTGACACAAGCGTGTGCCAAGCCGTGTGAAAACCCCTGTAGGTTTGTAATAAAAATAATTTGTACAAGTGCTAGGGACATGGGCGTGTGAGACCATACGGTCTGCCCACACAGGCGTGTCCCAGGTCACACGGGCGTGTGACCCCTGTTTAGCCAAAAATTTTCAATGAGGATAAACATTTTCGGTTGATCTCCGAAACCATCTGGATGTATGTTTATGGCCTCGTAGGCCCATGAGATGAATGTTATGACCGCAAAAAGAAAGCTTTTAAATCAGAATGAAATTTTATAGTCCGTTTATACATATTTAAGTAAGGTTAAGGATAGTAATGCCTCGTATCCGGTCCCGGCATCTGACATGGGTAAGGGGTGTTACACTTGGGCTATGAATTCCATTATTGTGAATTATGCTACATACTGCAGAAGTCGTATATCCAAAGTACTAGTTTTCAGTTTCTTATCTTTTTGAACTTAGGCTTTTATTTATATTAAAGTATACAAGTCATGCATACATAGTCCATCATCTACTCAAGATTAAGGTATGCCACATTATGAACTTCACAAATGAATAAATCCAAAAACGAATTTAATACTATCAGTCCAGTCACATCTATGTCTATATATTCTTGGAATCATCCGTTTTGATGCCCAAGACAAAATATCACCCTAATTGGAATTGATAGAAGGCATATTAGCCTTTCAATGGTTTGCTCATTTTCAATTAGACTAAGGACATGTTTAGATTTGTCTACTAATATAAGTTGTCTTTTTGTACTATGATCCGACCACGTAATATCACTTAGTATTAGTTAAACATTAGACAACCAGTGAGCTAATATTTGCTTCTATTTTGCTTTACGTGTAAAAATCACATAAGGATATTATACGAAAGATATTAATGTAATTCATGAATAATTTTATTAACCAATTTGTTTGAAAAAAATTATAAGTGTACAAACGAATATACTACAATTAAGGCACCATATCTAACACTTATATATAAAATGGATATATTAAATGTAGTTAAACGTGTATGTATTTTTTTTTTTTTTTTGTAATCTAATATGTTTTAAATATAATTATATCCAACATTATAAAAAATCATATTATAATATTTATTTTAATTAATAGATATTAATTAATACTTAAAAAAATAATTTTACTAATTGATTTGATCAAATAATAAAGGGAACAAAAAAAAATTTTAGGTATTTCAATAATCTCATCTCATTGCTCGATTAGGTTTACAGGTACAGAAAAAATATGATTCAAGAGAAGCTAAATAAGATTTTAAAGAATAAGATATTAAAAAAGATATCTTTTTTTAATAAAAAAAAACTATTGTATTTAATTTTTTTATTAATTATTATATTCCATTTTAAAAAATATTTTATTATATTTTTTCATTATTAATTTGTGTAAATTATAATTAATGTTTAAGGCGAACATTGATGGTTAAAGCACGACTTCTTTTTAAGTAGAAAAGCATGAAATTTTTGGAAGAAAAAGCATAACTTTGTATGTAAAAGATCTTGTGCCCACTAACGTTGTTAGGAGCATTTATTTTGTAACCAATAGATTTAGACTCTAAATTTGACGGATAATAATTTTAACATTCGAATTTTGAAATAATTGTATTTATGGAAATACATATTCAAAGAATTTGTGGTGAATAGTAATTTTAATATGTGAATCCGAATATTATCCAAATTCAAAATATTTAAATCTGTAAAATTCAAGTTAAATATCCGAATTAATTGTAAACACTTTAATTTTAATATGTGACATATAAATTTCATATTTGTGCGGTTTCTTAGTAAACTTTACCCAAAGAATACTTATTAATGACTTGATTGCACATCACAAATCTCGTGATTCTTTTATCTTTAAACTATAGCAACTCCAAAATCTATTTGATATCTCTATCGTCCCCAAGAAACATGTTTGTTTTTTTTTTTTTTTTTCCTTTCATTTTTTAAGGTAAAAAATCTAGAGAAACTGTTTGGTTAAAGCAGAATATGGGTGAGAGGGGATTGGATATGGTTGCGTGTTCTCAGTGGAAGGTGTTATTTGGGATAGTTTGCTGTTATGCATCGAAAAACTGTAACACATTTTTTTTTTTAATTCTGTTACTATTAGTTCTAATTTAGGATGTATTTGGTTGGGTGAAAAAATAAAAAAAAAATGAGAAGAGAGAAGAGAAAAATAAAAAATAAATAAATATTGAGTGTGCTTGACAGATAAGAAAAGTAAGAAAAAAGAAAATAGTAAATAGAATCATTTTTCATCTTAATGCATAAAAAATTAATTCTTCAAAACAGGAATCATGAGGAGAGAAAAGAAAATAGATGAATATGTTAGTTCAAAATTATACATTTTTGAAATGTTTTATTTTTTTTATTTTCATTTTTCAACTTTGCAATGGAATTTTTAATTATATTTTATTTTTATCATTTCTATCAAGCACACTTACAGAAAGAACAATTACATTTTTCATCTTTCTTTTTATTTTAATCTTTCAATTTTTCATGTTTCCAATTTTTATTCTCTACTAAGTAAAGTCTTAATGCTGAAACAGAGCCTTGCTTAGGCTAAACATATTTTGGAGTCCACCTTGTCTCAGCCGCTGCAGCAGGGCTGTGCTCAACAGTTTGTTCGATGGGTGGTCCCTCAACCAAGATGGGTCAAGTTGAATACAGATGGTGGAGTGGACACAGGAACGAGGTTTGTGTCGGCGGGAGGGTTGTTGCGAGATGACCGCTATGAATGGATTATTGGATTCTGTAAGCAGCGGTAAAGCCAAAATAATTTTTTATTAGAGCCGAATGAAATTTTAATTTTTTATAGTCTATATCTTTATAATTTTTAAAGGATTAAATCGAGTTTTTATGATTTTAGGGGGGCAAAGTATAATTTAACTTTTACTAATTTAAAATTTAGAAAATTTTTAAAGGATCTAAATAATAATTTTTCATTTTAGGAGATGCCGAGGCCCCTGCCAGCCCCCTAGCTTCACCTCTGTCTGTAAGAATGTCGAGGTGTATGATATCTTACAAGCGAGGTTGTGGGGTATTGCAGATGACTTGGAAATAGCTTGGACGACTGGTTTCAAGCAGTTCGAGGTGGAATCGGATTGCCTCTAGTTGGTAAGTTGCTGAATAAGTAGGATGTGGCTCTTTGGTCCATTTGATTTGGTTTGGTTCGGTGTGTCAATGGTTTATGGCTGAGAGACCGAAAAATTACCTTTTGAAATAGCAAAGTCGGTTCCAGCATTGGTGGGGGAAATATAGGTGTTTCATTGGGTGGGGAGAGGAGAGGAGCCGGGTTAATTGTATGATGTTTTCGCCTTCGAGCCTCTTATTATTATTATTTTTAAAAAAAAGTAGAATTTATGTATGAATTCAAAATTTTTCAGTCAATCAAATCAGCCACCAAAATATTTTCAATTGATTAATAGAAAAGTTTTTTTTAATTCAAAATTTTTTGTTTAATTTAATTTTACAAATTTCTGTTTGAACAATATAGAGTAATTGAATGAAAATATAATTACTATCTTATTAATTACACTCTCCTATAATTACAAAGAATTGTAATTCCTTAGACGTGTTTGGTTGACAAAGTATAATTACATCTTAATTTTCTATGACATATTTGGTAATACAAATTATAATTACACAGTAATATAATTTATATTTCTTAAATATTAATTACTATAAATATTATTAAGTACGCTAAAAGTAATTTCTAATAACAAAAATTTAAATCAAAGCATCATACATTAATTTTAAAAAGCGGTTGATAATACAATTACTAATAAAAATAACAAGAAAAATAAATAATATATGCAATTTTGTTTAATTATTTTAGTGCATATTTGTTGGGTTATTCTCTCTTTAATACTTAACATATGTTCGAGTTTGAACCTGTATGATTAAGATTATCAAGGTCTCTTTCTATATACTTTTTAAAATATAGATCATCTCAACTCCACCTATGATTGAAGTTATGAAATATACAATATGTCTATACTAAGGTGATGTTATTATGGGAAATATATTTTAGAACAAATGTTTTTTCAACCACATTTCAAAGCCTTAAATGTTTCAAATTAAAGAGTTCACAAGCTATCTATAGTGTTTGTATTGACCTTATAGTAGTTGGATTTATAGTCCAAATAACCGGTAGCTTTAAATATAAAAGCAGATATAAACTTAATTTAGAGAAAAACTGTTAGGTTATATTAGGTAAATTAAGTAAAAAATAATAAAAATTTATAATATATAACATTTAATAAAAAAATTTTATAAATTGTCCAAATTTTCATTAACATTTCTTATAAATAATATATATGTTTTACCGTAACTTTGGAAGGTTATTTTTTTATAAATAAATTATGATAAAAAGAACTATAAATTTTTTATGAATAAGAATATTATTTTTATAATATATAGCATGGACATATAAATAAGTTATATTCATACTTCTTAATTGTAACTTCTTATAAATAATATATTTAACACTTATAATGTGTAAATTATTTCTTATAATAATTTTTTTGGCAAAACTTTGGAATTTTTTTAGAATTTAAACAATTTTTTTTGTTATAATTTTATAAAATACATATTTTATTTTTATAATATGCAATAATGTTTTTACCACAACTGCTCCAAACACTCGTGCGTATTCAATTACTAAATAACTTTTCAAGCATTAAACGAAATACTAATGGTTTTAGACGTGTAATATGTTTGAATTTGATATTTTAAATATCATTGTAGCTTTGTTATAAATAGTTATGTAAGAATTACATTATATAAAATCAAGTGTTAAAAATAAATATCATAAAGTTAATTCTGTTAAAGAGTAATTGGAAATTGATTAATTAAGTCGTAATACATTTCAGTTCAATTAACTTTTGAAGAGCATTAAAAATTCAGTTGGGCAAGGCTATTGAACCAACCCGCCATTTGAACGCCCCCTAGCTATCCAAGAAATCCCCCTTTCCATCAAATTTATGTGATGAAAATTAAAACTACAGGTTGAGAGCTTCATTGCTTTCAAAACTATTAATAATGCACAAGTGGAGCTTTTCATATACAGTACCCTAATCAATGGATAAAAAGTAAGGAACCCAAATAAAGTAGAAGAGAAACAAAAACTCGTATGGAATACACAGTTAGACCCCCCCCAAACAAAAACCCCACCCCAGCCCACCCTGATTCTAATACACAAAAAACATTCTCTAGACACTACTCTCCCAAACCAATTCTAGCTGAATCCGAATTATTAAACCCCATCAATAATTGTTCCTGGTTCACTTCAAGCTTACCTTGTTTCTCTTATGTCGATTCTGAAACAACGGTGTCCACTCCATTGGATTTCTTTAATTTGGCAACAAGAACCCACATGTTTGCAAGTTCATTTTCAAGATAAGCTTCTCTTTGCTTAGATTCTTCAACTCTTCTTTGAAGTTCAGCCTCTCTGTGATCCCTCTCTATCAGAGCAGCTTCATATGAAAGCTCCCTCTCTTTACTCATTGCCAGTTCCTTCTTTAGATCCGAGGGTGATCCAAGTTGGTCATGTCGTTTGGTCAGACTCTCTCTTCGGCTGTTCCGTAGAGTACTTGTTCGACGTTGTGTCGGAGAATTCTTTGCTGCTGCAATTTCTACAGCTAGTCTCTCATTATGATTCATTAGTTTAGTAACTTCCTCCGACAATGCCTTAAGCTCCACAGCAGCAGCTGAGGCTAGCCCTTTGGCATATGAACTCTCCTCTGCTAGTTTCTGGTTCCGCAGTTCTAATTGTTCTTTTGACTCGGTTAGTTCAACAACTTTCTGCTTCAGTTCTTCAATCTCAGCCACCTGATAGAGTAAAGCCAGGAATTAGATCTAAAATTGACATTTATATAAGTGAAATCATTAAAAGTACGATATGTTGTGTAAAGCTAAACATTTGTACTAATATCACTGTAATGTATCAACTGGGAAGAAAAACAGTAAGGCAATACATGGTTTGATATAAACTTGTATGTTTGAGATAGCTGGCTTTATCCCAAAAGACATATACGAGACTTTGATTTCGATAACCATATTTAACTAGCTAATCTAAGATAGAGAAGCATTATCTCCTAAGTACTCTGCATTTCAAGTGTTGCATGAAGAATAGGACAAGGGTGTTCTGTTACAGTGAGAACTACAAATTTAGAAAAATTAGTAGTTTATTTACTTTTCACGATGGAGTACTCTGAAAAAAAAAAATGAAAAAAAAAAAAAAAAAAAAAAAAAAAAAAAAAAAACTATCATGCATCAAATTGCTGCCACAAATATAAAGTTGTAGCACATTTCCAAATGAGCTACGAGATTATCTTTGATTTTCGTTTTGGTTACTCGAGAAAATATAATCTAAGAAATTAATATCTAGAAAAATTGCTATTACTGAATGGGGTTAAAGTATTGCAAAAAGTGTAGTATAAAATTGCATGACTTGGCCATTAAAAAACAATGCACACGAGTAAGGTAACATACGAGCAATGAAGGTATCGAGTTTTTAGAAATTAGAAGCACCTGTGCTTTTATAAGCAAATCTTCATCACTATCTTTTGATGCCGCAGCTTCGTTGTCCATCTGCAGACTCATTTCTCCAAATTGTTGAGAATTAGGGGCTATAGGACTGACATTTTGTGATTCTAGTGCATCACAGAGCTGCTGCTTTAAGGAGGCAACAGTTTCTTGCAATCTTTCACATTCACAAATCTGAAAAAAAAAGAATCAAGTCAGAACAGGCTCTCAGAGGAGGAAACTTAAAAGGCATGTGAATTGTACAAATATATTTATACATATGTTGCATAGGTATATCTACCTTCAGGTTCAGCTGCTCTTGGATTATTCGATTGTCCGCAGCTTTAACCTGGAAACAGTAATTTATGATGGAATGCTCACTAAGAGAAAATCAGAAAAATTAAAGGGACAACTGACAAAAGGCTGGGAAAGTTTTAATACATATTATTTCCTTTTTAGAACGTCACTCTAATTCAAATTTATGACTCCTGTATGTTGAGAATCTTTGATTTATTTGACAGCATTGAATAACTAATCTTTAGGGATTATAGTTGATTTTTAGAGATTCTAATTAGAGATATTCTTTCCTTACATGATTCAATGCTTCATGTATATATCTCTGTACATATTTCTAAGAAACACATAGTTGTGAGTGAGTTTTTCTTCAATATATTAGAGTATTCATCTCTAATTTCATCATGGTATCAGATTTTTTATCCGATTTTTTGGGATAAATTTTTTTTTTTCAAAGTTTGTTTCAAAAACCCTAGAAACACTAAATTGGTACTTTCCACCCTAGCCTTAATTTTTTCTCACTGCCCCTACCATTGGAGTTGGCATCCACTCGCCGGCGAAACCCTGAAATCCGGTGACCAAAAGACCCGCGCATGGGCCTCACGCGCCGTCACAAGCTACTACATCTGTGTTTCACTCACCGCGCGTGGCCTTCACCTGCTGCTACCGTGTTTTTTCAGACGCAGTCACAGTACTCTTTGCTCCCTTCCAGTCATTCTTCTCTGATAGGTGGTGTAGTTTGGCTACACTTTTTTTGTGTGGGATCTCTTTTGTGTTTTTTTGGGTGGTTTTTGTTATAATTTTCCAAGAAGATTTTTTTGGGGATATTAGTTGTTTTTTTCAGCATTACGTCAAAGGACAAGAAGCTCGTGAATCCAACTGATAATCCCTCGTTCCAAATTAGTCCTGTGAAGCTTGATGGACATAATTACCTTGCTTGGTCAAGGTCTTGCTTGTTTATCAAGGCTCATGGCTTGTGGGGATACATCACCAGTACCACGTTGAAACCTGAACTCACTGATTCAACTTTTTAGTCAGTGGGATTCAACGAACTCTCTTGTTATGGCATGGCTTATCAACTCTATGCAACTCCATATTTCCAAAACTTATTTGTTGCTTGATACTGCAGAAAAGATTTGGAATGCTGCTGCTCTCACCTACTCTTGTATTGGGAATGATGCGCAAATTTTTTAGATTTGTAATAAGGTCCATGGTACAAAATAGGGGAAGCTAACAATTTCTCAATGTTTTGCTGAATTAATTGGCTTGTGGTAGGAACTTGATTATTATCAAGATTTCCAGGCGACTTGTACCAGTGATGCCGAAAAATTTCAAAAGATGGTGGCGAAGGTGCACATTTTTTATTTCTTGGCTGGTTTGCATACCAAGTAGGATCAAATTCAGGTTCAAGTTCTTGGCAAAACTCCATTCCCTTCTCTCCACGAGGCATACTCTTATGTACAACAGGAGGATACCCTTCATCGTGTTGTTATGCTCTATAATCCACCTATTGAGAAAGTTGGTCTCATTGCTAACCAAGATAGTCTATCAGGTAGTAAGACGTGTTACTATTGTGGTAAGCCTCAACACACTAAAGATTCGTACAGGAAGTTACATGATCGCCCCGCTTGAGGTCGTGGTGAAAAGCGAGGGGGTAATTCTTGATCTCAAGCAAATTTGCCAGACTCTGTGACAACAGAGGACAAGTCCACTTCTGCTGGGAGTTTTACCTCGGACGAGATTTAACACCTCCAACGTCTCTTATCTCAATTGGATTTTACCTCGGGTGCTAAGTCTAATCATACAAAATCAGGTACTGTTTTAAATGCTCCATCTACTTCTAAATCTTGGATTATTGATTCCGTTGTAAATAGACATATGACAAGATCAAACAAAAGTTTAACTATACTTCTTGTCCATCTAAAAATAGTGTGCGAATAGTCGATGGCTTCCTTACCTCCGTCTCTGGAATAGGTTCTGTTGTTTGTACTTCCAATATCACTTTACCCTCTATCCTCCATGTCCCTAAATTCCTTGTTAACTTTTTAACTGTTAGTACTATCACTAAAGCCTTAAATTGTAAACTTGAATTCTTTCTTGGTCATTATGTCCTTAAATTGTAAACTTTGAATTCTTTCTTAGTCATTGTGTCTTTCAGGACCTCCAAACAGGGAAGACGATTGACAGTGGTAGATTGTGTGATAGCTTATATCTTCTGGATCAATTGTCCAGTATTTCTCAATCCTTATTTGTAGAGAATAAAGATATCAACCAGGAGATAATTTAGTGGCATAGGCAGTTAGGACATCCATCATTTACTGTCCTTGCCAAGATGTTTTCTACTTTGTTTTCAAGAACTCAATTGGATTCTTTAGTTTGTGATGCATGTGAGTTTGCTAAGCATACAAAAAACAGTTATCCTTTACGTAATAATATAAGTATTGTTCCTTTTGAGATTATTCATTCGGATTTTTGGGGTCCTACTCGTCTTATTTCTTTATCTGGTAATTGTTGGTTTGTTACATTTATTGATTGTTGCACTTGAATGACATGGGTTTTTTATTGAAGTCCAAAAGTGATGTTTTCTCGTGTTTCCGTTCTTTCCATAAATTGATTACTACTCAATTTGATGCTAAGGTTAAGATTTTGTGAATTGATAATGGGACCGAGTATAACTTTAATAATTATTTAGAATCATATGGGATTCTGCATCAGACTAGTTGTCCTGGTACAAGTACTCAAAATGGTTTTATCAAAAGGAAAAATCAACATCTTTTGGAGGTTGTTAGATCACTTATGTTCACTATGAACCTCCCAAAGCCTTAATGGGGGGATGCGATTTTGGTTGTTGCTTATCTAATTAATCGGATGCCTCTTCGAGTCCTTGCTTTTAAAAGTCCCATATAAATCTTACAGGGTAAGACGGATTACCTGGTTTTACCAAAGGTCTTTGGTTGTGTTTGCTTCGTCCATCTTCAACATGGGAGCAAACTATATCCTCGAGCAATCAAATGTTTTTTCATTGGATACTCTCTCACATAGAAGGGTTACAAATGTTATCATCCACCATCTAGAAAGTATTATGTAAGTATGGATGTAACAATTCGTGAGGATGAACCCTATTTTTCTTCATCACAAACATCATACACTAGAAAAGGCAAGAAAGAAGATGTCATCATACAATCATACAATCTACTCTATGCCTTGACTCTTCACTGGCAGGTGAGTCTTCTTTACCTGAATTTGCCATTGATTTAGAATTACCAATAGCCCAACGAAAAGGTGTTAGAACTTGCACTTTACATCCTATCTCTGACTGTCTCTTATGATTCATTATCCCCATCCTACAGAGCTTTTGTCTTATCCTTGTTATATATGTATGTTCCACAGGATTGGAGAGAAACTATCACTGATCCAATATGGAAGAAGGCTATGATTGAAGAAATTCGGGCTTTAACAAAAAAATGAGACGTGGGAACTGGTAAATCTTCCTGAGGGGCAGAAAATGGTTAGCTGCAAATGGGTGTTTACTACCAAGTATAACGCAAATGGTTCAATTGAAAGACTCAAAGCTAGAGTAGTAGCGAAAGGATTCACTTGGACATATGAAGTGGATTATCAAGAAACATTTGCTCTGGTTGCTAAATTGAACATGATAAGGATCCTTTTATCATGTGCAACAAATCTTGACTGCGACTTACAGCAATTTGATGTAAAGAATGCGCCTTCTTGCAAGAAAAAAATTATATGAAAATTTTTCCAGGATTCGAGGATAAAGATACTCAAGGGAAGGTGAGTAGACTGAAAAAGGCCCTATATGGACTAAAGTAATCTCCCAGAACCTGGTTTGACAAATTTAGTAAAATCATGGTGTCGTTTGGCTATCGACAAAGTAATGTTGATCATACCCTCTTTATAAAACATCACAAGGGTAAAGTTACTCTCCTTATAGTTTATGTTGATGACATAATTATGACAGGAGATGACAGGGAAGAAATGGCCCGGCTTAAGAAACAATTGGCTCAAGAATTCAAAATCAAAGACTTGGAAAAGTTACAATATTTCCTCGAAATAGAAGTGGCCAGATCGAAAGATAGAGTCTTTATTTCCCAAAGAAAGCATGTCTTAGATCATCTGACAGAGACTGACATGTTGGGTTGGGTTGCAAACCAGCAGAATCACCTATTGAGAGTGTTTATGAGCTTTTATGGCTGTAAAAGGTATTGGAAGAGCTAAAGTTGTTGAACGAAAATGGATCAACCTTATACTATGAGAGCAACACAATAGGACCAAGCACATCGGAATAGATCACCATTTTATCAAGGAAAAAGTAGCAGTGATGTCTTAAATCTATCTTATCTAGCATTCGAAAAACAATTGGCTAATATTTTTACTAAAGGGCTCAACTGTAAGACTTATCATAATCTTCTTTGCAAGTTGGGCATGCGAAACATCTATGCACCAACTAGGGGGAGTGTTGAGAATTTTGATTTATTTGTCAGCATTGAATAGCTAATCTTTAGGGATTATAGCTGATTTTTAGAGATTCTAATTAGAGATATTTTTTCCTTGCATGATTCAATGCTTCATGTATATATATTTGTACATATTTCTAAGAAAAACATAATTTTGAGTGAGTTTTTCCTCAATATATTAGAGTATTCATCTCCAATTTCATCACGTATGTGGGAATTTGAGGTAATGGACCATGCCCTCAATTTTGGTTACTAGAATGGCATCATATAACCTGATTTACTTGGGTACGTAAATTGCCCTTAGTAATACATGGAACAATATACAGAGAAAATCGATTACCTCAAGTTCAAAAGATTTCTCATTTAATTGCACCACCAATTCAGCAACGGACTGTAGCATTCAAAGAAAAAGAAATGCGTAAGATGGAGTCGCAGGATGGTGTTGCAGGAGAGACAAATGGCGTAGAGAACCAGTAAGAAAAGCTGAACTTACTTGAGATATTTCTGATTTCTCCATCTTGTGGGGTGAAACCAAGATGGATTCAGCAATTTGCTTTTCTAACAAAGCAATTTGTTCATTCTTCCCCCTTATTTTATCACTCAACTTTTTCATCTCAACCTTAAATACAGAATAGACAACATAATTCAGCATTTAGTTAGAGTTTAAAGCAAATAACATGAATGAGACAGTATTTACTTGAATCTGTTGCTCATTCTGGGGGTTTCTCATAGCCTCCTCAGACAAACGCTTTAAGGCACTTGAATGAAGTGCTACCTCATCAGATAAAATCTTCTGCTGCTCCCTTAGTAGATCTATCTGATCAATTGTTTTTAAGCTAGTCTGGAACAAATAAGGCATTAAAATTTACTTGCTGAACTATGAACAGTACACTCCTCAAGTTAAAAATTAAATGAATGAATAAGGCACAGAGAGTTGGAAAATTAACAGTACTTAGATAACATTCCTAAAAATTGAGAGTATGCCGTAAGACATTTGAATTGTTTAATGAAGTTGAAGCATGAAAGAGATGAGTTAAAAACTAATACACTTCATGAAATTATGCAGAACAGAAAAGAAAAAAAAAAGGACATTTGCATAAAAAATAAAAAAGGAAAGGAAAAAACATTTGCATACCAAAGGTGTCTCTTGTCCAAGGAAATTGTCCTCCGGAGCTTCTCTATCATGTCTAGCATCTGATAGAAGATCCATGGGTGGAGAACTTCCTGTAACTATGGATTGGGAAAGCCTAGATTCCGCATGGAAGTTACTGCTTCCTGCTTGAGGAGTAGAAGGTGTACTACTGGATTTAATTCCACTTGACTTATCGCTGGCACTCGTCAATGTCCCTGTACCAGTATCTCGTTTCTGGACAAGAATCATAAAATAATATGAGCTACTAAGGAGGGATAAGATTTAACCATAGTTGACTAAAATCTATTAATGTAACTGACACCAACTAGCTTGGTGTCTATGTTTGCATTGGCTGATTTATTAGCCAGTTTAGAAATAAAAGAAACTGCATTTGCTACATAGCATCTAGACTAAGTTTCTTCTAGCTGTTTTCTTCCAGTGCAATATTATAGGTGGTTATCAATTTTGATATTTTAGGATTCAGAGAAAGATATAGTAGTTGCCAGATTTTTAACTGGTAATTCTTGGATAGATTAATCTTACAAACTCCACAATAGAGAAGTGCAAAGCAATTATCTTTACAAGCCAATATATAAACCTTGATGAGGAAAAAGAAAATGCAGCACAGAAGTAAGAATTTGGTTGTCAAATTTGGGGGTTTTTTTATTTTTGTTGGGCTACCATTTTGTGGAAGTTCGTTCATAACTGCTAATTAATAAAACATTTTATGGCTTTCAGAAAAAAGAAAAAAAAAAAGCAGTTGAGCTATTTTATAATCTTCATAAGTATACAATCCTAAGCAATCACTTCTTGACAACTATTGCATTTAGTAAATCTCCTATGATACTGAACCACAAGCCAACAGGTACCATTACAAAAGTAAGACTCTTTCAGATTATTTGTTTGTTAAGATCAGATGGAGAAAGAATATTCATCAACTAATCTATCATAGCTGCTTTATCAAGACCAACCCCAAAAGTGGTATTCTTGAAGAAAAATAATAAACATAGACTATAAGGGAACATAGAGAGCTAAAAGTCTAGAATAAACATACTCGGAGCTTAAGCCAGTTCAGCAAACCCTGCTTCCGGGTTTTCTTCTCCTCTTTAACTGTATCTTCTCCAGCATTCTCTTCGAGGGAAACATACAACTCAACATTCTCCTCATCCAGGATCAAGTCCCGCCTTCTATGTGGTAGATATGCAAGCTAGGTATGGACACAAGTAACTATAATTAAAGACAATCAAATTAAACAAAATGGAAGTCTTAGCTGTAAAAACAAGTCCAGGCACGTAGTATAACATAACAGCAAGTATCTGAAGTAATAGATCAACCATGATACCTCTTCTTCTCCAAATGAATGTCTCCTCCTTAGACCAGGGCGCTGGGGAAATCTTGATGATTGTGAAGCTTTTGTGGAAACAAGAATCAATTTTGTCAATCGTTGTATTCTGCTCAATAAAGCCGCTTTCGCTTCTTCTTCTTGCTCCAACCTTGATTGCAACTTGACTTGACCATCTTCCAGCTTTAAAGATAAGAATAAAGGAATTGTCAAAGTCAAGAGGTGATTCATCTCTCTTTTCACCTTTGAGATAAAATTAGCAACTATAATTCAAAACTATTCACATCAACTATATTTATCCTGATACCAAGCGATTAAAGTGGGACATGAAAATGACGAATAAAACCATAAAAAATGCTTCAAGTAAAAAGGCAATACAAGGGAGAAGGGAAATAAATTCAACATGATACCAAGGATATCCTTACACCGTACACTGCTTATGCCAAGAATATGAAATGAACACTGCTTTTGAGTTGAAATCTAATCTAAACCAATCTAAACTAACATGTCAGGATACCAAAAGATAGCATAGTTGAGGGATTTGTTAGAGATGATTCTGTCTTAAGTTTACTTTCCCTTAAAATTCCTCATCAGCATCCAATCTCAAATCTTCAACATGGAGTGCAGTATATAGGAAGGTTGGCAATAAAAAAGAAATTTTCTGTTCTTTAGGATATTAATATTTTCTCTTTCTACCACAAGCACCTAGAACTGTATGTTCTTCCCCCCATGTCTCTACTCTAAGGTCACCAAAAGGTTCAAGAACCATGGAGGCTGTGTTAATAAAATAACCACAAATAGACAACCAAGGAAGAAGTTCAAAATGTCTGGCAACAAGGTTTATTTTATAGAAATCATAGGAAAGCCTGCTGAAGATAAACCTTGCAGTGAGAGAGCCTTCTTTAATTCACTCTGCCCATACATTTTGAGGAAATTCAGGCAATTTGGTTAAGTAATTTCTATGCGGTCATACTCACTTAAGTGAAAAGAGTTTACACTGTCTATCAAGACTATGCATGAAGAATGGAATCCAGCTAATGGGTATGGGTCAAACTACTTTTTGTATCATTGGAACTGCTTAAAAGGGTTACCATAAATCAGCTAGATCAAAAAGATGGATCATTGAGCAAAAACGTTACTCGGTAGAAAATCCTATCCACATGAATGGTAGTCTACTTGTAAGTAGAATGGTCAATGGCTGTTTAGCATTGGATAATATTTTCCTAGACAGAATCATCCACAGTGATGAGCAGCTAGATCAAAAAGATGGATCATTGAGCAAAAGGTTACTCGTAGAAAATCCTATTCACATGAATGGGTATGGGTCAAACTACTTTTTGTATCATTGGAACTGCTTAAAAGGACTACCATAAATCAGCTAGATCAAAAAGATGGATCATTGAGCAAAAGGCTACCCGGTAGAAAATCCTATCCACATGAATGGTAGTCTGCTTGGAAGTAGAATGGTCAATGGCTGCCAAGAATTGGATAATATTTTGCCAGACAGAATCATCCACATTGACGCACAGCTAGATCAAAAAGATGGATCATTGAGCATAAGGCTACTTGGTAGAAAATCCTATCCAAGTGAATGGGTAGGGATCAAACTACATTTTGTATCATTGGAACTGCTTAAAAGGGTTGCCATAAATCAGCTAGACCAAAAAGATAGATCATTGAGCAAAAGGTTACTCAGTAGAAAATCCTATCCACATGACTGGTAGTCTACTTGGAAGTAGAATGGCCAATGGCAGTTTAAGCATTAGATAATATTTTGCTAGACAGAATCATCCACATTGATGAGCAGCAGAAACTGTATTATCATAGACTAATAACCCACATACCCCATCCCCAACACATACATACACAAAATAAGTATACAGAATCAGTTAAGCAAGAACACAAGTACAACCAAAACATGTTTAAATATTAAGCACATGCTACCACAAGGAGTCAGCATTTTTGTACTACTGCCTACCTCTCTATTAGCTGAAATCACCTAGTTAGAAAGATGATAAACATATCATGGTCTACAAATGAAAAGGTAGCAACATTTCCCCATAGACTAGATTGACAATTAGATAAAAATACAATTAAACATTAAAAACTTCATCTATTGTAGTCAAAGCAGCACAAATGTACCTTCTGCTTTAAGAGTACAATGTCATCTTCACCAATATCTTTTAGTTGAGGAATTGATACAATGCCCCGCTTCAATTGTTCTAACTCTTCCTTCAAGGAGCGTATCTCATTTTGGTATTTTTTGATAAGTGATTTCTCATCAATAATCTGCATTTTGACAAAGTAAATAACGAAACTGAAAAAGTTAATATTCAAATAAATGTATTTGCATGGGTGCATGGGTGCATGTGTGCACAAACGTACATTTGTGTCTAGCACATGATACAATACATACACCAATAGCATAAAGACACACCTGCGCAAGCAATACACATGCTAGTATATTCAGTAAGTTTGCAAATACAAAAACCATACCTTGTTTTGTGCAGCTTGGATTTCAATGTGCTTAGCACGGTGAGCGAACTTCAGTGTATTGTGTGTCTCTTCTGTGTTACTTGATGAAGGGGTGACAGTGCAAATGAGCTGAAATTTTAGACAGAAGAAAATTAATAAAACCAAGACCTATAAGCAAGTATTACCTTTTTAGAGAAGAGAATGACACTACATTTTTCTATTATCTTTTTGTTGACCTAGACATATGACATGTTTTTCAAGGAAGGTATCCAATTATGCTTACAGATACACGCCCATGACCACTTAAGGAAGACTGAAGCAGCCTAGTCAGCTTAGAATCCCTATATGGTATATGAGTGGCTCTCCCATCAGTCAATTTAGATATAACCTACAAAATGAAGTCATATGCTCAGCAAGGTTTATCCCATAGAAATATATTGATAATACTATTGACAAATGCGCATAGGACCAGAAAAAATTGTTATTTTCAATGAAGATCACATGAACACCAAAATAATTATTTATTTAGAGAGGGAGAATAAGTTATGAAGCTATTAGATACATATGTTTACGTCATTAGATTTCAAAACACAGTAAATGTCAGCAATTATAAGAACAAATTACTATCATGTGCTCTAAAATATCTTATGCAATTAACATACCTCAAAATGTTAAAGAATACACCTTAAAGCCACAGTAAGTGTCAGCAATTATAAGAACAAATTACTATCATGTGCTCTAAAATATCTTATGCAATTAACATACCTCAAAATGTTAAAGAATACACCTTAAAGCCACCCTTATCCAAGTAAAAATTCAGAACTGTATAACAATCAAAATATATTTAGCCCAGTCATGTAGCATTTTCTCTTAGTATTTTCTTTACTGGTCATAAAATACCAGAAAACAAAATGAAGTGTACTTGACAGTAGATACAGAAGCATGAGTTCATCTGTGTATTAGGTTGAAATATCTGATTACTACAGACTTGTCTTAACAATTTAAGAAACTAATATCTCAGCAAGCACATCTTCGAAGAAGAAAATTAAGATCGTGAAACATATTATACTAAATTCAATCAATTGTTACACTGATAAATTAGGAGAACTTTTGGTGTCTCCCTTTCAATTTCAACAATATTTTACAGAAGTGAGAATAAATATCAAATAGGAAGTTGGCTTAATGCTATGCTAGTCGGCTATAGTTATTCGCTGCAAGCACTTGTTAAAGTTACCATAGAATTTAAATCAAGTAACCAAGTATATACCCAGACATAGTGCGCTCACACACACCAGAAATAGACTATATAAGAACTAATGACTTAGAGATTAAAGAGAAAGAACTTAATTGCAGACCAGAACAGAAATGACAAATTTTGACTCACAGTTCCTAGTGTTAGCAAGCTTTTATTGATATAAGATCCCTCTTTTCGTCTAACGCCAGTTGTTTCAGCCTTTGAGCTCTCAGAACCAGCCAGATCAATGAGGTTCTGCACGTATATGTAAAACATGAAAATATGGAAAACTTGAAATATAAAGTATTAGCCCCTTCAAAAAACAGGAAAGACGATAAACATATATAAATAACATACCAAATAAAAATAAGAAAAAGAACTAAAAACATAAATAACCAAAAAAAAAAAAAAACCTAAAACTAGTCCAAGACAGGCTGTAGAATTTACCAGCTGTGAGAGATTTACTGCTTCACCTTCATTATTTTCACCACATGAACTGCTCTCTATTGTCTGGAGATAAGTTGGTCACAGGAAATAATCAGATGTGGCAGTGAAATTGGGAAACATGTAGATGACCATCAACTAATCAAATGAACCATCCAAAACCAGAACAATGGCAAACGTGAATACATATTTGACATGTAACAGAAAATCCACATTTCAAAACAGGGAATCAACATTATTCTCGCAAATTCTTGGATATAAAGATTGCAGTTAATACCACTTAAAATAGTATCAGCAAACATACTTTTATCTTAATGTGGTAAGACGAAAAATAGGGGTATTGGAAACTTCTAAAAGATGCAGAGTAATAGAACGTATACCAGTGTAAATATTGTATGGCTCCTGCTGCTGAGTAAATTGAAGTTTGTTGATCCAACATGTCTGTGTTCTGTTTTAAAAGAGTGAAATCCATTCACATAAGATGAAAAAATTTCATTACTGCTAACAGGAAATTGACCTAATTCAAATAAGGAACATTGACAAGGCATGCAACGAAGAGAGCATCCACACAGAAACACACATCTAATTGTCTGCAAACTATTTAGTCATTTTATCCAACTGTAAAATAGATTATAGTGTCAGTTTTGATAACATAATGATCTGAAGCTTGGTTTTGTAGAAGCTCTCTACAAAATCTTCCAATTCAATTTTGGACAACTTGCCTCTGGAATCCGGATATTGAAAATCAAGTCAACATGCTTTACCTTCCCCAGCCGCTATAAGAGAGAGGGCATGAGCAGGGGATAGTACAACTTCTTCCTTTACTCCTTCAACAAAGGTTCCCTACAGCCATAAACCAAGCAAACAATAAAATACACTTCCAAACAAACAAGAAACACAAGGCATACCAATGATAAAAACTAAGTTGCATATACCCAACCACTGAAAAATATTTTGGCTTATGTGATTATTTAGGAAGCCAAAATAAATGTTTAATTTTTTAGGTAACATTATCTCATAAATTTGTTCAAGTTAAACTACTATACTGATGAGGGTTAAAGATAACTGCTCACCATTTTCTTTTGGAGTAGCATTTAACTTTACCTAGTTACTAGGTATGAGGCCTAATCTAGTCCATATATATTACCTGTGAACCATCAAGTGAGAGATTTAATAATTGAGAAGCAAGTACCTGAGCATCTTCTCTAATTCTCAAATTTTGTCCAGCTGGATTTAATAAGTCATTAACAACCTAAAATGAAAAAAAAAAAAAAAACTTGAACAGCAGTGATATCATATAAAAGCAAATGCATATTTGAAGGTAGTTTAACTAAGTTTTCTAATGAGAAAAAGGTTGCCAAGCTAGAGAGAAAACAAACTAATAAAAGAAAGAAAGCTCACTTCATTATAGATCTCCAGGTATGAAACACGTAGAAGAAACTCCCGGTTTGGTGTCTAGAGCATAAGGAGCTCATTAGTATCCATAAAAAGTAGAAAAGTAGAAACTACATAAGTCAACATCTCATGTGAGTACCTCCTGAATAATACTAAAAGCATCTTTTACTGCCAATGGTATGATTCCAGGGGACCTCTGATCACCCTGCCATTTCAGCAATTAAGAACAAACTAGCATGCTATTTGTATTTTAAAATATAAAACATAGATTATACAGAACACTAATTCCAGACCAAAGCATACCATCTATTATAATGGTGCATGTAGAAATTGCACAATTTTTGTTTAAAAGAATCCGTGCTTGAAGTTTTAAAGATTTTGCATATACTCCACAAAAAAACATGATTATTTGGTTTAGAGTTTCCATTTGCAGATATATTTGACAGATATGATGATGAATGGTAATAAACCATACACCTTAATATCACGTAATTACTGTCCTTGCTAAAAGCAGTATATGTTATATATAGGCACTAAAAGTACAATGTTTTTGATTATATAGTTTAGAACAAACTAGAGTAACACACTTCTCCAAAAATGGAATTTGCAAAGATAGAAATAAAGTAGCTAGACTCAAATGTGAAGGAAATCAAATTTATAAACTCTAGTAGAAGAAGAGCAGGAAATTGTTGCTTTAGTTCAAAAATACTGCTACTTCTAAGCTTGTCACAAGTGGAAAATGCAAAAATTAAATAGATTTGACTTAAAGAATGATTTTGACACTTGCTGCACTAACTTAACTTAAATAACAAGTACATTTCTCCAAAAATGGAATTTGGAAAGCTAGAAATAAGTAATACCTAGGCACAAATGTGGAAGCAAATTAACATGACATTGGTAAAAATCGAGATACTGTTGCCTTAGTTAAAAAATTAATGCTACTTCTGAGCTTTAGATATAGAATTAAATAGATTTTGTTTAAAGAGCAAATAATTCCAATCCTTGTTGCACTTACTTATAAGGTTAAAAAACCAACACACAATCCCTTCTAGCTCCTATATAAACAAATAATCATTAATCCTATTCCCTACATCCCAATCTGACAAGCTTAGAGTAGTCAATAAACCAATTATTCATTAATGTATAATAGCAAAAGAATCGAACATGTGGTCTCTATATAATGCAAATTAAATAACAGCTTTAGACGAAATTAAAATAGGAGACACCACCCTACAGTGTAGAACATACAAAGATAAGGAAAAGAAGTAGCAAATTATTTCTTACATGCATTGTATGAGTCTTCCCGCTACTTGTCACGCCATAAGCAAAAATGGTGCCTGTGGACAGAATTTAACACTTTAAGGTAGAGGAACGAGCTTTTGAGGAGATACAAAATAAATGCCTAGCATTCAATATCAACCCACAATTTCTGATGCAAAACTGTGAGTACTTCTTCAGAGAAGGCAAGGTTGATTCTCGCCTGAAACAATAGTTACCAAGGAAGCTTAGGATACCTCAGTAACAAATCTATTGGTTCCAGAAATCTAAACTGAGTGTTCCTAGATTAAAATAGTCTTCCTACAGAGTGATTATGAGGTAGAGTCCTGAAAAGGACCAATTAACAATTAGATCTCGGTCCTGTGCTATGAACACTATAAATAACAATCACTAACAAAGTCCATATCCAAAAGCACTCTGAAAACCTTTAGAACCTACTCAAACTAACTTCTAAGCAAAATCACCAGATTCATTCCTCTTAGCAACAAGGCTTAGCAATATCCTTGAATTTCATTATATATCCTGTAAGAGCAACCAAACCTGACATAAAACAAACATTAGCAGATCCAAAGCCGGTAACAGCCTTGTCTAGTCCAACTATCATGGATAAGTACATTCACGCATTCATAAATCCATCAGCCCATGTTGCATGAAAATAGCAAAACTATTTATCTCAAAGTAGCCTTAACATGTGTTTAACAGGTGGTCATGGACTAATCTCAATTCTTTAACTTTCTAAAAAAGGTAAAAGCGACAACAAAAAAACAAAGGTACTGTTTATCGAATGGTGTAAGAGCCAAATGTAGCTATGAAGTGGGTTCTTCACATCATACCATTGATGCCTTCCATGGCACCACTGACAACATGCTGGGCAGCAACATCATAAACATGGCGTGTGGTAGTTGTTGGGCCAAACACTCGATCTAGAAGCATAAGAAACAATCAATTAAGTGAGATCTAGAAAGCTTAAGAATTTTGGACCATAAAAGAGATAAAGGCAAACTAGATAATATACACTATGCCAAATGCCTCTAATAAAAATAACAGAGAAAAGTAATTTTTTTTATTAAATTTATATAGAAAACAGATAACCGATACTTCTCAAAGTTCATCCAGTACCTAGTGCTATTTCACACAGACATAAAAAGCAAATCAGAACTTAAAAAGTTTCTGCACATAACGAAAAATGACACAGATACACCATCAACAAAAAGAAGGTCATTCACATATTAAACATCAAGAAGAGAAATGTTTCAAGAAGAAAACATAAGAATTAGAATCCTCAGAAGCTGCCTTAAAGGCTAAGGAACAAAAAGTTTTAAGGGTTACAAATATTGAAGATATGCTTTGAATATCTCCAGTTCTTTGGCACTGGAATGACCTCAATATATATTTATTCGACATTTTTCATTAGTTGGCGTCTAAAAAACATAACTCCGAGTAAAATTAAAGGTATCTTCAATAGAGTGCATGAAAAACATGAAATTGAAAGAAAAAGATCACTTGACATAATATAAAACTAACCATATGCATAAGCTATCGATGGATTATGTTCATTTCTCACAATAGTCTCCCCATCTGCATACCAAGCAATCTCCTCACCATGACGAATTTCCCTTGGACTACATCCACAAACGCCAACCAAAGCCTTCATCAAACAAATAAATAGAACAAAATACCCAAAAAGCAAGGGAAAATAATAATATACCTGAGAGGACGAAACCGAACGGTGACAGTGACATTCTCCTTGGATCGGTCGGCATCCACATGCAAGTTCTCAGAGTAAAAACACTGTGGCTTGCTTCGAGCCGATGACGATGCCGGTGAGCTCTGGCAATCGATAGATGTTTCTGGAAAGTGTTTGGATGATGAAGTTGTTGAAGACGAAGGTGAATTTACAGCTTTTGAGTTGCTTGAACCTAATTTCTTCGATTTCGATCCTCTTCTCGAAGACATTTTCACCTCACCAAAAAATTCTCCGTTCTACACACTTAACAAAAAAGAAAAAATAAGCAACTCCAAAATAAGAAAATATGAAATTCAATCTAAAAAGGTAGAAATTAGTTTCGGAAATCGCTACATTGTTACAAAATCGATTTACAGTAGCAGAAATTTGAAGCAATTCCAAGGTTCTTGACTTTCCTAAAGTAATCAAACTGTTAATGAAAAAAAAATCAACTTTCTCCGTCAATTTTGTAGACAAATTCAGTTGACTTGTACAACTCAGAAGAAGAAAAATGGAAATCAACTTCCTTTTATATCCTCTATTTTCTCTATCATCCAACACAAAAACAGTACAATTGAAAAAAAAGAGTAAAAACACAGGAAAGTTTTTTATCAAAAAAACTAAAATCTATTTTTTCAAAAAATATGCAAAAAAAAAAAAATCATCTCTCCAGTCCAAACAAAATGACAATAAGAAAGCTTACCTTCGCAGAATCAAAGAAGCATTGTCGATTAAAAAAGACTATATAGAATCTATAGATCTAACAGTTAGGAGAAAAAAGTTGAGAGAAAAAGATTACAAGTTTTTCTATATAGAGTAAAAGAAAAACATCATCACTCATCAGTACAAGAGTAAAAGAAATAGAAAGAGAAATACGCCTTCTTTTTTCTTTAACTTTTCTTTAATTCGTCAATAATTTTAGTAGGAATATAGCTTTTTTGCTTGCCTTGGAAGCGATGCCACTCATCAAAGCCCCAATGGCAAACGGCAATTTTCAGTCCCCAAGTTTTTTAGAGGAAAAAGTAAATTAAAAATAAATAAATGGGTGGTGATGTGTAATTTTTGCTTTTTGCTTGATGATTGAATTTATTTTATTTTCTTTCTTTCTTTTCTTATTTTAGCGCGAAATGAGTAATGAGTTTAGAAGACACGATCACGAGAGTCGCGTGAGAATGAGGCAAGTAAGAGAGGAGAGGTGGGACAAAAGATGGGGCCCAGATTTGCGTTAGTACACGTGTCTGAACTTGCGAATTATTTTAGATTAGCATAAGATGAAATGAGACAAATTTTTGTTAAAAAGAAGAAAATGCCGTACTTCTGTTTTTCTTTTTTCAATTTTGTAATAATAATAACCTATCATTTTCTCGCTACAATAATATCCTTTTAATTAGTAAATTTAAAAGTCAAAACTCTTAAACTAAATTAAATCATATTATGTTCGACACACAAAAAACCATTGGACTATTTTAGCACTCATACCTTGAAATATATATTTTTAAATTAACTATTTAATTCAATTCCTTTTTGGTATTATTTAATATTCTTTTCTTTAATGCAATTTTTAAATATTTGATAGAGATATTGATTTCTAATTAATTATTTGAATCAAGTTCGGTAAAGTTTTCTACAAGGTTTTTATTTTTTTTCCATTAAAAAATGAACTCAATACCTCTAAAACCATTCATTATTAAAATTAAAAGCATGAGCTTTCTTCTTTTTTCTTAACATGTCCTCTTTCTTATATTAATTTGTTAGATTTAGAAAAACAAAAAATTGATAGATTGTTAGAAAATACTAACACTTTGTTTAGTTGAGGGAGTAGGAATAGATTAAAGTCTAATTCGGTGAGCCCACCACTAAATTAATGTTTTGTTGGCTATAATAGCCTATTACAACCTATGTTGAATAGGGTTCTATTCCGGGAAAAGGTTGTATAGTCGTTCCCTTACCTTCCCACTAAATAGGCATTTAACTCGGTGAAAAGGGAGATTTTTTTCCCATTTTTAATTTTTGCCTCACACTTTACAGGGACGAAAATGTTGTGCTGGAACTATCATCGTTCTCCTCGATCTCACCTTGATAACTTCATTTCCTTTCCATCTCTACCAAGGGTATCGGTCCTCTTTTTTTAAACGCTTCCTTTTTTTTTTTTTTCCTTTGGTTGTAGAAAACCTACTCAGTCAAATAAAGTCATCAACCTCCACTCTTTTTCTTTTTCTTTTTCTTTTCCTCGATCGATATTGTGCAGAGCTTTATTCTTTTTCTTTTCCTCGGTTTTCTATGTCTTGGTGTCAATTATTACCTTTTTTTCTTTCTTTTTCTCGGTACCAAGCAAACTAAAAAGAAAGCGTAAAAAATAGAATGTCGTAATAATGATAATATATCGCAAAGAAATAAAAATAAAGAACACCTGATTTTTACGTGAAAAACCCATTTGAAAAAAAAAACCACAGGCGGGGAGAAGAAAATTCACTATGTGGAATTCGAATGATTACAAGAGGAGTAGACTATGTCTATTTATAGGTTTGTAAAACCATATTCTAATAGGAGTGTAGAAAGATTGAAACACCTTATTCTAATCAATATCAAATAAATGGAGTTTAATAAGGTTTAAAAACCTTATTCTAAAATAAAATAAAAGAAGTGTAGTTTTATATGGATTTTACTTTTATTTTACTTTACCACTATATTTTATTTAAATAAGGATTCAAGTCACTTAATTCTAACAATCTCCACCTTGACACGAATTCTCAATGAACAATTTCTTCATCGCGAACTCTCAACGAACAAGTTCTCCACCTCTTCCATAAAACCCCTTAAGGGTTTAACTTCAACAATGAACACCAACCAAGTCTAAGCAATGCTCAAACTTGGTTATAGGAAGTGACTTAGTCATCATATCTGTAGGATTTTCATGAGTACTAATTTTGCTCACAACAATATCACCACGAACAATAATATCACGAACAAAATGATACAAACATCAATGTGTTTTGTTCTATCATGAAACATTTGATCTTTTGTAAGGAAGATGGCACTCTGGCTATCACAAAATACTGTAGGTCTTCATTGAGTTCACTAAAAAGTCCCTTCAACCAAATAGCTTCTTTACAAGCCTTAGTAATCGACATATACTCAGCTTTAGTGGTAGACAAAGCGACTGTAGTTTGCAAAGTGGCTTTCCAACTGATTACATAACCTCCAATTGTAAAGACGTAACCTGTAAGAGATCTTCTTCTATCAAGGTCCCCAGCAAAATCAGCATCAACATTCCTAATAACTCCATCTCTAGTTCTTCCAAAATGTAAGCAAATATTAGTAGTACCTCGTAAGTATCTTAAAATCCATTGAACTGCTTTCCAATGTCCTTTACCGGGATTCACCCTATATCACGCTAACAAAGATTGATGCATATATGATAAACGGGACGTGAACAAACCATAGCATACAATGAGAGATCCCACTGCACTAGAGTATGGAACATGTGACATGTACTCAATCTCATCATCTGATTGATACGAGCACGCCCGGGCACCAACGATTTTTTAAATTTGTGGAGCTCGTTATTAGCTCACCCTTAGCACATTTTAAATATTTAATTACGGGAATAAAATTAGTTAACTTAGTTTAAGTTAATTAAATTGCTGAAATGAAATTTAATTAATTTAGTTTAAGTTAATTAATTAATTCAGTCATTTTTTTTTTTTGCTACATGTTATTTTATATTAATTAAATTGTTTAGTTAATATAGTTTTTAATATGTCTAGTGTTTAAAATAAAGTCTTTAAATTTTTCAAGTTAAAATTTTAGTCAAATTGATGTTGGTTTATGTGTTTTATAGTATTACAGCCCAATGTGACATAATTTAAGCAAAATTATGCGCGGTTGAAGGAGCAATGCATGGTGGCTAAATTAATTTGATGGACATATTTTTCTTCAAGCATGGGGCCTTGAGAAATTGAGCATGTTTTGATCGAATATTGAGGGAATAATGTGGAGCATTATAGATTGGAGCAGAAAGCCAAAAAAGAAAGCTAGTGGAGGAATATTGGTATGGTGCTTTGGAATAAATAATTAACATGTATGTGTGGCTTAGAAGGTCAATCACTTGGACGGCAACATGGAATATTGTGGATGATTAAACAAAGCCAACATTCAGCCGAATATTTAAATGGTGAGCAAAGCCATGAAATGATTTTTAAAGTGCCTAGCATGGACGGCAAAGGTGGAGCTTATTGTTATTTTATTCAAGCATGGAAGGCATGGTGGAGCTTATTGTTATTTTATTCAAGCCTAAATGGAGCATGGAAGATCACAAATCATGGATATAATAAATTAAACAAAAGCTTGAGCAATGGAATTGGAGATGGACGGCAGAAGCTATGTGGAAGCAAGGGACACATGGAAATTATGGGAAAATAAAATAAAGCATGTGTGATTGAATGGTAATGGATGGAATTAAATAATACAAAGCAACATTCATCATATGGACGGCAAAAGCTTGTGCTATGGAAAGAATGGTGGGACGGCAAGGATTAAAAAAAAGCAAGGAAGTATGGAGCTTAATTTTTCTTGGCCGAATATGGAGAACAAGTTTTTATGGTTTCATGAATTATAAACTCTTAAAGGAAGCATGGAGAACAAATAATGAAGAATAAAGCATGGTGGCTGAGTTCATGACTACCACTTCAAGGAATCTTCATTAGTTTATTATTTATGTTGACTACATGGAAACTATGGATTGAATAATTAAGATAAAGTATGATAAGCACAACCATGAGCAAGTGACGGCATGGAGGCTTTGTGCATGAATTGGAGCATGGGCTGAATTTTAAAAATCCTTGAAGACATGTGCTAAATTGAAGGAAAGTGTAGTGGACAACACGAAGAATAATTCAAGAACCATGAACAAGCTATGAGGTGGACGGCAACAACTCTGGAGAGTGGGATTTGAAAATTGTTTTGAACATTCGGCAACCTAACTTTAGGCTGTAAATATTTTTGCTATTTTTCATTTGGAGGACAGAATTTTTATGAATGAAATTTTATGAACTTTGTTCATTTGAGTGAGTTTATCTCCTCTTCGGTTTCGTACAAGTTTCGTTAGACTTATCAAGCTTGCTTGTGGCGTCTTCGACTTGTTGAACTTATCACCAATTTCGATTGGTGTGGCGTTCATCAACCTATCTCCATCTATTCACCTTAACGATATAAGAAACGGGGTGACACTTTATATAGTGTTGAATCTTTCTTAAGTTAAGTTCGTATTTTCATTTCCATCATCAATTCCATATTTCCACCTTAAACATTATAGAATCCGGGGTGACACTCTTTAGTGTTGAATCGCTTCTCATTTAAGTTCTTTATCCATCTCCATTAAATTATCCTTTTATCTATCTTATTTATTTTTATTTCATTCCACCGAACCAAACCATCTCCTATTTTATTCAATTAAAGCTTTCGCAAATTCATCCTTATTTTCCAATTATTTTTCGAAGGCTTGATTCCTCATCGTAGACGATTGGGCAACCCGCATAGATTTCGACTCACCCCGAGCCGATTCGTATCACTGATTGTGGAAACAAAGCCGATGAAAGTCTAAAATGGGCTGCTAAAGGAATACTAACAGGCTTAGCACTCTGCATATTGAACCTGCAAAGAACTTTCTCAATGTACCCTTCTAACTTAGGTACAATTTACTTGCTTTTCTATCTCTGAGAATCTTCATACCAAGTATCTTCTTTGCTGGTCCCAAATCTTTCATCTCAAATTCTTCACTTAGTTGCCCTTTGACCTTTCTTATCTCTCATTTATCTTTCGCTGCTATCAACATGTCATCAACATAAAAGAGTAGATATACAAAAGAACCATCACTGCTTTTCTTAAAGTAAACACAACTATCAAAGCTACTTCTTTTGAAATCATGAGAAGTCATAAAGGAATCAAACCTCTTGTACCACTGCCTTGTTGACTGTTTCAAACTGTAAAGGGACTTTTTCAGCAAGCAAACATAGTCCTCTTTTTCTAAGACTGTAAAACCCTCTGCTTGTTTTATGTAAATATCCTCATCAAGTTCTCCATACAAAAATGCAGTTTTTACATCTAACTGCTCAAGCTCTAAATCATAGATTGCCACAATACCAAGCAAAGCTTCGAATCGAATTATGCTTCACAACTCGGGAGAACACATCTGTGAAGTCCACTCCTGGAATTTGACTGTAATCCTTTGCAACATGCATTGCTTTATATCTGGGTTCTTCAACTTCTTAGGTTCCTTCTTTATTTTTAAACACTCATATACAATGAATAACCTTTTTGCCTTTAGGAAGTTTCACAAGATCCCATGTTCTATTTTTGTGGAGTGGCTCCATCTCTTCTTGCATAGCAGACATCCACTTTTCTGAGTCTTCACAGCTAATCGCCTCAGAATAATTAGATGGCCTTTGATTTGCATCTATATCTTCAACCACATTTAAAGCATAAGCAACTAGATCAGCCTCGGCACATTTCTTTGGAAGTTTAATTCCTCTTCTAGTTCTATTTCTGGCAATAGAGTATTGTGGTGAAGAAGCAACTCTATTATGAATTTTTGTATTGGCTTAAGGAGTTGGCTCTGTTGTAGATTCTAGATTAATCTGATGCTCCACCTACTTTTGATTTTTTTTATTGGAAGAGTCTTTAAGTGATAAGTTAGGTAGCATAGCAGTTTCATCAAAAACAACATATTTGCTAATCACAACTTTTTTATTTTCAGGACACCATAACTGTAATACCCCTAACCCATATCTGACGCCGAAACAGGGCTACAGAGCATTATGGACTTAAACTCAAACAATTATACATTTTATATTCATTTCTCATATCAAACAAAAGCCAGAGGCCCTAAATAGTCATTAAAAAGGGTTCGAGACTAAACCGAGTACTTAAGAAATTTTAAGACAAGGAAAAATTTTAAAGTGCAGGGGACACATGCCCGTATGGCAAAGCCATGTGTCTCACACGGCCAAGTGATACACTCGTGTCTCAAGCCATGTGGGCATTCGAAAAGGGGACACACGATCGTGCCCCAGCCCGTGTCTTACCCCATGTAACTCACTAACTTGGGTCACACAGCCAGACCACACGCCCGTGTGCCAGGCCGTGTACCATTCAAAATTGCCTCATACACCCATGTGCCAGGCCATGTGCTAGGCCGTGTGAAAACTAAAAGGTATATTGACTTGTGCCACACAGCCAAGCCACACGCCCGTGTGCTAAGCCATATGAAGCTACTGACTTTATTTCTATAGAAGTATCATGGGACACACGGCCATGTCACCTAGCCGTGTACCACACGCGCCTAAGACACACGCTCATGTCTCTGCCTGTATGGACAAAAATAGCCATTTTCCAAGCCATATTTCTCACCCGAATAGGTTCCAATCTATACACATCAAATTGCATATAACCATGGCACAATTGAGCATTCAAAACCAACCAATTTCAAGTTTATGACATGATCCATCCACACATACAACATGACATTCATAACATATTTATTTTACCACTTTAAAACATACCAATTATACATCCAAAATCTACCTAAATGGTCAAATACATACATGAGACATTGCCTAAAACTTAACTTGCATACACATCTCAATTTCAACCAATTAATGCCAAACACAATTTCACATGCAAAGCATTCATAAAGCAACCATACACTACATATCAACATATTAAAATATGTGACCACCTTACAAGCCAACTCAAATGACCAAAAACACAACAAGACATATAGGCCACATTAGCCAAAACACATATACATGCCATTTAACAAAGATATACAAAGTCTAAAATACCAAAATAAGAGTTTGATAGTGCAACACGATCTCTAAAAACTTTCGAACTGAGCGAGCTTCGGAATCACTATAAGACACAGAAAATTAAAACAGAGTAAGCAATTAAGCTTAGTAAGTTCGTATGGCTAATAAATACAACTTACCATTCATCCACAATTTAGATAAGCATAATTAAAACATAGGTAAATTTCAATTGGTCCAAAGCCTAACACATAATTACAATCATGTTAGTCAAGTATGAATACCTCAACTACTAATTAATTTTTGTATTTCACACAAATACCTGTACTGGTTCGTATCAACTCTTATAACCTCGTATCATCATCTATGCCTGTTGAACCATTTGAAATACTATCGGATACTCGAGTATCTCGCACATTAAGTGCTAATATATGGTCAAAACCACCTCTATCTCATATCTCATATAGATGCTCATTCTCGAGCCATCACTGGGTCTACTCACACAAGCTATCAATCAAAACGTAGCTACATGGTGTTGCTCACACAAGTCAAAATGTAAGTAACACATCTTTGGAAACTCACCATTGGTAGGACATACTGTAACACCCCTCACCCGTGTCCAACTCCAGAACAGGGTTCGAGGCGTTACCATACTTCAATATTCACAATCATACAAAACCGGGTTACCAAATTTTGCCCAAAATTTAAAACTTTTCAAAGACATGCATTTGACATTGTCATCTATTTAATCACTTATACCACATAACAAGACATTAACACATACCATGGACAAATAGGCTTATAAGCCAAAATCATTATAAGCCACATCGCATGGCCATAATAAAAAAATAACTATATGCCAATACATTTGGCTAATCACAACAACATCCATCATAGAAAAACTAAGTCCCTATACATGCCACTCACTTGAAAACATTTAACATACACATGCCAATACTCCAAGGATAATGACTCGATAGTGTGATACTGCCTCCGACGATCTCCAACGCTGAGCTGACCTGACAAAACTAAACGAAATAGAAAGAAGGGAGTAAGCGTTACACTTAGTAAGCTCGCATGAAAATAATAAGCAATGTGATAACATTTCATATTCTTCCTATTTATTCAAATTCCAGTTACACTGTTTTCTTGAGCCACAGTCATTAAATTATTTATATCTAGAGTTACGAGACTCCAAATTAAGATCCGTAAATTTTCCATGAAACTAGACTAACATATCTTTTTACCATAAAATTTTCAGAATTTTTGGTTTAGCCAATTAGTACAGTTTATTCTTCAAAGTCTCCCTTGTTCTGCTGTCCGACAATTCCGACCATTCTTTACTAAAATTTAATTATATTTTTGTACAGAATTCAAATGATGTTCTAGCTTGCTTCTTCTAAAAATAGACTCAATAAGGAATCTAATCATATAAATTATGTCCCAATATTATATTTTGACAATTTTCAATGATTTTTCGAAGTCAGAACAGGGGATCTCGAAATCACTCTAAACCAGTCTCACAAAAATCTGAATATCTCAAAATATACCAATCCTTTGCTTTCTCTGTTTCTTTTATATAAAAATAGACTCAATAAGCTTTAAATAATTGTCTCATACAACTTATAATTCAATTTCTACCATTTTCGGTGATTTTTCAAATTCACCTCACTGCTGCTGTCCAAAACAGTTTTATTGTAAAATTTTGCTTTCTCTCACTTTAGTTGTTTTCATCACTTGCCTATACCAATCTTTCCAATTTCCGATTACATATCGAGCATATTGTTCTACGTACATTTGCCACATTTCTCAATTGGTCACATTCACACTTGCACTTATTCATAACATGATCGCACCAATCATCATTAGTAAATTATCTCGTTGAACCCGTTCGGAAAACGCCGATACTCGGTGTGGTCTCAACACATAGCTCCACCCACACATAATTCGGCTTTCTTGTACACATGGTGAAGGGTCCTTATCACCCATGTGACCTAGCCATTCCATCTCATAGCTCTCTTGTCTACATGGTGTCCAACACTAGGAACCACTCATGTGACCTAGCTACTCATAACCGTAACTTTCTTGTACACATAGTGTACACACGAGATTACACATGTGACCTAGTTACATATGAAATTATTATCCGTAGCTTTCTTGCACACATGGTGAAAATCCCTTATCATCCATGTGGCCTAGCTACATATCAAATTTTGCCATCTCGTAGCTTTCTTGTGCACACGGTGAAGTTCCCTTATCACTCGTGTGACCTAGCTACATATTGTCCGTATCTCTCGGTTTTCCAAAGGTTCAATCGAGAATTTCGCATTCCATACATTTTCATATTGTAGTTATCACCCAATGATTTCCATAATATCTAGCAAAATAATTATTGAACAAGTAAAATAAACGCATTATTTACATATAAACTTTCCATTTCACATAATAACCATAGTCATAGAAAACACCTTTAAGCACAACATTTCAACCCATTTTTCATGTCACCTATGTCACCTTTTATCATAAACATATTATTAAATCAATTCACCAACATAATATACTAAACATGTAATTCAAAAAAATCAATTTAATACCACAATTTAGGTTTCAAATATACATTACGACATTATTGCATTATTATTAACACACCAACTTACCTCGAATGTCTAAAGCGACCATTTTACCAACTTTCCGATTTTCGATTTTCCTCCAATTCTAGGTCCAAATCTCATTTTTCGGGGTCTAAAACATCACATTTCACTTACTTAATTAATGTACTATTCAAAACAGTCCTTAACTCAACTTTTGCAAAATTACAATTTTGCCTCTAAACTTTTACATATTTACACTTTTTCCCCAATACTCGAAAATTAAACTTCAGCCCTTATTCTTATGTTTTATAACATGCTGATCATTTTTCTATGGCAACATCAAATTCTCACTCTAACATGTACTTATGAACATTAGGTATTTTTACCGATTATGACATTTTACTCGTTTTCACGTAAAACCGCTTAGTAAAAGTTGTTTAACATAATTTCAACCTTCATATACTATCATAAAACATCAAAAAACACACTTTTCACCTATGGGTAATTTTCCAAAGATGAACCCTAGCATGAATTATTGGTAGCATAAGCTAAATCGAAGCACAGGGACTCAAAACTGTAAATAACTTGAAAAAAGGGCTAGAAACGGACTTACCATGAGCTTGGAAAGTTGAGAAAACCCTAGCCATGTCTTCTCTTGGTAAATTTTGTCCATATGAAGAAGATGGACATATTTGGCATTTAAATTTTGTTTTTAATTCATTTAATTCACTAAATTACCAAAATGCCCCTTAAAAAATTTCTTTTGAAATATACCCATCCATGTCCATTTTTGTCCACCAACTTAACCAATGGTCTAATTATCATTTAAGGACCTCCAATTTAAAATTTCATAACAATTGGACACCTCTAACATGTAGAACTCAACTTTTGTACTTTTTACAATTTAGTCCTTTTGACTAAATTGAGTGCCCAAACGTCAAAATTTTCGAATGAGATTTTCACGAAATCATTCCGTGAAATTGTAGACCATAAAAATATAAATAAAATAAATTTCTCAACATCAGATTTGTGGTCCCGAAACCACTGTTCCGTTTAGGCCTTATTTCGGGATGTTACACGTACGAGACCAGCACCCAAAACACGGTAACCCCAAATGACATGTCATTTGTATCCTATCTATTCTTAAGGTTCAAACGGGATTCCATACATCGCCAAATCTTCGTCGAGTATTTCCATAGAATCGTATTCATCAACAATGCAATAATAAAGTAGTTAAAACACAATTAATTTAATGTTTATTAACACACTACTTACCTCGATCACGAAAACGACGAAATAGAATCGACTAGTCCGATACTTTACCTTTCCCTCGATCTAGATTCGTATGAGGCTTAACTTGATCTAAATAATCAAATTCAATCCATTTAGTATTCATTCTATTCAATTCAGCCCAAAATACATATTTTTGCAAATTTACACTTTTACTCCTAATATTTTAACTTATTTACAATTTAGTCCTTAAACCCGTAAATCAAAATTCATGTAATTCCATCCACATACTAAGCAAGTCAGATTCTATATAGACCCATAGCAATTCATAGAAATCATTATTTCATATTTTCACCACGAATTTTTACACATTTTACAAATAATTCCCTAGTTGACATTTTCAACAAAAATCACTTTACAAAAGTTGTTTATTTATCAACAAAGATTCATTTTCTTCCATCAAACATAAAAAATCACATGCACACATTCATGGCAAACCCTAACCTTTTAACAGTTTTAAAAATTAGTCCCTGGGCTAGCTAGATTAAGCTACAACGACTTCAAAAACATAAAAATCATTAATGGGACGAAAATTCACTCACATGCACAAGAAAATAATGGGAAAAACTTGAAACACCTTCAATAGAGTTTCTTAGGTCTAATTTCAATGAAAGTTTGGCAAACAAAGATGATGGCTTTTGTTAATATTTATTTTACTTTAATTTATTTATTAAATTACATTAATATTAACCTTAAAATCACCTAATTCATGCCTATCAAAGTCCACTTATAAAAAAACCATTTAAATCCCCTAACCATCTAATTTCATAGCCATTTGGTAGCTTTAACTTATAGAACTCTAATTTTTCATCTTTTACAATTTAGTCTTTTTACCAAATTAAATATGAAAACGATAAAATTTCTTGACGAAATTTTTATAAGACCTTGCTAATATATCATAGACACTAAAATAAGAATAAAATAAATATTCTCAAATTGAATTTGTGGCCCCAAAACCCCTATTTCGATTTCATTGAAAACGGGCCGTTACAATAACTTATACCCTTTTACACCAATTTTATAACCAGGAAAAACACATTTAATGGATCTCGGTTCCAATTTTCCATTATCAACATGAGCATACGCAGACACCCAAAGATCTTTAAATCGGAATAATCAATAGGATTACCAAACCATACCCTTTGTGGAGACTTTTTCTCAATGGCAGCGAATGGAGATCGATTGATCAAAAAACATACAGTAGAGGCTGCTTCGGCCCAAAATGACTTTGGTAAGTTGGCATTTAACAACATACATCGAACCTTCTCCATGATCATTCTGTTCATTCGTTCTGCAACACCGTTTTACTGTGGAGTATGATGAACTGTCAAGTGTTTCACGATCCCTTCTGACTTGCACAGTTTATTAAACTCGTCAGAACAGAACTCTAAGCCATTTTCTGTGCTGAGGTCTTTTATTTGTTTTCCCATCTATTTTTCAATCATAGTTTTCCAAGACTTGAATGCAGAAAACACATCGCTTTTCTGCTTCAGGAATAATGTCCAAACGTTTCTGGAAAAATCATCAATAAAAATTAGCACATAATTAGCTCCACCTCTCGAAGGCACTTTGGATGGCCCCCACAAATCAAAATGAATATACTCCAACTTTCCCTTTGTGTTATGGATTCCTCTGATGAATCGAACTCTCTTTTGCTTCCCAAAATCGCAGTGCTCACAGAACTTCACTTTGCAAATTCCTTGCCCATTAAAAAGTCCTCTTTTGCTCAATTCTTCTATGCCATTCTCACTCATATGCCCTAGGCGCATATCCCAAAATTTAGTAATATCATCATTTGACAAGGAAGAAGAAGCGATAATTTGCATCACCAATAACAATAAAACAACTGCGCAGAACTTATAACTTAGCAGTCTTTCTCGCCTCTTTCATTACAACGAGAGAACCTTTGGAAATCTTCAAACCCCACTTCAATTTGTGTATTTGTACCCTTTTGAATCAAGAGTACTTAACGAAATCAAATTTATCTCCATTCGGAACATGTAAAGACGTCACTAAGTGTTTCGACAACTCCATCAAACATTTTAACTTTAATTGTTCCAACACCTGTAATTTTACATGAAACATTATTTTCCATAAAAACAACATCTTCAGAAACTATTTCGTAAGTTGTAAACCAATTTCGATTGGGACTCATGTGGAAGGTGCAGCCCGAATCAAGGATCCACTCCTCGCTCACTTTAGAATTATTGACAGAAGCGACTAGAAGTTCATCATCGTTGTAGTCTTCTACAACATCGACTTCACTAGAATTTTTTCGGTTATTTTTCCTTTTGATTCTGACCTCCATTTTGATATTGTTTCGTAGCTTATAGCATTCAGATTTAATGTGCCTTTTCTTCTTGCAGAAGTTACAAGTTTTACCTCTATTTGAAGACTTCGATCTACCCTTAGATTTACCGTGAGGATACTGTTCCTGTGTCCTTCCACGATTATTATCAGCATTCTGGTCTTATCTCCCACGAATAATGAGACCCTCTCCCTGAGAGTCAGTTTTAACCACAAGATGCTTCATATTATCATACAAGGTCAAAGAATCATAAAACTCATCAACTATGAGAGACTTGTGGCTATATAAAATAGTGTCTCTAAAGGTTGAATAAGACAGGGGCAACAAACAAAGTAGAACCAACCCTAGATCTTCCTTATCATACTGAACCTCCAAGGCCTCCAAGTTTGAAAGAATTTCTTTAAACACTGTTAAGTGTTTGTGCACAGACGCACCTTCCTCCAAACAATGAGCATAAAGACGTTGCATTATATGCAACTTACTGGTTAGAGTTTTCGACATACATATTTGTTCCAGCATATTCCATAATCCAGTGGCGGTCTTCTCATTCATCACATGCTGCAAAATTTCGTTAGGTAAATGAAAATGTAATTGTGTTAATGCCTTTCAATCCTTGCGCTTCTTCTCGTCCTCTTTCAATATCGAATGCATCTTATCTACCCCTAGCAAGGCTTCCTCTAAGTCTGTCTGTGTGTAACACCCTTAACTAGTATCCGTCACCAGAGTAGGGTTACGAGGCATTACCGATCAATATACATCATATAGCATATATAACTCAAACATTTATGCATTAATACTAAAACATCATTCAACACAATCACATTGTCCTTTATTAGGGCATATGAGGCCTTAAACATGCTTTAGAAATGGTTCGGGACTAAATTGATAACATACAAAAATTTTGGAAAATTTAGAAATTTTTCATCAATGACTAAATTGATAACATACAAAAATTTTGGAAAATTTAGAAATTTTTCATCAATCTGAGGGTCACACGCTTTGTGTGAAGCAGGACGCGTGTGCCTCACATAGCTCCAAACACGCCCGTGTCTCAGGCCGTGTGGAAACAGGGCATACATACTGACTTGGGTCACACGGCCAACCACATGACCTTGTGTCTAGCCTGTGTGCCCTTCAAAGTGGCCACACACGCCCATGTGCTAGGCCGTGCCAAAACTGTAGGGTATACTGACTTATGCAACACGGCCAAGTCACACGCTTGTGTGCTAGGCCGTGTGCCAATCAGGGGGTATACTGACTTGTACCATACGGCCAGTCACACGCCCGTGTGTGAGACCGTGTGGAGCATACTGACTTTATTTAATTTCAACACCAGGGACACATGGCCGTGTGTCGCACACAGTTGAGACAAACGCCCGTAGCCAAATCAAGGTAACTCATCTCCGAAATACCTATACCATGGCCTGAAGCTAAATCAAGGTATGACTCGCACCCGAAGAGCCGATATCATGGCCCGAAGGCAACATAATAGCGTATTGACATGTCACTAACATCTTAGACCATTCCTAAGGTTCAACCGGGAATTTTTCAATACCAAATCGTAGTCGAATCATTTTGAATTACTGTCGAATTATTCCCGAACTTGTCTTGTAACAATCCAGTTTATACCCTAGTAGGAACAGTGATTTTAGGACCACAAATTCGAGTCCTTATAATATTTTAACATTATTTTTTCGTGTCTATGATATATGATTAAGCATGTGCTAAAGTTTCGTAAGCTAATTTGTCTGTTCATGTGCTTAATTTGACAAAAGGATGGAATTGCATTAAATGTGAAAGTTGCTTGCTATTTGTTAAAGTATCAATGTGTTGTGGCTTTGTTAAGGTGGAGGCCTTATGTTGTTATTATACCAAATTATAGATAGTGGATGGATAAAAGTCTTAAATGCCCATATTGTATAATTGTTTTAATTATATAAATGAAGGCTATTTTGGTAATTGAATTATTAACATTATATTAATGAAACAAAAGATGAGTGTTCATCTTTTATTTCTCTTCTTTTGACCGAAAAACACAAAGAAAAAGAAAGCTTTGAAGCCTAGCATATTTGGCTACTTACAAGCCAAATTCAAGGTAAGTTTTTAGTCGATTTTCGATAATTTCTACGTTTTTACAATCGTTGCTTTGAGAGCTATAAAACCCATGTATTAATTTTGTATATTGAGGATGTTTGTGAGATATACAATTGATGATATGTTGAGCTTTGTGTTGATTTATGGTGTTACATGAAAGATTTGAGCTAGGTGAACATACTTTGTTCTTGAATTTTTGGTGAATTTAGCTAATTAGGGCTAAATTGAGAAAATAGTAATTTGAGGGACTAAATTTCAAATTTGATGGAAAAAATGGACTTATATAGTCCCTAGGGAGATTCGGCTATGTATGTGTGTGAACAAATTTTGTGAATTTGATGTTTTGAGAAAAATAGACTAAATTGATAAATTGTGCAAATGTGAGGGCTAAATTGTAAATAGCCCTAAATGTGTTCGAGAAGTCTCGTACGAACCTAGGAATAGATAGGATTAGCTATGTCATGACATAGGTATCGGTTCTGTTGTGTAAGACCTCGTCTGGGACATAGGCATCGATATGAGTTCTACGTGTAAGACCACGTCTGGGACGTTGGCATCGATTTGATCTTTACGTGTAAGACCATGTCTGGGACATCGGCATCGTATTAATTCGTGTAAGACCCTATCTGGGACAGTGGCATCGATACCTGAGTACATATAAGACCTCGTCTGGGACGTTGGCAATGTACGACTAGTCCGAGCTTTGTGAGTATCCTACTAGATTCCTTATGGTTCAACGAGCAAGTTTGTAATATGAATGGCTAAGCAAATAGTGAATTCATTTTAGGTACGTTGATTCATACGCTAAATGTGTATATAAGGTAAGTTCTGATGTGATCTTGCTATGATGATTATGTACATTTGAATAACAATATGAAATGTGTTAGTAAGTATGAAAGAGCTTTGTGTATATGAGACTTTTGAATTGATGAGTGTGGCAAATATGGCCAAGAATATGGTTTAACATATACATGTGAGAAATACAATATGAATACGAATTGTGCCAATGATCTATATGCTTAAATGTTATTCATGTTAAGTTTATTTGTATTATGACTTATTATGCTTTTGGAAAGCTTACTCTGTGTGTATGGTTTCTCTGCTTTATAGGTCGTCAAAGCTACTGAAGGCTCGGGACCATCAAGAATCATCATCACACTATACAACTTGTTTTTGGTACATTTTGGAAATATATTTTGCTAGATATGGCATGTATAGGCTAGTCTTTTGTATTTGTAAATGAATTGAATTTAGCCATGTGAATTGGCTAGTTATGTTAGTATTATGTCTAGATGAATGTGGTATATGAAGTATACCTTGGTATGGTTGAAGCATGTGAATTGGTCAAGGTTTTGGATAAGCATTTGGATGAATTATACTTGATATACATATGTTTTGATCTTGGAAGTTAGCATAGTTGAAATGGATATTGAATGTTTAGATTGAATGGTTGTTTTGGTTGTCTAGTATGGATGTAATGTGTTGGTAACTCTTGCTTGTAGGTATGACCCTAGTGAGTGGCATTTAGGCCTTGAAAATGGCCTATAATGTCACACGGTTGTGGCACACGGTCGTGCCTAGTGACCGTGGGCTAAGTCAATAGCTAGCATAAGAGTACACGACCTTGGCACACGGTCGTGTCTACTGCCTAGTAGCCGTGTGATTTTTGGCAGGATCGACTACGGCCTGGGCACACGGGCGTGCTTAGTGGCCGTGGAAGATAAGTTAATTTCAACCATGGGAAGGACACGCGGGGGTGTCTAGCAGCCGTGGGAGGCACACGGCCTACCCACACGGGCGTGTAACCCTTAAAACTTAAAAAAGTTTTAAATTTCTGAGAATGTTTGTATGTGTTTCAGTTTAGTCCCGACCCGATTTATAAGCATGTTTTAGGTCTCATTGACTGAAATAAGGGACGCTATGAATGTTTTTGATGTGATATCTGATAAATTGCTTGATTTAGTTTCCGATCTGTCTGGTAACACTCTTAACCCATTGCGGCGACGGACTCGGGATAGGGGTGTTACATTTGGTTGGTATTAGAGCTACAGTTTAGCCAATTCTTGGACTAACATAGCGTGTCAGAGTCTAGCTATACACGCCATATATCTGAATTGTGATAGTGTGATGAATCTTGACGTATAAAATGTGATTTTTATATAGTAATGGATCCGAAAGAGCTGTAGCTGACGACGTAGAAAGTAATGCTCCTGCTCCCGCGCAAGGGGCAGCGCCCTCTGATTCAAGACCGGCTACAAGTGGTCAAGAAGGAGAAGCTAAACAAGCTTTCTTCCAGATGATGAGTGAGTGGTTCACTCAATTTGTAAAGAATAACCCGATTGTTTCACAACCCCCACCCCCGGTTAATCCCCCTCAAACATCTGATATACCTCTAACTGCAAATTTAAATTCATGAAATAAGCCTTCGGTTGACAAGATCTGCTAGTATGGGGCTGAAGGATTCTGAGCTACTAATGATGATGATGTTGAAAAAGCTGAGTCCTGGTTAGAAAACACGATCTGGGTATTTGATGAGATGTCTTTAACTCCAGAAGAATGTATAAAATGTGTTTTATCATTACTCCAAGATGCAGCTTATCAATGGTGGAGAACTTTGATTTCTGTTGTTTCGAAAGAGCGAGTTACATGGGACTTCTTTCAGAGTGAGTTTCGGAAGAAATATATTAGTGAAAGATTCGTCGATCAGAAACGAAAGGAATTTTTGGAACTAAAATAGGGCCGAATGACTGTTTCGAAATATGAATGAGAGTTCGTGAGACTGAGTCAGTATGCTCGGGAATGTATATCAACTGAAGCAATTATGTACAAAAGGTTTGAAGATAGTCTTAATGAAGACATTCATTTGTTAGTCAGGATTTTAGAAATAAAAGAGTTCGTTACACTCGTTGATAGAGCATGCAAAACTGAGGCACTCGGGAAAGATAAAGGAAAAGCTGAGTCTGAAGCTCGAGATATGAGAAAGAGATTTCAGAGTAAATCATTTCAGTCTGCTCCGAAAAGATTCAGAGATAATCAAAGTCGTTCCAGGACATTCAAACAGAAATCGATCTAGACCGCAAATGAGTTCAAGAACCTCAGCAACTTCAGTGGCCAGTGTTGGTAATGTTAGATCCGAGAGACCTGAATGTAAACATTGTGGAAAAAGGCATCCGAGAAGCTGTAGATTAAATGACAGAGCTTGCTTCAGATATGGATCGCTTGATCATTTTATCCGTGATTGCTTTGAGTTTATCGAGCCAGAGACTGTTCAGAATCTGAGATCTAATAATGCACCTGTGAGAGGTAGACCTTCGAAGAATGTAAGAAATGTCAGTGGTAGTCAGAGAACTATGAGAGACAATGTTGCCAAGTCTGAAGCTAGAGCGCCTGCCAGAGCGTATGCTATTCGAGCTCGTGAGGAAGCTTCATCACCAGATGTTATAACGGGTATTTTTACTCTTTGTGATACTTCTGTGATTGCATTAATAGACCCTGGTCCTGCGCATTCGTATATATGCATGAATTTAGTATTGAGCAAGACTTTACCTGTAGAGTCTACTAAGTTTGCTATAAAAGTACCGAACCATTTAGATAAAAGTGTCATTGTTGACAAAATATGCAAGAACTATCCGTTAATGTTTCGAGATATCTGTTTCCCTGCTGATCTGATGCTTTTTCCATTTGATGAGTTCGATATTATTCTGGGTATGGATTGGTTGGTTTTGCATGATGCTGTTGTGAACTGTAAAAGAAAGACTATTGATTTAAGATGTTCGAATGATGAGATTGAACGAGTTGAGTGTAATGATTTGAATGGATTACCTGCTATGATATTTGTTTTAAAAGCTTAAGGTTATTTGAAAAAGGGTTATGAGGCATATTTCGCTTATGTGATTGATTCGAAAGTATCTGAAAAGAAAGTTGACTCAGTGCCTATTGTTTGTGAGTTTTCTAACGTATTTCCTGAAGATTTACAGGGTTTACCTCCGATTCGTGAAGTCGAATTTGGTATTGATTTACTGCCTGGTACCACACCTATATCGATAGCTCCGTATAGAATGGCACCAACAGAGTTGAAAGAGTTAAAGTCACAGTTGCAAGAATTGACAGATAGAGGGTTTGATAGACCGATTTTTTCGCCTTGGGGTGCTCCTGTTCTGTTTGTGAAAAAGAAAGATGGCACGATGAGAATGTGCATCGATTATCGTCAGTTGAATAAGGTGACTATAAAGAATAAATATCCGTCGCAACGAATAGATGATTTTTTTTGATCAGTTAAAAGGAACTATTGTATTTTCTAAGATTGATTTGAGATCGGGATACTACCAGTTGAGAGTTAAAGATTTAGACATTCCGAAGACTGCTTTCAGAAAGAGGTACAGGCATTATGAGTTTTTAGTTATGCCATTTGGACTAGCCAATGCTCCTGCTGTTTTTATGGATCTGATGAACAGAATTTTCAGACCGTACCTAGATCGATTTGTAAACCATAAGAGAAAAGAAATTGTATTCGAAATTCAGCAAATGTGAATTCTTGTTACACGAGATTAGTTTTCTGGGACATATTGTGTCAGCTTCTAAAATTCGTGTTGATCCGAGCAAGATTTCTACTATTCTAAATTGGAAACCTCCGAGAAATGTATTTGAAGTCTGTAGTTTTCTAGGTTTAGCTAGTTATTATCGTCGTTTCGTAAAGGATTTTCAGTAATAGCTACTCCGCTGACTAGATTACTTCAGAAAGATGTTAGATTTGAATGGTCAGATAAATGTCAGAGAAGTTTTGATCAGTTGAAAACTCTGTTAACAGAAGCTCCAGTGTTAGTATAGTCAGAGTCGGATAAAGAATTTGTTATATAGAGTGATGCTTCGTTAAATGGTCTGGGATGTGTTTTGATGCAGGAAGGCAAAGTTGTAGCTTATACTTCAAGACAATTGAAGCCGCATGAAAAGAACTATCCGACTCACGACCTTGAGCTAGCTGCGATTGTGTTTGCACTTAAGATTTGGCGCCATTATCTATACAGTGAGAAATATTATGTGTTTACAGATCATAAAAGTCTAAAATATCTGATGACTCAGAAAGATTTGAACCTGCGTCAAAGAAGATGGTTAGAGCTGTTAAAAGATTATGAGGTTATGATAGATTATCATCCGGGTAAAGCGAACGTTGTTGCTGATGCGTTGAGTAGAAAATTATTGTTTACACTACGTGCTTTAAATGTTCAGTTAGATTTGTCTGATGACAGTTCTGTGTCAGCTGAATTAAAAGCGAAACCATTGTTTATACAGCAGATATGTAATGCTCAGAAATTTGATAATGAGTTATTAGCGAAATGAGTTCTGTGTGATTCGAACTCTGAATCTGAATTTCGGGTTGTTGATGATTGCTTGAGTTTAGAGTGTCGTATTCGTGTTTCGAGAAATCTAGAGTTGATTGATTGATTTTAAGTGAAGCACATAACAGTCGTCTATCTGTTCATCCGGGAAGTACAAAGATGTACTATGATATGAAACAATACTATTGGTGGTCTGGTATGAAAAGAGACATTTCTGACTTTGTTTTGAAATGTTTAATCTGTCAACAAGTGAAATCTGAACATCAAGTTCTGTCTGGGTTGCTACAACCGATTCTAATTCTCGAGTGGTAATGGGATAGTGTAACAATGGATTTTGTTTCTAGTTTGCCTTAGACTCCGATAAAGAAAGATGCGATTTGGGTTATAGTTGACCGATTGACGAAATCTGCCCATTTTATTTCGGTAAGATCTGACTATTCACTTGATAGATTAGCCGAGCTTTATATTTCTGAGATTGTTAGATTACACAGGGTGCCACTATCTATTGTGTCAGATAGGGATCCGAGGTTTACATCGAGGTTCTGGAAGAAACTGCAAGAAGCTTTAGGCACTAAAGCGCATTTGATCTGACTTATCATCCGCAAAATGGATGGTCAATCGAGCGGATCATTTGATTCTTGAAGATATGTTAAGATGTTGTATACTTGAGTTTAACGACACGCATGGGGAGCAGATATCGCCATTGAATGAATTTGCATACAATAACAGTTATTAGTCAAGTATCAATATGGCACCTTATGAAGCTTTGTATGGATGTAAATGTCATACACCTCTGTATTGGACTGAGCTTAGTGAAAATAAGCTACATGGGGTTGATTTGATAAAAGATTCAGAACAGAGAGTGAAACTGATCCGAGATTGTTTTGAAAGCAGCATCTGATCGACAGAAGTCTTATGCGGACTTGAAACGAAAAGATATAGAATTTGAAATCGGCGACAAAGTATTTCTGAAAGTATCATCGTGGAAAAAAGTATTCCGATTCAGACGTAAAGGCAAGTTAAGTCTGAGATTCATCGGACCATATGGGATCACTGAACGAGTTGGGCCTGTTGCATATAGACTAAGTTTGCCTTCTAAATTAGAAAAGATCCATAATGTATTCCATGTCTCGATGCTTCGTAGATATCGATCTGATTCGTCACATGTGATTGCTCCATCTGAAATTGAAATCCGATCTGATATGACTTACGAAGAAGAACCAATTCGTATCTTAGCTCGTGAAGTAAAAGAGTTGAGAAACAAGAAAATTTCATTAGTGAAAGTACTATGGAATCGACACGGAATAGAAAAGCAACATGGGAACCGGAAGATTCAATGAGACAACAATATCTAACTATGTTTAATGGTAAGATTTTCAGGGACAAAAATCCCTAAGGGGGGAGAATAGTAATAGTCTGATTTATACCCTAGTAGGAACAGTGGTTTCGGGACCACAAATTTGAGTCCGTATAATATTTTAATATTATTTTTTCGTGTCTATGATATATGATTAAGCATGTGCTAAAGTTTCATAAGCTAATTTGTCTGTTCATGTACTTAATTTAACAAAAGGATGGAATTGCATTAAATGTGAAAGTTGCTTGCTATTTGTTAAAGTATCAATGTGTTGTGGCTTTGTTAAGGTGGAGGCCTTATGTTGTTATTATACCAAATTATAGATAGTGGATGGATAAAAGTCTTAAATGCCCATATTGTATAATTGTTTTAAATATATGAATGAAGGCTATTTTGGTAATTAAATTATTAACATCAGATTAAAGAAACAAAAGATAAGTGTTCATCTTTTATTTCTCTTCTTTTTGACCGAAAAATACAAAGAAAAAGAAAGCTTTGAAGCCTAGCATAATCGGCTATTTACAAGCCAAATTCAAGGTAAGTTTTTAGTCGGTTTTCGATAATTTCTACGTTTTTGCAATCGTTGCTTTGAGAGCTATAAAACCCATATATTAATTTTGTGCATTGGGGATGTTTGTGAGATATGCCATTGATGATATGTTGAGCTTTGTGTTGATTTATGGTGTTACATGAAAGATTTGAGCTAGGTGAACATACTTTGTTCTTGAATTTTTGGTGAATTTAGCTAATTAGGGCTAAATTGAGAAAATAGTAATTTGAGGGACTAAATTTCAAATTTGATGGAAAAAATGGACTTATATAGTCCCTAGGGAGATTCGGCTATGTATGTGTGTGAACAAATTTTGTGAATTTGATGTTTTGAGAAAAATAGACTAAATTGATAAATTGTGCAAACATAAGGGTTAAACTGTAAATAGCCCTAAATGTGTGTCCTTGGATTGAATTGAATGAATTAGTGAATAAAAAGGTTAATTCTGAGTATGTTTAGATCAAGAACCGAGGAAAACGGACTTAGATCGCGGGAAAGCGAAACTAACCGAGTAACCATTTCCGTTTCAGCTAAACCAAATCCAAGGTAAGTCATTATGCAAATGAACGTATTCTTATTGAAATATGTATATCCCTATGACCATTGCTATTGATGAATGTTTACGATATGATCTGTACATGAAATCCGAGATAAGATCGATATAGTGACAATGTTCGAGAAGTCCCGTACGAACCTAAGAATAGATAGGATTAGCTATGTCATGACATAGGTATCAGTTCTGTTGTATCATGTAAGACTATGCCCGGGATGTTGGCATTGATTTGAGATTTTGTGTAAGACCTTGTCTGGGACGTAGGCATCGATATGAGTTCTACGTGTAAAACCATGTCTGGTACGTTGGCATTGATTTGATCTTTACGTGTAAAACCATGTCTGGGACATCGGCATCGTATTGATTCGTGTAAGACCCTGTCGGGGACAGTGGCATCGATACCTGAGTACATATAAGACCTCGTCTGGGACGTTGGCATTGTACGACTAGTCCGAGCTTTTTGAGTATCCTACTAAATTCCTTATGGTTCAACGGGCAAGTCTGTGATATGAATGGCTAAGCAAATAGTGAATTCATTTTAGGTACGTTGATTCATACACTAAATGTGTATATAAGGTAAGTTCCAATGTGATCTTGCTATGATGATTGTGTACATTTGAATAACAATATGAAATGTGTTAGTAAGTATGAAAGAGCTTTGTGTATATGAGACTTTTGAATTGATGAGTGTGGCAAATATGCCAAGAATATGGTTTAACATATACGTGTGAGAAATACAATATGAATATGAATTGTTCCAATGATCTATATACTTAAATGTTATTCATGTTAAGTTTATTTGTATTATGACTTACTAAGCTTTTGGAAAGCTTACTCTGTGTGTATGGTTTCTTTGCTTTATAGGTCTTCAAAGCTACTGAAGGCTCGGGTCCGTCAAGAATCGTCATCACACTATACAACTTGTTTTTGGTACATTTTGGAAATATATTTTGCTAGATATGGCATGTATAGGCTAGTCTTTTGTATTTGTAAATGAAGTGAATTTAGCCATGTGAATTGGCTAGTTATGTTAGTATTATGTCTAGATGAATGTGGTATATGAAGTATACCTTGGTATGGTTGAAGCATGTGAATTGGTCAAGTTTTTGGATAAGCATTTGGATGAATTATACTTGATATACATATGTTTTGATCTTGGAAGTTAGCATGGTTGAAATGGATATTGAATGTTTAGATTGAATGGTTGTTTTGGTTGTCTAGTATGCATGTAATGTGTTTGTAAATCTTGCTTGTAGGTATGACCCTAGTGAGTGGCATTTAGGCCTTGAAAATGACATATAATGTCACACGGTTGTGGCACACGGGTGTGCCTAGTGACCGTGGGCTAAGTTAATAGCTAGCATAAGAGTACACAACCTTGGCACACGGTCGTGTCTACTGCCTAGTAGCCGTGTGATTTTTGGCAGGATCGACCACGGCCTGAGCACACGGGCGTGCTTAGTGGCCGTGGAAGATAAGTCAATTTCGACCACGGGAAGGACGCACGGGGGTGTCTAGCAGCCGTGGGAGGCGCACGGCCTGCCCACACGGGCGTGTAACCCCTGAAACTTAGAAAAGTTCTAAATTTCTAAGAATGTTTGTATGTGTTTTGGTTTAGTCTCGACCCGGTTTATAAGCATGTTTTAGGTCTCGTTGACCAAAATAAGGGACGCTATGAATGTTTTTAATGTGATATCTGATAAATTGCTTGATTTAGTTTCCGATCTGTCTGGTAACACTCTTAACCCATTCCGACGGCAGACTCGGGTTAGGGGTGTTACATGTCTGTAATCACACAAATACAATTCATGCTATATCAGAGTAATAAAATAAAATTATAAATAAACTCATTGCATACGAACTTACTTCGTATTCAAAATTGACGATTCAGATCTATTACTCGATAACCTTGCTTTTCCCCCGATCTAAATCTGAATTCCTTCTTTCTTGATCTATATGTATTCAAAATTAGCTCATTTAATCATCTACTCATTCAATTTAATCCGAAAACACACATTTTGGCATTTTTTCATATTAGCCCCTAAAGTTTCACATTTTTACAATTTAGTCCCTATTTTATAAATACACAAAATTCACATAATTCCAATAAACCTAAGCTTGGCTGAATTACCATAAAGCCCTTAGCAGCCCAAAACTTTCATTTATTTCACATTTCAACTACTTAATTTGCATATTTCACAATGTAATCCCTTTTTGACATTTTTGTCAAAAATCACTTAACAAAGCATGTAAAACTATCATCAAGCTTTCATATTTCAACATTAAACATCAAAGAACACATAGATTCAACAATGGCAACTTTCAAAATCTTTAACATTTCGAAATTAAAGGTACGGGCTAGCTAGGTTGAGCTGCAACAATCTCAAAAGCGTAAAAATCATAAAAAACCAAGCTCAAAACATACCTAATTGCTTGACTTTCCTTAGTTGAATGAAAAAAACCTATTTCTCTTCTTGTTCTACTCTAATTTTGGCAATAAGAAGAAAGCTAAACAAATGTTTTGATTTTGTTTTATTATAATAACCTTTATTAACCAAATTACATATTTAACCTTAATGAACATTAATAATTTCAAATTTACCAAGCCACTATCATCCACTATCATGTTAATGGTCTAATTTCAACATAAGGACCTTAAATTTAAGGTTCTATAGCTATTAGACACTTTTAGCTAATAGAACACAAGTTTTTCACTTTAAGCGATTTAGTCCTTTTTCTCTAATTAACCATTTAAACGATAAAATTAGCTCATGAAATTTTCACACATATCAAATAACATGTTGTAAACACATAAAATAATATTAAAGTAATTTTTTGACATTGGATTTGTGTAACACCCCTTGCCCGAAACCTTTGCCGGAGTCGAGTATGTGGCATTACTAGACTTGACTATTAAGTCGGGGCATAAAGTTTTAAAGCTGTCCAACTGCGTCACGCTGACTAAATTGACCATAACTCGAGTTAAAAAACTCGAAATTTGGATCCGTAAATTTTCCTTGAAACTAGACTCATATAACTTTTTACCATAAATTTTCCAGAATTTTTCATGTGTCCAATTAGTACATTTTATTCATCAAAGTTACCCCTATTTCACTGCTCGACAATTCTGACCTATCTTTACAAAAGTACAGTTATCTCATTGTACAAATTTTCAATAATGTTCTTGTTTATTCCAATCAAAAATATACTCAATAAGGATTCTAAACATATAAAGCATGCTCCATAATTATTTTTGTACAATTTTTGACAAATTTTCCAAGACAGAACAGAGACTCACGAATTCATTCAGAGCAAGTTTCACTAAAACTTAAATATCTCATAATATATAAATTCTTTGCCTACTATCTTTCTTTCCTGTAAAAATAGACATAATAAGGTTTAATTTCATATCTAATTCACTTTCTAATTCAATTTATCCTATTTTATGTGATTTTTCAAAATCACATTACTGCTGCTAACTAAAAACTATTTCATTGCAAAATATAATTAACTAGTTTATAATTGAACATACCCATATACAACTCATACTATCCATGCATTTTAATCATTTATGCAAATTAACTTATACCTAAAACATTCACATAATATCCTAATTCAAAGGTTCATTTCATAAACATACACTTCCTTACCAAAAACGATTAAACTTCGACTTAAAATGCACAAAAGCATACTTAACTAAAACTTTGGCCATATTCGCATGGCTATTATATACAAACAAAACTTCATTCAAACATTTAGTTAGCCTATACATGCCTTTGATTCAAAACTAACTTTAAAATACCAAAAAGGGATGATAGTGTGGTTGACTCCTCGAACGATACTTTGAGCCCGTAGCTTGATTTGAAATCTATAATACAAAAAAATGAACACACACGAATAAGCTACTAGCTTAGTAAGTCTTAAGCATCATACTATATCTTTCAACCGTCTAAACATAAAATAAAATGAATTCATGACATTTTATTTACATGTCTTACTTATGACACAACATAACAAGGTAATACCACTTTATTTAACTTGATAACTTTCAATTTCCATAACAATTACATCGATTGCCGATTATACATAATAATCGCGTAGCTAAGTGTAACAATAACTTACTCCGAGCATCTTTTATTTTAAAACATACTCATGTTTGAACTTCAAATAACCACATGGCATATTTAGCATACCAAATTCACAACCAAGTATATAACACTTTTCTTTCGTCATTTTTTTGCTCACTATCATGGCATATTTATATGTATACATTTATAACACTAAGTATAATAGTACATACCTTGTAGCCAGAAATAACAATGCCACTCTCAAAACTTAAGCCTTCTAGATTTGTTTCATGACTTTAACACTATATAAGTAAATCAAAATTGAAACTCATGAAATAAAACTGCTAGGCTTTAACCCGAATCACACAAACAGGCACTAGGCCGCTAGACTCAAGGTCTGAAGTTTAAACACAGGCATTAAGCACGCTAGGCATTTAAGCTGAAGTATATCAAAGCACGAAGCCTGCTAGGCACAAAGCCCGAAATATATCATCACGACACGAAGCACTGCTAGGCACAAAGCCCGAAATATATCACGCAAGCACAAGGCACGCTAGCACAAGCACGATATTTCAACATTTTCAACAATTGTACATTTAAACATATTAGCTCCATGCTTTCGGCATTAAAATAAAATTTTTCCCACATGTATAATATACATAGTCGAATATAAGCAATAACTATGATTTATTCATTCAAACATTATCATCCAAATTCCAACATCAATTTAAGTATAATATCGATTATAAATATTTAACTCAAAAACATTACTCAAACCGCACATCATTATTAACTCATGCACATAAACCACATTCACATACCATATCAACTATACTAATTCACATTACATTTCCAACATATTCAATTCAAGACACGACATTTATATTCGGCTATCACATACTAACTTACTCAAATATATTAAATAATATTATTGAACATATTGTTAACAATCTATTTAATGTACTTTAACTTAAGACTTACCTTAGAAGTCGATAGATTCGAAATTTCCAGGCTATTCGTTTTGTCTAGCTTTTCCTCGCTCCAAATTCTTTTCCTTTTGTTTCGAATCTAATTTGGTTCAAATTAAACTTATTTAGATACATTTCAATTCCATTTAATTCACAATTATTTGTTAATGCAAAATTTCTATTTTTACCCTCAACATTTACAAAATTACTTTTTAATCTAATCCTTACAAAACACAAAATATAGGAAATTTAAATTAACCCCCCTTAAGTAGAATACTCTCCATCCCCATACATATTACTATTAATCATTTGCTAAATACAATAACATAATTAATCTCATATTGGCCGACTATGCAAATATCCATTACCTTATTATCTATGGCCGTACATTAACTACATATATATATATACAATATACTTCCAAATATAATAGCTCAACACATATCCCGTTTGTTTTTATACCTATACTAACCCCTCTCCCATTCAAGACAACCAGCAGAGATATACTCATCTCTCTGTAGAATTTAAACATGCTCAATACTCTAAATTTTTATATGGTTTTGATAGTACTCAAAGTAATCAACTCCAATATGTAAAAAATTTTACTAAAACAAAGCTCAAATACCTACCTGGCATTACATGCAATGACCGAATATGGGATTTCAAGTTTTCTTCTTTTCTTTGGAATAAGTTCGGTGAAGAAGATGGGGGAAAAGGAGAGAGAATAGAATTAAAGCATGCTTCTTTTGTTTAATAAAATAACACATATATATTAGCATGCTTATAATATAATAACAATTTAGTTATAATATACTAACATAACTTTATTTTAAAATTTTACTAACATATAATATGTAGTTGGCGTGGCCCATTGCCGTCCCTTTTTATAGTGTATGGGCTAATTGCCCCTTTAGGACACCCACTTAAAAAGCCACAATCAAATTAGTACTTTTCACTATAGCACTCAACCTTTACGCTTTTCTCGATTAATTCCTTTTTATCAAATTATGCACTTAAACGATAAAATTTTCCTACGAAATTTTCGCACACATTAATCCACATATTATAAACACAGAATAAAATATTAAAATATCTATCAGGCTCGGATTCATGGTCCCGAAACCACCGTTCCGATTATGGTCAAAATTGGTCTGTTACAATTTGTGGTTCTAAAACCATTGTTTCGATTTAGCTAAAATTGGACTATTACAACTCTCCCCTCCTTAGGGATTTTCGTCCCCGAAACTTTTACTAGTGAATAGGTTCGGGTATTATTTTCTTATAGCATCCTTGGGTTCCCATGTAGCTTCTTCAACCCCGTGTCGATGCCATAATACTTTCACTAAAGTGATTTTCTTAGCGAGCTAAAATTCGAATTGGTTCTTCAGCATATGACATATCAGACTGAATTTCAACCTCGGTCAGGGCAATGACATGTGAAGGGTCGGATCGGTATTGTCAAAGCATCGACACATGAAACACATTATGTATTTTCTCTAACTCAAACAGTAAAGATAGTTGAACTGCCACTGGCCCTACTCGCTCAGTAATCTCATATGGTCCGATGAATCGCGGACTCAATTTCCCTTTTCGACCAAACCGTAATATCTTTTTCGATGGCGACACTTTCAAAAATACTTTATCCCTGATCTGGATCTCAATATCTTTCCTTTTCAAGTCTGCGTACGATTTCTATTGATCCGAAGCTGCTTTTAAACTATCGAAAATTACCTTCACATTTTCTTCAGTCTTTCTGATCAGATCAACCCCGTGAAACTTATTTTCCCTCAGCTCAGCCCTGTACAATGGTGTTCAACATTTACGACCGTATAGAGCTTCGTACGATGCCATATTAATACTTGATTGGAAACAATTATTGTAAGCAAATTCAATCAGCGCTAGATTTTTCTCCCAGCTACCTTCAACCTCAAGAATGCAACAAGGCAACAGAATAACTCGCTCAAATTGACCATCCATTTGCAGATGAAACGCAGTGCTAAAATGCAACTTTGAACCCAAAGCTTCGTGCAATTTCTTCCAAATTCACAAATCTTGGATCTCTATCCGAATCAATAGATAGGGGAACACTATGTAATCTCACAACTTCGAAAATATATAGCTCAGCTAATTTCTCAAGCGAGAAATCTGTACGTTCCAGAATTAAATAAGCTGATTTCGTCAATCTGTCAACAACAACCCAGATCGCATCTTTCATTTTCAAAGATAAGGGCAAACCCGATATGAAATCCATTGTTACTTTATCCCACTTCCACCCAGGAATCATAATAAGCTATAATAAACCTAACGGCACTTGATGCTCAGCTTTGACTTGCTGACAAATCAAACATGTCGAAACAAATTCTGAGATATCTAGTTTCATACTGTGCCACCAATAAAATTGTTTCAGATCATTATACATTTTCATGCTTCTCGGATGTACTGATAAACAACTACTGTGTGTTTCATTTAAAATCTTCCAAATGAGCTCATAATTTCTTGGTACACATATTCTATCACGAAATGTGAAGCAGTCATCAGGCCCTGTTCGAAAATCTGAATCAAAAATCGATTCACACTGAGTTCATTTTGCTTGCAATTCATTAATAAATTTTTGAGCCTCAAAAATCTGCTGTAGAAATAATGGTCTCGCTTTCAACTCGGATACTATAGAATTGTCGTCAGACAAATCTAATTGTGTGTTCAAATCGCGTAAAGCAAATAAGGAGTTTCGGCTCAAAGCATCAACAACTACGTTCACTTTCCCCAGATGATAGTCAATCACTAATTCATAATCTTTCAATAATTCTAACCATCTCCGCTGTAGCAAATTCAAATCTTTCTGAGTCATCAGATATTTCAAGCTTTTTTGGTCGGTATAAATATGACATTTCTCACCAAACAAATATTGACTCCTAATTTTCAATACGAACACTATCGCGGCTAAATCTTGATCGTGTGTCAGATAATTCTTTTCATGCAGTTTCAACTGTATCGACACATAAGCTACAACTCTGCCTTTTTGCATCAAAATGAAACCCAGACCATTGAACGATGCATCATTGTAAACTACAAATTCTTTACCCGACTCAGGCTGAACTAACGCTGGTGCCTCTGTCAATAATGCTTTCAACTGCTCGAAGCTCTGCTGACACTTTTCTAACCACTCAAATTTAACATCTTTTTGGAGCAATCGTGTCATCAGAGTCACAATCATCAAGAAACCTTTCAAAAATCATCTATAATAGCCAGCTAGTCCCAGAAAACTATGGACTTTGGATACATTTCTCGGAGGCGTCCAATCTATAATCGCAGAAATTTTACTCGAGTCAACTCAGATACCCTCAGCTGAAACAATATGTCCCAGAAAAACCAACCTCTCGTAACCAAAACTCACATTTGCTGAACTTTGCAAACAACTGTTTATCTTTCAAAGTTTATAACACTATTTTCAAATGCTCGGCATGCTCAGATTCATCACGAGAGTAAATAAAATTATCATCAATCAACACAACTATGAATCAGTCTAAGTACGGCCTGAAAATCCGATTAATCAAGTCCATAAAAATAGCAGGTACATTTGTTAGTCTCAAAGGCATAACAAGAAATTTGTAGTATCCGTACCTTGTTCTAAATGTAGTCTTTGGCACATCTGAGTCTTTAACTCGCAACTAGTAATAACCCGATCTCAAATCAATTTTTAGAAACACCGTTGCCCCTTTTAACTGATCAAACAAATCATCTATTCGTGGAAAAGGGTATTTATTCTTGATCGTCAGTTTGTTAAGCTATCGATAGTCTATACACATTCTCATCGTACCATCTTTCTTTTTCACAAATAACGCCAGTGCACCCCAGGGAGAGAAACTCAGTCTAGCAAAACCTTTATCTTTCAACTCTTGCAACTGAGCTTTCAATTCTTTTAACTCTATTGGAGCCATTCTGTATGGAGATATCGATATCAGCATTGTTCCCGGTACTAATTCAATATCAAACTCAACTTCTTTGATGGGTGGTAAACCCTGTAACTCTTCGAGAAATACATCTGGATATTCGCGCACAACTGGTACTGATTCAATCTTTATTTCTGTCACTTTCGTATCAAGTACATAAGCAAGGTAAGCTTCACACCCCTTTCTCACAAATCTCTGAGCTAACATAGACGAGATCACAACTGGCAAACTATTCAGATCATTTGATTCAATTCTAATAGTCTCATTATTTTGACATTTCAATTCAATTGTCTTTCGTCTACAATTCACTATAGCCTCATGCATCGTTAGCCAATCCATACCTAGAATCAAATCAAATTCATCAAATGGTAGCAACATTAGATTAGCTGGAAACTAAAAATCCCGATACATTAACGGAATTTTGCAGACTTTGTCAACCAAAACACATTTGCCTAAGGGGTTCGATACTCTAATCACAAATTCAATAGACTCTAAAGGCAAAGTCTTACTAGATACCAAATTCAGACATATATAAGAATGAGTTGATCCTAGATCTATCAATGCAATCACATTAACATCATAAAGAGTGAAAATACCGGTGATAACATCTGGAGATAACGTTTTTTCGCGAGTGCGAATGGCGTAGGCTCTAGTAGGTGCTCTGGCCTCAGATCTCATAGCTGAATCCTTTGTCGCCCTTCTACTACTACTTACATTTCTGACAGTTCTAGGTGGTGTACCTTATTCGACGTGTTACTTGGTCTCACATTTTGAACTTTATTTTTATCATCCATCTCATGGCAATCTCAAATGAAGTGATCTAATGAACCACATTTGTAACAAGCTTTATTACTTTTATTCCAGCATTCTCTAAAATATTGTCTTCCACACTGCTGACATTCAGATTTGTTATCTCTCACACTGTCAACACTCGATACTGATGTAGCTTGAGCTTTAGAACCTGAATATTGTTTTCTACGATCTCTATTCAAATATTCATTTGAAGCACTTGGACGAGCGTACGAATCTCTGGATTTCTTCGATGAAGATTGATACGGCTTACTCATCGATCTTTTTCTCGAGTCTCTAGCTTTTGAATCTGCCTTTCTATTTTCTTTGCTAAGATCTTCGAATTTACAAGCCCTTTCAACAAAACCACAAATTCTTTCAACTCTAGAATTTCGACTAGTAGTTTTATATCTTCATTCAATCCATATACGAATCATTTGCACATACTTTCTTCAGCGGAAACATATTCCCGAGAATACTTGCTCAACTGTACAAATTCTCTTTCATACTCTGTTACAGTCATTCGGCCCTGTTTCAACTCTAGAAATTTTTTATGCTTCTGATCGAGAAATTTTTGAGTGATGTATTTCTTTTGAAATTCAGATTGAAAGAACTCCCAAGTAAACCGTTCTTTCGGAACTACAGATATCAATGTGTTCCACCATTGGTACGCGGTATCTCTCAGCTAAGATACAACACATTTAACACATTCTTCAGGAGTACAAGACAATTCATCAAATTCTCGAATCATATTTTCGAGCCAAAACTCAGCTATCTCAGTATCATCATCATCAATATCCCAGAATTCTACAACCCCATGTTTACGTATCTTATATACTAGTAGCTTATTCAACCATATTGGATCTATAACTTGAGGAACAACAGTGATTTGTTGAGGAATAGGTGGGGGTGGAGGTTGTTGAATAGCCGGATTTGTCCGGACATACTGAGTGAACCACTCATTCATCATCTCGAAAAAGGCTTCTTTAGCCTCACCTTTGTGACTACTCAACACGGGTCTAGATTCAGTAGGCGTTGACCCTTGAGCGGGAGTAGGCGCATTACTCTCTACATCATCAGCTACAGGTCGTTCGGGATGTATTACTATATGAAAATACAATTTAAGCTGTTAGGAATCATCACACTATCGCAGAGTATATATGGCATGTATAACTAGACTCTCACACACATTATGTTAGCCCTAGAATTGACTAAACCATAGCTCTGATACAAATAAAATGTAACACCCCTAACCCGTATCCGTCGTTGGAGTAGGGTTACAAGGCATTACCGATAAATATACATCATATAGCATACATAACTCATACATTTATGCATTAATACCCAAATATCATTCAACACAATCACATTGTCCCTTATTAGGGCCTATGAAGCCTTAGACATGCTTTAGAAATGGTTCGAGGCTAAATCGATAACATACGAAAATTTTAAAAACTTAGAAATTTTTCATCAATACAGGGGTCACACACCCGCATGAACAGGCCGTGTGCCTCACACGGCTCCAGACACGCCCGTGTCTCAGGCCATATGGAAACAGGGCATACATACTGACTTGGGTCACACGAACAACCACATGCCCATGTGTTTAGCTCGTGTGCCCTTCGAAGTGGCCACACACGCCTGTATGCCAAGCCATGCCAAAACTGTAGGGTATACTGACTATGCAACATGGCCAAGTCACACGCCCGTGTGCTAGGCCGTGTGCCAATTAGGGGGTATACTGACTTGTACCACATGGCCAGTCACACGCCTGTGTGTGAGACCATGTGGAGCACACTGACTTCATTTAATTTCAACACCAGGGGACACATGGCCGTGTAATATGACCGTGTGTCGCACACGGTTGAGACACATGCCCGTGTCTTTGCCCGTGTAGACAAAAATAAGCCATTTGCAAGGCCGATTTGCCACCCCAACTCATGCTCACCTAAACAACCAAAATGGTACCATATCATCATAGAATTAAGGAGCTAAAATCATCAACCAAATGCACAATTCATACCATATCCATTTCAACCAAAATCAATACTCAATTCAATGCCATTTACCTAATCAAATACTTATCAACTCAGCTTCTAAAATCATACTTCATCAAAGCATTTTCTCAAGCTTTTATACTCCACAAATTAATTAGCCATTTGAGCAACTATAAATCCATAACCATATTCATAACAAACATGCCATTATAAGCCATCACTCATGGCTATATATATATACCAAAACATATACATTCATAAGCCATTTCTAATAGCCAAACACACATCAATATTTACATCATTTGCAAGCCAACTCTCATGGCTATAATCACAACCAAAATACCTCATCTAGCCTATACATGCCATATACCATATTTACACAACCAAGTTTTTCACTTTACGCGATTTAGTCCTTTTTATCTAATTAACCATTTAAACAATAAAATTAGCTCACGAAATTTTCAAACATATCAAATAACATGCTGTAAACACATAAAATAATATTAAAATAATTTTATGACATCGAATTTTCGGTTTTGAAACCACTATTTTGATTTAGCTAAAACCAGACTGTTACACTGTGCAAGAACTGTCTACATCTTTATCTGCCACAACGCGAATCTGGTGTTGCGATCCAACAGCGGAATTTCATACTTCAAAAAGCCATTATCGTGATTGAGATGAACAACACGAAGCTCTGGTACCAATTTGTAAAAAAATAGAAAGTCGGTAATGATAATATATTGCAAAGAAAGGAGAAATAAAAATAAAGAACATATAGATTTTTACGTGGAAAACCCTTTTGAAAAAAAAACCACGGGCAGAGGAGAAGAAAATTCACTATATGGAATTCAAATGATTACAAGAGAAGTAGAATATGTCTATTTATAGGTTTGTAAAACCATATTCTACTAGGAGTGTAGTAAGATTGAAACACCTTATTCTAATCAATATAAAATAAATGGAGTTTTAATAAGGTTTAGAAAACCTTATTCTAAAATAAAATAAAAGATGTGTAGTTCTATATGAATTTTACTTTCATTTTGTTTTACCACTTTATTTTATTTAATTAAGGATTCGGATCACTTAATTCTAACAGAAACAATGGCTATTTATAGTTTTATCTTCTTCTTTTTTGTAATGGGTGATGGTTTTTGAAGTTCCTGGTTATGGAATCATTTTCTTCTTCTTCTTTTTTTCCGTCTTTGATGGGTTTATGCCTTTTGGCTTTCTAAGTTTCCTTTTTCTTTTACTTTTTGTGTTTTTTTTTGGGGTTTTATTGTCCTACTTCCATGGAAGATGGTAGGTTGTGGAGGTTGGCTTATTTTCCACATAGAGAGATTTGAGATTTTTTTTCTAAGGCAGAATTATTAGACTTTCAAATGATAGATGTTTTTACTTTTGATTAATTTATCTTATCTTTTATTTTATACATTAAAAAAATTATTGCTTAGTCTCTTTGCTCTCTTGTTCGAAGCCTGGTTAACTTTTAGAACTGACTCGCTGAGTACATTGAGAAGTGTTTGCATTGGTTTGTTCATGTCATTCTTTGGTTTCGTTTATGAATGGTTTCTATTTTACCAGGAAATCAACTTTGTTGTTTGTTTATGTAAAGCATTAATGAAATCAAATGTAGTTGATGATGAGAAAATAGTTGATTAATATCTGGGAATTTCACTAGTAATTCCAGTTTTCCTTGAAGTTCTTTGTTTAAATTACTTGCATTGATTCATATTTCTTATGATCTTCCTTTTTTATTTTGACCCTTTTTTTCCTTTAGCTGTATATAATTATGATTGTTGATATTTGTTTATTTATGTTGTTATTTTCTTATTGTGTTAATCTTTAATTGATTTCTAAGTTCTAAATAGCTCATTTTTTGTAATCTAAGGAGCACATATATAAGGATTAATGCAAATGAAAATCAATTAAATCGTTGTTCACTAATTAAAACAGATTGCAAACATAGTTAGCGTAGGGAGATGGAAGCTTCTTGGACTCTGCTCTGGTAAACTTTTAATTGAGATGTGCTTTGTATTGCATAATCAATATGCTTCTATTGATAGCAATCAATATGAAATTTCACTATGTATTGTGTATTTAGGGTCGGTTTGTATGAGCTAATTACGAATACTTTTAATCAAACAAGTTTAGTGACCTTTTGTAGGGAAGAGTTTGTTTCTCAGTCCACTTTCAAGATTCTTTTGTAACGGAAATCCACCAGAAAGTTTGAGTTAAAATGAAAAATCAATCAGTGTGCATCCCATGCCCTAAGATTCCATCAATCATATTCATGGGGTAAGAATGCATCACAGTCTCACCATTTACTTTGACCTATTGCTTGCGTTTATATGAGTTTGTTGTTTACTACTTTATTTAAATTTCAAATGAACTTATCACTTGCAGAGATTTTTTTATTGTTCTTCCCTCGATTAGGGATGCTTTTGCCTTAGTAATGTCATCTTATTGTACACTTTGATATATTTATGAATATATTTTCGTGTTCATGGTTGGCACATGCTACTTGTTTGGACCCTCTTTATCTGATCTTGATGAGAACCATCAAACATGAAGACTTATGTCTTCATCTGTAATGCCAACGGTAATGGTTGTATATTTGTTCTATGCATCCTAAGTTTGTGATCATAAGATTCCTCGATTCTTCTATTGATTTAAAGGATTGAAAAGGAATGCTTGGTCATTTCATATAGGTAAAAGAAGCTAGTTAATTCAGACATCACAAATTCTCTTATTATGACTAACTTACTTCCATATACGAAAAAGATTAAGCTACTTGGAAATATGCTCAAATAGCTGCTGATATTGTTGGAGAAATAGATTCTGAGGATGTAACTACTACAAAGTGTCACGGGCCAAAGTGCAAAGCCGTGACCATGTCACAAGATACGCCCCATGGAGGTCTATTGATTACATGGGGAACATTTAGCCCACGAGAACTGGCCCAAATTAAAGAACTATTGGAGAAGCCTGTCAGATTGAAGCCTGATTGGCCCGATAATGAAGATATGGCAACTTAGGCTATTTTTAGTAAGTAAGGGAATCATATCTTGTATATTTGATTTGAAATGATGTAATCTTGTAAATGTAACACCCCTCACCTGTATTTAATGCTGGAATAGGGTTACAGACCATTACCAGACTTATAGCATATATAACCGTACTTTTCTTATGTATTCAATCATTTCATACAATCATCATTCAATTTGTCTCTTACGATAGCCTACGAGGCCTTAAATATGCTTTAGGAGCGGTTCGAGACTAAACCGATAACTTATAAAACTTCCACAAAACTTTGAAAATTTTTCTCAATACAGAGGACACACGCCTGTGTGTCTCACACTGCCATCAGACATGCTTGTGTCTCCAGCCGTGTGAAAATAAGGGGTACATACTGACTTGGGTATCGAACCTCTATAAAACATGGAAAAGAAAACAGAGTAAGCTTTATAGCTTAGTAAGCCTGTATAATTTAGAATTTAACTCACCATTTATACATAATTAAACAAATAAACCAAGTATATCAAATTCACTTGCCAAATGCCTATATACAAGTTAGTCACATAAGTGTATGTAATCATCCATTATCTTAATTTAATACTCAATACATTGTATCATATCAAATTCACATATATCATGTACATCATTTGTAACATTTCATTCTCAATCATATAAACAGTAATTCATTCGATAATAGTAACTCATTTGTATAAAAAGTACTTCATCCATATAACACATAGCCAATAACAGAATGTATGCCCGTTGAACCTATTAGAATATCGAGGGATACTCGGGTGATATACATCACATATAAATCAGTTATCCGTCAATTCATTATCATTTTTGCTCTTTCGAGGTATGATCAGTAAGCTTCTCCTGAGCTGATGGATAGTAAGCTCTATTAAGCTGAAATGGTAAGCTTTGACGAGCTAAGAACAGTAAGCTCTTACGAGTTGAGAACAGCAAGCTCTTACGAGCTGATACATTGGTAAGCTCATACAAGCTACGATGATTCCGCAACACATGTAGGATCTCAACCTAAACGGTAACCCTAATGATATGTCACTCGTATCCTACGAATTCCTACGGTTCAAATGGGGCTCGGTAACCATCAGACTTTATCAAAAACACATTCTTATTTCAAGTAGATCAATTACTCAATTATATACATTCGTTTCAAATAATTACAAGTATTTAAAAGTTCGATTCTAATTATACGAACTTACCTCGAATTACTCGGATGGAAATTATCGACTATTTGTCCACTTTTCCTTTTCCCCGATCTAATCCCAATATCGACTTATCTTGATCTAAATATTATCAAAATCAGCTTATTTAATAAAATATTTATTCAATTTAGTCCAAAACACACATTAAGGCTATTTTACACATTTGCCCTTAAGTTTTCACATTTTTTACAATTTATTCCTTATCACATAAAATTGCAAGTTCATGCAATTTAGTACAAAGTCATGCTTAGCCGAATTTTAATGGAGTCCCTAGTAGCCCATATCCTTTTTTTAATCACACTTTTACCCAAATAATTTTACATTTTCACAAATTAACCCATTTTTGACATTTTTGTCAAAAGTCACTTTACAAAACTAGTATAACTATCAACAACTATTCAAAATCCATCATCAACCATCAAATTATACAAGCATTCAATAATGGCAACATGATAAATCTTTAACAGTTTCAAAAATTAAGGTACGGGCTCGCTAGAATACGAAGCAACAATCTTAAAAATGTAAAAATCATTAAAAACGGATAAAAAAGCACTCACCTAATGAACTAGGAAGCTTGGCTTGTCCACATGGGCAGAGACACGGGCGTGTGTCCCAGCCGTGTGCGACACACGGTCATGTTACACGGCCATGTGTCCCCTGGTGTTTATATTAAAATGAAGTCAGTATGCTCTACACGGTCTCACACACGGGCGTGTGACTGGCTGTGTGGTGCAAGTCAGTATACCCCCTATTTGGCACACGGCTTAGCACACGAGCATGTGACTTGGCCATGTTGCATAAGTCAATATACCCTATAGTTTTGGCACGACCTAGCACATGGCCTGGAACACGGGCGTGTGTGGCCACTTCGAATGGCACATGGGCTAGACACACCGGCGTGTGGTTGGCAGTGTGACCCAAGTTAGTATGTACCCCCTATTTTCATACATCTTGAGACACAGGCGTGTCTAATGGCCGTGTGAGACACACGGCCTGGTCAGACGGGCGTGTGTCCTCTGTATTGAGAAAAATTTTCAAAGTTTCGTGAGAGTTTTATAAGTTATCGGTTTAGTCCTGAATCGCTCCTAAAGTATGTTTAAGGCCTCGTAGGCTATTGTAAGGGACAAATTGAATGATGATTGTATGAAATGATTGAATGCATGAGAAAAGTACGATTATAGGTGTTATAGGTTTAGTAATGCTCTGTAACCCTATTTTGGCGTTGAATACGGGTGAGGGGTGTTACATTTATTGGTATCAAAGCTACGATTTAGTTGATTATAGGACTAACGCGTATATGAGTCTAGCTATACATGCCATATATATAAATTGTGATAGTGTGATGACCCCTGACATTTTCAAATGTGTTTTTATATAGTAAATAGATCTTGATCGAGCTATAGTAGATGAGGTTGAGAGTAATGCGCCTGCTCCCACTCAAGGGACAGCGCTTTCTGATTCTAGACCCGTAATGGGTAGCCAGGGAGGAGAGGCTAAAGAAGCCTTCTTTCAAATGATGAACGAGTAGTTCACACAATACATTCGTACGAACCCGGCTGCTCAACAACCTTCACCCCACCTATTCCATAACCGATCCCTGTAGTTCCTCAAGGTATAGATCCTTTGCGATTTAATAATCCACCTGTTGATAAGATACGAAAACACAGGGCTGAGGAATTTAGAGCCACTATTAACGATGACCCTGAGAGAGCCAAGTTTTGTCTTGAGAACACGATTTGGGTATTTGATGAACTGTCTTGCACACCTAAGGAATATTTAAAATGTGATGTATCACTGTTAAGAGACACTGCATATCAGTGATGGAATACCTTGATATCCGTAGTTCCAAGAGAAAGAGTTACTTGAGAATTCTTTCAAGTTGAATTTAGAAAGAAATACATCAGCCAAAGGTTCATTAATCAGAAACGAAAATAATTTCTTGAATTGAAACAGGGTCGTATGTCGGTAACAGAATACGAAAGAGAGTTTGTACGACTCAGCAAATATGCTCGTGAATGTGTTTTTTCTGAGGCTATAATGTGCAAAAGGTTCGAGGATGGATTAAATGAAGAAATTAGACTTTTAGTTGGGATTCTTGAGTTGAAAGAGGTTGTCGTTCTATTTGATAAAGCTTGCAAAGCCGAAGAGCTTAGCAAAGAGAAAAAAAAAAGCCGATTCTGAGGCTAGAGACTTTAGAAAGAGATTTGTGGGCAAATCACATCAGTCAACATAAAAGAAATCTAGAGAATATCATCCTCATTCTACTGCTTCTGCGGGGATTTCAATCAGAGATAGAGATGCGAGACATTTCAGCTCTAAACCTCAGACGGCATCTGTTGCCAGTGTGGGTAGTGTTAGAAATGTTGGATCTGAATGTAAGCAATGCAATAAGCAACATTAAGGTGAATGTAGATTAATGAGTAGAGCTTGTTTTAAATGTGGATCTCTTAATCATTATCTCCGAGACTGTCTAGAAAAGTCTATAGCTGAAAGAGATCAACTGGTGAAAGTAAGTAATACGACCACTAGAGGAAGACCACCCCGAAACACTGGAAATAAGAGTGGTAACCGAGGTGCTACGAGAGATTCTGCTGTGAGATCTAAGGAACGAGCCCCTGCCTGAGCTTATGCTATCTGTGTGCGGGAGGAAGCAACAACGCCAGACGATATTACCGGTACTTTTTCTCTTTTTGTTACTGATATAATTGCGTTGATAGATCCTGGATCAACCCATTCATATATCTGTATGAATTTAATATTTAAAAAGAGTTTACATTTTGAGTTTACAGAGTTTGTAATTAAAGTATTGAACCCCTTAGGCAAGTCTGTTTTAGTTGATAAAATTTGTAAGAATTGTCCTTTGATGACTCGGAGTTACTGTTTTCTGGCTGACTTGAAGCTTCTACCATTCGACGAGTTCGATGTGATTCTGGGTATGGACTGGCTGACTATGCATAATGCAGTTGTGAATTGTAGATGAAAGATTATTGAATTGAAATGTCAAAACAGTGAAATTCTTCGGATTGAGTCTGATGATTTGAGTGAATTACCTATTGTGATATCATCTATATTAGCTCAAAAATGTATGAAAAAGGGCTATGATGCATATCTTGACTTACGTATTAGACACTAAGGTGTCTGAATCAAAGATTGAATTTGTACCTACTGTTTGTGAGTTTTCGAATGTATTTTCAGAAGATTTATCTGGTTTGCCACTGATCAGAGAGGTTGAATTTGGTATTGAATTAGTACCGGGAATAACACCGATATCGATAGCTCCATACAGAATGGCTCTGATAGAATTAAAAGAGTTGAAAGCTTAGTTGCAAGAATTGACAGACAGAGGTTTTGCACAACCAATTTATTCTCCCTAGGGTGCACCGGTATTGTTTGTAAAGAAGAAAGACGTCACAATGAGAATGTGTAAGGATTACAGACAGCTGAATAAAATGATTATAAAGAACAAATACCCTCTACCATGGATTGATGATTTATTTGATCAGTTGAAAGGGGCTACAATATTTTCAAAGATTGATTTGAGAATGGGTTATTATCAGTTGCGAGTTAAAGAGTTAGATGTGCTGAAAACCACGTTTAGAACGAGGTATCGACATTATGAATTCCTGGTTATGCCTTCTGGATTAACTAATGCTCCTGTAGTTTTCATGGACTTGATGAACCGGATATTCAGACCGTATTTAGACAAATTTGTTGTTGTATTCATTGACGACATTCTGATCTATTCACAAGATGAATTTGAACATACTGAGCACTTGAGAGTTGTGTTACAAATGTGAGTTTTGGCTCCAAGAGGTTGGATTTTTGGGACATATCATTTTAGCTGAAGGTATTAGAGTTGACCCGAGTAAGATTTCTTCTATTGTTGATTGGAAACCTCCAAGAAATGTGTCTGAAGTTTGTAGTTTTCTAGGCTTAATGGGCTATTACCGAAGATTCGTAAAAGGATTTTTAATGATTGTGACACCCATGACTCGACTACTTCAAAAAGATGTGAAATTTTAATGGTCATAAAAATGTCAGCAGAGTTTCGAACAGTTGAAAGTATTGTTAACTGAAGCACCAGTTCTGGTTCAACTTGAATCGAGGAAAGAGTTTGTAATTTATAGTGACGTATCATTAAACGTTCTGGGATGTGTTCTAATACAAGAAGGAAAAGTTATAGCTTATGCTTCCCAACAATTAAAATCGTATGAAAAGAACTATCCAATGTATGACTTAGAGTTAGCTGCAATTGTGTTTGCATTGAAAATTTGGTGACACTACTTATACGGTGAAAAATGCCACATTTATTCGGATCACAAAAGCTTAAAATATCTGATGTCACAGAAAGATTTGAACTTGCGAAAACAAAGATGGCTCGACTTATTGAAAGATTATGAATTTGTGATTGATTACCACCCGGGAAAAGCTAATGTTGTTGCTGATGCCTTGAGCCAAAAATCTTTGTTTGCATTGTGAGCAAGGAATACCCAGCTGATGATTTGTGATGATGGGTCTATTTTAGTTGAATTAAAAGCTAAATTGGTATTTCTTCAATAAATATGTGAAGCTCAGAAAGATGATCATGAATTGCAAGTTAAACGAATTCAATGTGAGACTATCCCTAATTCAGAGTTTCAGATTGGAACCGATGATTGTTTAAGGTTTGGGAATAGAATTTGCATACCGAGAAAGTTAGAACTCATTCAGAAGATTTTCCACGAAGCACACAATAGCTGCTTATCTGTTTATCTGAGAAGTACCAAAATGTACAATGATTTGAAATAGTTTTACGGGTGGCTAGTGATCGTTATGTCAAAGTCTTAAAAATTTATAAAAAGAATGATCGAGCCTAGAAACTAACTATGGCAATGATTGAGGCAAGCGCACCTATCGAACAGTAGTATAGTTTAGTGGCAAGACTGGATTGTCGAACCCAAAGGAACCAAAAGTACTAATACTAACTTTCTTTTTATTATTTAGCCAAAGAATTAGAGAATTATTAATTAATCTAAAATTAACTAACTATTAAGCTAAAGATGCTAAGACAAAGAGAATGAATTGGGGAAATACTTGTGGGAAAAACCAATTGATTAAGATAATACCCGAGGAAGAATCCACCTAGACTTCACTTGTTATCTAACTCTGAACCAGACGTTTTATTCACTTGACTTGATCCGTAGGATTCCCTAATACCTCTTTCGAGGCTACTAACGTCTAACCTTAAGTTGATTAATTGAAATCTCTTTCTAATTAAAACCCTTAGAATTGCATTAATTGGATCTATGGACTCCCATATTAGGTTTGACCCTAATCCAACAGATTTTCATCATCCTATTTCTAGGGTTGCGATCAACTCGCTTAACTATGCTAGATCTTCTCTTAAACAGAGACTTTTGCTCCACTGCCTAAGCACATCAACACTTGAATCAATATCCTAAAATATCAAAGTAAGAGTTAAGAACACATAATTAAGAACAAATAAAGTATTTATCATATAGTTCAGAAAACAATAACAAGATCTGTCTTAGGTTTCATCCCCTTCAGGTATTTGAGGGTTTAGTTCATAATTATTAAAGAATTCACCTCAGAAGAAAAGATAAAACAAAACATAAGAAAAACCCTAAAACCCCGTGAAGGAATTGAAGAGAAGATCCTCCATCTTGGGTAAAATGCCGGCTTCTTGAGATGAATCAACTGGCTTTCTTCGAGTAAATTCCACAATTCTGGCCTCTCTAGCTTGGCTCTTTGGCCTAACTGGATGCCCCCTGAAGGTTGGCCTCTAGGGTGTTTATATAGGCTTTTGGAATGGCTTTCTTTGCCTCTAAGTACCCTAATCCGAATGAAACTCTTCTTTTTCACGTCAGGGACACGCCCATGGCACACGCCCGTCTGAATCGTGGCCAGGCCGTGTTCGGGTCTGTTAAGGAGGCACGCGTGTGGTCTTGGGCCAGGCCGTGTCAATTTTGTAATTTGGCTCATTTACCCCATTTTAGGCCCGTTTCTTGTTTTTTTCATCATCCTATGCTTTCCTAAGTATAAAACATTAAATTAAAGGATTAAGAGCACCAAATTCCACAATTCAAGGCTTAAATCATCCAAAAGTATGCTAAATGTGGGATTAAAATATGTTCATATTACGGTTTATCAGCAAGGCATGAAACGAGATATCTCAGAGTTTGTTTCTAAATGTTTGATTTGTCAGCAAGTCAAAGCTAAACATCAAGTACCATTGGGTTTACTGCAACCTATAATGATTCCCGAGTGGAAATGGGATAGAATTACAATGGATTTTGTGTCAGGATTGCCCCTAACTCTGAAAAAGAAAGGTGCTATCTGGGTTGCCATTGATCGACTAACGAAATCTTCTCATTTCATATCGATACATACAGATTACCCACTTGATAGATTGGCTGAATTGTACATTTCTGAGATTGTTCATTTACAGGGGTGTCACTATCTATTATTTATGATAGAGATCCGATATTTACGTCGCGATTTTAGAAGAAATTGCAAGAAGCTTTGGGTACGAAGTTGAATTTCAGTACAACTTTTCATCCTCAGACTGATGGTCAGACTGAAAGAGTTATTCAAATTCTCGAAGACATGTTGAGATGTTGTATTTCAGAGTTTAAGGGTAGTTAGGAAAAATACTTACCGTTGATTGAGTTCGCGTATAATAACAGTTTTCAAACGAGTATAAAAATGGCACCGTACGAAGCTTTATATAGTCGCAAATGTCGAACTCCGCTATACTGGACTAAACTGAGTGAGAAAAAAATTCACAGGGTTGAATTGATTAGAGAAACTGAAGAAAAAGTAAAAATGATTCACGACGGTTTAAAAGCCGCTTTAGATCGACAGAAATCATGTGCGAATTTGAAACATAAAGAAATTAAGTTTCAATTCAGGGATCGAGTTTTTTTAAAGGTGTCACTGTGGAAAAATATTTTTCAATTCAGCTGTAAAGAAAAGTTGAGTCGGCGATTTATCGGACCGTATGAGATCATTGAAAGAATAGGGTCTGTAGCGTACCGACTAGCTTTACCGTCAGAACTTGAAAAGATTCATAATGTCTTTCAAGTTTCTATGCTACGTCGATATAGATCCGATTCGTCACATGTGATTTTTCTGGTAGATATTGAGATACAGACTGATTTGACGTATAGTGAAGAACTGATTGGGATTTTAGCTTGTGAAATCAAATAATTAAGAAATAAATGTATAGCCCTAGTGAAGGTTTTTTTTTGGCATAAACACGGGATCGAGGAAGCTACGTGGGAGCCCGAGGAAACTATAAGAAAACAATACCCTCACCTATTCACTGGTAAGATTTTCAGGGACAAAAATCCCTAAGGAGGGAGAGTTGTAATAGCCTGTTTTTAGTCAAATCAGAACTGTGGTTTTGGAACCACAAATCTAAAGTAAAAATATTTATTGTATTATTTTGATAAGGTCTACAACATGATAGATTAATTTCGTGAAACGTAAAGAAATTTTACTGTTTGAATGGTTAATTTGATAAAAAGGACTAAATCGCATAAAGTGCAAAAGTGTGATTCTATTAGTTAAGAGTGTTAAATAGCTTTGGATTTTAAGTATGATGGCCTTAAATGGTAATTAAACCATTATTATTGGCAATGGACATTTATGGGGTTATAATAAGTAATTTAAATGTTTTATAACAAAGGTTATTAAAGTAATTTAGTGAATTAATAAGTAAAATACTAAAAACAATAAGCTTATCATATTTGTTAAGCCATTTCTACTGAAATTTTAGAAGAAAGAAACTCCATGGATGCATGTGTATTCGTCCAAGCTTCCTAGTTCATTAGGTGAGTGATTTTTGATTCGTTTTTAATGATTTTTTTACGTTTTTGAGATAGTTGCTTCGTATTCTAGCTAACCCGTACCTTAAATTTTGAAACCGTTAAAGATTTATCATGTTTCCATTATTTAATGCTTGAGTAATTTGATGGTTTATGATGGATTTTGAATAGTTGTTGATAGTTAAACTAGTTTTGTAAAGTGATTTTTGACAAAAATGTCAAAAAGGGGTTAATTTGTGAAAATGTAAAATTATGTGGGTAAAAGTGTGATTAAACAAAAGATATGGGTTGATAGGGACTCCATTAAAATTTGACTCAGCATGGGTTTGTACTAAATTGCATGAATTTGCAATTTTATGTGATAAGGACTAAATTGTAAAAATGTGAAAATTTAGGGGCAAATTTGTAAAATAGCCCTAAAGTGTTTTTTGGACTAAATTGAATAAATAGTTGATTAAATAAGCTAATTTTGATAATATATAGATCAAGATAAGTCATATTGGGATTAGATCAAGGAAAAGGAAAAGTGGACAAATAGTCGATAATTTTTATCTGAGTAACTCGAGGTAAGTTCGTATAATTAGAATCAAACTTTTAAATACTTGTAATTATTTGATGAATGTATATAATTGAGAAATTGACCTACTTGAAATAAGAATGCCTTATTGATAAAGTCTGATGGTTATCGAGCCCCGTTTGAACCGTAGGAATTCGTAGGATACTAGTGACATGTCACTAGGATTACCGTTTTAGTTGAGATCTTACATGTGTTGCAGACTCATCACAGCTCGTATGAACTTACCGATGTATCAGCTCGTAAGAGCTTACTGTTCTCAGCTCATTAGAGCTTACCGTTTCAGCTCAATAGAGCTTAGTGTCCACCAGCTTAGGAGAAGCTTACTGATCATAGCTCAAAAGAGCGAAAATGATAATGAATTGACGGATTACTAATTTATATGTTATGTATATCACCCAAGTATCCCTCGATATTCTAATAGGTTCAACGGGCATAAATTCTGTTATTGGTTATGTGAAAAAGCTATGTGTTATATGGATGAAGTACTGTTTATATGAATGAGTTACTGTTATCGAATGAATTACTATTTATATGATTGAGAATAAAATCTTACAAATGATGTACATGATATATGTGAATTTGATATGATAAAATGTATTGAGTATTAAATTAAGATAATGGATGATTACATGCACTTATGTGACTAACTTGTTGATGAATGCTTGTATATAGGCATTTGGAAAGTGAATTTGATATACTTGGTTTATTTGTTTGATTATGTATAAATGGTGAGTTAAATTCTGAATTATACGGGCTTACTAAGCTATAATGCTTACTCTGTTTTCTTTTCCATGTTTTATAGAGGTTCGATAGCTCGCTCGATTCGAATAAGTCGGAGTTACACATTACACTATCCAATTTCTGATTAGTACCTTTGAACTTATAGATATATGTCAATATGGCATGTATAGGCTAGTTATAAATATGATAATTATGGTTACTTGAGATAGTGATTTTGTTACATGTTATGGTATAAGTTAAAGCCAAGTGATTTGGCTTAACTTGGTGTAATGTTTTGGTTGTGTATAAGTGTTCAAATATGGTATGTTTTGGCAAGTAGTAGATGGAATGGAAATATGCAAATGTTGTCTTGATATGTAATAGGTTTAATGGAAAATAAATAATATTAATTAGGTATTTGAATACTATGTCGAATTGGTATAAAATGTGTATGAAATGTTATGGATTGGCTACCTATTTTAGGTTATAAAATGTTGCAATTTATGCTTGTGCATGCATTGTAACACCCCTACCTGTATTCGATATCAGAAAAGAGTACGAGGCATTACCGGAGTTCACGAATTTTTTTTTACCTCTACATAGCCCCTTTATAAATATTTAGCGTTCCCTGCAATTTTAAATCGAGACCAATCCACATCAACATATTTTCATAATAGATTCATGCATATTATAAGATAACTTCAACATATACCAAAACAAGATTTATTAGCCATACCAATGGCTAACCTTACATTCATTTCATATTAACATCTACTTTATTAGCTTATACATGCCATTGTTTTCCAAAATAAAGTTTCTTTATATACCAAAATCTTGAGGTTGATAGTGTGATGTGTCTCCGACTGAATCCGACCTCCGAGCTCTTAACACTACAAAACAGAGGAAAAAGAAATAGGGTAAGCACTTTGTGCTTAGTAAGCCCATGTAACAAGAATTATACTTACTTAATATTTTCAATACAATGCAATAAACATTCATATATCCATTCAATGCATTATTACCCTATCAAGCACAAACTCAACATTCAAGTTAGCCCAATAATTTCCATGAATCAATGATTTATACCATGATTGATGAGCTCATCAATACCATGATTTCCATTTCCTTGTTATTTTTCCATATTTATCTCGTTCAATTACTGGGAATTTTGATGGATTTTCAGAGGTACACTTTAGTGTACAAATCCAGATCCGTCAATTCATGTTCATGTGCACACATTTCCATTTCAGAAAGCACACTCCCGCGAACCTCATCCTTACAGAGGGATTACTAGTCCAGGCTAAATCCCCTATAATATAAACTCATAGAGTATTGTCAGGATTACCAGTCCAGGCTAAATCCCTACAACGACAATTGCTCTAATGAGCTTGGATCCAATTACAGTCCAGGCTAAATTGGACCTAATTCGGATTACCCGTTGGGCTAAATCCATTTTCCACATATTCTTGGAGGGCTATATCGAGGATAGGATCGCCTGTTCGGGCTAGATCCTTTTTACCGTCAATTCCTTTTTAGAGAGATCCATCGAATTTTCCTTTCATTCATGAGGATTTCTTTCCTTTTTACCAAATATATCAATATTTTATCAATTTTCATACAATGAACATTCAAATTATATTCACATCAATAACATACATTTCAAGCATTTAAGAATATAATTCAAGTTACACGAACTTACCTCGATACTAGTTCGTATACAAAATCTACTAATCCGGAACTTTTTCCTTTTCCTCGATCTAGCTTCGTATTTGAGTTTTCCGGATCTATTAAATATCTAAGCTTCAAACTTTCAATTTTCCCCTTTTCTTCTTTCTTTTCTCTTTTTCTCTCTTTCCTTCACGTTTGCTCTCTGTTCTTCTCTTTCTTTTTATGTTTTTGTTTCTTTTCTCCTTTCTTTTTATAATATATATTATAATAATTATCTTTATAAAAAATCTCAGATTTTTATACAATACACCGCCTCAACTATAAAAAATGGCTTAATTGCTATTTTGGTCCTTTATAATTTCTTTTAATCTATAATTCAACTTTTACTTCTATTTCAATTTAGTCTTTTTCATTTAATTACCTACCCAAACGTTAAAATTTTCTAACGAAATTTTAATACCACATTACTAACATTTTATAAATATTTATAAAAATATTTCCTATCATATAAATATTCATGCAAATATATTGAAATAAATTTCTCTTTAAATCTAATTTATGGTTGTGAAACTATTGTTCCGATAACCTTGAATTTAGGCCATTACAACTCTCCCCCCCTTTTAAGGATTTTCGTCCTCGAAAATCTTACCAGTAAAGAGGTTTGGATATTGTTTCCTCATTGCCTCCTCCGGTTCCCATGTCGCTTCCTCAATCCCGTGCTTTTGCCACAATACTTTTACCAAGCTTATTTTTTAATTTTTAAGCTCCTTTGTTTCCTATGCCAATATCTTGACCGGTTCTTCACTGTAAGTCATATTCGGTTGAATCTCCACTTCTATCGGAGAAATAACATGTGAAGGATCTGACCGATATCGTCGTAGCATAGACACATGAAGAACATTATGGATTCTTTCAAGTTTTGGTGGTAATGCCAACTGATAAGCGACCGGTCCAATTCTTTCTATGATCTCATATGGCCCGATAAATCTTGGACTCAATTTACCTTTTCGACCGAACCGGAGAACTTTCTTCCAAGGAGACACTTTTAGAAATACCTTGTCACCGACCTGAAATTCAATCTCTTTTCGTTTAAGATCGGCATATGATTTTTGACGATCAGAAGCTGCTTTTAAACTATCCCGAATAACCTTTACTTTTTCTTCTGTTTCTCGGATTAAATCAACCCCATGTATCTTCTTTTCACTAAGCTCTGTCCAATATAACGGTGTTCTACATTTTCTACCATACAAAGCTTTATACGGAGCCATTTTAATACTGGACTGATAACTGTTATTGTAAGCAAATTCAATCAAAGGTAGATACCTCTCCCAATTACCTTCAAACTCTAGTATACAACACCGGAGCATATCTTCCAATACCTGAATTACATGCTCAGATTGGCCATCTGTCTGAGGATGAAATACAGTACTGAAATACAACTGAGTACCCAAAGCTTCTTGCAATTTATCCCAAAAACGAGACTTAAATTGGGGATCTCTATCCGATATAATGGAGACAGGCACTCCATGTAGCCTGATAATCTCAGATATGTACAGTTCAGCCAATTTATCTAAAGAATAATTCGTACGTACCGGAATAAAGTGCGCTGACTTTGTCAATCGGTCAACAATCATCCAAATAGCATCCTTTTTCCTCGGAGACAATGGTAACCCCGATACAAAATCCATTGTGATTCTTTCCCATTTCTATTCCGGCATAGTAATTGGCTGAAGTAACCTCGAAGGTACCTGATGTTCAGCTTTAACTTGCTGACATATTAAACACCTTGATACAAACTCAGAGATATCACATTTCATTCACGGCCACCGAAGACATCTTTTGAGATCATTATACATTTTATTACTCCCGGATGTCTGGACATAGTACCGTTGTGAGCCTCGTGTAGAATTTTCTGTAAGAGCTCTGAATTCTGAGGTACACATACCCTACCTCTGAATAACATACAACCATCAATCCCAACCTAAAATTCAGAATCGGTACTTGACTCACACTGTGCCCGTTTAACCTGTAACTTCTCATCATTCTTCTGAGCTTCACATATTTCCTGTAGAAATGTCGGTTTAACTCTCAATTCAGCTATGATTGAACCATCATCAGTCAGTGACAACCGAGTATTCATAGCTCGTAAAGCAAACAAAGATTTTTGACTCAAAGCATCAGCCACAATATTAGCCTTACCCGAATGGTAATCAATAATCAAATCATAGTCCTTTATCAGTTCAAGCCACCTGCACTGTCTCAAATTCAAATCTTTCTGTGTCATCAAATATTTCAAGATTTTATGATCAGCATAAATATGACATTTCTCTCCGTACAGGTAATGCCGCCATATCTTCAGTGCAAATACAATAGCAGCTAATTTCTTTCATGTGATTTAAGTTGTCTTGAAGCATAGGCTATTACTTTACCTTCTTGCATCAAGACACAAACTAAACCATTTAATGAAGCATCACTACAAATAACAAATTCCTTACTCGATTCAGGCTGCACTAAAACTGGTGCTTTCGTTAGTAGATCTTTCGATCGGCTAAAACTCTGCTGACATTCATCAGTCCACTCGAACTTTACATCTTTCTGCAATAATCGAGTCATCGGAGAAGCTATCATAGAGAATCCCTGTACAAATCTCTAATAATAACCAGCTAAACCCAAGAAACTTCTAACTTCAGATACATTCTTCGGCGGACTCCAATTAACAATAGCTGAGATTTTACTTGGATCTACCCTGATGCCTTCAGCGGATACAATATGTCTAAGAAAACCCACTTGTTGAAGCCAAAATTCACATTCACTGAATTTATTATATAACTGCTTCTCTCGCAAAATTTGCAACACAATTCTCAAATGTTCTGCATGTTCTTCTTCATCTTTAGAATAAACCAAAATATCATCAATGAAAACTACCAAAAACTGTCTAAATGCACGATTCGAATATCCGATTCATCAAATCCATAAATATTGCAGGTGCATTAGTCAACCCAAACGGCATAACCAGAAACTCATAATGCCCGTACCTGGTTCTGAAAGCTGTCTTTGGCACATCTGACTCCTTTACTCGTAATCGATAATAGCCCGATCAGAGATCAATATTTGAAAATACAGTATCACCTTTTAGCTGATCAAATAAATCATCAATCCAGGGCAACGGGTACTTATTCTTTATAGTTACTTTATTGAGCTGCCGATAATCAATACACAATCTCAAATACCCGTCTTTCTTTTTCACAAACAGAACCGGAGCACCCCAAGGTGAATGACTCGGTTGGACAAAACCTCTATCAACAAGTTCCTGTAACTGTGTCTTTAATTCCTTTAATTCTGTAGGAGCCATTCGGTATGGAGCTATGGAAATCGGAGTAGTTCCCAGAATCAAATCTATAGAAAATTCCACTTCTCTTTCTGGTGGCAACCCTGGTAACTCTTCTAGAAACACATCAGAAAATTCGCATACCACTGGCACTGCCTGAATCTTCGACTCAGATACCTTAGTATCTAATACATAAGCAAGAAAAGCATCATACCGCTTTTTGACATACCTCTGAGCAGTAGTAACTGAAATCACATCAGATAATCCCCCTGTCTGACTAGATTTAACCCGGAGTAACTCACCATTCTGACACCTCAACACAATATATTTCTGTTTACAGTTTACTACTGCATCATGCTAAATTAACCAATCCATGCCCAATATCACATCAAACTCATCAAATGGCAGTAACATCAAATCAGCCAGGAAACAATAACCTCTTACCATCAGTGGACAATTTTTACAAATTTTATCCACCAAAATAGATTGGCCAAAGGGGTTCGAGACTTTAACCACAAATTCAGTAGGTTCAACAAATAAATCTTTAACGCATGCAAGCTTTACAAGTATATATGAATGTGTAGAATCGGGATCAATTAATGCAGTAATATCAATATCAAGTAAAGAAATTGTACCAGTAATAACATCGGGTGCTGAGGCATCTTCTCTGGTACAAATGACATATGTCCTAGGAGGTGCTCGTGTCTCAGGCCTACTTGCAGTATCTTTTGTAGCTCCTCGGCTACCACTGACATTACCGAATGGTTGAGATGGTTTACCCCTCAAAGATGGATTACTCGGCTTCGATATATACTAAGCTTTTTTTTTCACTTCTTTCTGGATAATCTCTGAGGAAATGGTCAAAAGAATCACATCGGTAACAAGCCCCGCTCTTAAATCGACATTCACCAAAATGAGCTTTATTACAATCATCGGCATCTCGGCAGGGGTACCAACATCGCCAACACCGGTCGAGATGGTGTGAAAGGTCTTGGATTAATGCACTTTGTGAACCTCGCTCTCTCAAGAATACCTAGTGGTGAGGTAGAAACGGTCCCGGTACTTCTTCAATTTCTTTGGAGCAGCGGCGAGATTTTCCCATTGGTCTTTTACTAAAAATTCGAGCTTCCCTCTCAGCCTGTTTCTTTTCTTTGCTCAATTCTTCTGCTTTATAAGCTCGCTCTGCCAGTGTAGCAAACTCTTGAATTTCTAGAATTCCAATAAGTAGTTTAATTTTTTCATTCAACCCTTCTTCGAATCGTTTACACATTTCAGCTTCCGACTGGAACCATTCTCGAGCATATTTACTCAACCGAACAAATTTTCTTTCATACTCAGATACTAATCTATTGCCTTGTTTTAGCTCAAGAAATTCTTTTCTTTTCTGATCAAGGAATCTCTGACTGATATATTTCGTTTTGAACTCAGTCTGGAAGAATTCTCATGTAATTTCTTCTTTCGGAACAACTGAAGCTTTAGTATTCCACCAATGATAAGCTGTGTCTTTTAGCAGTGAGACGGCACATTTCAAACATTCTTCTAGTGTGCAAGATAATTCCTCCAAAACCCGAGTAGTATTCTCTAACCAAAATTCAGCCCGTTCGGGATCATCATCAACTGCTGCTCGAAATTCTTCGGCCCCATATTTTAGATTTTATCGATCGGAGCTTTTCCTTTTCTAATGATTCGATGCACACTGCACTGTGGAATTTGGGGCAGGTGGAGAAAGCAGGAGAGTGAGCTTGTTGTTCTTTGACCTTTGTAGGGTTAGTTCTTATATCTTGAGTAAACCATTCATTCATCATTTGAAAGAAGGCTATTTTTGCCTCCTCCCCTTGACCTCTATATCGGGCCTTCATCGCTAGTTTTTTCTCTTTGTGTCTTGAGCCGGAGCATGACTCCCGACTTTCTCAGTTGAGCTCGGTCAGATGACATTACTATAAGGAAAACACAATTTAAATGGTCAGGAGATATCACACTATCAAAAATAATTTAAATGGCATGTATAGCTAATCCGTATTTGCTATGTCGATCCTAGAACCGGCTAAACTGTAGCTCTGATACCAACAAATGTAACACCCCCTACCCGTATTTGATATCAGAATAGAGTACGAGGTGTTACCGGAGTTTACGATTTTTTTTACCTCTACATAACCCCTTTATAAATATTTAGCCTTCCCTACAATTTTAAATCGAGACCAATCTACATCAACATATTTTCATAATAGATTCATGCATATTATAAGATAACTTCAACATATATCAAAACAAGATTTATTAGCCATACCAATGGCTAACCTTACATTCATTTCATATTAACATCTACTTTATTAGCTTATACATGCCATTGTTTTCCAAAATCAAGTTTCTTTATATACCAAAATCTTAAGGTTGATAGTGTGATGTGTCTCCGACTGAATCCGACCTCCGAGCTCTTAACACTACAAAACAGGGGAAAAAGAAACAGGGTAAGCACTTTGTGCTTAGTAAGCCCATGTAACAAGAATTATACTTACCTAATATTTTCAATACAATGCAATAAACATTCATATATCCATTCAATGCATTATTACCCTATCAAGCACAAACTCAACATTCAAGTTAGCCCAACAATTTCCATGAATCAATAATTTATACCATGATTGATGAGCTCATCAATACCATGATTTCCATTTCCTTGTTATTTTTCCATATTTATCTCGTTCAATTACTCGGAATTTCGATGAATTTTCAGAGGTACACTTTAGTGTACAAATCCAGATCCGTCAATTCATGTTCATGTGCGCACATTTCCATTTTAGAGAGCACACTCCTGCGAACCTCATCCTTACAAAGGGGTTACCAGTCCAGGCTAAATCCCCTGCAACGACAATTGCTCTAATGAGCTTGGATGCGAATACAGTCCAGGCTAAATTGGACCTAATTTGGATTACCCGTCCGGGCTAAATCCATTTTCCACATATTCTTCGGGAGGGCTATATCAGGATAGGATCACCCGTCCGGGCTAGACCCTTTTTACCGTCAATTCCTTTTCAGAGATCCATCAAATTTTCCTTTCATTTAACCGGGATTTCTTCCCCTTTTTACCAAATATATCAATATTTTATCAATTTTCATAAAATGAACATTCAAATTATATTCACATCAATAACATACATTTCAAGCATTTAAGAATATAATTCAAGTTACACGAACTTACCTCGATACTAGTTCGTATACAAAATCTACTAATCCAGGACTTTTTCCTTTCCTCGATCTAGCTTCGTATTTGAGTTTTCTGGATCTATTAAATATCTAAGCTTCAAACTTTCAATTTTCCCCTTTTCTTCTTTCGTTTCTCTTTTTCTCTCTTTCCTTCACGTTTGCTCTCTGTTCTTCTCTTTCTTTTTATGTTTTTTTTCTTTTCTCCTTTCTTTTTATAATATATATTATAATAATTATCTTTATAAAAAATCTCAGATTTTTATACAATACACCGCCTCAACTATACAAAATGGCTTAATTGCTATTTTGGTCCTTTATAATTTCTTTTAATCTATAATTCAACTTTTACTTCTATTTCAGTTTAGTCTTTTTCATTTAATTACCTACCCAAACGTTAAAATTTTCTAACGAAATTTTAATATCACATTTCTAACATTTTATAAATATTTATAAAAATATTTCCTATCATATAAATATTCATGCAAATATATTGAAATAAATTTCTCTTTAAATCGGATTTATGGTTACGAAACCATTGTTCCGATAACCTTGAATTTAGGCCATTACATGCATGTATAAATAGGGTGGCAAAATGGCTTTGCAAATAGCCTATTTTTGTCCACACGGGCAGAGACACGGGCGTGTGTCTCAGCCATGTTCGAAACATGGCCATGTTACACCGCCGTGTGTCCCCTGGTGTTGATATTAAAATGAAGTCAGTATGCTCTACACAGTCTCACACACGGGCGTGTGACCGGCCATATGGTACAAGTCAGTATACCCCTTATTGGACACACGGCCTAGCACACAGGCGTGTGACTTGGCCGTGTTGCATAAGTCAATATACCCTATAGTTTTGGCACGGCCTAGCACACGGCCTAACATACGAGCGTGTGTGGCAACTTCTAAGGGCACACGGGCTAGACACACGGGCGTGTGGTTGGCCGTGTGACCCAAGTCAGTATGTACCCCCTATTTTCACACGACTAGAGACACAAGCGTGTCTGATGGCCGTGTGAGACACAAGGCCTGGTCATACGAGCGTGTGTCCTCTGTATTGAGAAAAATTTTCAAAGTTTCGTAGAAGCTTTATAAGTTATCATTTTAGTCCCGAACCGCTCCTAAAGCATGTTTAAGGCCTCGTAGGCTATTGTAAGGGACAAATTTAATGATGATTGTATGAAATGATTGAATGCATGAGAAAAGTACAGTTATATGTGTTATAAGGCCGATAATGTTCCGTAACCCTATTACAGCGTTGAATACGGGTGAGAGGTGTTACAGTAAATCCCTAAAATCAAGAGATAGACTAATCTCGTTCATCGATGTAATTTGATCTTGACCGTCGGTTTTGAGGGAGCTCAACTATAAATAGAGAGCCTCCCCCTCATTTGTATCTCATCAATTGTATGTTGAATTCTTAAGAGTAATAGAATTCTTTGAGCATTGACTCAAACACTTTGTGTGCATTCTTTCTTTGGCTTTCTATTGTTCATTTGTAGCTTCTTTTGGCACAATTGCTTCCGCTATACAAATTGGTGTCTTGTAGGACTTTTAAAGGAATCTTCACTTTGGGTGTAAAGACTGACTTAGGCGAGTTTGGACGAATGGATCGCCTAAGGCCACGCGGATCTAGACGAAAGATCGCCTAAGTGGTATCTTAGTTATTGGTTCAAAGGCATTGTTAGGATGTCGAAAGAAGTTATTGTTCAGAATGAGCCAATGCAGACCCGTGAGAGGGCCAAAAAAATAAGTCGCTCGAGGGACATACTGACAGCTTTGGAAAATCGAGTGGTTAATCTCGAGGATTCCGTAGGGAACATGAAGGAGACACTTGAGTTGGTCAACGGACGCACAAATGGATTTGATTTAATGGAAGAGTAACTCAGAGATTTTGTGTTAGATTCTCTCGGTGCCAATGCGGAAAAGATGAATGAATTAGTCAATTCCACTATGAAAAAGCTGGCAGAGAGGGATGAGAATCTTGAGGATATGGTGTTAGCCATGAAGAAGGAAATTGAAGAGCTTAAGGGAGAGCTCACGATTTACAAAGCTGCTTTGAGTAATGGGATCTTGTCTTTAAGGCCGAAGCAACAAGCAATGGATGTTCCCAAACCGGAAAAGTTCAAGGGTGCAAGGTCTGCAAAAGATATGGACAACTTCTTGTGGGAAATGGAGCAATACTTCCGAGCGATGGGCATCAAGGATGATGCCATTAAGGTAAATATTGCTTCAATCTATTTTACTGATGTGGCTCTCTTGTGGTGGCGTCGTAGGTCCACGGTTAAGAAACGTGGTGGGAACGCAATTGGGACTTGGGAGGAGTTCCAAAGGGAGTTGAAGAAGCAGTTTTACCCACAGTATGTTAAGAAGGAGGCTCGAACTAAGTTGCGTCATCTCACGCAACGAGGCACTGTTCGAGAGTATGTTCAGGCATTTAGCGAGTTGATGCTTCAAATCTCTTACTTGAACAAGAAAGAAGCGTTCTATTGGTTCAAGGATGGGTTAAAGCCGTAGGCAAAGCATGATTTGTGTAGGTAACGAATCACCGAACTTACTGTAGCCATGGCCGAAGCAGAGTCCTTTGTTGAGCTTGGTCCAACGAAAGACAATTTTGAGTCGTCTAAGAACAATGGAAAGGGTAATGGTAAGAGAAACCATGAAGAAGATGAAGAGGGACATAACAATGATGGCAACAGTACTGATAACACAAGTGGAAATGGGAAACCATGAGATGCGAAGTAGGGATCAACAATCCAAGGGACAAGGGAAAGAGGATAAAATGCTTCCTTTTTCAAGGACCACACATGGCGCAAATATGTCCGAAGAAATCGATGATTTCGGCTATCAAAAAGAAAGATGGGTCGAAAGAAGAGGCGAAGCCTATTGAGGGAAAGACATCGAAGGTCAATTCGATGGTGCTTATTCCTAAGAAAAAGGAATAGTGAAGAAGGGTTGATGTTTATGGACATCAACATTGTAGGTCAGAAGCGGAGTGCTCTTATTAATACGATAGCATCGGACTTGTTCATACCAAAAAAATTTGCGAAGAAGTTTTATCTGTCGATTAGGAAATCGAACAAAAAGATCAAGACAGTAAATTCTGAGGAGGCCCCAACTGTGGGAGTAGTTCGTAATGTGGAGCTACAAATCGGCAAATAGAAGTGTAATGAAGACTTTGAGGTAATCCAATTAGATGATTACGATTATGTACTTGGCTTAAACTTCCTTGACAAGATCCAGACAGTTCTATTTTCATGGGCTGATCAAATTCATATTGTCACTGGTCTGTTATCAAAGATTGTTGTGCCAGTGCATCGGGATATGAAGGTTGGGACTAATGTGTTGTCGTCAATCCAACTAGTCGAAGATGTTTCATATGGGAAAAACATTAACTCGATAGAACGGAATGCTACGAAAGCCCCTTCGAAAAAGTTAGTGGAGCATGAAACGGATATGAGACCTGTGGAGTTAACTGTGGAACCTTCACCTTTGGGGAATGTGGATTGCGTATTGGACTTCGAGGGGAAAGAAGAGATGCAAAAGCAGTCGAAACGAGTAAATGTTACGAGTAAGGTACATTGCAAACACACTGATAGTGTTTTGAATTCTAACTTGTTGGCTTGGCAAGGTTATAGGGGCCCTTTCGAAGTTCTTAAACAAAGAGGCCGAGGGACTATAAGCAGAACGAAGCCAAGATGTGAGAATCTAGGGGATTCCAATGGGAACAAGTCAAAACTGGGGCAAATTAGAGTGGAGACTTCTTACCAACGAGATGTACCAATGAGTGCAACGGTTCAAGTTAAGAGGTAAGACAACCCGATTGCAAGACAAGTCGGGAAGAAGCCAAGGCAACGGGAAAGTTCCAAGGTGAATCAAGTCAGTGTCATTTAGGAGTCGCAACGAGGGCGTTGCGAGAATGGGTGGGGGAGAATATCACGGGCCAAAGTGCAAAACCCGTGATCATGGCACAAGATACGCCCCATGGAGGTTTATCGATTAGATGAGGAACATTTAGCCCAAGAGAACTGGACTGATTCAAAGAACTGTTGGAGAAGCCTGTCAGATTGAAGCATGATTGGCTCGATAATGAAGATATGACAACTTAGGCTATTTTTAGTAAGTAGGGGAATCATATCTTGTAGATTCGATTTGATATGATGTAATCTTGTAAATCCGTAAAATCAAGGGATAGGCTAATCTCGTTCGTCGGTGTAATTTGATCTTAACCGTCGGTTTTGGGGGAGCTCAACTATAAATAGAGAGCCTCCCCCTCATTTGTATCTCATCCATTGTATGTTGAATTCTTAAGAGTAATAGAATTCTTTGAGCATTTACTCAAACACTTTGTGTGCATTCTTTCTTTGGCTTTCTGTTGTTCATTTGTAGCTTCTTTTGGCACAACCGCTTCCGCTATACAAATTGGTGCCTTGGAGGACTTCTAAAGAATCCTCACTTTGGGTGTAAAGGCTAACTTAGGCGAGTTTGAACAAACCGATCGCCTAAGGCCGCACGGATCGCGAGATGAAAGATATAGCCCCGTGACACAAGAATCCTGAAAAAGGAAGTAATGACCATAGAATGTCACAGACTGTTGTAACTTTTTGATGCTATAAAATTTAACATATAAATTAAGACATATAAGCTAATGGCATCATGTAACTTTTTCTTAATGTATGAACATTATGTTTGGATGTAAAATATAATTCTCAAACTATTTATTACTTCTAATATTTTGCATTTTAGTTTAGAGGATAATTAAATTATTTGTTTCGCTAATGATATTATAACACATTAAATATTTATTGCAGTTTAAAAATAATAAAGTAGGCTATATATGAATTTTCTAATATTAGATATTTTTATTTTTATTAATTCATATTTTAATAATAATTATATTAAAAATATTATTAAATATTATACTATTTTTATTAAATTATATTTAATAATAATTATATTAAATTATAATTAAATTATTTATTTTTATTTTTATTAAATTGTATTTAATAATAATTCTATTAAAATTTAATAATAATAACAATAATCATCTACCTACCAAAAATTATATTAAGGGTACTTTGGTCATTTTAGTTTTTTTTCCTTGTGCTATTACAACATCTATTCCATTTAACGAAACACAAGAATACTATTACAGTTTTATTCCATTCCATTCAACTAAACAATTGAATTATTGATTATAATTTTATTCAATTACAGTGAACCAAATGTACCATAAACGGTTTGTTTCAGACTAGTTTATAATAATATATACATATTTCTTTTGTATTTATTATAAAAACCAATTAATATATAATATTAAAAAAAAATTTAATATTAATCTCATTATAGGTTCTTATCATATTTACTCTCTTTTGATACAATCTTAAAATTATCTATAGCCCGTCTCCAACCCTTAAATAGGAGGATGATGCACTTCAATGCTCTCGAACCCACATCCTCCTGTACTGACAGGAATATTAAAAGTTGGACATACTGCAATTTTATACTTTTAATTCTTCAATCTTAATTTTTTAATCACTACAAAATCATATGTAAATAAATTAATAATATTACCAACGTATTAAATAATAATGTTATTTTCAATTATAAAATAAATGTTTCATATATGTGTTTGTCTTGTGGTAGCAACTTTTTATATAATGTATTTTTTGTATAAGCCTCTTTTCTTGTTTTTGGTATATTACTTTTTTATTAAATTAAATAGTTTAAATTTTAGTGAAAGTGTAATTAAAAGGTCACTTTTAACACTTTTTACGAGTTTAAATAAATGTTACTTTTACTCTTCAATAATATTATTTAAACATTTACAAAATAAATGTAAATAAATTATTGATAATATTATCGATATATTAAATAATAATGTTATTTTCAGTTATTTCATATGTGTCTATCTTGTAATAATATATTTTTGTATAAGTATATTGCATTTTTTGTGTTTTTGTTGGTTGATAATAGAAATAATCCCGGTTTAAATAAAATAATAAGATATTGCTTATTGATTAAATTATAATGAGAGTGTAATTAAAGGTGTATTATTTCAACCCATCTTCTGAGTTTAAATAAACGCAATACAACTCTATCTTGAAGAGCTAAAACAACAGTTGTATCTTGAAAATTTTATATAAATATCTTAAAAGATTAAATTCCATAAAAATTGAGAATTGAGATTAAAGTTTGATTTAATTTAGATAATATCTTAAAGATTAAACTTAAAAAAAATTGAGAATTGAGATTAAAGTTGGATTCAATTTGGATGTAGACACTAATAAAAAAAATTAAGAATTAAGATTAAAGTTTGATTCAATTTAGATAATATCTTAAATATTAAATTTTAAAGAAATAAAAAGAAACTGAGATTTGACATTAAAGTTTAATTCAATTTGGATATTTACACTAATAACGGGTAAAAGTTAATTTTGATTTTTATATTTTAAAATTATGGAACTAGCTATTAGTTTATAAGTTCAATGTTAAACATTAAATTCAATATCTTTTAGTTTTAATATTAAAAACTATTTTTAACATTTTATATTTAAATTTTTCTAATTCAAAACAAAATAATAATGTCATTTATTGAAAAAAAATTAAATTATATCAAATATAATCGAATTAAACTTTATAAAAATCAACTTTTATCTTTCATGGAATGAGATTATGCTAATATATATTTTAATTTTATAATGGTTTGTTTTCATAAGTGAAGTAACTATTGAAATTACTAAATTATCTAATCCATCAAGAGAAGTAAGATCGATATTGAATTCATCAATTTTATGATTTATTAGGAATGTGTCATTGTAACAACCCGGGGTACGTTCGGTCGACCGACGTCCCAGGGGTGAAGTTACCAAATATTCGCTTACAAAAATTTCCCCAATCCAAAAATTTAATTTTCGTTTGAACTTATTTAAATTGGGCAAATACGAAAGATACTGATTGAGAATTTACTAGATTGATTACAAAATATTCGCTTCCAAAATAAAACTGCACGTAAAAAAAAAATGACACATTCAGCCATCGCCCCGATGATTACATATCACAAATTAAATACAAAAGGAATAGGCTCACAAGATAGCCGTAGGTTGGCTAGGTCCCTTGTCGAAGACTCCACAAATGGTAACCACCTGAAATTTTGAGAAAAAAGAATGAATTAATTCCGAGCCAGACTCGAAAGAAATTATATGGTACTCAATTAAGCCTTTGCCAAACTCCCCAATTGACTAAATGGAAATAACATATGAAAATCATCTTCTTTCTTTTTTCTTTCTCTCTCTAGAACACCAAACAACTATTGTTACAGCTTTCTCACAAGACGAGGGGTGGCATGGGCCTCGACCCCCTAAAATATAAAATTACTATTTAAACTCTTAAAATTTTTAAAAAAATTTTAAACTACACACAATATTTCACATTCATACAAGGTAACTAATTTTTAAACCACTCATATGCACATATATGTATGGATAATCAATAAGAGGTGTGATATGGGATGCCCTAAAAATATGCCCCTATAAGGCCTTCAAACACCCCTCGCCCCCTTTATTAAAACAGTGCCGAACTTCTCACGCCTTTACCATCCATCCGAAACTCCGCAAAGTCATGTCATTCCCACAGTTCATCATTTCATGCCCCATTAATAACCAACCCAAACCTCAGCAAAGCCATATAGTCATAATAGTTGTCGTAACCATTTTTTTTGTAAAATGGGAATCGACTTTGGTTTAAAAATGAAAATAAAACGGGAGTCGCCACCGATCTTTATTTGGTGTGATCAGATCACCTTTGTTTTAATAAAATGTTTTGGTTTACTAAAACAGTGCTTTTGGTCTACGAAATTTGAAAAAACGGGTTCGGGAGTCGGTTACGCACGAGGAAGGGTTAGCACCCTCGATACGCCCAAAATTGGTACCTAATTGATTAGTTAACGACTTACTGTCGAAAATCGAAAGGATTTTGAAATACGATCTTCTTTGCTTAAAGAAAACTGGAATAAATTAGAATGGATGCCAATACCCTCCTATTTCGAAGAAGTAAAAATGTCACACCCAGTAAGTTAGGGTACGACATTTCGAATTCCGGAAACTGAGTTTGTCTTTTGACTTTAAAAACTCATATATTTAAGCTTGTGGAGGATATTCGATTATTTGGGTCAAATGAAAAATCGGAACCCAGTAAGTTAGGGCATGATTTCTCGAAAATCCAAATACAGAATATTGTCTGGGTTTAGAAAATCTTATCTCGAAATAAGAAAACGTCACATCCAATACGTTAGGACACTACGTCTCGAATTCTCGAGAATAAGCCTTTTTATTTAAAACTTGTATTTTGTTTTAAAGGATATTCCGTTATTTAGGCTAAACAAGAAAATTTGAAATCTAGTAAGTTAGGACATGGTTTTCTCGAATTTCTAAAACGCGAAATATTACCTTATTTTGAAACTTTTTATTTTAAAACGATAGTGGGTATAATATTTAAAAGCCATGTATGATTTGTTTAGATTAAAAAGATGATTTCAATTGAATAAAAATGTTTGGGTTTAATACACAATGTAATGACATAATATGAAAATAATAACGATCATGAAACAATAATACATGAATACGAAATTATATAATGAACTATAATAATATGACAATACAAATAAATAAATTATGGCTCATGCAAAAGCAATAACTAAACAATATACACCATCTAAGTAATAACATTAATAAACAAAGACCAATGAACTTAACAATTTAAAGAGAAATAATACATAAATCAATTTAAAATAATTAGCAAAATGATTTAAGTAAATAATTCGTAATAAAAGTTTAAAATAAATAATATGTAAAGCAATTCAAAATAATATAAAAGGTTTAAAATAAATAATATATAAAGAAATTTAAATACCTAATATAATAAATAAAACAGTTTAAAATAACTAATATATATAAAATATTAAAGTTGATAAATAAATAACAAATTAAAGGTTTAAAAATCAACGGATTAGGGACTGATTTAAAATAGAAATGAAATTACGGGCCTAAATTAGAAAATGCGCTAAGACTGAGGGACCGATCGGGGCAATATTCCTAGCCTTCTTATGCGCATTTATGGTCAAGGACTGTAACACCCCTATCCCGAGTCTGTCGCCGGATTAAGGTTAGGAGCGTTACTGGACATATCGGAAACGTTTACAGACAAAATCATACATTCAATCATCATTCTCAGACATAATGTCCCTTAAACGGATCTTCGAGACCTTAATCATGCTTAGAAGTTGAGTCGGGACTAAACTGAAACACATATGAAATTTCATGAAAATTTAAAACTTTTCTAAAATACAGGGGAAACACGCCCATGGGAGGAGACCGTGTGCCCTCCACGGCTTCTAGACACCCCTGTGTGTCCTTTCGTATCTATATACTGACTTGATCCCCATGGCCACCAGACACGGCCATGTGTCCTAGCCGTGGTCCTATACTGACTTCCCCAACACGGCCACCAAACACACCCGTGTTAATGCCGTGTTGTTTTTAGGCTACATTCTGCCAATTCACCCACGGTCTTAGGCACGCCCGTGTGCCACAACCGTGTGACATTATAGGTCATTTACAAGGCCAAAATGTCACCCATAAGGGTCAAACCTACAAGTCATATTTAACAAGATATCTCATGCACATATAACCATTAAAACATACCAAATTATTCATTCCAATCACGCATTCAATACCAAGTCCAACCATATCAACCATTACACATAGCAACTAATCATACCAAAACAACTTCTCATATCACATTCATTTAAGCACAACATCAATTCATAAATAGCCAAGTCACATGGCTAAAATCAAACAACAACTATACCAAAATACTAGCCTATACATGCCATATCTAGCCATATACAATTTCAAAATGTACCAAAAAGAGTTTAATAGTGTGATGTCGATCCATGACAGTCCCGAGCCTTTAGTAGCTTTGACGACCTATAAAACAGAGAAAACGCACACAGAGTAAGCTTTCCAAAAGCTTAGTAAGTCAATATACAAACAATCTTGATATATGAAGCATGTAAACATATAACCACATTGGCACATTTCTTCTACAGGGCAATTTCTCACATTTATACTTTAATTCATATTCTTAGCCAATTTGCCACATTTATCAATTCAGAATCATATACACAAAGTTTTTCATATATGCTTTCATGTAACATATTTCCAATCCACCATAGTAAAACACATAGTCACTTACCTTATATACACATTTGGTGTATAATCAACTTACCTGAATCGGACATTCATTTACTTAATCTATCAAAGCTCGGATTTGTCATTCGTATTTCAGACTTGGCCGTTGAATCATAAGGAATCTAGTAGGATACCCAGAAGCTCGGAATAGTAGTACAATGCCATCGTCCCAGACGAGGTCTTACATGTACTCAGATATCGATGCCACTGTCCCGGACAGGGTCTTACACAAATCACAACGATGCCAATGTCCCAGACATGGTCTTACACGTAAGGATCATGATGATGCCAACGTCCCAGACGTGGTCTTACACATAATCAGATATCGATGCCACTGCCCCGGACAGAGTCTTACACAAATCTCAAATCAATGCCAACGTCCCAGACGTGGTCTTACATGATAAAAACAGAACAGATATCTATGACGTGACTTAGCCAATCCTATCTATTCCTAGGTTCGTAGGGGCTTCTCGGACTTAATTACTATATCGAACTTATCTCGGTATTCAAGTACATACCTCTCATAAGCATTCATTATCATCATTGAACATATGAACAATTACAAATGCATACATATTCATTTATTTGTATAGTGACTTACCTCTGATTCGATTTTATTGGAATGAAAATGGCTACTCGTTTACTTTTGCTTTTCCGCGATCTAAAAATCTGTTTTCCTCGGTTCTTGATCTAAACACATTCAGAATTAATCCTTTTATTCACTAATTCATTCAATTCAATCCAAGGACACATATTTAGGGCTATTTGTAAATTAACCCTCAAATTTGTACACATTATCAATTTAGTCCACTTTTCTCAAAACATCAAATACACAAAATCAATATACAACCAAGCCTAGCCGAATGTATATATACATCATACAAGCCCATACTTTTTATTAAATTGACAATTTAGTCCTCCAAAATAATATTTTCTCAATTTAGCCCTATTTAGCTGAATTCATGAAAAATTCAAGAACAAAGTATATTCATCTAGCTCCTATCTTTCATTTAACACCAAAAATCATCAAAAAGATTAACATCTCATCAATGGCATCTCACACAAATATCATCCATACTCAAAATTAGTACATGGGTTTTAAAGCTCTCGAAGCAACGATTGCAAAAACGTAGAAATTATCGAAAACGGATCAAAAACTAACCTTTAATTCAAGCTTGTAAGTGCCGAAACTTTAAAGCTTTTGTCTTTTCTTTTTCTTTATAACATTCGGCCAAAGGATGATAGAAACAAGGCCACCTTCTTTTTGTTTTTTATTTTTTTAACTAATAACTTATAAAATACATATAATATAAAATATCATATACATTAACATAAAAATAATAACCATTATTATAACATATAAACTCATGCATTTTAATGGTTTGCCGTCCACTAACCATGATAGTGGCTAAATTGCCACATAAGTCCTTAACACTTAAAAGCCACATCACTTAAGCACTTTAACAAATAACAAGCAACTTTCATATTTAATGCATTTTAATCCTTTTGACAAATTAACCACACAGACGGACAAATTAGCTCACAAAAATTTACCACATATTTAATCATATAATAACGACACAGAAAATAATATTAGAATATTATTCGGACTCGGATTTCATAGTCCCAAAAGTACTGTTCCGACTAGGGTATAAATCGGACTGTTATAATTCTCCCCCCTTAGGGATTTTCGTCCTCGAAAATCTTACCGTTAAACAGGTTCGAATATTGTTGTCTCACTAAATCTTCAGGCTCCCAAGTAGCCTCTTCAATTCCATGTCGATTCCACAATATTTTCACTAACGGGATTTTCTTGTTTCTCAACTCTTTCACTTCACGAGCTACAATATGAACCGGTTCCTCTTTATATGTCATATCAGATCGGATTTCAATTTCAGAAGGAGCAACCACATGTGACGGATCGGATCGATATCTACGGAGTATCGAAACATGAAATACGTTATGTATCTTTTCTAGCTCAGACGACAATTTTAATCTATATGCAACAGGTCCGACATGTTCAATGATCTCATATGGTCCGATGAATCTCGGACTCAATTTGCCTTTACGTTCGAATCGAAGCACTTTCTTCCACGGAGACACTTTCAGAAGTACTTTGTTGCCGATTTCAAATTCTATATCTTTTCGTTTCAAGTCTGCAAAAGACTTTTGATGATCAGATGCTACTTTCAGACAATCTCGAATCAATTTCACTTTCTGTTCTGAGTCTTTTATCAAATCGACCCCGTGAAGCTTATTTTCACTAAGTTCAGTCCAATACAGAGGTGTACGACATTTACGCCCATACAAAGCTTCATATAGTGCCATTTTAATACTCGACTGAAAACTATTGTTGTATGCAAATTCAATCAAAGGTAGATATTGATCCCATGAACCATTAAACTCAAGTATGCAGCATCTTAACATGTCTTCAAGAATCTGAATAATTCGTTCAGACTGACCATCTGTTTGCAGATGAAAAGCTGTACTGAAATGTAATTTCATGCCCAAAGCTTCTTGCAATTTCTTCCAGAATCTCGACGTAAATACAATAGACAGTGGCACCCCGTGCAATCTCACAATCTTAGATATATAAAGCTCGGCTAATTTGTCAAGTGAGTAATCAGATCTTACCGAAATAAAATGGGCTGATTTAGTTAATCGGTCAACTATGACCCAAATTGTGTCTTTTTTTCTCAAAGTCAGGGGCAAACCAGAAACAAAGTCTATTGTTACTATATCCCATTTCCACTTCAGAATCAGAATCGGTTGTAATAACCTAGACGGAACTTGATGTTCGGCTTTCACTTGCTGACAAACTAAACATTTTGAAATAAAGTCAGAAATATCCCTTTTCATGCCAGACCACCAGTAGTGTCATTTTAAATCATGATACATTTTAGTACTTCCCGGATGAACAGATAGACGACTATTATGTGCTTCATTCATAATCAACTGAATCAACTCTGGATTTCTCGGAACACAGATACGACCTCGAAATCTCAAACAATCATCAGTATCTTGGAATTCAGATTCAGAATTTACTTCACACTGAGTTCGTTTCACTAGCAGCTCATTATCAAAATTTTGAGCATCGCATATCTGTTGTAAGAACAACGGTTTTGCTTTTAATTCTGCTAACACAGAACAACCATCAGTTAAATCAAACTGAGCATTCAAAGCATGTAATGCAAACAATGATTTTCGACTCAAAGCATCTGCAACAACATATGCTTTACCCGGATGATAGTCTATCACAAGCTCGTAACCTTTTAACAACTCAAACCATCTTCTCTGACGCAGGTTCAAATCTTTCTGAGTCATCCAATATTTCAGACTTTTATGATCTGGAAACACGTGACATTTCTTACTATACAGGTAATGGCGCCAAATCTTAAGTGCAAACACAATCGCAGCAAGCTCAAGGTCGTGCGTCAGGTAATTCTTTTCATGAGGCTTCAATTGTCTCGAAGCATAGGCTATAACTTTGCCTTCCTGTATCAAAACACATCCCAGGCCATTTAGCGAAGCATCACTATATACAACAAATTCTTTACCCGATTCTGGCTGTACTAACACTGGAGCTTCCGTTAACAGAGTTTTCAACTGATCAAAACTTTCCTGACATTTATCAGACCATTCAAATTTAACATCTTTCTGAAGTAATCTAGTCAATGGAGTAGCTATTTTCGAAAAGCTTTTCACAAATCTACGATAATAACCAGCCAAACCCAAAAAACTGTGGATTTTAGATACATTTCTCGGAGCTTTCCAATTCAAAATAGCAGAAATCTTACTCGAATCCACTCGGATTCCAGAAGCTGACACGATATGTCCCAGAAAACTAACCTCGTGCAACCAGAATTCACATTTGCTAAATTCCGCATACAACTGCTTTTCTCTCAAAGTTTGTAACACGGTTCTCAAATGTTCAGCATGTTCAGTCTCATCATGCGAATAAATCAAAATGTCATCAATAAATATGACAACAAATCGATCTAGGTACGATCTAAAAATTCTATTCATCAGATCCATAAAGACAGCAAGAGCATTGGTTAATCCAAATGGCATAACTAAAAATTCATAATGTTCGTACCTCGTTCTAAAAGCAGTCTTTGGAATGTCTGAATCTTTCACTCTCAACTGATAATATCCCGATCTCAGGTCAATCTTTGAAAACACTGAGAGCTCCTTTTAGCCCGATCAAATAAGTCATCAATCCTGGGCAACGGATATTTATTCTTTATTGTTACCTTATTCAACTGACGATAATCGATACACATTCTTATTGTGCCATCTTTCTTTTTCACGAACAGAACAGGAGTTCCCCAAGGCGAAAAGCTTGGTCTAGCAAACCCTCTATCGGTCAATTCTTGCAATTGCGACTTTAACTCTTTCAACTCTATTGGTGCCATTCTATACGAAGCTACCGAAATAGGTGTAGTACCAGACAACAAATCAATACCAAATTCAACATCACGAATCGGAGGTAAACCCGGTAACTCTTCAGGAAATACATCAAAAAACTCACAGACAACAGGCATTGATTCAATTTTCTTTTTGGACATTTTCGAATCAATCACATAAGCGAAATATGCCTCATATCCCTTTTTCACATAACTCTGAGCTTTCAAAACAGATATCACAGTAGGCAATCCATTCAAATCATTAGACTCAACTCGTACAATCTCATCATTCGGACATCTCAAATCTATAGTCTTTCTTTTGCAGTTCACAATAGCATCATGCATAAATAACCGATCCATACCTAGAATAATATCGAATTCATCAAACGGAAAAAGCATCAGATCAGTAGGGAAACAGATATCTCGAAACATTAACGGACAGTTGTTGCATACTTTGTCAACAAGGACACTCTTACCTAAGGGGTTCAATACTTTTATAGCAAACTCAGTAGACTCTACAGGCAAAGTCTTGTTGAATACTAAATTCATGCATATATATGAATGCGTAAAACCAGGGTCTATCAAAGCAATCACAGAAGTATCATAAAGAGTAAAAGTACCAGTTATAACATCTGGCAATGAAGCTTCTTCTCGAGCTTGGATAGCATACACTCTGGCTGGCGTTCTAGCTTCAGATATGACAACAATATCCCTCCTAATTCTCTGACTACAACTAACATTTCTGACATTCTCTGGTGGCCTACCTCTCATAGGTGCCTTATCAAATCTCAGATTCTGAACAGTCTCTAGTTCGACAGACTCAGGGAATCACGTATAAAATGATCAAGTGATCCACATCTGAAGCAAGCTCTGTCATTTAATCTACAGCTTCTCGAATGTCTTTCTCCACAATGTTTACATTCCGGTCTCTCAGATCGAACATTTCCAACACTAGCCACTGAAGTTGCTAGGGTTTTAGAACTCATTTGCGGTCTTGATTGATTTCTATTTGAATGTCCCACGTTATCTCTAAAACGACTTTGATTATCTCTGAATCTTTTCGGAGCAGACTAAAATGATTTACTCTGAAATCTCTTTTTCACATCTCGAGCTTCAGACTCAGCTTTTCTCTTATCTTTCCCGAGTGCCTTAGCTTTGCAAGCTCTGTCAACGAGTACAACAAACTCTTTTATTTCTAAAATCCCGACTAATAGCCGAATATCTTCATTAAGGCCATCTTCGAACCTTTTGCACATTATAGCTTTAGATGATACACATTCTCGAGCATACTGACTCAGTCTCACAAATTCTCGTTCGTATTCTGAAATAGTCATAAGGCCCTGTTTAAGTTCTAGAAATTCTTTCCGTTTCTAATCAATGAATCTCTCACTGTTATACTTCTTTCGAAACTCAATCTGAAAGAAATCCCATGTGACTCGTTCTCTCGGAACAACAGAAATCAGAGTTTTCCACCATTGATATGCTGCATCTCTGAGTAATGATACAACACATTTTATACATTCTTCCGGAGTCAGAGACATTTTATCAAATGCCCGGATCATATTTTCAATCCAGAACTCGGCCTTTTCAGCATCATCATGTTTAGTAGCTCGAAATTCTTCAGCCCCATACTTACGGATCTTGTCAACAGGAGGCTTACTTAACAGATTCAGATTTGCAGTTGGAGGTCTATCGGATGGCTGAGGGGGATTAACCGGGGGCGAAGGTTGCGAAATAGTCGGGTTATTCTTTACAAACTGAGTGAACCATTCACTCATCATCTGGAAGAAAGCTTGTTTAGCTTCTCCCTCTTGACCGCTTGTAGCCGGTCTCAATTCAGAAGGCGCTGTCACTTGCACGGGAGCAGGCATATTACTTTCTACGTCGCCAGCTACGGCTCTTTCGGGATCCATTACTATACGAAAACCACATTTTATACGTCAGGATTCATCACAATATCACAATTCAGATATATGGCATGTATAGCTAGACTTTGACATGCTACGTTAGTCCGAGAATAGGCTAAACAGTAGCTTTGATACCAATCAAATGTAACACCCCTAATCTCGAGTCCATCGCTGGATTAGTCCGGACATATCGGAAATGTTCACAGACAAAATCATACATTCAATTATCATTCTAAGACATAATGTCCCTTAAACCGGTCCTCGAGACCTTAATCATGCTTAGAAGTTGAGTCAGGACTAAACTGAAACACATATGAAATTTCATGAAAATTTAAAACTTTTCTAAAATACAGGGGAGACACGCCGGTGGGAGGAGACCGTGTGCCCTCCACGGCTTCTAGACACCCCCGTGTGTCCTTTTGTATCTATATACTAACTTGATCCCCACGGCCACCAGACACGGCCGTGTGTCCTAGCCGTGGTCCTACACTGACTTCCCCAACACAGCCACCAAACACGCCAGTGTTAATGCCGTGTTATTTTTAGGCTATATTCTGGCAATTCACCCATGGTCTTAGGCACGCCCGTGTGCCACAACCGTGTGACATTATAGGCCATTTACAAGGCCAAAATCCCACCCATAAGGGTCAAACCTACAAGTAATATTTAACAAGATATCTTAGCACATATGACCATTAAAACATACCAAATTATTCATTCCAATCATGCATTCAATACCAAGTCCAACCATATCGACCATTACATATAACAACTAATCATACCAAAACAACTTCTCATATCACATTCATTTAAGCACAACATCAATTCATAAATAGCCAAGTCCCATGGCTAAAATCAAACAACAACTATACCAAAATACTAGCCTATACGTGCCATATCTAGCCATATACCAAAAAGAGTTTAATAGTGTGATGTCGATTCGTGACAGCCCCGAGCCTTTAGTAGCTTTGACGACCTATAAAATAGAGAAAACGCACACAGATTAAGCTTTCCAAAAGCTTAGTAAGTCAATATACAAACAATCTTGATATATAAAGCATGTAAACATATAACCACATTGGCACATTTCTTCTACAGGGTAATTTTCTCACATTTATACTTTAATTCATATTCTTAGCCAAGTTGCCACATTTATCAATTCAGAATCATATATACAAAGTTTTTCATATATGCTTTCATGTAACATATTTCCAATCCATCATAGTAAAACAGATAGTCGCTTACCTTATATACACATTTGGTGTATAATCAACGTACCTGAATCGGACATTCATTTACTTAATCTATCAAAGCTCGGATTTGTCATTCGTATTTCAGACTTGCCCGTTGAATCATAAGAAATCCAGTAAGATACTCAGAAGCTCGGAATAGTAGTACAATGCCATCGTCCCAGACGAGGTCTTATATGTACTCAGATATCGATGCCACTGTCCCGGACAGGGTCTTACACGAATCAGAACGATGCCAATGTCCCAGACATGGTCTTACACGTAAGGATCATAATGATGGTAACATCCCAGATGTGGTCTTATATGCAAAACTCATATTGATGCCAACATCCCAAATGTGGTCTTACACATGAGCAGATATCGATGCCACTGTCCCGGACAGGGTCTTACACGAATCTCAAATCAATGCCAATGTCCCAGATGTGGTCTTACATGATAAAAACAGAACAGATATCTATGACGTAACTTAGCCAATCCTATCTATTCCTAGGTTCGTACGGGGCTTCTCGGACTTAGTTACTATATCGAACTTATCTCAGAATTCAAGTACATACCTCTCATAAGCATTCATTATCATCATTGAACATATGAACAATTACAAATGCATACATATTCATTTATTTGTATAGTGACTTACCTCTGATTCGGTTTATCGGAATGAAAATGGCTACTCGTTTACTTTCGCTTTTCCGCAATCTAAATTCGTTTTCCTCGGTTCTTGATCTAAACACATTCAGAATTAATCCTTTTATTCACTAATTCATTCAATTCAATCCAAGGACACACATTTAGGGCTATTTGCAAATTAACCCTCAAATTTGTACACATTATCAATTTAGTCCATTTTTCTCAAAACATCAAATACACAAAATCAATATACAACCAAGCCTAGCCAAATGTATATATACATTATACAAGCCCATACTTTTCATCAAATTGACAATTTAGTTCTCCAAAATAATATTTTCTCAATTTAGCCCTGTTTAACTAAATTCATAAAAAATTCAAGAACAAAGTATATTCATCTAGCTCCTATCTTTCATTTAACACCAAAAATCATCAAAAAGCTTAACATCTCATCAATGGCATCTCACACAAACATCATCCATACTCAAAATTAGTACATGGGTTTTAAAGCTCTCGAAGCAACGATTACAAAAACGTAGAAATTATCAAAAACGAATCAAAAACTAACCTTTAATTCAAGCTTGTAAGTGCCGAAACTTTAAAGCTTTTGTTCTTTCTTTTTCTTTATAACATTCGGCCAAAGGATGATAGAAACAAGGCCACCTTCTTTTTGTTTTTTATTTTTTTAACTAATAACTTATAAAATACATATAATATAAAATATCATGTACATTAACATAAAAATAATAACCATTATTATAACATATAAACTCATGCATTTTAATGGTTTGCCGTCCACTAACCATGATAGTGGCTAAATTGCCACATAAGTCCTTAACACCTAAAAGCCACATCACTTAAGCACTTTAACAAATAACAAGCAACTTTCACATTTAATGCATTTTAATCCTTTTGACAAATTAACCACACAGATGGACAAATTAGCTCACAAAAATTTACCACATGCTTAATCATATAATAATGACACAGAAAATAATATTAGAATATTATTCGGACTCAGATTCATGGTCTCAAAAGCACTGTTCTGACTAGGGTATAAACCAGACTATTACAAGGTCCCAATTGAAAACTTGGAGAAATGTACGGGTAAAATCTATAAAAAAAAGGGCCAATTGAATAGCGCAAATGGGGAAGGATCTATTGCGCAAATATCCCTTTTAAGGGATATGCACAACTCCTCTTTGTATCCAAACGGCGCCGTTTTGTTTATTATTTAAGTAAAAAAAAATTTATTCATTCTTTAGTGTTTTAGAAAGAAAAATCTGAGGCTCCCCCTTTCTTATTCTCTCAAAAACGAAAAGGCAGAGAACTCCTCCCCTCCTTCATCGTTTCATGCCCGATTATTGGACTTCCTCGACATTTCATCGCACCACCACTGCATCAGCGGCCGACGACGCACGGGGACAGGTCATAGTGCCTCGTTTGCAGCCCTCTTCGATGGCTGGACATTCTGTGCCCCGAAACGAAGGAAAAGGACCTTCAGCGCCCCTCCTAGGGTCGAGTTCCGTCCACGGATAAGGCGGACTCTGATGCTACGATCGAGGGGTTACGGGTAAGTCCCTTCGTTGTTTTTTTGTTTTTGTTTGCAACGATTCGAAATAGTAAAAAAATAAAAATAGAAATGATAGTAAATAATATAAAAAAATGAAAACGAAATCAACCTTTAATTTTTTTTATTTCTGATGATTCGTAGTTCGTAAAAAAGAGAGCAAGAAGCAAATACAAGGCTTGTCTCGATTTTTATAACTGATTCGCAAAGATCCCCTTTTGTTTTTTTATACTTTGTTTTTCTGTTGTTTTTTTTTCATTTTGTCTTCTTTGTTCTGTTTGTCGTTTTGCTCTTTGTTTCTTCTTGCTTGCGTGTTCTCTTGTCATTGCAGGTGTCAGAGGCGTGTGGGTAGAGGGGCGGTGCGTATGACTGCTGGCAGAGGTAGATGGAAGGCCGGCGGCTAGGCTTTAGGGTTTCCAAAACCCTAAAAATTTTCTGAAAAACTTAATGTTTTGGGCCTGTTGGGCCTTTCAAATTTGGATTATGTTTTTTTTTTGTAATTGGACTGTTAAAGGACTTGTTATTATTGGATTCTAATTTGCTTTTTTCTGTTAGGCCAAAATTGGCTACTACAGCTGCCCCTCTTTGCTCTTTGTCGTGTAATAAAAATTGAGCAAAGACTTCAAAAGAGCCAATTTTGCCTAGTCTTACCGAATCTTGACTTCTTTGGTGCTTCTGTTCTTCAAGTAGCCTCGCTTTGACCCACTGTGACTTTGGGGGTATAGGGATTTTTGCTTTGATCCACTCATCTGTAACTTCAAAGACATAGGGTTTGATGTGATCTGCTCTACTACAACTTCAGAGAGATAAGATCTGCTATCTTCAGCCTGTTCCACTGCAACTTCATGGAGATAAGATCTGATGTCTTCGATCTACTCCTTCAACTTCAGGAATGCGGTTGCTATATTCAATGCGCTCCGCAACATCGAGAATGCGGACTTGCTAATTTCGACCGCTCTCGCAGCATCGGGAATGCCGGACCTACTAACCGATGCGCGCATCGCAACATCGAATGCGGACTTGCTAACCCGATCTGCTCCTGCAATATTAGGAATGCCAGACCTGCAAACTCCGATCTGCTCCTACAACATCAGGAATGCCAGACCTGCTAACTTCGATCTGCTCCTGCAACATCAGGAATGCCAGACCTGTTAACTTCGATCTGCTCTCGCAACATCAGGAATACCAGACTTGCTAACTTCGATCTGCTCCTGCAACATCAGGAATGCCAAACCTTCTATCTTCGATCTGCTTCTGCAACATCAGAAATGCCAGACTTGCTAACTTCGATCTGCTCCTGCAACATCAGGAATGCCAGACCTGCTATCTTCAATCTGCACCTGCAACATCAGGAATGCCAGACTTGCTAACTTCAATCTGCTCCTACAACATCAGGAATGCCAGACCTGCTATCTTCAATCTGCTCCTGCAACATCAGGAATACCAGACTTGCTAACTTCGATCTGCTCCTACAACATCAGGAACGCCAGACCTGCTCTCTTCAATCTGCTCCTGCAACATCAGGAATGTCAGACTTGCTAACTTTGATCTGCTCTTGCAACATCAGGAATGCCAGACCTGCTAGCTTCACTCTCAATAAGCTTCAATCCTCGATCTACCCCACTAGGGACAATATCTGAAATCTTCGATATTGCTACATCGTTCTCTAGGGAACCCGTCTTGTAGAATTAGTTTTACGTGCTTATGCTTATGCAAATGATGAGGATACTATGATTGGAATGACTCAAATGCTCCTAACTACATGTGCTATGGATGACATTTACATGAATACAGAATGTCATGAGAATGATGATTTTTTCACAATGATTAAGATGCAATGATCGTAATAAATCGAATGCTCCTATCTAAATGATATTATGGAGGACATTTGCACGAATGCAGAATGTCATGATAATGATTCTTTGTTAAAAATATATAAGGATTAGGATGCGATGAATGAAACACTCCTAATGATGATGTATGGATGTAAAATGAAATGACCCTTTTTTAATGCTTAGGGTTGTCACTGCTCGTCGTCCATCAGAGTCTTATTACTGATGTATTACGCTGCTATCTCGCTCTGCTGGTACCTTTTCTAAAAAACTCAAAGAAACAATCATATTTTGCTCAAATGACTTGCCCCAATATAACTTCAAGGTTCATTCCATGGTACCTCTGAGACATTACGGCTTATACCATCGTCAGACCCTCTCTCTACAATTCAGAGAGGGTATAGGGTCTGTGTCATCTTCAATCCATCCCATTGCAACTCAAGGGTATGGAATTTGCATCATCTTCAACCCATCCCACTACGACTCGGGGGTATAGAATTTGTAACTTCTTCAATAAATTTGGTCTACTACACCTTCCATTCCTTGGGTGTCATGACCAGATGTGTATGTATGTCGAATTTCATTGAGAATAATCCCATTTAATGCTTGGGTTACTCATTGCTTGTCGAGGCTATATCACCGACGCAATATCTTACCTTTTTATTCAACTGACACTTTTGACAAAAATCTTAACAAGTAGTCTAAAATTAGACTCCTTTCCAACCTTAATTCTGGTGAGTTCTGAGCAACAGTCTTGTTTCAAGTTCTCGTATCGTTTAGAAGCTTTCAAAGTAATATGCGAAACTCCTTTTATGAAAGTGTTATTAGTCCACTAATCATTATCTCAATGCAAAATGCTGGAAAAAGATCATAATGATGGACGAAATGAAAATTTATTGGGAGCATAGCTCGAAACAAACAAGGTAATTAAAGCTAGCAAAGGCAAGGAAGAAGAAAGTTTATTAATAGTGTATTTTGAAAAGAAAAAGGTAATCAAAGATAACAAACTCAAAAAGGGTAAAATGGAAACTAGGTGCCTCAGATATCGCAGCCTGAGCTTCTCTGTACGAACCTCTTGAGGACCATTTTGAGCTTAATATGTGCTGAGGGGATCTAGAGTACTCTGTTGATGCCCCAAGACTTAACATCTCTCTTTCTTGTTAATTCGGAGAAAGCGAGACTACCGCATGCCCCGTTTTCGATCAAAATTTGAGCTGTCATTTTCGGGTTTTCAACTCAAATCCCCTTTGGTCTCAAGGCGCCCTTTGCGGGTTTTCGCCTTGGCCTCTCCTCTTTTTTTCTTTCTTTTCTTTTCCTTTCTTTTTATCTTCTTTTTTTTCTTTTTATTTTTTCTATTTGTTTGAAATATTTCTTGATTTGAACTTATAGGATTAGGAAAGTCCTGGTTATCCCTCTTAGTCAAAATCAACACCATTCTAGAGAAGGCATTCTTTACCCCATACGGTCCTTCCCAGTTTAGCATCTATTTTTCTCAGAAGTTCTTTTGTATGGGAAGGATCCTTTTCAAAACTAGGTCTCCTTCATGGAATTAGGGCGAACCTTTTCGTCATAATCTTGGATAGCTTTCCACCTTTTTTCTTCAATCAGGTTTACTTGATCATATCGAAATTAGATCCAACTTCATCTCTGATAAGCCTTAAAGAGAAGGAACCTCAACTTCGAAGAGAAAGGCGTTACCCCGGTGGGGGTCCTAACAAACGTTCAACAAGCACAGATGCCAATCCTTATGAGCCTCAATTATTTTTCCAGAATCTTTTTTTTTACCGTTCGTTTTGGGGCGATACGGTATTTAAACTTGAGCAATCTGCAAACTTTCGATGTCGCGCTGTTGTTCAAATTTCATACATCGTCAGATATGATCTCTTTTTGGGATTCCATATCGACATAGAAATCGCTGACTATCGGCTTTATGACATCGGCGCATGAAGTAGCTTCCGCCCACTTGGTGAAGTAATTGACGACCACGTAGGTGAATCGATACCCGCCAGAAGCTTGTGGCAAGATCGATCCACTGCGATCCATGCCCCACATGGAGAAAATCATAGATTCTACTTATTCTTTGTAAGGTGGGATCTGTTTCTCATCTTATTTTACAATCCTTAACAAATTAGGAAATGATCTACAGTCTCGGTCATCTTCAAAGTCCCGAAATCCCTCTAGACACATATCTTGCTTACAAGTAGACTCTGAGTTAGTAGCAGCATGGCTCATGTCGTTGATATCTAGGGACCTGTTGTAGGTACTAAAGAATATTCAAAGAACAAATGAATCTAAGAATAGTTATTTATGTGATATGAACATGAATGAATAAAAGAATGTTTGCTCAAAGTGAAACACAAAAATGCATTTTCATTGAAAATATAGATTTTGAACATAAGCCTATTTCACAAAAAGATTCTTATTGCCCTTAGGCTTAGAGAAATAAGCGTGTTTCGGACATTACTTCGAATTAGCTCTAAAATACATGGATCTCTTCCACATTCCCATTGTTCAGAACACTCCTAAAATAGCAGATGTCTGATGAATTCTCTTATCTGGCTCCCTCTTCGGGTACGGTGTTGATGTTCAGACTTCCCGATATTCCTTCCGAGCTCTTGACCTCTTCAAGGAATTTCAATTCTTTAGGTTTTTTTTTCTTTTGTAAAATTTAATGCATGCAATGCAATGCAATGCAATGTATATGTATGCAATGAATGCGAAAAGAAAGGGAGGCGTTGATTCTGAATTCAATTCTATTAGAAGAACTTTTCTAGAAAATAAACTCCTTTACATAAAATAGATTACATATACGGCCTTGCCCTAATAGTCCAGGTGAAAACACCAATCCTTTTCTTCGTATCCGGATGTTATGGTCGTGTCCCGTGAACTTTCTCAATAGATGCCTCTTCTAGCTCCTTGTTGCTTGGTTCAGGCCATACCTCTTCACTCACTTATCCTCCGCGATGTTCATAAGCTTTTTTAAGAAAATTGAGACATGATGATTCTCGAATAATCCTTGTCGGCTTGAATTCTCGGGCAAAGTCTTGTATTCTTCTGCGGTCTATCAGCCCTCTCTCATTGTTTACCTGGACTATATTCGAACGACCGTATTATAATCCACTTTATCAAGTAACCCATTTGCTTATGACAAACTCTTCTATTTAGCAATCGAATATGAATCAACACCTCCTTTCTAAGATGATGCGATGCAATGCAACGAAAACAAAAGAAACACGTTAGCACAGGAGAAATAAACAAATAGAGTACCTATCCGGGTGACCACAAGGGGTTTGAAATGGTTCTATCTAAGGTGGGCTCTTAAAGCTCACTATATGGGGTTCGGTTCTAAAGAAGGGTACCTGAACCGGCAGATTCCTCGATCTTCACCCATTATAGGCTCATATAGACCGAGTTCAGTTCAGGGAAATACATTTCCCCATGGCCATGCAGAGATGAAAATCTCACGAAGCACATAGGTATGGATGTATCCCAGAAGCAATCCACTAGCCCATGCGGAGGTGAAAACCTCACGAAGGCGTAGTTTCTTACTCCCACTTAAGGCTGCGACCACAACGGTCATGCAATGCAATGTGCGCAAGAAAATGACAATCATATGCAATGACACAAATGAATGCAACAAAAAGATCGTAAATTTCAAATCGAATTTTCAAATTTTCAAATCGAATTTTCAATTTTTCGACAAAGAACAGAAAATAATCAATTTATGGCCTAACTCTCTTTATATCCCAGTGGAGTCGCCAAGCTGTCGTAACCATTTTTTTGTAAAACGGGAATCGACTTTGGTTTAAAAACAAAAATAAAATGGGAGTCACCACCGATCTTTATTTGGTGTGATCGGATCACCTTTGTTTTAAAAAAACGTTTTGGTTTACTAAAACAATGCTTTTGGTCTACGAAATTTGAGAAAACGGGTTCGGGAGTTGATTACGCATGAGGAAGGGTTAGCACCCTCGATACGCCCAAAATTGGTACCTAATTGATTAGTTAACATCTCACTGTCGAAAATTTGAAAAGATTTTGAAATACGATCCTCTTTGCTTAAAGAAAATTGGAACAAATTAGAATGGATGCCAAGATCCTCCTATTTCGAAGAAGTAAAAATGTCACGCCCAGTAAGTTAGGGTACGACATTTTGAATTCCCGAAACTAAGTTTGTCTTTTGACTTTAAAAACTCATGTATTTAAGCTTGTGGAGGATATTCGGTTATTTGGGTCAAATGAAAAACCGGAATCCAATAAGTTAGGGCTCAATTTCTCGAAATTCCAAATACAGAATATTGTCTTGGTTTAGAAAATCTTATCTTGAAATAACAAAACGTCACATCCAATACGTTAGGACACTACGTCTCGAATTCTCGAGAATAAGCCTTTTTATTTAAAACTTGTATTTTGTTTTAAAATGATATTCCATTATTTAGGCTAAACAAGAAAATTTGAAATACAATAAGTCAGGACACGATTTTCTCGAATTTCCAAAACGTGAAATATTACCTTATTTTGAAACTTTTTATTTTAAAACGATAGTGGGTATAATATTTAAAAGGCTTGTATAATTTGTTTAGATTAAAAAGACGATTTCAATTGAATAAAAATGTTTGGGTTTAATACACAATGTAATGACATAATATGAAAATAATAACGATCATGAAACAATAATACATAAATACGAAATTATATAATGAACTATAATAATATGACAATACAAATAAATAAATTATGGCACATGCAAAAGCAATAACTAAACAATATACACCATCTAAGTAATAATATTAATAAACAAAGACCAATGAATTTAACAATTTAAAGAGAAATAATACATAAATCAATTTAAAATAATTAGCAAAACGATTTAAGTAAATAATTCGTAGTAAAAGTTTAAAATAAATAATATGTAAAGCAATTCAAAATAATATAAAAGGTTTAAAATAAATAATATATAAAGAAATTTAAATACCTAATATAATAAATAAAACAGTTTAAAATAACTAATATATATAAAATATTAAAGTTGATAAATAAATAATAAATTAAAGGTTTAAAAATCAACAGATTAGGGACTGAATTAAAATAGAAATGAAATTACGGGCCTAAATTAGAAAACGCGCTAAGACAGGGGGATCGATCGGGGCAATATTCCCAGCCTTCTTATGCGCATTTATGGTCAAGGACCTAATTGAAAACTAGAGAAATGTACGAGTAAAATCTGTAAAAAACAAAAAAAAAGAGGGCCAATTGAATAGCGCAAATGGGGAATGATCTATCGCGCAAATATCCCTTTTAAAGGATATGCGCAACTCCCCTTTGTATCCAAACGGCGCCGTTTTGTTTATTATTTAAGTAAAAAAAAAAATTTATTCATTCTTTAGTGTTTTAGAAAGAAAACCAGAGGCTCCCCCTTTTCTTATCCTTTCGAAAACGAAAAGGCAGAGAACTCCTCCTCTTCTCCATCGTTTCATGCCCGATTATTGGGCTTCCTCGACGTTCGGTCGCACCACCACTGCATCTAGTGGCCGATGGCGCACGGAGAAAGTCATAGCGCCTCGCTTTCAGTCCTCTTCGAAGGCTGGACATTCGGTGCCTCGAAACGAAGGTGTAATACCCTAAATTAGGGGTTGTGCGTTTGGAGCATAACCCAAGTGTTAGTGGGCTTTAAGAGTGGTTTGGATGTGTTTTAGGGTTTTTAAAACTCTAGGATTAAATTGGGATGCATCAGTAAATTTTTGAAATTTTGGGTTAAAAAGAGGAAATAGGCAAGGAGGCCTTAAAGATAATTTTTGGCAAGTTATGGCATAAGAATTCTCCCTGGTAAAGTGGCTTCCATGCGCCACTTAAGGCTTGGGGTTGGCGCCATAGTAGGTCAGGGGTTCGAGTAACATGGGGCGCATAAGTTTTTATTTTTGCAAGAGGGCGTTAATGTCGAAGAAGGCTTTAAAAGAATCTTTCGAGCGTTATTGGACATGAAAGTCCAAGTGGTAGAGTGGCTAGGGACGCTAGGGTACCATAGGAGGTCAAGAGTTCGAGCCTTGTTAACAGCAGTGAGTGCGTTTTATTCTTTTTGGTCTGGCGCTTAAGCAGGGGGAGCTAAGGAATAAAGGTTTAAAAGAAATTTCGACGCGTTTGTTGGCATGAAATGAAAACAAGCCGAGTGGTTGGGACGCTTGCAGCCAGGGGAGTTTCGCAAGGACTCGCGTTCGAGTCTTGAGGGTAGCGCATGTGTGCCTTTTATTTTGCTTTTAGCGCTAAAGCATTGGGAGCTGGCGAGGGAAGGTTTAAAGGAATTTGTGTTGGGATTTTGGCATGAAAGACGCGTTGGCAGTGTGGCTGGAGGCTTGGGAATGTTGCTTCAGGTCTCGGGTTCGAGACTTGGGGGCAGCATCCGGGTTTTCTTTTTGAAAAGAGGAGCAGCATGGCCGGCCATTAGTTTAGCAAAGCATGGCCAAAATTCATTTCCTTCCCTCCAAATTAAACTTGGCCGAATGTCTTCTTCTTGTTTTTCCTTTCTTTACTTTTGGGGCATGGCCGAGTGAAGCATTTCTCTAGGAACCTTCATGGTCAGTTTTAAGCTAGTAAGGGAGGTGCCGAATGCTTTGTTTTGTTTTGTTTTCTTGCCAATTTGTTCTTGGCCGAAAAAAGAAGTGAGAGACCTAAGGCTTGAGCTTCGGTTTTGGAAGGAGCTAGGGAGTATTTCGGATAGCAAATGTTGCTTGCATGGCTTCCTTACATTGTTGTTAGCCGAATCCTTTAGTCACTACACCGTGTCGAAGTTTCCCTTCTCTTCCTCTTGTGGTGCTTTGGCCGAATATAGGACTTCCTAGGGTAGTATATTTTTGGCTTTGGAGCCGAAAGTTGGAGATAGCACTCTATTTCTTGGTTACCTAGGAGGGCGATTCGGGAAGTGTTCATACGTGCTAAGCAACGTGGACAGTGGTAAGTGTAATCACCCTTTAGAAATCGATTTGGTTCTTATTCTTTGGTATGCCGAGATCAATGATTGTGCTTTGGTCTAAGGTTGGCCAAATGTGTGTGAATGCCATAATCTCGTGTTCTTTGGTGTGTAGCCAGCGTTAAGGGACCTTGAAGGGATCTCTTGGTTTTGAACATCAAGGGATGGTAGTTTGTACCATTCGGCAATCAAGGGCCATTAGTCTTGGATTTATGTGCTAGCCGTTTCTAACTATGGTTTATGTAGGGTTTTCGACTACTCAAAGATCTAGTATTAGTTCTCGGGTTTTAGTGAGGTAAGTGGTTGTGACTTTCGGCCTAAGGCCATGCTTGGTATTTTAAATGGCTAATCGATTCTGCCCATGATGGATTAGGGGCTAGTTGAGCAAGGCATAAGGGCAAGTTCGGGGTTTTTAGTTTGTGTTAAATTCGATAGATCGGGATCTCGCTTTAATCAGGTGCGTAGTTATCGCACTTTTCTTTTTCTTGTTATATGTGTTGTAGGTATTATTTTATGTAAAGGTATATGTTGTGCATGTTAGCCGAAATTAGGGTTAAGATGATGGATACCCAAGGTGGGTGATCGCATAATCAGGTTAGTGGTTATGGTACTAATCTTTCAGTGATTTACGGTAATGAATGATTATTGATGAATGTATAAAAATGTGATGACATGTGATGTATAATTGTTTTGAGTAATATATTACCATGATACATATATATATGCATGGGACTTGGGATGTGACTATTGGAGGAAAAGATGTACGTTATGTGTGTGGTCTAATGCTAACCTCGTGCTACATTAGCACTTGATGTTAACAATGTGTTTCATCAAGGGAGGTGTTGGCTTGGTGCCCATCTCGACGGTCGATAGCTGTGTGCATCACCGTGGACTGATTGATATGTGGGATCCCTATGGGATCGGTGGCTTGGCTACGGCCTTGAGCAGTAAGTCTGCCAAGGTAGATATGTGGATCACTATGTGGATATGGGCTTCATAATTGTATATTTATATGTATGGACTATGTGGATATGGGCTTCATAATTGTATATTCATGTGCATGGACTATGTGGATATTGGCTTAATAATTGTATATTCATGTGTATGGACTATGTGGATATGGGCTAAGCCCATATGTGAGGACATGTGTACTAACTATGCACTGAGTCTTGGTGACTCACCCAATTTTTTCTAAACTTTTCAGGTGATCGTGATTTTTGGACCGGGTCGGAGTGGATACAAAGGTGGCCATACGGAAGCGGATTCTCATGCAAAGAGGATATTTTGATTAATTAAGTATCTACATTTTCATTATTCTGATTAAATGTTTAATGCAAAAAGGCCCATTAAAGTATATAAATACTTTTATCAAGCATCTTTATTATTATGCTCTATTATGGATGGACAATTTAAATGTTGATTGCAAATGGCTTTATTGTCTCAAGTAAAGTTTGAATCCGATATTTTTACAACAAACTTAAATTTTTACTTAGAATATTTCAAGTCACGAAAATTGTTTTATTAAAGGAAACAAATTTTTCCACAGTTTTTACTATTAAGTAAGAATATTTTTGAAAGTGTTCCGCAGTGGCATTCCAAATTCGGTCGGCAAATAGGCCGGGTTTGGGGTGTTACAGAAGGAAAAAAGACCTTTAGCGCCCCTCCCCAGGCCGAGTTCCATCCACGGAAAAGGCGGACTCTGATGCTACGATCGAGGGGTTACGGGTAAGTCCCTTCGTTGTTTTTTCGTTTTTTTGATTGCAATGATTCGAAAAAGTAAAAATAAATAAAAATAATAACGACAGTAAATAATATAAAAAAATGAAAACGAAATCAACCTTTAATTTTTTTTTATTTCTGATGATTCGTAGTTCGTAAAAAAGAGAGCAAGAAGCAAATACAAGGCTTGTCTCGGTTTTTATAACCGATTCGCAAAGATCCCCTTTTGTTTTTTTATACTTTGTTTTTCTGCTGTTTTTGTTTTTTTTTTCATTTTGTCTTCTTTGTTCTGTTTGTCGTTTTGCTCTTTGTTTCTTCTTGCTTGCGTGTTCTCTTGTCGTTGCAGTTGTCAGAGGCGTGTGGGCAAAGGGGCGGTGCGCGTGGCTGCTGGCAGAGGTAGATGGAAGGTCGGCGGCTAGGCTTTAGGGTTTTGACTGTATCTCATAACTATCTATGACTGTTTATGTCTTTAGCATGACCACTTGATGAAATGCGGAGGGAAGCGGGATAAATGGCCGATACTACTGGAAGGATTCCTCTTTGGATAATAGATACGATGAATTGGTATTCTGTGATCGGTTTAATAGGTATTTTCTTTTATGGTTCATATTCTGGATTGGGTTCGTCCCTGTAATATGGAATAATGGATAATGGGACGAACTAAGTTATAGGCATGAAAGTGTAAGAACTCAATGGGGCCCGCCTCCTCTTGGGTATTGGTTCTTGGAATATTAATGATATATAGAAGAATATCCACGTATATCTTTTCAATGAAAAATTTTATAAAAAAATTGAATTTCCGGATTAATCGAATATTTATTCTTTTTACTATTTGCCAAAATTTTTTTGATGATTCTAATATTTTATCCTGATAACTTATTTTGTTAGAACTACTATTTATTTCTTGAGTTAGAAATTCGTTTTTCTTGTCTTTTATAATTAGAATTTTTTGTATTTGATTTTTGATTGTGTTTGTTCTCTTAGTCAGATCTTTTATTTTTTTTTCTGTTAATGAATAATTTGTCCACGCCATAGATTGAATTTGAAGGGATCCCTAAAAATTTTCTAAAAAACTTAATGTTTTGGGCCTGTTGGGCCTTTCATATTTGGATTATATTTTTTTTTTTGTAATTGGACTGTTAAAGGACTTGTTATTATTGGGTTCTAATTTGTTTTTTTTTTTTTTGGTTGGGCCAAAATTGGCTACTATAATAGTCATACTCCGCATAGCCTTCTTAAAGTCCATCCGAACCTCCGCGAAACCGTATAGTCATAATAGTCATACTCCGCATAGCCATCTTAACGCCCATCTGAACCTCCACAAAACCACATCATCAACTGAATGTTTATTCAAGAAAACATCTGCATTAAAGGTTGTGTCGTGGGCAGCCTAAGAGGACTGGCATCATATAACTTAGTTGCTGTAACCTATCCCTTTTGGGAGGCTGATTCAGACAGCATCAATAATACGATACTTAGACAACACTACAACGTAAAATTTCGGACAGCATCCATGCCACATTCGGACAGCATAAACAGGCAGTAATTAACGATATCAACAAGGAAAATTTTGGACATTAACGTTAAATAATCAGCAGCCATTATTCAACTTTCCAACAGTTTAGATGCGGTAATAATCATCAATGTGCAACAGCAACTTATCACATCTTTGGACAGCTTAATCACAACAATGAATTCTCTTTAACTTATGCTTTAAAACCACATAATTCATATCAGTTCACACCTGAATTACGGCACCAAAACACCAAAATTTCAGCCATTAAAATTCTTCCATTTCAGCTTAAGGACACCGTTATTTTCAGCATTTTCTCAGCACAATAATTTATTAGGTGTTAAATTCCAGCATTAAAGCAGCCCAACGCTCACCACCATTTGGCAACTTTTAAAAAAAAAAAAAAATTCAACTTCAAATTCATTACAATGATACCATTTAATGCAAGGTCAGCCACTAATAATTCAATTTGAATACTTGGCAGCAAAAATCTCAAACAAATCAGCTCATGATATCAAGCTAAAATCGGTCAGCATGCATGGAATTCACATGTTACAACAGCTCACTCAACAGTCCAAATCACCATAGTTTTCATTCAATTTAACACATGTACCAGTCGAAAGGAAACCGCAAATTTACGAGGAAGAGGAATGAAATGAACGTACCGAGATTTCCAAACCGAGCCTAGCTTTATGCGATCCCCTTCCCTTTCTTGTTGTTGCCTCGCTCGTCTCCCTTAGCTAAGCAAAAACATCATTCTTTTATTACAAAATAAAACATGGTTGGCAGCAGCAAGAATTTTATTACACTCAATTAACTATAACCACTCCAAAAACTCGGCTGGAGGAGGGGGGTGTGCGTGTGTGTGCTTTTGCCTCCCTACAGCCTTCGGTCTAGCCTCCAACAACTCCCCATAGTCCCTTTTGTTTTTTTTTTTTTTTCTAAAGAACAGAAACTAGGAACAACTTAAGAAAAGTACCAGTTTTTGCTGGAAAAAGCCGGACCTCAAAGCCGCACACCAGCAGCTCACCCGTCCTCTCCCAAGCCGTATGAAGTAAAGATTTTTGCAGAAATTTCTTTTTTTTTCTTTTTTGTTTCTTCCCCCCGACCCTTTCACTCCCTCATCTCTTTCCTCTATGTTTTTTTTTTTTAACCACCGGCTTTTTTTTTTTTTAACCACCGGCTCCCTTTCCCCAATGGAATTTCATGCATCACATTAATTCCCAAGATCAGTATTACATGCCTCACCAACTTTCCATTACACCTAAACTAGTTAGTTAACGGGTAAGATTTAGTAGGACTAACCACTCTTCAAAAAACTAACCGGCCCATGACCACCCACCTTGGAACCCAAAAATTAAATTTCATTTCCCTTATAACACAACCATATGTCATGTTACATAATTTAAATAAATAATTATAATAACATTAAAAGAATGCAACCAGTTTTAAATTAATAAAATCATGATCCATAGGGTTGGCCCACTCATCTAGATGTTTATTCATTTACGTCTGAAATTAAATTAATAAAAGATATATATTCGAAAATTTGCATGTCACAATCATTACATTTAGTGGAATTAGAATTATGGTTTAGCCGATTCTCAAATAATTGGATGTGGAAATTAGGCCTCGATATGCATATTACATGGTCCTGGCTCGATTCCTTACTTTTATTCTTATTTGGGTTTTGTGTTGTATAGTTATCTCTGATTTCATTCAGTTCGAGATATGCAGTAGATGAAGAGAAAGAAAGTAATGCTCCTCTCCACCAATCTAGTGGTCCTCATTCATCAGGGGGTCGAGGAGATGATCGGGTCGACGTTTAAGATGCATTGTTCGAAATGATAGGGAGATGGTTTGATCGTTTCATGGGTGTCGCTCGACCACCATCCCTACAAGCACAGAATAATCCGGCTCAACCAACAATTCCTACCCTTGCTATTCAGACTCCAAATGTATCGCAGGGTGATCCGGTAAAGGAAATGTGGAAGACGGGTGCCAAAGAGTTCAGTGGAGGAAAAGATGATGATCCGGTAGTGGCAGAAAATTGACTTTCGAGAGTATGTCGAGTCACCAAAGAATTACAATGTACACCACCTGATAATATCCGTTGTGCTATATCATTGCTCGAAGACAAGGCCTATCAGTGGTGACATATGTAACACCCCAAACCCGGCCTAGACGTTATGGCCGAATTTGGCGAGATCACATGATAGTGCTTTAGAAAATGTAACGGCGTTGAAACCATTTTTAGGTATCTAAGGCTATCGTTAAAACGTGATGTTATTTATTCATTATCTGATTTCAAAACTTTATATGTTGCGAAAGCTTTTAAAATAATTACAAGGTCGTACGTATTTTGATAAAACCTTTGTTTATTTTGAAAACTCGCGTCTTGTCCTACTGCTAGTAGTTTATAAAATAATGATCCCAAACTTTTAAACAAAAATCCAAAAGGCCTTGTTACATAAAATTTACCCAAATATAACTAAATCATAATTAAGAATAAACCGTAAATAAGTGTCCAGAACCGTGGTCACCGCTGAGTCCTCCGCTGCACCGATCCTTCTACTGCTGGGGATTACTTGAACAGGTTAAACAGAAAAGGGTGAGATTTTGCAAGCTCAGTGTGTAAATCCCATAGAAAACATACACACAATAACATCAGATAACATACATAATTTTCACAGTTCGGGTCTGAGCCCATTACAGAAACGGTGTGGACCTTAGCCCACTCAGATACAGAATCAGTCATAATACAGGACCTTAGCCCATTTCAGACAGAATATGTAGAAAACAGAGTCCTACCCACCAGCCTCTACACACCAACTCCGTCCAACCCTACACACCACGTGGGGATAAAATCAACCCACCTAGCCCTACACACCATGTCGTATCGAATGCGGCACATAAATCAGAAATTTACAGCTGAGCTGCCAGATAACAGGCTTAAGAGCCTTTCAGATACTTCCTCCAATCATAATCAACCCACCCTGATGCAATGCAACATACAAGAATGGCATGCTATTATGTAATTAAAACTCATATATTCAGATCAATATACATGCTCAATACATAAATCAGACAGACAAATCATTTATTTAGGGCCTAAGTATCGCTTACCGACCCTACAATAGGTCCACAGTCGACTTGGGCGACCTGTACAACCTTATAGAGTTTTCAGAAAAATGGGTTCACACGCCTATTTGGCCTGCCTATGGGGACTTACACGCCTGTGTGGCCCACACGACCCAAATTGGCCTTGGCCGTGTGGTTCACCCGTGTGGGCCCACACGCCCATGTGGCCTACGCAGCCCAATTGGTCGAGCCCGTGTGTCGCACACGGGCTTGCCATCCATCACACGGCCGTGCCACTCGCACACGGCCTGGCTCGTCGATCACACGACCGTGGGGTGTCTAACAGTCTTACACACGGCCTACCACACAGGCGACCACACGCCCGTATGGCATTGACAGTGAGGTTTTCGGCTTTTACCGAAACCTCATTTTCTGTGTTTTCGAGTACACACCTAGTTTGTTTTCGCTCTTTACGCAATCCCGAGGTCACCGACACCTATAAATGAACAACGTTTTACTCATTAATCTCTTAAACAACTTAATCAAACAAAACCTGAAACAGAATGCTCATCCAACGAGCGACCAAACTTACCTTCGAGCAAGAAGTAGTGTTTGCTTGCAACACGAGAACCCGATTACAACCTTTGAGCAGTACCTAGCGTGAGTAAAACTATTCCTCCATTAATCGCTTAATCAAAATAACGCTAGAACTTAAAGTAAACCACTTACCGAACAAAGCGGAAACGAGTGTTGCACAGAAACGAAGCGACTTTAGAGAGGATCAAAATTAAAATATGATAGCGAGGAAGAGAGAAAGAACGAAAAAAAAGGGGAAGGGGAAAAGGAAGATGGAAGAATTGGCTATGGGAGGGGAGGATACTCAATTTTCGGTAGATAGGGATTTTGGGAAAACATAATTGCTCAGAAAGTCTGATCCTCTCCTAATTTTCCTCCCACTAATTTTATTGACAAACCACCACTCAGTCTCCCATTTTGGCACATTTTTAGCCGAAACTAGGAGCAAAAATTAAAGCCATTACCGTCCCATAAACCCGAACCCAAGACCTCCTTCACCCCAACACTCCATTTAACCACTAGACCAGCAGGCCCATTCTGTTAATTACTTACACACTTTTACTTATAAGCCTCCTAACCATAGTTTGGGCTTTATTCATAAAAATACCAAAATTTTCCCAAGTCAAGGCTTGAACTTAGGACCTCCCACACACACCCAGAACACATACCCATTGAAGCAAATAAACATTGTGTGCCAATTTTACAAAAGCCGAAATTAATGAAAAAACGGGGCGTTACAGCATACTTTGATGAGTATTTGTAACACTCTAATACCTGACCTGATCGTCGGGTTCGAGCAATGGAATGTCATATTCGTTGTTAGGGCAAATTTTCATCATTTGATGCATAAATATATCAATCGCATAAATATAAAGATACATACAATTAGAATTAATCTAAATAGAACATACAATGGCCTAATTTTAATGTCCGAACATGAAATAAGAATAATTTGTAAAGTTTCAAAATTTCATAGCAAGTATCGGAACCCTTGGGTTTAACTTCGGTGTTTTAAAATACTTCCTTAAAATCACAAGTATTGATACTTTTCATGTGGTATCAATACCAATTGGAAAAGTATCGATAACCAATTAAGTATCGATACCGTTTTGACATCTTCACACTTGCACATAATTCATATCATTACCAAGATTATACCAACAAACATATATATATACAAGGTACAACAACACTATTTCATCCTTTAAACTTAGTATGATATAATTATATGACTTCCTTAGCTACATGCCATTAACTACAGGAAACATCACCAATTTTTGAGTCTGGGATTATTGCTGGATGCTGTTTTCGATAGACAATCACAATTAAAACCTAACCTGTATGCGAAAAACCAAAACTGTACATTAAGTATAAACTTAGTAGTATTTCTATAATCAAATATTAAATATAACATAACTAAGTTAAATAAAATAAAATGTCATGCTTTACAATGCCAAATCATATATTATTGTCTAACATTTCGTCATGTGCATCAATTCGTCAATATATAACTAACTAGTATAAGAAAGTCATACTTTTATACAATAATTTTTGAATTAAATCGATCGATTTATTGCTTATTTATGCTAATTTCTCAATTCAATGCTATCATTATAAAAACCAATCATCAACTTATATAAGTATTAGCACAATTCATCTCAATTACCGATTCAATTTCACATTTATATCGATACATAATATTTTCATATCTATTCGATTTAACCCTCATCAACCAATCCAAATAAAAAATATTCAGCTCGATTTATCATTTCCAGCTCACCTTAGGATCTTACCATGCAATACAGTTCATAAATGCAACAATAGGAGTGAATTCAGATTATAGAAATACAAACCATAAACTCTGAGCTATTCGTCGACAACTTTATCTTTTCCCTTCCTTTTTGAGGAATTTGGGTCGATGTTAGCTATAGATTAACATAAACACACAAATGCATCAATACACAATTTAGAACTCCGAATTTCATATCAATTTCACTTTAGTCCATTAAGGACATTTTATTTCTTAATTTAACATCCAATTTTATAGTTTATGCACTTTAGTCCCTAATTCTCAAAACTTTTAATTAGCTTTACAATTTAGTCCCTTTTCACCTCTATGCTTAAAATCTATCAATTTAGCACCTAAAACTTCAAATTCTCAATTATGGTAACTTTAAAAACTTCAAAAATTCTACAAATTATTACATAGGCTGAATAAATTAGGTTCCCATAATATCAAAAACATAAAAATTACAAGAAAAGGACTAAATTGCACTAACAAAATTAAAGCTTTAAATCTTAAAACACCTAAGGCTAACATTTTTATTTCTCTTTTTTCTTCTCTTGATTTTGGCTGAATGGAGAAGAAAATAATCTTCTCTTTCGTTCCACTATGTTATATTATTTAAGTTATATTTATATTATTTAATGTCTTATTTAATTTAATTAAAAATTTCCAAACTAATCATCATTAAACCATCCATTATTGTCCACTATCAATAGCATAGTGGTTTAATTATCCCTTTTTCTTGTTTTAATTAGAGATTTCTCTATTAATTGCATTTTTACTAGTTTTACAATTTAGTCCATATACTTTATTTAATCACTAACTCGATAAAATTACTTATCCAAAATTCAATTAACCTACTATATAACTTATTAACTATTTACGAATTCAATTTATGAAAATAAGGTCCCAATCTCTCATTTTCCAATACCACTGACTTTAAAGTTGAAACACTTGTACCCTAAATTAACTATCAGATTGACAAAAATTAGAGGAACAAACTTTAATTGAACTTTATACTAACCTCATAAACATTAAATAATTAATATTTACGAATTCAATATCAAAAATGGGGTTCTGAAACCACTATTTCCAACACTATTGACTTCTGGGTCGTTACAATATCACTCCGTGTGAATAGATTAATTGAGATTTCTTCTTACGAAAGTTTTAGGAGAAATACATAAATCAAATCTTTTTGGAACAAATTAAAAGAGAGTTCTTGGTGCTTACTCAGTGAAAGATGAAAGTGTTTGAGTATAAATGAAAGTTCGTTAGATTAAACAAGTATGCATAGGATTTGGGACCAACTGAAGAAGCCCTTTTATCAGGTTTGAATGGGGCTTGAACAAAGAAATTTCAATGATGTTCACGGTAGTAAAGATTAGGGACTTAGTCGTTTTGTTGGCTAAAGCTCAGAGGATGAAATTGATAATCTAAGAAAAGAATAGGGCCAGAGATCGAGAGAGAGGTAAACGTGGAGTCGCAAGTTCGTTCACTAGCCCCAGAGTTAAGAGAATTCAGGACGACAAAGGCTTTTCTTCTCCTTCATTGAGAGTTTTCTAATCGTCAAGCCACCTCCGTTGCTAGCATGTGTGATTCAAAGAAGTTGACTATTCCTATTTGTAATCATTGTGGGAAAAATCACATGGGCACCTGTAAACTTCGGATGCATTTTTTGGATACGGTATGTAACAGTCCGGTTTAAACCCTAGTCGGAACAGTGGTTTCGGGACCACAAATTCGAGTCTGGATAATATTTTAATATTATTTTCTGTGCCGTAGACATGTGATTAAGCATGTATTAAAGTTTCGTAAGTTAATTTGTCTGTCTGTGTGCTTAATTTCATAAAAGGATTGAATTGCATCGAAATGCAAATTTGCATGTTTTTATGAAAAGACACCTATTTGTCATGTCTTTATAAGTGTGAAGGTTTCATGTGGCAATTATGCCAATAATAAGGATAGTGGAAGACTATGGATGGTTATGCCATTGATTTTATGAGTTATATATGTTTTATATTAAGGTTAATTTTGTAAATCAGTTAATAACATAATATTAATAAAACAAAAGATTAAAAGATGGTGGAAATTCATATGTTCTTCCACCGAAAATTAAACAAAAGAAAAAGAAAGAATAAGCTAGGGCATTCGACACTCTTTAAGCTTGATTTAAGGTAAGTTTTGCTTCAGTTTTTGATAATTTCTACATTTTCGTAATCGTTGCTTCGAATACTACTAATCCCATGTCTTAATTTTGAGAATTGATGATAATTTTGAAATGAGACTTTGTTGAACTCATGTGATTTGTGATGAGTATTGGTGTTAAATGAAAGATGTGTGTTTAATGAACATGTTTTGTTCTTGAATTTATGATGAATTTAGCTAATTAGGGCTAAATTGAGAAAATAACATTTTGAGGGACTAATTTGTGAATTTGATGAAATGTTTAGACTTGTATGAGATATGTGGACATTTGGCTAAGCATGACTATATGGTGATTTGATATATTTGATGTTTTGAGAAAAATAGACTAAACTGATAAAATATGCAAATGTGAGGCTAAGTTACAAATAGCCCTAAATGTATGATTTTGGGTTGAATTGAATGTGTTGTTAAATAAGAGGGTTAAATTTGAATATGTATAGATCAAGAACCAAAGAACACGGACTTAGGTCGTTAGAAAGCGAAGATAGTTGAATAACCGAGTCCGATCGAATATCTGAATCCGAGGTGTCATTGTAAAGACCGAAATTGGGCCGAGTAGGATTGGGTCCATTGAACCTTGAGCGTAGAAGCGTTTTAAAATTTATGGGAATTTGAGAACGACATTATTTCAAGTTGGACTTATTAGGAATGTGATTTTGGAAAGTTACGAGGTTTTTAGGAAGTTCCGGGTTCAAGTTAGGCTATAGGTAAATTTTTATGTTTAAGCACTTTAAGGAGAGAAGGTAAGTGGCATCAATGCTTATGGAAATAAGTGAGTAATTTGCTAGCATAAATAAGCATATGGCAAAGGGGTTGTGGCGTCAAGTGAAGAGAATGGAGGGAAGAGGTTCGAATCCCACCTAGTGCAAATTTTTGATTACTTTTTTGTGTTATCCATCCAAAGTGTCGGCCAAAGCTTTATTTAAGGCAAGGAAGACTTTTTAATTATGGAAAGATGGCTGAGGAAATAAGGTAAGGATGAGTGTAAGGAAAGAAATGAAAGAAAAGGAAAGAGAAGGGAACATGTTGGCCTATAGTGTGGAAAATGTTTTGGAAAGAGTTTTTGGTCAACACTTATCCTTTTGGCAAAGGTAACACACGATTTTGTGGGGGTAAAGGGAAGTGCCGAAATTCTTTAGGCATTTGGTAAATTTTTGGTGCATGAGAGGTTATTTTTTTCTTACAATATTAGTGTCTTCTTTTTCAATTTTCTTTTCCCTCACTTACCGAAACTCTAAAGCCAATATTGTGCCCATTTTTCTTTGTTTTGGGCCGAAACACAAGCAAATTGTTCATTTTCTTCTCTTTGTGTTGTTTTACCGAATCACTAAATCCATTTAGCCCATTTTCTTTTGGTGATAGCCGAAACACTCTAATACCTCTTTGTCCATCATCTCTTTTCTTTTTCACCCTTTCTTCAATCTTTCTCCTTTTCTCTTATACCAACATTTCTTTGTGGCCGAAAGTCTTTGGTCCATTTCTCTCCACTAACCGAATCTTGATCATCCTCTTCTCTATCTTACAAGTTGGACTTTTCTTTCTTGATTAAACCGGGTAAGTGTTTTTATTCAAATCTTTTCATTCTTTTTCTCCTTAGCCGAATAAGTGTCCCTCATTATTTTGTTGTTTCATAGTGTTTCTAAACCGAAATGGTGTTTTCCATACTCCCTCATATCTTAACCGTTATCTTTTTGTAGTATAATAGTGAGAAAGCCGAAACTATTATCTTTGACTCATCCGTAGCCATAAGTACAATCATTGGGAATCGTTTTACCATCATTAAGGTAAGAGATTCGTCATGGTTCATTTTGATCTTTTTCGTTGACCGGTTAGTTTGCTAAACGGAATGGTGGTTGTGACTAATCGTTTATTTTTAGGGACTAAATCGGTCGATCTATCCACTTGTTGATTATACGGAAATAGTGGTAAGTCGATTAGACAATCGTTTTATATCATCGTAATATCGTTTTTGATTACGACTTTTTCCAATGGAGGCAAGTGGTATTGATTCGAAAGGGAAAGCAATTGGAGATCACAAAAGGAGTGGATTTGCTATTCCTACTTCTAAGTTTAAACGTAGAGCGGTATCGGTGGTTCGGGATTTCCCATCGGGTTGTGGACCATCATCCGGTGAGAATAGACAAATCGTGGTCGTTCGCGATATCGAGGGTAAGCGTTTCAATAGATTGCTTGGTTTAGATTTAGATTAATAAAAATCTCGTTCATTTGATTAATCGAGTGTTATGTTATCATAGGTGCCGATGATCAAGAAAGTTTAATACTTACCGTAATCAGGTGTTTAATCTCACACCGAAATCCCGTAGATTTATGATTCGAGATCACGTTGGAAAATAGGTCGTTATTATTTATATGGCTAAAACTCGTAATATGGCATAAATCAAGAAAATTGCTTAAATTTCATTATATCTATAAATTTATCAAAATCGATACTAAAATTGTTAAAATTACGAAAAAGCCCCTATGGGCCAATTTTACGAAAATGCCCTACGGGCCGAATTATGAAAATGCCTCTACGGGCCAAATTACCAAAATGCCCCTAAAGGGCCGATTTGCTAGAATGCCTTAGTGGGCTGAATTACAAGTACTTTAATGGCCGATTCACCGTAATAAAGTATTGGATTAATAATTGTTGTACATATATGTGGATATTATGCTTTATTATGTATGTTGCATATTAAATATTGCATGGGTTGGGAAAAATGTATGAAGAGAAGTGTAGCCCGGTGGTATTGCCACAAAATATTCATTATAACGTTTACTTATGATTCCGGTGGCATGGCCACAATAAATATATTATAAATGGCAACTTGCCTGCGAATTGGTGTTAGCGGCGGGGTGGGTTGACTTGATTCCCATAGGTGTGATTGGCTGGTCGGGGGTGTGATGGATGGATGAGTTGGGTTGCATACATGTCATTTTAAATACTCTTCTGTAAATGGGCTTAGGCCCAAGATTATCTATACAGGTTCAGGCCCAGTGGACATTGGTAAGGGGGTTATATACTGAGTTCTTGTAACTCACTCCATCTTCTTAACCCTTGCAGGTAACGCTCGGTGATGTGGACTTGGGCCATGGATGACTCGATGGAGGCCATACTTCAGAAATGGTGTTTTTTTTTTTGAACTTTAGATTTCTATTTACGTTTACTTTATTACTTTTACTATTTTGGGTTTTTAAATTGTAATCAGGCCTCTGGAATATTTTATTTTTGCTTTATGTTTGACGTACTTATTATCCTGCTTAATTTATTTTTAAATGGGAATTTTATAAAAATCATAAATAAAGGTTTTCAAAATTGATTAACAAAAGGTTTTTATAAATATGTATAAATATTTTAACTAAAAATTCTCTTTCAAATTACCAACAACATTTTCAAAAGTCATAGTTTTAATGTTCATTACCTCGATTTTTGATTTATCAATCAACTTCTCAAAAATAGTTGTATTTTTATCAAATATTTACATCCAAACTTGTTTTCTTAACCATAACCAAATAACACTTATTTTAGTACAAATCACAAAGACTTTATACGTTTTCCTCATGTGACATGTCAGATTCGATCGTAACACATGGGCCGGGTTTGGGGTGTTACAGTCATTATACAAATAAATGTATTTGTATTGATTTATGTATGTTCATATGACTATTGATAACGATGAATGTTTATGAGATGTTGTGTACATGAATTCCGAGATAAGATCGACATAGTTTAATCTCTGAGAAGTCCCGTATGAACCTAGGAATAGATATGATTAGCTATGTCATGACATAGGTATCTGTTATGTTTTATCATGTAAGACAACGTCTGGGACGTTGGCGTCGATATGAGACTTACGTGTAAGACCATGTCTGGGACATTGGCATCGTATTAATTCATGTAAGACCCTGTCGGGGATAGTGGCATCGTCATCTGATTACATGTAAGACCACGTCTGAGACGTTGGCATTGTACGACTATTCTGAGTATTCTGCATATCCTATTAGATTTCGAATGGTTCAACGGGCAAGTCCGAGATACGAATGACTATGTGATTTGAATATCCGTTTCAGCTACGTTGATGTGTACACTAAGTGTGTATGAAAGGTAAGTATCTATATAAACTTACTCAGTTGAATATGTGTATTGAAAGGGTGTAATAATATGTGATGATATGTTCAATTTAGCTATGTGTATATGTGATACTTAAGTTCAAAAATATGGTAAGATATGGCTAAACAAATGAGCCAAATGCTATATGAGATGTATATACTATGATAACCATTCTTGTCATTATATAAATATGCTGTGTGCATTTTTTTTTGTTAAGTTTATTGTATATGGCTTACTAAGCTTTTGAAAGCTTACTCTGTGTGTGTTTTCTCTGTTTTATAGATCGTTAAGGCTATTAAAGGCTCAGGGACCGTCGAGGATCATCATCACACTACTCAACTTGTTTTGGTACCTTTGAAATATGTATATAGCTAGATGTGGCATGTATAGGCTAGTCATTTTGGATTATCTTTGAAATGTGTATATAATAGCCATGAAATGTGGCTTAATAAGTGTTGGTAATATGTATGAGTCAATGTGTTGTATGATGCGTAGTTTGGTATGAATTGATAGCTAATGAATTGGACAAAGTTAATGGTAAGTATATTGATGAAATGTGAGTATACATGTTTGATCAAGAAGGGGATATGTGAAAGGTAAAGGTAGATGAATCATGCTTAATTGCATATGTGTTTAGTTGTACAATTTGGCATGGTTGGAGTTGAAATTGTAGGTGGAGATTTGATGATTACTTTGATATGTTTTGGTTGCAAAATATGCATGAAATGATTTGATAATTTGCTTGTAGGTATGACCCTATTGTGGGTGGCATTATGGCCTTGACAATGGCTTGTTTTGCCTACATGGTTATGGCACACGGGCGTGCCTGATAGCCGTGGGAAAATGAAAGTATTTAACTAAATGTGCACGGCCTTGGTACACGAACGTGCCTGGTAACCGTGTGATTTAGTCAGTATATAGCTTAAGAGCACACGACCATGGTACATGGGCCTGTCTAGTGGCTGTGTGGAAAAGTCAGTATAGATACCTTGATTTGGCACGGCCAAGACACATGGGGGTATCTGGTGTCCATGGTAGACACACGGCCTGCCCACACAGACGTGTGGCCTGCATAACTTAGAAAAGTTTTAAATTTCTGAGAATTTCTGTATGTGTTTGGCCTAGTCCCGGTCCCACTCCAAAGCATGATTTAGGTTTCGATTGACCAATATAAGGGACACTTTGATTGTGTTTGGTGAATAATTGTATGAAATGTCTATAAAAGTTTCTGATCTGTTTGGTAATGCCTTTAACCCTAATTCAGCGACTGACACGGGTTAGGGGTGTTACACGGTGCATAGGGCCACATGATTTGAGAATGTTCGAAGAGGGGTAGGAGAGTACGGAAAACTCGATGAATGTAAGTTAAGTAGCGCCACAGAGGTCAAGGTCTTGGACTACTGCACGGTCAGGTTCCATACAGGGAAATTTGAGGAAAGCCACTTACAAGACAAGGTCGAAAGCCCGAGGGCTTATGCAATGTGGGCCAAAGAAGACTTGGAAACTCTAAAGGTTATCATTGGTAATTTTTCTCTTTTTGACATTAATGTACATGCATTGATTGATCCAAGATTGACCCACTCATATGTGTGTATTAGGTTGGCAAATAGAGAAAGTCTAGATGTTATTCCAATTGATACGAAATTTTTGGTTACAAATCTTCTAGGTCAAAGCACTGTAGTAGACGAAATAGAGAAGGACTGCCCCCTGAAATATGAGGAACACATCTTTTCGGTAGATTTAATGTTATTGAGTTTCTATGAGTCTGATATTATTTTAGGGCTGGATTGGTTAACTAGACATAGTGTGGTTATTGATTATCAGATAAGAGGGGTGCGATTACTGTCAGATGATGATCAAGAAATGGTTATTTTGGGTGCGAGTTATAATGCATACCACAATATTGTATCGGTAATGATGGCTCGAAGATTGATTTGAAGGGTAGGGAGGCTTACCTAGCCTACATTCTTGATACGTCTATGATAAGGAGTAATTTGGGGCAAGTATCTATTGTAAAGGAGTTTCCTGACATTTTTCTAGAAGGGCTCTCAGGTTTGCCACCTTTTCAGGAAGTCAAATTTCTTATTGAAGTTACCCCAAGACTACTCTTATTTCATTTTCGCCTTATAGAATAGCACCATTAGATTTGAAAAAATTGAAGAATCAATTGCAAGAATTGTTGGACCAGGGGTTCATTCGGCCTAGTGTATCATCGTGGAGAGCCCCAGTACTTTTTGTAAGAAAGAAAGATGGATTGTTTTGCTTGTGTATAGACTATCGCCAGCTAAATCAGGTTACGATTAAAAATAAATACCCCCTACCCATGATTGAAGATTTGTTTGAACAGTTGGATGGTGCTAGAGTGTTTTCTAATATCGACCTTCGTTCTAGGTATTATCAAGTTAGGATAAAGGTTGACGACATTCCAAAGACCGTCTTCCGAACTCACTATGGACATTATGAATTTCTTGTGATGTCATTCGGGTTGACTAACTATAACACCCCTCACTTGGCCTGGTCATTGGACTTAAGTTTTAGGATGCTACCACAAACACCAGACATACAAGTTATATCATTTAATTCAATTTAAAACATCAACTTACTCCATTTACATGCAAAATAGAATTTATAAACAAAACTGAGACTAAATCTAGCTTACAATTATAATAATAGATTTGAGCATGAATAAGGATCATTCTGAAAATTTTTAAAACTTTTAAATAGGTATCGATTCTTGGTAACTAGTGTCGATAACCTATTAAGAAGTATTGATATTAAATATGATATTGATACCAAATTGGTATTCTGTCCATTTAAAATACTGTTCAATTGATAAAGTATTGATAGTTTGGTCTATGGTATCCATGCTTTTACCTAGATGGTCAAAATCACAAGATTTATGGCACCTTTCATGCCAAAATCAAAGCCCTTTTCAAATGGTGGCTTAGGTACACCTATAACTTGCATAAAACTCAATCAAACCATCCTCAAAATACCATATTCTAACCATATTTAATCCATTTACTAATATACCTCAAAGGCTACTAATCATACAATCACATTTAAACCTTTCGTACCATTGAAAGCTTGCACACATTCTATACTCATTGATTTTTATATTAACCAATTATGTAACATCCTGAAATAGGGGTTATTGTATTTGAATTGTTTTGCATGAGTTTTGATTTTTGTGTTGTTAATTAAGGTAATCTAGAGGTTAGTTATAAGCCAAAAGTAGGCTCGAGCTGTGGGAAAATTTTTGTTTTTAAGTTTTAGTTAAAGGGAGTTGAAGGAGCTAGGGGTTAAGTGTAATTCGTGGGGAAATTTAGCACAAGAATTGGCTTGGAAAAATGGCAAGGACGCACCACTTAGGGCCTTGAGAATGACGCCACATGCAGTGAAGGGAGAGCTCAGGTTCGAGCAGCAGAAATCTCACTTTCTGCTTATCATTTTGACGCCAAGGGGGAGGAGTTGTGCTCAGCACAAACTCTGTCAGATAAGCATGGAATAAGTCAAAATATTTGAATTGGTGGCAAGGAGAAAATTTAGGAACTTGTGAGATTCAAATTCATTTGAATCTATGGACAGGAGAAGCTTGAAGCAGTTGCCAAATTTTGAACTCCTGTTTGAAGAGGAGTGTTCGGTTTGGAAAGCTGAGTGAAGGGGGGTTGCCAAAATTCCTAGTAGGATAGGTGGTCATTTTCGACTAGCTTTTGTGTTGTGTCAAAGCCAAAAAACCCTTTTAAGCCTTGCCGAATTCTCCCTAGTGTACCATATTGAAGAGAAGCCGAATCTCTTTTTGTTTTTGTACTTGCCGAAACCTCTTGGAAGTACCTAAAGTCACAAAAATATCAATAACCCTGTTTTTCACTCTATTTTATATATTTAATTGAAGCTACGAGCTCAGGGGATCGTCACCCAAGTCATCCACACTATCGACCTATTTTAGTACCTTTAAAGTTGGAATTTTTAAGTCTAAGGCATGTATAGGCTAGCTTAATGTTTAAATGATATTTTGTCGATGTATATAAGCCATACGAAAATGGCTTGCCTTATTATTAAATAATCTAAGATTATGCAAGACTTGATGAAGGTATGAAAGCAAGTTTTATTTGAATGATGAATATGAGTGAGTATAAAATCATGCTGTGCATAATGGTTGTATATGTATGTTTGATATGAAATCACATATATGAAATTTTTCTAGTTCTTTAGGAAGTGAATATATATATATATCTATGAGATAGTATGTTAGGTTATGAATGACATTGGGTATGTGTATTTTTAAATTCCATTGATGTGATTCAATAATGAAATGATCAAAGTATGGTGCTATGGTTCGGTTGTATTCGGTCTTGTTGCATGATCTTTAAACGGGTAAATTCGGCATAGTAAGCAAGCATATCTTATAGTACATTGTTCATGATTAGGTTTTAGTTAGTTATATATATATATATGCTTGAGGTGTGGCATATGTTTGTGCATATTCGGACATGATAGAAGTTTGTTAAAATATAGGTAATTTATGAAATTATGATAGAAATATTATCCATAAGTTTAAGTAGATATTTCATGCACGTTTAATGAACTTAACTTAAGAGTTGCTACATGTTATGTTATGTGCATTATATGGGTATTGACTTGGTTGAATAAGGTTATAATGCATTATGGATAATAGATAAATTTTTTCTTGATTTGCACGCACTTATAAGGCAAAACATGAAAGAATAAAAGAATTTGGTGTATCAATGATCTATTGGATTTATACTCACTTTTGAAATATTCGTTTGTGGCATGAACTTAGTTGGCGTTATAATTATTTTGGATTTCTTATGAACACATATATATATATATAATTGGTCAAGAGAATTTAAAGGTTAAATCATTGATGTGAATAACTAGTTATGTTTGCATGTGATTGAATATACATATGGTAAATTGGTTGGTGTAAGTTGACTTTTGATAATCTATTTATATTCGGCCACACTCTTTAAAATGATCAAATGAATAGTGCTCTGTAGTTTGAATGAGTTTACTTATTTTATTGTATATAATGCAAATGATATTATATTTGTGATGATTTGCTTATCGTAATATCATTTCTTAAGTATATTGATCCAAGTGATTGAATGAACTTACACCCAATCCAGACCAACCCAGTTGCCTAGTTTTCTGCAACAAGTTCAGAAACTAGTTCAAGCTGAAGCATCCATGTAACACCCCAAACCCGGCCCAAACACCATGGCCGAATCTAGCATGTCACTATGGAAGATTTTGAAAAAACAACCCTGCGAACTTTGGAAATTTTTTTGAAAACTTCTTTTAAAACCTCGAGCAAGTTATTTTATTTCGAAGACTTGATGATCATTTTATGAAAAGAAATTTTATTAAACCAATTCGTGTGTTTAGGAGTCATTTGGAGCATGCATTGTTATATTAAACTAATCTGGAAGCTTATCGAAGAAATCCGTTTATGAGCTCATTTAATTAAAATTATGCGAAAACTTAATTACCCATTTTGTAAAACATCATGTCGCCTACTTGCATTCGAAATGTCTAAAATTTAAAACGAAATTAAGCTAAGTTGTTAATGGCCTTATTACATAGCAAAAATCCCGAAAAACTTAGGAAAAATAAGGAAAAATAAAATTTCATTAAATAAACCATGCAAGGCCACCCCGTAGTCCCCTCCGGCCTGGTCCACCGCACTATGAATTACCTGAAAAATGTTAATCAACCAGAATGAGTCTAACGACTCAGTGTGCAATTCCCAAACGAACCATAGCTGGGCCTAAGCCCCACAGTACAGAATAACAGATAACGCATGCAATATGATGCAACCCAACCCAGCCTAAATTTCCATCCGCTACACACCACCCGTACCTGCCAATCACACCGTGGGGATTTCTACAATCAACCCTCACCGCTACACACCTCGATGGCAGTCATGCTGCAGTTAGCTGCTCATCGTCAAATCGTGACAGAGTCACTAGATATGTGGCGTAGCCACCAGAATAGAACATGGCAGAGCCACCAGAACAGATTGTGACAGAAAGTCACCAGAACAGAACGCTTCCCCTTTCATCAATATCATATTCCCATCCCCATGTAAATACATACGGTCATGATACAGAAATAAAACAGGTTTCAGCATATGCATACAAGTGGAAGATATTCAGAATGTGCATGTAAATATGTCAACATAGTTACTTGGATCGCCTAGTTAAAACCACTAACCTGTCATCTCGTTATTACCCTTCATGGGTAATCCAACAGCAAATACCGAGTTTCGGTATTTAGGCAAAGCATATAAATAATTGATAAAACAACTATGGATGGTGCAAGAATTACACACCTGAAGACACACAGAACTACACTATCGATTTCGCTAGCGTTCTCACTTGCAGGGATTACAGCAATCTGTTTATCCCTTTCCGATGCTGGCCCACAACCCGGTGGAAAGTCACGCACTGCTGAAACCACACGTTGTTTAAACTTAGGGGTAGGGACTACGAGTCCAACCCCCTCTTTCCCTTGACTGGCATTCGAATCCATGACAGATCTTAATCAGAGAACCAGATTAAGCAAAGGCAAGAACGAAAGAATAATACTCAAATAAGGGTGTCTTTTACATGGATTGTCAGAACCCGAAGACTAACAACCTTCCACCAAGAATTCGGCTGAGTCCCTACATCACCCCCACATTCAGCCACAGTACCAAAATACAAGGTTAACCCCTTCGTTCCAACAATTCGCAAGGGAAGGAAACAAATCGAGAGAAGAAAAGAACACTTACCACAACGCACAAGAAGAAACCGTTTTGAGAAGGCTAAAAGAACGAGTAGCGACTATCCACTAAACCAAGGATGAATGAAGAGGTTTAAACACCCAAGAGAATTCGGCTATCAAGCAAATTCGGAAAGAAAAATAGATGGATTAAGTTTCGATTGAATTAAAAGGGAAAATACGAGAAGAAAGGCTAAAAAGATTTCGGCTTTAGAAAGAATAAAGAAGAGATGAAGCAAACAGGTATTTCAGCTTTAGGGACAATGGAGAAGAGAAGAAGCAAATGGGGTAGGGAAGATTCGGCTAACACTAAAAAGAAAAAGAAGAAGAAGCAAAAGGGGTTTCGACTTTGTTAGAAGGTGCAATCCACGAATGGTGAGAAGAAGGGAATGGTGCACAAGGTTCGGTTGAAAAGAGAAAAGATGAGAGAAATTAAGAGAAAAAAGAAAATGACAAAAAGAAAGGTGAGGTTTCGGTTCTACCTACTCTTCCAATACTGACCGAAAATGACCAAAATGAAACTAAAAGCACTAATGATTTTCGGCACAACACTCCACAAAAACTACCATTCACCTCAGCTCCCCACAGCCACAAATGCCAAAACGCACCAGCCAACACCCTTAGCCGAAATTCAACCCCACCAACTCCACAAATTCGGCCAACTCCTCCCTTAGCATCATCCCCCATGATTTTCTCCTACATTCCCTCTACATTACTCATTCAATTGAGTTTGAATTATTCAAACTCCACAAATAGCTCTCCACCATTTGTTTGAATACCTTGACCAAGTCTTCCCTCCCTCTTAAGAGTTTGATTGCCACCCAACCACCTTCCCTGCCTGAGCTAAAAAAAAAAATAAAGCTCCCTTGCGCCACCTGAGGGATTCGAACCCTCTCCCTCAGCTCCCCTTGTGACGCCACCTCCCTGCATGCTAGGTGGCGTCTCCTTGCCACCCTACCAAACCTTTTCTTGTGTCCTAAAACACAAACAAAAACTCTTAAAGCCTGACCCAACCAGCTCCATCCCCTTTAAGTACCAAACTTGAAACTTTACCAAGGCTTCTAATCAACCCCGAACCTTCCGGGGGACCCCAAACACACTCAAACAACATACTATGCATACCAAGCACACAGATACAAAGTAAATGCAAAACCCCTAAAAACCCGGATGCTACAATCCAATAGCTTGGAGAGTTTGCTAAAGACTTACATGGCAAAGAATGATGCCTTAATCCAGAGCCAAGCAGCTACATTGAAGAATTTGGAGAACCAAGTGGGTTAGCTTGCTACTGAACTCAGGAACTAACCACAAGGTACTCTACCTAGTGACACGGAAAATCTGAGAAATCAGGGGAAGGAACATTGCAAAGCGTTGACTTTGAAGGGCGGAAAGATAGTAGAGCCCAACACTGTCGAAGTTGAAAAGGAGCAAGCTGATGCTCAAGACTCAGAAGAAGTTCAACCAAGTGTTGAAACCCCAGTTTCACCAGAACCGAAATCTAGAAAACCTGAGAAAGTAACCTCAAGACCAGTCAATTCTGATCAACCAACAACTTCGTTAGAAGCAGAATTACCGCTAAAGGCGAATTAACTAGAATCAGTTCCAGTAATGAAACCACCACCATCCTACCTTCAAAGACTTCAGAAGCCAAAGCTGGAGATTCAATTCAAGAAGTTCCTTGACGTACTCAAGCAACTTCACATCAACATCCCGTTGGTCGAAGCACTTGAGCAAATGACGAACTACGTCAAGTTCATGAAAGATATCTTGTCTAAGAAACGAAGACTTGGAGAATTTGAGACGGTAGCTCTGACGAAGGAATGTAGTGCATATCTTCAGGACAGACTACCCCTAAAATTGAAGGATCCTGGATGTTTCACTATAACATGCAACATTGGATCAACATATTGTGGTAAGGCATTATGCGACTTAGGTGCAAGTATTAACTTGATACCTATGTCAATATTTAGGAAGTTAGGGGTAGGAGAAGTTAGACCAACTACGATTACACTTCAACTAGCAGAATGATCCTTAGCGCATCCAGAAGGAAAAATCGAGGACGTATTGGTACGTGTAGATAAATTTATCTTTCCTGCTGACTTTGTAATTCTAGACTTCGAAGCAGACAAAGAAGTGCCAATTATCCTAGGAAGACCATTCTTAGCAACTGGAAGGACCCTTATTGATGTGCAAAAGGGCGAGCTGACTATGCGTGTTCAGGATGAGCAGGTAACATTTAATGTTTTTAAGTCAAAGAGATTTTCTGACACAATGGATGATTGTTCTGTAGTGTCTGATTTAGAGGGATTAATAGTAGAGAAGGAGCTTAACTGAATTGAGGACCCACTGGATAGAATTTTGACATCGGATCCTCCAGATGATGAAGAGGAGGATGAATACTTAGCTGTGCTAGAAGCTAATCAGAAGGGATTTAATCTGCAATCCCGTTTTGAATCTTTGGAATTAGAGAAAAGAGATTACAGCCAGCCAAAAGCATCAATCGAGGAGCCACCTAAGTTAGAACTCAAGGTATTACCTTCACACTTAAAATATGTGTATTGCCTCTACTCTGCCTGTGATTGTTTCAGTAGAATTAACTACTGAACAAGAAGAGAAACTTATCATAGTTTTGAAACAATTCAAGAAGGCTATCAGATGGACATAGCCGATATTTGTGGTATTAGCCCATCTGTATGCATGCACAAGATCATATTAGAAGATGGCGAGAGAGGAACGATTGATGGACAACGGAGACTAAACCCCATCATGAACGATGTAGTGAAAAAGGAAATTATCAAATGGTTGGATGCATGTATAATTTACCCCATCTTAGACAGTCCATGGGTGAGTCCAGTCCAGTGCGTGCTGAAGAAAGGAGGTATCACGATCATGGAGAATGAGGACAACGAGTTGATACCAACTAGAACAGTTACGGGATGGAGAATCTGCATCGATTACCGGAAGCTGAACAAAGGCGATTAGGAAAGATCACTTTCCTCTACCGTTCTTGGACCGAGATCTTTGGATAGACTCACGGGGCGAGATTACTCATTGTTTTCTTGCAGATACTGCGGGTATAGTCGATTCTGAAGAGCACCGGAAAAGATCAACACAAAACGACATTCACTGTCAAATCTTGTACATTTGCATTCAGACGCATGCCATTTGGTTTATGTAATGCACCAGCTACATTTCAAAGATGTATGATGTCTATTTTTACTGACATGGTTGAGAAGTACTTGGAAATTTTCATGCATGATTTCTCTGTATTCGAAGATACTTACGATGATTGCTTAGCCAATCTAGCTAAGGTACTGAGGCGATGCGAAGAAACAAATCTCGTACTCAACTGGGAAAAGTGCCATTTTATGGTACGAGAAGGAATTATTCTAGGGCATCGAATAACGAGACATGGGATCGAGGTGGACAAAGAAAAAGTAGATGTTATTGAGAAACTCCCACCTCCAACATCTGTAAAAGGTGTTAGGAGCTTTTTGGGCCATGCCGGTTTTTATCGAAGATTTATCAAGGACTTCTCCAAAGTGGCTAAACCCTTATGCAAGCTATTGGATAAAGACTCAGTATTCAAGTTTGATGGGGAGTGCTTAAAAGCCTTTGACGATCTGAAGAATCGATTAGTCACGGCACCCATAATCGTCACACCCGACTGGGATTCGCCATTCGTCTTGATGTGTGACGCAAGTGACTTCACCATTGGAGCTGTCTTGGGCCAGCGAAGGAACAAAGTTTTTCATCCCATCTACTATGCGAGTAGAACTCTAACCGGAGCTCAACTGAACTATACTGTAATATAAAAAGAGTTACTTGCTATTGTGTTTGCTTTTGACAAGTTTCGATTTTATCTTGTAGGTACCAAAGTGATTGTCTATACGGACCACTCCGCAATTAAGTACTTATTAGCTAAGAAAGATGCTAAGCTGAGATTGATCCAGTGGGTGTTTCTACTTCAAGAGTTCGATCTAGAAATTCAAGATCGAAGAGGAGTAGAAAACCAAGTAGCAGATCACCTATCCAGAATAGAGCCGCAATAGGGAAATTCTCCACTCTTACTGATCCAAGAGACATTTCCAGATGAACACATACTGAAGGTAAATCATGTCCATAATATTCCTTGGTTTGCTGATTTTGCTAACTACTTAGCTTGTGGTTTGATGCCGATTGATAAAACATATCAACAAAGAAAAAAGTTTCTCCACGATGTGAAGTACTATTTTTGGGAAGAGCCACATTTGTTTAAAAAGTGTGCAGATCAGATGATTAGAAGATGTGTGGCAGAAGATGAAATATCAAAGATTTTATACAACTGTCATTTAGCTCTGAGTGGGGGACACTTCGATGGTACTCGTACATCGGCCAAAGTATTACAAGCTGGATTCTTTTGGCCAACACTATTCAAGGACGCATATGCTTATGTAAAGAGTTGTGATCAATGTCAGAGGGTTGGAAATGTCACCAACAGAAATGAGATGCCTCGAATAAATATCATTGAGGTAGAATTGTTCAATGTTTGGGGTATTTACTTTCTTGGTCCTTTCCCTTAGTCTTTCGATCACAAATACATATTGGTAGTAGTAGATGTGTCCAAGTGAGTCGAGGCTGAAGCTTATCTGACGAACGATGCCAAGGTTGTGATGAAGTTCTTGCAGAAACATGTATTCACAAGGTTCAGAACCCCAAGAGTTATTATCAGTGATGAAGGGACCCATTTTGTGAACAAGTGGTTAAAATGGTTGTTAGATAAACATGGAGTGAAACACAAGGTTGCTACAGCTTACCATCCGCAGACAAATGGGCAAGCTGAGCTAGCGAATAAGGAGTTAAAGGCATACTTGAGAAGGTAGTTTGCCCAGACCGACGAGATTGGTCCAAGAGACTAGATGATGCTTTATGGGCTTACAAAATGGCATACAAGACACATTTAGGAATGTCACCCTATAGGTTGGTCTTTGGGAAAGCCTGTCATCTACCCTTGAAGTTAGAGCACAAAGCCTACTGGGCTCTTCAACGACTCAACTTGGATCTTAAGTCTGCTAAAGAGAAACAGATGCTCCAACTCAACGAGCTAGAGGAATTTTGAATGTTCTTATACGAAAATGCCAAACTCAAAGAAAGACTCAAGAAATGGCATGACAAGCATGTTCGAGTTCGAGAATTTGAAGCGGGTCAGCAAGTCTTGTTATTCAATTCTAGATTGAAGTTCTTTCCATGTAAGTTAAAATCACGTTGGTCGGGTCCATTTACGATTCATCGCGTCAATCCATACGGGGTTGTTGAACTCCAAAGTAAGGGAGGTAATTTTCAAGTCAATGCTCAGCGTTTGAAACATTACTACGGAGAAAGACCTGAACGAGATCACATCTTGTTCAGTTTATCTAATCTTTAGATTTTCTTGTTTTCAATAATTATTTAGGGTATATTTTCGGGTTTAGTATGTTTAAATAAATTCTGTTTAGGAGATTGGAACTTAAGCAAGACCGCTTGTGACCCCTCCAATCTTTCGTGGGAATTGATTTTTACATAATTTTCCGAGAAATTAGCCCCTAAATGACAAAATAAATTTTTGGTTTTCCAAATAAAAAGGTCAGTTTTGACCCAAGTCTTAAATTGCAACTCAATTTCAAATTTTCATTAAGTCTAGGGACTCAATTGAATTATTTTCAAAATTTGGTTGCTATTTTCGTAAATAATAAAAACTAGGTGCCTCTTTTTGTAAATATTTTTAGAAGGCATATAGAATAAATATTTTTACTTAATATCATATTTATAAATTATTGATAAACTTTAATATATAATTATATTCATTATAATTTATATATTAATTTTTATCAACTTAGCTTAGAATTAGGATTAATTTTATTTTATGTTTATCTTAATAATTTAATAGCAATTGATAATTTTATATGTGTATATTTAATTATTAATTGTTGTTAATCTTGAGTAAAATTAGAATTGGACTCTTATTTTTAATCATTAAATTTTACTAAGAGTTCTAGTCTAAGTCCCATTACTCCTACTATAAATTACCCCCTAGCTTCTCCCCATTGATTCATAACTCAAAACCCTAGCCAAAGTGCCGCAAGTCCCTAGCCACAATGACCATTCGCCGCAGATTTACTTCAAGCAGCGCGTGACGCCCTAGCTCCAAAGAAGACCAAGAAGCTCACGCCTCCGCTCCGGCGCATTGCTTGTACGCACCATCTCCAGCACACCCGACCAGCCAGTGGCCTACTTGCCAGAAGGCCGTGCGCCTTGCTGCTTGCGTGTAGTCCCTACCACGCACCCATCCGCCCAACCTAAGCCAAAAGCCTTCAACATTTCCTTTTGAATTTCCATCTTTTGTTCATTAGTATATTCTATTTTAAGAGTTCTTAATTTTTACGAGGAAAGTGGTTAATCATGCCTCGCAAGAGAACTCGTGCCTCCGCCCAAATTGACGAAGTACAAAACAAATTTCACTGTGAAGAAGCCAAAGCAGGATATGAGAATATTTTCAAAAATCAACAGATGCATCCAGAGAAAGGCTTCACATTGAAGGAAAGCAACTATAGAGATTTTATGGCACGTATTTTCAAGTTGCTGAAGCCCTCAATTGGGAATTATTTTGTGAAAAGAGACCAAGTGTGGATGAGGAACTAGTTCGTGAATTCTACGCGAACTTAACCTCAAGCGAATTGACTGAAGTTCCAGTCCGTGGAATCAAGGTACCAATAAATTCATATGCTATTAATGAATTCTTTGAATTACCTGATTTTGACAACGATGAATATTCTTCTCTGTTGAGCAACATTAAGCCTAAAAATTTGCAAGAAATTCTTGAGGAACTTACAATTCTAGGCTCTAAGTGGACTGTGTCAAAGCAAGGAATCCACACGTGTTGAAGAGAGTATTTGACACCACTTGCAAAGGTATGGTTTTATTTCATCCGTTTCAGCTTTATGCCTAGTTCGCATGGGACTACAATCTCATTAGAGCGAATGGTCCTATTATACTTGATTGTAACAGGAAAGACCATTGATGTGGGCAAAATCATCCTAAGAGAAATGCGAAATTGTGCCATTAGACATTCTGGCCCGGCCTATTTCCCTTTTACAATAATAATTTTATGCTTAAAAGCAAAACTCCTGGCGGACGTGAAGGGGACAGAGTATAGTCAAGGCACAATCACTGATTGGGACCTCTACTGAGTAGCCGGAGATTCTGTTCTACAGCAACAACTTGAAGAGAGCGAGGATCCCAAAGAAGCAGAAGATGATCCCACAGAAATCCCACCAGAACAATCAACTGAAGTCCCTAGTGAGGTAGAACCAATGGAACCAGAAGTTGAACCTGAGATCGAAACTTCAATGTTTGGAGCTCCACCACCTAGCCCAGATCTTCGTGATGAGCTGTTAAAGCTGATGGACTTAATGCAACACATGCAATGGCAGCAACAAGCCTACTGCAGATACTCAAAAATAAGGGATGACTTGATGAGGACTGCCCTCAAGAAAATTTATAATGACCCATTTATTTTTGTGCCTGAGTTTCCAGATTTCATATTTGAACCATGGATTTCATCATCAAAGAGGGAGCAAGGCGATTCGTGCAAAGGCAATACTGACGGAGCAAAAGATGAGTTGAATTCAGAAGGATCGACAAACAAATAAAAAGGGGAGGACTTCAACTTTAGTTTACTTTTATTCTTAAGTTATTTTAGGATTAAGTTAATTAGGAATTTTTATTTTTGCACAATAAAACAAGAGATAGGAATCATAAATAAAATCTGAACATGTCACAAAGGCTAAAGTTTGGCAATAGATATATACATGTCTAGGATTGGATTTTAGAGAGAGCCTGGTACTTAAGCAGTCAATTTGACTCACCTCCTCTTTTGTAAAAATCCTACCTGGTGTATAGTATCTATTCACTTTAAACAATGAGGACATTATTCACCTTAAGTAGGGGTGACCGATAATTTGAATTAATTCCACCCAGAATAAAATTTTCTTTTAATTATGATTAGGGTATATTTTGTTCAATAATTTGAAATTTTGTTAAGTATGCTGAACTTCAGATTAATAAAGTTCTATTATTTCAATAAGTTATTATGTTAGCTTAATAATGATATGAGTGTATTTTTAATAAATCATGTAAATTCGTACCATAAAATTTTTAATTCCCTACGGACAAATTAGGCATGCTTAAAAGTTTAAGTCTTTAGAATTGACTTAGTAATTTCTTGAGGCGAAATCCTAGGAAGCATGGAATATTGAAAATGATTTAGGTAACTATCGTTTGGACCATTTGAGCCTTTCAAGTCGACCCTGATAAAATTATCCTTTGAAACCCAATTTTGAGACTATATAGCCTAATTTTATTTGGACCTATGCAATATTTAGCCATCAATTTTCTCTTCATTACTTTTAAAATTGTCCCAAACACTAGACTCAGTACTATTCAGAATATCGTTTGAAAATAAGTTTTGGGGAGTTGAAAAGAAGTATCAATTGCTTGAAAAATTGTAGTACATGAAGCAAGTGCTCAAATTTGAGCTTGAGAATTTAAAAAAATAAAAAAAAGAAAAAAGAAAAAAATGTACTCGAAAATGGCTGAAAGAGCAAAAGCTGGTGTATCAAGGGTAAGAATCACAAAGGTTCGATTTTAAGCTGAGTCTAGGGTTTTTAACCGAAACTTTATCTATCTTTTACCTACCCCTAAGCCTAGCCACGTTACAACCTTCTTAAAGACCTATTGATTCAAAGTTCCAATGTTACCTACATTAGTGGAGAGAAATTGCTCTGTTCAACATATGAAGACATCAGTTAAACTTAATGATTGCAGTTTAATTTTGAATAAGGAATTAAAATGAAATTGGTAGTGAGTAACATGTCTTTATTAAGAAACATTTAGCCTAATTTTGCTAGTATAATAATTGTTGGAGGTAATTTGAACGATATGTAGACTTAAGTAGCATAACTATCAAATTTCTTATCTTTGAGCATAAGTATATTAAATTCATAATTTTGAAAAGAAAGTTGTTCTGAAGGAGTTTTTCAAAGGTGTTTCTGAGAAAATTCTTTTCAAATTTGTGCATTACTCGGGACGAGCAATGAATTAAGTTTGGCGGTGTGGAAACACGAAAATTTATACACTTTTTCATGCCCTTTTTAACTCAAATTTATGCAGTTTCGGTTAAATTCTTGTCGAAAAATAATTAAATATTATAAAATAATTAAATTGTGCTAAAAATATGAACATGATGAATTTTAATTAATTTTATAGTTAATTTTAATTTATTTTGTCTATTTTCGACAGATTCGCACAAAGGGCGAAAATTGGCTCGGCAGACACTGGTTGAAGAATAAACTCGAGAAGCAATTTGAAGTGTCGAGGCGAATTTATTTCCAGCCCAAGATGGCCCAATTATGAATATTTAATTGTAATATAATTAATTTTAATTTATTTCCAATTTAATTTGGGCTAGATAAATTAATATTAATTAATTATGAAAAAGGCCCAGTTGAACCGCATCAGTTGAACCAAACCGGTTGAACCGAACCGAGCAAAGATTTGGGCAGCCCAAACCGTCCACATGCTGGCCCAAATAAGCTTATTAGCTGATTAATTAAGCTTGCAAAGAAGCCCTTGAAGACTTTTCAAAGTTGCATTCAAACCCCTCCAAATTTAGTGGCTTTGTAGATCTGCCCCATGCCATATTTAGCAAAGTTGAAACCATCAACTTTGCCACATAGATGGCTGGAAAAGGAAGGTCTCTTTGGCTGCTACTATTTGCTATTTTTAGCAGCCACAATCAGCTATAAATACCACCCCTCGCTGATCATTCAAACCATCCCCCTTAATCCCTCAATCTTTCAACATTCTCATTCTCTCTTCTCTCCATTTCTCTCCTTTTCTCCAAACACTCAAGCCTTCTTGTGCCGATTTCCCCTCTTGGAAAAGAGGTGTTTTCTCAGCCATTTGGAGCAGCAAGTGGAGTGTTCATAATCCACCTTGATTGTCGAGGACAACGGAGAACGAAGAACGGAGCAATCAATCAAGCCACGGAGAAACACCGAATTTGTTTCTTGTTCCTTATCTCTCTAAATTTCGTTGTTGTTTTGACAAACATGTTTATGAATATTTATGCTATTGAAATGATTAATTTAATCAGCTTACCTTGAATTTAATTCGTGTTGGGTTGATTGCATTTTATCCTTTTAAATTATTAAAATTTTGTTTATGCTGTTATAGGCCTCGGTAAAATGCTTGATTAAGTAAAATCATGTTTAAGTTATTCTAGCATTATAATTGTTTAGATAGCTAATGAATTAATTATTTAAACGTATTGAAATTGTAATTAATGGACACAATACTTAATCTGTGCATGTTTAATTCTTCTAAGGTAGCTGAAGATTAAAGTAGCATTGTATTTGGCGATACATATGCCTTGCATAACTTGCAAGATTTTTGTGATTAAATTGTTTCAAGGTAAGGATACTTTGTTACCTCACAGGATCTTTTATATGCTTATTAGGTTGAATTAATCAGTTGAATCACATAGGAATATGCGAGAGATTGTGTAATTTAATAAGTAGTGGGCCCGTAGTTGACGGTTGGGGAAGTGAGGCGGAAGAAGTCTTCGTCCAAATGATGTCAGAGTGGATCTCTGAGTTTGTTAGAATGAACCCGATGACTCAACAACCTCTACCCCTTCCCGTACCCCAACCTGTCCCCATTATTCCTCAAGGTTTGGAAAAACGTATGTGTGAGCAAGCCTTAAGTTGATAAAATACGTTCATATGGGGTTGAAGAGTTTCGCGGTACAACTGAAGCTGATCCTGAAAAAGCTGAGTTTTGGTTAGAAAACATTGTGAAAGTTTCTGATGAGGTGTCTTGTACACTTCTTGAATGTTTAAAGTGTGTAGTATCTTTGTTGAAAGACTTAGCGTATCAGTGGTGAAATACTTTGATTGCTATGGTACCGAACAACCCTGTGAATTGGGATTTCTTTTAGTCATAATTCAAGAAGAAATATGTTAGTTAACGATATTTGGATAAGAAATAGGAAGAGTTTCTTGAATTGAAACAAGATCGTATGATTGTAGCGAGTATGAAACAAAATTTGTGTGACTCAACAAGTGTGCTCGGGAATGTATACCATCAGAGACTGTTATGTGTACCCGGTTTGAAGATGGTCTAAATGAAGATATCAAACTGTTAGTTGGAATTCTGGAATTGAAAGAATTTGTGGTTTTGGTGGATCAAGCACATAAAGCGGAAGAACTCAGTAAAGATAAAAGAAAGACGGATTCCGAGGCTCGTGACACTAGTAAGCGCCCTATGGGAAAGTCATTTTCATTTTCATCAAAGAAATCAAAGGAATTTCACAATCGTACATTAGCTTCAGTGGAATTTTCGGGAAGAGATAAAGGGAAGCAACATTCAAGTTTGAGACCTTAGGCTACATTTGTCTAAAATAAAAAAACCTAAATGTCAATAATGTAATAGATGATATTTTGGGGAGTGCAGATTGAGAGACGGGTCGTGCTTTAAATTTGGTTCTTACGATCATTTCCTTAGAGACAGCCCTGAAAGATCTAATAAAGAGAAAGCTTAGAACACTCATTCGAGTAACATAGCTACGAGAGGGAGACCATCCAGAAATAGTGGAAATGCGGGTAACAGTTGAAGTGGAATGAAAGATTCTATGGTTAGATCTGAGGCTCGAGCACCAACTAGGGCTTATGCTATTCGAGCTCTGAGGAAGCTTTGGCACCTGATGTGATTACTGATACATTTTCTATCTTTGATACTAATGTTAATGCTTTGATTAACTCGAGGTCAACGCATTCGTATGTATGCACAACTTTAGTGTTGGATAAGAAAATACCTATATAACAGCCCAATTTTGGGCCTAATTGGAACTGTGGTTTTGGGACCACAAATCTGAAAAAGAAAAATTCATTTTTATTATATTTTTATGGTCTACAATTTTATGGAACGATTTCGTGAAAATTTTGTTCGAAAATTTTGACGTTTGGGCACTCAATTTAGTTAAAAGGACTAAATTGCAAAAGGTACAAAACTTGAATTCTATATGTTAGAGGTGTCTAATTGCTATGATATTTTAAATTAGAGGTCCTTATATGGTAATTAGACCATTGGTTAAGTTGGTGGACAAAAATGGACATGGTTAGGTATGTTTCTAAGGTTTTTCATTAAGGGCATCTTAGTAATTTGGTAATTAAATGAATTAAAGAGCCAAATTAAAAGCCAATTTTTGCTCATCTTCTACTCCATGGCCGAATGTATCAATAAAAAACCATGGCTAGGGTTTTTCAAGCTTCCAAGCTCGATTGTAATTCCGTTCTAGCCCCTCTCTTAATGATTTTTATGTTTTTGAAATCCTTATAACATGATCTATCTATTTCTATCACTAATTTAAGAAATAATTGAGGTCTAAAATTTTACCTATGATGGATATTTGTGTATTTTGATTTCTAATGGTAGAAAATGTATGTTTGGTGTATGATAAACGACTTTTACTAAGTGATTTTCGGTAAAAATGTCAAAAAGGACTTATTTGTAAAAGTTTTAAAATCAATAGAAAAATGTGAATAAATGAGAAATGTAGGCTGTTATGAGTATGAAAATGGTTCGGCTAGGCTTGGGTTTTGAAGAAATTGAATGAAATTCATTTTACGAGCTTAGGGACTAAATTGTAAAAATGTCAAACTTTAGGGGTAAAATGTAATTTTGTCATAATGTGATTTTGGGTTGATTTGAATAGCATAATGATTAAATAAGTTAAATGTGATATTATAGATCGAGAAAAATGAGGTTCGGAATTAGAACGAGGGAAAAATAAGTATTTGACGATTTAATCCTTTTCGCCATTTTTATGCCGAGGTAAGTTCGTATGTTTAATAAGCATTAAATTATATGTGTATAAATGCTTGATTGATATAATTGTGGTAAATGCTACATTATTGAAATGAAATGTGAATGTTATTGAGTACGATACTACAGAAATGACCCACGGAGATTCAATACAGCAAAAGTCCTGGTTGAACATTAGGAATAGATAGGATACAAATGTCATGACATTAGGGTTACTGAGATTACGTGTATGACCATATCTGGGATATGGCATCGATATGAGACTTAGTGTAAGACCATAGCTGGGCTGTTGGCATTGATACGAGATTACATGTAAGAGCATATTTGGGATATGGCATTGGTACGGTACTGTGTGTATGAGATTCCCGAGTATCCTTTAGTATTCCAAATGGTTCAACGGGAAATTCAACGAGTTTGTCAAAGAAGAGAAAGAGTATATAATTATTACGGATTGGTATAGGTATGCATGTAAAGTTCATAAGCACTGACTTCATGAAATTGTGAGTTCATGATTTCCCCGAGAATGATTTTGTGAAAACCTTGTGATTATTGGTTAAATCTTGTGATGTATGAAATACATGGTAAATTCGATTGATGATTATGTGTTTGGCTTTTGGGCCAAATTGAGTTATGATATAGCATGTTTTATTCATGCAAATTTTGATTTATCGGATATGAGAAAATGGGAAGATAAGAACTTAGGCAATTGAAAAATGTTAAAGTATATGCTTGAAATGTAAATACTCATAATTAATGTGTATGTCTACTATGAGGTTTGAAATGTTTTGTTATTTGCTGTAATATGTTATAAAGGAGAGATTATGGTTGTTAGGCTAATGGCAAGATATGTTAAATTATGTTTATAAGTTGATAGAGTAAATATTATGATTGAAGAAGAATTATAACTGTGAGATTTATAGTAATTTGTGTTATCTTGTGTTTAAATTGTTGGACTTGATAAAAGATTTATAAAAGTTTCTTATTATTTTTGTACGGACTTACTAAGCTATATATAGAGCTTACCCCCTTCCTTTCCCATGTCTTTTAGGGTTATTAAGCTAGCTCGGATTGGAGTTTGCTGGAGATCCTATCACACTATCAAGCTATCACTTTGGGTATTGATGAATTCAAGTATTTTATGTCTATGGCATGTATAGGGACTAGGCCAATTTGTTATGTGTCTCATTATTAATTTGGCCATATGTGTTAGATTGTAATTGTTAATGCTTCATCTTATATATAGCCATGAATGATGGCTTATGTTGATCATAAGTTTATTCATATGTTAATGCCCTCTTGTGAATGTGAATTTAGTATGTTTTTAATGGGCTAAGTATGATGCTTTAAGCATGATAAATGATGGTATAAGAATGACATGATATTGTCTTGGTTGTGGTTGTTTGGTTGCTCTTATATGCTTGAATTTGTGCCATGTGATGTTGTGTTGATGTGTGCAGGTGAGGGTGGAAAAATGGCTTGGTAAATAGCCTTGTTTTTGTCCACACGGATAGACACACGGCCGTGTGTGACACACGGTCTGCCCCATAGGCATGTGATTCGGCTGTGTGTCCCCTGCACCTTAATTGTTGCAAAACAGAATGTCCAAAATTGAGCATACGGGCAGAGACACGGGCGTGTGTCTCAGCCGTGTGTGCTACACGGCCTAACATATGGGCGTGTGGCACAGCCATGTGGCACGAGTCAGAAAGCACCCCTAAATTGAGCACGGTCTGAAGCACGGGCGTGTCCCTTGGACCACACGGGCGTGTGAGCCCTGCTTCTAGCAAAAGTTTTCTATGTTTTTTAAAAGTTTCTTGAGTTCTCGGTTTAGTCCTAAACCACTTCCAATACATGTTTTGGGCCTTGTAGACTCGTAATAGGTACTTCATGATCGAATATGAATGGTTTTAATTTGTACGTAAATTTTATGACTTGAAATTGTGTGATTGCTTGTGATGTGAGTCTGGTAATGCCTCGTACCTTGTTTCAACGTTGAATACGGGTAAGGGGTGTTACAACCTATGAGTCTACTGAATTTGTGATCAAAGTAACAAATCCTTTAGGTCAGTATGTGTTAGTTGATAAAGTCTGTAAAAACTATCATTTGATGATTTGGGATTGTAATTTTCCGGTTGATTTGATGTTATTACCATTTGATAAGTTTGATGTAATTCTCGGTATGGACTGGTTGACTCTGCATGATGTTGTTGTGAATTGTAGATGAAAGAAAATTATGTTGAAATGTTAGAAGTGAAATAATCTGAGTTGAATCAGATAGAAATAATGGTACATCTAATGTGATTTCAGCTATGTCGGCACATAAATATGTCAGAAAGGGCTGTGAGGCATATCTAGCTTAGATATTTGATTCTAGGGCTTCAGAATTGAAATTAGTGTCGGTTTCAACTGTTTGTGAATTCTTGGATGTGTTTTGCGAAGAGTTACCAGGGTTACCATTAATCAGAGAGGTTGAATTTGCTATTGAGTTAGTTCTGGGAAAATCTCTGATATCAATAGCTTCGTATAAAATGACACCTACAGAATTGAAAGAGTTGAAAGCATAATTGCAAGAGTTATCAGATAGGTGATTTGTTCAACTTAGTTTCCCCCTGGGGTTCTCCTGTATTGTTTGTCAAGAAAAAATACAGGTCTATGCGGTTATGTATAGACTATCGACAGCTTAACGAAGTCATGATAAAAAATAAATATCCTTTGCCACGTATTGATGATTTGTTTGATTAGTTGAAAGGTGCAAAAATGTTGTCAAAGATTGATCTCCATTTTAGATATTATCAGTTACGAGTTAAACATTCGGTTGTGCCAAAAACTACTTTTAGAACTAGGTACGGACAATTATGAATTCTTAGTTATGCCATTTGGTTTAACCAACGCACCTACTGGGTTTATGGATTTGATAAACAGAGTATTCTAACTGTATCTAGACAAATTTGCAGTTGTGTTCATTGATGACATTCTAATCTATTCCCGAGATGAAATTGAGCATGCCCAGCATTTGTGAATAATTTTTCTGATTTTGCGCGATAACCTATTGTTTGCTAAGTTTAGCAAGTGTGAATTCTGGCTTTGTGAAGTTGGATTTTTGGGACATGTTGTATCAACAGACAGTATTAGAGTTAATCTGAGTAAAATATCAGCTATAGTAGACTGGAAGCATCCGGGAAGTGTTTCAGAGATCAAAAGTTTTCTGGGTTTAGCCGGATATTATCGGAGATTTGATAAAGGGTTTTTGATGATTGCTACGCCGTTGACGAAGCTACTTCAGAAAGATGACAAGTTCGAATGGTCTGAAAAGTGTCAACAAAGCTTTGGTAAGTTGAAAGCATTCTTGACCAAAGCCCCTGTGTAATATCCCGGGTTAGGGGCTATTCTGTTGTGACTTTGTTTGCATGTTGTTGGATCGTTATGTTGTCGTTTGTGTGATTTCGGGGCTTAGTTATGAGCTAGAAGTAAGCCGGAATAGGTGGGAAAATTTTAGTTTTTGAGCTAAGGTATGAGGAGCAGAGGTAGCTGGGGCTTAAGAGTTTTAATTGGCAAGAGTTATCACAAAAAGGGAGCTGGTGTAGTGGCAAGCTAGACGCCACTAAGGCTTTGTGTGGGTAACGCCTAATGCAAGGGTGTAGGCCTTGTGTTCGAGTCATGAGTGGCCACTTTTGGCACTCATTTTTGGCATGGAGGAGGAGTTTGTGGCAGTTCAAACTCTGCCTAAGACTAAGTCTTCCCATTTGAATGATAGGTGGAGAGTGAGTTTAGGAGGTTGACTAGTTCAACCATTTTGAATTAGTGGAGGTGAGCAATTGGTGGGATTATGGCCGAATTTTAGGGAGTTGGGAGTGGGGGAGTGACGGCTTGGTGTGGGGAAGTGGTAGTGCCGAAATTCATTTTGGCATTCTTGGCATTTTTTTTTTGGTCACTTTGTTTCTAACCAAAGTTTTTCCTTTGTCAATAGTCTAAGCCGAATCTTCTCCAAGTGAGTCTCTCATTTTTTTTCTCTTTTCAAAACCGAAAGTTTAAGCACACTTGCCGAATTTTCTTTGTTTGTTTTCTCCTAATCTTCTCTTGATAGCCGAATGTCCCCTTGAAGACACACCCTTGGTTTGTTTTCTTTTACTTTTGCTTTTGGCCGAACCTAGCATCCCACTTGTATCCTTTTTCTCTTTTGAAACCTTGATAGTCGAAAGTTCTCTCCAAAGCCTTCTTCTCCATTTCTTTTTCTTTCCAAAACCGAAGTAGTTCCTTGGTGGCCGAATTTTGGAAGGGTGGTGAACGTGTTGGGTTCTTGTTTTCATTCGGTTGGTGGTAGGTAAGGGTTGGCCGAATGGCGGCTGTTCTCTCTAGTGCTATGTTGATTTCGAATGGCTAAGCCTATATTGGTTATGATTGGAAGGGTTAACCTTTGTTTAAACATCTCGTTATAGGGCATTCGGGATTCGAAGCAGTCAGCAAAGTTTTTATCTGAACTCGATTGATTGGTAAGTGATGGTGAGATGTTTGTTCATGGTTTATTCGTTTAGCTTTGATTAAGCCTAAGGGTTCAAAGGATTAACCATTCTCTTTTTAAAGTGGAGCCGATTGTTGAAGGAGGAACCATTGGGGTTCGGGTTTGGTAGGAAACCAAACATTTGCAAGGTAAGGGTTGATCGATAAACCCTTTTGGTTTAAGTGGTTACGGCCGAATGGTCTTAGTGCCTAACCCCTATGTTTGGCCAATTCTAGGAGCAAGGCATTTGAGGGATCTAGACGGGTTCTTTGGGATTAAGATCTTCGTTATTTCAGGTGTGTAAACTAACACACTGAAACTTAGTAATATTGTTAATAAACCTGTTTGTCTGTTAAAAATCATAACAGTGTGATGGATAATTGGATACCTAAATGGGGTATGTGTACGGATCCGGGTAAGTCTATCTTATTACGAGTTCTATTGTGATACCTGTGATGTATGATTTATGCTATGTATGCTATGAGATGTATTTTGGGGCATGTTGGCATGTATTACATGATGTGCATCGATATGACATGTTGGGTGATTTGAGAGGAGGGGGATTTGATATCCGTGTCTTTGGGACACTGTGACTTTGGGTCACCAGAGGTTTGGCACCTCCAGTGGTTTGGTACCACAGATTGACTATTGTGACTTTGGGTCACCAGAGGTTTGGCACCTCAGCGTCTCGTCCCAGTGGCTTAGTACCACGGTGGGTTGGCCCCACAGTTGATTATACGGGATTGACGCCAGTGATTTGGTATCACACGATGGGTTGGCCCCATCATCGGATTTGTGACTGCGGTCACCAGTGGTTTGGTACCACATGTGTCTTTGGGACACCAGAGGTTTGGCACCTCATTGCGACTCGTCCCTGTGGTTTGACACCACCGTGGGTCGGCCCCACATGGGAGATACGGGATTGTCGCTAGTGATTTGGTATCACGCGATGGGTTGGCCCCATCATCGGATTATTCGTGACTTTGGGTCACCAGTGGTTTGGCACCACACTTATGGATATCGTGACTTTGGGTCACCAGTGGTTTGGCACCACCAGTGGTTTGGTACCACACGGGGTAGAAAAGGAGATACGGATGGTTAGGATCGGGTTGCATTAATTGTGTTGCTATGTATGATGTGTGTTAGCATGTTGCTTTATCGGGAGCGGGATTTATGCACTGAGTCATTCGACTCACCCTCTCCTTTGACATTTCAGGTGACTCGTAGACGCGGACATGGAGCCGGGATGGACTCGGGGTGCTCATGCCATGCTTAATAAAGTTTTACTCAGACTCTATCATTTGGGTACTTTAGTTTTATTACTTTATTTGGGTCTTACTTTGGGTTGTAAAAGGCCTTTAAAATATGTTTTATGTTGTTTATGTTTTAAATTAGATTTTAATATGCCTTAACAAAATAATTGGGTTGAAATTGTACTAAAACTTGGAAAGATAATGATTTCAAAATCATAACGCAATGTGTTTTAAAATATACCATCGGGTATCTCACTATGTGTTGATATAAAGTAAACTCAAATGATTTTCAAATCAAACACGGTATTCTATTAAGTTCCAAAAATGTTTTATGTAACACTAAGAAACTATTGAAGTTTTAAATGGAATAAACTCGTTTTAACTACACATTTTGGCTAAGTTTTCAAAAATTTCCGGGTTTCAAATACACCATTTGATTTCAAACAAGTCTACTCATAGTTTCTTTAAATACACTACATAGTGAAGAGTTTTCATCCAGTTTTAAACGAAAAATCTAAACCTCTTAAGTACGATTTCCCCGTAACATACCCGATTCGGACGTGGTGTCTTGTCCGGGTTTGGGGTGTTACACCCTGTGTTGGTTTAGCCAGAGCCTGATAAGGAATTTATGATCTATAGAGATGCTTCATTGAATGGTTTGGGCTTTGTTTTGATGCAAGAAGGCAAAGTGATAGCTTATACGTCTCGATAGTTGAAACAACATGAGAAAAATTACTTGACTCATGATTTAGAGCTTGCAGCTATTGTATTTTCTTTAAAGATCTGGCCACACCATCTGTACGAAGAAAAATGTCAGATCCTCATGAATCATAAAAGTCTGAAGTACTTGATGTCACTAAAAGAATTGAATTTGAGACAACATAGATGGTTGGAGCTACTAAAAGATTACGATTTGATCATTGATTATCATACAGGAAAAGCTAATGTCGTTGTTGATGCTCTAAGTAGAAAGTCCTTATTTGCTTTGTGAGCTTTGAGCACTCAGTTGACATTGATTGATGATGGTTCAATTGTAGCAGAATTAAAAGCTAGACTAGCATTTCTGCAATAGATTTGTGAAGCTCAGAAAAATGACTCTGAGTTAATTGCTAAGCAGGAGTAGATTGAGTTGACACCTGATTTAGAATTTCATGTTAGTTCTGATGGTAGTTTGTATTTCTGAAATAGGATATGTGTTCTGAGGAATTCTGATATTATTCAGAAGATTTTATAGGAAGCTCACAACAATAATTTATCGATACATCTTGGTAGTAACAAAATGTACGATGATTTGAAACAGATGTATTGGTGGCCAAGTATAAAACAAGAGATTAAAGAGTTTGTATCAAAATGTTTAATCTGTCAGCAAGTCAAAGCCAAGCATCAGGTACCTTCTGGACATTGCAGCTTGTGATGATTCCAGAGTGAAAATAGGAACGAATTACGGTAGATTTCGTATTGGGTTTGCCTTTGTCTCTATGGAAGAAAGATACTATCTGGGTAGTTATGGATCATTTGACTAAATTCACACATTTCATTCCAGCATGTACAGATTACTCACTTGAGAAGCTAGCAGAATTATACATTTCTGAGATTGTTAGACTGTATGGTGTGCTGGTGTCTATTATCTTTGATAGAGATCCACGGTTGACTTCTTGATTTTGGAGTAAATTACATGAAGCTTTAGGCACTAGACTGCATTTCAGTACAGCGTTTCATCCACGTATAGATGGTTAGTATAAGCGAGTGATACAGGTACTTAAAGATATGCTCTGTTGTTGTATTTTAGAGTTCGATGGTAGCTGGAAGAAATTTCTTCCATTGGTTGAATCTGCCTATAATAATAGTTATTAGACGAGTATTAAAATGGCGCCATACGAAGCTTTGTATGGATGAAAATATAGAACTCCATTATACTGAATTGAATTGAGTGAGAAAAAAAGCTATTGCTTGTTGATTTGATTTGAGAAACTGAAGAAAATGTCGAAGTAATACGTGATTGTTTGAAAGCTGCTTTTGATCATCAGCAATCATATGCAGATTTGAAAAGAAAAGATATTAAATTTCAAGTTGATGATAAAGTATTTTTAAAAGTATCACCTTGGAGAAATATAACACCCCTTACCTGTATTCGACACCGGAACAGGGTAAGAGGCATTACTGGACTCACATAACAAGCAATCACACAATTCCGAGTCATAAAATTTTTGTCCAAATTAAAACCATTCATATTCAATCATAAAGTCACTTATATGAGCCAACGAGGCGCAAAACATCCTTTGGAGATAGTTTGGGACCAAACCGAGAACTTTAGAAATTTTTACAAAATGTAGAAATTTGTTTTGCTAGATGCAAGGCTCACATGTCCGTGTGTGTCCAAGGGACACACCCGTCTGACCCTGAGACACGCCTGTGCTTCAGACCGTGTTCGATTTAGGGTGCTCTCTGACTTTGCTACACGACGGTGCCACATGCTCGTGTGCTAGGCCGAGTATCACACACGGCTGAGACACGCACCCGTGTCTCTGCCCATGTGCTTAATTCTGGACATTCTGTTTTCTCAAAATTAAGGTGTAGGGGACATATGGCCGGAACACACGCCCGTGGGGTAGACCGTGTGTCACACACGGCCTAGACACACGCCTGTGTGTCTACCCGTGTGGACAAAAAAAGGCTATTTACCAAGCCATTTTGCCACCCTAACTTACACACATCAACACAACGTCACAAGGCACAAATTCAAGCATATAAGGGCAACCAAACAACCATAACCAAGACAATAACATGTCATTATTTATCCTGCTTAGAACATCAACCTTTCCACACCAAATCATGCAAGATTCCACATTCAGAAATGACATTAATATATAAATATACTCATAACCAATATTAGCCAACTTCTATGGCTATATACAAAAATAAACCATACACCATTATAAGCCAACATATTTGGCCAACTTAATAATGACACATATAACCAAAAGACCAAATCCCTATACATGTCATAAACTCAAAATACTTGAATTCATCAATACCCAAAGTGATAGCTTGATATGTGATAGGATCTCCAGCGATCTCCAATCTGAACTGGCTCAATGACACTATAAAACATGAGAAAGGAAGGCGGGTAAGCTATATAGTTTAGTAAGCTCATATGATAATAACTCATCTCATCAAATAAACACATTTCAAGCCTTTATAAATACTATAATACAACTTGTATAATTCCACCTTTATGCCATGTATTTCGTCACATAATTAACCAAGAATTTCACAGGTTTATTCATTTAAATGCTTACATGATTTGAATACTTCTTATCAATTCATTCACATTTACATAAGCATAAACAAATAGAACTAATCTATATTCAATTCAATATCCATGACATTTATGAATATTCAATTGAACCATATGAATGCTCATAATTTTCCACTTTCTCAACATATGAAACTCACTTTAAATGCTTACTTATCGATTACTGTCACGAGTACTTTGACTGAGTCGTATCATCACTTGTAACCACATTTCATCAACATTTCTCGTTGAACCATTTGGAATACTAAAGGATACTCGGGAATCTCGTACACACAGTACCGTACCAATGCCATATCCCAGATATGGTCTTACATATAATCTCGTACCGATGCCAATAGCCCGGCTATGGTCTTATACAAAGTCTCATATTGATGCCATATCCCAGATATGGTCTTACATGTAATCTCAGTAACCCTAATGTCATGACATTTATATCCTATCTATTCCTAAGGTTCAACTGGGACTTTCGCTGTATCGAATCTCTGTCGATCATTTCTGTAGTATCATACTCAATAGCATTCACATTTCATTCCAATAATATTTACCAACAATTATATCAATTAAGCATTTATACATATATAATTTAATGCTTATTAAACATACAAACTTATCTCGATACAAAAAATAGTGGAAATGGACCTAATCATCAAACACTTTGGTTTTCCCCCGATCTAGACCCTAACTTCATTTTTTCTTGATCTATAATACCAAATTCATCTCATTTAATCATCACGTTATTCATTTCAGCCCAAAAGTCACATTATGGCAAAATTACATTTTTGCCCCTAAACTTTTGACATTTTACACTTTAGTCCTTAGGCTCGTAAATTGAATTTCATTCAATTTCTTCACACCCAAGCCTAGCCGAAACTATTTTCATACTCATAACAGCCCACATTTCTCATTTATTCACATTTTTCTACTCGTTTTATAACTTTTACAAATAAGTCCTTTTTGACATTTTTACCGAAAATTACTTAGCAAAAGTTGTTTAATAAACAAAAAACATGTATTTTCTACCATCAAACATCAAAATACATACTTGTCTAATATGGTTCAAACCTTAGACCTTGATCATTTCTTAAATTAGTGGTAGAAATAGATAGATTGGGTTACAACGACTTTAAAAATGTAAAGAGCATTAAAAACGGGGCAAGAATGGACTTACAATCGAGCTTGAAAGCTTGACAAACACTAGACATGGTTCTCTTTGTAAAATTCGGCTAAAGGAGGAAGAATATGGACAAATTTTGGCTTTTTAATTCATTTAATTATCAAATTACTAAAATGCCCTTTTTAGTTTTGCACTTTTTGTAATTTAGTCCCTTTAACTAAATTTAGTGCCCAAACGTCAAAATTTTTGAACGAAATTTTCACGAAATCGTTCCATAAAATTGTAGACCATAAAAAATATAATAAAAATAAAATTTTCTGCGTCGGATTTGTAGTCTTCAAACCATTGTTCCAACTAGACCCAAAATCGGGTTGTTATAAGAAAAGTTCTCCGTTTTGCCAAAAAGGAAAGCTTAGCCAACGATTCATCGGGCCGTATGAGACCATCAGGAGGATTGGGCCAGTAGCTTATCATTTGGATTTACCGTCAAAGTTAGAGAAAATACATAACGTGTTTCATGTAACAATGTTACGGTAATATCAATTAGACCCTTCGCATGTGATTCAACCAATTAATGTTGAGATTCAGCCAGATATGTCGTACATTGAAGAACCGATCAGAATTTTAACTATGGAAGTTAAAGAGTTAAGAAATAAACATATAGCTTTAGTTAAGGTTCTCTGGAAACGTCATGGAGTCGAGGAAACTGCCTGGGAACCAAAATAAGCTATGAAAGTGTAATACCTGAATTTATTTTCTAGTAAGATTTTCAGGGACAAAAATTCTTTTAGGGGGAGAGTTGTAATATCCTGTTTTCAATGGTTTTAGAAATAGTGGTTTCGGGACCATAATTCTGATGAGTGAGTTATTATTTTAATATTTATTTAATGTCTATGAGATTATATTAAGGTCGTATTAAATTTTCGTTAAGAAATTTTGATGTTTAAATGGTTAATTATGTAAAAAGGACAAAATCATAAAAATGTGTAAAAGTTGAATTCTATTAGTTAAAAGGACTAAATGGCTATGGAAAGGAAAGCTAATAGACTTATATGGTAATTATACCATGTTATATGTTAGTGGATGTACATGCATAGGTTTTAATGAAATTTTGATAGTTTTTAAAGGTTAAATTTGTAATTGAATAATTAAAACCTAAACTGAATAAAACAAATTTGTTTCATCTTCCTCACTTAATCTCCACCAAAAATTGAAGAAAGAAATAGGCATTTTAGGGCTTGAAGGTTCGACTAGCATAGTTGCTTGCATGGTATGTGATTTCAGTTTTGTTTTTAATGATTTTTATGTTTTTGAGTTCGTTTTAGCTTAATTTAGCTAGCCCGGGGGTTAATTTGAAAAACTATTAAAGGTTGAGGGACTTTCCATAGATGTTTTTGAATGTGTTTTGATGTTAATTGATAGATTATTAACTTTGGTTGTTAAATAAACATGTTTTGTTAAATGATTTTTGGTAAAATTACAATTAAGGGTTAAATTGTTAAAAGTGTAAATCTATGGGTTTTATTGTGAAATTTTGGTATTAATGGGTCATTTCAATGTCCTTTGTAACACTGGTTAAATTAGATTTAGGCTAAAATGAGTTATATTTAAGTTATGAGCTTAAGGACTAAATTGTGAAAAGTCAAAGTACTAGGGTGATTTTGTAATTTTGGGCATAAATATGAACTATGGATTAAATTGAATACTATAAGTACTTAATTGATTTAAAATATCTATTTAGATCAAGATAAACCACAACTGGGCTTAAATTGAGGAAAACCTAAAGCTTTGGATTAATGTTCGATTCTACTTCTGCGCCCTAGATATCGAGGTAAGTTCATATGAACTATGATAGTTTTAATGTTAGCTAAATTTATTATTTGCTATGTTGTTTTAATATAAATGAATTTGAAAATAAATTTATCAAAGGTTATGAATAATTGACGGATAGCGAATCCCGTTTGAACCTTAAGAATTCTTAAGATACTGATGACATGTCATTAGGGATTTCATGTTTCGGGTGCTGGTCTTGAATGTCCTACCGATGGCTGAGGTCTTGCATTTGTTGCGGATTCTCCAGCTCGTGTGAGCAGCATCATGTAGCTTACATTTTGACCCACAGCTTGTGTGAGCAGACCTGTTTCATAGCTTGTGTGAGATTGATGTAAAGGAAAGGTTACAGTTATATGGAAAGGCACACTATGTGTGAGCATTCCCGAGTATCTGATGTAATTCTAGATGGTTCAACGGATGAGAAAAGGAAATGGAATAGTAAGTATGCAAATGGAATGAATCATGATCTTATGAAAAGATTGATAAGTTAAATGATGTATTTACATATGGAAACCTACTTATCTTATGGTTGAATTCATTGTATCATGGACAAGTGTACTAACTTGTGAGTTTGATGATGTTGTATAGGCTTATACTAAGCTTATGGACAATATAACATAAGATGTGTCATCCATTCATACTTAATTCATAAACATTTATATAATTCAATTCTTATTTATGTCACATTCAAATTATGCTCATTTTGCAACATAACAATACATAACATGATCACATATTTCAATTGTTTCATCTTCCATTTAATAATATATTTCAATCAGGGTTGCTAACACTAGCTTAGTTTGATGTTGCTAACACTAGCTTTAGATAATCCAAAACAAATGTTGGACCTCAAACCATCGAATTAATCCCTGATCGCAACACTCGTTTGTTCATACAATCTGACGTATTCAGGCTGCCAACACTAGCTTCTGATCAAGATTGCTAACAGAAGCTTGGTACAATGTTGCTAACACTAGCTTTAGAGAATCCACAACAAATGTTGGTTCTCAAGCCATCGTTTTAATTCCTGATCAAACACCCGTTTTCCTTATCCGTATCATTTCAAACCCTATAGCTGTATACACACTTTCATATTCTAAATAACAATTCATATACGTTTTGAACCATGTAACATCATCTTGTACTCGTCGTCCAATTATATAACAATTTCCAATCCATTTTATACTACGTATCTATTTACATTTATTGAATATTTCACATATCATCGATTTAATGTAACACCCCTAACCCATATCTGCCGCCAGAATAGGGTTCAGAGGCATTACCGGACAATCAAAAACCTTTATGGACATTTCATAATACAATTCATCAAACGCAATCAAAGTGTCCCTTTACTAGGTCAACGAGACCTTAATCATGCTTTAGAATAGGGTCGGGACTAAACCGAACGCATACGGAAGTTTTCAGAAATTTAAAATTTTTCTAAGTTACAGAGGTCACACGCCCTTGTGGGCAGGCCGTGTGTCTCCCACGGCCTCAGACACGCCCGTGTGTCTACGCCGTGTCAAAACAGGGCATATATACTGACTTGTCCACACGGCTATGGACATGCCTGTGTGCCTCAGCCGTGGTCGATCCTAACTTGCACCACACGCCCAACCACATGCCCGTGTGTCTAGCCCATGGTCGATCCTGACTTGTTTTGAATTACAACCATGAGGGACACGGTCGAGCCATACGCCCGTGTGCTCAACTGTGTAGGCAAATATAGGCCATTTTCAAGGCCAAAATGCCACCCACACTTGAGTCATCCCTACAATCTCAATCAAGCATTATTCCATACACATTTGGCAACCAAAATCATGTCAAATGAACAACATATCATCTCATTCAATCTCATCTCCAATTATGCTAACTTGTATACCAATTTGCACAACCAAAACACATGTATAACCAAACATGATTCAATCACAATTTACTATCATAACTATTTCATTGATCAAACATATATACATCCATATTGCATCAATAGGCTTACCATAATCTTGACCATTTCATAGACATGAGATCATACCAAAACTAACATCATATACCATAATTACACATGCATAATACCAACATTTAATTAGCCACATCACATGGCTAATTGCATATCTCAAACATATTCCCCAAAACAAACTAGCCTATACATGCCATATTTAACTATATACACATTTTCAAAGTATCAAAATATAATTGAGTAGTGTGATTACGATCCTCGACGGTCCCCGAGCCTTCAGTCGCTTTGACGATCTATAAAACAAAACAAAAACACACAAAGTAAGCTTTCAAAAGCTTAGTAAGCCATATACAAATAAACTTAGCATAAAATGCACATAACCATATTGATACATGACATTAATATTTTTCATTGCAAATTCATCACATAATCTTTGGCTCATTTGCTTAGCCCAAAACTTGCCACAATCTTCCACTCAATTATCACATATACACGTAGTTCATTCAAGCATATATTCACATATCATCTCATGACTAAATGCATATTCACTTTAGTAAGCTTATATAGATACTTACCTTTCATACACATATAGTTTATTTTTCAAACGTATCTTAATCGGATATACAACTCACATAATCGTTCATTTCTCAGACTTGCCTGTTGAACCATTCGGAATCTAATAAGATACTCAGAATGCTCGGAATAGTCGTACAATGCCAACGACTCAAATCTGGTCTTACATGTAATCAGATTTCGATGCCACTATCCCAGACAGGGTCTTACACGAATTAAATACGATGCCAATGTCCCTGACATGGTCTTACACATAAATTTTATATCGATGCCAACATCTCAGACGTGGTCTTACACGAAATCTCGAATCAATTCCAATGTCCCAGACGTGGTCTTACATGATATCACATATCGGACACCTATGTCATGACATATGCAATCTTATCTATTCCTAAGTTCGTACGGGACTTTTCATACGTTAACACTATGTCGATTCTATCTTGGAATTCATGTACACAACATTTCATATGCATTCGTCATTATAATAGTCATATGAACATACATAATTCAATACAAATACATTTGTTTGTATATAGACTTACCTCGTACAAGAGGAACGAAAACGAGCGGCTATTCGACTATTTTTGACTTCCTGCGATCTAAGTCCGTTTTCTTCGGTTCTTGATCTATACATATTCAAATTTAACCCATTTATTCATCAAATAATTCAATTAAACACATTTAGGGCAATTTGCAAATTAACCTTCACATTTTCACATTTGGACATTTTAGTCCCTATTTCAAAAAATACATCAAATTTGCTTATACCCATGGTTGGCCGAATATACACTATGATCATATCAATCCATACATTTCATTTATTTTACAATTTAATCCCTCAAAATATTATTTCCACAATTAACCCCAAAATACTCAAATTCACTAAAAATCCAAATACAAAACATGCTTATCAAACACATATATTACATATTTCTTCATCAAATATTTCAAAGTTCACATGTTCATCAAAGACACATTTCAAAATCATCATCAATTCTCAAAAACAAGAAATGGGTTTTGAAGTATACAAAGCAACGATTACAAAAACGTAGAAATTATAAAAAATCGAAGCAAAACATACCTTTAATTTAAGCTTAGAAACTAGCCAAAACATAGAAAACCATGGATGTTTTCTTTCTTCAATACATTCGGCCAACAAAGACGAATAATGGCCATCTTTTATGTTTTATTTTATTATAATGTATATTATTAATCAAATTACTAAATTACCCTTTCTATTAAACATTTAAACTTATATTATGGATGGTTACAATTGTCCATTAACAATCCACTTACTATAAAATGGCTTAATTGCCTCATAAAGCCTCCACATTTATAAAGACATGACAAATAGGTATCTTTTCATAAAGCATGCAAATTTTGCATCTTTCACAATTAAATCCTTTTATCAAATTAAGCACCCAATCGGACAAATTTTTTCACAGAAATTTCACACATGCTTAAAAATGTATCATAGGCACGGAAAATAATATTAAAAAATATTTTACTGACTCAAATTTGTGGTCCCAAAACCACTATTCCGACTAGGGTCAAAATCGGATTGTTACATTTAATTCACTTGATCCCAAAACAATATATATACCTTTTAAACAATATAAACATCACCATGAATATATCATCCATTCATATAAAAAATTATACATCCATTCGATACTACATATTTATTCATATTTATCACAAATCTCACATTTTCCAATTTAGTCCTTTTGGTGCCATAATTCATTATTATTTCACATGTATATAATTTAATAAATATAATCATACAATTCAAACATAATATAAAATAACATAGTACGTTCCATAAAACTTGGAAAAATAACAACCACAATGTATTAGGAACTAATCTATAATTTCTCCTATTTCTCGATTTTCTTCCGATTGATTCAAGTTTTGATCTATAATAATTCATTTCAATTATCAATTCAAATTACCTTATAACAGCCCATTTTAATTATAAATCAGTTCAATTTCAATTTTTAAAATTTCCCTAAAATTTTATATTTTATTCAATTTAGCCCCTAAAACTAAAAATAGCTATACCTTCCAATTTTAAGCTTCACTTTTAATTTGATTTCAATTTCATCCTTCTATAACCATCTAAAATCAATAATTACAAAAATTTCATGTTACTTTCAAAACATTTACATTTTAGTCCCTATACTCAATTAACAATTTTAACTTTACAAATTAGTCATTTTCATATCTAAGCATAAAATGTGTAACATCCCAAACCCGGCCTAGAAGATAGGCCCAAATCTGGCGTGTCACATTGAAGTGTTTTTCAAAACCATATTTCTTGTTGTTAAAACTTGTTTGAGAGTTAAAACCTCTTTGTTAAAACTAAAATTACTTAAGCAATTGTTGTCGACTTGAAAACGTAACTACAGTTTAAAAATTGAGTTGCAGAAGCATTTTGAAAACGTTGCAGAAACGTAGTGTTTTGAATACAGTTATCATTTTGGAAATCGTATTCCACTTTTAGCAGTTAGAAAACATCATAAATAAATATCTCAAATAATAAGTTAAAAAATAGAGAGGCCTTATTACAACCCAAATTAAAATATTTAAAAGTAAATAATCAAATCGGAAAGCGTAAGCAGTGTGTGGTCTTCTCCGAGTCCCTCACAGCTACGAATTCTCTAGGGCTGGGGATTACCTGCACAGTTAAAAGAAAGGGTGAGTTACGAGAACTCAGTGTGTAATCCTCTATTACAGTCACAGTCTGGGCTCGTGCCCGTACGGTATCCGTCTGGGCCTAAGCCCTATATCATAACAATGCAATGAACATGTACCCAACCCATACCAGCCAAACTCTTCACCCGTACCAACCAATCTCTCCATGTGGGGACCATGTCGACCCACCCAGCCAAACTCTCCAATAATGCAGCCTAGCTGCTAATAATGGTATACGTGGCTAAGCCACTAAAATTAGAATACGTGGTGATGCCACTATCACGGTATGTGGCGATGTCACTAGAACGGAATGTGGCGATGCCACTAGAACGGTACTTCTTCCAATCAGCAACCCAACCCAATACAATATGTTATGTATGCAGTGTATCACGATCATATACAGTTATATAAAAATCACGTAAACATCATTTAAATTACCACCAAGGGTATAAAGGTTATTTTATCGTTTAGGGGTAAAACGGTCAATTCACCCTTTAAGGACATTTCAATAACTTTACCCATCGAGGGTATTTCGGTAATTTTTCAAACCGAGGGTATTTTAGTAATTTTGTAAATCGGGGGCATTTCTGTAATTTTGCAAACCTGGTGTATTCCGATAATTTCACAAACTGGGGGTATTTTTGTAACTTTCCAAATCAGGGGTATTTCAGTAATTTTGTAAACTAAGGGTATTTCAGTAATTTTGTCAACCCTTCAGAAGGTCTACAGTCGCCTCAAGCGACCAAGTATTCTAAATAGAGATAATAATGCGAATGGGCCTAGGGCCCACACGCTCATGTGACCCATATAGGCCAAATTTAGCCACAGATATGAGATTCAATTAGACCAGTCCAATGTCTACTACACAATCATACAATTTATTCATATGGGCCCACTTGGCCCCTTTCAGCCCATCTAGGCCCAAACAGCCTAGACCTTCAAGAACACTCATGATGGCCTCAACTATCGCGTCGAAGCTCCCACATGTACACTCGCACGCTCGTGACGCTACCATCGCTGTGTGATCGGTATTTCGACATTTGCCGCTCTACAGCTAGAGTAGTGCGAAATATACACCTGATAGGAATCTAGAGTTAATCCACGCTCCAAACACTCCTATGCCCAAACACCAACCAAGGTATCCTTACTCTCTTCATAGATTGTTCTATTTAAAGCCAGCTTCTTGCCCACTCTCATGCTAGCTTCCCGATGTGGGATCCCTCCTTCAGCAGAGTTTAATTCCAACACAACCACCTGTCACCCCAACTTAGCAAAATAAATATCCCTTTTTGCTTGCAATGGGATTCAAACCCTTGCCCTCTCCTATGCTTCAGACGCTACATGCCACCACAACACAAGCTCCTTTTGTGACTTAAAACATGCAGAACTAAATATAAGCCTATGGGCCAAAGTCTAAGTTCATTTAATAAGAAATCAAAATGAAACGCAAGTACCAAGACTTGAAACTTGGACCCCTTGCTTCCTCTATGGCGTCACTTCCTTGTCTCCCATGTGGCGCCATTTGCCACTAGACCACAACTCCTTTTGTGTCATTTTTCTCCGCATTTTATTCTTAATTCCTACTTACTAACTCTTAGGGTTTTATTCACCTAAAACCAAAATTTTTCCTAAAGCCCAGGTTTGATCCCGAGACTTCATGGAAGCCCCTTAACCTTCCAAAATCACTCACCTAATAGGTCCAACTTGCATCAGTGTTGTTATCTTGTTCTAAAAAATTTTAAACGCCCCCTTGCCCAAGGCCCAATAGGCCCAAAAATTCGTGGCGTTACAAAATGTAACGCCCCAAAAATCTAAGTATTTATTTTTGCATGTTTGTAACAAAAATACCTGTTGTTTCAGTGGTTGAGTGATTTTGGTGTGTTTGGGAGTGTCTGAGAAGTCTTGGGTTCAAGCCTGGGCTTGTGCAAAAAATTTGTTTTTAAGGAATAAACCCTTGCCTATAGTTAGTAGGCTTTTAAATTATTGTGGGTAAGGCATGACATAAAGAGTCTGCTAGTCCCGGGGATAAGTGGCATGTTACCCATGCCAGTGGATTGAGGTTCGAATCTTGGTGGAGGCAAATGAGTATTTATTTTGCCGCTGTGCCGTGGGGGGAGTTGTGGTTTGACTGAAACATTGAGGTGGTTGAGAAGAATTCAAATTTAATGGTTGAGGGAGGCGTGATCAGGTGGAGAGATTTGAGGAGGGATTTTAAGAGAAAATCAAGGGAGATGAGGGGAGAGGGAGAGTTATGCCGAAAATGGACTCTGACACTCAAGAATTTCGGCCAAAGTGGTACTCCTCATTTGGTATGCTCCTCATTTCGGTTATTGTTTTTCTCTCTTTTTGTTTGAAGGCCGATTGTGGCAGGAGTCTTTGGGTATTCTTCTGTTCACTTTTCTTTGTTTTGACAACCTTCCTTTTGGCTGAAATTACTCCAAGTGCTTCCTTTCTTTTCTCTCTTTTGTAATTAGTTTCTCTGCTCAAGTCTACCGTATCTCTCTTTCTTTTTTCTTTTTCTGAATTGTGTAAGGTGTGTGTTCAGCTACTCCACTTCTCTTCTTTTTCTGTTGTTGGCTGAATATACCTTCTGCCTCTCCTTCATTTTCTTTTCTCTTTCTCCTTTAAACCGATTTCTCTTATCATCTTGGTATCCAAGAAGATTACTTCATTCCTCTATTGCTACTATGTCTTCAGTGTAGCGACTATTCTCTACATGAATTTTGGTATGGTACTCTAGGTGATTATTAATCACTAGGTTATAAAATTTTGAATTGAGATTTAGCTTAAATGGTTGAATATAAATGTTGATTTGTAGAGTCATTGATGACACATTGGTTAGGCACTTAGTTTGTTTATTTTGGTATGGTTTGAGTGTTTTTAGATTTGTTTTGATGGCTTGTGATCATGTGTTATAAGTTGGTTTAAGTACCTAAACATTTGGACGTAAATTAAACATGTTTGGCTCATTTTTGGGCACACACAGCCTGGGACACGGGTCATCACATAGTCGTATGTCGCACATAGGAGCACATACTAGCGTGTGCCCTGAATGTGTTAGGTGCAGGTTTCACTCGGGCTAACACACGGTTGTGTGTCTCAAATATATTGGCTTATTCAAGTAGTCAATTAGAACACATTGAGCATTTTCATGTGGTTGGAAGCAAAAAAAACTATATAGATTTTTTCATCACCTTTTGAGCCTTAATTCATACAGTTTCGTAGTAAAATTTGTTGAAATTCATACTTTAATTATAAAATAATTAATTTTCACTTATATTATTAAAATATTGAATTTTAATTATTTTTATAATGAATTTTCACAAATTTGGTTTATTTTTGACAACTTTGCATAAAAGGTGAAAATTGGCTCGATAGACACCTCGAAAGGCTTGAACCATTGGAGAAAATTTTGCATCAAGTGAACCAAGAGTAAGGATGAATATTATTTTCTAGCCAAGGACGGTCTAAATGATGATTATTTTATGCATTTTATATTTAATTTTTATCCAAAGTTAATTGGGTTAAAATTTAATATAAAGCGTAAAGGAGAAAGTGGTTCGAATGTGCTAATAAAAGAAGGCTGATCCAACAAGAGAAATGGCAGCCCAAAACCATCCAACAAGCTGACCCAATCTGTAACACCCCAAACCCGGCCCATTCACTCCGACCGAATTTGGAATGCCACTACGGAACACATTCGAAAATATCCTTACTTAAGAGTAAAACCGTTGAAAATCCGTTTCCTTTAACAAAACATTTTTGTGATTTGTAATATTCTAAGTAAAAATCAAAGTTTGTTATAAAAATATCAGGTTCAAGCTTTACTTGAAAAATAAAACCATTTGAAATCAACCTTTAAATCATCCATCCATGATAGGGCATAATAATAACGATACTTAATAAATGAACTGAAATACTTTAGTGGGCCTTTTTACAATACATACTTAATCAAAATACTGAAAATATAGGTATTCAATTCATTAAATAAGAGATTCTTTTGCATGAAAATCCACTTTTGCATGGCCACCTTTGTATCCGCTCCGAACACGGTCCAAGCTTTATGCGCCACCTGAAAGGTTTAATAAAAATAGAGTGAGTCACCAAGACTCAGTGCATAGTTAATACACATGTCCTCACATATGGGCTTGGCCCATATCCACACAGTCCATACACATGATTATGCAATTTCGAATATACAAGTATGAATATACAATTATGAATATACAATTATGAATATACAATTATGAAGCCCAATCCACATAGTGATCCACATATTAATCGATCCACGGTGATGCACACAGATATAGACCGCCGAAATGAGCACTTAGCCAACACCTCTCTTGAGGAAGCACACAACTAAACATCAAGGGCTAATGTAGCACGAGGCTAGCATTAGACCACACACATAACGTACGTCCTTTCCTCAAATAGTCACATCCCAAATCCCATGCATATATATATATATACCATGGCCACATATTACTCAAAACAATATACATCACATGTCATCACTTTATTACACATTCATCAATAATCAATTTTTATCGCAAATCACTGAAAGATTTATATCATAACCACTAACCTGACTATTCGATCACTTACCTTAGTATCCATACTCTTAGCCTTTATTTCGGCTAACATGCACAACTCATACATTTACATAAAATAACATGCACAACACATATAACAAGCAAGAGAACAGTGCGATAACTACGCACCTGACTATAGCGAGATTTCCGATCTATTGAATCTAACAAATCTAAAATCCCGAAAGCTTCTGCTACTTCTATCGTTTTGCCCCTAGAACACATAACCGAAATCGGTCACACTTAGTACCAATAACATGGCCTTAGGCCGAATACCAAGAGTCAATTACCTTGAGCACTTCAATTCTCGAAAGAGTCATTTGTGCACCTTAACACTAGCTACACACAAACAGAGCACATCATTATAGCCTTATACACATTCGGCCACCTCTAGACCCAAGGTCAACATTCGGTTATTATCAAAACCCAAAATATAGTTTATGGCCGAAGGACATACTTCCTTACCTTCCTTATTTCGATCCCGAAACACCATTTGTTCCTGTCGAGTTGCTCCCATTTCTTGAATAGTCGAACCTTGAAGATTTCTTAATGCACCTTCATGATGGCATATGCAAAAGAACACACCAACTCATGACCCTATAATCTTTTTGGCCAACCTTATACCACATCCTCAATCACTAGATTTCGGTACACAAAATATGAAGATGAAGCAAAACCAATATTTTAAGGAGAGATTACTTACTATGATCGCTTGAAGAGAAAGGAAGATCACAACCATGTAGTCGATAACACCATTAAGAGGGATTCGGCTATGGTGTTTCGGCAATGTACATGCTAGACCTTGAAGTAAGCTCCAATGGGCCATACACAAGAATGGGGGAAAGGAAAGACAAAAAGAAGCATTCGGCCATCCTTTTTGCATCACAAGACCGGCCATGCAAGCAAAGCAAAGAGATTTAGCACTCCTTCCTTACTCTCAAAGCCGAAATGAAGGTCCTCTAAAGGATTCACCATTCGGCCATGCACCAAAATGTCAAGAAAACAAAACAAAAATAAAAGGTTCGGCCAAGCTTCCTATGGTGTCCTTCATTCGGCCATCACAAAAATGAAGAGAAGGAAATGAATTTTGGCCAAGTTTGCTAAACTAATGGCCGGCCAAAGGAATCCCCTAAGGCATGCTTCATTTCCACGGTCAATGCTCTCTCTCTTTTGCTAATTCGAACTTCAATTTTCATTGTTTAATCTATTTCCCATCATTTTATCCAAATTTCTAAGCAAACAAAATAATAAAAATAAAGGTTTAAGCCCATGCTCCTGCAGCCAACAAAATAATAATAAAAACAATAATAAAATAAACTAAAAGCAATCCCATACCTCCCATACCAAATAAAATAAAAACAAAAGGAGCAACCCCCATGCTGCATGCGCCCATGCAGGCCATTAAGCTCCCACGCCAGCATAAAATAAAAAGACCCATGCAGGTGCTGCCCCCAAGTCTCGAACCCGAGACCTGGAGAGGACTCCCCAACGCCTCAGCCATTCTGTCCTTTGCGCATTTCATGCAATAATCTCATCGGAATTTCTTTTAAGCCTTACTTTCCTTGGTTCCCTTCACTTTAGCACTAAAAGCAAAAATAGAATGCTTCCAGTGCGAACTCCAGGACTCGAACGCGAGTCCCCTTAGACGCAGCTCTCAAGCCAAGTCCTTAACCACTCGGCCACTTTGAATTTCATGACAATATTGCGGCACTATTTTCTTTTAAACCTTACTCGCAGGCGTCCCTTGCTTGACGCAAAAACAAAAATAAAGCGCAATCAAGCGCTGCCTTCAGGACTCGAACTCGAGTCCTTGCGAAGGCCCCTCTCTCGCTGCTAGCGTCTCAACCATTTGGCCAATGTTCATTTCATGCGTCTTAACCTCGCATAAATTCTTTTAGAGCCTACTCAGCCCATTACTCCATACAACCAAAAATAAAAACCATGCCCCCATCGTTGCTCGATCCCCTGACCTGCTTGGCGCCAATCCTTAAGTGGCACACGGAAGCCACTTTACTACTGGACTTTCATGTCCATAACCTTCCAAAAATTTTTACTTAAGGCCTTCCTCAGCCAAATTTCACTTTTAACCCAAAATTTTCAAAATTTTCAAAACACTCCCTTTTTATCCTCGGGCTTTAGGAACTCCATAAACACATCAAAACCATTCTTAAGGCCTACTACTCGCAACCCCTATTTCGGGATATTACACAATCAGCTTAATTTTTCTTATTTTTATGCTTGCTAAATAGCCCTCAAAGTTTCCTTAAACTCCATTTAAACCCCTCTACTTTTTGTGCCTTTGAAGATTTACCCCAATCTGAATTTAGCAAAGTTTGAAACATTCAAACTTTGCTCCATGTGTGGCCGGCCAAGGGGAGTGTATGGCTACTAATTATTTGCTACTTTTAGCAGTGACTCCCACCTATGAATACCCCTTTTTTCTACTTCATTCAACACCTTCATTCCCACACATCTCTCTCTCTTTCACTCACTTTCTCTTCCTTGTTTTTCCATTTTTCTTGTCTATTTCCCTTGTCGATTTCCTTATTGAAAAAAAGCCTTCTTCCACCTTGGAAAAGAATCATTCAATTTTTCATATAGACCTCGGTTCAACACAACGAGTAGAGAAGAAGAGGAGCGCACTAGTCTTGCTTTAAAGAAATCCTGGATTTGCTTTCTAATTCTCTTCTCTTTAATTTTCTTGTTTATGTGTGATCAGGAATATGAATAATTGTTTCGTTGTTGTTCTTTTTCTAATTAAAATGACTTAAATTAAATCGTGTTAGATTGACTGCATTCTATCCTCTTGAGTTAGTAAAATTATGTTTGTGTTGTTATAGGCCTTGGTGAGTTGTTCAATTAAATAAAACCATGTTTATGTTATACTTGCACTATAAAATGTAAGGTAACCAATGAATTAATTATTAAACGTATTGAAATTATAATTAATTGACATAGTATTTAATTGGTGCATGTTTAATCTTCTAAGGTAGCTGAAGGTTAAATTAGCGACAGTATTTGTAAGACCCCAAAAATAGGTCTAGTAGGTTCAGGTAAGTTTACCCGGTTTCGAGTGAAAATTGGGAATTAATTGGGTTAATTAGTGATTTATATTCTTAATTAGTTAACTTAATTTCATCTAAAAATTGGTAAATAATATTCCAGAAAATAAAAATATATTTAGAAAAATTAATTTTATGGTTTTAAATAATTTTTGGGTAAAAATAAATATTTTAAGTTAAATTGGAATTTAAAAATAATTTATAATAGGGGTTTAATTGGGTGATTTAAAACATTAATTAAATGAGACTAATTTGAAAAACAAGGGAAATGTGTAAGAGGTATTATAACAACTAAACCATATTTTCGGAATTTTGGAGGGAAATGAATAAATTGTAAAACAAGGGAAAATGAGGAGTGACCTGATGGCAAAGTCCCCAAATTTTGAAAATCAGGTGGGGTGTAACATCCTAATCTAGGGGCTATGCTTTTGATGTGTTTTGTGTGTATGCTTTGTGTAATGTCCTTGTTTAGGGTGTATGAGAGTCTAGGAAAGGCCTGGGGAAAAGCTGGAGCCCTGGCTAAAATTTTCTTTTTAGGCACTTTAGTGGAGGAGCTTGTTGAAATAGGACATAAAGGATTATGTTGGTGTTTGGTTGACACAAGAAAAGGAGTGGCAGAGTGGAAAGGAGGCGCCACTTAAGATGCTGGTAAGTGACGCCACAGAGAGTAGGAGAGGGAGCAGGTTCAAGTCACAAGGAGTTTATTTTGGGAGTTCTTTTAGGTGTCAGGGAGAGCAGAGGCAGAATTCGACTGGGACACTTTAGGTTAGGGGAATGGGCTGAGTCAAATAATTTGAATGAATGGCAGAGAGGAAAAAGTGGAGCTTGAAGTGTTCAAAATATTTCAAACGGGTGATCAGGAGGAATTTGAGGAGAAAAGAAAGGGATGGGCATTGTGAGCTCGATGTTGGCCGAATTTCAAACTCATAGTAGAGGGGGGGATCGGTTTTTGTGTGGCTAGGGTGTGCCAAATTTCTACTTTGGAAACATAGGCTTTTTGTTCTGAAAATAGTGCATTTTCGGCTTTTGAGTTGGTAAGTGCCGAAATTTTGAATAGTCAACTAAGAGTTCTCTTCCTATTTTCGGCATTTGAGGTTTCTTTCATTCTCTTCTTCATTTTCTGCTAAAGCCGAACCTACCTAAGTCTTGCCGAAAATTCTTCTTCTTCTTTACCATTCCTACCACTTCTTTTCATTTCATTTTATTCTTTTTCTATCAATTGTTTTTCTCAAAAGCCGAAACCCCTAACCCCCCTTCTCATCTCCATTTTCTATGCTATAGCCGAATGTCTCTTGTCCATAGTTCCCTTTTCTGATTTCGTCTACAAGCCGTATCTTCATAGCCTTTTCATTTTCATCTTTTCTTTTGATCTCTTCTAAAGCCAAAGACCTATAAATACCATTTGTAGTTCTTTATTTTATTTTTTTGGCCCTTTCATCTTCTTCCCTATCATTGTCGAATTTTCTCTTAAGTGATAGTCGAATCTCCTGTGTTAAGGTAAGTGGCGACTTCTTTTAACTCTTTATTTCGGTTTTGGAGGCCAAAGCCGAATGGCTAATTGGCTTGGTAAGGCCATCGTTGGATTTATGATTCTTATTGTTTCTTCTGTTCTCTTTGGGGCGCTATTTTGGGAATTGAAGGAAATCAAATCATCTAAATCCCTAAGCCGGAAATCGTTAATCTTTGAACCCTATCTCTCTTTTCGGGATTTCAAGGTAAGGGTGTTCTCTTTAGATTTTGTTTAGGTTCGTTATCATATTCATTACCTTAACCCTATATTGTGGTTTAACAATAAATAAATAAGATCTTTTGATGGAATCCAATACCGATTAGGCAAAGGAGGGGGTTGGACCCGAAAAAACCCAGCCCCTAAGTTTAAGAAGCGTGCGGTGTCTGCTGTTCGAGATTGGACACCAGGTTGTGGGCCAGTTTCAGAGCAGAGTCGTAGGCAGATAGCGGTAGTTTCTGCTAGGGATAGTGTCGACATAGATAGCATAGTGCTGCGTGTAACCAGGTGTGTAAACCTTCACACTTTAATATTAATATGTGATACTAATCGTTTGGGGCTGAAAAGCCGAAGTGACTAGATGGATAGTTGTTATGCCTATGTGGGTATGGTTGAAATACCAGGTAAGTACCTTGTGTTATGTATGAGTTAATATGTGTATGTATGCCATAATGATGTTGTTCGTTTAAATAGCATGATACTTTCATTGGGTTTACATATGTTATGCATGGGTTGGATATGTTGTGAAGGGGAAGTGCTTAAGACTGTCACTAGTGGTTTGGTACCACAAGTGGGTTGGCCCCACATTCTTGATTCCGGGACTACGTCTCAGTGGTTTGGAACCACCAGTGGTTTGGTACCACAGACGTATGATTTTGTGACTTGTCTCAGTGGTTCGGTACAATAATAGGTTGGCCCCACATGCATGATTATTAGGGATTGTCACTAGTGGTTTGGTACCACAAGTGGGTTGGCCCCACATATGATATTTTGTGACTCTATCACCAGTGGCTAGGTGCCACATATGAAGTGTAGCGGATGTAGGGTTGACTGTAGAAATCCCCACGGTGTGATTGGCTGGTAGGGGATGGTGTGTAGAGGATGGAAGAACTAGGTATGGGCTGGGTCATGATGCATTCATCTACTTGTATGTCATCCTGAGTGGGCTAAGGCCCAATATGCGATTGTGGGCCTCGAGCCGATTATGTGTTATAGGGGATTTACACACTGAGTCTCGGTGACTCACCCCTTTGCTTAACCTTTCAGGTAATCTGTAGACCGTGGATATGGGAGCTGAGGCAGACTCGTGGAGGCCATAAAGACTTTATTTATCGTAAACCTTTTCTTTATTTATCGTAAACCTTTTCTTACTTTACTTTAAATTTTAAATTAAGGATTTTATTTGTGTAATAAGGCCTTTTTAAAATTAGTATTTGGGTTTTATTTTATTTATTTATTGTTGATTTAAAATTTGACACTATGCAAACTTGATCACGAAATCAAAAATGGGTGTTTTCACAATACAAGTAATTCAAGACACATGTTTCTTCCAAATATCACCAAACATAACAAATATATGATTAACATAAAATTGGAATTTTTCCTAAACTATCAAACCACGGTTTTCAAAGACAACGCTCTAAATCGGAAAGTTTTCGCAAGTACGATTTTTCCTAACTAAACAAAACTTCGTTTTTACTTCACCCTGTAACATACCAGATCTGGTCGTAACGTATAGGCCAGGTTTAGGATGTTACATGGGGGTTTTCAATTTTAAAAACTCTGCAACTGCCTCACTTTTCACCCGAATTGAGAGCTTTTTCTCTTGTTTTTTTTTTTGCTTGTTTTCATAAACCAAATATAAAAAAATAGATCTAAACTTTTTTTCTCCCAAAAGTCTCTCTAAAATCTCTCGAAATAATTTTCAAAGTTTGATAAAAAAGTCATCCGAATTTCTTCAAGCATTTTGATTCAAACTTCCAAATCAATGATTTGAGTTCAATTTAAGGTAATCATCAGCTCTAAACTTGTTTTTAAGTTGATTTCAATCATTATTTGTGAATTAAAGTGATTATAATGGATTTTCAACTTTAATTTCTTCTTTCTTGAACTTGAGGATCAACAATGGTAGATCTTTAAATTTGAGTTGGAATCCAAATAATAATGGATTTGTAAGCTCAAAATAGGTCTAATAAGATGTTTTTAATCTTACACCAAAAGATCAAACACGTTTTATGGATCAATTTTGAGAAATTCGAATTTGATCAAAAACATGGATGATATTTCCGAAAAATTATGAAACAGATTAAATGATGAAATTAACACTTAGAATACATATTATTGGACTAGGAATAAAGATTAGAAGTGGTTTGAGATGCTGGAAAGAGAGTTTAATTGAAGAATTCCATATTTTGGCTTAGTTGTGAAACGTCAATAAGGTAGTTTAGAGCAATGATTTAGATTCGTATACTTTATCAAATTTCTTGTTTCTTGTTGCTTTTGTTACTTTGTAATGCATAATGTTTCTTTGTTAAAGCTCCACATGAAGAGGAGGAACGTTCCAATCAAAATTGAAGCTCAAACTTGCTTGTTTGAACACATTTTTGCTTAAAAAGCTAAGTGTGGAAGTAAGTGATATTAAGGGAAATTTGGTAAATTGGCCTAATTATGTGTTAAATTAAAGGTTTAATTGGTGTTATTGCTGACTTAATTGCATATTGGATGGTTGGATCTGCAAAAATAGGTTTTATTTTATAAAAGATAAAAAATTGGCAATTGGTTTGGTAATTTGTGTATTATGCTTTTAGCATGGTTAAATTGTATAGAATAAATTGATATTTGGAGCATGAATTGCTGATTTATGGAACATTTGATAAAGGTGTTCTAATTGGTATATGAATATTAGGAAAATAGCATTTGCTATGCTTAATTTTATTGATGTTAAAATTGCTTAGCAACATGCTTTTACTTGGATTTTTAACATCCTAAATTAAGTGATTAAATAGCAGATTTTATGCCTTGTATGTATGATTATATTGGCAACATTGCATGGTGGATCCATTGGATATAGTTGGCATGCCGTAGGATTTATGAGTACACACCATTATCTGTGATATTTTGAGCATATGGCTCTTAGTGAACTGATATGTTTGGAGTGGATAAGGGAGTGTTGAGCTTAAGTCTCCACTCATCGAGTTATTTGAGGTACTATGTAACAGCCAAATTCAGGGCCTAGTTGGAATAGTGGTTGCGAGACCACAAATCCAAAGTAGAAATATGTGTTTTATGATTTTTATGAGGCTTATGAGGTGTTTACATAATTGTGTGAAAATTTCATGAACAAATTTTATTAATTAGTGATCAAATTGTCCACTAAGACTAAATTGAAAAGAATAGAAAATATGAGATTCTAAAAGATTTAAGTATGAAATAGCATCATAAAAATTATTAGAGGTCCTTATTTAGCTATTAAACCATTATATGTTAAGATGGGCAAAAATGGACATGGGAAGGAAAAATCTCAAGAAAGGGGCCTTAAGGGCATTTTAGTCATTTGGTTAATTATGAATTAAAAAGGGAAAAAGAAGTAAAAATTTTGTTCATCTTCTTCTCTCATGGCTGAAAGTCACTAAGTAAGACATAGCTAGGGTTTGTTCATCTTCCAAGCTTGATAGTAAGTGCATCCTAGCCCCGTTTTTAATGTTCTTCATATTTTTGAGATCCTTATAACTTGATTTAGCTATTTCTAGCTATATTTTAAGCTAGGGTTCATATTAAAAAATTTACCCATGTATGACATGCATTTATTTTGATGTTTTATGGAAGAATATGAAAATTTGATGTATGATAAACATCTTTTTCTAAGTGATTTTCATGAAAAATGCATAAAATGACCAAATTGTAAAAGTTATGAAAATGGTCATACATGGGTGAAATAGTGGAAATTGGGGGTTGTTGTAGTTAAGAAAATGATTCGACTAGGCTTGAAATGCAAGAAAGTTAATGAAAATCATTTTACGAGCCTAGGAGCAGAAGTGTAATTATGTGAAAGTTTAAGGGCAAAATTGTAATTTTTCAAAAGTATGAATTATGAGTCAATTTAGTCAATATGAGTATTAAACAAATAAAATTGTTATTATAGATCAAGAAACACGAAGCCCAGACCAAAACCGGGGCAAGGACAAAGTGTTGGACTAAATGGAACATCCACACACATTTTGAGTACAGAGGTAAGTTTGTGTGAAACTAATGTTACATATGCTATTTTGTTTAAATTACTTATTATTTTGAGAAATGCATATCATTTCCATGAAATTCATTGAAGATGACTTAATGAGAAAATGATGAGATTATGCTAAGTGAAGTCCTAGTTGAAATTTTGGAATAACGAGGATACCTATGTCACGGCATGAGATAAGGACGGTTCCGTATAAGACCATGTCTGGGACATGGCATCGGCACCGAATGTAGGTCCCTTATAAGACCATGTCTGGGACATGGCATTGATATCGAATGTAGATCCTGTATAAGACAATGTCTAGGACATGGCATCGGCATCGAATAAGGAAGGTCCCATATAAGACCATGTCTGGGACATAGCTTCGGCACCAAAAGAAGATCTCGTGTAAGACCATGTCTGGGAGATGGCATCGACATCGAGCTAAGAGATCCCGTGTAAGACCATATTTGGGATATGACATCGGCATCAAGAGGTGATCCCATATAAGACCATATCTGGGATATGACATTGGCATCGTGATACATGTATAATGAGATTGAGTATCCTCTGATATTCCGAGTAGTTCAATGGGCAAAAGAGCTAAGTATGCAAAGATGATATAGAGCAAAATTATACAAGGATGATAATGAGTTCCATTTATGTTAAGGATGACGATGATTTAAGTTTATGTTCAAGTTAGTATAAGTGCTAAATTATGTGACTAAGTGATACAGGTACCATGAGTAAAATACAAGTTATGAAACCATAATATGATATGTGATGGGTAAGAGTAAGTATGAGTAAGTATACCTAAGCACTTGAGTCATATGTTGCTATTGTTCTATGAGATGAATGGAGTTTTCCATGGGTATTTATGCTGCGATATTAATTCATGCAAACTTACTAAGCTATATGCTTACCCCTCTCTTTTTTCTTTTCCATGTAGTATCGCCAAGCTAGCTCGGGGATCGTAGAACATCAAAGCTCGGATCACACTATCAATCATTCTTTTGGTATAGTAAAGTTGATTTATTTTGAGTATGGCACGTATAGGAACTTGGTCATTTTGTGTTATGTCATATTTGGAAGCCAAAGTGTTAGTTACTCATGTTATACACTCATTGTAATACCCTAAAAATTGAGTATTAATATGTTGCATTATTTTGGTGCTTAGCTAGTGAAATGATTCCATTTGTGTGTTTAAAATGGTCTCGAGAAGGCTCGGGATTTATTTGGACTTGGAATATTTTTTGGTAAGTAGTATTTTATTGAAATGGAACAAGTAACCTTAAATGCTTAAGGTAATTAAACAGTAAAAGTTAGCATAAGATGAGCAAGTGGTAAAGGAGATATGACGCCATATATGTTTGCTTGAGGGAAGAGGTTCGAATCCCTTGGTATGCATTTTTGTGACTAAAATATTTTTGTTTTTCTTTTCACTCATCTAGCATGTGTCAGTCAAGCTTTATTTTTGGAAGGTTGGACTTTTGGTTTTATGACAAGGTGGCTAATGGATTAAGACAAGAATTGACATAGGAAAAGGAATCAATAGGATAAGGTAGGTAGGAGAACAAGTAGCTTAAATTGAGGAATGTTTTATGGAAAGTATAATGCTTAAATTGAGGAATGTTTTATGGAAAGTATAATTGGCAAAGGTTGACTCTCTTGGCCATGTACTTGGACGTTTTAGGGGCTAGGGGGGTGACCAAAATTTGGATGGCTTTTGGCAGCTAGTTGGTCACTTTGGCATTTTGTCATTTTTGTGTTTTTCTCCAAAACCCTTCTCTTCATTTTCCTCTTCTTAGCTGAATGCACATAAGCCTCAAACTTATTTCTTTGTTCATCTTCCATTCTTGAAAAGAACCGAAACCTAAACACCTTATTTTCATATACCTTTCTTCATCCCTTTCTTCTTACAAAAATCTCTCAAACATTTTTTTCTCCCTTTTATTTTCATCATGGCCGAATGTTACTAAGCACCATTCCCTTTAACTTCTCCTTCATTGTCGAATCCTCCACCACACTTATCTCCTTTTCAATCAATTTATTCCTTCTTCTCACACTTTGATCAATCGGTAAGTGGCTAGTACAATATTTTGGAATCGTTATTTTTTTTTCCCTTTTCCTTTGTGCCAAATCTACATGTTGGTGTGGGATGGTCTTTTTGGATCGAGACCATCATCATACCATATCTCGTTCGAATCTTTTCTCTATCATAGAAACTTAGTGGATGGCCGTGTATCAACCATAACCACAAGTCAATCGGTGGAAATCAGATTCATCATCGTTAAGGTAAGAATGTTCTTCTTGGATTTTTTTGTTATAGCTCTATTCGGCTATATTGCAAATCAGATCGAAGTTTTGACTAATTGATTATTTTTAGGGACAAAGTCACTCGATATTCTCTATTTGTTAATCCTTTGAAAATAGTGGGTGTTGTAGGTGCCGACTACCAAGAAGGTTTAGTCCTTACCGAAATCAGGTGTGTAATCCTTTACTTTCTGAATACATGTTTGAAATGGGGTGTGTAATCTCATACCTCTCTAAATGTTTGCATGAAATGTTCTGTGAATCAGTCGAAATACTGAAAAGCCGCAAACTAGCATCTATGGCCACTCGGGCGTACGTATGTTCGAAGTGGTAACCATATTTTGTAACAAAACAGTTTTGGTTAACAGTAGTGACGTGATTTTAAAAAAATCACCAAAAATAGTATACACTGAATTAGAAAGTGAAGGAGATTGAAAGATAATTGAGTCTATTTTCTTATAAAAGAAACAGAGCAAGAAAGAAATTACTATATTTTGAGATTTTTAGATTTTTGTGAGACTGGTTCAGAGTGATTTCGAGATCCCCTATTTTGACTTGGAAAAATCACTATAAATTATAGAAAAATAATTACGGGACATGGTTTATATTATTAGAATCCATAGTGAGTCTATTTTTATTTGGATCAAATGAAACCAGTATTTGAGTTCTGTACAATAAGATATCTAAGATTTTGTGAAGAGAGGGCAGAACTGTCAAACAGTGAAACAAGGGATAATTTGAAGAATAAACTGTACTAATTGGCTAAGCCAAAAATTTAGGACAGTAAGAAGTTATATGAGTCTAGTTTCAGGAAAAATTTACGGATTTAAATTTCGAGTTTCCCAACTCGAGTTATAGTCATTTTAGTCAGTACGACGCAGATGGACAGTTTTGATTTTTATGCCCCAAATTAGTAATTAAGCCTAGGTTGCGAAAATTACCATCATACCCTTAGAGGGTAAATTACCGAATTACCCTTAATGGGTACGATTACCGAATTATGAAAACGCCCTTATGGGCCAAATTACAAAAATGCCCCTAATGGGCTGAATTACGAAATGTCCTTATGGACCGAATTACGAAAATACCCTTAATGGTTCAATTTGATAAATTGCTATATGGGTCCAGCTTGATAATTTGCTATATGGGCCAACTTGATAAATTGCTATATGGGCCAATTTGATAATTTGCTATATGGGCAAATTTTTTTTAAAAAAAACCTGCTAGATCGATATATGGGCCAAAAACTGCTAGATCGACATATGGGCCAAAAACTGCTAGATCGATATATGGGCCTTTTGTTAAAATTCATCATGTGAATGTATTGTTATGTTTTATATATACATGATTGCATGGGTTGGGAAAATTGATGAAGAGAAAAAAGGCCTGTTGCCAAAATCTAGTTCGCGTGGCTCTCCCACAGTCTAGTTCGAGTGGCTCTGCCACAATCTAGTTCGGTGGTTTAACCACAATTTTTAAAATGGCTTTATGCCTGCGATTGGTGTGTCGGCGGGGTGGGTTGACTTGATCCCCACAGGTGTGATGGTTGGTACGGGTGGTGTGTAGCGGATGGAAATTAGGCTTGGTTGGGAATTGCATATCACATGCATTTTTATATTTGATTTATATAATGCACATTTGTAAATGGGCTTAAGCCCAAATATATGTTTATATGGTTATGGCCCAGTAGACACGGTAAGTGGGTTACACACTGAGTTCTAAGTAACTCACCTCTTTTTCTTACCCTTCTCAGGTAATGACAATTAATGGAGGCTTGGGCCGGGGATGACTTCGTGTGGAGGCCATACTACGAATGATGAGTTATAAAAACTTTGAATTTCTTTTAAATATTTTTATCTAAGTACTATTTCAATTGCGATGTAATAAGGCCTCTGGTATTATTATTATGGATTTTTATTCGTGGGTGGATTTTATTATGTTTGAGTTACTTAAATGGGGCTGTTTAATTCTTATAAATGTTTTCTGAAATTTACGTATAAAAAGGGTTTTTCTTAAATATCTTTTATAAATTTATTTCAACCAATTATTTAAGTTTTTAACCAATTATTTCTCTGAAAATCAAATTGTAAACTCTCATGTTTTAAAATCATAGTTTTCAAATAAATCTCGATTTTTGATAAACTCCGTTTTCAAAATCGTTTTGAAAAAAATTATTTTTATTAAAAGCTTTGATGACTGGACGTAACTTCAAATTGTGTGGCATGCCAAGTCTGGTCTTAACGCATAGGCCGACTTTGGGGTGTTACATTTTATGGTATCAGAGCCAGGTTCAAAACTTGGCTGTGGTTTGGGTTCAAAAAAAAATCGTTTGAAATTTTTTTAAAATTTTTAGACTTTATGTTTTAAAGATAGTATGGCACCATGAGCATCCGGGACCGAGTCAAGTAAGTACTCAAGTATTGAATGTTTATTATTGTGATATGATCATAGGAACACTCTAGAACTTCTAGTTTTAGGTGTTGAAAACGGTAGAGATTGAGAAGTGATTGTGAAAACAACTTCACCTCTTATATATCATAAAATATCGTTAATAAATACTGAATTAGTATATTGATTCATAAAACTTGTAATCAGATTAAACAGAAATACCCAATATGAGTACTAAAGGACGTGGACGTGGACGTGATAGACGTGGCCGTGGTAGAGGCCGAGGTGCTAGGGTGGCGTCTGAAGCGTCGGGTCTTATGCCGGAAATGAATGCACCTGTGTCACCTGGGAGTGAGACTGGATCTCATGATCATACGAGAGAGGATAATGCTTTGACTCAAGCAATGTTGCGATTCCTAGAAAGGGCCACTGGGTTAGAACTGGTCCAGCAATCCGTGGATCAATCTCGAAACGACTTAATCAAGTGGTGCCGAGGTTTTTAGAGGTGTCTCGGGTGTAGCTCCAAATGTTGCGAAATATTGGCTCGAGGTTGTAGAGCGGATTATGGATGATATGGAGTGCACTGTCGAGTAGAAACTGAGAGGGGCTGTGTCTTTACTAAGGGACGAGGCGTATCAAGGGTGGCTTACGGTTCGAGAAGGCACGGAGGCTGCATTGATTACTTGGAATTTCTTCAAAGCTGCTTTCCAAGGGAAGTACGTTGGGACAAGTTATGTAGATGCCCGGAGGAAGGAATTCCTGAATTTGGTTCAAGGAAATAAGACAGTGGCAACCTACGAGGCGAAATTTCTTCGTTTGAGCCGTTATGCTCGCACTATAGTATCGACCGATCATGAGCGCTGTGTACGCTTTGAAGATGGGTTGAATGATGAGTTGCGGGTATTGATAGCCCCACAACAAGTACAGACTTTTACCTCGCTTGTGGAGAAAGCCAAGATAGCTGAAGAGGCTAAGAACTCAGAACGCCAGAACCGGGAAAGAGTTAGAGGTAAGAGGGATATTAAGTACACGAGCTCTACTAAAAGGTTCCAGAAGAGGCCCCGAAATGATGAGTCAGCTCAAGCTAGAGCACCTGTGACTACCAATCAGAGTCGAAACTGTGTTGACTGTAGGAAGCGACATCCCGGAGAATGCTGGAGGAAAATCGGTGCCTGCTATAAATGTGGTTCTAAAGACCATCAGTATAAGAATTACCCTCGACGGACTAATACGACTCCAGAAGCTCGTAACCCTGATGCTCAGCCAGCTAGAGGCACTCAGCAGCTACCGAGAAGTCGTGGACCATATCGTGGTGGTAATGGTGTTGGACGTGGTCAAGGTGCACCGGGTCGAGGAAATGGCTTTAGAGGTAACCCAGAGGCAAGATAGCCAGGGTTTGTCTATACAGTTAGGCATCGGGAAGATGGCGATGCACCTGATGTGATAACTGGTACGTTTTTCATCTTTGATGTACCTGTTACTACTTTGATAGATAACGGGTCTACCCAATTGTATGTTGCTAGTGCCATATCTGGAAACCTAAATATTAGATTTGAGATTACCGATAGAGAGATGACGGTACTTAGTCCTTTAGGATAGTCGGTAATTGTGAATAAACTTTTTAGAGACGTGCCCTTAGAAATCCAAAGAGAAATATTTTTGGCAGATTTGATGGAATTGCCTTTTGGCGAGTTCAATCTTATTTTGGAAATGGATTGGTTGGTGAAGCACCGGGCGCAATTGGATTGTGCTGAAAAGCGAATGTTGATAAGGACTGTGGATGATGAGGAGGTAGTTATGATTAGTGAGCGAAAGAACTTTTTGGCAAATGTGGTATCTGCTTTGAAGGCAGAAAAGATGGTGCAGAAAGGGTGTGGAGCATTCCTAGCCTTCATTAGTGCTTCGGATGCCAAGGAATTATCGGTAGAAGGTGTGAAAACGGTGAAGGAATTTCTAGATGTATTTCCCGAAGAACTTCCGGGTCTACCTCCAGATCGAGAAGTAGAGTTTGGTATTGAGCTTTTGCCCGGAACGACTCCGGTGTCCATTGCTCCTAATAGAATGGCATCGAAGGAGTAAGTGGAGCTTAAAGCTCAAATTCAAGAATTGTTAGATCGGGGATTTATCCGACCGAGTGTGTCTCCGTGGGGAGCACTGGTTTTGTTCGTCAAGAAGAAGGATGGGTCGATGCGTATGTGCATTGATTATAGGCAGTTAAATAAATTGACGATCAAGAATAGGTATCCATTGCCGAGAATTGATGACCTGTTTGATCAATTGAGAGGAGCTTCAGTTTTCTCCAAGATTGATTTGAGATCGGGTTATCATCAACTCAAGGTTAAAGAGGCAGATATTCATAAGACGACATTCCGAACTCGTTATGAACATTATGAGTTTTTGGTTATGCCATTTGGTTTGACCGATGCACCAGCTGCATTTATGGACATGATGAACCGAGTCTTTCAACCCTATCTAGACCAGTTAGTAGTGGTGTTCATAGATGATATCTTGGTATATTCGAGGAATGAAGAAGAGCATGACTCACATTTGCGCATTGTGTTGCAAATTTTGCAGGATAAGCAACTTTATGCCAAATTCAGTAAATGCGAATTTTGGTTGAAGGAAGTGACTTTCTTGGGGCATGTGGTGTCAGCTAAAGGAATAAGAGTTGATCCTCAAAAGGTAGAGGCTGTGTTGGAATGGAAACCATCGAAGTCAGTGGCTGAAATTCAGTGTTTCCTAGGGTTGGCTGGTTATTACCGGCGTTTTGTTAAGCGGTTTTCATTGATTGCTGCACCCCTAACTAAGTTGTTGCGAAAAGGAGTACCGTATGTGTGGATCGATAAACAACAAGAAAGTTTTGAGAAACTGAAGAAGATTTTGACGGAAGCGCCAGTACTGATTCAACCTGAAGTTGGAAAAGAGTTTACCGTTTACTGTGATGCTTCACATACGGGTTTAGGATGTGTGTTGATGCAAAGTGGGAAAGTGGTGGCATATGCTTCTCGTCAGTTGAGCCTGCATGAAGTCAACTATCCTACTCATGACTTAGAGTTGGCTGCAGTGGTGTTTGCTTTAAAGATTTGAAGGCACTATCTCTATGGTGAGAAATCGATCATTTATACGAACCATAAGAGTCTTAAGTACCTCTTTACTCAAAAGGAGTTGAACTTGAGACAACGAAGATGGGTGGAGTTGTTAAAAGATTATGACTTCTCAATTGAGTACCATCCTGGAAAGGCTAACGTGGTGGCAGACGCGTTGAGTCGTAAGGTAGTATCGAAGTTGAGAGCAATGTTTGCTCATCTCAGTTTGTTTGAGGATGGCAGTCTGCTAGCGGAACTTCAGATGAAGCCTCTGTAGTTGGAGCAAATCAAGGAAAAGATGTTATCAGATGAAAAGTTGGGTCCTTTAATGCAACAAGTTGAAAGCGGTATAATAGGGGATTTTGGATTGAACAAGGATGGCGTGCTATATTTTCGTGGAAGAGTTTGTATGCCCAAGGATTCGGATTTGAGACAAATGATTCTACGGGAGGCGCATGGTAGTCCTTATGCTATGCACCCTGGAGGAAATAAGATGTATCAGGATCTTCGTGAGCAGTATTGGTGGCCAGGGTTGCAACGGGAGGTTACTGAATTTGTGGGGAAATGCTTGACTTGTCAACAAGTTAAGACGGAACATCAACTACCATCGAGATTATTGCAACCGGTAAAGATTCCTCTATGGAAATGGGAACGGATAACGATGGATTTTGTTAGTGGGTTACCCTTAACACCTACTAAGAAAGATTCTCGTTTGGGTGGTAGTTGATCGATTAACGAAGACTACTCATTTTCTACGGGCTGCATTTAATTACTCATTTGTAGAAATTGGCTAAGCTGTATGTATATGAGATCGTGAGGTTGCATGGGGTACTAGTGTTTATCATATCAGACAGGGATCCCAGGTTTACATCACGGTTTTGGAAAGCATTACAAGAGGCTTTGGGAACAAAGTTAAACTTTAGTATGGCTTTTCATCCTCGATCGAGATGGTCATCGAAAGAGTAATTGATTTTGGAAGACATGTTGCGTGGTTGTGTAATCGACTTCAGAGGTAGTTGGGAGGATTTCCTACCATTGGCAGAGTTCGCGTATAATAACAGTTACCAATCCAGTATCCAAATGGCACCCTATGAAGCGTATACGGTCGCAGGTGTTGTACTCCTACTTGTTGGGTGAATTGGGGAACGGCGGTTGTTGGGTCCCGAGTTGATATCCGAGACGGAAGAAAAGGTAAAGGTGATTCGAGTGCAGTTAAAGGAAGCTTCGGATCGACAAAAATCTTATGCGGATCTGAAGCGTAAGGATATTGAATTTGCGGTGGTAGATCAGGTCTTTCTAAAAGTCTCACCCTGAAAGAAGATTTTCAGATTTGGAAGGAAGGGCAAGTTGAGCCCTAGGTTCAGTGGACTGTACCGTGTGTTGAAGCGTGTAGGACCAGTGGCCTATCAGCTTGAATTACCTCCGGGGTTGAGTCAGATTCATAGTGTCTTCCATGGCCACTCGGGCGTACGTATGTTCGAAGTGGTAACCATATTTTGTAACAAAATAGTTTTGGTTAACAGTAGTGACGTGATTTTAAAAAAATCACCAAAAATAGTATACATTGAATTAGAAAGGGAAGGAGATTGAAAGATAATTGAGTCTATTTTCTTATAAAAGAAACAGAGCAAGAAAGAAATTACTATATTTTGAGATTTCTAGATTTTTGTGAGACTGGTTCAGAGTGATTTCGAGATCCCCTGTTCTGACTTGGAAAAATCACTATAAATTATAGAAAAATAATTACGGGACATGGTTTATATTATTAGAATCCATAGTGAGTCTATTTTTATTTGGATCAAACGAAACCAGTATTTCAGTTCTGTACAATAAGATATCTGAGATTTTGTGAAGAGAGGGCAGAACTGTCAAACAGTGAAACAAGGGATAATTTGAAGAATAAACTGTACTAATTGGCTAAGCCAAAAATTTAGGAAAAATTACAGTAAGAAGTTATATGAGTCTAGTTTTAGGGAAAATTTACGGATCTAAATTTCGAGTTTCCCAACTTGAGTTATAGTCATTTTAGTCAGTATGACGCAGATGGACAGTTTTGATTTTTATGCCCCAAATTAGTAATTAAGCCTAGGTTGCGAAAATTACCATCATACCCTTAGAGGGTAAATTACCGAATTACCCTTAATGGGTACGATTACCGAATTATGAAAACACCCTTATGGGCCAAATTATGAAAATGCCCCTAATGAGCTGAATTACGAAATGTCCTTATGGATCGAATTACGAAAATACCCTTAATGGGTCAATTTGATAAATTGCTATATGGGCCCAACTTGATAATTTGCTAGATGGACCAACTTGATAAATTGCTATATGGGCCAATTTGATAATTTGCTATATGTGCAAATTTAAAAAAAAAACTGCTAGATCGATATATGGGCCAAAAACTTCTAGATCGATATATGGGCCAAAAACAGCTAGATCGATATATGGGCCTTTTGTTAAAATTCATCATGTGAATGTATTGTTATGTTTTATATATACATGATTGCATGGGTTGGGAAAATTGATGAAGAGAAGAAAGGCCTGCTGCCCAAATCTAGTTCGCGTTATCATCAACTCAAGGTTAAAGAGGCGGATATTCATAAGACGACATTCCGAACTCGTTATGAACATTATGAGTTTTTGGTTATGCCATTTGGTTTGACCAATGCACCAGCTGCATTTATGGACATGATGAACCGAGTCTTTCAACCCTATCTAGACCAGTTCGTAGTGGTGTTCATAGATGATATCTTGGTATATTCGAGGAATGAAGAAGAGCATGACTCACATTTGCGCATTGTGTTGCAAATTTTGTGGGATAAGCAACTTTATGCCAAATTCAGTAAATGCGAATTTTGGTTGAAGGAAGTGACTTTCTTGGGGCATGTGGTGGTGTTTGAAGGAATAAGAGTTGATCCTCGGAAGGTAGAGGTCGTGTTGGAATGGAAACCACCGAAGTCGCATATTGAAATTGAGTTTCCTAGGGTTGGTGGTTATTACCGCGTTTTGTTAAGCGGTTTTCATTGATTGCTGCACCCCTAACTAAGTTGTTGCGAAAAGGAGTACCGTATGTGTGGATCGATAAACAACAAGAAAGTTTCGAGAAACTGAAGAAGATTTTGATGGAAGCGCCAGTACAGATTCAACCTGAAGTTGGAAAAGAGTTTACCGTTTACTGTGATGCTTCACATACGGGTTTAGGATGTGTGTTGATGCAAAGTGGGAAAGTGGTGGCGTATGCTTCTCGTCAGTTGAGGCTGCATGAAGTCAACTATCCTACTCATGACTTAGAGTTGGCTGCAGTGGTGTTTGCTTTAAAGATTTGAAGGCACTATCTCTATGGTGAGAAATCGATCATTTATACGGACCATAAGAGTCTTAAGTACCTCTTTACTCAAAAGGAGTTGAACTTGAGACAACGAAGATGGGTGGAGTTGTTAAAAGATTATGACTTCTCAATTGAGTACCATCCTGGAAAGGCTAACGTGGTGGCAGACGCGTTGAGTCGTAAGGTAGTATCGAAGTTGAGAGCAATGTTTGCTCATCTTAGTTTGTTTGAGGATGGCAGTCTGCTAGCGGAACTTCAGGTGAAGCCTCTGTAGTTGGAGCAAATCAAGGAAAAGATGTTATCAGATGAAAAGTTGGGTCCTTTAATGCAACAAGTTGAAAGCGGTATAATAGGGGATTTTGGATTGAACAAGGATGGCGTGCTATATTTTCGTGGAAGAGTTTGTATGCCCAAGGATTCGGATTTGAGACAAATGATTCTACGGGAGGCGCATGGTAGTCCTTATGCTATGCACCCTGGAGGAAATAAGATGTATCAGGATCTTCGTGAGCAGTATTGGTGGCCAGGGTTGAAACGGGAGGTTACTAATTTTGTGGGGAAATGCTTGACTTGTCAACAAGTTAAGACGGAACATCAACTACCATCGAGATTATTGCAACCGGTAAAGATTCCTCTATGGAAATGGGAACGGATAACGATGGATTTTGTTAGTGGGTTACCCTTAACACCTACTAAGAAAGATTCTGTTTGGGTGGTAGTTGATCGATTAACGAAGACTACTCATTTTCTACCAGTTCGTACGAATTACTCGCTGTAGAAATTGGCTAAGCTGTATGTATCTGAGATCGTGAGGTTGCATGGGGTACCAGTGTTTATCATATCAGACAGGGATCCCAGGTTTACATCACGGTTTTGGAAAGCATTACAAGAGGCTTTGGGAACAAAGTTAAACTTTAGTACGGCTTTTCATCCTCAGTCAGATGGTCAGTCAGAAAGAGTAATTCAGATTTTGGAAGACATGTTGCGTGGTTGTGTAATCGACTTCAGAGGTAGTTGGGAGGATTTCCTACCGTTGGCAGAGTTCGCGTATAATAACAGTTACCAATCCAGTATCCAAATGGCACCCTATGAAGCGTTATACGGTCGCAGGTGTCGTACTCCTACTTGTTGGACTGAATTGGGGGAACGACAGTTGTTGGGTCCTGAGTTGATATCTGAGACGGAAGAAAAGGTAAATGTGATTCGAGTGCGGTTAAAGGAAGCTTCGGATCGACAAAAATCTTATGCGGATCTGAAGCGTAAGGATATTGAATTTGTGGTGGTAGATCAGGTCTTTCTAAAAGTCTCGCCCTGGAAGAAGATTTTCAGATTTGGAAGGAAGGGTAAGTTGAGCCCTAGGTTCATTGGACCGTACTGTGTGTTGAAGCGTGTAGGACCAGTGGCCTATCAGCTTGAATTACCTCCGTGGTTGAGTCAGATTCATAGTGTCTTCCATGTTTCTATGCTGAGGCGTTATTGATCGGATCCGTCGCATATTGTACCGTTGGAAGAAATGGAATTAAAGCCAGACTTGTCCTTTGAGGAGGAACCAGTGAAAAGACCGTGATGTTAAGGTGCTAAGAAAGAAGACTGTGTCGTTGGTTAAGGTTCTGTGGCGTAATCACGGAGCGGAGGAAGCTACGTGGGAGCCTGAGGACGTAATTCGGCAACAATATCCTCACCTCTTTTAACTAGGAAAATTTCGAGGACGAAATTTCTTTAAGGGGGTAGAATTGTAATACCCTAAAAATTGAGTATTTATATGTTGCATTATTTTGGTGCTTAGCTAGTGAAATGATTCCATTTTGTGTTTAAAATGGTCTCGAGAAGGCTCAGGATTTATTTGGACTTGGAATAATTTTTGGTAAGTAGTATTTTATTGAAATGGAACAAGTAACCTTAAATGCCAAGGTAATTAAACAGTAAAAGTTAGCATAAGATGAGCAAGTGGTAAAGGAGATATGACGTCATGTATGTTTGCTTGAGGGAAGAGGTACGAATCCCTTGGTATGCATTTTTGTGACTAAATTTTTTTTGTTTTTCTTTTCACTCATCTAGCATGTGTCGGTCAAGCTTTATTTTTTTAAGGTTGGACTTTTGGTTTTATGACAAGGTGGCTAATGGATTAAGACAAGAATTGACATAGGAAAAGTAATCAATAGGATAAGGTAGGTAGGAGAACAAGTGGCTTAAATTGAGGAATGTTTTATGGAAAGTATAATGCTTAAATTGAGGAATGTTTTATGGAAAGTATAATTGGCAAAGGTTGACTCTCTTGGCCATGTACTTGGACGTTTTAGGGGCTAGGGGGGTGACCAAAATTTGGATGGCTTTTGGTAGCTAGTTGGTCACTTTGGCATTTTGTCATTTTTGTGTTTTTCTCCAAAACCTTTCTCTCCATTTTCCTCTTCTTAGCCGAATGCACATAAGCCTCAAACTTATTTCTTTGTTCATCTTCTATTCTTGAAAAGAACCGAAACCTAAACACCTTATTTTCATATACCTTTCTTCATCCCTTTCTTCTTACAAAAATCTCTCACACATTTTTTTCTCCCTTTTATTTTCATCATGGCCGAATGTTACTAAGCACCATTCCCTTTAACTTCTCCTTCATAGCCGAATCCTCCACCACACTTATCTCCTTTTCAATCAATTTATTCCTTCTTCTCACACTTTGATCAGTCGGTAAGTGGCTAGTACAATATTTTGGAATCGTTACTTTTTTTCCCTTTTCCTTTGTGCCGAATCTACATGTTGGTGTGGAATGGTCTTTTTGGATCGAGACCATCATCATACCATATCTCATTCGAATCTTTTCTCTATCATAGAAACTTAGTGGATAGCCGTGTATCAACTGTAACCATAAGTCAATCGGTGGAAATCAGATTCATCATCGTTAAGGTAAGAATGTTCTTCTTGGATTTTTTTGTTATAGCTCTATTCGGCTATATTGTAAATCAGATCGAAGTTTCGACTAATCGATTATTTTTAGGGACAAAGTCACTCGATATTCTCTATTTGTTAATCCTTTGAAAATAGTGGGTGTCGTAGGTGCCGACTATCAAGAAGGTTTAGTCCTTACCGAAATCAGGTGTGTGATCCCTTACTTTCCGAATACATGTTTGAAATGGGGTGTGTAATCTCATACCTCTCTAAATGTTTGCATGAAATGTTCTGTGAATCAGTCGAAATACTGAAAAGCCGCAAACCAGCATCTATGGCCACTCGGGCGTACGTATGTTTGAAGTGGTAACCATATTTTGTAACAAAACAGTTTTGGTTAACAGTAGTGACGTGATTTTAAAAAAATCACCAAAAATAGTATACACTGAATTAGAAAGTGAAGGAGATTGAAAGATAATTGAGTCTATTTTCTTATAAAAGAAACAGAGCAAGAAAGAAATTACTATATTTTGAGATTTTTAGATTTTTGTGAGACTGGTTCAGAGTGATTTCGAGATCCCCTATTTTGACTTGGAAAAATCACTATAAATTATAGAAAAATAATTACGGGACATGGTTTATATTATTAGAATCCATAGTGAGTCTATTTTTATGTGGATCAAATGAAACCAGTATTTGAGTTCTGTACAATAAGATATCTAAGATTTTGTGAAGAGAGGGCAGAACTGTCAAACAGTGAAACAAGGGATAATTTGAAGAATAAACTGTACTAATTGGCTAAGCCAAAAATTCAGGAAAAATTATAGTAAGAAGTTATATGAGTTTAGTTTCAGGGAAAATTTACGGATCTAAATTTCGAGTTTCCCAACTCGAATTATAGTCATTTTAGTCAGTACGACGCAGATGGACAGTTTTGATTTTTATGCCCCAAATTAGTAATTAAGCCTAGGTTGCGAAAATTACCATCATACCCTTAGAGGGTAAATTATCGAATTACCCTTAATGGGTACGATTACCGAATTATGAAAACACCCTTATGGGCCAAATTACGAAAATGCCCCTAATGAGCTGAATTACGAAATGTCCTTATGGATCGAATTACGAAAATACCCTTAATGGGTCAATTTGATAAATTGCTATATGGGCCCAACTTGATAATTTGCTAGATGGACCAACTTGATAAATTGCTATATGGGCCAATTTGATAATTTGCTATATGGGCAAATTTAAAAAAAAAACTGCTAGATCGATATATGGGCCAAAAACTTCTAGATCGATATATGGGCCAAAAACAGCTAGATCGATATATGGGCCTTTTGTTAAAATTCATCATGTGAATGTATTGTTATGTTTTATATATACATGATTGCATGGGTTGGGAAAATTGATGAAGAGAAGAAAGGCCTGTTGCCAAAATCTAGTTCGCGTGGCTCTGCCACAATCTAGTTCGAGTGGCTCTGCCACAATCTAGTTCGATGGTTTAACCACAATTTTTAAAATGGCTTTATGCCTGCGATTGGTGTGTCGGCGGGGTGGGTTGACTTGATCCCCACAGGTGTGATGGTTGGTACGAGTGGTGTGTAGCGGATGGAAATTAGGCTTGGTTGGGAATTGCATATCACATGCATTTTTATATTTGAGTTATATAATGCACATTTGTAAATGGGCTCAAGCCCAAATATATGTTTATATGGTTATGGCCGAGTAGACACGGTAAATGGGTTACACACTGAGTTCTAAGTAACTCACCTCGTTTTCTTACCCTTCTCAGGTAATGACAATTGATGGAGGCTTGGGCCCGGGATGACTTCGTGTGGAGGCCATACTACGAATGATGAGTTATAAAAACTTTGAATTTCTTTTAAGTATTTTTATCTAAGTACTATTTCAATTGCGATGTAATAAGGCCTCTGGTATTATTATTATGGATTTTTATTCGTGGATGGATTTTAATATGTTTTAGTTACTTAAATGGGGCTGTTTAATTCTTATAAATGTTTTCTTAAATTTACGTATAAAAAGGGTTTTTCTTAAATATCACTTACTCGTAAAATTTTCGTGAAAACTCTTTTATAAATTTATTTCAACCAATTATTTCTCTGAAAATCAAATTGTAAACTCTCATGTTTTAAAATCATGGTTTTCAAATAAATGTCGATTTTTGATAAACTCCGTCTTCAAAATCGTTTTGAAAAAATTGTTTTCATTAAAAGCATTGATGACTGGACATAAGTTCGAATTGTATGGCATGCCAAGTCTGGTCTTAACGCATAGGCCGAGTTTGGGGTGTTACACTCATTTTCTAAATGGCCATTGAAAATTGGCCAATATTTGTCAAGCTTCATATTTTATTAATAATGAGTTTTATGAGATGAAAGTTCATGCAAATGATGGAGTAAGATGTGAAATGTATGATTGATGATTACTGATTCTTCATAGTGTACTATTGCCATGTTATGTGTTGCTTGAGTTGGTATAAGTGTGTTTATGTTTCAGGGTGGCAATTGGCTTGGAAAATAGCCTTATAATTGTCCACATGGGTAAACACACGGGCATGTGTCGAGGCTGTGTGAGGGACACAGGCCATTGACACGGGCGTGTGTCCAGCCATGTGAAAACCCCCATAGGTTTGAAATGAAAAATAAACTCCACAAGGGCTAGTGACATGAGCGTGTGTGACCACACGGCCTGCCCACACGGGTGTGTCCCATTTCACACGGGCATGTGGCCCCTATTTAGGCAAAAAATTTCTAAGTGCATAAAAGTTTTTGGTTTAATTCCGAAACCTTTGGGATGTATGCTTAAGGCCTCGTAGGCCCATAATAAGGATGTTATGATTATGAATGAGAAGTTTTAAGTTGAAATGAGAATTTAATAGCCCAAGTTGTAATGTTCAAGCAACTTAAGTCAGGTAATGCCTCTACCTGGTTCCGGAGTTGAATTCCGGTAAGGGGTGTTACATACTATAAGGGAGCATATGGCTTTGGCCCGCTCAATTCGGAGGACTGTATTTGATTTGTGAGAGTTTAGAGATCCATTTATCCAATGTATGATGACACGTTTACTTATTGCAATGGATGTAATATGCCAATATAATTGATTGATTGTGCCAATATAATTGAATGTTTATGTGTTAAAAGATGATTTTACATGCGATAGAAAAATTGATTCTTAATTCTTGAAATAGCATGTGATGTTATGATGAAATGTTAGCATGTTGTGTCTTAAAATTTAATGCTTAGTTGCTTTGATTTATGCATGATTGGGTGCAAATTACTTGATGTTTTTACTATCATTCATTGAGATTTTTTAAAGTCACACCCCTCACATTTTGTGTAGGTAATTTCTGGGTGTAAGGAGTCAAGAAGCAAGTGTAAGGGCAATCCAAGAATAAGGCTCGGTCGTGGTTTAAGAAATTTATTTTAGAGACTATATAGGGCCATTGTGATGCTTTTGGGGCTGGTGTTATTTTACTTGTAATGGACATTGGACATCAAAATTTGGACTTCAAATTTGGTGATTCTATAATTGCTTTAATACATGATTTTATGTTTAATTGATGTTTGATTTATGGTATGTTGATGAGTGTTCGTATAGTGGTTGATAACACGGTGTATGAAGCATGTATTTTGAAACACCCCACACCCGGCCAACGAGCCTGGACCGGATCTGGTATGTTCCTCGATGAAAACCGGTTCAAATTCTTTTGTTACTTAGGAAAAACCTGTGTGTTTTGAAAGAAAGATTGTGTTGGGTCGGGCTTGAGTTGAAAACAGGGTTATCTTATATTGAAATCCCTTTATCTTAGGTGTCAAAACATTTAGGGTTTAGTTTGAAAGAAATTTACTTAAACTTTAATTGATAAAAATTTGTAAACATAATAAATAAAATAAATGTAAAATAGTTCAACTATGGCCTTATTACATCAAATAAATCCCAAAATTAAAACCAGAGTACTTAAAATAAAATAGTCCAAATAAAATGAATTTCTTGCTGAGCATGGCCATCCCTAAGCTTCTGCCGACCCCGGTCCATCACTGTTCATCACCTGAAAAATGTTCCCACAACGGGGTGAGTCAACAGACTCAATGTGTAACCAACACTAAAATTTAATAACTCAGGCATTCATTATCATATCACATACATATTCATATATCAGATAGGAAAAAGTGATGCAACCCGAACCCAAAACCTATATGCCATCCGCTACACATCACCCGTACCAACCTGCACACCATGGGGACTACTAAGTCAACCCTCCATCCGCTACACACCATCGAAGGCAGTCGCTGCAGTCGACGTGCTCATTGCCCTTATAAATATTTGTGGCATAGCCACCAGATTAAATAATTGTGACCGAAGTCACCACATTCAGATATCGTGGTCTTAAGTCACCACATTCAGATAATGTGACCGAAGTCACCACATTCAGATATCGTGGTCTTAGATCACCACATTCACTTCCCCTTTTTTCAATAACCCATATGCCCCATATCATACATGTCATGCATTTCACATTCTTATCACTTTTCACATGTTAAATATAACATATTTCACAATCCTAGTAGGAGTAGGAAACGTACCTGAGTACTTTGTACCATAACACGGTACCTTAGCCATATTCACATTCTTATAAACATGCACATATTAAATATTGCCATAAATTTTATTAAAAGATAGTGTGGGGTACACACCTGATTCGCTTAACAAATTTACTGAAATCCCGAAAACCTGATCTAACGCTTTAGATCCTAAGTTCCTTGCTGTCGATTTGATTATTAGTCAGATCCCAAAAATCTGTGACCTTCTTTAAATCGACAATTGTTAAATCACTTACTTGGTTAGTTCCAGCTTTTGAATAAATATGAACTAGATCTAAAACACCAAATATAGCCTTGACCGATTGTACATATATACTTTACCTTGTGATTTGAAATCTGAAATTGATCCTTGCTCCAAGTGATGTCGAAATCCCTTAAAGAATTGAATTCCAAAAGAACTCCTTTGATGTTTCTTATCGCTGGTTACCTTTACAAAAACATATCACAGAACTTAAAGCACATTCGGCCATCCCTAGGCCTAACTTATATGATTCGGCACACTAATAGAAAAGAGAAGGGAAACCGATTACCAAAGGAAAACACACTTACCACTATGATCAACTTCCCAAAATCACCTTCCCTCTATACTGAACCGTTTGGATAACTTGCACCAAAAGAAATCGACAACACCTCCCCCCCTTTGATCACTGAGAGATTCGACCACAGGTGAGAACTAAATCAAGGTTTCGACCAAACTAGCAAATAGAGGAGAAGAAGAGTTTGAAGAAAAGAAGAATGAATGAATGGGAGAGGCCTAGTAGAATTCAGCAATGATAATTAATAGTAGAGGGGTTTCGGCATTTGTCAAAAAGAGAAAACAAGTTGAGTTCCTATGGTTTTTTGGCACAAAGAAAAATTAAAGAAGCAAAAGAGATGTCAAAGATGAACACTCCCCCTTATAAAGAATTCGGCTACTAGCTTCCCCCTTATCAAATCCCAAAGTTTTCTCCCATTTAATCTTTTTAATCACTTTAATAACTAACTAAAATAATCCAATACATTATCTCTTATCACTCTCCTACTTTATCTTAACAAATAACATAAAATAATCCTTCACGTTATCCCATATCAAACTCCTATTTTAACTCTTTATCCCTTTAACAAATAAAATAAATTAAACCCATACATTATCTCTTATCTACCTATCTAAAATAAAATAAAATATAATAAAATCTCATTTAATCTAAATAAAACCATTATTATCCTATAATAAAATAAATAAATAAAACTACAATTATCCTACTCTTAGCCGAATATTAACAGGAGAAGTAAGCCAAATCCTTATCCAATTGAAATTCCATGTGCTGTCCAATTTCTTCTCTTCTCTCTTGACGTCACATGCAAAAATAAAATAAAACATCCATTTGCTGCCCCCAGGTTTTGAACTTGGGACCTGCTCAAGTCACCACACGCTACCAGCCACTTTGCTGCTAGCTCCTTTACGTCATAAACCCCCAACAATTCTTTTTAAGGCCTTCTTATCCCTTAGTGCCAACTTGGAAAAATAAAAACATGCTTATGCTGCCCACAAGACTCGAACTTGAGCCCTCTTGAAGCTCCCTTTGCCGCAAGCGTCCAAGCCACTTTGCTGCTGGTTCTTTTGTGTCATCAGCTCCCCATAATTTCTTTTAAAACCTCCTTAGCCAAGCTCCTTATGGACGCAAAAATAAATGCTCTTTCCTACTTCTTTCGCCACTCGAACCTGGGCCCTCTACCCATTGCTTGAGGCGTCACTTGCCCAAACCTTAAGTGGTGCCTTGCAGCCACTTTACCAAGGCACTTTTTGTGTCTAAAAGCGTCTATAACTTCCCTTAAGGCCTCCCTGGCCCAATTCCCTTTTTAACTCTAAAAAAATAAAAGTCCCTAATGCTTCCTACGTCGCTCGAACCTCTTCCCCTGGGCACTCCAAGTGACGCAATCACCCTTGCACCTTAGGTGGCGTCCCTTCCCACTTTACCACATGGTTCCTTATGTCCTAAACTCCCCAAAACTTTTCTTAAGGCTTCTTCAGCCTAGCTCCTCTTTTAAACCTAAACCCAATTTTTTTTTCCAAAGCCTTCCCTTATTTTTCAGAGTTCTGAAAACCCTTAAAACTTATCCAAACACACTCAAGGCCTACTTAGCTCATGAATTATGCACTCACGCATAACCCCTAATCTAGGATATTACATATTTTGTACTAATAATGTTTAATTAAAGCTTACAATGGAGTGGATTGTTTGCGACTAAGGTATACAGCTTGTGTGAATTAATTGGTGTTTGCTAAGCATGTAATTGAGTGTTAAATTTTGATTAATTGTTGCATATTTGTTGTAAATAAATTAAATTGAAGATGTGTAAATGCTTATGGTAATTAATTGTAGCTATATCAAGTTTAATGGGTAAGTAAAATATGTAAAATCGGGTAATTAAAAGGAATTTTTGACAAAATAGGTGCAGTGGTTTACACATGGGCGTGTGGGTTTTTGGAGATTTGATTTTTGATTTTTGTTATCTAGTATTATAATTTGCTTAATTTATAATTTAGTCCTAAAACTTGATTAGATTAATTGAAGCCTTTAATGATAGATAAACTTGATAATATTTTAAGATTAGACTTGTAACTGTTAATATTTGGTAGAAACACTCTTAATTTTTAATTTGGAAAATGTACTAAAAGTTTATAAAAGTTACGATTTAGTCCCTAATAATAAAACTTGAATTAGACATAGTAAATAGAATTAAGATGAAAATTTTAGGGATTGCATAATTTGACTTAGGAATAAAATTGGGATAGTTTAACATTAGGTAGTAAAATGACCAAAATACCCTTAGGTAATATTTAGAAAAAGTTTTAAAATGGTTCATAAATTACTTCTGCATTAACAAATGATAGTTAATTAGTCATATATGAGGTATTATAAGGTTGGGGTGTGCATCGGGTGGTTGTTAGCTGGAGAGTCGCTTTAATTGGTGGATGATTATCGAGTGTGGTAGTGCACCCGAGAGTGTGACTTGAGACTTTTTCCTAGAGTCTTTTCGAAGGAAGTTCATGGAAAGTAGTATCTAGAGGCAAGGAGACACGGGTTCATGGATTTAGTCCAAGGTACTTTGTTTGTAGATGAGTACCAAGTTGAGTTTGTGCCTAAGTTGGTGGCTCATGAGGTGAGTCATTGTAAAAGGTTTAGGTTTGGACTAAACTATGAGATTAAGTTGTATCTGGTAGCATAGTCTACAGACGTCTTTTATTAGTTGGTTGAGAAAGCCTATGCTTTAGAGGAGACTTTGGGCGAGGAGCCTAAGCTATTTTTGCTAGCGCTGTTAAGAGGACGTCTGAGTTTATTAGTGGATCTGGCCGAAAGGGAAAGAGAGGTCATTTTGGGAGGTCATGATGACGTGGTGTTGCAGGCCGAGGTTAGGATAGGCAGGCCGCAAGAGCTGAGGCTAGTAAGGGTGATCAGGGAGTTGTTACATGGCCGTTATGTGAGCATTTTGGTTGTTGTATCATGATGAGTGTTGGAGGATGAATGGCGCTTATCTTGTTTGTGGACCGATGGAGCACTATGTTAGTGATTTCTCAAGGACAGCAGTTGAGGTTCAAGACCAACTTGCTGTTGCTGTTGTTGCTGCTGCACCTGCTCCGGCTCGAGGGAGAGTGGTAGAGTGCTGGTCAGAGTGGAGCTGCTCGAGGTGGTAATAGAGGTCCAGCCAGAGTTTACGCAATTAGAGAGCCCTGAACTAGAGAGGCCATGAATGTCATCGCAGGTACTTTCACTCTATAGTCTTTTCCTCTTATAGATTTAGTTTATTCGGGTGCTACGAGATCGTTTATTCTGAGTGATGTAGATAAAGAGTTAGGGATTCCTGTAGAGGCATTTAGGTTGGGTGTTACAGTTAAGAGCCCTTTAGGTGATAGTGTAGTGGTGGATCGGGTTTACTGTTGTTGTCCTCTGATGGTTTAGGGACAAGTGTTTCTTAAGATATTTTAGAATTGCCGTTCTGGGGTTTTGATGTTATCCTTGGGATGAATTGGTTGACTGAGCATCAAACGAAGGGTGATTGTGAGGTGAAGTTGGTGACTTTGTGTTGTGTGGATGGTTCCGAAGAAGAAGTTGTTGGAAAGAAGTTCGAGTTGCTTTCTAATGTGATTGCTTCGCTTAGAGCAGAGAAGTTGGTTCGGAAAGGGTGCAAAGCTTATCTAGCCTATGTCTTGAATGCCAATGGTAAGGAGTTGAGGTTGGATGAGATTCGAGCTGTCAGTGATTTTTCGAATCTGTTTCTTGAGGAGTTGCCTAGTTTACCGCCAGATAGAGAAGTTGAGTTCATTATTGAGCTCTGTCTAGTACAGCTCCAGTGTCAATTGCTCTCTATCGCATAGCACCTAAGGAATTGAAAGAGTTGAAGTTTCAGTTGCAAGAGTTTTTGGACCGGGGTTTCATTCGACTGGGTGTGTCACTGTGGGGAGAGGTGGTTTCGAGGCCACAAATTTGACGTGTGAGTCTGTAAATATTATTATTTAATATTTACAAATAATATATGTTGTTATTAAAAAGATTTGATTTAATGATTTATGTTAAATGGAAGAACAATTAGGTTCAAGTGGTAAGACCCTAAGGTCAAATGGTTTTAGAAAATAAGGTATTGGGACCTCATTTCTATAAACCAAGTCATAAATATTTTATTAAATATTTATGGAGTGTTATTAAGGTCGTATTAAAGTTTCGTTGAGAAATTTTGATGTTTAAATGGTTAATTAGGTAAACAGAACTAAATCGTAAAAAGACAAAAAAGTTGAGTTCTATTTATTAAAAGGGCTACATGCCTATGAAATCTTAACCTGATGGACTAAGGTAGTAATGATACCAGTTGAGTTTATAGTGGAAGGTTTTGGGTGATTAAAAGCATGAAATTTGATGATTTATAAAAGGGAAAAGTTGTCAATTCAAAAATAAATGATAATTAAACAAACAAAAGGTTAAAAAGTCTACCATCTTTTTATTTTCTTTGGCATTCCACCGAAAACTCCATTGTTGTTAAGAGGAGACTTCGGCCAAGCTATTTCCTTATGCATGTAAGTCCATTTCTCATTCGTTTTTCATGAAATTTATGTTTTTGTAATCGTTATTTTGTAATCTAGCAAAACTGGGGACTAATTTGTAAAATTGTCAAATGCTATGGTTTGTGCCATTGATGAATTTGAGATGTTCTTGAAATTTTATGGTAGAATCTTAAGCTGGGTTGTTAGATAGGACTAAAATGTTTGGTAATTTTAATGTTTAACGACTAAAATGTGAAATTTGTTGTTTAAGGACTTGATGTGAAATAACAGAAAATATAGGCTGTAATAGGGTGTCCGAAAAAATTTGACTAAACTTGAAATTAATAAAAATGGTTAATTTGCATGTTTTGGGCTCAAGGACTAAATTGAATAAAAGTACAATGTTAGGGACAATTTTGTAAAATGTTAAACAGGACTTAATTGCATAAAATGAATTGATTTTTTTTTTGTTAGAATTAGTGAATTGATTGGAATTATTATTTTAGATCAAGAATGAGTGGAAAAATCGAGGAGAAGAGAAAATTACCAAATAGTCCTTGTAATTAGTCATTGCTGTAATTTAGCCAGGTAAGTTCGTATGAACTTTAATCATTTAAATGTTGTTTAAATTGAATATTGATTATGTTGTTTGATGTAGATGAATCAAAATATACACATATCAAAGCTACGATGAGTTGACAGATATTGAATCTCAGTTGAACCTTAAGAATTCTTAGGAAACAAATGACATGTCATTAGGAATTTCATGTTTCAAGTGCTGGTCTTGAATGTCTTATCGGTGGTTGAGGTCTTGTATTTTTTGTGGATTCTCCATAGTTCGTGTGAGCAGCATCGTGTAGCCTACATTTTGACCCACAGCTTGTATGAGTAGGCCCATTTTGTAAAACCCCAAACCCGGCCCACAAGCCTTGACCGGATCTGGTATGTTACTGCAGAAAACGTTTGAAGACTGATTTCACTTTTGGGAAAAACATTAAAATTTTTGTCTTGAATAAAAACATTGTGTATTTAAAACTATAAGTAAAACTTTAATGTTACAAAATACCCGAATTAAAACTTCAATATATATATTTTGAATAAATAAGTTGCTAAAAATAAAATCGATTGCACATAGTAATTTAATTTAATCAAGCCGTAATAAAAATAATAACAAATATTATAAGGCCCTTATTACAACCAATACTTAAACAAAGTACTTAATATTAAAATGCATAAAATAATTAAAACATCTTCTTCTGCATGGGCCACCTCGTATCCACTCCAACCCGGTCCAAGCTTTAGGCATCACCTGCGATGTTGGTAAAAATTGGGTGAGTCATACAGACTCAGTGCATAGTTATTTCACATGTCTCCACACATATGGGCTTGGCCCATATCCACACAGTCCACATAATCAGTCATGCAAAATGCATCCCAACCCAACCTAAAGTCCATCCGCTACACCTACCTTAGGCACTGCCGCTCAAGGTCGTGGCTAATCCACCGATCAACCGAGTGATCGCAAGATATCTTACCTTGGCGCACCATTGCGCCAAGGCCGTGGCTAAGCCACCGATCACCTAAGTGATCCCACATATCAATCAGTCCACGGTGATGCACACAGCTATCAACCGCCGAGATGGGCACCTAGCCAACACCTCCCTTGATGAAGCACATAGCTAACATCAAGCGCTAATGTAGCACAAGGCTAACATTAGACCATGTACATAAATATGTACACCCTTTTCCTTCGATTTTCACATCCCAAGTCCCATGCATATATGTGTATCATGTCAGATTAACATTTAGAGTAAGTATTCATCACATGCTCACCACAAATATAACACATATATCATAGGCAAAATAGAGCACTGACCTGATTAATTGATTACCCACTATGGGTATCCACTATCTTAGACATTATTTCCGGCTAATATACACATCATAAACATACATACGTAACAACATACAAATAACAGGAGAATAGTGCGATAACTACGCACCTAATTATTTAGCGAAATCTCGAACTATTCGAATCTAACCGGATCTTGGAACGTGGTTTCCCTCCTTCCTTAAATGTCGATTTGGTCCTAAATCATCAAAGTTAGAATCGGCTAACCTTATTACCAACTATGGTCTATGGCCGAATAGCACAAACCCACTTACCTATTTCTTCCAAATCCCGAAATCACACACTTGCACCTTGAATAGTCGAAATCCCTACTAATCACTTGTTAGTATCGGTTTTAAGCACAAATCCATAATCATGGCCCTTGGCCGAATAGTACCTAACACTTACCTGGTGGACTTCGGGCCGGAGATACAGGTGCCATGCCAGAATAACCTGAATAATAATTCATAAAAGCCCATATTTTTTTTGAAAAACCCATCTTTGATAACATTTTTTTGGGCTCAAAACCTCAAAGCCGAGTTTTGAACTGGGCTCTGATACCAATTTTTGTAACACCCCAAACCCGACCCACGAGCCCTGACCGGATCTGGTATGTCACTGCGGAAAAACGTTTGAAAATATTTAGATTTAAAGGTGAAGTAAATAAATTTATTGTCTTTAGAAAGGAAAACCTTGTGTATTTAAAATTTTCGAAATAAATTAAGTTATTACCAAATTCCCGGATTAAAACTTTAACATATATATATATTTAAGAAAATAAAATCATTTACAATTAAAATTTAAATTGTCAATCCATAATAAACATAATAATAAAGATACTTAATAAAAATGCTTAAAACTTTCATGGGCCTTATTACAACTCAAATAAATAAAGTAAGAGTGAAATAAAAATAAACCAAGGTCTATGTAAACTAAGTTTTCCATTGCATGGCCACCTCGAGTCCATCCGGCTCCTCATCCGCGATCTACGAGTCACCTGAAAAAGTTAAGGGAGAAGGTGAGTCACCAAGACTCCGTGTATAACCCCTCCCCCGATTAATGCAACAGCTTACACAATCCATAGCTAAGTATAGCATGATAACTCCTTTTTCTACCCCGTGTGGTACCAAACCACTGGTGGTGCCAAACCACTGGTGACCCAAGGTCACAATTATTCATATGTGGGGCCAACCCACTTTGTGATACCAAATCACTGGCGACGATCCCGTAATGTCAACCATGGGGCCAACCCACTGTGGTGCTAAGCCAATGGGACAAGTCACTATGAGGTGCCAAACCTCTGGTGACCCAAAGTCACGAAATATGTGGTACCAAACCACTGGAGGTGCCAAACCTCTGGTGTCCCAAAGACACGGATATCACTTCCCCCTCCACTCATATCACCCTTAATAATATGCATATAAAAATCATGCCAATCATGCTTAAATATTAGTATATACTGAATTGATCATAGGTCATACTTTCACATGTATTACATATACCAAACATGTCATGCATCAACATGCATCATATAACAAGCTCATATCGAAACAGACTTACTCGATTCCTTACTCATACCCTTACGGTACCAATCCAGATCTACACATATCTGGTTCAACACATACAATTTATTAACAATTTATTAGCTATGAAGTGTGTAAGTACACACCTGTTACTATCGCGAATCCTAGATCCCGAAGATCCGATCTACTATGCTAGATCCTTTGACCCTATATTCCGCCAACACCAGGGTTAGTCATGGGCCATATTCGGTTTTACCAACATTAATCCCGAAGGATCTGTCTCTTACTAATAGTACTCACCTTAACCGATTTGGTCTCCAACCAAATCCCGAAACCACACACTCCACTTGTAATCGGCTACACCTTGAAACCACATAAATAGTTAGCCTTCGGCTTTTAAACTAATTAGTAACAGATTTAAATATCGAAACCTTACCTAGATCGATCACCAAATCCCGAATATGCCCAGCGTTAGACTATCTTCCTTCCTACAATCGGCTTTAATCACATTAATATGAGTCATAGGCCATTCGACCATAACCATAGATCACGAAAACCAAACAAAAGTCATTCGGCCATGTCCACTTACCCTTTTTTGAGAATCGATTGGAGGAGCAAATCCCGAAAAGAACCTATACCCTCCTGATATTCGGCCAAAATAAATCTAATAGTAGAGAGAAGATTTTGAAAAAAGAATGGAGTAGATTCGGCTAGAGGACAAGAAGAAAATAATGAAAAGGGAGGTAGGAGATTCGGCAAAGAAAAGGGTAGAGGTTTCGGTTTAAGCAAGAATAAATTAACTAAAAAATTATGAAAAAAAGTAAGAAAATAAATGCACCAATGGTTCTACTTTCGGCTTTTGTCAAAGGAAAACAGGATGCAAAAATTCGGCAAAAGAATATTCGAAAGAGAGACTTTTCTTCCTTAAAAATTCGGCAAGGGAGACTAGGGAGTAAACAAAATAATTTCGGACTTTAACACCTCTTCATGGCCGAATATGCAAGCCCCCAAAATCTTCTAATCGGCCACCAAAACTCCACTTATCCAATCCCAATTAAAACTCCTATTTTATCTCTTGACACCTAGTCAAAAATAAATAGAATACAACAGCCATTATCCCTTATCTTACTAATTTAAACTAAATAAAACAACCCAATCCTTTATCCCTTTCTATAGCCGAATTAAAAAAAAATAAAACAAAGCTTTATCCTCATCTAATTGAAAGTCCATGTGCAGACCACTAGCTCTCTCTCCTTTCACGCCAGCATGCAAAAATAAAACACCAAACTGCTGCCCCCATGGTTCGAACATGGGACCTGATGGAGCAAGCTGCAATAACGCCCCTGGCCACTCTGCCAAGGCATTTCTTTGTGACATAAACTCGTCACAATTTCTTTTAAGAGCTCCTTCGTTAGCTCCCCCTTGCATTAACGCCAAAAGCCAAAATTAAAAACACCCTTCCCTGCTGCCCACGTTGCTCGAACCCAAGGCCTGCGCCAGGCGTCACTTTCAGGCCCTTAAGTGGCGGCCCCAAGCCACTTTACCACTCCGAATTTCATGTCCGTAAACTTGCCATTTATTTTTAAGGCCTTCCTAGCCCAATTTCACTTGTTGACGCAAAAAGGAAAAATAAAACACTCCTATGCCATCACCCAGACTCGAACCTCCCTGCTCAAGGCGTCATCTCCAGGCCCTTAAGTGGCGCCCTTAAGCCACTTTACCAAGCCCCCTTTTATGTCCAAAAACTCCCAAATTTTTCCTTAAGGGCTCCTTCACCCAGCTCCCCCTTTTATCCTTAAAATCCAACATTTTCCCAAAGCTTTCCCCTTCATCCTTGGGTTCTAAAAACTCCTAAAACATCACCAAACACACTTAAAGCCTACCAATACTTGAGTTATGCTCCAAACGCACAACCCCTAATCTAGGATGTTACACATTTCATAGCTCGTGTGAGCGATGATGTAAACGAAAGGTTACAATTATATGTATAACCACACTTCGAATGAGTTTTCCCGAGTATCTGATGTAATTTTAGATGGTTCAATAGGTAAGAAAATGGAATGAAATGGTAAGTTCATAATTGGGATGTAATATGATGTTATAGAATGAGTTAAATGATGTACTTATATATGAAAAATCTACTTATGCTATGGATGAATTCATTTATATCATGGACAAATACACTAACTTGTGAATTGATGAAGTTGTTTAGGCTTATGCTAAGCATTTGGAATGGAATGGTAAGTAAGTAAATGAAATGGTTCATAATCTTATAAAAGGTTGATGATTATGTGATATGTCTTATAAAATCCTATTATGTTATGAATGAATTTATATGTGATGTTGATGAACTTACTCATTTGTGAGTTGGATGGTGTTTCAATAGGCTTATACCAAAATGCAAAATGAGTTGATGAGTTTGAACGCATTTATTCTGAAGGTTCGATGTAAGTTGTGTCTAGGGTTTTTAGCTTTAATTTATCTGTCTTTTACCTACCCCGAGCCTAGCCACATTACATCTTATTTAAAAGATCTATTGATTCAGATTTCTGTGCTGCCTACATTAGTGGAGAGAAATTGTTGAGTTCAACATATGAAGGCATAAGTTAAACTTAATGGTTACAGTTTAATCCTAAATAAGGGAATAAAAAATAATTGGTAAGAATTTAACATATCTTTATTGAGAATGCATTTAGTCTATTCTTGCTATCATGATAATAGTTGAGAATAATTTGAACAATATGTATACTTGAGTTCCATAATTTCAAAATTCTTGTTACTGAGCATAATTACACTAAACTCATAATTATGGGAAAAGTGTTTTTCTGAAGAAATTTTTCAAAGGTGATACCAAGGAACTCTTTTTACAATTTGTACATTACTCAGGACAAGCAATGAACTAAGTTTGGGGGAGTAGAAACACAAAACTATATAGACTTTTTGAGCACCTTTTGAGCTCTCATTCAAGCAATTTCGTAGTGATTTTTGTCAAAATTCACACTTTAATTATAAAATAATTAATTTACACTCAAATTATTAACATATTGAATTTTAATTATTTTTATAATAAATTTACACAAATTTGGTTTGTTTTCAACAGTTTTGCATAAAGGGTGAAAATCAGCTCAGCAATCACCTTAAGAAGCTTGAACCATTTGGAAACTTTTTGCATCGAGTGAATCAATAGTATGGCTAATTAATTTTCCAGCCATGGACGGTCCAAAAATAGTTATTAAATATATTTTATAATTAATTTTGGTCCAATATAAATTGGGTTAAAAATTAATTATAAGCCTAAAGAAGAAAATGGGCCCAATTGTGTACAGAAAATAGGACTGATACAGTAAGAATTTGGAGGCCCAAGCCATCCATATAGTTGACCCAGTCCAATAATTTTAGCTCATTTTTACACTTTCAAAATAGCCCTTGAACTTCTCCTAAATGTCATTCAAACCCCTCCATTTTTCATGCTTCTACTTTTAGCCCTAAACTAAAAATAGCAAGTTTGAATCACTCAAATTTGCAGCAAGCATGGTTGGCCAAGGGAGAGGGAGTGGCTTATATTTATTTTCTATTTTTAGCAGCCAACTCCACCTACAAATACCCCTATTCCCTTATTCATTTGACACAACTCACGTCCCACACATTCCTCACATTTCTCTCTTCCATTTCGTTCTTTGTCTTCTTATTTTCTTTGTTTTCTTCCCTTGTCGATTTCCCCTCTTGAAAGAGAGCTTGCATCCCCCTTGGAGTAGCAAAATTCAAGTGTTCATGAAGGCCTTGAATCAACAGAATGAGTAGAGAAGAAGAGGAGTGCACTAGTCTGGCTTCGGAGAACCATCGGGATTTGTTTCCTAGTTCCCTTCTCTTTAATTTTTCTTGTTTATGTTGTGAGTATGAACATGAATATTTTTTGTTTTGTTGTTCTTGATTTAATTAAAATGACTTAAATTTAATTCGTGTTAGATTGATTGCATTATATTTGCTTAAAATTATTAAAACCATATTTGTGTTGTTATAGGCCTTAGTAAATTGTTCAATTAAATAAAACTATGCTTATGTTAAACTTGCATTATAAATTATAAGGTAACGAATGAATTAATTATTAATCAGACTAAAATTAAAATTAATTGACACAATATTTCATTGGTGCATGTTTAATCTTCTAAGGTAGCTAAATATTAAATTAGCGACGGTATTAAACGGTACATTAGTTTTGTACAACTTGTAAGATTATTGTGATTAAATTGTTTCAATATAGGAATATGTTGTTACTTCACTTAATCTTATACTTGCTTATGAAAATTTATTAATTTTTTGAATTGACATTTGAATATGTTCAATAGATTAATTGGTTTAGTAAATATGTATGTGTAGTAGTTAACAAAATACCAAGTTGCCGTGAAATTATTCGTAACAACATGAGCATGGGTTTAGTAATTATGAGTTAAGGAATGTAATTGATCTAACACATTTATGTCATATTGATTAAAAATCATCTTTTTGAAATTGTGCAATGGAATTTTTACTTTTTATTTTCCTTGGTTAATTTTTAGGTTTTAAATTACTTCTTCAAATCAACTTTTTTTCCTTCACCAAATTGTTTAAAGTTGCATTTCATAAATATTTTTCTTTCACAGTACTTGTGGGTACGATAACTCAACGTTTACTTGTCACTTTATTACTTGATACGATTGTGTACACTTTCATATTTCTATCATTCTAGCTCTCATCGATGCTGAAGCCGCCACAACCTTTCTACTTAGCACATCAGCCACGACATTTGCTTTCCCTGAGTGGTAGTCAATCGTCAAGTTATAATCCTTGAACACCTCAACCCAACGCCATTGTTGAAGATTCTATTCTTTTTTGGAAAAGCAAATATTTCAAGCTCTTATGGTCAGAGAATATATAACACTTCTCATTGTACAGGTAATGTCTCCAAATCTTCATAGCAAAAACAACCGTGGCCAACTCGAAATCATGAGTCAGGTAATTCCTTTTGTACGGCTATGACTTTTCCATTTTGCATAAGAACACAACCAAGGCCATTTAGTGAAGCATCAGTAAATATCACGAACTCACTCCCGAGAACAGGTTGGAATAGAACTAGGGCATTAGCTAAAAAAAATTCAGCTTATCAAAACTCTCATGATAAGCTTTTGACCATATAAATTTTTCATCCTTTAGAAAAAGTCGAGTCATAGGTGCAACTAACATCGAAAAACCTTTCACAAACCTCCAGTAGTATCCTGTCAAACCCAAAAAGCTACATACTTTAGTAACACTTTTTGGGGGTTTCCGCTCCATGATAACTTTAACCTTATCGGTATCTACCCTTATACCTTCCACAAATATAACATGTCCTAGAAAGGTGACTTAACTAAGCCAAAACTCACATTTGCTGAACTTGACATACAATTAGTTTTCACGGAGGGTTTTCAACACCACTGAAATTACGAAAATTTGCAAGTGTGCACAATCACAACAAGTAATAAAGTGACAAGTAAAAGTGGAGTTATCGTACCTACAGGGGCTGTGAAGGAAAACTATTTATGAAATGTAATCAAACACTTTGGTGACTAAAAATATTTTGACTTTGAGGAAGTGATTAAAAACTAAAATTTAACTAAGTAAAATAAAATAAAATAAAAATTTCAATGCAGAATTTCAAGAGATGGTTTTAATCAATATGACATAATTGTGTTAGATCAATTATATTCCTTAACTTAGAACTACTAAACTCATGTTCATGTTGTTACGAATAATTTCACGGCAACTTGGTAATTTGCTAACAACTGGTCATACGTATTACTAAATTAACTAATCTCTTGAACATTTTTCAATGCCAATTCAAACAATTAATCAATCTTAATAAGCACATAAAATATTAAGTGAGGTAACAATATATTTCTATATTGAAACAGTTTAGTCAAAATAATCTTGAAAGTTATGCAAGGCTAATGTACTGTTTAATAATATGACACCCTAAACCCGACTGGGATGGACCGGCCCGAATTCGAAGCGTTACATTAGCCACCAAAGCGACTCTCCAGCTAACGACCACCCGACCTACACCCCAACCTTATAACACCTCATTTATGACTAATTAACTATTATTTATTAATGCAGAAGCAATTTGTGAACCATTTTAAACTTTTTCTAAGTATTTAAACCTAAGGGTATTTTGGTCATTTTACCACCTAAGGTTAAACTATCCCACTTTTTATCCTAAATAGTTACTGACCTTCTTTTAGTCAAATTATGCTAGCCCTAAAAAGTTTAGCTTAATTCAAGTTCATTTACTATATCTAATTCAAGTTTTATTCTTAAGGACTAAATCGTAACTTTTACAAACTTTAGTACATTTTTTGTAACATCCCAAAATCAGGGGTTTGTGATTTTGCACTATTGCATGTGTTGAACTTGTCTAGCTAGTTATTTGGGTGTGTTTGGGGGTTCTAAGGAAGCCCGAGTTCGAGTTAGAGCCTTGAAAATTTTTTTGGTTTTTGGCCATTTACTGGAGAGGGCTATTAGAAACAGGACTTAAGTATAATTGAATGTGTTTTGCAAACATAAGTGAGCTAGTGGCAAGGTGGTGTGGCATCACAAGGGAAGCATGGGGGAGTGGAGTTCGAATCCCACATGCTGCAGTTGGTAGCTTCTATTTTGTGCTTTGGGAGAGGAGGAAGCAGAGTTGGGATCAAATTCTGCTATGGGAGTTGGAGAACTGGTCAAACGATTCGAATGGGTGGAGGAGAAAATTCTAGGAGAAAATCGTGTAGTGTATCAAGGAGTGGGGAGAGTGGGACATTTGTGCCATGGGTGGGGACTCAATCTAGGCATTTTCGGCTAAGGGGAAAGTTAAGCATTTTGGGTAGTGTGCATAGCCGAAATCTCATTTAGCTTTCTTTCCATTTTCGACTTTTGTTTTTTTTTTCGTTTGGAGCATTTCGGGTTCTTTGTTTTGGCACATTTTCTTTTTCTCTTCTCTTCATACACTTTTCTCTCTTCTTTCTTTCTCTCAATTGGGTCTTGGCCGAATCTGTAGGGAACTAACCACTCGTGCATCTCCTCTTCAATCTTTTTCTTTTTTTCTTTAAGCTGATTAACCACACCTCCTCTCTTGGCCGAATTTGGTAAGTCTTACATTCACTCTCTTTCTTTCTTCCCCACTCTATTATCTTTTTCCTTGACCGAACACAACATTTCCTCATTCTCGTTATATCTTACTTCTTTCTCTTTTAAGCATAAGCCGAAACACTCTTTCATGGGGGTAGGCCGAATTCTCTAGCAAACAACGGGCATAGATCGTTAACTTTGGTTTCGGTAAAGGTGAAGTTATTCAAATACCTTTTTAATTCGATGCTAGTGTTATTCATGTAACCCTATTTTGTGGAGATGACATCGATTTCCTTCTTTCTTGTGGGAGGGCCGAATGTTGGTTAGATGCTAACCCCTTAGGTGTATCAAATACTTTCTTTTAGGAACTCGTTGTGATAGCCAAGGAGCAAGGCCGAATATTGGTACTCTGTAAAGGGGGGTAACGACTTGTGGTAAGTAGTTCTAGTGGTGTAGTAAATTTTGAGATTATGAATTCTGTTGAGAAGTTGGGATTAACCCTTAATCATTGTTATCTTAGGGGCAATGAGGAGTAAGTTTTTCGGTAATCCAATCAAGTGTGTAATCCCACACTACCGCTTGTGCCATAAATGTTGCACTGTGAATCGACCCAAAAGCCGAAGTGCCAAAAAGTCAGAAAATCGACAACCGTAATCACTCGAGCGTGCGAGCGTTCGTAGTGATAAACCGAGCCACTAAGGATGGCGGTAGATCATTGAGAGTGTCATGAACACTCTCGTGAACATGAGGCTGTAATGGATCTTATCGAGCCAAAACGAGCTAAGTGGGCCCAATGGGCTAACAGGCCCACATGAACAAAATCGATGAAAAATTGCCGAATGACTGGTGCGACTGCGAAGTCCGCAAAAACTGAGATCGAAAAATGTGCCAAATGGGCCACATAAGTGTGTGGGCCCGTTTGGGCAAAGATTGGGCTTTAGGCGCAACTACACTGTTCTAACCAAAAAGAGGACCCGAGTCACTCGAAGCGACAGAAAAGCCATTAGATGGCTAAGTTACTAAAATACCCCTAGAGGGTAAAATTACTGAAATACCCCTGAAGGGTAAAGTTACTGAAATACCCTTAGTGGCTAAATTACTGATATACCCTCAATGGGTAAATTATCGAGATACCCCCAAAGGGCTAGAAAATTACCGTTGTACCCTTACATGAGGAAATGTCTGTTATACCCTCGCTTGTGGATAAATGTTGAGTATGTGATTTTAGATATGTTGTTTATATTTGTAATACTTTGCATTCATAACATGTTGCATGGGTTGGGTTTGATATTTGGAGGAAGTGCAGTTCTGGTGGCTTTGCCACACATCCTGTTTTAGTGGCCATGCCACATACCGTTTTAGTGGCTCAGCCACATATATTATGATTAGCAGCTTGACTGCAATATTGGTGCGTTTGGCGGGGTGGGTTGACTTGATCCCCACATGGTGTGATTGGTTGGAATGGGTTGGTGTAACATCCTGAAATTCAGATTTTATGTGTTGCATTATTCCATGTGATAGGTTAGTTAAAAATATTAATTGTGTATGTTTTAAGGTCCTAAGAAGGCTCGGGGTTTAATTGCGCCTTATTAAAAATTTGGTGTTTAAGCCTATTAAGGAGAGATAGTAAGTGGCATCAATGCTTATGGAAATAAGTGAGTAATTTGCTAGCATAAATGAGCAAATGGTAAAGAGGATGTGGCGTTTCATGAAGGGCTTTAAGGGAAGAGGTTCGAATCCCACTTGGTGTTAAATTTTGATTTTTTTTTTTTTTTTTTTGTGTTCCTTCCCTAAGTGTCGGCCATGGTGGTATTTAAGGCAAGGAAGACTTTTTAATTATGGAATGGTGGCCAAGGAAATATGGTAAGGAGAAGGATAAGGAATAATGAAGGAAAGAATCAAAAGAAAAGGCAAGGGAAGGGAACATGTTGGCCTTTTATATGGGTGATGTTTTGGAAAGGTTTTATTTGCTCAATGTTCATCTTTTGGTATGGTATACACGGTTTGGGAGGGGTCTTGGAGTAGCCGAATTTCTTTAGTCTTTTGGTAGAATTTTGGTGCTTGTTAGGCCTAAATTCTTTTAGCATTCTTTTGTGTTATTTTCTCCAAATTTCTTCTCTCATTGCCGAAACTTCAAGCCTATGGTGAGTATTTTTCTTTTTTTTCTTTCTTGTCTTGTTGAAAACACCTAGCCATTGTGACCAAATTATTTCACTCATTTTCCCTTTGAAAACCGAAACTAGTTAAGCACTCCTCCTTCATCTTTCTTTTCTTTTTTACAAAATTCTCCAACCCTTCTTTCTTCTTCTCTAGTCCATACTCTCATAGCCGAATTTTCTTGTTCATTTTTCCTCCATAGCCGAACCTTTCAACCCATAATCCCTCCTTCACAAGTTCTTTCTCATTTGTGTTGACACTCTCTTCTTCGATCAAATCGGTAAGTGGTTTCTTTTCTCTTTTCATTTTTTTCTTTTCCGAATGGATGTTTATCACTATTCGGTTGTGAATCTTGTTCTAAACCAAAATGGTGTTACCTTTCACTCCTTCACATCTTAATCACCCTCTTTTTCGTAGTGTTCTAAGTGGGTGGCCGAATATCATTCTAGCCCTAAGTCGAACGGTGGAAATCGGATCCAATATCGATAAGGGACTAAATCGCTCGATCTATCCACTTGTTATTCATATGATTCTAGTGGCAAGTGGTACCGATTTGAAAGGGAAAGCGTTTGGAGATCACAAAAGGAGCGGATTTGCGATTCCTACTCCTAAGTTCAAGCGAAGAGCAGTATCAGCGGTTCGGGTTGTGGACTATCATCCGGTGAAAATAGACAAATCGTGGTCATTCACGATTCTAAGGGTAAGCATTTTAGATCGTTTGTTTTAGAGTTAGATTAATAAAATCTCATATGTCGATTAATCGAGTGTTAGGATATCGTAGGTGTCGACGATTAAGAAGGCCTAGTACTTACCGTAATAAAGTGTGTAATCTCACACCGTAATTCCGTAGATTATGTTTCGGTAACATGTTTGATGTTGGTTGTTATTATTATACGATGAAAAATAGTAAAATTGGCATAAAACAAGAAATTGGCTTAAAGTACATTATTTCTTTAGATTTATCAAAATCGGTATTAAAATTGATAAAATTACAACAATGTCCCTATGGACCGATTTACTGAAATGTCCTTATGAACCGATTTACCGAAATGCCCCTATAGACCGAATTGATAGAATGCCTTAGTGGGCCGAATTACAAAGCTCAATAATGGGCCGAATCACCGTAATAAATTACTAGACTAATGGTTGTTATACATGTGGATATTTTATGTTATTATGTGCATTGCATCTTTACATATTGCATGGGATAGGAAACTTGAATGAAGAGAAGTGTAGCCCGGTGGCATTGCCACAAATTCTGATAATGGCTATGTGCCAATTTTAAATATGGCTTTGTGCCATCGTGATTAAGGCTGTGTGCCGATTATAATACCGTATATGATTCTGGTGGCTCAGCCACAAATAGTATAAATGGCAGTTTGACTGCAAATTGGAGAGACTGGCGAGGTGGGTTGACTTGATCCCCACAGGAAAGATTGGCTGGTCGGGGGGAGAGATTGGCTGGATGGGATGGGTTGCATTCATTTCATTTATTTATTACTTGTAAATGGGCTTAGGCCCAAGATGATGCTAAATGGGTTCAGGCCCAGTGGACAACGGTAATGGGATTATACACTGAGTTCTAGTAACTCACCTCGTTTTCCTTAACCCTTACAGGTAATGCTCAGTAACGTGGGACTTGGGCCATGGATGACTTGGTGGAGGCCATACTTCAGAAATGGTTTTTATTGAACTTTAGATTTCTATTTCCGTTTATTTTACTATTTTTACTATTTTGAGTTTTTATGTTGTAATAAGGCCTCCGGAATATTTTATTTTTGCTTTATGTTTGACGTACTTATATATTTTGTTTAAATTTTTTTAAATGGAAATTTTTCTAAAAACTTAAATATAGACTTCCTAAAATGGATTAACAAATGGATTTCTTAACAAACTTTTACAAATATTTTAACTCAGAAATTTTCTCTCGAATTATCAACAATTTTTCAAAAGTCAAGGTTTATAAGATCTCTAGTTCAAATTTATCGATTTATCAATCAATCTTTGAAGTTAGTAAAATTTTATCAAATATTTCAAATCAAACTTGGTTTCTTGTTTCTAACAAATCAATAGCTACTTTAGTACAAATAAAAAGGATTTAACATGTTTTTCTCATGTATCATGTCAGATCCGGTCATAACGCGTGGGCCGGGTTTGGAGTGTTACAGTTGGGCTGCATTTTTTTTTCTGTTGCATTATCATGTTTTTAGGGCTTAGGTCCAAACCTATACCGTAAGGGCTCAGGCCCAGATAGTGACCGTTATAGGGGATTGCACACTGAGTTCTCGTAACTCACCCCATTCTTTTAACCATGTAGGTAATCCCAAGCGTTGGAGGATTTGGAGCTACGAAGGACTCGGAGGTGGCCATACTTTAGAATTTCATCTTACGAAACTTAGTAAATTCAGCTTTTAATTTATTTTATGAGGTTATTTGGGTTAATATTTTATGTAATAAGGCCATTAGATTCTTCTTCTAAATTTTTGTTTGATAATTTTGCTAGCTAATAATTATTAATCGGCTAGTCATGGATTTTTAAATAATAACAACTATTTTCAAAATAAGACGTTTCCGCGAATCTTTGAGTCAGACTTTAGCAATAAACAAAGTTTCTGTAAGTATTAATAACATCTTCTCAAGAAAACATTTTAAACAAACCCTGTTTTCACAAACAGCAAAGTTCAGAGTTTCAAAAATAAAAAACAAAGTTTTTAACAAACGCATAGCTTTTAAACATCCTTTTGATGTGACATACTAGATCCGGTCATAACATCTAGGCCGGGTTTGGGATGTTACATTTTCTAAATTAAAAATTAAGAGTGTTTCTACCAAATATTAAAAGTTACAAGTCTAATCCTAAAATATTATCAAGTTTCCTTATCATTAAAGGCTTCAATTAATCTAATCAAGTTTTAAGACTAAATTATAAATTAAGAAAATTAGAATACTAGATTACAAAAACTATAAAGCAAACCTTTAAAAAACCACATGCTCGTGTGCAAACCACTGCACCTATTTTGTTAAAAATTCGTTTTAATTTCCCAATTTTACGTATTTTACTTACCCATTAAACTTGATATAGTTACAATTAATTACCATAAAGGTCCACACATCTCCAATTTAATTTATTTACAACAATTATGCAACAATTAATCAAAATTTAACACCCAATTACGTGCTTAGAAAGCACCAATTAATCCACACAAGCTACATACATTAATCGCAAGCAATCCACTCCATGGTAAGCTTCAATTAAACATTGTTAGTATAAAATACAAGTTTTATACACCGTGTTATCAACCACCATACAAACATTCATCAACATACAATAAATCAAACATCAATTAGACATAAAATCATGTATTAAAGCAATTCTAGAATCACCAAAATTAAAGTCCAAATTTTAATGTCCAATGTCCATTACAAGTAAAATAACACAAGTCCCAAAAGCATCACAATGTCCCTATATAGTCTCTAAAGTAAATTTCTTAAGCCACTACCGAGCCTTAGTCTTGGATCGCCCTTGCATTCAGTTCTCAACTCCTTACGCCCAGAAATTCTCTGCACGAAATGTGAGGGTATGAGCTTAAAAAATCTCAGTGAACAATAGTAAAAACATCAAGTAATTTGCACCAATCATGCATAAATCAAAGGAATTAAGCATTAAATTTTTAGTCACAACATGTTAACAATTCACCATAACATCACATGCTATTTCAAGAATTAAGAATCAATTTTTCCATGGCATGTAAAATCATCTTTTAACACATAAACATTCAATTATATTGGCACAATCAATCAATTATATTGGCAAATTACATCCATGGCAATAAGTAATCATGTGATCATACATTGGATAAACGAATCTTCGAACTCTCACAAATCAAATACAGTCCTCCGAATTGAGCGAGCCAAAGCCACATGCTCCCTTATAGTGCCTCAAATAACCCGATGAGTGGAGACTCAAGCTCAACACTCCTTTATCTACTCCAAATAAATCAGTTCACCAAGATCCATATGCTAACAATATCACAAATAATGGTGAGTACTCACAAATCCTATGGCATGCCAACTATATCCAATGGATCTACCATGCAATGTTGCCAATATAATCATACATACAAGGCATAAAATCTATGTTTAATCATTTAATTTAGGATGTTAAAATGCAAGTAAAAACATGCTCCTAAGCAATTCTAACATCAATAAAATTAAGCATGGCAAATATAATTTTCCCAATATTCATATACCAATTAGAACATCTTTATCAAATGTTCCATAAATCAGCAATTCATGCTCCAAATATCAATTTATTCCATACAATTTAATCATGCTAAAAGCATAATACACAACTTACCAAACCAATTGCCATTTTTCTCTTTTATAAAATAAAACCTATTTTGTCAAATCCAAACATCCAATGTGCAATTAAGCCATTAATAAAACCAATTAGACCTTTAATTTAACACATAATAAGGCTAATTTACCAAATTACCCTTAATATCACTCACCTCCACTCTTAGCTTTTTAAGAAATAATGTGTTCAAATAAGCAAGTTTGAGGTTTAATTCTGATTTTCATGTTCCTCCTCTTGATATGGAGCTTTAACAGAGATAAAGTATGCATTACAAAATAACAATAGCAACAAGAAACACAAAATTTGATAACGTATGCGAATCTAAATTATTGCTCTAAACTACCTTACCGACGTTACACAACTAAGCTGAAATATGGAATTCCTCACCTAAACTCCCTTTTCAGCACCTCAAACCACTTTTAATCTTCATTCCTAGTCCAATAACATGTATTCTAAGTGTTAATTTCATCATTTATTCTGTTTCATAATTTTCTAGAAAAATCATCCACGTTATTGATCAAATTTGAATTTCTTAAAATTGATCTATAAATGTGTTTCATCTTTTGGTTTAAGATTAAAAACTTCTTATTAGACCTATTTTGAGCTTAGACATCCATTAATATTTGGATTCCAACTCAAAATTAAAGATCACCATTGTTGATCCTCAAGTTCAAGAAAGAAGAAATCAAAGTTGAAAATTCATTATAATCACTTTAATTTACAAATAATTATTGCAATCATCTTAAAAATAAGCTCAGAGATGAGGATTACCATCAATCGAACTCAAATCATTGATATAGAAGTTTGAATCAAAATGCTTGAAGAAATTCGAATGACCTTTTGCCTAACTTTGAAAATTATTTCGATAGATTTTAGAAAAAAATTGGGAGAGAAAAGGTTTAGATCTATTTTCTAATATTTGGTTTATGAAAACAAGCAAAAAAAGAGAGAAAAAGCTCTCAATTCGGGTGAAAAATGAGTGAAAAGTGAGGTAGTTGTAGAGTTTTAAAAACTGAAAACCCTTACCCGATTTTCAAAATTTTGGGAATTTGCCATCAGACCACTCTCCCCTTTTCCCTTGTTTTACAATTTGCTCATTTCCCTAAAAAATTCCGAAAATATGGTTTATTTGCTATAAAAACTCTTACACATTTCCCTTATTTTTTAAATTAGTCCATTTTAATTAATATTTTAAATCACCCAATTAAACCCCCATTTTAAATTATTTGTAAATTCCAATTTAATCCAAAATATTTAATTTTACCAAAATAATATTTAAAACCATAAAATTATTTTTTTCTAAAAATATTTGTATTTTCCAGAATATTATTTACCGGTTTTTAGATGAAATTAAGCTAACTAATTTAGAATATAAATCGCTAATTAACCTGATTAATTCCTAATTTTCACTTGGAACCCGATAAACTTACCCGGAACTACTAGACCTATTTTTGGAGCCTTAGAACTCTCCCTCTCTTAAAAGAAATTGCGTCCTCAAAATTTACCTAAATCGAATAGGTATGGGTATTGACGCTTCATGATATCTTCCCACTCCCAAGTGGCTTTAAGTTTCGCCTTGTCCTTGATCTCACAAACCAAATTGTGACCCAAATTCCTCTTCTCCTCCATGTCAGACTAACATAGTGGAGTCCTACACTTTCTACCATAAAGTGCCTCAAACGGAGCCATCTAAATACTCTTTTGATAATTGTTGTATGCGAACTCAGACAATGGCAAATGACGATTCCAATTGCCACAAAAATCAATAGCACAACTCTGAAGTGTATCCTCGAGAATCTGGACCACTCTCTCAAATTAACCATCTGATTGTGGATGATACGTTGTACTGAAGTGAAGCTTTGAACCCAAATCCTCATGCAACATCTTCCAGAATCTTGACATAAACCGTGAATCTTGATCCGACATGATAGAAATTGGAACTCCATGCAATCTAACAATATCCCTTATGTAAAGCTCGGCCAATTGTTGCAAACTGAAGGTCGTACGCATAGGCAGGAAATGCACACGCTTTGTAAACTGATCCACTATCATCCAAATAGAATCCTTCCGAGATTGAGTCAATGGCAAACCTGAAACAAAATCCATCGTGATCCGTTCCCATTTCCACTCTGGAATCCTGATTGGCTGAAGTAACCTAGACAGATGTTGATGCTGAGCTTTAACCCTCTGGAAGACTAAAAATATAGCAACAAAATCAGCTACGTCCTTCTTTAACCCTAGCCACCAATACAAAACCCAAAGATCCTGATACATCTTGTTCCCACCAGGATGCATAGAACATGGACTACTATGAGCCTCAGTAAAAATCAAGTGTCTTAGATCCTGGTCTAACGGAACACACATCTGACCTTAGAAATAAAGAACACCATCAAAATTTAGATTAAAATCTCCAAGAACACACAACTCAACATGACGGACATGACGCACCAAACTCTCATCAAATGGCTGTCTCTCTCAAATTTGCTGCGCAAGGGTTGGCTTCACCTAAAGCTTAGCCAACAAACCACCATCCTCGAAAACTGACAACTTCACAAACATTGCCCTTAATTAAACTAAAGACTAGCGACTCAATGCATCAGTGACAACATTCACCTTTCCTGTATGATACTCAATCACACAGTCATAGTCCTTTAGCAACTCAATCCAACGCCTCTGTCTCAAGTTCAACTCCTTCTAGGTAAGGAGATACTTAAGACTTTTATGATCTGTGTAAATCACACACCTCTCACCATACAGGTATTGACGCCAAATCTTGAGTGGAAAGACTACAACAGCCAACTCTAGATCATGGGTCATATAGTTACACTCATGCAGTCTCAACTATCTCAATGCATAAGCTACTACATTTCTCTCCTGCACCAGCACACAACCCAATCCCGTGTAAGAAGCATCACTGAAAACAACATACTCCTTACTAGATTTCGATTGTTTCAATATAGGCGCTTCAGTCAAAACTGACTTCAGCTTCTCAAAACTCTTCTGCCTCTCATTAGTCCACTCAAAGGCAGAATTCTTCTGAAGTAACTTTGTCAACGGAGTAGCAATACTCGAAAAAACCCTTGACAAAACGATGATAGTAACCAGCTAAACCCAAGAAACTCCTGACCTCAGACACAGTCCTTTGCGACTTCCAATCCAAGATCATCTTAACCTTTTTCGGATCAACTCGAATACCCTCGGCTGAAAGGACATGACCAAGACAGACCACCTCACGAAGCCAGAACTCACCCTTGCTTAGCTTAGCATACAACTACTTCTCCCGCAAAACTTGAAGAACCACTCTCAAATGTTCATCATGCTGATCCTCAAATAGAGAATACACCAATACATCATCAATGAAAACCCCGATAAACCAATTCATATAAGAATGGAATACACAGTTCATCATGTCCACAAATGCGATAGGTGCATTCGCCAACCCAAATGGCATGACAAGAAACTCAAAATGCCCATAACGAGTCCTAAAAGCTGTCTTCATAACACCCACATCCTTCATCTTCAACTGATAGTACCAATACCTCAAATTAATCTTTAAGAAAACTGATGCTCCCTAAAACTTGTAACACCCTTAACCCGTATCCATCGTCGAACTAGGGTTACGAGGTATTACCAGTCGAATCATAACATTTAAACTACCGTGGCTCACACATCAACATATCATAGTTAATAAATAACACAAAGTCCCTTTAGAAGGTCTACGAGGCCGTAAACATGCTTTAAAGAAGGTTCGGGACTAAACCGATCTCATACGAAAACTTTTTAGAACTTAAAAAAATTACTCTTTCAAAACAGGGGACACGCCCGTGTGGCTAGGCCGTGTGCCTCACACGATCATGCCTTAGACCATGTCTTACCTCGTGTGCAACACTGACTAGGGTCATACAGCCTGTCACACGCTCGTGTGTCTGGCCCATGTGCAACACTGACTTGAATCACACGGCCTGTCACACGGCCTCTCACTTTTTGCTCAGTCTCTCTGATCAAATCTACCCAGTAAATCTTATTCTCACTAAGCTCAGTTCAGTACAATGGAGTTCTGCATTTATAATCGTAAAGAGCCTCATATGGTGCCATTTTAATGCTTGATTGAAAGCTATTAGAATACACAAATTCAATCAATGGCAGGTACTTTTCCCATGTACCTTCAAACTCAAGAATACAATATCTCAACATATCCTCGAGAATCTGAATGGTCCACTCGGATTGACCATCCGTTTGTGGATGAAAAGCAGTACTGAAGTGCAACTTTATTCCTAAAGCCTCTTGCAGTTTCTTCCAAAACCACGAAGTAAACCTCGGATCTCTGTCAGATACAATAGATAATGGTACCCCGTACAATCGCACAACCTCAGAAACATACAATTTAGCTAACTTATCAAGTGAGTAATCCATTCTTACCGGAATAACATGAGCTGATTTCGTTAATCTGTCAACTATTACCCAGATTGCATCTTTCTTTCTCAGAGATAGGGGCAATCCCGACACAAATTCCATTGTGATTCTCTTCAATTTCCACTTAAGAATCATGATCGGTTGTAACAAACCAGATGGCACCTGATGTTCAGCTTTAATTTACTGACAGATCAAACATTTCGAAACAAAATCAGAGATATCCCTTTTCATTCCAAGCCACCAGTAAAGTTGTTTCAAATCATTATACATCTTTGTACTTCCAGGATGAACCGGTAAGTGACTGCTATGTGCTTCTTTCAAAATCATTTAAATTAACTCTGGATTTCTCGGAATACAAATTCTATCTCGGAATCTAAAACAATCATCATCATCAATTTGAAATTCTGAATCAGGATTCAAATCACATTGAGCTCGTTTTGCCATCATCTCGGCATCAATTTTCTAAGCATCACAAATCTGCTGTATAACCAACTGCCTCACTTTCAACTCAGCTATAACCGAATCATCATCACACAAATCTATCTGAGTATTCATTGCTTGTAAAGCGAATAAAGACTTTCGGCTCAAAGTGTCAGCAACAACATTTGTAACACCCCTTACCCGTGTTCGACGCCAGAACAAGGTATGAGGCATTACCGAAACAAAACACATATAGTCGTACTAAACGAGACATAAAATTTACATCAAAATTTAAAACTTTTCAATTTTCGTCACACACTCATTCAATCTAGTCATGCATTTCATAAATTGCATCATCATAACCATATAACTTGATCAATAATAACCAACTTCGATGGCCTTATACAAAATGAACTATCAAATAACATATGCCAACATTTTAGGCCAAATCAATTATGACACATAACAAAATAACCAAGTCCTCTATACATGCCATAATTCAAAATATTGATTTCAAAAATACCAAAAGAGTGTTGATAGTGTGGATGGATCTCCGACGATCTCCGAATCCCGAGCTAGCTTGGTGACACTATAAAACAAGGGAAAAGAGAAGGGAGTAAGCATTTAGCTTAGTAAGTATGTAAATAATAAAAAATTTATTAACATTCCTTTAACAATCCTCATAATATTTCTCAAGATAATGCAATCATAACTACACATAGTTCCACCATATACTCATGTTCATCTTAAGCTGTCTACATGAGTCACAGTTACTAAATTATTTATATCTCGAGCTACATAACTCCAAATTAAGATCCGTTAATTTTTCATGAAACTAGACTCACATATTTTCTTACCATAAAATTGTCAGAATTTTTGGTTTAGCAAATAAGTACAGTTTATTCTTTAAAGTCTCCCTTATTTTGCTGTCAAACAGTTTCGACCCCTCTGAACTAAATAATTATCTCATCATAAAGAATTTTGATAATGTTCCTGTTTGTTTCTATTGAAAGTAGACTCATTAAGAAATTTAAGAATATAAATTATAAACCATAATTATTTTTATAAAAATTTTAATTATTTTCCAAATTCGGAACAGGGGGTTCCGACATCATTCTAACCTTGTCTCACAAAAATTTAAATATCACAGAATATGAAATTTCTTTGTTTACATTGTTTCTTTTATGTGAAAATAGACTCACTCAGCTTTAATTTCATATCTTATTCAACCTCTAATTCAATTTGTACCATTTTTGGTGATTTTTCAAAGACACGCAAATGCTGCTGTCCAAAACTATTTTGTTGCTAAATTTACTCTTCATAATTTCACTTACTCCATTTCATCTTACCGAAGGTTCGATCAAACATCGAGCACATTGTTCATAAATTTTCACACTTATACCAACACTTATTCATCACATAGTCATATTCAATTACAGTTAGTCGTTACATGATCACATGCATTTTCACTTAGTCAAATTCCCGTTGAACTCATCGGAATAATAACAGATACACAGTGGCCTGCACATAGTACCACCCTTGTAGCCGAAGCCATCTGGTGCACATAGTAGCCTACGCTTAGTACTACACATGTGACCAAAACCATCACTTACACATAGTGGCCTGCACTTAGTACCACACATGTGATCCAAGCTATCGGGTACGCATAGTAGCCTGCACTTAGTACTACACATGTGACCAAAACCATCACTTACACATAGTGGCCTGCACTTAGTACCACACGTGATCCAAGCTATCAGGTACGCATAGTAGCCTGCACTTAGTACTACACATGCGACCTATCCGTCTGGTACACGTAGTAGTCTGCACTTAGTACTACTCACGTGACCTAAAATCATCTCGTAGCTCTCTTGTACACATAGTGGCCTACACTTAGTACCACATATGTGACCTAGCTACCTCATTCGTATCTTTTCTATTCCGAAGGTTCAACCAGGAATTCTCACTTTTCAACATTTTACCAATTCATCCATAATCAATTTCAATTCATAATTTACATCAAATAATTACTCCATATTCAACCATATCTCATATAATGTAACAAAATATTAAAACATAAATAAAAAAATGATGTATTATTTACATACAAACTTACCTCGGTGCAAAATATGACGAATTTGCAATTTAGTCCAAAACCTTTTCTTTTCCCTGATCAAGGTCAATTCCTTGTCTTTCTTGATCTATAATAACACATTTAACTCATTTAATACTCACATTATTCAATTTAGTCCAAAAATCACACTATGGAAAAATTACATTTTTGCCCCTAAAGTTTCACATATTTACAATTTTGCCCCTAGGCTCATAAAATAAAATGTATCCATTTTATTTGTTACTCAAGCCTAGCCTAACTTTATTCTTGCTTATAACAGCCCACATTTTCCATTAAAACAGATTTTTAACATATATTTCATAACTTTTACAAATAAGCCTTTTTTGACATTTTTACAGGAAATCACTTAGCAAAAATCGTTTCTCACACATCAAACATGTATAATCTACCATTAAACATCAAAATACACAAATTTCTAACATGGGTCAAACCCTAGACCTTCATCATATCTCAAATAAATGGTAGAAATAGATAGATCTTGTTACGAGGATTTCAAAAATGCAAAAATCATTAAAAACGAGGCTAGAACGGACTTACAATCGAGCTTGGAAGCTTGAAAAACCCTAGACATGGTTTCTCCATGCAAATTTCAGCCAAGGGGTTGAAGATGGACAAAAATTGGCTTTTAATTTTGTTTTTAATTCATTTTAATAACTAAATGATCAAAATGCCCTTGATGAAAAACTTTGGAAACATGCCTAACCATGTCCATTTTTGTCCATCAACTTAACCAATGGTCTAATTACCATATAAGGACCACCAATTTAAAATTTCATAACAATTGGGCACCTCTAGCATGTAGAACTCAACTTTTGCACTTTTTACAATTTAGTCCTTTTGACTAAATTGAGTGCCCAAACGTCAAAATTTTCGAACAAAATTTTCACAAAAAAATTCTATAAAAATGTAGATCATAAAAATGTAATAAAAATAAACTTTACTACATCGAATTTGTGGTCCCGAAACCACTGTTTCGACTAGACCCAAAATCGAGCTGTTACAACATTATCTTTTCCCGGATGATAGTCAATTCCTAATTCATAATCTTTTAGCAATTCTAACTATCTCTGCTATAGCGAATTCAATTCTTTCTGAGTCATCAGATATTTCAAGCTCTTGTGATTAGTATAAATGTGACACTTTTTACCAAATAAATAGTGACGCCAAATCTTCAATGCAAATACAATAGCTGCTAATTCAAGATCATGTGTCGGGTAATTCTTTTCATGTGGTTTTAACTGTCTTGAAGCATAGGCTATAACTTTGCCTTCTTGCATCAACACACAGCCTAAACCATTCAACGATGCATCACTGTAAACTATGAATTCTTTACTCGATTCAGGTTGAACTAACAATAGTGCCTCTGTCAACAATGCTTTCAACTATTCAAAACCCTGCTGACATTTTTCTTACCACTCAAATTTAACATATTTCTGTAGCAATTTTGTCAACGGAGTTGCAATCATCGAGAAGCCTTTCATAAATCGTTTATAATATCCTGCTAGTCCTAGAAAACTGTAGATTTCAGACACATTTCTCGGAGGTTTCCAATCTAAAATTGCTAAAATCTTGCTCGGATCAACTCATATCCCCGCAGCTGACACTATATGTCCCAGAAAACCAACTTCGCGCAACCAGAACTCACATTTACTAAACTTTTCATACAATACTTATCACGCAGAGTTTGTAGCACAATTCTCAAATGCTCGGCATGTTCCGTCTCATCACCAGAATAAATCAAAATATCGTCAATAAACACAACGACAAATCGATCCAAATACGGCCTGAATATCCGGTTTATCAAATACATAAAGATAGCAAGAGCATTTGTTTGTCTGAAAGGCATAACTAAAAATTCATAATGCTCGTACCTCGTTTTGAAAGCAGTTTTCGACACATCTGATTCTTTGACTCTTAACTGATCATAACCTGATCTCAAGTCTATTTTCGAAAACACTGTAGCCCCTTTCAACTAATCAAACAAATCATTAATTCGTGGTAGAGGGTATGTAACATCCTGAAAAGGGCCTATGTATTTTCGGTTTAATTGTACGAAGTGACATGTTTTATGTACTAAGAATAAATTTTGAACATTTTTGGAAACCCGGAAATGAATGGAAATGATTTGGAAATGAACATTTTTGGAAACCTGAAAATGTATGGACATGATCTAGAAATGATTCAAAAGAGGAAAGTGAACGTTTCTGGAAACTTGGAAATGTAAGGAAATGATTCAAAAGAGGAAAGTGAACATTTCTGGAAACTTGGAAATGTAAGAAAATGGCAAGTTTACAGAGCCGATCGAAAATTTTAGGAAACTTAGAAATGATGCAGAAATGTCAAGATTTAAAGTTTAAAATAGGAAAGTAAGGCAAGGTGGCTTTAAAAGAAAAAGTTTGTGAAATTTGACACACAAACAGGCTTGGAAAAGTGCCCTGAAGGTGCCACTTAGGGCCTATGGAAATGGCGCCATATGCAAGAGGAATGGGCCTGGGTTCGAGTCACTTGGGAAGCAAATAAAGGAGGTTTTATTTTGCTTCCATAAGCCAAGGAGTGGACGGCAAGGCTTCTAGAAAAAAGGAGGTTTATCCTCTTTAAAATTTGGCTATTAAGGATAAATAAAGGATTTTTTTATTGGAGAGATAAATGATGATTTATCTTAAGTATTTTCAAAAGGGAATTTATTTATCATAATTTTCATGAGATAAAGGCTGGATTAAACTCTTTTATTTTATGATAATTAAAGGATAAAGCTATCAAATTGAAGAGTGGTGGCCAAGTAAGGGACTCCTTAGCTGATAATTTCGTCTATAAAAAAAGGAAGGAAGGAGGATACTCATCGAGTTTTCTTTTTTTTTCTCTGCTCTCTGCCAGAAATTCTTAGGGTTCTCTCCTCTTCTCTTTTCTTTTCTAGCCGAATTCCCTAGCCTCCCCTCTCTTTTATTCAAAACCAAAAACACAATCCAACCAAGCCGAAATTCTGCCAAAGCCGAATCTTTGTTGTGACAGAAGGGTGTTGCCGATTTCATTCAAAAAGGTAAGATCAGCTATTATTTGATTTTCAATCTCTCTTTAGCTGAAATATAGGAATCTAACTCCTTTAGAATTCCATGGCCAAAATTTGGAAGGTTTTCTTCGAGATCTAGTAGTTGTTGACTACAAGGAGAAGTACAACGAAGTTTTGGGATTTCTAAGACTCAAGGTAAGTCATATGAATATTCGGCCATAGGCCATTTAAAGATGATTAAGTGTTAGAAATCAATCTAACATGTGCTTATAGGATTTTCGACAGCATCAAGGAAGCAAGGATCTATTTCGGGATTTGAATAATCAAATCGACATCAAAGGTAAGTTTTTAGAATACAAATCCTATTAGGATTTGGTTTTAAGTTCGAATAGGTTTATTGATGTGTTTAAATGATTGACCGAATATAGGAGTAAGCAGATCTAAGGCAAAGATCGAGTCTTTCGGGATCTCAAGGAAATTATTAAGCGAATCAGTGTGTACCCCTACACTACTTTGTAACATGAATTATGGTTATATGTATTAAAATATGTGTTAATGGAAATACTGAACGTGGCTAAGGTACCATGTTATGGTACTAAGTACTCAGGTACGTTTCCTACTCCTACTAGGAATATGAAATATGTTATTCGTAACATGAGAATATTATACGATTGTGAACTCTGGTATATTATGCATATTAATATATGGGGCATATGGTTGTATATTGAAAGGGGAAGTGAAAAGTGGTGACTTAAGACCACAGTAATCTGAAAAGTGGTGACTTACGACCACAGTAATCTAAAAAGTGGTGACCTAAGACCACAGTAATCTGAAAAGTGGTGACCTAAGACCACAGATGCGGTGACTTAAGCCCGCAATTTGGTGTGTAGCGGAAGGAGGTCGACTTAGTAGTCCCCATGTGTGTTTGGCAGGTACGGGGGTGTGTAGCGGATGGACAATTAGGTTCGGGTTTGGGAATGCATCATAACTTGTATTTTATGTTTGAATGTATTGTATGCCTGATTCTATTACGATTTGGTGTCGTGTACACATTGAGTCTGTTTGACTCACCCCGTTGTGGGAAATATTTTTCAGGTGATGAGCAATAATGGACCGGGTCGGCAAGAGCTAAAGGTGGCCATGCATAGCAAGGAGAAATCTAAAGATTTGGACTTTTATTTTTACTAAGTACTTTTATTTTAAGTTTGGGAGTTGCTTGATGTAATAAGGCCATAAGGCCCAAGTTGGATAGTTTTATTTCTTTGCTTTTATTTTTAATTATTATGTCACGAGTTACTTTTAATTAAGTTTAATTAAATTTATTTTAAAAATAAACCCTAAATTGTTTTGTCACCATAATTAAATGATTTCTAAGTAAAATAAATGGGTTTTCGCTCTAAGCCCAATCCAAAACGATATTTTCTCTAAAATTACACAAATTTTCCCTAAGTAATAAAGAATTTTGAAACCGGTTTACTTAAGGAACATACCAGATCCGGTTCAGGCTCGTGGGCCGGGTGTGGGGTGTTTCAGGGTATTTATTCTTTATCGTTACTTTATTCAGCTATCGGTAGTCAATGCACATACTCATTATACCATCTTTCTTTTTCACAAACAGAACAGGAGCTCCCAAAGGAGAAAAGCTCGGTCGTGCGAAACCACTGTCTGTCAATTCTTACAACTGAGACTTCAATTCTTTCAATTCTGTCAGAGCCATTCTATACGGAGCTATTGAGATAGAAGTCGTTCCCGGCTCTAACTCAATACCAAACTCAACTTCTCGTATTAGAGGTAATCCCGGTAATTCTTCAGGAAACACATTAGGAAACTCACAAACCACGGGCACAGATTCAACTTTCTTTTCTGTCACTTTCGTATCAATCACATATGCAAGATAAGCTTCACATCCCTTTTTCACATAATTCAAAGCTTCTATCGAAGATATTACGGTCGATATCCCATTCAAGTAACTGGATTCAATTCGGACTATCTCGTCATTTTTGACTTCTCAAATCAATAGTCTTCCGTTTGCAATTCACAATAGCATTATGCAAAGTTAGCCAATCCATACCAAGAATTATATCGAATTCATCAAAGGGTAGTAGCATCAGATTAGACGAGAAACAAATATCTCGAAACATCAACAGACAATTCTTGCACACTTTGTCAACCAGAAAACACTTTCCTAAGGGGTTCGATACTCTAATTACAAATTCAATAGACTCAACAGGAAGAGTCTTACTAGATACTAGTTCATATACACATATGAATGAGTAGATCCTAGATCTATCAATGCAATCACATCAATATCATAAAGAGTGAAAGTACCAGTAATGACGTCTGGAGATGACACTTCTTCGCAAGCGAAAATAGCATAGGCTCTGGCAAGTGCTCTCGCCTCGAATCTCACAGCTATATCCATTGTTCTTTTCTGACTACCACTCATAATTGTTGTGTTTCTGGGTGGTCTACCCCTAGCTGCTGTGTTACTCGACCTTGCACTCTGAGCATTATCTTTCTCAGCCAACTCCGAGCAATCCCGATTGAAGTGATCTCGTGATCCACATTTATAACAAACTTTATTATTATACTATCCCCAGCATTCACCAATATGATGTCTCCCACACTGTCTACACTCAAGCTTATTGTTTCTGACACTACCAACACTTGACTCCATTAGAATTTGAGCTTTTGGACTCGTATATTATTTCACACTATCTCTACTTGAATGTCCAATTGAAGCATTTGAACGACTGTTCTCTGAATCTCTTTGACGAAGAGTGATATGACTTACTCATCGACCTTTTTCTCTCGCCTCTAGCTTCTGAGTCTGCTTTCTTCTTTTCTTTACTAAACTCATCGGCTTTACAAGCTCTTTCAACCAATACCACAAATTCATTCAAGTCAAGTATTTTGACCAGAAGTTTAATATCTTCATTTAACCCTTCAATGAATCGTTTACACATAGTAATTTCTATCAACACACATTCTCGTGCATACTGGCTCAATTTCTCAAATTCTCGCTCGTATTCCAAAACAAACATACGACCTTGTTTCAGCTCAAGGAACTATTTGTGTTTCTGATCTATAAACTGTTGACTGATATATTCCTTCTGGAATTTAGTTTGGAAGAAATCCCAGGTGATTCGTTCTCTCGGAACCACAGATATCAATGTTTTTCGCCAATGATACTTTGTATCTCTCAACAGTGAAACAACACAGGAGTACATGATAATTCATCAAACACTCTAATGGTATTCTCAAGCCAGAATTCAGCTCACTCGGCATCATCATCAATTATGGCCCTGAACTCTTCTCCTCCATACTTATGAATCTTATCAACTGGAGGTTTACTCAATTGAATTGGGTCTATAACTTTTGGCGCAACAGGATCTTGTGGGGGTGGAGGTTGTTGAGTAGCTGGATTCATTCGAACAAACTCCGTGAACCACTCGTTCATCATTTGGAAGAAGGCTTGCTTTGCCTCTCCCTCCTGACTACTAGTAATTGGTCTAGATTCAGCTGGCATTGTCCCTTGAGCAGGAGCAGGGCATTACTTTCAACATCATCAGCTAAAGCTCGATCGAGATCTATTTTCTATACGAAAACATGTTTTATCTGTTAGGACTCATCACACTATCACAGTTCATATATGTATGGCATGTATAGCTAATCTCTCACATGCTACGTTAGTCCTAGAATTATGAGGGTTACGAGGTTTATCGGTCAAATCATAACATTTAAACCACCATGTCTCACACATCAACAGATCATAGTTAACCAATAACACAAAGTCCCTTTAGAAGGTCTACGAGGCCTTAAACATGCTTTACAGAAGGTTCAGGACTGAACCAATCTCATACGGAAACTTTGCAAAACTTAAAAATATTACTCTTTCAAAACAGGGCACACGCCCGTGTGCCTCACACGGTCATGCCTTAGACCATGTCTTACCCCGTGTGCAAAACTAACTAGGGTCACACAGCCTGTCACATGCCCATGTGTCTGGCCCGTGTGTAACACTGACTTGAATCACACGTGTCTGTGTGCGAGACTTACTTGCTTCGAATTGGGACATTGAAGGACATGGTCAAGACACACGCCCGTGTGCTCACCCGTGTGGGCAATTATAGGCCATTTGCAAGGCCAAATTGCCACCTAATTTCGATCATCCCTACATGTTCAATTCCAATATCAAATAACATACAAATCAATCACCATCTCAAATACCAAATCAAGTATGAAACATACCATTTCTATTTCATCGAAACATATCATAATGGCTATTCACACAAGACTATATATACACATCACACACACCATTTTTACATAGCAAAATATATACCAAAATCAATCCAAAGTCTCATACATTATCAAGCCATATCACATGGCAAGATTTATACATCTCAAAACATTCCACAACCACACTAGCCTATACATGCCATATACCATAAATACAACTTCCAAAAGGTACCAAAATAGATGTCTGATAGTGTAATTGAGTCACTGACGACCCCTGGATCCAAGCTAGCTTTAATTACCACTATAAAACAAAGTAAGACTTCACACAGTAAGCTTTAAAGCTTAGTAAGTTCATAATATAACACAGTTAACTTAATAATTCATATGCAATATGCCAAATTAACTAACACATAGTTCAACTCATATCACTACTCAATCTCATCCATACTATTTCTTACTTTCATATCATTCATTTAGGCTTATAAACAAGCATCCATAATACTACTCATTCCAACTCTTTTCATTATTCATTCTCATAACCTTTCATCTCATTCATACTCAATATCATCAACCACATAGGTTCCGCACATACATGTACATCACGTATTTATCTATCACATTTACCACCACAATGCTCGATACATTAATCAATTCGACCATCTTTAAACGTTCAATATACTCGCACACTGAGTGCCAATCAATTAGCTAAAACAATAATAATATCGCACACTTAGTGCCACCACATTAAACCAAAATGGTCTCGGTATCGTACACTTAGTGCCCATTATTCAGCCAACACTGTTTTGATCTTGCACACTTAGTGCCACCACATTAAACCAAAATGGTCTTAGTATCGCATAGTTAGTGCCCATTATTCAGCCAACACTGTTTTGATCCTGCACACTTAGTGCCACCACATTAAACCAAAATGGTCTATGTATCGCACACTTAGTGCCCATAATTCAGCCAACACTGTTTTGATCTCGCACACTTAGTGCCATTTTTGTAGCCGTAGCTATCTCATTTTTCGCACACTTAGTGCCTCATCTCTTCGAATCCACGTTTCATATAATTAAGCTTCACAATCATGTTTCCATTCATTTCATTATATATAACATTGTTTAAACAATATGTATTATACACGAACTTACCTCGAACTTAGAAACAATGAGATTAGTCGATCAATAGAGCACTTTGTTTTTGCCTCGATCTAGGTCCGAAATTCTCCTTTCTTGATCTATATAATATATGCAATAAAATTTTCACTCAGAACAATTCACAGACACATAGTTAGGGCATTTTACACGTTAGCCCTTATAATTCCACATTTTGACATTTTAATCTCTACTTCACAATTACTCATAATACACATAATTTACTCAAACCCAAGCTTGGCTGAATTTCATACTAGTCCCTAGTAGCCTATATCTTTCATTTATTTCACATTTTAACCATTCAAAGTTTCATTTTCACAAATTAGCCCTTAATAATCAATTTCATCAAAAATTCCAAATACAAAACATATTTATCATTCATCAAGCTTTCATACTTCACCAACTATCAACACAGAGCTCACATATTCATCAATAGAACATCTCAAAATCATTATCAAATTTAGAAATTTCAGCATGGGCTTGCTAGAGTACTTAACAACAATCACAAAAACATAAAATCATCAAAAACAGATCGAAAACACATACCTAATTGAAGCTTAAGCTTGCCAAACCCTAGCTACCTCTTTTTCTTTTCTTTTTCTTTCAATTTTTTTGGTAAGAACAAAGATGAATGCATGAATTTGGTTTTGTTTTATTTAATCTACATTTATTTAGCTTATTACTAAATTAGCCTTATTAATGTCATTAAAATCCCACTAATTCATGACCACATTTGTCCATTCATTAAACCAATGGTCCATTTACAACATAAGGACCTCACATTTAAAGAGACATAACAATTAAGCACTTTTAACTACTAGCACACAGCTTTTGCATTTTACACGATTAACTCCTTTTTCATAAACCGGCACACAAAAAATAAAATTTTCACACAAAACTTTCACACATACTTTATCACACGCCATAAACATAAAAATAATATTAAATTATTTCTCTGACTTTAGTTTTGTGGTCCCAAAACCACTGTTCTGGCTAGGATCTAAATCGGGCTGTTACAAAACTGGTCAAACAAATCATCAATCCTAGGAAGTGGATACTTATTCTTAATAGTCAACTTATTCAGCTGGCGATAATCAATGTACAGTGTAACATCCCTAACTCATCTCCGTCGTCAGATTAGGGTTACAGAGCATTACCGTACAATAAAAAACATTTAAACATTTTAACATTCAATAATTTAATCACATCATAAACCATTTATTCACATGCACATTGTCCCTAAATCGCGCCCTCGAGGCCCTAAAAATAGCTTAGAAGCAATTCGGGACCAATTTGCAACAAATCAAAAAGTTTAGGAAAAAGGTGCAACATTTGCAAAAGAGGGGTCACACAACTGTGTGGCTAGGCCGTGTGCCTCACACGGTTGAGACACACGCCTATGTCTTAGGCCATGTAACATTTAAACTAGGGAAACACGACCGTGTCCCAACCCGTGTCCTCACTCGTGTACTCTCTAAGTAGGGTCACATGGCCGTGGCACATGCCCGTGTGTCAGGTCGTGTAACTCACTAACTTGCACCCTAAAGAAATCACCAGATGACACATATCTAAGTCACACACCCGTGTCTCAGACCATGTCGACCCAAAATATATCAAAATCAAGCTATTACAATACTATTTCATGCATAAACATTCAACCTATTTAAGCACACATACAAGGTACCTAATCATCATTCAATCATGCATAAATATGCCATTTCAAACAACCCAATTCACTTAACCAATATGCCATTCAAAGGCACCTCAATTTGTATACAAATATCAAAATTTAAACTAAAGCAATTTAACCGTTTCACAATAACCTAACCTAGTGCATTTTAACCATCACATGCCAACATAAATGACTAATTCTATGCCATCACAATATCCCAATAGGTAACATACACTATCACTTAAAGGTATCAAAATGACATAATTTAACAAGCACTTCCAAGTCCATCAACCAAACATAACATACCAAATTACCAAATACATAAATTCCTATATATGTTAATAAGGCCATTTCCATCCATAATAACCTAGTTCAAACATGAACTAAAACATGTCACAAGTAACCATTTTCCTACCATCATCAACATGCCAAGATAACAACCTCCTGACCATTCGAATTATCATTAATACCAGCATCATTCTCGTTTCTAGCCATTTTTCACAGTTTTTTCTGCCTTTTTCATAAAGTTCTTTCGACCTCTGGGTCAAAAGGATATTCTTTGTTAACATGAATGCCTCTTCTCATGCACTGATGGCAAACTTGTGAAAATTAAAGTAATTTAAGTTAAAACTAATGTAATGAAGTAAAATAACCAAACCAAATTACACCAAATTGCCAATCCTCGGCAATGTCGCTAAAAACTCGTCGCGTGTGAATATGATAAGTGAATTGTGAATCAAATAATAAAGTGATAAGTGAGATCGTCTCCATAGGGATCGAATTAGGTATAGAAATGGTCAATTTATGATAATGATTAATGTTATGACAAAGACAATTTAAGTACGTAGTGGTAAATTAAAAGAATAAAGATGAGTATGGAATATAAACTAACTAATATTGGAAAATGCTAAGGCAAAGTAAGAGTAAAAATGCAACGCCAATTATGAGAACAATTACATGAATAAATAAATAACTAAGAATGCTATGGCAAAGATGTTGTGACAACGGTTTGAAGGTCTACGGTGTATATTGGAAGGTTGGGATTACTATGCATCTACCCTTAGTTTCAGTAATGCCTCAACAAAATCATATGCGGATCTTAGATGTAAAGATATAGAGTTCCAAGTCAGCGACAGAGTATTTTTGAAAGTATTGCCCTGGAGGAAAGTTCTTCGATTTGGTCGCAAAGGAAAACTAAATCTACGATTTATCGGGCCGTACGAGATTACTGAAAGAATCAGACCTGTAGCATACCGATTAGCTTTACCGTCAGAACTTGAAATAATTCATAATGTTTTTCACGTGTCTATGTTGCCACGATATCGATCTAACCCTTCACATGTTATCTCCCTGACGGTTGTCAAGATTCTGCCTGATATGACATACAGTGAAGAACTTATTAGAATTTTGGCACAAGAAGTGAAAGAATTGAGAAATAAAAACATAGCTTTAGTAAAAGTTCTTTGGCAGTGACACAAAATAGAGGAAGCCACTTGGGAACCCGAGGAAGCTATGAGAAAGCAATATTCAAAACTCTTTACTGGTAAGATTTTTGAGGACGAAAATCCCTTTTAGGGGGAGAGTTGTAACAGCTCGTTTTCAGTGAAATAGGAATAGTGGTTATGGGACCACAAATCCAAGGTTGAAAAAATTATTTTATTATTTTATGGTCTACAGCATGATACAAATACTGTAAAAAAAAATTGTTAAGAAATTTTACCCTTTACATGCTTAATTTGATAAAAGCACTAAATTGCGTAAAGTGCAAAAGTTGTGTTCTATTAGCTAAATGTATTAAACAGCTATAGAACTTTAAAGTGGAGGTCCTTATGCGGTAATTAGACCATTAGTATGTTAGTGGATGATAATGGCTTGGCAATTTTGAACTTTGGCTTAGTTATTAAGGTTAATTTTGGAAATTAATAAATAAAGATTAAATAAATAAAACAATTAAATTCTTCATCTTTTAGTTTCTTCTTCAACTGAACATAAAGAAAAAAAAAAGCCATTTTTTCACTTCACATTCGGCAAAGTTTGTAATCTCAATTAGGTATGCATTTTTGTCTTGATTTTTTTATAATTTCTATGTTTCTAGGATCGTTGTAGCCTAATCTAGCTAGCTCGGGGACTAATTTGCAAAATTGTTAATCTGTTAGGGTTTTACCATTGATGTACATGCTTGATTTTTGAAGTTTGATGATAGAAAATGAATGTTGTTGTTATATAAACAACTTTTGTAAGGGAATTTTTGTCAAATAGGGACTAAATTGAAAAATAAGAAATATTTCATGGTGAAATTGTGAAATAATTGAAGTATAGTGCATGCTAAGGACCTATTTGATATTCGGCCATAGTGGGTTATGGTAAAATTGTGTAAATCTCCATTTTTATAAACTAGGGACTAATTGTAAGGAAATTAAAAGTATAGATACAAAATGGTAATTTTTCCAAAATGTATGTTGGACTAATTTGAATGTGAAATATATTGAATTGGATTAAATTTATTCGTATAGATCCAGTCAAACCTCGTACAAAGTTTGATCGAGGCAAAGATAAAAATCTCGGATTAATTACCTCCGTATCTACGTATGCTCGTCGAGGTAAGTTCGTGTAATTAAACTGTGTAATAATATGCTTTAATTGAATTATATGTATATAATTTGCATTATTGTCATATATGGAATACTGATCGCATATTCGAAGACGTACGATGATTACTGAGTCTCGTTTGAACCTTAGGAATTCGTAGGATACAAATGACATGTCATTAGGGTTATCGATATTCAAATCGCATGAGCTTACTGATATTCAGCTCGTATGACTTACTGTTTATAGCTCGTAAAAGCATATCGATTCAGAGCTTGTATAAGCGTACATGTACAAGAATTGACGGATTACAGTTCAGTACACTTGTGTGTGCTACCCGAGTATCCAACGATATTCTAAATGGTTCAATGGGCACAGTTCTATTATGAGATTATATGAGTCCGATACGAACTACTATAGGTATTTACATGAAATACATGGAAATGATGTTACATGATATATTGATATATGAAATGCATGATACATGTATATGAAATTTGAATAATGGTTGAGTTCATCCATGTGTATTGGATATTATATGTGCTTTACATGGCTAACATGTTGATGAATATGTGTTTAGGCTTTTGGCCAAATTGAGTTGGGATATGCTATGTTTACGTACCTAAATTGTGATTAAATGGTAAGTTAAAGTCTATGTTATATGAACTTAATAAGCTTAAATGCTTACTCTGTGTTATTTTCCATGTGTTATAATGATTTAAAAGCTCGTTCGGGTTGGAAGCTTGTAGGAGCTATATCACACTATCCATCGGCTCTTTTTGTACTTTTAGTTAGTTACATTTTGGTTATAATGGCATGTATAGGTTGTTCTGGCTAATGATAGCCTATATGATTTGTTTTGTTTATAGCTATTTGAGTTGGCTTTTGATTTGGTATATTTTGGTATGTATATATGTGGCCTTAACATGGTTGATGATATGTTTGATATGGTTGCATGATAAAAGGGTAAAATGATAGCTAACCTTACATTTTTTATTTGTGTTTTGTGATGTGATGAATTGGTACCTTGTTTTGTAAGGCAAATATGTCCAAATATGATAGTTTATTGAATGCATTTGGTACCAAATGGTTGTGTTATGGTAAATAGATTACATGGTATGTTTTGGTAGGTAAGTGATGTTGCATGAAATGATTCAAAATGGCTTGGAAAATTGTTGGCTTATTTGGTTAAATTGTATACATGAATATATATGTGTACATATTGTCATTTGAGGTGCCTAAGGGCATATTGGTTGTATGTGAAAATACTACATGTTTAAGGCTTGATTTTGCTTGTTTTGGATGCTTGATTATAGCTTGTGTATGTGTGCATTTTTGTGTGTATGTGTGCATTTTTGTGTGTAGGTTGATGCCAAATTGGGTGAGAAAAATGGCTTGTAAAATGGCCTATTTTCGTCCACACGGGCAAAGACACGGGCGTGTGTCTCAGCCGTATGTGACACACGGCCAGGTGACACAGCCGTGTTTCCCCTATAGCTTTAAAAGGGTTGCAAGCCAAGCTGTTTCATGACCTAACACACGGCCTAACACACGGGCATGTGGCTTAGCCGTGTGACCAAGTTAGAGAGTTACACGGGCAAGGGCGAGGGCACGGGCTAGGACACTGCTGTGTGTCCCTATTTCAAATGCCCACCCAACCTAAGATATGGGCATGTCTCTTGACCGTGTGAGTCACACAGCCTGACCACACGGCCGTGTGACTCCTGCAGCTTTGAAAAATTTCTGTTTTTTTCAAAAAATTCTCTGAGTATCTGATTTAGTCCCAACTTGTATGATATGAAATGTTTGAATTTTCTATCCGGTACCACCAGGGAAACTGATACCAAACTAGCATTATGTTTCTCACCAAATTTCAGAGTGTCAAAAACTATCAGTACCTTTCGCAAGGTATCGATAAACTTACCCCGAGTATCGATACTCGAGCTGAGGTATCGATACCAATTCTCTATCCTGTCTCCCTGTACTTTTGAAAAATATAGAGGTATCATTTTAAAGCCCTAATGTCGATACCTCTACTCCAGGTTACAAAGATGCAGCATACATAAGTAATTAATCCATTCATATTTAGTTCCTAAACATCATACATCAATTACTTCAACAAATAACCACTCAACAGCCTCATTAGCAGATCAATATTGCAAAATTGTGTTTGAGCAAGTAACGTCAATCCATCTTCATGTTCATGAACAAGTATAACAATAACAAGTAATCCTTATAAAATGAACCAAAAACAAGAAAAATGTCTAGAAATCAACATGGCTATAACACATCTACCACATTGCCTCATTCCCCAAAACGTAAATAAATATAGGACACCTACGAAAATAATAAATAGACTTGCTTGGATCACCTCTTAGAAGCCACACCACTCACACCGGCTCCCTACTAATCTGCAAGGGTTTAAAAGGAGTGGGTGAGCTTAACAAGCTCAGTGAATGCTCAGAATAACCACAATGCAAACAATTTATCAAGAATCAATGAAATAACGATATAGCATAACCTCAACAGTTCCAACTCTAGTGCCATACTTACTCGTGCATTATTACTAATTCTTTTACATGGTAACATATTCACTTAAAATCATATATCCTATTACACATATAATCACCTAACGTTCAAGCATATATCATAATATTCAAAACATCTTTATAGATAAGTTACACAATGGTCACATACTCATTTAAGCATACATCACATTTATATACATTTTAAGATTATTTAGCACTTGAGCTATGAAACATAAAAGTGAGTTCTATCATTACTCATCGGATACGCAGATCTCCAACAACAATCATAGACTCATAGAGTTAAACTTGTCTCAAAAATGAAGCATAACGCTAACACTCTCCTTATTTCCCTTCACATGTGCCATTGAATGGAGCTTAGCTCACATTCCCTTATCTCTCCAACATGTCCCAAAGCCTCAACACCCAAAATCATTGTACATATAGGTGAGTTCTCACAATCCTATGGCATGACAACTATATCCAACAGTTTCAAGATCATAAGGCCAAAATATCTAAAGTCAAACACATATCACTTACCGATTATCCCTGCACAGCCACTGCATATTTGCATCTTTAGCAAAACACTGTTACTAACATTTAACATAGACATAAAATGTACATATTTGCACCTTCACAACAGTTATTATGACCACATATCACATGTTATAACATCTCATCTCAATTCACATAAGCATTTTATTCACAAGATAACATAGGTATGAGAAAGCTTACATTCAGAATTTAGAGTAGGGGTTTAGGATACTACTAAATTCCCAAATAACGCATTGAATCATGTCTACAAGTAATTATTCCAAACATTCACCCAGTGGTGGAGGCACTAAGATTCCTAGGAGGCAATGGTAGATTTTCAATTTAGGCCCTTTATAATTTTTAAAATTTAAATTAGTAATGGTAAAATTGCACTTTGTCCCCTGTAACACCCCAAACTCGGCCCAGAGTTAGGCTCGAATCTGGCATGTCATATTGAAGTGTTTTTCGAAAACCATGTTTTTCATTGAAAACCCTCCTTAATATTTGAAAACTAAAGCCTCAGTTTGTGTTCGTTCAATTTCAAAACGTGGTTCATTAAAAAGTTAATCACTTTTAAAAACGTTATTAACTTCGTTAAAAATCTCTTTTAGTGACAGAAACGTGATATTTTGAAAAACAGCTGTTGTTTTGGTATTCTACTTCTAGCAATTATAAACCTATAAATAAGATTCCAAATTTAAAACCCATAAAGTAGAAAGGCCTCATTACAACCTAAAAATAATAAATAAGATAAATAAAATCCAAAGCAAGTTTAAATGTGTGGCCAGCTCCAAGTCCCCCGTAGCTCCGAACCATCTATGCATGGGGATTACCTGCATAGTTAAATAGTTGGGTGAATTTACGAAAACTAAGTGTGCACCCCAAATAAAAAAATAGAGATCAATCAGATTAGTGTGGGCCTGGGCCTATCTCAGAAGTAGTGTCTAACTGGGCCTGAGCCCATTACAGAACAGATGCAGTGAGGGCCTTAGCCCTAAACAGAACATAATTAGAATAATCAAGCATGCAAAACCCTATCCATCCAGCCTCTACACACCAGCTTCGCCCAACCGTACACACCATGTGGGGATATAATATCGACCTACCCATCCCTACACACCACATAATAGTACCGATGCAGAACTAAACAAAATTTGCAGCAGAGCTGCTAGAACGGTAGGCTGATAGCCATAAGAGATATGCAGCAGTGCTACCGGAACAGAATACTTCCTCTAATCACATAACCTAACCCCATGTTATGCAACATACACCAGTGGCATGCTATTAAATTTTATCATGCATGTAAATAGAACAAATATACATATGGAAATCATTTCATGGCATGCACAGTCATCCATATATCCTATAGAGTCAAAGCAGACCTTTTACCCATGAGGGGTATTTCAGACATTTTTACCAGTTCAGGCCCATATACGTTTAGGCCCATCAGTAAGCCCACATTCATCTCGAGTGACTCGTGCGGCCAAAGTAATGCAATCAGTGGTAATGGGCCTATGCCCAATGAGAAGGCCTATGTGCGTGACATTGTCAGTCCAGTTCTACCTAGTTCACGATAAGATTTACTTGCATAGGCCAACGGGCCCATTCCGGCTATACTTGGCCCAAAAATGGCCTAAGCCCATGACACCGCTCATGGTGGCCTCTACTATCGCGTTGGATCCTCCACACATGTGTTCGCGTGCTTGTGTGGTAACCGTTGTCGTACTTTTATCTTTTCGACATTCTAACATTTGCCAATCTATGGTTTGGATGGTATGTGTACACACCTGTTATGAAGCGCACTACGAATCCTTAACACCGTACCTCAATCGAACTAGCTTTGCTAAGTCCTCCCCAACTGTTAGCGACTATTAAACCTCTTGTCAAATTCTGCGTTAAATAAACCTTATTAAAAGATATTATAACTATATAGTTAAAACCACACTTGACAGTTAACAGAGCCATCAGGAATATTCGGCCTCTAACCAAAACAAGGCAAGAACACTTACTTTGGTCAAGAACCAACGGTAGTATGTGGATTGCGTCAAGTCACTTGCCCCTCTATCAAACCTCAAGCAACCCTAAGTACCAACCACCATTAGACTAAGAGAAAAGAGGGGAGATTTGACAGAAAGGAAAGGAACAATACCAGTAACGAAAACTAAATAAAAAGAATCACTATTACATACTCTTGATCTCGGCAAACAGAGAAGAAGAAACTGCAACTTTATTAAAGGAGAAAGAAACAAGAATAGATTCGGCAATAATTGATAGTAAGAGAGTAGAGGTATTCGGCTTCTGCACACCTTACAACCAAAAGAAACTAGTGCTGGGGAAAAAGGTAGTTCGACTCAGAAGAGGATAGTATTGAGAAAATAGAAAATTCGGCTATGAAGGATTAATGGGAAAAGTAGAAGAGAGAAAAAGAGAGCCACCATTTAGAAGAGAAAAGTGGAACAATATTCTGTACAAGAAAGAAGAAAAGAGGGAGGAGAGTGAAATCGGCCAAAGATGAATGAAGCATCCCAACGCGTAAATGCCCGGATGATCTCAAAAATATTCGGCTACCCCATAAATACGAATGAAAAAAACCCGATCCGTGTAAAACAAGCTTAGAAAGACAGTGAAAAAAGAAATAGAAGACCCTAAATGCCCCTTAAAGAAAACGGCTACCACAAGAAAATGCCAAACCAAAATAGCACAAGGAAATTCCGCATTCCCCCTACACCACCCAAAACTGAAATCTATGCATTCCTAGAGTCCCATTTTAGCTCCAACCTCCCAACAACTCAATCCCCTTGATTTTCTCCAATTATCACTCAATAATCCCCTCCTAAAATCACTCACTTGACCAATTCAAACCTTCTCCACCAGAGTTCAATTCCAACTCAACTACTAGCTCAGCAAAGGAGTAAAATAAATACCCCTTTGAGTAGGGAGTGATTCGAACCTAGGCCAAATGCATACTCCTAACACCACCTTGCCACCAGACCACATGCTTCCTTGTATCACATTTTAGCCTCAATTATTTAAAAGGCTTATTACTTGAAATTAGGATTCCCCTAATGCTAAAAGAAAAATTTTCCATATTGCAAGGCTTGAACCCAAGACTTCACCAAGACCCCAAACACTCAAATATTGCTAACCCAGCAGTAGTAATATGCATTTGTGCCATTTTCTTACTCTCAAAAATTTTAGGCACTCCCAAGCTCAAGGCCCAATTCTTCTAGGCCCAAAATTCGGGGCTTACACCCCCCCAAAATGATAAAAATTTGATTTAACCTTTTAAAAATTTTAAAGGTATAGACTATTAAAATAATGAAACTACATTTTTACTATCATAAAATATAAATATAAATTTGTCCCCCCTCCAAAAAAAAAGAATTTTCTGGCTCCACCACTGAACTCAATAATTACGCTTTTGCTAAAAAGCCAAAAGCTCAAACTAGCTTTTCCTTGCCTTTATCTCTACTCGTAGAAGGTTCTATCGAATTTGGAACATCAACACAACAATTCACACGACAATGCATTCATTAATCAGGTAAGAACTCACCATGAGCAAGCAAAAACATAGGCCTAAGCTATGTTCCCATGTAACCGAAATTTATAACATAGCAAACTTTATGTAATGTCCTGAATTTTGGGCCTAGATGAATTGGGCTTTGGGCTTTGGGTCTCAATTTTTTTTTAAGCAAGAAAATGACAAATGACATGTTGGCTTTAAGAGTTTAACAAACTTGGAGTGTCTAGGGGTGTTGGAGAAGTTCTGGGTTCGAACTTTGAGGAGAAGGAATTTTTAATTAATTATTAAAGGAACCAAAGCGGTGAATAGTTGGGCTTTTAAATAAAAATAGGGAAAAATGGCATCAAAGAGCCTTCTGGTGGAGTGGCTAAGTGACGCCACTTAGGGTATAGAAAGGTGGCGTTATGGGCTAGCAAGGAGATCCTAGGTTCGTATCCTAGGTTAGTATTTTTTTTTATGAGTTTAATGTTGGCCTTCTAGAAGTTTGGAAGTGGTGTGATGATGGACTCTAAGGAGAGTGATCAGAAGAGAAAATTTAGGAAAAGGATTGGGGAGTTATAAGGGAGAAAAACGAGAAGATGAGATAGGGAAGAATTGGATCTGATTGGGACTTTGGGGGGATAGGCAGAGTTTCAGTTTTTTGTATAAATAGGGGGTGCCGAATTCCCTCTGTGCTATTTCGGCAATTAGAATTCCTTTTGTGCTATTTTGGCAACTATAATGCTCTGCTGAATTCTCCACTTTTTATGTTCTAAACCTCGCCTCTTCCTTATGTGTTTTCTTTTCTTCTCTCCTAAAGCCTTAAATCGAATATCATTCTCTTCTTTCTCCATTTCTTGTGTCGTCCCACATTCATCTCAATTGTTGGGGACCAAATATTCGTGACTTCAAAAGCCGAAAACCTTTTCTCTTGGAGTCTATTTCTTCATCGCCCCAAAACTTGTGCTGAATACTCTAGTGACCAAATCTCTATTGTGCTGTCATCATACCTTTAATTTTTGGTGGATCGGATCTTGGAAAAATTTGAATCAAGCTTGGATCTCTAAGTCTCTGCCGAAAAGCTATCTATACGTTTCGGCTTTTGGGTAAGTGTTCTAGATTTTGGGATAAGTGGGCCGAATAGCCTATAGTAAGGGAAAGGGTGACTTAAGTGGGTACAAGTCACCTATTATTTTTTCTTTAACGATTAAGATTGATGCAGATCTAGGGGATATTCGTGAGTAGTAGCTAAGGAAGGGTTATTAGGACTGGCGACACAAGGTAAGGTTATGGTAAGGCTTCGATTTTTGGTAAATATTGTGGTTAAGTGTCTGATTGATTGGAGGTTGGTATTGGTTGTAGGTTCAAAGCTGAGGATAGTGTAACATGTCTCATTTACCAGGTGTGTACATACACTTCACACACGAAAAATTGGCAAAAGTCGAAATCCTGAAAAACTAGAATGCTGAAAAGTCGAAAGGTTGGCACTAGCAACCACACGAGCGTGCAAACATTTCGTGTGGGAACACCGATACGATTATCGGGGCCAAGAGAGCGATCACATAGTCTCGGGCCACTATTTGGCCAATTAGGCCAAAAGGGGCCAAATGGGCCCAAATCGGTAAGAGTTGATATGTGAAATTGAATGATGGATTGATATAGATGGTTGTATGATTTGATTATGATTGGGCCTAGTGGGCTATATGGACATGATTGGGCTTAGTGGGCCTTGTGGGGTTTTAAAATGCATGTTAGGGTTTTAATGGACTCTAAGCTTAGTTCTAATGAATTCTTAAACACCATAAAACTTAGTTTAATAATCAACCATGTCTGTGGACAAGTCGCTAGGGTAGAGTGTGGAAATGGACATATGCATGTCTAGGATTGGATCTAGGGAGAGCTTGGTACTTAAGCGGTCCTAGTGACCCACCTCCTCTTCTCTAGAATCCTACCTAGTGCATAGTGTCTGTTCACTTTAGCCGTGAGGACTTGTTGACGGGCCAAGGTTCGTAATTAAGACTCATACTGTTAAGATTACTGAAATACCCCTATAGGGTAGGATTACAGAAATACCCCTAAATTGCAAAATTATCGAAATACCCTTGATTTGTAAAATGACTAAAATACCCCTATGTGTTGATTGTAAGATTTATGGATGTTACATGTACATTTGCTACATTCATATGATATTCTGTTTAGGATACATATGGGTGGGAATTATGGAACGGAGGAAGTATATGAGGATCGCATGGTTGCTTGACAACTGTGGATCCACCGATGGCTTTTTAAGCCAATTATATGATTAGTGTCTTTGCTGCAACGTTTGGTAGTACCGCAACCGGGCTACCCTTGAAGTGTATCAGATAGGTGGGTCGATTTAGAAATCCCCATAGAAGTGTTTCGATTGGACGGAGACGAAGTGTACCGGATGGATTATTTGGGGAGGGTTTGCACAGCATTGCATGTATGATATTATTATGTTATTATTATGATATGTATGCTATTTGTTTGACGAGGGTCATACACACTGAGTTTTCAAAAACTCGCTCCCTCTTTTATTTTTCTCAGGTGATCCTCAGTAGGCGGTTCGACGGATGGAGGGACTCAGAGGTGGCCAACTAGCAAGAAGATTAGACTTGTTTTTCTTATTATCTAAATTCTATATTTTGGGTTATTTATTTTGAGTTATTCTATTCTGGATTGTAATAAGGTTTTCGCTCTAGTAATTATTCATTACTTCCAATATGCATTGTGATTTTGAAACGGAACCTGGATTTATTTCTCTTAAGTATATTTCAAGTTTTTGAAAATAATTGTGTTTTAAGAACGAGCTTCCGTTGTCCAAGGAAATTTTTACATAGCAACAAGGAAAATGGTTTTTGGCTACACCTCGTTTTGAAAGTGAACTGGATTTTACTGAACTTTTCTCTAGAAGGGTTTTCAATAAAAACAAGGTTTTCGCAAAAACACTTCAATGTGACACGCCGAATTCAAGCCTAACTTCTAGGTTGGGTTTGGGGTGTTACACTTTAAATTTGAATATCTCGATCTATACTTAACCTTTTCATCGAAAACCAATTTTGTTCATCTTATAATTCACATACGACTAATTCTCAACCTTTAAACTATACAAAACTACTCAATTCATGATATCAACTTTTTCGACATGTTTTATGACTATTTTCCAAAAATTCATTAAAACATTAGAAATATTTAACGAAACTTTAAAATAAGTTTAGAAACCTTCTAATCACATCAAGACTAATTGAAAAACATTTTGAAACCATGTTTTTATGCAAAACCCTGAATTTCACTATTAACGACCCAAGTTTCGACTTTTATTTAAAACATGCGATTTAATGGCTAAAAATTCCATTTAAAAGACTAGATAACATTAAAAACTATTAGAAAGATGAACGGTTACCTTATATGAGGATAAACCAAGCACTTGACCAAAAACTCAAAAAACCCACAAACTTGACAATGGAGGAATCTATGGTGGTTTTTGGTGTTTTTCTTGAAATTCTATGAAGGTTTAATGTTATAAATGAAAGAAGTTGATAGAATGAAGGTTGGGAATCAAAATTAAGTGATTGAGGTGTGGAGGAGCAAGGGATGGAAAAACATAAAGGGTGGGAGGAATTATAATAGGTTTTATAAAGATGGAGGGGAAAATAGGTTGATTTTTGAAGTTTGTTTAATTACCTCTTAAAAACTCTAAGTTTTGACTCTTTTATAAATCAATCCTTTTGCAAAATTAAAGGTACTTAGAACTCATTTTCAAAAATTGATTTAATTTTATAAAAACCATAATTTAAAACATTACCGACTTATCATGTCACAAAATTTCGTACATTCTAAGGCTGAAATTTCTAAAATACCCGTAAAACTCCCAGGCCCTATTTTGGGGTGTTACAAATTCCCAGCTTGATGATTAGAATCAAAGTAAGATTTTGTTTCAATAACATCCATGGTAACAATAATCTTCCTATCAATCAAATCATAACATGTGTTTGCTTTAGGATCTAGTTTACCCTGGTTGTGAAGATGAACAAAAATACTAGACCCAAAAACTCAGAGGGGTAAATCTGTGATTAATTTAAAGTTAGGAAAGCTATCTTTAAAAGGACTTAAAAGAGTTATATAGTTTAGAGTTTTACAGGGCATTTTATTAATAAGATATGTAGCCGTTAACAAGGCCTATCCCAAAAGATAACGTGGTATTTGACTAGTGAACATCAAGGCTCTAGTTACTTCCAAAAGACGACAGTTTTTTCTTTCTGCAATCCCATTCTATTGTGATGTATTTGTACAAGAGCTTTGGTGGACTATTCCATGTTTGGTTAAGAAAACGCTTCATTGGTCATTAAAAAAATTCCCCACCATTGTCACTTCGAAATATTTTTATTTTCACACCAAATTGTGTTCACCATAGCATAAAAATATTGAAACACATTTTTAGCTTTAGACTTATCTTTTAATAAAAAAAACCCAAAAACTGCAAGTATGATCATCAATAAATGTAACAATCCAACATTTTCCTAAAAAAGTTGAGACTCTTGAAGGTCCTCAAACATCACTATGAATTAACGAAAAAGGTTTGAAAGCTTTATATTTTTTAGGTGGAAAAAATGACCGATGATGTTTAGCTAATTCACAAATTTTACAGTGATATGAAGGACTTTTATTCTTAAATGGATCATGTAACAAATGTCCTAAATAGTAAAAATTAGGATGTCCAAGCCTATAATGCCAAATCATAACCTTACCAAAATTAGAAACAAAGTTCAAACATAGAGTAGTTGCTGGTCGACTAGATGGTCGTCATTAAGAATGTAAATTCCACCAGATTCTTTAGCACTACAAATCATCCTCCTTGAGACCATGTCCTAAAATTTACACATAGCAGAGTCAGATATAACACGACAATTTGAGGATTGGGATAATTATTAATAGATATGAGATTATAAGCTAGATTTTGCACATGTAAAACCATGGAAGGTGAAATTTTAATAGTCCCTTCCCCGGCTATTGCCAAGAACGACCCATATGCTACTTTGATCTTTTTGTTTCCTGTACAAGGTGTGTAAGTTGAGAAAAGGAGATGACTACTAGTCATATGATCACTAGCTTTAGAATTAGTGATCCACATGTTTGTTTTACAAGGCTTGACACTGAAAAACAAAGAATCAAACCTGATTGGGCAAAAGACCAAGAATGACTATTGGATGAGTTGGGAATAGATGAATTCATCCAAAACTATGGAGTTTGGAAAAACTTGTGTAGATGCTCTAGTTGTTCCTTAGTGAAAGGAGACCCTTCCAGAGAACTTTGCTGCTCATAATTTTTATTAGTCATTTGGAAAGCTCTGCTATCCCAAGATTGTGAAGCACGACCATTGACACTCTTCTTTCTCCCATTCGTCAATTTTCCATGGAGCTTCCAACACGTTTCTCGATTGTGTTTTTTGCTATGGTCGCACCAATGTTTCTTCTTCTTTTTCATTGTTATAATCATTTTTAACAATCACAAGAGCAAAATTATCATCGTTAGCTTCAAATCCTGGTATTAACATTACTTTTTTCCAAGTCTCCTCTATTCTAACCTTAGAAAGAATCTCACGGAGTGTTGGAAATGATTTTTTCTCTAGGATCCGATATCTCATTTCATCAAATTCTCTATTTAAACCAGCCAAAAATAAATAAGCTCGCTCATTCTCTTATTTTTCACATAGATTTTACACTATCTCCAAGACACTCCCATTAATCATTATAACATTGATCTAGTTCTTGCCAAAGAGACATCATCTCATTATAATAAGAAGTAACCTCCTTTTCCCCTTGCCTAGCCTTCTAGAGTTTTATTTTTAACATAAAGATTTGTGAAGCATTTTCTAAATTTGAATAAGTGTCTTTTGTAGCATCCCAAACATCTTTAACAGTTGGGAGAAAATGAAAAAGGTTCATCTGTAGGTGCTTCCATGGAATTAATAAACCACGCAATTATCATGGAATTTTCTCTTGGCCCAATTTGGTCCGTTTTAAGCCCGTTTCTCGTTCTTTCCATCCTCCGGTGCTTTCCTGAGTATAAAACATGAAAAGAAAGGATTAAGAGCACCTTTTTACATAAATCAAGGGATAAATCATCCAAAAATATGCTAAATGTGGGATTAAAATATGTTACTTTTATGTTTTATCAGTAGGATACAAATGACATGTCATTAGGGTTACCGATTCTCAACTCGAGAGAGCTTACCGGTATTCAGCTCGCATGAGCTTACTGATATTCAGCTCATATGAGCTTACCGTTTACAACTCGTAAGAGTGTACCGATTCAGAGCTCGTATGAGCATACATGTACAAGAATTGACGGATTACTGTTCAGTACACCTTGTGTGTGCTACCCGAGTATCCAACGATATTTTAAATGGTCCAATGGGCGCAGTTCTATTACGAGATTATATGAGTTCAATACGAACTATTACAGGTATTTACATGAAGTACATGGAAATTATGTTACATGATATATAGATATATAAAATTTATGATACATGTATATGAAATTTGAATAATGGTTGTGTTCATCCATGTGTATTGGATATTATATGTGCTTTACGCCTAACATGTTGATGAGTATGTGTTTAGGCTTTTGGCCAAATTGAGTTGGGATATGCTATGTTTACGTACCTAGATTGTGATTAAATGGTAAGTTAAATTCTATGTTATACGAACTTACTAAGCTTAAATGCTTACTCTGTGTTATTTTTCATGTTTTATAGTGATTTAGAAGCTCGTTCGGGTTGGAAGCTTGTCGGAGTTATATATCACTATCCATGGCTCTTTTGGTACTTTTAGTTGGTTACATTTTGGTTATAATGGCATGTATAGGTTATTTTAGCTAATGATAGCCTATATGATTTGTTGTGTTTATAGCCATTTGAGTTGGCTTTTGATTTGGTATATTTTGGTATGTATATATGTGGCCTTAACATGGTTGATGATGTGTTTGATATGGTTGCATGATAAAAGAGTAAAATGATAGCTAACTGTACATTTTATATTTGTGTTTTGTGATGTGATGAATTAGTACCTTGTTTTGCAAGGCATATATGTCTAAAAATGGTAGTTTATGCAATGCATTTGGTACCAAATGGTTGTGTTATGGTAAATAGATTACATGGTATGTTTTGGTAGGTAAGTGATGTGGCATGAAATGATGCAAAATGGCTTGGTAAATTGTTGGCTTATTTGGTTAAATTGTATACATGAATATACATGTTTACATATTGTCATTTGAGGTGCCTAAGGGCATATTAGTTGTATGTGAAAATACTACATGTTTAAGGCTTGATTTTGCTTCTTTTGGATGCTTGATTATAGCTTATGTATGTGTGCATTTTTGGGTGTAGGATGATGCTAAATTGGGTGAGAAAAATGGCTTGTAAAATGGCCTATTTTCATCCACACGGGCGTGTGTCTCAGCCGTGTGTGACACATAGCCAGGTGACATGGCCGTGTGTCCCCTATAGCTTTAAAAGGGTTGCAAGTCAGGCTGTTACACGGCCTAGCACATGGCCTGGCACACGAGCGTGTAGGGTTACTTCGAAGGGTACACGGCCTAGCACACGGGCGTGTGGCTTAGCTGTGTGACCAAGTCAGAGAGTTACATGGGCATGGGCACAGGCTGGGACACAGCCCTGTGTCCCTATTTCGAATGCCCACAAGGCCTAAGACATGGGTGTGTCTCTTGGCCGTGTGAGTCACACGGCTGTGTGACCCCTGCAGCTTTGAAAAATTTCAGTGTTTTTTGAAAAATTCTCTGAGTATCCGATTTAGTCTTGACTTGTTTCTAATGCATATTTTGGGCCTTGAGGGCTCGTATAAGGGATAGTACATATGATTTTTATTAGTTTCTGACATGAATATTGTATAATATGAGATGTTTGAATTTCCTGTCCGATTGATTTGTAAACTCCCGTAATGCTTCGTAATCCTGTTCTGGTGACGAATTTGGGTTAGGGGTGTCACATACACATTTTAGTCCTTAATTATTAATCTTTTCATAATTATCTTATTTGAGTAATTACCATTCTACCCTTCAACTTTCTGTACAATACCATCCATGAATCATACTTTATTTTGGTAAAATTTCACTTCTAGTCCTTCCTTTTTTTTCCCTTCAATTCAATGCAATCATTTCAAATTTTTTTATTTTTCTTACTTCTATCCCAATACTTTTCACTAACCTACAATTAAGTCAATACCTCAGATTTATTTCTCTTATTTCAAGAGTATTTTTAATTTTCAGTCGACTTTAACTACTTTCTATAATAACATTTAAAATTCTTATTTTATCTATTTCTAAAATTCTCAAGTATACCTAACCCAACTTGGTATTGGTCCTAATCAATAGTAAGTTAGGGATATCACAATAAAAATATAAATTATAAATCTAGATATAGACTAAATTGAATAAAGATGAAAAGTTGATGGACTAAAGTACATTTTTTTATTTAGTGAAGGGAATTAATTATAATTATATTATGATAGGATGATTTTTATAGGATATAATTATTAATTGGGACACATAGTAAGGTTATGTGTCCTTTAGGAAAAGAAGTTGTAATTAAAGGTGAAAAGTGGTGAAATCTGATTGGATGATCATAATTATAGTTAAATTTGAAAGAAATTACAAAGGAATATTTTGCCTTATTTTCCTAAGGGTGGTGTTAGAGTTGTGTGACTCAAATTTCTGTTTAAAAAATAAAATAAAATAAAATACAAGTAGAATTCATTCAAAACTACTTTTCTTCTATTTGATATTTATTGTACAAGTAGAATCCGTATAAAACTTCTCTCATTCTATTTGACATTGATTAGAATAAGGTCTTTCAACCTATAAATAGAAGTAGTTGAAACTCCTCTTATATCATTCAAATTTAAACATTAGTGAATTTTTCTTCCCCTCTGTCTGTGGTTTTTCCCAAATGGATTTCCACGTAAAATATGTGTGTTCTTATTTTTCTTTCTTTTTGCTTTGCGATCGTCCTATATTTCCATAATTAATGTTCAATTTTTACAAAATATTATCAAGAGCTTTTCAGGTTGCTTGTCTCAATCACGGTAATGACGACAATGAAGTATGATATTCCGCTATTGGATCGCAACACCAGATTTGTGTTGTGGTAGGTAAAGATGTAGGCAATTCTTGTACAGATGGATTTAGAGGATGCCCTACTAGGGTTAGATAAGATGCCTTTGACATTGACGGATGAAGAGAAGAAGCATAAAGATCAAAAGGCTTTAACGCAATTACAGTTGCATTTGTCGAATGAAATTCTACATGGCGTGTTGAAGGAGAAGACCACCGCTCATTTTGGAAGAAGTTGGAGCAGCTAAGCATGTTGAAAACTCTAACCTACAAGTTGCATACGAAGCAGCATCTTTATTCTCATCGTTTGGAGGAAGGTACATTTGTGCATGAACACTTAATTGTGTTTAAAGAAATTCTCTCAGACCTAAAGGCCACGAAGGTTAAGTATGATAAAGAATATTTAGGGTTAATTCTACTTTGTTTGTTGCCCCAACTTATTCAACTTTTAAAGATATGATTTTATATCGCCGCGAATCTCTCAGGGAGAGGGTCTCATTATTCATGGGAAAGAAGAATGAAATACTGATGATAATCATGGGAGGACATTAGAATGAAATCCCTATAGTAAATCTAAGGGTAGATCGAGATCTTCAAACAGACGTAAAACATGTAACTTCTACAAGAAGGAAAAACACATTAAATCTAAGTGTTATAAGTTACAGAATAAGATAAAAAAGGAGGCTACGAATCAAAAGAGAAAACAACCAGAACAATTTAGTGAAGCTGATATTGTAAAAGACTACAACAATGGTGAACTTTTAATTGCTTTTGTCGACAACTCTAAAATGAGCTAGGAGTTGATTATCGATTCTGGTTGCACCTTCCATATGAGTTCCAACCCAGATTGGTTTACAACATATGAAACAGTGTTTGAAGGTGCTATTTTGATGGGAAATAATGCTTCATGTAAAATGGCAGGTATTGACACGATCAAAACAAAGATGTTCAATGGAGTCGTCAAAAGGCTTAGTGGCGTATGACATGTACTAGAATTGAAGAGGAATTTGATTTCGTTGAGTACTCTTGATTCAAAAGGGGCACAAGTACACGGCTAAAAGTGGGGTTCTAAAGATTAGCAAGGGTTCTCTTGTTGTGATAAAAGGATAGAGAAAGACTACTAAGTTATATATTTTGCAATGTTCTACTATTACTAGTGATGCAGCCATCCCTTCCTTTTCCTTGTCAGATGATGATGTTACTAGACTTTGACATATACATCTTAGGCATATGAGGGAGAACGACATGGAAGAATTAAGCAAAAGAGGACTTCTTGATGGACAAGGCATTTTTAGGAAGCAAAAAAGAGTTCGATTCGCCAGAGGAATCCATAACATGAAAGGAACATTGGATTATATTCATTCTGATCTTTATGGACCATCCAAAGTGCCTTCAAGGGGTGGCGCTAATTATATGCTGATGATCATTGATGATTTTTTCAGAAGTTTGGGCATTCTTCCTAAAGTAGAAAATTGATGTGTTTTCCGCGTTTAAGGCTTGGAAAACTATGATCGAGAAACAGAAAGGAAAACAGATAAAACACCTACGCACAGATAATGGATTAGAATTCTATTCTGATGAATTTAAAGAATTGTGCAAATCAAAAGGGGTGAGTCAACAGACTTAGTGTGTAACAACCAACACAAACTCCCAAACGACTTAGGCATATCAATCACATATAACAAATATAAGAAATGATGCAATCCCAACCCCACCTAAATATCCATCCTCTACACATCACCCATACCTGCCAATCACACCGTGGGGATTACTAAATCGACCCTCCATTCACTACACACCATCGAAGGCAGTCGCTGCAGTCAACTGCACATCGCCCTTATAATCGTGGCATAGCCACACGGATAATGTGTGAGTCACGGATAACGATATGTGACATTAGTCACCAGATTCATATTATGTGACATGAGCCACCAGATAATGTGGTAAAAACCACCAGATCACTTCCCCTTTTCAGAATCACCCATATGCCTATGCATCATACAAAACATGCAGAAATCATGCCATATACATAACAAATTCTCGTATGTGTCATATTCAATGTTCATAACATTATTAACATAGTAATAAAGGTGAACGTACCTGAATACTCTGTACCATCGTATGGTACCTTTAGCCACATCTTTCATGTTTTCATTAACACATGTATTACATTAATACCCTAAATCTATTAGGAATCAATGTAGGGCTACACAACTGATTTCTAACGTGTTCACTGAATCCAGAAAAGTCTACCGAAACAGATTGTACTCCTTCCTAATACCCAAAGTTAAAATCAGTCAACATTTAACAGACAAAAAGACCCTTGGCCGAATATCAAGACTCCCTTACCTTGATTGTCTAGATCCCGAAATTAACCCTTGTTCTTGGTGATGTCGAAATTCCTATAGGCACATGTTAGATCCGATTCTAACACTTAATGAACACCAAAAATGGCCTTCGACCTAAGATTACACTTTAGTTACCTTAGATCTCGAAATCCCGGAAGATCTCCCCTTGTAATCGACTACAACCAAATCCCGAAATCCTTCTTCAAGGTTTCGGCCAAAGAAAGTAAAACAGATTAGATTCCAACTTTCGGCTAATCTAAAAGAAAGAGGAAAGAAAATCGAATAATATTTGATCTTACCCCTAATGATGAATTCGACTGCACCCTTGCCTGACCCCACAGAGAGATTCGGCTATATAGGCTGGATGTTGATCAATAGGTTTCGGCTTTTGGGGTTTAATAAACAATCGGCTAGGGGTTATTTGTGTATTCGACTTTTGATGGATTTGTGAAAAGAAGAAGAAGCTTTCGGCTTTGACAAAATAAAAGAAGAAGATAAGATTCACTTTTGGTTTTTAATCAACAGAGAAAAAGAATTTCGACAGAGGCACAATTGAAAAGAAAAGAAAACAAATGGCCACACTCCCCTCCCTTTTGCCGAAAATACCACACCTAGACCCCTCCATTCGGCCAACTCTTCATCTCTCTACTCAATCCCTTGTTATTCTCCTATTTTATCTCTTCTTCACCCATTCAAAATAATTTGAATGAGCCAACCATTATCTCCTCCCTTTAGCCGAATTTTTAAAAGAAAAGACCCAATCTCATCCTCATCCACTTAAAGTCCCTGTGCCGTCCACTACCTCTTCTCCTTGCTGCAAAATAAAACTCCCATTTGCTTCCCTTGCTGCTCGAACCTGAGCCCTTCTCCACTGCTTGAGGCGTCACTTACCAAGGCCCTAAGTAGTGCCTTCTGCCACTTTACCACTGGGTTATTTGTGTCCAAATTCCCCTACAAATTTTCTTAAGGCCTCCTTTACCTAGCTCCCCCCTTTAAGACTTAAAAATCTGATATTTTCCAAGGCATTCTCCTACATTCTCAAGTTTCCCGAAATCTATAAAACACATTCAAAACACACATAGGCATACTACTTCATACAACTAAGAAAAATGCACAAGCCCAAAATTCCAGATATTACAGTTCTACACCCTTTAAAATAATTTCGACCTCGAAATTACCTGGCTAAAATAAGTGAGGGTATTGCTGCCGCATTGCTTCTTCTGGCTCCCACGAAGCTTCTTCCGATCCACGATTACCCCATAATACTTTGACTAAAGGAACTGATTTCCTTCGCAACACTTTCACATCCCGCTCCAAGATCTGAATCGGCTCTTCCTCGTAGGACAAATCTGGTCTCAGCTCCACCTCCTCAACTTGCACTACATGAGATGGATCCGATCGGTAACGATGTAGCATAGAAACATGGAATACATCGTGCATCTGTCTCAACTCTAGAGGCAACTCTAACTGGTATGCCACTGGTCCAACTCGCTTCAATACCCGATAAGGTCCTATAAACCTGGGACTTAACTTCCCTTTGCGACCAAATCTCATTACCTTCTTCCAAGGCAAAACTTTAAGAAACACCTAATCTCCCACAGCAAACTCTATTTCTTTCCGTTTGAGATCTGTATACGACTTTTGCCTATCAGATGCCTCCTTTAACCATGCCCGAATTACCTTAACCTTCTCCTCGGATTCTGCCACAATCTCTGGACCCAAAACTCGACGTTCCCCCAATTCTGTCCAACATGTAGGAGTGCGACACCTCCGTCCATATAGCGCTTCATACGGTGCCATCCGAATACTGGATTGATAGCTATTATTGTATGCAAATTCCGCTAAAGGCAAATATCCGTCCCAACTTCCTCTAAAGTCTATCACACAGCCCCTTAGCATATCCTCTAACACTTGGATCACTCGCTCAGACTGGCCAACCGACTGCGGATGAAATACCGTACTGAAGTCTAATCTGGTGCCTAAAGCCTGATGTAGTGCTTTCCAAAATCGAGACGTGAACCTTGGATCCCTATCTGAAATAATCGACACCGATACTCCATGCAACCTCACAATTTCTGCCACATACAACCTCGCCAACTTCTGCAAAGAATAATCAACCCGCACTGGAATGAAATGCACAGACTTTGTCAATCGATCCACTATCACCCATACCGAGTCCTTCTTAGTAGGCGTAAGGGGAAGCCCACTAATGAAGTCCATGGTGATTCTCTCCCACTTCCACTGTGGAATCTTTATCGACTGAAGTAATCCTGATGAAACTTGGTGTTCAGCCTTGACTTGCTAACACGTTAAGCACTTCCCTATAGATTCTGTAACTTCCCTCTTAAGATCAGGCCACCAAAACTGTTCCCGTAGATCTCTATACAACTTACTACCTCTAGGATGCATAGCATAAGGGCTACTATGCGATTCCTGAAGAATTCTCCGCCTTAACTCCTTATTCTTAGGCATACAGACCTTGCCATGGAAACACAGCACTCCCTTACTGTTAACACCATAGTTTTCCAACTCCCTACTTTGCACTTGCCGCAACTTAGTACTTAGATCATCATCTGCCAACTGTAACTCTGCTAACAAACTTCCATCGTCAAACAAGCTAAGATGTGCAAACATCGCCCTCAAATCCGACACTACTTTCTGACTTAGGGCATCTGCCACTACATTCGCCTTCCCCGGGTGATACTCTATAGAACAATCGTAGTCTTTCAATAACTCCACCCACCTTCGTTGTCTCAGGTTCAGCTCTCTCTGAGTCAGCAGATACTTAAGGCTCTTGTGGTCTGTGTAGATCACTGACCTTTCTCCATATAGATAGTGCCTCCATACCTTAAGAGCAAAGACCACTACCGCCAATTCCAAGTCATGCGTCGGATAGTTAACCTCATGTGGCCTTAATTGTCGAGACGCATAAGCAACTACCTTTCCGTCTTGCATCAATACGCATCCCAATCCTATGTGAGAAGCATCACAATACACCACAAAATCCTTCCCTGCCTCAGGCTGAATCAGAACCGGAGCTTCAGTCAAGACCCTCTTAAGCTTCTCAAAGCTCCCCTGTTGCTTATCTGTCCATACGAAAGGCACCTCCTTTCTCAACCACTTTGTCAAAGGTGCGGCTATTGATGAGAACCTTTCCACAAACCTTCTGTAGTAGCCTGCCAATCCCAAGAAACTACGAACCTCAGCCACAGACTTAGGTGGTTTCCAATCTAGCACTGCCTCAATCTTCCTAGGATCCACCCTTATCCCTTCTGCAGACACCACATGTCCTAAGAACGCAACTTCCTTAAGCCAAAATTCACACTTGCTGAATTTGGCATATAGCTTCTTTTCTCTTAACACTTGCAACACTACCCGGAGATGCTCGTCATGTTCTTCCTCAGACTTGGAATACACTAAGATGTCGTCTATAAGCATAACGACGAACCAATCCAAGTAAGGTTGAAAAACTCGGTTCATCGTATCCATGAACGCAGCTGGGACGTTCATCAATCCGAACGGCATTACTAAGAACTCATAATGCCTATATCTTGTCCAAAAAGCTATCTTGTGGATATCCACTTCCTTCACCTTGAGCTGATGATATCCAGACCGTAAATCTATCTTTGAAAATACCGCGGCCCCCTTAAGCTGATCGAACAAGTCATCTATCCTTGGCAACGGGTACTTGTTCTTGATGGTCAGCTTGTTCAACTGACGATAATCTATGCACATACGCATAGTCCCATCCTTCTTTTCCACGAACAAGACCGGTGCTCCCTATGGAGACACACTGGGTCGAATAAATCCACGATCAAGCAACTCTTGGATCTGAGCCTTGAGCTCAACCAATTCCTTTGGTGCCATTCTATACGGGGCAATTGATACAGAAGCTGTACCCAGTAGCAAGTCAGTTCCGAACTCCACTTCCCTGTCCGGGGGCATTCCAGGTAACTCCTCCAGAAAAACATCCACAAATTCCCTTACTGTTCTAACTCCACTAACTCCCTCTTCTTTTGCTTCCAACGCACTAACGAAGGTCAAAAATGCCTTGCACCCTTTCCGAACCATCTTATCAGCCTTTAATACGGAGACTACGTAAGACAAATAGTTTCTTCTTTCCCTATCATAATTATCTCCTCATCCTCCGGGGTCCTTAACTCCATTCGCTTAGCTGCGCAATCCAATTTAGCCCGATGTTCCACTAGCCAATCCATGCCAAGAATGAGATTGAATTCTCCGAAAGGTAGTTCCATCAAGTCAGTAGGGAATACCACTCCCTGAATCTCTAGAGGTACATTCTGAAATATCCTATTCACCACTACAGTTTGACCTAGCGGGCTTACTACAGTCATCTCCCTATTAGACAGTTCAGATGCTACACCTAGCATTTCAACTACTCTACATGCAACATAAGAGTGTGTCGAGCCAACATGAATTAAAGCAAAGTAAGGCTTGTCAGCTATAAGAAACATACCGGTTATGACATCCGGTGCGTCTCCATCCTCCCTCTGGTGAACTGCATACACTAGACCCGGCTGTCTTGCCTCTGCATTACCAACACCTCTGCCCGGTGTTCCCCATCCTCTTCCAGAACCATTACCTCTGCCAATCGGACCACGACCCCGCGGTGGCTACTGCCCACCTCTTTCAGCTTGACTAAAACCCTGACCTGTTGGTTGGCTCCCGTCTGTTTTCATGGGATAGTCCCTAATCATGTGATCCTTGGACCCACACTTAAAACATCCCCCTGTCTTCTTCCAACATTCTCCTAGGTGCATCTTTCCACACTGAGCACAAGTACGGTACTGCCCTCTTGCAACAACCTGCTGCCCTCGCTGCCCATCAACTCTATGCCTCTTTTGAACATTCCCGGATGACCCTGCTGATCCAAAGCCTCTATTTTGCCTATTCCGATCCGTATTCTGTCTCACAGATTCCTTAATCCCTTCGGCTACCTTAGCCTTCTCTACCAACAAGGCAAACTTCCGCTCCTGCTGTGGTGCTATTAACAATCTCAGGTCATCCCTCAGTCCGTCCTCAAATCAGACACATCGTTCATGCTCCATAGCCACGATACCTCCCTTAAGAATTCCGCTTCGTACTCTGCTATGGACTTACTCCCCTGAACCAGCCTCAGGAATGCCTTTCTCTATGCATCGATATAGCTAGTCCCTACATACTTCTTCTGATATGCCGCCTTGAAATACTTCCAAGTGAGATCCTCAGCTGTAGCACTATCCTGAACTGTGAGCCACCATTGATATGACTCATTGCGAAGTAGCGACACCACTCCTTTCAATTTCTCCTCAGCAGTCAGATCCAACTCGTCCATGATTCGCTCCGTTGCCTCCAACTAATACTCAGCCGTATTGGGCGCCACACCAGATACATCACGGAATACCTCAGCTCCATTGGCTCGAAGTCGCTCAGGTACAGATTTTCGAGCTCCCATACCTCCACCTACTCCAGCCACCCTCTCAAGAACCCGCAGCATCGCCTGCGATACTGCATCATCCCCCGTCTGATCCTGATGCTCAACATCAGCAGCTGGTGGTGGTGGTACCTCATTCTCGGACCCTTGACCAGACCTAACGGGTTTCGATACGGTCATTCTGCCTCTACCACACCCTCGCACATTACGACCACGTCCCCTAAAACTCATGTCTACGATCGTGATTTAATCTGGTTTAAAAAGTTTTATGCATTAGTCTTTGTTTCACTGATTACCCAAGATGAAATTTTATGTAAAGAAATTTAGTAGTAGTTCTTTCGTTCATTTCAGAGTTTTCATTTCAAGTCTTCTACCCTAATTCAGAGAAGCACATTCATTCAATAGTATCTACTTCACACATTCACCACTCGAACATTTTCGTCCATTCCCATCCTAGGGGTATTTTTGTAATTTGTCCTATAGGGGTATTTTGGTACACTCCCAAATCAGGGCATCTTGATATTTCGCAAAATGGGGGTTTTTGGTATTTTTGTAAGGTAAGAAAATCTTAGTAAAAGTCAAGGGTAGTGTGGTAATTTTATAAACCAGAGGTATTTTAGTGATTTTATAAACCAGGGGTATTTGGGTAATTTTGTAAACCAGAAATATTTCAGAAAACTTTTTTTTTAAAAAAACTAAAATAGCTTTTACAAATAAAAAGGGTGATTTGGAGATTTTAAAAACTAAGGTTTTTATAAAACAGTGTAGCTGGTCCCTTTCGGATTTTAGTTACTGAATTTAGCCCGTGAATAGGTCCTCTTGGTTAGGGTGAACCGTCACTACGCACCAGGTAAGATTCGAGCGAAGAGGAGGTGAGTCACTAGGACTGCTTAAATACCAAGCTCTCCCTGAATCCAATCCTAGACATGCGCACAATGGTTGCCACACCCTTAACTCAGTGACTCACTCACAGGTTCGTTTAATTAGGCTTTAAATTTTATGTAATTCTATGTTGGAGTAAGCTAATCCTAGGGTTCATTCACTACTAGTGTACTAATCTACGATCCCGTAATAACCTCATGCAAATCATACAATAATACAAATCATACAACAGTTAGGGGTACTTACCTGGTGGACTTCGGGTCAGAGACTTAGGTGCCATGCCAGAAAACCTGCTCAATTTCAAAAATTTTCACAAACACTTATTTAGGCTCAATTTTTAAAATGTTGTGGGCTTTAAACCCAAGGCCGAGAGTTTAAAACTGGGCTCTAATACCAAATTGAAACACCCCAAACCTGACCCACAAGCCTCGATCGGATCTGGCATGTTCCTTGAGTAAAACATTTCAAAAGCTTGTTTGTCTACTTGGAAAACTTGGGCAGTTTTGAGGAAAAAATTGATTTGCGTTGTGATCAAATTGTAAACGTGTCATTTTTGAAGTCTAGATTTTATTAACTTTTTTTTTAATACTTCAAAACTGTAAGTTAAAGAAATGCCGAGTTTTTAGAGTTTATCATTGAGCTGAAAATCGTTGGTGCTTAGGTGTCAAAACATTTAAGATTTTATTTTAAAGAAAAGTTATATAACCTTTGATTTAATAATAATCGTATCATGATAAAAACAAATAAAATGCATGCATAAAACAGTTTAATAGTAATGGCCTTATTACAACAAAGCAAAACCCGAAATAAATCCAAAACTTAAATATATAAAAAAAACTCAAAATAAAATAACACTGAGCTGAGCATGGCCACCACTAAGTTCCTGCCGACCTGGTCCATTTACTGAGTGTCACCTGCAAAATGTTAGCCCGCGAGGGGTGAGTCAACAGACTCAGTGTGTAACAACAAACACAAACTCCCAAACGACTTAGGCATATCAATCACATATAAAAAATATAAGCAATGATGCAATCCCAACCCCACCTAAATATCCATCCTCTACACATCACCCGTACCTGCCAATCACACCGTGGGGATTACTAAATCGACCCTCCATCCGCTACACACCATCAAAGGTAGTCGCTGCAATCAACTGCACATCGCCCTTATAATCATGGCATAGCCACCAGATAATGTGACAGAGTCACCAGATAACAGTATGTGACATTAGTCACCAGATTCAGATTATGTGACATGAGTCACCAGATAATGTGGTAAAAACCACCAGATCACTTCCCCTTTTCATAATCACCCATATGCCCATGTGTCATACAAAACATGCAGAAATCATACCATATACATAACAAATTCTCGTATGTGTCATATTCAATGTTCATAACATTATTAACATAGTAATAAAGGTGAACGTACCTGAATACTTTGTACCATCGTATGGTACCTTTAGCCACATCTTTCATATTTTCATTAACACATGTATTACATTAATACCATAAATCTATTAGGAATCAATGTAAGGCTACACACCTGATTTCTAAGGTGTTCACTGAATCCAGAAAGTCTATCGAAACAGATTGTACTCCTTCCTAATACCCAAAGTTAAAATTGGTCAACATTTAACAGACAAAAAGACCCTTGGCCGAATATCAAGACTCCCTTACCTTGATTGTCTAGATCCCGAAATTAACCCTTGTTCTTGGTGATGTCGAAATTCCTATAGGCACATGTTAGATCTGATTCTAACACTTAATGAACACCAAAAATGGCCTTCGGCCTAAGATTACACTTTACTTACCTTAGATCTCAAAATCCCGGAAGATCTCCCCTTGTAATCGGCTACAACCAAATCCCGAAATCCTTCTTCAAGGTTTTAGCCAAAGAAAGTAAAAGAGATTAGATTCCAACTTTCGGCTAATCTAAAAGAAAGAGGAAAGAAAATCAAATAATATTTGATCTTACCCCTAATGATGAAATCGACTGCACCCTTGCCTGACCCCATAGAGAGATTCGGCTCTATAGGCTAGATGTTGATCAATAGGTTTCAGCTTTTGGGGTTTAATGAATAATCAGCTAGGGGTTATTTGTGTATTCGGCTTTTGATGGATTTGTGAAAAGAAGAAGAAGCTTTCGGCTTTGACAACATAAAAGAAGAAGAGAAGATTCACTTTTGGTTTTTAGTCAACAGAGAAAAAGAATTTCGTCAGAGGCACAATTGAAAAGAAAAGAAAACAAATGGCCTCACTCCCCTCCCTTTTGCCGAAAATACCACACCTAGACCCCTCCATTCAGCCAACTCTTCATCTCTCTACTCAATCCCTTGTTATTCTCCTATTTTATCTCTTCTTCACCCATTCAAAATAATTTGAATGAGCCAACCATTATCTCCTCCCTTTAGCCGAATTTTTAAAAGAAAAGACCCAATCTCATCCTCATCCACTTAAAGTCCCTGTGCCGTCCACTACCTCTTCTCCTTGCTGTAAAATAAAACTCCCATTTGCTTCCCTTGCTGCTTGAACCTGAGCCCTTCTCCACTGCTTGAGGCGTCACTTACCAAGGCCCTAAGTGGCGCCTTCTGCCGCTTTACCAATGCGTTATTTGTGTCCAAATTCCCCTACAAATTTTCTTAAGGCCTCCTTTGCCTAGCTCCCCCCTTTAAGACTTAAAAATCTAATATTTTCCAAGGCATTCTCCTACATTCTCAAGTTTCCCGAAATCTATAAAACACATTCAAAACACACATAGGCATACTACTTCTACAATTAAGAAAAATGTACAAGCCCAAAATCTCAGATATTACAAACCCACTTGTGGTACCTAACCACTGGTGACAATCCCTTATATCGATATATGGGGCCAACCCACTGTGGTACCAAACCACTGGGACGAGTCACAGAAATAAGTATATGTGGTACCTAACCACTGGTGGTTCCAAACCACTGAGACTTAGTCATAAGAATAATGATATGTGGGGCCAATCCTCTTATGGTACCTAACCACTGGTGACAGTCTGAAAAAGATCATGTTTTCTCCCTCTTCTAATCGTATCCCATTTTCATGTACATGCTTTACATTATGATATGATCATGCTTAACGATTAATTAACATGGCACATTCAGGTTTCCATATATGCATTTATTGATAGCAAAAAATAATAGACTTACCTGGAGTCCTCGCTTTTACCCACAAGGGTATTTTAGTGACCCAGAACGTCACTTCGGCTTTCAGACATACTAACATCTAACAAAATAACATATGAAGTGTGTAAGAGTTATACACCTGATAACACGTAATATCACGCTCTCTACATCGACACTATCGCTAATCGAAACCACAGCTATCTGCCTACGATTCTGTTCAGAAGCCGGCCCACAACCCGGTGGCCAATCCCGAACTGCTAACACTGCTCGCTTCTTAAACATAGGGGCTGGGTTTATAGGTCCAACCCCCTCCTTAGAATCGCTGGCATTTGAGTCCATGGAACAGATCTTAGTCAAAAGACCGAGTTAACACATAGGGTAAATGTGAATAGATTAACATGTTAGTAGAAAAGATCTCCTTACCTAGATCGACAAAACCCGAAGCTTTAGGCTTGATCCACAAGTCAAGCGAATCTCGAAAAGTCTCCAAAGGAATGCGACACCCCCTTCCACCTACATTCGGCCAAGCCCCCAAACATTAGGCCAATTAGCCATTCGGCTTTGGCTCCCCAAAATCAAAAGATAAGATAAAGATACATAAGAAATCGTCACTAACCTTAACACAGGAGATCCAGTTATCACCTAAGAGAATTCGGCACTAGCACAGTAAAAGAAAAGATTCAGCAAAGTAGGGAAGAAGATGGAAGAGCCGAAAAAAGAACTACCAATGGCACTTAGGAGTTTTTAGTTTTAGAAGTGATCAAAAGAAAAGATGAAGAAGAGAAGGCCATGAAGATTCGGTTTATAGAGAGAAATCAGAAAAGAGAACTTTGGATGGGAATATTTGGCTATTGCACAGAGAATGAAGATGAAAATGGAGTTAGGGGTTTTCTGCTTTGAAATAGAAAAAGGAAAAAGAAGAAAAGATGATTAATAGATGCGGTTATGGTGCTCAAAGGAAAACGAAGAAAAGGGAAAAAGGGTTTCAGCTTTCAGAGAGAACAAGAAGAAGAAGAAGGAAGAATCATGAAGAGTGTGAGTCAAGAGAATTTCGGCAATAGTGAGAGATTTTTTTTTCAGAGAAAAAAAAATAAGAAGGGAAATAAAACTCAAAACAAAAAGAACCCACTTGAACACCTTAGACACTTTTGGCACAAGGCAAAACAAACCACATTCGGCACCTACCTCCCAAACCCAAAATTTGCACAAAAATGACATTACAGGGTCCTATGGCCAATGTAAATTTTAGCACACTCCAACATAGACCAAACTGATTCCCTCTCCTACACCAAGCATTTGAATTTCGACCACCACTTACACCCCTTGCTCAAACCCTTGTTTTTCTCCTTAATTTTCTCCTGATCACACATTCAAACTTGTTTGAATACTTCAAACTCCTTGAATTTCTCTCTTCCACTCATTCAAAGATATTGACTCATTCAGCACTCATCCACCAGAGTCCATGCTGAGTGCAACACTCCCTTGCCTTGGCGTCAAAAAGAAATCCCCAAAAAGGGAATCCCCGTAGCTCGAACCAAGTCCCTCCAGCTTTCCTAAGGCCTCACTTCCCTGAGCTCTAAGTGGCGCCTCCTTGCCACTTTGCTAAGGCACTCCTTGGTGTCATCCAACACAAACAGTATCCCTTAAGGCCCAATTCAGCTAGCTTCTCTAAAAGTGCTCAAAAAGCAAATTTTCACCAAAACTCCGGCTTACCCCTAACTCATTCCGGGACCCTAAAGTACCCTAAACTAGCATGTCAAACATAGTATTCACATACAAACACATAACATGCAAAGGCCCTGATTTAGGATGTTACAAAGACTCTATAAGAAGTATGGTCTGGTAATCCTGTTGATTATTCTGATTTGAAGATTTTTGGATGTCTTGCGCATGCTCATATTGATAATGGGAAATTGGAACCTAGATCCATTAAATGTGTTTTTCTTGGTTATAAGGCTAGTGTTAAAGGGTATAAGTTATGGTGTCCTAAAAATAAAAAGTTGTGATTAGCAGAGATGTTATTTTTTATGAAACTATTGTGCTACCTAACTTATCTCTTAAACACTCTTCCAATAAAGACAAGCAAAAGTAGGTAGAGCTTCTTATTGATCCATGATCTACAACAGAGTCTACTCCTCAAGTTAGTACTGACACTTATAGTAGAATTGCTTCTTCACCATAATATTCTATTGCCAAGAACAAACCTATAAGAGAAATTAAACCTCTAAAGAGGTATATCGAGGCTGATCTAGTTGCTTATGCTTTAAATGTGGCTGAGGGTATAAATGCAAACCAAGAGCCATCTACTTATTCCGAGGCAGTTAGCTGTAAAGATTTTGGAAAGTGGATGATTACTATGCAAGAAGATATGGAATCACTCCATAAGAACAAAACATGGGAACTAGTAAAGCTTCCAAAAGGTAAAAAGGTTGTTTGTTGTAAATAAGTGTTCAAAAAGAAAAAAAAGGACTTCAGGAGTTGAAGAACCTAGATATAAAGCAAGGTTGGTTGCAAAAGGTTACATTCAGATTCCAAGGGTAAACTTCACAGATGTGTTTTCTCCAATTGTGAAGCATAGTTTGATTCCAACCTTGCTTGGTATTGTTGCCATGTATGATTTGAAGCTTGAGCAGTTAGATGTAAAAACAATGTTCTTGCATAGAGAACTTAAGGAAGATATTTATATGCAATGGGTTTATAGTCTTAGAAAAAGAGGACTATGTTTGCTTGCTGAAAAAGTCCCTTTATGGTATGAAATAGTCACCAAGGCAGTGTTACAAGAGGTTTGATTCATTTATGATTAGTCATGATTTCAAAAAAAAGCAACTTTGACAATTGTGTTTATTTTAAAAAAAATAGTGATGTTCTTTTGTATATCTACTCCTTTATGTTGATGACATGTTGATAGCAACCAAAGATAAAGGAGAGATAAGAAAGGTCAAAGCCCAACTTAGTGAAGAATTTGAGATGAAAGATGTGGGAGTAGTAAATAAGATACTTGGGATAGAAATTTTCAGAGATAGAAAAGCATGTAAATAGTACCTAAGTCAGAAATAGTACATTAAGAAAGTTATTTGCAGGTTCAATATGCAGAGTGCTAAGCCTGTTAGTACTCCATTAGCAACCCACTTCAATCATCTTTATCTCTACAATCAGATTATGAGATTGACTACATGTCACGTGTTCCATATTCTAGATTGACTACATGTCACGTGTTCCATATTCTAGTGTAGTGGGATCTCTCATGTATGTTATGGTTTGCTCACGTCTAGATTTATCATATGCAATTAGTGCAATTAGTAGATACATGGAGAATCTCAATAAAGAACACTGGAAAGTAGTTCAATGGATTTTTAAATACTTACGAGGTATTACTGATGTTTGCTTACATTTTGGAAGAACTAGAAATGGAGCCATTGGATATGTTGGTTCTGATTTTGCTGGAGACCTTGATAAAAGAAGATCTCTTATAGGGTATGTCCTAGATCTCTTATAGGGTATGTCCTTACTATTGAGGGTTGCACAATCAGTTTGAAAGCCACTTTGCAAACTACAGTTGCTTTGTCTATTACTGAAGATGAGTACATGGCGATTATTGAGACTTGTAAAGAAGTTATGTGGTTAAAGGGACTCTTTGGTGAACTCAGTAAAGACCTTCAGATCAGTATAATGTTTTATGATAGTAAAAATGTCATATTCCTTATGAAAGATCAAATGTTCAATGAGAGAACAAAGCACATTGATGATCGGTATCATTTTGTGCGTAATATTATTACGTGTGGTGGTTGTGAGCAAAGTTAGTACTCATGAAAATCCTATAGGTATGATGACTAAGTCACTTCCTATAACCAAGTTTGAGCATTGCCTGGACTTGGCTAGTGTTCATTGTTGAAGAACACCCCTTAAGGGGTTTCGTGGAAGAGGTGGAGAACGTGTTTATTGAGAGTTCATGGTAAAGAAATTGTTCGTTGAGAATTTGTATCAAGGTGGAGATTGTTAATTTTGTGTGACTCAAATTCCTGTTAAAATAAAATAAAATACAAGTAAAATTCATATATAACTACTCTTCTTCTATTTGATAATTGTACAAGTAAAATCCGTATAGAAATTCTCTCCTTCTATTTGACATTGATTAGGATAAGGATTTTTAAGCTATAAATAGAAGTAGTCGAAACTCCTCTTGTATCATTCGAATTTCAACATTAGTGAATTTTTCTTCCCCTTTTTTCCCGAAAGAGTCTCCACGTAAAATCTGTGTGTTCTTATTTTTCTTTCTTTTTAATTTGCGATCGTTCTATATTGCCATTATTGACATTCAGTTTTTACAGGTGGATAGGAGCTAAAAGCTTGAGTGGCATTTCTACCATAAGCTTCAGCTTAGAAAAAGCTTTTACCAAAATATTCAAGGATTTATCAATATTTTTAAGACTTAGGGTTTAGGGTTTATAAATATTGATAAAACTTTAGAAATATTTTTGAATCCTAACATATTTTGGTAAAAGATAATTTTGGTAGTCTTAGAAATATTGGTAAATCCTTAAATATTTTGGTAAAAGTTTTTCCTAAGCTTGTTTTTAGTGGAGTTCACCTTAGAATTTCCCAAAAAGAAGATTTTATTTCTTTTTTTTTTATGGAAAAGGAAGAGAGAGAAAAGAAAGAAAGCCTAATTCATGCTTGAAAAATAGGAGAAATTGTGTTTTCTCATCAAATCTAACCTTAATTTTAAAGAGAACCTTGTATTTTAGATATCCATCATCTTTTCCATTTGGTACATGAGTTGAAATGAAGAAAAGTGATGAAAAAATTTGTTCTAGTGTAGAAAACTAAAGGAGAACGCTAAGAATAGTGCTTTCCTTTTTCTTCTACCATTAAAATAGCTTCTTAGGTAATCAACCCGAAAAATGAGGGGGAAAAGGATTCAATACATTTTGCATATGTTGGAATGAGGTGTAAGCATATTTCATGAAAAGCATAAGATATATTAATTGTAGCTTGTATAGGTTGGAGACTGGTGATTAGCCATCCCCAAGGATGGGGATGTTAGAAAATATGGACATCACATATATAATAAGGGTAATTACATGTTATTATTTACTATCATGATAGGTTAGCCCAAATTAAAAGTGATCTAATTTGGTTAAAATTTTATTTGGCTTTAATTATTAAATAAAGTATGGGTCAAATATGTATAGATACTCTAGTAATTGAGTTCTAATCAAACTCTAATTAATGATGGTCTAATTAGAAACGATTAGAACTAATATGCCAAGGTTATAAATATTAGGGTTATGGTCCCCAAATTATACACAAGATATCTTTTCTAATATCCCGTCATTAGGAAAGAAAGAGCAGATATTCTCTGAATTTCTTGTGTGCTAATTTGGAAGATCAAATCCCCAAGATCCGGTAAAACTGCAAGAAATTCATGGATTCAAGTATACTTCTGCATCTAGTTTTGTTCTTGATTTATTCTTGATGATTTGGCGTGATAGATCCTGGTTTATTCAGTTTTATTTTAGATTTATTTTGCAAATCTAACAAGTGGCATTCGAGCTTTGTCATGTTGAATCATTAAGAATGAATTGATTCGTTTTTCTTTTTTAATTTTATGGATATGATATTTTAATTCTATATTATGCTGAATCTTTGAGATTCTTGATAAATTTTTGGGCTTTGATTCTTTAAATAAAGTTTTAAGGTTTTATAAATATAATCTAGTTTAATATTTGCATATGCTATTCGAAAGATGAAGTTTTATTTATTTATTTATAATCAATTGATAAAAATTGATTTGTGAGATTTCTTTCTCTTCTTTTCACACAATTATTTTATAAATTTTGGTTAAAGTCATTATTAAATTAAAGTCACAGATTTACAACTTTTTGCAATTGAAGAATTCCAATTGAGTTGTATAATTGGTTTTGAAAGTTAATTCACTTGATAATCGAATAAATGAATATTGTTAAGATGTTTTTTTTTTCGCACTATTTGTTTTAAATGTTTTGTTTATGGTTGAGTGTATATGGAATTATCATATTTTGTCCTTATTCATGATGAATTATATTCACCATTGAATTCAATTCATATATACGAATGATTACTTTTGGTTTCTGCTATAATTATTTTATATAAGTTTTAGTCCTTATGGAACCTGACTAAAATTAAAATATTTGGGATTTTTTTTTTTTTTAAATATGGTGGCTATGAATTTTCATAAGTAGTTGAGCATATAAAGGCTTTTATATAATTTGGGATTCTTTTTATATTTAGTGGTTATAGATTTTTTTTTTTAAGTATTTGTGTGTATAAAGAAGTTTTATGATAAGGTCATTAGTCATGAATATAAATTTGAGTTTACATGAAATATGTAAGGCAAGCCAGTATTATTTTTATATTATTATAATTGTGTGTATATATTATGTGTATACATATTATATGCATATCAATAATTTTGAGGATTAATGCATGATTATAGTTTGTGTGAATAGGTGTCTATAACCATTATTCAATAAGATATATTTTATAGTTTTATTGGTGAAATTAAGTTTTGATGGATATCGTTGAAGTTGTTACTTTTTTTTATGGTTATATATTTAATTTTATGGGTGCTTTGGTGCAAATTCATGTCACCTATATTTAAATATTTTGGTTTTAAGTTTGGTTCTATAATCTTAGGTTTTTGCATCTTATGGTTTCAAATATTTGGTTAAATTATGATGATATGGTTTATTATATGAATTGTGGGATATGCCAACTATTATGATTTTTTTTTTTTGAGATTTATTGGCTTGAAAATATTTCTCAATATGCATGTAAATATCTGTTTAATCATAAATATAACTTTGGATTTACATGGTAAATTCAGGCTAAGTTTTTCTATTTGATTATGAATACATGTATATGCGTGAATTTCTTTGGTGTTTTTATTCACGCCAAAATTATGAATACATGTGCTTGTTAATTATTTGGTTTTGAACCACTACATTATTTCTATTTGGTTTTTATATATATGGTTTTGGAACAAAAAATAAATAGTCAAAAAATTAAGGTTTTCGACTTTTTATTGCATTATTAAAACAATCTTATTTTAGGTTATTTCGGAGTCTATAAAGCAATAAAAAAATAGTTTTGACATTTGCCTATTGGGGAAATTTTAATTTTGAATATTGGTATGTTTATATATATTTTAAAATAACTTAACTGAAGCAAAAAGTCACCAAAGTGATTTTTTTTTGTATAAATTATTTTGTTTTAAAATATAAAAGTTTGTGTGCATGTAACTTAAGTTATGTTGATATTGATCGGCCCAGATGAAGGTTAATAATATTACATGTGCAACTATGATGATAAACATGTGACGATTATTCGGTTTTACATGTGAGTAATAAATCAGCCCAAAGGAAGATTTATTGTTCGACATGTTCTTATTGTCAATGTTTGATTACTACACTTACAAGTTAATATTTTGTCCAAAGATGAAATATTAATGGAGTGACCGATATCTTAAGATGAGGTTTACCTTTATTCAAATTATTTTGGTTTAAATTTGAAGTCTTATGTGAAATTGTTTATGGTTTATGATTTATTCAACTATTATTATATTTGCCAACATCACTGTATGTTGTTTTGGGATAACTATATATACATATATATACTAGTATCTTTTAATTTGATTGAAAGATGAAATTAAAAATATTTTGAAACAAATAAATTCAAATTTTGGTTTTGGGTTTTAATTAAGGATGTCTGATATTTTAAATGGACTAGTTAAAACAAAATACCGCCAAAGTGACCTCTTTTGTGTAGATTAGTTTATTTGAAATATCAAGATGATTATATGTTTTTGTGATTCATGCGTTTATTAATTGACCCAAATGTAAGTTAATATTTGGCATAATTTCAATAATATCTGTGGTGATAAATGTGTGACAATTATAAGGTATTTTATGTGAGTAATAAGTTGGTCCAAACATTAATTAATTGTTTGACATAATTTATTGTCAATGTTTGATTGCTACAGCAAGAGTACCGCTTACTGTTAATATTATTATCCAAAGACTTGATATTAATGTTTTGTTTGGTATCTTGAAATGGGATTAGTCATTATCTTGAATTTATTGTTTACTTAAGAATATTAATGTGAGCTTATTTTTATTTATTTTTTGTTCTATATTCAGCTAATTCATCTTCTATTACCACAATATCTGCTGTTATAAATCCTATACCCATGCTTAATGGGACTAATTTCAATGAATGGAAAAGGCACTTACCTATAGTGCTTTGCTGTATGAATATAGACCTTACACTAAGGGAAGAACAACTCGCACCTCTCATTGCGGAAAGCAACCCCTATGTTAAAAGGGATTTTGAAAGGTGGGATCGTTCAAATTGCAAGAGTCTAATGATCATGAAGCACAACATTTCAGAAGCCTTTAGGGGCAAAGAACCTAAAAAGATTACTCAGGCTAAAGTTTCCTTGACGAAATTGAGAAACTTTTTGCTAAAAACGATAATGTTGAAATGACATCACTTATGACTTCTTTGATGTCTATAAAGTATAAGGATCAAGGAAATTATGTGCGATCTAAGGGTTATGAGTTTTATGATCCCACAATTAGGAATATTTTTCAGATGAGAATTGCAACATTCTTTTAGGATGTTAAGTTTGGAGGGAGAAATAAGGTTAGAGACAATGCTTTTGAGGAGGAATATACTAACTCAGTTCCTACTATCGCTTTTGATGATGTTTAGGTTCTCATACCTATTATTGATTAAGAAGTGAATCTAGAACCTCAATAAGACAATGTTGAACAACTCCCTATTTAAGATGAGGTAATTGTTCGAGAAGAACAAACTCAACAACCTCAAGAATGAATGCCATTAAAAAGGTCCACTAGAGAAATGGTTATAATAGCTTTAGTGGAATATTTTGACATTAAGCTACATCAGATGAATATTAAGTTAATAGTTTCTAAATGGTAACATTGATCATACATTTACATGGAGAAATTAGAAAGCTTTGTGTCTAATGATGCAAAGTTAATGATTTGCAAAGAACTTCATCTATGGGCTTAAACAAACTTCTCGTCAATAATATTACAAATTTTACCAAATGATTATCTCATTTGGTTTAGAGATAAATTTTATTGATAATCGTAGATACCATAAGTTTAGTGGGAGTAAGGTTCTATATTGGTTTTATATATTAATGACATACTGCTTGTCAATAATAAGTATAGCCTCAATCAATACCCTAAGAATGATTTTGAGATTACAAAAAAAAAATGCATTAGATTTTTTACATTTTAACAATAGAAAGTCTAATGTATGTTCAGGTTTGTATACATTGTAATATTGTGTACACTATTGGGATGTTAGGCAGATATTTTAAGCAACCCTGATGTTAGGCAGATATTTTAAGCAACCCTAGTTTGGACCATTGGATAGCATCTAAGAGGGTTACAAGGTATTTTCATAGAACAAAAAATTACATGCTCACATATCGGAGGTCTAATCAGTTAGAGATCATCAGGTATATAGACTCCGATTTTGATGGAATATGGATACAAGATTTTGTCACTAAGGTGCAAATTGTGAAAATAAATTGTAGTCTTTTATTCCAATAGCAACAGGAGCACATCAAAGTAAAAATATATAGACTTTAAGTTCCTGGTTGTTAAAGTAAAAGTTCAGAGTGGTTAGGTGTTTATAAAGCATATTAGGACAAACTCCATGGTTGCGGATCCGCTTGCTAAGGAACTACACCTAAGGGTTTACAAGAGCACACAACTCATATGGGTGTAATGTCATTTAAAGGATATTTGGTTTTAGTGGGAGTTTGTATTTTTAAATGCTTTTATGTTATAGACACATTTTCAATTATTTTAGTTTAAGGATATTAAGTTTATTTTCTGCAGAAATAAAGTTTATTTGATTTATTCACACTCTGATTTTGGTAAGGTTTGATCTCACTAAGAAGGACTAGTTTGAAATAGACATGTTTAGATCATATTAGATCATATTGCATGTAATTTCCATGCTACACATTCATACTTGATCTATGTCATTTGGTTGTGTTAATATACGTGATCATGGATGGATTTAGTTACAATATATGTAACAAAAGTCGCCTTGGTTCTATGTTAACATAATTAATGGACGAGATTGTTCGGAATACCTTTTGGATATGATAGTAAAATTTTGAGCTCATAAGGTTATATAATGACATGTAATTATAGAGTAATTAGTACATATATGTGGTCCAAGTGGGAGATTGTTGGAAAATATGGACATTCACATATATAATAAGGGTAATTACATGTTATTATTTACTATCATGATATGTTAGCCCAAATTAAAAGTGATCTAATTGGGTTAAAATTTTATTGGGCTTTAATTATTAAATAAAGTATGGGTCAAGTATGTGTAGATACTCTAGTAATTAAGTTCTAATCAAATTCTAATTAATGATGGGCTACTTAGAAATTGATTAGAACTAATATGCCAAGGTTATAAATATTAGGGTTATGGTCCCCAAATTAATTATATACAAGATATCTTTTCTAATATTCCATCATTAGGAAAGAAAGAGCATATATTCTCTGAATCTATTGTGTGCTAATTTGGAAGATCAAATCCCAAAGATCCGGTACAACTTCAAGAAATTCATGAATTCAAGTACGCTTCCGCATCTAGTTTTGTTCTTGATTTATTCTTAATGATTTAACATGATAGATCCTAATTTATTCAATTTTATTTTAGATTTAGGGGGGAGTTCCCCGATGTAATAATTTCCAACTTCATTGATATAAAACAACTCTGTAGAACGCTGCAGTCGGCCTTTCGTTTGAGATGATTACGTTTACAAATTTTATTTAGCTGTTTTGAATTTACCAAGGCTAACAATTAAACTTTTGAATTTACAAAACGAAAGGAAAGAATGGAAAATGAAAAAGCATAGCATCTTGCAAGCCTCTCCATCAAGGGTCAAAATAAATATAAATCACTTGTCGGTCAACCTTGTGCATTTGTTACGTTAGACAACAGCGTCATCAATGTAAGTCACAAAAAACTTTAAAATGAACTCGAAATTAAAGAAATCGACTCGAAATTAAAAGCTCAATACTCGATTGAGGGCTAGTTTGTAATGCTTTTGAAAAGTGCTGTGGAAAAGTGCTTTTGAAAAGTGTTTTTGAAAAATATGCTTTAAAATTTGAGTGTTTAGCATTGCTGTCAAAAAGTACTTTTGAGAAATAAAATGTTCATTTTAGACATGTTATTATCAAGTAACAAATATACATTTAAATAAAATTTAAGTTAGTTAATATTATTATATTTTAGTAAGAATATAAAAAAATTACTATAACTTGTTAATATTTAATATATGAAATATAAATTTTAAATATTTTTAAGTAATAAATATTAATTACTTATAAAATTTAATTAGAATATATAAACTACATTTTAAATATTTAAATATAACCATTAAATATTTCTAATTAATATTTTAAAAAATATTTTTTATTTTTAATTAATAATTTTAACACATTTGTAATTAAGCACCACAAAAAAAAAAGAGAAAGTACTATGTTATTAGAGGGTGAAAAAGTAATTAAGAGTGTTTTTGGGGAAGAAAAACTAAAAATTTTAGCTTCTCTTTTTTACAAGTACTTTTCAAAAGTATTTCTGAAAAACTAAAAATTCCAGCCAAAAGCAGCTTTTTCTACACAGCTTTTCTTCCAAATATGCTTTTGGAGTCAGAAGTGCTTTTGAAAAACAATGAAGAACTAACCCTGAAGAACTAACCCTGAATTTAATTAAATTTAACTTTTATAATCGAGTTCAACTTCAATTTGAGATAGAAGTTAAATTATTCAAACTTGAGTGGAAAGCAACAAAAAAAATTTGTTATAGCTCGAACTCTACATGAAATAAAAATCAAAATCAAATTACTCGTATTCGAGTAAAAAACAACAAAAAACTTGGTCGTGTTTAGGAGCTGCTTGAGCTCGACAAGGACCGGGCTAAATTGAATTTTCTGCTCATGTAAATAGATAAAGAGTCAATTCGTTCTGATTCAGTCGACTGAATCTACTGTAACAACCTTGCAATTTTACAGTTTTTGCATTACTTAGCATCTATGTAATCCAGGTTAAACAACGTGTAGAATTTGTCTTAAGCCCAACATGCCACTTTGCAGAACGGCATAATCGCAAATCAGTTTTAAAAAACCCCAGAATGCATCCATGTTCAGCATATAATCAGCTTACATTCTGACAATGGCTATTGTCTAATAGATTTTCCTTCTAAGTTGTTCCAATGGGTCAGCAACAAACGAAATCAAAAGTCACTTGGGAGTTGGGGCATACACAAAAAGCTTCAAATATGAGCACTATGATATCCAAGTTCAGATGCCTGTTACTCAATCCGTCAAATATAAACAAGGGACTTAAGGGACATGCTAATATTCATCTCAAGCAAACCATTCAAGAAACAGAAATGAAATGACAAACAAATTCAAATGAATTCCGAAAAAAACAAAATCTCATACCAGCAAAGCATAATAAAAGGGGAAAAAAACCCTGATCTCATACTGAAAGCCCTCAAACATTATATGACACTCTCCCAACTTCTCTTTCTTTCTCTACATGCAATAAAAACAATGACACGAAGGGGGTAAACAATCTAATGAAAAACTATAAGCTAAACTTGGATTTTCTTTCATGGTAAGATTATTGTATACCCAATTATAAAGTACTCTCAGACTTCCATATTCTGGGAAAGAAGGTAGGGACTGAATTGCCAAGCAGTCACCTATACCTCACCACTATATCAGAAGAACGAAAACCTTAAGCCGTTACTCGCTGCAAACAAATTGTACTGTTCAATTGTAGACTCTTTTTTATTGCAACCATGACCATTTTCAACATTATCTGCTGAAAACTGGGAAGAAAGTTCTTCCACAATCTCATCTTTCAAAGGGACAGGATTAGATTTGCATCCTGTTGAAAGAGCTACAGGCCCGCCAAAATGGAACAAAGAAAAGCTAGAATCATCCGCATTTGATTTCACAGAGACATCGTTTTGCCTACCTTCTCCTATTGCTGTTTTTTCTGTTGCATGCAGCCTTCCACGGACAACCCTCTCTGCATTAAATTCAGTGAAAGCTTCACTTGTTCTACCAGGCTTCGGAATCAGAGTTCGCTCTTCCACATAGAAGCCATTGGCTTCCGAAACTGGCTGATAAACTGGAACAGGATCAGGGTTAAATGGGGGAGCAGCTAAATGCTGCGGAGTACCATATGGCATACATAAATGTGAGTTTCCGTTTAGACCATAGCCAAGAGGGCCAGTATAAAGATACGGGTTTGGAGGGAAAGGCACTAAACCATTAGCTGGAGTTGCTGGCCAAGATACAGGATTCTGATGGTAGTAACCCATGGTTGAAGGAGTTGGATACACCGGAAATTGTATATGTTGGTTATGCACTGATGTAAACATGCCTTGATGTTGAGAACCCATAAAGGCAGTTGGTTTTCCATTATCAGAATTTTCAGCAATTTTTGTTGGCAGATTTCCTGGAGCTTTGTTCCCTGTACCATCAGGTTGATGTCCAAACAATGCCTGCCTTTCCAAAGCAACCCCTCCATCAGCATCCTGTTTTTTATCCATTCCTTTCACTTGACACTCAGAGAATCCATTTTCAATGCAGATTGATGCATCTCTCCTATCTGATTGTTGACAGGCATCTTCAGAATCTGACGTTGATGAAGATTCCAGATTTCCATGATTTGAAGCAGAGGTATTGCTATCTCCTTCGCTAAGGCATGAAGAGCAGTTATCAGAATTAGAAGTGCTACTCATCGTAGAATGAGGAATTCCATTCAAAGTAAGGTTCCTATTAGGAAAAATTCTGACTTCCTCATAAGCAGCATTCAGTGAAGAACATTGATCCTGTGTTTCCGCATGACAGTCCTTATCTGTTGCAAGGTTAGAGTTTCTTGATCTGTTAACATTGCTATGCTCATGATCAATTTCACCCAAATTTACACTAGCTTCACTTGAGCGCATCTCACTAGATGACTTAACAAAGTTGTCATCAGGCCCAGCTCCTTCAATGTAAGTAGAAGACCTCAAAGCAATATCTGTATCAGAGTTGCTCCGGGGGTACTTTTTATGGACTTCTGTGGGCTCCCAAACTTTCTTGGAGTAAAGTGAATCTCGACCAGAAGGATTGTTTCCTGCAATAATTTTATGTTTCAGCTTTCCATGATCTTCACGCATGTAAACTTGTTGATTATACTTGTTACCACAATAGAGCTGCTTGGGCATAGCCAATTTAGATTCAGCCTTGCTCACAGATTTGGGCTCTCGACCTACTCTAGTTGCAGACACATGTGGCTCAATCTTGGTTCTGTATTCATTGTGTTCGCCGCAGCTGCAAATGTCATATCTGTCACTCCGGCCATTGGAACACTGATACTTCTCAGTGTACTTAACACCACAATTCCGACCATTGGATTTCACATTGGTTATCCTTAACTGCCTATTTGATCCATTGATGTTCCTCGAAGGAGCCTCGAAGTTTTCACTTTGATGCCGTGGCTCAGATCTATTAACAGGAGCGCTTTCTGAAATAACAGCAAACCGGCGTCGATCACACCATTTCATAGACGGATCAAATTGACCATCCTTGCGAAATTTCAATCTCCGACGGGAAAATTTTGATTGCTCCATTATAAAAGAGCCATTTCCATCTTTTACCTTTGTACATTCTGCATCAGGACTATCAAAAGAGTGATTTTGCAAACTTGAGGTGGAGTGCCCATCTAAACACTGTTCATCTTGAACATCTGGAGAACCAGGTCTTGACACAATAGTATCACCTGTGTCACTCACGGAGTCTCTGCAATTAATAACAATATTTTCTTCAACCTCATGAGTTAGTGAAGATTCTTCCTTTGCAACATCAGGAAAAACAGGAGTAGTACTTTCAGCACATTTTTTTTCTTTCTCTCTTTCTTTTCCTTTCAGTCTCTCCTTTCTCCTGAGCTTTTTCTCCCGTTCTTTTGTTCTTTTCCTCTCCTTGCGTTCTTCCTCTTCACGCTTTTCCTTCTCTTCTTCTTCAAGAAGCTTCATCTGTAGAAAATAAGTAGGGACAGTAATATCTATCAAAAAACATATTGAGAATATCCTCTCCCATATTTATTGATAAGCATAAAGAAAAATCCATCCCGAAGAATCACCAATTATTCATACCTGCTTTTCTAAAGTAATAATTTCCTTGCATGCAACATAAACGCGTTCTTCCAACAGCTTAACAGCAAGACTAACAAAGATACTATGTGCATTCTGGCGAGCGGTTCCTTCCCTAAAAGCCTTTTCAACCTGAATATCAAAATGGATCAATTATTTATAAGTTCACAAAAAGAATTTTAACACTAATGAGAACACAAAACAACTGAAACAGATTGATTTGTATGTTTTCTGTGCCACAACTTCATAGACACAACCCCTAAGAACCACAAACCAAATCCAGTTTATTCCCACCAAGTGAATAGTTTGACTCCAACAAGCAAAACAGGATGGGCCAAGTTAGCTAGGGTGGCTTGATACTTGTCTCAAAATATCATTGTTTGCAGAACAAACTCATTGCATTCCTCCATCCAGCCAAGTAGCTAGCTATGGTATAGTGATCCTAAGGTAATCTTTCTTAAAGTAATTCCAATCTTCCCAATTCTATGTATCACTCATATAGGTATCCTAGTCATTAGTTGAATGTACATTCTTTATCCTTCTCAAACCATAAAATTCAACAAACCATTTTCAATAGAGATTCTGTTAAAAACAATGGAATGAAATTCAGATTAATAACTTTACTGCCACTAACTAACTCATCAAGTCATTGATATATACAGGATTTTTGTTATATTCCAAATGACCACGCACATAGCTTTTAAGTATCGAATCGAATGATAGAATTCCACAGCTCTCTTTAATGAAAAGAATGGCAGGTACATGCAAGACTTTAAGGCCCAGTGAAAAGGTATGAACATGCCTGTTCCTTAAATATAACAGTTGCAGCATCAAGAAGAAACTCTCGAGCAAGTTCAGGACTCTTCGCATGCTTTTGTGGACGGGAGCATTCTCCATCGAGCTCATTTCCATCCTTGTCCATGGAATCATCATCCTGAAAAGATAAGCGTTAATAATCGCTACTATCCAAACAACTTCATTTATAAACTTCACAAAGTTTTTATCTACCTCTTCTTCCTCTGCCTCTTCAGCATGCTCAAAAAAGATTCTAATACTTTTGCCCCTAGTGATTGTAACATAACCGTCTCCAACTACAAGCCTACAATGCACACATTGTTGGCCTTTCAATGCATGGGCTTTTACAGAAATCTCAGAGCAGCGGCCATCCAATTTCCAGGCCCTTAGAGTGATATAACATATACTCAAGCCACCAAGATCCAAGCCATTGACTTGAACAGTCCCATTCATGCCAACATTATCAAATTCCATGATATCTGATTTTCCTTCCCCAGTTCCAACTGCCCACTCAAAGTGGTGATAAGTTCCAACTGTGTCAGCAAAAGTTTGACGCCAATCAGCCTGGACACTGTCATCAGATACCTGGGCAAGTAAGACAAATGTTGCATAAGTCACATATATTTTGAGAAGTCCCACACCAAGCTCAGTTTATTACTCTAGAAGTCAGAATTCAAATTTCAACCATATATTCTTTATGAACTGTTAGATTAAAAGATTGAACATATGAAAGTATCAAAAGAATAGTCAATGCACCAAAAGGTCAAAGATATGGATACCTCATACAGAAAGGCTGTATCTGCAACACAAAACCAACTAGTGCATCGAGGTTCTCTACGCATGCGTTTTAGCTCCTTCAGCTCCTTGAACTCACGGATAACGTTTCTTCTGCAATCTCTGCAAAATCTCTTGCTGTCAAACCTGAGCCAAATTGCAAAGATGAGAATGAGATATAAGATGCATACAGAACAATAGCTAGCAGAAGTCTACAGCAATGTTCTCAAGTAGAGCTAATAAAAAAATAGCAGATATGTGAATGAAATTTAAGCCTAGGCCAAATGGTTCCATATAAAAAGACTCTCAAAAGTGCCAAAAGAGGCTTTTGCAATGTAAAAGTAACATTAATTTTAGCATAAAGCTTTCTAAGAGGAAAAATAATGAATAAGACTGTTACCAGTTTTAGTAGGTAACAACTAACAGAGAACCTATTTTTCATATTCTAAGAAAGTAAGGGTTGTTTTTGTTACGGAAAATGAAATCTGCAAAATGATTCCCAACTTTTTGGTGTTTGTTTTACGGAAAATGAACTTTAGGTCAACAGAATATTACCCCTTTCCTTTTTCAATAAAGCACAAGACATTTCCTAAAAGTTGAAGTGAAGAAAAATGGATCAATCCCCTAAATATAGAGATCCATCCCTTCTTGTATAGAAGCTGAAGCAAAGCAAAGAAAAGATTGATCCCTGAAGTTAGGGACCAATCCTTTTTATGTCAATGTAGAGTTTTCGAAAAAAGTTGAACAACATAAAATATTTTACACAGAATGATCAAAACAACAGAAAATATCACCTTTTCCAATAAATAAGTTCATTTTCCTCAAAACAAACAGACCAAAAGATGTAGGAAGCCTTAATGGATGATAATTTTGTCATCCTTCTACTTAATACCAAATAAAGGAAATGAACGGTAATGAGGCAAGAGGTGAAAAGAATATACAGCCATTCCAGTCCATTAAACGTTCCATTTTTACTGTTCAAAAGAAATTGTATCATATTCACTTTTCTAGAAGGATGACACAAATTTTACTCTCAATATCCCTCTAACCATATACACCAACCCAACCATTTTTTCATCCTCAATAAGAAACAATTTCTCAACAACGACACCTTTCCAATACCATTCTTTCTGACCAATTTCCTAGTGCCTGTATCAGCAGTAATGACAATAATTGCTCAAAAATTTCTCTAGTGAAAGTGTAATGTCTAAGTTAGCAACATCTGACTCCATCATAACCACAAATATTAAATGAATTGAAAAGGTAACATTAAGGATAATAAGAATGACAAAAAATCATGTAGAGAAAGCAACCTGTTAAGAAAGACCACATGGTGAGCAAACAAAATATATATATAAAGGCCCTTTTTCTTAGGAACAGAACTGACGCAAGCAGTGCATGCTTCTTTTACTCACCCTCCCTTGTTCATCAAACACAAAGTCACTTGGAAGCACAAACATTGAAACAAAGCAACACATTCAGGATACCATCCTTAAAAAGATCATTTCCATGTCTCCCCACAATCTCTTGATAACAGGGTTAGTAAAATCAATTTCATCAAATATTTTATCTTGCTTCTCCTTTGCTAACAGAACTGGAGAGCCTACAGTTGACTACCCAGAGGAAGGAACAGAATAATTTCAAGAGAAGAAAAGCAGGTTACTCATCATCCATTTATGAGTATGAATATGCAAAAATTTTGGCAACATAACTCAGCCTCATTATCCACTACTTAGTAAGACTCATAAAGGTCATTCTTTAGGATTAACAGTCCTCTGAAGGAAGCAGTACCTAAAGTATTTCAGGTTTCTTACTAATTTATATCTTCAAAAGCTGCTAAGAATAGAAAATTTTTGAAGACTAGCCTCTCCAGACCTAATGGTTTCTTATCATGCTTGAAAGCCAGAAACAAGTCATTAAGCTATACTCAGGAAATTGTAGCATGATTTTTAAATATGTTCACGATCAGCCCTAGAGTTACACCACTGTATGAAGAACAAACTCATTTAGCTAAATAATAGTGAGTAGTTTTATTTCAGGATTTTCCATTTAAAAGACTTAGACTACGATAGCTAGGAAATCAGATACTCAATGTATAATTTACTTTGCAGGGCTAGTCAAAGTGTCACCGTGGAGAAGAACACAGTATATATAAAGATTTGAGAGACACACAAATGAAAACTTCGTGTCTTTCTACTGTCCTCTTCATCCTGAAATTCCACCACAAGCCTTATATTTCTAGCTCCAATGAGAACTGGTACATCAATGATTATCAGACTTCACATTGTTCAGCGGCTAAACAACATAGCAAATGGAACACATTCAACCATAAACGAGCTACAGACACACCTGTACATGAGCCTCTCAATGAAATCTTCTTCCTTCATTCTTAAAAGAGATTGCCGAGTTTCTTCTCCAAGAGCTGACCAGAAATCCACCAAGGTGTCGCAAGAAAGCCTGGCAGTGTGTAGAGCACATGTTTCTCTTGTTCCATGTCCTCTTCCATAACTGGGAATTCCTTGGCTAATCCAACCCCGACCTCCCCCACCACAAGCATCAGGATAAAGCAATTCACGCTCCCGCTCTCTTGCACGTGCACTGTCAAACACCTGATTCAACTGAAACATTAACAACTAGACGAAAAGGAAAAACATAACCAGAGAAAACAATTTGATCAACACGAACATTTTGGAGACCCTTGAGTGACTTTGAGCACAAATAGCAATCAAGAAGTGTCAGTGAACCATCACGACTTGTGGTCAAACCTCCCCAAGGATGCACAGAGGGATTTTGAATTTCATCTTGTGACCCATCTGGCATACTCAATCCTCCATCACTTGGACCTTTTGAGAGTCCTGGCCGGTTGTAATGAAGGCTACCAGCTACTCCCTCCTGCTGCAAGGATTTTCCATACATGACAATCTGCAAAAAACCTTCAAGCAGTAGCCCATTACATCTGGAGCAGTACATGTTCTTGCGAGCTTGCTCAAAAAGGGTTTGTTTGTCAATTCTAAGAAGCTCCTGCCGAGCTTGTAACGGAAGCTCACTCCAGAACTGCAATACAAAAACACAGCTCTTTCTAGTAACTAATCAGAAAATAAAATCAATAAATGATGTACGTATAAACCACATTTGCTATTTAAACAGTAAAATCAATGACATCATTTTTGGTACATATGGAGAGTGGAGAAAGAATGTGGAGACCCATTAGGTCTTGGGCTAGGGCTACACAAGGGAAGTGTCTCTAACCTATCCCATAGACTCTGCCTCCTCCCATCCCAAAGACTCAAACTAACTTCTTAAAATTGGTGTTTCACCTTCTAACCACTAGGGTGCCGCCTTGGGCACAGCACTATCCTTATTTGCCAATGGCAAACAAGAACCAATCCTTGAATTCCGAATTCCTCCTCAACCACGTACCAATACTTGTGATAGCCAAAACAAATTACAAAGCCCTTGACCAAAAGTCACATAGAGCTGAACAAGAGTAAAAAGATTCTTTAAGAACCGACAGTGACGAAGTAAATTATCAAACTTCTAACTTTTATTTCTTCCATTACTAAATTCAAAACCAGGAATACCCTAAAAGATCAGTGCCTTGTCACTAAACAAAATTAGGCAGCTATTTTCTGCCGTCTCCAAGGAAAGGCAGATGTCATTAAACAACAAATCCAATACTAGAATCAAAATTGGCACATAATCAAAATAAATAGGATCTGATAAAAAATAAACAAATCCAATTAAATTAAGATCCAATCCAAACTTAAACTACGCATTAGATAAATAAAAAAAATCAACAAGAAACACTGATCCATTCCAATCCCAATTCAATTAAAATAATTATATCACCAAAACTTTCAACAAAAAAATTGAAGTGAAGAAATAAAACCGAATACCTTCTGAAGTTGATTGTAGCTAACATCATCGCGATGCTTAGACCAAAACCCAAATGAGGCACTACTATATTGCTCATTTCTTTGCGCTAATCCTGGCATCCTTTGATTTCTTAAATTCTCTTTGATTTACAGTTATTTACCAATCTTTCCATCCCCGCTCTTCAATTCCGTGTTCTTTTTGCCGATCCAAAAGAATAACCGATTCAATCGGATTTAACAAAAAAATAAAATAAAATTCCGAGTTCGTGAAAATGATGATGGATGGTTTTCTTTTTTTTTTGTTCTCCTTTTTGGGGATCCAAATCGTATTGAATTTGAGAAAGAGATCGAAGAGATAATGGAAAAATCTGAAGGGGTGGGCTTTGAGGGTTGATGACGATGATCAGATTTGGAGCTGCATTTTATTTTTATTTTTTTTTTAATTTATAATCATATATTTTGTAAATGAAACTCAGTGAGAAAGGATCTTGAGGCTGCTTTGTTTGTTTTGGCCAAGGGGAAAAGGGAATGACGGTTAAATTGGAAACAAAGACTGATACATTAAGTTACAATTTATTACTTCTAAGGTTAAAAATAAAAAATAATTACTAAATAACTATCGGTTTTTTTTACCTGAAAGGCATACTCCGCCTTCACTAAGGTCTCACAAATTAATTGCCTATCAATATTATTGGATAATTAGAAATTCTATCATGCGAGAATCTATGTGAAAATGTGGGTAAAATACCTAAATATACCAAAAAAATTATTTAATTATGGAAAAGGGTTAGTTTCTGAAAAATTTACGGAAAAGGGTCGTTTCCCCACAAAACGCGTCTACGTTAGCACGTTTTGTAGGGAAAAACCAGGAAAGCGCGCCCTTGGGGACGCGCTTTAGCCCTGCAACGGTAAAAAAAAGGCCAAAATTTTTTTGACCGTTGGGCCCCCAACGGTAAAAAAAAACCTATAAAAACCCTCCAACCCTTTTATTTTTTTCACACTTTAATACTTACTCATTCTTCTCTCAAATTCTCTTTAAGTCCTTCAAACTTCCTCTGAAATTTCAAAATAGTCCTTTAATATTTACAAAAAAACCCTTTTTTAATTTTTTTAATATATTTTTTTTGAAACTTTTAAAATTTTCGATCGTATTACAAATGGCCGGGGAATTACTTCGTCTAGACAACAAGCACATCTCCGTCGATCAAATGCAAATGGTAAGTTTTAATTTTAATTTTTCAATATTATTTAATATTTTTAAGGTTTATGCAATTTTAATTAATTTTTATTTTATAATTTTTTAAACAGTCTGTAGATCGGGTGTTGCAATGTTATATTCGCAATATGCATGGTCCTCCATCGCCGTTGATCGAGAATTACTTGTGAGAAGCGGGTTTTTGGCACGTGGCCACGATAGGCTGGGGGTTCAAGTTGGAGCCGACTTTGATCAGTGCGTTGATAGAGAGGTGGAGACCCGAGACGCACACTTTCCATCTTCCATGCGGAGAGTGTACCATCACTCTGGAAGATGTGCTGTTGCAGTTGGGATTGCCGGTGGACGGGTCGGTAGTCACCGGGTCCGCAACTTCTACCGATTGGATGGCGTATTCTACGAGCTTCTGGGTGCCATTCCGGATAACATTCAGGGAGGTCGGATCGAGATGGCCTGGTTACGAGACACATTCCCGGAGCTGAATGAGGGTTCGACCGAAATAGAAAGAATACGATATGCTCGGGCATACATTCTGGAGATAATTAGAGGTTATCTAATGCCGGACCTGTCTAGAAACCTCGTACACTTGAAATGGCTGTTGAAACTTGTTGATTTTAGAGCAGCCGGTGAATTGAGTTGGGGGCCTGCCATGCTATCGAGGTTGTATCGGGAGATGTTCGGGGCGACACGGCCGAGTAAAGCGAAAATCGGAGGTTGCCTATCACTACTGCAGTCATGGGCACGATTTTGATTTCCATTTTTATGTCCTCCACTCGATCACCCATATTCATTTCCACTGATAACGAGGTAAACTTAATGTTATATTTTACAATTATTACGTAGATTTATAGTATAATTGTATGCTAAAAATTTATTTAATTAGCTGGAACCATTCGGCAAGTTATGCTGGAATACCTACCTCGCTTGAAGATATACGACTGCTATTGGACCAACGGTCGGAATCACAAGTAAGTCTCGAATTTCGTATTTATAATTTAGTATTTCATATTTAGTGTTTAGTATTATGTATATAACTAATATTTTGGTAATGTTAATATAGTTTCAATGGACACCGTACGAGGATCCGGCAATTCGGGCAGTAATTAAGGAGGAGTTCTTGCAAAATCCAAACAGTTGGCACATGAAGGTCTCATTGATCAACTATGCGACCATGGAGATGCACCAGTCAGATCGGGTTCTGCGACAATTTGGATTCGGGCAACCGATTCCCGTGCCACCTGAGGTGCTTGATGATGAGCACAAAGTGGACTTACGGCAGTTGCACACGGATTGGCCAAGATTTTGGTCAACATATATCGAGATGTGGGAGAACCGGTATGACTATTTACCTATCCTGGAACCGATCGTCGTTCTTGAGTTAGCGTGCCTGCCGGAATACATGCCATGGTTTAGGATCCATGGTAAGCCATATCTGTTGTCGGAATAAGAGAGGCAACGACAACTTCGTCAACAAAGGGAACGTCGGGGCCCTTTAAATCCAATGAGAAGGGGTGATGAGACGGCGCCATCAACAGCGCCGACACAGTCACCAGGCCCATCAACAACGCCCACACAGTCACCGGGCCCATCAGTTCAGCCGACGACACCGACATCACAGCCTTTACCCTTTATGCCAGGTGCGTACCCTGGCCCTTATATGTATCCTCCTAACCCATATATGTTTCCTTTTCCCAGTCCCACCCCAGGTTGGAATGCATGACCGGGTTCGAGTCTGTTCCCGACTACTTCGACTGGCCACCGATCTTGAGGCCGTCGTCGTGTGAGAGATCACAGGAGGCGCCGTCGGGGAGCACTTCTTTTTACCAGTCTCCTTCACGATACGGGATTCAGACACCCCCGCCGTGGTTTATGCAAACACTTCCGGGGTCGTTATTTTATCAAGGTGGGTCATCCTCGCAACACCCACAACCAGACCCACTGCCGGAAGAACCGGAATCCTCGCCCGAGGTTCCACGGCCCCTGCCGGAAGCTAGAAGAAGGAGGAATCGGTAGCAGAATCGCGACCACCCCGTGTGTAATCGATTCCACCAACATCAACATTGATTCGGATGGCTTTTTTATTTTTAATTGTAATATAATTTTTTATTTTTAATAAAATAAAAGTTATTTTTTATTTGTGTTTGTAATTTAATTTTAATATCTTCAATAAAATAGAAGTTGTTTATTTTTTTATATGTAATTTAATTTTAATTTTTTAATAAAATAAAAAGTTATTTTTTATTTTTGTAATTTATTTTTAATATATTTAATAAAATAATAGTTGTTTAATTTTTTGAAATTTAATTTTAATATATTTAATAAAATAAAAGTTGTTTATTTTTTTATTGTAATTTAATTTTAATATCTTTAATAAAATAGAAATGGTTTAATTTTTTATTGTAATTTAATTTTAATATCTTTAATAAAATAGAAATTGTTTAATTTTTTATTGTAATTTAATTTTAATATCTTTAATAAAATAGAAATTGTTTAATTTTTTATTGTAATTTAATTTTAATATATGTAATATAATAAAATAAGAATTTGTTTTTTATTTTTTATTTTTTGTAATTTAGTTTTAATATATTTAATAAATTAAAAAGTTGTTTTTTATTTTTTATTTTTTGTAATTTAGTTTTAATATATTTAATAAATTAAAAAGTTGTTTTTTATTTTTATTTTTTGTAATTTAGTTTTAATATATTTAATAAATTAAAAAGTTGTAATTTATTTTTTTTTTTGTAATTTAGTTTTAATATATTTAATAAATTAAAAAGTTGTTTTTTATTTTTTTTTGTAATTTAATTTTAATATCTTTAATAAAATAGAACTTGTTTAAATTTTTTATTTAAATTTAATTTTAAAAATAAAAGTCCAATATTTGTAATTTTATTGTAACTTAAAGATTTTTTTTTCCAAATTAGTCTTTCTACAAAAGTTCACCGTTTTCATCAACAAATAAATAGAATTTACATAGACACCAAGAGACAAAAAAAGTTATGAAGACTATCAACTATTCCGATTTGGACACGAGCGAGATGTATGGCCTGGGTTCCTACACCATCTGCACAACCTACCTTGGTTGCTCGTTTCTCGGATATCCATATTGTTGCTTATTCTACTCGAGCAAGGTCGACCTTTTGGTTTGCGCCTCAATTGTCTATCCGGCAACAGCTTATACGGTGCAAGCGATACTGACGGCCACTTACGTTCATCTAGGACTGGTGGGAATACTTGTCTCCACACGTTGTACATGTTTCTAATTTATACACTTCTTCGATATAGCTCATGGGATCAAGACGGAGATTCTGACAAGCCGCAAGTACATGAGCACATGGGTAACGAAGTGCATCAAATATCCCACAGTCGCAGGTCCTATTTGTCAAGTGTATACGATACTGCCCGCCAACAATACCTTGGTTCGGTCTGTCAAACTCCGTGACACGAAACCATAGGCTGTCGCGATCGTGACACACTGTGTGCATGGTGTTGGCCTGTGCCTTCCCCCTGTTTATTTCTTGCAAGACCTTCGGGCTCCATAAATGGCCTCCTTGCATTTGGCCTTTATAACTCGCTGCTCACTTCGAAAATAGTGCCGCTAAACGAAAATATGTCTCTCGCACAACTAATGTTATCAGTAGATGACGCGCTTCTTTTAGAACAGAATTTATGCATTCGGCTAGGTTTGAGGTCATATGTCCATATCGTAGGCCATCGTCGTATGCTTGTGTCCACTGTTCGAAAGGAATATTGCACAGGTAGTTTGCGCCTTCTTTGTTATCTGATCGCAAACTCACCAACATCTCCTGAAAACGGTCCTTATTGATCTCGTACCCTACCAATATACGTTGATAGCGAATATTACATACCACTCTTCAATTGAGAATAAATTGAATATTACAAACGAAATTATATTAATAGATATTACATATCCATATTGGTCTCTTGCAGTCGCTGACTTTTAGATTGATGTTGCCCGTAGTAGTTGGATGCAACATGGCAATATCGATGGTGTGTGCGATGCCACAGGCTTCCCTGGTGTTCTATTGTAGCTAATATTCCAGGGCCCCGATCCAATATAACGCATATATCAGGTTAGGGGCAGACATGCCTCCTTAACCTAGATAGGAAGAAGTCCCAGTCATCAGCTGACTCCCTCGGTGTTATTGCGAATGCAATCGGAAGGATTCTCCCACAGCCATCCTATGCTACAGTTAGCAATAGCCGATGCGTATATCTACCATACATAAAGGTACCGTCAATTTGTACCAATGGCTTGCAGTATATAAATGCATCTCGACGTTGCTTAAATGTCCAGAACAGACGCTTGAACACTGCGCATCCATGGAGCAAACGATCGTTGTAGTACGCCGGTTCCGTTTCAAGGTCTGTTTTATTGCCTGCGACATATCTCTCCAACACCTGACACCACTACCACACTTCATTATATGAAGCGTCCCACCGACCATGCAACTTTTCCAACGCCTTCTGCTTGGCTATCCAAGCCTTCCTGTAAGAGGGCGTGTACCCCAATTGGCTACGAATATTACCAATTAAGGTCAGCACTGTAGTCTTGGGATCGGCCTTCACCATCGGTATTATTAAGTCAGCCAACATGTCTGAATCCATCTTCGGATGATCTTGTGTAACACCTGTCAACGAAGTACGTTAAATAATGCAACATTACGTAATATTAGTATTATTCAAAAACATTGAACACATAGTGGTACTGTACCGGCAAGACATGTATGTGGACCTTTGTACTTTTTGATCTCCCACAAGCCTGTCCTTTTCCTCAACAACGCCATGATTTTCCATGAACATGTACCGTCTTGCACTGCACACTTCGCCTCGTACTTATTGAGCTTGGATTTAACCATGTTGTAGTTAACCCAGTTCTTGATGCTGTATTGTTTCAATGCAGCAAGAAAAGCATTCTTGTTGGAAAATTGGTTACCAACTTCTAATTCGTCCGAATCCAACGATGAAGTTGTACGGTCACGCGTCTGGTGTGGTAGTTCAGGAAACTCCAATGCATCGTCTTGAGATAGATCGATATTATGCATGTGGGCTGGAGGCGAGTACACCTTGAATAGCGGATCTTCTTCTTCTTTGTCTGAACCGCTCTCAACATCTTCAAGTACGATTGGAACAGGCTCCGATTCAGAAAATAATCCAACTTCTGCACCATCGGGCCCGGGCTCCCGAGGTGGATCCTCATCGGACTCATATCCGACCCACCATAATCTGTAACGAATGAGGGCCCCTCACCGGTGGATGTCGTGGGGAGTACATTATCCCTTCTTAAACATCTTTTGTAACGTTTCCAATCATATGTGGATTGCCAACAACTTGAAGTTGATGACATCCCCCAATACGTATTTCTATCATCGGACATTGAAGGACGGATATGCATGTCCCATCCACCAACCGAGTGTCGTGCAGGGGTTATGTTTTCCATACTACCACCGAACACGGGCACTTCCGTGTTCTGCCTCCCACTAACAGAGTGTCGGCTTGGGGTCGTGTATTCCCCTCAAATAGTAGTAGATGTTGAGGTCGAAGAAAGATCACTTGGAGATGAAAATTGTACATATACCTCAAGATAGGGTGATCCACTGGCAAGATGAGTCTCCACCATTGCCTCAAAGCTCCAAGGACTTTTGATGTCGAATGAGTCATATCTCACCGGATCAACCGAAGCGCAAAATCTATACTTAATAGACTGAACTTTTATTGGCATTGTTTCGAAGATTTTACACTTAATTCTTTTGTGAAGTTCTACCAAATCAATGTTCCGATTAAAACCCAGTCGCGCTATGTTCTTCGATAAAAAAACAACACCATTTTCGGTGTCACAATCCCCACCATCGTAGTAAATAACAGCATTAATACGTTCACTCATTTTCAGTTTCTATTTTTCTTTTGCCTCAATCTCTTATGCAACCTGAGAATAAAATTTGGCTGATTTATAGTCTAATTTTACCGAAGACTACTGTAGCAAAAGAGCGTCCACGTGGGAGCTCTTTTCAGTACTCCTGCTGACAGTGCATCCTGATGGAAGCGTTTTGGCCACTATTTGTTCAGAAACGTCTTCTCAAAATTATTTTATCGGAGACTACTATAGCAAAAGAGCGTCCACGTGGGAGCTCTTTTCAGTACTCTTGCTGAGAGTGCATTCTGCTGGAAGCGCTTTGGCCACTGTTTGTTCATAAACGTTTTCTTAAAATTATTTTACCAAAGACTACTGTAGCAAAAGAGCATCCATGTGGGAGCTCTTTTTAGTACTCCTACTAACAGTGCATCCTGCTGGAAGCGTTTTGGCCACTGTTTGTTCAGAAACGTCTTCTCAAAATTATTTTACCGGAGACTACTATAGCAAAAAAGCGTCCACGTGGGAGCTCTTTTTAGTACTCTTGCTGACAGCGCATCCTGCTTGAAGCGTTTTTGGCCACTGTTTGTTCAGAAACGTCTTCTCAAAATTATTTTGCCAGATACAACTGTCAAAAAATTCAATTAATTTTTTGGGCTAATATATTTTACCCAATTTACACTAGCCCAGAAACCTTAAAATGTCATACCCTAATTGGATGGGGAAGGAGCGCAAAAAGCGCGCCCCACGTCGGTAGCGTTTTTCTGGTGATTCAAGAGAAAGCGCCACTTGGGGACGCGCTTTCTGTGTTTTCCTACAAAAGCGTCTTTGACATGGGCTGCGTTTTATGGGGAAACGGCCCTTTTCCGTAAATTTTTTAGAAATCGGCCCTTTTCCGTAATTAAATGATTTTTTTGGTATATTTGGGTATTTTGCCCTGAAAATTTTATATTTAAAATACGGATGTTAATCTGAAAATAGTATATAATAAAAATGAAATTTAAAAATTTAAAATTAATAAATAATAACATATGAAATATATACAATATTAAAATGAAAAAATAGATTAAATTGTGAATAAAATGAAATTTAAACACGTAAAAGCATCATATTAAAAATACTAAATATATTACAATTATTTGTCATGATTTTATTATCAATTTTGAGTTAATGTCGAGTTGTGTAGGGGATAAACCCGATTAAGCAATGAACAAAGTGAATAAAATAAGAATTGAAAAGATCGAACATGCAAATTTTACGTAGAAAAACTCCTCAAGAGAGGATAAAAAGTCACGGGTAAAAGGAGATTTCACTATAATAAAGCAGAGTACAAAAGATGGGAATAACTAAAAGAAAAATCTGAAGCCCCACAAGAACAGCCCTTTGAAACAAAGAACAAAATTCTTTCAATCTAAATATTTTTTTTTGTTTAAAACTTGAAGTAACTAAGGCTTATTTATGGGCTGAAATTAGTAGCATATATGATTACAACAATTCTACGTTAATTAGAGTTTAAGTGGGAAACTAAAACCAGAGTTTAACTAAGAGAAGAAAAGCCAAACTAAATTTTGGTCAAAATAAGAGGCATTCTTCAAAAAAAATTCTCCACATTGACTTGTATTTGGACCAACTCCATTGTCAAGCCCTGTTATGGGCTTAACTGATTCTTCGTCTGATACTTACCAAGTCCAAGCAATGCTCGAACTTTGAAATTGAAAGGCTCTTTGTCAACATGTCGGTCGAATTGTGTTCTGTGTCAAATTTAAAAATATGAATATCCCCTTGAATGATCACTTATCGAGCAAAATGATAACAAATGTCTATATGCTTCGTTCTCTCGTGATGCATTTGATCTTCGGTGAGATGTATGACACTTTGACTATCACAATATATGACAATTGCCCCTTTTTAACTTACCAGATCACTGAATAGACCCCTTAACCAATTTATTTCTTTTACTTCTTCTTTAATTGCCATATATTCTGCTTCAGTAGTCGACAAAGCCATTATGGCTTGAACTGATGCTTTCCAAGTAATGACACAATTCCAAAAAGCAAATAGGTAAATCGTAAGAGACCTTCTTCGATCTAAGTCTCATGCATAATCAGAATCAACATATCCGATTAAACCCTTTTGAGTTCTTCCAAACTCTAAGCACATGTTAGAAGTACCCCATAAATATATGAAACTCCATTTAACTGCATACCAGTGTAACTTACCAGGATGGGCCATGTATCAGCTAACAACACTAACAACATGTAAAATATCATAATGAGTGCATACCATTGCATACATCAAACTTCCAACTGCACTTGAATAATGTACTTTTGACATATACCTTTCATATTCTTCATTTTGTGGGGAATCTGAAATTGAGAGTTTAGAATGTGCATCTAAAGGAGTACTTATCAATTTTGCATCTTACATCTCAAATTGCTCAAGGATTTTCTTAATGTACCTTTGTTGCGATAAAAATAATTTTTCAGAATGTCTATCTCTCAAATTTTCCATCCCCAAAATTTTCTTTCTTGCACTTAAATCCTTCATCTTAAACTTAGAGTTAAGCATGGTTTTAAAATTATCAATATCATATGGATTCTTAGTCGCAATTTACATATCATCAACATAAAACAACAAATTTATAAAAGAATCATCATCAGGACATTGTAGATAAACACAACTGTCATACTTATTTCGAGAAAAACCAATATTCAACATGAATGAGTCAAACTTTTTATACCACTGCCGATAAAAGTACTTTAAACTATAAAAAGTCTTTTGTAAGAGACAAACATAATATTTTTTACTTTCAAATTTGAAGTTTTTTGGTTGTTGCATGCAGATGATCTCCTCAAGGTCACTGTGATGGAAAGCAGTCTTTACATCTAATTGTTCTAACTCAAGATTAATTGATACAACAAGGGCCAAAAGATGTAACAACCCTTACCCGTGTTTGACGTAGGAACATGGTACAAGGCGTTACCTAACTTGAATACATACTCACATACATTTCCGAGTCATAAAAGTATGTTCAAATTTAAAATTTTTCAATTTGAATCATAAAGTCCTTAATATGAGCCCTCGAGGCTCAAAACACACTTTAGAAATGGTTCCGGACCAAACCGAGTTCTTTATAAAACTTTGGAAAATGTCAGTAAAAACAGGGCACACGCCCGTGTGGAAGGGCAACACGCCCGTGTGGTTGATAACATGGCCATGTTGAAAGACCGTGTAACACACACGGCCTAATCATATAGGGACACTCACCCATGTCCCAAGTCCGTGTGGACTTATTTCTCAATTCGAACCTATAGGAGTTTTCACACGGCCTGGCACACGCCCGTGTCCCTCACACGGCCTTGACACACCCGTGTCTTTGCCCGTGTGCAAAAACCTTGACATTCTGTTTCTGACGTCATCACCTCAATAAGGCCACATGGCCAAGGCATACGCCTGTGTCCTTAAACCATGTGGCGAATTAAATTCTTAAATTCAGGTGCAGAATTCACACAGCTTGGGCATATGCCCATGCCTTATGGTCGTGTCCTCCACAAGGTCGAGACACACGGCCGTGTCTCAATCTGTGTGGTTACTACTGGACATTCTGTTTTGGCAACTTAAGGTACAGGGGGACACACGGCCAGACTACAGTCCCATGGGGCAGGCCATATGTTGCACATGGCCTAGACACACGCCCGTGTGTCTACCCGTGTGGACATAAACAAGGTTATTTACCTAGTCCTTATTTGCACCAACGTAAACCCCATCAAATAACCTATTTATTCATGCATCAATAAACTAAATACTCAACCATGCAATTTGCATATCCATGAAAAACATCGTCATTTCGATATCTCAATAACAAATGGTAGCCAACATCCATGACCTTATACAAAATGGATTCGGACATAAACAAGGTTAGTTACCAAGTAACTTATTATTCACCAACATAAACCCCATCAAATAACCTATTTATTCATGCATCAATAAACTAAATACTCAACCATGCAATTTGCATATCCATGAAAACATCGTCATTTTGATATATCAATAACAAATGGTAGCCAACATCCATGACCTTATACAAAATGAATTCATTTCAAGACAAGCCAACACCTTTGGCCAAATCAATATGACACTTAACAAAAGACTAAGTCCCTATACATGCCATACTCAAAAAGGATGAATCTAGCTATACCAAGTGTTCAAATTGATAGTGTGATCAAGCCTCCGACGTTCTTTGATCCCTGTGCTAACTTGGTGGCACTATTAAAAAATGAAAAGAGAGGGAGTAAGCATAAAGCTTAGTAAGTCGCATGTAAATAATTAACAATAATTACCTTGCAATATCATACTCATAACATATTATAAACTTGCATATAATTCTCATATAATCAAAGGCATAACTTACTCATTTCCTTCTTTACTAATCATACAACATATTTCGAGCTCATTTCAAATCTCACCACATCCCAAATACATATCATAAACGTTGCTCACATTTACATGGACTTATACCCTGCACTTGTCATCACATAATCTCACGTATTTTTGCTTAGTCAAGGTTTCTCAATGAACACTTCGGAATAATATCATATGCACGGTGGTTTCACGCACAACCCACCAATAATAAATAACATGGTGGTATCACACACAGCCCACCAACAATAATAAATATGGTGGTATCGTACACAGCCCACCAATAATAAATAACACGGTGATATCACACACCACTCACCAATAATCACTTATTCAAAGTGTTTATCCGAGAATTTCCTCACTTTCTATCATTTTAATATATGTCAACAATATTCATAGCAATAATCAAACATATTATGCAATATCAATGGTTATAAGCATAATAACAATAGAGTTGTATTATTCACATACAACTTACCTCGATATATAAAATTTGGGTGACTATTTCGATTTAGTCCACTATTTTGGTTTTCCCCCTGTCTAAGTCCGGACTCCGTTTTTCTCGATCTATAATAACAAATTCACTTATTTAATCACCACATTATTCAAAACATTTCAAAGTTTCTATTTTGGAAAAATTACCGTTTTGCCTTTAGACTTTCACAAAATTACAATTTTGCCCCTAGGCTCGTAATTTATTTTTCATCAAATTTCCTCATTTAACAAGCCTAGCTGAACATTTATTACTCTTATAGCAACTCACAATACCAATTATTTCAAGCATTTACTACCCATTTTACAACCTTTACAAAAAAGGTCATTTTTAGGTGTTTTCATGAAAAATCTCTTCACAAAAGATGTTTATTTAACAACCAAGTTTCATTTTCTTCCATAAAATTTCAACAAACAACACTAATGCTCTCATGGAAAAACCTTATACGTTCAACCATTTTGCAAAATAGTCCCCTCATTAGCTAGCTTAAGCTACAAGGGTTCCAAAAGTACAAAAATTATCAAAAATGACTATCAAGATGACTTACTTGCAAGGGTTTAAGTTGATGAAAATTTTAAGCTTTACAAAGCTCCTATTTTGTTGAAATTTTCGGTGGTAGAGGAAAATGAAAAAGTTGATATCATTCCTCTTTATTTTATTTTATTTTATTTCTAGTCACAATTTATCACCTAATTTCACCAACTTTGACCAAATTTCCAATTCTTTGTCCCCTATGGCCGGCCAACTCTTTCTTAAAGGCCTAATTGCACATTGAGGACCTCTAATTTAAGGTTCTCTAGCTATTTAACACCTCTAGCTTGTAAAATAAAACTTTCAAACTTTATGCGATTTAGTCCTTTTTCGCAATTAAGCATGAAATCACTAAAATTAATTCACCAAAATTTTAATGCACTCATATAATCATGCTATAACACATAAAATAATATTTAAATAATTTTCTCCAACCTCAGATTAGTGGTTCCAAAACTGCTATTCCGATTAGCCCCTAAATCGGGCTGTTACAATTCTTCCCCCTTAGGGATTTTCATCCTGAAAATCTTACCAGTGAAAAGGCTCGAATATTGCTCTCTCATAGATTCCTCGGGCTCCCATGTGGCCTCTTCAACCCCATGTCTATGCCATAATACTTTCATGAGTGCTATACTTTTATTCCTCAACTATTTGACTTCCCATGCCAAAATTTTAACTGGCTCTTCACCATAAGTCATGTCCGGTTGAATTTTAACCTCTGTCGGCACAATCACATGTGAAGGGTCTGATCGGTAACAACGCAACATAGATACATGGAATACATCATGAATCTTTTCTAGCTCAGATGGTAAAGCCAAACGATAGGCTACCGGCCCTATCCTCTCGGTAATTTCATACGGTCCGATAAAACGTGGACTTAATTTGCCTTTTCTACCGAATCTAAGGACTTTCTTCCACGGGGATACTTTCAAAAATACCTTATTACCCATTTGAAACTAAATCTCTTTCTGTTTCAAGTTCGCGTAGGATTTCTGTCTATCCGAAGCAGCCTTCAAATAGTTACGAATCACTGTTACTTTCTCTTCGGTTTCTCTGACTAAGTCAACCCCGTGTATCTGATTTTCCTTGAGTTTGGACCAATACAAAGGCGTTTGGCATTTACGCCCATATAATGCTTCATAATGCGCCATTTTTAAACTCGCCTGAAAACTATTATTGTAAGCGAACTCTACCAACGATAAATATTTTTCCCAACTATCTTGGAACTCAAGAACACAACACTGCAGCATGTCTTCAAATATCTAAATTACCCTCTCTTATTGACTGTCGATTTGCGGGTGAAAAACAGTACTAAAATTCAGTTTTGTCCTCAATGCTTATTGCAACTTTTTCTAAAACCGTGATGTTAACCTCGATCCCTATCTGAAATGATTGATACGGGTACCCCGTGAAGTCTCACAATTTTAGAAACATACAAATCGACCAACTTCTCAAGTGGGTAATCGGTACGTATCGGTATGAAATGAGCCGACTTAGTTAACCTATCAACCACCACCCATACTGCATCCTTCTTTCTTGACGTCAACGGCAAACCAAATACAAAGTCCATGGTAATACGGTCCTATTTCCACTCGGGAACCATCACGGGCTGAAGTAAACCCGAAGGTACTTAGTTTTCAGCTTTCACTTGCTGACAAATTAAACACTTAGAGACAAACTCAGATATGTTTCTTTTCATTCTTAACCACCAATACATCTTCTTCAGGTTATTATACATTTTTTCACTACCCGGATGGATAGACATACAACTGCTATGTGCCTCATGCAAAATCTTCTGAATAAGCTCATCATTTTTGGGTATACAAATTCTATCTTGAAACATTAAACAACCATCTGAACCAATCCTAAAATCTGATTCTATACCTGTCTCGCACTGATTTATCTTAGCTTGTAATTTTTTATCACTTTTCCAAGCTTCACAAATTTCTTGCAGAAATATCGGTCTAGCTCTTAACTCGGCTAAAATTGAATCATCGTCAGTCACAGAAATTGAGTATTCATATTCATCAAGGCAAACAATGACTTCCTACTTAAGGCATCAACGGTCACATTCGCTTTTCCAGGGTGATAGTCAATTATCAACTCATAATCCTTTATCAGTTCTAACCATCTCCGTTGCTGTAGGTTTAACTCCTTTTAAGTCATCAAATACTTTAAACTTTTAGGTCGATGAATACTCGACATTTTTTGCCATACAAATGGTGTCTCCAAATCTTCAATGCAAACATTATGGCGGTCAGCACTAAATCATGAGTCGGATAGTTTTTCTCATACGGCTTCAATTGTCTCGAGGCATAAGCTATTACCTTGCCTTCTTGCATAAGTACATACCCTAATCCATTTAAGGATGCATCGTTATACACCAAAATTCCTTTCTCGGTTCTGGTTGCACTAAAACTGGGGCTTTAGTCAATAATGCTTTTAGTTTCTCAAAACTCTGTTGGCACTTCTCTGTCCATTCAAACTTAACATCTTTCTGTAGTAACCTCGTCATCGGAGTAGTAATCATGGAAAATCCTTTGAAAATCGTCTGTAGTATCTCGCTAAGCCCAAAAAGCTTCTAATCTTCGATACATTCCTCTGTGGTTTCCACTCAACAATAGCCGAGATCTTACTCGGGTCAACTCTAATTCCATCACCCGACACGATGTGTCCTAAGAATCTGACCTCTCAGAGCCAAACTCACTTTTGCTAAACTTGGCATACAACTTCTTATCTCTTAAAGTTTGCAAAACAGTTCTCAAATGCTCCGCGTGCTCACTTTCATAACAAGAATAAATTAGTATGTCATCAATAAAAACAACTATAAACTTATCCAAGTATGGTCTGAAAATACGGTTCATTAAATCCATAAACACAGCAGGAGCATTTGTCAAGCCAAAGGGCATGACAAGGAACTCATAATGGCCATACCTCGTCCGAAATACAGTTTTCGGTACATCTTGTTCCTTAACTCTCAATTAGTAATAACTGGACCTTAGGTCTATTTTAGAAAACACTGTGGCTCCCTTCAATTGGTCAAACAAATCGTCGATCCTTGGTAAAGGATACTTGTTCTTAACCGTCACCTTGTTGAGCTATCGGTAATCTATATACAATCTCATCGACCAATCTTTCTTTTTCACAAAAAGTATAGGAGCACCCTACAGAGAATAGCTCGATCTCGTAAAACCCTTATCTGTCAACTCTTGTAACTGAGCTTTCAATTCATTTAAATACGGGGCATCAAAATAGGTGTCGTACTAGGGACCAACTCAATACCAAACTCGACTTCCCTAGCTGGGGGCAATCCAGGTAACTCTTCCGAAAACACGTCCAAGTACTCACATACCACAGGCACTGACTCAATCTTTACTTCCGACCCTTGGGTATTCAACACAAATGCAAGATAGGACTCATACCCTTTTCTCATGTATTTTTCAGCAGTCATAGAAGAAATTAGTACCGATAAGCTATCCAGTTCACCTGATTCAACCCGAATAATATCCTCATTTTTACATCTTAGTTCAATAAACTTACTACTACATTTTACTAACACGTTATGAACAGTCAACCAATCCATGCCAAGAATTAAGTCAAATACGTCAAACGGTAGTAGCATAAGGTTAGCCAGAAAACCATGGTCTTTAATCATCAATAGACAGTTTCTACACACTTTGTCAACTATCACATGCTTGCCTAACTGGTTTGACACTTTTATCACAAATTCTGTAGACTCAACAAGAATATTCATGCTAGACACCAATTTCATACAAATATAGGAATAGGTAGACCCCAGATCAATCAAAGCAATAATAAAGATATCATGAAGAGAAAAAGTACCTGTTATCACATTTGGAGATGATGCCTCTTTGCAAGCACGAATGGCATATGTCCTTGCAAGAGCTCTACCCTCTAATCTCACAGTGGAATCTCTAAGCGCACCTCTACTGCTAGCCCCACTTCCCGGGTTCTTCTGTGGTCTATCTCGAAGGAGTATTACTCGCTCGCACATCTTGCTTTCTGTCTTTCTCATCCATCTCAAGACAGTCTTTGATCAAATGTTCTCAAGAACTACACTTATAACAAGCTCGGTTATTTCCCCAACACTTTCCAATATGTTGTCTACCAAATCTCTGACACTTGGGTTTATTAGACTTCACATTACCCACACTTGCCATAAAGGTGGCTTGAACTTTAGAGTCCAAATATGTTTTACCATGATCTCAGTGTGAATACTCAGATGAAATAGTCATTCGAGGATTTGTTTCCTTGGACTCTTTGATTGGGATTGGAATGACTTACTCATCGGCCTTTTCCTTGCATCTCGGGCCTTAATCATAGCCTTTCTTTTCCCTTTGGCCAATTCCTCGGCCTTGCAAGCTCTCTCTACTAGCATAACAAACTCTTTCAACTCTAGAATACCAACAAACAACCAGATATCCTCATTTAAGCTGTCTTCAAACCTTTTGCACATGATGGCTTTGGTGGATATGCACTCCCGAGCGTATTTGCTGAGCCTGACGAACTCACGCTCATACTCCGTTACTGTCATTCGACCTTATTTTAATTCTAAAAATTCCTTCCTTTTCTGATCTATAAACCTTTAACTGATATACTTTTTACAGAACTCTTCCTGGAAGAATTCCCAAGTTATCCTCTCCCTTGGTACAACTGACACAAGGGTGTTCCACCATTGATAGGCAGAGTCTCGCAAGAGTGACACCACACACTTCATGCACTCCTCAGGTGTGCGACAACTCATCGAATACTCTAATGGTATTTTCTAGCCAGAACTCTGCCCTCTCTGGATCATCATCTATATTCGCTCTAAATTCCTCGGCCCATTGTTTCTGGATTTTGTCTATCGGAGGTTTTTCTTTTCTAATTGTTTCCACTACTTGGGGAGTTGTAGGGGCAGACTGTGGAATTGGAGGGGGTGGAGGAGGTTGAGTGTTCGGGTTTGCACGAACAAACTCCGAATACCATACATTTATCATATGGAAGAAGACTTCTCTAGCCCCTCTGCCCTGACTCAGTGTCATGGGCCCACTTTCTACTGGCGTGGTCCTTTCAGCGAGAGCCGGCGCATTACTTTCTACATTAATCGCCACTACTCCGTCAGGATCCATTTACTATATAAAAACATATTTTAAATTGTCAGGAGTCATCACACTATCATAATTCATATATGTCATGTATAGTTAGACTCGTACACACGGTAGGTTAGTCTGAGAATCAACTAAACCATAACTCTGATACCATTAAATGTAACACCCTTTACCCGTGTTTGGCGTCGGAACAGGGTACAAGGCGTTACCTAACTTGAATACACACTCACATACATTTCCGAGTCATAAAAGTGCGTTCAACTTTAAAACTTTTCAATTTGAATCTTAAAGTCCTTAATATGAGCCCTCGAGGCTCAAAACACACTTTAGAAATGGTTCCAGACCAAACTGAGTTATTTAGAAAACTTTGGAAAATGTCACTAAAAACAGAGGCACACGCTTGTGTGGAAGGGCAACATGCCCGTGTGACCTGATAACATGGCTATGTCGAAAGACCGTGTAACACACACGGCTTAATCATATAGGGACACATCTATGTCCCAAGTCCATGTGGATTTATTTCTCAATTCGAACCTACAGGAGTTTTCACACGGCCTGGCACACGTCCGTGTCCATGGCCCGTGTCCCTTACACGGCTTTGACATGTCCGTGTCTTGGACCGTGTGCAAAAAACCTTGACATTCTATTTCAGACGTCATCACCTCAATAAGGTCACACGGCCAAGGCACACGCCTATGTCTTTAGACCGTATGGCGAATTAAATTCCTAAATTCAGGTGCAGACTTCACACGGCTTGAGCATATGCCCATGTCCTATGGCCGTGTCCTTCACACGGTCGAGACACACGATCGTGTCTCAGTCTGTGTGGTTACTATTGGACATTATGTTTTGCCAACTTAAGGTGCAAGGGGACACATGGCCTGACTACCCGCTCATGGGGTAGACCGTGTGTCGCACACGTCATAGACACACACCCGTGTGTCTGCCCGTGTGGACATGAACAAGGCTATTTACCAAGACCTTACTTGAACCAACATAAACCCCATCAAATAACCTGTTTAGTCATGCATCAATAAACCAAATACTCAACCATGCAATTTTCACATCCATTAAAAACATCGTCATTTTGATATATCAATAACAAATGGTAGCCAACATCCATAGCCTTATACAAAATGAATTCATTTCAAGACAAGCCAACACCTTTGGCCAAATCAATATGACACTTAACAAAAGACTAAGTCCCTATACATGCCATACTCAAAAAGGATAAATCTAGCTATACCAAGTGTTCAGATTGATAGTGTGATCAAGCCTCTGACGTTCTTTGATCCCCGTGTTAACTTGGTGGCACTATTAAAAAATAGAAAAGAGAGGGAGTAAGCATAAAGCTTAGTAAGTCGCATGTAAATAATTAACAATAATTACCTTACAATATCATACTCATAACATATTATAAACTTACATATAATTCTCATATAATCAAAGGCATAACTTACTCATTTCCTCCTTACTAATCATACAACATATTTCGAGTTCATTTGAAATCTCACCACATTCCAAATACATATCATAAACATTGCTGACATTTACATGCACTTATACCCTGCACTTGTCATCACATAATCCCATGTATTTTCGCTTAGTCAAGGTTTCTCAATGAACACTTTGGAATAATAACGGATGTGCGGTGGTTTCGTACATAGCCCACCAATAATAAATAATATGGTGGTATCGCACACAGTCCACCAACAATAATAAATATTGTGGTTTGCATACAGCCCACCAATAATAAATAACACGGTGATATCGCACACAGCCCTCCAATAGTCACTTATTCAAGGTGTTTATCTGAGAATTTCCTCACTTTCCATCATTTTAATAGATGTCAACAATATTCATAGCAATAATCAAACATATTATGCAATATCAATGGTTATAAGCATAATAACAATAAAGTTATATTATTCACATACAACTTACCTCGATATACAAAATTTGGTTGACTATTTCGATTTAGTCCACTATCTTGGTTTTCCCTTGGTCAAAGTCTGGACTCCATTTTTCTTGATCTATAATAACAATTTCACTTATATAATCACCACATTATTCAAAACATTTCAAAACCATTATCTATTCTCAACTGCTTCACGAATTTTTTAATTTTTTGTTCTAATAGTGTCTTCCACTGTTTGAAGATTCCGAAGACATCACTTTTCTGTTTTAAGAAATAAACCCAAAATTTTCTGAAGTGAACATCAATAAAAGTTAGGAAATATTTATTATCTCCTTTTGAGATGTCAAAAGATGGACCCTATAAATCAGAATAAATGTAATCTAGAGCCCCTTTTATTCTGTGCACCGCTGAATCAAAATTAACTCGAGTTTGTTTCCCGAAAACACAATGCTCGTAGAAACGTAACTTACCAACACCAGTGTCTTTGAGAAAACCTCTAGTGCACAAGAATGTCATATCTTTCTCACTCATATGAACTAGTCGCATGTGCCAAAATTTGGTTAAGTCATAATCGGTGGAAAAATGTCACGTCGTGTCGTTGCAACATTAGGTTGATTCTCATCGCAACGTGATGGCGATTTCAGCTTTTCTTCGATAATCACAACCACAACAGTAATCGTTGATCCTTGGAGAACATATATGCTACACTTTTTCTATCCTCTCATCACAACAAGAGCCCCTCGAGAAAACTTTAAGCCATTTGACTCAAAAACTATCTTACAACCGTTAAAATCCAAAATTCCCAATGAGATAAGATTTTTCTTTACATCAGGAACATACTTGACATCTGAAAGTGTCTGAATAATTCTATCTTGCATCCTAATTTGTACTATTCTGATTCTGAATATTTTACATGGAGAGTTATTCCCCATCAGTGTAACAACCCATTTTTAGTGAAATAGGAACAGTGGTTTTGGGACCACAAATTCGATGAGTAAATTATTATTTTAATGTCTATATAATGTTAGTAGGGTTGTATGAAAATTTTGTTAGGAAATTTTGACATTTGCATGTTTAATTATGTGAAAAGGACTAAATCGTAAAAGGTGCAAAAGTAGAGTTCTTGTAGCTAAAGGTGTTAAATATCCATGAAACTTAAATATGAGTGGAATTAAATGGTATATAGACCATTTATAATGTTAGTGGATTTTTATGGACACAAATTAAGTTATTTTAAGTTAAAAATGTAAGGTTAATAAAGTAATTTAATTAATAATGTAAAAGAAAAATAAAGAAAACAATTATATAATCTTTCTAAACACTTTTCTCCACAGAAAATAAGAAAGAAATCTCCATTGTTGCACCTTGAAGATTCAGCTAGCATTGTCCATTGCACATAACTGATTCTTGAGTTCGTTTTTAATGATTTTTATGTTTTCGGGATCGTTGTAGCTTAATCTAGCTAACCCGGTGATTAATTTGCAAAACTGTTAAAGACATAGGGTTTTTCCATGAATGTTCTTTCATGATTCTTCATGTTTTATGAAAGATTATGAGTCATTGTTGATAAATAAACAAGTTTTGTAAATGGATTTTTGATGAAATTTTCATTTAGGGACTTATTTGTAAAAGAAGTAAAATTTCATGGTATATTTGAAAAATTTTGATTTGTATGTGTTGATATAGGTCCCTAATGAATTTGGATTGTATGAAATGAGGATGAAAATGTTTAGATTTCAATTTATGAGCTTAAGGACTAAATTGTGAAAATTTAAAATGTTAGGGTAAAAATGGTAATTTTGTAAAAATATGAAATGTGGATTGAATTGAATAATAGAAGTATTAAATGGATTGAATTTATCTATTTAGATTAAGATAGACCTCGTACGAATTTAGATCGGGGAAAAGAAAAAGCGTCAAATTGATCGACTACGTTTTTACGCTTTTGTTTGTCGAGGTAAGTTCGTATGATTAAATAGTGTTTTAATGTTGTAATGATTTATATGTTAATGTATTATTTTCCATGTAACCATATGATGTATGTCCAACGATGTCACGATGATTATCGAGCCCCATTTGAACTTTAGGAATTCGTATGATACAAATGACATGTCATTAGGGTTTTCATGTTTCAGGGGTTGGTCTTAAATGTCCTACCAATGGTTGAGGTCCTGCAGTTGTTGCAGATACTCCATAGCTCATGTAAGTAGCATTGTGTTGCTTACATCTCGACCCACAGCTCGTGTGAGTAGGCCCATTTCACAGCTCGTGTGAGCAATGATGTAAAGGAAAAAGGAAAGGTTACAATTATATGTTTAGCACACTTTGTGTGAGCTTTCCCGCGTATCCGATGTTATTCTAAATGGTTCAATGAGTATGAAAAGGAAAGGAACGGTAAGTGTTCAAAAAAACTATATCATGAAATTAGGAGCAGGATTGAGATGGAAAGTTTCAATGAAAGTATGTTATGTTTATGAAAATGATGCATTCAAAGGAAACATGTTCATGTACAAATAGCTTACCTTATGTTAATTCAAGTGAATTATATTTGAATGATCTAACATGTGTTGAAGATGATGCTTAGGCTTGTGCCAAGCTTATGGTTGGATTATGTTATGCTTAATCTTAATGTTATGTATTGAAATAGTAAATTATGTTCATGTTTTACAAACTTACTAAGCATTATGTGCTTACGTAGTTTTCTTTCCTATGTTTTTATGGACAATTGGAAGCTCGATCGGTTTGGAAGCTTGTCGGAGATCCATCACACTATCCATTAATTATATCAGTAGTTTTTGATGTTTTGGCCAAGTTTATATAATGGCATGTATAGGTGGACTTGTGTTTGATGTTTGGTTGAATGCCTAGATGTTAAATTTGGTATGTATGAGTTAATCGTTATGTTACCATTTTGATGATGGTTGAGTTGTGTTAATTTGGTACATATGATGCATGAATAGTATGGCTCAAATGGTAAGTTTATATTGAAATGGTATAAGTCAAGTTATGGTATGTTTTAAGATGGAAATGAATTAGATGTTTATGAATGATTTTAGACTATTGAATTGGTTATTTCATGTTGGTTTTGGTCATATTGTAATTCCTTGATCATGAGTTCAAAATGCTTTTAGGTACATCCTTGATTTGGTGATGGAAATGACTTAATTTTGGCCAATTCCATGTCCACACTCCCTGAGACACGAGCGTGTGACTCAGCTGTGTCTGACACACGTCCGTGTGTCCCCTGTAGGTTTTGATGCATGCAAGTCAGGCTGTTACACAGCCTAGCACACGGGCGAGTGGAGCCATTTCGAGAGTTACACGGCTTGGCACACGAGCGTGTGGCTTGGCCGTGTGACATAACTCAGAGATTTACATGGGCACAAACACGGGCTGGGACATGGCTGTGTCTCTATTTTGATTGTTACACGGCCTAAGACGCAGGCGTGTGTCTCAGTCGTGTGAGTTACACGGCCTGGCCACAAGACCGTGTGACCCTTATAGTCCAAATTTTTTATCTTTTCTTGAAATTTCCAAATGTTTCCAATTCAGTTGCGGATTGTTTCTAAATTATTTTTTTTGGGCCTTGAAAGCTAGATTTAGGGACAATATGTACAGGAATGAATTTTTTATATTATGTTATGTCAATGTATGAAATGTATGATGTAATGTTCAAATTGTACGATAATGCTCTGTAACCCTATTCCGGCAATAGATACGGGTTAGGGGTGTTACAATCACCACAACACCACCTTCAACTGAACTGTACGTGTAGAATTAGCCTCTGTTGGGAAACATGTGATAGGAATACCTTGAATCTAAGATCCATTCGGAAGTAAGGTGAGAGCTTTCGCTCGTTGACACCAACAAAAAATCATCACCTTTGTCCTTGGCTACACTAGCATAACAACTTTGACTTTCTACTTATCTTTCCCATCGTTTTTGGCATCCCTTTTGATTTTATTATGAAGTTTCCAACAATTTGCCTTAACATGGCCCACCTTTTTTTTCAATAGCCACAATATTTGTCACGATTTCTAGATTTGAACTGTAACAACCCGATTTTGGGTCTAGTCGGAACAGTGGTTTCAGGACGACAAATCTGATGCAGTAAAACTCATTTTTATTATATTTTTATGGTTTACAATTTTATGAAACGATTTTATGAAAATTTCATTAAAAAATTTTGACGTTTGGGCACTCAATTTAGTTAAAAGGACTAAATTGTAAAAAGTGTAAAACTTGAATCCTATATGTTAAAGGTGTCCAATTTCTATGAAATTATAAATTAGAGGTCCTTAAATGGTAATTTGACCATTGGTTAAGTTGGTGGACAAAAATGGATATGGTTTGGTTTGTTTCTAAAGTTTTTCATTAAAGGCATTTTAGTAATTTGGTAATTAAATGAGTTAAAAGCCAAATTAAAAGCCAATTTTTGTCTATTTTCTTCCTCATGGCCAAAATTCACAAGGGGGAAGCCATAGGTAGGGTTTGGCCACTTCCAAGCTTGATTGTAAGTCCGTTCTTGCCCCGTTTTTAATGCTCTTTACATTTTTGAAGTCGTTGTAACTCGATCTATCTATTTCTACCATCAATTTGAAGAGATGTCAAGGTCTAAAATTTTACCTATGATGGATATTTGTGTATTTTGATGTCTAATGGTAGAAAATGTATGTTAGGTGTATGATAAACGACTTTTGCTAAGTGATTTTCAGTAAAAATGCCTAAAAGGACTTGTTTGTAAAAATTGTAAAATGAGTAGTAAAACTATGAATAAATTAAAATTGTGGGCTGTTATATGTATGAAAATGGTTCGGCTAGGCTTGGGTTTTAAAGAAATTGAATGAAAATCATTTTACGAGCCTAGGACTCAAATGTAAAATGTTAAAAGTTTAGGGAAAAAATGTAATTATTGCCATAATGTGACTTTTGGACTGAAATGAATAATGTTTTGATTAAATGAGATGAATTTGGTATTATAGATTAAGAAAAAAAACGAGGTTTGGACCTAGAGCAGGGAAAAAATGAGTATTTGACGATTTAGCCCTTTTTGCCATTTTTTATGTCGAGGTAAGTTCGTATGTAAATAATGCATTTTTATATTTATGTTTTAAATTCTTTAAATTTGTATGAATTGTGACTGACTCTATGGAAGTATTCGTCAAAGTTTTGACAAGCGAGAAATCTCGGTTGAACCTTAGGAATAGACAGGATACAAATGTCATGACATTAGGGTTACTGTGATTACGTGTAAGACCATATATGGGATATGGCATCTATATGAGACTTCGTGTAAGACCATAGTTGGGCTATTGGCATCGATAAGAGATCCCATGTAAGACCATATCTGGGATATGGCATCTATATGAGACTTCGTGTAAGACCATAGTTAGGCTATTGGCATCGATAAGAGATCCATGTAAGACCATATCTGGGGTTTGGCATTGGTATGGTATTGTGTGTGCGAGATTCCCGAGTATCCTTTAGTATTCCAAGTGGTTCAACGGGAAATTCAATGGGTATGTCAAAGATGAGAAAGCACGTGAATATGTTATGTGATGGTACAAGTATATATATAAAACTCAAAAAAAATGAGCTCAGTATATGATGAACAAGTGGCAAGATTGTGATTGAGTAAGTTGTGCTTATGAAGCTTAAATAACATTTATGTTGAAATGTGTTATGTAGTTCATATGATGAGCTATTAGTATATGACAATTAAGTTGATATGTGTTATGTTGATATTAAACGACATTTATGTTCATATGACATTTATGAAGTTTAATGACATTCATATTGATATATGTTATGTTATTCATATGATGAGCTATAGGCAAGAATGTGATTGAGTAAATTACACTCATGAAGTTTAATGACATTTATGTTGAAATATGTTATGTTATTTATATGATGAGCTATTGGTAAGATTGGGATTGGATAAATTGCGTTTATGAATTTTTAATGACATTTATGTTAATATTTGTTAAGTTATTTGTATGTAAAGTGTATGAATAATGTTTTGTATTATTTGCATATGAATGTACTAAGCTATATAGCTGACTCCCTTCCTTTCTCATGTCTTTTAGGGTTTTTAAGCTAACAAGGGTTGGAGTTCGTCGGAGATCCTATCACACTATCAAGCTGTCATTTTAGGTATAAATGAATTCAAGTGTTTTAAGTCTATGACATGTATAGGGACTTATTCATTTTGTTAAATGTGTCATTGTGATTGTAGCCAATGTGTTGGCTTGTGATTGTCAAAGGTTTGTTTTGCTATTTGGCCATGTAAGTTGGCTCATATTGGCTAACATGGTTGTAAGCCTAAGTATATTCATATATGTGTCAATGTCTATGGTGATATGATCATGGTATGCTTGGTGAATGTGAAATGTTTGGAATTGTGATTTATAGCATGATTGTGTGATTTTTGGAAATGTGACCTATTGATGAGATGAGGAATTTGAGTATCATTTGGTAACTTGAAAGTAGTTGAATGAAGCCTAATGAATGTGAAATTTTTATGTTTGATTTAGGGCTTAATAAATGTAGTGAATATGTTAGACAAAGATATAAAGTTGATATGTTTTAACCATGAATGTGGAATCTTTCATAGATTGGTGAGGAAAGGTTGATGTTCTAAGCATGATAAATAATGGCATGAGGATGACATGTTATTGTCTTGTTTGTGGCTGTTTGGTTGCATTTATATGCTTGAATTTGTGCCATGTGATGTTATGTTGACGTGTTCGAGTGAGGGTGGAAAAATGGCTTGGTAAATAGCCTTGTCTTTGTCCACACGGGTAGACACACGGGCGTGTATAGGCCATGTGTGACACACGGTCCACCCCACGGGCATGTGTTCCGGCCGTGTGTCCCCTGCACCTTAATTGTTGCAAAACAAAATGTCCAGAATTGAGCACACGGGCAGAGACACAGGCGTGTGTCTCAGTCGTGTGTGCTACACGGCCTAGCACACGGGCGTGTGGCACGGCCGTGTGGCACAAGTCAGAGAGCACCCTAATTTGAACACGGTCTGAAGCACGGGCGTGTCCCAGGGTCACACGGGTGTGTCCCTTGGACCACATAGGTGTGTGAGCCCTATTGCTAGCAAAATTTTTCTAAGTTTTATAAAAATTTCTAAAGTTCTCAGTTTAGTCTCGAACCGCTTCCAAAGCATGAATTGAGCTCGTAAGCTCGTTTTAGGGATGATATGAATGTGTATGAATGGTTTTAATTTGGACGCCAATTTTATGACTCAGAATTGTGTGATTGCTTGTGATGTGAGTCCGATAATGCCTCGTACCCTATTCTGGCGCAGAATACGGGTAAGGGGTGTTACATAGACCTTGCTTTAGACCTTTTTCAATCTGTCTTTCTGGTTTGTTGTCTCTCTCTTGGAACTAGAATTCAGGCTTGCCTATTTGATTTTTGTTTGTATAACACCCCAAACCGGGCCCAAACACCACGACCGGATCTGGTACGTCACTAAGAAAATTTTGGAAAAAAAACATGTCGTATTTTCAGAAAATATTTTTCTAAAGTTTATCTTCTTATTCGAAAGAAATTTAATAGTTGATAGTTTAAATAAAATATGCCTTTATAAATTAAAAACCCAAATTTAAATACATGCATTAGTTCAATAAGAATTTAAATAACTAAAAGTAATTAAAGCCCAAAATAAAACAAAACATAAACTAGTGGCCCATGGCCTTATTACAATGAGATTTAAAATCCATTAATTAAAAATGTAAAGTATTAACTTGAATCTTTTTGGTGGATCCAGATGTTCTTTTGCATGGCCACCTTGCGTTCCTCTCCAGCCCGATCCGAAGCACTAGGTATCACCTGAAAGGTTAATTAATAGGGTGAGTCGCGAGACTCAGTGTGCAACCCTCATGCACCACTAGATTTTGGCCTTAGGCCCATAAAACAGATTAATAATTTCATTTATAAAAAAAAAAAATAACAAATAATATGCAAGGCCTAACCCGTTTACCTAGGTTTCCACCGCTACATGCCCCCGTACTAGCCATTCACACCATTGGGGATTTTAACAATCGACCCACACCACTACACGCCGAGATGGCAGTCATGCTGCTCATCAACATATTATGGCCGAAGCCCTTATAACAGATCACGGCATTAGCCGCTACCACATATAACAGATCACGGTATAAACCGCTACACATATAACGTATAACTTCCGCCTTTCATTAACCCAACCCATGCAATCATAAAATCAATATACTTTTATCATATAAAGTCAAAACATTCAATGACCTGGTGATTTGCTTCACCCTTTTTGGGTTTCCAACATTAAACCGAGATACCGACATTTATCACAACATATAAACTTATGAACATACATTAATAATCAAATCTAGATGGTGGGGAAGTATTACACACCTGATATCGCGAAATCTACTATCCTTAGTTGATATCCAAATCTACTACCCTCAGTGTAAGCCTTGCTCAAAAGCCGGAAAATCACACGAAGATTTAGCCCTTCAATATTCGGCCAAGGTTAATAAAATCTCAATTTACACGTTAACTACTAATAGATCTCTTACCTAACTTGTCGAATCCCGAAAGTCCTTAAGAAAACATCACCTTCCTACCTTCGGCTTTTCCACAAATCGGCACTACAGATCTCAGCAAGAAAGGATTCGGCTTCAATCAAGAGAGTAAAATCGACAGGGCCTTAGAAAACTGATTCGGATTAGAAACTTGATAAAAGAGAATTGAAGAAATTGTAAAGGAGCAAAATCCCGAAACTTACTAGATTAAAGAGAAGTATTCAACTATGGTGCACCTTCGAGAAAATCAGCCTTGAAGATTCGGTTATAGGAGAAGGAAAATATGAATAAATGAGAATTCGGCTTTTAAAGAAAATACTAAGGAGAGGAGAAAATATCTAGGGAGTTTCGGTTTTGAAAAGAAATTAAAACAGATGGAAGAAGAGAATTTCAGCTAGGTGAGGAAGAAGAGAGAAAAATTGAAAGAAAGGATGATCACTTGGCTTATATAGATTTCGGCAATACAATCCCCCTCCCAGAGTTGGATTTTCGGCCAACTCTGCTGTCATCTGATAGCTTTTATCCCACCTATTATCTTAATCCCTTAGCTCCTCAAAAATAGCCATCATCTTTCTCTTCATTAAAAGAATTAAATCCCCTAAATTTTAGCAAGTGTGCCGTCCACCTAACCCTTCTGGGCTGCCGAATTTTTGACCCAATCTTTTGGGCTCCAAGCGGCCAAATTTGGGCCCTTCCCAAGTGCTTGTGACGCCACTTTAAGCTCCCCCTCTACTGTGCCCCTAGCTACTGGGCCACAAGCCCAATATATCAATTAAATTACCCAAAACACTATTTTTAAACCCTAAGGTAACTAATCCAAATATTTTAATCAAGGCCTTAGTTCAACCTCAAATTCTTAAATTACAAATTAATCAAGTACCACATATAAATGCACATGCCTATATTTAGGATATTACAGTTTGGGCCTAACTTGTTGTTGAGTTTATCCTTATTCAGAAGATTCCCTTTCCCATCCTCGAACGAGAGATGGTTTCTCCCATAAATCAGAGATTCCCTGAAAGTTTTATAAGAAGGGGGAAAATAGTATAACAATAACATATCTTGATCCTCGTCATTAGTCTCTACTTCAAGATTCTTTAAGTCATTAAGAAGGGTGACAAACTCACTAGTATGAATTCTGATGGACTCATCTTTGACCATTCTGAACGTGTAGAGATGTTGTTTTAATACTAACCTATTGGCCATAGATTTCTTCATATATAAGGCTTTTAGTTTCTTCCATAACGCGGACACTATTTTCTCCTTCAAAGCCTTCTATAACACATTATTCGTGAGGCATAATTGAATAGTGGATAGAGTCTTTTCGTCAAGCTCTTGCCTTTCTAACTGATCCATATCTGCAAGCTTCTTCCCTGCAACAACCTTTTTCAGACCATTCTGAGCCAGTATTGTTGTCATCTGAGCTTGCCACAAACTGGAATTTGCAATTTTGTCAAACTTTTTAATATCAAAACTTGACATTACCATATATAAACGGGTTGACTGCAGAAATTGAACTAGCTATAATACCAATTTGTAGGAGATAAACTTGATTAAGCAACGAACAAAGTGAATAAAATAAGAATAAAAAAGATCGAACATCACAAATTTTACGTGGAAAAACTCCTTAAGAGAGGATAAAAAACCATGAGCAAAAGGAGATTTCACTATAATAAAGGAGAGTACAAAAGATGGAGAGAATTAAAAGAAAAACCTGAAGCCTCACAAGAAAAACCCTTTGAAACAAAGAACAAAATTCCCTCAATCTAAATAATTTTTGTTGTGTAAAATCTAGAGTAACTAAGACCTATTTATAGGCTGAAATTTGTAGCAGATATGACTACAACAACTTTAGGTTAATTAGAGTTCAAGTGGGAAACTAAAAACAAAGTTTAACTAGGAGAGAAAAGCCAAAATAAATTTTGGTCAAAATAAGAGGCATTCTTCCACAAGTTGACTTGTGACACCAACTCAATCAACAATATTATCTATATATAAAATTAATGGAGTTAATAAAGTGTGCATAATAAAATTAAAAAGCACACCACATTTTAAGATTAAACATTGGTCGAGTAACAAAATTAAAGTTTTATTAATGCAAATATCACCAAATGTAATTTTCTATTAGCTTTTTTTTTAAAAAAAAGACTAAAGTTTTATTACTACCATTAGTGTAGTATTTTTGTCTACATGTAATTGTTTTTTTCGAAAAAACTAATTTAATAAAATATCCATCAGTTTCATTAATATCCTTTTTATGTATCCATAACATTTTTTTGCACGCAGAGCAAAATGAAAGCATTTATTAGCTCAATCATTTTCTAAACATTTAACTAATACTAAGCGGTTTTATATGGTCAAATCATAATACACAAAGATGATTTATATTAGTAGATAATCTAAAAACGTCCTCAATCTAATTGGAGTGAATGATTACCATAAGATAGAGACATAGATGTGGCTAACTGGACTAAAAGTACATTAGATAAGACTAAAGTATTATAGATTCGAGATTCATTTATGAATTTATTTAGTTGTGATGTTTATAGTGTGACATACCTTAATCGTAAGTGGATGATGGACTATGCATGTGTGACTCATATACTTTAACATAAATGAAAGCCTGAGTTCAAATATATAAGGAATCGAAAGCTGGTATGTTGGGTATTCGACTTTTGCAATATGTAGTATCATTCCATAATAGTGGAATTCATAGACCATTTAGAGGGTAAATGATGTTCTCTAGTCAGCATTACATTGTATATGAAAAGTAAACATGGCCATGAGTCATTTGTATTTGTGATAAATGATTTAATTACTATTTGATAGTAATTCACTTTTCATGAAGGAAGATGTAATGGTTACCGTGAGATAACATAAGATCATACTAGGAGAATGAATTTATCCTAAAGAGATTAAGGATATCCTATTAGGGTAACACACTTACAAAAAAGTCATTGGACGAGCAATTATTTAGTAGCTTTTGTAATGATATATTATAAGGGAGGGCTCAGTCACGATACTTTAGTGGAATGACTTAATGACTAAATGATTTTATAATTAAATAGGCGAAAAGTTGAGACTTAATTACGAATTATTTGACCTTAATTATTTATGTCTAATCATTCCCTCCGCTAGCTTGAGAGATCCACAAACAAATTGTAGGAGAGAACTGATATATAAAAAATGAATGAAAACAATGAAGTAAGAGAATAGATCACATGTATCATTATCTTCAGTGAATGCGTTTCCTCGCTAGGCATAAAAAAATGACTTAGGAATTGATTTAAGGTTCTTCAAATTATTTTTTAATTAAAGTACGAAGATGGAAATAAAATAATTATTCATTATGGATTTGTTGAAGAAGAAAATTAAATATATTTCATTATAGATTCTCTTATGGTAAAGTTGTTATAACTTTAACCAAATTAAATTGGATTAAGAAAATTATTTAATTGAGAAATTAATTTAGTTAAATAAATAATTGATTAAATAAATAATATTTTGGGCAATTGATGTGTCATATTTTGATGCAACAAATTAAGCTTTTTAAACACTTAAAGAGTTTATTCTGGAGTAATTAAGTTAGATTTTACTTTTAGTTGTAGTTTTGAGCATATTTCATGTTTTTATTAATAAAATGGCAATTGCATGCAATTTTAGATTTAACTTGTGTGTGAAGACTTTTTCAAGTACTTAGTTGATGAGGAAGTAAGAAGATATAGCTCAACTAGGGCAAAGGTCGCAACATGGATGAGTTTCCCATCAATCAAGGACTTGGCCTTCAAAAAATTGCAAGCCCAAGTGAACTGGCATCAAGGTTGCGGCACTAAGAGTGAATGTTGTGACATTAGCCTTCAAATTCACGACATTGACATAATGAATTCGTGATACCACTCATAGACCCTGAGTGGAAGGATCGAGCAAGACTAAGTGCAAGGTCACGACATTCAAGTGAGAGAAGACCTATTTTGTTAATGATGTCGCGACATCGGTCTAATGAGGCAAATTTCTGAATGGGTAATTTGAAGACATTTTGGTCAACCATGTCGTAAACAAGTTTATAATGAAAGGAAAACATGTAATTGTTAGGTTAAGTTTACTTAGATTATACGTATAACTTTATAAGTCTTCTTGGAGAGGTGTGAGGTTTTTAAGTGAATTTTTTATGTGAGACGGCCCGGGTTGATTCGAGTCGTTTCACGAGATTGCCCGATCGTCGACGAGGAGAAGTTAACTTGTCGAAATAGGATAAAAAATAGGCTAAGGGTTTCAAGGTGTTAAAAAGATGGCTATGGTGTTGGTAGGTTCAGTTAGGATAGAAATAAGAAAGATGGTGATTTAGATGGCTCAGTTTAATAAAAGAAACAAAGGATGGATAATTTGGGATAGTTGTGGGGATGGAAAATGAGCTTAAACGTTAGAAATGATTCAACACTAAAAAGTGTCACCCCAATTTCTGTATCTTTTAAGGTGGAATTACTGAATAGAAAGTTGTTTAATGCCATACCGGGTTGCGGTGATAAGTTCGAAAACAAGTTGGGAGACGCCACTTGCATGCTAGCTAAGTCAACGAGACTTGTACAAAAATAAGAGAGGAGATAAACTCACTTAAGAACAAATTGTTCATTCAATAATTTGGCAAAAGTCCCTTTTACATGGAAAACAAAAAATATTTATAGTGTTCAGCTAGGTAGCCGAATGGCCTAAGTAAATACTTAATATCTAAGTAATAGTTAAGCTAGAATAGGCTAGAAAATTCTAGAAATAAACACTAAGTTGCTGTAGCCAAATCCAGCTGATATAATCTCATTGGACGACATTCTAGAAGGCTGGATGAACTTGGAGCTTTTGCTTGGTTCATGGCACAAGTCTAAGTTCGACCTAGGCTTAATTAAACCCCTTTAATTGCCTCTTTTAGCTGAAAAGTTATCAACATTAAAATGAGCACATGAGCAGCCTCTTGGAGTGTGAATGGACGGGTATGAAGGGTCTTCAAAGTGTGAAAGGGCTGGACCGAATAGACAAGGTATGAACAGCAAGTGTGAAAAGTATTGGAGCTGCTTTGGGGAGAGGATCAGCCAAGCAATAAGCATTAAGTTGCTGGTCTTCTTTGGCCGAATAGATGCCTTGGAGATCTAAAAGGTAGCAACCATCATGCATTGTACCAGCCGAATCATGAACCTTCCACATACATTGCACCTACATGAATGAACCTTGTTAAATGCTTTCCACAAATTCGACTGCACCTATTTAACACCAAGAAACAAATTTACTTAAGCCATAATCAGCTGGACAAAATTAAAACACAACATAGACATATTAAATAACACTTAGATAAATTAAATAAGACTTAAACAAGACACATTAAAAATTCGGCTAAGACTAGGACATATTAAAAACTTGTAATAAACTTGGAAAAATTTAACTAAGCTAATGAAACAATTAAATTCAGCTTAAATAAAATATATTAAAACGAATAAACATATTTATAAGCTGTAGGAAATTTATTCAATATTAAAGAAATGAGCAGAATTAATTAAATGAGCTCATTGAGCTGGAATGAGCTCAAATGAGCTAATCCGAGCTAAATTGAGCTTGCACCAATGTGCATGGATGGCTCAAAATTTGAACCCGAGCTGGTACTTCACCTCGGGGTGAATTTCGTTCCACAATTGGTCGAAGGGCTACCACGGCCTCATGCATTCGTTTGGCCTGAGCTCGAGTCATAGGACCTTCGGGGAGTTCGAGAGCTTCGGAATTCAAATCCTTGGTTGCCCCAGGTATGCTTACATCATCCCCCCTCTTCAAAGCGACTTGTCCTCAAGTCGAGTAGCTCGTTCACTTCAAAACTTACATTCTCTTTTGGCTTGTTAAAGACAAGTGGAGTGAATGATCTCGCAAAAACCTTAGGTTGGGCATTGTCCAAACAAAACACTTTCTCATAACGATTCATAAAACAAACATTCCAATCAAAATCAGGGACATGAGAAAATATTGACAAAGGATGTTCGAATATGGATTTTTCAACAAATGCATTAACGTCACAATTTCCAAAGACGAAAGTCTTAATATCATCATTCAAAACAAACATTCTTTCTCCAATCAAAGAATGGCAATTAACACCAACAAAGTACTTTACCTTTTCAAAATTCAAGTCGTGAGCAAAATCATCGATTCGAGTTGATTGAGGTGGTTTAAGGAATAATAGAATCTTACCTTGCTCACCTTTAGAAATAAGTGATCGAAGATCGTTTTGGACAATACCTCTCTTAGCCAATAAAAGCTTTCCTCGAGAAGGTGGTGTAGTCGAAACCCTTTACCCGGGTTAACGCAAAGACAGTTTGCCCTTTTAAAAGGGTCACCTTCACAAAGATGAGAGAAGTTAGTATCACCGTGGATGACGAAATCAGAGGGACATGCTGAAACGTGACTCACAATTTTAATATATGAATCAATGCCAGGTTTATAAACATAAGTCGATCTTACCTTTTCGGGCCGAAAGACGAACCTCATGTACAACCACATAAAATGATCTAGGAATGATTTTAAATAATCAAAATTGTTAAGCTTCATTCCCTTAGTCAAAAACCAGTCATCAAACAAATATACATCACTATCACAAGGTTTAGGATGCTTCTTTTTTTCATAGAACGATCCAAAACAAATTCTGGGTTTAAAAACACGTGTTTGATTATTTAGGCCAAAGTGTAGCAAAGGTTCCATTAAATCAATCGTACCGAACCAAAAGGATTTTTGCATACAAAGAAACATACAATCAAACCTCTTCACAGTCATTGAAACGGATTTGAAAAAACTCAAGGATTTCGCATAAGGCAATAAACGAGTCACGTAATTACCACAATCAAACAAATTGGGATTTTTACATGAAAATTCATTGTCATACCTAACCGAGTTTTGCATTTGTCGAATAAATGCTATTTCACATTCACACTTTGCAATGTGAGGATCTTTATTAGAAAAACTCATCTAACCATCTTTTAAAACATTAACATTGATCGAAGAATGGCAATTGACGATATCATCCACATAATCACAAGCATTCGAATAAGTTGGTGGAGGCTGAAATGCTTTAGAGCACTTACCTTCCTTACCTTGGGGCAAGGGTGGACTAGGATCATTTTCGTTCTTACCTTGTTCGATCAATTGAAACCGCCTCTCACCGGGAAGGTAATTAAGATGGAACTTGCTAATCGAAATTTCAGGAACCTAAAAAGAAACATCACGAGAAAAAGTTACATTAGGGTTAGTAAACAAATTCCTCACTTTTTCTTGTTCTTTTGCCTCTTTTTCTCTCGTTTGTTTTTCAACAACACTTGCTTCTTTTACACTCTCATCTTTTTCTTCAATTTCTTTCTCTTTTTCAATTTCTTTTTCTTTTTCAGTTTCTTTTTCTTTTTCAATTTTCTTTTCGTTTTCAATTTTCTTTTTTTCGTTTTCTTTTTCTGTCACTTTTTCGATTTTATTACAACATGAGAATAGTACAAAAGAGTCAAAAAGATAAGTGTTTTGCTCAAAAGAAGAGGAAGCATTCTCATAAATTTCACGATCAATTCTTTGTGAACGATTCTCTGGAAGGGACTTCTTTGAGGCATACAAAGAATAACTCGTACTCTCTCATTTGTTATCTCAGAAAGTTTCAAACTCTAAGTTTCCTTCTCTTTGTCCTGAATTCTTTGACCAGTAGGAATCTCGATAAGAATCTCTTCTCGAATAATGTCATCGTAATGATCTTGACTCCGTGTCTCGACTTAATGGAGTTTGCTTCCTTCGGATTATTGCTTGAGGTTCTAGCTTGTCTTGAATTGGCTGAATTTTACGGTCGAGCATGCTTTCCATTTCTTCCAACAAATATTGAAAATCAAATGCTGAAAGCTCGTCTCGAGACATGACTATTTACTAAAAAGAAAAATGTTATAAAGAATGAAAATAGAAAATAAATACCTCACCACAAAAAAAATGTCACAAGGTCACTCGAAAAGAAAAAGTTCACTCTGCTCATGTTTATGCTCTCTTTTAAGGCTTTTTCGTCACTTGAATAAGCTCACACACTCTTGCCTTTTACCGCTCGTCTCACTCTCATAAATTTGTATTTTATCTCGTATAAACTTATTGTGGCTTAGAGGGTCGGCTTCAAAACGGGTGCAATGGATAAATGTACGGTGTAAGGTAGGCTGAAACAAAAATTAAATTAGTTTAAGTATGGCATTGGGATGTAGAGGGTAATGAAGAAGGGTGCAAAACAACACTCGCTTGATCGGGAATAGTAGCAATGAGAACAAATTCAAGAACTTCACAAACTTCACTTTTTTTTATACTCGATTTTTTTTTTAATTTTTGTATCTTTTTTTGTTCAATACTTCAAATACACGAATTAAATGCAATGGGAGACTTTTGAATACAACTTGAATTTTTTTTAATCTCAAATTTTTCTTTTTTTTAATTCATAAACCTATTCCGGCTTTTTCTATCTTCGAAACTCCTCGTTTACTAGCTCTGATACCAAATGATGTAAGACGGCTCGGGTTGATTCTAGTCGTTTCACGAGATTGCCCGATCATTGACAAGGAGAAGTTATCTTGTCGAGATAGGATAAAAAAATAGGTTAAGGGTTGCGGAAGCTTTCAAGGTGTTAAAAAGATGGCTATGGTGTTGGTAGGTTCAGCTAGGATAGAAATAAGAAAGATGGTGACTTAGATGGCTCAGTTTAATAAAAGAAAAAAAGGATGGATAATTTGGGATAGTTGGTGGGGATAGAAAACGAACTTAAACGTCAGAAATGATTCAACACTAAAAAGTGTCACCCTGATTTCTATATTGTTTAAGGTGGAATTACAGAATAGAAAGTTGTTGAATGCCACACTGGGTTACAGTGATAAGTTCGGAAACAAGTCGAGAGACGCCACTAGCATGCTAGATAAGTCAACAAGACTTGTACGAAAATAGGAGAGAAGATAAACTCACTCAAGAACAAATTGTTCATTCAATAATTTGGCAAATGTCCCTTTTACAATGGAAAACAACAAATATTTATAGTGTTTAGTTAGGTAGCTGAATGAACTAAGTAAATACTTAATATCTAAGTAATAATTAAACTAGAATAGGCTAGAAAATTCTAGAAATAAACACTAAATTTTTGTAGCCAAATTTAGCTGATGGGAACTCATTGGATGACATTCTAGAAGGCTGCATGAACTTGAAGCTTTTGCATGGTTCATGGCACAAGTCTAGGTTCAACCTAGGCTTAATTAAACTCCTTTAATTTCCCCTTCTAGTTGAAAAGTTATCAGCATTAAAATGAGAACATGAGCAGCCTCTTAGAGTGTGAATGGAAGGGTTTGAAGGGTCTTCAAAGTGTGAAAGGGCTGAACCGAATGGACAAGGTGTGAACAGCAAGTGTGAAAAGAATTGGAGCTACTTTGTGGAGAGGATTGGCCAAGCAATAAGCATTAAGTTGCTGATCTTCTTTGGCCAAATAGATGTCTTGGAGATCCAAAAGGTAGCAGCCATCATGCATTGTACCAGCCGAATCATGAACCTTCTACATACATTGCACCTACATGCATGAACCTTGTTAATTGCTTTCCATACCAAGAAACAAATTTAATTAAGCCATAATAAGCTAGACAAAATTAAAACAAAACCTAGACATATTAAATAACACTTAGACCAATTAAATAAGACTTAAACAAGACACAATAAAAATTCGGTTAAGTCTAGGACATATTAAAAACTTGTAATAAACTTGGACGAATTTAATTAAGCTAATGACACAATTAAATTCAACTTAAATAAAATATATTAAAACAAATAAACATATTTATAAGCTGTAGGAAATTTATTCAATATTAAAGAAATGAGCAGAATTAATTAAATGAACTCATTGAGCTGGAATGAGCTTAAATGAGCTAATCCGAGCTAAATTGAGCTTGCACCAATGTGCATGGACGGCTCAAAATTTGAACCCGAGCTGGTACTTCGCCTTGGGGTGAATTTCATTCCACAATTGGCTCGTAAGGGCTGCCACAACCTCATGCATTTGTTTGGCCCGAGTTTGAGTCATAGGACCTTCAGGGAGTTCTAGAGCTTCGAAATTCAAATCCTTGGTTGCCTCGGGTATGCTTACATCATTTTTAGATTAAGGTTTTAAATTTTCTACTGCAATTTTTTTCCTTCTTAGAATTGTGCAAGGACTACTCTATACTTTAGGCATTTATTAAAGTTTTATTTCAATTTTCTAATTTTATTTTATCCATTACACAATTAAATCATTGGGATTTCATATATTGGTGGGTTGGAGCACTTTCACTTCATAAATTCAAGAATTTCAACAAATTACCTTGAGCGTTTCTAAACTCTTTTAGTTTCTTTCATTTTTCTTCTTTGATTTGCATGAAATTGATTGGTTAAATTAATTTTTTAATGCGTATGAACTTAATTTGTGAGTACTTGATTAATTGAAATGCAAAGTAGTGAATTTTAGCTTTAGGGACTAAATTGTAAAAATTAGAAAAAATTGAATTAATTAGAAAACTTAAAATTGAAAACTCTACACAGTAATGTAGATAGGTGAGACCAAGAGGAGACCCTATCGCGTAATAATTTGTTTAGTCCGGTTTAATCATGTGAGGGTAAGAGGTAAATTTTTTAAATTGCTTATCTTGGTTAAAATTGAGATCGAGAGGTAATATTTTACTAAATAAGAAAATTAAGAATTTAGTCCTCTTAAATCTAATTTCACTACTAACATGGATATTAATCAACTACTATTGTTGCTTGATTTAATAAATTGTTAAATTGGATATATTGCATTTTAGTCCTTTTAATGTGAAATCTCATAAATTTCTCTATTTTTTTATTATCAGAATAATATCTTGCTCGAGTAGCTAGATAGACTTTTCCATGCATGCTTAATTGTTTTTAACAATATGGTCACCTTTTTTCTCTTGGGTTCGATCTTCAAAACATAAGAAATATTACAATTAGACTTGTCACATTTTTAGTATACACCACACTTCTTTATTTTTATTTTATTTACATATTTCTCTGCTCGGTGTCCACATGTTGAGGTGTGGTCAAGTTGTTGGTGTTGTTGTCAAGGATATTGTTGTGTGATAATCACTTGTTGAATGATTTTTTGCATGCCCTGTTAGGGAAGATATTTAGCAAAATTATGACTCTTACAACGACGCTTGTATTATCTTGTAATGTTTGAATTTTGTTTTGTTTTTCTATTGTTCATTTTCTTTGAGTATGATAATTGTGGATATTTAAGAATTATTAATTGTGGGTATATAGGATTGTATTTTTGTATATATTTGATAACTCTTGAAAAGAGTTATATTTCATGCTTTTAGACTTAGTTAATTGCCTGTACTTCAGTGATTTTAGTTGCATTTTAGGTTATTGCATTAGTATTTTTAAAGCATTTCATTAAAGAGCTAGGATTGTGCTTAAGTGCTATTGCATGTTGCTTTTAATTTCTCGTTGGAAGGACCTGTTTGGTGGTTGATTGGCAGGTGTAAAGTGTAGGAGAAAGAGTAGAGGGTTGAAGGTTTGACTTTCCAAAACAAATGCTATGGCAATACCTGTAAGATATCTAGTCAGCACTTAATGTGTACCGTTCTTAGTCCCAGTTGTACTTGTACTAGAAAAATCCACTTGAAAAAGAGAGAAAGGATTATGGGTTGATGGACTTACCTTAGAAGGTCAAACCTATAAAAGCCAAAAAAGGAACCCTACAAAGGGATATTTTTTTCAAAAAAAAAAAGAGGAGCAATTTTTGACAGGAAATGAGGGAAGGAACAAGAAGGAAGGCTGCTAAAGAAGGAGAAGACAACTGCGTCATCTTTGGCAACTGTAAGACATTGAGCTGGTGATGTTGAGAGCTAAATAGGCGAAAGCCAACATCTCAAAATTTCTCCTTTGATTCTTATTGCTTTTCCTTTAGAACTTAATTGTAAAAGATGATGTTGATTACTGCATTAAACTTGAACTCGATTTACCCAGCTATAAGCTAAATCTCTTAGGCTTGAGATTACTTTGCTAAACCCATTAATTTCTATTAATGTTCACAATTTAAGTTGGAATTATTTTGCTGTTTTATTCAATGGTATTTCATGCGTATTATGAGCTATTTATTGACGAATATGCAACAAGTTATTGAGATAACTTAATGATGACACGGTTCAATTATTAGGATAGACATTGAATAATATGAGTGAATAAAAAATTATTTATTCGCAGCAACCTCTAGAAATAGAGCCTTGCCTCATTCGAAAGAGGATAGACAATATTAGTGGTAGCCTAACTTAAGTCTATATACATATAGTACCATAGGGAAGGTAGCCCAAGGTTTGCTCTCGAGAGAAGTAGACTACTGTAGAAACCTATCTAAAAGTAGAATGTTCAAGACATTGCTGTGGCATTAATAGTTAGAGAAGGTAGATGCATAGTAATCCTAGCCATCCAAATCAAGATTGTAATTAATTAATCTTTTTTTCTGTAGTTACTTGGTCCTGACATTCTTGTTTCGTATACTTGTTTTGTGTTGCAAATTTTATACATCATCATTTTCTCATTTTACCACTACATTCTCATTGTTATTTTGCTTCAACATTAATCCAACCTAAATCTAATAACTTGACCAAATTATATTGTTTTAATCCCTATGGAGACGATCTCACTCATCACTTTATTACTTGTTCAACGTGTATACTTGCACAACACATCATATTCACAAGCGACAAGGTTTTGGCGTCGTTGCCAGGGATTGACAATTAGTGAAATTTGGTTTTGTTATTTTCTTTTCTTTTGTTAGTTTTAGCTAAGTTAGTTGTATTTAATTACTGCAAGGTTGTCATTAGTGCATGAGTAGAAGTAGTTGTATTAACGAAGAGTATCCTTTTGACCCAAAGATTGAAAAAAAATTGCGAAGGAGTAGAAGGGAATTATCTAATATGGCTAGGGAAGGGAATGATCCTGGTCTGAATGATCCATTGAATCCAAATGGTCAGGATGTTGATAATCCTATTCATCGTGTGATAGATGACCAAGACAAACCAATACGGGAACATGTTGTTCCAATTTTGGATGATTTGAATCCAGGGATAGTAAGACCACACATACAAGCTTAGTATTTTGAGTTGAAACCGGTAATGTTTTAGATGTTGCAAACAGTAGGACAGTTTGGGGGATTACTCACTGAAGATCTAAGACTACATTTAAGACCTTTTTTAGAGGTTTGTGACTCGTTTAGACTATAGGGTGTCCCTGAATATGCCTTGCGGCTTAAATTGTTCCCATACTCTTTGAGCAATTGTGCAAGAGCATGGCTTAATACGTTGCCATCGGGAACAGTGGCAATATGGAATAGCTTCTGCTAGATATTTTTGCTACAGTAAATTCTGCCAAACATTAATGCCAAGCTTAGAAATGACATCACATCTTTTCAGCAATCAGAGGATGAAACGCTTTTTGTAGCTTGGGAAAGATTTAAGGAATTACTTAGAAAATGTCCTATGCATGGTTTTCAACACTAGACTCAAATAGAGTCGTTTTGTAATGGGCTGAATGCACATACAAGGATGGTAGTCAATTCCTCTACAAATAGTACTTTGTTGGATAAATCCTAAAATAAAGCATATGATGTAACAACCCAATTTAGGGGCTAGTCAGAATAGTGGTGCGAGACCATGAAACCGAGATGAATTTATGAGTTTTTAAGGTTTATGTCATGTTTGCATGCTAGTATGAAAGTTTCGTGAAGCAATTTTGCTAAATTGTGGTTGAATGGTCGAAAAGGACTAAATTGCAAAAGTTGCAAAATATGAGTTTCTAGAATCTTTTTGTATGAAATAGCTTTAGAATAATAATTATAAGCCCTTAAATAGTAATTTTCCCAAAATTTAAATTTTGGACAAAATTGGTCATGAGATAGTTTTATGGAAATTTTTTAAAGAGAGGTGCATTTTGGTCATTTACCTATTAAATGATTAAAATTGGAAAAAGATGACAAAAATCCATTCATCTTCTTCCCCAAGTGGCCGAAAATCCTAATAGCCATTGTTAGGGATCTTTCAATTTTTCAAGCTTGCTAGTAAGTGCTCCTAAGCCCGGTTTTTGATATTCTTCGTAATTTTGAAGTCCCGGTAACATGAGTAAGCTATTTTTAGCTATTTGATGAGCTATAATGGATGTTCAAAAATGTGGTCATGTATGACATGCATGTATTTTGATGTTTTATGGAAGATTATGAAAGCTTGATGTAGTAGAAACATCTTTTGTTAAGTGATTTTCCATGAAAATGCATGTAGGGACTTGATTGTGAAAATCTTAAGTTTAGTCATACATGTGTGATTTTGTGAGAATTGATGATTGCTATAGTTGAGACTATTAATCAGTTAAGCATGTAGATTAAGAAAATTGTATGAAAATCATTTTACGAGCCTAGGGGCAAAAGTACAAATATGAGAAAGTATAGGGGCAAAATAGTAATTTTGCCAAAGTATGAGTTATAGTCAATTTAGTCAATATGATTATTAAATGGTCTATTTATGACTATCGATCAAGAAAAATGAAGCCCGGATCGAAACCGAGGCAAGAAGAAAGTTGAGGACTAAATTGCATATCTACATACATTTTGTATATCGAGGTAAGTTTGTATGATTTCTAAGCTTTATGATTTTTATCATTGAATTGCTTAGTATAATGTACACTATTTTCATGAAATGTATAAAGTTATCAAGCAAGTTATCATGTAAGTCCAAGGGCCAAGCTTGGCATTGAACAAGTTATCATGTAAGTCCAAGGACTCAAGCTTGGCATTGATCAAGTTATCAAGCAAGTTATCATGTAAGTCCAAGGACCCAAGCTTGACATTGAACAAGTTATCATGTAAGTCCAAGGACTCAAGCTTCGCATTGATCAAGTTATCAAGCAAGTTATCATGTAAGTCCAATGACCCAAGCTTGGCATTGAACAAGTTATCATGTAAGTCCAAGGACTCAAGCTTGGCATTGATCAAGTTATCAAGTAAGTCCAAGGACCCAACCTTGGCATTGAACAAGTTATCATGTAAGTCCAAGGACCCAAGCTTGGCATTGATCAAGTTATCAAGCAAGTTATCATGTAAAGTCCAAGGTAAGCTTGGCATTGATTCAAGGAGAGATATTTCATGTAAATCCATATCTAGGATATGGCTTTGGCATCAAGTTCATGGCAAAAGATTTAGTATCCTCGGTTATTCGTAGAAATTCATCGGGTAAATGAGTAAGTTAAGATGATATAACAAGAAGCTAAGAAAGCAAAGTTATCATTAAGTGAAATTGGGTAATATTTATGCTATGAATGATGAATTAGAGATCTTGATTTTTATGTTAAAGTATGTTGATTAGATTGATTAAGTGATACAGGTACCTTGTTTAACTTACAAGTATGAGAATAGTAAGTATCATGAGACAAGTAAGAATTATGTGTGAATAAGTAAGCTTTCTAGCTGATATTATGATAGCATTGTTATGTCAAATGGTTTATATTAAGCAAGTTTATCTAATGTGTGTCTTACATGCAAACTTACTAAGCTAAGTGCTTACATCTTTAATTCTTTCTTTCTATGTAGACCCGCCAAGCTAACTTGTGGATCGTTGGAGTCGGAGCTCGTATCACACTATCAATCCTTATTTTGGTATAGCCAAATTATTTTACTAAGTATGGCATGTATAGGGAGCATTCATTTTGAGAACATGTTTTAAGAAGGGATAATGTATAAGTTATTAAGTTATTATTCTTTTGTAAATGGCTAAGTAATCGGCCAAATTGATTATGTATGTATGTTTATTGAAGTCAATGAAGTATGTAGTATTGTTATTGAAAATGTATTGGCTGATCTTAGTTTCAAGGTGGCAAATGGCTTGGTAAATAGCCTTTAAGTACCCACACAGTTAGACACACGGGCGTATGTCTAGGCCGTGTATACCCTGCACCTTATTGTTTTAAAACAGGATAGGCCACGGTTACTCCCCACGGCCGTTTATGGGCCATGTAGGACACACGGTTTGGACATGGGCGTGTGCCCAAGCTGTGTGGATCAAGTCAGTAGCTTCCCACGGTTGGAAGACACGGGCGTGTCAAGACCTTGTAAATGAAGTCAGTAACTCCCCACGGTTGTGGGCATGGCGTGTCTAAGGGTATACGGGCGTGTCCCATGTCACATGGGCGTGTGAACCCTGCTTCAAGGAAGAGTTTTCGACTAAGTCCCAAAATTTTTCAGACTTGTACTTAAGGCCTCGTAGGCCCATGAAATGTATGATTAGTCTAAGAAAGAGAAGTTTTAAGTCAGAACGAAATTTTACATCCCATAAGTGTATGTTCATGTGAGAGCAAGCATGCTAATGTCTCATATCTAGTCCTAGCATCGGTCTTGGGTACGGGGTGTTACATATGAGATTTTAGAACGGATTGCCAACAATGATTATTAATATCCACCACGCGAGTTGGGACTGGCAAGAAAGATGCTAACATCATTGAGCTTGATGCAATCACTTCATTGACAGCTTATGTATCATCTTTAGCTAATATGATCAAGACAATGAAGAAACCAACTGTAGTCCAGGAGATGAAATCAGCCGAGCTATCTTGTGTTTATTGTAGTAAAGACCATGTGTTTGATGAATGCCCATCAAACCCAGCATCTGTATACTATATATGTAATTTCAACTGGAATAAAAGTCCTTATTCTAACACCTAAAACCCAAGGTGGAAACAACATCCAAACTTTGGTTGGAGTAATCAAGGTGCTGGGAATTCAAACAATGTTGTTAGATAGAATGCTGAGAGGGCACCACCTCGTTATAATCAACCCATGTCATGGAAAAATGTCCAACAAGGTCAAGCATCAGCTTCATCATCCTTATCCATTGAATCCTTGCTGAAAGAATATATGGCCAAGAATGATTGTAACACCCCAACCCCGGTCAAAATGCTACGACCGAATCTGGCATATAACAGGGAAGAAAACGTTTTTGGAAAACAAGTTGTCGTCTCAATGTTTGAAAAGCAAACCTTTGATTTCAAAGAAACTCGAGATATTTTAAACGAATTGTTAAAGTTATTTCGAAACTTAGTTTTGAAGAGTAATAGAGTTGCTTTGTTGTTATTACGTGTTTCCTAAATACCCGATGGTGAAAATTTTGGAAAATCCCGAAAATTCGGTTAAGTTTTAAAAACGTTCATTTATGCAAGTCTAATAGGCATGCCGCTCATGTTTAAGCAAATTTTAAGAAAATTAAAGCAGATAAATAATCCCAAAATAAAATCTAGTGGCCTTATTACATAATTAGAACCCAAACTTAAAATAAAATAAATCCGAAATTAACCATTAAACCAAAATCCAAATTGTTAAGCATGGCCACCTCGAGTCCACCCCGGCTCCGTGTCCGGATCTAGGAATTATCTGCAAAATGTAATGGAAAGGGGTGAGTCACCGAGACTCAGTGTATAAATCCCCCTTCTGAAGATGTTAAGCCCTTACACAGTTACATATGGAAACATGAATGTCATGCAACCCATCCAACCTATCCATCCGAACTCTCAATTCTACCCCTTGTGGCACCTAGCCACTGGTGGTACCTAACCACTGGTGGTTCCAAACCACTGGTGAGCGAAGTCAAAAATAATCGTTTGTGGGGCCAACCCACTTTGTGGTACCTAACCACTGGTGACGATCCCTTATCTTGATATGTGGGGCCAACCCACTGTGGTACCAAACCACTGGGACAAGTCACAGAAATATATATGTGGTACCTAACCACTGGTGGTTCTAAACCACTGAGACTTAGTCACAATATGATCGTATGTCGGGCCAACCCACTGTGTGATAACTAACCACTGGTGACAGTTTGATAGATCATTCCTTCCCCCTCCTCTCATCATACCCATTTTTCATGAACATGCTTTTCAATACAATATAATCATGCTTAACATTTAGAAACAATATAGCAGTGCATATGCAAATCTAATAAAGGCATTTAACGTTAGCCACCAAGATGGACTTACCCGGAGTCCTCGCTTTTACCCACAAGGGTAACATATCGATTTCTACAGTTATTTCAACTTTTGACAAATCATAGATAACAACACATTAAACATATGAAGTGTGTAAGAGTTACACACCTGATTACCCGTAATACGATACTTTCTACATCGACACTCTCGCTGATAGACACTACCGCTATCTGCCTATTACTCTGCTCAGACGCTAGCCCACACCCAGGTGGCCAATCACGAACAGCAGACACAGCCCTCTTCTTGAACTTAAGGGCTGAGTTCACAGATCCAACCCCTCCTAACGCTTGGCTAGCATTCGAGTCCATGAACACACCTTAGTCACTAAATCAGATTAAAGCAACGAAATCAAATCTAAAAGGTTAACACAATACGCAAAGTGAAAGCCCTTACCTAGATCGACAAATCCCGAAGCTCAAGATCTAATCCACAGGCTAACCGAACCTCAGAGATCTCCAAAAGAATGCATCTACCCTTCCACCTACAATCGGCCAAACACCCACACATAAAGCCAAGTAGCCTTTAGCTTTGGCAAAAAAAACCCAGAAGAGAAGGATAAAGATCCAGAAGCAATCGTTACTAACCTTAACAGGAGATCCAATTAACCGCAAGAAAATTTGGCAAATCAGAGAGGAAGATGAAAGAGCCGAAAAAGAACCCCCCAAAAGATCTTAGGAGTTTTTGGTTTTTAGAAGTGAACAAAAGAAAGATGAAGAAAAGAAGGCCACAAAGATTCGGTTCGTAGATAAAGATCAGAGAAGGGAACCTTGGATGGGAATATTCGGCTATTGCACAGAAATGGAAGATGATACTGGAGTTAGGGGTTTTCGGCTTTGAAACAAAAGAAAGAAGAATAAGAGATGGACAATAGATGCGGCTAGAATGAATTCTTCGGGAAAAAGCAACTCACAGAATGATTTTGAGATCTAAGAGATTTCGGCTAGGAGCAAAAGAAAGTGTGGTCTTCGGCTAGCAAGGTGTTTCGAAAAGAAATAACAAAATGGAAGAAAGGGAGAAGTGGTGATTCACCTTTTGAAACAAGAGGGGGAGATGGGGTAGAAGGGATTCGGCTACCTCAACAAGAAAAAGAGAAAAGAAAAACCACTAGGGGTTTCGGCTATGGTCAAAAGATGAGAAAAGAGGAGAAACATTTAGGTGTTTTTCGGCACAAGAGAGATTGAGAGAAGAAAAAACTAAGCTGAGAAGTGAACCCCTCCTAAATGTCGAAAATACCACACCTTAGCAACCCAAATTCGGCACCCCCACCAAGGCCAAAACCAAAAGTCCCCTTCCCCTCATTCTCTTCAAAAATTTCGGCTAACTCAAACCCCAACTCAATCCCTTCTTTTCCTCCTTGCTTTTCTCCTGATCACCCATTCAAACAAGTTTGAATACCCCAAACTCCTAATTCTTCTCTCTTCCATTCATCCAAATCTGTTGACTCTTTCCACCCTTATCCACCAAAGTCCATCCTAAGTACAACTCCTCCTGGTCTTGGCGTCAAAAAAATAACAAGCAGAAAGGGGATTCCCGCAGCTTGAACCAAGGCTCTATCCACTCACATGAGGTGTCACTTCCTTGAGCCTTAAGTGGCGCCTCCCTTGCCATTTTACCAAGGCTCTTCCTGTGTCAAAACTTGCCACCAACTACCCTTAACACCTAACCCATTCAGCTCCCCCTTCTAGGTGCCCAAAAAGAAAATTTTTGATAAGGCCCTAGCCTACCCCTAGCTCATGCCTAGACCCCAAAATAGCCTAAACAGATAAAATACAAAGGCCCTGATTTAAGGATGTTACAATAATGTCATGATATAGAGTCAAGTTGCATCCCTTCAAGCTCTTGAGAATCAAGTGGGACAAATTGCAAATGCTTTAAATTCGAGACCACAAGGAGCATTCCCAAGCGATACCGAGAATTTTAGAGCACAAGGGAAGGAACAATGCAAGGCCATCACCCTCAGAAGTGGGACACAATTGGATGATGTTGTTCAAGACACCATTGTAGAAGAGGACAACTCCAAACTCAACCATAGAAAGAATTCAGAACAATCTAAACAGTACACTACAATTGATAAGGCTAAATAGAAAACTGTAACAGTAGAATCAAATCGTGTTGCCAATAAAAATGCTACAGCAAAACAATATCAGCAACCTGAAAAATAGCCACCTCCATATTTTCCTCAGCGATTTCACAATTATAAACAATATGCCCAGTTTAAAAGATTTCTAGATGTCTTGAATCAACTCCACATCAACATACCATTGGTAGAAGCTTTGGAGAACATGCCCAATTATGTGAAATTCATGAAGCATATATCATCAAAGAAGCACAGATTGGGAGAATTTGAGACTGTCGCTCTCACTGAAGTGTGCACAAAAATGTTGATTTAGGAGCAAGCATCAATTTAATGCTTATGTTTGTATTTACGAAGTTAGGAATCAGAAAAGTAAGACCTCCTACAGTTACATTGCAATTGGCTGATCGATCCTACGTACATCTGGAAGATAAAATTGAAGATGTGTTGGTAAAAGTAGATCAATTTATTTTTCTTGTTGATTTCATTATTTTCAAATGTGAAGTTGACAAAGATGTGCCGGTTATCCTTGGAAGACCTTTTCTTGCTACTGGAAGGACTTTGATTGATGTGCAAAAAGGTGAACTGACCATGAGGATGAATGATCAGTAGATCACCTTCAATGTATTCAACGCCCTGAAATGTGTTGATAAGAATGAAGAATGTCACACCATTAGTTTGATAGAAACAACAATGCATGAGAAGTTTGCAAAATTTTGCCACAACAATTTTGATAGTGATACAGATTCACTTCAGCTACATGAAATAGAGACTTTTGGAAAATTCAGAGAACTCATGGAGGCACAGTATATTGTGGACAGACCAGGGAGCGAGTTTGAGTCATTGGATTTATCAGCTTGCACTTTAAATCCTCCTAAACCATCTATAGAGGAACCTCCTACACTAGAGTTGAAACCTTTTCAGTCACATTTAAAATATGCTTACTTAGAAGAAAACGACACCTTGCTAGTAGTTATTTTTGCGGAGTTAACAACTAATCAAGAGGCTAGGTTGTTGGAAGTTCTCTGACGGTCTAAGAAGGCATTAGGACGGAAACTTGTCAAAATCAAGGGAATCAGCCCTACTTTATGCATGCATAAAATTTTATTGGAGGATTACCATAGCAATTCTATTGAAAGAGGAGGTTGATTCTCATCATGAAGGAAGTTGTTAAGAAGGAGATATCAAGTGGCTCGATACTGGTCTTATCTATCCTATCTCTGACAGTTCTTGGGTGAGTCTTGTACAATGTGTGCCCAAGAAAGGAGATGTCACAGTGGTCAGCAATGATAACAATGAGCTTATACCAACTTGCACTATCACGGGATGGATAGTATGCATGGATTATTGCAAGCTCAACAAGGCAACTAGGAAGGACCACTTTCCCTTATCGTTTATTGATCAAATGTTTTATAGATTAGCTGGGAAGGCATTCTACTATTTCTTGGACAGATATTCAGGGTATAATTAGATTTCTATAACTCCTAGTGACCAAGAGAAGACAACTTTCACTTGTCCATATGGTACTTTTTGAGTTACACAGATGTCATTCAAGTTATGTAATGCCCCGACTGTAACACCCCTAACCCGTATCCATTGCTGAACTAGGGTTACAAGGCATTACCGCTTGAATCATAACATTTAAACAATCATTTCTCACACATCACCATATCATAGATAATCAATAACATAAAGTCCCTATAAAAGGTCTACGATACCTTAAACATGCTTTAAAGAAGGTTCGGGACTAAACCGATCTCATACGGAAACTTGGTGGAACTTAGAAAATTTTTCTTTTAAAACAAGACACACGCCCCTGTGGCTAGAACGTGTGCCTCACATGACCATGCCTTAGACCATGTCTCACCCCATGTGCAACACTAACTTGAATCACACGGCCTGTCACACTATCGTGTGTCTGGCCCGTGTGCAATGCTGACTTGAATCATACGGCCTGTCACACGCCCATGTGTCTGGCCCATGTGCAAGTCTGATTTACTTCGAAATGGAACCTGAAAGGACACGGTCGAGACACATGCCCGTGTGCTCAACCGTGTGGCTAATATAGGACATTTGCAAGGCCAATTTGCCACCCATTTTGGGTCATCCCTACATGCTCAATTTCAAAATCAAATAACATTCAACTCATTCACCATTCTCAACTATCAAATCAAGTATGAAACATACCATTCCTATTTCACCAAAACATACCATAATGGCCATTCACACAAGACCATATTTACATATCACATACACCATTTTCACATAACAAAACATGTACCAAAATCATTCCAATATCAAGCCATATCACATAGAAAGATTTATACATCTCAAAACATTCCACAACATCACTAGCCCATACATGCCATATATCATAAATACAACTTCTGAAAGGTACCAAAATAGATGTGCGATAGTGTGATTGAGTCACTGACGATCCTTGGATCTTGTAAAACAGAGAAAGACTTCACACAGTAAGCTTTAAAGCTTAGTGAGTTCGTAATATAACACAATTAACTCAACAATTCAAACTCAATATGCAAAATTAACTAATACCTAGTTCAATTCACTTCACAAGTCAATCTCACCCAAGGCTATTACTCACTTTTATACCATATCTATAGATTCATGTTCAAGCATTTATAATGCTACTCAATCCAACCCTTTTCATCATTCATTCACATAATCTTCCATCTATATCATACACAATATCATTAACCACATAGGTTCTATACATACCTGTACCATCACTATTTATTTTTCACATTTACCAAATCAATGCTTGATGCCATGTAACATCCGGGATTTAAGGGCTTTGCATTTACTTTGTATCTTTGCATTTGGTATGCTTTGTATGTTATGTGATGTGTTTGGGGTTCCCGAGAACGCTAGGGGTTAAGTCAGAACCTTGGCCAAAATTTTAATTTTGGGCACTTTAGGAGGGAAGCTGACTGAGGCAGGACTTAAGGTTTATTGTTTGTATTTGAGGACACAAGAAAGGCAGTAGTAACGTGGCAAGGAGACACCACCTAGCATGTAGGGAGGTGGCGTCACAAGGAGAAGCTGAGAGGGAGAAGGTTCGAATCTCTCAAACAGCTTAAGAGAGTATTATTTTTGGCTTAGGCAAGGGAGGCACCTGGATGGTAATCAAACTCTGGAGGAGAGAGACAAGAGTTGATCAAATAGTTCAAACAAGTGATGGAGAGCTATTTGGGGAGTTTGAATTATTCAAACTAAATTGAATGAATGGAGGAGAGGGAATTAAGGAGTATTTCAAGGAGTGGTGGCTTGTGGGGAGCTGGTTGGCCGAATTTTGAAGGTGGGTAAGGGGGAGAGTTCGATTTTGGAGCTAGGAGGTGGGTGCCGAAAGTTTTGAAGCCTTAGCAATTTGGGTTGTAGGTTTTCTTTGAGAGCATTTAGTGTTTGCTTTTAGGTAATCTTTACTTCTTTTCATCTTTTCTCTTTTTGCTATCAAAACCGAAGGCATCTTCTCTCTTTTCTTTTGACATTTTCAGTCACTTGTGTGCAAATTGCTTCTTTATCAAAAGCCGAATAGTTCTCCCTTCTTGTTTCAACGAGTGCAGTTGGTAACTTCTTAGCCGAATCCTCCTACCATCTCCTCCATTTCATCTTGTTTGTTTTTTCTTCTTCATTTATCTCTTCTTAGCCGAATTTCCATTCACACTCATCTCTTGTTGTCTTTTGTTCAAATCGAAACCTACTCTATTCCTTCTCTCTTTGGACGTTGATTTCACTTCTCCATTCTCTTGTAAAAGCCGAATCCTCCTAGTCTTTCCTTCTTACTTTTCCCTTGATTCCTCTAAAAGCCGAAACTTATCATCTTTTTCTTATTTGCTTGTTAGCCGAATCTCTCTGGTGTTTATATCTCTGTATTCAGTTCTTGTTTTTAGTGGATTGCCACTACTCATCTTCTTACCTCTCTCAATCGGATTCTTCCTGTCTAGTGGTAAGCTCTCTTTACCTCTTTCGACTCTTTCTTTCCCTTATCGGTTGATTTAGTCAAGATGTTAACTGTGGTATTTTGGGGTGCTTTGGCTGAAAGGTCATCCCTTTTGGTTTGTTTATTTATGCTGATTCAGGATTATGTATGGATTTAATCGGTTTCCTAATCCAAGTCTGCTAGACCCCAGTTTCAGTTGTTAAGGTAAGGGTTTCTTTCTCTAGTTATTCGATCAGGTTCTTCATTCGTTGTTAGGCTGCCATAACCCAATGTGTTGTTAAACAAGTGCTATTTCATTATAGCATCTTCTAACCAAGATCGTTTCATGGAATCAAATACCACTCAGGCAAAGGAAGGGGTTGGACCCATAAACCCAGCCCCTAAGTTTAAGAGACGTGCGGTGTCTGCCGTTCGTGATTGGCCACCGAGTTGTGGATCGGCTTCTAAAAGGGATAAACAGATCGCTGTGATCCCTGCAAGTGAGGACGTTAGCGAGATTGATAGTGTAGTCTTGCGTTTCACAGGTGTGTAATTATCACACTATTCCCTTAATTTTATTTATTTGTATGTAGTATGCTTGAAAGCCGAAAATAGCGGCAATGGTGATTGAGTTACCTATGTTGGGTAAACCGAGAAATAAAACCAGGTCAGTGTATTACTTTCATGCGTTATTAATATTTGTGGATAATCTGATTGTGGGTGTATGCCAAGTATTGTATATATTTCATATCATGTATCTATCTTTTATATTATGTTGCATGTGCATGGGACATGGGGATGAAAATGATTTAAAGGGGAAGTGTATATTGGTGAGTTTGTCATGATTAATGATGGCGTGGTGCCTCATTGTGGATTTGGTGATTTAATCACATGTGGAATCTGTGGCTAGACCACTTATGTGGACTTTGAGTAGTGCGTCTGTCAGCATGACTGCTAAAGATATGTGTAGCAGATGGAGGGTTGATTGTAGAAATCCCCACAGGTGTGTATGAGGATGGACATACGGAGCGGTGTGTAGAGGATGGAATACTAGGTTGGGCGGGCTATCATATTGATTATTTGTGCACGCTGTGATAATTTGATGATGGTTTGGGGCTCAAGCCCACTTGTGGGATGTTGTGGACTAATTGCACATTGAGTTTGGTGACTCACTCTATTTTTCTCAAACAACCTCTAGGTAACTCATAGATCTCTGGACCGAGCTGGAGTGGACTTGAGGTGGCCATGCATGGGTTATTTCCATTAAACTTTATTTTACTTATTATTAGCTACTTTTCTTTTGGGAATTTTTAATATGTAATAAGGCCACTTCGAATTTGGTAAATGTTGGATTTTAAATTAGATTTGCTACGCATTAATCACGAACTACTCGGTGGAACGTTAATTTTTTTTAAATATAAACGAGAGTGTTCTTTGCAAACTGTCAAACCCCATTCCCTATAAAAAGAGATTTCATTGATAGTCTATTAAGGAAAAGAAACGATAAGAGTTTTTTCTAAAACGTCACCTAAACACAAGGCTTTACTAATTAAAATTTTATAACTCAAATGAACAACAGTTTTCAACTAAGCCACGAAACTTGAGATTTTGAAAATGTCTTAAAAACTCCTCAGAAGCTTGTAAACTCTTCAAACCTTTTCCATGTAACATGCCAGATCCGGTTGTAGTGTTTGGGCCGGGTTTGGGGTGTTACATGCCATAATCCATTCGATCCTCTTTAAACATTCGGTGAACTCGCACACTTAGTGCCAATTAATTAGCCGAAGCTATATTAATATCGCAAACTTAGTGCCATCACATTAAACTGAATTTGTCTCGGTATCACACACGTAGTGTCGAATAATACAGTGAATGCTTTCTTTATATCGCACACTTAGTGTGATTCATCACTATAATGATTTTATTTATGCACACTTAGTGCCAAATATCTTCTAACTCACATTTCACATCACCAAACTCCACAATCACATTTCCATTCATTTCATCACATATGAACATTATTTAAAAAATATGTATTATACACGAACTTACCTCGGACGTAGAAACAACGATACCAGTCAATCAATTGAGCACTTTATTTTTGCCTCGGTCTAGGTCCGAATCTCTCCTTTCTTGATTTATATAATATCAAATTCAACTCATTTAATCACATTTTCACTTAATTTAGTTCACAACATATAATTAGGGCATTTTACACATTAAGCCCCTAATTTCCATATTTTGACATTTTAAGCCCTATTTTACAATTACACAAAATAGATATAATTTACTCACACCCAAGCTTGGTCGTATTTCATACTAGTCCCTAGCAACCCAATTTTCACATTTATTTTACATTTTAGCCCCTCAATTTCTCATTTTCATAATTTAGCCCATAATACTCAAATTCATCAAAAATCCAAATACAAAGCATGTTAACCCAACACATATCTTTCATTTTTCATCAACTAACATCACAAAGCTCACAATTTCATCAATGGCATAACTCAAAATCTTAATCAAATTAAGAAATTGAGGCATGGGCTTGATAGAACACAAAGCAACAATCACAAAAACGTAAAAATCATCAAAAACCGATCAAAGAACATACCTTAATCACCCAATTTCCTAGCCGAACCCTAGCTTGCTCTTAAGCTTTCTTTCTTTTCTGATTTTCGGTAGTGGAAAACATGAATAATAGATGAACATTTGTTTTTTTTAATTTAATTAATCTTATTTCATGAATTACCAAATTAACCTTAATTAATAAAAAAATCACTTAATGGTTGTCCATAAAAGTCCATTAACCATGTTAATGGTCCATTTGCTTAATAAGGACCTCAAGTTTAAAGAGACACATCAAATAAGCACTTTTAACTACTAGCACACAACTTTTGCATTTTTTGCGATTAGGTCTTTTTTCACAAATCGACATATAAATGATAAAATTTTCACACAGAACTTTCAAACATACTTTATCACATGCCATAAACGTCAAAAAATAATATTAAATTATTTCTGTAACCTCAGATTTGTGGTCCCGAAACCACTGTTCTGACTAGATTCTAAATTGGACTGTTACAATCTCCCCCTTTAGGGATTTTCGTCCCTGAAAATCTTACCGTTGAATATATTCGGGTATTGCTCTCTCATAGCATCCTCATATTCCCACGTAGCCTCTTCAACCCCGTGTTTGTGCCACAGCACTTTCACTAAAGCAATTTTTTTTATTTCTCAACTCTTTAATCTCACGAGCCAAAATTCGAATCGGTTCTTCGCTATACGATAAATCAGACTGAATCTCAACTTCAGTAGGGACAACCACGTGCGATAGGTCAGATCTGTATTGTCGAAGCATCGATACGTGAAACACATTATGAATCTTCTCTAGCTTAGGTGGCAACAACAATCTATAAGCAACCGGCCCGATACGTTCGATAATCTCATACTACCCGATGAATCTCGGACTCAACTTGCCTTTTCTGTCGAATCGGAGTACTTTCTTCCACGGAGATACTTTTAAAAACACTTTATCACTGATCTCAAATTCAATATCTTTTCGTTTCAAATTTGTGTAAGACTTTTGACGATCTGATGCCACTTTCAAACTGTTTCGAATCACTTTCACTTTTTGCTTAGTCTCTTTGATCAAATCTACACAGTGAATCTTATTCTCACTAAGCTCAGTCCAGTACAATGGGGTTCTGCATTTATGACCGTAAAGAGCCTCATATGGTGCCATTTTAATGATTGCTATTATTATATGCAAATTCAATCAACGACAGGTACTTTTCCCATGTACCTTCAAACTCAAGAATACAACATCTCAACATATCCTTGAGAATCTGAATGATCCACTCAGATTGACCATCTGTTTGCGGATGAAATGCCGTACTGAAGTGTAATCTCGTACCCAATGCATCTTGTAATTTCTTCCAAAATCGCGATGTAAACTTTGGATCTCTATCCGACACTATAGAATTAGACACCCCGTGCAATCGCACAACCTCAGAAACATACAATTAAGCTAACTTATCGAGCGAGTAATCCGTTCTTACCGGAATAAAATGAGCTGATTTCGTTAATTTGTCAACTATCACCGAGATTGCATCTTTCTTTCTCGGAGATAGGGGCAATCTTGACACAAAGTCCATCGTGATTCTCTCCCATTTCCACTCAAGAATCATGATCGATTGTAATAAGCCTGAAGGTACTTGATGTTCAGCTTTGACTTGCTGACAAACTAAACATCTTGAAACAAACTCTAAGATATCCCGTTTCATACTAGGCCACCAATAAAACTGTTTCAAATCATTGTACATTTTCGTACTTACCGGATGAACTGATAAACAATTATTATGAGCTTCGTTGAAAATCATCTGAATCAATTCTGGATTTCTCGGAACACATATTCGATCTTTAAATCTCAGACAATCATTAGTATCAACCTGAAATTCAGAATCAGGATTCGAATCACATTGAGCTTTTTTCACTAACATTTCATTGTCAACTTTCTCAGCATCATAAATTTGCTGTATAAACAACAGCCTCGCTTTCATCTCAGCTACAATCGCACCGTCATCACACAAATCTATCTGAGTATTCATTGCTAGTAAAATGAATAAACAACAGCCTCACTTTCATCTCAGCTACAATCGCACCGTCATCACACAAATCTATCTGAGTATTCATTGCTAGTAAAATGAATAAATACTTTCGGCTCAAAGCGTCAGAAACAAAATTAGCTTTTCCCGGATGACAGTCAATTACTAATTCATAGTCTTTTATTAATTCTAACCATCTCTACTGTCGCAAATTCAATTCTTTCTATGTCATCAGATATTTCAAGCTTTTGTGAACAGTATAAATGTGACACTTCTCACCAAATAAATAGTGACGCCAAATCTTCAATGCAAAAATGAAAGCTACTAATTCAAGATCCTGCGTCGGGTAGTTCTTTTCATGTGGTTTTAACTTTCTCAAAGCATAGGCTATAACTTTGCCTTCTTACATCAACACACAACCTAAACCATTCAACGATGCATCACTATAAACTATGAATTCTTTACCTGATTCTAGTTGAACTAACACTGGTGCCTCTGTCAATAATGTTTTCAACTGTTCAAAACTCTACTGACACTTTTTTGACCACTCAAATTTAACATCTTTCTATAGCAATTTCATCAACGGAGTTGCAATCATCGAGAATCCTTTCACAAACCGTCTGTAATATCCTGCTAGTTCCAGAAAACTACAGACTTCAGACACATTGCTCGGAGGTTTGCAATCTAAAATTGCTGAAATCTTACTCAGATCAACTCATATCTCGCAGCTGACACTATATGTCCCAGAAAACTAACTTTGCGCAACCAGAACTCATATTTACTAAACTTTGCATACAATTGCTTATCACGTAGAGTTTGTAGCAAAAATTTCAAATGCTCAGCATGTTCCATCTCATCACCAGAATAAATCAAAATATCGTCAATAAACACAATGACAAATCGATCCAAATACGGCCTGAATATCCGGTTCATCAAATCCATAAAGACAACAGGAGCATTCGTTAGTCCGAAAGGCACAACTAAAATTCATAATGCCCATACCTCGTTCTGAAAGTAGTTTTCGGCACATCTGATTCTTTGACTCTCAACTGATGAAAACCTGATCTCAAGTTTATTTTCGAAAACACTGGAGCCCCTTTCAAATGATCAAACAAATCATCAATTCGCGGTAGAGGGTACTTATTCTTTATCGTTACTTCGTTTAATTGACGGTAATCAATGCACATTCTCATCGTACCATCTTAGGAGCGCCCCAAGGAGAAAAGCTCGGTCGTGCGAAACCTTTGTCTATCAATTCTTGTAACTGAGACTTCAATTCTTTCAATTCTGTCGGAGCCATTCTATACGAAGCTATTGAGATAGGGGTCATCCCCGGCACTAACTCAATGCCAAACTCAATTTCTCGTATCGGGGGTAACCCCGATAATTCTTCAGGAAACACATCAGGAAACTCACAAACCATAGGCATAGATTCAACTTTCTTTTTTGTCACTTTCGTATCAATCACATATGCAAGATAAGTTTCACATCCCTTTTTCACATAATTCAAAACTTTCATCGAAGATATTATGGCCGATATCCCATTCAAATCACTGGATTCAGTTCGGACTATCTCGTTATTCTGACTTTTCAAATCAATAGTCTTCCGTTTGTAATTCACAATAGCATTATGCAAAGTTAGCCAATCTATACCCAGAATAAAATCGAATTTATTAAAGGGTAGTAGCAACAGATTAGCCGGGAAACAAATATCTCAAAACATCAACGGACAATTCTTGCACACTTTGTTAACCAGCACACACTTACCTAAGGGGCTCGATACTCTAATTACAAATTCAGTAGACTCAACAGACAAAGTCTTACTAGATACTAAGTTCATACACACATATGAATGAGTAGATCCTAGATATATCAATGCAATCACATCAATATCATAAAGAGTGAAAGTACCAGTAATGACGTCTAGAGATGACACTTCTTTGTGAGCGCGAATAGCATAGGCTCTGGCAGGTGCTCTCGCCTCAGATCTCACAGCTATATCCGTTGTTCCTTGCTGACTACCACTCACAATTCCTATGTTTTTGGGTGGTCTACCCCTAGCTGCCATGTTACTCGGCCTCACACTCCGAGCATTATCTTTCTCAGCCAACTCTGGGCAATCCCGAATGAAGTGATCTCGTGATCCACATTTATAACAAACAATATTATTATACTTGCCCCATGATTCACCAATATGACGTCTCCCACACTATCTACACTCAGGTTTATTGTTTCTGACACTGCCAATACTTGATTCCATTGGAATTTGAGCTTTAGAACTCGTATATTATTTCACACGATCTCTACTCGAATGTCCAATTAAAGCATTTGAGTGAGTGGTTGCATCTCTGAATCTCTTTGTCGAAGAGTGATACGGCTTACTCATCAACCTTTTTCTCTCGTCTCTAGCTTCTGAGTCTGCTTTCTTCTTTTCTTTACTAAGCTCTTTTGCTTTACAGCTCTTTCAACCAATACCATAAATTCAGTCAAGTTAAGAATTCCGGCCAAAAGTTTAATATCTTCATTCAACCCTTCAAAGAATTATTTACAGATAGTAGTTTCTGTCGAAACACATTCTCGTGCATACTGGCTCAATCTCACAAATTCTCGCTCGTATTTTGTAACAAACATACGACCCTATTTCAGGTCAAGAAACTCTTTGCGTTTTTTATCTATAAACCGTTGACTGATGTATTTCTTCCAGAATTCAGTTTGGAAGAAATTCTAGGATTCATTCTCTTGGAACCACAGATATCAATGTTTTCCACCAATGATACGCCGTATCTCTAAATAGTGAAACATCACACTTAAGACATTCATCAGGAGTACATAATAACTCATCAAACACTCTAATGGTATTCTCAAGCCAAAATTTACCTCGCTCGGCATCATCATCAACTGTGGCCCTGAACTCTTCGGCCCCATACTTACGAATCTTATCAACTGGAGGTTTACTCAATCGAATCAGGTCTATAACTTGTGGTGCTACAGGAACTTGCGGGGGTGGAGGTTGTTGAACAACCAGATTCATTCGAATGAACTCTGTGAACCACTCGTTCATCATTTGGAAGAAGGCTTGCTTTGCCTCTCTCTCGTGACAACTAGTAATCGGCCTAGATTCAATCGGTGCTGTCCCTTGAGCGGGAGTAGGCACATTACTCTGAACATCATCAGCTACAGCTCCATCGGGATCCATTTTCTATACAAACACATTTTTAACTGTCAGGAATCATCGCACTATCGTAGATATATATATGGCATGTATAGCTAGACTCTCACACGCTATGTTAGTCCTAGAATCGACTAAATCGTAGCTATGATACCATAAAATGTAACATTTGTAACCCTTATCCATCGCCAAACTAGGGCTACAAGGCATTACTAGTCGAATCATAACATTTAAGCAATCATTTCTCACACATCACCATATCATAGATAATCAATAACACAAAGTCCCTTTAGAAGGTCTACGAGACCTACAACATGCTTTAAAGAAGGTTTGGGACTAAACTGATCTCATACGGAAACTTGGCAAAACTTAGAAAATATTTCTTTTAAAACAGGACACACGCCCATGCGGCTAGAATGTGTGCCTCACACGGCCATGCCTTAGACCATGTCTCACCCCGTGTAACACTGACTTGAATCACACAGCCTGTCACATGCTCGTGTGTTTGGCTCGTGTGCAACGCTGACTTGAATCACATGACCTGTCACATGCCCACGTGTCTGGCCCATGTGCAAGTTTGATTTACTTCGAAATGGAACCTTAGAGGACACGGTCGAGACACATGCCCGTGTGCTTAATTGTGTGGCTAATATAGGCCATTTGCAAGGTCAATTTGCCACCCATTTTGGGTCATCCCTACATGCTCAATTTTAGCATCAAATAACATTCAATTCATTCACCATTCTCAACTATCAAATCAATTATGAAACATAGCATTCCTATTTCACCAAAACATACCATAATGGCCATTCACACAAGACCATATTTACATATCACATACACCATTTTCACATAGCAAAACATGTACCAAAATCATTCCATTATCAAGCCATATCACATATGAAGATTTATACATATCAATACATTCCACAACCTCACTAGCCTCTACATGCCATATACCATAAATACAACTTCCAAAAGGTACCAAAATATATGTCCGATAGTGTGATTGAGTCGCTGACGATCCCCAGATTCGAGCTAGCTTTAATGATACTGTAAAATAGAGAAAGACTTCACACAGTAAGCTTTAAAGCTTAGTGAGTTTGTAATATAACACAATTAACTCAACAATTCAAATTCAATATGCAAAATTAACTAACAATTTGTTCAATTCACATCACAACTCAATCTCACCCAAGGCTATTACTCACTTTTATACCAATCTATAGATTTATGTTCAAGCATTTATAATTCTACTCAATCCAACCCTTTTCATCATTGATTCACATAATCTTCCATCTATATCGTACACAATATCATCAACCACATAGGTTCTATACAAACCTATACCATCACGTATTTATCCATCACATTTACCAATTCAATGCTCGATGCCATAATTCATTCGATCCTCTTAAAACATTCGATGAACTCGCACACTTAGTGCCAATTAATTAGCCGAAGCTATATTAATATCGCACACTCAGTGGCATCATATTAAACCAAATTTGTCTCGGTATCGCACACGTAGTGCCAAATAATATAGCCAATGCTTTCTTTATCTCACACACTTAGTGCCATTAATCACTATAACGATTTTATTTACGCACACTTAGTGCCACATATCTTCTAACTCACATTTCACATTACCAAACTCCACAATCACATTTCCATTCAACTCATCACATATGAATATTGTTTAAACAATATGTATTATACATGAACTTACCTCGGACGTAGAAACAACAATACTAGTCTATCAATCGATCATTTTGTTTTTGCCTCGATCTAGGTCCAAATTTCTCCTTTCTTGATCTATATAATATCAAATTCAAGTCATTCAATCACATTTTCACTCAATTTTGTCCACAACATATAATTAGGGCATTTTAGACATTAACCCCATAATTTTTATATTTTGACATTTTAATCCCTATTTCACAATTACAGAAAATACATATAATTTACTCACACCCAAGCTTGGCCGAATTTCATGCTAGTCCCTAGCAACCCAATTGTCACGTTTATTTCAAATTTTAGCCCCTCATTTTCTCATTTTCATAATTTAGCCCATAATACTCAAATTCATCAAAAATCCAAATACAAAACATGTTAACCCAACACATATCTTTGATTTTTCATCAACTAACATCACAAAGCTCGCAATTTCATCAATGGCATAACTCAAAATCTTCATCAAATTCAGAAATTGAGGCATGGGCTTGATAGAACATAAATCGACGATCATAAAAAAGTAAAAATCATCAAAAACTTATCAAAGAACATACCTTAATCACCCAATTTCCTAGCCGAACCCTAGCTTGCTCTTAAGCTTTCTTTCTTTTCTAATTTTTGGTAGTGGAAAACATGAATAATAGATGAACATTTGTTTTCTTTTAGTTTAATTAAACTTATTTCTTGAATTACCAAATTAACCTTAATTAATAAACAAAAACATCACTTAATGGTTGTCCATAAAAGTCTATTAACCATGTTAATGGTCTATTTGCTGAATAAGGACCTCACAGTTAAAGAGACACATCGAATAAGCACTTTTAACTACTAGCACACAGCTTTTGCATTTTTTACGATTAGGTCCTTTTTTATAAATCGACACACAATTGAAAAAATATTCACACAGAACTTTCACACATACTTTATCACATGCCATAAACATAAAAAATAATATTAAATTATTTCTTCAACCTCAGATTTGTGGTCCCAAAACCACTATTCTGACTAGAGTCTAAATCGGACTGTTACACCGACAACCTTTTAGCGTTGTATGATGACCATTTTCTCAAACATTATGGAAGACTTCCTTGATGTCTTCATGGACAATTTCTCTGTGCTTAGCAATAATTTTTAAGATTTCTTAAAAAATTGGAATTGGTTTTGTGCCTTTGTGCAAAAAGAGATATTGTTTTGAACTAGGAAAAATGCCATTTCATGGTCCATGAAGGCATTGTTCTAAGGCATAAAGTATTGTAGCAAAGGATTGAAATTGACAAAGCAAAAGTTGAGGTAATAGAAAAATTGTCTCCTTCTACTAGTGTCAAAGGTATTTGGAGTTTCTTAGGCCATGCGGGTGTTTAGAGAAGATTCATTAAGGATTTCTTGAAGATATCTAAACCCTTGTGCACCTTGTTAAAGCAAAATAGACCTTTCAAATTTGATGAACATTACTTGGTAGCTTTCAAGGAATTGAAGAAATGACTGGTAGCAACACCAATTGTAATAGCTCCAGAGCAAAAACTGCCTTTTGAACTCATGTGTGACGTTAGTGATTATACTATGGGAGCAGTGTTGGGGCAAACAAAAGACATAGTACTACGTGCAATATATTATGGGAGCAGAACTGTGGCGGATGCGTGACTTAACTATACCACCATAGAAAAGGAATTATTGGCTGTGGTGTTTGCATTCGATAAACTCCGCTCTTATCTAGTTAGTACCAATGTTACAGTATACCTGGATCACTCTGTTATTAAGTATTTGGTGAGCAAGAAAGATGCGCAGCCAAGATTGATTAGATGGACACTCTTGTTTCCAGAGTTTGACTTGGAAATTAGAGATCGAAAGGGGCCTAAAAATCAAGTGGCTGATCACTTGTCAAGGTTAGAATCTTGAAATTAAGATGGCAATGACAAACTTATTAAAGAAGACTTTCCAGATGAGTAACTTTCAGTTTCCATGGCATTACCTTGGTATGCCGATATAGTGAACTTTTTTAGTAAGTGGTTTGATGCCGCCTGATCTCAACAGCCAAAGAAGAAGAAAATTCCTTCTTGATGCCAAGCATTATTATTGGGATGAAACTTTCCTATTTAAGTATTATGCTAATCAGATAATTAGGAAGTGTATCCCTGATGATGAAATACATAACATTCTGTAGCATTGTCATTCAGCTCCTTACGAAGGACACTTTGGAGGAATGAGAGCTGTTGCCACAACACTTCAGTCAGGATTTTATTGGCCAAGTTAGTTCAAAGATACTCATGAATTTTATCAGTCGTGTGACCGTTGTCAAAGGATAGGAAATCTATCTAAGAAGTATCAAATGTTGTTGCAAAATATCCTAGAGATTGAGTTGTTTGATGCTGGGGAATAGACTTTATGGGTCTATTTCCTCCCTCATTAGGCAACCTATACATACTCGTAGCAGTGGACTATGTCTCTAAGTGGGTTGAAGTTGTTGCTCTTCCTACTAATGATGCAAAGTTAGCACTGAAGTTCTTGTACAAGAACATCTTCACAAGGTTTGGAACACCACGAGCCATTATAAGTGATGAAGGATCTTATTTCAATTGTAAGCTAGTAGCTAATGTCTTGCACCGGTATGGGATGAAACATAAGATTGCCACGACATATCATCCCCAAACAAATGGGTAAGCTAAGATATCTAATAGAGAAAGTAAGAAAATTCTGGAAAAAGTGGTGAACCCAACTTGAAAGGATTGGTCCTCCAGATTGAATGAAGCTTTGTGGGCTTATCGTACGACATTTAAAACACCTGTAGCAACCCATTTTTAGTAAAATTGGATTAGTGATTTTGGGACCATAAATCTAAAGTCAAAATAATTATTTTATTATTATTTTGAGGTCTACAGTATGATAAAATGATTGTGTGAAAATTTCGTTAAGAAATTTAATCGTTTGAGTGCTTAATTTGATAAAAAGGACTAAATTGCGTAAAGTGTAAAAATTATGTTCTATTAGCTAAAGGTGTCTAATAGCTATGGATTAATGAAGTGGAGATCCTTATGTGGTAATTAGACCATTTTTAATGTTAGTGGACAAAGATGGACATCTTTTAAGTGTTTTTAATGAATTATAACAAGGGTTAAATATGTATATAAACATAAGTAGAACAACATAAAAGTTAAGGTTATCATCTTTCTTAGTTTTCTTCAACCGAATAACAGCAAGAAGGAAGCCATTAAAGAACACCAAACATTTGGCCATAGTTTATCCTTGCATGTAAGTTCATTTTTGTCCTATTTTTAATTATTTTTATGTTTTTGAGATCGTTGTAGCTTAATCTAGCTAGCCCAGGGACTAATGTGCAAAATTATTAAAGGTTTAGGGTTTTTCCATTGATGAATATACGTGTATTTTGATGTTTGATGATAGAAAATATATGCTTGTTGTTAGATAAACAACATTTGTAAAGTGATTTTTGATAAAATTGTCATTTAGGGATTGAACTGAGAAATATGAAAATTTTGTGGTTAAATGGTGAAATAAATGAAAAGTATGGGCTGCTATGTGTTTATTTGAAATTCAGCTAGCATGGGTAGGGACCTAATTGCATGAATTTGTATTTTTATGTGATAAGGACTAAATTGTAAAGATGTTGAAATATTACGGGTAAGAGTGGAAAGTTGCTATAATGTGCAATTTGGGCTAAATTGAATAAATCGATGATTGAATAAGTTAAATTTGATATTATATAGATCAAGAAAAGCGAAGTTCAGATTTAGATCAGGGGAAAAATAAAGTTTTAGATTAGTCGATCAGTTTCGCCGTTTTTACATTCGAGGTAAGTTCGTATGTAACAAGCATTACTATATTTGTGTTTTAAATGCTTTAATATTAAATAAATTGTGAATATGACCTTGCACACATATTCGACAACAAATCAGCAAATGTGAAATCCCGGTTGAACCTTAGGAATAGATTAGGATACGAATGACATGTCATTAGGGGTTATGTGATTTGGGTGCTGGTCCGCATGTCCTACCGGTGGCTGAGTTATCCGGCATGTGTTGTGGATTCTTGTCAGCTTGTGTGAGCAGCACCGCGTAGCTTCGTCATGATCGTCAGCTTGTGTGAGCAGACCTGTTGATAGCTCAAGAGTGAGCATTATATGTGATATGAGATCGTGATAGCTTCAGCTATGTATTTGGCACTTAGGGTACGAGATTTTCCAAGTATCCAATAGTATTCCAAATGGTTCAACGGGTATATTAAAGATACGGGTGAGTATGATATTAATACGAGATGGTATAGGTATGTACATGAGCCGTACTAGCATTGAATCGAAGAAATTGTGAAATTCATATCTAACCTTATGAATGAATATGTGATAGGTTTTTGTATCAGTATGAATTATATCATGATATGTTAAATTACTTTAATTGTGTATGTATGGTAAGATGAATTTATTGTTATACGAACTTACTAAGCTTTATAGCTTACTTTGTTTACTTTTTTTTTTCGTGTTTTATAGTGATATCGAAACTAGCTCAGATTTGAGAATCATCGAAGATCTCATCACACTATCAAGCTATCAATTTGGTACTTTTGAATCTATGTTTTTAGTTACATGGCATGTATAAGAATTATGGTCATTTTGGTATATATTGGTAATGGATTTAGCCATTTGAGTTGTTGTGTAAATGTTAAGTGTTTGGTTTTGTATATAGCCATGAGAGTTGACTTATTTTGGTATATTTGGCGATGTATATAAATGTGCAAATGGCCTTTGTTATGAGTTTGGTAGTCGTCATGTGAATACTTGTTATGATTGGTTGTTTGTGAATTAGTAGTTTGATCATCAAATGGTTGAATTTGAGATGCTTAATTGAAAGTGACCATTAGGGTGATTTATGAATGAGAATTTGGTATGAAAGTGTATGAAACATCTTGACACATGTGTGTCTTATGGTTAAAGGTATGGAATTAGCATGAATTAGGCTTGGTTGAGATTGGTTTGAATTCCTATTTATGCCTTGTTATGTGCCAATTGGTTTGGTGTAGGTCTATGCAAATTGGGTGAGCAAAATGGCTTGGTATATAGCCTATTTTTGTCCACACGGGCATGTGTCTCAGCTGTGTGTGACACACGGTCAGATGAGTGACACACGGTCAGGTGACACGGCCATGTGTTCCCTGGTGTTTAATTAGAAATCAAGTCAGTATGCTCCACACGGCATAGCACACGGGCGTGTGACTTGGCCATGTGGGATGGCCTAGCACATGGCCTGGCACACGAGCATGTGAAGCCATTTTGAAAGGCACATGGGCTAGACACACGGGCTGTGGTTGGCTGTGTGACCCAAGTCAGGGAGTTACTGTAATAGTCCGATTTAGAACCTAGTCAGAATAGTGGTTTCGCGACCACAAATCTGAGTCAGAATAATAATTTAATAGTATTTTTCGTGTTTCTAATGTGTGAATTGATATCTGTGAAAGTTCCGTGATTTAATTTACCTGTTTGTGTGCTTGATTTACAAAAAGGACTAAATCGCAGAAAATGTAAAAGTTGTGTTCTATTTAATTAAGTGCCGAATTGACATGGTTTATTAAAAGTGAGGTCTCTATGTTAGAATTAGACCATTTGAATATTGGATGGACAAAAATGTCTAAGGGTAGTGGATTTGAAATGAAATTAATAAGGCTAGTATGGTAATTATATTAATATTTGATAATAAATAAAATATAAAGTAAAACACATGTTTTTCTTCTTTTTTTTGCATCGAAATTGAAGAAAGAAAAGGTTTTTAAGCTTCCTTTGCATTCGGCACTCACTTAGCTCAATCAATGCATGTTTTGAGCTCGATTTTTAGTGATTTTTATGTTTTTGTGATCGTTGCTTCGTGTTCTCTTAAGCCCATGTCTCAATTTTTGAATTTGATGAAGATTTCAAGTTATTCCATTGATGATTATGTGAGTTTAATGATGTTATTTGATGAGTTATGGAAGCTTGATATGAGATTTATAAGTTTTTATGGAAGCTTGATATGAGATTTATAAGTTTTATCTTTGGATTTTTGATTAATTTGAGTAATTTGGGCTAAATTGAGAAAATGATATTTTGAGGGACTAAAATGTGAAATAAATGAAATATAGGGGCTTATATTAAGTGTAGTAACATTTGGCCTAGCATGGGTAAAAAGAAATTATGTGAATCTTGTGATTTTATGAAATAGAGACTTAAATGTCAAAATGTGAAAATGTGAGGGCTAATTTGTAAAATGCCCTAAATATGTGTATATGGATTGAATTGAATGTTTTGGTGAATAAAAGAGTTAAATTTGAATGTGTATAGATCAAGAACCAAAGAAAACGAAATTAGATCGGGGGAAGTCGAAAGTAGTAGAATAGCCATTCGTTTTCGTTCTTTCCTGTACAGGGTAAGTCGATATACAAATAAATATGTTTAAATTGAATTATTATTGTTTATATGAGAATGAATTGTGATATATGGCCAATTGAGCTAAATACGTGAAGTCTAGAAAAGTTCCGAAAATGTGTCAATGTCCGAAAAGTCCCATACGAACCTTCGGAATAGTTAAGATACATATGTCATGGCATAGGTCTCCGATTTGTGTTATCGTCTAAGACCACGTCTGGGATGCTGGCATTGATTTATTATTTACGTGTAAGACCATGTCTAGGACATTGGCATCATATATGATTTCGTGTAAGACCCTGTCTGGGATAGTGGCATCGGTATTGGTTACATGTAAGACCACGTCTGGGACATTGGCATTGTACGAACTTTTTGAGTTATCCGAGTATCCTTATGGATTCTGAATGGTTCAACAGACATTCCGTGAAATGAATGATTATGTGAAATGTGTTATCGATGCAGGTACGTTTGAAATATACGCAAAGTTCGAGTATGAAAAGTAAGTATATGTGAAAAATGTGGATTTGAGGTACATGTTTGAGAACATTGAAATTAAATGTGATATATACAAATGTGCTATGATCAAATGAGCTACATAGAGATGTGATATAGATTTAAGCAAGTGGCTAGGAACAATTGAGCCAAATGAGAATTATGAATTTGCTATTATGTTATGCCATTGTTTATGCAAATGAAATGATTTATGAATGTTCTATATGATAAGTTTATTTGTATATGGCTTACTAAGCTTTTGAAAGCTTACTTTGTGTGTGTTTGCATTATTTTATAGATTATCAAAGCTACTAGAAGCTCAGGGATCATCGAGGATCATCACCACACTACCAAACTATATTTTGGTACCTTTTAAAGTTGTACATATTGAAGTATGGCATGTATAGGCTAGAGAACTTAGGTTATGTTTTGAAATATGTATATATATAGTCATGTGATATAGCTTGTTTATGAATTTGAATTTGGACGGATCTAGTCCATGTTATGTGATTCAAAGGTTAGTATGTTTTGATGAGAGGTTGGTATATTGAAATTGATATGTTTTGGTTGTTTTGGGTTATAAAATTATGCTTGTTTGATGCTTGTAGGTATGACCCTAATGGGTGGCAATTTGGCCTTGCAAATAGCCTATAGTTGCCCAGATGGTTAAGCACACGGGCGTATGTCCCGACCATGTCTTTCACTGTTTCAATTCGGAGCTAACCAGAATTGCACAGGGGCTAGAGACATGGGCGTGTGATAGGTCGTGTGACTCAAATCAGTGTTGCACATGAGCCAGACATACGGGCGTGTGACAAGCCGTATGTTTCAGGTTAGTTTTGAACACGGGCTGAGGCATGGTCCAAGGCACGGCTGTGTGTAGTACACGGCCTAGCCACCCGTGTTTAGAAAGAAATTTTTTTCTAAGTTTCGCAAAGTTTCTGTATAAGATCAGTTTTGTCCCGAACCCTCTCTAAAGCATGTTTAAGGTCACATAGACCTTCTGAAAGGACAAAGTGATTGTGAATGTTGATGATGTGTTAATGCATAATGTATGTTAGAAAAATGTTCTGATATGTCTGATAATGCCTTTTAAGCTTAGTCCGGCGATGGACACGGGTTAGGGGTGTTACATTTGGTTGGTATCCGAGCTACGATTTAGTCGATTCTAGGACTAACATAGCATGTGAGAGTCTAGCTATACATGCCATATATATGAACTGTGATAGTGTGATGAATCCTGACAGTTAAAATGTGTTTTCCGTTAAATGGATCCCCAACGAGCCTTAGTTGACGATGTAGAAAGTAATGCTCCTGCTTTCGCTCAAGGGACAGCGCCGTCTGATTCTAGACCAGTTACAAGCGGTCAAGAAGGAGAGGCTAAACAAGCCTTCTTCCAAATGATGAATGAGTGGTTCATTCAGTATGTTAAAGCGAATCCGGCTGCTTCTCAACCTCCGCCCCCGCAAGTTCCTGTAGTCCCTCAAGCTATAGATTCGATTTGTTTGAATAAACCTCCAGTTGATAAGATTAGAAGGTATGTGGCTGAAGAATTTAGTGTTACCACTGATGATGATACTGAGAGAGCTGAGTTCTGGCTCGAGAATACAATTCGAGTATTTGATGAGATGTCATGTACCCCTGATGAATGTGTGAAATGTGTCGTTTCTCTGTTGAGAGATGTAGCTTATCAATGGTGGAAAACTTTGATTTTCGTTGTTCCGAAAGAACGAATTACCTGGGATTTCTTTCAATCACAATTCTGGAAGAAATATATCAGTAAGAGATTGATTGATCAAAAGCGAAAAGAGTTTCTTGAATCGAAACAGGGCCGTATGTCTGTTACAGAATACGAGCGGGAATTTGTGAGACTGAGCCAGTATGCACGAGAATGTGTATCGACTGAAGCAATAATGTGTAAAAGATTTGAAGACAGATTGAATGAAGATATCCGTTTATTAGTTGACATTCTAGAAATAAAAGAATTCGTTGTGCTTGTTGACCGAGCGTGTAAAGCTGAAGAACTCGGGAAAGAGAAAAGAAAAGCTGAGATAGAAGCTAGATATGTGAGAAAGAGATCCTCAAGTAAATCATTTCACTCTACATCAAAGAAGTTCCGAGACGAGTATAGTCGTTCAAAGGCTAATGTGGGACATTCGAGAAGAGATCGTGCTAGATCACATTCGAGTTTCCAAACTCTAGCTACTTCGATTGCAAGTGTTGGAAATGTCAGATTTGAGCGACCTGAATGTAGACATTGTGGTAAAAGACATCCGGGCAATTGTTGATTAAAGGATCGAGCCTGTTTCAAATGTGGATCTTTAGATCATTTAATCCGAGACTTTCTTGAGTCTGATGAGCAAGAAATTGTACAGACTTCGAAGTCGAATAACACTTCAGCTAAGGGTAGACTTCCCAGAAACACAGGAAATGCGAGTGGTAGTCAAAAAGCTACGAAAGATACAGTTACGATATCTGAGGCGAGAGCACCTACCAGGGCCTATGCTATTAGAACTCGTGAGGAAGCTTCGTCTCCAGACGTCATTACCGGTACTTTTACTCTTTATGATACTTCTGTGATTGCATTGATTGACCCAGGGTCTACTCTGTAACAACCCAAACCCGGCCCAAACGTTATGACCAAATTTGGTTTGCTACTTAGAAAATATTTGGAAAATTTTAAAACCAAACTAACTTTTTTAGTAAAAAGTAGTCAGTTTGTTCAAACCTTTGAGTTGTGTAAAACCCTTATTTAGATCTTATTTTGAAAATATTTGTTAAGTCAAGTTAAGAATATATTTTAGAGGTACCCGATGGCACTTTAAAACTTTTACGATTGCTTTTAGAAACCCGGTGAACTCATTTTATAAATAAACAGTTAAAACAAATATTCAGCATAAAATAAAATACTAGGAGGCCTTATTACAATTTGATCAAGATAAAATCAACAACTGGATAAAATAAACTGAAATTCAAAGTCTACTAAATTTAAATTCCACTGCATGGCCACCTCGAGTCCCTCCGGCTCCATATCCGCGAGCTACGTGTTACCTAAAAAATAAAGGAGAAGGTGAGTCACCAAGACTCAGTATGTAAACCTTCCCCCGGTTTAATGCCACATCATACACAATTTATAATTAACAATCATGCACTAAGTCATGCACCTAACCTAGCCATCCAAACGTCTTTGTCTACCCCGTGTGGTACCAAACCACTGGTGGTGCCAAACCACTGGTGGTGCCAAACCACTGGTGGTGCCAAACCACTGGTGACATATAGTCACAGATGTGATGCCAAATCACTGGAGGAGCCAAACCTCTGGTGCCCGTAGACATAATCGATTGATGGGGCCAACCCATCGTGTGATACCAAATCAATGGCGTCAATCCCATAATATCAACTGTGGGGCCAACCCACTGTGGTGCTAAGCCACTGGGACGGGACGCTATGAGGTGCCAAACCTCTCGAGGTGCCAAACCTCTGGTGACCGTAGTCACAATGTGGTACCAAACCACTGGTGTCCGTCGACACGAATATCAACTCCCCCTCCACTCGTATATCCCACATCAATCCATGATATACAACAGATTTCATGCCAACATACATTTAAAACACATATACCAAATATGCCATGCTTCCCAAAAGCGTCAAATAGTAATCAACAAGGACTTACCTGAATCATTGCTTAAATCCAAATCTACACAAATCAGATTTAGCACACAACATGTATTTTAGTGCAGTTTTTAATTATAAAGTGTGTATGTACACACCTGTCACCAACGATAGCCCTAAATCCTCAAAGAGACAATCGGCCACACAAGATTCCCTTGCCCTATATTCGGCCAAACATAAGGTTAGTGATATGGGCTATTCAGCCAAACCTAAACAACATAATCATGCTAATCAACCTCTAAGGGTATTTTCATAAATTCACACCTGCAATGGCCTTTCCGAAGGCCTAATGTGGCCACTAGCGACTCGGCTACCATTTTTGATCGTCAATCAGGACGATTGGGCCTAAAACTCGATTTTTGCCCATCCGCCCCACACGCTCGTGTGGCCCACCTAGCACGAATCTAGCCACATATATAAGTTCCACCTAGTCTAGTTCAACAAATACTAACCAATCATACAATTTACTCATATGGGCCCACGGGCCCATTGGGCCCACACCGAGCCATCGAGGCCCAAGCGACCCAACCCACGAGAATACTACATCGATGGCCTCAACTATCGCGCGTGAAGCCCCCCACACGCTTGCGCCGCGCGCGTCGTGGCTACTAATGCCGTGATCGGCACTTTGGCATTTGCCACTCTACAGAGTAGAGTAGAGAGAGTTACACACCTGATAGGACTCTGAGGCTAATCTGCGCTCCGACCACTCTTGTGCCCAAACGCCCTCCAGCTAGCTCTTCACCTTCATTCTTTGTGTCTTTCCGATGTGGGATCCCTTCGTCAGTAGAGTTTAAATTCAACTGAAACTCTTGCCGTCCAATTCGCAAAATAAATACTCCCTTGCTTTTCATGAGATTCGAACCTAGGCTCCCTTGCAACATAATCCATGCCGCTAACCACTTGGCCACAAGCTCCTCTTGTGTCTTAAACCATGCGCAACTAAATATAAACTATGGTCCAAATTCTAAGGTCCAAGCAAAAAGAAAACCAAAATGCAAAAGCCAAGACTTGAACCTTGGACCTCCTTCCTTCCTTGTGGCGTCACTCCCTTGTTTCTTATGTGGCGTCACTTTGCCACTACACCACACACTCCACTTGTGTCATTTTCCTTCATATTTTATTCTTAAGGCCTATCTGCCAACTTCCAGGGTTTTTTTTCACCTAAAATCAAAATTTCCCCAAAGCCAATATTTGATCCCAGGACTTCATAGAAGCCCTCTAACCTTCCAAAATCACTTATCCAATAGGTCTAACTAACATTTAAGTCGATCTCTTGTTCTCCAAAAATTTAAACGCTACTACGCCTAAGGCCCATTGGGCTCAATTCTCCTAGGCCCAATTTCGGGATGTTACAAATCTACCCTCCTTAAAGAAATTTCGTCCTCAAAATTTCCAACTAACTATGATCGTACATCCTAACCTACCATACTACGCTCTGTCTGCAGACTCGATCTTAATAAAACTAATATACTTTTAACTAGAATTTAAAACTCCTACCCATACTCAAAAACACTTAGCAATTAAAACAGACGAATATTTCATACGCTCCCAACTCTATGTCTAATGTCTCGACTTATCTGATTAAAAGTTTTATGCGTCAGTCTTTATTCCACCGTGTATTAAGCTACAATCTTATGAATAGTTCTTATTACAGAGTTTTATTTTCGTGAGTTCACAAAGTCCTATAGGTTTCAGTCTCTAGGGTAGCCTACTATCACTATTCATTCATATCATACATCATCAGGATCATATGCAAACATCAGTTAGGGATACTTACCTGGGCGGATTGGTGCCGGAGACTCGGTGCCATGCTTTTCCAACTACACCTTTCTGTAAAAACTTTTATAACCCATTTGAAAACATTTTTAGGCCTCGGTCCCACAGCCGAGCTATTAAAACTGGCTCTGATACCAATTTGTAACCACCCAAACCCGGCCCAAACGTTATGGCCGAATTTGGTTTGCTACTTCGAAAATATTTGGAAAATTTTAAAACCAAACTAACTTTTTTAGTAAAAAGTAGTCAGTTTGTTCAAACCTTTGAGTTGTGTAAAACCCTTATTTAGATCTTATTTTGAAAATATTTGTTAAGTCAAGTTAAGAATATATTTTAGAGGTACCCGATGGCACTTTAAAACTTTTACGATTGCTTTTAGAAACCCGGTGAACTCATTTTATAAATAAACAGTTAAAACAAATATTCAGCATAAAATAAAATACTAGGAGGCCTTATTACAATTTGATCAAGATAAAATCAACAAATGGATAAAATAAACTGAAATTCAAAGTCTACTAAATTTAAATTCCACTGCATGGCCACCTCGTGTCCCTCGGGCTCCATATCCGCAAGCTACGTGTCACCTGAAAAATAAAGGAGAAGGTGAGTCACCAAGACTCAGTATGTAACCCTTCCCCCGGTTTAATGCCATATCATACACAATTTATAATTAACAATCATGCACTAAGTCATGCACCCAACCTAGCCATCCAAACGTCTTTGTCTACCCCGTGTGGTACCAAACCACTGGTGGTGCCAAACCACTGGTGACATATAGTCACAGATGTGATGCCAAATCACTGGAGGTGCCAAACCTCTGGTGTCCGTAGACACAATCGATTGATGGGGCCAACCCATCGTGTGATACCAAATCACTGGAGTCAATCCCATAATATTAACTATGGGGCCAACCCACTGTGGTGCTAAGCCACTGGGACGGGACGCTATGAGGTGCCAAACCTCTCGAGGTGCCAAACCTCTGGTGACCGTAGTCACAATGTGGTACCAAACCACTGGTGTCCGTCGACACGAATATCAACTCCCCCTCCACTCGTATATCCCACATCAATCCATGATATACAACTGATTTCATGCCAACATACATTTAAAACACATATACCAAATATGCCATGCTTCCCAAAAGCATCAAATAGTAATCAACAAGGACTTACCTGAATCCTTGCTTAAATCCAAATCTACACAAATCAGATTTAGCACACAACATGTATTTTAGTGCAGTTTTTAATTATAAAGTGTGTATGTACACACCTGTCACCAACGATAGCCCTAAATCCTCAAAGAGACAATCGGCCACACAAGATTCCCTTGCCCTATATTCGGCCAAACATAAGGTTAGTGATATGGGCTATTCGGCCAAACCTAAACAACATAATCATGCTAATCAACCTCTAAGGGTATTTTCGTAAATTCACACCTACAATGGCCTTTCCGAAGGCCTAATGTGGCCACTAGCGACTCAGCTACCATTTCCGATCGTACCGGACGATTGGGCCTAAAACCCGATTTCGACCCATCCGAGCCCACACGCTCGTGTGGCCTACCTAGCATGAATCTAGCCACATATATAAGTTCCACCTAGTCTAGTTCAACAAATACTAACCAATCATACAATTTACTCATATGGGCCCACGGGCCCATTGGGCCCACTTCGGCCCATCGAGGCCCAAGCAGCCCCAACCCACGAGAATACTACTGATGGCCTCAACTATCGCGTCGAAGCCCCACACGTGCGCTCGTGCGCTCGTGTGGCTACTAATGCCGTGATAGGCACTTTGGCATTTGCCACTCTACAGCTAGAGTAGAGAGAGTTACACACCTGATAGGACTCTGGGGCTAATTCGCGCTCCGACCACTCTTGTGCCCAAACGCCCTCCAAGATGTGTTTACTCTCCTCCTAGGATGCTCCTTATATAGCTAGCTCTTCACCTTCATTCTTTGTGTCTTTCCGATGTGGGATCCCTTCGTCAGTAGAGTTTAAATTCAACTGAAACTCTTGCCGTCCAATTCGCAAAATAAATACTCCCTTGCTTTTCATGAGATTCGAACCTAGGCTCCCTTGCAACATAATCCATGCCGCTAACCACTTGGCCACAAGCTCCTCTTGTGTCTTAAACCATGCGCAACTAAATATAAACTATGGTCCAAATTCTAAGGTCCAAGCAAAAAGAAAACCAAAATGCAAAAGCCAAGACTTGAACCTTGGACCTCCTTCCTTCCTTGTGGCGTCACTCCCTTGTCTCTTATGTGGCGTCACTTTGCCACTACACCACACACTCCACTTGTGTCATTTTCCTTCATATTTTATTCTTAAGGCCTATCTGCCAACTTCCAGGGTTTTTAATATCCTAAAACCAAAATTTCCCCAAAGCCAATATTTGATCCCAGGACTTCATAGAAGCCCTCTAACCTTCCAAAATCACTTATCCAATAGGTCTAACTAGCATTTAAGCCGATCTCTTGTTCTCCAAAAATTTAAACGCTACTACGCCTAAGGCCCATTGGGCTCAATTCTCCTAGGCCCAATTTCGGGATGTTACATACTCATTCGTATGTATGCATGAATTTAATATCCAGTAAGACTTTGCTTGTAGAGTCTATTGAATTTGTAATTAAATTATCAAACCCCTTAGGCAAAAGTGTCTTGGTTGAAAAAGTGTGCAAGAATTGTCTGTTGATGTTTCGAGATATCTTTTTTCAGGCTAATATGATGTTATTACCTTTTGATGAATTTGATATAATCATGGGTATGGATTGGCTAACTTTGCATGATGCTATTGTGAACTGCAAACGAAAGATTATTGATTTGAGATGTCAGAACGATGAGATAATTCGGATAGAATCAAATTATCTGAATGGGTTACCGGCAATAATATCTTCGATGAAAGCTCTGAATTATGTGAAAAATGGATGTGAAGCTTATCTTGTGTATGTGATTGATACGAAAGTGATAGAAAAGAAAGTTGAATCTGTGCCCGTGGTTTGTGAGTTTCCTGATGTGTTTCCTGAAGAATTACAGGGATTACCTCTGATATGAGAAGTTGAGTTTGGCATTGAGTTAGTGCCAGGAACAACTCCCATCTCAATAGCTCCGTATAGAATGGCTCCGACAGAATTGAAAGAATTGAAGTCTCAGTTGCAAGAACTGACCGATAGAGGATTTGCATGACCGAGTTTCTCACACTAGGGCGCTCCCATTCTGTTTGTGAAAAAGAAAGATGGCACGATGAGAATGTGCATTGATTACCGTCAGTTAAGCAAAGTGGCTATTAAAAAAAATATCCTCTGCCTAGAATTGATGATTTATTCGATCAGTTGAAGGGAGCTTCTGTGTTTTCAAAAGATAGATTTGAGATCGGGTTATTATCAGTTGCGAGTAAAAGATTCAAACATTCCAAAAACTGCCTTCAGAACTAGGTACGGGCATTGAATTTTTAGTTATCCTTTCAGACTAACAAATGCTCCTACTGTCTTTATGGATTTGATGAATAGAATTTTCAGACCGTACTTAGATCGATTTATTGTTGTATTTATTGACGACATATTGATATATTCGCGTAATGAAACTAAGCATGCCGAACATTTGAAAATTGTGCTACAAACTCTGCGTGACAAGCAATTATATGCAAAGTTTAGTAAATGTGAGTTTTGGTTATGTGAAGTCAGTTTTCTGGGCCATATTGTATCAGCATTTGGTATCTGAGTTGATCCGAGCAAAATTTTAGCTATTTTAGAATGGAAGCCTCCGAAAAATGTGTTTGAAGTCTGCAATTTTCTAGGACTTGTTGGTTATTACCGACAATTCATAAAAGGCTTTTCGATGATTGCGACTCCATTGACGAGATTGCTTCAGAAAGATGTAAAATTCGAATGGTTTGAAAAGTGTTAGAAAAGCTTAGATCAGTTGAAAGCTTTGTTGACTGAAGCTCCAGTGCTAGTTCAGTCAGAATCGGGTAAAGAATTTTTTATCTATAGTGATGCATCTTTGAACGGTTTAGGCTGTGTTTTGATGCAGGAAGGTAAAGTTATAGCTTATGCTTCAAGATAGTTAAAGCCACACAAAAAGAATTATCCGACACACGATCTAGAATTGGCAGCTATTGTGTTTGCGTTTAGAACTTGGCACCATTATCTGTTCGGTGAGAAATGTCATGTCTATTCTGATCACAAAAGCTTAAAATATTTGATAACTCAGAAAGATCTGAATATATGACAGTGAAGATGGTTAGAGTTGTTAAAAGATTACGAACTTGTAATTGACTACCATCTTAGGAAAGCCAATGTTGTTGCTGATGCTTTGAGTCAGAAATTATTGTTTGCCTTACGTGCAATGAATATTCAGTTGGCCCTAACCGATGATGGTTCGTTAGTAGCTGTGTTGAAAGCAAGACCATTGTTCTTACAGCACATTTGTGAAGCTCAGAAAGTTGATAATAAAATGTTAGTGAAACTAGCTTAGTGTGATTTGAACTCTGATTCTAAATTTTGAATTGATGTTGATGATTGTTTGAGATTCTGAGATCGGATTTGTGTTCCAAGAAACTCAGAGTTGATTCAGTTGATTTTTGAAAGAAGCTCATAGCAGTCACTTACCTGTTCATCCAGGAAGTACAAAGATGTATAATGATTTGAAACAACTTTATTGGTGGCCTAGAATGATAAGAGATATCTCTGACTTTGTTTCGAAATGATTGATTTTTCAGCAATTTAAAGCTGAACATCAGGTGCCATCCAGTTTGTTACAACCGATTATGATTCTTGAGTTGAAATGGGATAAAGTGACTATGGATTTTGTTTTGGGTTTGCCCTTAACTCCGAGAAAGAAAGACGCGATCTGGGTTTTAGTTGATAGATTGATGAAATCAGCCCATTTTATTCCTGTACGATCTGATTATTCACTTGATAAGTTAGTTGAGCTATATATTTCTGATATTGTGAGATTGCATGGGGTGCCATTATCTATTGTGTCTGATAGAGATCCAAGGTTTGCTTCGCAGTTTTGGAAGAAACTGGAAAAGGCTTTAGGTACAAAATTGCACTTCAATACTGCTTTTCATGCACAGACGGATGGTCAATCCGAGCGGATTATTTAGATACTTGAGGATATGTTGAGATGTTGCATACTTGAGTTTGAAGGAATGTGGGAACAATATTTGCCATTGATTGAATTCGCGTATAATAACAGTTTTCAATCGAGCATTAAAATGGCACCGTACGAAGCTTTGTATGGTAGAAAATGCCGAAAACCTCTGTATTGTTTAGAGCTCAGCAAAAATAAGATTTATGGGATTGACTTGATAAAAGTGACTGAGTAGAAAGTTAAAGTGATCCGTGATAATTTGAAGGTAGAATCTGATCGATAGAAATCCTACGCAGATTTGAAACGAAAAGATATTGAGTTTGAAATTGGAGACAAAGTGTTTTCAAAAGTGTCTCCGTGGAAGAAAATTCTCCGATTTGGCAAAATGGGCAAATTGAGTCTGAGATTCATCGGGCGTATGAGATTATTAAGCGTGCAAGGCCAGTTGCATACAAATTGTTGCTACCGTCTGAGTTAGAAAAGATTCACAATGTGTTTCATGTATCGATGATTCGACGATACAGATCCGATCCCTCACATGTGATTTCTCCGTCTGAGATAGAGATTCAGGCTGATATGACTTATGAAGAAGAACTAATTTGTATCTTAGCTCACGAGGTTAAAGAATTGAGAAACAAGAAAATTTCGTTAGTAAAAGTATTATGGCATCGACACGGGGTCAAAGAAGCTACGTGGGAACCCAAAGATTCTATGAAAGAGCAATATCTGAATCGATTCAATGGTAAGATTTTCGGGGACGGAAATCCCTAAGGGGGAGAGTTGTAACAGTCCGATTTAGACCCTAGTCAGAATAGTGGTTTCGGGACCACAAATCTGAATCAAAAAAATAATTAATATTATTTTTCCTGTTTCTAATGTGTGAATTGATATCTGTGAAAGTTCCGTGATTTAATTTATTCGTTTGTGTGCTTGATTTGCAAAAAGGACTAAATCGCAGAAAATGTAAAAGTTGTGTTCTATTTAATTAAGTGCCGACTTGACATGGTTTATTAAGTGTGAGGTCTCTATGTTATAATTAGACCATGTGAATATTGGATGGACAAAAATGCCTAAGGATAGTGGATTTGAAATGAAATTAATAAGGCTAGTATGGTAATTATATTAATATTTGATAATAAATAAAAGATAATTTAAAACACATGTTTTTATTCATCTTTTTGCACCGAAATTGAAGAAACAAAAGGTTTTTAAGCTTCCTTTGCATTCGGCACTCACTTAGCTCAATCAAGGTATGTTTTAAGCTCGATTTTTAGTGATTTTTATGTTTTTGTGATCTTTATGTTTTTGTGATCGTTTCTTCGTGTTCTCTTAAGCCCATGTCTCAATTTCTGAATTTGATGAAGATTTCAAGTTATGCCATTGATGATTATATGAGTTTAATGATGTTAGTTGATGAGTTATGGAAGCTTGATATGAGATTTATAAGTTTTGTTTTTGGATTTTTGATGAATTTAAGTAATTTGGGCTAAATTGAGAAAATGATATTTTGAGGGACTAAAATGTGAAATAAATGAAATATATGGGCTTATATGAAGTGCAGTAACATTCGGCCTAGCATGGGCAAAAAGAAATTATGTGAATTTTGTGATTTTATGAAATAGGGACTTAAATGTCAAAATATGAAAATATGAGGGCTAATTTGTAAAATGCCCTAAATAGGTGTATATGGATTGAATTGAATGTTTTGGTGAATAGAAGAGTTAAATTTGAATGTGTATAAACCAAGAACCAAAGAAAACAGAATTTGATTGGGGGAAGTCGAAAGTAGTAGAATAGCCATTCTTTTCCGTTCCTTCCTGTACGAGGTAAGTCGATATACAAATAAATGTGTTTAAATTGAATTATTATTTTTTATATGAGAATGAATTGTGATATATGGCCAATTGAGCTAAAAACGTGAAGTCTAGAAAAGTTTTTAAAATGCGTCAATGTCCAAAAAGTCCCGTACGAACCTTAGGAATAGTTAGGATACATATGTCATGACATAGGTTTCCGATTTGTGTTATCGTGTAAGACCACGTCTGGGACGTTGGCATCAATTTATTATTTACGTGTAAGACCATGTCTAGGACATTGGCATTGTGTATGATTTAATGTAAGACCCTGTCTGGGACAGTGACGTCGATACTGATTACATATAAGACCACGTCTGGGACGTTGGCATTTTACGAACATTCCAAGTTATTCGAGTATCCTTATGGATTCTAAACGGTTCAACGCGTATTCTGTGAAATGAATGATTATGTGAAATGTGTTACCAATGAAGGTACGTTTGAAATATACACAAAGTTCAAGTATGAAAAGTAAGTATATGTGAAAAATGTGGATTTGAGGTACATGTTTGAGAACATTGAAATGAAATGTGATATATAAAAATGTGCTATGATAATGAGCTACATAGAGATGTGATATACTTGTAAGCAAGTAGCTAGGAACAATTGAGCCAAATAAGAATTATGAAATTGCTATTATGTTATGCCATTGTTTATGTATATGAAATGGTTTATGAATGTTCTATATGATAAGTTTATTTGTATATGGCTTACTAAGCTTTTGAAAGCTTACTTTGTATGTGTTTGCATTGTTTTATAGATTATCAAAGCTACTAGAAGCTCGGGGATCGTCGAGGATCATCACCACACTATCAAACTACATTTTGGTACCTTTTAAAGATGTACATATTGAAGTATGACATGTATAGGCTAGAGAACTTAGGTTATGTTTTGAAATATGTACATATATAGTCATGTGATATGGCTTGTTTATGAATTTGAATTTTGATGGATCTAGTCCATGTTATGTGATGCAAAGGCTAGTATTAATGATGAAAGTTGGTATATTGAAATTGATATGTTTTGGTTGTTTTGGGTTATAAAATGATGCTTGTTTGATGCTTGTAGGTATGACCCTAATGGGTGGCAATTTGGCCTTGCGAATAGCCTATAGTTGCCCACGCGGTTGAGCACACGGGCGTGTGTCTCGACCGTGTCTTTCACTATCTCAATTTAGAGCTAACTAGAATTGCATACAGGCTAGAGACCTGGGCGTGTGATAGGCCGTGTGACTCAAATCAGTGTTGCACACGGGCCAGACACACGGGCGTGTGACAGGCCGTGTGATTTAGGTCAGTTTTGAACACAGGCTGAGGCATGGTCCAAGGCACGACCATGTGTAGTGCACGGCCTAGCTACACAGTGTGCCTTGTTTAGAAAGAAAATTTTTTCCAAGTTCCTCAAAGTTTCTGTATAAGATCGGTTTAGTCCCGAACCCTCTCTAAAGCATGTTTAAGGTCACATAGACCTTCTAAAGGGACAGAGTGATTGTGAATGTTGATGATGTCTTAATGCATAATGTATGTTTGAAAAATGTTCCGATATGTCCGATAATGCCTCTTAACCTTAGTCTGGCGATGGACACGGGTTAGGGGTGTTACAGTTACATGTGGCCGGGCACTGGCTGGGACACGGCCATGTGATCCCATTTCTAATGTCCACACAGCCTGTGACACACGAGCGTGTGTCTCCTGTATTTTGCAAAATTTGTAAGTGTTCCAAAAATTTCTTGAGTTATTAGTTTAGTCTCGAACCACTTCTAATGTATGATTTGGGCCTCGTAGGCTCGAATTAGGGACAATATGAATGATTGTGATTGGTTTATATTTGAAATGGAAAAATGTATGAGAAATGTATGTTTAATTGTGTAATAAGTCTGGTAATGCTCTATAACCCTATTCTGGCAATAAATACGGGTGAGGGGTGTTACAACACTGTTGGGGATGTCACCTTTTAATCTTGTTTATAGAAAGCCATATCAGCTACTTGTTGACCTTGAGCACATGGCATTTTGGGCCATTACAAAGCTGAATTTGGATTGAGTCGTTGTTCGCCATAAAAGGTTGTTAGAACTGAATGAAATGGAAGAATTCAGGGCACATGCATATGAAAATCCTAAACTATACAAGGAGAAGACCAAGTGTTGGCATGATAACAAAATTATGCCAAGGCAATTTGAACCAGGGCAATAGGTCTTGTTGTTCAAATCTAGGCTCAAATTGTTCCCTGGTAAATTAAAATCTCACTGGTCAGGTCCCTTTATAGCTCAAGTATACCCGCATGGAGCTGTTAGTATCAAAGACTTGAAAACGGGGGTCACATTCAAAGTTAATGGACAACGCTTGAAGCACTACTTGGGTGCTCACGTGGATCACGACAAGCAATCCATTGACCCCCGTGCTGTTTGAGTTAGCAATTTTATTTTTATTTTTCCTTTCTTTAATTGCTTTACTTTCATTTTGTTTTTATTTTTTATTATCATTAATTATTTAAGGTAGTTTCATTTTTATTTTTATCTTTGATTAATAAGCAGTTTTTCTAGATTTGCAGAGACAGAATAAAAGTATGGGATGATTAGTTGTGATAATAAGAGGACTTTGTCGCAGCATCTCATAAGGAAATTATGCCACGACAAGCTAGGTGAATGAATGGCGAGGTACTAGGTAACATGAGTTGATTGGACAGAAAAGTCCAAGAGAGAGATTTTTGGATAGCTGGGCCCATTTTATTACTGGGTTAGCCCTCGCATTTCCCCCCAAAAATCCCCTTATGTTTCCCTGCTCCACCCACAAACATTTCTCTATATGTTTCATTTTTCTGAACTGTCAACATTACCTCCTCTACTCACCTCTTTTCAACTGCTCACGTCTATTACGTTTCCCACAAAGTTTCTATCTTTACCATTTCTTTCTCTTCAACTTATCCTACATTTCCTCTGACCACATTTTCTGATATTTCTTTCTATCCCCCTTCAATGGCATGAGTAAAGACTGCTTTGAAGGCTGCTGAATCATCATGGGCCAGCACTACCCGACCTAAAACCTTTTTCAACAGTGCCACGACCACAAAATATAACAATAACATCTCAAAGTGACCTTTTGGTTTCGAAAAAGGGTTCTTGTTTAATGACAAACACCACATGGGCTATGACGAGTTCGTGTCCTCCATCATAGAGAAGCACGGGTGGAGTAATTTTTGTTCGCACCATGAGGACATTTCTGAAAAGGTTGTTTGTGAATTTTATGAATGTGTTAATTCACTTGATTCTCCTTTTATCTATGTTTGTGGTGCTTTAGTTTAGTTCGATGAAGATTATATTAACACCCAATTTGGGATCACTGATGTGTAAGATGAACACATACCCTTTGCTAACAATGTCATTGCTAATGGATTGACTCAAGTCTTGAACGATTTATGTGTCGAAGGTACACGTTGGATTGTTTCCAGTCAAGATTGTTATACTATTGAGAGGGCTTGTTTAAAGCATATTAGGAAAGTGCGGTACATTTTCTGAAGAGCCGCCTCATGCCATCAACTCATAATACGACTGTTTCAAAGGAGAGGATGCTCTTATTACACTCCATCCTCATAGGGAGAAGAAACAATATTGGTCGAATAATTTTTCTGGAGGTGTACCGGTGTACCGAGAAAAATGCTAGCCTAAACTTCCCCTCCCTCAGTATTGCTTTGTGCCACACTTCTAGAATCCCTCTCAATGCTGATAAGGATGTCACCCCCAACAAGGGTGGACTATCCCAAGCCATTTTTGCCAAAGACCAAGGCATTGATTGTAATGACCCAAAATTCACGGGCATCAGAAAAGTATAATATCGGGCCTCCGTCTCAGTAAACCGAATTAGTAAATATTATTAGAAATATTTATGAGTCTAGTGGTGTGTCTAATTAGGTTTTTATTAAGTGAATTTAGCTTAATTTAGAATAATTAGTAAAAAGGACTAAATTGAATAAAGGGTAAAAGTTTAATTATAGATTAAAATAAAATAAAGGGGATTAAATAGGCAATTATGCCTATTTCATTAGGTGAGACGGCAAATGGGAATTCTTAAATTATATATTATATATAATAATAATTATTAATTATTATTATGGTTTGTATTAAATTATTATTATTAAATTAAATTAAAATAGTGAAAAATGTATGGTAATGATAAGAAGCATGTGTAAAATGCATGAAAATACACTTGTAATCTATTTTTATATTTTCTTAAATAATAAGTCAAAGATATTTATTAATTATTATTATATTATGAAATAAAATAAATAAAGACAAGTGTAAGGTGATGACAAAATACAATTGTGTTAATTAAAATATGTACATTTGTAATATATGTATTTAATTTACTTATTATTTAAGTAATAGATAATTTTTATAATTATATATTATATTATTATTAAATTAATAAACAAATATAATAAAAAGAAAGTAAATAAAACAAAGGTTACAAAGAAACAAAGCATAAAAGAATCAGAAAGCTTAAACGAAAAGGGAGAAAGAAAAGAAAAAGGTAAAACTAGGGTTTTGATGCTTAAAGCTTATTTTAGTAAGTCAATTAAGTTATTTTCTTTTAATTTTGATGTTTTAGAAGCTTTAGAACAAAGTTTTGTTGAAATTAAGTTGAAGTTTTGGAAGTTCTTAGGCTTTTGAACATAATTCATGTTGAACAAAATGATGAGTTAGGGGTTTAATTGATAGAATTTCTAGTTAGAATTGATAGATGGATTAAATTGTAAAAGAAGCTATAAGTTTTGTGTTAGAGGGACTAAATTGAAAGAAATTTTAATTTAGGGTTTTAATATGAACATTGGATAGTCAAGTTGAATATGGTAAAAGATTAAGTAGAAATGAAGTTTGAATTGAGTTAGAAAAGTAAATGAGTTTAGTTAGGACCAAATTGAAATTAAGATAGAAATTGAATAGAAATTCAATTATTTAATATAGATTGGTGTTGTAGTAATAATGAAAATTATTTTAATTTTTCGTAGCTAATAGAGAACCCGAGGCATCGGCATAGAAAGGAAAAGAGAAGATCATCGATGAGTAATCACGAATTTCGGGTTTGTATTACTATAATTCAAACTACTATTTAGTTAATGTTATATTTAAATTTTTATGTATGGTAAGTAAATTATAAGGTAAGTATTACTATTGACATGAATGAAATTGTGATGAAGTATGAATATGTTTGAGTATTTAAATTGTTTAATGATTGGAAAGTGGAAAAATTTGTATTAAATTGAATTGTGATTAAATTGAAAGGTGTGTTTTGAATTGAAATAAGATTGAATTGAGAAATGATTTGAATACCCTATTAACTAGTCGGGCTAAGTCGGATATAGTTGGCATGCCATAGGATTTGGAAGAGTTCAAGGGACTTTTTGGTTTGGCCGAGGAGATACTGATGTTACTAGATTTCTTCGGATTATCTGAAGAGGCATTTAATGCCTTCTGGTGTGTTTGCGAGGATTATTTATTCTGTGTGTTTGGGAGGATTATTTATTCTGGTGTGTTTGGTTGGATTATTCTGGTGTGTTTGGTTGGAATTTGTGTATTCACCAAGGTCCGAGTCTTGTTAATAGGGTAATTAAATGAAAAAGAAAATGAATAAATCTTGATTTGAATGAGTTGATGGAAGAAATGAGATAGTGAAATTATGAATCGAAATGTGAAGTGAGAATGAGATTTGAGGTTTGAAAGCATGAACTTAAGGTTCATGAATTGATCAAAAAATGCAAACCGTTGATATATGATATCTGTTGATAGACTATTATAAATGAGATATTAAATTGATTGTAAAATTTGTTCTTATGATTTTCTATATTACAAGTTGATGTTATAATTTATTAATGTTATATAATTTGAATTATGGTAATACCACTGAGTATAGACATACTCAGCATATGGTTGTTTCCGTGAGCAAGTCAGTAGAAGTCAAAGGTCCCGGTTCAGCATCTAGATCAATCTCGACTTCAGCATAACTTTGGTGATGTACTTTTCATTTTGGTAAATGTGCCATGTACCTAGGTTATATACATGGGTCATACGATTTTAATTATAAAGTTTGGATGGTTTGTAATGTTTTGAACTTAGTCTAAGTGAAATGGTAAAGAGTATACTATAAAATTTGGTATTAAGTTCGAACGGAAAATGAATGAAGTTATTAGTAAACTTTGAATGATATTATGAATGTTTAATTATTAAATTATAGTGTTAATGAATTGGTTATGATTTAGGTGTATTTGAGTATAAATTGTTTTGGTTGTGCTATTGGTTTTGGATTGGTTGTGGTTTGAAATTGCAGAGAAGGTTAGATGTTTATAAAGGGGTTATATTGAGTTCACAAAAAAATACAAAAAAAAAATTCAGAGCACCCGATCAAGTCTCGATTCACTTCTAATTTGTATTTTGGGCTTCGAGGGTCCATGAAAGGGACTTAATGAATGTATTAAATTATAAATGTTAATTAATTGTATAATATTCGTAAGTTTTTCGCAATGTCCGATAATGCTCCATAACCCTGTTCAGGCGACGGTTTAGGGTTAGGGGGTGTTACATTGATGCTACAAAATCAACTCAGCATAGTCAGGCTAACACTTCAACTGCTGCACATTTTCCCACGGTAGCACCTTTAGCATCTCGTAGCTCATTCGAACAACAAGTGTTGCACTTCTTAAAGCAACTAGAGCATATAATTTCTCTCTTTGAGATTCAGCAGTTTCAACTAGCTGACGAGATGGTCAAAGCCTAAGAGCAGCAGGCTCAATATTGGACTTATGTGAGGAGCAGAGATTTGTCTCTTAAAAAATCCCTACAGAAGAACTTTACAAAGTCAATGCCAAAATTCCTTTCCTTCTCCACCTCTTTGCTCCCAATTCCTGAAGCTACAGATGAGCCAGCTTAAACTCCTTCTCCCAGAGCTGAACACGTGAATTTGGGAACCTTTGCTGATGAAGGGGAAACTGCTGCTGAGAAGCCTAAAAAGACGACATCATTAAATCTTAACAATGAACAAGATGAGGAGAAAGATGAAACTACCACTACTGCCACCACGAAAGGTAAGGACCTTGTTCCACACACCCCTCCAACTTCCACGACCGCATAAAACAGTGAGATCGATCATCTTATTGATAAAAATCACGTAAATTGATAAGGACAGGGACAAAATGAACCCCATGAAGTGGAAGCTGTGGTACAAAGTTAGTGCCCGTAAATCCATTCACAGGGCCGAATAAAGTAACTACACTCTAGTCCAAGCTAGGGAATTTTTTTCCCTACCTCATGCATTTTATTTCTTTTGTGATGACATTTTCTTTACATATCTATATTTTTTTCCATTACATATTTGTACATGCATTGAGAACAATGAATCCTTTAGGTTTGGCGGTGTATTGTGCATTTAGGCTACATTATATATCTAGTACGTATGCTCATTCTAGTCTTGTTAAATTTATTTTGCCACTGCCACGTAACTTCTAAGTACTGTTTTGCCTATGCGGTGTACAATCTTTACTTATGATGTTTGATGAGGAGATTGTTTCTTTAATAAATCTAGAAAAACGTGATAGTGGATTAGGCGAATTTAGCTTAGGATATTTTGCCTGAGAATCGACCCCTAAAAGATGAGATATCCTAACTTCCATTACAATTGATCTATAGTAAGTTCTTTTAATAAACTTAGAGAATTTTGAAGATAAGCTCCGTAAAATGGCAATAATCAATAATGAATAATGTAAGGCCCCAAATTTTGGGCTTAGAAGAAATGGGCTTCGCGTGCCGGAGGAATTGGAATGTAGTTGTGCATGTGAATAACATAAAAATATATCTGCTTTGGTGGTTAAGGGTCCTGAGAAGTATTGGAGAAGTCTTGGGTTCAAACCTGGGCTTTGGAAAAAATTTGGTTTTAAGTGGATAAAACCCTAGATGCTTGGATGTAGGCCTTTTAAATTATTGTGTTAAAAAAATGACACAAGGAAGCATGTGGTCTAGTGGTTGTGGCGTCATTAAGGTTGCAAGGGAGCCTGGGATTAAGTCTTGGCTCTAGCAATTTATTTTGGTTTTTCTTTTCAACGAACCTGGACCTTAGCCTTTAGACCTTTTAATTAATTGCAGGTAAAATGTGACACAAAGATCCTGTTGGTGCAGTGGTACTACATGTGTGGCAATGAGTCTGAGGTTTGAGGCTTGGCGTGTGAAATTGTATGTTTATTTTACTGCTTGAGCTGGGGAGGTGTTGGAACTGGACTGGAACTCTATGGTTGAATTGGTCATAAGAATTTGAATTGAATTTGAATGGGGAGTTGGAGTAAATCAAGGAGGATTTCGTGGAGGGATTAAGGGAGTGATTCATGGAGAAAAACATGGAGTTTGAAGTGTGTGGGAGTGTTGTGCCGAATTGGTAAGGGGAAGCATAGGAAATTCGGCTAGGATAGTTTCTCTCATTTTCGATTTGGTTTCGGTCACTTTTGCCTTGGGAAAAAACAGCGTCATTCTTTCTTTTCAGTTTCTAGCCTAGCCGATTGCTCCTTCTCTATTCCTTCTTCCCTCTTTTCCTTCTTCTGCTTGGTAGATCGAAGGTACTCAACCTTATTCTCTCCCTATCCTTGGCCGAATATTTCTATGCTCCAATGTTGGTATTGTTAATCAGTTCTGCAAGTGTTCCTGACTGAAATGTAGGTGTTTATACTTTCTCCTTTACACTCAAATTTGATCTCTTTTAGTATTTCTTTGGAAGCCGAATGCTTCTGTTCTTTTGGACTCTAATTAAGCTCTTGATTCTCTTGCGCGATATGATGCTCGTTGGGGGCTAGTCAAATCTGAAGAGCGAAGAAGTTCTAGAGTGCTAAGGACGTCGAGGTTTTTCTCTTACAATAGAGAGAAAATTTTTAAATAAAAGTTCACTGTCTCAAGCCCAGACTCTAAGGGAACTACATAGTAACAATATATTCATCCCTATGGCAAAGTCTCTAAAGGTACCACCTTGTTATGTAACATCCCAAAAATGGGGTTATTTGAAATTTAGTTATTTTTTTTCCTGTAAGAACTATTGTGGTATTATTTATGGAATAATAGAGCCTAATTTAAGGCTTTGAGTTGGCTCGGTTTAATGGAAAAATTCAGTTTTAACTTAAAAGGTAAGAGCCTTAGCAGGAGGGTGTTAAAAGAATAAGTGGGGATAATTTGACACTAAATAAGCCTTGGAAAAGTGGCAAAAGGAGGCCACTTAAGTGCTTGGAGTTGACGCATACAATGCACAAGGGAGAGCTTGTGTTCGAGTCGCGAAGTTTCTCTTTTGCACTATATATGGGGACGGCACAAAGGAGAGAATTTCTCTCCTTAAATTCTTTTTATTTTGGATAATAAGGGTGTAATTTATTATCATGGGATAATCAAGTATTTTAAAGGGATATTATTTGGATATTAAGGATATTGCATGGATTAATAAGAGATTATTATGATTTAATTCAAAATTATTTGAATTAAAATGAATGAGTGGTCAGGAGCAATTGGGGAAGTTTGATGAATTTTGAACTCCTCATGAGAAGGAGTGGACGGCAAGCTTGATAGGGGGGCCGAATGCCTATAAAAGCATCAGTTGGCCCCCTTGCTTCTCTTTTTGTCATTCTTGCTGCTTGCCGAAATTCCTAGCCCTCATTCTTCATTCTCTTTTATTTTTTTCCATCCCCTCAACTCTCTAGCAGAACCCTCTTCCACCTTCACCATCTTTTCTTCTTCTTCCACACTAGCCGAACCTATACTTCAACCTTTGCCAAAATCCCTTTTCTTCTTGTTAAACTCTCCCTAGCCGAATACACTTCATATCCTTGTGCCGAAACCTCTTCTCTGATCTCCTGATTACTTCTTTAATAGCTTTGGCCGAATATCAAAGTGGTTAGATCCCATCAAGGTATTATCGACAGTTGATTTGGAAAAGGTGAGTAGCCATAGCCGAACACTATTCTTCTCTTTTCTCTTATTTGGGTTTAAAATTTGGCATAAGCTAATGATGGGCTAATCTTGTTGGTTGAAGCCGATATCACTTAAGTACTTGGGATCGGGAAGTAGTCGACTCAAACTCTTCCTCTCTAGTAAACGGTTTTGGTAAGTGTTAGTAAGATCTATTTTAGTAAGTTATTAAGTGGTGATTAAAAGCGAAGGCTATTAACTGTATCGATTAACCAATTACTTGGTAAAGCAGATCTGTGCCTCGAGTGCCGTGGTTCGTAACAAAAAGCAAAGGTAAGGATTCGGGACCATAACTAACCCCTCTGGATTTGTTTTGGTTGGCCGAATAGGCCATAATACTAATCCTAAAAGTTGGCCGAATATAGGTCTTTGATAGATCTAGGTGGCCGACTCTCTTTTGGGACTTAGATTACAGTGGGTGACGGTGTGTACATACACACCTTGTAACTTATTAAATTATGTTAAGTAATGTGATTGCTAACGTGATGTATGTAGCAATGGTTTGAATACCATAACGGTATACGGGTAAACGGTAAATACTGTTCATACGATTTGCTATTTGATGCTTTTGGGAAGCATGTTGTGATAATACATTTGATAAATCTGTATGATTATTGCCGATGTGGGTTGATTGAGTGGAGGGGGCAGTGTAATCGTGCCGACGGGCACCAGTGTTTTGGTAACACACCGTGACTACGGTCACCGAGAGGTTTGGTACCTCGGAGGTTTGGCACCTCGATAGCGACTTATCCACGTGGTTAATACCACCGTGGGTTGGCCCCACTTGAGATATGGGATCGTCGCGGTGATTTGGTATCACACGATGGGTTGGCCCCATCACCCGATTTGTGTCTACGGACACCGGTGCTTTGGTAGCACATCGTGACTATATGTCACAGTGGTTTGGCACCACCGGTGGTTTGGCACCACCGGTGGTTTGGTACCACAGCAGGGGGTAGGCAATGGCGTATGGTGGCTAGGTTGGGACACATGATAACTTGCATAATTAATTTGTTATATGTTGTGTATGAATATGTTTAAACCGGGAAGGGTTACATCTCGAGTCTTGGTGACTCACCTTCTCCTTTACATTTTTCAGTGTAACGAGTAGATCGCGGATGTGGGCCAGGGGTGACTCGAGGTGGCCATGCTGTTGAATTTAAACCGAATGGATTTTGGCTTTAGTTATTTTAATCTTTAGTTGATTTTATTTTGAATGTAATAAGGCCTCCTAATACTTTAGCTTTGTTGTTTTTATATATTTTGAATAATTTGCTTAAACTATTTTTACCAATATTACATTGAATGAACACGTTTTCTCAAAGTAAACGAAAATGTTTTACTGCGTCTTTGTCGGGCAACATTTAAAACTCTAAAACAACTTGACCCAAATGATTTCCAAATTTAATCTAAGTAAGGTTTTATTAAGTCCACTAAAAGAAGGGTTTTCAAAATTTAAGTTGGTTTCAAAAAGGAACTTCAAAAATGCTTTCATCATAACGGACGATTCGGCCATAGCGTTTGGGCGGGTTTGGGTTGTTACAAAATTGGTATCGAGCCAGTTCAAAGCTCTACTGTGGGGCCCAAGGCCCAAAAATGTTTTAGAAGGCCTTATAAAATGATTTTTGGATTTTTGACAAACATGGCCCGAGTCTCGGCAGACCGATCCATGGTAAGTACTTCTGAACCTCTTGGTGAATTATATTCTGTAGAAGGGTAGGAAGTATGGAACGTAGATAGACTTATAGGACTTGAACCCTAGGATTAGATTACTCAAACACATGAACCGAACATAAGACATTAAAGAACTAAACCAATCTATGACTTAGCCAAGTGAGCTAGGGTGTGGTAACCCCTGTACGCATGTCGAGGATTGGATCCGGAAGAGCCTGGTATTTAAGCAGTCCGTGTGACTCACCTCCTCTTCGCAGGTATCCTACCTGGTGCGTAGCCGGTTCACCCTAACTCGAGAGGGCTCGGTGGTGTGGCAACCTCATGCGCATGTCTAGAAAGGTTCGGTGAGAGCTTGGTATTTAAGCGGTCCGCGTGACCCACCTCCTCTTCTTCACTCGAATCTGCACAGTGCGTAGCTTTGGTTCATACGACCAAGAGGGCTCGGTCATAGGCTAAACCTAATGACTAAAACCCGAAAAGGAATTAGCCATGTTTTGAAACGAGCGAAACAACAACAACTCAAATGTTTTCAAACCTCTTGCAACAACTCTTTCAAATCGAAAACCTCATATTTGCAACGTTTTCCTAGAAAAACTCAAATTTTGGAAAATTACAAAAATGCCCTTAGGGGTAAAATTACTAAAACGCATACGACTCATAAAATATCCGTTCAATGGTTTTGCTCAAAATTTCGACCACTTTACAAATATCCAACAACTTAGTTTTGAAAATCAACTTTGAAAAATTTTGGTTTTAGAAAATTACAAAGCGCGCCTCAATTTGTGAAAATTACCGAAATGAATACGATCTTTGGAAAACTTTACCAACATCACTATTTGAAAAGGAAAACTTTCAGAAAGGACCCTCAAAGTTTTACAACTCGTCGAAAATATCCCCGATTTATCAAAATGACAAAATTGCCCACGATTGACAAAATTACCAAAATACCCTGGTTTCAAAACGATTACGATTTTACAAATTTTTATAAATATCCTCCAGGTTTGGGAATTTCAAAATGACCTACTTTACTAAAGTTTTAAAATTTCTTTATTTACTGAAAATACCCTTGTAGGAAAATGACGAAAATACCACAGGTTAGAAAGCAGCGAGAAATGTCAGAAGAGTGAATAGGTATGGAAAGCATTAAGGAATGGATGCATGAACTCTTTGTGTGAACTAGGATAGAAAGCTGAAACCTTGTGCGCTTTCGAAAGAACCCTAATTAAATCTCTGTTCATAAAATTTCTTCGCGAATAAGAAAGTGAAACAAATGCTAACACATAAAATTTTCTTAATCGATTAAAGCGCAGTAGATAGAATGAGTTCTAGAGGACGTGGACGCCGTGGGACGCGGTAGGGGTAGAATGACGGTGTCCGAACCCGTCAGTCAGTCAAGGTTCGGAAACGAGGTACCACCGCCACCACCACCTCCTACTTTTAGGGGTGAGAGCGAGGACCGGGCCAGGTGGTGAGGCCGTGGTCGCAAGTCGCTTTTGCGAGTGTTGGAGATGGTGGTCGGGGTGGTAGGAATTTGGGAGCTCGGAAGTCTGTTCCCGAGCGGTCCGGGTCTAACGGGCCGAGGTATTCCGTGGTGTCTCGGAGTGGCGCCCGAAAGGCCGAGAATATTGGTTGGAATCTACGGAAAGGGTTATGGATGATCTCGACCGACCGAGGAGGAGAAGCTGAAAAGGGGCGGTGTCGCTTCTAAAGGATGAAGCGTACCGGTGGTGGTGGACGATCGGGATGGAGCCGCGGTGATGATCTCACGTGGGACTACTTTAAGACGGCCTTTCGGAAGAAGTATGTGGGCACTAGTTACACCGATGCTCAAAGGAAAGCCTTCCTAGGTCTAGTGCAAGGAACTAAGTCGGTGGCCGAGTATGAGGTGAGTTTTTAAGGCTAAGTAGGTATGCGGAGGAATCGTAGCCACCGAACATGAACGCTGTGTCCGCTTTGAGGGCGGGCTCGAAGATGATCCGAGATTACTAATTGCCCCGCATGCGAGTTCGGGAGTTCTCATCTCTTGTGGAGAAAGCCAAGGTGGCCGAAGGGGTTAAGGAGGTTGTAAGGCAAAATTATAGCAAGAATAAACGAGAAAAAGAGGATTTGGGTCATTTGGATCGGGTAGCACTAATGCTCGAAGCGGGCAGGCTAGGCGAGTGGGCCAAATCGACCCGAGGGGCACGACTACTAATCAAAAGGCCGAGACTCGGTGCAACCATTGTGGAAAAACCCATTGGGAGGTTGTTGGACCGGTAACAAAGGTTGTTTTGAGTGTGGGTCTTTGGAGCATCGGGTAAGGACTGTCCTCAAAATGTAGCTAAGGATCGACCCGTAAGGTCGAATCGCGCTCGGGGTAGGAATGTTGGACCACCACCAGAGGGGTCGGGGTAATGGCAAAGGAAACAATGGTTTCAACCGAGGTCGTGGAACTCGGGGCCGAGGTTCGGGTAACACTCTGAGGCTAGCGACTGGCTTAGTCTATGCAATGAGGCGCCGTGAGGAGGAGACGACCGGACGTCATAACCGCAGATGCGTTTCTAATATTTGGTTTACCTTATGTTGCATTGATTGATGTGGGTTCGACTTTTCGTGCACATTGCTAGTAGTGTGGTAGGAACTATGGACCTAGACTCGAGACTACTCTTAGGAAGATGACGTGCTAAGCCCCCAGGACACTCTGTAGTAGTAGACAAACTTTATAAAGAGGTACCCTAGAACTCTAAGGGGTCGATTTGTAGCCGATCCGATGGAACTACCTTTCGGAGAGTTCGATTTGATCCTTGGAATGGATTGGCTAGTTAAGTATCAGTAATTTGGATTGCGCGGCTAAGCGCATGGTGCTTAAGACGGCTGAGGGTGATGAAGTGGTTATGATAGGTGATAGAAGGAATTACCTATCCAATGTGGTGTCGGCCTTGAAGGCCGAAAGGATGGTTAAGAAAGGTTGCGAGGCATATTTGGTTCGGATCGTGCTTTGGAAGCTAAGGAGTCGATAGTTGAGGTTCGAACGGTTGGGAATTTCTTTGACGTATTCTGGAAGAACTTCCGTGTCTGCCTCCAGATCGGGAAGTTGAATTCGGTATTGACTTGCTACCCGAAACGGCACCTGTGTCTATAGCACCATACCGAATGGCACCAAAGGAATTGGTGGAGCTGAAGGCCCAAATTCAGGAGCTCTTGGATAGAGGGTTCATTCGACCAAGCATATCTCCGTGGGGCGCGCTGTGTTGTTCGTCAAGAAGAAGGACGGTTCAATGCGGATGTGCATCGACTACCGTCAGTTAAACAAGTTAACGATCAAAAACAAGTATCCGTTGCCTCGGATCGATGACTTGTTTGACCAAAGCGAAGGGTGCCGCGGTGTTTTCAAAGATAGACCTTAGGTCGGGCTACCATCAATTGAAGGTAAAGGAGGTTGATGTTCACAAGGCGGCATTTGAACTCGGTATGGACATTACGAGTTTACGGTGATGCCATTTGGGTTGACCAACGCGCGGCGGCGTTTATGGACTTGATGAATAGGGTGTTCCAAGCAATACTTAGACCAATTCGTCGTAGTGTTCATAGGCGATATATTAGTCTATTCTAAGCGGAGAAAGAGCATGACAAGCATTTACGAATGGTGTTGCAAGTACTAAGGAGAAGCGATTATATGCCAAATTCAGTAAGTGTGAATTTTGGCTAAGGAAGTAGCTTTCTTAGGACATGTAGTATCGGCGGAAGGAATTAGAGTAGACACTCGTAAGATTGAAGCGGTATTGGATTGGAAACCGCTAGGAGGTCGGTGGCGGAGATCCAAAGTTTTCTCGGGTCTAGCGGGGTACTATCGGAGGTTTGTGGAAGGGTTTTCTCGATCGCAGCACCGTTGACGGCTACTACTAAGAAAAGGAGTCCCATTTGTATGGTCGGAGAAGCGGCAGGAAAGCTTCGATAAGCTAAGAAAAATTTTGACGGAAGCTCCGATTTTGGTGCGGCCGAAGCGGGGAAGTTGTTCACCGTTTATTGTGATGCGTCTCATCATCGGTTTGGGATGTGTCTTTGATGCAGGAGAGGAAGGTAGTAGCCTATGCATCACGGCGATTAAGGCCACACGGCCCGAACTATCCAACGCACGACTTAGAGTTAGCAGCGATTGTCTTCGCTCTGAAAATATGGAGACACTATCTTTATGGGGAGAAGTCGATAGTTTACGGATCACAAGAGTTTGAGGTATCTCTTGACTCGAGAAGGATCTTAACTTGAGGCGGCGTCGGTGGATCGAACTTTTAAAGGACTACGATTGTTCGATCGAGTATCATCGGGCAAGGCCAACGTGGTAGGCGAGCGCGTTGGCGGAAGGTGGTGACGGACTTAAGAGCAATGTTTGCTCGGTTGAGTTTATATGATGATGGAAGCCTCTTAGCGAACTTCAAGTTAAGTCGACGTGGATGAATGAAGTTAAGGAAAAACAATTAGTGGATGAAGGGTTGAATGCTAAGAGAGCACAAGTTCGGGATGGTGGTTTGGAAGGATATAACCTGTCTAGTGATGGAGTGTTATGCTTTCAAGGCGAACGTGTATGCCAAGGGATGTGGAGTTGAGGCAAAAGATTCTCGGGATGCACATAGCAGCCCTACGCTATGCATCCGGGAGGAAGCAAGATGTATAGAGATCTTAGAGAGCAGTTTTGGTGGCCCAAGCTAAAGCGTGAGGTGACAGAGTTTGTTGGTAAGTGTTTGACTTGTCAACAAGTTAAGGCTGAACATCAGTTGCCATCAGGGTTGCTTCAACCGATGAAGATTCCCAATGGAAGTGGGAGCGGATAACTATGGATTTTTCGTTAGTGGGTTACCCTTACGCCCGATAAGAAAGACGCGGTTTGGGTAATAGTAGACCGGTTAACTAAGTCGGCTCACTTCATACCGGTGAGGATGGATTTCTCTCTTTAAAAGCTAGCTAAGCTGTACGTCTCGGAGATAGTAAGATTGCATGGTGTTCCAACATCAATCATCTCGGATAGGGATCCCAGGTTCACGTCAAGGTTTTGGAAAGCCTTGCATCAAGCTATGGGCACACGATTGGATTTTAGTACCGCTTTCCATCCACAGTCTGACGGACAATCGGAAAGGGTGATACAGATCTTGGAGGATATGTTAAGAGGTTGTGTCTTGGATTTTCGTGGTAGTTGGGAGGAATTTCTACCATTAGCGGAGTTCGCCTACAACAACGGCTACTGTGCAAGTATCCGGATGGCTCCGTATGAGGCCTTTGTATGGGCGGAAGTGTCGTACTCGACATGTTGGACAGAATTAGGCGAACCATGATTTTGGGTCCGAGTTGGTGAGTGAGAGACGGAGGATAAAGTCAAGGTGATTCGTCTCGTCTTAAGGAAGCATCGGATAGGCAAAAATCCTATGCGGATTTAAAACGCAAGGAGATGGAGTATGCTGTGGGAGACAAGGGTTTTTCGGAAAGTGTCGCCTGGAAAAAGGTGTTAAGATTTGGACGGAAAGGGAAGCTAAGCCCAAGGTTTATCGGGCCATATACGGTGATTAAGCGAGTAGGAACCGGTAGCCTACCAGATTGAGTTACCGGCCGAACTGAACCAGATCCATGATGTCTTTCACGTATCAATGCTGAGACGGTATCGGTCAGACCCTTCGCACGTTGTGCCAGTGGCAGAAATCGAGGTGAATCCAGATTTATCTTTCGAAGAGGAACCCGATTCGGATCTTAGACCGAGATGAGAAAGTTCTACGTAGGAAGTCGAGTGCCCTTGGTGAAGGTCTTTGTGGCGGAACCATGGTATAGAGGAAGCTACGTGGAACCCGAGGATGTAATGAGGCGACAATACCCTCACCTTTTCTAGTTAAGTAATTTAGGGGGACGAAATTTATTTTAAGGGGTAGAATTGTAACATCCCATAAATGGGGTTATTTGAAATTTAGTTATTTTTTTTCCTGTAAGAACTATTGTGGTATTATTTATGGAATAATAGAGCCTAATTTAAGGCTTTGAGTTGGCTCGGTTTAATGGAAAAATTCAGTTTTAACTTAAAAAGGTAAGGAGGCTTAGAGAGGGTGTTAAAAGAATAAGTGGGGATAATTTGACACTAAATAAGCCTTGGAAAAGTGGCAAAGGAGGCCACTTAAGTGCTTGGAGTTGACGCCACAATACACAAGGGAGAGCTTGTGTTCGAGTCACAAGTTTCTCTTTTGCACTATATATGGGACGGCACAAGGGAGAGAATTTCTCTCCTTAAATTCTTTTTATTTTGGATAATAAGGGTGTAATTTATTATCATGGGATAATCAAGTATTTTAAAGGGATATTATTTGGATATTAAGGATATTGCATGGATTAATAAGAGATTATTATGATTTAATTCAAAATTATTTGAATTAAAATGAATGAGTGGTCGAGGAGCAATTGGGGAAGTTTGATGAATTTTGAACTCCTCATGAGAAGGAGTGGACGGCAAGCTTGATAGGGGCCGAATGCCTATAAAAGCATCAGTTGGCCCCCTTGCTTCTCTTTTGTCATTCTCTTCTTGCTGTCAAATTCCTAGCCCTCATTCTTCATTCTCTTTTTTTTTTTTTTCCATCCCCTCAAACTCTCTAATGAACCCCTCTTCCACCTTCACCATCTTTTCTTCTTCTTCCACACTAGCCGAACCTATACTTCAACCTTTGCCAAAATCCCTTTTCTTCTTGTTAAACTCTCCTAGCCGAATACACTTCATATCCTTGTGCGAAACCTCTTCTACGATCTCCCGATTACTTCTTTAATAGCTTTGGCCGAATATCAAAGTGGTTAGATCCCATCAAGGTATTATCGACAGTTGATTTGGAAAAGGTGAGTAGCCATAGCCGAACACTATTCTTCTCTTTTCTCTTATTTGGGTTTAAAATTTGGCATAAGCTAATGATGGGCTAATCTTGTTGGTTGAAGCCGATATCACTTAAGTACTTCGGGATCGGGAAGTAGTCGACTCAAACTCTTCCTCTCTAGTAAGCGGTTTTGGTAAGTGTTAGTAAGATCTATTTTAGTAAGTTATTAAGTGGTGATTAAAAGCGAAGGCTATTAATCATGATCGATTAACCAATTACTTGGTAAAGCAGATCTGTGCCTCGAGTGCCGTGGTTCGTAACAAAAAGCAAAGGTAAGGATTCGGGACCATAACTAACCCCTCTGGATTTGTTTTGGTTGGCCGAATAGGCCATAATACTAATCCTAAAAGTTGGCCGAATATAGTCTTTGATAGATCTAGGTGGCGAAACTCCTCTTTTGGGACTTAGATTACAGTGGGTGACAGTGTGTACATACACACCTTGTAACTTATTAAATTATGTTAAGTAATGTGATTGCTAACGTGATGTATGTAGCAATGGTTTGAATACCATAACGGTATACGGGGTAACGGTGTAAGTACTGTTCATACGATTTGCTATTTGATGCTTTTGGGAAGCATGTTGTGATAATACATTTGATAAATCTGTATGATTATTGCCGATGTGGGTTGATTGAGTGGAGAGGGCGGTGTAATCGTGTCGCGGGCACGAGTGTTTTGGTAACACACTGCGTGACTACGGTCACCAGAGGTTTGGTACCTCCGGAGGTTTGGCACCTCGAAGAGCGACTTATCCACGTGGTTAATACCACCGTGGGTTGGCCCCACTTGAGATATGGGATAAATGCGCGGTGATTTGGTATCACACGATGGGTTGGCCCCATCACCCGATTTGTGTCTACGGACACCGGTGCTTTGGTAGCACATCGTGACTATATGTCACCGGTGGTTTGGCACCACCGGTGGTTTGGTACCACAACGGGGTAGGCGATGGCGTATGGTAGCTGGCTAGGTTGGGACACATGATAACTTGCATAATTAATTTGTTATATGTTGTGTATGAATATGTTTAAACCGGGGAAGGGTTACATCACTGAGTCTTGGTGACTCACCTTCTCCTTTACATTTTTCAGTAGTGTAGTAGATCGCGGATGTGGAGCCGGGTGACTCGAGGTGGCCATGCAAATGAATTTAAACCGAATGGATTTTGGCTTTAGTTATTTTAATCTTTAGTTGATTTTATTTTGAATGTAATAAGGCCTCCTAATACTTTAGCTTTGTTGTTTTTTTTATATTGCTGAATAATTTGCTTAAATTATTTTTACCAATATTACATTGAATGAACACGTTTTCTCAAAGTAAACGAAAATGTTTTACCGTGCTGTCGGGCAACATTTAAAACTCTAAAACAACTTGACCCAAATGATTTCCAAATTTAATCTAAGTAAGGTTTTATTAAGTCCACTAAAAAGAAGGGTTTTCAAAATTTAAGTTGGTTTCAAAAAGGAACTTCAAAAATGTTTTCACTGTAACGGACCAGATTCGGCCATAGCGTTTGGGCCGGGTTTGGGTTGTTACATGTTATGTACATGACACTTTACTAGAAGGGCACCTTGATCCAACTCGACTTGGCTTGGCCCCTCCTCAAGTTCCTTTTCCTGCTAATCCTAAAACCACAAGTCAAACCTCTGTAAGTCCCAAAAGAACTTAGTGAATCTCCTAACTGGATTACTCATACTTAGATTTCATCTCGTAGGGGTAGTAAAAGAAAAGAAACTAAATACAGTTAACTCCCTACTTATGCAGGAAGATTTCTCTTAACCCAGCGTGGTGACTCTAATTTATTCTCGATCCATCCAATGGCTGATAAATCATTAAACAGTTTTTCTCCTGGGCAATCTATCAACCTTCGATCAGTCTTGGCAGTTCTTTGGATGTCTCGCCATCTTTGTGGACTCTATCTTTCCGTTACTTGCATTATTTCTTCTATTTATTTCTAATGTGGATTCTTCATTCCACCATGTCTTTATAAGATAGTCTTTCGACCTACCTTCCTAATGGCCTCTTAGTGTATCACCCTTGGTGACCATTCCACATTTTTTTAGTCTATGCTAGACTTCTTTTCTCACCATAGTCCCCAAGGACTTACTGACATTACATCCGTCAGGTTGACTAATGAGGTCCTCTGCCGCTCTGGCTGACTAATCCTCATTTCTCCCATCATTTGGGAGGAAAAATTGTTACATATTAATTCTTCTTAATCTTCCCTATTTATGATACTTGGTTTTAGTATGTGATGTGTCCGTTTACAATCGGACTGTTTGGACTTATAGTTTCTATTAGGTAGATAACTAGTTTACCAATCTAGTTACCTATCTCCCTTATTTGGATTTCCCATAGAATTAATCATTGGAAAATATACTCACAGTAGATTTTCCTCAAAGAGGAATAATCTTGACAGACATATCTTTCACTTGGATTAACCTACTTAGTGCCTCCTCTTATCGATGAATTTTATTTAATCCTTTTTTTACTATTTTGTTGATCAAGAATACTTATGATATACCTTCCCTATTCAATCTACAAGTATGACAGACCTTATGTCAGGAGTAATCTCCCATTAACCTCCTAAGGTTCTTCATTAGCATGCAGAGCTTCTTGGCAGTTTTTAATGGTGGATCCATACTTGTGATCTATGGGTAGATCCCCTTTCATTTCCTGACCACAAGGCATTAACAACTCATATTTCCCCACCAATTCTTAATTGAGTCATCCCTATACGCCTTATTAGCTTTCATGATTACTGTTTCGACGGACTGTTCCCCCTTATTTTTGCTACTTTGGCCTTGTTTGGTAGATTCCTTAAAATTCGCTTGTCAACACTTGCATTATTCTTGCACTATTTTTCCATAAGTATGATTCACCATATTTACTATCCAGGTGATCTACCCCGTATTTAATTTCCCAATGGACTTCATTAGTTACCATAGTCGAGTTATGGTCTTACACTTTCACCCCGTGTTTAATGTCTTGATGAACGTCCCTGTGTTTACTGTCATGGCGAACTACCTCATATTTATTGTCCCGGTGAACTACCCATGTTTATTGTCCCAGTGAAATACACTGATAACTGAGATGTAGTCTTACACCATATACCTTTTGGAGGTGTCGCCCTAAAGGACCTTACATCCTTCATGGTTTTTATCTATGGAACCTAATAATAGTCGTCTCGGTGTCATCCTGAAGGACATATTCCACATTTCACCTTGATGCTCGAACACTAAAGTGCCCCTTACAAGGCCCGAAGCTTCACAAATCACAGATTGCTCTCAGCAACCTTGGATGGTGGAATATTAACAAAATTCCCTAATCCTTCATCCATTTCTCCATTTAGACATTTCTAACCTTGATGTTTGAACATTACAGTGTCCTCTCTGTAAGGCTTGGAGCTTCGCACATCACGGTTTGCACACAGCAGTACCATATGGTGGTATCTAAAAAATTCATCCTTTACCAATCCTAACTTCATCTCGCCTGTTGATAATTCCCTTTTGTATTCTGCAATAAAAAAATAGACATTACAAGGAATTCATAACATTTTTTCATAACGACATACTGACGGGTACTCATAAACCTACTCAACTTTATGCAGTCAAGCATTCTCCAGCAACAGATATCATGCATACTCATCGAACTCATTCTGAAATTAACACATACTCATGCTAAATGTCTTGAGATGATTCGCAAGTGTACACAATCATTGACAAGTAATAATGTGATAAGTATATCGAGTATCATCTCAACAAGGATTGTCTATGTTAATCAAGTATTGCAAAATTAATTACAAAAAAATTTGTTGGTAATGAAAATCAATTTAAGTGATGGGTTTGATTAAATTAAACTAACCTAAGTCTGCTAAAAATTAAATTAAATAAATGAAGGAATGAGTATGCAAGTATTTAAGAGAAATCACAATATCATGCATGTGTCATAATAATTCTCCTTCCAAACTTAGAAATATTTAAATGTTGTTAACGTAACAACCTGAAAGTTAGTGGTGTAAAAAAATGTGGTTTCAGAACCACAATTTCGTAAACTAGACTCGTTAATATTTTTAATAAATATTTACGGAGTTATATTAGAAGTGAATTGAATTTTGGTTAGGTAAATTTGTCGAATTAGTGCTTAATTATGGTATAGGGACTAAATAGTATAAGTGTCAAAAGTTCAATTGTTATTAAATTATAAGTTTGATCACGGCTAAGGGAATTTTGAAGCAATTAGACCAATGGTCTATGAATAGTGGACGGCTATAAGGTATGATAGATTAAAAATGTTATAAAAAATTTAATAAAATAAAATTAAAAGTTAATTAAAACAAAAAGATGTTAATTAGTGGATTGAAAGAGAATGTAGAAGACGACAACGAATGACTAGGGCTTTAAACTATCAAGCTTTAATTTGGTTAGTTTAAATTATTATTATTTTTTGTAATTTTAATATTTTTAGCAGCTCATTTTTCGAGGCAATTTTGTACTAAAGAAGTTATGTGGAAATTGTAAAACTTAATGAGATTATAGTACTCGAATCTATTTTGCAGGTAAAAATTTTGAGGATGAAATTTTCTAAGAGGTGAGTTGTAATAGCTCGTTTTTCAGTAGTGTCGAAAACGGTGGTTTTAGGGCCACAATTCTGACAAGTGAATTTGTAAATATTATTATTTAATATTTATGAGTCAAGTATTATGATATAGTGAAATTTTATTCGATAATTTTATTTAATTGGACAAATAGTTAAATTGAAGTGGTTCGATCCTTCAGTCAACTAGTTTTAGAAAATGAGGTGTCGGGACCTTGTTGCCATAAATTGAGCCTGAAAATATTTATTAAATATTTATGGAGCTACTATATAGGTGTATTAAAGTTTGGTCCGGAAATTTTAGTGATTTGATAGTGAATTAAGGAGAAGAGAGTAAATCGTAAAAGTTATAAAAGTTAATCGCTATTGAAGGTTACTAATTAAAATGTTTAAATAGTATTTGTTTGAGCATTATAATGACAATTATTCAATAATGGTTTATAGTGGGCGAGTATTGTTTGTTATTATAGTAAAAATATAAGTATAAATTAAACTTAAAATTATATTAAAATATAATAAAACATAAAAACAAACTTATCATCTTTTTCATTTGGTCATCTTCACATTTGGAAATAAGAAACAAAAGAGGAAGCCATTTCTGAATGCTTAAGCAATTGAATCTCTTGCATGGTAAACAAATCATTCCTGTTTCTTGTAGTTTTTATGTTTTTGAGATCGTTAAAACTAGGTCCAGCTAACTTGTGCCTCCGTTTTCATAACTCTTAATTTTAAAACTTGTCATTGATGAATATTAGATGTTTTTGATAGAAAATGGTAGATTTGGAAGCTATGTAATGTTTAAGGACTATTTTATAAAGTGATTTTTTGTTAATTTTGAACTTAAGGACTAAATTGTTAATATCTTGAAATTGATATGTAATTTCTAAATTTTTTTATAATTGGTGACTGTAGTTAAATGTATTTGAAGTTGATTTAAAGTTTAAAGTCCAAATTAGGAAGTTATGATAAGTTTGATTTTAGGGACTAAATTGAATAAAATGTAAAAGTTTAGGAAAAATTATGTAAAATGAATAAAAATATTATAAACATGAATATGAGTGTTATTATGAGAATGATATTGATATTTTGAATCTTAAATATTATTTTGATCAAGTTGTTGACTGAGGCGAAAGAGGAAAAACTGTCGAATAGTCCTTAGTACCTAAAGCGTTATTGTTTTGTCAGGTAAGTTCCTACAATAAATAGGTTTAATTTGTTGTCAAATTATTTTTTATATGTGTAGTTGTATTTATTGAAAGCTTGAATTTGGATATGAGCTAGTATATAAATTGAGAATTTAATCTAATTGAAATGAATTGTTGAAAAAAGGTATGAATTGAGATTAAATCCCAATGAAATTAGAAAAATTTTCGTATATGAGGTTATGAGTTCCTGCCCAGGTTCCTAGCTCTTTCATATGCTGTACTTCTCTTACGAGAATGCTAAATTTTTAATGAAAAGACCAAAAGATGACATGACAAATGTATAAAATCTCAAGAATTTAAAGTCGATCAGAGGGTCTTATTGTTCAATTTAAGACTGAAGCTATTTCCCAGAAAACTTAAGTCTCGATGGTCTGGACCATTCACCATCCAACAAGTCTATCCATAAGGAGCGGTCGAACTACATGATGGTAAGGGAGGTAAGTACAAGGTCAATGGCCAACGACTTAGACACTATTGGAATAGTGAAAATGAGCAAAATAACACCTCACTCACTTTATTGGACATATAATTTTCTTTTTATTTTTAGTAATTGACTTAGGCACTATTTTTATTGGACCATTATATTAGGAAAAATTCTTCCAATGAGACTTGATTTTAAGCTGGGCTGTTTATGATCCCTCCAATCTTTATTGGGAATTGATTCTAATGTAATTTCTCGGAAAAATATTTCATAAGAAATTAAATAAATTTTAATTTGCAAAATAAATGGTCAGTTTGGCTCAAATTTTTAATTTAATTTTATTTGGTTTATTTGTAGTATAGGTACTTTACCTATTAGTTTTATTGTTTTAAAATAAATTGTTGTATTTTGTTGTAAATATTTTGTACAGCTAAAAAATATTTTTTATTTTTTTATATTTTTAATTTATATTTTTTGCAAAATAAAATGGATTTTGTTTATTTAACATTAATCTTCTTGTTTTTAGTATTTTATTCTCTCAGGTTAACTGCTTACTTGTTTCAGTAGAATTCAATTTCAACATAATTGAACCTAAAATCACCCTTATAAATAGACCCTTTTACAACACCTTAACACACCAACAAACCATTAGCCATCTCCTCTCTTAAACCCCCTTGACGTCACCTCTTCTCTTCCTTTTTTTCTCCATGATTTCTTCCTTTTTCATCCATGTTTTTCTCCTTCCCAGAGTTGTCGGTCGAATCACCTTAAGCTGCCACACTTCTTAGCCACCTAGTCACACTCTTTTAGCCATTCAACCACCACACCTAGCCACACCCTAACACCCAATTGTCGCACCACCTTAGCCATTAAGTCATCGCACCTAACCAAAATTTTAATTGGTTTTCCACAATTTTTTACACTCCAAAGATGTCTCACACTTGAAAGGGAAGTACGTCTTAAACCACTAGATCTCGAGATTCATTCCATAGCAAAGAAGCAACGGAAAGATTTGAATCAATTTTCAAAAAGCAACCGATGCTTTCGGACAAGTTCGACTTGGAAAATATTGATATGACAACAGTGCTGTCAGGCAATGGAAAATTGTCAATTCTTTAAAGTGGAATATGTTTTGGACAAAAAGACCACCTTTTGAGGTTGGATTAGTTCAGGAATCTTACTTGAATTTGACCTCGTCTATTGAAACAGAAGTTCCTATTTGAGGTAAAAAGGTATCTTTCATACGTTATTATACTATGTTAGAAAGCGTTGATTGGGAATTACTTCAAGAAGCGCTGAAAGAAGTCATGATTCCCGAATCTAAATGGGTAATAAGAAATATGACAATCGCACTTGCCAAAGAGAGTTTCTAAACCCAACAACAAAGGTATGATTTTATTTCATACAATTCAGTCTTATGCCTATCTCATATAGTTCCACTATCACAATGGAACAAATGTTTTTGTTATATGCGATCATGATAGAAAGGTTTATCAACGTGAGAAAGATTATCCACATAGAAATTTGAGATTGTGTTTCTAAGTAGGCTGGTTACTATCATTTTCCCTCATTGATTACATTGTTATGCTTGTAATCTCACATACTTCCAAAAGTAGATTTCAAAGAAAGAAACCACCAAGGTCGCATCAGGAACAATGGTGTTGCTAGACAAGTAGGTGGCATTGCTAGGCAAAAGCAACCCATTGATGAACAATCTGATGCAAAACCACCCGGTCATCCAGTTGATACGAAGCTTGATTTCATGACACCCATTGGACCTATTATTCTCGAATGGTTCCAGCCTACACCTACCTTTCCATCATCCAAAGCTGCTGTAGTGTAACACCCCAAACCCGTCCCAGAAGTTAGGCCTGAATCTGGTTTGTCACATTGAAGTGTTTTTCGAAAACCATGTTTTCATTCAAAACCCTCCTTAATATTTAAAATCTAAAGTCTCAGTTTGTGTTCGTTCAATTTCAAAACGTGGTTCATTTAAAAGTTAATCACTTTTAAAAACGTTATTAACTTCGTTCAAAGTGAAGCTTTTTTAGTTGCAGAAGCTAATTTAAGGTAAAGAAGTTTAAAATGTATGTTTTTTAAAAAACAGTAATTGGATTGAAAACTCGTCTACGTCTAACAGATATAAAACGCAAAAAAATCCCAAATTCAGAATTAAATCCAGAGAGGCCTTATTACAGAAATTAAACCCAAAGCCGAATTTAAAACATGTATAAAGTCCAAAGCATAACAGCCGCAGTCATATGGTCACCTCCGAGTCCCTCGCAGCACCGATCCTCCTAACGCTGGGGATTACCTGCACAGTTAAAAACAGGGTGAGTTTACAAAAACTTGGTGTGTAATCCCCTTATTAGAGTAACAGTCAATATACAGAAACAGAAACCAAAATAGTCTGGAACAAAGCCCTTTAACAGTAACAGTACAGTCCAGTTCAAAGCATACGTGGGCCAAAACCCACTACAATATCATTTGGGTCATAGCCCATAAAAGAATCAATTGGGCCCAACCCAAACCAATACAGAACAAGTGGCCTAAGCCTAGTACAGTGACAGTTCTCATAAATAGATATGCAATAGTATGAAGATGCATCCCACCCCGATCCAGCCAACACGTAACACCCCAAACCTAGCCTAGAAGTTAGGTCTGATCCAGCTAAATGTAACACCCTAAACTCGACATAGAAGTTAGGCCCGAATCTGGCATGTCACATTGAAGTGTTTTTCGAAAACCATGTTTTCATTGAAAACCTTTCTTGTTTAAAAGCTTAAGTAAAATCCCAGTTACATTAGTTTATTTTTAAAATGTGGTACATTAAAAATTATTAATTTTAATCCCAAAACATCTTTTCAGTTGCGGAAGCTAATTTCAAAAGTAATTGATTTATGAAAAAGATTAAGTTGCGAAACCATTTTGAAAACGTTGCAAGAACACAGTGTTGTTTTAAAAATAGTTAGCATTTTGGAAAATTGTGATTTACTTCTAACAGATATAATTCAATGTAAAGCAAGACCCACAGTTAAAATCCAGAAACTTAAAGCGGCCTTATTACAACCCAAATCAAAATACTTGAATCTAAATAATCAAAACGGAAAACACAAGCAGTGTGTGGCCTTCTCCGAGTCTCTCGCAGCACCGATCCATCTAAGGCTGGGGATTACCTGCACAGTTAAAAACGGCGCGAGTTCATGAAAACACAGCGTGTAATCCCCTAACTAGAGTAACAGTCAGTATACAGAAATAGAAACCTAAACAGTCTGGGCCAAAGCCCTTTAACAGTAACAATATAGTACAGATCAGAGCATACGTGGGCCAAAGCCCACTACAATGTAATTCGGGTCACAGCCCATAACTGAATCAATTGGGCCTAGCCCAAACCAATAACAAAACAAGTGGCCCTAAGCCCAGTACAGTGACATATCTCATAACAGATATGCAATAGTATGAGGATGCATCCTACCCTGATCCATCCAACACACCACTCGTACCAACCCTATACTTACGTGGGGATAAAATCAACCTACCCACCAAAGACACCACCGTTTGCCGCCATGCCCTAATCGAAAATTGCAAAGAAAGTCGCTAGTATATATATATAAACGACTCTAAGCCTTCAGTAGCGGTATTATAATTAGCACAAAACCATCAGTAACTGTATTATGTTTGGTACATAGCCATCAGTTATGGTAATATAATCGGCACACAGCCTTGGCTAAATATGATTGACACAGAGTCATCAATAATCATAATCGGCACATAGCCCTAGGCAAATACGTTTGGCACACAGCCATAATCAAGATGGCATAGAGCCATATGTAGCTTGGCACAAAGCCATAATCAGAATAACTGGCTTCAAGCCATCGGTAGGTCCACAGCCGTCTCGGGCGACCCGTGCGACCTTAGCAGAACAGAACTGGGTCCACAGTCATCTCGGGCGACCCGTGCGACCCTATCAGAACAAATCTTCCTCCATATCTATATCCCAACTCCATGCAGTATGTCATGTATGCGAAATGTTATGCCCATAAACAATCATACATACATAGTCCCAACAGTCAATTATCGTCAAATCAGTCCAATCATACCACAAGTGAGTCAATTACCCTCGAGGGTAAAACGGTCATTTTACCCTTATAAGGGTATTACGGTAATCCTACCCTACAGAGGTATTTCAGTAATTCTACCCTACAGGGGTATTTCAGTAATTCCACCCTACAGGGTATTTCACAAACAGTATTTCGATAATTTTACAAATCAAGGGTATTTCAGTAAGTTTACAAATTAAGGGTATTTTGGTAATTTCATAAATTAGGGGTATTTCGGTAATTTTACAAATTAGGGGTGTTCTGATAATTTTACAAATCAGGGGTACTTTGGTAAATTCACAAACTGAGGATATTTTGGTAATTTTGCAAATTGGGAGTATTTCGGTAATTTTGCAATTTAGGGGTACTTTTTTAATTTCGCAAACTGAAGTTATTTCGGTAATTTTACAAACCGAGGGTACTTCGATAATTTTACAAGTCGAGGGTATTCGAGTAACTTTGTAAACCAAGTGTATTTCTGTAATTTTGTAAACCAAGGTATTCTAAATAGAGATAACGATGCGAATGGGCCTAGGGCCCAATCTCGGCCTAAATGGGCCCACACGCTCGTGTGGCCCATTTAGCCCAAATCTAGTCACAGATATGAGATTCACATAGTCCAGTCCAATATTTACTACACAATCATACAACTTATCCGATTGGGCCCAAGGGCCTATTGGCCCCACATGTCCCCTTTCGGCCCACCGTGGCCTAAACAGCCTAAACCCACAAGAACACTCATGATGGCCTCAAGTATCGCGTTGAAGCTCCCACATGCGCTCGCACACTCGTGTGGCTACCATCATCGTGTGACCGGCATTTTGGTGTTTGCCGCTCTACAGCTAGAGTAGTGCGAAATACACACCTGATAGGAATCTGGAGTTAATCCGCGCTCCGAACACTCCTATGCGCAAACATCAATCAAGGTATGCTTACTCTCCTCATAGATCGCTCTATTTAAAGCTAGCTTCTCACCTACTCTCATGCTAGCTTCCCGATGTGGGATCCCTCCATCAATCCTCCAAAACCGTCCCAAATTAGCAAAATAGTCACCTTTCGCATGCAAGGGATTTCGAACTCAGACTCCTCTGTAACTTAATCCACGCCGCTAGCCACCTTACCAACTAGCTCCTTGTATAACAAAACAAGCACAACTAAATATAAGCCTATGGGCTAAAATCTAAGTTCATTTAAAAGGAAATCAAAATGAATTGCAAGTGCCAAGACTTGAACCCATGCTCCTTTGCAACCTTAATGACACCTTGCCACTAGACCACTCACTTCCTTGTGTCATGATTTCCCCAACAATATTCTTAAAGCCTACCCTCTAACATCAAGGCTCCTTTAAGAGAAAAACATAATTTTTTTGCTAAAGCCCAGGTTTGAACCCAAGACTTTTCAGACACTCCTAAACACTCCCAATCACTTAACCATTAAAGCAAACAATCTATTGTGATATTTCTTACACGCATAAACTTTTATGTGTAGTCTCTTAGCTGCTACCATGCACAAGGCCCAACACTTCTAGGCCCAAAAATTTGGGGCATTACAATTCTACCCCCTTAAAGAAATTTTGTCCTCGAAAGTTCCAACTATCTAATAGTGGTTTAACACAGACTACCCTACTAAGCTGCCGCTGCGCACACTCATCCCAATAACACTAATACACTTTTAATTTAATCTTGAAACCTCTTACACACAACCAAACATCTAACTACAGAACCAAACATATATTTATCACACATGCATTCAATTTCTATATTCAAACATCACATCCAAACAAAACACACACAGAATAAATACCAAAAACACAGTCCAGTATCTAAAGAAACCACCGTATTTCTAACTCACTGCATTTCAATTTCTAAACAGACAAAAGTATTCAGAAAACTTACAAATTCGGTGCCGGAGACTCGGTGTACCTCACTTCCAGAAAATGGTCAATACAACATTTCAGAACTTCAAATCTTTTCAAGCCTTTTTGAAACAACGCTTTCAGAAATTCAATTTTGAAAACCCAATCCACAGCTGAGTTTTGCAACTCGGGCTCTGATACCACTAAATGTAACACCTCAAACTTGGCCTAGAAGTTAGGCCCGAATCTGGCGTGTCACATTGAAGTGTTTTTCAAAAACCATGTTTTCATTGAAAACCCTTCTTGTTTAAAAGTTTATGTAAAATCTCAGTTACATTAGTTTATTTTTAAAACGTGGTACATTAAAAAATTATTAATTTTAATCCCAAAACATCTTTTCAGTTGCGGAAGCTTATTTTGAAAGTAATTGATTTACGAAAAAGATTCAGTCGCGAAACCATTTCGAAAATGTTGCGAAATTGCAGTATTGTTTTAAAAATAGTTAGCATTTTGGAAAACCGTGAGTTACTTCTAACAGATATAATTCAAAGTAAGGAAAGACCCATAGTTAAAATCCAAAAACTTAAATAGGCCTTATTACAACCCAAATCAAAATGCTTAAATGTAAATAATCAAAACAAAAAACACAAGCAGTGTGTGGCCTTCTCCGAGTCCCTCACAGCACCGATCTTTCTAAGGCTGAGGATTACCTGTACAGTTAAAAATGGGGTGAGTTTACGAAAACTCAGTGTGTAATCCCCTTACTAGAGTAACAATCAGTATACAGAAATAAAAACCTAAACAGTCTGGGCCAAAGCCCTATAACAGTAACAATACAATACAGATTAGAGCATACGTGGGCCAAAGCCCACTATAATATCATTTGGGTCACAGCCTATAACAGAATCAATTGGGCCTAGCCCAAACCAATAACAAAACAAGTGGCCCTAAGCCCAGTATAGTGACAGATCTCATAACAGATATGCAATAGTATGAGGATGCATCCCACCCTGATCCAGCCAAAACACCACCCGTACCAACCCTACACTTACGTGGAGATAAAATTGACCCACCCACCCAGCACACCACTGTTAGCACCGATTGCAACCCTAACCGAAATCGTAGCAAAGTTGCTAGTATATATATACGACTCTAAGCCTTCAGTAGCGGTAATATAATTGGCACAAAGCCATCAGTAACTGTATTATGTTTGGCACATAGCCATCAGCGTTGGTAATATAATTGGCACACAGCCTTGGCTAAATATGATCGACACAGAGTCATCAATAATCATAACTAGTACATAGCCCTAGGCAAATACGTTTAGCACACAGCCATAATCAAGATGGCATAGATCTATACATAGGTTGGCACAAAGCCATAATCAGAATAACTGGCTTTAAGCCATCGGTAGGTCCACAGTCGTATCGGGCGACCCGTGCGACCCTATCAATACAAATCTTCCTCCATATCAATATCCCAACCCCATGCAGTATGTCATGTATGCGAAATGTTATGCCTATAAACAATCATACATACACAATCACAATAGTCAATTACCATCAAATCAGTCAAATCGTACCACAAGTGAGTAATTACCCTCGAGGGGCAAAATGGTCATTTTACCCTTACAAGGGTATTACGGTAATCCTACCCTACAGAGGTATTTCAGTAATTCTACCCTATAGGGGTATTTTGGTAAATTTACCCTATAGGGGTATTTCACAAATCAGGGGTATTTCGGTAATTTTGCAAATTAAGGGTATTTCAGTAATTTTACAAATTAAGGGTATTTCGGTAATTTCATAAATCGGGGGTATTTCGGTAATTAAACAAGTCAGGGGTGTTCCAATAATTTTGTAAATCAAGGGTACTTTGGTGATTTTGCAAATCAGGAGTATTTCGGTAGTTTTGCAAATTAGGGGTACTTTGGTAATTTCATAAACTGAGGTATTTCGGTAATTTTACAAACCGAGGGTACTTCAGTAATTTTACAAGTCAAGGGTATTCAGTAATTTTGTAAACCAAGGGTATTTCTGTAATTTTTTAAACCAAGGTATTCTAAATAAAAATAACGATGCGAATAAGCCTAGGGCCCATTCTCGGCCCAAATGGGCCTACACGCTCGTGTGGCCCATTTAGCCCAAATCTAGTCACATATATAAGATTCACATAGTCCAGTCCAATATTTACTACACAATCATACAACTTATCTGATTGGGCCCACGGGCCCATTGGCCCCACATGGCCCCTTTTGGCCCATCGTGGCCCAAACAGCCTAAATCCACAAGAACACTCATGATGGCCTCAACTATCGCGTTGAAGCTCCCACATACGCATTCGCACGCTCGTGTGTCTACCATCATCGTGTGACCGGCATTTTGACGTTTGCCGCTATACAGCTAGAGTAGTGCGAAATACACACCTGATAGGAATCTGGAGTTAATCCGCGCTCCGAACACTCCTATGCGCAAACACCAATCAAGGTATGCTTACTCTCCTTATAGATCGCTCTATTTAAAGCCAGCTTCTCACCAACTCTCATGCTAGCTTCCCGATGTGGGATCCCTCCATCAATCCTCCAAAACCGTCCCAAATTAGCAAAATAGTCACTTTTCGCATGTAAGGGGTTTCGAACTCAGGCTCCTCTGTAACTTAATCCACGCCGCTAGCCACCTTACCAACTAGCTCCTTGTATAACAAAACAAGCACAACTAAATAAAAGCCTATGGGCTAAAATCTAAGTTCATTTAAAAGAAAATCAAAATGAATTGCAAGCGCCAAAACTTGAACCCATGCTCCCTTGCAACCTTAATGACACCTTGCCACTAGACCACTCACTTCCTTGTGTCACGATTTCCCCAACAATATTCTTAAAGCCTACCCTCTAACATCAAGGCTCTTTTAAGAGAAAAACATAATTTTTTGCTAAAGCCTAGGTTTGAACCCAAGACTTCTCAGACACTCCCAAACACACCCAATCACTTAACCATTAACGCAAACAATCAATTGTGATATTTCTTGCACGCATACACTTTTACGTGCAGTCTCTTAGCGGCTATCATGCACAAGGCCCAACACTTCTAGGCCCAAATATTTGGGGTATTACACAACATACCACTCGTACCAACCAACACACCATGTGGGGATAAAATCGACCCACCCAACCAACACACCAAGCTTAGCACCGGTTGCGATACTAAGTCAACAGAATGGCTCGGTGCCATGGACAGAACAGCTAAAAGCCATAAATATCACAGCAACACTGCCAGTTAACAGAACGGCTAAAAGCCGTAAACATAATGGTTATAAACCATAATCAGGATGGCACAAAGCTATCGGTAACTGTAATAAGTTTGGCACATAGCCATCAGCGACGGTAATTGTAACGTCCCAAAAATTAGGGGTTAGTAGTTTTGCTTAAATTCATGTGGTCCTTTTTGGCTTACTATTTGAGTGTGTTTAGGGGTCCTATAGAGGCCTGGGTTCGAGGTTGAGCTTTGGAAAAATTTTGGTCTGTGGCCCTTTAGGGGGGAAGGCTGTAGGAAGTACGACTTAAGTTTAATTGTGTGTGTTTAAGAGACATAAGGTGAGCGTATGGCAAGGCGGCTGTGGCGTCAAGGAAGGAGCAAGGGGGAAGGATTTCGAATCCCATAGTTGGCAAATTGAAAGCATTTATTTTGCTCAGGAGGAGTTAAGAGGTTGTGTTGGAATCAAACACTGATGGAGAAGTGTTTGAATGAGTCAAATAGTTCAAATGGATGAAGGAGAGGGCTTGTAGGAAGAAAAAGGGGAGAAAATTGTGGGATTCAAGTGGGGAGAGTGGTTGGCCGAATAAGAGGTCTTGTATAGGGAAAATTCAGCTACGGGGCTTTGTGATAAGCATTTTTGGCTAGTAAAGACGGTAGGTGCCGAATTCTTGCTTTTTTTTTCCTCTAAAAGTGCAGAATTTACTTGATAAGTGACTACTCGTGTATCTTTTCTTCTTTTTTTTTCTTTTGTCAAACTATTCTCTCTCCGTAGCTCTTTCTCTTTTACACTCTTAACTTTGGTAAATACGGTTCCCTCTTCCTTCATCTTGGTTTCATTCGATTCTCTTCTATAGTCGACATCTTCTTTCTTTCCATAGCCAAATTTGGTTCTTTTTGCTAAGTGTTGAATTGCTCCATCATTGACTCATAGTTGCTCTTAGTTACCGAATCTCTTTCCCATTCGACTCTTTTTCGATCAAAGGTAACGGTTTCTTTTCTTTCATCTTCTTTCTTCCCTTTTTTTGCTGAGTCAAAGCTGAAACTCCTAAATCAACTTCTTATTGCCTAGGTCGAATCTACTTACCTTCTCCGAACCGAATCTGAACTCTTTATTGGACAACTACAATCTTGTGGTAATTTGGAAAGGGTAAGGTAACTCGAACGTTTCTTATTTCGTTATAGTGAAGATTTCTGTGACTGTTTGGATAGGAGATTCGGTTGCTTTCTTTTAGATAAATGGGATGCTGAATGTTGAATGTTACTAACATCATTGTGTGTTGCATCAAAATTTCTAGAAACTTGATTTTTTTATCCAGGAGGGGTAGGCCGAATACCCTCCATAAGCGGGGATCTGTCGTTTGTTGGTAAGTTGAGGCAATAGTTGTTTATTTCTATACTTTGGGTTGTCAAGGGAGAAGTCTAACTAATGGCCATCGTTATCATAGGTGTGGAAGCAGTGGAAGTCACAACTCGTAATCAGGTGTGTACCCACACCAATCTGACTATAGATCGGCAAATGCCGAAAAGTCGAAATACCGGCAAATGATGCCACATGGGCGTGCGAACGCATGTGTGGTGGATCGAGCCCACGGAAATGGGCGCAAGATGCATGAGGCCACCATAAGCGTTCTCATGAGCTTAGGACGTTTTGGGCCTCGTTAGGCTGAAATGGGCCGAATGGGCCCAACGAGTCCGTGGGCCCTACGTGAGTAAATGTTGTGGATGGATATGAAATAAGGAGTCAGCCATGGCGATCACATGGCCAAAGGCAGTTTTGGGGCGAATGGGCCACACGAGAGTGTGGGTCCACTTAGGCCGAGTTTTGGGCTCCGGGCCCAAAAATAGTGTTTTGACGAAAAATGATATTTGTGTCACTCGAGGCGACTGTAGACCTTCAGAAAGGTCATAAAATTATTGAAATACCCTTGATGGGTAAAATGACCGTTACGCCTGAAGAGCAGAATGACGAAAATGCCCCTACATGTTATATGGTTATTCTTGTGTGCGATTTATGATTGTTACCGTATTTTTATTATTTTATGTTGCATTCATGTGTTATTATGTTGCATGGGGATGGGATTATTAATATGGAGGAAGTGCTAATAGGATCGCATGGTCGCTTGAAGATTGTGGATCCACCGAAGGCTCTTTAGCCACCGAGTAGCCATGCTGCACCGTTAAGGAAGTACCGCAACCGGTGCTCCATAAGGAGTGTAGGGATGGGTGGGTCGATTAAATCCCCACAGGAGTGCAGGGTTGGACAGGAGACGGACTGCAGGGTTGGTATGGGCATTAATGCATTGCATTCTCATGATTTGACTGTGATGGGCTTAGGCCCGAAAAAATTTGATATATGACTATTGTTATGGGCTAAGGCCCAACCGAGGCTATTTTGGGCTAAGGCCCAATTGCCACCATTACTGTAATGGGCTTCGACCTAGATTGTTGTGATGCATGATCTTACTGATAAGGGTTGTACACACTGATTTTTTGTAAACTCACCCCCTCTTTTTATTAAATGTTTCAGGTAATCCTCAGTAGGAGGTTCGACGTACTGGAGGACTCGGAGGTGGCCACACTACGAGCAGTTCCAGATTTTAGTATTCTACTTTTCTTTAATTTGGGTTAATGTTTTGTAATAAGGCCTTTCTTAAATTTTGATTTTTAGTTTATTTTGTTTAAATCTGCTCAACATTGAGCCGGGGTTTACCAAAACAATATCTGTTTTCAAAACACTACGCTTTCGCAACTAAGTTGTAAATATCACATCTTCATAAGTCACCTGTTTTAAATTAAGCTTCCGCAACGAACAAGGTTTTGAAGGTAATGACTTCTTAATAAATGTCGATTAATAATAACAATCACAAATAGAGACTTTAGTTTTTTTTTTTTTTAAATATCATGAAGGGTTTTCAATGAAAACGCAATTTTCTGAAAACATCTCAATGTGACACGCCAAATTTGGGCCTAACTTCTAGGCTGAGTTTGGGGTGTTATAGTAATATAATTGGTACACAGCCACGGGTAATTATGATCAACACAAAGTCATCAATATATATGTCAGGCACATAGCCACGGGTACATACGATTAGTATAAAGCCATAATCAAGATGGCACAGAGCCATATCTAGGTTGGCATAGAGCCATAATCAGATTATGCGGCTTTAAGCCGTTCGTCGATCCACAGTCGTCTCATGCGACCCGTGCGACCTTAATAGATCAATACTGGATCCACAGTCGTCTCATACGACCCGTGCGACCCTATCAAAACTTGTAACGACCCGAATTTGGGCCTAGTAGAATTGGGCTTATTGGGCCTTGACCAGGGGAGCATTTAAAATTTTTGAGAACAAGAGAATGGCACTAATACAAGTTGGACCTATTAGGTGAGTGATTTTGGAAGGTTAGGGGGCTTCTATGAAGTCCCGAGGTCAAACTTGGGCTTTAGGAAAATTTTGGTTTTAGGTGAATAAAACCCTGGGAGTTAGTAAGTAGGCTTTAAGAATAAAATGTGGAGAAAAATGACACAAAAGAGGTTGTGGTCAAGTGGCAAATGGTGCCACATGGGAGACAAGGAGGTGAAGTCACACAAGGAAGCAAGGGGTCCAAGGTTCAAGTCTTGGCGCTTGCATTTCATTTTGATTTATTTTAAGTGAACTTAGACATTGGACCATAGGCTTATATTTAGTTGCGCATGATTTTAGACACAAAAGGAGATTGTGTTATGGCGGCATGTAGCGTTTGGAGCATAAGAGAGGACAAGGGTTCGAATCCCATTGCAAGCAAAAAGGGATATTTATTTTGCTAAGTTGGGACAGCCAGAGTTTGGGTTGGATTTAAACTCTGCTGAAGGAGGGATCCCACATCGGGAAGCTAGCAAGAGGGGAGGTGAGAAGCTGGCTTTAAATAGAGCAATCTATGACGAGAGTAGGCATACCTGAGTTGGCGTTTGGGAATAGGAGTGTTCGGAGCATGGATTAACTCCAGATTCCTATCAGGTGTGTATTTCACCCTACTCTAGTTGTAGAGCGGCAAATGCTGAAAAGCCGGTCACCCGGTGATGGTAGCCACACGAGCGTGAAACACCCTAAACACGGCCCACGAGCTTTGACCAGATTTGGTATGTTCCTCAAGTAAACCGGTTCAAAGTTCTTTTGTTACTTTGGGAAAATAGTGTGTTTCGAAAGAAATATTGTTTTGGGTTGGGCTCGAGTAGAAAACAAAATCGTTTTATAATGAAAACCCTTTTAAATTTTAGGTGATAAAACATATAGAATACATTTAAAGTAAATTACTTAATCTTTAACTTAATAAAAATTTCGTAACATAGTAAATAAAAAAATAAAATAAAATAGTGCACTATAGCCTTATGGCCTTATTACATCAAGTAAATCCAAATAATTTGAGTACTTAAAAATTAATGATCCATAAAAATAAAAACTTCATGTTGAGCATGGCCACCACAAGTTTCGCGCCGTCCGGTCCATTATCTGTTCCTCACCTAAAACATGGTCCTCAACGGGGTGAGTCAACAAACTCAATGTGTACACAACACTAAATCATAATAGAATCGGCATAACAAATATTACACATTCATATCATAGCGCACAAATTATGATACATTCCCAAACCCAAAACTAATAAGCCATCCGCTACACTCCCCGCACCAACCTGCATAACCGTGGGGACTACTAAGTCGACCCTCCTTCCGCTACACTCCATATCGCGGTCTTAGGTCACCGTGATTTGTGGTCTTAGGTCACCACATTCGGATATCGCGTCTTAGGTCACCGTGATTCAGACATCGTGGTCTTAGGTCACCACATTCAGATACCACACGGTCTTAGGTCACCGTGTTCGTGGTCTTAGGTCACCACATTCACTTCCCCTTTCAATAACCCATATGCCCCATTTTGTAATATGCATTAATATGCCAAAGTTCACATTCTTATTCTCATGTTACAAATAACATATTTCATATTCCTAGTAGGAGTAGGAAACGTACCTGAGTACTTAGTACCATAACATGGTACCTTAGCCACTTTCTTATTCTTAATATCACATATTTTAATTAGACATAGCCATAAAACTTATTAAGAATTAGTGTGGGGTACACACCTGATTAGCTTAACGAATTCCTTGAAATCTCGAAAAACCGATCTATCGCTTTAGATCCTAAATCCCTACATTTGGCCACATTTAGTATTTTAGGAAAAAGCCTATTTGACTAATTTAATCAAATCCCGAAGGATTATCGTATCCACTTTCTTACCTTGCTGCCGATTTGATAATTAATCAAATCCCGAAAACTTGTATTCTTCCCCTTTGAAATTGGCTAATCACTAGATCCCTTGAATCGATTAGTTTTCGGCTTAAAACACATAAAAATAGATCTAACTACTAAAATAGGCCTTGGCCGAATATTCATAGTCACTTACCTTAAGGATCTTAAATCCCAAAATTATCCCTTGGTTATAGCTTCTGTCGAAATCCCTAAAACCACATGTTAGATCAACTTCTAACCTTTAATCACAATCAATGGCCCTTGGCCGAATGTCAGATATGACTTACCTTGATGGTCAAATCCCGAAGATCTTTTCCTTTATAGTCGACTATGGCAAAAATCCCGAAAGAATCCTTCCAAATTTCGGCAAATAAGAATATTGATGGGATTAGTCCTAGATTTCGACAAATCTAAAAGAAAAGAATAGAAATCAAAACTTATTCTTACCCTTTCTTGAAGAAATCGACAGCACCTATGCTTGAAGCCCCTCAAAGATTCGGCATTTGATGGATTGGAAAGAAAAGAAATTGGCTAATGGTGATATCTTGAATTTTTAGCTTTGGCTAACAAAAAGAAGAAGAACAACTGCTCTAGGAAATTCGGCAGAGAGAAGGGTTGAGAGAAAGAATGATGAATGGCCCTCTTTTCCTTATATAGCCGAATTTACTAACTTAGAATCCCTTGCTTGGCCATCACTCTTCTATTTTGATAGCTTTATCCCTTTAATTATCTCCTAAAATAAAAGATAATTCAACAACTATCCTTTCTTAGCCGAAATTATTAAACTCAAAGTCCCTTACTTGGCCACCACTTTTCTATTTGATAGCTTTATCCCTTTAATTATCACTTTATTCAAATTAAAAGAATTTAATCCCACAATTATCTCTTGAAAATAATGATAAATAAATCCCTTATTTATCCCTTATTTATCTCTTAAAAATAAAAGAATAAAAGCTACTAAATTATAGCCATGTGCCGTCCACCTCTCTGCTCCTTGTAGCAAAATAAAATTTCTTTTATTTGCTTCCCATGCGACTCGATCCTTGGCCCATTTGCCTATGTATGTGGCGCCATTTCCTGAGGCCCTAAGTGGCATCTTCAAGCCACTTTTCCAAGCCCGTTTGTGTGTCATATTTCACATACATTTTCTCTTAAGACCACCTTGCTTCATGTCCCTCTTTTAAACTTTAAACTTGACATTTCTAAAGCATTTCCTTACATTTCTAAGACATTTCCTTTCATTTCCAAGACATTTCCTTACATTTCCAAGTCAATTACTTACATTTCCAAGTCATTTTCTTACATTTCCAAGACAAGACATTTCCTTCCATTTCTAAGTCATTTCCTTACATTTCCAAGACAAGACATTTCCTTCCATTTCCAAGTCATTTCCTTACATTTCCAAGACAAGATATTTCCTTCCATTTCCAAGTTATTTCCTTACATTTCCAAGACAAGACATTTCCTTGCATTTCCAAGACATTTCCTTACATTTCCAAGTATTGCTTCCCATGCGACTCGATCCTTGGCCTATTTGCCTATGTATGTGGCGCCATTTCCTGAGGCCCTAAGTGGCATCTTCAAGCCACTTTTCCAAGCCCGTTTGTGTGTCATATTTCACATACATTTTCTCTTAAGACCACCTTGCTTCATGTCCCTCTTTTAAACTTTAAACTTGACATTTCTAAAGCATTTCCTTACATTTCTAAGACATTTCCTTACATTTCCAAGACATTTCCTTACATTTCCAAGACAAGACATTTCCTTACATTTCCAAGTCATTTCCTTACATTTCCAAGACAAGACATTTCCTTCCATTTCCAAGTCATTTCCTTACATTTCCAAGACAAGACATTTCCTTCCATTTCCAAGTCATTTCCTTACATTTCCAAGACAAGACATTTCCTTACATTTCCAAGACAAGACATTTCCTTCCATTTCCAAGTCATTTCCTTACATTTCCAAGTTTCCAAAAATGTTCACCATACATTCATAACACATAAGACATGCCATTTCGTATAATTAAATCAAAAAATGCATAGGCCTATTTCCAGGATGTTATAGTTCTACCCCCTTAAAAATAATTTCGTCCTCGAAATTACTTACTAACGAATAATCGTACATCTTAACTCACCGCACTACGCTTATGTCATCTTTGACTCGATCTTAATAGAACCATCATACTTCCTAGGCACAATCTCTAAGTTCACGTCCCTTAGAACTCATTTCTAACGCTGCGATTTAATCTGATTAAAAAGTTTTATGCATCAGAATTTTGTTCCACTTATTAATCGCGAACTATTTTATGAAATAAAGATATTTAGAAGTAGTTCTTTCGATCACACAAAGTTTCAGTTCAAGTTCACTACTCTAATTCAGAGAATCACATTCACATTCATCAACAGAGACACCTTCATTCCTCAATAGAGGCACATTCATTCATCAACATAGACATATTTATTCAGTGGTATCTACCACCCACATTCACTATTCGAACACTCTTTGCCTTATTCCTATCCCAGGGGTATTTTCGTAATTTGTCTTACAGGGGTATTTTCGTAATTTTTTCAAAATAAGGTTCCTTGGTAATTTTGTCAAAAAGTATTTTAGAATTTTTTTTAAATTCCCGGGGTATTTTGGAAAATTTTAAAATCCAAGGGCATTTCGGTAATTTTAAATCTCGGGGGTATTTTGGTAATAAACCAGGGTAAATTCGTAAAGTTTAATAATTTCGGGGTATTTCAAAATTTGCAAACCTTTGAGGGTTCTTTTTGTGAATTTGCTTTCTATTTTGGTGATATTGCAACAATTTTGGAAATTAGTGTCATTTTAGTAATTTTGTAAGTTAGGGGCAATTTCATAATTTTCCAAAATCAAGGTATTTTTTGATAATTTGCAAATTAGGGTTTTTGGACTTGTCGTAAAGTAAGGAAATTTTGATAAAACTATGAGTAGTTTGGAGATTTTATAAACCAAGGGCATTTTTGTAATTTCACAATCACTAGGGGTATTTTTGTAATTTTATAAATCGAAAATTTTTCGGAAAATTTTGTAAAAATAGTTCTCACAAATTAAAAGGGTAATTTTAAGAGTTTTAAAACTAGGGTTTTTATAAAAATACGGCTAGTTCCCTTTCGGGTTTTAGTTATTGTGTTTTAGCCTGTGACTGAGTCCTCTTGGTGAGGGTGAACCGTAGGTACACACCAGGTAGGATTCCAGCGAAGAGGAGGTGAGTCACTAGGACTGCTTAAGTACCAGGCTCTTCCGGATCCAATCCTAGACATGCGCACAGTAGTTGCCACACCCTAACTCGGCGACTTAGCCATAGGTTTGTTTAATTAGGCATTTAAATCTTATGTAATTGTTGGGGTAAACTAGTCCTAGGGTTCAAGTACTTAACATGCTAATCTACGTTCCATTCCATTTCTACCCTTCTATATATCATACTATAAATCACACAATAGATAGGGGGACTTACCTAGTGGACTGCGGGTCGGAGACTTAGGTGCCATGCCAGAAAAACCTGCTTATTTCAAAAAAATGTTTTCGTAAAACTTATTTGGGCTGGCTTTGAAAACGTTTTGGGCCTTAAACCTCAGGCCGAGAATTTGAAACGGGCTCTGATACCAAATAGAAACATCCCAAACCCGGCCCACGAGCTTTGACCAGATTTGGTATGTTCCTCAAGTAAACCGGTTCAAAGTTCTTTTGTTACTTTCAAAAAATAGTGTGTTTTGAAAGAAATATTGTTTTGGGTTGGGCTCGAGTAGAAAACAAAATCATTTTATAATGAAAACCTTTTTAAATTTTAGGGGATAAAACATATAGAATACATTTAAAGTGAATTACTTAATCTTTAACTTAATAAAAATTTCGTAACATAGTAGATAAAAACAGAAATAAAATAGTGCACTATGGCCTTATGGCCTTATTACATCAAGTAAATCCAAATAATTCGGAAATTAATAGTCCATAAAAATAAAAACTTCATGTTGAGCATGGCCACCACAAGTTCTGCCATCCCGGTCCACATCGTCACACTGAAACATGGTCCCTCAACGGGGTGAGTAAACAGACTCAATGTGTACACAACACTAAATCATAATAGAATCAGGCATAACAAATATTACACATTCATATCATAGCATACAAATTATGATGCATTCCCAAACCCAAACCTAATAAGCCATCCGCTACACTCCCCCGTACCAACCTGTACACCGTGGGGACTACTAAGTTGACCCTCCTCCCGCTACACTCCATATCGCTGTCTTAGGTCACCGCACTTGTGGTCTTAGGTCACCACATTCGAGATATCGCGGTCTTAGGTCACAGATTCAGACATCGTGGTCTTAGGTCACCACATTCAGATACCACGGTCTTAGGTCACCGTGTTCGTGGTCTTAGGTCACCACATTCACTTCCCCTTTCAATAACCCATATGCCCCATTTTGTAATATGCATTAATATGCCAAAGTTCACATTCTTATTCTCATGTTACAAATAACATATTTCTAAAGCATTTCCTTACATTTCTAAGACATTTCCTTACATTTCCAAGACATTTCCTTACATTTCCAAGACAAGACATTTCCTTACATTTCCAAGACATTTCCTTACATTTCCAAGACAAGACATTTCCTTACATTTCCAAGTCATTTCCTTACATTTCCAAGTCATTTCTTTACATTTCCAAGACAAGACATTTCTTTCCATTTCCAAGTCATTTCCTTACATTTCCAAGATAAGACATTTCCTTCCATTTCCAAGTCATTTCCTTAAATTTCCAAGACAAGACATTTCCTTCCATTTCCAAGTCATTTCCTTACATTTCCAAGACAAAGACATTTCCTTCCATTTCCAAGTCATTTCCTTACATTTCCAAGACAAGACATTTCCTTACATTTCCAAGACATTTCCTTACATTTCCAAGTCATTTCCTTACATTTCCAAGACAAGACATTTCCTTCCATTTCCAAGTCATTTCCTTACATTTCCAAGTTTCCAAAAATGTTCACCATACATTCATAACACATATGACATGCCATTTCATATAATTAAATCAAAAATGCATAGGCCTATTTCCAGGATGTTACAGAGCGTGCGAGCGCACGTGTGGGAGCTTTGACGCTATAGTTGAGGCCCTCATGAGTGTTCCCATGAGTCTAGGCTGCCTTGGGCCAAGTGGGCCCATGGGCCCATATGAATAAATTGTATGATTGTGTAGTAGATAGTGAACCGTCTATGTGAGTCTTATATCTGTGGCCAGATTTGGGCTAAATGGGCCACATGAGCGTGTGGGCCATAGGCCCATTCGCATCGTTATCTCTGCTTAGAATACCTCGATTTATAAAGTTACTGAAATACCTTTAGTGGGTAAATTACCGAAATACCCCATGAAGGTAAATTACCGAAATACCCCCAAAGGGGTGAAAATTACCGTTATACCCTCGATTGTGGTTAAATATCGTGTATGTGATATATATATATATATATGTTTATAAATGTTTTACACTGCATTCATACCATGTTGCATGGGTTGGGCTTGATGATTGGAGGAAGTGCTGTTCTAAGTGGCTCTGCCACATACCATTTTAGTGGCTATGCCACATATCGTTTTGGTGGCTCAACCACATATACCGTGACTAGCAGCTTGACTGCAATATTGGTGCGTTTGGCGGGGTGGGTTGACTTGATCCGCACATGGTGTGATTGGTTGGTACGGGTGGTGTGATTGTTACACCCCTGACCCGTATCCGTCACCGGATTAGGGTTACGAGGCATTATTGTAACAATTACCAAGTCAATGCATTCCATCCAAACTTGTAACACCCCAAACCCGGCCTAAACACTACAATCGGATCTGGTATGTCACTTGAGTGATTTTACAAAACATGTCGCGTTTTGGAAAACAATTACTTGGTTTAATCGTTAATACCGAAAATTTAATAGTTTATTAAGTTATATAAGATATAAAGTTATAAATTGCCTTGGTGAATTTTAAATAAAAACTGAAATCTTGTACATGTCTTAGTTTAATTTTTAAAACATAATTTAAAATGTCTAATAATAAAACCCAACATAAACCCAAAAACATAAACAATAGTCTAGTGGCCTATGGCCTTATTACAACGAGATTTTAAACCCATTAAATAAAAATATAAAATAATAAACTAAAGTCTTTTTGCCGAATCCAAATGTTCTTTTGCATGGCCACCTTGCTCTCCTCTCTAGCCCGGTCTGACGCGCTAAGTGTCACCTGAAATTGTTAAAATAAAAGGGTGAGTCGCGAGACTCAGTGTGCAACCCTCATGCACCACTAGATTTGGGCCTTAGCCCCACAGAATATATATAATAGAATATAATATTGTAACATCCTCAAAAGGGCCTATGCATTTTCAGTTTAATTGTAAGAAATAACAAGTCTTAAGCATAATGAATAAATTTTTGATATTTTTGGATACTCAGAAATGTATGAAAATGCATGGAAATGAAAATAAACATTTTGGAAACTCGAACATTTTGGAAAACTGGAAATGCATTAGGACATGAACATTTTAGGAAACCAGAAATGTAAGGAAATGGTTCAAAAATGGAAAGTACACATTTTTGGAAACTAAGAAATGAAAATGGAAATGATCCAAAATGGAAAGTATAAATTTTAGGAAACTTGGAAATGTAAGGAAAAATGGCAAGTTACAGAGCCGATCGAAAATTTTAGGAAACTTAGAAATGACCCCGAAATGATGAGTTTTAAAGTTTAAAATAGGAAATAAAGGCAAGAGGGCCTTAAAAGAAAAAGTTGGGAAAATTTGACACACAAACAGGCTTGGAAATGTGGTCTGAAGATGCCACTTAGGGCCTATGGAAATGGCACCATGTGAAGGAGGCATGGGCCTGGGTTCGAGTCACAAGGGAAGCAAATAAATGAAGTTTAATTTTTGCTTCCCAGGCTTAAAGGTGGACGGCACAAGCATCTAGAAACCAAGGTGTTTTAATTCCATAAATACATGATTAAAAGTGATAAATAAGGGATTTTAAATTAGGATTATTTGAGGAGATAAATAAAGGATTAAACACCTTTAATTTGGAATAAAAGTGATAATTAAAGGTTAATATTATCACTTGAGGAGTAGTGGCCAAGTAAGGGACTCTCCTATTGATAATTTCGGCTATAGGAGGGAAACTAAAAGAGTTTCTCTCATCTTTCTAGTGTTGCCGAAATTCTCTAAGCTCTCTCCCCCTCTCTGCCGAATTTTCATTAAGCAAAATCCCTCTCTTTTTCTTCTAGTTTCTTCTCCGTTTCTACTGTCAAGCCGAATCTTTGTGGATTCTAAGAAAGAGGGCAATCATCTACAACATCAAAAGGGTAAGATCTGTAATCAATCAATTCTTATTTCTCTTCTTTCCATCGAAATCAAGGTACTAACTCTGTTAGCAAATTTGGCGAAATTTGAAAGATCTTTCAGGAAATCTAAGGATCTAAGGTAAGAAAATTTATTCAATTAAAGGTTATGATGTATATGTTAGATTAGATCTAACATGAAGATTTCGACAGATATAAAGGAGGCAAGAAATCGGTTTTGGGAATCCCATCACAAGGTAAGTGATATTCGGCCAAGGCTTAATTTTGGTATTTGAGGTTATTTCTCATTTATTTCAAAAGTAGGAGACTCACATGGTTACATGATTTAGTGTTACCCGATTTCAAGGAAGGAATATTAGCAATTTTGGGACTTGATTTACAATCATCCAATTCGGCAACAAGGTAAGTAGTACAAATCCTACTAGGATTTGGTTTTCAAACCAAATAAGGTTATTAATATATTTTAATGATTGGCCGAATATAGGAGTGAAAGATCTAGATCGGTAGATCGTTTCTTTGGGATTCAAGGAACCTATTAAGCTTAATCAAGTGTGTACTCACACTAACTTTCAATATATATTATAAGCAATAATTGTTTTAATATATGAATGTGTATAAGAATGAGAATGTGGCTAAGTACCATAAATGTGGCAAAAGTACCAGTGCACGTATTCCTACTTTTGATAGGATTATGAATGTGTTATATTCTAAAAAGTGACATGAATGTGAATTTAAGTATGATATGAATGATATGTAATAATTGGGGCATTTGGGATATATGTGAAGGGAGAAAGTGAAGGTGATGACTACGGTCTCACCAACGAATTATGGTGACTATGGTCACATTATTGAAAATGGTAACTTCGGTTACATTATCTGAATATAGTGTCTAAAGACACAACGTAAGTGGGGGATGAGCACGTAGACTACAGCGACTGCCTTCGATGGTGTGTAGCGGATGGAGGGTCGACTTAGTAGTCCCCACGGTGTACAGGTTGGTACGGGTAGTGTGTAGTGGATGGACAAATAGGCTTGGGTTTGGGTTGCATCATCCTTCATTTTGTATGAACATGAGATTGATATGACTTGTATGCCTGATTTGTTGAAAATTAGTACTGTGTACACATTAAGTGTGTGGACTCACCCTGTTGGGGAATTATTTTTCAGGTGATGAGCAGTAATGGACCGGGTCGGCAGGAGCTAAGGGTGGCCATGCATCACTTGAATAATTTATTTAGAAATTTGGACTTTATATAATTTTAGTACTTTAAATTTTATTTTGGGTTTGAATGATGTAATAAGGCCATAAGGCCAGATTGGATTTTCTTTATTTACATTTATTTTTATTTGATTATGATACAATTTATTTTTGATTAAAGTTAAGTAAATTTATTTCTTTTAACATAATAAACCCTAAAATTATTTTGTCACCTTATTTAAGTTGGATTTTTAAAATTTATTAAATGGGTTCCAATTTAAGCCCAACCCAAACCAATGTTTTCTAAAATTTACAATTTTTCTCTAAGTAACCAAGAATTTGAAAACCAGTTTACTTAAGGAACATACCAGATCCGGTTCAGGCTCGTGGGCCGGGTGTGGGGTGTTTCAGCTTGGTATCAGAGCCCAGTTTTAAACTTTCGGCCTGTGGGCTAAGGCCCAAAACATTTTTTAATTCGAGCCCAAATGATTTTCTGTGAAAATAAGCAGGTTTCTGGCATGGCACCTGAGTCTCCGACCCGCAGTCCACCAGGTAAGTACCCCTAACTCTATGTGTGATTATGTGATTTATATAGGGGTAGAAAAGGCATGGAACGTAGAATAGTGTGATAGGAATTTGAACCCTAGGATTAGACTACTCAAACACATGAAACTCATAAGACTTAATGCACTAAACAACCCTATGGCTAAGTCATCGAGCTAAGGGTGTGGTAACCTCATGACGCATGTCTAGGATTGGATCCGGAAGAGCACGGTATTTAAGCGACCCTAGTGACTCACCTCCTCTTCGCAGAATCCTACAGTGCGTAGCTTCGGTTCACCCTAACTCAGAGGGCTCGGTGGTGTGGCAACCCTCATGCACGCATGTCTAGGAATGGTTTCGATGGGAGCTTGGTATTTAAGCGATCCGTGTGACTCACCTCCTCTCCATTCGAAATCTGCAGTGCGTAGCTTTGGTTCACCCCGACCAAAGAGGGCTAGGACATAGGCTAAACATAGAGTCTAAAACCCGAAAGGGAACTAGCCATGTTTTTTTTTTTTAAAAAAAAAGAGAACAAAACAACAAACCCTAGATTTCAAAACTCTTAAAATTACTTCACTAAATTTACGAAAACCATCTTTACAAAATTTTTCTGAAAAATTTCTAATTTGTGAAAATTACAAAAATGCCCTTAGTGGCAAAATTACCAAAATGCCCTTGATTCACAAATTGCCAAACTTCTCAACGATTTTGCCAAAACTTCATTATTTTATAAACATTCAAAAACCCTAATTTGTAAAATATCAAAATACCTTGATTTTTAGAAAATTACAAAATTGCCCCTAACTTACAAAATTACCAAAATGACCCTGATTCCCAAAATTTTTGCAACATCCCCATTTTGAAAGGTTAAACTCTCAAAAAGAACCCACAAAATTTTACAACTTTTGAAATATCCCTGATTTGTTAGTTTTTCCAACTATACCCCAGTTTGTGGAAAAATTACCAAAATACCCCTGAGGTCGAAAATTACCGAAATACCCCTGAATTTTGAAATTTTTCCAAAATTACCCCGGGACTTTAAAATTACCAAAATACTTTCGACAAAATCACCGAGGAATTTTTTTTATTTTGGAAAATTACGAAATTGCCCCTGTAGGACAAAATTACGAAAATACCCTTGGGTAGTGGAAAAACAACAACGATGAAAAATACAACGTTTCTCTGAATGAACGAAAGTTCATAATTGTTTGATGGATGGATGAATGAATGAAAGACTGTGTGCTGTATGAATACGAAAGAACCACTCTTAAATTCTTCTTCATAAAACATCTTCGCAGGTAATAAGTGAAACAAGAATACTAATTCATAAAACTTCTTAATCAGATCTCGACGATAGAAAATGAGCTCTAGAGGACGTGGTCGTCGTGGAAGAGGTAGAGGAAGAATGACAGTGTCAGAACCCGTTAGGTCGGGTCAAGGTTCGACAATGAGATACCACCGCCACCACCACCCCCAGCTGTTAATGTTGAGCAAAGAGCTCGACGGGGAAGATCTTTGTCGCAGTCGCGGCCGCGAGTTTTGGAATTGGTGGCTGGTGCAGGAGGAAATTCAGGAACCCGTAAGTCTGTGCCTGAATGGCTCCAAGCTAATGGAGCCGAGATGTTTCGTGGAGTGTCTGGAGTAGCACCCAAGATACTGGTGAGCATCGGTTGGAAGCAAGCGAGCGCATCATGGATGAGCTCGACTTGACCCCGAGGAGAAGTTGAAAGGGATGGTGGCATCGTTACGCGATAAAGCGTATCAGTGGTGGTTAACTGTTCGGGATGGTGCTACGGCTGCAGATTTGACCTGGGAATACGTTAAAGAAGCATTTCAGAAAAAGTATGTAGGAACCAGGTATACGGATGAACAAAGAAAGGGTTTTCTGGGATTGGTACAAGGAAGTAAGTCTGTCGCAGAATATGAGGCGGAATTTCTGAGGTTGAGCCGTTATGCTCGAGGTGTAGTGGCCACTGAGCATGAACGCTGTGTCCGTTTTGAGGACGGACTGAGGGACGATCTGAGACTGTTGATAGCACCGCATCAGGAGCGGGAATTCTCTGCTTTGGTGGAAAAGGCCAAGGTGGCCGAGGGAATCAAGGATTCTACCAAGCAGGCTGTGGATAAGAATAAGCCCAAAAGAGGTTTTGGGCCATCTGGAAAGGGTTATAAGAGGCCTAGAGTTGACGGCCCACAGAATCAACAATTTGAGTACAGTGCGCGTAATCGCCCTTGTGAGCATTGTGGAAAGAGGCACTTGGGAGAATGTTGGAAAAAGACGGGACGATGTCTCAAGTGTTGGTCCAAGGACCATATGCTTAAAGATTGCCCCAAGCTGCAAGATGAGAGCCGATCGGCAGCTCAAAATGCTAGCCAGGCTGGTAGAGGCGGACAGCAGCCTCAAAGGGGTCGTGGTTTGGCAAACAGAGGAAATGGCAGAGGTCGTGGAGCCCAGGGCCGAGGTGCTGCTAATGCCGAAGCAAGGCAACCGGGTTTGGTTTATGCTGTTCGCCAGAGGGAAGATGGAGATGCGCCGGATGTTATAATCGGTACGTTCTTTATTCATGACAAACCCTATTTTGCTCTGATTGATGTGGGCTCTACCCATTCATATGTTGCATGTAGTGTAGTGGAAACACTAGGCCTAGACTCTGAACTCTCTGATAAGCGAGATAATCGTAGTAAGCCCATTAGGCCAAACCGTAGTAATAGATAAGATTTTTTGAATGTACCCCTAGAGATTCAGGGAATAAACTTTTTGGGTGATTTAATGGAGTTACCCTTCGGAGAATTTGAGCTTATACTTGGAATGGATTGGCTAGTAGAGCATCGAGCTGTGTTGGATTATGCGGCTAAACGTATGGAACTAAGGACCCCGGAGGATGAAGTAGTAGTGATGATCGGCGAAAGGAGGAACTACTTGTCTAACGTAGTTTCGGCACTAAAGGTCGAGAAAATGGTTAAGAAAAAAGTGCGGGTATGTTCGGCCTTCGTAAGTGCATTAGGTGGAAAGGATGAAGGTGTCAATGGAGTTAGAATCGTAAGAGATTTTGAAGATGTATTTCCGGAGGAATTACCAGGAATACCCCCAGATAGGGAGGTGGAATTTGGAATTGATTTGCTACTAGGAACAGCTCCTGTGTCAATCGCTCCATATCGAATGGCGCCAAAGGAGTTAGTGGAGTTCAAGGCTCAAATCCAAGAGTTGTTGGATCGTGGGTTTATTCGACCCAGTGTGTCTCCACGGGGAGCACCGGTCCTATTTGTGAAGAAAAAGGATGGAACTATGCGCATGTGCATAGATTATCGTCAGTTGAATAAGCTGACCATCAAGAACAAGTATCCTTTGCCAAGGATAGACGACTTATTCGATCAGCTGAAAGGGGCAGCTGTGTTCTCGAAGATAGACTGAAGGTCGGGATATCACCAGTTGAAGGTGAAGGAGGCTGACATCCATAAGACCGCTTTTAGGACAAGGTATGGCCATTTTGAGTTTGTGGTGATGCCGTTTGGTTTAACGAACGCTCCAGCCGCGTTCATAGACATGATGAATCGGGTTTTCCAACCCTACCTGGATAGGTTTGTCGTTGTATTCATCGACGATATTTTGGTGTACTCAAAGCCAGATAAGGAGCATGATGAGCATCTCCGAGTTGTGTTGGAAGTGTTAAGGGAAAAGAAGCTCTATGCCAAATTCAGCAAATGTGAATTTTGGCTTAAGGAGGTGGCATTCTTAGGTTATGTGGTATCCGCAGAAGGAATAAGAGTGGATCCTAGGAAGATCGGGCGTTGTTGGATTGGAAACCACCTAGGTCCGTGGTGAGATCAGAAGTTTCTTAGGCTTGGCGTGCTATTACTGTAAGGTTTGTGGAAGGATTCTCATCAATAGCCGCGCTTTGACAAAGTTGCTAAGGAAGGAAGTACCCTTTGAATGGACTAATAAGCAGCAGGAGAGCTTTGAAAAGCTTAAGAGGGTGTTGTGGAAGCTCCGTGTTAATTCAAATAGGAGGCGTGCAAGGATTTCGTAGTATATTGTGACGCCGCACACTGTGGTTAGGGCGTGTGCTAACGCAAGAAGGAAAAGTAGTCACTTATGCGTCTCGGCAGATTAAGGCCGCATGAGGTTACATGGAGTACCAATGTCGATCATCTCCGATAGAGACCCAAGGTTCACCTCTCGGTTTTTGGAACGCACTTCATCAAGCTTTAGGCACTAAGTTGGACTTCACTACGGCTTTTCATCCACAATCGACAGGCGATCCGAACAGGTTATACAAGTGTTAGAGGATATGTTGAGAGGTTGTGTGATGGATTTCCGAGGAAGTTGGGAGGATTACTTGCCTCTAGCTGAGTTCGCCTACAACAACAGCTATCAGGCAAGCATCCGGATGGCACCATACGGCTAATCGATAGAAGGAAATGTAGAACACCAACTTGTTGGACCGAGTTAGGAGAATGCCACGTTCGGGTCCGAGTTAGTGGCGGAAAGCGAGGAGAAGGTGGAATTAATTCGGGCACAGTTGAAGGAAGCTTCGATAGGCGTAAGTCGACGCATGGACCTTAAGCGGAAGGAAATCGAGTTTGAAGTAGGAGATCAAGTATTATTGAAAGTTTCGCCTTGGAAGAAGGTTATGAGGTTTGGTCGCAAAGGAAAGTTAAGCCCAAGGTTTATAGGGCCTTATCAAGTGCTGAAGCGAGTTGGGCCAGTGGCGTACCCATTGGAGTTACCACGAGTTGCATCAAATGCACGACGTATTTCATGTATCCATGCTACGTCGCTATCGATCGGATCCATCTCATGTGGTACCTGTTGAAGAAGTGGAGCTAAGGCCAGATCTATCCTACGAGGAGGAGCCGATTCGGATCTTGGAACGTGACGTGAAAGTACTATGAAGGAAGTCGGTGCCTTTAGTCAAGGTGTTATGGCGCAATCATGGATCGGAAGAAGCTTCGTGAGGAGTCGAGGAGACAATGCGACAAGCAATACCCTCAATTGTTTAGTTAGGAAATTTCGAGGACGAAATTTTGTTTAAGGGGTAGAATCGTAACATCCTCAAAAGGGCCTATGCATTTTTGGTTTAATTGTAAGAAATAACAAGTCTTAAGCATAATGAATAAATTTTTGATATTTTTGGATACTCAGAAATGCATGAAAATGCATGGAAATGAAAATAAACATTTTTGGAAACCTGAACATTTTTGGAAACCTGGAAATGCATTAGGACATGAACATTTTAGGAAACCCCGTAAATGTAAGGAAATGGTTCAAAAATGGAAAGTACACATTTTTGGAAACTAAGAAATGAAAATGGAAATGATCCAAAAATGGAAAGTATACATTTTAGGAAACTTGGAAATGTAAGAAAAATGGCAAGTTACAGAGCCGATCGAAAATTTTAGGAAACTTAGAAATGACCCCGAAATGATGAGTTTTAAAGTTTAAAATAGGAAATAAAGGCAAGAGGGCCTTAAAAGAAAAAGTTGGGAAAATTTGACACACAAACAGGATTGGAAATGTGGTCTGAAGATGCCACTTAGGGCCTATGGAAATGGCACCATGTGAAGGAGGCATGGGCCTGGGTTCGAGTCACAAGGGAAGCAAATAAATGAAGTTTAATTTTTGCTTCCCAGGCTTAAAGGTGGACGGCACAAGCATCTAGAAACCAAGGTGTTTTAATTCCATAAATACATGATTAAAAGTGATAAATAAGGGATTTTAAATTAGGATTATTTGAGGAGATAAATAAAGGATTAAACACCTTTAATTTGGAATAAAAGTGATAATTAAAGGTTAATATTATCACTTGAGGAGTAGTGGCCAAGTAAGGGACTCTCCTATTGATAATTTCGGCTATAGGAGGGAAAATAAAAGAGTTTCTCTCATCTTTCTAGTGTTGCTGAAATTCTCTAAGCTCTCTCCCCCTCTCTGCCGAATTTTCATTAAGCAAAATCCCTCTCTTTTTCTTCTAGTTTCTTCTCCGTTTCTACTGTCAAGCCGAATCTTTGTGGATTCTAAGAAAGAGGGCAATCATCTACAACATCAAAAGGGTAAGATCTGTAATCAATCAATTCTTATTTCTCTTCTTTCCATCGAAATCAAGGTACTAACTCTGTTAGCAAATTTGGTCGAAATTTGAAGGATCTTTCGGGAAATCTAAGGATCTAAGGTAAGAAAATTTATTCAATTAAAGGTTATGATGTATATGTTAGATTAGATCTAACATGAAGATTTCGACAGATATAAAGGAGGCAAGAAATCGGTTTTGGGAATCTCATCACAAGGTAAGTGATATTCGGCCAAGGCTTAATTTTGGTATTTGAGGTTATTTCTCATTTATTTCAAAAGCTGGAGACTCACATGGTTACATGATTTAGTGTTACCCGATTTCAAGGGAAGGAATATTAGCAATTTTGGGACTTGATTTACAATCATCCAATTCGGCAACAAGGTAAGTAGTACAAATCCTACTAGGATTTGGTTTTCAAACCAAATAAGGTTATTAATATATTTTAATGATTGGCCGAATATAGGAGTGAAAGATCTAGATCGGTAGATCGTTTTTCGGGATTGAAGGAACCTATTAAGCGAATCAGGTGTGTACTCACACTAACTTTCAATATATATTATGGCAATAATTGTTTTAATATATGATTGTGTATAAGAATGAGAATGTGGCTAAGTACCGCAAATGTGGCAAAAAGTACCTAGGTACGTATTCCTACTTTTGATAGGATTATGAATGTGTTATATTCTGAAAAGTGACATGAATGTGAATTTAAGTATGATATGAATGATATGTAATAATTGGGGCATTTGGGATATATGTGAAGGGAGAAAGTGAAGGTGATGACTACGGTCTCACCAACGAATTATGGTGACTACGGTCACATTATTGAAAATGGTAACTTCGGTTACATTATCTGAATATAGTGTCTAAAGACACAACGTAAGTGGGCGATGAGCACGTCGACTGCAGCGACTGCCTTCGATGGTGTGTAGCGGATAGAGGGTCGACTTAGTAGTCCCCACGGTGTACAGGTTGGTACGGGTGGTGTGTAGCGGATGGACAAATAGGCTTGGGTTTGGGTTGCACCATCCTTCATTTTGTATGAACATGAGATTGATATGACTTGTATGCCTGATTTGTTGAAAATTAGTACTGTGTACACATTGAGTCTGTGGACTCACCCGTTGGGGAATTATTTTTCGGGTGATGAGCGAAGAATGGGACCGGGTCGGCAGGAGCTAAGGGTGGCCATGCATCACTTGAAGAATTTATTTAGAAATTTGGACTTTATATAATTTTAGTACTTTAAATTTTATTTTGGGTTTGAATGATGTAATAAGGCCATAAGGCCCAGTTGGATTTTCTTTATTTCTGTTTATTTTTATTTGATTATGATACAATTTATTTTCGATTAAAGTTAAGTAAATTTATTTCTTTTAAAATAATAAACCCTAAAATTATTTTGTCACCTTATTTAAGTTGGATTTTTAAAATTTATTAAATGGGTTCCAATTTAAGCCCAACCCAAACCAGTGTTTTCTAAAATTTACAATTTTTCTCTAAGTAACCAAGAATTTGAAAACCAGTTTACTTAAGGAACATACCAGATCCGGTTCAGGCTCGTGGGCCGGGTGTGGAGTGTTTCAAATATAACAGAAATTATGCAAGACCAACCCAAATCCTAGGTTTCCATCCGCTACACGCCACCCTTACCATCCAATCACACTATTGGGGATTTCTACAATCAACCCACACCGCTACACACCATCGATGGTAGTCATGCTACAGTTAGCTGCTCATCGTTAAGTTGTGACAGAGTCACCAGGCTGAAATGGCATACGCCACCAGAACAGATCACTTCCCTATCAATCACCCAACCCCAAGCATACAAAGCATATCGTTTTAACAGGTACATTCACTGAAGAAGAACAGAAGTTACTAACCTGATGATTAGCCTCTACCCTTTTCGGGTTTTCACTTGTCATGCTGGGATTTCGGCATTTAACAGAATATAGTAGATTTATATATATATATCTTAACAATCAATCTAATAGTGTGGAAGGTTACACACCTGATTAATGCTGATACCCTTGCTAAATCGATCTACAACTTTGCTCGAAAAGCCGGAAAGATGTGAAAATAGGGCCTTTCCTATAATCGGCCATGGTTCGTGTTCTACCCAATTTTACACACTAAAATCAATAGATTTCCTTACCTTGAAATCCTGAAAGTACCACGATTCGAGTATTACTGAACTTATGACTTAGAGATCTACGTGATTGACTCCTCTTCAGTTCCCAGAATGCCGAAAATAAGAGAGAAATAAGAGATTAGTTTCTAAATAGCCATTCGACTAGGGACTTTGAAAAGCCAAAAAACATTGAAATCTCGAAATCGACACTTACCTATTGTTTCCTTCAAAATTCGGCACGAGCAGACTCCACTGAAGAAAATTTGGCAACTTCAGGAGATGTGATCTTAGTGATTTCAGCTTTTTAGAAGAGCAAAGAATGGGAAAAATATAAGCAAGGAGTGGATAGAGAGATTCGACCAAGAGAAAAGAGAAAAAGAATGGTGGGGTTTCGGCAATTGAAATCTAAGAAGTTTTGGTTTCTGTCAGAAAAAGAAAAGAGAAAAGAGCAAGAATGGAGTAGGAATTTCGTCAGAGAAAAGAGAATAATGATGAGAACTTGGTAGTAATTTCGGTACATACACCTTAAGCCAAAACCGAATGCCCCTTTCTTTTCAAATTCTTCAAAGTTTAGGCTAGCATTAAACACTTAAAGATGGCTCCTATCTTTGATCTATTATCTCCTCAAAAATAGCCTTTATCTGCTTATTATCCACACAATAAAACCCCTAAAATTTAGCCTTGTGCCATTTTCCCCTTGCTTATTTAAGTGCTGAATTTTAGCCCTAAAACTTGGGCTTCAAACAACCACAATTTGGGCCTTCCTCATGCACAAGTGACGCAAACTCCTCTTCCTCCTAGTGGCACCATTTTCCTTTGGGCCACAAGCTCAATATGCCAATTAAACTACTAAAACTTTATTTTAAACCCAAGTATGTCTAAACAGAATATTTAATCTGGGCCTCAGCTCCAAACCTGAGCCCCCTTTTTGTACCTCAAATTCTCATATTAATATTTTAAGCATGCACTACACAAAAATGCACAAGCCCATAAATTCAAGATGTTGCAAAACTAACACTTGATAATTTCATATCATTTCATGCTATCATAAATGAATATATATGAATTCTATTAGGTCTTAATAGAACAACTTGCATTATACGAATCACATGGTCATTTAAAGACAATGACTGAATAGGTATATAACATTTAAACATTTATTTCATTTCTATTATCGACCATACATTCAAGCATACACTATTATTAAACGTATAATACATTTGTTTCTTTAATAATAGACATGAATGCTTACTGTAGCAATATCACATATGAAAAATACCATTTACTCACTTATAACACAAACACAAAATAAAACCTAATAGTCATTTACATATTCAATCAAACAAAATTTCAAAGCATTCCATATATATATATATACACATCAAACGGCTGCACATATAAACTATGAAACATTATACATAACATGAACATATATTTAAACCGAATATACATTATCAAAACATTATCTTAGCCCAAAATGTCGTAAACCACAAAACCAAACTATACCAATCAAATATATATATTCAATTTCATACATCCGAGTTAACTAACTTAGTTCATATACAACCGTTTAATATAACTTAATAAAATCATTTCAACTTATGCATATTTTATCATTTCTACCGAATCACATTATCAAACTATCTAAATACCTATTCGGCTTATACTTATCATCTCAACCCAATTAATCATGTTCATAGTATAAATATTAAATAAAAAATAGTACACAACCATCATTTATATTTCATCTCATAACCTATTATGAATTCCACAACCACCTATATCAACTCACTTAATATAATAACCTTAAGCCACAAACAACTACTTCATGCCAAAACTCTATTATAAGACAAACATTTCACATTTACCATTCGCATGTCATTTAACATTTTACCAAAATGAATTTCAATCACCATCAAACATAATTAAACACAGACCATAACAAAACATGACAAACACATCTCATTTGTATGCCATGACCGATTATACTTAAATTTAAACATCATATTTAGCCATTTTTGCATGGCTATATACATATACAAGGACAACAATTATTAATTCAAAACATAGTCTAGCCTATACATGCCTTTAGTTCCAAAATCCAAACTCAAAAGTACCAAAATAGATTGATAGTGTGGATGACTTCGTTGACGATCCCCTGAGCTCGTAGCTTGATCAAAATCTATAAAACAGAACGATGAACACACAGAGTAAGCTAATTTAGCTTAGTAAGTCTTAAGCAAATATAATATACCAATTGAACATTCAAGCATTTTAAAACAATCAAATAATGACATTCAAAACCGAATACCTTTACCTCGAATAATATAAAATAATATATCAAATAATATAAAATAGCTTAACTCGAAAGTCCTTCAAAACCGAATACCTTTACCTCACTTAACATAACTTTTATCTCTTCCTTACCATTAGCATACAATTTACCAACTCAGCATCAAATTCAAAGTATAAAACATCATCTCTTTATAATCTATTCATAAGACACATACATGTAACTCAATAAGTTTACATAAATATTTGAACAAGTAAAGGCCATGTACATACGAATTTCACCTCCATAATTACATAAACATATGTCCATTTATTCTCACATTTTGCATTTACACATATGGCCGAATTTCAAAGACACAACCAAAATCAAATTCCAATATGTTATACTCATCATTTGTAAAGCCGAATGCACACATTAAAATCTTACAAATATACCTCAACTATATCACATATTACTAGCACCGAATAGTAATATATCAACTTACCTTATTCCTTGCAACTATAAGGCTTATATGTACCTGAACATTTAGCTTATTTGCTGTAATTAAATTCCACATTGATAATAATCCATGAACCCTCTTATTTATAAAAATCATCGGCATTAAGCCTGCTAGGCAACAAGGCCTAAAACACACACCGGCACTAAGCCTGCTAGACCCGAGGTCTGAAATTTAATCACCGGCATTTAGCCTGCTAGGTAATAAGCCCGATACATTTCACCGGCACAAGGCCTGCTAGGCTCGAAGCCCGAATATCGATATATTTAAACCATCTCATACACATTACTTATTACCAATATCACATATATCATACATAATTCATATCATGTAACATATCAAACTCAATTAAATATAACTACATTTCATTATTAAATCACTTTCCACATTCGGCCTTGGCAAAATTTACATTTATAAATTTCATTATTCAGCATGTAATCAAGGTTATAACTGATATTAACGGTATTAAATTGCTTAAAGACTTACCTCGACTATCGACGAACGACGAAGACCGGCTATTCGTTAACTTTCACTTTTCTCTGATCCATGTCCATTTTTCTTTGTTCTTGATCTAAACATATTCAATTTAAGCTCATTCAAACACATTTCATTTCAATTTAATCCAAAAACACCTAAATGGGCAAATTACCATTTTGCCCCTAACATTTCACACTTTTACAACTTAGTCCTATTTGCACAAAACACAAAATATTCAAAATTTGAATGAATACCTTAAGGGCCGAATATCCATAGGACTCATACAAGTCCATCCATTTCATTTATTTCACATTTTAGCCCCTCTAAAATTTATTTTTGCAATTTAGTCCAAATTACTCAAAATCATCAAAAATCCAAAGACAAAACCTATTAATCTAACACATATATTTCATAATTCATCCTTAATCAACAAAAACAACAAACTCCCATCAATGGCTCATCACAAAATATTCATTAAACTCAAAAATTAAAGCATGGGTCTTGTAGATATCTAAGCAACGATCTCAAAAACGTAGAAATTATCAAAAATCGAAAACTAACCATACCTTAATCAAGCTTCAAGTTGCCGAAATATTGAAGAAATCCTAAGTTCTTCTCCCTTTAAACATTCAGTCATTAGAAAAAAGATGACAATGGCCTTTTTGTTTTGTTTAATTATTAACTTATATTATGTTATTACTAAATTACAATTTTAACCTTTTCTAATTAATAATATAAAACACAAACATGGGTTTACTTGTCTTTCTACCGTCCACTAACTTTAAAATGGGCTTTTTTCCCCTTAAGGACTTCATATTAAAAAGCCACTATCGATTAAGCACTTTTCACTATAGTTTGTAACTTTTACATTTTACGCGATTAAGTCCTTTTGTCTAATTAAGCACACAAACAATCAAATTTTTATACGAAATTTTGACACATGCTAATTCACATATAATTAACACAGAAAATAATATTTATGTATTTTTCAGACTCGGATTCATGGTCTCGAAACCACCGTTTTGATTAGGGTCAAATTCGAACTGTTACAGTGGTGGTTGGATTGGGTTGGGCTGCATTTTTGTTTGCATTATCATGATTATAGGGCTTAGGCCCAGACTGATACCATATGGGCTCAGGCCCAAATAGTGACCATTATAGTGGATTACACACTGAGTTATCGTAACTCTCCCCCTTTTCTTTTGACCATGCAGGTAAGTCACAGCATTAGAGGATTTGAAGCTGCGGAAGACTCGGAGGTGGCCATACGTCAGATTTGCTTCTTAACAGAACTTAGTATATTCAGTTTTAATTTATTTTATATTATTATTTTTGGGTTAATATTTTGTCTAATAAGGCCATTGGATACTTTTCTTTTTAAACTTTCATTTGGTAATTCTGCTAGTTAATAATTGTTAATTGGTTAATCATGGATTTTTAAAACAATAACAATCATTTTCCAAAATAAAACGCTTCCAAAATTCTTTAAGTCAAACTTCTACAACGAATAAAGTTTTCAAAAATAAAACATCTTTGCAAGAATACTCTTTAAGAAAAATCTTGTTTTTACAAACAACAAAATTTGGAGTTTCAAAAAGGATACAAGGTTTACAATGAACACATAGCTTTTACACAACCTTTTGATGTGACATGTTAGATCCGGCCATAACGTCTAGGCTGGGTTTGGGGTATTACAGAACTTCCTCCATATCAATGTATCCCAACCCCATGCAATTTGTCATGTATGTCATGCTCAATCATTACACGTGTATGCAAAATGGCCATGCTCAGTAACAGTCATTTAAACATATATTAAAAGCATATCAGCCACCCGACCATAGTCAAGCCAGTTAAAACACAGTCATATGATCATAGTCAATTCAGTTAAATCATAGCACAAGTCAGTCATTTACCCACAATGGCAAAATAGTCATTTTACCCTATAAGGGTATTTCGGTCATTTCACAAATCGAAGGTATTTCGGTCATTTCATAAATAGGGGGTATTTTGGTAATTTCACAATCCAAGGGTATTTTGGTAATTTCACAAATCGAGGGTATTTCGATAATTTTGCAAACTGAAGGTATTTCGTTAATTTTACAAATCAGGGGTATTTCGGTAATTTCACAAATCGGGGGTATTTTGGTAATTTCACAAATCGGGGATATTTCTGTAATTTTACAAACCGAGGGTATTTTAGTAATTTTACAAACTGAGGGTATTTCGGTAATTTTACAAATTGAGGGTATTTCGGTAATTTCACAAATCAAGGGTATTTTGGTAATTTTACAAACTGGGGTATTTCAATAATTTTACAAATCGGGGGTATTTCAATAATTTCGCAAATCAGGGGTATTTCAATAATTTCACAAATCGGGGGTATTTCGATAATTTCACAACTTGAGGGTATTTCGGTAATTTCACAAATCGGGGGTATTTCGGTAATTTTAAAAATTAGGGGCATTTCGATAATTTCACAATTCGAGAGTATTTCAGTAATTTCATAAATCGAGGGTATTTATGTAATTTCACAAATTAGGGGTATTTCGGTAATTTTGCAAACTGAGGTCTCAACGACCCAACAGAAGGTTACCGTCGCCTCGAGCGACTTAAGTAACCTAAATAGTCACAACGGTGTAAATTGGCCTAAGGCCTATTACTCGGCCCAAGTGGCCCACACACTCGTGTGGCCTATTTAGCCTAGAAACAACCATAGTTTTGCTAACATCACAGTCCAAACAACACTTACCACATCACATACATTTTATCCGTGTGGGACCATATGACCCATTTCGGCCCCAAAACGGCCCAAAATAACCTAAGCTCATGAGAATGCTCATGGTGGCCTCAACCATCTTACGCCCATATTCGTGGGCTCGGTCCACCACACATGCGATCGCATGCTCGTGTGGCATCATTTGCTGGTATTTTAGCTTTTCGGCATTTTGTTGATCTACGATCAGTAGGAGTGTGGTTACACCCACTCTATCGGCTTTCTCGCCAACTATCGAATAAAGGGCACTGCTACACACCTAATCACGTAGAGTACTAAGAATTCACGATTGCTAGAACCTATATTCAAACATAACATTGAGTTAATCACCAAACAAATAATGTTAAGAAAAACTCTTAGCAACCACCTAACCGAGAGATCGATACCACATGCCTTGATTAGATCGGTCTACTGTGATTTGCCTAGTTAATCCAAAGTTCGATGCAGTCAACCCTGCCGCATCCTGGCAGAAAATCCCAAACAACTGACACCTTACGCCGCTTAAACTTGGGAGTAGAGGCTACACGCTCAGACACAGCCGGTACCTTTTCCATCACTTTACTACTAGAATCCTCTCTACCCATCGAGAGTTCTTGATTGAATAACAAAAGAGTTTCAGTTGCTTCTGAAATGCTTGCACCCCGTCACTTCTTGTAGAAATCTGTAACATCCTAAAAATGGGGCTATTTGTGATTGAATGATTTTTATTGTGATTGAATTGCTATGGTATTAATCGTGGAATAATACGGCTTAATTAGAGGTCTTGAGTAGGCTCGGTTTAGTAGGAAATTTTATTTGGGAACTTTAAAAAGGAAGGAACCTTAGCAAGTAGGGGTTACAAGAATAAATAGAGGATTTATTGACATAAAAATCAGCTCGGTAAAGTGGCAAAAAGAAGGCTACTTGGGAGTTACATGTGACGCCACAAGGGGTAAGGGAGAGCCTTGGTTCGAGTCACAAAAATCCCCTTTTTGGCACTTTGTTTGGGCGGCAATAAGAGAGAGAAAAGGCTCAAATTTGATTTCTATATTAAAGGATAATATGAGCATTTTAAATTGGATTTTTAGTTTTTATTCTAAGGATAATAAGGATGATATTTTATTTATTTTAAATGGATTATCATGGGATTAAGTTATAAGAGTTGGCAGAGGAAAAATAGCCTTGTAGTTAATTCAAATTAATTTGAATTAATTCGAATATGTGGCCTAGAGTGATTTGGAGAGTTGGCTAGAATTTGAACTCCTGATGAGAGGAGTGGACGGCAAGTAATAGGGGGAGAGTGCCGAAATTTCCATAGGTTATCCATCTTTTAGTTTTTCTTCTCCCTTCTTTCTTTACTTGATTCCCAAAACTCTCTCATCTTCTATCTTTTCCCTTTTCTATTCTCTCCAAAACCGAAACCTTACATTAACATCTTTCTCTCCTTTTTGTGTTGCCGAAACTCCATCTCCTTTCTCCATTATTTTCTTCTAGGCCGAATACACCCCTTTGAAGTGCTGAATTTCTTTCCTTTTTATTAAGCAACTTGGCCGAATATTGAACAAGGAGGGGGAGGCGTTCTTTAATCGATTTTGAGGGTAAGTATGTTAAGCCGAATGCTTATGTTCTCTTTTCCCTTTCTTGTCGACTTGGATGCTGGTAAGAGGCTATTTCGGCAATGGTTGTTAAGGGTACTAATCGCATGATTGAAATCAATTTGTCATAGGGCTTTTGAAACTTAGAAGCAAGCAAGTGAACCCGTCATTTTGGAGCAATCAGTTTTGGGGTAAGGTGGTAAGATCTATTTTCTTTATTTGTGATATTCGAATAAAAGCCGAAGGCTATTGACATTGTCATTTGACCAAATTATTTGGTAAAGCAGATTTGTACCCCGAGTGCTGTGATTAGTAGCCAAAAGAGAAAAGGGTAAGATTTCGGGTTCACAAGGAACCCCTCTCAAATAATTTGATTTGGCCGAATAGGCCATAATACTAACCCAAGTGTTTGGCCGAATATAGGGACAAGTAGATCTAGGGTGGCCGACTTCTCTTTTCGGGATTTAGACTATTCAGTGGTAACAGGTGTGTACATACACACTTATAACAATTAATAAACTGTATTAAATACATGTTATATGTAAATCTGCTTGATGTAGATACGAATTTAGTACCTTAACGGTACAAGCGAGGATTCCGGTAAGTCTCTGTCAGTATGAGATTGATTATAATGCTTTTAGGAAGCATAGCTTATTTGATACATGTGATAAATGTATGAACTCTGTTTATGACTGTTTGATATGGGTTGATGAGAGGAGGGGGTAGTGATATTGTGTCGACGGACACCAGGGTTTTGGTAACACATTGTGACTACGGTCACCAGAGGTTTGGTACCTCCAGAGGTTTGGCACCTCATAACGTCTCGTCCCAGTGGCTTAGCACCACAGTGGGTTAGCCCCACAGAGGATAATACGGGATTGACGCCAGTGATTTGGTATCACACGATGGGTTGGCCCCATCATTCGATTTGTGTCTTAGGACACCAGAGGTTTGGCACCTCCAGTGATTTGGCATCACATCTGTGACTATATGTCACCAGTGGTTTGGCACCACCAGTGGTTTGGTACCACAACGGGGTAGACAGAGGCGTTTGGTTGGCTAGGTTGGGTACATAACCTTATGCATGTTGATTGTTATAAAATGTGTATGAAATTGCTTAAACCGGGGGAAGGGTTACATACTAAGTCTTGGTGACTCACCTTCTCCTTTAATTTTTCAGGTGACACGTAGATCGCGGATATGGAGGTAGGAGGACTCGAGGTGGCCATGCAGTGGGATTTAAATTTTAACAGACTTTGAATTTCGGTTTATTTATTTTTGGATTGTTGTTTTAAATTTTAATTGGGTTGTAATAAGGCCTCCTAAGAATATTTTATTATGGTTACAAGCTTTAATATTTGTTTTAAATTACTTACTAATAAAAATGATTTCACATGTTTTCCAAAGCAATCGTAAAGGTTTTAAAAGTACCATCGGGTGCATAAAATATGTATATATTAACTTGACTTAACAAATATTTTTAAAATAAATCTAACAATGGGTTTTATACACCTCAACTGTTTTAACAAGACGCTATCTTTTACCAAGAAGTTGAATCGGTTTTTAAAAGATTTCAAAATATTTTCTCCGTAGCAAACCAAATTCGGTCATAGCGTTTGGGCCGGGTTTGGGTTGTTACAAAATCTATCGATTCCTCAGACCCCTTGCAAGACTGAAACAATACAAATGGCAGAGCACTGAAGCAGTCGGTCAATAATAGGGAGAGAAACAGAATATTTGGCCAAAAGAGCAAATAGCAGAGGGGAATATCGAAAGAGAAAAGAGAAAAGATGGAGAAGAGGCAATCGTCTAGAGGAGAATAACCAAAAAGAAAGAATAAAACCGAGGGGAAAAGATAAAATATATTCGGCTAGACAAAATGTAAAACAGAAGAGGTGAACGAAAAAGAACAATTTGACAATGCAAACCAGTTTTTCCCAAGGCAAAAGTGACCGAAACAAAATCGAGAATGAGAGAAAACTATCCTAGCCGAATTTCCTATGCTTCCCTTTACCAATTTGGCACAACACTCCCACACACTTTAAAACTCCTTGTTTTTCTCCATAAATCACTCCCTTAATCCCTCCACGAAATCCTCCTTGATCTACTCCAACTCCCCATTCAAATTCAATTCAAATTCTTATGACCAATTCAACCACAGAGTTCCAGTCCAGTTCCAACACCTCCCCAGCTCAAGCAGCAAAATAAACTCTCCAATGCTTATCCCAGGATTTGAACCTCAAACCTCATAGATACCCAACACGCCACTTGCCACAAGGCCACAAGCCCTTTTGTGTCACATTTTAACTTCAATTGACTAAAAGGTCTAAAGGCCAAAGTCTAGGTTCCTTTAAAAGAAAAACCAAAATAAATTGCAAGAGCCAAGATTTGAACCCAGGCTCTCTTGCAACCTTAATGACGCCACAACCACTAGACCACATGCTTCCTTGTGTCATTTTTTTAACACAATAATTTAAAAGGCCTACATCCAATCATTCAGGGTTTTATCCACTTAAAACCAAAATTTTTGCTAAAGCCCAGGTTTGAACCCAGGACTGCTCCAACACTTTTCAAGGCCGTTAACCACTGAAGCAGACATTTAATTGTGTCATTTCCTTGCACAATAACATACTTATGTACAGCCTCCTTACTAATCCATACACAAGGCCCAACACTTCTAGGCCCAAAATTCGGGGCGTTACATGTAGAATCGGGCCAAATTGAAATCATGAGCATGCTACAACACATGCATAAACAACAAGCTTATTGGAGACATGCTAAATTTTGAGACTATTCAGTAAGAGGTGCATTTAGAAAACTCACACGTAATCTATTCGGTTTTGTGCCTAAATTTCAAGATTTTATCTTCTATCCATGGATGCCAACTTCGGAAGCCAAGCAAGATGAATTCATCACTCCTGAGAGAAGAGTTAAACGTACAGAGGGTCGAGGGAAGGTGGAAACAATTTCAGATAACGAGGATTCTACCAAATAAATAAGGGATTCTTCTTTTTCTTTTCTTTCTAGGACATGTTAGATTTAATTATTTCTCTTTATTTTTGTTTTCTGCATAATAAAATTAAAGTTACAATTATGAATAGATTGGAAAATTTTAAAAATATTTTTTTTTTGAAGTCCACGAAAAAGAAGAAGTGTGGTAATGGTTATGTGACTGAGAAGAAGTATGGTAATGGCTATGTGCATGTCTAGTACTGGATCTGTCAAGGAAAGGCTTGGTATTTAAGCAGTCAATTTGACTCGCCTCCCTTTCCTGGGATCCTATCTGGTGCACAATTTCCATTAACTTCTTCATTTTTGTCCCTTCTAATTTGCATTTTAAAGAATGAGGACATTGTTTCTCTTTAAGTGGGGGGATTGGAAATACTTTTTTTGGGGGGATTTTTAGTGAAAATTGAATTCTTTCCATCAAGTTATGTGTAAGTACAATATTGCTCGAAAATTTACTTTTTGCTTAACTATTTTAACTTTAATGTGTATAAAATTATGTTCTTTCAATTATTTTTATGTTAAGCTTAATTATGTCAAAAATGTTTAACTTAGTAATTGTGTCCAAGACAATCCATAAAATTTTTGTCCACAGAAAAATTAGGTATGCATGAAAATTTAGGCTTTTAGAATTGACTTAGTAACTTCCTTGAGGCTAAATCCTAGGAGGCGTGATAATTTGAAAATGATTTAGGCAAACTTTTATTTGGATCATTTGAGCCTTTCAAGCCAACCTTAATAATAATTATCCTTTGAAACCCTACTTTGAGCTATATTGCCTGATTTTTCTTTTGAACATTACATGAATTGAGATATTTCCTTTTGTAATAATTATCTTTATTTGTCAAAAACATTAGACTCAATACATTCAAAATATTTTTTGTGATCAAGTTTGGAGGAGTAGAGAAGACTACTAGAATGATCAAAGTGTTGAAATTATTTGCTCGAATAAAGAAATGTTGCTTAAAAATATGTCGGTTGTTGGAAAATAAAGCACAGAGAGCATAGATTCTCAAATTGAAAAAGAAGTTGGTGTTTTGTGGGATAAATGCAAAATCGAAGGTCCAAGGTAAGATGAGTCTAAGGATTTTAGACTAAAATTATCTATCTCTTTTCTATATCTTGACCTTAGCCCCATTATAACCTTATAAAAGATCTATTGATTTAGATTATTATGTCGACTACATTAGTGGAGAGGAATTACTAAGCTCAACATATGAAGACACAAATTAAACTTATGGATTGTTAGTTAGTTTATTTGAAGGAAATGAGATTTGATTTGAAAGTACTTAGCAGACATTTTTTAAGAGAAGATATTTTGCACATATTTTTTTTAGCATATTAATATTTGAAATAATTTCTTATTATATATACTAAAGTTACATGTTTTTCAAATTTTGTATTACTGAGTATAGTTTTGTTGAACATATGATTATGGGAAAAATTGACTTTCGATGAAAAGGGATTTTCTTGCAAAGATAAGTTCTTTGAGTTTTAAGGTCAGTTAGCATTAATTTGTATGAACAATGATTTAAGTTTGGGGGGTAATGACATTAAAGTATATAAACTTTTTCAGTACCTTTTTATTAGTAATTCATGCAAATTTTGAGTATTTAAATAAGAATTTTTGTAATTTTATTACAAAATTACTTAAATGGACTTAATTAAATAGAAATTTCCATTTTTAATTATTTACATGCTAATTTGACATATTTTTACATTTTTATCACAATTTTGTGCAATATGAGGAAAATTGACCTCGAAGCTCACCTGTTCAATGCTCGATGCTATAGCAGTCTTCTGTAGCAAAAGCCATGCAAAAGAGGGCTGATAATTAATCAGGAATGAATATCCAAAATTACAATAATGGACAGACTTGACCTAGCTTAGAAATTAGATCAGTGAAGTTGTAACACCCCTTACCCGGTACCCTTGCCGGAATTGAGTACGTGGCATTACTAGACGTGACCATTAACTCGAGGAGTAAAAATTTTAAAGCTGCCCAACTGCATTACGCTGACTAAATCGGCCATAACTAGAGTTACAAAACTCAAAATTTAGATCCGTAAATTTTCCTTGAAACTAGACTCATATAACTATTCACCATAATTTTTCCAGAATTTTTCATGTGGCCAATTAGTACAGTTTATTCTTCAAAGTTACCCTTATTACACTGCTGGACAATTCTGACCTGTCCCTATAAAACTTCAGTTATCAGATTGAACAAATTTCCTATGATGTTCTTGTTTATACCATTGAAAAATAGACTCATTTGGGATTCTACACATATAAACCACGATTCCTAATTATTTTTGTACAATTTTTGACAATTTTTCCAAAACGGGACAGTAGCTCACGAATTCATTCAGAGCAGGTCTCGTTAAAACTTAATTATCTCATAATATACCAATCTTTTACCTATTCTGTTTCTTTCATGTAAAAATAGACACACTAAGGTTCAATTTCATAACTCACTCACCTCCAATCTCAATATACCCTATTTTTGGTGATTTTTCTAACTCACGTCACTGCTGCCACTACAAGCTGTTTTATTTCATTCAAAAAAAAAAAATATAAATAAACTAGCTTCTAACCGAACCTACCTACATCTCAAATTCAGGGATTCAATTCATATACAAACATTTCCTTAATAAAAACGATTAACTTGATTAAGAATGCATAGACATTGCTACCATGAACCAACTTACATTCAAAACACACCAACGTACTTAACAAAGATTTAGCCATTTTCGCATGGCTATTTTTAGTTGTTTTTACACATAAACCTTAAGATTCCATCAAACAAAAACCAAGTCCTTCCTATACATGCCTTTGCTTAAAACCAAAATGAAAGAGTACCCAAAATGTATATTGATAGTGTGAGCGACTTTCCGACGATCCCGATGAGCTTGTTGCTTGTTGCAGTGTCCCGCAGTAAGGATATAGTACACTTCAAGCATTCATCTGGAGTACAAGACAGCTCATCAAGTACCCGAATAGTGTTATCAAGCCACATTTCGGCTCTCTCAGCGTCATCATCGTCATTAGCTTTAAATTCTTCGGCCCCATATTTTCGGATTTTATCAACTGGGGGCCTACTAGATCTCATCGGATCTATCATTGGGGGAGCTGAAGGAATCGGAGTTGGATTATTCGGGGGCGGAGGTTGGGGTACAGCCGGGTTATTTTGAATAAATTGGGCAAACCACTCATTCATCATTCGATAAAAGGCTTGTTTAGTTTCTCCTTCGTGGCTACCCGAAACAGGTCGAGAGTCTGTCGGCGCTGATCCGTGGGTACGGTCAGGCGCCACGCTCTCCACATCATCAGCTACAGCTCTTTCTGGTTCAGAGTCCATTTACTATACAAAACAAAGTTCAGGCTGTCAGAAGTCACCACACTATCAACATATAACCACAGGCATGTATAGCTAGACTCACACGCACCACGGTAGTCCTAGAATCGACTAAGCCGTCAGCTCTGATACCAATCAAATGTAACACCCCTTACCCGGTACCCTTGCCAGAATCGAGTACGTGGCATTACTAGACGTGACCATTAACTCGAGGAGTAAAAATTTTAAAGCTGCCCAACTGCGTTACGCTGACTAAATCAGCCATAACTCGAGTTACAAAACTCGAAATTTAGATCCGTAAATTTTCCTTGAAACTAGACTCATATAACTATTCACCATAATTTTTCCAGATTTTTTCATGTGGCCAATTAGTACAGTTTATTCTTCAAATTTACCCTTATTACACTGCTGGACAATTCTGACCTGTCCCTATAAAACTGCAGTTATCAGATTGCACAAATTTCCTATGATGTTCTTGTTTATACCATTGAAAAATAGACTCATTTTGGATTCTACACATATAAACCACGATTCCTAATTATTTTTGTACAATTTTTGACAATTTTTCCAAAACGGGACAGTAGCTCACGAATTCATTCAGAGCAGGTCTCATTAAAACTTAATTATCTCATAATATACCAATCTTTTACCTATTCTGTTTCTTTCATGTAAAAATAGACACACTAAGGTTCAATTTCATAACCCACTCACCTCCAATCTCAATATACCCTATTTTTGGTGATTTTTCTAACTCACGTCACTGCTGCCACTACAAGCTGTTTTATTTCATTCAAAAAAATATATAAATAAACTAGCTTCTAACCGAACCTACCTACATCTCAAATTCAGGGATTCAATTCATATACAAACATTTCCTTAATAAAAACGATTAACTTGATTAAGAATGCATAGACATTGCTACCATGAACCAACTTACATTCAAAACACACCAACGTATTTTAATAAAGATTTAGCCATTTTCTCATGGCTATTTTTAGTTGTTTTTACACATAAACCTTAAGATTCCATCAAACAAAAACCAAGTCCTTCCTATACATGCCTTTGCTTAAAACCAAAATGAAAGAGTACCCAAAATGTAGATTGATAGTGTGAGCGACTTTCCGACGATCCCGATGAGCTTGTTGCTTGTTCCTAATCTATAAAACAGAGGAAACATCTCACATAATTAAGCTTACTAGCTTAGTAAGTCCTAACTCATGATAATAGAACATTTAATTATTTACTTAAAAGAAAACAATCAACATCTTTGCATCTCACATAGGCAATTAAGTAAATAGTTTACACAAAGCCGAATACTAGTAATTCAATAAACTAAGTGAATTAGGATCATTTCCTTAGACCTACATTTCTTCGTAGTTCATATAAGTATATCGCATGGAAATCTACTTTCTTAACGTCTATACATGAAAACCAATTGTTCCATAATAGCACGTTCTAAGCTCGGCTTCAGTCAAATTACATCCATCAATATTAATTTGACCCAAGTAATATTAAACATAGCATACCTTACATACTTATTCGAACAGTATTCTTAACAATTTAGCTCTAAATTGTCTTGAACAAAGATTCAATTTCTCTTTGGTAAAATACATCACCGGCATCAAGCCCGCGCTAGGCGTAAAAAGCCAAAAAGTAACACCGGCACAAGTCCTGCTAGGCGTAAAGCCCGATAAATAACACCGGCACGAGGCCTGCTAGGCGTAAAGCCTGATTATGTCCCCGGCACGAAGCCTGCTAGGCATAAAGCCCGATTATGTCACCGGCACGAGGCCTGCTAGGCATAAAGCCCGAATGTCAAAAATAACTTTACATACTTTTCGCATTTCACTGTCACATATCGAACTACATGCATTTATTCACATTTAGTTAAATACATTTGAAATCAACCCAATCCATCATCATCACATTCGGCCAACTCATGGTTTTACACCAACTCATACAAATTCTATCATCCATTAAATTTTGTAAATAACCTCAAAACATAAGATTGCTCAAGAACTTACTTATCCATTTGCTTTAGCCAAATAAATTCACTTGAATACTATCTGATTACACTCGGCTATATCATGAATTTATACATTAAATTTCCACAGATTTATCATTCACTAAATTCGTGATTAACTTATTGACATATTTTAGATAAAGGACTTACCTCGGTTGTCGATAAGCCGTGCAAATCGGCTACTCGATAATCTTTGTTTTTCCTCGATCTTGTTCCTTCTCTTTTGTTCCCGATCTAAAAATGTTAAATAAATTTTGTTCATATTCACCTGTCCCTTTTACTCAACTCAAAACAAATTACACACAACTTAATTCAAGAAAACTAGGAACCGAATCCTTACTTCATACATTTAATCTAAATAATAACCACACCAAATTCAAGCATTTAACTTTTCCAATTTAACCGATTGCACACCACAACATAATTTCAACTCATTTGGATTTCTTTTCCATGGCCGAATGGCCCTTAGGTCTCTAGGATCCTCTATAACCCTTCCTTCTATCCCTTTAATGTACTTTAGTTTAAAACTTATCTTCTTATCTATGGCCATACATTCACTTTATAAGTATACATATATAACCGAATGCAATTGCTTAATATCATTCTTTCCTATGACCGAATTTGCTAATTCAAGTACCCACGCATTTTCTTCAACACAATACCAAGCAACAAGCTAATTAACCATAATTTATTCCTCCAAAGCCCAGCCGAATATTAGTTTGTTAAAATCCAAGATTTTAACTTAATTTTCATTAGCATCAAACGCAAGCAATACTATATAAAATGACTTATTAAAAACAAGTTAAAATACTCACCCATTTTTCTATTTAGCAAACAATTAGACTAACCATAGCTAACATGTTTCCATCGAACATGAAAAAGCCATAGAACTAGATCATGGCCGAACCTAAGGGGAGCTTAAGTCTCAAGTTTTGCACCATAATTCGATAGTATAAAAGACTACCCACAACCATGCAAAAATCATCAAAAATGAAGCTTAATACCTCACCTTAGAGACACATGCATCAGCCGAATGAAGAAGGTAAGTTTCTTCTCTTCTTCAAGGTGAGATTCGGAGTAGATGAAGGAGGAAAGAGATGTAAATTAATTTCCTTTTGTTTAATTCTACTAACACCTTATTTTAGCATGCTTTTAATATAATATATTACTTATGTTTATAATATATTTATAAAAGCTTAATATTCTTAGCATGCTTACATAAAATAATGTCTTAAAAACAATATTTTAAAGCCATGAGTTATTTTATTACAAGCTTGCCGTCCACCTCTCTAACAAGGGGAATTTGACATGCAAATCCCTATGTTTAAGTCTCAATTCACTTAGCCCCTTATTTGTTTCATGTTTGCTATCTTAGTTCCTTTGGCAATTTAGTCCTTTTTGCCAATTAAACACCCAAACAGTTAAATTCTCAAACAAAACATTCACATGCAACAATTCACTCATAATGGACACAAAGTAAAATATATATATATATAAATATTTATTGGTCTCGGATTAGTGGTCCCGAAACCACCGTTCCGATTAGGGTTAAAATTGGTCTGTCACAACTCTCCCCCCCTTAAGGATTTTCGTCCCCGAAAATCTTACCGTTAAATAAGTTCGGATATTGCTGCTTCATTGACCCTTCAGGCTCCCACGTAGCCTCTTCAACTCCGTGACGATTCCATAAAATCTTTACTAATGGAACCCTTTTATTTCTTAACTCTTTGGTTTCCCGAGCTAAGATACGGATCGATTCCTCATCACAGTCAAATCGGATCGAATTTCAATCTCTCGACGGGGTGATCACATGGGGACGGATCCGATCAGTATCTGCTAAGCATCAAAGCGTGAAATACATTGTGTATCTTTTCTAAGTCAGGGGCGCGTTTCAATCGATAAGCAACAGCCCTATACGCTCGGTGATTTCATACGGTCCAATAAATCTCGGACTCAACTTGCCTTTCGACCGAATCGGAGTATTTTCTTCCACGAAGAAACTTTCAAGAACACCCGATCTCCGACTGAAATTCAATGTCCTTGCGTTTTAAATCGGCATAGGACTTTTGACGATCCGGCGACTTTCAAATTACTTCTAATTACTGACTACCTTCTGTTCGGTTTCTTTAATCCAATCAACCCCGTGTATCTTATTCTCACCGAGCTCACCCAATACAACGGTGTGCGACATTTTCGACCATATAAGGCTTCATAAGGTGCCATTTTTATGCTAGATTGAAAGCCATTATTGTAAGCAAATTCAATCAAAGGTAGGTATCGTTCCCACGTACCTTCAAACTCGAGAACGCAACACCTCAACATGTCCTCAAGTATCAAAATAGTTCGCTCAGACTGACCGCCTGTTTGCGGATGGAAGGCTGTACTAAAATGAAGTTTAGTACCTAATGCATCTTGCAATTTCTTCCAGAATCGCGATGTAAATCTTGGGTCTCTATCTGAAACAATGGAACTCGGTACACCATGCAATCTTACAATCTGCGACACATACAATTCGCGCGAGTTTGTCAAGTGAATAGTCGGGCGCGTCATGGCACAAAATGAGTGATTTAGTCAGTCTATCAACGATAACCCATACGGCGTCTTTCTTACTAGGTGTCATAGGGAGACCGGATACAAAATCCATGGTGATTATATCCCATTTCCATTCGGGTATCATGATTGGCTGAAGCAATCCGGATGGAACCTGATGCTCAGCTTTCACTTGTTGATGATTAAGCACTTGGAGACAAATTCGGATATATCTCGTTTCATGCCGTGCCACCAATAGAATCGCTTCAAATCATTATACATTTTCGTGCTACCGGGTGTATCGACATTCGGCCATTATGGGCCTCACTTAGAATCATCAGATCAAATCTCGAGTTCATCGGAACACACAATCAACTTTTATAATTCGAGCGAGATCATTTGCATCTATCCGAAATCGATTTCGTAGCGTTTTCACACTGGATCCGAATAGCAACTAGCTTTTCGTCAACTTTCTGTGCATCGCAAATTTGCTGAATGAACATCGGTCTTGCTTGTAACTCGGCTATGATCGAACCATCATCAGATATAGCCACCCGTGCGTTCAATGCACGAAGTGTAAATAATGATTTTCGACTTAACGCATCCGCTACAACATTAGCTTTCCCGGATGGTAGTCAATCACTAATTCATAGTCTTTCAGCAATTCTAACCATCTGCGTTGTCTCAAGTTTAAGTCTTTCTGAGTCATCAAATATTTCAAACTTTTGTGATCTGAATAAATATGACATTTTTCGCCAAATAAGTAGTGACGCCAAATTTTTAATGCGAACACAATGGTCGCGCTAACTCCAGTCGTGAGTTGGATAATTTTTCTCATGCGGCTTCAATTGTCTCGAAGCGTAGGCTATCACTTTGCCTTCTTGCATTAAAACACAACCCAGCCCATTTAAGGAAGCATCACTAAAAATAGTAAATTCTTTACCCGATTCAGGCTGAGTTAATACTAGGGCTTCGGTCAAAAAGGCTTTCAACTGCTCGAAACTTTTCTCGACATTTTTTCGACCACTCAAATTTGACATCTTTCTCGTAGTAGTCTCACAATCAGCGGTGTAGCTATAACAGAAAAACCTTTTACAAACCGCCTATAATACCCCGCCAGGCCTAGGAAACTTCGAATCTCGAAAACATTCTTTGGTGGTTTCCAATCGAGTATGGCTGCTATTTTGTTTGGATCCACCCGAATACACGACATCAAACAACATGACCCAAGAAGTTGACTTCATTCATCCGAACTCACACTTATCGAACTTTGCATACAATCGTTGATCTCTCAAAATTTGTAGTACTAATCTCAAATGCTCAGCATGTTCCGTTTCATTTTTGGAGTAGATCAGTATATCATCAATAAACACTACTACAAACCGATCCAAAAACTGTCGGAAGACCCGGTTCATTAGATCCATAAAAACAGCAGGTGCATTAGTGAGTCCAAAAGGCATAACCAAAAACTCATAGTGTCCGTACCTCGTTCGGAAAGCAGTCTTTGGCACATCTGTATCTCTGACTCGCAACTGATAATAGCCCGATCTCAAATCTATTTTCAAAACATCAAGCCCCCTTCAACTCGATCAAATAAATCGTCAATCCGAGGTAACGGGTACTTATTCTTTATGGTTACCTTATTTAGTTGTCGGTAGTCGATACACATTCGCATAGTTCCATCTTTCTTTTTCACAAATAAAACCGGTGCACCCCACGGAGAGAAACTCGGTCGCGCGAAGCCCTTATCTGTCAACTCTTGCAACTGCGCTTTCAATTCTTTTAATTCAATAGGTGCCATTCGGTACGGAGCTATCGAAATCGGAGCTGCATCTTGTACTAACTCAATGCCGAATTCAATCTCTCGTACTGGGGGTAAACCCGGTAGTTCTTCAGGAAACACATCGGGGTATTCACATACAACTGATACAGATTCAATTTGTATCTCGGACATTTTATTATCCAGTACATAGGCCAAATAAGCTTCACACCCTTTTCTCACATATTTTCGGGCTAACATTGAAGATATTACTGTAGGCAACCCATTTACGTCACAGGATTTAATTCTGATGGTCTCACCATTTCGACATTTCAAATCGATAAGCTTCCTTTTACAATCCACTACTGCCTCATGTGAAGTTAACCAGTCCATACCCAAGATTATATCAAATTCGTCAAAGGGCAACAACATTAAATCAGCTGGGAAGCAATAATCCCGAATCATCAACGGGCAACCTCTACACACTTTATTAACAAGCACACATCTACCCAAAGGGTTGGACACACGAATCACAAACTCGGTAGACTCAACTAGCAGAGTCTTGCCAAATTTTAAAGTTTCACACACATAAGAATGAGTCGAACCAGGATCAATTAGTGCAATCACAGTAGTATCATAAAGAGTGAAAGTACCGGTAATGACGTCGGGGGAGGAAGCATCCTCTCTAGCTCGCAAGAAGATATGCTCTAGCCGGAGCTCTAGCCTCAGATCGATCTGTAGTGTTCTTCGTTCCTTTCTGACTACCACCTACATTGCCTGAATGTCTGGGTGGTCTACCTCGCATTGACACGTTGCTCGGTTTAGTGTTTCGAATCAGATACGCTTTCACCTAACCGGACACTCTCTAATAAAATGATCGACGATCCACATTTATAGCAAGACCGGCGATCATGGAATCTACAACTCCCTGAGTGCCATTTCCCACAGTGCTTGCATTCAACTCTATTTTGTGGAATGTTACCAACACTGGCTATCGAGGTAGCTCGGGAGCTCATAGGAGGTCGATCCCGTCTAGGTGGATCTGTAGTAGTCATTTACTGTAGTCATCTCTCGGGCTTCTTGATCATGGAATGAAAGACTTTACCCAAGACCTTTTTCGGATGTCTCTAGCTTCTGTCTCGGCCTTTCTTTTCTCTTTCCGAGCTCTTGACTTTGCAAGCTCTCTCGACTAAAGTTACAAACTCTTGGATTTTAAGAATGCCAACAAACATCTTTATATCTTCATTTAGGCCGTCTTCAAATCTTTTACACATAATAGCTTCAGAGAAACACATTCTCTAGCATATCGGTTTGAGCTTCGACAAATTTTCTTTCATATTCCAATACACGGTCATTCGCTCTTGTTTCAACTCAAGGAACTCCTTTCGCGTTTTGATCAATGAATCTCGGCTAATATACTTCTTGCGAAATTCAGTTTGGAAGAAATCCCATGTCATTTTTCTTTCGGAACCATCGATACTAGTGTATTCCACGGTGATATGCAAGTGTCCGCATGAAGAGGATATAGTACACTTCAAGCATTCATCCGAGTACAAGATGACTCATCAAGTACCGAATAGTGTTATCAAGCCACATTTCGGCTCTCTCAGCGTCATCATCGTCATTAGCTTTAAATTCTTCGCCCCATATTTTGGATTTTATCAATCTGGGGCCTACTAGATCTCATCGGATCTATCATTGGGGAGCTGAAGGAATCGGAGTTGGATTATTCGGGCGGAGGTTGGGGTACAATGGGTTATTTTGAATAAATTGGGCAAACCACTCATTCATCATTCGATAAAAGGCTTGTTTAGTTTCTCCTTCGTGGCTACCGAAACAGGTCGAGAGTGCTGTCGCTACGATCCGTGGGTACGGTCAGGCGCCACGCTCTCCACATCATCAGCTACAACTCTTTCTGGTTCAGAGTCCATTTACTATACAAAACAAAGTTCAGGCTGTCAGAAGTCACCACACTATCAACATATAACCACAGGCATGTATAGCTAGACTCACACGCACCACGGTAGTCCTAGAATCGACTAAACCGTCAGCTCTGATACCAATCAAATGTAACACCCCTTACCCGGTACCCTTGCCGTAATCGAGCACGTGGCATTACTAGACGTGACCATTAACTCGAGGAGTAAAAATTTTAAAGCTGCCCAACTGCGTTACGCTGACTAAATCAGCCATAACTCGAGTTACAAAACTCGAAATTTAGATCCGTAAATTTTCCTTGAAACTAGACTCATATAACTATTCACCATAATTTTTCCAGAATTTTTCATGTGGCCAATTAGTACAGTTTATTCTTCAAATTTACCCTTATTACACTGCTGGACAATTCTGACCTGTCCCTATAAAACTGCAGTTATCAGATTGCACAAATTTCCTATGATGTTCTTGTTTATACCATTGAAAAATAGACTCATTTGGGATTCTACACATATAAACCACGATTCCTAATTATTTTTGTACAATTTTTGACAATTTTTCCAAAACGGGACAGTAGCTCACGAATTCATTCAGAGCAGGTCTCGTTAAAACTTAATTATCTCATAATATACCAATCTTTTACCTATTCTGTTTCTTTCATGTAAAAATAGACACACTAAGGTTCAATTTCATAACCCACTCACCTCCAATCTCAATATACCCTATTTTTGGTGATTTTTCTAACTCACGTCACTGCTGCCACTACAAGCTGTTTTATTTCATTCAAAAAAAATATAAATAAACTAGCTTCTAACCGAACCTACCTACATCTCAAATTCAGGGATTCAATTCATATACAAACATTTCCTTAATAAAAACGATTAACTTGATTAAGAATGCATAGACATTGCTACCATGAACCAACTTACATTCAAAACACACCAACGTACTTAACAAAGATTTAGCCATTTTCTCATGGCTATTTTTAGTTGTTTTTACACATAAACCTTAAGATTCCATCAAACAAAAACCAAGTCCTTCCTATACATGCCTTTGCTTAAAACCAAAATGAAAGAGTACCCAAAATGTAGATTGATAGTGTGAGCGACTTTCCGACGATCCCGATGAGCTTGTTGCTTGTTCCTAATCTATAAAACAGAGGAAACATCTCACATAATTAAGCTTACTAGCTTAGTAAGTCCTAACTCATGATAATAGAACATTTAATTATTTACTTAAAAGAAAACAATCAACATCTGCATCTCACATAGGCAATTAAGTAAATAGTTTACACAAAGCCGAATACTAGTAATTCAAGAAACTAAGTGAATTAGGGATCATTTCCTTAGACCTACATTTCTTCGTAGTTCATATAAGTATATCGCATGGAAATCTACTTTCTTAACGTCTATACATGAAAACCAATTGTTCCATAATAGCACGTTCTAAAGCTCGGCTTCCGTCAAATTACATCCATCAATATTAATTTGACCCAAGTAATATTAAACATAGCATACCTTACATACTTATCTCGAACAGTATTCTTAACAATTTAGCTCTAAATTGTCTTGAACAAAGATTCAATTTCTCTTTGGTAAAATACATCACCGGCATCAAGCACGCTAGGCGTAAAAAGCTCGAAAAGTAACACCGGCACAAGTCCCGCTAGGCGTAAAGCCCGATAAATAACACCGCGACACGAGGCCCGCTAGGCGTAAAGCCCGATTATGTCCCCACGACGAAGCTCGCTAGGCATAAAGCCCGATTATGTCACAAGACGAGGCTCGCTAGGCATAAAGCCCGAATGTCAAAAATAACTTTACATACTTTTCGCATTTCATGTCACATATCGAACCACATGCATTTATTCACATTTAGTTAAATACATTTGAAATCAACCCAATCCATCATCATCACATTCGGCCAACTCATGGTTTTACACCAACTCATACAAATTCTATCATCCATTAAATTTTGTAAATAATCTCAAAACATAAGATTGCTCAAGAACTTACTTATCCATTTGCTTTAGCCAAATAAATTCACTTGAATACTATCTGATTACACTCGGCTATATCATGAATTTATACATTAAATTTCCATGATTTATCATTCACTAAATTCGTGATTAACTTATTGACATATTTTAGATAAAGGACTTACCTCGGTTGTCGATAAGCCGTGCAAATCGGCTACTCGATAATCTTTGTTTTTCCTCGATCTTGTTCCTTCTCTTTTTGTTCCCGATCTAAAAATGTTAAATAAATTTTGTTCATATTCACCTGTCCCTTTTACTCAACTCAAAACAAATTACACACAACTTAATTCAAGAAAACTAGGAACCGAATCCTTACTTTATACATTTAATCTAAACAATAACCACACCAAATTCAAACATTTAACTTTTCCAATTTAACCGATTGCACACCACAACATAATTTCAACTCATTTGGATTTCTTTTCCATGGCCGAATGGCCCTTAGGTCTCTAGGATCCTCTATAACCCTTCCTTCTATCCCTTTAATGTACTTTAGTTTAAAACTTATCTTCTTATCTATGGCCATACATTCACTTTATAAGTATACATATATAACCAGAATGCAATTGCTTAATATCATTCTTTCCTATGACCGAATTTGCTAATTCAAGTACCCACGCATTTTCTTCAACACAATACCAAGCAACAAGCTAATTAACCATAATTTATTCCTCCAAAGCCCAATAGAATATTAGTTTGTTAAAATCCAAGATTTTAACTTAATTTTCATTAGCATCAAGCGCAAGCAATACTATATAAAATGACTTATTAAAAACAAGTTAAAATACTCACCCATTTTTCTATTTAGCAAACAATTAGACTAACCATAGCTAACATGTTTCCATCGAACATGAAAAAGCCATAGAACTAGATCATGGCCGAACCTAAGGGGAGCTTAAGTCTCAAGTTTTGCACCATAATTCGATAGTATAAAAGACTACCCACAACCATGCAAAAATCATCAAAAATGAAGCTTAATACCTCACCTTAGAGACACATGCATCAGTAGAATGAAGAAGGTAAGTTTCTTCTCTTCTTCAAGGTGAGATTCGGGTAGATGAAGGAGGAAAGAGATGTAAATTAATTTCCTTTTGTTTAATTCTACTAACACCTTATTTTAGCATGCTTTTAATATAATATATTACTTATGTTTATAATATATTTATAAAAGCTTAATATTCTTAGCATGCTTACATAAAATAATGTCTTAAAAACAATATTTTAAAGCCATGAGTTATTTTATTACAAGCTTGCCGTCCACCTCTCTAACAAGGGGAATTTGACATGCAAATCCCTATGTTTAAGTCTCAATTCACTTAGCCCCTTATTTGTTTCATGTTTGCTATCTTAGTTCCTTTGGCAATTTAGTCCTTTTTGCCAATTAAACACCCAAACAGTTAAATTCTCAAACAAAACATTCACATGCAACAATTCACCCATAATGGACACAAAGTAAAATATATATATATATAAAAAAAATTTATTGGGCTCGGATTAGTGGTCCCGAAACCACCGTTCCGATTAGGGTCAAAATTGGTCTGTCACAGAAGTAGTCAAGTCTACTACTCAATTTTGAATCTAAACTGTCCAATTAAGGAAGGAAGAGACCAAACTCGGTTAACCAGTAGCCTAATCATCCATTGAATAATTAAATTAAGAGTCCTTAGAATTTAAAAAATTGCAAAACAACCCCAACAAGTTGTCTAAGTGACCATTCAACTCCTTCTTTCAAACATCCCTTGTTTTTGCTATTTTTAACAAAGCCATCCTACTCACTCTTCTTCTCAAGGTGGTCTTCCATGAGAAGGGGGATTTACTGCTATTTTTAGATAATACAAGCTGCTCCCTACAAGTATAAATATCACCCCTGACTCCCTCATTTCATCATCACTCGTTCATCCATCTTTCTTTATTTTCTCTCTTTAATTTCCTTTCCCATTTTCTCATTCTTCAACTGAGTTGTGCAAGGATTTGAGAGCGGCCCATTTGGCCATTAGAGGAGCATTTTGGCTACATTGCTATCGCAAGGAGTGAAGCACAAAGGAGGAGCAAGGCTCAAAGAACAACTGGAAACTGCTTTGCAGTTCTTTCATTTTCTCTTTTAATTTTTTGTTGTTCAATTTAAGAAATCATGTTTGCAACTGAATTTATTTATTTTTAATATAATTATGGTTACTTAATTCCTTCGGTGTTAGAATAATTTAATTTCCATAGTTTAGATTATTTATATTGTTGGTGATGTTATGTGCCTCGACTGTTTATACATTCAGATAAAATTATGACAATGTCATTCATTCATTATAAATGTGGGAAATGCAACTGAAGTAATTATTAAATTTTAACCAGACTGTAATTAATTGACAAACTATTTGAATGGTGCATGTTTAATCTATATTCGAGAGATTTAGGTTAAAGTTTATCATACCATTCATGAAAAATAAAATTAACATGTATTTCAATTAATTTCGATTTATTATCGAGCTTACGGAAGGTTAAAATTATGGATCAAATTAAAACAAATTTAAAAAGTAAGAAAAATATGCATACAGGGGTCACAAGGCCGTGTCCCTTGGCCGTGTGTGAAAGCTAAGCCCTTGTGTGATGAAACATATGGTCGTGCCACTAGCTGTGTGCAAGAGCTTAGCCTATGTGAGATAGGTCACATGGTTGTGTCCCTAGACTATGCAAATAAATATAGTCGTGTGCACCAAAATCAACTAAATTTTTACCTACACCAAGGCCATGCCATGAGCCCATGTACGGCACACGTTCGTGTGCCAGCCATGTCTCAGGTTGTGTGAACCTGTAGTTACCTTTCGGAACAAGTTTCTAACAAAATTCACTTAGGCTACAAGCCAGTCATTTTAAGTCATCTTAAACCACTCTCAAAACAAGCCAAAACCATCATTTAAAATCACCATCCTATGTGCCTAACCAATATGTCAAAAGTGGCATATCAATTCAAAATTTAAAGCTAACTAAATGAATATATATACAACTATACAAATATGCCTTTAAGGCACCTTAACCATTTCTATAGTACCTAGCACAACCAAAAAAACATACAAATACCAATTCAGTAATCACTAAATGCCACACTCACTATCAAATACTCAAGGACAAAATAACCATTCAATCAATCTCATGTTTTAAACAACAAACTCACCAAAACATCTCCTAAACATAACCTAACCCTAGCTTACATCATTCCACATCCAAGCATCAACCAAAACACATTGTATAGCATGATATTTCCTTATTTATAAAGACATTAGGCATATAACCCAAGCAACCTAACAAATCATAAACAACACGACTATTACCATCACATATATATAGATATACATAGTCTCCAAAATGCTAACAAGATACAAAATAACTGTTAATGGTGTAGAACATCCTAGGTACATGCCAATACCAAAATGAACAATTCACCAACACTTGAGTTCGGGATTGTCGCTGGATACTGAGTTGATGATCGAATTTAGAAGTACCTAACCGTACACAGAGTATAACTTAGTGATATTTCTATAATTTGAACATTAAAACATATTGTAAGTCATAATAATGCATAAATTAAAATAGAGATCATATGTAATGTGCAAGATCAATATACCAAAATTAAGGCATGACAATCTCATTCCATAAGTTATTTGATAGCACAACTCATATAATGACACATATCATCTCAATTTCCAATTCCATAGATACATTAATTATAATCAATCAATATTCACAATTCAATTCACCATTTCATAATCCATTTCACATTTCATTTCTATTTCTCATCATTTTCCATTTCAATATCGAATATCTTGATTTTATCATCTATTTCCCTATTGACACAACTCAGACTCTGATGGATACACGGATCCAATCAACACACCAGTTTGGCACCCAATGCCTCATCGAAGAAATTCAAAGTAAATAATTATGTCCAACACTATAAGTAAATTTCACCTGGTATCTCATCGATTAAACTGAAGCAAATTGGCACCCAGTTTGGCACCCAAGGTTTCCATTTCATATTTAATTACCAACCAATGTCTCAACTCATAATTATTTTCATTATGTAAATATTTATTCAACATATATATAGCAACCAGAATTATCTCAATACTTACTAAATTTTAACATTTATAAAGAATACACACATTTTTCAAGTATACTCAATTTAATCCTTATAATTATTAATCGATTCAAATCACCTCAAATGAACAAGAAATCTCACCTTGATAAACTGTAAAAGTAACATACTTTAAGCCCACATTTAGAATGCTTTTGGATGATTTAAGCCTTTAATTATGTAATTTGGTGCTCGTAATCCTTTGTTTTCATGTTTTATACTCAGGAGAGCACCCAATGACAAAAAGAACAGAAAACGGGCCTAAAATGGAGTAAATATGCCATATCACTAAATCCACACGGCCTGGGCCCTAGACCAATTTAATAGGTTCAAACACGGCCTGGCCACGACTTATACGGGCGTGTGCCATGGGCGTGTCCCTGCCGTCAGGAAGAGAAGTTTCACTCGGATTAGGATACTTAGGGGTAAAGAAACATATTCAAAAGCCTATATAAACAACCTAAGTGTAATCTAAAAAGGGGGAACCCAGGGCTTTAGTCAGGGGGCATCCAGCTAGGCCAAAGAGAGCAGATTTGTGGGATTTACTCGAAGATAGCCAGTTGATCCATCTCAAATAGTCGGAGTTATACTCAAGAGGGAGGATCTCTCCTTCAATTCCTTCAGGGGGTTTTAGGGATTTCTTATGTTTTGTTTTATCTTTTCTTCTGAGATGTTTTCTTTTATTATTATGAACTAAACCTCGATATACGAGGGGATGAAACCTAAGATGAATCTTGTTATCATTTGCTGAACTATATGATAAATATTTAACTTGTTCTTAATTATGTGTTCTTAATTCTTGTATTGATATTTCCGGGATATTAATTCAAGTATGATGTGCTTAGGTGGAGGAGCAAAAGTCCCTGCCTAATAGTAGATCTAGCATAATTAAGCGGAGTTGATCGCGCGCCTAGAGGTAGGGTGACGAGATTTTGCCGGATTAGGGTGAAACCTAATATGGGAGTCCATAGATCGAGTTAATGCGATTCTAGGGGTTTTAATTAGAAATAGATTTCAATTAATCAACCTAGGGTTAGACGTTAGTCGCATTGAGAGAGGGATTAATATAACTTAGGGAATTTTACGAATCAAGTCAAATGAATAAATCGTCTAGTTCAGAGTTAGATAACAAGTGAAGTCTAGGTGGATTCTTCCTTGGGTGTCATCGTAATCAATTGGTTTTTCCTCAAGTTATTTTCACAATTTCATTCTTCTTTATCTTAGAGTCTTTAGTTTAGTAGTTAGTTAATTTTAGATTAGATAAACAAATCTCTTACTTCTTAGGCTAAATAATAAAAAGAGAGTTGTATTAGTACTTTTTGTTCCTTTAGGTTCGACATTCCGGTCTTGCCTAAACTATACTACTATTCAATAGGTGCGCTTGCCTCAAATTGTTGTCATAGCTAGTTTCCAGATTCGATCATATTCTTTATAAATTTTAAGACTTTGACATCACATAAAACAACGATCAAGTTTTTGGCGCCGTTACCGAGGAACTAAAATATTAAGAACGCTTAATTTTTATTACTTTAGCCATATTTATTTTATTTTTGCAATTTACTTTTATTTTTTTAGACTTTGATAAATTTTCTTTTGTTCCTTTCAGGTACCTCTAGTTTATGACTAGAAGGAACCTGACATGACCCCTACTTTACGACAGTGATATTGAAGGTACCGCAGAGGAATAAGGCGAAGCTTAAACTACATCGAAGAAGAGTAAGAAGCTGAAATCAATACCACAGAAGAGATGGCTGAAAATCATCCGCCACCTCCAGAGATGGCCGAACATCATGCTCTACGTACTATGTATGATTATGCTAAACCTAGTTTAATAGGAACTAAGTCTAGTATTGTTAGGCCTACTATTGCTGCAAATAATTTTGAACTGAAACCTAACACTATACAGATGATACAACAGTTTGTTCAGTTTGATGGTTTGCAGGATGAGGATCCTAACACACACTTAGCGAATTTTTTAGAATTCTATGATACCTTCAAGATAAATGGCGTTTCTGATGATGCCATCCGTCTTTGGTTTTTTCCCTTTTCTTTGAGGAATAAAGCCAAACAGTGGTCACATTCTCTTCCACGAGGATCAATCACTACATGGGATCAAATGATCAAAAAATTTTTATTAAAATATTTTCCACCAGCCAAAACGGCCAATTACGACCCCAGCCGCTCCAAGGCGACGGCTCTTGTCTCGCCCCTGAGGTACATACATGCTATTCTAGCCCATACACTTACAGGTCGGCGAGAAACCACTGGCGTTGTCAATACTCACGACACCTACTACCTGTGGTGCATCTCGACCGGACACGTTTTCGACCTAGCCTATTTCATAACCCGCGCCATTCAACATCAAACTGAGCAACACAGGAGAGGGATCATATCTATGGGTCCGTACATCACACGCTTGTCTCGACATTTCAGACTCCTTGACACTAACGCACAGACATCCTCACTCACCCTGATCGATCAGATGTCCCCACAAGGCATCTAGACTATGTTACACATGAGGATGATCCAACACCGACGTGGAACTGATCCTCCTAAATATCAACTTAAACCCACCACTGTCGAGGAGGAGCCTGATGACGTTCCTGAAGATGTTCCTCCACCATAGGAAGCACCACAACAAAGCCATCGGACAGCGTATTCGGCTGTTTCACTCCCAAACATTTCTGCACGTCTCACTCAGTTCAAACATTACTGTATACAACAATTCAATAACACCGCTTGATGATTCGACAGCATTGATGCGACTCTTCAGTAGATTTGTCATCACCTTCATATTTCATCGCCAACACCACCTCAAGACCCAGATGATCCAGAGGACTTCTGAGTCCTTTTTTCCTTTTTATGTTTATATTTATATTTATTTCATTATTATTTTTTCTTCTTTATCTTTACTTTTATTTATGTTGATTGTATTTTAATTTATTGTCTAAAGACTTGAAAGTTTCATTAGTATTATTGTTCTCACTTCATCACTGGCCATATAACCCTAAGTCTCCATAATGACATCCATTCATTAGATTTAATTGATGACTTCACAGATTAAATAGATTTAATATACCACTCAAGGAACGAAAACATCACTTATACCTAGTCATCACATTCATCATGGAACTCAGGAAGTTTCACTTCTTCCCCTATCTTTTGGTTTCTACTATTATATGCTATTATCTTTCTTTGTACATTGAGGGCAATGTACAACCTAAGTGTGGGGGGGTTAATTATAGTATTATTTGAAAAATCCCTGAATTATGCCTTGTTCTAAAGTAAGTTTCTCATATTATGATTAGAATGAAAATTCCTTTGATTTGTGATTTCTATTGATATGTTTTAGAGTAAGTCATTGATAATTGTGCATTGATGATTTATTTCGAAGGATACTAGAGAATCAAGCATGATAAGTCTCTTTTTCAGAAATTAAAAATTTTGTTAGGTTGTCTACCTGAATCTAATTATTACCTTGAAGTTTGAAATTTATGAGGTTGATATCAAATATCCATAATTTTTTGTGAGATTTTGAGCCTTTTAAAGCATACATTCTTTCGTGCTCACTTTTTATTATGAGTGTGTCAACATTGATTTGTTATTCTAGAACTTGCATTGATTATACATGTCGAGACCACACCTATGGTTTGATATACCAAGATGATAAAGGCATCTAGGTTTTAACCCACTCACTCCACTAAAGGCCTACCTTCACAATTAACCCCTAGTGAACCCCGTTTAATCCTAACAACTCTTTTTATTGACTCACCCACTAATATTAACCCAAAACCCTTTGTATTTGTTATCACCATTCTTTTTGACAACCCTTATGTCGAGATTTGATTTAATCAGTTGTCTGACTATTTTATCTATTTCAATCTATCCTTTATTATGTATTTGACTTGTTCTTAAAAAAATTGAAGTATATTCATCATTAGTTCTATGTTAGGTAAGCTTATACATGTAAATTCTAAATCTCGAAGAAAAAGCTCGTAATATCACAAATTTTCAGTTGTTATAATTATTTAGGAATAGTCATATTTCTAGTTAGGTAATTTGTCAGGTCAATCTCAATTCTAACCTTCTAATTCAACCTTTATCCACACCTTTAACCCAAGCCCCATTACAACCCTGCCAAAGACCTTTTGATTTGTGTATCATCTCATATTATTGTGGTGGAGATTTGATTTTCATGCAAGCCTATGGGACTAACTTTTCATATTGGACTGTTGAGTGCTTAATTCTAAACCTTAAACACTTTGAGTGATTTGAGTGAATCTTTAGTGAGGATGTCAACTCTTGTCGATTTCGAATAAGAGGTAATTATTTAGGTAAAGGGAAACACCTAACGTTTTCAGGGCTATAAATGTATGACTTTGAGTGTTTGAATCTTTAGGACTCTTTGAGTTAAATTATTAATGTATGAATTATTTTTGAATTATGATGAAACACTATTGATGAATATTATGAATCAAGGAAGTTTGTTTTAATTATGACTTGAGAATTTTGCTTGAGGACAAACAAAAGCTTAAGTGTGGGGGTATTTGATAAACCGTAAAAGTGACATATTTTAAGCCCACATTTAGCATGCTTTTGGATGATTTAAGCCTTTAATTATGTAATTTGGTACTCATAATCCTTTATTTTCATGTTTTATACTCAGGAGAGCACCCAATGACGAAAAGAATGGAAAACGGGCCCAAAACAGAGTAAATGGGCCATATCACAAAATCCACACGGCCTGGGCCCTAGACCACACGGTCGTGCCCAATTGAATAGGTTCGAACACGGCCTGGCCATGACTTACACGGGTGTGTGCCATGGGCGTGCCCCTGCCGTTAGGAAGAGAAGTTTCACTCGGATTAGGATACTTAGGGGCAAAGAAACATATTCAGAAGCCTATATAAACACCCTAAGTGTAACCTAAAAAGGGGGAACCCAGGGCTTTAATCAGGGGGCGCCCAGCTAGGCCAAAGAGGGTAGATTTGTGGGGATTTACTAGAAGATAGCTAGTTGATCCATCTCAAGAAGTCGGAGTTATACTCAAGAGGGAGGATCTCTCCTTCAATTCCTTCAGGGGGTTTTAGGGATTTCTCATGTTTTGTTTATCTTTTCTTCTGAGATGTTTTCTTTTATTATTATGAACTAAACCCTCAGATACCTGAGGGGGATGAAACCTAGGATGAATCTTGTTGTCGTTTGCTGAACTATATGATAAATATTTGACTTGTTCTTAATTATGTGTTCTTAATTCTTGTATTGATATTTTCGGGATATTAATTCAAGTATGATGTGCTTAGGTGGAGGAGCAAAAGTCCTTACCTAAGAGTAGATCTAGCATAATTAAGCGGAGTTGATCGCGCGCCTAGAGGTAGGGTGACGAGATTTTACCGAATTAGGGTGAAACCTAATATGGGAGTCCATAGATAGAGTTAATGCGATTCTAGGGGTTTTAATTAGAAAGAGATTTCAATTAATCAACCTAGGGTTAGACGTTAGTCGCCTCGAGAGAGGGATTAATATAACTTAGGAAATCTTACGGATCAAGTCAAATGAATAAATCGCCTTGTTTAGAGTTAGATAACAAGTGAAGTCTAGGTGGATTCTTCCTTACGTGTCATCTGAATCAATTGGTTTTTCCTCAAGTTATTTTCACAATTTCATTCTTCTTTGTCTTAGAGTCTTTAGTTTAGTAGTTAGTTAATTTTAGATTAGATAAACAAATCCCTTAATTCTTAGGCTAAATAATAAAAAGAGAGTTAGCATTAGTACTTTTGGTTCCTTTGGGTTCGACATTCCGGTCTTGCCTAAACTATACTACTATTTGATAGGTGCGCTTGCCTCAAATCGTTGTCATAGTTAATTTCCATGTTCGATCATATTCATTATAAATTTTAAGACTTTGACATTGCATAAAACAATGATCACACCTTATATTTTTACCATATACAAATAGTTCAATATGAAGCAGTTATGAATAGTTTGGATTATAGAAACACAAATTGTAAACTCTGAGCTATTCGCCGATGACTTTGTGTTTTCCTTTCTTGGTTGAGGAATCTCGGTCGACGTTAACTACAGATTGAAAATAAGACATAAAATTATCAATATACAACTATTTTCACATTCAATTTCTAATTTAATAAACTTTTTCATTTTATTTAATTTAGTCCGTAAAATCCAGACTAACATAACTTTCACATTTAGCCTTCTAAATTTATGCCAAATTCCCTATAGGGCTTACTATTTTCTAATTTTACCACAAGTTTTACAATTTATGCATTTTAGTTCCTATTGAACAAAATCATTAATTAACTTTACAATTGATAAACCGTAATATGTTCATATTTTAATCCCACATTTAGCATACTTTTGGACGATTTATCCCCTGAATTGTGGAATTTGGTGCTCCTAATCATTTACTTTCATGGTTTATACTTAGGAGAGCACCAGAGGATGAAAAAAATGAGAAACGGGCCTAAAACTGAGTAAATGAGCCAACTTACGAGATCGACATGGCCTGGGCCGTAGACCACACGGCCGTGTCTCCTTAACAGACCCGACCACGGCCTGGCCACGATTCACACGGGCGTGTGCCATGGACGAGTCCCTACCGTGACAAAGAGGAATTTTACTCCGATTAGGGTACTTAGAGGCAAAGAAAGCCATTCCAAAAGCCTATATAAACACCCTAGAGGCCAACATTCAGGGGGCGTCGAGTTAGGCCGAAGAGCCAAGCCAGAGACGCCAGAATTGTGGAATTTACTCGAAGAAAGCCAATTGACTCATCTCAAGAAGCTGGAGTTATACTCAAGATGAAAGATCTTCCCTTCAATTTCCTTCAGGGGGTTTTAGGGTTTTTCTTACGTTTTGTTTTATATTTTCTTCTGAGATGTATTCTTTTATTATTATGAACTAAACCCTCAAATACCTGAGAGGGATGAAACCTAAGACGGATCTTGTTATTGTTTTTTGAACTATATGATAAATACTTGATTTGTTCTTAATTATGTGTTCTTAAGTCTTGTTTTAATATTTCAGGATATTGATTCAAGTATTGATGTGCTTAGGCAGAGGAGGAATAGACCCAGTCTAAGAGTAGATCTAACATAATTAAGCGGAGTTGATTGCAACCCTAGAGATAGGATGACGAAAATCTGCCGGATTAGGGTCAAACCTAATATAGGAGTCCATAGATCGAGTTAATGTAATTTGAGGGGTTTTAATCAGAAAGAGATTTCAATTAATCAACCTAGGGTTAGACGTTAGTAGCCTCGAGAGAGGTATTAATATACATTAGGGAATCCTACGGATCAAGTTAAGTGAATAAATCATCTGGTTAAGAGTTAAATAACAAGTGAAGTCTAGGTGGATTCTTCCTTGGGTATTGTCTCAATCAATTGGTTTTTCCCACAAGTACTTTACCCAATTCATTCTCTTTGTCTTTGCATCTTTAGCTTAGTTGTTAGTTAATTTTAGATTAAATAAACAATTCACTTTTATCTTAGGCTAAATAATACAAAGAATGTTAGTATTAGTACTTTTGATTCTTTTGGGTTCGATAATCCGGTCTTGCCACTAAACTATACTACTATTCGATAGGTGCGCTTGCCTCAATCGTTGTCATAGTTAGTTTCTAGGCTCGATCATTATTTTTATAAATTTTTAAGACTCTGACACATGATCAAGTTTTTGGCGCCGTTGCCGGGGAACTAAAATATTAAGAACACTCAATTTTTATTACTTTAGTCATTTTATTTTTGCAATTTATTATTTTTATTATTTATTTTACATTTATCCTTACTAATTTTTCTTATTTTATTTGTTCCTAGCAGGTACCTCTAGTTTATGACTAGATGGAACCCGACTGGACCCCTGATTTACGATAATGATATTGAAGGTACTGTTCGCAGAAATCGTAGAGAAATAAGGCGAAGCTTAAATTACATAAAGGAAGAGCAAGAAGTCGAAACCAATACCACCGAAGAGATGGCTGAGAATAATCTGCTACCTCCAGAGGTGGCCGAAAATCATGCTCAACGAACTATGTATGATTATGCTACACCTAATTTAACAGGAACTGAATCAAGTATTGTTAGGCCTGCTATTGCTTCGAATAATTTTGAACTGAAACCTAACACTATTCAGATGATACAACAGTTTGTTTAGTTTAATGGTTTGCAGGATGAAGATCCAAACAATCACTTGGCGAATTTCCTAGAATTTTGCGATACTTTCAAAATAAATGGCATTTCTGATGATGCCATCTATCTTCGGTTATTTCCTTTTTCTTTGAGGAATAAAGCTAAACAGTGGTTGCATTCTCTTCCACGAGGATCAATCACTACATGGGAACAAATGACCAAAAAAATTTTATTAAAATATTTTTCGCCTGCCAAAACGGCCAAGTTAAGGAATGATATCTCTTCTTTTGTGCAGATGGATTTAGGAACACTTTATGATGCATGGGAGAGATATAAAGATCTATTGAGAAGGTGTCCACACCATGGATTACCCTTGTGGCTACAGGTCCAAACTTTTTACAATAGTGTGAACCCTTCAACTAGGCAATTGATTGATTCAGCCACTGGCGGAACCTTGAATAACAAAACACCTGAGGCTGCCTACGAATTCATTGAAGAGATGTCACTGAATAACTATCAGTGGCAAGTCACAAGGACCAAGCCAACAAAAGCAGCCAGTGTTTTCAAGCTCGACGCAGTAACCATGCTATCAAATCAAGTAGAACTGATAAATAAAAAGATTGATGGTTTATGTGATTCTTTGCAGATACATCCAATTATGCAGTGCAATACGATTGGATGTTGGATGAACAACACAATATCCACCTTACAAACCGAGCCCTGAAAACAAACAAGTTCACTATATGGGTAATAATTTTATACCTCAAAATAATCCTTATAGTAATACTTACAATTCAGGTTGGAGGAATCATCCAAATTTCTTGTGGGATAGTCAAAGAAACCAAAGACAACTATCCTACCCACAAGAAAAGAAGCCAAACCTTGAAGAAATGCTGACAAAATTTATAGAGGTGTCAGAAAACAATCTCCAAAATACCGAAACAATATTGAACAATCAGCAAGCATCAATCTAAGGGCGTAAGGATCAAATTGGGCAACTAACTAAGTTTGTTTCTAAAAGGCAACCAGAAAGTTTACCTAGGGAAAAAGAGAAGGTGAAGGCAGTTACACTAAGAAGTGGAAAGGAGTTAGTTGAAACAAAGAAGAAGATACCACACAAAACTAATAAGGCAAAGGATCAGGAAGTTGATAATGTAACACCGGTACGCGAAGAATGTAAACCACCAATCCCATATCCGACAAGGTTGAAGAAAGACCGATTAGATGCAGAATACAGTAAATTTCTTGAAATTTTTAAATAGTTACATATTAACTTACCTTTTGTTGAAGCTATTTCACAGATGCCGACATACGCAAAATTCCTAAAAGAGCTTCTAACAAATAAAAGGAAGTTTTAAGAGATATCCACAGTGGAACTTAATGAAGAATGTTCAGCTATCCTCCAAAACAAGCTACCAACCAAATTAAAAAATCCAGGAAGTTTCACTATTCCCTATTTAATTGGTAGTTTAAATATTAAGAAAGCACTAGTTGATCTAGGCGCCAGTATTAATTTAATGCCTTATAAAATGTTTAAGTAACTTGGTCTTGGGGAACCAAAACCCACTAGGATGAGTATTCAATTAGCTGACAGATCTATTAAATATCCTAGGGGAGTTATTGAGGATATTCTGGTAAAAGTTGATAAATTTATATTCCCTGTTGATTTTGTTGTGCTTGACATGGATGAAGACATTGAGGTACCTTTAATTTTGGGCGCCCTTTTTTAGCTACTGCTAGGGCTGTTATTGATGTAGGTGATGGTAAACTTGCATTAAGGGTAGGCGATGAGGAAATTATTTTTCAAATTTATAATGCTATGCGATACTCTAGAGAATAAGATGATTCTTGTTACTTTATTGATGCCATTGATCATATTATTTGAGATTCTTTATAGGAAATCATACACGACGACACGATAGAACTATGTCTTACCCAAGGTGAGGGGGAAGATGATGATACAGATGAGTTAGATTCTAATACATCTACCTCTAGACAAAAGAAAGAAGAGGGCATTGAAATCAACGCCGAACTAAAATAAAAACCTTCTATTGATGAGCCACCGAAATTAGAATTAAAACAGTTGCCAAATCATTTAGAATATGCATTTCAATGGGATAATTCTACGCTACCAGTAATTATCTCTTTAGATCTGAAACCCAAAGAGAAAGACGATTTACTACAGGTACTAAGGGAACATAAAAGAGCCATAGCTTGGAAAATTTCTGACATTAAAGGAATAAGCCCATCGTTTTGCACCCACAAAATTTTAATGGAAGATGAGTATAAACCATGTGTGCAAACTCAAAGATGATTGAATCCCAACGTGAAAGAAGTTGTTAAAGCTGAGGTAATTAAACTTCTAGATGCTGGAATAATTTATCCTATTTCGACGAAGCACAGGTAAGTCCGTGCAAGTGTCGTTCCAAAGAAAGAAGGCATGGCGGTTGTAGCCAACGAAAAGAATGAATTAATTCCTACAAGAACAGTCACAGGTTAGAGAGTCTGTATTGACTATTGAAAGTTGAACGATGCCACCAGAAAAGATCACTTCCCTTTGCCCTTTATTGACCAGATGTTGGAAAGATTATCTGGGCATATGTACTACTGTTTCTTGGACGGACTCTTCGGCTACTTCCAAATCCCAATGGCCCCTGAGGATCAAGAAAAGACAGCATTCACATGTCCATACGGTACGTTTTCTTATCATAGAATGCCTTTTGGATTATGTAATGCTCCTGCTACTTTTCAGCGCTGCATGTTGGCTATCTTTGATGAACTTGTGGAAGACATTATGGAGGTATTTATGGATGATTTTTCAGTATTTGGTAATTCTTTTCATCTTTGCCTTAAAAATCTAAAATGAGTTCTAATGAGATGTGAGGAAACAAACCTTGTTTTAAATTGGGAAAAGTGTCACTTTATGGTTTAAGAGGGGATTGTGTTAGGAAATAAAATTTCTAGTAAAGGGATTGAGGTAGACAAAGCAAAGGTCGAAACCATAGAAAAATTACCTCCTCCTAGTTCAGTTAAGGCTATTAGAAGCTTTTTAGGACATGCTAGATTTTATAGAAGATTTATTAAGGATTTTTCTAAAATAGCTAAGCCTTTAACGAAATTACTAGAAAAAGATGTACCTTTCAATTTTGATTAGGAATGTTTAGATGCATTTAATATCCTCAAAGATAAATTAATAAATGCTCCAATAATAATTGCACCTGATTGGAACTTACCTTTTGAATTAATGTGTGATGCAAGTGATTTTGCAGTAGGTACAGTTTTGGGACAGCGGAGAGATAAGCATTTTCAGCCAATTTATTATGCTAGCAAAACATTGACAGCCGCACAAGAAAACTACACCACCACAGAAAAATAATTGCTAGCTGTGGTTTTTGCATTTGACAAATTTAGATAGTATTTGATATTATCTAAAGTTGTCGTTTACACTGACCATTCAACTCTTTGCTATCTTTTAACTAAATCCGATACAAAACCTCGACTCATAAGATGGATTTTACTCCTACATGAATTTGATTTAGAAATTCAGGATAAGAAAAGAGCTGAAAATCTTGCAGCAGATCATCTTTCTAGGCTTGAAAATCCATATATTGAAAAACTAGATGAGAATAAGATAAATGACTCGTTTTCTGAAGAACAATTATTTGCTATATCTAACTCCGAGGTACCTTGGTTTGCAAACATTGCAAATTACTTAGCTGCTAACATCCTACCAAAAAGGTTAACACATCATCAAAAGAAGCAATTCTTTGCTGATGCGAAAAATGATTTTTGGGAGGATCTTTTTCTTTTCCATATATGTGCAGATCAAGTAATTCGGAGATGTGTTACAAAGGCAGAAACAAGCAAAATCCTAGAACATTGCCACTCAGGACCATCAGGAGGACATTACAGCGGGATTAAGACAGCACATAAAACGCTCGAATCAGGTTTTTATTGGCCAACTCTGTTTAAAGATGCCAACAGGTAAGTTGCTTCATGTGATAAATGCCAAAGGACATGTAATATCTCTAAACGTGATGAAATGCCTCAAACGTATATGCTATCATGTGAAATATTCGATGTATGGGGTATTGAATTTATGGGTCCATTTCCTAGTTCATTTGGAAATAAATAAATCTTAGTAGCAGTAGATTACATGTCAAAATGGGTGGAAGCTCAAGCTTTACCTACTAACGATGCTAGAGTAGTAGTGAGGTTTTTTAAGAAACTTTTCTCTCGATTCGGAACACCCAAGGCAATTATTAGTGATAGGGGTACTCACTTTTGTAATACCTAATTTGATAAAGTCTTAAAAAAAATGGAGTCCACCACAGGACAGCTAGCCCTTATCACCCTCAAACTAGTGGGCAAATAGAAGTAGCAAATCGAGAGCTTAAGTGTATTCTAGAAAAAACAGTTGAATCAAACAGGAAAGACTAGGCATTAAAAGTAGACGATGCTTTATAGGACTATAGAACAGCATTCAAAACTCCCATAGGAACATCCCCATACAAACTTGTCTATGGAAAAAGTTGTCATCCACCATTTGAGTTAGAGCACAAAGCTTTTTGGGCTATAAAACTCTTAAATTATGATTTTAAAACCGCAGGTGAGTAGAGGATGATGCAGTTGAACGAGCTAGATGAAGGGCAAGCTAATGCCTATGAGAACTCATGATTATATAAGGAGGCAACGAAGCGACGCTATGATGCTCGTTTAAAGCAATCAAAGCAATTCGAAGTAAGAGACTTAGTCCTATTGTACAATTCGAGGCTCAAATTGTTTCCTGGAAAGCTGAAATCAAGATGGTCAGGTCCATTCATGATCAAAACTATTTTTCCTTATGGCGCAATCGAGGTAACTCATCCAACTCGTGGCACATTCAAGGTAAATGGTTAGCGACTGAAAATTTATAATGGTGAAGATTTTAGGGATATGAGAGAGGAGCTTCAGCTCTACGAACCTTTATTTAGAAATGAAAAAAGGGCAAGTCTAGCTTAAGACTTTAAACGAGCGCTTCTCGGGAGGAAACCCAAGCACTAACTTCACTAATGTCATATTTTAGATTTCTAGCACCTAACTACAAACTAAGTAAAGCGCAGGTTTCCCTACCACGTAGCCTTGCACACGGGCGTGGTCGTGGCCGTGTGAACACCACGAATAGGTACATTGGCGTGGCAAAGATGGTGTAAAAATAGGACAAACATTTTCCCTAAGCCACGGGCTCCGACTAAACGACATGGCCGTGTGACGCGACCGTGGTCGAAACTGACTAAAGAACACGGGCGTGTGACATGCCCATGCATCCAACCCGTAGTTGATTCTGAGTAAACAACACAGGTGTGAGCCACTGACTAAATGAACATGGGCGTAGGACCCTATCCACGGGCGTGGTAGAAGAGGACAAGACAATATACGGGCGTGTAAAATGGCCGTGTGGCCTAACACGCCCACCTAACACGGGCGTGTGATACAATTCAAACTCGCCTAAATTTAAAATTCTCAAAAAACATGGGCTGAATAAAGGGAACACGGGCCTGGCCCTTGACCGTGTTCCCCACCCTCTATTTAAAGCAACCAATACCTATCTCCCCCAAAATTTTCTCCAACCCCTAAAACCCTAGTCGTTTCTCTCCAAAACCACTACCCCATTCCGGCCACCAGCAAAATCCTCTCCTCCCTTGACTTCCCCTATCCCTTATCTCCTTTTCTCTTTCACATACACATAGAAAACCAGTCCATGCCCGTGCCGACAGAATACACGCCGGTCCAAAAATGCGAAATAGCCGTGTTCCCCCATCTACTTACAGCGCACGCCCGTGTATCAGCCCTCTACGATCGTCCAGCATCTCCACAACTCCGTTGGTCCATTCTACACCCTCTACTTTACTGCTTGATACTTCACATTCCATGATTAATTTTTTTTATCTTCAATTTTTTCTTTCAAATTTTTATATAGCATTCACTTTTGTTGATTATTAGAAATATCTAATGATTACTTAAGCATCATGAATAGATTAACTAGGATTTTGAATGTCCTGAGTCTCTAGAGAATTGTTAGCGGAAATGTTCATTGTTAATATAATGAGATTGAAATTATGGACTCATAGGTAATATCATGAGACGATATTCTTTATTCTATTATACAAGAACATAATGTCTTCTTCCCGAGCCAAGAAAACCGCCGTCCCCACGTCAAAAAAATGGAAGGGACACGGTGCGACCTCTTCAAGTGCCTCTGCCGAAATACGACACCCATTCCTACGTTTTCCTCTGGGAACTCAAGAGGATCTTTATTAGATACTATGCACAAGACCTCTCGGAGTAGGAAGGTGTATCGATTGGACCGCCCTAGAGCAAGTCCAGCTAGCAGATGAGGTTCGGGCCTTATTATTCACAGACCCGTGGGGGCAATTTTTCGACATCATGGAGCCCACATACCTAGAGCTCACTCTAGAACACTGCTCTACTATCCACCTCCAGACTGTGATGACTAATTTCGATGACTCTGGCACTATCCAATTCCGCCTCGGAGGTCTAGTCCGTGAGATGAGTGTCCCACAGTTTGGAGCTGCTTTGGGACTCTACACTGACGAAGTCATGAAAGATGATGATTTTGAAAATCTTCACCGCCACATCCATCACTCTCCGGTTGCTTGTTGGAGAAACTTAGTCCCTGGTTTACCCACATATGACCCTAGTCGCTCTAAGGCGACAGCTCTCGCCCCACCCCTAAGATACATCCATGCTATTTTAGCCCATACACTAACTGGTAGGCGAGAGAGCACTGGCGTCGTGAACACTCACGACGGCTACTTCCTATGGTGCATGGCGAATGGACACGTCTTCGACCTTTCCTATTTCATAGCTCGCGCCATCCAACATCAAACGGAGCAACATAGGAGAGGGGTCATATCTATGGGTCCATACATCACATGCTTGGCTCGATATTTCAGGCTCCTCAACACCTCCGCTCAGATTTCCTCTGTAACATCCTGGAAAGGGCCTATGCATTTTCGGTTTAATTGTACAAAGTGACATGTTTTATGCACTAAGAATAAATTTTGAATATTTTTGGAAACCCGGAAATGAATGAAAATGATTTGGAAATGAACATTTTTAGAAACCTAAAAATGTATGGAAATGAACATTTTTGGAAACCTGAAAATGTATGGACATGATTTAGAAATGATTCAAAAGAGGAAAGTGAACATTTCTGGAAACTTGGAAATGTAAGGAAATGATTCAAAAGATGAAAGTGAACATTTGGAAACTTGGAAATGTAAGGAAATGTCAAGTTTTACAGAGCGAACGAAAATTTTTGGAAACTTAGAAATGACTTAGAAATGTCGAGTTTTAAAGTTTAAAAGAGGAAATTAAGGCAAGGTGGCCTTAAAAGAAAAAGTTGGTGAAATTTGACACACAAACAAGCTTGGAAAAGTGGCTCAAGATGCCACTTAGGGCTCTGGAAATGGCGCCACATGCAAGGTGTTGGGCCTGAGTTTGAGTCACTTGGGAAGCAAATAAAAGAAATTTTATTTTGCTTCCAGAAGCCTAAGGTGGACGTCACAAGCCTTCTAGAAAGGAGGAGTTTTATTTTCATAAATATTCGATTAATAAGGTGATAAATAAGGGATTTAATTTGGATTATTTTTGAAGAGATAATAAAGGATTATTCTCTAATTATTTCAAATTAAGGGGATAAACTTATCAATAAAGAAGAGTGGTGGCCAAGTAAGGGATTCTGAGTAGTAGTTTTTGGCTATAAAAGGAAGAACACAGGCTACTCATCAATTTTTCTTCCTCCTCTTCTCTCTGCGCGAATTTAGAGTGCTCTCTTCTCTTCTCTTCTCTTTTTCTTTTGTCAAGCGAATCTATAGTCCACCATTGTCAAAATTCTCAAGTTTTCTTTTCTTCCTATTTCTTCTTACCAATCCATTCAAAAGCCGAATCTTGGAAGGGCTTCAAGCATAGGTCTTTGTTGATTTCTTCAAAGGTAAGAACAAGTTTGATTTCCATTCTTTTCTTTTAGATTAACCGAGAGATAATCTAACCCCATACATATTATGGTTGCCGAATATGGAAGGATCTTTCGAGATTATCAGAGTAGTCGACTAAAAGGAGGAGTATTCGGGATTTCTAAGATTAAGGTAAGACATGTGAATATTCGGCCAAAGGCCTTGATTTATGTTTCGATGATTAAGATTAAGTATAACGTAAGGTTTTAGGGATTTCGATATTCCTAGGGAAACAAGGAACAGTTTCGGGATTTGTTGGTGTTCCAATCGGCAATAAGGTAAGAATACTAATCCTACTAGGATTTGGAATTTTGGCCGAATGGCTTTTTATTAAGGTAATAAGTGATAAATCAATGTAGGGATTAAGGATCTAAGCATTAGATCAAGCTTTTCGAGATGTCAAGGAAATTTTAAGCGAATCAGGTGTGTACCCCACACTACTTCATAATACGTATTATGGCATGTTTAATTAAAATATGTGACATTAAGAATATGAAAGTGGCTAAGGTATCATGTTATGGTACTAAGTACTCAGGTACGTTTCCTACTCCTACTAAGATTTCGAAATATGTTAGTTGTAACATGAGAATATGATAAGAATGTGTACTCTGGCATATTTATGCATATTATTATTATATGGGGCATATGGGGTTGTTTGAAAGGGGAAGTGAATGTGGTGACCTAAGACCACGAACACGGTGACCTAAGACCGTGATATCTGAAAGTGGTGACCTAAGACCACAGTAATCTGAAAGTGGTTGCCTAAGACCACAGTAATCTGAACGTGGTGACCTAAGACCACGAATACGGTGACCTAAGACCGCAATTTGGTGTGTAGCGGAAGGAGGGTCGACTTAGTAGTCCCCACGGTGTGATTTGGTGTGCACGGGGTGTGTAGCGGATGGACAATTAGGTTTGGGTTTGGGAATGCATCATAATTTGTATTCATTGTTCTGAATGTGTAACTCTTGTATGCCTAATTTTATTATGATTTAGTGTCGTGTACACATTGAGTCTATTTGACTCACCCCGTTGTGGGACTATTTTTGGTGACGAAATAATGAGAATGGACCGCTCTCGACAAGGCGAGGATGGCCATGCCTGACAAGGAATTTAATTAATGTGGATTTTATTTTTATCAAGTACTTAAACTTAAAGTTTGGGAATTATTTGATGTAATAAGGCCATAAGGCCATAGTTGGTTTTCTTTAATTCTTTTACTCTTATTTATTATGTTTACAAATTATTATTTATGGATTCAAGTAAATTTATTTTGAAGTAAACCCTAAAAGTTTATCACCTTAAATAAATGGATTTCAATGTAAGATAAGTTGGTTTTCAATAAAAGCCCAACTCAAACAATTTTTTTTTTTAATCGCACAAGTTTTCTCTAAGTAACAAAAGAATTTGAAACTGGTTTTCTTGAGGAACATACCAAATCTGGTCAAAGCTCGTGGGCCGGGTTTGGGGTGTTTCATCCTCACTCACACTGATAGGTCAGATGTCCCCACAGGGCATCCAGACGGTGTTACACATGAGGATGATCCAAAGTCGACGTGGGACCGATCCTCCCCAATATCAACTGGCCCATATCACCGAGGAAGAGGACCCTGAGGACATTACTGACGATGTCCCACACCCACATGAGGAACCACAACCGAGCCACCACCCAATTTATGCGGCTGCTTCACTTTCAGACATCTCTACATGTCTCACTCAGTTCGAGAATTACTGTACTCAACAATTCAATGACACTGCTCAACGATTCGATGGCATTGAGGTGACTCTTCAGCAGATTTGTCATCACTTTCACATATCGCCGTCTACACCACCTCGCGATCCAACCAATGATGAGGACTTTTGAGTCCTTTTTATTTTGATTTTTAGTTTTATCTTTAGTTTTTATTTTTTGTTTTTGCTTTTATTTAATTTTGATGTACTCTTTTATTATAATTTTCTAGTTCACACCTTTATTTTTTATTTTGTTCTAAACTTTTATTAGTAAAATTCCAATTTCTTTTGTCTCCGACTGTCTAATCTTTGAGAAATATCATAACTAAACCCCCTAAAAGGTTACTGATGACTCTGCAGTTTCAAAAGATTCAAGGTGCTACTAAGGAACTGGAATATTTTCACATACCTTCACATCTGCTTAGTTCATCATGCATTTCATCCACTCCATACCTACAAGTTTCATTCTCAAGGAATCCGTCCAAAATTCAGGAAGTTTTACTTCTCTCCCTATCTTATGATTTTATTATCTATCTTTGTACATTGAGGACAATGTACATCTTAAGTCTGGGGGGGTGAATATCTATTTCAAGAAAGTGCCTAACTTTCTGCATTATTCTCAAATCCCTGAATTATGCCTTGTTCTAAAGTAATTTTCTTGTATTATGATTAGAATGAATTTCTTTTGATTTATGATTTTTATTGATATGTTTTGGATTAAGTCATTAATAATTTTGCAGTGATGATTTAAACTTTAGGAAACTAGAGAATCAAGCATGATAGGTCCTTTTTCAAAAATTAAATTTTTGTTAGGTTGTCAACCTGAATCTAATTATTACCTTGAAGTTTGAAATTTACAAAGTTGATATCAAAAACCCATAATTTTTGTGAGATTTTGAGCATTTTAGAGCATACATTCTTTCGTACTCATTTTTTGATTATGAGTGTGTCAACATTGATTTGTTATTCTAGAACTTGCTTTAATTATACATGTCAAGACCACATTATTGATCTGATACACTTAAATGATAAAGGCACTGAGGATTTAACCCATTCACTCCACTAAAAAGTTTACCCTCACAATTAACCCTTAGTGAACCACTTTTGATCCTAACTACCCTTTTTATTGACTAACCCACTAATATTAACCCAAAACCCATCTTGTATTTGTTATCACCATTCCTTGACTCCCTTTTTTTTGTCGAGATTTGATTTTGAACAATTTTCTAACTATGTTCTATATTTCAGTTGTTAAAGTTCTTTTTCATTATTGTATTGATTTGTTCTTAAAAAAAAACGAAGTATATTCATTACTAGTGAGCTTATACGTTTAAATTCTACATCTTGAAGAAGAAGCTCGTATTATTCAATTGATGTTCATTTTTCTAGTTAGGTAAATTGTCAATTCAATCTCGATTCTAACTCTCTAATTCAGCCTTTATCCACACCTTTCACCCGAGCCCTATTACAACCCTTTTTAAAGACCTTCGGATCTATGTATCATTTCATTTTATAGTGGTGGAGATTTGATTTCCAGGCAAGCGTATGGGATTAACTTTTCATGTTCGACTTTTGAGTGCTTAATTTTGAACCTTAAACACGTTGAGTGATTTGAGTGAATCTTTAGTGAGGATGTTAACTCTTGTCGATTTTGAATTAAAGGTGATTATTTAGGTAAGGGAAAACGCTTATATTTTTCGTGCTACAAAAACTATGACTTTGACTGTTTGAATCTTTAAGATCCTTTTACTTAAATTATCAATGTATGAATTATCTTTGAATTATGATGGAACATTATTGATGAATATTATGGATCGAGGAATTTTATTTTAATTGTGAGTTGAGAATTTTGCTTGAAGACAAGCAAATGCTTAAGTGTGGGGGTATTTGATAAACCGTAATATGGTCATATTTTAATCCCACATTTAGCATACTTTTGGATGATTTATCCCCTGAATTGTGGAATTTGGTGCTCCTAATCATTTACTTTCATGTTTTATATTTAGGAGAGCACCGAAGGATGAAAAGAACGAGAAATGGGCCTAAAACGGAGTAAACGGGCCAACTTACGAAATAGACACAGCCTGGGCCCCAGACCACACGGTCGTGCTTCCTTAATAGACTCGACCACGGCCTGGCCATGATTCACACGGGCGTGTGCCATGGGCGTGTTCCTGCCATGACAAAGAGGAATTTTACTTGGATTAGGGTACTTAGAGGCAAAGAAAGCCATTCCAAAAGTCTATATAAACACCCTAGAGGCCAACCTTCAGGGGGCATCGAGTTAGGCTGAAGAGCCAAGCTAGAGACGCCAGAATTGCGGAATTTACTCGAAGAAAGCCAGTTGACTCATCTCAAGAAGCTGGAGTTATACTCAAGACAGAAGATCTTCCCTTCAATTTCCTTCAGGGGGTTTTAGGGTTTTTCTTTTTTTTTTTTTATATTTTCTTCTGAGATGTATTCTTTTATTATTATGAACTAAACCCTCAGATACCTGAGGGGGATGAAACCTAAGATGGATCTTGTTATTGTTTTCTAAACTATATGATAAATACTTGATTTGTTCTTAATTATGTGTTCTTAAGTCTTGTTTTAATATTTCAGGATATTGATTCAAGTATTGATGTGCTTAGGCAGAGGAGCAATAGACCCCGTCTAAGAATAGATCTAGCATAATTAAGCGGAGTTGATCGCAACCCTAGAGATAGGATGACACAAATCTGCCGGATTAGGGTCAAACCTAATATGGGAGTCCATAGATCGAGTTAATGTAATTCTAGGGGTTTTAATTAGAAAGAGATTTTAATTAATCAACCTAGGGTTAGACGTTAGTAGCCTCGAGAGAGGTATTAATATACATTAGGGAATCTTACGAATCAAGTCAAATGAATAAATCGTCTGGTTCAGAGTTAAATAACAAGTGAAGTCTAGGTGGGTTCTTTCTCGGGTATTGTCTCAATCAATTGGTTTTTCCCACAAGTACTTCCCCAATTCATTCTCTTTGTCTTTGCATCTTTAGCTTAGTTGTTAGTTAATTTTAGATTAAATAAACAATTCACTTTTATCTTAGGCAAAATAATAAAAAGAAAGTTAGTATTAGTACTTTTGGTTCCTTTGGGTTCGACAATCCGATCTTGCCACTAAACTATACTTCTGTTCGATAGGTGCGCTTGCCTCAATCGTTGTCATAGTTAGTTTCTAGGCTAGATCATTCTTTTTATAAATTTTTAAGACTCTGACACACGATCAACAATTTAGTCCCTTTTCACTTCTAATCTAATTATTCAACCATGATAACATCCTTAAACTTTAATAGTAACAAAAAAAATACGAAGTGGGTTAGCTAGCTTAAGCTTTTGAGGTTCCAAAAACATAAAAATTACAAGAAAATGACTAAATTGAACAAACCAAATTGAAGCTTGAAATTTTAAAGGCCTAGCCGTTCTTCTTCTTTTTTTTTTTTTTGAAATGTATAAAGTGAAAAGAGAATGGTTTCATTCTCTTTTAGTCCACTAATTATCATCATTTTCATTTTAATTAACTTTCAATTTTATTTTATTAAAACTTTATAACATTTTTAATCTATTATACCTTATTGCCATCCACTATTAATAGACAATTGGTCTATTTGCTTTAAAAGTCCCTTAGTCAGGATCAACCTTATAATTTAACAACAATTGAACTTTTGACACCTATACGAGTTAGTCCCTAACCAAATTCAATTCACTTCTAATAAATATTTACAAGTTTGATTTACTAAATCGGGGTTTCGAAACCATATTTTCTGACACCATTGACTTTTGGGTCGTTACAATTCTCCCTTCTTAAAGAAATTTCGTCCTCCAAATTGACCTAAACAGAGGTAGGGATACTGACATCTCATCGATTCTTCTGGTTCCTAGATCGCTTCCTCAACACTGTGGCTAGGCCACAAAACTTTCATGAGTGGAACGCATTTATTTTGAAATTCTTTCAGCTCATATGCTAAAATTTCAACCGGTTCTTCCTCGTAAGACAAGTCAGGTTAAATCTAAATTTCGCCCATCAAAATAATGTCAGATGAATCCGATTGGTATCTCTTAAGTACCGACATGTGAAAAACATCATGTACCTTCTGTAGTTCAACCAGTAAAAGCTAACTGATACCCAACTGGTCAACCCTATCGGTGATTTCATACGGCCAGATAAATCAAGGACTCAGCTTTCCTTTTCGATAGAAACATAGAACTTTCTTCCACGACGATACCTTTAAAATTACTTTATCGCCCATAGTAAACTTTATATCTCGACGTTTCAGATCAGTGTACAATTTTTGTCTACCATAAGCTGCTTTCAATCTATCTTAGATCACATTGCCTGTACCATCCATTTCTTGAATCAAATATGGCCCAACAATTTTTCTTTCGCTCAGATCCGACTAGCAAACAAGTGTTCAACACCTATGACCATACAATGCTTCATACGGAGTCATTTGAAATCTCGACTGGAAACTATTATTGTACACAAATTCAGTTAACGATAAATAACATTCCCAGCCTGAATCAAAATCAATAATGCAATATCAAAGCATATCATCCAAAATCGGAATAACACACTCAGATTGTTTGTTTGTCTGCTGGTGAAAAGCTATGTTGAATTTAAGTTTCATACCTAGATATTCATGCAAATGTTTCCAGAATCTCCAAATGAACCAGGGATCCCGATCAAAGATAATCAATATAGGTACGCTGTGCAATCTAACAGTTTCTCGAATGTAAACGTATGTAAGCTTTAGAAGTGACCAATCATTCTGATCGCAACAAAATGGGCTTATTTCGTCAGTCGATCAACTATTACCCAAACTACATTTCTTTTGCTTTGAGACAATGGTAACCCTGATACAAAATCTGTAACACCCTGAATTTGGGCCTAGAAGGAAATAGGTCTTGAGCATGGGAACAAATAAAAATTTATGTGTGCAAGAAAATGACACAATTGATTGTTTGCTTTGATGGTTAAGTGATTTAGGAGTGTTTGGAAGTGTCTGAGAAGTCATGGGTTCAAGCCCTGGCTTTTGCAAAATTTAGGTTTTCTCTTAAGTGAACCTTGGTGTTAGCATGTAGGCTTTAAAAGAAATTATGGGGGAATTATGACACAAGTTGAGCTTGTAGTCCAGTGGCAGTCATCTGTTTAAGGCTGCAGGGAGCTCAAGTTCGAGTCTCTTGATGCGCAAAGGAGTATTTATTTTACATTATCACTGTATGAGTAGTAGAATTGACTGAAACTCTGCAAGGTGGAGTTTGAATAAGTCTTATATGGAGAAAATCAATGAGGAGATAAAGGAGGATTTTTAGGAGGAAATTGTGGAGAAAATCAAGGAATATTGGTTTGGGGAAAAGAGTTGTGCCGTATGGGGAGTGTGGGAACTGAAGAAAACATTTTGGGATTTGGTGTTCTCTCCATTTCGGTTTTCCATCATTCTTTGTTGCCTTTTGTTACTATACCGTCTACTGTTAGGGGTTTTGGCCTTCGATTTACTTGTTCCTTCAATACCCCATTTAGCAATTTGTTTTTCTCTCTTTTCTGCTCTCTCTATTTACTCAATTTACTTCTCTATCCATAATACTCTTTTAGGCCGAATATAATTGTCTGATGAGAATGGAATTCCTTTCTTTGCTAATATTTGTGGTGGTAGATTCTCTGCTTTTCTTTTCCTCTCCATTTCCTTTTCTCTCATATTTTCTTCCCTCTTCCAAACTATCTAGTCATTCTCTGAATGCTGATCCTTCGTTCTTCCATATTGGATACTTGGTCGAATTCCATATCCCTCAACTTAGGCCGATTGTCTCCCTAATTTATTTTTTTCCTATTGGTGCTGTGATTTCGGTTCTTCAAGAGTGGTAATAAACTGATAGGTACTCATATTTTCCCTTTTCTATTTCCTTAATCTTTCTTTACGGCTACAATTCTATTCTCTTTTATTTTTTTCTGAAAAGCCAAATGTGACACCTTTTTATGTTCGTTGATTGTGGTTCTGTCCCTTCCTCGCGATTGGAGGTTCATTGGGTTCTAGATATTCTTGAGAAGTGAAGGAGTGCAAGTGTTACTCAGGCAATCAAAACCCTTTTCTTCTATTACTCAATTAAGGTAAATATGTTACCTTATTTTCCTTTGGGTTTAGGCCGAACATGTTCTATTATTCCTTAAGTTGATATTGGTGGTTTTAGGCCACACATATGATCGATCTTGTTTAATAAGATCTGTACATTGTAATATAGAAAATCAACAAGGGCGTGTGATCATTTCTGAATAGCGGTCTTAGAGGACTAAAGTCACCCTCATTCAAACAAGGTTTGGTGCTCGTAGATCTTAGCACGGTTTCGCAAAACAGGTGTGTAACCGTACCTTACTAACGGTAATAGGCGTAAAAGCCGGTAAAGTGTGTACACATACACACTGATTAGACTGTATAAAGGCAAAAGTCGAAAAGCTGAAAGGTTGGGCGTTGAGCGTGCAAACGCTCGTATGGTAAACCAAGCCCACGAAACGTGGGCGTACAATGGAAAAGGCCACCATGAGCAATTTCATGGGCTTAGGCCATAATGGGCCTTAGGCCCATTTACACTGTCTGTAGTGTTATGGTTGCTCGAGTCGCTCAAGAGGACTGTAGGCTTACTGATGGGCCTAAGTGTACTTAGGCCCAAACTGATAGAATGACCGTAATGCCCTTGTAGGGTAAAATGACCATAATACCCCCAAAGGGTAAAATGACTATTTTGCCCCTTGAGGGTAAATGACTGATTTGTCTGTGATTTGGATGACTGATTTGTCTATGATGTAAATGACTGATTTGTCTGTGATTTAAATGACTGATTTGTCTATGATTTAAATGACTAATATGTCTGTGATTTAAATGACTGATTTGTCTGTGATTTAAATGACTAATTTGTCTGTGATTTATATGACTAATTTTTCTGTGATTTAAATGACTGATTTGTCTGTGATTTAAGTGACTGATTTGCCAGTGATTTAAATGACTGATTTGCCTGATGAGTGTATGACTATTTGTAAGATTGTACTGAGTAGGACACTTTGCATACACGAACTATTTATGACATGACATACTGCATGGGGTTGGGATTCTGATATGTAAAGAAGTATCAGATTGGTGGCTCGCCACATTCATCGCATCGCGCCTTTGCACAAGATTATCTTGGCGGCTATCTTCGCGATATTGGTGTCTTTGGCCGGGTGGGTTGATTTTATCCCCACATGGTGTGTTGGTTGGTACGGATGGTGTGTTCGCTGGATTGGGGTGGGTTGCATATTTGCACCGTACTGATACTGTATTGGGTTTAGGCCCACACTGCACTATTACTGAATAGGGCTCAGGCCCAGACTGTTACTGCATATATTGTTACTGATCGACCAATAGGGGATTGCTCACTGATTTTTTGTAAACTCACCCTTTTTTTTAACTGTACAGGTAATCCCCAACCTTAGACGATTTGGAGCCGTGAGGGACTCGGAGGTGGCCACATGATCACTGATATTCTACTTTAAAGTTATTCATTTAAATTTCTTATTGGGTATTGATTCTGTAATAAGGCCTTTTAAACCTAATTTATGTTATTTTTGCTTTATTTATTTGATACTTAACTGATAGTGATAGAACACTGGTTTTCAAAAAGGTTAATTGTTTTGAAAACAACGCATTTTCGCAACATTTTTGGATATTGTTCCCCACAACAAACAATGTTTTTAAAGTAAAGACGTTTTAAATGGTTAGTAAATGGTTAAGATGATTTGAGTTTAAACAAAGAGATTTCAACTTAGAAACGAATTTCCACCAACAAGTCCAATTTTCGCTAAACACTTTAATGTGACACTGCCAGATTCAGCCATAACGTCTAGGTCAGGTTTGGGGTGTTACAAAATCCATCGTTATGCACTCTCATTTCAATTTAGGAATCGAAATAGGCTTAAGAAATCTGATGGAAACCTAACGTTTCGCCTTAACTCGCTAACAAGTTAAGCGTTTAGCCACAAACTCAACTATTTCTCTTTTCATTTTGGGCCACCAATATAATTTTTGTAAATGGCGGTACATTTTTGTTCCACCAGGGTGCAATGCAAAAAGACTATCGTGAGCTTCGCAAAGTATTAATCCTTTCAATTCAGCAACATTTGGAACACAAATTCGATTACGACATTGCTAATACTAAGTTGAGCAAACATTGTGAAACACCCCAAACCTGGCCCACGAGCCTGGACCGAATCTGGTATGTTCCTCAAGCAAACCGATTCAAAGTTCGTTTGTTTCTTTGGAAAAACTTGTGCGATTTTAAGAAAAATATCGTTTTGGGTTGGGCTTGTGTTGAAAACCAAGTTATCTTATATTGAATTCCATTTAATTAAGGTGACAAAACAATTAGGGTTTGTTTTAAAAATAAATTTACCCAACTTTGATTGATAATAATTCGTAAACATAATAATTGAAAATAAAAATAAGGAAAATTCAACTATGGCCTTATTACATCAAGTAAAAAAAACCCAAAATAGAATTCTTAAGTACTTAGATAAAATAAATTGTCCATAATGAATAAAACTTCTAGCTGAGCATGGCCACCACAAGTTCTCGCTCGCCCCAGTCCATCACCGCTCATCACCAAACATGTTCCCACAACGGGGTGAGTCAACAGACTCAATGTGTACACAACACTAAAATTTAATAGATCAGGCATACCATAACGTATCACATGCACATTCATATACAGATAAAATAATGATGCAACCCATACCCAAAACCTAGATGCCATCCGCTACACATCCCCGTACCAACCTGCACACCGTGGGGACTACTAAGTCGACCCTCCATCCGCTACACACCATCGAAGGCAGTCACTGCAGTCGACGTGCTCATCGGCCATATAAAATTCGTGGCATAGCCACTAGATTAAATAATTGTGTCATGCGACACCACATTCAGATAATGTAACCGAAGTTACCACATTCAGATATTGTGACCGAAGTCACCACATTCAGATAGTGAGACCGAAGTCACCATATTCACTTTCCCTTTCTCATATAACCCGAATGCCCATATATCATGCATATCATACTTAGAATCACATTCATGTCACTTTTCACATGTTAAGTATAACATATTTCGTAATCTTAGTAAGAGTAGGAAACGTACCTGAGTACCTTTGTACCACTTAGGGTACCTTAGCCATATTCGCATTCTTATGCATACATACATTAGATATTACCATATAACGTATTAAAAGATAGTGTGGGGTACACACCTGATTTGCTTAACAAATTCCTTGAAATCCCGAAAACCAATCTATTGCTTTAGATCCGTTATCCCCTATATTCGGCCAATCATTTAAACATATTAATAAACCTATTCGGCCACAATCCAAATCCTAGTAGCATTTACACACTTAAAACTTACCTTTGATGCCAATTTGATGACTTTTCAAAACCCGAAATTCCAAATTCTCTCTTCCTTGAATTCGGCTAGCACTAAATTTCTGAGTTGGTTAGTTTCGATTTTTGAATGAATCTTAATTATGAAATAGACCTTTGGCCGAATGTACATATATGTACTTACCTTGCTTTTTAAATCCCAAAAACAAACTCTTAGCTATGGAGATGTCGACAATGACAGAGATCCCGGAGAACCTTTCAAATTTTGGCCCAAAATTCATTAATGGGATTAATACCTTGATTTCGACAAGCCCAAAAATAAGAGAATAAAAATCGATAACCACTTACCTTACCCTTGACCTTGTAATCGACGGCTCCCTTGCTTGAGTCCTTAAGAATTCGGTCTTGAGGCTTAGAAAGAATCGATACTAACTAAATTTTTGGAAAAAGTTTCGGCTAGAACATGGAGTATTTTGGCTTGGCAAAAAGAGAAGAGAAGAGAAGAGAGGAGAGCACTAAGAATTTTGTGCAGAGAAGAGGAGGAAGAAAAATTGATGAGTAGCCCTATTTTCTTCCTTTTATAATGAAATTACTACTCGTAATCCCTTACTTGGCCACCACTCTTCTTTTTTTTGATTACTTTATCCTTTGAATTATCACTCTGTTTAATAATAATAATCCTTCTATTATATCTTCTTTTATCCATTAAAAAAAATAAAAGAAATTAATCCACAATTATCTCTTGAAAATAATCCAAATTAACTCCTTTATTTATCCCCTAATTAGCCGAATTTTAAAGAGGATAAAACTCCTCTTTTGCAAGCCTTGTGCCGTCCACCTCTAGGCTTCTAGAAGAAAAAATAAAACTTCTTTTATTTGCTTCCCATGTGACTCGAACTCGTGCCTAAACCCCTTGCATGTGGCGCCATTTCCATAGCCCTAAGTGGCATCTTCAGCCACTTTTCCAAGCCCGTTTGTGTGTCAAATTTCACATACTTTTTCTTTTAAGGCCACCTTGCCTCAGTTTCCTCTTTTAAACTTTAAAACTCGACATTTCCAAGTCATTTCTAAGTTTCCACAAATTTTCGTTTGGCTCTTTAAACTTGACATTTCATTACATTTCCAAGTTTCCAGAAATGTTCACTTTCCTCTTTTGAATCATTTCCATGCATTTCCGTGTTTCCAAAATGTTGGGATTCTAAATCATTTCCATGCATTTTCAAGTTTCAAAAATGTTCAAAATTTATTCATAACACGTAAGACATGTCATTTCGCATAATTAAACTGAAAATGCATAGGCCCTTTTTCGAGGATGTTACTGATTCTACCCCCTTAAAATAATTTCATCCTCGAAATTTCCTATCTAAAACAATTGAGGGTATTCTTTGTCGCATTGCCTCTTCTCAGCTCCCACGAAGCTTCTTCCGATCCATGATTACGCCATAATACTTTGACTAGGGAACCGACTTCCTCCGTAACACTTTTACATCACGCCCAATATCTAAATCGGCTCCTCCTCGTAGGATAAGTCGGCCTTAGCTCCACTTCTTCAATCCTGGTACCACATGAGATGGATTCAATCGGTGAACGACGTAGCATGGATACATGGAATACGTCGTGCATCTTTGCAATTCGGTGGCAACTCCAATTGGTATGCCACCGCCCAACTCACTTCGCCGATTGACTCGATAGGGCCCTATAAACCTTGGGCTTAACTTCCTGCGACCAAACCTTATCACCTTCTTCCAAGGTGAGACCTTGTAAACACTTGGTCTCCCACTTCAAACTCTATTTCCTTCCGCTTGAGTGCTGTGTATGACTTACGCCTATCGAGGCTTCCTTTAACAGTGCTCGAATTATCTCCACATTCTCTTCAGTTTCAGCCACTAACTCTGGACCCAAAACTCGACGCTCTCCTAACTCAGTCCAACAAGTAGGAGTTTGACACTTCCGACCGTACAACGCTTCATATGGTGCCATCCGAATGCTAGCCTGATTGCTGTTGTTGTAGGCGAACTCTGCTAAAGGTAAGTAGTCTTCCCAACTTCCTCGGAAATCCATCACACAGCCTCTCAACATATCCTTTAACACTTGTATAACCCGTTCAGACTGCCCGTCTGATTGTGGATGAAAAGTCATAGTGAAGTCTAACTTAGTGCCTAAAGCTTGATGAAGTGCCTTCCAAAACCGAGACGTAAACCTTGGGTCTCTATCGGAGATGATCGAAACTGGTATACTCCATGTAACCTCACAATTTCCGCCACATATAACTTAGCCAACTTTTGAAGAGAATAGTCTACTCTTACCGGAATGAGTGCGCGGACTTGGTCAAACGGTCCACTATCACCCATACCGAGTCCTTCTTAGTAGGCGTAAGGGGAAGCCCACTAACGAAGTCCATGGTAATTCTCTCCCACTTCCACTACGAAATCTCAATTGGTTGAAGCAATTCCGATGGAACTTGGTGTTCAGCCTTAACTTGCTGACACGTCAGACATTTCCTCACGAATTCAGTAACTTCCCGTTTAAGATCAGACCAGCAAAATTGTTCCCTTAGATCTCTATACAGTTTAATGCCTCCGGATGCATAGCATAAGGGCTACTATGCGCCTTCCGAAGAATCCTTTGTCTTAACTCCTCGTCTCTCGGCATACAGACTTTTCCCTTATAGCATAATACTCCTTCATCATTAACGCCATAGTCCTTTAATTCTCCGTGCTGTACTTGCTGTAACTTAGCACTTAGGTCCTTATCCGCCAACTGTCCCCTTTTCACCTCATTCAGCCATGTGGGCTTAACTTGTAATTCTGCCAACAGGCTTCCGTCATCATATAAACTTAAGTGAGCGAACATAGCCCTTAGATCCGACACAACCTTCCAACTTAGGGCATCAGCCACTACATTTGCCTTGCCCGTGTGGTACTCTATCGAGCAATCATAATCCTTCAATAACTCCACCCACCTTTGCTGCCTCAAGTTCAACTTCTTCTGAGTCAATAGATACTTAAGGCTCTTGTGGTCTGTGTAGATCACTGACCTTTCTCCATAGAGATAGTGCCTCTACACCTTAAGGGCGAAAACTACAGCTGCCAATTCCAAATCATGGGTTGGGTAGTTAACCTCATGAGGTCTTAACTGTCGAGACGCATAAGCGACCACTTTTCCTTCTTGCATTAGCACACAGCCTAATCCCGTGTGTGAAGCGTCACAGTATACCACAAAATCCTTTCCTGCCTCCAGTTGAATTAACACTGGAGCCTCCGTCAACACCTTCTTAAGCTTTTCAAAGCTCTTCTGTTGCTTATCCGTCAACTTCTTTCCTTAGCAACTTTGTCAAAGGCACGGCTATTGACGAGAACCCTTCCACAAACCTTCTGTAATAGCCTGCCAAACCTAAGAAACTTCGGATCTCAGCCACGGACCTAGGTGGTTTCCAATCCAACACTGCTTCGATCTTCCTAGGATCCACCCTTATACCTTCTGTGGATACTACATGTCCTAAGAATGCCACCTTCTTAAGCCAAAATTCACACTTGCTGAATTTGGCATAGAGCTTCTTCCCCCTTAATACTTCCAACACAACCCGTAGGTGTTCATCATGCTCCTCTTCAGACTTGGAGTACACCAAGATATCGTCGATGAATACAATGACGAACCTATCCAAGTAGGGTTGGAAAACTCGGTTCATCATATCTATGAACGCAGCTGGAGCATTCGTCAACCCAAATGGCATCACCACAAACTCAAAATGGCCGTATCTTGTCCTAAAAGCGGTCTTATGGATATCTGCCTCCTTCACCTTCAACTGATGATATCCCAACCTGAAGTCTATCTTTGAAAACACTACGGCCCCCTTCAGCTGATCGAACAAGTCATCGATCCTTGGCAAAGGATACTTGTTCTTAATGGTCAACTTATTCAACTGATGGTAATCTATGCACATACGCATAGTTCTGTCCTTCTTCTTTACAAACAGACCGGTGCTCCCCATGGAGACACACTGGGTCGAATGAACCCACGATCCAGCAATTCTTGGATTTGAGCCTTGAGCTCAACCAACTCCATTGGTGCCATTCGATACGGGGCAATTGACACAGGAGCTGTTCCTGGTAGCAAGTCTATTCCAAATTCCACCTCCCTATCTGGGGGTATTCCTGGTAATTCCTCTGAAAACACATCTTCAAAGTCCCTTACCGTTCTAACTCCACTAACACCTTTTTCCTTTCCACCCAACACACTCACGAAGGCTAAGAATGCCTTGCACCCTTTCCTAACCATTTTCTCAGCTGTCAACACCGAAACTACGTGGGACAGGTAGTTTCTTCTTTCTCCGATCATTACTACTACTTCATCCTTCGGAGTCCTTAGTTCCATTCGTTTAGCCGTACAATCCAATACGGCTCAGTGCTCTACTAGCCAGTCCATTCCAAGTATAAGTTCAAACTCCCCAAAGGGTAGTTCCATTAAGTCAGTCCGAAAGTTCACTCCCTGAATCTCTGGGGGTACATTCCGAAAGATCTTATCCACCACTACAATTTGGCCTAATGGGCTTACTACAGTCATCTGCCTATCTGAAAGTTCAGAGCCTAAGCCTAGTGTTTCCACTACAATACATGCAACATAAGAATGGGTTGAGCCGACATCAATCAAGGCATAATAAGGCTTGCCATAAATAAAGAACGTACCGGTTATAACATCCGGCACGTCTCCATCCTCCCTCCGGCGAACCGCATAAACCAAACCCGGTTGCCTTGCCTCAGCATTAGCAGTACCTCTGCCCTATGTTCCACATCCTCTGCCAGCACCATTACCTCTGTTATTCGAACCATGACCTCGTTGAGGCTGTTGTCCTCCTCTACCACCGACTAACATTACGAGTCTGGTCGACTTTCATCTGGTTTCTTAGGACAATCCTTGAGCATATGGTCCTGGCCCACACCTAAAACATCCTCCGTCTCTTTTCGGCCTCTTCTAAGTGCTTCTTCCCACAATGCTCACAAGGACGACATCGCCATCCTGCACCGACTTGTCGACCTCGCGCCCATCAACTCTCTAGGCCTCTTTTGAACCTTTCGCACGATCTAAAACCTCTTTTGGGCCTATTCCGATCCATAGTCCGCTTTGTAGCATCCTTATTTCCCTCAGCCACCTTGGCCTTTTCTACTAAAGCAGAAAACTCCCGCTCCTGATGGTGCTATCAACAATCTCAAATCATCCCTTAGTCCGTCCTCAAAACGGACACGGGCGCTCATGCTCGGATGCCACTACTCCTCGAGCATACCACTCAACCTCGTAAATTCAAACCTCATATTCCGCAGAACGGACTTGTTTCCTTGAACCAGCCCTAGAAAAGCTTTCCTTTGTTCATCAGTGTACCTGGTTCCAACATACTTCTTTTGATAAGCTTCCTTAACATAGTCCCAAGTCAGATCCTCAGCTGTGGCACCATCCCCAACAGTTAACCACCATTGGTACGCTTCATCGCGTAATAGTGCCACCATTCCTTTTAACTTCTCCTCAGGGGTCAGATCAAGCTCATCCATGATGCGCTCCGTTACTTCCAACCAGTACTCAGCTGTACTGGGTGCCACACCCGATACTCCACGAAACATTTTAGCTCCATTAGCTCGGAGCCGTTCAGCAATGGACTTACAATTTCTCGAATTTCCTCCCGCGATACAAAGATCTTCTCTGCTTGAGCTTGTCGCCAACACCCACGGTAGGGGGTGGTGGTGGCGGTGGTGTCTCATTGTCAGACCCTTGACCTGATCTAACGGTTTCCGACACGGTCATCCTTCCTCTACCTCATCCACAACGACCACGTCCTCTAGAGCTCATTTCTAACGTCGAGATCTGATTAAGAAGTTTTATGAATTAGTCTTTGTTTCACTTGTTTACCCGCGAAGGAGTTTTATGAAAAGAGTTTTAGGAGTGGTTCTTTCAGTATTCATACATGCACATCTTTTCATTCATTCATACATCCATCAACCAATTATGAACTTTCGTTCATTCAGAGAAACGTTGTGGTTTTCATTGTTGTTGTTTCTCCACTACCCAGGGGTATTTTCGTAATTTTGTCCTATAGGGGTATTTTCATAATTTTTCAAAAGAAAGAGTTCCTTGGTGATTTCGTCACAAGTATTTTGGAATTTTTAAATTCCTGGGGTATTTTGGAAAAATTTTGAAATCTGAGGCCTTTCGATAATTTTGAGATTCCAGGGGTATTTCGATAATTTTTCACAAACCAGGGTAAATTTGTAAAGTTTAATAATTCAGGGGTATTTCAAAAGTTTCAAAACTTGGGGGTTCTTTTTGAAAATTTGTTTTCCAATTCGGTAATGTTGCAAAAATTTTGAAAGTCAGGGTCATTTTGGTAATTTTGTGAGTTAAGGGCAATTTCGTAATTTTCCAAAACTAAGGTATTTTTGATATTTTGCAAATTAGGGTTTTTGAACATTTATAAAATAATGAAATTTTGGGTAAAATTGTTGGGTATTTTGGAAATCTCATAAATCAAGGGCATTTTTGTAATTCACCACTAGGGGTATTTTTGTAATTTCATAAATCAGAAATCTTTCGGAAAATTTTGTAAAGATAGTTCTCACAAATTAAAATAATTTTAAGAGTTTTAAAACTAGGGTTTTGTTGTTTTTATAAAAACACGGCTAGTTCCCTTTCGGGTTTTAGTTATTGTGTTTAGCTTTATGACCGAGTCCTCTTGGTGTGGGGTGAACTAAAGCTACGCACTGTGCAAGATTCGAGTGGAGAGGAGGTGAGTCACGCGGACTGCTTAAATACCAAGCTCCCACCGAAACCATTCCTAGACATGCGCACAAAGGTTGCCACACCCACTGAGCCCTCTAAATTAGGGTGAACCGAAGCTACGCACCAGGTAGGATTCCTGCGAACAGGAGGTGAGTCACTAGGATCTGCTTAAATACTGTGCTCTTAGGATCCAATCCTAGACATGCGCATTGTGGGGTTACCACACCCTAACTCGGTGACTTAGCCCTAGGTTTGTTTAATGGAATTATGTCTTATGCGTTTGTGCTTGAGTAGACTAGTCCTAGGGTTCAAGTTCTTATCATGCTAATCTATGTTCCATTCCATTTCTACCCTTCTACACATCATACTATAAACCACACAAATGGATGAAGTACTTACACGGTGGATCATGGGTCGAGACTTAGGTGCCATGCCGTAAAAAAACTCGCTTATTTCATAAAATACTTTAAAAAACTTACTTGGCTCGATTTGAAAATGTTTTGGGCCTTAGCCCACAAAGTAGAGAGTTTAAAACGGGGCTCGATACTAAATCAAACACTCCCAAACCCGGCCCATGAGCTCGGACCGAACCGTATGATCCTCAAGCAAAACCGATTCAAAGTTCGTTTGTTTCTTGGGAAAACGTGTGCGATTTTAAGAAAAATATCGTTTTGGGTTGGGCTTGTGTTGAAAACCAAGTTATCTTATATTGAATTCCATTTAATTAAGGTGACAAAAAAATTAGGGTTTGTTTTAAAAATAAATTTACCCAACTTTGATTGATAATAATTCGTAAACATAATAATTGAAAATAAAAATAAGGAAAATTCAACTATGGCCTTATTACATCAAGTAAAAAAAACCCAAAATATAGTTCTTAAGTACTTAGATAAAATAAATTGTCCACAATGAATAAAACTTCTAGCTGAGCATGGCCACCACAAGTTCCGCCGTCCCGGTCCATCACTTTGCTCATCACCAAACATGTTCCCACAACGGGGTGAGTCATGAGACTCAATGTGTACACAACACTAAAATTTAATAGATCGGGCATACCATAACGTATCACATGCACATTCATATACGAGATAAAATAATGATGCAACCCATACCCAAAACCTAGATGCCATCCGCTACACATCCCCATACCAACTCGCATTAATCGTGGGGACTACTAAGTCGACCCTCCATCCGCTACACACCGGCGGCGTCGCCGCAATGACGTGCTCATCACCCATATAAAATTCGTGGCCTAGCCACCAAATTAAATAATTGTGTCATGCGACACCACATTCAGATAATGTAACCGAAGTTACCACATTCAGATATTGTGACCGAAGTCACCACATTCAGATAGTGAGACCGAAGTCACCACATTCACTTCCCCTTTCTCATATAACCCGAATGCCCATATATCATGCATATCATACTTAGAATCACATTCATGTCACTTTTCACATGTTAAGTATAACATATTTCGTAATCCTAGTAAGAGTAGGAAACGTACCTGAGTACCTTTATACCACATTAGGGTATCATAGCCATATTCGCATTTTTATGCATACATACATTAGATATTACCATATAACGTATTAAAAGATAGTGTGGGGTACACACCTGATTTGCTTAACGAATTCCTTGAAATCCCGAAAACCAATCTATTGCTTTAGATCCGTTATCCCCTATAGTCGGCCAATCATTTAAACATATTAATAAACCTATTCGGCCACAATCCAAATCCTAGTAGGATTTACACACTTAAAACTTACCTTTGATGACGATTTGATGACTTTTCAAAGCCCAAAATTCCAAAATCTCTCTTCCTTGAATTCGGCTAGCACTAAATTTTTGAGTTGGTTAGTTTCGGTTTTTGAATGAATCTTAATTATGAAATAGACCTTTGACCGAATGTACATATATGTACTTACCTTGCTTTTTAAATCCCGAAAACAAAATCTTGGCTATGGAGATGTCGACAATGACAGAGATCCTGGAGAACCTGTAACACCCCAAACCCGGTCCAAACACTACGACCGAATCTGGTATGTTACGGGGAAAACGTGTTTGAAAATTTTGAGGTTGCACTAGATAGATTTGATAAAACTTTGTTCCTTTTAGAAAACAAGTGGTTTAATATCGTTACTAGAACATCCAGACTTAGTAAAAATTTGATTTCAAGTTCGGATCCAATTGAGTTTCATTCAATTATAAAATCGGTGTGATACCCGATGGTATAGTTAAAAAGATATCGCTTTGTAGGTTTGAAAACGTTGTCTTTCCCAAATTTTAATAAAATTCGTTCCAAGTTATTTTGTTACAGCATATCGAAATCTAACGTGAAGCATAAACATCATAAAGCACATCTTAGAAGGCTTTTACAAATCCAAGATAAAACCCAAATAAAAGTAAATAAGCTAAAGTACCCAAATGCAACGATTGAGCAAAACTTTTACTAAAGCATGGCATGTGCCCGAGTCCATCCCGGCCCAAGTCCGCGTCTACGAATTACGAAATGTTAAAGGAGAGGGTGAGTCGAATGACTCGATGTATAAGTCCCCGCTCCGATGAAACAACATACTAACACACATCATACATAGCAACATAATTAATGCAACCCGATCCTAACCATCCATACACCTTTTCTACCCCGTGTGGTACCAAACCACTGGTGACATATAGTCACAAGGTGTTACCAAAACACTGGTGTCCCAAAGACACAATATCCGTCAATGTGGTACCAAACCACTGGTGTCCCAAAGACACAATTGTGCTACCAAAGCACTGGTGACCGAGGTCACAAATCCAATGATGATGGGGCCAACCCATCATGTGATACCAAATCACTAGCAGACGATCCCATATCTCAAGTGGGGCCAACCCACGGTGGTCAAACCACAGGGACAAGTCGCAATGAGGTGCCAAACCTCTGGTGTCCCAAAGACACAATGTGCTACCAAAGCACCGGTGACCGTAGTCACAAAATCGGTGATGGGGCCAACCCATCGTGTGATACCAAATCACTTTGGCGTCAATCCCGTATCTCACAAGTGGGGCTAACCCACGGTGGTGTTAACCACAGGACGAGACGCCGAGAGGTACAAACCTCTCTGGAGGTGCCAAACCTCTGGTGACCCAAAGTCACAAAGTTGTGTTACTAAAACACTCGGTGCTCGTCAAAGACAAAATACCACCGCTCCTCCACTCGTATCACCCATCAACATACCATACTCATGTAATCATGCATATCATACAATCATGCATCTCATGCTATTATGTCTAATCTCATATCCCGTGTCACATATACCCACACAGTCATGGTAACATATAGATCATCATTAAACTCATAATAATAATACTGACTTACCCGAGTCCAGAATCATACCCTATTAGGGTATCATATCAATCATCACTGTTTCTTTAATCATCACACAGGTTATCAATCATATTACTAAACGGAAGTGTGTTAGTTTACACACACAGAAAAATACGAGTCTAGAAATCCCAACGAATGATCTATGTCCTCGATTATCAAGCTCCTATAACAATCGGCCAACATAGGATTAGGCACTAAGACCAATCGGCCAAAGACATGTAACCCAAAGGAGTTAGTTTCGATCCTTTACCTTGAAGGTGATTTGGTTTCCTACCAAAACCCGAATCAGGCAGTGATTCTTCCTCCAACAATCGGCACCCTAATAAACAAATAGTTAATCACCAAACACCTATAACTTACCCAAAAGAATTGAACTCACAACAATATACCAATAAGGTCAAAAGAGGGAGATGTGGCCATTCGGCCTTGCACTTACCAACACCAACCAAATATTCGACCAAGAAACCACTGGGGGGGGAGGGAGAGAAGGTTCGGCCTTGGTGTTTTACACACACCTATGTTCGGCTTTCAAAGGTGAGAAATGGAGTGTAGACAAGAGAAGAAATAGAGATTACGGCAACAGGTTTTGAGAAGAACAAAAGAAAGTTTGGCAAGTTGATATGGTTTCGGCACACAAAAAGATGGACAAGAAGGATGGAGAAATCGGTTGGGAAGGGAATGGTAAGTTTCGGCACTAGTGTTTTTCAAGAAGAGAGAAGAAAAATGAATAAGAGAACAATTAGTACTAGTTTCGGCTTATGCAGGTGAAGAAGAAGAGAAAATGCAAGGGTGCATTCGGCTAACAAAAAGGTTGAGAGAAAAGAAAAATAAATTCGGCAAGTCTTAGGAATTTTGATCTTTCGGTTTCAAGAAGAATACACAAGGGAATTTACTTGGAAAACATTCAACTTTGGTATAACAAAAGAGACTTTCGGTTTAGGCAAACAATGACCAGAAAGTGCACAAATTTCCAATTGAAATTCGCACTACTCCATCCCCATACTAAACCGTCACTCCCCACCAACTCCCCTAAAATTCGGCCAACATTCCCCATGCACTCTCATCCATACGTTCAAACAAGTTGAACAAGTCTTCCTCCACTATTTGCTCTCCACCTTCCATTTGAATGGGAAGACCAAGTCCAAGGCGAGTTCAAATTTCATACACCTCTTCCCTCCTATGCCGTCCAAAATATAAGCCAAAAAGGAGATTTCGCAGCTTGAACTCTGGACCTCCCACTCTTGCAGATTGACGCCAAACACTAGCTCGGTGGCGCCACACTTGCCACTTTGCTAGCCTTATTTTTGTGATCCAAAACACCCAATAAAACACATATGGCCCACTCTCTTTCAGCTTTCCTCATATAAAGCCAAAAATTAAAATTTTTCTTATCACTCGTGCACACTCCTAGCTTACAATTAAGTCACGAAACTACACAAACAAGCAACATAGCATTCTAACAACATGCGAGAACATGCCAAGACCAAAAATAGCCCCTAACCGGGATATTACGGTTCTACCCCCTTAAGAATAATTTCGGCCTCGAAATTACGGTCAAAAGAGTTGCGGGTATTCTTTGTCTCATCGTATCCTCAGTTCCCACGTGGCTTCTTCCACGCCATGGTTCCGCCAAAGTACCTTGACAGAGGCACGGACTTCCTACGCAGAACCTTCACATCCCGATCAAGAATCGCGCATGGTTTCTCTTCCATAGTCAAATCTGGATTTACCTCGATCTCCTCCTGCTGCTACTACATGTGATGGATCGAACGATACCGGCCAAGCATCGACACGTGAAAAACATCGTGAATCGCTAAGCTCGCCGGCAACTCAAGCCGATACGCCATCGTCCAACTCGTCTCAATACCTTATACGGCCCAATAAACCTCGGACTTAGCTTGCCTTTTCTCGCCAAACCTCGCACCTTCTTCCAAGGCGAGACCTTTAAGAAGACCCGATCTCCCACAAATAACTCTATATCTCTTCGCTTAAGATCGCATAAGATAAGACTTTTGCCGATCCAAGCTTCCTTCAAACGAGCACGGATCAACCTAACCTTGTCCTCGGTCTCAAAGAACCAACTCGGGTCCCAACAATCGACGTTCACCTAACTCGTCCAACATGTAGGTGAGCGACACTTCCTACCATACGCCTCATATGGTGCCATTTTGATGCTTGCTTGGTAGCCGTTGTTATAGGCGAACTCCGGCTAACGGCAGAAACTCTTCCCAAGCGCGCCTCAAGTCGTAACACAACCTCTCAACATGTCTTCCAAGATCTGAATAACCTTTTCATTTGCCGCGTCGCCGATTGCGGGTGAAAAGTCGTCTTTGAAATCAAGCGCGCACCCAAAGCTTTGATGCAACGCTCTCTCGAACCTCGACGTAAACTCGGGATCCCTATCCGAGATTATCGAAAGCGGTACACCGTGTAGCCTTACTATCTCTCGACACATAAAGCTTCGCCAACCTCGGAAGTGAATAGTCCACTCACCGAATGAAATGGGCCGACTTAGTCGACGGTCCACGATAACCCAAATCGAATCTTTCTTGCTTGGCGTAAGCGATAAACCACCGACGAAATCCATAGTTATCCTTTCCCATTTCCACCGAGGATTTTCACCACCAAGCAACCACGACAGAATCGATGTTCAGCCTTGACTGGCGACAAGTCGACACTTCCCAACATACTCTGTCACCTCTTTCTTCAAGCCAAAGCCACCAAAATCGCTCTCTAAGATCCCTATACATTTTACTACCTCCGGGATGCATAGCATAATGATCGCATGCATGCGCCCTGAAGAATCCTCTGCCTACTCAACATCTTTAGGCATACAAGCCTTCCTTGAAAAACACAGAACCTCATCACTAGACAAGTCTGTAACCCTCCAAACCACCATTACGCGCACTTGTAACCTTCGCGCACTCGTAACCTCATCCTCTAATCTTTTTTCTACGATCCGCTCAACCCAAGTAGGCTTAACTGTAGCTCGCGAGAATACTCCCGTCGTCATACAAACTCAAATGGGCAAACATCGCTCTTAAGTCCGAAACAACCCTACGGCTCAACGCGTGCGCCACCACGTTAGCCTTGCGGGTGATATTCAATCGAACAAATCGTAGTCCTTGAGCAACTCAACCCATCTACGCCTCAAATTCAGATCCTTCGAGTCAATAGATACCGGACTCTTATGATCGTGTAGACTATTGATCTCTCACCGTACAAGTAATGCCTCCAGATTTTTAGAGCGAAGACTACAATCGCTAGCTCTAAATCGTATGCGTCGGATAGTTGACCTCGTGTGGCCTCACCGCCGAGAAGCGTAAGCCACAACCTTACCCTCGCATCAAAGACACAACCCAATCCCGTATGAGATGCGTCGCAATACACCGTGAATTCCTTACGACCTCAAAGTTGAATTAAAGCAGAGCCTCGGTCAAGATCTTCTTTAACTTATCAAAACTCCTCATTGTTTCTCGGTCCACACAAACGGTACTCCTTCCTTAACAAACTTAGTCATCGGCACCGCAATCAACGAAAAACCTCTATTTAATCTTGGTAGTATCCCTGCCAAACCCAGAAACTCCGAATCTCACCACTCGACTTAGGAGGCTTCCGGTCGTAATCGCCTCAACTTTCCGAGGATCTACTCTAATCCCCGGTGATACTACATGACCCAAAAACGTCACTTCACTAAGCGAACTCGCACTTCATCGAACTTAGCATAGAGTTGCTTCTCCTCAAAATTTGCAACACCACTCTCAAGTGTGCATCATGCTCTTCTTCCGACCTTGAGTAAACCAAGATGTCGTCAATAAAAACCACGGATTTAAAGCGGTCCGAGATCATCTTTGAAACACCCTATTCATCATATCCATAAAAGCGCTAAGGCGTTAGTCAACCCGAACGGCATTACCGAGAATTCGTAGTGCCGTCGCATCGAGTCCAAACGCCATTTGTCTTATGGATATCCGCTTCCTTAACTTTCAACCGATGGTACCCAAACCTCAAATCGATCTTTGAAAACACCGATGCACCTTTGGTGATCAAACAAGTCATCTATCCGTGGTAACGGATACTTGTTTTTAATCGCCGGCTTATCGGTTGGCGATAATCGATACATATCCGCATCGCACCGTCCTTCTTTTTGACGAATAATACCGGCGCGCCCCACGGTGAAACACTTGGCCTAATGAAGCCTCGATCCAACAGACTCTCGAACCGAGCCTTAAGCTCCACCAATTCCTTTGGCGCCATCCTATATGGAGCAATAGACACCGGCGCGATCCCACGGTAGCAGATCTATCCCAAACTCTACCTCACGATCCGGTGGCAAACCCTAAGCTCCTCCGAAACACATCAACAAATTCCTTAACAAGACGAACCTTCTCAACAAGCAGACTCTTTAGCCTCCAAGGCATACACATGAACCACATACGCTTCACCATTTCTTCCCGACCATCTTTACTGACTTTTAATGCCGATACCACATTGGATAAGTAATCTCTCCTATTACCTATCATAATCACTTCATCTCCTTATCCGTCGATAGAACCATGCGCTTAGCGCGCAATCCACCTTGGCACGGTACTTAACCAACCGGTCCATTCCAAGAATTAGATCGAACTCCCAAACGGCGGTTCCATCGGATCAAGAACAAATACTACCCTTGGAGTTCTAGGGGTACATCCTTATCTGACTTATCTACCACTACAGAGTGACCTAGAGGCTAAATACAGTCATTTGTCTGAAGCGGTTTCGAGTCTAAGTCCATGGTCTCAACTATACTACTAGCAACATACGAATGCGTGGAACCCAAGTCAATTAAAGCAAGATAGTGGAGAACCAAAAATCAAAAACGTACCGGTGATTACGCCCGGCGCGTCGCTCTCTCATGGCGCCTAGTGCATACACACGAATCAGCCGTCGTGCCTCGAACTACCCGCGCACTCTCCGCGGTGCTCCACGACCTCGACCAAATCCATTACCACCTCTCGCCATTACCACGGCCCCTGCGTGGTGGCGGTCCATTACCTCGAACCGACACGGCCCGACTCGGATCGAATCCCTAGCCATCCACGCGGACGGTCCCTAATACGATGATCCGAGAGAACCACACTCGAAGCAACCTTTTCCACCACCCAAAGAACCTCCCAATGGGATTTTCCCACATGCGATTACATAGCGGCGGTCCCTGATTAACAGCAACAGGCCTACCAGACTGGTTCGGCCCACTCGGTCTAGCCCTCTTTTGGGGATTACCCGATGTCCCAGAAGATCCAAAACTCCTCTTATGACGGTTCCTATCCAGATTTTGCCTCACGGATTCCTTAATACCCTCGGCCACCTTGGCCTTCTCAAGCGAACAAAGCAAACTCACGCCTCTGCTGTGGAGCAATCAGCAACCTCAGCTCGTCTCTCAGGCCATCCTCGAAACGAACACACCTCTCATGCTCAGTGGCCACAATGCCCCTGGCATACCTACTCAGCTTCAGGAACTCCGCCTCGTACTCAGCAACAGATCTACTCCCCTGAACAAGCCTCAGAAATGCCTTTCGCTGGGAGTCAATATAACTAGCGCCGATGTATTTCTTTTGATATGCAGCCTTGAAATAATCTCATGTCGGATCCTCACCGCCACATTGTCCCGAACGCGTGAGCCACCATCGGTATGACTCATCCCGAAGAAGCGATACAATCCCTTAAGCTTCTCCTCGGCGAGATAGGTCCGAGATCATCCATGATCCGCTACGCCGCCTCCACCAATATTCGGCGATCTTTGGGAGCAACACCGAAACACCTCGAAAGAATTCAGCCCGTTTGCGGGAGTCGCTCGAGCACGATTTCCTAACTCTGCGCGCCACCACCTATACCGGCTACCCTCTCCAACACTCAAAGATCGTCGCTGCGACAATCGCATCATCCCGGTCGATCTTGGAACTCACCACCTCCGGTGGTGGCGGAACCAGTATCTCACTTTCGACCCTTCTGTCCGATCCTACGGGCTCGTAAAGCGTCATTCTACCTGCGCCCTCGACCACGAGTATTACGGCCACGTCCACCTCGAGTACTCATGACTACACGCCTCACTCTCGATTAAGAAGATTTTTATGCATTAGTATCGTTCCACTTTCTTAACCGCAAGGAAATTTTATGGATGGAGTTTAATCGGGGTTCTTTCGAGCAACAAGGTTTCAATCTTCTATCCTAATTCACCCAAAAGAGTTCATACATCCATTCCTTAACCCTTTCCATACCTACTCACTCTTCTGGACATTCTTTCGCCCATTTCTAACCCAAGGTATTTCCGTCATTTTTCCTACAAGGGTATTTTGTAATAAAGAATATTTTAAAACTTTCAAAATCCGGTCACTTGAAATTTTCAAAATTGGAGAATGTTTTCAAAACTTTGTAAAATACTTCGTTTTGGAAACAGTGGGTATTTTAGTAATTTTCACAACAAACCGAGTTTAGTAAATTTCCAAAATCAAAATTTTCGATTGATATTTTGCAAAGAGGTTTTTTTTTGAAGTTTGTAACATCATTGAAATTTTGAGCAAAATCATTGGGTTGATATTTTATAAACCGAGGGCATTTTAGTAAATTTACCCCTAAGGGCATTTTGTAATTTCCCACAAATCAAGTTTTTCAAGAAAATTGTTGTAAAAATGACATTCTTGGTTTTGAAAGAGTTTATTGCAATAGTTTGAAAACATTGGGGTTGTTGTTTCATTCTTTTTCGAAAATATGGCTAATTCCCTTCCGGGTTTTAGTCATTAGGTTAAGCCTATGACCGAGCCTTCTTGGTCAGGGTGAACCAAAGCTACGCACCAGGTGGGATACCTGCGAAGAGGAGGTGAGTCACGGGGACTGCTTAAATACCAAGCTCTTCCGGATCCTCTCCTAGACATGCGTACAGAGGTTACCACACCCTAACTCAGTGACTGAGTCATAGATTGGTTTAGTTCTTTAAGTCTTATGTTTTGGTGTGAGTGTTTGAGTAATCTAATCCTAGGGTTCAAGTCCTATAAATCTATCTACGTTCCATACCACCTACCCTTCTACAAATAGTAATTCACAAAAGAGTTTAGAACTACTTACAGGCGGTGACTAGTGCTGGGAGACTCGGTGCCATGCCTTATTACCCATACCTTTAAACCAAAATACTTAAAACAACTTTTGAAAACAGTTGGGCCTCAGGCCCACAGCCGAGCTTTTGAACTTGGCTCTGATACCACAATTGTAACACCCCAAACCCGGTCCAAACACTACGACCGAACGGTATGTTACGGGAAAACGTGTTTGAAAATTTTGAGGTTGCACTAGATAGATTTGATAAAACTTTGTTCCTTTTAGAAAACAAGTGGTTTAATATCGTTACTAGAACATCCAGACTTAGTAAAAATTTGATTTCAAGTTCGGATCCAATTGAGTTTCATTCAATTATAAAATCGGTGTGATACCCGATGGTATAGTTAAAAACATATCGCTTTGTAGGTTTGAAAACGTTGTCTTTCCCAAATTTTAATAAAATTCGTTCCAAGTTATTTTGTTACAGCATATCGAAATCTAACGTGAAGCATAAACATCATAAAGCACATCTTAGAAGGCTTTTACAAATCCAAGATAAAACCCAAATAAAAGTAAATAAGCTAAAGTACCCAAATGCAACAGTCTGAGCAAAACTTTTACTAAAGCATGGCATGTGCACCCCGAGTCCATCCCGGCTCCAAGTCCGCGTCTACGAATTACCTGAAATGTTAAAGGAGAGGGTGAGTCGAATGACTCAGTGTATAAGTCCCGCTCCCGATGAAACAACATACTAACACACATCATACATAGCAACATAATTAATGCAACCCGATCCTAACCATCCATACACCTTTTCTACCCCGTGTGGTACCAAACCACTGGTGACATATAGTCACAAGGTGTTACCAAAACACTGGTGTCCCAAAGACACAATATCCGTCAATGTGGTACCAAACCACTGGTGTCCCAAAGACACAATTGTGCTACCAAAGCACTGGTGACCGAGGTCACAAATCCAATGATGATGGGGCCAACCCATCGTGTGATACCAAATCACTAGCAGACGATCCCATATCTCAAGTGGGGCCAACCCACGGTGGTCAAACCACAGGGACAAGTCGCAATGAGGTGCCAAACCTCTGGTGTCCCAAAGACACAATGTGCTACCAAAGCACTGGTGACCGTAGTCACAAATCTGGTGATGGGGCCAACCCATCGTGTGATACCAAATCACTGGCGTCAATCCCGTATCTCACAAGTGGGGCTAACCCACGGTGGTGTTAACCACAGGGACGAGACGCTGAGGTACCAAACCTCCTGGAGGTGCCAAACCTCTGGTGACCCAAAGTCACAAAGTTGTGTTACCAAAACACTGGTGGTGCTCGTCAAGACAAAATACCACTTTGCTCCCTCCACTCGTATCACCCATCAACATACCATACTCATGTAATCATGTATGCATATCATACAATCATGCATCTCATGCTATTATGTCTAATCTCATATCCCGTGTCACATATACCCACAATCCATGGTAACATATAGATCATCATTAAACTCATAATAATAATCTTGACTTACCCGAGTCGTAATCATACCCTATTAGGGTATCATATCAATCATCCTTTGTTTCTTTAATCATCACACAAAGTTATCAATCATATTACTAAGCGGAAGTGTGTTAGTTTACACACCTGAAAAATACGAGTCTAGAAATCCCAACGAATGATCTATGTCCCTCGATTATCAAGCTCCTATAACAATCGGCCAACATAGGATTAGGCACTAAGACCAATCGGCCAAAGACATGTAACCCAAAGGAGTTAGTTTCGATCCTTTACCTTGAAGGTGATTTGGTTTCCTACCAAAATCCGAATCAGAGTGATGATTCTTCCTCCAACAATCGGCACCTAATAAACAAATAGTTAATCACCAAACACCTATAACTTACCCAAAAGAATTGAACTCACAACAATATACCAATAAGGTCAAAAGAGGGAGATGTGGCCATTCGGCCTTGCACTTACCAACACCAACCAAATATTCGATCAAGAAACCACTGGGGGGAGGGAGAGAAGGTTCGGCCTTGGTGTTTTACACACACCTATGTTCGGCTTTCAAAGGTGAGAAATGGAGTGTAGACAAGAGAAGAAATAGAGATTACGGCAACAGGTTTTGAGAAGAACAAAAGAAAGTTTGGCAAGTTGATATGGTTTCGGCACACAAAAAGATGGACAAGAAGGATGGAGAAATCGGTTGGGAAGGGAATGGTAAGTTTCGGCACTAGTGTTTTTCAAGAAGAGAGAAGAAAAATGAATAAGAGAACAATTAGTACTAGTTTCGGCTTATGCAGGTGAAGAAGAAGAGAAAATGCAAGGGTGCATTCGGCTAACAAAAAGGTTGAGAGAAAAGAAAAATAAATTCGGCAAGTCTTAGGAATTTTGATCTTTCGGTTTCAAGAAGAATACACAAGGGAATTTACTTGGAAAACATTCAACTTTGGTATAACAAAAGAGACTTTCGGTTTAGGCAAACAATGACCGAAAGTGCACAAATTTCCAATTGAAATTCGGCACTACTCCATCCCCCCATACTAAACCGTCACTCCCCCACCAACTCCCCCCTAAAATTCGGCCAACATTCCCCCATGCACTCTCATCCATACGTTCAAACAAGTTGAACAAGTCTTCCTCCACTATTTGCTCTCCACCTTCCATTTGAATGGGAAGACCAAGTCCAAGGCAGAGTTCAAATTTCATACACCTCTTCCCTCCTATGCCGTCCAAAATATAAGCCAAAAAGGAGAGATTTGCAGGCTTGAACTCTGGACCTCCCACTCTTGCAGATTGACGCCAAACACTAGCTCAAGTGGCGTCACACTTGCCACTTTGCTAGCCTTATTTTTGTGATCCAAAACACCCAATAAAACACATATGGCCCAGCTCCTTTCAGCTCCCCTCATATAAAGCCAAAAATTAAAATTTTTCTTATCACTCAGGCACACTCCTAGCTTACAATTAAGTCCTGAAACTACACAAACAGCAACATAGCATTCTAACAACATGCAGAACATGCTAAGACCAAAAATAGCCCCTAACCCGGGATATTACAGAACCCTTCAAATTTAAGCCCAAAATTCATTAATGGGATTAATACCTTGATTTCGACAAGCCCAAAAATAAGAGAATAAAAATCGATAACCATTTACCTTACCTTTGACCTTGTAATCGACGGCTCCCTTGCTTGAGTCCTTAAGAATTCGGTCTTGAGGCTTAGAAAGAATCGATACTGACTAAATTTTTGGAAAAGGTTTCGGCTAGAACATGGAGTATTTTGGCTTGGAAAAAAGAGAAAAAAAGAGAAGAGAGGAGAGCACTAAGAATTTCGGCAAAGAAGAGGAGGAAGAAAAATTGATGAGTAGCCCTATTTTCTTCCTTTTATAGCCGAAATTACTACTCAGAATCCCTTACTTGGCCACCGCTCTTCTTTTTTTTTTGATAACTTTATCCTTTGAATTGTCACTCTGTTTAATAATAATAATCCTTCTATTATCTCTTCTTTTATCCATTAAAAAAAATAAAAGAAATTAATCCACAATTATCTCTTGAAAATAATCCAAATTAACTCTTTTATTTATCCCCTAATTACCCAAATTTTAAAGAGGATAAAACTCCTCTTTTGCAAGCCTTGTGCCGTCCACCTCTGGGCTTCTAGAAGCAAAAATAAAACTTCTTTTATTTGCTTCCCATGTGACTCGAACTCAGGCCTAAATCCCTTGCATGTGGCGCCATTTCCATAGGCCCTAAGTGGCATCTTCAGGCCACTTTTCCAAGCCCGTTTGTGTGTCAAATTTCACATACTTTTTCTTTTAAGGCCACCTTGCCTCAGTTTCCTCTTTTAAACTTTAAAACTCGACATTTCCAAGTCATTTCTAAGTTTCCACAAATTTTCGTTTGGCTCTTTAAACTTGACATTTCGTTACATTTCCAAGTTTCTAGAAATGTTCACTTTCCTCTTTTGAATCATTTCCATACATTTCCAGGTTTCCAAAAATGTTCATTTCTAAATCATTTCCATGCATTTTCAAGTTTCCAAAAATGTTCAAAATTTATTCATAACACGTAAGACATGTCATTTCTACAATTAAACCGAAAATGCATAGGCCCTTTTCAGGATGTTACACATTGCCTGTAACTCAATGTTGCCTTTCTACTCAATACATCAGCTACAATGAGCTTTACCAAGGTGGTAATCGATAACGTAATCATTATCCTTCAAAACTTCAACCCAACGACACTATCTCAAATTCAACTCCTTTTGATTTAGGAGGTATTTAAGACTTTTGTTATCAATATAAATATGACACTTTTCACCATACAAATAATGCCTCTAGATCTTTAGAGCAAAAACCACAGCGGCTAGCTTTAAATTGTGCGTTGGATAGTTGCGTTCATGCATTTTTAGTTGGCAAGACGTACCCAATCACTTTCCCATCTTGCATCAAAATGAAGCCCAAACCACTCAAAATAGCATCATTATATATCATCAAGTCTTTCCCTGATTTAGGCAAGGTTAGAGTTGGTGCTTTAGTTAATATCTATTTCAATATTTCGAAACTTTCCTGGTAGTGATTGCTATAAACAAATTTAACATTCTTTTGTAAAATATTTGTCATCGGCATGGTTATTTTCAAAAACCCAATAACAAACCTTCGATGATAACCAATGAATCCAAGAAAATTGCGGACTTCCAACATATTTCTCGATGCTTGCCACTGTACAATGGCCTCATTCTGTTTTTGATCAACTCAAATCCCATCAATCGAAATAACGTATCCAAGAAACACAACCTCAGGTAACTAGATTTAGCAGTTTTTAAGCTTTTTGTATAATTACTTTTCTTCCAACACTTGCAAAACAATCCGAAGATGTTGTTCGTGCTCAGCATCAGATTTCGAATAGATCAAAATGTCATCAATGAAAACTACCAAAATTGATCCAGATAGGGCTGAAAAATATGGTTCATGAGGTCCATGAATATCACTGGAGCATTTGTCAAACCAAAAGGCATCACCAGGAATTTATAATGCCTGTAATGGATATGGAACGTCGTTTCTGGTACGTCACTATCTTTCACTTTGAATTGATAGTAACCCAATCTCAAATCGATCTTAGAAAAGACTGAAGCTCCTTTCAGTTGATCAAATAAGTCATCGAAACAAGGTAGGGGTACCAATTCTTAATCATCTACTTATTCAGTTACCGATAATCTACACAGAGTGGCATTGAGTATTCTTTCTTTTAACGAACAACACTAGAGCTTCTCAGGGCAATATACTAGGGTGTATAAAGTTACGGTCCAGTAAATCTTGAACTAAACTTTTACTTCCTTCAGCTCCATCGATGTCATAGGAAAAGGGGAAATTGACACTGGAGTTATACAAAGGAACACTTCAATTGCAAATTCAACTTTCCAATCTAGTGGTAATCTCGATAATTCTTTGAGAAACACGTCAAGAAATTCACAAACAATTTGGATCTTGCTGATCTAGATATCAATAGCGTTCAAGTTAATAACATAGGCCAGAAAAGCTTCACAGCCTTGATTTAGGAGTTTATTAGCTTAAACTGTTAAAAAGGTAGGAAAAATATACATACAGGGGTCACACGGCCGTGTCCCCTGGCCATGTGCGAAAGCTAAGCTCGTGTGTGATAGAACACATAGTCTTGTCACTAATCGTGTGTAAGAGCTCAGCCCGTGTGAGATAGGCCACACGATCGTCTCCCTAGACTATGTAACCAACTGTGACCGTGTGCACCAAAATCACCTAAAATTTTGTAAATCACACAGTCATGCCATGAGCCCGTGTACGGCACACGGCTATGTGCGAGGCCATGTCTCAGGCCATATGAACCTATAGTTACCTTTCAAAAGAAGTTTTCTAACGAAATTATCTTAGGCAACAAGCCTTCCATTTTAAACCATCTTCGACCACTTCAAAAACAAATCAAAACCTGCCAAAACCATCATTTTAAATCACCATCCTATGTGCCTAACCAATATGCAAAAATTGGCACCTCAACCATTTCCATAATACCAAGCACAACCAAAAGAAAATAGAAATACCGATTCAGTAATCACTAAATGGCACATTCACTATCAAATACTCAAGCACAAATTAACCATTCAATCAATCTCATGTTTTTAACATCAAACTCACCAAAACATCTCCTAAACATAACCTAATCCTATCATATATCATTCCATATCCAAGAATCAACCAAAACACATTGCATAGCATGATATTTCCTCATTCATAAGGACATTAGGCATATAACCCAAGCAACCTAACAAGTCATAAACAACATGACTATTACCCTCACATATATACACAGTCTCAAAAATGTCAACAAGATACAAAATGATCGTTAATAGTACAGAACATCCTAGGTACATCCTAATACAAAAATGAACAATCACCAACACTTGAGTTCAGGAATGTCATTGGATGTTGAGTCGATGATAAGTACTTAAACTGCACAGAGAAAAACTAAATTGTACGTTAAGTGTAACTCAATGATATTTCTATAATTTGAACATTAAAAACATATTGTAAGTCATAAGAATGCATAAATTAAAATAAATATCATATGCAATGTTCAAGATCAATATACCAAAATTAAGGCATGACAATCTTATTCCATAAGTTATTTGATAGCACAACTGATATAATAGCACATTTCTTCTCAATTTCCAATTCCTTGGATTCATTGATTATAATCAATCAATATTCACAATTCAATTCACCATTTCATGATGCATTTCACATTTCATTTCCATTTCTCATCATTTTCCATTTCAATAACGAGTATCTTGATTTTACCATTTATTTTCCTATTAACATGACTCGGGATCTGACGAGTACAGGGATCTAACCAACATACCAATTCGGCACCCAATGCCTTGTCGGATAAAATCGAAACAAATAATTGTGCCCAACGCTATAAGTAAATTGACATCTGGTGTCTCATCAGTTAAACTAAAACAAATTGGCACCCAGTGCCTGCTCGACTCGTAGTCAAAGTAACCTTGATCTCTTCCTATCCTATGGCATGCCCACTATATCTGACTTTGCTCGAACAGTTAATAGGGTTTCCATTTAGTATTCAATTATGAACTAATACCTTATATCATATTTAGTTTCAATATGTAAACATTTATTCAACATATATATAGCAACCACAATTATCCAATACTTACTCAATTTTCACATTTATAAAAAATACACACATTTCTCAAATACACTCAATTTAACCCTTATAACTATCAATCGATTCAAATCACCTCAAATGAACAAGAAATCTCACCTCATATTTTTACCATATGCAAACAGTTCAAAATGAAGTAATTACGAGTATTTCGGACGATAGAAACATAAACCGTAAACTCTGAGCTATTCGTCAAAGACTTTGTATTTTTCTTTCTTTTTTGAGGAATCCGGGTCGACGTTAGCTATGGATTAAAAACAACATACAAAATTATCAATATAAAACCATTTTTTACATTGAATTTCTACTTTAAGAAACTTTTTCATTTTATTCAATTTAGTCCCTAAAATCGGGACTAACATAACTTTCACATTTAGTCTTCTAAATTTTTTTCGAATTCACTACAGTCCTTATAAGAATTCTTATTTTTCAATTTTACCACAAATTTCACAATTTATGCATTTTAGCCCCTATTGCATAGAATCATCAATTGACTTTACCATTTAGTCCTTTTTCACATATAACCTTAAAATCTATCAAAATAACACTTTAAGCTCCAATTATTCAACAATGGTAACATCCTCAAAATTTTAACGGTAACGAAAACTAAGACATGGGTCAGGTAGCCTCAGCTTCAAGAGTTCCGTGTAACACCCTATACCTGGTCCATTCACCAGACCTGAGCTATAGGATGCTACAATAGTAAACTGAAACATTCATAGGTAATTTATTAAAGATACTTAATAATAAATAAATACAAGTTAACTCCATGTTAATTATGTATTACAATCAAAATCATGTCTTAATCGGGCTTACATAAACCTTTGAGCAAGTTGAGAACTAAATTGGGACCAATATGAAACATTTACAAATTAACAAGCATAAATGCAAAATAAGGGTCACACGATAATGTGGCTAGGCCATGTGCCAACCTGAGGCCGTGTGGTGCAAGGCCACATGCATGTTTCCTCAAACTGTGTAATAACCTAATGTCATGTAATATAAGGTCACACGGCCAAGTCTCCAGGCCGTGTAGCAACCTGTGGCCGTGTGAACTAAAAATCACCCTAACGTGTAGCACACAAGGCCATGTGGTAGCCTATGTGCAACATAAATGACCTATTTGTGCAAGCTTTCATACCATTTTGATCGTGTCCAAACTAACTATGACAACGAATAAGGCAAGTGATCGTGTCAAAAAGTCTTAAATTTTATATAATGAATGATCGAGCCTAGAAACTAATTATGACAACGATTGAGGCAAGCGCACCTATCATTTGGTAGTATAGCTATGGCAAGACCGGAAGTATCGTATCCTCAAGGACCAAGAGTACTAGTAATTACTATCATTTTATTATTCAGCCTAAGAATTAAGGGAATTGTCGTTTAATCTAAAACTAACTAATTACTAAGCTAAAGATGCTAAGACACAGAGAATGAATTGGGAAAATACTTTTGGGAAAAACCAATTGATTAAGACAATACCCGAGGAAGAATCCATCTAGACTTCACTTGTTATTTAACTCTGAACCAAACGATTTATTCACTTGACTTGATCCGTAGGATTCCCTAATTTATATTAATACCTCTCTCGAGGCTACTTACGTCTAACCCTAGGTTGATTAATTGAAATATCTTTCTAATTAAAACCCCTAGAGTTGCATTAACTCGGTCTATGGACTCCCATATTAGGTTTGACCCTAATCCGGTAGATTTTCGTCATCCTATCTCTAGGGTTGCAATCAACTCCGCTTAACTATGCTCGATCTGCTCTTAAACATGGAATATTGCTCCACTACCTAAGCACATCAATACTTGAATCAATATCCTGAAATATTAAAACAAGAATTAAGAACACATAATTAAGGACAAATCAAGTATTTATCATACAGTTCAAAAAACAATAACAAGATCCACCTTAGGTTTCATCCCCATCAGATATTTGAGGGGTTTAGTTCATAATTGTAAAAGAATACATCGCAGAAGAAAATATAAAACAAAACATAAGAAAAATCCTAAAACCTCCTGAAGGAAATCGAAGGGAAGATCTTCCGTCTTGAGTATGATTCCGACTTCTTGAGATGAATTAACTGGCTTTCTTCGAGTATATCCCACAATTCGGCCTCTCTGGCTTGGCTCCTTGGCCTACCTGCACACCCCCCTTTAGGTCACACTTAGGGTGTTTATATAGGCTTTTAGAACTTCTCTCTTTGCCCCTAAGTATCCTAATCCGAATGGAATTAAAACAGGTCACGGTAGGGACAAGCTCGTGTGGCACGCCCGTGTGAATCGAGCCCAGGCCGTATTTGGGTCTGCTAAAGTGGCACGATCGTGTGGTTCGGGCTCAGGCTGTGTGAATTTCGTACTTTGGCCCATTTTCTCCGTTTTTGGCCTTTTCTCATTCTTTTCATCCTCCGGTGCTCTCTTAAGTATAAAACATGAAATTAAAGGATTAGGAGCACCAAATTCCACAATTCAGGGAATAAATCAACCAAAAGTATGCTAAACGTGATATTAAAATATATATATATTACGGTTTATCAAATTCCCCCACACTTAAGAATTTTCTTGTCCTCAAGCAAAATTCTCAACTCACAATTAAAATGAACTTCCTTAATTCATAATATTCATCAATACTGTCTCATCATAATTCAAAGATAATTCATACATTGATAATTTAAGTAGAAGAGTCCTAAAGATTCGAACAGTCAAAGTTATAGATTTTATAGCACGAAAGCATAGGTGTTTCCCGTTACCTAAATAATTACCTCTGATTCGAAACTAACAAGAATTGACATCCTCACTAAAGATTCACTCAAATCACTCAAAAGTGTTTAAGGTTCAAATTAAGCACTCAAAAGTCAAACATGAAAAGTTAATCCCATAGGCTTGTATGAAAATCAAATGTCCACCACTATAAAATGAGATGATACATAAATCAAAAGGTCTTTAAAAAGGGTTAAAGGTGTGGATAAAGGCTGAATTAAATGGTTATAATCGAGATTAAATTAACAATTTAACTAACTTAAAAAGATGAACTAAGATTCGAATAATTAATTTAATTAAAACTTCATTACTAATAATACGAGTTTCTTCTCAATTTGTGGAATTTAAATGTGTAAGCTCACCTAATCATAGAACTAATAAATATTGTTCATTTTTTTTAAGAACAAATCAAATAAATAGATTTTAATGATTGAAATAAAGAATGTAGTTAAGCAACTGATCAAATCAAATCTCGATATAAGGGTAGTCAAGAGTAATGGTGATAAAAAATACAAGATGGGTTTTGGGTTAAAATTAGTAGGTGAGTCAATAAAAGGGTTGTTAAGATCAAAGGGGTTCACTAGGGGTTAATTGTGAGGGTAGGCTTTTAGTGGAGTAAGTGGGTTAAATCCTAAGTGCCTTTATCATCTCTGTATATCAAATCAATGATGTGGTCTTGACATGTATAACCGAAACAAGTTCTAGAATAACAAATAAATGTTGACACACTCATAATCAATAAAGTGAGCAGGAAAAGAATGTATGCTCTAAAAGGCTCAAAATCTCACAAAAATTATGGGTTTTTGATATCAACCTTGTAAATTTCTGACTTCAACTAGTAATTAATTTAGGTAGACAACCTAAAAAATTTTAATTTTTGAAAATAGACTCATTATGCTTGATTCGCTAGTCTCCTAAAGTTAAATCATCAGTGCACAATTAACAATGACTTAATCCAAAACATATCAATAAAAATCATGAATCAAAGGAAAGTTCATTCTAATAGTGATCGTGTCAGAAAGTCTTAAAATTTATATAATGAATGATCGAGCCTAAAAACTAACTTATGACAACGATTGAGGCAAGCGCACCTATCATTTGGTAGTATAGCTATGGCAAGACCGAAAGTATCGTATTTAAGGACCAAGAGTACTAGAAATTACTATCTTTTTATTATTCAGCCTAAGAATTAAGGGAATTGTCGTTTAATCTAAAACTAACTAATTACTAAGCTAAATATGCTAAGACACAGAATGAATTGGGAAAATACTTTTGGGAAAAACCAATTGATTAAGACAATACCCTAGGAAGAATCCACCTAGACACCACTTGTTATTTAACTCTGAACCAAACGATTTACTCACTTGACTTGATCCGTAGGATTCCCTAATTTATATTAATACCTCTCTCGAGGCTACTAACATCTAACTCTAGGTTGATCAATTGAAATCTCTTTCTAATTAAAACCCCTAGAGTTGCATTAACTCGATCTATGGACTCCCATATTAGGTTTGACCCTAATCCAGCAGATTTTCGTCATCCTATCTCTAGGGTTGCGATCAACTCTACTTAACTATGCTAGATCTACTCTTAAACAGGGAATATCCCTCCACTACCTAAGCACATCAATACTTGAATCAATATCCTGAAATATTAAAACAAGAATTAAGAACACATAATTAAGAACAAATTAAGTTTTTATCATACAGTTAAGAAAATAATAACAAGATCCGTCTTAGGTTTCATCCCCCTCAAGTATTTAAGGGGTTTAGTTCATAATTGTAAAAGAATACATCTCAGAAGAAAATATAAAACAAAACATAAAAAAAAAAAACCCTAAAACCCCTTGAAGGAAATTGAAGGGAATATCTTCCGTCTTGAGTATGATTCTGGATTCTTGAGATGAATCAACTGGCTTTCTTCGAGTATATCCCACAATTCGGCCTCTCTGGCTTGGCTCCTCGGCCTACCTGCATACCCCCTTTGGGTTACACTTAGGGTGTTTATATAGGCTTTCGGAATGTCTTTCTTTGCCCCTAAGTATCCTAATCCGAATGGAATTAAAACAGGTCACGGCAGGGACATGCCCCTGTGGCACGCCCGTGTAAATCGAGCTCAAGCCGTGTTCAGGTCTGCTAAAGTGGCACTGACGTGTGACTCAGGCCCAGGCCGTGTGAATTTCATACTTTGGCCCATTTTATCTGTTTTTAGCCTGTTTCTCGTTCTTTTCATCCTCCGGTGCTCTCCTAAGAATAAAACATGAAATTAAAGGATTAGGAGCACCAAATTCCACAATTCAGGGAATAAATCATCCAAAAGTATGCTAAATGTGGGATTAAAATATGTATATATTACAGTTTATCAAATACCCCCACACTTAAGCATTTTCTTGTCCTAAAGAAAAATTCTCAACTCATAATTAAAATGAACTTCCTTAATTCATAATATTCATCAATAGTGTTTCATCATAATTCAAAGATAATTCATACTTTGATAATTTAAGTAGAAGGGTCCTAAAGATTCGAATAGTCAAAGTCATAGTTTTTATAGCACGAAAATATAGTTGTTTCCCCTTACCTAAATAATGACCTCTGATTCGAAACTGACAAGAATTGACATCCTCACTAAAGATTCACTCAAATCACCCAAAAGTGTTTAAGGTTCAAATTAAGCACGCAAAAGTCAAACATGAAAAGTGAATCCCATAGGCTTGTATGAAAATCAAATCTCCACCACTATAAAATGAGATGATACACAAATCAAAAGGTCTTTAAAAAGGGTTGTAACGGGGCTTGGGTTAAAGGTGTGGATAAAGGCTGAATTAAATGGTTATAATCGAGATTGAATTAACAAATTACCTAACTTAGAAAGATGAACTAAGATTCGAATAATTACATTAATTAAAACTTCTTTACTAATAATACGAGCTTCTTCTCAAGATGTGGAATTTAAACGTATAAGCTCACTTACTCATAGAACTAATAAATATTCTTTGTTTTTTTAAGAACAAATCAAATAGATAGATTTTAACAATTGAAATAAATAATGTAGTTAGGCAACTGACCAAATCAAATCTCGGTATAAGGGTAATCAAGAGAAATGGTGATAACAAATACAAGATGGGTTTTGGGTTAAAATTAGTAGGTGAGTCAATAAAAGGTTTGTAAAGATCAAAGGGATTCACTAGGGGTTAATTGTGATGGTAGGCTTTTAGTGGAGTAAGTGGGTTAAATCCTAAGTGCCTTTATCATCTCTGTATATCAAATCAATGATGTGGTCTTGACATGTATAATCGAAACAAGTTCTAGAATAACAAATCAATGTTGACACACTCATAATCAATAAAGTGAGCAAGAAAAGAATGTATGCTCTAAAAGGCTCAAAATCTCACAAAAATTATTGGTTTTTGATATCAACCTTGTAAATTTCAGACTTCAAGGTAATAATTAGATTCAGGTAGACAACCTAAAAAATATTAATTTTTTGAAAATAGACTTATCATTCTTGATTCTTTAGTCTCTCAAAGTTTAAATCATCAGTGCACAATTAACTATGACTTAATCCAAAACATATCAATAAAAATCATGAATCAAAGGAAATTTCATTCTAATAGTAATATGAGAAAAATTCTTAAGAACAAGACATAATTCAGTGATTTGAGAAAAATGCAAAAACTTAGGAACTTTTCAAAATAAAATTCACCCCCCTACACTTAAAATATACATTGCCCTCAATGTACAAAGATATATATGAAACCATAAGAGATAGGGAGTGGTGAAACTTCCTGAATTTTGGATGGATTCCTTAAGTTGGAAGTGTAGAAATTTTATTCGGAGGTGAAAGATAAGTTTGGATGAGGCGTCTTTGGTGGTGGTGTGGTGGCCACCAACAATATCTGTGCTAGATGAAGAAATTGGAAAGCTCGTGAATAATTAACCTGGAAATAATAAGAATAATTCAAAATAAAATAATTATATATTTAAAGAAAATAAAAATAAAAAGATAGAGTGTAAAAAGTGAAAATGAAACTAAATGAAAAGATTAATGGACTGAAAAGTCCTTATTGTTAGATGGTTCGCGAGGTGGGTGTGATTTCTAAAGCGTGGTGTGGTGATTCCCTAACAGCCTTTAGAACCTAAATCAAAGAAAACAAAATAAAATAGACTAAATTAAGCATAAGAGAAATAAAGAAAAGGAAAATCAAGGAGAAGAGAAAGGAAAAAGCGAAATGAAATGGACTCAAAAGTCCTTGTCTTATTGAGTTAATGGAGCGGCCGGCATGAACTTAAGTAGATCAGTCTCGCAGAGCGAGACTGTGTTAGGATCCTTCTGTTTCTTCGACATGGATAAGGTGCAGGTCAAGAATTTGGATAATGAAAAAGGGGGAAAATAAAAAAGGGGGGGAGTGTAAAGGGTATGGAAGAAGGGGAATGGGGAGTAGGTGAGAATGGGAGAGGGGTGTTTTAAATAGAAATCTTATATCTAGTACATCCCCACGCCCGTGTGTCATGGGCGTGTTAAGTCTCATCGCATGGCCGTGTGGTGGTTCGTTCGCTTCTCCCACGCCTGAGTGCAGGTCGCCACGCCCGTGTTGATGAAACAGTGTCGACCACGGCTGTATCGTACGACCTTGGTGTTTAGACTAAGCCCGTGGCTTGAAGATATTTTTCATTCCTGTTTTGTACTATCCCTGCCATGCCAGTACGAAAATTCGTAGTGTCCACATGGACACGGCCACGCCCGTGTGCAAGGCCGTGTGGTATGGAAATCTATGTGGTTAGTTTGTAGTCAGATGCTGAAAGAAAAAATAAAAATAAAATAAAACAATAAGATAAAAATATAAAAATTAATTGGGTTAGTGCTCGGGTTGCCTCCCGAGAAGCGCTCTTTTAAAGTCTTAAGCTAGACTTACCTCTCATTCGCACATTCATGGTGGTTTGAGGAGTTGAAAATCCTTTCTCATGCATTCAGTTCTATTATCAGTATATAGTTTGAGTCGAGTAGTGTTTACTTTAAAAGTGCTGAATATAGGATTACTTACCTCGACCGTTCCGTATGGGAAGACATTAAGTACCTTAAAAGGGATTTCTTCGTTTGTATTAAGGTCGGAAGGGGCAATCCGAGGGTCTGTTTTATATAATAATACCTGATTTCTGATCTTAAATTTGTTTGTCTCATAGAGTGGCTTTGGTTCTGCTTCGTGTATTTCTATTTTTTCCTTGAAATGTGTCTTCCACTTGTCTAGTTCATTGATCTGAAGTCTTCGTTCCTCATGAGTTTTTTTCTTTTTGGCATGAGGTCTAAGATCTGGCTCAGTTGTGTAGTTCCGTGGTGTTTTTTGTAAAGAAGGTTGAACCAAATGGTCATTAATGGAATTTATATTCTCACCTTGATTACTTGATGTCCTAGTTGAGTCAAGAGCCTGAATAGTAATTGATTCATCACCTACACGAAGTATGAGTTCTCCTATACCAATATCAATTTTAGTTCTAGCAGTTGCTAAAAAGGGTCTTCCTAAAATTAAAGGGATATTATTGTCTTCATCCATGTCTAAAACGACAAAGTCTACTGGGAATATGAATTTGTCAATTTTCACGAGTACATCTTTAATTATACCCCTAGGAATTCTAATAATTTTATCAGCCAATTGAATGCTCATCCTAGTTTTTTTGGGTTTCCTTAGACTTAGCTGTTTAAACATTTTATAAGGCATAACATTTATGCTTGCACCTAAATCAGCTAAAGCATTATCAATAGATAAGCTACCAATTAAGCATGGAATTGTAAAACTCCCTGGATCTTTTAATTTTTGTGGTCGTTTATTTTGCAGAATTGCTGAGCATACTGCGTTTAGTTCTACATGCGACTCTTCGTCTAACTTCCTTTTGTTTGTTAAAAGCTCTTTTAAAAATTTCCTTGAATCTGGCATCTGTGAAAGAGCTTTCAAGAAACGGTAAGTTAATATGTAATTTCTTTAAAAGTTTGAGAAATTTACCGAATTGTTCATCTGTGTTGTCTTTCTTCATCGCATTGGGGTATGGTATACGAGGTTGGTATTCTTTGATTACTGGTTTTGGTTTGTCATGGATTACCTCAACCTTACCTTCCTCTACAACATTCTCTTACCTTAATTTGGGCTCATCTAACCCTTCACTATCTTGAGCTGTTATGGCTTGAAGTTGCTCCTTCGGGTTAGTTTCAGTGTTGCTTGATAGGCTTCCTTCTGGTCATTCTGAGATCAACTTAGCAACTATCCTAATTGGTTGTTGATCCCTTGAATCGATGCTTTTTGATTTTTAAGTGTTGTCTAGGTGTTTTGAAAGTGAGTTTTTGACACCGCGATGAATTTTGTCAGCATCTCTTCAAGGTTCTGCTTCTTCTCTTATGGGTAGGTTTGCTGTTGGAAGCCTGGGAGGGGTTGCTGTCTTCGATTTCCTTGACCACCCTATGAAAAATTGGGGTGGTTCCTTCAACCTGGATTGTAAGTGTTACTATAAGGGTTATTTTGAGGTTTAAAATTGTTACCCATATAATGAGCTTGCTCATTTTCAGCGTTCGGGTTGTAAGGCAGATATTATGTGTTGTATATCCCCCTTCCATTCATATCGCACTGTATAACAGGATGTACCTACGAAGAACCACATAAACCATCAATTTTCTTAGTCAAAAGTTCTACCTGGTTTGATAGCATGGTTACTACGTCTAGGTTGAAAACACTGGTAGCTTTTGTTGGCCTTATCCTCGTGACTTGCCACTGATAGTTATTCAGTGACATCTCTTCAATGAATTCGTAGGCAGCCTTAGGTGTTTTGTTATTCAAGGTTCCGTCGGTGGCTGAATCAATCAATTGTCTGGTTGAGGGGTTCACACCGTTGTAAAAGGTTTGGACTTGTAGCCACAAGGGTAATCCATGGTGTGGGCACCTTCTCAATAAATCCTTGTATCTCTCCCAAGCATCGTAAAGTGTCTCTAAACCCATCTGTACAAAAGAAGAGATATCATTCCTCAACTTAGCCATTTTAGCCGGTTGAAAGTATTTTAACAAAAAAATTTTGGTCATTTGTTCCCATGTAGTGATTGATCCTCGTGGAAGAGAACTCAACCACTGTTTAGCTTTATTCCTCAAAGAAAAGGGAAATAACCGAAGACAGATGGCATCATTAGAAACGCCATTTATTTTGAAAGTATCACAAAATTCTAGGAAATTTGCCAAGTGATTATTTGGATCTTTATCATGCAAACCATCAAACTGAACAAATTGTTGTATCATCTGAATTGTGTTAGGTTTCAGTTCAAAATTATTTACAGCAATAGTAGGTCTAACAATACTTGACTCAGTTCTTGTTAAATTAGGTTTAGCAAAATCATACATAATTCGAGGAGCATGATTTTCGGCCACTTCCGGATGTAGTATATTATTCTCAGCCATCTCTTCGGTAGTATTAATTTCGTCTTCTCGCTCTTCTTGTATGTATTGTAGGCTTCTCCTTATTTCTCTTCGGTTTTTGTGAGCTGTGCTTTCAATTTCACTATCATAAAGTAGAGGTCCTGACGGGTTTCTTCTAGTCATAAACTAGAATACCTGCCAGAAGCAAAGAAGAAAATTTAGAAAAGTAAAAATAAAATTTAATTGCAAAAATAAAATATGGCTAAAGTAATAAAAACAAAGTATTCCTAATATCTTAGTCCCCGACAACAGCGCCAAAAACTTGATCGTGTCAGAAAGTCTTAAAATTTATATAATGAATGATCGAGCCTAGAAACTAACTTATGACAACGATTGAGGCAAGCACACCTATCGTTTGGTAGTATAGCTATGGCAAGGCCGGAAGTATCATGTCCTCAAGGACCAAGAGTACTAGTGATTACTATCTTTTTATTATTCAACCTAAGAATTAAGGGAATTGTCGTTTAATCTAAAACTAACTAATTACTAAGCTAAAGATGCTAAGACATAGAGAATGAATTGGGAAAATACTTTTGGGAAAAACCAATTGATTAAGACAATACCCGAGGAAGAATCCACCTAGACTTCACTTGTTATTTAACTCTGAACCAGACGATTTATTCACTTGACTTGATCCGTAGGATTCCCTAATTTATATTAATACCTCTCTTGAGGTTACTAACGTCTAACCTTATGTTGATTAATTGAAATCTCTTTCTAATTACAATCCCTAGAGTTGCATTAACTCGATCTATGGACTCCCATATTAGGTTTGACCCTAATCCGGTAGATTTTTGTCAGCCTATCTCTAGGGTTGCGATCAACTCCGCTTAACTATGCTAGATCTACTCTTAAACAGGGAATATTCCTCCACTGCCTAAGCACATCAATACTTGAATCAATATCGTAAAATATTAAAACAAGAATTAAGAACACATAATTAAGAACAAATCAAGTATCTATCATAGAGTTCAGAAAACAATAACAAGATCCGTCTTAGGATTCATCCCCCTCAGGTATTTGAGGGGTTTAGTTCATAATTGTAAAAGAATACATCACAGAAGAAAATATAAAACAAAACATAAGAAAAATCCTAAAACCCCTTGAAGGAAATTGAAGGGAAGATCTTCCATCTTGAGTATGATTCTGGCTTCTTGAGATGAATCAGCTGGCTTTCTTCGAGTATATCCCATAATTCAGCCTCTCTAGCTTGGCTCCTTGGCCTACCTGCACAGCCCCCTTTAGTTCACACTTAGGGTGTTTATATAGGCTTTTAGAATGTCTTTCTTTGCTCCTAAGTATCCTAATCTAAATGGAATTAAAATAGGTCACTGCAGGGACACGCCCGTGTGGCATGCCCGTGTGAATCGAGCCCAGGCCGTGTTCAGGTCTGCTAAAGTGGCACGACTGCATGGCTCGGGCCCAGGCCGAGTGAATTTAGTAATTTGGCCCATTTTCTCCATTTTGGCCTGTTTCTCGTTCTTTTCATCCTCCGGTGCTCTCCTAAGTATAAAACATGAAATTAAAGGATTAGGAACACCAAATTTCACAATTCAAGGAATAAGTCATCCAAAAGTATACTAAATGTGGGATTAAAATATGTATATATTACGGTTAATCAGCAAGCGTACCTATCGTTTGGTAGTATAGCCATGGCAAGACCGGAAATATCGTATCCTCAAGGACCAAGAGTACTAGTAATTACTATCTTTCTATTATTTAGCTGAAGAATTAAGGGAATTGTTGTTTAATCTAAAACTAACTAATTACTAAGCTAAAGATGTTAAGACACAGAGAATGAATTGGGGAAATACTTTTGGGAAAAACTAATTGATTAAGACAATACCCGAGGAAGAATCCACCTAGACTTCACTTGTAATTTAACACTGAACCAGACGATTTATTCACTTGACTTGATTCGTAGGATTCCCTAATTTATATTAATACCCCTCTCGAGGCTACTAATGTCTAACCCTGGGTTGATTAATTGAAATATCTTTCTAATTAAAACACCTATAGTTACATTAACTCGATCTATGGACTCCCATATCAGGTTTCCCCCTCATCTGGCAGATTTCCGTTGTCCTATCTCTAGGAGTGCGATCAACTTCGCTTAACTATGCTAGATCGACTTTTAAATAGGGACTTTTGCTCCACTGCCTAAGCACATCAATACTTGAATCAATATCCTGAAATATCAAAGCAAGAATTAAAAACACATAATTAAGAACAAATCAAGTATTTATCATATAGTTCAGAAAACAATAACAAGATCCGTCTTAGGTTTCATCCCCCTCAGGTATTTGAGGGGTTTAGTTCATGTTTATAAAAGAATACATCTCAGAAGAAATTATAAAACAAAACATAACAAAAACCCTAAAACTCCCTGATGGAAATTAAAGGGAGGATCTTCTATCTTGAGTATGAATCCGGCTTCTTGAGATGGATCAACTGGCTGTCTTCGAGTAAATCCCACAATTCGGCCCTCTCTGGCTTTGCTCATTGGCGTCCTCTTTTTAGGTTACACTTAGGGTGTTTATATAGGCTTTCGAAATGCCTTTCTTTGCCTCTAAGTATCCTTTTCTGAGTGGAATTGAAATAGGTCACGGCAGGGACACGCCTGTGTGGCACAGCCGTGTGAATCAAAGCCCAGGCTGTGTTCGGGTCTACTAAAGTGGTACGGCCGTGTGGTTATATCCAGGCCATTTGAACTTCTTACTTTGGCCCATTTTCTCTATTTTTGGCCCGTTTTTCGTTCTTTTCATCCTCCGATGCTCTCCTAAGTATAAAAAAAGAATTTAAAGGATTAGGAGCATCAAATTCCACAATTCAGTGGATAAATCATCCAAAAGTATGCTAAATATGGGATTAAAATATGTACATATTACGATTTATCAAATACCCCCACACTTAAGCATTTGCTTATCCTCAAGCAAAATTCTCAACTCACAATTAAAATGAACTTCCTCAATTCATATTATTCATCAATAGTGTTTTATCATAATTCATAGGTAATTCATACATTGATAATTTAACCAAAAGGGTTCTAAATATTCAAACAATTAAAGTCATAGTTTTTAAAGTATGAAAACATAGGTGTTTCCCCTTACCTAAATACTTACTTTTAATTCAAAATCAACAAGGGTTGGACATCCTCACTAAAGATTCATTCAAATCACTTAAAATGTTAAAGGTTCAAAATTAAGCACTCAAAAGTCGAACATGAAAAGTTAATCCTATAGGCTTTCATGGAAATCAAATCTCCACCAATATAGAATGAAATGATACACAGATCAAAAGGTCTTTTAAGGATTGTAATGGCGCTTCTGTTAAAGGTGTGGATAAAAGCTGAATTAAAGGGTTAGAATCGAGATTGAATTGAAAAATTACCTAACTAGAAAGATGAACTAAGACTCGAATAATTACATCATTTAAAATTTCATAACATGAGCTTCTTGTCAAGATGTGGAAGTTAAACATATAAGCTCAATTAACATAGAACTAATGATGAATATACTTCAATTTTTTTAAGAACAAATCAAATTCAATAATAGAATTTAACAACTGAAATGGAAAACATAGCTAAGCAACTTCTCAAATCAAGTCTCGACAAAAAGGAGTTAATTCAATAGGGAAAAATTGTTTATGAATAAAAAAGAATGAGTTTTTTTTTTTTTTTTGTTAATGTTGAGGGTGAATCAATGAAAGGAATGTTAGGATCAAAGGGGTTTACTAAGGGTTAAACATGAAGGTAGGCTTTTTTTGGGAGTAAGTGGGTTAAAACTTAGGTGCCTTTATCATTTCAGTATATCAAATCAATGATGTGGTCTTGACATGTATAATCGAAGCAAGTTCTAGAATAACAAATCAATGTTGACACACTCATAATCAATAAAGTGAGCAAGAAAAGAATGTATGCTTTAAAAAGCTCAAAATCTCACGAAAATTATGGATTTTTTATATCAACCTTGTAAATTTAAAACTTCAAGGTAATAATTAGATTCAGGTAGCCAACCTAACAAGTTTTAAATTCTGAAAACAGACTCATCATGCTTGATTCTCTAGTCTCCTAAAGTTTAAATCATCACTACACAATTGTCAAATACTTAATCCAAAACATATCAATAAAAATCATGAATCAAAGGAAATTACATTCTAATAGTAATATGAGAAAGTTACTTAAGAAGAAGACATAATTCAGGGATTTGAGAATAATGCAAAAAGTTAAGAACTTAACAAAATAAAATTCACCCCCTACACTTAAGATGTACATTGCCTTCAATGTACAAACATATATATATTTAGAGATTAATAAAATGAATTCATAAGAGATAGGGAGAAGTGAAACTTTCTAAATTTTGGATAGATTCCTTGAGTTGGCAGTGGTTATGGTGTGGTGATTCCCAAGCAACCTTTATAACCTAAAATCAAGAGCCTAAAATAAAATATACTAAATTAAGTACAAGAGAAATAAAAAGAAGGAAAATAAAGGAGAAAGGAAAAGAAAAAGAAAATTTAAATGGACTCAAATGTTCTTGGCTTGTCGGATAAATGAAGTGGTCGGTATGAACTTATGTAGATTGGTCTTACACGGGGAGATTTTGGTAGGATTCTTTCGTTTCTTTGACATGGGGATGGTGGTGAGTATGGTGGAGAAGGAAGAAAATTTATGGTGGCTAGGGTTGAAAGAAAATGTTTGGTGGAGAAGATGAATAGTGAAGGGTTTATATAGAAATAGTGGTACACAGACGTGTCACACGCCCGTGTGACTCTTTTTGAGCCCATGTGCTTCGAATATTAGGGTTTTGGCATTTCTGGTTTTACGGCCCATGTCCGTGTGCTGTGGACGTGTTAGCTCGCACGATCGTACTGCACGATCGTGCTGAGCTTCGTTCGCTTCTCCCACGCCCGTGTTAATTCAACAGGTTTGGCCATGGTTTGTAGGCACGGGCGTGTCGCACGCCCGTGTCATTTTAACAGTATCGACCCTGGTCCAGAGGCATGCCCATGTCATTCTTACCCATGCCCGTGTGCCTTACTCAGTTTCAATCATGGCCGCATCATATGGTCTCCGCCATGCCTACATGCTTACTCGTGGTGTCCACACGGCCACGGCCACAACTGTGTGCAAGGCCGTGTGGAGGTGCAACCTACGCTTAAAACATAAATAAAGGTAAAAGGAAACTAATTAGTATGGTTAGAGCTCGGGTTGCCTCCCGAGAAGCATTTGTTTAAAGTCTTAAGCTAGACTTATCTCTCATTCGCGTATTCATGGTGGTTTGAGAGGTTGAAACTCCTCTTCCCTGCTATCAGTTTTATGATTATTATATAATTCTAGTCGAGTAGTGTTTACCTTAAAAGCGCCGAACTTGGAATTAGTTACCTTGATTGTTCCATGTGGGAAGATATTCAATACCTCAAAAGGGATTTCTTCGTTTGTATTAAGGTCTGAAGTGGCGATTCGAGGGTCTGTTTTATCCAACAATACCTAATCTTCGATTTTAAAATGGTTTGGCTCATGGAGTGGTTTTGTTTCTGCTTCGTGTGTTCCTAATTTCTCCTTGAAATGTGTCTTCCACTCGTCTAGTTCATCAATCCGAAGAACTTGTTCTTCATGAGTTATTTCCTTTTTGGCATGAGGTCTAGGATCTGGCTCAGTTGTTTAGTTTCGTGGTGCTTTTTGAAAAGAAGGTTTAACCAAATGATCATTAATAGAATTTATTTTCTCACCTTGATTACTTGATGTCCTAGCCGAGTCAAGAGCTTGAAGAGTGATTGTCTCGTCACCTACACGAAGTGTGAGTTCACCTGTACCAACATCAATTTTAGTTCTAGCAGTTGCTACAAAGGGTCTTCCTAAAATTAAAGGGATATTATTGTCTTCATCCATGTCTAAAACGACAAAGTCTACTGGGAATATGAATTTGTCAATTTTCACGAGTACATCTTTAATTATACCCCTAGGAATTCTAATAATTTTATCAGCTAATTGAATGCTCATCCTAGTTTTTTTGGGTTTCCTTAGACTTAGCTGTTTAAACATTTTATAAGGCATAACATTTATGCTTGCACCTAAATCAGCTAAAGCATTATCAATAGATAAGCTACCAATTAAGCATGGAATTGTAAAACTCCCTGGATCTTTTAATTTTTGTGGTAGTTTTTTTTTGCAGAATTGCTGAGCATACTGCGTTTAGTTCTACAAGCGACGCCTCGTCTAACTTTCGTTTGTTTGTCAAAAGCTCTTTTAAAAATTTCCTTGAATTTGGCATCTGCGAAAGAGCTTCAAGAAATGGTAAGTTAATATGTAATTTCTTTAAAAGTTTAAGAAATTTACCAAATTGTTCATCTATGTTTTCTTTCTTCATTGCATTGGGGTATGGCACACGAGGTTGGTACTCTTTAATTACCGATTTTGGCTTATCATGACTTACCTCAACCTTACCTTCCTCTACAACATTCTCTTACCTCAATTTTGGTTTATCTAAACCTTCACTATCATGAGCGGTTATTGCTTGAAGTTGTTCCTTCGGGTTAGTCTCAGTGTTGCTTGGTAGGCTTCCTTGTGATCATTCAAAAAACTACTTAACGAGTTTCCCTAATTGTTCTCGATCCCTTGAATTGACGCTTGATGATTTTTGAGTGCTGTCTCGGTGTTTTGGAAATGGGTTTCTGACACAGCTATGAATTTTGTCAGCATTTCCTCAAGGTTCGGCTTCTTTTCCTGGGGGTAGGGTTGTTGTTGAAAGCCTGGAGGGGGTTGTTGTGTTTGGTTTCCTTGACCACCCCATGAGAAATTAGGATGGTTCCTCCAACCTGGATTATAAGTGTTACTATAAGGGTTATTTTGAGTTCTAGAATTATTACCCATATAGTTCATCTATTCGCTTTCTAAGCCAGGATTGTAGAATGGATATACTGTATTGTTCATTCCTCCTCCACTCGTGTCGCACTGCATCACTGGGTGTACCTACGAAGAACCACACAAACCATCAATTTTCTTAGTCAAAAGTTCTACCTGGTTTGATAGCATGGTTACTGCGTCGAGGTTGAAAACGCTAGCAGCTTTTGTTGGCTTTGTCCTTGTAACTTGCCACTGATAGTTATTCAATGACATCTCTTCAATGAATTCATAGACAGCTTCAGGTGTTTTGTTGTTTAGGGTACCGCCGACGACTGAATCAATCAACTGCCAAGTTTAGGGGTTCACACCGTTGTAAAAGGTTTGAACTTGGAGCCATAAAGGTAATCCATGGTGTGGGCACCTTCTCAATAGATCCTTGTATCTCTCCCATGCATCGTAAAGTGTCTCTAAATCCATCTGCACAAAAGAAGAGATACCATTCCTCAATTTTGTCATTTTAGCTGGTGGAAAATATTTTAACATAAATTTTTCGGTCATTTGCTCCCATGTAGTGATTGATTCTCATGGTAACGAGTTCAACCACTATTTAGCTTTATTCCTCAATGAAAAAGGGAACAACCAAAGGCGAATGGCATCGTCAGAAATGCCGTTTATTTTGAAAGTGTTGCAAATATAACACCCCAAACCCGGCCTAGACGTTATGGTAGGATCTAGGATGTCACATCAAAAGATAGATGAAAAGGTAAGCGTTCGTTAAAAAGGTTATGCCTCTTTTAAACTTCGAGTTTTGAAATTTGTTTATAAAAACCCCGATTTGCTTAATGTCCCTTTTATAAAGTTCTTATCATTTGAAAAGACTGTTTTTGTTAAGAAAATTTACCTTGACTCATTGTGGAAACGTGATCTTTTGGAAAACGATTGTTAGCATTTTGGAAAACCCAGTATTCAAACATCTAACAATTTTAAAAATAGCCGCATTGAAATTTAAAAGAAAGATAAAATCCAAAGGCCTTATTACAAAATAATAACCCAAAATAATTAAACTTACATAAAGTAAAAAAGCAGAATTTAATAAGGTTTACGGAAAATAACTCGATGTCCGCCACCATCGAGTCCTCCATGACTCCAAATCCTCTAACGATAGGGATTACCTGCAAGGTTAATGGAACGGGGGTGAGTTAGGAGAACTCAGTGTGTAATCTCCTATACGATCACTAACTAGGCCCGAGCCCATATGACTTCAAACTGGGCTTAAGCCCCATAATCATGATAGTGCAGATAATGTAATGCAATGTAACCCAACCCAATCCAAACTAATCACACCCCGTACCAACCAATCGTCACCTGTGGGGATCAAGTCAACCCCCCTGCCAATCACACAAATATTGCAGTCGAGCTGCTAATCACAAAGTTTGTGGCTGAGCCACCAGAGTCATAATATGTATATATATATACACATATGTGGCATAGCCACTAAAATAATATGTGGCAGAGCCACCATGCTACACTACTCTTTAGTCATTATCCCGCCCCATGAAACATGATAAAATGCAATGTTATCGACATATAAAAGTGTAATAAAAATCATCCATACGATATTCAACCTCGAACAAGGATATAACGGTCATCTTCACCCCTTTGGGGTGTTTCAATAATTTTACCCATCGATGGTATTTTGGTAATTTCGCAACCCAGGGGTATTTCGGTAATTTACCCTCCAAGGGTATTTTCGTAATTTTGCAACCAGGGGAATTTCATAATTTACCCTCCAATGGTATTTGGGTAATTTTGTAACCCAGGGGTATTTCAATAATTTACCTTCTAAGGGTATTTTGGTAATTTCATGAATCAGGGGTATTTCGGTAATTTCATAAACCGGAGGTATTTCGATAATTTTGCAAACTAGGGGTATTTCGGTAATTTTGCAAACCAGGGGTATTTTGGTAATTTTGTAAATCGGGTTATTACATTAATTTTGCAAATCGGGGGTATTTCAGTAATTTTGTAAACCAAGGGTATTTCAGTAATTCTGTAAACCAAGGGTATTTCAGTAATTTTTTCAACCCCTCAGAAGGTCTACAGTCGCCTCGAGCTACTCAAGCATTCTAAATAGAGATAATGATGCGAATGGGCCTAAGGCCCATTCTCAGCCCAAATGAGCCCACACGCTCTTGTGGCCCATTTAGCCCAAATCTAACCACAAATATGAGATTCACAGTCTAATCCAACATCTACAATCATACATCTTATTCATAAGGGCCCACGAGCCCGTTGGACCCACTTGGCCCCGTTCGGCCCATCGTGGCCCAAACAGCACCAACCCACAAGAATACTCATGGCGGCCTCGACTATAGCGTCGAAGCTCCCACACGTGCGCTCGCATGCTCGTGTGGCTACCATCGTCGCGTGACCAGATTTTCGGCATTTGCCGCTCTACAGCTAGAGTAGGGCAAAATACACACCTGATAGGAGTCTGAAGCTAAAAGCCACCTTCCCACCTTCCCTCTTGCTAGCTTTCTGATGTGGGATCCCTTCTTCAGTAGAGTTTAAATCCAACACAAACTCTGGTCGTCCAATTCGCAAAATAAATACTCCCTTGCTTTTCATGAGATTCGAACCCAGGCTCCCCCGTTGCATAATTCACGCCGCTAGCCACTTTACCAACTAGCTCCTTGTTGTCTTAAAACATACGCAACTAAATATAAGTCTATGGCAAAAGTCTAAAGTCCATTTAAAAAGAAAATCAAAATGCAAGCACCAAGACTTGAACCTTGGACCCCTTGCTTCCTTGTTGCGTTATTCCCTTGTCTCTTATGTGGCGCCATTTTCGACTAGACCACAACGCCTTTTTGTCATTTTCTCTACATTTTATTCTTAAAGCCTACCTACTAACTCCTGGGGTTTTATTCACCTAAAACCAAAATTTTCCTAAAGCCCAAGTTTGATCCCGGGACTTCATAGAAGCCCTCTAACCTTCCAAAATCACTCACCTAACAAGTCCAACTTGCATAAATGTCGTTCTCATGTTCTCAAAAATTTTAAACGCTCCTACGCCTAAGGCCCAATGGGCCCAATTCTACTAGGCCCAAATTCGGGTCGTTACAAATCTACCCCCTTAAAAAAATTTCGTCCTTGAAATTTCAAACTATCCAACAGTCGTTTAACACAGACTACTCTACCAGCTGCCGCTGCGCACTCTGATTCCAATAACACTAATACACTTCTAACCTAATCTAGAAACCTCTTCACCTAACCAAATGTCTAACCACAGATGCTAACAGATATTTATCACACATACATACAATTTCTATCTTCAAACATCACATCAAACAAAACACACACAAAAAAAATACCAAAAATACAGTCATTACAGCATATAACAGAGCATAAGGTCAAGAAACTTACGGATTTGGTACCGGAGACTCAGTGTGCCATACTTGCAGTAACACTATCACTTTATCTAAACCAAGGTTTAAGCAGATTTGGAAAAATTTTCAAACCCACTCCACGGTAGAGAGTTTACAACTGGGCTCTGGTACCATAAAATGTAACACCCCAAACCCGGCCTAGACATTATGGCCGGATCTAGCATGTCACATCAAAAGATAGTTGAAAAGCTAAGCGTTCGTTAAAAAGGTTGCGCCTCTTTTAAAACTCTGAGCTTGAAATTTGTTTGTAAAAACTCTAATTTGCTTAGTGTCCCTTTTATAAAGTTGTTATCATTTGAAAAGGCTATTATTGTTATGAAAATTTAACTTGACTCGTTGTGGAAACGTGATCTTTTGGAAAATGATTGTTAGCATTTTGGAAAACCCAATATTCAAACATCTAACAATTTTAAAAATAGCCGCATTGAAATTTAAAAGAAAGATAAAATCCAAAGGCCTTATTACAAAATAATAACCCAAAATAATTAAACTTAAATAAAGTAAAAGCAGAATTTAATAAGGTTTACGGAAAATAACTCGATGTCCGCCACCATCGAGTCCTCCACGACTCCAAATCCTCTAACGATAGGGATTACCCGCAAGGTTAATGGAGCGGGGTGAGTTAGGAGAACTCGGTGTGTAATCTCCTATACGATCACTAACTAGGCCCGAGCCCATATGACTTCAAACCGGGCTTAAGCCCCATAATCATGATAGTGCGAGATAATGTAATGCAATGTAACCCAACCCAATCCAGCTAATCACACCCCCGTACCAACCAATCGTCACCTGTGGGGATCAAGTCAACCCCCCTGCCAATCACACAAATATTGCAGTCGAGCTGCTAATCACAAAGTTTGTGGCTGAGCCACCAGAGTCATAATATGTATATATATATATACACATATGTGGCATAGCCACTAAAATAATATGTGGCAGAGCCACCATGCTACACTACTCTTTAGTCATTATCCCGCCCCATGAAACATGATAAAATGCAATGTTATCGACATATAAAAGTGTAATAAAAATCATCCATACGATATTCAACCTCGAACAAGGATATAACGGTCATCTTCACCCCTTTGGGGTGTTTCAATAATTTTACCCATCGATGGTATTTTGGTAATTTCGCAACCCAGGGGTATTTCGGTAATTTACCCTCCAAGGGTATTTTCGTAATTTTGCAACCCAGGGGAATTTCAGTAATTTACCCTCCAATGGTATTTGGGTAATTTTGTAACCCAGGGGTATTTCAATAATTTACCTTCTAAGGGTATTTTGGTAATTTCATGAATCAGGGGTATTTCGGTAATTTCATAAACCGGAGGTATTTCGATAATTTTGCAAACTAGGGGTATTTCGGTAATTTTGCAAACCAGGGGTATTTTGGTAATTTTGTAAATCGGGTTATTACATTAATTTTGCAAATCGGGGGTATTTTAGTAATTTTGTAAACCAAGGGTATTTCAGTAATTCTGTAAACCAAGGGTATTTCAGTAATTTTTTCAACCCCTCAGAAGGTCTACAGTCGCCTCGAGTTACTCAAGCATTCTAAATAGAGATAATGATGCGAATGGGCCTAAGGCCCATTCTCAGCCCAAATGAGCCCACACGCTCTTGTGGCCCATTTAGCCCAAATCTAACCACAAATATGAGATTCACAGTCTAATCCAACATCTACAATCATACATCTTATTCATAAGGGCCCACGAGCCCGTTGGACCCACTTGGCCCCGTTCGGCCCATCGTGGCCCAAACAGCACCAACCCACAAGAATACTCATGGCGGCCTCGACTATAGCGTCGAAGCTCCCACACGTGCGCTCGCATGCTCGTGTGGCTACCATCGTCGTGTGACCAGATTTTCGGCATTTGCCGCTCTACAGCTAGAGTAGGGCGAAATACACACCTGATAGGAGTCTGAAGCTAAAAGCCACCTTCCCACCTTCCCTCTTGCTAGCTTTCTGATGTGGGATCCCTTCTTCAGTAGAGTTTAAATCCAACACAAACTCTGGTCGTCCAATTCGCAAAATAAATACTCCCTTGCTTTTCATGAGATTCGAACCCAGGCTCCCCCGTTGCATAATTCACGCCGCTAGCCACTTTACCAACTAGCTCCTTGTTGTCTTAAAACATACGCGACTAAATATAAGTCTATGGCCAAAGTCTAAAGTCCATTTAAAAAGAAAATCAAAATGCAAGCACCAAGACTTGAACCTTGGACCCCTTGCTTCCTTGTTGCGTTATTCCCTTGTCTCTTATGTGGCGCCATTTTCGACTAGACCACAACGCCTTTTTGTCATTTTTCTCTACATTTTATTCTTAAAGCCTACCTACTAACTCCCAGGGTTTTATTCACCTAAAACCAAAATTTTCCTAAAGCCCAAGTTTGATCCCGGGACTTCATAGAAGCCCTCTAACCTTCCAAAATCACTCACCTAACAAGTCCAACTTGCATAAATGTCGTTCTCATGTTCTCAAAAATTTTAAACGCTCCCACGCCTAAGGCCCAATGGGCCCAATTCTACTAGGCCCAAATTCGGGTCGTTACAAATCTACCCCCTTAAAAAAATTTCGTCCTTGAAATTTCAAACTATCCAACAGTCGTTTAACACAGACTACTCTACCACCATTTGTATGCACAAGCACTACGATTCCAATAACACTAATACACTTCTAACCTAATCTAGAAACCTCTTCACCTAACCAAATGTCTAACCACAGATGCTAACAGATATTTATCACACATACATACAATTTCTATCTTCAAACATCACATCAAACAAAACACACACAAAAAAAATACCAAAAATACAGTCATTACAGCATATAACAGAGCATAAGGTCAAGAAACTTACGGATTTGGTAGGAGACTCGAAGTGTGCCATACTTGCGAGAACACTATCACTTTATCTAAACCAAGGTTTAAGCAGATTTGGAAAAATTTTCAAACCCACTCCACACCGTAGAGTTTTACAACCTGGGCTCTGGTACCATAAAATGTAACACCCCAAACCCGGCCTAGACATTATGGCCGGATCTAGCATGTCACATCAAAAGATAGTTGAAAAGCTAAGCGTTCGTTAAAAAGGTTGCGCCTCTTTTAAAACTCTGAGCTTGAAATTTGTTTGTAAAAACTCTAATTTGCTTAGTGTCCCTTTTATAAAGTTGTTATCATTTGAAAAGGCTATTATTGTTATGAAAATTTAACTTGACTCGTTGTGGAAACGTGATCTTTTGGAAAATGATTGTTAGCATTTTGGAAAACCCAATATTCAAACATCTAACAATTTTAAAAATAGCCGCATTGAAATTTAAAAGAAAGATAAAATCCAAAGGCCTTATTACAAAATAATAACCCAAAATAATTAAACTTAAATAAAGTAAAAACAGAATTTAATAAGGTTTACGGAAAATAACTCTGATGTCTCGCCACCATCGAGTCCTCCACAGCTCCAAATCCTCTAACGATAGGGATTACCTGCAAGGTTAATGGAGCGGGGTGAGTTAGGAGAACTTCGGTGTGTAATCTCCTATACGATCACTAACTAGGCCCGAGCCCATATGACTTCAACCGGGCTTAAGCCCCATAATCATGATAGTGCGAGATAATGTAATGCAATGTTACCCAACCCAATCCACTAATCACACCCCCGTACCAACCAATCGTCACCTGTGGGGATCAAGTCAACCCCCGCCAATCACACAAATATTGCGATCATTTTGCTAATCACAAAGTTTGTGGCTGAGCCACCAGAGTCATAATATGTATATATATATATATACACATATGTGGCATAGCCACTAAAATAATATGTGGCAGAGCCACCATGCTACGCTACTCTTTAGTCATTATCCCGCCCCATGAAACATGATAAAATGCAATGTTATCGACATATAAAAGTGTAATAAAAATCATCCATACGATATTCAACCTCGAACAAGGATATAACGGTCATCTTCACCCCTTTTTGGGTGTTTCAATAATTTTACCCATCGATGGTATTTTGGTAATTTCGCAACCTGTGGGGTATTTCTGGTAATTTACCCTCCAAGGGTATTTTCGTAATTTTGCAACCCAGGGGAATTTCAGTAATTTACCCTCCAATGGTATTTGGGTAATTTTGTAACCCAGGGGTATTTCAATAATTTACCTTCTAAGGGTATTTTGGTAATTTCATGAATCAGGGGTATTTGGTAATTCCATAAACCGGAGGTATTTCGATAATTTTGCAAACTAGGGGTATTTGGTAATTTTGCAAACCGGGGTATTTTGGTAATTTTGTAAATCGGGTTATTACATTAATTTTGCAAATCGGGGTATTTTTAAGTAATTTTGTAAACCAAGGGTATTTGATGCACTCAGTAAACCAAGGGTATTTCAAGTAATTTTTTCAACCCTCGGAAGGTCTCTGATCGCCTCGAGCTACTCAAGCATTCTAAATAGAGATAATGATGCGAATGGGCCTAAGGCCCATTCTCACCCAAATGAGCCCACGCTCTTGTGGCCCATTTAGCCCAAATCTAACCACAAATATGAGATTCACGGTCTAATCCAACATCTACAATCATACATCTTATTCATAGGGCCCACGAGCCCGTTGGACCCACTTCTGGCCCTGGCCGCCCATCGTGGCCCAAACAGCACCAACCCACAAGAATACTCATGGCGGCCTCGACTATAGCGTCGAAGCTCCCACACGTGCGCTCGCATGCTCGTGTGGCTACCATCGTCGTGTGACCAGATTTTCGGCATTTGCCGCTCTACAGCTAGAGTAGGGCGAAATACACACCTGATAGGAGTCTGAAGCTAAAAGCCACCTTCCCACATTCCCTCTTGCTAGCTTTCTGATGTGGGATCCCTTCTTCAGTAGAGTTTAAATCCAACACAAACTCTGGTCGTCCAATTCGCAAAATAAATACTCCCTTGCTTTTCATGAGATTCGAACCCAGGCTCCCCCGTTGCATAATTCACGCCGCTAGCCACTTTACCAACTAGCTCCTTGTTGTCTTCAAACATACGCAACTAAATATAAGTCTATGGCCAAAGTCTAAAGTCCATTTAAAAAGAAAATCAAAATGCAAGCACCAAGACTTGAACCTTGGACCCCTTGCTTCCTTGTTGCGTTATTCCCTTGTCTCTTATGTGGCGCCATTTTCGACTAGACCACAACGCCTTTTTGTCATTTTTCTCTACATTTTATTCTTAAAGCCTACCTACTAACTCCCAGGGTTTTATTCACCTAAAACCAAAATTTTCCTAAAGCCCAAGTTTGATCCCGGGACTTCATAGAAGCCCTCTAACCTTCCAAAATCACTCACCTAACAAGTCCAACTTGCATAAATGTCGTTCTCATGTTCTCAAAAATTTTAAACGCTCCCACGCCTAAGGCCCAATGGGCCCAATTCTACTAGGCCCAAATTCGGGTCGTTACAAATCTACCCCCTTAAAAAAATTTCGTCCTTGAAATTTCAAACTATCCAACAGTCGTTTAACACAGACTACTCTACCAGCTGCCGCTGTGCACTCTGATTCCAATAACACTAATACACTTCTAACCTAATCTAGAAACCTCTTCACCTAACCAAATGTCTAACCACAGATGCTAATAGATATTTATCACACATACATACAATTTCTATCTTCAAACATCACATCAAACAAAACACACACAAAAAAAATACCAAAAATACAGTCATTACAGCATATAACAGAGCATAAGGTCAAGAAACTTACGGATTTGGTACCGGAGACTCAGTGTGCCATACTTGCAGTAACACTATCACTTTATCTAAACCAAGGTTTAAGCAGATTTGGAAAAATTTTCAAACCCACTCCACAGCCGAGTTTTACAACTGGGCTCTGGTACCATAAAATGTAACACCCCAAACCCGGCCTAGACATTATGGCCGGAATCTAGCATGTCACATCAAAAGATAGTTGAAAAGCTAAGCGTTCGTTAAAAAGGTTGCGCCTCTTTTAAAACTCTGAGTTTGAAATTTGTTTGTAAAAACTCTAATTTGCTTAGTGTCCCTTTTATAAAGTTGTTATCATTTGAAAAGGCTATTATTGTTATGAAAATTTAACTTGACTCGTTGTGGAAACGTGATCTTTTGGAAAATGATTGTTAGCATTTTGGAAAACCCAATATTCAAACATCTAACAATTTTAAAAAAGCCGCATTGAAATTTAAAAGAAAGATAAAATCCAAAGGCCTTATTACAAAATAATAACCCAAAATAATTAAACTTAAATAAAGTAAAAACAGAATTTAATAAGGTTTACGGAAAATAACTCTGATGTCTGGCCACCATCGAGTCCTCCACAGCTCCAAATCCTCTAACGATAGGGATTACCTGCAAGGTTAATGGAACGGGGGTGAGTTAGGAGAACTCAGTGTGTAATCTCCTATACGATCACTAACTAGGCCCGAGCCCATATGACTTCAAACTGGGCTTAAGCCCCATAATCATGATAGTGCAGATAATGTAATGCAATGTAACCCAACCCAATCCAGCTAATCACACCCCCGTACCAACCAATCGTCACCTGTGGGGATCAAGTCAACCCCCCTGCCAATCACACAAATATTGCAGTCGAGCTGCTAATCACAAAGTTTGTGGCTGAGCCACCAGAGTCATAATATGTATATATATATATATATATATACACATATGTGGCATAGCCACTAAAATAATATGTGGCAGAGCCACCAGGCTACACTACTCTTTAGTCATTATCCCGCCCCATGAAACATGATAAAATGCAATGTTATCGACATATAAAAGTGTAATAAAAATCATCCATACGATATTCAACCTCGAACAAGGATATAACGGTCATCTTCACCCCTTTGGGGTGTTTCAATAATTTTACCCATCGATGGTATTTTGGTAATTTCGCAACCCAGGGGTATTTCGGTAATTTACCCTCCAAGGGTATTTTCGTAATTTTGCAACCCAGGGGAATTTCAGTAATTTACCCTCCAATGGTATTTGGGTAATTTTGTAACCTGTGGGTATTTCAATAATTTACCTTCTAAGGGTATTTTGGTAATTTCATGAATCGGGGTATTTGGTAATTCCATGTAGGAGGTATTTCGATAATTTTGCAAACTAGGGGTATTTTGGTAATTTTACAAACCAGGGTATTTTGGTAATTTTGTAAATCGGGTTATTACATTAATTTTGCAAATCGGGGTATTTCAAGTAATTTTGTAAACCAAGGGTATTTGATGAACTCAGAAACCAAGGGTATTTCAGTAATTTTTTCAACCCCTCAGAAGGTCTACAGTCGCCTCGAGCTACTCAAGCATTCTAAATAGAGATAATGATGCGAATGGGCCTAAGGCCCATTCTCAGCCCAAATGAGCCCACACGCTCTTGTGGCCCATTTAGCCCAAATCTAACCACAAATATGAGATTCACAGTCTAATCCAACATCTACAATCATACATCTTATTCATAAGGGCCCACGAGCCCGTTGGACCCACTTCCTGCCCGTTGCTCGCCCATCGTGGCCCAAACAAAGACCAACCCACAAGAATACTCATGGCGGCCTCGACTATAGCGTCGAAGCTCCCACACGCGTCTTTTCGCATGCTCGTGTGGCTACCATCGTCGTGTGACCAGATTTTCGGCATTTGCCGCTCTACAGCTAGAGTAGGGCGAAATACACACCTGATAGGAGTCTGAAGCTAAAAGCCACCTTCCCACCTTCCCTCTTGCTAGCTTTCTGATGTGGGATCCCTTCTTCAGTAGAGTTTAAATCCAACACAAACTCTGGTCGTCCAATTCGCAAAATAAATACTCCCTTGCTTTTCATGAGATTCGAACCCAGGCTCCCCCGTTGCATAATTCACGCCGCTAGCCACTTTACCAACTAGCTCCTTGTTGTCTTCAAACATACGCAACTAAATATAAGTCTATGGCCAAAGTCTAAAGTCCATTTAAAAAGAAAATCAAAATGCAAGCACCAAGACTTGAACCTTGGACCCCTTGCTTCCTTGTTGCGTTATTCCCTTGTCTCTTATGTGGCGCCATTTTCGACTAGACCACAACGCCTTTTGTCATTTTCTCTACATTTTATTCTTAAAGCCTACCTACTAACTCCCAGGGTTTTATTCACCTAAAACCAAAATTTTCCTAAAGCCCAAGTTTGATCCCGGGACTTCATAGAAGCCCTCTAACCTTCCAAAATCACTCACCTAACAAGTCCAACTTGCATAAATGTCGTTCTTATGTTCTCAAAAATTTTAAACGCTCCCACGCCTAAGGTCCAATGGGCCCAATTCTACTAGACCCAAATTCGGGTCGTTACAAATCTACCCCCTTAAAAAAATTTCGTCCTTGAAATTTCAAACTATCCAACAGTCGTTTAACACAGACTACTCTACCAGCTGCCGCTGCGCACTCTGATTCCAATAACACTAATACACTTCTAACCTAATCTAGAAACCTCTTCACCTAACCAAATGTCTAACCACGGATGCTATGAGATATTTATCACACATACATACAATTTCTATCTTCAAACATCACATCAAACAAAACACACACAAAAAAATACCAAAAATACTGGTCATTACAAAGATATAACAGAGCATAAGGTCAAGAAACTTACGGATTTGGTACCGGAGACTCAGTGTGCCATACTTGCAGTAACACTATCACTTTATCTAAACCAAGGTTTAAGCAGATTTGGAAAAATTTTCAAACCCACTCCACAGCCGAGTTTTACAACTGGGCTCTGGTACCATAAAATGTAACACCCCAAACCCGGCCTAGACATTATGGCCGGATCTAGCATGTCACATCAAAAGATAGTTGAAAAGCTAAGCGTTCGTTAAAAAGGTTGCGCCTCTTTTAAAACTCTGAGTTTGAAATTTGTTTGTAAAAACTCTAATTTGCTTAGTGTCCCTTTTATAAAATTGTTATCATTTGAAAAGGCTATTATTGTTATGAAAATTTAACTTGACTCGTTGTGGAAACGTGATCTTTTGGAAAATGATTGTTAGCATTTTGGAAAACCCAATATTCAAACATCTAACAATTTTAAAAATAGCCGCATTGAAATTTAAAAGAAAGATAAAATCCAAAGGCCTTATTACAAAATAATAACCCAAAATAATTAAACTTAAATAAAGTAAAAACAGAATTTAATAAGGTTTACGGAAAATAACTCTGATGTCTGGCCACCATCGAGTCCTCCACAGCTCCAAATCCTCTAACGATAGGGATTACCTGCAAGGTTAATGGAACGGGGGTGAGTTACGAGAACTCAGTGTGTAATCTCCTATACGATCACTAACTAGGCCCGAGCCCATATGACTTCAAACTGGGCTTAAGCCCCATAATCATGATAGTGCAGATAATGTAATGCAATGTAACCCAATCCAATCCAGCTAATCACACCCCCGTACCAACCAATCGTCACCTGTGGGGATCAAGTCAACCCCCCTGCCAAGCACACAAATATTGCAGTCGAGCTGCTAATCACAAAGTTTGTGGCTGAGCCACCAGAGTCATAATATGTATATATATATATATATATACACATATGTGGCATAGCCACTAAAATAATATGTGGCAGAGCCACCAGGCTACACTACTCTTTAGTCATTATCCCGCCCCATGAAACATGATAAAATACAATGTTATCGACATATAAAAGTGTAATAAAAATCATCCATACGATATTCAACCTCGAACAAGGATATAACGGTCATCTTCACCCCTTTGGGGTGTTTCAATAATTTTACCCATCGATGGTATTTTGGTAATTTTGCAACCCAGGGGTATTTCAGTAATTTACCCTCCAAGGGTATTTTCGTAATTTTGCAACCCAGGGGAATTTCAGTAATTTACCCTCCAATGGTATTTGGGTAATTTTGTAACCTAGGGGTATTTCAATAATTTACCTTCTAAGGGTATTTTGGTAATTTCATGAATCAGGGGTATTTCGGTAATTTCATAAACCAGAGGTATTTCGATAATTTTGCAAACTAGGGGTATTTCGGTAATTTTACAAACCAGGGGTATTTTGGTAATTTTGTAAATCGGGTTATTACATTAATTTTGCAAATCGGGGGTATTTCAGTAATTTTGTAAACCAAGGGTATTTCAGTAATTCTGTAAACCAAGGGTATTTCAGTAATTTTTTCAACCCCTCGAAGGTCTCTGACAGTCGCCTCGAGCTACTCAAGCATTCTAAATAGAGATAATGATGCGAATGGGCCTAAGGCCCATTCTCAGCCCAAATGAGCCCACACGCTCTTGTGGCCCATTTAGCCCAAATCTAACCACAAATATGAGATTCACAGTCTAATCCAACATCTACAATCATACATCTTATTCATAAGGGCCCACGAGCCCGTTGGACCCACTTGGCCCCGTTCGGCCCATCGTGGCCCAAACAAAGACCAACCCACAAGAATACTCATGGCGGCCTCGATCAGAAGCGTCGAAGCTCTCCACACGCGTGCGCCGCATGCTCGTGTGGCTACCATCGTCGTGTGACCGATTTTCGGCATTTGCCGCTCTACGACTAGAGTAGGCGAAATACACACCGATAGAGTCCAAGCTAAAAGCCACCTTCCCACCTTCCTCTTGCTAGCTTTTCGATGTGGGATCCCTTCTTCGATGAGAGTTTAAATCCAACACAAACTCGGTCGTCCAATTCGCAAAATAAATACTCCCTTGCTTTTCATGAGATTCGAACCCAGGCTCCCCCGTTGCATAATTCACGCCGCTAGCCACTTTACCAACTAGCTCCTTGTTGTCTTAAAACATACGCAACTAAATATAAGTCTATGGCCAAAGTCTAAATTCCATTTAAAAAGAAAATCAAAATGCAAGCACCAAGACTTGAACCTTGGACCCCTTGCTTCCTTGTTGCGTTATTCCCTTGTCTCTTATGTGGCGCCATTTTCCACTAGACCACAACGCCTTTTTGTCATTTTTCTCTACATTTTATTCTTAAAGCCTACCTACTAACTCCCAGGGTTTTATTCACCTAAAACCAAAATTTTCCTAAAGCCCAAGTTTGATCCCGAGACTTCATAGAAGCCCTCTAACCTTCCAAAATCACTCACCTAACAAGTCCAACTTGCATAAATGTCGTTCTCATGTTCTCAAAAATTTTAAACGCTCCCACGCCTAAGGCCCAATGGGCCCAATTCTACTAGGCCCAAATTCAGGTCGTTACAAATCTACCCCCTTAAAAAAATTTCGTCCTTGAAATTTCAAACTATCCAACAGTCGTTTAACACAGACTACTCTACCAGCTGCCGCTGCGCACTCTGATTCCAATAACACTAATACACTTCTAACCTAATCTAGAAACCTCTTCACCTAACCAAATGTCTAACCACAGATGCTAACAGATATTTATCACACATACATACAATTTCTATCTTCAAACATCACATCAAACAAAACACACACAAAAAAAATACCAAAAATACAGTCATTACAGCATATAACAGAGCATAAGGTCAAGAAACTTACGGATTTGGTACCGGAGACTCAGTGTGCCATACTTGCAGTAACACTATCACTTTATCTAAACCAAGGTTTAAGCAGATTTGGAAAAATTTTCAAACCCACTCCACAGCCGAGTTTTACAACTGGGCTCTGGTACCATAAAATGTAACACCCCAAACCCGACCTAGACATTATGGCCGGATCTAGTATGTCACATCAAAAGATAGTTGAAAAGCTAAGCGTTCGTTAAAAAGGTTGCGCCTCTTTTAAAACTCTGAGTTTGAAATTTATTTGTAAAAACTCTAATTTGCTTAGTGTCCCTTTTATAAAGTTGTTATCATTTGAAAAGGTTATTATTGTTATGAAAATTTAACTTGACTCGTTGTGGAAACGTGATCTTTTGGAAAATGATTGTTAGCATTTTGGAAAACCCAATATTCAAACATCTAACAATTTTAAAAATAGCCGCATTGAAAGTTAAAAGAAAGATAAAATCCAAAGGCCTTATTACAAAATAATAACCCAAAATAATTAAACTTAAATAAAGTAAAAACAGAATTTAATAAGGTTTACGGAAAATAACTCTGATGTATGGCCACCATCGAGTCCTCCACAGTTCTAAATCCTCTAACGATAGGGATTGCCTGCAAGGTTAATGGAACGGGGGTGAGTTACGAGAACTCAGTGTGTAATCTCCTATACGATCACTAACTAGGCCCGAGCCCATATGACTTCAAACTAGGCTTAAGCCCCATAATCATGATAGTGCAGATAATGTAATGCAATGTAACCCAACCCAATCCAGCTAATCACACCCCCGTACCAACCAATCGTCACCTGTGGGGATCAAGTCAACCCACCCCGCCAATCACACAAATATTGCAGTCGAGCTGCTAATCACAAAGTTTGTGGCTGAGCCACCAGAGTCATAATACGTATATATATAGATATATATATACACATATGTGGCATAGCCACTAAAATAATATGTGGCAGAGCAACCAGGCTACACTGCTCTTCAGTTATTATCCTGCCCCATGCAACATGATAAAATGCAATGTTATCAACATATAAAAGTGCAATAAAAATCATACATACGATATTCAACCCCGAACAAGGGTATAACGGTCATCTTCACCCCTTTGGGGTGTTTCGATAATTTTACCCATCGATTGTATTTTGGTAATTTCGCAATCCAGGGGTATTTCGATAATTTACCCTCCAAAGGTATTTTGGTAATTTCGCACCCCAGGGTATTTTAGTAATTTACCCTCCAAGGGTATTTTGCTAATTTCACGAATTAGGGGTATTTCGGTAATTTCGTAAACTAGAGGTATTTCGATAATTTTGCAAACCAGGGGTATTTCGGTAATTTTACAAATCAGGGGTATTTCAGTAATTTTGCAAATCGGGAGTATTTCGGTAATTTTGCAAACCGGGGCTATTTAATAAATGTTACAAACCCGGGGTATTTCAATAATTTTTCAAATCGGGGGTATTTTAGTAATCTCGTAAACTAGGGGTATTTCAATAATTTTGTCAACCCCTCAGAAGGTCTACAGCCGCCTCGAGCGACTCAAGCATTCTAAATAGAGATAATGATACGAATGGGCCTAAGGCCCATTCTCAGCCCAAATGAGCTCACACGCTCGTGTGGCCCATTTAGCCCAAATCTAACCATAGATATGAGTTTCCCATAGTCTAATCCAACATCTACAATCATACATCTTATTCATATCGGCGCACGAGCCCATTGGACCCACTTGGCCCCATTTGGCCCATCGTGGGCCCAACAGCAACAACCCACAAGAATACTCATGGTGGCCTCGACTATCGCGTCGAAGCTCCCACACGTGCGCTCGCACGCTCGTGTGGCTACCATCGTCGTGTGACCGGCTTTTTGGCATTTGCCGCTCTACAGCTAGAGTAGGGCGAAATACACACCTGATAGGAGTCTGAAGCTAATCCGCGCTCCGAATGCTCCGCGCTTCGAATGCTCCTATGCCCAAACACCCACCAAGGTATGCTTCCTCTCCTCATAGGTAGCTCTATTTAAAGCCAGCTTCCTACCTTCCCTCTTGCTATCTTTCTGATGTGGGATCCCTTGTTTAGTAGAGTTTAAATCCAACACAAACTCTGGCAGTCCAATCTGCAAAATAAATACTCCCTTGCTTGTTATGAGATTCGAACCCAGGCTCCCCTGTAGCATAATTCACGTTGTTAGCCACTTTACCAACTAGTTCCTTGTTGTCTTAAAACATGCGTAACTAAATATAAGTCTATGGCCAAAGTCTAAAGTCCTTTAAAAAGAAAATCAAAATGCAAGCACCAAGACTTGAACCTTGGACCCCTTGCTTTCTTGTGGTGTCATTCTCTTGTCTCTTATGTGGCGTCATTTGCCACTAGACCATAACTCCTTTTTGTCATTTTTCTCCACATTTTATTCTTAAAGCCTACCTGCTAACTCCCAGGGTTTTATTCACCTAAAACTAAAATTTTCCTAAAGCCCAAGTTTGATCCCGGGACTTCATAGAAGCCCCCTAACCTTCCAAAATCACTCACCTAACAGGTCAAACTTGCATAAATGCCGTTCTCAAAAATTTTAAATGCTCCCACGCCTAAGGCCCAATGGGCCCAATTCTACTAGGCCCAAATTCGGGTCGTCACAGCAAATTTCCAGGAAATTTGCCAAGTGAATATTTGGATCCTTATCCTGCAAAGCATCAAACTGAACAAATTGCTGAATCATTTGAATTGTGTTAGGTTTCAGTTCAAAATTATTTGCAGCGACAGTAGGTCTAACAATACTAGATTCAGTTCCTGTTAAATTAGGTTTAGCATAATCATACATAGTTCGAGGAGCATAATTTTCGGCAACCACCGGAGGTAGCAGATTATTATCAGCCATCTCTTCAGTATTATTAGTTTCGACTTCTTGCTCTTCTTGTATGTATTGTAGGCTTCTCCTTATTTCTCTTCGGTTTCTGCGAACTGTGCTTTCAATTTCACTATCGTAAAGTAGAGGTCCTGACGGGTTTCTTCTAGTCATAAACTAGAATACCTATCAGAAGCAAAGAAGAAAATTTAGAAAAGTAAATAAAATTTAATTGCAAAAATAAAGAATGGCTAAAGTAATAAAAATCAAGTGTTCCTAATATCTTAGTCCCTGGCAATGGTGCCAAAAACTTGATTGTGTCCAAACTAACTATGACAACGAATAAGGCAAGTGCACCTATCATTTGGTAGTATAGCTATGGCAAGGCCGAAAATATTGTATCCTCAAGGACCAAGAGTACTAGTAATTACTATTTTTCTATTATTTAGCCTAAGAATTAAGGGAATTGTTGTTTAATCTAAAACTAACTAATTACTAAGCTAAAGATGCTAAGACATGGAGAATGAACTGAGGAAATACTTTTGGGAAAACCAATTGTAGACAATACTCGAGGAAGAATCCACCTAAACTTCACTTGTTATTTAACTCTGAACCAGACGATTTATTCACTTGACTTGATCCGTAGGATTCCCTAATTTATACTAATACCTCTCTCGAGGCTACTAATGTCTAACCCTAGGTTGATTAATTGAAATTCTTTCTAATTAAAACCCCTAGAGTTGCATTAACTCGATCTATGGACTCTCATATTAGGTTTGACCCTCATCCGGCAGATTTTCGTCATCCTATCTCTAGGAGTGCGATTAACTCCGCTTAACTATGCTAGATCTACTTTTAAATAAGGACTTTTGCTCCACTACCTAAGCATATCAATACTTGAATCAATATCCTAAAATATCAAAGAAAGAATTAAAAACACATAATTAAGAACAAATCAAGTATTTACCATATAGTTTAGAAAACAATAACAAGATCTGTCTTAGGTTTCATCCCCCGCAAGTATTTGAGAGGTTTAGTTCATGTTTATAAAAGAATATATCTCAGAAGAAAGTATAAAACAAAACATAAGAAAAACCCTAAAACTCCCTGAAGGAAATTGAAGGGAGGATCTTCCGTCTTGAGTATGAATCTGACTTCTTGAGATGGATCAACTGGCTGTCTTCGAGTAAATCCCACAATTCGGCCCTCTCTGGCTTTGCTCCTCGGCGTCCTCCTTTTAGTTTACACTTAGGGTGTTTATATAGGCTTTTGAAATGTCTTTCTTTGCCTCTAAGTATCCTTTTCCAAGTGGAATTAAAACAAGTCACGGCAGGGACACGCCCGTGTGGCACGGCCGTGTGAATTGAGCTCAGGCCGTGTTTGGGTCTGCTAAAGTGGCATGACTGTGTGGTTATCTCCAGGCTGTGTGGACTTCTTACTTTCGCCCATTTTCTCTGTTTTTGGCCCGTTTCTCGTTCTTTTCATCCTCCGATGCTCTCTTAAGTATAAAACATGAATTTAAAGGATTAGGAGCATCAAATTTCAAAATTCAGGGGATAGATCATCCAAAAGTATGCTAAATGTGGGATTAAAATATGTACATATTACGGTTTAGCACATTTCCTCAAGTGATCTATAATGCCATTTCATGTTGCTCAAACCAACACCAAGACATGCATATTTCAAAGCCCAAAATACAAAAATACCAATTCACCTAATCGTTTTATCAAGCAACTAATATGCCCTCTGTTATAGCCCATTTTGCCCGGGCTTAAATAAACCAGAATATAAAATAAAATAATAAAATATAAAATGTCTAGCACAGTTCATTTACAGCCCATTTACAGATTTAACCTACTAACCCAGTTACCCGGTTACACCCTTAGCCTAATACCTATACTAACTCAGACCCAAAACAATACCTAAACCCCAGACCCAGGTACAAACAACCCAAAATGGCCCAATGACTAAACGAAACCAGCAGAAACCTAGGGTTTCTGGGAAACCCTCGCGCCGCAGCCCCTTTTTTGCGCCCACCCTCGGTCACGCTGCCATCAACGCGCACGAATCCTGCACCACCGCCAAAATCCTCACCTCTCCTGCACAAAAAAGGATAGAAGAGCAACAAACAAAGGCAGACAATGCGTATTTTTTGTATTTCCTTCTTTATTTTCTGGGTTATAAAACCCCAGAAGAATTTATAAACATGGATACAAAAAAAAATACACAAAAAAAGCAGAGAATACATAGAAATACATACAGAAATAAAAAATATTGAAACAGAATACAGAGATTCTTTTTAGCAAAGGTGATTTTCATATTTTATTGTTAATTTTAGATTTACGCTTTTTTTTACGAATATTAAAAATGAAGAAAAAGATAAGAAGGCTACTTGCGTTTTTGGCTTCAAAATAGAGGGGTTTTGGCCACTGGCCACGATGGCGCGTGCGATGAAGGCTAGAGGTCCGATGACCTGTGAGGGCAGAGCAAAAATTTCGGTCGTCTGCTATTTTTTTAAATTTGATGTTTAAAATGAATTTGGGTTTTTTTTTTTAAGCTTTTATAGCCCATCCGCACGAAGTCGTTTTGGTATAGCCCATTAATAACCAAAACGGCGTCATTTAATGAAATGATCCGCATGTTGACCCGATATCCAATGGAGGATCCGCGAGTTTTTATTAAATGGTATGAATTGTTTTATAGGTCCTTTCACATTTTTGCAAAATTTGAATTATGTCCGAATATCATTTTTCTTTATTTTCAGTTTAACCCTAAAATTTATATTTGGTTTCAATTAAATCCTCGGTCTTCTTAAAGACTAAAATCAGAACGTCGCCGTTTCTGAAATTTGGCATAATTGCGATTTTAGCCCCTACAGTATGACTCGCATTTTTTATTTAATCATTTTATACTTATTTTATTTTCTATTTAATCCTCCTTCATTTATTTATTCTTATTTATTTATTTTAATTATTCTAATATCATATTGAATCATTTTATCATATTAAAATTTTATATTATTTTTATTATTTTATTAATTTTGTTAATAGTATAAAATCCATATATATATTATTTTTATATGTATTATTTTTATATATATTAAATTATTATTTATTATTGATTATTTTATTTGGTTTAATATTATTTTTATTATATACTTTGATTTATATATTTATTATTATATTATACATTCTAAGTATATTATAGTATTATATTATATCATATATTATTTTTAAAAAATTTTGTTTTGTATAGAATCTATTTATATTATATAACCTATTTTATTTATATTAAATATTATATATGCATTTTTTATGATTAGTATATTATATATATGTTTTATATTTAAAATACTATATACCATTTACTAATAATTTTTTATATGTAATCATTTATATATGTACTAAATTATTAAATTATATATATAAGTACTTTTTTTAATTTTTAATTTTTATTGAATTATTAAATTATATATATTTATTATAAGTTTTTTTTTACTTTAAAATTTTTATTTATATATATATTAAATCATTTTAAAAATCGTCACATTCTTTTATTTTTTTAATGTTTAAATATATTATTCTCTTTTCATTTGGTTTTGTTATTTCGTGAAAGTCTTAATGATCGTTATTTATTTTATATCACATGTTTATGTTCTTTTAATTGTTTATTATTGCTTAACATAGTGCTTTATTTATTCATGCTATATTATTCTTTTATTACTTATTGTTAACATAATTTGTAGTTATGTAAAATTGCTATTAAATATGTATGTCGTAATATCTTACTCAAACCATTGTTTTATAAAAACGCCTTTTGAATTGATACATTTTATTCAAATAGTTTTAAAAAATACGGTGATATCTAATATTTGAGGGCTTCGAGAAAAATTGTGCCCTAACTCACTAAGTTTCGATTTTTATCGTTGAACTTAAAATAGTAAATATCCCTTTTCTTAAAATTGAAATTCATAAACTTCCAAATCAAAACTTTTCTCGGAAATTCAAAACGTTGGATCCTAACTTACTAGATATGATGTTTTGTATTTCGAAATAAGAATTTTCTACAAATAAAGGCGAGCCTAACTTTGAAGTCATGAGATGTTATATCCTAACTTACTGATATAACGTTTTATTTCTTTGAAATAGGTAAGTCTTAGTTTTCTTTTTAATCAAAGGATCATATTTTGTAATTTTTCAAATTTTCAACATTCGGACATGATTTTATCGATTAGGTACTAATTTTTTGGGCCCTATGAGGGTGCTAACCCTTCCTCATGCGTAACCGACTCCCGAACCCATTTTCTTGTATTTCATAGACCAAAATCAATGTTTTGAAATAAAATATTTTACAAGATGATCCAATCACACCTAAGTAAAAAGAGATTGGTGGTGACTCCATTTCCATTTTTAAAAGTCGATCCCTATTTTTTCAAATCTTTTAAAATGGTTTCGAAGGCTTGGCGACTCCGTTGGGGACTAATAAGAGAGTCAAGCCTTAAAATCGATAATTTCATGTCCTTGTGTCTGAATTTTAAAATCTGGTTTAAAAATTATGATCCTTTTTATTGCATGTGGTTCTATTTTATAAAATATCTCTGCATTGCATTGCAAGGACGTTGTGTTCGCACCCTTAAGTGGGAGTGAGAAGCTACTCCTTCGTGAGGTTTTCACCTCCGTGCAGGATAGTGAATCACTTTCGGGATACATCTGTACCTATGTCTTCGTGAGATTTTCATCTCCGAGCAGCCATAGGGAAATGTATTCCCCTGAAATGAACCTAGTCCATATCAGCCTATAATGGGTGAGGATCGGAGAATCTGTTGGTTTAGGTACCTCAACTTTAGAGCTAAACCACATATAGAAAACCTAAGTGCTTACCCTAGGAAGAGCTATACCAAACCTTAGTAATTACCCAGATAGGCGATTGATTATTTGCTTTATATTTTACTTCATGTTACTAATTGACTGTGTTTTATTTTGTTGCATATCATTTCATATTTTAAAGAGGTATCAATTCACAGTCAGTTTCTAAATTAGAAAGCTGGTTATGGAGAACGAATTCTTTGATAAAGTGGAGGACAATGCAATCGTCCATAGGTGGCCAGAGCAAACACAGTTAGGAAAAGGAGATAGCTTAGCCGAAGGGTACAAATCAGAGCTATGGGACTATACTCGCATCAATGTGATGCAGAACAATCTTCAGGAATTAAGAGAGATATAGGATCAGCGGAGTAACGAGACCAAACATTTGTTTTATTGCAGCTCTGGGGATTTGTCGTACCTATTGGACATCAAGGTAGATGAACATTTGTTTCGAGCCATCTCCCAATATTGGAACTCTGCGTATAGTTGCTTTACTTTCGGAAGAGTTGATCTGATGCCTACGGTGGAGAAGTATACAGTTCTATTGTGTTGTCCCAAGATCCAACCTTTGTGAGGAAACTGATGAATATTACGGGGATGAGTGAACAGTGGGTCACAACCAGAATCAAGCAAAAAGGTGAGTATAAGTGCATCTCACGAAAAGCTTTGGCAGATTTGATTTTAGAGCATCCTGATATAAAAAAGAAAGTCGATGTATTTGCTTTGAGTATATATGGATTAGTGATCTTCCCTAGGGCATTGGGATACGTAGATGAAGCTGTCTCAGATCTTTTTAATCAACTTGACAAACAAGTCACACCTATTCCTGCGATCTTAGCGAAAACATTCGATCATTGAGTGTATGTAGGAGAGCCAGGGAAGACAGATTTATAGGATGTACACAGTTGTTGTTGGCTTGATTCCATAGTCACTTCTAGAGAGTGGACAAGGTTTCTTATCAAGTCTTCTCAGAAAATTACTCCTTTAAAAGAGATAGTGGCTACCCCAAGGAGAGACGACATATCTGAGGAAAATTGGATAACGCTTCTACGAAATCTCAGAGAAGAAGATGTTGAGTGGAGAGCTCCCTGGATGGTTCCTAATGAAGTTCTGTATCAGTGTGGGAGTTTTGATTGGGTTCTTCTACTTGGAATTTGGGGAGCCATTGGATATGCGCCTTTGCTTGTATTAAGTTAATTCAGATCGAGGTAGTTTGTACCAGCTACACATGGATTAGCTCAAAGTGAGTTTTCGTATAAAGGGGATAGTTACAAGAAGAGGGTTAAGGAGATTTCTAGTGCTTGGAATCATATCCATCGCATAAATAGAGGGGATGTGAGCCTAATGATGACTCCAGAGTATAGTGGATGGTGGAGTAGGAGAGTCAATGACAATATCCCTATACCGAGTTTAGAAGACGCTCGATCTATCGAACAATTTTTACGAGTGGTCCCATCAGAATTGAGATTATAAAACAGGATTTCGAAAGAAGGGATTCAGAGCTTGGAAAGAGAATAGAGAAGTTGGAAGAAGAAAAGATGTACTTGAGGCTAGATGTGGATGTTCAGAAATCAGAAACCGAGAAAGTAAGAAAATAAAAGAGGAAGATAGAGAAAGATCGAGACAGTTTGAAGATAGAATATAAGAAGATATGGCTGACGATGAAGAATGCCGAATTGGGGAAGACTTTGAAACAGTGGCAACAAAAGGCTTAGGAGGAAAAGGCCAAAGCTGACTATTGGGAGAAGAAGTTTCAAGAAATGCAAGCGCGAAATGAGGCCTTAGAGAAGAGTTCGGCATAAAGTCGAAGTGAAAAGAAAGAATTAAAAGCTAGAGTGGCTGAACTTGGACGATCTCTTCATCACCATCGAAGCTGCAATTCCGCGATCGAGCTAAAGTCAAGTCTGAATAAGATTGAGGAAATGAAGGGTAAGATTGAAGAATTAGAATTAGCATTGCACAAGAAAAGGGTGTTGGAAGGAGGAGCTTCACCATTCTCATGATCAAGTTAGAAGTTATCGCATGGGTGAAGCAATAGTCCAGATTCGAGAGGTAGCTGATCACCTACAGACTTTGGCAGTATAGGCCGATACATTGAGCATGAAGTATGAGCTACAATCAGATCGTGGCCAAGAGTTAGCTTTGTTGTTTAGGAAAATCAGAACTTTGGGCCTTAGGGCGAAAGCATATTTGTAATTCGTTTTGTGTAAAGGATTTTATTTTCTAATAAAGTTTTCTAAAATGAAGTTGAATCAGAATTGATGCCTCTTTGCATTAATGAATTTGCATTACATCATATCATATGCATTTAAGTCCATAGAGAGAGCCTAATTAGTTGAAATTATCACACACAGAGAGAGAGAGAGAGAGAGAGAGAGAGAGAAAGAGAGAAGGAAAATCTGGAAGCTGAACACCCTTACGGTACACGTACCAAATAAAAGAAAATGGATCAAAGATTGGAACAATTCCAAAGAGACATGCAAGACCAGATGCAAGAACAAATGGCAAAACTCCAGCAAGAGATGAAGGACCAAATGTTGGAGGCTCAAAGGAACATGATGACTCAAATGGCCCAGATGCTGAGTGGGGCAATGGACAAAGAAAAGGGTCCCATAGTAATGCTGATGACAATGAGAATTTTCCTAGGGGATTCACTCCACACCATGTGCAAACACAACCTGAGGAATATCCCAGAAGGCCACCTGTCATGACTAGGCCTCAGCAAGTGCAAGCTGACACTGGAGTGCCCATGAATTTTCAAGTTGGCACAGGATCCAACCCAGGGGATAACCTTGCTAATCCTGTTATCCCTGACCTAGACATAGTAGAGAGAGAGGGGATCAGAATTGAATCTTCAAGACAGCTGGAAGATCATTGTAGATGGTTGGAAGAAAAATTCAAGGCTTTAGAAAATGCCGACCATTACCATGGTATTGACGCAAAGGACTTGAGTTTGATCCCAGATCTGGTGCTTCCTCATAAATTCAAGATGCCAGAATTTGAGAAGTATAATGGGACTAGTTGCCCTGAAGCCCACATCACTATGTTCTGTAGATGGATGACTAGTTATGTGAATAATGATCAACTTTTGACTCATTATTTCCGAGACAGTTTAGTGGGGGCAGCGTCTTGGTGGTACAATCAACTTAGCCATGCTAATATTAGCTCATGGAGAGATTTAACCCAAGCCTTCATGAAACTATACAATCATGTCACAGACATGACACCTGATAGAATCATGTTGCAAAACATGGAAAAGAAATCCATTAAAAGCTTCAGGCAATACGTGCAAAAATGGAGGGAAGTTGCCATGCAAGTTCAACCACCTCTCCTGGAAAAGGAAACCACCATGTTGTTTATCAACACCTTAAAAGCTCCATTTATCACCCACATGATAGGAAGTACTACCAAGAGCTTCACGGATATAGTAATGGCAGGGGAAATGATAGAAAATACCATAAAGGGTGGCAAGATTGAAGTGAGAGAAACCACTAAGAGATTTGCTCCTAGGAAAAAGGATAATGAGGTAAACAATACGAGTACATATAACAAAGGGTACTCACAGGCAATCACTGTTAGCCAGCCAAAGGTAGTTACAATTGGGCAACAAGGGCTGACAAGACAAGAATTAGGCCCAACGCAAAATTCTGAAAAGCTCTAATTTACGCCAATCTCAATGACGTATAAGGAGCTATATTAAAATTTATTCGATGTGCACGTAGTGTCTTTATATTATCTACAGTCGTTATAACCCCCATATCCTAAATGGTATGACTCAAATGCTCAATGTGATTACCACGCAGGATTAGCGGGGCATTCGATAGAAAATTAAACTGCCTTCAAAAAGGTAGTTGAGAGGCTCATCAAGATGGGGATTGTCAAGTTTGATGATACACCCGGTACGGAGAACCCATTACCCAACCATGGAGATAAGGGGATAAACGCAATCAGAGAGGATCTCGTAAGAAGGACCAAGGAGGATATCTCAGAGGTGAAAACCCCGTTGAGAATGATGTGGAGAGAAATGATGAGAAGAGGACTGATAGAACCAGATTGTGAGAAAGGATGTGAAAGATTAATGGACTACTGTGAGTTCCACAAAGCAAAAATACATGAGATCCAAGAATGTGCTGAGTTCAGGGTCTTGGTACAAAGCCTCATGGATAATAAGGAGCTGGAGTTTTATAAAGAAGGCTCGAAGGGATGAAACATACATACAACTGAAGGAGAGTTGACAAATCAGAGAGTCAATTATCCAAGGATCATCATTTCCCGACCGAGAAACACGGAAGGCGGAGCACAAATCGCGCCTAAAGTTGTAATCCAGAAACCTGTCTCCTTTCATTACAAGGATAACAAGATGGTACCATGGAATTACGATTGTAACATGATACACCAGGAGTGGAAAATTCAGCTAGTACTTCCAAGGAGGTTCAAAATAAAGGATTCTACACACGAAGTGGAAAGCGTTACGACTCGATAAATGTCAGAACAGAACTAGCAAGGTCAAAGACTATGGCAGTTGAACCAGAGAAAGGACCTGGCGCCCTTATTAACGAGCCTGTGAAGGAGGAAGAGGCTAAAGAATTTTTAAAATTCTTGAAGCGTAGTGAATACAGTGTGGTAGAGTAGCTGCGCAAGCAACCAACTCGCATATTGGTGCTAGCCTTACTTTTAAGTTTAGAAGTACATCGTGAGGCTTTGATGAAAGTGTTGAACGAGACTTATGTTACTAAAGATATATCTGTCAATAAACTTGACCGATTAGTTAGTATTAGTAACATAAGTGCTGATAACTTTATTTCCTTCAGTGACGATGAAATTCCACTTGGGGGTTTGGGATCAACCAAGGCCCTACACATAACTACTCATTGTAAGGGATATACTTTACCGAGTGTGCTAACTGATAATGGATCAACCTTGAATTTTTTACCGTTATCGACACTAAAGAGGTTGCCGATAGATAGTTCTCACTTGAAGACATGCCAGAACATAGTGAGAGCATTTGATGGCACCGAGAGAAGAGTGATGGGAAGAATTGACATACCGTTGCAAATTGGACCAAACACATACGAGGTGGACTTTCTGGTGATGGATATAAAGCCCTCTTACAATTACTTGTTGGGAAGACCCTGGATTCATTCAACAGGGGCAGTGCCCTCATCCGTGCACCAAAAGTTGAAATTGGTGACGGATGGTCGGGTGGTTACTATAAACATGGAGGAAGACATCATAGCGACTGTTACCAATGACGCGCCGTATATAGAGACAAATGAGGAGGCCATTGAGTGTTTTTTTCTGTCTTTAGAGTTTGTCAACACAACATTCATTTCGAAATGAAATGAAGTTCCAGTGCCTAAGATATTCAAGACAATGAGGATGGGCTTACAAATGATGGTGGGGAAGAGAGCCATACTAGGAAAAGGACTGGGCAGACACTTCCAAGGGGAAGTTCAAGTGCTGATGCTGAAAGAGAAGAGGGACCATTTTGGCTTGGGTTTCAGGCCAAATGCTAAAGAAAGGAAGAAGGGCATCGAGAAGAAGCAAGAAAGAAGGAGAGAACGGTTGAATGGGGAAGAAGTCCAATGGGAATTGATGACATTCCCCCATATATCCCAGACCTTTGTATTTGGAAGGATAATTCACCTTGAGAGAGGGTTATTGGAAAGCCCTCACATCAATGCCATACACGGGGAAGAATTGAACAAAGAAACCTGTTGGGCATTCGCCCTTATGAACCTGTAAGCGTTTTGAACAATTGGACTGCAGAGGAACTTCCTTTAGTTTTAAGAGATTATACAGAGTAATATTCAGAACGCTCTTGTTGTTTTTTAGCCTAGGAACAATAAGATTTCTTTTATGAAAGAGGCTCATGTTCAGAAATTGTTGTTTTAATAAAATACATTTTTGATAATTAACTTGAGCAAATATTCTTTCATTTTATTCTTTTGACTTTCTAATTTCATTCCAATTTTTTTTCTCTTTCATGTCATGTGAATAGTTGTCCTCGAATTCATTTGTTCTTTGTACATTCTTTGGTGCCCACCACAGGTCTCTAGATATCAATGACATGAGCAACGATACTACAGATTTAGAGGTCCGTTTTGAGCAAGACATGTGTTTAGAGGAATCTCAGGATTTTGAAGATGACAAAGATTGTGACTTATCTCCAGATTTGTTAAGAATGGTAAAGCAAGAAGAAAAACAAATTTTACCCCACGAAGAGGAGGTAGAAAACATAGCCTTAGAGGAAGGAAAGGTTGTGAAAATTGGAACGCGCATAGCCAAAGAGACGAAACAAGATCTTGTTGAGCTGCTACGGGAATTTAAGGACGTCTTTGCATGGTCATACCTAATTATGCCCGGATTAAGCACTGATATTGTGGTACATTGCCTTCCCATAAGAGAAGAGTGCAAGCCAGTTTAGCAAAAGCTACGAAGAATGAGGCTTGACGTAGTGTTAAAAATAAAGGAAGAAGTCAAGAAACAGTTTGATGCTGGTTATCTACAGGTTGTCAAGTACTCAAAGTGGGTTGCCAACATTGTTCCTGTCCCTAAGAAAGATGGAAAGGTTCGAATGTGCGTAGACTATAGGGACTTAAATAAGGCTAGCCCAAAAGATAATTTCCCTTTTCCTCATATGGACACTTTGGTGGACAATACGTCGGGATATTCATTATTTTTCTTCATGGATGGCTTTTCAGGATATAATCAGATCAAGATGCACCCTGAGGATATGGGGAAAACCACCTTCATAACACTGTGGAGTACCTTTTGTTATAAAGTAATGCCATTCGGACTAAAGAATGCTGGGGCAACATATCAAAGGGCTATGGTAACATTGTTCCACGACATGATGCACAAAGAGATTGAAGTATATGTTGATGATATGATCGCCAAATCTCGAACAAAAAAAGGAACACATTGAAGTTTTGAAGAAGTTGTTTTTGAGATTAAGGAAATTTCAATTGAAGTTCAACCCGGGAAAAAATACTTTTGGAGCCCGATCAAGGAAATTATTGGGTTTTGTGTTAGCGAGAAAGGAATCGAAGTTGACTTAAACAAGGTCAAATCGATACAAGAATTGCCTCCATCACGCACTCAAAAGGAAGTTCGAGGCTTTCTCAGAAGAGTAAGCTACATTGCTCGGTTTATTTTACAATTAACTGAGAAATGTGATCCAATATTTTGTCTTCTCAAAACACACAATCAGGGTGTATAGGACGAGGAATGCCAGAAAGCTTTTGACAAAGTCAAACAATATCTGTCGAATGCCCCAGTGCTGTCTCCGTCTAATCCAGATAAACCATTGATACTATATTTGTCAGTATTCAACAACTCCATGGGATGTGTGCTTGGCCAACATGATGAGTCCGGAAGGAAAGAAAAGGCGATATACAATCTCAGCAAAAAGTTCACTGAATGTGAAATGAGATATTCATCGATTGAAAAATTGTGTTGCGCCCTGATTTGGACGACTCGGAGATTGAGGCAGTACATGCTATATCATACTACCTGGTTAATTTCAAAGCTTGATCCGTTAAAGTATATGATGGAGTATACTGCTTTGAATAGAAGGATGGCTAGGTGGCAGATTTTGCTGTCTGAATTCGATATTATCTATGTGAACCAAAAGGCTACAAAAGGGAGCGCAATAGCAAAATTTTTGCTAGCAAAGCTTTGGAGGATTATGAACCTTTAAGCTTTGATTTCCCAAATGAAGAGCTGATGTATGTGGCAAATACTGAAGAATGTTCGTGGAAGTTAAACTTTGATGGAGCGTCAAATGCTGTGGGAAATGGAGTTAGGGCAATCTTGGTATCCCCTAGTGGTGATCATTATCCATTCACATGAAAATTGGATTTTGATTGCACAAATAACATGACGGAATATGAAGCCTGCATCATGGGAATTCGAGCAGCCTTAGAGCGTAAGATCAAAGTGCTAGAAGTATATGGAGATTTTGCCTTAGTAATCTACCAACTTAAAGGAGAGTGGGAGACAAGAGATCCCAAACTAATTAATTATCGAAAAATAGTTCTAGGATTGGTTAAGGAGTTTGATGACATTACTTTCAGTTATCTCCCATGCGATGAAAACCAGATGGCAGATGCTTTGGCGACCCTAGCTTCTATGATCAAAGTAAACAGACCAGAGGATATGAGACCTATTCAGATGAGTTTTGAAGTTCCAGCCCATTGTTATAATGTGGAAGAGGAGGAAAAAGATGAACACCCTTGGTATCAGGATGTATTACGATACGTAAAAAATCGTGAATACCCGGAGCATGCCACTGAGAATGAGAAAAGGACTTTAAGAAAATTGGCCTCTGACTATATTTTAGACGAGGATATCTTGTACAAAAAGAGAAAAGATCAAGTATTATTGAGATGTGTTGATACAGTCGAAGCTAGGAAGATCCTAGAGGAAGTTCATGAGGGTATTTGTGGAACACACGCTAATGGATTCACAATGACCAGACAGATAATGAGATTTGGATATTATTGGTCCACCATGGAAGGTGATTGTATTAACTATGCTAAGAGATGTCATAAGAGATAAAATTCATGTGCCTCCGTCATCTTTGCAATTTATGACTTCCCCATGGCCATTTTCCATGTGGGGCATGGATGTTATTGGACCAATCTCACCAAAAGCTTCGAATGGAAATCGATTCATCTTCGTGGTAATTGACTACTTCACAAAATGTGTAGAGGCTGCTTCATATGCTAGCGTCACTAAGTCAGCAGTTAGTTGATTCTTGAAAAAGGACATCATTTGTCGATATGGAATGCTCGAGAGGATCATATCAGACAACGCATTGAACTTGAATAACAGCATGATAGCAGAAATTTGTAGCCAATTTGGGATCAAACACCACAACTCGTCTCCGTATCATCTAAAAATGAATGGGGCAGTGGAAGCAGCTAATAAAAATATCAAGAAGATAGTAGGGAAGATGACTGAGACTTATAAGGATTGGCTTGAGAAACTACCATTTGCACTCCATGCTTATCGGACGTCCGTCAGAACCTCTACTGGGGCAACGTCTTTCTCTTTGGTCTATGGAATAGAGGCAGTTCTACTGATTGAAGTGGAAATACCTTCTCTTTGGGTTTTGTCAGAAATAAAGCTGGATGAAGCTGAATGGATCCAGGCTCGATATGATCAGTTGAACCTAATTGAAGAAAAAAGGCTAAGGGCTATTCGTCATGGTCAAATGTACCAAAAATGAATGATGCGAGCCTACGATAAAAAAGTTCGCCCAAGAGAGTTTCATGAGGGTGACCTTGTATTGAAAAATATTCTTCCTATACAGAAGGATTTCAAAGGAAAATGGATGCTGAATTGGGAAGGACCATATGTGGTGAAGAAGACTTTCTTTGGAGGAGCACTGATCTTGACCGAAATAGATGGGAAAAGCTTACCTAATCTCGTAAACTCGGACTCAGTAAAGAAGTATTTTTCTTGAAAAGAAGAAGAGGCCAAAGTGAAAACCCGCAAAGGGCGCTTTGAGTTTCTAAAAAAAATGGAGAGGCCAAGGCGAAAACCCGCAAAGGGCGCCTTGAGACCAAAAGTGTTTTGAGTTGAAAACCCGAAAAGGGCGGCTCAAATTTTGAATGGACATACAGTAATCTTGTTCTACTTGAATCAACAAGAAATGAAGTATGTTGCATATCGGGGCATCAACAAAACACTATGGGTCTTCTAAACACATATTGAGCTCAAGGCAGTCTTCATAAAGTTTGTCTAGAGAAGCTCAATCTGCGATATCTAGGGCACCTGATCTTTGTCCTATTCATTTTACTATCTTTGGATTCTTTTTCTTCTCAAAGATATGTTTCCAGTTAATTTTCTTTGTATTTTGGATAATTTATTTAACTTTCATTATCCCTAAGAATAATTTATTTGTTACCCATTATTCATAAATGTGTTGTATTGAAATAATGATTGACGAACTAATGATTTCACAAAAGAAGTTCTACATGTTACTTTGGAAATTTCTAGATAAAATAAGAAACTGATACAGGACAATTGTTTAGAATTTCCATGAACGTAAATATTTGAGAAAGAGGAGTCTGGATAGAGACTATTTCTCTGAATTCTTTGGACCAAATAATGAGTTGATATAATGAAAGTAAGTGATGTCACCAGGTCATAACATTCGAGGAATGGTGTGACAAACTAAGTTGATGAAAAATTCAGAACCCTTGAATTGTGGTTAAATGGGTTAAATTTGAAATAAGTCCTATACCTAAAATTGCAGATGGGACGGATTGAAAAAAGTTCAATTCCTATCATAGTAGGATTGTATAAGCCTCGGGTCTTCAAGTTTCAAGTGGAATTGACTCTAAAATTACAGCAGGGCAAACTTGTTGAGCAGAACATGATTGATGAGGAACAAAGATGAAGAACAAATGAGTGATGACACCTAGAGTAGGAATCATACTCATAACATTTTTTCATAGCAAATCTCATTAGTAGCATTTGATTCATTCTGATCATTGCATCCTAATCCTTAATGGAATCATTTTCATTCATGTAACACATGTAGTTAGAAGCATTTGATTCATTCTGATCATAGTATCTTGGTCATGTGACATAAACATATAGAACCGAGTCTACAGGACATGTCCCTCAGTGGACGGTGTAGCAATATCGGTGAATTTGCAGATCTCATCTTCTTGGAGTTGCAGGAAGCAGATCGAACACATTTTCAGCCTTGTCTCCCTAAAGTTACAGTGGAGTAGACTGAAGACAGGAGATCTCATCTTCCTAAAGTTGCAGGAAGCAGATCGAAGACACCTTCAACCTTGTCTCCCTGAAGTTGCAGCGGAGTAGACTGAAGACAGAAGATCTCATCTTTCTAAAGTTGTAGGAAGTGGATCGAAGACACTTTCAGCCTTGTCTCCCTGAAGTTCCAACGGAGTAGACTGAAGATAGAAGATCTCATCTTCCTAAAGTTGCAAGAAGCAGATCGAAGACATTTCAGCCTTGTCTCCCCGAAGTTGTAGCAGAGTAGACTGAAGACAGAAGATCTCATCTTCCTGAACTTGCAGGAAGCAGATCGAAGACATTTCAGCCTTGTCTCCCTGAAGTTGCAACGGAGTAGACTGAAGACAGAAGATCTTATCTTCCTGAAGTTGCAGGAAGCAGATCAAAGGCCCTTTAAGCCTTATCTCCCTGAAGTTACGGCGGAGTAGACTGAAGACAGAAGATCTCATCTTCCTGAAGTTGCAGGAAACAGATCAAGGACACTTTCAGCCTTGTCTCCCGGAGTTGCAAGAGCAAACTGAAGATAGTAGATTTGGCATTCTTGAAGTTGCAAGAAGCAGATCGAAGACATCAGATTTTATCTCCTTCAGTTTGCAGTGGAGCAGAACGAAAAATAGTAGATCTGGCATTCCTGAAGTCGCAGGAAGCAGATCAAAGACATTAGTCTGGTCTCCTTAAGTTGTAGTAGAACAGACTAAAGATAGCAGATTTTGTATTCCTGAAGTTGCAGTGAAGCAAATTGAAGCCATCAAATCTACATTCTAATCCCCCTAAAGTTGCAGTTGGGTTGGCAGCCATCTAACAAGACCGGGCAAAATGGGTCCTTTTATAGTCTTTGCCCTATTCTCGTTACACTATAATAAGCAAAGAGGGAGAGCTATAATAGCCTATTTTGCCCTGGCTTAAAAAAAAACTAGAATATAAAATAAAATAATAAAATATAAAATGTCCAGCACAGTCTATTTACAGCCCATTAACAGATTTAACCCACTAACCCAGTTACCCGGTTACACCCTTAGCCCAATACCTAAACTAACTCAGACCCAAAACAATACCTAAGCCCCAGACCCAGGTACAAACGGCCTAAAATGGCCCAATGACTAAACAAAATCACCAGAAACCTAGGGTTTCTAGGAAACCCTCGCGCCGCAGCCCCTATTTCGTGCCCACCCTTGGTCACGCCGCCATCAACGCGTACGAATCCTGCACCACTACCGAAATCCTCGCCTCTCCTGCACAAAAAAAGGAAAGAAGAGCAACAAACAAAGGCAAACAAGACGTATTTTTTGTATTTCCTTCTTTATTTTCTGGGTTATAAAACCCCAGACGAATTTGTAAACACAGATACGAAAAAAATACACAAAAAAGTAGAGAATACACAGAAATACATACAAAAATAAAATATATTGAAACAGAATACAGAGATTCTTTTTAGCAAAGGTGATTTTCATATTTTATTTTGTTTATTTTAGATCTACTGTAACATTCCAAAATTGGGCCTAGTAAGATTGGGCCAATTGGGCCTTGGGCTTAGGAGTGTTTAAAATCTTCAAGAATATGAGAATGGTGTTATTGCAAATTGGACTTATTAGTTAAGTGGATTTGGAAGGTTACGAGGTTTCTATGAAGTCTCGGGTTTAATTGGGCTTTATGAAAATTTTGGTATTTTAGCACTTTAAGGAGAGATGGTAAGTAGCTTCAAGACATATGGAAATTTATGAGTAAATAGCTTGCATAAATCAGCAAGTAGTAAAGAGGTTATGGCATCAAGTGAAGTACCTTGTGGGAAGAGGTTCAAATCCCATTGTGTGCAAATTTTGATTATTTTTGCATGCTTTCCTTAAGTGTCGATCAAGAGGTATTTATGGTAAGGTGGACTTCTTATTTTTTTTTGGCAAGATGGCTAAGAGAAAAAGGCAAGGTTGAAGTTGGGGAAAGGAATCAAGAGAAATAGGAAAGAAAGGGGGACATGAGGCTTATTCCATGGATGATGTTTTGGAAAGCTTGGGTGGCCAAAATCTTATCCTAAGGGGGGATGCATGTGGACAGTTTTTGGAGTAATTAGGTGGCTGAAATTTTACATGAAATATTCTGTGATTCGGTAGAAATACCGAAGAAAACCGATAACCGGCATCCCTGATCACTCGGACGTGCGTATACTCGTAGTGGTAAACGTGTTTGGAATAAAATAGTTTCAGTCAGAAACAGTGGCATGTATTTGAAAAATCACGAAAAATTGGATAAAAGGAATTACAAAGTTAGTAAGATATCAAATTAAAGCTTACTGTGTCTATTTTAATATGGAAGAAATGGAGAAGGAAAAGGAATTTTATATTCGGAGATATGTAAATTTTAGTGAGGCTGGTTCTGAATGACTTCGAGGTATTCTGTTCTATCTTGGAAAAATCTTATAAAACTGTACAAAGTGAATTAAGAGTTATAATTGATATGTATGGATTCCTTGGTGAATCTAATTTCAAAAGAAATAAGTGGGAGCAGTAGATGAAAAGCGTACAGTAAGATATTTGAGATTAAGTTAAGAGAGGTCAGAATCGTCAGACTGTGAAACAAGGGAAACTTTAAGGAATAAACTGTACTAAATGGTTAAGTTAAAAATTTTGGAAAGATTATAGTAGAAAGATATACGAGTCTAGTTTCAAGGAAAATTTACGGATTTAGATTTCGAGTTTTCTAACTCGAGTTATGGTCAATTTAGTCAGTGTGACACAGTTGGACAGTTTCATTTTATGCCCCAAATTAGTAATTAAGCCTAGGTTGCGAAATTACCATCATACCCTTGGAGGGTAAATTACTGAATTACCCTTAGTGGGTACAATTACCGAATTATGAAAATGCCCTTACTGGTCAAGTTACGAAAATGCCCCTAATGGGCCGAATTACAAAAATGTCCTTATGGACTGAATTATGAAAATACCCTTTATGGGTCAAATTGAAATATGTTGCTATATGGGCCTCATGTGATTAATGGGCCAAAAATACTCTAGTTCGATAAATGGGCCAAAAATACTCTAGTTCGATAAATGGGCCAAAAATATTCTAGTTCGATATATGGGCCAAAGTCCGCTAAATGGCTAAATGGACAAGTTACTAAATTGTTTTATGGGCCCAAATGAAATGTTTTATGATAAACCCATTTATGTTATGGATTATTTGATAAATTATTATATGGCTATATTTTGCTATGCACGCATGATTGCATGGGGCGGGGTATTTGATGAAGAGAAGAATGGCCTGTTGCCAAAAATCTAGTTCGGTGGCTCTGCCACAAATTTGGCTAAATGCTCTAGTTCGGTGGCTCCTGCCACAAATTTGGCTATATGCCTCTAGTTCGATGACAATGTCAAAATCTAGTTCAGTAGTGCACTACAATCTTATTAAAAAGGCTTAATGCCTACAATTGGTGTGTTTGGCGGGGTGGGTTGACTTGATCCCCCAGGTGTATTGGTTGGTACGGGGGTGTTAGCGGATGGAAATTAGGCTTGTTTGGGAATTGCATATCACATGCATATTATAAACATGTTATTATGTTATAATTGTAAATGGGCTTAGGCCCAAAATATTGCTATGTGTGTTTCGACCAGTGGATGATGGTAAGGGGATTATACACTGAGTTCTTGTAACTCACCCCCTTTCTCTTAACCCTTGTAGGTAATGCTCAGTAGTGAGGACTTGGGCCCATGGATGACTCGGTGGAGGCTATATTTCCAAAATGGTGTTATCAAATTTTAAATTTTTATTTTCGTTTATTTTATTATTTTGCTATTTTGGTTTAAATTGTAATAAGGCCTCTAGGGTATTTTATTATTTGCTTCAAGGTTGGTTTACTTAGTATTTTGCTTAAATTGTTTTAAACGAGAATTTTTCTAAAAACTAAAATATAGGTTTTCCAAAATCGATTAACAAATGGATTTCAAAATAAACTTTTTCAAATATGTTTTAACTCGAACTCTCTTTCAAATTATTAATGACATTTTCAAAAGTCACGGATTGAAAGTCCAATTCCTTGAATTGTGATTCATAAATCAATCTCTCAAAAGTACTTGTATTTTATCGACGTTTTCGCAATGTTTCAAAATGTTTTTGCAACTCTATTTCAAACGTCACATTTTCGTAAATCGTTTATTTCAAATATGCTTTCACAACCGAAAAGGTTTATTAAAGATAATTATGGTTTCACGTAGACACAATTGCTTAAGTGTTTTGGGTTTTAACAAAGAGGCTGTAAGTCTCAAACAAGTTGTTAACAATTGCAAAGATGGTTTTGAAAAAAAAACACTTCCATGTGGCACGCCAGATTCGGGCCTAACTTCTAGGCCGGGTTTGGGGTGTTACATCTATGCTTTTTTTTTATGAATATTAAAAACAAAGAAAAAGATAAGAAGGCTACCTGCGTTTTTGGCTTCTAAACAGAGGGGTTTTGGCCACTGGCCACGACGATGCATGAGGCGCGTGCGATGAAGGTCAGAGGTCCGATGACCTGTGAGGGCAGAGCAATGGCCTTCTGCTATTTTTTTAAATATGATGTTTAAAATGAATTTGGGTTTTTTTAGCTTTTATAGCCCATCCGTACGACGTCGTTTTGGTATAGTGTAACACCCCGGTTTTAGGGGTTATGCACCTAGTGCATATCTCGGGTGTTGGTAGGCTATTTGTGTGCTTAGGCATGTTTTTAGGGGGTTTGGAGAACTCTGAAAGGTAGGGAAAGCTTTAAGAAATTTTTGATTTTTAGTGGGTAAGGAAGGGAGCTTGGTTTTTGGGGGTCTTAAAAGAATAATTAGGTGGTTTTTATCACATAAGATGGGCTAGCAAAGTGGCAGGTGAGACGCCACTAAGGCCTTGAGGATGTGGCGTCACTTGCAGGAGGGAGAGATCTTGGGTTCGAGTCGCGGAGTGGCCACCTTTTGGCTCTCTTTTTGACGCCAAGGAGAGAGGAGTTTGTAGGCAGTTCAAACTCTGCCTTGGACCTAGTCTATGGGTGAGATGGACGGCAAAGAGTGATTGGTGGAGTTTGACTAGTTCAAACATGTTTGAATTAGGGGCTTGGAGAGTTTCTAGGTGGTGGACGTTTGGTGGAGTCTTCAAGTGACCTTGTGGCCGGTTTTTGAAGTGTTAAGGGGGGGTGAATGCCGAATTTCTCTTTGGCATTTTGATGTTCGATCAGCCTTGCTTTTGGGTGCCTTAAACCGAAATTTCTTTTGATGTTTTCTTGAAACCAAAAATCCTCAAGTAGCTTGTACTTCGAGCCGACCTTGTGTTTGTTTCCTCTATTTCTCTTGTTGCCGAATCTAGCTACATATCCCTCCTCATTCTTTTTCTATTTCTCTTCTTCTCTTAAAACCTTTGGTGCCGAATGTCATCTCCCTTTTTCTTTAAAAATTGTTAAAGCCGAATATGGTGATCTTTATTTCTCTCATTTCCATTCTTTACAACTGTGATGCCGAATCCTCATTACCTTCTTAGCCGAATGCCTCATGTCATTCTTGCCATTTCTTTAAGCCGAAACCATTGTACTTTATGCTCATAAAATTCATCTTCTTTTCTTAATACCATCTTACCGAAATTGTACTCTATTAGCACATATTTCTTTTACTTCACTTTTAAAATCCTAGCTGAATCCCCTCCCTGGTATTGCCGAAATTCCTTTCTAGCATTTGTTCTTATTTTGGCCGAATATTACCCCTCACCTAGTAGTTCTCTTGGCCGAATGTTGGAGTGGGGTGGACCTCTGTTGTGTAGTGCTCAATCGGGTTTAGAATAAGGGCAATCGAGATTTCGAAGCAGTCGATCGAAGTCGATATCTGTTGGTGATCTATTGGTAGGTATTGGTAAGTAGTGGTTAGTTTACCCTTTTAAGTTTCGTTAAGTCAAGTTGCAAAGGACTAACTATTTGCTTGTTTAGGGGTTGGCCGATTGTCTAAGGAGAACCCTTGTTGGTTCCGGTTTTGGTAGGAAACCAAACCTATAGCAAGGTAAAAAGTTTAACATTAACCTCTTGGTTTATTTGTTTGTCTTGGCCGAATGGTTTGAGTGATAATCTTCTGTCTGATCGATTTTTAGGAGCAAGGTTGTCGAGGTTATCAAGGGATTTAGTTGGTTCTTTGGTTAAAGCTTGCAGGTGTGTTCAAACACACTTTCTGTTAAATAAATATGTTACTATTTGGTGTGTACATTTACACTGCTATGCTATGTGATTTTATATGAATTGTGTGTTATGTGGATCCATAGTAAGGTGGATGAGATATCATTGAGGTATGAGGCAAAGGGTCAGGTATGTCCCTGTTGTGATGCTTTTGGTAAGCATAATGTATTTGGTTTGTGATATATTGATTGGTTGATGATTAAACCTATGTGCGTTACTAAACATTCATGATGATATATTTTGATACATGTGCATGATTGATGTGGGTTGTACGAGTGGAGGGGGCAGTGATATTTTGTGCTGACGAGCACCAGTGTTTTGGTAACACAGCTTTGTGACTTTGGGTCACCAGAGGTTTGGCACCTCCAGAGGTTTGGCACCTCAGCGTCTCGTCCCCGTGGTCTCGTACCACAGTGGGTTGGCCCCACAAGGCGGTATTGAGGGATTGACGCCAGTGATCTGGTATCACACGATGGGTTGGCCCCATCACTCGATTATTGTGACTACGGTCACCAGTGGTTTGGTACCACATTTGTGTCTTTGGGACACCAGAGGTTTGGCACCTCATTGCGACTCGTCCCTGTGGTTTGACACCATCGTGGGTTGGCCCCACTTGAGATATGGGATCGTCTGCTAGTGATTTGGTATCACACGATGGGTTGGCCCCATCATTGGATTTGTGACTTCGGTCACCAGTGATTTGGTATCACAAACGTGTCTTTGGGACACCAGTGGTTTGGCACCACATTGATGGATATTGTGTCTTTGGGACACCAGTGTTTTGGTAACACATTGTGACTATATGTCACCAGTGGTTTGGCACCACCAGTGGTTTGGTACCACACGGCGTAGAAAAGGTGTATGGATGGTTAGGATTGGGTGCATATTATTTGGACGCATGTTGATAATGTATATGATTGTGTATGATATTTTGCTAATTCGGGAAAAAGGGTAGCACACTGAGTCTTGGTGACTCACCTTTTCCCTTTAACCATTTCAGGTATTGCATAAAGCTGGACCGGGATCGGAGAGGACAAGGTGGCCCATGCCGAAGATGATGATTTAATATTTTATGCCAAATTTTGATATAAGTATTTTATTTGGATTGTTGGGTTGTAATAAAGGCCATTCTAATTATTTTGGTATTACTTTAACTATGGTTTAGTTGATTTAAATTCTTATTAAGTCAAAAAATGTTTTTTAGCAACAAAAGGAATTACTTGAGTTTTTAAATAAGATGAATTTAATTTACTCACATACTTGATTTAGTTTTCAAAATTTACTATTTCAAAATGAAATAGGAGGTTTCAACCAATCATGCCCAAGATTTTTACGAGAATAAAATGTACAAAAAGATTCTTCAACCGTCTCTCCTCAATAACATAACCAGATTCGGTCGTAGTGAATGGGCCGGGTTTGGGGATGTTACAGTTTGGTATCAGAGCCAAGTTCAAAACTCGGCTTTGAGGGTTTTTGGGCCCGAAACAGTTTTCAAAATGGGCTTTTGAAATGTGGGCTTTTATAAACAATATTTTTCAGGATATTCTGGCATGGCATCTGTGTCTCCGACCCGAAGTCCACCAGGTAAGTACTTCGGACTTTCTTTAAGTGATTTGTTTGTATGAATTGATTTGGGCTTAGTTTGGGCTCGTAGAATAGAATAATAGGATCTGTTGGACCCTAGGATTAGACTACTCAGACAATGGCATAAGACTTAAAGTTCCTAAACAAACCTATGAAGTAAGTCGCCAAGTTAAGGTGTGGCAACCTTGGTACGCATGTCTAGGATTGGATCCGGAAGAGCTAGGTACTTAAGCAGTCCTCGTGACTCACCTTCTCTTCGCAGGAATCCTACCTGGTGCGTAGCTACGGTTCGCCTTAACCAAGAGGACTTGTGCATAGGCTAAACCGATTATTAAAACCCGAAAGGGAATTAGTCTTGCTGTTTTCAAAACCCTTCATTTTAAAATTTTCAATTTTTCCCCTTTGGTTTATAAACCTTAAATTTGATTGATGAAGGATGTTTTTCGATTTACAAAATTACCAAAAATGCCCTAGTGGCAAAATTACAAAAATACCCCTGTTTTGTAAAATTACAATACTACCCTCAGCTTTTGATAAAATGATCTTTACTCTGTAAAATACCAAAATCTCGAGTTTTTAAATATTAAGATTCCTTGGTTTGCAAAAATTTACGAAAATACCCCCGGTTGATAAAATTACCAAAGTGCCCCTGGTTTCTAAATTTTCAGATTTCTCTCGATTTTTGCCGAAATATTGTTATTCTGCCAAAATGTTAGAAAAATTCATTTTGTGAAATATTGTGAAATTACAATTTGAGGAATTACGAAAATGCCCTGATTTCCAAAATCACAAAAATAACCCCGATTTCTGAAATTTTTGCAACACATCTGGTTTGAAAAACAAATTTTGCCATGATGACCACAGAGATTTTGTAAACTTTGAGGATTGGAAATCTATTTTCAAAATTTGACCCTGAGTTGTTACCGAAATACTCCTCTAGGAAAAAAATGACGAAATTACCCCTGGGTAGGAAAGGAAACTTGATTGCTCTTGAAAACTTCTTTGCATAAAATTGTTCGTGGATAAATAGTGGAACCCAATTTCTAATGCATAAAGTTCTAATCAGATTAAATCGAAGCGCTAGATATGAGTTCTAGGGGGCGGGGTCGCGGTTCTCGTGGACGTGGTAGAGACAGGATGGCAGTACCGGAACCGGTTGGGTCACGCCATGGGTCAGAGAGCGATGCACCACCATCAGCTGTTGAGGTTGAACAGCAGGATCAGACAGGAGGAGACGACGCAGTATCGCGGGCTATGCTGCGGGTGCTTGAGCAAGTGGCAGGAGCCAATGTGATCAGTGGTATCGCTATCTTCGTGGAAAAAGCTCCGATGGCTGAGGAAGTCAAAAGGGTTGAGGAGCAGAATGGGGCTAGAGGAAGGAATCGTAATAAGAGGAGCTTGGGATCGTCGGAATCGTTTGAGAGGTCTTAGAAAAGACCGAGGGTCGAGGCATCTGTTCGTGTTTCTAAGTCGGTTGCTGGGAATCCAGATCGTCCATGTGCTCAGTGCGGAAGGTATCACGTGGGCAAGTGCTGGAATCGAGTTCGAGAATGTTTCAGATGTCAGTCCAGGTCTCATCTGCTAAAGCATTGTCCACTGGATCCGAAAAGGACTCGGACAGTGGGTCAAGGTTCTGTGCAGCCTGGCAGAGGTGGTCAGCAAGCGATGAGAGGTCGTGGTCCAAAGCATGAAGGAGCTGGTTCAGGCCGTAGTCGTGAAACTTTGGTTCGTCGAAAAGAGGATGATGATGCGCCGGAAGTGTCAGCGGGTAAGTTTCTCTTGGTTGGAATATTCCTTGTTGTTTGTTCGTTTTGGTGGCTGTTGTTTGGTTGCTAGTAAGGTATTTGGAACCTTGGGTTTAGACTTAGAAAGTACGCTGAGAAAGATGTTAGCTCTTGGAGATCAGAGTGCGCAGCGATAGCATAGTGTGGGAAGTTAGGTTGTGGATTGTTGGTCTAGCTAAGTAATTTCGAGGACGAAATTATTTTAAGGAGGGTAGCATTGTAACACCCCAGTTTTAGGGGTTATGCACCTAGTGCATATCTCGGGTGTTGGTAGGCTATTTGTGTGCTTAGGCATGTTTTTAGGGGGTTTGGAGAACTCTGAAAGGTAGGGAAGGCTTTAAAATATTTTTGATTTTTAGTGGGTAAGGAAGGGAGCTTGGTTTTTGGGGGTCTTAAAAGAATAATTAGGTGGTTTTTATCACATAAGTTGGGCTAGCAAAGTGGCAGGTGAGACACCACTAAGGCCTTGAGGATGTGGCGTCATTTGCAGGAGGGAGAGATCTTGGGTTCGAGTCGCGGAGTGGCCACCTTTTGGCTCTCTTTTTGACGCCAAGGAGAGAGGAGTTTGTAGGCAGTTCAAACTCTGCCTTGGACCTAGTCTATGGGTGAGATGGACGGCAAAGAGTGATTGGTGGAGTTTGACTAGTTCAAACATGTTTGAATTAGGGGCTTGGAGAGTTTCTAGGTGGTGGACGTTTGGTGGAGTCTTCAAGTGACCTTGTGGCCGGTTTTTGAAGTGTTAAGGGGGGTGAATGCCGAATTTCTCTTTGGCATTTTGATGTTCGGTCAGCTTTGCTTTTGGGTGCCTTAAGCCGAAATTTCTTTTGATGTTTTCTTGAAACCAAAAATCCTCAAGTAGCTTGTACTTCGAGCCGACCTTGTGTTTGTTTCCTCTATTTCTCTTGTTGCCGAATCTAGCTACATATCCCTCCTCATTCTTTTTCTATTTCTCTTCTTCTCTTAAAACCTTTGGTGCCGAATGTCATCTCCCTTTTTCTTTAAAAATTGTTAAAGCCGAATATGGTGATCTTTATTTCTCTCATTTCCATTCTTTACAACTGTGATGCCGAATCCTCATTACCTTCTTAGCCGAATGCCTCATGTCATTCTTGCCATTTCTTTAAGCCGAAACCATTGTACTTTATGCTCATAAAATTCATCTTCTTTTCTTAATACCATCTTACCGAAATTGTACTCTATTAGCACATATTTCTTTTACTTCACTTCTAAAATCCTAGCCGAATCCCCTCCCTGGTATTGCCGAAATTCCTTTCTAGCATTTGTTCTTATTTTGGCTGAATATTACCCCTTACCTAGTAGTTCTCTTGGCCGAATGTTGGAGTGGGGTGGACCTCTGTTGTGTAGTGCTCAATCGGGTTTAGAATAAGGGCAATCGAGATTTCGAAGCAGTCGATCGAAGTCGATATCTGTTGGTGATCTATTGGTAGGTATTGGTAAGTAGTGGTTAGTTTACCCTTTTAAGTTTCGTTAAGTCAAGTTGCAAAGGACTAACTATTTGCTTGTTTAGGGGTTGGCCGATTGTCTAAGGAGAACCCTTGTTGGTTCCGGTTTTGGTAGGAAACCAAACCTATAGCAAGGTAAAGAGTTTAACATTAACCCCTTGGTTTATTTGTTTGTCTTGGCCGAATGGTTTGAGTGATAATCTTCTGTCTGATCGATTTTTAGGAGCAAGGTTGTCGAGGTTATCAAGGGATTTAGTTGGTTCTTTGGTTAAAGCTTGCAGGTGTGTTCAAACACACTTTCTGTTAAATAAATATGTTACTATTTGGTGTGTACATTTACACTGCTATGCTATGTGATTTTATATGAATTGTGTGTTATGTGGATCCATAGTAAGGTGGATGAGATATCATTGAGGTATGAGGCAAAGGGTCAGGTATGTCCCTGTTGTGATGCTTTTGGTAAGCATAATGTATACGGTTTGTGATATATTGATTGGTTGATGATTAAACCTATATGCGTTACTAAACATTCATGATGATATATTTTGATACATGTGCATGATTGATGTGGGTTGTATGCAGTGGAGGGGCGGTGATATTTTGTCCGACGAGCACCGGTGTTTTGGTAACACGACTTTGTGACTTTGGGTCACGAGGTTTGGCACCTCCAGAGGTTTGGCACCTCGCCTCTCTCGTCCGTGGTCTCGCACCACGTGGGTTGGCCCCACAAGGCGGTATTGAGGATTGACGCCGCGGTGATCTCGGTATCACACGATGGGTTGGCCCCATCACTCGATTATTGTGACTACGGTCACAAAGTGGTTTGGTACCACATTTGTGTCTTTGGGACACCGGAGGTTTGGCACCTCATTGCGACTCCGTCCCTGTGGTTTGACACCACCGTGGGTTGGCCCCACTTGAGATATGGGATCGTCTGCTAGTGATTTGGTATCACACGATGGGTTGGCCCCATCATCGGATTTGTGACTTCGGTCACCAGTGATTTGGTATCACAAACGTGTCTTTGGGACACCAGTGGTTTGGCACCACATTGATGGATATTGTGTCTTTGGGACACCAGTGTTTTGGTAACACATTGTGACTATATGTCACCAGTGGTTTGGCACCACCAGTGGTTTGGTACCACACGGGGTAGAAAAGGTGTATGGATGGTTAGGATTGGGTGCATATTATTTGGATGCATGTTGATAATGTATATGATTGTGTATGATATTTTGCTAATTCGGGAAAAAGGGTAGCACACTGAGTCTTGGTGACTCACCTTTTCCCTTTAACCATTTCAGGTATTGCATAAAGCTGGACCGGGATCGGAGAGGACAAGGTGGCCCATGCCGAAGATGATGATTTAATATTTTATGCCAAATTTTGATATAAGTATTTTATTTGGATTGTTGGGTTGTAATAAAGGCCATACTAATTATTTTGGTATTACTTTAACTATGGTTTAGTTGATTTAAATTCTTATTAAGTCAAAAAATGTTTTTTAGCAACAAAAGGAATTACTTGAGTTTTTAAATAAGATGAATTTAATTTACTCACATACTTGATTTAGTTTTCAAAATTTACTATTTCAAAATGAAATAGGAGGTTTCAACCAATCATGCCCAAGATTTTTACAAGAATAAAATGTACAAAAAGATTCTTCAACCGTCTCTCCTCAATAACATAACCAGATTCGGTCGTAGTGAATGGGCCGGGTTTGGGGATGTTACATATAGCCCATTAATAACCAAAACGGCGTCATTTAATGAAAGGATCCGTGTGTTGACCTGATATCCAGGGGAGGATCCACGCGTTTTTATTAAATGGTCTAATTGTTTTATAGGTCCTTTGTATTATGTTAAAGCATAATTTAATTGAGTGGCTATGTGCCTCATCATGGTTGATATCGGCTATGTGCCATATCGTGGTTGATGAGTGACTATGTGTCCCATCGTGGTTTTGGTGTTAGCTACGGCTACATCGTGGATTAGCACTGACTGAGGTTGCGTTGTGGATTATTGTGCTTAATTGCACGTGGACGGCATTGATTACCTTTTGGATTGAAAAGGAGAGGGTGATTTGATAATCCCCTGGTGTGTGGTGGCTGGATACGGGGGTGTGTAGAGGATGGACCCTAGGTTGGGTTGGGTGCACTTTGCATATTGTATCTGCTATGAGTATTTGATGTGAAAATGGGCCAAGCCCAATTGATATGTGGATTAATGTGAAAAGGGCCAAGCTCAGTAGATGAATGTGGATCAGTGTGGAAATGGGCTAAGCCCGATATGTGGAAATTATGTGGTTAATTACCCTGTTACCTGATAAGTGATATGAATATGGGCCAAGCCCAGAATGTGATAATATGTGAATATGGAAATTGTTATCTGATATATGGGCTAATATGTGGTTAACATGTGGGGGGAATTCAGTGGATTAATTACACACTGAGTCCATGTGACTCACCCAAATTTTTATTAAACATCGCAGGTGATCGTGATTTTTGGACCGGGTTGGAGTAGATACAAAGGTGGCCATGCAGAAGCTGATTTCCATGCAGAAAGATATTTTAATTAATTAAGTATTTATATTTTCAGTATTTCTGATTAAGTATTTACTGTAATAAAGCCCATTAAAGTATTTAAGTATTTTTATTAAGTATCTTTATTATTATGTTTTCTTATGGATTGACAATTGAGATGCTATTTGCAAATGGTTATATTTTTCTTAAATTTATGTATAATAAAGTTTTAATCCGGATATTTTTATAACAACTTAATTTTTACTTAGAATGTTTTAAATTACGAAAATGTTTTATTAAAGAAAACAAATTTTTAACGGTATTTACTTTTAAGTAAGAATATTTTCAAACGTTTTCCGCAGTGGCATTTCAAATTCGGTCGTAACGAATGGGCCGGGTTTGGCGTGTTACAACCGTCGTTTCTAAATTTGGCATAATTGCCATTTTAGCCCCTACAGTATGACGCGCATTTTTGATTTAATCCTTTTATACTTATTTTATTTTCTATTTAATCCTCCTTCCTTTATTTATTTTTTAATTATTCTAATATCCTATTGAATCATTTTATCATATTAAAATTTTATATTATTTTTATTATTTTATTAATTTTGTTAATAGTATAAAATCTATATATATATTATTTTTATATGTTTTATTTTTATATATATTAAATTATTATTTATTATTGATTATTTTATTTGGTTTAATATTATTTTTATTATATTCTATGATTTATATATTTATTATTATATTATACATTCTCGTATATTATAGTATTATATTATATCATATATTATTTTTAAAAATTTTGTTTTGTATAGAATCTATTTATATTATATAACCTATTTTATTTATATTATATATTATATATGCAATTTTTATGATTAGTATATTATATATATGTTTTATATTTAAAATACTATATACCATTTACTAATTATTTTTTATATGTAATCATTTATATATGTATTAAATTATTAAATTATATATATTTATTATAAGTTTTTTTTACTTTAAATTTTTTTTATTTATATATATTAGATCATTTTAAAAATCGTCACATTCTTTTATTTTTTTAATGTTTAAATATATTATTCTCTTTTCATTTGGTTTTGTTATTTCGTGAAAGTCTTAATGATCGTTATTTATTTTATATCACATGTATATGTTCTTTTAATCGTTTATTGTTGCTTAACATAGTGCTTTATTTATTCATGCTATATTATTCTTTTATTACTTATTGTTAACATAATTTGTAGTTATGTAGAATTGCTATTAAATATGTATGTCGTAATATCTTACTCAAACCATTGTTTTATAAAAACGCCTTTGAATTGATACATTTTATTCAAATAGTTTTAAAAAATACGGTGATATCCAATATTTGAGGGCTTCGAGAAAAATTGTGCCCTAACTCACTAGGTTTTGATTTTTATCGTTGAACTTAAAATATTAAATATCCCTTTTCTTAAAATTGAAATTCATAAACTTCCAAATCAAAACTTATTCTCGAAAATTCAAAACGTTGGATCCTAACTTACTGGATATGATGTTTTGTATTTCGATATAAGAATTTTCTACAAATAAAGGCGAGCCTAACTTTGAAGTCATGAGATGTTATATCCTAACTTACTGGATATAACGTTTTATTTCTTTGAAATAGGTAAGTCTTAGTTTTCTTTTTAATCAAAGGATCATATTTTGTAATTTTTCAAATTTTCAACATTCAGACATGATTTTATCGATTAGGTACCAATTTTTTGGGCGCTATGAGGGTGCTAACCCTTCCTCATACATAACCGACTCCCGAACCCGTTTTCTTGTATTTTATAGACCAAAATCAATGTTTTGAAATAAAATGTTTTACAAGATGATCTAATCACACCTAAGTAAAAAGGGATTGGTGGCGACTCCATTTCCGTTTTTAAAAGTCGATCCCCATTTTTTCAAAACTTTTAAAATGGTTTCGACACCCTCATTAGCACCAACAAACCAATAACTCAAATCAAACCAAGTCTTACACCATTTCATACCACAATTCAATTCACATGCATATTACCAATTAAGCTTTGCCATTTCTTTAACATTCAAACGCACTTAACTTAGCAATACCATATATCCAATATCAAACAAGAACTATAGATTTACATACACAAGTTTATTATACTAAACAAACTTTAAGTAGCTTAATTTTATTCAACCTTTGTACATGCCACAAGTAACCAACTTCAAACATAAAAAATCCACCAAATCGAAAGTTGGTGGGTGTGAGCTTTTCACTGATCTGATCGACACGTTCCAAACATCTAAACTCTACATAAAAGTATTAATACAAGTATATAGAATACTTAGTAAGCTCATACAATATAAGCAAATATCTTACCTTAATCATTTAACAAATACATAAATTTATATAATTTATGAAACAATTTCACCTATCATGGCATCCAAAGGCAACATCAATCAAGTGAGGATTAAACCAAATCCACATGTAAAAACTCAAATGGTGAAACACCATATTCAACTTAAAATATAACATGAATTCGTAATCTAATTTATCACATTGCTCACATTCACCCTTCAAGTTGGATCATATATCGCTATCAAGATTCAAACAACATCTTTAACTATATAAGGTTTTGAGCTCAATCACATATACAACCACAATTTTCCACATTTTCATTTCAAACCAACTGATACCTCATATTCAACTCATATGTATAACTTAACCAACAATCAATGGCATAAAATCACTTTTTATTCACAATATTACTCGACGAAATTTCGTAAAAGACCTCTGTATACATGTGAAAGTAAGTGTCTAGTCACTCATTAGGGTTGAACCTACAAGAATCATTTTCCTTGCTAGGGCTTATTATTACCATATTCTCTAGTCCACAACATATACAGGAGCTCGAAAAATAAATATGTATTCTCAAGTCCGCAACATATGCAAGAGTTGGGAACTTGAATTTGTTTTCTCCAGTCTACAACGTATACAAGAACTGGGAACCTAAATCCATATTCTCTACTCAACCTCAATTCCTTGAGCTTGTCAAGTTGAAGCATCCTTCTCTTTCCAACTTGTTTCAACTCTAGGTTAAGTTGTTTCAAAGCCTAATGGGCTCTATTTTCAACCTCTAATGGTAGATGAAAAGATTTTTTGAAGACCAACCAATAAGGAGTCATCACTAAAGATGTTTTGAAAGCTGCCCGATAGGCCCACAGAGCATCATCAAGCCTTCAGGACCAATTCCTTCTATTTGGTTGTACCACATTCTTGAGTATCGCTTTGATTTCTTGATTCACCAACTTAGCCTACCTGTTTATTTACGAATGATAAGCAATAGCCACTTTATGTTTTACATTGTATTTGTCAAGAAACCACTTAAGCCACTTATTCAAAAAGTGAGATCCTTCATCGCTAATTATAGCTTTAAGGGTTCCAAACCTTGTAAATATGTGCTTATGGAGGAATCACATGACTACTTTGGCATCATTCATCAGATATACCTCGGCTTCTATCCATTTGGATACATAGTCTACAACCACTAGGATATAACTCTTACCATAAGAAGAAGGAAACAAAACTAAAAAGTCAATACCCCAAAGGTTAAATAATCTTACCTCAACTATGTTCTTCAGTGGCATCTCGTTCCTTCTTAATATGTTTCCAACATGCTGGCATCAAATGTATCTTTTTACATATGTGTATGTGTCCTTGAATAAAGTCAGCCAGAAAAATCCAGCTTGTAAAACCTTTGTTGTGGTGCGAAAACCTCCAAAATGTCCCATACTTGGGGATGAATGGAAGTGATACAAGATCTCAACTACCTCACTTTTGTCTACTTGCTTCCTGATTATATGATCTGCACATTGCTTAAACAAGATAAGCTCCTCTCAGAAGTAAGATCATATCTCATGAAGGAATTTTTCCTTTGTTGGTATGTCATTCCGGCAGGCATCATTCCACATGTTAAATCATTTTCATAATCAACAAACCAAGGCGTTTCATGGACTTGACTTACCTCAAAGATATGCTCATCCAAGAAATTCTCATTAATAGGGACAAAAGAGTGAGTTACCTCGTGTTTTTCCAACCTTGACAGATGTTCCGCCACTTGGTTCTTAACTATTTTTCTGTCTTGGATTTCAAGGTCAAACTCTAAAATTGCCCATCAAATAAACCTTGACTTAGCATCTTTCTTCGCAAGTAAGTACTTAATGACTGAACGATCTATGAAAACCATCAATTTAGTGCCTATAAGATAAGAACAGAAATTGTCAAAAGCAAAAACTAAAGCAAAAATTTATTTTTCAGTTAACGTATAATTGAGTTGGGCTCCTGTCAAAGTTGTTCTTGCATAGTAGATTAGATGAAATATTTTGTTTCTCCATTGCCCCATCAAAGCTCCTACAACAAAATTTCTAGCATCGCACTTAGCTCGAAAGGAGAGTTCTAGTCTGGTGTGACAATGATCAGTACTGAGACTAACCATTTTTTCAACTCTTCAAAAGCTCCCAAGCACAACTCACTAAAGTCAAATATTGTGTCTTTTTCTAGTAACATACACAAGGTCTTGGAAATCTTCGAGAAGTCCTTGATAAACCTCCGATAAAAACCAGCATGTCCCAAGAAACTTCTAATGCCTTTAACGATGACTGGGGTTGGCAACTTCTCAATTAGACCCACTTTTGCTTTGTTGACTTCAATACCTCTTTTGGATATTTGATGAACTAAGACAATGCCTTTCTTAACCATGAAGTGTCCCTTTTTCTTATTAAGGACAGGGTTCGTCTCCTCACATCTTTTAAGCACCTTAGCTAAATTGGTTAGGTAATCATTATATGAATCACCAAAAATAGAGAAATCATCCATAAAAATTTCTACAAAATTTTCAACCATATCTGTAACAACCCAAACCCGGCCCAAACACTATGGCCGAATCTAGTCTGTTACAAGGAAAATATTTTGAAAATTTTTTTTTTTTAAAAAACCAACTTAAGTTTCGAAAACCCTTTATTTAGTGGTATTGCTAAAAGCCATACTTAGATTTAATTGAAAATTTAATTAGGTCAAGTTATTTTTAAAATTTCAAATGTGCCCGATGGCTCGATAAAAACATTCACGAATTTAGTTTAGAAACCCCTTTTTACTCATTTCATAAGTAGATAATTAAAACAAATATTCCAGCATAAAATAAAATAAAAATAAAAAATGCTAGGAGGCCTTATTACATCGGCAATAAAATTTAAACCAACAATCCAAAAATAAATAAATTGAAATTCAGAGTCTGTTAAAATTTAAATCCCACTGCATGGCCACCTCGAGTCAACCCGGCTCCACATCCGCGATCTACGTGTCACCTGAAAAATATAAAGGAGAAGGTGAGTCACCAAGACTTAGTATGTAACCCTTCCCCCGTTTTAAAAACATTTTTCATACACAACATATAACAATTAATATGCAAAATATCATGTGTCCCAACCTAGCCAGCCATACGCCACTCTCTACCCCGTTGTGGTACCAAACCACTGGTGGTGCCAAACCACTGGTGACATATAGTCACAATGTGTTACCAAAACACTGGTGTCCGTAGACACAAATCGGGTGATGGGGCCAACCCATCGTGTGATACCAAATCACTGGCAGACGATCCCATATCTCAAGTGGGGCCAACCCACGGTGGTGTTAACCACAGGGACAAGTCGCTTTGAGGTACCAAACCTCTGGAGGTACCAAACCTCTGGTGACCGTAGTCACGGTGTGTTACCAAAACACTGGTGCCCGTCGGCACTAATATACTGCCCCCTCCACTCAATCAACCCACATAGTCAACAATCATGCACAGATTTACCATATGGATCAACACAACATGCTTCCCAAAAGCATAAAATAGTGAAATCATATATGCAGTACTTACACGATTCACCACTTATCTTGTTATGGTATTCAAGCCCTTGCTACATAAATCAAGTTAGCATTCCCATTACTTAGCATAGTTAATAAGTTATATGGTGTGTATGTACACACCTGTCACCAACGAAGGTTCTAAGTCCCGAAACGTCACTCGATCACCTTAATCCTCTTGCCCCTATATTCGGCCAAACATAGGGGTTAGTGACATGGCCTATTCGTCCAACCCAACTAATTTTAGTGGTTTATCTTACCCACACGTTTTGACTACTATCTTCAGCACCCGAATCACGAATCTGGTTCTCCAACTACAATAAGTCATTTAACAATATCAATAACCTTAACCTTCGGCTTTCAAATACTAACATAGGTCCTTACCCTCACTTACCAAATCTGATTTGACAAAGAAAGATGGTTCAGATCCACTGTCTTGAGATTCCGGAGTCTTTGGTGAAATTGGCTTCAAAAGAAAGTTTAGCCAACCACTAGAATATGCCGGATTTCGGCTTTTCCTTAAATCCAAATCGACAGAACATAAGAGAAAAGAGAAGAATAGTATTCGGCTATGGCTACTCACCTTTTCCAAATCGACTGACAACAAATTTCTTGAAGAGATCAAACCACTTTGATATACGGCCAAAGCTATTAAAGAAGTAATCAGGAGATTCGGCTAGAGGCTTCCAAATCAGAGAAAGAAGTTTCGGCAGCAATGGTGGTGGATATTCGACCAATAAAGAGGGGAAGAGAGGGAACAAGAAGATAAAGATTCGGCAGAGACTAAGAGATGGAGATGGTTCTTAACTTTGAAGAAGGAGAAAAATCAGATGGAAACTAGTTTAGAGAATTTCGGCTACTTGTAAAGGATTCTGAAAAAAAGAAATCAAGATGGTAGATGGGGGTTTATAAAGGATTTCGGCACCCCCCCTATAGCTTGCCGTCCACTCTTCATAGGAAGAGTTCAAATTTTGGCCATCTCTTGATTTGAAATAATTCAAAAGAGTTTGAATTAACAAATGCCTTCTTTTCCTCATGGAATTAACCATAAAAAATCCTATAATATCTAATTAATAATCTAAATAATATCCTCATTTATCCTCCATAAAATCCCTTTTAATCAAATAAAATCCTTGATTATCCCATGGTAATTTAAAAAATAAAATACCTCCTTATTATCTTATTATCAACATAAAACTAATATTATCCCAATTATCCTCAGAATTAAACAAATAAAAATCCAATTTAAAATGCTCATATTATCCTTTAATAATAAAACAAATTTTGAGCATTTTTCCCTCTCTTATTGCCGTCCAAACAAGGTACAAAAAAGGAGAATTTGTGACTCGAACCAAGGCTCTCCCTTCCCTTGATGGCGTCACATGCTAGCTCTTAAGTGGGCTTCCTTTGCCACTTTTCCAAGGCCTCATTAGTGTCAAATAACCCTTACTTATTCTTATAACCCCCCTCCTGCTAAGGCTCCCTGCCTTTAAAGTTAAAAACTGAAATTTTCTCCCAACCCGAGCTAACTCAAAGCCTTTAATTAAGCTCTATTATTCCATAAATAATATCACAGTAGTTCATACATAAGAAAAATAATTACATTCCAAATAGCCCTATTTTTAGGATGTTCTGATTCTACCCCTTAAAATAAATTTCGTCCTCGAAATTCTTTGATCAGAAGAGGTGGGGGTATTGTTGCCGCATCACCTCCTCGGGCTCCCACGTGGCTTCTTCCACACCATGGTTCCGCCATAGCACCTTCACCAAGGGCACTGACTTTCTACGTAGGACCTTTACATCTCGATCTAAGATCTGAACTGGTTCCTCTTCAAAAGATAAATCCGAATTCACCTCGATCTGCGCATCGGCACCACGTGGGATGGGTCTCGACCGACATCGTCTCAAAGATTGACACGTGAAAGACGTCATGGATCTGATTCAGTTCTGCCGGTAACTCAAGCTGGTAAGCTACCGGTCCTACTCGCTTAATCACCGTGTATGGCCCGATGAACCTTGGGCTTAGCTTCCCTTTCCGGCCAAATCCCAACACCTTTTTCCAAGGCGACACCTTCAGAAAAACCTTGTCTCCCACAGCATACTCCATTTCCTTGCGTTTTAGATCAGCATAGGATTTTTGCCTATCCGATGCTTCCTTAAGACGAGACCGAATCACTTTGACTTTATCCTCCGTCTCTGTCACCAACTCTGGACCCAAAACCTGTCGTTCGCCTAATTCCGTCCAACACGTCGGAGTACGACATTTTCGCCCATACAATGCTTCGATATGGTGCCATCTGGATACTCGCCTGATAGCTGTTGTTGTAGGCGAACTCTGCTAATGGTAGGTAGTCTTCCCAACTACCACGAAAATCCAAAACACATCCCCTTAACATATCCTCTAGGATCTGTATTACCCTTTCCGATTGTCCATCAGTCTGTGGATGGAAAGCTGTACTGAAATCCAACCGTGTACCCAAAGCTTGGTGCAAGGCTTTCCAGAACCTTGACGTGAATCTGGGATCCCTATTCGAGATGATCGATACCGGCACACCATGCAATCTTACTATCTCCGAAATCACGCTGCTTACTTAGCTAGCTTCTGAAGAGAGAAATCCACCCTCACCGGTATGAAGTGAGCTGACTTAGTCAGACGGTCCACTATCACCCAAACGGCGTCTTTCTTGCTGGGCGTAAGGGGTAGCCCACTGACGAAATCCATCGTGATCCGCTCCCACTTCCATTGGGGAATCTTTACCGGTTGAAGTAGCCCTGATGGCAACTGGTGTTCGGCCTTAACCTGCTGACACGTTAGACACTTACCCACAAATTCTGTTACCTCACGCTTCAACCCGGACCACCAGAACTGTTTCCGTAAATCCCCATACATCTTGCTTCCCCCCGGATGCATAGCTTAGGGGCTGCTATGTGTATCGTGGAGGATTTTCTGCCTCAACTCCACATCCTTCGGCATACAAGCTCGCCCTTGAAAGCATAATACTCCATCACTAGACAGGTTGTACCCTTCCAAACCACCCTCCTGAATTTGTACCCTCTTCGCGTTCAACCCTTCATCTACTAACTGTTTTTCCTTAACCTCCTTGATCCATGTTGGCTTAACTTGAAGTTCCGCCAAGAGACTTCCATCATCATATAGACTCAACTGAGCAAACATCGCTCTTAAGTCTGTCACAACCTTCCGGCTCAACGCGTCAGCTACCACGTTGGCCTTGCCCGGATGATACTCGATCGAACAATCGTAGTCCTTTAAAAGTTCGATCCACCAACGCTGTCTCAAGTTTAGATCCTTTTGAGTCAAGAGATACCTCAAACTCTTGTGGTCTGTGTAAACTATCGACTTCTCCCCATAAAGATAGTGTCTCCATATTTTTAGAGCGAAGACGACCGCTGCTAGCTCCAAGTCGTGCGTTGGATAGTTCAATTCATGTGATCTTAAGCGGCGTGATGCATAGGCTACTACCTTCCCCTCTCGCATCAAGACACATCCCAAGCCGTATGGGACGATCACAATACACGGTGAACAACTTCCACGCCTCAAAGTTGCACCAAAACGGAGCTTAGTCAAAATTTTCCTTAGCTTATCAAAGCTTCCTTGTCGCTTCTCCGTCCATACAAATGGAACACCTTTCCTTAGTAGCTTCACAATCTGGCGGCTGCGATTAAGGAGAATCCTTCTACAAATCTCCGATAGTACCCCGCTAAACCCAGAAAACTTCGTATTTCAGCCACCGACCTAGGGGGTTTCCAATCCAACACCGCTTCAATCTTGCGAGGGTCTACTCTGATTCCCTCAGCCGACACCACGTGTCCTAAGAAGGCCACCTCCCTAAGCCAAAATTCACACTTACTGAATTTGGCATATAATTGCTTCTCCCTCAACACTTGTAGAACTATACGTAAATGCCGGTCATGCTCCTCCTTCGACTTTGAATAAACTAATATGTCGTCTATGAACAGCACGACAAATTGGTCTAAGTACTGCTGAAACACCCAATTCATCAAGTCCATAAACACTGCCGACGCATTGGTCAACCCAAATGGCATTACCAGAAACTCGTAATGTCCATACCGAGTTCTGAATGCTGTCTTGTGAACATCAACTTCTTTCACCTTAAGTTGATGGTAACCCGACCTAAGGTCTATCTTCGAGAACACCGAGGCACCCTTCAGTTGATCGAACAAGTCTTCAATCTGAGGCAACGGATACTTGTTCTTGATCGTTAACTTGTTCAATTGGCGGTAGTCGATACACATCCGCATTGAACCGTCCTTCTTCTTGACAAACAACACGGGTGCTCCCCACGGAGATATGCTTGGTCGAATGAACCTCTATCCAAGAGCTCCCGAATTTGAGCCTTGGCTCCACCAATTCCTTTGGTGCCATTCGGTATGGTGCTATAGACACAAAGTGCCGTTAGGGTAGTAAGTCTATATCGAATTCAACTTCCGATCCGGGAGGCGGACGGAAGCTCTTGCGGGAACACATCTGCGAATTCCCCAACCGTTCGGACCCTTCCCACTACTGACTCCTTAGCTTTCAAAGCACAGATTCGAACCAAATATGCCTCACAACCCTTCTTGACCATCTTTTCAGCCTTTAAGGTGGACACTACGTTGGATAGGTAATTCCTTCTATCACCTATCATAACCACTTCTTCACCTTCAGCTGTCTTAAGGACCATGCACTTAGCCGCGCAATCCAAATTACCGATACTTAACCGCCGGTCCATTCCAAGGATCAAATCGAACTCCCCAAACGGTAGTTCCATCAGATCAGCCACAAATACTACCCCTTGGAGTTCTAGGGGTACTTCCCTATAAAGTTTGTCTATGACTACAGAGTGACCTAGGGGGCTTAGTACAGTCATTTTTCTAGAAGTAGTCTCAGAGTCTAGGTCCATAGTTCCTACCACACTACTAGCAATGTATGAGTGCGTCGAACCGACATCAATTAATGCAACATAAGGAAAACCAAATATTAGAAACGTACCGGTGATTACATCCGGTGCGTCACCCTCCTCGCGACGCCTCGCTGCGTAGACTAAGCCAGGCTGCCTAGCTTCTGTGTTGCCTGCACCTCTGCCCTGAGTTCCACGACCTCTATTCGGACCATTTCCTCCTCGACCATTACCGCGACCCCTCTGCGGTCCCACATTTCTATCTTGAGTACGGTTCTACCCTTCCGGCTGATTCTTAGCTAGTTTCTGAGGGCAATCTCTGACGCGATGCTTCAAAGACCCACATTCAAAACAACCTCTACCACCGGTCCAACATCCTCCCCAATGGGTTTTTCCACAGCGGTTACACTGAGTCGGCCTCTGATTAGTAGTCGTGGGTTTTCCTTCCTGACTTGGCCCACTCTGCCTAACCCGTTTCTGAGCATTAGTACTACCCCATCCAACTGACCCAAATCCTCTTTTCTGGTTATTCTTACTATAATTTTGCCTCACAGCATCCTTGATTCCTTCGGCCACCTTGGCCTTCTCCACTAAGGACGAGAACTCACGAACCTGCTGCGGGGCAATTAGTAACCTCAAATCATCTCTGAGGCCGTCCTCAAAGCGGACGCAGCGCTCATGTTCAGTGGCTACGATTCCTCTGGCATACCTACTCAGCCTTAAAAACTCCGCCTCATACTCGGCCACTGACTTAGTTCCTTGCACTAGGCCTAGAAAGGCTTTTCTTTGAGCATCAGTGTAGCTAGTGCCCACATACTTCTTCTGAAAAGCAGATTTAAAGTAGTCCCACGTGAGATCATCAGCCGCGGCTCCATCCCGGACTGTCAGCCACCACTGGTACGCTTCATCCTTTAGAAGCGACACCGCCCCTTTCAGCTTCTCCTCCTCAGTCAGGTCAATATCATCCATGATCCTTTCTGAAGATTCTAGCCAGTACTCTGCTGCACTGGGCGCCACTCCCGACACACCCCGGAATACCTCAGCTCCATTAGACCGGATTCGCTCGGGAACAGATTTCCGAGCTCCCAAATTTCCACTAGCCCCAGCCACTATCTCCAAGACTCGCAAAAGCATTTTTATGACATAAACTCACCACCGGTGCGATCCTCGCTCTCAGCCCCTAAAAGTAAGAGGTGGTGGTGGCGGTGGTACCTCGTTTTCAGAACCTTGACCCGACCTGACGGGTTCAGACACCGTCATCCTACCCCTACCGCGTCCACGGCGTCCACGTCCTCTAGAACTCATTCTATCTACCGCGCTTTTAATCTGATTAAGAAAATTTTTATGCGTTAGCATTTGTTCCACTTTCTTATTCGCGAAGAAATTTTATGGATAGAGTTTTAGTCAGAGATTCTTTCGAGCAAACAAGGTTTCAGTTTTTTATCCTAGTTCACACAAAGGAGTTCATGCATCCATTCCTTAATACTTTCCATACCTATTCGCTCTTCGGACATTTCTGCCCATTTCTAACCAAGGGGTATTTTTGTCATTTTCCTACAGGGGTATTTTCGTAATAAAGGAAGTTGTAAAAATTTAATAAAACAAAACACTTTGAAATTCCCCAAAACTGGAGGGTTTTTCTGAAAAATTTGTAAAATTTAGAGTTTCTGAAAAATTTGTAAAATTTAGAGTTTCTGAAAAATTTGTAAAATTTAGAGATATGGCATCGTTTTGAAACCAGAGGTATTTTGGTAATTTTATCATTCAGGGGTGATTTCAAAATTTTAATGAGTCAGGGATATTTTTTAACAGTTGCAAAACTCAGGGATTTCTTTCTGAAAATGTTCCTTTTCAAATAGTGATGTTTGTAAAGATTTCCAAAACCAAGGTCATTTCGGTAATTTTGCCACTTGAGGGCGTTTTCGTAATTTTCCAAAACCAAAATATTTTGTTGATGATTTTCACAGCTAAGTTGTTGAATATTTGTAAAATAGTTGAAATTTTTGAGCAAAACCATTGAACTGATATTTTATGAGTCAGGGGCATTTTGGTAATTTTACCCCTAAGGGCATTTTTGTAATTTTCCACAAATCAAATTTTTCGAGAAAAATGTTGTAAAAGTGACGTTCTTAGATTCAAAAGAGTAATTTTGAAAGTTTTGAAAACATTACGGTTTTGTTGTTTCATTTTTTTTCCAAAAACATGGCTAATTCCCTTTCGGGTTTTAGTCATTACGTTTAGCCTATGACCGAGCCCTCTTGGTCAGGGTGAACCAAAGCTACGCACCAGGCAGGATTCGAGTGAAGAGGAGGTGGGTCATGCGGACCGCTTAAATACCAAGCTCTCACCGAACCTTTCTAGACATGCGCACAGAGGTTGCCACACCACTGAGCCCTCTGAGTTAGGGTGAACCGAAGCTACGCACCAAGTAGGATACTGCGAAGAGGAGGTGAGTCACACAGACTGCTTAAATACCAGGCTCTTCCGGATCCACTCCTAGACATGCGTACAGGGGTTACCACACCCTAGCTCACTGACTAAGTCATAGGTGGGTTAAGTTCCTTAAGGCTTATGTTCTGTTTGTGTGTTTGAGTAATCTAATCCTAGGGTTCAAGTTCCTATAAGTCTATCTACGTTCCATGCGTCCTACCCTTCTGCAGAAAATAATTCACAAAGAAGTTCAGATGTACTTACCTAGGCGGATCAGTGCCGGAGACTCGGGCCATGCTGTTCAAAAATCAAAAATTATTCCATAAGGCCTACCAAAACATTTTTGGGCGTTGGGCCCGCACAGCCGAGCTTTGAACTGGGCTCTGATACCAATTTTGTAACAACCCAAACCCGACCCAAACACTATGGCCGAATCTAGTCTGTTACAAGGAAAATATTTTTAAAATCTTTTTTTTTTTAAAAAACCAACTTAAGTTTCGAAAACCCTTTATTTAGTGGTATTGCTAAAAGCCATACTTAGATTTAATTGAAAATTTAATTAGGTCAAGTTATTTTTAAAATTTCAAATGTGCCCGATGGCTCGATAAAAACATTCACGAATTTAGTTTAGAAACCCCTTTTTACTCATTTCATAAGTAGATAATTAAAACAAATATTCCAGCATAAAATAAAATAAAAATAAAAAATGCTAGGAGGCCTTATTACATCCGCAATAAAATTTAAACCAACAATCCAAAAATAAATAAATTGAAATTCAGAGTCTGTTAAAATTTAAATCCCACTGCATGGCCACCTCGAGTCAACCCGGCTCCACATCCGTGATCTACGTGTCACCTGAAAAATATAAAGGAGAAGGTGAGTCACCAAGACTCAGTATGTAACCCTTCCCCCGTTTTAAAAACATTTTTCATACACAACATATAACAATTAATATGCAAAATATCATGTGTCCCAACCTAGCGACCATACGCGCCATTTGTCTACCCGTTGTGGTACCAAACCACTGGTGGTGCCAAACCACCGGTGACATATAGTCACAATGTGTTACCAAAAACACGTTTGGTGTCCGTGAGACACAAATCGGGTGATGGGGCCAACCCATCGTGTGATACCAAATCACTGGCAGACGATCCCATATCTCAAGTGGGGCCAACCCACGGTGGTGTTAACCACAGGGACAAGTCGCTTTGAGGTACCAAACCTTTGGAGGTACCAAACCTCTGGTGACCGTAGTCACGGTGTGTTACCAAAACACTGGTGCCCGTCGGCACGAATATACTGCCCCCTCCACTCAATCAACCCACATAGTCAACAATCATACACAGATTTACCATATGTATCAACACAACATGCTTCCCAAAAGCATAAAATAGTGAAACCATATGCACAGGTACTTACCTGATTTACCACTTATACCGTTATGGTATTCAAGCCCTTGCTACATAAATCAAGTTAGCATTCCCATTACTTAGCATAGTTAATAAGTTATATGGTGTGTATGTACACACCTGTCACCAACGAAGGTTCTATGTCCCGAAACGTCACTCGATCACCTTAATCCTCTTGCCCCTATATTCGGCCAAACATGGGGGTTAGTGACATGGCCTATTCGGCCAACCCAACTAATTTCAGTGGTTTATCTTACCCACACGTTTTGACTACTATCTTCAAGACCGAATCACGAACTGGTTCTCCAACTACAATAAGTCATTTAACAATATCAATAACCTTAACCTTCGGCTTTCAAATACTAACATAGGTCCTTACCCTCACTTACCAAATCTGATTTGACAAAGAAAGATGGTTCAGATCCACTGTCTTGAGATTCCAGAGTCTTTGGTGAAATCGGCTTCAAAAGAAAGTTTAGCCAACCACTAGAATATGCCGGATTTCGGCTTTTCCTTAAATCCAAATCGATGTAACATAAGAGAAAAGAGAAGAATAGTATTCGGCTATGGCTACTCACCTTTTCCAAATCGACTGACAACAAATTTCTTGAAGAGATCAAACCACTTTGATATACGGCCAAAGCTATTAAAGAAGTAATCAGGAGATTCGGCTAGAGGCTTCCAAATCAGAGAAAGAAGTTTGGCAAAGACAATGGTGGTGGATATTCGACCAATAAAGAGGGAAGAGAGGGAACAAGAAGATAAAGATTCACAGAGACTAAGAGATGGAGATGGTTCTTAACTTTGAAGAAGGAGAAAAATCGAGATGGAAACTAGTTTAGAGAATTTTGGCTACTTGTAAAGGATTCTAAAAAAGAAATCAAGATGGTAGATGGGGTTTAGAAAGGATTTGGCACCCCCTATAACTCTGCCAGTCCACTCTTCATAGGAAGAGTTCAAATTTTGGCCATCTCTTGATTTGAAATAATTCAAAAGAGTTTGAATTAACAAATGCCTTCTTTTCCTCATGGAATTAACCATATAAAAATCCTATAATATCTAATTAATAATCTAAATAATATCCTCATTTATCCTCCATAAAATCCCTTTTTAATCAAATAAAATCCTTGATTATCCCATGGTAATTTAAAAAATAAAATACCTCCTTATTATCTTATTTTCAACATAAAACTAATATTATCCCAATTATCCTTAGAATTAAACAAATAAAAATCCAATTTAAAATGCTCATATTATCCTTTAATAATAAAACAAATTTTGAGCATTTTTCCCTCTCTTATTGCCGTCCAAACAAGGTACAAAAAAGGAGAATTTGTGACTCGAACCAAGGCTCTCCCTTCCCCTTGATGGTGTCACATGCTAGCTCTTAAGTGGGCTTCCTTTGCCACTTTTCCAAGGCCTCATTAGTGTCAAATAACCCTTACTTATTCTTATAACCCCCCTCCTGCTAAGGCTCCCTGCCTTTAAAGTTAAAAACTGAAATTTTCTCCCAACCCGAGCTAACTCAAAGCCTTTAATTAAGCTCTATTATTCCATAAATAATATCACAGTAGTTCATACATAAGAAAAATAATTACATTCCAAATAGCCCTATTTTTAGGATGTTACAATATCAGTAAATATTGCCATTGTCCATCTTTGGATAGTCGCAGGTGCATTACATAAACCGAAAGGCATACGTCTCAAGGCAAACATACTGTACGAGCAAGTGAAAGTTGTCTTATGCTAGCCCTCCAGGGCTAGAACTATCTGGTTGTATCCCGAGTACCCATCTAGAAAGCAATAATACTCCCTACCCACAAGTCAGTCCAACATCTAGTCCATAAATGATAGTGGAAAATGGTCATTTCAGGTTGTCTTGTTCAACCTTTTGTAATCTATACATATTCTCCAATTCGTTACTCTCTTTTTCGGAATCAGTTCATTATTCTCATTCTCCACAATCGTGATTCCATGTTTCTTTGGTACACTATACTAAACTCACCCATGAACTATCAGAGAGGAGGTAAATGATTCTTGCATCTAACCACTTGATTATTTCTTTTCAGTCTACCTCCTTCATGATTGGATTGTGCCTTCCCTACCCATCAATTATGACCTTTCCACCATCCTCTAGTAAAATCTTATGCACATAAAATGATGGAATTATTCCTCATATCTTAGCTATAGTCCAACCGATCACCTTCTTGAATTTTTCAACACTTTAATTAGCTTTCTTTCCTGCCTTTTGGTTAGCTTTACTGAAATAATCACAGCTAAAGTAGAGGACTTGTAACACCCCAAACCCGGCCTAGAAGTTAGGCCCAAATCTGGCGTGCCACATGGAAGTGTTTTTTCAAAACCATCTTTGCAATTGTTAACAACTTCTTTGAGACTTACAGCCTCTTTGTTAAAACCCAAAAAACTTAAGCAATTGTGTCTACGTGAAACCATAATTATCTTTAATAAACCTTTTCGGTTGTGAAGGCATATTTGAAATAAACGATTTACGAAAATGTGACGTTTGAAATAGAGTTGCAAAAACATTTTGAAACATTGCGGAAACATCGATAAAATACAAGTACTTTTGAGATATTGATTTATGAATCACAAATCAAGGAATTGGACTTTCAATCCGTGACTTTTGAAAATGTCGTTAATAATTTGAAAGAGAGTTCGAGTTAAAACATATTTGAAAAAGTTTATTTTGAAATCCATTTGTTAATAGATTTTGGAAAACCTATATTTTAGTTTTTAGAAAAAATCTCGTTTAAAACAATTTAAGCAAAATACTAAGTAAACCAACCATGAAGCAAATAAAAAAAATACTCTAGAGGCCTTATTACAATTTAAACCAAAATAGCAAAATAATAAAATAAACGAAAATAAAAATTTAAAATTTGATAACACCATTTTGGAAATATAGCCTCCACCGAGTCATCCATGGGCCCAAGTCCTCACTACGGAGCATTACCTACAAGGGTTAAGAGAAAGGGGGGCTGAGTTACAAGAACTCAGTGTATAATCCCCTTACCATCATCCACTGGTCGGAACACACATAGCAATATTTTGGGCCTAAGCCCATTTACAATTATAACATAATAACATGTATATAATATGCATGTGATATGCAATTCCCAAAAAAGCGTAATTTCCATCTGCCAACACCCCCGTACCAACCAACACACCTGTGGGGATCAAGTCAACCCACCCCGCCAAACACACCAATCGCAGGCATTAAGCCATTTAAATTATATTGTAGTGCACTACCGGATTAGATTGTGACATAGTCACCGAACTAGAGGCATTAAGCCAAAATTTGTGGCAGAGCCACCGAACTGGATTCGTGGCCATAGGCCTTTCTTCTCTTCATCATATATCCCATCCCATGCAATTATGTATGAATATCAAACTTTAATCATAAACAATTTATCAAGTAACCCTTAATACAAATGAGTCTTTAATTAAACTTTTCTTTTGGGCCTATAATACAAAATAGTAATTAGCCCATTTAGCAATCAAGCGAACTTTGGCCCATATATCGAACTAGAAGATTTGGCCCATCAATCGATCTAGCAAAATTTGGCCCATTAATCACATGAGGCCCATATAGCAACATATTTCAATTTGACCCATAAAGGGTATTTTCATAATTCAGTCCATAAGGACATTTTTGTAATTCGGCCCATTAGGGGCATTTTCGTAACTTGACCCTTAAGGGCATTTTCATAATTCGGTAATCGTACCCACTAAGGGTAATTCAGTAATTTACCCTCTAAGGGTATGATGGTAATTTCGCAACCTAGGCTTAATTACTAATTTGGGGCATAAAATGAAACTGTCCAACTGCGTCACACTGACTAAATTGACCATAACTCGAGTTAGAAAACTCAAAATCTAAATCCGTAAATTTTCCTTGAAACTAGACTCGTATATCTTTCTACTATAATTTTTTCAGAATTTTTAACTGAACCATTTAGTACAGTTTATTCCTTAAATTTTCCCTTGTTTCACTGTCTGATGATTCTGACCTCTCTTAACTTAATCTCAAATATCTTACTGTACGTTTTTCGTCTATGCTCCCACTTATTTATTTTGAAAATAGATTCACTAAGGAATCCATACATATCAATTATAACTCTTAATTCACTTTGTACAATTTTATAAGATTTTTCCAAGATACAACAGAATACCTCGAAGTCATTCAGAACCAGCCTCACTAAAATTTACATATCTCCGAATATAAAATTCCTTTTCCTTCTTCGTTTCTTCCATATTAAAATAGACACAGTAAGCTTTGATCTGATATCTTACTCACTTTGTAATTCCTTTTATTCAGTTTTTCGTGATTTTTCAAATACATGCCACTGTTTCTGACTGAAACTATTTTATTACAAAACACGTTTACCACTACGAGTATACGCACGTCCGAGTGATCACGGATGCCGGTTATCGGTTTTCTTCGGTATTTCTACCGAATCACAGAATATTTCATGTAAAATTTTAGAGAGATGTGAGATTTACTCACCATTTCAAACATATATTCGGAAGGGTACGGGATTACACACCTTATTCGAATCAGTAACACGATATTCTCATGGCACCTAAAGATACAATCGATCAACAATTAATCCCAAAACTGAATTTACCACTTCAACCAATTATTTCGATTGGTTAACAATCTATCACTTAGCAACAATCCGAGTCTCTTATTACGAGGGATAGGTGTTCGATTGGCCCTCTGATAAAGTACTTCGAGTCCTTAGAAGTGATTAACACAAAAACAATGTTAGCCACACCTTATTCGGCTTGAGAAAGAATCACCACAATACACCCCCCTTCACCTATATATGGCTTGGAAGAAAAAGAAAAAGAAATGAAAAGAGGAATATACCATCACTTACCGATTTGATTAAGAAGAGATTGGATGGAAGAAGAGTGCCTTGTAATTTCGGCTATCAAAAGGGGAATAAACAATAGATGAAAATCTTGATCAAACAAAAGAGCAAGAAAGTGCACAATTGTGCTAGGGGAATTCGGCCAAAGTAAAAAGAAAGAAGAAAATATGGTCACCAAGGCTTGTAATTTCGGCACAAAGCAAAGGAAAAGAAAAGAATTTGAGAGGAAAAACAATGCACTATTGTGCTATATGATTTGGCAAGGAGGGTTGCAAAATTGAGAGAAATGGCACAAAGTTGTCAAAAGGATTTTTGGCCAAAACAAGGCTAAGACTTTACCAAATGCCAAATACAATTTCAGCCACCTAATTACTCCAAAAACTGTCCACATGCATCCCCCCTTAGGATAAGATTTTGGCCACCCAAACTTTCCAAAACATCATCCATAGAATAAGCCTCATGTCCCCCTTTCTTTCCTATTTCTCTTGATTCCTTTCCCCAACTTCAACCTTGCCTTTTTCTCTTAGCCATCTTGCCAAAAAATAAGAAGTCCACCTTACCATAAATACCTCTTGACCGACACTTAAGGAAAGCATGCAAAAATAATCAAAATTTGCACACAATGGGATTTGAACCTCTTCCCTTAAAGTCCATCATGTGGCGCCATATCCTTTTTACCAATTGCTCATTTATGCAAGCTATTTACTCATAAATTTCCATATGTCTTGAAGCTACTTACCATCTCTCCTTAAAGTGCTAAAATACCAAATTTTTCATAAAGCCCAATTAAACCCGAGACTTCATAGAAACCTCGTAACACCATTCTCATATTCTTGAAGATTTTAAACACTCCTAAGCCCAAGGCCCAATCGGCCCAATCCTACTAGGCCCAATTTTGGAATGTTACAGGACTTACCTAAATAAATGTATTTTAAATGAGAAGGTAATACCTTGAGTTCCAATTGAGGTGGTTCATTGATTGATGCTTTAGGTTCTGTGTATTCTTAAGACTCTAGCTCCAATGATTCAAACCTGGTTTGTGGTACATAACCCTTTGAGTTGGCTTTCACCAAAGCCATATGTTCCTTACCTTCTTCGTTTGATGGGTCAGACCCTAAGACATGCTCTAACGGGTCATCTAAAGAATTAAACTCCTATTCTATATAGACTAAGGCCTCTAAATCCAACATCGTTGAACACTCTTCAATTAGATCAGGTAATTTCATAGCCTTAAAAACATTAAAAGTGACTTGATCATCCTAAACTCGCATCATGAGTTCACCTTTTTGCATGTCAATTAATGTTCTCCCAGTCGCCAAGAAGGGTCTTTCCAGAATGATTGGCACCTCATTTTCTACTTCAAAATCTAAGATAATAAAGTGACCAGGAAAAATGAACTTATCTACACATATCATAACATCCTCAATCTTTTCTTTCAGATGTGCTAAAGATCGATCTGTCAGTTTAAGCGTTACGATTGTTGGTCTAACTTTACCTATACCCAACTTTCTAAAGACAGGCATGGATATCAAGTTGATGCTCGCTCTTAGATTAAATAGGCCTTTACTGTAATAAGATTCTTCGATATTATAGGGTATGGTAAAGCACCCTGGATCTTTCATTTTCGGGGGTAACTTATTCTGTAAGAATGCACTATACTCTCTCATCAATGCTACAGTCTCAAATTCTCTAAGTCTCCTCTTCTTGGACAGAATGTCCTTGATGAAATTGACATAGTTTGACATTTTTTCTAAGGCTTCTACCAATGGGATATTGGTATGAAGTTGCTTAAGAATATAAAAGAATTTTTTGAACTGTTCCTCTTTCTTTTGTTACTTAAACTTTTGCGGATATAGAGGTGATGTAACATTAGATTGAACTGGACAAGTCCTTTGAGGAATTGTTTTTACATGTAAAACATGTGTTAGCTTATCAGAATTGACTAAGTTAGGATCTACCTCTTTGGATTTTTTAGCATTCAAATTTTATGGAGCGGAGATTTCAACTTGCGGTTAAACTTCCTCTTTGTCAACGGGCCCATCTTCAACCTCAACCACCTTAGGTTTCCAAGTCTTTCCACTTCGTAACGTGAATGCCTTGCAATGTTCCTTGCTCGAAACTCTTCAATTTTTAATATCACTAGGAAAAGCTCCTTGTGGTCAGTTGTAAAGTTTGGTAGCCAACTAGCCCATTTGGTTTTCCAAACTATTTAGTGTGGTGACTTGGCTTTGAATCAAGGCATCATTCTTAGCTTTGTATGCCTTCAACAAATTCTCCAAACTATTAGATGTTTCAACTTGTGGAAGCTTTTAAACTTGTTGGTTAAATCCCAATGGTTGGTTTGACCTTGGTTGTGTGTAGGTGTTATTAGGTTTGGCTCCTTGATTACTCCAAGAAAAGTTCGGGTGGTTCCGCTATGAAGGGTTGTAAAAGTTGGATTTGTGGTCTTTGGCCACTATTGTTTTAGTTTTGATTTCTGTAACGCGTAGGTTTGTGCAAGTGTACATAGTCGTTATCAAGTAATAAGTAAGTATCGAGTTATCATCTCCACATGGATTGTATTTGTGTTAAATCACTTAATTCTAAAATTATACAAACAACTTGGTAAATAAAAACACAATATGGTTGAGAAGTGATGATTAAAATTAAATATGTTAAACTAAATGCAATGATCCCTAATGCAAATTATCCTAATTATGCAAACCATATGAATGAAATAGATTTTAGCAAAATTAAACCCAATTTGCAACAATTATAACATAAATAAACTAGGACAATTACTTTAATTAAACTCAATTTATTATCAACATGCTTAATAACATTTGGAAAAGCATTAGGTCCTTTCGGAATCCTTTACTTAGTAAATAAGCATTTTGTTGATGCTTAATTACTAAGGGTTTCTTAGCATTCATGTGAGGCAATAGGGACGTGTTAGGTTTGAAACAGTTTAATCACACAAATCTAAAAACTATGTAGATAACAGAGCTTGGTCAGAGTTGTTATGCAACCTACAATTTAATCGAGTTAGGATCTAAATTGAGCATGCACATTTCAATTATGTGTCCACTAGCCACCGTCTGGTCAGGATCGCTTAGCTAATTCAGGTGCATTTCAATCACGTATGAACGAAATACTTTATTTTAATTGAAAACATGATCGATTGAGGCACAAACATTATAAGCATGAATCAAATAAATATTATTTAATCAAAGATATCATCCTTGCTTGAATAAGATTAAGCTAACATTGTTGTAAACAAGAACAAAGACCACATAGCAAATATTTTCAGATTAAATCAAAAAAAGAAAGATTAAACCCAAATCAAAGTGGCTATCACCCAAGACTCTGACTGATTAGGCTCCTTCGCTCCTTTGCTTTGCTCCTTTGCTGATGGCTCTCCAAGGTGGCCAACCAAGGGCTCTTTAAGAGGCTTAATTGCTACAATCTTTATGAATAGTTGGTGCTTGGCGCGGGGAATGGAAATTGCTAAAGAGAATTGAGAGAGAAGAGAATGATGAGGGATGAGGGATGATGAATGAATGAATGAGGGGGTCTTATTTATAGGTGAGGAGAGGGGGATAGTTTGCTAAAAATAGGAGGTTCCATCTCTTCAAGCATCTTCAAAGGGTGGCCGGCCATGAATTGGGGAAATTGAGTTGATTTTTGCTTGATTTTTTCTAAATTTAAGTGCCACAACAACTCAAGACTGAGACTTGGTCAAGTGCAAATCTTCAGGCAAATCTCTAATTTTTTCAACATTGTAAGGACCTTGTGCAATTAAACCAAAAAGTGGTTTATGTGTACAACCAAGTGTAGCCAAAAATTGGGTTAACTTGATCTCCAATTTGGATGCTTTTGTAATCCAACAAAGCTATCAGACTTATCCAAAATAAATCAATAAATTAGAGGACCAAAGAATAAAATTTATCCCATTTAAATAATTAAATATAACTCAAATTATTAATGAAATATCTAAAAATAAATATTTAAATATAATTTTATATTTTATTATTTAATTTAATCATGAATGGCCCACTTCATGTCTTAAAAATATAATATGCTCAATTTAATATAAAGTAAGCCATTTTATGCATGAAAACTATATAATAAAGCATAAAATCACATTTTAATAATTTCTATGTCCTAATTTCATATTTTCACATATTTCATTAATTTAAAACATATTACTTAATTTTAACAACAAATTTAAGTAAAAAGGTGATAAATTATATAGGAAATTCCTATATATTTTTCTGTTTACACACCCCCAAACTTAAATCATTGCTCGTCCCGAGTAATGGTTATGCACAACAAAAGGTCTTGCCAAGGCAAAATTGCTAATTGTGTAAGAAGCATCAATCTTTGTCCCATACTTATGCATTAATAACTTCATGTTCACAGATCTTCTTTATTAACAAGTAAGTTATATGCAAACACTTAAAGAATTTTATACTAAGTTTCAAAATATGCCAACATGAATCATAGTTTTTATGCATGTCACAGCCACAGATAACATTCTTCATTCAACATAATTTCTTATCAATCAAGCAAACAATCACAAGGCTCATTTATGAACTTCATATGTTGAACTTAGTACTTCCTCTCCACTAATTTAGGTTAATAAGCATCAAATCAATAGGTCTTTTTTAAGGTTGTAGTGAGGCTCGGTTAAAGGTAGGGATTTTTAAGAGATGGGACATTTCGATTTCAAAATCTTAACCTTTAACTCTTTAAGTGAACCTTTGGAACAACCCCAAACTTATTTTAAATTCAACCTCATACATTTTTCCTTTTTGGAGACTAAGCAAACTTTTCTTCACTCTCTTTTTGTCTCTCTTTTTTTATTTTTTATTTTTATTTTTAGCATGAACACATACATCTTTTTGAAATTTTCCTCAAATGTTGAATACTAAGACAACTTTACTTAAGATGGGTGCACAAAATTAGGATAGCTTAAAAAGATGGTAATTCGCTTATAATGTGGATTCATTGCAATAAACAAGCCTTTAAGCTCAAAATTACAGTTTCAAGGGTCTAATATCATAAGGTTGGCTTGAAAAGGCTCAAACGATCCGAAGAAATAGTGCCTATATCATTTTAGATTTTTATGTCTCCTCAGATTTCATCTCAAGAAAGTTACTAAGTCAATTCTAAAGATATAAACCTTCATACATATCTAATATCAAGAGAAACTAAGTTTTCATGGCAAACATTACTAAGGCTAAGATCATACAGGCATTCCATTCTTCATGATAACATACATTCATCAAATATAATCATCATTCATACTTGCATACAAACTACCTTATTAACAAAAAAAGTCTCTAAACATTCATTTATTAAAACATACTTATGAAAGAAATGATTGAAACATACTTAAAAATTTAAAAATTTGAGCAATTTATTTGTCTTACCCCCTTTAAAAAGAAGCAATGTTCTCATTGCACAAACAAAGTAATTAATGAAAACTGAACAGCAGGTAAGGCTGTAAAGAAAGAGAGGGGAGTCATTAAGACTGCATAAATACCAAGTCTTTCCTAATAACCCAATCCTTGACATGTTCTGTAACATCCCGAAGTTGGGCCTAGTAGGATTGGGCCTATTGGGCCTTGGGCTTAGGAGTGTTTAAAATTTTCGAGAATATGAGAATGGTGTTATTGCAAATTGGACTTATTAGTTAAGTGAATTTGGAAGGTTACGAGGTTTTTATGAAGTCTCGGGTTTAATTGGGCCATAGGAAAAATTTGGTATTTTAGCACTTTAAGGAGAGATGGTAAGTATCTTCAAGACTTACAGAAATAAATGAATAAAGTGCTTGCATAATTGAGCAATTAGTAAAGAGTTTATGGCATCAAGTGATGGACTTGAAGGGAAGAGGTTCGAATCACTTTGTGTGCAAATTTTGACTAATATTTTTGCACTCTTTGCTTAAGTGTCAGCCAAGAGGTATTTATGGCAAGTTTGACTTCATTATTTTTGGTGAGGTGGCTATAAGAGTAAGGCAAGGTTGAAGTTGGGGAAAGGAAACAAGAGAAATAGGAAAGAAAGGGGGGCATGAGGCTTATTTCGTAGGTAATGTTTTGGAAAGCTTGGGTGGCCAAACTCTTATCCTAGGGGGGATGCATGTGGACGGTTTTGGGGAGAATAGGTAGCTAATTTTTTTTTTTTTTTTTGGCATTTGGTAAAGACTTAGTAGTGTTTTGGCAAAAATTCCCTTTGGCAACTTTGTGTCATTTCTCCCAATTTTACAACTCTCCTTGCCGAAACATATTAGCACAATAGTGCATTGCTTTTCTCATTTGTTTGGTCACATACTCATTTTCTTTCCACCTTCCTTGATAGCCGAATATCATTGTTCGATTCTCTCCATAGCTGAACCTATTACCACCCTACTTCTTCACCATTTCTTTTCCTTTCGTGTTGGACAATCTCTTCTTAATCAAATCGGACTCGAAGTACTTTATCGGAGGGCCAATCGAACACCTATCCCTCGTAATAAGAGACTCAAATTGTTGGTAAGTGATAGATTGTTAATCAATCGCAGTATTTGGTTGAAGTTGTAAATTGGGTTTTGGACTAATAGTTGATCGATTGTACCTTTAGGTGCCGCGGAGAGTATCGTGTTACGGATTCGTAATAAGGTGCGTAATCCCTTACCTTCCGTATATGGTGTGTAATCTCACACTTCTCTGAAATTTTGTATGAAATATTCTCTGAATCAGTCAAAATACCGAAGAAAAACTGAAAACCGGCATCCGTGATCACTCAGGCGTGCGTATGATCGTAGTGGTAATCGTATTTCGTTAAAAAATAGTTTCGGTCAGAAATAGTGACGTGTATTTAAAAAATCACGAAAAATAGGATAAAAAGGATTAAAAATTGAATAAGATATCAGATTAAAGCTTACTGTGTCTATTTTAATATGGAAGAAACAGATAAGGAAAAGGAATTTTATATTCTGAGATATCTTAATTTTAGTGAGACTGGTTCTAAATGACTTCGGGGTATTCTATTCTGTCTTCGAAAAATAGTATAAAATTGTACAAAGTGAATTAAGAGTTATAATTGATATGTATGGATTCCTTAGTGAACCTATTTTTGATAGAAGCAAGTGGGAGCAGTATATGAAAACCGTACAGTAAGATATTTGAGATTAAGGTAAGAGAGGTCAGAATCATTGGACAGTGAAACAAGGGAAACTTAAAGGAATAAACTGTACTAAATGGTTAAGCTAAAAATTCTGGAAATTTGTGGAGAAAGATATATGAGTCTAGTTTCAAAGAAATTTTACGGATTTAGATTTCGAGTTTTTTAACTCGAGTTATGGTCAATTGAGTCAGTATGACGAAGATGGACAGTTTCGATTTTATTCTTCAAATTAGTAGTTAAGCTAGGTTACGAAATTACCATAATACCCTTAGAGGGTAAATTATCGAAATACCCCTGGGTTGTGAGATTACCGAATTACCCTTAGTAGGTAAAATTATGAAAATTTTGAAAATACCCTTAATGGGCCGTTTGATATTTGCTTAATGGGCCGTTCGATATTTGCTTAATGGGCCGTTCCATAATGTGATATTTGCTATATAGGCCAAAATGTGATATGGGCCAGATTGTGATAATTGTTATAATGGGCCATAAAGTTTGAAAAAAATATCTGAATACATATTGTGAATTGTTATGCATTATATACATGATTTGTATGGGTTGGGATATTTGACGAAGAGAAGTTCTGGCAGCTTTGCTACAAAATTTTGGTGGCTTGTCCACAAATTGATATATGGCTTAATGCCCAGTTTGATATATGGCTTTATGCCCAGCTTGATATATGGCTTAATGCCCAGTTTGATATACGGCTTAATGCCCAGTTTGGTGTGTTGGCGGGGTGGGTGACTAAAGCTCCCCACAGGTGTGTTGGTTGGTATGGGTGGTGTGTAGCGAATGGAAAACTAGGTTTGGTTGGGAAATTGCATAACACATGCATGTTATATATATGATATTATGTTATAATTGTAATGGGCTTTGGCCCAATAAATGCTTAATTGAATTTTGGCCCAGTGAAAACGGTACGTGGGTTACACAAATCACCCCCTTTCTGAACCCTTGTAGGTAATGCTCAGTGACGAGGACTTGGGGCGATGGATGACTCGGTGGAGGCCATACTTCGGAAATAAATGTTTCAAACTTTAGTAAATTACTTTTCCGCTTTATTTCGTTACTTTTATTATGTTGGGTTTAAAGTTGTAATAAGGCCTCTAGAGTATTTTATTATTTGCTTTATGGTTGATATACCTATTGTTTTGCTTAAATTGTTTAAAATGATAATTTTTCTAAAAACGTAAATAAAGGTTTTCCAAAATCGATTAACAAATGGATTTCAAAATAAACTTTTACAAATATGATTTAACTCGAACTTTCTTTCAAATTATTAATGACATTTTCAAAAGTCACGGATTTAAAGTTCAATTCCTTGATTGATTGATTCATCAATCAATCTCTCAAAAATACTTGTATTTTATCTACGTTTTTGCAATGTTTCAAATATGCTTTCGCAACCGAAAAGGTTTCTTAAAGATAATTATGTTTTCACGTAGACATAATTGCTTAAGTGTTTTGGGTTTTAACAAAGAGGCTGTAATTTTCAAACAAGTTTTTAACAATTGCAAAGATGGTTTTGAAAAACACTACCATGTGGCACGCCAGATTTGGGGTGTTACATTTTATGGTATTAGAGCCAGGTTCAAAACTCAGCTATGGTTTGGGTTCAAAAACATTTTCCAAATCTGTTTGAAATTTGATTTATAAATACATGTTTGAAAGGAAGTATGGCACCACGGGTATCCGGCACCAAGTCAAGTAAGTATCTTTTATCATTGTAGGATTATGATTATTGTGTTATGACTGTGTCAAGAAAATTCTACAAGATAGTCATACTCTAGAACTTTTAGCTTGAGGAGCTGAAACTATAGAGACTGAGACCTTAGGATACATTTGCGAAAACAACTTCTACTCTTATACTCCATAAAACATCGTTTAATAAACATCGAATAGTCTATTGATTCATAAAACTCATAATAAAGATTAAATCAACTTAGTGAACATAAGCGCTAGAAGACGTGGACGCGGTGGACGTAGATGTGATAGAGGCTGAGGTGCTAGGGTTAGATCTTCAGCACCGAGGCATGTTTCCGAAAGGGAGGCATTGGCATCGCTGGTGGTTGAGACGGGATCTCATGATCGAGCTGAGGTTGTCGAGCTGACTCGGATAGTTAACAAAGTATTGAAGGAGGTTAAAAGAATCGGTGAAGCACTGCGAGTTTGGCCTGTGGACTGTAAGAAGAAATTAGATCGTGGTTCTTTTGGGTCGCAATCTCATTCTGTGAAGCATGTCAAGGCACGTTCAAACTTTTTGGCTTGCAATTATTGTAGAAGGCTTCATCCGGGAGAATGCTAGAGGAGGTCAAGAGCATGCTTGAAATGCGGGTCTAGGAGCATAAGGCTCGGGATTCTTTCATCACCATCAAGTCAGGTATGTTTTGGTTGGACATGATGATTGGATGTAGAAAATTCTAAGTATAAATGGTAGATAACGGCTTGCTTCTGTGGTTAGATGTTTGGTTGTGTGAAAAAGGATTCAAGATTATGTTAAAAGTACATTGTGGTTATTAAGATCAAAGTGTGCAGTGAAAGCATAGTGGTGTGATTTGAGCGGTGCGTTTAGTAGTTGGATGGAAATTTCGAGGACGAAATTTCTTTAAGGAGGGTAGAATTGTAACATCCCAAAATTGGGCCTAGTAGGATTGGGCCCATTGGGCCTTGGGCTTAGGAGTGTTAAAAATTTTCGAGAATATGAGAATGGTGTTATTGCAATTTGGACTTATTAGTTAAGTGAATTTGGAAGGTTACGAGGTTTCTATGAAGTCTCGGGTTTAATTAGGCCTTAGGAAAAATTTGGTATTTTAGCACTTTAAGGAGAGATGGTAAGTAGCTTCAAGACTTATAGAAATAAATGAGTAAAGTGCTTGCATAAATGAGCAATTAGTAAAGAGGTTATGGCATCAAGTGATGGGCTTGAAGGGAAGAGGTTTGAATCACTTTGTGTGCAAATTTTGACTAATATTTTTGCACTCTTTCCTTAAGTGTCGGCCAAGAGGTATTTATGGCAAGTTTGACTTCATTATTTTTGGTAAGGTGGCTATAAGAATAAGGCAAGGTTGAAGTTGGGGAAAGGAAACAAGAGAAATAGGAAAGAAAGGGGGACATGAGGCTTATTTCGTGGGTGATGTTTTGGAAAGCTTGGATGGCCAAACTCTTATCCTAGGGGGGATGCATGTGGATGGGTTTGGGGAGAATAGGTAGCTGAATTGTTTTTTATTTTGGCATTTGGTAAAGACTTAGTAGTGTTTTGGAAAAAATTCCCTTTGGCAACTTTGTGTCATTTCTCCCAATTTTGCAACTCTTCTTGCCGAAACATATTAGCACAATAGTGCATTGCTTTTCTCATTTGTTTGGTCACATACTCATTTTCTTTCCACCTTCCTTGATAGCCGAATATCATTGTTCGATTCTCTCCATAGCCGAACCTATTACCACCCTACTTCTTCACAATTTCTTTTCCTTTCGTGTTGGACAATCTCTTCTTAATCAAATCGGACTCGAAGTACTTTATCGGAGGGCCAATCGAACACCTATCCCTCGTAATAAGAGACTCAGATTGTTGGTAAGTGATATATTGTTAATCAATCACAATATTTGGTTGAAGTTGTAAATTGGGTTTTGGACTAATAGTTGACCGATTGTACCTTTAGGTGCCGCGGAAAGTATCGTGTTACGGATTCCTAATAAGGTGTGTGATCCTTTACCTTCCGTATATGTGTGAGATTACACACTTCTCTGAAATTTTGTATGAAATATTCTCTGAATCGATCAAAATATCGAAGAAAAACCGAAAATCGGCATCCGTGATCGCTCGGGCGGGCGTATGATCGTAGTGGTAATCGTATTTTGTAATAAAATAGTTTCAGTCAGAAATAGTGATGTGTTTTTGAAAAATCACGAAAAATAGGATAAAAGGGATTACAAAGTGAATAAGATATTAGATTAAAGCTTACTGTGTCTATTTTAATGTGGAAGAAACGGATAAGGAAAAGGAATTTTATATTCTAAGATATCTTAATTTTAGTGAGACTGGTTCTGAATGACCTCGGGGTATTCTGTTTTGTCTTGGAAAAATAGTATAAAATTGTACAAAGTGAATTAAGAGATATAATTAATATGTATGGATTCCTTAGTGAACCTATTTTTGATAGAAACAAGTGGGAGTAGTATATGAAAACCGTACAGTAAGATATTTGAGATTAAGTTAAGAGAGGTCAGAATCATTAAACAGTGAAACAAGGGAAACTTCAAGGAATAAACTGTACTAAATGGTTAAGCTAAAAATTCTGGAAATGTTATGAGAGAAAGATATATGAGTCTAGTTTCAAGGAAAATTTACGGATTTAGATTTTGAGTTTTCTTACTCGAGTTATGGTCAATTTATTTAGTATGATGCAGATGGACAGTTTCGATTTTATGCTTCAAATTAGTAGTTAAGCCTAGGTTGCGAAATTACCATAATACCCTTAGAGGGTAAATTATCGAAATACCCATGGGTTGCGAGATTACCGAATTACCCTTAGTGGGTAAAATTATGAAAATTTTGAAAATACCCTTAATGGGCCGTTTGATATTTGCTTAGTGGGCCGTTCGATATTTGCTTAATAGGCCATTTGATATTTGCTTAATGGGCCGTTTGATATTTGCTTAATGGGCCATTCGATAATGTGATATTTGCTATATGGGCCAAAATGTGATATGGGCCAGATTGTGATAATTGTTATAATGGGCCAAAAAATTTGAAAAGAATATCTGAATACATGTTGTGAATTGTTATGCATTATATACATGATTTGCATGGGTTGGGATATTTGACGAAGAGAAGTTCTGGTAGCTTTGCTACAAAATTCTGGTCGCTTGTCCACAGTTTGATATATGGCTTAATGCCCAGTTTGATATATAGCTTAATGACCAGTTTGATATATGGCTTTATGCCCAGTTTGATATATGTTTTTATGCCCAATTTGATATATGGCTTAATGCCCGGTTTGATATATGGCTTAATGCCCAATTTGGTGTGTTGGCGGGGTGGGTGACTAAAGCTCCCCACAGGTGTGTTGGTTGGTACGGGTGGTGTGTAGTGGATGGAAACTAGGTTTGGTTGGGAAATTGCATAACACATCCATGTTATATATATGATATTATGTTATGATTGTAATGGGCTTTAGCCCAATAAATGCTTAATTAAATTTTGGCCCAGTGAAAACAGTAAGTGGGTTACACACTGAGTTCTTATAACTCACCCCCCTTTCTTAACCCTTGTAGGTAATTCTCAGTGACGAGGACTTGGGGCAATGGATGACTTGGTGGAGGCCATACTTCGAAAATAAATGTTTCGAACTTTAGTAAATTACTTTTCCGCTTTATTTCGTTACTTTTATTATGTTGGGTTTAAAGTTGTAATAAGGCCTCTGGAGTATTTTATTATTTGCTTTATGGTTGATATACCTATTATTTTGCTTGAATTGTTTAAAATGATAATTTTTCTAGAAACGTAAATAAAGGTTTTCCAAAATCGATTAACAAATGGATTTCAAAATAAACTTTTACAAATATGATTTAACTCGAACTTTCTTTCAAATTTTTAATGACATTTTCAAAAGTCATGGATTTAAAGTTCAATTCCTTGATCGATTGATTCATCAATCAATCTCTCAAAAATACTTGTATTTTATCTACGTTTCCGCAATGTTTCAAATATGCTTTCGCAATCGAAAAGGTTTCTTAAAGATAATCATGTTTTCACATAGACATAATTGCTTAAGTGTTTTGGGTTTTAATAAAGAGGCTGTAATTCTCAAACAAGTTTTTAACAATTGTAAAGATGGTTTTGAAAAACACTACCATGTGGCACGCCAGATTTGGGCCTAACTTCTAGGCCAGGTTTGGGGTGTTACATGTTCATTGCCATTGCCACATTACTTAGTCTTTTTCTTTCTAAAGAAGTGTTAAGTTTATCCCTGCTTGCTATGTTTTATTCTGTAGAAATTAAATCCTAATTACAAAAGAAATAAATTTCTAAACACCTAAAAATAACTAAATAAATAATAAGACATGAATCCCCCTTTTATTTTTCTGACTCATTCCCCTTGTCTTTTTCAGCTTCATCTCCGCTTGCATAGTCAGTACCTTCCATCCATGTCTCAAAGATAGCATTTGGGAACTTAGGAACAAAAGTATTAGAGATATTCTTAAATGTATTTCAAATTTGTGCATGAACTTGCACATATCCATCAAAATTGACAACACCGATTTCTTTGAAGCACTTGTAGAAGTCGACATAGGAGTTGTAGATTCAGGTTCAACACTTAGCTTGACTGGTTCTTTTTCTGGCTCAACCCTTGGTTCAAGGGTTGCAGATCCTTCAAGTGGTTTAGGACTATTCGGTTCCTTTCCAGATTCTTCTTCTTTAGTGTTTGTAACAGAATTAGCTTGAGTTCCAGTTTCATTTGTTGACTCCTTAGTATTTGGATCAGTTGGCTCTTCTTGCTCGCTTTGATTCAGCTTGTGCACCTTCTGCACTAACCTTTCAGGATCATGATTTGTAATGCACCCTTGAACATAATGCCCCTTTAGATTTGCTTGTATTTTAACATGGGCCCTTAAGCAAAGTGAAGTGATTAATGATGGGGAATAAGCACTTCCTGTCTTCTTTTTAGCACAATCATGAATGTAATATCCTAAATATAGGACTGTGCATTTATATGTGGTACTTGATTAATCTGTAATTTAAGAATTTGAGGTTGAACTGAGGCCTTGATTAAAATATTTGGATTAGTCACCTTAGGGTTTAAAAATAGTGTTTTGGGTAATTTAATTGATATATTGGGCTTGTGGCCCAGTAGCTAGGGGCACAGTAGAGGGGGAGCTTAAAGTGGCATCACAAGCACTTGGGAAGGGCCCAAATTTGGCCGCTTGGAGCCCAAAAGATTGGGTCAAAAATTCGGCAGCCCAGGAGGGTTAGGTGGACGGCACACTTGCTAAAATTTAGGGGATTTAATTCTTTTATTTTAGTGATAAAGTGCTGATAATAAAAAGATAATGAAGAGAAAGATGAGGACTATTTTTGAGGAGCTAAGGGATTAAGATAATAGGTGGGATAAAAGCTATCAGACGACAGCAGAGTTGGCCGAAAATCCAACTCTGGGAGGGGGATTGTATTGCCAAAATCTATATAAGCCAAGTGATCATCCTTTCTTTCAATTTTTCTCTCTTCTTCCTCACCTAGCCGAAATTCTCTTCTTCCATTTGTTTTAATTTCTTTTCAAAACCGAAAATCCCTAGATATTTTCTCCTCTCCTCAGTATTTTCTTTAAAAGCCGAATTCTCTTTTGTTCATATTTTCCTTCTCCTATAACCGAATCTTCAAGGCTGATTTTTCCGAAGGTGTACCATAGTTGAATACTCCTCTTTAATCTAGTAAGTTTCGGGATTTTGCTCCTTTGCAATTTCTTCAATTCTCTGTTATCAAGTTTCTAATCCGAATCAGTTTTCTAAGGCCCTGTCGATTTTACTCTCTTGATTGAAGCCGAATCCTTTCTTGCTGAGATCTGCAGTGCCGATTTGTGGAAAAGCCGAAGGTAGGAAGGTGACGTTTTCTTAAGGACTTTCGGGATTCGACAAGTTAGGTAAGAGATCTATTAGTAGTTAATGTGTAAATTGAGATTTTATTAACCTTGGCCGAATATTGAAGGGCTAAATCTTCGTGTGATTTTTCGACTTTTGAGCAAGGCTTACACTGAGGGTAGTAGATTTGCATATCAACTAAGGATAGTAGATTTCGCGATATTAGGTGTGTAATACTTCCCCACCATCTAAATCAGATTATTAATGTATGTTCATAAGTTTATATGTTGTGATAAATGCCGATATCTTAGTTTAGTGTTGGAAACCCGAAAAGGGTGAAGCAAATCACCAGGTCAGTGAATGTTTTGACTTTATATGATAAAACTATATTGATTTTATGATTGTATGGCTTGGGTTGATTAAAGGAGGAAGTTATACGTTATATGTGTAGCGGTTTATACCGTGATCTATTATATGTTGTAGTGGCTAATGCCGTGATCTGTTATAAGGGCTTCGACCATAATATGTTGATGAGCAGCATGACTGCCATCTCGGCGTGTAGCGGTGTGGGTCGATTGTAGAAATCCCTAATGGTGTGAATGGCTGGTACGGGGGCGTGTAGCGGATGGAAACCTAGGCAAACGGGTTGGGCCTTGCATACTATTTGTTATTTTTTTTTTATAAAGTAAATTATTAATCTGTTTTATGGGCCTAAGGCCAAAATCTAGTGGTGCATGAGGGTTGCACACTGAGTCTCACGACTCACCCTATTAATTAACCTTTCAGGTGATACCTAGTGCTTCGAACCGGGCTGGAGAGGAACGCAAGGTGGCCATGCAAAAGAACATCTAGATCCAGCAAAAAGACTCAAGTTAATACTTTACATTTTTAATTAATGGATTTTAAATCTCATTGTAATAAGGCCATGGGCCACTAGTTTATGTTTTGTTTTATTTTGGGCTTTAATTACTTTTAGTTATTTAAATTCTTATTGAACTAATGCATGTATTTAAATTTGGGTTTTTAATTTATAAAGACATATTTTTTTTAAACTATCAACTATTAAATTTCTTTTGAATAAGAAGATAAACTTTAGAAAAATATTTTCTAAAAATACGACATGTTTTTTTTCCAAAATTTTCTTAGCGACATACCAGATCAGGTCGTGGTGTTTGGGCCGGGTTTGGGGTGTTACAAATTGGTATCAGAGCCCGGTTCAGGACTTGGCTCTGGGGTTTTTGGGCTCAAAATGTTTTCTAAAATGGGTTTTTGAAATATGGATGTCTTTAAGTAATAACAGATCTGTTAGCTCGGCATGGCACCTGCGTCTCCAGCCCAAGTCCGCCAGGTAAGTACTTTGAACCATTGTATGATCTTTATATATGTGGGCTTAATGGGCCTAGTGGGACGTAGATTAGTTAGAATTAGAACTTGATGGACTCTATGCTTAGTTCAAACCACTTCTTAAAATTTCATAAAGCTTAATTTCACTAAACAAACCCGTTAACAAGCCGCAAGACTAGGGTGTGGTAACCTTCATACGCATGTTTAGGAAGGATTCGGAAGAGCCTGGTATTTAAGCAGTCCTAGTGACTCACCTTCTCTTCGCTGGAATCCTACCTGGTGCGTAGTGACTGTTCACCTTAGCCGAGTTAGGGTGTGACAATGGGCATACGCATGTCTAGGAGTGGATTCAGGGAGAGCTTGGTACTTAAGCAGTCCTAGCGATTCACCTCCTCTTCACTGGAATCCTACCTGGTGCGTAGTGACTATTCACCCTAGTTACGAGGACTTGTTGATGGGCTAGACCTTATAATTAAAACCCGAAAGGGACCAGCCACCCTAGTTTGAAAAAAAAATTTTCTCAAGTTTTGCAAAATTTTCAAAATACGTTTGATTTGTGGAAACTTCCAACCAGCCATGAATTTGTAAAATACCTATGTTTTGAAAATTTACTCGAACATCTCATGTTTATAAGAGTAACCCGGACCATGAAACTAGATTTTTCCCAAAGTACCCTGTTTGAAAAAAACAACAACAACAACATCAAAATATCCCTGGTTAGGAAAAATTACCAACCTACCCTTGTTTTGTCAAATGACCAAAATACCCCTGGTTTGTACAATTACCAAATTACCCCTGATTTGCAAAATTACTAAATTATCCCTAATTGTAAAATTACCAAAATACCCCCAGATTTCAAAATTACCGAAATACCCCCAAATTTTAAAATTATCGAAATACCCTCAGATTTCAAAATTACTGAAATACCCTCGAATTTTAAAATTACCAAAATACCCCCGGATTGTAAAATTACCAGAATACCCTTACTTCACGAAAATACGAAAATACCCCTGTAGGATGAAATTACGAAAATACCCCTGGGTAGTGAAAACAACAACAACAGCAAAAACAACACTACTTTTCTGTAATGAACGCGAGTTCATGAATGTTGATGATTGAATGAATGAACTTGAGACTGTATTGTGTATGAATTCGAAAGAACAACTTTTTAAAAACTATTAATCATAAGACTGCTCGTGATAAATCAGCGGAAAGAAATAATGATTCATAAAATTCTTAATCAGAAAAATGCAAATCGGAAGAATGAGTACAAGGGGTCGAGGACGTCCGCCGCGTGGACGCGTTAGGGGTAGGATGACCTTGTCTGAGCCAGTAGGGTCTGGCCATGGGTCAGGCAACAAACTGCCGGATCCTCCAGCTGTGGAGGGAGAGTTATGGGATCAGGCGACCGGAGATGATACTGTATCCCAGGTGATATTGCGAGTCCTGGAGAGAGTTGCTGGAGTAAGCATGGGCACAGGAGCCCGAAAATCTGTGTCAGAGCGGCTTAAGGCCAAGGGGGCAGAAGTGTTTAGGGGAGTTTCTGGGGTAGCCCCTAACACAGCTGAGTACTGGATGGAAGTGATAGAGCGCATAATGGATGATTTAGACTTCACGGTAGAGGAAAAATTGAAAGTGGTCGTGTCTCTCCTCCAAGATGAGGCCTACCAGTGGTGGCTCACGATGAAAGAAGGTACTGTTGCAGATCTGATTGACTGGGATTTCTTTAAGGAGTCATTCTAGGGAAAGTATGTTGGGGTTAGATATATAGATGCCCAAAGGAAGGCATTCCTGAACTTGGTACAGGGAAGTAAGTTTGTGGTTGAATATGAGGCCGAGTTTCTGCGCTTGAGCCGTTACGCTCGAGGAATGGTAGCAACAGAGTATGAACATTGTGTTCGATTTAAGGATGGGCTGAGAAATGAGTTAAGGGTTCTGATAGCACCGCAACGAGAGAGGGTTTTTGCTATTTTGGTAGATAAGGTTAAAATAGCTGAAGAAGTAAAACGGGTTAAGAGACAAGAAAGGGATAAGGATCGGGGTAAAAATAAGAGGAGTTTTGGGCCATCAAGAGCATCGGGGAATTTTCAGAAGAGGCCTAGGGCTGATAGGCCAGTTCGTGCTCCGACAAGTCAAAATCAAGCTTGTTCTACATGTGGGAGGACGCATTATGAGGAGTGGAGAATAAAAATAGGTGGATGCTTTAGGTGTGGATCCATAGAACATCTGATTAAGGACTGTCCTCAGATAGAACGGGTACAGCCAACAGGCCGAGGTTCTGATCAGGTTAGGAGAGGCGATCAGCCTGGACCAAGGGGTCGTGGTGCAGGTAGAGGAGGAAATAGGGCTGGTCGAGGTCGTGGAGCACCTGGTAGGGGTGCAGGTAATGTAGATGCAAGGCAGCTGGGTCTAGTTTATGCAGTTCGTTGATAGAAGGATGGTGAAGCACCAGATGTCATAATCGGTACGTTTCTTATAGCTGACAGCCCTTTTCTTGCTTTGATTGATATTGGGTCAACCCACTCCTATATTGCATGTTCCATATCTGAGACCTTAAGTATAGATCCTGAAACAACTACTAGGAAGATGACTGTGATTAGTCCCCTAGGACAATCTAGGGTAGTAGGCAAGCTGTTTAAGGATGTACCTTTAGAAACTCAAGGGGTAGTGTTTCCGGCAGACTTAATGAAATTGCCATTTGGAGAGTTTGATCTTATCCTAGGAATGGATTGGTTGTCAAAGCATCGTGCTAAGTTGGATTGTGGGTCTAAAGGCATGGTGTTAAGTACCCCGGAAGGCGGGGAGGTGGTTGTGTTAGGAGAAAGAAGGAATTATTTGTCCAACGTAGTGTTAGCCTTAAAAGATGTTAAGATGATACGGAAAGGATGTAACACCTATTTGGCTTTTATTAGTGCTTTGGATGTTAAGGAGGTGACTATCGATGGGGTTCGAACCGTCAAGGATTTCACGGATGTCTTTCCAGAGGAATTGCCAGGATTACCCCTGGATCGCGAAGTGGAGTCTGGAATAGAACTACTTCCGGGTACGGCTCCGGCTTATCAAATGGCGTCGAAGGAACTGGTGGAGCTCAAAGCTCATATTCAGGAGCTATTGGATCAAGGATTCATCCGACCAAGTGTGTCTCCATGGGGAGCGCCGGTCGTATTCGTGAAGAAGAATGACGGACCCTTGCGTATGTGCGTGGACTATCATCAACTGAATAAATTGACTATTAAGAATAAGTACCCATTACCGAGAATTGATGATTTGTTCGACCAGCTCAAAGGAGCTTCGGTCTTTTCTAAGAATGATCTAAGGTCGGGATATCATCAGTTAAAGGTGAAGGAAGGAGACATTGATAAGACGACATTTCGAACATGCTACGGTCATTATGAGTTTTTGGTAATGTCGTTCGGTTTGATGAACGCACCAGCAGCATTTATGGATATGATGAACCGAGTGTTTTAGCCATACCTTGATCGGTTCGTCGTAGTATTTATCGATGATATATTGGTTTATTTGGAGTCTGTAAAGGAGTATGATGCACAACTTCGAGTGGTGTTGCAAATTCTGAGGGAAAAGCAGCTGTACGCAAAGTTCAGTAAGTGTGAGTTCTGGATGAAGGAGGTGACTTTTCTAGGGCATGTAGCTTCCGCAGAGGGGATTAGGGTAGACCCTCAGAAAATCGAAGCTGTGTTAAATTGGAAATAGCCGAAGTCTGTGGTGGAAATTCAAAGTTTCTTAGGATTAGCAGGATATTATCGAAAGTTCGTTGAGGGGTTCTCTTCAATAGCGGCACCATTAACTAAGTTGTTGAGGAAAGGAGTATCTTTTGTATGGACTGACAAACAACAGGAGTGCTTTGAGAGGCTGAAGAGAATTCTGATGGAAGCACCAGTGATAATTCAGCTAGAGGCGGGAAAAGAATTTACCGTCTATTGTGATGCGTCACACACAGGGTTAGGGTGTGTGCTGATGCAAGATGGAAAAGTTATGGCAAACGCGTCTCAACAGTTGAGACTGCATGAGTTGAACTACTCTACGCATGATCTGGAATTGGCGGCGGTAGTGTTTGCTCTGAAGATTTGGAGACATTACCTGTACAGGGAGAAGTCGGTAATTTACACCGACCATAAAAGTTTGAAGTGTCTCCTTACTCAGAAAGAGTTAAATTTACGACAACATAGGTGGATCGAGCTCTTGAAGGACTATGATTGCTCGATTGAATACCATCTCGGCAAGGCCAATGTGGTGGCAGATGCGTTGAATAGGAAGGTGATAGCAGACCTAAGGGCGATGTTCGCTCATCTTAGTTTGTATGAGGATGGTAGTTTGGTGGCTGAGCTACAAGTAAGACTTATGTGGACAAGTCTAATCAAGGAGAAACAACTTTTGGATGGTGCCTTAAGTACTCGAATCCAACAAGTGCAGGAGGGTGAAGTAGACGACTATAGTCTGAACAATGATGGAGTTTTGTGTTTTCGTGGGAAGGTTTGTATGCCAAAAGACGAGGAGTTAAGGCGATGATTCTTCGGGAATCGCATAGTAGCCCCTATGCTATGCATCCTGGAGGAGTGAAGATGTATCGGGATTTGCGAGACCAGTTCTGGTGGTCGGGTTTGAAGCAAGAAGTTACAAAATATACGGGGAAGTGTTTGATGTGTCAGCAAGTCAAAGCTGAACACCAGTTGCCTTCGGGATTGTTGCAGCCGTTAAAGATTCCCCAATGGAAATGGAAGAGAATCACAATGGATTTTGTTAGTGGGTTACCCCTTACACCCACCAAGAAAGATTCAATTTGGGTAATTGTGGATCGGCTGACGAAGTCTGCTCACTTCATACTGATTCGGGTCAACTACTTTCTGCAAAAGTTGGCTAAGTTGCACGTGGCGGAGGTTGTAAGATTACATGGTGTACCGGTGTCGATCATATCGGATAGGGACCCTAGGTTCACGTCACGATTTTGGAAGGCTCTTCATCAGGCAATGGGAACAAGGTTAGACTTCAGTACCGCTTTTCACCCGCAGTCTGATGGTCAGTCTGAAAGGGTAATTCAGATCTTAGAGGATATGCTAAGGGGTTGCATCATCGATTTTAGGGGTAGTTGGGGGAGTATTTACCCTTGGCTGAATTCGCGTACAATAATAGCTATCAAGCTAGTATTCAAATGGCGTCGTATGAAGCCTTATATGGAAGGAGATGTCGTGCTCCAACTTGTTGGACGGAGTTGGGTGAACGTCAGGTATTGGGTCCTGAACTAGTTTCGGAAACGGAGGAAAAAGTTAAGTTAATACGTGCTCGATTGAAGGAAGCGTCTGATCGGCAGATACCTTATGCGGATCTAAAATGGAAGGAGGTGGAATTTGCAGTAGGAGACCAAGTCTTCTTGAAGGTATCACCGTGGAAGAAAGTAATGAGGTTTGGACGAAAGGGTAAGCTAAGCCCTCGGTTTATTGGGCCTTATAGGGTGTTAGAACGTGTGGGGCCAGTGGCTTTTCGTTTGGAGTTGCCTTCAAAGTTGGAGCAGATACATGACGTGTTCCATGTCTCGATGCTGAGACGTTATTGATCTGATCCATTGCACATAGTGCCAGTGGAAGAAACTGAAGTAAGGCCAGATTTATCTTTTGAGGAGGAACCAGTACAAATCTTGGATCGAGATATAAAGGTGTTGAGAAGGAAGCCCGTTCCTTTGGTCAAAGTTCTATGGTGAAATCACGACGCAAAAGAGGCGACGTGGGAGCCAGAGGATGTTATGCGACAGCAGTATCCCCATCTCTTTTGATCAGGTAAATTTCGAGGACGAAATTTATTTTAAGGGGGTAGAACTATAATATCCTAAATATAGGCCTGTGCATTTATATGTGGTACTTGATTAGTTTGTAATTTAAGAATTTGAGGTTGAACTGGGGCCTCGATTAAAATATTTGGATTAGTCACCTTAGGGTTTAAAAATAGTGTTTTGGGTAATTTAATTGATATATTGGGCTTGTGGCCCGAGAGCTAGCACACGATGAGGAGCTTAAAGTGGAGTCACAAGCACTTGGGAAGGGCCCAAATTTGGCCGCTTGGAGCCCAAAAGATTGGGTCAAAAATTCGGCAGCCCAGGAGGGTTAGGTGGACGGCACACTTGCTAAAATTTAGGGGATTTAATTCTTTTATTTTAGTGATAAAGTGCTGATAATAGAAGGATAATGAAGAGAAAGATGAGGGCTATTTTTGAGGAGCTAAGGGATTAAGATAATAGGTGGGATAAAAGCTATCAGACGACAGCAGAGTTGGCCGAAAATCCAAGTCTGGGAGGGGGATTATATTGCCAAAATCTATATAAGCCAAGTGATCATCTTTTCTTTCAATTTTTCTCTCTTTTTCCTCACCTAGCCGAAATTCTCTTCTTCCATTTGTTTTAATTTCTTTTCAAAACCGAAAATCCCTAGATATTTTCTCCTCTCCTCAGTATTTTCTTTAAAAGCCGAATTCTCTTTTGTTCATATTTTCCTTCTCCTATAACCGAATCTTCAAGGCTGATTTTCCCGAAGGTGTACCATAGTTGAATACTCCTCTTTAATCTAGTAAGTTTCGGGATTTTTCTCCTTTGCAATTTCTTCAATTCTCTGTTATCAAGTTTCTAATCCAAATCAGTTTTCTAAGGCCCTATCGATTTTACTCTCTTGATTGAAGCCGAATCCTTTCTTGCTGAGATCTGTAGTGCTGATTTGTGGAAAAGCCGAAGGTAGGAAGGTGACGTTTTCTTAAGGACTTTCGGGATTCAACAAGTTAGGTAAGAGATCTATTAGTAGTTAACATGTAAATTGAGATTTTATTAACCTTGGCCGAATATTGAAGGGCTAAATCTTCATGTGATTTTCCGGCTTTTGAGCAAGGCTTACACTGAGGTTAGTAGATTTGGATATCAACTAAGGATAGTAAATTTCGTGATATCAGGTGTGTAATACTTCCCCATCATCTAGATCTGATTATTAATGTATGTTTATAAGTTTATATGCTGTGATAAATGCCGATATCTCGGTTTAATGTTGGAAACCTGAAAAGGGTGAAGCAAATCACCAGGTCAGTGAATGTTTTGACTTTATATGATAAAAGTATATTGATTTTATGATTGCATGGGTTGGGTTGATGGAAGGAGGAAGTTATACGTTATATGTGTAGTGGTTTATACCGTGATCTATTATATGTTGTAGCGGCTAATACCGTGATCTGTTATAAGGGCTTCGGCCATAATATGTTGATGAGCAGCATGACTTCCATCTCGGCGTGTAGCGGTGTGGGTCGATTGTAGAAATCCCCAATGGTGTGAATGGCTGGTACGGGGGCGTGTAGTGGATGGAAACCTAGGCAAACGGGTTGGGCCTTGCATATTATTTGTTATTTTTTTTTATAAATGAAATTATTAATCTGTTTTATGGGCATAAGGCCAAAATCTAGTGGTGCATGAGGGTTGTACACTGAGTCTCGCGACTCATCCTATTAATTAACCTTTCAGGTGATACCTAGTGCTTCGAACCGGGCTGGAGAGGAACGCAAGGTGGCCATGCAAAAGAACATCTGGATCCAGCAAAAAGACTCAAGTTAATACTTTACATTTTTAATTAATGGATTTTAAATCTCGTTGTAATAAGGCCATGGGCCACTAGTTTATGTTTTGTTTTATTTTGGGCTTTAATTACTTTTAGTTATTTAAATTCTTATTGAACTAATGCATGTATTTAAATTTGGGTTTTTAATTTATAAAGGCATATTTTATTTAAACTATCAACTATTAAATTTCTTTCGAATAAGAAGATAAACTTTAGAAAAATATTTTCTGAAAAAACGACATGTTTTTTTTCCAAAATTTTCTTAGTGACATACCAGATCCGGTCGTGGTGTTTGGGCCGGGTTTGGGGTGTTACAATGAATCTCCTTGAGAATAATTTTCCTAACACTAATGGACTTTTCTGTCAAAATTGCATATAACAAGAGCATTCGTTCCATCGAGATGGTGGAACTACGTGAGATAGGCATAAAACAGTAGCGAACGAAATAAAACCATACCTTTGATACTGGTTTTAGGTATTCCTTTCGATAAGAATGGCTCCTATACTTTCTTAGAATCCATTGGGATCCTGAATTTGTCACAACATCAAGCACTTGTTGAAGAAAATCCCAATTGATATTGTTCATCATAGGGTAGTACTCATGTTCTTCAACATCAGGTAAGTTAAACAAATCATTGATGGACATAGAAGTAAGAGGTACCTTTTTCTTCCGAATAATGACTTTAGTAATATCTTACTTAGTCAAACTAGCATAGAATTCTTGAACTAGTTCCTCATTGGGAAGTGAACGAGCATTACAAAATTGTTCCCACTTGAGAGCATTGATTTTCTTTCTAATCGGTATAGGAACAACCATCAAATCATTATTCTTCATGTCAAAACCTTTTTCCCGCATCATAGGCTGATGCTTGAAGATTGAATCAAATCTCTCTTTCACTTCTTCATCGATCAAAATTGGGTTTTCAGGAGTAGTCTTTGGAGATCTGGTTCTTTTGCGAGACATGGTATCTTTTCCCAAAAATTCGGCAAAGTTTCTGCACAAGGGAGAAAAGAGAAATCGGCAAGGTGGGTAAGGATTTGCTATGACAAAATTCTTGCGATGGCAAGGATGGTGCGGCGGCAAAGTATGGATTTTCCCTCCTTTTTTCGTTGTCTTAGGCCTCAAACTCAGACTGTACTTACAAATTTACTCAAGAAAAAAAAACTGATTAGTACTTGGGCCAAATTTGACCCCCTTTATTAACATAAATATTTAAAATTTAAACAACACAAATGAAACTTAAAAATTTTAAATCTTAATTAGAAAATTTCTTCTTAACAAATTACATTAAATTAATTCCCAGGAAAGGTTGGAGGGGTCACAGCGGTCCCGCTTAAGTTCCAATCTACTTAGACAGAATTAATTAAATGTAATAAGTTAAGAAAATACGTTCTAATTATTTATTTATTTACAAAACAAGTTCATGAAAAATCAAGGGTCTGTTAATTTGAACAAGGATTCAACTCGTTCAACTTCACCATCCCAATAGTGTTTGAGACGTTGAACATTAACTTTAAACGTACCTCCATAATTGTTGTATAATTCAATAGCTCCATAAGGATAAACTCGATAGATGGTATAGGGTCCTTTCCATCGGGATTTAAGCTTCCCAGGAAATAACTTCAACCTTGAATTAAACAACAAAACCTTCTAACCTTCTTTAAACTCGTGAGGTTGTATATGAATATCATGCCATCTCTTTGATCTTTCTTTACACATTTAGACATTCTCATAGGAAAGCAACCTCAGCTCTTCCAACTCATCAAGTTGTAACATCCTTCTCTCACCGGCTTGCTTAAGATCAAAATTTAACTACTTCAAAGCCCATTGAGCTCTATTCTCCAACTCTAATGGAAAATGGCATGCCTTTCCAAAGACTAACCATTAAGGAGTCATTCCTAACGGTGTCTTAAATGTTGTTCGATAGGCCCATAATGCATCATTGAGCCTTCGTGACCAATCTTTTCTGCTAAGGCGTATGGAACGGTGGAAATGTGCAAGTGTACACAATCGTAACAAGTAATAAAGTGACAAGTAAATGTCGAGTTATCGTACCCACAGGGACTGTGAAAGAATTATTTATGAAAATGATTTTAAAGACTTTGGTGAAAGAAAAATATTTAGTTTTAAGAAATATTTAAAAGCTAAAAGAAAAACAAAGAAAAACAAAATAGAACAAAGTTCGAGTGCACGATTTCAAAAACTGATTTTAATCAAAATGATACAATTGTGTTGGATTAATAACATTTCTGATCTTAGAATTATTAAACTCGTGTTTATACTTGTCAAAACATGGCAACTCAGTAATTTGCTAACTTATGAACATACTTACAAATAAAAATCCATTCATCTCTTGAAAATATTCCTATGCCAATTCGATCGACTAAACAGAATTCTAAAAGTAAACATGTTATTGCACATACGTACTTATTAAATTAAACTATCTCTCGTATATTCCTATGTCGATTCAAATGATTAATTCAACCTAATAAGCATATAAAAGATCATGCAATGTAACAAAGTATTTTTTACCTTGAAACAATTTAATCACAAAAATCCTACAAGTTATGCAAGGCATATGTATCATCTAATACAATGCTAATTTAATCTTTAGCTACCTTAGAAGAATTAAACATGCACAAATTAAGCATTGTGTCCATTAATTACAATTTCAATGCGTTTAAATAATTAATTCATAAGCTATCTAAACAATTATAATGCCAGACAACTTAACATGATTTTACTTAATCAAACATTTTACCGAGACCTTTAACAGCATAAACACAATTTTTAACAATTTAAGAAATCGAAATGCAATCAACCCAACATGAATTAAATTCAAGATAAATTGATTAAATTAAACATTTCAACAGCATAAATATTCATAAACATGTTTGTCAAAACAACAATAAAATTTAAAGAGATAGGGAACAAGAAGCAAATCCAATGTTTCTCCGTGGCTTGACTGATTGCTCAGTTCTTCGTTCTTCGTTGGCCTCGGCTATCAAGGTGGCTTATGAACACTCCAATTTCTGCTCCAAATGGCTGGAAAAACACCTCTTTTCCAAGAGGGGAAAATCGGAACAAGAACACACAAAGGGAAATGGGAAAAATGGGAATTGAGAGAAAGTGAGAGAGGAGAATGTTGGATGCTTGAGGTGTGATTTGAATAAGCAGAAAGGGGGTGTATTTATAGCTGATCAAGGCTGCAAAAAATAGCAAATAGCTGTAGCAAAAGAGGCCTCCCTTGGCCGGCCATCCATGTGGCAAAGTTGAAGGATTCAACTTTGCTAAATATAGCATGGGCAAATCTACAAAGCCATAATATTTGAAGGGTTTGAATGCAATTTTGAAAGGTCTTCAAGGGCTTCTTTGCAAGCTTAATTAATCAGCTAATAAGCTGATTTGGGCCATAATTGTGGACGGTTTGGGCTGCCCAATTGGTGGTTGGTTAAGTTCAATCGGTTCGGTTCAACCAGTGCGGTTTAACTGGACCCTTTTTCCATAATTAATTAATAATAATTAATTTAGCCCAAATTAAATTGGGAATAAATTAAAATTAATTATATTATGATTAAATATTCATAATTGGACCATCTTGGGCTGGAAATAAATTCGCCTCGATACTTCAAATTGCTTCTCGGGTTTATTCTTCGAGCAGTGTCTGCCGAGCCAATTTTCGCCCTTTGTGCGAATCTGTCGATAATCATTAAAATTAATCAAAATTAACTATAAAATTAATTAAAATTCATTATGTTCATATTTTAGCACAATTTAATTATTTTATAATATTTAATTATTTTCCGACAAGAATTGACTCGAAACTGCATGAATTTGTGTCAAAAAGGGTATGAAAAAGTATATAAATTTTTGTGTTTCCACACCCCCAAACTTAATTCATTGCTCATCCCGAGTAATGCACAAATTTGAAAAGAAATTTCTCGGAAACACCTTTGAAAAACTCCTTCAGAACAACTTTCTTCTCAAAATTATGACTTGAATATACTTAGGCTCAAAAATAAGAAAATTTGATAATTATGCTACTCAAATATATATATCGTTCAAATTATCTCAACAATTACTACAATAGAAAAATTAGACTAAATGTTTCTTAACAGAGACATGTTAATCCCTACCAATTTGATTTTAATCCCTTATTCAAAATTAAACTGCAATCATTAAGCTTAACTGATGTCTTCATATGTTGAACAGAGCAATTTCTCTCCACTAATGTAGGTAACATTGGAACTTTGAATCAATAGATCTTTGATAAGGTTGTAACGTGGCTGGGCTTAGGGGTAGGTAAAAGATAGACAAATTTTTGGTTAAAAACCCTAGACTCAGCTTAAAATTGAACCTTCAAAATTCTCACCCTTGATACACCAACTTTTGCTCTTTCGACCATTTATTTCGAGTACATGATTTTTTTTATAAATTTTCAAGCTCAAATTCGAGCAATTGCTTCATGTACTACACTTTTTTTGAGCAATTGATACTTCTTTTCAACTCCCCCAAACTTATTTTCAAATGATATTCTGAATAGTACTGAGTCTAATGTTTGGGACAATTTTACAAGTAGTGAAGAGAAAATTGATGGCTAAATATTGCATAGGTCCGAATAAAATTAGGCCATAAAATCTCAAAATTGGTTTCAAAGGATAATTTTATCAGAGTCGGCTTGAAAGGCTCAAATGGTCCAAACAATAGTTGCCTAGATCATTTTCAACGTTCCATGCTTCCTAGGATTTCGCCTCAAGAAATTACTAAGTCAATTCTAAAGACTTAAACTTTCATGCATGCCTAATTTTTTCATAGGGAATTAAAATTTTTATGGTACGAATTTGCATGCTTTATTATCAATACATTCATATCATTATTAAGCTAACATAATAACTTATTGAAATAATAGAACTTTATTAATACTAAAGTTCAGCATACTTAACAAAATTTCAAATTATTGAACAAAATATATCCTAATCATAATTAAAAGAAAATTTTTATTCTGGGTGGAAGTAATTCAAATTTTCAGCCCCCCCACTTAAAGTGAACAATGTCCTCATTGTTTAATGTGAATAGATACTATACACCAGGTAGGATATTTAGAAAAGAGGAGGTGAGTCAAATTGACTGCTTAAGTACCAGGCTCTCTCTAAACTCCAATCCTAGACATGTATATATCTATTGCCACACTTTAGCCTTTGTGACTTGTTCAGCTTTTATTCATGATTCCTATCTCTTGTTATATTGTGTAAAAATAAAAATTCCTAATTAACCTAATCCTAGAATAACTTAAGAATAAAAATAAATTAAAGTTGAAGTCCTCCCTTTTTTATTTGTTTGCGGGTCTATCAGAATCTGACTCATCTTTTTCCTTCCTCGACATTGGAGTCCATGGTTCAAGTATAAAGCCTGGAAATTCATGCACAAAAATAAACGGGTTATGACAAATATATTTTAAATGCATCTCTGATTGAGTCATCCCGTATTTTTGAGTATCTCTAGTAATCTTGTTACTGCAACTACATGTGTTGCAGCATAGCCATTATACCAAACTGTTCACTTCGTGGAATGGTGCTAGATAAAGGGACTCTCAGTGTCAAACGTGGGAAATTTGTTAAAGGTGGTTTCAGTTTTGGACAGGTGGGTGAGTGGCTGGGGGTTAGGGTTGAAGAGGGTGGCGGTTTTAAGGATAGTTTGGGTGCGGTAGTTGGTGACTTCGAATGAAAGTGTTTGGGGTGGTGATTCAGGGAGTTAAGGGGCTGCAACATTAAGGGATTAAGTGAGATGCACAATTGGGCTACTTAGGAGTGGTGGTGGAGCAAGGCAAGGGCTATAGGTTTATGCAGAAAAGGGTTGAATATTTCCCTTCTTAGTAGTGTCTTAAGCCCAATGGCAGCTCTTTTTTGGATCCTAAGCTCCTATATTGAAAATAAAAAAAAACTCAAAGAAATTAGGGTGTGGGTTAAAAGTTGACCCTTTATTTAACAAAACAAATACTTAAATTCCTTGGGCTACTTAGAAAAAATATTTTTTTTTGAAAAATTACATTAAATTAAACTCCCAGGAAAGAATGGAGGGGTCACGGATGGTCCCGCTTAAATCCCAATCTCCTAGACAGAGTTTTAATTAATGCAATGAACTAAAGAAAATTTTATCTAAGCCTACCATTTGATTCAAATGAAAAAATATATATAAAATAATGACAAAAGAAGTGAAGAGAACTCCCTCCATTTTATTTAGGATCGTCATTGACCATGGTGGTGTCAAATGCCCATTTGTCATACCAACCATAACCATCTAAGAAGTAATCATATTCTTTCCCATCAAATCTGTCCAACATCTTATTAGGGAAAGAAAATTCGTAATGATCTTTCCTGGTGGCCTTATTTAACTTCCTGTAATTCCTACAAATCCTCCAACCCGTGACTCGAATATCTGCAATAATCCATCCAACACCCTTCTTGTACCTTTCCAAAATCACAATTGCCTCTTCTTCTTGATCTTTGGTGAACACAACTAAAATAATGATAGGTAAAGTCAAAGATAGGCCCGAATAGTCATATTTCAAATGAGGAGACAAAATCTTCAGTTCCAATTTAGCTGGCTCTTCAATCAATGGCTTTGGTTGCTTATACTCTTGAGATGATAACTCTAATGATTCGAGTGGAACTTCTTGAGTGAATTCCTTCGAATTAGCTTCTAACCAAGCCAAACAATCCTTGTCTTCATTATCACTTGGTGAATCCTCCAGTAGAATATGTTCTAACGGATCGTCTAAAGAATTGAGATCCAATTCTGTAGAAGCCAATGATTCCATCTTGAAATAGCGAAGCAACGCCTTCACTACATCCGGGGATTTAGCAAAGATCGAGTCATTAAAAGTCACCTTGTCATCAAAAATTTCTTTCAACTGGGTATCTCGTTGCTGCTTCTGGAATCGTTAAGGATACGGCAATGGTAGAATCTTAGATTTAACCGGACAACTCTTACATGAAAGTTTTTCCACATTTGACAAGGGTGTTAGATAATTAGAACTAACTGGTTTAGAGTTTACCTCATCAAGAATTACTAAATCTGACTTCTGTGATATAGTAGTTTCAACACTTGGTTAAACTTCCTCTTTGTCTTGAGCTACAATAGGCTCATCTTGAACCTCAACCACCTTGGGCTCTAATACCTTTCCACTTGGCAAAGAGGTTACTTTGTAATTTTGCTTTCCCGGATTTCTCGAATTCTCCGTGTCACTAGGTAAGGTACCCTGTGGTCGGTTCCTAAGTTCAGTTGCAAGCTGGCCCACTTGATTCTCCAAATTTTTCAATGTAGCTGCTTGATTCTGGATTAAGGCATCATTCTTTGCCACGTATGCCTTCAGCAAATTCTCAAGATCACTTGAAGATTCAGTTGATGGGGGTTGTTGCACTTCTTGAGAATATTCCGATGGATAATTTGGTCAAAATGGCATAACAGCGTCGTTATGGTTTGCCCATTGATTACTCCATGCGGAAATTGGATGATTCTGCCATGAAGAGTTGTAAAAATTTGATTGCAGACCATTCCAATTCTGATTTCCCATATAATAATTTAACTTTTGATTCGATGGGCAATTTTCAAAGAAATAGCCATCTCCACAGTATTCACAAGAAATATTCTCGAACTAATTCGGCTATTGACCTGACAGATTACCATTGAAATCATTAACAATTATGTTCTTAAGCATAGAAGACATAGAGGATACCTGGGCTGCCAAAGAAGCAAATGCGTCTACTTTATGTACTACTGCTGCTCGTCTTTCTGAGGCTCCTCGGTTGGTTGGCCACTGATAGTTATTGCTGGCAATTCTTTCAATAATCTCGTAAGCATCGTTATAAGACTTAGAAAGAAGAGCTCCATTTGCCGAAGTATCCACCATCATTCTAGTATGAATATTGAGACCAATATAGAAAGTCTCCATTTGAACGCAGTAAGGAATGCCGTGATGAGGGCACTTTCATAATAACTCCTTAAATCGCTCTCATGCCTCATATAAAGATTCTTCATCAAGTTGCTGAAACAAAGTGATTTCATTTCGGATCTTGGCGGTTAAAGATGGAGGGAAATATTTCATTAAGAAACATTCAACCAACTCTTGCCATGTAGTTATGGAACCGGACGGTAGGGAGTTCAACCATGCTCGTGCTCTATCTCTTAAGGAGTATGGAAATAATCTGTAACACCCCAAACCCAGTCAAAACGCTACGACTGAATCTAGCATGTTTCAGGAAAGGAAATTTTAGAAATTAGAACTTAAAACCATGAGTTGAGAGAAAATTCTGCATGTCACTATGCCTTTGGCAAAGATTTAAAACAATCGCTTAACTTAGGCCGTATTACAGTTCAGGTTTCTTAATCAAAAATCAAATTTTAAGAGAATTCCATTAAGCGATCAGTTGAAAACAATATTGCGATTTTAGTTGAAAATTTGAATCAATTTGTTACTAAAACCCGTCTTTAATTAACCGATTATAAAATCGTAAATTCAGTTTTCTTTTAATTTTGGAAAAACACCCACTTGATTATTTATTAGGCATGTCGTAACAATTTCATAAGAAAACCCAAATTAACGTCTAAGTGGCCTTATTACAACACCCAAAATCCAAACTAAAATAATAATAATCTAAAATAAATATTAAAATAAAATTACTTAAAGCATTATGCATAGCCACCTCGAGTCCACCTCGGCTCCATATCCGCGGTCTAAGGATTACCTACAAAATTTAACGGAGAGGGGTGAGTCACCGAGACTCAGTGTGTAAATCCCTGTCCAAATGAGTTTTGGGCTCTCACACAAATTCATAAATTAAGTATGGATGTAACAGTCCGGTTTATACCCTAGTCGGAACAGTGGTTTCAGGACCACAAATCTGAGTCCATATAATATTTTAATATTATTTTCCGTGCTGTTGATATATGATTAAGTATGTGTTAAAGTTTCGTAAGATAATTTATCTGTCTGTGTGCTTAATTTGACGAAAGGATAAAATTGCATTAAATATGAAAGTTGTTTGCTATATGTTAAAGTGCTTATGTGTTATGGCTTTTTAAATATGAGGACTTATGTGGCAATTTAGCCATTTCTATGGTTAGTGGATGGCTAAGGTCATAAATGACCTTGTAACTATGTGATATGTATATTTATATGAAAGGTTATATTGGTAAATTAGTTTATATCATATTATTAATTAAACAAAAGCTTCAAATAAGCTTGAATCTATTGTTCATCCACCGAATACACACAAAAGAACAGAAAAGAGAAAGATGCTTGGTATTCGGCCTTTGTAAGCTCTAATTAAGGTATGATTTGGTTTCATTTCTTGATAATTTTTACGTTTTTGTAATCGTTGCTTCGTCTACTATCAAACCCATGTTTCAATTTTGTGTACTGGTGATGTTTACAAGTTATGCCATTGATGCTAGGCTAAACTTTGTGATGCTTTAAGGGGTTAAATGATAGATTGGTGGTAGATGAACATGTTTTGTTCTTGAAGTTTTGATGAATTTAGCTTAATAGGGCTAAATTGAGAAAATGACAAATTGAGGGACTAATTTGTGAATTTGATGAAAAATGTGGGTTTGTATGTGATATATATGTATTCGGCCAAGCTTGTGTATAAGTAGATTTTGTGAATTTGATGTTTTAAGAAAAATGGACTAAATTCCTAAGTTGTGCAAATATGAGGGTCATTTTGCAAATAGCCCTAAATGTGTATCTTTGGATTGAATTGAATGAACTAGTGAATAAAAGGGTTAATTCTGAATATGTTTAGATCAAGAATCAAGGAAAACGGATTTAGATCACGGGAAAGCGAAAGTTATCGAGTAGCCATTTTCTATTCCGATAAACCGAATCCGAGGTAAGTCACTATACAAATAAATGAATATGTATGCAATTGTAATTGTTCATATGTTTAATGAAGATAATGAATGTTTATGAGAAATTTTGTAATTGAATTTCGAGATAAGTTCGGTATATTGACTAAGTCTGAGGAGCCTCGTATGAACCTTGACATAGGTATCTGTTCTGTTTTATCATGTAAGACCACGTCTGGGACGTAGGCATTGATTTGAAATTCGTGTAAGACCCTCTCTGGGACAATGGCATCGATATCTGATTATGTGTAAGATAACATCTGGGACGTCGGCATCAATATAAACTTTACGTATAAGACAATGTCTGGGACGTTGGCATCATTATGTCATTTACTTGTAAGACCATGTCTGGGACATCGGCATCGTTTTGATTCGTATAAGACCCTGTCTGGGACAGTGGCATCAATATCCGAGTGCATGTAAGACCTCGTCTGGGACATTGGCATTATACGATTATTCTGAGCTTTCTGAGTATCCCATTGGATTTATTACTGTTCAACGGGCAAGTCTATGATACTGATTGCAAAGCCGAGCTATGAACAAATATGTGATAGTAAACTCAATTCAGGTATGTTGATTATACACTAATTGTGTATACAAGGTAAGCATCAATATGGTCTTACTATGATGCTATGAATATGGAATTGATGATATGTTGTATAAGGTTTTGGTGAAATGAGATATGTGTTTATATGACCTTTGAATTGGGAATATGACTAGTGTGGTCAAAAGTGTAAGAATCAAAGCAAATATATGCATTTTATGCTAAGTTGTTGTATATTGACTTTCTAAGCTTTTGGAAAGCTTACTCTGTGTGTGTTTAATATGTTTTATAGGTCGTCAAAGCTACTGAAGGCTCAGGACCGTCAAGGATCGTCATCACACTACTAATATCATTTTGGCACACATTGGATATGTATATAGCTAGATATGGCATGTATAGGCTAGTTCTTGTGATGATTTGTAAAGTGAACTTAGCCATGTGATTTGGCTAGTATGTTTTGGTACCATGCTTAGATGAATGTGATATGTGAAGTTATTATGATATGATTAGTTGATATATGGAATGGTTATGAGATGGTAAGTATATAGACAAATGGTGCATGGGTATAATTGAGTTTTAGTTATGCAAATTGTTATGTTTAGTATTGATTTTGAATGTATATGTATAATGAAAATTTAATGTATAGTTGTGAATATCTTAGTGATCAAATGTGCATGATTTGGATGATTATTTGTATGTTTTTGGTTGCCATATATGATTGATATGTGTTGGTAAATGATGCTTATAGGTATGAACCTTTTTGGTTGGCATTTTGGCATTGTAAATGGCCTATAATGTCACACGGTTGTGGCACACGAGTGTGCCTTAGACCATGGGTAAATTGGCAGGATGCAACATAAAAATACACGTCGTCGACACGGGCATGCTTGGTGGCTGTGGTGGGGAAGTCAGTATTTGGCCTAAAAGTACACGACCATGGCACACGAGCGTGCCTAATGACCGTGTTGGTATAGTCAGTATAAACTCGAATGGTTACGCGGGGGTGTATAGAAGCCGTGGAGGGAACACGGTCTTTTCCCACGAGCGTGTCTCCCCTGTATTTTAGAAAAGTTTGAAATATTCATAAAATTTCATATGTGTTTCAGTTTAGTCCCGACTCGACCTATAGTATGTTTAAGGTCTCGAAGACCCGATTAAGGGACATTATGTCTGGGAATGATGATTGAATGTATGATTTTGTCCGTGAATGTTTCCAATCTGTCCGGTAACGCTCCTAACCCTAATCCGACGACGGACTCAGGATAGGGGTGTTACATTTGGTTGGTATCAGAGCTACAGTTTAGCCAATTCTCAGACTAACGTAGCGTGTCAGAGTCTAGCTATACATGCCATATATCTGAATTGTGATAGTGTGATGAATCCTGACGTAAAAATGTGATTTTTGTATAGTAATGGATCCTGAAAGAGCCGTAGCTGACGACGTAGAAAGTAATGCGCTGCTCGCTGCCCGCCGCGAGAGTGACAGCGCCTCAATCGAGATCAGCTACGAGCGGTCAAGAGGGAGAAGCTAAACAAGCTTTCTTCCAGATGATGAGTGAGTGGTTCACTCAGTTTGTAAAGAATAAACCGACTGTTCCACAACCCCCGCCCTCGGTTAATCCCCCTCAGACTACAGTTGTGCCACCGGTTATGCATCCGAATCTGTTGAATAAGCCTCCTGTTGACATGATCCGTAAGTATGGGGCTGAAGAATTTTGAGCTACTAAAGATGATGATGCTGAAAAGGCTGAGTTCTGGATTGAAAACACGATCCGAGTATTTGATGAAATGTCTCTGACTCTAGAAGAATATATAAAATGTGTTGTATCATTACTCCGATATGCAGCTTATCAATGGTGGAAAACTCTAATTTTTATTTTTTCGAGAGAACGAGTCAGTATGTCTGTTACGGAATATGAACGAGAATTTGTGAGACTGAGTCAGTATGCTCGAGAATGTCTATCATCTGAAGCTATAATGTGCAAAAGGTTCGAAGATGGCCTTAATGAAGACATCCGTCTGCTAGTCAGGATTTTGGAAATAAAAGAGTTTGTTGTACTCGTTGACAGAGCTTGCAAAGCTGAGGCACTCAGGAAAGATAAGAGAAAAGCTGAATCTGAAGCCCGTGATATGAGAAAAATATTTTCAAGCAAATCATTTCAGTCATCTTCGAAGAAATTCAGAGATAACCAGAGTCGTTCCAGAGATAATGTGGTACATGCGAATAGAAATCAACCTAGACCGCAAATGAGTTCTAAAACTCCACCAACTTCAGTGGCCAGTGTTAGTAATGTTCGATCCGAGAGACCTGAATGTAAACATTGTGGAAAAAGGCACCCGGAAAGCTATAGATTAAACGACAGAGCTTACTTTAGATGTGGATCGCTTGATCATTTTATACGTGATTGCCCTGAGTCTGTCGAACCAGAGACTGTTCAGAATTTGAGATCTGAAAATGCACCTGTGAGAGGTAGGCCATCGAAAAATGACAGAAATGTTAGTTGTAGTCAGAGAACTACGAGAGACAACATTGTCAGATTCGAAGCTAGAGCGCCAGCCAGAGCATATGCTATCCGAGCTCGAGAAGAAGCTTCGTCACCAGATGTTATAACGGGTACTTTTACTCTTTATGATACTTCTATCATTGCTTTGATAGACCCTGGTTCTACGCATTCATATATATGCATGAATTTAGTATTCAGTAAGACTTTGCTAGTAGAGTCTACTGAGTTTGCTATAAAAGTATCGAACACCTTAGGTAAATGTGTCCTTGTTGACAAAGTATGCAAGAACTATCCATTAATGTTTCGAGATGTCTGTTTCCCTGCTGATCTGATGCTCTTGCGGTTTGATGAATTCGATATTATTCTGGGTATAGACTGGTTATTTATGCATGATGCTTTTGTGAACTGCAAAAGAAAGACTATAGATTTGAGATGTCTGAATGATGAGATTTTATGCGTTGAGTCGAATGATTTAAATGGATTGCCTGCTGTGATATCTATTTTAAAAGCTCAGAGTTGTTTGAAAAAGGGTTATTATGTGATTGATTCGAAAATGTCTGAAAGGAATATTGAGTCAGTGCCTGTTGTCTGTGAGTTTCCTGATGTGTTTCCTGAAGAATTGCCGAGTTTGCCTCTGATTCATGAAGTTGAGTTCAGTATTGAGCTGCTACCTGGTACTGCACCTATTCCGATAGCTCCTTATAGAATGGCACCAATGGAGTTGAAAGAATTAAAATCGCAGTTGCAAGAATTGACTGAGAGAGGGTTTGTTAGACCGAGCTTCTCACCTTGGGGTGCTCCTGTTTTGTTTGTGAAAAAGAAAGATGGCACGATGAGAATGTGCATTGATTATCGTCAGTTGAATAAGGTGATAATAAAGAATAAATACCCGTTAGCCAGAATTGATAACTTGTTTGATCAGTTGAAAGGAGCTACTGTGTTTTCCAAAATTGATCTGAGATCGGGATACTATCAGTTAAGAGTTAAAGATTCAGACATTCCGAAAACTGCTTTCAGAACGAGGTACAGGCATTACGAATTTTTAGTTATGCCATTTGGACTAACCAATGCTCCTGTTGTTTTTATGGATTTGATGAACAGAGTTTTTAGACCGTATCTAGATCGATTTGTTGTTGTACTCATTGATGACATTTTGATTTATTCGCGTGATAAGGCTGAACATGCTGAACATTTGAAAGTTGTTTTGCAAACTTTGAGAGAAAAGCAATTGTATGCGCAATTCAGCAAATGTGAATTCTGGTTGCACGAGGTTAGTTTTTTGGGACATATTGTGTCAGCATCCGAGATTCGAGTTAATCCGAGCAAGATTTCTGCTATTTTGAATTGGAAACCTCCGAGAAATGTATCTGAAGTCCGCAGTTTTCTGGGTTTAGCTAGTTATTACCGTAGATTTGTGAAAGGCTTTTCGACTATAGCTACTCTGTTGACTAGACTACTTTAGAAAGATGTCAAATTTGAATGGTCAGGTAAATGCCAGAAAAGTTTTGATCAGTTGAAAACTCTGTTAACGGAAGCTCCAGTGTTAGTACAGCCAGAATCGAGTAAAGAATTTGTTGTATACAGTGATGCTTTGTTAAATGGTCTGGGATGTGTTTTAATGCAGGAAGGCAAAGTGGTAGCTTATGCCTCGAGACAGTTAAAGCCTCATGAAAAGAATTATCCGACGCACGACCTTGAGTTAGCTGCGATTGTGTTTGCGCTAAAGATTTGGCGTCATTATCTGTACGGTGAGAAATGTCACGTGTTTTCAGATCATAAAAGTTTGAAATATCTGATGACTCAGAAAGATTTGAACCTGCGTCAAAGAAGATGGTTAGAGCTGTTAAAAGATTATGAACTCGTGATAGATTATCATCCGGGTAAAGCGAATGTTGTTGCTGATGCTTTGAGTAGAAAACCATTGTTTGCATTATGTGCTTTGAATGCTCAGTTAGATTTGTCTGATGATAGTCTGTGTTAGTTGAATTAAAAGCCAAATCGTTGTTCTTACAACAGATATGTGATGCTCAGAAATCTGATAATGAATTGCTAGCGAAACGAGCTCAGTGTGAGGTGAATTCCAAATCTGAATTTCAAATTGTTTATGATTGTTTGAGATTTCGAGATCGTATCTGTGTTCTGAGAAATCCAGAGTTGGTTCAGTTGATCTTGCATGAAGCTCATAACAGTCGTCTATCTGTTGTCGTTTATCTGTTCATCCGAGAAGCACGAAAATGTATCAGGATTTGAAACGACACTACTGGTGGTCTGGTATGAAACGGGACATTTCTGACTTTGTTTCAAAATGTTTAATTTGTCAGCAAGTGAAAGCCGAACATCAAGTTCCGTCTGGGTTGTTGCAACCAATTCTGATTCTTGAGTGGAAATGGGATAGAGTGACAATAGATTTTGCTTCTGGTTTACCTCAGACTCCAAGAAAGAAAGATGCAATATGGGTCGTGGTTGATAGATTAACGAAATCTGCCCATTTCATTCCAGTAAGATCTGACTACTAACTTGACAAATTAGCCGAGCTTTATATCTTTGAGATTGTGAGATTGCACGGGATGCCACTATCTATTGCATCCGATAGAGATCCGAGGTTTATGTTAAGATTCTGGAAGAAATTGCAAGAGGCTTTATGCATGAAACTCCATTTCAGTATAGCTTTTCATCCGCAAACTGATGGCCAATCTGAGTGGATTATTCAGATTCTTGAAGACATGTTAAGATGCTGCATACTAAAGTTTAATGGTTCATGGGAACAATATCTATCCTTGATTGAATTTGTATACAATAATAGTTTTCAGTCGAGTATCAAAATGGCACCATATGAAGCTTTGTACGGACATAAATGTCGTACACCTTTGTATTGGACTGAACTCAGTGAGAATAAGCTACATGGGGTTGATTTGATAAAAGAATCAGAGCAGAAAGTGAAATTGATCTGAGATTGTTTGAAAGTAGCATTTGATTGTCAGAAATCTTATGCAGACTTGAAACGAAAAGATATAGAATTTGAGATCGGCGACAAAGTATTTCTGAAAGTGTCTCCGTGGAAGAAAGTGCTTCGATTTGGACGTAAAGGTAAATTAAGTCCGAGGTTTATCGGACCGTATGAGATCATTGAACGTGTCGGACCTGTTGCATATAGATTAAAGTTACCTTCTGAACTAGAAAAGATACACAATGTATTTCATGTTTCAATACTTCGTAGATATCAATTCGATCCGTCACATGTGATTGCCTCATCTAAAATTGAAATCTGATCTGATATGACGTATGAAGAGGAACCGATCCGTATCTTAGCTCATGAAGTCAAAGAGTTGAGAAATAAGAAAATTTCGTTAGTGAAAGTACTGTGGAATCGACACGGGGTAGAAAAGGCTACGTGGGAGCCTGAAGATTCAATAAGACAACAATATCCGAATCTGTTTAACGGTAAGATTTCGAGGACGAAAATCCCTAAGGGGGAGATTTGTAACAGTCCGATTTATACCCTAGTCAGAACAGTGGTTTCGGGACCACAAATCTGAATTCGTATAATATTTTAATATTATTTCCTGTGCTGTTGATATAAGATTAAGCATGTGTTAAAGTTTCGTAAGTTAATTTATCTACCTGTGTGTTTAATTTGACGAAAGGATGAAATTGCAGTAAATATAAAAGTTGTATGCTATATGTTAAAGTGCTTATGTGTTATGGCTTTTTAAATATGAGGACTTATGTGGCAATTTAGCCATTTCTATGGTTAGTGGATGGCTAAGGTCATAAATGACCTTGTAACTATGTGATATGTATATTTATATGAAAGGTTATATTCGTAAATTAGTTTATATCATATTATTAATTAAGCAAAAGCTTCAAATAAGCTTGAATCTATTGTTCATCCACCGAATAGACACAAAAGAAAAGAAAAGAGAAAGAAGCTTGGTATTCAGCCTTTGTAAGCTCTAATTAAGGTATGATTTGGTTTCAGTTTTTGATAATTTCTACGTTTTTGTAATCGTTGCTTCGTCTACTATCAAACCCATGTTTCAATTTTGTGTACTGGTGATGTTTGCAAGTTATTCCATTGATGCTAGGCTGAACTTTATGATGCTTTAAGGTGTTAAATGATAGATTGGTGGTAGATGAACATGTTTTGTTCTTGAAGTTTTGACGAATTTAGCTTAATAGGGCTAAATTGAGAAAATGACAAATTGAGGGACTAATTTGTGAATTTGATGAAAAAAGTGGGTTTGTATGTGATATATATGTATTCGGCCAAGCTTGTGTATAAGTAGATTTTGTGAATTTGATGTTTTGAGAAAAATGGACTAAATTGCTAAGTTGTGCAAATATGAGGGTTATTTTGCAAATAGCCCTAAATGTGTGTCTTTGGATTGAATTGAATGAACTAGTGAATAAAAAGGTTAATTCTGAATATGTTTAGATCAAGAACCGAGGAAAACAGATTTAGATCGCGGGAAAGCGAAAGTTATCGAGTAGCCGTTTTCTATTCCGATAAACCGAATTCGAGGTAAGTCACTATACAAATAAATGAATATGTATGCAATTGTAATTGCTCATATGTTTAATGATGATAATGAATGTTTATGAGAAATTCTGTAATTGAATTCCGAGATAAGTTTGGTATATTGACTAAGTCTGAGGAGCCTCGTATAGGTATCTATTCTGTTTTATCATGTAAGACCACGTCTGGGACGTTGGCATTGATTTGAAATTCATGTAAGACCCTGTCCGGGACAGTGGCATCGATATCTAATTATGTGTAAGACCACGTCTAGGACGTTGGCATAAATATAACCTTTACATACAAGACCACGTCTGGGACGTTGGCATCATTATGTCATTTACGTGTAAGACCATGTCTGGGACATCGGCATCGTTTTGATTCGTATAAGACCCTGTCTGGGACAGTGGCATCAATATCCGAGTGCATGTAAGACCTCGTCTGGGACGTTGGCATTATACGATTATCTGAGCTTTCTGAGTATCCCATTGGATTTATTACTGTTCAACGGGCAAGTCTATGATACTGATTGCAAAGCCGAGCTATGAACAAATATGTGATAGTAAACTCAATTCAGGTATGTTGATTATACACTAATTGTGTATACAAGGTAAGCATCAATATGATCTTACTATGATGCTATGAATATGGAATTGATGATATGTTGTATAAGGTTTTGGTGAAATGAGATATGTGTTTATATGACCTTTGAATTGGGAATATGACTAGTGTGGTTAAAAGTGTATGAATCAAAGCAAATATATGCATTTTATGCTAAGTTCTTGTATATTGACTTTCTAAGCTTTTGGAAAGCTTACTCTGTGTGTGTTTAATCTATTTTATAGGTCGTCAAAGCTACTGAAGGCTCAGGACCGTCAAGGATTGTCATCACACTACTAATATCATTTTGGCACACATTGGATATGTATATAGCTAGATATGGCATGTATAGGCTAGTTCTTGTGATGATTTGTAAAGTGAACATAGCCATGTGATTTGGCTAGTTATGTTTTGGTACCATGCTTAGATGAATGTGATATGTGAAGTTATTATGATATGATTAGTTGATATATGGAATGGTATGAGATGGTAAGTATATAGACAAATGGTGCATGGGTATAATTGAGTTTTAGTTATGCAAATTGTTATGTTTAGTATTGATTTTGAATGTATATGTATAATGAAAATTTAAATGTATAGTTGTGAATATCTTAGTGATCAAATGTGCATGATTTGGATGATTATTTGTATGTTTTTGGTTGCCATATATGCTTGATATGTGTTGGTAAATGATGCTTATAGGTATGAACCTTTTTGGTTGGCATTTTGGCCTTGTAAATAGCCTATAATGTCACACGGTTGTGGCACACGGTCGTGCCTTAGATCGTGGGTAAATTGGCAGGATGCAACATAAAAATACACGTTTTCGACACGGGCATGCTTGGCGGCTGTGGTGGGAAAGTCAGTATTTAGCCTAAAAGTACACGACCATGGCACACGAGCGTGCCTAATGACTGTGTTCGTATAGTCAGTATAAACACGGATGGTTACACGGGGGTGTATAGAAGCCGTGGAGGGCACACGGTCTCTTCCCACGAGCGTGTCTCCCCTGCATTTTAGAAAAGTTTCAAATATTCATAAAATTTCATATGTGTTTCAGTTTAGTCCCGACTCGACCTATAGTATGTTTAAGGTCTCGAGGACACGATTAAGGGACATTATGTCTGAGAATGATGATTGAATGTATGATTTTGTCCGTGAATGTTTCCAATCTGTCCGGTAACGCTCCTAACCCTAATCCGACGACGGACTCAGGATAGAGGTGTTACAATGGATGTATTGCAACCCAACCAACCTATTATGTTTATCCACCATATCTCCTGAATCTACCACTGCTGACAAAGTCACAAATAATAATATGTGTGGCCAACCCACTTGTGGTACCAAACCACCGGTGGCAATCCCTAATATTAATACGTGGGGCCAACCCACTTGGTACCAAACCACTGAGACGAGTCACAGAAATGATGTATATGTGGTACCAAACCACTGGTGGTTCCAAACCACTGAGACTTAGTCACAGAGTATAATGTGCGGGGCCAACCCACTGGTGACAGTCTGAAAATCATGTTTCTCCCTCTTCACATCGTACCCCAAATCCATGCCCATGTTAAACAATTAATATGGTATGATCATGCTTTCAATACATAAATAATTAATCATCTCACTCATACATACAATTGCTAATAACAGAACATAGCAAAACTTACCCGGAGCCTTTGATCTTACCCACAAGGGTATCTTAGTGCTTCATACCATCACTTCGACTTTTGGCCAACAAAGTTAATAGCATAATTAAAATACAAAGTGTGTGAGAGTTACACATCTGATAACACGTAATACAACGCTTTCTATGTCGACACTATCGCTAACAGGAACCACTGTTATCTATCTACTATTCTGCCCAAAAGCCGGCCCACAACCCGGTGGCCAATATTGAACAGCAGACACCGCGCGCTTCTTGTACTTTGGGGCTGGGGCTACGGGTTTAACCCATTCCATCATTTGGCTAACGTTTGGGTCCATGAAAAGATCTTGGTCAATAGACCAGATTAAAGCATTAAACAGAAAACAAATACGAGTATGTGCTCAAAACGCAAAGATCCCTTACCTAGATCGACAAATCCTGGAGATTAAAAGACTTGGATTAAGGCACCGATTGAATACCTAAATTGAATAAAACCGAATATTCCTTAACACCCTTCAATCACAGATCAGATGCCGAAAGAACGCGAAGACAAAGCCCCTCCTTCAATCGGTCAAGAATTATAAGACAAGATTAATGCCTTCAGCATCAAAAAGGAGAGAAAAGAGAATTGAAACGAATAAGGAACACTTACCACGATCAAAGAGAATCCGATTGACAAAGTTGTAGAACAGAGAGAGATAGCAATTCACTGAACAAAGAACGAAAGAAGAAGATGAGCACTCAAGGAGGATTCGGCCAAGAAGAAATATAGAAGGTATAAGAACAGCTCAAGAAGAAAGAAGAGAAGATAGTTTTCGGTTCATGAAAGAACAAAGAGAAAATGCGAAAAGAAATTGGCTATGGAGTTTCGACTAAACAAGAAATAGAAGAGATGAAAAGAAGAAATGAAGAATGAAGTTTCGGCTTTTTGATGATGCAAATGAAAAGAAGGAAAAATGAGAAGTGGTAAGGTGGTAGGAGGGTTCGGCTAAAAGAATGAAATGGGATGAAGAGCAGGGTAAAGTACCTGAGGGTTTTCGGCTTTTGATGGTAAGGCAGAGAACCTGAGTTGCCGAAATACAAGGAGAAGAAGAGAGAAAAGAATTGAATTCGGTTAAGACTGAAGACGAATGAATGACACTCTTAGGACTTTCGGCTACTCAAATAAAAAGACCACACTGCTCAAAATGCACTACACTCAACTGCCGAAACAACACCACAAAAGAGTTTAACACCTAAAGCTAACCCCTCTTGAATTTTTGGCACACACACCCCCCCAAAACCGAATGCCCAACATCACCTAGCCCCTTTCAAAATTCGGCTAGCACCCCACACCACCTTCAATCCCTTGATTCTCTCCTAACTTCACTCACAACCTCCTATTCAAAATAGTTTGAAAAAGTTTCAAATCCCACTTTTTACTCCTGCCCATTCATTTGAAATATTTGACTCAATCAACTCTCCCCTCTTCAAGGTCCCTAGCCAAATCTACCACCTCCCATCTGCCTTAAAAACAAAATTCCAAAATGTAACCCATGCTACTCGAACCTGCTCCCTCTCCTTGTGGCGTCACGTACCTCCACCTTAAGTGGCGCCTCCTTGCCTCTTTACTACTCCAACTCTTGTGTCATCCAACACAAACAATATCTCTTAAGGCCCAACTCAGCTAGCTATCCCTTAAAGTACCTAAAACAGAAATTTTTATCAAGTCTCAGGCTTAACCCCAAGCCTTCCCAGGACCCCCAAACAGAATCTTAACTAACGGAACCGTCTTCTTACGTAATACATTGACATCGTGATCCAAGATCCGCACTGGTTCTTCTTCAAAAGACAGGTCTGGCTTTACTTCAATTTCTTCCACTGGCACCACATAAGATGGATCCGAACGATAGTGTCTTAGCATCGAAACGTGAAACACATTATGGATCTGACTTAACTCTGAAGTTAGCTCGAGCTGATAGGCTACCAATCCCACACGCTTTAACACGCGATAAGGCCCGATAAATCTAGAGCTCAACTTACCCTTCCTTTCGAACCTTAGCACTTTCTTCCACGGTGACACCTTTAAGAAAACCTTGTCACCCACTGCAAATTCTATGTCCTTACGCTTTAGATCGGCATAGGACTTTTGTCTGTCCAAAGCTTCCTTCAATCGAGTCCTAATTAATTTAACCTTATTTTCCATTTCAGAAACCCATTATGGACCCAACAACTGACGCTCACCCAACTCTGTCCAACAAGTAGGAGTGCGACACTTCCGACCATACAATGCTTCATACGGTGCCATCCAAATACTAGACTGGTAGCTGTTGTTATATGCGAATTTCGCCAACGGTAGAAATTCTTCCCAACTACCTCTGAAGTCTATGACATAGCCCCTCAACATATCCTCCAAAACCTGGATTACCTTCTCTGACTGTCCGTCGAATTGTGGATGAAACGCTGTGCTGAAATCCAACTTTGTACCCAACGCTTGATGCAGCGCCTTCCAAAATCTCGACGTAAACCTTGGATCCCTGTCTGAGATGATAGACACTGTTACCCCGTGCAACCTCACGATCTTTGTTATGTACAACTTAACCAATTTCTGTAGAGAGTAGTAGACACGAATCGGTATGAAATGGGCAGACTTCGTCAATCGATCAACAATTACCCATACCGAATCCTTCTTAGTAGGCGTAAGGTGTAGCCTACTAACAAAGTCCATCGTGATCCTTTCCCACTTCCACTGTAGAATCTTAACCGGCTGCAATAACCCCAAAGGCAACTGATGTTCTACTTTTACCTGCTGACACGTCAAGCACTTACTCACAATTTCGGGTACTTCTCACTTTAGACCCGGCCACCAAAACTGTTCTTGCAAATCTTGGTACATCTTACTTCCTCCAGGATGCATAGCATATGGGATATAATGCGCTTCCTGAAGAATCTTCTGCCTCAAATCCATATCCCTTGGCATACAAGTCTTTCCTTGAAAACACATCATTCCGTCATTGTTCAAGCTAAAATCTTCTGCCTCGCCCCTAGCCATTAACTGGAACTTAGAACCTAGTACCCTATCTGACAACAGCTTCTCTTTAATAAGATTGACCCAAGAAGGTTTTACTTGAAGTTCAGCTAACAAGCTTCTGTCTTCATACACGCTGAGATGAGCAAACATTACCCTCAAGTCAGATATTGCCTTACGGCTTAACGCGTCTGCCACAATGTTAGCTTTACCCGGGTGGTACTCGATCGAACAGTCATAATCCTTCAACAACTCGATCCACCTCCGCTGCCTTAAATTTAACTCCTTCTAGGTAAGGAGATATTTCAAGCTCTTGTGATCCGTATAGATAATGGACTTCTCCCCATATAAGTAGTGTCTCTAAATCTTTAGGGCAAAAACCACAGCAGCTAGCTCCAGGTCATGCGTTGGATAATTCACCTCGTGAGGTCTCAATTGTCGAGAAGCATACGCTACTACTTTCCCTTCTTGCATCAGTACACATCCTAACCCCATTGTGACGCATCACAGTAGACGGTAAACTCTTTTCCCACCTCTGGCTGAATTAACACCGGCGCCTCTGTCAAAATCCTCTTCAATTTCTTGAAACTTTCTTGCTGTTCAACTGACCAAATAATGGTACCCCTTTTCGCAATAACTTGGTTAAGGGTTCCGCTATTAATGAGAATCCTTCCACAAACCTTCTGTAATACCCAGCCAGCCCAAGAAAACTCTGAATTTCCGCCACAGACTTAGGTGGTTTCCAATCCAACACAGCCTCAATTTTTTGGGGGTCAACCCTAATCCCCTCAGCTGACACCATATGGCCCAAAAAGGTAACTTCCCTTAGCCAGAACTCACACTTACTGAACTAGCGAACAACCGCTTTTCCCTCAGAATTTGCAAAACCACTCGAAGATGTGAATCATGATCCTTCTCAAACTTTGAATAAACCAGGATACCGTTTATAAACACCACGATGAATTGATCCAGATAGGGTTGAAAAACCGATTCATCATGTCCATAAACGCTGCTGGTGCATTGGTCAACCCAAATTGCATCACTAGAAATTCGTAGTGACCATAATGAGTACAAAACGCCATCTTATGAATGTCTGCCTCCTTGACCTTAAGCTGATGATAGCCTGATCTCAAATCTATCTTTGAGAAGACTGATGCTCCCTTAAGTTGATCAAACAAGTCGTCTATCCTCGGCAACGAGTACTTATTCTTGATCGTCAATTTATTCAACTGACGGTAGTCAATACACATACGCATTGATCTGTCCTTCTTCTTAACGAATAGCACCAGCGCTTCCCAAGGTGATACACTCGGTCGGATAAAACCCCGATCTAACAGTTCTTGAATCTGCACTTTCAGCTCCACTAACTCCTTCGGCGCCATTCTATATGGGGCAATAGACACTGGCACTGTTCCCAGAAAGAGATCAATACCAAAGTCCACTTCGCGATCCGGAGTTAAACCCGAAAGCTCTTCTGGGAAAACATCAGAAAATTCCTTTACTATTCGAACATCCCCCACCATTGCTTCCTTGGCCTCTAAAGCACAAACATGAACTATAAACGCCTTACATCCTTTTCTCACCATTCTCTCGGCCTTTAGAACGGATACCACATTAGATAGGTAGTTCTTCCTCTCACCTATCACCACCACGTCTTCACCCTTGAAAGTTCTTAACACCATGCGCTTGGCTGCACAGTCCAAATTTACTTGATACTTCACTAATCAATCCATACCTAAGATCAAATCGAACTCCCCGAATGGCAGTTCCATCAGATCAACCGGAAAAACTACCTCTTGAACTTCTAGAGGTACATCCCTATAAAGTTTATTCACCACTACAGATTGTCCTAGTGGGATAATTACAGTCATCTCCCTAGAAGAAATCTCAAAGTCCAAATTCAGAGTTCCCGATATAGTACTAGCAACATAAGAGTGTGTCGAACCAATATCAATCAAAGCAGTATATGGCAACCCATAAATAAGAAACGTACCGGTTATAATGTCTGGTGCGTCGCCCTCCTCTCTGTGCCTAGCTGCATAAACCAATCCAGGCTGTCCCGCATCTGTATTCCCAGCACCTCTGCCCGGTGCTCTACTCCCCCGACCAAAGCCATTTCCTCCTTTGGTCGGACCATGACCTCTCTGCAGTTGCTGACCATCTCTTCTGAATGGTACACGTCCTTGACCCTCTGATTGTGCCCTGACCGACTTTCGTGGGCAATCCCTTATCCGATGGTCCATAGACCCGCATCCGAAACATCCTCTATTACCTGCCCAACACTCTCCCGAATGAAATTTTCTACATCGAGTACACTGCGGTGGCCACTGAACAGCAACAAGCTTCTAAGCTTGACTCGGCCCACCTAATCTAGACCTTTTCTGAAAACCGCCAGTAGATCCTGATGGCCCAAAACTTCTTTTATTCCTACTCCTGTCTCTGTCCTGGTTCTATTTTTCAGACCTCTTCACCTCTTTGGTTATCTTAGCCTTCTCAACCAAAACGGTGAACTCCCTTTCTCGTTGCGGAGCTATTAATACTCGCAACTCGTCTCTCAGGCCATCCTCAAATCAGACACAGCGCTCATGATCCGTTGCAATAATACCAGGGGCATAACGGCTCAGACATAAAAATTCCACTTCATACTCAGCCACTGACTTACTTCCCTGAACCAAATTAAGGAATGCCTTCTACTGAGCGTCCACATAACTCGACCCGATGTATTTTCCTTGAAATGCTGATTTAAAGAACTCCCAGGTGATGTGGTCAGCCGTTGTGCCATCCCTAATCGTGAGCCACCATTGATATTCCTCATCTCGGAGTAGAGACACTACACCCTTCAATTTCTCTTCTGTGGTACAGTCAAGGTCATCCATAATACGCTCCACTGCTTCTAACCAATACTCCGCTACGTTAGGGGCCACACTAGAAACACCCCTGAACATCTCAGCTCCATTAGCTCTAAGTCGTTCCGACAAAGATTTCCTAGTTACCGATCCTACACTCGCTCCAGCTACTCTCTCCAAAACCTGTAACATCGCCTGAGACACAGCATCATCTCCCCCAGTTTGATCCTGAAATTTAGCTCCCACAACTGGCGGCACTAGCACTTCACCCTCCGGCCCATGTCCTGATTCTGAAGGTTCAAACCTGACACCTCGGCCTCTACCACGGCCTCGCATTCCACGACCACGTCCTCTAGCACTCATGACTATCATTTCAATTTAATCTGATTAAGAGTTTTATGAGTTAGTTTTTTTTTTGTTCCACTATTTATTACAGAACTGATGAGTATTTTTTTTTAAAGTAGTTTCTTTCGCGAACACATACATTCCTACAGGCTTTAATCTCTAAGGTGAAATTTCTAATACTTGCAATCATATCACAATACAATCACATCATACAACTTACCGTCGCGAATTAGTGCCGGAGACTCAGGTCCCATGCTTCCCGAAACATGTATTTTATTGAAACCATTTTCCAATCCATCTATTGAAAATAGTTTGGGCCTTACACCCACAGCCAAGCTTTTGAACTTGGCTCTGATACCACAATTGTAACACCCCAAACCCGTTTAAAACGCTACGACCAAATCTGGCATGTTACAGGAAAGGAAATTTTAGAAATTCGAACTAAAACCATGAGTTGAGAGAAAATTTTGCATGTCACTATGCCTTTGGCGAAGATTTAAAACAATCACTTAACTTAGGCTGTATTACAGTTCAGGTTTCTTAATCAAAAATCAAATTTTAAGAGAATTCCATAAGCGATCAGTTGAAAACAATATTGCGATTTTAGTTGAAAATTTGAATCAATTTGTTACTAAAACCCATCTTCAATTAACCGATTATAAAATCGTAAATTCAGTTCTCTTTTAATTTTGGAAAAGCACCCACTTGATAATTTATTAGGCATGCCGTAACAATTTCATAAGAAAACCCAAATTAACGTCTAAGTGGCCTTATTACAACACCCAAAATCCAAACTAAAATAGTAATAATCTAAAGTAAATATTAAAATAAAATTACTTAAAGCATTATGCATGGCCACCTCGAGTCCACCTCGGCTCCATATCCGCGGTCTAATGATTACCTGCAAAATTTAACGGAGGGGGTGAGTCATCGAGACTCAGTGTGTAAATCCCCGTCCAAATGAGTTTTGGGCTCTCACACAAATTCATATATTAAGTATGGATGTAATGCAACCCAACCAACCTATTATGTCCATCCACCATATCTCCTGAATCTACCCAATATCTGTGGCACCTAGCCACTGGTGGTACCTAACCACTGGTGGTTCCAAACCACTGCTGACAAAGTCACAAATAATAATATGTGGGGCCAACCCACTTGTGGTACCAAACCACTGGTGACAATCCCTAATATTAATACGTGGGGCCAACCCACTGTGGTACCAAACCACTGAGACGAGTCACAGAAATGATGTATATATGGTACCAAACCACTGGTGGTTCCAAACCACTAAGACTTAGTCACAGAGTATAATGTGTGGGGCCAACCCACTTGTGGTACCAAACCACTGGTGACAGTCTGAAAATCATGTTTCTCCCTCTTCACATCGTACCCTAAATCCATGCCCATGTTAAACAATTAATATGGTATGATCATCCTTTCAATACATAAACAATTAATCATCTCACTCATACATACAATTGCTAATAACAGGACATAGCAAAACTTACCCGGAGCCTTCGATCTTACCCACAAGGGTATCTTAGTGCTTCATACCATCACTTCGACTTTTGGCCAACAAAGTTAATAGCATAATTAAAATACAAAGTGTGTGAGAGTTACACACCTGATAACATGTAATACAACGCTTTCTATGTCGACACTATCGCTAACAGGAACCACTGTTATCTGTCTACTATTCTGCTCAAAAGCCAGCCCAAAACCCAGTGGCCAATCTCGAACAGCAGACACCGCACGCTTCTTGTACTTTGGGGCTGGGGCTATGGGTTTAACCCATTCCATCATTTGGCTAACGTTTGGGTCTATGAAAAGATCTTGGTCAATAGACTGGATTAAAGCATTAAACAGAAAACAAATACGAGTATGTGCTCAAAACGTAAAGATCCCTTACCTAGATTGACAAATCCTGGAGATTAAAATACTTGGATTAAGGTACCAATTGAATACCTAAACTGACTAAAACTGAGTATTCCTTAACACCCCTTAATCACAGATTAGATGCCGAAAGAACGCGAAGACAAAGCCCCTCCTTTAATCAGTCAAGAATCATAAGAAAGATTAATGCCTTCAGCATCAAAAAGGAGAGAAAAGAGAATTGAAACGAATAAGGAACACTTACCACGATCAAAGAGAATCCGATTGACAAAGTTGTGGAACACAGAGAGACAGCAATTCACTGAACAAAGAACGAAAGAAGAAGATGAGCACTCAAGGAGGATTCGGCCAAGAAGAAATATAGAAGATATAAGAACAGCTCAAGAAGAAAGAAGAGAAGATAGTTTTCGGTTCATGAAAGAACAAAGAGAAAATGCAAAAAGTAATTGGCTATGGAGGTTCAGCTAAACAAGAAATAGAAGAGATGAAAAGAAGAAATGAAGAATGAAGTTTCGGCTTTTTGATGATGCAAATGAAAAGAAAGAAAAATGAGAAGTGGTAAGGTGGTAGGAGGGTTCGGCTAAAAGAATGAAATGGGATGAAGTGCAGGGTAAAGTACCTGAGGGTTTTCGGCTTTTGATGGTAAGGCAGAGAACCTGAGTTGCCGAAATACAAGGAGAAGAAGAGAGAAAAGAATTGAATTCGGTTAAGACTGAAGAAGAATGAATGACACTCTTAGGACTTTCGGCTACTCAAAGAAAAAGACCACACTGCTCAAAATGCACTACACTCAACTACCGAAACAACACCAGAAAAGAGTTTAACACCTAAAGCTAGCCCCTCTTGAATTTTTGGCACACCCACACACCCCCAAAACTGAATGCCCAACATCACCTAGCCCCTTTCAAAATTCGGCTAGCACCCCACACCACCTTCAATCCCTTAATTCTCTCCTAACTTCACTCACAACCTCCTATTCAAAATAGTTTGAAAGTTTCAAATCCCACTTTTTACTCCTGCCCATTCATTTGAAATATTTGACTTAATCCACTCTCCCCTCTTCAAGGTCCCTAGCCGAATCTACCACCTCCCATCTGACTTAAAAACAAAATTCCAAAATGCAACCCATGCTACTCGAACCTGCTCCCTCTCCTTGTGGCGTCACCTACCTCCACCTTAAGTGGCGCCTCCTTGCCTCTTTACTACTCCAACTCTTGTGTCATCTAACACAAACAATATCTCTTAAGGCCAACTCAGCTAGCTATCCCTTAAAGTGCCTAAAACAGAAATTTTTAACAAGTCTCAGGCTTAACCCCAAGCCTTTCCGAGACCCCCAAACACACCACCACAACACACAGCACACAACATACACACAGAAACTCATCAAATGCACAGCCCCCTAATTCAGGATGTTACATTATCTCAGTTTCAAGGCGTCCTCAGTCACTCCGACTAGTTTAAATGAGTCACTCACTTCCATGAATAGCCGAAAATGAAGATGTGGATCTTCATTAGGAATCCCACTAAATTGACCCATATTTAGCAACATTTGGAACATGCCCGGCTTCAGCTCGAATTGTTGTGCCTCAATTTCGGGTCTCTTAGTACTCGGATTGAGCTCGTTGAATAGAGGAAAGGCATATTATTGAATGGCACAGTTTCTATCATCGGCAACAATGATCAAATTGTGAGGATTATAAGCGAATGTTCCTCTTGGATTTTGGTTTGGATTTTCGAAATTCATATCTTTAGTCCTTCTTTGGTTCGCTTGTCTTCTCCTTTGTCAGAAAGTCCTTTCAATTTCAGGGTTTACAGGAAGAAAGTCAATAATTTGACAAATACTCTTAAACAAACACACAAAAAAAAAATAGAATTGAAATTTAATAGAAAAAAATAGACCAAAATGACAAATTAACAATTTCACAAATACTGTCTTTTAAAATAGTCCCCGGCAACAGCGCCACAAAATTGGAATGGTGGAAATGTGCAAGTGTACACAATCGTAACAAGTAATAAAATGACAAGTAAATGTCGAGTTATCGTACCCACAGGGACCGTGAAAGAATTAATTATGAAAATGATTTTAAACACTTTGGTGAAAGAAAAATATTTGGTTTTAAGAAATATTTAAAAGCTAAAAGAAAAACAAAGAAAAATAAAATAGAACAAAGTTTGAGTGCACGATTTCAAAAACTGATTTTAATCAAGATGATATAATTGTGTTGGATTAATAACATTTCTGATCTTAGAATTATTAAATTCGTGTTTATACTTGTCAAAACATGGCAACTCGGTAATTTGCTAACTTATGAACATACTTACAAATAAAAATCCATTCATCTCTTGAACATATTCCTATGCCAATTCGATCAATTAAACAGACTTCTAAAAGTAAACATGTTATTGCACATACATACTTATTAAATTAAACTATCTCTCGCATATTCCTATGTCGATTCAAACGATTAATTCAACCTAATAAGCATACAAAAGATCATACAATGTAACAAAGTATTTTTACCTAGAAACAATTTAATCACAAAAACCCTGCAAGTTATGCAAGGCATATGTATCGTCAAATACAATGCTAATTTAATCTTCAGCTACCTTAGAAGAATTAAACATGCACAAATTAAGCATTGTGTCCATTAATTACAATTTCAATGCGTTTGAATAATTAATTCATAAGCTATCTAAACAATTATAATGCCAGACAACTTAACATGATTTTACTTAATCAAAGATTTTACCGAGACCTTTAACAGCATAAACACGATTTTAACAATTTAAGAAATCGAAATGCAATCAACCCAACACGAATTAAATTCATGCTAAACTAATTAAATTAAACATTTCAACAACATAAATATTCATAAACATGTTTGTCAAAACAACAACAAAATTTAAAGAGATAGGGAACAAGAAGCAAATCCGGTGTTTCTCCGTGGCTTGACTGATTGCTTCGTTCTTCATTCTTCGTTGGCCTCGGATATCAAGGTGGCTTATGAACACTCCAATTGCTGCTCCAAATGGTTGGAAAAACACCTCTTTTCCAAGATGAGAAATCGGCACAAGAACACACAAAGGGAAATGGGAAAAATGGGAATTGAGAGAAAGTGAGAGAGGAGAATGTTGGATGCTTGAGGTGTGATTTGAATGAGCAGAAAGGGGGTGTATTTACAGCTGATCAAGGCTGCTAAAATAGCAAATAGCAGCAGCAAAAGAGGCCTCCCTTGGCCGGCCATGCATGTGGCAAAGTTGAAGGATTCAACTTTGCTAAATATAGCATGGGGCAAATCTACAAAGCCATAATATTTGGAGGGGTTTGAATGCAATTTTGAAAGGTCTTCAAGGGTTTCTTTGCAAGCTTGATTAATCAAATAATAAGCTGATTTGGGCCATCATTGTGGATGGCTTGGGCTGCCCAATTGGTGGCTGGTTCAGTTCAATCGGTTCGGTTCAACCAGTGCGGTTTAACTGGACCCTTTTTCCATAATTAATTAATAATAATTTATTTAGCCCAAATTAAATTGGGAATTAATTAAAATTAATCATATTATGATTAAATCTTCATAATTGGACCATCTTGAGCTGGAAATAAATTCTCCTCGATACTTTAAATTGCTTTTCGGGATTATTCTTCGAGTAGTGTCTGCCGAGCCAATTTTCGCCCTTTGTGCAAATCAGCCGAAAATAGTCAAAATTAATCAAAATTAACTATAAAATTAATTAAAATTCATCATGTTCATATTTTTAATACAATTTAATTATTTTATAATATTTAATTATTTTTCGACATGAATTTACTCGAAACCGCATGAATTTGGGTCAAAAAGGGTATGAAAAAGTATATAAATTTTCGTGTTTCCAGCGTACTACCTTTTCAAGGATACCTTTGATTTCATAGTTCACTCTCTCAACTTGCCCATTGGACTGGGGGAGATAGGCAGTAGCAATCTTGTGCTTCACATCATATTTTTCAAGCAACCACTTAAGTCATTTGTTCACAAAAGTGAGAACTTTCATCACTAATAATAACTCTTGGTGTCCCAAATAGTGTAAACACATGCTTATGTAGGAGTCACATGACTACCTTAGCATCATTTGTAGGGTATGTTTCAGCTTCAACCCACTTGGATACATAGTCCACAGCAACTAAGATGTATTTGTTCCCATACGAAGAAGGAAACAGGCCTAAGAAGTCAATGCCCCATACGTCGAACAATTCAATATCCAAAATTTTTTTCAAGGGCATCTCATTCCTCCTTGATATATTTTTGGTCCTTTGGCATTTATCACAGTTCTTCACAAAAGCATAAGCATCTTTAAATAATGTAGGCCAAAAGAAACCTGCTTGCAAAATCTTTGCTGCAATACGTGAACCACCAAAGTCTCCCCTACTTGGAGATGAATGGAAATGATACAAGACCTTAGCAATCTCACTTTCAGCTACACACTTTCAAATTTATATTATCTGCACACTGTTTAAACAAAAATGGATCCTCTCGAAAATAATACCGACTGTTATGAAAGAATTTTTTTCCTTTGTTGGCATGTCATTTCTCAAGGAATTATTCCACATGCAAGATAATTGGCAAAATTAGCAAACCAAGGTGTTTCATGAATTCGACTTACCTCAAATAAGTGTTCATCTAGGAAATTCTCGTTGATAGGGACACATGATCGAGTTACCTCATCTTGCTCTAACCTCGACAGATCATTAGCTATTTGATCTTCAACACCTTTTCTGTCTTGGGTCTCAAGGTCAAATTCTTGGAGTAAAAGTATCCAACAAATTAGCATCGGTTTTGCATCTTTCTTCATGAGCAAGTATTTAATGGTCGCATGGTCAGTAAATATTGTAACTTTTGTACCTATAAGATATGAACGAAATTTGTCAAAAGAAAAAACTATAGCAAAGAGTTCCTTTTTGGTTACCGTATAATTGAGTTGGGCTCCCGTCAAAGTTCTACTTGCATAGTAAATAGGGTGAAACACTTTGTTTCTTCTTTGACCCATCACAGCTCCAACGGCATCCTCACTTGCATCGCACATCAACTCAAAAGGTGGGCTCCAATCATGTGTAAGGATTATTGGGGCTGAGATTAACTATTTTTTAGATGTTTAAAAGCTTCCAAATATGCTTTGTTGAAATCAAACATTGTATCTTTCTCTAAAAAAAAGAACAACAATTTAGAAATTTTCGAGAAATCTTTGATGAACCTTCGATAAAAACTTGCATGGCCTAAGAAACTTTTGACTCCTTTCATATTAATTGGGGCTGATAATCTTTCAATTACATCTACATTTGCTTTATCGACTTCAATTCCTCTCTCTGAGAGTTTATGCCTTAAGACAATCCCTTCCTTAACCATAAAATGGCATTTTTCCCAATCAAGGATAAGATTCGTCTCTTTGCATCTCTTCAGTACCTTAGCCAAATTACTCAAAAAAAAATATCATAAGTGTTACCAAAAACAGAAAAATCATCCATGAAAACATCAACAAAATTTTCAACCATATCAGTGAATATTGCCATCATGCATCGTTGAAATGTTGCAAGTGCATTGCATAAACCAAAAGGCATTTGCCTAAAAGCAAATGTACCGTCTGGACAAGTAAAGGTTGTTTTATGTTGGTCCTCCGGGGCTACAACTATTTGGTTATATCCCGAATAGCCATCTAAAAAAATAATAGAATTCATTACCTTCTAGTCGATCTAACATCTGATCCATAAAAGGCAATAAAAAATGGTCCTTCCGAGTGGCTTTATTCAACTTTCTGTAATCAATACAAATTCTCCAACCAGTAACAGTTCTCATTAGAATCAACTTGCTACGCTCATTTTCAAAAATTGTGATTCCACTTTTTTTTTGGCACACACTGCACCGGACTCACCCACGAACTATCTGAAATAGGATAGATGATTCCTCCATCTAACCATTTGATCAGTTCCTTTCTCACAACTTCTTTCATAATAGGATTAAGCCTCCTTTCCCTATCAATTCGAGCTCTTTCTCCTTCTTCTAAAATAATTTTATGTATGCAAAAAGAAGGGCTTATACCTCGAATATCAGCTATGGTCCAACCAATTACTTTCTTAAATTTCTTTAGAATAGCAATTAGTTGCTCCTCTTGATCTTTCGTCAATTCTGCTAAAATAATCACAAGCAAAGTGGAATAGTCACCTAAATAAATGTATTTCAAATAGAAAGGAAGTACCTTTAGTTTGAGTTTAGGTGGATTTTCAATTGACAACTTGGGTTGCACAAATTCTCTGACTTCTAACTCCAACAATTCAAACCTTGTGGATTGAATAAAATTTCTCAGATTGGCTTCCATTAAAGCCATGTTTTCTTCACCTTCTTCATCCTCCAAAGGGTCAAGATCTAAGGCTTTCTCCAATGGATCTTCTTCAAAATTGCTTTCCATAGAAACCAAGGTTTCTATCTCTTCCATTACTGAATACTCTTCCACCAGTTCAAGAAATTTCATCACTTTAAGAATGTTAAAGGTTACCTGATCGTTTTAAACTCGCATGGTGAGTTCACCTTTCTGCACATCAATTAGAGTTCTTCCCGTGGCTAAGAAAGGTCTCCCAAGGATGATCGACACTTCCGTATCTTCTTCAAAATTTAAGACAATAAAATCAGCAGGAAAAATAAATTTATCGACTCTTACCAAAACATCGTCGATCTTTCCCACAGGATATGCCAAAGATCAATCCGCTAGCTGAAGCGTCACAATTGTAGGTGTAACACCCCAAACCCGGTCAATGCACCACGACCGATTCTGGTATGTTACGGGGAAAAATGTGTTTGAGGGATTTGGTTTCCGGTTAACGATTTGATAGAAAACTCTTTGTTATAGTTTGTACTTGTCAAAATCTTGGGCATGATGGTTTTTAAAAATGATAGTGTATTTTGAAAACCCGGGAATTTTGAAAACTTAGTTGAACCCACAAGTAAAACAAATTTATGACATTTAGAAATCTGAGGAAAATTCCTTGTGTTTGCTTAGAAACATTTTAAACTTAGTGTAAATAAAATCTCATGTTTGGAAAACATTTGGGTGTATTCATTTTAATGTTCTAGTGTGATACCCGATGGTAAAGTTTAAAACATATCGCTTTGTAGTTTTAAAAACCCTTTTCCTTTCCAAGTTTTATCCAATATTAATCCAATACCTTGTTAAGGCATATTTGAAATCACATTTAAGCATATAAATAACCAAAGCATAATTTTAAAAGGCCATTTACAATCCCACAAAACTAAATGAAATAAAGGAAATAAAGTACCAAGTATTTAAAATCAGTGCAAATCTGAATTTATTCATGGCATGGTCACCTCGAGTCCACCCGGCTCCATGTCCGCGATCTAAGTGTCACCTGAAATGATAAGGGAGAAGGTGAGTCGCAAGACTCAGTGCATAAATCCCCCTCCCGATTAATGCAACAAGCTAACACACCCCATAGCAAAGTAATACAATTAATGCACCCCAATCCTAACCATCCATATCGCCTTTTCTACCCCGTGTGGTATCAAACCACTGGTGGTGCCAAACCACTGGTGACCCAAAGTCACGATATCCATAAGTGTGGTGCCAAACCACTGGTGACCCAAAGTCACGAATAATCCAATGATGGGGCCAACCCATCGTGTGATACCAAATCACTGGCATCAATCTCGTATCTTAACCATGGGGCCATCAGTAGTATTCATGTGGGTTGGGGCTGCTTGGGCCTCGATGGGCCAAAATAGGCCCAATGGGCCCGTGGGCCTATATGAGTAAATTGTATGATTATTTAGTATATGTTGAAATCGACTAGGTCGAACTTATATACGTGGCTAGATTTATGCTAGGTGGGCCACACGAGCGTGTGGGTCCGGATGGGCCGAAACTGAGTTTTAGGCCTAATCGTCCGGTACGATCGAAAATGGTAGCTGAGTCGCTAGTGGCGACATTAGGCCTTGGAAAGGCCATTGCAGGTGCGAATTTACGAAAATACCCTTGGTGGGTAAAATTACTGTTATACCCTTAGAGGTTGATTAGCATGATTATGTTGTTTAGTTTTGGCCGATTGTAGGGGAAGGCTTGATCTCCCATATCTCGGGTTGTGACTAGTGCTCGAAAAGCGTTAAGGAAGGGGGATCTAGTGCGTTAGATCTTGATCTACGGGATTTGATAGTCGCGTTAGTAACCAGGTGTGTAAACTTACACACTCTATTACTTAGTAATATGTTTTAATAACCTGAATATGATAAAGCTAAAACAGTGTGGATGTTGATATGATACCCTATGGGTGTGAGCAGGGATTCGGGTAAGTCCGTTTCGATATGAGTTTTGCTATTCGATATGTATGATATTGTGATTTATGACATATATGTATTATGATTCGTAATAAAGCATGATGACATGATTTGCATGATTTACATGAGTATGGCATGACAATGGGTGATATGAGAGGAGGGGGAAGTTGATATCCGTGTCTTTGGGACACCAGAGGTTTGGCACCTCTAGTGGTTTGGTACCACAGATTGATTTAGTGACTTTGGTCCAGAGGTTTGGCATTTCATAGCGACTTGTCCCAGTGGCTTAGTACCACAGTGGGTTGGCCCCACAGTTGACATATCGGGATCGTCGCCAGTGATTTGGTATCACACGTGGGTTGGCCCCACACTTGGATATTGATATTTTGTGACTTTGGGTCACCAAAGGTTTGGCACCTCATAGCGACTTGTCCCAGTGGCTTAGCACCACAACGGGTTGGCCCCACAGTTGATATTACGGGATTGTCGCCAGTGATTTGGTATCACACGTGGGTTGGCCCCACAGATGGATTATTTGTGACTTTGGGTCACCAGTGGTTTGGCACCACATTATTGGATATCGTGACTTTGGGTCACCAGTGGTTTGGCACCACCAGTGGTTTGGTACCACATGGGGTAGAAAAAGGAGTTTCGGATGGTTAGGTTATGGGGTTTGCATGATTTGCATGTTTTATCAATGATGTGTAAGTGCTTGAATTATCGGGTTGGGGATTTATACATCGAGTCTTGGTGACTCACCCCTTCCTTTATATTTTCTGAGATGAGGCATAGATCGCGGATATGGGTAGGGAGAGGAGTCGAGGTGGCCATGCATGTTGGTTTTGGGTTTTGACTATAAAATAACTTCCGATTTTATTTATTTTCTTTAAATTTGGTATGATTTTTGTAATAAGGCCGCTGGTTGTTATTTTGGGTTTTGGTTATTTGATTTACTTCTGATGTTGTTATGCATGTGATTAGAACTTGTTTGCTTAATTAACCGTTAAATACAGCATTTTCAAAACTATACCTCTTCGGGTTTTCCAAACGTTACAAGATAATAAAGGTAACTTGGATGTTTTTATAAACTCTCATTTTCAAATCACTTTAAAGGCAAATGGTTCTAAACTTAATTTTTCTTATCGCGTTTAGTTTTAACAAGTGTCCAATGTTTTCTAAAATCAGTAATCACAATTGGGTTTTTACTCACGAGTTTTCCAAGTATTACGACAACTCCTAAAACAAACTCAGCATCAATTATTACTAAGTTTTCTAAACCCTAAAACAAAACAGAGTCTTCTTTAAACATTTTCGACAAACTTATGATTTTAAGATGTTTTCACTCCGTAACATGCCAGATTCGGCCGTCATGTTTGGGCTGGGTTTGGGGTGTTACAGTAGGTCTTACTTCACCTATCCCTAGTATCTTGAAAATAGACTTAGGCATCAAGTTGATACTCGCTCCTAAATCACACAAAGCTTTACCACAGTAAGATTCACCAATGTTACAGGGTATAGTTGTAATAGCCCGATTTAGGGCCTAGTCGGAATAGTGGTGTGAGACAATAGATCTGAAATAGAAATATATGTTTTAATGATTTTTATAAGGCTTATGAGATGCTTTCATGATTCTGTGAAAATTTCATGAAGAAATTTTATTAATTAGTGAATAAATTGTCCATTAGGACTAAATTGCAAAGACTAGAAAATATGAGATTCTAGAAGACTTAAGTATGAAATGGAATTATAAAAATTACTAGAGGTCCTTATTTAGAAATTAGGCCATTATGTATTAAGATGGACAAAATGGACATAGGAAGGAAAAATCTCAAGAAAGGATCATTAAGGACATTTTTCTCATTTAGTTAATAAAAGAATTAAAAGGGAAAATAAGTCAAAAATGGTGTCCATCTTCCTCCCCCTTGGCCGAAAATCACAAGGACTCCATAGTTAGGGTTTTTTCAATCTTCAAACTTGATAGTAAGTGCATCCTAGCCCCGTTTTTAATTCTCTTCGTATTTTTGAAATCCTCGTAGGTCGATTTAACTATTTTTAGCTATATTTTTTAGCTAGGGTTTATGTTCAAAAATTTACCCATGTATGACATGCATGTATTTTTATTTTTTATGAAAGATTATGAAAGTTTGATGTAGGATAAACATCTTTTTCTAAGTGATTTTCATGAAAAATCCATGTAAGGACCAAATTGTAAAAGTTATGAAAATGGTCATACATGAGTGAAATAGTAGTAGAAATTAAAGGTTTCTATAGTTGAGAATTTGATTCGGGTAGGCTTGAATTACAAAAAAGTTGAATGAAAATCATTTTACGAGCCTAGGGGCAAAAGTGTAATTATGATAAAGTTTAGGGGTAAAAATGTAATTTTTCCAAAGAACGAAATATGAGTCAATTTAGTTAATGTAAGTATTAAATAAGTTAAATTGTTATTATAGATCAAGAAACATGAAGCAGAGACCGAAATCGAGGCAAGAACAAACTCGGGGACTAAATTGCACATCTACATATATTTTGGAGTGCCGAGGTAAGTTTGTATGAATTTAAGACTACATATGTTTTTATGTTTAAAATTACTTATTATGATGTATAATGTACATTACTTCCATGAAGTTGATTATCAATGTCTAATAAGAAAATCAATGAGAACATGTAAGTAAAAGTCCCAGTTGAAGATTCAGAATAACGAGGATACCTATGTCACAACATGAGATAAGGAAATCCCGTGTAAGACCATGTCTGGGACATGGCATCAGCACCTAAGGAATGTAGGTCCCGTATAAGACCATGTCTCGGACATGGCGTCGGCACCGAACGTAGATCTTGTAACAGCCCAATTATGACCCTAATCGGAACTGTGGTTTCGGGACCACGAATCCGAATTAGAAAAGTATTTTAATTATTAATTTGGTATTTATGTTATGTGGTCAAGCATGTGTTAAATCATTATATATTAATTTGTGTGTTTGAGTGACTAATTTAGATGAAAGGATTAAATTGCATAATATGTGAAATGGCTAATCATTATAAAGGGGTGACTAAATTGAATTGTTGCTTGAATCAAGGGATTTGCATGTCAAGTTGCCCTAAAATAATGCCAGTGGACGGCAAAGGTATTAGAATAATATTAAGTTATTGTTTTATAATTATTAAATGAAAAGAATAATAATATATGTATGAGATGATGATTAAAATAAAAACAAAACAAAGCATTAGTGGGGGGAGTGTTCATCTTTTATTCTCTTTGATATTGCCGAAACTTTGAGGAAGAAGAAGAGGAATGGTTTTCACCATTTTCAGCAATTGCATGGCTTAATTAGGTGAGTGATTCAACTTGATTTTTTGATAATTCTAACATTTTTGAGGTTGTAGCTTTGTAAATTAGTTAACCCATGTTCAAATTTTTGTTATAGAGGTGTCATTCGAATGTTGCCATGGGTATAAATTTTTGTTAGATTATAAATTTCTTCTTTGAAATTCTTGAGGGAACTTGTTTCAATGAAGAATTCATGAAAAGAAAATTCATGAATGAACTATGTAGCTAGAAAAATGAAAGAAATGAAATGGTATATAAACTATGAATATTCGGTCCTCAAGAATTTAGTTCAAATTTCTTGTGTTTTGAGTGTTATGCTTTGGGGAGTAAATTGCAAAAGTTGTAAATTCTAGGGGTAAAATGGTAAATTTTATAATTATGAGTTTTGGATTAAATTGAATAAAAATGAATGTGAATAAGCTGTATTTGGGATTATTTAGATCAAGAAAACAAAGAAAAGGGGTCGGATCGTGGAAAAGCTAAACTAGACGAATAACCGGAAAGCGTAATCCGACAACTTTTGAGGTAAGAGTTTAAACGATTGAGTTAACTCGAATATCTTTTATATTCGTAAGTATGTATTGATGTTAAATATGTATATATTTGTGTATAATGGTACATGGCCGAATGAATTAGAGGATTCTTGATATAATGGTTGTACATTATAATTTTTGGATTTAGGATACGTTTTCATGAAACGAATTCTAGAGTGTGAAGGTAGCAAATAGTATGATATATCGAAGGGGTGATTATATATATATGCTTATGTGTGAAGTAGTGAATTGGATTAAGATAATTATGGATATATTTTTTTTATACGTTTAAAATGAGTCACGGGTTTGTGGAATGTTTTATGTTTATGATCTTATAACTGGGCACTATGTGTGCGAGGCAAGGCTAATGGCACTAAGTGTGCGGGAATGAAGAGTAGCGGCACTAAGTGTGCGATCACGTTCTTTGGAATAATTAGCACTATGTGTGCGGAAATGTTAAATAATAACGGCACTAAGTGTGCGATACGTTACTAAAGATTATAGTCAAAAAAGAAAATGCGTAAAAGAAGTTCGTAGACAACTTTAATTGTTTATATTATTATGTATTCGGAAAAGATCGGACAAAATATCGCAGTGTATGCTTGAATGTTAAATCATGAAAGGTAAGCAAAGTTAAGGTATGTGATATATATGTGTATATATATACACACAATTAATTAAGTACATATATATATTATTTGAATTTGGGACAATTCGATATGGAAATATATGATTTTAAACTTTGAAAATGTGCATGCAAAATTATCAATTGTGTAATGATGTTATGGGAAATAATTCGAGTATGGTTGCAAATGGATCAGGGATTGTATTATATGATGTTATGAATTCAATTATTTTATATATATATATTTGGCCTTTCGGTAGGAATACAACAAAGATGGGTATAGATTTGAAATTTTTTTAAATGATATTGTTCACTTATGAATTGTTTAAATCTTACTAAGCTTTGGAAGCTTACTTTGAGTGTGGTTGTGTATGCATTGTAGAACTCTTTTTGGGTGCGCAGCTCTTGCTCGGAATCACTGCTGAAGCTCATCACATTATCATCAAAATTTTGGTACATCTTTTTTAAATAAACCTAAAGTCTGTGGCATGTATAAGCTAGATAGATTTCGGTATAATTTTGGTATTGTAATTGTAAGCCAAGTGAAAATGGCTATACTTTTGTGTATAAGTATGATTAATGTATGGAGTTTAAATGAAACAGTTTTTGGTTAACAGCAGTAATATAATTTGAAAAATAACCAAAAATAGGAGAAATGGAATTAGAGAGTGAGTAAGATATAGAATTAAAGCTTATTATGTCTCTTTTTATATGAAAGAAACAAAGTAGGCAAAAGAATTTTATATTACGAGATATTTAAATTTAAGTGAGACTGATTCTGAATGACTTTGTGATCCCCTGCTCTGTCTTGGAAAAATTGTTAAAAATTGTACAAGAATAATCATGGAGCATAGTTTATATTCATAGAATACTTAATGAGTCTATTTTTTATTGGAATAAACAAGAACATTATTGAAATTCTGTACAATGAGATAACTGAGTTTTTGTAAAGATAGGTCAGAATCATCAAACAGTGAAATAGGGGAAACTTTGATGAATAAACTGTAATAATTTGCAATATGAAAAATTCTGGAAAACTTATGGTAAGAAGATATATGAGTCTAGTTTCAAATAAAATTTACGGATCGAAATTTTGAGTTTCGTAACTCGATTTATGGTCAATTTAGTTAACATGACGAAGTTAGACAGTTTTAATTTTTATGTCCCGAATTAGTAGTCAAGTCTAGTAATGCCTCATACTCGACTCCGGCAACGGTCTCGAGTAAAGGGGTGTTACATTTTATTGGTATCAGAGCTATGGTTTAGTCAGTTCTAGGACTAACGTAGCGCGTGAGAGTGTAGCTATACATGCCATATTTTGTGATAAGATAATGTGATAACTTCTGACAGTGAAATGTGTTCAATTTCTTATATAGTAATAGATCTCGATCCCGAGCGAGCTGTGGCTGATGAAGTCGAGAGTGTGGTAACCACTCTCGCGCAAGAGACTGTGGCAGAGGAATCTCGACCGGCTACGAGTAGTCCGGATGAGGGGGCTAGACAAGCCTTCTATAGCATGATAAATGATTTGATCAGTCATTACATAAGAACCAATCCGGCTATTCAACCACCCCTAAATCCGAATGTACCCCCTGTAATACCGATGGTACCTCCAGTTGCTAACCCTGAAAGAGTAATTAAACCTCCTGTTGATCGCATTAGGAAGCACAGAGCTCAGGAATTTAGAGCTGAGGATGACGATGATACAGATAGAGCTGAATTTTGGCTCGATAATACTGTTCGTGTTTTTGATGAACTATCCTGCACACCTGATGAGTGTTTGAAATGTGCCATATCATTATTACGGGATTCTGCCTACTACTGGTGGAATACGCTCGTTTCAGTTGTTTCGTAAGAGAGGGTTACTTGGGATTTCTTCCAGATGGAATTCTGTAAGAAGTATATAAGTCACCGCTTCATAGACTCTAAGCGTAAAGAATTTCTTGAGCTCAAACAGGGTCGTATAGATTGTATCTGAATATGAACACAAGTTTGTGCGACTTAGTCGCTACGCTCGTGAGTGTGTTTCATCAGAGGCTACAATGTACCGGAGATTTGAAGATGGTTTAAATGAAGACATAAAGCTTCTGGTTGGTATTCTTGAAATTAACGAGTTCGTCATACTGGTTTAACGAGCTTGTAAAGTTGAAGAACTGGGGAAAGAAAAACGAAAAGCTGAACTTGAATCTAAAGATTCTTGGAAGAAATCTGCGAGTAAATTTTCACAGATGGTAAGAAAAAATTTCAAGATTGACGGTAGCTGATCCAAGCCTAATACTGGGACTTCTATACGAGAACGACCACCAGTGAGTTCTCGAGCTACATCCGTGGCTAGTGTTGGCACTGCTTGATCGAGTAAACCTGAATGTCAGCAGTGCGTCAGACGACATTTTGGATAGTGTTGGGGTAGATCTAATAATCGCACTTGCTATAAATGTTGTTCACAAGATCATTTTATTTGAGATTGCCTGGAGACTATTGAAAAAGTCACTACTCAAAGTGTGAGACCGAGTGGCACTACAGCTAGAGGTAGACCATCTCGTGTTGGAGGAGGTAGGAGTGGCACACAGAGGGGGACTTCAGATGTGGCTACTCGATCAGAGGCCCGTGTACCGATGGGAGCTTACGTCATCCGTACTAGAGAAGAGGCCTCATCTCCAGACGTCATTATTAGTACTTTCACTCTCTTTGATAATAATGTAACTGCTTTGATTGATCCTGGCTCAACTTTTTCGTATGTGTGTGAAACATTAGCAACCAATAAGACTCTACCTGTTGAGTCTACTGAATTTTTGATTCGGGTTTCAATCCCCCTGGGTCAAAGTGTATTAGTTAATAAAGTATGTAAGAACTGTCCATTGATGATTCGAGACATGTGTTTTACGGCAGATCTGATGTTACTACCTTTCGATGAGTTCAGCCTTATTCTTGGTATAGATTGGTTGACAGTTCACGATGTGGTAGTTAATTGCAGACGAAAGATTATTGATTTGAAATGCCAGATTAATGAGAGAATCCGAATTGAGTCTGCGGATTTAAGTGGACCACCTTCTGTGATATTTCGATAATGGCCCGACAGTATCTGAGGAAGGGTTGAGAAGCCTATCTTGCATATATGATTGACAGCAATGTAACTGAAAAGAAGATTGAATCGGCACAGGTTGTTAATGAATATCCTGATGTGTTTCCGGAGGAATTACCGGGATTGCTACCCATTCTTGAGGTAGAGTTTGGGATTGAGCTAGTACCAAGGACTACCCCGATTTCGATAGCTCCGTATAGGATGGCACCGACTAAACTAAAAAAATTAAAGATTCAGTTGTAAGAATTGACAGATAGAGGTTTCGCCAGGTCGAGTTTCTCTCTATGGGGTGGGCCCATTTTATTTGGGAAAAAGAACGATGGAACATTGAGAATGTGTATTGACTATCGACAACTCAATAAGGTGACCGTAAAGAACAAATACCCGTTACCATGTATTGACAATTTATTTGATCAACTTAAGGGAGCTTCAGTGTTCTCGAAATTTGATTTGAGGTCGGGATATTATCAGCTGCGAGTTAGGGAATCGGATGTACCAAGGACTGCTTTTCGAATGAGATATGGTCACTACGAGTTCCTGGTGATGTCATTTGGGCTCACTAATGCCCCTACAGTGTTCATGGATTTGATGAATCGGATCTTCAAACCAAATTTAGATTATTTTGTGGTTGTTTTTATAGATAATATACTGATCTATTTGTGAAACGAAACTGAACATGCTAAGCATTTGAGGCTAGTGCTACAGATTCTACGTGACAAGCAATTATACGCAAAATTCAGTAAATGTGAGTTTTGGTTGAAAGAAGTCAGCTTTTTGGGGCATGTAATTTCAGCATTGGGTATTCGGGTTGACCCGAGTAAAATTTCGGCTATACTTGATTGGAATCCTCCACGGAATGTTTTCAAGGTTCGTAGCTTTCTGGGACTTGCCGGATATTATAGACACTTCGTAAAAGGGTTTTCCATGATAGCATCACCTATGACAAAGCTATTACAGCTGAAAACTTTGTTAACGGAAGCTCCGGTACTCGTTCGGCCAGAATTGGGTAAAGAATTTGTTATTTTCAGCCATGCATTTTTAAATGGGCTGGGTTGTGTATTGATGCAAGAGGGCAAAGTCGTAGCTTACACTTCGAGACAGCTGAAACCACATGAGAAAAATTATCCGACGCACGATCTTGAGTTGGCCGCTATAGTCTTTGCTTTGAAAATATGGCGTCATTATCTATTGGGTGAGAAATGTCACGTTTATTCAGAGCATAAGAGTCTAAAGTATCTAATGACTCAGAAGGATCTGAATTTGAGACAACGATGATGGTTGGAACTATTGAAAGATTATAAACTTGTGATTGAATATCACCCAGGAAAGGCTAATGTGGTTGCCGATGCACTTAGCCGAAAATCACTATTTGCTCTACGCACAATGAATGCGGATATAGCTATGACTGAGGATGGTGCGATCATTGCCGAGTTGAGGGTAAGACTATTATTTGAACAGCAGTTTCGAGATGCTCAAGAATTCAATGATGATTTAAAAGCAAAGAAAAGTCATTGTGGCTCGTGTGGGGATTTAGAATTTCAGATAGATACTAGAGGATGCTTACGGTTCAAGAATCAGATCTGTGTACCGAAGAACCCTGAATTAATTAGAAAGATTTGTGATGAAGCTCATAGTAGTAGATTTTTAATTCATCCGGGTAACACAAAAATGTATAACGACCTGAAACAGCATTACTAGTGGCATGGCATGAAACGAGACATCTCTGAATATGTGTCAAGATGTTTAATATGTCAACAAGTGAAAGCTGAGCATCAGTTGCCATCGGGACTACTTCAACAGATAATGATACCTGAGTGGAAGTGGGATCGAGTCACTATGGACTTTGTATCGGGTTTGCCTTTGACGCCAAGTAGGAAAGATTCAGTTTGGGTTATTGTTGATAGACTGTCAAAATCAACTCATTTTATTCCGGTACGTACCAATTTCTCTCTTGATAAATTGGTTAAGTTGTATGTATCACAGATTGTACGGTTACACGAAGTACCTATTTCTATCGTTTCGGATAGAGATCCAAGATTCACATCGCAGTTTTGGAAGAAACTACAGGATGCTTTGGATACTAAATTACATTTCAGTACAGCTTTTCACCCTCAATCGGATGGTCAATCCGAACGTGTTATTCAAATACTCGAGGATATGTTGAGATGTTGCGTTCTTGAGTTCAAGGGTATGTGGGAATGATATTTACCGTTGATTGAACTTGCATATAATAATAGTTTTCAATCGAGCATTAAAATGGCACCTTACGAGGCATTGTACGGTCAAAAATGTCGAACACCACTATACTGGACTAAGCTAAGTGAAGGTAAGATACACGGGGTTGATTTGACTAGAGAGACGGAGCAGAAAGTTAAAGTAATTCGAAAAAGTTTGAAAATCACATCAGATCATCAGAAGTCGTATGCGAATTTGAAACGAAAAAATATAGAGTATCAAGTGGGTGATCGAGTGTTCTTGAAAGTATCACCATGGAAAAAGATACTTAGATTTGGTCGTAAGGGAAAACTGAGTCCGAGATTTATTGGACCGTATGAAGTTATCGAACGTATTGGGCCGGTTGCGTATAAATTGAAGTTGCCATCTGAGTTAGACAAGATCCATAATGTTTTCCACTTGTCGATGCTTCGACGATACAGATCTGATCCTTCTCATGTGATTAGTCCAACAAAGATTGAAATTCAGCCCGATTTAACTTATTAAGAAGAACCGATTCGTATCTTAGCTCGTGAAGTGAAAGAGTTGCAAAATAAGAAAATATTGCTAGTTAAAATATTGTGGCATAAACACGGGATGGAAGAAGCAACTTGGAAAACTGAAGAGTCAATGAAAGAACATTACCCTCACCTATTCGTGGGTAAGATTTTCGAAGACGAAAATACTTTAAGGAGGGGAGAGTTGTAAAAGCCCAATTACGACCCTAATCAGAACTGTGGTTTCGGGACCACGAATCCGAATTAGAAAAGTATTTTAATTATTAATTTGGTATTTATGTTATGTGGTCAAGCATGTGTTAAATCATTATATATTATTTTGTGTGCTTGAGTGACTAATTTAGATGAAAGGATTAAATTGCATAATTAGTGAAATAGCTAATCATTATAAAGGGGTGACTAAATTGAATTTAGCTTGAATCAAGGGACTTGCATGTCAAGTTGCCCTAAAATAATGCCAGTAGACGACAAAGGTATTAGAATAATATTAAGTTATTGTTTTATAATTATTAAATGAAAAGAATAATAATAAATGTATGAGATGATGATTAAAATAAAAACAAAACAAAGCATTAGTAGGGGGAGTGTTCATCTTTTATTCTCTTTGATATTGCCGAAACTTCGATGAAGAAGAAGAGGAATGGCTTTCACCATTTTCGGCAATTGCATGGCTTAATTAGGTGAGTGATTCAACTTGATTTTTTGATAATTCTAACATTTTTGAGGTTGTAGCTTTGTAAATTAGTTAACCCATGTTCAAATTTTTGTTATAGAGGTGTCATTTGAATGTTGCCATGGGTATAAATTTTGTGTTTGTGTGGTTATGGCTAGAGCTTGTTATATGTATGTTAGATTATAAATTTCTTCTTTGAAATTCTTGAGGGAACTTGTTTCAATGAAGAATTCATGAAAAGAAAATTCATGAATGAACTATGTAGCTAGAAAAATGAAAGAAATGAAATGGTATATAAACTATGAATATTCGGTCCTCAAGAATTTAGTTCAAATTTCTTGTGTTTTGAGTGTTATGCTTTGGGGACTAAATTGCAAAATTTGTAAATTCTAGGGGTAAAATGATAAATTTTATAATTATGAGTTTTGGATTAAATTGAATAAAAATGAATGTGAATAAGCTGTATTTGGCATTATTTAGATCAAGAAAACAAGGAACAGGGGTCGGATCGTGGAAAAGCTAAACTAGACTAATAACCGGAAAGCGTAATCCGACAACTTTTGAGGTAAGAGTTTAAACGATTGAGTTAACTCGAATATCTTTTATATTCGTAATTATGTATTAATGTTAAATATGTATATATTTGTGTATAATGGTACATGGCCAAATGAATTAGAGGATTCTTGATATAATGGTTGTACATTATAATTTTTGGATTTAGGATACGTTTTCATGAAATGAATTCTAGAGTGTGAAGGTAGCAAATAGTAGAGATACCGAAGGGGTGATTATATATATATATATGCTTATGTGTGAAGTAGTGAGTTGGATTAAGATAATTATGGATATATTTTTTTATTCGTTTAAAATGAGTCACGGGTTTGTGGAATGTTTTATGTTTATTGTAACATCCTAAAAAAGGCCTATGCATTTTCGGTCTAATTGTACGAAATGACATGTCTTACGTGTTATGAATAAATTTTGAACATTTTTGGAAACTTGAAAATGCATGAAAATGATTTAGAAATGAACATTTTTGGAAACCTGGAAATGTATGGAAATGTTAGGGTTAAAAGAGGAAAGTGAACATTTTTGGAAACTAAGGAAATGTAAGGAAATGATTTAGAAATGATTCAAAAGAGGAAAGTGAACATTTCTGGAAACTTGGAAATGTAAGGAAATGTCAAGTTTAAAGAGCCAAACGAAAATTTTTGGAAACTTAGAAATGACTTGGAAATGTCGAGTTTTAAAGTTTAAAAGAGGAAACTGAGGCAAGGTGGCCTTAAAAGAAAAAGTATGTGAAATTTGACACACAAACGGGCTTGGAAAAGTGGCCTGAAGATGCCACTTAGGGCCTATCGAAATGGCGCCACATGCAAGGGGTTTAGGCCTGAGTTCGAGTCACATGGGAAGCAAATAAAAGAAGTTTTATTTTTGCTTCTAGAAGCCCAGAGGTGGACGGCACAAGGCTTGCAAAAGAGGAGTTTTATCCTCTTTAAAATTCGGTTAATTAGGGGATAAATAAAGGATTTTAATTTGGATTATTTTCAAGAGATAATTGTGGATTAATTCCTTTTATTTTCTTTAATGGATAAAAGAAGAGATAATAGAAGGATTATTATTATTAAACAGAATGATAATTCAAAGGATAAAGTTATCAAATAAAGAAGAGTGGTGGCCAAGTAAGGGATCCTAAGTAGTAATTTTGGCTATAAAAGGAAGAAAATAGGGCTACTCATCAATTTTTCTTCCTCCTCTTCTCTCTGCCGAAAGTCTTAGTGCTCTCTTCTCTTCTCTTCTCTTCTCTTTTTGCCAAGCCAAAATACTCCATGTTCTAGCCGAAACTTCTTCCAAAAAATTTAGTTAGTATCGATTCTTTCTAAGCCTCAAGACCGAATTCTTAAGGACTCAAGCAAGGGAGCCGCCGATTACAAGGTCAAGGGTAAGGTAAGTGGTTATCGATTTTTATTCTCTTATTTTTGGGCTTGTCGAAATGAAGGTATTAATCCCATTAATTAATTTTGGGCCGAAATTTGAAGGGTTCTCCGGGATCTCTGTCATTGTCGACATCTCCATAGCCAAGAGATTGTTTTCGGGATTTAAAAAGCAAGGTAAGTACATATATGTACATTCAGCCAAAGGTCTATTTCATAATTAAGATTCATTCAAAAGCCGAAACTAACCAACTCAGAAATTTAGTGCTAGCCGAATTCAAGGAAGAGAGATTTTGGAATTTCGGGCTTTGAAAAGTCATCAAATCGACATCAAAGGTAAGTTTTAAGTGTGTAAATCCTACTAGGATTTGGATTGTGGCCGAATAGGTTTATTAATATGTTTAAATGATTGGCTGAATATAGGAGATAACGGATCTAAAGCAATAGATTGGTTTTCGGGATTTCAAGGAATTCGTTAAGCAAATCAGGTGTGTACCCCACACTAATTTTTAATACGATCTATGGCACATTTAATTTAAGTATGTATAAGTATGAATAAGAATGTGAATATGGCTAAGGTACCTTATTGTGGTACAAAGTACTTAGGTACGTTTCCTACTCCTACTAGGATTACGAAATATGTTATATTTAACATGTGAAAAGTGACATGAATGTGAATTTAAGTATGATATGCATGATATGAATAATATGGGGCATTCGAGTTATATGAAAAAGGGGAAGTGAATGTGGTGACTTCGGTCTCACTATCTGAATGTGGTGACGGTCACATTATCTCGAATGTGGTAACCGGTTACATTATTCGAATGTGGTGTCTCATGACACAATTATTTGGTGGCTATGCCACAAATTTTATATGGGCGATGAGCACGTCGACTGCAGCAACTGCCTTCGATGGTGTGTAGCGGAAGGAGGGTTGACTTAGTAGTCCCCACGGTGCGCAGGTTGGTACGGGGATGTGTAGCGGATGGCAACTAGGTTTAGGTTCGGGTTGCATCATTATTTTATCTGTATATGAATATGCATGTGATATGATTCTATTAAATTTTTGTGTTGGTTACACATTGAGTCTGTTGACTCACCCCGTTGTGGGAACATGTTTCAGGTGATGAGCAGAGATGGACCGGGACGGCAGAACTTGTGGTGGCCGTGCTCAGCTTGAAGTTTTATCTGATTTGGACAATTTATTTCATTTAAGTATTTCATTATTTTATTTTGGGTTTTTAATTGATGTAATAAGGCCTCCACTGAACTATGTTATTTTCTGTTCTATTTGCTTTGTTACGACATTTTTACTTATTAAAAATTAAGTAAATTTACTTTAAAACAAGCTTTAAATATTTTGTCACCTTAAATAAATGGATTTCAACACAAGATAAATTGGTTTTCAAAACAAGCCCAACCCAAACAACATTTTCTTGAGAATCGCACAAGTTTTTCCTAAGGATCAAAAGAATTTTGAACCGGTTTAATCAAGGAACATACCAAATCTAGTCAAAGCTCGTGGGCCGGGTTTGGGGTGTTTCATTTATGATCATATAACCGGGCACTATGTGTGCGAGACCGGGCTAATGGCACTAAGTGTGTGCGGGAATGAAGAGTAACGGCACTAAGTGTGCGATACGTTACCGAAATAATTAGCACTATGTGTGCGGAAATGTTAAGTAACGGCACTAAGTGTGCGATACATTACAAAAGAGAAATGGAGTTTAAATGAAATAGTTTTTGGTTAACAGCAGTAACATAATTTTGAAAAATCACCAAAAATAGGGGAAATGGAATTAGAGAGTGAATAAGATATAGAATTAAATCTTATTATGTCTATTTTTATATGAAAGAAACAAAGTAGGCAAAGGAATTTTATATTATGAGATATTTAAATTTTAGTGAGACTGGTTTTGAATGACTTTGTGATTCCCTGCTCTAACTTGGAAAAATTGTTAAAAATTGTACAAAAATAATCATGGAGAATAGTTTACATGTTTAGAATCCTTAATGGGTCTTTTTTTATTGGAATAAAAAATAACATTATTGAAATTCTGTACAATGAGATAACTAAGTGTTTGTAAAGATAGGTCAGAATCATCAAATAGTGAAATAGGGGAAACTTTGATGAATAAACTGTACTAATTGGCAATATGAAAAATTCTGGAAAAATTATGGTAAAAAGATATATGAGTTTAGTTTCAAGAAAAATTTACGGATCTAAATTTTGAGTTTCGTAACTCGAGTTATGGTCAATTTAGTTAACATGATGCAGTTGGACAATTTTAATTTTATGTCCCGAATTAGTAGTCAAGTCTAGTAATGCCTCATACTCGACTCCAGCAACGGTCTCGGGTAAAGGGGTGTTACGGATCTTGTGTAAGACCATGTCTTGGACATGGCATCAGCATCGAACAAGGAAGGTCTCGTGTAAGACCAAGTCTGGGACATGGCATCGACACTATACAAGGAAGCTCCCGTGTAAGACCATGTCAGGGACATGGCTTTCGCACCAAAGGAAGATCTCGTGTAAGACCACTCTAGGACATAGCATTGACATTGAGTTAAGAAATCTTGTGTAAGACCATATATGGGATATGGCATTGGCATCAGGAGGTGATCCCATGTAAGACCTTATCTGGGATATGGCATTAGCATCGAGACATATGTTAAGTGAGATTGAGTATCCTTTGATATTCCGAGTAATTTATATGCAAAAGAGCCAAGTATGAAAGAGGTAACAAGAAAGCTAAGCAAGTAAAGATAGTAATACGATAAGTTATTCAAGGTTGATAAGGAGCTTTATTTAAATTAAGAAAGATGCAGACTTGAGTTTATGTTTACATTAGGGAAAGTGCTAATCTATGTGATTAAGTGATACAGGTACCATGATTAAAATACAAGTATGAAATTATTATGTAATATGTGATGAGAAAGGGTAAGCATGAGTAAGTAAGCTCAAGCACTTGAGATTTATGTGGTTCTTGTTTCATGATGGATGAGTTTATTATGAGCAAATATGTTGCTATATGAATTTCATGAAGACTTACTAAGCTATATGCTTACTTCCCTCTTTTCTTTTTTCCTTGTAGTTTCGCCAAGCTAGCTCGGGGATCATAGACGTCGAAGCTCAGATCACACTATCAATCATTATTTTGGTATAGCTAAGTTTTCTTATTTTAAGTATGGCATGTATAGGGATTATGTCATTTTGAGTTTTATCAAATTGGGAGCCAAAGTGTTTGCTACTAAGGTTACTATCCTTTTTGTATATAGCCAAAGAAATTGATTAATATTTGTTAAGTTTCATATCTTATTGATGATGAGTTTCATGAATTCTACAAGTGATGTTCCAAGGGTTATTCATAGTGTATAAAGGTCATGTTATGTATTACTTGAGTTGGTATAAGTGTGTTAATGTTTTAGGGTGACAATTGGCTTGGAAAATAACCTTTAATTGTCCACACCGGTAGACACGCGGGCGTGTGTCTAGGCCGTACGTGACACACGGTCAACCTCTATGGGTGTGTTGATAGGCCGTGTATCCCCTGTATTTAGTTGCGAGAATATCCTCTACAGGCGTGTGCTCCTTAAGGGGTTGCTGATGTCATAAACAGAATACCCCTAGTTTTCACACATAGGTGAAGACACGTGCGTGTCTAGGCCGTGTGAAAGACACGGGCTATTGACACGGACGTGTGTTCGGCCGTGTGAAAACCCCTGTAGGTTTGAAATAAAAATAAATTTTACACGGGCTTGGAACACGGGCGTGTGTGACCACACAACCTACCCACACGGGCGTGTCCCAAGTCACACGGGCGTGTGACCTCTGTTTAGGCAAAATTTTTCAAGGAGTGTAAAAGTTTTCGGTTGAACTCCGAAACCTTCCGGATGTATGTTTATGGCCTTGTAGGCCCATGATATGCATGTTATGTCTAAAAAAGGAAAGTTTTAATTTGGAATGAAATTTTATAGCCCGTTATTGCATGTTCAAGCAAGGTCAAGCATGGTAATGCCCCGTATCTAGTCCCGACGTCGGACCCGGGTAAGGAGTGTTACAATAGTAAAGCTTCATGGGTCCTTCAATTTTGGTGGCAGTTTGTTTTGCAAGAACGCACTGCACTCCTTTGTCAAGGCAACAGTCTCATAATCACTCAACCATTTCTTCTTGGACACTGTATCCTTTATAAACTTCACATAATTTGGCATTTGTTCTAAAGCCTCCACCAACATAATCTTGATGTATAACTGCTTCAGAACATCCAAAAACTTCTTGAATTGCACCTCATGTTTCTGCTTGTGTTGCTGCAATCTTTGTGGATATGGAAGTGAGGGAACTTTCGGTTGAACCAAATAACTCTTCTAAGTAGGTAAATTTGCATCCAAAGAAGATGTTAAGGTATCTAAATTCACTATGTTAGGATTTACCTTGTCAATCTTTGCAAATTCTGACTATTTTGGTGTAGGAATTTCAATAGCTGGTTGATTCTTCTCAACGGGCTTATCTTTGACATCAATCAATCAGGGTTCCAGAATTTTACCACTTCGCAATGCCACTGCCTTGATATGTTCTTTACCTAAATTTCTTAGATTCTCAGTATCCCTCGGCAAGGTTCCTTGCGGTCTATTACGAAGCTCCGTAGCTAATTGACCCATTTGGTTTTCCAAATTTTACAATATTACTGCTTGGCTTTGGATCAAAGCGTCATTCTTTGCCAAATATACTTTCAACCAGTTCTCCAAACTGTTTGATGCCTCAACTTGAGGTGGTTTTGGAGCTCGCTGATTAAACCCTTGAGATTGGTTGGATTTATGCTGCAAGAAGTTGTTGTTTGGTCCATTTCCTTGGTTTCTCCAAGAAAAGTTAGGATGATTACGCCATGAAGGATTGTAGAAGTTGGACTCCTATTTTGATGTTGGTTCCCCACATAGTACACTGACTCGGGATTTATGGAAAATTCTTAAAAGAATAACCTTTCCCACAGTACACTGACTCGCGATCCTCTCGATGATCTTATAAGCCTCATTATAAGACTTAGACAAAATTGCACCATTCGCAGAAGCATCTACCATCAATCTTGTATGTGCATTGAGACCATTATAAAATGTCTCGAACTGGATACAATGAGGAATCCCATGATGAGGACACTTACGAAGTAACTCTTTGAATCGCTCACAAGCCTCATACAAAGACTCATCATCCAATTGTTGGAAAGTTGTGATCTCATTCCTCAACCAAAAATCTCTCTGATAATTCTTGCCATGTAGATATGGAACTTGGTGGCAGTGAATTGAGCCATGCTCGTGCTCGATCTCGCAACGAGTACGGGAACAACTTCAATGTCAGTGCGTCTTCAGTCACACTGACTATCTTGAATGAATCACTCACTTCCGTAAACAATCGAAGGTGAAGATGTGGATCTTCTGTGGGGATAACACTGAATTGGCCCACCATTTCGAGCATTTGAAACATCACTGGTTCCAATTCAAATTGGGTTGCCTCAATATCTGGCCAATTCCTAGATTTAACTCACTAAAAAGTGGCACAGCATATTGTATGATGCATCAATTGTAACAGCCTGATTTTTGACCCTAATCGGAATAGTGGTTTCGAGACTATAAATTTGAGTCCAAAAAATATTTTAAAATTATTTTTCGTGTTTATTATGTGTGAATTTGGTTGTATTAAATTTTCGTGGTTTAATTTTGTCGTCTAGGTGTCCGATTGAATAAAAAGACTTAATCGCGTAAAATGAAAACTTGATGGTTAGTTGTGAAAGTGTGTAATTGTTGTTGTTTTTTTAAAAGGGAGGACTTATGTTGCAAATAGCCCATTTTTATTATGTAGTGGACGGCAACATGCCATTATTATATGTTTTTTTATATGTTGAAGTTTATAAATTAAACTTTTATATTAACATAATATTATATTATATTATAATAACTTATCATAAAATTAAAAGCCAAAGGTTATTAATTGTTTTCCATAACCGAATGTAAACAAAAGAAAAAGAAAGAAGACTAGCACCATTTGGCCATGAATAAAGCTTGAATCAAAGTGAGTTTTAGTTCGGTTTTTGATAATTTTTATGTTTTTAAGATCATTGCTTTAAATACTTTCCGACCCATGTCTTAATTTTTTTATTTTCATGATGATTTTGTGTTTTGCCATTGATGATACCTTGTGGTTTTTGTTGTTTGATGATGAAATATGAAATATATGTGTTTGATTAACAAGTTTTGTCTTTGAATTTTTGATGAATTTGAGTAATTTAGACTAAATTGCAAAAATAAATTTTTGAGGGACTAAAAATGTGAAATAAATGAAATGTGTGGGCTTCTATGAGGACTAGGAATATTCGGCCCTTGTATGGTGTACTTAAATTTTGTGTATTTTGTGTTTTGTGCAAAAAGGACTAAATTGTAAAAAGTGTGAAATATTATGGGCAAAATTGTAAATTTCCATTTATGTGTTTTTAGACTAAATTGAATAGAATGGTGTTAAATAAGCTTAATTTGAATATGTTTAGATCAATATCCAAAGAAAATTGGATTTGGATCGGGGAAAAATAGTCGATTAGCCGATTTTACAGTCGTCGACGTCCGAGGTAAGTCAATAAGCATTTAAATGTTGTTATATTTATGAATATAAATTTGTTATGTAATTACTTGAATTATTTGAACTATTATTTGCTATGGCCGAATGTGTACTTGGATAATTGGCTATCTTCCGAGCTTGATTCGATTGAGATTCGACGTCCGTAAGCCCCGTATGAACCTTAGGAATAGATAGGATACATATGTCATGACATAGGATATTCGATATGTGTTATCGTGTAAGACCACGTCTGGGACATTGGCATCGACTTGTGTTTACGTGTAAGACCATGCCTGGGACATTGGCATCGTATTTGATTCGTGTAAGACCCTGTCTGGGACAGTGGCATCGATATATGATAACATGTAAGACCACGTCTGGGACGTTGGCATTGTATGAGCTTCTGACTATCCGCGTATCCTTTTGAATTCTGAATGGTTCAACGGGCATGTGTAAATGAAGACCAATGTGAAATTCAAATTAAAAGAACTCAGGTACGTATATAAACTGTGTTATGAAAAGTAAGGTAAGTTAAATGTTTAATGCATTGTATAAAAGTTCAAGTATGAGCATGTGAACTATATGTAAGATTGTAATTTAAGGTATTTGGCCAAAGTGACTTATGTGTGAATTTGATATTGAGATTTGTGTTAGTTCTTGTGAATGTGTATAAGTTAACTATTTGATTTGTAAATGAAGGGATTTAATGTTAAATTATCTTCATAGCTTTGTATATTTGGTTTTGTTAATTTAGTTGGTATTAGCTTGCTTATGACTTACTAAGCTTAAATAGCTTACTCTGTGTTTTTCTGTCTACTTCTGTTTTATAGATTTTGGATATACGTTATGAGCTCGGGGATCATCAGCAAGACTTATCACACTATCGACAGTTTCCTTTGGTATTTTTACTAAGTTGATTGTGGGTATATGGCATGTATAGCATAGTAAAAAGTCGAATGTGGATTAAGTACTTTTGTATGTAATTAATAGCCATGCGAAGATGGCTTATCTTCTTTTGGTTGATTGAATATTTATATTTTTGGTTGTGATGGTCATTGGAAATGAGTTTATACTTATGCATATTTGTTTATGGTATAAGTTCATGATAGGTAAGTAAGTATGATGTTATAATTTGGACATGTTGAATTCGGTTTAGTGATATGTAAATCTATATGTGTTGTGCATTGTGGGATGGTTTGATTTGTTTATTAAATGGACTAAGGCCGAATGTGTATATATATATAAATAATTTGTGGTTAATGTTAAATGAAAGGCATGTACAGATAGTTTTAGCAAGTATGTATACTAGTATGATGTGATTTGGTTTTGACGATATATATATATATATGTTCGAATACAACAAATAGGTATAAAGTGTTGTTTACTCATTAGGTCTTTAATAAGTTGGTTTGAATTGATGATGTTAATTATGAATGTTTGGTTATATACTTGTGATAAATAATTAAATGTGAGGTAAATGGATTTGGTATTGTGTTTAGGTATGAAATTTGGTTGCATGATGTGATAATAATTTGAATGGAAAATCTTGAATGTATATTTATAAGTTAAATTATGTTAAGTAATGGACAAGTGGTTAATATGTTATATATATGTGTTTGTATTAGTTTTGAAAGGAAGCATGATTAGGTGCATCATTTACCTATTTAAATGATGGATATGCTGTATAGATTATCTAAGATAAATAGTATGATATTCAAATAGCATACAAAATGAGTGATTAGATATGTGGTTTATTTGGTTAATGATATACTAAAATGATTAAGCATATGGTGAGTTGGTATTTGTTTAGTAAATGAAATTGAATTATTGAATGTCTTACTGTTTGATAAGTATAAGATAATAATATATGTTTAAATTTATAAAGATTAGTATGATTTGATTGAAATATCAAAATATGCAACTTTATTTTGTTTGGATGATTCAGGATACAAATATCAACTTTGATTTGAATGTTATGTATGTGAATTGGTATGTTATGTAATGATCACTTTTAATCGTAAATGTAGAAATGTGGTTACAGAAACGTATGACATGTGTGATATGTATTAATAGTATTGTTATACTCAGCTTAGATGTAATGTGTTATATTTTAAATATATATATGCCTGTTCAGAGTTGTGTCTTATCTGGTAATGCTTCATAACCCTAGTCCGGCGACGGATACGGGTTAGGGGTGTTACATCGATCCCTATCATCGGCAATAAGGATGGGATTTCTTACATGATCGACTTCATTACCTTGGTCTTGATTCTGATTTCCAAGGTCCATCTTGATATGTCTTTGAGCTGTTCCTTCATGTCTTCCTTATTTGAAAGTTCGCTCAATTTTAGGGTCTACAGGGAGCAAATCGATAATCTGATCTATGCTCATAAACACCTCAAAATAAAATAAAAAAATTAAAAAGAATGAGTTAGTAATGGTAGAAATAAACCAAATTGGAAGTATATAATTTCACAAAAAAAAAAAGACTATGGAAACAGTTAACAATCCCTGCCAACGGCGCCAAAAACTTGTAATGCGTAGGTTTGTGCAAATATACACATTCGTTATCAAGTAATAAGTAAGTATCGAGTTATCGTCTACACAGGGACTGTATTTGTGTTAAATCAGTTAATTGTAAAATTATACTAACAACTTGGTAAATAAAAACAAAATATGGTTGAGAAGTGATGATTAAAATTAAATATGTTAAACTAAATGCAATTATCCCTAATGCAAATTATCCTAAGTATGCAAACTATATGAATGAAATAGATTTTATCAAAATTAAACACAATTTGCAACAATTATAACATAAATAAACTAGGACAATTACTTTAATTAAACTCAATTTATTATCAACATGCTTAATAACATTCGAAAAAAACATTCCATGGCAACTCGACCTTTCATAAGTTTAGAAACCACATTAGGTCCTATCAGAATCCTTTACTTAGTAAATACACATTTTACTGATCCTTATTTACTAAGAGTTTCTTAGCATTCGTGTGAGGTAACAGGGATGTGTTAGGTTTGAAACAATTTACTCACACAAATCTAAAAACTATGCAGATAACAGAGCTTGGTCAGAGTTGTTATGGAACTTACAATTTAATCGGGTTAGGATCTAAATTGAGCATGCACATTTCAATTATGTGTCCACTAGCCGTCGTCTGGTCAGGATCACTCAGCTAATTCAGGTGCATTTCAATCACGTATGAACGAAATCTAAACTTGATTTTAATTGAAAACATGATCGATTGAGGCACAAACATTATAAGCATGAATCAAATAAATATTATTTAATCAAAGCAATCATCCTAGCTTAAATAAGATTAAGCTAACATTGTTGTAAACAAGAACAAAGGACACATAGCAAATATTTTCAGATTAAATCAAAGAAAAGAAAGATTAAACCCAAATCAAAGTGGCTGTCACCCAAGGCTCTGACTGACTAGGCTCATTCGCTCCTTTGCTTTGCTCCTTTGCTGATGGCTCTCCAAGGTGGTCGACCAAGGGCTCTTTAAAAGGCTTAATTGCTAAAATCTCTATGAAGAGATGATGCTAGGCGTGAGGAATGGAAAATGCTAAAGAGAATTGAGAGAAGAGAATGATGAGGGATGATGAGTAAATGAATGAAAGGGTCTTATTTATAGGTGAGGAGAGAGGGATAGTTTGCTAAAAAATAGGAGGTTCCATCTCTTCAAGCATCTTCAAAGGGTGGCCAGCCATGAATTGAGAAAATTGAGCTGATTATTGCTCAATTTAAGTGCCACAACAACTCAGGAGTAAGACTTGGTCAAGTGCAAATCTTCAAGCAAATATCTAATTTCTTCAACATTGCAAGGACCTTGGGCAATTAAGTGAAAAAGTGGTTTATGTGGACAGCGAAGTGTAGCCAAAAATTGGGTTGACTTGGTCTCTAATTTGGACAGTTTTGTAATCCAAGAAAGCTATCAGACCTGTCCAAAATAAATCAATATATTAGAAGACCAAAGAATAAAAATTTATCCAATTTAAATAATTAATTATAACCCAAATTATTAATGAAATATCTAAAAATGAATATTTAAATATAATTTTATATTTTCTTATTTAATTTAATCATGCATGGCCCACTTCATGCCTTAAAAATATAATATGCTCAATTTAATATAAACTAAGCCGTTTTATGCATGAAAACTATATAATAAAGCATAAAATCACATTTTAATAATTTCTATGTCCTAATTTCATATTTTCACATATTTCATTAATTTATTACACAATTAATTAGTTTTAACAACAAATTTAAGTAAAAAGGTGATAAATTATATAGGAAAAGTCCTATATATTTTTCCGTTTACACACCCCCAAACTAAAATCATTGCTCGTCCCGAGTAATGGTTATGCATAGCAAAAAGTCTTGCCAAGGAAAAATTGCTAATTGTGTAAGCAGCATCAATCTTTTGTCCCATACTTATGCATTAATAACTTCATGTTCACAGATCTTCTTTATTAACAACTAATTCACGTGCAAACACTTATAGAATTTTATAATAAGTTTCAAAATATGCCAACATGAATCATAGTTTGTATGTATGCCACAGCCACAGATAACATTCTTCATTCAACATAATTGCTTATCAATCAAGCAAACAATCACAAGGCTTATTTATGAACTTCATATGTTGAACTTAGTACTTCCTCTCCACTAATGTAGGTGACATAAGCATCAAATCAATAGGTCTTTTATAAGGTTGTAATAGGGCTTGGTTAAAGGTAGGGATTTTAAGAGATGGGACATTTTAGTTTCAAAATCTTAACCATTAACTCTGTCTTGGATTTCTATAATTATAGCCTTTTTCTTTAAGTTAACCTTTGGAACACCCCCAAAGTTATTTTGAATTCAGTCTCATACATTTTTCCTTTTTGGGGACTGAGCAAACTTTTCTTCGCTCTCTTTTTGTCTCTCTTTTTTATTTTTTATTTATTCTTTTAGCATGAGCACATACATCTTTTTGAAAATTTCCTCAAATGTTGATTACCAAGACAACTTTAGTTAAGATGGGTGCTCAAAATTAGGATAACTTAAGAATATGGTAATAGGCTTATAATTTGGATTAATGGAATAAACAGGCCTTTAAGCTCAAAATTATAGTTTCAAGGGTCTAATATCATAAGGTTGGCTTGAAAATGCTCAAATGATCCAAAGAAATAGTGCCTATATCATTTTAGAGTTTTATGTCTCCTAGGATTTCGCCTCAAGAAAGTTACTAAGCCAATTCTAAAGATATAAACCTTCATGCATGTCTAATCTCAAGAGACACTAACTTTCCATGGCAAACATTACTAAGGCTAAGATCATACAAGCATTCCGTTCTTCATGATAACATACTTTCACTCAAATATAATCATCATTCATACTTGCATACAAACTATCTTATTAACAAAAAATGTCTCTAAACATTCATTTATCAAAACATACTTATGAAAGAAATGATTGAAACATACTTGAAAATTTAAAAATTTGAGCAATTTATTTACCTTACCCCCCTTTAAAAAGAAGAAATGTCCTTATTGAAAGAACAAAGTAATGAATGAAAATTGAACACCAGGTAGGGATGTAAAGAAAGAGAGGTGAGTCATTAAGACTGCTTAAATACCAAGTCTTTCCTAATAACCCAATCCTAGACATGTTCATTCCCATTGCCACATTACTTAGTCATTTTCTTTCTAAAGAAGTGTTAAGTTTATTCATGCTTGCTATTTTTATTCTACAGAAATTAATCCTAATTACAAAATAAATAAATTCCTAAAGACCTAAAAATAACTAAATAAATAATAAGACAAGAATCCCCCCCTTTATTTTTCTGACTCATTCTCTTTGTCTTTTTCAGCTTCATCTCCACTTGCATAGTAAGTACTGTCCGTCCATGTCTCAAAGATAGCATCTGGGAACTTAGGAAAAAAAAGTATTAGAGATATTCTTAAAAGTACTTTTGCATGAACTTGCACATATCCATCAAAATTGACAACTCTAATTTCTTTAAAGCACCTGTAGAAGTCGGCATAGGAGCTACAGATTCAGGTTCAACACTTAGCTTGACTGGTTCTTCTTCTGGCTCAACCCTTGGTTCAGGGGTTGCAGATCCTTCAACTGGTTTAGAACTGTTCAGTTCCTTGCCAGATTCTTCTTCTTCAGTGTTTGTAACCGAATTAGCTTCAGTTCCAGTTTCATTTGTTGACTCTTCGGTATCTGGCTCAGTTGGCTCTTCTTGCTCGCCTTGATTCAGCTCGAGCACCTTCTCTACTAACCTTTCAAGATCAATGCACCCTTGAACATATTGCCCCTTCAAATTTGCTTGTGTTTTAACATGGGTCCTTAAGTAAAGTGAAGTGATTAATGATGGGAAATAAGCACTTCCAATCTTCTTTTTAGCACAATCATGAATCTCCTTGAGAATAATTTTCCCAACATTAATGGACTTTTCTATCAAAATTGCATATAACAAGAGCATCCATTCCATTGAGATGGTGGAACTATGTGAGATAGGCATAAAACTGTATCGACCAAAATAAAACCATACCTTTACTTCTAGTTTTAGGTATTCCCTTCGATAAGAATTGCTCCTATACTTTTTTTATAATCCATTGGGATACCGAATTTATCACAACATCAAGCACTGGTTGAAGAAAATCCCAATTGATATTGTTCATCATAGGGTAGTACTCATGTTCTTCAACATCAGGTAAGTTAAACAAATCATTGATGGACATAGAACTAAGAGGTACCTTTTTCTTCCGAACAATGACTTCAGTAATATCTTGCATAGTCAAACTAGCATAGAATTTTTGAACTAGTTCATCATTGAGAAGTGAACGAGCATCACAAAATTGTTCCCACTTGAAAGCATTGATTTTCTTTCTAATTGGTATATGAACAACCATCAAATCATTATTCTTCAAAGTCAAAACCTTTTTCTGGCATCATAGGTTGATGCTTGAAGATTGAATCAAATCTCTCTTTCACTTCTTCATCGATCAAAATCGGGTTTTCAGGAGTAGTCTTTGAAGATCTGGTTCTTTTGCGAGACATGGTATCTTTTCCCAAAAATTCGGCAAAGTTTCTGTACAAGGGAGAAAAGAGAAATCGTCTAGGTGGGTAAGGATTTGCTACGATGAAATTCTTGCGACGGCAAGGATGGTGTGGAGGAAAAGTATGGATTTCCCTCATTTTTTCGCTGTCTTAGGCCTCAAACTTAGACTGTACTTACAAACTTACTCAAGAAAAAAAATTAATTAGTACCTGGGCCAAATTTGACCCCCTTTATTAACATAAAAATTTAAAATTTAAACAAAACAAAACAAATGAAACTTAAAAATTTTAAATCTTAATCAGAAAATTTCTTCTAAACAAATTACATTAAATTAATTCCCAGGAAAGGTTGGAGGGGTCACAGCGGTCCCGCTTAAGTTCCAATCTCCTTAGACAGAATTAATTAAATGTAATAAGTTAAGAAAATAAGTTCTAATTATTTATTTATTTACAAAACAAGTTCATGAAAAATCAAGGGTCTGTTAATTTGAACGAGGATTTAACTCGCTCAACTTCACCATCCCAGTAGTGTTTGAGACGTTGACCATTAACTTTAAACGTACCTTCGTAATTGTTGTATAATTCAATACCTCCATAAGGATAAACTCGATAGATGGTATAGGGTCCTTTCCATCGGGATTTAAGCTTCCTAGGTAATAACTTCAACCTTGAACTAAACAACAAAACGTTCTGACCTTCTTTAAACTCATGAGGTTGTATATGACTATCATGCCATCTTTTTTTATCTTTCTTTACACATTTTGACATTCTCATAGGAAAACAAACTCAGCTCTTCCAACTCATTAAGTTGTAACATTCTTCTCTTACTGGCTTCTTAAGATCAAAGTTTAACTGCTTCAAAGCCCAGTGAGCTCTATTCTCCAACTCTAATGGCAAATGATATGCCTTTCCAAAGACTAACCAATTAGCAGTCATTCCTAATGGTGTCTTAAATGTTGTTCGATAAGCCCATAATGCATTAACTGAGCCTTCGAGACTAATCTTTTCTGCTATGGCGTACTACCTTTTCAAGGATACCTTTGATTTCACGGTTCACTCTCTCAACTTGCCAATTGGACTAGGGGTGATAGGCAGTAGTGATATTGTGCTTCACATCATATTTTTCAAGCAACCATTTACGCCATTTGTTCACAAAGTGAGAACCTTCATCACTAATAATAGCTCTTGATGTCCCAAATCGTGTAAACACATGCTTATGTAGGAATCACATGACTACCTTAGCATCATTTGTAGGGCATGCTTCAGCTTCAACCCACTTGTATACATTGTCCACAGCAACTAAGATGTATTTGTTCCCATACAAAGAAGGAAACGGGCCTAAGAAGTCAATGCCCCATAATCTCCAAAATGTTTATCAAAGGCATCTCATTCCTCCTTGATATATTTCCGGTCCTTTGGCATTTATCACAATTCTTCACATAAGCATAAGCACCTTTAAATAGTGTAGGCCAAAAGAAACATGCTTACAAAATCTTTGCTGTTGTACGTCAACCACCAAAGTGTCCTCCACTTGGAGATGAATGGAAATGATACAAGATCTTAGCAATCTCACTTTCAACTACACACTTCCGGATTATATTATCTGCACACTGTTTAAACAAAAATGGATCCTCCTAAAAATGATACCGACTGTTGAAACACCCCACACCCGGCCCACGAGCCTGAACTGGATCTGGTATGTTCCTTAAGTAAACCGATTTTCGAATTCTTTGCTACTTAGAGAAAAATTGTAAGATTTAAAGAAAATTATTTTGGGTTGGGCTTAGAATGAAACCTTTTTAAATAAATTTCGAAAAAAACAAAGTCCATCTTAAATAAGGTGTCAAATAGTTTTAGGATATATTACCTTAAAAGTAATAAATTTAGTTTTTCTTAACTTTAATCAAATAAATTGTAGCATAATCGATTAAAAATAAACAAAATAACGAAACTCCAACTGGGCCTTAAGGCCTTATTACATCATTCAAACCCAAAGTAAAAATAAAATTGTTAATACTAAAATTTAATAAAGTCCAAATTCTAATAAATTCTTCAAGTGATGCATGGCCACCCTGATCTCCTGCCGACCCGGTCCATTACTGCTCATCACCTGAAAAAAATAATTCCCCAACGGGTTGAGTCCACAGACTCAATGTGTACACAGTACTAATTTTCAACAAATCAAGCATACAAGTCATATCAATTTCATGTTCATACAAAATAAAGGATGATGCAACCCAAACCCAAGCCTATTTGTCCATCCGCTACACACCACCCGTACCTGCCAAGCACCATGGGGACTGCTAAGTCGACCCTCCATCCACTACACACCATCGAAGGCAATCGCTGCAGTCAACGTGCTCATCGCCCACTTACGTTGTGTCATTAGACACTATATTCAGATAATGTAACCGAAGTTACCATATTCACTTAATGTGACCGTAGTCACCACATTACGTTGGTGAGACCGTAGTCATCACCTTCACTTTCTTCCTCCACATATAACCCAAATGCCCCAATTATTTTATAACATATTCCACATACTAAATTTTCATTCATGTTACTAATCACATGTTCAAAGTATATCACATTCATAATCCTATCAAAAGTAGGAAACGTACCTGGGTACTCCTTACCACATTTGTGGTACTTAGCCACAATCACATACTGTTACATATTTATATATTTAATAATTACCATGTAACTTATTGAAAGTTAGTAAGAGTACACACCTTTTTCGCTTAATAGATTCCTTGAAATCCCGAAGAAATTGATCTGTTGCCTTAGATCTCAATCCCTATATTCGGCCACATTATTAAAATACATAATAAACCCTTTTTGACTTTAAAACCAAATCCTGGTAGGATTTGTATTACTTACCTTGTTGCCGAATTGTTTTCAAGAACCAAGTGCCGAATCTTGGTATTCCTTCCCTGTGATTTCGGCTAAACACCATATCACTTCATTAGTTTTCGGCTTTTTAATAATCCATATACATATATATTAAAATAGCCTTGGCCGAATTTATTTTGATACTTACCTTTCAAATCTTGAATCCCGAATGATCTATCTTCCTGATTAGCTGAAAATCCTTGAATTTGAAATCCCGATATTCTTCTTTAATAATCGGCTAAGAGACAATAGAAGAGATTATTCCCTAAATCTGGATTAGGAGAATTAGAAGAACAAAATTGATTGTTCTTACCTTAATACCTTAGTCGATTGCCTCCTTGCCTAGAGTCACAGGGATTCGGCTATGGGGTTTTAGTCAGGGATCAAAAGGAAAAAGGGTTTTGGCTTGACAGATGAAGAAAAGAGAAGCGTAAAAGATGAAGAGAAATTTCGGCAGAGAGGGGGAAAGAGCTAGGGAATTTCGGCAGAGCAGAAAAAGAAGTAAACTGAGGAGTAGCCCTCCTCCTTTCCTTTTATAGACAAAATTATCAGCCAAAGAGTCCTTTACTTGGCCACCACTCCACATATGTGATAATATTATCTTTTAATTATCACCTTTATTCAAATTAAAAACATTTAATCCCTCATTTATCTCTAAAAAAAATAATCCTTTATTTATCGCTTTTTAATCACGTATTTATGGAATTAAAACTCCTCTTTTTAAACACATGTGCCGTCCATCCCCTTAGCCTGGGAAGCAAAAATAAAACTTCATTTAATTGCTCCCCTTGTGACTCGAACCCAGGCCCATGCCTCTTGCACATGGCGCCATTTCCATAGGCCCTAAGTGACATCTTCAGGCCACTTTTCCAAGCCTGTTTGTGTGTCAATTTCTACCAACTTTTTCTTTTAAGGCCCTCTTGCCTTTATTTCCTATTTTAAACCTTAAAATTTGACATTTCTGCATCATTTCTAAGTTTCCTAAAATTTTCGATCGGCTCTGTTTAGTGACCATTTTCTTACATTTCCAAGTTTCCCGAAATGTTCACTTTCCATTTTTGGATCATTTCCATTTCCATTTCTTAGTTTCCAAAAATGTATACTTTCCATTTTTGAACCATTTCCTTGCATTTCTAGGTTTCCTAAAATGTTCATGTCCTAATGCATTTCCAGGTTTCCAAAAATATTCATTTCCATTCATTTTCATACATTTCTGGGTTTCCAAAAATATCAAAAATTTATTCAAAATTCTTAAGACTTGTTATTTCTTACAATTAAACTGAAAATGCATAGGCCCTTTTGAGGATGTTACAGTTCTACCCCCCTTAAACAAAATTTCGTCCTTGAAATTTCCTAACTAAACAATTGAGGGTATTGCTGTCGCATTGTCTCCTCTGACTCCCACGAAGCTTCTTCCGATCCATGATTGCGCCATAACACCTTGACTAAAGGCACCGACTTCCTTCGTGGTATTTTCACGTCACGTTCCAAGATCCAAATCGGATCCTCCTCGTAGGATAGATCTGGCCTTAGCTCCACTTCTTCAACAGGTACCACATGAGACGGATCCAATCGATAGCGACGTAGCATGGATACATGAAATACGTCGTGCATTTGATGCAACTCTGGTGGTAACTCCAATTGATATGCCACTGGCCCAACTCGCTTCAGTACTGGATAAGGCCCTATAAACCTTGGGCTTAACTTCCCTTTTCGACCGAACCTCATTACCTTCTTCCAAGGTAAGATTTTTAGAAACACTTGGTCTCCCACTTTAAACTCAATTTCCTTCCTCTTAAGGTCTGCATACGACTTCTGCCTATCAGAGGCTTCCTTCAACCTTGCCCAGATTATCTCAACCTTCTCTTCAGTTTCCGCCACCAACTCCGGTCCCAAAACACGACGTTCTCCTAGCTCAGTCCAACAAGTAGGAGTTCTACACTTCCGACCATACAATGCTTCATATGGTGCCATCCGAATGCTTGCCTGATAGCTGTTGTTGTAAGCGAATTCAGCTAGAGGCAAATATTCTTCCCAACTTCGTCGAAAATCCATCACACAGCCCCTCAGCATATCCTCTAACACTTGTATAACTTGTTCAGACTGCCCGTCTGATTGTGGATGGAAAGCCGTCGTAAAATCCAACTTAGTGCCTAACGCTTGGTGAAGTGCATTCCAGAACCGAGACGTGAACCTTGGGTCTCTATCGGAGATGATCGACATTGGTACTTCATGTAACCTTACGATTTCCGCCATATATAACTTAGCTAGTTTCTGAAGAGTATAATCCATTCTTACTGGGATAAAGTGCGCGGACTTAGTCAAACGGTCCACTATCACCCATACCGAGTCCTTCTTAGTAGGCGTAAGGGGAAGCCCACTAACGAAGTCCATGGTAATTCTTTCCCACTTCCATTGGGGAATCTCAATTGGTTGAAGCAATCCTGATGGGACTTGGTGTTCAGCCTTAACTTGCTGACACGTCAGACACTTTCCCACGAATTCCGTCACTTCTCGTTTAAGATTAGACCACCAAAATTGTTCCCTTAGGTCCCTATACAGCTTAATGCCTCCGGGATGCATGGCATAAGGGCTACCATGCGCTTCCCGAAGAATCCTTTGTCTTAACTCCTTGTCTTTTGGCATACAAACCTTTCCTTTATAGCATAACACTCCATCATCATTAACGCCATAGTCATTCAATCCTCCATTCTGGACTTGCTGTAACTTAGTACTTAGATCCCTATCAGCCAGCTGTCCCTCTTTCACCTCGTTTAGCCACCTGGGCTTTACTTGCAATTCTGCCAATAGGCTTCCATCATCATACAAGCTTAAGTGAGCGAATAAAGCCCTTAAATCCGCCACAACCTTCCTACTTAGAGCATCAGCTACCACGTTCGCCTTACCTGGGTGATACTCTATCGAACAATCATAATCCTTCAACAACTCTACCCACCTTCGTTGCCTCAAGTTCAACTCCTTCTGAGTCAACAAATATTTAAGGCTCTTGTGGTCTGTGTAAATTACTGACCTTTCCCCATAAAGGTAATGCCTCCAAACCTTGAGGGCGAAAACCACCGCTGCTAGTTCCAAGTCATGGGTTGGATAATTAACCTCATGAGGCCTTAACTGCCGAGACGCATAGGTGACCACTTTTCCATCTTGCATCAGCACACAGCCTAAACCCGTATGCGAAGCATCACAATACACCACAAAATCCTTTGCTCGCTCATTTGAATTAACACCGGAGCTTCTGTTAGCACCTTCTTAAGTCTTTCAAAGCTCTCCTGTTGCTTATTCGTCCACACAAAGGGTACTTCCTTCCTTAGCAACTTTGTTAAAGGCACGGCTATTGACGAAAATCCTTCCACAAACCTTCTGTAATAGCCTGCCAAGCCTAAGACACTTCGGATCTCAGCCACAGACCTAGGTGGCTTCCAATCCAACACTGCTTCGATCTTCCTTGGGTCCACTCTTATTCCTTCTGCGGATACCACGTGTCCTAAGAATGCCACCTCCTTAAGCCAAAATTCACACTTGCTGAATTTGGCATAGAGCTTCTTCTCCCTTAACACTTCCAACACAACTCGGAGATGCTCATCATGCTCCTCTTCCGTCTTAGAATACACCAAAATATCGTCGATGAACACAACGACGAACCTATCCAAATAGGGTTGGAAAACCCGATTCATCATGTCCATGAATGCGGCTGGAGCGTTCGTCAATCCAAACGGCATCACCACAAACTCGAAATGGCCGTATCTTGTCCTAAAGGCGGTCTTATGAATATCAGCCTCCTTCACCTTTAGCTGATGATATCCCGACCTTAAGTCGATCTTTGAGAACACAGCTGCCCCTTTCAGCTGATCGAACAAGTCGTCGATCCTTGGCAAAGGATACTTGTTCTTGATGGTCAGCTTGTTCAACTGACGATAATCTATGCACATACGCATAGTTTCATCCTTCTTCTTCACAACAGATTTGGTGCTCCCCATGGAGACACACACTGGGTCGTATGAACCCACGATCCAACAAACTCTTGGATTTGGGCCTTGAGCTCCACTAACTCCTTTGGCGCCATTCGGTATGGAGCGATCGACACAGGAGCTGTTCCCGGTAACAAATCTATTCCAAATTCCACCTCCCTATCTGGGGGTATTCCTGGTAATTCCTCTGGGAACACATCTACAAAGTTCATTACCGTCTTAACTCTATGGACACCTTCATCCTTTCCTCCTAACGCACTTACGAAGGCTAAGAACGCCTCGCACCCTTTCCTAACCATCTTTTCAGCCTTCAGCGCTGAAACTACGTTGGACAAGTAGTTCCTCCTTTCTCCAATCATCACTACTACTTCACCCTCTGGAATTCTTAGTTCCATACGCTTAGCCGCACAATCCAACACGGCTCGATGCTCTACTAGCCAATCCATTCCAAGTATAAGCTCAAATTCTCCGAAGGGTAACTCTATTAAGTCAGCCCGAAAATTCACTCCCTGAATCTCTAAGGGTACATTCCGAAAGATCTTATCTATCATCACAGTTTGGCCTAATGGGCTTACTACAGTTATCTGCCTATCAGAGAGTTTAGAGTCTAGGCCTAGCGTTTCCACTACACTACATGCAACATAGGAATGGGTCGAGCCCACATCAATCAGAGCAAAATAAGGATTGTCAAAAATAAAGAACGTATCGGTTATCACATCCGGCGCGTCTCCATCCTCCCTTCGGCGAACCGCATAAACCAAACTCGGTTGCCTTGCTTGATGATAGCGATACCTCGCCCGAGCTCTCACGGCCTCCCGCCACTACCTCTGTTGGCTGACCCACGACCCCTTTGAGGCTGCTGTCCGCCTCTACCAGCCTGGTTAGCATTCTGAGCTGCCGGTTGACTCTCATCTAGTAGCTTGGGACAATCCTTAATCATATGGTCCTTGGACCCACACTTGAGACATCGTCCCGTCTTTTTCCAACACTCTCCCAAGTGCTTCCTTCCACAATGCTCACAAGGGGGATACTGCCGGCCCATACCAGTTTGTTGATTTTGTGGCCTGTCAACTCTAGGCCTCTTGTGACCCTTTCCAGATGGCCCAAAACCTCTTTTGGGCTTATTTCTATCCACAGCCTGCTTGGTGGCGTCCTTAATTCCCTCGGCCACCTTAGCCTTTTCCACCAAGGCAGAGAATTCCCGCTCTTGATGCGGTGCTATCAATAGTCTCAAATCATCTCTTAGCCCGTCCTCAAAATGGACACAGCGCTCATGCTCAGTTGCCACTACTCCTCGAGCATAGCGGCTCAACCTCAGAAATTCGCCTCATATTCGGCGACCGACTTGCTCCCTTGCACTAGCCCGGAAAAGCTTTCTCTCGCTCATCCGGTGTACTGGTTCCTACATACTTCTTCCGCACGCTTCTTAGCATACTCCTGTGTCGATCTTCCGCCGTGGCACCGTCCCGAACAGTTAACCACCACTGGTGCGCTTCATCGCGTAACAGTACCGTCATCCCTTTCAACTTCTCCTCGGGGGTCAAGTCGAGCTCATCCATGATGCGCTCCGTTGCTTCCAACCAGTACTCAGCTGTACTGGGTGCTACTCCAAACACTTCACGAAACATCTCGGCTCCATTAGCTCGGAGCCGTTCAGGCACAGGCTTACGGGTTCCCGAATTTCCACCCGCACCAGCCACCAATTCCAAAACTCGCGCAAAGACGACTGCGACACAAAGATCTTCTCCCGTCTCGAGCTTGCTCGCCAAAGACCCACAAATTGGGGGTGGCGGTGGCGGCGTCGGCGGTATCTCGTTGTCAGAACCTTGACCCGACCTAACGGGTTCTGACACAGTCATTCTTCCTCTACCTCTTCCACGACGACCACGTCCTCTAGAGCTCATTTTCTATCGTCGAGATCTGATTAAGAAGTTTTATGAATTAGTATTCTTGTTTCACTTATTACCCGCGAAGATGTTTTATGAAGAAGAATTTAAGAGTGGTTCTTTCGTATTCATACAGCACACAGTCTTTCATTCATTCATCCATCCATCAAACAATTATGAACTTCCGTTCATTCAGAGAAACGTTGTAATTTTCATTATTGTTATTTTTCACTACCTAGGGGTATTTTCGTAATTTTGTCTTATAGGGGTATTTTCGTAAATTTTTTTCAGGAAAAACGTTCCTTGGTGCTTTTGTCAAAAAGCATTTTAGAAACTTCAAAGTTTTGGGGTAATTTGGAAAAATTTTGAAATCCGGGGGTATTTCGGTAATTTTCGACCTCAAGGGTATTTTGGTAATTTTTCACAAACTGGGGTATATTTGGAAAAACTAACAAATCAGGGATATTTCAGAAGTTGTAAAATTTTTTGGGTTCTTTTTGAGAGTTTAACCTTCCAAATGGTGATGTTGCAAAAATTTGGAAATCATGGTCATTTTGGTAATTTTGCCACTAAGGATATTTTTGTAATTTTCACAAATTAGAAACTTTTCAGAAAAATTTTGTAAAGATGGTTTTCGAAAATTTAGTAAAGTAATTTTAAGAGTTTTGAAATCTAGGGTTTGTTGTTTTGTTCTCTTTTTTTTTCTTTTTTTTTTAAAAAAACATGGCTCGTTCCCTTTCGGGTTTTAGTCATTATGTTTAGCCTATGACCGAGTCCTCTTGGTCAGGGTGAACCAAAGCTACGCACCAGGCAGAATTCGAGTGGAGAGGAGGTGAGTCACGCGGATCGCTTAAATACCAAGCTCTCACCGAAACCATTCCTAGACATGCGCATGAGGTTGCCACACCACCGAGCCCTCTCGAGTTAGGGTGAAGCGAAGCTACGCACTGTAGGATACGAAGAAGAGGAGGTGAGTCACTAGGGGCGCTTAAATACCAAAGCTCTTCCGGATCCAATCCTAGACATGCGCATTGGGGTTACCACACCCTAGCTCGGTGACTTAGCCATAGGTTTGTTTGGGTTCATTAAGTCTTATGAGTTTCATGTGTTTGAGTAGTCTAATCCTAGGTTCAAATTCCTATCATTCTATTCTACGTTCCATGCCTTTTCTACCCTTATACAGTTCATAAATCACAGAATCACTCATAAAGTTAGGGGTACTTACCTGGTGGACTGCGGGTCAGAGACTTAGGTGCCATGCCAAAAACCAGCTTAATTTCAAAGAAAATCATTTTGGCTCGCTTTGAAAACGTTTTTGGGCCTTAGCCCACAGGCCGAGAGTTTAAAAGCTGGCTCGATAGAAAGTCAAACACTCCCACACCCGCCCACGAGCCCGAACCGAAACTGGTATGTTCTTTAAGTAAACCGGTTTTCAAATTCTTTGCTACTTAGAGAAAAATTGTAAGATTTAAAGAAAATTATTTTGGGTTGGGCTTAGATTGAAACCCTTTTAAATAAATTTTGAAAAAAACAAAGTCCATCTTAAATAAGGTGTCAAATAGTTTTAGGATATATTACCTTAAAAGTAATAAATTTAGTTTTTCTTAACTTTAATCAAATAAATTGTAGCATAATCGATTAAAAATAAACAAAATAACGAAACTCCAACTGGGCCTTAAGGCCTTATTACATCATTCAAACCCAAAGTAAAAATAAAATTGTAAATACTAAAATTTAATAAAGTCCAAATTCTAATAAATTCTTCAAGTGATGCATGGCCACCCCGAGCTCCCGCCGACCCGGTCCATTCTTCGCTCATCACTGAAAAAATAATTCCCTCAACGAAGGAGTGAGTCCTGAGACTCAATGTGTACATGATGACTAATTTTCAACAAATCAGCATACAAGTCATATCAATTTCATGTTCATACAAAATAAAGGATGATGCAACCCAAACCCAAGCCTATTTGTCCATCCGCTACACACCACCCGTACCTGCCAAGCACCATGGGGACTGCTAAGTCGACCCTCCATCCGCTACACACCATCGAAGGCAATCGCTGCAGTCGACGTGCTCATCGCCCACTTACGTTGTGTCATTAGACACTATATTCAGATAATGTAACCGAAGTTACCATATTCACTTAATGTGACCGTAGTCACCACATTACGTTGGTGAGACCGTAGTCATCACCTTCACTTTCTTCCTCCACATATATCCCAAACGCCCCAATTATTTTATAACATATTCCACATACTAAATTTTCATTCATGTTACTAATCATATGTTCAAAGTATATCACATTCATAATCCTATCAAAAGTAGGAAACGTACCTGGGTACTCCTTACCACATTTGTGGTACTTAGCCACATTCATATACTGTTACATATTTATATATTTAATAATTACCATGTAACTTATTGAAAGTTAGTAAGAGTACACACCTTTTTCGCTTAATAGATTCCTTGAAATCCCGAAGAAATTGATCTGTTGCCTTAGATCTCAATCCCTATATTCGGCCACATTATTAAAATACATAATAAACCCTTTTTGACTTTAAAACCAAATCCTAGTAGGATTTGTATTACTTACCTTGTTGCCGAATTGTTTTCAAGAACCAAGTGCCGAATCTTGGTATTCCTTCCTTGTGATTTCGGCTAAACACCATATCACTTCATTAGTTTTCGGCTTTTTAATAATCCATATACATATATATTAAAATAGCCTTGGCCGAATTTATTTTGATACTTACCTTTCAAATCTTGAATCCCGAATGATCTATCTTCCTGATTAGCCGAAAATCCTTGAATTTGAAATCCCGATATTCTTCTTTAATAATCGGCTAAGAGACAATAGAAGAGATTATTCCTAAATCTGGATTAGGAGAATTAGAAGAACAAAATTGATTGTTCTTACCTTAATACCTTAGTCGATTGCCTCCTTGCCTAGAGTCACAGGGATTCGGCTATGGGGTTTTAGTCAGGGATCAAAAGGAAAAAGGGTTTTGGCTTGACAGATGAAGAAAAGAGAAGCGTAAAAGATGAAGAGAAATTTCGGCAGAGAGGGGGAAAGAGCTAGGGAATTTCGGCAGAGCAGAAAAAGAAGTAAACTGAGGAGTAGCCCTCCTCCTTTCCTTTTATAGACAAAGTTATCAGCCAAAGAGTCCTTTACTTGGCCACCACTCCACATATGTGATAATATTATCTTTTAATTATCACCTTTATTCAAATTAAAAACATTTAATCCCTCATTTATCTCTAAAAAAATAATCCTTTATTTATCACTTTTTAATCACGTATTTATGGAATTAAAACTCCTCTTTTAAACACATGTGCCGTCCATCCCTTAGCACAGGAAGCAAAAATAAAACTTCATTTAATTGCTCCCCTTGTGACTCGAACCAGTGCCCATGCCTCTTGCACATGGCGCCATTTCCATAGGCCCTAAGTGACATCTTCAGGCCACTTTTCCAAGCCTGTTTGTGTGTCAATTTCTACCAACTTTTTCTTTTAAGGCCCTCTTGCCTTTATTTCCTATTTTAAACCTTAAAATTTGACATTTCTGCATCACTTCTAAGTTTCCTAAAATTTTCGATCGGCTCTGTTTAGTGACCATTTTCTTACATTTCCAAGTTTTAAATGTTCACTTTCCATTTTGGATCATTTCCATTTCCATTTCTTAGTTTCCAAAAATGTATACTTTCCATTTTTGAACCATTTCCTTGCATTTCTAGGTTTCCTAAAATGTTCATGTCCTAATGCATTTCCAGGTTTCCAAAAATATTCATTTCCATTCATTTTCATACATTTCTGGGTTTCCAAAAATATCAAAAATTTATTCAAAATTCTTAAGACTTGTTATTTCTTACAATTAAACTGAAAATGCATAGGCCCTTTTGAGGATGTTACAACTGTTATGGAAGAATTTTTTTCCCTTGATGGTATGTCATTTCTCGAGGAATTATTCCACATGCAAGATAATTGGAAAAATCAGCAAACCAAGGTGTTTCATGAATTTGACTTAACACAAATAAGTGTTCATTTGGGAAATTCTCGTTGATAGGGACACATGATCGAGTTACCTCATCTTGCCCCATCATAGCTCCCACAAATCGCTAGCATTGCACTCAGCTCGAAAGGAGAATTCTAGTCTAGTGTGACGATGATCAGTGCTGAGACTAACCATTTTTTCAACTCTTCAAAAGCTCCCAAGCATGACTCACTGAAGTCAAATTTTGTGTCTTTTTTCTAGCATGTTCCAAGAAACTTCTAATGCCTTTAACGATGACTAGGGTTGGCAACTTTTCAATTTGATCCACTTTTGCTTTGTAACACCACTTACCCGTATTCAATGCTTGAACAGGGTAGAGGCATTACTAGACTTATACGCAATCAATCATACAATACCGAGACCTGACTTTCCACTTAAAAGTTAAAACTTTTCGTAACATCTCTTAAGCAAGCCTACTAGGCCTAAATCACACATTAGGAATGGTTCGGGATCAAATCAAACTCTTTTAAAGGTCTCTAGAAAGACTTAGAAAATTTTCATCAAACAGTCCACACGCTCGTGTGGAGGCAGGAACACGCCTGTGTGGATTTATTTCTCATTTCGAACCTATAGAGGTTTTCACACGGTCGGACACATGCCCATGTCCATGGCCCATGTCCCTCACACGGCCATGACACGCCCGTGTCTTAGCTCGTGTGCAAAAACCTTAACATTCTATTTCTAACGTCATCACTCCATAAATGTCACACGGCCAAGGCACACGCCCATGCCCTTCGACTGTGTGGTGAATTAAATTCCTAAACTCAGGTGCAGACTTCACACGGCCTGGGCATACACCCATGTCCATGGCCATGTCTTCCACACGGTTGAGACACACAACCATGTCTCTACCCGTGTGGATACTACTAAGCATACTAACTTGCAAACCTAGCATGTAGGGGGACACACAGCCTAGACATATGCCCATGAGGCTGACCGTATGCCACACACGGCCTAGACACACACCCGTGTGCCTACCTGTGTGGACAAGAATGAGGCTATTTACCAAGCCCTTATTACCACCCCTACTTGCACAATCATAAACCATATTAAGCAACCAACTCATTCATGCATAAATACTCCAATTAAACAACCATGCATCTTGCACATTCATGAATAACATCATCTTTTCATAGACTAATAAGAAAGAGACATCAACTATGGCCTTATACAAAAGAATTCATTCACAAATGAGCCAACACCTTTGGCCAAAACAATATGACATTCAACTAAGTCTAATCCCTATACATGCCATACTCAAAATGCTAAATCTAACTATACCAAGATGTGCTGATAATGTGGGTGATCTTCTGATTATCTCCATATCCCGAGCTGGCTCTTCGACACTATAAAACAAGGGAAAAGAGAATGGAGTAAGCTTTAAGCTTAGTAAGTCTATATGTAAACAATAAGCATCATACCATATGCTAATCAATCAAAAACATTACATACTATATAAAAACAATTCATGTCCTCATAACAATGCTTACTCATTCCAACTCTTACCACATCCCAACCAGGAAAGGGACAAAATTGACTAACCAATTGAACTTGAAAAGTTTTGAACCCTTTGTGGCAGTGCTTTTTCCTTCCTTTCTTTCTTTATTTTTCTTTCTTTTTCTTTCTTCTTTTTTTTTTCTATTAATTTGCATGCTTCCACTTACCTATTCTATTATTATAACTATTGTTACTATTTTATAATTTATACATATAAATTTTATTTCATTTAATTAAAACATATAACATATATATAATAATAATAATAAGTTAACATATGAATATATAAAATCATCATTAATGCCGTCCACTTAAAGAAACAAAGGTTTAATTGCTATTTTAGTCCCTTTAATTATTTTTAAATCATAATTCAACTTCTACCTTATTCGCGATTTAGTCCTTATACTTAATAACTTTTAATTTCACAAAATCCACTTAATCAAAATCTAATTCACTACACAACTAACTTCGTAAATATTTATTAAAAATATTTATGAGTCCGATTTACGGGAACGGAGTCCCGAAAATACACTTTTCGACACCCCTGACTATAGGGTTGTTACAATTCAATAGGTATCGATACCTTTGAAGGGGTATCTATACTTTGGGCATTTAATGCCTAAATTTAGTGACTGTTAAAGCCTATAGTATCAATGAAAAAGAGGAAATATCGATACTTTTTATAAGGTATTGATACCTTGGGGAGGGTATCGATACTCGAGCAATTTTTCTTTGATTTTCCAAAACATCGATCCTTAAAATGATATAGATACCAGGAAAGGTATTGATAAATTTTGCAAGGTACCGATACTTTGTTACAGGTATCGATACTTTTTATTTTTTTCAATTTTCCAAAACATTGAAGCTCAAATCGGTATTGATACCAGGTAGGGATATCGATTATTTTTGCAAGGTATCGATACTATGTTCAAAGTATCGATACTTTTGATTTTTGCTCAATTTTTCCGAACTTCGAAGATCAAATTGGTATCGATACTTTGGGTCAAGGAAGTTTTCACTTGTTAAAAAATATTTGAAAATTTTGTTACTCAATTTGAACTTGTTCCAAAATACTTTAGTGTTTGAAAAGTAGTTTTAAAATTTTATCCCTTAAAAATATTTTAAAATTAATTGTCTCTTAAAATTTATCAAGTTTTATTCAAAAACATTATTTTTATTATATCAAAACATTTATCAAATAAAGTCTAGCTTAACCCTTCTCAAAATTGGTTCAGTCTCATTGTTAGGGTTTAGGGTCACTTACACCAAGTGATTTTTGGTGGAAATAAATTATTTGAATCCAAAATAATGAGGTGGATATTAATATCCAAGGTGCAAAATAAAAAAAAAAGTTGGAATGTCATGTAATTTTCGTTTATAATAATAATAATAATAATAATAATAATAAATTCTAATACAAAATATAATGAGTCTTTACTTGCCTTCCAAGATAAATCTAGTCTTAATTAATTACTTAAAGAGATATCTATACAAATGAAAATAATTATTAAGATAATATTAATATCTTACGGTCTTGTGTTGCACTCCATGTCAAATATTCCATGTGGTACATAATTCGACTTTTTTTCCACAATCAAGACATTATCGTTTCTACATAGAAAATTACCAATAAAATGCTAAAATTAATAGAGCTCATGTCCAAAATTAACTAAAGTAAATCATAAAAATATGTTAATTAAACACAATTTCAGCAGCCAAGAAGGTGGTCGAGTTTTCCTACGCCAAAGGAAATGAGAAGGTTGTTGAAGATTAACGGTTACGGTCTGTGCAAGTTTAATCTATTTTTCTTTATATGAGTTTATTAAGTTGCTAGACTTACAGAATCATTATTGAAACATTAAATCAAAATCTATATATAATTTTAAAAATTATGTCATTAAATTAAAAAAACTAAAATTTATAATTATGCAATAAAATAAATTTAATAATGATAGGGGAGACTTAGCTTATATACCTTAAATATACCTTTTAAACTTAATTAAAAAAAATTTAAAATATCCAATGGTTGAGGAGGGTCCGTGAACTTATCTACAGTCACCTTATAATTTTCCATAATTATACCCTAACGCAATATGTAATATAATATCTTTAGTTATTAATATTTATAATTTTTGTTAATTTTTTTTCTGTATTAAATTTAATCACTAATATTTTAAAAATAGTTAAATCGTTTCTCAAAACGGAAATGCTAACTAAAAATTAATTTTTTTAATAATTTTGGTGTGGTAACCAACATAACAATGCACATGTATTTCATATTGACATGGTACTAATTATTTTATATATCACATCAACAAATAATTTAAAATTATAACGAAAATAATAAATATTTTAGAAAATTAATATGAAATACATGTATATTTTACTGTTATATTTAAAATTTTAAAATTGTAGGTAGTATTCTTATTAAATAATAATAAATTGATTTATTTTTAAAGTTTGATAATAAAATTCAACTTTTTTCTAAAGATAAATTTTGTTAAAGAAAATACATCTCACATAAAATAACAAACAAAAATATTTTACTGACTCACGATATCTTGTGGCTACTTAATTTTAGATATTAAATTCAAATGTGTAATATTATGTATCTAAAATAATTTTTTTAAAATAATTTTTTTAAAAAAATGGGACTCCATATTAGCTTTTATAAGAATCAAAAACACTTAAATAAAGCATTTTTATATTGGGGTTGAAAAGCCTATTCGAAGGTAAAAATTGATTGTTTACCATTGCTAATGCTATCAAATTGTATTTTTCCCACATGTATAAGCAATGCTAAACAAAGATGTCTGTAAAATTGATTTCGTCAAGTAGTGAGATTATAAAACATGAACAAAGAGCCACGTTATCCGTGTTTTTCATTTTCTTTTAAACGCATTCCTGTCCAGTACTTACATCCGACATTTATTCGAATATAAGTATGTAATTCTTGAAATGCATGAAAAAAATTTAGGAATAAAAAAATATTCCGGATAATATATAGGGAAAAAAATACAACTACAAAAGCCTCACACTAATGCTTTACAGGCCAGATATAGATACTATGGTTGAGGGTCTGTTCCTGCTGGTTTTGCTTCTGGTTTTGCATTAAGAAGTGGTTGAAGAGCTTTGACAACAATTGTCATGTTTGGTCGGAAATCTGTCTCGTACTGAACACAAAGTGCCGCAACGGCTGCTAGCTGATATTATCCAAATAAATAATACCGAAAATCCCAATATTTAATTAATAAGATTTGAAAGGAAATCATAGCTTTAAAAGAAAGAAAAAAAAAAAAGAAGAAGAAAGAAACAGAAAGTTCATGCAGCAGAAGAGAGAATTACAACCTTGGCGATTGCCTTTGGTGGGTAATCATTGTTGAGCTTGGGATCCACACATTGCTTAATCTTGTCTTCACTCAACCTTGGGGTTGCCTGCATTGTATGATGTCATATCAGTTAAAAGCTATATGGAGTGTAAATGGGGTTTGTTGTTCCAATAAGAAAAGAAACACACCCAAGTAACAAGACTCTGTTGGCCTTTGGGCATTGTATGATCCACCGGTTTTCTTCCCGTCAACAGTTCAAGAAGAACAACTCCGAAACTGTATACATCACTCTTCTGCGTGATCTGTCCCGTCATTGCATACCTAACACAAAACAGGGCGCAAAACTGTAATTTGCAGGGGACAAATTTGTTCAAGTCTTACGAAAACAATGTCGAAAGCAAATCATAATAAAGTGAAATGGTAAAAGAGAAAGACTTACTCAGGGGCATGGTACCCAAATGTACCCAAGACACGAGTGGAATGCAGTCGAGCTGAGGAATCAGATGATTGATTGGTCAAGTTGAAATCCGCAATTTTAGTCACAAAGTCATCAAACAGAAGGACGTTGCTTGATCTAACATCACGGTGAGCTATCGAAGGCTGAACTTTCTCATGCAAATATTCTAGACCTTTCGCTGCACCTACTGCAATCCTTACTCTTTGGTTCCAGCTCAGAACCGGACCTGGTTCAGCTCCTTGTACTCCTTTCCTCCCTGATTTGTTTTTTTTTTTTTTTTTTTTAAAAAAAAACAAAGTCTTCAACTCAAAGCTCAAAAGATGAAACAGTTGAAACTGAGGCATACATACATACCATGTATTACATCATGCAAAGAACCCATTCTAGCGTGTTCATATATTAAGATTTTATTATTTTCCTCCATACAATACCCCAGCAACTCCACAAAATTTTCATGTTTAAGCCTTGAAACTACGGATAACTGTAAACACATGGAAATCATGTACATATCATCAGTTTAATAACAACAGTGATGTTATTATCTAAGGCTCTCACCTGTGCTCCAAACTCATAATCTGGCTCAGGTGAAGACCCAGTGTCCAGTTTCTTTATTGCAGCAGGCTGGCCATTAAATGTTCCGTAAAAAACACGACCATAAGATCCTTCTCCAATCAAAGCCATTTTACCAAAGTTATCTGTCATCTTATTTAGTTCGTCTAAACGAACAGATGGGATTTCAATGGGAAGAACTTTCTGGGGAGCCTCACCAGGTTTAACCCCACTCGGAGCATTTGGCTCTCCTCTTCCAGTGCCGCCTGTAAACCACTGCACCTTAAGGATTTGAAGAACAAATAGGGCAACATTAAAAAGAAAGAAACAAAAAATTACCAGTACCACCATTTTGATTTCCTCCTTTAGATGGGGCAGTATATTGGTTTGCAGGTGGGCCTTTAGGTTCATTATCCGAACCCCCGCAGCAGAACATTGCTTCAGGATGTTAATATCTCATGTGACCCTTTATTCGATTCAATACAAAAACCAATTTTTTTCATGCATGAAAACCAAATATAAAAAAATGTTGTTGATTAGATTTTCTTTCATTGAAAAAACTTGATGACCCAAATTTTCAAACGAACAAAAGAAATAGTACCTGAAAGCCTCTGAAGGGATCAACCGAAGAAGGTTTTAAGAAAAGAAACACACACACACACAAAAAAGAGAGTTATGGAAGGGTTGATTGACAGAGAGGAAAGGGGGGGAAGATTGAAGATCGGAAAATTTGCAGAAACAGAAACAAGATCTTAGTGGGAAACAAAAAAGTGAAAGAATTCTTCATGTTGGGTTTGGTTGTTTCCGATTTGATTTTTGTTCCTTTTTTCATGTTTTATTCCCCCCTTCCTCTGTAATGGCTCTGTATGGGAACAGACACATATGTCGCCCCTGTTCTTCCGACAAACTCGGGTCCCTCATAGTTTAACCGTTGAAATCTTAAAACTAACCTACTTCTACGTGCCCGCATGTTTATTCGTATTAAGATATACCTTCTATTAATATATACTTTTTGGGTAAGGATTGTATCAAACAGGCGCCACGATATCTGTATCTTTTTTAATAGTTTTATACCATATCAGCATTTTCATCTTGAATTTTAGCATTTTCATCCTAAAAAAATCAAATCCAAATTAAAATCCTGAAATTCTAGATAAAAATACTGATGTGGCATAAAATTATTGGAAAGGGATAATATTTCTGTTTCATACAATCCTTTCTCATACTTTTTTTAATGAATTATCTAAATTTTGCAATTTTATATGATGGTCCTAAGAGATATGTATTTTACATCAAATCTATACTCTTAAGTTGATATATAAATATTGGGCTAATATTTAGTGCATTGGTAATGTAATTTTTTTATTTCATAAGCCTTAAAAAATTATTATGTATCTTCTTTTTTAAAAATAATATTTATTTTTTAATATTTTACTATACTTTTATATGACACCTGTCAACCTCTTACTCTTGTTTGTGAAGTCTAAAAACTCTATTGACAGTGTACCAAATATTATCTCATAAATATTTATATCATGTTTGATCTATGAGGTGACTTTTTTTATCAATAAAATTTAATAGGTCAAAACAGATATTTTTTTTAATTAAGGTAATATATTTTTTCTAGGTAGCAAGATGTTAGAAGCAATCAAACCAGAAAAAGAAGAGAAATAAAAACCAGAAAAGACAAGATGTAAGAAACAGAAATGGTCTACTTATTTTATTGAATAGACTCTAATAATTCATAAGGATCGAGCCTTGATATTTATACAAAGCTAGTTAATGAAGCAACTAAGATTTCAGCACTAACAATTGAGCCTAACCGATTCTCAAATGATCCATTAACTGAAAAGAACTTAGTTACAAACCCTTAATAGAGTTACCTAACTAACAGGCTTGACTAACAGCTAACAACTAACTGTAGTAGCCTAACAACTAATTGCCTAACACCTAACATCAGTTTAACCAAGCTCATTCCTTGACATTCACCCAACTATTTGCTCATGTCAGCTTCTTGTCTGCAATTGTTCATTCCTGCTAACAACTCAAAGCCTAGTTATAACAGCCCATTTTTCAGTAGTGTCAGAAATAGTAGTTTCGGGACCACAAATCTGACAAGTAAGCTAGTATAATTAATATTTAAATTATACGAGTCAATAGTAATTTTATAATGAATTTTGATTTAAGGAATTTTAACAATTGAATTAAAAGTTAATATAAGTGGTTCGGTTCAAAAGCCAAGTGGTTATTGAAAACGAGGTATTATGACCTCGTTCCTGTAATTTAAATTCGTAAATAATTTAATTAATTATTTACAGAGTCGTATTATATGTAATTTAAGTTCGGTCAGGTAATTTTGATGATTTATTACTTAATTACGATAAAAGGATTAAATTGTAAAAGAGGCGAGAGTTAATTGCTTTTGATTTAAAATAGTAAAGGTACCAAAATGGTAATTAAACTATGGTCAAAAAGTCCAAGCGGTGGTGGATATCCACTAACTTTTGGGCTATTTGCTCATTGAGTCCAAATTAGTTTAGGATTAAATTGAAAATAAGCTTATTTAGTTAAAATTTAAAATAATTGAAGGACCAATTAAACCTTCCTTGGTTGGTAATTGTACCATATATTTAAATTATGGACATTTTTAGGCATGTTTAATGATTTTATACAATAAAATAAAGGTTAATTTGGTAAATAAGTAAATGGTAAATTAAATTAATAGGTTAAAGTTAATATTATCACATTTTCTTTTCTTCTTCTTGTTTAGCAAGCCGAAACTCCATAGCTAGGGTATTGAAAGCTTCAGCCAAGATTGAATTCTTGATTGGATGAGTAAAGCTTGCCCATTTTTAGTAATTTTTATATTTTTGAGCTCGTATTAGCTTAATCTAGCTAATCCAGGGACTAATTTATAATATTGTTAAATTTTTTGGATTGTGCCATTGATGATTTTAGTATATTCTTGAAGTTTTATGATAGAATATTAAGCTTGGTTGCTAAATAGGACTATTTTGTAAAGTAATTTTTGTTGATTTTAATGTTTAAGGACTAAAATATGAAAATAGCAAAATACAAGGACTTGATGCAAAATAACAGCAAGTATGGGCTGCAATTAAGGGGTTAATAAATCGGCTAAGCTTGGATTTAATATAAAATGGTTAAGTTGCATGATTTTGACTTAGGGACTAAATTGCATAAAAGTGCAATGTTGGGGGTAATTTCATAAAAATGTAAAAAAAAGGACTTAATTGCATGTAACACCCCAAACCCGGTCCATACGTTTCGACCGGATCTGGTATGCTACGGGTTGTACATTGAAAACTTTTGCTTTGTTGGTTTTGGAAATCGTAAGTTATTAGGCAATATTTGAATAAATAAGTGACTTTTGAAAAGAAACATTGTATTATTATTATTGGGTATAAATAAACCCCTGACATAAATTCATAAGTTGCAAATATTTAAAAAAAAACTACTTAGGCGAATAAAAACTAGGGGCCTTATTACATAAATATTCCCAAATAAAAATAAAATAAACTTAAAGAAATCCCGAAAATAATTTGTAGAAATAAAATTTGATGGCCCCTCGAGTCCGTCTCGGCTCCCATATCCACGATCTACTGCTCATCTGCAAAGTTAGGAAAAATAATAGGGTGAGCCACCAAGACTCAGTGTGCAAATCCCGAAAACACACAAAAGGCTTGGGCCCACAAACACATTATGAGCCCTGGCCCATACACAATGGAAACAATCATAATCACATGACAGATAATAGATGATGAATAGCCCAACCCATCCTAGAATTCCATCCTCTACACACCAACCCGTACCAACCATCACACCTTGGGGATTTCTACAATCAACCCTCCATCCGCTACACACCATAACGGCAGCCGTACTGCCTATTCCTATTATTCAGAAATCATTAAACGTGGCATAGCCACCGATCACTATGTGACCTCATAATATAACGTGGCTCAACCACCGATCGCCATGCGACCTTAATAATACATCATAACATCTCGACAGCTGAGCTGCCTGTCATAAAGACCGATCACTATGTGACCTATGTGGCAAAGCCACCGATCGCTATGCGACCTTCTTCCCCTTCATCATATCAAAATCCCACCCCATGCATATACACATAAAGCAAACATCATACAGGCTATATATATATATATATCGATACACATAGAGATTTCTATGATTACGTACCTGGCATCCTTCCCTAACCCTTTTAGGGTTTTATTCGACTGTCTACACAGCCACTTTTCGGCTTTTTAGCCCATAACACATAAAACACAGTTAAAGAGTGTGTTAGAGATCTACACACGACTGTTCATACAGCCTCATTTTCCGGCTTTTCAGCTCCTAACAGGTATAATACAAAATGAAACTTATGTGATAAGGATCTACACACCTGATTAATGTCGATACCCTTGCTAAACTGATCTACAACTTTGCTCAAAAAGCCGGAAGGATGTGAAACTAGGGCCTCTCCTTAAAATCCCGAAATTAGAGACTAGCTATTTTCGGCTTTTAGATCTAGTTGACCAAGCTTCCTTAGAATAGAGGATTCGGCTAGCACTTGAAGAGAGGATTCGTGAATGTCAAAGAAAAGTTTTAAATGCCGGAAGAATAGAACTAATTCTCAAATAGGATGAATAAAGAAAAACTATGGAGATTTCGGCTTTTTAAAGAGAAATCGGCAGAATGAGGAAAAAGTGGAGAAGAGTTTCGGCTTTTGAAAAAAATTGGAGAAAAGAAATTGGAGAGGAAGAGGCTAAAGAATTTGACACAAAGAATAGAGAGAATTAGGGTTTTTTAAATGTCAGAATCAATAAGCTATCCCCCCTATTTATAGATATTTCGGCACCTACTGCTAAAAACTGAAAATGCCCTTAAAATTCAAGCTAAAAGAGAGGGGAAATTCGGCACCCTCTTTGCCATGCAGTAGCCGAATTTTACACTCCTCTAGGTGATGGATTTTCGGCCATCACTTGCCTTGTAGATAGGCTCCTATCTTTTCTCCTTTTTATCTCTTAAATTATCAATTATTAAATCCATATAAATCTCCTCTTTTTAAGCCTCCACCTCATTAAACCTAATTGCCAAAATTTAACTCACTTAAATTAAAAGATTTGGGCTTCATTTAACTTAAATTTTGGGCCCCTAAATCCCTTGTGTGTGGCGTCACTTCTAATTCCCTTATAGTGCCACTTATTGTTGGGCCATAAGCCCATGTTTGGCATTTTAAACATAATTACCACCTTTTAATTCTTTAATGCCCAATCTAATAATTTAATCAAGGCCTTAGCCTAATCCTGAGCCCTTTTTGGACCCCTAACACTTAAATTAACACATTACACATATTCACCCATTAAACGCATAAGCCCAAAAATTCAGGATGTTACATTGCATAAATTGAGTTAATTTTGCTATTGTAATTAGTGAATTGAATAAAATTATTATTTTAGATCAAGAATGAATGGAAAACTAAGGAAAAGAGAAAATTACCGAGTAGTCCCTGTACCTTTGTCATTGCTGCAATTTAGTCAGGTAAGTTTGTTCGGTTTAACTTTAGTACATTTATAAATGTATTATATGAATCTCATTACATAATCTTGGATTATATTGATGTGTGTAAATGAAAATGGAAATATTGAATTGATACAATGTCAATCGCTGATTGAGATACTCTAAATCGTTACTACAAATCAATTCTGTAAGTTCGTACCGTTATTTCTATATTATATTTATATATATTTCATGTTTATTATGATCATATCCAATGTTATACTTAAATATGGAATGATTGGAGATTACATGATAAATGAATATGAATATTAACTATCAAACCTTGAGCCGGTGATACAGATCGTAGCGATGGCTGAGATCTTGCATCTGTTGCGGGTTCTCTATAGCTTGTGCGATCAATATCGTGAGCCGATCAAAGTTCTGAAGTTAACTCGAATGAGTGATACCTTAAAATTACCTGAAATGAGATCTTACTAAATGACGACTTTGAAATATGATTTGAATTAATGTACTATACAACACTCACCTGCTGTAAGTTGTGATTGACAGGAACTTTGCTATTTAATTTTATAATTTGATTTTTTATGTAAATTTAGTAAGATTTATCATTTGATTTAACGAACTTACTAAGCTTCAAGTAAGCTTGCTTGTGCTTTGTCCTTGTTTTGTAGATTACATTTTGTGGTCGAGAGTTCGAATCAAGTTGTAGAATCACATTATCCCAAGGACTCTTTTGGTAGATTTTGTAAACATTTGGCTTATATGGCATGTAATAGGAAAAATGGTTATTATGCCATATTTCATGGCTATGTGTGATGTTTGGTACTTGACGATAGAATGGTAGTCTTTGTAGTATGGTTGTTAAACTTTAAGTAAATTTGAGCATGAGGCTATGAAATGGTAAGTGTCATATTAAGTTGGTATGTGTGTTTGAAATGGGTTAGTTTGGTGTATGTTATAGGTTATAGATAATTGTTTTGATAATGAGTAACATAAGCATTATAATGTGCTTTAGTATATGATACTTGGTATGGTGTTAAGTGATTGAAAATGGCATGTTTTGGTTGTTTAAAGGTGTGTTTAAAGACTTGTGAACATGTATTATGAATTGGTTTAGGTATCTATGCAATTGTGTGAGGAAATAGCATGATATTGGTCATTTTTGGACACACACAGCCTGGGACATAAGCTGTCACACGGGCAACCCACACGAGCGTGTGCCCTAAGCGTGTTAGGTACAAGATTCACACGGGCTAGCACATCGGCTAAGACACGGGCTTATGAGCCAAGTCAGTGAGTTATACGAGTGAGCACACAGTTGGACACACTGTCGTGTGGTATAGCCACACGGTCTGGGCTCTATCACACGACCGTGTGACCCTTGTAAGTGAAATTTTTCAGTTTTTCCTGAAATGTTCTGATTTGGTCCCTGTGTAACAGCTCGATTTAGGGGCTAGTCGGAACAGTGTTCTCGGGATCACTAATCCGAGGTTAGAGAAAATTATTTTCATGATATTTTATGAGTTATAGTGTGATGGTATAAGTGTATGACAAAAATCATTCTCATCTTCTTCCGCAAGTGCCGAAAATTTGAAGGAAGCCATAGCTAGGGTTCTTCAATTTTTCAAGCTTGCTAGTAAGTTTATTTTAGCCTCGTTTTTAATATTCTTCGTATTTTGGAGTCCTCGTATTATGAATTAGCTAATTTTAGCTATAAGATGAGCTAAGATGCATGTTCAAAAATCTACCCATGTATGACATGTTTGTAAAATGATGTTTTAAGAAAGATTATGAGAGTTTGATGTTAGATAAACATCTTTTCCTAAATGAATTTCATGAAAAATGCTAGTAAGGACTAGTTTGTAATAGTTATGAAATTTGTCATACATGGTAGAAATAGTGAGAATTGGTTATTTCTATAGTTGAGACAATGAATCGGCTGAGCATAAAGAGTTAGAAAGTTTAATGAAGATCACTTTACGAGCCTAGGGGCAAAAGTGTAATTATGAGAAAATTTAGGGGCAAAATTGTAATTTTGCCAAAGTATGAGTTAAGAGTCAATTTAGTCAATGTGATTTTTTAAATGATCTAAATTATTATTATAGATCAAGAAAAATGAAGCCCGGATCAAAACCGAGGCAAGAATAAAGTCGAGGACTAAATTACATATCTACATACATTTTGTATATCGAGGTAAGTTTGTATGATTTCTAAGCTTTATGATTACTATCATTGAATTGCTTAGTATAATGTACATTATTACGATAGAAATGCTTAATGCTATGTTAAATAAAGAAATCAATGAGATTAAGCATGAGAAAGTCCCGATTGAAGTTGAATTACTTAGGATACTAGATCTACCACATGAGATAAGAAAGTCCGTATAGGACCAAGCCAAGGCATGGCATCGGCAATCAAGCAAAGTTATCATGTAAGTCCAAGACAAGTCTTGGCATTGAAGAGTTATTATGAGATGAAGACCCATGTAAGCCCAAGCCAAGGCATGGCATTGGTGAGTCTCCAAACAAAGATGTCATATAAGTCCAAGACAAGTCTTGGCACTGAAAAGCTATCATGAGATAAAGATCCCATGTAAGTCCAAGCCAAGTCATGGCATTGGTGAGTAATAAGGAAGATTTCATGTAAGTCCAAGCCAAGGCTCGGCATTGACCAGTTCATGAGTAAAGATACCAAATAATACCATGTCAAGACATGGCAATGGTAAGTTCCCAAGGGAACACACAAGGAAGACTTTAAGTAAGTCCATGTCAAGACATGGCATCGATACCAAGATGAGAGATCCCATGTAAGACCATATCTAGGATATGGCTTTGGCATCGAGTTATATGTGGGATGAGATTCAATATCCTCGATTATTCATAGAAATTCATCGGCCAAATGAGTAAAGCTTAAATGAGATAGCAAGAAAATTAAGTAAGCAAAGCTATTATCAAGTTGGAAATGAGTATTATTCATGTTATGAATGATGAATTAGAGATTATAATTATTATAGTAAAGTATGCTGATCTATGTGATCAAGTGATATAGGTACCTTGTTTACCTCACGAGCATGAGACTAGTAAGTATCATGAGATATGTAGGAATCAATAAGAGTAAGTAAGCTTAAATAGCTGAATTTATGATGCCAATGTTTATGCCAAATGGTTTGTGTTAAACAAGTATGTTACTATGTACATTATATGTAAACTTACTAAGCTAAATGCTTACGTCTTTTATTCTCTCTTTCCATGTAGTCCCGCAAAGCTAATCTCGTGGATCATCGTCATCAGAGCTCGGAGCACACTATCAATCAATTTTGGTATAGCCAAGATGTTTATATTAAGTATGGCATGTATAGGAAACATTTTATTTTGAGAATATGTCTTAAAAAGGGCAAAAGTATGGGCTATCAAGTTTATTATTCTTTTGTATATGGCTAAGTGATTGGCCAAGATTGACTGAGTATGTATGGTTATTGATATCAATGAAGCATGTTGTATTGTTCATGAAAGATGTTGTAAATTGAATATGAGATTGATCTTGATTCCGGGGTGGCAATTGGCTTGGTGAATAGCCTTCAAGTGCCCACACAGATAGACACATGGGCGTGTGTCTAGGCCGTGTGTTCCCTGCATGTTAGGGTCTTAAGTCAGTACAGACCACGGACTAATCCCACAGCCGTTTGTATAGGCCGTGTGAGACACACGATTAGCACATGAGCGTGTGCCCCAAGCCGTGTGAATAAGTCAGCATATCAAGGTATGGCACACGGTCTAACCCCACGGGCGTGTCAAGACCGTGTGTAATTAATCAGTGTCGACCACGGGTGAAAGACATGGGTGTGTCTAAGGGGTACACGGGCATGTCCCAAGCCACATGGGCGTGTGACCCCTATTTTAAGGAAAAGTGTTCGATTAAGTTCCGAAAGTTTTCAGATATGTGTTTAAGGCCTTGTAGGCCCATGAAATGTATGATTAGACTAAGAAAGAGAAGTTTTTAATTCGAAACAAAATTTTACAGCCCGTAAGTGCATGTTTGAGAAAGTTCAAGCATAGTAATGTCTCATATCAGGTCTCAGCCTTGGACTCGAGTATGGGCTGTTTGTAACATCCTAAATTGAGGGGCCTTTGTGTTTGATGTGTGGTTACGTTTAATGAGAGTGTTAGGGGTCCAGAATGGGCTCGAGGTTAGGCAGAGGCCTTAATCAAATTTTCTGTTTGGACACTCTAGTGGAAAGCTTGATAGGATAGGGCTTAATCTGTGATTATAAAACACAGATGGGCTTGTGGCCCAGTGGCAAAGTGGCGCCACTTAGAGAGCAGGGAGGTGGCGTCAGCTGAGGAGGCTCAAGTTCGAGTCGCATGAAACCCAATTATTTTAATTAAGATTTGTTAATTTTCGTCATTTAAGTGGGTAGAGTGGGACGGCAATGATGCTTGAAATTAGGAGGATTTATTTGAGTTGATAATGCAGATAATATGGCAGATAAAGGGAGGAAGATGTGGTATGATCTAGGCTTCTTTTGGAGATGTGATCAGATAAAGATAAGGGAGGAAATCTAGGATTTATCTGCTGGTCACAGTGGTGGCCGAAATTCCAACACTGAGGGGAAGGAGGAATCGGCCTCGGCATGTTCAAGGGTCTTGCCAAATTTCCTTGATTAATAGCTTAGTTTCAGTTTTTTAAAAAGGGGCATTTTCGACTTTTAGGTAGTAGGTGCCGAATTTTGGTTTAAGTAGGGGGGATATCTCTTCAATTTCGGCATTTGGATCTTATTCTCTTAATCTCTTCTCTCAATCATTTCCTTCTCAAAAGCCGAAAATCTAAACTTTCTTCTCATCTCTATAGCCGAATATCCTTGTCTATTCTTTTCTCTTTGCCGATTTCTTCATTAAAGTCGAATCTCCATAGGTCTCTTGATATCATCTTTTCTTTTTGATCTTCTCAAAACCCAAAATTTTCTAGGAGTTACCGAATTCTCTGTGTTAATGTAAGTGCCGATTTCTTCTGTTCTTCTTTTCTCTTTCGGTTTTTGGAGGCCAAAGCCGAAAGGCTAATTGAGGTGGCAAGGTTATCTTTTGAGTAATTTTTTTGATTGTTCATGTGTTCTTATTTCGGGCCGACACATCGGGAATTGAAGTAGATCGTCTAGATCTAAAAGCCAGAAATCGCTAGTCCCTAAACTTCATCTTTTTCGGGATTTTAAGGTAAGGGGGTTTTCTTTAGATTTTCGTTAGGTTGTTCATCGTAATTATGATCTTGACTCTATGATATGGATTAACAACCATATGTTGTGATGGTAGCAACTGATAAGGTCTTTTGATGGAATCAAATGTCGATCAGGCGAAGGAGGGGATTGGATCTGTAAACCCAATCCCTAAATTTAAGAAGCGTGCGGTGTCAGCAGTACGGGATTGGCCACCGGGTCGTGGACCGACTTCAGAACAAAACCTTAGACAGTTGGCAGTCGTATCGGCTTCTGATAGTATCGACATAGAAAGTCTCGTCTTGTCTGTAATCAGGTGTGTAGATCTCTATCACACTAATCAATCTGTACTATATATGTGTTATGGGCTAAAAGCCAGAAAAAGGCTGTATGGACAGTCGTATTACCTGAAAAGGGTAGGCAATGGATGCCAGGTATGTAATCATAGAAACTTCTCTATGTGTATCGATGTATGTGATAGTCTATGGTATTTTAGATCATATATTGTCTTGCTTCTGCATGGTTGTATGCATGGGATGGGGTTAATATGATGAAGGGGAAGAGCATGTTAATAGGTCACTTGGTGATCGGTGGTTAAACCACGAATTGTAAAGTTAGGTCACAATAGTGATCAGTGGCTAAGCCACGTTAAATTTATTCCTGATTGTTAGGAATAGGCAGCATGACTGTCGATATGGTGTGTAGCGATTGGTGGGTTGATTGTAGAAATCCCCGAGGTGTGTTGGCTGGTACGGGCTGGTGTGTAGAGGATGGACTTTTAGGTTGGGTTGGGCCATGTAGCATGTAAATATTCTGTTGCCATTGTGTACGGGCCCAGGGCCCATAATGTGTTTGTGGGCCTCAAGCTTTTTATGTGTTTTCGGGATTTGCACACTAAGTCTTGGTGACTCACCCCTTTAATTTCCCTGACCTTTCAGATAAGCAGTAGATCGTTGGCATGGGAGCCGAGGCGGACTCGAGGGGCCATCAAGTCTTTTATTTTCATAAACTATTTCTGGTTTTCCTTTAAGTTTTAATTTTGAGACTATTTATGTAATAAGGCTCTATAACTTAGGTTATCAATTTATATTTTTTAATGTTTATGTTTTTATAAATTTATGTTCAAAGACTTATTTATAAGAAGAAATGAAATGGGATTTTCAAATGAGTTCTAAGAAAACAACTCAAAGGTTTTCTACAAATAACACTTACTTAACGAATACCTACAAGAACAAACTGAGATTTCAAATCCCTTCAAAGCATAGTTTTTAACATTTAACCCGTAGCATACCAGATCTGGTCGTAACGTTTGGGCCGGGTTTGGGGTGTTACATTTTTGGTATCAGAGCCCAGTTGCAAAGCTCGGGCTGGAAAATGGGTCTAGTAGTGTTTTGTAAAATTGATGTGAATTTGAGAAAAATGTTTTGGGTTGAGATATGGCTTTCGAGTCTACCAGCACCCGATCCACGCAGGTAAGTATTCTAACTCTTGATGTGATATGCATGTTGGGTTTGATGGGCTTTATGGACGTAGACTAGCATGTTAGGGTTAATGGACTCTAGGCCTAGTTTAAATAACTCTGTAAATTCATAAAACTTAATTTGACTAAATCTGTCTGTGAATAAGTCGCTGGGTTTGGGTGTGGCAACAGGCGTACGCATGTCTAGGTCTGGATTCAGAGAGAGCTTGGTATTTAAGCGGTCCTAGTGACTCAGCTCCTCTTCGCTGGAATCCTACCTGATGCATAGTAACTGATTCAACTTAGCCACGAGGACTAGTTGACGGGCCAAAATTTATAAGTAAAACCCGAAAGGGACCAGCCACCCTATTTTGCAAAATTACTAAAATACCCCCTAGTTTTGTAAAATTTCTGAAATATCCTTCATTTGTGAAAATTTCCCAGAATACCCTGGATTTATAAAGCTACCAAAATTCGTGAAATTACCAAAACACCCCCCGATTGACAAAATTACCCAAATACCCATGTTTTGCAAATGACCCGAAAACCTCTAGATTTACAAAAGTACCCGGTTTACGAAATTATCGAAATTTAAAAAAAAATTCCAAAATACCCTCGTTTTAAAAAAAACAAAAAAATCTCTATTTCGAAAATTCACCAAGATACCTTATTTTGGGAAATTACGAAAATACCCCTGTAGGATAAAATTACGGAAACACCCCTGGGTAGTGAAATGACGAAAATACCCTTATGTGATGAATGTGAGTTCATGGACGCTACTTGTATGTTGATGTATGATAGTTGAATGTATGTGGTTCCTAGAACTAGGAGATACAAACTTGAGAATGAAACCCGTAGATATAATTTCGAATTCGAAAGAACTACTCTTGAAACTACTGTCCATAAGATTGTTCGTAGTTAACTAGTGAAAGAAATTAATAATTTATAAAATTTCTAATCAGATAAACGCGAATCGGTAGAATAAGTACAACGGGTCGTGGACATCCTGTGCGTGGCCGTGGTAGGGGTAGGATGGCTGCGTCAGAACCAGTAGGATCTAGCCATGTGTCTGGGAACGAGGTGCCGGTACCACCAGCTGCGGAGGTGGAATTTCAGGACTGCACGGTAGGAGATGACACGGTATCTCAAAGCGATGTTAAGGGTTTTAGAGAGGTTCTTGGGCAGGTGCATGGGCACAGAGCCGAAAAATCTGTGGTGTCGAGCGACTTAGAGCCAATGGGGCAGAAATGTTTAGTGGAATTTCCAGTGTAGCCCCGAGTACAGCTGAGTATTGGTTGGAGGCGGTTGAGCGTATAATGGATGATCTTGATTTCACGGAAGAGAAAAAACTGAAAGAGGTTGTATCTCTCCTGCGGGACGAAGCTTATCAATGGTGGCTTACGGTTAAGGATGGCACGGTGGCTGACCGTATCACCTGGGATCTTTTCAAAACGGTGTTTCAGAGTAAATACATTAGGTCGAGTTATGTGGAAGCGCAGCGTAGAGCGTTTCTGAATCTGGTTCAAGGAAGTAGGTCGGTGGCTGCGTATGATACAGAATTCTTATGCCTTAGCCGTTATGCTCGAGGAATGGTGGTCACAGACCATGAATGTTGTGTTCGATTTGAAGATGGTCTGAGGGACAATCTACGTGTATTGATAGCACCACAGCAGGAGAGGGAATTTGCTGTGCTTGTGAAAAAAGCTAAGATAGCTGAGGAGGTTAAGCGGACAGAAAGATTGAATCGGGATAGTGATAGGAGTGGAAGTAAGAAAAAATTTGGATCATCGGGGCAGCTGGGCATATTTAGAAAAGACCCAGGTTAGACGGGCTGAGACAGGATGAGAGACCTGCTGCTGCTAGTCAGACACAGAAGTGTGCTCGATGTGGTAAATTCCACGTAGGTGAGTGTTGGGCGGGCAGTGGGAAGTGCTTTAGGTGTGGATCTACGGACCACCAAGTTAGAAACTGTCCGCAGCAATGGGACAATGAAGGGCCCACGGGTCAAGGGAATGCACAGCCGGGAAGATGTGGTCAGCAGCCACAGAGAAGTCGTGGTCCAGCCAGAGGTGGTAACAGTTTCGGTCGGGGTCGTGGAGCACCAGGCCAAGAGGCAAAAAATACTGAAGCGAGACAGCCGAGGTTAGTCTATGCTGCCAGACGTCGAGAGGAGGCTGACGCACCGGATGTCATAACCGGTATGCTTTTAATTTTTGGTTTTTCTTACACTGCATTGGTTGATATTGGTTCGACGCACTCCTATGTTGCTAGTGCTATAGCGGGAACTTTGAACTTAGATTATGAGACTTCTTCTAGGGTGAGGACTGTAGTGAGCCCTTTAGGACAAACTGTAGTGGTGAACAAACTATATAAGGATATACCCCTGGAAGTTCAAGGGGTAGCTTTTCGGGCTAATCTGATGGAACTGCCATTTGGGGAGTTCGATTTGATCTTAGGAATGGATTAGTTAGTGAAGTATCAAGCAAATTTGGACTGTGCAGCCAAGCGTATGGTGTTAAAAACTCCAGAGGGTGGCGAAGTGTTGGTGATAGGTGAAAGGGGGAACTGTTTGTCAAATGTGGTGTCTGCCTTAAGAGCAGAAAGGATGGTGAGGAAAGGATGCGAGGCAATTCTAATGTTTGTTCGGGCTCTGGGAGCTAAGGAATTAACTGTCGGGGATGTTAGGACGGTGAAAGAATTCCCTGATGTTTTCCCAAAAGAGCTTCCGGGATTACCCTCGGATCGTGAAGTGGAGTTTGGTATCGATCTTCTTCCGGAAACAGCGCCGGTATCTATTGCTTCATACAGAATGGCCCCGAAGGAGTTGGTAGAATTAAAGGCTCAGATCCAAGAGTTACTGGATAGAGGGTTTATCCGACTGAGTGTGTCGCCTTGGGGAGCGCCGGTGTTATTCGTTAAGAAGAAGGATGGATCAATGCGTATGTGCATTGACTATCGCCAGCTGAATAAGTTGACCATTAAGAATAAATACCCGTTGCTGAGGATCGACGACTTGTTCGATCAGTTGAAGGGGGCTTCAGTCTTTTCAAAGATAGATCTGACGTCAGGATACCATCAGCTTAAGGGCAAGGAGGTGGATATTCATAAGACAACTTTTAGGACTCGCTATGGTCACTATGAATTCATAGTGATGCCATTTGGATTTACCAATACGCCAGCATCGTTTATGGACATGATGAACCGAGTGTTCCAACCCTACTTGGACCGGTTTGTCATGGTATTTATAGATGACATCCTAGTGTATTCAAGATCGGAGGATGAGCATGATTCACATCTTCAGGTGGTTCTGCAGATTCTGAGGGAGAAGCAGCTCTACGCCAAATTCAGTAAGTGCGAATTCTAGCTATATGAAGTTACTTTTCTAGGCCACGTGGTGTCGGCAGAAGGGATAAGAGTCGATCCCCGGAAGATTGAAGCGGTGTTGGATTGGAAGCCGCCTAAGTCGGTAGCAGAAATTCGAAGTTTTCTTGGTTTAACTGGATATTATAGAAGGTTTGTTGAAGAATTTTCATTGATCGCGGCACTGTTGACTAAGTTGTTGCAGAAAGGGGTTCCGTTTGTTTGGTCTAATAAGCAGCAAGAAAGTTTCGAAAGGTTAAAGAGGATCTTGACAGAGGCTCCAGTGTTGATTCAGCCGGAGGCTGGAAAGGAGTTTGTGATTCACTGTGATGCTTCACACACGGGACTAGTATGCGTGTTGATGCAAGATGGGAAGGTTGTTGCGTATGCATCTCGGCAGCTAAGACCGCATGAATCAAATTATCCCACACATGATTTGGAATTGGCGGTAGTGGTTTTTGCCTTGAAGATCTGGAGGCTTTAGCTATACAGGGAGGAATCCGTCATTTATACCGATCATAAGAGCTTAAAATACCTTTTGACCCAAAAGGAGTTGAATCTAAGGCAAAGGAGGTGGATTGAGTTGTTAAAGGATTATGACTGCTCGATTGAGTACCATTCGGGTAAAGCCAACGTGGTGGCGGATGCTCTGAGTCGTAAAGTAATCTCTGATTTGAGAGCAATGTTTGCTCACCTCAGTTTATATGATGATGGGAGTTTATTAGCTGAACTTCAAGTGAAACCCTCTTCGGTCAGTCAGGTTAAGGAGAAGCAGCAGACTGAGGAGTTGCTAACGGGGAAGTTTCAAGTAGGATCAAGTGAGGGATCAACAGAATTTAGTGTGAATGAGGAAGGGCTATTATGTTTTCAATGGAGAGTATGCATGCCGAAAGATCCTGAGTTGAGGCGTAAGATTTTGCAAGAAGCACATAGTAGCCCATATGCTATGCACCCTGGAGGGAGTAAGATGTATCGGGATTTGCGAGAACAGTTCTAGTGGCCAGGCCTGAAGCAGGAGGTGACCGAATTTGTAAGTAAGTGTTTGACCTGTCAGCGGGTAAATGAGGAACATCAGTTACCATCAGGGTTGCTACAGCCGGTGAAGATCCCACAGTGGAAATGGGAAAGGATCACCATGGACTTTGTTAGTAGGCTACCTCTCACACCCACTAAGAAAGACTCGGTTTGGGTGATTTTTGATCGCTTGACGAAGTCTGCTCACTTCATACTAGTACGTGTCGATTACTCTCTACAGAAATTGGCTAAGCTATATATAGCGGAGGTGGTGAGACTTCATGGAGTACCAGTATCAATCATATCAGATAGGGACCCTAGGTTCACGTCGCGATTTTGGAAGGCGTTGCATCAAGCGTTGGGTACGAAGTTGGATTTCAGTACAACATTTCATCCTCAGACTGATGGTCAGTCTGAGCAGTTAATTCAGATCTTAGAGGACATGTTGAGAGGTTGTGTCATTGATTTCAAGGGTCATTGAGAAGAATTTATACCATTAGCGGAGTTTGCTTACAACAATAGCTACCAGTCTAGTATTCAAATGGCGCCCTATGAAGCATTGTACAGGTGAAAGTGTCGTACTCCTACATGTTGGACGGAACTAGGGGAACGTCAGATTTTGGGTCCGGAGTTGGTTACCGAGACAGAGGAGAAGGTTAAGGTAATTCGGGCTTGACTGAAGGAAGTGTCAGACAGACAAAAGTCCTATGCTGATTTGAAGCGTAAAAACATAGAGTTTGCAGTGGATGACATGGTGTTCTTGAAGGTGTCGCCATGGAAGAAAGTACTGAGGTTTGGACGGAAAGGTAAATTAAGTCCCAGATTTATCGGACCTTATCGGGTGTTGAAACAAGTGGGACCAGTAGCTTATCAGCTAGAGCTACCTTCTGAGCTAAGCCAGATTCACAATGTATTCCACGTCTCTATGTTAAGACGTTACCATTCAGATCCATCCCATATGGTGTCAGTAGAAGAAATCAAAGTAAGACCCGATTTATCCTTTGAAGAGGAGCCAGTGGAAATTCTGGATCGTGACGTCAAAGTACTGCGAAAGAAGACGGTTCTGTTGGTTAAAGTTCCGTGGCGGAATCACAGTTCTGAGGAGCCTACTTGAGAACCAGAGGAAGTAATGCGGCAGCTGTACCCGCATCTATTCTGATCAGGTAATTTCGAGGCTGAAATTTCTTTAAGGGGTAGAACTGTAACATCTTAAATTAAGGGGTATTTGCGTTTGATGTGTGGTTATGTTTAATGAGAGTGTTAGGGGTCCAGAATGGGCTCGAGGTTAGGCAGAGGCCTTAATCAAATTTTCTGTTTGGACACTCTAGTGGAAAGCCTGATAGGATAGGGCTTAAAAGATGTTATCTGTGATTATAAGACACAGATGGGCTTGTGGCCCAGTGCAAAGTGGCGCCACTTAGAGAGCAGGGAGGTGGCGTTAACTGAGGAGGCTCAAGTTCGAGTCGTATGAAGCCCAATTATTTTAATTAAGATTTGTTAATTTTCGTCATTTAAGTGGGTAGAGTGGGACGGCAATGATGCTTGAAATGAGGAAGATTTATTTGAGTGGATAATGCAGATAATATGGCAGATAAAGGGAGGAAGGGGTGGTATGATCTAGGCTTCTTTTGGAGATGTGATCAGATAAAGATAAGGGAGGAAATCTAGGATTTATCAGCTGGTCACAGTGGTGGTCAAAATTCCAACACTGAGGGGGAGGAGGAATCGGTTCTGGCATGTTCAAGGGGTGCAAAATTTCCCTTGATTAATAGCTTAGTTTCAGTTTTAAAAAAGAGGCATTTTCGGCTTTTAAGTAGTAGGTGCCAAATTTTGGTTTAAGTAGGGGGATATCTCTTCAATTTCGACATTTGGATCTTATTCTCTTAATCTCTTCTCTCAATCAACTCCTTCTCAAAAGCCGAAACTCTGAAACTTTCTTCCCATCTCCATAGCTGAATACCCTTGTCTACTCTTTTCTCTTTGTCGATTTCTTCATTAAAGCCGAATCTCCATAGATCTCTTGATATCATCTTTTCTTTTTGATCTTCTCAAAAGTCGAAATTCTCTAGGAGTTGCCGAATTCTCTGTGTTAAGGTAAGTGCCGATTTTTTCTGTTCTTACTTTCTCTTTCGGTTTTTGGAGGCCAAAGCCGAAAGGCTAATTGAGGTGGCAAGGTTATCTTTTGAGTAATTTTTTTGGTTGTTCGTGTATTCTTATTTCGGGCCTACACATCAGGAATTGAAGTAGATCGTCTAGATCTAAAAGCCAAAAATCACTAGTCCCTAAACTTCATCTCTTTCAGGATTTTAAGTAAGGGGGTTTTCTTTAGATTTTCATTAGGTTGTTCATCGTAATTATGATCTTGACTCTATGATATGGATTAACAACCATATGTTGTGATGGTAGCAACTGATAAGGTCTTTTGATGGAATCAAATGTCGATCAAAGCGAAGGAGGATTGGATCCAGTAAACCCAATCCCTAAATTTTAAGCGTCGCGGTGTGTCAAGATGACGGATTGGCCACCGGGTTGTGGACCAGCTTCAGAACAAAACCTTAGACAGTTGGCAGTCATATCGGCTTCTGATAGTGTCGACATAGAAAGTCTCGTCTTGTCTGTAATCAGGTGTGTAGATCTCTATCACACTAATCAAGCTGTACTATATATGTGTTATGGGCTAAAAGTCAGAAAAAGGCTATATGGACAGTCGTATTACCCGAAAAGGGTAGGCAAGGGATGCCAGGTACGTAATCATAGAAACTTCTCTATGTGTATTGATGTATGTGATAGCTTGTGGTCTTTTAGGTCGTATATTGTTTTGCTTGTAACATCCTGAATTTTTGGGCCTATGCGTTTAATAGGTGAATATGTTTAATATGTGAATTTAAGTAATAGGGGTCCAAATTGGGCTCAGAATTAGGCAAAGGCCTTGGTTAAATTATTAGATTGGGCATTATAGAGTTAAAAGAATGGTAATTATGTTTAAAATACCAACGTGGGCTTGTGGCCCAACAAAAGGTGGCACTGTAAGGGGATTAGAAGGTGACGCCACACACAAGGAGTTAGGGGCCCAAAATTTAATTTAATGAAGCCCAATTATTTTAATTTAAGTTAGCTAAATTTTGGGCATTAGGATTAGGTGGAGTGGATGGCAACAAGGCTAAAATTTAGGGATTTTAATGATTAAAATATGTGGATAATATGCTGATAAAAGAGGGAGGAGTTAGAGATAATTAAGTCTCTTTTAGATGAGCTAGTAGATTAAGATAAAGGAGAAAAGATAGGATTTATCTACAAGGTTAGGTAAGTGCCGAAATTTCTATAAATAGGGGGAATATCTCTTCAATTTCGGCATTTGGGTTTTTCTCTCATTCTTTTCTCTTCTTCTCTGAGTAAAAGCCGAAAACTGCTAAAGTTCCATCTTCTTCTTCATTCTCTGCAAAAGCCGAAATCTCTAAGCCTAATCCCTCATCCTCATTTTGATTCAAAAGCCGAAACTTTTTCCTTTCTTTTTCTTTCTAGCCGAAATCTTCAAGTCTCTTCCTTGTTTTCTTTTCTTCTTCTCTTTTCCTGTCAGAAACCGAAATTCTTCACTCAAATATTTTAAAAGCAAAAGACACATCAGCCTTCTCTTGTTCATACTTTTTCCGGGATTTTCCTAAAAGCCGAAATCCCTAGATCTCATATCCTGTGATTGTCGAATTGCTTCTGTGGTGCCTATTTGTGCCGAAATCTGAAGGGAACTTTAGTGGAGTCAATCGCATAGATCTCTAAGTTATAGATCGGTAGCACTCGAATCGTGTTACTTTCGAGATTTCAAGGTAAGAAGATCTATTAGTTTCAACGTGTAAATTCGGGATTTACTAAACCTTGGCCGAATATAGGAGAGGCCCTATTTTCACATCTTTCCGGCATTTTGAGCAAAGTTGTAGATCGGTCTAGCAAGGGTATTGACATTAATCAGGTGTGTAATACTTTCCCTGTAACAACCCAAACCCGGCCCAAACACTACGACCGAATTTGGTGTGCTACAGAGAAAATGCTTTGTAAAACTTCTTAAAACCGATTTGAGTTTTTGATAAAAATAGTGTCTTTGTTTAAAACAGTTGAGGTATATGAAAACCATACCTAGGTGTATTTATTAAGTCAAGTTGTTGCATATTTTAAATGTACCCGATGGCACGACAAAACATGTTGCGATTGAATTTGAGAAACCATGTGTACTTGTTTTAATTTCGTTAAAATAGTTTAATCAAAAATATTCAAAACATGTAAAAATAATAAAAATAATCCTAGGTGGCGTTATTACAACTTGATTGGAAACAAAACCAACAATAAAGAAAAATAAACTAAGATTCGAAGTTCATTAAATCTAAATCCACTGCATGGCCACCTCGAGTCCCTCCGGCTCTTCATCCGCGATCTACGGGTCACCTGAAAAGATAAGAGAGAAGGCGAGTCACCAAGACTCAATGTGTAACCCTTCCCCCGGTTTAATGCCACATCATACACAATTTATAATTAATTAACATGCACTAAATCATGCACCCAACCTAACCATCCGTACGCTTTTCTACCCCGTGTGGTACCAAACCACTGGTGGTGCCAAACCACTGTGACTTATAGTCACAATGTCCGTCAATACTTGTGGTGCCAAACCACCTTGGTGACCCAAGTCACAATCCAATGATGGGGCCAACCCATCGTGTGATACCAAATCACTGGCGTCAATCCCATAATGTAAACTGTGGGGCCAACCCACTGTGGTGCTAAGCCACTGGGACGAGACGCTATGAGGTGCCAAACCTCCGAGGTGCTAAACCTCTCGTGACCGTAGTCACAATGTGGTACCAAACCACTGGTGTCTGTCGACACAAATATCACTGCCCCCTCCTCTCATCAACCCATATCAATTAATCACATGCATATATAAAGTTCATGCTAATAGATTTATTTAACATCATCTGACAGTTTTAACATTAGCCATATGTCTTAAGTCACACATACCAAATGTGTCATGCTTTCCAAAAGCATCATAAAATAATCTCATAATCAACAAGGACTTACCTGAATCTTTGCTTATACCATTCATGGTATTCAATCCAAATCTACATAGATCCAATTAGCACACAACAGATTTAGTACAGTTATTAATCATAAAGTGTGTATGTACACACCTGAAACCTAATGAGAGCCTTAAATCCCGAAATAACCAATCAGCCACCCACAAAAATCCTTGCCCTATATTCGGCCAAACACAAGGTTAGTGCCATGGCCTATTCGGCCAAACCAAATTAATTGCAAAGGGTTCCTTGTGAACCCGAAACCTTACCCAAATGCCTTTGAGTATAATTATAGCACACGATTTGCGACTCTGCTTTCCTTTTCCTATAATCGGTAGTCATTAGTATCACAATAATAGCCTTTCAAATACCAAATAAATGGTTACTACACCCTTACCACCACTTACCGAATCTGACTAATCCAAGATGAAGGTTTCGCTTGATTACTTTTAAAATCTCGAAGGCCCTAAACCGATCATCACAAGTGATTAGAACCCTTGCTACCAATTGCCGAAATTAGCTTCTATCTCCAAAAAGAATCGATAAAGAGAAGGAAAGCCATAAAGAGATTCGGCCATGACCACTTACCTTTTCCACACCAATTGACAACGAAACTCCAACGAAATCTGTCCACTTCAATATTCGGCCAAAGGGGTTCAAAATAGGAGAAAGAATTCGGCCTAGGGGTAGAGAATAGATTCGGCTTAGAGGGAGAAAATAATAGAAAAGAGTGTTAGAGTTTCGGCAACAAGAGAGTATAGGAGATTTTGGTGTTTAAGCAAACAAATGGAAGAGAAAGATATTGATGAAGGTTTCGGTTTTGAGAGAATGAGAAGGAGAGAAAATAGAAGGTGAGCAGAGGAATTTCGGCTAGGTGCAAGAATGAAGAAAAGAGAAACAAGATGCTAAGCATGTGCCTTAAAAAGAATTCGGCACCTCCCTCCCCTTATGCTTGCCGTCCACTCTTCCATGAAAAGTTTAAAATTCAACAACTACCTTAATTCACTCTTGGCCACTAAATTAAAATTATTCAAAATTATTTGAACACTCTAATGCCTAAATTTTCTCTTGCCAACTCTTGTTGATTATTCACATAATAATCCAATTAAAGCATAATAATATCCTCATTATCAAAAGAGTTTGAATTGAGAAAAACTCTCCCCCTATTGCCGTCCAAAATAAGGAGTAAAAAGGGGATTTTCGCGACTTGAACCCAGGCCCTCTCTCTCCCTTGATGGCGTCAATTCCAGCCCCTTAAGTGGCCCTCCTTTTGCCACTTTTCCAAGGCCATTTCTGTGCCAAATAATTCCTCATTTATTCTTGTAACCCCTGTCTACTAAGGCTCTCCACCTTTAAAGCTTAAAAAAATATTTTTCTACCATTCCAAGCCTACTCAAGACCTCTAATTAAGCCCTGTCATTCCATAATTAATATCACAGTAATTCAAACACCAGAGAAATAATTTAATCACAAACAACCCCAATTTTAGGATGTTACAGTTCTACCCCCTTTAAAAATAATTTCGGCCTCAAAATTACCTGATTAGAAGAGGTGGGGGTATTGCTGTCGTATCATATCCTCAGGTTCCCACGTAGCTTCCTCTGCACCATGGTTTCGCCAAAGCACCTTCACCAAAGGCACTGACTTCCTACGCAAAACTTTGACATTTCTATCTAAGATCTGAACTGGTTCTTCCTCAAAAGATAAATTCGAGTTTACCTCAATCTCAGCTACTGGCACAACGTGTGATGGATCTGACCGATACCGTCTCAGCACCGACACATGAAAGACATCATGAATCTGGCTCAACTCTGCTGGCAACTCGAGCTGATAAGCTATCGGTCCTACTCGCTTTACAACTGTATATGGGCCAATGAAACTTGGGCTTAGCTTCCCTTTCTGCCCAAATCTCAACACCTTCTTCCAAGGTGACACCTTCAGAAAGACTTTATCTCCTACCGCATACTCCATTTCTTTACGTTTAAGATCAGCATACGACTTCTGTCTATCTGCCGCTTCCTTAAGACGAGCCCGAATCACTTTAACTTTATCCTCAGTTTCTATCACCAATTTCGGACCCAAAACCTGTCGTTCACCCAACTCCGTCCAACACGTAGGAGTACGGCATTTCCGTCCATACAGTGCTTCGTATGGTGCCATCTGAATACTTGCTTGAAAACTATTGTTATAAGTGAATTCCGCTAATGGTAGATACTCCTCCCAACTTCCACTGAAATCCAAAACACAACCTCTCAGCATATCCTCTAAGATCTGTATAACCCTTTCCGACCGCCCGTCCGACTGTGGATGGAAAGTTGTACTAAAATCCAATCGTGTACCCAAAGCCTGATGCAATGCTTTCCAGAATCTTGACATGAACCTCGGGTCCCTATCCGAAATAATTGATACTGGCACACCATGCAATCTTACTATCTCAGCCACATACAACTTTGCTAGCCTCTGAAGAGGATAATCCACTCTTACCGGTATGAAGTGAGCTAATTTAGTTAGACGGTCCACAATCACCCACACTGCATCCTTCTTGCCGGGCGTGAGGGGTAGCCCACTGACGAAATCCATAGTGATCCTCTCCCACTTCCATTGAGGGATCTTTACTGGTTGAAGTAGCCCCGATGGTAACTGATGTTCAGCCTTAACCTGCTAACACGTCAGACACCTTCCCACAAATTCAGTTACCTCACGCTTCAACCCCGGCCACCAGAACTATTTTCGCAAATCTCCATACATCTTGCTTCCTCCAGGATGCATAGCGTATGGGCTGCTATGTGCATCTTGGAGAATTCTTTGTCTCAATTCCACATCCTTCAGCATTTAAGCTCGCCCTTGAAAACATAGCACCCCATCCCTAGATGATCTGCACTGCACTTCCAAACCACCACCCCAGCATTTCTTGTAACCTTTGCGCTGCGTTCAAACTATCATCCACCAACTGTTTTTCCTTAATCTCCTCAATCCAAGTTCGCTTAACTTGAAGCTCTGCCAAAAGACTTCCATCGTCATATAGACTCAAACGAGCAAACATTGCTCTTAAGTCCGTCACGACCTTCTGGCTCAACGCGTCAGCCACCACGTTAGCCTTACCCGGATGGTACTCAATTGAACAGTCGTAGTCTTTTAACAGTTCAATCCATCAACGCTGTCTCAGGTTTAGATCCTTCTGAGTCAGAAGATACCTCAAACTTTTGTGATCCGTATAGACTATCGACTTCTCCCTATACAAGTAATGTCTCCATATTTTCAACGCGAAGACTACTGCTGCTAACTCCAAGTCGTGAGTTGGATAGTTAACCTCATGCGGTCTTAACTGATGGGATGCATAGGCTACTACCTTCCCTTCCTGCACCAACACATATCCCAACCCAGTATGGGATGCATCACAATAAACTGTAAACAACTTCCCTGCCTCAAGCTGTACCAAAACCGGAGCTTCTGTCAGAATCTTCCTTAGCTTATCAAAACTTTCTTGTTGCTTCTCCGACCATACAAATGGAACTCCCTTTCTTAGCAACTTAGTCAACGGTGCTGCGATTAAAGACAAACCTTCCACAAATCTCCGATAGTACCCTGCTAGACCCAGAAAACTTCAAATTTCTGCCACTGACCTAGGCGGCTTCCAATCCAACACCGCTTCCACCTTGCGAGGGTCCACTTTAATCCCTTCCGCCGACACTACGTGACCTAAGAAAGCCACCTCCCTAAGCCAAAATTCGCACTTACTGAATTTGGCATATAACTGTTTCTCCCTCAGCACTTGTAGAACTATACGCAAATGCATATCATGCTCCTCCTCCGTTTTTGAATAAACCAATATGTCGTCTATGAACACCACGACAAATTGATCCAAGTATTGCTGAAACACCCTATTCATTAAGTCCATGAACGCTGCCGGCGCGTTGGTCAACCCAAATGGCATCACTAGAAACTCGTAATGCCCATACCGAGTTCGAAATGCCGTTTTGTGAACATCAGCCTCCTCCACCTTAAGTTGATGATAACCTGATCTGAGATCTATCTTCGAGAAGACCGATGCACCCTTCAGTTGATCAAACAAGTCGTCAATCCGGGGCAATGGATACTTGTTCTTGATCGTTAACTTGTTCAGTTGACGGTAGTCGATACACATCCGCATCGACCCGTCTTTCTTCTTGACAAACAGCACAGGTGCTCCCCATAGAGATATACTTGGTCGAATAAACCCTCTATCCAAGAGCTCCTGAATTTGAGCCTTTAGCTCCACCAATTCCTTTGGTGCCATTCGGTATGGTGCTATAGACACAAAGTGCTGCGCTCGGGTAGCAAGTCTATACTGAATTCCACTTCCGATCCGGGAGGCGCACCGGAAGTTCTTCTGGGAATACATCAGCGAATTCCCCTATCGTTCGGACCTTCTCCATTTCTGATTCCTTAGCCTCTAAGGCACAAATTCGAACCAAAAACGCCTCGCAACCTTTCTTGACCATTTTCTCAGCCTTCAAGGCAGACACCACGTTGGATAGGTAATCTCTTCTATCACCTATCATGACCACTTCATCACCTTCAGCCATCTTAAGAACCATGCGCTTAGCAGCGCAATCCAATCTTACCTGATACTTAACCAACCAGTCCATTCCAAGGATCAAATCGAACTCCCCAAACGGTAGTTCCATCAGATCAGCCACAAACACTACCCCTTGGAGTTCTAGGGGTACCTCTCTATATAGCTTGTTTACAACTACAGAGTGACCTAGAGGGCTAATTACAGTCATCTCCCTAGAAGTAGTCTCAGAGTCTAGGTTCATAGCCTCTACCACACTACTAGCAACGTATGAATGCGTCGAACCCACATCAATTAATGCAACATATGGAAGACCAAAAATTAGGAACGTACCGATTATGACGTCCGGTGCGTCACCCTCTTCGCGATGCCTCGCAGCATAGACTAAGCCAGGCTGCCTTGCCTCTGTGTTGCCTTCTCCTCTGCCCTGAATTCCGCGACCTCGATTAGGACCATTGCTTCCCCTACCATTACCACGACTCCTCTGTGGTGGTCCTACATTTTTGCCCTGAGCACGGTTCTGACCCTCTGGCTGATTCTTAGCTAACTTCTGAGGGCAGTCCCTTACACGGTGATCCAACGATCCACATTCAAAGTACCCTCTTTCACCGGTCCAACAACCTCTCCAATGTTACTTCCCACATCGATTACACTGAGCTGGCCTCTGACTAGTAGCCATGGGCCTCCCTGTCTGATTTGGCCTATTCTGCCTAGCCCTTTTTTATGCATTACTACCACCTGATCTAGATGTCCCAAATCCTCTTTTCTGGTTGCTCCTGCCATAACTCTGTCGTACAGACTCCTTGACCCCCTCGGCTACCTTAGCCTTCTCCACCAAGACAAAAAACTCCCGCTCCTGCTGTGGAGCAATCAGCAACCTTAACTCATCCCTAAGTCCATCCTCAAAACGGACACAACGATCATGCTCAATTGACACGATGCCTCTAGCATATCGACTCAGCCTTAAGAACTCTGCCTCATACTCAGATACCGACTTATTTCCTTGCACCAATCCCAAAAAGGCTTTCCTCTGAGCATCAGTGTAGCTAGCACCCACATACTTCTTCTGATAAGTAGTTTTGAAGTAATCCCAAGTCTGATCATCTGCCGTAGCACCATCCTGAACCGTGAACCACCATTGGTACGCCTCATCCTTTAGAAGCGACACCACTCCTTTCAGCTTCTCCTCATTTGTCAGATCGAGATCGCCCATGATTTCTCTCGGCCGATTATAACCGATGACTCATTGACCGGGTGCCACTCCCAACACACCCCGAAATACCTCAGCTCCGTTGGATCGGAGTCGCTCGGGAATAGATTTCCGAGCTCCCATACCTCCACTAGCCCCAGCCACCATTTCAAGGACTCGCAAAACAGCTTGTGATACTGCCTCACCACCGGTCTGATCCTGCTCCTCTGCTCTAAAAGTTAGAGGTGGTGGTGGCGGTGGTACTTCATTTTCAGAACCCTGACCCGACCTGACGGGTTCTGACACGGTCATCCTACCCCTACCGCGTCCATGGTGTCCACGTCCTCTAGAGCTCATTCTAACTACTGCGCTTTAATCTGATTAAGAAAATTTTTATGTATTAGCATTTGTTTCACTTGATTATTCGCGAAGAAATTATATGAAGAAAGTTTAATCAGGGATTCTTTCGAGCAAACAAGGTTTTAAGTCCTCTATCCTAGTTCACACAGAAGAGTACATCCATTCCCTAATACTTTCCATACTTATTCACTCCTTGGACATTTCTGTCTGTTTCTATCCCAGGGGTATTTTCGTCATTTTCCTAGAGGGGTATTTGTAATAAAAGAGATTTTAAAACTTTAATAAATCAAAACATTTGAAATTTCCCAAAACTAGAGAGTATTTTCGAAGAATTTCGCAATTTAAAGATATAGCAAAATTTTTTTAAAACCAGGGGTATTTTGGTAATTTTATCAATTAGGGGTAATTTTGTAAATTTAGTAAATCAGGGATATTTTAACAGTTATAAAACTTTGAGGGTTCCTTTTTGAGAGTTTCCCTTTTTAAAACGATGATGTTGCAAAAATTTTAGAACTCAGGGTCATTTCGGTAATTTTCCAAGTTGAGGGCATTTTCGTAATTTTCTAAAACCAAAGTATTTTTGACAATTTGCAAGGTCGGGTTTTTGGATATTTATAAAATAATGAAATTTTTGGGCAAAAACATTGAGTTGATACTTTATGAACCAAGGGCATTTTGGTAATTTTACCCTTAAGGGCATTTCTGTAATTTTTCACGAATCAAATTTTTTGGGAAAAAAGTTGTAAAGATGGTTGTTCTCAAATTTGAAAGAGTGATTTTAAAAGTTTTGAAAAACTAGGGTTTTGTTGTTTTCTTCTTTTTCAAAAACATGGCTAGTTCCCTTTCGGGTTTTAGTCATTATGTTTAGCCTATGACCGAGCCCTCTTGGTCAGGGTGAACCAAAGCTACGCACCAGGCAGGATTCGAGTGGAGAGGAGGTGAGTCACGCGGACTGCTTAAATACCAAGCTCCCACCGAGACCTTTCTAGATATGCGCACAGAGGTTGCCACACCACTGAGCCCTCTGAGTTAGGGTGAACCGAAGCTACGCACCAGGTAGGATACTTGCGAAGAGGAGGTGAGTCACGAGGACTGCTTAAATACCAGGCTCTTCCAAATCCAATCCTTGACATGCGTACAGGGGTTACCACACCCTAGCTCAGTGACTTAGTCATAGGTTGGTTTAGTTCATTAAAGCTTATGTTTTGTCTTTGTGTTTGAGTAATCTAATCCTAGGGTTCAAGTTCCTATAAGTCTATTCTACGTTCCATTCCTACCCATTCTACAAGTAATAATTCACAAAGAAGTTTAGAAGTACTTACCTGGGCGGATCGGTGCCGGAGACTCGGTGCCATGCTGTTCAAAAACCCAAAAATATTTCAAAAAGGCCTACCAAAACATTTTGGGCCTTGGGCCCCCACAGTCGAGCTTTGAACCGGGCTCTGATACCAATTTTGTAACAATCCAAATCCGGCCCAAACACTACGACCGAATATGGTGTGCTACAGAGAAAATGCTTTGTAAAACTTCTTAAAACCGATTTGAGTTTTTGATAAAAATAGTGTCTTTGTTTAAAACAGTTGAGGTATATGAAAACCATACCTAGGTGTATTTATTAAGTCAAGTTGTTACATATTTTAAATGTACCCGATGGCACGACAAAACATGTTGCGATTGAATTTGAGAAACCATGTGTACTTGTTTTAATTTCATTAAAATAGTTTAATCAAAAGTATTCAAAACATGTAAAAATAATAAAAATAATCCTAGGTGGCGTTATTACAACTTGATTGGAAACAAAACCAACAATAAAGAAAAATAAACTAAGATTCGAAGTTCATTAAATCTAAATCCACTGCATGGCCACCTCGAGTCCCTCCGGCTCCTCATCCGCGATCTACGGGTCACCTGAAAAGATAAGAGAGAAGGTGAATCACCAAGACTCAATATGTAACCCTTCCCTCGATTTAATGCCACATCATGCACAATTTATAATTAATTAACATGCACTAAATCATGCACCCAACCTAACCATCCATATCACCTTTCTCTACCCCGTGTGGTACCAAACCACTAGTGGTGCCAAACCACTGGTGACTTATAGTCACAATGTACGTCAATACTTGTGTTGCCAAACCACTGGTGACCCAAAGTCACAATCCAATGATGGGGCCAACCCATCGTGTGATACCAAATCACTGGCGTCAATCCCATAATGTAAACTGTGGGGCCAACCCACTGTGGTGCTAAGCCACTAGGACGAGACGCTATGAGGTGCCAAACCTCTGGAGGTGCCAAACCTCTGGTGACCGTAGTCACAATGTGGTACCAAACCACTGGTGTCCGTCGACATGAATATCACCGCCTCTTCCTCTCATCAACCCACATCAATTAATCACATGCATATACAAAGTTCATGCTAATAGATTTATTTAACATCATCTAACAGTTTTAACATTAGCCATATGTCTTAAGTCACACATACCAAATGTGTCATGCTTTCCAAAAGCATCGTAAAATAATCTCATAATCAACAAGGACTTACCTGAATCTTTGCTTATACCATTCATGGTATTCAATCCAAATCTACATAGATCCGATTAGCACACAACAGATTTAGTACAGTTATTAATCATAAAGTGTGTATGTACACACCTGAAACCTAATGAGAGCCTTAAATCCCGAAATAACCAATCAGCCACCCACAAAAATCCTTGCCCTATATTCGGCCAAACACAAGGTTAGTGCCATGGCCTATTCGGCCAAACCAAATTAATTGCAAAGGGTTCGTTGTGAACCCGAAACCTTACCCAAATGCCTTTGAGTATAATTATAGCACACGATTTGCGACTCTGTTTTCCTTTTCCTATAATCGGCAATCATTAGTATCACAATAATAGCCTTTTAAATACCAAATAAATGGTTACTACACCCTTGCCACCACTTACCGAACCTGACTAATCCAAGATGAAGGTTTCACTTGATTACTTTTAAAATCCTGAAGGCCCTAAACCGATCATCACAAGTGATTAGAACCCTTGCTACCAATTGCTGAAATTAGCTTCTGTCTCCAAAAAGAATCGATAAAGAGAAGGAAAGCCATAAAGAGATTTGGCCATGACCACTTACCTTTTCCACACCAATTGACAACGAAACTCCAACGAAATCTATCCACTTCAATATTCGGCCAAAGGGGTTCAAAATAGGAGAAAGAATTCGGCCTAGGGGTAGAGAATAGATTCGGCTTAGAGGGAGAAAATAATAGAAAAGAGTGTTAGAGTTTCGGCAACAAGAGAGTATAGGAGATTTTGGTGTTTAAGCAAACAAATGGAAGAGAAAGATATTGATGAAGGTTTCGATTTTGAGAGAATGAGAAGGAGAGAAAATAGAAGGTGAGCAGAGGAATTTCGGCTAAGTGCAAGAATGAAGAAAAGAGAAACAAGATGCTAAGCATGTGCCTTAAAAAGAATTCGGCACCTCCCTCCCCTTATGCTTGCCGTCCACTCTTCCATGAAGAGTTTAAAATTCAACAACTACCTTAATTCACTCTTGGCCACTAAATTAAAATTATTCAAAATTATTTGAACACTCTAATGCCTAAATTTTCTCTTGCCAACTCTTGTTGATTATTCACATAATAATCCAATTAAAGCATAATAATATCCTCATTATCAAAAGAGTTTAAACTGAGAAATCCCCGAGGTGTGTTGGCTAGTACGGGCTGGTGTGTAGAGGATGGACCTTTGAGTATAATTATTATTAAAGCATAATAATATTCCTCACATAGGAATAGGCAGCATTACTGTCGATATGGTGTGTAGCGGTTGGTGGGTTGGTTGGAGAAATCCCCGAGGTGTGTTGGCTAGTACGGGCTGGTGTGTAGAGGATGGACCTTTAGGTTGGGTTGGGCCATGTAGCATGTAAATATTCTGTTGCCATTGTGTACGAGCCCAGGGCCCATAATGTGTTTGTGGGCCTCAAGCCTTTTATGTGTTTTCGGGATTTGCACACTGAGTCTTGTGACTCAGCCCTTTAACTTCCCTTACCTTTCAGATAAGCAGTAGATCGTGGGCATGGGAGCCGAGGAGGACTCGAGGGGCCATCAAGTCTTTTATTTTCATAAACTATTTCTGGTTTTCCTTTAAGTTTTAATTTTGGGACTATTTATGTAATAAGGCTCCATAGCTTAGGTTATCAATTTATATTTGTTAATGTTTATGTTTTTATAAATTTATGTTCAAAGACTTATTTATAAGAAGAAATGAAATGGGATTTTCAAACGAGTTCTAAGAAAACAACTATAAAGGTTTTCTACAAATAACAGTTACTTAACGAATACCTACATGAACAAACCGAGATTTCAAATCCCTTCAAAGCATAGTTTTTAACATTTAACCCGTAGCATACCAGATTTGGTCGTAACGTTTGGGCCGGGTTTGGGGTGTTACAGTGTTACACAGACAATCTTGCAAGTAATTCATGTAACAGTCTATTTTCAATGGTGGCAAAAATAGTGGTTTCAGGACCACAATTCTGACTTGTGAATCCGTAAATATTATTTATTTAATACTTACGAGGTTATTAGAGTGTCGTATTAAGTTTTGGTCTAATAATTTTAATGTTTCACTAGTTAATTAAAGAAAAAGGATTAAATCATAAAAACTGCAAAAGTTAATTGCTATTAGTTTATATGGCATTTTAGCCATAATAATGTTAATGTACTGTTAAATACTATATTTTAATGAAATTAAAAATTTACTTAAGGTTAATTTAGTAATTAAATAAATGTTAAACATAGAGAAAATAAGCCAAAATTATCATCTTCTTCATCTCACTATTTTTTACCAAAAACCATTAAAGAGAGCTTGGAGAATTCAGTTCATTTTATCCCTTGCATGTAAGTGTTTTCTTAGTCGGCTTTTCATGAATTTTATGTTTTTAATATTGTTGTAGCTTAATCTAGCTAGCCTAAGGACTATTTTGAAATACTGTCAAAGTTTTGAAAACCCACCATTGATGTTTTTGAAGCTTTTTAGATGTTAATGCTTGAGTTTGAAGCTTGATGATGAAATAGGACTATTTTGTAAAGTGATTTTAAATAGTTTTGAGTTTAAGGACTAAAATGATAAAATTTTGAAATTGGCTTGAAATTCTCGTAAATTTCACCTCCCTCCCCTTATGCTTGCCGTCCACTCTTCCATGAAGAGTTTAAAATTCAACAACTACCTTAATTCACTCTTGGCCACTAAATTAAAATTATTCAAAATTATTTGAACACTCTAATGCCTAAATTTTCTCTTGCCAACTCTTGTTGATTATTCACATAATAATCCAATTAAAGCATAATAATATCCTCATTATCAAAAGAGTTTAAACTGAGAAAAACTCTCCCCCTATTGCCGTCCAAAATAAGGAGTAAAAAGGGGATTTTCGCGACTCGAACCCAGGCCCTCTCTCTCCCTTGATGGCGTCAATTCCAACCCCTTAAGTGGCCCTCCTTTTGCCACTTTTCCAAGGCCATTTCTGTGCCAAATAATTCCTCATTTATTCTTGTAACCCCTATCTACTAAGGCTCTCCACCTTTAAAGCTTAAAAAAATATTTTTCTACCATTCCAAGCCTACTCAAGACCTCTAATTAAGCCCTGTCATTCCATAATTAATATCACAGTAATTCAAACACCAGAGAAATAATTTAATCACAAATAACCCCAATTTTAGGATGTTACATCCCCACCATCTAGATCTGATTATTAATGTATGTTCATAAGTTTATATGTTGTGATAAATGCCGATATCTCGGCTTAATGTTGGAAACCCGAAAAGGGTGAAGCAAATCACCAGGTCAGTGAATGTTTTGACTTTATATGGTAAAAGTATATTGATTTTATGATTGCATGGGTTGGGTTGATGAAAGGAGGAAGTTATACGTTATATGTGTAGCGGTTTATACCATGATCTGTTATATGTTGTAGTGGCTAATGCCGTGATCTGTTGTAAGGGCTTCGGCCATAATATGTTGATGAGCAGCATGACTGCCATCTTGGAGTGTAGTGGTGTGGGTCGATTGTAGAAATCCCTAATAGTGTGAATGGCTGGTACGGGGGCGTGTAGCGGATGGAAACCTAGGCAAACGGGTTGGGCCTTGCATATTATTTGTCATTTTTTTTATAAATGAAATTATTAATCTGATTTATAGGCCTAAGGCCAAAATCTAGTGGTGCATGAGGGTTGCACACTGAGTCCCGTGACTCACCCTATTAATTAACCTTTCAGGTGATACCTAGTGCTTCGGACCGGGCTGGAGAGGATCGCAAGGTGGCCATGCAAAAGAACATCTGGATCCAGCAAAAAGACTCAAGTTAATACTTTATATTTTTAATTGATGGATTTTAAATCTCGTTGTAATAAGGCCATGGGCCACTAGTTTATGTTTTGTTTTATTTTGGGTTTTAATTACTTTTAGTTATTTAAATTCTTTTTGAACTAATGCATGTATTTAAATTTGGGTTTTTAATTTATAAAGGCATATTTTATTTAAACTATCAACTATTAAATTTCTTTCGAATAAGAAGATAAACATTAGAAAAATATTTTCTGAAAATACGACATGTTTTTCCAAAATTTTCTTAGTGACATGCCATATCCGGTCGTGGTGTTTGGGCCAGGTTTGGGGTGTTACATTGCTTCTGCATGGATGTATGCATGGGATGGGGTTAATATGATGAAGGGGAAGAGCATGTTAATAGGTCACTTGGGGATCGGTGGTTAAACCACGAATTGTAAAGTTAGGTCACAATAGTGATCGGTGGCTAAGCCACGTTAAATTTATTCCTGATTGTTAGGAATAGGCAGCATTACTGTCGATATGGTGTGTAGCGGTTGGTGGGTTGATTGGAGAAATCCCCGAGGTGTGTTGGCTAGTACGGGCTGGTGTGTAGAGGATGGACCTTTAGGTTGGGTTGGGCCATGTAGCATGTAAATATTCTGTTGCCATTGTGTACGAGCCCAGGGCCCATAATGTGTTTGTGGGCCTCAAGCCTTTTATGTGTTTTCGGGATTTGCACACTGAGTCTTGTGACTCAGCCCTTTAATTTCCCTTACCTTTCAGATAAGCAGTAGATCGTGGGCATGGGAGCCGAGGAGGACTCGAGGGGCCATCAAGTCTTTTATTTTCATAAACTATTTCTCGGTTTTCCTTTAAGTTTTAATTTTGGGACTATTTATGTAATAAGGCTCCATAGCTTAGGTTATCAATTTATATTTGTTAATGTTTATGTTTTTATAAATTTATGTTCAAAGACTTATTTATAAGAAGAAATGAAATGGGATTTTCAAACGAGTTCTAAGAAAACAACTATAAAGGTTTTCTACAAATAAATGATTACTTAACGAATACCTACATGAACAAACCGAGATTTCAAATCCTTCAAAGCATAGTTTTTAACATTTAACCCGTAGCATACCAGATTTGGTCGTAACGCTTGGGGCGGGTTTGGGGTGTTACTGATGTTACATGACAATCTTGCAAGTAATTCATGTAATAAATTGTTTTCAATGGTGGCAAAAATAGTGGTTTCGGGACCACAATTTCGACTTGTGAATCCAGTAAATATTATTTATTTAATACTTACGAGGTTATTAGAGTGTCGTATTAAGTTTTGGTCTAATAATTTTAATGTTTCACTAGTTAATTAAAGAAAAAGGATTAAATCATAAAAACTGCAAAAGTTAATTGCTATTAGTTTATATGGCATTTTAGCCATAATAATGTTAATGTACTGTTAAATACTATATTTTAATGAAATTAAAAATTTACTTAAGGTTAATTTAGTAATTAAATAAATGTTAAACATAGAGAAAATAAGCCAAAATTATCATCTTCTTCATCTCACTATTTTTTACCAAAAACCATTAAAGAGAGCTTGGAGAATTCAGTTCATTTTATCCCTTGCATGTAAGTGTTTTCTTAGTCGGCTTTTCATGAATTTTATGTTTTTAATATTGTTGTAGCTTAATCTAGCTAGCCTAAGGACTATTTTGAAATACTGTCAAAGTTTTGAAAACCCACCATTGATGTTTTTGAAGCTTTTTAGATGTTAATGCTTGAGTTTGAAGCTTGATGATGAAATAGGACTATTTTGTAAAGTGATTTTAAATAGTTTTGAGTTTAAGGACTAAAATGATAAAATTTTGAAATTGGCTTGAAATTCTCGTAAATTTCATTACTTGTGAGATGTAGAGGGACGAAATTGAATTCGACACTATGGTTTAGGGCTTAATTGTGAAAAATAAGCTTGATTCGGTTTTAAGGACTAAATTGAATGAAATGTAAAATTGTAGGAAAATTGTGAAAAATATTAATAAGAAGGAATATGCATCAAATTGATTGTTAAAAAGTAATTAGGACTGATAAATTGAAATAAGTTACGGTATAGATCAAGAACAGATAGATAATTGAAGAAAAGAGAAAATTACAGATTTAGTCCCTGATACTACTATCTTTGTTGTTTGGCCCTGGTAAGTTCATACGGTATTGTATTGTGTATTTTGGTAATGTTTTATTGAATTTTGTATTTTTTGGATGTTGAATATAAGCTTGAACGTTACAATTGGAACAATGTGAGAAAAATGGATTGAAATAGAAATTGTTATATCGATATATGTAACAAGCCTAGATAAACATAAGATAGGATACAATTGGCATGCCAATAGGTTATTTTATGCTATACAAGACTGATATGTGATGAGATGATGATTTATGACATGATATTATACACTGAATGTACTGAAACCCAACATTTGTTGTAATTTCTGAATTATATTTACAGTGATCTTGGCGTGTTTCTGGGGGAAGATGTGAAGCCTACAGGCTTGGGACTTGGTTCCCAAGCGTGTTTTTGCAAGGATGTTAGCCTTCGGGCTAGGCACTCAATGCCTAGCCATGTTCTTGGTTGGACTAGCTTGATTGAGCATTTTGGCGTGACTTGGGTGGATAATCACATATCTATTCATATCAGTTCATCGGGCAGAATCATGATTGTGAAACGACATAATGACTTGTACTGATTCTTGTTAATAATGTCTTGATAATGACTTGAAAATATGTGTTCATGCTTATGGATATTATATAGTGACTTGGTATGGAATGATCTTGTATAGCTTGAATGGTTATATGACTTGCATATAATACACCTACTGACATGGTTGTGATGACAAGATTAAATGTTAGTTAATTGTTTATCTAATTTTTAAATGTGACATTAAGTTATGTTATATGTTTTGACTACCTATGAACTTACTAAGCCCAACTGAAGCTTACTTTGTTTCATTTTCCCATTTTCTTGTAGTTGTTGTATTGCGGAACCGGGCGATCGGATCAACTTGAAGATCACACTATCCAACCACCTTTTGGTGGACTTTGAAATTGTTATTATTCGATTTTGTGGCATGTAATAGGAGTATTTGGTACATGTATTTATGTGTTCATGAAAGTATATATGTTGTGTGTTTGTACAAATTATATATGTTTGATAGCCAAATGGTAAGGTTGTACATGGCTTATTATGGAAATTTTGAATGTGGATTGTGTACGCTATATGATAGAATGAGATGAAATGTTGATAAGTTGTAACTTGTTATGGAAAAAATGATTGGGTGATAGCTTGGTTGGACGTTATGGTAATATAGTTGGATATTTTATTTGGATGTCATGAAATGATATGTGCATTGGTTCTTTTGATGGAAAATGTATTAGTGAATATGCATTTGTATTTGGTTGTTAGTTGGTGAAAGAAATTATGGTATTTTGATGCTTTACATGACATTTTTTAGTTAAGCTTGAATTTGATAGACAATGAAGTTGAATTTTAGGTTTGAATAATGTTTGTGATGGTTCCCTTTGACATATAGGTTAGGACTTGGCAAATGATATGTTTTGGTATGTTTTTGTTGTGTTTTGCATAGGTCAAATACATGTGTAACAACCCATTTTTCAATGGTGTCAGAAACGGTGGTTTCGGGGCCACAAATTCGACGAGTGAGTCCGTAAATATTACAGGTCAAGTATAGAATTACTTTGAAATTGATTTAACAGTTTTTGTTAATTGAAAGAATAATTAAGTTCAAGTGGTATATCGCTAAAGTTAAGTGGTTTTAGAAAAGGAGGTATCGGGACATTGTTTCTATAAACCAAGCCCATAAATATTTTATTAAATATTTATAGAGTGTTATTAGGGTCATATTAAAATTTGGTAAATAAATTTTGATTTTTAAATAGTAAATTAATTAAAAATGACTAAATTGTAAAATATGTAAATTCTAATCACTATTGAATTATAATGATTAAATGGTTTAATTATTAAATGAGGGAGGAGTTATATGGTATTTTGACCATAATAAATTTAGATGGACAATTTTGGATATTTAGTAGTTAAAATGCATGTTTATCTAAGGGTGAAATAGTAAATAATTAATTTAAACTTAAGTAAAATAATAAAAACAAATATCATCATCTTCTACAATGGTTTTGTAACCAAAATTGAAGGAAGAACACAATTTTTTTTCAAGCTTTAGGTTTGGCCATCAATAGTTATTGCATGTAAGTGAATTTTTCATCCGTTTTTAGTGATTTTTATGTTTTTGAGATTGTTGTAACTTAATCTGGCTAACCCAGGGTGTAACACCCCAGACCCGGCCTAAACGTTATGGCTGACTCTGGAAGTGTTACGAAGAAGGGGTTTTGAAATTGAATGTATTATATTAAAACCTCGTTTAGTTTATCGATAAAAGAAGTTCGTATTTTTATAAAACGTGTAAGTTCTCATGTTTATTACTAAAACCGTCTATACTTGTTCTTTCATAAAAGCTTAATTCGCAACAGAAATTCTATGTGTCTTTACATGTCGAAAAACCAACTTTGTGTTTTCAAAACGTTTATTTGCGAGAAGTCGTTAATTGTGAAAAAATCATTTGTTGTGCGTCACAGAAATCATAATTAAAAAAAAAAAAACCACAACAAAACCCAAAGAAAATAAAAAGTCCGGAGATTCCCAAAAATTACAAACTCTCAAAGAAACCAGGAATTTAAATAAAACCATAAATTAAAGAAAGTTTTATTCTAGTGTTCACCGCTGAGCCTCTGTCGCACTGACCCGCCTATGCCTGAGGATTAGCTGAACCAAAACAGACAAACATATGTGAGTTTTTGGAAACTCAGTGTGTAAAATAACAGAGATAATCATGCAAATATACACAGGAACTCATTTGCAGAACAGATATAGACACGCACTTAAGTTCTTAGCAAAAATAGATGTCAGAATTAGATAATCAGAACAGACATACAGAATCCTACCCCAATTTTCTACACACCATCTCCTACCATCCTATCATACCATGTGGGGTATATAACACCTACTCATCCCTACAAACCATAGAGTGTCCATACGACACATAACAAAATAGTATGCAGCCAAGCTGCCAGAAAGTAGGTGAAAGGTCGTCGTACAGAACACTTCCTCCACATATACGAATCCCACCCCATATACAGATACAGATGTCAAATAACATATATTCATAAATAACATGTCTCGCATGCTCATGTGCAGATATCATACATGCTTATACAGAATAATCAGACATACATATCAATCTTTCTTACTCAGATTAGATCTACTTGCAACAGCCTATTTTTGAGTCAAATTGGAACTATGGTTTCGGAACCACAAATTCGAGGTCAAAATATTTATTTTATTATTTCAATAAGGTTTATAGCATGATAGATTTATTATGTGAAAATTTCGTTAAGAAATTTTACTGTTTAAATGCTTAATTCGGTAAAAAGGACTAAATCACGTAATGCGTAAAAGTTGCATTCTAATTGATAAAGGTATTTAAATGCTATGATTTATTAAATGAGAAGTCCTTATGTTGTAGTTAGACCATAATTAAATTGAATGGACATTAATGGGCATAATATCATTATATTTGATGGATTTTAATTAAGGTTATTTTGGTAAAATGTTTAATAAGTTATAATAAATAAAACCAAAATCATTTTATTCATCATCTTCTATCTATATTGCCAAAATTGAGAAAGAAAATAAGGGTTTGAAGCTTCCATGATTTCGGCACACTCCTAGCTTGATTAAGGTACAGTTTTAGCTCGGTTTTTGATGATTTCTATGTTTTTGTGATCGTTGCTTCGTATTCTTGCTAGCCCATACCTTAGATTTTGAAATTGTTAAAGATTTAACATGTTTCCATTGTTGAATATTTCAGTTATTTGATGCTTGATGATGGATTTTGAATATTTGTTAATAGTTAAACTAGTTTTGTAAAGTGATTTTTGACAAAAATGTCAAAAAGGGATTAATTTGTAAAAATGTAAAATTATGTGGTTAAAAGTGTGAAATAATGAAAGATATGGGTTGCTAGGAGTCCTTAGGAAATTTCAGCTAGCATGAAATTGTACCAAATTGCATGAATTTGCAATTTTAATGTGAAAAGGGTTAAATTATAAATAATGTAAAATATTAGGGGCAAATGTGTAATTTACCAAAATTAGGAAATATGGGCTTAATTGAATTGAATAACTATTGAATGGGTTAAATTTGATATATTATAGATCAAGATAAGCAAATACCAGAACTAGATCGGGGAAAAAGAAAGGTTGGCAAATAGATGATAATTTCCATCCGAGCAACTCGAGGTAAGTTTGTATAATTAGAATCAAACTTTTGATACTTGAAATTATTTGCAATGAATGTATATAATTGAATAATTGATATACTTGAAATATGAATGCTTTATCGATATAATCTATTTGTAACCGAACCTCGTTTGAACCGTATGAATTCGTAGGATACGAGTGACATGTCACTAGGGTTACCGTTTTGGTCAAGCTCCTACATTTGTTGCGGGCTCACCACAGCTCGTATGAGCTTCCCGATATATTAGCTCATAAGAGCTTACTGTTTTCAGCTAGTACGAGCTTACTGTTCAGCTCTCAGAGCTTACCGTTTCAACTCTATAGAGCTTACTGTTCATTAGTTAAGGAGGAGCTTACGGATCATTTCTCGAAAGAGTAGGAATGATAATGAATTGACGAATTACTGATGTTTATCACCCGAGTATCCTTTGAAGTTCTAATAGGTTCAACGGGTATAGATACTGTTTATACGGATGAGATACGATTTTCAAATGAATTATTGTTTATATGATTGAAAATGAGATGTTACCAATATTGTACAATATATATGAATTTGGTTTAATACAATGCATTGAGATATTAGATGATTTCATGTATTTATATGACTAACCTATTGATGAATGCTTGTGTTGGGCATTTGGAAATTGTAATGAGTTTACCTTATTTATTTATCTTGATTTGGTATAAATGGTAAGTTTAATTCTGAATTATACGGGCTTACTAAGCTATAAAGCTTACTCTGTTTCTTATTCTATGTTTTATAGAGGTTCGATAGCTCGCTCGTTTCAGACAAGTCTGAGTTACACATCACACTATCCAATTTTCGATCGGTACTTTTGAACTTGTGGATATATGTAAATATGGCATGTATAGGCTAGTTTAAATGGTGATAGTTATGGTTACTTGAAAATTATGCTTTTGGTATATTATGTGTATGAGTTAAACCATGAGATTTGGCTTATTTTGGTATCATATTTGGTTGTGTATAAGTGTTCAATCATGGTATGTTTTGGGCAAGGAATTGATGAAATGAAAATGTACAAGTGAAGTCTTGATATATAGTTGATATATGCATGGATTATGCATGGTATTACTTAGGTAATTGAGTACCAAGTTGAATTGGTATATTATATGTATGAAATGTTATAGAATGATTGCCAATTGGGTTATGAAATGTGGTCATTTATGCTTGTGAATGCTTGTGTATATAAGGTGGCAAAATGGCGTTGCAAATAGCCTATTTTTGTCCACACAGGCAAGGACACGGGAGTGTGTCTCAGCCGTGTGTGATACACGGTCATGTTGTACGGCCGTGTGTATCCTGGCGTTGTTATGGAACTAAAGTCAGTATGCTCCACAAGGCCTGAAACACCCCAAACCTGGCCCACGAGCCTTGACCAGATTTGGTATGTTCCTCAAGTAAACCGATTCAAAATTCGTTTGTTATTTAGGAAAAACTTGTGCGATTTAAAAAAAAATATTGTTCGAGTTGGGCTTGTGTTGAAAACCAATTTATCTTACATTGAAATCCATTTATTTAAGGTGACAAAACATTTAGGGTTTATTTTAAAAGAAATTTTACTTAAACTTTAATTGATAAAAATTTGTAGACATAATAAATAAAATAAATGAAAAATAAAATAGTTCCCTATGGCCTTATTACATCAAATAAATCCAAATAATTGAAAGTACTTAAGTAAAAATAAAAGTCCAAATCGTAAAATTTCTTCTTTGTGCATGGCCACCTTTAAGCTCCCACGACTGGTCCATTACCGATCATCACCGAAAAAATATTTCCCCAACAGAGTGAGTCAACTGGACTCAATGTGTACATGACACTAAATCGTAATAGAATCAGCATACAAGAATTATACATTCCAACATAAAATACAAGTTATGATGCATTCCCAAACCCAAACCTAATTGTCCATCTGCTACACACCCCCGTACCTGCCAAACACACCGTGGGGACTACTAAGTCAACCCTCCTTCCACTACACACCAATTTGCGGGCTTAAAGCTCCGCATCTATGGTTTTAGGAAACCACTTTTCAGATTACTGTGGTCTTAGATCACCACTTTTCAGATTACTGTAGTCGTAAGTCACCACTTTTCAGATTACTGTGGTCTTAAATCACCATTTTTCACTTCCCCTTTCAATATACAACCAAATGCCCCATAAACATGCATAATATACCATAGTTCAAATTCTTATCATATTCTCATGTTACGAATAACATTTTTCATATTCCTAGTAGAAGTAGGAAACGTACCTGAGTACTTAGTACCATATCATGGTACTTTAGCCATGCTCATATTTCTATTAACATATATTTTATTATATGCAACCATAATTCATATTACAAAGATAGTGTGGAGTACACACCTGATTCGCTTAAAATTTCCTTGAGATCCCGAAAAGCTTGATCTAATGATTAGATCCTTAATCCCTACATTGATTTATCACTTATTACCTTAATAAAAAACCATTCGGCCATAAATCCAAATCCTAGTAGGATTAGTATACTTAAAACTTACCTTGAAATTCTCAAATCCCGAAATCCTTGTATCCCTCTGTCGAAATCCCTATAACTACATGTTAGATCAATTTCTAACATTTATTCACAACAAATAACCCTTAATGAATGTTAAATATGACTTACCTTAGATTCTTAAATCCCGAAATTCACCGAATAACTAGGGAACACGCGGCCTATGGTGTACCTTCGGGAAAAGAACTTCTCCTTCCTTGTAGTCGACACTTAGTAAATCCCGAAAGATCTCTTCAAGGTTTCGGCAACAAGATATTAATGGGGTTTCGGCAAATCTTAGAAGAAAAGGATGAAACCGAATGAGATCTTACCCTTACTTTAGGAATCGACAATCCTTGCTTGAGCCCTTAACAATACTCGGCTATGGCCTTGATGTGGATTAAAATTTCAGCTTCTTGATGAACAGTAGAGGATTTTTGGTTTTTCAAAGAAAGAAAAGGAAGATATAAAACTTAGGAAAATTCGGCAAGACTAGGGGGATTCTGCTTTCGGCTTTGTGAAGAATTGAAAAGGGAAAGAAGAACAATGACAGAGAGAATTCGGTAGAGAGAAAAAGGAGAAGAAAATAATGCAGAATGGCCTCTCTTTTTCTTTTATAGCCGAAATTACTAAGCTAGAGTCCCTTACTTGGCCACCACTCTTCTATTTGATAGATTTATCCCTTTAATTATCATAAATAAAAGAGTTTAATCCAACATTTATCTCTTCAAAATAATCCAATTTAAAAATCCTTTATTTATCACCTTTTTAATCGAATATTTATGAAAATAAAACACCTCCTTTCTAGAAGCATGTGCCGTCCACCTCAGTCTTCCTGGAACAAAAAATAAAACTCCTTTTTTTGCTTCCCAAGTGACTCGAACTCCGGGCCCATTCCTCTTGCATATGGCGCCATTTCCATAAGCCCTAAGTGACATCTTCAGGCCACTTTTCCAAGCCTGTTTGTGTGTCAAATTTCACAAACTTTTTCTTTTAAGGCCACCTTGCCTTAATTTCCCCTTTTAAACCTTAAAACTCGTCATTTCTAGGTCATTTTTAAGTTTCAAAAAATTTTCGTTCACTCTCAGAACTTGACATTTCCTTACATTTCCAAGTTTCAGAAATGTTCACTTTCCTCTTTCGAGTCATTTCTAAATCATTTCCTTACATTTCCTAGTTTCCAAAAATGTTCATTTTCTCTTTTGAACTTAACATTTCCATACATTTCCAGGTTTCCAAAAATGTTCACTTTCCACTTTTGAATCATTTCCAAATCATTTCCGGGTTTCCAAAAATGTTCATTTCTAAATCATTTCCATGCATTTCTAAGACATTTCATTACATTTCCAAGACATTTCCTTTCATTTCCAACATTTCTAAAAATGCACTTTCCTTACATTTCCAAGGTTTCTAGAATTCACATAACACATTCATATCACAATAGACATGCTATTTCATAAAATTAAGCAAGAATGCACAAGCCCATTTTCATGTCCATAAACTCCTAAAAATTTTCCTTAAGGCCTCCTTCACCTAACTTCTCCTTTAAAAATAAAATTCCAATACTTTTCCAAGACTTCCTCCTACATCCTTGGATTCTCAAAACCCTTAAAACATGCTCAACCACACTTAAAGCCTACTAACACTTGAGTTATGCTCCAAACGCATAACCCCTAATCTAGGATGTTACACGGCTTCACACACGGGCGTGTTACCGACCATGTGGTACAAGTCAGTATACCCCCTAAATAGCACAAGGCTTAGCACATGGACATGTGACTTGGCCATGTTGCATAAGTCAGTATGCCTGGCACAGCCTGGTACATGGGCATGTATGGCCCTTTCGAAGGGCATACGGGTGTGTGGTTGGCCATGTGACCCAAGTCAATTTACTCTCCAGTTTTCACACGGGCATGTCCTCGGCCGTGAGATGCAAGTTTGAATGTAAACCCTGTTTTTACACGGTCTAAGTGAGGCACACGGCCTATTCACACGGGCGTGTGACACTTGAAATGTTGAAATTTTTCTAAGTTTCCAAAATTTTCATATGTTACCGATTTAGTCCCGAATGTATGATTTATGCTTTGTATGCTCGATTTAAGTATATATTGAATGTGAATGAATGATAAATGAGATGATATTTGATAAATGATTGTTCTGAACTGAGTTACAAATCCGGTAATGTCTCTTAACCTATTCCGGTGAAGGTTACGATTTAGGGGTGTTACACGACTCATGCGACCCTAGAGAACATTTCAGAATTTTGGGCCCACATATCCGTGTAGGCCCATACGTCCAATTCAACCTAGCCCATCTGGGCCACACGGCTACACACTCGCCTGTCACACGACACACGACCGGGCACTCGCCCATGTGGCGTCGACAGATCCCTTTTTTGGCTTTTGCCGAACCTCAATTTCTCGTGTTTTTGTTACACACCTGGTTCAGTTTTGATGCTACTGCAATCCTGAGACCACCAAAACCTATAATTGATTAAGGATACCAAGTCAAAAACTGAAACGATTATGAAAAACTAAAGTCCCCAAACCCAAAGTGCTCACCTTAGATGAATTGATGCACCTCAACGCCTTAACTCGTTGAAGGATTAAGTGCTTCCTGAGATTCTCCTAAACCGTCAACAGAACTAACGATTAATCCAACAATCGATTAATTACACACGAACTTTTCATAGAAAAAGTTTATGAAACGAACAACAAAATAAAAAAAATAAAATGCTACTTACGGAATACCCAAAAACAGACCAATTCCCCCTCCAAAATTCATTCAAACGGTGCAAGATTAAAGAAAGAGAAAAAAAAACTAGATGGAGAAGAAGAGAAGAAAAACCAAAACTAGAAGTTTGAGAAAGAACGTTAAAACCAATTAAAAATTAAAATCAAATAATTTAATTCAAATCCTATTAAATCTCAACCCCCACTATCCTACTAACTAACCTACTAACTCTCAACTACATTAGAGTTTCACTTCCATCGAACCTCTAACACATAACCGAAGCAAAAATTGTCACCCATTTTCATGCAAGGATTCGAACACTTAACCTCCAGTAAGCTAACTCCTTACCACTCGAACCAACAGCCTCATTCTGTTATGAGTTTACAAAAAAAAAAAAGCCCACCCAATAGGGATAAGGCTAGGATAAAAAATAACTGAATTTTCCAAAAGTGGGACTTGAACCCAAAACCTCATACACACACCAGAATACTTAACCACTGAAACAGATACATATTTTATGTTAGAATTTACAGAAACAAGGTTAAGAAATTTAGGGCGTTACACAAGGACTAATTCATAAAATCATTAAATATTTTTAGATTATTCCATTGATGAATTTGAAATATTTTTTAAGCTTAAGGGTAGAATACTAAGCTTGGTTGTTAAATAGGATCATTTTGTATAGTAATTTTTAGTAATTTTAATGTTAAAGGATTAATTTGTAAAAAGAGTAAATTTCATTGGATTTAGTATGAAATTTTGATGAATATAGGTTGTTTAGGAATCCTATGAAAATCGGCTAACATGAATTTTAGTTAAAAATGGTAGATTTGCAAGTTTTAGGTTTAGGGACTAAATTGCATAAAAGGTAAAACATTTGAGTTAATTTTGTAAATTTCCCATTAATAAGGGTTATAAGTTGATTTAATAATATTAAGTTATTTGAATAGTTTAATTGAATTAAAATTTACTATTTACATCACAAAATGAATCAAATGGATTTGAACTGAGGAAAAGCTAATGTGTTAGATTAGTCGTCGGCTTCATTTTTACAATGGTATTTGTCGAGGTAAGTTCGCAGTGTAACAATATATATGTGTGTTTCTTTATGATTATGTATATTATTTTCTAGTTAAATTGCAATATCCCGGGTTAGGGGCTATTTTGTAATTGCATTGTTTGCATGTGGTTGGTATTGCAATGGGGTTGTTTTGATGCTTTAAGGGCTTAGTCGTGAGTTTAGCATAAGCCGGAATGGTAGGAAAAATTTTAGTTTTAAGTATTAGGGGAGAGGAGCTGAGGAAGCTGGGGTTTAAAGGTTTTAATTGGTGAAAATTAGCACAAGAGTTGAGCTAGTAGAGTGGCAAAGTGTGCGCCACTTGGAGCTTGGGTGTGGCGTCATTTGCAAGGGGAGAGGTCCTGTGTTCAAGCTGCGAAAATCCCACCTTTTTGCTTCTATTTTGACGACATGGAGGGGAGGAGTTGTAGGCAGTTCAAACTCTGCCTAAGACCAAGTCAAGTATTCAAACGGTGGGTGGAGAGGAAATTGTGGAGGTTGACTAGTTCAAACTAGTTTGTATTAGTGGATGGGAGTGTTTGGGGGTAGTGGCCGAAAGTTGGATGCTTCATGGGGAGAGAGTGGCCGGTTTTGGTAAGTGGGAATGGGAGTGCCGAAATTTCTTTTAGCATTTTGTGCATTTTTCGTCATTAGGAGTTTAAACCGAATTCTCTCTTTTGTTAATAGCTAGCCGAAATTCCATTTGTTTTCTTCCATTTTTCTTCTTGAAAACCGAAAGTCCAAGTAGCATAAGCCGAATTAGCTTTATTCTTTTGGTTCTCTTACTAGCCGAATGCTCTTTTGTGTTCCTATTTCCACTTTGCTTTCACTTCTTTTCTTTTTGTGATCCCTTGGCCGAACCGCATATCCTCCCTATCTTTTCTTTTCGTTTTTCATTGTGTGTCAGAAGCTATCGTTCTCTCCCTCTCATATTTTTCTCTCAAATCTTGAAACTCTTGAGCCGAACCTTCCTGCAACTTGTGGTCAATCTTTTCTTTTCTTGAACCCCACTTCTTTGTTCTGCTTTCAAGTTTATAACTGAAATCCCCTGGTGCTGCCGAAACCTCCCTCTTTCATTTGTTTCCATTTTGGTCGAATAGTAGTGGGGTGTGGAGTTCTTTTAGTTCGATTTTCATTCAAGCTCGGAGGAAGGTAAGTATAGGCCGAATGTTCAATTCTTCTCTCCCTGGTTCTTGGTTGATTTTGAGTTGGTTAAGAGCCGATTTTGGCCTTTGTTAATAAGAGCTAATCTTTGGTGTTGAAACCGATTTCATTATAGGGCATCCGAGATTTCGAAGCAGTCAACTGAAGTCTCTATCGTTGGGTAGTCGATTGGTAAGTGGTGGTAAGGGATGGTTCTATTAGTTCATTCTTTTAGTGTTTCGTTAAATCAAAGGTTTCAAAGGATTAACTCTTCTTCTTAATAGGGTGTGCCGATTGTTAAAGGAGAACCATCGGTTGGTTTGGGATTTGGTAGGAAACCAAATCATTTGTGAGGTAAGTTTAAATAGTAACCCCTTGGGTTTAATGGTTTTGGCCGAATGGTGTAGATGTCTAATGCTCCTGTTTGGCCGATTATAGGAGCAAGGTAATCAAGGGGCTTAGATCAGTTCGTCGGGTTTTAAGGGCTTGCGTTTTAGCAGGTGTGTAAACTAACACACTCTTGTTTAGTAATATGATTAATAACCTGATTACTTATTAAGGTTGAAACAATACGGTTGGTTGATGTGATACCCAATGGGGTATGCATACGGATCTGGGTAAGTCCGTATTATTATGAGTTCCATTAGTGGTTATGATATCATGGTTGCTGATGTATGTGATATGAGATGCAATATTAAACATATTAGCATGACCGCATGATTTGCATGAATTGCATATTGTACATGAGTCAGTATGACATGTATGGGTGATATGAGAGGAGGGGGAATATGATATCCGTGTCTTTGGGACACCAGAGGTTTGGCACCTCCAGTGGTTTGGTACCACAGATGATATTTTGTAACTTTGGGTCACCAGAGATTTGGCACCTCAGCGTCTCGGCCCAGTGGCTTAGCACCACAGTGGGTGGGCCCCACAGTTGATATAACGGGATTGACGCCAGTGATTTGGTATCACATGATGGGTTGGCCCCATCATTGGATTCGTGACTTCGGTCACCAGTGATTTGGTATCACATTGTGTCTTTGGGACACCAGAGGTTTGGCACCTCATAGCGCCTCGCCCCGGTGGCCGTACCACGTGGGTTGGCCCCTGAGATGATTATCTGGGATTGACGCCGGTGATTTGGTATCACACGATGGGTTGGCCCCATCATTGGATTATTCGTGACTTTGGGTCACCAGTGGTTTGGCACCACACTTGTGGATATCGTGACTTTGGGTCACCAGTGGTTTGGCACCACCAGTGGTTTGGTACCACACGGGGTAGAAGGGTGTTATGGATGGTTAGGATCGGGTGCATTAATTGTATTGCTCTGTTGATGTGTGTTAGTATGCTATATATATCGGGAGAGGGACTTATGCACTAAGTCATGCGACTCACCTTCTCCTTTGACATTTCAGGTGACACCTAGTTGCGGACATGGAGCCGGGATGGACTCGAGGTGCTCATGCCATGAATAAAATGGGATTTGCTCTGGTTTAAACTTGGTACTTAATTTCTTTTATTTTCCTTTGGTTTTGTTGGGATTGTAAAAGGCCTTTTAAGATTATGTTTTGATTATTTATACTGCTTTGACTTGATTTCAAATATGTCCTAATAAATTGTTGGTTAACATTGGATAAAAACTTGGATATAAAATGAGGTTTTCAAATCTACAACGCGATACGTTTTAAACTTTACCATCGGGTATCACGCTGTAATTTAAAATAGATGTAACCCAAACGTTTCCAAAAATTTAGAGAATTTTTCACACCAAGCTCAAATTATTTTTAAGCAACAAGAAGGAATTACTTGGATTCTCAAACGATATGGATTTGTTTTACTTATGAAATCAACCAACTTTTCAGATTTCTGGGTTTTCAAAATACACTACCAGTTTTAAGACAATCATGCCCAAAATTTTGACAAGTATAAAATATGACTAAGAGTTTTTCCATCGAAATCTTTAACCTAAAACCTAACCCCTCAAACACGTTTTTCCCGTAACATACCAGATTCGGTCGTGGTGTATTGACCGGGTTTGGGGTGTTACAATTGTGGTATCAGAGTCAGGTTCAAAGGCTCGGCTGTGGGCCTGAGGCCCAAAATGTTTTCAAAAGTCTATTTTAAGTGTTCTTATGAATTTGAAAGGCATGGCACCGAGTCTCCGACACCAGTTCGTCCAGGTAAGTACCCCTTCCTATTGCTTGTGATTTGTTGGATGTAATGTGATTGGATGATTAGCAATAGTAAGATTTCTTTAGAAACTGAAACTGATAGGATTCTGTGAACTCGCGAAAACAAAACTTCTTAAATATTCATAAGACTTTGCTTTAAAACAGTGGAATAATTACTGATGCATAAGACTCCTAAATCAGATACGTAGAGATTCTAGTCATGAGTACTCGGGGTGGACGTGGTCGTAATACACGTGGACGTGGTCGCGGTAGGATGACAGTTTCTGAACCCGTAGGATCTGGTCAGGGGTCAGAAAATGAGATACCGGTACCACCACCAGCTGGAGGTGGTGAGTTTCAGGATCAGACTGGGGATGACGCGGTGTCACAGGCGATGCTGCGAGTGTTAGAAAGGGTAGTTGGAGTAGGTGGAGGCGCAGGAGCTAGGAAATCTGTGCCTGAGCGACTCCGGGCAAACGGGGCCGAATTCTTTCGAGGTGTTTCTGGTGTTGCTCCCAGCACGGCTGAGTATTGGTTGGAGGTGACAGAGCGGATCATGGATGATTTAGACCTGACTGCTGAGGAGAAGCTGAAGGGCATAGTATCGCTTCTTAGGGATGAGTCATACCAGTGGTGGCTCACGGTTCGGGACAGTGTTGCAGCAAAGGATCTTACGTGGGATTATTTTAGGGCTGCTTATCAGAAAAAGTACGTTGGAGCTAGTTACGTCGACGCGCAGCGAAAAGCATTTCTGAGGCTTGTTCAGGGGAGTAAGTCTGTGTCAGAGTATGAGGCCGAGTTCTTGAAGCTGAGTCGGTATGCTAGGGGCATTGTAGCTACTAAACACGAGAGGTGTGTTCGTTTCGAGGATGGTCTGAGAGACGAGTTGAGATCGCTGATTGCTCCTCAACAAGAGCGTGAGTTTGCTGTCCTGGTTGAGAAGGCTAAGGTAGCCGAGGGTGTGAAAGAGTCTGTAAGGCAAGGCATGGATAAAAACAGGCATAAGAGTAGTTTTGGGTCTTCTGGGTCGTCGGGTAATCCTCAGAAAAGGGCTAGGCTGAGTGGGCCGAATCAGTCTGGTAGGCCTGTTGCTGTTAATCAGGGACCACCTCAGTGTAACCGTTGTGGGAAATCTCATTGGGGAGGCTGCTGGACCGGTGGAAAAGGTTGTTTTGAGTGTGGTTCTCTGGATCACCGTGTGAGGGACTGTCCACGTAAGTTGGCTAGGATTCAGTCTGAGAGTCAGGGCCGTACTCAGTTCAGGAATAATGGACTGCCACCGCAGAGGGGTCGTGGTAATGACAGAGGAGGTAATGGTTCTGGTCGGGGCCGTAGAGCACCGGGCAGAGGTGCGAATAGTTCTGAGGCAAGACAGCCTAGGTTGGTGTATGCAGCGAGGCGCCGAGAGGAGGGCGACGCACCGGACGTCATAACCGGTACGTTTTTTATCTTTAGTTCTCTATTTACTGCTTTGATTGATGTGGGTTCAACACATTCTTACGTTGCTAGTAGTATAGTAGAGACCATGGACTTAGACTCTGAAACTACTTCTAGGCAGATAACTATAATTAGCCCTCTAGGTCATTTTGTAGTTGTAGATAAGCTGTTTAAGGATGTACCCCTAGAACTCCAAGGGGTAGTGTTTTTGGCTGATCTGATGGAACTGCCGTTTGGGGAGTTCGATATGATCCTTGGGATGGACTGGTTGGCTAAGTACCAGGCGAGATTGGATTGCGCGGCTAAGCGCATGGTTCTTAAGACGTCGGAGGGTGATGAAGTGGTTATGATAGGTAATAGGAGAGATTACTTATCAAACGTGGTATCTGCTCTGAAAGCTAAGAAGATGGTCAGGAAGGGATGTGAAGCGTATGTGGTTCACGTATATGCCTTGGAGGTTAAGGAGTCTGCTGTAGAGAAGGTTCGGACAGTTAAGGAATTTGCTGATGTGTTTCCAGAGGAGCTTCCGGGTTTGCCATCGGATCGTGAGGTAGAGTTCGGGATAGACCTGTTACCCGGAACTGCGCCAGTGTCTATTGCTCCGTATAAGATGGTGCCAAAGGAATTAGTGGAGCTTAAGGCTCAGATCCAGGAGTTATTGGATCAGGGTTTTATCAGGCCAAGTGTTTCACCTTAGGGAGCGCCGGTACTCTTTGTAAAGAAGGAAGATGGTACGATGCGGATGTGTATAGACTACCGCCAGTTGAATAAGCTGACGATTAAAAACAAGTATCCGTTGCCACGGATAGACGACTTGTTTGATCAGCTTAAGGGTGCTTCGGTATTCTCAAATATTGATTTAAGGTCAGCGTATCACCAGTTAAAGGTGAAGGAAGTGGATATGCACAAGACAGCGTTTCGGACTCGGTATGGGCACTATGAATTTCTGGTAATGCCGTTCGGGTTGACTAATGCGCCGGCAGCATTCATGGATATGATGAATAGGGTGTTCCAGCAGTAGTTGGATCAGTTCGTCGTGGTTTTCATAGACGACATCTTGGTGTACTCAAGGACAGAGGAAGAGCATGATGCGCATTTGCGAGTGGTGCTATAGATTTTTAGGGAAAAGCAGCTCTATGCTAAGTTTAGTAAGTGCGAGTTCTGGCTTAAAGAAGTGACTTTCTTGGGTCATGTAGTGTCAGCTGAGGGGATTAGGGTAGATCCTCGGAAGGTTGAGGCAGTTTTGGATTGGAAGCCCCCTAAGTCAGTTGCTGAGATTCGGAGTTTTCTGGGTTTAGGAGGATACTACCGAAGGTTTGTCGAGGGTTTTTCATTGATCGCAGCACCGATGACCAAGTTGTTAAGAAAAGGGATTCCATTTGTTTGGACTGAGAAACAGCAGGAAAGTTTCGATAAGCTTAAGAAGATTTTGACAGAAGCTCCGGTCTTGATTCCACCTGAGGCTGGTAAGGAATTCACAGTCTATTGTGATGCATCACATACGGGATTGGGTTGTGTCTTTGATCGCAGGAAGGAAAGGTTGTGGCTTACGCATCTCGTAGGCCGAGGCCACATGAGGTCAACTATCCGACGCATGATTTGGAGTTAGCGGCTGTAGTCTTCGCTTTGAAGATTTGGAGGCACTACTTGTACGGAGAGAGATCGATAGTCTACACAGATCACAAGAGTCTGAAGTACCTTTTGATTCAGAAGGATTTGAACCTCAGGCAGCACAGATGGATTGAGTTGCTTAAAGACTACGACTGTTCGATTGAGTATCATCCGGGCAAGGCTAACGTGGTGGCTGACGCGTTGAGCCGTAAGGTTGTTTCAGATTTAAGAGTAATGTTTGCCCATTTAAGTTTGTATGACGACGGAAGTATTCTGGCAGAGTTGCAGGTTAAGCCTACTTGGGTTGAGCAGATTAAAGAGAAACAGTTAGGGGATGAGGTTTTGAGTGCGCAGAGGTTGCAGGTGCAGGATAGTGGTTTGGATGGTTACAGCTTTCTAGTGATGGGGTGCTATGTTTTCAAGGAAAAGCTTGTATGCCTAAGGATGTTGAGCTGAGGCAGAAGATTCTTCAGGACGCACATAGCAGCCCTTATGCTATGCATCCTGGAGGTAGTAAGATGTATAGGGATCTTAGGGAGCAGTTTTGGTGGCAGTGCGAAGAGGAAGTGACAGGTTTGTGGGAAGTGTCCGACTTGTCGCCAGTCAAGGCCGAACATCGATTCTGCCGTCGTGGTTGCTTCACCAAAGTGAAGATTCCTCGATGGAAGTGGGAAAGGATAACCATGGATTTCGTCGGTGGTTTATCGCCACGCCAAGCAAGAAAGATTCAGTTTGGGTAATTGTGGATCGTCTGACTAAATCAGCTCACTTTATTCCGGTGAGAGTTGACTACTCACTTCAGAAGTTAGCGAAGCTGTATGTGTCAGAGATAGTGAGGCTGCACGGTGTGCCAGTATCGATCATCTCGGATAGGGATCCCAGATTTACGTCGAGGTTTTGGAGAGCGTTGCATCAGGCTTTGGGTACGCGTTTGGATTTTCAAAGATCGCCACCCATGATCGACGGCAGTCGAAAAGGGTTATTCAGATCTTAGAGGATATGCTGAGAGTTGTGTTCTGGACTTCAGAGGTAGTTGGGAAGAGTTTCTGCCATTAGCTGAGTTCGCCTACAACAATAGTTTCCAAGCGAGCATCAAGATGGCACCATATGAGGCGTTGTATGGTAGGAAGTGTCGCTCACCTACGTATTGGACGGAGTTAGGTGAACGTCAGTTGTTGGGACCCGAGTTGGTTGCTGAGACCGAAGATAAGGTGAAGGTGATTCAGGCTCGATTGAAGGAAGCTTCAGACCGACAGAAGTCTTATGCCGATCTTAAGCAGAGAGACATAGAATTTGCTGTGGGGGATCAAGTTTTTCTGAAGGTCTCGCCATGGAAGAAGGTGTTGAGGTTCGGAAGGAAAGGCAAGCTAAGTCCAAGGTTTATTGGGCCGTATAAGGTACTGAGACGAGTGGGACCAGTAGCGTATCAACTTGAGTTGCCAGCAGAGCTAAGTCAGATTCACGACGTATTTCACGTTTCGATGCTTCGGCATTATCGTTCGGATCCATCGCATGTAGTAGCAGTGGAAGAGATCGAGGTAAATCCAGACTTGACCATGGAAGAAGTACCAGTGCAGATTCTAGATCGGGATGTGAAGGTTCTGCTAAGAAGTCAGTGCCTTTGGAAAAGGTACTTTGGCGGAACCATGGCGTGGAGGAAGCTACGTGGGAACCCAAGGATGTGATGAGACAGCAATACCCACAACTCTTTTGACAGATAATTTCGAGGCAGAAATTCTTTTTAAGGGGTGTAGAACTGTAATATCCCGGGTTAGGGGCTATCTTGTAATTGCATTGTTTGCATGTGGTTGGTATTGCAATGGGGTTGTTTTGATGCTTTAAGGGCTTAGTCGTGAGTTTAGCATAAGCCGGAATGGTAGGAAAAATTTTAGTTTTAAGTATTAGGGGAGAGGAGCTGAGGAAGCTGTGGTTTAAAGGTTTTAATTGGTGAAAATTAGCACAAGAGTTGAGCTAGTAGAGTGGCAAAGTGTGCGCCACTTGGAGCTTGGGTGTGGCGTCATTTGCAAGGGGAGAGGTCCTGTGTTCAAGCTGCGAAAATCCCACCTTTTTGCTTCTATTTTGACGACATGGAGGGGAAGAGTTGTAGGCAGTTCAAACTCTGCCTAAGACCAAGTCAAGTATTCAAACGGTGGGTGGAGAGGAAATTGTGGAGGTTGACTAGTTCAAACTAGTTTGAATTAGTGGATGGGAGTGTTTGGGGGTAGTGACCGAAAGTTGGATGCTTCATGGGGAGAGAGTGGCCGGTTTTGGTAAGTGGGAATGGGAGTGCCGAAATTTCTTTTGGCATTTTGTGCATTTTCGGTCATTAGGAGTTTAAACCGAATTCTCTCTTTTGTCAATAGCTAGCCGAAATTCCATTTGTTTTCTTCCATTTTTCTTCTTGAAAACCAAAAGTCCAAGTAGCATAAGCCGAATTTGCTTTATTTTTTTGGTTCTCTTACTAGCCGAATGCTCTTTTGTGTTCCTATTTCCACTTTGCTTTCACTTCTTTTCTTTTTGTGATCCCTTGGCCGAACCGCATATCCTCCCTATCTTTTTCTTTTCGTTTTTCATTGTGTAAGCCGAAGCTATCGTTCTCTCCCTCTCATATTTTTCTCTCAAATCTTGAAACTCTTGAGCCGAATCTTCCTGCAACTTGTGGTCAATCTTTTCTTTTCTTGAACCCCACTTCTTTGTTCTGCTTTCAAGTTTATAGCCGAAATCCCCTGGTGCTGCCGAAACCTCCCTCTTTCATTTGTTTCCATTTTGGCCGAATAGTAGTGGGGTGTGGAGTTCTTTTAGTTCGATTTTCATTCAAGCTCGGAGGAAGGTAAGTATAGGCCGAATGTTTAATTCTTCTCTCCCTGGTTCTTGGTTGATTTTGAGTTGGTTAAGAGCCGATTTTGGCCTTTGTTAATAAGAGCTAATCTTTGGTGTTGAAACCGATTTCATTATAGGGCATCCGAGATTTCAAAGCAGTCAACTGAAGTCTCTATCGTTGGGTAGTCGATTGGTAAGTGGTGGTAAGGGATGGTTCTATTAGTTCATTCTTTTAGTGTTTTGTTAAATCAAAGGTTTCAAAGGATTAACTCTTCTTCTTAATAGGGTGTGCCGATTGTTAAAGGAGAACCATCGGTTGGTTTGGGATTTGGTAGGAAACCAAATCATTTGTGAGGTAAGGTTAAATAGTAACCCCTTGGGTTTAATGGTTTTGGCCGAATGGTGTAGATGTCTAATGCTCTTGTTTGGCCGATTATAGGAGCAAGGTAATCAAGGGGCTTAGATCGGTTCACAAAGTTTTAAGGGCTTATGTTTTTAGGGTGTGTAAACTAACACACTCTTGTTTAGTAATATGATTAATAACCTGATTACTTATTAAGGTTGAAACAATACGGTTGGTTGATGTGATACCCAATGGGGTATGCATACGGATCCGGGTAAGTCCGTATTATTATGAGTTCCATTAGTGGTTATGATATCATGGTTGCTCATGTATGTGATATGAGATGCAATATTAAACATATTAGCATGACCGCATGATTTGCATGAATTGCATATTGTACATGAGTCAGTATGACATGTATGGGTGATATGAGAGGAGGGGGAATATGATATCCGTGTCTTTGGGACACCAGAGGTTTGGCACCTCCAGTGGTTTGGTACCACAGATGATATTTTGTGACTTTGGGTCACCAGAGGTTTGGCACCTCAGCGTCTCGTCCCAGTGGCTTAGCACCACAGTGGGTTGGCCCCACAGTTGATATAACGGGATTGACGCCAGTGATTTGGTATCACACGATGGGTTGGCCCCATCATTGGATTCGGGACTTCGGTCACCAGTGATTTGGTATCACATTGTGTCTTTGGGACACCAGAGGTTTGGCACCTCATAGCATCTCGTCCAGTTGGGTGGCCGTACCACAGTGGGTTGGCCCCACAGATGATTATACGGGATTGACGCCAGTGATTTGGTATCACACGATGGGTTGGCCCCATCATTGGATTATTCATGACTTTGGGTCACCAGTGGTTTGGCACCACACTTGGGGATATCGTGACTTTGGGTCACCAGTGGTTTGGCACCACCAGTGGTTTGGTACCACACGGGGTAGAAGGGTGTTATGGATGGTTAGGATCGGGTGCATTAATTGTATTGCTCTGTTGATGTGTGCTAGTATGCTATATATATCGGGAGAGGGACTTATGCACTGAGTCATGCGACTCACCTTCTCCTTTGACATTTCAGGTGACACCTAGTTGCGGACATGGAGCCGGGATGGACTCGAGGTGCTCATGCCATGAATAAAATGGGATTTGCTCTGGTTTAAACTTGGTACTTAATTTCTTTTATTTTCCTTTGGTTTTGTTGGGATTGTAAAAGGCCTTTTAAGATTATGTTTTGATTATTTATACTACTTTGACTTGATGTCAAATATGTCCTAATAAATTGTTGGTTAACATTGGATAAAAACTTGGATATAAAATGAGGTTTTCAAATCTACAACGCGATACGTTTTAAACTTTACCATCGGGTATCACGCTGTAATTTAAAATAGATGCAACCCAAACGTGTCCAAAAATTTAGAGAAATTTTCACACCAAGCTCAAATTGTTTTTAAGCAACAAGAAGGAATTACTTGGATTCTCAAACGATATGGATTTGTTTTACTTATGAAATCAACCAACTTTTCAGATTTCCGGGTTTTCAAAATACACTACCAGTTTTAAGACAATCATGCCCAAAATTTTGACAAGTATAAAATATGACTAAGAGTTTTTCCATCGAAATCTTTAACCTAAAACCTAACCCCTCAAACAAGTTTTTCCCGTAACATACCAGATTCGGTCGTGGTGTATTGACCGGGTTTGGGGTGTTACATAAATTGTAATAAATGTGAAATTTCATTGTTTACTTGTAAATTATTAAATGTTGCAATTAAGTATAAATGTTGTAAATTATTAAATGTTGCAATTAAGTATAAATGGACAACGAATATCTGATAGTGGTAAATCTTGTGGTTGCACAATATTGAAATGAATGTAACAAATTAATATTATGTGTATGGAAATAAAAAGTGCCTCTGAATGGTTGATTTATTGATATTATTAATTTAAGTATAATGCCCAATAGAGCATAGTAAACGGTTAGGTTTAGTATGCGCGCTTGTATGGGATCGCACTTCGGTGCCTCTGTTTGCATTTTGGTGCCTCTGTATTTACACTACGGTGCTTCTTTTAGCATTTCAATGCTTTCTGGTGTGTTTTGGGGGAAACCTGAGTATCCGAGTCAATTTACTATAGTTTAATGGGCCATGAAATTTTATGTTTAAATGTTAAAGTACTTTTTGAATTGGATTTATGTACAACGATATGTTTGTGTATATATGTAAATGTATGGAAACATGGATTGCTTTGGTTTGAGCCAATGTGTATATTGAATTATATGAGATAAATGTTTTGATTAGTATAGTTTCATAATGAATATTAATGCCTTGGTGTAAATAAGTTATATAGTTATGCTTGTGGTGTGTTTAGAGAATTAAATGGTTATATGAGTATTTTCTGAGTATTCAAGGTTGTTTTATTTGGTTCAACGGGTAAATAAAACTTTAAAGGGTATATGGTTACATGAAATGAACTATGATTTTTGAGTAACGATATGGATTATGATGAAATGTGTAATTGAAAGGAAAAGATGGTTTAGCATATTTGTATGAGTGGTGAATTTTGAAAGTGAAATGTTAGATATGGTTTATATCATGTTTTGATTGGAATTATATATGCAATGTTACACCAACTAACCTTGTGAGGTGGTGTGAATAGGAAAGGAAGGTTGGCTTATGACATAAGGAAATTATGTTTGGTTGTTTAACAAAAAATGTAACACCCCAAACCCGGCCTAGAAGTTAGGCCCGAATCTGGCGTGCCACATGGAAGTGTTTTTCAAAACCATCTTTGCAATTGTAAAAAAACTTGTTTGAGAATTACAGCCTCTTTGTTAAAACCCAAAACACTTAAGCAATTGTGTCTACGTGAAAACATAATTATCTTTAATAAACCTTTTCGGTTGCGAAAATATATTTGAAATAAACGATTTATGAAAATGTGACGTTTGAAATAGAGTTGCAAAAGCATTTTGAAATATTGCGGAAATGTAGATAAAATACAAGTATTTTTGAGAGATTAATTGATGAATAAAAAATCACGGAATTGAACTTTAAAATCGTGACTTTTGAAAATGTCGTTAAAAATTTGAAGAAAATTCGAGTTAAATCATATTTGTAAAAGTTTATTTTGAATTCCATTTGTTAATCAATTTTGGAAAACCTTTATTTAAGTTTTTAGAAAATTTCCCATTTAAAACAATTTGAGCAAAATATAGAATACGTCAAACATAGAGCAATATAAAATAAACCAGAGGCCTTATTACAACATTTAACCCAAAATAGTAAAGTGAAAATAAACCATTTCTGAAGTATGGCCTCCCTCGAGTCATCCATAGCCCAAGTTCATATCATCAAGCGTTACCTACAAGGGTTAAGGGAAAGGGGGGTGAGTTACAAGAACTTAGTATGTAACCCACTTACCATAGTTCACTGGGCCAAAACCATTTAAGCATTTAATTAGGCCTGAGCCCATTTACAAATATAACAATTTAACATGTGTAGAATGCATGTGATATGCAATTCCCAAACCAAACCTAAATTTCTATCCGTTACACACCACCTGTACCAACCAGCACACCTATAGGGAGCTTTAGTCACCCACCCCGCCAACACACCAAACTGGGCATTTAGCCATATATTAAACTAGGCAATTAAGCCATGTATCAAACTGGGCACGAAGCCATGTATCAAACTGGGCACGAAGCCATATATCAAACTGGGCATTAAGCCATTTATCAATTTGTGGATAAGCCACCAGAATTTTATAGCAGAGCTACCAGAACTTCTCTTCATCATTATCCCATCCCATGCAAATCATGTATGTAATGCATAACAAATCACAATATAACAACAATAATTTATTCGGATATTTATCACAAAATTATGGCCAATTATTAATCAAAAAGGCCCATTAAGCAAAATATTAGATTTGGCCCATTTAGCAAAATATCATATTGGCCCACTTAGCAAAATATCAGATTGGCCTATTTAGCAAAATATCACATTGGCCCATCTAACCATAACATCAAATTGGCCCATTAATCAATATGTCCATTCGGCCCATAAGGCAATATGTCAATTCGGCCCATTAAGCAAATTATCAAACGGCCCATATAGAAAATCATTGGATTGGCCCATTAAGCAATTTCATATTTCGGCCCATTAGTGACAATATAACAATTCGGCCCATTAACACTTTGCAAATCGGCCCAACAAGGGCATTTTTGTAATTTGGAAATCGTACCCGCTAAGGGTCATTCGGTAATCTCGCAACCCAGGGGTATTTCGGTAATTTACCCTCTAAGGGTATTATGATAATTTCGCACCCTAGGCTTAACTACTAATTTGGGGCATAAAATCGAAACTGTCCAACTGCATCATACTGACTAAATTGACCATAACTCGAGTTAGAAAACTCGAAATCTAAATCCATAAATTTTCCTCGAAACTAGACTCATATATACTTCTCCTATAATTTTTCTAGAATTTTTAGCGCAACCGTTTAGTACAGTTTATTCCTTAATGTTTCCCTTGTTTCACTGTCCAATGATTCTGACCTCTCTTACCTTAATCTCCAATATCTTACTGTACGCTTTTCATATACTGCTCCCACTTGTTTCTTTTGAAAATAGGTTCACTAAGGAATCCATACATATCAATTATTGCTCTTAATTCACTTTGTACGATTTTATACGATTTTTCCAAGATAGAATAGAATACCCCAAAGTCATTCAGAACCAGTCTCACTAAAATCTACATATCTCAGAATATAAAATTCCTTTTCCTTCTCCGTTTCTTCCATATTAAAATAGATATAGTAAGATTTGATTTCATATCTTATTCACTTTGTAATTCCTTTTCTCCTATTTTTCGTGATTTTTCAAATACACGACACTGTTTCTGACTGAAACTATTTTATTACAAAATACGATTACCACTACGATCATACGCACACCCGAGTGATCACGGATGCCGGTTTTCGATTTTCTTCGGTATTTCGACCGATTCACAAAATATTTCATACAAAATTTCATAGAAGTGTGAGATTACACACCATATACGGAAGGTACGGGATTACCCACCTTATTAGGAATCTGTAACACGATACTCTCCGCGGCACCTAAAGGTACAATCGGTCAACTATTAGTCCAAAACCCAATTTACAACTTCAACCAAATATTGTTATTGATTAACAATCTATCACTTACCAACAATCTGAGTCTCTTATTACGAGGGATAGGTGTTCGATTGGCCCTCCGATAAAGTACTTCGAGTCCTTAGAAGTGATTAACACAAAAATAATGTTAGCCACACCTTATTCGGCTTGAGAAAGAATCACCATAATACACCCCCTTCACCTATATACAGCTTGGAAGAAAAAGAAAAAGAAATGAAAAGAGGAATATACGATCACTTACCGATTTGATTAAGAAGAGATTGTCCAACACGAAAGGAAAAGAAATGGTGAAGAAGTAGGGTGGTAATAGGTTCGGCTATGGAGAGAATCGAACAATGATATTAGGCTAACAAGGATGGTGGAAAGAAAATGAGTATGTGACAAACAAAAGAGAAAAGCAATGCATTATTGTGCTAATATGTTTCAGCAAGGAGGGTTGCAAAATTGGGAGAAATGACACAAAGTTGTCAAAGGGATTTTTAGCCACAACAAAGCTAAGACTTTACCAAAAGCCAAAATAAAAATTTCAGCCACTTATCTACCCCAAAACCGTCCACATGCATCCCCCCTTAAGATAAGAGTTTGGCCACCCAAACTTTCCAAAACATCACCCACGAAATAAGCCTCATGTCCCCTTTCTTTCCTATTTCTCTTGATTCCTTTCCCCAACTTCAACCTTGCCTTATTCTTATAGCCACCTTACCAAAAGTAATGAAGTCCAACCTAGCCATAATTACTCCTTGGCCGACACTTAAGGAAGGAATGCAAAAATAAAAGTCAAAATGCTCACAAAGTGATTCAAACCTCTTCCCTCAAGGTCCATCACTTGACGCCATAACCTCTTTACTAATTACTCAATTATGCTAACAAATTACTCATCTATTTCCATAAGCCTTGATGCCACTTACAAACTCTCCTTAATAAGCTTAATCACAAAATTTTACTAAGGCCCAACTCGAACCCAGAACTTCATAGAAACCTCGTAACCTTCCAAATTCACTTAAGTAATAAGTCTAATTTGAAATAATTCCATTCTTTTGTTCTCAAAATCTTAAACACTCCTACGTCGAAGGCCCATTGGGCCCCATCCTACTAGGCCCAATTTCAGGATGTTACATAAAATGTTCGATAAGTTAAGTTTCTTTATACGAACTTACTAAACATTAATTGCTTACAACGTTGTTTTTCACTGTTTTGTAGTTCATCAGAAGCTCAACTTGTAACACCCCTTACCCGTATTCAACGCTGGAACAGGGTACGAGGCATTACCGAACTCACAACACAAGCAATCATACAATTCCGAGTCATAAATTTGCGTCCAAATTAAAATCATTCATACTCAATCAGAAAGCCCCTAATACGAGCCTACAAGGCCCAAAACATGTTTTAGTAGTGGTTCGAGACTAAACCAAGCACTTAGGAAATTTTTTACAAAACTTAGAAAATTTTTGCTAGAAACAGGGGTCACACGCCCGTGTAGTTTTGGGACACTCCCGTGTGGGCAATCCATGTGGTCACACACGCCCGTGTCCCTAACCGGTGTAACTCTCTGTTTGTAACTCGTGAACAAATTGAAGTCACACGGCCAAGTCACACGCCCGTGTGTTAGGCCGTGTGGTCGATTTAATTTTCATGATTTTTTATAAAATAGGTGCAGACTTCACACACTTGGGACACACGCTCGTACCTGAGGCCGTGCCCCTCGCACAGACGAGACACACGCCCATGTCTCTGCCCGTGTGCTCAATTCTGAGCATTCTGTTTCTCAAAATTTAGGGTGCAGGGGACATACGGTCAGAACACATGCCCATGGGACAGACCGTGTGGACAAAATAAAGGCTATTTATCAAGCCATTTTCCACCCTCATTTGCACACACTTGTACACAACTTCAATGGCATAATTTATAGCACAAACAAGCAACCAATACCATCATAACTAAGGCCTAAACATGTCATTTACAAGCCAACATCTATCATGCTTGAAAACATCATACTTTGCCAAACTCAAGCATACCACAAGCACATCCACAAACATTCAATATGACTACTTTCAATATGTATAGTCTAGCCCAATTTCACTAGCTTACCAACAAGCCAATTCTCCTCATTTAACACCTAAATTATTTAGCCACAATCATTCATCAACCAAGCAAATAAAAGGCATATCACAAAAAACATTAGCCCATGCATAACTCACATCCAAATTAACCAAGATAGGCCATCTTTCAAGGCCTTATACAAAATATAACATTTATTAATTACAAGCCAATACTTTTGGCCAAATCATAATGACACATATACCTAAAATGACCAAGTCCCTATACATGCCATATACTTAAAATGCTAAATTTCATCAATACCCAAAATGATAGTTTTGATAGTGTGAGGCGAATCCCCGATGATGTAACATCCTAAAATTCGGGATTTTATGTTTTTACATTACATCATGCATTAGCCTAGTTAAGAATGATAATTGTGTATGTTTAGGGGTCCTAAGAAGGCTTGGGACTGAGTTGGGCCTTAGCAAAATTTTTGTGTTTAAGCACTTAAAGGAGAGAAGGTAAGTGGCATCAAAACTTAAGGAAATAAGTGTGTATTTTGCTAGCACAAGAGGAGCTAGTAGTAGAGTGGTGTGGCGTCACATGAAGGAGCTTAAGGGGTGGAGTTCGAATCCCACCTATTGCAAAATTTTGAATTATTTTGTGCTTTTTTTCCAAAGTGTAGGACCAAGGCTTTAAATAAGGTAAGGAAGACTTTTTATTGATGGAAAGAAGACTAAGAAAATAAGGTAAGGAGGAGAGTAAGGAAAGAAGTAAGAAGGGGGATATGTTGGTCGAATATTTGGAATGTGCTTGGAATAGAATTTTTGGTCAACCATGACCTTTTTGGTGAATGAAGTACAAAGTTTTGGTAGGGGGAGTTAGGGAGCCGATTTTTCTTATGGTTTTTGTGCAAATTTGTGCATGAAAGGTTTTGGTTTCTTTTAGCATTTTGGGTACTTTTCTTTTTCAACTTCTTTTTCCCCTTATTTTGGCCGAAACACTCTAGCACATTTGTCCATCTTTCTCTCTTGTTTTGCCGAAACCCTCAATCCATTCTTGCTCATTTTTCCTTTGTTAGCCAAAACTATCTAGCATTCTTTCTCCATCTTTTCTTTTCTTTTCTTTTTGACATTTCTTCAACCATTCTCACTTTTCTTAAATCAACACTACCTTGTAACCGAATTTTCTTTGTTCAATTCTCTCCATAGTCGAACCTATTAACACCTTACCTCTTCAATATTTCTTTTTCTTTTGTGTTGGGCACTCTCTTCTTGACCGAATCGGTAAGTGAACTTATTCCCCTCTTTTCATTTCATTTTCATTTTCTTTTCTTCCTAGCCGAATATGTCTGTCCATCACTATACGGCTATTACAGTTTGTTTCTTTATCGAAACATATCTCTCCTACTCTCTCACATCATGTTTTTTCTCCTAGTGTAGTGTTATAGTGGGAAAGCTGAATCCTATATCCTTGTCGATTCATCCGTAGTCATAAGCCCAATCGGTAGAAGTTGGATTTATTATGGCCAAGTTAAGGGATTTCTTCAAGGTTCATCTCGATATCTCTCAATACTTAGTTATTCCACCAAAATGGATTGATGATCATGTTTAAATGCTTATTCTAGGGACTAATCGCTCTTTCTTTTCTATTCGTTGATCCTTCAGAAGTAGTGGTAAGCCGAATCCTATCCCTAAACAACTACTTTCTCTCATAGTAGTAATTTTCTAACCGAGACTTTTTCAATGGAGGCAAGTGGTAACGATTTGAAAGGAAAATCGATAGGAGGTCAAAAAAGGAGTGGATTTGTGATTCCTACTCCCAAGTTCAAACGAAGGGCTGTATCGGCAGTTCGGGATTTCCCACCGGGTTGTAGACCATCATCCGATGAGAATAGACAAATCGTGGTCGTTCAGGATTCTAAGGGTAAGCATTTTAGATTGTCTGATTTAGATTTGGATTAATAAAATCTCGTTTGTTGGTTAATCGAGTGTAATGGTGGTGCCGACGATCAAGAAGGTTTAGTCCTTACCATAATCAGGTGTATAATCTCACACCGAAATCCCGTAAATCTGTGATCTATCATTATGTTAGAAAAATCGATCGATGTTGCTTAAGAACTTAATAACGGTAATATGGTATGAATCGAGTGATTTGCTTAAACATCGTTAATACTAATATTTGTCAAAACCGGTGTTAATTTGTAAAATTACGAAAATGCCCCTATGGGCTGAATTACGAAAATGCCCCTATGGGCCGATTTACCAAAATGCCCCTATGGGCCGATTTGCTAGAATGTCTTAATGGGCCGAATTACAAAGTTCTTTGATGGTCTGATTCACCGTAATAATCCACTAGATAAATGGTTGTTATTTATATGTGGATATTTTATTATGTATGTGACATTTTTACATAATGCATGGGATGGGAATAATTGTATGGAGAGCAGTGTAGCCTGGTGGCATAGCCACAATTTGTTCAATATTATGCTTACTTATGAATCCGGTGGCATGGCCACAATAATTATATAATATAGCAGCTCGACTGCAAATTGGTGTGAGCGACGGGGTGGGTTGACTTGATCCCCACAGGTGTGATTGGCTGGTCGGAGGTGTGATGGATGGATGGGTTGGGTTGCATACATTTATTTCATTTTAATATTGTTATGTTAATGGGCTTCGGTCCAAGATGATGTTATGCGGGTTCAGGCCCAGTGGATGACGGTAAGGGGATTATACACTGAGTTTTAGTAACTCACCCCTTTTTCTTAATCCTTGCAGGTAATGCTCAGTGATGTGGATTTGGGCCATAGATGACTCGGTGGAGGCCATACTTTAGAAATGGTGTTGTTGAACTTTAGTAAATTTCATTTTCCGCTTTATTTCATTACTTTTACTATTTGGGTTTAAAGTTGTAATAAGGCCTCTGGGATAAGCTTTAATTTGCTTTATGTTTGGGACGTGTTTATTATTTTTCTTAAATTGTTTTAAATGGGGATTTTTCTAAAATCATAAATAACGGTTTCCAAAATTGATTAACAAATGGATTTCATAACAAACTTGTACAAATAATTTAACTTGGAATTTCTTTCAAATTATCAACAATATTTTCAAAAGTCACGGTTTTAAAGTTCAATAGTTCGATTTTCGATTCATCAATCAACTTCTTGAAATTTGTAGTATTTTATCGAATATTTATAAACCAAACTTGCTTTCTTATCTATAACAAATTAACATCAATCTTTAGTACATTCACAAGTTCTTTAAACACTTTCTTCATGTGACATACCAGATCCGGTCGTAACGCATGGGCCGGGTTTGGGGTGTTACAGACGATCCCCAATCCAAGCTAGCTTGGTGACACTATAAAATATGGAAAATTAAACAGAGTAAGCTATATAGCTTAGTAAGCCCATATGTAATAAATAAGAAAATCTTACCATACATTAATCATGCAAGTAATATAACATAATCCATTATAATTTACCATAACCTCACGATCATAATTCACTTCTATCACAACTTACCTTGAAATCGTCATTTCACGAGTTAATAATCATAAGCTTTGAGTACATACTTGTACCATCTCATAATAATTTCGTACTTAGTCTCACCATTATCATACCCAATGAACCAGTCAGAATAATAATATTAGATACACGAGAAACCTTTCACACAAGGTGCCACATATGTAGCTATTGCTACCTTTATCTTATAACACATATGTGCTCGCTCTTGAGCTATCAACGGGCCTACTCACACAAGCTGTTAGTCTAAATGTAGCTACACGATGCTGTTCACACAAGCTGTCAAGTAACCGTAACATATTTTGGTATACTCAGCCACTGATAGGACGTACAGGACCAGCACCCCGAATCACATAACATAAACCCTAGTGACATGTCACTTGTATCCTAATCTATTCCTAAGGTTCGATTGGGATTTCTCGTTTGCCAAATCATCATCAAATTTTTTCGTAAGGTCGATTACACAATTCATGCATAAATTTAAGCAAATAAAATACAGTTAAAGTAAAGCTTATTTTAACATACGAACTTCCCTCGGTTACTAAAATAGCCAAACGGGTCTATTCGTCAATTACTTTGGTTTTCCCCCGATCTAGACCCGAACTTCATTTTTCTTGATCTATAATACCAAATTTAACTTATTCAATCATCACATTATTCAATTTATCCTAAAAACACCTTATGGCAAAAAATTACATTTTTGCCCCTAAACTTTTAACATTTTACATTTTAGTCCCCAGGCTCGTAAAATGAATTTCATTCAATTTCTTAAAAACCCAAGCCTAGCCAAAACTTATTCATACTCATAACATCCCACATTTTTCATTTATTCACATTTAACACACATTTTACAACTTTTTTACAAATAGGTCCCTAGTTGACGTTTTTACCAAAAATCACTTTACAAAAGTCGTTTAATAATCAACAAACATGCATTTTCTACCATCAAACATCAATATACACACTTATTCCACATGGGTAAAATTTTAGACTTTGTCTTTCTTTCAAATTAGTCCTTGAAATAGCTAAATCAAGTTACAATGATCTCAAAAATATAAAAATCGTTAAAAACGGGACAAGAATGGACTTACAATCGAGCTTGAAAGCTTGGCCAAACCCTAGTTATGTCTCCTCTTCTAATTTTCAGCTATGGGGATGAAATTGAAGAAGATGACATCTTTTATTTTAGTTATTTTGTCTTTATTTACCAAATGGCCAAAATGCCCTTGACTTAAACTTTCAAATTTTACTAACTCCATGTCCATTTTTGTACATCTTAAGCTATAATGGTCTAATTACCATTTAAGGACTCCAATTTAAAATTTCATAGCAATTAAACACCCTTAGCTTCTAGAACACACATTTTGCATCATTTGCAATTTAGTCTTATTAGTCAAATTAGACGCTCTATCGATAAAATTTCTTAATGAAATTTTCACACAATCTTTCAATCATATTGTAGACCTTAAAGGAATAATAAAATAAATATTTCTAGTTAAGATTTGTGGTTTTGAAACCACTTTTTCTTATTTGACCCTAAAACGGACTGTTATACGATCGGTTGGAATCACATAGGAGAACAATCACACTAACCATTCATCATATTGGTAGTTTTGGTTGTTTTGGATAATGATTATAAATGGCATGTACTAGGAATTTTCATGTTATTTATTTGTATGATGTGGTTTAATATTATTTGTCTATATGCCTTGATATTGGCTAATAAATTTATATATGTAAGTATATGTTTTGGTCACTTGAAAATGCCAAAAGATTTAGATGGCTTTTGTTCATTGAAGTGTGAATGAGGTGGTTAAATGGTAGATGTGTGATGTATGTTTAAGGTAGATGGATTTGAATCGATTTGGATGTTAAATTGTGGTACCAATAAGAGTATATTGGATAGATATTTATGATATGAATGTGTTTTGGCAAGTAATAAAGCTTGAATGTTGATTTGATAACATAGTTTGTTTTGAGTTTGTGCCAAGCTTATATGAGTCTTAATGTCTTTAGTTGATAGGTTGCAAATGAAAGTGTAAAAATATGGTAGGTGACATTTATGTATACTCATATGAAAGTAGATAAAATATGGTTGAATGGTCACAAATACTATTCTTGGCGAATAAATAAACTAACTGATCTTTTAAGATGAACTCTATACTGATATTACCTTTGGCGGGTTCTCATATTGATTCTGATAACTACCAGAATACCAATCAAGTTATATCTTAAACCAACCCCAAATCACAGCTTATACTGATAATAAAATGTTCTAAATCATTTTAAAGAATTCCAAATGACTATGTTACAAATCACGAGAACATCTAACTTGATAAACAGCTTAGATTCCAGATGGCCTCTATACTAACATGAAAACTATTCATATTTGGCAGATACCATATAACTCAAATCACTTCCTTACATAGCGTAGACAAACTCAGATTTGACGAACACATAGACTATTTATATCTATGATTTCACCAAGTTCTTTGTACTAGTGAGTTATTAAGATGGATTCTCTCATTTAGAAACATTGTTGCGAACTCTTTTTAGCAAACACCCCTCAAAGCATATTCAATCTCATCACAAGGCTAACCAAACAAAGTTGTATCCTGACTTATCAGATTTTTATCATAAAGTTAGTTAGCGAAGAAATCTCAAAGCTTACCCAGATATTGCCACAAAGGTAATTAACCAAATTTTTGCCACGAAGGCATCACTGAATATGCCACACAAGCCTTATAGAATACGCCACTAAGACTTTACAGATCACACCACAGACATTACAGAGAGTTACGTGTCTACTGTCCTGGTTGGCTTTCTCAAAAGATGCCATGGGTTTCTCCCTTATGATCTTATACACATTTTCATGTCATGATCTGCCAATTCAGTTTACATCTCACCAAAGGCAACACCATGAGTATTTTCATTGTCATATTATGCCATGGGTCTCAGCCACATGGTCTTACACATCATGTCGTGTTCTCTCAGTCTAGTCTACATCTTACTGGAGGCTACACAATGAGTATTCTCGTTGACACTGTGATTTGTCTATCCAGTTTGCATGGTACTTGCCTTACCAAAGGCATCACAATAAGATGATTTACTCTTTTAACACTAAATACACTTACCCAGATTCGTTCACTCACTTGACTAATTCATACTCTTCCATACCTGATTCCATATGCTTGAATACTATACATCTTTTTATTCATGTAGTAACTTATATGTTTCATTTATAAACACAAATTCCAACTGTCTAGCCTTACAATCAACTAGCATCTCAGCAAGAAGATCAAAAGAGACATTTGTGGCTAAGGCCACTACTCGAATTAACTTATACTCAACTGAGAGTCTTGCAAGAATTATATTGATATGCTCTTGTCCAGACACCATGCTGCCAGTTGTAGTTAGAAGATCACACATGCCTTTAATCTTGGATAAGTATTCTTTAATAGTCAGTTCTCCTTTTTTCTAAGAATAAAGTGTATACCTAAAGCTTGAGAGCTTAATGTTAGACTTAGTGGCAAACCGCTTTTCAATAGTAGCTCGCACATCAAAGCTAGTGTTGGCACTAGTTAGGTAGACAAGCACTTCATCACACATAGTCGACAAAAGCCATGATGCCAATAGCTTATCCTGTTGTCTATGCATTAGAAAATCAAGATTATCTACTAACTTGTCATCTTTATCAACCACAAACTGAGAAGGAACATTAATGGTCCCCAAAACATACCCCTGCAAGTTATATCCCTCAAGAATCAACATTATCTGATGTTTCCACAAAAGAAAATTGTTTTCACTGAGTTTAAATATTTCATGCTTTGGAAACCACTGAATTCTCTTTCCAGTTACACAAGAACCTATTTCTAAATGAGGTGAATACACCTTCTCATCAACATTTGAAGATTAATGTTGACTACCATCATTCTTCGAGACCACCTTTAGAGCCATGAAGACCAACACTTGAACCTGCAATTATTACTCTTTTTAGCAAACCTTCCAATCAACAATTAACATCTTGCACGGCAAAAAAATATTGGTTCTGGTACCATGTCAGAAATAATCAAACCAACAGAAGAAGAGAAATAAAAACCATAAATGAAAAGAAGTAAGAAACAGAACTGGTCTACTTATTTTATTGAATAGACTCTAACAATCCATAAGGACCGAGCCTTGATTTTATACAAAGCTAGTTAATGAAGCAACTAAGGTTTCAGCACTAACAACTGAGTCTAACTGATTCTCAACTGATCCATTAACGGAAAAGAACTTAGTTACAAACTGTTAATAGAATTACCTAACTAACAGACTTCACTAACGACTAACAACTAAATGCAGCAACCTAACAACTAACTGCCTAATAGCTAACATCAGTTTAACCAAGCTCATTCTTTAACACGAGGTAATGGTGGTGTGTATATGCCATATGGAATAAAAGTGGATTTGGGAATATTAATGATATTAGTTTTTATTGGAGTGATGATATCACCTATATTATTATTAAGTTGGTGTTACATGAAAATTTTATAAAGTTTTTATTTTTACAAAGCAATAGTTATTATTTTGAGAATAATTTTATTTTTTATAAAATTTAAAAGAATATTTGTACATGTGGATTCAAACTCAAACCATTATGATTTTTAATAACTCAACTTTATCATTTCAACATTATAGTCATAATTGTTTATTAAATGAATTTTTTTTTAAAATTCTTATATAATTTCTTTTACTTACAATGTGCCATAAACTAAGAGATATAAATAAAGCATTAGTTATGTATTAAATTCAATTCAAGATATAAATATTCACAAAACCATGAGGCCAATGAATCAAGTGTATCCATAGGAAAATAACATGGAGGCCCATGATCATTCTTTTGGAGTTGCAACAGAGTTTGTTATAGACATGACGGCCACCGCACCAGGCATCATGCATGGCAAATTACCATTACAAACTTTCAGTGTTTTTCCATTGTAAATTGACTAAGGTTTCATGGTTGGGAGATGACCTATTAAAAAGGGCATTATTCTTGCATTTTAAAGATTAAATCCAGTTTCTTTTTATTCATTCTTTCCACTATGAATGAAAAGCGGACAAAAAACAGACAACTAAAGGCAAAATGTACAATTTAAGGATGGAAAAGGGATGTTGCTACATTAAACTTCGAGCAACCAAATTTGACTCGTATAAATAATCATTTCCTACATTAACCATTCAGATGAAAGGGGCCGTAGTCGGTAGAGGATTAGCCGACGGTAAATACAAAAGAAAGCTCCGATCGGAAAGATAAAAACTTCATCTGTTTGCCAATGAGACTGAATTTATCTGAAACTGTACAAAATAACTTCGATTCTCCATCGGTTTTCCTATCTAATTCTTCTTTCCATTTACGACCAGTTACCCTTAACTTCAGCTCTCGTCTATCACCACCAGAAAGAATAGAGCTAGGTTCCTTTGGATAACAAGTCCATCCAGACTCTCACGAACTTTCCTGCTATTGTCCCGGATGCTTCTCGGAATCCCCTGCCATAGTAGCTTACGGCCATTGGCACTAACTTCCAAACTGTAACTAAACCATTTTGCTTCATTATCATCACCCATCAAACGTAAAAAGGCCATATAGACAGGTGCCCTCCGAAGCCGGAAAGCCTCAAAATGCAAGCAGAACTTTCTTCCGAAACAATTGAACACCTGTGCAGGATACCGCAGTTCAAAAAGAAGGTTAGGGTTTCATATCAAGTCAAAGGAATCCTTTCAGAAGCATTAGATTTGCAGTTTAAAAGAAGCAGGGATTTAAATTGCGATCGCAGTCGCGTTTTCGGTCGCGTTACGTTTATCGCGATTGCGGACATAATGGATACTATTGCGGTCACTACAGGTATCACGGTCGTGAATTTTTTTAAAATTCGCATAACTTATTATAAAACATAATAATTATAATTATAATTATAAAAAGTCAATTTTAATGATTTTTAGAGTGTTTTCTAACACTTATGAACTTTTATTAATATGATATGAGAACAAGACTTTTATAATCATTAAATATTCTTACATTTATATATGAATTTTCTAATAATGTTATATTAACTAATAACAAAGTAAAAAAAAGGAAATATTAAACATTTATCATATTTAATAAGTTTGAATTTTTTTATAGATAAAATAATTGAAAATTCATACATGGGAGATGTCTACAATATTTCTTGACAGCTTTGAAGATGGTGAAGATATAAACATTCTATGCTGCAAAAGGAAAAAAGGAATAGATAAATGTATAGATTGTCATTAATTATTTCTATTTCCTACCACTTATTCTCACTCTCATTCTCCTTTCATATATAGTTTAACATGCTTCGATTCTTAATTATCTTTTCATAAAATATACTCCATTCATTTATCTAAAAATATATTTTATATTTTTTAATATCATCAAAATTAAGAACATTAACAAAAGTTTTCTTTAAAAAAAAACATACCTTACAAATAATGGTAGTGGTACGATTTAGTTTTCACCAATTAGTGGAATGACGAGGAAGATCAGATCCTTCACCTTCACTTTGAGAGCATTCTTAACTTGATTCTCTTGGTCTTTGTCCAAAAATATATCCAAAAAAAGTAACATTTTCACCTTGGTTTTCATATAATTGATATGGAGGATATATTTGAGAAGGAGGATACATGAGAAGTGGAGGTGGGTGATACATTGGTGGTGGATGATGCATTTGAGGCTGGTATGGCACACATAATTAGGAAATGATGGATAATAACCAATGGTTGTGGATAACCATGTGAAGGTTGAAAATATGAAGGTTGTTCTGATGGATAAAAACCTTGAGTGCTAGTAGATGAATCACTATACCCAAGGTTACTAGAACTCGATCTCCTATCAGATGAAGAGCCTATAGAAGTATGCTTTTTGCCTTTTCCTTTTGATGGAGCTCTAGGTTCACTTCTATCTCTCCTAGGTTCAGGAAAAATATTTCAATCGAACTCTGATCTATCACGAAAATGTCCACTAGTGGTACCAACCCCATATTCTCCTCCATAATGGCTAGAAGATCTAATTTCACCTCTATCACCACTATATCCATCATCCTCATCAATTGGACTTAAACCACCACCATCGGGTCCATCGCCACTCTGACTTGGCGTTGAACTAAAACTTGAATGAGACAATTTTTGTTGTTGAGATTGATTAACATCCATTTTATCATCAGAGGTATCCACAGGCAATACACCAGTATTTTCACCATCTAATAATGGATTGTCTTTCTCATGAAGCCATTCTGATAGTGGATCAACATCTTCAAAGATATGATCAAGGCTGATAGGATTAAAACTAGCGTTTATATCATCAGTGCTCATACTTTTTTTATGCCTTATCTGAAGCCTCATATTATAATAGGTAAACACTAGTTTCTCAAGTTTTTTATACTTTAACCTATTTCTTGCCTTGGTGTGAATATAACTAAATGTGCTCCAATTTCGTTCGCAGTTTGATGCTGAAGTTGTTTGACTAAGCACTTTAATTGCTAATTTTTGTAATTCGGGAACACATGTGTCGTATATTATCCACCACTCAACTACATAATATTATTTAAATTTCAAGATAACTTCAAAATGTACAATATAATTAAATAATATAAATTAAATTAAATAATTTAATTAACTGTTTACCCGGATTCATTTGCTTCCAAGCTCTTTGTGCTTGTGGAGTACCGAATGTCTCATGTTTATCTCTAAATAGTAACAACTGCATAAATAAAAATAATTCTATTTCAAATTATGTAACTAAGTTACAAATAATAGTGCTTGAATCTAACCTGATTAACCGTTCTGACTTGATTATCAAGAGAAGGTTCTAATCTTTCAAGTACTGATCGTGTACCTTCTAATGTTTCTATTAGTACATTCTCATAATACTCCATCCCAAATTGAAATTGAGGATTGAGAAAATAATCTAAGTATAATTTATAAGAATATCATCAAATATTAATAATCTAAAGCTTAAAATAATAAAATATAAAAATATTTCTTAATTATATGAAACATTTTATCTTACTAGCTAAATGCAAGTCGGAATGCATAAAATTCCATCTATTGTCAATAATCTTTTCGTATTCAGTGAAATATCGACAATCTTGTTGAATTGCTCATTTAGCTCTATCAACAGCCTCATAAATAAAGCCCATTGTCGGTTTTTCATCGCTATCCACAAGTCTCAATACTTTTACTAGGGGCTCATAAACTCTTATGAGGTCATTGGCTTTTTTCCAAAAATCTTTTCCCAAAACAATTTTTTTGACTTCATAAGCAGGCCCTAACTTTTGCTGTCCCCATTTTGATTCTTTAAAATCCTATATATTCATAAGAAAAATTTTAAAATAATATAATTTAAATTATTTAGAACTAATAAAATAATTAAAAGTTGCTATATTTAAGTAATTATATTAACTAGTTATAAAATACTAACCTTTGAATTAAACATTTCTCTCAGGCCTTGCTTTTGTCTTGTTATCTCTTCAAGTTGAATGAAATGAGTTGCAAATTGAGTAAGAGCGGGTCGAAGTATTTGTTTCCCTTGTGTATACTTCTTCATCAAATTAACTGTCCAAATGTGATTGTATATAAAACAAGTCACTTTCTTTGCCTCATCTAACATTTTTGCTACACTGGGCTTTTTCCCAATATCTTCAAGGCATAGATCTAAACAGTGAGCTGCACATGAGGTCCAATATAGGTGTTTTCTTTTCAACATTAATTTTTTTCCAGCAGCTTTCATTGCTGCCTCATTATCAGTCACTATTTGGACAATGTAATTTTCTCGAACTTCTTCTACAACTGTATCTAACAAACTGTAATAGAATTCAGCATCTCTACTACGAACACTTGAGGCCTCTACCGATTTCTAAAAAATAGTTCCTTTACTGCAATAAACAAGGAAATTAATGATGTGCATTTGATTCAAACTGTTGGTCCAACCATCACACATTAGAGTTGCACCCAATTCTTTCCAATGAGTCTTTAGTCCATTTACCCAATCATGAACTCGTTGATACTCTAACTCCAAATATACATCTGAAACCTCATAAGGTGTTGGGAGCTTTACACCTTGTCTAACTTTTGTTGACACTTGAATTAAGTTATACAACCATGGAGAGCTTGCTAATTGAAAAGGAAGTCTTTCATATATTAAAAATTTAGATATCGCTTCACCTATCTTCCTTCAAAAACTCTTTAAAAAAGAGTCATTGACCTTTGGTTGCTTTGAACTTTTGCTTCTAACCAATTCAGGTATAGCTCCCCTTAAGGTAAACTCAGACTCACTTGGGATGGATTTACTTGTTCTTTCTCTATGATATTCTCTAGCTGATCCATGAGAAGATCGCCCTTCTTCATAAATGTTATCACAACCACCAGTACTTCGTCTGAATTCTTCCCTTCTATGCCACTCGTGTTGTGATTGGATACTTTCTCGAGTTGCTTGCCTTATAGCAGAAACCTCATCAATGAATTCCTCGTGTTCATCCTACTCTTCTATTAATTGAGATAAGAATTCATCTTTTCTCCTCTTTTTGTCTATTTTCTTTTTGTTGCTTTCCTTCAGTATATTCATCATACTTTCTCTAATGACACTTGTTAATAAAATAAAAAAAATCACACTTTATATTATTATCAATATTATATAATCTTTATTGATAAATTTACAATAACATTTTAAAATAATAATGAAGTATCACATTCCAGTAACATTAGGGCATGGTGCAACATTGCCGGTTTTATGAGCAATGTGCTCTTTAAATCGTGTTATTTCTCCTTTCACAACTTTATCACAAAGTTTACACGCGATATTTCCTCTCGCATTTGGCACTGGAGTTCCAAAGTGTCAACCTATATCTTTACTTGGTGCACCCTCCAAGCCTTTAGTCGGGAACTCTTCACGTGGTGGCATGCTTTATTTTTATTTATATATAAGAAACATAAAATTATATTTAGAAATATAAGTAACTCATTACTTATATTATCAACAATATAATACAAAAAAAAAAGTAAACATCATTAACATGGAAAATTTAAATTTATTGCATAATCCATACATATTTTATTTTTTTAAAAAACAACGATACACCATAACCCATTATTACTTGGTTCCAAAGTTTTTGGTATAAATAGTTTGTTTTGTTCCATTCCATCTTAATAAAATTTAAATTCAAATTGGATTAAATTTAAAAATTCAAGTTTTTCATATTATGCAAACTAAAATCAATAGAGATTTATCTAATGTTGAATTGAAGTCATCTATCGGATTTGATAAAGAAAAACACAATGAATTAATTTGTCTTGATTTTTTACCTTTTATAATACAAGTCATAAGTGAAAATATATTTATAAAATAGGTTAAAATATGCAATAAGTCCTTATATTTTTTATAAAATTGAAATTTAGTCCTTATACTTTTAATTCTAAGAATTTAGTCTCTCTATTTTTTCGATTTCAAAATTTAAGACTAATTGTTAACACTGTTAAAACTATTTTGTAAAATCCAGCTTTAATTACAATGTCATTTTTTTAGTTACATGGCTACCAAATGATATTTTTTTTATTTCAAAATGTCACGCCAACAAATTTAACAAAAAAAAATTAACAGTTTTAACAATTAGATATGAATTTTCAAATCTGAAAAATAAAGAGTCTAAATTCTTAAAAATAAAAATAAAAATATTAAATTCTTAATTTGTGAAGAGTATAGGAACTTATGGTATGTTTTGACCTATAAAATATTAATGAAATTTTGGCTTAAATCACAACGTTGATAATTTCAGGTAGCGGTTAATTTGAAAGGGTAGGCAGAGGCTTTGGCCCCCCTTAAATAGAAATTTTTCATATAAGTCCTTATTAAATTATTAAATTAAATATTAATTTGTAGTAAAATTACATTTTGACTCTTAAAAATGAATAAAATTATGTTTAATCCTTTTAAAAATATGAAATTTTAAATTAATACATTGTAAAATTATATTCTGATCTCTCAAAATTTTATTATTCAATTCCAGCCCCTAAAAAATTATTGAATCCACCCCTAATTTTAGAAGTTTTATAATTTTAGTTGAAGTATTTTAGGTTTAAATTGTTTCCTTATAGTTTTTATTTAATATATATATATATAAACACTCTCATTGTAGTATATTTTATAAATGAATGACAATATAAAAAATTATTTTAGATAATATAAAATTCTAAAATCTAAGAATTTTATATAAAAATTAGATTTATTTTAGACTTGAAAATAGTAATAAGAGTTAATTTAATATTTTTTAATTTATTATATTATTCATGCACTCTAAAAAAAATATGATGTGGTATATTATTATTGAGTGATTAAAAGGAGATTTTTTAATATCATCCTATCTAAGATAAACTCTTAGAAAATTTCACGTTATAACTTTAATGCCAATTTACAATGTTATCGATTTGCACTTACTAATAATATTGCAAAAAAAATGATTAAATTATGTCAAACTAAAATATAATAATCATATCTTAAGCCTTGATCTGTATTAAGTGATTAAAACTATTGACAGATAAATTTAAATTGTATGACCCCATCATTCAATATTATATAATATATACTTTTTAAATCTAATCATAATAAAGGGACTAAACTAAAATCAGGCCAATTTAATTACAAATGGGTTAAGAAAAAAATCATTTTATTATTACTTTATTACCTAATCCATATCTATACCCAAGCCCCAATAAATACACAACATTCATAAAATTCTTAATTTATTTATTATTAATAAATACCAAATGAACTCTCTCTTTTTTACCCTTTTCCTATCTGATTATAACCCTTAATGAAAAATAAAAGAAAAACAAAATGAAACGGCAAAAGCAGAAACGTTACACAGCATTCATAAAATTATTAATTTATTTATTATTAATAAATACTAAATGAACTCTCTCTTTTTTACCCTTTTCCTACCTGATTATAACCCTTAATGAAAAAATAAAAGAAAAACAAAATGAAACGGCAGAAGCAAAAACGCTTCTGCCTCTCTGTTCTAAAATCCCTAAAGGCTAAAGTTTTCTTTGTTCCCAAATCCCAACTTGTGCCTTCTCCAATCTCCAGTTCTCCCTTTATCGGAGAAATCAAGAGTTTTCATCCCTAAAGTTTAATGAAAATATCTAAACTGTTGCAGATTCAAGACATGCAAGCAAGCAAGAATCAAGAGTTCAAGAAGACAAAATTTCAGGTACTACTCTAGTAACTCCACTACTTACTTGAAAATTATCAGAGAATCTCGCTTTCACCTGCTGGCTGCTGCTGTGTATGTTGTTTGCTGAAAATGAGAAATAGAATTTCATTTTTCATATTTTCTATTGCTTTTAAGTTTTGAATTTAATTGCTTTTTTCTGTTTATTTACACTTCTTTTTACTTTTTTTTATTGAAAATCTCTGACTTTGCAGGTAGGGAATATATTCCCTTTTGTTTTATTCTGCTTCTGTTGATTTTTATTTAGAATATATGTATTTTTTTTAATTTAATGTAACAGAAAAAAAGGGGAATAGCGGCTTGAAACACCCCACACCCGGCCCACGAGCCTGGACCGGATCTGGTATGTTCCTCGATGAAAACCGGTTCAAATTCTTTTGTTACTTAGGAAAATAGTGTGTTTTAAAAGAAATATTGTTTTGGGTCGGGCTTGAGTTGAAAACAAGTTTATTTTATATTGAAACCCATTTAGTTTCAAGTGACAAAATATTTAAAGTTTATTTTAAATTAAATTGACTTAATCTCTAATAACTAAAATTTCGTAACATAGTAAATAAAACAGAAAATAACATAGTTCACTATGGCCTTATTACATCAAATAAAAACCCAAAATGAAATTTAAAGTACTTAGAAAAAAATAAAGAGTCCACATAATAATTTCCTTGTTGGGCATGGCCACCACTAAGCTCCTGCCGACCCGGTCCATCACTGTTCATCACCTGAAAAATGTTCCCACAGCAGGGTGAGTCATGCAGACTCAATGTGTAACCAACACTAAGATTTAACAATTCAGGCATACATTATCATGTCACATATCAATACTTATAACAGATAAAAATAATGATGCAACCCGAACCCAAACCTATATGCCATCCGCTACACATCACCCGTACCAACCTGCACACCGTGGGGACTACTAAGTCAACCTACCATCCGCTACACACCATCAAAGGCAGTCGCTGCAGTCGACGTGCTCATCGCCCTTATAAATATTCGTGGTCTTAAGTCACCACATTCAGATAATGTGACCGAAGTCACCACATTCAGATATCGTGGTCTTAGGTCACCACATTCAGATATCGTGGTCTTAGGTCACCACATTCACTTCCCCTTTTCATATAACCCATATGCCCCATATCATACATATTATGCATTAACATGCCAAATTTCACATTCTTATTTTTGTTCACATATGAGTCATAACATATATTCATATTCCTAGTAGGAGTAGGAAACGTACCTGAGTACTTTTGTACCATTACATGGTACCTTAGCCATATTCACATTCTTATAAACATACACATATTAAATATTGCCATAAATCTTATTAAAAGTTAGTGTGGGGTACACACCTGATTCGCTTAACAAATTCACTGAAATCTCGAAATTTGATCTACTGCCTTAGATCCTTAACTCCCTACATTCGGCCACCACTCAAAAATTTAATGAAGACCATTCGGCCATAAAACCAAATCCTATTAGGATTGTTGTAACCCAAAACTTACCTTGGTACCGATTTCACTATAAATCAAATCCCGAAAACTTTGTGCTACTCCTCCCTTCAATCGGCCAATGCTAGATCATTTAACTTGATTGGTTTTGGCTTTTTAAACAAATAAAGAATAGATCTAATTACCAAAATAGAACTTGGCCGATTGTACTTATGCACTCACCTTGCGATTTCAAATCCCGAAAGTATCCCTTGTCTTAATTATCTGTCGAAATACCTATACACATATGTTAGATTCGATTCTAACATTAAATCATCATAGATGGCCCTTGGCCGAATGCTATAAACACTTACCTTGTGGATTTTAAATCCCGAAACTCACCGAATAACTGGGGAACACGCGGCCTATGGTGTACCTTCGGGAAAAGAACTTCTCCTTCCTTGTAGTCGACACTTAGTAAATCTCGAAAGATCTCTTCAAAGTTTCGACAACAAGATATTAATGGGGTTAGTCTTAGATTTCGGCAATTTTTAAAAGAAAAAAGGATGAAACCGAATGAGATCTTACCCTTACTTTAGAAATCAGAAATCCTTGCTTGAACCTTTAGCAATATTCGGCTATGGAGACTATCTTGTTGTGGATCAATCAACTTCGGCTTTTGGACTTAATGGAGTAATCGGCTAGAACACAAGCAAACTTTCGGCTTTGACAAATAGAAGAGAAGAGAAGAAAAGAGGGACTTTGGAAGAGGAAAAGAATCAACGAAAAGGGAGGCTATTTGGCTAAGCAAAATTCGGCTATCCCTTTTCCTAGCTTAGCCGAAATTACCAAGCTTAAAGTCCCTTACTTGGCCATCACTTCTCCACATTTTGATAGCTTTATCTCTTTAATTATCACCTTATTCAAATTAATAAAAAATTTAATCCAATAATTATCTCTCATCTCTTAATAAAAATAATACTAATAATAATCCATCATTATCTATCTATTTGCCGAATTTTAAAGAGAATAAAACTCCTCTTTTAAGAGCCTTAATGCTGTCCACCTCTCTGCTCCTTGTAGCAAAAATAAAATTCTTTTATTTGCTTCCTTGCGACTCGATCCTTGGCCCATTTGCCTATGTATGTGGCGTCACTTGCTAGGCCCTTAGGTGGTGCCTTGTAGCCATTTTACCAAGGCTATTTGTATGTCATATTTCACATACATTTTCTCTTAAGACCACTTTGCTTCATGTCCCTCTTTTAATACTTTAAAACTTAACATTTTTAAGGCATTTCCTTACATTTCCAAGACATTTCCTTACATTTCCAAGACAAGACATTTCCTTACATTTCCAAGTCATTTCCTTACATTTCCAAGACATTTCCTTACATTTCCAAGACAAGACATTTCCTTACATTTCCAAGACATTTCTTTACATTTCCAAGTTTCAAAAAATGTTTACTTTCCTCTTTTGAAACTTAACATTTCTGAAGCATTTCCTTACATTTCCAAGTTTCCAAAAATGTTCACCATACATTCATAACACATAAGACATGTCATTTCGTATAACTAAATCAAAAATGCATAGGCCCATTTCCAGGATGTTACATGGCCCGTTATTGCCGCAATTGACTGTTACCCGTTAAATTGCGGCCGTGATCCACCGCTATCGGTGTGACTCCGCTTCATACTGCTATTTTCAGCAATAGCGGTTTCGGACGGTGCCGCTACCGCTATATAGCGGCCACTATTTCGATATCGGACCTCTATTTGAAACCTTGAAAAGAAGTACTAGCTATAACTTTTAGAAGTCCAACTAGAAACCTCAAAATGTCCTTGGTTGGTGTAAAGAACTCAAGTGACTTATATAGTAGTCGCTTTATTTTCCACGACTAGAAAAAAATAGCTACAAGTAACACTTTACAACCTTAATGTTTTATCACAACACAAATAAATATAATTTGAGAAGCATAGAAACATTTGAGTTGCCATGTATTGTAGAATAAAGAAACTTACAGTAAGCAATAATCCATGTGGCACTTTCAACTTCATGTGGATTTGATTTGACATATCGATGGTTGAAGAAGCATCCGTCATGCATGTCAACCTTATGATCATCCTTGAGATGTGCAACAAGGGTTGGGATGTCACCAGTGACGGAGCAATCTGACGCAGCATAAGGGCACTTGTAGGGACGAAACCCACAGTGTTGCTCGTGCTTAAGCTTTCCGTAATAGAGAAAGATATAATGGCATCCAAGATTCTGGTATTTACAAGGAACCTCCAACGATTCTGCAACTTCCTCCAAAGCTAAACACCTTATATCTCCAAGATCAAGGCGGCATGTTGGGCAACAGTTAGTGCACTTTTTTCTTGCAATTTGAACACAAAGTGCGTCCGTTGGGGCACTGTAATAGATGATTGAATGCAACATATAAAATTTTATTAATTAATATTTTACTAAATAAAGAAAAAGAAAGAGGTTAAGAATTAAAATGATGAAGTAAGGAATAGGTGGTACTTTAAATAAAAATAACTTAAGAATTAATTTAAAGTTTTTTGAATTATTAATTAATTAATTATAATTAAATAATTGAAGTTCAAAAATGAAATTAAATTAATTAGTTAGTATAAATATATTGATCAAGAAAATTAAATAAAAGCGTTTGAAGAATTCAGTTATCAAATTGTAACTTTTTTTAGTTAAGTGACCACAAAAATTTAATCATAGTTTAGTGACTAATAGTGCAATTTACCCAAAAATAATAATAATTTTGATATTAATTTGATATAATTTGCAAGCAAGTGTAATATGTGAATACAACTTTCTTATTCTATTGATTTTATTTATTTCTGAATGTGTAATCATATATTAAAAAATATAATGTAAAGTATAAGAATATTTATCTAACTATTCAGTTTGTTCTATTTTGACCAATGTGAATTTTGTTCGTTTTAGTAATTTTTCGAAGTTAAAAATTTTAGTCATTTCTGTCATTAACTTAGTAATAAATTTTGCCTCTAGTTCTATCAATTTGATATTAAATCTAAAAAATGCAATAAATTTAGCTCTTAATGTTTAAAAATTTTATTATTTTAGCTCTAATTTTAAAAATTATAAAAATATATTTAAAAAAGCTTTAAAATATTTTTATATTTACTTTTTAAAATTTTGTTAATTTATATTTACTTTTTCTTATCGACCATGCTCATATTCTTATCAACCAAGCATATAAAAAACGCATAAATTAAAGCTATGTTTTTTTTATTTAGTCTCTTTTGATTTAGTCCTTTTTTTCCTACATTGTTTGTCTCAAATGCCTAAATAAAACCCCAAAAGCTCAAATTTAATAAATTTATAAACCCCCAAAAATGGTTGGATTGATGACACTAACTTCGACGGCCTTACTCTTTGCAAGATATTACCAGTTTGAAGATTAAGTGTTCTCATATCTTTATCCTTTCTAGCTTAAGCATTAGATAGAGATTGTAGGTCAAGGCCATGACATTTACATTATGTTTGGTTAAAGGTAATGGCTATTCCATTACATGCCTATTACAAGCTTATTCTGCAGGCCCACACAAACAGATGTTTGGTTCAATGGAACCCCTATTACGGGTGTATTCCATTCCGGGCTTAAGCAGAGATATTTGAGGATTTCTATTCCGTTCCCTCTTCACCGTTACCCATTCGTTGCTTGAAGAACCCTATCTTACTCTTACCAAATTCTCACCTCAAAAACACTCATCAATCGGCAGCCATTTCTTGCTTCCTCCGACTTCGGCATTCCTCCCCTTCATCCAAGGTCAGGTAAACATTTTTCCTTCTGTTGTTCCTTTCATTTTCCTGTCTGCCATTTTTGTTACCTATAAATTTTTTCTGCCTATTTTTGTTATTGCTTCCTTCACCATCATCTTTGATTTTTTTTTTTTAATAAACATAGGGATTTCTATTCCCTTCCCTCTTCACCGTTTACCCATTAGTTGCTTGAAGAACCCTATCTTACCCTTACCAAATTCTCACCTCAAAAACACTTAATTAGCAGCCATTTCTTGCTTCCTTCGACTCTGGCATTCCTCCCCTTCATCCAAGGTCAGGTAAACATTTTTCCTTTTGTTGTTCCTTTCATTTTCCTGTCTACCATTTTTGTTACCCACAAATTTTTTCTGCCTATTATTGTTACTGCTTCCTTCACCATCATCTATGATTTTTTTTTTTTAATAAACATAGTCTCAAATTTGAAATCACATCGAAAACTCGGAACTGTGTTGGTAAGTAACATTAAAGCTGTCCAACCCATTATCGAAAGAGAGAAGATTTGTATTTTTCAAACGTAGACTCAAATTTTTCAAAGGAAATCTTATCTGGCATGATCGATGGTGATTTAATGTTAATTTTTTACTCATTTAATTTCAATCGTAGGTTTAGAATGGATCTAATGGAATTTCCTTAGATAAATGTATTATGGATCTCATGAAACGTGTAGACTTTGAAAAGCTTCAAGGCTTGACTTGCCAGATTACATCTAGTGCTTTGAAACTGTTTTGGTTTAATATACTGGATTATGTTCATATTTCTGAAAATCAATGAATAAGAGCCTATATACCTACATTTAGATACAGATTATTTTGTTCCCTTTTTTGTTACATTTTTCCTGTTTAAATAGCTAAAGAGTGAAAAATGGAGATCCTATTGTTTGTTAGGCAGTTTTGAAATGGATGTCTACTTTCAAATATATCTCTGTTTATGAAAGTATATAAGATTGATTTAATGTATTTGTTGGTTGTTGAAGGCAAAAAGCATAGCCAAGCCAGTGGCCACTTAATTAAGGAGATGAGCATATACAAAGTGTTGACTTTGAAGTGGAGATGAGTTTTGTGCAGATGCGACAGGCATGTTAAGCTCAGTCATCCAGTTATATTATGCCTGCTTGAATAAAGCAAAAATGGCCTGAATCAGTGAATCTTCTCTGTCCCACCATGTTGGCCCCTCGAGCAAGCACTAGTAGTGGCAATGTCAATATACTTAGGAAACTTTTTAGGAATCTTTTTTTTGTGGTTTGCTGCCCAAATATGTTCCCATTAGTTTCCATGGAAATAGCCAGTGTGGGGCAGAGAAAAATCCCTGTTATCTTATACTTGTTACTTCTTTGCTTTCAGGAAATTAGTGAAACAAGGCATTTATATACTCTCTCTTGTGATAATATTCTTTGATGTTCTCTCTGCTTTATATTTTGACATGAATCTTTGTTTTTACTATTATAAAGAAAATAATCTTATTAAAAAGAATACTTTTTAGGGATGGGTTGTTTTAATCTAACAATAAAGTGTCTTTAGGATAATCCAGTTAGTTAATAGTCTTTCTTATTGACATCTTAAGCATGTAGGTGTTTTGGGTTAATGATAATAGTTATTTCTTATGAATTAAAATGGAGTATATTTGATGGAGTTGTTTCTCAGCATGTTATATGCTTAATTAAATGTCTTCCGTAGATCTTATGGTGAATTTTAGTTTGAGTTTTGATTCTTTTTCACAATGTTCCAGTCAATGACGGCAATGTAACCTTATTAGTAGGTCTTGCTTGAAAGGTTTTATGCTCTTTCATAGTTGGTCAACAAGTTCAAAGAATGCAACACCTGTTATACTGTTTCTCTCATGGTTATTGTTGGACTCACTTGTAATTAAAATGCCCTTGTCTCCAGGTCAGTTTTCTGATTCTGATATTGTTCTTTTTCTCTGCTTATTCTGATTTTTTTTTTTTGTAGTAGCCCAAAAATTCTATGATTGATGAATTAATCTATTGCAGTTATTTTAGAATGTGGGGGCTAATTTGGAGGCCAAGGATGAAGATAGGGCTATATTATATGTGTGAAATTGTCATTTAGCTTCAACACATAATGAAGGAGACAAGAAAAAATTATTTTTGAAGGAGTGTTTTATTGTTCTAGTTTCATCGCTTTGTGTTTCAGTGCTGCATTCTAGGATTTCCATCACATGACTCACAATTTATTTTCTTTCTTTTTCTTTTAATTGTTTTTGACAAACCCTGCATGCAAAGCTTAACAAACAAACATAGCGCTTACAATGTCGAGGTCATAAGTATTCCATCATTCAATAGATAAAGCTCCAAACCATCCAAACATCATAAATAGTAGTGATTCATATAACGTGGAAAATTCCTCGTAAACGTGACAAAAAAGCAATGACACCATCACTTTTTTTTGTGGAAGGAAAAAGAAAATGGATGTATTTAACTTTTATAATAATAACTTAATAACTCTTTTGCTAGTACTTATAATAATTTTATTTTTATATACAATAAAAAAATAATAATTATATTTTTTATAATACAATTATTATAAAATTTAGAAAAAAAAATATAATCTCGGTGGATATAGAAATTGGTCAACAATCAACTTTTAAAGATCGAATTAAAGGTAAATTAAAGATCGAATTTTTAAAAGGTAAATTAAAGATCGAATTTTTAAAAAGTTTCATATAATATATGTATATTTCTATAACACTGGAAATTATGTAATTTGGATGTGGATGTATTTCAAGATTAGATATTCATTATTAATTTTTCTTTTAATGTTCAAGTCATTACTATTTGCTAAGCCAAGAGCCAATTTTGTTGAATGAAATTTGATAAATATGTATGGTTCATTTTTCTTTGATAGGTTGTTATTGCTTCTTCTTCTTATTTGGTTTATTTGATTGCTTCCTCCACCCAGGGTTGAGCATCTTGTATTCACTGAATCACTGTAAGTTATTTGTCAATTAAATTCTTTGATTTTTTTTTTTACTGTTATTGAAATTAGTATTGGAGAAATGTGACCCTTTTACTACGATTTGAAGATATGTAACACTTTAATATCTTGCAGCAATGGCTCGTCTGCCTTTAATTGTACAAAGTGAGAGGCGTAAAAGAATTGGTCTTGCTATTACAATATGGTTGCAAATGTGTACAGTTGCGAGTTGGTTCTTAGTTGCATTGGGTGTCATCCATAGCATACATACTTATAGACTAAGGATTAGATCCTATATTTTAAATTTTTATGCAAAACGAGATTATGTGAAAATACTTGTATATACTAGTGACGAGACCTGTATTGAACAAGTTAGGATGAATAGAATTACCTTTTTTAAACTATGTGAGATGTTACAAACTCTAGAGGGATTGAAGTCGTCGAGGAACATGCTTGTTGATGAGCAAGTGGCAATGTTTTTACATATCATTTCTCATCACCTTAAAAATAGAGTTATCAAGCATCACTTTAATAGGTCCAAGGAAACCGTTAGTAGATCATTTCACAATGTTTTAAATGTTTTCATACGCTTACAAGATGTGTTATTTAAAAAGGCAGAGCCAATTACAACTAATTCTACAGACCCAAGGTGGAAATAGTTCAAGGTATTGGAGTGAGTTCTATATATAGTTCGTACATAATTTAGTCCATTTAAATTTAAATATAGTATCCTAACTCAATGTTTTATACATGTGATGTAGAATTGCTTAGGTGCTTTAGATGGAACCCACATCAAGATTAAGATTCCAATAGTTGATAAATCTAGATATCGAACGCGAAAAGGTGACATAGCAACAAATATGTTAGGTGTTTGTACACCTGATATGCATTTTGTTTATGTTCTTCCTGATTGGGAAGGTTCTGTTGCTGATGGACGAGTTCTTCGAGATGCCATTAATAGTAGACATGGACTAAAAGTTCCTCATGGTAAAGTGCAAAATTACAGGAATTTGAATTAATTTTTAATATCATACTTTTTTAGGAAATTAACCATGACAAATAGTTTCTTTTATAGGTTATTATTATCTAGTTGATGCTGGATACACAAATTGTAAGGGATTTCTTGCGCCTTTTAGAAGACAAAGATATCATTTGAATAAGTGGCGTTAGGGTTACCAGCCAAGTACTCCAGAATAATTTTTCAATATGAAACATGCTTCAGCGCGTAATGTTATTGAAAGATGTTTTGGGTTATTAAAACTTAGATGGGGAATACTTAGGAGTCCATCATTCTATCCTGTGAGAGTGCACAATAGAATCATTATTGCATGTTGTTTGCTCCATAATTTTATTCGAACCTATATGAGTCTTGATCCTATTGAAGCGGAGTTGGAAGAAGGATTACCTAGTAATGTGATAGATGATGATGAACCAAATATCGTAAATATTCATCCATCGAATGCATGGGCTACTTGGAGGATGGAACTAGCCAACCAAATGTTTGATGAATGGAAAACATCTAGAAATTAGTTAGGTTTAGGGTAAAAATAGTAAACGTTAAATTGTTTATGTTATTTTATGTATCTAGTTTATGAAACTTTGGTGGTGTTTGAATTGTTTTTTTGTATTGTATTAAACTTGTTGAATGATAATTTATTTTCTTTGGATTCATCATGTCTTATAATTTTATAAAGTGTTGATCTTTTGATGCATAATATTGAACTTAATTTTAATTTGCGTTTTTTTCTTAAGATAATTATGTCAGGTTTTTCACAATCAAGTGCTTCTTCCCAAAATTCTCGAGGAACTAAAAGGAAATGGGTTCCAGAAGAAGATGCTGCGTTGGTTGCTTGAATGGTCGACTTGCACAATGTTGGAACCTTTAATGCAGATACGGGATTCAAAGCAGGTTATTTAAATGAGTTAGAAAAAATGTTAGAAAAAGTTTTACCCCATGCCATGTTGAAGGCTAAACCTAATCTTGAATCGAGGATTAGGACATTGAAAAGGGATTGGTCAATCGTTTATAACATGCTTAGTGGAAAAAACAATATCGACTTTGGTTAGGATGAGCATAGGTAGCTTGTTGTTGCTGAAGATGCGGTGTGGAACTCATATATAAAAGTAGAATTATTTCAAGTCTTTATTATCTTATTTTGACCAAACTTATATCTAATATGAATTCCTCATTTTTTATAGAGTCATAAAGAAGCCGCTCAATTCAAACATCGGAGTTTCCCTTATTATGACCAACTTACTGCCATCTACGCAAAAGATCGAGCCATTGGGAAAGATGCTCAAACAGCCGCTGATATTATTGAAGAAATAGATGTTGAGGATGTGGCTACTACAAATACTCATGAAGAAATAAACGATTTCCATGGATGCGAAGCTAATGTTTCTTTGGATGACATGGATCTTTCAGCTACACAACCGCAACCATGTAGAAACCAAGGTGATTCCACATTTTCATAGAAGAAAAAAAAAAGATTTCTGATGCAAGTGATTATTCTACTTCATTTAATGATGCTGCCACTTTATTAGCAGAAAATATACGAACCGTTGGCCTTGAAATCAGTAAGAGTATTGCCTCCGAAGTGCTAATTCAACAAAAGTCAGAAATGGCCATTCAAGAAAGTGCTCTGAAATTATATCCAACATTATGTGAAGTAGAATTTAACTGAGGATGAGCGCTATCTAGCATTGAGCAAAATTCCAGATCATCCAACGCAAATGCTCATTTTCTTTAGTTTACCTTCTGCTATGCGATTGGAATGGGTCAGAAGATTTCTTGCTGACCATTAAAAATCATGTTTGTATTGATGATATTTCGGTAACTTTTTGTGTTTGTAATATTTGGATAGTATAATGACATGATAGAATGTCATTACAATGTTGTAACTTTTTGATATTGTAAAATTTTAAAACATATGGATTGTGACATATAAATTTATGAAATCATGTAACTTTTTGTTAATATAAGAATATTATGCTTGAATGTGAAATATAATTCTCAAGTTATTTATTACTTCTAATATTTTGTTTTTTTATTGTAGAACAATTAAACTATTTATTTCGCTAATGATATTTTAGCACATTAAATATGTATTGCAATTTAAAAATAATAAAGTAGATTATATATATATTATAGTATTATATATTTTGATTTTTTTTAAATTCATATAATAATAATTATATTAAGAATGTTATCAATTTATATTTTTTATTAAATTATATTTAATAATAATTATGTTAAAATATGGTTAAATTATTTATTATTTTCATTAAATTATTTTAAATAATAATCTTATTAAAATTTAATAACAATAACAACAATCATATGCCTAAAAAATTTTCTACTAAGGGTATCCTGGTCATTTTAGTTTTTTTCCTTATGCTATTACAACATCATTCCATTCAACCAAACACAAGAATACTATTACAATTCTATTTCATTCCATTCAACCAAACAGTTGAATTACTGATTATAACTCTATTCCATTACAGCTCTATTCAATTACAGCCCTATTCCATTACAGTGAACCAAACGTACCCTTAATATTTTCAACTTCTTCAACTGAATGCATCAAACAACAAAATAGAATATTCTGTTGAAAGTCATTTTGGGTACAAAAATACTTTTAAAAAAATTTAATTTTTAAAATTTTAAATTTTTTATAATTTATATACTTTTTAAAAATTTTAAGAATTCTAATTATATTTTTTATAATTTTTATAATTAGGACTAAAATAAAAATTTTTGTAAACATTTTAGATTTAAAATCAAATTGATAAAAATATGTGAACCTAAATTTGTTACTGGACCAATAAAACAAAACCCACCTTAGGCTTCAACTAGGCAACTAAGAGTGACTAAAACATATTTAATTTCAAAAAGTTAAGTGACTAAAATAGAATGAATTAAATAGTTGGATGACTATCCTTGTACTCACCCAAAAATATATAAAATTATAAAATTGGGCAACAAATATTACTCTTAATCTTATAGCTATTTAAACAGTTGAAGCCTAAATTTTTGATTGATGATGGATGAACTTTCGGCAAGTTTTAATCAAGTTCATGGTTATAATTTCGATGAAAACTCTCTTCTATTTGAAGAGTCAGATCTTAATCTGAAAGACTGCAAAGATAATGTTAGCGGAGAAAGATGATTTTCAAGCGAGATTAGTTAGGATGATTTTCAAACTAGAGAAAGGAGCATCTATTTAACTACAACCACACCCCCATCGAATTCCTTGGCATCTCGAATCCAAAATCCATGCAAAGAGGAGCCTATATATTACAACCTCATACAAACGAAAATTCTCTGCGCCTTTTGCCTACCCCTATCCGCATCAATCTTATTGGTCCACATTTAACATTAAATTTATGTTTGGAGTCCTATTAATGCCGTGCTCTTTTTCTCCGCTTCTTGAAGTTTCAGTTTTTTGGGGTCAAATTTCTCAAGTTCCAGTGAAAACAGAGTGTTGCTTTCTTTTCAACCATAACAGAAGCTCAGGAGATCTGATCCGAGAGGCTGCCAGAGACAGAGTTCAAGTTAACATCCAAGCAGCCATTTATGGGGCCCTGACTAGTATTGGATACTTAGTTATTTAACTGGCGTAGGGATCCATAGAGTACGACGTTGCTCCCCGATTACTGATGCATAGCATACGACAAATGTGTTGATGATGTGAAGCATTCATATGAGCATTTCAAGGCATCAAGGCCTTCTTCCAATAATTCTCTCAGCTTATACCAAGATAACTGTTAAACTTAGATTCTCTCTCATATTTGATGGAAAGGCGCAATTAACCATAAATGACTTTTAAATGGCAGCTTCTAAAGTTCTTGCTCAAAACCCTACAAACATGTATGACATAAACTCAGTTTCTGGTTTAGTAAACCAGAAATTACCATGGCTTAGTAAGTGTATGTTTCTGGATTAAAATGATGACCCATAGTCCAGCTTGATACCGAGGAACTTATGTATGTTTCTGGATCTATAACCTGTAGAGTGGTTTAGTATAGTGTTCTTTCAATGGCTTAAGCTTCTGGTACCTGACAATTATAAGGTTGCAGATGGACTCAATGAGACTAATTTTAGACGTTTTTTTGCCACTCAAAAAACCTTCGGATGCAGTCTTAAAGCATAGCATCCGATAAATCCTTATTTGAATCTTAAAAGAAAGAAAGAAAAACGTAAATGAAACTTGAGAAGGAGAAGAAAAAGAGTTCATGGCGTTAACAGGAACTAAAAATATAAAATTCAATCTGACACATGGACCAATTAGATTAGTAGGGCACGAATAGGAGCTAGCAGAAGGGACAGAGGATTTGAGTTCACCTCATACACCACTGACTTCCTTGGCATCTCGAATCTGAAAGCTATTGCTTATCAATGGGTGAAACCATAATGATAAGCATGAGAATAAGAATTCTCACATTGACAAAGTAAAAACCCAACCACCTGATGCTATTAGCATCATTGGTAATGTGGATTTTGCACTTTTGAAAAGCCCTTTGCAGCTAAAACAGTTTTAGGGGGAGGGGGAAACATACAAAATTAAGATCATGGCTGAGCAATAGGTTCACATGACACGAGCATTGTGTAAATAATTCAAAACTACTGAATATATCATCTATTTGTGTTCCACAGCGGAACACAGCAACATAATGAACAGAAACATATATGCCATCCCTGTCAAGACAATAAACTGCTGGTTACATTTAAATATTATTAATTTCCTACTACCTAAAAATAAAATTGTAAAAGATTCTTTCCAGGTTGCTAGTCATACTTTGAACTTCAAAATTCTAGTACTTACTAATCTCTATTCCATGCAGAAATTGAAAAGGAACATGAAAATGGATAGATATTACAAGTAGGTTAACGGTCCCTTATAGTTGAAAATTATGAAAAAAGAGTAAAACTTCGTTGTTCACATGCATTGAGCCACCACACTTTGCATTGTGAGCCAAACTTGCAACCAATACAAAAAAAAAAAAAAAAAAAAAAAAAAAAAAAAAAAAAAAAAGGCTTTGCATCAAAAACCAGATAAAAGCCACATCTTAGAGCCACAATGAAGTCCCCAAAGGTATAGCACGAGAAAGGGTTAAGTTAAAATAAGAGAGATAAAAATCAAACATATAGCATGAATTGCTCATCAATTAACAAATAGAAAAATATGGTACAGATATACAACCTTTGGACATATCAGTTGTAAGGGCTGTAAGAAAACACCAATAACCTTTGGACTATCAGATCCAAAACTTGTACACTACTACATAAACACCATAAACAAAATCATAAGAATACCTTCAAATCAACAGCAACATTCCAAACAAGCCATCTGAAAGACATCTGAAATATAATATACAGCGTCAAATGCCTGTAAAAATATAGAACAAAACTGACAGAAGAGTACAAGTTGTCTTACCTAAAAACAAAGAGATGTTGTACAAATTGGTCAGTCTAAATGTTCACCAGGTGTACAGGAGATTGTTCATTCAAGTGGGAGCATTGTGAAAATGACATTAGTGAATTGAAGAACTACATTTATGTCTCAAATATGAGCAGCAACTCCTTAAACCCACATGTGTTGATAGCTTTACATGGTAGCATGCTGTCGAGTATAAAATTCAGTGAAATCTAACCGGAAAAGAAGGAATTTCAAATCTACATGTTGCTGAACAGGCAACTGAGTTAAGAAACCCTCAAGCAATGATTTATACTCCGTAGCTAATGCATCTAGTTCTTGTCCCATATTTTGAAGGAATTCACTAGCACGCTGTGTTAGAGCTTTCCTGCCTTCCCTAATCCAAGACCCTGGCTCTGAAGATTTATCCTTGGTTTGCCTCGGTTTGTTTTTGTCTCGAGAACTTAAAGAGGATTCTGCAGTTCTACACAACATAAAAAGCAAGTGTGAGGGAACATCTAAACAGGACTCTTCACTTAAGATAGCTAAAAACTGTGCAAATAGTATGATACAGTACATACCTCGCTTGTAACTCATGAACTCCTTCATATAACCGATCTGCATGACTTCTAAATTGCAGTATAAGGTCAAAGAGGACAAACAGTGACTTGTAAAGGGTTTGAGATCTTTCACCCAGGAGTGATTTTTCTACAATTGAGTGGAGGTACTTCTCATGTGCTGCAAGTAGATCATCAAGATCTTTGGCTACTTCCATTTCATTGGAAAAATTGGACCATGACACCTCCAAGACTTCAAACATGATATAGTATTGCAAGTTGGTAACAAAATGATTCATCTCATCCCAAAGAACCTGGCATCGCCTCAATGTTGAAAGCAATTGCAATTTTACAGCATGTTGCAGCTTTGTGTATACATGTGAAGTAAGACAATTGGGTTTCATTGTCTTCCAAGCACCAATGAGTGCATGCTCCACCCGTCTAAGCTTCCACAGAAAATTAAAAATTCTTAAATACCTTGTCATGACAGATTCAGTAAACACTGTATCTAAAGGAACCCTAGCATCATATTCCAATGAGAATACATCCCATCCACGGTCACCAGTGCCGTGTGGCATCATCTTAACTCTCAACCGATCTAGTATGTCAGGATCATCATACTGAGCATTAGATGACCGAATTGCACTTTCCAGTAATCCAGCTAACTTGAAGGAACTAATAGTATTAGCAGGCTCAGAAAGCTCTGGTCCAACAATATCCATCAGGTACTGAACAAAATCACCCTGCCCAAGCAGCAAATATCTCTTGATTGCAAGACAGTGTTCTTTAAACTTGTACCTCTTGTATATAACATCCAACAAATGCTTATCAATTCTCTTAGCTGCTTCCATGACTAGAGATTCAAGTGCATCAGTTTCTCCATATCCAAGACCCCCTCTTCTAGTGGTCACTCCAGCAGCAGCTACAGCCTCTGTTGCTGCATCCGCCCAACCTCGGTCATCACAACAAACACGAAGAAAATTAATAGATTTCCCAGTCCTCAGAATACGTTGAGCAATAGATTGGGAAATGAACAGAGGCAACATTCCAGCATGCAGTCGGTAACCTTCTCTCCAAAGGGATTCAGCTTTCACTGGTTGCCCCACAATAAAGAACTCAGCAAAAATGTCCTCCAATTCCCCTTCCAAAACCCAACTCCTCACCATTTCAAAAAGCGGAGAGCACACCCTCCTAAGCAATCGCCTCATGAAGTCATGGACTAGAGGATCACCATGCTGTGCATGCAAATGAATAGCGCCAACCATAGCACCTCCCCTCAAAGCTTTACACTTATCAACCAAAATGGCCATTAGTCTCATTTTCACCATTGGCTCAGCAAACCAAACTGACAATCTCCTCAAGGACAAATAGTTCCCTGAACTTGCATTCTCTGAAACCAATGGAATTGGATTTGTTGACTGAGCCTCTAGGACAGCCAACAACTTATAATACTCCGATAACTCATCCTGCAAAGCAGCACAAAATGCCTGGCCTACAGTGCCCACATCTTCAGCAGGAAAACGATCCATACTCTCTGAAATATACCCTTTAACTTTCCTAAACAACCAGCCTAATTCACAAAGCTTCCTAACAATAGTTCGAGTAGCTCTAGGTACCTTAATTGAATCTGATAAAGCATAACCATCTAAATTACTATCAAATTTCACATACTTACCATCAATCCCTTGACAAGCATACAACACATCTCTGACCAAAACCTCTTCAGTCACCTCATTCTCTTCCTCAACCAAATTCCCAAACTCTCTAAACGAAATTTCACGTAAATTTTCGGGGTCTTTTGAAACCAATAAAACCCCATTTTTCCAAGCCTTTTCTCTATTCTCTTTAGCATTCAAAACCCTTAAATCATTTCCCATTTCATCATCATTTAAACCTAAATTAGGCAAGAAAACCGAAGAATCCATCCCACTGATAGCATTTTTTCGATCCTCGGATATAATTTTAAGCAAATAAAGAACAGCCCATTTGTTATTAACGCTGCCCGGACCATTTTTGGAAGCGAACTTGGTATAGAGATCAGCGAAAGTAAGGGCATCAGAGGAGTTACCTTGAGTGGCGAGACGGCGCTTGATGGATTCGGCGACGGCGTCGGCATCAGGGGAAACGGAAGGGGTTAAACGGCTGGATAGAATGCGGAGAGCGTAGCGAAGAGATTGGGAGAAATGAGGAGAGTTAGGGCTTGAGTTTTGAGGGTTTTGTTGAGAGAGTAAACGACGAACTAGCTCAATTACTAGATCTGTGACTTTGCGTTGATCTTCTTCTTCCATTTCTGAAAAACAAAGTGTGAACTTTTTTCTCTGTTTCTTTTTTTCCTTTAAAGTACGAGATTTTGGGAAAGAAAAAAAATCGGTTTAAGGGTTTTTATTTAATTTTATATGGGCGGCAAACTGGCAAATTAAAAAAATATATATCTTCATAATCTTTAAACTATGACATTTTTCTGAGTTAGGTTTTTAAAAAAAAAAAAAAAATTAGTCTACTTAAAATATTATTTTGGGCCATTTACCTAAAATACTTTTTTTTAACCTTATTTGCGGAAATGGTCATATTTTTTAATTATTTTCTCGAAAACGCGTTCACGTCAGCGTGATGTCAGGGGACGCGTCAACAAAACGCGTCCCTAGAGAAGCGTTTTGCCCGTGTTTTTAACCCTCAACTGCTATTTTTTTACCGTTTGGCCTCCAACGGTCAAAAACAAAATATCTATAAAAGCTGCCCTTTCATTTTTTCACACAAAAGTCCTCTCAAATTTCTCTCAACTTTCTCTCAAATTCCTCTTAAATTCCTTTTAAATTTCTCTCAAATTTCTTTCAAATTCCTCTCAAATTTCACAAAGGTCCTTTAATTTTTGCAAAACAACTCTGTTTAAATTTTTTTTGAATTAGTTTTTTTTTTAATTAAAAAATATTCGATCATATTAGCAATGGCCGAAGAATTAATTCGTCTTGATAATAAACACATCTTCGTCGATCAAATGACATGGCAAGTGATAATTTTAATTTTTCAATACTATTTAATATTTTTTTTCATTTATGCAATTTTAATTAATTTTTATTTTATAATTTTTATAACAGTCTGTAGATCGGGTGTTGCAATGCTATATTCGTAATATGCCTGGTCCGCCATCGCCGTTGATAGAGAATTACCTGCGGGAAGCGGGTTTTTGGCACATGGCCACGATAGGCCGGTGGTGCAAGTTGGACCCGAAACTAATCAGTGCGTTGATAGAGAGGTGGAGACCCGAGACGCACACTTTCCATCTTCCATGCGGAGAGTGTACTATCACTCTAGAAGACGTGCAGTTGCAATTGGGATTACCAGTGGATGGGTACGTAGTCAACGGGTCCACAACTTCTGCTGATTAGGGAGCCGTATGCTACGAGCTTTTGGGTGTTATTCCGGATAATATTAACGGAGGTCGGATCGAGATGGGCTGGTTACGAGACACATTCTCGGAGCCGAATAATGATTCGACTGAACTAGAAAGGATACAATATGCTCGGGCATACATTCTTGAGATGATTAGAGGTTATCTGATGCCGGACTTGTCATGAAACCTCGTACATCTGAGATGGCTACTGAAACTCGTTGATTTTAGAGCAGCCGGTGAATTTAATTGCGGGTCTACCGTGTTAGCAAAATTGTACCGGGAGATGTGTGGGGCGACGCAATCGAATAAAGCCAAAATTGCAAGTTGTCTATCACTACTGCAATCATGGGCACGGTTTCGCTTTCCATTTTTACGTCCTCGAGTGGACCACCCATATACATTCCCACTCATAACGAGGTAAATTTTATATTAGATTTTACAATTATTACATAGATTTAAAATATAATTATATGCTAAAAATTTATTTAATTAGGTGGAACCATTCGGCGAGTTATGTTGGAATACCTACCTCTCTTGAAGATATACGGCACAAGTATTAAATAAAATATATATACATAATAAAATAATCGTTTCGTATTTAGTATTTAGTATTTAGTATTTAGTATTATGTATATAACTAATATTTTTATCATGTTCATATAGTTTCAATGGACACCATACGAGGATCCGGCAATTCGGGCAGTAATTTCAGATGAATTCTTTCAAAATCCGAACATTTGGCATGTGAAGGTCCCATTGGTCAACTATGCCACCGTGGAGATGCACAAGTCAGATAGAGTATTGCGACAATTTGGATTCCGACAACTGATTCCTGTGGCACCTGAAGTGCTCGATGATGAGCACAAAGTCGACTTACTACAGTTGCATACGGATTGACCGAGATTTTGGTCAGTATATATCAAAATGTGGGAAAATCAGTATGATTATATACCTACTCGGGAATCGATCATCGTTCCTGAGTTAGCGTGCGTGCCGAAATACATGCCATGGTTTAGGATCCATGGCAAGCCATATTTATTGTCCGAAAAGGGGAGGCGACGTCGAATTCGTGTACAAAGGGAATGACGGGGCCCTTTGAATCCAAGGAGAAGGGATGATGGGACGGGCCCATCAACAGCGCTGACATAGTCACCGGGCCCATCAACAGCGCCAACACAATCACCGAGTCCATCAACAGCGCCCACACAATCACTGGGCCCAACACTTCAACCGACAACACCCAAATCACAGCCTTTTCAGATTATGCAAGGTGCGTATCATAACATTTATATGTATCCTAACCCTTGTATGTTTCCTTTTCCCAATCCTATGGCAGGTTGGAATGCATGGCCCGGTTCATCTCTATTCCCGATTACTTCGAGTGGACCGCTGATCTATAGGTCGCTGTTGCATGAGGGATCGCACGAGTCGTCGTCGGGGAGCTCTTTTTTTTAACCAATCCCCATCGCCATATGAGATTCAAACACCTCCGCCATGGGTGATGCAAACACCTCCGCAGTCATTATTCTATCAAGGTGGGTCATCCTCCCAACACCCACAACCAGATCCCCTGTCGGAGGAACCACAATCCCCGCCGGAGTAACCACAACCCCCGCCGAAAGCTAAACCAAGGAGGAATCCAGCGCGTAACCGTCGACCATCCCCATGTGGCACTGATTCCAACCAGCACCAACACTGATTTTTGTTAATATATTTGTACAAACTTTTTTATATTGTTTCATTTAATAAAATAAAAGTTATTTTTAATATTTTAATTATAATTTACTTTTTATATTTTTAATAAAATAAAAGTTCTTTTGAATAGGGTAATATTTTTAATATTTTTATATTTTTAGTAAAATATAAATAATGCAACATAATTGCGGCTAGTATTCTAGGGCCCCGATTCGACATAATGCAGATATAAGGTTGGGGGAAGACATGCCTGTTTAACCTAGATAGAAAGAAATCCCGGTCATCAGCTGACTCCCCCGATGTTATTGCAAACAGAATTGGAAGGATTCTCCCACTGCCATCTTGTGCCACAGCTAGTAATAGCCGATGGGTATATCTACCATACATAAAGGTACCGTCAATTTGTACCAATGGCTTGTAGTATAGAAATACGTTTCGGCATTTCTTAAAGCTCCAAAACAGACGCTTGAACACTTGGCATCCACGGAGCAATCAGTCATTGTAGTACGCAGGTGCCGTTTCAAGGTCTGTTATGCAGCCTGGGACATATCTCTCCAGCACCTGACACCACTACCAGACTTCATTATATGAAGCGTCCCACCGACCATGCAACTTTTCCAACGCCTTCTGCTTAGCTATCCAAGCCTTGTGGTAAGAGGACGTGTACCTTAATTGGTGGAACGATGGAAATGTGCAAGTGTACACAATCATAACAAGTAATAAAGTGACAAGTAAATGTCGAGTTATCGTACCCACAGGGACTGTAAAAGAATTATTTATGAAAATGATTTCAAACACTTTGGTGATGGAAAAATATTTGATTTTTGAAAACTATTTGAAAATTAAAAGAAAAACAAAGTAAAATAAAATAAAATTAAGTTCAAGGGCACGATTTCAAAAACTAATTTTAATCAAGATGACATAATTGTGTTGGATTAATCACATTCCTTACCTTAGAATTATTAAGCTCGTGTTTATACTTGTTAAAACATGGCAACTCGGTAATTTGCTAACTTATGAACATACTTACAAATAAAAATCCATTCATCTCTTGTACATATTTCTATGCAAATTCGAACGATTAAACAGACTTCTACTAGTAAGCATGTTAATGCACATACATCCTTATTAAATTAAACAATCTCTAACATATTCCTATGTCGATGCAAATGATTAATTCAACCTAACAAGCATATAAAAGATCATGTGAAGTAACAAAGTATTTTTTACCTTGAAACAATTTAATCACAAAAATCCTGCAAGTTATGCAAGGCATATGTATCGTCAAATACAATGCTAATTTAATCTTCAGCTACCTTAGAAGAATTAAACATGCACAGATTAAGTATTGTGTCCATTAATTACAATTTCAATGCGTTTAAATAATTAATTCATTAGCTATCTAAACAATTAAAATGCCAAATAACTTAACATGATTTTTCTTAATCAAACATTTCACCGAGGCCTTTAACAGCATAAACACAATTTTAATAATCTAAGAGAGTGAAATGAAATCAAACCAACACGAGTTAAATTCAAGCTAAGTTGATTAAATTAAACATTTCAAAAGCATGAATATTTATAAGCATGTTTGTCAAAACAACAACAAATAATTTAAAGAGATAGGGAACAAGAGGCAAATCCGGTGTTTCTCCGTGGCTTGACTGATTGCTCCGTTCTTCGTTCTTCGTTGGCCTCAGCTATGAAGGCGGCTTACAAATACTCCAATTGCTGCTCCGAATGGCAGGGAAAATACCTCTTTTCCAAGAGGGGAAATCGGCACAAGAACACACCAAAAAGAAAATGGAACAAAGGGAATTAAAAGAAAATGAGAGAGGAGAATATGAAGGCTTGAGGTGTCTTTTGAATGAGCAGCAAGGGGCTGTATTTATAGGTGTTTAAGGCTGCTAAAAATAGCAAATAACAGCAGCAAAAGAGGCTCCCTTGGCCGGCCATCCCATGTGGCAAAGTTGAAGAATTCAACTTTGCTAAATATAGCATGGGCAAATCTTTAAAGCCTTGAATTTTTGAGGGGTTTGAATGGGATTTTGAAAGATCTTCAAGGGCTCCTTTGCAAGCTGAATTAATCAGAAAATAAGCTAATTTGGGCCTTCATTGTGGATGGTTTAGGCTGCCCAATTGGTGGCTGGTTCGGTTCAATCGGTTCGGTTCAACTGATGCGGTTCAACTGGGCCCCTTTTTCATAATTAATTAAAAATAATTTATTTAGCCCAAATTAAATTGGGAATAAATTAAAATTAATTATATTATGATTAAATCTTCATAATTGGACCGTCTTGGGCTGGAAATAGAGTAGTCTTGACACTTCAAATCGCTTCTCGGTTTTATTCTTCAAGCAGTGTCTGCCGAGCAGATTTTTGCCCTTTGTGCGATTCTGTCGAAAATAGTCAAAATAAATCAAAATTAACCACAAAAATAATTAAAATTCATCATGTTCATATTTTTAGCACAATTTAATTATTTTATAATATTTAATTATTTTCTGACAAGAATTTACTCAAAACCGCATGAATTTGGGTCATAAAGGGCATGAAAAAGTATATAAATTTTCGTGTTTCCACACCCCCAAACTTAATTCATTTCTCGTCCCGAGTAATGCACAAATTTGAAAAGAATTTTCTCAGAAACATCTTTGAAAAACTCCTTCAGAACAACTTCTTCTCAAAGTTATGAATTGAATATACTTAGGCTCAAAGATAAGAAATCTGCTAGTTATGCTACTTGAGCATTCATAACATTCAAATTACCTCCACCAATTATTATACTAGCAAAATTAGACTAAATGTTTCTTAATAAAGACACGTTACTCGCTACCAATTTGATTTTAATTCCTTATTCAAAAAGTTAACTGCAATCATTAAGCTTAACTAATGTCTTCATATGTTGAACAAAGCAATTTCTCTCCACTAAGGTAGGTAACATGGGAATTTTGAATCAATAGGTCTTTAATAAGGTTGTAACATGGCTGGGCTTAAGGGTAGGTAAAAGATAGATAAATTTTGGCTTAAAAACCCTAGACTCAGCTTAAAATCGAACCTTCGGAAATTTCACCCTTGATACCCAACTTATGCTCTTTCAACCATTTATTTTATTTTGAGCACATTTTTTTTAAATTCAAGCTCAAACTCGAGCACTTGCTTCATGTACTACAATGTTTCGAGCAATCGATACTTCTTTTCAACTCCCCCAAACTTATTTTTGAACGATATCCTGAATAGTACCGAGTCTAGTGTTTGGGACAATTTTAGAAGTATTGAAGAGAAAATTGATGGCTAAATATTGCATAGGTCCGAATAAAATTAGGCCATATAGTCTCAAAATTGGGTTTCAAAGGATAATTTTATCAGGGTTGGCTTGAAAGGCTCAAACGGTCCAAACAAAAGTTTGCCTAAATCATTTCCAATATTCCATGCTTCCTAGGATTTCGCCTCAAGAAATTATTAAGTCAATTCTAAAGACTTAAGCTGTCATGCATGCATAATTTTTTCGTAAGGAACTAAAAATTTTATGGTACTAATTTACATGCTTTATTAAAAATACATTCACATATTTATTTAGCTAACATAATAAATTATTGAAATAATAGAACTTTATTAATGCTGAAGTTTAGCATAATTAACAAAATTTCAAATTATTGAACAAAAATATGTCCTAAATCATAACTATAGAAAATTTTATTCTGAATTCAAATTTTCGGTCCCCCCTACTTAGAGTGAACAATGTCCTCATTGTTTAAAGTGAATAGATACTATACACCAGGTAGGAAAATTAGAAAAGAGGAGGTGAGTCAAATTGACTGCTTAAGTACCAAGCTCTTTCTAAAATCAAATCCTAGACATGTATATATCTATTGCCACACTTTAGCCTTTGAGACTTGTTCAGATTTTATTCATGATTCCTATCTCTTGTTTTATTGTGCAAAAAATAAAAATTTCTAATTGACCTAATCCTAAGATACTTAAAAACAATGAAAATAAATGCAAGTTGAAGTCCTCCCCTTTTATTTATTTGCCGATCCTTCCAAATTTGACTTATCTTTTACTCCATTAGCATTAACTCTGCATGAATCACCTTGCTCCTTCTTCGATGATGACACCCATGGTTCAAATATAAAATCCGAAAACTCAAGCACAAAAATAAATGGGTCATTATAAATTTTCTTGAAGGCACTCCTCATCGAGTCATCTCTTATTTTTGCATATCGCCAGTAGGTGTAACGACCCAAAATCCGTGGGCACCGAAAAAAAAATGTGTTATCAGGCCTCCGTCTTAGTAAATCGAGTTAGTAAATAATTATTAGGAGTAATTATGAGTCTAGTAGTGTGTTTAATTAGATTTTTATATAGTGAATTTAGCTTAATTTAAAGTAATTAGGAAAAAGGATCAAATTGAATAAGGAGTAAAAGTCTAATTATAGATTAAAAGAAAGTAAAAAGGATCAAAATGGCAAATATGCCATTTAGCATAAGTTGAGGCGGCATATGAGATAAAAATCTAAGATTTTTACTTAGATTTTAATTATAAAATATATATATTAGTAATAAATTATATTAAATTAATTTAAAGTAATTATTATATATTATATTATTATAACATAAAGTAAATAGAATAAAAGAAATAAGAAAAGAAACAAAACAAAGAAACAGAAAAAAAGAAACAGAGAACATACGAAACAGGGGAAAGGAAGGAAAGAAAAAGAAAAAGGAAAAACTAGGGATTTAAAGATTGAAGTTTAAATTGGTAAGTCAATCAAGTCCTATTCTCTTAATTTTGATGTTTTGGAAGCTTTAAAGCAAGATTTTGATGAAACTAAGTTGATATTTTGAGATTTTTTAGGTTCTTAAGTATAGTTGATGTTGAATAAAAAGATGAATTATTGATTAAATTAAATGAAATCTAAGTTAGAATTAGTAAAAGGATTAAATTGTAAGGTAAGCTATAAGTTTTCTACTATAGGGATTAATTTGGAAGAAATTATAAATTAGGGTTTTATTATGAAAATTATATAATCAAGTTGAATATGGAAGGAATTTAAGTAGAATCAAAGCATGAATTAAGTTAAGAAAATAAGTAAACTTAACTAGGATTTAATTGCAAAATAAGTCATAAGAAAACAGCTTTAGTATAGTAGCAGAAGAGTAACTTTGAAAAATCACCAAAAATGGTAGAAATGTAAGTAGAAGTTGAGTGAGATATGAAATTAAAGCTTATTGAGTCTATTTTCATATGAAAGAAACAGAGAAAGTAAAGGAACTCTGTATTTTGAGATATTTAGAGTTTTGTGAGACTGGTTCAGAGTGAATTCGAGATCCCCTGTTCTGACTTGGGAAAATCATTAAAAATTGTACAAAAATAATTGTGGGACATAATTTATATGTTTAGATTATTTAATGAGTCTATTTTTATAAAAAATAAACTAGAACATCATTTGAATTCTGTATAAAAATATAATTAAATTTTAGCAAAGAGTGGTCGGAACTATCAGACAACAGAATAGGGGTGATTTTAAAGAATAAACTGTACTTATTGGCTAAATCAAAAATTCTGAAAATTTTATGGAAATAAGATATATGAGTCTAGTTTCATATAAAATTTACAGATCTTAATTCAGAATTCTGTAACTCAAGATGTAGATAATTTAGTGACAATGACTCAGGTAGACAGCTTTGAAAGAACTTATAAGTAAATAATAGAATTGTGTATAAAGGATGTGGAATGAAGAGGAAGAGTAGAAATTGAATAAAATTCAATTATTTATTGTAATTTAATGTTGTAATTAATCATTTAAATTATTATTATTTTCATAGCTAAAAAGGAACTCGAGGCATCAACCCACAAAGGAAAGGAGAAGGTTACCGAGGAATAATCAAGCAAATTCGGGTTTGTATTACTATAATTCAAATTAATTATTTATTTATTCATTAAATGTTAAATTAATTTATGTATATGGTAAGTAAATTACAAGGTAAGTGTTTTTATTTAATTGAATGGAAATTGAGTTGAATGATGAATATGTGGATTGAAATAGAAAAGTGTAATTGATATTGAAATTGAATTTGTTATGAAAATGAAAATGAAATTGAGAACTGAAATACCCTATTAACTAGTCGGGCTGAGTCGGATATAATTGGCGTGCCATAGGATTTGGAAGAGTACGGGATTTATCGGCTTTGCCGATCAGGCACTTTATGTGTCGTATTTTAGGCACCTCGTGTGTGTCGATCGTGCACCTCGTGTGTCGCTTTGTGCACTTATGTGTCGTATAATCGATCAGTACTATGTACCGTTTTAGGCACAATGTGCCGTCATCTTGGTGTGTTTGGGTTGGAACGTGTGTATCCGTTAAAGTCCGAGTGCATTAATAGGGGTAAATAAGGAAAAGGTTAAATTGAATAAAATGAAATGGTTGAGCTATTGGAAGAAATGCGAAAATAGAGAACATGAACTGAAAAATGTGATTGGAATATGAGTATGAGAATGGAAAGTATGAACCATTGGTTCAAGAAATGGATAGTGGCTCAACATGATTGTGTATTATTTCAATTGTTGAATAGCTAAAATTGAATTGTATGAATATATTGAGAAAGACAAACTTATATGAATGTTATGTTTGAATTGGTTTAGTAAAATTAAAGTTATATGATTTAATGATATGATTATTATGTTTATAATTTGAATTATGGTAATACCATCGAGTATATGTATACTCAAATGCACACGGTTGTTTCCGTGCGTAGGTTGTAGAAGTCAACATCGAACCAAAGATCCGAAGCCGCGACCCGACTTCAGCAAACTTTTGGTGATGTATATTTCCTTTTGATAATGTGGCATGTACGTAGGTTGTGTATAAAGGTTATTATGTTTTGAATATAAATGGTTAAAAATATTAGTATTACAAGTTTAAGAATTATAATGAAAGAAGTATATTATTTTAATCTAACTAATACTTTGATAAATTTAAGTTGATATTATATTGATTGAGTTTGATTAGAAGGTATTTAGAATAGAAAATGAATATATGAAATGAATTGGTTGAATTGGTTATGATTGAAATGAATACGGTTTAATTTACAGGGGGTTTTATATGATAATAAGCAGAAATGCTGCCGAAATTTATATTAAACAAAATATATTCTGAAATACTTAAATGAGTCCCATTTCACTTTTAATACAGACTTTAGACTTTGAAAGTTCATAATAGGGATCAGTTATTAAAATTATACTAGGAATGTTATTTTTTTTGAATTAATTGCAAATTGTCTGATATGTCTGGTAATGCCTCGTAACCCTGTTCCGGCGATGGTTCAGGGTTAGGGGTGTTACGGTAGGCTTGTTGCTGCCATTGCATGTTTGCATTAAGTCCATCAGCTTCAACAGCTCATCACGACGATTTGGGCTAGGCGGTGGAGCTTTAAACATTGAGGGCTCGATGTCAGGTTCAGCTTCTGGTTCTATTGATTCTTTCTCATTAGGGACTTCAGTTGATTGCTCTGGTGGGATTCCTGTGGGTTCATCTTCTGCTTCTTCGGGATCCTCGCTCTCTTCAACTTGTTGTTGAAGAACAGACTCTCCAGCTACTCGGCAGGGGTCCCAATCAGTGATTGTGCCTTGACTATATTCCGTCTTCTTTACGTCCGCAAGGAGTTTTGCTTTTAAGCACAGAATTGTGATCGTAAAGGGGAAATAGGTAGGGCCAGAACGTCTAACAGCACAATTTCACATTTCTCTCAGGATGATTTTTCCTACACCAATGGTCTTTCCAGATAAAATCGAGTATAATAGGACCATTCGCTCTAATGAAATTGTAGTCCCATGTGAACTAGGCATAAGGCTGAAACGAATGAAATAGAAGCATACCTTCGCAAGTGGTGTCAAATACTCTCTTCAACATGTGTGGATTCCTTGCTTTGACACAGTCCACTTAGAACCTGGCACTGTGAGTTCTTCGAGGATTTCTTGCAGATTTTCATGCTTAATATTGCTCAACAGAGAGGAATATTCATCGTTGTCGAAATCAGGTAATTCAAAGAACTCATTAATAGCATTAGAGTTTATAGGTACCTTAATTCCGCAGACTGGAGCTTCGGTCAATTCGCTTGAAGTTAAGTTCGCGTAGAATTCACGAACTAGTTCTTCATCCACACTTGGTCTCTTTTCACAAAACAATTCCCAATTGAGTGCTTCAGCAACTTGACGAATACGTGCCATAAAGTCTTTGTAGTTGCTTTCCTTCAATGTGAAGCCTTTCTCTGGATGCATCTGTTGATTTTTGAAGATATTTTCGTATCTTACTTTGGCTTCTTCACAGTGAAATTTACTTTGTGTTTTGTCAATTTGAGCGGAGGCACGAGTTCTTTTGCGAGTCATGATTAACCTGAATATCAGATGGAAAAAATAAAAATTAGCTTCTTAAAAATTTAATAACAATTACTAATATTTCAATAAAATGAAAATTTAAATAATTGAGTAAAAATTTAAATTTAAAAGAGAAAATTATTCTTACCACCTTCCTTGTAGAATTTAAGAACTCTTGAAATAAATAAAAACTAATGAATCAAAAGGGAGAATTTAAAGGAGGGTTGGCTTAGGTTGGAGAAAGGGAGATGTGCGCATAGGCGCACAAGTCAGCAAGCAGGTGGCGCGCAAGGCAGGCCACGGGCTGGTTGGCGTGGGGCGTTGGTGTGTAGCTAGCGCACTGGGTAGAGGCAGCAGGCATGAGATCCCGACCTGGGCAGCTACTGCTGCAGGGTTTGCTCCATTTCCTTGGTTCATATTTTCAAAATTCATCCCTTCGGTCCTTCTCTGGTTTGCTTGTCTTCTTCGTTGTCGAAAGGTCCATTCTATTTCAGGGTCCACAGGGAGCACGTCAATAATCTGGTCAATACTCATAAACACCTGAAATATTTACAGAAAATTTAGTTAAGTTAAAATTTAAACAGAAAAATAAATAAACCAAAATGTAAAACAGATTCACAAATAATGGCTTTGAAAAACAGTCCCCGGCAACGGTGCCAAAAACTTGGAACGGTGGAAATGTGCAAGTGTACACAATCGTAACAAGTAATAAAGTGACAAGTAAATGTCGAGTTATCGTACCCACAGGGACTGTAAAAGAATTATTTATGAAAATGATTTCAAACACTTTGGTGATGGAAAAATATTTGATTTTTGAAAACTATTTGAAAACTAAAAGAAAAACAAAGTAAAATAAAATAAAATTAAGTTCAAGGGCACGATTTCAAAAACTGATTTTAATCAAGATGACATAATTGTGTTGGATTAATCACATTCCTTACCTTAGAATTATTAAGCTCGTGTTTATACTTGTTAAAACATGGCAACTCGTTAATTTGCTAACTTATGAACATACTTACAAATAAAAATCCATTCATCTCTTGTACATATTTCTATGCAAATTCGAACGATTAAACAGACTTCTACTAGTAAGCATGTTAATGCACATACATCCTTATTAAATTAAACAATCTCTAACATATTCCTATGTCGATGCAAACGATTAATTCAACCTAACAAGCATATAAAAGATCATGTGAAGTAACAAAGTATTTTTACCTTGAAACAATTTAATCACAAAAATCCTGCAAGTTATGCAAGGCATATGTATCGTCAAATACAATGCTAATTTAATCTTCACTACCTTAGAAGAATTAAACACATGCATGATTAAGTATTGTGTCCATTAATTACAATTTCAATGCGTTTAAATAATTAATTCATTAGCTATCTAAAAGCAGTTAAAATGCCAGATAACTTAACATGATTTTACTTAATCAAACATTTCACCGAGGCCTTTAACAGCATAAACACAATTTTAATAATCTAAGAGAGTGAAATGAAATCAAACCAACACGAATTAAATTCAAGCTAAGTTGATTAAATTAAACATTTCAAAAGCATGAATATTCATAAGCATGTTGGTCAAAACAACAACAAATAATTTAAAGAGATAGGGAACAAGAGGCAAATCCGGTGTTTCTCCGTGGCTTGACTGATTGCTCCGTTCTTCGTTCTTCATTGGCCTAGGCTATGAAGGCGGCTTACAAATACTCCAATTGCTGCTCCGAATGGCTGGGAAAATACCTCTTTTCCGAGAGGGGAAATCGGCACAAGAACACACCAAAAAAAAAAATGGAACAAAGGGAATTGAAAGAAAATGAGAGAGGAGAATGTGAAGGCTTGAGGTGTCTTTTGAATGAGCATCTAGGGGCTGTATTTATAGGTGTTTAAGGCTGCTAAAAATAGCAAATAACAGCAGCAAAAGAGGCTCCCTTGGCCGGCCATCCCATGTGGCAAAGTTGAAGAATTCAACTTTGCTAAATATAGCATGGGCAAATCTTTAAAGCCTTGAATTTTTGAGGGGTTTGAATGGGATTTTGAAAGATCTTCAAGGGCTCCTTTGCAAGCTGAATTAATCAGAAAATAAGCTGATTTGGGCCTTCATTGTGGACGGTTTAGGCTGCCCAATTGGTGGCTGGTTCGGTTCAATCGGTTCGGTTCAACTGGGCCCTTTTCCATTATTAATTAAAAATAATTTATTTAGCCCAAATTTAAATTGGGAATAAATTAAAATTAATTATATTATGATTAAATCTTCATAATTGGACCGTCTTGGGCTGGAAATAGAGTCGTCTTGACACTTCAAATCGCTTCTCGGTTTTATTCTTCAAGCAGTGTCTGCCGAGCCGATTTTTGCCCTTTGTGTGATTCTGTCGAAAATAGTCAAAATAAATCAAAATTAACCACAAAAATAATTAAAATTCATCATGTTCATATTTTTAGCACAATTTAATTATTTTATAATATTTAATTATTTTCCAACAAGAATTTACTCGAAACCGCATGAATTTGGGTCAGGAAGGGCATAAAAAAGTATATAAATTTTCGTGTTTCCGATTGGCTATGAATATTGGCAATTAAGACTGGCATTGAAGTCTTGGGATTCGCCTTCACCGTCGGTAGTATTAAGCTAGCTAACATATCTGAATCCATCTTGGGATAATCTTGTGAAACACCTGTCAACGAAGTACGTTAAATAATGCAACATTACGTAATAATAGTATTATTCAAAAACCCTAAACACCTAGTGATACTGTACCGACAAGACATGTATGTAGACCTTTGTTCTTTTTTATCTCTCACAAGCCTATCATTTTCCTCAACGAGGCCATGATTTTCCATGAACATGTACCGTCTTGCATTGCACACTTGGCTTCATACTTATCGGGTTTGGATTTAACTACGTTGTAGTTAACCCTGTTCTTGATGCTATGTTGTTTCAATACACCAAGAAAACTATCATTATTGGAAAACTCCTTACCAACTTCTAATTCACCCGAATCCAGCGACGAACTTGTACAGTCACGCCTTTCGTGTGGTAGATCTAGAAACTCCAACGCATCATCTTGAGATAGATCGATATTATACATGTGGGCTGGAGGCGAGTATGCCCTGAATTGCGGATATTCTTCTTCTTTATCTGAACCTCCTTCAACATCTTCAAGTATGGTTGGAACAGGCTCCGGTTCAAAAAATAATGCAACTTCTGCACCATCCGGGCCAGGCTCTCGAGGTGGATCCATATCGGACTCATCATCCGACCCACCATCATCTGTAACGAACGAGGTCCCTCGCTGATGGACGTCGTAGGAGTACATTATCCCTTCTTAAACAAGTTTCGTAAAGTCCCCAATCATATTTGGATTGCCAACCATTAGAAGTTGATGTCGTTCCCCAATACGTATTTCTAGCATCGAACATCGACCTACTGCTATGCATGTCCCATCCACTAACTGAGTGTCGTGCAGGGGTTGTGTTTTCCATACTGCCACCAAACACGAGTGCTTCCATATTCTGCCTCCCACTAACAGAGTGCCGGCTTCGGGTCATTTATTCCTCTCGAATAGCAGTAGATGTTGAAGTCAAAAATTTATCATTTGGCGATGAAAATTGTACATATACCTCAAGATAGGGTGATTCACTAGCAAGATGAGTCTGCACCATTGCCTCCAAGCTACGAGGACCTTTGATGTCGAATGAGTCATATCTAATGGGATCAACCGAAGTACAAAATCTATATTTAATAGACAAAACTTTCATTGGCGTCGTTCCGAAGATTTGAAGCCTAATTCTTTTACGAAGTTCTGTCAAATCTATTTCTAGTTAAAAATCAGTCGCGCTGTGTTCTCCAATAAAAAACAACGCCGTTCTCAGTGTCACGGACCTCACCATCATAGTAAATAACAGCACTAATACATTCACTCATCTTCAGTTTCTATTCTATTTTTGCCTCAATTTCTCTTACTGTAACTTATGCAACCTGAGAATGAAATTTGGCTCATTTATAGTCTAAGGCCAAATAAAAACTACTGTAGAAAAAGAGCACCCACGTGGGAGCTTTTTCCAGTAATCTTGCTGACAGTGCATCCTACTTGAAGCGTTTTGGACAATATTTGTTCAGAAAAGTCTTCTCAAAATTATTTTTTCATATACTACTATAGCAAAAGAGCGTCCACGTGGGAGCTTTTTTCAGTAACCTTGCTGATAGTGCATCCTGCTTGAACCGTTTTGGACACTATTTGTTTAGAAACGTCTTCTCAAAATTATTTTTTCAGATACTACTATAGAAAAAGAGCGTCCAGTGTGAGCTTTTTTCAGTAATCTTGCTGACAGTGTATCCGGCTTGAAGCATTTTGGACACTATTTGTTCACAAATTTCGTCTCAAAATTATTTTTTCAGATACTGCTGTAAAAAAACAAAAAATTATATTGCTAATATATTTTTCCCAAAACCCTAAACACAATTTTTTTTAAAAACCCTAAACATAATTTAATTAATTAACCCTAAAACCCTAAACCCTAATTTAATTAAATAACCTTAAACCCTAATTTCATTGATTTTTTCTTTAAAAACCTTAACCCTAACCCTAAACAAAGCTGAAAACCCTAACGTAAAAGACGGGCAAAACACGTCCCACCCTAAAGAAAGCTGAAAACCCTAACGTAAAAGACGGGCAAAACACGTCCCCTGGGGAGCATTTTGTCCACGTCAGCACAAAGCGCGCCCTCAAGGAAACACTTTGTGCTGACGAGGACAAAACACTCCCCTAGGGACGCGTTTTGCTGACACGTCCCCTAACATCGCGCTGACGTGGACGCGTTTTCAGGAAAATCGGCCCATTCTGATAAATAATTAAAAAGTCGGTCCATTTCCGTAAATAACATTAAAAAAGAGTATTTTTGAATAAAACGGTCATTATTTTGTACCTTAAACAAATTTATTTTGTTAAAAGAAAAAAACCCCATCTATTAGCTCCGTTGAAAAAATTGTTGTGATATGTCACATATTTATTTTCAATTTTTAATCTTCTTCCTTCTATCCTTCTTTTTTCTTTCATGATTTTTTTAGAGTTCATTTATTTTTTTTACTTTTATTTTTAATTTGATCTTCTCTTGGGATAGTTTATTCTTTTCTTCTTCTTTTTTTTTGAATTGAGTATAGGTCCGAAGGCAAAGCATCAAAAAATCATTAGTTGATTTAGCCCCGCACAAATCTAACATATGCCAAATTTTGCTCAACACTGAAAGACAACTTTGTGGCATATAGTGGAACACCTTTAACTCCTTCTGTAATGGTGGTATCAACTTTGTTATTGCATCTATCGTCTAATTTGTCTCGCAAAACATATGCTGACAAGTAATACTCCAATCTCTCAACTTGAGACTATTAATAGATCGGATTAAGCTAAACGGACTGACCACTGCATCCTAATTATTAAGCAATAGAACCACCTAAAGGTAATCCACTTCGATCACAACCTGTCTGAAATCAACCCTCCACACTAGCTACAAGTTGTCTACACCTCATAATTTCGCTTGCAACACGTCCAACACACCATCATTTAGACAGTAGCCAAGTAATTGATTTCCGTGTTTATCATGCAACAACCCACTCGCTGGCCCAAGCCTTGTTCCTATGTCCACGCCACCGTCTATGTTCAATTTGGCCCAGCCCGGATGAGGTCCTCTCCCAATGAACCAGTTGTTGAACACCACCTTGTTGCACTGGCTTAGGCAGTATAGATTGGATCATATGCTTAGCATAAGCAATGCTTTGCTTCAGCACAAGTTCAGAGCTGGTAAGAGTATAATTAAAAACAAAAGCATTTCGATTCTTCCATACACACCAACAAACGTCCCCAGACAGTAAATTCCACTGTGCACCCACAATCAGAAGTAAGTCCTTCTCGATTTGGTTCATGTACAACCAACTCTCCAAATCATAGTTAAAGAAAGTTTATTGCGTCCCTCGGACAATACCCTTGCCCAAATTGTTGGAAAAAATCGGTCAAGAAAATGGTTTTAATAATTACCATGAAAGTTTAATTTTTTTTTTTTCAAAATTGAACCATTTATAATAATAAACCTTAATTGAAAAGTACATGTGCTTTGTGTGAGATAGATTCGAGTCGATCCTGGATTTCAACCGAACGACCTTCTCTGTTATCCTTATATCACGAATTTCGTCAAGTACAAGCTTGAGCAACACGAATCAGATCACAAAAAAGAAACAAATTTACTACTTCTAGTAGAAAAGTAATTTCTCTCTTATAGAAATAAGTAAACATCATAATTTCCAAAAAATATAATTTATTCTTAGTTAATAAATTCCCAATAATTTAAAAAAAATATGTGTTTTAGGTCAAACAACGACATCTATTTATAAGTAGAGGTACAATAATCCTAATTAAACAAACCCTTAAAAAATAATATTATTTAAATAAAAAAACACACTCTTATAAAATGAGGTCGGCACACACCCTAGTAATATTTACTAGGGTTGACCCTTCACTTATTGTATGAAGGGAATTGAGCCTCTAATGTATTGGGTTAAATTATACGTGTTTGTTGAACTTTTGATCTAACACTTTATAATTTAATCCAACTCAATATTTATTTTCTATTTCCCAAAATAAATATTATTTATTCCCTTAATTTAATTAATTAAATTAACTAAATTGATTTCTCAATTAAATAAATTTCTTAACCCAATTTTAATTTCGTTAAGGTCATAACAACTTTAATGTAAAAGAGACTAAAAAAAAAGCTTTAATTTATGGGTTTTTTATATGCTTGATTGATGAGAATATGAGCATGGTCCATAAGAAAAAGTAAATATAAATTAAAAAAATTCTAAAAAGTAAATATAAAAATATTTTAAAGCTTTTTTAAATATATTTTTATAATTTTTAGAATTAGAGCTAAAATAACAAATTTTTTAAATATTAAGAGTTACATTTGTTGCATTTTTTAGATTTAATATCAAATTGGTAGAACCAAAATTACTAAGTTAATGACAAAAATGACTAAAATTTTTAATTTAAAAAAATTACTAAAACAAACAAAATTCACATTGGTCAAAATAGAACGAACTGAATAGTTGGATAACTATTCTTATACTTTACCTCATATTTTTTAATATATGATATTCACAAATAAATAAAATAAATTGAAGAAAGTTGTATTCACATATTACCCGTCCTTGCAAATTATATCAAAATTATTATTCTTGGGTAAACTGCACTATTAGTCACTAAACTATGATTAAATTTTTGTGCTCACTTAAATAAAAAGAGGTACAATTTGATCACTGAATTATTCAAAAAATTTTATTTAAGTTACTGAATTATTCAAAGTCCTTATTTGAGTCATTGGATTGTCAAGTTTTTTCTTTTCTCTTAAGTTTCACCAACAAGCTCCAATTAGTGATTCGACAATTGGAGAGTTAGATCAATACCCATCAATGAGCAAAAGAGTATACATTAGATCCAAGTCAATCTGACGATTAATGTTGAAAATTGGACAAAAAAATTGTTTGAATTTTGATTCACAAGTTTATGACATTTAAAGTTGACCAATAAAAAAAACTAAACTATAAAAGAAAAAAAAGAAAAAACAGCTTTACAAAGGCAAAAAAATTGCAAATGAATTTGCTTCATTTGTAGTGCATTGAATTCACATATACATATATCACATTTTCCTAGAACGACAGAAGGAAAAAGATGAGATAGAAAACAATTCATATCAAAACAATTTCATGTATTCTAAAGAGCCTAGGGAAGGCTGAGAGTATTTTTAGGAGCACTTATCCACGCGGAACCGGCAATGGCAAATCTCCACAAGGCGTTAACGTGCTCGGGTAAAGCGTACTCAATGCCAACACGTGGCCCAATTAATATCTTATCCGGTTCAGGCCCATCCAAGAGTTCCAAACCACCTAGGCCACACTCCATATAATATTATATTATAGGACTACATCAGTAGAAATCAGAATTATGTATAAATAGCAGCTCAACTAATTACCAGGAGTGTATAGTGGATGGTTAGACCATTCTGTGGTAATTCCAAGTGCCTGACCAACCTAATACATGGAAATATATGAATTAATAACTCAAAAATCATACATTACTCCAAACAGATATCTATGACTATTTTTTTCATGAAGTACTCATGTTTGACACCCATGTATGGCAGATATGGGTATGACCCCCCACCAAGTACATAAAGAAACTTATAAAAAATTAAACATACTCATATTTAACACTCTCACTTGAATTTGAGTAATATAGGAGATGATTGCTCTATGCAAGGACTCTTTTTTTTTTTTTGGGGGTGGGGAGGGAGGACCAGATCACTAATAGATCAGCGAGTAAATTTTCTCTTTGCTAAGTTGCAGCAACTTAATACATGAAAGACCTGAAGAACTTTAATACAGCAATGTTTCAATCCAAACAAAAAACTTTATTGTCTGATTGTACATTAATGTTAAGCTCATATAATTTCTTTCTAAGTGTCATTCAATGCCTCCACATTTTATCATCTAGAATATGACCTAAAACTTTTTCTTTTCCACATAAATGACTTGGAAGCTTAAAAGTAAAAGGATAAGTGAAAGTTAATACTTCATGAAAGTGTATCAAAAAAAGAGGCAGACGAAAAGAAAACAAAGTGTGAAGTACATATGCACATGTGTGGGCAGAAATGACCTGACCGTTTGCATGCAGGGTTGGCCGTATACATGGTACATTTTTTCAGTTCTTTTTTGAAGCCATTAAAGCCTTGGAATTTTGGCATCATTCCAAACTGTTAGATTCACTTTAAACCTTCTTAGTAGCAAATCCAATGCTGAGTTTGAATGTTTGATAAATGAAAAATCTGAACTCATTTCATCACTTTCTTTTCTTTGTTTTGGATAATTTTCATCATCCCCCCTCCCCCTCTCCCAAATTTTGTCATTATAGCTCATCTCACTAATAAGTTCAATTGCATATAGGTGATGCAATGAATATGTCAAGGTAAAAGAGGATCAAGATTTTATTTGCACTTGACAAGAATTCTTAATTAATTATCTGAAACCAATATTTAAAAACTGTTTATGCTAATTGAACCAACAAATCCACATTGCATAAAAAGGAATACGAAAATTATCTTCCATTAGCACTTAACAAAGAGAGAGATTACCTTTCCGGGTCCAGTGAGAAGACTAGGCTTTTCAGTTTGCTGACCACGACGCTCCTGAATAGTCTCCAAACCTGCAGCGGGGTTCACATATTGCCTTCAACAAACATTATGTTTTGTTTTCTGACCCAAATATAGAAAGCATGTAAAGATTCGAGATTTTTATGAAGGACAAGAAAACTAGAAATGAATATTCCCACAAAAATTCTTAACAATTACTATATTATGAGATGTTAAAGTAGGCGATTGCCAATAATTGAATAAGGACAATTCAAGGGATTATCGACTACGCATTCACAACAATGAAAGGCTAAATAGGCTACAAAAATAAGAAACATTAGCAATTTAATAGATAACAAACAAAGCGGATGATTATAGAAGTAACAGATACTTAGTTAATACCGGATAATATAATATGATAACTTACCACACACCGGAGCGCATGCACGTATTAACACTGCAGCCCCAGCGCCTTCTTTGTCAGCAACAACATTGAGCATCGTATGAAGTCCATAGCAAAGATAAACATAAGCATGCCCTCCAGGACCAAACTACAACAACCACATAGAGGAACTCAATATCTATTATTATTCGTACCAAAATAAACATAAATAGTGTTAAAACCATCAAGGTATTACTGGAGCAATAATCAGATTAGCAAGCACATGTGAAAGATGAAAGCAAAAGGGCTAAACTCACAACAGGGGCTGTTCTTGCAGTGACTCCAAATCTACCATGACAAGCTGAATCATTTGGCCTATAAGCCTCTACCTGTTAAAACATAATGATTCAAATTAGAAAATACATAACAGTGGAATTAAAATTAATTGGGGGGGGGGGGGCGAGGGAAGATGAAACTTTGACAAACCCAATTAGTAGGTAGCCTTTGTTTTTCTTTGGTTTTCTTCTCAGCAAGCAAATAAATGAGCATTTGAACAAAATTTAACTGCTCAAATTAATGAAAGCCCCAACACCCAAAAAGTACAAATTTCGAACTTCCATTTCGATTTTCCGAAGAACAAAAAGAATTTGGGAAGAAAGTCAGCAAAAATGCACCAAAAATTACCTCAGTGATTTGAAGAACAACATCATCTCTCCTTAAAAATTTGCCAAGCAAACGTGGCGCCAAATCAAGAGCGTCAATTTGAAAGAACTCCGGGGGCAGTATCGTGGTATTGCGAAGACAAGGGAGAGAAACCGGAGAAGATTGCGGCCGAGTTTTTTTACGGCTTGGTTTGGTCCGGGTCCTAACGGTCACTGCTTTGGAACTCTGTCTCGTCCGTCCCTCCAGGTATTGGCTCGACCGAACTGTTTTCCTGGATTTCGAAGCAACTGGTTTAAATTGGTGAGTTGGGTTCATCTGGACCAAAAGTGTAGGAGCTGAAAGAGAGAAGGATATTGAATTATTTTATATTGGTCAGAATTTGAAGGGTTGGGTTCTACTTTTGACTTTTTGGGTAAACGATCCACTCAGCTTTTAGAATATTTTCAATTTGATCACCTAAAATTAAATTTTTATAATTTTGTCATCTAACTTTTAGGGCAGTTTCATTTCAGTCAGAAGCTCTAACAGTAGTTAATTGTACATGTTACAACATATTTGCACTTTTAATTTTGTCACTCAACTTTCAAGTCACTTTAAGTTTGGTGACCCCAAAAAATACCTATTTTAAGTATTGATTGGGGTAAATAAAACATCAAGCATTAAAGTGAAATAGTGATAGAAACTAAAATAATACACAAAAATTGTCAAATTGTACTTGTTTATCCCATTTTCAAAATTCTAAAATTCTTTTTTAAAATATTGAAAATTTAAATTTCAAAACATCAAAATAAATTAAATAAATTGTTGAAATTTTTTTATCCCTTGATAATGTCAACTGATTTGTTACTATAATATTGAAATTAATTAAGTTAATCACCTTCTAAAATTTAAAATTTTATTTTATATTTTTTAAATTATTGTAACGTCCCTAAAATCCCCTTAATCGTAAATAGTATTAATTTGAGAATATACGACTTAGAATTTTTGAAGTCAATAAAATAAGAATTATTAGTGTTAGTAGAGAAGATAATTGGATACTTGAGGGAATTGAAAAGATTAATATATTGAAAGATATCAATTTAGGGTATAAACTAAATTGTAACGTTATAAAAAGTGTTAGAATAAAGATAAAAGATTTAAAGTATAAAGAATTAAATTGAATTGGTGGGAAAATGTAAAAGAGCATAGAGTGCAATTATTACAAAAAGAGTAGAATTGTTTAAATTTTTAATTAAAGAAAGATATGAAAATTTTGTCAGGGCCATTGGATAACATAGGAACGAATTAAATCTAAGTCATTGAAAATGGAATGTGATGGAGAGAATTTTTTAGTTGTCATACTTTCTATTTCTTTATATATTTATTAATATTATATCATATAATTTTATTATTATTAAATTATTTAGTGACGTGATCTTTGGAATGTTAATTGGGCCAATCATCAAGCTGCCCATTTCCATACTATTTAAGATATATGTTGATAAGACTCCAAGAGATAGGATGTAAGATACTTTTGATGGTCCAATTAAAATTTCTATTAGGCCTATGATGTGGGCTAGAACTAAGAGATTCAAAGAAGCATTTTTGGGCTGAATATGACTAGTTCAATCTTTATTTGGCATCTATTAAAGATCCAAGTTCATGCAACATTTTGCATGTGAAATTTTGAAGCTCAATCATCCATTTTACTTTGTCTTAATTCCACAACTTTTTAAAATCATACTTTTTTGTTTCAATGTGTCTTATTATTTAAGTATTAAATATTGTAATTTTCATTATATCATTAGTTTTATATCTAATGTGTCTTATTGTGTTTTAAATATGTCTTAGTTTGTTATGCCATTATCATGTCTTTTTTGTTACAATTTAATTGTTGTGTTTATTTTTGTCTTTAATATGTCTTTATTTTGTCTTGGGAACAACAAATGGTCAGTCACCTAAAGGTTACAAGGAGTTGTCCATTCAGCTAAGGAATATGGAATTAAGGTGCTTTAAACTAGGTCTGATCGTTCTCCAAGGTTCATACAAAACCGAACAGTCACAGAGAAGGTGAAAAGCCTTAAGGATTAAGCTACATGAACATTCATCAAGTTTCCATTCAAACTCCTTCACATATATGGAATTTTCGGTCACCAAAAGGTCTTACATGAATTTGGTCGATTGACTTCTTCCCATGCATGAACTCTCTTGCAACGCATTAAATGCAGCCACTGAATTCATCATCAAGGTGCATGGACGGCAAGGGGAATGTATAGGTTGTTCGTTGCATTTTTTGAATACTTGGATTGATGAACTTTAGGATTAATGTATTATTTTAATTCATGTATTCACATTAATGGCCGAAATGACCATTCGTTTTCTAGGGTCCTATATATATTTGGTCAAGTACTTTGTAATAGGGTAATGAACATTTTTAATATATCTTTGAGAGTTATCTTTTTGTTCTTTAAGAAAAAAACTTGAACTTATCATGACTTATCTTGTGGCGTTCAAAACATAACCGACGTTATCATTTCAATCCTTTCTATTTCTGAAGTGTGGCGATCACCCTTATACAATTGGTCCTATTTCATATATAAATAGTGGGTCACAATTTTTCTTCAATTATCCAAACCTATCAAAACGTTAATCATCTTTATAAAAACTAGGTCTCGTTATTATATAGCATAAGTTCATTTCGAAGATTGTTTTTCGAGTTCGAAAGTTATATCATTTACCATTTTGTTTGTTATTTTTCTTTTATTTCTATCCTTTATCATATTTCGAGTTTGATCCTATTTAGAAATAATTGGGCAACTTAAATCGTGACTCGTAATCTTAACTGCGTACGAGGTTCACATCATTGGGTATCAGAACTAGAATTCTTTACAGGTATCATTTTATTTTCTCTTTCTCAGGTTTAAAAAAATATAAAAACCGTGAGAAAAAAAATTGTGAAAAAAAAACAAAAGATGAGGTTAAATTTTTAAAAATAGTTAGGGAACCCATTAAGAAAATTTTCAATTGATTAGTACTTTTGAGTCCATTTTACATATTTTGGTAATTTTTTACCAAAAAAAATGGCAAGCGAAAAAAAAAATTTCTTTTGTCCATTTAGCCAAAATACCTTCTAATAATCTTTTGAGTCATTTGAACCTATTTTTGTCAAATTAATTTCAACCTTTCATTTTTCTTCGATTGTGTCCCATCCTAACAACACCTCCAAGATCATCGTTTTGTTAAGTTCTTTTCATACCAAGTTTTTAAAGAACTCAAGAGATTTGAATGGTAAAAGGCGATAGCATGTCAGCCTATTAGAGTGATAAAAGCCAGAATTTGTTTGCAAAAACGAGAGGAGTGAACTTTCTTTACGAGAGTAAGACATGAGGTTTTGTTTTGTGAGGTACACATCTTATGTCAAATTTGTTCTTTTTTTTTTTTATTAAAATCATGATCAAAGAGAGTATTGTTTCGAGGAAGGCTCTAAACATTCGAACCTAGTGCAAAGGATTACAACAAGAAAACCTGCTTCAAACTCGTTGCCATGTAAAAGGCAAGGTCTATAGTTTGATAGTTGATGGTGGGAGTTGTACTAATATTGCAAGTACAATCATCGTGGAAAAGCTTCATTTTCCTACAACAAAGCACCCTCAATTGTAAAACTTGCAATGGTTGAACAAGAATGATGGAATAAACATCACCAAATAAGTGATGGTATCTTTCTAAATTGGTAAGTACAAAGATCAAGTACTTTGTGACGTTGTCTTGGTGCAAGCCTACCATATCCTTCTTAGGTGTCCATGGTGTAACACCCCTTACCCGTATTCTACTCTGGAATCGGGTATGAGGCATTGCCGGACTTAACTTGCTTGAACATACAACCTTGGACTTTAAAATTTCATTTCCAACTTAAAACTTCTCATTCATACGCAAAATATCCTTATTATGGGCATATGAGGCCTTAAACTTGCATACGGAGGGTTTCGAAATTAAACTGGAAACTTTTGTGCACTTAAATTTTTTTGCCTAAAACAGGGGCCACATGCCCGTGTAAGCAGGCCGTGTGGTTACACACGCCCATGTCCCTAGCCCGTGTCCCTCACACGGCCTCGACACGCCCGTGTCATAGCCCGTGTACCAAAACCATGGCATTCTGTTAATGATGTCATCACTTCATTATGGTCACACGGCCAAGGCACACGCCCGTGTCCTTAGACCTTGTGTCGAATTAAATTCCAAATTTTAGGTGAAGACTTCACACGGCTTGGGCACACGTCCATGTCCATGGCCGTGCCTCCCACATGGCTGAGACACACGGCTGAGTCTCTGCCCGTGAGTTTACTACTGAGCATATTGACTTGTAAAACTAGCATGCAAGGGGACACATGACCCATAAACACGCCCATGGGGCTGACCGTGTGTCATACATGACCTAGACACACGCCCATGTGTCTACCCGTGTGGACATTAAAAATGCTATATTCCAAGCCAAATGCCACCCTACAAAGTAATCATACTTATACCAACTCAATTCAACATAACTCATGACCTTAAGGCACTTTCAAGAACTCAAATCAAAGCATCCACACAAGCATGAACTTCAAAATTTCATCATCATTGAATATATATATAAACTTGTCAAGTATTGGCCCAATTCCAATGACCTCTTACAAAATGAACTTAATAACATAAATAGCCAACTCTTTGGCTAACAAATATGACATAACAAAATACCCAAGTCCTATACATGCCATACCCAAAATAAATCTAACTTTGTTATACCAAAGAGATGTCGATAGTGTGATTTCGAACTCTGACGTCCCACGATCCTCGAGTTACCTTGGGAATACTATAAGAAAAAGGGAAATGAGAGGGGTAAGCATAAAGCTTAGTAAGTTTGCATGAAATTAAATAGCAACAATAAGCTCATAATGACATCAATCCATGGCATTAGTTAGCCACCCAAAGTCTTAAGCACTTTGCAATAACTTACTCCTACTTGTTCTTATTTAGCACATACCATGCCACATATCGTAAACATTCCTCGTGAATTACTCACGGGTACCTGTATTCACTCAATCACATGGCTTTAGTACTAATCTCATTTATATTTCCAAGCTTATCATTTATCCCACTAAATCACTAGGGATACTCAAAGACACATATTCATCGTCATTAACATAAACATGAGGCCAATGCCACATCCCAGATGTGGTCTTGCATGGGGTCACCTCTAAGTGCCGATGCCATATCCCGGATATGGTCTTATACGGAATCTCACATCAAGTATCGATGCCATATCTCGGATATGGTCTTATACGATTCTCATATTCAGTACTGAAGCCATATCCCAAATATAGTTTTATATGGGATCTCAATTCAGTGCCGAGGCCGTGTCTCGAACATGGTCTTACACGGGACCTTATCCATCTCATGTCTCGATGATAATATTCTCACATTTATTATAGTCCAACCGGGACTTCAACAGATCAACTATAACACCCCAAACCCGGCCTAGAAGTTATGACCGGATCTGGCATGTCACATGAAAGGGTTGTTTAAAATCTATGCGTTTGTTAAAAATTTTGAGTTTAAATATTTATTCGCTGGTAATCCTTTACTTAACATTTTGGAAAACGATTATTAAGGGTTTAGGAAATTCCTGTATTGAACATTTAATAATAGTAGGCAGTAATCAAATTAAAAGCTAAACCAAATAAAATACCAAATTTAAAGTAATAGTGGCCTTATTACAAAATAAAATCCCGAATTAAAATAAGTTCAAATTAAAACAAAGTTTACGAAAGCAATTGTAATGTATGGCCACCTCGAGTCCACCTCAGCTCCATATCCGCGATCTAAGGATTACCTGCAAAATTTAATGGAGGGGGTGAGTCACCGAGACTTAGTGTGTAAATCCCCGTCCAGTTGAGCTTTGAGCTCTCACACCAATCATATATTAAGCATGTATGCAATGCAACCCAATCAACCTAGTATCCATCCTCCATATCTCTGGAATCTACCCAATATCTGTGGCACCTAGCCACTGGTGGTACCTAACCACTGGTGGTTCCAAACCACTGGTGACAAAAGTCACAAATAATCTTATGTGGGGCCAACCCACTGTGGTACCAAACTACTGGGACGAGTCACAGAAATAATATATGTGGTACCAAACCACTGGTGACAAATGTCATAAAATATAATACGTGGGGCCAACCCACTTGTGGTAATTAACCACTGGTGACAATCCCTTAATGAATATATGTGGGGCCAATCCACTCTGGTACCAAACCACTGGGACGAGTCACAGAAATAATATATGTGGTACTAAACCACTGGTGGTTCCAAACCACTGAGACTTAGTCACAAAATATCATATGTGGGGCCAACCCACTTGTGGTACCTAACCACTGGTGACAGTCTAAAAGAGATCATGTTTCCTCCTTCTTCTCATCATACCCCAACCCATGCAACATGTCATGACATAATAATTCGTGTATGCAGTATGACATGTATGCAAAACATATATCAAATATAAGTATAACATGAATTACCATCATAATCAGATAGACATAATACAACATAATCAAGCTAATCAACCTCTAAGGGTATAACAGTAATTTTACCTAGCAAAGGTAATTTCGTAATTTACCTATTGAGGGTATTTCAGTAATTTCACACTTGCAATGGCCTTTTTGAAGGCCTAATATCGCCCTGAGCGACTCAACTACCATTTTCGGTCGTACCGGACTATTGGGCCTAAAACTCGATTTCAGCCCATTCGGGCCCACACGCTCGTGTGGCCCACCTAACATAAATCTAGCCACGTATATGAGATTCACCTAGTCTAGTTCACTATATACTACACCATCATACAATTTTATTCAATTGGACCCACGGGCCCATTAGGCCCACTTCGGCCCATCTTGCCCAAGCAGCCTCAACCCACAAGAATACTACTGATGGCCTCAACTATCGTGTCGAAGCCCCACACGTGCGCTCGCATGCTCGTGTGGCTACTATTACCGTGACCAGCACTTCGACATTTGCCACTGTAACACCCCCAAACCCGGCCCACGAGCCTTGACCGGATCGGGTTATGTCACTGCGGAAAGACGGTTGAAAATCTTTTTGACTTGGAATAATCATGAAAGTTTGTTAACTTTTGAAAACCATGTCCATTTAAAGTAATATGAAAAACCTTAGTGTTATAAAATTGTCTGAATTTAAACTTTATTAAATACTATTTTGAATAAGCAGGTTGCTAAGATAAAATCCTTTTCACATAGTGGTTCAGTTTAATCAAGCCATAATTAAAATAATACCAAAATAATAGTAAGGCCCTTATTACAACCCATACTTAAAACAAAATACTCAATATTAAAAATGCTTAAAATAATCCAAATATCTTCTTCTGCATGGGCCACCTTGTGTCCTCTCCGAACCCGGTCCATCTTTACGCATCACTGAAAATGTTAAAAGAAAAAGGTTAAGTCACCAAGACTCAGTGTGTAGCCCTTTTTCCCGGTTTAGTAAAACATCATACACCAACCATAAACAGGTTTAACATGCACAAGTTACGATATGCACCCAGCCTAGCCTTCCAAACACCTTTTTCTACCCCGTGTGGTACCAAACCACTGGTGGTGCCAAACCACTGGTGACTTAAAGTCACAATATCCGTCAATACTTGTGGTGCCAAACCACTGGTGTCCCAAAGACACAAATGTGATACCAAATCACTGGTGACCGAAGTCACGAATCAAGTGATGGGGCCAACCCATCGTGTGATACCAAATCACTGGCGTCAATCCCATAATGTAAGCGTGGGGCCAACCCATCGTGGTGCTAAGCCACGGGGGACGACGCATTTATGAGGTGCCAAACCTCCGGAGGTGCCAAACCTCTGGTGACCGTAGTCACAATGTGGTACCAAACCACTGGTGTCCGTCGACACGAATATCACTTCCCCCTCCTCTCATATCACCCATCATCATACCAACTCATGTATAGTATTCAAATCATGCAAACATGTTTAACGTTGCATCTCATAGCACATACATCATAAATCATGACATCATGTATCAATAACAAGTACTCATAATGAAACGGACTTACGAACGAATCCGCACATACCCCATAGGGTATCATATCACTCAACCATACTGCTTTGGTTTTACCAATCAATCGGTTTATCAAACATATACAAAGCAAGAAGCGTGTTAGTTTACACACGGTAACTAATGCGACTATTAAATCCGTAGATCAAGATCTAACGCACTAGATCCCCTTCCTTAACACTTTCGAGCACTAGCCACAACCCGAGATATGCGAGATCAAGCCTTCCCCTACAATCGGCCAAAACTAAACAACATAATCATGCTAATCAACCTCTAAGGGTATAATCGTAATTTTACCTACTAAGGGTATTTTCGTAATTTACCTACCAAGGGTATTTTTGTAAATTCACACTTGCAATCGCCTTACCGAAGGCCTAATGTCGCCACTAGCGACTCAGCTACCATTTCCGGTCGTACCGGACGATTGGGCCTAAAACTCGATTTCGGCCCATCCGGGCCCACATGCTCGTGTGGCCCACCTAGCACAAATCTAGCCACGTATATAAGTTCCACCTAGTCTAGTTCAACATATACTAACCAATCATGCAATTTACTCATATGGGCCCACGGGCCCATTGGCCCACTTCGCCCATCAAGGCCCAAGCGCCCAACCCACCAGAATACTCATCGATGGCCTCAACTATCGCGTCGAAGCCCCACACGCGCGCTTCGCGACGCTCGTGGCTACTAATGCCATGTAGCGGCATTTCGGCATTTTGCCGCTTCTACAACTAGAGTAGAGAGAGTTACACACGATAGGAGGACTGGGCTAATCCGCGCTCCGACCACTCTTGTGCCCAAACGCCTCCAAGATGTGTTTACTCTCCTTCTAGGATGCTCCTTATATAGCTAGCTCTTCACCTTCATTCTTTGTGTCTTTCCGATGTGGGATCCTTCGTCAGTAGAGTTTAAATTCAATGAAACTCTTGCCAGTCCAATCATAAAATAAATACTCCTTGCTTTTCATGAGATTCGAACCTGGGCTCCCTTGCAACCTAATCCACGCCGCTAACCACTTGGCCACAAGCTCCTCCTGTGTCTTAGACCATGCGCAACTAAATATAAACTATGGGCCAAATTCTAAGGTCCAAGCAAAAAGAAAACCAAAATGCAAAAGCCAAGACTTGAACCTTAGACCTCTTTCCTTCCTTGTGGCGTCACTCCCTTGTCTTTTATATGGCGTCACTTTGCCACGACACCACACACTCCACTTGTGTCATTTTCCTCCATATTTTATTCTTAAGGCCTATCTGCCAACTTCTAGGGTTTTTTTCACCTAAAACCAAAATTTCCCCAAAGCCAATATTTGATCCCGGGACTTCATAGAAGCCCTCTAACCTTCCAAAATCACTTATCCAATAGGTCTAACTTGCATTTAAGCCGATTTCTTATTCTCTAAAAATTCAAACGCTACTACGCCTAAGGCCCATTGGGCTCAATTCTCCTAGGCCCAATTTTAGGATGTTACAGCCACTCTACAATTATAGTAGAGAGAGTTACACACCTGATAGAAATCTGGTGCTAATCCGCGCTCCGACCACTCCTGTGCCCAAACGCCCTCCAAGGTGTATTCATCCTCCTCCTAGAATGCTATATAATAGCTAGCTTCTCACCTTCCTTCTTTGTATCTTTTCGATGTGGGATCCTTTCATCAGCAGAGTTTAAATCCAACTCAAACTCATCCCATCCATTTCGCAAAATAAATACTCCCTTGCTTTTCATGAGATCCGAACCCAGGCTCCCTTGCAACGTAATCCACGCCGCTAACCACTTGGCCACAAGCTCCTCTTGTGTCTTAAACCATGCGCAACTAAATATAAATCTATAGCCAAATACTAAGGTCCATGTAAAAAGAAAACCAAAATGCAAGAGCGAAGACTTGAACCTTGGACCTCCTTCCTTCCTTGTGGCGTCACCCCATTGTCCCTTAAGTGGCGTCACTTTGCCACTACACCACACACTCCACTTGTGTCATTTTCCTCCATATTTTATTCTTAAAGCCTACCTACTAACTCCCAGGGTTTTTCTCCTAAAACCAAAATTTCCCTAAAGCCAAAGTTTGATCCCGGGACTTCATAGAAGCCCTCTAACCTTCCAAAATCACTTATCTAATAGGTCCAACAAGCCGTTCTCTTATTCTCCAAAAATTTAAATGCTACTACGCTCGAGGCCCATTGGGCCCAATCCTACTAGGCCCAATCTTGGGATGTTACATCAACTTTTATCATCTTTCTCATTCAACACCATTACTCAATTTCATAGAATGTCAATATCAAACATTCTCAAACATACTAGCATAAATGTTGAATTTATCTCATACAAACTTACCTCGATTTCAAAATAGGCTAGATTGTCGATCTAGTCTGATACTTTGTTCTTTCCCCAGTCGAGGTTGATTCTTGGTTCTTCTTGATCTATAATAGCAAATTAGCTCATTTAATTATAACATTAATAAATACATTTCAATAATCATGCTTTGGCAAAATTACTATTTTTCCCCTAGACTTTCACAAAATGACCATTTTACCCCTAGACTCGAAATTTAATTCTCATCAAATTTTTACCTTTAACGAGCCTAGGTGAACATTTATTTCTCTTATGGCAACCATCAAAACTCATTATTTTACACTTTTACCTCACATTTTACAACCTTTACAAAAATGTCCTTTTAGGTGTTTTCATGGTAACATCTTTCACAAAAGTTGTTAATCTAACAACTAAGACCCATTTTCTTCCATAAAAATGCAGCAAACAACTTAAAAGCTTTCATGGAAAAACTCTAAACTCTTTACCATTTAACAAAATAGTCCCCTCTTTAGAAAGCTTAAGCTTTAGGGGTTCCAAAAGTACAATTTTTATCAAGAAATGATCTCTAGAACACTTACTTGTAAAGAGAAGAGTGTGCTAAAATTTTTGAAGTTTTCCAACCCCTATTTTCTGCTAATTTTTGGTGGAGGAATGAAGGAGAGAAAATGATATCTTTTCTTTCTTTATTTTAATATAAAATCCCAATTTAGTCCACCTAATCCACCTACTTGACCAAATTTTGACCTCTATTGAACCCTATGGCTGGCCAACCTTCATTTAAGGGGATAATTTCCATTTAAAGGCCTCCAAATAATATTCCATAGCTATTTGGCACCTTTAGCTTGAAATTTTAAACTTTCACACTTTATGTGATTTAGTCCTTTTTCGCAATTAAACATGAAATTGTTAAAATTCAAGCTCTAAAATTTTCATGCACCTATATAATCATGCTCTAACTCATAGAATAACATAAAAGTAATTTTCTCTAACCTCGAATTAGTGGTTTTGAACCACTATTTTGACTAGCCCCTAAATCAAGCTATTACACATGGCAATTTGATTGACGAGTTCATTATGATGGCCATGCTAACTGATACACTTTTGAGTGTCAAAATAATAAGATCACCTTGGTATTATTGACTCTGGATCAGATTCGTGAAGACCAAGTCAAGATGATGAAACCGAGAGAAATTGTAAGAGAAGAAAAGAGTGAAGAAGTAAAAAAGAATGAGAGAGAGGAAAAAGAAATCATAAAGAGAGAAGAAACTAAAAAAGAAAGAAAGAGAAAGCTTGAGAGAAGAGAAAAAGAAAAATATGAAAAGAAAAAAGAAGAGGAGATTGAGATTGAGATTGAAAAGAAAGGAGAAAGAAAATAAGAGAACAAAAAGAAAATGAGAGAATAAAAATAAAAGAGCATTCGAGTAATGAGGGTGAGGTGAGTGAAAATAAATGTTAAATAAAAGAGGAGAGTTTTAATTTGGAAAAAGAAAATAAGCAAAAAAAAAAAAAAAAATACCCAAGCAAAGGAAAGAGATGTTTTAACTAACCAAAATTCGAATTTGCTTTGTGATAACCCTTTATTACAGGTTTGCAATAACCCATTAGTGATTGTTTTACTTCATTTCTCATCCAATGAAAGACGATTCTGTATTTAGGAGAAAGGTAAGTTGGAGAATGAAATTACTTCACAAGATCAATGAGGTAAGGAAGGTAAGGGAACTTTGGCAATTGAATCAAGGAAGCTTATCTCGAATGTTGTTGATAAGTTTGACACTGATATTGTTTTAAAAAGTTTTCTCTACAACATGCCTTCTCATTGGTCTATTGTAATTAACATTGAATTTTCACATAATAATCTTGAACTGCTTAATGTTGATGGTTATGTGAAATTCATGACTCTTCATTGGAAACACTTATAGATGTACATGCCTATTCGAAGAAAGTTTGAAGGTTTTGTTTATTCAAACATTCATATACCTAACTTTTATTTGTTTAGCATGGGTGATTTGTTCTTGGAAGAAAAATATTTGATTCATGAATATATGAAGGATCAAAATTTTGTGTTTCATCCTGGGGATTGTTTATCCATATCATTGTTGAGAAAATTCAAGTACTAGAATTTCATTTTAAAAAATTGTGTGGATAACTTTTTGTTGTCCAATATTTATTCGTCACTTCTGAAAAGGAATTTTTTTGATTCATGTTGAGATGGTAAAGCAAAATTATGTCTTTGACCATGGAGTTTTCTTTTGTGCACCGTTTTTAAAAGGGGAACCAAGTAAATGTATTGTGTTCATTTGCAACATCTCTGATTTGTTTTATGCTGTTGAAGGTAATAATGTAAAGGAATATCCTTTTGAAGAAGAAAGGATTGCACGAGCTTATACTAGTTCTACTTATAAAGGTGTTTTTCTTTAGGTTACTGAAAAAGAGTTGTTCCCAATTCAATGGCTGAAAAGTACACTTTAAGGGGATGTGATCAACAAAATTTTATTTCGAGCAAATAGCCTGATTCAAGGACAAATCTCCTTGAAGAGGGAGGGGATGATGTGATCTCTAGTCTAATACCCCTTACCTGTGTCCGATGACTGGACCGGATGCGAGTCATTACCATGCTTAACCTTACTTGAACGTGTAGTAACGAGCTATAACATTTCGTTCAAAACCCATTTCTTGTTCATTCTTGACCTACGTGGCCCTAAGCATACCTCTGAGAGGTTTTGGGATTTAACCGAGGATTTTCATGAATTTGGAAAACTTTTCATCAAAACAGGGACTACACACCCGTGTTGAACTAGGGACACGTCCGTGTGCCCCTAAAACATACCGTGTCTTCCACCTGTGGTTGACACTGACTAATTTCACACGGCCTTGACACACCCGTGGCCTTGGCCCGTGTGCCAAACCTTGCCATTTTGACTTATCCACACGGCCTATACACACGCCGTGTATTTTAGTCGTGTGGCGATTTGAATTTCAAATGCAAGGTGTAGACTTCACATGGCCTGGGCATACACCCATGTGCTAGCCGTGCCTCCCACACGGTCTAGACACACGCCCATATGTCTACCCATGCAGACAATTAGCAGGTTATCTACGAAGCCATTTTGCCACCCTATATTGCACACGCGCAAACTCCAATTCCAATCATTCCAATTTAAAAGATGACCGATTAATATCTCTAGAAATTTAAGAAATCGAGACATACACAAGAGCATACACTTCGTAAAATTTACCTTTATTGAGCAAAAGGATTTGCCAAGTATTGGCCTAACTCAAGACCATTTACAAAATGATTTCAGTAACATACATAGCCAACACTTTGGCTAACAATTACAACTTAACAAAATACTCGAGTCTTATACATGCCATACTCAAAATAAGTCTAAATTGTTATACCAAAGTGATGTCGATAGTGTGATTCCGAGCTCCAATGTCCAATGATCCTCGAGCTAACTTGGCGAAACTACAAAAAAAAGGGAAGAGAGAGGGATAAGTATATGGCTTTGTAAGTTTGCATGAAACTCTAGGATGACAATTTACTCAAACTATAATCATGCATATCATGAAACAATGACGACATAGCACCAATGAATAAAAGTACTTACTCAAGATACCTGTATCACTGATTCATGTAGTTTAGCACATTTGCTAACATGGCCATAAACTTACATCTTTATCATTCATACCCTGAACATCACTCAAGGCCATCCATAAATAGACTTGGATCTAAGCCAACTCACATACTTGACTCTTTTACTTATGAATAAATTTGATCATCATGAATCATTCAAGCTTAACATACATAAGATTTGATGCCAACGCCATATCTTGGTTATGATCTTACATGGGATCATTCTTTAGTACCGACGCCATATCCCAGATATGGTCTTATACGAGATCTCATAACTCAATATCGATGCCATGTCCCAGACATGGTCTTATACGAGATCATACTTAGATGTCGATGCCATATCCCAAATATGGTCTTACACGAGATCATTCTTTGGTTCCTAAGCCATATCCCAGATATGGTCTTATACAGGACCTTTCCTTTCTCGCATGCATACATAGGTAATATACTTATTCCGGAACTATAGCCGGAAGTACAATTTAGTCTGTTCTCATCGTTTACTCATCGAGACTTTATAGCTCGATTTTGTTCACAATAACATGCATTAACATAATAATGAACGATCTCAAATATCGAACATTATGAAATACTATTTTCATACAAACTTACCTCGAATCTCAAAATGTGTCTCGGTGCTCGATTTAGTCTTCAACTTTGTTCTTGCCTCGGTTTCAGTCTGGGCTTCGTGTTTCTTGATCTATAATAATAAATTTCTCCTGTTAAACACATGCATTGACTAAATCGTCTCATAATTCATATTTTGGCAAAATTAAAATTTTGCCCCTAAACTTTTACATAATTACACTTTCACCCCTAGGCTCGTAAAATGATTTTCATTCAACTTTCTTGCATTTCAAGCCTAGCCGAATCATTTTCTCAACTATAATAACATTAAATTCCCATTATTTCACTCATGTATGACCATTTCTATAACTTTACAAATTGGTTCTTTTCATGCATCTTTCATGAAAATCACTTAGAAAAAGATGTTTATCATACATCAAACTTTCATATGTTTATCCAGTCTTTTGGAATTGATAAATCTTTTAAATGTAATAATTTCGGTTGAATTTCTGTTGTAAATTTATTGGGCTCAAAAAGCTCAATAATTTTATTATTTATTTCCTTTATTTCAACCTCTCTTTGTATTAGTATATTCATTAATGGAAGTCCAACTTATTGCTAGATCTTACGCTAAATCACTAATATCGAAATTTTTGTCCGAATTCTAAGGCGAGACATTCTTCTATAGAGGTCCATTATGGAAATAAAGTAATTTGGTTTAACTTTAAATCCTATAACGCTTTGTATGTAAATTAGTGAATTCCTCCAATAAGTGCTTTTATTGGATTTTCAAATCTTTTGTCTAATAATACTGCTAAAATAGGAACATCATGACCTCTTCTGAATAACGCTCTAATGGTTATCATAATGACTCCTAAATGTATGTATCTAACTTGAAGATAGTTTTTCTAATCCTTTTTTTATTTTTCTTTAGTAAATAAGGGATTTCTGTTAATCCGCCTTTTGTATCTTTAGCGACTGTATTACCACTAATTTTTTCTATGTGTCTTTTTGACCATATTTTAAACTTAGAAATTTTATATATTTCTTCTTTAGAAATATGATTTTTATTAATTTTTTCAATTATATCATCGAAAAGTCAATTTCTTCTCCGATTATATTTCCTAGCTTAATATCCTCGTTGTTCGTAATTAGGAATGTCTTCTAATTGTTTATTAGAACTATTTCCCAACATAAAGATATATTCTTCAGAATCTGTATTAGACTCTGTTTCTGATAATAACTCATATAATATTTCAGTAGGATTTATTTCCTCACTAAAGCAAATTTCTAAATCTTGTTCTTCAAGATTTTTAATCATTTTTCTAGCGTTTTTGCCTTTGTTAGGACAAAATATTGCTATATGTCCTTCTTCGTCACAAATAAAACATTTACATATTTGTTTTTTAGTATTTTTAGAAGTTTTTCTTCTAACGAATTTTTTCTTTTTATTATTATTATTAGCATAATTTTTATTTCCTGGTTTCCATTTAGCTAATTTTGTCTATACGTCTTCAAAAACGCCTACAACGTCCCACTCGGACTCAACGACAACACGAAGACAAACGACAGATATATGGGTTTTGAGACAACAACCGTGAAACAAACAGAACTGAGAAATAAAGATAGAAACTTACAATGATAACTACGATATGAAAACTCCAGAAATCGTAGAATAATATTTCACAAGAAGAAAGATAGTTTAAAAAAAAAAAAACTTAATTTTCTAACTAAAACTCGATACCCTTTCAGGCTTACATGAATGCCTATTTATAACCAAAAATTCTAAACTAGAATCTAGTTACATTTGAAATCCGAAATAATTGTTCGGATAAGAATAAAAAATAAACTCTAATTTAATTACAATTGAGTTCGAATAGTATCTCGATAAGGACACATTAATTGTCAGCTTCTTGGTGGCTTCCAAGTAGCTTTCTTTAATTGGTGGATGCTATGTTGGCTTTTTCCACGTAGCTTCCTCTAACATTATCTTGATAAGGACGCTTTTGGTTGTTTCCACGTAGCTTCCTTGAATAGTGGTTGCCGTCATGGTTGCTTCCATGTTTCAATTGCATTAAATGGTTGCTTCCATCATGCATGACATCTTCTTTGTCTTTTGGTGGTTGCCTTCTTTTTAAGTCATCGCCAAAATTGAATGCATCTCCTTTTTGGACATCATTCTTCCACGTGTTTATCCTTCTTGGATGTTTCTAAGATTCATCTCTTCGATTTCATCCAGGTGTAAGGATTCTGGTGAAGGTACTGGTGTATTCCAACTTTCCCATGTTTCTCGGATTTCCGCTGCTAACGGATAATCTCCGATTTCCATTTCCGCTATTTGTGTTAATAACGAAATGGCTTCTTCATTGCTTTCTTCCTGGTTTTTTCCGGTGTCGTAAGCTAGAATTCTTCTTCCATCGATCCAAAATATATAAGTGTCTTGATGGAGAAGGTGCCGAGCCATGCTTATAAGATCAATTCCTGCTTGGACTTGATACTTGTTGAAATTATTATAGCACTCATCAATGATTTTTGATAAATGCTCGATCTTCTTTTGTCGCTTTTGGGGCTTTTCAGGGAAAACATAGTATTTATATTCCAAATCTGATAAGGCTGATGAAATTTTTCTTCCTCAGCAATACCAATGAGACTGTTTATCTCAATATGGAAATAATAGACAAAATCGTCTATATTTACAAAGTTTGATAGCCGAGATTTGACTATCGCTGGAAAATCTTTTAATAAATCAAAAGAGAGATTTTGGACTGTTATTTCTTTAACAAATCCCCATTCAATACTTGTTATATCGAACGGCTCATGATTTAAACGAAATTTGATAGCAGGAGTTTTTTCTCCTATATCATTTACAAAAATATAAGCTTGAGTAAAATATTCAGAAAATTTTTCTAAAAATAGAGCTTCTTTGTTTGCAAATGGCTCCTTTTATTTTTGAAAATATTTTCGAGGGTAAAATTTGTCTACACTTGTTATATAGACATTTTCTAAACATCTTATTAATAATAGGAGTGTTTCTCCTTTATTAATAAAATATTGAAATATATCAAGAAGATTGTTTATCTCCTTAATCTCCATATATTCAATTAGGACATCGTCCCAATCTCGTATAATATACTTTTTAATAATAATTCTTGATTTTTCTTGATTGTTTTTTCAACTAAGAATTCGAGAATTCAAAAGAGCCTTTTCGAAACTAACTCTTTGTTCCAAAATATAGTTTTTCCATATCTTGTTTATGAAATGGTAATATTCTGGGGTAAGCTTTGGATTATAAAAATCCTTTAGATTCGAGAACTCGGAGGTTTGTTGTTTTTTCAACAAATCTTTCAGATATTTGAGAATTTCGGAATCAGTATAAGGCTTTTGAGAAAATTGAGAATAATCCACCGGTGTTGGTGAATGTGATCCAATTGGTTGGTTTACCAATGGATATGGTAAATAATATCATTGTTTAGGATAAAATTGTACCTGTGTAGGTGCAGCCATAAATCCTTGTTTAGGAATTACTTTTGCAAAGTAAACAATAAATCCTTGTTTAGGACTCATTGGTGATTTTCCTTGTTGGGTTTTTATGGGACGCTTCTCCATCCATCATTTTCATTTAGAGGTTGTTTACCTCTATCCATAAGGCCTGCTAAGAAAATCAGCAATCATATTATTAGTACCTTTTATGTATATTACTTCAAAATTAAATTGGCATAATTCATTATACCATCTAATTCTTCTAGGTACTGTTTCTAAACTTTTGTTAGTAAGAAACTGTTTAACAGCTCGATTATCGGTTTTAATAATAAAATTTTCTGGTGCTAAATATATTAGGAATTTTTTTATTCCTTTTTTGATTGCTAATAATTCTTTTTCATAAATAGCATAATTAATTTCGTTTGGTTTAAACTTTCCAGAACTATATCCACATATTAATTCTTTATTATCTGTTGTTTTAGCTTTTAATACGCATCCCCAATTTCTTTCTGAGGCATCTGTTTCTAGAATTAATTTATCACCTTGTTTGGGTAAATATACTTTAGGGATATAATTTATTTCAGACTTTATTTGTTTAATAATGTCTGAATCTTTTATAGACCATTCAAAAGGTTTGTCCTTTTTGAGTTTGTCATATAATTCATCTAATTTTTTAGATAAGTTAGGAAAGAAATTTCTGCCATAATTAACAATTCCTAAAAATTGTTGAAGTTGTTTTTTATCAACAATTTTTTCAGGGAATTCTTTTATTTTAACAATAATATGATCTTGGAGTTTAAGACCATCAGATGATAGTATTAATCCTAAGAATTCTATTTCAGTTTTTTCTAATTCTATTTTCTTAGGGCTTAATATTATTCCATGTTTTATAAACTCTCTAGCTAAAATATTTAGATGTTTCCTATGATTTTCCAGTGTTTCTGAAAAAACTAGAATATCATCTATATATACAACACAAAATTTTTTATATTTTTTAAATATAGAGTCCATCCATCTTTGGAAGACCTGAGGTGCATTACAAAGTCCAAATGGCATTACTCTCCATTGGTAATGACCATTAGGTGCACTGAAGGCTGTTAGTGGTTTAGATTCTTCTGTTAACATGATTTGCCAGAAGCCCGACTTACAGTCAAATTTACTAAAATATTTTGCTTGTTTAGCTTGATTTATTAAAACTTCCTTTCTTGGAATAAAATATCCATCAAAAATAGTATTTTGATTTGATCTTTTATAATTTATGACCATTCTAGCTTTTCCTCTTTTTATTTCTGCATGATTTCTTACCATGAAAGCAGGACTAGAATGTGGACTAGTAGTTTCTTCTATTAGTCCTTTATCTAGTAATTCCTTGATTTGTGTATCAAATTCATCTATATCTTGTTTAGTATAGATCATAGGTTTTACTCTAATAATTTTATTGGGGTTTTCCAATTTTATGGTACAATATCTAGGACTATTTTTCCATAATTTTAATGGTTCTTCACTAAAATTATTTTCTAATATCTTAAACAACCAGTGATTGGTATCTAGTTGTTTTATTTGTTCTTTCTTAGGAGGTGTAAAGTCCTGATCACATATATATTTATGATTTTCTACTAAGGGTACTTCTACCAAAGTATTTTCAGTAGTTAGTACAATAAGATTCTTATCAATAGAAAATGGTAGATGTTGATATATAAAATTATTTCCTAATAGTATATCCCCATGCATATCATGAAAACATAATAGTTTAGGAATTACGAATCTAACATTGTTTATGTAGATTGGTATATTTTTAGCTTTAAAAAGGATTAAGGTTTCAATACCATTGACTCCAACAGCTCTAATAGGATTTTTCATAAGTTCCCATTTTTCTGATGGAATCGCATTTTCTCTACAGCTACTGGTTGTAGCTCCAGTATCTAATAAAGCATTTAAAGAGTATGTTTTATATTCTCTAAATTGAAATATAATTTCTATATAAGTATAATATTTTCTTGATTGGAAATGTGAAAAGGTAATAATATCCTTTTTCCAATTTTTATTTGTTGAATTATTGGTTTTTCTAAATGAACTAGGTTTAGTTCAATTAGATATTTATTTTCCCAATACTTCTTTGGTTTGATTTTATCATAAGGATCTTGTTTATCAATTTCCTTAGGTTTAGGAATTTTATGGATACGGTGGTTCAAGTATCCATAGGTTCTGGGAAGTTCTATATTTTCTTCCTTTGAAGTTTTTTCTTTATAGAAATTATTACCAATAATCTTAATATCTATATCCATATTATTAGAACTACTACTACTTTTTATATTTTCAGAATAACTATTATTACTATCATCAATTATATTATAATCTAGCATATAATGATAATTATATCTTTTAAACAAATCTTTATGTTTTTCATAAAGTTCTTCTATTAATTTTAGATATTTAACTCTTTCATAACTATCTTCCGTTTTAGAAAATTGGGTTTTCCAATGTTCTATTAAAGTTTTGTAAGAGTCAAAATCATATTTTTCTTGTTTTTATCTTTTTCTCTTTTTCTTTTGTTTTTGTTTATTATTATTATTATTAGTTGAAGATTCATCCGAAGACTCATCCTCATCTGACAAAGCTAAAATATAATTACTATTACCGTAATATAAAGGTCCTAAATCTGATTCTATATTATTATTATTAATAACCTGATCGAGTTTATTATTAACATCGGATAATAACTCTTTAGATTTGCTATTCAAATCTAAGTCCAGTTACTTCTCCCAAACTATCTACTTTTTCTTCTACTTTACTAACCTTAGTATATAATTTATTAAAATATATAGACGTCATATCTATTAAACTATTGATACCTTTACTAAGAGCTAGAAATAGTATTTTCACTCTTAGAGTCTATATGCATAGTATGATTACAAGTTTTATCTTTATATAAACAATCCATTTTTTCCATGATGTTATCCGTAAAATTTCGACGGCTACACACTGATGTGGACTATATAGAGACAGTGTTTCTCCTTTATTAATAAAATATTGCTTGAAATGTAAAACTCTTTCCATATAAATATCATCCCAATCTCTTATAATATACTTTTAATAATAATTCTTGATTTTTCTTGCAACTAGATTAAAGTGAGTAAACTTTTTACTGAAACTAGCTCTTTGTTCCAGAAATATGGTTATATAAATGGTATCTTAATAGCAGTGGTATTAATATACAATCCTATTAGATCGAGAACTAGAGGTTTGTTGTTTTTCAACAAATCTTGTATATGAGAATTTGAATATAAGCTTTTGGGATTACTTTTTAATAATAATTCTTTGTTGGTGGGTTTACATATGTGTAATAATATCCTAGCTCTTTGTTTAGGATAAAATTGTACTATTTGTAATATTAAGGACCATAAATCCTATTTAGTAGGACCATAAATCCTTGTTTAGATTCATTGGAACTGATTTTCCCTTGTTGTTTTATTGTTTTCATTCTCCAATCCATTACGTATATGAGAATTGAGAATCAGGTTGTTTACCTAGAAAATCCAGAATAAGACTTTGCCTGAAAATCGGCAATAAATTATAGAATGTGATCAGACCTCAGAATATTAAGCTACTGGCATAATTAGTTACTTCCATCTAGAGAAGTGAACTTATATATTAGTTGTATATTTCGGTTTAAATAATAAAATTTTACGGTGCTATTCAATATATTAGTGATTCCTTTTTTGATTACAATAATTCTTTTCATAAATAGCATAATTAATTTACGAGTTTAGTTTACACCATCTTTCTGCTGAGATATATCATATTAATTCTTGTTATCCATTGTTTTGTATTAATTAGTGCCTGCAATCTGTTTCTAAATTAAATTAATTTATAATTCACCTGTAGTCAGAAACTTAGGATATAATTTATCGTATAATAAAAATTGTGCTTATTAGTGGAGTTTTTTATAGACTTCAAAGGTAATAATTCTCTTGAGTTTGTCATATAATTCAATCTAATTTTTAGATAAATTAGGAAGTTTAGAATTTCTGCTAGAACTAATTATAATTCTCATTAAAATTGTTGAAGTTGTTTTTAATCACACAATCTCCATTTAGGGGAAATTCTTTTAAATAATTTATCAATAATATGATCCTTGGAGTTTAAGACGATGATATAGACACTTCTATAATTTTCTAATTGGACTATTATTCTGTAGGAGTTATGTATTATTCCATGTTTAGTAAATTCTAACATATAACTATAATATTAATAGATGAAATGTCAATTCCTATGTTTGAATTTGTTTTATCGAGTGTGAAAAAATTGTCACATTCTTTTATATATACAACACCAAAATCGGATGATTTATATTTTTAAATATAGAGTCCATCCAGAAAATTCATTTGGAAGACCATTACAAAAGTCCGTATCCATTGGTTTAATGACCATTAGGTGCAACTTAATAATAGACAGTTTAGATTCTACGGTAACATGATTTGCGGCTTGACTTCTGATCAAATTTAGCTATAAATACTGTCCCTATGATTGGTGTGAAAAATTAGTCCAGAATAATCTAATATCTCAAAAATAGTATTTTGATTTAATCAAAATTTATAATTTATGACCATTCATTAAATATAGAGTCCATTCTCTGCATTGGTTTCTTACCATGACAAGTCGGGGACAGGCAATGTGACCATAGTTTCATCCATTATTAATCCTTTATTAGTAATAATTCCTCTGTTAACATGATGCAGGCTTTAGTATAGCTAGGTAAGTCCGCTTAGGTTTCCAGTAAAATATTTATTACAAGATCTAGGACTTTTTCCTATAATTTAATCCTTTCTTGGTTCTTCTACTAAAATTATCCATCAAAAATTCTTATGATTTAAACTCTTATACTTGGATGATTAATAGTCCTCTTTTTATCTCTAGAACGAGGAATAGTCGGTCACATATATATTTATGATTTCTACTAGGATCTGCTAATAGAGTTCTGCATCTAATATCTATCCCATGTTTAGTATAGATCATTTTATCACGGTAAATATCTAGGACGAATTCACAAATCTAATTATTGTTTATATTGGTATATTTTAACTTCAATACCATTGACTCAAAGACTAATCTAATAGTGCACAGGAAAGATGATATTTGTTCTTTCATTTACGGTGGAATGCATAAATCAATTTTCATCTATATTATGATCTACTAATACCTAGCTTGTTCTAATTAAATATGATTTATATTCTCTAAATTGAAATGTTCTATATATAGTATATCACATCGATTGTAATAGGGCAGCTAATAATATCCTTTATTTCTAATTTTTGTTGAATAAAAAGTATTGGTTTTTCTAAATGGAAGCGGGTTGGTTCAATTAGATATTTATTTTCTTTCCCGCCTTGATTTGACCACAGTTTACATAAGTTCCGCTGGAATCTTTTTATCTAACTTTCCTTAGGCTCTTTCGATTCATGGCGCCATGCTTATCCATAATTCGTTTTTCTATCTTTTCTATATAAGAAGTAATAACATTTTTTCCAATCATTTTTTTGAATATTATTACTTGGTTTAAATTACTACTTTTATACATTAAATTACTTTCATTATCAATTATTTCATATAATAATATCTATTATTACTATGTTATTGCATCATATTCTAACATATAATCCATAGATCTTTTCAAAAAATTTTATGTTCTTCATAAAGTTCTTCATTAACGGATCTTAAATATTCTTTCTTAACTATCTTCCGGGGTTTAGATTAGAATTATTGATTATTTCAATGTTCGCTAGTCAAAATCATATTTTCTTGTTTTTATCTTTTTATCTTTTTCTTTTGATACAACATTTTGATAATTTTAATGCGCGGGATTATTATTAGTAAAGTTCTTTCTATCAGAAGACTAATCATTCATTGAAAAGCTAAAATATAATTACTATTCTGTTCAATATTAGTTTTAGTCTAAATCGGTTTCATTCTATATTATTATTTAACCAGAGTCAACTTTGATCGAGTTTATTATTAACTTAATTCTTTAGATTGCTATTCAAATCTAAGTCGTTACTTCTCCCAAACTTTGTTTTTGTTTTTCTTCTATTATTACTAACCTATAGGTATATAATTTATCAGAACTAAAATAGGCGTCACAAAGCTATCTATTAATATATTGATACCTAAATCGATACTCTATAGGCGAAATATTATTATCATAATCTTTGAGAGTCTATATTAGTATGATTACACATCGGATTTTGCTATCTTCTCCCCATAACTATCTATCCATTTTTTCCACTGATGTTACCTCCATGGTACCTAAGGCCGTTCTGTGTAGCAATACAACGACGTCCACCGGACTCGCGGCATACGATTAGACAAGCGCGATATATGAGACAACAGCGTGAAACTAGAGCAGGCGAAATAAAGATATTCTTAGAACTTATGATAACTTCGTAATGGAAACTCAATCGTTACTCGGGGCTATCTGATAGGATATCGATACCAATTAGGAGGGAGGTGTATGTAAGCGGAAGGACTATAATATCGTAGAATAATATTTCTGAAGAAAGATGTTTACAAAAGACCTAAGACCGTATACGTCTAACTAACGTCCAACTTCGGACAAGACATGAATGCCTATTTATAATAAGCAGCGGAATTCTAAACTAGAATCTAGACAATAGCAAAGTGCTATAAGATAAAAAATAAACTCTAATTTTAATTACGAATTGGGCTCTGTGAGTAGGATCAGAATAGTATCGATAAGGACATCGATATTGTCGAACTACGGGAGGGAGGTGGCTATGTGCAAGTAGCTTCTTTTATTGGTGGATGCTATGTTGGTGTTTTCCATTAGCTTCCTCGTAGAATATATATCTTGATATAGGGCGCTTTTGGTTGTTTCCACGTCAATAGTGTAATCCGTTTCAATATTACTAACTTCCACTGATCTTTGTCATGAATGCCTTCTTTATGCGAATCAAAAATTAAAACGCCAATAGATTACATTTAAATCCTTTTTTGGACTAGCAATTGAGTCATAGAATAGTATCGGAAAGGACACATTGTGCCGACCGGTGTTTTGGTGGATCTATGTTGGTGTTTTCTTCTTGGATCATTTTGGTTCTTCAATTTCATAGCTTCAGGTGTTAGTGGAAGGGCTTAAATGGTTGCTTCCATCATGTGTCTTTTGGTGGTTGCTCGTCACGGTTGAATGCATTCACATCTGTGTTTATCCTTGGATGTTTCTGATTCATTTCTTCAATTTCATCCAGTGTAAGGATTACGGTGAAGGGATTTGGTGTGTTCGGTGTTCCCATGGATCTTGCTAACGGATAATCTTGATCATTATTGGATAGCACAGATTGGTTACACGTCTCGGTCGGTCTGGTGATAAGCTAAATTTTCTGGAGAACATATAAGTGTTGAAAGGTAAGAAACATTGACATGTGGATGATGTTATGTGAATGTGCTATAGCACTTTATATTTGCTTTCTCGAGGCTTAGGCTCGGAGGACTCCTCAGTATTTATATTCATCATAATTGATGAAATTTCCTAGCATACCAATAAGGTATTTATTTATAATATATAATAGACAAATCGTCTATTTACAAAGAATGTAATAGAATTGATCATTTGAAAATCTTTTAATAGATCAAAGAGATTTTTGACTGTATTATTTCTTTAACAAATCCCCATCAATACTTTATCACGGCAGCTCATTTTAAGCGAAATTTGATAACGGGAGTTTTCTCTATATCATTGTGTAACATATGCTTGAAAAATATTTGACTTTCTAAAAATGATCTTGCTTGCAAATGGCTCCTTTTTAGTTTGAAAATATTTGGTAAATGTCTACACTTGTTATATAGATATTTTAAACATCTTATTAAATAAGTTTCCTTATTAATAAAATATTGAAATATATATCAAGAAGATTGTTTATCTCGTATCTCATATATTCATTAGGACATCATCCCACCTATATACTTTTTATAATTTTGATGATTTCTTGAGTGTGTTTCAACTAAAAATTACGAATGTAACACTCCTACAAAACTAGCTTTGTTCCAAAATATGGTTTCATATCTTGTTTATGAAATGGTAATGCAGCAGGATAAGTTCACGGATTATAAAATCTTAGATCGAGAACTGAGAGGTTTGTTTTTTCAACAAATCTGTATATGAAATCGTATAGAGGCTGAAAATTGAGAATAATCCGGTGTTGAATGTGATCCAATTGTTGGTTTACTAATGGATATAGTAATAATATCCTTGTTTAGGATAAAATTGTATTGAAGTGGACTTAACCATAAACTTCTTGTTTAGGGAATTACTGGGGTCTGCACAATAAACTGTTTTGGACTCATTGGTGATTTTCCATATTTTTATGATGATGCCATCCATCATTTCATTTGTAGAGTTGTTTACTCTCTATCCATAAAACCTTTATAGAAAATCGGCAATAGTACGCCTTTGACCTCACCTGAGTCAAAATTAAGCATAATTAGCATAATCGGTTATTTACCATCAATGGGTAATTCTTAGAAACGATTCTGAACAAGCTTGATTGGTTAGACGAATAAATTAAAATAAGATTTTACTAGTGCTAAATTATTAGGTTTACTATTCCTCTTGGAATTGATTGCTGGTAGCATTTCATAAATTGGTTTGCAAACTATCGTTTGCTTTAAATCTATCCGACATAGTAACTATTATGTATATTGGTTCCTCAATAAGGCTATCAGTTGTTTGGCTTTACAACATCCCCAAATTAAGGCACCTAACGTTCTAGAATTAATTTATCACCTTGTAAGATAAATAATACTTTAGGGATGCAGATTACATTATAGTACCATTATTTGTTTAGGTCTGAATCTTTTATAGACCATTGCAGCACGAAGAAAATCAGTTTCAGATTATATTCAAGTTGTTTTGTTTCAAGCAGTCGAATTTCTATCGATTATGAAATAGCAATATAAACAATATCTACTATTGTTGAAATTAGGAATTTCTTTACTAATTGTTTATTGTAGATGATATATTATGCGAACGATATACAGAATCAGATGAATAACCTCTGTTTGCCGCGACGATAATACTCAATAATACTTTTTAGGATGTTAATTGGTTGACATCGCTGCTTCCCCTCTTTGCTTCTAAATCTTGTCGATTTGGTTGCGATTTTCCTGTAAGCGTTTTTGCCTGTTGGACATGTTGCGATATATTGGGATCACCTATCACAAATAAATGTACATATAGTTTTTAGTATTTTTTCTTTTCGAATAACGAATTTTTGCTACTTATTAGCATAATTTTATTTCTGGTTTCATTAGCTAATTTATATTTTCTAAGCGCATTTTTATAGGTTTTTGGCAAGGTCGTATAAAACCCACGAAATTCCATTCTCCTTAACATTTTTGTACAATATCTATGGCTTAATTTATATTTGACTTCCCTGCTTCTAGTCGCTCATCTAGACTTGTAAGCAGCATGAGAGGCCTCGATTACGGAGCCAACTATTGTAATTCTCCATTTCTTTATTATCATACTCTGGTATATTGAAAGTTAACATACTGTTTATAAATTTCAAGATGTATGAATGGGAGGTAGCTTATGTGTAATATTGATTTCTCAAAGTCTATATCATTTTAACTGATTATTCTGATAACTTTTAGAAGATTTCTTCTAAATATCTAATATATAATTTTAATTTTGACAATTAAATATGATGGATTGACTATCCGTCTTTTTTATTAATATAACCACAAAATTCTATTTTTAGAATTGAGTTAACTTTAATAAATCTTTGAGAACTTATTTTGATAAGTTGTCCTTTGTTTCTTCCTTCGTTCTCACACACCGATCGAAGAGAATGTAGAACATCTCTCCTGAAAAGTTCAACAAAATAGTTTAAAATCTTTCTTGCATTTAATTATTTACAACAATAGTCATGGATTGTGCTTGAAATATGGTTTTCATAGTAACAAAGGAATATTTGTTAAGTCTAAATATATTCTTGAGCAACATTTCTGTTAAGGTTCCTACTTATGTGTAGGTTGACTAGTTCTCCGTGTTTCCGCTATATCATTAGTAGCTATATTTTCATTTTATCACTAATATTCTGTTGTTTTTTTCAACAATTTTGATTTTTATTAATGATCTTAGACCATCATGCTGAAGGTTTGAGTCTAATTTTTTTACCGAAGATCTTATCTATTTCAAGGTTTTAGATGTTATATAATCATGCAGGATGATTAGAAGATATCCATTGGTTAGAAAAATTTATATTTTTGTGATAAGTTTTTCCCATATATTACTAACATTAATATTTTCATTGAATTAAGTAATAAATTAGTTGTCATTATATTCCATATATGATAATATCTATTTAAACAAATCTTTATGTTTTTCATAAAGTTCTCTATTAATTTAGATATTCAACTCTTTCATAACTATTCGCTAGAAAATTGTTTCCAATGTTCTATTAAAGTTTTGTAAAGTCAAAATCATATTTTCTTGTTTATCTTTTCTCTTTCTTTGTTTTTTGTTTATATTATAGTTGAAGATTCATGAGACTCATCCTCATCATCCGAAGCTAAATATAATTACTATTACGTAATATAAAGGTCAAATCGACTATTATTATTACCTGATCAAGTTTATTATTAACATCTGATAATAACTTTAGATTTCTATTCAAATCTCCGCTCTAAACTATCTACTTTTCTCTACTTACTAACCTTAGTATATAATTTATTAAAATATGGCGCCATATCTATTAGACTATTGATACACTAGAGTCTAATATTATTTTCATTCTAGTATCTATATGCATAGTATGATTACAAGTTTTATCTTTATATAAAGCCGAAACCGAAACCGTGATCCATTTTTCCATGATGAATATCCTGGTACCTAGGATACAAATGCGCATCTATCGTCTTACGACAGTATCCGCTACCTAGCGCCTATTTGTGTTAATAACGAAATGGCTTCTTCATTGCTTTCTTCCCGGTTTTTTCGATGTCGTAAGCTAGAATTCTTCTTCCATCGATCCAAAACATATAAGTGTCTTGATGGAGAAGGTGCCGAGCCATGCTCATAAGATCAATTCTGCTTGGACTTGATACTTGTTGAAATTATTATAGCACTCATCAATGATTTTTGATAAATGCTCTGGATCTTCTTTTGTCGCTTTGGGGCTTTTAGGAAAACATAGTATTTATATTCCAAATCGATAAGGTGATGAAATTTTTCTTCCTCAAAGAATACCAATGAGACTCATTTATCTCAATATGGAAATAATAGACAAAATCGTCTATATTTACAAAGTTTGATAGCCGAGATTTGACTATCGCTAGAAAATCTTTTAATAAATCAAAAGAGAGATTTTGGGTGTTATTTCTTTAACAAATCCCCATTCAATACTTGTTATATCGAACGGCTCATGATTTAAACGAAATTTGATAGCAGGAGTTTTTTCTCCTATATCATTTACAAAAATATAAGCTTGAGTAAAATATTCGTAAAATTTTTCTAAAAATAGAGCTTCTTTGTTTGCAAATGGCTCCTTTTATTTTTGAAAATATTTCGAGGTAAAATTTGTCTACACTTGTTATATAGACATTTTCTAAACATCTTATTAATAATAGGAGTGTTTCTCCTTTATCAATAAAATATTGAAATATATCAAGAAGATTGTTTATCTCCTTAATCTCCATATATTCAATTAGGACATCATCCCAATCTCTATATAATATACTTTTTAATAATAATTCTTCAGATTTTTCTTCAGTTGTTTTTTCAACTAAGAATTCTGAGAATTGGGTAAGAGCCTTTCTGAAACTAGCTCTTTGTTCCAAAATATGGTTTTTCCATATCTTGTTTATGAAATGGTAATATTCTGGGGGTAAGCCTGGATTATAAAAATCCTTTAGATTCGAGAACTCAGAGGTTTGTTGTTTATTCAACAAATCTTTTATATATTTAAGAATTTCGGAATCGGTATAAGGCTTTTGAGAAAATTGAGAATAATCCACCGGTGTTGGTGAATGTGATCCAATTGGTTGGTTTACCAATGGATATGGTAAATAATATCCTTGTTTAGGATAAAATTGTACCTGTGTAGGTGCAGCCATAAATCCTTGTTTAGGAATTACTTTTGCAGTGCAAAGAATAAATCCTTGTTTAGGACTCATTGGTGATTTTCCCTTGTTGGGTTTTTTATGGACAGTTCTCCATCCATCATTTTCATTTAGAGGTTGTTTACCTCTATCCATAAGGCCTGCTAAGAAAATCAACAATCATATTATTAGTACCTTTTATGTGTATTACTTCAAAATTAAATTGGCATAATTCATTATACCATCTAATTCTTCTAGGTAATCTTGTTTCTAAACTTTTGTTAGTAAGAAACCGCATTTAATGACTTGATTATCGTTTTAATAATAAAATTTTTCAGTGCTAAATATATTAGGAATTTTTTATTCCTTTTTGATTGCTAATAATTCTTTTTCATAAATAGCATAATTAATTTCGTTTGGTTTAAACTTTCCAGAACTATATCCACATATTAATTCTTTATTATCTGTTGTTTTAGCTTTTAATACACATCCCCAATTTCTTTCTGAGGCATCTGTTTCTAGAATTAATTTATCACCTTGTTTGGGTAAATATACTTTAGGGATATAATTTATTTCAGACTTTATTTGTTTAATAATGTCTGAATCTTTTATAGACCATTCAAAAGGTTTGTCCTTTTTGAGTTTGTCATATAATTCATCTAATTTTTTAGATAAGTTAGGAAAGAAATTTCTGCCATAATTAACAATTCCTAAAAATTGTTGAAGTTTTTTTTTATCAACAATTTTTTCAGGGAATTCTTTTATTTTAACAATAATATGATCTTGGAATTTAAGACCATCGATGATAGTATTAATCCTAAGAATTCTATTTCAGTTTTTTCTAATTCTATTTTCTTAGGGCTTAATATTATTCCATGTTTTATAAACTCTCTAGCTATAATATTTAGATGTTTTCTATGATTTTCCAGTGTTTAAGAAAAAAATTAGAATATCATCTATATATACAACACAAATTTTTATATTTTTAAATATAGAGTCCATCCATCTTTGGAAGACCTGAGGTGCATTACAAAGTCCAAATGGCATTACTCTCCATTGGTAATGACCATTAGGTGCACTGAAGGCTGTTAGTGGTTTAGATTCTTTTGTTAACATGATTTGCCAGAAGCCCGACTTACAGTCAAATTTACTAAAATATTTTGCTTGTTTAGCTTTATTTATTAAAACTTCCTTTCTTGGAATAAAATATCCATCAAAAATAGTATTTTGATTTAATCTTTTATAATTTATGACCATTCTAGCTTTTCCTCTTTTTATTTCTGCATGATTTCTTACCATGAAAGCAGGACTAGAATGTGGACTAGTAGTTTCTTCTATTAGTCCTTTATCTAGTAATTCCTTGATTTGTGTATCAAATTCATCTATATCTTGTTTAGTATAGATCATAGGTTTTACTCTGATAATTTTATTGGGATTTTCCAATTTTATGGTACAATATCTAGGACTATTTTTCCATAATTTTAATGGTTCTTCACTAAAATTATTTTCTAATATATTAAACAACCAGTGATTGGTATCTAGTTGTTTTATTTGTTCTTTCTTAGGAGGTGTAAAGTCTGATCACATATATATTTCGATTTTCTACAAATGGTACTTCTACCAAGTATTTTGATGAGTTAGTACAATAAGATTCTTATCAATAGAAAATGGTAGATGTTGATATATAAAATTATTTCCTAATAGTATATCCCCATGCATATCATGAAAACATAATAGTTTAGGAATTACGAATCTAACATTGTTTATATAGATTAGTATATTTTTAGCTTTAAAAAGGATTAAGGTTTCAATACCATTGACTCCAACAGCTCTAATAGGATTTTTCATAAGTTCCCATTTTTACGATGGAATCGTATTTTTTCTCTCTGACTCATGGTTGTAGCTCCAGTATCTAATAAAGCATTTAAAGAGTATGTTTTATATTCTCTAAATTGAAATATAATTTCTATATAAGTATAATATTTTCTTGATTGGAAATGTGAAAAGGTAATAATATCCTTTTTTCCAATTTTTATTTGTTGAATTATTGGTTTTTCTAAATGAACTGGGTTTAGTTCAATTAGATATTTATTTTCCCAATACTTCTTTGGTTTAATTTTATCATAAGGATCTTGTTTATCAATTTCCTTAGGTTCAGGAATTTCATATTCATATGGATCTGGTGGTTCAGTATCCATAGGTTCGGGAAGTTCTATATTTTCTTCCTTTGAAGTTTTTTCTTTATAGAAATTATTACCAATAATCTTAATATCTATATCCATATTATTAGAACTACTACTACTTTTTATATTTTCAGAATAACTATTATTACTATCATCAATTATATTATAATCTAGCATATAATGATAATTATATCTTTTAAACAAATCTTTATGTTTTTCATAAAGTTCTTCTATTAATTTTAGATATTCAACTCTTTCATAACTATCTTCCGTTTTAGAAAATTGGGTTTTCCAATGTTCTATTAAAGTTTTGTAAGAGTCAAAATCATATTTTTCTTGTTTTTTTATCTTTTTCTCTTTTTTCTTTTGTTTTTTATTATTATTATTTGTTGAAGATTCATCCGAAGACTCATCCTCATCTGACAAAGCTAAAATATAATTACTATTACCGTAATATAAAGGTCCTAAATCGATTCTATATTATTATTATTAATAACTTTGATCGAGTTTATTATTAACATCGGATAATAACTCTTTAGATTTGCTATTCAAATCTAAGTCCGTTACTTCTCCCAAACTATCTACTTTTTCTTCTACTTTACTAACCTTAGTATATAATTTATTAAAATATATAGACGTCGTATCTATTAAACTATTGATACCTTTACTAAGAGCCGAAATGTTATTTTCATTCTTAGAGTCTATATGCATAGTATGATTACAAGTTTTATCTTTATATAAACAATCCATTTTTTCCATGATGTTATCCACGGTACCTAAGACCGCTCAGTGTCTATACGTCTTCAAAAATGCCTACAACGCCCCACTGGACTCAACGGCAACACGAAGACAAACGACAGATATATGGGTTTTGAGACAACAACCGTGAAACAAACAGAACTGAGAAATAAAGATAGAAACTTACAATGATAACTACGATATGAAAACTCCAGAAATCGTAGAATAATATTTCACTAGAAGAAAGATAGTTTAAAAAAAAAAAAACTTATTTTTCTAACTAAAACTCGATACCCTTTAAGGCTTACATGAATGCCTATTTATAACCAAAAATTCTAAACTAGAATCTAGTTACATTTGAAATCCGAAATAATTGTTCGGATAAGAATAAAAAATAAACTCTAATTTAATTACAATTGAGTTAGAATAGTATCCTCGATAAGGACACATTAATTGTCAGCTTCTTGGTGGCTTCCAAGTAGCTTTCTTTAATTGGTGGATGCTATGTTGGCTTTTTCCACGTAGCTTCCTCTAACATTATCTTGATAAGGATGCTTTTGGTTGTTTCCACGTAGCTTCCTTGAATAGTGGTTGCCGTCATGGTTGCTTCCATGTTTCAATTGCATTAAATGGTTGCTTCCATCATGCATGACATCTTCTTTGTCTTTTGGTGGTTGCCTTCTTTTTAAGTCACCGCCAAAATTGAATGCATCTCCTTTTTGGACATCATTCTTCCACGTGTTTATCCTTGTTGGATGTTTCTAAGATTCATCTCTTCGATTTCATCCAGTGTAAGGATTTCGTGAAGGTCTTGGTGTATTCCAGCTTTCCCATGTTTCTCGGATTTCCGCTGCTAACAGATAATCTCCGATTTCCATTTCCGCTATTTGTGTTAATAACGAAATGGCTTCTTCATTGCTTTCTTCCTGGTTTTTTCCGGTGTCGTAAGCTAGAATTCTTCTTCCATCGATCCAAAACATATAAGTGTCTTGATGGAGAAGGTGCCGAGCCATGCTCATAAGATCAATTCCTGCTTGGACTTGATACTTGTTGAAATTATTATAGCACTCATCAATGATTTTTGATAAATGCTCTGGATCTTTTTTTCGCTTTCAGGCTTTTAGGAAAACATAGTATTTATATTCCAAATCGATAAGGTGATGAAATTTTTCTTCCTTAGCAATACCAATGAGACTGTTTATCTCAATATGGAAATAATAGACAAAATCGTCTATATTTACAAAGTTTGATAGCCGAGATTTGACTATCATTGGAAAATCTTTTAATAAATCAAAAGAGAGATTTTGGATCGTTATTTCTTTAACAAATCCCCATTCAATACTTGTTATATCGAACGGCTCATGATTTAAACGACGAAATTTGATAGCAGGAGTTTTTTCTCCTATATCATTTACAAAAATATAAGCTTGAGTAAAATATTCGTAAAATTTTTCTAAAAATAGAGCTTCTTTGTTTGCAAATGGCTCCTTTTATTTTTGAAAATATTTCGAGGTAAAATTTGTCTACACTTGTTATATAGACATTTTCTAAACATCTTATTAATAATAGGAGTGTTTCTCCCTTTATCAATAAAATATTGAAATATATCAAGAAGATTGTTTATCTCCTTAATCTCCATATATTCAATTAGGACATCGTCCCAATCCTACGTATAATATACTTTTTAATAATAATTCTTGATTTTTCTTGATTGTTTTTTCAACTAAGAATTTCGAGAATTGGATAAAACCTTTACGAAACTATCTCTTTGTTCCAAAATATGGTTTTTCCATATCTTGTTTATGAAATGGTAATATTCTCCGGGGGTAAGCTTTCGGATTATAAAAATCCTTTAGATTCGAGAACTCAGAGGTTTGTTGTTTTTTCAACAAATCTTCGTATATTTGAGAATTTCGGAATCGGTATAAGGCTTTTGAGAAAATTGAGAATAATCCACGGTGTTGGTGAATGTGATCCAATTGGTTGGTTTACCAATGGATATGGTAAATAATATCCTTGTTTAGGATAAAATTGTACTGTGTAGGTGCAAACCATAAATCCTTGTTTAGGAATTACTTTTGCAAGAGCAAAACAATAAATCCTTGTTTAGGACTCATTGGTGATTTTCCTTGTTGGTTTTTTATGGATAGTTCTCCATCTATCATTTTCATTTAGAGGTTGTTTACCTCTATCCATAAGGCCTGCTAAGAAAATCAAACATTAGTAAAATCAGGTTTATAATTTACTAATGGTATTTCTATAAAATTGTTTTCTATAGATAATATAACCGATTTCTTATTAACAATAAAAGGTAAATATTGATTTAGAAAATTATTACCTAATAATATGTCTCCATACATATCAGGTAAACATAATAATTTTGGAATTATAAATCTAACATTGTTTATGTAGATTGGTATATTTTTTGCCTTATAATAAATTGTAGTTTTTCTACCATTTATTCCATTAATACTTATTTTCTTTTTACAGGGTATCCGAATTCTTTTGGAATAGCATTTCTTTTGCAACTCATGGTTGTAGCTCTCTGTATCTAATAGTGCATGTAAAGAATATTTTTATAGTCTTTATCATGTAATGTAATTTCAATGTATTTATTGAAATTTATTATACTTTCCACAGAGTATTGTATATCTTCTATTCTAGTGTTTCTAGAAATAGAATTTCTACTTGGTGTAGTAGGGAAGATAGGAATATGAACTGTTTTCATACCTATCGGTGTAGATGTACTTATATTATCTTCTTCTTCCTCTGGTTGAGAACTAGAAGGAAATACTAAATTATCATCTGTATTGGTAATCAAATTATTTTTGAAATATAATTTATCACCAGATGACATATATTCTATAGTACTTACTGGTTTAGAAGTACTAGCTCTATTAGTATTATCAATTATCCAGTCTTTTGGAATTGATAAATCTTTTAAATGTAACGATTTCTGGAGTTTTCATATCGTAATTATCATTGTAAGTTTCTATCTTTATTTCTCAGTTCTGTTTGTTTCACGGTTGTTGTCTCAAAACCCATATATCTGTCGTTTGTCTTCGTGTTGCCGTTGAGTCCGAGTGGGACGTTGTAGGCGTTTTTGAAGACGTATAGACACATACGGTCTTAGGTACCAGGGATAACATCATGGAAAAAATGGATTGTTTATATAAAGATAAAACTTGTAATCATACTATGCATATAGACTCTAAGAATGAAAATAATATTTCGGCTCTTAGTAAAGGTATCAATAGTTTAATAGATATGACGTCTATATATTTTCATAAATTATATACTAAGGTTAGTAAAGTAGAAGAAAAAGTAGATAGTTTGGGAGAAGTAACGGATTTAGATTTGAATAGCAAATATAAAGAGTTATTATCCGATGTTAATAATAAACTCATCAAAGTTATTAATAATAATAATATAGAATCGATTTAGGACCTTTATATTACGGTAATAGTAATTATATTTTAGCTTTGTCAGATGAGGATGAGTCTTCGGATGAATCTTCAACTAATAATAATAATAAACAAAAAACAAAAGAAAAAAGAGAAAAAGATAAAAAACAAGAAAAATATGATTTTGACTCTTACAAAACTTTAATAGAACATTGGAAAACCCAATTTTCTAAAACGGAAGATAGTTATGAAAGAGTTGAATATCTAAAATTAATAGAAGAACTTTTTATGAAAAACATAAAGATTTGTTTAAAAGATATAATTATCATTATATGCTAGAATATAATGACAATACTAGTAATTCGATAATTCGGATGAAAATATTAATGTTACGAGTCATAATTACGATGAGGAAAACACTTCAATGAAGAAAATATAGAAATTCCGAACCAATGGATATCGAACCAATAGATCCAGATGATTATATAACATCTAAACCTTGGGAAATAGATAAAAAGATCTTCATGGTAAAAGAAAATTAGACTCAAACCTTCAAGCAGATGATGGTCTAAGATCTATTAATAAAAATCACGAAATTGTTGAAAACACAACAAGAATATTAGGTGATAAAATAGAAAATATAGCTACTAATGATATAAAACTGGAAGCACCAGGAGAAACTAGTCAACCTACACCTATACCTTATAGTGTAGGAGACCTTAACAAAAGAAATGTTGCTCAAGGAGGAATATATTTAGACTTAACAAATATTCCTTTGTCTGACTATGAAAAAACCATAGATGACTGGGCACAATCCATGACTATTGTTGTAAATAACAACAGTACAGTCTGGTCAAAAGAAAAGTTTTTAAACTATTTTGTGGGAACTTTTCAAGGAGATGTTCTACAATTTCTCAGACGCTGGGAAGAATCTGAGAAAGGAAGAGAACAAAAAGGATAACTTATTAATCAAATAAGTTCTCCTAAAGATTTATTAAAAGGATTAACCTCAATTCTAAAAATAGAATTTTGTGGTTATACTAATAAAAAAAGACCAGGATAGTCAATCCAGCCATACCTTGTCAAAATTAAAATTATGCGATATTAGATATTTAGAAGAATTCCCTAAAAAGTTTCTGCAAGAATATCAAAAGTTAAAAAATGAAAGTATAGACTTTTGGAGAAATCAATATTTTCATAAGCTACCCCCACCTTGGGATGAAATTTGCATAAACAAATATGCTTCTTTCATTATAAAACATAGTAATGATAATAAAGAAATAGGAGATATAGATACAATAGGTAATAGAATTAATTTTGCTAAAGAAAGAATTACATTACATTGCTTACAAAGTAAAGCGGCTAAACAAGTCAAAAATAAATTAAGCCATAGATATTGTACAAAAATGTTAGAAGGAGAATGGGAATTTGGTTGTAGTTCTATACGACCAAAACCTATAAAAACATATAAAAATATAAATTAGCTAAATGGAAACCAGAAATAAAAATTTTGCTAATAATAATAATAAAAGAAAAATTCGTTAGAAGAAAACTTCTAAAAATACTAAAAACAAATATGTAAATGTTTTATTTGTGTGAAGAAGGACATATAGCAACATTTTGTCCTAACAAAGGCAAAAACGCGCTAGAAAAATGATTAAAAATCTTGAAGAACAAGATTTAGAAATTTGCTTTAGTGAGGAAATAAATCCTCTTTGAAATATTATATGAGTTATTATCGTAAACAGAGTCTAATCTGATTACGATGAATATATCTTTATGTTGGGAAATAGTTCTAATAAACAATTAGAAGACATTCTTAATTACGAACAACGAGGATATTAAGCTAGGAAATATAATCGGAGAAGAAATTGACTTTTTCGATGATATAATTGAAAAATTAATAAAAATCATATTTCTAAAGAAGAAATATATAAAATTTCTAAGTTTAAAATATGGTCAAAAAGACACATAGAAAAAATTAGTGGTAATACTAAATGCTAAAGATACAAAAAGCGGATTAATGAGAAATCCCTTATTTACTAAAGAAAAATAAAAAGGATTAGAAAAACTATCCTCAAGTTAGATACATACATTTAGGAGTCATTATGATAACCATTAGAGCGTTATTCAGAAGAGGTCATGATGTTCCTATTTTAGCGATATTATTAGACAAAAGATTTGAAAATCCAATAAAAGCTCTTATTGGAGGAATTCAGATCTAATTTACATACAAGCGTTATAGGATTTAAAGTTAAACCAAATTACTTTATTTCCATAATGAGACCTCTAATAGAAGAATGTCTACGCCTTAGAATTGGACAAAAAATTCTGATATTAGTGATTTAGCAGAAGATCTAGCAATAAGTTGGACTTCCATTAATGAATATACTAATACAGCAGAGGTTGAAATAAAGGAAATAAATAATAAAATTATTGAGCTTGTAACACCCCAAATCCGGCCTACGAGCCATGACCGGATCTGGTATGTCACGGAATAAAAAGAAGTTTGAAAGGTTTGAAAAAAAAAATTTGTTAAGGGTATAAAACGGTGTTCGTTAAAAACTCAAGTGGGTTGATTTGGTAAATCCGATTGAGTTGAAAATCTTTTCTTCCTTTAAAACCATTTGATCATTTAAATTTTTGAACAATAGAGTGATCAATTGCCTAGAAAGTTTCGTTACCCGATGGTAACATTTTTTTTTTTGAAAACGCGCGTCTGTTACATCGATTTTGAAAGCGTTACCTTTAACCGATTTGCTTAAAGGTTCATAAGTTCATCAGATATATAATAAAGTAAAGCAACTACTTAAACATCCGAAATAATAAGCGGCCATATTACAACCCAATCGAATTTTAGTGAATAGTAAACTTAAAGCGGGGCAAAATTTGAAGTCCCAAAACAAACATGGCCGCCTCGAGCTCTCCCCGGCTCCGCATCCGCGCTCTACTCACCTGCAAGATGAGATGGGAAGGGGTGAGTCACCAAGACTCAGTATATAAATCCCCAACCCGAAAATAACACTCATACACAAGATAGTAGTATGACATGCAAGTATGCAACCCAACCTAGCCATCCATGCTCCTTTTCTACCCCGTGTGGTACCAAACCACTGGTGGTGCCAAACCACTGATGACTTATAGTCACGATATCCGTCAATACGTGTGGTGCCAAACCACTGGTGGTGCCAAACCACTGGTGACCCGAAGTCACAATCAAGTTACGGGGCCAACCCATCGTGTGATACCAAATCACTGGCGTCGATCCCGTATCTCAAATGTGGGGCCAACCCACGGTGGAATTAATCCACGAGGGACGAGACGCTATGAGGTGCCAAACCTCCGGAGTACCAAACCTCTGGTGACCGTAGTCACAATGTGTTACCAAAACACTGGTGTCCGTCGACACGAATATTACTCCCTCTCATCAATCCCACCATCATCATGCTTATATCACAAGTATCATGATCCCATATATCATGCAATCGTATATAGCATAGCATCTCACAGCATATGATGGCATATACAACATATATCGTAAATCGAGTAATAGGGGACTTACCCGAAAACCAAGCTTATGCCCACTAGGCAAAGTTACCACATGAGAGGTTATTAATATTATCAAATAACAGTTTTATACTAATAAAGTGTGTAAGAGCTACACACCTATTTAATCGAAGATTTAACTAGCAATCCCGTGCCTATGCGATATTATAGAAGTCCGAATTAGTCCTCGTAATGTTCCTATATTCGGCCATCATAGATTATTATTAAGGGGTCTAACAATCCAAAGGGTTGGTCACATTACAATGAGAATAGGGCCTTAGGCGAACCTTGATTAGCACTAACCAACGTGATTTGAAGACCCGGAACTTGATTCCTAGCGAAAAGTCCTCCTAAAAACATAGTGCATGCATGAAATCGGTTACTCAAGAATACCAAGAATGGCCTTGGGCGAAATTCTTAACTACTTCTAAGCTTACCGAAATCCCAAGTTATTGTTTGACTTGTTGAGATTCTCAGAAGAATCAAAATCCAAAGTGCTCCTTGGTGTCGGCAAAATATTCGGCCTTCACAAAGTAGAGAAAACAGAACGATGTCATGAGTTTTTGGCCAAGAACAAGTTGAAAGGAAGGAGAACAAGGCCAAGGAAATTTCGGCACCCTCTTACTCTACTCAAAGCCGAAAGTAAATGCTCCTAGCGATGTCCTTAATTTGGCCATGAATAATTTGGAAAGGAAGAAGATAACTCAAAGCCTAGGCACCTTTTTGTCAAAAGAAACCGATTATCCAAGCCTTTCAACCCTCCTTCACTCGGCCATGCACAAAGGGAAGAAACATAGCTATGCTTGAAGAAATTTGGCCTAGCTTCCTTCTTGTCTAAAACACCTTCAAACCGAGAGTGTCAAGCCTCTCCTATTTCCCTTATTCGGCTAGCACAAAAATGAAGTAAGAAGCACCAAAAGTTTCGGCCATGCTCAACTTTTGCCAAACCTTATGGCCGGCCATGCTTCCTCCTTGTTATACTTGCCCAACACCAAAGAAAATAATAAAACCTTACTTGTTAAAACATTCTCCCATCTCTATCGGAAAAAGAGTGCACCCTTATTATTGTTTAATGTTCCCACAATATTCTCTCCATATTCAACAAATAAATTAAGAGGAAAACAAATTAACCCATGCTTCAAAAAAAAAAAAAAAAAGATACAATACTAAAAGAATAAAAGAAACATGCAGCCAACAAGTCTTGTTTCCCACGCGTGCATGTGCATGCCAATACCCCAAACACGCGGTCAAAGCAAAAGGAATGCTTCCAGCGCTGCGCATGGGTTTTGAACCCCGACCGGCGATCCTTCCAAGCTTTAGCCACTCGGCGGCTTGTCTTTCATGACATAATGCGTCGAAAATTCCTCTTAAACACTCGGTCCACGGCTCCCGCACACATAAATGCCAGAGACAAAAGGACAAAAAGCATGTTCATGCGCCACCTTCTGGTCTCGAACGCGAGACACGAGGCGTAATCCCCACGCTTCAACCACTCGACATCGGCATTTCATGACATGATTCGGCAAAACCTTCTTTTAAACCTATGCTTCATTGATCCCTAATGCTTAAATGCTAGGCGAAATAAATAAAAAAAATGCTGCGCGCGCCCAAGGGTGCTCGAACGTGCGACCCGAGTGAAATGAACCATTACGCCCCGCCACTATGCCAAGGCATCAATTGTGACATGAACCCATCTCAAATTCCTTTTGAGCCTTCCGCCAGCGTTGACGCCAAAACCAAAATTAAACTTGCCTTGCGCTTTTGTCGGGACTCGAACACGAGTCCTCGAGGGCAAACAATTGGGCATCACGCCCCGCCACTCGGCCGGGCATTCAATATGCCACAAGCTGCTACAATTATTATTTAAACCCTCCTTCGCCTAACATTCCTTCAGCGCCAAAAATAAAACTTCCTCCACGCGACTCGAACCCTCGCCTAGTCGCGCGCTTCTTCTAGCCTTCTTTGCGGCTCCTTACCACTCTTTCACCATGCTCTTGTGTCAAAACTCGCCTAATTTAATGATAAGGCTTGTACACTTAGCCCTTTCCATCCCAAGCACTTAAAGAACCTTCTTAACCCTATACCCGGCTAACTCGGGATTTTGGCTAAACCATGATATATGCATTTAAATCAGGAAAACCCACGATAAATACTCGTATGGCAAATGACCCCTAATGCAGGATGTTACAGTTCTACCCCCTTTAAAAAAAATAATTTCGTCCCCGAAATTACCTGGGTCAGAAGAGTTGGGGGTATTGCTGCCGCATCGCGTCCTCGGACTCTCACGTAGCTTCCTCCACGGCATGATTCTGCCACAGGACCTTCACTAAAGGAACTGACTTTCTACGCAAAACTTTCACATCCCGCTCTAGGATCTGCACGGGTTCCTCTTCCATCGTCAAATCTGGACTCACCTCAACTTCTTCAACTGCCAAGACGTGGGATGGATCAGAACGATAGCGTCTAAGCATGGAGACATAGAACACATCATGAATCTGACTCAGTTCTGCAGGTAACTCGAGCTGATAAGCCACTGGTCCCACTTGTCTCAACACCTTAAATGGTCCAATGAACCTTGGGCTTAATTTGCCCTTCTTCCCAAATCTTAACACTTTCTTCCATGGTGAGACCTTCAGAAAAACTTCGTCTCCTACGGCAAATTCTATGTCCCTCCGCTTGAGATCAGCATAAGACTTTTGCCTATCCGAGGCTTCTTTCAACCGAGCTTGGATCTTCTTTACCTTATCCTCAGTTTCTGCAACCAATTCTGGCCCTAACATCCGTCGTTCACCCAACTCTGTCCAACAAGTGGGTGTGCGACACCTCCTACCATACAATGCTTCATATGGTGCCATCTTAATGTTTGCCTGATAACTGTTGTTGTATGCGAACTCAGCTAATGGCAAAAATTCTTCCCAACTACCTCTGAAGTCCAAAACGCAACCTCTTAACATGTCCTCCAAAATCTGAATAACTCTTTCCGACTGCCCGTCAGACTGTGGATGGAATGCTGTACTGAAATCCAACCGTGTACCCAAAGCCTGATGTAGTGCTCTCCAAAACCTCGACGTAAATCTGGGGTCTCTATCTGAGATGATCGATACTGGCACGCCATGCAACCTCACTATCTCCGCCACGTACAACTTAGCTAACTTCTGGAGCGAGTAATCCACCCTTACCGGTATGAAGTGAGCCGACTTGGTCAGACGGTCCACAATCACCCAAACTGCGTCCTTCTTGTTGGGCGTGAAGGGTAGCCCACTGACGAAGTCCATAGTGATCCTCTCCCATTTCCACTGAGGAATCTTCACTGGTTGAAGTAACCCTGATGGCAACTGATGTTCAGCCTTTACTCGCTGACACGTGAGACACCTTTCCACGAATTCAGTTACCTCACGCTTCAACCCTGGCCACTAGAACTGCTTCCGTAAATCTCCATACATCTTGCTACCTCCAGGATGCATAGCGTATGGGCTGCTATGTGCATCCTGAAGAATTCTTTGCCTCAATTCCACATCATTCGGCATACAAGGCCGCCCTGGAAAACACAACACACCATCACCAGTCAAGCTATACCCTTCCAAACCACCATCTTGAACTTGCAACCTCCATGCATTTAAACTGTCATCCCCTAATTGCTTTTCCTTAATCTCCTCAATCCAGGTTGGCTTAACTTGCAATTCTGCCAAAAGACTTCCATCGTCGTATAGACTGAGACGAGCAAACATCGCCCTTAAGTCTGTCATGACCTTTCGGCTCAACGCATCAGCCACCACGTTAGCCTTGCACGGATGGTACTCAATTGAACGATCGTAGTCCTTCAACGATTCAATCCATCGTATTGTCTCAAATTTAAGTCCTTCGAGTCAAGAGATACCTCAAACTTTTGTGATCCGTGTAGACTATCGATTTCTCCCCGTACAAGTAGTGCGTCCATATTTTCAAAGCAAAGACTACTGCCGCTAACTCCAAGTCATGAGTCGGATAGTTAACCTCATGTGGTCTTAGCTAACGGGATGCATAGGCCACTACCTTCCTCTCCTGCATCAACACACATCCCAAACCATTATGGGACGCATCACAATAAACCGTGAACAATTTCCCTGCCTCAGGCTGTACCAACACTGGAGCTTCCGTCAGAATCTTTCTTAGCTTATCAAAACTTTCTTGCTGTTTCTCTGACCAGACAAATGGGACTCCTTTCCTTAATAGTTTAGTCAACGGTGCTGCGATTAAGGAAAATCCTTCCACAAATCTTCGATAATACCCGGCCAGACCCAGAAAACTTCGAATTTCTGCCACTGTCCTAAGTGGTTTCCAGTCCAACACCGCTTCAACCTTGTGAAGGTCCACTCTAATCCCTTCTGCTGACACCACGTGACCCAAGAAGGTCACCTCCCTAAGCCAAAATTCGCACTTACTGAATTTGGCATACAACTGCTCCTCCCTTAGTACTTGTAGAACTATACGCAAATGCCTATCATGCTCCTCCTCCGTCTTTGAGTAAACCAATATGTCGTCTATAAACACCACGACGAATTGATCTAAGTATTGCTGAAACACCCTATTCATTAAGTCCATGAATGCTGCCGGCGCGTTGGTCAACCCAAACGGCATCACTAAGAACTCGTAATGCCCATACCGGGTACGAAATGCCGTCTTGTGCACATCAGCCTCCTTTACCTTAAGTTGATGATAGCCTGACCTAAGATCTATCTTCGAGAACACCGATGCACCCTTCAGTTGATCAAACAGGTCATCAATCCGAGGCAACGGATACTTGTTTTTGATCGTTAACTTGTTAAGTTGACGGTAGTCGATACACATCCGCATTGACCCGTCTTTCTTCTTGACAAACAGCACAGGTGCTCCCCACGGAGATATACTAGGTCGAATGAACCCTCTATCCAAGAGTTCCTGAATTTGAGCCTTCAGCTCCGCCAACTCCTTCGGTGCCATTCGGTAGGGTGCTATGGACACAGGTGCCGTTCCGGGCAACAAGTCTATACCGAACTCCACTTCCCGATTTGGAGGCAAACCTGGGAGTTCTTCTGGAAATACATCAGCGAATTCCCTTACGGTTCGGACCTTCTTAACTGCCGACTCCTTAGCCTCCAAGGCATAAATTCGAACCAACAATGCCTCACAACCTTTTCTGATCATTTTCTCGGCCTTCAAGGCAGACACTACATTGGATAGATAATCTCTTCTGTTAACTATCATGACCACTTCATCACCCTCAGCCGTCTTTAGAATCATGCGCTTAGCAGCGCAATCCAACCTTGCGTGATACTTAACCAGCCAGTCCATTCCAAGAATTAGGTCAAACTCCCCAAACGGCAGTTCCATAAGATCAGCCACAAACACTACCCCTTGGAGTTCTAGGGGTATATCTCTATATAGCTTGTTTACTACCACATAGTGTCCTAGAGGGCTAATTACAGTCATCTCCCTAGAAGCAGTCTCAAAACCCAAGTTCATAGTTTCTACCACACTACTAGCCACGTAAGAATGCGTCGAACCCACATCGATTAAAGCAACATATGGAAGACAAAAATTAGGAGCGTCATCGATGATGACATCAGTGCGTCACCCTCTTCGCGACGCCTCATTTGCGTAGACTAAGCCAGCCGCCTAGCCTGCGTGTTGCTGCACCACGCGCCCGAATTCGCGACCTCGATTAGGACCATTGCCTCCTCTACCATTACCACGACCCCTCTGCGGTGGTCCCACATTCCTTGCTGGAGCACGATTCTGACCCTCTGGCTGATTCCTTGCCATCTTCCGAGGACAATCCCTTACACGATGATCCAAAGATCCACATTCAAAGCAACCCCTCTCACCGGTCCAACAACCTCCCAATGTGACTTCCCACAACGATTACAGCGAGCTCTCTCTCGATTAGTAGTCATGGTCCTTCCAGCCTGATTTGGCCCACTCTGTATGGCCCTCTTTTGTACATTATTTCCCGATCCAGACGACCCAACACCTCTTTTCTGCTTGCTCCTATCATAGTTCTGCCTCACAGACTCCCTGACCCTTTCGGCTACCTTAGCCTTTTCTACCAAAACGGCAAATTCACGCTTTCTTTGTGGAGCAATCAACAACCTTAAATCATCCCTAAGTCCGTCTTTCAAAGCGGACGCAACGATCATGCTCGATTGACACAACTCCCGAGCATAGCGGCTCACCTCAGAATTTCGCGCTCATACTCGGATCCGACTTGTTTCCTTGCACGGGCCCCGAAAGGTTTTCCTCACGAGTATCGAGTGTAGCTGGTGCCCACATACTTCTTCCGATAAGTAGCTTTGAAGTATTCCCAAGTAAGGTCATCTGCCGTAGCACCATCTCGAACCGTGAGCCACCACCGGTATGACTTCGTCTTTTAGGAGCGACTCTGCTCTTTTTCGACTTCTCCTCATTTGTTAAATCGAGATCGTCCATGATCCTCTCGGTCGATTCTAACCAATATTCGGCATCTTGGGTGCGACACGACACACCCGAAATACTTCACTCCGTTGGATCGGAGCCGCTCAGATCTGAGACTTCCGAGCTCTCCTGACCTCTCACCGGTCTCACCATCATTTCTAAAACACGCAAAGATAGCTCGTGATACCGACTCACCCCGCATCGATCTCGATGTCCATCACCAAAAGTTGGAGGTGGTGGTGGAGGTGGTATCTCATTATCCGATCCTTGGCCCGACCTAATCGGGTTCTGTCATGGCCATCCGTCTCTCTACCGGCGTCCGACGGCCGTGACCTCTAGAGCTCATTTCTTCTTATAAGCGCAATCTATTTTAAAAAGTTTTATGAATTAGCCAATATTCCACCGATTATTAGCAAAGAATTTTATGGGCGAAGTTAAGAAGTTGTTCTTTCGATCAAACAAGTTTCAAGTCTTCTATCGTAATTCGAAGATACACTTCCACTTATTCCATCACCCTCTTTGTCCAATTCCTAACCCGGGGGTATTTTCGTCATTTACCCTACAGGGGTATTTTGGTAATAAAACAAAGTAAGTTTGTAAATCTGGATAAATCAAGGGAAACTTAAAAATTTGCAAAACTTGGGGTTCTTTTTGAGAAATTGTCTTCCCAAATTAGTAGTGTTGCTAAAACTTTAAAAATCAGGGTTATTTTGGTAATTTACAGATTAGGGGCAATTTCATAATATTTTCAAAATCACGACATTTTTGATATTTTGCAAATTAGGGATTTTGGGTATGGTAAAATAAGAAAATTTTGTTAAGATTTTGGGGTAGCTTAGTAGATTTTAAAACTAGGGGTATTTTTGTAATTTACCACTAAGGGTATTTTAAAATGTCCATAAATCAAGAGAATTTTGTAACATAAATCTCACAAGTTTGAAGGAAGTCTTTAAAACTAGAGTTTTTATCAAAACGCGGCTAATTCCCTTTCGGGTTTTAATAATAGGGTTTAGCCCACGAACAAGTCCTCACGGTTAGGGTGAACCAGAAGCTACGCACTGCAGGTAGGATTCAGTGAAGAGGAGGTGAGTCACTAGGACCGCTTAAATACCAAGCTCTTAGGATCCAATCCTAGACATGCGTACAAGGATTACCACACCCTAACTCGGCGACTTAGTCATAGGTTTGTTTATTAAGGCAATTAAAATCTTATGCAATTGTTGGGGTAAACTAGTCCTAAAGTTCACATACTTTTCATACTATCTACGTCCCATTTCTACCCCTTTACAGATAATTATTCACACATAGATTAGAGATACTTACAAGAGCGGATCGGTGCCGGAGACTCGACGCCATGTTGTTCAACCAAAACCATTTTCATAGAGGTTTTCAAAAGTCTATCTAAAAAAAACATTTTTAGGCCTTAGGCCCTCACAGCCGAGTTTTGAACCTGGCTCTGATACCAACTTGTAACACCCCAAATCCGGCCTACGAGCCATGACCGGATCTGGTATGTCACGGAATAAAAAGAAGTTTGAAAGGTTTGAAAAAAAAAATTTGTTAAGGGTATAAAACGGTGTTCGTTAAAAACTCAAGTGGGTTGATTTGGTAAATCCGATTGAGTTGAAAATCTTTTCTTCCTTTAAAACCATTTGATCATTTAAATTTTTGAACAATAGAGTGATCAATTGCCTAGAAAGTTTCGTTACCCGATGGTAACATTTTTTTTTTTGAAAACGCGTACGAGCACTGATTTTGAAAGCGTTACCTTTAACCGATTTGCTTAAAGGTTCATAAGTTCATCAGATATATAATAAAGTAAAGCAACTACTTAAACATCCGAAATAATAAGCGGCCATATTACAACCCAATCGAATTTTAGTGAATAGTAAACTTAAAGCGGGGCAAAATTTGAAGTCCCAAAACAAACATGGCCGCCTCGAGCTCTCCCCGGCTCCGCATCCGCGCTCTACTCACCTGCAAGATGAGATGGGAAGGGGTGAGTCACCAAGACTCAGTGTATAAATCCCCAACCCGAAAATAACACTCATACACAAGATAGTAGTATGACATGCAAGTATGCAACCCAACCTAGCCATCCATGCTCCTTTTCTACCCCGTGTGGTACCAAACCACTGGTGGTGCCAAACCACTGGTGACTTATAGTCACGATATCCGTCAATACGTGTGGTGCCAAAACCTTTGGTGGTGCCAAACCCTTTGGTGACCCGAAGTCACAATCAAGTGATGGGGCCAACCCATCGTGTGATACCAAATCACTGGCGTCGATCCCGTATCTCAAATGTGGGGCCAACCCACGGTGGAATTAATCCACAGGGACGAGACGCTATGAGGTGCCAAACCTCTGGAGGTACCAAACCTCTGGTGACCGTAGTCACAATGTGTTACCAAAACACTGGTGTCCGTCGACACGAATATTACTCCCTCTCATCAATCCCACCATCATCATGCTTATATCACAAGTATCATGATCCCATATATCATGCAATCGTATATAGCATAGCATCTCACAGCATATGATGGCATATACAACATATATCGTAAATCGAGTAATAGGGGACTTACCCGAAAACCAAGCTTATGCCCACTAGGCAAAGTTACCACATGAGAGGTTATTAATATTATCAAATAACAGTTTATACTAATAAAGTGTGTAAGAGCTTACACACCTATTTAATCGAAGATTTAACTAGCAATCCCGTGCCTATGCGATATTATAGAAGTCCCGAATTAGTCCTCGTAATGTTCCTATATTCGGCCATCATAGATTATTATTAAGGGGGTCTAACAATCCAAAGGGTTGGTCACATTACAACAGAATAGGGCCTTAGGCCGAACCTTGATTAGCACTAACCAACGTGATTTGAAGACCCGGAACTTCAGATTCCTAGCCGAAAAGTCCCCTCTAAAAAAACATAGTGCATAACCGCTTACTCAAGAATACCAAGAATGGCCTTTGGCGAAATTTTAACTACTTCTAAGCTTACCGAAATCCCAAGTTATTGTTTGACTTGTTGAGATTCTCAGAAGAATCAAAATCCAAAGTGCTCCTTGGTGTCGGCAAAATATTCGGCCTTCACAAAGTAGAGAAAACAGAACGATGTCATGAGTTTTTGGCCAAGAACAAGTTGAAAGGAAGGAGAACAAGGCCAAGGAAATTTGGCACCCTCTTACTCTACTCAAAGCCGAAAGTAAATGCTCCTAGCGATGTCCTTAATTTGGCCATGAATAATTTGGAAAGGAAGAAGATAACTCAAAGCCTAGGCACCTTTTTGTCAAAAGAAACCGATTATCCAAGCCTTTCAACCCTACTTCACTCGGCCATGCACAAAGGGAAGAAACATAGCTATGCTTGAAGAAATTTGGCCTAGCTTCCTTCTTGTCTAAAACACCTTCAAACCGAGAGTGTCAAGCCTCTCCTATTTCCCTTATTCGGCTAGCACAAAATGAAGTAAGAAGCACCAAAAGTTTGGCCATGCTCAACTTTTGCCAAACCTTATGGTAGCCATGCTTCCTCCTTGTTTTACTTGCCCAACACCAAAGAAAATAATAAAACCTTACTTGTTAAAACATTCTCCCATCTCTATCGGAAAAGAGTGCACCCTTATTATTGTTTAATGTTCCCACAATATTCTCTCCATATTCAACAAATAAATTAAGAGGAAAACAAATTAACCCATGCTTCAAAAAAAAAAAAATAAGATACAATACTAAAAGAATAAAAGAAACATGCAGCCAACAAGTCTTGTTTCCCACGCGTGCATGTGCATGCCAATACCCCAAACACGCCGGTCAAAGCAAAAAAGAATGCTTCGAGCACTGCGCATGGGTTTGAACCCCGGACCGGCGAGTCCTCTCCAAGCTTTAGCCACTCGGCGGCTTGTCTTTCATGACATAATGCGTCGGAAATTCCTCTTAAACACTCGGCCCCCCGGCTCCGCACACATAAATGCCAGAGACAAAAGGACAAAAAGCACGTTCATGCGCCACCTTGGTCTCGAACGCGAGACCGAGGCGTAATCCCCACGCTTCAACCACTCGACTCACTCGGCATTTCATGACATGATTCGCAAAACCTTCTTTTAAACCTATGCTTCATTGATCCCTAATGCTTAAATGCTAGGCGAAATAAATAAATAAAAAATGCTCGCGCGCTTGCAAGGGTGCTCGAACGTCGCGACCGAAATGAAATGAACCATTACGCCCCGCCACTATGCCAAGGCATCAATTGTGACATGAACCCATCTCAAATTCCTTTTGAGCCTTCCTTCGCGTTGACGCCAAAACCAAAATTAAACTTGCCTGCATGCTTTCGTCGGGACTCGAACACGAGTCCTTGAGGCAGCAATTGGGCATCACGCCCCCCCGCCACTCGGCCAGGGCATTCAATATGCCACAAGCCTGCTACAATTATTATTTAAACCCTCCTTCGCCTAACATTCCTTCAGCGCCAAAAATAAAACTTCCTCCACGCGACTCGAACCCTCGCCTAGTCGCGCCTTCTAGCCTTCTTTGCAGCTCCCTTACCACTCTTTCAGCCATGCTCTTGTGTCAAAACTCGCCCTAATTTAATGATAAGGCTTGTACACTTAGCCCTTTCCATCCCAAGCACTTAAAGAACCTTCTTAACCCTATAACCGGCTAACTCGGGATTTTGGCTAAACCATGATATATGCATTTAAATCAGGAAAACCCACGATAAATACTCGTATGGCAAATGACCCCTAATGCAGGATGTTACAGAGCTTTTTGAGCCCAATAAATTTACAACAGAAATTCAACCGAAATTATTACATTTAAAAGATTTATCAATTCCAAAAGACTGGATAATTGATAATACTAATAGAGCTAGTACTTCTAAACCAGTAAGTACTATAGAATATATGTCATCTGGTGATAAATTATATTTCAAAAATAATTTGATTACCAATACAGATGATAATTTAGTATTTCCTTCTAGTTCTCAAACTGGAGGAAGAAGAAGATAATATAAGTACATCTACACAGATAGGTATGAAAGCGATTCATATTCCTATCTTTCCTACTACACCAAGTAGAAATTCTATTTCTAGAAACACTAGAATAGAAGATATACAATACTGTGGAAAGTATAATAAATTTCAATAAATACATTGAAATTACATTACATGATAAAGACTATAAAAATATTCTTTACATGCACTATTAGATCAGGAGCTACAACCGATGAGTTGCAAAAGAAATGCTATTCCAAAAGAATTCGGATACCTGTAAAAAGAAAATAAGTATTAATGGAATAAATGGTAGAAAAACTACAATTTATTATAAGGCAAAAAATATACCAATCTACATAAACAATGTCGATTTATAATTCCAAAATTATTATGTTTACACGATATGTATGGAGACATATTATTAGGTAATAATTTTCTAAATCAATATTTACCTTTTATTGTTAATAAGAAATCGGTTATATTATCTATAGAAAACAATTCTATAGAAATACCATTAGTAAATTATAAACCTGATTTACTAATGTTTGATTTTCTTAGCAGGCCTTATGGATAGAGGTAAACAACCTCTAAATGAAAATGATGGATGGAGAACCTGTCCATAAAAAACCCAACAAGGGAAAATCACCAATGAGTCCTAAACAAGGATTTATTGCTGCACTGCAAAAGTAATTCCTAAACAAGGATTTATGGCTGCACCTACACAGGTACAATTTTATCCTAAACAAGGATATTATTTACCATATCCATTGGTAAACCAACCAATGGGATCACATTCACCAACACCGTGGATTATTCTCAATTTTCTCAAAAGCCTTATACCGATTCAGAAATTCTCAAATATACAGAAGATTTGTTGAAAAAACAACAAACCTCTGAGTTCTCGAATCTAAAGGATTTTTATAATCCAGGCTTACCCCCAGAATATTACCATTTCATAAACAAGATATGGAAAAACCATATTTTGGAACAAAGAGCTAGTTTCAGAAAGGCTCTTACCCAATTCTCAGAATTCTTAGTTGAAAAAACAACTGAAGAAAAATCTGAAGAATTATTATTAAAAAGTATATTATCTGAGAGATTGGGACGATGTCCTAATTGAATATATGGAGATTAAGGAGATAAACAATCTTCTTGATATATTTCAATATTTTATTGATAAAGGAGAAACACTCCTATTATTAATAAGATGTTTAGAAAATGTCTATATAACAAGTGTAGACAAATTTTACCCTCGAAGTATTTTCAAAAATAAAAGGAGCCATTTGCAAACAAAGAAGCTCTATTTTTAGAAAAATTTTCGAATATTTTACTCAAGCTTATATTTTTGTAAATGATATAGGAGAAAAACTCCTGCTATCAAATTTCGTTTAAATCATGAGCCGTTCGATATAACAAGTATTGAATGGGGTTTGTTAAAGAAATAACGATCCAAAATCTCTCTTTTGATTTATTAAAAGATTTTCCAAATGATAGTCAAATCTCGGCTATCAAACTTTGTAAATATAGACGATTTTGTCTATTATTTCCATATTGAGATAAAGCGATCTCATTGGTATTCTTTGAGGAAGAAAAATTTCATCGACCTTATCGAGTTGGAATATAAATACCATGTTTTTAGGAAAAATACGAAAGCGACAAAAGAAGATCCGAGCATTTATCAAAAATCATTGATGAGTGCTATAATAATTTCAACAAGTATCAAGTCCAAGCAGAATTGATCTTATGAGCATGGCTCGGCACCTTCTCCATCAAGACACTTATATGTTTTGGACCGATGGAAGAAGAATTCTAGCTTACGACAGAAAAACCGGGAAGAAAGCAATGAAGAAGCCATTTCGTTATTAACACAAATGGCGGAAATGGAAATTGGAGATTATCCGTTAGCAAATGAAAATCGAGAAACATGGGAAAATTTGGAATACACGGTGCCTTTTACGAGAATCCTTACACTGGATGAAATCGAAGAGATGAATCTTAGAAACATCCAAGAAGGATAAACACGTGGAAGAATGATGTCCAAAAAGGAGATGCATTCAATTTTGGCGGTGACTTAAAAAGAAGGCAACCACCAAAAGACAAAGATGATGTCATGCATGATGGAAGCAACCATTTAATGCAATTGAAACATGGAAGCAACCATGACGGCAACCACTATTCAAGGAAGCTACGTGGAAACAACCAAAAGCGTCCTTATCAAGATAATGTTAGAGGAAGCTACGTGGAAAAAGCCAACATAGCATCCACCAATTAAAGAAAGCTACTTGGAAGCCACCAAGAAGCTGACAATTAATGTGTCCTTATCAGGATACTATTCGGAACTCAATTGTAATTAAATTAGAGTTTATTTTTTATTCTTATCCGAACAATTATTTCGGATTTCAAATGTAACTAGATTCTAGTTTAGAATTTTTGGTTATAAATAGGCATTCATGTAAGCCTTAAAGGGCATCGAGTTTTAGTTAGAAAATTAAGTTTTTTTTTTTGTAAACTATCTTTCTTCTTGTGAAATATTATTCTACGATATTAGAATCCCTTCCGCTTGCACATAAACCCTAGCTCAACATATGGCTAGAAATAGCTAAACCGAGCTACGAGGGTTTCAAAAATACGAAGAACATTAAAACTAGGGCTAGGATGCACTTACTTTAAGCTTGAAAATGAACAAAACCCTAGCTATGGAGTCCTTGCAAATTTCGGCACCATGGGGAAGAAGATGGACATGGTTTTTGACTTATTTTCCCTTTTTATTCTTTAATTAACCAAATGACTAAAATGCCCTTAATGACCTCTTTCTTGAGATTTTTCCTTCCCATGTACCTTTTTTTCCATCATCAAATATAATGGTCTAATTGCTAAATAAGGAGCTCTAGGATTTTTCATAATTCTATTTCATACTTGAACCTTGTAGAATCTCACATTTTCTATTCTTTGCAATATATCCTAATGGACAATTTATTCACTAATTAATAAATTTTCTTCATGTGACCTTCACAAAATCATGCAAATACCTCATAAACCTTGTAAAATCATTTAAACATATATTTTCTACTTTGGATTTGTGGTCTCGCACCACTATTCCGACTAAGCCCTAAATCGGGTTGTTACATCTAGAACGCTAATTGGGCCAAAAACCAAGCTACCCATTTCCACACTATTTGGGTTGTATATTGATGAGACTCCAAGAGATAGGATGCAAGATATTTCTAATGGTCTAATTAAAATTCTTATTGGGCCTACGGCGCGGGTTAGAGCTTAGAGATTCAAGAAAGCACTTGTGAGCTTGATCCAACACGTTTGGGTTGAATATGACAAGTCCAATCTTTATTTGGCATTTATTAAAGATCCAAGTCCATGCAACGTTTTGCATGTGGACTTTTGAAGCCAAATAATCCATTTTATTTTGTCTTAACTTCATATGTTTTTAAAATCATACTTTTTTGTTTTAATGTGTGTCTTATTATTTAAGTATTAAATATTGTGTCACTTTCATTACATCATTAGTTTCATATTAAATGTGTCCTATTGTGTTTTAAATATGTCTTAGTTTGTTATGTCATATTATGTCCTTTTTATTACAGTTTAATTGTTGTGTTTATTTTTGTCTTTAATATATCTTTATTTCGTCCTAGGAACAACAAAGGGCTGGTCACCTAAAGGGTTACAAGGAGTTCTTAATTCAGCTGAGGAACATGGAGTTAAGGTGCTTTAAACTAGGTCTTTTCATTCTTTAAGGTTCTTGCAAAACTGACCAGTCACAAAGAGGGTGCAAAGCCTTAAGGATTAAGCTACATGAACATTCATCAAGTGTCCATTCAAACTCCTTCACATACATGGAATTTTTGGTCAGCAAAGGGTCTTACATGAATTTGGCAGATTGATTTCTTCACATGTATGAACTCTCTTGCAACGCAATAAATGTGGCCACCAAATTCATCATCAAGGTGTATGGATGACAAGGGCCATGTATAAGGTTGTTCATTGCATTCTTTGAATACTTGGATTCATGAAATTTAGGATTAATGTATTATTTTAATTTATGTATTCACATTAATGGCTAAAATGACCATTCGTTTGCTAGGGTCCTATATATATTCAGTGAAGTACTTTGTAATAGGGTAATGTACATTTTTAATATATCTTTAAGAGTTATCTCTTTGTTCTTTAAGAACTAAACCCGAACTTAGCAAGACTTGTGTTGTGACGTTCAAAGCTTAACTAATCTTATCACTTCCATCCTTTCTATTTCTGAAGTGTGGCGGTTACCCTTATACTGTTGGTTCCTATTTCATATATAAATAGTGGGTCACAATTTTTCTTCATTTATCCAAACTTATCAAAACATTAATCATCTTTATAGAAACCGTGTCTCGTTGGTATATAGCGTAGGTTCGTTTCTAAGATTGTTTTTTGAGTTTGAAAGTTATATCATTTACCATTTTGTTCACTATCTTTCTTTTATTCGTTTCCTTTATCATATTTCGAGTTTGATCTTGTTTAGAAACGATTGGGCAACTTAAATCGTGACTCGTAATATTAATGGTTCATTTATCATTTTATTATTATTAAATTATTTAGTCTATTTAAAGTACATATGGTGAACTTTCTTCACAATTCTCTTTCTTCTCATGTCTCCACCTTGAAAGGACAAAGGAAAACCTTGTTTTCTTTCAATCTAGTCATTGATCTCTGTTAAAAGGTCTTTCAAACTAAAATTCACTCAATCTTTGTAGAAAATTTTAGTTACATCATGTTACCTACAACCTAGTAAACTTAGTTTCATGTAAAGACAACTAGTGTATATAGGAGGAAAGATAAATTTAAGTTCAAGTGAAACCCTAAGGGTTTAAGGTAAGATTTTCATGAATTTGTGAAATGATCATGTTTATTTCAAGTGAAAGTGCATGGAAATTTTATTTGATTATTTTTTATATTGAATCTTATATATTTTTATATGAAAATGAAGAAAATGAGAAAAGGGGTGAATATTGTAACACCCATAACCCGTATCCATCGCCGAACTAGGGTTACGAGATATTACCGGTCAAATCATAACATTTATACTAACATAGCTCACACATCAACACATTATAGTAATCAATAGCACAAAGTCCCTTTAGTAGGTCTACGAGACCTTAAACATGCTTTAAAGAAGATTCGGGACTAAACTGATCTCATACTAAAGCTGTACAAAACTTAGAAAATTTTCTTCTAAAACAGGGCACATGCCCGTGTGGCTAGACCGTGTGCCTCACATGGCCATGTCTCACACCATGTCTTAACCCATGCACAACTCTGACTATAGTCACACGGCCTGTCACATGCCCGTGTGCACACTGAATTGTGTCACACGGCCTATCACACGCCTGTGTGTCTGGCTTGTGTGTAAGTCTGACCTGCATCGAATAAAGACAGTGATAGACATAGGCGAGGCACACGCCCGTGTGGACAATTATAGGCCATTTACAAGGCCAAGTTGCCACCCAATTTGGGTCATCCCTACATACTCAATTCCAACATCAATAACATACAATTCATTCACCATTCTCAACTACTAATCAAGTACAAAACATACCATTTCTAACTTACCAAAACATACCATATTGGCCATTCACGCAAGACCATATATACACATTACATACACCATTTTCACATAGAAAAACATGTACCACAATCATTCCACAACCTTACTGGCCTATACATGCCATATACCATATATTTAATTTCCAAAAATGGTACCAAAATAGACGTCTGATAGTGTGATTGAGTCGTTGACGATCCCTTGATTCGAGCTAACTTTAATGACATTGTAAAACAGAGAAAGACTTCACACAGTAAGCTTTAAAGCTTAGTAAGTTCGTGATATAACATAATTAACTTAACAAATCAAATTCAATATACAAAATTACCAACACTTAGTTCAATTCACATCACTGCTCAATCTCATCCATAACTACTACTCACTTTCATACCATATCTATATATCCATGCACAAGCACTTACAATGCTACTTAATCTAACTCTTTCCATCATTCATTCACATAGTCTTCCATCTATCTCATACACAACATCATCAACCACATAGGTTTTGTACATGTCCATCACGTATTTATCTATCATATTTACCACTCAATGCAAGATGCCATAATTCGTTCAATCCTCTTAAAACGTTCGATGAATTCGCACACTCAGTGCCATTTAATTAGCCGAAGCTACAATAGTATCACACACTTAGTGCCATTATTTAACTGAAGATATCTTAATATCGCACATACAGTGCCAACTAATATAGCCAATGCATTTCTTTATCTCGCACACTTAGTGCAATTCATCGCAGTAACTATTCTATTTACGCACACTTAGTGCCACATATCTTCGAATTCACTTTTCGTATTAATAAATCAACAATCACATTTCCATTCATTTCATAACAGGTGAACATTGTTTAGACAATTCGTATTATACACGAACTTACCTCGGACGTAGAAATAACGACACTTGTCGATCAATCGAGCACTTTGTTCTTGCCTCGATCTCGGTTCAAATCTCTCTTTTCTTGATCTATATAATATCAAATTCAACTTATTCAATCACATTTTCATCCAAAACTATTCACAAACACATAGTTAGGGCATTTTACACTTTAGTCCTCATAATTTCACACTTTAGCATTTTAGTCATTATTCCACAATTACACTAAGTACACATAATTTACTTACACCCAAGCTTGGACGAATTTCATACTAGTCCCTAGCAACACATATCTTTCATTTATTTCACATTTTAACCCCTCAATTTTCCATTTTCATATTTTAGCCCATAATACTCAAATTCATAAAAAATCCAAACGCAAAACATATTAACCCAACACATATCTTTCATTTTTCATCAAGTAACATCACAAAACTCACAATTTCATCAATGGAATAACTTAAAATCTTCATCAAGTTTAGAAATTGAGGCATGGGCTTGATAGAACACAAAGCAATGATAACAAAAACATAAAAATCATCAAAAACCGAACTAAAACCGTACCTTAATAAAGAACAACAATGGCCGAACCCTAAAACCACCTTCTCCTCTTATTTTTCTCTTAATATTCAGTTATGAGAATGATGATAACACATAACCTTTTTTTTGGTTTTATTTAATAGTAACTTAATAACCAAATTACTATTTTACCCCTTAATTAAAAAATTATAAAATCTTTCATTTACTGACCATTTATGTCAAATTCCACCATCAATGGTCTAATATCAACATAAGGACCTTTCATTTAATAAGCCATAGCAATTAAGCACTTTTAACTATTAGCACATAGCTTTTGCATTTTACGCGATTAAGTCCTTTTCACAAATCAGCACACGGACGATAAAATTTTCACATATACTTTATCACATATTGTAAACACGAAAAATAATATTAAATTATTTCTCCGACCTCGGATTTGTGGTCCCAAAACCACTTTTCTGACTAGGGTAAATCGGGTTGTTACAAATATCATATTGGTGACAAAGGAAAGGAGATAGCTAAGGAGTGAGAGAAAAAAGAAGGAAGCTATCCAAGCCTTTGGTTATAAGTACCTCAAGAAGTTTACTTTATTTAATTTAACCTAAGCATAAGTTATATTAAAATGATTATATTTGTAGTTATATGATTAATTTATATATGAATATGCAATGTTTAATATGAAATTTATTAGTGAGTAGTGAAGATATGAATTAAATTCCAAATAAAAGTGACTAGATTAAGTGTATGAAAAAGTAGACATGTGAAATAAAAAAAATTGAGAAAATAATGCTTAAATGAAGTGTGATGTAATAGTATGAAAAAGGATAATATGGTGAAGCTATAGAGAATAGTGAATTTTGTGCTAATAAGGACTAAATTGAAAAGAATGTAAAGTTTTATATGATACTATTGATAAATGATTTTAGTGTTAACAATGATAACTCTAAATTATATAGATTTTGAGAGCACTTTTTTAATTAGAATTTATGCAAATCCCAAGTATTTTGATAGCTAATTATGTGTTTTTAGTATATATTGAGAATTTTGGCACAATCAAAGAAAGGTTATAATTTTTGAGTAATTAGGTGCTAATTTCGCATAATTCTACTGTATATTGTTACATTTTGGAAATTTCACAATTTTTGCTAAAATTGCTGTAGCTTGTTCAAAACTAGTATGGATGACACATGCACATGAGCTGAATATCAATCAGAGTGGGATGACAAAGCTAAGGTATTGGACTCAAAGAATTCATTCTAACCCAACTTGGAAGTGGGCTGTTGAAAAGAACAAATCAACCTTTCACATTGGAGCCCAAATATGGCAATAAGCAACCTAACCAACTTTGGAACAATTAATTAAGATCCTTACATGTGTAAAAGAAAATCACAAATCAGCCCCAGTCAAATCCCATAGTTGTCGTCCAACCCATGGCTTAAATCAAGCAAAAATCAAGCTAGAATCATGAAAAAAAATCAACCCCTCTTTCCATGAAATAAGGCCAATTATGCATGAGAGATTTCCAAGGGATGTTCATGCTATTTTTACTAAACTCTCAAGCCTTTCCTCATGTATAAATACCACTCTCCATTCACCTCTCAGAGCATCACTCATCAATCATTCATTCAACACATTCACTGCATTCTCCTTTCTCTTCCACGCCTAAGCCTTCCATTTCACTTCATTTATCCGATCCTTTGTTTGAGAGTTCCCTAGTAAGCAATTCTTGATAGAAAAGCTCTCTTGGCCAGCCACCTTGAGGAGTAATTTGCATTGGAGCAACGACAAAAATTAGAGGAAGCCATCACGGATAATTCTAGGGAAATCACCGAATTCATCTAAGAGTTTCTTCTTTCTTTCTCTTTAAATTGGTCTTTGTTTATAAACATGTTTGCAAATTAGTTGATTGCTTTTTCATTAATGATAATGACTGAATTTGTTCCAACTAGGATGATTGCAATTTTGTGATTCAATTTGTTAAAATCATGTTTTTGATGTTCTTTGCCTCAATTATTTATGCTTCCAAATAAAACCACTTATGTTGTTCATGCATTAAAATATGTTTGACTGCATTTGAATTAATTGCTTAATCTGAACTGGATTGTGATTAATGGACACAATATTTGGAAGATGCATACTTAATTTATATCTGAAAAAGAATAAATTAAAGAGTCGTAATAATTCCAAAATAACACTATTACCTTGCATAACTTTAGATTTATGTGATTAAATTGTTTCAAACATACATATCCTTGTTACTTCACATAAACTCATAGGAATCCTTAGTTAAATTGTGACATAGAAATATGCAAGTTTTTCTAAGTGGCAAACATAAGACTTTGAAAGAAGATTATGAATTTTACATTCTGAGTTAGTAAATAATCGAATTGCCATGGAATTTCTTCGGAACATTTGCTAAGCATGAAAATGAATGAATTGAATCATGAGTTGTAATTATTATAGCTTATTCATGTTATTGTCGTTAAATCTTATGGATTGCTGCTAAACATTCATTACATTTTATTTTATCTCATTTACATATTAGTTGTTAATTTAATTAGGACATCCGTCATCTTCAAATATTTTATTTCCTTAACAAACTTGTAAAATATTAATTTTACAATTGCTGATTAATAGATACTGTCATTGTGGAGACAATACTCTTTTTACTCACTTATTACTTAATAGCGACTGTGTATACTTGCACATTCTGTCGTGAACCAAATAACATAATAAATGCCCATGTAGATAAGATGTGAACTAGTTGGATATAAATGACATGCCATTAGGAAATCTTGAGCATGCTAGTGTAGTGGCACTTCAATGCAAATTAGTAATAATGCACTTTGATGCATAGTGTTAGTGGCCTTTTGATGCATTTCAGTGACTTTGCACGATGCATGATAGTGTAAGAACATTCGTTCTAGTGATTTTAGTGTTGTTTCAGCATATCCACTTGTAACATCCCACCTGATAGAAACTTAGTATCCGAATACTGATCAGGAAATGAATCTGATAAGATGAGTTAGAAGTGAATGGTGTTTAAACTAAGAACCATTATGAGTGCACCTGAGACGACTTAATGTTGGCAGACCCTGGGTAAGCACATAGTAAGCCTGACAAGGAAGGATTCACCCTAGGAGCCTCTAGTTGGCATGCATAGTTTGGGTGAAATTCGTTATAAGAAATAGAACCTTATGATGGAAAGCTTATACCAAAAATAGAGAGTATTCAGTAACGATGACCTTGATTTGGTTAAGTTATAAGGAAATAATAGTTGAAACTTAGCTGAACATGAACTAAAATAGTTAAGAACAAGGGAAAGCACTTGATTAGTATTCTTGGAACTGGGAAAATTTGGATAAGACCACTAATTGACTAATGTGATGTTTGTTGAGTCCTAATAAAGTAAAAGGACAAGTCAAAGTGTATAAGACAATAAAGATATCTTATCTCTCTCCTTGGGAGAGTAGAACAAAAGGAAGATAGGAAAGCTCCTCTAGGTTAAGTATAAGGCCTAACGAATGACGAGCCTTGTAGTCTATAGGAAAGTAAAATGTTATCCACCCCATTAAGACTTTTGATGTATACTAGGCGTGTAGTCTATAACGAAATATGATGCGAGACATCGATATGAAAGGACGCCCAATAAAGCACATAGTGGACTCAAGTAATAGAGTCGCCGCCAAGAAGGCATGATGCGCCAAAGCGTGAATTATAAAGCCATTAGATACGCTCTGATCAAATGAATAAAGATAAAGGATGAGTTGAGACCTAAGGGTGAGTTTGGTAATTTTTTTGTACAGATGTTGTGCATCTAATTGGTTCTCATGGATTGTAACAGCCCGATTTTAGCTAAACCAGAACAGTGGTTTTGGAACCACAAATTCGAAGTCGTAAAATTATTTTAATATTATTTTTGGTGTTTACAACATGTTAATTGATATGCGTGAAAATTTCGTGATTTAATTTTACCGTTTGTATGCTTAATTGATAAAATGACTTAATCGTGTAAAATGTAAAAGTGACATACTAATTGTTTAAGTGTTTATTTGCTATGATTAATTAATTATGAAGCCCTTAAGTGGTTATTTGACCCTTAGTTATTTGAGTGGACAATTCTGGGTTTATAATATATGGTTTTCATATTAAATGATAAAGGTTAGTTTTGTAAATTAGTAATATAAGTTAATATAATAAAACATAAGTAAAATTTTTGCATGTTCAACTTTCTAATTGCTGAAAGTTGAGAAGAAAAGAAAGCTTTGAATGTGGTTTTAGGTTCGGAACTCATTTTGCTCAATTAAGGTATGGATTTTGTTCGGTTTTTAATAATTTTTACGTTTTTGAGATCGTTGCTTTGAATACTAGCTAGCCCATGCTTGAATTTTCGAAATTGTTGATGTATTCATGATTTGCCATTGATGATAGCTTGATGTTTTTGTTGTTTGATGATGAAAAATAAATATTTGTTGATAGATTATTATGTTTAATTAAGTGATTTTTGATAAAAATGCTTATTAAGGATTAAATTATGGAATTTGCAAATTGAGGGGTCAAAATGTGAAATAAATAAAATAAATGGGCTACTAGGGACCTAAGGAGAATTCGGCCAAAGATGGGTTTATTGAAATTTTGAGTATTTTGTGTTGTTTTGAATTAGGGACTAAATTGTGAAAATGTGAAATGTTAGGGGATAAAGTGCAAAATGCCCATTCATATTTTTTTGGATGAATTGAATGAATTTGTAATTAAATAAGCTAAATTTGAATTTATTTAGATCAAGAAAAGAGGAAATCAGATTTGGATCGGGGGAAAACAAAAGTTGTCGAATAGTCGTCACGGTCCGTTCGTTTTTTTCCGAGGTAAGTTCGTAAGTGAATAAATGATGTTAAATTGAATGTATTTTTTTTGTACATAGCTGAATTGAATTGTATATATGTATAACTACATTGCCAAATTGAATTTAGCATGGAATGATTTGTTACGAGGATGAATCGATCGAATTACAACGTCTGAAAGCCCCGTACAAACCATAGGAATAGTTAGGATACATATGTCATGACATAGGATTTCGGTATATGATTTCGTGTAAGACCACGTCTGGGATGTTGGCATCGATTTGAGATTTACGTGTAAGACCATGTCTGAGACTTTGGCATCGTATATGATTTCGTGTAAGACCCTGTCTGGGACAGTGGCATCGATATTTGATTTCATGTAAGACCTCGTCTGGGACGTTGGCATTGTATGAGCTTTTTGAGCTATCCAAGTATCCTTATTGATTCCAAATGGTTTAACGAGCAATGTCAAGTTAAGATCGAATGTGAAATTCAGTTAAATGGTTCAGGTACGTGTGAAGTTAAATGTTCTTGAAAATAAGGTAAGTATAGTACTTGAGATGATGATATAATTATGTATGTCAAAAGAGTGATTTATGTGTACATGAGATAGTTTATATTCGGCAAAGTTGAAATTATAATGCTAATGTTCATTTGATGATTTATTTGCTTATGACTTACTAAGCTATCCAAGCTTGCTGTGTGTGTGTTCGGTTGATGTTTTATATATTTTGGAAGCTAGTTACGAGCTCGGGGATAGTCAAGGAATTCCGTCACACTATCAATCGCTATTTTGGTATTTTAAAATCTTGAACTTTGAACCTATAGCATGTATAGGCTAGCATTTGTTTTGGTTGGTCTTGAAATTTGTATATATTTAGCCATGCGAAAATGGCTTGATCTTAATGCTAATGATAGTGATTTTCGGTCATGTATTAGCTTAATTTGTAAATATAGATGATGGTTTTAATCTAATTTGTGGTTTGGCAATGGTGATTTAATCATGTAGTTAATTGTTTAGTTATATGTTAATAATGAAATTGGTTGTATTCGTTATGTGTGGACTATGCTATACTATGGATATTTGACAATTTGATATGGTTACTTTGAGGCAATTTGAAATGGTATGCTTGCATTGGTGAAATGGTTTAGAAATGGTGAATAATATGTATAAGTATATCCGGCTAAAGTATTAGACTCATATTAATGAGTATGTGATATGGTTTATGTTATGTATTGATGTTATCTTGGATGATCGAATATGTAGTTAAGTGATTGGTTATGTGTATGTATTTTAAGCATGGGAATTGGGTGTACTTTTAGTGCTATTTGTGTTCAAAATGGTTCAAATCAATATGGTCATATGCGCATAAACTTGTGTCAAGAGAAGAAGTATATTTGGTCTTGAAATGATACTTGTTTAAATGAGTATATGTGTCGGTATGGCTAGTATGCCGTGTGGTTAATTTAACTTAAATTAATGTGCATAACATGTGAATTGGTATAGTCATTAATATGAAATAAGTTAATATTGATTCGGTAATTATGCTTAGATAAGGCTTTCACATTGGAAATATGCGCATGGTATAATGGTAGCTAAAGCATGTTTGGTCATGTTTTTATATCACCAATGCCGTATAAATTAATAAAAAATTTGGTAGTGAAATATGGTTCGTTTGATGTTTAATTTGTACATGTGCAAAAGCTATATAATAATAGGTTTGATATTCAACTAATGGAATAGTTGTTTTGTTATATGTTTTGTATATGATATGTTTTGATATATGTTGGATTATGTTTTAATTATGCAATGTTATGAATTTTATGATTTTAAGACTCGATATTTGATTAAGTTACCAGCATTGATGTGATTGAATTTTGAGTTGTGAAATGTAATGAATATCTGTATGAACTGTGTTATGAATGGTAATGCCTCATAACCCTAATACGGTGACGGAAACGGGTTAGGGGTGTTACATGGATTAATACACGTGTAGAACATCCACTGAACAAAAGAAAATATCTAGTTGACCGGGTAAGTACTGGGAACTATTCATTACTTCATTTGGAAGTATTCTCCATCTACATAAGGATAAGTTGAGGGGAAAAATCATCTCATCCTTTAGGATGAGCTGAGAATGAGAGGATCAGGTCTAAAATGCCCCTTGTAAGGTAAGTTTCTCAACCTTGCATGCTAAGTTGCCATAAGAGTAGATCTATTTAGCTTAGTAATGAAAATGGTAAAAATTTGTTGTACGATTTTGGTGTTCAAGGGAGAAAGGAATAAATTAGATGGAAAGATGTTGATGAGTTTTTTGTTGTTTAATGTTTAGAGGTTGTTGATCTACTCAAAGGAAAACCAGATCTGATGTTTGAAGCTGCAAAAGGTGAGGATTATGTGAGGAAAAAGTAAGGATATCATGAAGGTCTTGTGAGTACCTTGCAAATCACTAATTGATCTCTTCGTGTATGCATGTATGATTGTATGTTTATATGTTGATCTCTATGTTAATTTTGTTTTGTGAAATGAGAAATAAAGACATACAAATGTAATAAGTTGATTCTATGATGATGAATGCTTGATGAACTTGCATGTGATGCTTTTGTAATGTTATGCGCCTTTATTAAGAAAAAGAAACGTGTGCACGATGAATGTGTATAGAAGGCGTGAGCTTGATGATATGTTTCTGCTCCATAAAAGAAAGTGTAAGCGTAAAGAATGCACCTAAAAATATGTTTCTATTCTTAATAAATCAGTATGTACATGCATAAACACACCTAAAAGCATGGTGGAATATTTGCATGAATAAGTCTCTACATGAGGAGTCTATAGATAAGTTGCATGAGTTGCATAACTCTGAATGTTGAGTCTACTTACGTGTGATTCCACTGGGACAATAAACACAAATTCTGATATGGAAGTCCATGGCCGTGGCAAGTGAAGACCATATAGTGTAAGGCATAGACGTTTGATATGGCATCATATGGGGAAGTGAAGACCATATAATGTAAGGCCTAGCTATTTGCTATGGCATCATATGGGGAAATAAAGACCATATAGTGTAAGTGTAACACCCCTTACCCGTATTCAATGCTGGAATCGGGTACGAGGCATTACCAGACTTATCTCACTTGAACATACAACTTTGGGCTATAGAATTTCATTCCAACTTTAAACTTCCCATTCACATGTAAAATATTCTCATTATGGACCTACGAGGCCTTAAACATGCAAATGGAGGGTATAAGAATCAAACCGAGAACTTTTGAGCACTTAAATTTTTTTTAAGTTTTTTTTGTCTAAACAAGGGCCACACGCTACTGTGAAATGGGACACACCCGTCTGGACAGGCCGTGTGGTCATACACGCCCATGTCCCTAGCCCGTGTGGAATTTATTTTCTAGTTCGAACCTACAGGGGTTTTCACACGGCCAGACACACGCCCGTGTCCCTAGCCTGTGTCCCTCACACGGCCTTGACACGCCCGTGTCTTAGCCTGTGTACCAAAACCATGGCATTCTGTTTATGACATTATCACCTCACATGGTCATACAGCCAAGGCACACGCCCGCGTCCTTAGACCGTGTGTCGAATTAAATTCCAAATTTTAGGTGCAGACTTCACACGGCCCAGGCACACGCCCATGTCCACGGTAGTGCCTCCCACACGGTTGAGACACACGACTGTGTCTCTGCCCGTGTGTTTACTATTGAGTATACTGACTTGTAAATCTAGCATGCAAGGGGACACACGACTGATCAACATGCCGATGGGGCTGACCGTGTGTCACACACGGCCTAGACACACGCCCGTGTGTCTACCCGTGTGGACATTAAAAAGGCTATATTCCAAGCCAAATGCCACCCTACATAGCAATCATACTTATACCAACTCAATTCAACATAACTCATGATCCTAAGGCACTTCCAAGAACTCAAATCACAGCATCCACACAAGCATAAACTTCATGATTCATCATCAATGAATATATATAAACTTGTCAAGTATTGGCCCAATTTCAATGACCATTTACAAAATGAATTTGATAACATAAATAGCCAACAAATTTGCTAACTAATATGACAACAAAATACACAAGTCCTATACATGCCATACTCAAAATAAATCTAACTTTTTTATACCAAAGAGATGTCGATAGTGTGATTTCCAAACTCCATGTCCCACGATGGTCGAGTTATCTTGGAAATACTACAAGGAAAAGGGAAATGAGAGGGGTAAGCATAAAGCTTAGTAAGTTTGCATGAAAATAAATAGCAACAATAAGCTCATAATGACATCATCCATGGAAATAGATAACTATCCAAAGTCTTAAGCACTTTGCCATAACTTACTCGTACTTTTTCTTATCTAGCACATATCATGCCACATATCGTAAAAATTCCTCGTGAATTACTCACGGGTACCTGTATTCACTCAATCACATGGCTTTAGTACTAAATCTCATTTTTATCTCCAAGCTTATCTATTTATCCCCTTAAATCACTAGGGATATTCAAAGATGCATATTCATTGTCATTACATAAATACGAAGCCAATGCCACATCCCAGATGTGGTCTTACTTGGGGTCACTTTTGAGTGCCGATGCCATATCCCGGATATGGTCTTATATGGAATCTCACATCAAGTATCGATGCCATATCCCGGATAAGGTCTTATACGATTCTCATATTCAATATCGAAGTCATATCCCAGATATTGTCTGATACGGGATCTCAATTCAGTGCCGAGGACATGTCCCCGACATGGTCTTACACGGGACCTTATCATTATCCATCTCATGTTTCGATGATAGTAATCTCACATATATTATGGTCCCATCGAGACTTCAACATCTCAACTTTTATCATCTATCTCATTCAACACCATTACTCAATTTCATAGAATATCATATATTGTTACAATATCAAACATACTAGCATAAATGTTGAATTTATCACATACAAACTTACCTCGGTTTCAAAATAGGTAGATTGCCGATCTATTTCGATATTTTGTTCTTTCCCCGGTCGAGGTTAATTGTTGGTTCTTCTTGATCTATAACAGCAAATTAGCTGATTTAATTATCACATTAATAAATGCATTTCAATAATCATGCTTTGTCAAAATTACTATTTTGCCCTTAGACTTTTGCAAAATGACCATTTTACCCATAGGCTCGAAAATCAATTCTAATCAAATTTATCTCTTTAACGAGCCTAGGCGAACATTTATTTCTTTTATGACTACCATCAAAACTCAACATTTCACACATTTACTACATATTTTACAACCTTTACAAAAAGGTCCTTTTAGGTGTTTTCATGGTAACACCTTTCACAAAAGTTGTTCATTTAACAACTAAGACCCATTTTCTTCATAAAAATGCAACAAACAACTTAAAAGCTCTCATGGAAAAGCTCTAAACTCTTCACCATTTTACAAAATAGTCCCCTCTTTAGAAAGCTTAAGCTTTAGGGGTTCCAAAAGTACAACTATCATCAAGAAAAACCATTAAAATCACTTACTTGTAGGGAGAAGAGTTTACTGAAATTTTTGAGCTTTAAAACCCCTATCTTTCTTGTGTTTTTCGATAGAGGAATGAAGAAGAAAAAATGATATATTTTCTTTCTTTATTTTAGTATAAAATCCCAATTTAGTCCACCTAATCCACCTACTTGACCATATTTTTGACTTTCTTGTCCCCTATGACCGGCCAACCTTTATTTAAGGGGATAATTGCCCTTTAAATACCCCTAATTTTTTTCCATAGCTATTTGGCACCCTTAGCTTGAAATTTTAAACTTTCCCACTAAATACGATTTAGTCATTTTTCGCGATTAAGCATGAAATCGCTAAAATTAAATCACCAAAATTTTCATGCACTTATATAATCATGCTCTAACTCAAAAAATAACATGAAAATAATTTTCTTCGACTTTAGATTAGTGGTTTCGAAACCACTATTTTGACTAGCCCTTAAATCGGCTGTTACAGTAAGGCCTAGTCGTTTGCCATGGCATCATATGGGAAAAAGAAGACCACATAGTGTAAGACCTACTTTGGGACTATGGCATAATGTGGAGAGAAGATGAAAAGGACGATTAGGTGAGTACTAAGCAATGAGAGGCAAACCTCATGATGATAAGTTTAGGCAAATCCCTATCGTCGAAAACACCATTACCTAAAAGTGATGCCTTTGTGGCTGAATCTGTTATATGTGAGCCTTTGTGGCTAAATTTGTTTTATATGAGCCTTTGTTGTTGAATCTTTTATATGTAGAAGTCTTTGTGCCATTTCTTTGTTACATGTGAGCCTTTGTGGTGAAATCGTCAAAAAAAATCCATTGTGGCTAATTCTGTTATGAGAAGGGCCTTCGTGGCTGATTCTGTTGGAAGCTCCTTCGTGGCGAAGTCTATTATATGAATCTGGATGCCCTTGTGGCTATCTAATGATATGTGGATGCCTTTAGGGCTGTAATAACCCGTTTTTCAGTGGCGTCAGAAACTGTGGTTTTGGGACCAAAAATTCGACGAGTGAGTGTAAATATTATTATGTAATATTTACGAGTCAATTTTAATATTATATTAATTCTGGTTTAATAATTTTTGCAAATTGAACGAATAGTTAAGTACAAGTGATTGCCCTTAGAGTGGTTTTGGAAAATAAGGTATGGGGACCTCGTTTCTGTAAATTGAGCCCGTAAATATTTTTATTAAATATTTACAGAGTGATTATGTAACACCCCTTACCTGTATGCAACGCCGGAATAGGGCTTGAGGCATTACCGGACTTATAAGACAAGCATTCACACAATTTCGAGTTATAAATTTTCGCCCAATTTAAAACCATTCGTATTCAATCATAAAGTCACTTATACGAGACTACGAGGCCCAAAACATGCTTTGGAGGTGGTTCGGGACTAAACCGAGAACTCAAGAAACTTTTACAAAACTTAGAAAATTTTTGCTAAATGCAGGGCTCACACGCCCGTTTGACCCTGGGATACGCCCGTGCTTCAGACCGTGCTCAAATTAGAGTGCTCTCTAACTTGTGCCACACGCATGTGTGATAGGCCATGTAGCACACACGGCTGAGACACACGCCCGTGTCTCTGCCTGTATGCTCAATTCTGGACATTCTATTTTTCAAAATTAAGGTGTATGGGACACACGGCAGAAACACATGCCCGTGGGGCAGATCGTGTGTCACACACAGTCTAGACACACGCCCGTGTGTCTACCCGTGTGCACAAAAATAAGGCTATTACCAAGCCATTTTGCACCCTTACTTGCACAGAACAACACAACATCACATTGTACAAATTCAAGCATATAAGAGCAACCAAACAACCACAACCAAGACAATAACATGTCATCTCATGCCATTATTTATCATGCTTAAAACATCAACCTTTCCAAACCAAATCATGCAAGATTCCACATTTACAAATGACATTAATATATAAATATACTCATAACCAGTATTAGCCGACTTCCATGGCTATATACAAAAATGAGCCATAAACCATTATAAGCCAATACATATGGCTAAATTAATAATGACACATATAACCAAAAGACCAAATACCTATACATGCCATAAACTCAAAATACTTGAATTCATCAATACCCAAAGTGATAGCTTGATAGTGTGACAGGATCTCCGGTGACCTCCAATCCGAGCTAGCTCAATGACACTATAAAACATGGGAAAAGAAAGGGAGTAAGCTATATAGCTTAGTAAGTCCGTATGAATATAATGAGAAACTCTTACCAATCATTTACCAAGTCCAACAATATAAACATAAGGTAATATAAATTGCTATAAAATTCACAGTTACAATTTATTCAGTCACTTTGTTTGTTCTATCAATTTGTAAATATAATTTAACATGTCTTGGCATTAGCCTAACCATCGCAATCTCTCCATTATAACATAATATCACAACCAACAAACCATTTCAAACCTCATAGAAAACGTACACATTAATTATGAGTATTTACGTTTCATGTAACATCCTGAAAAGGGCCTATGCATTTTCGGTTTAATTGTACGAAATGACATGTCTTTCGTGCTATGAATAAATTTTGAACATTTTTGGAAACTTGAAAATGCATGGAAATGATTTAGAAATGAACATTTTTGGAAACCTGGAAATGTATGGAAATGTTAAGTTTAAAAGAGGAAAGTGAACATTTTTGGAAACTAAGAAATGTAGGGAAATGATTTAGAAATGAGGAAAGTGAACATTTCTGGAAACTTGGAAATGTAAGGAAATGTCAAGTTTAAAGAGCCAAACGAAAATTTTTGGAAACTTGGAAATGAAAGGAAATGTCAAGTTTTAAGGCTTAAAAAGAGAAAACTAGGGCAAGGTGGCCTTAAGGAAATTAATAGGAAGAATTTGACACACAAATAGGCTTGGTAAAGTGGCTGAAGATATCACTTAAGGCCCAGGGCTAGGCAAGTGGGCCTGAGTTCGAGTCACATGGGAAGCAAATAAAAGAAATTTTATTTTGCTTCTAGAAGAAGTGAGGTGGACGGCACAAGCTTTTAAAAAAGGAGGAGTTTTATTTCTCTTTAAAATTCGGCTAATAAGGGGATAAATAAAGGATTTAATTTAGATTATTTTCAAGAGATAATTGTTGGATTAAATTCTTTTAATTTGAATAAAGTGATAATTAAAGGGATAAAGCTATCAAAATAGAAGAGTGGTGGCCACGTAAGGGACTCTAGCTTAGTAATTTCGGCTATAAAAGGAAAAGAGAGGCCATTCTGCATTATTTTCTGTTCTTTGAAAGCCTCTGCCGAATTCTCTTCACCAAATCTTCTGCTTCTTTTATTTTTGCCAAGCCAAAATACCTTGTGTTCTAGCTGAATCCTCCATCTTTATTCTTCCTTCTCTAATCCCTCCAAAAGCCAAAAGTTGTGAGATCATCTAGCCATAGCCGAATCTCTGAAGATTGAAGTGAAGGTGCAATCGATTTCTTCAAGTAAGGAGATCTTTCGGGATTTACAAGGAAGGAGAAGTTCTTTTCCCGAAGGTACACCATAGGCCACGTGTTCTCTAGTTATTCTGTGAGTTTCAGGATTTAAAATCCACAAGGTAAGCATATGAAGTATTCGGCCAAGGCTTATTTTTGATATTTAGAATTATTTCCTATTTATTCAAAAGCCGGAAACTGACCTAGTTAAATGATTTGGTGGCTAGCTGATTTTTAAGGAAGGAATACTACAAAGTTTTCGGGATTTGATTTATAGTGAAATCGGCAACAAGGTAAGTTTAAGTATACTAATCCTACTAGGATTTGGATTTATGGCCGAATGGTATTTTAAAGTGATTAATCAAATGTAGGGATTAAGGATCTAAGCGGTAGATCAGATTTCGAGATCTTAAAGAATTTGCTAAGCGAATCAGGTGTGTACCCCACACTATTTCTTAATACGTTTTATGGCAATGTTTAATAAATATGTGTGATATTAAGAATGTGAAAAGTATGGCTAAGGTACCATGCAATGGTAGAAAGTACTCAGGTACGATTCCTACTCCTACTAGGATTACGAAATATGTTATATTTAACATGTGAAAAGTGACATGAATGTGAATTTATGTATGATATGCATAATATGAATAATATGGGGCATTCGGGTTATATGAAAAAGGGGAAGTGAATGTGGTGACTTTAGTCTCACTATCTGAATGTGGTGACTTCGGTCACATTATCTAAATGTGGTAACTTCGGTTACATTATCTGAATGTGGTGTCACATGACACAATTATCTGGCGGCTATGCCACAAATTTTATATGGGCGATGATCACGTCGACTGCAGTGACTGCCTTCGATGGTGTGTAGCAGATGGAGGGTCGACTTAGTAGTCCCCACGGTGTGCAGGTTGGTACGGGGATGTGTAGCGGATGGCATATAGGTTTGGGTTTGGGAATGCATCATAATTTGTATGCTATGATATGAATGTGTAATATCTGTTAGGCCTGATTCTATTATGACTTAGTGTTGTGTACACATTGAGTCTGTTGACTCACCCTGTTGTGGGAACATTTTTCAGGTGATGATCAGTAATGGACCGGGTCGGTAGGAGCTTAAGGGTGGCCATGCACAGCAAGAAATTTTACGATTTGGACTTTTTATTTTTAATTAAGTACTTTCAATTATTTGGGATTTAATTGATGTAATAAGGCCATAGTGAACTAATTTATTTTTGTTTTACTTTTAAAGTAATATGTTACGAAAATTTTATGAATTAAAGACTAAGTAAATTTATTTTAAATTAAATCCTAAGTATTTTGTCGCCTAAACTAAAGGGTTTCCAATATAAGTTAAACTTGTTTTCAACTCGAGCCCAACCCAAAAACAATCGTTCTTTCAAAAACCCAGATTTTCCAAAGTAACAAAAGAATTTTGAAACGGTTTACACCGGGGAACATTGTAACATCCTCAAAAGGGCCTATGCATTTTCAGTTTAATTGTAAGAAATAACAAGTCTTAAGAATTTTGAATAAATTTTTGATATTTTTGGAAACCCAGAAATGTATGAAAATGAATGGAAATGAATATTTTTGGAAACCTGGAAATGCATTAGGACATGAACATTTTAGGAAACCTAGAAATGCAAGGAAATGGTTCAAAAATGGAAAGTATACATTTTTGGAAACTAAGAAATGGAAATGGAAATGATCCAAAAATGGAAAGTGAACATTTCGGGAAACTTGGAAATGTAAGAAAATGGTCACTAAACAGAGCCGATCGAAAATTTTAGGAAACTTAGAAATGATGCAGAAATGTCAAATTTTAAGGTTTAAAATAGGAAATAAAGGCAAGAGGGCCTTAAAAGAAAAAGTTGGTAGAAATTGACACACAAACAGGCTTGGAAAAGTGGCCTAAAGATGTCACTTAGGGCCTATGGAAATGGCGCCATGTGCAAGAGGCATGGGCACAGGTTCGAGTCACTGAGGAGCAATTAAATGAAGTTTTATTTTTGCTTGAGGCTAAAGGATGGACGGCACATGTGTTTAAAAAGAGGAGTTTTAATTCCATAAATACGTGATTAAAAAGCGATAAATAAATGATTATTTTTTTTAGAGATAAAAGAGGGATTAAATGTTTTTAATTTGAATAAAGGTGATAATTAAAAGATAATATTATCACATATGTGGAGTGGTGGCCAAGTAAAGGACTCTTTGGCTGATAACTTTGTCTATAAAAGGAAAGGAGGAGGGCTACTCCTCAGTTTACTTCTTTTCGCTCTCACGAAATTCCCTAGCTCTTTCCCCTCTCTCATGAAATTTCTCTTCATCTTTTACGCTTCTCTTTTCTTCATCTGTCAAGCCAAAACCCTTTTTCCTTTTGATCCCTGACTAAAACCCAATAGCCGAATCCCTGTGACTCTATGCAAGGAGGCAATCGACTAAGGTATTAAGGTAAGAACAATCAATTTTGTTCTTCTAATTCTCCTAATCCAGATTTAGGGAATAATCTCTTCTATTGTCTCTTAGCCGATTATTAAAGAAGAATATCAGATTTCAAATTCAAGGATTTTTGGCTAATCGGAAGATAGATCATTCGGGATTCAAGATTTGAAAGGTAAGTATCAAAATAAATTCGCCAAGGCTATTTTAATATATGTGTATATGGATTATTAAAAAGCCGAAAACTAATGAAGTGATATGGTGTTTAGCCAAAATCACAAGGAAGGAATACCAAGATTCGGCACTTGGTTCTTGAAAACAATTCGGCAACAAGGTAAGTAATACAAATCCTACTAGTATTTGGTTTTAAAGTCAAAAAGGGTTTATTATGTATTTTAATAATGTGGCCGAATATAGGGATTGAGATCTAAGGCAACAGATCAATTTCTTTGGGATTTCAAGGAATCTATTAAGCGAAAAAGGTGTGTACTCTTACTAACTTTCAATAAGTTACATGGTAATTATTAAATATATAAATATGTAACAGTATGTGAATGTGGCTAAGTACCACAAATGTGGTAAGGAGTACCCAGGTACGTTTCCTACTTTTGATAGGATTATGAATGTGATATACTTTGAACATGTGATTAGTAACATGAATGAAAATTTAGTATGTGGAATATGTTATAAAATAATTGGGGCATTTGGGATATATGTGGAGGAAGAAAGTGAAGGTGATGACTACGGTCACATTAAGTGAATATGGTAACTTCGGTTACATTATCTGAATATAGTGTCTAATGACACAACGTAAGTGGGCGATGAGCACGTCGACTGCAGCGACTGCCTTCGATGGTGTGTAGCAGATGGAGGGTCGACTTAGCAGTCCCCATGGTGCTTGGCAGGTACGGGTGGTGTGTAGCGGATGGACAAATAGGCTTGGGTTTGGGTTGCATCATCCTTTATTTTGTATGAACATGAAATTGATATGACTTGTATGCCTGAATTGTTGAAAATTAGTATCTTGTGTACACATTGAGTCTGTGGACTCACCGTTGGGGAATTATTTTTCGGTGATGAGCGATAATGGACCTGGGTGGCAGGAGCTAAAGGTGGCCATGCAACACTTGAAGAATTTATTAGAATTTGGACTCTATTTAAATTTAGTACTTTAAAATTTTATTTTGGGTTTGAATGATGTAATAAGGCCATAAGGCCCAGTTGGATTTCCTTTACTTCTGCTTATTTTTATTTGATGATGATACAACATATTTTTGATTAAAGTTAAGTAAATTTATTTCTTTTAAAATGATAAACCTTAAAATTATTTTGTCACCTTATTTAAGTTGGATTTTCAAAATTTATTAAATGGGTTCCAATTTAAGCCCAACCCAAAATGAATTTTTCTTAATTACACAAATTTTCTCTAAGTTATTCAGGACATTGAAAACCGATTTTCTTAAGGAACATACCAGATCCGGTTCAGGCTCGTGGGCCGGGTGTGGGGTGTTTCAAACATACCAGATCCAGTCAAGGCTCGTGGGCGGGGTGTTTCATTTTAAGCATATACTTTAACATCTTTCAATTACCTAAGCTCTTATCTTCCCATACTTCCAACCATTTTTAATAGGTAATTATGCCAATCTTCCCTTTTTCTCATATCCGATAAATCATAATTTGTGTGAATAAAACATGCTATATCATAACTCAATTTGGCCTGAAAACCAATCACATAATTGTCAACCGAATTTACCATATATCCGTTCACGTAGTTAACCAAGAATTTCATAGGTTTATTCATTTCAATGCTTACATGGTTTGAATACTTCTTATCAATTCATTCACATTTACATAAGCATAAACAAATAGAAATAAACTATATTCAATTCAATAGCCATCATATTTATGAATATTCAATTGAACCATATGAATTCTCATAATTTTTCCATTTACTTATTAAATGAAATTCCCTTTTAACACTTACTCGTTGATTTTTGTTACGAGTACCTTGATTGAGTCGTATCATCACTTGTAACCACATTTCGTCAACATTTCCCATTGAACCATTTGGAATACTAAAGGATACTTGGGAATCTCGTACACACAGCGCTGTACCAATGCCATATCCCAGATATGGTCTTACATGTAATCTCATATCGATGCCAGTAGCCCAGCTATGGTCTTATATGAAGCCTCATACTGATGCCATATCCCAGATATGGTCTTACACATAATCTCAGTAACCCTAATGTCATGACATTTATATGCTATCTATTCATAAGGTTCAACCGAGACTTTCGCTGTATCGAATCTTTGTCGGCTATTTCCGTAGTATCATACTCAATAGCATTCACATTTCATTTCAATAATATAGCATTTACCACAATTATATCAATTAAGCATTTATACATATATAAGTTAATGCTTATTAAACATACGAGCTTACCTCGATACAAAAATAGCGGAAATGGACCTAATCGTCAAACACTTTGGTTTTCCCCCAATCTACTCCTGAACTTTGTTTTTTTCTTGATCTATAATACCAAATTCATCTCATTTAATCATCACATTATTCATTTCAACCCAAAAGTCACATTATGGCAAAATTACATTTTTGCCCCTAAACGTTTGACATTTTACTCTTTAGTCCCTAGGCTCGAAAAATGAATTTCATTCAATTTCTTCACACCCAAGCCTAGATGAAACTATTTTCATACTCATAACAACCCACATTTCTCTTTTATTCCCATTTTTCTACTCATTTTATAACTTTTACAAATAAGTCCTTTTTGACATTTTTGCCTAAAATCACTTAACAGGCCATGGGAGGAAGATGGACAAAAATTGGCTTTTATTTTGGCTTTTTAATTCACTTAATTACCAAATTACTAAAATACCCTTAATGAAAAACTTTAGAAACATACCGAACCATGTCCATTTTTGTCCACCAACTTAACTATTGGTCTAATTACCATTTAAGGACCTCTAATTTAAATTTTTCATAATAATTAGACACCTTTAACCTATAGAACTCACATTTTGCACTTATTACAATTTAGTCCTTTTGACTAAATTGAGTGCCCAAACGTCAAAATTTTCAAACAAAATTTTCACAAAATCATTCCGTAAAACTATAGACCATAAAAATAGAATAAATTTTTTTTCTACGTTTGATTCGTGGTCCCGAAATCACCGTTCCGACTAGACCCAAAATCGGGCTGTTACAGATTATATAAGTGTATTGAAATTTGCTCCAAAAATTTTAAAGTTTAGTTAATTAAATAAAAAGGACTAAATCATAAAAGACGTAAAAGTTTATCTCTATTGATTTCTATTAACTAAAAAGAATAAATAAGTTATGTCAAGGGATTTAAATAGTAATTATACCATTATTAATGGTAATGGACAATGGTATAAGATTTATTAGTTAAAATATGATTTATTTTATAAATATTATATTATATGTTTAATGTTTAATAAAACATTGAGAAAAGAAAGAAAAAGTGAATTTCTTTCATCTTCTTCATTTGAGAACCAAAAACAAAAGGGGAAAAGGTTCTAGCTCATGAAAAACTTATTCTTGCTAATTGGTAAGTCGTTTTTAGTCTGTTTCTTGTAATTTTTATGTTTTTGTAATCCCAGAAGCTTGATCTAGCTAACCCAGGGACTATTTTGTAAAATTATTAAACATTTTTTATTATGCCATTGATGAGTTTGAAGTGTCTTTGAAGTTTAATGGTAGATTATTAAGTTTAGTTGTTAAATAGGACTATATTGTAAAGTGATTTTTAGTAATTTTATTGTTAAAGGGTTAAATTGTTAAAATAGTAAAAATTATTGGAATTATAGTGAAATTGTGATAAATGTGGGTTGAATAGGGACTATATAGAATTTGGCTAGCATGGGTTTTGATTAAATGTGGTTAATTTGTAAATTTTGAGTTTAAGGACTAAATTGTAAAAGTGTAAAGTTTAGGGGTAATTTTGTAAATTTATATTTTAAAGGAACTATAAGCTTAAATCTAATTATCTAAGATGTTTGAATTGATTAACTGAACAAAAACTATTATTTAGATCAAGAAATGAAACAATTAGACTTGAATTGTGGAAAAGCTAGAATTAATGGATTAGCCGTCAACCTTATTTCCACAACCATTTTTGTCTAGGTAAGTTCGTATATCTATTAAGTTGTTAATTGCTATTTTGGATAAATTGTTGATTATTATTTATGTTATGTATAACTTAAATTGATTAATAGATATTTTGATGATTTGGATTAAATTAAAATGTTAGGCAAGTTGAAGATTATGATTGAAAATAGAAAAATTACATGGTTAAGTAATGGTGATGAACTATTATATAAATGAGTACATGATTTTGATAAGATATGGCCTGTTTGAACCTTGTTAGTGCTTAGGATAGAAATGATGTAATGCCCCAAAAATTTAGGATCGTTGTTTTTGCAAGCTTGGATGTAAATCTCATGGTTGCTTGTGGGTCAGTAATTTGGGCATGTTTTGGGGATTTTAGGAAGCTTGGGTTCAAGTATGGCCTTTGGCAAATTTTGTTTTTTGCTCCTCTGGAAACCTGGATGTTAGCTTAAAGGGCATATATTAAGTTGTGTTTGTTTTGTGACACAAGAGATCTTGTGTTGTGGTGGCAAGTGGCGTGTTGGGGCATTTAAGAGGGAATGGGTTTGAATCCCATGGCATGCAATAGGGGGGTTTTATTTTATGTCTCTGTGGCGTGAGAGGTAGAGTTTGATTCAAACTCTGCAGAGGTGGCTGGAGAATTGGCCATCAGAATTTGAATGGATTTGAAATGGGGGTTTGGAGTAAATCAAGGAGAAATAGATGGAGATTTCTAAGGAATTGGGGATGTGAAGGGAGTCATAGCCGAATTGGGAAGCTAAAGTAGGGGAATTTGGCTAAGGGTATGTCATTTGGTGCATTTTGGCATTTGGGGAGAGTGTAGAAGCTGATTCTCCTCTCTGGTATTTTGGGTTTTCCTTTGAGCATTCGGGTTTTACTCTCTTTGTGGCATCTCGTGTAGTATTTTTGACCATTCAGGTCTTTCTCTGTAACGCCCCGAAATTTGGGCCTAGAAGTATTGAGCCTTGAGCAAGGGAACGGTTAGGGAAATGTGTATAAAAGTTTATGTGAGCTAGGAAATGACACAATTAAATGTCTGCTCAAGTGGTTAAGGGTCCTGAGAGGAGCTGGAAAAGTCCTGGGTTCAAACCTAGGCTTTAGCAAATTTTTTGGTTTTAAGTGGATAAAACCCTGGATGCTTGGATGTAGGCCTTTTAAATTATTGTGTTAAAAAGATGTCATAAGGAAGCATGTGGTCTAGTGGTTGTGGGGTCATTAAGGTTGCAAGGGAGCCTGGGTTCAAGTCTTGGCTCTTGCAATTTATTTTGGTTTTTCATTTAAAGGAACCTGGACCTTGTCCTTTAGACCTTCTAATTTATTGAAGGTAAAATGTGACACAAAGAGAGTGAGTGATCTAGTGGCAAGGTGGCGCTACATGTGTGGGAAGGAGTCTGAGGTTCGAGGCTAGGCGTGCACAATTGTATGTTATTTTGTTGCTTGAGCTGGGGAGGTGTTGGAGCTGGACTGGAACTCTGTGGTTGAATCGGTCATAAGAATTTGAATTGAATTTGAATGGGGAGTTGGAGTAAATAAAGAAGGATCTTGTGGAGGGATTAAGGGAGTGATTTATGGAGAAAAACAAGGAGTTTGAAGTGTGTGGGAGTGTTGTGCCGAATTGGTAAGGGGAAGCATAGGAAATTCGGCTAGGATAGTTTTCTCTCATTTTCGGTTTGGTTTTAATCACTTTTGCCTTGGGAAAAACTAGTTTGTGTTGCTGAATTGTTCTTTTTCATTCACCTTTTCTGTTTTACATTTTGTCTAGTCGAATATATTTTCTCTTTTCCCCTCGGTTGTATTCTTTCTTTTTGGTTATTCTCCTCTAGACGATTGCCTCTTCTCTATCTTTTCTCTTTTCTCTTTCGATATTCCCCTATGCTATTTGCTCTTTTGGCTGAATATTCTTCTTCTCTCCCTATTATTGGCCGATTGTTTCAGTGCTCTGCCATTGGTGTTGTTTCGGTCTTGCAAGGGTTCTGAGGAATCGATAGGTACACATAAATTCTCTCTGTTGTTTCTCTGTTGTGCAATATGTGTTCAAATCCGTTTCTTCTACTTTTTCTAAAATCCGAATACTCCTCCATCTTATTCTTTGATTACCGAATGTTAGTTTCCTAAGTTGATCATTGGGTTTTTAGATTTCTACAAGAAGTGACGGGGTGCAAACGTTTCAGAAGCGATTGAAAATCTATTTTTATTCAATCAAGAACTCTCGATGGGTAAAGGGGATTCTAGTAGTAAAGTGATGGTAAAGGTACCGGCTGTGTTTGAGCGTGTAGCCTCTACTCCCAAGTTTAAGCTGTGTAAGGTGTCGGCTGTTCGGGATTTTCCGCCAGGATGCAGAAGGGTGGCTGCATCAAACTTTGGATTAACTAGGCAAATCATAGCCGACCAATCTAGTCAAGGCATGTGGTATCGATCTCTCGGTTAGGTGGTTGCTAAGAGTTTTTCTTAACATTATTTGTTTAGTGATTAACTGAATGTTATGTTTGAATATAAGTTCTGGCGATCGTGAATTCTTAGTACTCTACGTGATTAGGTGTGTAACAGTACCCTGTATTCGATAGTCGGCGGGAAAGCCGATAAAGTGTGTATTCGATAGTCGGCGGGAAAGCCGATAGAGTTTGTACAACTGTATGCTATGTTTGATAACTGGATGAAAGCCGAAAGTATGTGTCGTTTACATTGCTATGACTGTAGATTAACAAAATGCCGAAAAGCTAGAAATATGGCCTATGATGCCACACGAGCGTACGATCGTGCGTGTGGTGAATCGAGCCCACGAACATGGGCATTAGTCTGTAGAGGCCACCACAAGCGCTCTCGTGGTCTTGGGCTGTTCTAGGCCTCGTTGGGTTGAAATGGGTCGTGTGGGCCCAGTGGGCTTGTGGTGTAACACCCCAAACCCGGACAAGACACCACGTCCGAATCGGGTATGTTACGGGGAAATCGTACTTAAGAGGTTTAGATTTTTCGTTTAAAACTGGATGAAAACTCTTCACTATGTAGTGTATTTAAAGAAACTATGAGTAGACTTGTTTGAAATCAAATGGTGTATTTGAAACCCGGAAATTTTTGAAAACTTAGCCAAAATGTGTAGTTAAAACGAGTTTATTCCATTTAAAACTTCAATAGTTTCTTAGTGTTACATAAAACATTTTTGGAACTTAATAGAATACCGTGTTTGATTTGAAAATCATTTGAGTTTACTTTATATCAACACATAGTGAGATACCCGATGGTATATTTTAAAACACATTGCGTTATGATTTTGAAATTATTATCTTTCCAAGTTTTAGTACAATTTCAACCCAATTATTTTGTTAAGGCATATTAAAATCTAATTTAAAACATAAACAACATAAAACATATTTTAAAGGCCTTTTACAACCCAAAGTAAGACCCAAATAAAGTAATAAAACTAAAGTACCCAAATGATAGAGTCTGAGTAAAACTTTATTAAGCATGGCATGAGCACCCCGAGTCCATCCCGGCTCCATGTCCGCGTCTACGAGTCACCTGAAATGTCAAAGGAGAGGGTGAGTCGAATGACTCAGTGCATAAATCCCGCTCCCCATAAAGCAACATACTAACACACATCATACATAGTAACACAATTAATGCAACCCGATCCTAACCATCCGTATCTCCTTTTCTACCCCGTGTGGTACCAAACCACTGGTGGTGCCAAACCACTGGTGACCCAAAGTCACGATATCCATAAGTGTGGTGCCAAACCGCTGGTGACCCAAAGTCACGAATAATCCGATGATGGGGCCAACCCATCGCGTGATACCAAATCACTAGCGACAATCCCGTATCTCCCATGTGGGGCCAACCCACGGTGGTGTCAAACCACAGGGACGAGTCGCAATGAGGTGCCAAACCTCCGGTGTCCCAAAGACACATGTGGTACCAAACCACTTTGGTGACCATGATCACAAATCCGATGATGGGGCCAACCCATCATGTGATACCAAATCACTGGCGTCAATCCCGTATAATCAATGTGGGCCAACCCACCGTGGTTCTAAGCCCTTTGGGACGAGGCATTTGAGGTGCCAAACCTCTGGTGGCCCAAAGTCACAATAGTCAATCGTGGTACCAAACCACTTTGGAGGTGCCAAACCTCCGGTGACCCAAAGTCATGAGTGTCCCAAAGACACGGATATCAAATCCCCCTCCTCTCAAATCACCCAACATGTCATATCGATGCACATCATGTAATACATGCCAACATGCCCCAAAATACATCTCATAGCATACATAGCATAAATCATACATCACAGGTATCACAATAGAACTCGTAATAAGATAGACTTACCCGGATCCGTACACATACCCCATTTGGGTATCCAATTATCCATCACATGTTATGATTTTTTTATGCAGACAAAGCGAGTTTATTAACAATATTACTAAGTTTCAGTGTGTTAGTTTACACACCTGAAATAACGAAGATCTTAATCCCAAAGAACCCGTCTAGATCCCTCGAATGCCTTCCTCCTAGAATCGGCCAAACATAGGGGTTAGGCACTAAGACCATTCGGCCGTAACCACTTAAACCAAAAGGGTTTATCGATCAACCCTTACCTTGCAAATGTTTGGTTTCCTACCAAACCCGAACCCCAATGGTTCCTTCTTCAACAATCGGCTCCACCTTAAAAAGAGAATGGTTAATCCTTTGAACCCTTAGGCTTAATCAAAGCTAAATGAATAAACCATGAACAAACATCTCACCATCACTTACCAATCAATCGAGTTCAGATAAAAACTTTGCTGACTGCTTCGAATCCCGAATGCCCTATAACGAGATGTTTAAACAAAAGGTTAACCCTTCCAATCATAACCAATATAGGCTTAGCCATTCGAAATCAACATAGCACTAGAGAGAACAGAGAACTGGCCATTCGGCCAACCCTTACCTACCACCAACCGAATGAAAACAAGAACCCAACACGTTCACCACCCTTCCAAAATTCGGCCACCAAGGAACTACTTCGGTTTTGAAAAGAAAAAGAAATGGAGAAGAAGGCTTTGGAGAGAACTTTCGACTATCAAGGTTTCAAAAGAGAAAAAGGATACAAGTGGGATGCTAGGTTCGGCCAAAAGCAAAAGTAAAAGAAAACAAACCAAGGGTGTGTCTTCAAGGGGACATTCGGCTATCAAGAGAAGATTAGGAGAAAACAAACAAAGAAAATTCGGCAAGTGTGCTTAAACTTTCGGTTTTGAAAAGAGAAAAAAAATGAGAGACTCACTTGGAGAAGATTCGGCTTAGACTATTGACAAAGGAAAAACTTTGGTTAGAAACAAAGTGACCAAAAAAAAAATGCCAAGAATGCCAAAATGAATTTAAGACTACCACTTCCCACACCAAGCCGTCACTCCCCACTCCCAACTCCCTAAAATTCGGCCATAATCCCACCAATTGCTCACCTCCACTAATTCAAAATGGTTGAACTAGTCAACCTCCTAAACTCACTCTCCACCTATCATTCAAATGGGAAGACTTAGTCTTAGGCAGAGTTTGAACTGCCACAAACTCCTCCCTCCATGCCGTCAAAATGAGTGCCAAAAAGTGGCCACTCCGTAGCTCGAACACAAGGCCTACACCCTTGCATTAGGCGTTACCCACACAAAGCCTTAGTGGCGTCTAGCTTGCCACTACACCAGCTCCCTTTTGTGATAACTCTTGCCAATTAAAACTCTTAAGCCCACTACCTCTCGCTCCTCATACCTTAGCTCAAAAACTAAAATTTTCCCACCTATTAAAACACTTCTAGCTCATAACTAAGCCCCGAAATCACACAAACGACAACATAACGATCCAACAACATGCAAACAAAGTCACAACAGAATAGCCCCTAACCCGGGATATTACATGTGGGCCTAGTGGGCTTGTGGGCCACACAGATAAAATGTATGTGATGTGGCAAGTGTTGTTTGGACTGTGACGTTTGAATAACTGTGGCTGTTTTTGGGCTAAATGGGCCACATGAGTGTGTGGGCCCACTTAGGCCGAATAATGGGCCTTAGGCCCATTTACACCGTTGTGTCTATTTGGGTTACTTAAGTCGCTTGAGGCGACGGTGGACCTTCTGTTGGGTTGCTGAGACCCCAATGTGTAAAATGACCGTAATGCCCCTGTAGGGTAAAATGACTGTAATACCCCATATGGTAAAATGACCGTAATGCCCCTGTAGGGTAAAATGATAGCAATGCCCCCATTAGGTAAAATGACCATAATGCCCTTGTAAGGTAAAATGATCGTAGTGCCCCTGTAGGGTAAAATGACCGTTATGCCCCTATAGGGTAAAATGACCGTAATGCCCCTGTAAGGTAAAATGACCGTAATGCCCCTGTAGGGTAAAATGACCGTAATGCCCTCATAAGGTAAAATGACCGTAATGCCCCCCATGGGGTAAAATGACAGTAATGCCCCCGTAGGGTAAAATGATCGTAATGCCTCCATAGGGTAAAATGACCGCAATACCCCTGTAGGGTAAAATGACTGTGATGCCCCTGTAGGTTAAATGACTGTAATACCTCTATTAGGTGAATTGACTGATGATAAACCATAAATATAACATATTTTAATCCCACATTTATTATGCTTTTTGATGATTTATCCCTTGATTTGTGTAAAAAGGTGCTCTTAATCCTTTCTTTTTATGTATTACACTCAGGAAAGCACCAAAGGATGAAAAGAATGTAAAACGGGCTTAAAACGAAGCAAAATGAGCCTTTCCACGAAAATGACACGGCCTGGGCCAAGGACCACGTGGTCATGTCTCGACAAACTCCTGGAGTATGGCCTCATCACCACCGCACACGACCGTGCCAAAGCAGAAATCTGAACACGGTCAGGTCTCGACTTGCACGGGCGTGTGACATGGCCGTGCCTCTGTCGTTGGAAAGAGCAAATTCAGTCGAAAAAGGATACTTAGGGAGAAAGAATCGCATTCCAAGAGCCTATAAAAATTCCTTAAGTACCACCTTTGAGGGGGCGTCAAAGCTAGGCCAAAGAGCCAATCCGAGAAGGCCAGAGTTAGGGAATAACACGAAGATAGCCAGTTGATCCATCCCAAGAAGCCGAAATTATACTCAAGATGGTGGAATTCTCCTTTAATTCCTTCAGGGAGTTCTATGATTTTCTTATGATTTGTTTTATCTTTTCTCTTGAGATGTTTTCTTGTTTAGTTATGAACTAAACCCTTCAGATACCTGAAGGGGATGAAACCTAGATGGATCTTTTTATTTGATTTTTAAGTTATATGATAAATTACTTAGTTTGTTCTTAATTATGTTGTTTAATTCAAAACTAATGTACTTAGGTGGAGGAGGAATAGACCCTGCCTAATAGTAGATCTAACATAATTAAGCAGAGTTGATCGGGCGCCTAGAGATAGGGTTACGAGATTTTGTCGGATTAGGGTGAAACCTAATATGGGAGTCCATTGATTGATTTACTGTTTTCCTAGGGGGTTATTATAACCGAACGAGTGTTCCACTAATTAACCTAGGATTAGACGTTATTCTCTTCGAGAGAGGGTTTAACATAGGTTAGGGAGTGTCACAGATCAAGCTAAGTAAAAGAAATCATATAATTTAAAGGTTAATTAATAAGTGAAGTCTAGGTGGATTCTTCCTGAGGGTATCATCGCAATCAATGGAGTTTTCTTCAAAGTTATTTTCCTATTCGTCTTCTTTGTCTTTGTGTCCTTAGTTTAGTTTTCGTCAAAAGCAACTTCACTCTAATTTTAAGGCTAAATAATAAAAAAGAAGGTTAGTGTTAGTACTTTTAGTTCCATTGGGTTCGATATCCGGTCTTGCCTAAGCTATACTACTGTTCGATAGGTACACTTGCCTTTAATCGTTGACAGAGTTAGTCTCCAGGTTTGATCATTCTTTTATAAATATTTAAAACTCTGATTTTACAGTGATCAAGTTTTTGGTGCCGTTGTCGGGGAACTAAAATATTAAGAAAGCTCTATTTTTATTACTTTAGCCATTATTTTATTCACAACTTATTTCTTTTGTTTTCTTAGGTTAAATTTTAATTTTTCTAATTTTTATTATTTTATTTCTTTCCCTTTTCTAGGTACCTCTAGTTTATGACTAGAAAGAATCTGAGAGGACCTTTGGTATACGATAGTGATATCGAAGCAACCGCTCGAAGGAATCATCGGGAAACCAGGCGAGCCCTAGATTACATAGAAAGAGAGAAGGAAAACAGATCCAATCCTACTGAAGGGATTGGCGAAAACAGCCCACCACTACGTGATGTGGGGGATCACAATGCTCCACGTACAATATTTGATTATGCAAAACCACATTTAACAGGAGTAGAATCTAGTATTGTTAGGCCTGCTATATCTGCAAACAATTTTGAATTAAAGCCTAACACAATACAAATGATTCAACAGTTTGTTTAATTTGATGGTTTGCAGGACGAAGACCCAAACATGCATATAGCTAACATTTTAGAGTTCTGTGATACCTTCAAAATAAATGGCGTTTCTGATAATGCCATCTGTCTTTGGTTATTCCCTTTTTCATTAAGGAATAAAGCCAAACAGTGGTTAAACTTGTTACAGCGAGGGTCAATCACTACATGGGATTAAATGACCGAATTCCACCAGCCAAAACTGCTAAACTACGTAATGACATCTCTTCCTTTGTGTAGATGGATTTAGAGACACTTTACGACGCATGGGAGAGGTTCAAAGATCACTTGAGGAGGTGCCCACACCATGGTTTACCCCTGTGGCTACAAGTCCAAACCTTCTACAACGGAGTAAACTCCTCAACAAGGCAACTGATAGATTCAACCGTCGGTGGAACGCTGAACAACAAAACTCCTAAAGCAGCCTAGGAATTTATTGGGGAGATGTCTTTAAACAACTATCAATGGCAAGCTTGAAGGACCAAACTGACAAAATCGGCAGGAGTTTTTAACGTCGACACCATGAACATGCTATCAACGCAACTTGAGATGATGAACAAAAAGCTTGATAGTTTGTGTTCTTCACAGATACATCCAGTCATGCAGTGCGACACTAGTGGAACTGTGGCGAATCCTGAGTACCCACCCTACCAACCAGGAGTAGAAGATGAATAGATGAACTATATAGGTAATAATTTCCGATCTAATAATAATCCTTATAGCATCACTTACAATCCAGGTTGGACGAATCACCCAAATATTTTGTGGGGAGGACAAGGCAATCAAGGAAATCAAAGGCAAAACTTCTGAAATCAGCCTTATTCATAGGACAAGAAGCTAACCATCATGGAACGTATCCAGGAAGCTGACAGAACAATCAAAAGCAATGAAAATCGAATGGAAGAACTTGTTAAGTCAGTCAAGGAAGCAAGCAAAGCCATTGAACAACTTGTAAAGTCAATGTCAGAACGACCGCAAGGACGCTTACCTAGTAACACCGAAATTAATCCGAAGGAACAAATTCAAGCTATTACACTTCAGGATAGCAAGGAAATAGATACACCTAACCCAACTCTAGAAAGTAAGGTAGACGAAGAAACAACAGAGGTGGTACAAGAAAAGCCAAAATCGGTAGTCAAGGAGTACAAACCTCGCATACCTTATCCCACAGCATTACAAAAAAGACGATTCAGAGGAGCAGTTTAGTAAGTTTCTTAAACTTTTAAAGAAATTACATATTAACATACCTCTTCTTGAAGCTCTTTTCCAAATACCAAACACTAGGAAATTTTTAAGACAGCCCTTGACCAACAAACGCAAAATAGATGAAGAGCACCACGTGGAATTAAACGCAACATGCTCAGTAATGTTACAAAATAAACTACCATAGAAGAAAAAAGATCCAGGGAGTTTGACAATTCCATGTTTAATTGGTAGTTTAAATATTGATAATGCGTTAGCTGATTTAGGGGCAAGCATAATTGTTATGCCTTATACGTTGTTTAAACGACTAGGTCTAGGGAAACCAAAAAAAAACTAAGATGAGTATTCAATTAGCGGATAAAACTGTTAGAATTCCTAGGGGCATTATTGAAGATGTTCTCGTAAAAATCGATAAATTTGTTTTCCCAATAGACTTCATTGTTTTAGACATGGATGAGGATAATTCAATCCCCTTAATTTTAGGAAGACCTTTTCTAGCAACTGCCAAGACTAAAATTGATGTTGCCACAGGTGAGCTCATACTTTGTGTAGGTGACGACTCAATAGGTCTTCAAGCCCTCGATTCAGCTAGGTCGTCAAGGAATCAAGGTAAGCAAGAAAATTCTTTCGATAATCATTTAATTTCACCTTCTTTCTAGGAACCTCCAAAAAAGGAAATGATTGAACCAGATCCTCAGTTCAGTGCCAACAAAGAAACAACTCACGAAGAACAAAGGACCCAAATAGATAACCTAAATGAATGGAAAACACACTTCAAGGAAAAACTAGGGTTACACAAGGAAGAACAGGAAACACGGGTCAAAGAAGAGCCAGATTCACGCACTGTACAACTAGAGGAACCACCAGAAGAGCTCGTGGGAACATCAAATCACTATAAGATAGAAGATCAAGTTCTGTTAGATAAAAATGATCCTCACATCACCACAACAAACCTGAAGGATCAGGGAGAACTTCTTCTTAAGGTGCATGATATCTTCCCACAAGGAATAGTCGAGGTAAGTAATCCTACCTTTGACACTTTCAAGGTAAACATTTCTCGACCTCAATTTTGTCATAAAACTAAAACTGTAGACATGAGGGAAGATATTCAAACTTTTAAACCTCCTTAAAATTTTCAAAAACGAGAAAAGTCTAGCTTAAGACTATAAATGAGCGCTTCTCGGGAGGCAACCCGAGAACTAACTTTATTTCTTTTTGCATTTTTTTCTCCTTTCTTTTCCTTTTTAACTAACCAAAAGTGTAGGATTACAGACCACACGGCCTTACACATGGCCGTGTCGGTGGCCGTGTGGACCACCAAAACCACCACACTGATAGGACAGAGGCCGTGCAGTCAGCCCAACCACCACCCCAACGTCACGGATGCAACCACTCTCGACACGGGCACCGACAGACATGGCACAGCTGTGGCACCAACCGTGTGAGGCTACCAACTTCCATTCCACAGACAAAACATGCCCATGCCACAAACCGTGTAAAATTACTGGGGTTACTGACTTATCGAGCACGGGTAAGACACGCTCGTGTCATATGATCGTGCAACAAAGAAACATCATGTGCACGGGCGTAAAAGGATCAAGCACGGGCATAGGGTGACAACACCCTTTATAACACGGCCGTGTGCGAAGGTCGTGTAATTCGACACACCCTGGGAACACGGCCGTGGGGGAGCAAAACAAATGAACGTCTATTTAAATCTCTCCCCTCTTCTCCTTTCCCCCATCTGATTTCATCCTTATTTTCTTTGTTCCTACTCTCCTCCATCTCAAGAATTCTCCACTTACTACGACTCTAGATCCTTGAGCAAGCCAACACCATGCCAAAAAAGCGTAAAAGGCCATATTCCGCAAAGGAGAACGATCAATATAAGTTCATGCCGGCAGCTTTATCTCAACACCAAGCCAAGGACCTATGAGACCATTTATTTTTTGTTTCGCATTTATCTTTTCCTTTATTTTCCTTCTTTTTAATTATCTTATGCTTAATTTATTTTATTTCATTTTAGTTTTTTAGTGTCAGGTTCTAAAGGCTACTTGGGAACCACGCCACTTCCGTCACCGCAAGCACCTCCGTCACCTTAGAAGTCACACCCACCTCGCGAACCACCTAGCAATAAGGATTCTCAAGCCCCTTTATTTCCTAGCCTTAGTCTATTTTCCTTCTTAGTCTCTTTCTCTTTATCTTTCTTGTCTTTATTTATATATTTAGTTTATTTTCTTTAGGTCTTAATAAAGCCTGGCTATTTCTCAAAGCGCTACCCAATTTCTTCATCTAGCGCAGGAACGTTATCACGCCTGATCATCACCGCTACCAAAGACACTCATTCGGGAAAACATCCAAAAATCAGGGAGTAATTCTTTCCCCTTCTCTTTTGGTTTATCTTTAAAATGTCATTATCTATCTTTGTACATTGAGGGCAATGTACATCTTAAGTGTGGGGGGTGAATAGTTATTCTGAGAAAATGCCTAATTTTTTCTCAAACACTGAGGATAAAAGTGTCTAAATTTTGCATGATTCTCAAATCCCTGATTTAATCTTGTTTTAAAGTAATTTTCTCATATTACTAATTAGGATGAAATTTTTACTGATTTATGATTTTCATTGATATGTTTTTGAATAAGTCATAGTTAATTGTACATTGATGTTTAATTTAAGGAATACTAGAGAATCAAGCATGATAAGTCTGCTTTTTGGACATTAAAATTTTTGCTAGGTTGTTGACACAAATTAAATTCTACCTTGAAATTTGAAATTTATAAGGATGATGTCAAAACACCCATAATTTTTGTGAGTATTTGAACCTTATAGAGCATATATTCTTTTTCATGTTCAATTTTTGATTATGAATGTGTCAACCATGAACTGTTATTCTAGAACTTGTCTCAATTATACATGTCAAGACCACAGTTATGATTTGATATACCGAGATGATAAAGGCACTTAGGTTTCAACCCACTTACTCCATTAAAAAGCCTACCATCATAATTAACCCTTTGTGAACCCCGTTGAGCCTAACAGCCCTTTTTATTAACTTACCCGCTAAATATAACCCAAAACCCTTTGTATTTGTTATCACCCTTTATTTTTGATTATCCCTTAATCGAGATTTGATTTGAGCTAGTTACCTAAGTTTATTATTTTGGTAGTTAAATTTACACTATATTTATTTTTTTTTTTAAAAAAGGAAATTCAAGTTTTCAATATTAGTAGTATGTAAAATGAGCTTACACAATCAAAGACTAATTCCCAAAAGGAAAAGCTCGTATTAGTAGGATTTTTATTATTCAGTAAATGTAAGTATTATCTTAGAAATTTTTAAGTAGGTAACTTATCAATTCAATCTCGATTCTAACCTTCTAATTTCAGCTTTTATCCCCATCTTTAACCCTAGCCCCGTTACAACCTTAACAAAGACCTTTTGATCTGTTTATCATATCATTTTACAGTGGTGGAGATTTGATTTTCAGGCAAGCCTATGGGATTAACTTTTCAGGTTCGACTTATGAGTGCTAAAATTTGACCCTTAAACACTTTTTGAGCGATTTGAGTGAATCTTCTGTGAGGATATCAATCCTTGTCGGTTTTGAATTTAGGGTAACTATTTAGATGAAGGGAAACACCTATGTTTTCGTGCTACAAATGTATGACTTATCTTGTTTGAATTTTTAGGAATCTTTGAGTTGAATTATCCATGTATAAATTATCTATGAATTAGGATAAGGCATTATTGATAGGAATTATGAATCATGGAAAGTTCGTTTTAATTGTAAGTTGAGAATTTTGCTTGAGGACAAGCAAAAGCTTAAGTGTGGGGGTATTTGATAAACCATAAATATAACATATTTTAATCCCACATTTATTATGCTTTTTGATGATTTATCCCTTGATTTGTGTAAAAAGGTGCTATTAATCCTTTCTTTTCATGTCTTACACTCAGGAAAGCACCAAAGGATGAAAAGAACATAAAACGGGTTTAAAACGAAGTAAAATGGGCCTTTCCACGAAAACAACACGGCCTGGGCCAAGGACCACACGGTCGTGTCTCGATGAACACCTGGAGCATGGCCTCATCACCACCGCACACGGTCGTGCCAAAGCAGAAATTTGAACACGGTCAGGTCTCGACTTGCACGAGCATGTGACATGGCCGTGCCTCTGTCGCTGGAAAGAGCAAATTCAGTCGAAAAAGGATACTTAGGGAGAAAGAATTGCATTCCAAGAGCCTATAAATATTCCCCAAGTACCACCTTTGAGGGGGCGTCAAAGCTAGGCCAAGGAGCCAAGCTGAGAAGGTCAGAGTTAGGGAATAACACGAAGATAGCCAGTTGATCCATCCCAAAAAGCCGGAATTATACTCAAGACGGTGGAATTCTCCTTCAATTCCTTCAGGGAGTTCTAGGATTTTCTTATGTTTTGTTTTATCTTTTCTCTTGAGATGTTTTCTAGTTTAGTTATGAACTAAACCCTTCAGATACCTGAAGGGGATGAAATCTAGATGGATATATTTATTTAATTTTTAAGTTATATGATAAATTACTTGGTTTATTCTTAATTATGTTGTTTAATTCAAATCTAATGTGGTTAGGTGGAGGAGGAGTAGACCCTGCCTAAGAGTAGATCTAACATAATTAAGCGGAGTTGATCGGGCGCCTAGAGATAGGGTTACGAGATTTTACCGAATTAGGGTGAAACCTAATATTGGAGTCCATTGATCAATTTACTGCTTTCCTAGGGGGTTATTATAAGCGAACGAGAGTTCCACTAATTAACCTAGGATTAGACATTATTCGCTTCGAGAGAGGGTTTAACATAGGTTAGGGAGTCTCACGGATCAAGCTAAGTAAAAGAAATCATATAATTTAAAGGTTAATTAATAAATGAAGTCTAGGTGGATTCTTTCTGAGGGTATCGTCGCAATCAATTGAGTTTTTCTTCAAAGTTATTTTCCTATTCCTCTTCTTTGTCTTTGTGTCCTTAGTTTAGTTTTCGTCAAAAGCAACTTCACTCTAATTTAAGGCTAAATAATAAAAAGAAGGTTAGTATTAGTACCTTTAGTTCCTTTGGGTTCTATATCCGGTCTTGTCTAAGCTATACTACTGTTCGATAGGTACACTTGCCTTTAATAGTTGACAGAGTTAGTCTCCAGGTTTGATCATTCTTTTATAAATATTTAAAACTCTAATTTTACAGCGATCAACTGATATACCCCCAAAGGGTAAATTGACTATTTTGCCCTTTGAGGGTAAATGATTGATTTGTCTGCGATGTAAATGATTGATTTGTCTGTGACGTAAATGACTGATTTGTCTGTGATTTGTATGACTGATTCTGAGCATGGCATTTTGCATACACTACATTGGCATGGGGTTGGGATACTGTGATGGAGGAAGTACTATACTAGTGGCTCAGCCACAATTACTGTTACTGGTGGCTTTGCCATATATACTGTTACTGGTAGCTTTGCTGCGATACCGTTGCTGGTAGCTTTATTGCGATGCTACTGATGGCTGTGTGCCAATCATATCACTGCTACTGATGGCTTTGTGTCGATCATATTACTGTTACTGATGGTTGTGTGCCGATCATATTACTATTACCGATGGCTTTATGCCAATCATATTACTGTACTCATGGCATTACAGCTATCCTGTTTATGGCTCTTAGCCATTCTGATTACTAGTAGCTTTGCTGCGATACTAATTAGTGTCACAACCGGCACTGATATTGGTGTGTTGGCTGGGTGGGTCGATTTTATCCCCACATGGTGTGTTGGTTGGTACGGATAGTGTGTTGGCTAGATTGGGATGGGATGCATCCTCATACTATTGCATATCTATTTATGAGATCTGTCACTGTATTGGGTGTAGGCCGCTTGTTCTGTTATTGGTTTGGGCTAGGCCCGATTGATTCTGTTATGGGCTGTGACCCAAATGATATTGTAGTAGGCTTTGGCCCACGTATGCTCTGAACTGGACTGTACTGTTACTGTTAAAGGGCTTTGGCTCAGTCTGTTTCGATTTTTGTTTCTGTATACTGACTATTACCCTAGTAAGGGGATTACACACTAAGTTTTCGTAAACTCACCTCGTTTCTAACTGTGCAGGTAATCCCCAGCGTTAGGAGGATTGGTGCTGCGAAGGGCTCGGAGGTGACCACACGACTGCGGCTGTTATGCTTTGGACTTTATATATATTTTAAATTCTGTTTTGGGTTTTAATTTCAGTAATAATGCCTCTCTAGATTTAATTCTGAATTTGGGATTTTGTTACATTTTATATCTATTAGACATAGAGGAGTTTTCAACCCAATTATTGTATTTAAAAAAAATACGTTTTAAACTTCTTGACCTTAAATTAGCTTCCGCAACTAAAAGAGATTTGTTAACGAATTTAATAACATTTTTAAAAGTGATTAACTTTTCAATGAACCACGTTTTGAAATTGAACGAACACAAACTGAAACTTTGGTTTTTAAATATTAAGGAGGGTTTTCAATGAAAACATGGTTTTCGAAAAACACTTCAATGTGACATGCCAGATTCGGGCCTAACTTCTGGGCCGAGTTTGGGATATTACATTCTCTCTTCAACCTTATTTCTCAAACTGTTGTTCACTTCTGCCGAAACTAAAAGACCAAGTGCCGAATTCTCCCTTGAAGCCTTTCTTTCTTCTCCACATTTTTTCTCTACCGAATTAGTATTCTTCTTCTCTTTTACTTCCATCTCTACTTCTTCTCTAAATTTCGTTATTCCTTTCTCTGTTAGGCCGAATTCTCATACTCTCTCCCTCTCAAACCTCGTTGTTCTTATAACACTCCTATCCCGTGTCTGTCGTTGGATTATGGTTAGGAGCGTTACCGAACAGATCGAAAATATTCACAGACAAAATTATACATTCAATCATCATTGTCAGTAATGTCCTTTAAACGGGTCATCGAGACCTTAATCATGCTTAGAAGTCGAGTCGGGTCTAAACTGAAACACATATGAAATTTCATGAAAATTTTAAACTTTTCTAAAATACAGGGGAGACACGCCCGTGGTAGGAGACCGTGTGCCCTCCACGACTTCCAGACACCCCCGTGTGTCCACTCGTGTCTATATACTGACTTGGTCCCCACGGCCACCAGACACGGCCGTGTGTCATAGCCGTGGTCCTATACTGACTTCCCTACCACAGTCTGTAACATCCTGGAAATGGGCATATGCATTTTTGATTTAATTATACGAAATGGCATGTCTTATGTGTTATGAATGTATGGTGAACATTTTTGGAAACTTGGAAATGTAAGGAAATGACTTGGAAATGGAAGGAAATGTCTTGTCTTGGAAATGTAAGGAAATGACTTGGAAATGGAAGGAAATATCTTGTCTTGGAAATGTAAGGAAATGACTTGGAAATGTAAGGAAATGATTTGGAAATGATTCAAAAGTGGAAAGTGAACATTTCTGGAAACTTGGAAATGTAAGGAAATGTCAAGTTTAAAGAGGCAAACGAAAATTTTTGGAAACTTAGAAATGACTTAGAAATGTCGAGTTTTAAAGTTTAAAAGAGGAAATTAAGGCAAGGGCCTTAAGAGAAAAAGTATGTGAAATTTGACATAAACAGGCTTGGAAAAGTGGCACGGAGATGCCACTTAGGGCCTCTGGAAATGGCGCCACATGCAAGGGGATTGGGCACGAGTTCGAGTCACGGGGAAAGCAAATAAAAGAAATTTTATTTTGCTTACTGGAAGAAGAAGTGAGGTGGACGGCACAAGGCTATAATTTAGGAGCCTTTATTCTTTTATTTTTAAGAGATAAATAGTGGATTAAATAAGGGATAAATAATGGATTTAGTTTAGATTATTTTAAAGAGATAAATGAGGAATTATTCTTTAATTAGGAAAATAAGGGAGAAGTGATGGCCAAGTAAGGGACTTTGAGTTTAATAATTTCGGCTAAGTAAGGATAGTTGCTGAATTATCTTTTATTTTAGGAGATAATTAAAGAGATAAAGCTATCAAAATAGAAGAGTGATGGCCAAGTAAGGGATTCTAAGTTAGTAAATTCGGCTATATAAGGAAAAGAGGGCCATTCATCATTCTTTCTCTTAACCCTTCTCTCTGCCGAATTTTCTAGAGCATTTGTTCTTCTTCTTTTTGTTAGCCAAAGCCGAAAATTCAAGATATCACCATTAGCCAATTTCTTTTCTTTCCAATCCCTCAAAAGCTGAATCTTTGAGGGCTTCAAGCATAGTCTTTGTCGATTTCTTCAAGAAAAGGTAAGAACAAGTTTTGATTTCTATTCTTTTCTTTTAGATTTGTCGAAATCTAGGACTAATCCCATCAATATTCTTATTTGCCAAAATTTGGAAGGATTCTTTCGGGATTTTTGCCATAGTCGACTATAAAGGAAAAGATCTTCGAGATTTGACCATCAAGGTAAGTCATATCTGACATTCGGCCAAGGGTCATTGATTGTGATTAAAGGTTAGAGGTTGATCTAACATGTGGTTTTAGGGATTTCGACAGAAGCTATAACCAAGGGATATTTTCGGGATTTAAGATCCTTAGGGTAAGTGACTATGAATATTCGGCCAAGGCCTATTTTAGTAGTTAGATCTATTTTTATGTATTTTAAGCCGAAAACTAACCGATTCAAGGGATCTAGTGATTAGCCGATTTCAAAGGGGAAGAATATAAGTTTTCGGGACTTGATTCTTAAGTCAATCGGCAACAAGGTAAGTTTTAGTATACTAATCCTACTAGGATTTGGATTTATGGCCGAATGGCTTTTTATTAAATTAGTAAGTGATTAATCAAACGTAGGGATTAAGGATCTAAGCGGTAGATCAGATTACGAGATCTCAAGGAATTTGCTAAGCGAATCAGGTGTGTACCCCACACTAATTCTTAATAAGTTTTATGGCTATGTCTAATTAACATATGTGATATTAAGAATAAGAAAGTGGCTAAGGTACCATGTTATGGTACTAAGTACTCAGGTACGTTTCCTACTTCTACTAGGAATATGAAATATGTTATTTGTAACATGAGAATAAGAATGTGAACTTTGGCATATTAATGCATATTACAAAATGGGGCATATGGGTTATTGAAAGGGGAAGTGAATATGGTGACCTAAGACTGTGGTATCTGAATGTGGTGACCTAAGACCACAATAATCTGAATGCGGTGACCTAAGACCGCGATATCTGAATGAGGTGACCTAAGACGACAAATGCGGTGACCTAAGACCGCGATATGGAGTGTAGCGGAAGGAGGGTCGACTTAGTAGTCCCCACGGTGTACAGGTTGGTACGGGGGAGTGTAGCGGATGGCTTATTAGGATTGGGTTTGGGAATGCATCATAATATGTATGCTATGATATGAATGTGTAATATTTGTTATGCCTGATTCTATTATGATTTAGTGTTGTGTACACATTGAGTCTGTTGACTCACCCCGTTGAGGGACCATGTTTCAGGTGATGAACAGTAATGGACCGGGACGGCAGAACTTGTGGTGGCCATGCTCAAGATGAAGTTTTTATTTTTATGGACTATTAATTTTTAAGTACTCCGAATTATTTGAATTTGCTTAATGTAATAAGGCCATAAGGCCATAGTGCACTATTTTATTTCTGTTTTTATTTATTGTGTTACGAAATTTTTATTAAGTTAAAGATTAAGTAATTTACTTTAAAGGTATTCTATATGTTTTATCACCTAAAATTTAAAAGGGTTTCATTATAAAACGATTTTGTTTTCTAGTCGAGCCCAACCCAAAACAATATTTCTTTCAACACACACTATTTTCCCAAAGTAACAAAAGAACTTTGAACCGGTTTACTTGAGGAACATACCAAATCTGGTCAAAGCTCGTGGGCCGGGTTTGGGGTGTTTCAATTTGGTATCAGAGCCCATTTTAAACTCTCGGCCTGAGGGTTAAGGCCCAAAACGTTTTCAAAGCGAGCCCAAATAAGTTTTATGAAAACAATTTTTTGAAATAAGCAGGTTTTGGCATGGCACCCAAGTCTCCGACCCGCAGTCCACCAGGTAAGTACTTCTATCCATTTGTGTGATTTATATTATAATGTGTAGAAGGGTAGAAATGGAATGGAACATAGATTAGCATGATAAGCACTTGAACCCTAGGACTAGTTACCCCAACACTTACATAAGACTTAAGTGCCTAACTAAACAACCCTATGACTAGTCACCGAGTTAAGGTGTGGTAACCCCTGTGCGCATGTCTAAGATTGGATCCGGAAGAGCTGGTACTTTGCGGTCCTAGTGACTCACCTCCTCTTCATTTGGAATCCTACCTGGTGCGTAGCTTCGATTCACCCTAACCAAGAGGACTCGGTCATAGGCTAAACACAATAACTAAAACCCGAAAGGGAACTAGCCGTGTTTTTATAAAAACCCTAGTTTTAGAACTCTTAAAATGACCCTTTTTATTTGTGAGAACTATTTTTACAAAATTTTCCGAAAAATTTCCGATTTATAAAAATTACCTAAGTACCCCTGGTTGTGAAATTACAAAAATGCCCTTGGTTTATAAAATATCCGAACTACCCACAGTTTTAGCAAAAAAAAAATTTCCTTACTTTATGACAAGTCCAAAAACCCTAATTTGCAAAATATCAAAATACCTTAATTTTGGAAAATTACGAAATTACCCCTAACTTGCAAATTGCCAAAATGACCCTAATTTCCAAAATTTTTGCAACATCACCATTTTGGAAAACAAATTCTCAAAAGTAACCCTAAAGTTTTGTAAAATCTGCAATACCCCTGATTTATTGAGCTTTACAAATTTACCCTGGTTTATTACCAAAATACCCCTGAGTTTCAAAATTACCGAAATACCCTCGAATGTCAGAATTTCCAAAAAAATACCCCGGGAACACAAAATTACGAAAATACCCTTACTGACAAAATTACCAATGAACCTTATTTTAAAAAATTACGAAAATACCCTTGTAGGACAAATTACGAAAATACCCCTGGGATAGGAATAAGGCAAAGAGTGTTCGAATAGTGAATGTGGGTGGTAGATACCATTGAATAAATATGTCTATGTTGATGAATGAATGTGCCTTTATTGAGGAATGAAGGTGTCTCTATTGATGAATGTGAATGTGATTCTCTGGATTAGAGTAGTGAACTTGAACTGAAACTTTGTGTGATCGAAAGAACTACTTCTAAATATCTTTATTTCATAAAATTGTTCGCGGTTAATAAGTGGAACAAAATTCTGATGCATAAAACTTTTTAATCAGATTTAATCACGGCGTTAGAAATGAGTTCTAGGGGACATGAACTTAGAGATTGTGCCTAGGAAGTATGATGGTTCTATTAAGATCAGAGTGCGCAGCATAAGCGTAGTGCGGTGAGTTAAGATGTACGGTTACTCGTTAGTAAGTAATTTCGAGGACGAAATTATTTTTAAGGGGGGTAGAACTGTAACATCCTGGAAATGGGCCTATGCATTTTTGATTTAATTATACGAAATGGCATGTCTTATGTGTTATGAATGTATGGTTAACATTTTTGGAAACTTGGAAATGTAAGGAAATGACTTGGAAATGTAAGGAAATGTCTTGTCTTGGAAATGTAAGGAAATGACTTGGAAATGGAAGGAAATGTCTTGTCTTGGAAATGTAAGGAAATGACTTGGAAATGTAAGGAAATGATTTGGAAATGATTCAAAAGTGGAAAGTGAACATTTCTGGAAACTTGGAAATGGAAGGAAATGTCAAGTTTAAAGAGGCAAACGAAAATTTTTGGAAACTTAGAAATGACTTAGAAATGTCGAGTTTTAAAGTTTAAAAGAGGAAATTAAGGCAAGGTGACCTTAAGAGAAAAAGTATGTGAAATTTGACACACAAACAGGCTTGGAAAAGTAGCCTGGAGATGCCACTTAGGGCCTCTGGAAATGGCGCCACATGCAAGGGGATTGGGCCTGAGTTCGAGTCACAGGGAAAGCAAATAAAAGAAATTTTATTTTGCTTCCAGCAGAAGTGAGGTGGACGGCACAAGGCTATAATTTAGGAGCCTTTATTCTTTTATTTTTAAGAGATAAATAGTGGATTAAATAAGGGATAAATAATGGATTTATTTTAGATTATTTTCAAGAGATAAATGAGGAATTATTCTTTAATTAGGAAAATAAGGGAGAAGTGATGGCCAAGTAAGGGACTTTGAGTTTAATAATTTCGGCTAAGTAAGGATAGTTCTTGAATTATCTTTTATTTTAGGAGATAATTAAAGAGATAAAGCTATCAAAATAGAAGAGTGATGGCCAAGTAAGGGATTCTAAGTTAGTAAATTCGGCTATATAAGGAAAAGAGGGCCATTCATCATTCTTTCTCTCAACCCTTCTCTCTGCGAATTTCCTAGAGCATTTGTTCTTCTTCTTTTTGTTAGCCAAAGCCAGAAAATTCAAGATATCACCATTAGCCAATATCTTTTCTTTCCAATCCATCAAAAGCCGAATCTTTGAGGGCTTCAAGCATAGGTCTTTGTCGATTTCTTCAAGAAAGGGTAAGAACAAGTTTTGATTTCTATTCTTTTCTTTTAGATTTGTTCGAAATCTAGGACTAATCCCATCAATATTCTTATTTGCCGAAATTTGGAAGGATTCTTTCGGGATTTTTGCCATAGTCGACTATAAAGGAAAAGATCTTCGAGATTTGACCATCAAGGTAAGTCATATATCGACATTCGCCAAGGGTCATTGATTGTGATTAAAGGTTAGAAGTTGATCTAACATGTGGTTTTAGGATTTCGATGAAGCTATAACCAAGGGATAATTTCGGGATTTAAGATCCTTAAGGTAAATGACTATGAATATTCGGCCAAGGCCTATTTTAGTAGTTAGATCTATTTTTATGTGTTTTAAGCCGAAAACTAACCAATTCAAGGGATCTAGTGATTAGCCGATTTCAAAGGGGAAGAATACAAGTTTTCGGGACTTGATTCTTAAGTCAATCGGCAACAAGGTAAGTTTTAGTATACTAATCCTACTAGGATTTGGATTTATGGCCGAATGGCTTTTTATTAAATTAGTAAGTGATTAATCAAATGTAGGGATTAAGGATCTAAGCGGTAGATCAGATTACGAGATCTCACGGAATTTGCTGAGCGAATCAGGTGTCTACCCCGCACTAATTCTTAATAAGTTTTATGGCTATGTCTAATTAAAATATGTGATATTAAGAATGAGAAAGTGGCTAAGGTACCAGGTTATGGTACTAAGTACTCAGGTACGTTTCCTACTCCTACTAGGAATATGAAATATGTTATTTGTAACATGAGAATAAGAATGTGAACTTTGGCATATTAATGCATATTACAAAATGGGGCATATGGGTTATTGAAAGGGGAAGTGAATGTGGTGACCTAAGACCACGAACACGGTGACCTAAGATCGTGGTATCTGAATGTGGTGACCTAAGACCACGATGAATCGAATGCGGTGACCTAAGACCGCGATATCTAAATGTGGTGACCTAAGACCACAAATGCGGTGACCTAAGACCGTGATATGGAGTGTAGTGGAAGGAGGGTCGACTTAGTAGTCCCCACGGTGTACAGGTTGGTACGGGGGAGTGTAGCGGATGGCTTATTAAGTTTGGGTTTGGGAATGCATCATAATATGTATGCTATGATATGAATGTGTAATATTTGTTATGCCTGATTCTATTATGATTTAGTGTTGTGTACACATTGAGTCTGTTGACTTACCCCGTTGAGGGACCATGTTTCAGGTGATGAACAGTAATGGACCGGGACGGCAGAACTTGTGGTGGCCATGCTCAAGATGAAGTTTTTATTTTTATGGACTATTAATTTTTAAGTACTCCGAATTATTTGAATTTACTTAATGTAATAAGGCCATAAGGCCATAGTGCACTATTTTATTTCTGTTTTTATTTATTATGTTACGAAATTTTTATTAAGTTAAAGATTAAGTAATTTACTTTAAAGGTATTCTATATGTTTTTTTCACCTAAAATTTAAAAGGGTTTCATTATAAAACGATTTTGTTTTCTACTCGAGCCCAACCCAAAACAATATTTCTTTCAAAACACACTATTTTCCCAAAGTAACAAAAAAACTTTGAACCGGTTTACTTAAGGAACATACCAAATCTGGTCAAAGCTTGTGGGCCGGGTTTGGGGTGTTTCACGATCACCAAACACGCCTGTGTTAAGGCCGTGTTGATTTTAGGCCACATTCTGCCAATTCGCCCACGGTCTTAGGTACGCCGGTGTGCCACAACCGTGTGACATTATAGGCCATTAACAAGTCCAAAATGCCACCCATGAGGGTCAAACCTATAAACAGCAAATATCATCCCATTTCATTCACCTATGACCATCAAAACATACCAAATAGCCAACCAAATCATGCATATTTGTCAACTAAAGTAATCACACTACAATTCATTCAATATTCATTCAATCTAACCATTCGAACCAAATCCAAACATACCAATTTGCATGGTCAAATCTCATTTATGCTCAAACATCAATCATCTAGATACTTACCATTTCAAAACCATTTCACATATCTATTAATCATACCAAAACAACTTCACATATCATACTTCTTTAAGCATATATCAAAACATATCTAGCCAAATCACATGGCTAAGTTCACTTTACAACTTATACCAAGACTAGCCTATTCATGCCATATCTAGCCATATACAATATCAAAATGTACCAAAATAAGTTCTATAGTGTGATGATGATCCAAGATGGTCCCGAGCCTTCAGTAGCTTTGACGACCTATAAAACAGATTAAACACACACACAGAGTAAGCTTTCCAAAAGCTCTGTAAGTCAATACACAAACAAACTTGATATGTAAAGCATGTAAACATATAACCACATTGGCACATTTCTTCTACAAGGTAAATTTCTCACATTTATACTTTGATTCATATTCTTAGCCAAATTGCCACATTTATCAATTCAAGAATCATAGATACATAGTTTTTCATATATGCTTTCATGTGACATATTTCCAATCCATCATAGTAAAACACATAGTCACTTACCTTATATACACATTTGATGTATAATCAACGTACCTGAATCGGACATTCATTTACTTAATCTATCAAAGCTCAGATTTATCATTCGTATTTCAGACTTGCCCGTTGAACCATAAGGAATCCAGTAGGATACTTCAAAAGCTCGAAATAGTAGTACAATGCCATCGTCCCAGACGAGGTCTTACATGTACTCAGATATTAATGCCACTGTCCCAGACAGGGTCTTACACGAATCAGAATGATGCCAATGTCCCATACATGGTCTTACACGTAAAGATCATAATGATGCCAATGTCCCAAACGTGGTCTTATACGTAAAGCTTATATTGATGCCAACGTCCCAGACGTGGTCTTACACATAATCAGATATCGATGCCACTGACCCGGACAGGGTCTTACACAAATCTCAAATCAATGCCAACGTCCAAGACGTAGTCTTACATGACGAAACAGAACAGATATCTATGTCATGACATAGCTAAACCTATCTATTCCTAGGTTCGTATGGGACTTCTCAGACACTATCACTATATCGACCTTATCTCGGAATTCATATGCATAACATCACATAGATATTCATTATCCACAATAATCATGAGAACATTTACAATTTCATATAAATGCGTTTATTTGCATAGTGACTTACCTCGGATTCTGTTTATCGAAATAAAAACGGCTACTCGTTTACTTTCGCTTTCCTGCGATCTAAATCCGTTTTTCTTGGTTCTTAATCTAAACACATTCAGAATTAATCCTTTTATTCACTAATTCATTCAATTCAATCCAAGGACACACATTTAGGGCTATTTGTAAATTAACCCTCAAATTTTCACATTTAGACAATTTAGTCCATTTTTCTCAAAACATCAAATTCACAAAATCCACTTATACACAAACTTAGCTGAATATACCTACATCACATACAAGCCCACATTTTTCATCAAATTCACAAATTAGTCCCTCAATTTGTCATTTTCTCAATTTAGCCCTATTTAGCTAAATTCCTCAAAAATTCAAGAACAAAATATATTCATCAATTACATATCTATCATTTAACACCATAAAACATCACAAAACTCAACATAACATCAATGGCATTTTACACAAACTTCATCAATTCATGAATTTGAGACATGGGTTTTAAAGCTCTCAAAGCAACAATTACAAAAATGTAGAAATTATTAAAAACCGAAACTAAATCATACCTTGAATTTAAGCTTGTATGTGCCGAAATGTGAAAGCTCTTATTCTTTCTTTCCCCTTGATATTCGGCCAAAGAAAATAAGATGATAACTATCATCTTTCAATTGTTTCTTTTACTAATTGATGTTAATAATTCAATTACTAAATTACCCTTCCATTAAACATATAAAACAATTTATTACTAAGGTTATTATGACATTCTACTATCCACTAATTCAATAATCGCTTAATTGCCATATAAGGCCCCCAACTTTACAAAGCCACAACATATAATGTGCTTTAACATATAGCATATAACTTCCACATTCAATGTAATTTCACCATTTTATCAAATTAAACACACAGACGAACAAATTAGCTTACGAAAATTTACCACATGCTTAGTCACATATTTACAGCACGGAATGTAATATTAAAATATTATACAGACTCGAATTTGTGGTTCTGAAACCACTATTCCGACTAGGGTATAAACCAGACAGTTACAGTTCTTCTTGGTTCGGGCCGAATCTTCTTGACTGACTACTGCAGAAATACATTTGTTTATTGGTATTCGTAAGGGGGTGCTACAACCACTTTATTATTTCGTTCTTAGTCAGATTTCTTTTGGCTCTATTAACAAGCTTCGGTTTTTCCTTTTATTTCTCTTGGGAGCTGAATGCATGGTTGTCTTCTAACAACCGTTGATCTGCCAAATCATGATAGAAAGGGGAAATCGCCCTTGATAAGAAGGGAGGCGCTAGTATCTGTTAGTTTTAGCAAGGTGAGTGGTTGTGGTTTAGTAAATAAAGTTTATGGATTAAGAGTATACGTTAATCTTGTGTTGTGTTGGTTATAGGTTTTGTGCTCCAGATTATTCGCACTCTTCGTTGTTGCAATCAGGTATGTATTTGTATGTGGTATTTGATGATACGCTGAAAAGCCGAAAGTATGTGCTATTTACACTGCTATGATTGTAGATTGGCAAAATGCCAAAAAGTCAAAAATATGGCGCATGATGCCACACGAGCGTGTGATCGTACGTGTGGTGAACTGAGCCCATAAACATGGGCGTTTGACTATAGAGGCTACCACGTGTGTTTTCATGGAGTGGGGCCGTTTTGGGCCATGTGGGCCCAATGGGCTCATGGGCCTTACATGGGTAAAATCCACGATAAGTGAATAATAATGGATTGGGCTACGAAGTTCGTATAGCCGTGACAGAATTTGGACTAAACGGGCCACACGAGCATGTGGGCCCACTTGAGCCGAGTACTGGACCTTGGGCTCAATTACACTATTTTTGGGCCATATAGGTTATCTGAGTCATTCGAGATGACTGTAGACCTTTTAAGGGTTGTCATCTGTGTCGAGACCCCAAAAGTAGTTAAATGACCAAAATACCCCTGAGGGGTAAAATTACTATTTTACCCCTAACCGACGAAATGGCCATTATACCCCTAGTGGTAGTTTAATTGACGTGTATATGATATCTATATGACTTGTTATGAGTATGACATACTACACACATAATATTTATGACATGACATTCTGCATTAGGTGGGATTCTGATTTGAAGGAAGCACTGTACTAGTGGCTCTGCCACGTTTTTACTGTTCTAGTGGCTTCGCCACGTATTCTGATCTTAGTGGTTGGGCCACGATTACTGTTGTTAGTAGCTTTGCTGCGTTACTATTAACAGCTATGCTGTGATATTGGTGTGTTGGCTGGGTGGGTCGACTTAGTCCCCACATGGTGTGCTAGTTAGTACGGGTGGTGTGTTGGCTAGATTGGGTTGGGTTGCATCTCTGTTCTGTATTGTTATTGTTTTAGGCTTAGGCCCACACTGCTACTGTATAGGGCTAAAGCCCAAACTAATCTTTTACTGTATAGGGCTTAGGCCCAGTCTGTTTCTGCTTGCGCTTGTTATTTGACTGATAGGGGATTACATACTGAGTTTTGCAAACTCAACCTTTCCTTTAACTGTACAGGTAATCCCTAGCCTTAATTGATTTGGAGCCGCGAGGGACAGGAGTGGCCACGTGAACACTAATTTTCCGCTTGAGACTTAGATATTTTTAATTTATGCTCGGGTTTGCTTATGTAATAAGGCCATTTGAGGTTTAACTTTTATTTAGTTTTAACTCCTTATGTCTACCTGCTAGATTAGGAAAAATAGTTTTTCAATATAATAACTGTTTCTAAAGAAAATCATGCATCTCAAATGTAAATGGTTTATAATTAGAAAAGCTTCCGCTGTTTTTAATTCAGATTAATAAACTTCTAACAAATGATATGACCAATAATTAGTCAACATGTTGTGATTTTACAACACCAATGTTTTCAATAACAATTAGTTAAAAGGGATTTAAAACTTTAGTCACGAACTTTCATCGACAAGACCAGTTTTCAAATCAACACTTCGATGTAACATGTCAGATCTGGTCATATCGTCTAGGCCGGGTTTGGGGTGTTACAAATGACATGTCATTAGGGTTTATTATAGTTTTGGCTGCTGGTCTTGGATGTCCTACCGATGGCTGAGGTCCTCCATTTGTTGTAGATTCTCCACAACTTTTATGAGCAACATTGTGTAGCCTAACATCCAGACCCATAGCTCATGTGAGTAGGCCCATTTCACAACTAGTGTGAGCAATTATAGTTACAGTTACAGTCATAGTTTGAGTGAGGATTTTCTTGTGTATCCAATGTTATATCATTGTGGTTCATCTAGTATTAAATGATATACAAATGAGTTCTGTGAAATGGCTATATGTAAATTGATTTATGTAAAGAACATTTATGAAATTGCTATATGGTAACAAGCTTTAAATGGAGTGTGTCACATATTATAAATTTCAGAGGGATGATTGAATTGTAGTTGTTATTTATGAACATTATATGTGTGATATGCTTTAAGTTATTATATATGTAAAATGAAAAGATATATGCATTAGCTACGTGGAATTAATCATTGAAAGGAGAAATTGGACATGGTATAATAAAATGGAATGCATTTTACTATTTGAATATGAGTTGGATGAATTGATTGGTAAATAGGCTATTTGAATGTTTTTACTATTTTCACATATATATGTGAAATCACTAACTTGTGAGATTTGTTGTGTGTATATGAAATGAACAAAATCATAAGTTTGTTAATGAAATTATGTATAAAATGTACAAAAATGGTTCAAATTTAGTAAGTTTACATTTTCGTTATATACGAGCTTACTAAGCATTGATTTGCTTACATTAGTTGTTTTCTTTCTTTGAAGATCATTGGAAATTTCGACCGGTTGGAAATTCAAGTCAGACTATACACACTATTTGTTCCCAAATCGGTAGAAGATTTTGAAGTTGGGTTATAAATGGCATGTACTAGGAGTTTTAAATTTAATGGTTTATAATGATGTTGTTTTAAGCTTTGGTTAAGTAAGGTTTGATGATGTGTATATATTTGGTAATTTGGCTCATGTATGTGTATATATTTGGTAATTTGGTTAAGTAAGGTTTGATGAGTGTATGTATTTGGTAATTTGGCTGTTTAATTCATGCCTTATGAAAGTGTTGAAATGAATGAATTGGTATGTGGTATATCTTTAAGGTAGTAACTTGAGATGATTGAATGTGTGTTCAGTTTGGTGTATGAAATGTGGTGCCAATGAGGGCATATTGGTTAGGCACTTAGGTTGAATGTTTTGGTATGTTTTAAGCTTGTTTGAATGTGTTTTGAAGGTATGCAAATGATTGATTTTGGTTTGGCTTGGCACCTAAGGAATGAGAAATGTTTTGGCTTGTTTAGAAGTGAGTTTAGGTACACACGACCTGGAACATAGGCTATCACACGACCGTGTGTCACACACAGCCACTCCACATGCCCATGTGGTCTATTCAATTTTGGTGAAAGTTTTTTCCACAAGGTCTCTGGTTGTTACACGGCTTGGCGACACGGCCGTGTGACCCTTGTTTTCAAATTTTCTACATTTTTTTGTTTTATTTCAAATTAGTCCCTAATTGTTTCCAAATTGATTTTTAGGTTTCATAAGCTCGATATAAGGCCCATAATTGTATTTATGCTATGAATGATCATTGGTTTTTAATACTTGTTATTTAAATTAATAATTGAATGGTTTTATGTTGTCATTTGTTTTGATATGTGTTGTAATACACTGTAACCCTAATCTGATGACTGATACGAGTTAGGGGTGTTACAATGGCTATCTAAGTCAAGTGGATGCTTTTGTGGCTACCTGTTGATCAAGTGAGTGTCTGAAGAGAAGGGAAAACATTTGAAAAGGGAAAACATTTGAAGTCAAGAATATGCCTTAGTGGCATAGCCTGTGAAATGACCTAGGGACAAAGATTCAATGGCAATGCTGAAGTGGTGAACTCTAAATAAAGTGAAACTGTCCGGCTTGAGACAATGAAAGAATGGCAAGAAATGCATGATGATGAGAAGCTAACGAAATCTACCTTGACCATTAGTCGGAAGGTGAAATGGAAAGTAAGTTGCCAATACAACTCATAAGTAAATCATTGATAAACCGTAATATGAACATATTTTAATCCCACATTTAGCATATTTTTGGATGATTTAAGCCTTGAATTGTGGAAGGTGCTCTTAATCCTTTGTTTTCATGTTTTACACTCAGGAGAGCACCGGATGATGAAAAGAATGAGAAACGGGCCCAAAACGGAGTAAATAGGCCATATCACGAAATCGACATGGCTTAGGCCCAAGACCACACGGTCGTGCTTCATTAATGGACTCGAACACAGCCTGGCCACGATTCACACGGGCACGTGCCATGGGCGTGTCCCTGACGTGACAAAGAAGTGTTTCATTCGGATTAGGGTACTTAGAGGTAAAGAAAGCCATTCCAAAAGCGTATATAAACACCCTAGAGGCCAACCTTCAAGCGGAGTTGAGTTAGGTGTCCAGCAAGGCCAAGGAGTCGAGCCAGAGAGGCCAGAATTGTGGAATTTACTCGAAGAAAGCCAGTTGATTCATCTAAAGAAGTCGGAGTTATACTCAAGACGGAGGATCTCTCCTTCAATTCCTTTAGGGGGTTTTAAAGTTTTCTTATGTTTTGTTTTATATTTTCTTCTGAGATGTATTCTTTTATCATTATGAACTAAACCCTCAGATACCTGAGGGGAATGAAACCTAAGACGGATCTTGTTATGGTTTTCTGAACTATATGATAAATACTTGATTTGTTCTTAACTATGTGTTCTTAATTCTTTTTTTGATATTACAGGATATTGATTCAAGTATTGATGTGCTTAGGCAGTGGAGCAAAAGTCCCTGTTTAAGAATAGATCTAGCATAGTTAAGCAGAGTTGATCACAACCCTAGAAATAGGATGACGAAAATCTGAACATAAATGTATGTTAATTCACAAAGTTCTTGTGAACTTATTATGGATGTATTTGATTGTAGGATTTGTGAGAAAGATGGGAGATGGGAGATGATGCTAAGACTACGCCATAGGAGCGGTGGTTTGTGCTGATATGCATATAGAGAAGAGAAAGATCGTGGCAGAGTTACGGTCAACACCAAAGGAAAAACTAAGAGAGTCATACAACTAGTTAGAAGTAACAAAACACACGAGTTTATACAAGAAGCCTCATGGCGAAGTTAAGTATGCGCATAAGATGTAAGACTCTGCATAGTGATATAAATAAGGTAAAAACGATAATTGTATTATTCAAATCGTAAACGTGATTTTACACTGTACAATGAGGTATACATAATAAGTAAAACGAGGTATTTCAAAGTAAAAGACTTAGAAATTTTATTAGTCGAATAGTTACATAGAAAATTAAAGTAGAAGTCTAAGTATGTCGGTCGTTAGGCGTAACACCCGATACTCAAATCTGGATGACCAGGTCGGGTGGAGGGCGTTACACCACTTGTTTAGTTGAGTCTACTATGGGCTAATAAAAATAGTAACATAAGCAAATGATAGTGAATCTATAAGTGAATAAATTGTATATGAATTTATATATTTAATGTTCTCTTATTTTAATTCTTTGTATTATGTTTAATACTTATATATATCTTAAATTCTGTTTTAAGTAAAGGTAAGGTTAATTCTTGATGTACTTACTAAGTTTTCAAAAGCTTAACGCATTATTTTCCAACATGTAGGTAAATGTTTGATGTGAAGCTTTAAAGGGATGTTACGACCTTAACTCATCTCATCACAACAAAAGGCCTGGAAAAAGGTATGAGATTAAACTTTGGTATTAGTTTATGGTATGTAAATAGGTATTTTGAGGTCTATGTTTGTTAATATTAGTTAATCCATTTTGTGTAGTTTAAATATTTTGATGGCTTAATGGATTTAGTTGAATTATGTTCTAAGTATATAACAAATTACATAGTATATTGATGAAACACCCCAAACCCGGCCCACGAGCCTTGACCGGATCTGACATGTTCCTTAGGAAAAACGTTAACTAAATCTTATTTGCATTTTGGAAAACTGTGATGATTTTGTGTTTGCTAAGCATGTCAGCTTTTAAAACAAATTTTGGCGTGTTGAAATAGTGAGATGTGATTCGAGTTTGTATTTTTAAGAAAACATTTGTTTTATATTTTGTAAAATAAGTGGGGTTGCCGATTTTTAGAAATGGTTATTAAGTTGTAAACCGTTGTTACTTAGGTGATAAAACATTTAGAGTTTTGTGAAAAACATTTGGTTAATTCATATACCGATTATTAAATGAAAGTTAATACTTAAAGCATAAAAATTTAAATGTCTAAGTAGTGGCCTTATTACATCTGAAAAATACCAAATAAAACTCGAAAATAAAATAATAAAAAGCGTAAATTCAACCGTTTGAAATCCCGAAAACATTCAGCATGGCCACCATATAGTCTCCGCTGACCCAGTCCATGTCACTGAGTATCATCTGAAAAGATATCCCACAAAGGGGTGAGTCAATAGACTCAATGTGTAACAACCACATAAACTTCCAAATTATTTAGGCATAACAAATTCATATATATAGCAAATATAGCAATGATGCAATCCCGAACCCAAACCTAGATAACCATCCTCTACACATCGCCCGTACCAGCAAATCACATCGTGGGGATTACTAAATCGACCCTCCATCTGCTACACACCATCGAAGGCAGTCGCTGCAGACGACTTGCACATCGCCCTTATAAATTGTGGGATAGCCACCAGATAATGTGACAGAGTCACCAGATAACAATACGTGACATAAGTCACCACATTCAGATTATGCGACATGAGTCACCAGATATTGTGGTAAAAACCACTAGATCACTTCCCCTTTTCAATATCACCCATATGCCCATGCAAAACATGCAAGAATCATGCCATATACCTTATTTCATATTCATAACAATTCACATATGTGCCATATGCCAAATGTTCATAACATTTATTAACGTAATATTAAAGGTTACGTACCTGAATACTCTGTACCATTGTATGGTACCTTTAGCCACACTCTTAACTCATATTTCCATTAACACATATATTAAATCAATACCATAAATATATCAAGAATTAGTGTGGGGCTACACACCTGGTACTAACACTTTCACTGAACCCCGAAAGTCTCGATCTAATGCTCTAGATCCCTAGTTCCTACATTCGGCCAACCCTAAGCATTTTAGCAAAAAGCCATTCGACTAAATAGTCAAATCCTGAAGGATTATCGCAACCAAAATCCTTACCTTGCTGCCGATTTGGTTACTAATGAAATCCCGAAACTTCGTGATGTTTCCCCCTTGCAATCGGCCAAACACTAGATCATTTAACTGGTTAGTTTTCGGCTTTTGAACGAATAAGAAACAGTTCTGAATCACCAGAACCCTTACCACTGACTTACCGAAAACTATTGGCAGGGAAAAGATGCTCCCAGTCTACTGCTTCAAAATCCCAAAAATCCTAAAAGAAACTGATTGCATGGTTGATTAAAAGTTAAGACAAATGCTGAATTTCGGCTTTTGTTCTACACATGTCGACAGAGAGGAAATAAGGAAGAAAAGTGGAGATTCGGCCATATCAGACTTACCTATTCCAAACCAATTTGAGAAGAGATCAAAAGAGATCTCTACTTGGTTGCTATTCGGCCAAAAACTGAGAAGAGATGAGGTGGGAAAAATTTCGGCAATGGCTTAGGAAAACAATGAAGATTCGGCCAGAACTAAAAAGAGAGAATAGGAGAAGGATAAATGATATTCGGCTTTTAGTTAACAGTAGAGATTATGAGAAAAGAAGATAAAGAATAATATGGAGGCTCAGGTATGATTCGGCTAGAGTGAGAAAGAAAAAGAAAGAAAGAATTGAGAGAAGAAAAGAAAAAGAAAAGTGTTGGTGAGGCTTAACCAAAAATTCGGCTTAAGGGATTTTGGTGACCGAATTTGTCATCCAAAAAGTTCCTTGGCCGGCCAACTCTCCCTCTATCTACTCAATCCCTTCTTTTTCTCCTAAAACTTCTCTTTGTCACTCATTCAAAATAATTGAAATAAATCAACATTTATCTTCCTACCTTAGCCGAATTTTAAAAAGAAATTGACCCCATCTAAAGCTCATCCCCTTAGTGTCCCATTGTCGTCCACCTCTGTTCCTCCTTGCTGGAAAATAAAACTCCTATTTACGTCCCTTGCTGCTCGAACCTAGGCCCTTTTACCCTGCTTGTGGCGTCACTTACTAAGGCCCTAAGTGGCGCCTCCTTGCCATTTGAACAAGCCCATTTTTATGTTTAATTTCCCCTACAAATTCTCTTAAGGCTTATCAAGCTTAGCTCCCCTTCAAGACTTAAAATACAATATTTTCTAAGGCATTCACCTACACTCTAAAGTTCTCAAAGTTCATAAAACACATTCAAATTACATACACAGGCATGCTTCCACATATATTTAAGCAAAATGCACAACCCCTAAATCCCGGATATTACAATTGAGGTGTTTTCGTGGCTTTAAATGATAATTTTATGAACGGAATTGATTGGTATATGTTTGGAGAGGTTTGGATTGAATTTGGAAATTGAAATGGCAGTGGTGTGACAACACAACTTGTGGTCGCGATAATGATTGTAGTGCTCCACTTCTCTCAAAAGATGAAGTTATGGTTGCAACCAAGTTTTTCCATGGTTGTGAAAACAACATTGTTGCGTCAAGGCTTTTCTATGGTGGCAACTAGTGATCTTAGTGACCCCCTTATCACAACAAGACATTTATATTGTCGCGATAATGAACTTTCTTGCACCAACATTATTTGTTTGGACTTCTAATTGCTACCAAATAGTAATGGATGCCAAAAATAGTTTAAAATGCCTTAAATGAGTTTAATATTGTTGAAATGATGTGCATAAAGTGAAATCAAAGACTAAGTGATTGAGTGCCTATATGTGACATCCATTTCTCGGGTTATCGATTTACTCGAGTAAGAGCTGTTGCATTTGTTTTGGTATTAGAGCCTAGATTTTCTGATTCTAGGGCCGAAAATGAGTCTAGAAGTACATGTCATATAGGATTTATTAATAGGATGAGATGAGATGAAATTTTGTCATTGATAGAACTTAAACTTGTAATTATATATTGAAGATGTTGATCAATACTTGGGAGGCTATAGATGAGGAAGTAAAAAGTAAAGCTTCGAATAAAAAGCAAGAGCGGAATAAACTCTTTCCTCTAGCTCAAATGAGCTAGGAAGACTTGCAAATTCGAGGCCTACTAGAGAAGATATGTTAAAAAAGAAAAGAACTTGATAGAGCGACAAGAGTCGAACTTGAACAAGTTCCACCTAGGGAAGAAAGACTGGCACATGAAGCTTTCTTTGATACATTAAACTAGTTCGTTCAGTATCAATGAGAGCTCCTCCTCCTCCACCTCCACCCTGTAACACCCCTCACCGGTCCTAATGATCGGTACAAATGAGTTCTATTCTCATAAGTTTAATGTCACATCAAATCTTTTATTATAATTTATTTCACACTAATGATTGTACCAATATATCATATTCCTATCACATCCTTATTAAGCATTGAAAGTCCATAATTCGATCTTTCTTACTAAACCTAAATTCAAAAGCATGTGCATGTATGCAATTTTCAAAGTTTTAAAAGAATGGCTTATTCGTCAGGTCGATCGTGTTACACAATTTAAAAAATATCAATGGTCAAAGCATTTATTTCATTTATTAAATTATTTGCATTCCTAGATCTAGACTTGTAGTCCATTCTCACTTTAATCTCTCTAGTTCATCTTTAGCATGATATATTTTTTTAGAATTCACCAAAGTTACTAACTTTGGTCACTATCATACTTCTTCATCACTATTTCCAAATCCTTTCTAAGGACAAGATTAAATACTCGAAGACGTTAGGTCTGGTGAATGTGTTTAGAAGAATCCTCATATCCCTATTTGGCTCAGATTTGAGTGATGTCTCCTGGTCCTTCCCCCTATATCCTACTAACTTTGAAGTGCCAATGGAGCCCCGAGGTTCATCTTCTTTTAACATTCACGTCCCTAGCTCGATTCCGCCTTAGAACCAAAAGTTAGGTCATTACTTTTATAGATTTTGACATTCCAAATTCTTAGCATAAATATATTGGGAATCTAAAGCCTTTCCATTTGAAGCTCTCAAAGCTCACACATACAACACATTGCCATGCATTTGAGGCTCAAAATTCCTTCCCAAAATTGTATCCACAAAACTAATATTCACATGTTCCTACATATAAGTCAATAGTTCTCAAAGGCTACAATTATCATTTCTTTCTCATCGAACAAGTCTTACACATATGCAAATTACAAAAGTATATTCTCTAAACCAAGTTCTTAAAATCATTCTATCAATAATCATAACTTCTTAATTTCTTTGTTACTTGTGCTCATGTTTGCACTTGTGTGGCATTTGCAAAAGTAGGTCTACAGAAATCCTATCTTAATTTGAATCATATACACAAATCCTAATTCATCACTTGTATATCAAATATGACAAGCTCCTATCATGAAGCTCTTCCATTAATCTGTAAGAGTCAATCAAAACTTTCTAACTCAAAAGATGACTTAAAGCGTGTCTAATGTAACACCCCAAACCCGGCCCATGCGTTAAGGCTAGATCTGACATGTCACATGAGAAAAATACACTTAAGTCCTTTACATTGTACGTAAATAGATTTGTTAAAAATCAAGGGAAATAAGTTAAATTTAAAATGATTGACAATATATTACTAACTTTGAAGATTGTTTGATAAATCGATAAATTAAAAGTAATGATTTACAAACCGTGACTTTTGAAAATTTTTTATGAAAATTTGAGGGAAAATTTCTGAGTTAAAAATATTTATGTAAATTCATATCAAATCCATTTGCATATCCATTTTAGAAATATCTTTATTTAAGTTTTTAGAAAAAATTCCATTTAAAGTAATTTGAGCAAAATCATAGGTATGTCAAACATAAAGCAAAACAAAATAATCCAAAGGCCTTATTACAACATTTAATTCAAAATATTAAAGAAATAAAGTAAACGAAATAGAAATCCAAAGTCCAAATAAAACCGTTTCTAAGGTATGGCCCCCACCAAGTCATCCATTGCCCAAGTCCACATCACTGAGCATTACCTGTAAGGGTTAAGGAAATGGGGTGAGTTACTAGAACTCAGTGTATAATCCCCTTACCGTCATCCACTGGGCCTGAATCCATTAAGCAATACCTTGGGCCTAAGCCCATTTACAAAATAATAGATAAATGAGACAAATGTAAGAATATACGCAACCCATCCCATCCGACCAATCTCTCCCCCGTACCAGCCAATCTCTCCTGTGGGGATCAAGTCAACCTACCCCGCCAGTCTCTCCAATTTGCAGTCAAACTGCCATTTATAACATTTGTGGCTGAGCCACCAGATTCATATACGGTAATATAACCAGCACACAGCCTTAATCACGATGGCACAAAGCCATATTTAAAATTTGTGGCAGAGCCACCAGGCTACACTTCTCTTCATTCAATTTTCCCATCCCATGCAATATGTAGAGATGCAACATACATAATAACATAAAATATCATATATATATAACAACCATTAATCTATTGAATACTTTTTATGAAACAACCCATTAAGGCAATATAATAATTCGGCCCACTAAGGCATTTAAACAAATCAGCCCATAGGGGCATTTCGATAAATCGGCCCATAAGGACATTTTGGTAAATCGGCCCATAGGGGCATTTTCGGTAATTCGGTCCATAAGGACATTTTCGGTAATTCAGTCCATAAAGACATTTCGATAATTTGGCCCATAAGGGCATTTCGATAAATCGGCCCATAAGGACATTTTAGTAAGTCAACACTTTTAGAGGTAATTAAGCAATCCGGCCCGTTAAGGCATTTTGACAAAAACGGCCATTGAGGGTATTTTCGTAATTCACAACCCCAGACTTAACTACTAATTGGGGCATAAAAATTGAAACTGTCCATCCGCGTCATACTGACTAAATTGACTATAACTTGAGTTAGGAAGCTCAAAATTTAGATCCGTAAATTTTTCTTGAAACTAGACTCTATATCTTCTTAATACAATTTTTCCAGAATTTTTGGCTTAGACATTTAGTACAATTTATTCCTCAAAGTTTCCCTTGCTTCACTGACTAACGATTCTGACCTCTCTTACCTTAAATTCAAATATCTCATTGTACGATTTTCATATGTTGTTCCCACTTATTTCTATTGAAAATAGGCTCACTAAGGAATCTATACATATAAACTATAACTCATAAATCACTTTGTACAATTTTAAACGATTTTTCTAAGATAGAACGGGGAGCCACGAAGTCATTCAGAACTAGTCTAGCTAAACTTAAAATATCTCAGAATATAAAATTCCTCTTCCTCCTCTATTTCTTTCATATAAAAATATACACAGTAAGCTTTAATTTGATATCTTATTTACTTTCTAATTCCCTTTCTCCTATTTTTCGTGATTTTTCAAAATCACGTCACTTCTACTGACCAAACTGTTTCATTGCAAAATATGGTTACTACTATGAATATACACACGCCTGAGTGGTCACGGATGCCGGTTTCCAGTTTTCTTCAGTATTTTGACCGAACCACAGAACATTTCATGCAAATATTTAGAGAAGTGTGAGATTACACACCATTTCAAACATGTATTCAGAAGGGTACGAAATTATATACCTGATTTGGATTCCCTAAAGAACCATTCTTCATTGCCCCCTAAAAATAAAATCGATCAAAAGTTAGTCTCGATTTCTTAAAGGTTCCGAAAGTCCAAAAGTACTCACTCACAAGAGTCACTTACCACAATCGCGATCCTTCCCTACTAGGCTCTAAAATCTGACCTTGCACTTTGGCTATTACAACGAGTTCCTAAAGTAAATAAGTGATGTACCAAATGGGTTGGCCTTCATCCAATATTCGGCCCTTCCACAAGAGCAGGAAGTTGATATCATCACCACAAAATAAAATCACATGAGCGGTGCAAAACATCAAAATAAAGAGTAACATCTTACCATCAATATTTGGCCTAATCACCCACTTACCGATCAACTTCTGAAACCAAGGGTATGAGAATGATAAGTAGCAGCAAAGGATGGCTTGATTCGGCCCTTATCATAGAGAACAAGAGGAGTTTAAAAATAAGAACAAGTGGCTAAGTTCGTCTTAGCCAAGAGATGAAAGTTTCGGCAACAAAGGAAGAATGAACAAAGATGGATTGAAGGTTACGGCACAACAAGGGAACAAGATGAACACTGGCTAGAGTGTTTAGGCCAAAACAAGAGAAAATAAGGTGAACGAATGGCTTTAGAATTTCGGCAAGCAAAGAGAAAGGATTGGAAAAGAAACACTAAAAATTCGAAAAGAAACAAGCCTTACAAACACCAAAGTTTTGCCAATGACTATAGGAAATTCGGCTACCAAGTTTTTTTCCCCTAACAAACCATGTATCATCTTTACCAAAAGATGAGTGTTGACCCCAAAATGCTTTCCAAAACATCCACCACATAATACGCCAACATGTTCCCCTCTCTTTCCATTTTCCTTCATTTTTTTCCCTCTTTTTCCCTAGTCTTTCTCCTTATCATAATCCTTAGCCATCTTCCCAAAAATTAAAGTCTTCCTTACCTTATTTGATGCCATGGCTGACACTTGGAAAGAACGCACAAAAATAAATCCAAAATATTTGCACTAGGTGGGATTCAAACCTCAGACCATTAGTACACTCCACACGACACTTGCCTCTTTACCAATAGACTCCTTGTGCTAACAAAATGCACACTTATTTCCTTAAGTCTTGATGCCACTTACCTTCTCCCCCCTTAAGAGCATAAACACAAAAATTTACCTATAGCCTCACTTGAACCCGCAACTTCATAGAAACCCCGTAACTTTCCAAATTCACTTAACTAATAAGTCAAATCTGCAATAATGCCATTCTCTTGTTCTCAAAAATTTTAAACACTCCTACGCCCAAGGTCCATTGGGCCCAATCCTACTAGGCCCAATTTTGGGTCGTTACATCTAACATTTATCAAGGCACGTTTACTAATCTCACATATAGCGGTGTTTCCATATCATTAATTTAACATAGCTAAACTAAAGTTCAATACTATCAAAGGTTCTATATTTAAAAGTTTTCTTAATTACATCAATTCTAATTTCCAATTACCAAATCATGTCATATTCATTACCGAATTCATGATAATTTGGTCACAAACTATTAGAAAATTACTTGGGAATCGCATCACCTTTAACTCATAACTTGGCATGTACACTTTAACTTGATTCAAAGGCTCGATTTTGTCCTAGAACCAAATAAAATTTATATCTAATACCACTAAATGTAACACTTCATACCTGTCCCAATGACCAAAACGAATAGGAGATGCTACTAAAGCATTTTATTAGTTAGCACAAAATTTTTCTTTTTAATAGAATGCGATTTAGCAACCTTATAATAAACCTTGAAACAATGCAAAAAATGTAAAAAATAATGAAATGTTATTTGAAATCATTATTGATCATTCAATTCTTATGAGGCACATCTAAATCATAAAACAAGTGTTTGAAGTTATCGACTTAAAGTAAAGTTATTCGGGTTGAAAGAGATAGGGGTTTTATCAAGAATTAAATCTCCAAATAATTTAAATAAAACTTTAAAAATAATATAAAATCATTCTGAAGGCTTTAAAATTAACTTAAAACCATTTAAAAATGTTTTTTGGGTGATTGAAGGTGGTCAGGGTCATGTACGAGCCTCGGAGGGCTCAAAATGGCCAAAATAGTGTAGTGGCCCTGTATAGGGTAGAGTTGTCCATGGACCGGGCCAGTTCGAGCCAAGTAAAAAATTTAGTCCCATTTTCTAGGCACGTGCCTAGCCCAACCCAAAAAATGTGCCTAAAATTTTGCCCAAGCGCGGCTCAGATAAAATTGCCAAAACTGGATCTCGGCTTTGCCTGCCTGTATTAAATTTTTTTATATAAAGATAAATTTAAAATCTATAATAAATCAAATACACTAACAACATTAAAATAAATGTTTCCCAACAAATGGGAAAAATAAAAAAATAAAAACTTGAATAACACTAAGATTAGTTCAGCTTAGCAAGCAAATACCTCGAAAATAGTAGCAAAATTAATAATAAAACAAGACTTATACAATATCCAAAAAATAACAACAAAATAGTAGTAAAATTATAGCGAAATGATAGCAAAATAATGAAAAAGCAATGGCAAAACGATAAAAGAATAACAATATTTTTTTTTTTGCAAATTTGGGCTGGGCCAGGAAAAAAAGCTTACATGAGGCCTATTTTATTTTTTTGTCCAAGCCTATTTTACGGGCCTATTTATCATTACCCTTGGTCTAGGTATCGGTACTTAGGTCCCTGTACTATAGATTTTGTTATTTTGCCAAGTAGAGGTGCAATACCTTTGGCAGGGGTATCAAACCCTAGAACCATAAAGCTGAAAACCTGTCCAAAACACTCAAAATCATGCCTAAAAATATCCATATAATTTCCATATGTTCCAAAACATAAAATTCCAATTTCAAAACACATTTTAACTCATAATTAAAGCTATACTCTCATTCAAAGCAAACCATGAAAAATGAATTAATTAAAGACATTTAAAAGACTTGAATTACAACTCAAATTCTATAATTTCATTATCCAAACTAAATCATTGTGTACATGCCAATAATCTAATTCAATGGAATTTAAACACGTACATTAAAACGTAAGAGTCTCTATGGATGATGCAATCTCCCAAGCCAACACCATGTCTTCTCGACAAGTCCATACCTATGCGTTTAAACAAATAAGGCATGAGCTTGATAAGCTTAGTAAGTAACCATTGATAATCCTAGTTTACCATTCATTATAGCTTATGTTAATTCTTATTTCCAATTATGAAGTTATACTTTTGTAGGTCATTTATCAAAAGAACTTAGATTCATTTCACTTATAAATTCATTCATTATGGTCTAAGAAGTTCAACCACATTTCAATATTATTAATCACCTTATGCACTTATGGTGTTTACCAATACATCAGTTCTCCTTCTCACTTTTTAGGTATTCATTAAAATAATTTCCTAATTATTCTCTTCTTTACTCATTTTTATGTCCACATGTATTCCCTGAATCATTCTTTTCACATTTGACTAGATTACTTTATACTTGTTCATTTTATCAAAAAACATACTTAAAACATTTTCATTTGCACTAACAAACACATAGCACATATCACTTTTGTTTTGATTATAGTAAGACACATTCACTTAGTTCATATTAGCCAATTTTAAACACTTTGCCTTAAGTAAACCTTAGTAAAATAAGACTCATATACTTGAGATCCCAACTGAATGCCATACACTTGTTGCACTAAAGGTGCAACCCAACCATCACACCAAACACTAGGGCCCTCTCTATACACTTACATGTAATGTCATAAGGCACATATTGCTGTCTATACACTAAATACTATCTTTTAACACAAAGCGCACATACTAATACATATTGGCATTCCAATTGTACCCTCACTATTTCACTAGGCTTACAAGGGCATTTGACATACAAAATTATTTATTGTATTACAAAATCCATATTCGCACATCATTTATGCCTTGTAATTCACATACACGTTTCCCATATATTCATTTCCATGTTATTACATACATAATTTATGACCTTGATTATACATAATTCACTTATTCATTAATTCCATATATCCATTTTCACATTTTTACCATGTATCTAATCTATCGACATTTTGTAGGAATTTGCAATTCATTACATACCTGGCCATAGTGACATTATTCACAATTTTGACAATAATAATATGTATCATACATGTTCACACATACCAAATTATACTTATTGGAACTTCCATGGCAAGCATTTTCTTTTAAAAATATATCTAGTTAACTTTTAACTTATAACCAAATACTTATCAAGCCACAATTATACAAATCACAAATTCTCAATGCTTTAAGCCATGAAAAATTTCACAAGTTCATTATGTAATCAATTTCATATTTATTACACAATTTTCATCAATTTAATAAATACATTAGCATAGGTAAGTAACGATATCCAATGATACTTACCTTTGGATGCTCCTACATACATAACCAAGCCTCCAACAATTAACATGCTTAAATCACAAACATGTCATATAACTTACATAAAACATGTCAATCATGCTTAAATACAAAAAAATCATTCATTAACATGTGTTAGAGTTGTGTGACCCAAATTCCTATTAAAGAAATAAACTAGGGGGATCTGTGGAGGTGAAGGTCGTAGCTACCATAGGTCCCTACTAAGCATAAAACTGGACTGGGGTTGCCATCGGGGATGTGAGGGCCGGCAGTATGGACCATGTTGTGCAAGTAAAATATGTATCAAACTACTCTGCATCTATTTAATATTAATTGTACAAGTAGAATTTGTATAAAACTACTCTCCGTCTATTTGACATTGATTAGAACATGTTTTTTTTCAACCAATAAATAGAAGTAGTCGAAACTCCTCATGTATCATTCAAATTTCAACATTAGTGAGTTTTCTTCTCCTTTTCCTGTGAATTTTTCCTGATATAGTTTCCATGTAAAATCTTTGTGTAACACCCCAAAATTAGGCATAGAGGTTTTGAGGGGATTTTAAGAAATTTAGCTTATATGTGCTTGGAATTTCGTAAGGTTGGTAATCGATAATGTTTTCGACAATGACTTTGAGTCAATTTCTTAAAATGAGTTTTAAATACCTTTGATTTTGAAAATAAGATTGATTTGTAAAAGGGTCAAAACTTTGAGTTTTTATAAAGTAATTTAACCAAAATTTAAAAATCACCCTAATACTTTCCCTCACCTACAACTATTTCACGTAAAACCTTCCCTTTTTGTTTTGTGTTTGCCGTCCCAAGTTCTTGCTAAATTTTCCCCTTCAATTTTATTTGTTAAACTTTATTCCTTTTGATTTCCATCATTTCCCAAGTATTAAACCTCCATAAAATTTCAAGAAGAACACCCAAAACACTATATATTTCTCCATTGTTGCAATTTTTGGGATTTTTGGGTTTTCGATCAAACGCTTGGATTTTCATCAACTAAGGCAACGATTCATCTTCCCATAGCTTTAAATGTTATCTAGTCTCTTAAACTGAATTTTTAGCCATTAAAATGCATGTTTAAATAAAAGCTGAAAAGTTGGTTGTTAATGGTAAATTTTGGGGTTGTGGATTAAAATGTTGTTTCAAAGTGTTTTTCAACTTATTTTAACATGATTAGAAGGTTTCTAAAGTTACTTTGAAGATTCATTAAGAATTTCTTGAGTTTTAATGAATTTTTGTCATAATGGTCCAAACTTGTCGATACCTTAAAACATGTAGTTTTGTGTAGTTTAAAGGTTGAGAATTAGTCGTAGATGAATATGTTGAACACAATTTGTTTCATGTAAAAAAATTAAAATGTAGGTTGAGATATTTGAATTTAAATTTTTCCATGTCGAAGCTTTCAGTTAATAAATGAACACAACTTAAGCTATTTTTTATTATTAAAAGTGAGTTGATGACTGATTGTTGATTCTATATTTGTGTGGTTTGCTTGTTGAAGTGTTGGAGTCAATAGGATTTTCAACGAGTAGAGACAAAGGCAAAGAAAAACTTGTCTGAACTTTTTGCTTTTTGGTGAAATATATTTCTGGTGAGTGTTTTGGAATAGATGCTCATAGATGATTCATTGTGTAATTGGGATTTTAGAGGTAGCCTAAATGTACTCTTAATTCTGAGAGTAAGTGTTCTCACAGCTATGATAAAATGAGATATATGTATGCTTGTGAAATTGTGGAATTATGAATATATATGAGATGCTATGACATATGCTATAAGTTTATGATGGCTGATGTGAAAAAGAATATGTGGGTATGTTACTCATGCCATGTGATAGTGATTATATTGTGCTATTCATGTGAATATGCAATGAATATGTGTAGAAAATCGGTAAGTGAATATGTGATAATAATGTGGATATTTTGGCCTTATGATCTTATGAGACCGTTGGATATAGCTGGGATGCCATAAGATTGTGAGTACTCACCTTTGTGATGTGATATATAGGGTATTGAGGCCCATAGATAGTTTCTGGAGAGATATGGGAATGTGAGCTAAGCTCCATTCACTGGGATATGTGTGTTTGGTGTGTTAGAGAGTGTTAGCTATATGCTTCACTTACGGGACATGTTCAAAATTTTAAGTCATTTTGGTGTATTGGAGATCCGCCCATCCGATGTGTGGTGATAGAGTCCACTTTATGTTTCATGATCTCAAGAGCCAAACTATCATAAAATGTGGCTGGAAGTGATTAAATATGATTAATATGTGTTGTAATATATAGTTAAATATTCATGTGATTAATGTGTAAATATTCATGAAATATGATTAAATGTGTAAAATATGACATAAGAGTAGAGGATGTTATGATTATGTTGCATGACTACTTTGTTGATGCATAATGACTTGTTTACGTAGTGGTTATTCTAGGCATTCACTAAGCTTGTTAAGCTCACCCACTCCTTTTTAACCACGACAGATAAGTAGTGCCGATATGAACGGTGTGGTCTCAAGGTGGGATCCAAGCCAGAGCTTTAGTTGCTATTAGCAGGTGTTCTTTTGATTATTTGTGTTTTGGGGAATAAAAGGCAATGCACTAGATTTTATGTTGGTTTTGCTATGATCTTTAGTTGATTGCATGCCTATTAACCTTGATTATTTATGGACTTAAAATATGATGTTGAGATTGTTAATTGAGACATTTCGGTGTTTATTTTATGAGACAATTGATGCATGTCGTTTAGAACCTATTTGGAATAAACTATGTGACGATGAATGCTATGTTTTTATGGTCTAGAACAGAGGTATCAATATTCGGGTTTTAAAAATGATACCTCTATGATTTTTGAAAGTGCAGGATATGATTTTGTAAACTGGTATGATATTTTATCACGAGTATCGATATTCGGGGTAAAACTATCGATACTTTTCCAATGGTACCGATATTTTTTGAAAGTTGGGTTTTTAAGTCAAGAAACAATAAGCTAGTTCGGTATTGATTTTCCAAGCAGTATCGGTGCCACTTGTGAGAATTATCGATACCACTTTTTCAGTATCAATACCTACGTAACAATTGTGAAAATTTTGCTAAGTGGTCCTAATACAAGTTTAGTACTTATTTTATGTTTATTTAATGAATGCTTGGCATGTTATATCGATAAAGTTAGAAATGTATGACTTACAATTCATGTGAATGCTATGTTAATAAATAAAAAAGAAGATGGATGTGTACGAATGTAACGATTTGAGATGAGCATAATGCGAGACAGTGGTGTAGCATCCTAGTACTCAAGCTCAACGACTAGGCCGGGTGTAACACCCCTAACCCGTATTTGTCGCCAGAGTAGGGTTACGAGGTATTACTGATCAATTAACAACATATAGAATACATTTATCAAACATAAAGCATTTGTACCCATAAATCACTCAACACAATTACATTTTCCCTTATAAGGGCCTACGAGGCCTTAAATATGCTTTAGAAGTGGTTCGGGACTAAAATTAACATACGAAAATTTTTAGAAACTTAGAAAAATTTCAAACTACTGGGGTCACACGCTCGTGTGAACAGGTCGTGTGCCTCACACGGATCCAGACACGCCCGTGCCTCAGATCGTGTGGAAACAGGGCATACACACTGACTTGGGTCACACGTCCAACCAAATGCCTGTGTGCCTAGCCCATGTACCCTTCGAAGTGGCCACATACGCTTGTGTGTCAGGCCGTGCCAAACCTGTAGGGTATACTAACTTATGCAACACGGCCAAGTCACACACTCATGTGCTAAGCCGTGTGCCAATTAGGGGGTATACTGACTTGTACCACGCGGCCAGTCACACGCCCGTGTGTGAGACTGTGTGGAGCATACTGACTTCAATTTAACTTCAATAACAGGGGACACACGGCCTTGTAACATGACCATGTGTCACACACCGCTAAGACACACGCTCGTGTCTCTTTCCATGTGGACAAAAATAGGCCATTTTCTAGGCCAATTTGCCACCCCAACTTCAATGTTCCTACACAAGGCAAAATGGTACCATTTTCATACACAAAGGGCAGCCAAATCAATCACAATTCATGCTATACAAATACAACCATTTCACTTAGCCAAATACATGTCAAAACAATATCAAACAATATGGCTCATTTACCATAATTCACATAACCATTTTAACTTCCATAATGTCTTGGTTACAACCATGCCAAAACAATTCATCTCACAAGGCATTATAAACATCTTACAAAAGTCATTAACAACCATTTCTAATAACCAAACACGCATCAATATTAACATAATTTACAAGCCAAATCTCATGGCTATGATCATAACCAAAATACCACATCTAGCCTATACATGCCATATGCCATAAATGTATATTTCAAAAGTACCAACTTAGATTTTGATAGTGTAATGATGTTCCCGATGACTCTCGGATCCAAGCTAGCCTTGATTCAATATAAAACATAGAAAAATAACACGAAGTAATCTTCATAGCTTAGTAAGCTCGTATGTGAACAATAAGCAACTATCACCATTCATTCATCATTCAAATAATAGAAAAAGATATATAACAATTCTATGAAATCTCAAAGCTATCAAATGGTTATCCACATAACTTATCAATGAACTCATCAATTCCATAATTTTAGTACTCAATTCATTACCGTACGTACCTGTACCATCTCGTACCAATCTCATACTCAACAACATCTTTCATTTACCCATTGAACCATTCGAAATAGGAATCAGGTATTCAAGGATCTCAATCAATAAGTACCTATACCATGGCCCGAAGCCAAATCAAGGTAACTTATCCCCAGAGCACCTATATCATGGCCCGTAGCCAAATCAAGGTAACTCATCTCCGAGATACCTATACCATGGCCCGAAGCCAAATCAAGGTATAGCTCGCACCTAAAGTGCTGATATCGTCGCCCGAAGCCAACACAATAACCTAATGACATGTCACTAGCATCCTAAACTTTTCCTAAGGTTCAACCGGGATTTTATGCTTGTCGATTCATCGTCGAACATATCCATAGAGTTGTATTCACAATTCAAACATTATCCGTAATCTCGTAATCACAGTTTATGAAATATCAAAGCATTAAACATACATTTATAATGAAATTACCACATACGAACCTACCTCGTATTCGTAATTGACGGGTAGGGTCGACTACCTGATAACCTTTTTTTTCCCCTGATCTAAATCCAAATTCTTTCTTTCTTGATTTATATGAATTGAAAATTAACTTATTTATTCAACCATTCATTCAATTTAATCAAAAACATACATTTAGGCCTATTTGCACATTAGCCCCTAAACTTTCACACTTTTAACAATTTAATTCTTATTTCACAAAACACAAAATTCACACAATTCAACAAAACCCATGCTTGGACGAATTATATATAGGTCTCTAGCAGCACAAAAATTTCATTTATTTCACATTTCATCCACTCAATTTGCACATTTCAGAATTTAATCCCTATTATGCATTTTCATCGAAAATCAGTTAACAAAACATGTAAAACTATCATCAAGCTTTCATATTTCAACCTTAAACATCAAAGAACTCATAGAATCAACAATGGAAACTCTCCAAATCTTTAACAGTTTCAAAATTAAAGGTACGAGCTAGCTAGATTGAGCTGCAACTATTACAAAAACATAGAAATAATAAAAAACCGAGCTAAAACCGTACCTTAATCACGCTAAGAGTTGGCCGAATATCTCAAGCCCTGAAATGGCTTTCTTCTTCCTTTTATTTTCGGTTGAAAAGATGAGAATATGAACAAATTTTCCTTTTGTTTTATTATTATTAACATTATTTATCAAATACCAAAATTAACCTTAATTCTACAACATAAAAATCACTTAATGGTTGCCCAAAATTGTCTCATCACCATTCAAATGGTTTAATTACCATTAAGGCCACCATTTAAAAACCAAAGCTATTTGACACCTTTAGCAAGTAGAATGCAAATTTTACATTTTACGCGATTTAGTCCTTTTTACCGAATTAAGCATTCAAACAGTAAAATTTCTTTACGAAACTTTCACACAATAATTCTATGATGATATAAACACATAAAATAATATTAAAATAAATTTTCTGACATTAGATCTGTGGTTTCGAAACCACTATTTCAGTTTAGCTAAAACTGAGCTGTTACAACTCTTCCCCTTAGGGATTTCGTCCCTGAAAATCTTACTAGTGAATAGGTTTGGGTATTGTTTTCTCATAGCATCCTCGGGTTCCCATTTAGCTTCTTCAACTCCGTGTCGATGCCATAATACTTTCACTAATGCGATTCTCTTATTTCTCAGCTCTTTGATCTCACGAGCTAAAATTCAAATCGGTTCTTCACTGTATGATAAATCTGATTGTATCTCGACTTCAGTTGGAGAAATAACGTACGAAGGGTTTGATCGATATCTTCGTAGGATTGATACGTGAAACACATTATTTATCTTTTCTAACTCAAATGGTAAGGACAACCAATATGCCACCGGCACAACTCGCTCAGTAATTTCATACGGTCCGATGAATTGCGGACTCAATTTCCCTTTCTGACCAAACCGTCACATTTTTTCCACGGTGACACTTTCAAAAATACTTTATCCCCAATCTAAAACTCAATATCTTTCCGTTTCAAGTCTGCGTACCATTTCTGTCTATCCGAAGCTGCTTTCAAACTATCACGAATTACTTTCACTTTTTCTTCTGTTTCTCTGATCAGATCAACCCCGTGAATCTTATTCTCACTAAGCTCAGTCCAATACAACGATGTTCTACATTTATGACTATATAGAGCTTCGTATGGTGCTATCTTTATACTTGATTGGAAGCTATTATTGTAAGCAAATTCAATCAGCGGTAGATATTTCTCCCAGCTACCTTCAAACTCAAGAATGAAACAATGCAACATATGCTCAAGTATTTGAATAACTCATTCGGATTGACAATCCGTTTACGGGTGAAACGCAGTGCTAAAACGCAACTTTGAACCTAAAGCTTCTTATAATTTCTTCCAAAATCGCAAAGTAAATATTGGATCTCTATCCGAAACAAAAGATAGGGCAACACCATGTAATCTTATAATTTTAGAAATATACAAGTCAGCTAATTTATCAAGCGAGAAATCTGTATGTACCCAAATGAAATGAGCTGATTTTGTCAATCTGTCAACAACAACCCAGATTGTATCTTTCTTTTTCAGAGATAACGGCAAACTCGTTACGAAATCCATTGTTACTCTATCCCACTTCCACTCAAGAATCATAATAGGCTGTAATAAACTTGACGACACTTGATGCTCAGCTTTGAATTGCTAACAAATCAAACATTTTGAGACAAATTCTGAGATATCTCATTTCATGCCGTGCCACTAATAATGTAACACCCCAAACTCTGCCTAGACGTTATGGCCGAATCTGGCGATATCACATTGAAGTGTTTTTCGAAAAGAACATTTCATTGGAAAATCCATTCTATATTAAAACTCGTTTATAATCATAACATAAATTTAAGGGTATCTTGTTCATTGAAAACTCAAGTTGTCCTTAGCAGTTTGTCGATCATATTAATTTGTTATCACATTTAAAACTATGTTTGATGCGGAAGCTTTTACAGTATTTTACGAAAACGTGGTGTTTTAAAAAACATTCATCTTTTGAAAATCAACGTCCTACTACTATCAGTAAGAATTTAAATAATTAAAATCCCAAATTAACAGTTTAAAAATTTAAAGAGGCCTTATTACAAAACAAATACCCAAATTAAATTATTATAAATAAAAATCCAAAATAGAAGCAGGTGCGGTTGTGTGGCCACCTCCGAGTCCCTCACAGCACCGATTAGCCTAAGATTGGGGATTACCTGTAAGATAAACAAAGGGGTGAGTTTATGAAAACTTAGTGTGTAACCCCATATAAGCAAATAGGCAGTCATGCAAGTGTAGTCTGGGCCTCAACCTTAATCAATATGATTCGATTGATTGGGCCTTAGCCCATTCTGATTTCGATATCGGTGTGGGCCTTAGCCCATTCTGATGTGATAATGAGTTCAAACAAGCAATCCAAAATCCTACCTAACCAGCCTCTACACTCTACTCCATCCAGCCTAACACTCCATGTGGGGATAAAATCACCCACCCATCTTTATACTCCAAAATTAGCACTGACAGGTGCGGACTAAAAGCGATATTTGCAAAAGCAATTTGCGATCTGATACACTTCCTCCAATCATAATAATCCCATCCCATGTAACATATCATACACTTATACAACATATATATAGTGGCATGCTCATATACAGTCATACATAACATAAAACATATAGTCATTTTATAACATAGGGGCATAATAGTCATTTTACCACATAGGGGCATAACAGTCATTTTATATCAATTTTGGGGTCTAGGTTGACCCATCAGTAGGTTCACAGTTGTCTCGGGCGACTCGTGCAACCTTAACAGTCAACAGTGAAAATGGGCCCAAGGCCCATAATACGGGCCCATATGGGCGCACACTCTCGTGTGGTCCACATAGCCCAATTGGTCTCGGTCATGAAAATTACACAATTTGGCCCACTTTTCTCTACACGTTCGTGTGGTTTACCCGTGTGGGGCTGACAAGCCCGTTGGGCTCATACAACCCATTTCGGCCCAACGTGGCCCAAAACGGCCTAAACCACGAAATCGCTCATGGTGGCCTTATTTTCATGTACTTATACAATCATATACTAATTCATAAAATCACATGAAAATAAATTTCTCAAATCTCAGATTAGTGATCCCGAGATCACTGTTCCGGCTAGCCCCTAAATCGGGCTGTTACAAATTCAATACCAAACTCAACCTTTTTGATAGGTGGTAAACCCGGTAACTCTTCGGGAAATACATTTGGATACTCGCATACAACAGGTACTAATTCAATCTTTGTTTCTGTCACTTTTGTATCAAGTACATAAGCAAGATAAGCTTCCCACCCCTTTCTCACAAATCTCTGAGCTAACATAGACGAGATCACAACCAGCAAACTATTTAGATCATTAGATTCAATTCTAATAGTCTCATTATTCTGACAATTCAGTTCAATTGTCTTTCGTCTACAATTCACTATAGCATCATGCATCGTTAGCTAATCCATACCCAAAATCACATCAAATTCATTGATTAGTCTAAAAACAGAAATCCTGATACATTAAGGAACAATTTTTGCAGACTTTGTCAACCAAAACACATTTGCCTAAGGGGTTCGATACTCTAATCACAAATTCAGTAGACTCTACAGGCAAATTCGTACTAGATACTAAATTCATACATATATCAGAATGAGTTGATCCTGGTTCTATCAATGCAATCGCATTAGTGTCATAGAGAGTGAAAGTACCAGTGATAACATCTGGAGATGACGCTTCTTCGCGAGCGCGAATAGCGTAGGCTCTAGCAGGTGCTCTGGCCTCGGATCTCACAACTGAATCCTTTGTCCTCCTTCTACTACCACTTACGTTTCTGTAAATTCTGGGTGGTCTACCTTTATTCGACGTGTTACTTGGTCTCACATTCTGAACTTTATATTTCTCATCCAGCTCAGGGCAATCTCGTATGAAGTGGTCTAGCGAACTACATTTGTAACAAGCTTTATTACTTTTACTTCACCATTCACCAAAATGTCGTCTCCCACACTACTGAGACTCGGGTTTGTTGTCTCTCACACAGCCAACACTCGATACTGATGTAGCTTGAGCTTTAGAACCTGAGTATTGTTTTCTACGATCTCTGTTTGAATATTCGTTTGAAGCATTTGGGCGAGCGTACGAATCTCTGGACTTCTTTGATGAAGAATGATACGGCTTACTCATCAATATTTTTCTCGAGTCTCTAGCTTCTGAATATGTTTTTATCTTTTCTTTGCTAAGATCCTCAGCTTTACAAGCCCTTTCAACCAGAACGATAAATTCTTTCAACTCTGGAACTCCGAATAGTAGTTTTATATCTTCGCTCAACCCATCAACGAATCGTTTACACATAATCTCTTCGGTAGAAACATACTCTCTGGCATATTTACTCAACCGTACAAATTCTCTTTCATACTCGACTACTGTCATTTGGCCTTGTCTTAATTCTAGAAACTCTTTGTGCTTTTGTTCGAGAAATCTTTGACTGATGTATTTCTTTCAGAATTCTGATTGAAAGAACTCCCAAGTAACCCGTTCTTTCAGAACCACATATACCAACATGTTCCACCGTTGATACGTGGTGTCTCTCAGCAAAGATACAACACATTTAATACATTCATTAGGAGTACAAGACAATTCATCGAATACTCAAATCGTATTTTTGAGCCAGAATTCAGCTCTCTTAGCATCATCATCAGTAGTAGCCCGTAACTCTTAAGCCCTATATTTATGAATCTTATCTACTAGCGGCTTGTTAAACCGTACTTAAAGAACAACATGGATTTGTTGAGGAATAGGTGGGGTGGAGGTTGTTGGCCAGCCAGATTTGTTTGAACAAATTTCGTGAACCACTCATTCATTATTTGGAAAAAGGCTTGTTTAGCCTCTCCCTCGTGGCTACTCGTTACAGGCCAAGAATCAGATGGCTCTACCCCTTGAGTGGGAGTGGCGCAGGTGCATTACTCTTTACATCATCAGCTACAGCTCGTTTGGGATCCATTACTATACGAAAACACAATTTAAGCTGTCAGGAATCATTACACTATCACAAAGTATATATGGTATGTATAGCTAGACTCTCACACACGCTACGTTAGCCCTAGAATCGACTAAATCATTGCTCTGATACTAATAAAATGTAACACACCTAACCCGTATCCATCGCCAGAGTAGGGTTACGAGGTATTCCCAATCAATTCACAATATATAGCACACATTTATCAAACATAAAGCATTCGTTCTCATAAATCATTCAACACAATTACATTGCCCCTTATAAGGGCCTAAGAGGCCTTAAACATGCTTTAGAAGTGGTTCGAGACTAAATCGATAACATACAAAAATTTTTAGAAAATTAAAAATATTTCAAACATACATGGGTCACACGCTCGTGTGAATAGGCACACGACCGTAGACACGCCTGTGTCTCAGGCCGTGTGGAAACATGGTATACATACTGACTTGGGTCACAACCATACGCCAGTGTATCTAGCCCGTGTACCCTTCGAAGTGGCCACACATGCCTGTGTACCAGGCAGTGCCAAACCTATAGGGTATACTGACTTATGCAACACGGCCAAGTCACACGCCCGTGTCTAGGCTGTGTGCCAATTAGGGGGGTATATTGAACTGTACCACGGCCAGTCACACGTCCGTGTGTGAGACCATGTGAAGCATACTGACTTCAATTCAATTTCAACACCAGGGAACACACTGCCGTGTAACATGACCGTGTGTCACACACGGCCGAGACACACTCTCGTGCCTTTGCCCGTGTGGACAAAAATAGGCCATTTTCAAGGCCAATTTGCCACCCCAACTTTAATGTACCTACACAAGGCAAAATGGTACCATATCTATACAAAGAGGGTAGCCAAGTAAATCTAAATGGTACCATATCTATACAAAGAGGGTAGCCAAGTAAATCCCAATTCATGCACAATTCATGCTTTACAAATACAACCATTTCACTTAGCCAAATACATGTCAAAACAATATCAAACAATATGGTTCATTTACTATAATTTACATAACCATTTTAACTTCCATAATGTCTTGGTTACAACCATGCCAAAACAATCCATCTCACAAGGCATTATAAACATCTTACAAAAGTCATTAACAACCATTTCTAATAACCAAACACACAATAATATTAACATAATATACAAGCCAAATCTCATGGCTATGATCACAACCAAAATACCACATCTAGCCTATACATGCCATATGCCATAAATGTATATTTCAAAAAGATGTTTGATAGTGTGATGATGTTCCTGATGACTCCCGGATCCGAGCTAGCCTTGATTCACTATAAAACATAGAAAAATAACACAAAGTAAGATTCATAGCTTAGTAAGCTCGTATGTGAACAATAAGCAACTATCACCATTCATTCATCATTCAAATAATAGAAAAAGATATATAACAATTCTATGAAATCTCAAAGCTATCAAATGGTTATTCACATAACTTACCAATGAACTTATCAATTCCATAGTTTTAGTACTCAATTTCATTACCGTACGTACCTGTACCATATCGTACCAATCTCATACTCAACCACATCTTTCATTTACCCGTTGAACCATTCGGAATAGAAATCGGGTATTCAAGGATCTCAATCAATAAGTACCTATACCATGGCCCAAAGCCAAATCAAGGTAACTTATCCTTGGAGTACCTATATTATGGCCCTTAGCCAAATCAAGGTAACTCATCTCAGAAATACCTATACCATGGCCCGAAGCCAAATCAAGGTATTACTCGCACCCGAAGTGCCGATATCGTCGCTCTAAGACAACACAATAACCAAATGACATGTCATTAGCATGCAAAACTATTCCTAAGATTCAACTAGGATTTTACGCTTGTCGAATCATCATCGAACATATCCATTGAGTCATATTCAAAATTCAAACATTATCCGTAATCTCGTAATCACAGTTTATGCAATATCGAAGCATTAAACATACATTTCTAATAAAATTACCACATATGAACTTACCTCGTATTCGTAATTGATGGGTAGGGTCGACTACTCGATAACCTTGTTTTTCCCCCGATCTGAATTCGAATTCTTTCTTTCTTGATCTATATGAATTTAAAATTAACTTATTTATTCAACCATTCATGCAATTTAGTCTGAAACATACATTTAGGCCTATTTGCACATTAGCCCCTAAACTTTCACACTTTTAACAATTTAATCCTTATTTCACAAAACACAAAATTCACACAATTCAACAAAACCCATGTAACACCCCAAACCCGGCCAATACGCCATGACCGAAGCTGGTATGTCACTGAGGAAAATACTTTGAAGAAAAACGAGTTAACGATTTAATTTTTGTGAAAAAAACCCTTTGAAAATTCTATATTTGTCGAAACTACATGTTTAATAAGTTAAAACTGAAAATTTATTTTGAAATTACGTAAAACTTTAAAATAGGCGAATAAATCATAGGTTAGAAAACATTTATATCATTTTAAGAAAACTCGAATTATTACTTTGAAAACCATTTGCATTTGAATGTAGAAACTTAATATTTGAAAATCATTTAAAATATCGAAAACACTTAAATTGTTAAAATTGTTAAATGACTTAGGTTACCCGATGGTAACGTTTTTAAAACCATCGCGTTGTGTAGTTTAGAAAACTTTGTGCTCAATTTATTATAATAATCAAGAAATTCATAACCCATATTTAAAACATACTCAAAACATAAAAATAATCCAAACCATAATTTAGAGAGGCCTTATGACAAACCCACAAAATATAAAACCAAATTTAAATAAAGTAAAGTTTTCAAACCAAAGTTCACGTAGAACCGAAATTTATTGCATGGCCTCCTCGAGTTCATCCGGCTCCTCATCCGCGAACTCACGAATCACCTGAAATGATAAGGGAGAAGGTGAGTCACCAAGACTCAGTGCATATTCCCTCTCCTGGGTAAATGCCACATACTTACACAAAATTATAACAAAGCATATATATATGTATAATGCACCCAACCTAGCCATTCATAACTCCTTTTCTACCCCGTGTGGTACCAAACCACTGGTGGTGCCAAACCACTGGTGTCCCGAGGACACAAATGTGATACCAAATCACTGGTGACCAAAGTCACGAATAATCAAATGTGGGACCAACCCACGTGTGATACCAAATCACTGGCGACGATCCCATATCTCAAAAGTGGGGCCAACCCACGGTGGAATTAATCCACAGGGACAAGACGCTATGAGGTCCCAAACCTCTGGTGTCCGAAAACACGAATGTGATACCAAATCACTGGTGGTGCCAAACCACTGGTGACCAAAGTCACGAATCATCAAGTTGTGGGGCCAACCCATGTGTGATACCAAATCACTGGCAGACAATCCCATTTCTCAAAAGTGGGGCCAACCCACGGTGGTGTTAACCACAGGAACGAGTCGCTATGAGGTCCCAAACCTCTGGTGTCCGAAGACACGAATGTGATACCAAATCACCGGAGGTACCAAACCTCTGGTGTCCGAAGACACGATATAAATCTTCCCCCTCCTCTCATATTGCCAATATCAATGCAATAGATAAACAAATCATGTCACATACTTTGATATGTATCTCATAACAAATATCATAAATCGTAGATCATGATTTCAATCCACATATATTAACAACATAATGAAATGGACTTACCCGAATCCTCATTCATACCATCATGATATCATATCCAAATCTCATCGATTTTCCCACTTTCATAATATGATTAGTCATAACACACATAAACATACATATATAAACCAAGTTATAAAGTGTGTAAGATACACACCTTTCACCAAAGCAATAACTAATGTCCGAAGATCCAATCTACTACTAGATCACCTTGTCCTACAATCGGCCAATATTAAGATTATGAACAAGGGCCATTCAGCCATATCACTAAATCCCAAAAGCCTTAGACTTTCTCAACCAACTTAAATAATATCGAATCCTTACCACTTGACTTACCAACTTCGATCGCTAAAGGAATGGGACTTAGATCGATTGCTTCCAACGTCCGGAGAGCCTAAAAGAAATCGGTTCCTAAAATGGTTAGAACCTTTGCAAACCAATGCCCATAGATTCGGCCTTAGTCCACAAGAAAAATAACATAGAGACGAGAAAAGAATTGAAGAGAATCGGCCATGTATACTTACCCTTTTCCAAAATCGATTGAAGAAAATCAAAGAGAGTTTCCCCTTGAATATTCGGCCAAAAATAAAGACTAAAAGAGAGGAAGAAGGTTCGGCTATGGTTGATTTGTATTAGCAATAAGGATTCAATTAAAGTTGAGAAGAAGAAAGGAAAACAAAAGAAGAAGATGGAAGAGATTTCAATGGAAAGGAATGTTTATGGCTTTGAATAAAAATAAAAGAAAGTAAAGAGAGATGGAGAGATGGAAGTTTCGGCCAAGAGAGAATAGAAGGAAATTGCGATTTGAACAATATTGAAAGAAAGAAAAAAAGAGAGATGTGGGAGAGAGAGGTTCGGCCAACACCTATTTTGCCTAATAGAAATGTGCACAAAATGCCCAAAAATCAAATGTTGATTCGGTTTCAAAAGAGCAAATGAAAGAAAGGGAAATGGTATGGTTTGGTTCAACAAAAAGAGGCTAAAATCAAAAGCAAAAATGCACCAAAAATGCACAAGACACATTACTCGCCAAAGGAGAGTTTTTGGAGAGGGAAAACAAAAATGCCAAAAGATGATCAATAGGAGAAATTGACCAACTATTCCCCCCAAGCTACTTACAAAATTCGGGCCACCCCTAGACACCCATACCGTCCACATTCATGCACTAAAGGCCATCAAAGAGTTTCCAAAACATTCTCCATATACCAAGCCTTTTGTCCCCTCTTAATACCATAACTTCAAGATTCTTATCCCCTATCTCAAGCTTTCCTTTTCCAAAATTCAACTTACCAAAAACAATAGTCCAACCTATCATAAACATAGGTTGACCGTCCATCAATGCTAGACACAAAAATAAAGTCTTCAAAAATGCTTTCCATGATACTCGAACCTCTAACCTCAAGCCACCTTTCAAGCTCCTTGACCAATTTGCCACTTACTCCTCTTATGCTTTCATTTAACACTTAAATTAACTTAAGTGCTAAGCTCACTTAATCCACTTCATTAAATAAACCATACTAAAAATTTATTCTAGCTTCCTAAAATAAAATCAAGCCTTCACAAGACTATGCTAACACACAAAATTCATACTCGAGCCAACACAAATGATACTCAAATTTGGGGATATTACAATTCTACCCCCTTAAGAAAATTTCGTCCTCGAAATTACCTGATCAAAAAAGTTGAGGATACTGCTGCCTCATTGCATCCTCCAGTTCCCATGTAGCTTCTTCCACGCCATGATTCTGCCATAAGACCTTCACTAAAGGAACTATCTTCTTACGCAAAACTTTCACATCTCGATCTAGAATTTGCACAGGTTCCTCTTCCACCGTCAAATCTAGACTTACTTCTATTTCCTCTATTGCCACGACATGCGATGGATCCGAACGATAACGTCTAAGCATAGAGACATGGAACACATCGTGAATCTGACTCAGTTCCGCTGGCAACTCAAGCTGATAAGCTACTGGTCCCACTAGTCTCAACACCTTGAACGGTCCAATAAACCTTGGACTTAACTTGCCTTTTCTTCCAAATCTTAACACTTTCTTCCATAGCGAGACCTTCAGAAAAACTTTGTCACACACGGCAAACTCTATATCTCTCCGCTTGAGATCGGCATATGACTTCTGCCTATCCGAAGCTTCCTTCAGACGAGCCTGAATCATCTTAACCTTATCCTCAGTCTCTGCAACCAACTCTGGTCCTAACATCTGACGCTCACCCAACTCTGTCCAACATGTAGGTGTGCGAGACTTCCTACCATACAACACCTCATATGGAGCCATCTTAATGCTTGCCTGAAAACTATTGTTGTATGCGAACTCAGCTAACGGAAAAAACTCTTCCCAGCTGCCTCTGAAGTCCAAAACATATCCTCTCAACATATCCTCCAAAATCTGAATAACTCTTTTTCCATTGCCTGGTCGATCGGTGTGGATGAAATGCGATGATCGAAATCCAATCGCGTACCCAACGCCTGATGTAAAGCTCTCCAAAACCTCGACGTAAATCTGGGATCTCTATCCGAGATGATCTACACAAGTACACCGTGCAACCTCACTATCTCAGCCACATACAACTTAGCTAACCTCAAGTGAATAATCCATCCTAAGCAGGAATGAAGTGAGTGACTTAGTCAAACGATCCACAATCACCCATCTCGAGTCCTTCTTACAAGGCGTAAGAGGTAATCCACCGACAAAGTCCATAGTAATCCTCTCCCACTTCCCACTGTGGAATCTTCACCTACTGAAGTAACCAGAGACGGAAGCGATGTTCAGCCTTGACTTGCGACACATCGGACATTTGCCCACAAACTCAATTACCTCCCGCTTGCACTGCCACCAAAAGCGCTCTCTTAAATCTCGATACATCTTGCTACCTCGGGATGTATAGCATATGGCTGCTATGGCGTCCCAAAGAATCCTTTGCCTTAACTCAACATCCTTGGTATACAAGCTCTTCCTTTAAAACGCAAAACTCATCATCTTTGGACAAACTATAATCCTCTAAACCACCATTCTGAACCCGCAACCTCCGATCATTCAAACCATCATCCTCCAACTACTTCTCCTTGATCTGATCTAACCAAGTCGACTTAACTTGCAATTCTGCCAAAAGACTCCCATCGTCGTACAAGCTAAGACGAGCAAACATCGATCTTAAATCCGATACAACCTTACGGTTCAACGCGTCTGCTACCACGTTAGCCTTGCCCGGATGATACTCGATCGAATAGTCGTAGTCCTTTAACAACTCAATCCATCTACGTTGCCTCAAGTTCAAGTCCTTCTGAGTCAAAAGGTACTTAAGACTCTTGTGATCCGTGTAGACTATCGACTTCTCTCCGTACAAATAGTGTCTCCAAATCTTCAAAGCGAAAACCACTGCAGCTAATTCCAAATCATGCGTCGGATAATTAGCCTCATGTGGTCTCAACTGCCGAGATGCATAAGCCACTACCTTCCCTTCTTGCATCAGCACACATCCCAGACCAGTATGTGATGCATCACACTAGACCGTGAATTCCTTGCCTGCCTCAGGTTGAATCAAAACCGGAGCTTCAGTCAGAATCTTCTTCAACTTGTCGAAACTATCTTGCTGCTTCTCGGTCCATACAAATAGAACTCCTTTCCTCAACAACTTAGTCATTGGTGCAGCGATCAAAGAAAATCCTTCCACAAATCTTCGATAGTACCCCGCCAGACCTAGGAAACTCCGAATCTCAGCCACTGACTTAGGCGGCTTCTAGTCCAACACAGCTTCAACCTTCCGAGGATCCACTCTAATCCCCTCGACTGATACAACGTGACCCAAGAAAGTCACCTCATTAAGCCAGAATTCGCACTTACTAAATTTGGCATACTGGTGCTTTTCCTCAAAAAATCGCAACACTACTCGTAAATCGCATCATACTCCTCCTCCGACTTGAGTATATCAAAATATCGTCTATAAAAACCACAACAAACCGATCCAAAATCGTTGGAATACCCGATTCATCATATCCATGAATGCCGTCGGTAGCGTTAGTCAATCCAAATGGCATCACGAAACTTCGTAATGCCCGCATCGAAAGTGCGCAAAAGCCGTCTTATGGATATCGACCTCTTTCACCTTTAGCTGATGATATCCAGACCTTAAATCAATCTTGGAGAAAATCGCAGCCCCTTTAAGTTGATCAAACAAGTCATCTATCCTTGGCAAAGGATACTTGTTTTGATCGTCAACTTAATTTAACTGGCGGTAGTCAATACACATCCGCATCGAACCATCCTTCTTCTTGACAAAAAGTACCGGCGCTCCCCAAGGCGAAACACTTGGTCGAATGAAACCCGAACCAACAACTCCTAAATCTGAGCCTTCAATTCTAACAATTCTTTCGGTGCCAACCTATACGGAGCTATAGACACTGGCGCCGTTCCGGGTAACAGATCTATACCAAATTCAACTTCACGATCCGGAGGCAGTCCTGGAAGTTCTTCAGGAAATACGTCAGCATATTCCCTTACAGTTCAGATATTCTCCACCGAAGGCTCCTTAGCTTCCAAAGCACACATATGAACTACAAATGCCTCGCAGCCCTTCCTGACCATCTTCACGGCTTTCAACGCAGATACCATGTTAGATAGATAATCTCTTCTATTACCTATCATGACCACCTCTTTACCCTCAACTGTCTTCAAGACCATGCGCTTAGCAGCGCAATCCAAACTCGCTTGGTACTTGACCAACCAATCCATTCCAAGAATTAGATCGAAATCCTCAAACGGCAGTTCCATCAGATCAGCTACAAACACTACCCCTTGGAGTTCTAGGGGTACATCCCTATACAGCTTATCTAATTCTACAGAGTGACCTAAAAGGCTAAGTACGGTCATCTTCCTAGAAGCAGTCTCAGAAACTAAGCTCATAGTCTCAACTATGATACTAGCAACATATGAATGTGTTGAACCCACATCTATCAAAGCAGTATATGAAACACCAAAGATGAAGAACGTACCGGTTATGACATCCGGTGCGTCACCCTCCTCTCGACGTCTCGCAGCATACACCAAACCAGGCTGCCTTGCCTCAGTGTTGCTTGCACCTCTGCCCGATCTCCGCGGCCTCGACCAGAACCATTACCACAACCTCTCTGCGGTGGTGGTCCCTCCTTCCTGAATTGAGCATGACCTTGACCCTCAGACTGATTCCTGGCTTGCTTACGTGGATAGTCTCTCACACGATGATCCAGCGAGCCACACTCGAAACATCCTTTCCTCCGGTCCAACATTCGCCCCAATGATACTTCCCACATCGGTTACATTGCGCGGCCTCGACGATTAACGATAATGGCCTTCCAGATTGATTCGGCCCACTCTGCCTAACCCTCTTCTGAGCATTGCCGGCTGACCCAGATAATCCATATCCTCTCTTATGCTTGTTCCGATCGTAACTCTGCCTTGCAGATTCCTTGATTCCTTCGGCTATCTTAGCCTTTTCAACCAAAGCAAACAAACTCGCTCACGATGTGGAGCAATCAGCAATCTTAGCTCATCTCTTAAACCATCCTCGAATCGAACACAACGCTCGTGCTCCGAAACCACAATACCTCTAGCACATCGGCTCAATCTTAAGAACTCAGCCTCATATTCTGATACAGATTTACTCCCTTGAACCAAACTCAAAAATGCCTTACGCTGTGCATCAACGTAATTAGACCCAACATATTTCAGCTGATATGCTGCCTTGAAATAATCGCAAGTGAGATCCTCCGCTGCAGCACCATTCCGAACCATGAGCCACCACTGATATGACTCATCCCGAAGAAGTGATACAATCCCTTTCAGCTTTTCCTCCTCATTCAGATCCAGATCATCCATGATTCGCTCCGTCGCTTCTAACCAATATTCAGCAGAGCTAGGAGCTACACCCGAAACACCTTGAAATACCTCGACTTCATTGGATCGGAGTCACTCGGGTACAGATTTCTGAGCTCTCGTGCCTCCACCCATACCAGCTACCCTCTCAAGGACTCGTAGCACCGCCTGAGACACTACGTCATCCCCTGTTTGATCTTGATGCTCAACTCCAACCACCGGTGGTGGAACTGGTGGTACCTCATTCTCGGATCCTTGACCCGACCTCACTGGCTCAGACACAGCCATCCTACCCCTACCGCATCCACGAGTAGTACGGCCTCGACCACGAGTACTCATGTCTAACGTCTCTTCTTATCTAAGTTAAGAGTTTTATGCATTAGTCATTATTCCACTTTCTTTAAAGCACAGTTTTATGAAAAGTTTCAACAAGAGGTTGTTTCGCGAGTACACAAAACCTAAAGTTTTGGGTCTCTACAGTAGTTCCTACTACTATACAGTCATGCCAATATCATCATATCAAAACTTCAAAATCAACAGTTTGATGTACTTACCAGGGCGGATCGGTACCGTAGACTCGGCACCATGCGTTTCCAATCATACCATTTTTAAACAAACCATTTTTAGACCATATTTTAAAACATTTTGGGCCTCAGGCCCACAGCCGAGCTTTTGAACTTGGCTCTGATACCAATTTGTAACACCCCAAACCCGGCCAATATGCCATGACCGAATCTGGTATGTCACTAAGGAAAATACTTTGAAGAAAAATGAGTTAACGATTTAATTTTTGTGAAAAAACCTTTGAAAATTCTATATTTGTAGAAATTACATGTTTAATAAGTTAAAACTGAAAATTTATTTTGAAATTACGTAAAACTTTAAAATAGGCGAATAAATCATAGGTTAGAAAACATTTATATCATTTTAAGAAAACTCGAATTATTACTTTAAAAACCATTTGCATTTGAATGTAGAAACTTAATATTTGAAAATCATTTAAAATATCGAAAACACTTAAATTGTTAAGATTGTTAAATAATTTAGGTTACCCGATGGTAACGTTTTTAAAACCATCGCGTTGTGTAGTTTAGAAAACTTTGTGCTCAATTTATTATAATAATCAAGAAATTCATAACCCATATTTAAAACATACTCAAAACATAAAAATAATCCAAACCATAATTTAGAGAGGCCTTATTACAAACCCGCAAAATATAAAACCAAATTTAAAACAAAGTAAAGTTTTCAAACCAAAGTTCATGTAGAGCCGAAATTTATTGCATGGCCTCCTCGAGTTCATCAGGCTCCTCATCCGCGAACTCACGAATCACTGAAATGATAAGGGAGAAGGTGAGTCACCAAGACTCAGTGCATATTCCCTCTCCCGGGTAAATGCCACATACTTACACAAAATTATAACAAAGCATATATATATGTATAATGCACCCAACCTAGCCATCCATAACTCCTTTTCTACCCCGTGTGGTACCAAACCACTAGTGGTGCCAAACCACTGGTATCCCGAGGACACAAATGTGATACCAAATCACTGGTGACCAAAGTCACGAATAATCAAATGTGGGGCCAACCCACGTGTGATACCAAATCACTGGCGACGATCCCATATCTCAAAAGTGGGGCCAACCCACGGTGGCATTAATCCACAGGGACAAGACACTATGAGGTCCTAAACCTCTGGTGTCCGAAGACACGAATGTGATACCAAATCATTAGTGGTGCCAAACCACTGGTGACCGAAGTCACGAATCATCAAGTTGTGGGGCCAACCCACGTGTGATACCAAATCACTGGCAGACAATCCCATATCTCAAAAGTGGGGCCAACCCACGGTGGTGTTAACCATAGGGACGAGTCGCTATGAGGTCTCAAACCTCTGGTGTCTGAAGACACGAACGTGATACCAAATCACTGGAGGTACCAAACCTCTGGTGTCCGAAGACACGATATCAATCTTCCCCCTCCTCTCATATTGCCCATATCAATGCAATAGATAAACAAATCATGTCACATACTTTGATATGTATCTCATAACAAATATCATAAATCGTAGATCATGATTTCAATCCACATATATTAACAACATAATGAAACGGACTTACCCGAATCCTCATTCATACCATCATGATATCATATCCAAATCTCATCGATTTTCCCACTTTCATAATATGATTAGTCATAACACACATAAACATACATATATAAACCAAGTTATAAAGTGTGTAAGATACACACCTTTCACCAAAGCAATAACTAACGTCCAAAGATCCGATCTACTACTAGATCACCTTGTCCTACAATCGGCCAATATTAAGATTATGAACAAAGGCCATTCGGCCATATCACTAAATCCCAAAAGCCTTAGACTTTCTCAACCAACTTAAATAATATCGAATCCTTACCATTTGACTTACCAACTTCGATCGCTAAAGGAATGAGACTTAGATCGATTGCTTCCAACGTCCGAAGAGCCTAAAAGAAATCGGTTCCTAAAATGGTTAGAACCTTGCAAACCAATGCCTATAGATTCGGCCTTAGTCCACAAGAAAAATAACATAGAGACGAGAAAAGAATTGAAGAGAATCGGTCATGAATACTTACCCTTTTCCAAAATCGATTGAAGAAAATCAAAGAGAGTTTCCCCTTGAATATTCGGCCAAAAATAAAGACTAAAAGAGAGGAAGAAGGTTCGGCTATGGTTGATTTGTATAAGCAATAAGGATTCAATTAAAGTTGAGAAGAAGAAAGGAAAACAAAAGAAGAAGATGGAAGATATTTCAATGGAAAGGAATGTTTATGGCTTTGAATAAAAATAAAAGAAAGTAAAGAGAAATGGAGAGATGGAAGTTTCAGCCAAGAGAGAATAGGAGGAAATTGTGATTTGAACAATATTGAAAGAAAAAAAAAAGAGAGATGTGGGAGAGAGAGGTTCGGCCAACACCTATTTTGCCTAATAGAAATGTGCACAAAATGCCCAAAAATCAAATGTTGATTCGGTTTCAAAAGAGCAAATGAAAGAAAGGGAAATGGTATGGTTTGGTTCAACAAAAAGACGCTAAAATCAAAAGCAAAAATGCACCAAAATGCACAAGACACATTCGGCCAAAGGAGAGTTTTTGGAGAGGGAAAACAAAAATGCCAAAAAGATGATCAATAGGAGAAATTGACCAACTATTCCCCCCAAGCTGCTTACAAAATTCGGCCACCCCCCTAGACACCCATACCGTCCACATTCATGCACTAAAGGCCATCAAAGAGTTTCCAAAACATTCTCCATATACCAAGCCTTTTGTCCCCTCTTAATACCATAACTTCAAGATTCTTATCCCCTATCTCAAGCTTTCCTTTTCCAAAATTCAACTTACCAAAAACAATAGTCCAACCTATCATAAACATAGGTTGACCGTCCATCAATGCTAGACACAAAAATAAAGTCTTCAAAAATGCTTTCCATGATACTCGAACCTCTAACCTCAAGCCACCTTTCAAGCTCCTTGACCAATTTGCCACTTACTCCTCTTATGCTTTAATTTAACACTTAAATTAACTTAAGTGCTAAGCTCACTTAATCCACTTCATTAAATAAACCATACTAAAAATTTATTCTAGCTTCCTAAAATAAAATCAAGCCTTCACAAGACTATGCTAACACACAAAATTCATACTCGAGCCAACACAAATGATACTCAAATTTTGCGATATTGCAACCCATGCTTGGCCGAATTATATATAGGTCCCTAGCAGCACAAAACTTTCATTTATTTCACATTTCAACCACTCTGTAATATCCCGGGTTAAGGGCTATTTTATTGTTGCATAATATTGCATGTGTTTGGTGTGCTGTATTGTTGTTGTGTAGAATCGGGGTTTAATTGTAGGCTAGAAGTAAGCCTGAGTAGGTAGAAAAATTTTAGTTTTAAGCTTTGGGTGAGAGGAGCTGTTGGAGCTGGGGTTTATAATTATTTGTTGGTGAATTCTAGCACAAGAGTTGAGCTAGTAAAGTGGCAAACCATGCGCCACTTGGGGCTTGTGTTTGGCGTCACTTGCATGGGAAGGGGTCCTATGTTCAAGCTGCGAAAATCCCACATTTTGCTTCCATTTTTACGGCATGGAGGAGGAGTAGTAGTGTGCAGTTCAAACTCTGCATAGACCAGGTCAAAGTATTCAAACGGTGGGTGGAGAGGAAATTGTGGAGGTTGACTAGTTCAAACTAGTTTGAATGAGTGGTTGTGAGTGATTGGAGGTAGTGGCCAAATGTTGGAGAGTTCATGGGGGGTGTGGACGGTTTGGTAAGTGTGAGAGTGGGGAGTGCCGAAATTCATTTTTGAATTTTGGTGCATATTCGGTCATTTGGTGTCAAAGAAGAATCCTTTCTTTTGTTTAGCTTGCCGAAAATTTCAAGAGAGCTTTCTCTCATTTTCTTTTGGAAACCGAAAGTCCAAGCACCTATTTGCCGAATTTTGCTTTGCTTTTCTCTCAATCTTCTTGGTAGCCGAATGCTCTTGAGCCTTCAAACTCTTATCTCTTTCATTCATTTTGGCCGAACCCACCTTTGTGTTAAGCCGAAAGTCCATTCTCTTTTCTTCTCAACTCTCTTTTTCTTCTTGAAATCTCCCTAGCCGAACTTTAATCTCCATAACATTTTCTCCATTTCTTTTCCTTGCGAAAACCGAAAACACTTTCTTTTCTTCTTCTTTTCCCATCTTTTTGGTTGTTGGCCGAATATCAACCCCTCCCCTTTTCATCTTCTCTTGCGTTTTCTTTTTTTGTGAGTAGGGCCGAATCTCCTTTCCCTCCCTGGTGTGTTGTTGGCCGAATATTGGTTGGGTAAGTGTTGGCGAATGGCCATGTCTATCTTCTCTTAGTTCTTGGTTAGTCAAAGCTTCAAGAGATTAATGTTTCCTTCTTGTTAGGTTGGCCGATTGTTTAAGGAAACCACTTTTGGTTCGGGATTTGGTAGGAAACCAAATCGGGTGAAAGGTAAGAGTGATTCGACAACTCTTTTGGTCTAATGGTGTTGGCCGAATGGTCTTAGTGCCTAACCCTATGATTGGCCGGTTGTTATAGAGTCGATTTCGTGGGACTTAGATCGTTCGTTGGGACCTTTAGACTCGTAATTATCAGTGTGTATACTAACACACTTATATTTAGTAATATGATTGATAACAGTGTGATGACTAATGAAATAGTGGTGATCGATATGATATACCTAATGGGTATGATTCGGACTCGGGTAAGTCAAGTATTACTATTTTAATGATGATCTATATGTTACCATGTGTGTGGTTATATGTGACACGAGATATGAGATTAGACATAATAGCATGAGATGCATGATTGTATGATATGCATGATTACATGAGCATGGTATGTTGATGGGTGATAAGAGAGAGGGGAGTGATATATTGTCTTGGCGAGCACCGGTGCTTTGGTAGCACACTTTGTGACTTTGGGTCACGAGAGGTTTGGCACCTCCAGAGGTTTGGTACCTCGGCCTCGTCCCAGTGGCTCGGTACCACGTGGGTTGGCCCCATGATGATGATTATACGGGATTGACGCCTTGTGTTTTGGTAACACACGATGGGTTGGCCCCATCACATTTGTGACTACGGTCACCGGTGCTTTGGTAGCACATTGTGTCTTTGGGACACGAGAGGTTTGGCACCTCATTGCGACTCGCCCCCGTGGTTTGACCACCGTGGGTTGGCCCCACTTGAGATATGGGATCGTCTGCGCTAGTGATTTGGTATCACACCACGATGGGTTGGCCCCATCATCATTGGATTTGTGACTTTGGTCACGGTGCTTTGGTAGCACAATTGTGTCTTTGGGACACCGGTGGTTTGGTACCACATAGATGGATATTGTGTCTTTGGGACACCGGTGTTTTGGTAACACATTGTGACTATACGTCACGGTGGTTTGGCACCACCGGTGGTTTGGTACCACACGGGGTAGAAAAGGCGATATGGATGGTTAGGATCGGGTTGCATTAATTATGTTGCTATGTATGATGATGTGTGTTAGCTTGTTGTTTTATCGGGGCGGGATTTATACATCGAGTCATTCGACTCACCCTCTCCCTTGACATTTCAGTGACTCGAGACGCGGACATGGAGCCGGGATGGACTCGGGTGCTCATGCCATGCGGAATAAAAGTTTTACTCAGATGTTATGTTTTGGGTACTTTAGTAATTTACTTTCAGTTGGGTTTATTTCGGATTTGTAAAAAGCCTTTAAATTATGCCTTTTGATATTATGTTTTAAGTTTGATTTTAATATGCCTTAACGGAATAATTGGGTTAATTTGCTGAAACTGGACATGACAACGATTTCAAAACTTTAACGATGTGTTTTCAACTATACCATCGGGTATCGCACTGACTTTATAAGCATATAAAAATCAATTGTTTCCAAACTTGAAAGCAAATTTTTACTAAGTCTAAATGTTTTAGTAACGATATTAAACAACTTGTTTTTTTTTAAACGGATCAAAGTTTTACCAATTCTACTTAGTACAAATTTGAAATTTTCGAACACGGTTTCCCCGTAACATACCAGATTCGGTCGTGGTGTTTGGACCGGGTTTGGGGTGTTACAATTGTGGTATTAGAGCCAAGTTCAAAAGCTCGGCTGTGGATCTGAAGCCCAAACTGTTTTCAAAAGTTTGTTTTAAATGTTTGGGTTAAAGACATGGCATGGTTTACAAGGCATGGCACCGAGTCTCCGGCACCAGTTCGCCCAGGTAAGTAGTTCTAACTCTTCTGTGAATTACTATTTGTAGAAGGGTAGGTGATATGGAACGTAGCTAGATTTATAGGACTTGAACCCTAGGATTAAATCACTCAAACACTCGAACTAAAGCATAAGACTTAAAGCACTAAACCAATCTATGACTCAGCCACGGGGCTAGGGTGTGGTAACTCCAGACGCATGTCTCAGGAGAGGATCCGGAAGAGCTTGGTATTTAAGCGATCCCTCGTGACTCACCTCTCTCTTCGCAGTATCCCACAGTGCGTAGCTCGAGTTCACCCGACCAAGAAGGCTCGGTCATAGACTTAACCTAACGACTAAAACCGAAAAGGGAATTAGCCATGTTTTGAAAAATACAACAACAACCCTAATGTTTTCAAACTTTTTTTCAATAAACTCTTTCAAAACTGAGAATGTCGCTTTTACAACAATTTTCTTGAAAAACCTGATTTATGGAAAATTACAAAAATACCCTTAGGGGTAAATTTACTAAAAAGGCCCTCGGTTTATAAAATAGCAACTCAATGATTTTGCCCAAAATTTCAATGATGTTACAAACTTCAAAAACCTCTTTGCAAAATATCAATCGAAAATTTTGATTTTGGAAATTTACGAAAACACCCTCAGTCTGTGAGAATTACTAAAATACCCCTGGTTTCCAAAACGAAGTATTTTACAAAATTTTTAAAGAACACTCTCAAAATTTTTGGAATTTCAAAGTGACCGGTTTTACTAAAGTTTAAAATATCTTATTATTAAAAAAATACCTGTAGGAAAATGACGAAAAAATACCCTTGGGTTAGAAATGCAAAACAATGTCAGAAGAGTGAATAGGTATGGAAAGGGTTAAGGAATGGATGTATGACCTCTTTTGGGTGAATAGGATAGAAGATTGAAACCTTGGTTGCTCGAAAGAACCCCTGATTAAACTCCATCCATAAAATTTCTTTGCGGTTAAGAAAGTGGAACGATACTAATGCATAAAAATCTTCTTAATCAGAAACGTAGATCGTTTAGTCATGAGTACTCGAGGTGGACGTGGCCGTAACACTCGTGGTCGAGGTCGAGGTAGGATGACGGTTTCAACCCGTAGGATCTGGTCAAGGGTCGAAATGAGATGCTCGTTCCGCCACCAGCTGGAGGTGGTGAGTTCCAAGATCAGACTGGAGATGATGCAGTGTCACAGGCGATCTTTGCGGGTGTTGGAAAGAGTAAGCGGTGTAGGTGGTGGTGCAGGAGTTAGGAAATCTGTTCTCGAGCGACTCGGGCTAATGGGGCGAATTTTTCGAGGAGTATCGGGTGTTGCTCCTAGCAACGCTTGAATATTGGTGGAGGCAACCGAGCGGATCATGGATGATCTGGACTTGTGGTGAAGAAGAAGTCAAGAGCATCGACGCTTCTTCGGGATGAGTCATATCGGTGGTGGCTCACGGTTCGGGACAGTGTGGCGGTGAGGATCTCGACATGGGATTATTTCATTTGCATATCAAAAGAAATACATCGGGGCTAGTTACATCGACTCCCAATGAAAAGGCATTTCGAGGCTTGTTCGGGGAGTAAATGCATTCTTGACGCAGGTGAGTTCTGGCCGAGTAGGTATGCCGGGGCATTGTAGCCACCGAGCATGAGAGGTGTGTTCGCTTTCGAGGATGGTCTGCGAGGCGAGTTGAGGTCGCTGATTGCTCCACGTGCAGGAGCGCGAGTTCTTTGTCTTAGTCGAGAAGGCTAAGGTAGCCGAGGTGTTAAAGAGTCGGTAAAGCGCGAGCATGGATGGGAGTAGGCTTAAGAGGAGCTTTGGGTCTTACGGATCGCCCGCAATCTGCGAGAAGAGGCTAGGACCGAGTGGGCGTAATCGATCCCGCTAGGTTTGTTTGCGCAGGCGAGGACCGCCGCAGATGTAATCGATGTGGGAAATCTCATTGGGGTGGTTGTTGGACCGTGGAAAAGGTTGCTTCGAGTGTGGATCTACGGATCATCGCATTAGGGGGTGCCCGCGTAGGATGGGCGGATTCGGCCCGAGAGTCGTGGCCGTGTCGATTCAGAGGTAATGGACCGCCATCACGGAGGGGCCGTGGTAATGGCGCAGGTGGTAATGGATTTGGTCGAGGTCGTGGAGCACCGCGCGCAGGCGCGGTAGTTACGAGGCACGCGGCTGATACAGTGTATCGCGTATGCAAACCAGACGCCGCGAGGAGGGCGACGCACCGGACGTAATCAGCAGACGTTTTTGATTTTTGGTTCTCTCTATATCGCTTTAATTGACTTGGGCTCCACGATTCGTATGTTGCTAGTAGTATAGTTGAGACCATGGACTTAGACTCTTAAAGCGCTTCTGACATGGATGACCGCATATTTAGCCCTCTAGGTCACTCGTAGTCGTAGATAAGTTGTATAAGGATGTACCCCTAGAACTCAAGGGGTCATTTTTGTCGCCGATCCGATGGAACCGCCGTTTGGGGAGTTCGATCGATTCTCGGAATGGACCGGTTGGTTAAGTACGAGGCCAAGGTGGATTTGCGGCTAAGCGCATGGTTCTATCGACGGATAAAGGAGATGAAGTGATTATGATAGGTAATAGGAGAGATTACTTATCCAATGTGGTGTCGGCCTTAAAAGCTGTAAAGATGGTTAGGAAGGGCTGTGAAGCGTATGTGGTTCATGTGTATACCTTAGAGGCTAAAAGAATCTGCTTTGTTGAGAAGGTTCGCATCATAAGGAATTTGTGGATGTGTTTCGGAGGAGCTTCCGGATTGCCACCGGATCGTGAGGTAGAGTTTGGGATAGATCTCGCTACCGTGGATCGCGCCGGTGTCTATAGCTCCATATAGGATGGCACCAGAGGAATTGGTGGAGCTTAAGGCTCAGATTCAGGAGCTGTTGGATCGAGGCTTCATTAGGCCAAGTGTTTCACCGTGGGGAGCGCCGGTATTATTCGTCAAGAAGAAGGACGGTACGATGAGGATGTGTATCGACTACCGCCAACTGAATAAGCTGACGATTAAAAACAAGTATCCGTTACCACGGATAGATGACTTGTTTGACCAGCTGAAAGGTGCATCGGTGTTTTCGAAGATCGATTTGAGGTCTGGGTACCATCGGTTGAAAGTTAAGGAAGCGGATATCCATAAGACGGCGTTTGAACTCTGTGACGGCACTACGAATTCTCGTAATGCCGTTCGGGTTGACGAACGCTCCGGCATTTTTTTATGGATATGATGAATAGGTGTTTCAAAGTGAGATTCGGACCGTTTCATCGTGGTTTTTATTGACGACATCTTGGTTTACTCAAGGTCGGAAGAAGAGCATGATGCACACTTGAGAGTGGTGTTGCAAATCTTGAGGGAGAAGCAACTCTATGCTAAGTTCAGTAAGTGCGAGTTTCGCTTAGTGAAGTGACGTTTTTGGGTCATGTAGTATCATTTGGAGGATTAGAGTAGATCCTCGGAAGGTTGAGGCGGTTTGGATTGGAAGCCTCCTAAGTCGGTCACGAGATTCGGAGTTTCCTGGGTTTGGCAGGATACTACCGAAGATTTGTTGAGGGTTTCTCGTTAATTGCAGCACCGATGACTAAGCTGTTAAGGAAGGTAGTTCCGTTCGTTTGGACTGAGAAACAGCAGGAGAGTTTTGATAAGCTGAAGAAGATCTTGACTGAGGCTCTGCTTTAATTCAACCCGAGGTCGGTAAGGAATTCACGATTGCATCGCGACGCATCACATACTGGGTTTGGGTTGTGTCTCGATGCAGGAGGGTAAGGTTGTGGCTTACGCTTCTCGGCAGCTGAGGCCACACGAGGTCAACTATCCGACGCACGACTTGGAGCTAGCAGCTGTAGTCTTCACTCTAAAAATCTGGAGGCATTACTTGTACGGGGAGAAGTCAATCGTCTACACAGATCATAAGAGTCTGAAGTATCTATTGACTCAGAAGGATCTGAATTTGAGGCAGCGTAGATGGGTTGAGTTGCTCAAGGACTACGACTGTTCGATTGAATATCATCCGGGCAAGGCTAACGTGGTGGCAGACGCGTTGAGCCGTAGGGTTGTTTCGGACTTAAGAGCGATGTTTGCCCATTTGAGTTTGTATGACGACGGGAGTATTCTGGCAGAGCTGCAGGTTAAGCCTACTTGGGTTGAGCAGATCAGAGAGAAACAGTTAGAGGATGAGGTTCTGAGTGCGCGAAGGTTGCAAGTCTTGAGAATGGTGGTTTGGAGGGTTCTGACTTGTCTAGTGATGAGGTTACGTGTTTTCAAGGAAGGCTTGTATGCCTAAAGATGTTGAGTAGAGGCAGAAGATTCTTCAGACGCACATAGCGATCTTATGCTATGCATCCTGGGGGTAGTAAATTGTATAGGGATCTTAAAGAGCAGTTTTGGTGGTCTGGCTTGAAGAAAGAGGTGACAGAGTATGTTGGGAAGTGTCTAACTTGTCAACAGGTCAAGGTGAACATCGATTGCCGTCGTGGTTCTTTGCGGCCGGTGAAAATCCTCGATGGAAATGGGAAAGGATAACTATGGATTTCGTCGGTGGGGTTACCGCTACGCCAAGCAAGAAAGATTCAGTTTGGGTTATTGTGGACCGTCTGACGAAGTCGGCCCATTTCATTCCGGTGAGAGTGGACTATTCACTTCAGAGATTGGCGAAGCTTTATGTGTCAGAGATAGTAAGGCTACACGGTGTTCCAGTTTCGATTATCTCGGATAGGGATCCCAGGTTTACGTCGAGGTTCTGGAGAGCGTTGCATCAAGCTCTGGGTACGCGCTTGGATTTCAGCACGGCTTTTCACCCGCAAATCGACGGCAATCGTAAAGGGTCATTCAGATTTTAGAGGATATCTTTGAGAGGTTGTGTTTCGGACTTGAGGCGGTTGGGAAGAGTTTCGCCGTTAGCCGAAGTTCGCCTATAACAACAAACTACCAAGCGAGCATCAAAATGGCACATATGAGGTATTGTATGGTAGGAAGTGTCACTCACCTACTTGTTGGACAGAGTTAGGTGAACGTCAATTGTTGGGACCTGAGTTGGTTGCTGAGACCGAGAACAAGGTTAGGTTGATTCAGTCTCGTTTGAAGGAAGCTTCGGACCGGCAAAAGTCTTATGCCGATCTTAAGCGAAGGGATATAGAGTTCGCGGTAGGAGATCGTGTCTTCTTGAAGGTCTCGCTTGGAAGAAGGTGCCGAGGTTTGGCAAAAAGGCAAGCTAAGTCCGAGGTTTATTGGGCCGTATAAGGTATTGAGACGAGTTGGACCGATGGCATGATCGGCTTGAGTTGCGGTGAGCTTAGTCGATTCACGACGCGTTTTTCACGTTTCGATGCTTCGAGGTATCGTTCAGATCCATCACATGTAGTAGATGGAGGAGATCGAGGTAAATCCGATTTGACTATGGAAGAGGAAACATGCGATTCTTGATCGGGATGTCAAGGTTTTGCGTAGAAAGTCCAGTGTGCCTTTGGTTAAGGTACTTTGGCGGAATCATGGCGTGGAGGAAGCCACGTGGGAACCCGAGGATACGATGAGACAAGAATACCCGCAACTCTTTTGACTGTAATTTCGAGGCCGAAATTATTCTTAAGAGGGTAGAAGCGTAATATCCGGGTTAAGGGCTATTTTATTGTTGCATAATATTGCATGTGTTTGGTGTCTTTGTATTGTTGTTGTGTAGAATCGGGGTTTAATTGTAGGCTAGAAGTAAGCTTTGAGTAGGTAGAAAAATTTTAGTTTTAAGCTTTGGGTGAGAGGAGTCGTTGGAGTGGGGTTTATAATTATTTGTTGGTGAATTCTAGCACAAGAGTTGAGCTAGTAAAGTGGCAAACCATGCGCCACTTGGGGCTTGTGTTTGGCGTCACTTGCAAGGGAAGGGGTCCTATGTTCAAGCTGCGAAAATCCCACATTTTGCTTCCATTTTTACGGTATGGAGGAGGAGTAGTAGTGTGCGCTTCAAACTCTGCATAGACCAGTCAAAGTATTCAAACGGTGGGTGGAGAGGAAATTGTGGAGGTTGACTAGTTCAAACTAGTTTGAATGAGTGGTTGTGAGTGATTGGAGGTAGTGGCCGAATGTTGGAGAGTTCATGGGGGGTGTGGACGGTTTGGTAAGTGTGAGAGTGGGGAGTGCCGAAATTCATTTTTGAATTTTGGTGCATATTCGGTCATTTGGTGTCAAAGAAGAATCCTTTCTTTTGTTTAGCTTGCCGAAAATTTCAAGAGAGCTTTCTCTCATTTTCTTTGGAAACCGAAAGTCCAAGCACCTATTTGCCGAATTTTGCTTTGCTTTTCTCTCAATCTTCTTGGTAGCCGAATGCTCTTGAGCCTTCAAACTCTTATCTCTTTCATTCATTTTGGGCGAACCCACCTTTCTCTTATTTCTTTTTGTCCATTTGTGTTAAGTAGAAAGTCCATTCTCTTTTCTTCTCAACTCTCTTTTTCTTCTTGAAATCTCCTAGCCAGAACTTTAATCTCCATAACATTTTCTCCATTTCTTTTCCTTGCGAAAACCGAAAACACTTTCTTTTCTTCTTCTTTTCCCATCTTTTTGGTTGTTGGCCGAATATCAACCCCTCCCTTTTTCATCTTCTCTTGCGTTTTCTTTTGTGAGTAGGGCCGAATCTCCTTTCCCTCCTGGTGTGTTGTTGGCCGAATATTGGTTGGGTAAGTGTTGGCCGAATGGCCATGTCTATCTTCTCTTAGTTCTTGGTTAGTCAAAGCTTCAAGAGATTAATGTTTCCTTCTTGTTAGGTTGGCCGATTGTTTAAGGAAACCACTTTTTGGTTCGGGATTTGGTAGGAAACCAAATCAGGTGAAAGGTAAGAGTGATTCGACAACTCTTTTGGTCTAATGGTGTTGGCCGAATGGTCTTAGTGCCTAACCCTATGATTGGCCGATTGTTATAGGAGTCAGATTCGTGGGACTTAGATCGTTCGTTGGGACCTTTAGACTCGTAATTATCAGGTGTGTATACTAACACACTTATATTTAGTAATATGATTGATAACCGTGTGATGACTAATGAAACAATGGTGACTGATATGATACCCTAATGGGTATGATTCTGGACTCGGGTAAGTCAGTATTACTATTTTAATGATGATCTATATGTTACCATGACTGTGGTTATATGTGACACGAGATATGAGATTAGACATAATAGCATGAGATGCATGATTGTATGATATGCATGATTACATGAGCATGGTATGTTGATGGGTGATAAGAGAGGAGGGAGCAGTGATATATTGTGCTGACGAGCACCAGTGCTTTGGTAGCACACTTTGTGACTTTGGGTCACCAGAGGTTTGGCACCTCCAGAGGTTTGGTACCTCAGCGTCTCGTCCCAGTGGCTCAGCACCACACGATGGGTTGGCCCCACAGATGATTATACGGATTGATGCCGGTGTTTTGGTAACACACGATGGGTTGGCCCCATCACCAGATTTGTGACTACGGTCACCAGTGCTTTGGTAGCACATTGTGTCTTTGGGACACCAGAGGTTTGGCACCTCATTGCGACTCGTCCCTGTGGTTTGACCACCGTGGGTTGGCCCCACTTGAGATATGGGATCGTCTGCTAGTGATTTGGTATCACACGATGGGTTGGCCCCATCATCATTGGATTTGTGACTTCGGTCACCAGTGCTTTGGTAGCACAATTGTGTCTTTGGGACACCAGTGGTTTGGTACCACATAGATGGATATTGTGTCTTTGGGACACCAGTGTTTTGGTAACACATTGTGACTATACGTCACCAGTGGTTTGGCACCACCAGTGGTTTGGTACCACACGGGGTAGAAAAGGCGATATGGATGGTTAAGATCGGGTTGCATTAATTATGTTGCTATGTATGATGTGTGTTAGCTTGTTGTTTTATCGGGAGCGGGATTTATACACTGAGTCATTCGACTCACCCTCTCCCTTGACATTTCAGGTGACTCGTAGACGCGGACATGGAGCCGGGATGGACTCGGGGTGCTCATGCCATGCGGAATAAAAGTTTTACTCAGATGTTATGTTTTGGGTACTTTAGTAATTTACTTTCAGTTGGGTTTATTTCGGATTTGTAAAAAGCCTTTAAATTATGCCTTTTGATATTATGTTTTAAGTTTGATTTTAATATGCCTTAACGGAATAATTGGGTTAATTTGCTGAAACTGGACGTGACAACGATTTCAAAACTTTAACGATGTGTTTTCAACTATACCATCGGGTATCGCACTGACTTTATAAGCATATAAAAATCAATTGTTTCCAAACTTGAAAGCAAATTTTTACTAAGTCTAAATGTTTTAGTAACGATATTAAACAACTTGTTTTTTTTTAAACGGATCAAAGTTTTACCAATTCTACTTAGTACAAATTTGAAATTTTCGAACACGGTTTCCCCGTAACATACCAGATTCGGTCGTGGTGTTTGGACCGGGTTTGGGGTGTTACACACTCAATTTGCATATTTCACAATTTAGTCCCTATTATGCATTTTCATAAAAAATCACTTAACAAAAAATTTAAAACTATCATCAAGCTTTCATATTTCAACCTTAAACATCAAAAAACTCATATATTCAAAAATGGCAACTCTCAAAATCTTTAACAGTTTCAAAATTAAAGGTACAGGCTAGCTAGATTGAGCTGTAACGATTACAAAAACATAGAAATCATCAAAAAACGAGCTAAAATCGTACCTTTATCAAGCTAAGAGTTGGCCGAATATCTCAAGCCCTAAAATGGCTTTCTTTTTTCTTATATTTTCGGTTTAAAAGATGAACAAACTTTCCTTTTGTTTTATTAATATTAACATTATTTATCAAATACCAAAATTAACCTTAATTATACAACATAAAAATCACTTAATGGTTGTCCAAAATTGTCCACTCACCATTCAAATGGTTTAAGTACCATTTAAGGCCACCATATTTAAAAACCAAAGCTATTTGACACCTTTAGCAAGTAGAATGTAACTTTTGCATTTTACGCTATTTAGTCCTTTTTACCGAATTAAGCATTCAAACCGTAAAATTTCTTTCCAAAACTTTCACACAATAATTCTATCATGCTATAAACACATAAAATAATATTAAAATAATTTTTCTAACATTGGATTTGTGGTTCCGAAACTACTGTTCTTAGTTAGCTAAAACTGGGATGTTACATCGGGTATAAGTTGTTACACTGTGTGTTCTTATTTTTCTTTCATTTTGCTTTGTGATCATTCTATATTGCCATTATTGATGTTCAACTTCTACAACATGCTTTGGCATCCAAATCAGTCACATATGCTTCATGCTTTTCTAAAGTCTTAAATCAAGTTACTCAACATACCAAATTTGCATATATGTCAATTTAGAATGCGTTATAGGTACATACCTTTCCATTTGGTCATATTGCATCTATCCAAGCCTTCAACACATTATGTAAGCAATATTAATCGCAAATCATTATGGCACAAGCATGCTATTCAATATATAGTCTAAACATTAATCAAGCATACTTCATGCAATCACCCTAGCAATATAAACATCCACAACCAGGCATAAAAGTCCTTAAACAGTCTATGGAAAGTCCATTTACAAATCCAGAACAAAAGTAAAGCGTAGTCCCTTAAATTTAAACCCATATTGCCATCCTTTATAAACTAAAAACCATCTCACATGCACAATCAAAGTGCTTTTGCCTTTGGATCACCAACTTGCTCACCTCACCACTCTACACAAGTTATTTCTCTACAAAATGAGTCATAAAGAGTGTGAGCTTAACCATGCTCAGTGAGTACTCAAGATGCTACAATGAATCAAAACAGAAGAGTTAAAAACAAGCATGCTAAATACACTTAACACATGGCATCATCAAATACCATATCATAATGATACATTGGCAACTTGTGAGGATGAAGTTGCATATCAAAGGCTCTCATTGGATACATGGATCTTCATCAAACCATGACTCAAAAGAGTCTACATGTCCCAAGTAAGTGTAGCATGAAGATAACACTCTCTAACATACCAACATGTCTCATGAATGGAGCAATGCTCTACATTTCCTTATCCCTCCACATATCCTAATAAAAAAGCATATAAATGAGTACTCAAATCCTATGGCATGCCAACTATATCCAATTTTTTCTAAGGTTCACAAGGCTAGTATATCTGTTTCACACATACATTTTCTAGTTTTTGCACACTCACACTTATCATTTTTTACCATGTTCAAACACTGAACACATGTTTATATAATTCACTACAAGTGCTAACATTTTGCTCATTGAGCCAAATTCACTTTCATATCAGAGGTGTGTACATAATACCAGCTGTCCACAAGGCATATTTAGTCACATATTCAGCACATACATAATCATATTACACACTTAAGCGTTTCACAACACAAGTAATATTGTTTATCAACTAATCAAAATTCAAGTAAGAGCACTTACTTCTAGGACTTAGATTTGATGATTTTGCTCACCTAAGCCTCATTAACTCATTGTTTTGTGCATTAACTATATCACACAAGATCACTCACCTTAACAACTAGCTTCCACAACAAAGCTTAAGTTAGCTTTTGTTTGCCTTTGTTCTTGCTTGTAGAGGCTCCCAAATGAGTTGGCACTTTACATACACATCAAACACATTACAAAGACATTACAAACAAACGCAAACAAGATTAATCCATTCTGAAATCATAGATTGCAGCCTCTATATCTCTATATTGAAAACATAGCTAGTTTTGCCGAAAATATGGTTTCACCACTCAAATCTTATTTCTACACCTTAATTTTGATCCTAATCTTTCTAAATATAATCTAATTACACATTTAAAACTTCAAATTTGTCCAACTACATGGATCTCATTTTTTCGGAAAAATCAAGCCAAAAGAGCTTTAAAGTGAAGAGATTATTCAAATGTTTCAAAATTACTTAAAGATTTGTTAAATTAGGATTAAAAACCTTTAATAGGACCAAAATAAGTTGAAAATATATTTGAAATAGTACTTTAAATTAACAAAACAAGATTCACCATTTTTAGGCTGAAAATGAACATAAAATCAATTAATTTATTGAAATCATAATTTAATCGATTGAAACTCGATTTGAAATAACAACACACTCCATTTGATCAAGAAAAAGCTAGAATGTTAACTTAATTTTGCAAAATTGATGATCTATGGAGCTAATTCAAGTTTGAACATGTGAAGAACTTTAGAGAAATTGAGGTTGAAAATTTGAGTATTCTTTGAAATTGAAAGGAGATTTTGTGTTTGGAGAGCTTGAAAATAAAAAAGGATGAACTAATTTTGGGAGAAAAACATGAATTTGTGTTTGGAAAATTTTTTGAAGAGATGAAGAATGGGAGGGAAAGAGACAATAGGTGGTTTAAATAACAAACCAAAATTTAATAATCGGGCATTTGTGCCTTTGACCACCTACAGTTTCCTCCATTTTCCAAATTGGTCCTTGTTTTTCAATGAAAACCAATTTCAAAATTATTTTCAAATCAAATCTGCTTTTTAAAATCTGTTTCAAATAAATTAATTCTTAAACATTTAATCTTAATTTCTTAACCTAAAATTTTTAATTCTAAATATTTTATTATTTTAATTAATTAATTCCCAATTATTTAATTATCTAACCTAATTATGGTTTTCGGTTCACTAATCCTCGATTTACTAACCCAAATATACTAACCCAATTTTTGGGATGTGACAAATCTCCCCTGCTAAAAAGAATTTCATCCTCAAAATTACCTAAAAATCGAATAGATAGTGATATTGACGTCTCATTGCATCTTCAGCTTCCCAAATAGCCACCTCGATTTTGTGATTACGTCACAAAACCTTAATGAAAGGTAAGCTCTTATTCCTTAATACCTTTGTCTCATATGCCAAAATCTCAATCGGTTCTTCCTCATATGTCAGATCAGGTCAAACCTCTATATCCTCAATCGAAACTACATGTGATGGATCAGATCGGTATTTTTCCAACATGGACACATGAAACACGTCATGTATATGCTCAAGTTCAGTCGGTAACCTCAGTCGATACGCTACTGGTCGAGTCCTCTCGATAACCTTATAAGGCCCAATAAATCTTGGACTTAGCTTACCCTTCGGTCTGAATCTCAAAACCTTTTTCCATGAAAACACCTTCAGGAACACTCTATCTCCTACCTGAAACTTGATATCACGACATTTCAGATCCATATAAGATTTCTATTTATCAGAAGCAACCTTCAATCACTCACAGATCAGATTTACCTTCTTTTTAATCTTTCAAATAAGATCCGAACCAACAATCCAAATCAAACCAACATAACGGAGTTTGACACTTCCTACCATACAACGCCTTAAACAGTGCCATCTGAATGCTCATTTGATAGCTGTTGTTGTAGCCAAACTCAGCCAAAGCCAAATACCGCTCCTAACTACCATTGAACTCTATGATGCAACTATGAAACATGTCCTCGAGTATCTAAATGACCCTCTCTAACAGACCATCGGTTTGAGAATGATAACTGTATTGAAACTAAGCATTGACCCCAAAGCTTCCTACAGGCTCCTCAAAAACATCAAAGTAAATTACAGATCTTTATAAAAAATGATGGCAATTGGCACACCGTGATGTCGAACAATCTTAGCTATGTATAGTTCGACTAACTTTTGCAATGAATAGTTTGCACACACAGCAAAGAAATGCGTACTCTTTGAATACTGATCGAAAATCACCCATACTGAGTCCTTCATTGCCAGGGTTAGAGGCAAACCCGAGACAAAATCCATCGTGACTTTTTCCAATTTCCACTTTGGTAACTTAATCGACTGAAGAAAACTTGAAGAATATTGGTGCTCCAACTTAACCATCTGACAAACCAAACATTTGGCCACAAAGTCTGTCACATTACATTTCAAACTGGGCTCTGTCATATCACATTTCAAACTGGGCCACTAATACAACTCTCGAAGATCCCAATACATCTTATTACTATTGAGATGCATAATATATGGGCTACTATGTGCCTCGATAAGAATCGCACGCCTAAGTTCTAGATCAACAGGCACACAGTCTCCCTTAGAAACTCAAAATATCATCGGGATTCAACTTGAAATCACATCCATTACCTTCTTCAACCTGTCAGATCTTCCTCACCAAATTGTCATCAATTAGCTACCTCTTCTTAATCTGTTGAGACAAATTCGACTTCACCTGTAGTTCAGCCAATACGCCACCATCATAGGTTACAATAAGACATGTAAACATCGCTCACAACTCCACTATCGATTTTCGGCTCAAAGCATCAATAATAACATTCACTTTTCCAGGATGATACTCGATCACACAATCATAGTCTTTTCACAGCTCAATCCAATGTCTCTATCTCAAGTCTCAATCCAATGTCTCTATCTCAAGTTCAACTCCTTCTGGGTGAGGAGGTACTTAAGACTCTTGTGACTGGTGTAGATGACACACATCTCACCATACAGATAACGACACCATATCTTGAGCGCAAAGACCACTACGGTTAACTCCAAATCATGGGTCAGGTAATTACGCTTATGTGACTTCAACTGTCTCGAGGCATACGCTACCACCTTACCATCCTGCCAAGGCTCGTATACGATGCATCACTGTAAAGCACATACTCTTTCCTATACTCTGGTTGAACTAATACCGGTGCTTCAGTCAAAACTACCTTAAGCTTCTCGAATTTTTTTTTTATGTTTATCTATCCATTCAAAAACCATGTTCTTTTGAAGTAGTTTCATTAACATTGCTGCTATGATGGCGAACCCCTCGATGAACCTACAATAGTAACCAGCCAGCTCCAAGAAACTCCGAACTTTAGCGATGCTCTTCGACTATTTCCACTCCAAGATAGCCTCAATCTTCTTTGGGTCAACATGAATCTCCTCAAAAGACACCACATGCCCTAAGAACATCACCTCTCTCAACCAAAAATCACACTTGCTCACTTAGCATACAACTTCTTCTCTTACAAAATCTGAATGACAATTCGCAGATGTGGATCATGATAATCCTCAATTTGGGAATACATGATAATGTAATCTATAATTTGATCCAATTCCAAGTGAAAGACATGGTTCATCAGATCCCTGAACATAGCTGGGTGTTAGTCAACCCAAATTGCATGACCAAGAACTCATAGTGATCATATCAGGTCATAAACACAGTGTTCAAGATATCACACTCCTTTACCTAGAGTTGATAATAACTAGACCTCAAATCAATCTTTGAGAACACAGTCGCACCCTAAACTGATCAAACAAGTCGTCAATTCAAGGCAAGGGATACTTATTCTTGATGGTCAACTTATTCAACTATCAAAAATAGATGCACAGCCTTAGAGTACCATCCTTATTCTTCATAAACAATACTAGTGCACCTCAAGGAGTCACACTTGATCGGATAAACCCTTGATCCAATAACTCTTGCAACTGGATATTCAACTCCTTAAGTTCCTTCAGTGCCATGCGATAAGGTGCAATGGACACCGATGAAGTACCCAGATTGTAACACCCCTAACTCATATCCGTCGTTGGACTAGGTTTAAAGGCGTTACCGAATAGATCGGAAACATTTTAAGAAGTTCATATATTTGTCCATCAGTCTCAAACATAATGTCCCTTAATACGGTCAACGAGACCTAAAACATGCTTATAAAACGGGTCGAGACTAAACCGAAATACATACAGACATTCTCGGAATTTAAAACTTTTCTAAGTTTCAGTGGTTACACGCTCGTGTGGGCAGACCGTGTGGCTCTCACGGCTGCTAGACACAACTGTGTGTCATTCTCTTGGTCGAAACAGACTTTTCTTCCACAGCCACTAAGCACGCCCGTGTACTCTGGCCGTGGTCGATCCTGTCAAAAAATCACACGGCTACTAGGCACGTCCGTGTCAAGGCCGTGTACTCTTATGCTAGCTACCGGCTCAGCCCCACGATAAAATCCTGAAAGGGCCTATGCATTTTCGGTTTAATTGTACGAAGTGACATGTTTTATGTACTAAGAATAAATTTTGAATATTTTTGGAAACCCAAAAATGAATGAAAATGATTTGGAAATGAACATTTTTGGAAACCTGAAAATGTATGGAAATGATATGGAAATGAACATTTTTGGAAACCTGAAAATGTATGGACATGATTTAGAAATGATTCAAAAGAGGAAAGTGAACATTTCTGGAAACTTGGAAATGTAAGTAAATGTCAAGTTTACAGAGCCGAACGAAAATTTTTGGAAACTTAGAAATGACTTAGAAATGTCGAGTTTTAAAGTTTAAAAGAGGAAATTAAGGCAAGGTGGCCTTAAAAGAAAAAGTTGGTGAAATTTGACACACAAACAAAGCTTGGAAAAGTGGCACGAAGATCCTACTTAGGGCCTCTGGAAATGGCGCCACATGCAAGGTGTTGGGCTGAGTTCGAGTCACTTGGGAAGCAAATAAAGGAAGTTTTATTTTTTTGCTTCAAGCTTTGAGGTGGACTGGCCCAAGCCTTCTAGAAAGGAGGAGTTTTATTTTCATAAATATTCGATTAATAAGGTGATAAATAAGGGATTTAATTGGGATTATTTTTGAAGAGATAATAAAGGATTATTCTCTAATTATTTTAAATTAAGGAGATAAACTTATCAATAAAGAAGAGTGGTGGCCAAGTAAGGGATTACGAGTAGTAGTTTCGGCTATAAAAGGAAGAAAATAGGGCTACTCATCAATTTTTCTTCCTCCTCTTCTCTCTGCCGAATTTCTGAGTGCTCTCTTCTCTTCTCTTCTCTTTTCCTTTTGTCAAGCCGAATCTATAGTCCACCATTGTCAAAATTCTCAAGTTTTCTTTTCTTCCTATTTCTTCTTACCAATCCATTCAAAAGCCGAATCTTGGAAGGGCTTCAAACATAGGTGCTGTTGATTTCTTCAAAGGTAAGAACAAGTTTGATTTTCATTCTTTTCTTTTAGATTAGCCGAGAGATAATCTAACCCCATGCATATTATGGTTGCCGAATATGGAAGGATCTTTCGGGATTATCAGAGTAGTCGACTAAAAGGAGGAGTATTCGGGATTTCTAAAATTAAGGTAAGACATGTGAATATTCGGCCAAAGGCCTTGATTTATGTTTCGATGATTAAGATTAAGTCTAACGTAAGGTTTTAGGGATTTCGACATTCCTAGGGAAATAAGGAACAGTTTCGAGATTTGTTGGTGTTCCAATCGGCAACAAGGTAAGAATACTAATCCTACTAGGATTTGGAATTTTGGCTGAATGGCTTTTTATTAAGGTAATAAGTGATAAATCAATGTAGGGATTAAGGATCTAAGCATTAGATCAAGCTTTTCGGGATCTCAAGGAAATTTTAAGCGAATCAGGTGTGTACCCCACACTACTTCATAATACGTTTTATGGCATGTTTAATTAAAATATGTGACATTAAGAATATGAAAGTGGCTAAGGTATCATGTTATGGTACTAAGTACTCAGGTACGTTTCCTACTCCTACTAGGAATATGAAAAATGTTATTAGTAACATGAGAATATGATAAGAATGTGAACTCTGGCATATTTATGCATATTATTATTATATGGGGCCGGGTTTGGGGTGTTTCAGTTTGGTATCAGAGCCTGTTTCAAACTCTCGGCCTGAGGTTTAAGGCCCAAAACGTTTTCAAAGCGAGCCCAAATAAGTTTTATGAAAACATTTTTTTAAAATAAGCAGGTTTTTCTGGCATGGCACCCAAGTCTCCGACCCGCAGTCCACCAGGTAAGTACTTCTATCCATTTGTGTGATTTATAGTATGATGTGTAGAAGGGTAGAAATGGAATGGAACGTAGATTAGCATGATGAGTACTTGAACCCTAGGACTAGTTTTCCCCAACACTTACATAAGACTTAAGTGCGTAACTAAACAACCCTATGGCTAAGTCGCCGAGTTTGGGTGTGGTAACCCCTGTGCACATGTCTAGGATTGGATCCGAAAGAGCCTGGTACTTAAGCAGTCCAAGTGACTCACCTCCTCTTCGCTGGAATCCTACCTGGTGCGTAGCTTTGGTTCACCCCGACCAAGAGGACTCGGTCATAGGCTAAACACAATAACTAAAACCCAAAAGAGAACTAGCCATGCTTTTATAAAAACCCTAGTTTTAAAAATCTTAAAATTTCCTTTTTAATTTGTGAGAACTATTTTTACAAAATTTTTCGAAAAAAAATTCCGATTTATGAAATTACAAAAATACCCCTAGTGGTAAATTACAAAAAATACCCTTGGTTTATGAAATTCCCAAAATACCCACAGTTCTTATCAAAATTTCCTTACTTCATAACAAGTCCAAAAACCCTAATTTGCAAAATATCAAAATATCTTGATTTTGGAGAATTACAAAATTGCCCCTGACGTACAAAATTACCAAAAATAACCCTGATTTCCAAAATTTTTGTAACATCACTGTTTTGGAAAGTACAATTCTCAAAAAGAACCCTCAAAGTTTTGCAACTTTTGAAATATCCCTGATTTACTAGATTTTACAAATTTACCCCGATTTGTGAAAAATTACCAAAATACCCCCGAGGTCCAAAATTACCAAAAAAACCCCCGGATTTCAAAATTTTTCCAAAATACTCCGGGAATTTAAAAATACCAAAATAGTTTGTGACAAAATCACCAAGGAAGTTTTTCTTTTGAAAAATTACGAAAATACCCCTGTAGGACAAAATTACGAAAATACCCCTGGGTAGTGGAAAAACAACGACAACGAAAACTACAGCATTTCTCTGAATGAACGAAGGTTCATAATAGTTTGATGGATGTATGAATGGATGGAAAGACTGTGTGCATGTATGAATACGAAAGAACCACTCCTAAAACTCTTTTCATAAAATTCCTTCGCGGGTAATCAAGTGAAACAAAAGTATTAATCCATAAAACTTCTTAATCAGATCACGACGTTAGAAATGAGCTCTAGAGGATATGGTCGTCGTGGACGAGGTAGAGGAAGGATGATCGTGTCAGAACCCGTTAGATCGGGTCAAGGGTCTAATAATGAAATTCCACCGCCACCACCACCCCCAACTGTGGGTGTTGAGCAGCAAGCTCAGACGGGAGAAGATGCTGTGTCGCAGGCTGTGCTGTGAGTTTTGGAGTTGGTGGCTGGTGCAGGAGGAAATTCGGGAACCCGTAAGTCTGTGCCTGAGCGGCTCCGAGCTAATAGAGCCGAAATGTTTCGTGGAGTATCGGGTGTGGCACCAGTCTGATAGTGAAATCATGGTTGGAAGCAACTGAGCGCATCATGGATGAGCTTGATCTGACCCCTGAGGAGAAGTTAAAAGGAATGGTGGCACTACTACGCGATGAAGCGTACCAATGGTGGTTAACTATTAGGGATGGTGCCACGGCTGAGGATCTGACCTGGGAATATGTTAAGGAAGCATTTCAGAAGAAGTATGTGGGAACCAGGTACACTGATGAACAAAGGAAAGCTTTTCTAGGGCTGGTTCAAGGGAACAAGTCTGTTGCAGAATATGAAGCTGAATTCCTGAGGTTGAGCCCGTATGCTCGAGGTGTAGTGGCAACTGAGCATGAGCGTTGTGTCCATTTTGAGGACGGACTAAGGGATGATCTGAGACTGTTAATAGCACCGCATCAGGAGCGGGAATTTTCTGCGTTAGTGGAAAAGGCCAAGGTGGCCGAGGGAATTAAGGATTCTGCAAGGCAGAACACTGATTGAAATAGGCCAGAAAGAGGTTTTGGATCGTCTGGATCGTCTGGGAATAAGAGGCCTAGAGTTGATGGGCCGCGAGGTCAGCAAGTTGGTTCAGAAGGGCGGTATCGACCTTGTGATGTGTGTGGAAAGAAGCACTTAGGAGAGTGCTGGAGGAAAACAGGAGGATGTTTTAGGTGTCGGTCCAAGGATCATGTGATCAAGCATTGTCCTAAGAACCTAGATGAAAGTCGACCAGCAAATCAGAATGTTAATCAGGCTGGTAGAGGTGGACAGCAGCCTCAGCAAGGTCGTGGACCGAACCATGGAGGAAATGGTTCGGGCCGAGGACGTGGAGTACCAAGCAGAGATGCTGAAGGTGTAGACGCGAGGCAACCAAGGTTGGTTTATGCAGTTGGCCGTCGCGAGGAGGAAGATGTGCCAGATGTGACGGTAGTACGTTCTTTATTTCGGAATACCCTTAATTGCTTTGCTTGTTATAGGGTTAGCTTATTCTTGTATTGCTGGTGAAGTGACTGAAACCTTCGATGTGAACCTAGAGAATGTGCCTAGAAAGTATGATAGTTCTTTAAGATCAGAGTGCGTAGCAATAGCGTAGTGGGGTGAGTTAGACCGTACGATTTTTCGTTAGTAAGTAATTTTAAGGACGAAATTATTTTAAGGGGGGTAGAACTGTAACATCCTGGAAAGGGCCTATGCATTTTCGGTTTAATTGTACGAAGTGACATGTTTTATGTACTAAGAATAAATTTTGAATATTTTTGGAAACCCGAAAATGAATGAAAATGATTTGAAATGAACATTTTGGAAACACGAAAATGTATGGAAATGATCTGAAATAAACATTTTGGAAACACGAAAATGTATGGACATGATTTAGAAATGATTCAAAAGAGGAAAGTGAACATTTCTGGAAACTTGGAAATGTAAGGAAATGTCAAGTTTACAGAGCTGAATGAAATTTTTGGAAACTTAGAAATGACTTAGAAATGTCGAGTTTTAAAGTTTAAAAGAGGAAATTAAGGCAAGGTGGCCTTAAAAGAAAAAGTTGGTGAAATTTGACACACAAACAGGCTTGGAAATGTGGCACGAAGATGCCACTAGGGCCCTCTGGAAATGGCGCCACATGCAAGGTGTTGGGCTGAGTTCGAGTCACTTGGGAAGAAAATAAAGGAAGTTTTATTTTTTGCTTGAAGCTTCTGAGGTGGACTGGCACAAGCCTTCTAGAAAGGAGGAGTTTTATTTTCATAAATATTCGATTAATAAGGTGATAAATAAGGGATTTAATTTGGATTATTTTTGAAGAGATAATAAAGGATTATTCTCTAATTATTTTAAATTAAGGAGATAAACTTATCAATAAAGAAGAGTGGTGGCCAAGTAAGGGATTACGAGTAGTAGTTTCGGCTATAAAAAAGGAAGAAAATAGGGCTACTCATCAAATTTTCTTCCTCCTCTTCTCTCTGCCGAATTTCTGAGTGCTCTCTTCTCTTCTCTTCTCTTTTTCATTTGTCAAGCCGAATCTATAGTCCACCATTGTCAAAATTCTCAAGTTTTCTTTTCTTCCTATTTCTTCTTACCAATCCATTCAAAAGCCGAATCTTGGAAGGGCTTCAAGCATAAAGTCTTTGTTGATTTCTTCAAAGGTAAGAACAATTTTGATTTCCATTCTTTTCTTTTAGATTAGCCGAGAGATAATCTAACCCCATACATATTATGGTTGCCGAATATGGAAGGATCTTTCGGGATTATCAGAGTAGTCGACTAAAAGGAGGAGTATTCGGGATTTCTAAGATTAAGGTAAGACATGTGAATATTCGGCCAAAGGCCTTGATTTATGTTTCGATGATTAAGATTAAGTCTAACGTAAGGTTTTAGGGATTTCGACATTCCTAGGGAAACAAGGAACAGTTTCGGGATTTGTTGGTGTTCCAATCGGCAACAAGGTAAGAATACTAATCCTACTAGGATTTGGAATTTTGGCCGAATGGCTTTTTATTAAGGTAATAAGTGATAAATCAATGTAGGGATTAAGGATCTAAGCATTAGATCAAGCTTTTCGGGATCTCAAGGAAATTTTAAGCGAATCAGGTGTGTACCCCACACTACTTCATAATACGTTTTATGGCATGTTTAATTAAAATATGTGACATTAAGAATATGAAAGTGGCTAAGGTATCATGTTATGGTACTAAGTACTCAGGTACGTTTCCTACTCCTACTAGGAATATGAAAAATGTTATTAGTAACATGAGAATATGATAAGAATGTGAACTCTGGCATATTTATGCATATTATTATTATATGGGGCCGGGTTTGGGGTGTTTCACCCACGGTCACTAGGCACGCCCGTGTGCCACAACCGTGTGACATTATAGGCCATTTTCAAGGCCAAAATGCCACCCACTTGGGTCTTACCTAAAAGCAATATTTACCAACACATTTCATGCATACTAGACAACCAAAATAACCATTCAATCTAAACATTCAATATCCATTTCAACCATGCCAACTTCCAAGACCAAAACATATGTATATCAAGTATAATTCATCCAAATGCTTACCCAAAAACTTGACCAATTCATGTGCTTCAATCATACCAAAGTATACTTCATATATCACTTTCATTTAAACATAATAACAACATATAACTAGCCAATTTACATGGCCAAATTCACTTCTTATTTACAAATACAAAAGACTAGCCTATACATGCCATATCTAGCAAAATATATATCCAAAATGTACCATAAACAAGTTGAATAGTGTGATGACGATCCTTGACGGTTTCGAGCCTTCAGTAGCTTTGACGACCTATTAAACAAAGAAAATCCACTATTCAACTTGTTTATGGTAAGCTTTCCAAAAGCTTAGTAAGTCAAAATACAAACAAACATAGCATAGAAGGCATATACACTCATAGATACATTGGCACATCTAAATCACTTAGCAAATTATCACAGATATACTTTGGTCCATGTACTTGGCCATATTTTCCACATTCATCAATTTAAAAGTCTCATATATACTATAACACCCCATACCCATGTCTGATGCTAGGACTGGATATGAGACATTACCATGCTTGATCTCACATAAACATACACTTACGAGCTGTAAAATTTCGTTCCGACTTAAAAGTTCTCTTTCTTAGACTAATCATGCATTTCATGAGCCTATGAGGCCTTAAACACTTATCCAAGAACTTTCGGGACTTAGTCGAAAACTCTTTCTTGAAGCAGGGTTCACATGCCCATGTGACATGGGACACGCCCGTGTACCCTTAGACACACCCATGCCTACAACCGTGGGGAGTTACTGACTTCATTCACATGGTCTTGACACGTCCGTGTCTTGCAACCATGGGAAGCTACTAACTTGATCCACACAGCTTGGGCACACGCCCATGTCCAAACCGTGTGTCCTACACGGCTCATACAAACGGTCATGGGGAGTATCTGTGGCCTATCTTTTTTTTTTAAAACAATAAGGTGAAGGGTATACACGGCCTAGACACATGCCCGTGTGTCTAACCGTGTGGGCACTTAAAGGCAATTTACGAAGCCATTTTCCACCCTGAAACTAAAATCAGCCAATAATAATACGCACTTCATTGACTTCAATAAACATACATACATGGTCAATTTGGCCAATCACTTAGCCATTTACAAAAGAATAATAACTGAATAACTTATACATTAACCCTTCCTTAAACATGTTCTCAAAATGAATGCTCCCTATACATGCCATACTTAGTAAAATAATTTGGCTCTACCAAAATAAGGATTGATAGTGTGCTACGAGCTCCGACTCCTACGATCCACAAGTTAGCTTGGCGGGTCTACATAGAAGAAAGAATTAAAGAAGTAAGCATTTAGCTTAGTAAGTTTGCATGTAAAGCACATATCAATATACTTGCTTAATATAAACCAATTGACAAAACAATGGTATCATAGGTTTCAGCTGTAGAGCCTATTACTCATACCAATCCTTACGTGTCTCACGATACTTAATATCCTCATACTTGTATGGTAAACAAAATTCATGTATCACTTGATCACATTGATCAGCATACTTTAACATAATAATCATGATCTCTAATTCATCATTCATAATGTAAATATTACTCAATTCCAACTTGATAACAACTTTACTCATTTAGTTTTCTTGTCATCTCATTTTAACTTTACTCATTTGCCCGATGAATTTCTGCAATAACCGAGGATACTAAGTCTCATCTTGGTTACGAGGCCATGTCCTTACATGGACTATACGAAGTCTTTTTCTTGATAACTGTTCAATGCCAAGCTTGCCTTGGACTTACATGATATCTGTTCAATGCCAAGCTTGCCTTGGACTTACATGATATCTGTTCAATGCAAAGCTTGCCTTGTACTTACATGATATCTGTTTAATGCCAAGCTTGCCTTGGACTTACATGATATCTGTACTTGATTACCGATGCTATGCCTAGGCTTGGTCTTATACGGACTTTCTTATCTCTTGTGATAGATCGAGTATCCTGGGATTCATTTTCAATCGGGACTTTCTCTTGTTTAATCTCATTGATTTCTTGGTTGAGCATAACATTAAACAATTCATGAAGATAGTGTACATCATATTAAGCAATTCAATGATATAAGTCATAAAGCTTAGAAATCATACAAACTTACCTCAAAATAAAAAATGTATGTAGATATGCAATTTAGTTCTCGACTTTGTTCTTGTCTCGGTTTTGATCCAGGCTTTGTTTTTCTTGATTTATAATCATAAATAGATCATTTAATAATCATATCTACTAAATTGACTCATAACTCATAATTTGGCAAAATTACTATTTTACCTTTATACTTTCTCATATTTGCACTTTTGCCCCCAAGGCTCGTAAAATGATTTTCATGCAACTTTCTTAATCTACATGCTTAGCTGAATCATTTTCTCTACTATAGCAATCATCAATTCTCTCTATTTCTAGTAGGTATGACCAATTTTATAACTTTTATAAAATGGTACATACTATCATTTTCATGAAATTCATTAAGGAAAAGATGTTTATCTATCATCAAACTCTCTTAAACTTCCATAAAACATCATTTAGCATGCATGTCACTCATGGGTAAATTTTTAAACATGCATCTTAGCTCATCAAATAGCTAAAATATAGATTACTAATGCTACCAGGACTTCAAAAATACGAAGAATATCAAAAACAGGGCTTAGGAGCACTTACTAGCAAGCTTGAAAAATTGAAGAACCCTAACTATGGCTTCCTTCAATTTTCAGAAATGGGGGAAGAAGATGAGTAGATTTTTCTCATCTTTTTCCCATTTTAATCATTTAATACATAAATGACCAAAATGCTCTTATCACTAAAAATTTCTATAACACCATCTTATGACTAGTTTTGTCCAAAATTATATTTTTTGGAAAAATTGCTATTTAAGGACTTCTAATTACTATTCTAAAGCTATTTCATACAAAAAGCTTCTAGAAACTCATATTTTGCAACTTTTACAATTTAGTCCTTTTGGACTATTCATCCATAACTTAGCAAAATTGCTTTATGAATCTTTCATATTAGCATGCAAACATTACATAAACCTTAAAAACTCATGAATTCATTTCGATTCCGTGGTCTCGCACCACGATTCCGACTAGGCCCTAAATTGGGCAGTTACAATTCTCCCTCCTTAGGAATTTTCGTCCTCGAAAATCTTACCAGCAAAAAAGTTTGGATATTGGTTTCTCATATTCTCTTCGGTTTCCCATGTAGCTTTTTCTATCCAATGTCTTTCCCACAATACTTTCACTAAGGCAATACTTTTATTTCTCAACTGTTTGACTTCCCAAGCTAAAATCTTGACTTGTTCTTCACCATAAGTCATGTCAGGATGAATCTCTATTTCTCACTGGGTAATTACATGTGAAGGATCTGATCTGTAGCGTCGCAACATTGACACGTGAAACACATCATGTATCTTTTCTAATTCTAATGGTAAGGCCAAACGGCAAGCTACCAGCCCAACTCTCTCAGTAATCTCGTAAGGTCTGATGAAACGTGGACTTAACTTGCCTTTTCGACCAAATCTGAGAACTTTTCTCCATGGTGACACTTTCAAGAAAACTTTATCCCTGACTTGATACTCTATCTCTTTTCTTTTTAAATCAGAATAGGATTTCTGTCTATCTGATGCAACCTTAAACATTCTCGTATTATCTTCACTTTCTCTTCAGCTTCTATAACCAAATCAACCCCGTGAATTTGGTTTTCTTGGAGTTCCGTCCAAAACAAAGGCGTTCTGCACTTACGCCCATATAGAGCCTCATAAGGTGCCGTTTTTAAGCTCGGCTGAAAGCTATTATAATAGGTGAATTCTACCAATGGGAGAAGCTTTTCCCAACTGCCTTGAAATTCTAAAATACAACATTTGAGCATATCCTCGATTACTTGGATTAATCTCTCCGACTGATCGTCAGTTTGAGGAAGAAAAGCCGTACTAAAGCTTAACTTTGTACCCAAGGCTTCTGCAGCTTCTTCCAAAATCTGGAGGTGAATCTCGGATCCTTATCCGAAATAATCGATAAAGGAACTCCGTGAAGCCTTACTATTTCTGAAACATACAAGTTTGCCAATTTGTTTAGAGAATAATAAACTCGTATAGGTAAGAAATGAGATGACTTTGTGATCCTATCAACCACTACCCATACAGCATCTTTCTTGCTCAGAGACAACGGTAAGCCCATTACAAAATCCATGGTGATACGGTCCTATTTCCACTCAAGAACCAAGATGGGTTCAAGTAAACACGAAGGTACTTGGTGTTCAGCCTTTACTTGCGGACAAATCATGCACTTGGAAACAAACTCTGAAATATCTTTCTTCATTTTCGGCCACAAATGCTGTTGCTTCAAGTCATTGTACATCTTAGTACTACCTGGATGTACAGATAAACATCCGTTATGTGCCTTACACAAAATTCTCTGAATAAGCTCTTCTTTTCTCGGTACACAAACTCTATCTCTAAAGATCAAGTATCCATCAGAATTTATCCGAAAGTCAGATTCAATACCTGACTCACATAGAGCTCTCTTGAGTTGTAATTCGTTATTTCCTTTCTAAACCTCAAAGATCTCTTGAAGAAACATTGGTCTAGCTCTCAACTCAGCTAGAATAGAATCATCGTCGGATAAGGTCATCCGCAAATTCATTGCCCTTAACGCAAAAAGGAACTTCCTGCTCAAAGCATCAGTGACCACATTCGCCTTTCCTGGATGGCAGTCAATGACTAACTTATAGTTTTTTATGAACTCTAACCATCTTCGTTATCTTAAGTTCAACTCTTTCTGCATGATCAAGTACTTCAGACTTTTGTGATCGGTAAAAATCCGACATCTTTCACCATATAAATGGTGTCTCCAAATTTTCAAAGCGAAGACTATAGCAGCCAATTCTAGATCATGTGTCGGGTAATTCTTCTCATGAGGCTTCAACTGTCTTGAGTCATAAGAAATCAACTTGCCTTCTTGCATGAGGACACAACCCAATCCAATTAAGGATGCATCACTGTAAATCACAAATTCTTTCCCTGTCTCAGGTTGTACTAAAACTGGAGCTTCTGTCAACATTGCTTTTAACTTCTCGAAACTTTGCTGGCATCGTTCTGTCCACTCAAAATTCACATTTTCTGTAACAATTTAGTCCTCAAGGTTGCAATCATGGAAAACCCATTGACGTATTGTCTGTAATAGCCGGCTAAGCCTAGAAAACTTCTAATCTCAGAAATGTTCTTAGGTGCCTTCCAGTCCATTATGGCCGAAATCTTACTTGGATCTACTCGGACTCCATCTCTTGAGACAACATGTCCAAGAAATCCTAATTCCTTGAGCCAAATTTTGCTTTTACTAAATTTGGCATACAACTGATTTTCTTGAAAAGTCAGTAAAACTGCTCATAGGTGCTCAACATGCTCATTCTCATCTCAAGAATAAATCAGTATGTCATTAATAAAAACGACTACAAACTTGTCAAGGTATGGTCTAAAGATGCGGTTCATTAAATCCATGAATACCATGGGAGCATTGGTTAAATCAAAGGGCATGACTAAAAATTCATAATGTCCATACCTTGTTCGAAAAGTAGTCTTGGATACCTCTGCATCTTTCACTCTCAGTTGGTAGTACCCTGATCTCAAGTCTATTTTGGAAAACACAGTGGCTCCTTTCAATTGATCGAACAAATCATCGATCCTAGGCAATGGGTACTTTTTCTTTACTGTCACTTTATTAAGCTGACGGTAATCTATGCACAATCTCATTGTGCCATCTTTCTTTTTCACAAATAAAACTGGAGAACCCCATGGTGAACAACTTGATCTTGCAAAGCCTTTATTTGTCAACTCTTGCAACTGTAACTTCAATTCTTTCAACTCTATTGGAGCCATTCTGTAAGGAGCAATAGATATCGGTACTGTACCGAGAACTAGCTCAATGCTGAACTCAACCTCTCTAGTTGGTGGTAGTCCTGGCAATTCCTCAGGAAAAACATCTTGGTACTCATATACTATCGGCACTGACTCAATCTTTAACTCTATTTCTTTGTCATTCATCATAAAGGCCAGATATGATTCATACCCTTTTCTTAAACATCTCTGTGCTGTCATATCAGAGATCATTACTGGCAATCTAACATATTCATCTAATTTGACATGAAGAATATCCCCATTTTCACATTTCATCTCTATGCACTTCTTCCCACAATTGACTATTACAATATGAGCAGTCAACCAATCCATTCCAAGAATGAGGTCAAACTCATCAAATGGTGACAACATAAGATTTTCTTTAAAGTAATGACCTCTAATTATTAATGGATAATCTTTACATACTTTATCAACTAACACACTCTTGCCTAAAAGATTAGACACTTTAATCATAAATTATATAGAATCTATAGGCATACTCAAATTGGATACTAATTTCATACAAATGTAAGAGTGTGTGGATCTGGGATATATTAAAGCAATAACTTTGGTATCAAAAAGAGAAAATGTACCCGTAATAACATCATGAGAAGATGCCTCTTCGCGAGCGCGAATGGCATAGGTCCTTCTAGGCGCTCTACCCTCAGGTCTTGTGGCCTGCTCTCGACGGTTACCTCTTCCAGTTGCCCCACTTCCCGGGTTCCTTTGCGGTCTCCCTCTAACCATACTCCTAGATCTCGGGTTCTGATTTCTCCCTTCTTTAATCATTTCTAGATAATCTTTTATGAAATGGTCTTGGGAACCACATCTAAAACATGTATTTTCAAGTGCTCGGCATTCTCCAAAATGACATCTGTGACACTGTGGGCACTCAGGTCTATCAGATTGAATATTTCCCACACTAGCAACTGAAGTCATCTGTGCTTTATTTCCCATACATTGCTTATCTTGTCTTTTCTTGAAAATCCAGTGGAAGTAGCCAATCGAGGAGGGAAATCTCTTGACTTCTTGGACGAAGGTTGGAATGACTTATTCCATTGTCTCTTTCTAGAGTCACGAGACTCCATTTCAGACTTCTTCTTCTCTTTTACTAGTTCTTCGACTTTACAAGCCCTTTCTACTAGTACAACAAATTCTTTTAACTCCAGGACAGCAACTAACAACTTTATGTCTTCATTTAATCTATCTTCAAACCTTTTACTCGTAATGGCCTCAGTGGATACACATTCGTGAGTGTACTTGCTAAGTTATACAAACTCTCGCTCATAATCAGCTACTGGCATCTTGCCTTGCTTCAGCTCTCGAAATTCCTTCCTTCTTCTGGTCTACAAACCTTTGGCTGATATACTTTTTCTTGAACTCTTCTTGGAAGAATTCCCATGTGATTCTTTCCATCGATACTGCCGACACAAGTGTGTTCCACCATTGGTAAGCAGAGTCTCTTAAAAGAGAGACTACACACTTCATGCATTCTTCAAGGGTGCATGACAGCTCATTAAATACCCTAATGGTATTTTCTAACCAGAATTCAACCTTCTTTGGATTAGCATCTCTTTTCTCCCAAAACTCTTCTGCCCCATATTTCCTGATCCTATCAATTGGAGGTTTATCTCCTCTTACAACCTCTACTACTTGGTGGGCTACTAGAGCAGGTTGTGGAACAGGCGGGGGTGGAGGGGGTTGTGCATTCGGGTTCGCACGAACAAACTCCGTATACCAGGCATTCATCATATGGAGGAAGGCTTCTTTAGCCTCTTCTCCTCCTCCTTGACTCACTGTAGTGGGTCTATTCTCGTTCTCATTCGGCACCGTCCCTTCAGCGGGAGCTGGTGCGTTACTTTCTACATCATCTGCCACAACTCTTTCGGGATTCATTTACCATATGTATAAACATAATTTAATTCGTTAGGAGTCGTCACACTATCATTATAAAAACATTCTTACGTATGGCATGTATAGCTAGACTCATACTCGTGTTACGCTAGTCCTAGAATTGACTAAATCGTAGCTCTGATACCACTAAATGTAACACCCCATACCCATGTCCGATGCTAGAACTGGATACGAGACGTTACCATGCTTGATCTCACATAATCATACACTTACGAGCTGTAAAATTTTGTTCCGACTTAAAACTTCTCTTTCTTAGACTAATCATGCATTTTCATGGGCCTACGAGGCCTTAAACACTTATCCAAGAACTTTCGGGACTTAGTCAAAAACTCTTCCTTTAAGCAGGGTTCATACGCCCATGCCTACAATTGTCGGGAGTTACTGACTTCATTCACACGATCTTGACACGCCCGTGTCTTCCAACCGTGGGAAGCTACTGACTTGATCCACACGGCTTGGGCACACACCCCAGTCCAAACCGTGTGTCCTACACGGCTTATACAAACGGTCGTGGGGAGTATCCGTGGCCTATCTTTTTTTTAAAGCAATAAGGTGCAGGGTATACACGGCCTAGACACATGACCGTGTGTCTAATCGTGTGGGCACTTAAAGGCTATTTACGAAGCCATTTGCCACCCTGAAACTAAGATCAGCTAATAATACTACGCACTTCATTGACTTCAATAAACATACATACATGGTCAATTTGGCCAATCACTTAGCCATTTACAAAAAGAATAATAACTTAATAACTTATACATTAACCCTTCCTGAAACATGTTCTCAAAATGAATGCTCCCTATACATGCCATACTTAGTAAAATAATTTGGCTATACCAAAATAAGGATTGATAGTGTGCTACGAGCTCTGACTCCAACGATCCACAAGTTAGCTTGGCGGGTCTACATAGAAGAAACAATTAAAGAAGTAAACATTTAGCTTAGTAAGTTTGCATGTAAAGCACATATCAATATACTTGCTTAATATAAACCAATTGACATAACAATGGTATCATAGGTTTCAGCTGTAGAGCCTACTTACTCATACCAATCCTTACGTGTCTCACGATACTTGTAACATCCTGAAATAAGGCCTAAATGGAATAGTGGTTTCGGGACCACAAATTCGATGTTGAAATTTTTTTATATTTTTATGGTCTACAATTTCACGGAATGATTTCGTGAAATCTCATTCGAAAATTTTGAAGTTTGGGCATTCAATTTAGTCAAAAGGACTAAATTGTAAAATGTGCAAAAGTTGAGTTCTACATGTTAGAGGTGTCCAATTGTTATGAAATTTTAAATTGAAGTAGAGGTCCTTAAATGGTAATTATACCATTCAGCTTTCGTGGACAAAAATGGACAAATATAGGTAGAAAGAACAAAAGTTTTTAATGAAGGGTAATTTAGTCATTTGGTAATAAAAAGGAAATTAAATGGGAAAAAGATGGAAATAGGTTGTCATCTTCTTCCTGAGGACGAATTTTGAAGGGGGGGACTCCATAGCTAGGGTTTCCAAGCTTCCAAGCTCCATAGTAAGTCAATCCAAGCCCCGTTTTCATGTTCTTTACGTTTTTGGAATACTGGTAACTCGGTTTAGCTTATTCTAGCAATATTTTAACCTAGGGTTCATATTTGGAAAAATACACATAGGTGAAATGTGTTTATTTTGATGTTTTAGGATAGAATATGAAGGCTGAAATTATGTTAAACAACTTTTGCTAAGCGATTTTACATAAAAACTAGTAAAATGACATAATCGGTAAAAATACCTAATGTTCATAAGTACATGTTAGAGTGAGAATTTGATGTTTCCATAGAAGGGAAAAATGTTCAGCATGTCCTAAAATGTAGGAAAATAGGATGAAGTTTAATTTTCGAGCCTAGGGGTAAAATCATAATTTTGTGAAAGTTAGAGGGCAAAAATGTAATTTTTTCATAGTGTGATTTTTGGACTAAATTGAATAATGTGAGTATTGAATGAGTTAAATATGTTATTATAGATCAAGAAAGAAGAGGAATTGACCTTGATCGGAGAAAAGAAAAGGTTAAGGACTAAATTGCAAATTTCACCATATTTTGCACCAAGATAAGTAATATGTAAATAATTCATTATTTTTATTGATGTTTTATATTTCAGCATGTTTAATGTATTGTATCTGATTTTTAAATCATAATTAACTATTGAAAGAATGAAATGAAGTGTTAAAAAGTGAGTTATTTCCCGTTTGAACCTTCGGAATCGAAAGATGTAATTGGCATGTAGCTAGATCACATGAGTGGTACTAAGTGTAGGCCACTATGTGCACAAGAGAGCTACAAGAGATTTCGTATACATAGCTAGGACACATGTGTAGTACCGAGAGTACGCCATGTGTACAAGAAAGCTATATGTAGCTAGGTCACATGTGTGGTATATGGTGTGAGCCACTATGTGTACAAGAGAGCTACGAGAAGGCTAGGTCATATGAGTGGTGCTAAGTGAAGGCCACCATATGTACAAGAGAGCGAGAATTATGAGTACAATCGACCTAGGTCACATGAGTGGTATTGAGTGAAGGCCACTATGTGTACAAGAGAGCTTCGATTTCAAAGGTGGGCTATGTGCGAAACCACCGCATATTCGTTATTATTCCGAAGCGTTCAAGGGGAAAACTAACTAAATGAAATTATGTGAGATGTTTTACTGATAAGTATATGTATATGTATGTGTAATGCATGAGCAATATGCTCAATATGTGATTGGAAATTGGAATGATTGTTATAGGTAAGTAATGAATACAACTAAAGTGAGAGAAAGCAAAAATTTATAATAAAACTGTTTTCGACAGCAACAGTGATGTGAATTTGAAAAATCACCAAATATGGTAGAAATGGAATTATAAGTTGTATGAGATATTTATTTAAAGATTATTGGGTTTATTTTTATATAAAAGAAATAGAGAAAGTAAAGGAATTGTATAGTTTGAGATATTTAAACTTTTGTGAGACTGGTTTAGAATGGTTACTTGATCTCCTTTCTTGTCTTGGAAAAATCATTAAAATTTCTACAAAAATAATTATGGGGTATAAGATATATGATTGAAATCCTTAATGAGTATATTTTTAAATGAAATAAATTTTATCATCATATGAATTCTGTATAATGATAAAATTAGTTCGAAGTGAAAAGTGGTCAGAGCAGTCGAACAACAAAACAGGGGAATCTTTAATGAATAAACTATACTAATTGGCAAGGGCAAAAATTCTGAAACTTTTATGGTGAGAAGATAAATGCATATAGTTTCAGGGAAAATTTACGGATCTTAATTTGGAATTTCATAGCTTAATATAAAAATAATTTAGGTACTGTGACTCGAATAGACAGCTTGCTCCAAACTTGAATAAATGATGAAATTGATTTTAGATTTGATTGTGTTGTTTTGTAAACTTAATAAGTCCATTATTAATTATTTACATACTTACTTACTAAGCTTTGTAGCTTACTTCCCTTCCTTTCCCATATCTTATAGGGTTGTATGCTAGCTCGAGTTGGAGACCACCGAAGATGTAATCACACTATCAAGCTATCATCGTGGGGTAAAAGTGAATACAAACCTCTTAAGTTTATGGCATGTATAGGGGACTTAGTCATTTGTATATGTTATAATTGGTTTGGCCTAAAATGTTGGCCTTTAATATTTAGTAGTTATTTTGTATAAGGCCATTGATGTTGGCTAGTGTTATTCAAGTTGTATGTTTGTGATGATGCATAATTTGGATGAAATTTTATGACTTGGTTTAATGCATTTACAAGTGTATGTGTTTCGGTAATGCCTCGTACCCTATTCCGGCAGCGAATACGGGTAAGAGGTGTTACAATACTTAATATCCTCATACTTGTATGGTAAAAAAAATTCCTATATCACTTGATCACAGTGATCAGCATACTTTAACATAATAATCATGATCTCTAATTCATCACTCATAACGTAAACATTACTCAATTCCAACTTGATAATAACTTTACTCATTTAGTTTTCTTGTCATCTCATTTTAACTTTACTCATTTGCCCGATGAATTTCTGCGAATAACCGAGGATACTAAGTCTCATCTTGGTTTCAAGGCCATTAACTGACATGGACTTATACGATGTCTTTTTCTTGATAACTGTTCAATGCCAAGCTTGCCTTGGACTTACAGGATATCTGTTTAATGCCAAGCTTGCCTTGGACTTACATGATATCTATTCAATGACAAGCTTGCCTTGGACTTTCATGATATCTGTACTTGATTGCCGATGCCATGCCTAGGCTTGGTCTTATACGGACTTTCTTATCTCTTGTGATAGAACGAGTATCCTGGGATTCATTTTCAATCGAGACTTACTCTGGTTTAATCTCATTGATTTCTTGGTTGAACATAACATTAAACAATTCATGAAGATAGTGTACATCATATTAAGCAATTCAATGATATAAATCATAAAGCTAGAAATCATACAAACTTACCTCAAAATACAAAATGTATGTAGATATGCAATTTAGTCCTCGACTTTGTTGTTGCCTCGGTTTTGATCAGGGCTTCGTTTCCTTGATCTATAATCATAAATAGACCATTTAATAATCATATTGACTAAATTGACTCATACCTCATAATTTGGCAAAATTACTATTTTGCCCCTATACTTTCTCATATTTGTACTTTTGCCCCCAAGGCTCGTAAAATGATTTTCATGCAACTTTCATAATCTACATGCTTAGCTGAATCATTTTCTCTACTATAGCACTCATCAATTCTCTCTATTTCTAGTAGGTATGACCAATTTTATAACATTTACAAAATGGTCCATACTATCATTTTTCATGAAATTCATTAAAGAAAAGATGTTTATCTATCATCAAACTCTCTTAAACTTCCATAAAACATCATTTAGCATGCATGTCACTCATGGGTAAATTTTTAAACATGCATCTTAGCTCATCAAATAGCTAAAAATAGCTTATTCATGCTACCGAGACTTCAAAAATACGAAGAATATCAAAAACCAGGCTTAGGAGCACTTACTAGCAAGCTTGAAAAATTGAAGAACCCTAGCTATGGCTTCCTTCAATTTTCGGCAATGGGGGAAGAAGATGAGTAGTTTTTTCTCATCTTTTTCCCATTTTAATCATTTAATACATAAATGACCAAAATGCACTTATCACTAAATATTTCTATAACACCATCTTATGACTAATTTTGTCCAAAATTATATTTTTGGAAAAATTGCTATTTAAGGACTTCTAATTACTATTCTAAAGCTATTTCATACAAAAAGCTTCTGGACACTTATATTTTGCAACTTTTGCAATTTAGTCCTTTTGGACCATTCATCCACAACTTAGCAAAATTGCTTCATGAATCTTTCATACTAGTATGCAAACATTACATAAACCTTAAAAAGCTCATGAATTCATTTCGGTTTTGTGGTCTCGCACCACGAGTCCGACTAGGCCCTAAATTGGGCTGTTACAATTCTCCCCCATAGGGATTTTCGTCCTCAAAAATCTTACCAGCAAAAAGGTTTGGATACTGGTTTCGCATATTTTCTTCGGTTTCCCATGTAGCCTCTTCTATCCCATGTCTTTGCCACAATACTTTCACTAAGGCAATACTTTTCTTTCTCAATTGCTTGACTTCCCGAGCTAAAATCTTGACTTGTTTTTCACCATAAGTCATGTCGGGATGAATCTCTATTTCTGACGGGGTAATTACATGTGAAGGATCTGATCTGTAGTGTCGCAACATTGACACGTGAAACACATCATGTATCTTTTCTAATTCTGATGGTAAGGCCAAACAGTAAGCTACCGGTCCAACTCTCTCAGTAATCTCGTAAGGTCCGATGAAACGTGGACTTAACTTGCCTTTCCGGCCAAATCTGAGAACTTTTCTCCATGGTGACACTTTCAAGAAAACTTTATCCCTGACTTGATACTCTGTCTCTTTTCTTTTTAAATCCGAATAGGATTTCTATCTATCTAATGCAGCTTTTAAACATTCTCGTATTATCTTCACTTTCTCTTCAGCTTCTCTAACCAAATCAACCCCGTGAATTTGTTTTTCTTTGAGTTTCGTCCAAAACAAAGGCGTTCTGCACTTACGCCCATATAGAGCCTCATAAGGCGCCATTTTTAAGCTCGATTGAAAGCTATTATTTTAGGTGAATTCTACCAATGGGAGAAGCTTTTCCCAACTGCCTTGAAATTCTAAAGTACAACATCTGAGCATGTCCTCGAGTACTTGGATTAATCTCTCCGACTGACCGTCAGTTTGAGGATGAAAAGCCGTACCAAACCTTAACTTTGTACCCAAGGCTTCTTGCAGCTTCTTCCAGAATCTGAAGGTGAATCTCGAATCCCTATCTGAAATAATCAATAAAGGAATTCCGTGAAGCCTTACTATTTCTTAAACATACAAGTTTGCCAACTTGTTTAGAAAATAATCAACTCAAATGCAGTAAGAAATGAGGTGACTTTGTGAGTCTATCAACCACTACCCATCTGACATCTTTCTTGCTCGGAGACAACGGTAAGCCGTTACAAAATCCATGGTGATACAGTCCCATTTCCACTTGGGAACCAAGATGGGTTGAAGTAAACCCGAAGGTACTTGGTGTTCAGCCTTTACTTGCTGACAAATCATGCACTTGGAAATAAGCTCTGAAATATCTTTCTTCATTTTCGGCCACCAATACTGTTGCTTCAAGTCATTATACATCTGAATACTACCTGGATGTATAGATAAACATCTGTTATGTGCCTTGTGTAAAATTCTCTAAATAAGCTCTTCTTTTCTCGGTACACAAACTCTATCTCTAAACATCAAGTATCCATCAGAATTTATCTGAAAGTCGGATTCAGTACATGACTCGCACTGAGCTCTCTTGACTTGTAATTCATTATTTCCTTTCTGAGCCTCAAAGATCTCTTGAAGAAACATTGGTCTAGCTTTCAACTTAGCTAGAATAGAATCATCGTCAGATAAGGTCATCCGCAAATTCATTGCCCTTAACGCAAAAAGGGACTTCCTGCTCAAAGCATCAGCGACCACATTCGCCTTTCTTGGATGGTAGTCAATGACTAACTCATAGTCTTTTATCAACTCTAACCATCTTTGTTGTCTTAAGTTCAACTCTTTCTGCATCATCAAGTACTTCAAACTTTTGTGATCAGTAAAAATCCGACATCTTTCACCATATAAATGGTGTCTCCAAATTTTCAAAGCGAAGACTATAGCAGCCAATTCTAGATCATGTGTCGGGTAATTCTTCTCATGAGGCTTCAACTGTCTTGAGGCATAAGCAATCACCTTACCTTCTTGCATGAGTACACAACCCAATCCAATTAAGGATGCGTCGCTGTAAATCACAAATTCTTTTCCTGTCTCAGGTTGTACAAAACTGGAGCTTCTGTCAACATTGCTTTTATCTTCTCGAAACTTTTCTGGCATCGTTCTGTCCACTCAAACTTTACATTTTTCTATAACAATTTAGTCATCGGGGTTGCAATCATGGAAAACCCCTTGACGAATCGTCTGTAATAGGCGGCTAAGCCTAGAAAACTTTTAATCTCAGAAATGTTCTTGGGTGGCTTCCAGTCCATTATGGCCGAAATCTTACTTGGATCTACTCGGACTCTATCTCTTGAGACAACATGTCCAAGAAATCCTACTTTCTTGAGCCAAAATTCGCTTTTACTGAATTTGGCATACAACTGATTTTCTCGAAGAGTCTGTAAAACTGCTCGTAGGTGCTCAACATGCTCATTCCCATCTCGAGAATAAATCAGTATATCGTCAATAAGAACGACTACAAACTTGTCAAGGTATGGTCTAAAGGTGCGGTTTATTAAATCCATGAATACCGCGGGAGCATTGGTTAAACCAAAGGGCATGACTAAAAACTCATAATGTCCATACCTTGTTCAAAAAGCAGTCTTGGATACATCTACATCTTTCACTCTTAGCTGGTAGTACCCTGATCTCAAGTCTATTTTGGAGAACACAGTGGCTCTTTTCAATTGATCAAACAAATAATCGGTCCTAGGCAATGGGTATTTATTCTTTACTGTCACTTTATTAAGCTGACGGTAATCTATGCACAATCTCATGGTGCTATCTTTCTTTTTCACAAATAAAACCGGAGCACCCCATGGTGAACAGCTTGATCTTGTAAAGCCTTTATCTGTCAACTCTTGCAACTATAACTTCAATTCTTTCAACTCTGTTGGAGCCATTCTGTAAAGAGCAATAGATATCGGTACTGTACCGGGAACTAGCTCAATGCTGAACTCAACCTCTCTAGCTGGTGGTAGTCCTGGCAATTCCTCAGGAAAAACATCCCGGTACTCACATACTATCGGCACTGACTCAATCTTTAACTCTATTTCTTTGTCATTCATCACAAAGGCCAGATATGATTCATACCCTTTTCTTAAACATCTCTGTGCTGTCATATTAGAGATCATTACCGGCAATCTAACATATTCATCTGATTCGACATGAAGAATATCCCCATTTTCACATTTCATCTCTATGCACTTCTTCCCACAATTGACTATTACATTATGAGCAGTCAACCAATCCATTCCAAGAATGAGGTCAAACTCATCAAATGGTAACAACATAAGATTTGCTTTAAAGCAATGACCTCTAATTATTAATGGATAATATTTTCATACTTTATCAACTAACACACTCTTGCCTAAAGGATTAGACACTTCAATCCTAAATTCTGTAGAATCTATAGGCATACTCAAATTGAATACTAATTTCATACAAATGTAAGAGTGCGTCGATCCGGGATCTATTAAAGCTATAACATTGGTATCAAAAAGAGAAAATGTACCCGTAATAACATCATGAGAATATGCCTCTTTGTGAGCGCGAATGGCATAGGTCTTTGCAGGCGTTCTACCCTCAGGTCTTGTGGCCTGCTCTTGAGGGTTACCTCTTCCAGTTGCCCCACTTCCCGGGTTCTTTTGCGGTCTCTCTCTGACCATACTCCCGGATCTTAGGTTCTGACTTCTCTCTTATTTAATCATCTCTGGACAATCTTTTATGAAATGGTCTTGGGAACCAAATCTAAAACATGCATTTTCATGTGGTCGGCATTCTCCAAAATGACGTCTGCGACATTATGGGCACTCAGGTCTGTCAGATCGAATATTTCCCACACTAGCAACTGAAGTCGTCTGTGCTTTATTTCCCATATATTGCTTACTCTTGTCTTTTCTTGAAAATCCAGTGGAAGTAGCCGATCGAGCAGGGAAATCTCTTGACTTCTTGGACGAAGGTTGGAATGACTTATTCCACTGTCTCTTTATAGAGTCAGGAGACTCCATTTCAGACTTCTTCTTCTCTTTTACTAGTTCTTCGGCTTGACAAGCCCTCTCTACTAGTACAAACAAATTCTTTTAAATCCAGGACAACAACTAGCAACTTTATGTCTTCATTTAATCCATCTTCAAACCTTTTACTCATAATGGCCTCAGTGGATACACATTAGCGAGCGTACTTGCTAAGTCGTACAAACTCTCGCTCATAATCAGCTACTGACATCTTGCCTTGCTTCAGCTCTAAAAATTCCTTCCTCTTCTGGTCTACAAACGTTTGGCTGATATACTTTTTCTTAAACTCTTCTTGGAAGAATTCCCATGTGACTCTTTCCATCGATACTACCGACACAAGTGTGTTCCACCATTGGTAAGCAAAGTCTCTTAAAAGAGAGACTACACACTTCATGCATTCTTTGAGTGGTGCATGATGACTCATTAAATACCTACGATGGTATTTTCTAACAGTGACCTTCTTCTTTGGATAATCATCTCTTTTCTCCCGAAACTCTTCTGCCCCATGTTTCTTGATCCTATCAATTGGAGGTTTATCTCCTCTGACCACCTCTACTACTTGAGGGGCTACTGGAGCAGGTTGTGGAACTGGTGGGGGTGGAGGGGGTTGTGCATTCGGGTTTGCACGAACGAACTCCATATACCAGGCATTCATCATATGGTGGAAGGCTTCTTTAGCCTCTTCTCCTCCTCCTTGACTCACTGTAGTGGGTCTATTCTCGTTCTCATTGGGCATCGTCCCTTCAGCGGGAGCTGGTGTGTTACTTTCTACATCATTCACTGCAACTTTTTCGAGATCCATTTACTATATGTATAAACATAATTTATGTCGTTAGGAGTCGTCACATTATCATTATAAAAACATTCTTACGTATGGCATGTATAGCTAGACTCATGCTCGTGCTGCGCTAGTCCTAGAATCAACTAAACCGTTGCTCTGATACCATTAAATGTAACACCCTATACCCATGTCGGATGCTAGGACTAGATACGAGAATTACCATGCTTGATCTCACAAAAACATACACTTACGGGCTATAAAATTTCGTTCTGACTTAAAACTTCTCTTTCTTAGACTAATCATGCATTTCATGGGCCTACGAGGCTTAAACACTTATCCGAGAACTTTCGAGACTTAGTCGAAAACTCTTCCTTGAAGCAGGGTTCACACGCCCATGTGACATGGGACACACCCGTGTACCCTTAGACACACCCATGCCTACAACCGTCGGGAGTTACTGACTTCATTCAGACGATCTTGACATGCCCGTGTCTTCCAACCGTGGGAAGCTACTAACTTGATCCACACGGCTTGGGCACACGCCCATGTCCAAACTGTGTGTCCTACACGGCTCATACAAACGGTCGTGGGGAGTAACCGTGGCTAATCTTATTTTTAAAACAATAAGGTACACGGTATACACGGCCTAAACACATGCCCGTGTGTCTAACCGTGTGGGCACTTAAAGGCTATTTACCAAGCCATTTGCCACCCTGAAACTAAGATCAGCCAATAATACTACGCACTTCATTGACTTCAATAAACATACATACATGGTCAATTTGGCCAATCACTTAGCCATTTACAAAAGAATAATAACTTAATAACTTATACATTAACCCTTCCTTAAACATGTTCTCAAAATGAATGCTCCCTATACATGCCATACTTAGTAAAATAATTTGGCTATACCAAAATAAGGATTGATAGTGTACTACGAGCTCCGACTCCAACGATCCACAAGTTAGCTTGGCGGGTCTACATAGACGAAAGAATTAAAGAAGTAAGCATTTAGCTTAGTAAGTTTGCATGTAAAGCACATATCAATATACTTGCTTAATATAAACCAATTGACATAACAATGGTATCATAGGTTTCAGCTGTAGAGCCTACTTACTCATACCAATCCTTACGTGTCTTACGATACTTAATATCCTCATACTTGTATGGTAAACAAAATTCCTGTATCACTTGATCAGATTGATTAACATAATAATCATGATCTCTAATTCATCATTCATAACGTAAATATTACTCAATTCCAACTTGATAATAATTGTACTCATTTAGTTTTCTTGTCATCTCATTTCAACTTTACTCATTTGCCCGATGAATTTCTATGAATAACCGAGGATACTAAGTCTCATCTTGGTTTCTAGGCCATGTCCTGACATGGACTTATACGAAGTCTTTTTCTTGATAACTGTTCAATGCCAAGCTTGCCTTGGACTTACATGATATCTGTTCAATGCCAAGCTTGCCTTAGACTTACATGATATCTGTTCAATGCCAAGCTTGCCTTGGACTTACATGATATCTGTACTTGATTGCCGATGCCATGCCTAGGCTTGGTCTTATACGGACTTTCTTATCTCTTGTGATAGACCTAGTATCCTGGGATTCATTTTCAATCGGGACTTTCTCTTGTTTAATCTCATTGATTTCTTGGTTGAACATAACATTAAACAATTCAAGATGATAGTATACATCATATTAAGCAATTCAATGATATAAATCATAAAGTGTAGAAATCATACAAACTTACCTCAAAATAAAAAATGTATGTAGATATGCAATTTAGTCCTCGACTTTGTTCTTGCCTCAGTTTTGATCCGGGCTTCATTTTTCTTGATCTATAATCATAAATAGATCATTTAATAATCATATTAACTAAATTGACTCATAACTCATAATTTGGCAAAATTACTATTTTGCCACTATACTTTCTCATATTTGCACTTTTGCCCCCATGGCTCATAAAATGATTTTCATGCAACTTTCTTAATCTACATGCTTAGTTGAATCATTTTCTCTACTATAGTAATCATCAATTCTCTCTTTTTCTAGTAGGTATGACCAATTTTATAACTTTTACAAAATGGTCCATACTATCATTAAGGAAAAGATGTTTATCTATCATCAAACTCTCTTAAACTTCCATAAAACATCATTTAGCATGCACGTCACTCATGGGTAAATTTTTAAACATGCATCTTAGCTCATCAAATTGCTAAAAATAGCTTACTCATGCTACCTAGACTTCAAAAATACGAAGAATATCAAAAACCGGGCTTAGGAGCACTTACTAGCAAGCTTGAAAAATTGAAGAACCCTAGCTATGGCTTCATTCAGTTTTCGGCAATGGGGGAAGAAGATGAGTAGATTTTTCTCATCTTTTTCTCATTTTAATCTTTTAATACATAAATGACCAAAATGCCCTTATCTCTAAATATTTCTATAACACCATCTCATGACTAATTTTGTCCAAAATTATATTTTTTGGAAAAATTGCTATTTAAGGACTTCTAATTACTATTCTAAAGCTATTTCATACAAAAAGCTTCTAGACACTCATTTTTGCAACTTTTGCAATTTAGTCCTTTCGGACCATTCATCCACAATTTAGCAAAATTGCTTCATGTATCTTTCATACTAGCATGCAAACATTACATAAACCTTAAAAAACTCATGAATTCATTTCGATTTCGTGGTCTCGCACCACGATTCTGACTAGGCCCTAAATTGGGCTGTTACATATACAAAGCTCTTTCATGCTTACTATCACATCTCATAATGTTATCCAAATATACATAATCATCATAGTAAGATCACATAGGAACTTACCTTATATACACACTTAGTGTATGGATCAACGTACTTGAAATAGATTCACTATTTACATGGCCATTTCGTATCACAGACTTGCCCGTTGAACCATAAGGAATCTATTAGGATACTCAGATAGCTCGGAATAGTCGTACAATGCCAACGTCCCAGACGAGGTCTTACATGTAGTCGGTTATCGATGCCACTGTCTCAGACAGGGTCTTACACGAATCAATACGATGCCGATGTCTTAGACATGGTCTTACACATAAAGATCATATCGATGCCTACGTCCCAGACGAGGTCTTACACGAAATCTCAAATCAACGCCAAAGTCCCAGACGTGGTCTTACATAATAAAAACAGAACAAATACCTATGTCATGACATAGCTAATCCTATCTATTCCTAGGTTCATACGAGACTTTTCGGATATTGTCACTAAGTAATCCTTATCTCGGAATTCATGAACAGATCATATCATGAGTATTCATTGATAACAGTAGTCATAAGAACATACATAATTTAATACGAATATGTTTATTTGCATAATGACTTACCTCGGATTCGATTTAACGGAAATGGAAACGGCTACTCAGTTACTTTCGCTTTTCCGCGATCTAAATCCGTTTTCCTCGTTCTTGATCTATACATATTCAGAATTAATCCTTTTATTCACTAACTCATTCAATTCAATCCAAGGACACACATTTAGGGTTATTTGCAAATTAACCCTCACATTTGCACAATTTATCAATTTAGTCTATTTTTCTCAAAACATCAAATACACAAAATCATCACATATCTATGCTTAGTTGAATGCTTATGAACATCATACAAGCCCATAATTTCCATCAAATTTGCAATTTAGTCCCTCATATTGCTATTTTCACAATTTAGCCCTATTTAGCTAAATTCATCAAAATTTCAAGAACAAAATATGTTCAATAAACACATATCTATCATTTAACACCATAAATCATCACAAATCATATGAGTTCATCAAATTCTCATATCACAAACATCATCAATCCTCAAAATTGAAGCATGAGTTTTGTAATAGACAAAGCAACGATTATAGAAACGTAGATATTATCAAAAACCGAACAAAACTCCGAAACCACTGTTCTGACTAGGGTATAAACCAGACTGTTACAAAGATAAATCTCGATACCAAACTATACCTCTCGGTCTGGTGGCAACCTGGGTATCTCTTCTGGAATAACATCAGGAAAATTCCTTATGGTATGGATATCCTGAACTCTCACCTCCAAACCATCTGAAACATGTAAGGTGATTCGCTTCATCTTGAAAACCACATTTTCCTTATGTTTGGTCAACCAATAAATTCCAAGTATCACATCGAAACCATGGAATGGTAGCTCCACCAAATCTATCGGGAAGACACATCCCTAAACCATCAAAGGACACGTACAGTAGATTTTGTCTACCACCGTACTCTCGCCCAACGATCTTGTAACCATCATACCCAAATTGATAACTGTTGGAAAAAATTTGATTTGAAAACGGTTTTCTTGCACAGCAAAAAATTAAAATCTTGAAAATCGACTCAATTTGTGATAATTATAGTAATAAACCTTAACCAAGTTTGTACCTGTGTTTTTGGATAAGTGGGTCCTTGATGTTTTCCAGTTTTCAACCAAATGATCTTCTCCGCTATTCTTCTACCATGAACTGCTTCGAATAATGGTCAAACAAATTGAATCAAAACATGGAACTAGAACAGTTTTCCTTTTAGGGTTAAAACAAAATTTCTCTCTTCTTTACTCAAAACCGATAAAATTGTTATTTTGAAAAATATGTTTATAAGTTAAGAATAAATTCTCTCTATTTTCTGATAGAAGAACAATCTCTTAAAAGTTGTCTAAATAGCTCTACTGGTGTCATCTATTCATAAGAAGAGAAGGTAGAACCCTTGTAGATCTGTAGAAGTTTATTTCCACAAAAAAAAAATCGTAGTTTATCTTGGATATAAGGGGCGAGAACCCTAGTTAATGATACTAAGGTTTTGTCGTCCAACCTCCTTACATAAGGGGTTTTAGGCCTCTCTCACATCAGGTCTAATTACGAGTACTTCCTAGGCCTTTTTGACCCAGTACTCAATAATATGATCCAACTCGATTCAGTTTTTCTATTTCCCTAAATAAACTTTAATATCTACATATTAAATATTTTTCTCACCCTAATTTTACCCAAGTAAAATTTTGACGATTTTACCCTGGTAAAATTTCGAGAAAATTCGTTCAATATGTCGTCAACATGTTCACTATAACCGAATGATTTATTTTCATTTTAAGCTTCAAAATAGCCAGAAAACATAAACTCATTCTTCCATCATTTTTTAAGTAATCCTATATAGGATCACAAGTTTCCATTTCCAGTTTCATTTTTGGAAACCTACATTCATTTCCAAATTATTCCATTTCTGCATTTCGGAGAAAACTATAAACATTCTTGAATGTTTCCCATTTCTCTTTTTCTATTCATTCCATTCATTTCTATTCAAACACACAATTTATTTCTGGTTTCAACGAGGTAGCGAAGGGACCAATTGGACATATGTTGTTGAGGCTCAAATGATTTATAATTAAGTCCCAACTTTTTTCTTATTAATTATAAACTCATTTAGTCATGAAGTCATTCCACTATAGTATCGTGACTGAGCTCTCCCCAACGACATACCATTACGAAAGCAACTACTCAATGCTCATCCAATGACCTTGTTATAAGTGTGTTACCCTCATAGGATATCCTTGATCTCTTTGAGATAATATCTACTCTCCTAATATGATCCTATTTTATATCATAATAACCATTACATCTTCCTTCATGAAAAGTCAATCACTATCAAATAGCGATCAAGTCATCCATCACAAAGATAGATGACCCATGACCATGTTTACCTTTCATCAACCATGTAATGCCAATGAGAGGATATTATTTACCCATGTTTAGGGCTATGAATTCCACTATTGTGAATGACGCTACATATTACAGAAGTCATACACCCAACACACTAGCTTGTGATTCCTGATCTATTTGAAATCACACTATTACTTATATCAAAGTGTACAAGTCACATATACATAGTCCGTCATCCACTTATGATTCAGGTATGCCACACTATGAAAGTTACAAGTGAATAAATCCATAAACAGACTCAGGATCTATTCTGCTTGGGTCTTGTCTAATGTACTATCAATTCAGTCAGTCACATCTAGATCTTTATCTTTTGGGAGTCATCTGCATCGATACCCAAGACAAGGCATCTCCCCAATTGGACTTGATAGACAACATATTAATCTTTCAATTGATTTGTTCATTTTTTATTAGACTGACTTGTTTAGGTTCGTCTACTAGTACAAGTGGTCTTTTCGCATTACGATTTGACCATGTAATACCGCTTAGTATTAGTTAAACATTAGAAAACCAATGAGAAACATTTTCTTTCATTTTGCTTTGCGTGCAAAAACCATTTGAGGACAATAATACAAAGTTTATTAAGCGTTATCAATGAATTTGTTTAATTAACCAATCCCCTCAAAAAATTAAAACTGTATATTGACAAAAATATTACACTTAGGGCACCAGATCCAATAGTCTCCCACCTGCCCTAATGAAGTAAATGAAAAAGTCTCTGCTAAACAAATCCCTGGGTTTTGTCCTCATATGCAATTTTTGGCTACGTCCACAATTCCATCTAACACTACCGTCTCTCTTATGTAGTTTATTTGGATTTAGTTATATCCACACTATTACAGCGCTATAGATTTTTCCATACCTCATATTCGACCCTCTATAGTGAAGTTAGAAGTGCATCCCTGCTTGACACTTATTCATACTATGGACTAGCTGTTTTGGACAAAAGTACAGTTCAATGTCGATTTCCTCGAATCTCGACATGTTTAGAAGTCAGAATCAGTATATTCAATAGGATTATGATCTCCTTGAAGATACAGGAGCATATAATCCCTTATTTTTCGTAAATACTTGAGCATATTCTTAAGTACTTGCCAGTGTCTTGATCGTGGATTCACCTGATATCGACTTACCAACCCCACTGCAAAACAGATATTTGGGTTTGTGCATAACATAACATACATGAGACTTCCTATTGTCGAAGCATAAGGAACATTTCTCATATTCTCTCTTTCTTCCACTGTCTTAGGATAGTCCTTTGAAGAAAGATGAAATCTCGATACTGAGGGTTGATTTCCCTTCTTTGAATTGATTATTGCATAACAATCCAATATCTTGTCTATGTATGAAGCTTGAGACAGTGCTATCACTTTGTTCTTTCTATCCATTAGGATTTGAATGCCTAGCACAAAATTAGTTTCTCCAAGTCCTTCATGCTAATCTGTTTGTTTAACCAAAGTTTAACCGATGACAATGTCTCTACATCATTCCAATGAGTAGAATGTCATTGACATATAGAACGAGAAAGACCACCTTTCTAACCCCTAAATTATTATAAACACAAGGTTCATCTACATTTTGCTCAAATCCAAAAGTCTTGATCGTTTGATCAAACTTTTGATTCCATGATCGGGACACTTGCTTATGCCCATATATGGATTGAAGCAATTTGCAAACTTTATGCTCATTTCCTTTAGCTGTATCTCCAATGGGTTGCATCATATAGATTCTCTCTTCATCATAGTCGTTCAAAAACACTGTCTTGACATCCATTTGCCACATCTCGTAATCGAGAGCTACTGTAATGAATAGTAATATGCGGATTGACTTGAGCATCGCAACTGAAGAGAAGGTTTCTTCATAATCGATACCTTCTTTCTAAGTATAACCTTTTGCTACAAGTCTGGCCTTATAAGTTTCCACTTTTCCATCTGTATTTTTTTTCCTTTTGTAGATCCTCTTACACCCTATGGGTTTTAACCCTTTCGGTAAGTCTACAAGTTCCCATTCAGAGTTGGAATACATAGAGTCTATCTCAGCATTAATAATTATTTCCTAGAGTTTGGAATTAGCACTCTGCGTCACTTCTTCATATGTAAATAGGTCATCATCTTCCTGTTCAGTAGACACAATGTTAAAAACACTTCCGTCAGATTTGAAGAACTCATGCATATGTGAGACCCTTCCACTACAATGAAGCTCTTTATGCTATTGATCATTTGTAGGTCTACTATTAGGAGTTGGTTCTGGAACCATTTCCGTAGGGGTTTTTATATTTTCTGAAAGCTCCTTGAGTACTTCTTTACTCAGAGGTTTGAAGTCATTCATGGAAATTTCTTCAAGGGAAGTAGCATGAGTTGAGACTATAACAATTTTCTCTTTTAGGTTAGAAAACAAACCGCCCTTTGTTACCTTTTGATATTCTACAAACATGCACAATTTTGTCCGTGAGTCCAACTTCCTCGCATTTTTTTCCAATACGTGGGCTGGACATCCTCAAATCCCAAAATGATTAATATTCAACTTCCTGCCATGCCACAATTTGTAAGGGGTTTTCAATTCTGCCTTAGTTAACACATCGTTCAGAATAGAGCAAGTCATTTGTACAACGTATCCCTAAAAAGACATAGGAAACTTTGAATAACATAATATCGAATGTACCATGTCTAAAAATGTTTAACTTTTCTCTCTGCCACATTTTGTTGTGGAGTGCCGACGCGGTTAATTGGGATAAAATCTTATTCTTTATGAGCTACCCTAAGAACTCATCAGATAAATATTCCCCACCATGATCAGACTGAAGTGCCTTTATGGGTAAACCTAGTTTTTTCTCCACTTCCACACAGAACTTTTTGAATTTATCAAAGGTTTCACTCTTGCGGTGCATCAGGTATATATACCCATATATGAAATAGTCATCAATAAAGGTTACATAACACTTGTAACCACCTCTTGCACTAACGCACATGAGGCCACATTATTGGACGATTAGGTTAGGAAAACACAACGAAAAATAAAGTTAGGGAAAAACTAGAGTTTTAAAAAATTTCCAAAATAAGAAATTTGTTGTGATATGTAACGTAATAAACACTTAATCAAAATTGTACATTTTCGAGTCGTCTAGGATGAATGCTTCAACTGAGCAGTCTTCTCTGCTATCCTCAAGCTCATGCCTACCAAGTGTGGGCTAGCTTCGGATCAAAAAAAATTTCACAAAAATTACCAGTGGGGTAATTTTGCAATTTCTCTAAACTTTTAGGCTAAATTGTAAGTAAGAAAAATATCTCTAGAAATTTTCTAAATTAATTTCTTCAGAGAATTTCTCTCTACAAATTTCTCTTGAATTCAAGTGTGTGTAGATAATGACTCAAAACTCTCTTTATATAGGGAGAGTTTAGAGAGTTCAACTATGATTAAACTTAATCACTTTAATATTAAATTAATATAATATTTATAAGATAAGTATTAGACTAAATTTAATATTAAATATTATTAAATTAATAGAATATTTATCTGAAGAGAAAGATTAAATTAAAATTAATATTAAGATAATCACTGTAATATTAAATTAATAAAATACTATCAAGATAAGTATTACACTTAATTTAATATTAAATCTATTAAAATAATATTATTTTTGGAATAGTTAATCTGAAATCAAATTTTTTGGTAGAGTCCCAGTAGGAGTGTAATTCTTCCACTACTCAACCACCAAAAACCACTGCTACTGACCATTTTTTGGCCACCGAAATGTCGTTGTCGCAGCTGCCAGCACCTCGAGCTAGTTCGATTTCTACCAGTTTAGTCTGAGCCAGTGACGGCATGACTGATCCGATTTGATCCAGCCTCTGGTTGGACCGTCGGCTCGGTTTCACATACCAAGCTCGATTCGACCAGTTTTTGGGTCTTGGTCTTGATTTTGGGCTCTCAAGGTCCAATTTACAATATTTGGTCCAATTTTCAAGTTCAATTACCCATTGGACGAATTGTTTGACTTGAAAATTAATTTACGAAAAATATCATATTAATTTTAATTAATTTGATTAATTTAATTTTAGTTGATCAAAATTAATTTTATCAAAAATCACTTAGATTTTTTAAATTAATTTTTTAAGAAAATTCTTTAATTAAATTCTCTAGTTGAACAATTCCTACGACCACCCAATTTAATTCCACATCAAATAAATCGAATCAATTAAATTATTTCCAAGTTGAAGAATTTTCTTCTAATTCAAATTTAGTCCGATTGAGCTTTTGTTGAGCTAGCGGAGAGACCAATCGAACATATACAAGTATGCTCTAGTAATTGCAATTATGTTTAGAGGCATCAATAAGATAATTTGCAATTACTTAATTATGGAATCAGTCCACAGGAAGTACCATGATTGAAAACTCTTTATTGTATACTGTTTGCGAAATCAATCCATCCAACTGCTTTGTCCAATGACCTCGTCATGTCTATGTTACCCTTATATGATATCATTGATTCCTTTGAGTTAAATTTGTTCACTCAATACAATCTTATTTTATCTCATTGTCACCATTTTGTCTTCTTAATGATTAATATGATCACTGGCAACAAATGAATGTGATAAATTGCTTGTTCAAGAACAAACAAGCTGTGAATCTTTAATTGAGTTATGAATTCCATTGTTTCTAGTAAAATCCATGCCATACACAAATCATGTACCCAACATAGCAGCTATCTGCTTGATCATTTTTAGAGCATAAGCATTCACTTATATCAAAACACATGAGTTACTACTACCTTAGGACAGTCATCTAAAGAAGGATGAAAACATGATGCAGTCAGTTGAACGCCTGCATCACATCGGTCATTGCAACTCGTTTCAATACCTTATTGATGTATAAAGCTTGTGATAGAGCTATCATTTTATTTGAATTCCAAGAATATAACTAGCTTCACCCAAGTCCTTCATGCAAAACTGTTGAGCTAACCATAGTTTAACCGATGACAATTCTCTTACATCATTTTCGATAAGTAGAATATCACCGACATACAAAATGAGGAAGACCACCTTTTTGTCTTTTATACGCTTATAAACAAAAGTCTTGATCATTTGATCAAATCATTTATTCCATGAGCGGGATGCTTGCTTATGTCCATAAATGGATCTTAGCAGTTTGTAAACTTTCTTCTCCTTTCCTTTGACAAAATAGCCATTGGGTTGAACCATATAAATGGTCTCATCAATATAGCCATTTAAGAATGCTATATTTACATCCAATTGCCAGATCTCGTAATCAAAAGCACCGGAAATGGTTAAGAGTATGCAGATAGACTTGAGCATAACAATCACAGAGATGGTCTCATCGTAATTGATACCTTCTTTTTATGTGTAGACTTTCCCTACAAGTCTAGCTTTATGTGTTTCCACTTTCCCTTTCGCATTTATCTTCTTCTTGTAGATCCACTTATGCCCTATGGGTTCAATCCCAACTTGTAAGCCTACAAGTTCCCACACCGAATTGGATTTCATAAAATCCATCTTGGCATCTATGGCATGTTTCTAAAGCTTGGAATCAAAATCTTACATAGCCTCCTTATAAGTTATTGGATCATCATCCTCATGATTAGCTTTTGTATTTTAAATACTACTATCATAGATGAAGAAGTTTGATTTCTTAGAAACTATCCCACTGCGACGGATTCCCCTATGATGTTAATTATTCGCATATCTTTCTACAACTTTCTTGAGAATTAAACTTGGTGATTGTTCTACAACTATTAAAATTTCCTCGAGTACCACTTTACTTCGAAGCTTAAAGTTATCCATGTAGCTTTCCTCAAGAAAAGTAGCATGAGTAGAAAATTTAATTGTATTATCCTTCGGATTGTAGAATAATCCACCCTTTATTCCTTTCAGATATCCTACAAACATGCACAATTCTGTCCGTGCATCCAACATTTTTACATCCTTATCTAGAACGTGTGTTGGACAACCCAATATTATAAAGTGATTTAGAGTAGGTTTCCTTCCATGCCATAGTTCATAAGGTGTCTTACAAGCAAAATTGCTTGGCACATCATTTAAAATATAGCAAGCCGAATATACTGCATATCCCCAGAAGGAAGTAGGAAGTTGTGAATAGCTTAACATTGAACGAACCATGTCAAGAAAAGTTCTATTCCTTCTCTCAAATACACCATTCTGTTGTGGAGTGCCTGGTGTAGTCAAATGGGATAAAATCTCATTATCTATGAGGTATCCTAAGAACTCTTCGGACAAGTATTCCCCACCTCATTTAGACCAAAGATTCTTTATGGATAAACCTAATTACTTTTCCACTTTCGCACGAAACTCTCAAAATTTATGAAATTTTTCACTTTTCCAGTACATTAGATACACATATCCATATGGAGAATAGTCGTTGATGAAAGTCACGTAAAAATCATAACTTCCTCAGGAACTGATGTTCATGAGACCACATACATCAGTGTGCACAAGTTATAAAGGTTGGTTGGCCCTTGTACCCTTAAAATTAAAAGACCTCTTAGTCATTTTACCTTCTAAGCAAGATTCACATTGTGGAAGACTAACTCCCTTAAGCATACTTAAGGGATCATCTTTCACGAGTCTAGTGATTCTTTCTTGGTTAATATGACCAAGTCTTAAGTGCCTTAGGACACTTCATTAGAGTGAGAAGTTTTCAGCTTTTTATTCATTATTTCAATTTGAAAAATTGAGTAGTTATTTGGTTTGATAAAGTATAGATTCATTTTCATCCATCCAGTACAGATTAAACAATGATTTCTATGAATAACAATCCATTTATTTAATATCACGATATAACTGTCATAAAATAAACATGCTACATAAATTAAATTCCTATTTAAGTGAGGTACATAAAATAAATTCTTTAAAATAATCTTCCTAAAAATATAAAAATGTAAAATAACTTCTCCCATTTCTTCGGTTGAAACATAGCTCACATCTCTAATTTGCAATGAAAGGCTTATGTCACGTAGACTTCTCGTTTTGTTGAACCCCTGAAAAGAAACACACACATGGTTAGTGGCTCCAAAATCAATAACCCAGTTGTCAATTGATTCTTCCTTCAAGCAAGCTTCAACCACAAAGAGTTCCATACCTTTGCCCTTTTCAGCTATGTAATCTATATACTCCTTGCAGTTTGATCTAAAATGCTCTTTCCTGTTGCAAAAGAAACATTTGATCTTTTTAGGATCTTTTGACTTCTTAGCCTTCTTCCCATAGCTTTTTACTTCCCCTTAGAGGGTGAGGGGCCCACAGCTAAGTTTTCCTTAGGTTTCTCCTAAACCGGCTTACCACCATTCACCACCAACACATAGGATTGTAATTCCTTCATGAGCTAAGTCAAGGTAGGCACCTTGTTCCCCAAGTTGTAAGCGGCCCTAAAACCAATAAACTCCTTTGTCCCTTAAGGATTTGAACACTATTTCAATCTGAGTGTTCACGTGTAGTTCAATCCCATTGTCCTCCACTTCTACAAAGAATCTCATAAGCTTAAGAATATATTCTTTGATTAGAGTGTCGGGTTACTACTGAGAGTTCATCAAATTTGTAATAGTGAATTGTCGAGCCAATGCCGCTTCACCTTTGAGCAAATCCTCCAAATTTGTCATGATCTCTCTTTGCAGTACAATAATTCTCGTGTTGCATTTGCAAGTCACTAATTATGCTCGCTAACATATAACATTGAGCAATCAAGCCAAAATCTCTCCAGTGATTTTTCACTTTGGCCTGAGCTTCAAGAGGGCACGTTTCGTCAAGAACGAATTTGTGTTTCTCACAGCTGTGAACTATTAGCAAGTTCCGTTTCCATTTTTGAAAGTTATCCCCATTCGATTTATTCTCAGTAAGAATGCTAATAAGAGGACTAGGAGACATATTTGAACTAAACAAAATAAAGAATCACTAATTATATTATTTGTATTAAGCAAATATTTTCATTTCAGCAACACATCAAGAATATAGTATGATGCATGCGCCTTGTATTAAAACCTTGAAAAAATAGTTTTTTGTTGCTACGATCATTCTCACACCCATCAACCATGTTGCATTGGGGCCCCATGATTAACTATCAAGAACATGGATTACATCCAATCAGTTCGTGAATCTTAGTTCTCAAAACACCACATGAATCAATGATCGTTTAACATTTGGCCATAATCTCTAGCTTAAATATTGTTTCTTTGAAAACTATTTAATAAGAGAAGATCTTGAGTGTGTAACCATTGACTCAGCATCTATCATGAACATGCTTTAATTTGTGAGTGATCTTGGGAGAATCTCACTAAGAGTTATGCATGACTAGTTGTCCTTAAAAGGAAACCCCATATAATGAACTCACATGATAAAGTTTACCTTGGGGTGCACCCATGGTAGGAATCGACTCGAAACTTTATCATGCTATCACTTAGGGACCATCAATGGAGGTCGTAGGTCTTGTTCAATGACCTTTTCCCACTCAATATTGTAAAATAACATACAAGGTTTTTTATCACATATTTCAAGAATGATCATACAATAGTCCCAGTGGCATTTTTACCTAATTTATATGACATGCTACCAATATATGCATATCATGCTATGATAATTTTATAATATTCACATTCTTTTATTCACAAGAATAAATCAATCATAAAACAAATAATTTTGATTCTTAACAGTGTTCTTTTAAGGGAAAAATTAAAATAGTAAATGTTAACCGTGCACTAGGTAGTGTCCCAAGAAAGGAAGGTGAGTCAAATTTGACCACTTAAAATCCAAGCCTTTCCTAGACAGAGCCAATATTAGACATGCACCTTCTTATTACTACATTCTCATAGTAATCGAATAACCTAAATAAGTTAATAAAACAATACAACACATATATTTTCTCATTACCACACTTCTTGTTTTTTAATTAATCAACTGTGGATCATCTCATATATATATCACAATTATAACATTACATATTATAAATATTATAAACAATTATAAAACAAATATATAAGGACATAGGTCATTAAAATAAAATTTCCAGACAAGGTTTCCGTGATTCTATTTCTAGAAAATAAAATTATATAGCTTTTCGCCACAATACATTCCTTTGGTCTTCAACCTACCCGTCTTGCACTTCTTTTGGAAAAATTACATTTAAGTCCTATGCTAGTTTCTGGCTCACTAGAATTCTAGGAATTAAAAAATCAATCCTACGTGGAAATGATGGTTCATAGTTTATTTCCTAAGAACCATTACCTTGGGAAAAAAAATAAAAATAATTATATAACAAATATATAATACCGCATCCATTCCCACATTTAACTTAAAACATGCATAAGATTTAAAGAATGTCACTTTCTACGTAATCAAATCATTCAATAAGAAGAGAAATCTATTTTGATTATCTGTTTATACTTATAAAGCACAACCTGACTCTGATACCAATTGTTACAAATTTGAGTTTGGAAAACGCATCGAAAAATTAATTGAAGGAAAAACTAGAGTTTTAATTTTTTTTTCAAAACAAGAACTTGATTGTAATATCTAAAGTAATAAAAACATAATAAAAATTATACCTTTTTGATTCGTCTAAGATGAACGCTTCGATCAAGCAGTCTTCTCCACTATCCTTAAGCTCACATCTGTCGAGTGTGGGCTCACTTCAAATCAGAAAATTTTTCACAAAAATTACTAGTGGGGTAATTTTGCAATTTCTCTAAACTTTTGGGCTAAATTTTCAATAACAAAAATATCTCTAGAAATTTTCTAAAAGAATTTTTTCAAAGAATTTTCTCTCTACAACTTTCTCTTGAATTCAAGTATGTGTAAATAATGACCTAAGGCTTTCTTTATATAGGAAGAGTTTAGAGAGTTCAACTATGATTAAACTTAATCACTTTAATATTAAATTAATAAAATACTATTAAGATAAGTATTACATTTAATTTAATATTAAATTGATTAAAATAATACTATTTTAATACAATCCGTTCATTCAATACAATCCTATTTTATCTCATTGTCACTATTGTGTCTTCTTAATGATTGATTTCATCATTGTCAACAAATGACGGTGATAAATTGCTCGTTCGAGAATAAGCAACATGTGGCCATGTTCCATATTTATCAATCCACACAATGCCAATGAGAGGATGCCATTAACTTTTTAATTGAGCTATGAATTCCAATATTGCTGGTAAGTCCATGCCATACACAAGTCAAGTACGCAACATACCGGCTATCAACTCGATCATCTTTAGAGCATAAACCTCCACTTATAGCAAAGCACATTAGTTGCATATGCATGGTCTGTGACTTACTCAGGATTTATGTAAATCACACCATGAATTCCACAAATGAATTAATTCACAAAAAATTCAAAATTAATTCATCCTGGGTCCAGTCTAGTGTATCATTCTGCCAATGAATACATATATGTCTCTACCCATGGAGTTAACTGCTACCATAGCCAAAAATAGTCATCTCCTCAATTGAAATTGTAGGTGACATAATAATCCTTCTCAATATTTGAATCAAATACTCACTTTGATTCTATTACGGGATTATAGACTCGTTTAGATTATCTATTGAAGTAAGTTTTCTTTCTTACAATGTAAACATTCTTACAGTGCCACTTATCATCAGTTTGAACTTACAGAATCAATGAGCTAATATATGCTTATCACTATTTCGCTATGCATGTAAAATATGAAAGACAGAAATACAAAGACATGATAGTGAAATATGAAATTTATTTACTCATCGTTCAAATACCTAGAAAAAAATTATATGTTTTCTATAATATGGGAAATTTCCCAATACACATACATCAGTGTGCAGGAGTTCTAGGGGTTTTTCGACCCACGTTTCTTTTGCATTAAAAGATCGCTTAGTCATCTTATCTTCCAAGCAAGATTCACATTTGGAAAGATCAGCTTCTTTAAGTGAAATTAAGATGTCATCTTTCACAAGTCTAATGATTCTTTCTTTGCTAATATGACCTTGTTTGAAATGCCAAAGGTATGCCTTATTAGAGTGAGAAATTTTAAGCCTTTTATTCGATATTTCAGTCTCAAGTAGTGTGTACATCTTTGGTTTGAAATAGATATTATTTGACATCCATCTATCACAAATAATATTGTGATTTCTAAATATTGCAATTCAATTATTAAAAGTCGCGGTCAAGCCGTCTTTATATAAACATGCAACAAAAATTAAGTTTCTTTCCAAACATTCTAACACCCTGAATTTGGGCCTAGTAGAATTAGGCCTATTGGGCCATGGGCATGGGAGCGTCTAAAATTTTTGAGAATAAGAGAATGACACTAATGCAAGTTGGACCTGTTAAGGGAGTGATTTTGGAAGGTTAGGGTGTACCAACCCCAGACTCGACCCAGAAGTTATGGCCGAATCTGGTGATGTCACATCAAAAGGATAATTCCAAAATGACTTTGTTTAGTTAAAAACTTAAGTTTAAGATTTAGAAACGCAAAATCCTTGCAATTAGTTAAGTTACGATGAAAGCCCATGTTTTAAGAAAACGTCCATATGTTATAGTTATTTTGAAAACCATATTAAAGTTTAGAAATTTATTTAAGTTTAATAGTTAGGCAGTTGAAACAATAATAACCCAAATGTAAAGTCAAATTGGAGATACAAGGCCTTATTACATCCCAATGAAAATAAAGTAATTAAATTTAAGTCATTCGAAACTAAATTAAAACCTTCTAAGTAGCTTGTAGTGTGGCCATCTCCGAGTCCTCTCCCACGTCGAGCCATCTACTTAAGGTCACCTGAAACATTAAATAAAAGAGTGTGAGTTTCGAACTTCAGTGTGTACGACCCTTGGTAAAACATGCGATTATCACATTGGGACTACGCCCTATCAAAATCGGTGGTCTTGGGCCTTAGCCCATAATGACCTCATATCACATCAGTATCACATGAATGCAATGCTCCCATCCCAAATCCAACCCTGCACTCCATTTCCCTTCCAACCCTACACTCCTGTGGTGATATAAATATCAACCCACCCATCCCTACACTCCAAAGGTAGCACCAACAGCAGCACTACTCAACGTTGCAGCAAGGCTGCTATGCATATAATGGGCTTAAAGCCACCGGTGGATCCACGATCGTCAAGCGACTATGGGATCCTCACATATCTTCCTCCGTATCATCAAACCCACCCAAGTGCAACATATATCTCATGAATGCAACATACACATTTTCACACATTAAGCACCTAGGGGTATTTTATTCATTTCATTACCCAGGTCTATTTTTCTAAATCTACCCTACAGGGGTATTTTCATAATTTTTTTCATTTCGGGTTTTAGTTATGAACTTTGGCCCATCAACAAGTCCTTGCGGCTAAAGTGAATAGACACTATGCATTAGGTAGGATCCCAAAGAAGAGAAGGTGGGTCACTAGGACCGCTTAAGTACCAAGCTCTCTTTAGATCCAATCCTAGACATGCATATGTCCATTACCACACTCTAACCTAGCGACTTGTCCACAGACATGTTTGATTATTAAATTAAGTTTTATGCTATTTAAGAATTTATCAGAACAAGGCCTAGAGTCCATTAAAACCCTAGCATGCATTTCCAAAATCTCATAAGGCCCACTAAGCCCAATTATGTTTATGTAGCCCATTAGACCTGATCATAATTAAATCATACAACCATCCATATCAATCCATCACTCAATTTCACATATCAACTCTTGCCGAGTTGGGCTCACGAGCTTAGCAGGCCCATTTAGCCCCGCTAGCCCAGTCTGGCAAATGGTGGCCTGAGACCATGAGAACGCTCTTTTGGCCCTGGAGATCGCTCCCTTGGCCCTAGCAATCATATCGGTGTTCCCACACAAATGTTTTCACGCTCATGTGGTTGCCGGCGCCAACCTTTCGGCTTTTTGGCATTTCGGGTTTTTCAGTATTTTGGCTTTTGCCAATTTGTCGTGTATGAAGTGTATGTACAGACCTGGTTAATGCGACGTGCTACACTATCCCCAGCCTTGAACCTACAACCAATACCAATCTCCAATCAATCACACACTTAACCATAATATTTTCCCAAAAAATCGAACCCTTACCATAACCTTACCGTGTGCCACCAGTTCTAGTAGCCCTTCCTTAGCTACTATTTATGAATATCCCCTAGATCTGCACCCACACATATACTATAAAAAATCAAGTGACTCATATTCCACACAAGTCACCTCTATAAGCCACACTTACATTAAGCCACTTACTAATCCACAATTGAGACGAGTACACTTACCACTTGCTAGTGATCCTTACCACGCTTGCGATATTTGAACCCTACCCTTGTTAATACAAGGTTAATGACAAGAAAGAGTTAGATAGCCCTCTGCCTTTTACCAAAACACACTAAAGGAGGCTGACTAAGTACTTACCAAATCCAACCTTTGATCCTGCGGCCTAGATAGCTACTGAACGAGATTCGACTTTTAAAACTTGATTAAGAGAAGATAACAGCAATCGATTTGTGATGGAGGAAAACAATAAGGAATCGTCAAAAAGATAGGGCTATTTGATTATAAGGGAGTACTCGACTTTTAGAGAAAGAAGAAGAACGCAACACCAATAGGGATTTCGGCAAAAAGGTATGATAGTAATTCGGCAATGGAAGAAACAGAGTGAAGGGGAGAAAAGAAAAATAATGGAAACCCAAGGAACCTTTCAAAGGAATTCGGCACCCCTTTTTATAGCCAAAAGCCAAAACTACTTCCCTCAAAGTCCCATTCGGCACCAACACATCCACACCTCAATCCCCTATATTTTCTCTCTTATCTTTACCTTAAATTTTTCTCCTGAGCACTCCCTTCCAGAGTCCACTCTAGCGTCACTACCTTCCTTCCATGTGCAAAAATAAAGCCCCTTAATTCACCATTCTTAAGCCTCGAACCTTGGACCTCTTCAAGTGACTCCACCTTGCCACTGAACCACAGGCCCAATTGTGTCCTATTTTCCCCTTAATATGTTTAAGAGGCCTAATACCTGAGACTAGGGTCTCACTAAGGCAAAAATTAAATTTTTCCCTATGCTCTTCCCTATCTCTAAGACTTCAACTAACCTTGGTAATACCTTAAAATTAATATTCTAATTGCTACTTATACATACCAACTTCAGTGCATAGAATTTAGAGTTTCGGGATTTGGGGTGTTACAATTCTACCCCTCTAAAAAAATATTTCGGCCTCGAAATTTACCTGATTGAAACAAGTGAGGGTATTGTCATCGCATTGCCTCCTCAGGTTCCCATGTAGCCTCCTCGGCATTATGGTTACACCAAAGCACTTTGACTAAAGGGACAGACTTCTTTCTTAGCACCTTAACACCTTGATCAATTACTTGAACTGGCTCCTCTTCAAAAGTTAGGTCTAGTCTAACCTCAATCTCTTCAACTGACACGATGTGAGAAGGGTCTGAGCGGTAACGCCTTAGCATTGATACATGGAACACATCGTGTATTTGGCTCAGTTCAGAAGGCAATTCCAGTTGATAGGCAACTGGCCCAATTCGCTTCGACACCCGGTATGGCCCAACGAATCTAGGGCTTAACTTGCCCTTCCGACCAAACCTTAACACCTTCTTCCAAGGGGAAACCTTGTGAAAAACCAAGTCCCCCACTGCATACTCAATCTCCCTCTATTTGAGGTCAGCATACTACTTCTGCCTATCCACCGCCTCCTTCAACTGATCCCAAATCAACTTTACCTTATCTTCGGTGTCTACTACCAACTCCGGACCCAATACTTGCTGCTCACCCAATTCGGTCCAACAAGTTAGAGTACGACATGTTCGCCCATACAATGCTTCATATGATGCCATTCTAATACTTGCTTGATAACTATTGTTATACGCAAATTCACCTAACGTCAAGTAATCTTTCCAACTACCTCGAAACTCAATTACACACCCTCTCAACATATCCTCCAAAACTTGAATTACCCTTTCCGACTGACCATCAGTGTGAGGGTGAAATGCCATACTAAAATCCAACCTCGTACCCAGTGCTTTATTTAGCTTCTTCTAAAAGCGAGACGTAAAATGAGGGTCTCTATCAGATATTATAGAGACCAGAACCCCATGCAATCTCACAATCTCCACTACATACAACCTTGCCAACTTCTGTAATGAGTAGTTGGTGCAGACCGGTATAAAATGGGCAGACTTAGTTAATCGATCCATAGTAACCCACACAGAGTCCTTCTTAGCAGACGTCAAGGGTAGTCCACTAACGAAATCCATAGTAACCCGCTCCCACTTCCATAGTGGGATCTTAATCAGCTGGAGTAACCCTGATGGTAGTTGATGTTCCGCTTTCACTTGCTAACATACCAAACATTTGCCCACAAACTCCGTAGCCCCGTATTTTAATCCCAGCCACCAATAAAGCTCTCGTAAATCCCGATACATCTTGTTACCTCTAGGGTGCATAGAATAGGAACTACTATGCGCTTCCCACAGTATAGACTTCCTTAGTTCCTCATCTCTTGGCACACAAATTCTACCACGGAAACACAACAACCCATGACAATTTAACCCAATATCCGTTGTTTCACCATTATCAATTTGCTTGAATCGAGAACCCAGAGTTTCATCCAACGGCTATTTAAGTTTAATCTGCTCAACCGACAGTGGCTTCACTTGTAACTCAGCTAACAAACTCCTGTCGTCATACAAACTCAACCAAGCAAACATCGCCCTCAACTCTAACATAGCCCTACGGCTTAGCGCATCAACCACCACATTTGATTTGCCCGTGTGATATTCGATCGTGTAATCATAATCCTTTAACAGCTCAATCCATCCATGCTACCTCAAGTTCAACTCCTTCTAAGTTAAAAGGTACTTTAGACTATTGTGATCCGTATAGATGGTGCACTTCTCCCCATACAAATGATTCCTCCAAATCTTAAGTGCGAATACCACTGCTGCCAACTCCAAATCGTGAGTTGGGTAATTCCCTTCGTGAGCCTTAAGCTGGTGTGATGCATATGCAACCACCTTCCCTTCCTGCATCAAAACACAGCCCAAGCCCATGTGTGACGCATCACTATAAACCGTAAACTCTTTTCCAGGCTCTGGTTGAATCAAAATAGGGGCCTCCATTAAAACCTTCTTAAGCTTCTCAGAGCTTTCATGCTGTTTATCAGTCTACACAAACGACACCCCCTTCTGTAGCAGCTTGGTCAACGGTGCAGTGATTAGGGAGAACCCTTCAACAAACCGCCTATAGTACCCTGCCAGGCCTAGAAAACTCTGAATTTCTGACACCGTCTTAGGTCGTTTCCAATCCAACACTGCTTCCACCTTCCGAGGATCAACTCTAATCCCCTCAGCTGAGACCACATGCCCTAAGAAAGTGACTTCACTTAGCCAGAATTCGCACTTGCTAAACTTAGCATAAAGTTGCTTCTCCCTTAGAATCTGCAACACCATCCTTAAGTGTGCATCATGATCATCCTCCTTCTCGAGTATACTAAGATGTCATATATCAAAACTTCTATGAACTGGTCTAGATACGGTTGAAAAACTCGGTTCATAATATCCATAAAAGCAGCAGGTGCATTCGTTAGCCCAAAAGGCATCACAAAAACTCGTAATTTCTATAACGAGTTCTGAAAGCTGTCTTATACACATTTGCTTCCTTAACCCTCAGTTGATGGTAGCATGAACGCAAGTCAATCTTCGAGAAAACTGAGGCTCCCCTAAGTTAATCGATGCACATCCTCATGGGCCCATCCTTCTTCTTCACAAATAATACTAGTGCTCCCCATGGAGACACACTTGGTCTAATAAATCTGTGGTCTAATAACTCCTGAATCTGGGCCTTCAACTCCACCAGCTTCTTCGGTGCCATTCTATAAGGTACGATTGACACTGGAGCCGTACCAGGTAACAATTCTATTCCAAACTCCACCTCTCTATTGGGAGGTAACCTAGGTAATTCCTCTGAAAAATCATTAGGGAATTCTTTTACTCTTCTTAAATCCTTAACAATAGACTCTTAGATTCCATATCACTAATATAGGCTAAGTAAGCTTCATAGCCCTTCCTCACCAACTTCTTTACCCTTAAAGCCGAAATCACGTTTGACAAGTAATCATGTCGTTCCCTGATCACTACTACTTCATTACCTTCCACAGTTCTTAACACCATCCGCTTCGCAACATAATCTAAAGTTGCTTGGTGCCTCGTCAACCAATCCATGCCTAAGATGAGGTCGAACTCAGCAAATGGTAATTCCATCAAGTCCGCTAAGAATGTAACTCCTTGAACTACTAATGGTACATTCCTAAACAACTTAACACGGTCATTTTGTTCGTACTAGTTTTAAACTCATCCCCTACAGTTTCAGCATTATTGCATGCAATGTACGAATATGTTGACCCTACATCAATTATTGCAATATAAGGTAGACACGAATAAGTAACATACCCGTTATCACATCTGGTGCATCTCCTTTCTCTCTACGACGAGCAGCATAGACTAGAGCTGGCTATCTCGCCTCTACCTATTCTGCACCTCTGCCCGGTGCTCCACATCCTCGTTCTGTGCCATTGCTGCCTCTGGCTTGTCCAAGGGCCCTTGGTGGTTGTTGACCACCCCTCTGCGGTTGAAAATTACCTCTATCATCGGCTCGCACCTGATCTGGCATTCTCGGGCACTCTCTGATCCTATGTTCCATAAATCCGCAGATTAAACAAGCTCCTATTCTCCTCTAACATTCGTCCGTATGTCCTTTTCCACACACAGCATAAGGTGGTATCCCGATAGTAGCAGTAGCAGTAGGGGCCCTAGCTCTAACTGGCCCATTCACTCTAGCCCTCCTTGTATGTCTCTGTCCAGCCCGCATAGCTTCCACGTTCCATTTGTTCTTGCCCTTCTCCTTCTCTCGTTTGAGACGCTCCGTGCACTTTACTTCCTCCGCTACCTTTACTTTCTCCACCAAGACCGAAAAGTCCCGCTCCCTCTGTGGAGCTATAAGTACCCTAAGGTTGTCTCTTAACCCATTCTCGAACCGTACGCATCTCTCATACTCTGTTGCGACTATTCCTTTGGCATATCGACTAAGGTGCAAAAACTTAGCCTCATACTCTGCTACCGACTTATCTCCCTGAGTCAGACTCAAAAACTCCTTCCTTCAGGAATCTACATAGCTCATTCCAACGTACTTCCCCTGGAATGTCGATTTGAAGAACTCCCAGGTGATCTATTTCGGTTGGTTGCCCTCCTTTACGGTCAACCACCACTGATATGCTTCCTCCCTAAGTAAGGATATCGCCCCTTTCAACTTTTGTTCCGCTGTGCAGTCCAGGTCGTCCATTATTCTTTCTGTAGCTTCCAACCAGTACTCCGGCACATTCGGGGCCACCCAAGCTACTCCTTTGAAAATCTCCGCCACATTAGCTCGGAGTCACTCCGCGATCGACCCACGACTTTCCGTACGATTATTGGGCCCGGTGACCCTTTCTAAAATCCTTAACATGGCCTATAATACTGCATCTTCTATAGCGGCAGCCCGTTCATATGGTCCCATTTCAGCTACTGGTGAGGCCAGAGCCTCCTCTACTCCAACGTTGGGCATATGGCCCGACGCCGATTACCCAGCCCTAACACTTCCACGGCCTCTGCCGCGGCCTCTTGCACCCCTTCTAGCGCTCATCGTTGCGTGCGTATTTCTAGATTAGAATTTTTTATGAAATTAGTTCATAGTTTCACTATTTAAAGCACATGTCTTATGCAAGTAACAATTTAAAAGTTGTTTCGTAGTCATAAATCCACTACAAGCTTAAGTTTCCTACGGGCTTTAGTCTTTAAGACCCTATTGTTTACCGTAGCCCAATATCTAAATATAGTTCAACAATTTAAACAAATGTGATAACATAAAAACTTACTTGGCTTGACGTGGAGGGCTCGGTGAACCACACTTCAAGTATCCTACAACCAATTTTTAATCTACTTGTTTTAAAAATCCAAAATCTAAGGCCCATTTCACAGCCCGAGCTTTGCAACCGGTATTTGATACCACTAAATGTAACACCCCCAGCCCCGGCCTAGACGTTATGGCCGAATCCGGTGATTTCAATCAAAGGGATAATTCCAAAACGACATTGTTTAGTTAAAAACTTAAGTTTAAGATTTACAAACCCAAAATCCTTGCAATTTGTTAAGTTACGATGAAAGCCCATGTTTTAAGAAAACGTCCATATGTTATAGTTATTTCGAAAACCATGTTAAACTTTAGAAATTTATTTAAGTTTAATAATTAGGGAGTTGAAACAATAATAAGCCAAATGTAAAGTCAAATTGGAGATACAAGGCCTTATTGCATCCCAATTAAACCGTCTACTGCGGGTCACATGAAGCATTAAATAAAGGGGTGTGAGTTTTGAAACTCTGTGTGTACGACCCTTGGTAAAACATGCGATTGTCACATTGGGCCTAAGCCCTATCAAAACCGGTGGTCTTGGGCTTTAGTCCATAATGACCTCATATCACTTCAGTATCACATGAATGCAATGCTCCCATCCCAAATCCAACCCTGCACTTCATTTCCCTTCCAACCCTACACTCTTGTGGGGATATAAATATCAACCCACCCATCCCTACACTCCAAAGCTAGCACCAACAGCGGCACTTCTCAACGTTGCAACAAGGCTGCTAAGCATATAATGGGCTTAAAGCCACTGGTGGATCCACGGTCGTCAAGTGACTATGCGATCCTCACATATCTTTTGTCGTATCATCAAAACCACCCAAGTGCAACATATATATCATGAATGCAACATGCACATTTTCACACATTAAGCACATAGGGGTATTTTAGTCATTTCACTACCCAGGGGTATTTTTGTAAATCTACCCTACAGGGGTATTTTCGTAATTCTACCCTACAGGGGTATTTTCGTAAGTTCTTTCATCTCAGGTTTTAGTTATGAACTTTGGCCCATCAACAAGTCCTTGATGCTATAGTGAACAGACACTATGCACCAGGTAAGATCTCAGAGAAGAGGAGGTGGGTCACTAGGACCGCTTAAGTACCAAGCTCTCCCTAGATCCAATCCTAGACATGCATATGTCCATTGCCACACTCTAACCTAGCGACTTGTCCACAGACATGTTTGATTATTAAATTAAGTTTTATGCTATTTAAGAATTTATCAGAACTAGGCCTAGAGTCCATTAAAACCTTAGCATGCATTTCCAAAATCTCATAAGGCCCACTCAGCCCAATCATGTCCTTATAGCCCATTAAGCCCAATCATGTTTATGTAGCCCATTAGGCCCAATCATAATCAAATCATACAACTATCCATATCAATCCATTACTCAATTTCACATATCAACTCTTGAAGATTTCGGCCTACGAGCTCGGTAGACCCATTTAGCCCTGTCTGGCCCAGTCGACCAAATAGTGTCCTGAGACCATGAGATCACTCTCTCGGCCCCAGTAATTATATCGGTGTTCCAACATGAATGTTCGCACGCTCGTGTGGTTGCTAGTGCCAACCTTTCGGCCTTTCGGCATTTTGGTATTTCAGGTTTTTCAGTATTTCGGTATTTCAGCTTTTGCCGATTTGTCATGTGTGAAGTGTTTGTACACACCTGGTTAATGCGATGTGGTACTCACCTGGTTAATGCGATGTGCTACACACTTGGCTATTTGATTATAAGGGAGTACTCGGCTTTCAGAGAAAGAAGAAGAACGCAACACCAATAGGGATTTCAGCAAAAAGGGATGATGGTAATCCTGTAATGGAAGAAACAGAGTGGGGGGAGAAAATAAAAATAATGGAAACCCAAGGAACCTTTCAAAGGAATTTGGCACCCCCCTTTTATAGCCAAAACCCGAAACTACCTTCCCCCAAAGTCCCATTCGGCACCAACACATCCACACCTCAATCCCCTATCTTTTCTCTCTTATCTTTACCTTAATTTTCTCTCCTGAGCACTCCCTTCCAGAGTCGACTCTAGCGCCACTACCTTCCTTCCATGTGCAAAAATAAAGCCCCTCAACTCACCACTCTTAAGCCTCGAACCTTGGACCTCTTCACCTGATAGTAACGCCACCTTGTAGCTCCCCAAGTGACGCCACCTTGCCACTGAACCACAGGCCCAATTGTGTCCTATTTTCCCCTTAATCTGTTTAAGAGGCCTAATACCTGAGACTAAGGTCCCACTAAGGCAAAAATTAAAATTTTCCCTATGGTCTTCCCTATCTCTAAGACTTCAAATAACCCTGGTAATACCTTAAAATTAATATTCTAAGTTCTACTTATACATACCAACTTTAGTGCACAGAATTTAGAGTTTCGAGATTTTAGGGCGTTACATAGGGGGCTTCCATGAAGTCTTGGGTTCAAACCTGGGCTTTAGGAAAAATTTTGGTTTAGGTGAATAAAACCGTAGATGTAAGTGAGTAAGCTTTAAGAATATTGTTGGGGAAATAATGACGCAATGAAGCGTGTGGCCTAGTGGTTGTGGCGTCATTAAGGTTGTAAGGGAGCCTGGGTTCAAGTCTTGGCCCTTGCAGAATTTTTAAATTTTGCTCCTAAAAGAATCTAGACACTGGCACATAGGCTTTATAAATATTTACGCATGTTTTAAGTCACAGAAGAGCTTGTGGTCTAGTGGTAGGGTGGCATGTGGAGTAATCTTGAGGTCTAAGGTTCGAATGTTGGCACAACATAATGGGGTATTTATTTTGCTATCAGGACAGCTAGAGTTTGTGTTGTAGTGAAAGGCTGATGGATGAGAGGTTTGAAATGGTCATGGAGAGATTTTAGGAGCAAATCTTGGAAAAGACTAGGGAGAGATTGGTGCAGTAAATCAAGGAGTTGGGGAAGTGGAGAGTTGTGCCGTTTGGGGAGATATTTGGTCAATTCGGTTGGGGGAAAGGTTAGTCATTTCAGCATTGGACTAGGGGTTGCCGAATTCTCCTTGCTCTCCTCCCATATTTTGGATTTTGAGTTTTTTTTCTTCCTACCGTGATTACGCCACAGCGCCTTGACTAATGGAACAGATTTTTTCCTTAGCACCTTAACATCACGGTCTAGTATCTACATCGGTTCTTCCTCAAAAGTCAAATCAGGTCTTACCTCGATTTCCTCCACTGGCACTATATGAGAAGGATTAGAATGGTATCGCCTTAGCATAGAGACGTAAAACACGTTATGTATACGATTTAACTCAGGAGGCAGCTCCAGCTGATAGGCAATAGGTCCCACACGCTTTAATATCCGGTAAGGTCCGATGAATCTAGGGCTCAGCTTGCCTTTTCGCCCAAATCTCATAATCTTCTTCCATGGTAAGACCTTTAAGAAAACACAATCTCCCACTGCATACTCAATCTCTTTACATTTTAAATTAGCGTATGACTTCTGCCTATCAGATGCTTCTTTCAACCGATTACGGATCAATTTCACTTTTTCCTCAGTTTCAGAAATTAGCTCTAGACCCAATAGTCACCGCTCACTTAATTCTATCTAACAAGTAGGGGCACGGCACCTACGACCATATAACGCCTCGAATGGTGCCATCTAAATACTGGATTTATAGCTATTGCTGTAAGCGAATTCTGCCAACAGCAAATAGTCTTCCCAACTGCCTTTGAAATCAATCACATAGCTTCTTAACATGTCTTCCAAAATCAGAATTACCCACTCTGACTGACCATCAGTCTAAGGATGAAATGCCATGCTGATATCTAACCTTGTACCCAACGCTTCGTGTAACACTCTCTAGAATCGAGATATGAATCTAGGATCCCTATCCGAAATGATAGACACTGGTACCCAATGTAACCTTACAATTTCTGCCACATACAAATTTGCCAACTTCTGCAACGAGTAATCCGTGCGAACAGGTATGAAGTGGGCAAATTTAGTCAGCCGATCAAAAATAACAGAAATCAAATCTTTCTTAGTAGGCGTCTGGGGTAGCCCACTAACAAAGTCCATAGTTACCCTTTCCCACTGCTAGAGTGGGATTTTAACAGGTTGCAGCAATCCAGAAGGTAGTTGATGCTCAACCTTCACTTGCTGGCATGTCAGACACTTACTTACAAAATTGGTAACTTCACGCTTAAGCCCTGGCCACCAGTACAGTTCACTCAGATCTCGGTATAACTTATTTCCACCAGGATGCATATGTATGGCTGCTATGCGCCTCCCGTAGAATAAACTGCCTTAACTCAGAATCCCTCGGTACACAAATTCTCCCACCGAAGCATAATACTCCTTCACTATTTAGCCCAAAATCCACAGTCTCTCCCTTCTTCGCCAGTAGAAAATAAGGAATCAACGACTCATCCAACAACTGTTTCTCTTTAAATTCACTAATCCAAGTCGGTTTTACCTACAGTTCAGCTAACAGACTACCATCCTCAAACAGGCTGAGACGAGCAAACGTTGCCCTTAGCTCAGATACAACCTTACGGCTCAATGTATCCGCTACTAAGTTAGCTTTTCCCAGATGATACTCAGTCGAGCAATCATAATCCTTAAGCAACTCTATCCATCTTCGTTGCCTAAAATTCAAATCCTTCTAAGTAAGGAGGTACTTAAGACCTTTATGGTCGGTATAAACGATTGACTTCTCCTCGTACAAGTAATGTCTCAAAATTTTTAGTACGAATACCACCGCAGCTAATTCCAAGTAATGAGTGGGGTAATTCACCTCGTGCGACCTAAGCTAACAAGACGCATACGCCACCACCTTACCCTCTTGCATTAGCACACAACCCAAACTCGTGTGTGACGTATCACAGTAGACCATGAATTCCTTTCTAGCCTTTGGCTGTATTAATACCGGGGCTTCAGTTAGAATCTTTTTCAGTTTCTCAAAACTCTCCTGATGTTTATCAGTCCAAACAAACGGTACTCCCTTACGCAGTAACTTAGTTAGGGGTGTGAAAACCCCTCAATGAACCGTCTGTAACACCCGGCCAGACCCAAAAAACTTCGAATCTCAGATACCGACTTCGGCGACTTCCAATCTAATACGGGCTCAACTTTTTGAGGATCAACCCTAATCCCCTCGGCTGACACGACATAACCTAAAAATGTCACCTCTCGTAGCCAAAACTCGTACTTGCTGAATTTGGCATAAAGCTGCTTTTCTCTCAATATCTGCAGAATGACTCAGAGATGTGAATCATGCTCCTCCTCGATTTTTGAATACACCAGAATACCATTTATAAACACTACCACAAACTGGTCTAAATAGGGTTGGAAGACCTAGTTCATCATATCCATGAAAGTAGTTGGTGCATTCATTAACCCAAACGGCATGACTAGAAACTCGTAGTGTCTATAACGAGTCCTGAATGCTATCTTGTACACATCTGCCTCTTTAAACCTTAACTGATGGTATCCAGATCTAAGATTTATCTTAGAGAAAACCGAAGCTCCTCACAGCTGATCAAATAAATCATCTATCCTTGGTAACGGGTACTTGATCTTAATTGTTAGTTTATTCAATTGACGATAATCGATACACATGCGCATTGACCCATCCTTCTTCTTCACGAAAAATACCAATGCTCCCCATAGAGACACACTCGGTCGGATGAATCCTTGATCTAGTAGCTCTTAGATCTGAGCCTTTAATTCTACCAGCTCTTTCAGCGCCATCCTATAAGGGGCGATGGATACCGGAGTCGTTCCCGGTAGGAGCTCAATGCCAAATACGAGCTCATGATTTGGAGGCAACCCCGAAAGCTCTTCAAGAAATACATCCAGAAACTCCTTTACGGTTTTGACATCCCCAACGGATAAACCCTTAACATCAGATGTGCTGACATAAGCTAGGAACGCCTCGCAACCTTTGCGAACCAGCTTCTCAACCCTAAGCGATGAGACCACATTAGATAAATAATCCCCTCGCTCTCCAATCACGACCACCTCCTCAACCTCTGAAGGTTTCAATACCATACGCTTAGCAGCACAATCCAAATTCGCATGGTGTTTCCTTAACCAATCCATGCCCAAAATGGGATCGAACTAGCCAAACGGCAGTTCCATCGAATCCGCCGGAAAGACAACCCTTTGAACTTCTAGGGTCACATCTCTAAATAGTTTATTCACTCTAACCGACTGTCCCAGTGGACTAATCACTAACATATCCCTATCAATAATTTTGAACTGTATACCCAAAGTTCCAGACATAGTACATGCAACATACTAGTGTGTAGACCCAATATCAATTAAAGCAGTATATGGTTCATTATGAATGAGGAGCGTACCAGTTATGACATCAGGTGCGTTGCCATCCTCTAGACGCCGAGCAGTATAAACCAACGCTGGCTGCCTCACCTCTGCATTACCAGCACCTCTGCCTAGTGCTCCACGACCTCATCCTGACCCATTTCCCCCTCTGGGTAGACCACGACCTCTCGGTGGCTGCTAACCAGCTCTTCCTGGCTGCACATAACCCTGACCTATAGCTTGCATCTGAATGGGCCTTCGAGGACAGTCTCTAAACTGATGATCCTTGGACCCACATCTGAAACACCCCCAGCACTCTCCCAAATGAGGTCTCCTACACTCAATACAAGGCTGTGGTCGACCAGCAATGGCTGGAACCCCAGCTCGGGCTGGCATATCAAACCTAGGCCTCTTCTTAGGCCCACTTGCACAAAACTTAAGGGCCCAAAATCCCTCTTATTTCTGCCCCTTTCCTTCTCACGATTTTGATGTTCAGAGCATTTCACATCCTCGGCAATCTTTTCCTTCTCAATCAGGGCAGCAAAGTCCCTTTCCCTCTGTGGGGCTATTAGTACCAGCAACTCATCCCGGAGACCATCCTCGAACCGTAGAAACTCTACCTCATAGTCTGCTACTGACTTATTTCCCTGAACCAGACTCAGAAATTTCTTCCTCCAGGCATCCACATAACTTGTCCCGACATATTTTCCTTGAAAGGCCGCCTTAAAGAAGTCCCATGTCAATCGGTCGGCCTGCGTGCCTTCTTTCACAATAAGCCACCATTGATATGCCTCATCTCGCAATCTCACAGTAAAGACAATGCTCCTTTTAGTTTTTGCTCCACCGTGCAGTCAAGATCATCCATTATTCGCTCAACAGCCTCTAACCAATATTTTGCTACATTCAGGGCTACACCAGAGATGCCCCTGAAAATTTCTGCCCCGTTCGACTAGAGTCGTTTAGAAATTGACCCTCGGCCTACTGACCCAGTACTCGCTCCAGCAACTCTTTCAAGAACTCGCAACATCGCCTGGGACAGAGCATCATCCCCACTGGCTCGGTCATGACACCCCATTTCAATCACTGGTGATGTCAGCGCTTCCCTTTCAGGCATATGTCCTGATGCTGAGGACCTAGCCCTAGCACCCCGACCTGTACTACGACCACGTGTACCCCTTCCGCGACATCTTGTGCTCATATCGTCGTAGCGTACTGATCTGATTTAAGAATTTTATGAATCATCTTTTATTTCTTTGATAAACCGTAAAAGTAACATATTTTAAGCCCACATTTAGTATGCTTTTGGATGAATTAAGCCTCGATTTATATAGAAAGGTGCTCTTAATCCTTTGTTTTCATTTTTTATACACAGGAAAGCACCCGAGGATGAAAAGAACAGAAAACGGGCCCAAAATGGAGTAAATGGGCCATATCCCAAAATCAACACGGCCTAGACTTAAGCCCACACAGCCGTGCCATGTCAATCAACTAGAACACGACCCGACCCCGATTTACACGGGCTTGTGCCATGGTCGTGTCCCTATCGCTGGAAAGAGCAATTTCATTCGGGAAAGGATACTTGGAGGCAAAGAAACACATTCCAAAGCCTATTCAAACACCCCAGTACTTAAATTAGGATACTTAGGGGCCAAGTAAGGCATCACAAAGTCTATATAAACACCCAAGGGGCCAACTTGATAGGGAGTTCAGCAGAAGCCGAAATGAGCGTCGAGCTAGGCCAAGGAGCCAAGCCGAAAAGGTTAGAATTGTGGGAATCACTTGAAGTTAACCAGTTGATCCATCCTAAAAAGCTGAAATTCTACTCAAGATGGCAGATTTCTCCTTCAATTCTTTCAGGGAGTTTTAGGGATTTCTTATGTTTTGTTTTATCTTTTCTCTTGAGATGTTTCTTTATTCATTATGAACTAAACCCGTCAGATACCTGAAGGAAATGAAACCTATGATGGATCTTGTTATTGATTTCTAAATTATATGATAAATACTTAGTTTGTTCTTAATTATGCATGCTTAATCCAAATCTGATGTGCTTAGGTGGAGGAGGAATAGACGCTGCCTAAGAGTAGATCTAGCATAATTAAGCGGAGTTGATCGCTTGCCGAGAGATAGGGTGACGAGATTTTACCGGATTAGGGTGAAACCTAATATGGGAATCCATAAATTGATTTACTGCTATTCCAGGGGGTTATTATAAGAGAACGAGAGTTCCTCTAATTAACCTAGGGTTAGACGTTATTTGCCTCGAGAGAGGGTTTAATATACGTTAGGGAGTCCTACGGATCAAACTAAGTAAATAAATCGTATGGTTCAGGGTTAGATAACAAGTGAAGCCTAGGTGGATTCTTCCTGAGGGTATCGTCGTGATCAATTGAGTTTTTCTTCAAGATATTTTCCAAATTCGTTCTTTTTGTCTTTGTGCCCTTAGCTTAGTAGTCGTTAATTTAGATTAAAGAAACTCTATTTTATTTTAGGCTAAATAATAAAAAGAAAGTTAGTATTAGTACTTTTAGTTCCTTTGGGTTCGAAAATTCGGTCTTGCCTAAGCTATACTACTGTTCGATAGGTACACTTGCCTTTAATCGTTGTCAGAGTTAGTTTCTAGGTTCGATCACATTCTTTATAAATCTTAAGAACATTCTATAACGATGTAAACCCCTCAACGAGGCAACTAATTGACTCAGCCACTGGTGGAACCCTGAACAATAAAACTCCTGAAGCAGCATACGAGTTCATTGAAGAGATGTCACTGAATAATTATCAGTGGCAAGTTACAAGGACAAAACCGACAAAATCAACCATAGTTTTCAACATAGACACAATGACCATGCTATCAACACAGATGGAGATGATGAATAAAAAGCTTGATAGTTTGTGTTCTTCACAGGTACACCCAGTAATGCAGTGCGACGCAAGTGGAACTGTGGTGAATCCTGAGTACCCATCCTACCAACCAGGAGCAGAGAGTGAACAGATGAACTATATAGGTAATAATTTCAGAACCAATAATAATCCATATAGTAATACTTAGAATCCAAGTTGGAGGAACCACCCAAATTTCTCATGGGGAGGTCAAGGAAATCAAGGAAATCAAAGACAACAACCTCCTCAAAACTTCCAATATCAGCAATATCCGCAAGAGAAGAAGCCAAACCTTGAAGAGATGCTAACAAAATTCATGGTAGACATAGAAAATAGTTTCCAAGAAAATGAGAAAATACGTAAAGACCAACAAGCGTCAGTTGAAAAAGTTACTAAGCCAGTCAAAGAAGTCACCAATGCAGTCGAACGACTCGCAAAGTTATTGTCCAAACGACTGCAAGGACGTCTACCAAGCAACACGGAGATTAACCCAAAAGAGCAAATTCAAGCCGTACAAGCTCACAACAGTGAAAGGTTAGTGGATTCTAACCCAATGCAAGAACCTGTGGTAAGTGAAGTTAAGGTTGAGGTGAGCAATGAATTACCGAAATCGGCAATTACAGAGTACAAACCTCGTATACAACATTCCGAAACAATGAAGAAGGACAACACAGAGGAACAGTTTGGTAAGTTTCTTAAACATTTAAAGAAATTACATATTAACTAACCATTTCTCGAAGCTCTTTCACAGATACCTGATTATAGAAACTTTTTAAAAGAGCTGTTGACAAACAAACGGAAGCTAGACGAGGCATTGCATGTGGAGCTAACCGCAATGTGCTCAGCAATTCTACAAAATAAACTGCCATGGAAACTAAAAGATTTAAGGAGTTTTACAATTCCATGTTTAATTGGGAGTTTATCTATTGATAATGCTTTAGCTGATTTAGGGGCAAGCGTCAATGTTATGCCTTATAAAATGTTTAAACAACTAGGTCTAAGGAAACCCAGGCAAACTAGGATGAGCATTCAATCAACAGATAAAACTATCAAAATTCCTAGGGGTATAATAGAAAATGTTCTAATCAAAATTGTTAAATTCATATTCCCAGTAGACTTTGTCGTTTTAGACATGGATGAGGACAATTCAATTCCTTTAATTTTAGGAAGACCCTTTCTAGCAACTGCCAGAACTAAAATTGATGTTGGTACAGGAGAACTCATTCTTCGTATAGGTGTTGAATCAACCAGTCTACAAGCTCTTGACTCGGCCAAAACATCGACTGATGACGGTGAGAAAGTAAATTCAGTTGATAACAAATTTGTTCAACCTTCATCACAGGAAACACCACTAAGCCACAAACCTAAGCCGAATCATAGACCTCGTGCAAACAAAAAAGAATTATATAAGGAACAAAGCCTTAAGGTCGACAAACTAGAAGAGTGGAAGACACACTTTAAAGAGAAACCGAAACCGCACGAAGAAAAACTGAAGGAACCCCTAAACAAGCCGATAGGAACAAAAAATCACTTCAAAATAGGGGATCAAGTATTGATGAATAAGGAAGACCCTCGAATTGCCAATTCAGACCTAAAGACAAATGATGAAATGACAGTCGAGGTAATCAATCCTAAAATCAGCAGTTTTGAGGTAAACACTATTCGACTTAAACTTTATATCAAAAATCGAGTTGATCGTATGAGAAAGGATTTTAGCTCAAACCACCTTGACCATACATAGAAGAGGTAAAGTCTAGCTTAAGACTATAAACGAGCGCTTCTCGGGAGGCAACCCGAGCACTAAGGCAACCCGAGCACTAACCCTACTAATTAGTTTAGTTTTATCTCTTTTCATATTTAGGCGCAGGTTTCCATAACCACACGGCCTTGCAAACGGCCGTGGCCGTGGCCGTGTGAACACCACGGGTCGGCACAAGGGCATGGACCGTATCACTATTTAATTATTTACTTTTATTTTTATTCTTATTTTATTTTTATTTTTATTTTTATTTTTATTCTTTTATTTTTATTTTTATCTTCTTTATTCTTTCCTTTTTATCATTTATGTCATTTAGATTTAGCTTAGGACACAATAAAATTCGACCGGCTGCTTCGAGGATTCAATTTCAAACGGTTCGAGACGTTTCCCCACGTTCACCTCCAATCCTATCTGGTTTCTTTTTATTGACTTCATCCAAAATCCAGGAAGTTTCACATCTCTCCCTATCTTTTGATTTTCTCACTACATTGTCATTTTATCTATCTTTGTACATTGAGGGCAATGTACATCTCAAGTGTTGGGGGTTAACTATAGTATTATTTGAAAATCCCTGAATTATGCCTTGTTCTAAAGTAAGTTTCTCATATTATGATTAGAATGAAATTTCTTTGATTTATGATTTTTATTGATATGTTTTGGATTAAGTCATAGTTAATTGTGCATTGATGATTAAATTTGAAGAATACTAGAGAATCAAGCATGATAAGTCTAATTTTCAAAAATTAAAATTTTTAGGTTGTTAACCTGAATTTGAATATTACTTTGAAATTTGAAATTTACGAGGTTGATATCAAAATACCCATAATTTTTGTGAGATTTTGAGCTTTATAGAGCATATATTCTTTTTCATGCTCACTTTCTGATTATGAGTGTGTCAACATTGAACTGTTATTCTAGAACTTGCCTTGATTATACATGTCGAGACCACATTTATGATTTGATATACAGAGATGATAAAGGCACTTAGGTTTTAACCTACTTACTCCACTAAAAAGCCTACCTTCATAATTAACCCTTAGTGAACCCCGTTGAGCCTAACAACCCTTTTTATTGACTCACCCGCTAATATTAACCCAAACCCTTTGTTTTTGTTATCACCATTCCTTTTTAATTACCCCTTTTGTCGAAATTTGATTTTTAAAAATTTCCTAACTATGTTCTATATTTCAGTTGTAAAAGTTCTTTCTTATTATTATGATAGTTTGTTCTTAAAAAAAAAAACAAAGTATATTCATTATTAGTTATGTGATTAAATGAGCTTATACATTAAATTCCAAATGTTGAAGAAGAAGCTCGTATCATTAGTATTATTATTTTCCAATTGATGTAATTATTTAAGATTAGTTCATTTTTCTAGTTAGGAAATTTATCAGGTAAATCTCGGTTCTAACCTTCTAATTTAGCCTTTATCCACACCTTTAACCCTAGCCCGTTACAACCCTGTTAAAGACCTTTTGATTTGTTTGTCATCTCATTTTACAGTGGTAGGAGATTTGATTTTCAGGCAAGCCTATGGGATTAGCTTTTCATGTTCGACTATTGAGTGCTTAATTCTAAACCTTAAACACTTTGAGTGATTTGAGTGAATCTTTAGTGAGGATATCAATCCTTGTCGATTTTGAACCAAAGGTAATTATTTAGATAAGGGAAGACACCTACGTTTTCATGTTACAAATATATGACTTATATTTTTTTTAATCTTTAGGACTCTTTGAATTGAATTATCCATGTATAAATTATCTATGAATTATGATGAGACATTGTCAGTAGGAATTATGAATCATGCAAAGTTCGTTTTAATTGAAAGTTGAGAATTTTGCTTGAGGACAAGCAAAAACTTAAGTGTGGGGGTATTTGATAAACAGTAAAAGTAACATATTTTAAGCCCACATTTAGTATGCTTTTGGATGAATTAAGCCTTGATTTATATAAAAAGATGCTTTTAATCTTTTGTTTTCATGTTTTATACCTAGGAAAGCACCCGAGGATGAAAAAACAGAAAATAGGCCGAAAACGGAGTAAATGGGCCATATCCTGAAATCGACACGACCTGGACTTAAGCCCACATGGTCGTGCCACATCAATCATCTAGAACACGGCTTGACCCTGATTTACATGACCGTGCCTCATTAAAGAAGTTCGAACACGGCCTGGCCACGATTTACACTGGCGTGTGCCATGGCCGTGTCCCTGTCGCTGGAAAGAGCAATTTTATTTGGGAAAGGATACTTGGAGGCAAAGAAACACATTCCAAAGCCTATTCAAACACCCTAGTAGGAATTCTACTTAAATTAGGATACTTAGGGGCCAAGTCACAGTCTATATAAACACCCAAGGGGGCAACTTGATAGGGAGTTCGGTAGAAGCCGAAACGGGCATCAAACAAGCTGAAAAGGTCAGAATTATGGGAATCGCTCGAAGTTAGCCAGTTGATCCATCCCAGGAAGCCGAAATTCTACTCAAGACGGCAGATTTCTCCTTCAATTCCTTCAGGGAGTTTTAGGGATTTCTTATGTTTTGTTTTTATCTTTTCTCTTGAGATGTTTTCTTTATTCATTATGAACTAAACCCCTCAAATATCTGAAGGGGATGAAACATATGATGGATCTTGTTATTGATTTCTGAATTATATGATAAATACTTAGTTTGTTCTTAATTATGCATGCTTAATCCAAATCTTATGTGCTTAGGTGGAGGAGGAATAGACCCTGCCTAAGAGTAGATCTAGCATAATTAAGCAGAGTTGATCGTACGCCTAGAGATAGGGTGACGAGATTCTGTTGGATTAGGGTGAAATCTAATATAGGAGTCCATAGATCGATTTACTACTATTCTAGGGGGTTATTATAAGAGAACGAGAGTTCCACTAATTAACCTAGGGTTAGACATTATTTGTCTCGAGAGAGGATTTATATACGTTAGGGAGTCCTACGGATCAAACTAAGTAAATAAATCGTATGGTTCAGGGTTAGATAACAAGTAAAGTCTAGGTGGATTCTTCTTGAGGGTATCGTCATGATCAACTGAGTTTTTCTTCAAGATATTTTCCAAATTCGTTCTTTTTGTCTTTGTGTCCTTAGCTTAGTAGTCGTTAATTTAGATTAAAGCAACTCTATTTTATTTTAGGCTAAACAATAAGAAGAAAGTTAGTGTTAGTACTTTTAGTTCCTTTGGGTTCGACAATCCGGTCTTGCCTAAGCTATACTACTGTTCGATAGGTACACTTGCCTTTAATCGTTGTCAGAGTTAGTTTCAAGGATCGGTCACAGTCTTTATAAAATTTAAAGCTCTGATTTTAGCGATCATTCTTATAATTATTAACAAATATTTTATGAAAGTCAGTAATTAAAGTTGTTCTCGCGGATCGAATTTACTATAGTTTCAGTCTCCTATAGTCTTAGTTTCTATAACTAAGGAGTTCAGTATGCTACTACTATCTCTAGTAGTTTCTCAGTATAGTCATTTCAGCATATAACAGAGTATAGTGTCAGGAAACTTACAGATTTGGTGTCGGAGACTCAGTGTGCCACACTTTTAGTAACATTATCACTTTCCAACCAAAATTTAAACAGTTAAGGATAAATTTTCAAAACCCATTCCACAGTCGAGTTTTTTAATCGGGCTCTGATACCACTAAATATAACCCCCAAACCTGGCCTAGACGTTATGATCTGATCTAACGTGTCACATCAAACTGATGTTTGAAAACTACACTTTCGTCGGAACCTTTTCTTGTAATTTAAAACTTAGTACCAGAAACCTCGGATTCTGTTGCTTATTTTTTTAAAAACACGCTTCACCCAAGACATTATCTCGTAAAATATTATTATTTCTAAAGCCTTGTTTGTTTAGTAGGAAGTTCAAATCAAAACAGTTGCTGATACGTGATGTTTTGAAAACGGTAGTTATTGTTTTAAAAACCCATGTTTAATAGACTAGCAGGTTATAATTAAAAGCAACACTATATAAAGTTAAAAATCCTAATGGCTTTATTACAAAAATTATTAACCCAATAATTTAAAATGAAATAATTTAAACCAAAGTCGCTAAGTTTAACTTTAAAGCATAACTGATGTGTGGCCACCTCCAAGTACCTCGCAGCTCCAAATCCTCTAAGGCTGGGAATTACCTGCACAGATAAAAGAAAGGGTGAGTTATGAGAACTCAATGTGTAATCCCCCTATATGGTCACAGTTTGAGCCTAAGCCCTTACAGTATTAATCTAGCCTAAGCCCGATTTGGTAATGGTCTAGGCTTAAGCCCTATTCGGTAACAGTCTGGGCCTAAGCCCTATTTGGTAACAGTCTGGACCTGAGCCCTATATCATATCAATGCAAACAAACATGTAACCCAACCCTGTCCAGCCAACTCTCCACCAGTACCAACCATCTATCCATGTGGGGACCAAGTCGACCCAACCAACCAACTATCCAATAATGCAGCCAAGCTGCTAATAACAATATACGTGGCTGAGCCACTAGAATCAGAATACGTGGCGATGCCACAAAACGGTACTTCCTCCAAATAAGAAAATCCCACCTCAATGCAGTATGTCATGTCATAGTTAATCTGTGTATGTAGTGCAACTCAAACATAATCAATCATACATTTAATACACATACAACACTAGTGCTACCACTAAGGGTACAACGGTCATTTAGACGGTTAGGGGGAAAACAGTCATTTCACCCCTTAAGGGTATCTCGGTAATTTTTACCCCTTGAGGGTATTTCGGTAACTTTACCCATAGAGGGTATGTCGGTAATTTAACCTTCTAATGGCCTTTTTAGAGACCTACTATCGCCTCGAGCGACACAGGTTCCATTTCTAGTCAAAACGGAGCAATTAGGCTTAAAGCCCAATTTCGGCCCAATCGGGCCCACACGCTCGTGTGGCCCATTCAGCCTATTTTTGGCTACAATTTTGTGAACCTCACAACCATATCTATTTTCCGGCACTTACCATAAATTTCACCAATGTGGGCCCGTTATCCGGTTGGGCCCACTTAGCCCACTTCGGCTCAACAAGGCCTATTACAGCCTCAGCCCCACGAGATAGTTCGTGACACTCCCAACAGTCTATCACCAACACTAGTGGCTCGATTTATCTCTGTGAGTGCTCGTACACTCGAGTGATCTCAGGTGCCGATATTTCAGCTTTTTGGTATTTCGGCTTTTAGCCGATTCACAGAACATCGCATTAACAGAGTATACAGAGGTGTGAGATTACACACCTGTTACGACTTATGGCTTGAGACACTTTTCGAGGCACCTATGATAAAAATTATACCATTAGACAGTCTCAACGCCCTTGAAGATCAATAATATCGAAATATACTACTCAACCAAATTCACTTACCACAAGACGCGATCTCCTACAGTGTAACAGTAATTGGCCCTATTCTTTGGCTAATGAAAACGGTTCTCTAGTAATATTTGAAAAGCAAGAGAGAGAGTTATCAACCATCCAACATTCGGCCCTCCTTCAGGGAAAAAGGAGAAATCAAAGTTTGCTCGAATAAATACAAGCGATCTAACTAATACTGGATTACAAGAATTATTAGCATTACTCCACCCTTACCAAAGCACCACAAAATTCGGCAGTTGTCCAACAAGAGGTTTTAGCCCTCACAACAGAGAACAAAAGGGATTCGGGATGGAAAAAGGCATGTAGATTTGGCCTAGACAAAAAGGATTCAAGGTTAAATGTTTCAGCTTTAGCTATGCAAAGAGAGGGGAAAGATAAGAGGAAAAGAAAACGTTATCTTCGGCCAGAAAAGAATTGAATGGAGAAGAGATGTTCGGCAGCAAAGAGTAGCAACCGCGAAATAGTGATGAAACAAAGAAAAGAAAGTAGAAGAGGAGAGGCTTAACAGTTCAACGAATGGCCACAACAAAGTAATGAAGAAGAGTAGAGGAATAGAACTGAATTCGGCAGAGGTCAAGAAAAAGAAAAGAAGCAAATGAAACGAACCCGAAATGTCACTCCAGAAAGAAAACCCGAAAAGAGCTAAAATAACACTTCAAAAGTAAAAGAGATTTCGATTTCAACTCTTACTCCAACTTGCTGAAATGTCCTCAAATGACACCCCTCTAGCCGAAATCCCCCACATAGCCACACTCCCAAATTCGGCCAACTCTCCCTCACTCATCACATCCTTGATTTTCTCCATTACTTCCTCCTTGGATCACTCCTGGCCTCCCATTCAAACTTGTTGACCAAGTCTTCAACTTCCTCTGTAGAGTTTGATCCAAACTCTACCTCTTGCTCCATTAGTTCATAAAATAAATGTCCCATTTTGTTAGTCATAGGATTCGAAAACCCCTCCCTCCTTACCTTCCTAATGACGCCACAATCATCTTGCCACCAGCTTACTTGTGACACTTAAACGCACAAAAATATATTTAAGTCCTACAGCTAACAACCCTCTTCACTTTAGGGCCAAAAACTAAAATTTTTCCAATGCTCAAACTCGAACCCAGGCCTCCTTAGGACCCCCAAACACACTCAAACAGCTAGCCGTTCAAGCACAACATGAATTTAAGCAAAATTACAAACCCTTAACTTTTGGGGCGTTACAACCCAGACCACTCAATGAAGCATCACTAGAAATAACGAACTCTTTGCCCGATTCTGGCTGTACCAATACTGGAGCCTCAACCAACAGAGTTTTCAACTGATCAAAACTTTGCTGACATTTATCGGACCATTCATATCTCACATCTTTCTGAAGTAATCTAGTCAACGGAGTAGTTATCATTGAAAAGCCTTTCACGAATCTTCCATAATAACCAGCAAGTCCCAAAAAACTGTGAACTTCGGACACATTCTTCAGAGGCTTCCATTCCAGAATTGTAGAAATTTTATTGGGATCAACTTGTATTTCAGAGGCCAATACAATATGCCCCAGAAAACTAACTTCATGTAACTAGAATTCACATTTACTAAATTTCGCAATACAATTCTCAGATGCTCGGCATGTTCAGTTTTATCCTGTGAATAAATCAAAATGTCGTCAATGAATACAACAACAAATCGATCTAGGTACGATCTGAAAATTCTGTTCATCATATCCATAAAAATAGCAGGAGCATTCGTTAGTCTGAAAGGCATAACTAAAAACTCATAATGCATGTACCTCATTCTGAAAGCAGTTTTCAGAATATCTAAATCTTTCACTCTCAACTGGTAGTATCCCGATCTCAGATCTATCTTAGAAAACACAGTGGTTCCTTTTAGCTGATCAAACAAATCTTCAATCTTGGGCAACACATATTTGTTCTTTATAGTCACTTTGTTCAACTGATAATAGTCAATGCACATTCTCATCGTGCCATCTTATTTTTTTTAAAACTGAACAGGAGCACCCCAAGGTGAAAAACTCGATCTTGTGAACCCTCTGTCAGTTAACTCTTGCAGCTGTGACTTTAACTCTTTCAATTCCGTTGGTGCCATTCTATACGGAGCTATCGAAATAGGAGTCGTACCAGGCAACATATCAATGCCAAATTCAACCTCACGTATCGAAGGTAATCTCGGTATGTTTTTAGGGAATACATCAGGGAATTCACAAATAATAGGCACTGATTCAACTTTCTTTTCAGATACTTTTGAGTCAATCAAATAGGCAAAATAAGCTTCATAACCCTTTTTCACATAACTCTGAGCTTTCAACACAGATATTACAGTAGGTAACCCAATCAAATCATTAGACTCAATGCGAACTATTTCACCATTCGGACATCTCAAATCAATAGTCTTTTTTTTGCAGTTTACAATAGCATCATGTAATGTCAACCAATCCATACCCAAAATTATGTCAAACTCATCAAATGATAATAGCATCAGATCAGCAGGAAAACAGATATCTCGAAACATTAACGGGCAGTTCTTGCATATTTTGTCAACCAGGACACTTTTACCTAAGGGTTCAATACAGTAGACTCTACAGGTAAAGTCTTACTGGATACTAAGTTCATCCATACATACAAATGGGTAGAACCTGGGTCTATCAATGCAATCACAAAAGTATCATACAGAGTAAATGTACCCGTTATAACATCTGGAGATGAAGCTTCCTCACGAGATCAAATAGCATACGCTCTGGCAGGCGCTCTAGCTTTAGATCTCGCTACGATGTCTCTCGTAGTTCTTTGACTACCACTTACATTTCTTGTATTTTGAGAAAGTCTACCCCTCGATGGAACATTATCAGATCTCAGATTTTGAACAATCTATTACTCAATAGACTCTGGGCAGTCTCGAATAAAATAATCTAGCGATCCGCATCTGAAGCAAGCCAGTTATTCAATCTACAACTTCTTGGATACCTTTTACCACAATGTTTACTTTCAGGTCACTCGGATCGGACATTTCCAACACTTGCCATTGAAGTTGCTGGAGCTTTGGTATTCGACTGTGATCCAGCTCGATCTCTATTTGATTTCCCCACACCTGCCCTGGAACAGCTATGTTCATCTCTAAATTTCTTTGATGTAGACTGAAATGATTTACTCGAAAATCTCTTTCTCACGTCTCTAGCTTGATCAAACTTTTCTTTTATCTTTCCCGAGTGCCTCGGCTTTATATGCTCGATCAACAAGCACAACGAACTCTTTTATCTTCAGAATCCCAACTAGCAAATGGATATCTTTGTTAAGGCCATCTTCAAATCTTTTACACGTTATTGTTTCTGTTGATACACATTCCCGAGCATACTGAATTAGTCTCACGAACTCTCCGTTCGTATTCAGTGACAAACATGCAGCCCTATTTCAATTCCAAAAATTCTTTCCGTTTCTAATCAATGAATCTCTGACTGATATATTTCTTTCGAAACTCAGACTGAAAGAAGTCCCAAGTGACCCGTTCCTTAAGAATAAAAGAAATCAAAGTCTTCCACCAATGATAGGCCGCGTCTCGTAGCAATGAAACAACTCAATAGACTCTGGGCAGTCTCGAATAAAATAATCTAGCGATCCACATCTGAAGCAAGCCGGTTATTCAATCTACAACTTCTTGGATACCTTTTACCATAATGTTTACTTTCGGGTCACTCGGATCGGACATTTCCAACACTTACTATTGAAGTTGCTGGAGCTTTGGTATTCGACTGTGATCCAGCTCGATCTCTATTTGATTTCCACCTGCCCTGGAACAGCTATGTTCATCTCTAAATTTCTTTGATGTAGACTGAAATGATTTACTCGAAAATCTCTTTCTCACGTCTCTAGCTTCAGACTCAGCTTTTCTTTTATCTTTCCCGAGTGCCTCGGCTTTATATGCTCGATCAACAAGCACAACGAACTCTTTTATCTCCAGAATCCCAACTAGCAAATGGATATCTTTGTGAAGGCCATCTTCAAATCTTTTACACGTTATTGTTTCTATTGATACACATTCCCGAGCATACTGAATTAGTCTCACGAACTCTCCGTTCGTATTCAGTGACAAACATGCAGCCCTATTTCAATTCCAAAAATTCTTTCCGTTTCTGATCAATGAATCTCTGACTGATATATTTCTTTCGAAACTCAGACTGAAAGAAGTCCCAAGTGACCCGTTCCTTAGGAATAAAAGAAATCAAAGTCTTCCACCAATGATAGGCCGCGTCTCGTAGCAATGAAACAACTCAATAGACTCTGGGCCGTCTCGAATAAAATAATCTAGCGATCCACATCTGAAGCAAGCCGGTTATTCAATCTACAACTTCTTGGATACCTTTTAGCACAATGTTTACTTTCGGGTCACTCGGATCGGACATTTCCAACACTTGCCATTGAAGTTGCTGGAGCTTTGGTATTCGACTGTGATCCAGCTCGATCTCTATTTGATTTCCCACACCTGCCCTGGAACAGCTATGTTCATCTCTAAGTTTCTTTGATGTAGACTGAAATGATTTACTCGAAAATCTCTTTCTCACGTCTCTAGCTTCAGACTCAGCTTTTCTTTTATCTTTCCCGAGTGCCTCGGCTTTATATGCTCGATCAACAAGCACAATGAACCCTTTTATCTCCAGAATCCCAACTAGCAAATGGATATCTTTGTTAAGGCCATCTTCAAATCTTTTACACGTTATTGTTTCTGTTGATACACATTCCCGAGCATACTGAATTAGTCTCACGAACTCTCCGTTCGTATTCAGTGACAAACATGCAGCCCTATTTCAATTCCAAAAATTCTTTCCGTTTCTGATCAATGAATCTCTGACTGATATATTTCTTTCGAAACTCAGACTGAAAGAAGTCCCAAGTGACCCGTTCCTTAGGAATAAAAGAAATCAAAGTCTTCCACCAATGATAGGCCGCGTCTCGTAGCAATGAAACAACTCAATAGACTCTGGGCAGTCTCGAATAAAATAATCTAGCGATCCACATCTGAAGCAAGCCGGTTATTCAATCTACAACTTCTTGGATACCTTTTACCATAATGTTTACTTTCGGGTCACTCGGATCGGACATTTCCAACACTTGCCATTGAAGTTGCTGGAGCTTTGGTATTCGACTGTGATCCAGCTCGATCTCTATTTGATTTCCACCTGCCCTGGAACAGCTATGTTCATCTCTAAATTTCTTTGATGTAGACTGAAATGATTTACTCGAAAATCTCTTTCTCACGTCTCTAGCTTCAGACTCAGCTTTTCTTTTATCTTTCCCGAGTGCCTCGGCTTTATATGCTCGATCAACAAGCACAACGAACTCTTTTATCTTCAGAATCCCAACTAGCAAATGGATATCTTTGTTAAGGCCATCTTCAAATCTTTTACACGTTATTGTTTCTGTTGATACACATTCCCGAGCATACTGAATTAGTCTCACGAACTCTCCGTTCGTATTCAGTGACAAACATGCAGCCCTATTTCAATTCCAAAAATTCTTTCCGTTTCTGATCAATGAATCTCTGACTGATATATTTCTTTCGAAACTCAGACTGAAAGAAGTCCCAAGTGACCCGTTCCTTAGGAATAAAAGAAATCAAAGTCTTCCACCAATGATAGGCCGCGTCTCGTAGCAATGAAACAACTCAATAGACTCTGGGCAGTCTCGAATAAAATAATCTAGCGATCCACATCTAAAGCAAGCCGGTTATTCAATCTACAACTTCTTGGATACCTTTTAGCACAATGTTTACTTTCGGGTCACTCGGATCGGACATTTCCAACACATGCCATTGAAGTTGCTGGAGCTTTGGTATTCGACTGTGATCCAGCTCGATCTCTATTTGATTTCCCACACCTGCCCTGGAACAGCTATGTTCATCTCTAAATTTCTTTGATGTAGACTGAAATGATTTACTCGAAAATCTCTTTCTCACGTCTCTAGCTTCAGACTCAGCTTTTCTTTTATCTTTCCCGAGTGCCTCGGCTTTATATGCTCGATCAACAAGCACAACGAACCCTTTTATCTCCAGAATCCCAACTAGCAAATGGATATATTTGTTAAGGCCATCTTCAAATCTTTTACACGTTATTGTTTCTGTTGATACACATTCCCTAGCATACTGAATTAGTCTCACGAACTCTCCGTTCGTATTCAGTGACAAACATGCAGCCCTATTTCAATTCCAAAAATTCTTTCCGTTTCTGATCAATGAATCTCTGACTGATATATTTCTTTCGAAACTCAGACTGAAAGAAGTCCCAAGTGACCCGTTCCTTAGGAATAAAAGAAATCAAAGTCTTCCACCAATGATAGGCCGCGTCTCGTAGCAATGAAACAACTCAATAGACTCTGGGCAGTCTCGAATAAAATAATCTAGCGATCCACATCTGAAGCAAGCCGGTTATTCAATCTACAACTTCTTGGATACCTTTTACCATAATGTTTACTTTCGGGTCACTCGGATCGGACATTTCCAACACTTGCCATTGAAGTTGCTGGAGCTTTGGTATTCGACTGTGATCCAGCTCGATCTCTATTTGATTTCCCCACACCTGCCCTGGAACAGCTATGTTCATCTCTAAATTTCTTTGATGTAGACTGAAATGATTTACTCGAAAATCTCTTTCTCACGTCTCTAGCTTCAGACTCAGCTTTTCTTTTATCTTTCCCGAGTGCCTCGGCTTTATATGCTCGATCAACAAGCACAACGAACTCTTTTATCTTCAGAATCCCAACTAGCAAATGGATATCTTTGTTAAGGCCATCTTCAAATCTTTTACACGTTATTGTTTCTGTTGATACACATTCCCGAGCATACTGAATTAGTCTCACGAACTCTCCGTTCGTATTCAGTGACAAACATGCAGCCCTATTTCAATTCCAAAAATTCTTTCCGTTTCTGATCAATGAATCTCTGACTGATATATTTCTTTCAAAACTCAGACTGAAAGAAGTCCCAAGTGACCCGTTCCTTAGGAATAAAAGAAATCAAAGTCTTCCACCAATGATAGGCCGTGTCTCGTAGCAATGAAACAACTCAATAGACTCAGGCGTCTCGAATAAAATAATCTAGCGATCCACATCCAAGCAAGTTGGTTATTCAATCTACAACTTCTTGGATACCTTTTACCATAATGTTTACTTTCGGGTCACTCGGATCGGACATTTCCAACACTTGCCATTGAAGTTGCTGGAGCTTTGGTATTCGACTGTGATCCAGCTCGATCTCTATTTGATTTCCACCTGCCCTGGAACAGCTATGTTCATCTCTAAATTTCTTTGATGTAGACTGAAATGATTTACTCGAAAATCTCTTTCACGTCTCTAGCTTCAGACTCAGCTTTTCTTTTATCTTTCCCGAGTGCCTCGGCTTTATATGCTCGATCAACAAGCACAACGAACTCTTTTATCTCCAGAATCCCAACTAGCAAATGGATATCTTTGTTAAGGCCATCTTCAAATCTTTTACACGTTATTGTTTCTGTTGATACACATTCCCAAGCATACTAAATTAGTCTCACGAACTCTCCGTTCGTATTCAGTGACAAACATGCAGCCCTATTTCAATTCCAAAAATTCTTTCCGTTTCTGATCAATGAATCTCTGACTGATATATTTCTTTCGAAACTCAGACTGAAAGAAGTCCCAAGTGACCCGTTCCTTAGGAATAAAAGAAATCAAAGTCTTCCACCAATGATAGGCCACGTCTCGTAGCAATGAAACAACTCAATAGACTCTGGGCAGTCTCGAATAAAATAATCTAGCGATCCACATCTGAAGCAAGCCGGTTATTCAATCTACAACTTCTTGGATACCTTTTACCATAATGTTTACTTTCGGGTCACTCGGATCGGACATTTCCAACACTTGCCATTGAAGTTCTTTGAGCTTTGGTATTCGATCGTGATCCAAATTTCGATCTCTATTTGATTTCCACCTGCCCTGGAACAGCTATGTTCATCTCTAAATTTCTTTGATGTAGACTGAAATGATTTACTCGAAAATCTCTTTCTCACGTCTCTAGCTTCAGACTCAGCTTTTCTTTTATCTTTCCCGAGTGCCTCGGCTTTATATGCTCGATCAACAAGCACAACGAACTCTTTTATCTCCAGAATCCCAACTAGCAAATGGATATCTTTGTTAAGGCCATCTTCAAATCTTTTACACGTTATTGTTTCGTTGATACACATTCCCGAGCATCTTGAATTAGTCTCACGAACTCTCCATTCGTATTCAAAGTGACAAACATGCAAATTTCTATTTCAATTCCAAAAATTCTTTCCGTTTTCGATCAATGAATCTCGATCGATATATTTCTTTCAAACTCAGATGAAAGAAGTCCCAAGTGACCCGCTCTTAGGAATAAAAGAAATCAAAGTCTTCCACCAATGATAGGCGCGGCCTCGTAGCAATGAAACAACTCAATAGACTACAGGGGCGGTCTCGAATAAAATAATCTAGCGATCCACATCCAAGCAAGTTTGGTTATTCAATCTACAACTTCTTGGATACCTTTACCATAATCTTTACTTTCGGGTCACTCGGATCGGACATTTCCAACACTTGCCATTGAAGTTCTTTGGAGCTTTGGTATTCGATCGTGATCCATTTCGATCTCTATTTGATTTCCCACACCGCCCGGAACAAAGCTATGTTCATCTCTAAATTTCTTTGATGTAGACTGAAATGATTTACTCGAAAATCTCTTTCTCACGTCTCTAGCTTCAGACTCAGCTTTTCTTTTATCTTTCCCGAGTGCCTCGGCTTTATATGCTCGATCAACAAGCACAACGAACCCTTTTATCTCCAGAATCCCAACTAGCAAATGGATATCTTTGTTAAGGCCATCTTCAAATCTTTTACACGTTATTGTTTCTGTTGATACACATTCCCGAGCATACTGAATTAGTCTCACGAACTCTCCGTTCGTATTCAGTGACAAACATGCAAATTTCTATTTCAATTGCAAAAATTTTTTCCGCTTTCGATCAATGAATCTCTCGATCGATAAGTTTCTTTCAAACTCGGATCAAAGAAGTCCCAAGTGACCCGTTCCTTAGGAATAAAAGAAATCAAAGTCTTCCACCAATGATAGGCCGCGTCTCGTAGCAATGAAACAACTCAATAGACTCTGGGCAGTCTCGAATAAAATAATCTAGCGATCCACATCTGAAGCAAGCCGGTTATTCAATCTACAACTTCTTGGATACCTTTTACCATAATCTTTACTTTGGTCACTCGGATCGGACATTTCCAACACTTGCCATTGAAGTTCTTTGGAGCTTTGGTATTCGATCGTGATCCACTCGATCTCTATTTGATTTCCACCGCCCGGAATAAAATTATGTTCATCTCTAAATTTCTTTGATGTAGACTGAAATGATTTACTCGAAAATCTCTTTCTCACGTCTCTAGCTTCAGACTCAGCTTTTCTTTTATCTTTCCCGAGTGCCTCGGCTTTATATGCTCGATCAACAAGCACAACGAACTCTTTTATCTCCAGAATCCCAACTAGCAAATGGATATCTTTGTTAAGGCCATCTTCAAATCTTTTACACGTTATTGTTTCAGGTTGATACACATTCCGAGCATCTTGAATTAGTCTCACGAACTCTCCGTTCGTATTCAAGTGACAAACATGCAAATTCTATTTCAATTCCAAAAATTCTTTCCGCTTTTTCGATCAATGAATCTCTGACTGATATATTTCTTTCGAAACTAAGACTGAAAGAAGTCCCAAGTGACCCGTTCCTTAGGAATAAAAGAAATCAAAGTCTTCCACCAATGATAGGCCGCGTCTCGTAGCAATGAAACAACTCAATAGACTCTGGGCAGTCTCGAATAAAATAATCTAGCGATCCACATCCAAGCAAGCGGTTATTCAATCTACAACTTTGGATACCTTTTACCATAATGTTTACTTTGGGTCACTCGGATCGGACATTTCCAACACTTGCCATTGAAGTTCTTTGGAGCTTTGGTATTCGATCGTGATCCATTTCGATCTCTATTTGATTTCCCACACCGCCGCACCGGAGCATGCTATGTTCATCTTTAAATTTCTTTGATGTAGATGAAATGATTTACTCGAAAATCTCTTTCTCACGTCTTTAGCTTCGGACTCGCATCACTTTTCTTTTATCTTTCCGAGTGCCTCTCGCTTTATATGCTCGATCAACAAGCACAACGAAATCTTTTATCTCCGTAATCCCAACTAGCAAATGGATATCTTTGTTAAGGCCATCTTCAAATCTTTTACACGTTATTGTTTCGTTGATACACATTCCCGAGCATATTGAATTAGTCTCACGAACTCTCCGTTCGTATTTCGGTGACAAACATGCAAATTCTATTTCAATTGCAAAAATTCTTTCCGTTTCGATCAATGAATCTCCGATCGATATATTTCTTTTGAAACTCGGATCGAAAGAAGTCCCAAGTGACCCGTTCCTTAGGAATAAAAGAAATCAAAGTCTTCCACCAATGATAGGCCGCGTCTCGTAGCAATGAAACAACTCAATAGACTCTGGCGGTCTCGAATAAAATAATCTAGCGATCCACATCCAAGCAAGCTTTGGTTATTCAATCTACAACTTCTTGGATACCTTTTACCATAATGTTTACTTTCGGGTCACTCGGATCGGACATTTCCAACACTTGCCATTGAAGTTTTTGGAGCTTTGGTATTCGATCGTGATCCATTTCGATCTCTCATTTGATTTCCACCGCCTCGGAACAACTATGTTCATCTCTAAATTTCTTTGATGTAGATCAAATGATTTACTCGAAAATCTCTTTCTCACGTCTCTAGCTTCGCATCGACTTTTCTTTTATCTTTCCCGAGTGCCTCGCTTTATATGCTCGATCAACAAGCACAACGAACCCTTTTATCTCCGTAATCCCAACTAGCAAATGGATATCTTTGTTAAGGCCATCTTCAAATCTTTTACACGTTATTGTTTTCATTGATACACATTCCCGAGCATACCGAATTAGTCTCACGAACTCTCCGCTCGTATTTGCATGACAAACATGCAATTTCTATTTCAATTCCAAAAATTCTTTCCGCTTCGATCAATGAATCTCTCGATCGATATATTTCTTTCGAAACTAAGATCGAAAGAAGTCCCAAGTGACCCGTTCTTAGGAATAAAAGAAATCAAAGTCTTCCACCAATGATAGGCCGCGTCTCGTAGCAATGAAACAACTCAATAGACTCTGGGCAGTCTCGAATAAAATAATCTAGCGATCCATATCTGAAGCAAGCCGGTTATTCAATCTACAACTTCTTGGATACCTTTTACCATAATGTTTACTTTGGGTCACTCGGATCGGACATTTCCAACACTTGCCATTGAAGTTCTTTGGAGCTTTGGTATTCGATCGTGATCCATTTCGATCTCTATTTGATTTCCCACACCGCCTCGGAACAAATATGTTCATCTCTAAATTTCTTTGATGTAGATCAAATGATTTACTCGAAAATCTCTTTCTCACGCCTCGTAGCTTCAGACTCAGCTTTTCTTTTATCTTTCCCGAGTGCCTCGGCTTTATATGCTCGATCAACAAGCACAACGAACTCTTTTATCTCCAGAATCCCAACTAGCAAATGGATATCTTTGTTAAGGCCATCTTCAAATCTTTTACACGTTATTGTTTCTGTTGATACACATTCCCGAGCATACTGAATTAGTCTCACGAACTCTCCGTCAGATTCAAGTGACAAACATGCACTTCTATTTCAATTGCAAAAATTCTTTCCGTTTCTGATCAATGAATCTCCGACTGATATATTTCTTTTGAAACTCAGACTGAAAGAAGTCCCAAGTGACCCGTTCCTTAGGAATAAAAGAAATCAAAGTCTTCCACCAATGATAGGCCGCGTCTCGTAGCAATGAAACAACTCAATAGACTCTGGGCAGTCTCGAATAAAATAATCTAGCGATCCACATCTGAAGCAAGTCGGTTATTCAATCTACAACTTCTTGGATACCTTTTACCATAATGTTTACTTTCGGGTCACTCGGATCGGACATTTCCAACACTTGCCATTTCATCATCAAAGTCTTCCACCAATGATAGGCCGCTCTTCTCTCGTAGCAATGAAACAACTCAATAGGAATGTGCTATTCAATCTATGTTCATCTCTAAATTTGAAGTTTTGAGCTTTGGTATTCGATCGTGATCCACTCGATCTCTATTTGATTTCCCACACCGCTCGAAATAGCTATGTTCATCTCTAAATTTCTTTGATGTAGATCAAATGATTTACTCGAAAATCTCTTTCTCACGCCTCTAGCTTCTGCACTCACTTTTCTTTTATCTTTCCGAGTGCCTCGGCTTTATATGCTCGATCAACAAGCACAACGAACCCTTTTTATCTTCGTAATCCCAACTAGCAAATGGATATCTTTGTTAAGGCCATCTTCAAATCTTTTACACGTTATTGTTTCATTGATACACATTCCCGAAAGCATACCTGAATTAGTCTCACGAACTCTCCGCTCGTATTCAAAGTGACAAACATGCAGCCCTATTTCAATTGCAAAAATTTTTCCGTTTCGATCAATGAATCTCGATCGATATATTTTTTTCAAACTCGGATCGAAAGAAGTCCCAAGTGACCCGTTCCTTAGAATAAAAGAAATCAAAGTCTTCCACCAATGATAGGCCGCGTCTCGTAGCAATGAAACAACTCAATAGACTCGGCGCTCTCGAATAAAATAATCTAGCGATCCACATCCAAGCAAGCGGTTATTCAATCTACAACTTCTTGGATACCTTTTACCATAATGTTTACTTTCGGGTCACTCGGATCGGACATTTCCAACACTTGCCATTGAAGTTCTTTGGAGCTTTGGTATTCGATCGTGATCCATTTCGATCTCTATTTGATTTCCACCGCCTGGAGCATTTATGTTCATCTCTAAATTTCTTTGATGTAGATGAAATGATTTACTCAGAAAATCTCTTTCTCACGTCTCTAGCTTCGGACTCAACTTTTCTTTTATCTTTCCGAGTGCCTCGGCTTTATATGCTCGATCAACAAGCACAACGAACCCTTTTATCTCGTAATCCCAACTAGCAAATGGATATCTTTGTTAAGGCCATCTTCAAATCTTTTACACGTTATTGTTTCGTTGATACACATTCCGAGCATCTTTGAATTAGTCTCACGAACTCTCCGTTCGTATTCGATGACAAACATGCAACTTCTATTTCAATTCCAAAAATTTTTCCGCTTTCGATCAATGAATCTCGATCGATATATTTCTTTCAAACTCAGATGAAAAGAAGTCCCAAGTGACCCGTTCTTAGGAATAAAAGAAATCAAAGTCTTCCACCAATGATAGGCGCGTCTCGTAGCAATGAAACAACTCAATAGACTGCAGGCGCCTCGAATAAAATAATCTAGCGATCCACATCCAAGCAAGTGGGTTATTCAATCTACAACTTCTTGGATACCTTTTACCATAATCTTTACTTTCGGGTCACTCGGATCGGACATTTCCAACACTTGCCATTGAAGTTGCTGGAGCTTTGGTATTCGACTGTGATCCAGCTCGATCTCTATTTGATTTCCACCTGCCCTGGAACAGCTATGTTCATCTCTAAATTTCTTTGATGTAGACTGAAATGATTTACTCGAAAATCTCTTTCTCACGTCTCAGCTTTCGCATCACTTTTCTTTTATCTTTCCCGAGTGCCTCGGCTTTATATGCTCGATCAACAAGCACAACGAACCCTTTTATCTCCAGAATCCCAACTAGCAAATGGATATCTTTGTTAAGGCCATCTTCAAATCTTTTACACGTTATTGTTTCTGTTGATACACATTCCCGAGCATACTGAATTAGTCTCACGAACTCTCCGTTCGTATTCAGTGACAAACATGCACTTCTATTTCAATTTCCAAAATTCTTTCCGCTTTCGATCAATGAATCTCGATCGATATATTTCTTTCAAACTCGGTGATCGAAAGAAGTCCCAAGTGACCCGTTCCTTAGGAATAAAAGAAATCAAAGTCTTCCACCAATGATAGGCGCGTCTGTAGCAATGAAACAACTCAATAGACTCGGGCGTCTCGAATAAAATAATCTAGCGATCCATCCAAGCAAGCCGGTTATTCAATCTACAACTTCTTGGATACCTTTTACCATAATCTTTACTTTCTGGTCACGGATCGGACATTTCCAACACTTGCCATTGAAGTTTTGGAGCTTTGGTATTCGATCGTGATCCATTTCGATCTCTATTTGATTTCCCACACCGCCTCGGAACAAAACTATGTTCATCTCTAAATTTCTTTGATGTAGATCGAAATGATTTACTCGAAAATCTCTTTCTCACGTCTCTAGCTTCGCACTCACTTTTCTTTTATCTTTCCGAGTGCCTCGGCTTTATATGCTCGATCAACAAGCACAACGAACTCTTTTATCTTCAGAATCCCAACTAGCAAATGGATATCTTTGTTAAGGCCATCTTCAAATCTTTTACACGTTATTGTTTCTGTTGATACACATTCCCGAGCATCATCGAATTAGTCTCACGAACTCTCCGTTCGTATTCGATGTGACAAACATGCAAATTTCTATTTCAATTGCAAAAATTTTTTCCGCTTTACGATCAATGAATCTCGATGATATATTTCTTTGAAACTCGGGATCGAAAGAAGTCCCAAGTGACCCGTTCCTTAGGAATAAAAGAAATCAAAGTCTTCCACCAATGATAGGCCGCGTCTCGTAGCAATGAAACAACTCAATAGACTCTGGGCAGTCTCGAATAAAATAATCTAGCGATCCACATCTGAAGCAAGCCGGTTATTCAATCTACAACTTCTTGGATACCTTTTACCATAATGTTTACTTTCGGGTCACTCGGATCGGACATTTCCAACACTTGCCATTGAAGTTCTTTGGAGCTTTGGTATTCGACTGTGATCCAGCTCGATCTCTATTTGATTTCCACCCGGCCCTGGAACGAGCTATGTTCATCTCTAAATTTCTTTGATGTAGACTGAAATGATTTACTCGAAAATCTCTTTCTCACGTCTCTAGCTTCAGACTCAGCTTTTCTTTTATCTTTCCCAAGTGCCTCGGCTTTATATGCTCGATCAACAAGCACAACGAACCCTTTTATCTCCAGAATCCCAACTAGCAAATGGATATCTTTGTTAAGGCCATCTTCAAATCTTTTACACGTTATTGTTTCATGATACACATTCCCGAGCATACCGAATTAGTCTCACGAACTCTCCGCTCAGATTCGTGACAAACATGCAGCCTATTTCAATTCCCAAAATTCTTTCCGCTTTCGATCAATGAATCTCGATCGATATATTTCTTTGAAACTTCGGTGAAAGAAGTCCCAAGTGACCCGTTCCTTAGGAATAAAAGAAATCAAAGTCTTCCACCAATGATAGGCCGCGTCTCGTAGCAATGAAACAACTCAATAGACTCAGGCGCCTCGAATAAAATAATCTAGCGATCCACATCCAAGCAAGCCTGTTATTCAATCTACAACTTCTTGGATACCTTTTACCATAATCTTTACTTTTTGGGTCACTCGGATCGGACATTTCCAACACTTGCCATTGAAGTTTGGAGCTTTGGTATTCGATCGTGATCCGATTCGATCTCTATTTGATTTCCCACACCGCCTCGGAGCAATATATGTTCATCTCTAAATTTCTTTGATGTAGGTGAAATGATTTACTCGAAAATCTCTTTCTCACGTCTCTAGCTTCGCATCACTTTTCTTTTATCTTTCCCGAGTGCCTCGGCTTTATATGCTCGATCAACAAGCACAACGAACCCTTTTATCTCCGTAATCCCAACTAGCAAATGGATATCTTTGTTAAGGCCATCTTCAAATCTTTTACACGTTATTGTTTCGTTGATACACATTCCGAGCATACCGAATTAGTCTCACGAACTCTCCGTCAGTATTCAGTGACAAACATGCATTCTATTTCAATTCCAAAAATTCTTTCCGTTTTCGATCAATGAATCTCGATCGATATATTTCTTTTTCAAACTCGATCGAAAGAAGTCCCAAGTGACCCGCCTTAGGAATAAAAGAAATCAAAGTCTTCCACCAATGATAGGCGCGTCTCGTAGCAATGAAACAACTCAATAGACTCAGGCGGTCTCGAATAAAATAATCTAGCGATCCACATCCAAGAAGCTTGGTTATTCAATCTACAACTTCTTGGATACCTTTTACCATAATCTTTACTCGGGTCACTCGGATCGGACATTTCCAACACTTGCCATTGAAGTTGCTGGAGCTTTGGTATTCGACTGTGATCCAGCTCGATCTCTATTTGATTTCCCCACACCTGCCCTGGAACAGCTATGTTCATCTCTAAATTTCTTTGATGTAGACTGAAATGATTTACTCGAAAATCTCTTTCTCACGTCTCTAGCTTCGACTTCACTTTTCTTTTATCTTCCCGAGTGCCTCGGCTTTATATGCTCGATCAACAAGCACAACGAACTCTTTTATCTTCAGAATCCCAACTAGCAAATGGATATCTTTGTTAAGGCCATCTTCAAATCTTTTACACGTTATTGTTTCTGTTGATACACATTCCCGAGCATACTGAATTAGTCTCACGAACTCTCCGTCAGATTCAATGACAAACATGCAAAATTCTATTTCAATTCCAAAAATTCTTTCCGTTTTCGATCAATGAATCTCGATCGATATATTTCTTTCAAACTCGATGAAAGAAGTCCCAAGTGACCCGTTCCTTAGGAATAAAAGAAATCAAAGTCTTCCACCAATGATATAGCCGCGTCTCGTAGCAATGAAACAACTCAATAGACTCAAGGGCGGTCTCGAATAAAATAATCTAGCGATCCACATCCAAGCAAGCCGGTTATTCAATCTACAACTTCTTGGATACCTTTTACCATAATGTTTACTTCGGGTCACTCGGATCGGACATTTCCAACACTTGCCATTGAAGTTCTTTGGAGCTTTGGTATTCGATCGTGATGATCCGGCTCGATCTCTATTTGATTTCCACACCGCCTGGAAATTTATGTTCATCTCTAAATTTCTTTGATGTAGATCAAATGATTTACTCGAAAATCTCTTTCTCACGCCTCTAGCTTCGACTCACTTTTCTTTTATCTTTCCCGAGTGCCTCGGCTTTATATGCTCGATCAACAAGCACAACGAACTCTTTTATCTCCGTAATCCCAACTAGCAAATGGATATCTTTGTTAAGGCCATCTTCAAATCTTTTACACGTTATTGTTTCAGGTTGATACACATTCCCGAGCAGCATACCGAATTAGTCTCACGAACTCTCCGTTCGTATTCAAAGTGACAAACATGCAAATGCTATTTCAATTCCAAAATTCTTTCCGCTTTTCGATCAATGAAATCTGATCGATATATTTCTTTCAAACAAAGATGAAAGAAGTCCCAAGTGACCCGTTCTTAGGAATAAAAGAAATCAAAGTCTTCCACCAATGATAGGCCGTGTCTCGTAGCAATGAAACAACTCAATAGACTGCAGGCGTCTCGAATAAAATAATCTAGCGATCCATATCCAAGCAAGTTCTGGTTATTCAATCTACAACTTCTTGGATACCTTTTACCACAATGTTTACTTTTGGTCACTCGGATCGGACATTTCCAACACTTGCCATTGAAGTTGCTGGAGCTTTGGTATTCGACTGTGATCCAGCTCGATCTCTATTTGATTTCCCACACCTGCCCTGGAACAGCTATGTTTATCTCTAAATTTCTTTGATGTAGACTGAAATGATTTACTCGAAAATCTCTTTCTCACGTCTTTAGCTTCAGACTCAGCTTTTCTTTTATCTTTCCCGAGTGCCTCGGCTTTATATGCTCGATCAACAAGCACAACGAACTCTTTTATCTCCAGAATCCCAACTAGCAAATGGATATCTTTGTTAAGGCCATCTTCAAATCTTTTACACGTTATTGTTTCTGTTGATACACATTCCCGAGCATACTGAATTAGTCTCACGAACTCTCCGTTCGTATTCAGTGACAAACATGCAGCCCTATTTCAATTGCAAAAATTCTTTCCGTTTCTGATCAATGAATCTCCGACTGATATATTTCTTTTGAAACTCAGACTGAAAGAAGTCCCAAGTGACCCGTTCCTTAGGAATAAAAGAAATCAAAGTCTTCCACCAATGATAGGCCGCGTCTCGTAGCAATGAAACAACTCAATAGACTCGCGCCTCGAATAAAATAATCTAGCGATCCACATCCAAGCAAGCCGGTTATTCAATCTACAACTTCTTGGATACCTTTTACCATAATGTTTACTTTGGGTCACTCGGATCGGACATTTCCAACACTTGCCATTGAAGTTCTTTGGAGCTTTGGTATTCGATCGTGATCCAAATTTCGATCTCTATTTGATTTCCACCGCCCTGAAGCAGCTATGTTCATCTCTAAATTTCTTTGATGTAGATGAAATGATTTACTCGAAAATCTCTTTCTCACGCTCTCTAGCTTCGACATCGGCTTTTCTTTTATCTTTCTCGAGTGCCTCGGCTTTATATGCTCGATCAACAAGCACAACGAACCCTTTTATCTCCAGAATCCCAACTAGCAAATGGATATCTTTGTTAAGGCCATCTTCAAATCTTTTACACGTTATTGTTTCTGTTGATACACATTCCCGAGCATACTGAATTAGTCTCACGAACTCTCCGTTCGTATTCAGTGACAAACATGCAGCCCTATTTCAATTCCAAAAATTCTTTCCGTTTCTGATCAATGAATCTCTGACTGATATATTTCTTTCGAAACTCAGACTGAAAGAAGTCCCAAGTGACCCGTTCCTTAGGAATAAAAGAAATCAAAGTCTTCCACCAATGATAGGCCGTGTCTCGTAGCAATGAAACAACTCAATAGACTCTGGGCAGTCTCAAATAAAATAATCTAGCAATCCACATCTGAAGCAAGCCGGTTATTCAATCTACAACTTCTTGGATACCTTTTACCACAATGTTTACTTTCGGGTCACTCGGATCGGACATTTCCAACACTTGCCATTGAAGTTGCTGGAGCTTTGGTATTCGACTGTGATCCAGCTCGATCTCTATTTGATTTCCCCACACCTGCCCTGGAACAGCTATGTTCCTCTATAAATTTCTTTGATGTAGACTGAAATGATTTACTCGAAAATCTCTTTCTCACGTCTCTAGCTTCAGACTCAGCTTTTCTTTTATCTCTCCCGAGTGCCTCGGCTTTATATGCTCGATCAACAAGCACAACGAACCCTTTTATCTCCAAAATCCCAACTAGCAAATGGATATCTTTGTTAAGGCCATCTTCAAATGTTTTACACGTTATTGTTTCTGTTGATACACATTCCCGAGCATCCGAATTAGTCTCACGAACTCTCCGTTCAGTATTCAAAGTGACAAACATGCAGCTCTATTTCAATTCCAAAAATTCTTTCCGCTTTCGATCAATGAATCTCTGATCGATATATTTCTTTCAAACTCAGATCAAAGAAGTCCCAAGTGACCCGTTCTTAGGAATAAAAGAAATCAAAGTCTTCCACCAATGATAGGCCGCGTCTTGTAGCAATGAAACAACTCAATAGACTCGGGCGTCTCGAATAAAATAATCTAGCGATCCACATCGAAGCAAGTTTGTTATTCAATCTACAACTTCTTGGATACCTTTTACCATAATGTTTACTTTGGTCACTCGGATCGGACATTTCCAACACTTGCCATTGAAGTTCTTTGGAGCTTTGGTATTCGATCGTGATCCATTTCGATCTCTATTTGATTTCCACCGCCTCGGAACAAACTATGTTCATCTCTAAATTTCTTTGATGTAGATGAAATGATTTACTCGAAAATCTCTTTCTCACGTCTCTAGCTTCGCACTCACTTTTCTTTTTTTATCTTTCCCGAGTGCCTCGGCTTTATATGCTCGATCAACAAGCACAACGAACTCTTTTATCTCCGTAATCCCAACTAGCAAATGGATATCTTTGTTAAGGCCATCTTCAAATCTTTTACACGTTATTGTTTCGTTGATACACATTCCCGAGCATACCGAATTAGTCTCACGAACTCTCCGTTCAGATTCAAATGACAAACATGCAATTCTATTTCAATTCCAAAAATTCTTTCCGTTTTCGATCAATGAATCTCTGATCGATATATTTCTTTCGAAACTCAGACTGAAAGAAGTCCCAAATGACCCGTTCCTTAATAATAAAAGAAATCAAAGTCTTCCACCAATGATAGGCCGCGTCTCGTAGCAATGAAACAACTCAATAGACTCTGGGCAGTCTCGAATAAAATAATCTAGCGATCCACATCCAAGCTGTTTCGGTTATTCAATCTACAACTTCTTGGATACCTTATACCACAATGTTTACTTTCGGGTCACTCGGATCGGACATTTCCAACACTTGCCATTGAAGTTGCTGGAGCTTTGGTATTCGACTGTGATCCAGCTCGATCTCTATTTGATTTCCCACACCTGCCCTGGAACAGCTATGTTCCTCTATAAATTTCTTTGATGTAGACTGAAATGATTTACTCGAAAATCTCTTTCTCACGTCTCTAGCTTCAGACTCAGCTTTTCTTTTATCTCTCCCGAGTGCCTCCGCTTTATATGCTCGATCAACAAGCACAACGAACCCTTTTATCTCTAGAATCCCAACTAGCAAATGGATATCTTTGTTAAGGCCATCTTCAAATCTTTTACACGTTATTGTTTCTGTTGATACACATTCCCGAGCATACTGAATTAGTCTCACGAACTCTCCGTTCGTATTCAAGTGACAAACATGCAGCCTTATATTTCAATTCCAAAGATTCTTTCCGTTTCTGATCAATGAATCTCTGACTGATATATTTCTTTCGAAACTCAGACTGAAAGAAGTCCCAAGTGACCCGTTCCTTAGGAATAAAAGAAATCAAAGTCTTCCACCAATGATAGGCCGCGTCTCGTAGCAATGAAACAACTCAATAGACTCAGGCGTCTCGAATAAAATAATCTAGCGATCCACATCTCAAGCAAGCCGGTTATTCAATCTACAACTTCTTGGATACCTTTTACCACAATGTTTACTTTCAGGTCACTCGGATCGGACATTTCCAACACTTGCCATTGAAGTTGCTGGAGCTTTGGTATTCGACTGTGATCCAGCTCGATCTCTATTTGATTTCCCCACACCTGCCCTGGAACGGCTATGTTCATCTCTAAATTTCTTTGATGTAGACTGAAATGATTTACTCGAAAATCTCTTTCTCACGTCTCTAGCTTCAGACTTAGCTTTTCTTTTATCTTTCTCGAGTGCCTCGGCTTTATATGCTCGATCAACAAGCACAACGAACTCTTTTATCTCCAGAATCCCAACTAGCAAATGGATATCTTTGTTAAGGCCATCTTCAAATCTTTTACACGTTATTGTTTCTGTTGATACACATTTCCGAGCATACTAAATTAGTCTCACGAACTCTCCGTCAGATTCAAAGTGACAAACATGCAATTTCTATTTCAATTCTAAAAATTCTTTCCGTTTTCGATCAATGAATCTCTAACTGATATATTTCTTTCGAAACTCAGACTGAAAGAAGTCCCAAGTGACCCGTTCCTTAGGAATAAAAGAAATCAAAGCCTTCCACCAATGATAGGCCGCGTCTCGTAGCAATGAAACAAATCAATAGACTCTGGGCAGTCTCGAATTAAATAATCTAGCGATCCACATCTGAAGCAAGCCGGTTATTCAATCTACAACTTCTTGGATACCTTTTACCACAATGTTTACTTTCGGGTCACTCGGATCGGACATTTCCAACACTTGCCATTGAAGTTGCTGGAGCTTTGGTATTCGACTGTGATCCAGCTCGATCTCTATTTGATTTCCCCACACCTGCCTTGGAACAGCTATGTTCTTCTCTAAATTTCTTTGATGTAGACTGAAATGATTTACTCGAAAATCTCTTTCTCACGTCTCTAGCTTCAGACTCAGCTTTTCTTTTATCTTTCCCGAGTGCCTCGGCTTTATATGCTCGATCAACAAGCACAACGAACTCTTTTATCTCCAGAATCCCAACTAGCAAATGGATATCTTTGTTAAGGCCATCTTCAAATCTTTTACACGTTATTGTTTCTGTTGATACACATTCCCGAGCATACTGAATTAGTCTCACGAACTCTCCATTCGTATTCAATGACAAACATGCAGCCCTATTTGAATTCCAAAAATTCTTTCCGTTTCTGATCAATGAATCTCTGACTGATATATTTCTTTCGAAACTCAGACTGAAAGAAATCCCAAGTGACCCGTTCCTTAGGAATAACAGAAATCAAAGTCTTCCACCAATGATAGACCTGTTTAATACATTCTTCAGGAGTCAATGACATCTCATCAAATACTTAGATGGTTTTTTCTAACCAAAACTCTGCTTCTTCAGCATCATCGTCACTAGTAGCCCTAAACTCTTCAAATTTCATATACGAATTTTATCGACCTAAGCTTATTCAAATGATTGATTCATAGTGGGGTACAAATCAAGTCCGAGGGGATTAGACGGGGGCGGAGGTTGTGAAACACCCGGATTATTCTCACAAACTGAGTGAACCACTCACTCATCATTTGGAAGAAAGCTTGTTTAGCTTCTCCCTCTTGACCGCTCGTAGTCAGTCTTGAATTACATGGCGCTGTCCCTTGAGCGACATTGCTTTCTACATCATCAGCTACGACTCTTTCGGGATCAATTTCTATACGATAAACACATTTTACACATCAAGATTCATCATACTATCACAATTCAGATATATGGCATGTATAGCTAGACTCTCACACGCTATGTTAGTCCAAGAATTGACTAAATTGTAGCTCTGATACCAATCAAATGTAACACCTCTAACCCATAACCATCACCGGTTTAGGGTTAAGAGGCATTACCGGATAGTCAGAAACTTTTACCGTCACTTCATGATATATTTCATCAAACGTAATCAAAGAGACCCTTTAATAGGTCAACGTGACCTTAAGCATGCTTTAGAATAGGGCCGGGACTAAACCGAACACATACAAAAGTTCTCAAAAATTTAAAAATCTTCTAAGTTATAGAGGTCACACACCCGTGTGGGCAGGCCGCGTGCCTCCCATGGCCTCAGACACGCCCGTGTGTCTAAGCCGTGTCAAAACAGGGCATACATACTGACTTGTCCACACGCCCGTGTGCCTCACCCGCGGTGTAACAGCCTAGTTTGGACCCTAGACAGAATAGTGGTTTCGAGACCATAAATCTGAGGTTGGAATAATATTTTAATATTTTTTTCTGTGTGAACAGTAAGTGATTTAGCCTGTGTGAAGATTTTATTAATTGTGTGCCGAATTAAGAGAAAGGACTTAATCGCGTAACATGTAGAAGTTGTGTGCTGATTTATAAGTACCTAAGTGTTGTTGTCTTATTAATGTGGAGGCCTTATGTGGCAATTATGCCAATATTTAGATAGTAGATGATTAAAAGACATGAATGGCCTTATTATATATATAATATGTTTAATAGAAGGTTATTTTTGTAAATGGATTAATAATATAATTATTATACAAACAAAATGTTAAAATAAGATGAATATACTCATCTTGTTCACTGAAAAATACAAAAGAAAAGAAGGAAGAAAAGCTTCAAAATTTCGGCTAGTGTTAAGCTTGATTTAAGGTATGTTTGAGCTTGATTTTTGATAATTTTTACGTTTTTATGATTGTTGCTTCGTGCTCTTTCAAACCCATGCTTAGATTTTGTGAATTGATGATGTTGTTAAAGAGTAGCATTGATGAATATGGGAGTTCTTGAATGTTTGATGGTGGAAAATGAAATATATGTATTTGATTAATATAGTTTGTCTTTGAAGTTTTGATGAATTTGTGTAATTTGAGCTTAAGTGTGAAAAATGAGAAATAGAAGGACTAAAATGAACTAAATTATTGGGCTTGTATGAGTATAGTGAGAAATCAGCTAGGCATGGGTACAAGCAACTTATGTGTATTTGGTGATTTTGTGAATTAGGGACTAAAGTGCTGAAATGTGAAAATGTGAGGGCTATTATGTAAAATGACCTAAATATGTGTGTTTGGATTAAAATGAATGATTTGGTGATTAAATGGATTGAATTTGAATGTGTATAGACCAAGAAAGGAGAGGTTCGGATCGAGATCGAGGCAAAGATAAAGTGCTCGATTAGTCAACCATTTCGATAATTCGACGTCCGAGGTAAGTTCGGACATAAAACATGTATCTAGTTATGTTTATTATTGTGAAATGAATGGTATTATAATATTGAAATGTGAATGCTATGTAAGGGCTCGGGTTATGTGACACTAAGTGTGTATTTGGAAATATGACGGAAATGGTTAGCATTGTGTGTGTGGAATAATATAAGCTTCAGCTTTGTGGTTGGCACTGTGTGAGCGATATCGATTTAAGATTGGTTTGATATGAATGCACTATGTGTGCGATGCTAATTGAGCTTTGGCTAACTATTGGGGCACTAAGTGTGCGATTGAATCGAAGAAGGGACGAAAGCTAATCGAAAAGAAATAGTGAGTATTGAATAGCAATTGTAATCGGCAACTAAGTGTTGGCTAAGGTACGTTCGGAACTTGTAACAGCCCAATTTTGACCCTAATCAGAATAGTGGTTTTAGGACCACAAATCCAAGTCAGTAAAATATTTTAATATTATTTTCTGTGTCCATGATGTGTGATTAAGCATGTGTGAAATTTCTGTGAATTAATTTATCTATTAGTATGCTTATTTTGAGCAAAGGACTAAATCGCGTAAATCTTAAAAGTGGCTTTCTATTTTATCAATGGCTAAATTGAGATGTCTTCTTATTGGGAAGACCTTATGTGGCAATTTAGCCACTACTTTAGATAGTGGACGACAGTAGGTAATGGATATGTATATATATGCTTTTATATATATAAGTTCAAAGTTTATATTATATTATAAGTTATTAATTAAAGTAAAAAGAAACATGGGTTTTCATAGTGGACGATAATAAGTAATGGACATGTATGTATATGCTTTATATATATATTATAAGTTAAAAGTTTATATATTATATCATTTCAATAGTTTAATAAAACAAAACCATAACACTTTTAAAAAGTCATTTTTTCTTTCTTCTTGCCCGAAATAAAGAAAAGAGAAAGAACATAGGAAAGCTTAGGGTATTCGGCAACAAGTGAGCTTGATTAAGGTATGTTTAGGTTTCAATTTTTGATAATTTTTACGTTTTTGAGATCGTTGCTAATAGATGAACAAAGCCCATGTTTTAATTTTTTATTTTAATGAATATTTTGAGTTGAGCTATTGATGATAGATTGTTGTTTATGTTGTTTGATGATGAAATATGATATATATGTGTTAGATTAACAAGTTTTGTCTTTGAATTTTTGATAAAATTGAGTATATTGGACTAAATTGTGAAATTTATATATATATGGGTTAAAATGTGCAATAAATAAATTGTATGGACTCATATGGATGAGATGAGTATTTGGCATAAGCATAGAAGGGCAAATTATGCTTACTTTATGTTTTGTGAATTTTGGACTAAATAGCTAAAAATGTAAAATGTATAGGGTAAATGTGCAAATGACTATTCATGTGTTTTTGAGTGAATTTAATTGAATATTGATTAAATGAGTTTAATTTATATCAAATTAGATCAAGAAAAGAGAAAGTCAGATTTGAATCGGGGAAAGACAAAAATAGCCGCATAGTTGATTTTACGTTCGCCGATATCCGAGGTAAGTCTATAAGCAAATGGTTGTTCTTAATTTTAAATAAATGTAAATTATTCATGCTGAATTGAAATGTTTACAATTATATTTGCTATTACCGAATGTGAGGGATGGTATTTGATATGTTCAAGGAACTACTTGAGTAAGTTTTTAAGCTATTGGAAAGAATTGAATTTTACCCTATATAAATGTGCATATGTTAAATGTTAATGAGTGATTATATGTACATACATGTATTGAAGATTGACGAATGTGATGGTATTGAAATGCAGTCATGAGTTGCTTTTAACATGCTCATTTAGTTGTGTATAGATGTGAATGAAAACGAAATTATCAGTGTTAACAAGATTGAGGAAGAATTGGTTATTTAGCACTATGTGTGCGGAAGAATAGTAATGGCACTATGTGTGCGATACATTACTAGTAAATGGCACTATGTGTGCGGAAGAATAGTAATGGCAGTAAGTGTGTGATACATTACTAGTACATAGCATTATCTATGCTCTTTCTTAAGTAACGGCACTAAGTGTGTGATACGTTACATCAATTGCACTGTGTGTGCGGAATTACAGATCTTACGGAGATATAATTCAATAAATGGAGTTATCCAAAAAGTGATAGATAAGTAAGTGATGTATGATAATTTAGTAATTTAAATATCATTGAGGTAAATTGTTCTTGTATACGAAATTAAAGTGTAACACCCCAAACCTGGCCCATACGTTTCGACCAGATCTGGTATGCTACGGGTTGTACATTAAAACTCTTGTTTTGTTGGTTTCGGAAATCGTAAGTTAACTACACAATATTTGAATAAACAGGTGACTTTTTGAAAATAAAACCTTGTATTATTATTATTTTGAATAATCAAACCTTTGACAAAAATTCATAAGTTGCAAATATTTAAAACTAAGCAGTGAAATATAAAATATGGGGCCTTATTACATAAATATTCCAAAAAAATTAAAACTTAAAGAAAAGCTGGAATAATCTATAAAAAAAAATAGAAACTTGATGGCCCCTCGAGTCCGTCTCGGCTCCCATGTCCACGATCTACTGCTCATCTGAAAGAGTGGAGAAAAAATGAAAGGGTGAGTCACCAAGACTCAGTGTGTAAATCCCGAAACACACAACGACCTGAGGCCCACAAACACATTATGAGCCCTGGCCCATACATAAAGGCAACAATCATAACCACATGATAAATAATAAATGATCCTCTACACACCAACCCGTACCAACCATCACACCTTGGGGATTTCTACAATCAACCCTCCATCCACTACACACCATAACGACAGCAGTACTGCCTATTCCTATTATTCAGGAATCAATAAACGTGCCATAGCCACCGATCACTATGTGACCTCATAATATAACGTGGCTCAGCCACCGATCATTATTGTGACCTAATTTTAGATTTTGTGGTTTAACCACCGATCACCAAGTGACCTATCATGCACTTCCCCTTCATTATCATAATCCCACCCCATGAATACACACAAAAAACATCATACCATCTTTAAGAAAACAAGCTTAAATATATTTCGATACACATAGAGATTTCTATGATTACGTACTTGGCATCCTTGCCTAACCCTTTTAGGGTTTTATTCGACTGTCACACAGCCGCTTTCCGATTTTTTAGTCCATAACACATATAAATTATAGTTAACTAGTGTGTTAGAGATCTACACACCTGATTATCATTAGAGCAAGACTTTCTACGTCGACGCTATCCGTAGTCAACACAGCTGCTATCTGCCCTATGTGTTGTTCAGAGGCTGGTAACGAAACATTAGGTTAAGGCACGCCTAATGAAGAGAAAATAGTTGATCATCTTAAGGAGAATTGAAATCCTTACCTAGAAATCCCGAAATTAGAGACTAGCGATTTCCGGCTTTTAGATCTAAATGATCGGGTTTCCTTCAAATCCCAAAATGCCACCCAAAACGCAAAAAGAGAGAAACATTAGCCTCAATCTACAGCCTTAACAAACCAAGTGGCCATTCGGACTTGTTTCCTAAAAACCGAAAGAAATCTAATGGAGTAGCAAGAGTCGACACTTACCTCAACACAGGGAATTCGGCTAACACTTGAGAGGAGATTCGGCAATCAGTGAAAAACTATGGAGATTTTGGCTTTATAGAGAAATTGGCACAAGAGGAATAAAATGAAGAAGAAAGTGAAATAAGAGATTTCGGCTTTTAGAAGAAAGAAGAGAAAGATGGCTTAAGAAAGTTTTCGGCTTTTTGAAAGAAAGTTGACAGAAATTGTAGAGGGAGAGATGGAGAATTTTGACACAAAGAATGAAGAAAAACGTAGGGTTCAAATGCCAGAATTGGTGAGATATCCCCCCTATTTATAGAGAATTTTTGCACTTACCTATCAAAACCCGAAAGTGCCCTTCCTGATAACTAACAACTAATCCAATAGTAGGGGAAATTTCGGTATCCCTCAAAGAGATGGAAATTCAGCCAACACTGCACTAAGCATATAATTCCTATCTTTTCTCCTCCATCTTAATCCATTCACACCTTCAGAAGAAGCCTAGATAACACCACCTCTTCCTTCCTTTATCAGTTACTTTATCATCCATATTATCCACATTATCCATCAATTATTCTTCCTAATTTCAAGCATTCTAATCGACTCCAACTCGCCCTCCTTGACGCCAAAATTAATTAAAATAGATGGGTAATGCGACTCAACCATGGACCTCAATTGACGCCTAACTTCCTTCCCTCTTAGTGGCGTTTATTTTGCCATCGGGCCACAAGCCCATCTTGTGTTTTAAAACACAGCTAATATCTTTTATGCCCTAACTTAACAAGCTTTCCACTAAAGTGTTCAAACAAGAATTTTAACTACAGCCTCGGCCTAAACCTGAGCCCATTCTGAACCCCTAACACTCACATTAAACATAACACACATTAAATGCATAGGTCCAAAAATTCAGGATATTACATAAAGTATCGAGAGGTGATTATTAATCTATAAGTTTGATTGAATGAATGAATGGTATGTTAGTAGTCGAGTTTTGAGACCTATTGATTTTTGTAGTTGTTGAATGGTAGCATGATATATGTAATTGCATTTATGAATTCGTTATTATCAAGTAAGTTGATTTAATTAACCTTATATGTTCAGCCACAAAGGTATGTGCATATGTGATGATGAATTGAATTTGTATATAAGTGGTTATATGTGATATTATATCAAATTCGAATATATGAGTACATGTGATAATTTAATTAACTTTGGATGATCGGTTATATATATGATAATGCATTAAACTAGTATATTCGGCCATATGTGATGGTATAATGAATCATGTGTATTTGATCTAATAAGTAAGTTTTAGATGTTGAGATGAAAATTTTATATCATATGGATTTATATGTGAATTAAATGAATTGAAAGGTAAGAAAGAGAATTTGATAGTTAATATGTATACACGTGAACAAATGTATATGTATTTGTTTTGAGATGGGAAAGTGATTTATAGATCGATGTGAAATCTATTATTGAATGTGTGAGGGTTTGGCCTTAAGGCTATGAAAGGTGAAAGTTTACAAATGATTATATAAATTATGAGTAAGTAAAGTTACTTAACGAGGCCCAAAATCTAAAAAAAAAAAGGGGGGGCTACAATAGAGTCAATATCGCTACACGGAATCTATGTGTCAAAACACCAATCAAAGACTCAAGGAATTGAGCAATTTAGCTCAATGTCACGACACAACACCTTTGTGTCGTGACATAAAAGATAGTACCCCTAACTTAAAATTTCAAGGTGTGTCGCGATGTTGAGCTCTAAATGTCGACATCGTGGCAATTTTTTATAGGGTTGACCCGACCCATAGCACAACCCGACAGCCTAACCCTAATTTTAAAACTTCTTTTACTTAAAAATAACCTAAACATATCTAATCTAATTAGATTTTACACCTCTCGTAAAAAATTTCTCATTACACCTAAACACTAAAATCTATTTTCTACTCTTTTTTCTTTTTTTTTTTGGTTGTAATCTTCTTTCTATTTTTATATGTACCAAGTGCAGGTTTAAAAGATCTATATCCACAAAGGAAATTGGAACAACCCTCAAAAGGATAGACAAACTTTCAAATCAAGGTTAAACATTCCGATTGAAACTTTTACTATTCCATCAAAAATATATTGTTTAATGTTAAGTTAGTCCCTCAAATCAAGGTGATAAACTGTAAAAGCAACATATTTTAATCCCACATTTAGTATGCTTTTGGATGATTTGAGCCTCGATTTGTGTAAAAAGGTGCTCTTAATCCTTTCTTTTCATGTCTTATACCCAGGAAAGCACCCGAGGATGAAAAGAACATAAAACGAGCCCAAAATGGAGTAAATGGCCTTCAGCACGAAATCGACACGGCTTGGCCCAAAGCCCACACGGCCGTGCCTCACCGATCACCGAGAGCACAACCTCAATCTCGACTTACACGGCTGTGCCTCAAGTTAGAAATCTAAACACGGTTTGAAGTCGACCCACACGGCCGTGTGCCATGGCCGTGCCTCTGTCGCTGGAAAGGGCAATTTCAGTCAGAAAAGGATACTTAAGGAGAAAGAATCGCATTCCAAGGAGCCTATATATATCCCCTAAGTGCCACCATTGAGGGTGCGTCGAGCTAGGCCAAGGACCCAGGCCGGAAAGGTCAGAACTGTGGGAATCGCTCAAAGTTAGCCAGTTGATCCATCCCAAGAAGCCAGAATTATACTCAAGATGGCAGAATTCTTCTTCAATTCCTTCAGGGAGTTTTAGGGATTTCTTATGTTTTGTTTTATCTTTTCTCTTGAGATGTTTTCTTTATTCATTATGAACTAAACCCCTCAGATACCTGAATGGGGTGAAACCTAGATGAATCTTGTTATTTGATTTTTGAATTATATGATAATTACTTAATTTGTTCTTAATTATGCATGCTTAATCCAAATCTAATGTGCTTAGGTGGAGGAGGAATAGACCCTGCTTAAGAGTAGATCTAGTGTAATTAAGCAGTGTTGATCGAACGCCTAGAGATAGGGTTACGAGATTTTACCAGATTAGGGTGAAACCTAATATGGGAATCCATAGATCGATTTACTGCTATTCTAGGGGGTTATTATAAGAGAACGAGAGTTCCACTAATTAACCTAGGGCTAGATGTTATTCGCCTCGAGAGAGGGTTTCATATACGTTAGGGAGTCCTACGGATCAAGTTAAGTAAATAAATCATATTGATTTAGGGTTAGATAACAAGTGAAGTCTAGGTGGATTCTTCCTGAGGGTATCATCGTGATCAATTGAGTTTTTCTTCAAGTTATTTCCCAATTCATTCTTTTTGTCTTTGTCCTTAGGGTAGTCATCGTTAATTTAGATTAAAACAAACTTCACTTTATTTTTAAGGCTAAATAATAAAAAGAAAGTTAGTATTAATACTTTTGGTTCCTTTGGGTTCTAAATTCGGTCTTGCCTAAGCTATACTACTGTTCGATAGGTACACTTGCCTTTAATCGTTGTCAGAGTTAGTTTCCAGGTTTGATCATTCTTTTATAAATTTTAAAGCTCTGATCACAGCGATCAACTTTTTGGCGCCGTTGTCGGGGAACTAAAATATTAAGAAAACTCTATTTTTATTACTTTAGCCATTATTTTTATTTTCAGCATTTTATTTTTGATTTGAGGTCAATTCTTAATTTTGCTAACTTTTTTTCTTTCTTTCTTTTCCAGGTACATATAGTTTATGACTAGGAGGAACCCGAGAGGACCTTTAGTATACGATAGTTATATTGAAGCTACCGCTCGAAGGAATCACCGAGAAATCAGGCGAGCCCTAAACTATACAGAAAGAGAGGAAGAAGATAGATCCAATCCTACTAAAGGGATGGACGAAACTAATCCACCACCACACGATGTGGGAGAATGCAACGCTCCACGTACCATGTTTGATTATGCTAAACTGCATTTAACAGGAGCAGAATCAAGTATTGTTAGGCCTGCTATAGCTGCTAATAATTTTGAATTAAAGCCTAACACAATACAAATGATTCAACAGTTTGTTCAATTTGATGGTTTGCAGGACGAAGACCCAAATACTCATATAGCTAATTTCTTAGAGTTCTGTGATACCTTCAAAATAAATGGCATTTCTGATGATGCCATATGTCTTCGGTTATTTCCCTTTTCATGAAGGAATAAAGCCAAACAGTGGTTGAACTCGTTACGACGAGGGTCAATCACTACATGGGACCAAATGACCGAAAAGTTTTTGATGAAATATTTCCCACCGGCCAAAACGGCCAAATTACGGAATGATATCTCTTCTTTTGTGTAGATGGATGTAGAGACATTATACGATGCATGGGAGAGATACAAAGATCTCTTGAGAAGGTGTCCACACCATAGTTTACCCTTGTGGCTACAAGTCCAAACATTCTATAATGGTGTAAACCCATCAACGAGACAACTAATCGACTCAACCGCCGGTGGAACCTTGAACAATAAAACTCCTAAAGTAGCTTACGAGTTCATTGAAGAGATGTCACTGAACAATTATCAGTGGCAAGTTACAAGGACAAAACCGAAAAAATCAGCAGGAGCTTTCAACATAGACATAGTAACCATGCTATCAACACAAATGGAGATAATGAATAAAAAGCTCGATAATCTGTGTCCTTCGCAGGTACACCTTGTAATGCAGTGTGACACAAGTGGAACTGTGGCGAACCCTGAGTACCCACCCTACCAACCGGAAATAGAGAGCGAACAGATGAGCTATATAGGTAATAATTTCAGATCCAATAATAATCCATATAGTAATACTTACAATCCAGGTTGGAGGAACCACCCAAATTTTTCGTGGGGAGGTCAAGGAAATCAAGGAAATCAAAGACAACAACCTCCTAAAAACTTCCAAAATCAGCCCTATCCACAAGAGAATAAACCAACCCTCGAAGCGATGTTGACAAAATTCTCAATAGACACACAAAAACGTCCCCAAGAAACTGAGAGAACAATCAAAAGCAACGAGAGCTGAATCAGAGAAATCACTAAGTCAGTGAAGGAAGTTACTAATGCAGTCAAACAACTTGCAAAGCTAATGTCAGAACGACCGCAAGAACGTCTACCAAGCAACATTGAGATTAATCCAAATGAGCAAATTCAAGCCATAGTAGCTTAGGAAACTACAGAGATAGACGAACCCATCCCACAACAAGAAACCAAGGAAGAAAAAGGTAAAATCAAGGTAACGCAAGAAAAGCTAAAACCGGTAATCAAGGAGTATCAACCTCGCATACATTACCCCAAAGTATTAAAAAGAGACGATTCAGAAGAACAATTCAGTAAGTTTCTTAAACTTTTAAAGAAATTACATATTAACTTACCTCTTCTTGAAGCTCTCTTTCAGATGCCAGACAAGAGAAAATTTTTAAGGCAGCTATTGACAAACAAACGCAAATTAGACGAAGAGCCACACGTGGAACTCAACGCAAAGTGCTCAGCAATTCTACAAAACAGACTACCACAGAAATTAAAAGATCCAGGGAGTTTTACAATTCCATGTTTAATTGGTAGTCTGACTCTTGACAATGCGTTAGCTGATTTAGGGGCAAGCATAAATGTCATGCCTTATACATTGTTTAAACAACTAGGTTTAGGGAAGCCCAAACAAACTAGGATGAGTATTCAATTAGCTGATAAAACTGTTAGAATTCCTAGGGGCATTATCGAAGTCATTCTCATAAAAATCGATAAACTTGTTTTCCTAGTAGACTTTGTTGTCTTGGACATGGATGAGGATAATTCAATCCCCTTAATTTTAGGAAGACCTTTTCTAGCAACTGGCAAGACTAAAATTGATGTTGCCACAGGTGAACTCATACTTCATGTAGGTGACTAATCAATCAGTCTTCAAGCTCTTGACTCGGCCAGGGCAACAATCGATGGAGGTAAGAAAGTCAATACAGATGATAATCAAATTGTTCAACCTTCATCGCAGGAAACATCACAAGGACACAACCCTGAGCTGACTCATAAACCCAAATCACCAAAGAGGAAGTACATGAGGAACAAAGCCTTAGGGTCGACAAATTAGAAAAGAAGAAGACACACGTCAAAGAAGAACCAAGTACACACGAAGTAAAATCAGAAGAGCACCCAAAAGAACTCGTAAGAACATCAAACAAATTCACAATAGGAGACCAAGTACAGCTAGATAAATTAGATCATCACACCACCACAGCAGACCCACGAACATCTCCTCCTGATCCTATTACGAATAAAGAAATATCTTTCAAGGTAATTAACGTATTCCCACATGGGACAATCGAAGTGAGCACCCCAACATTCGACACTTCTAAGGTAAACACTTCCCAATTTGAATTTCATCAAAAACACAGAACATTCAGCATGAGGTAAGATATTCAAACCTTTAAACCTCCCTGAATTTTTTTAAACACGAGGAAAGTCTAGCTTAAGACTATAAACGAGCGCTTATCGGGAGGGAACCCCAGCACTAACCTTACTGATTTTTGCATTTATTTCCATTTTACATTATTTTTCCTTTTCCTTTTTCTTTTTAAACTAACTAGAAGTGCAGACTTCCAGGCCACCCGGCCTTACACACGGTCGTGTTCGTGGCCGTGTGGACCACGAGAATCTTTGTACCTACATGGCAGAGGCCGTGCGACTCAATTCAACCACCTCCGGATGTCAAGGATCCAACCACTCTCCCCCACGGGCACCGACAGAATGACACGACTATGCCTCTTGGCCGTATGAAGCTACTGACTTACATAGCACGACCAACACACGCCCATGGCTCCCAACCGTGCCTAGATACTGACTTATCAAGCACAGGCGTGGAGGGCTGAAGCACGGGCATGGGGTAACAATACACTCTAATACACGGTCGTGCTTAACGGCCGTGCAAATTGACATGCCCCCGGTCCACGGGCGTAGCAGCATGCCAGATTTGAAACTCTATTTAAACCCTACAAGCCTCTCCCCCTCTCCCCATCTTCAATCTTCCTTCTTTTCTTTTCAAAATTTATTCCTTCCTTAGGAAAGGTGTCCAGACTCTTAAGCCACGCTAGAACCATGCCGAAAAAGCAGAAGCAACCCAGCATAGTCTCCTTAATAGAGACCCTACACATAAGTTCATGCTAGCCGCTTCATCCAAACAACAGGCCAAGGGTCTTTGAGGCCAATTAGTTTCTATTTTTTGTTTCTCTTTCCTTTCATTCTCCTTTTCTTTGATAATCATATGCTTAATTTAGTTTAACTTAGTTTAGTTTGATAATGTCAGGTTCACCAGGCTGCTTGGGAATCATGCCGACCACCACGATAACCACGCCACTTCCGCCACCACCGGCACCTACCCAGCCTTAGAGGTCACACCCACCTCGTGAACCATCCGACAATAAGGACTCTTCGGTCCATTTATCTTTTCTTTTCATTTCGTTTACAATTTTGTTTCCTTTTTCTTTATCCTTCTTATCTTTAACTATATAATTAGTTTATATTAATTAAGTCTTAATAATTCCTGGCTACTTCTTAGTGAGCTACACAATTTCTTCATCTAGCGCAGGTTCGTCATCCAGACCGACCATCACCACCACCAAAGACACTCCCCTGGGAAAACATCCAAAACTCAGGGAGTAATCCTTTCCCCTTCTCTTTTCATTTATCCCTTAAATATTATTATTTATCTTTGTACATTGAGGACAATGTACATCTTAAGTGTGGGGGGTGAAAAGTTATTCTGAGAAAATGCCTAACTTTTTGCATTGTTCTAAAATCCCTGAATTTAATCTTGTTTGAAAGTAATTTTCCCATATTACTAATTAGGATGAAATTTTTGATGATTTATGATTTTTTTAACATGTTTTTGAATAAGTCATAGTTAATTGTGCATTGATGATTAAATTTGAAGAATACTAGGGAATCAAGCATGATAAGTCTAATTTTCAAAAATTTAAAATTTTAGGTTGTTAACCTGAATTTGAATGTTATCTTGAAGTTTGAAATTTATAAGGTTGATGTCAAAAACACCCATAATTTTTGTGAGATTTTGAGCCTTATAGAGCATACATTCCTTTTCATACTCACTTTCTGATTATGAGTGTGTCAACTATGAACTGTTATTCTAGAACTTGCCTTGATTATACATGTCAAGACTACAGTTATGATTTGATATACCGAGATGATAAAGGCACTTAGGTTTTAACCCACTTACTCCACTAAAAAGCCTACCTCTACAATTAACCCCTAGTGAATCCCGTTGATCCTAACAAACCTTTTTATTGATTAACCCACTAATATTAACCCAAAAACCCTTTGTATTTGTTATCACCCTTCCTTTTGACTACCCTTTAATCGAGATATGATTTGACTAGTTACCTAAGTTTTTATTATGAGTTGAAGTTGTCTTTATTAGTTTGTTCCAAAAAATAAATCAAAAATCAAAGTATAGTCAGTATTTGTATTATGAAGAGTGAGCTTATACAAGTTAAAGTCTAATTATCAAAAGAAAAAGCTCGTATTAGTAGGTTTATTATTATTCAATCTCGATTCTAACCTTTTAATCTCGATTCTAACCTTTTAATTTCAGCCCTTATCCACACCTTTAACCCAAGCCCCGTTACAACCCTAACAAAGACCTTTTAATCTGTTTATCATATCATTTTATAGTGGTGGAGATTTGATTTTCAGGCAAGCCTATGGGATTAGCTTTTCAGGTTCGACTTATGAGTACTTAATTTTGACCTTTAAACACTTTTGAGTGATTTGAGTGAATCTTTTGTGAGGATATCAATCCTTGTCGGTTTTGAATTAAAGGTAATTGTTCATATAAGGGGAGACACTTATGTTTTCGCGCTACAAATGTATGATTTATCTTGTTTGAATCTTTAGGACTCTTTGCATTGAATTATCCATGTATAAATTATCTATGAATTAGGATAAGGCATTATTGATAGGAATTATGAATCATGGAAAGTTCGTTTTAATTATAAGTTGAGAATTTTGCTTGAAGACATGCAAAAGCTTAAGTGTGGGGGTATTTGATAAACCGTAAAAGCAACATATTTTAATCCCACATTTAGTATGCTTTTCGATGATTTGAGCCTCGATTTATGTAAAAAGGTGCTCTTAATCCTTTCTTTTCATGTCTTATACCCAGGAAAGTACCCGAGGATGAAAAGAACATAAAACGTGCCCAGAATAGAGTAAATGGGCCTTAGTACAAAATCGACATGGCCTAGCCCAAAGCCCACACGGCCATGTCCCACCGATCACCTAGAGCACGGCCTCAACCTCGACTTACACGGCCGTGCCTCAAGTTAGAAATCCGAACACGGTTTGAAGTTGACCCACACGAGAGTGTGCCATGGCCGTGCCTCTGTCACTGGAAAGGGGAATTTCAGTCGGAAAAGGATACTTAGGGAGAAAGAATCGCATTCCAAGGAGCCTATATATATCCCCTAAGTGCCACCATTGAGAGGGCGTCGAGCTAGGCCAAGGAGCCAAGCTGGAAAGGTCAGAATTGTGGGAATCGCTCGAAGTTAGCCAGTTGATCCATCCCAAGAAGCCAGAATTATACTCAAGACGGTAGAATTCTCCTTCAATTCCTTGAGGGAGTTTTAGGGATTTCTTATGTTTTGTTTTATCTTTTCTCTGGAGATGTTTTCTTTATTCATTATGAACTAAACCCCTCAGATACCTGAAGGGGATGAAACCTAGATGAATCTTGTTATTTGATTTTTGAATTATATGATAATTACTTAGTTTGTTCTTAATTATGCATGCTTAATCCAAATCTGATGTGCTTAGGTGGAGGAGGAACAGGCCCTGCTTAAGAGTAGATCTAGCGTAATTAAGCAGAGTTGATCGAACGCCTAGAGATAGGGTTACGAGATTTTGCCAGATTAGGGTGAAACCTAATATGGGAATCCATAGATTGATATACTGCCATTCTAGGGGGTTATTATAAGAGAACGAGAGTTCCACTAATTAACCTAGGGTTAGACGTTATTCGCCTCGAGAGAGGGTTTAATATACGTTAAGGAGTCCTACGGATCAAGTTAAGTAAATAAATCATATGATTCAGGGATAGATAACAAGTGAAGTCTAGGTGGATTCTTCCTGAGGGTATCATCGTGATCAGTTGAGTTTTTCTTCAGGTTATTTCCTAATTTGTTCTTTTTGTCATTGTCCTTAGCTTAGTCATCGTTAATTTAGATTAAAACAAACTTCACTTTATTTTTACGGCTAAATAATAAAAAGAAAGTTAGTATTAATACTTTTGCTTCCTTTGGGTTCGATATCCGATCCTGTCTAAGCTATACTACTGTTCGATAGGTACACTTGCCTTTAATCATTGTCAGAGTTCGTTTCCAGGTTCGATCATTCTTTTATAAATTTTAAAGCTCTGATCACAGCAATTACAAGGTTAAACATTACTGAACAGTTCATGAAGCCAACCAAAAGTATCATAGGGATATACTATAAATGCAATATACAGAGCTTCAATGAAAATAAAAATGGGATTGGAACAAACGCTGGGAAGAAAAAATTGGACGTCTCAGTCTAGCTGAAACGAAAACAAAAATTGGGATCTTAAAAAAAGAAAAGAAAATTGGTGAGAGTACCATTCCACAAATGGATTAATAAGATGGATGCAAGAAACGGGCCCAGTTATTCAAGAATTTGCACGACAGAACAATATGAGAGTATCAAACTATTATCTAGACATTTTTGGTCTAGGCATTCCCATCATAAAGTAGAAGAACAAAGAAGCAAGGAAAGAGAAGATAGAGAAGATGAAGAAGGTGAAGAAGAAGGGAATGAGATGGCTTTTAAGGAGGAGGATGATTGACCAAACTTTTTTTTTAAGTTTTAGATTGTATTTAATTTTTGACAATTTTTATTTCTTAAGAGTAGGTTAACAGTAGATTTTTATGTATTTGTTTTCTTCATTGTTTCAAGTTTTCTTTATAGGAACCTCACATGAAAGTAGCACGACATTTACAAGCTTGTAACAAACAAAGGAAGGAACCACCCACCATTAGACTACGATAATGTCATGATCAATCGAGTATCTTCTTTCCTTATCTATAGTGGTGCACATTAGGGACAAGGTGCTATCTAAAGTGTAGAGGGCAACATAGGAAATTGTTTTTTTTTTTAAATTTGTTTTACACTTTTTGTTTAATTGTGTGCTTGAGTTTATAGAAACACAAGTGATTGGTTAGGAGCATGTATATAGGTTAATTGTGTTTACTATAAACTTGGCGTGATAGTAGATGATTTGAAATTTTTTATTATTAGACTACTAAGTTCTATATATTACACTGTAAATAGAAATTGAACAATTGAATGGACTAAAGGATATACAGAATACAAGGAAATGAGCATGCTATTATGTATGATAGTGTAACATCCCCAAACCCGGCCCATTCACTACGACCGAATCTGGTTATGTTAGTGCGGAAAAGACGGTGGAAAATCTATTTAACTTAGAAAAATTTAGTAAAACTTGCTAACTTTTGAAAAATCCATGTTTATTTAAACTTATGAGTAAAACTTTGTTATTAAAATATACTCATTCTAAAAGTTTAATATATACAAGCCAAATTGAATAAGTAGGTTGGAAAAATATAATCATCTTCACATAGTGTTTCAAATTCATCAAACCATAATAAATACTAATAAAATAATAACTAAAATAAATAAGAGTCAAAAGGCCTTTATTACATATTCTATTTAAAACAAAATACTTAAAGTAAGCCTAAAACGTTTAAACTCTTCTTTTCTCGCATGGGCCACCATGTGTCCTCTCCGAACCCGATCCAACTACGCACACACCGAAATGGTTAATGAAAAGAGTGAGTCCACCGACTCAAAGTGCATAACCACAACACATATTTCCATCCGTATGGGCTTGGCCCATACCCACACAAACCATCGAAACAAATCATGCAAGAATGCATCTCATTTCAACCTATTATCCAACCGTGACACCAACCTTAGCGGACTCTCGCCAAGGCCGTGGCTAACCACCACCGATCACATCGTGATCCATAAATCTTACCTCGCAATCTCACATTTGCCGAGGCCGTGGTGAGCCACCGAAAAACCAAAGTGATCCAAATATCGTAATCTGTCTACGGTGTTGCACATAGCAATCAACCGTCGAGATGGGCACCTAGCCAACATCTCCCTTGAGGTAGCACTTAGCTAACCCTCAAGCGCTAATGTAGCCTGAGTTAACATTAGACCACGTACATCCTGTGTACCCTTCTTCCTTCATCGAGTCAAGCCCAAATCCCATGCAACTATATAAATACAACATGTTAAGTCATCACACCACATGAGGATATACACATATCATATCAAGTGTCATCACATTAACATAATATCCAAAGTTTACTCACATGATATCTGATTTCCCAAAATTATGGTATTACCATTATGATTGGCTACCACACACATCATGCATAAGTAAACATGTTAACAAGCCAACAATCGTAGAAATAGTGCATTGATTACGCACCTAAATGATACCAAAAACCTGAAACGCTACTTCTGCTTCTGTAACCGTTGACTAATCGCCTCTCGAAAGGTCTCCTACGCTAGGCTCTTCTCCCCTACAATCGGCCTTGGCATAAAACAATGAACACTTAGGGCCATTTGGCCAAGACAAGAAACTATAGCACAAGGAAAACTAACACATCCTTACCTTGCTAACCACTACCCTTTGCTCAAACTAGAATCGGTCACCACAAGAAGTATGGTTCGGCTTCGGGGACTTAAAACCAATCATAGAGAAAATAGGAGAACAAAAGATTCGGCAAGGCCCCTTAGATGGAGCTGAGATATTCGGCAATGGCAGGCTTTTAAGGGTGATTTCGGTTTGAAGCAAGGACAAAGAAAAGGGGTGAAGGGAGAGGGGAAAATGGATAAGCCAACTTCCGGCTTTGGCTACAACAAAATGAAAGGAAAAGAAAGGGTGTTCTTGACTTATTTTCGGCAAGAGACTAAGGGAAAATAAAATAGAAGAAGCAAGAACTTTTAGTGAGGGAGAAAGCAAATGGTGAATGAACAATGAGCACCTCCCCCCTATTTATACTATTCGGCCAAGCTCCAAGCTCCCAAAAAAAATCCAAAAATCTAACCCCTAAAACCAGGGTGTTACAATTCTACCCTCCTTAAAATAATTTCGTCCCCGAAATTACTTAGCTAACGAACATCTGTACAACCTATCTTACCACCTTCGCTTATGCTATGCAACTCTGATTAACAAGTTTTATGCATTAGAAATTCTTGTTTCACTATTTTATCCACGAGCAATTTTATGCAATGAAGTTTCCGAGAGTAGTTCTTTCGAGCAATCAAGTTCCACTTCCTACCCAGGGGTATTTCCGTCATTTTCCTATCGGGGTATATCGGTAATAACCAAAGCGATTCAAAAACTTTAATAAGTCAGATCTTTTGAAATTCTAAAAATTGAAGAGTATTTTTGAAAATTTCGCAAATTAAAGATATAGCGAGATTTTAAAAACAGTGGGGTATTTTGGTAATTTTTTGTCAATGAGGTAATTTTGTAAATTTCCAAAGTCGGAGTATTATTTTTGCCATACAGAAAATTGGGTACTTTTGCAAAATAAGAAAATTTTATTAAACTTGGGGTTAAACCAAAAATTTTGAAAGTTGGGGCATTTTAGTAATTTTTAAACACGGGGTATTTTTTCAGAATTTTCACAAACCAAAATATCTTAATATTTGATAACTTGAGATTTTGGTATTTTGTAAAGTAAAAATCATTTAAACAAAAGTTGAGGGTAATACGGTAATTTTACAACACAAGGGCATTTTTGTAATTTTGCCACTAGGGCATTTTGGGAAAGTTTGTAAATCGGCAAACATCTTTCAAAATCGAATTTAGGGTTTCACTAACCAAAGGGTAAATTCAAAAAAATTAAAGGTTTTAAAGAAAGCAAAGAAGGCTAATTCCCTTTCGGGTTTTAATAACCGGTTTAGCCTATGAACAAGTCCTCTTGGTTAAGGTGAACCGTAGCTACGCACCAGGTAGGATTCCTGCGAAGAGGATGTGAGTCACGAGGACTGCTTAAGTACTAGGCTCTTCCGGATCCAATCCTAGACATGCGCACTCAAGGTTACCACACCTTAACTCGGCGACTTACTTCTGAGTTTGTTTAAGAGCTTTAAGTTTTATGCAAATGTTTGAGTAGTCTAATCCTAGGGTCCAACAGATCCTAGTATTCTATCTCTACGAGCCCAAACTAAGCCCATAATAAATCACACAATAAAACACTTTAAAAGCCCGAAGCACTTACTGGTGGACTTGGCCTGAGGTACAGTGCCATGCCGTAATAACTGAAAACCTTTTTATAATAGCTCACATTTCAAAAAACCCATTTTGAAAATGTTTTGGGCCAAACCCTCAAAGCCGAGTTTTGAACCGGGCTCTGATACTAAACTGTAACATCCCCAAACCCAGCCCATTCACTACGGCCGAGAACGGTTATGTTAGTGCGGAAAAGACGGTGGAAAATCTATTTAACTTAGAAAAATTTAGTAAAACTTGCTAACTTTTGAAAAATCCATGTTTATTTAAACTTATGAGTAAAACTTTGTTATTAAAATATACTCATTCTAAAAGTTTAATATATACAAGCCAAATTGAATAAGTAGGTTGGAAAAATATAATCATCTTCACATAGTGTTTCAAATTCATCAAACCATAATAAATACTAATAAAATAATAACTAAAATAAATAAGAGTCAAAAGGCCTTTATTACATATTCTATTTAAAACAAAATACTTAAAGTAAGCCTAAAACGTTTAAATTCTTCTTTCTGCATGGGCCACCATGTGTCCTCTCCGAACCCAATCCAACTACGCGTCACCTGAAATGGTTAATGAAAAGAGTGAGTCCACTGACTCAGTGCATAACCACAACACATATTTCCATCCGTATGGGCTTGGCCCATACCCACACAGCCATCGAAACAAATCATGCAAGAATGCATCTCAACCCAACCTACTATCCAACCGTGACACCAACCTTAGCAGACTCCCTGCCTAAGGCCGTGGCTAACCCACCACTGATCACATCGTGATCCATAAATCTTACCTCGGCAATCTCGCTGCTCGAGGCCGTGGCTGAGCCACCGATCAACCAAAGTGATCCAAATATCGTAATCTGTCTACGGTGATGCACATAGCAATCAACCGCCGAGATGGGCACCTAGCCAACATCTCCCTTGAGGTAGCACTTAGCTAACCCTCAAGCGCTAATGTAGCCTGAGTTAACATTAGACCACGTACATCCTGTGTACCCTTCTTCCTTCATCGAGTCAAGCCCAAATCCCATGCAACTATATAAATACAACATGTTAAGTCATCACACCACATGAGGATATACACATATCATATCAAGTGTCATCACATTAACATAATATCCAAGGTTTACTCACCTGATATCTGATTTCCCAAAATTATGGTATTACCATTATGATTGGCTACCACACACATCATGCATAAGTAAACATGTTAACAAGCCAACAATCGTAGAAATAGTGCATTGATTACGCACCTAAATGATACCAAAAACCTGAAACGCTACTTCTGCTTCTGTAACCGTTGACTAATCGCCTCTCGAAAGGTCTCCTACGCTAGGCTCTTCTCCCCTACAATCGGCCTTGGCATAAAACAATGAACACTTAGGGCCATTCGGCCAAGACAAGAAACTATAGCACAAGGAAAACTAACACATCCTTACCTTGCTAACCACTACCCTTTGCTCAAACTAGAATCGGTCACCACAAGAAGTATGGTTCGGCTTCGGGGACTTAAAACCAATCATAGAGAAAATAGGAGAACAAAAGATTCGGCAAGGCCCCTTAGATGGAGCTGAGATATTCGGCAATGGCAGGCTTTTAAGGGTGATTTCGGTTTGAAGCAAGGACAAAGAAAAGGGGTGAAGGGAGAGGGGAAAATGGATAAGCCAACTTAGGCTTTGGCTACAACAAAATGAAAGGAAAGGAAAGAAAGGGTGTTCTTGACTTATTTTCGGCAAGAGACTAAGGGAAAATAAAATAGAAGAAGCAAGAACTTTTAGTGAGGGAGAAAGCAAATGGTGAATGAACAATGAGCACCTCCCCCCTATTTATACTATTCGGCCAAGCTCCAAGCTCCCAAAAAAAATCCAAAAATCTAACCCCTAAAACCAGGGTGTTACAGATAGATTGTTGAATTTGTGATTGTTTGATTGATTAAATTTGTGAATATTGAGATACCTAGGGATGACCTAAGGCATTGTTTTGTTACACCCAGAGCCAAAAAGCTAACCCTATTTATTCATCTTTAGTACATCTATCTGGTCCAGAATACACTTCTTGATGAACCTTCATACAAAAATCGAGCCAAAACATTAATTTGTATTTACCCTTTTTCCTTAGTCATGAACTGGACGACTATAGACGTCTGGCCATACGTATTGAGGGTTAAGCAAATATATCAAGGAGAATTTTGTAAAAATAAGAGTTAAATAGGAAGAAACAGTGTGATATAATGATTATAGGTTAGTTGTTATGTGCCAAATAAAAGAAAAAGAAAAACAAAGCAAAATGAGTAGAAAAAGTACTTAAAAGAGAATAATGAAAGCATTTTTAAATGAGACGTATTGAAAAAGGAAAAAATGTGACAAAGTTGCAAAAGCAGAAAGACTTGTTTATTAGTGCACAAAAACTAATAAGCTAGTCGTAGTTGCTATATTATGCTGTGACTTCCTATATAGAGAAATAAAGAATGCGAGAGAAGGAGAAATAAGGCGATGAGCGGGTAAAGGTTACTAAGGGAGGAGAATAGGGAACAATATGATATGCTAAACTATTTTCGTGCTTGAAACTATTTTGTTGCTTACTTTTATTGAATTCCATACCTATCCTAAGACTCAAAACATTACAAGCCAAAAAGCCCTATGTGATCTAGGTAGACTTATTCATGAATTGACATCATATTAAATAATTGCATTTACATCTGTTTGTATTCTACTAGGATAACCAAATTACATGTACAATTTATTGATGGATATATACATTTGAAAACCTTAGTGTTTGTATACCTTATAATATATTGAAATTAGGTGTTTGATATCAAAAGTGGTAAGTCAACTATATATCATGTCAAGATTATGTGTAAATATGAAATGCCTAATTATGAAATCCGAAACCAATGTTTGTAATATACTTGATCAAGGGTCATTTTTTCATTTGCTATTTATGTTTGCTTTTATTGAGGACAAGCAATGACTTAAGTGTCAGGAAGTTTGATCTGTCGTAATTTGATGTAGTAGATTAAACTAGTTTTCACACTTGAGGACCTTAAATATAAGAATTTTCATTGTGTTGTGGTTAAGTTTTTATAATTTAGTTTAAATCCAATAAAAATTGTATTTCGAGTCTTTTGTTAACCTTAGGGGTCGAATGAGGCCTAAAGGTGAGCTAATGTACTTAGTGAGTGTGTAGAAGACCATCAGAGGGTGTACAAACTCAGTACTGGTCGTTGTGTTGCAACACGAGAAGTTTGATGTTGCAACATAGGGAGAAGAATGCAAGAATCTCGACTCTGTCTTCGGTGTCGCAACACACCCCTGGAGCTACCTTAAACCTGAGCATACTCCCTTCGATGTCGCAACACAAACACTAAGGTGTTGTGACATCAGTCCTGTACGGCAAATACTTATGAGCCAAAGGTGTTTTGGCCCGTACAATCAAAATTTAAATACAAGAGCGTTTGCTGGCCTAGGGTTAAGGAGTACGACAACCCTAAATCTATAAATAAACTCTTAAACACTTGTTAAAGGAAGACTTTTGATATTCTAAGTTTTTTATTTGTAATTTTAATTATATTTTTTTTCTCTTAGGGTTTAGATCTATTTTCAATTCTTTTCATTTGTGTTCTTTGAAGAACTTGATTTGTAGACGCAATCAAACTATTTTGGATTTTTACACTTTCACCAATCAAATACAATCAGGATTCTCTTAAACCTTATTCTTAATTTATTCTTTATGAATATCTTATTTATCAACTTTATTGTGTTTTTGGATTCCGTGAGAAATTGATCCTCTTATAGGGGATTAGCAAGTGGAGGTCTGAATAGTTAACTGTTTTGTAAGGATTTCTTTACAAATCAGCTGCTCAAGAAAGAAAGAATCAAAACCCTAGGCCTGACAACCCTAGGAAGTCATCAAGGTGGGAATTAACTCAAATATAGTATGGCCTATCTGTGAACACCTTAACCCTAAACTGATCCGGACTATGAGGTCGAAAGATAAGTAGTTCTTGCCGACTCAGTATTTCAATTGATGGATTAGAATATCCTGCTGGGGTATTGATTAGTTGATTGAACAAGAAAGCCCGAGGCGAAAGTTGATTATGACTACCAAAACGAGTTAATCACCCATGTTTAGATTTGATTAAGTTTAGATTTTACTTATTCAAAGTTCACTTTATTTATGCAATTCTTATTCTTTCATTCATAAAAACCCAAAAATCTCTTTTTTACATTTTATCATAATATGATTTATCTAGATTACTAATTAATTCTATTTACGTTTAAGATAAATTTAATCTAGTACTCGCCTTTCTTAGGTACAATCCTCGAAATACTCACCTACTTCATTGTAACTATATTACAACTTGATCTATATACTTGCGGACACCACTTCAATTCCACATCTTTAGTTGCAGTATTCACACTTTGGGTGTTAGTATGTCTGGAGGTGGTCATGGCCCAGAGATGTTAGCCTTGCCTTTCTTAGTGTATTTTTCCACCCCTTTTAAGGAAGAAGTGATAACTATATTTGCTTTTGCTCTTCAGACTGGCTAGTTATCGTTCAACATCAACTCATAGATTGTAAATCTTTTTTGAGTTGTGTAAGCATCAGGTTTTTGTTTCCAAGGTTATATGTGGCCTGAAAACCAGCAAAATCCTTGGAGAAGCTTTTGAAAACCATCTCTATTTGGGTGGTTTGGCCCAGATTTGCCTCATTGTCTGTAGCCTCGGCAAGTAGCCCATAAAAGTGATAATATGGTATTTGACCGGAGAGTCGAGCTTTTGCTTGTAATTTATAAGCTAGTTATGGCAGGCTGTCGAGCTTTGGTAGCTTGGCTTCTGAACATGTCTTCTAGCTTATCTAAAATAACTTTAGCAGTCTTACAGGTCTCTAGTTACTTATACTGGGTACTAGTCACGCTTTCCACATATAACAACGAGCTATCTCATCAGCTTGAGCGGCTGGTGGGCACTTATTATCAAGAAATATTTTAAGCTTCTCGCAGCACAAGACAATTATCAGGTTCATTTTCTATTCCTTATAGTTATTTCCATTCAGTTTGTTTTCAGTAAGTATGTTCAATAAGGGAGTTGGTGCCATTTTTGAAATACAAATAAAACATTCATATATTAATTTCTTTGTATTAAGCAAATGTTTGAAAACATTTTGTAACATTATGATATGCACTAAGATAATGCATTCATCTTGTACCATTTTGCAACATTTGTAAGAACATGGATTTCCATCCAATTAGTACATCAACCTAATTCCTTAGGTAGTCACACGCACTAATAATCATGTAATGGTTGACCATCATTCTAACTTAAGTAGAGCTCTATGAGGAGTTGCTTAACTAGAAGATATTGAGTGTATAAACATCTACTCCAACACCTATCACATCATGCACCACAAATGATTCGTCGTGGAACAATCTCACCAAAAAGCATGCTTTGACTAGTTTTCCTATTTTGAAGATAGCATTTCTTGACTTATCGCATGATAATGCCCACCACAAGGGCTAGTCCAATTATCATTTGACCACATGAAAATTCTTCTTACTTTAAGGAAATCTCCTTAATGAAATCCATATAGCAATCCTAATGTGGGGTAGTGCTCTTGCTATGCCATCATAAGAGACCATTGATGGAGACTGTGGGTCTTGTTTAGGGACCTTCTCCCACTCAATACTTTAAAAACATGCAAGTTTTTTAATTTCCCATTTCAATCATGTATGATTAATATATGCATGACAAGTACATGTGGCATTCTTTCCAAAACTATATGATATGTTTATCTCATGTATGCATGACATGCTATGACAATTTTATAATATTCACATTCAATTATTTACAGAAGTTAATCAGACAATTTTGATTCACTACAATTTTTCTTTTAAGGGAAAAACTGAAGAAGTGAATGTGAATTGTGCACCAGGTAGGTTCCCGAGAAAGGGAGGTGATTCGTATTTGACCACTTAACAACCAAAACTTTCCTTTCCAGATCCAATCCTAGATATGCATGTAACATGTGGTTTCTGCAAGTGTACAAATTCGTTATTTAAGTAAGAAGTAAGTAAAAGAATTATCGTCTCCACAGGGACTATGCATGTTAATCAATTACTTGTAAAATTAATATTAACAATTTGTTAAGAAAAACAAAATATTTTTAAGAGGGTTGATGATTAAGTTAAATTAAATTATATAAATGTAAAATGATCCCTAAATGCAATGTATGCAATAAAATGTATGAGATGGATTTAGCAGCAGAATTCACAAGATTTTAACAACGTTAAAATGAATAGGCTAGACTAATTACTTTACTTAACTTAGCTCATTTTTATCATGCTCATAATGTTCCGAAAAATTTTCCATGGCAACTTAATCTTTCAGGAACTTGAAACCAATCTTAAGTCCTTTCAGAATCGTTTACTTAGAAAAACATGTATATTATTGATCATATTTATTTAATGGTTTCTTAGAATTCATGTGAAGTAACAAGGACGGGCTAGGTTTGAAATAATTTAATCACATAAACTTAACAACTATGCAAGATAATAGAGCTCTCTCGAGTTATTATGAACCTTTCATTTGGTCGGGCTAGGATCTAAATGAAGAACGTACTTTTCAACTATTGCGTCCATTGGTCATTGGCTGGCTAGGATTGCTCAACTAATCTAATGCATTCAATCACGTATGAATGAAATACATGCTTGAGTTGAATTGAAAGCATGAATGATTGAGGCATAGAACATCATGAACATAACTCAATGAACTTTATTAAATAAATGTAATCATTCTAGCTAAATACAATTAAGCTATCATCATTAATGAGAAAACAACAAAGCAATTTGAAAACATGATGAATAATTAAGGAAAAGAAAAAGGAAGAAAAAACTCTTTGATACTATGGTCACTAATCATAGAGGCTTCCTCCAATTCTCATGGTTGCTCCTCCACAAACTGCTCCTCTAGGTGGCCGACCAAGAGAAAGTTTTCTCTCTAGGAATTACTTAACTAATGGAGAGGGAAAATAGGGATGGCTATGCGTGAATGGAAGGAAATGTAATGAGAATGAGAAATCAAGAATGAATGTTAAGTGAGGGATGATGAATGAGTGAAATGAAGGTAGTACTTATAATGGATGGATGGCTAGTAGGTTTACTAAAAATATCTTAAATCCCTTAGGTTTCTCTTTCCCATGGCCGACCATAAATTATGGAGATGAGAGGCTGTTGATTGCTTGATTCATTCATGAAATCATGCTTAAATCAAGCAAGGAGGTGAACGGTTTCAATGGTGAAAATGATGTGCTAATTTTTAATTAATTTCCAAGTGTAGGGACGTCCAAATAAATCTCCCAAAAGCTTAGTTTGGGCTTCATAAGCCCTTGCCGAATTGGGTTTCTCTTCCCCTTGTTTATACGATTTTATGACCCAATTAATTGTCAGACTTGTTGATAAACCGTAATATATACATATTTTAATCCCACATTTGGCATACTTTTGGATGATTTATCCCTTGAATTGTGGAATTTGATGCTCCTAATCCTTTAATTTCATGTTTTATACTTAGAAGAGCATAGGAGGACGAAAAGAATGAGAAACGGGCCAAAAACAGAAAAAATAGGCAAAAGTAAGAAATCAACACGGCCTAGAGTTCACCACACGGGTAAACCACACGGCCGTGCCACTTTAGCAGACTTGAACACGGCCCTTGGCTCGATTCACACGGGCGTTTCACACGGTCATCTCCCTGTCGTGACCCGTTTTAATTCCACTCGGAATAGGATACTTGTAGGCCAAGTAAAACATCCCGAAAGCTTATATAAACACCCTAGAGGGCAACCTAAAAGGGGGTTCGACAGAAGGCTTCTGTCATGGCTTTTGACAGGGAGCGAGGCCAGAGAGGGCTGAATATAGGGAATTACTTGAAGAAAGCCAGTTGATCCATCTCAGAAGCCAGAATCACGCTCAAGAGTGAAGAGTTTCCTTTCAATTTCCTTCAGGGGGTTTTAGGGGTTTTCTTTATGTTTTGTTATTTAATTTCTTCTGAGATGTATTCTTTTATAAACATGAACTAAACCCCTCAAATACCTGGGGGGAATGAAACCTAAGACGGATCTTGTTATTGTTTCCTGAATTGTATGATTTGTTCTTAATTATGTGTTCTTAATTCTTGCTTTAAAATTTCAGAATATTGATTCAAGTATTGATGTGCTTATTTAGAGGAGCAAAAGTCCCTGTTTAAGAGTAGATCTAGCATAATTAAGCGAAGTTGATCACACTCCTAGAGATAGGACGACGAAAATCTACCGGATTAGGGTCAAACCTAATATGGGAATCCATAAATCGAGTTAATGCAACACTAGGGGTTTTAATTAGAAAGAGATTTCAATTAATCAACCTAGGGTTAGACGTTATTAGTCTCGAGAGAGATAATAATATAAATTAGGGAATCCTACGGATCAAGTCAAGTGAATAAATTGTCTGGTTCAGAGTTAAATAATAAGTGAAGTCTAGGTGGATTCTTCCTCGGGTATTGTCTTGATCAATTGATTTTCTCAAAATTATTTTTCTTAATTCATTCTTCGTGTCTTGGCATCCTTAGCTTAGGAATTAGTTAGATAAACATCAATCCCCTTTATTTTAGGCTAGATAATAAATAGAAAGTCAGTACTAGTTCTTTTGGTTCCCTTGGGTTCGACATTCTGGTCTTGCCACTAAGTTATACTACTGTCCGATTGGTGCACTTACCTCAATTGTGGTGATAGTTAGTTTCTAGGATCGATCATTCATTTTATAAATATCAAAACTTTCATACAGACACGATCAAGTTTTTTGCGCCGTTGCAGGGGAATTGAAATATTTGGAACGCTCATTATTTATTTATTTATTTCTATCCAATTTTTATTTTTAGTTTTCTAATCTCTTTATTATTTGTTCTGATAGGTTTTTCTAGTTTATGACTAGGAGGAACCCATCAGGACCATTGCTTTTTGACAGTGAGATTAAGGCAACCATTCGCAGAAACTGAAGAGAAATTAGGCAAAGTTTACAATACATAGAGGAAGAGCAAGAAGACATCACCAATCCTCCTAAAAAGATGGCTAAAAATCAGAATAATCCATTACCTCTGGTGGCTATGGAAAATTCGGTGAATCAAAATCTTGCTCCTCGTACTATGTATGATTATGCTAAGCGTAGTTTAGCCGGTACCGAATCAAGTATTGTTAGACCTACTATTGCTGCAAATAATTTCAAACTAAAACCTAACACTATACAAATGATTCAATAGTTTGTTTAGTTTGATGGTTTGCAGGATGAGGATCCTAATACACACTTAGCAAACTTTTTAGAATTATGCGATACATTTAAAATTAATGGCGTTTCTGATGATACCATTCACTTTTGGTTATTTCCCTTTTCTTTAAGGAATAAAGCCAAACAGTGGTTGAATTCTCTTCCACGAGGGTTGTAACACCCCAAATTTGGGCCTAGTAGAATTGGGCCTATTGGGCTTTGGGTCTCATAAAAATTTTACATGAGCAATAAAATGACAAATGACATGACGACTTTAAAGGTTTAATGAATTTGGAGTGTCTAGGTGTGTTGGAGAAGCTCTGGGTTTGAGTTTTGTGGTGGAGGATTCTTAATTTATTAATTAAGAAATCAGGGTTGTGAGTAGTGGGCTTTAAAAAAAAGTGAAAAATGGCACAAAGGAGCCTGTGGTGAAGTGGCTAAGTGACGCCACTAAGGTGTAGAGAGGTGGCGACATATGCATGCATGAAGGTCTGAGGTTCGAGTTCTAGCTTAGCTTTATTTTGGAGTTTAATTTTAGGCTTCTAGAAGGCTGGAGGTGGCGTGTAGAGGGACTCTAAGGAGAAGTGATCAGTAGAGAGAATTTAGGAGAAGGATAAGGGAGATATCATGGAGAAAAATTAGGAGATGAGCAGTGGATGAAGTGGTGCTGAATTGGACTGTGGGGGAAGGTAGGATTCGGCTTTGGCTATAAAAAGGGGTGTCGAATTCATTGAAAGGTTCCTTGGGTTCTATTATTTCTACTTTTTCTTCCCCTCATTCTTTTCTCCCATTGCCGAATTCTCCCATTGCCGAATTCCCTTGAGAGGTTCTTTGAGTTTTCGTATTTTCTTTTTCTTCTTTTCTCCCCCCTCAATCAGATTCTTCCATTGCTGAATTACCACCATCTTTTTCCTTACTGAAATTCCTATTAGTGCTGAATCTCTATGGATGTTCCTCCATCACAAATCGATTGTTATCTACTATCGGTCAAGGTTAAAAGTCGAATTTCTTTTAGTAGCTATCTAAGCCGCAGAATCAAAAGTCGATTCGATAAGTATTCAGTTAACCCCTTAGTGTATTTTGTTAAAAGACAAAGGGCTATCTAACTTCTCATTGTCATTCATCTTGTATTAACAAGGGTAAGGTTCAGAGATCGCAAGCATGGTAAGGATCGTTAGCAAAGTGTAAGTGTACTTAACTCGATTATGGTTTAAGTAAATGGCCGAATGTGAGTATGATCTATAGGGGTGACTTCTGTGGATTATGAGTCACTCGAAGTTTGATGGTGTATGTGTGAGTGCAGATCTAGGGGATACTTATGATTAACAGCTGAGGAAGGGCTATTAGAACCCAGTGGCACATGGTAAGGTTACGGTAAGGTTTCAGCTTTTGGTAAATATTTTGATTAAGTATGGGTGATTGGTTGAAGGTTGGTTGGTTGTAGGTTCAAGACCAAGGATAGCATGGCATGTCGCAGTAACCAGGTGTGTACAAACACTACACACATATATATCGGCAATGCCGAAAAGCCGAAAGTGGCTAAATAGGCCCAGTGGGCCTTGAGGCTAAGTTTGATGAAATTGATTGATTTGGTTATATGAATTGAGTTAGTCATGCATGTTACATGATCTGGAATTTTTTTGGGCCTAATAGGCCATATGAATGAGATATGGGCCTAATGGGCCATAAGGATGTGATTTGGGCATAATGGGCTATATGAACGTGAAATGGGCTTGATGGGCTTTATGGGGATATAGACAAGTATGCTAGGGTTTAATGGACTTTAGGCCTAGTTCTGAACAACTCTTAAACCGCATAATACTTAATTTAATAATCAACATGTCCAGGGACAAGTCGCTGGGTTAGAGTGTGGCAATGGACATATGCATGTCTAGGATTGGATCTAGCGAGAGCTTGGTACTTAAGCGGTCCTAGCGGCCCACCTCCTCTTCTCTGGAATCCTACCTCATGCGTAGTGTCTGTTCACTTTAGCCACAAGGATTTGCTAATGGGCTAAAGTTCATAACTACAACCCGAGAGGGACCAAAATACTCCTGATTTGAAAAATTACCAAATACCCTTAGTTTGAAAATTTCCAAATACCCTGATTTGAAAATTACCAAAATGTCCTTAGATTTACAAACTTACTAAAATACCTCTAATTTGTAAAATTACCAGAATACCCTTAATTTGTGAAATTACCAAAAATCCCTAATTTGCAAAATTACCTAAATACCCCTGTAGAGTAGATTTATAGAAATACCCTTGGGTAGTGAAATGACTAAAATACCCTTAAGTGCCAAATGTGTGAAAATGTGTATGTTGCATTCATGAAATAAATGTTGCACTTGGGTGGGTTTTGTTGATACGGAGGAAGATTTGAGAATCGCATAGTCGCCTGACGATCGTGGATCCACTGGTGGCTTTAAGCCCATTATAGCAGCTTTGCTGCAACGTTTGAGTAGTGTCACTGTTGGTGCTACCTTTGGAGTGTAAGGATGGGTGTGTTGATATTTATATCCCCACAGGAGTGTAGGGTTGGAAGGGAAATGGAGTGCAGGGTTGGATTTGGGATGGGTGCATTGCATTCATGTGATACTGATGTGATATGAGGTCATTGTGGGCTAAGGCCCAAGACCACCGTTTTTTATAGGGCTTAGGCCCAATATGATAATTGTATGTTGATTGGATTACCTAGGGTCGTACACACTGAGTTTCGAAACTCACACCGTTTTTATTAAATGTTTCAGGTGATCCTCAGTAAATGGCTCGACGTGGGAGAGGACTCAGAGATGGCCACACTACAAGATACTTAGAAGTTTTATTTATTTGTCTCAAAAGATATGATTTTAATTACTTTATTTTCATTGGATGTAATAAGGCCTTGTACTCCGATTTGACTTTGGATTTTGAGTTTTGTTGTTTTAACTATTTACTTAATTACTAAACCTAAGTAAATTTCTTATGTTTAAACATGGTTTTCGGATTTTGGGCTTTTGGGTCTTAAATTTTAACTTAGCAAAATCTTATGAATTATCCCTTCAATGTGACATTCCTGGATTCGGCCATGATGTCTGGGCCGGGTTTGGGGTGTTACAAGGGTCAATCACTACATGGGATCAAATGACTAAAAATTTTTTACTTAAATATTTTCTGCCGGCTAAAACAGCTAAGTTGAGGAATGATATCTCTTCTTTTGTGCAGATGGATTTAGAGACACTCTACGATGTATGGGAAAGATACAAGGATCTACTGAGAAGGTGCCCACACCATGGATTACCTTTGTGGCTCCAGGTTCATAACTTTTACAACGGTGTGAACCCCTCAACCAGGCAGTTGATTGATTCAGCCGCCGATGGAACCCTGAATAACAAGACCCCCGAAGCGGCTTATGAGTTTATAGAGGAGATGTCACTGATTAACTATTAGGGGCAAGTTACAAGGACAAGGCCAACAAAAGCTGCCAGTGTTTTTAACCTCGACGCAGTGGCCATGCTATCAAACCAGGTAGAACTGTTAAATAAAAAGATTGATGGTTTATGTGGTTTTTCGCAGGTACATCAGGTTATGCAGTGTGATACGAATGGAGGAGGAATGAACAACACAGAATATCCACCTTACAACCCTGGCATAGAAATCAAACAGATGAACTATATGGGTAATAATTCTAGACCCCAAAATAACCTTTATAGTAACACTTACAATCCAAGTTGGAGGAACCACCCAAATTTATCATGGGGTGGCCAAGGAAATCAAAGACAACAATCCCTTCCAAGCTTTCAACAGCAACCCTACCCATAAGAGAAGAAGCCGAACCTTGAAGAGATGCTGACAAAATTCATCGTGGTGTCTAAAACTCATTTTCAAAACACTGAAACAACACTTAAAAATCAACAAACATCGATTCAAGGGATTGAAAACCAATTAGGACAACTTGCTAAACTGATCTCTGAACGACCACAAGGTAGCTTGCCAAGCAACACTGAAACAAACCCAAAGGAGCAAGTTCATGCCATTGCCGCTCATGATAGTGAAGGGTTAGATGAACCAAAATTGAGGTAAGAGAATGTGGTCGAGGAAGGTAAGGTTGAGGTAAGCCAGGATAAACCAAAATCGATAATTACAGAGTACCAACCTTGTGTGCCATACACCAATGCGATGACGAAAGATCGCTCAGATAAACAATTCGGTAAATTTCTTAAACTTCTAAAGAAATTACATATTAACTTACCATTTCTTGAAGCTCTTTTGCAGATGCCAGATTCAAGGAAAGACAAACAAACGGAGGTTAGATGATACAACGTATGTGGAGCTAAATGCAGTGTGCTAAGCAATTCTACCAAATAAACTACCACGAAAGTTAAAAGATCCAAGGAGTTTTACAATTCCATGCTTAATTGGTAGTTTATCTGTTGATAATGCTTTACCTGATTTAGGGGCAAGCATAAATGTTATACCCTATAAAATTTTTAAACAGCTAGGTCTAAGGAAACCCAAACAAACTAGGATGTGCATTCAATTAGCTGATAAAACTATTAGAATTCCTAGGGGAATAATTGAAGATGCACTAGTGAAAATTGATAAATTCATACTCCCAGTAGACTTTGTTGTTTTAGACATGGATAAGAACAATAATATTCCTTTAATTTTAGGAAGACCCTTTTTAGCAACTACTAGAACTAAAATTGATGTTGGTATAGGCGAACTCATACTTCGTGTAGGTGACGAAACAGTCACTCTTCAGGCTCTTGACTCGGCTAGGACATCGAGTAATCAAGGTCAAAACATCAACTCTACTAATGACCATTTGGTTCCACCTTCATTACAGGAAACGCCACAAAACTATACAATTGAGCCAGATCTTAGACCTCGTGTCAACAAGGAAATAACTCATGAAAAACGAAGGCTTTAGATTGATGAACTAGACGAGTGGAAGACACATTACAAGGAGAAACTAAAAACACATGAAGAAAAAACAAAGTGACTCCATGAGCCAAACCAATTTAAGATCGGAGATCAGGTATTGTTGAATAAAACAGACCCTCGGATTGCCACTTCAGACTTTAATACAAACGAAGAAATCCCTTTTGATGTACTGAATATCTTCCCATACGGAACAGTTGAGGTAGTTATCCCAAGTTCGGCACTTTTAAGGTAAACACTACTCGACTCAAACTATATAGTGATCATAGAACTAATAGCAGGGGTGAGGAGTTTCAACTCCTCAAACCACCATGAATACGCGAATGAGAGGTAAGTCTAGCTTAAGACTTTAAATGAGTGCTTCTCGGAAGGCAATCCGAACACTAACCCCATTAATTTTCATTTTTTTATTTTTATTTTTACTTTTAGCACCTAACTACAAACTAACCAAATTAATAAAACACAGGTTTCCTTACCACACGACCTTGCACACGGGTGTGGCCATGGCCGTGTGTACACCACGGATTTGCATAACGACATGGCAGAGATCGTACAAACCAAGGACGAAAAATCCCCAAACACAGGCTGCGGCAAAATGCCACAGCCGTGCGATATGGTCGTGGTCGACATTGAGAAAATCACAGGAGCGTGGAAACATCTACACAGGCGTGGGAGAAACGAACAAAGCACCACACAACCGTGCAATAAGGCTATGTGACCTAATACGCCCATTGCATAAGGGCCTGGGAAGCCACCAGATCCCTATTTCCTATTTAAACCCCCTTTTTCTCACTTTCTCTCCAATTTCTTCTTCAATCAAACCCTAGCCACCACACCCTTTCTTTGACTATTATCTCTCCCCCTTCATTTCCTTTTCCCCCTTTCCCTCATTCTTTCTTTACACCACCATTCTAATGTTGAAGAAGCTAAAGGACCCAAGCACAGCCTCCCCGTGTGAGACCAATCTAAATGAGTTCATGCCGACCGCTTCATTTATCCAACAAGCTAAGGACATTTGAGTCCATTGAATTTTTCTTTTTCTTTTCTCTTCTTCTTTATTTCCCTTCCCTTTATCTTTCTTGTCTTTAATTTTTATTATTACATTTTGATTTCATTGATTTAGGTTCAAAAAGCTGCTTGGGAATCACCACACCACGACCACAGACACCACCGCCACATTCATCTATGCCCAACTTACTTTTTTTTTCCTTGACTTCATCTAAAATTCAGGAAGTTCACTTCTCTCCTTATCTTATGATTTTATATATTGTAGATATCTATCTTTGTACATTGAGGGCAATGTACATCTTAAGTGTGGGGGGTGAATTTTAAAAGTTCCTAACTTTTTGCATTATTTTCAAATCCCTAAAATTTGTCTTTTTCTCAAGCCACTTTTTCATATCACTATTAGAACAAATTCTGACTGATTTATGATTTTTATTGATATGTCTTGAATTAAAACATAGGCAGTTGTGCATTGATTGTTTAAACTTGAAGGCTTTAGAGAATCAAGCATGATGAGTTGATTTTTGAAAATTAAAAATTTGCTAGGTTGTTTTCCCAAGTTTAGGTATTATCTTGAAGTTTGAAGTTCACAAGGTTGACATCAAAAACCATAATTTCTATGAGATCTTGAGCCTTTGAGAGCATTTTCTCTTCTTTCTCATTTTTATTGTTGCTTTGAGTGAGTCAATATTGATTTTTTATTCTAGAACTTGCTTCGATTATGCATGTCAAGACCACACTTTTGATTTGATACACTGAGATGATAAAGGCACCTAGGATTTAACCCACTTACTTCCCAAAAGGCCTACCTTCATAATTAACCCCTAGTGAACCCCTTTGATCCTAATAAACCATTCATTGATTTACTTTTAATATTAACCCAAGACTTACTCTTTTTGATTCATTAAAGAAATTTTCCTATTGTATTAACCTTTTTATCGAGATTTGATTTGAGAAGTTGCCTAACTATGTTTTCTATTTCAGTTGTTAAATTCTTATTATTGTATGTACTTGATTTGTTCTTAAAAAAATTGAAAGTATATTCATTATTAGTTCTATGTTATTTAAGCTTAAGCAATTAATTTCACATCCTGAGAAGAAGCTCGTGTTTATTGTAATTATTCAGTATTAGTCTATTTTTCTAGTTAGGTAATTTGTCAATTCGATCTCAATTTTAACCCTTTAATTCAGCCTTTATCCACACCTTAAACCCAAGCCCCATTACAACCTTTCTAAAGACCTTTTGTTCGAGATATCAACTTAATTTATAGTGGTGGAGATTTGATTTTCATGGAAGCCTATGGTAATAACTTTTCATGTTGACTATTGAGTGTTTAATTTATTGTCCCTTAAACACTTTGAGTGATTTGAGTGAATCCTTAGTGAGGATGTTAACTCTGTGATATTTTGAATCAAAGGTGATTACTTAAATAAGGGGGAATACCTATGTTTTCATGAATAAAATGCTCAACTTGGATTGTTTGAGACTTTGATGTTCTTTTAGTTGAATTCTCAATGTATGATTACCTATGGATTATTTTGAAACATTATTGATAGGAGTTATCAGTTGAGAAGAATGAATTTTAATTTTGAGTCAAGGATTTTGCTTGAGGACAAGCAAATGCTTAAGTGTGGGGGTATTTGATAAACCGTAATATATACATATTTTAATCCCACAGTCGGCATACTTTTGGATGATTTATCCCTTGAATTGGGAAATTTGATGCTCCTAATCCTTTAATTTCATGTTTTATACTTAGGAGAGCATAAGAGGATGAAAAAAAATGAGAAACGGGCCAGAAACGGAGAAAATGGGCCAAAGTAAGAAATCAACACATCCTAGAGTTCACCACACGGGTAAACCATAAAATCATGCCACTTTAGCAAACTTGAACACGGCCCTGGGCTCCATTCACACGGGCGTTTCACACGGGTGTGTCCCTACCGTGACCCGTTTTAATTCCACTCAGAATAGGATACTTGTGGGCCAAGTAAGGCATCCTGAAAACCTATATAAACACCCTAGAGGGCAACCTAAAAGGGGGTTCCACAGAAGGCTTTTGTCAGGGCCTTTGACAGGGGGCGAGGCTAGACAGGGCTGAATATAGGGAATTACTCAAAGAAAACCAGCTGATCCATCTCAAAAGCCGGAATCACGCTCAAAACTGAGGAGTTTCCCTTCAATTTCCTTCAGGGGGTTTTAGGATGTTTTGTTATTTAATTTCTTCTGAGATGTATTCTTTTATAAACATGAACTAAACCCCTCAAATAGCTGAGGGGGATGAAACCTAAGACGGATCTTGTTATTGTTTTCTCAACTGTATGATAAATACTTGATTTGTTCTTAATTATGTGTTCTTAATTCTTGCTTTAATATTTCAGGATATTGATTCAAGTATTGATGTGCTTATTCAGAGGAGCAAAAGTCCCTGTTTAAGAGTAGATCTAGCATAATTAAGCGGAGTTTATCGCACTCCTAGAGATAGGACGACAAAAATCTGCTGGATTAGGGTCAAACCTAATATGGGAGTCCATAAATCGAGTTACTGCAACACTAGGGGTTTTAATTAGAAAGAGATTTCAATTAATCAATCTAGGGTTAGACATTATTAGTCTCGAGAGAGATAATAATATAAATTGAGGAATCTTACAGATTAAGTCAAGTGAATAAATCGTCTGGTTCAGAGTTAAATAATAAGTGAAGTCTAGGTGCATTCTTCCTCGGGTATTGTCTTGATCAATTAATTTTCTCAAAAGTATTTTTCCTAATTCATTCTCTGTGTCTTGGCATCCTTAGCTTAGGAATTAGTTAGATAAACATCAATCCCCTTTATTTTAGGCTAGATAATAAAAAGAAAGTCAGTACAAGTACTTTTGGTTTCCTTGGGTTCGACATTCCGGTCTTGCCACTAAGTTATACTGCTGTTCGATAGATGCGCTTGCCTCAATCGTGGTGATAGTTAGTTTCTAGGCTCGAACATTCATTATATAAATATTAAAACTTTTATACAGACACAATCACTTGTTCATCAATTGCATCAACTTCAATTGGATCAAATTAATTTCTTCATGACCCATTTTTCCTTGCCTTTGTCGTTCATACAGAGTGAATTTGGCTCATGTCCATGTAGCTTTAATAAATAAGCTATGCATAAGTCCTTGGTCCAACTGCAACAATTAAATCAAAATTAATATGTTACCCCAAATAATTAAATTATCCACGAATTTAATGCAAAATAGCACAAAATTGCATTCTTAATTAAATCATGCCCATAATCTTAATATGAACAAAATTTACATATTTAATTATTAAATAATTAGAATTAATATTACTTTTAAGTAAAAAGGTGCCATAAACTACTAAAAAACCTATATAATTTAGAGTTTACACACCTCCAAACTTTATCCATTACTCATCCCAAGTAATGTAAAGCAAAAATTTAGATAAGATAATCTTGCAATATGTTAAAATAGAATCATTAATAAGAATAAACTTTTGCACATAAACATGTATCAACAAGGTTATGCTCACAAACACTTTTAGCTGACAAGTTTCTCACATGGAAACAATATTTTAAAATTTTATGCTAAGTGCAGAAAAATGCTAACATAAGTCATAGAGTGCTAGCTTTTCAAGGTCATACATAACATTCACCATTCAATCAAAGTTTCCTCAATAATTAAAAAAAGATCACAAGGTTTAATTAATGGTCCTCATATTGAACTTAGCAATTCCTCTCCACTAATATAGTTAGCATAATTATCAAAATCAATAGGTCTGTTGTAGGGTTGTAATAGGGCTAGGCTCAAGGTAGGGATAAACAGAAGTAATTTTTAGGTTCAATAATCTTAACCTCAACTTTGCCTTGGATCTTTTCGAGGTACATCCTTCCTATTAACAGATTTTACTACCCCAAACTTAATTTGAAACTTATGTCCAACAATACTTCTCAATATATTTATTTTACTCTTTTTGCTTGACATCTGAACAGAGATTTATCTTCTCTTTTTTTAACACCATACGAATAACATGTATATGTTTTTGAAATTTTCCTCAAACTTTGGTCACCAAGCTAAGTATAGTTAAGATTGGTGCAAAAATAGGGTAAAAATTAAAAAGATGGTAATGTGGCTTATGATGTAGGTGAATAGCAATAAATTAGACTTAAAGGCTCAAACTAAAGTTTCAAGGGTTAAATTCATATGGTAGGCTTGAAAGGCTCAAATGATCCAAAGAAAATGTGCCTATATCATGTTTAGAATCTTATGCCTCCTAAGATTTCACCTTAAGAAAATTTCTAAGTCAATTTTAAGGATTTAAACCTTCATGTATGACTATTTCTAAGGAAATTAAATGTTCATGGAAGAAACTACATAAGATCTAAGAACATACAAGCATTCCATAAATTAAGATAACATAAAAAAAACTCAGATAAAATCAGAAATCATACTTGCATTTGAGCTAACTTATGAACAATTTTTTTTTCTAAACATTATTTTATTTCAGCATACTTATGTGTAAACATGGAATCATACTTAAGAAAAAAAATAAAAATTCATGCAAATATTGCCCTACCCACTTTTTAAAAAGAAGCAATGTCCTCATTCTATAAACAAAGTAATGAATGAGAACTAAACACCAGGTAAGATAGCAAGAAAAGAGAGGTGAGTCGTGAAGATTGCTTAAGTACCAAGTCTTTCTTGACAATCCAATCCTAAACATATTCATTCACATTACCACACTATTTCGCTTTTTATTAAAGAAGAGGGGTTAAGCTTAATTTATTCATGTTTGCAATTTTCTACTTATTGTCTGAAACAAAAAAAAAAATATTAAATAAGAAAAGAACTATAAATGCCTAAAAATAAATACTTAAGAAAAGAAATTTCCCCAATTTTAATTTGTGTCATCCCTTTTTTTCTGAGATTGATGCAGCGTGTGGAAGTGATGTTGTGGAAAAGGGAAGGTGTAGCGAGTGTTGGATATTTTTCTCCTCATCATTGTTATGGGCCTTGAGCCCACACTGTAATTATTTTCTGTACAAGAAATTAAATTGAACCAGAAAAACAAACTGATTAGTACTTGGGCCAACTTGACCCTCTTATTAAACACAAAATAATAAAATTAAAATTGGAAATAAAAATTAAAAAAATTCTTTTGGGCTACTTAGAAAATTTCTTCTCAAAAAATTAAATCAAATTAAATTCCTAAGAAAAGGTTGGAGGAGTCACAAATGGTCTCGCTTAAGTTCAAATCTCCTTAAACAGAATTAATTTGAAGTATTAATTCAAGAAAAATATTTTCTAAGCATGTCATTTAGTCAAATGAAAGAGAAAAACTAAAAATAAATTACTGACAGAGAGAGTGAAGAGAACTCCATCAATGTTATTCATGATTGTCACTGAAAAAGGCGATATCAAACGACCATTTATCATACCAATCATACCCATCTATAAAGAAGAGATAATATTGCCCAATAATTATATTCAATAATTGATCAAAGAATAGCAGTAGGAAATGGTCTTTCTATTTTGCTTTGCTCGACTTTCTGTCATTCATACAAATCTACCTACCCATGATGATCCTTAACAAAATCAGATCACCTTTCATTTTACCTTATTTCTTTGGTACAAGCCCCACCCATAGAATGCCATTAATGGGATAATTGATCCTTACTTTTTCCCATTGAGAATCAAGTTTCCCAGGATCAAATACTTGAAATTGGATCAATCTCTTCTGTCCCTCGATCGAACTCTTTTTCAGCATCTAATGACCTTTTCAAAATCGTTAAGTCCAACTTGAGTGACTCTTCTCTTAATGGGTTGGGTTTCTTGTACTCATGTGATAATAGCTCTAGTTATTCGAACTGAGCTTTTGAACTAAATCCTTCCGAGTTAGCTTGCAAACATGTTTCATCCTCATCTTATGTAGAGAGTCAGATGAAACACCTTCTAAGGGATCATTGTATTATAATTTTGCAGGAACCGGTGGATCTTCCTTGGAGACAGCAGAACAATCTTTAACCTCATCAGGAGATCTTATGGCCATGAGTACATTAGAGGTCATCTGTTCATCTTGAACGCCCATAGTGAGTTCACCTTTCTGTACATCGAATATCGTCCTGCTGGTTGCTAAGAAAGGCCTTCCTAAGATGATTGGTGCTTTTTTACCTACATCAAAATCTAATATAATAAAGTCAACAGGAAATATGAATTTATCAACACGTACCAAGACATCCTCGATCTTTCCTTTTGGGTATGCCAAAGATCGACCTGCCAGTTGGAGTGTAACTATGGTTGGTCTAGCCTTATCAATACCTAATCGTCTAAACACAGACGTAGGCATCAAGTTGATGCTCGATCCAATATCGCACAAAGCCTTACCACAATAGGATTCTCCAATATTGCATGGTACAGTGAAACTTCTTGGATCCTTCAACTTAGGAGGCAACTTGTTGTGAAAAAATAGGCTACATTATATAGTTAGGGCTACAGTTTCAAATTCCTCAAACCTTCTCTTCTTAGACAGAAATTCCTTCATAGCTTTTGCATAGTTCGACATTTGCTCCATAGCTTCCACCAACATAATTTTGATACGTATCTATTTCAACCCATCCAACATTCTCTTAAATTGAGTATCCTGTTGTTGTTTATGTTGCTGGAGCTTTTGAGGATATGGAGGTTGGGGAACTTTGGCTTGGACTGGATAGCTCTTCCAAGGTAATATATATGCATCTAAAGAAAGGGTTAACTTATTTGAATTCACTAGTTTAGATTTTACCTTTGAATAATTTGCAAAATTTAGCTTCTCTTGTGTAGGAATTTCAATTGTTGGTAGATTTTCGTCTTTCTTCGGAGGTTCATGTTCAACCTCAATTTTTTTGGGTTCCAATGTAACAGCCCATTTTTAGTGAAATCAGAACAGTGGTTTCGGGACCACAAATTCGAGTCAGAAAGAAATTTTATTTTAATGTTATTGCATGGTTTGCATTATGATAGGAATGTTATATGAAAATTTTGATAAGAAATTTTACTGGTTACATGTTTAATTATGGAAAGGACCAAATTACATAAAATGCAAAAGTTGAGTTCTAGTAGCTCTAAGTATCAAATAGCTATGGAATTCAAAACTTGAGGTCCTTATATGGTAATTAGACTATTAAGAGAAGTTAGTAGATATTTATGATGATTCATCCATGGAAAATTAGAAAAAGAAAAGGACTAAATTAGAATTTGAAATAAATAAAGATGATAATAGCCTAATATCATTTTATTTCATCATCTTCCCCAAATTACTTTTATGGAAACCCTAGCTAAGAGAAAGAACTTCAAGCAAGCTTAATTGGGTAAGTAATCATGTCCTGTTTTTAGTAATTTTTACATTTCCAGGATCGTAACAACCTAATCTATCTATTTTGGGGATCAAATTGCAAAGTTATCAAGGTATTAAAATTTTTCCATGGATGTATATGCTGAAATTTGGAAATTTATGGTAGAAATTGAAAGGTTGTTTATAGATAAACAACTTTTGTAAAGTGAATTTTCATGAAATTGTGATTTAGGGACTAAATTGAAAAGATGTAAAATTCATGGAAAATTTCTAATTTTTGTGAAATACATGGGTTGTAAATGTAATATGTAAAAATCAGTTAGGCTTGGAATAAGGATTAAATTGCATGACTTTCATTTTCCGAGCCTAAGGACAAAATCGTCATTTATTGAAAGTATAAGGGCAAAATGGTAATTTTACCTACATTGTGAATTGAATTAAATTGAGTATAAAATGGATTAAATTGATGTTAAATTCATTTATATAGATCTGAAAGGACCTAGTACTGAATTGGATCGAGGAAAGTAAAAAGTGTCGGATTAGTAGATTTTCAAAACAAACATGTATCGAGGTAAGTTCGTGTAACTAAATTGTGTATATTTACATGTTTGAGTGAAATTTTGTATATGTGAATGTTAAATTATGAATTTGGTATGTTTAGGAAATAAATTCATAATTTTGATAATGCTCGGTAATTATTAAATCCCGTTTGAATACATGAAATTCGATTAGATACTGGGCCCCTGTATTAGTTGTGGTCTTGCAGATGTTGTAGACACACCATAGCTCAAAAAACTGTCCTGTTATTAGCTCTCATGAGCTTCCTGATATATGGTTCTGGCGAGCTTCCCATTATAGCTCTTCAGAGCGTCCTAATAGGTTGTGATCCGACATGTGTTGTGGGCTACTTTTAGAATATGCCTAGAGTAGAACTAAAGCCCATAGAGAATTGAGACTGTAGAGGATTTACGACTACGAAAACAATACTCCACTTAATACTTCATAAAACATCGGTCTAATTAATGAAATTGATTAAAACTTCAAAAAATATCTAATTCAGATAATACGTGAATCGACGATGAGCACTAGAAGAGGTGCAAGATGTAGCGGCAGAAGCCATGGAAGTGTTAGGGCTTTGTAAACATTTGAATCTGAATTTGGTACTTCTTCTGCGTGTGTTTGAAAATGTTTGCAATAGGTGGATGTTTTGGGTATATGTTGAAATTATTAGGATCAGAGTGCGCAGCGAAAGCATAGTGGTGTGACTTGAGCGGTGCGATTAATAGTTAGTTGGAAATTTTGAGGGTGAAGTTACTTTAAGGGGGTAGAATTGTAACGCCCCGAATTTTGGGCCTAGATGAAGTGGGCTTTGGGTCTCATAAATTTTTTTAAGCAAATGACATGTTGGCTTTAAGGGTTTAATAAACTTGGAGTGTCTAGGGGTGTTGGAGAAGTTCTAGGTTCGAACTTTGAGGAGAAGGAATTTTTAATTAATTATTAAAGGAACCAAGACGTTGAGTAGATGGGCTTTTAAATAAAAATAGGGAAAAATGGCATCAAAGAGCCTTGCGATGGAGTGGCTAAGTGACGCCACTTAGGGTATAGGAAGATGGTTTTATGGGCTAGCAAGGAGATTCTAGGTTCGAATCCTAGCATAGTATTTTTTTAGGAGTTTAATTTTGGCCTTCTAGAAGGTTGGAAGTGGTGTGATGATGGACTCTAAGGAGAGTGATCAGAAGAGAAAATCTAGGAAAAGGGTTGGGGAGTTATTAGGGGGAAAAACGAGGAGATGAGATAGGGAAGAGTTGGAGCCGATTGGGACCTTGGGGGGTAGGCAGAGTTTCGATTTTGTGTATAAATAGGGGGTGCCAAACTACAAAGCTCAAGTATAATCATCTAAAGTTTCAAGTTCCTACGAGCTTTAGTTTCACTCTAACTACAATGCTTTAGTATAATCATCTAAAGTAGCCCACTAACTATCTACAGTATATCAAGTTAAACAAGCTAAATAATAAGAGAACTTACTTGGTTCAATGTCAGAGACTCGGTGTGCCACATCACAAGAATTTCCAAAATATTTCGATCCAATACAAAAATATTTTTTTTAAACCCATGTAATAAGACCCATTTCACAGCCCAATCTTTGCACACGGGCTCTGATACCACTAAACGTAACACCCCAAACCCTGGCTAGAAGTTAGGCCCAAATCCTGCGTGTCACATTAAAGTGCTTTTGCGCAAACCTGGTTTTCATTAAAAACCCTTCTAGAAAATGGTTAAGTAAAATCCTGTTCGCTTTTAAAACGAGGTGTAGGCAAAAACCATTTTCCTTTTTGCTATGTAAAAATTTCCTTTGACAGCAGAAGCTCGTTCTTAAAACACAATTCTTTTTAAAAAAACTTGAAATATGCTTCAAAGAAATAAATTCAAGCTCCGTTTCAAAATTACAATGCATAGTGGAAGTAATGGAATAATAACTAGAGGGAAACCTTATTACAATCCGAAATAAAATAACTTAAAATCTAGAATTTAGATATTAAGAAAACAAGTCTAATCATCTTGCTAGTTGGCCACCTCTGAGTCCCTCCATCCGTCGAATCGCCTATTGAGGATCACCTGAGAAAAATAAAAGAGGGAGTGAGTTTTCAAAAACTCAGTGTGTACGACCCTCATCAAACAAACAACATACATTTCATAATAATAAAATAATAATATCATACATGCAATGCAATGCAAACCCTCCCTAAATAATCTATCCGGTACACTTCGTCTTCGTCCAACCGAAACACTTCTGTGGGGATTTCTAAATCGACCCACCCATCCGGTACACTTCAAGGGTAGCCTGGATGTGGTACTACCAAACGTTACAACAAAGCTGCTTATCATATAATAGGCTTAGAAAGCCGTCGGTGGATCCACAATTGTCAAGCAACCATAAGATCCTCATATACTTCCTCCGTTCCATAATTCCCACCCATATGCATCCTAAACAAAATATCATATGAATAAAGCAAATGTACATGTAATATCCATAAATCTTACGTTCAACACATAGGGGCATTTCAGTCATTTCACAAATCAAGGGCATTTTTAGTAATTTTGAAATTTAGGGGTATTTTTGTAATTTTGCAATTCATGGGTATTTCAGTAATTCTTAACAATATAGGTTTTAAATTACGAACTTTTGGCCTGTCAACAAGTCCTCGTTGGCTAAAGTCAACAGACACTATGCACCAAGTAGGGTTCCAGATAAGAGGAGGTGGGTCACTAGGACCACTTAAGTACCAAGCCCTTCCTAGATCCAATCCTAGACATGCATATGTCCATTGCCACACTCTACCCTAGCGACTTGTCTACAGACATATTTGATTATTAAATTAAGTTTTATGCTGTTTAAGAATGTAACATCCTAGAATTTGGGGTTCTGCATTTTATGTTTTTTGTGTGATTGGCTTGTTCTGCTTGTTATTTGGATGTGCTTGGGGGTCCTGGTGAGGCTCGGGTTCAAGCTAGAGCCTTGGTGAAATTTTTGTTTTTGGGCATAAGGGGAAGAGCTAGGGGAAGCAGGCTTTAAGAATATTTATTTGTGTTTGTTGACATAAGAAGAAGTGTGGTGTGGTGGCAAAGTGATGCCACTTAAGGAGCAAGGGAGTGGCATCACAAGGGAGCAGGAGAGGGAAGCAGTTCGAGTCCTATCTGCTGCATAGTGGAACTTTATTTTTGTACCCAAGGTGGTGGAGTGGTGGCATTCGCCTAGGACTCTTCTAGGAGGAGTTTGAATGAGTCAAATCATTTGAAATGGATGGACAAGAGAGCTTAGAGAAGTTTGAATTGGTCAAGCCAATTCAAATTGGTGATGGGGAGTGAGCAAATCAAGGGATTTGAGAGGGGGAGTGAGAGTTGGCCGAATGTTGGAGTGTTTGGGGGGAGAATTTTAGCTATGTGTTGTTATTGGCTAGGAATTTCGGCATTTGATGGTGTGTGATAGCATAACCGAAGCTTGGGAGTGTTCTGTTCTGACAATTCTATAGGTGCTTAAGTGTTCTCTTGTGCGTTTTCAGTTTTAGCAACTCAAGCATTTGGGGTCATTTCTTGTCAACTCTTTCTTGCTAGTGCCGAATACTCAAGCCTCATTTCATCATCTTTCCTTCTCTTCAAGTGGGTCTTGGCCAAAACTTCTTTGCACTTTCCTTCTCGTCTATTCTCTTTTATTTCTCGTTAGCCATTGGATTCATTACGTAACCAAGAGTCGAATCTCTTCACACTATCTTCCCCTCTCATTCAACTCTCTTCTTCTTCTTTTTGTTCTACACTCTTTTCTTCATAGCCGAACCTCAGCTTACCCACTTGCTTTTATTTTCATTTTGTTCTTCTTGTTCTATTCTTCTAGCCCAAACCTGCTCTCCTTTTTTATTTCTTTCCATTTATTTTTTTTCCTAGGCCGAATTCTTTTTGTTCATCTCCTACAAGTTGTTTCCATCACCAAAACTGAATCTTTCTTGTTACCCCCTTTCAAAACTGACTCCTTACTTGTGTGTCCATCATAGTCGATCTTGGATTGCTTCTATTATTCCTGCCAGTGCCGAATTGCCTTGGGTTCCATTCGGCCTCTCCTTGTTGAAGGTAATGTCCTCTGCTTTTTATTAATATGTTCATTTCCTTTACTTCTCCTAAAGAAGCCGAACACTTATCTTCTAGATCATTAAACCGAATGTGGTTTCTCTCTCTCGTATCTGGTTACTCCATCATGTTGTGATCTTGCTTTTTCTGTGATTCGTGATAGACTTTCGTTAGATAAGCTGAACATCCTGCAACTGAATCTGTGGCTGTGCAATTCCTCGTTTATTAAGGTAAGGAGTTTTCTTTAGTCTTATACAATTAGACTTTCTTCTGTTTTACTCTACCTTAATCAAATCTTTTGGTTAGACAACCAACGTTTCTCTCTGAGTACTGATCAAAGATTCTCTCCATAGATGCGTGTGCTAGCCAAACTAAGGAGGGGAGTGGACTCATAGTCTCTGCTCCTAAGTTCAAACGACGTGCTGTGTCGACGGTTCGAGACTTTCTACCGGGTCATGGTAGAGAGTCGACATCTGCTTGGGATAGACAAATCACGGTTATTCTTGCTATTGAGAGTGTTGACGATCTACAGTGTTTAGTTTTATGCGTAATCAGGTGTGTAATGCTCACACTTTTCTTTATTGTTTTGCATTAATAACTGTGTTGTTGGTCGAAGCGAACGATCAGATATAGACAGTCGAGATACCCTTGTGGGTAAGGTTGGAGACACCGGGTAAGTACCTCTATGTTTCTACTTTCAAATGTCATAGCCTAAATATATGTATGATTAATTATTTGTTATACATTGGAAATATGATTGCATTCATCTCAGTATGATAACATGTTGCATGGGCTTTGGGTATGATATTGAAAGCGGAAGTGTGATTCAGTGACAGTCACATTGGTTTGGTACCATAGTGGGTTGGCCCCATATATACATTTATCAGTGACTCTGTCACAGTGGTTTGGTACGACAGTGGCTTGGTGCCACAGGTGTTTTGGCTGGTTCAGGTGATGTAGAGGATGGAATACTAGGTGGTTTGAGACCTGTAGATATATGTTTTGCGAAAAACTACTTCTAATTCCATTTTCATAAGACTATCCGGTAATAAACAGTGAAAGATATATTAATTCATAAAATTTTAATCAGATTAACTCGATTCCGTAGTCATGAGCGCTAGAGGATGTGGAAATGGTATGTGTGGCCGTGGTAGAGGCCGGGGTGTTGAGGCTGAATCCTCGGAGTCAGGGCATGGGCTGGAAGGTGAAGTGCCAGCATCACCAGTAGCGGAAGCGGGATCTCAGGACCGATCTGGAGGGGACGATGCTTTGTCCCAAGCTATGCTACGTGTACTGGAGCGGGTTGCGGAGCAAGCACAGGATCGGTAGCTCGAAAATCTATTCCTGAGTGACTTCGAGCAAATGGGGCCGAGGTATTTAGGGGTATTTCTGGTGTGGCTCCTAACGTAGCTGAGTACTGGCTGGCAGCGGTCGAACGAATCATGGATGATTTGAAAGGAGTGATGTCCCTCCTTCGAGATGAGGCATATCAATGGTGGCTCACAGTAAAGGATGGTGCGTCAGCAGACCGTATTATCTGGGACTTCTTTAAGACAGTGTTCCAGGGAAAGTATGTTGGGGCGAGTTATGTGGATGCTCAGAGGAAGGCATTTCTAAACTTGGTCCAAGGGAATAAGTCGGTGGCTGAGTATGAGGTAGAGTTCCTGCGTTTAAGTCGCTACACTCGGGGTATTATCGCAACTGATTATGAGCGTTGTGTTCAGTTTGAGGATGGTCTGATGGATGAGTTACGGGTATTGATAGCTTCGCAACTGGAAAGAGAGTTTGCCACTCTGGTTGAGAAGGAAAAAATAGCGAAGAAGTGAAGCGGTCGGAGAGGCAGAATCAGGATAAGGATAGGGGTAGGAATAAGAGGAACTTTGGGTCATCAGGATCTGCTGGGGTTTTCCAAAAGAGGCCTAGGTTTGATGGACCCAGTCGAGTTGCGAAGCTTATTACTGTTGGTCGATCTCAACAGTGTGCTCGATGTGGGAAATTTCATTCGAGGGAGTGTTGGGCAAGTAATAGAGGATGTTTCAGGTGTGGATCTATGGATCATCGGATAAGGGACTGTCCACAAGAGCCAGACAGAGCGCGATCATTAGGTTAGGGATATGCACAGTTAGGAAGAGGTGGGCAGCAACCACCAAGAGGTCGTGGTTCTGCCAGAGGTGGAAATGGATTCGGTTGAGGGCGTGGAGCACCGAGCAGAGGTGCTTGGAGTACAGAAGCAAGACAGCCTAGATTAATTTATGCAGCTAAACATCGAGAGGATGGCGATGTACCAGGCGTCATAATCAGTACGTTCCTTGTTTTTGGTGTGCCTTTTACAGCTTTGATAGATATTGGGTCTACACATTCATATGTTGCTAGTACTGTGTCTGAGACTTTGAGTATAGAGTCTGAGGTTGCTTCTAGAGAGATGACTGTGATTAGCCCTTTAGGACAATCTATAGTTGTGAACAAACTCTTTAGGAATGTGCCTTTAAAAGTGCAAGGGATTGTTTTCCTGGCTGACTTGATGGAGTTGTCGTTTGGTGAGTTTGACTTGATTTTAGGCGTGGACTGGTTAGTTAAGTATCGAGCAAACTTGGATTGCTCTTCTAAGTTCATGATATTGAAGACTCCCAAGGATAAGGAGGTGCTGGTAATAGGTGAGGGAAGGAATTACCTATCCAATGTGGTGTCTGCATTAAAGGCTGAAAGGATGGTGCGAAAAAGGTGTGAGGCATTCTAAGCTTTCATTAGTGCTTTGGAAGACAAAGAATTGTCTGTAAAGGATGTTAGAACGGTGAAAGAGTTCTTGGATGTCTTTCCAGAAGAGCTTCTAGGGTTACCTCCGGATCGCGAGGAGGAGTTCGGCATTGATCTACTTCCAAGAACGGCTCCGGTGTCCATCGCTCCATATAGGATAGCGCCAAAGGAGTTGGTAGAACTTAAAGCTCAGATTCAGGAACTATTGGACTGTGGTTTTATCCAACCAAGTGTGTCTCCGTAGGGAGCACTGGTGTTATTTGTTAAGAAAAAGGACGGGTCGATACAGATGTGCATTGACTATAGGCAATTTAACATGTTGACGATTAAGAACAAATACCTATTGCCAAGGATTGACAACCTATTCGATCAGCTGCGTGGCGCTTCAGTCTTCTCGAAGATAGACTTAAGGTCAGGTTATCATCAGCTTAAGGTCAAGGAGACGGATATTCATAAAACTACATTTTGAACTTGTTACGGTCACTACGAGTTCTTGGTAATGCCGTTCGGGTTGACGAATGCACCAGCTGCGTTTATGGATATGATGAACTGGGTATTCCAACCCTACCTGGACAAGTTTGTCGTAGTGTTCATAGACGATATCTTAGTATATTCAAGGACGGAAGAGGAGCATGATTCGCATCTTCGAATAGTTTTACAGATTTTGAGAGAGAAGCAACTGTATGCCAAATTCAGCAAATGTGAATTTTGGTTGAGGGAAGTTACCTTTTTGGAACATGTGTCTACCGAGGGAATTAGGGTTGATCCCCGAAAGATTGAAGCTGTTTTGGATTGGAAACCACCGAAGTCGGTAGTAGAGATTGTGAGGTTACATGGGTACCAGTGTCTATCATATCAGACAGAGACCCTAGGTTTACATCGCGATTCTAGAAGGCGTTACATCAAGCATTGGGCACAAGACTGGATTTCATCGCGACATTTCACCCACAGACTAATGGTCAGTCAGAGAGGGTAATTCAGATTCTGGAAGACATGTTAAAAGGTTGTGTAATTGACTTCAGGGGTAGCTGGAAGGATTTTCTACCGTTGGCAGAGTTTGCCTACAATAATAGCTATCAATCCAGTATTCAGATGGCACCCTACGAAGCGTTGTATGGTCGTAAGTGTCGTACCCTACTTGCTGGACAGAGTTAGGTGATCGACAGTTGTTGGGTTCGAAATTGGTCGCAGAGACGGAGGAAAAGGTTAAGTTGATTTAGGCTCGGTTGAAGGAAGCTTCCGACAGGCAAAAATCGTATGCAGATCTAAAGCATAAGGGAATAGAATTCTCACTGGGTGATCAGGTTGTTCTAAAAGTTTCCCCTTGGAAGAAGGTTCTAAGATTTGGATGCAAAGGCAAGTTGAATCCCAGATTCATCGGGCCTTATCGAGAGTTGAAACGTGTGGGACCAGTAGCTTATCAACTGGAGTTACCGCTGGAGTTGAACCGGATACATGGTGTATTTCATGTTTCAATGATAAGGCACTATTGCTCGGATCCATCTCACATAGTGCCGGTGGAAGAAATTGAAGTAAGACCTAATCTGTCTTTTGAGGAAGAACCAGTGCAGATATTAGATTGAGATGTTAAGATGTTGAGAAGGAAGTTAGTTTCGTTGGTTAAGGTTTTATGGCGGAGTCACGGTATAGAGGAAGCCACGTAGGAGCCAGAAGATGTGATGCGACAGCAATACCCTCACCTCTTTTGACCAGGTAAATTTCGAGGCCGAAATTTCTTTAAGGGGTAGAACTGTAACATCCTAGAATTTGGGGTTCTGCATTTTATGTTTTCTATGTGCTTGGCTTGTTCTGCTTGTTATTTGGATATTCTTGGGGGTCCTGGTGAGGCTCGGGTTCAAGCCAGAGCCTTGGTGAAATTTTGGTTTTTGGGCATAAGGGGGAGAGCTAGGGGAAGCAGGCTTTAAGAATATTTATTTGTGTTTGTTGACACAAGAAGAAGTGTGGTGTGGTGGCAAAGTGACACCACTTAAGGAGAAAGGGAGTGGCGTCACAAGGGAGCAGGAGGGGGAGGGAGTTCGAGTCCTATCTGCTGCACAGTGGAACTTTATTTTTGTGCCCAAGGTGGTGGAGTGGTGGCATTTGGATGGGACTCTTCTAGAAGGAGTTTGAGTGAGTCAAATCATTTGAAATGGATGGACAAGAGAGCTTGGAGAAGTTTGAATTGGTCAAGCCAATTCAAATTGGTGATGGGGAGTAAAACTAGGAGCAAATCAAAGGATTTGAGAGGGGGAGTGAGAGTTGGCCGAATGTTGGAGTGTTGGGGGGAGAAGTTTGGCTATGTGTTGTTGTTGGCTAGGAATTTCGGCATTTGGTGGTGTGTGATAGCATAACCGAAGCTTGGGAGTGTTCTATATCGAAAACTCTATAGGTGCTTAAGTGTTCTCTTGTGCGTTTTTAGTTTTAGCAACTCAAGTATAACATCTCGAAATTGGGCCTAGTAGGATTGGGCCCATTTGGCCTAGAGCGTAGAAACGTTTTAAAATTTTGAGAACAAGAGAACGACATTATTTCAGGTGGGACTTATTAGTTAAGTGAATTTGGAAGGCTACGAGGTTTCTAGGAAGTTTCGGGTTCAAGATGGGCTATAGGAAAAATTTTGTGTTTAAGCATTTAAGGAGAGTAGGCAAGTAGCATCAAGACTGAAGGAAATAAGTGTGCATTTTTCTAGCACAAGGAGTCTATTGGTAAAGTGGCAAGTGGCCTGTGGAGTGTACTAATGGTCTAAGGTTCGAATCCCACCTAGTGTAAATATTTTGGATTAAAATTTTTGTGCTATATGGTAAGTGTCGACCAAGGCTTAAATATAGTAAGTATGACTTTTTAATTATGGTATGATGGCTAAGGAAACAAGGAAAGGATGAAGGTAAGGGAAGGAATCAAAAGAAAATGGCAAGATAAGGGAGCATGTTGGCCTTTTTCATGGGTGATGTTTTGGAAAGATTTTGTTGGTCAATGTTCATCTTTTTGGTAAAGATGAATACAAGGCATTGGTTGGGGAATGGGAGAAGCCGAATTTTCTTAGGTCATTTTGCAAAGCTTTGTGCATGATAAGGTTTTGGTTCTTTTAGCATTTTGGGTACTCTTCTTTGCCAACAACTTTTTCTTCCCTTTTCGTGTTGGCCTAAACACCTAGTGCATTTGTTTATCTTACTCCTTTGTTTTGCCTTAACCCTCAAATCATTTTTGGTTCATCTTCTTTACTTGTCCGAAACTAACAAGCACTATTCTTTTTCACTATTTCTTCAACCTTTCTCCCTTTCTCATAAATCGATATTACTTGTAGCCGAACTTTCTTTGTTGTCTTGCTACTAGTGCCAAACCATGTTCTTCATTTCGGTTCATCCCTATTATTAAGGTAAAGGTTGTTTCTTCTTATTTCATGTTGTGTGTTCTTTTTCTCTTGACTTGGCTAAGCTGAAACTCTCATCCATTGGCTAAGCCAAACTTAGCCACTTATTGTTATCTTAAACTCCTCTTGTTCTCTTTTGATAAGGGCCGAATTAAGCCATCCTTTGCTGCTACTTATCTTACTCTTAGCCTTGGTTTCGAAAGTTGATTGGAACTCGTTGCAATAGCCAAGGTGCATGACCAGATTTTAGAATCTAGTAGGGAAGGATCGCGATTGTGGTAAGTGACTCTTGTGAGTGAGTACTTTTGGGCTTTTGGAACCTTTACGAAATCGAGGCTAACTTTTGATCGATTTTATTTTTAGGGGCCAATGAAGAGTGGTTCTTTAGGGAATCCTTTTCAGGTGTGTAATCTCGTACCTTCCGAATACATGTTTGAAATGGTGTGTAATCTCACACTCCTCTGAATGTTTGCATGAAATATTCTGTGGTTCGGTCGAAATACTGAATAAAATCGAAAATCGGCATCCTTGATTACTCGGGCATGCGTAGGTTCGTAGTGGTAACCATATTTCGCAACGAAATAGTTTTAGTTAGTAGCAGTGACGTGATTTTAAAAAATCACAAAAAATAGGAGAATGGAATTAGAAAGTGAATAGGACATAGAATGAAAGCTTACTGTGTCTATCTTGATATGGAAGAAACGGAGAAGGAAAAGGAATTTTATATTCTGAGATATCTTAATTTTAGTGAGACTGGTTCTGATTAACTTCGTGGTTCCCTATTCTGTCTTGGAAAAATCATATAAAATTGTACAAAGTGAATTATGAGTTATAATTTATATGTATTGATTCCTTAGTGAGCCTGTTTTCAATAAAAACAAGTGGGAGAAGTATATGAAAATCGTACAGTGAGATATTTGAAGTTAAGTTAAGAGAGGTCATAACTGTTGGACAGTGAAAAAGAGGAAAGTTTAAGGAATACACTATACTAAATGGTTAAGCCAAAAATTCTGGAAAAACTATACTAAGAAGATATATGAGTCTAGTTTCAAGGAAAATTTACGGATCTAAATTTCGAGCTTCCTAGCTCAAGTTATGGTCAATTTAGTTAGTATGACGCGGATGGACAGTTAAACTTTTTATGCCTAAATCAGTAGGTAAGTCTAGTTTGCGAAATTTACCAAAATACCCTTGCAGGGTAAATTACCGAAATACTCCTGGGTTGCGAGATTACCTAATTATCCTTAGTGGGTACAACCTTTGAATTACGAAAATGCCCTTATGGGCCGATTTACGAAAATGCCTCTAATGGGCTGGTTTATGAAAAGGCCCTTATGGGCCGAATTATGGAAATGCCCCTAATGGGCCGATTTGTTATATTGCCTTAATGGGCTGAATTATTATATTGCCTTAATGGGCTGATTTGATAGACTGCCTTAATGGGATGATTTTGCAAAGTGTTAATGGGCCAAATTGTTTGTAATGGATCTTTGAGATATTAATTGTTGTTTATATTTGTAATATCATTTACTATGTATGTTACATATGCATAATTTTGCATGGGATGGGAAAATGTTGAAGAGAAGAGAAGTAATTCCGGTGGCACTGCCACAAATATGTTTGATAACATGATACTCTGTGAATCTGGTGGCTTGCCCACAATCAAAATTTGTTATAAATGGCATAATGCCTGGGATTGGTGTGTTTGGCCGGGTGGGTTGACTTGATCCCTACAGATGTGATGGATGGTACGGGTGGTGTGTAGCGGATGGATTATTAGGTTGGATTGGGATTGCATTGCATTCATTTGATTCATTTCATATATCCTGTTTTGTAAATGGACTTCGGCCCAAGTTGTTGTTATATGGGCTCAGGCCCAAATTTTTGCTAAACGGGTTCAAGCCCAGTGGACAACGGTAAGAGGATTATGCACTGAGTTCTTGTAACTCACCCCCCTTTCTTTCTTAACCCTTGTAGGTAATGCTCAGTGACCTGGACTTGGGCCATGGATGACTCGATGGAGGCCATACTTCAAAAACGGTGTCCTTGAACTTTAGAATTTCTATTTATGTTACTCTGTTACTTTTACTATTTTGGGTTTTAAGTTGTAATAAGGCCTCTTGACTATTTTTATTATTGCTTTATGGTTGGGAATGTTTTTATTATTTTCCTTCAATTGTTTAAAAAGGGAATTTTCTAAACACTTAAATAATGGTTTCCAAAATTGATTAATAAATGGATTTTATAGCAAACTTTTACAAATAATTTGGCTCGAATTTTCTTTTAAATTTTTTACGACATTTCAAAAGTCACGATTTTAAAGCTCACTATCTCGATTTTCGACTCATCAAACGATCTTTCAAAAATAGTTGTATTTTATCAAATATTTACAAATAAAAAAACTTGTTTACTTAAACACAACCAAGTTACGCTTATTTTAGTAAGAATCAAATGATGTTTTACGTTTTCCTCATGGTTTTTAAAGTTCAAAAGTTCAGTTTCTGATACATCGATCAACTTCTCAAAATTTGTATTTTATCGAATAGTTATAAATCAAACTTGCTTTCTTAAACTAAATTATATTAATGTCATTCGTTAGTACATACATAAGTTCTCAAAACATTTTCTTCATGTGACATACCAAATTTGCTCATAACGTCTGGGCCGGGTTTGGGGTGTTACATTTTATGGTATCAGAGCCCAGTTACAAAACTCGACTGTGGTTTGGGTTCAAAAGCGTTTTTCCAAAACTGTTTAAAATTTTTATTTATACATACATGTTTTGAAGAAAGTATGGCACCACGGGTATCCGGTACCAAGTCAAGTAAGTATGTATTTTTATGATTATTGTGTTAGTATTGTGGTAAGAAAAATTCCACAAATAGAATACTCTAGAACTTTTAGTTTTAGGAACTGAGACTATAGAGATTGAGACTATAGGATGCGTGTTGCAAAAACAACTTTACTTCCTATACTCCATAAAACATTGTTTAATAAACACTAAAATAGTATACTGATTCATAAAACTCGTAATAAGATTAAATCGATTTAGTGAACATGAGCGTTAGAAGATGTGGACGCGGTAGACATGGACGTGCTAGAGGCCGAGGTGCTAGGACTAGATCTTCGGCACCGAGGCATGTTTCCGAAAGGTAGGCGTTGGCATCGCCAGTGGCTGAGACGGGATCTCATGATCAAGCTGGGGTTGATGAGCTGACTCAGATAGTTGAGGAAGTACTGAAGGAGGTTAAAGGAATCGGTGAAGCACTTTGAGTTGGGTCTGTGGACTGTAAGAAAAAATTAGATCGCGGTTCTTTTGGGTCGTAGTCTCGTTCTGTAAAGCATGTCAAGGCACGACCAAACTTTTCGGCTTGCGATTATTGCAGAAGGCGTCATCTGGGAGAATTCCGGAGGATGTCTAGAGCGTGCTTAAGATGTGGGTCTAAGAAGCATAAGGCTCAGGATTATTTCATCACCATCAAGTCAGGTATGTTTTGGTTGGACGTGATGATTGAATGTAGAAAATTTTAGGTATAAGTGGATAGATAACTGTTTGCTTCTATGGTTAGATGTTTGGTTACGTGAAAGAGGATTCAAGATTAAGTTAAAAGTACATTAGTGTTATTAGGATCAGAGTGTGCAGCGAAAGCATAGTGGTGTGAATTGAGCAGTGCGTATAGTAGTTGGTTGAAAATTTCAAGGACGAAATTTCGTTAAGGAGGGTAGAATTGTAACATCCCGAAATTAGGCCTAGTAGGATTGGGCCCATTGGGCCTAGAGCGTAGAAGCTTTTTAAAATTTTGAGAACAAGAGAATGGCATTATTTCAAGTGGGACTTATTAGTTAAGTGAATTTGGAAGGTTATGAGGTTTTAGGAAGTTCCGGGTTTAAGATGGGCTATAGGAAAAATTTTGTGTTTAAGCATTTAAGAAGAGTAGGCAAGTAGCATCAAGACTTAAGGAAATAAGTGTGCATTTTTCTAGCACAAGGAGTCTATTTGTAAAGCGGCAAGTGGCGTGTGGAGTGTACTAATGGTCTAAGGTTTGAATCCCACCTAGTGCAAATATTTTGGATTAAAATTTTTGTGCTATATGGTAAGTGTCAGCCAAGGCTTAAATATGGTAAGTATGACTTTTTAATTATGGTATGATGGCTAAGGAAACAAGGAAAGGATGAAGGTAAGGAAAGGAATCAAAAGAAAATGGCAAGATAAGGGAGCATGTTGGCCTTTTTCATGGGTGATGTTTGGAAAGATTTTGTTGGTCAATGTTCATCTTTTTGGTAAAGATGAATACAAGGTTTTGGTTAGGGAATGGGGTAAGCCAAATTTTTTTAGGTCATTTTGTAAAGCTTTGTGCATGATAAGGTTTTGGTTCTTTTAGCATTTTGGGTACTCTTCTTTGCCAACATCTTTTTCTTCCCTTTTCGTTTTGGCCTCAACACTTAGTGCATTTGTTTATCTTACTCCTTTGTTTTGCCTTAACCCTCAAATCATTTTTGGTTCATCTTCTTTTGTTGGCCGAAACTAACAAGCACTCTTTCTCCATCTTTTCTTTTTCACTATTTCTTCAACCTTTCTCCCTTTCTCAAAAATTGATATTACTTGTAGCCGAACTTTCTTTGTTGTCTTGCTACTAGTGCCAAACCGTGTTTTTCATTTTGGTTTATCCCTATTATTAAGGTAAAGGCTCTTTCTTCTTATTTCATGTTGTTTGTTCTTTTTCTCTTGACTTGGCTAAGCCGAAACTCTCATCCCTTGGCTAAGCCGAACTTAGCCACTTATTGTTATCTTAAACTCCTCTTATTCTCTTTTGATAAGGGCCAAATCAAGCCAACCTTTGCTGCTACTTATCTTTCTCTTAGCCTTGGTTTCGAAAGTTGATTGGAACTCGTTGCAATAGCCAAGTTGCAAGACCAGATTTTAGAATCTAATAGGGAAGGATCACGATTGTGGTAAGTGACTCTTGTGAGTGAGTACTTTTGGGATTTTGGAACCTTTAAGAAATCGAGGCTAACTTTTGATCGATTTTATTTTTAGGGGGCAACGAAGAGTGGTTCTTTAGGGAATCCTTATCAGGTGTGTAATCCCGTACCTTCTGAATACATATTTGAAATAGTGTGTAATATCACACTCCTCTGAATATTTGCATGAAATATTCTGTAATTCAATTGAAATACCGAAGAAAAACGGAAACCAGCATCCGTGATTACTCGGGCATGCGTAGCTTCGTAGTGGTAACCATATTTTGCAAAGAAACAGTTTTGGTTAGTAGCAGTGACGTGATTTTGAAAAATCACAAAAAATAGGAGAAAGGGAATTAGATGCGAATAAGATATACAATGAAAGTTTATAGTGTCTATGTTGATATGGAAGAAACGTAGAGGGAAAAGGATTTTTATATTCTGAGATATCTTAATTTTAGTGAGACTGGTTCTGATTGACTTCGTGGTTCCCTATTTTGTCTTGGAAAAATTGTATAAAACTGTACAAAGTGAATTATGAGTTATAATTTATATGTATAGATTCTTTAGTTAGCCTATTTTCAATAGAAATAAGTGGAAGCAGTATACGAAAATTGTACAGTGAGATATTTGAAGTTAAGTTAAGGGAGGTCAGAACTATTGGACAGTGAAACAAGGGAAACTTTAAGGAATAAACTGTACTAAATGGTAGAGCCAAAAATTCCGGAAAACTTATACTAAGAAGATATATGCGTCTAGTTTCGTAGCTTGAGTTATGTTCAATTTAGTTAGTATGACGCGGGTGGGCAGTTTAAATTTTTATGCCTAAATTAGTAGTTAAGTCTGGTTTGCGAAATTTACCAAAATACCCTTGGAGGGTAAATTACCGAAATACCCCTGGGTTGCGAGATTACCGAATTATCCTTAGTGGGTAGAACTTCTGAATTATGAAAATGCCTCTATGGGCCGATTTATAAAAATGCCCCTAATGGGCCGATTTACGAAAATGCCCTTATGGGCCAAATTATGGAAATGCCCCTAATGGGCCAATTTGTTATATTGCATTAATGGGCCGATTTGATAGACTCCTTTAATGGGCCAATTTTGCAAAATGTTAATGGGCCAAATTGTTTGTAATGGATCTCTGAGATATTAATTGTTGTTTATATTTGTAATATCATTTACTATGTATGTTACATATGCATAATTTTGCATGGGATGGGAAAATGTTGAAGAGAAGTAATTCCGGCGGCACTGCCACAAATATGTTTCATAATATGATACTCTTTAAATCTGGTGGCTTGCCCACAATCAAAATTTGTTATAAATGGCATAATGCATGGGATTGGTGTGTTTGGCGGGGTGGGTTGACTTCATCCCCACAGGTGTGATGGATGGTACGGGTGGTGTATAGCAGATGGATTATTAGGTTGGATTGGGATTGCATTACATTCATTTGATTAATTCGATATATTCTGTTTTGTAAATGGACTTCGGCCCAAGTTATTGTTATATGGGCTCAGGCCCAAATTTTTGTTAAACGGGTTCATGCCCGGTAAGGGGATTATGCACTGAGTTCTTGTAACTCACCCCCTTTCTTTCTTAACCCTTGTAGGTAATGCTCAGTGACTTGGACTTGGGCCATGGATGACTCGATGGAGGCCATACTTCAAAAACGGTGTTCTTGAACTTTAGAATTTCTATTTACGTTACTCTATTACTTTTACTATTTGGGGTTTTAAGTTGTAATAAGGCCTGTGGACTATTTTTATTATTGCTTTATGGTTGGGAATATTTTTATTATTTTCCTCAAATTGTTTAAAAAGGGAATTTTCTAGAAACTTAAATAATGGTTTCCAAAATTGATTAATAAATGGATTTTATAGCAAACTTTTACAAATGATTTGACTCGAATTTTCTTTCAAAATTATCTGCGACATTTGAAAAGTCACGATTTTAAAGTTCACAATCTCGATTTTCGACTCATCAAACGATCTTTCAAAAATATATGTATTTTATCAAATATTTACAAATAAAAAAAACTTGTTTACTTAAACACAACCAAGTAACGCTTATTTTAGTAAGAATCACATGATGTTTTACGTTTTCCTCATGGTTTTTAAAGTTCAAAAGTTCGATTTCTGATACATCAATCAACTTCTTGAAATTTGTATTTTATTGAATAGTTATAAATCAAACTTGCTTTCTTAAACTATATTATATTAATGTCATTCATTAGTACATACATAAGTTCTCAAAATATTTTCTTCACGTGACATACCAAATCCGCTCATAACGTATGGGCCGGTTTGGGGAGTTACACCAAGCATTTGGGGTCATTTCTTGTCAACTCTTTCTTGCTAGTGCCGAATACTCAAGCCTCATTTCTTCATCTTTTCATCTCTTCAAATGGGTCTTGGCCGAAACTTCTTTGCACTTTCCTTCTCGTCTATTCTCTTTTATTTCTCCTTAGCAATTGGCTTCTTTGTGTCACCAAGAGTCGAATCTCTTCTCACTATCTTCCCTTCCCATTCAACTCTCTTTTTCTTCTTTTTGTTCTACACTTTTTTCTCCATAGCCGAACCTCAACTTACCCACTTGCTTTTATTTTCATTTTGTTCTCTTGTTCTATTCTTCTAGCTGAAACCTGCTCTCCTTTTTTTCTGTCTTTCCATTTTTTTCCCTAGGCCGAATTCTTTTTGTTCATCTCCTACAAGTTGTTTCCATCACCAAAATCGAATCTTTCTTGTTACCCCCTTTCAAAACTGACTCCTTACATGTGTGTCCATCACAGTCAATCTTGGATTGCTTCTATTATTCCTGCCAATGTCGAATTGCCTTGGGTTCCATTTGGCCTCTCCCTGTTCAAGGTAATGTCCTCTTCTTTTTACTAATATGTTCATTTCCTTTACTTCTCCTAAAGAAGCCGAACACTCAACTTCTAGATCATTAAACCGAATGTGGTTTCTCTCTCTCGTATCTAGTTACTCCACCACGTTGTGATCTTGCTTTTTCTGTGATTCGTGATAGACTTTCATTAGATAAGCCGAACATCCTGCAACTAAATCCGTGGCTGTGCAATTCCTCGTTTATTAAGGTAAGGAGTTTTCTTTAGTCTTATATGATTAGACACTCTTCCATTTTACTCTGCATTAATCAAATCTTTTGGTTAGACAACCAACGTTTCTCTCTAAGTACTGCTCAAAGATTCTCTCCATGGATGCAAGTGCTAGCCAAACTAAGGAGGGGAGTGGACTCCTAGTCTCTGCTCCTAAGTTCAAACAACGTGCTGTGTCGGTGCTTCGAGACTTTCCGCTGGGTTGTGGTAGAGAGCCAACATCTGCTTGGGATAGACAAATCACGGTTATTCTGCTAGTGAGAGTGTCAACGATCTAGAGTGTTTAGTTTTACGCATAATCAGGTGTGCAATGCTCACACTTTTCTTTATTGTTTTGCGTTAATAACTGTGTTGGCTGAAAGTCAGAACGACTGTATAGACAGTCGAGATACCTTTGTGGGTAAGGTTGGAGACACTGTGTAAGTACCTCTATGTTTCTACTTTCGAATGTCATAGCCTAAATATATGAATGATTGATTATTTGTTGTACATTAGAAATATGATTGCATCCATCTCAGTATGATAACATGTTGCATGGGCTTTGGGTATGATATTGAAAGGGGAAGTGTGATTCAGTGATTGTCACAGTGGTTTGGTACCACAGTGGGTTGGCCCCACATATACATTACTCTGTCACAGTAGTTTGGTACCACAGTGGCTTGGTGCCACAGGTGTTTTGGCTGGTTCAGGTCATGTGGAGGATGGAATACTAGGTGGGCTAGGTTGCATTGCATACACTCTTTGATATACCATGTTGTTAGGGCTTAGGCCCAAATTGCATTCGTAAGGGGAGTTGCACACTGAGTCCTGGCGACTCACCCCTCTGCTTAATTTTGTAGGTAATCCCTAGTGCGAGGATTTGCGAGCCGAGGAGGACTCTGGGGTGGCCATGCAGTACTTCTTTCGTAAATTTGTTTTCCTTATTTAATATTACTTTTAATTTGGGAATTTGTCATGTAATAAGGCCTCCGGGATTTTATGATTTGGCTTTTGATTTATTGCGATTATTATATTTTATGAAACGTTAAATTAGGAGTTTTCTAAACAATATCTAAACAAACATTTTTCAAATAATAACACACGGATAACAAGCACATAAATTATTAATTCAAAAATTTTCTTAGAACTACAAACACTGTTTTAAAAATGTCACGTTTCTGAATACCCCTAGTTACGATTTCGTATCTCAAAACCTGTTTTAGACTATTAAGAGACAACCATAAACTTTTTCAAGGAAACCTTACAACTGAATCTAATTTTCAAAATGAAAAACACGGAGATTTTAAAATTTCTTTAAACGATCTTTCCATGTGACATACCGGATTCGGTCGTACCGTTTAGGCTGGGTTTTAGGTGTTACAAAGAATTCATCAGAAGTAAGCCTAGAGTCCATTAAAACCCTAGCATGCATTTCTAAAATTCCATAAGGCTTACTAAGCGCAATGACGTCCATATAGCCCATTAAGCCCAATCATGTATATGTAGCCCATTAGGCCGATCATAATCAAATCATACAACCACGCATATCAATCCATCATTCAATTTCACATATCGACTCTTGCAGATTTGGGCCCACGAGCTCGGCAGGCCCATTTAGCCCCATTTGGCTCGGTTGGCCAAACAATGGCCCAAGACCATGAGATCACTCTCTTGGTCTCGATAGTTGTATCGGTGTTCCACATGAATGTTCACACGCTCGTGCGGTTGCCGGCACTAACCTTTCGGCGTTTCGGCTTTTTGGCGTTCCAGTTTTTATGTATTTCGACTTTTTCCGATTTATAGTGTGTGAAGTGTATGTACGCACCTGGTAAATGAGATGTGTTACACTATCCTCAGCCTTGAACCTACAACCAATACCAACCTCCAATCAATCACACACTTAACCACAATATTTACCAAAAACCGAAGCCTTACCTTAACCTTACCGTGTGCCACTAGTCCTAATAGCCCTTCCTTAGCTACTACTCACGAATATCCCCTAGATCTGCATCAATCTTAATCATTAAAGACAAAATAATAGGTGACTTGTATCCACTTAAGTCACTCTTTTCCCTTACTATAGACTATTCGGCCAACTTATCCCAAAATAAAGAACACTTACCTAAAAGCCGAAACGTATGGATAGCTTTTCGGCAGAGACTTGTAGATCCAAGCTTGATTCTGATTTTTCCAAGATCCTATCCACCAAAAATCAAAGGAATGATGACAGCACGACAGAGATTTGGTCACTAGAGTATTGGGCACAAGGTTTGGGGCGATAAAGAAATCGACTCCAAGAGCAAAGGTTTTTGGCTTTTGAAGTGATGAATATTCAGTCCCCAACATTTGAGATAAAGGTGGGACGGCACAAGCAATGGAGAATGAAGAGAATGATATTCGATTTAAAGCTTAAGAAGAAAAGAAATCACATAAGAAAGAGGCAAGGTTTAGAACAGAAAAAGTGAAGGAGAATTCGGCAGAGCACTATAGTTGTCGAAATAGCACAAAGGGAATTCCAATTGCCGATATAGCACAGAGGGAATTCGGCACCCCCTATTTATACACAAAACCGAAACTCTACCTACCTCCCCAAAGTTCCAGTCGGCTGTAACTCTTTCCCATCTCATCTACTCATTTTTCTCCCTGATAACTCCCCAATCCTTTTCCTAAATTTTCTCTTTTGATCACTCTCCTTATAATCTATCATCACACCATTCCAACCTTCTAGAAGGCCAAAATTAAACTCCTAAAAAATTACTAAGGTAGGATTCAAACCTGGGATCTCCTTGCTAGCCCATAACGCCACCTTCCTATACCCTAAGTGGCGTCACTTAGCCACTCCACCACAAGGCTCTTTGATGCCATTTTCCCTATTTTTATTTAAAAGCCCAACTACTCACCGCCTTGGTTCCTTCAATAATTAATTAAAAATTCCTTCTCCTCAAAGTTCGAACCCAGCACTTCTCCAACACCCCTAGACACTCCAAGTTTATTAAACCCTTAAAGCCAACATGTCATTTGTTATTTTCTTGCTTAAAAAAAAATTATGAGACCCAAAGCCCAAAGCCCAATTCGTCTAGGCCCAAAATTCGGGGCGTTACAATTCTACCCCCTTAAAGAAATTTCGTCCTCAAAATTTTAAACTAGCTATTAATCGCACCGCTCAAGTCACACCACTATGCTTTTGCTTTGCACTCTGATTTCAATAACACTAGCACACTTTAACCCTAATTGAACCCTTTACACTTAGCCAAAAAAAACCTACCCACTGGAGGAGATATACTTTGCACGCATACAGTTTCTATACCCAAAATATCGCATCCATACAAAACATACCTGACTTAATGGTGATTGAACAATATCGAGCCTGATGCTCCTCAGACCTGCATCTGAAACACGCCCCTGACTTCCTCCAGTATTCACCCGGATGATGCCTCTTGTAGTATTCATAAGCCAAAAAGTTTGGATGTCCCTTAACATGCTTCACAAAATGAGACTGCAGCCCTAGAGAAATGCAATCTCTTTTTTTTTTCTTACAATCCACGCACCTAACCCGAAGTGTTTCACCAATTTCTTTAACCTCCTCCAGTACCTACCTTACTAGCTGAGTCAGCACATCAGCCCTAACACTTCCGCGGCCTCTGCCGCGGCCTCTTACACCTCTTCTAGCACTCTTCGTTAATTCTCGTATTATATAAATTAGGAATTTTATGAAATTTTAGTTAGTTTCAGTAATTAATCCAATGTTTTATGATGGTATTAAGTAAAGAGGATGTTTTCGTTAATCCTCTACAGTTTCAAGTTCCTACGGGCTTTAGTTTCACTCTAACTACAAAGCTTTAGTATAATCATCTAAAGTAGCCCACTAACTATCTACAGTATATCAAGTTAAACAGGCTAAATAATAAGATAACTTACTTGGTTAGATGTCGGAGACTCGGTGTGCCACATCACAAGAATTTCTAAAACATTTCGATCCAATCCAAAAATATTTTTTTAAACCCAAGTAATAAGACCCATTTCACAGCCCGAGCTTTGCAGTCGGGCTCTGATACCACTAAACGTAACACCCCAAACCCTGCCTAGAAGTTAGGCCCGAATTCGGCGTGTCACATTGAAGTGCTTTTGCAAAAACCTTGTTTTCATTGAAAACCCTTCTAGACAAAGGTTAAGTAAAATCCAATTTGCTTTCAAAACGAGGTGTAGCCAAAAACCATATTCCTTTTTGCTATGTAAAAATTTCCTTTAATAGCGGAAGCTCGTTCTTAAAACACAATTATTTTCAGAAAAACTTGAAATATGCTTAAAAGAAATAAATCCAAGTTCCGTTTCAAAATTACAATGCATAGTGGAAGTCATGGAATAATGACTAGAGGGAAACCTGATTACAATCTGAAATAAAATAACTTAAAATCTAGAATTTAGATATTAAGAAAACAAGTTTAATTGTCTTGCTAGTTGGCCACCTTTGAGTCCCTCCATCCGTCGAACCGCCTACTGAGGATCAACTGAGAAAAATAAAAGAGGGAGGGAGTTTTCGAAAACTCTGTCTGTATGACCCTCGTCAAACAAACATCATACATATCATAATAATAACATAATAATATCATACATGCAATGCAATGGAAACCCTCCCCAAATAATCCATTCAGTACACTTCGTCTCCGTGCAACCGAAACACTTTTGTGGGGATTTTTAAATCGACCCACCCATCTGACACACTTCAAGGGTAGCCCGGTTGTGGTACTACCAAATGTTGTAGCAAAGCTTCTTATCATATAATAGGCTTAGGAAGCCATCGGTGGATCCACAGTTGTCAAGCAACCATGCGATCCTCATATACTTCCTCCGTTCCATAATTCCCACCCATATGCATCCTAAACAGAATATCATATGAATGCAGCAAATGTACATGTAACATCCATAAATATTATGTTCAACACATAGGGGCATTTTAGTCATTTCACAAATCAAGGGCATTTCAGTAATTTTGCAATTTAGGGGTATTTTTCTAATTTTGCAATTCAGGAGTATTTCAGTAATTCTTAACAGTATGGGTTTTAAATTACGAACTTTTGGCCTGTCCACATGTCCTCGTTGGCTAAAGTGAACAGACACTATGCACTAGGTAGGGTTCCAGAGAAGAGGAGGTTAGTCACTAGGACCGCTTAAGTTCCAAGCCCTCCCTAGATCCAATCCTAGACATGCATATGTCCATTGCCACAGTTTACCCTAGCGACTTGTACACAGACATGTTTGATTATTAAATTAAGTTTTATGCTGTTTAAGAATTCATCAGAACTAAGCCTAGAGTCCATTAAAACCCTATCATGCATTTCTAAAATCCCATAAGGCTTACTAAGCCCAATGATGTCCATATAACCCATTAAGTCCAATCATGTATATGTATCCTATTAGGCCCGATCATAATCAAATCATACAACCACCCATAACAATCCATCATTCAATTTCAGATATCAACTCTTGCCGATTTGGGCCCACGAGCTCGGCTGGCCCATTTAGCTCCTTCTGGCCTGGTTAGCCAAACAATGGCCTGAGACCATGAGATCGCTCTCTTGGTCCTGGTAGCCGTATCAGTTTTCCCACACGAATGTTCGCATGCTCGTGCGGTTGTTGGCGCCAACCTTTCGGCTTTTCAGCTTTTCGGCATTCTAGTTTTTCAATATTTTAGCTTTTGCCGATTTGTCATGTGTGAAGTGTATGTACGCACCTGGTAAATGAGACATGTTACACTATCCTCAGCGTTGAACCTACAACCAATACCAACCTCTAATCAATCACACACTTAACCACAATATTTACCAAAAACCGAAGCCTTACCTTAACCTTATCGTGTGCCATCAGTCCTAATAGCCCTTCGAATATCCCCTAGATCTGCATCAATCCTAATCATTAAAGACAAAATAATAGGTGACTTGTATCCATTTAAGTCACTCTTTTCCCTTATTATAGACCATTCGACCAACTTATCCCAAAATCAAGAACACTTACCCAAAAACCGAAACGTATGGATAGCCTTTTGGCAGAGACTTGTAGATCCAAGCTTGATTCCAATATTTCCAAGATTCGATCCACCAAAAATAAAAGGAATGATGACAGCATGACAAATATTTGGTCACTAGAGTATTCAGCACATGAAATCAGTTCCAGGAGCAAAGGTTTTCGGCTTTTGAAGTCACGAATATTCGGTTCCCAACAATTGAGATGAAAGTCGAACGGCACAAGCAATGGAGAATGAAGAGAATGATATTTGATTTATGGCTTTAGAATAAAGAGAAAACACATAAGAAAGAGGCGAGGTTTAGAACTAAAAAAGTGAAGGAGAATTTGACAGAGCACTATAGTTGCCAAAATAGCACAAAGGGAATTCCAATTGCCGAAATAGCACAGAGGGAATTCGGAACCCCTATTTATACACAAAACTGAAACTCTGCCTACCCCCTCAAAGTCCCAATTGGCTCCAACTCTTCCCCATCTCATCTCCTCGTTTTTCTCCCTGATAACTCCCTAATCCTTTTCCTAAATTTTCTCTTCTAATCACTCTCCTTAGAGTCCATCATCACACCACTTCCAACCTTCTAGAAGGCCAAAATTAAACTCCTAAAAAAATACTAAGCTAGGAATCGAACCTAGGATCCCCTTGCTAGCCTATAACGCCACCTTCCTATACCCTAAGTGGCGTCACTTAGCCACTCCACCCTAAGGCTCTTTGATGCCATTTTTCCCTATTTTTATTTAAAAGCCCAACTACTCACCGCCTTGGTTCCTTTAATAATTAATTAAAAATTCCTTCTCCTTAAAGTTCGAACCCAGCACTTCTCCAACACCCTTAGACACTCCAAGTTCATTAAACCTTTAAAGCCAACATGTCATTTGTCATTTTCTTGCTTAAAAAAATTTTATGAGACCCAAATCCCAAAGTCCAATTCATCTAGGCCCAAAATTCGGGCTGTTACAGTTATAGCTCTTCGGAGCATCCTAATATGTTGTGATCAGACATGTGTTGTGGACACACCTTAGCTATTATAAGCTTCTCGATTACGGCTCTTCATGAGCTTCCTGTTAATTGGCTCTATGTGAGCTTCCCGATATGGCTCGCTTGAACTTCTCGATATATGGCTATCTGAAGCTCCCTGATTATTAGCTCTTTGGATCTACCCGTTATAGGCTCGCACGAGCTTCCTGGATATTTCTCTACTGAGTTTCCTGTTTGAGCCCGCATAAGCTTCCCATTTATGTGCTTTATAAGCACTCCTGAATATAAATTGACGGATTTACCGTATTGTACACCTTGAGTGTATTGCCATGTATTCATCGAGTTTTCAAATGATTCAACGGGTAACGTCCTAGTAAAGATAATATAAATCTAAATGAAATACCATGAGAATACTTGACATGCAAAAGCATGGTATACACATGTTCTTTGGAGATTCAAAATGATAAATATATGTATGTGGAAGTGGACATTGATGAGCTTATCCATATTTCTTAGTATTTATATGAACTATATAATTAACATGCTTGATGAGGATTTATGTGTGATTAGGTTATTGATTTATTTGATTTGGATGTACTATGAGTGCTTGTTTTAAATGAACATAATTGGTAAGTTAATTTTCGTTTATACGAACTTACTATGCATTTGAAATGCTTACTTGATTTTCTTTCCTCTATTTTATAGTGCTCGAAAGCTTATAAAGGTTGGAAATCGGTCGGAGCATCATCACACTATCCTTCAGCTCATTTTGGTACAAATAGCAAACTCATTTTGGTATAATGGCATGTATAGGCTAACTTGGAAAATGTTGGCATGTAAATGGTTGTTTGTAATCTAGCCATTGGAATGGCTAGTAAATGTACGTTTAATGTATATATATGAGGTTATATAATGAGTAATATATGTGTGCTTGGTATGGTTAGATTGAATTATAGTAAACATATATGTTTTACAAAAGGTAAGTTTGAATACGTAAATACATGTGATGATATATTATGCATAATGTTAATGTAGGCTTGGTTATAATGTCTTGAATTGATTGGTATATATGTAACACCCCTTACCCGAGACCGTCGCCGAAGTCGAGTAAGAGGCATTACTTTACTTGACTACAAGTTCTGGACATAAAAATTAAAAGCTGTCAAACTGCGTCATGCCGAATGATTTGACCATAACTCGGGTTATAAAACTCGAAATTTAGTTCTATAAATTTTCCTTGAAACTAGACTCATATAGGTTTTTACCATAATTTTTCCAGAATTTTTCATGTGGCCAATTAGTACAGTTTATTCATCAAAGTTACCCCTATTACACAGCTCGCTAATTCTGACCTGTCTTTACAAAAATGTAGTTATCTCATTGTATAATTTTCATACACTGTTCTTATTTAAATCAATCAAAAGTAGACTCGTTAAGGTTTCTACACATATAAACCATGATTCCTAATAATTTTTGTACAATTTTAAACAATTTTTACAAAACAGAACAGTGACTCCCGAATTCAGTCAGGACAGATCTCACTAAAACTTGATTTTCTCATAATATATAAATCTTTCGCCTACACTGATTGTTTCATGTAAAAATAGACACAATAAGGTTTGACATCACGTCTTATTCACCTTCTAATTCAATGCACCCTATTTTTGGTGATTTTTCTAAATCACATCACTGCTATTACTGCATGCTGTTTCATTGTAATTTATGAGATACTAGTTTCTAATCAAACATACATAACCCCTAACTCAAGAATCTATTTCATTGATCACATTTTCTTAATAAAACGTTTTAACTCCGATTAAGAATGCATAAACCTTGCCATCATAATTCATCGTACAAAACAAAACACAATAGCATTCTTAACTAAAAATTTTAGCCATATTCGCATGGCTATTTAATACAAGTGCCTTAAGAGTTCATCAAACAAGGACTAAGTCTTCCCTATACATGCCTTTGTTTAAAAAAAAACCAAAATGGAAGGATACCCAAATTGTAGATTGATAGTGTGAGTGGCTTTCTGAACAATCCCGATGAGCTTGCTCCTAATCTATAAAACAAAGAAAACATTTCACACGATAAGCTTGCTAGCTTAGTAAGTCCAAATTATAAACATAAAATAACCCACAATTCTCAACAATTAAAATTTCTACTATTCAACTAGTAGGCTTACACTCATATTTCCTATTAAGGTGTTATCATGTAAACGTAGGTACAACATTCATATACTTAAATGACCAAAATCTCTATACCACATCTTTCATCATTATACCAAGAAAACATACCATTAGCGATAGATCACTAACTCACTAGTTTACCTTGTCTTAATTAAATAGGAAGCTCATTCCAACTTTACGTACTCACCTGAGCCGTTAATTCGGTAAATTTTCTATAACTCACCTTGAACTCAGTTTCGGTTTCTAGTCTGTGAAGTAATACACCGGCATTTAGCCTGCTAGGCACCAAAGCCCGATAAATAACACCGGCATAAGGCCTGCTAGGCATAATCGCCCGATAAATAACACCGGCACGAGGCCTGCTAGGCGTAATAGCCCGATAAATAACACCGGCGCAAGGCCTGCTAGGCGTAATAGCCCGAATTATATCACCGGCACTAGGCCTGCTAGGCTTAAAGCCCGAAACACATTTAAGAAATCAATCGTTTCTAATATCATTTTATACAATATCACTTAATGAAAGTACTTTGGTTTATTTGCATCAACTACTCAAAATCATTCTAATAGACTTATGTACATTCGGCTATGGCATGAATACCTACTCAAGACTTATCAAACTATATCGTATAATAGGCTCATAATTAACTCTTCAATATAATTTAGTTTTAGGACTTACTCTCTCGGTTGTCGATAAGCCGTGCAAATCGGCTACTCGATAATCTTTGTTTTTCCTCGATCTTGATCTTTCTCTTTTTGTTCCCGATCTAATTTGGTTCAACTTAAACCAATTAAACTACACTTCCATTCAATTCAAAAGCAAAATCATAAAATACATAATTTCAAGACATAAACATTTACATTCGGCATTCATCCTCTACTTTGTTCAAGTGCATTCAAATTATTAGGGAACACTTTGGTAATAATTTCCTTGATGTGTTTTAACTTACAACTTACCTTCTTATCTATAGTCAGTACCTTAACTTTATATAATTACACATATATAATCAAATACATTAGCTCAAATTCATTTTCTCTTATGGCCGAATATGCCAATTCCATACCCATGCATTTTCTTCTACATACAACCAAGTAACAAGCTAATAACCACACCTAATTCAAGCATTTAACTAATCCAATTTAACCTATGGAACACCACAATAAAATTTTCAACCCATTTGGATCTCTTCTCCATGGCGGAATGGCCCTTAGGTTCCTAGGATTCTCTATAACTCTTCCTTCCATCAAATTTACCCCTTGCACTAATTTACTTCAAGTAATCAAGTCTTAAACTTAGTTCACCCAATAATTAAACATCACATATAACAATCTTATATGGTTAATTTCATTATAAGGGAATGGCCGAACATCAAAACACAAGAAGAGATGTTTTCATGAATATCCATCCTATTATTCGGCCAACTATGAGGGTACCTTCAAGCCAAAACAAGTCCATGCCATTTCTTTTCATAGCATCTAACTCATTATCAATACAAACTACAACATTAGCATCCATGGCCGAATCTCATCATACCAACATTAGCAAATTTTGCTTGTTTCAAAAGAAAAAAAAGGATCAAGAACTTAAGCCATATCAAGTTCAATTCTTACCTAATCTAGTGCATGCAAGGCCGAATGGGGAAGATGAAGTTCTTCTCTTCTCTTCAAGGTAGAAATCGGGCAAGAATGAATGAAGGATGAGAGAATTGTTCTTTTGTTTTTATTTTTATTTTTTTTTTAACATAAATTATAGCATGCTTTTCTTATAATATTACTAAAATCAATATATATAATTAAAAAGCATATATTCATAGCATGCTTTAATATAATAATGCCTAAATATCATACAAAAATAAAAAAAAGAACATATATGCATGCTTGCCGTCCACCTTGTTTAAAGATGGGGAATTTGACATGCAAATCCCCATGTTTAATGGACAATTTACTTAGCCCCCCCCTTTTTTTTATTAATGCCCACTACTTTGGTTCTTCTTGCAATTTAGACCTTTAGCGATTTAAACACTTAGATGACTAAGATTTTCCACGAGATTTTTACTCTTACTAAATCACACATAACAGACATAAAACATAATATTTAAATAAACAAATAATAAAAATAAAAAAATAACTCTCAAGCTCGGTTTCGTGGTTCCGAAACCACCCTTTCCATTAGGGTCAAAATTGGTCTGTTACAATATATATGCAAGTATTGATATAGGTTGAAGACAATTTGATTAAGAAAAGTGGCCATGGAACTAGCCTATTTTTGTCCACATGGGCAGACACAAGGGCGTGTGTCTCAACCGTGTATGACATACGGCCATGTGCACGGGCGTGTGGTTTGGCCGTGTGTCCTCTACATATTAAAAATTGAGAAACAAAATGCTCAAAATTGGTCACACGGGCAGAGACACAGCACAGGGCCCAACACACGGGCGTGTGTCTTGCCCGTGTAAAACTTGCTCTTAATTTTCAAAAATTAAATTGTCCACACGGCCTAGCACACGAGCGTGTGGTTCGCCGTGTGACCTAAGTCAGAGAGTTACACGGGTAAGGACACGAGTTAGGACATGGCCGTGTGCTTTACATCAATACCCACAAGGCCTAGGACACGGGCGTGTCATTGGTTGTGTGAACCACACATCCTGGCCACACGGGCACGTGTCCCCTGTACGTAAGAAAAATTTTGCAATTTTGCAAAAAATTCTCCGAGTTTCTGGTTTAGTCTCGATCTGATTCTAACTTATATATTAGGTCTCGAGGGCCCATACAAGGGACGATATGATTGATTTCATATATGAATAGTAAATGACATGATTTAATTATAATTAATCTATAAATTTTAGTAATGCTCTGTAACCCTGTTCCGATGACGGATACGGGTTAGGGGTGTTATATTTATTGGTATAAGAGCTACAGTTTAGCCGATTCTCAGACTAACATAGCAAGTCCTAGTTTAAATATACATGCCATTATATAAATTGTGATAGGGTTATAACTCCTAACCATTTTGAACATGTTTTTCATATAGTAATGTCGTCCAACCGAGCTAGAGCTGTAACAACCCGGTTTAGACCCTAGTTAGAATAGTGGTTTTGAGACCGCAAATATGAGGTCGGAATAATACTTTAATATTATTTTTTGTGTTTATAGTATGTGATTTAGCCTGTGTGAAATTTTTGTGTGAAGATGTTATCAATTGTATGTTTAATTTGCTAAAAGGACTCAATTGCATAAAATGTAAAAGTTCTGTTCTGATTTATAAGTTCCTAATTGTTGTTGTCTTTTAAACATGGAGGCTTTATGATGCAATTAGACCATATTTAGTAATAGTGGGTGGAAATGGACTAGATTAGCCTTATTATATAAAGGTTATATATATTTAATAAAAAGGGCAAAAGGGTAAAAATTATATTATGTTAATAAAAATAAAACAAAATATGAAGTGTACATCTTTTTCACCACCATTGCCAAAATTGAAGAAGAAAAAGAGAAAGAAATAGGGCTTGAAATATTTTGCCATTGCTATCTTTGATTAAGGTATGATTTTTGATCGATTTTTGATAATTTCTACATTTTTGTGATCGTTGCTTAGTGCGCTACCAAACCGATGCTTTAATTTTAGAAATTGATAGAGGTTTTGAGATGTACCATTAATGAATATGTGAGCTTTGTGATGTTAGTTGGTGAAATATGAAAGCTTGATGTTGGGTTAACATAGTTTGTATTTGAATTTTTGGTGAAATAGAGTATTTTGGGCTAAATTGAGAAAAGTGTAAATTAGAGGACTAAATTATGAAATAAATGAAATGTGTGGGATTGTATGCACACAAGGGAAATTCAGCTAGGCTTATGTGAAAAGAAATTATGTGAAATTGATGATTTTGTGAAATAGGGACTAAAGTGTCGAAATGTGAAAATGTGAGGGCTATTTTGTAAATTACCCTAAATAAGTGTGTGTGGACTAATTTAAATGAATTGGTGATTGAATGGATTCAATTTGAATGTGTATAGACCAGGAAAGGAGAGGTTCAGATCAAGATCGAGGCAAAGACAAAGTGCTCGATTAATTGACCATTTTGATATTTTCACGTCCGAGGTAAGTTTGGAAATATACGTGTAGCTAATGATATGAAATGAATGATATGATATTATTGAATTGTGAATGCTATGTGAGGGCTCGAGTTATGTGGCACTAAGTGTGCGTATTCTGAAATGTGACTGAGATGATTAGCACTGTGTCTGCGAAATAGTATAAGCTTCGGCTTTGTGGTTGGCACTATGCATGCGATATCGATTTAAGATCGGTGTGATATAGATGCACTAAGTGTGCGATGTTAATTAAGCTTCGGCTAATGATTGGGGCACAAAGTGTGCGATGTTAATTAAGCTTCGACTAATGATTTGGGCATAAAGTGTGCGATTGAACTGAAGAAGTGACGAAAGTTGATCGAAATGAAATATTGAGTATTGAGTAGCATACGTAAACGACAACTAAGTGTTGGCTAAAGTACGTTCGGAACCTATGTGGTTGATGAAATTATGAATGAGTTTATGGAGAGTTAATTGAACATATTAGCTTTGGATGGTAAGGTATATGTGATTGTGAATTAATCTATGTGATGGCTTGTTTTGGTATAATGTATTATGTTACGAACTTACTAAGCTTTTAAAACCATACTGTGTGATTTGTTTCTCTATTTTACAGTGTCAGCAAAGCTAGCTTGGATCCGAGGATCGTCAGCATCTCTATCACACTATCTGCAATCTATTTTGGTACTTTTGAATATGTGTATATTTGAATATGGCATGTATAGGCTAGTTGTTTTGAAATATATTTGAGATGTGTAAATAGCCATGTGATGTGGCTAGATAAATGTTGGAATTATGCATATGTGGATTTGGTAAGTAAAGTATATTTTGATATGTTTTGATGGCAATGAAAATGACTTATAAATGGTAAGCTTAGTGATGGATTGCTGTTATTGTAATCTAATGATATTATGGACGAGTCATGCTTGGTAATGCATGTGTTAGGTTGTGGAATTTGGATTATAAGTAGACATGATTAGGAATGAGATTGAATAAGATAATCAGTTGATCATTTGACATGTTTTTGGTTGTCAATAGTACATGAAATGAATTGGTATATTGATTGTAGGGTTGACCCAAGTGTGGGTGGCATTTTGGCCTTGCAAATGGCCTACTTGGCATACATGGTCGGGGGACACGAGCGTGTATCTACACCGTGCGGCTCAAGGACCACTTCGAAGTGTGCCTGGGCAGGTTACACAGTCGTGTCACACGGGCGTGCTTGGTGGCCATGTGACCAAGTCAGTAGCTAGCATACTTTCACACAGGCGTGTTTGGTAGCTATGTGGATAAGTCAGCATGCATGCTCTATTTTGGCACGACCAGGACACATGGGGGTGTCTGGTAGCCGTGGGAGGCACACAGCCTGGTCACATGGGCGTGTGAACTCGGCAGCTTTGAATAAGTTCAATTTTTTTTTAAAACTTTTGTAAGTGTTCAGTTTAGTCCTGACCCCTTTCTAACACGTGTTTAAGGTCTCGTAGACCTTGATAAGGGACTTTATGCTCATATTTTGAATACATTTGATGGATGATTGACTAAATGTTGTGGATTGGATGTGAAATGTTCCGATTGTTTAGTAATGCCTCTTAACTCTTTTTTGGTAACGGTTTTCGGGTTAGGAGTGTTACATTTTATTAGTATCAGAGCTACGGTTTAGTCGATTCTCACACTAACATAGCGAATGTGAATCTAGCTATACATGCCGTATATATAATTGCGATAGTGTGATGAATCCTAACAATTATAAATATGTTTTCATATAGCAAATGGATCTCGATCGAGTAGTTGATAACGATGTTGAGAGTAACGCGCCTGCTCCCGCTCAAGGGACAGCGCCGGCCACATCTAGGCCGAATGGTAGTGGTGAGGGAGCAGAGGCTAAACAAGCCTTCTTCTGAATGATGAGTGAGTAGTTTTCGGAGTTCGATCGAATGAATCCGATTGCTCCACAACCTCCACCCCCACAAGTACCTGTTGTTCCACAAGTGATAAATCCGATCCGATTGAATAAACATCCTGTGGATAAAATCAAAAAGTACGGGGCCGAAGAGTTTAGGGCCATAAATGATGACGATGCTGAGCGAGCTGAGTTTTGGCTCGAGAATAAAATTTGGGTATTCGATGAGATGTCGTTGACCTCTGATATGTGCATTAAGTGTGTAGTTTCTTTGTTGAGAGATACGGCTTATAACTGTGGAAGACATTGACATCCGTGGTTCCGAGAGAGAGAATCACCTAGGATTTCTTTCAAGTTGAATTCAGAAAGAAGTATATTAGTCAATGATTCATTGATCAGAAACGTAAAGAATTTCTTGAGTAGAAATAAGACCGTTTGTCAATTATTGAGTACGAGTGAGAATTTGTGAGATTGAGCTAGTATGCACGGGAATGTGTTTTGATCGAAGCTACTATGTGTAAATGTTTCATAGAAGGGCTGAATGAGGATATTAAGTTGTTTGTTGGGATACTTGACATAAACGAATTGGTTTTGTTAGTTGAAAGAGCTTGCAAAGCCAAGGAGCTCAGTAAAGAAAAGAAGAAAGCTGATTCTGAAGCTCGTGATAAAAGAAAAAGATTGATGAGCAAGTCGTCTCAAACTTCGGTGAAGAGCTTTAGAGATGCGGGCAATTGTTCAAATGCTTCGTTAGGACATCCGAGTAGAGATCATGCGAGACAAAGCATCAGCCCCCCGAGTTCAAATTCTGACTGAATCAAGTGTTGGAAGTGTCAAAAGCAACAAACCTAAGTGTAGACAGTGTGGAAGACAACATGTGGGAGAATGTTGGGGCAAATATAATAATCGAACTTGCTACAAGTGTGGATCACGAGATCACTTTATTAAAGATTGCTAAAAGTTAGCTGAAGAATAAAATGTTCAGAACATGAGATCGAGCAATATGATGGCAAGAGGTAGACCACCCAGAAACACCGGGAATGTGAGTGGAAGTCAAAGAGGGACTACCAATACAGCTATGAAATTAGAGGCGAGAGCACCTGCCCGAACCTGTGCTATACGTGCACGAGAGGGAGCATCAACTCCAGACGTCATCATGGGTACTTTTACTCTATTTGATACTGATGTGATTGCATTGATAGATCTAGGATCTACTCATTCCTATGTGTGTGTGAATTTAGTATCAAGTAAGACTCTACTGAATTTGAGATTAGAGTATCGAACCCCTTAGGCAAGTATGTCATGGTGGATAAAGTGTGTAAGAATTGTCCATTGATGTTTCGGGATATATGCTTTCCAGCTAATTTGATGTTGTTACCGTTCGATGAATTTGATATAATTCTGGGTATGGACTGGCTTACTTTGCATAATGCTATTGTGAATTGTAAAAGAAAAAGTATTGATTTGAGAAGTCAGAACGGTGAGATGGTTCGAATTGAATCCAGTGATTTAAAAGGGGTACCAACTGTTGTATCTGCGATGAAAGCTTTGAACTATGTGAAAAAGGGTTGCGATGCTTATCTGGCATATGTGATGGATACGAAAGTGTCAGAAAAGAAAATTGAATCGGTACCTATTGTTAGTGAGTTTCCAAATGTGTTTCCTGAAGAATTACTAGGATTACCTCCAATCAGAGAAGTTGAATTCGGTATTGAATTAGTTCCAGGAATGACTCCTATCTCGATAGCTCCATATAAAATGGCACCAACGGAATTGAAGGAGTTAAAGTCTCAGTTGTAAGAGTTGACTGATAAAGGATTTACACGACCGAGTTTCTCACCCTAGGGTGTTCCTGTGTTGTTTCTGAAAAAGAAAAACGGCACTATGAGAATGTGTATTGATTACAGACAGTTGAATAAAGTGACTATTAAAAACAAAAATTTGTTACCTCGTATTGATGATTTGTTCGATCATTTGAATGGAGCTACAGTGTTTTCTAAGATAGATTTGAGTTCGAGCTACTATCAGTTGAGAGTTAAAGAATCTGATGTACCGAAAACTGCTTTCAGAACGAGGTATGGACATTATGAATTCTTAGTGATGCCTTTCGGACTAACAAATGCTCCTGCAGTGTTTATGGATTTGATGAATCAGATATTCAGACTGTATTTGGATCGATTCATTGTAGTATTCATTGATGATATTCTGATTTATTCATGTGATGAGACGAAACATGCCGAGCATTTAAGAATTGTGCTAGAGACTCTGCGTGAGAAGCAATTGTATGCAAAGTTTAGAAAATGTGAGTTTTGGTTGCGTGAGGTTGGTTTTCTGGGACATATTGTATCAGCTGCAGGAATACGAGTTGATCCGAGTAAAATCTCAGCTATTTTAGAATGGAAGCCTCCGAGAAATGTGTCTGAAGCCCATAGTTTTCTGGGACTAGCGGGATATTATAGACGGTTTGTGAAAAGTTTTTCGATGATTGTGACTCCATTGATGAAGCTGCTACAAAAAAATGTTAAATTTGAGTGGTTGGAAAAATGCCAACGGAGTTTTGAGTAGTTGAAAGCATTGTTGATGGAAGCGCCAGTCTTAGTTCAGTCTGAATCGAGAAAATAATTCATAATTTACAGTGATGCATCGTTGAATGGTATGGGCTATGTGCTGATGCAAGAAGGCAAAGTCATTGCTTATGCTTTGAGGCAGTTAAAGCCGCATGAAAAGAACTATCCAACGCATGACCTTGAATTAGCAGCGATTGTGTTTGTATTGAAGATTTGGCATCACTATCTATTTGGTGAGAAATGTCATGTTTATACTGATCACAGAAGTTTGAAGTACTTGATGACTCAGAAAGAATTGAATTTGAGACAGAGAAGATGGTTAGAATTATTGAAAGATTACGAACTTATGATTGATTATCATCCAGGCAAAGCTAATGTTGTTGCTGATGTCTTGAGTCGGAAGTCTTTATGTGCTTTACGAGCTATGAATTCTCAGATAGATCTGTGTGATGATGGTTCAGTTTTGGTTGAGTTAAAGGTGAGGCTGATGTTTATATGTTGGATTCGTGATGCCCAGAAAATTTATAATGAGATGATGGCAAAACGAGCTCAATGTAATTTGAATTCTGATTCAGAATTTTGAGTGGATAGCGATGATTGTTTGAGATTCAGATATCGGATTTGTGTTTCGAAGAATTCAGAGTTGATTCAGTTGATTTTGAATGAAGCTCATAATAGTCGTTTGACTGTGCATCCGGGGAGTACAAAAATGTATAATGATTTGAAATAGTTTTATTGATGGCATGGTATGAAACGGGACATCTCTAACTATGTGTCGAAATGTTTAATATGCCAGCAAGTAAAAGCTGGACATCAAGTTCCATCTAGTTTGTTACAACCGATCATGATTCCTGGGTGGAAATGGGAAAGAATCACAATAGACTTTGTGTCGGGATTACCTTTATCTCCGGGAAAGAAAGATGCAGTTTGGGTGATAGTTGATAGATTAACGAAATTAGCTCATTTTCTTCCGGTGAGAAAAAATTGTTCACTTAATAAATTGGTTGAATTGTATATTGCTAAGATAGTGAGATTGCATGGGGTGCCATTATCTATTGTATCAGATAGAGATCCGAGATTTACTTCGTAGTTTTGGAAGAAATTGCAAAAGGCTTTAGGCACAAAGCTGTATTTTAGTATTGCATTTCATCCGCAAACGGATGGCCAAACTGAGCGAATCATTCAAGTTCTGGAAGATATGTTGAGATGTTGTATCCTCGAAATTGAAGGTTCGTGGGAAAATCATTTAACGTTGATAGAGTTTGCGTATAATAACAGTTTTCAATCTAGCATTAAAATGGCACCGTATGAGGCTCTTAACGGTCGAAAATGTCGAACTCCATTGTATTGGACTGAGCTGAGTGAGAATAAAATTCACGGAGTTGATTTGATAAAAGAGACTGAGCCGAAAGTGAAAGTGGTTTGTGACAGTCTGAAAGCGGCTTCAGATCGTCAGAAATCTTATGCAGATTTGAAACAGAAAGATATTGAATTTGAAGTTGGTGACAGTGTTTTTGAAAGTGTCTCCGTGGAAGAAAATACTTCGATTTGGCCGGAAAGACAAGTTGAGACCGAGGTTCATCGGACCGTATGAGATCATTGAGCGAGTTGGGCCGGTTGCTTATAGATTACTGTTGCCACCTGAATTAGAGAAAATTCATAATGTGTTTCATGTGTCGATGCTTTGACGGTATTGTAACACCCCTACCCCGTATCCGTCGCCAGATTGGGGTCACAAGGTATTACTTAACACAATTTAAACACTTTGCTTTGTAATTTTGAACATGCCGATACATGGATTAATGTTCACAAACAAATACTGCATTTTCAAATCCATATTATGATTAAACATATTATAATAGCCATAAAAATCCTATGTGTATTTGACTATTTCGAATTAATCAATCATACAAAACATGTATACACTTTGCCATATGTTCCATATCCAATTCGGCTATCATGATAAATGCCATACAAATTTCTTTTTATATTTATGCTTTACTCAAATAATAGTAATTGTCTATATACAAGTAAATATATACTCATACCATACTTATATGGTCAACCAAATCATACCAATTTATGATTGAATGTATACCTAGGCATAGAAAATTTTTATGAACAAATATCCGAAATAATGAAGTCATACAGCTATTAATTTATCTATCACTTCATTCACATAGATAGAATCCATCATTTAACTATCAAACATCATGACATATACAACATGATAAATATACATATATATGCACTTATCTAAACCATAACCGAATAGGCCATTACATATATCAAAACCTACGCTTGCACCTTTTAACCAATCAGACCTTATACATATAACATTCCTTCCTCTATTTGATATAAACTTGAGTAAATTACTTTAACAACATTTCATCCTAAGTTCAAGAATCAAACACATTCACATATATTTATACAAAAATTAACTACTTAGATGTAATCATCTAACGGACTTTGCAAAGTCAATCTTGTTCGATGGCTAACTTGACATTTAGGTCAACTATATGAATATCTATGCTAAACAAAAATGGATTTCTTACTTTAATGATACAATGAGTTAATATCTAATTAAATGAATGACATGAATGTCATGGTGATTAGCTAAACATCCATCCACGCAACTCGTATTATCGATTATACTACTATGAAGAACATGCATCAAAGTCACATTCATTTAAGATCATAGTTTCAGAACTTAGCCATTTTCGCATGGCTATACTTATATACAAGACAAAAATTCTTTGGTTTAAAAACTTAGTCTAACCTATACATGCCTTTGGTTCAAAAACTAAGCTTATAAGTACCAAAAGAGATGATAATGTAGTTGACTTTGCTGACGATCCCTTGAGCTCGTAGCTTGATCAAAATCTATAAAATAGAACAATGAACACACACAGAGTAAGCTTACTAGCTTAGTAAGTCTTAAGCAACTATAATTTAGCATTCAAACATTCAAGTATTTTAAAACAATTGGTTTATGACATTGAATATAAATAATTTAACTTATAAGTTCCTTATGACCAAATGCCATTACCTTACTTAACCTAACAATCATCATTTTCTTACTATAAGCATGCAAACTCACCGAAACACCTAAATACAATATGTATTCGCATATTCCAAAACAAATAAGTATAACATACATATTAACCACATGTAATCAGTCATACACATATGTAAACATATCCAATCATTCTCACATTTAGCATTTACACATATGGTTGAATCTCAAAGGCATAACCAAGCTTAAATTCCAATATATATATCATACTAATTATTGATCAAATCAAATGCACATATTAAAATCTTACTGAAAGCTTCAACTATATCACATCTCACTTAATTCGAATGGTAATATAATAACTTACCTTATTCCTTGCAACTATGAAAACTTATACTTACCTGAGCATTTAGCTTATTGCAGTAATTACGTTCCACCTTGTAAATGATTCATGAATTCTCTATTTATAATACACCACCGGCATTAAGCCTGCTAGGCATCAAAGCCTGAAACACACACCGGCACTAGGCCTGCTAGGCTCGAAGCCCGAATAACGATATTATTACCATCTCATACACATTACATACTGCCCAAAATTTACATAAATCACACATAATTCATATCACCGAAACATATCAACTCAGTTAAAATTTAACAACATTTCATTATTAAATCACTATCCACATTCGGCTTTGACTAAATCCACAATTATAACTTCATAATTCAACATGTATTCAAGGTTATAAATGACATTAATGATATTACATTACTTATAGACTTACCTCGAATGGCGTCAGACAATTAGAACCGGCTATTCGATAACTTTCGTTTTTCCCCGATCCAAGTCTATTTTTCTTTGTTCTTGATCTGAACATATTCAATTTAAGCTCATTCAAACACATTTCATTTCAATTTAATCCAAAAACACTTAAATGGGCAAATTACCATTTTGCCCCTAATGTTTCACACTTTTACAATTTAGTCCTATTTGTACAAAACACAAAATGCACCAGATTTGGCCACACACTTCAAGGGACAAATGCTCCTAAGCTTCATACAAGACCATGCATTTCATTTGTCTCATGTTTTAGTCCCTCAAAAATTTATTCTTTCTAATTTAATCCTTATCACCAAATTTTATCAAAATTTCTAATTCCAAAAATGATGATTTAAAACATACTCTTAATAATCTATCATCAAACATCACAAATTATGAATATACATCCATGGCCGAATCCTCAACATGTCCCAAACTCAAAAATTTCAACATGGGTTGTATAGCATTCAAAGCAACGAATTCAAAAATGTAAACATTATCAAAAACTAAACAAAATACATACCCCAAATTGAGCTCTCCAAAATGCCGAAACTCAAGCTTCAAAAATGGTGTTTCTTTCCTTCTCACATTCGGCCAAGAAGATGAACAAAAGCATGTTCTCTTTCTTTCCACTTTGTTTCATTATTTTATAACTTAAAATAAAAGAAATAATTATTTACTTATTACTTATATTAACATATTATAATAACATAAAATTTATCTAATTTTTTTCTTTTCTACATGTTGCCGTCCACTTAAACAATAATGGACTAATTGTCCTTTAAGGACTTCACTTTAATAAAGCCAATAATCAATTAAGAGGCCACTTCTACCAATTATGCAATTTAGTCCTTTAGTCAAATTAAACACACAGATAGGCAATTTAATTCACAGAATTTTTAACACATGCTAATTCACTTATCAACGACACAGAAAATAATATTAAAATATTATTCAGACTCAGATTTGTGGTCTCAAAACCACTGTTCTGATTAGGGTCAACTTTGGACTGTTACAGGTATAAATCTGATCCGTCTTATGTGATTGCTCCTTCTGAGTTTGAAATTCAGCCAGATTTGTCGTATAGTGAAGAACCGATCCAAATTTTGGTACGAGAGACCAAAGAGTTGAGAAATAAGAAAATCTCTTTAGTGAAAGTGTTGTGGCACAAGAACGGAATTGAAGAGGCTTCGTGGGAGCTTGAGAATGTTATGAGAGAGCAATATCCACATCTATTCACTGGTAAGACTTTCGGGGATGAAAATCCCTAAGGGGGAGAGTTGTAACAGCCCGATTTAGACCCTAGTCAGAATAGTGGTTTCGAGACCACAAATTCGAGGTTGGAATAATACTTTAATATTATTTTTTGTGTTTACAGTATGTGATTTAGCCTGTGTGAAGTTTCTGTCTGAAGATGTTATCAATTGTATGTTTAATTTGCTAAAAGGACTTAATCGCATAAAATGTAAAAGCTGTGTGCTGATTTATAAGTGCCTAATTGTTGTTGTCTTTTAAACATGGAGGATTTTTGATGCAATTAGACCATATTTAGTGATAGTGGGTGGAAATGGGCTAGATTAGCCTTATTATATAAAGGTTATATATATTTAATGAAAAGGGCAAAATGGTAAAAAGTATATTATGTTAATAAAAATAAAACAAAACATGAAGTGTTCATCTTTTTCACCACCATTAACGAAATTGAAGATGAAAAAGAGAAAGAAATAGGGCTTGAAATATTCGGCCATTGCTATCCTTGATTAAGGTATGATTTTTTATTGGTTTTTGATAATTTCTACGTTTTTGTGATCGTTGCTTAGTCTACTACCAAACCCCTACTTTAATTTTAGAAATTAATAGAGATTTTGAGATGTGCCATTAATGAATATGTGAGCTTTGTGATGTTAGTTGGCAAAATATGAAAGCTTGATGTTGGGTTAACATAGTTTGTATTTGAATTTTTAGTGAAATTGAGTATTTTGGGCTAAATTGAGAATAGTGTAAATTGAAGGACTAAATTGTGAAATAAATGAAATGTGTGGGATTGTATGAACACAAGGGAAATTCGGCTAGGCTTATGTGAAAAGAAATTATGTGAAATTGATGATTTTGAGAAATAGGGACTAAAGTGACGAAATGTGAAAATGTGAGGGCTATTTTGTAAAATTCCCTAAATAAGTGTGTGTGGACTAAATTGAATGAATTGGTGATTGAATGGATTGAATTTGAAAGTGTATAGACCAAGAAAGGAGAGGTTCGGATCAAGACCGAGGCAAAGACAAAGTGCTCGATTAATTGACCGTTTTGGTACTTTCACGTACAAGGTAAGTTCGGACATATACGTGTATTTAACTATGTTTAATGATATGAAATGAATGGTATGATATTATTGAATTGTGAATTCTATGTGAGGGCTCGAGTTATGTGGCACTAAGTGTGGTATTCTGAAATGTGACTGAGATGATTAGCACTGTGTTGCGAAATAGTATATGCTTCAGCTTTGTGGTTGGCACTGTATGTGCAATACCGATTTAAGATCGGTGTGATATAGATGTACTAAGTGTGCAATGTTAATTAATCTTTGGCTAATGATTTGGGCACTAAGTGTGCTATTGAACTGAAGAAGTGACGAAAGTTGATCGAAATGAAATATTGAGTGTTGAGTAGCATACGTAAACGACAACTAAGTGTTGGCTAAGGTACGTTTGGAACCTATGTGGTTGATAAAACTATTAATGAGCTTATGGAGGGTTAATTGAACATATTAGCTTTTGATGGTATGGTATATGTGATTGTGAATTAATCTATGTGATGGCTTGTTTTGGTATAATATATTATGTTACGAACTTACTAAGCTTTTGAAAGCTTATTGTGTGATTTGTTTCTCTGTTTTACAGTGTCAGCAAAGCTAGCTCAGATCCGGGGCTCATCAGCATCTCTATCACACTATTGGCAATCTATTTTGGTACTTTTGAAGATGTGTATATTTGAATATGGCATGTATAGGCTAGTTGTTTTGAAATAAATTTGAGATGTGTAAATAGCCATGTGATGTGGCTAGATAAATGTTGGAATTATGCATATGTGGATTTGGTAAGTAAAGTATATTTTGGTATGTTTTGATGGCAATGAAAATGTCTTATAAATGGTAAGCTTAGTGATGGATTGATGTTATTGTAATCTAGTGATATTGTAGATGAGTCATGCTTGGTAATGCATGAGTTTAGTTGTGGAATTTGGTTTATAAGTAGACATTATTAGGAATGAGATTGAATAAGATGACATGTTGATCATTTGACATGTTTTTGGTTGTCAATAGTGCATGAAATGAATTGGTATATTGATTGTAGGGTTGACCCAAGTGTGGGTGGCATTTTGGTCTTGTAAATGGTCTATTTTGCATACATGGTTGAGGGTCACGGGCGTGTATCTCCACCGTGCGGCTCAAGGACCACTTCAAAGTGTGCCTGGGCAGGTTACACGGTCATGGCACATGGGCGTGCTTAGTGGCTGTGTGACCAAGTCAGTAGCTAGCATACTTTCACACGGGCGTGTCTGGTAGCCGTGTAAATAAGTCAGTATACATGCTCTATTTTGGCACCACTAGGACATATGGGGGTATCTGGTAGCCGTGGGAGGCATACGTCCTAGTCACATGGGCATGTGACCTTGGCAGCTTTGAATAAGTTGAAATTTTTTTTGAAAACTTTAGTAAGTGTTCGTTTAGTCTCGACCACTTTCTAACACGTGTTTAAGGTCTCGTTGACCTCGATAAGGGACTTTGTGCTCGTATTCTGAATACATTTGATGGTTGATTGACTAAGTGTTGTAGATTGGATGTGAAATGTTTCGATTGTTTGGTAATGCCTCTTAACTCTTTTCCAGCGATGATTTTCGGGTTAAGGTGTTACAAGAGCTAAATCTGAGGAAGCTAATAGCAATGCTCAAGCTTTAGTTCAAAGAGCTGCATCTAGAAGTAGTAGAAGGCCCGTATCTAAGGGCCGTGGTGAGGAGGCAAAAGAAGCCTTCTTTCAAATGATGAATGAATGGTTCATAGAATATTTGAGAACAAATCCCATTGTACAACAACCTCCCTCTACTGTCCCTCAACCGGTTCCTAACATTTCACCATGTACAGAACTTGTTAGAACTAGTAAGCCTCTGGTAGATAAAATTCAGAAATATGGGGCAGAAAAATTTAGAGCTGCTGCTGAAGACGATCCAGAAAGGGCTGAATTTTGGCTAGAAAATACGATTAGGGTTTTGGATGAATTGTCTTGCACACTTGAAGAATGTCTGAAATGTATTGTATCTCTACTAAAAGACTCAACCTACTAGTAGTGGAATACCATAATTTCTGTTGTACTGAGGGAAACTGTTACATAAGAATTTTTCCAAATAGAATTCAAAAAGAAGTATATTAGTCAGAGATTCCTTGACAAGAAAAAGAAAGAATTTTTAGAGCTTATACAGGGGAATATGGCAGTATCAGAGTATGAACAAGAATTTGTTAGATTAAGTAAATACGCCAGAGAGTGTATCCCAACAGAAGATGCCATGTGTAAACGGTTTGAAGAGGGATTAAATGAAGACATCAAGTTGTTAGTTTGGATTTTGGAATTAAAAGAATTTGTTATACTAGTCGACCAAGAACATAAAGTTGAAGAATTAAATAAAGAAAAGAGGTTGGGAGAGATGGAAGCCCGGACTTCAAGTAAAAGATTTATGGGCAAGCCACAATTATCAACTTTAAAGAAATCAAAGACATATCATGATTGTTTTGTCACATCTACGGGGTATTCTGGGAGAAACTGAAGCTCTCAACATTCTAATCCAAGATCTCCGGTCCCATCAGTACTTAAGTATAGGAAGTGTCGATAACCCCAAACCTAAATGCAAATATTGTAACAAATCGCATTTTGGGGAATGTCGTATGAGAAGTGGGGCATGTTTTAGATGTGGTTCTCTTGATCATTTTTTCATAGACTGTCTGAAAAAGCCTGAAAAAGATATTGTTAAGACTTCTAGGCCGAGTAACCCTGCCTCGAGAGGCAGACCACCTCGTCACCCCGATAATGTCAATGGTAGCCGAGGTGTGACAAAAGATTCAACAGTCAAATCTGAAGCACGAGCACCGATAAGGACATATGTTATTCGTGCTAGAGAGGATGCCTCTACATAGATGTCATTACTGGTACTTTTTCTATTCTAGATACTGATATTATTGCTTTGATTGATCCTGGTTCAACGTATTCATATATATGCACAAATTTAGTGTTTGTTAAAAATTTACCCATTGAGTCCATTGAATTCGTGGCTAAAGTTTCAAACCATCTAGGCCAGTATGTGATGGTGGATAAAGTTTGTAAGAATTGTCTATTAATAATACGGGGTTATTATTTTTGGACTAATTTAATTTTACTGCCATTTGATGAATTTGATGTGATTCTGGGTATGGACTGCCTAACTCAGCATGATGCAGTGGTAAATTGTAAACAGAAGTACATTGTGTTAAAATGTCAAAATGGTGAATTGCTCCGAGTTGAATCTGCTGTACTGAACGGGTTGTCTAATGTAATCTCAGCTATATCAGCACAGAAATATAGCAGAAAAGGGTATGATGCTTACCTTGCTTATATGTTGGACACTAAAGTATTTGAGTCGAAGATTAAGTCAGTGCCAGTTGTTCCCAGAACAATTACCTGGATTACCTCCAGTCAGAGAGGTGGAATTTTCTATAGATATTGTTCTAGGGACAACTCCAATATCTATAGCACCTTATAGAATGGCCCCAATGGAATTAAAAGAGTTGAAAGCACAATTGTAAGAATTGAACGACAGAGGATTTGCTCGACCCAGTTTTTCACCTTGGGGTGCACCAGTTCTGTTTGTAAAGAAGAAAGATGGATCATTGAGACTGTGTATTAATTACAGACAACTTAACAAAGTCACAATTAAGAAGAAATGTCCACTGCCCCGTACTGATGACTTGTTTGATCAGCTGAAAGGTGCCATTGTATTTTCAAAGATTGATCTTCGTTCTAGATATTATCAGTTACGAGTAAAAGACTCAGATGTACCAAAGACAACTTTCAGAATAGGTACGAACATTATGAGTTTCTTATGATGTCGTTTGGCTTGACAAATGCACTTGCGGTATTTATAGATATGATGAATAGAAATTTTAGACCATACTTGGACATATTTGTGGTAATATTTATTGATGACAATCTGGTATATTCTCGGGATGAGAATGAACACGCTGATCATTTGAGAACGGTGCTGTAAACTCTATGTGAGAATCAACTATATGCCAAATTCAGTAAATATGAGTTCTAGCTTCGGGAAGTTGGTTTCCTTGGACATATAGTATCTGTAAAAGGTATCAGGGTGGATCCAAATAAAATTTTAGCTATTGTTAATTGGAAACCAACGAAAAATGTGTCTGAAGTCAGAAGTTTTCTGGGATTAACCGGTTATTACTAGAGATTTGTACAAGGGTTTTCTATGATAGCTTCTCCGATGACTCATTTATTGCAAAAAGATGTAAAATTCGAATGGATTGATAAATGTCGGAAGAGTTTTGACAGATTGAAAGCCTTGTTGCCTGAATCAGGCAAGGAATTTGTAATTTGTAGTGATGCATCAATGAATGGTTCAGGTTGTGTTTTGATGCAAGAAGGAAAAGTAAGAGCCTATGCTTCTAGACAGCTAAAACCACATGAAAAGAATTACTCAATACATGATTTAGAATTGGCAGCCATTATATTTGCTCTAAAAATTTGGTGACACTATTTTTTTGGTGAAAAAGGCCATATATTTACTAATCATAAAAGTTTAAAGTATTTGATGTCTCAAAAGGATTTGAATCTGAGGCAGCGCATGTGGCTTGAACTGTAAAAAGATTATGATTTGGTTATTAATTATCATCCAGGAAAAGCCAATATGGTTGTAGATGCTTTGAGCAAAAAGTCTCTGTTTACTATGCGAGCAATGAATACTTGATTATTGTTATCTAATGATGGTTCAATCATAGCTGAGTTAAAAGCTAGACCGACGTTTCTGCAGTAGATTTGTGAAGTTGAGAAAAATGATGATGAATTACGAGCTAAACAGGTACAGTGTGAGTTGAATTTTGATTCAGAATTTCAGATTAGGTCCGTTGGTTGTCTGTTATTCAACGGCAGAATATGTGTTCCCAAGAACCCAGAACTGGTGCAGAAGATTTTAAACGAAGCTCATAATGTTTATGTCTATTCATCCAGGAAGTAACAAAATGTACCATGATTTGAAAAAGATGTACTGGTGACTAGGAATGAAACGAGATATTTCTGAATTTGTATCTAAATGCTTGATACGTTAGCAGGTTAAAGCCAAAAATCAGGTACCTTCAGAATTATTACAGCCAGTGACGATACCGAAATAGAAATGGGAAAGAGTTACTATAGACTTTGTATAGGGATTATCCCTATCTCCAAAAAGAAAGATGTCATTTGGGTAATTCTCGACAGGTTGACGAAGTATGCACAATTTATTCTGGAACGTATGGATTTCTCCTTAGATAGATTGGTTGAGTTATTTATTTTTGAGATTGTTAGATTACATTGGGTGCTAGTCTCCATTATTTTCGATAGTGATCCCCGATTTACATCCCGATTCTGGAACAAGTTGCAAGAAGCTTTGGGTACACAATTACATTTCAGTACCGCATTCCATCCTCAAACTGATAGACAATCCGAATGTGTTATACAGATTTTGGAATATATGCTTCGATTTTGTAGTTTGGAATTTGAAGGTAACTGGGAAAAGTATCTGCCTTTAGTTGAATTTGCATACAATAATAGCTATCAGTCTAGAATTAAAATGGCACTGTATGAGGCTCTGTATGGTCGTAAATGTAAAACTCCATTGTATTAGAAAGAGCTCAGTGAAAAAAGGATACACGGAGTTGATTTGATTCATGAAACAGAAGAAAAGGTGAAAGGGACATTGGATAGTTTGAAAGCAGCCTCTGATCATCAAAAGTCTTATGCCGATCTAAATGAAAAGAGATAGAATTTCAAGTCAGTGATAAGGTATTCTTAAAAGTATCACCTTGGAAGAAAGTTTTTCGGTTTGGCCATAAAGGAAAACTGAGTCCACAGTTTATTGGACCATATGAGATTATTGAAAGAATCAAACCTATTGCATATAAATTGGCATTACCGCCGAGCTTGATAAAATTCACAATGTTTTTCACATGTTTATGCTACGACGGTATCGATCAAATCCTTCACATGTTATTTCCCCGACAGAAATTGAAATTCAAACAGACATGACTTATAGTGAATAGCCAATTAAAATTTTGGCACGTGAAACAAAAGAATTAAGAAATAAAATAGTAGCTTTAGTAAAAGTTATTTGGCAATGACATGATATAGAAGAAACTACCTGGGAAATGGAGGATACCAAAGAAAGTAATATCCGAACCTCTTTACTAGTAAGATTTTTGAGAACGAAAATTCTCTAAGGGGGGAGAGTTGTAACAACTCATTTTCAGTGATATCGAAAAAGTGGTTTCGGGACCACAAATACGAGTCAAAAAGAAAATTTATTTTAATATTATTGCATGGTTTGCATTATGATAGGAATGTTATATGAAAATTTTGATAAGAAATTTTTACCGATTACATGTTTAATTATGGAAAGGACCAAATTGCATAAAATGCAAAAAATGAGTTCTAGTAGCTATAAGTATCAAATAGCTATGGAATTCAACACTTGATATCCTTATATGGTAATTAGACCATTAAGAGAAGTTAGTAGATATTTATGATGATTCATCCATGAAAAATTAGAAAAAGAAAATGACTAAATTGGGATTTGAAATAAATAAAGATGATAATAGCCTAATATCATTTTATTTCATCATCTTCCTCAAACTACTTTTATGGAAACCCTAGCTAAGAGAAAGAACTTCAAGCAAGCTTAATTGGGTAAGTAATCATGTCCCGTTTTTAGTAATTTTTACATTTTCGAGATCGTAACAACCTAATCTATCTATTTTTGGGATCAAATTTCAAAGTTATCAAGGTATTAAAATTTTTCCTCTGATTTATATGCTGAAATTTTGAAATTTATGTTAGAAATTGAAAGGTTGTTTATATATAAACAACTTTTGTAAAGTGAATTTTCACAAAATTGTGATTTAGGGACTAAATTGAAAAGATGCAAAATTCATGGAAATTTTCTAATTTTTTTGAAATACATGGGTGGTAAATGTTATATGTAAAAATCAGCTAGGCTTGGAATAAGGATTAAATTGCATGAATTTCATTTTCCAAGCCCAAGGACGAAATCGTCATTTATTGAAAGTTTAGGAGCAAAATGGTAATTTTACCTAGGATGTGAATTGAATTAAATTGAGTATGGAATGGATTAAATTGATGTTAAATTCATTTATATAGATCTGAAAGGACCTAGTACTGAATTGGATCGAGGAAAATAAAAAGTGTCGGATTAGTAGATTTTCAAAACGAACAAGTATCGAGGTAAGTTCGTGTAACTAAATTGAGTATATTTACACGTTTGAGTGAAATGTTGTATATGTGAATGTTGAATTATGAATTTGGGATGTTTAGGAAATAAATTCATAATTCTGATAATGCCCAGTAATTATTAAATCCTGTTTGAATACATTAAATTCGATGGGATACTGGGCCCCTATATTAGTTGTGGTCTTGCATATAGACACACCATAGCTCGAAAGAGCATCCTATTATTAGCTCTCATGAGCTTCTCGATATATGGCTCTTGCGAGCTTTCCCTTATAGCTCTTCAGAGCATCCCGATAGGTTGTGATCCTACATGTGTTGTGGACACACCTTAGCTATAACATCCTGATTTTGGGCCTAGTCAGAACAGTGGTTGTGGGACCACAAATCCGACATCAAAAAATTTATTTTATTATTATTTTGATGTCTACAATATGATACTAAAGTTGTGTGAAATTTTCAAAAATAAATTTCCTCATTTGAGGGCTCAATTTGATAAAAAGGACTAAATCGCATAAGGTGCAAAACTTGATGTCTAATTGATAAAGGCACTTAACAGCTATAGAATTGAAAAGTACGAGCACTTGCATGGTAATTATACCAATAGAAAAGTGAGGAGACAAAGATGGACATGTAGTAGGTGAATTTGGTGAAGATATTAAAAGGTTAAATTGGTAAATAATTTAATAGGTGTAATAAGACAAAATAGCAAAAAGCTACCATCTTTTTTTATTTCTCTTTCTTCTCCAGCGATTGTTACCCAAGGAAATGGCCATGGAAGCTTGAAAATTTCAGCAACTTCTAACTCTCACAGGTAAGTGATTTTGATGACCATTTTTGATGATTTTTGTATTTTTGGATCCCTTGTAGCTTCTTCTTTTTTTTTTTTTTTGATAAAAACGACCCAACTGTCAAAGTCAATTTATTGCATCCTTCAAAATAAAATCATGGACTTCCATCGGATAGTCCACATTGAAATCCATGTTACCAGAATTATCCTTAGCCAACTTACATAACTGGTCAGCTACTTTATTACAAGATCTAGGGATCCAATTAAAAATGGAAAAAAAGAAAAGGCTCGGTCTACTTAAACATATGCCGCATGCAATGGCCCATCGTAGTCAAATCAACACTCCTTTTGTTAAAGCGATTAACAAGGCCTACACAGTCAGATTCCAACTCAACTTTGTCCCAGCTATTCATCCGCGCAAAACTGATGCTCTCCTCCATGGCCTTCGTTTTCACCCATTCAGCAGTCATCTCTCTATTTAACGTTCCCATACGACCCCCAAGCACGAACCCATCGGTATCCTTGGCCAGCACTCCAAAGCACACTTGTTTATCCAAAACCGCAGCATCGAAGTTGATTTTTATCACTACCGGAGCAAGCTTCTTCCACCCTTGTTCCACTCTCACTTTCGGCAGCTTTGGCTCCACCGTCAGATTAAAGATTCGAAAATCACGACTTAAACACGAGGCTCTCTCCCAGGTAACTTTGGCATCTTCCTCAACCCCCCAAAAAATCTGATTATTTCTACTGTTCCAGATGTTCTAGAGAACCGTGATGAAGTCGGCGACCGCTATTTTGTCCAGCACACAGGCACCTCTTCGATCCAGTCAATACAATGTGAAAACTTTGCCTCAAGCAGCCTGCTATTGAAGCCTCTGTACTTCAGCACCTCCCTCGCCTTTGGACTATCTTCCATGGCATGGATGAGAGTTTCCCTGTCGTTCCCACACCTCGGGCAATTACTGTTGAAACCACTACGAATGCTTACAATCTTGCAATGAGAATATTCATGTTGTTTGCTACATTTTTATGGAAGAAAATGAATCTTGGTTGTTAAATAAACAACTTTTGTTAAGTGATTTTCATGAAAACACCTAAAATGGACCATTTTGTAGAAGTTGTAAAATAGGTAGTAAAGGTATGAAATAATGGAAAATGTGGGCTGCTATAAGCATGAAAAAGGTTTGGCTATACATGGGTAGTAAATAAATTGGACACATTTCATTTAACAAGCCTAGGGGAAAAAGTGTAAATATGACAAAGTTTAGGGGTAAAAATGTAATTTTACCAAAAATCTGAAATTGGGCTAATTTGAATAGCATGATGAATATATAAATTAAATGTATTGTTATAGATGAAGGAAGATGAGATTTGGAATTAGATCGGGGGGAAAAGCAAGATAATCGAGTAATTGACTTATTTCGTCGTTTCATACCGAGGTAAGTTCGTATGTTAATCATAAATGTTTATTTGATAAATTGATGAATAATTTGTGAATTTAATTATATTAATTGTTGTACAATGAAAATCCAATGTTCGAGACTAGCGAACGCAAAGTTGAACACTTTCGTTCGGTACTAAAAGATGAATTGACGGAAAAGACCATGAATGAGTCATGGCAAAGTGTGACTAAGTGAAATCGTGGAAGTCTATAGTTAGTCTATGTGACTAAGTGAAATCATGGAAGTCTATAGTTAGTCTATGGCATCGAGATATGGTTCTATGTGAGATTGTGGAATAAAATAGCTATGGTCACATGTGTAGTACTAAGTGCAGGCTACTATGTGCACCAGATAGCATCTATTATTATTGGTGGGCTATGTGCGATACCACCGTGAATCTTTTATTATTGGTGGGCTGTGTGCGATACCACTTTGAATCTGTTATTATTGGTGGGTTGTGTGTGATACCACCGTGAATATATTATTATTGGTGGGTTGTGTGCAATACCACCGTGAATCTATTATTATTGATGGGTTGTGTGCAATACCACCGTGAATCTGTTATTATGGGTGGGTTATATGTGAAACCACCGTGTATCCGTAATTACTCCGAAGCGTTCATCAGGAAAATTTGAGTAAGTGGAATTTCATGTGAGCAATTAAAATGAGTAAGTGAAGTGATAAAGTTTTGTATTATTCATGCTAATCAAATTATGTCATTGAATGTGAGCATATTGTTATGATACTTTCATGAAAGAGTGAAATTTGAAATAAAACAGTTTTGGACAGCAACAGTTGTGTAACTTTGAAAAATCACCAAAAATGGTTGAAATGGATTTTGAGGTTGAATGAGATATGAATTTAAATCTTATTGAGTCTCTTTCTACATAAAAGAAACAGAATAAACAAAAGAATTTCATATGGTGAGATATTTGGATTTTAGTGAGACAGATTCAGAATGATTTCAAAATCCCCTGTTCTGACTTCAGAAATTTATTAAAAATTGTAAAAAAATAATAATGGGATAATATTTATATTATTTAATTCATAATGAGTATATTTTCAAGAGAAATAAACGAGGATGTCATTCGAGTTCTGTACAACAAGATAATTAATTTCTACTGATTAGGGGTCAGAACTATCGGACAGCAAAAGAGGGGAACATTAAAGAATAAACTGTACTGATTGGCTAAACCAAAAATTCTGGAAATTTTATGGTAAGAAGATATGTGAGTCTAGTTTCAGGGAAAAGTATCAGATCTTAAATGATGTTTCGTAGCTCCAAATAAAAATAATTTAGTGACTATAACTTGAGTAAACAACTCAAGATGAACATAAATGAATTTTGAAATTTTATGCAATAATGATGGTATTATCTTGAGAGCTTATAATGAGGATTGTTAATGTAACATCCTGAAAAGGGCCTATGCATTTTCAGTTTAATTGTACGAAATGACATGTCTTATGTGTTATGAACATTTTTGGAAACCTGGAAATGTATGGAAATGTTAGGTTTAAAAGAGGAAAGTGAACATTTTTGGAAACCCGGAAATGATTTGGAAATGATTCAAAAGTGGAAAGTGAACATTTCTGGAAACTTGGAAATGTAAGGAAATGTCAAGTTTAAAGAGGCAAACGAAAATTTTTGGAAACTTAGAAATGACTTAGAAATGTCGAGTTTTAAAGTTTAAAAGAGTAAATTAAGGCAAGGTGGCCTTAAGAGAAAAAGTATATGAAATTTGACACGCAAACAGGCTTGGAAAAGTGGCCTAGAGATGCCACTTAGGGCCTCTGGAAATGGCGCCACATGCAATGGGATTGGGCCAGAGTTCGAGTCACAGGGAAAGCAAATAAAAGAAATTTTATTTTGCTTCCAGAAGAAGTGAGGTGGACGGCACAAGGTGTTTAAAAAGAAGAGTTTTATTCTCTTTAAATTTCGACTAATAAGGATAAATAATGGATTTTTATTTTAGATTATTTTTCAAGGAGATAATAAAGGATTATTCTTTAATTATTTTAAATTAAGGAGATAAAGTTATCAAATAAAAGAGTGATGGCCAAGAAAGGGACTCTTGGCCTAGTAAATTCGGCAATAGGAGGAAAAGTGAGGCATTTTACAATTTTTTTCTCTCTAAGCAAGCCTCTGCCGAAATTCTCTTGTCATCTTCCCCAAATTCTTTTCTGACAAAATCACAAGTTTCCTCTCATCATTTATTCTTTCTTCTTCTTCTTTTCTTTCCAATCCATCAGAAGCCGAAACCCCAAAGAAAACCCTAGCCAATTATTTAAGGAAACCGAAATTTGGTGATACACATCTAAGCCATAGCCGAATATTTTCGTAGATCAAAGGGTGTTGCCGATTTCCATATAAAAGGGTAAGGATCTGTTATGATTATTTTCTTTCTTTTTTAAAAATAAAAAGGCAAGGTTTTAATGACATATTCATGTTGGCCGAAACTTTGAAGGAAAACTTCGGGATTTTGTGACTGTCGACTACAAGGAGGAAGGTTTTAGGATTTCTAAGATTCAAGGTAAGAAACTATAAGATTTGGCCAAAGGCCATTCATTATGTTTAATGTTAGATTAAACTCTAACATGTGTCTATAGGGTTTTCGACAACAGTAAGGAAGCAAGGATTCAATTCAGGACTTGATTCTTAAGTCAATCGGCAACAAGGTAAGTTTTAGTATACTAATCCTACTAGGAATTGGATTTATGGCCGAATGGATTTTTATTAAATTAGTAAGTGATTAATCAAATGTAGGGATTAAGAATCTAAGCGATAGATCAGATTTCAAGATCTCAAGGAATTTGCTAAGCGAATCAGGTGTGTACCCCACACTATTTCATAATATGTTTTATGGCTATGTTTAATTAATATATGTGATATTAAGAATGTGAATATGGCTAAGGTACCATAATGTGGTACAAAGTACTCAGGTACGTTTCCTACTCCTACTAGGAATATGAAATATGTTATTTGTAACATGAGAATAAGAATGTGAACTTTGGCATATTAATGCATATTACAAAATGGGGCATATGGGTTATTGAAAGGGAAGTGAATGTGGTGACCTAAGACAACGAACACGGTGACCTAAGACCGTAGTATCCGAATGTGGTGACCTAAGACCACGATGAATCTGAATGCGGTGACCTAAGACCGCGATATCTGAATGTGGTGACCTAAGACCACAAATGTGGTGACCTAAGACCGCGATATGGAGTGTAGCGGAAGGAGGGTCGACTTAGTAGTCCCCACAGTGTGCAGGTTTGTACGGGGGAGTGTAGCGGATGGCTTATTAGGTTTGGGTTTGGGAATGCATCATAATATGTATGCTATGATATGAATGTGTAATATTTGTTATGCCTGATTCTATTATGATTTAGTGTTGTGTACACATTGAGTCTGTTGACTCACCCCGTTGTGGGACCATGTTTTTGGTGATGAGCGATGAATGGACCGGGACGGCGAGAACTTGTGGTGGCCATGCTCAACATGAAGTTTTTATTTTTATGGACTATTAATTTTTAAGTACTCCGAATTATTTGGATTTACTTGATGTAATAAGGCCATAAGGCCATAGTGCACTATTTTATTTCTGTTTGTATTTATTATGTTACGAAATTTTTATTAAGTTAAAGATTAAGTAATTTACTTTAAATGTATTCTATATGTTTTATCACCAAAAATTTAAAAGGGTTTTTATTATAAAACGATTTTGTTTTCTACTCGAGCCCAACCCAAAGCAATATTTCTTTCAAAGCACACTATTTTCCCAAAGTAACAAAAGAACTTTGAACCGGTTTACTTGAGGAACATACCAAATCTGGTCAAAGCTCGTGGGCCAGGTTTGGGATGTTTTAGTTTGGTATCAGAGCCCGTTTCAAACTCTCGGCCTGAGGTTTAAGGCCCAAAATATTTTCAAAGCGAGCCCCAATGAGTTTTATGAAAATATATTTTTGAAATAAGCAGCTTTTTCTGGCATGGCACCCAAGTCTCCGACCCGCAGTCCACCAGGTAAGTACTTCTATCCATTTGTGTGATTTATAGTATGATGTGTAGAAGGGTAGAAATGGAATGGAACGTAGATTAGCATGATAAGTACTTGAACCCTAGGACTAGTTTTCCCCAACATTTACAGAAGACTTAAGTGCCTAACTAAACAACCCTAGGGCTAAGTCGCCGAGTTAGGGTGTGGTAACCCCTGTGCGTATGTCTAGGATTGGATCCGGAAGAGCCTGGTACTTAAGCAGTCTTAGTGACTCACCTCCTCTTCGCAGGAATCCTACCTAGTGCGTAGCTACGGTTCACCCTAACCAAGAGGACTCGATCCTGGCTAAACTCAATAACTAAAACACGAAAGGGAACTAGCCGTGTTTTTATAAAAACCCTAGTTTTAAAACTCTTAAAATTACCTTTTTAATTTGTGAGAACTACTTTTACAAAATTTTCTGAAAAATTTCTGATTTATCAAAAAATTACCTAAATACCCCTGATTGTGAAATTACAGAAATGCCCTTGGTTTATAAAATGTCCAAACTACCCATAGTTTAATCAAAATTTCCTTACTTTATAAATGTCCAAAAGCCCTAATTTGCAAAATATCAAAATATCTTGATTTTGGAAAATTAAGAAATTGCCCTTGACGTACAAAATTACCAAAATGACCCTAATTCCCAAAATTTTTGCAACATCACCATTTTGGAAAACAAATTCTCAAAAATAACCCTAAAGTTTTGTAAAATCTGCAATACCCTGATTTATTGAGCTTTACAAAATTTACCCTGGTTTATTACCAAAATACCCCTGAGTTTTAAAATTATCAAAATGCCCTCAGATTTCAGAATTTCCAAAAATACCTCGGGAACACAAAATTACCAAAATACCCTTACTGACAAAATTACCAAGGAACCTTATTTTGAAAATTTACGAAAATACCCCTGTAGGATAAATTATGAAAATACCCCTGGGATAGGAATAAGGCAAAGAGTGTTTGAATAGTGAATGTGGGTGGTAGATACCATTGAATAATGAATGTGGGTGGTAGATACCATTGAATAAATATGTCTATGTTGATGAATGAATGTGCCTCTATTGAGGAATGAAGATGTCTCTGTTGATGAATGTGAATGTGATTCTCTGAATTAGAGTAGTGAACTTGAACTGAAACTTTGTATGATCGAAAGAACTACTTCTAAATATCTTTATTTCATAAAAATGCTCGCGGTTAATAAGTGGAACAAAATTCTGATGCATAAAACTTTTTAATCAGATTAAATCGCGGCGTTAGAAATGAGTTCTAGGGGACGTGAACTTAGAGATTGTGCCTAGGAAGTATGATGGTTCTATTAAGATCAGAGTGCGCAGCAATAACGTAGCGGAGTGAGTTAGATCGTATGATTGTTCTTAGTAAGTAATTTCAAGGACGAAATTATTTTAAGGGGAGTAGAACTGCAACATCCTGAACAGGGCCTATGCATTTTCGGTTTAATTGTACGAAATGACATGTCTTATGTGTTATGAACATTTTTGGAAACCTGGAAATGTATGGAAATGTTAAGTTTAAAAGAGGAAAGCGAACATTTTTGGAAACACTGGAAATGTAAGGAAATGTTAGGTTTAAAAGAGAAAAGTGAACATTTTTGGAAACCCGGAAATGATTTGGAAATGATTCAAAAGTGGAAAGTGAACATTTCTGGAAACTTGGAAATGTAATGTCAAGTTTAAAGAGGCAAACAAAAATTTCTGGAAACTTAGAAATGACTTAGAAATGTCGAGTTTTAAAGTTTAAAAGAGGAAATTAAGGCAAGGTGGCCTTAAGAAAAAAAGTATGTGAAATTTGACACGCAAACAGGCTTGGAAAAGTGGCCTGGACATGCCACTTAGGGCCTCTAGAAATGGCGCCACATGCAAGGGGATTGGGCCTGAGTTCGAGTCACAAGGAAAGCAAATAAAAGAAATTTTATTTTGCTTCCAGAAGAAGTGAGGTGGACGGCACAAGGTGTTTAAAAAGAAGAGTTTTATTCTCTTTAAATTTCGACTAATAAGGATAAATAATGGATTTTTATTTTAGATTATTTTTCAAGGAGATAATAAAGGATTATTCTTTAATTATTTTAAATTAAGAAGATAAAGTTATCAAATAAAAGAGTGATGGCCAAGAAAGGGACTCTTGGCCTAGTAAATTCGGCAATAGGAGGAAAAGTGAGGCATTTTACAATTTTTTTCTCTCCAAGCAAGCCTCTGCCGAAATTCTCTTGTCATCTTCCCCAAATTCTTTTCTGACAAAATCAAAAGTTTCCTCTCATCATTTATTCTTTCTTCTTCTTCTTTTCTTTCCAATCCATCAGAAGCTGAAACCCCAAAGAAAACCCTAGCCAATTATTCAAGGAAACTGAAATTTGGTGATACACATCTAAGCCATAGCCGAATATTTTCGTAGATCAAAGGGTGTTGCCGATTTCCATATAAAAGGGTAAGGATCTGTTATGATTATTTTCTTTCTTCTTTAAAAATAAAAAGGCAAGGTGTTAATGACATATTCATGTTGGCCGAAACTTTGAAGGAAAACTTCGGGATTTTGTGACTGTCGACTACAAGGAGGAAGGTTTTAGGATTTCTAAGATTCAAGGTAAGAAACTATAAGATTCGGCCAAAGGCCATTCATTATGTTTAATGTTAGATTAAACTCTAACATGTGTCTATAGGGTTTTCGACAACAGTAAGGAAGCAAGGATTCAATTCGGGACTTGATTCTTAAGTCAATCGGCAACAAGGTAAGTTTTAATATACTAATCCTACTAGGAATTGGATTTATGGCTGAATGGCTTTTTATTAAATTAGTAAGTGATTAATCAAATGTAGGGATTAAGAATCTAAGCGATAGATCAGATTTCAAGATCTCAAGGAATTTCCTAAGTGAATCAGGTGTGTACCCCACACTATTTCATAATATGTTTTATGGCTATGTTTAATTAATATATGTGATATTAAGAATGTGAATATGGCTAAGGTACCATAATGTGGTACAAAGTACTCAGGTACGTTTCCTACTCCTACTAGGAATATGAAATATGTTATTTGTAACATGAGAATAAGAATGTAAACTTTGGCATATTAATGCATATTACAAAATGGGGCATATGGGTTATTGAAAGGGGAAGTGAATGTGGTGACCTAAGACCACGAACACGGTGACCTAAGACCGTGGTATCTCGAATGTGGTGACCTAAGACCCACGAATCTGAATGCGGTGACCTAAGACCACGATATTTGAATGTGGTGACCTAAGACCACAAATGCGGTGACCTAAGACCGCGATATGGAGTGTAGCGGAAGGAGGGTCGACTTAGTAGTCCCCACGGTGTACAGGTTGGTATGGGGGAGTGTAGCAGATGGCTTATTAGGTTTAGGTTTGGGAATGCATCATAATATGTATGTTATGATATGAATGTGTAATATTTGTTATGCCTGATTCTATTATGATTTAGTGTTGTGTACACATTGAGTCTCATTGACTCACCCGTTGTGGGACCATGTTTTTGTGTGATGAATAAAGAATGGACCGGGACGGTAGAACTTGTGGTGGCCATGCTCAACATGAAGTTTTTATTTTTATGGACTATTAATTTTAAGTATCTCGAATTATTTGGATTTACTTGATGTAATAAGGCCATAAGGCCATAGTGCACTATTTTATTTCTATTTTTATTTATTATGTCTGAAATTTTTATTAAGTTAAAGATTAAGTAATTTACTTTAAATGTATTCTATATGTTTTATCACCTAAAATTTAAAAGGGTTGTCATTATAAAACGATTTTGTTTTCTACTCGAGCCCAACCCAAAACAATATTTCTTTCAAAACACACTATTTTCCCAAAGTAACAAAAGAACTTTGAACCGGTTTACTTGAGGAACATACCAAATCTGGTCAACGCTCGTGGGCCAGGTTTGGGGTGTTTCAGTTAAAAGCATGGTAATCAATTGTTTATTATTTACATACGTACTTACTAAGCTTTATAACTTACTCTGTTGTTTTTCGTGTTTATAATGTACTCAGGTTAGCTCGGGTTGGAAGTCGCCGAAGAACCTATCACACTATTGAGCTTACAATTTAGGTATCGATGATTTTATACTTAAGGTTATGGAATGTGTAGGGAACTTGGTCATGTGTATATGTTACTATGAGTTGTCTTAGAAAAATGACCCATGATATTCGGAGTTCATTGTTGTATAAAGCCATTTAATGTGGCCAATAAATTGGTTATGCTATAAACTCATAATGATGCATTCTATGGTTGAGTAAATTGTATGCTATGACATATTATATGTGTGTGGTGGATGCTTTGGTAGCTTTAATATGTCATGAAATGTGTCATTCAGGTTATACTCAAGTACGGGCAGGATATGGTAGAAATTGGCTTGGAAAATAACCAACTTCTTGACTACACAGGTAGATACACGACCGTTGTCTCAGCCGTGTGAAGGACATGGTCTAACACACGGGTGTGTGACTTGGTCGTGTGATCCAAAAAGAATGATGACGTCATAAACAGAGAGTTACACGGGTGGAGGACATGGGCATGTCCTGGGCCACACGGGAGGGTGTAACCGCACTACCTGCCCACACGGGCGTGTGACTCTCCAAAACAAGGAAATTTTCTAAATGTTCCAATAGTTTTTAAAGTTCTCGATTAGTCCTAAATCGCTCCCAAAGCATGTTTTGGGCCTCGTAGGCCCATTTTAGGGACTTGATGATATAAGATAAAAGTTTTAAATTTTAAATGAAAATTTATGCCTTGAATTTGTTCCGTTGCAAGTGTTATTGTCCGGTAATGCCTTGTACCCTATTTCGGCATTGAACACGGGTAAGGGGTGTTACATTTAGTGGTATCAGAGTTATGGTTTAGTCGTTTCTCGAACTAACCTAGCATGAGTAAGAGTCTAGCTATACATGCCATATGTGGACCGTGATAGTGTGATATCTCCAGGATCTAACGAAATTGTTTTGTTGAGACAGATGTGCTTTCTAACCGAGGTATTTTTGAAAATGCTGACATTGACATTGGGGTATTTGAAAATGTGTTTTTGCTAAGTTGAAATGGGGTAAGGTACAAAAAAAAGAGTTCATAATATGCATGTGATGATGTATAAAACGAAATAACCATAATTTGAGAATTTTGGGAACAATGTTACTGTCCTGGTTGAATGTCGTATTTCGATGAATTATGGTGATTTTATACAACAGATAACATGTTATAAATGTTGAGAAGTTATGAAAAAGGAATTAAATGAGTAAACCAAGTAGAACGCAGGAAATGAGTACGATCATTCAATGAAGAATTGACAGATAAGACCATGGTTGGACCATGGCAAAGTATGGAAAGTAAGACCATAGCTGGGCTATGGCATTGTGATTCCGTGTAAGACCATCTCTGGGACATGGCATCGATGTGAGACTTTGTGTAAAACCATAGTTGGACTATGGCATTAAGTGAACGACGTACTCAAACCCATAAGACATTCTGTAATTTGACAAATGTCGGTAAAAAAATTGGAAGACAAGTGTTGGAATTTAATTAGATATTAATATTGAGCTCGAGTAAGTAAATTCATTGTGTGAAATTGTGGATGACAGAAAACATTAGTATAATAAATAGATGTGTTAATTTGCTTGGAATGAACTATGTGATTATGATCATATTACATTAGTAATGAATGCTAAGTCATATGTATGTATTTATAAGAGTTAAGTTAGAGGCATTATGACCTCACCCCCCTTATCAGTGTTGCTTTATGACGAAATTTACGAGAATCATGTTGAATAAGTTTATAAGTGTGAACTAAAGATTTCAGTGGTGAAATAATTAGTAATGCAACCAGATTTGAGTATAGTGTGACAAATGAACTCAGTTTTAAAAGAAATATTAGATTTTTTTAAGAATTATACGGATTATGCAATGTCACGGTTAAAGAAGAAGTTAAATTCATACTTAAAGAATGTATGTATTAACTTGAAGTTCTTCTGAAATGATTTCTGTAGCAATAGAATAATGAGAAATCAGTGTTATTAGAGATAGACAGTGGAATAATGTTTGAATTGTAAAGATAGTTGATTGTAGTGATTATAGTCGAATGGTTTATGACGATTTCTTCTAAGTACCATATGTATTTATCTACTCTCAGAGGTATATATGACTGTATGTTTCAGATGAAATTCTTATTTTATGAAAATGTTAACTAAATATACTAATAGAAGAAAGCATGGTTGGTCTATTTGGGCTATGTTTGGCATTGTTCCATCTTACACTGGTATTCTATCTCTCTTTTGTTAAATAAAAATTGGTGATAGAATTTAGGTGATGATAGTATTCTGTTTCTACCGGCTATTGTCTGCTTAGTATACTGGGGATTATATAGCCTTGGTCACAGTTGATTATAGTACAGAAGAAAAATACTTTATTCCTGGATTTTCTCTGAGATATTATTTATCCATACAGTTAAGATGTCAACCTTATTATGGCACTATGGTTTTAATCCATGTGATGGTTGTGGCTCCAGGGTGGTTCAAAGCTTCGTTGGTTAATAATTGAAAAGTCATAATTTGACAGTTAAGATTGATTCAGATGTCTAGTTTGATTAGATTATTTGCTTGAAAGATTAGTTGAGTTATTTGCAATTGTGTTAAATAGTAAGCAACATTAATTATTTGATAAGTAATGTAACCTTTTGATGACCACAAAATTTAAAACATTGATGTTTCTAAGAGATCTGAATTTGGGATTGCTAAGATGGCTTGAACTGTCGAAAGCTTTTGAGTTAGTGATTGATTATTATCCATAGAAAACAATTACAGTCACGGATGTTCTAAGTAGGATACCTATGTGTACTTTGCTAGCGATGATTATATGATTGATTATATCGGATGATGGATAGTCGTTAGCTAAGTTAGAAACTAAATTGTGTGTATTCATCGAATTTACGAAGCCCAAAAATGTGTCAGTGAATCACAAGTTAAAAAGGGGTCAAAGTAAATTGTCTCTTGATTCAGATTTTTAAATTGGAACTGATGATTATTCATTATTTCAGGATAGGGTTCGTGTATTAAGAAACCCTGAGATTATAAAATAATTATTTGTTCATTTGGGGAGTACTAAGATGTATGATAATCTGAGATGATTGTTCTAGCGAATGAGTATGAAATGTGATACTTCTAACTATATGTCCAGATGTCTGAATTATCAACAGGTTAAAACTGATTATCAAGTACCTTCGTGGATCATTCATGATCTGTGTTATTATCTGAGTGGTGAGAAAATAAAATTTCAAATGATTTTGTGTAAAAGGAAGATGATGTCTGAATTATTATTGATCGTGTACAGAAGTGTGCACATTTCATCTCGGTATGTACAAATTACTCTTTTGATAGATCAAATTATACATGTCGGAGACTTTTAGATCAATCAGCATGCTAAACTCTAATATTTCAGATAGTTAACCCGAAAGGAAATTTTAGATCCTCGAGGAAATGTTTCGTTGTGGTGCTTTAGCATTTGAAAGTGAATGAGAAAAACAATTACCATTAATTGAGTTGTGTGTAATAATAATCTTTTAGTGCGTGTAAAGACGGCCTTGTATAGAGTGTGTACGGTTGCAATTACCGAACTCGGTTGACACTTGATCAAGCTTTGCGAGAAAAGATCCACGGGACTGATTTCACTAAAGAATTTGAACAGAAAGTGAAAGTAACTCATAACAGTTAGAAGCAGTTTCAGATTGACAGAAAATATATACAGACTTGGTGCGTAAAATCGTTCAATTTAAGATAGTGAACTAAATGTTTATGAAAGTGATAAATCGTAATTTGAACATATTTTAATCCCACATCTAGCATAGGTTTGGATGATTTAAACCTTGAATTGTGGAATTTGGTGCTCTTAATCCTTTGCTTTCATGTTTTATACTCAGGAAAGCACTGGATGATGAAAAGAACAAGAAACGAGCCTAAAACAGAGTAAATGGGCCATATCACAAAATCGACACGACCGAGGCCCAAGACCACACGACCGTGCCTCATTAACGGACCCGAGCACGGCCTGGCCACGATTCACACAGGCGTGTGCCATAGCCATGTCCTTGCCGTGACGAAGAAGAGTTTCATTAGGATTACGGTACTTAGAGGCAAAGAAAGCCATTCCAAAAGCCTATATAAACACCCTAGAGGCCAACCTTCAAGGGGGTCTAGTTAGGCGTCCAGTTAGGCTGATGAGCTGAGCCAGAGAGGCCAGAATTGTGGAATTTACTCGAAGAAAGCCAGTTGATTCATCTCAAGAAGCTGGAGTTATACTCAAGACGAAAGATCTTCTCTTCAATTCCTTCAGGGGGTTTTAGGGTTTTTCTTATGTTTTTTTTTCATATTTACTTCTGAGATGTATTCTTATATTATTATGAATTAAACCTCTCAAATACCTGAGGGGGATGAAACCTAAGACGAATCTCGTTATTATTTTTTGAACTATAGGATAAATACTTGATTTGTTCTTAATTATGTGTTCTTAATTCTTGCTTTGATATTTAAAGATATTGATTCAAGTATTGATGTGCTTAGACAGTGGAGCAAAAGTCCCTGTTTAAGAGTAGATCTAGCATAATTAAGCGAAGTTGATCGCAACCCTAGAAATAGGATGACGAAAATCTACTAGATTAGGGTCAAACCTAATATAGGAGTCTATAGATCGAGTTAATGATATTCTAGAGGTTTTAATTAAAAAGAGATTTCAATTAATCAACCTAGGGTTAGACATTAGTAGCCTCGAAAGAGGTATTAATATAAATTAGGGAATCCTACGGATCAAGTCAAGTGAATAAATCGTCTGGTTTAGAGTTAGATGACAAGTGAAGTCTAGGTGGATTCTTCCTTGGGTATTGTCTTAATCAATTGGTTTTTCCCACAAGTATTTTCCCAATTCATTCTCTTTGTCTTAGCATCTTTAGCTTAATAGTTAGTTAATTTTAGATTAAATAATAAGTCCCTTAATTCTTAGGGTAAATTATAAAAAGAAAGTTAGTATTAGTACTTTTGGTTCCTTTGGGTTTGACAATTCGGTCGCCACTAAGCTATACTACTGTTCGATAGGTGCACTTGCCTCAATCGTTGTCATAGTTAGTTTCTAGGCTCGATCATTCTTTATATAAATTTTTAAGACTTTGACATATGATCAAGTTTTTGGCGTCGTTACCGGGGAACTAAGATATTAAGAACACTCAATTTTTATTACTTTAGCCATTTTTATTTTTGCAATTTACTTTTATTTTTATTTTACTTTTAACTTTGCTAATTTTTTTTCTTTTATTTGTTCCTAGCAGGTACCTCTAGTTTATGACTAGAAGGAACCCGACAGGACCCCTGATTTATGACAGTGATATTGAAGGTACTGTTCGCAGAAATCGTAGAGAAATAAGGCGAAGCTTAAATTACATAGAAAAAGAGCAAGAAGTCAAAATTAATACCACCGAAGAGATGGCTGAGAATAATCTGCTACCTCCAGAGGCGGTCAAACATCATGCTCCTCGAACCATGTATGATTATGCTAAACCAAATTTAACAGGAACTGAGTCAAGTATTGTTAGACCTGCTATTGCTGCAAATAATTTTGAACTGAAACCTAACACTATTCATATGATACAGTAATTTGTTCAGTTTGATGGTTTCCAGGATGAAGATCCAAATAATCACTTGGCAAATTTCCTACATTTTTGCGATACTTTCAAAATAAATGGTGTTTCCACGAGGATCAATCACTATATGGGAACAAATGACTGAAAAATTTTTATTAAAATATTTTCCGCCAGCTAAAACGGCCAAGTTAAGGAATGATATCTCTTCTTTTGTGCAGATGGTTTTGGAAACACTTTACGATGCATGGGAGAGATACAAAGATCTAATGAGAAGTTGCCCACACCATGGATTACCCTTGTGGCTACAGGTCCAAAATTTTTATAATTGTGTGAACCCCTCAACCAGGCAATTAATTGATTCAGCCGCCGACGGAACCTTAAATAACAAAACACCTGAGTCTGCTTATGAGTTCATTGAAGAGATGTCACTGAATAACTATCAGTGGCAAGTCACAAGGACCAAGCCAACAAAAGCAACCAGTGTTTTCAACCTCGACACAGTAACCATGCTATCAAACCAAGTAGAATTTTTAAATAAAAAGATTGATGGTTTATGTGATTCTTTGCAGGTACATCCAGTTGTGCAATATGATACGAATGGAGGAGGGATGAGCAATACAAAATATCTACCTTACAACCCGAGCATTGAGAACGAGCAAGTTCACTATATGGGTAACAATTTTAAATCTCAAAATAACCCTTATAGTAATACTTATAATCCAGGTTGGAGGAACCACCCCAATTTTTCTTGGAGTGGTCAAGGAAACCAGATACAACAACCCCCTTCAAACTTCCAAAAACAGCCCTACCCACAGGAAAAGAAGCCAAACCTTGAGGAGATGCTGACAAAATTCATAGCGGTGTCAGAAACACATTTTCAAAACACCAAGACAACACTTAAAAATCAACAGGCATCAATTCAAGGGATCGAGAACCAATTAGGGCAACTCGCTAAGCTGATCTCTGAAAGACCACAAGGCAGCTTGCCAAGCAACACTGAGACTAACCCAAAGGAGCAACTTCAAGCTATAACAGCTCAGGATAGTGTAGGGTTAGACGAGCCTAAATTAAACCAAGAGAATTCGATAGAGAACGGTAAGGTTGAGGTAAGTCACGAGAAGCCAAAATAGGTAATTAAAGAGTACCAACCCCGTATACCTTATCCTAATGCGATAAAGAAGGACAACACAGACGAACAATTCTGTAAATTTCTTAAACTTTTACAGAAATTACATATTAACTTACTGTTTCTTGAAGCTCTTTCGCAGATGCCAGATTCAAGGAAATTTTTAAAAGAGCTTTTGACAAACAAACAGAAGTTAGACGAGGAATCGCATGTGGAATTAAACACAGTGTGCTCAGCAATGTTGCAAAATAGACTACCACGAAAATTAAAAGATCCAGGGAGTTTTACAGTTCCATGCTTAATTGGTAGATTATCTATTGATCATGCTTTAGCTGATTTAGGGGCGAGCATCAATGTTATGCCTTATAAATTGTTTAAACAACTAGGTCTAGGGAAACCCAAACAAACTAGGATGATAATTCAATTAGCTGATAAAACTATTAGAATTCATAGGGGTATAATTGAAGATGTTCTAGTAAAAATTGATAAATTTGTATTCCCAGTAGACTTTGTTGTTTTAGACATGGATGAGGACAATAGTATCCCTTAATTTTAGGAAGACCCTTTTTAGCAACTGCCAGGACTAAAATTGATGTCGGCGCAGGTGAACTCATACTTTGTGTAGGTGACGAATCAATCAGTCTCCAGGCTCTTGACTCGGCTAGGACATTGAGTAATCAAGGTGAGAAAATTAATTTTATTAATGACCATTCGGTTAAACCTTCTTTTCAGGAAGCACCACGGAACAACTCAACTGAGCCAGACCCTAGCCCTCATGCCAACAAGGAAATAAATCATGAGGAACGAAGGCTTCAGATCGATGAACCAGACGAGTGGAAGACACACTTCAAGGAGAAATTAGGAATACATGGAGCGGAACCAGCACCATTCTGTGGGACAAATGAATTTAAGATCGGAGATCAAGTATTGTTAGATAAGGCAGGCCCTCGAATACCTCTCCCTAACCCTAATACAAACAAAGAAATCACTTTTAGGGTACTCAAGGTTTTCCCATTTGGAACAGTCGAGCTAAGTAATCCTATATTCGGCACTTTTAAAGTAAACGCTACTCGACTTGAGCTATATACTGATAATAGGACTAATAGCATGAGGAAGGACTTTCAACTCCTCAAACTACCATGAATTTGCGAATGAGAGGTAAGTCTAGCTTAAGACTATAAACGAGCGCTTCTCGGGAGGCAACCCGAGCACTAACCCCATTAATTTTGACATTTTTATTTTATTATTTTATTTTCTTTTCATTTTTACTTCTAGCACCTAACTAAAAACTAACCAAAGTGCATATTTCCACACCACACGGCCTTGCACACAGTCGTGGCCGTGGTCGTGTGGATACTACGGATGTACGTACTAACATGGCAGAGATAGTATGAAACAGGACAAAAAATATCTTCAAGCGACGGGCCCTCAACTGAACACCACGGCCGTGCGATGTGGCCGTGGCTGACACTATTTTAGCTACACGGGTGTGACGACCTGTACATGGGTGTGAGAGAAACGAACGAAGCATAACAAGGATGTGCAACACGGCCATGTAACTTGACACACCCACAGTACAGGGGCGTGGGAACGTACCAGACCTGAAATTTCTATTTAAACCACCCATCTCCCCTTCTTACCTACTCCCCACCCTTCTTCTTCCTTTACATCCCCTCTCCATTTTCATTCTTTCCTTTATTCTCATAACTCTAAATCTAACAATATCCATGTCAAAGAAGCGGAAGGATCCTAGCACAGTCTCCCTCTACGAGACCGATATACATAAGTTCATGCCGGCCGCTTCATTAACTCGACGGGAAAAGGCCATTTGAGTCTATTTAACTTTTCTTTTTATTTTCCCTTCTCTTTTATTTTCTTTTTCTTTATTTTTCTTTTACTTAGTTTAATCTATTTTATTTTATTTTCTTTGATTTAGGTCCTAAAGGATGCTTGGGAATCACCACACCACAACCATAGCCACGACACCACAACCTTATAAATCACACTCACCACGCTAACCATCTAACGATAAGGACTCTCAGGTCCATTAATTTTTTCTTTTAATTTTATTTTACTTTCTATTTTCTTTCTCTTTATCTTTCTTGTCTTTAAATATATATTTAGTATATTTTGAATTATTGTCATTATTTCCTTGCTAATTCTTCACGAGCTTCCCAATTTCTTCATCTAGCGCAGAGATTGTCGGCGGCCACCACACCACGACACTCACAACTCAAGGAAGCCATCCAAATTCAGGAAGTTTCACCTCTCCCTTTCTCCTAAATTTCACATATATCTTTGTACATTGCAATGTACCTTAAGTGTGGGGTGAATATTTATTTCAAGAAAGTGCCTAACTTTCTGCATTTTTCTCAAATCCCTGAATTATACCTTAAATTATGTCTTGTTCTTTAAGTAATTTTCTCATATTACTAATTAGAATCAAATTGTGTATTGGTATGTTTTGGATTAAGTCATTGATAATTGTGCAGTGATGAATTAAACTTTAGGAGACTAGAGAATCAAGAATGATGAGTCTATTTTCAAAAATTAAAATTTTGTTAGGTTGTCTACCTGAATCTAATTATTACCTTGAAGTTTAAAATTTACAAAGTTGATATCAAAAACCCATAATTTTTGTGAGGTTTTGAGCCTTTTAGGGCATACATTCTTCCGTGCTCACCTTGTGATTATGAGCGTGTCAACATTGATTTGGTATTCTAGAACTTGCTTCGATTATACATGTCAAGACCACATCATTGATTTGATATACACAAATGATAAAGGCACTTAGGATTTAACCCATTCACTCCACTAAAAAGCTTACCCTCACAATTAACCCCTAGTGAACCCCTTTGATCCTAACAACCCTTTTTATTGACTCACCCACTAGTATTTACCCAAAAACCCAGTCTGTATTTGTTATCACCATTCCTCTTGACCACCCTTATATCCAGATTTGATTTGATCAGTTGCCTAACCATAATCTTTATTTTAGTAGTTAAATTCATCATTTCACTTGATTTGTTCTTAAAAAAAAAAAAAGATCGAAGTATATTTATTAGTTATATTTAAGAAAGCTTACATGGTTAAATTCCACATCTTGAAGAAAAATCTCGTATTATTAGTATTACAAGTTTTTATTTGATGTAATTATTTAGGATTAATTTATTTTTTTTTAGTTAGGTAAATTGTCAATTCAATCTCGATTCTAACCCTCTAATTTAGCCTTTATCCACACCTTTAACCCGAGCCCCATTACAACCCTTTTTAAAGACCTTTTGATTTGTGTATTATCTCATTTTACAGTGGTGGAGATTTGATTTTGAAGCAAGCCTATGGGATTAACTTTTCATGTTTAACTTTTGAGTGCTTAATTTCGAACCTTAAACACTTTGAGTGATTTGAGTGAATCTTTAGTGAGGATGTCAACTCTTGTCGATTTTGAATTAAAGGTAATTATTTAGGTAAAGGGAAACGCCTATGCTTTCGTGCTACAAAAACCATGACTTTGATTGTTTGAATCTTTAAGACCCTCTACTTAAATTATCAATCTATGAATTGTCTTTGAATTATGATGGAACATTATTGATGAATATTATAAATCAAGGAAGTTCATTTTAATTGTGAGTTGAGAATTTTGCTTGAGGACAAGCAAACGCTTAAGTGTGGGGTATTTGATAAACCATAATTAGAACATATTTTAATCCCACATCTAACATACTTTTGGATTATTTAGACCTTGAATTGTGGAATTTGGTGCTCTTAATCCTTTGTTTTCATGTTTTATACTCAGGAAAGCACCGGATGATGAAAAGAACGAGAAACGGGCCCAAAACAGAGTAAATGGGCCATATCACAAAATTGACACAGCCTGGGCCCAAGACCACACGGTCGTGCCTCATTAACGGACCCAAACACGGCCTGGCCACGATTCACACGGGCGTGTGCCATGGGCGTGTCCCTGTCGTGACGAATAAGAGTTTCATTCGGATTAGGGTACTTAGAGGCAAAGAAAGCCATTCCAAAAGCCTATATAAACACCCTAGAGGCCAACCTTCAAGGCGGTCCAGTTAGGCATCCAGTTAGGCCGAAGAGCCCAATTAGAGAGGCCAGAGTTATGGAATTTACTCGAAGAAAGCCAGTTGATTCATCTCAAGAAGCCAGAGTTATATGGAAGATCTTCTCTTTAATTCCTTCAGGGGGTTTTAAGGTTTTTCTTATGTTTTGTTTCATATTATTCTAATATTATTATGAACTAAACCTCTCAAACACTTGAGGGGGATGAAACCTTAGACGAATCTTGTTATTGTTTTCTGAACTATATGATAAATACTTGATTTGTTCTTAATTATGTGTTCTTAATTCTTGCTTTGATATTTCAGGATATAGATTCAAGTATTGATGTGCTTAGGCAGTGGAGCAAAAGTCCATGTTTAAGAGTAGAGCTAGCATAATTAAGTGAAGTTGATCACAACCCTAGAAATAGGTTGATGAAAATCTGTCGGATTAGGGTCAAATCTAATATGGGAGTCCATAGATCGAGTTAATGAAATTCTAGGGGTTTTAATTAGAAAGGGATTTCAATTAATCAACCTAGGGTTAGATGTTAGTAGCCTCAAAGAGGTATTAATATAAATTAAGGAATCCTACGGATCAAGTCAAGTGAATAAATCATTGGTTCAGAGTTAGATAACAAGTGAAGTCTAGGTGGATTCTTCCTCGGGTATTGTCTTGATCAATTGGTTTTTCCGACAAGTATTTCCCCAATTCATTCTCTTTGTCTTAGCATTTTTAGCTTAATGGTTAGTTAATTTTAGATTAAATAATAAATCCCTTAATTCTTAGGCTAAATAATAAAAAGAAAGTTAGTATTAGTACTTTTGGTTCCTTTGGGTTCGACAATCTGGTCTTGCCACTAAACTATACTACTGCTCAATAGGTGCACTTGCCTCAATCGTTGTCACAGTTAGTTTCTAGGCTCAATCATTCTTTATATAAATTTTTAAGACTCTGACATACGGTCTGAAAGTATAGCTGTGGAAATAGAAATTCTCGATTTAGTTATAAAGAGAAGTTGGAATTTAGTTTTATTTGATGAAAAGTGAAGAACAGATCAGAATCATAGCTTGCAAGATAAAAAAAAATAGAAGAATCTGGGGTTATGTGAGCAATTGATAAGGCACTAAGAAAACTAATCTCAAATCTAGATTCTGGTAAGATTTTTGGGGACGAAAATCCCTAAGGGGGGAGAATTTTAACATCCTAATTTTGGGTCTAGTCGGAACAGTGGTTGTGGGACCACAAATCTGACATCAAAAAATTTATTTTATTATTATTTTGATGTCTACAGTATGATACTAAAGTTGTGTGAAATCTTATAAATAAATTTCCTCGTTTGAGTGCTCAATTTGATAAAAAGGACTAAATCGCGTAAGGTGCAAAACTTGAGGTCTAATTGATAAAGGCGCTAAATATTTATAGAATTGAAAAGTATGAGCACTTGCATGGGAATTATACCAATAGAAAAGTGAGGAGACAAAGATGGACATGTAGTAGGTGAATTTGGTGAAGTTATTAAAAGGTTAAATTGCTAAATCGGTTAATAGGTGTAATAAGACAAAATAGCAAAAAGCGACCATCTTTTTTTTATATCTCTTTCTTCTCCATCGGTTCTTACCCAAGGAAATGGCCATGGAAGCTTGAAAATTTCAGCAACTTCTAACTCTCACAAGTAAGTGATTTTGATGATCATTTTTTATGATTTTTGTATTTTTGGAATCCTTGTAGCTTAATCTAGCTAATGAGGGGACTATTTTGCAAAATGGTTGAAATTCTAGGGTTTTCCATGAGCATATTCATGTTGTTTGCTGCATTTTTATGGAAAAAATGAATCTTGGTTGTTAAATAATTAACTTTTGTTAAGTGATTTTCATGAAAACACCTAAAATGGACCATTTTGTAAAAGTTGTAAAATAGGTAGTAAAATTGTGAAATAATGGAAAATGTGGGCTTCTATAACATGAAAACGGTTCGGCTATGCATGGGTAGTAAAGAAATTGAACACATTTCATTTAACGGGCCTAAGGGCAAAAGTGTAAATATGACAGTTTAGGGGTAAATATGTAGTTTAACAAAAATGTGAAATTGGGCTAATTTGAATAGCATGATGAATAAATAAATCAAATGTGTTGTTGTAGATTAAGGAAGATGAGATTTGGAATTAGATCAGGGGAAAAGCAAGATAATCGAGTAATTGACTTATTTCATCGTTTCATACCAAGGTAAGTTCGTATGTTAATCATAAATTTTTTTTTTTGAAAAATTGATGAATAATTTGTAAATTTAATTATATTAATTGCTGTACAATGAAAATTCAATGTTTGAGACTAGCGAATGCAAAGTTGAACACTTTCATTCGGTACTAAAAGATGAATTAAAGAAAAAGACCATGAATGAGTCATGGCAAAGTGTGACTAAGTGAAATCGTGGAAGACCATAGTTAGACTATGGCATTGAGATATGGTTCTATGTGAGATTGTGGAATAAAATAGCTATGGTCACATATGTAGTACTCAGTGTAGGCTACTATGTCCACCGGATAGCATATATTATTATTGGTGGGCTATGTGCAATACCACCGTGAATATGTTATTATTGGTGGGCTATGTGCAATACCACCATGAATCTGTTATTATGGGTGGGCTATGTGCCAAACCACCTTATATCCGTAATTACTCCGAAGTATTCATCGGGAAAATTCGAGTAAGTGGAATTTCATGTGAGCAATGAATTCGATATGTGATGAATTTTGGTGAGGATTAAAATGAGTAAGTGAAGTGATAAAGTTTTGTATTATTCATGCTAATCAAATTATGTTATTGAATGTGAGCATATTGTTATGAAGTTCCATGAAAGAGTGAAATTTGAAATAAAACAGTTTTGGACGGCTACAGTTGTGTAACTTTGAAAAATCACCAAAACTTGTGGAAATGGATTTTGAGGTTGAATGAGATATGAAATTAAATCTTATTGAGTCTCTTTCTACATAAAAGAAACATAATAAGAAAATTAATTTCATATGGTGAGATAATTGGATTTTAGTGAGACAGGGTCAGAATGACTTTGGAATTCCTTGTTCTAACTTGGGAAATTCATTAAACTTTGTACAAAAATAGTCATGGGATAAAACTTATATTCCTGAAATTCTTAATGAGTCTATTTTCAGGAGAAGTAAACGGGAATGTCATTCGAGTTCTGTACAATGAGATAATTAATTTTTAGTGAATAGGAGTCGGAACTATCAGATAGCAAAAGAGGGGAAACTTTAAAGAATAAACTGTACTGATTGGCTGAACCAAAAATTCTGGAAATTTTATGGTAAGAAGATATGAGTCTAGTTTCAGGGAAAAGTAGCAGATCTTAATTTAAAGTTTCATAGCTCCCAATAAAAATAATTTAGTGACTATAACTCGAGTAAACAACTCAAGATGAACATTAATGAATTTTGAAATTTTATGCAATAATGATGGTATTATCTTGAGAGCTTATAATAAGGATTGTTAAAAGCATGGTAATCAATTGTTTATTATTTACATACGTACTTACTAAGCTTTATAGCTTACTCTATTGTTTTCCGTGTTTATAATTTACTCAGGTTAGCTCGGGTTAGGAATCGCCAAAGAACCTATCACACTATTGAGCTTACACTTTAGGTATCGATGATTTTATACTTAAGGTTATGGCATGTATAGGAACTTGGTCAAGTGTATATGTTACTATGAGTTGTCCTAGAATAATGACCCACGATATTTGAAGTTTATTGTTGTATAAAGCCATTTAATGTGGCCAATAAATTGTTTATGCTATAAATTCATGATGATGCATTCTATGGTTGAGTAAATTGTATGCTATGACATATTATGTGTGTGTGGTGGATGTTTTGGTAGCTTTATATGTCATGAAATGTGTCATTCAGGTTATACTCAAGTATGGGTAGGATAGGGTAGAAATTGGCTTGGAAAGTAGCCAACTTCTTGACCACACAGGCAGAGACACGACCGTTGTCTCAGCCGTGTGGAGGACACAGGCGTGTCCTGGGCCACACGGGAGGGTGTAACCACACAGCCTGCCCACGCAGGCGTGTGACTCTCTAAAACAAGGAAATTTTCTAAATGTTCCAATAGTTTTTAAAGTTCTCGATTTAGTCCTGAATCACTCCCAAAGCATGTTTTAGGCCTTGTAGGCCCATTTTAGGGACTTGATGATATAAGATAAAAGTTTTAAAATTTAAATGAAAATTTATGCCTTGAATTTGTTCAGTAAATTTATGCCTTGAATTTGTTCAGTTGCAAGTGTTATTATCTGATAATGCCTCGTTCCCTGTTTCGGCGTTAAACACGAGTAAGGGGTGTTACATTAGCTCTTATGAGATTCTCGATTATGGCTCTTCATGAGCTTCCTATTAATTGGTTCTATGTGAGCTTCCCGATATGGCTCTCTAGAGCTTCCCGATATATGGCTATCAGGAGCTTCCTGGTTATTGGCTCTTCAGAGCTACCCATTATAGGCTTGCACGAGCTTTTTGAATATTGCTCTACTGAGTTTCCTGTTTTAGCTCGGATAAGCTTCCCATTTATGTGCTTTATACGCACTCTTAAATATAAGTTGACGAATTTATCGTATTGTACATCTTGAGTGTATTGCCCATGTATTCTGTAATACCCCGATTTTTTAGTAATTTCAGCTTTTGTAAAATTGACAAACAATGTCTATCTACTTCAATGGTTATGTGTTCTCGGTGTGTGTGTGAGGTCCCAAGTTCAAGACTTAACTTGGGAAAATTTTGGTATTTTTATGAATAAAGCTCAAACTCTGGTTAGTAGGCTTACAAGTAAAAGTTTGCAAGTAATTAACAGAATGGGCCTGCAGGTCTGGTGGTTAAGTGGATTGTTAGGGTGAAGGAGGTCTTGGGTTCAAGTATATGGGACGGTAATGGCTTTAATTTTTGCTCCTACTTTCGGCTAGAGTTGTGCCAAGATAGGAGACTGAGTGGTGGTTTGTGAATAGAACTAGTGGGAGGAAAATTAGGAAAGGATCAAACTTTCTGAGCAGTTTTCCCAAAATCCCTTTCTGTCAAAAATTGAGTATCCTCCCCTTCCATAGCCGTTTCTTCCATCTTCCTTTTCCCTTTCCCCTTTTTGTCATTTTTTCTCTCCCTTGCTACCATATTTTAATTTTGATCCTCTTTGTAGTCGCCTCGTTTCTGTGCACCACTCGTTTTCGCCTTGATTCTGTAAGATGAATAACATTGTTTTACTTTCATTGTTGGCTTATGCTGATGTGCGTCATTAATGCTGGATAGGAGAAGATTCAGAGACTCGTGGTTGTTGTTTGAACACTTAGGTTTGGGGAATTTCGGTGGCTTGATTGAAGGTAAGGTTTGGGAGATATTGGGTTTATCATCTCGATTTAGGTTCGTTTTAAACACTGATTTGGATGTTGGAATATCAATTCTTAGGTTCTGGAGTGCGCAGTGATCGTCTTAGCTTCAATCGAGACCAGGTGTGTACCCGAAAATACAGAAAATGAGGTTTCGGTGAAAGCTAAAAACCTTACTGTCGATGCCACACGGGCATGTGGTCGCCCGTGTGGTAGGCCGTGTGCAAGACTGTAAGTCACCATACGTGTGCAAGGCCGTGTGGTAGGCCGTGTGCAAGATTGTAAGTCAACATATGGACTCGACTAATTGAGCCGTGTGAGCTACACGGGCGTGTGGTCCCACACGAACGTGTGGGATTCTGGGCCAGGTCGTGTGATCCACACAGCCAAGGCCAATTTAGGCCGTGTGGGCCCCACGGGCGAGCCACATAGGCGTGTGGGCCCATTTTTCTAAAAAACGCTGTAAGGTTGTACGGGTCGCCCAAGTCGACTGTGGACCTACCATAGGGTTAGTAAGCAATACTTAGATCCCTACCATGAATGATCTGTCTGTCTGATTTCTGTACTAAGCATGTATATTGATTTGAATATATGGGTGTTAAATGCATAATAGCATGTCATTCTTGTATGTTGCATTGCATTGGGGTGGGTTGATTATGATTGGAGGAAGTACTTGAAAGGCTCTTAAGCCTGTTATCTGGCAGCTCAGCTGCAAATATCTGATTATGTGTCACATTTGGTACAACATGGTGTGTAGGGCTGGGTGGGTTGATTTTATCCCCACATGGTGCGTAGGGTTGGACGGAGTTGGTGTGTAGAGGCTGGTAGGTAGGACTCTGTTTTCTGCATATTCTGTCTGAAATGGGCTAAGGCCCTGTAATATGTCTGATTCTGTATCTGAGTGGGCTAAGGTCCACACCGTTTCTATAATGGGCTCACGCCCGAACTGTGAAAATTATGTCTGTCATCTGATATTACAGTGTGTGTATGTTTTCTGTGGGGAGTACACACTAAGTTTGCGAAAACTCACCCTTTTCTGTTAAATCTATTCAGGTAATCCCTAGCAGTAGATGAATCGGTGCGGCAGAGGACTCAGCGGTGACCACGATTCTGGACATTTTAATTATGGTTTTATTTTTCATTATGGTTTGATTAAATCTAGTTAATTTTTAAGTAATAAGGCCTTTACGTATCTTGTTTTAAATTGGAATTTATGACGTTATGGTAGTGCGGTTAGAAATAGGAAAACTCAAGTTTTCAAAGTAAACAAAGGTTTTATTAAAATACATATGAATTTGCAAATTATTTTAAAAGCTTCATCAAATGTATAAAGTTTTGAAATTGGATAATAAATAAATAAACGACACGTTTTAACGATAGCCTATGATACCTAAAGCTGGTTTTAATGCAATTACGTTTTCTAAAGCACTATCATGTGACACCGCCAGATTCAGTCATAACGTCCAGGCCGGGTTTGGGGTGTTACATATTCATCGAGTTTTCAAATGATTCAACGGGTAACGTCCTGGTAAAGGATAATATAAATCTAAATGAAATACCATGAGAATATTTAACATGCAAAAGTATGGTATACACATGTTCCTTGGAGATTCAAAATGATAAATATATGTATGTGGAAGTGGACATTGATGAGCTTATCCATATTTCTTAGTATTTATATGAACTATATAATTAACATGCTTGATGATGATTTATGTGTGATTAGGTTATTGATTTCTTTGATTTGGATTTACTATGAGCGCTTGTTTTAAATGAACATAATTGGTAAGTTAATTTCTTTTTATACGAACTTACTAAGCATTTGAAATACTTACTCGATTTTCTTTCCTTTGTTTTATAGTGCTCGGAAGTTTATAAAGGTTGGAAATTGATCGGAGCATCATCACATTATCCTTCAGCTAGTTTTGGTACAAATAGCAAACTCATTTTGGTATAACGGCATGTATAGGATAACTTGGCAAATGTTGGCATGTAAATGGTTGTTTGTAATCAAACCATTGGAATGGCTAATAAATGTATGTTTAGTGTATATATATATGAGGTTATATAATGAGTAATATATGTGTGCTTGGTATGGTTAGATTGAATTATGGTAAACATATATGTTCTACAAAAGGTAAGTTTGAATACGTAAATACATGTGATGATATATTATTCATAATGTTAATGTAGGCTTGGTTTTAATGTCTTAAATTGATTGGTATAAATATGAAAGTATTGATGTAGGTTGAAGACAATTTGGTTAAGAAAAAATGTCAGGCAAATGACCTATTTTTGTCCACAAGCGTAGACACAAGGGCGTGTGTCTCAACCGTGTGTGACATATGGCCATGTGCACGGGCATTTTGTTTGGCCGTGTGTCCCCTACATCTTAAAAATTGAGAAACAGAAAGCTTAGAATTGGTCACACAGGTAGAGACACGAGCCTATGTCTAACACCCCTTACCCGTAGCCAACGTCAGAACATGTTATGAGGCATTACCTAACTTATTCCCATACGTACGTTCCATTCCGAAACATAAAAGTCCTTTCAAATTTAAAACTTTTCAAACTTCCTTATGACAACTTTATTATCGGCTTACGAGGCCCAAAACACATCTTAGAAACAATTTGAGATCATTTCGAGTTCCTTAGAAAACCATAGAAAATGTTATTAAAAAAATAGGGCCACACGCACGTGTGAAGAGAGACACACCTATGCGGGTAGGCCGTGTAGTCACACATGCCCATGTCCCTAGTCTATGTGGATTTTATTTTTCACTTTGAACCTATAGGGGTTTTCACACGGCCGGACACACGCCCGTGTCCATGGCCTGTATCGATCACACGGCCTAGACACGCCCGTGTGTAAAAACCTTGACATTTTATTTCTGACATCATCACCCCATAAGTGTCACACGGCCAAGGCACACGCCTGTGTCCTTCGACCGTGTGGCGAATTAAATGCCTAATTTCAGGTGTATACTTCACACGGCCTGGGCACATGCCCATGCTCTATGGCCGTGTCTTCCACACGGTTGAGACACACAACCGTGTCTCAGCCCGTGTGGTTACTAATAGGCATACTAACTTGCCAACTTAGCATGCAGGGGTACACACAGCCTGTCAACATGCCCATGGGGCTGACCGTGTGGACAATTATAAGGCTATCTACCAAGCCAATTGCCACCCTACAAAGCAACCACACTTATACCATTTCATTGCATCATGACCATAAGGCACTTCCAATGCCCAAAATCAAGTCATCCGCATATAGATTTAAACTATATTCATTATGCATATTCCTTACTCATTTATCATCCAAACACACAAGCATGTACTTCATAAACTTCTTCACCTTTTGAATATATAAAACTTATCAAGTATTGGCCAATTTCCAATGGCCATTTACAAAATGAATTTAATGACATTAATAGCCACAACTTGGCTAATCAATATGACATATCACAAATGTAACCAAATTCCTGTACATGCCATACTCAAAATTAATCAAACTTTGCTATACCAAAGAGGAGTTAATAGTGTGATTCAGAGTTAGCCTGGCGATACTACAAGGAAAAGGGAAATGAGAGGGGTAAGCATAAAGCTTAGTAAGTTTGCATGAAATAAATAGCAACATAAAGGCTCTTAATGTCATCCATCCATTACATTGAATAAAAGAAAACACAAAGCCTCAAGCAAGTTGCCATAACTTACTCATGCTTACTCTTACCAATTACAAGTCATATATCGTGAACATTTCTTGTGAATTACTCACATGTACCTGTATCACTTCATCACATAGCTTTAGCACTAATTTCATCTCTGTTATAAGCTTAACTATTTATTTCGTTGAATCAATTGGAATACCCGAGAATACACAATCATCATCATACACGTAAATACGACGCTAATGCCATATCCCAGATATAGTCTTATACGGGATCTCATATCGATATCGATGCCATATCCCAGATATGGTCTTATACAATTTTCATATTCGATGCCGATGCCATATCCCAGATATGGTCTTTTATGGGATCTCAATTCGATGCCGAGGCCATGTCCCAAACATGGTCTTATATGGGACCTTACCAATCTCATGTCTTGATGATGATATCCTCTTACTTCTTAAATTCCAACTGGGACCTCAACATCATAAATTTTCATCATTTTCTCATTTAACATCATTACTCAATTTCATAGAAATAATATACATCTTCATGAATATCAAACATTTCAAAACTTAATAACATGATGTTGAATTTATTACACACAAACTTACCTCAATACCAAAATAGGCCAATCTGCCGGTCTAGTCCGAAACCTTGCCTTTTCCTCGGTCAAGGTTAATTTCTCGTTCTTCTTGATCTATAATAACAAATTCACCCATTTAATTACCACATTAATCAACACATTTCAATAATCATACTTTAGCAAAATTACTGTTTTGCCCTTAGACTTTCACAAAATTACTAGTTTACCTTTAAGCTCGTAAATCGATTCTAATCAAACTTCCTCCTTTAACAAGCCTACCTGAACATTTATTACTCTTATAGAAACTCCCAATACTCATTATTTCACACATTTAATACCTATTTTACAACCTTTATAAAAATGTCCTTTTAGGTGTTTTCATGGAAACACCTTTCACAAAAGTTGTTTATTTAACAACTAAGACTCATTTTCTTCCATGAAATTTGAGAAATCAACACTGATGCTCTCATGGAAAAACCCTAGGTTTTCAACCATTTGAAAAATAGTCCCCTCGTTAGCTAGCTCAAAGCTACAATGGTCTCAAAAGTATAAAAATCATCAAAAATAATCAGCAAGATGACTTACTTATGAGGGTGAGGAGTTGCTAAAAATTTTCAAGCTTTCACGGTTGTTTTTCTTGGAAAAAATCGGTGGGGTGAAGGATGAGAAAAGATGATATCTTTTCTTCTCTTTATTTTATTATATTATATCAATTTAACTACCTAATTACTACCAACTTTGACTTATTTTTCAACTCTTTGTCCCCTATGGCCGGCCAACCATTATTTGAGGGGCTAATTGCACTTTAAAGACTTCCAATTTAATATTCTATAGCTATTTGGCACTTGTGGCTTGCAAAGTAGAACTTTCGCACTTTATGCGATTTAGTCTTTTTTCGAAATTAAGCATGCAATAGCTAAAAGTAATGCACCAAAATTTTCATGCACCCATATAATCATGCTATAACTCATAAAATAATATTAAAATAATTTTCTTCAATCTCGGATTAGTGGTCCCGAAACCACTGTTTCGACTAGCCCCTAAATTGGGCTATTACACTCTCTCAACCGTGTGAGACACACAACCCAACACTCAGCCGTGTGTCTTAGCCGTGTAAAACCTGCACTTAATTTTTGAAAATTGAATTCCCCACACGGCCTAGCACACAGGCGTATGGTTGGCTGTGTGACCTAAGCCAGAGTGTAACACCCCGTACCCAAGACCGATGCTAGGACTGGATATGAGACATTACCATGCTTGCTCTCACATGAACCTACACTTACGGGCTGTAAAATTTCATTCCGACTTAAAACTTATCTTTCTTAGACTAATCATACATTTCATGGGCCTACGAGGCCTTAAGCACAAGTCTGAAACTTTTGGGACTTAGTCAAAAACTCTTCCTTAAAGCAAGGTTCACACACCCATTTGACATGGGACACACCCATGTACCCTTAGACACGCCCAGGCCTACAACCGTAGGGAGTTACTGACTTCATTCACACGATCTTGACACGCCTGTGTCTTCCAACCGTGGGAATCTACTGACTTGATCCACACGGCTTAGGCACACGCCCATATCCAAACCGTGTGTCCTACACGGCTCATACAAACTGCCGTGGGGAGTAACCGTGGCCTATCCTGTTTTAAAACAATAAGGTGTGGGGTATACACGGCCTAGACACACGCCCGTGTGTCTAACCATGTGGGCACTTAAAGGCTATTTACCAAGCCATTCACCACCCTGAAACTATGATCAGCCAATACATTTTCAATAACAATATTACATACTTCATTGACTTCAATAAACATACATACATAGTCAATTTGGCCAATCACTTAGTCATTTACAAAAGAATAATAATTTAATAACTTATACATTATCCCTTCTTAAAACATATTCTCAAAATGAATGCTCCCTTACATGCCATGCTTAGTAAAGTAATTTGGCTATACCAAAATAAGGATTGATAGTGTGCTACGAGCTCCGACTCCGACGATCCACAAGTTAGCTTGGCGGGTCTACATAAAAAAATTAGACGTAAGCACGTAGCTTAGTAAGTTTGCATGTGAGACACATATTAGATAAAATTGCTTAATATAAACCATTTGACATAACAATGGTATCATAATATCAGCTATAAAGCTTACTTACTCATACATAATTCTTACTTGTCTCATGATACTTACATTTCTCCTACTTGTAAGTTAAACAAGGTGCCTGTATCACTTGATTAATCTAATCAACATACTTTAACATAAAAATCAAGATCTCTAATTCATCATTCATAATATAAATATTACTTAATTTCACTCAATGATAACTTTGCTTTCTTAGCTTCTTGTTATCTCATTTTAACTTACTCATTTACCCAATGAATTTCTATGAATAACCAAGGATACTAAATCTTTTGCCATGAACTTGATGCCAAAACCATATCCTAGATATGGACTTACATGAAATATCTCTTCTTGAATCAATGCCAAGCTTACCTTGGACTTACATGATAACTTGCTTGATAACTTGATCAATGCCAAGCTTGAGTCCTTGGACTTACATGATAACTTGTTCAATGCCAAGCTTGAGTCCTTGGACTTACATGATAACTTGTTTGATAACTTAATCAATGCCAAGCTTGAGTCATTGGACTTACATGATAACTTGTTCATACTTATTATCATCGATTTCTTGGTTGAACATAACTTTAAACATTTCATGAAAATAGTGCACATTATACTAAGCAATTCAATGATAACAATCATAAAGCTTAGAAATCATACAAACTTACCTCGATATACAAAATGTATGTAGATATGCAATTCAGTCCTCGACTTTGTTCTTGCCTCGGTTTTGATCCGGGCTTCGTTTTTCTTGATCTATAGTCATAAATAGACCATTTAATAATCATATTGACTAAATTGACTCAGAACTCATACTTTGGCAAAATTACTATTTTGCCCCTATATTTTCTCATATTTACACTTTTACCCCTTGGCTCATAAAAATGATTTTCATACAATTTTCTTAATCTACATGCTTAGCTAATTAATAGTCTCAACTATAGCAATCATCAATTTTCACAAAATCACACATGTATGACTAAACTTAAGATTTTCACAATCAAGTCCCTAAATGCATTTTCATCGAAAATCACTTAACAAAAGATGTTTCTACTACATCAAGCTTTCATAATCTTCCATAAAACCTCAAAATACATGCATATCATACATGAACACATTTTTGAACATCCATTATAGCTCATCAAATAGCTAAAAATAGTTTACTCATGTTACCAGGACTTCAAAATACGAAGAATATCAAAAATCGGGCTTAGGAGTACTTACTAGCAAGCTTGAAATATTGAAAGAGCCCTAACAATGGCTATTAGGATTTTCGGCAGCTTGGGGAAGAAGATGAATGGATTTTTGTCATCTTTTCCCATTTTAATCATTTAATAGTTAAATGACCAAAATGCCCCTCTCTTTAAAAATTTCCATAAAAATATCTCATGACCAATTTTGTCCAAAATTTAAATTTTGGGCAAATTGCTATTTAAGGGCTTATAATTATTATCCTAAAGCTATTTCATACAAAAAGCTTCTAGAAACTCATATTTTACAACTTTTGCAATTTAGTCTTTTGGACCATTTAACCATAATTTAGCAAAATTGCTTCATGAAACTCTCATACTAGCATGTAATCATGACATAAACTTTAAAAAACTCATAAATTCATCTCGGTTTTGTGGTCTCGCACCACTATTCCAACTAGGCCCTAAATCGGGCTATTACAATTCTCCTCCTTAGGGATTTTCGTCCTCAAAAATCTTACTAGCAAAATGGTTTGGATACTGGTTTCTCATACTCTCTTCTAGTTCCCACGTAGCTTCTTCTATTCCATGTCTCGCCACAATACTTTCACTAAGGCAATACTTTTATTTCTCAATTACTTGACTTTCCGAGCCAAAATCTTGACTGGTTCTTCACCATAAGCCAAAATCTGATCGGTAGCGTCTCAATATTGACACGTGAAACACATCATGTATCTTTTCTAATTCTGATGGCAAAGCCAACCGATAAGCTACCAGCCCAACTCTCTCAGTAATCTCGTAAAGTCCAATGAAACGTGGACTCAACTTGCCATTCCGGCCAAATCTGAGAACTTTTCTCCACTGTGACACTTTCAAGAAATCTTTATCCCCAACTTGATACTCTATCTCTTTTCTTTTTAAATCCGAATAGGATTTCTGTCTGTCTGATGCGGCCTTTAAACATTCTCGTATTATCTTCACTTTCGCTTCAGCTTCTCTAACCAAATCAACCCCGTGAATTTGGTTTTCTTTGAGTTCAGTCCAAAACAAAGGCATTCTGCACTTACGCCCATATAGAGCCTCATAAGGCGCCATTTTTAAGCTCGACTGAAAGCTATTATTATAAGCGAATTCTACCAATGGGAGAAGCTTTTCCCAACTGCCTTGGAATTCTAAAATACAACATCTGAGCATATCCTCGAGTACTTGAATTAATCTCTCTGACTGACCATCGGTTTGAGGATGAAAAGCCGTACTAAAGCTTAACTTTGTACCCAAGGCTTCTTGCAGCTTTTTCCAAAGTCTGGAGGTGAATCTCGGATCTCTATCTGATATGATCGATAAGGGAACTCCGTGAAGCCTTACTATTTCTGAAATCAACTCGTATAGGTATAAAATGGGCTAACTTCGTGAGTCTATCAACTACAACCCATAGAGTATCTTTCTTACTTGGAGACAACGGTAAACCTATTACAAAATCCATGGTGATATGGTCCCATTTCCACTCAGGAACCAAGATGGGCTGAAGCAAACCCGAAGGTACTTGGTGTTCAGCCCTTACTTACTGACAAATCACGCACTTGGAAACAAACTCTGAAATGTCTTTCTTCATTTTTGGCCACCAATACAGTCGCTTCAAGTCATTATAAATCTTAGTACTACTCGGATGTATAGATAAACATCCGTTATGTGCCTCGTGCAAAATTCTCTGAATAAGCTCTTCTTTTCTCGATACACAAACTTTATCTCTAAACATCAAGTATCCATCAGGATTACTCTGAAAGTAAGATTCAATATCTGACTCTCATTGAGCTCTCTTGACTTAATCGTTATCTTCTTTTTGAGCTTTAAAGATCTCTTGAAGAAACATTGGTCTAGCTCTTAATTCAGCTAGAATAGAATCATCATCAGATAAGGTCATTCGCAAATTCATTGCCCTTAATGCAAAAAGGGATTTCCTGCTCAAAGCATCGGCAACCACATTCGCCTTTCCTGGATGGTAGGCAATGACCAACTCATAGTCTTTTATCAACTCTAACCATCTCCGTTGCATTAAGTTCAACTCTTTCTGCATCATCAAATATTTCAGACTTTTGTGATCAGTAAAAATCTGACATCTTTCACCATATAAATGGTGTCTCCAAACCTTCAAAGTGAAGACTATAGCTGCTAATTCTAGATCATGCGTCGGATAATTCTTCCCATGAGGTTTCAACTATCTAGAGGCATAAACGATCACCTTGCCTTCTTACATAAGCACACAGCCTAATCCATTTAAGGATGCGTCGCTGTAAATTATAAATTCTATCCCTGACTCGGGTTGTACTAAAATTGGAGCTTCTTTCAACATTGCCTTCAGTTTCTCAAAACTTTGTTGGCATCTTTCTGTCCACTCAAACTTCACATTTTTCTGTAACAATTTAGTCATCAGGGTTGCAATCATAGAAAACCCCTTGACAAATCGTCTGTAATAGCCAGCTAAGCCTAGAAAACTTCTAATCTCAGAGATGTTCTTAGGTGGCTTCCAGTCCATTATGGCCGAGATTTTACTTGGATCTACTCGAACTTCATCTTTCGATAAAATATGTCCAAGAAATCCTACTTCCTTGAGCCAAAACTCGCTTTTACTGAACTTGGCATATAACTGATTTTCTCGAAGAGTCTGTAAAACTATCCGCAGATGTTCAGCATGCTCATTCTCATTTCTGGAATAAATCAGTATGTCATCAATAAAAATGACTACAAACTTGTCAAGGTATGGCCTAAAGATGCGGTTCATTAAGTCCATGAATACCGCAGGTGCATTGGTCAACCCAAAGGGCATGACTAAAAATTCATAATGCCCATACCTTGCTCGAAAGGCAGTCTTGGATACATCTGAATCTTTCACTCTCAGTTGGTAGTACCCTGATCTCAAATCTATTTTGGAGAACACAATAGCTCCTTTCAATTGATCGAACAAATCATCGATCCTAGGCAAAGGGTACTTGTTCTTTACTGTCACTTTATTAAGCTGACGATAGTCTATGCACAATCTCATGGTGCCATCTTTCTTTTTCACAAATAGAATTGGAGCACCCCATGGTGAAAAACTTAATCTTGCAAAGCCCTTGTCTGTCAACTCTTGCAACTGTGTCTTTAGCTCTTTCAACTCTGTTGGAGCCATTCTGTAAGGAGTAATAGATATCGGTGCAGTACCGGGAGCTAGCTCAATGCTGAACTCAACATATCCAACTGGTGGTAGTCCTGGCAATTGCTCAGGGAAAACATCCAAGTACTCACATACTATTGGCACTGACTCAATTTTTAGCTCTGTCTTTTTATCATTCATCACAAAGGCCAGATATGCTCTATACCCTTTTCTTAAACATCTCTGTGCCGTCATATAAGAAATCATTACTGATAATCCATCTTGTTCATCTGATTCTACATGAAGAGTATCCCCATTCTCACATTTCAGCTCAATGTATTTCTTCCCACAATAAACTATCACATCGTGGGTAGTCAACCAGTCCATACTGTAACACCCCAAACCCGGTCAAAATGTTATGACCAAATTCGGATTGCTACAGAAGGAGAAGATTGGAAAACTTTGGAAAACCCCGTGAATTTGTGGAATCCGTTTAGAGAAATCTGTTAAAAAAACTTATTTGTGTATCTAATCTGTTTTGTTAATACCAACCTTGCCATTAAAACCAAAAATATTCTTTTAAATTAACTAAATCAATTGAATACTAAAAACAGGCTTAATTCTGTCAAAACCAAACTTAGAGAAGTATTTGAGGGGTGACAATTTTAAAAATGAATTTTAAAGGTGCTTGATTTCTTTTGTAGATAACATCTGAAACGTTAAGAAAAAAATTCCAAGTTTTATCTGTTAACTGCTTAATATCCGTTTGACGTAAATTTGGAAAACTTTTTGTTATGCTCTTAGGAAAACCTCATTTTCAATTATTCATAGTACGAATAAAATCAAGGTATAAACAAATCCCAAATTAAAGTTTAAGCGGCCATATTACAAATCCAAAACCCAAAGATTAAACAAAATAAAGTTAAAGTTCAATTTTACTAAAGAAACTGCAACGCATGGCCACCTCGAGTCCGTCTCGGCCCAAAACCCGCCATTTACTGATCACCTGCAAAATTAGCAAGGGGTGAGTCAACGTGACCCAGTGTGTACATTCCCCATGCAACGCAATTTGGGCCTTAGCCCACTCAATACAGTTCCTGTTATGTGCATGCAATGCAACCCATCCCGGATCAACTCTCCATCCAAACACCCGTCATGCCACTGTGGTTCATAACCACCGTGGTCCTAGACCACTCGTGACCGTAGCCACTCGTGACAAAGTCACTGTAATATAATCGTGGGGTCAACCCGCCGTGGTCATAGACCACCGTGACGATCTCTAGCAATAAAGCATACGTGGGGCCAACCCACTGTGGTCATAGATCACCGAGACAAGTCACTAATATAAGCAATCGTGGTATTAACCACCGTGGTACTTGACCACTCGTTACAATAGTCACTCATCAGTTTACCCGTGGTTTAACCACCGTGATACTTAGACCACTCGTGACAAAAGTCACTCATGACCGTAGTCACTGATTCTCCCTCTTCCATCAATCAATCCCGAGCCCATGCTCTTTTTCATTGTGCACAATATGTATGTATGCAATGCAACACATCAGCATATACAGATTATATTTCATACATGTCAACATCAAGATATACATACGAACATATTACTGTATCGAAGAATTTACCCGGCGTCTCCCACCTTTACCCGTAAGGGTGTTTAATCTATCATATCAATTATTTCGGCTTTTCATCTTCTTTCAGTTAATAACATAATGACAACAAAAATGAAGGCGTGTGAGTAGTACACACCTGGTAACACGTAATATCACACTCTCTACGCCAACACTATCGCTAATCGAAACCACAGCTATCTGCCTACGATTTTGTCCAGAAGCTGGCCCACAACCTGGTGGCCAATCTCGAACTGCTGACACTGCTCGCTTCTTAAACTTAGGGGCTGGGTTTACGGGTCCAACCCCCTCCTTAGAATTGCTGGCATTCGAGTCCATGGAACAAATCTTGGTCAGAAGACCGAGTTAACACCTAGGGTAAATGTGAATAGATTAACACGTTAGCAGAAAAGATCTCCCTACCTAGATCGACAAAAGTCGAAGCTTTAGGCTTTATCCACAAGTCAAGCGAATCTCGAAAGTCTCCAAAGGAATGCGACACCTCCTTCCACCTACATTCGGCCAAGCCCTCAAACATTAGGCCAATTAGCCATTCGGCTTTGGCTCCCCAAAACCAAAAGAGAAGATAAAGATACAGAAGAAATCATCACTAACCTTAACACAGAAGATCCAGTTATCACATTCAGCTTTGGCTCCCCAAAACCAAAAGAGAAGATAAAGATACAGAAGAAATCATCACTAACCTTAACACAGAAGATCCAGTTATCACCTAAGAGGATTCGGCACAAGCACAGTAGAAGAGAAGATTCAGCAAAGTAGGGAAGAAGATGAAAGAGCCGAAAAAACTACCAATGAAACTTAGGAGTTTTCGATTTTAGAAGTGATCAAAAGAAAAGATGAATAAGAAAAGGCCAAGAAGATTCGGTTTGTAGAGAGAAATCAGAGAAGAGAACTTTGGATGGGGATATTCGGCTATTGTACAGAGAATGACGATGAGAATGGAGTTAGGGGTTTTCGGATTTGAAATAGAAAAAGGAAAAAGAAGAAAAGATGAATAATAGATGCGGTTATGGTGCTCAAAGGGAAACGAAGAAAAGGGAAAAAGGGTTTCAGCTTTCAGAGAGAACAAGAAGAAGAAGAAGGAAGAATCATGGAGAGTGTGAATCAAGAGAAATTCGACAATAGTGAGAGATTTTTGTTTCAGAGAAAAGAAAATGAGAAGAAAAATAAAACTCAAAGCAAAAAGAACCCACTTGGACACCTTAGACACTTTCGGCACAAGGCAACACAAACCACATTCGATACCTACCTCCCAAACCCGAAATTTGCACAAAAATGACACTACAGGGTCCTATGGCCAATGTAAATTTCGGCACACTCCAACATAGGCGAAACTGATCCCCTCTCCTGCACCAAGCATTTGAATTCCGGCCACCACTTACACCCTTTGCTCAATCCCCTATTTTTCTCCTTAATTTTATCCTGATCACCCATTCAAACTTGTTTGAATAATTCAAACTCCTTGAATTGCTCCCTTCCACTCATTCAAAGATATTAACCCATTCAACACTCATCCACCAGAGTCCCTACTGAGTGCAACTCTCCTTTGCCTTGGCGTCAAAAAGAAATCCCCAAAAGGGAATTCCTACAGCTCGAACCAAGTCCCTCCAGCTTCCTTGAGGCGTCACTTCCCTGAGCTCTAAGTGGCACCTCATTGCCACCTTGCTAAGGCATTCCCTAGTGTCATCCAACACAAATGATATCCCTTAAGGCCCAATTCAGCTAGCTTCCCTAAAAGTGCTAAAAAAGCAGATTTTCACCAAGACTCCGGCTTACCCCTAACTCATTCCTGGACCCTAAAGTACCCTAAACTAGCATGTCAGACATAGTATTCACATACAAACATATAAAATGCAAAGGCCCTGATTTAGGATGTTACAGTTCTACCCCCTTAAAATAATTTTGGCCTCGAAATTACCTGGTCAAAAGAGTTGAGGGTATTGCGGCCGCATAACATCCTCTGACTCCCACGTAGCTTCTTCTGATCCATGGTTCCGCCACAAGACCTTCACCAAAGGAACTGATTTCCTACGCAATACTTTGACATCCCGATCCAAGATCTGCACTGGTTCCTCCTCAAAAGATAAGTCTGGGCTTACTTCAATTTCTTCCACTGGCACAATATGAGACGGATCCGAACGGTAGTGTCTAAGCATAGAAACATGGAATACATCATGGATCTGACTCAACTCTAAAGGTAACTCGAGCTGATAGGCTACTGGTCCCACACACCTCACTACTTGATAAGGCTCAATGAATCTGGGACTCAGCTTACCCTTCCGTCCAAACCTTAGAACTTTTTTCCACGGTGAAACCTTTAAGAAAACCCGATCACCTACTACAAATTCTATGTCTTTTCGCTTAAGATCCGCATAAGATTTCTGCCTGTCGAAAGCCTCCTTCAACTGAGTTCGGATCAACTTAACTCTCTCCTCTATCTCAGTAACTAATTCTGGTCCCAACATCTGACGCTCATCTAACTCTATCCAACAAGTAGGAGTACGACACTTCTGTCCATACAACGCTTCATAGGGCGCCATCTGAATACTAGACTGGTAGTTGTTATTGTATGAGAATTCTACCAACGGTAGAAACTCCTCCCAACTACCCCTGAAGTCAATGACACAGCCCCTCAACATATCTTCCAAGATTTGAATTACCCTCTAGGACTGACCATCAGTCTACAGATGAAACGCTGTGCTGAAATCTAACCTTGTGCCTAATGCCTGATGCAACGCCTTCCAGAACCTCGACGTAAACCTGGGGTCTCTGTCTGATATGATAGACATAGGTACCCCATGTAACCTCACAACCTCTGCCACATAAAGTTTGGCTAACTTCTGCAATGAGTAATCAACCCGAACCAGAATGAAGTGAGCGGATTTCGTCAATCGATCCACAATTACCCACACTGAATCTTTCTTCGTAGGCGTAAGGGGCAGCCCACTCACAAAATCCATCGTTATCCTCTCCCACTTCCAAAGTGGTATCTTCGATGGCTGTAGCAACCCTGAAGGCACTTGGTGTTCTGCCTTCACTTGCTGACACGTTAAGCATTTACCCACATACTCAGTCACCTCTTGCTTCAGACCCGACCACCAAAACTGTTCTCGCAGATCCCTATACATCTTGCTTCGAGCAGGATGCATAGCATATGGGCTACTATGCGCCTCCTATAGAATCTTCCGCCTGAATTCGGAATCCTTCTGCATACAAGCTTTCCCTCGAAAACATAGTATCCCATCATTGTTCACACTAAAATCTTCTGTCTTACCACTTGCCACTAACTGAAGTTTCGAGCTTAGCGATTCATCAGACAATTGCTTTTCTTTAATCTGACTGACCCAAGAAGGCTTCACTTACAATTCTGCTAACACACTTCCATCATCATACAAGCTGAGATGGGCGAACATTGCCCTTAAGTCCGATATCACTTTACGACTCAATGCGTCTGCCACTACATTAGCTTTACCCGAGTGATATTCAATCGAGCAATCATAATCCTTTAACAACTCAACCCAGCATCACTGCCTTAGATTCAACTCCTTTTGGGTAAGGAGATACTTCAAGCTCTTGTGGTCCGTGTAGATAACGGACTTCTCCCCATATAAATAATGTCTCCAGGTCTTCAAAGCAAACACTACTGCCGCCAATTCTAGATCATGCGTGGGATAATTCACTTCATGCGGTCTCAACTGCCGAGACGCATATGCCACCACCTTCCCTTCTTGCATCAACACACATCCCAATCCTGTATGCGATGCATCGCAGTAGACAACAAACTCCTTCCCAGCCTCAGGTTGAATTAACACGGGAGCCTCAGTTAAAATCCTCTTTAGTTTCTTAAAACTTTCCTGTTGTTTATCTGACCATACAAACGATATACCTTTTCGTAGCAACTTGGTTAATGGTTCAGCAATTAATGAAAACCCCTCAACGAACCTCCTGTAGTACCCAGCCAAACAAGAAAACTCTGAATTTCTGCCACAGACTTAGGCGGTTTCCAATCCAACACAGCTTTAATTTTTCGAGGGTCAACCCTAATCCCTTAAGCAGACACCACATGACCCAGGAAAGTAACTTCCTTCAGCCAGAATTCACACTTACTAAATTTAACGTACAGCTATTTCTCCCTCAGAATTTGTAGGACCACTCGAAGATGCGAAGCATGCTCCTTTTCCAATCCTGAATAAACCAAGATATCGCCTATAAATACCATAACAAACCGGTCCAAATAGGGTTGGAATACCTGGTTCATCATATCCATAAACGCTGCTAGTGCATCGGTCAACCCAAACGGCATAACCAAGAACTCGTAGTGACCATAACGAGTTCAGAAAGCTGTCTTATGGATATCTGTCTCTTTGACCTTATGTTGGTGATACCCTGACCTCATGTCTATCTTTGAAAAGACCGTAGCGCCTCGCAACTAATCGAACAGGTCATCGATTCTAGGCAGCTGGTACTTGTTCAACTACCTATAGTCAATGCACATCCGTATTGATCCATCATTCTTTTTAACAAATAACACCGGCGCTTCCCAATATGACACACTGGGTCGAATAAAACCCCGATCCAATAGCTCCTGAATTTGGGCTTTCAGTTCCACTAACTCCTTTGGCGCCATTCTATATGGAGCAATAGACACCGGCGCTGTTCTAGGAAAAAGATCAATCCCAAATTCTACCTCTCGATCAGGAGGTATCCCTGGAAACTCTTCTGGAAAAACATCGGGAAATTGCCTCACCGTTCTGACATCCCCTACAGTCAACTCCTTGGCCTCCAGTGCACAGACATACGTTAAGAAGGCCTCGCATCCTTTCCTCACCATTCGTTCAGCCTTTAGAGCGGACACTACATTAGACAAGTAGTTCCTCCTTTCACCTATCACCACCACCCCATCATCCTCAGGAGTCCTTAACACCATGCGCTTGGCAGCACAATCCAAGTTTGCTTGGTACTTCACTAGCCAGTCCATACCCAAGATTAAATCAAACTCCCCGAACGGCAGTTCCATTAGATCAGTCGGGAAAACCATCTCTTGTACTTCTAGAGGTACATCCCTAAAGAGTTTATTCACAACTAAAGATTGTCCTAAAGGGCTAAGTACAGTCATCTCCCTAGAAACAGTCTCAAAGTCTATGTTAAGAGTTCCAGATACAGTCTTTACAATGTAAGAATGCGTTGATCCAATATCAATCAATGTAGAAAAAGGCAGGCCATAAATAAAGAACGCACCGGTTATGACGTCCGGCGCGTCGCCCTCCTCTCGGCATTTAGCAGCATAAACTAACCCAGGTTGCCTTGCATTTGTATTCCCAGCACCTCTGCCCGGTGCTCTACGTCCACGCCCAAAACCATAACCTCCCTTGGCCGGACCAAGGCCTCTCTGTGGCTGCTGACCACCTCTACCAGGCTGAACATAATTCTGACTTGCGGGTCAAACCTTATTTGGCTCCTGCGGACAGTCTTTTACCCGATGATTACTGCCCCACATCTAAAACATCCATTACTTCTTGCCCAACACTCCCTAAAATAAAACTTCCCACACGTAGCACATTGCGGAGGCCTACTAGTAATAGCGGGCCTCACAGCTCGACCTGGCCCATCCAACCTAGGCCTCTTCTGAAAGTTCCCAGTGGATCTTGATGGTCCAAAACTTCTTTTATTTCTACCCTTATCCCCATCCTGATTCTGTCTTTCTGAACGCTTCGCATCTTCCACTATCTTAGCCTTCTCAACCAGAACATCGAATTCCTTTTCTCGTTGCGGAGCTATCAGTACTCGCAACTCATCCCTCAAGCCATCCTTAAATTAAACACAACGTTCATGATCCGTAGACACAATACCACGAGCATACCGGCTTAGACGCAAGAATTCTGCCTTATACTCACTCACTGACTTACTCCCCTGCACCAAGTTCAGAAATGCTTACGTTGAGCATCCACATAACTTGACCCAATATATTTTCCTTGGAACGCAGACTTAAAGAAGTCCTAGGTAATGCGATCCGCAGTCTACCGTCTCTAACAGTGAGCCACAATTGATAAGCCTCGTCTCGAAGAAGAGACACAACTCCTTTCAATTTTTCCTCTGCAGTGCAGTCAAGATCATCCATAATTCGTTCCACTGCTTCTATCTAGGACTCGGCTACATTAGGAGCCACACCAGAAATGCCCCTAAACATTTCTGCCCCATTAGCCCTGAGTCGCTCGGGCACAAATTTTCGAGCCCCAGATCCCATGGTCACTCCAGCCACTCTCTCCAGAACACGTAGCATAGCCTGAAACACAGCATCGTCCCTACCAGTTTGATCTTGAAATTCCGCCCCTACAATTGGTGATGCTGGTACTTCACCTTCCAGCTCATGCCCAGATTCTGAAGATTCAGCCTCAACATCTCGGCCTCTTCTATGGCCTCGCACTCCACGTCCACGTCCGCATCCTCTAGTACTCATTATTACTAACTCGATTTAATCTGATTAAGAGTTTTATAAGTTAGTGCTTTCTTCCACTGTTTATTACAGAGCAGTTTATGGAAATAGTATTTTAAGCAGTTCTCGTCATTTCATGCACACCTAAGGTTTTAGTCTCTAAAGTTGTATTCCTTGAAGTAGTGTGTGCTTTATTCCCTGAATACTGTTTACTCTTATCTTTCCTTGAAAACCCAGTGTAAGTAGCTGATCGAGCAGGAAAATCTCTTGACTTCTTGGAGGAAGATTGGAACGACTTATTCCACTGTCTCTTTCTAGAGTCACGAGACTCCATTTTAGACTTCTTCTTCTTTTTTACTAGTTCTTCGGCTTTACAAGCCCTTTCTACTAGTACAACAAATTCCTTTAATTCTAGGACAGCAATAAACAACTTAATGTCCTCATTTAATCCATCTTCAAACCTTTTACTCATAATGGCCTCAGTGGATACACATTCGAGAGCGTACTTGCTGAGTCATACAAACTCTCGCTCATAATCAGTTACTAACATCTTGCCTTGTTTCAGCTCTAGAAATTCCCTCATCTTCTGATCTACAAACCTTTGGCTGATATACTTTTTCTTGAACTCTTCTTGGAAGAATTCCCATGTGACCCTTTCCCTTGGTACCACCGACACAAGGGTGTTCCACCATTGGTAAGCAGAGTCTCTTAAAAGAGAAACTACACACTTCATGCATTCCTCAGGGGTGCATGACAACTCATTGAATACCCTGATGGTATTTTCTAACCAGAATTCAGCCTTCTCTGGATCATCATCTCTTTTAGCCCGAAACTCTTCTGCCCCATGTTTCCTGATCCTATCAATTGGAGGCTTATCTCTTCCTACCACCTCTACCACTTGAGGGGCAGTAGGGATAGGTTGTGGAACAGGCAGGGGTGGAGGGGGTTGTGCATTTGGGTTCGCATGAATGAACTCCGTATACCATGTATTCATCATACAGAGGAAGGCTTCTCTAGCCTCTTCTCCTCCTCCTTGACTCACCGTAGTGGGCCTATTCTCATTCTCATTTGGCACCGTCCCTTCAGCGGGTGCGTTACTTTCTACATCATCCGCCACAGCTCTATCGGGATCCATTACTATATGTATAAACAAAATTTAAGTCGTCAAGAGTTGTCAAACTATAAAAAAAACATTCTTACATATGGCATGTATAGCTAGACTCATGCTCGTGCTACTTTAGTCCTAGAATCGACTAAATCGTAGCTCTGATACCACTAAATATAACACTCCGTACCCAAGACCGATGTTAGGATTGGATACGAGACATTACCATGCTTGCTCTCGCATGAACCTACACTTACTGGCTGTAAAATTTCGTTCCGACTTAAAACTTCTCTTTCTTACACCAATCATACATTTCATGGGCCTACGAGGCCTTAAGCACATGTCCAAACTTTTGGGACTTAGTCGAAAACTCTTCCTTGAAACAGGGTTCACACGCCTATGTGACATGGGACACGCCCGTGTACCCATAGACATGCCCAGGCCTACAACCGTGGGGAGTTACTGACTTCGTTCACACGGTCTTGACACGCTCGTGTCTTCCAACCGTGGGAAGCTACTGACTTGATCCACACGGCTTGGGCACATGCCCATATCCAAACCGTGTGTCCTACACGACTCATACAAACAGTCGTGGGGAGTAATCGTGGCCTATCCTGTTTTAAAACAATAAGGTGTAGGGTATACACGGCCTAGACTCACGCCCGTGTGTCTAACCGTGTGGGCTCTTAAAGGCTATTTACCAAGCCATTTACCACCCTGAAACTAAGATCAGCCAATACGTAACAATACTACATACTTTATTGACTTCAATAAACATACATTATCCCTTCTTAAAACATGTTCTCAAAATGAATGCTCCCTATACATGCCATACTTAGTAAAGTAATTTGGCTATACCAAAATAAGGATTGATAGTGTGCTACGAGCTCTGACTCTAACGATCCACAAGTTAGCTTGGCGGGTCTACATAAAAAAATTAAAGACGTAAGAACTTAGCTTAGTAAGTTTGCATGTGAGACACATATTAGATAAACTTGCTTAATATTAACCATTTGACATAACAATGGTATCATCATATCAGCTATAAAGCTTACTTACTCATACATAATTCTTACTTGTCTATGATACTTACATTTCTCATACTTGTAAGTTAAACAAGGTACCTGTATCACTTCATCAATCGGATTAACATACTCTAACTTAAAAATCAAGATCTCTAATTCATCATTCATAACATAAATATTACTCAATTTCACTCAATGATAACTTTGCTTTCTTAGCTTCTTATTATCTCATTTTAACTTACTCATTTACCAGATGAATTTTTACGAATAACCGAGGATACTAAATCTTTTTCCATGAACTTGAAGCCAAAGCCATATCCTAGATATGGACTTACATGAAATATCTCTTCTTGAATCAATGCCAAGCTTACCTTGGACTTACATGATAACTTGCTTGATAACGTGATCAATGCCAAGCTTGAGTCCTTGGACTTACATGATAACTTGTTGAATACTTATTATCATCGATTTCTTGGTTGAACATAACTTTAAACATTTCATGAAAATAGTGTACATTATACTAAGCAATTCAATGATAATAATCATAAAGCTTAGAAATCATACAAACTTACCTCGATATACAAAATGTATGTAGATATGCAATTCAGTCCTCGACTTTGCTCTTGCCTCGGTTTCGATTCGGGCTTTATTTTTCTTGATCTATAGTCATAAATAGACCATTTAATAATCATATTGAATAAATTGACTCATAACTCATACTTTGGAAAAATTACTATTTTGCCCCTATATTTTCTCATATTTGCACTTTTGCCCCTAGGCTCGTAAAAATGATTTTCATACAATTTTCTTAATCTACATGCATAGCTAATTAATAGTCTCAACTATAGCAATCATCAATTTTCACAAAATCACACATGTATGACTAAACTTAAGATTTTCACAATCAAGTCCCTAAATGCATTTTCATGGAAAATCACTTAACAAAAGATGTTTCTACTACATCAAGCTTTCATAATCTTCCATAAAACCTCAAACATGCATGTCATACATGACCACATTTTTGAACATCCATTATAGCTCATCAAATAGCTAAAAATAGTTTACTCATGTTACTAGGACTTCAAAATACGAAGAATATCAAAAATCGGGCTTAGGGGTACTTACTAGCAAGCTTGCAATATTGAAAGAGCCCTAACAATGGCTATTAGGATTTTCGGCAGCTTGGGGAAGAAGATGAATAGATTTTTGTCATCTTTTCCCATTTTAATCATTTAATAGGTAAATGACCAAAATGCCCCTCTCTTTAAAAATTTCCATAAAACTATCTCATGACCAATTTTGTCCATAATTTAAATTTTGGGCAAATTGCTATTTAAGGGCTTATAATTATTATTCTAAAGCTATTTCATACAAAAAGCTTCTAGAAACTCATATTTTGTAACTTTTGCAATTTAGTCCTTTTGGACCATTTAACCACAATTTAGCAAAATTGCTTCATGAAACTCTCATACTAGCATGCAATCATGACATAAACTTAAAAACTCATAAATTCATCTCGGTTTCGTGGTCTCGCACCACTGTTCTGACTAGGCCCTAAATCGGCCTGTTACACAGAGAGTTACACAGGTAAGGACACAAGTTAGGACACGGGCGAGTCTTTCACATCGATGCCCACACGACCTAGGACACGGGCCTGTCACTGGCCGTGTGAACCATATGGCCTGGCCACACGGGCATGTGTCCCCTGTACCTAAGAAAAATTTTGCAATTTAGCGAAACATTCTCTGAGTTTCCAGTTTAGTCTCGATCTAATTCTAGCATGTATATTGGGTCTCGAGGGCCCATACAAGGGACGATATGATTGATTTCAAATATGAATAGTAAATGATACGATTTAATTATAATTAATTTGTAAATTCCAGTAATGCTCTGTAACCCTGTTCTGGTGACAGATACGGGTTAGGGGTGCTCCACTTTGCAATTCTCCTTGTCCAATTTTCTTAGATTCTCCATGTTACTAGGCAAACCTCCTTGTGGTCTATTTTGAAGTTCATTGGCTAACTGCCCTATCTGGTTCTCCAAATTTCTCAAAGTTGCATAATTTTTTACCATGTATGCTTTTAATAAGTTCTCAAGGTTATTAGAAGACTCGGCTGGTAGACGATTTTCTGTGTTGCTTGGTACAACACCGTGTGCTTTGCTTCTAAGCTCATTAGCTAATTTTCCCACTTGATTTTCTAGATTCTCCAATGTTGTTGCTTGGCCTTGAATCAAGCCATCACTTTTAGCAATGTATGCCTTCAAAAAATTCTCTAAATTATTAGAAGGTTCAACTTGCGGTGGTTTTTGAACTTGTTGATTGAAACTAAGAGGTTGATTTACTCTATGTTGTATGTAATTGTTGTTCAGTCCACCTCATTGGTAGTGGATTGGTGGCTGAGATGCAACATGATTTAAACCATAAGTAGTAAATTGTTTCAACATTGAAGAGATAGACGATACCTAAGCTGAGAGTGAAATAAGGGCGTCTACTTCATGCACTCTGGCTACTCGTCTTCCTGAAGCTACTTGATTTTTTAGCCACTGGTAATTATCTCTGGCTTTCTCTCAATGATCTCGTAAGCCTCATTATAAGACTTCGACAAGAGACCACCATTCGCAGAAGCATTTACTACCAACCTTGTATGTGCTTTGAGACCGTTATAAAACACCTGCAACTGGATGTAATGTAGAAACCCGTGGTGAGGGCATCTACGTAGTAGCTCGTTGAATCTTTCCTGCTCCTCATATAAGGATTCATCATCCATTTGTTGGAAAGTGGTGGTCTCATTCTGTAACTTAGCATTTTTACTAGGTGGAATATACTTTACCAGAAAGCATTCAGCTAATTCTTCCCAAGTAGAAATTGAGTTGGGTGGCAACGAATTAAGCCATGCTCATGCTCGATCTTGCAAAGAGTATGGAAACAACTTCAACCTCAGTGTGTCTTCGATTACACAGATTATCTTGAAGGAATCACTCACCTCCATAAACAATCAAAGGTGAAGATGTGGATCTTCTGTGGGCATTACACTGAATTGGCCTATTGTTTGAAGCATCTGAAACATCATAGGCTTCAATTCAAACTGTGGTTCCTTGATATTCGATCTCCTAATTCTCGAATTTAGTTCGTTAAAAAGGGACAGAAGATACTATCTTATAGCACAATCCCTATCATCAGCAATAAGGATTAGATTATGAACATTAGCGCTCCATTCCCTTGAACATCATTTTGATTCTCAAGGTCCATATTTGTGGCTTGTCCTTGGGCTAATCTTTCTCGTTTTCTTTTTGTAAATGCCTACTATGAGATGGATTTAGTAATAGAATTCATAGGATTTTAACAACGATAACATGAATAGGCTAGAATAATTATATTACTTAAATTAGTTCATTTTTATCATGCTCATAATGTTCCGAAAAGTTTTCCATGGCAACTCAATCTTTCATGAACTTGAAACCAATATTAAGTCATTTCGGAATAATTTTCTTAGAAAAAACATGCATATTACTAATCATACTTTTCTAAGAGTTTCTTAGAATTCATGTGAAGTAATAGGGATGGGCTAGGTTTGAAACAATTTAATCACATAAACTTAACAACTATGCAAGATACTAGAGCTCTCACGAGTTATTATGAGCCTTTAATTTACTAGGGTTAGGATCTAAATTAAGCATGCACTTTTCAATTATTGCGTCCATTTGTCGTCGTCTGGCTACGATCGCTCAACTAGTTCTAATAAATACTCGAAATTAATATTATTTCTAAGAAAAAAGGTGCCATAAACTACTAAAAAACCTATATAATTTAGAGTTTACAATGCATCTTCTCATTACCATGCTTCTCACAGTAATCAAATAACATAAAGAAGTGAATGGAACAATACAACACATATATTCTCTCATTACTACAATTTTTATTTTTAATAAAAAAATTATGGATCATCTAATACATAAATATCACAATTATATCATAAATAATTAGTAGATAGATATATAAAGAGATGGGTAATAAAATAAAATTTCCAGCCAATGTTTTCATGGTTCTATTTCTAGAAAATAAATGGAAACAAAAATTACATAGCTTTTTTTACCACAAGGCATTCCTTGTGTCTTCGACTGCCATAGCTCCATCTTCTCTTCTTCATGGACTCCTTTTTGGGAAAATTACATTTATGTTCACTGTCTACTTCCTAAGAATCACAACCTTGGAAAAAAATAAATAATCATATAACAAATATATAATATTGTATTCATTCACATACATTTCCCTAAATATGCGAATAATTACAAGAATGTCACATTTTATAAAATATTAATCAAATAAGATAAAAAGAGAGATTTAGTCTTGGTTTACACCATAAACATATCACAACCCTGGTGAATGGCTGCGTGTGTGTACATTAAGACAACAAATTTATATAATAATTTTTAAAGCCCAGTTTTACTACAAGCATACAGGTCAGTCGTAATATTTGTAAGTGTACAATGGAACACCAAGAGTATTCCACGGATCGAACCCAAATGATTCGGCGATTTAATGATTTATATTAAAGAACACATGTAAGAAAGGAGTCAGGCTAGCTACTCAATAATTGTTATAGTACTGTAACACCCCAAACCCGGCCCATGAGTTAAGGCCAGATCTGACATGTCACATGAGAAAAATGCTTCTAAGTCCTTTTTATTTGTACGTAAATAGATTTTGATTTAAAATTAAGTAAAACAAATTCCCATTTAAAATTTTTGACAAAGTACTATTGAATAAAAGATTGATTGAAAATTCGATAAATTTGAACTAATGATTTTACAACCATGTCTTTTGAAAAGTGTTGATGAAAATTTAAGAGAAGATTTTCAAGTTAAAAATATTTATGAAAGTTTATTATGAAATCCGTTTGTATATCCATTTTAAAAAATATTTATTTAAGTTTTTAGAAAAATCTCATTTATAGTACTTAGAGCAAAATATAAATACGTTAACATAAATCAAAATAAAAATAATCCAGAAGCCTTATTACAACCTTAACTAAAAATAGTAAAGTAATTAAATGTACTAAAAAGAAATCCAAAGTCCAAATAAAACCTTTTGTAGTATGGCCTCCACCAAGTCATCCATGGCCCAAGTCTCCATCACTGAGCATTACCTGAAAGGGATAAGGAAAAACGGGGTGAGTTACTAGAACTCAGTGTGTATAACCCCCCTTACTGTTGTCCACTGGGCCTGAATCCCATTTAGCAATAATTTGGGCCTAAGCCCATTTACAAAATAATGTATCAATTATATCATGTGAATGTAATGCAATTCCCAAACCAATCCTAATAATCCATCCGCTACACACCACCTGTGCCAACCAATACATCTGTGGGGATCAAGTCAACCCACCCTGCCAACACACCCATCGCAGGCATTATGCCATTTATAACAAATTTAATTGTAGGCAAGCCACCAAAATCACAGAATATCATATTATCACATATATTTGTAGCAGTGCCACCGGAATTTCTTCTCTTCAACATTTTCCCATCCCATGCAAAGTCATGTAAATGCATTATACATAGCAAATCATGATATTTACAATATAACAATGATAATTAATAATTCAGAGATTTATTACGAACAATTTGGCCCATTAACACTTTGCAAAATCGATCCATTAGGGCAATATATCAAATCGGCCCATTAAGCCATATATCAAATTGGCCAATTTAGCAATATATCAGATTGGCCCATTAAGCAATATATCAAATCGGTCCATTAAGCCATATATCAAATTGGCCCGTTTAGCAATATATCAGATTGGCCCATTAGGGGCATTTTCGTAATTCGAACCTTTAGGGCAATTTCGTAATTCTCACAGTGTTATTACCGATTTTATCACTTTTATCTAAATAATGTATTTTAGGCAAATTTTCCCAGTTTACACCATATTACGATTTTAATCATAGCAATTTGTTCCAATACGATATCAACCTTAAACCCACGAAAAACGGTGTGAGATTACACACCTGATTATGGTAAACACTAAGCCTTCTTGATCGTCGACACCTAAGATATCATAACACTCGATTAGTCGACATACGTGATTTATTAATCAACTCTAAAATGAACGATCTACGGTGCTTACCCTTGGAATCGTGAATGACCACGATTTGTCGGTTTTCCCCGGATGACAGTCCACAACCCGGTGGAAAATCCCGAACTGTCGAAACTGCCCTTCTTTTGAATTTAAGAGTAGGGATCGCAAGTCCACTCCTTTTACGATCTCCAATTGCTATCCCTTTCGATTCGATATTGCTTGTCTCCATTGAAAACAAATCTTAGTCAAAACTAATGTTACGTTGATATGAAAGATTGATTAAGGAGAAAGGTCGGCTTACCACTAGAATCGTATGATCACTAGTTGATGGATCGAATGATTAAATCCCTAAACATAAAGTCAACTATTTCAATTTATTACTCCTTAAGCAATCAATCAAATATTGAGTACTATCAATAATCCATAACGATTTCTTACCGTATCGATATTGGATCCGATGTTCACCGTTCGACTTAAGACTAGAGTGATGTTCAGCCTCCTACTAGAATACTACAAAAGGGAAAGCGATTTCATTTGAGAGAGAGAATAAGGTGATGGTCTCGGTCAATATGACCATCCCAAACCAAGGCATAAATTCGGCATTAAGAGAAAGAAAAATAAAATGTTGAAAAGAACCACTTACCGATTGATCAAGGAACGAGTGTTAATATGGATGAGAAGAAAAGATAAGGAAGAGATGAAGGGTTCGGCTATAAAGGAAAATGAACAATGATATTCGGCTATGGAGGGAAAAACAAGCAATAATATTCGGCTATGGAGGATATGGATTTGAGAGGAAGAAGAAAGGGTTGGAAAATTTTGTAAAAAGGAAAAGAAAGATGAAAAGGAGTGTTTATGAGGATTCAGTTTTTCCAAAGGAGAAAGAGTGAACAATTTGATCTCAATGGCTTAGGTAATTTAGCAACAAGAAGAAATGAAGAAACAAAATGCACACTCAAAGCTTGAAGATTCGGCAAGGAGGAGAAGGAATTTGGGAAGAAAAGAAAAATGACACAAAAGTTGCAAATAGGAATTTTGGCCAAAACAAACACCAAAGCTTTTACCAAATGACAAAGAAAAATTCGGCTAAGCTTTCCCTATGCCAAAACTGTCCATGCCTTTGCAAATAGGCCAAAATTTGCCAACCCAAAACTTTCCATAACACTTTCCTTGAAACAAGCCAACATGTTCCCTATACATTCCTTTTTCCTTTGATTTCTTTCCCCATCTTCATCCTTTCTTAATTTCCTTAGCCACATTGCCAAAATTAAAAAGTACAACTTGCCTTATTTACAAGCTTGGCTGACACTTAGGGAAAAAGTACAAAAATAATAGTCAAAATTTGCACATTATGAGATTTGAACCTCTTCCCTCAAAGTACTTCATGTGGCGCCATATCCTTCTTACCAATTGCTCATTTATACTAGCAATTTACTCATTTATTTCCATAAGCTTTGAGGTCACTTACTATATCTCCTTAAAGTGCTAAATGCCAAAATTTTTACTAGGACCAAATAAACCCCGAACCTTCTCAAGACCCCCTAAACATACACAATTAATAATTTAACTAGGTTAACACCAGAAATAATGCAACACATAAAATTCCAAATTTTAGGATGTTACAATTTTACCCCCCTTAAAGAAAATTTCGCCCTCGAAATTTACCTGGTTAAAAGAGGTGAGGATATTGCTGCTGAATCACATCATCAGGCTCTCATGTAGCTTCCTCCGATCCGTGATTACGCCATAATACTTTGGCTAACAGCACAGACTTCCTTCTTAGCACCTTAACGTCTTGATCTAAAATTTGCACTGGCTCCTCTTCGAAAGACAAGTCAGGTCTTATCTCAACTTCCTCTACCGGTACTATATAAGACAGATCTGATCGATAACGCCTTAACATTGAGACATGAAATACACTATGTATCTGACTCAACTCCGGAGGTAACTCAAGCTGATAAGCCACTGACCCAACACGCTTCAATACACGGTACGGTCCGATGAACCTTGGGCTCAACTTGCCCTTCTGTCCAAATCTAAAGATCTTCTTCCAAGGTGAGACTTTTAGAAAGACCTGATCTCCCACTGCAAACTCAATATCCTTACGCTTCAGATCCGCATATGATTTTTGTCTATCCGAAGCTTCCATTAACCGTGCCCGAATTACCTTTACTTTTTCCTCTGTTTCTGATATCAGCTCAAGAGCTAAGAACTGTCACTTCCCCAGTTCAGTCCAACAAGTAGGAGTACGACACCTATGGCCATACAACGCCTCGTAAGGTGCCATCTGGATGCTGGATTCATAGCTGTTGTTGTATGCAAATTCTGCCAACGGTAAGAAATCCTCCCAACTACCCCTCAAGTCGATCACACAACCCCTTAACATGTCTTCCAGAATTTGGATTATCTTTTCAATTGACCGTCTGTCTGAGGATGAAATGCTATGCTGAAATTTAACCTTGTTCGCAAAGCTTCATGTAAAGCTTTCCAAATTCGTGATGTAAACCTAGGGTCCCTATCCGAAATAATAGACACTGGTACCCCATGTAACCTCACGATCTCTGCTACATACAACTAGGCCAACTTCTGCAATGAGTAATTCGTACGAACAGGTAGGAAATGAGCAGTCTTCGTCAACTAATCCACTATTACCCAGGCGATAAGGGTAACCCACTAACAAAGTCCATCATTATCCTTTACCATTACCATAATGCAATTTTCACCGGTTGTAGCAATCCCGACAGTAATTGATGTTCCGCCTTCACCTGCTCACATGTCAAGCACTTATTCACGAATTCAGTAACCTCCCATTCCAACCTTGGCCACCAATACTGCTCATGGAGGTCTCGATACATTTTATTTCCCCGGGGTGCATAGCATAAGGGCTACTATATGCTTCACGTAGAATCATTTGTCTCATTTCCAAATCTTTGGGCATACAAATTCTTCCGCGAAAGCACAATGCTCCATCACTATTCAATCCAAAATCTCCTATCACACCACCTTCCACTTGCTGAAGTAAGGAACCCCACTTTTCGTCTAATAACTATTTTTCCTTAATTTGACTTACCCACGCAGGCTTCACCTGAAGTTCGGCTAGCAAACTACCATCTTCATACAGGCTGAGATGAGCGAACATCGCTCTCAAATCTGATATTACCTTACGACTCAACGCATCTGCCACCACGTTAGCCTTTCTGGGATGATACTCGATTGAGCAGTCATAATCTTTCAACAGTTCTATCCACCTCTGCTGTCTTAAGTTCAACTCCTTTTGGGTAAGGAGGTACTTTAGACTCTTATGATCCGTATAGATGATCGACTTCTCACCGTACAGGTAGTGTCCCCAAATCTTCAAAGCAAACACCACTGCAGCCAACTCCAAATCATGAGTGGGATAATTCACTTCGTGCGGCCTTAACAGACAAGATGTATAAGCCACCACTTTTCCACTTTGCATCAACACACGTCCCAAGCCCGTGTGTGACGCATCATAGTAAACAATAAACTCTTTTACAGCCTCAGGTTGAATCAATATTGGCGCTTCAGTCAGAATGTTCTTTAATTTAGCTCTCTTGCTGCTGTTTTAACCACACCAATGGTACTCCCTTCCGCAACAGCTTAGTTAGGGGTGCAGCAATCAACAAAAACCCCTCAACGAAACGCCTGTAAGAACCAGCCAACCCTAGGAAACTTCGAATTTTGGCCATTGACTTCTGTGGTTTCCAATCCAACACGGCCTCTACCTTTCGGGGATCAACTCTAACTCCTTCAGCAGACACAACATGCCCCAAAAAGGTCACTTCCTTTAGCCAAAATTCACACTTGCTGAATTTGGCATAAAGTTGCTTTTCCCTTAATATCTGCAATACTACCCGCAGATGTGAATCGTGCTCCTCTTCATTCTTCGAGTACACCAAGATGTCATCTATGAACACCACCACAAACCGATCTAAATAGGGTTGGAAGACCCAGTTCATCATTCCATAAATGTAGCTTGTAACACCCCAAACCCGGCCCAAACACCACGACCGGATCTGGCATGTTACTAGAATAAATGTGTAAAAATGAATTTTAGTCTGAATGCGAGAAAGTACCGTAAGTTTGAAAACTTTTCGCTTGAGGTGTGGTTTTGAAAACAGTGGTTTGTAATTGAAGGAAAATTTCTGAATTGAGTTAAATTTTATTTGTTATCCCAGTTGGTACTTGAGAGAAAACGATTGTATTTATGTACCCACGTTTTGAAAACTCCATTTTGTTTCTTCCATGTTAAAGTATAGTAAAGTCATATCTTAAATAAAAAGTATATAATAAAACCAACTTAAAAATCCAAAATTTACCAAATTTATGGTGGCCTTATTACATATTCAAAATATCCCAAAAGAAAATAGTAGCCACTAGTTTAAAATAAAGTTGACTAAAGTAACTCCTGCATGGCCACCTCGAGACCGTTCCAATCTAGTCCAAAAAGTCATGAGCTACCTGCGATATGTTAAGAAAATAGGGTGAGTCACCAAACTCAGTGTGCAATTACACTATACAATTACACAAGTGGGCTTGGCTCCAAATCATCATCGAATCATCATACCATGCACAGATATTCAATATGATAGCCCAACCCAACCTAATATCCATCCTCTACACACCACTCCGTATATCCATCCTCATACACACCTGGGGATTTCTACAATCAACCCTCCATCCGCTACACACCTCTTTGGCAGTCATGCTGACAGATACACTGCTCAAAGTCCACATAAGTGGTCTAGCCACTGAATCCACACGTGATTAAATCACAAAATCCACAATGAGGCTAGATGTCATTATTAATCGTGACAAAGTCACCCACATATATACACTTCCCCTTTTCATCATTTATAACCCAGAACCCACGCACATGCAACATGATTAAATCACAAAATCCACAACAGATTATCCACGATTATTGATGAAGGTAGTATACTAACCTAGTTTACCGATTACCTAACATAGGTAATTCACCCACCACTACCGCTATTCTCGGCTTTCAAGCATAACACATACAATACAAAATTAAGGGAATAGTGTGATAATTACACACCTGCAAACTTGGAGAACTAAACTATCGATCTCCCTAACGTCCTCACTCAAAGAGATCACAGTGATCAGCTTGTCCTTCTCAAACGCTGGCCCACAACCCGGTGGCCAATCTCGAACTGCTGAAACTGCTCGCTTCTTGAATTTAGGGCTAGGAACTATGTGTCCAACCCCTTCTTTCACTTGACTGGTACTCGAATCCATAAAATATGATCTTGGCCAGAAGACACGATGAAAACATTGGATCAGGTAATAGCGAAACTAAATACTTCGATTGAATAAACCCTTACCACAGTCGACAGATCCTGAAGGTTCTACACTTGGGCTAAAAGATCGTCAAAGTCCCTACATAACCAATATTAGATTCGGCCTGATGACTTGTAGTCCAAAAAAAGTGGCCTTCGGCCGAACGAAGGTTGTAACCCTCTTACCTTGGTTGATCGAAAATTGAATGATCCCTAATACCCTTCACCATGGCTAAAAGCAAAGGAGACACGAAGTCGAGACCCTCCAAAAGTACGGCCAACACCAAAGAAACAGAGTTAAGTTTTCGGTTTCTGCAAACCAAAGAGAGAAAAGAGGACGATTCATAGAAAAGAGAACCCTTACCACTACCGCTAAGAACCGATTGAAAGGATTGGGAGGAGAAGAGTGACGGCACTTCCTCTAGCAATCTAACAACCGAAAAGAATCACCACACTAGAGAGGTTCGGCTTCAAGAGAATAGCAAATGAGAGGAACTTTAAGAGATGAAAGGGGAGTGGATTTCTTCTAGATTAGATGAGGCGAGAAACGAAAGAAAATGGGTAGGGGAATTCAGCCAAGAGATGGGGCTTGTGCAATGAACGAATAAAAAAAGAAAAAGAGAAGGTGTAGAGATGGTTGGAAGATTCGGCTATGGTTCACTGAATGGAAAATACATTCGGCCACAAGAAGAAAAGGGTTGTTTGGCTTTTGAAAGTGAAGTAAACGCTTCAGGCTATCAAAGTGCAAAAGAGAATAAGAAAGAGGTAAGGTTCGGTTTATGAAGCACCAAGTAAAAGTGAAAAAAATGAAAGAATAAATGGGAGAAGAATGAGAGAAGAGTGAGAGAGGGTTCGGCTTTTGGAAAGGCAACTAAACTTGCATGGCACAAAGAAAATGCTAATAAGAGGAAAAGGTATTTCGGCTTCCCTATAAGAAAGATGGACCAATTTTCCTGTAATGTACTACCCAAAAAAGCCAAAAAGAACATCCACTAAACCTATAAGTGACTATAACACACACGCTTTTGGCACCTACCTCCTACACCAACCGAAATCCTCACCCCCCTCCCAACACCTTCAAAATTCGGCTAACAACCACTCACACTAATCCTCCCATGCCGTCCCCTTGCAACATGCCTTGATTCCCTCTCCTCCACCTATTCAAACAAGTTTGAATAGTTCAAACTCCCCCGATCACTCTCCACCATCCATTCGAATTGTTTGACCCTTTCAACACTCCCCCTTTCAAGTGCCCTTGCCGAATCCATCACTTACCCTTCCAGGTGCAAAATAAAACCCCAAAAATGCTATCCTTGCAGCTCGAACTCCTCCCCCCTTGTGACTCCCCTCTAACGTTACTTTCAAGCTCCCACAGTGGCGTCTCCTTGCCACTGCGCCAACCCTTTCCTTGTGTCAACAACCACGAACTTTAATCCCTTAAAGCCCGGCTTCACTAGATCTCCCTTAACAGCTTAGAACCAAAAATTTTCACTAAGGCTTAGACTTAACCTCAAGGTTTCCCGAAGCCCCAAACTCACTCAAACAATCATACACAGCATACCAACACATAGATACGAAGTAAATGCGAAACCCCCAAATCCCAGATGTTACAGTTCTACCCCCATAAAGAAATTTTGGCCTCGAAATCACCTGGTCAAAAGAGATGAGGGTATTACTATCGCATCGCCTACTCTGGCTCCCACGACGCTTCTTCCGAACCATGGCTCCTCCACAAGACTTTGACCAAAGGAACTGATTTCCTTCGTAGCACCTTGACGTCTCGTTCCAAAATCTGGATTGGTTCCTCCTTATAAGATAATTCCGGCCTTATTTCAACTTCCTCGACCAGCACCACGTGAGACGGATCCGAACGGTAATGTCTCAGCATCGAGACGTGAAACACATCATGCATCTGCTTCAACTCTGATGGCAACTCCAACTGGTACGCTACTGGTCCCACTCGTTTCAAAACCCGATAAGGTCCTATAAATCAGGGACTTAGCTTACCCTTACGTCCAAATCTCATCACTTTCTTCCACGGCGAAACTTTCAAGAAGACCCAATCACCCACTGTAAATTCTATCTCCTTCCGCTTTAGATCCGCATACGATTTTTGTCTGTCTGACGCCTCCTTCAATCGAGTTCGAACTACCTTAACCTTGTCCTCTATTTCTGCAACCATTTTCGGACACAAAATATGGCGTTCACCCAATTTCGTCGAACAGGTAGGAGTGCGACACTTCCGCCTGTACAACACTTCATACGGCACCATCTAAATACTAGCTTGGTAACTGTTATTGTACGCGACTCCGCTAATGGTAATAATTCTTCCCAACTGCCTCTGAAATTGATGACACACCCCCTCAACATATCCTCCAAAACCTGAATTACCCTTTCAGACTGACCATCTGTCTGCGAATGAAATGTCGTGCTAAAGTCCAGCCTTGTGCCCAAAGCCTAATGCAACGCCCTCCAAAACCGCAATGTAAATCTAGGGTCCCTATCTGATATGATTGACACTGGTACCCCATGCAACCTCACAGTTTCTGCCACATACAGTTTCGCCAACCTTTGAAGAGAATAGTCGACACGAACAGGTATGAAATAAGCGGTTTTGTCAACCGATCCACGATCACCCATACTGAGTCTTTCTTAGTAGGCGTAAGGGGTAGCCCACTAACAAAGTCCATCGTGATTCTCTCTCACCTCCACTGTGGAATCTTCACTGGCTGCAACAACCCCGAAGGCAACTGGTGTTCAGCCTTGACTTGCTGACACGTTAAACACTTTCCCACAAATTCTGTAACTTCTCGCTTCAATCCAGGCCACCAAAACTGTTCCCGTAGAACCTGATACATCTTACTTCCTCCAGGATGCATAGCGCAAGGGCTACTATGCGCTTCCTGAAGAATCATCTGCCTTAACTCCACATCCCTCGGCATGCAAACCTTCCCACGGAAACACAAAACTCCATCGTTGTTCAAACTGTAATCCTCTAATCCACCATCCTGTACTTGCAGAAGTCGAGCACTCAGAACATCATCCAACAACTGTTTCTCTTTAACCTGACTCACCCATGTCTGCTTCACTTGTAACTCAGCTAATAAACTCTCGTTGTAGTATAGACTAAGATGAGCGAACATCGCTCTCAAATCTGATATTACCTTCTGGTTTAACTCATCTGCCACCACATTCGCCTTACCCGGATGGTATTCAAGCAAGCAGTCATAATCCTTCAACAGCTCTACCCACCTTCTCTGCCTCAAGTTTAGCTCTTTCTGAGTCAGCAGATACCTTAAACTCTTGTGGTCGGTGTAGATAACAGAGCTCTCTCCATACAAATAATGTCTCCACACTTTTAACGCGAAAACCATCGCAACCAATTCTAGATCATGCGTGGGATAGTTAATCTCATGCAGTCTTAATTACGAGATGCATAGGCAACAACCTTCCCATCCTGCATCAGCACACAACCTAACCCCGTGTGAGAAGCGTCACAATACACTACAAAATCCTTCCCGGCCTCAGGCTGAATTAAGATCGGAGCCTCTGTCAAAATCCTTTTTAGCTTCTCGAAACTCTCTTGCTGCTTGTCCGTCCACACAAAAGGTACCTCCTTTCTCAACAACTTGGTTAAGGGTGCCGCAATTGAGGAAAAACCCTCGACAAACCTTCTGTTATAACCCGCTATTCCCAAGAAACTTCGAATCTCTGCCACAGACTTAGGTGGTTTCCAATCCAGCACCGCCTCGACCTTCCGAGGATCTACTCTTATTCCTTCAGCAGATACCACATGACCCAGAAAAGTAACTTCTCTTAACCAAAATTCGCACTTGCTAAATTTGGCGTACAATTTCTTCTCCCTTAAAATCTGTAGAAATACCCGAAGATACGAATCATGCTCCTCTTCTGACTTAGAGTATACTAAAATGTCGTCTATGAACACTACCACGAACTGGTCCAAATAGGGTTGAAAAAACCAATTCATCATATCCATGAACACGGCTGGTGCTTTTGTCCACCCAAAAGGCATTACCAAAAATTCCTAGTGCCCGTAGCGAGTCTGGAAAGCCGTCTTATGAATATATGCTTCCTTTACCCTAAGCTGGTGATATCCTGACCTCAAATCTATCTTCGAAAAGACCGTAGCCCCTTTTAGCTGATCAAACAAGTCGTCTATCCTCGGCAGCAGGTACTTGTTCTTGATTGTCATCTTATTCAACTGGCGGTAATCAATGCACATAAGCTTAGATCTGTCTTTCTTATTTACAAATAACACCGGTGCTCCCCATGGAGACACACTGGGTCGAATAAAACCGCGATCTAACAACTCCTGGATTTGGGCTTTAAGTTCAACCAACTCCTTTGGTGTCGTCCTATAAGGGGCGATGGACACCGGAGTCGTACCTGGTAGAAGCTCGATTCTAAACTCCACCTCGCGATCCAAAGGCAACTCTGGAAGCTCCTTCAAAAAAATCTACAAATTCCTTTACTGTTCTAACCCTCTCTACGGTCGCTGCCTTCGCATACAAGGCACTGACAAAAATTAGGAAAGCCATGCACCCTTTCTTCACCATTCTTTCCGCCTTAAGAGCAGACACCACATTAGACAAGTAGTCTCTCCTCTCACCTATCACCAAGACTTCGCCATCCTTGGGAGTCTTTAATATCACGCGCTTAGCAGCACAGTCCAAGTTTGCACGATACCGTACTAACCAATCCATGCCTAAGATCAGGTCAAATTCCCCAAATGGTAGCTCCATTAAGTCAGCCGAGAATACTGACCTTTGAACTTCTAAAGGCACACTTCTAAAGAGTTTATTTACCATTACCGATTGCCCTAATGGACTAAGTACAATCATCTCCCTAGAGGCAGTTTCAGGATTCATATTCAAAGTTCCAGACACCATACTAGCAACATAGGAGTGAGTCGACCCAATATCAATTAGTGCAGTAAAGGGTAACCCAAAAATGAGAAACGTACCTGTTATCACGTCTTGTGCATCCCCCTCTTCACGATGTCTAGCCGTGTAAACTAACGCAGGCTGCCTTGCCTCAGTACCCTCCGTTCTTCTGCCCGGTGCTCCACGACCTCGGCCAAAATAATTCCCGCCTTGGTTCAGACCACGACCTCTCGGCACCTATTGACCACCCCTTCCCAGCTGCACATACCCTTGACCTACCATCCGAGCCCTGGTTATGTCTTGCAGACAATTCTTAATCAGATGATCCTTTGACCCACACCTGAAGCACTCTTTATTTCTTCCCCAGCACTCCCCTGCATGCGACCTCCCACAATGAGCACACTGTCGAAATTGCCCAACAGCAGCCGATGTAGTAACACGAACAGGTCTATCAATCCTGTGCCTTTTCGGAAAACCTCCTGATGATCTTGATGGTCTATAACTCCTCTTATTCCTGCCTCTGTCCTTATCTCTATTTTGCTTCTTAGTTCGATTTACTTCCTCAGAGCTATCTTAGCATTTTCCACCAAAAAAATAAAGTCTCTCTCTCGCTGAGGAGCTATCAACACTCGCAGCTCGTCTCGAAGCCCATCTTTGAATCTCACACAGCGCTCGTAGTCGGTTGCAATAATCCCTCGGGTGTACTGACTTAACCGTAAAAATTCTGCCTCATACTCAGCTACCGACTTACCCCCTTGAACTAAATTCAGGAATGCCTTCCACTGAGCATCTACATAACTGGCCCCAACGTACTTCCCTTGGAACTTTATCTTAAAGAAATCCCAATCCACTCGGTCTGCCGGAGTACCCTCTCTGACGGTGAGCCACCACTGATAGGCTTCATCCCGAAGTAGAGAAACCGCGCCCTTCAGCTGTGCAGTCCAAGTCATCCATAATTCTCTCAACCGCCTCTAACCAATAATCCGCCACGTTTGGAGCTACTCCAGAGATACCCCTAAATATTTCGACTCCATTCGTTCAGAGTCGCTCAGGGATGGACTTCCGAGCTGCTGTTCCAGTGCTTGCCCCGGCCACACACTCCAATACACGCAGCATTGCTTGCGATAGGGCATCATCTCCCGCAGTTCAATCTTGCGATCCTGTTCCCACCATAGGTGACGCCGGCACTTCGCCCTCATGCTCATTTCTTGCTTTCGAGACTTCAGCTTCCATATTCCGGCCTCTTCCATGGCCACGTATGACACGTCCACGTCTTCTACCACTCATATCTAACGCTCCACCCTTACTCTGATTATAAATTTTTTGAGTCAGCATATCTTTCCTCTTGTTCATTAATGCGTAGTTTTATGACACAGAATTCTTAAATTGTTCCTTCGTACAGCACATACATTCCTAAAGGGTTTTGTCTCTACAGTATTCTAAATTCTAATATCCATAACAGTGCATCATATAACCACTACATACAATTTACTTAACAATCAGAAAACTTACCTGGTGGACCTGGGCCGGAAACTCGAGTGTCATTCCTTCACAAGACCATTTCATGAAAAAGACCTTTTAGACTAACTTAAATACATAATTTGAAAATGTTGTGACCCCCAAAACCCAAGGCGGAGTTTAAAATCTGGGCTCTGATACCAAATTGTAACACCCCAAACCTGGCCCAAACACCACGACCAGATCTGGCATGTTACTAGGATAAAGGTGTAAAAATAAATTTTAGTCTGAATGTAGGAAAGTACCGTAAGTTTGAAAACTTTTCGCTTGAGGTGTGGTTTTGAAAACAGTGGTTTGTAGTTGAAGGAAAATTTTCGAATTGAGTTAAATTTTATTTGTTATCCCTATTGGTACTTGAGAGAAAATGATTATTTTTATGTACCCACATTTTGAAAACTCCATTTTTGTTTCTTCCATGTTAAAGTAGAGTAAAGTCATTTATTAAATAAAAAGTAAATAATAAAACCAACTTAAAAATCCAAAATTTACCAAATTTATGGTGGCCTTATTCCATATTCAAGATATCCCAAAAGAAAATAGCAGCCACTAGTTTAAAATAAAGTTGACTAAAGTAACTCCTGCATGGCCACCTCGAGACAGTTCCAACCCAGTCCAAAGAGTCATGAGCTACCTGCGATGTGTTAAGAAAATAGGGTGAGTTACCAGACTCAGTGTGCAATTACACTACACAATTCCAGAAGTGGGCTTGGCCCCAAATCATCATCGAATCATCATACCATGCACAGATATTCAATACGATAGCCCAACCCAACCTAATATCCATCCTCTACACACCACTCCGTACATCCATCCTCATACACACATGGGGATTTCTACAATCAACCCTCCATCCGCTACACACCTCTTTGGCAGTCATGCTGACAGACACACTGCTCAAAGTCCACATAAGTGGTCTAGCCACTGAATCCACACGTGATTAAATCACAAAATCCACAATGAGGCTAGATGCCATCATTAACCGTGACAAAGTCACCCACATATATATACTTCCCCTTTTCATCATTTATAACCCAGAACCCATGCACATGCAACATAATATGATAGATAGGCAACATGAGAAAACACATACATATCATACTCACATGCATCCACAATAGATTATCCACGATTATTGATAAAGGTAGTATACTAACCTGGTTTACCGATTACCCAACATAGGTAATTCACCCACCACTTCCGCTATTCTCGGCTTTCAAGCATAACACATACAATACAAAATTAAGGGAATAGTGTGATAATTACACACCTGCAAACTTGGAGAACTAAACTATTGATCTCCCTAACGTCCTCACTCGAAGAGATCACAGCGATCTGCTTGTCTTTCTCAGACGCTAGCCCACAACGTGGTGGCCAATCTCGAACTGCTGAAACTACTCGCTTCTTGAATTTAGGGTTAGGGACTACGTGTCCAACCCCTTCTTTCACTTGACTGGTACTTGAATCCATAAAATGTGATCTTGGTCAAAAGATCTGGTTAAAATGTTGGATCAGATAACAGCGAAACTAAATACTTTGATTGAATTAACCCTTACCACAGTCGACAGATCCTAAAGGTTCTACATTTGGACTAAAAGATTCTGCCTTCAGCCAAATGACTTGTGGTCCAAAAGAAGTGGCCTTCGGCCGAACGAAGGTTGTAACCCTCTTACTTTGGTTGATCGAAAATCGAATGATCCCTAATACCCTTCATGCTGGCTAAAAGCAAACGAGACACGAAGTCGAGACCCTCTAAAAGTACGGCCAACACCTAAGAAATAAAGTTAAGTTTTCGGTTTCGGCAAACCAAAGAGAGAAAAGAGAAAGATTCATAGAAAAGAGAACCTTACCACTACCACTAAGAACCGATTGAGAGGATTAGGAGGAGAACAATGGCAAAACCCTAATAATTTAACCATTTTACAAATTAGTCCCTGAGCCAGCTAAATTAAGCTACAACGATCTTGGAAACGTAGAAATAATTAAAAAGGGACAAAAATCACTTACCAATTGAATACACAAGCTTGGCTGAATGTGAAAGATGAAAAATGGATTCTTTTTGCTTAACAATCGGTTGAGGAAGATGATACTAAATGATATTTTAATTTCTTTTTAATTATTATAACCTTAATTACTTAATTACCTATTTAACCTTTTAAAACATTAATAATTACACTTATACCAAGCCACGTACATCCACTATCACTATTATGGGTCCAATTACCATATAAAGACCCTTACTTTAAAGTTCTATAGCTATTTAATACCATTAGCTATTAGAACTCAACTTTTGTACTTTACGTGATTTAGTTTTTTTTATCAAATTAAGTATGCAAACAGTAAAATTTCTTAATGAAATTTTTATATGGTATTTCTATCATGATATAGATAATAAAATAACTATAAAACAAATTTTTTGACCTCAGATTTATGGTCCCAAAATCACTGTTCTGATTTCACTAAAAACGAGTTGTTACATGGGCTACAAAAACAATACCTTAGGTCATCCCTTAGCATTTTCAATGACTACAAAACCGAAACATATTTCCACTTATCTCAATTAATAATGAAAATTTATAAAACATAAATGTACACACCTATCTTCATTCTTATTGATAATTTGGATAATGTAATTAATTGAACTAAACAATTTATTCACAAAGCAAAAAATTTATCATGCATCAATTAAAACATATACATTAAAAGAACTTAATCCACAATACCATGCCACAATTCAACAATATCAATCAATTCATGTCCAAGAACCATGCACACAATAACAAACATCAAAGAGATAAAAGAAAAATATTTTTGAATTTTTTTTAAAAAAATGGTAAAAGCCAAAAACATACAAAACACGAATAAAAAATCAAAAATAATATAATGTGCATCCCCTCCCCCACACTTAAATTACAATTTTCCTCAATGTGTAGCCCAATACAAAAGATTAAGAGGTTACCAAACTTTTCGAGAAGGAGCATCAGACTAGCTTAGGTCATCCACCTTCACATTTAAGATTGAGGTTGTTATGTAATCTTCGAATGGATGGCCTACACAGAAAACAAACAAGCACACGAAAGAAAATGTATTTGGGAGATTAGGACTAAAGATTAAGAGAATTTGAGTTTTGGTGTTAAATAGAGTGAAAGCACATATGTCGTAATACCTAAAATAGGCATTTTGTGAAACCCAACATGGGCATCGTGATACCAAGAGTTAATATCGCGATATCCCTGGAATTTTTAGAACCCTAATTTTGAAACTGTCTTGGGTATTGCAATACTGACCTATGGGTATTGTGATACCACTATAATGTACCCAAAAACTCTTAATTTTCTAGTCTAAACTCCCAACTACACAAAAATTAAACTGTCTAATCCTAAATTTAAACATACAACAAATTTTAAATCTAAACTAAATACAAGTAAATAGAGACTCAGGTAGATTAAGTTTAATTATTTACAAAATAAGTTTAAATTTAAAATCTCTCTCCGACGATACGTCATGCCCCTGAAGTGGAACTTCCATGAAGTCCTCGAGAATATAACCCTTCTCTTGTTCATCTTTGGGTTAATCAAGGCCTTCTTCAGCAAATGTACATATCGATCCCACCTTGACTTAGGTCGTGTCGATACAAGGTGGGATCGATATTTACACTTTGAGTCAATTTTTACTGAAATCGAACCCACTCCATTGCACCTTTCGAGGAACCATCAATGTTAGGATCACAAACTCAACATGTTTAGTGTAACAGCCCGGTTTAGACCCTAGTCAGAATAGTGGTTTTGGGACCACAAATTCAAGGTCAAAAAAATAATTTAATATTATTTTTGATGTTTATGGCATGTGATAAAGTATGTGTGAAAGTTCTGTGTGAAAATTTTATTGTTTGTGTGCCGATCTGTGAAAAAGGACTTAATCGTGTAAAATGCAAAAATTTTGTACTAGAAGTTAAAAGTGCCTAATTGCTATGTCTCCTTAAATGTGAGGTCCTTTTGTTGTAAATAGACCATTAGTTTAATGAATGGACAAATGTGGTCATGAATTAGTGGGATTTTAATGACATTAATAAGGCTAATTTAGTAATGAGCTAAATAAGTGTAAATTAAATAAAACAAAGGCCAAATTCATGCATTCATCTTTGTTCTTACTGAAAATACAAAGAAAAAGAAAAGAAAAAGAGTCTTTAGGGTTCGGCACTCATTTTGACTAATCAAGGTATGTATTTTGATCCATTTTTGATGATTTTTATGTTTTTTATGATTGTTGCTTAGCAATTTATCAAGCCCATGCCTCAATTTTAGAATTTGATGATAATTTAGAGTTATGCCATTGATGATTTTGTGAGTTTAATGATGTTAATTAATGAATTATGAAAGCTTGGTATGAGATTAATATGTTTTGTATTTGGATTTTGGATGAATTTGAGTATATTGGGCTAAATTATGAAAATGAGAAATTGAGGGGCTAAAATGTAAAATAAATGAAATATTGTGGGCTTATGTGAGTTAAGGGAATATTCGACTAAGCCTTTGTATAAGGAAATTTGTGTATTTTGTGATTTTGTGAAATGAGGACTAAAGTGTTAAAATGTGAAAATATAAGGGTTAATTTGTAAAATGCCCTAAATATGTGTATATGGATTGAATTGAATGATTTGGTGAATAAAGGAGTTAAATTTGAATGTGTATAGATAAAGAACCAAAGAAAATAGAATTAGATCAGGGGAAATCGAAAGTAGTTGAATAGTCATTCGTTTCCGTTCTTTCCCGTACGAGGTAAGTCTATATACAAATAAATGTGTTTGAATTGAACTATTATTGTTTATATGTGAATAAATTGTGATATATGGCTATTCGAGCTGAATATGTGAAACCTGGGAAAGTTTCGGTAATGTGACGACGTTCGAAAAGCCCCGTATGAACCTTAAGAAGTAGTTAGGATACGTATGCCATGACATAGGAGTACAATATGAGTTATCGTGTAAGACCACGTCTAGGATGTTGGAATTGATTTGAGATTTACGTGTAAGACCATGTCTGGGACATCAACATCGTATTTGATTTCGTGTAAGACCCTTTCTGGGACAATGGCATCGATATTGATTACATGTAAGACCACGTCTGGGATGTTGGCATTGTATGAGCTTTTCGAGCTATCTGAGTATCCTATTTGATTCCGAACGGTTCAATAGGCATTCTGAGTAATGAATGAGTATATGAATGTGCATTTGAATTCCGGTATGTATGTATGTATATGAAATTTGTCAATGAAAGGTATATATGTATATGATCATTTGATATGTGAACTATATTACATGATATGTGGTTATGTGTAAGTGAACATGATCACTTGAATTATAAGAGAAATATGACTTGTGATTGTGTTATGTCATGAATCATATGTATGAAATGGTTTATAATTGTTTTATATGATAAGTTTATTTGTATATAGCCTACTAAGCTTTTGAAAGCTTACTTTGTGTGTGTTTCAATTGTTTTATAGATTATTGAAGCTACTGGAAGCTCGGTCAAGGATCATCACCACACTATCGAACTATATTTAGGTACCTTTTGAAAATGTACATATTGAAGTATGCCATGTATAAGCTAGAGAACTTTGATTATGTTTTGAAATGTGAAAATATAGCCATGTGTTATGTCTTGATAATGAATGTGATTATGGAGTGAATTTAGTGCATGCTATGTGATGAAAAATTTGGCATGTTTTGATGTGCTTATGAATGGCCAAGAGAAATGGTCAATTTTGGTAACTTCCATGGTTGATTTGGGAAATTTATATGATGAGAAATGCTATGAATTGAAATGGAATAATATGATGTATGAATCTCATGTTTTTTATGTGAAGTTGGTACTTGAAATTGGTATGTTTGATGTTGGATTTGTATATGGAAATGAATGATGTTGTTACGGGTCAAATTGTGTATGATTTAGTATGTTTTTGGCTACCTTTTGGACATGAATTGATGCTTGTTTGATGCTTATAGGTATGACCCAATTTTGGTTGGCAATTTGGCTTTGCAAATGGCCTATATTTGCTCACGCGGTTGAACACACGGGCGTGTGTCTTGACCATGTCTCTCAAGGTTGCAATTCGAAGCAAGTCAGACTTGCACATGGGCCAGACACACGGATGTGTGACAGGCCATGTGATTCAAGTCAGTGTTGCACACGGGCTAGACACACGAGCGTGTGACAGGTCGTGTGATTCAAGTCAGTTTACAAACAGGCTAAGGTATGGTCCAAGGCACGGTCCTGTGAGGCACACGGCCTAGCCATACGGGCATGTGCCCTGTTTTGAAAGAAAAATTTTCCAAGATCCACAAAGTTTTCATATGAGATTAGTTTAGTCCCAAACATCCTCTAAAGCATGATTTAAGTCTCGTAGACTTTCTTAAGAGACTATATGAGCATTATTATTATGAAATGATGATGTATGATTGATGTTGTAATATGAGTGTAAAATGTTTCGATTTGTCTGGTAATGCCTCTTAACCCTAGTTCGGTGATGGATACGAGTTAGGGGTGTTACATTTAGAGTTCTCCACCTCCATTTGAGCATACCTCTGCTTGAGAATTTCCTGATTCAGTCCTTGTTGTGGGGTTTCTTCTAAAATGTCCAAGAAGTGTTGTGGCTTCTCCACACTTACCTCACAAGAGTCGGAGATTTCCTCTTTAACGCCTAATACTACACTCAAGTCTCTAACCTCTATCTTTTGTTGAACATAGACCTTCAAGTCTTGTTGGTCAACAATTTCATAAAGGACATCTTCCTCCACTTCAACATTGTTAGGCTTGACACACTTGTCCACAGGAACTTGTTCCCTAACTCGATGTTGAAGGAGTTCAAGTATTTGGCCCAATTAGTTCTTGACAGCTTTCGTGTTTCCTCGACATTCCTACATTCCATTCTCAAAGGCACCATCCCAATGGATCTAGTCGTAACCGTCATTAACCGCCTCCAAATCCTAGTTGTCGCTAGCCATCAGTGTAATAGCCCGATTTTTAGGGTGATGAACAGTGGTTTTGGGACCACAAATTTCCATTGTGTCAAATCATAAATATTATTTTAGAATATTTATGGAGTCATTTGAGTTGTATTCAAAATTTGGTCTAGAAATATTAACGTTTAGATAGCTAATTAAAGAAAAAGGACTAATTTGTATAAGGTTCACAATTTCTTAATTAATGCATTTAGTGACCAAATGGCTTAATTATTAATTAAGAAAGGAACTATGTGATAATTAGGACTTAATTAATATGTGATAATTAGGCCTTAATTAATGTTGTGGGACGGCATTACTAAAGAAAAAGATAAAAATATTATCTAATTGATAGCAAAATTGTAATTAATTTGAAATTAAGTAAAACAAATTGAAAAATTAAAACAATTCCTATTCATTTTCTTCAACCTTGGCCGAATCCACCATTAAAGAGAGCTTCAAGCTTCGGTTCTTTAATCCTTCTACATGTGAGCTCAATTCTCATCTATTTCTTGTAATTTTTATATTTTTTATATTGTTGCAACTAGGTCCAGCTAGCCCGTATCTTAGTTTTTGAATCTATTCAAATTCTAGAAGTTTCCATTGATGAATCTTGAATTTTTTTTATGATAACCATGTATTTGAAGCTTTGATTATGTTGTTTGATGATTTTGTAAAGTGATTTTTTGTTAGATTTTGATTTTAGGATTAAATTGTAAAAATGTCAAAAATTTTGGGTTTAATAGTGAATTTGATGTTTATTAGGGACTGTTTAACGGCCTAGTATATTTGGATGGAATATTGACTTGATAAAAATGGTTAATATGATGAATTTTGGGTTTAAGGTTTAGGGTTTATGGCCTGGCGACATAACCGTGTCTCATTTGATGAGTTCTTTGGGGTACGAGTCAGTGAGTTACACGGCCTGACACACGGGCATGTGACACACCATGTGATCGCACTCAGAGAGTTACACGGGTGAGGAAACGAGCTGGGACACGGCCGTGTGTCCCTAGTTAGAAGGTTACACAGCCTAAGACATGAGTGTGTGTCTCAGCCGTGTGAGGCACATGGTCGTGTGACCCCTGTAACCAAATTTTTGTAACTTTTTCCTAAACTTTCCAAATAATTTAAATTTAGTCCTGAATTATTTCTGAAGTGTTTCTTAGGCCTCGAGGGCTTAATAGGGGAAAGGTGTATGTATGTCTGAATGGTTTATGTTATGTTTAGGATATTAAATGAAATTAAGTTTAAATGTTTCGATTGTATGGTAATCTCCGTAACCCTAATTTGGCAACAGATACGTTAGGGGTGTTCATTTAATGGTATCAGAGCTATGGTTTAGTCGATTCTTAGACTGAATGTAGCGTGTGAAATGTCTAGAATTACATGCCATATAAATTTGTAATAGTGTGACGTGTTTGATTCGATCTAATCTTTGCTTTTCTTAGAGATTGTAAAAATGTCAGACGAATCTAATCGTACTGACAATGATGATGTTAATAGTAATGTACCAACCTCTGATCAAAGGATGAGTAGTAATATCCTGATTCCTCAAGTACAGGAGCATGAACTTAAAAACATGTTCTTCGGGTTTATGAACCAGTGGTGAATGATTTTATGCAAATGAATACTCCAATTCAACGACCTCCACCCCCTGTTATACCTCCGGTTGCACCTCCACCTCCTACTGTGACTGAGCCTATTTGACATATTCCGATAGATAAGCTTAGAATGTGTGGTGGCAAAGAATTTTGAGGTAAAACAAAATATGATCCGGTTAAAGCTAAGTATTGGCTTCAGAATATCTTGCGAGTTTTCGAAGAAATGGTGTGCCCTCCTAATGATTTTCTTAGATGTGTCGTTTCATTATTAAAAGAGGAAACGTACAATTGGTGGACTACGTTGGTAGCTATGGTACCGATAGAGAAAATTTCCTGGGATTTCTTTCAGACCAAGTTTAAAAAGAAGTATGCCAGAAAACGGTATCTGGATAAGAAAAAGAGGGAATTTCTTGAGTTATGACAATGAAACAAGTCAGTGGCTGAGTATGAGAGAGAGTTTGTATATCTCAGTAAATATACTTGAGAGGTTGTGCCTACTAAAGAAGAGATGTGAATTCAATTTGAAGATGGCTTGAATGATGAAATCAGAATGATGATCGAAGGTAATGAAATCTGAGAATTTGTTGTCTTATTAGATCGTGCAAAGAAAATGGAAGAATGTAAAATCACAAGATACAAAGGGACAGATGGATTCAAGAGTTTAACAAGAGGAGTTCTTCCAAGTCATTTTTTGTACCATCGGCAAAGAAGACTAGAGAAGACTTTAGTCGAGCTACTTCAGTGTCTAAGCATCCGAACAAAAATTAATCAATTTAACATGATTTTAAAGTTCCTACTAAACTAGTTGATAGTGTGGGAAGTGTACAGAATGCTCCGAAGCCCAGCTGTAAACATTGTGGAAAATTTCATCCTAGCGAGTGTACTAAGTCAGGAGCCTGTTATAGATGTTGAGTCGACTGATCACTTTCTCCGGAATTTTCCTAAATAGTTAAAAGAAAATGAAGAACAGAATGACAAGAAAATGTTTACATCTTAGAAAGGTAGACGTCTGAACCAGAATAGTACTACTGGGACTACTCGTACGGGAGCAAAAGACATCATTGTTCAGTCAGAGGTTAGAGCACCTGCTTGCACATATGCTATTCGAGCCAGAGAGGAAACTTTTGCACTTGATGTGATTGCTAGTATATTCTATCTCTTTGATGTTTCTATGTATCCATTGATTGACCCTAGGTTAACTCATTGTTATATTTGCAGTGCATTAGTAATGGAAAAGAAATTACCTGTTGAATCAACTGAATATGATATTTAAGTTACTAATCCACTAGGTCAGAGTGTGCTAGTTAACTTAGTTTGTCATAAATGTCTACTGAAAGTTAGAGGCTATGAATTCCCTGCTGATGTAATGTTATTACCCTTTTTGGAATTTAATGCTATTCTAGGTATGGATTAGTTATCGTTGCATGATGTTGTGGTAAACTGTAGACAGAAATAGATTGATTTGAGATGCTAGACAGGAGAGATGATTTCAATTGAATCTAATGGATTGAATAGTGTTGTTAGAATCATTTAAGCTATTTCTGCATGGAGATTGATACGTAAAGGTAGTGAAGTGTTTCTAGCATACATTCTTGATACCAAAGATCTAGAATCGAAGTTAGATTAGCTACCGATTGTTAGTGAATTTACTGATGTATTTCCTGAAGAGTTGTAAAGTTTACCTCCTGATCATGAAGTTGAGTTTGTGATTGATCTGGTTCCTAGAACTGCACCGATATCTATATCACCGTATCACATGGCACCAGGTGAATTTCAAGAGTTACATGGCCTGGCACACGGGTGTGTGGCACGGCCGTGTGACCCTACTCAGAGAGTTACACGAGTGAGGACACAGCTGTGTGTGTCACAGTCCGATTTAGGGGCTAAACGAAATAGTGGTTTTAGAATCACTAATCTGAGATCAGATAAAATTATTTTTATGTAATTTTATGAGTTAGATCATGATTATATAAGTGCATGAAAATTTTTGTGCTTTAATTTTAGCGATTTCATGCTTAATCGTGAAAAAGGACTAAATCGCAAAAAGTGCAAAAGTTCTATTTTATAAGCTAAAGGTGTCTAATAGCCATAGAATATTAATTGGAGGTCTTTAAAGGGCAATTAGCCCCTTAAATCATGGTTGGCTGGCCATAGGGGACAAGGGAGTCAAAATTGGTCAAAGTTGGTAAAGGTTTAGTGACTAAATTGATTATTTTATATTAATATAAAGAAAAGATGATATCTTTCTCTTTATTCATCTTCTTCCACCAAAATATACAAGCAAAATAGGGGTTTTAAAGCTCAAAAATTTTAGCAAACTCTTCTCCTTACAAGTAAGTGATTTTAATGGTTTTTCTTGATGATAGTTGTACTTTTGGAACCCCTAAAGCTTAAGCTTTCTAAAGAGGGGATTATCTTGCAATATGGTGAAAAGTTTAGAGTTTTTCCATGTGAGCTTTTAAGTTGTTTGCTGCATTTTTATGGGAGAAAATGAGTCTTAGATGTTTAACAAACAACTTTTGTGAAAGGTGTTACCATGAAAACACCTAAAAGGACCTTTTTTGTAAAGGTTGTAAAATATGTAGTAAATGTGCGAAATGTTGAGTTTTGATGGTAGTCATAAGAGAAATAAATGTCCACCTAGGCTCGTTAAAGAGAGAAATTTGATTAGAATTGATTTCCGAGCCTCGGGGTAAAACGGTCATTTTGCAAAAGTCTAAGGACAAAATAATAATTTTGCCAAAGCATGATTATTGAAATGCATTTATTAATGTGATAATTAAATGAGCTAATTTGCTATTATAGATCAAGAAGAACCAAGAATTAACCTCGACCGGGGAAAGAGTAAAGTATCGGACTAGATCGACAATCTAGCCTATTTTGAAATCGAAGTAAGTTTGTATGAGATAAATTCAACATTTATGCTAGTATGTTTGAGAATGTTTGATTTTGTATTGATATATGACATTCTATGAAATTGAGTAATGGTGTTGAATGAGAAAGATGATAAAAGTTAAGATGTTGAAGTCCCGATTGGACTATAATAAATGTGAGAATATTATCATCGAGACTTGAGATGGATAAGGTCCTGTGTAAGACCATGTTTGGGACATGGCCTCGGCACCGAATTGAGATCTCGTATAAGACCGTATCTAGGATATGGCTTTGGTACTAAATATGAGAATCGTATAAGACCATATCCAGGATATGGCATCGATAGTGATGTGAGACTCCGTAGAAGACCATATCCGGAATATGGTATTGGCACTCAGAGGTGACCCCATGTAAGACCACATCTGGGATGTGGCATTGGCTTCGTGTTTATGTTAATGACGATGAATATGCGTCCTTGAGTATCCCTAGTGATTTAGTGGGATAAGCAGGTAAGCTTGGAAATATGAATGAGATTAGTACTAAAGCCATGTGATTGAGTGAATACAGGTACCCGTGAGTAACTCACGAGAAATGTTTACGATATGTGGCATGGTATGTGCTAGATAAGAACCAGTGCGAGTAAGTTATGGAAAAGTGCTTAAGACTTTGAGTAGTTATCTAATGCCATGGATTGATGTCATGATGAGCTTATTGTTGCTATTTATTTTCATGCAACTTACTAAGATTTATGCTTACCCCTCTCATTTCCCTTTTCCTTGTAGTATTGCCAAGATAACTTGAGGATCGTGGGATGTCAGAGTTTGGAAATCACACTATCGACATCTCTTGGGTAAAACAAAGTTAAACTTATTTTAAGTATGGCATGTATAGGACTTTGTTATTTTGTTACGTCATATTGATAGCCAAAGTGTTGGCTATTTATGTTATCAAAGTCATTTTGTAAATGGTCAATGGAATTGGGCCAATACATGACAAGTTTATTTATATTCAATGATGCACTTATGAAGTTTATGCTTGTGTGGATGCTTTGAATTGAGTTTCGGAAGTGCCTTAGGTTCATGAGTTATGTTGAAATGAATTAGTATAAGTATGGTTGCTATGCAGGGCAGCATTTGGCTTGGAATATAGCCTTTTAATGTCTACACGGGTAGACACACAGGTGTGAGTCTAGGCCGTGTGTGACACACGGTCAGCCCTATGGGTGTGTTGATCGGCCGTGTGTCCCCTTGCATGCTAGGTTTGCAAGTCAGTATGCTCAGTAGTAAACACACTGGCAGAGAGACGGTTGTGTGCCTCAGTCGTGCAGGAGGCACGGCCATGGACATGGGCGTGTGCCCAGGCCGTGTGAAGTCTGCACCTAAAATGTAGAATTTAATTCGAAACACGGTCTAAGGACATGGGCGTGTGCCTTGGCCGTGTGACCATAGTGAAGTGATGACGTCATAAGCAGAATGCCATGGTTTTGGCACACAGGCTATGACACGGGCGTGTCGAGGCCGTGTGAGGGACACGGGCTAGTGGCACGGGCGTGTGTCTGGCCGTGTGAAAACCCCTGTAGGTTCGAATTAGAAAATAAATACCACAAGGGTTAGGAACATGGGCATGTGTGACCATACGGCCTACCTACACGGGCGTGTTCCATTTCACACGGGCGTGTGACCCTGTTCAGGCAAAATTTTTCTAAGCGCGTAAAAGTTTCCAGTTTAATTCTGATACCTTCCGAATGTATGTTTAAGGCCTCATAGGCCCATGATAAGAATGTTATGTATTTGAATGAGAAGTTTTAAGTTGGGGATGGATTTTTTTTAAAGCCCAAAGTTGTATGTACGAGCAAGTTAAGTCCGGTAATGCGTCGTACCCAGTTCCGGAGTGGAATACGGGTAAGGGGTGTTACAGTGTGTCCCTAGCTTGAAGGTTACATGGCCTGAGACACAGGCATGTGTCTCAACCATGTGAGGCACATGGCCTAGCCACACGGCTGTGTGACCCTTATAACCAAATTTTTGTAACTTTTTCCTAGACTTTCCAAATGATTTCAATTTAGTCCCGAATTAATTCTAAGGTGTTTCTTGGGCCTCAAGGGCTCTATATAAGAATGGTGTGTGTATGTATGTATGGTTTATGTTATGTTTAGGATATTGAATGAAATTAAGTTTAAATGTTTCGTTTGTACGGTAATGATCTGTAACCCTAATTTGGATATGGGTACGGGTTAAGGGTGTTACAATCAAATACGAGTAGGTATATCAATCGTAGCAAGAGTCGTCTCCTTGTTTCGCAAAAGGGTCGTAATCATCCCAACTAAGTATTGAAGCGCCACCCACATCAGACATGAACAAACCTTCAAGCCACCTATAATCATCATTAAACATGACTATCAATCAACTATCAACAAGACAAAAACAAGAAAACCATAAAATTAAAAAAAAAAGTGTTGTATCTATAGATTTAATTTTTTCTAATTATCTCCCTAAACAGCATGCAATAATCAAATAAAAATCATTGAATCTTACACCCATTCCTGATAATTGCACCAACAATTTGATTGATTGCATCTGTGCGCATTAAAAAAATGAATTTATACAATAACTTTTAAAGCCTGGTTTTACTACAAGCGTACAGGTCAGTTGTAATATTTGTAATTGTACAATGGAACACATAGAGCATTCCAAGGATCAAACCCAAAGGAGTCGGTGATTTAATGATTTTGATTAAAAAATACATGCAAGAAAGGAGCCTAGCTAGCTACTCACTAATTGCTATAGTACGACAAAGCATAAACAAAATCTGTTCACACTAATTTCTAAATTAACTATCCTAAGGACTAAATTGCAAGGAATGTAAAACTAAGGGACTATCAAACAAATAACTAACACTGGTTCTTTGATTTTGATCTGGTTCACCGATCCTTGAAAAATGATTTAAATCGATTAAATTTCTAAGAGACTCCATTTTATCTGTCAATCTCAATTTTACCTACTTAAACGAAGTAGGTCTTATTTATCTTCCGATCTCATCAGTTAATCTAGAACTAACGAATGGGTGCGCGATATGATTACCTTTCGGTCTTGATCGTATGTCAAAGTCTTAAAATTTTATATAAAGAATAATCGAGCCTAGAAACTAACTGTGACAATGATTGAGGCAAATACACCTATCGAATAGTAGTATAGCTTAGTGGCAAGATCGAATTGTCGAACCCAAAGGAACCAAAAGTACTAATACTAACTTTCTTTTTATTATTTAGCCTAAGAATTAAAGGACTTATTATTTAATATAAAATTAACTAACTATTAAGCTAAAGATGCTAAGAAAAAGAGAATGAATTGGGAAAATACTTGTGGGAAAAACCAATTAATTAAGACAATACCCGAGGAAGAATTCACCTAGACTTCACTTGTTATCTAACTCTGAACCAGACGATTTATTCACTTGACTTGATCCGTAGGATTCCCTAATTTATATTAATACCTCTTTCAAGGCTACTAACGTCTAACCCTAGGTTGATTGATTGAAATCTCTTTCTAATTAAAACCCCTAGAATTGCATTAACTCGATCTATGGGCTCCCATATTAGGTTTGACCCTAATCCGGTAGATTTTTGTCATCCTATTTCTAGGGTTGCGATCAACTCCGCTTAATCATGATAGATCTACTCTTAAACAGGGACTTTTGCTCCACTGCCTAAGCACATCAATACTTGAATCAATATCCTGAAATATCAAAGCAAGAATTAAGAACACATAATTAAGAACAAATCAAGTATTTATCATATAGTTCAGAAAACAATAACAAGATTGGTCTTATGTTTAGTTCATAATAATATAAGAATACATCTTAGAAGTGAATATGAAACAAAACATAAGAAAAACCCTAAAACCCCTTGACAGAATTGAAGAGAAGATCTTCCGTCTTGAGTATAACTCCAGCCTCTTAAGATGAATCAACTAGCTTTCTTCGAGTAAATTCCACAATTCTGGCCTCTATGGCTCGGCTCTTCGGCCTAAATGGACGCCTAACTGGACCCCCTTGAAGGTTGGCCTCTAAGGTGTTTATATAGGCTTTTGGAATGGCTTTCTTTGCCTCTAAGTACCCTAATCCGAATGAAACTCTTCTTCGTTACGATAGGGAGACGCCCATGGCACACGCCCGTGTGAACCATGGCCAGGCCGTGTTTAGGTCCGTTAATGAGGCACGGCCATGTGGTCTTGGGCCCAGGCCGTGTCTATTTCGTGATATGGCCCATTTACTCTATTTTGGCCCGTTTCTCGTTCTTTTCATCATCCGGTGCTTTCCTGAGTGTAAAACATGGAAAGAAAGGATTAAGAGCACCAAATTCCACAATTCAAGGTTTCAATCATCCAAAAGTATGCTAGATGTGGGATCAAAATATGTTCAAATTACGGTTTATCAAATACCCCTCACTTAAGCGTTTTCTTGTCCTCAAGCAAAATTCTCAACTCAGAATTAAAATGAACTTCCTTGATTTATAATATTCATCAATAATGTTCCATCATAATTCAAAGATAATTCATACATTGATAATTTAAGTAGAGGGTCTTAAGGATTCAGACAATCAAAGTCATGGTTTTTGTAGCACAAAAACATAGGCGTTTCCCTTTACCTAAATAATTACCCTTAATTCAAAATCGACAAGAGTTGACATCCTTACTAAAGATTCATTCAAATCACTCAAAGTGTTTAAGGTTCGAAATTAAGCTCTCAAAAGTCGAACATGAAAAGTTAATCCCATAGGCTTGCCTAAAAATCAAATCTCCACCACTGTAAAATGAGATGATACACAAATCAAAAGGTCTTTAAAAAAGGTTAGAATGGGGCTCGAGTTAAAGGTGTGGATAAAGGCTGAATTAGAGGGTTAGAATCGAGATTGAATTGACAATTTACCTAACTAAAAAAATGAATTAATCCTAAATAATTACATCAACTAAAAACTTGTAATACTAATAATACGAGCTTTTTCTTCAAGATGTGGAATTTAACCATGTAAGCTCTCTTAAATATAACTAATAAATATACTCCGATCATTTTTTTTAAGAACAAATTAAGTGAAAGGATGAATTTCACTACTGAAATAAAGATTATAGTTAGGCAACTAATCAAATCAAATCTCGATATAAGGGTGGTCAAGAGGAATGGCGATAACAAATACAGACTGGGTTTTTGGGTTAATATTAGTGGGTGAGTCAATAAAAAGGGTTGTTAGGATCAAAAGGGTTCACTAGGGGTTAATTGTGAGGGTAAGCTTTTTAGTGGAGTGGTGGATTAAATCCTAAGTGCCTTTATCATTTCTGTATATCAAATCAATGACGTGGTCTTGACATGTATAATCGAATCAAGTTCTAGAATAACAAATCAATGTTGACACACTCATAATCACAAGGTGAGCACGGAAGAATGTATGCTCTAAAAGGCTCAAAATCTCACAAACATTATGGGTTTTTGATATCAACTTTGTAAATTTCAAACTTCAAGGTAATAATTAGATTCAGGTAGACAACCTAACAAAATTTTAATCTTTGAAAATAGACTCATGCTTGATTCTCTAGTCTCCTAAAGTTTAAATCATCACTGCACAATTATCAATGACTTAATCCAAAACATTCCAATACACATCATGAATCACAGGAAATTTCATTCTAATTAGTAAAATGAGAAATTTACTTAAAGAACAAGGCATAATTTAAGGTATAATTCAGGGATTTGAGAATAATGCAGAAAGTTAGGCACTTTCTTGAAATAAATATTCACCCCCCACACTTAAGGTGTACATTGCAATGTACAAAGATATATGTGAAATTTAGGAGAAAGGGAGAGGTGAGACTTCCTGAATTTGGATGGCTTCCTTGAGTTGTGAGTGTCGTGGTGTGGTGGCCGCCGACAATCTCTGCGCTAGATGAAGAAATTGAGAAGCTCGTGAAGAATTAGCAAGGAAATAATGACAATAATTCAAAATATACTAAATATATATTTAAAGACAAGAAAGATAAAGAGAAAGAAAATAGAAAGTAAAATAAAATTAAAAGAAAAGATTAATGGACCGGAGAGTCCTTATCGTTAGATGGTTAGCGTGGTGAGTGTGATTTCTAAGGCTGTGGTGCCGTGGCTATGGTCGTGGTGTGGTGATTCCCAAGTATCCTTTAGAACCTAAATCAAAGAAAACAAAATAAAATAGATTAAACTAAGAAAAAGAAAAAGAAAGAAAAAGAAAATAAAGGAGAAGGGAAAATAAAAAGAAAAGTTAAATGGACTCAAAGGTCCTTTTCCCGTTGAGCTAATGAAGCAGCCGGCATGAACTTATGTATATCGATCTCATAGATGAAGACTGTGCTAGGATCCCTCCGCTTCTTTTACATGGATATTGTTAGATTTAGAGTTATGAGAATAAAGGAAAAAATGAAAATTGAGAGGGAATGTAAAGGAAGAAGAAGGGTGGGGAGTAGGTAAGAAGGGGAGAGGGGTGGTTTAAATAGAAATTGCAAGTCTGGTACATTCCCACGCCCATGTACCATGGGCGTGTCCAGTCACACAGCCATGTCGCACGGCCGTGTTATGCTTCATTCGTTTCTCCACGCCCATCTGCAGGTCGCCACGCCCGAGTTACTAAAACTGTGTCGGCCACAGCCGCATTGCACGACCGTTATGTTCAGTTGAGGGCCCGTGGCTTCAAGATATTTTTTGTCCTATTTTTTACTATCTCTGCCATGTTAGTACGTACATCCGTAGTATCCACACGGCCACGGCCGTGTGCAAGGCCATGTGGTGTGGAAATCTACACTTTGGTTAGTTTTTAGTTAGGTGCTAGAAGTAAAAATGAAAAGAAAATAAAACAATAAAATAAAATTGTGAAAATTAATGGGGTTAGTGCTCAGGTTGCCTCTCGAGAAGCGCTCATTTATAGTCTTAAGCTAAACTTACCTCTCATTCGCAAATTCATGGTGGTTTGAGGAGTTGAAAGTCCTTCCTCATGCTATCAGTCCTATTATCAATATATAGCTCAAGTCGAGTAGCGTTTACTTTAAAAGTGTCGAATATAGGATTACTTACCTCGAGTATTCCGTATGGGAAAACCTTTAGTACTCGAAAAGAGATTTCTTTGTTTGTATTTGGGTTAGGAGGAGGTATTCGAGGGTCTACCTTATCTAGCAATACCTGATCTCCGATCTTAAATTCGTTTTTCCCATAGAATGGTGCTAGTTCCGCTTCATGTATTCCTAATTTCTCCTTGAATTTTGTCTTCCACTCGTCTAGTTCATCGATCTGAAGCCTTCGTTCCTCATGAGTTATTTCTTGTTGGCATGAGTGCTAGGGTCTGGCTCAGTTGGGTTGTTCCGTGGTGCTTCCTGAAAAGAAGGTTTAACCGAATGGTTATTAATAAAATTAATTTTCTCACCTTGATTACACGATGTCCTGGTCGAGTCAAGAGCCTGGAGACTAATTGATTTGTCACCTACACAAATTATGAGTTCACCTGCGCTGACATCAATTTTAGTCTTGGCAGTTGCTAAAAAGGGTCTTCCTAAAATTAAGGGGATACTATTGTCCTCATCCATGTCTAAAACGACAAAGTCTATTGTGAATACGAATTTATCAATTTTTACGAGAACATTTTCAATTATACCCCTAGGAATTTTAACAGTTTTATCAGCTAATTGAATGTTCATCCTAGTTTGTTTGGGTTTCCCTAGACCTAGTTGTTTAAACAATTTATAAGGCATAACATTGATGCTCGCCCCTAAATCAGCTAAAGCATTATCAATAGATAATCTACCAATTAAGCATGGAATTGTAAAACTCCCTGGATCTTTTAATTTTCATGGTAGTTTATTTTGCAACATTACTGAGCACACTGCGTTTAACTCCACATGCGATTCCTCGTCTAACTTTCGTTTGTTTGTCAAAAGATCTTTTAAAAATTTCCTTGAATCTGGCATCTGCGAAAGAGCTTCAAGAAACGGTAAGTTAATATGTAATTTCCTTAAAATTTTAAGAAATTTACCGAATTGTTCATCAGTGTTATCCTTCTTTATCGCATCAGGATAAGTTATACGAGGTTGGTACTCTTTAATTACCGGTCTTGGCTTCTCGTGACTTACCTCGACCTTACCGTTCTCTACCGAATTCTCTTGGCTTAATTTAGGCTCATCTAACCCTACACTATCCTGAGCTGTTATAGCTTGAAGTTGCTCCTTTGGGTTAGTCTCAGTGTTGCTTGGCAAGCTGCCTTGTGGTCATTTAGAGATCAGCTTAGTGAGTTGCCTTAATTGGTTCTCGATCCCTTGAATCAATGCTTGTTGATTTTTAAGTGTTGTCTCGGTGTTTTGAAAACGTGTTTCTAACACCGCTATGAATTTTGTCAGCATCTCCTCAAGGTTTGGCTTATTTTCCTATGGGTAGGGCTGTTGTTGGAAGTTTGGAGGGGGTTGTTGTCTCCGGTTTCCTTGACCACTCCATGAAAAATTGGGGTGGTTCCTCTAACCTGGATTATAAGTATTACTATAAGGGTTATTTTGAGATTTAAAATTGTTACCCATATAGTGAACTTGCTCGTTCTCAGCGCTCGGGTTGTAAGGTGGATATTCTGTATTGCTCATCCCTCCTCCATTCGTATCATACTTCATAACTGGATGTACCTGCAAAGAATCACATAAACCATCAATCTTTTTACTTAAAAATTCTACCTGGTTTGACAGCATGGTTACTGTGTCGAGGTTGAAAACACTGGCTGCTTTTGTTGGCTTGGTCCTTGTGACGTGCCTCTGATAGTTATTCAGTGACATCTCTTCAATGAACTCGTTAGCAGCCTCAGGTGTTTTGTTATTTAAGGTTCCGCCGGTGGCTGAATCAATTAATTGTCTGGTTGAGGGGTTCACACCATTATAAAAAGTTTGGACCTGTAGCCACTAGGGTAATCCATGGTGTGGGCACCTTCTCAATAGATCTTTGTATCTCTCCCATGCATCGTAAAGTGTTTCTAAATCCATATGCACCAAAGAAGAGATATCATTCCTTAACTTGGCCGTTTTAGCCGGCAAAAAATATTTTAATAAAAAAATTTCAGTCATTTGTCCCTATGTAGTGATTGATCCTCGTGGAAGAGAATGCAACCACTGTTTAGCTTTATTCCTCAACGAAAAGGGAAATAACCGAAGACGGATGGCATCATCAGAAACGCCATTTATTTTGAAAGTATCGCAAAATTCTAGGAAATTTGCCAAGTGATTGTTTGGATCTTCATCTTTCAAACCATCAAACTGAACAAATTGATGTATCATCTGAATTGTGTTAGATTTCAGTTAAAAATTATATGCAGCAATAGCAGGTCTAATAATACTTGACTTAGTTCCTGTTAAATTAGGTTTAGCATAACCATACATAGTTCGAGGAGCATGAAGTTCGGCCGCCTCTAGAGGTAGCGAATTATTCTCAGCCATCTCTTCGGTGGTACTGGTGTCGACTTCTTGCTCTTCTTCTATGTAGTTTAAGCTTCGCCTTATTTCTCTACGATTTATGCGAACAGTACCTTCAATATCACTATCATAAATCAGGGGTCCTACCGGGTTCCTTCTAGTCATAAACTAGAGGTACCTGCTAGGAACAAATAAAAGAAGAAAAATTAGCAAAGTTAAAAGTAAAATAAAAATAAAAGTAAATTGCAAAAATAAAAATGGCTAAAGTAATAAAAATTGAGCATTCTTAATATTTTAGTTCCTCGGCAACTGCGCCAAAAACTTGATCGTATGTCAGAGTCTTAAAAATTTATATAAAGAATGATCGAGCCTAGAAACTAACTATGACAACGATTGAGGCAAGTGCACCTATCGAACAGTAGTATAGCTTAGTGGCAAGATCGGATTTTTGAACCCAAAGGAACCAAAAGTACTAATACTAGCTTTCTTTTTATTATTTAGCCTAAGAATTAAGGGACTTATTATTTAATCTTAAATTAACTAACTATTAAGCTAAAGATGGTAAGAAAAAGAGAATGAATTGGGAAAATACTTGTGGGAAAAACCAATTGATTAAGACAATATCAGAGGAAGAATCCACCTAGACTTCACTTGTTATCTAACTCTAAACCAGACGATTTATTCACTTGACTTGATCCGTAGGATTCCCTAATTTATATTAATACCTCTTTCGAGGCTATTAACATCTAACCATAAGCTGATTAATTGAAATCTCTTTCTAATTAAAACCCCTAGAATTGCAATAACTCGATCTATGGACTCCCATATTAGGTTTGACCCTAATCTGGCAGATTTTTGTCATCCTATTTCTAGGGTTGTGATCAACTCCACTTAATTATGCTAGATCTACTCTTAAACAGGGACTTTTGCACCACTGCCTAAGCACATCAATACTTGAATCAATATCCTAAAATATCAAAGCAAGAATTAAGAACACATAATTAAGAACAAATCAAGTATTTATCATATAGTTCAGAAAACAATAACAAGATTCGTCTTAGGTTTCATCCCCCTCAGGTATTTGAGAGGTTTAGTTCATAATAATATAAAAATACATCTCAGAAGTGAATATGAAACAAAACATAAGAAAAACCCTAAAACCCCTTGACAGAATTGAAGAGAAGATCTTCCGTCTTGAGTATAACTCCGGCTTCTTGAGATGAATCAACTGGCTTTCTTCGAGTAAATTCCACAATTCTGGCCTCTCTGGCTCGGCTCTTCGGCCTAACTAGACGCCTAACTGGACCCCCTTGAGGGTTGGCCTCTAGGGTGTTTATATAGGCTTTTAGAATGGCTTTCTTTGCCTCTAAATACCCTAATCCAAATAAAACTCTTCTTCGTCACGACAAGGACACGCCTATGGCACACGCCCGTGTGAATCGTGGCCAGGCCAAGTTCAGGTCCGTTAATGAGGCATGGTCGTGTGGTCTTGGGCCCAGGCCATGTCGATTTCGTGACATGGCCCATTTACTCTGTTTTGGGCTCGTTTCTCATTCTTTTCATCATCCGGTGCTTTCCTGAGTATAAAACATGAAAACAAAGGATTAAGAGGACCAAATTCCACAGTTCAAAGTTTAAATCATCCAAAAGTATGCTAGATGTGGTATTAAAATATGTTCAAATTACGGTTTATCAGGTCTCACTTTATCTTGATATTCCCTTAGGGGCGTCACTACCTAAGCTCTTAGTTGGATTCAAATTATTCCAATTTGTTATAAATTAGTCCTTTGTCCAAAAATCAACTTGCTCACATATCTAACAACCAACCCCATTGGGTTTAGTTACCCATTACCATATTAAAGCTAACAAACATGAAAGAAACAACTAAAATATCCATAAGCATCAAACACAAGAAAATACAGATAAAAAATTTGATTTTAATGGAGAAAACTAACAGCAAAGTAAAAATGAACAACTAACAGCAAAGTAAGAAGCAAGAAACATTAAAGGTAGAAACTTTAACAACTAAAACTAAAGAAAACTAAAATAGCATTAAGCAAAGATTAAAGAGTGATTATAAGAAAAGTTAACGTCTTTAACATGTAAATAAAACTAAGCTACAACAAAAAACTAACTTAACTAATAACTATGAAATCTTCTCTAAAAAGAAAAGAGAAAACTTAAACTAAAAATGAAAAGAAGAAGAAAAGAAACACTAACTAAAACTAAGGAAAAAGATGATAGAGAAAAAGTGGAAAGCTCCTCTCTTTCATTCTACCAAAAGTGGATTGAAATAGGTGATTTCAACCCTAAATTTTGAAGCAAAATGCCTCTAGGCGCTTAAGTTTGATTGGTGTGGCTTTTGGACAAAACTAACCTTAGTCATTTTTTTTGTTACATCGGACAGAATGTTGCAACATCCTGTGTATCGCAATATCCAGTTTTAGGTGTAACACCCTATACCCGAGTCTGAGGCAAGACCGAATACAAGACATTACTATGCTTGAACTTTCTTAAACATGTACTTACAGGCTATAAAATTTAGTTTTGAATTAAAAACTTCTCTTTCTTAGTCAAATCATATATTTCATGGGCCTACGAGGCCTCAGACTTTCGTCACGAAACTTTCGAAACTCATATGGAAACTTTCTATCGAAACAAGGGTCACACGCCCGTGTAACTTGGGACACGCCCGTGTATCCCTAAGACATGCCCATGTCTCCCACCCGTGGGGAATGCTAACAAATTACACACGGCCTTGACACGCCCGTGGCCCTAGCCCGTGTGTCATAGTTTGATATACTGACTTATTCACACAGTCTGAAGCACACGCCCATGTACTAACCGTGTGTCTCACACGGCCTGAACAAACGGCCGTGTGGTTAGCCTGTGGTCTATTATGACTTAAGACACTAAGGTACAGGGGACACACGGCCTAGACACACGCCCGTGTGTCTATCCATGTGAGTACTTAGATGCTATCTACCAAGCCTTTTACCACTCTCATTTGCATACATTCGTATATTATTACATAATTTCACATAGTTTCAATGTAACTCTTGAATTAAAGACATTTAATCATAGGAGAAATAAGCCTTTATCCCATACACTAGGGAAAGCTATACTCAATACAATTGCAAACAGTTTAAGCCATCATGTATGGGTATACACAACCAAATTATAAATTCTCTTAAGCCAACACAACTTGGCTACATCAATTAGAACTTTATCAACCTTAAAAGAATCCCTATACATGCCATGACTCAAAAGAACATGAAACGCCATACCAGGAGTCTACTCGATAGTGTGGAAACATCTCCGGCGGCCTCCAACCTGAGCTAGTTAAAAACCTATAATGGATGGGAAAGAGAAAAGGAGTAAGCAAATATGCTTAGTAAGTTCATCTGTATTTATAACTGACCATTTCTAATATTCATCGAATATCCATGACTACAAGGCATTATAATGAACTTTCTCATAAACTCATGGTTACTTGCTCAACCACTTTTGAAGCTTACTCATTCTATCTCTTACCACATTCTTACCATGCCACAAGTCAATTGCTCGTTTAATTAGCATACATTCCTGCACTGATCACCACATGATCATATAAAACAACATATCAAGCATTTTTAATGAGTCACTCATACTACTAGTCTCTCGGTGGCTTCGTACTTAGCCCACCATTAAATCTCTAATAGGGTGGTATCGCACACAGCCCACCAATCATTCACACTTATGGTGATTTCACACTTAGCTCACCAATCATTTATACTTATGGTGATTTCGCACTTAGCTCACCAATCATTTATAAGTGATGGTATCGCACACAGCCCATCGATTACTAATTAATCATGTGGTAACGCACGTAGCCCACTTATAACAATATAATTGATGGTATCGCACTTAGCCCATCATTAACATCAATAAGGTGATATCGCACATAGTTCACCATTATTTTACATTCATGGATAATAATCCACATGTATATCTCTATTTCAAATGTTCAACCGAGAACATCCTCAGACATTTCTGTTCTTACTTAAATTTCTGCGATTCTCGTTCGCATTCACACAATGCATTAATAAATCCATTTCATATAGCTAAGGTATATCGATTACACATAACTCGCTAGGGGTTCATCATATACTGAATTCATCTCAAATTGTTAAATAACACTATTGAGTCTCATACACATAGTGTCACATTGACATCATACTCTAATAGGGTCTTACTTATATTAACAAATCGATGCCCTGTCCCTGACATGGTCTTATACGAATTCTTACACCGAGGCCATATTCCAATATAGTCTTACACGATACTATAACTATCATCATATCATATTATATACATTTCCCATTACTCCCAAATTCAATTCTCTTGACATCTCATTAAAAGATATTTCATACATTCATAGAGTAAATATACATTCCATACAACATTCAAATACTAAATTAACTCATACGTAATTGCCATATTCACACATGAACTTACCTCGATGTCGAAAGGGCCGAAAGGGACTTTTTGCCCACATTTCTCTTTTCATCCATTCTAGGTCCGAAACTTGTTTTCTTTAATCTAGAACAATGGAATTTATTGATTGAATCACTTATAAATCATAATACACTATAATCTACACTTTAGGAAAAATGACTATTTTGCCCCTACACTTGGGCAAAATTACGATTTTGCCCCTAGGCTCGTAAATAAATTTCCATCACATTTTCTTATTAAACAAGCCTAGCTAAACATTTAATCCTCTTACAACTATCCTCAATGCCAACTATTTCATGACTTAATGAACAATTTACAACTTTTGCATTTGAGCCCCAATTTGGTGTTTTCATAACAACACCTTTCACAAAAGTTGTTTATCATCATACTATCATTCATTTTCTTCCATAAGAACTCACCAAAAACATAAAATCTATCATGGTAAGTCCCTAGACTTTCAATATATTGCAAACTAGTCCTCTCATTAGCTAGCTTAAGCTTTGAGGACTCCAAAATTACAAAAATCATCAAAAACAACCATCAATTTGACATACTTGAAGAGAAAATGAGCTGCTGAAATTTCAAGCTTCTAAAGCCCTCCCATGGTTGATATTTTCGGTTGGAGAAGAAGACTAAGCAAAAAGATGATAACTTTTGCTTATATCATCTTATTTTATCCATTTTCTCCCACTAATATCACCAACTTTTGACTACAATAAATGCACTTGTCCCCTATGCACCCTATGGCCGGCCAACCCAATTAACAAGGCCAAACTGCACATTTGGGACCTCCAATTTATAATCCACAGCTATATGACACCTCTAGCAAACAAAATAGAACTTTCACACTCTATGCGATATAGCCCTTTTTTCGCGATTAAGCAAGAAATCGCTAAAATTAAAGCACCAAAATTTTCATGCATCCTAATGAACATGTTATAACACATAAAATAATGTGAAAATAATTTTCTCTACCTCGAATTAGTGATTGACTAGCCCCTAAATCGGGCTGTTACAATTCTCCCACTTAGGGATTTTAGTCCCAGAAAATCTTATCAGGAGGAGTTGCTACCAACATTCTTAAAACGCTTCTATCTACTCTTCAAAATTGCGAATCCACTTATCCTCAAGTTTCTCTTGCCAATAACTCTTAAATTGTGATACATAAGGTCGAACCGTAACTTGAGACCTAGGTTATTCTTCCTCTGGGGCATATACTATATCCAGTAATCCACTAATTGGAACTCCGTACATGTCCAGACGATCGTTCAGACCTTTACTGGTTGATTCACTACAATTCGAATGACATCCCCCTCATTGGGAATTTTGTCAAACCAAATTTGAAATCTATATGGTTTTATCTCACTTTCTCATTACAGCATTTACCGACTGTAGTAGTCTTGACTTGTGTGAGTTGGAAACTCAACTTTTAGTGGTCAACTACTTCTGACCATAAACTCAATCATATTGTGAAATGTACTCTATTGTCAAAACATTTATGCACATAACTACATTTCCTTATTCTTGCATTAGTAAATATGCTACTACTAAATCTCATACCGAAACTTTTGTATAAGTTCTGGATTCATCATCATTCACTTTCTATCTCGAGGAAGTATCAACAATGGAAATCTTATCCAACATAGATAGCTTATTTAAAATACCATTTACTATAACACTTCTAAACTCTTCTGTTCTGAAAGAAAGACTCACTATAGTCATTAACCTTGCTGAAACTAGGATATTACCAACTAGAGTCAATCGAGTAACTAACCCACATTACTAAACATGGATCTTTCATTTAGACATCTGTACTATGTCTACTATCTAAATGGTATTATAAAAACTATACACACCATTTTAATAGTTCAAGTCGTCTCCTCTATTTCATTTTCAAAATCTCTTGTAGCATAAGATGCTCTAACTCATCAAAATTCAGTAAATATACACAGAACTTGAATCATATCTCAATACATTGATCTACTCTATTCTCCACACAGAGAACATATTTCTAGCACACTTTCGTCTGAGTTTCTCTTGCTGTGCTAATCTAAAACCTTTACTAACATCATATCTCACGATAGTAGGGACATCTCGATCGAATTCATTAACTTTATTCAGCTTACTCGAAAACTCATCATACAACGTGAAACTTGTGATTTCACTTCTTATACTAGAATCATCACCAACTTCCTCCTCAAAGTACCCAAATAGGATTACTATGAGATAAAGGAATGTCGATTCAGATAAATAAATCTACAACCGTTTTATCTGATTTTTACTATCAGCTAACATTCTCACACAGTCACAGTTTATGAAAAGAACAACCACATCAGCCCTGAAAGGCAACAGATATTTGTACATAATACTCAAGGGAATTATTATTGAAACACTTCTTTTTACCCACGAGCCCGGGACTGAACCGTATGTTCCTCAAGTAAACCGATTCAAAGTTCGTTTGTTTCTTGGGAAAAACTTGTGTGATTTTAAGAAAAATATTGTTTTGGGTTGGGCTTGAGTTAAAAACCCATTTATCTTATTTTAAAATCCAATTAATTAAGGTGACAAAACAATTAGGGTTTATTTTTAAAGAAATAAATTTTACTTAACTTTAATTGAAAAGAATTCGTAACATAGTGATTAAAAAAAATAAAAGTAAAGAAATGTAACTTATGGCCTTATTACATCAAGTAAAATCCCAAAATAAAATTCTAAAATACCTAAATAAAAATAAATATCCATATTGAATAAAAATTCAAGCTGAGCATGGCCCTCCCTAAGCTTCTGCCGAACCCGGTCCGTTATTGATCGTCACCTGAAAAATAGTCCCAAAATGGGTTGAGTCAACAGACTCAATGTGTACACGACACTTAATCATAATAGAATCAGGCATACACGAATTACACATTCAAAACATGGAATACAAGTTATGATGCATTCCCAAACCCAAACCTAATTGTCCATCCGCTACACACCCCCGTACCTGCCAGTCACACCGTGGGGACTACTAAGTCGACCCTCCTTCAGCTACACTCCATATCGCGGTCTTAGGTCACCGCATTTGTGGTCTTAGGTCACCACGTTCAGATTACTGTGGTCTTAGGTTACCACTTTTAGATTACAGTGGTTTTAGGTCACCACTTTCAGATTACTGTGGTCTTAGGTCACCACTTTTCACTTCCCTTTTCAAAATAAAACCCATATGCCCCATATAATAATAATATGCATAAATATGCTAGAGTTCACATTCTTATTCTTATCCTCATGTTATACCTAACATATTTCATAATCCTAGTAGGAGTAGGAAACGTACCTGAGTACTTAGTACCATAACATGATACCTTAGTCACTTTCGTATTCTTAATGTCACATATTTTAATTAAACATGCCATAAAACGTATTTTGAAATAGTGTGGGGTACACACCTGATTCGCTTAGCGAATTCCTTGAGATCTCGTAATCTGATCTACCGCTTATATCCTTAATCCCTACATTTGATTAATCACTTACTAATTTAATAAAAAACCATTCGGCCAAAATTCCAAATCCTAGTAGGATTAGTATTCTTACCTTGTTGCCGATTGGAACACCAACAAATCTCGAAACTGTTCCTTCTTTCCCTAGGAATGTCGAAATCCCTAAAACCTTACGTTAGACTTAATCTTAATCATCGAAACATAAATCAAGGCCTTTGGCTGAATATTCACATGTCTTACCTTAATCTTAGAAATCCCGAATACTCCTCCTTTTAGTCGACTACTCTGATAATCCCAAAAGATCCTTCCATATTCGGCAACCATAATATGTATGGGGTTAGATTATCTCTCAGCTAATCTAAAAGAAAAGAATGGAAACTAGACTTGGATCTTACCATTATTTGAAGAAATCGATTGCACCTTCACTTCAACCTTCAGAGATTCGATTATGGCTAAATGATACTCTCCCAACTTTCGACTTTTGAAGGGATTAGAAAGAAAAGAGAAGGAAGAATAAAGATGGAGGATTCGGCTAGAACACAAGGTATTTCGGCTTGGAAAAAATAAAAGAAGAAGAAGATTTGGTGAAGAGAATTCGGCAGAGGCTTTCAAAGAACAGAAAATAATGCAGAATGGCCTCTCTTTTCCTTTTATAGCCGAAATTACTAACTTAGAATCCCTTACTTGGCCATCGCTCTTCTATTTTAATAGCTTTATCTCCTTAATTTAAAATAATTAGAGAATAATCTTTTATTATCTCTTCAAAAATAATCCAAATTAAATCCCTTATTTATCACCTTATTAATCAAATATTAAAGAGAATAAAACTCCTCCTTTCTAGAAGGCTTGTGCCGTCCACCTCGAAGCTTCGGAAGCAAAAATAAAACTTCCTTTATTTGCTTCCCAAGTGACTCGAACTCAGGCCCAAAACCTTGCATGTGGCGCCATTTCCAGAGGCCCTAAGTGGCATCTTCAGGCCACTTTTCCAAGCCTGTTTGTGTGTCAAATTTCACCAACTTTTTCTTTTAAGGCCACCTTGCCCTAATTTCCTCTTTTAAACTTTAAAACTCGACATTTCTAAGTCATTTTTAAGTTTCCAAAAATTTTCGTTGGCTCTCAAACTTGACATTTCCTTACATTTCCAAGTTTCGTAAATGTTCACTTTCCTCTTTTGAATCATTTCCTTACATTTCCAAGTTTCCAGAAATGTTCACTTTCCTCTTTTGAATAATTTCTAAATCATGTCCATACATTTACAGGTTTCCAAAAATGTTCATTTCCAAATCATTTTCATTCATTTCCGGGTTTCCAAAAATATTCAAAATTTATTCTTAGTACATAAAACATGTCACTTCGTACAATTAAACCGAAAATGCATAGGCCCTTTCCAGGATGTTACAGTTCTACCCCCTTAAAATATTTTGGTCCTCGAAATTACTTACTAACGAATAATCGTACGGTCTAACTCACCGCACTACGCTTATGCTGCGGACTCTAATCTTAATAGAACCATCATACTTCCTAGGCACAATCTCTAAGTTCACGTCCCCTATAACTCATTTCTAACGCCGCGATTTAATCTGATTAAGAAGTTTTATGGATTAATACTTTTGTTTCACTTGATTACCCGCGAAGGAATTTTATGAAAAGAGTTTTAGGAGTGGTTCTTTCGTATTCATACATGCACACAGTCTTTCCATCCATTCATACATCCATCAAACAATTATGAACCTTCATTCATTCAGAGAAATGTTGTAGTTTTCGTTGTCGTTGTTTTTCCACTACCGAGGGGTATTTTCGTAATTTTGTCCTACAGGAGTATTTTCGTAATTTTTCAAAAGAAAAAGTTCCTTGGTGATTTAGTCACAAAGTATTTTGGTATTTTTAAATTCTCGGGGTATTTTGGAAAAATTTTGAAATTCGGGGTATTTTGGTAATTTTGGACCTCGGGGGTATTTTGGTAATTTTTCACAAATCGGGGTAAATTTGTAAAATCTAGTAAATCAGGGATATTTCAAAAGTTGCAAAACTTGGAGGGTTCTTTTTGAGACTTGTACTTTCCAAAACAGTGATGTTGCAAAAATTTTGGAAATCAGGGTTATTTTTGGTAATTTTGTACGTCAGGGGCGATTTCGTAATTTTTCAAAATCAAGATATTTTGATAATTTGCAAATTAGGGTTTTTGAACATTTATAAAGTAATGAAATCTTGATAAGAACTGTGGGTATTTTGGGAATTTCATAAACCAAGGGTATTTTTTGTAATTTACCATTAGGGGTATTTTTGTAATTTCATAAATCGAAAAATTTTTTTTTTCAAAAAATTTTGTAAAAATAGTTCTCACAAATTAAAAAGGAAATTTTAAGAGTTTTAAAACTAGGGTTTTTATAAAAGCACGGCTAGTTCCCTTTTGGGTTTTAGTTATTGTGTTTAGCCTATGACCGAGTCCTCTTGGTTAGAGTGAACCGAAGCTACGCACCAAGTAGGATTCGAGTGGAGAGGAGGTGAGTCACGCGAACTGCTTAAGTACCAAACTCCCACCGAAACCAATCCTAGACATGCGCACAATGGTTGCCACACCCTAACTCGGCGACTTAACCACAGGTTTGTTTAAGTTAGGCACTTAAGTATTATGTATTTATTGGGGTAGCTAGTCCTAGGGTTCACATACTTAATATTCTAATCTACGTTCCATTCCTATCCTTCTACAGATCATACAATAAATCACACAATGGATAGGAGTACTTACCTGGTGGACTGCGGGTCGGAGACTTAGGTCCATGCCAGAAACCTGCTTATTTCCAAAAATATTTTCATAAAACTCATTTGGGCTCGCTTTGAAAACGTTTTGGGCCTTAAACCTCAGGACGAGAGTTTGAAACTAGGCTCTGATACCAAACTGAAACACCCCACACCCGGCCCACGAGCCTAGACCGAATCTGGTATGTTCCTCAAGTAAACCGATTCAAAGTTCGTTTGTTTCTTGGGAAAAACTTGTGTGATTTTAAGAAAAATATCGTTTTGGGTTGGGCTTGAGTTAAAAACCCATTTATCTTATTTTAAAATCCAATTAATTAAGGAAACAAAACAATTAGGGTTTATTTTTAAAGAAATAAATTTTACTTAACTTTAATTGAAAAAAATTCGTAACATAGTGATTAAAAAAAATAAAAGTAAAGAAATGTAATTTATGGCCTTATTACATCAAGTAAAATCCCAAAATAAACTTCTAAAATACTTAAATAAAAATAAATATCCATATTGAATAAAAATTCAAGCTGAGCATGGCCCTCCCTAAGCTTCTGCCGAACCCGGTCCATTATTGATCGTCACCTGAAAAATAGTCCCACAATGGGGTGAGTCAACAGACTCAATGTGTACACGACACTTAATCATAATAGAACCAGGCATACAAGAATTACACATTCAAAACATGGAATACAAGTTATGATGCATTCCCAAACCCAAACCTAATTGTCCATCCGCTACACACCCTCAGCACTGCCGGTCCACACCGTGGGACTACTAAGTCGACCCTCCTTCCGCTACACTCCATATCGCGGTCTTAGGTCACCGCATTTGTGGTCTTAGGTTACCACGTTCAGACATCGTGGTCTTAGGTCACTACTGACATCGTGGTCTTAGGTCACCACTTTCTGAGACATCGTGGTCTTAGGTCACCACTTTTCACTTCCCTTTCAAAATAAAACCCATATGCCCTATATAATAATAATATGCATAAATATATGCGAGTTCACATTCTTATTCTTATTCTCATGTTATAACGAACATATTTCATAATCCTAGTAGGAGTAGGAAACGTACCTGAGTACTTAGTACCATAACATGATACCTTGTCACTTTCATATTCTTAATGTCACATATTTTAATTAAACATGCCATAAAACGTATTATGAAGTAGTGTGGGGTACACACCTGATTCGCTTAGCAAATTCCTTGAGATCTCATAATCTGATCTACCGCTTATATCCTTAATCCCTACATTTGATTAATCACTTACTAATTTAATAAAAAACCATTCGGCCAAAATTCCAAATCCTAGTAGGATTAGTACTCTTACCTTGTTGCCGATTGGAACACCAACAAATCCCGAAACTGTTCCTTGTTTCCCTAGGAATGTCGATGTAACACCCCAAACCCGGCCCATTTAATCCGACCGAATTTGGAATGCCACTGCGGAACACTTTCGAAAAATATTCTTACTTAAAAGATAAACCATTTAAAATTTGTTTCCTTTAATAAAACAACTTCGTGACTTGTAATATTCTAAGTAAAAATCGGAGTTTGTTATAAACATATCGGTTTCAAGCTTTATTGAGAAAATAAAACCATTTGAATTCAATCTTTAATCATCCTTCCATAATAGGGCATAATAGTAACGATACTTAACAAATGAACTGAAACACTTTAGTGGGCCTTATTACAATACACGCTTAACCAAAATACGAAAAATATAATTATTTAATTAATCAAATAAAACGTCCCTTTTCATAAAAGTCCATTTCCTCATGGCCACCTTTGTATCCTCTCCGACCCGGTCCAAGCTTTCGCACACCGAAAGGGTTTAATAAAAATAGAGTGAGTCATCAAGACTCGATTGCATAGTTAATACACACGCCCTCACATATGGGCTTGGCCCATATCCACACAATCCATATATATAACATACAATTATAAATATGCAATTATGAATACACAATATTATAAATATGATTACGAATATACAATTTCGAAGTCCAATCCACAAAGTGATCCACATATCTTTCTTTTGCACATTATTTCATAAAGTCATGTCTAAGCCACCGATCCCATAGGGATCCCACATATCTTTCAATTCACAAATCATCAAGCACGAATGCAGCACGAGGTTCGGATTAGACCTCTCACATAGTGTATACCCTTTTCTTCAATAGTCACATCACAAGTCTCATGCATGCGTATATGTACCATAGCAACATTTTGTACTGAAACCAATATGTATATTTTATATATCATGGTCGCATTTTACTCAGAACAATATACATAACATCTCAATCACTTTATTTTACATTCATCAATAATCAATTATTATCGCAAATCACTGAAAGGTTAATATCATAACCTGATTATTCGATCATTTACCTTAGTATCCATACTTTTAGCCTTTATTTTGGCTAACATGCATAACATATTCGTTTACATTAAACAACACATACAACACATATATGAATAACAAACAAGAGTACAAAGTCACGATAACTACGCACTTTGATTTTAACGAGATTCGATTTATCGATTCTAATATCAACTAAAGTCTCGAAAGCTTCTGTTTCTTTTATCGTTTAGCCCCTAGAACACACAATCGAAATCGGTCACACTTTGTACCAAAAACATGGCCTTAGGCCGAATACCATAAGTCATTTACCTAGCTTATTTCGATCCCGAAACACTACTTGCCTTGTTGTTCAAAAATCCAAGAGCTCCCTTAAAGATTCCTTCCTTCAACTACACCAAAGAGCACACCAACATAGTTATTGAAGGTTCGGCCACAAGTAAACTAGATTAAGGTTTTTGGCCACCACTGATCTTAATATTCTTCAAAACCTTCAAAACAAAGATTTGGCTAACACAAAAATATTAAAAACATGGCCCTTGGTCGAAACTACACATCTTACCTAGATGTTCAACAACCCGAGAGCTCTCCTATAGTCTCCTTCCTTCACTCAAAAGCAAAGCTCGATGGTCCTATTCTAGAAGAATCGGCCACACGAAATGGGTAGAGATTTAAAGTTGAAAATAAAGAACCAAGGAGAAAGGTCGAAAGATTTGGCAATAGTGACCAAAACATTTGGTTAACAACAAGGAAGGAACACAAGGCAAGCAATATTTGCTAGCTAGAAAAAAATACTTTCTAGCCTCCTCAAAACCAAAACTCAGTCCTTTCTTTCTCCCTTTTGGTCAAGCATCAAGTTGGTAAAAGAGAGAAATCAACAAGGAAATTTGACACTCCCATGCTGTATTCTAAAAATCGGCCATACACAAAAAGCAAAGAAAGGAGGACAAGAAGGAGACATTTGGCCATGCTCTTCCTAAGGCATCATACATTCGGCCATTACCAAAATGGAGGGAAGGAATGAAATTTTAGCCAAGTTTACTAAACAATTAGCCGGCCATGCCTCCTCTCTTTTCCCCAAGCTTCATTTCCAATTACCAAGAACATTGATTAATCATTATTCCATCAATAATAAAATTAAAAAAAAAAACCAACTAATTCTTAACCTCAAATGGCCATACATTCACAACCCCTATGCCGCACATGCTTCCTTCCCAAATGCCAAGACCCAAATTTGCATAAACTAATAATAATAATTATAACCCATCCTTTAAAATACATTATTTATTCCTTCACCTTACCATCTCTTAATAAAATAAAAGATCAATAACCATTTCTCTTTTTACCAAACCAAGGCTGGCCATCTCCCAACATTCTCATCACTTATTCATTATTTATATACATTAAAATAAGCAAACAACAAATACCAATAAAAAATTATTTAATCCTTATTCCATACAACACCATTTTCTATACAATAATAACCATAATTTATCAATAATGAAATAAACTAACTCATCCTTTCATATTCAAAATAATAATATTAATAATATTATTATATATATTATCCCATTATCCTAAGTGAACAATTAAAAATAAAAAATAATGGTTTAAGCCCCCATACTTTCCAAAACAATTAAAATAAAAATAAAAAGAAGAGGATCCTTTGCTTCATGCGTGGTGCTTTGCATGCGTGCATGTTGACATACATTTAATGCCCATGCAAATTTCTTATTCTCACGCTGAAAAGGCCAAAATAGAAACCCATATGCAACCCTCGGTCTCGAACCCGAGACACGGAGAAAAGTCCTCCAAGCCCCACCACTGCGGCCTGGCGTGTGTTTCATGACATAAACGTGTTGCGATTTTCTTTTAAACCTTACTTACTGGCTTCCTCATTTTAGCACTAGGAACCAAAAATAAAAACATCCGTGCTCTTAATGGGACTCGAACACGAGTCCTCGTGGTAGCCTTCATGCTGCAAACGTCTTAACCACTCTGCTAAGTGGTTTTATGCGACATGAACCTCGCATAATTTCTTTTAAGGCCTCTTTCAAAGCAGCGCCCTTTTTCAAAATAAAATGCTTATGCCGCATACGAGACTCGAACCCTTGACCATGCTTGGCGCCGAATCTTAAGTGGCACACACGGAAGATCACTGTGCTACTGGACTTTCATGTCCATAACTTCACAAAATTTATTATTAAGGCCTCTTCAGCTAAATTCCACTTTTAACCCTCAAATTTTTAAATTTTTCAAAAATGTCCCATTTTATTCCGGGAGTTTTAGGAACTCCAAAAACACATCAAAACCACTCTTGAGGCCTAATACACTCGAGTTATTTTCCAAACTCGCAACCCCTATTTCGGGATATTACAGTCGAAATCCCTAAAACCTTACGTTAGACTTAATCTTAATCATCGAAACATAAATCAAGGCCTTTGGCCGAATATTCACATGTCTTACCTTAATCTTAGAAATCCCGAATACTCCTCCTTTTAGTCGACTACTCTGATAATCCTGAAAGATCCTTCCATATTCGGCAACCATAATATGTATGGGGTTAGATTATCTCTCGGCTAATCTAAAAGAAAAGAATGGAAACCAGACTTGGATCTTACCCTTATTTGAAGAAATCGATTGCACCTTCATTTCAACCTTCAGAGATTCGGCTATGGCTAAATGATGCTCTCCCAACTTTCGACTTTTGGAGGGATTAGAAAGAAAAGAGAAGGAAGAATAAAGATGGAGGATTCGGCTAGAACACAAGGTATTTCGGCTTGGTAAAAATAAAAGAAGAAGAAGATTTGGTGAAAAGAATTTGGCAGAGGCTTTCAAAGAACAGAAAATAATGTAGAATGGCCTCTCTTTTCCTTTTATAGCCGAAATTACTAACTTAGAATCCCTTACTTGGCCATCACTCTTCTATTTTAATAGCTTTATCTCCTTAATTTAAAATAATTAGAGAATAATCCTTTATTATCTCTTCAAAAATAATCCAAATTAAATCCCTTATTTATCACCTTATTAATCGAATATTAAAGAGAATAAAACTCCTCCTTTCTAGAAGGCTTGTGCCGTCCACCTCAGGCTTCTGGAAGCAAAAATAAAACTTTCTCTATTTGCTTCCCAAGTGACTCGAACTCAGGCCCAACACCTTGCATGTGGCGCCATTTCCAGAGGCCCCAAGTGGCATCTTTCAGCCACTTTTCCAAGCCTGTTTGTGTGTCAAATTTCACCAACTTTTTCTTTTAAGGCCACCTTGCCTTAATTTCCTCTTTTAAACTTTAAAACTCGACATTTCTAAGTCATTTCTAAGTTTCCAAAAATTTTTGTTCAGCTCTGTAAACTTGACATTTCCTTACATTTCCAAGTTTCCAGAAATGTTCACTTTCCTCTTTTGAATCATTTCCTTACATTTCCAAGTTTCCAGAAATGTTTACTTTCCTCTTTTGAATCATTTCTAAATCATTTCCATACATTTTCAGGTTTCCAAAAATGTTCATTTCCAAATCATTTTCATTCATTTCCGGGTTTCAAAAAATATTCAAAATTTATTCTTAGTACATAAAACATGTCACTTCGTACAATTAAACCGAAAATGCATAGGCCCTTTCCAGGATGTTACAATTATAATCCATCCATGGCATCAACTAACCATGTACAAACTACAGGCTTCGAGCCAACTTACTCATACTTGCCATTTATTTAGCACATACCGTGCCACACATCGTACTTGTTTCTTCATGGTTCATTCATGAATATCTGCATTCATTCCTTCACATGACTTTAGTACTGATCTCATTTCTACTTCTAGACTTATCTATTTGTCCCATCGATCACTAGGGATAATCAAAGTCGCATATTCATTGTTATTCATGTAGGTACGAAACCAATGCCACATCCCTGAGGTGGTCTTATGTGGAGTCACCTCTAAAAGCCAATGGCATATTCCGGATAAGGTCTTATATGGGATCTCAACTCGATGCCAAGGCCAAGTCCCGGTCATGGTCTTATACGGGACCATATCTATTTCATATCTCAATGATAACCTTTTCATTTTAGTCCTCTTGGACTTCAACCTCATGTTCAACAACAATTACTCTATTTATTAGGGTATTATGTATCGATGTGATACAAGGCATTCTTAATTATGCTAACATAATTGTTGCATTAATCAGATGCAAACTTACTCAACTTAACTTTCATAACATCTCAACATAATTCAACAACAGTAAAGAAGGTGAGGTCGTAGACTTAACTCTCATGACTACATACATATGATTTACTATTCATCATCAATGAAATATCATCCTAGTCACACAACTCACCGCAAGTGAGTTTTCACATTTATCAATCTACAATTGTTTCTATCACTTGTACTTGCAAACTGTAACTTCACTTACTCAAGTTCCACATTAATATCCACTCGAGTACTCGGCATTTAACTGTACTTTCTCTTACTAATGCTTATTAATCTAAGGAATGTTTTACGGGTTTTGAGTACGTTGTTTACTTGATCGTCAGAGTCCAACTATGGTCTTACTCATATCACACATCATAGCCCAGCTATTTCTTTACATGTCATCACGATGCCATAGTCTCTCTCTGAAACACCCCACACCTGACCCACGAGCCTTGACCGGATCTGGTATGTTCCTCGAAGAAAACCGGTTCAAAATTCTTTTATTACCTTGGAAAAACTGTGTGTTTTGAAGAAAGTCTGTTTGTGGGTTGGGCTCGAGTTGAAAACAAGTTTGTTTTATATTGAAAACCCATTTATTTCAGGTGACAAAATATTTAAGGTTTATTTTAAATTAAATTTGCTTAGTCTTTAATTAAAAAAATGTTCGTAACATGATGAATAAGTAAAACAGAAATGAAATAGTCATTATAGCCTTATTACATCAAATAAAAAAAACCCAAAATTAAAATTCAAAGCACTTAAAATATAAAGAGTCCAAAATAGAGAGAAAATCTGAACTTCGCATGGCCACCACAAAGCTCCTGCCGACCCGGTCCATTACTGATCATCACCTGAAAAATGTTCCCACAACGGGATGAGTCAACAGACTCAATGTGTAACCAACACTAAAATTTAATAACTCAGGCATTCATTAATGATGCAACCCGAACCCAAACCTAGATGCCATCCGCTACACATCACCCGTACCATCCTGCACACCGTGGGGACTACTAAGTCAACCCTCCATCCGCTACACACCATCGAAGGCAGTCGCTGCAGTCGACGTGCTCATCGCCCTTATGAGTATTCGTGGTCTTAGGTCACCACACTCAGATATCGTGGTCTTAGGTCACCACGTTCAAATATCGTGGTCTTAGGTCACCACATTCAGATCTCGTGGTCTTAGGTCACCACATTCAAATATCGTGGTCTTAGGTCACCACATTCACTTCCCCTTTTCAATAACCCATATGCCCCATATTATACATATTATGCATTAACATGCCAAATTTCACATTCTTATTACTTATCACATGTTAAATATAACATATTTCATAATCCTAGTAGGAGTAGGAAACGTACCTGAGTACTTTGTACCATATCATGGTAGCTTAGCCATACTTTTCACATTCTTAATATCACATACATATATTTATTAAACATTGCATAAAACTTATTAAGAAATAGTGTGGGGTACACACCTGATTAGCTTAGCGAATTCACTCCAAATTCTGAAGATCTCGATCTAGCGTCCTAGATCTTTTGTTCCTATATTCGGCCAACATATAGTAATTTACTAAAAACCATTTGGCCATAAAACCAAATCCTATTAGGATTGTTGTAACCCAAAACTTACCTTGGTGCCGATTTCACTATAAATCAAATCCCGAAAACTTTGTGCTACTCCTCCCTTTAATCGGCCAATGCTAGATCATTTAACTTGATTAGTTTCGGCTTTTGAATAATTAATGAACACATATATTTACCAAACATGGCCTTGGCCGAATGCTATAAACACTTACCTTGTGGATTTTAAGTCCCGAAACTCACCGAATAACTAGGGAACACGCGGCCTATGGTGTACCTTCGGGAAAAGAACTTCTCCTTCCTTGTAGTCGACACTAAATAAATCCCGAAAGATCTCTTCAAAGTTTCGACAACAAGATATTAATGGGGCTAGTCCTAGATTTCGGAAATTCTTAAAAGAAAAAAAAAGATGAAACTGAATGAGATCTTAGCCTTACTTTAGAAATCGAAAATCCTTGCTTGAACCTTTAGCAATATTCGACTATGGAGACTATCTTGTTGTGGATCAATCAACTTCGGCTCTTGGATGGATTTAGAAAGAAAAGAGAAAGAAGAATAAAGATGGAGGACTCGGCTAGAACACAAGGTGTTTTTGGCTTGGCAAAAATAAAAGAGAAGAGAGAATAATGGCAGAGAGAATTCGGCAGAGACTTTCAAGAAAAGAAAATAATACAGAATGGCCTCTCTTTTCCTCTTATTGCCGAAATTACTAGGCCAAGTCTCCCTTACTTGGCTATCACTCTTCTATTTTAATAGCTTTATCTCTTTAATTATCAATATATTCAAATTAAAAGAATTTAATCCATCAATTATCTCTTATCTCTTAATAAAAATAATACTAATAATAACCCATCATTATCTATCTATTTGCCGAATTTTAAGGAGAATAAAACTCCTCTTTTAAGAGCCTTAATGCCGTCCACCTCTCTGCTCCTTGTAGCAAAAATAAAATTATTTATTTGCTTCCCATGCGACTCGATCCTTGGCCCATTTACCTATGTATGTGGCGTCACTTGCTAGGCCCTTAAGTGGCGTCTTGTAGCCATTTTACCAAGGCTGTTTGTATGTCATATTTCACATACATTTTCTCTTAAGACCACCTTGCTTCATGTCCCTCTTTTAAACTTTAAACTTGACATTTCTAAAGCATTTCCTTACATTTCTAAGACATTCCCTTACATTTCCAAGACATTCCCTTACATTTCCAAGACATTTCCTTACATTTCCAAGACAAGACATTTCCTTACATTTCCAAGTCATTTCCTTACATTTCCAAGACAAGACATTTCCTTCCATTTCCAAGTCATTTTCTTACATTTCCAAGTCATTTCCTTACATTTCCAAGTTTCCAAAAATGTTTACTTTCCTCTTTTGAAACTTAACATTTCTGAAGCATTTCCTTACATTTCCAAGTTTCCAAAAATGTTCACCATACATTCATAACACATAAGACATGCCATTTCGTATAATTAAATCAAAAATACATAGGCCCATTTCCAGGATGTTACACTCTCTTTATGGTCTTACACGGAATCTCATATAAATATCAATGCCATATCCCATATACGATCTTACATGGAAACTCATGTTGATGCTGATGCCATATCCTAGATATGGTCTTGTACGGGATCTTATATCAATATCGACGCCATATCCCAGATATGGTCTTATACGATTTCATGCCGAAGCCAGGTCCCAGACGTGGTCTTACACGGAATCACTATTCGATGCTGACGCCATATCCCAGATATGGTCTTACACGGGATCACGTATCGTCACCAATGCCATGCCCCAGACATGGTCTTATATGGAATCGCATGTACCGCCATGGTCCTACCATGGTCTTATTTTTCATTTTATCATTGAACGACCGTACTCATCTCCTGCATTCTACTTACTCAAACTTCCCAGTTTAACTCTCACACCATAATACGTGTGGTTTTATAACAGGGTCATAAAACGAAACATTATACCCTTTCTACTTTAATAGTTAAACGTGCGACTTAACCATGTGGACATATTTATTATAAACAATGGCATCACAAATCTCAAATGCTTACTTACTCTTACTGATTCTTTCATACATCATGGAACTTATTACTCTCATGCTTATAAGGTAATCAAGACAACTGTAACATTTGATCGCATAGATAAGTATAAATTGCTACTGTAAGCATAATCTCAACATCATCATTCATAACATGAATATTACTTCTTAGTCAGCTTTATCTAGCATGACGTGATATCAACTTTACTAAATTAACTTCGTGTTATCTTGTTTAAGCTTTACTTGCTTGCCCGATAATTTACTATGAATGACTGAGGATATTGAATCTCATCCCACATATAACTCGATGCCAAAGCCATATCCTAGATATGGTCTTACATGGGATCTCTCATCTTGGTATCGATGCCATGTCTTGACATGGACTTACTCAAAGTCTTCTTTATTTCTCACCAATGCCATGCCTTAGCTTGGACTTACATGGGATCTCTATCTCATGATAGCTTTTCAATGTCAAGACTTGTCTTGGACTTACATGATAACTTTGTTGCATTGCTGATGCCATGCCTTGGCTTGGTCTTATATGGACTTTATTATCCCATGTGATAGATAGAGTTTCCTAAGTAATTGAACTTCAATCGAGACTTTCTCATGCTTAATCTCATTATTTATTTGTTTAACATACCATTAAACATTCTCATGAAAGTAATGTTTATTTAACAACATAACAAGCAATTCAGTAAAAATATTCATGAAGCTTGAAAATCATACAAACTTACTGGAATTAGCTCGGTTGGGAATCATCTCTGTCTTACCAAAACAATTTAGTTACAGCCGGGAGACATCACACTATCACGATCCACATGTGGCATATATAGCTAGATTCCTACTCATGCTAGGTTAGTTCTAGAACTGACTAAACCATAGCTCTGATACCACTAAATGTAACACCCCATACCCGAGTCCGAGGCTAAGACCAGATAAGAGACATTACTATGCTTGAACTTTCTTAAACATGTACTTACGGGCTATAAAATTTTGTTTCGAATTAAAAACTTCTCTGTCTTAGTCAAATCATACATTTCATAGGCGTACGAGGCCTCAGACTTTTGTCATGAAACTTTCGAAACTCATTTGGAAACTTTCTCTCGAAACAAAGGCCACACGCATGTGTAACTTGGGACACGCCCGTGTATCCCTAAGACATGCTCGTGCCTCCCATCCGTGGGGAATGCTAACAAATTACACACGGCCTTGACACGCTCATGGCCCTAGCCCGTGTGTCATACTTTGATATACTAACTTATTCACACGGTCTGAAGCACACGCCCATGTGCTAACCGTGTGTCTCACACGACCTGAACAAACGGCCTTGTGGTTAGCCCGTGCTCTATTCTGATGATACGGGCACGCCCCGTCATGAACCAAGTTCGAGTTGAGACCTGATGGTGTTACCTCAAGGACCGATTACGAGAGCTTGTGCGAAACAATTTAAAGAAGCATTTGGGGTTTTAGTTCAGCAAGCTTGGGATGACACTAAAGCTAGCTCGAATTCTACTGCAAGCTCATGTCGCATACTCCTACGAGCTCACGTTCATGAAGAGCACCATATGGCCATTCAGCCTTAGCTAATTACTTAGTTGAAAATAATAAATAAAAGTTGAACAAATTGATTAAAAAAAATGGAATAAACAAATCAATGAGCAAGCAAATAAAACAAAAGATCATGATTAAGCCATATTTCCATGTTTTATGCTTGGACAAAAAAAAATCATGATTGGGCATATTAAGCATGGTGGAAGGACGGCATGGGGAAACAAAAATTGTTGGATTAGTGCAAGCAAATAAAACAAAAGATCATGATTAAGTCATATTTCCATGTTTTATGTTTGGACAAAAGATCATGATTGGGCATATTATTTTTATTTTTGATGGACGGCTAATGCCCAAAATTGCTGCATGTTTTGTGGAAGACTTTCGGCTTTCTAATGAAAATTACTAAGTCAAATTTATGGAGGGTAAACAAGGACATAAATATTTGTTATTTGTCATTGTGAAAGGGGAATTTGTTTTGAATGAAATATCTAAACTCTGTCGAAATTGTATGAAACTTTCTCTAATTTCATTTTAAGGATTCGTTGGCTTATCTAGTGAGCTAGTGGCATCAACCTATTCTTTGATCAACTTCTATATATCGAGGTTCTGTCAGATTTCGACAAGAATGGTCGAGGTCCCATTCCCATCCAAAATCGAGCCTTAAGAACGTATAAGTAATCTGGGCCGATACCTTTCGGTATTGGTTCTTACTTGTTTCTTAAGCCTTAAATTGAAATTTTCCTTCTTCTAAACCCGAGTTAATTTCGAACCACCCGTACTTCAAATTAAAAGATCTTCATACCTTCTTCCCTAAAATTATACTTTTTCTATTTTTGATATTTATTCTTCTCCTATTTTCAATTTTCGTATTTCTTGTTTACGATCGGGCAACTAAGCATATATCTCGATTTCATCTTGAGATAGGGACTATATCATCTGGTATCAGAGCTAGTTAAACCGAGAATTACGAAGCTCCGACGACTAATCTGAAACTATTCAACAAAGATCCGAAGTAAGTAAAAAAATCGTATATTAAAAAACAAAAAAAAGGAAAATTTGTATTTAAAAAAATTCAAAAAAAAAGGAAATTTGCATTAAAAAAACAAATTTTAGAAAAAATTCAAAAAAAAGGGGTTCAATCGAATTTGATATTCCTTTTTCTACTGTAAACTTTCTTCTTTCAGCCTACCCAACACCTAGTGCGTTACAACCCTTGAAAACCCGTTTGTGACTGACCCCTAAGCCCTAATAAGCCTTGGCAAATCCTAACAACGAAATCACGAGAAAGTGAAAAAAAAAAAGAGCGTGAGTGTCCAATATTTATTTTTCCTTGTGAATAATCAAGAAGGATTGTGGTGAGGTTTCTTTAAATTTTGTTTAATATGTCTAGAAGTCCCGAACGATTTAGTAATCGAAGCGACGGAGCGTCGGATCCTATTTGGTGGTAGAAGAGGATTGCAACTACAAAGAAATGTTCCCGGAGGTAGAGGTTCTGATTTACAAATGCAAATTGCATTACGAGAATTCACACGTTTACTCCATTCCATCACTGAACGTTTGGACCAAAGAGATGAACAAGGACAACGAGCAAACCCTCATCCCGTATAGAGAAGGGGACAAAAATGACCTTGGCTGCATGAAAACGACATATACGAACCAAGTGAAACTGACAGTAATCAAGTTTCTGAACAAAATGAACAAAGAATAGGTCCACGAGCATGTGACCAAAGAGATCAGAGACGGGAAGACGACGATCTTAAAAATATTAAGTTATCCATCCCTCCTTTCCAAGGCAAGTCAGATCCTGAAGCCTACCTGGAATGGGAAAAGAAGATTGAACTTGTGTTCGAGTGCCACAATTACTCCGAAAACAAGAAGGTTAAGTTAGCCGCTATAGAGTTCTCCGACTACGCCATGATCTGGTAGGATCAGTTGACGACGAGTCGAAGGCGCAACGGTGAACGGCCAATCACTACATGGGCCGAGATGAAAGCGGCCATGAGACGCCGATTTATCCCTTCTTACTATCACCGAGAATTACATCAGAAACTCTAACACCTCTCACAAGGGACGAGAAGTGTCGAAGACTACTATAAAGAAATGGAAGTCACTATGATCCAAGCTAACATTCAAGAAGAACGGGAAGCTACCATGGCTCGATTCTTAGCCGGACTCAATCAAGAGATAGCCAATGTTGTGGAATTACACCATTATGTTGAGATGGAGGATATGGTCCACATGGCCATCAAAGTAGAAAAACAATTGAAGCAAAAAAGAGCATTCCGCAGCTATTCCAATCCAAAACCTTCGAAGTGGGGCCAAAGTACAAGCAAGGGGTTTCCCCTAAACAAACCGAAAGATTCCACTTTCACCCCGAAGACGAACAAGCCTTTAGCCAAATCGAGCAAAGGTAAAGCTCCGGAGCCTTCAAATGCTAGATCAAGGGATATCAAATGCTTCAAGTGTCTTGGTCGAGGACACATAGCCAGCCAATGCCCGAATAGACGAACTATGGTGATGCGAGCTGACGGTGAGATTGAAACCGAAGATGAAGAAGAATGCGAGTCCAAATCTAACTCCAAGGCTGAAGAGGACATAGAACAACCAGTTGAAGGCGAATTACTTGTTGAAAAGCGAAGCCTCAGTCTTCAAAATGCTGGAAATGAGGAACAACGTGAAAATATCTTTCACTCGAGATGCCAAGTGTAAGGTAAAGTCTGTAGCCTTATCATTGACGGAGGGAGTTGCACAATCGTAGCAAGTACCCTCATGGTGGAAAAGCTAGGATTGACGACGACAAAGCATCCAACTCCTTATAAGCTCCAGTGGCTCAACCACGGCGGAGAACTTAAGGTTACCAAGCAAGCCTTTTAGCATCAGAAAGTACTCCGATGAAGTGCTATGCGACGTAGTGCCGATGTACGCGGGACACTTACTCCTGAGACGCCATGGCAGTATGACCGCCGAGTGATGCACGATGGCTACACTAATCGGTATTCCTTCAAGCATCTCGGAAGGAATGTGACACTTGCCCCCTTAACTCCTAAATAAGTCTTTGAAGATCAGCAAAAGCTACAAATTTCCATTGATCAATCAAAAGAGAAAAGCAAGAAAAATGAGCGAAAAAAAATACGAGTGCAAAAACAAACAAGAGAAAACAACAAAAAGAAAAAGATAAAAGTGAAAAAGAGAGCGGAAAAATGAGTGTTCTAGCAAAAGCAAGTGATATACGAAAAGCTTTGAGTTTGAGGCATCCTATGTACTTGTTTCTGTACAAAGAAGCGTTTTTGAGCACTAATGATTTACTCGATAATCTCCCTTCTTCTGTGTTATCATTGATTCAGCAATTTGAAGACCTATTCCCAGAGGAGATACCAAGCGGTTTGCCACCCATTCGAGGCATTGAGTACTAGATTGACTTGGCACCTGGAGCGACTCTACCCAATCGACCTGCTTACCGTAGTAATCCCGAGGAAACAAAGGAACTCTAAAAGCAAATCACTGAATTGCTCGAAAAGGGTTACATTCGAGAGAGCCTGAGTCCATGCGTGATGCCAGTGTTACTTGTGCCGAAGAAAGATAGATCGTGGCGCATGTGTGTCGATTGTCGCGCCATCAATAAGATAACTATTAAGTACCAACATTCGATACCCCGACTCGACGAGATGCTTGAAGAGTTAAGTAGAGCAAAAATTTTCACAAAAATCGACCTCAAAAGTGGATATCATCAAATACAGATGCGCGAGGGCAATGAGTGGAAAACAGCTTTCAAAACGAAGCTAGGTTTGTATGAATGGTTGGTAATGCCATTTGGCCTTACAAACGCTCCAAGTACTTTTATGCGACTTATGAATCATGTTTTATGAGCTTTTATTGGTAAATCATGTGTTGTTTATTTTGATGACATTTTAGTGTACAGTAAATCTTTGGAGGATCACATCCAGCATCTACGTGCGATCTTAGAAACACTGCGGAAAGAGGTATTGTACGCTAATTTCAAGAAATGTTCTTTTTGTACTGACAAGGTTATTTTCTTAGGATACGTCGTAAGTGCAAATGGCTTGGAGGTGGACCAAGAGAAGGTTCGAGCAATCCAAGAATGGCCCTGTCCTACGACGATTAGCCAAGTACGAAGTTTCCATGGGTTGGCTAGTTTCTACCGCTGATTCGTGCCCAACTTCAGCATGATAACCGCGCCTTTAACGAGCATGATCAAAAAGAATTCAGCTTTCTTTTGGTCTGATGAGCAAGAACGGTCTTTTAATGCCATTAAAGAATGTCTTGTTAAAGCTCCACTGTTATCCCTTCCTGACTTTACTAAAACCTTTGAAATTGAGTGTGATGCATCAGGTGTAGGGATCGGAGCCGTTCTAACTCAGAATGGAAGACCGGTGGCATACTTCAGCGAGAAATTGAGCGGAGCTACACTTAATTACCCCGTGTATAACAAGGAGATGCACGCTCTTATAAGATCACTTGAGACGTGGCAGCACTACTTGAGGCCGAAGGAGTTTGTCATCCATTCGAATCACGAAGCACTCAAGTACATCAAGGGTCAACATAAGCTCAATAAACGGCATGCGAAATGGATCGAGTATTTAGAATCGTTTCCGTACGTAATTAAGTATAAGAAAGGTAAGGAAAATGTAGTAGCGGATACGTTATCACGAAGGTACACTTTATTAACCTTTCTTGATTCTAAATTACTTGGTTTCCATCATATAAAAGATTTGTATGTTGATGATGTTGACTTTGGAAACATATATAATGCTTGCGAGAATGGTGCCTTTGATAAGTTCTACAGGTACGAAGGATTTCTTTTTAAGGAGAACAAACTTTGTATTCTGCAAGGTTCTATTCGAGAGCTGCTCGTGCTAGAAGCACATAGTGGAGGTCTCATGGGTCACTTCGGTCGTGATAAAACAATGTCGACCCTACAAGAGCATTTCTTTTGGCCGGGAATGAGAAAGGATGTCGAATAGATCTGCGAACGTTGCATAGCTTGCAAACGAGCAAAATCATGGTCCAAATTTTTTTATGGTTTATATACACCCTTCCTATTTCGGACATTCCGTGGGCCGACATCTCTATGGATTTTATCCTTGGCTTATCGAGATCCAAAACAGGGAAGGACTCAATCTTTGTTGTAGTTGATCGATTTTCTAAAATGTCCCATTTTATTCCTTGTTCTAAGACTGATGATGCTGTGCACATTACAAATTTGTTTTTTAGGGAAGTTGTGCATCTACATGGAATTTCGAGAACTATCGTATCTGATTGAGACATCAAATTTTTAAGTCATTTCTGGCGGACTCTGTGGGGGAAGCTAGGAACGAAATTAATGTTCTCTACCACTTGTCATCCTCAAATGGATGGACAAACTGAAGTGGTCAACCGAGTCCTATCGACTCTGCTTCGAGCGTTGGTACGGAAGAATCTCAAAACCTGGGAAGAGTGCCTACCTCACGTCGAGTTTGCCTACAACCGAACTGTCCATTCTGCGACTAAATTTTCGCCCTTCGAGACTGTCTACAAGTTTAATCCTCTCACTCCTCTTGATTTATTACCATTGCCTTCAGATAAATTTATCCATTCTGATGCTAAAAAAAAGGCGGACTACATAAAGGAACTACATCGAAAGGTGCGCGAGAATATCGAGGCGAGAATCGAGAAATACACCCAGCAAGCCAACAAAGGAAGGAAACAAATTGTATTTGAACCCGGAGACTGGGTCTGGGTGCATATGCGAAAAGAGAGGTTTCCAGCTTGACGACGAAATAAATTCTCACCGAGAGGAGACGGACCTTTCCAAGTCCTCGAGCGAATTAATGAGAATTCATATAAACTCGACTTTCCCGGTGAGTATAACATCAGCGCTAGTTTTAATGTGGCTGATTTAGCTCCGTTTGATGCAGACCCTGACTTGAGGACAAGTCATTTTCAAGAGGGGGAGGATGATATGGGCACGCCCCGTCATGAACCGAGTTCGAGTAGAGACCCGATGGTGTTACCTCAAGGACCGATTACGAGAGCTCGTGCGAAACAATTTAAAGAAGCATTTGGGGTTTTAGTTCAGCAAGCTTGGGACGACACTAAAGCTAGCTTGAATTCTACTGCAAGCTCATGTCGCATACTCCTACGAGCTCACGTTCATGAAGAACACCATATGGCCATTCAGCCTTAGCTAATTACTTAGTTGAAAATAATAAATAAAAGTTGGACAAATTGATTAAAAAAATGGAATAAAAAAAATCAATGAGCAAGCAAATAAAACAAAAGATCATGATTAAGCCATATTTCCATGTTTTATGCTTGGACAAAAAAAATCATGATTGGGCATATTAAGCATGGTGGAAGGACGGCATGGGGAAACAAAAATTGTTGGATTAGTGCAAGCAAATAAAACAAAAGATCATGATTAAGTCATATTTCCATGTTTTATGTTTGGACAAAAGATCATGATTGGGCATATTATTTTTATTTTTGATGGACGGCTAATGCCCAAAATTGCTGCATATTTTGTGGAAGACTTTCGGTTTTCTAATGAAAATTACTAAGCCGAATTTATGGGGGGGTAAACAAGGATATAAATATTTTTTATTTGTCATTGTAAAAGGGGAATTTGTTCTGAATGAAATATCTAAACTCTGTCGAAATTGTAAGAAACTTTCTCCAATTTCGTTTTAAGGATTCGTTGACTTACCTAGTGAGCTAGTGGCGTCAACTTATTCTTTGATCAACTTCTATATATCGAGGTTCCTATCGTATTTCGATAGCAGGTTGAGGTCCCATTCCCATCCAAAATCGAGCCTTAAGAATGTATAAGTAATCTGGGTCGATACCTTTCGGTGTTGGTTCTTACTTGTTTTCTTAAGCCTTAAATTGAAATTTTCCTTCTTCTAAACCCAAGTTAATTTCGAACCACTCGTACTTCAAATTAAAAGATCTTCATACCTTCTTCCCTAAAATTATACTTTTTCTATTTTCGATATCTATTCTTCGCTTATTTTCAATTTTCGTATTTCTTGTTTACGATCGGGCAACTAAGCATATTTCTCGATTTCATCTTGAGATTGAGACTATATCATCTGACTTAAGACACTAAGGTACAGGGGACACACGACCTAGACACACGCCCGTGTGTCTGTCCGTGTGAGTACTTAGAGGCTATCTACCAAGCCTTTTACCATTCTCATTTGCATACATTCGTATATTATCACATAATTTCAATAGTTTCAATGTAACTCTTGAATTAAAGACATTTAATCATAGGAGAAATAAGCCTTTATCCCATACACTAGGGAAAACTATACTCAATACACTTACAAACAACTTAAGCCATCATGTATGGCTATACACAACCAAATTATAAATTCTCTTAAGCCAACACAACTTGGCTACATCAATTAGAACTTTAACAACCTTAAAAGAATCCTTATACATGCCATGACTCAAAAGAACTTGAAACGCCATACCAGGAGTCTACTCGATACTGTGGAAACATCTTCGGCGAACTCCAACTCGAGCTAGTTAAAACCCTATAATAGATGGGAAAGAGAAACGGAGTAAGCAAATATGCTTAGTAAGTTCATCTTTATTTATAACTGACCATTTCTAATATTTATTGAATATCCATGACTACAAGGTATTATAATGAATTTTCTCATAAACTCATGGTTACTCATTCATCTTATAATGAATTTATAACTCAACCACCTTTGAAGCTTACTCATTCTATCTCTTACCACATTCTTACCATGCCACAACTCAACCATTATTTTACATTCATGGATAATAATCCACATGTATATCTCTATTTCAAATGTTCAACCGAGAACATCCTCACACATTTCTGTTCTTACTTAACTTTCTATAATTCTCGTTCGCATTCACACAATGCATTAATCAATCCATTTCATATAGCTAAGGTATATCGATTACACATAACTCGCTAGGGGTTCATCATATACTGAATTCATCTCAAATTGTTAGATAACACTATTGAGTCTCATACACATAGTGTCACATTGACATCATACTCTAATAGGGTCTTACTTATATTAACATATCGATGCCTTGTCCCTGACATGGTCTTATACGAATTCTTACACCGAGGCCATATTCCAATATGGTCTTTCACGAGACTATAACTATCATCATATCATACTTTATACATTTCCCATTACTCCCAAATTCAACTCTCTTAACATCTCATTAAAAGATATTTCATACATTCATAGAGTAAATATACATTCCATACAACATTCGAATACTAAATTAACTCATACGTAATTGCCACATTCACACATGAACTTACCTCGATGTCGAAAGGGCCTAAATGGACTTTTTGCCTATATTTCTCTTTTCATCCATTCTAGGTCCGAAACTTGTTTTCTTTGATCTAGAACAATGGAATTTATTGATTTAATCACTTATAAATCATAATACACTATAATCTACACTTTAGGCAAAATAACTATTTTGCCCCTACACTTTGGCAAAATTATGATTTTGCCCCTAGGCTTGTAAATAAATTTCCATCACATTTTCTTATTAAACAAGCCTAGCTGAACATTTAATCCTCTTCCAACTATCCACAATGCCAACTATTTCATGCCTTAATGAACAATTTACAACTTTTGCATTTGAGCCCCAATTAAGTGTTTTCATAACAACACCTTTCACAAAAGTTGTTTATCATCATACTATTAGTCATTTTCTTCCATAAAAACTCACCAAACAACATAAACTCTATCATGGTAAGTCCCTAGACTTTCAACCATATTGCAAACTAGCCCTCTCATTAGCTAGCTTAAGCTTTAAGGACTCCAAAAATACAAAAATCATCAAAAGCAACCATTATTTTGACTTACTTGAAAAGAAAATGAGCTGCTGAAATTTCAAGCTTCCAAAGCCCTCCCATAGCTGATATTTTCGGTTGGAGAAGAAGACTAAACAAAAAGATGATAACTTTTGCTTATTTCATCTTATTTTATTCATTTTCTCCCACTAATATCACTAACTTTTGACTACAATAAATGCACTTGTCCCCTATGCACCCTATGGCCGGCCAACCCAATTAACAAGGCCAAATTACACATTTGGGACCTCCAATTTATAATCCATAGCAATATGACACCTCTAGCAAACAAAATAGAACTTTCACACTCTTTTAATCACCACATAAATCAAGACATTTTAAAAGTTTCTACTTTGGAAAAATTACTATTTTGCCCTTAAACTTTCATAAAATTACGATTTTACCCCTAGGCTCCTAAAATGAAATGTGTTCATTTTTTACACACCCGAGCCTAGCCAATTCATATTCCCTCTTATAGCAACTCAAGATTTCAATTATTACATACATTTACCATCTATTTTACAACCTTTACAAAAAGGTCATTTTTAGTTGTTTTCATGGAAACTCCTTTCATATAAGTTTTTTATTAGACAACTAAGATTTATTTTCTTCCATAAAATTTCAGAAATCAACATAAATACTCATATGGCAAAACCCTAGACTCTTAACCATTTTGCAAAATAGTCCCCTCATTAGCTAGACTAAGCTTTAGGGGTTCCAAAAACACAAAAATAATAAAAAATTGATCATCAAGATAACTTACTTGCAAGAATGAGAAGTTGCTAAAAATTTTAAGCTTTCAAAACCCCTCTTTGGCTAATATTTTCAGTGGAAGTATGAAGATGAAAAAGATGATATCATTTTTCTCCTTATTATATTTTATTTCCTCAATTTAAGCCACCTAATTCCAACTACTTTGACCAATTTCTTATTTTCTTGTCCCCTATGGCCAGCCAACCCTTTCCTAAGGGTCTAATTGCATATTAAAGACCTCCAATTTAAGGTTCTATAGCTATTTCACACTTTTAGCTTGTAGATTAAAACTTTTACACTTTATGCGATTTAGTCCTTTTTCACAATTAAGCATGCAATCGCTAAAATTAAAGCACCAAAATTTTCATACACTCATATAATCATGCTATAGCTTATAAAATAATATTAGAATAATTTTCTCCAACCTTAAATTAGTGGTTCCAAAACCACTGTTCCGGCTAGCCCCTAAATCGGGTTGTTACAAAAGTTGTCTAAATAGCTCTTCTAGTGCCATCTATTTATAGGAAGAGAATGTTTCCCCTGTAGAGTTGTAGAAGTTTATTTCCACTAGAAAAAAAAATATCCTAGTTTATCTAAGATATAGGGAGCAGCAACCCTAGTTAATGATACTAGGGTTTTGCCATCCCACCCCCTTACGTGAGGGGTTTTAGGCCTCTCTCACATCGAATCCAATTATGAGTACTTCCTGGGCCTTTTTGACCCAATACTCTATAATATGATCCAACCCAGTTTAGCTTTTCTATTGACCCAGTACTCTATTAATTATAAACTCATTTACTTATGAAGTCATTCCACCATAGTATCGTGACTAAGCTCTTATCAACGACATACCATTACGAAAGCAACTACTCAGTGCTTGTCCAATGGCCTTGTCATAAATGTGTTACCCTCATAGGATATCTTTGATCTCTTTGGGATAATATTCATTCTCCCAATATGGTCTTATTTTATCCCATGGTAACCATTACATCTTCATTCATGAAAAGTCAATCACTATCAAATAGTGATCAAGTCATCCATCACAAAGACAGATGACCCATGGCCATGTTTACTTTTCATCAATGATGTACGAATCATTTTATCCATGTTTTGGGCTATGAATTTCATTTCTATGAATGAGCTACATACTGCAGAAGTCATACGCCTAACGCACCAGCTTTTGGCTCCTTATCTATTTGAAATCAGGTTTTACTTATATCAAAATGTACAAGTCAAGAAAAAGCTTCAAAAACACCATTGATTTCACCATTGCTCAACTTGTGGGTTTTCCACATTTTCAGTTAAACATTCATTTCTCCTTCAACTAAGGTAATGTTTCATTTTCTTAATACTTTTTAATGATATTTAGCCTTTTAAATTGAGTTTTTATCTATTGAATCAAAAGTTTCAAATATATGTCGAAATTTGGGTCGTTAATGGTGAAATTTGAGATTTTGTATAAAATTGATGTTTCAATGTGTTTTTTAACTTTTTATGAGATTAGAAGGTTTCTAAACTTTCCCTAAAGTTTTGTTAAAGAATTCTAAGGTTTTATTGAATTTTCATGAAAATTGGCATAGTATGTCGAATTTTTGGAACCATGAATCTGTGTAGTTTTGTGTACTTTGAAGGTTGGGAATTATTATTAAATATATAATTAGATGATTGGAATCAATTTTATGCGATGGAAATGAGTAGGAGTTGAGATTTTTGCATTTAGAATAAGTTAGTCCAAATTTCAGTTCCAAGAGGAACTAGCCTTAGACCAGCATTTTTACTTGTTAAGATATGGTCATAGCTATAAAATTATTTGTGTATATTGTGTGGTTATTAGGTATGAAGCTTCGGAACTATTGGAGCCATCAACAAGTAAGGCAAAAGGAAAGGAAAAGCTAGTTTAGGCTTTCGACAAATAGGCAAAAATGCGAACGGTAGGTGTTTGGAATCGCTGTTAGTAGTCACGATTCATTGTGTTAAATAGGAGTTTAAGAGCAGCCTAAACCCCTATCCTAAGTTTCAAGTGTTTACTTAGGCTTAATCGTGAGATTCGAGCTTACTTGGTAGCTTAGAACGCAGAGTTGTTTGATGAGTTGGTTGAGAAAGACAAAGCTATTGAGGAGACTTTAGCTGATACGACCACGGCCTCGTTGAGATGTCCGAGTCATTTTTTGTGCTCGATCGTCAAACGAAGTAGTATCGTTCTAAATTTTAAATAATGTTGAATTTGGCAAAGTATGAAGTTTTTGGTGACAAGAATAGGTTCAAAATTGCTAAGTATAGGATGATATAGTTTCGGCTAACAAGGGAAACAAAGAAATGAGATGGCTTGTGGTAATGGAACGTACTGGGCTTAAGGGTCAAGAATGAACCAACACTATATACGAGTGTTGACCCGAGACTTATAGGACTCTTAAGGTGATTTGGGAGATATGATAGGACCTTGACCCGTTACCTAGGAAGGTAAAAACCAAAGGTATAAAGTTTGGGGTGAATGCCACACTACCAGAGTGATAAGTTCGATAAAAGAAATAGGTTGACGCCACTGACTAGCAGATAAGTCAAGCTGAGTCTTGGACAAAATTTGAGAGATGAAAACCTCACAAATAACTCAATATTCATTCAAGATGGCAAAAGTCTATACAACCAGCTGAATACAAGGTATTTATAGTCCTAAGCTATGCCTAACCGAATAGTCACAAGCAATCAGCTTAATTAAGGTGTTAATATGCTGAACTAAGCTTAATTAATAAGTACAAAACTTTTGAAGACCTCTAGGCCTAGGTGACGCCAACCATCAGGTTGTTTAGTATTTCAATTCAGCTAATTTAATGAGCTAAATACTTAAGCTGAAAAGATTCAATGATTGAGCAACCAAGATGGTTATGATCAACTTTAACCCTTCCTTAGGCAGCTGAATGATCATCAGCAAAATTAATGTGAATGTGGCACATGAACAGCCCAATTGGTGTGAACACTTGACCTCCAACAGCCTCCAAGTGTGAATGGACAAAGATGAATAGCTTCCATGGGGTGAAAACGTTTTGTGAGCTGAATGGACTTGTGTGAACAGCATCTTGGCTATTGAACTCCACGAACAACCCCTTGGAAAAGAGTAAGCAGCAACTGGACTTTAAATTCAGCTTAATGCTTCAGCCAAATTCATGTCCCTATTAATGACGTCCATGCACTAGTTGAATTCAGCTAAATGGTCTCCTAAAAACATCAATTAAAATTCGGTAAGGACACATTAACTAGCTCATTTAAGTTGTCTAAGTCTAAGACACTTTGAAGGGTTGTTTGAGCTAAGACAAATTAAATAGATTTCAGGGAAATTAAATGGCTATGCAAATTAATACAAATTAATTAACTAAGGCATATTTAATGCTGCAAATACTTAAACATATTAAATAACTAAAGACACATTTAATATTTAAACTAAATATTATTTAAGTTTATTCCAGCAACTAAGTAGCTCAAAACGCATAAATTAAATAAAGCTAAATTTGAGTTGAAACCGAATTAGATTTTCTAGCAAATTGATGCAGAAGCTAAAATCGATTAATGTTGAGCTCAATGAGCTTGGATAGCTATGAACGAGCTGAATGAGCTTGTAGCAAATTGCATGGAACACTTGAATCAGACATCTTTGTTGTTCGATTATTCCAGCAATGGTTTCCAACCCAAGCTTGCTTAATTAAGGCCTGCACACAAATGAACAAACTAAAATTAAGCTTCATTTTGCACTTAAGCCCCTCTTGTTTAGGCCAATCTCGATTGTAACATCCTAAAAAAGGCCTATGCATTTTTTATTTAATTATACGAAATGGTATGTTTTAGGTGTTATGAATGTATTGTGAACATTTTTGGAAACTTGGAAATGCAAGGAAATGATTTAGAAATGTTGAGTTTAAAAGAGGAAAGTAAACATTTTTGGAAACTTGAAAATGTAAGGAAATGCCAAGTTGAAAAGGGGAAACTAAGGCAAGGTGGTCTTAAGAGAAAATGTATGTGAAATATGACATACAAATAGCCTTGGTAAAATGGCTACAAGGTGCCACTTAAGGGCCTAGCAAGTGATGCCACATGCAGGTGCAAATGGCCTGAGTTTGAGTCGCATGAGAAGCAAATAAAAGAATTTTTATTTTGCTATAAGGAGCAGAAAGGTGGACGGCACTAAGGAACTCAAAAGAAGAGTTTAAATTCTCTTAAAATTTCGGCTAAGGGATGGATAAATGATGATTTATTTTTGATTATTTTCAAAGAGATAATTAAAGGATTATTCCTATTAATTTTAAATAAGGTTATCAAAATAGAAGAGTGGTGGCCAAGTAAGGGATTCTCTTGGTGATAATTTCGGCAAAAGGGGAGGAGATTAAGGCTATCATTCATTCTTCTTCCTTTTCCTTCCCATTCTCTGCCGAATTCTCTAAGCAACATCTTCTTTCTCTTTTTCTTTTGTCAACCGAATTCCTCTTCTCCCTAAGTCCACCATTATCGATCCCTCCCAAATCCCATACTTTTCCTTTGAAGCCGAAAACAAGTTCCTTCTAGGCCATAGCCGAATACTCAAGGTAGTCCTAGCCGACTACTCTATTTAAGCCAAGCCGAATATCCCTGTGGTGACAGAGATAGGTGCTGTCGATTTCTTCAGTAGAGGTAAGATCAAGTTTGATTTCTATTCTTTCCTTTAAGGACTTGTCAAAATTTCAAAGGCTAATTCTTATTCTGTGACCGAAATATTAAGGAGAGATTTCGGGATCTTTGCTAGTGTCGACTTTTAAGGGAGATAGTTCGAGATCTAGCCAACCAAGGTAAGTGCATATTCGGCCAAGGGCCATGTAAAGGTGATTTAAATGTTAGAAGTGGATCTAACAGATATCTTGTAGGTTTCGACATCTCTATAGCCAAGGGATACTTTAGAGATTTGGAAATCGCAAGGTAAGTGCCTAAATACAATCGGCTAAGGCCATGTTTGGTATTCTAGATCTATTTTTTATATGTTTTAAAAGACGAAAACTAACTAGTTAGGAGTTTTGGTGACTAGCCGATTACAAGGGTGTGCATCACAAAGTTTCGGGACTCGATTCGTAAGTCAATCGGCAGCAAGGTAGGTTTTAAGTGTACTAACCCTATTAGGATTTGGTCTTATAGCCGAATAGGCTTTTTGCTAACATTTTAAGGTTGGCTAAATGTAGGGATTTAAGATCTAAAGCATTAGATCAAGCTTTTCGGGATTTAAGTGAACCGCTAAGTTAATCAGGTGTGTACCCTACACTAATCTTAATAGATTTATGGCTTTAATTTGATATATGTGTTAATATAAAAGTGTAAGAATGTGGCTAAGGTACCATGTTAGGGTACAAAGTACTCAGGTACATTTCCTACTCCTACTAGGATTATGAAATATGTTATATTTAACATGTGATAAGTTATAAGAATGAGAAAGTTGGCATGTTAATGCATAATAAGTATGATATGGGGCATATGGGTTATTGAAAAGGGGAAGTGAATGTGCTGACCTAAGACCACGATAATCTGAATGTGGTGACCTAAGACCACGATACCTGAATGTGGTGACCTAAGACCACGATATCTGAATGTGGTGACCTAAGACCATGAATATTTATAAGGGCGATGAGCACGTCGACTGCAACGACTGCCTTCGATGGTGTGTAGCGGATGGAGGGTTGACTTAGTAGTCCCCACGGTGTGCAGGTTGGTACGGGGACGTGTAGCGGATGGCATATAGGTTTGGGTTCGGGTTGCATCATTATTTTGATCTGTTATATGAATTGAAATGTGATATGATTATGTAAGCCTGAATTGTTAACTTTAGTGTTGGTTACACATTGAGTCTGTTGACTCACCCCGTTGTGGGAACATGTTTCAGGTGATGAACAGTGATAGACCGGGACGGCAGAGCTTGTGGTGGCCATGCTCAGCTTGAAGCTTTATTTGATTTGGACATTTTATTTCATTTAAGTACTTTAAAATTATTTGGGTTTTGATTTGATGTAATAAGGCCATATTGAACTCTTTTATTTCTGTTTTGTTTATTTATCATGTCACGAACTTTTTGTTCATTAAAGACTAAGCAAATTTAATTTGAAATAAACTTTAAATGTTTTGTTACTTGAAATAAATGGGTTTTCAATATAAAGCAAACTTGTTTTCAACTCAAGCCCAACCCAATTCGAACTTTCTCCCAAAATCACTTAAAGTTCTTCAAAGTGCAAACGAATTTGAACCGGTTTTCTTCGAGGAGTATACCAGATCCGGTCAAGGCTCGTGGGCCGGGTTTGGGGTGTTTCATTGATGGCGTCAAGTTGTGCCGTAACATGATGCAGTCGTGATCACATCATTAGCTGAGCTACCTCGTTTTCTGGTAACTGAATTGAGTAAGAGAAATTTTGATGGTTCTGGTGCATCTGGACAATCATCTAAGAAAGGACGTGATACTCAAGGTTCTGATAGAAATACACGACATGAGTTTTGACCATGTTAGTCTAAGCAGCAAGTTAGCGTTGTAGTTAGTATTGGTGGTTCATCATGTGGTTTTAGATGGCTGTTTTGTGTGTATTGTGAGCGTAGGCATCCTGGACTATGTCACAAATTGACAAGTGGATGTTTTAAATGTGGATCGAAGAAACACATGTTGAGTTATTGTCCAAACAGAGTTGAGGTTTAACAGACTCAGAGTTCTACACCTGCATCAGTGCGGTAGAAGTAATGGGAGACCGGTTGGGCGGCGAGTTGTTTCTTATATTGTTGCTACTTAGGTTGAGTCAGGAGGTGCAGCTCGAGTGTATGCTATTAGAGAATCACAAGGTCAAGATTTGATCGATGAGATTGCCGATATTTTTGCCTTGTAATCCATTCTTTTATTCTCATTGGTAGATTTAGGTTCTACACCTTCGTAAATTTTGAATAATTTAGCTAATAAGTGGAGAATTTCGATAAAGATTATAAAATTAGGAACAATGGTTACAAGTTCTTTGTACGAAAGTTTTGTAGCAAATAGAGGAAATTGATAGCAAAGTTACTATAGACTAGTCTGTGCTAGGAAATAAGATCTTCAAGAAAAGCTGTAGGAAGTTAAAGAGAATAGGAATCAGAGTGTGCAGCGAAAGTGCGATGGTTGGTTTAAAAGTAGAAATAGCATATTTTGTGATTAAGCAAGTGACGTGTCAGTAGGTAAATTTTGATGACGAAATTCTTATTAGAGGGGGAGAGTTGTCACACCCCAAAATTGAGCCTAGTAGTTTCGAGGGAATATTATGGATTTTGAATCGAAATAGGTTAGAAAATTTTGAATTATGGTAACCCGAAATTATTTTTGACTATAACTTTTTAAAAATCAAATCAAATTTTGAAAATAAGGTAGGAAAGATCTTCAATTTTGAAAAGAGGACTATTTTGTAAAAAGGTTTAAGTTAGGAGCAGTTTTAAAGCAATTATACCAAAGGTCTAAAAACACCCTATTTTCCCCTCCATCTACATTAAACTCAAAATAGTTTCTTCCCTCACCCTTATTGTTGTCATCCCTTAGTTTCCTCAAGCACCTTTCACTTATTTTCTTTTTCAAACATCAATTCCTGTTATTTCTATCATCATCCAAGCAATAAACCTCCCTAGAATTTCAAGAAAAAACTTTAGGAACACCATTGATTTCACCATTGTCCAACTTGTGGGTTTTTTGAATTTTCAATTAATTTCTTCTCCTTCAACTAAGGTAATGTTTCGTTTTCTTATTAGTTTTTAATGATATCTAGCCTTTTAAATTAAGGTTTTATCTAGTTTTGAATAAATGCTGAAATTTGGGTTATTAATGGTGAAATTTAGGATTTTGTATAAAATTAATGTGTCAAAATGTTTTTCAACTCTTTTTGATGAGATTAAAAGGTTTCTAAACTTTCCCTGCAATTTTGTTAAAGAATTCTAAGGTTTTACCAATTTTTTGTGAAAATTTCCATAGTATGTCGAAATTTCAGAACCAAGAATCTGTGTAGTTTTGTGTAGTTTGAAGGTTGGGAATTATTCTTAGATATATAATTAGATGATTGGAATCAGTTTTATGTGATGGGAACGAGTAGGAGTTAAGATTTTTGCATTTCGGCTAAGCTAGTCTAAATTTCAGTTCCAAATGGAACTAGCCTTAGACCAGTGTTTTTGCTTGTTGAGATGTGTTTATAGTTGTAAAATTAATTGTGTGTATTGTGTGGTTATTATGGTGAAGCTTCGGAACCATTGGAGCCTTCAACGAGCAAGCCAAAAGGAAAGGAAAAGCTAGTTTAGGCTTTCAGTAAATAGGCGAAAACACTAACAGTGAGTGTTTGGAATCGTTGCTAGTAGTCATAATTCATAGTGTTAGATGGGAGCTTAGGAGTAGCCTAAACCCCTATACTAAGTTCCGAGTATAAGCTTTCTTATTCCTCTCGTTACTTTTGTATGATATGTGAATATGCGATGCGGATTGTGTATTATGATGTGTTAATGTGATATGAGATATATATGCTTGAGATGCTATTGTGGAATGTGTTAGTTTGCTGGCTTTAATTTTTACAGGAAAACAAAATGCTAATTTGGTACCAAATTTCTAAACGATAATGATACCATCTATGAGAAATATCAATACTATCGAATGAGTATCGGTACCTCTGTGATCTTTTAGAATTTTTTGTTAAATCGTCTTTAAGCATGCTTCTAACTTGTTATAAGGTCGTTTAATGTATGTTTAGTATAGTTCAATGTCGTCTAGGGTATTTTCTATAACAGCCCGATTTTGGGGCTAGTCGGAACAGTGGTTTTGGGACCACTAATTCGAGGTTGAAGAAAATTATTTTAATGTTAGTTTATGTGTTATAGCATGATTATATGAGTGTATGAAAATTTTGATGCATTAATTTTAGCGATTTCATGCTTAATTGCGAAAAAGGACTAAATCGCATAAAGTGAAAAGTATTGTTCTACAAGCTAAAAGTACCAAATAGCCATAGAACCTTAAATTGGAAGTCTTTAAAGTGCAATTAGACCCATGGAAAGGGTAGGCCAGCCATAGGGACAAAGATGAGACATGGTCAATGGTTAGGTGGTGTTTGGTGACTTAATTAAGTAATAAGATAAAATAAAAAGAAAATGATATCATCCTTCTTCATTTTCCTCTACCACCGAAAATATCAGCAAAATAGGGGTTTTGAGAGCTCAAAAATTTCAGCAACTCTTCATCCTTGCAAGTAAGTCATCTTGATGATCATTTTTGATGATTTTTGTGTTTTTGGAACCCCTAAAGCTTAGTCTATCTAATAAGGGGACAATTTTGCAAAATGGTTAAGAGTCTAGGGTTTTTCCATGTGAGTATTCATGTTGATTTCTGAAATTTTGTGGAAGAAAATGAATCTTTGTTGTTAAATAAACAACTTATGTGAAAGGAGTTTCCATGAAAACACCTAAAAATGACTTTTTTGTAAAGGTTGTAAAATAGATGGTAAATGTATGTAATAATTGAAATCTTGAGTTACTATAAGAGGGAATATTAATCGGCTAGGCTCGAGTGTGTGAAAAATGAACACATTTCATTTTACGAACCTAGGGGTAAAATCGTAATTTTTATGAAAGTCTAAGGGCAAAATAGTAATTTTGCCAAAGTAGAAATTTTTTGAATGTCTTGATTTATGTGGTGATTAAATGAGTGAAATTGTCATTTTAGATCAAAAAACACGAAGTCCAGACCGAAACCGAGGAAAGAACAAGGTGTTGGACTAAATCGAACAAATATACATATTTTGGTATCGAGGTAAGTTTGTGTGTAATAATTCAACATCATGTTATTATGTTTTAAAATGCTTGACATTTCGTGAAGATGTATATTATTTCTATAAAATTGATCAATGATGTTTCGATGAGAAAATGAAAAAAAGTATATGTTGAAGTTCGGGTTGAACCTTAGGAAATGAGAGGATAACATCGTCAAGACATGATATTTGAATGGTCCCGTATAAGACCATGTCTGGGACATGGCCTCGGCATCAAATAAGAAAATCATATAAGACCATGTCTGCGACATGGCATTAATATACGATCTCGTGTAAGACCATATCTGGGATATGGCATCGACATCAATAAGAGATCCCGTGTAAGACCATATTTGGGATATGGCATCGGCATCTAGATGTGATCCCATGTAAGACCATATCTGAGATATGGCGTTGGCATCGTATTGTGTGTATGACGAGTTTGAGTATCCTTCGATATTCCAAGTGGTTCAACGGAATAAAGAGCTAAGTCTATGTTCAAGAGAGTAAAAATGCTAAAGTTATGTGATGAAGTGATACAGGTACCCATGAGTAACTTACGAGAAATGAATGCAAAATGTGATGTGTGATTTGGTAAGAGTAAGCATGAGTAAGTTATGCCGGTGTGCTTGAGAACTTGTGTTATTATTTAGTGTGATGAATGGATGTTATCATAAGCCTTTATGTTGCTATTCATTGCATGCAAACTTACTAAGCTTTATGCTTACTCCCTCTATTTTCCCTTTCCTTGTAGTATCGCCAAGCTAGCTTTGGGATCATAGAATGTCGGAGTTCGGTTCACACTATCAAGCTATTATGTTGGTATAGTAAAGTTTGATTATTTTGGGTATGGCATGTATAGGAACTTGGTTATTTTCTTATATGTCATATTAGTTAGCCTAGATGTTGGCTATTAATGTTACTCAATTCATTTTGTATAAGGCCACGGTTGATGGCTATTACTCATTATTGTTATATGAAAATGATGATGTTTTTCATGGATGTGCAAATTGCATGGTTGAGTATATGGTATATTATTGCATGAATGAGTAGGTTGTTGTTGTGGCTTATCTTGGTGCAGGTAAGGGTGGAAAAAAGGGCTTGGTAAATAGCCTTGTTCTTGTCCACACGGGTAGACACATGGGCATATGTTTAGGCTGTGTGTGACACACAGTCTGCCCCATGGGTATATGGTTTGGTCATGTGTCCCCTGTATCCTAAGTTGGCAAAACAGAATGCCCAATTGTAACTACACGGGCTGAGACACAGCCGTGTGTCTCAACTGTGTGGAAGACACGGTCTTAGGACATGGGCATGTGCCCAAGCCGTGTGAATTCTGCACCTGAATTTAGGAATTTAATTCGCCACACGGTCTAGGGACATGGGCGTGTGCCTTGACCATGTGACCCCATGGAGATGATGACGTCAGAAATAGAATGTCAAGGTTTCCACACATGGGCTAAGACGTGTCATGGCCATGTGAAGGACACGGCCTGTAGACACAGGAGTGTGTCAGGCCATATAAAAACCCCTGTAGGTTTGAATTGAGAAATATATCCGCACGGACAAGGGACATGGGCGTGTGTGATGACACGGCCTGCCCACACGGGCGTGTTCCCTTTCACACGGGTGTGTGGCCCTGTTTTTAATAACATTTTTCTAAGATTTTCCAAGGGACTCGAATTGATCTCGGAACATTTCTAAGTTGTGTTTTGGGCCTTGTAGGCCTAAATTAAGGATGTTAAGAGGAAGTTTGAAAAGTTTTAGATTTGAATGGACTTTTGTGATTTGGAATTATGTGTATGCATGTGTTTATGTTAGGTCATGCCTTATACCCTGTCCCGGTGTCGGATACAGGTAAGGGGTGTTACATTTAGTAGTATCAGAGCTACGGTTTAGTCGATTCTCGGACTAACATAGCGTATACACGAGTCTAGCTATACATGCCATACGTATAAGTATTTATATAATGATAGTGTGACAACTCCTGATGATTTAAATTATGTTTTCATATAGTAAATGGATCTCGATCGAGCTACTGCTGATGATGCTTCTAGTAATGCGCCGGCTCCCCCGCAAGGGACCAAGCCAGTAGAAAGTAGACTCGAGACCTTGGACCAGGGAGATAAGGCTCGAGAAGCCTTTATCCATATGATGAGTATTTAGTATAATGAGTTTATTCGAGCAAATCCTAATGCTCAACCCCCTCCACCCCCACCCATTCCTCAGCTGACCCGTATAACTCCCCAAGTTGTAGAGGTAGTTAGGAGGGAAAAGCCCCCTGTTGATAGAATTTGGAAACAAGGAGTTGAGGAATTTAGAGCTAATAAAGATGATGATTCGGAAAAAGTAGAAGTCTGGATTGAAAATACCATCAAGGTATTTGATGAACTATCTTACACACCCGAAGAGTGTATGAAGTGTGTCGTGTCTCTCTTAAGAGATTCGGCCTACCAGTGGTGGAACACCCTTATGTCAATTGTACCAGGGGAGAAAATTAACTGGGAATTTTTCCAAGAAGAGTTCCGAAAGAAGTATATTAGTCAAAGGTTCATCGACCAGAAAAGAAAGAAATTCCTTGAGCTAAAGTAAGGTCGAATGACGGTAACCGAATATGAGCGTCAGTTCGTAAGGCTCAGTAAGTAGGCTAGAAAGTGTGTATCCACTGAAGCCATTATGTATAAAAGGTTCGAGGATGGGTTAAATGAAAATGTCCGCTTATTTGTGGGTGTCCTAGAACTAAAGGAATTTGTTGTGTTAGTAAATAGAGCTTGTAAGGCCGAGGAGTTAGTTAAAGAGAAAAGAAAGGCTGAAATCGAGTCTCGTGACTCGAGGAAGAGACAATTGGGCAAGTCATTTCAATCCTCGTCCAAGAAATCAAGAGAGTTTACTACTCGATCAGCCACTTCAGCTGGGTTTTTAGACAGAAGTAAGGGCAAACAGTACTCGGGGTCAAAAGCTCAGACCACTTCGGTTGCTAGTGTTGGTAACGCTCGACCAAGTAGACCAGAATGTCCACAGTGTAGTAGGCGTCATCCTAGTGAGTGTTGAGAAAATGAGAGAGCTTGTTTCAAGTGTGGAACCCCAGATCATTTTATTATAGATTGCCCCGAGAAGGGCGAGAAAGAGAAATCTCAGAGTGCAAGATCGGGAAGTACTGGTAAGGGAAGGTCACAGAGAAATCCCGGAAACGGAACAAGTAGCAAGAATACATCTAGAGAGCAGACTGCAAGATCTGAGGGTAGAGCGCCTGCGAGGACTTACGCTATTCACTTTCACGATGAGGCGTCCTCCCCTAACGTGATCACAAGTACATTTTCTATCTATGATACTCATGTTGTATCTTTAATTGACCCAAGATCTACCCACTCATATGTTTGCATGAAATTAGTAACTAGTATGAACATGCCTATAGAGTCTACAGAATTTGTGATAAAAGTGTCGAATCCCCTAGGTAAATGTGTGTTAGTTGATAAAGTATACAAAGATTGCCCCTGTAGGTTCGAATTGAGAAATATATCCGCATGGACAAGGGACATGTGCGTATGTGATGACACAGCCTGCCCACACGAGCGTGTTCCTTTTCACACGGGCGTGTGGTCCTATTTTTAATAACATTTTTCTAAGATTTTCCAATGGACTCGAATTGATCTCGAAATGTTCCTAAGTTGTGTTTTGGGCCTTGTAGGCCTATATTAAGGATGTTAAGAAGAAGTTTGAAAAGTTTTAGATTTGAACAGACTTTTGTGATTTGGAATTATGTGTATGCATGTGTTTATGTTAGGCAATGCCTTGTACCCTATCCCGGCGTCGGATATGGGTAAAGGGTGTTACATTTTCGACTTAAATCTCTTATATTCGATTAAAACATGATGATGTTTGCATGCTAATAAGACGTTGTGTAATGTGTGATGTTGTGATGGTGGTGTAGCATCCTGTTACTCAGGCTCGACGAATGGGTCGGGTATAGGGTGTTTCATTCTCTTCATCTGAGCAATCTATCCGTTCAAGGACTCTCTCCACACTCTCCAACCAATACTCGACGATGGTCGGATCAACTCCTTTCACTCCTCTAAATTTACATTCACCCAGGGCACGTAGACGCTCGAGTGGTAGTTCCTAATGAATAGGTGTAGGGTTATTTTAAATGTTATAGCATAGTCGATATGCCTCTCAGATGCGGTAGAGTTAATACGATTGTACCTTCTCCTTCGGGTCAGGCAACATGAAAGGCGGGTATGGAGCCTTTAGTACAAGCTATAATAGGAGCTTTTTAGCATATTGCTTGTGGTAACCCTGCACCTATTCATCGGGGACTACCACTCGAGCATCTAATTGTCCTCGGTGAATGTAAATTTAGATGAGTGAAAGGAGTTAATTCGACCATCGTAGAGTATTGGTTTAAGAGTGTGGAGTGAATCATTTAACGGATGGATTGCTCGGATGAGGAGAATGTAACACCCTATACTCGACCCATTCTTCGAGCCCGAGTAACAAGACGCTACACCACCATCACAACATCACATATTACACAACGTCTAATTAGCATGCAAACATCATCATGTTTTAATTGATTATAGGAGATTTAAGTTGAAAATACCCTAGACGACATTGAATTGTACTAAACATATATTAAACGACCTTATAACAAGTTATAAGCATGCTTAAAGATGATTTGACAAAACTTTCTAAAAGATCACGTAGGTACTAATACTCATTAGATGGTATCAAATAAGCAATCAAAATAGGGTTTGAGAACACGGGCATGTGGAGTAGCCACATGGCCACACTTGGGGCCACACGGACTGGTCTCTTTCACATGGCCTGGCAACAAGTCCGTGTAACCAGGGGTTACACTTTTTACTCAAAATTTCATAGGAGTTTCAATTTAATATAGAACTGGTCTCGGTTTGTTTTAAATGTTTTGTAAGTTCGATTTAGGGTTTGTTTATATATATTATTAATGTTAATTGATTATGAATTTTTTGTATTTAAATTTAATTATGAATAGTATTAGACTATTATTGAATTTGTTAACTGTCGTAATACTCCGTAACTATAATCCAACGATGGAGACAGGTTAAAGGTGTTACAACTAGTGGCATCGCGACAACGAGATTTTTGAATTTGCAACGTGACTCACTAACAGATAATGTCACGACATGAAAACCATGAAGTCGGGATATCAACTCGTAGATTTCGTAAACTTTTCAATTAAGTTCTTAAATGTTCTCAAGTTAACAAAAGAACTTTCGTAAGCACGTATAAGACCTGAAAACGATTTTATATCATATTGGAAAGTGTATTGTGCTAATTAGCATGCTGGAATAATTGAATTGTTTTGAAGTTTGTTGTAGTTGCTTTGGCAATGAATGTGGCATCCTGTAGCTTGGACTTGGCGGTCAGGTCGGGCAAGGGGTGTTACATGGTCTTTTTTATACCATGCGCATGTTTAGGTGGATCTCGAAGTTTCGAAAGATGATTTCAGCATGCAACCTATGGCCCTCAACTCAACAATGTTTGTATAGTCCCTTTTTCATTTTGGCATATGGTGCGTTGGTAATTTTGAAGTCCAAGTTGGCAATATGTTTTGAGTCATGTATATAAATTTTTTAAGGTTTTTGAAGATGACTTAAATGGTTGAACTTGTGGTAATTGTCAATTATATTTGTTAGATAGATCGATCAAACCAAATTTTCCAAGAGGACGTGAATTGGCCTTTAAAACATTTGGTGGAAGCAAAGAAAGAGTATGAAATAATGAACGCAAAGATTTAGAGTGTTTCGGCCCCAATTGTCTACTCCAGTACCTTAGCTTTCCACAATTAATGATTTTCCAAATTCACTAATTTATCAACCTTTGAGGACAGGGTTTAACCTTATATCTCTCTTAAGATTTCTACCCAAATCTTAAGACAAACCCTCTCAAAGAATTACAAAGAAACAAACTAAGAAACAATCCTCACAAGATCAAAATGTTTGTCAATAAAGCACAAAAAAATAAGAATACACTTAAGCTAAAGAATAGCAATAAAAGCTCACAATTGTATACAAGAAAAGTATGAAAGAATTAAGCACTAAGGTTGAAATGATTGATCTTTAGGCTTGATTATATTTCTTCTAGTTGTAGGACCATCAGAAGTTGGTATTTATACCTTCTAATTCATTTCCGACTGTTGTGGTTGTTGGGAGAATAAATAAAGTCATTGGGATGGAAATACCAGATCATTAAATTCACTTGTAACAAAAAGTATCGATACTTTTTGTTCAACACTTTTTGTACGAGTATCGATACTAGAGACATTTAATGCCTGATTTAATGACCGTTAAAATTAGTTTCCAACTATACCAAAGATGATTTATCAATACCTAGTAAAAGGTATCAATATAATTTTATGGGTATCGATACTTTTTAACATTGTTGAATAGATCATGAAAAATAGAATGCAAAATTTATATCGATGTAAATTTTTTGTATCGATAAAATTTAATAAGCATCGATATAATTTTCAAGGTATTGATAATTATTATTTGTGATCAATTTTTTTGATTCAAAACAGAAAGTAGATTTGATATCAATAATGTAACACCTCTCACCCGTATCCGTCACCAGATTTGGGTTATGAGGTATTACCAAATAATATTCACTCAAAAACAGACATTCAGACTTCCATACTTCAAATGAAATACATTAATACATTTATCTTATTAACCATTTCGAACCTTAATAATATTCCTAGGTTCAAATTAATCATAAGTCTATAATTATATTTGTTATAATCTTATAACACTCCATATCATATATCAAATATATATATATATATATGTTGCATAGACAAGACATACTATTTCTATAGCTAAATATTCACATATCAATGATTCAATCTATGTTCGCATATAACAAAGCCAACTACACAAAATTTCCTCTTTATAATAAATCAATCACAAATGTAATTATAATAACATATACATGTTCGAACATGCTATTGTAGCTTATACAATCATATATATATAGTGCGCACATTTCCCATAAATTCAAAAGCCATATTTTAAACATTAAAACACAAACAACATTTTCATTAAACACCCAAGTATATAATCACTTCAATGAGTTTCCACTACACTTATCATATACATGAATCAACTCATTCACCACCTTGTTTAAGAGACATAGCATCCATATATTACCTATAATTAAACCATGGCTAAATTAATAAAGCAAACACTCTTAACACTTGATTTAAGAACTCATAATAACCACGCTAAGTTTTAATGATTCAATTCAAATCATTTTCGTAAGACTAATATACATAAACATACATTCGAAAGTTATATATATATATCATTACTAATCCCATTCTTGATAAATCCCTACCTATGTCCATTTCCAACAGTTAACAAAATTTACACCTAATGACTCACGGCAATCATTCACTCACAAACATACCTATTCAACACGAAACATATATACAACTATACATATCACATATTCATTCATTTTCCAACCAAAACATACACGCATATCACATCAAGGATAGATTTATACAATCGAACATTAACATTAAGAACTAGCCACTTTCGCATGGCTTATACACATTATCTTAATATTATTCAAAAACTTAGCTAGCTTATACATACTTTAGGAACAAAAGTCTAAACCTTATAGGTACCAAAACCGCGATATGAATATCGGGTCTCTGTCTGAAACAATGAAACTCGGCACACCATGTAACCTCACAATTTGTGATACATACAATTCAGCAAGTTTATCGAGCGAATAATCTGTACGAACTGGCACAAAGTAAGCTGATTTGGTCAGTCTATCCACTATAACCCAGACTGCATCCTTCTTGCTCAGTGTCGTAGGCAAACCGGATACAAAATCCATAGCAATTCTATCTCATTTCCATTCTAGTATCATGATCGGCCGAAGTAACCCAGAAGGCACTTGATGCTCGGCTTTTACTTGCTGACAAACTAAACACTTTGGAACAAATTCAGATATATCCCGTTTCATGCCAGGCCACCAATAAAACTGTTTCAAATCGTTATACATTTTTGTGCTACCCGGATGTACCGACATTCGACTATTATGAGCCTCGTTCAAAATCATTTGAATCAAATCCACATTCCTTGGAACACATATTCGGCCTTTGAAGTTCAAACAATCGTTTTCATCAATTCGAAACTCTGACTCTGAATCATTTTCACACTGAACTCGTCTAGCAATCATGTCTTTGTCAATTTTCTTTGCATCACAAATTTGCTGAATGAACAACGGTCTTGCTTTCAACTCGGCTATGATCGAACCATCACCAGACATAACCATATGTGCGTTCAACGCACGAAGAGCAAATAATGACTTTCGACTTAAAGCATCTGCAACAACGTTAGCCTTTCCCGGATGGTAGTCAATCACAAGCTCGTAATCTTTCAACAACTCTAACCATCTACGCTGTCTTAGGTTTAGATCTTTCTGAGTCATCAGATACTTCAATCTTTTGTGATCTGAATAGACATGAAATTTCTCCCCGAATAAGTAATGACACCAAATCTTCAACGCGAATACAATAGCTGCTAGTTCCAAATCATGTGTCAGGTAATTCCTTTCATGTGGCTTCAACTGTCTTGAAGCGTAGGCTACAACTTTGCCTTCCTGCATCAAAAAGCAACCCAAACCATTCAAAGAGGCATCACTATAAATAATAAATTCTTTACCCGACTCTGGTTGAATTAACACTGGAGCTTTGGTCAAAAGAGCTTTTAACTGACCAAAACTTTTCTGACATTTTTCCGTCCACTCGAACTTGACATCTTTCTCTAGTAGCTTCGTCAAAGGTGTAGCTATCATAGAAAAACCTTTTACAAACCGTTTGTAGTATCCCACAAGTCCCAGAAAGCTTCGAATTTTAGAAATATTCTTTGGTCGTTTCCAATCAAGTATAGCCGATATTTTATTCGGATCAACCCGAATACCTGATGCTAAAATGACGTGACCCAAAAAGATGACGTCCTTTATCCAGAATTCACACTTACTAAACTTTGCATACAACTGTTGATCTTGCAAAGTTTGTAGCACCAATCTCAAATGCTCGACATGCTCGGTTTTATCTCTGGAGTAGATCAGGATATCATCTATAAACACTACTACAAACCGATCCAAATACTGTCTGAAAATCCGATTCATCAAATCCATAAAAATACCAGGTGCATTAGTAAGTTCAAAACGCATAACCAGAAACTCAAAATGTCTGTACCTCGTTCGGAATGCAGTCTTTGGCACATCGGAATTTTTGACTCGCAACTGATAATAGCCCAATCTCAGATCTATCTTTAAAAACACTAAAGCCTCTTACAACTGGTCAAACAAATCGTCAATCCGAGGTAACGGGTATTTATTCTTTATAGTCACCTCATTTAGCTGCCGATAATCAATACACATTCGCATAGTCCCATCTTTCTTTTTCACAAATAGAACTGATGCGCCCCAAGGAGAAAAGCTCGGTCGTGCAAAGTCCCTATCTATCAATTCTTGCAACTGTGCTTTCAACTCTTTCAATTCAGTAGGTGCCATCCGATACAGAGCTATCGAAATCGGAGTCGTCCCCGGTACTAATTCAATACCAAACTCTATCTCTCGAACTGGCGGTAAACCCGGTAATTCTTCAGGGAACACCTTTGGGTATTCACACACAACTGGTACGGATTTAATTTGCTTTTCGAACACTTTATTATCTAACACATAAGCCAAGTAAGCTTCACATTCTTTTCTCACATACTTACGAGCTAACATTGAAGATATTACTGCCGGTAACCTATTCAAGTCATTAGATTCAATGCGGATAATCTCATCGTTCTGACACTTCAATTCAATGGTGTTTCTTTTGTAATTCACCACAGCATCGTGCAAGGTTAACCAGTCCATTCCCAAAATTATATCAAATTCATCGAAAGGCAACAACATTAAATCAACTGGGAAGCATGAATCCCGAATCATCAACGGGCAATCTTTACACACTTTATCAACGAGAACACATCTACCCAAGGGGTTGGACACACGAATCACAAACTCAATAGACTCAATAGGCAGAGTCTTACTGGATACTAAAGTTTCACACACATATGAATGAGTCGAACCCAGATCAATCAATGCAATCACAATAGTATCATAAAGAGTGAAAGTACTAGTAATAACATCTGGGGAAGAAGCATCCTCTCTGGCACGTATAGCGTATGCTCTAGCAGGTGCTCGAGCCTCAAATCAAACTGCAGTGTCCTTAGTTCCTCTCTGACTGCCAGCCACATTTCCCGAATGTCTGGGTGGTCTTTCTCGTGCTGACGTGTTACTCAGTCTGATATTCTGGGCCGTATTTTGCTCAACTTGCATCAGACACTCTCGAATAAAATGATCTGATGATCCACATTTAAAGCAGGACCGATCACAAAATCTACAACTTCCGGAATGCTCATATTTAGTCACAGTCATGCAACCCTGTTTCAGTTCTAAAAATTCTTTCCGTTTCTGATCAATGAATCTCTGGCTAATATATTTCTTACGGAACTCGATCTAGAAGAAATCCCAAGTCACTTTTTCTTTTGGAACCACCGATACTAGTGTATTCCACCAGTGATATGCAGTGTCCCGTAATAAAGATATAGCACACTTCAGGCATTTATCTGGAGTACAGGATAGCTCATCAAGTACCCGAATAGTGTTTTCAAGCCACATCTCAGCTCGCTCTGCATCATCATCATCATTAGCTTTGAATTCTTCGGCCCCATATTTCCTGATTTTATTAACGGGAGGCCTACTAGATCTCATCGGATCTATCATCGGAGGTGCTGAAGGTACCAGAGTTGGATTATTCGGGGGTGGAGGTTGTTGTATAACCGGATTAGTCCGAATAAACTGGGTAAACCATTCATTCATCATTTGGTAGAAGGCTTGCTTAGCCTCCCCCTCATGGCTACCCGTGACAGGTCGAGAGTCTACCGGCACTGACCCATGTGCTAGATTAGGCGCTACGCTCTCTACATCATCAGCTACGGCTCTATCGAGATCCATTTACTATAATAAACACAATTTGAAATATCAGAAGTCACCACACTATCGTATATATATAAGTAAGGCATGTATAGCTAGACTCACAAGCGCTACGGTAGTCCTAGAATCGACTAAACCGTAAGCTCTGATACCAATAAAATGTAACACCTCTCACCCGTATCCGTCGCCAGATTTGGGTTATGAGGTATTACCAAATAATATTCACTCAAAAACAGACATTTAGACTTCCATACTTCAAATGAAATACATTAATACATTTATCTTATTAACCATTTCGAACCTTAATAATATTCCTAGGTTCAAATTAATCATATGTCTATAATTATATTTGTTATAATCTTATAACACTCCATATCATATACCAAATATATATATTGCATAGACAAGACATACTATTTCTATAGCTGAATATTCACATATCAATGATTCAATCTATGTTCGCATATAACAAAGCCAACTATACAAAATTTCCTCTTTATAATAAATTAATCACAAATGTAATTATAATAACATATACATGTTCGAACATACTATTGTAGCTTATACAATCATATATATATAGTGCGCACATTTCCCATAAATTCAAAAGCCATATTTTAAACATTAAAACACAGACAACATTTTCATTAAACACCCAAGTATATAATCACTTCAATGAGTTTCCATTTACATATACACCACACCTATCATATACATGAATCAACTCGTTCACCACCTTGTTTAAGAGACATAGCATCTATATATTACCTATAATTAAACCATGGCTAAATTAATAAAGCAAACACTCTTAACACTTGATTTAAGAACTCATAATAACCACGCTAAATTTTAATGATTCAATTCAAATCATTTTCGTAAGACTAATATACATAAACATACATTTGAAAGTTATATATATATATCAATACTAATCCCACTCTTGATAAATCCCTACCTATGTCCATTTCCAACAGTTAACAAAATTTACACCTAATGACCTCACGGCAATCATTCACTCACAAACATACCTATTCAACACGAAACATATATACAAATATGCATATCACATATTCATTCATTTTCCAACCAAAACATACACGCATATCACATCAAGGATAGATTTATACCAACGGACATTAACATTAAGAACTAGCCACTTTCACATGGCTTATATACATTATCTTAATATTATTCAAAAACTTAGCTAGCCTATACATGCCTTAGGAACAAAAGTCTAAACCTTATAGGTACCAACATGAGCTGATAGTGTGAATGACTTCAGTGACAATCCCCTGAGCTCGTAGCTTGATTGAAATCTATAAAATGAAACAATTAACACACACAAAGTAAGCTCACTAGCTTAATAAGTCTTAAGCAACTAACTTATAATATTCAATCATTCAAACATTTAAACTAATCAATTCATGGCATTGAATATACACAACTTAACTTATAACTTCACTATAGCCGAATATCCTTACCTCACTTAACCTATCCATTTTCATTTATTTACCAAAGTACTCCATTTGCCGAATATATAAACGCATATTTATGTATATAAATATACCTATATGAATACCACTAATCACTTTCATGCTTCCAAACAACCAATTTCCACATGGCATAGTTTATACACAATTTCCATCAACCACACTAATATTACATTTCTTTCATTATTCTATTTGATCATTAACATTTCATATATATGTATATATAACATATATAAATGAATACCACATACCTTATAGCCAAATTAACAAGACACTTTCAAATATCTAGGCTTACTTGATTCATTTCATGACTTCATTAGTACACAATCTAGGCTTCGAATTTCAACTCACCGGTATAGAACCTGCTAGGCATTAACCCGAATCTCACACAACGGCACTAGGCCTGCTAGACTCAAGGTCCGAAATTTAAACACCGGCATTTAGCCTGCTAGGCAATAAGTTAGAAATAATTCACCGGCACAAGGCCTGCTAGGCTTTAAGCCCGAGTATCAACATAATAAACCATTCCATACACAATTCATAATGTCACAACCACTTGTATCACTTATGTTTCATAATTCTATCACATATCAAATTCAATTAAGCTTATACACATTACCGAAATAAAATCAATTCATCATTGCACAACTCACATTCGGCAACTTCATATAAATATTCCCAACATTTTCAAATTTCAACATTTATTAAAGTACGTAAATAAATTCCGACATATATTTTCTTAAAAACTTACCTCAACTATCGACAGACAACGTAGACCGACTATTCGATAACCTTCGCATTTCCCCGATCCAAATCTGTTTTTCTTTGTTCTTGATCTAAACACATTAAAATTCAGCTCATTCAAGTATATTTCATCTCAATTTAGTCCCAAAACATATAAACAGACAAATTACCATTTTACCCCTAATGTTTTACATTTTTACAATTTAGTCCTATTTGCTCAAAACACAAAATACACAAATTTTCATTGTAACACATAAGGGCCGAATGTTCATAGGGACCCTACTAGTCCATTTATTTCATTTATTTTGCATTTTAGTCCCTTCAAAATTTTATTTTTGCAATTTAGCCCAAAATACTCAAATTCACCAAAATTTGCAATTCAAAACTTGTTAATCTTTAACATATCTTTAATATAAAATCATCAAACATCAAAAACCTCAAGAACATAACAATGGCCGAATATCAAGCATGCTTAAATTCAAAAATTCTAACATTGGTCAACTAATATTCGAAGCAACGATCTCAAAAACATAAAAATTATCGAAAACCGACTAAAAACTCACCTTGAATTTAAGCCTAGAATTGCTGAAAATCAAAAGAACTCAAGGCTTTCTTCTTTCTCCAACATTTGGCCAAGAGAGAACTAAAAAGATGATGGCTTTATTTTATGTTATTTTAACATATATGATAAGTAATTATTAGATTACTAAATTAACCTTTATTCTTTAATATAAAAAACAAATAATACTAAGGTTATTCTTGGTATATGCCATCACTAACTCTTAAAATGGGCTAATTGCCCTTTTAATACCCCATTTTAAAAAGCCATTATCAACTAGGCACTTTTCACTATAGTTTGCAAATTTTACACTTTACGAGATTAAGTCCTTTTTCTAAATTAAACACATAAACGATTAAATTTTCCTACGAAACTTTCACACACATTAATTCACATATAATAAGCATAGAATATATAATTTAAATATATCTCGGACTCGGATTCGTAGTCCCGAAACCACTGTTCCGATTAGGGCCAAATTCAGACTGTTACAAATAAAAAAATGAAGTATCGATAAAATTTTACAAGTATCGATACATTTTGAAAAACATCGATACTTCTTGTAGGGAGTAGTTTTTCAATTGATTTGGAATGGTTTTGATTAAGTTCAAGAGTTTAAATTTATTTTCAGAACTTTGTCAAAATTATTCTATTAAAGAATTTTCTAATATGTTTGGAAGTTTTGAAATATTATTCATATTTTGAATTCTTTGTCAAAAAACAAATTTATAGTTTGGTCCTAATTCAACCTATGGTTAGCGAAAAAGCTTTCGTAAGCTTATATAAGACCCGAAAATAATTGTATAATATATTTTAAATGAGTAATATAAATATTAGTATGTTTCATGGTTGTATTGAATTATATTTAATTGTAATTGTTCCGATAAAGAATGTGCATCCTGTAAGTCGGACCTGACGACTGAATCAAGTATTAGGTGTTACAAATTAAGCTTGACGGAAATTTTCTTAGTTTTAGTAAGAAAGTAAAATAGGTAATTAGATTTTTGGATGAATTTAAAGAAAATATGAGAAAAATGAAAAGAGGATAAGAGGGGAAAATTGAACAGGGGAGTAAGGTTCCTTTTTATTTAACCCAAATGGACCAAGTCAAATGTCAAAGTCAATCCCTTTTTTAAAATGTGTGGCCCACATTTATTCTTCAAGTAATATCTCATCCAATGGCTCCAAAATGTTTTAATGATTTAATATCTCATAATATAATATTTAATATAATTTCTATATAAAATAATCAAAATGTTTTTTATATGGTAAAGTTATATTTTAATTCTTTTTGTCTTATTAATTTCTTTTATAATATTCGAGGTATTTAAAACCTCAAAATGTCCATAATTAATAATCCGTGCGTAAAGTTTGCATTTATGAACATTCTTGACAGAAATAGAAATTTTATGATTTAGTCCCTAACATTTTTATTCAATTCAATCTCAAAATTATTGAGCAATTTGCACTTTAGGGCCTCACACTTTTCAAATTTTATAGTTTATTCCCTGAGGTGACTTCCATTATATAATACCCATTCCAAGTCATCCTCACGTCCAACAATCATTATCCACTTGTAATTCTTCAATTCGATTTTCAATATTTTTTGAATTTACAAGTTGGCCACTTTATACCAAAAATCTATTTGTCACATTCTCTCAGAATAGCTTTTGTACAAGTCAAACCGTTTCTTTACCACATTTCATTTATTACACTTACCATATTGAAAATTCCGTTATCAATTTCTCATGCCACTAATCTACTTTCTTGCTATGTACCAAAAGAGAAGAAAATATAAGAATGATAACTGGTCTAATATTTAATTGTTGTAACATTTAAATTCAATTTTGCATGATTGTTTTAAATATGATTATATTATAATTTGTATCAGATTACATGTATTAAATTCAAATATTATTATTTGGATACCTATCTAAATTTAAATAAATTATCAATTAGATACTTTAATAACATGTAAAGAGCAAGTGATTTATGTAAATTCAACTACTAATTATTAATTACATCTCCTCGTTCCTACTAAACGTCCCTCTGAGACTTTTTTTTCTCTTTCTCCAAGTAATAGTGAGTCTTTCTGTTTGTACCAAGCTCTGCGCAACATCGACAACAAAACCCAAAGTTCCTCGTAGTGAAGTCTCTAGATCCTTCCAAAGATAATTAGTTTTATATATCCATCCCACATTTCTGGATTCTTCCACCTCCCCGCCCGTACCCTCCAGAGCAGCCCCTTCCACCCAATCGCTTCTTTTAAGCTTTCCCTTCCATTATCCTCATATCTCTTTCAATCCTTAATACACACTCGTCTTGATTTTTCCATCAATGGCCAAGTACGGCGAAGGCGACAAGCGATGGATCGTGGAGGAAAGACCTGACGGTGCTAATGTCCACAACTGGCACTGGGCTGAAACCGATTGCCTCCCTTGGTCTAAAACTTTCTTCACCAAATCGCTTTCCGATCTCACCATCCTTGATTGCCAAGGTAATCTCAGCATCAAGACGAAGAAGGTCGAAAAGGTCGACGGCGAAGCCTATGTTAATGTTCGCAAGGGTAAAATCATTCCCGGATATGAAATCAGTTTGAGTTTATCCTGGGAAGGCGAAGCCAAAGATGGGGAAGGGAAGACGCTGTTGAAAGCTGAAGGTAATCTCGAGATTCCGTACATATCGGATGAGAATGCTGACGAGGATCCGGAAGTTAAGGTGACGATTAAAGACGAAGGACCCATTGGTAAAGCCTTGAAGGAAGCGATGCTGGCCAAAGGGAAGCCTTTGGTTTTGGAGAAAGTGAGTGATTTTGTAAAAGCTATGGCGAAAGGTGGCCCCGTTAAAGATGAATTGGAAGCCAAGAAATCGGCTACCAAAAATACTACTACTACTTCTAGTAACTCAGCTGCGATGTCTAAGGAGAAAGTTGGGATGGAGAAGGAAGCCAAAACAGAAGTGAAGAAGGAAGGGAAGAAAGGGTTTAAGACGATTACAATGTCGGAGAAATTTAATTGTAGAGCTAAGGATATGTACGAGATTTTGATGGATGAGAATAGATGGAAAGGGTTTACTCAGAGTAATGCTAGGATAAGTAAAGAAGTCGGTGGCCAATTTAGTATTTTCGATGGATCGGTTACTGGAATTAACTTGGAGTTGCAAGAAGGGAAGTTGATTGCTCAGAGATGGAGATTTGGGAGTTGGTCCGACAGGATTGATTCTACAGTAAGTTTAATGGATTCCGCTTTTGCCTGTTCTGCAGGTTTTTGGGAATGCAGTGTGGTCGGATGATGGCTTATCTTTACTGGGTGGTTGTTATTGTTGCAGGTAAGACTTGTTTTCAATGAGCCTGAGCCTGGGGTTACTGTAATCAAACTCACGCATTCAGATGTTCCCGAGGAGGACAGGTTGGTTTTTGTTTGTTTTATTGCGTAGCATGGCTAATTTCTTACTTAGTTATCGATTCTGTGTTTGTTTTTGCTTTGATTTGTGATGCAGATATGGGAATGCAACTGTGGTGGAGAACACCGAGAGAGGTTGGAGAGACCTTATTTTCAATAAGATACGGGCAGTATTTGGTTTTGGAATATGATTAATTTTATTCCAAAACGAGGAATTCTTTTTTGGGTTTGAATTATTGGAACTTCATGAAGACTTATTCTTTCAACTATTTTATTGTGAAAGATTTATAAGACTTTGCAAGTCTGATCTTGGTCTACTGGTTCATGGTTTTAAAGTTGAAACTTGGACTGAGTGTCTCTGTTGTCTTGTTTGCCAATATCCAAACTATCCCTTTAGACTTATAATAATGACAATGATGAAAATGTTGCCTTCCAGCAACTTAAAGTATGTCGGGGCACATAGTGTCTCCTTGAGGATGTATATCCTTTGTGTACATATTAATGCTATGATGTTACTTAAGGGCGAAATTTGGTTTGGGTTGCTGATTTATTTTTCTGCCGCTTTAATGTATTGATCTTGATGATACTGAAAAAAAGCTCAAATTGAATTGTTCTCTTTCTTCTGTTGGAAGCATACAGACTTTTTTGGCATTGGGTCTTAGAATGATCAATCACTCACAGGCAAGGTGAAGTTTGTGGGATGCTTCACTAGAGTGTCCATGGTTTTACAATAAAATTAGGGAACTCATACAATTTTCTCTGCATAGTTTGTGATTATGTATTTTGAAGCTAAGTGATAATCTAGTTAATGTAGGTTTTGGATTATCCATTGCTTTTGAAAGATTTTTAATGGTTTACATCATATCTGGTGCTTGGACCATGGTTAGCTTAGCTACCGATTCTATAGTTTGTTATTCTTTGAGAATATAAGTGAAACATGATTTTGTTTCTGTTACCAGAGTGGGCACGATAATCTAGCATCTTGACATACGGCTGTCTATGTGTTTAGTTGTTCAAAATGAAGCGCTAGTAGTGTTGGCCCTGGGAAGAGAAGGAATCATCTTTGGTCCACTTAATTCAGAGTGTGCATAGGTACAACGAAAATCATGAGGTTAGAAAAGGAAATAATCAAATTGTTGTTCCTCATTTGATAGCATATGGCTAACTGTTGTTGTTTAGTTATATGTATGCATCTCATTGCAAATGTCTTTGTGGTAAAAGAGTTAAAGAGAGCTTCATATACGGGTATTAAGATGTGTTTTTAGTACTATAAGGCGCATGTCTCCAACTAGATACTTCGATTATTCATAGTGGAGAACGTTCCAAGAAGTAATTTGTGAAGATAGATAAATCATTTAGTACCATGGTTAGTAGCAGATGTCCCATTACATGTGTTTTATGTTTACATAACAGCTCCAAATCCAATGTCCTTTAGGTAGCATGTAAGGATTCTTAGGTTGGACATGATTAAAGTTCATTTTGCTTTCAGAAACTTCAATTCATTCCCTAAGGCCTTTTAGCTTTATCAAGAACTGTATACTTTTGTATTCTCTTACGTATTTCTGCATGGCAGAGGGTCCAAGTTCTTTATGTACAGGCATGATGAAATCTTTCACCTAGAAAAATTTTGCCACAGATGTTTAGCGGGGAGCCCCAGCTTGGACACAATATGAGATTGAGTTCATCAGCCCTGTTAGAGCTATAGGTGTACTAGAGATTGAGTTCATCAGCCCTGTTAGAGCTATAGGTGTACTAACATATATCTTTATGGGTAATAATGATGGAAATTTTTAACTCTAGAAGTGAAGTTAAAATTTTGTCTCATGTTCTATTTATTTATTTATTAACTTTTAAATACAATTCAAAAATCTATGGTAAAATCTCAATCTCGTAGAAAATTTTTAATGTCAGTACTAAATAATTATCTTGCTTCCCATACGATTCTTTGTTCTTTCCATTTGAACCTTCCAAGGTATTTCTTGTTGTAATGTGAGGTGTTCTTGGGGTTCGCAATTATGCAGGTTAATGACTTGGTTGACTTAAATTAAAATTTAACCATCTCTTTTGAGGGTTGAGTTCATTGAGTTTGATCGGATTTTAAGTTTCCTTGATAATTTGGTTTGGTTTGGTTATATTAATTTTGGGTTTATTTTGATCAAATAAGTTGTTTCACAGTTTTTTATTAAATATTTTTAAAAATAAATGAAATTTTCAGGTAAATAAAAAAAAATCGGGAAAGTAGTTTAGGTTGTTTTTGAGATTTCTTTGTAACTATGGAACTTGCTTGCTGTGTTCCATGTTTATCAATATATATTTGAGGTGGCAAATATATATTTATGTTTTGGATTTTGCTCATCTTGCAATGTTTTAGGAATTAGATTGGTTGAACTGTCTAATAGTTGGTTTTTTGTTTAATCCAGCCTTAAAAAAAATTATAAATTGGTTTGATTGATTTAATTGTCTAGTAATTTTGAGTACAGAAACGATTTGGTCTAAATTGGTTTTATGGGACGGACTGCTAATTTTATGGTCAATTGGCTTGGTTCAGATATCGTCTTTTTTTGTCTTTTCCTCCGTAAGTCTTCTTTACAAATGTAATGGCACATGATATGTTTATGTTGGGTTTTCACTGTCATGTTAGATTTTTATATTACTAATAAAACGGGCGAGAGTTATTTTTTTGAGAATGCTTTTTGTTTTTGAAAAAGTATTTAGATTTTTAATTTACTTTATTAATAAAATGGGCGAGAAAGGTACCTTTAAGACTTGCCTTTTGCTTTGTCAAAGTTACATGGTACATGGTAATGCTTTCAAATTTTTTGTGTGCAGTTAGAATTATGGCAATTATTATATTATGATTATGGTACCTCAGTACTCCTCTTAGATGTTGAGCTTATGATAAAAAATTGAAAATTGAACGGTTATGATTTATTTTATTTTTAAAATGATTGTGGATAATCCTAAATTCTAAATTCAATACTTATTGATATTCAGTTGTGTACTAAATTTTAAAGAAAATGAAACATAATTTATATAAATTTTAACGGAAATATAGATCGAAGCCCACACTGAACTTCAATTAAAATTATAGCAGAACCTTTATTTTTAAAATTGTAAATAGTTAATTAAACTTGTTACTTTGACAATAAACTAAAACAAATGGTGGTTTACTTTCTACCTAACATTATATAATTAAGTACCTCCAATTTATTAAGATCTAAAGGACATGCTGATTGGAATGCTAATGATATTGGAGTATTTTCTTGTCACTTGACCTAGCGACAATATATATAATTTTGCTTATAAAGAGGATAATTATTTAAATCACAAATGTTAAGTTTTAACATGAAAGCTATATCTAGAGAGTTCCATTTATTTCCTCCCAAAATGCAAAACGATAATATCGATGGCATATGTAATGTTGTTGATGGGCCTTTTTATGGATGAGTGTCTTGTAATGAGAAGTTTTGAGTATAATCTCGAGTAAACCTTTTACAAGCTTTCAAAGTAAGTATCAACATTTCGGTTGATTTCAAAAAGCATCAGGTGAAGTTAAACTGGTTGGAGAGGCGATTTGAGTATCCCCTAGAGAATCTAACATTCATTGATATTGATTATTATGCATGCATGTATATTATTTGCTTGATCGGAAGTATGTTGATGTTAAAAAAGTTTTGCAACTTAGTTTATACAATGTACCTTATGTTTTTAATCAAATTTCTCAACAACTAGCACATATAGTTGGGGCTTTTCCATTTTGGCTTGCCTATGTAGGGCATTGTGCAAGGGAAGTAGAGTGGAGAAAGGGAACGTGAATGGTTGCTATGTGATTTTATAGTAGTGAGGTTGGTATCTGTCGCGTGTTAATATATTATGCGAATTGTGTAAGTATACATGTCGGATCAAGTAATAAAGTGATGAGTGAGTATCGTTCCCACGAGGATCAAATTGAGGCACTAAAGTGGTCAAGTTATTATAATAAAATGTGATTGATGTTATGGTAAAGCTATGGTAAGTATGAAGTGGCAATTAAAAGGAATAATGGTGTATGCAATATGTGGAATTAATGAATACTTGGAAATGCTATGGCAAAACGAGAGTAGAAATGTAATGGTAATTATGAAAATTATTATATAAATAATATGTAACTGAACAAATTAACGACTAAGGATGCCATGGCAAAGATTCTAAGTGTAATAGCCCAAATTTCAGCGATGTCGAAAATAGTGGTTCGAGACCACCAAATTCGACAAATGAACTCGTAGATTATATTATTTAATATTTACGAGCCAAATGTAGCTTTTAAAAGGTTTTTGAAATAGTATATTATGTTTTATAAATATTTATTTGGTCAAGAAATTGAGAAAAAAGAGGTATCGAGATCTCGGTGTTATAAACAGTCATAAATATTTTTATGAATATTTACGGAATGTCAATAAGGTAGTATTAAAATTTCGTTAGAAAATTTTGACATTTGGGTGGTTAATTAAATAAAAAGGACTAAATTGAAAAAGGTGTAAAAGTTGCTAGAAGGATTAAATAGCTTAATTGTCAAATGAGGAAGGACCTAAAGTGCAAATAAGCTCAAAGGAGATATTTTGGGCGGCAATAGCTGGGAAAAATCAAGAAATGGGTGAAATAAGGGCAAATTTGGAAAATTGCCAAAATTAACTAAATAAAAATGGGACCAGATTGGAATATCTAGAATTCTCTTCATTTTTCTTCATTTTCATCAGCTGAAAAATAGCCATGGAAGAGGGTTCAAGCTGGTTTTCATACACTAGCTTCATGTAAGTTTAATTCTTGCTTTCTTCTTGAAATTTCTATGTTTTTGGACTTTTACAATTGGGTCCAACTTACTATGTCATTAGTTTTTGATTCTATGACTAATTTTTAAAGTTTCTATGGATGAGTGCGGGAAGCATATGATGAATAAACATATAATTGAAGCTTTAATTTTGATATATGATAATTTTATCAAGTAAAATTGATGGAAATTGGTTTTAGGACTTAATTGTGAAAGAATTTGGAATTAAGGTCTAATGCTAAAGTTCTGATTTTCAAGGGTTATGAAGTAGTTTAAAATGATAAATAAAGTATTAATTGAGAAAATTATCCCAATTGTGGGGTTAATTGGATAAGGACTGAATTGTATGAACTGTGAAATTTGGGGCAAAATGGAAATCAACACTTGCACTAAAACAGTTTTGGACAGCAGCAGTAGTTTAACTTTGAAAAATCACCAAATATTTTAGAAATCAAATTAGAGGATGAATAAAATATGGAATTAAAGCTTATTGAGTCTAGTTGCTTATAGAAGAAACAGTGTAAGTAATGGAATTGTAAATCATGAGATATAATAGGTTTTGTGAGACAATGTCAGAATGATTTTGGGTTCCCCTGTTTTGACTTTGTAAAATCATAAAAAATTAGAGGAAAATAATTAGGAGATTAAATTTATATGTTTTAAATCCTGAATGCGTATATATTCAAGAGAAATAAACAGAAACATCATCTGAATTCCGTACAAGGATATAATTAATTTTTAGTGAAAAGGGGTTGGAACTGTCAGACAATAGAATAGGGGTGACTTTAAAGAATAAACTGTACTTATTGGCTAAATAAAAAATTTTGGAAATTTTATGGTAAGAAGATATGTGAGTCTAGTTTCAGGGAAAATTAGCGGATCTTAATTTGGAGTTCTTTAGCTCAAGATAAAAATAATGTAGTGACTATGACATGGATGAACAGCTTGAATATTCACATAAATAAATAGTAAAAAAAATTATAGATATTGTTACTTACAAATGTGTTATTTATACTAAGGATGTGGAATGGAGAGGAGGAGGAGGAAAATATATGAATGACTTATGTATAAATTGATCACATGCCCGATTATAATCGATAAACGTTGAATTAGAAATGATATAATGTTTTATTTCAAATATTTATTATGAAACTAAGATTATGGTTATGGTATAGAAAGAATTGTAAGTTCGTGTAACTTGAATTATATTCTTAAATGCTTGAAACATATTTTTATTGATGTGAATATGATTTGGATGTTTATTGTATGATAATTGATGAAGTATTAATATTCTTGATGAAAATGGAAAATAAATCCCGGTTGAATGAAAGGAAAATTTGATGGATCTCTGAAAAGGAATTGACGGTAAAAAGGATCTAACCCAGACGGGTGATCCTATCCGATATAGCCCTCTCAAAGAATATGTGGAAAATGGATTTAGCCCGGACGGGTAATCCGAATTAGGGTCTGAATTTAGCTCGACTGTAATTCGGATCCAAGCTCATTAAAGTAATTGTCGCTGCGAGGATTGCTTTCGACTAGTAATCCCGCTGTAAGAAATGAGGTTCGCGGGAGTGTGCTCTCTTACAGGGGATTTAGCCTGGACTGGTAATTCCATTGTAAGGATAAGGTTCGTGGGAGTGTGCTCTCTGAAATAGAAATGTGCGCACATGAATATGAATTGATGGACCCGGATTTGTACACTAAAGTGTACCCCTGAAAATCCATCAAAATTCTGAGAAATTCAACGGGATAATTATGGAAAAATAACAAGGGAATGGAAATCATGGTTTTGATGAGCTCATCAATCATGGCATATATTATGTGATATAAGGAAATACGAGTTGATGAGACATGAACATAGAACTTGGTTGATGAATGAGTTCATTTGCGATTATATATTTGTAAACTCTTGAGTGTATTATCCGTGTGAATTGGTATTCCAAATGAGTTAATGAGAAGAGTTCTTATCTGAAATAATCTAAATGCTAAATGAAATATTATGAAAACGTTTTTGAAATACATTGGTATGTCTTGTATATGTTATTTGAGTTCATAATGTGGAAAGTAAATGTATGTAGAAATATAAGATGATGATACCTGTACATGGAATTTATTTGTGGATACGTACATCCAAATTTAAATGATAGATTTTAGTGAACATTTAAATTGGGCTCAATAAGTGATTTGTCAATTTAAATTGTGATTGGTAGGAAGAGTTAGTGAATTGTATGTTTATGAATTGTTACACGTATTTGTCGAAATACGAGGAAATGATAGTAATTGATACATGGAAATATAAGACTATGATATATATAAAAATATGGCATATGTTTGATAAATGTGTTCATTCATAATTATAGAATTGTGCACCTCAAGTGCACTATATGTGTAAAGATGATGTTTCAAATAATTTGATAAGTAAAACTCCAATATGAAGTAGTTTGAAACCAAGACAAATTGTTATAAATACAGAGGTATGATTGTTATATGATATATGAATACATAATGTGAATAAGTATAAGTACAAGAGAAATTTAATGAGAATTGAGCCCATATACATTTCTTGTTAATTATATGAACTGTGCGACTAACAAATGGTATTAAGTATAAGGCTCGGTTGAATATCATAAATTGGTTTTTGTATGTATTAAATGTGGGTGAAGAATAAGGATCAAATGAGTGAGAAATATGGTTTGGAAAATAGCCTTATTTGTGAAAATTAACTTTACCGCATGGCCTAGCAACACGGGCGTGTACTAAGGTAGTGTGACCCGAGTTACTTCATAAATGCAAGTTAAAGAGTTACACGCCTCAGATACACGGCCATGTGAGCTACACGGCCATGCCACATGGTAGTGTCCCCAGTCACACTGGAGTGGGACCCTTGTAAATGAAATAAATTTTGGGATTTTGAGAAAAATTTCATACGATTCTGATTTAGTCCCGACCCAATCCTAATGCATGATTTGGTTCGAGGGTCCGTTAAAAAAACTTTTATAATCAATTTCAGTATTCGAGCGATAAATGGTTTAAATTGTCTGTAAGTGTTTCGTACTTCTCGATAATGCCTCGTACTTTATTCCGGCGACGGATACGGGTAGGGGGTGTTACACTACGGCAAGGGATAAGGGATGTACGATGTTGATATGGAAGGTCGGGATTACTAAGAATCTACCCTTACTGTCAGAAATGCCTCAACAAAATCATACTTAACCTACTGCTCAGAAGAGTTCTAAAGTGGCTTGCTTCTTTCAAAGGTAGAAACCTCAAGTTACTTTGCCTGTGTCTATAGGCCTTTAATATGGTACCTTGAATTGTTTCCTTCTGTATGAACGCTGCTCTATGTCTAGAGTCTACTGTAAGTATCTATCGAGTACTTGCTCATATCATTCAACCACAGTCTAACTAATCTAACCTTTTCAAAATTTAGATTAATTTAATGGTATGCTACATAGTCGATTATGTCTAGGGATTGCTCACATACATTTTAGAGAATAGAAAAATTGAATGAAAAACTAAAATAATTTTAGACTTATATTGCATCCATTAAAGGCAATTAAAGTTTCATCAAAGTAATCCCAACCCTATGAGATTTAGCTCATAAGTTGGCAAATAAAATTCAAATCAAACATAGTTTTCATCACTATAATTCATGAAAAAATAGGTTAGAAATAATGGAAGAATGTCAGGAAGACAATGTTCTCTTGCCCAATCCACACTTCAGTTGTACAGTGTCCTGAAGTGGCTGAAAGGGGTTGCCAGCGTCTTTCCTCTTCATGTATCTATTCAGCCACTACCTTCTAATTTGCCTAAGGATCTCTACTCGCAGTTTCGCGCCTTAGGGTGTCCTCATTTGCTTCTTTTTAAATTGTATTTTTCCTTTTTCATGATAATTCCAATAGCCCTAAGATTTATCTTCTCCTCTTTTCTAGGCAAATTTATCTGTTACAAGTAGAGTTGGGATGAAACTGATATGCACTGAATGTTAACTGGACACCTTCCCAATATTGCCACGGCATATGAGCTAGCAATTTGACCACCCTTTTGCCCCGGCAAAACTTCACTCATTAATTTCTTGTTCCTCATCCTACACTTGTCAATACCATAAAATACAGCCCTTCCACGAGCAATTAAAAACACCTAATATTTAAACGCAACCCAAGTTCTAATGCAATGCTAAAAATACTAATGAAATATTCTAAAATGCAACTAGATGTACTTAAGTACAGGCAATTAATTTGGTCCAAAGGCATAAAATACAACTCTTTTCAAGAGTTATCAGTATTGGCTTTCTTTTATTGCGCTACCTTTTTTAAACCTTAATTTTCCTTTGTATAAATCCATTGTTTTTAAATGTTTTATATCTATACTAAAATTTTGTAATTTATTAGTTGGTTCAAACACTATGAATATAAAACATGCAAGAAGGACAATTTGGTATCAATATAAGAAGCAATTAATGGGTTGTGTTCTTTGTGGCCAAATTCATTTAGTTTAATTAATATCACCTTATAATAAAATTTAATGTTTCTTTATATTTACAATTTATATGGATATTGTACCAAGCTAAAGAAATTGCAACCTTACTATCGTTGGAGGCACGCGCGTACAACCATACTTTTACCATTTGCATGCCGCTTATTTACTTTTCTTGCACAGAGTGGCATCAACCAGATCAGGTATTATAACTGTTTGGGATGGTTCAAGGAATTCTGCTAGATGTAGAGAACATGGATGACTATCATCCTATAGATTTGTTTCTGAGGTGGGAGTGCCACTATGCCATTTGATTTGTACAACATGTGGCATATTGGATCGATTGTCTCCGACATCAGCCACAAGTTACATTTATTGATACGAGAATTTTACAAATTTTGAGATATATATATGGAATGATTTAGGGCCAATGGTAAACCATACATGTATTTCTTGGGAGACTTTATTATCTCGAAATGATCGTCCATTTTCAAACATCAAAGGATGGTTATGTAAGCACAAGCCCAACATGTTGCTATAGGCCAAGTTAGAGAAGAAAGGGATCTACAACCATGTTGTGGCATAGGCATACCTGTCGTCTCAAGGGTTGGTGATGGGAAAATTGGTTATGTTTGAGACTGAGGTCGAGGCATAAGGCATGATAGAGGCATTTTTATTGAAAATGCCCTAGTAATTGTACATGTTGGTCTTGACCACATACTTAAATTTATAGATGTAGAGGTTTATCTTGGATTTGACTAGATAATAGATGAAAATACAATGCATCAAATAGAATGAAGATGATAAATTTTTTGTTATATTACTGTAACAGGCCTTACCCACCCGATGATCAGTACAATTATGAGATGTTACAGTAACACTTTTAAGCTTAAACAAACAATTTTCCTTTGTAAAAATACTTGTTTCACAATATATTAATGTTTTTTAAGTCAAATTGGTGAGGTTTAATGATACGAACTCACCTCGGTGATGATTCGAGTCATAAATGTTTGCCCGATCGTCTACGAGGAGTAATGGATCTTTCTAAAATTAGAAGTTTTGGAAATAAGTTGGCGGAAGCTTTTAGTTGATTTCCTTTTAGAAATGGCTTAAGTTAGGAATGGAGGTTGATAGATGATGAAGGAATCGATTTTAGAAGATGGAATGGTTAGGTTCGGTTTAGTAGGACGAATTAAAGTCAAGTGAAGTGTAGATAGATAAAGTGTAGGATAATCAGTGGAAATGGTGATACGGACTTAAACACGAGAAACGATTCAACACTAAAAAGTGTCACCCCGATTTCTATTTGGTTTAAGATGAATGATGGAATTCGAAAAAATGGACCTTGACCCGTTACTTAGCAAAGTAAGAACCGAAGGTATAAAAAGATGGACCAACGCCACACCGGGTTGGTGATAAGTTCGAAAGAAGAGAACGATTGACGCCACTAATTTCGCTAGATAAGTCAAACCGAAACTCGTATGAATTTAGAAAGGAGTAAAATCACTCTTTGAACAAAGTTCATTCAAATTGATAAAATGGAAAAAGTCCCCCCAAAAATGGCTGGTTACACATATTTATAAGGATAGAAAAGCTAGCTGAAATGTCACATCTTAATGTGTTAATTAAAACTAAAATTAAACTCAAGACTCCTGATATTCTTGTAACAATTTACTCCATGCTTGAATTCACTTTAATTTAGCTTGAATGATCATCCTTGAATGCTTAAAATGTCTCTTGACTTGTCCCTTGGCTAGCTGAAAAGACACCAACAACTAAATGGTGTTTTGAATGCTTGTTTTCATCTTTAAATGAGCAAAAACTGCTGGTAGGTGAAAGAGGTTGCTGCCAAATTTAAGAGGAGTTAAAATGCTCCTTAAAACTCCTTAATTGATGTATTAAACATCCCTTGTAACAGCCACTTCATATGTAACCAAAAATCACCTAAAGAGTCACTTCAATTAAATTGTAATAGCCTTGAAATGTAACGGTTGTGAGCTGAAGAGACACCTGCAATAAACACATTAAAATGAACTTATTAAACACAATTAAACACTAATTAAACTCAAAAACATTAAACACTTGACTTCAATAAATGAACTAAAAGTAAAGACATCAATGCTGGTTACACATATTTATAAGGATAGAAAAGCTAGCTGAAAGGTCACATCTTAATGTGCTAATTTAAACAAACTTAAACTCATGCTCCATTAAATTATCCTAGTAACTAGATTAATTAAATAAGCTTCTTATTAAATGAAGTTCAATAAAAACACTTATTAATTAAACTAAGATGGGTTGAATAAATGTCCAACAACTCATTTATTAAACTAAGATGCTTAAATGCATTGTTTGAAATGCAAACTAAATAAACAAATGCAAGACTTAATTTAATGATGCAAACTTAAACTAACATGGGAGTTACATAATGCATAACTTCATTAAATGCAAAACACACAAAGTACAAATCTAAAATTAAAAATATGCAAACTTATTAATTTAAATAAAACTATATTAAATTAAAAAGTCCTTAAAACATTGGTCCAATAATCAATCAGGCCTATGAGATGTTTCATCTTGCACTTGGGCCCCTCAAGTTTAGGCCATTCTCGTTGCCGGTGGTTTGTGTTGAAACATGATATGACCAGGTTCGTATCATTTAGGAAGATTCACATATGATTAGAAATCATTTCGAGTCATTAGGTACATATAGGGACATCCAAATTATAAAACAAGTGTTCAAAGTTCTTTTACTTAAATCAAGGAATTGCTTAAAAATTAAAACAATTAAATAAAATTATAGAAATAAGATAAATAATTTTGAGGCCTTTAAAATCATTTAGAAACTTTTTGTAGGTAACTAGAGGCGTCTAAGGTCAAGTATGAGCTCTAGGAGCTCAAAACAACCAAAATAGTGCAAGGGAATGTGTTCAAAGGCTAGGTATCATACTTTTTATTACTCATTTTTTTATAAGAAACATACAAGTTCATTGTTTTTGCTCACCAATTAAATCTTATGGCTCATAGTTTAACTTATGTTAAACACATACCTTTGTTGGCTTATCTCAAATTCAATTTGTGTTACAAGTTAAAAGAACCTAATACCATGACATATTTAAATTTTAGCTCAAATACTTAACACTTTTATTTTCATCAAATTATTTATATTCACAAGAAAATTTCGTTATTAATATTTTAAAATTTTTTGACCCTTAGTAAATGCTAGAAAAATGAGATTCGAATACATTGTAACACCCCAAATTTTGGGCCTAGATGAATTGGGCTTTGGGCTTTGGGTCTCATAAGTTTTTTTTAAGCAAGAAAATAACAAATGACATGTTGGCTTTAAGGGTTTAATAAACTTGGAGTGTCTAGGGGTGTTGGAGAAGTGCTGGGTTCGAACTTTGTGGAGAAGGAATTTTTAATTAATTATTAAAGGAACCAGGGCGGTGAGTAGTTGGGCTTTTAAATAAAAATAGGGAAAAATGGCATCAAAGAGCCTTGTGGTGGAGTGGCTAAGTGACGCCACTTAGGGTATAGGAAGGTGGCGTTATGGGCTAGCAAGGAGATCCTAGGATCGAATCCTAGCTTAGTATTTTTTTAGGAGTTTAATTTTGGCCTTCTAGAAGGTTGGAAGTGGTGTGATGATGGACTCTAAGGAGAGTGATCAGAAGAGAATTTAGGAAAAGGATTGGGGAGTTATCAGGGAGAAAAACGAGGAGATGAGATGGGGAAGAGTTGGAGCTGATTGGGACTTTGGGGGGTAGGCAGAGTTTCGGTTTTGTGTATAAATAAGGGGTGCCAAATTCCCTCTGTGCTATTTCGGCAATTGGAATTCCCTTTGTGCTATTTCGGCAACTATAGTGCTCGGTCGAATTCTCCTTCACTTTTTCTGCTCTAAACCTCGCCTCTTCCTTATGTGTTTTCTTTTCTTCTAAAGCCTTAGATTGAATATCATTCTCTTCTTTCTCCATTGCTTGTGTCATCCCACCTTCATCTCAATCGTTGGGGACCGAATATTCGTGACTTCAAAAGCCGAAAACCTTTACTCTTGGACCCGATTTCTTCATCGCCCCAAACCTTATGCCGAATACTCTAGTGACCGAATCTCTATGGTGCTGTCATCATTCTTTTGATTTTTGGTGGATCAGATCTTTGAAAAATCAGAATCAAGCTTGGATCTACAAGTCTCTGCCGAAAAGCTATCCATTCATTTCGGCTTTTGGGTAAGTGTTCTAGATTTTGGGATAAGTTGGCCGAATAGTCTATATTAAGGGAAAGGGTGACTTAAGTGGACACAAGTCACCTATTATTTTGTCTATAACAATTAAGATTGATGCAGACCTAGGGGATATCCGTGAGTAGTAGCTAAGGAAGGGCTATTAGGACTAGTGGCACATAGTAAGGTTATGGTAAGCCTTCAGTTTTTGGTAAATATTGTGGTTAAGTGTGTGATTGATTGGAGGTTGGTATTGGTTGTAGGTTCAAGGCTGAGGATAGTGTAACATGTCTCATTTACCAGGTGTGTACATACACTTCACACACGACAAATCGGTAAAAGCCGAAATACCGAAAAACCAAAATGCAGAAAAGTCGAAACGCCGAAAGGTTGGCGCCGACAATCGCACTAGCATGTGAACATTCGTGTGGAAACCCACACCGATACGACTACCAAGACCAAGAGAGCGATCTCATGGTCTCGGGCCACTGTTTGGCCAACCAGGCCAGAAGAGGCTAAATGGGCCTGCTGAGCTCGTGGGCCCAAATCAATAAGAGTTGATATGTGAAATTGAATGATGGATTGATATGGATGGTTGTATGATTTGATTATGATCGGGCCTAATGGGCTACATATACATGATTGGGCTTAATGGGCTATATGGACATGATTGGGCTTAGTGGGCCTTATGGGATTTTAGAAATGCATGCTATGGTTTTAATGGACTCTAAGCTTAGTTCTAATGAATTCCTAAACAGCATAAAACTTAATTTAATAATCAACCATGTCTATGGACAAGTTGCTAGGGTAGAGTGTGTCAATGGACATATGCATGTCTAAGATTGGATCTAGGGAGGGCTTGGTACTTAAACTGTCCTAGTGACCCACCTCCTTTTCTCTGGAATCCTACCTGGTACATAGTGTCTGTTCACTTTAGCCAACAGGGACATGTTGACAGGCCAAAAGTTCGTAATTTAAAACCTAGACTATTAAGAATTATTGAAATACCCCTGAATTACAAAATTATAGAAATACCCTTGAATTGCAAAATTCTTGAAATGCCCTTGATTTGTAAAATGACTAAAATGCCCCTATGTGTTGAATGTAAGATTTATGGATGTTACATGTACATTTGTTGCATTCATATGTTACATTTACATTTGTTGCATTCATATGATATTTTGTTTAGGATGCATATAGGTGGGAATTGTGGAATGGAGGAAGTATATGAGGATTGCATGGTTGCTTGACAATTTTGGATCCACCGATGGCTTTCTAAACCTACATATGATAAGTATCTTTGCTGCAACGTTTGGTAGTACCGCAACCGGGCTACCCTGGAAGTGCATCGAATGGGTGGGTCGATTTAGAAATCCCCATAGAAGTGTTTTGGTTGGACGGAGATGAAGTGTACCGGATGGATTATTTGGGGAGGGTTTGCATTGCATTGCATGTATGATATTATTATGTTATTATTATGATATATATATTGTTTGTTTGACGAGGGTCATACACACTGAGTTTTCGAAAACTCACTCCCTCTTTTATTTTTCTCAAGAAATCCTCAGTAGGTGGTTCGACGAATGGAGGGACTCAGAGGTGGCCAACTAGCAAACGATTAGACCTGTTTTTCTTAATATCTAAATTCTACATTTTAAGTTATTTATTTTAAATTATGTTATTCCGGATTGTAATAAGGTTTTCCCTCTAGTTATTATTCTATTACTTTCACTATGCATTGTGATTTCGAAACGGAACCTGGATTTATCTCTTTTAAGTATATTTCAAGTTTTTGAAAATAATTGTGTTTTAAGAACGAGCTTCCACTTTCAAATGAAATTTTTACATAGTAACAAGGAAATGGTTTTTGGCTACACCTCGTTTTGAAAGCAAACTGGATTTTACTTAACTTTTCTTTAGAAGGGTTTTCAATGAAAACAAGGTTTTCGCAAAAACACTTCAATGTGACATGCCGGACTCGGGCCTAACTTCTAGGCCGGGTTTGGGATGTTACATACATGGGTACCATCTAGAACACACAAAGAGCATGATACATGCACGAATGGACTGAAATTTATTAAATTTCATTCATCGAAGCTGCTAATTTTCAAGTTTGGAAAATCAGTCGACTTGTGAAGACTTTTTGGATGGGATCCAAAAATTTCTAGGTTGAGATGCCTTCATAGGGTTCGAAGATCTATCCTTTAGCCTTAAAACGCACTTTGAATCTGATGCGAGTCTCAAGACCCAATTTCAAGCTTATGGATGTGAAGGGTTTACGCTACCTCAAGGCCCAATAATAAGATTAAAGGCTAAGCAAATCAAACCAAGATTCAATCAAAGACAATATGTGAGGATGGATCTTTTCGAGGAGAGGGGGAATGATACATGCACAGAATGTGTGAAATTTATTAAAGTCAATCCAACCAAACTACCAATTTTCAAGCTGAAAAGGTTAGTCAACTTGGGACAATTTTTTGGATGAGATCCAAACATTTATGGGTTTAGATGTTAGAATAGTGGTTGAAGACTATCTCTTAGCTTTGAAACACACTTTGAATCACTCGATTTTGAGTTTGGGAGCTTAAGTTATGACAGTTTTAGTGAAGACTGCTTGAACAAAATTTTTGGATGAGGATAATATAGAAATTATGAGTTTTAGGCTTTTTATTCAAGTTTAAATCATATTGGGTTCGAGTTTCAGGTTTAATTTTTATTATACACGAGCCCAATAATATATTTATTAAGTTTTATTATTTATTTATTCTGAATTTTGGATAATTTTAAGTATTTTAAGTTATTTAAGAGTTATATGTCAATAAGAAAGTTTAGTTTAAAACTACTTCTTCTTTAGGTTAATAAGAGTTTCAGTATACTTAAGAGTTTTATTTGGATTTATTTATCTAGCCTATATAAAGGCCTCTTCATTGTAAACAATTGTTCAAAAACCAATTCATTCATTATTCACTTTGAGTTAATAAGATTCTCTTTGAGTTTTCTATTTAACAATTTCTCTTGAGTTCTCTTTTAGAAAAGTTTTAACAATCTTCTCAATTTGTGGGGATCATCTTCAAGCTTTTTCTTTCTAAGTTTTATTTCTTTGAGGGGAAAGAGCCGTTTGAATAGAGTTGTGGATTCATCGGGTTTCCAAGGCTCATTAGAACTTCTACACGCCATCTTCATCTTTTCCATTGATCTACTTTATTCTATTTTGTTCCTATTTAATTATTCAAAATTTTTAGTTATTTAATTTTTTCTATCTTAATTATCTATTTTAATTTCTTCCTTTAATTTTTAAATTTTTAGATTTGACTTGGATTTGTTTGTGCTTCATGTTGTGTCAAAATCAAAGTTTCTCTCCAATCGTCTAGAGCCCAAAGTCAAATATGTGACTTGCACAAAACATACGATCCTGTTTCGCACTAATTCTGATCATTTCGTATATTGCTTCTGTAACACCCCTCACCCGTATTCAATGCCGGAATAGGGTTACAGAGAATTACCAAGCTTATAACACATATAATCGTACTTTTCTCATACATTTGATCAATTCATACAATCATCATTCCATCTCAATCAATTTGTCCCTTATAATAGCCCACAAGGCATTAAACATGCTTTAGGAGCGGTTCGAGACTAAATCGATAACTTATAAAACTTTTACAAAACTTTGAAAAATTTATCAAAACAGGGGACACACGCCCGTGTGACACGCCCGTGTCACCGGCCGTATGAAAACAGGGGGTACATACTGACTTGGGTCACACGGCCAACCACACGCCTGTGTCTTTAACTCGTGTGCCCTTCGAAGTGGCCACACATGCCCGTGTGCTAGGCCGTGTGCTAGGCCGTGCCAATCCTGTAGGGTATACTGACTTATGCAACACGGCCAAGTCACCTGCCCGTGTGCTAGGTCGTGTGCCAATTAGGGGGTATACTGACTTGTACCACACGACTAGTCACACGCTCGTGTGTAAGACCGTGTGGAGCATACTGACTTGGTTTTAATTTCAACACCAAGGGACTGATGGCTGTATAACATGACCGTGTGTCGCACACGACTGAGACACACGCCTGTGTCTCTGCCCGTGTGGACAAAAATAGGCTATTTGCAAAGCTATTTTGCCACCCTATTACAAAATTGCACAAGCATAAATTGCAACATTTTATAACCCAATAGGCAACCAATCCATAACATTTCATACACATATTATACTGACTTAACGTAGTATTCAGATACCTAATTAATACCATACACTTTCCATTCATAAGTCTACTACATATCAAGACAATATTTGCATATTTCCATTCCATCTACTACTTGCCAAAACATACCACATTTGAATACTTATACACAACCAAAACATTGTACCAAGTTAAGCCAAATCACATGGCTTTAACTTATACCACAACATGTTCCAAAATCATTATCTCAAGTAACCATAACTATCATCTTTATAACTAGCCTATACATGCCATATTTATAAATATCCATGAGTTCAAAAGTACCAAACAGCAACTAGATAGTGTGATGCGTAACTTCGACTTTATCCGGATCAAGCGAGCTATCGAACCTCTATAAAACACAAAAAAAGAAACAGAGTAAGCTTTAAAGCTTAGTAAGCCCGTATAATTCAGAATTTAACTTACCATTTATACATAACCAAACAATTAAACAAAGTATATCAAATTCAATTGCCAAATGCCTATACACAAGCATTCATCAACAAATTAGTCACATAAGTGCATGTAATCATCCATTATCTCAAATTAATACTCAATATATTGTATCATATCAAATTCATATATCATGTACATCATTTGTAACATTTCACTCTCAATCATATAAACAGTAAATCATTCATTTGAATAATACCTCATCCATATAACAGTAATTTATCCATATAACACGTAACTTTCTCACATAATCAATAACAAAATTTACGCCCGTTGAACCTATTAGAATATCGAGGGATACTTAGGTGATATACATTACATGTAATAATCAGTAATCCGTCAATTCATTATCATTTCCGCTCTTTGGAGCTATGATCAGTAAGCTCCTCCTGAGTTGATGGACGAAGAAGCTCGATGACCTAAAAGCAAGTAGCTTTTACGGTGATATATCGAGAAAGCTCATACAAAGTCATGGTGAGTTCGCAACATATGCAGGATCTCAACCTAAACAGTAACCTTAGTGACATGTCACTCGCATCCTACGAATTCCTACGGTTCAAACGGGGCTCGGTAACCATCAGAATATATAAATAAGGCATTCAAATTTCAAGTGGATCATTTACTCAATTACATACATTCATTTCAAATAATTATAAGTATTTAAAAGTTCGATTCTAATTATATGAACTTACCTCGAGTTTCTCGGATAGAAATATTGGCTAATCGTCAACCTTTCCTTTTCCCCTATCTAATCTCGATCTCGACTTATCTTGATCAATATATTATTAAAATTAGCTTATTTAATCAACTATTTATTCAATTTAATCCTGAAACACCCCAAACCCGGCCCACGAGCCTCGACCGAACCTGGCATGCTCCTCGAGTAAAACACCTCAAAAGTTTGTTTGTTAATTCGGAAAATTTGGGTCATTTTGAAGAGAAATTGATTTCTGTTGTGATTAAATTGAAAACGTTGTCTTTATTGAAGTCCATATTTTATTAAAACATTATCTTCGTAATTGAAAACCATAAGTTATAAGATGGCCGAATTTCAGCTCATTTGAATTTATTTTAAGAAAACTGTTTAACATATGGTTTAAAATTAATCGTTCCATAACGGAAATTTAAAAATGAAAGCATAAAACAATTTAATAATCATGGCCGTATTACATCAAGCAAAACCCGAAATAAATCCAAAATACTTAAATATCAAAATAAAATAAATGTTGAGCTGAGCATGGCCACCACTAAGTTCCTGCCGACCCGGTCCATTTACTGAGTGTCACCTGAAAAGATATCCCACAACGGGGTGAGTCAAAGCAGACTCGAGTGTGTAACGACCAACACAAAGTCCCAAAAGATTTAGGCATATCAAATCATACATATATAACAAATATAAATAATGATGCAATCCCGAACCTAAGCCTAGATATCCATCCTCTACACATCACCCGTACCTGCCATCACACCGTGGGGATTACTAAATCGACCCTCCATCCGCTACACACCATCGAAGCGATCATTGCTGTGATCGACATGCACATCGCCCTTATAAATTGTGGCATAGCCACCAGATAATGTGACAAAGTCACCAGATAATAATACGTGACATAAGTCACCACATTCAGATTATGTGACATGAGTCACCAGATATTGTGGTAAAAAAAACACCAGATCACTTCCCCTTTTCATATTCACCCATATGTCCTATGTGTCATACAAACATGCATAAATCATGCCATATTCCTTATTTCATATTCATATTCGTTACAAATTCACATATGTGTCATAACAGATATTCATAACATTATTAACATAGTAGTAGTAGGTTAACGTACCTGGATACTCTATACCATTGAATGGTACCTTTTTACCATATTTTTCATATTTCCATTAACACGTATATTAAACTAATACCATAAATCAATTAAGAATCAGTGTGGGGCTACACACCTGGTTACTAACGTTTTCACTAAATCCCAGAAAGGTCTACCGAACAAGTTGTACACCTCCCTAAACAGTTAAAGTTAGAATCGGCCACTCAATAATCATCTAAATATGGCCTTGGCCGAATGTTCATGCCCTCTTACCTTGTGGCTCTAAATCCCGAAATCGCTTTCTGTTAATGGAGATGTCGAAATACCTACATGATCTATGTTAGATCCGATTCCAACATTTGAATAAATGGCCTTCGGCCTAAACCACACTTTTACTTACCTTGGATAACCAAATCCTGAATGATCTCCCCTAGAAGTCTGCTACACTAGAAATCCCGAAAGATCCTTCATAGTTTCGGCTAAAGAACATTAATGGGATTAGTGCCTTGATTTTTGATAGTTAGAGAAAGAAAAGAACAAGAGTTCGGCCAAGAGAGATCCTTACCAAGAGAGTGACCAAAACACAACTGATCACTACCTTCAAGAAATCGGCAAGAGAGCTTGCAGAAGAAATCGATTCAAAGAGTGACAGTGAAGTGAATCTTTCGGCTTTAGGATTTACTGAACAATCGGCTAGGGGTTACCTTGAGTGTTCGGATTTGAGTGAATTTGAAAAAGAAGAATAGAAGGTTGATGATGGGGATTCGGCCTCAACAAGAATGAAAAGGAAGAGTATGGGACTTAGGGAGAATCGGCAATGATGAGTTTTGAGAGAGGGATATTCGGCCTTTCATGAAAAGAAAAAGAGAATGTAATTTGAGGAGTTTCGGCTTATGAAAGTGAGTAACAAAAAGGAAGAAAAGAAAAAGAACACAAGTAGATTTCTTTGGGATTTTCGGCACAAATGAAAAAGATGAGAAGAGAAGCAATTTCGGGACAGCTATCTTACTATCATCCAACCGAAAATGTCATCCTCCTATGCCCCATATTCGGCCAACTCCTCTTCTCTTATCATCTCCTTCTTTTTCTCCCTTTTTTTCTCTTCCTTACCCATTCAAAAATAATTTAAATGAGTCCATCAATATCCTTTCACCTTAGCCGAATTTTAAAAGAAATTAACCACATCTAAAGCTCATCCTCTTGGTGTCCCATTGCCGTCCACCTCTATCTCTCCTTGCTGCAAAATAAAACTCCCCTTTTGCTTCCCTTGCTGCTCGAACCTGAGCCCTTTTACACTGATTATGGCATCACCACCTAAGGCTTTAAGTGGCGCCTCCTTGCCACTTTAACAAGCCCATTTTTATGTCCAATTTCCCCTACTAATTTTCTTAAGGCCTATCAAGCTTGGCTCTACTTCAAGACTTAAAATCTGATATTTTCTAAGGCATTCTCCTACCTTCTAAAGTTCTCAACATTTATAAAACACATTCACAACACACGTAGCCATGCTACTTCATACAATTAAGTAATAATGCACAGGCCCAAAGTCCCGGATATTACAGTTCTACCCCCTTAATATAATTTCGACCTCGAAATTACCTGGCTAAAATAGGTGAGGGTATTGCTGTCGCATTGCTTCTTCCGGCTCCCACGAAGCTTCTTCCAATCCATGATTACGCCATAACACTTTGACTAGAGGAACTGACTTTCTCCGTGACACTTTCACATCTCATTCCAAAATCTGAATCGGCTCCTCCTCGTAGGACAAATCTGGCCTTAGCTCCACTTCTTCAACTGGTACTACATGAGATGGATCCGATCCATAACGACGTAGCATAGAAACATGGAATACATCATGCATTTGCTTCAACTCCGGAGGCAATTCTAGCTGATATGCTACTGGTCCAACTAGCTTCAATACCCGATAGGGTCCTATAAACCTGGGACTTAACTTCCCTTTGCGACCAAATCTCATCACCTTTTTCCAAGGCGATACTTTAAGAAACACCTGATCTCCTACAACAAACTCTATTTCTTTGCGCTTAAGATCTACGTACGACTTCTGCCTATCAAATGCCTCCTTTAACCATGCTCGAATTACTTTAACCTTCTCCTCGGATTCTACCACAACCTCTGGACCCAAAACTCAACGTTCCCCTAATTCTATCCAATACGTAGGAGTGCGACACTTCTATCCATACAGCGCTTCATACGGTGCCATCCGAATACTGGCTTAATAGCTGTTATTATATGCAAATTCTGCTAAAGGCAAATATTCCTCCCAACTTCCTCTGAAGTCTATCACACAGCCCCTCAACATATCCTCTAACACTTGGATCACTCGTTCAGACTGACCGTCCGACTGCGGATGAAATGCCGTAGTGAAATCCAATTTGGTGCCTAAAGCTTGATGTAGAGCTTTCCAAAACCGAGACGTAAACCTTGGATCCCTATCTGAAATAATCAATACCGGAACTCCATGCAACCTTACAATTTCTGCCACATACAATTTCGCTAACTTCTGCAAAGAATAGTCAACCCGCACTGGAATGAAATGCGCGGACTTTGTCAATCGGTCCACTATCACCCATACCGAGTCCTTTTTAATAGGCGTAAGGGGAAGCCCACTAACGAAGTCCATGGTGATTCTCTCCCACTTCCACTGCGGAATCTTTATCGGCTGAAGCAATCCTGACGAAACTTGGTGTTCAGCCTTCACTTGTTGACACGTTAAGCACTTCTCTACAAATTCGGTAACTTCCCGCTTAAGACCAAGCCACCAAAACTGTTCCCTTAGATCTCTATACAACTTACTACCTCCAGGATGCATAGCATAAGGGCTACTATGCGATTCCTGAAGAATTCTCTGCCTTAACTCCTTATTCTTCGGCATGCAGACTTTACCTTTGAAACACAATACTCCATCGCTGTTAACACCATAATCCTCTAACTTCTCATTTTTCACTTGCCGCAACTTAGCACTTAAATCATCGTCTGCCAACTGTCCCTCTTTCACCTCATTCAACCACGTCGGCTTAACTTGCAACTCTGCTAACAAACTTCCATCGTCATACAAACTAAGATGTGCAAACATCGCTCTCAGATCCGACACTACTTTCTGACTTAGGGCATTTGCCACTACATTCGCCTTGCCCCGGTGATACTCTATAGAACAATCATAGTCCTTCAATAACTCCACCCACCTTTGCTGTCTCAGGTTCAGCTCTTTCTGAGTCAGCAGATACTTAAGGCTCTTGTGGTCTGTGTAGATCACTGACTTTTCTCCGTAAAGATAATGCCTCCATACCTTAAGAGCAAAGTCCACTGCCGCCAACTCCAAATCATGCGTCGGGTAGTTCACCTCATGTAGCCTCAATTGCCGAGACGCATAAGCGACTACCTTCCCGTCTTGCATCAGAACACACCCTAATCCTGTGTGAGAAGCGTCACAGTACACCACGAAATCCTTCCCTGCCTTAGGCTTAATCAAAACCAGAGTTTCAGTCAAAACCCTCTTAAGCTTCTCAAAACTCTCCTGTTGCTTATCTGTCCATACGAACGGTACCTCCTTTCTCAACAACTTTGTCAAAGGTGCAGCTATTGATGAGAACCTTTCTACAAACCTTCTGTAGTAGCCTGCTAATCCCAAGAAACTACGAACCTCAGCCACAGACTTAGGTGGTTTCCAATCCAACACTGCCTCAATCTTCCTAGGATCCACCCTTATCCCTTCTGCAGACACTACATGCCCTAAGAATGTGACCTCCTTCAGCCAAAATTCACACTTGCTGAATTTGGCATAAAGCTTCTTCTCCCTTAATACTTGCAACACCACTCGGAGATGCTCATCATGTTCTTTCTCAGACTTGGAATACACTAGGATGTCGTCGATGAACACAGCGATGAACCGATCCAAGTAAGGTTAAAAAACCCGATTTATCATATCCATGAATACGGCTGGGGCATTCGTCAACCTGAACGGCATTACTAAGAACTCATAATGCCCGTATCTTGTCCGAAAAGCTGTCTTATGGATATCTGCTTCCTTCACCTTAAGCTGATGGTATCCAGACCTTAGATCTATCTTTGAAAACACCTTGGCCCCCTTAAGCTGATCGAATAAGTCGTCTATCCTTGGCAAAGGGTACTTGTTCTTGATGGTCAGCTTGTTCAACTGACGATAATCTATGCACATGCGCATAGTTCCGTCCTTCTTATTCACAAACAAGACTGGTGCTCCCCACGGAGACACACTGGGTCGGATAAACCCACGGTCAAGCAACTCCTGAATCTGAGCCTTAAGCTCAACCAATTCTTTTGGTGCCATTCTGTACGAGGCAATTGACACAGGAGCTGTACCTGGCAGTAAGTCAATTCTGAACTCCACCTCCCTGTCCGGGGGTATTCCAGGTAACTCCTCCGGAAAGACATCTACAAATTCCCTTACTGTTCTAACTCTGCTAACTCCCTCTTCTTTTACATCCAACGTACTGAAAAAAGTCAAAAATGCCTTGGACCCTTTTCGCACCATCTTTTCAACCTTTAGTGCGGAGACTACGTTAGACAAGTAGTTTCTTCTTTCTCCTATCATAATTATCTCCTCATCTTCCGGGGTCCTTAACTCCATTCGCTTAGCTGCACAATCCAATATAGCCCGATGTTCCACTAGCCAGTCCATGCCAAGTATAAGATCAAACTCTCCGAAAGGTAGTTCCATCAAGTCGGCAGGAAATACCACTCCCTGAATCTCTAGAGGTACACTTTGAAATATCTTGTTCACCACTACAGTTTGACCTAACGGGCTTACTACAGTCATCTCTCTATCAGACAGTTCAGAAGCTATGTCTAGTGTATCAACTACTCTACATGCAACATAAGAGTGGGTCGAGCCAACATTAATTAAAGCAAAGTAAGGCTTGTCAGCTATAAGGAACATACCGGTTATGACGTCCGGTGCATCTCCATCCTCCTCCGTGAATCGCATACACGGACCACTTGTCTTGCCTCTGTATTACCAACACCTCTGCCCGGTGTTCCACGTCCTCTTCCAAAACCATTACCTCTACCAATCGTACCACGACCCCGCGGTGGCTGCGATCCACCTCTTCCAGCCTGATTAAAACCCTGACCTGTTGGTCAGCTCCCGTCGATTTTCATAGAACAGTCCTTAATCATGTGTTCCTTAGACCCGCACTTAAAGCATCCCCCTGTCTTTTTGCAACACTCTCCTAAGTCCATCTTCCCACAGTGAGCACAAGTACGATATTGCCCTCCTGTAGCAACCTGCTGACCTCGCGACCCATCAACTCTAGGCCTCTTTTGAACATTCCCAGATGACCCTGCTGATCCAAAACCTCTCTTTTTCCTATTTCGATCTGAATTTTGTCTCACAGAGTCCTTAATCCCTTCAGCTACCTTAGCCTTCTCCACCAACATGGCAAACTCCCGCTCCTACTGTGGAGCTATCGACAACCTCAGGTCATCCATCAGTCCGTCCTCTGCGCATTAATATAACTAGTACCAACATACTTCTTCTGATACGCCGCCTTAAAACACTCCCAAGTGAGTTCCTCAGCTGTAGCACCATCCCGAACTGTGAGCCACCATTGATATGACTCATCACGGAGAAGCGACACTATTCCTTTCAGTTTCTCCTTAGCAGTCAGATCCAGCTCATCCATAATTCGCTCTATCGCCTCCAACCAATACTTGGCCGTACTGGGTGCCACACTGGATACACCACAGAATACCTCAGCTCTATTGGCTCGGAGTCACTCGGGTACAGATTTTCGAGCTCCCATACCTCCACCTGCTCCAGCCACCATCTCAAGAACTCGCAGCACCGCTTGCGATACTGCATCATCTCCCGTCTGATCTTAATGCTCAACATTAGCAGCTGGTGGTGGGGGTGGTGGTACCTCATTTTCGGACCCTTGACCAGACCTAACGGGTTCCGATACGGTCATTCTGCCTCTACCAAGTCCTCGTACATTACGACCACCTCCCCTAGAGCTCATATCTATGATTGCGATTTAATCTAATTTGAAAAGTTTTATGCATTATTCTTTGTTTCACTGATTACCCACGAAGAAATTTTATCTAAAGGAGTTTAGTAGTGGTTCTTTCGATCATTTTAGAGTTTTCATTTCAAGTTTTCTACCCTAATTCAAAGAAGCACAATCATTCAATAGTATCTACTACACACATTCATCACTCGAACATTTTCGTCCGTTCTAATCCCAGGGGTATTTTCGTAATTTGTCCTACAGGGGTATTTTAGTAATTTTCCAAATCAGGGTATCTGGATATTTCGTAAAATAGGGTTTTTGGATTTTTTTTTTGTAAAGTAAGAATATCTTAGTAAAAATCGAAGGTAGTATGGTAATTTTATAAACTAAGGGTATTTTAGTAATTTTACAACTAGGGGTATTTGGGTAATTTTGTAATTCGGGAATATTTTGGAAAAATTTTATAAAATAGTTTTTACAAATCAAAGGGGTAATTTGATAATTTTAAAAACTAAGATTTTTATAAAAAGTATGGCTAGTCCTTTCGGGTTTTAATTAATGAATTTGCTTTATGAATAAGTCCTCTTGGTTAGGGTGAACCGTCACTACGCACCAGGTAGGATTCGAGCAAAGAGGAGGTGAGTCACTAGGACTGCTTAAATACCAGGCTCTCCCTGAATCCAATCCTAGACGTGCACACAATGGTTGCCATACCTTAACTCGGCGACTTACTCACAAGTTTGTTTCATTAGGCCTTAAATTTTATGTAATTCTTGTGTTGGGGTAGCTAATCCTAGGGTTCAATAACTTAATATACTAATCTACGTTCCCGTTATTCCCACATACAAATCATAGAATAAATCATACTGTGATTAGGGTACTTACAGTGGACTTTGGTCGGAGACTTAGGTGCCATGCCAGAAAAACCTGCTTATTTCACAAAAATTTTAACAAAACTTATTTGGGCTCAATTTTGAAAATGTTGTGGGCTTTAAAGCCCAAAGTTGAGAGTTTAAAACTGGGCTCTGATACTAAACTAAAACACCCCAAACCCGGCCCACGAGCCTCGACCGAATCAGGCATGCTCCTCGAGTAAAACACCTCAAAAGCTTGTTTGTTAATTCGGAAAATTTGGGTCATTTTGAAGAGAAATTGATTTGTGTTGTGATTAAATTGAAAACGTTGTCTTTATTGAAGTCCATATTTTATTAAAACATTATCTTTCGTAATTGAAAACCATAAGTTATAAGATGTGGTTGAATTTCACTCATTTGAATTTATTTTAAGAAAATCATTTAACATATGGTTTAAAATTAATCGTTCCATAATGTGAAATTTAAAAATGAAAGCATAAAACAGTTTAATAATAATGGCCTTATTACATCAAGCAAAACCTGAAATAAATCCAAAATACTTAAATATCAAAATAAAATAAATGCTGAGCTGAGCATGGCCACCACTAAGTTCCTGCCGACCCGGTCCATTTCTTGAGTGTCACTGAAAAGATATTCCACAGCGGGGTGAGTCAAAGCAGACTCGGTGTGCAACAACCAACACAAAGTCCCAAAAGATTTAGGCATATCAAATCATACATATATAACAAATATAAATAATGATGCAATCCCGAACCCAAGCCTAGATATCCATCCTCTACACATCACCCGCACCTGCCATCACACCGTGGGATTACTAAATCGACCTTCCATCCGCTACACACCATCGAAAGCGATCATGGCTGCGATCGACATGCACATCGCGCCTTATAAATTGTGGCATAGCCACGGATAATGTGACAAAGTCACGGATAATATACGTGACATAAGTCACCACATTCGAGATTATGTGACATGAGTCACGGATATTGTGGTAAAAAAAACACCAGATCACTTCCCCTTTTCATATTCACCCATATGCCCCATATGTCATACAAATATGCATAAATCATGCCATATTCCTTATTTCATATTCATATTCGTTACAAATTCACATATGTGTCATAACAGATATTCATAGCATTATTAACATAGTAGTAGTAGGTTAACGTACCTGGATACTCTGTACCATTGAATGGTACCTTTTTGCCATATTTTCCATATTTCCATTAACACGTATATTAAACTAATACCATAAATCAATTAAGAATCAGTGTGGGGTTACACACCTGGTTACTAACGTTTTCACTAAATCCCGGAAAGGTCTACCGAACAAGTTGTACTTCTCCCTAAACAGTTAAAGTTAGAATCGACCACTCAATAATCACTAAATATGGCCTTGGCCGAATGTTCATGCCCTCTTACCTTGTGGCTCCAAATCCCGAAATTACTTTCTGTTAATGGAGATGTCGAAATATCTACATGATCTATGTTAGATCTGATTCCAACATTTGAATAAATGGCCTTCGGCCTAAACCACACTTTTACTTACCTTGGATAACCAAATCCCGAATGATCTCCCCTAGAAGTCGGCTACACTAGAAATCCCGAAAGATCCTTCATAGTTTCAGCCAAAGAACATTAATGGGATTAGTGCCTTGATTTTCGACAGTTAGAGAAAGAAAAGAACAAGAGTTCAGCCAAGAGAGATCCTTACCAAGAGAGTGACCAAAACACAACTGATCACTACCTTCAAGAAATCGACAAGAGAGCTTGCAGAAGAAATCGATTCAAAGAGTGACAATGAAGTGAATCTTTCGGCTTTAGGATTTACTGAACAATCGGCTAGGGGTTACCTTGAGTGTTCGGCTTTGAGTGAATTTGAAAAAGAAGAATAGAAGGTTGATGATGGGGATTCAGCCTCAACAAGAATGAAAAGGAAGAGTATGGGACTTAGAGAGAATCGGCAATGATGAGTTTTGAGAGAGGATATTCTACTTTGATGAAAAGAAAAGAGAATGTAATTTGAGGAGTTTGAAACATGAAAGTGAGTAACAAAAAGGAAGAAAAGAAAAAGAACACAAGTAGATTTCTTTGAGATTTTCGGCACACATGAAAAAGATGAGAAGAGAAGCAATTTCGGCACACCTATCTTACTATCATCCAACCGAAAATGTCATCCTCCTATGCCCCATATTCGGCAACTCCTCTTCCCTTATCAACTTCTTTTTCTCCCTTTTTTTCTCTTCCTTACCCATTCAAAAATAATTTAAATGAGTCCATCAATATCCTTTCACCTTAGCCGAATTTTAAAAGAAATTAACCACATCTAAAGCTCATCCTCTTGGTGTCCCATTGCCGTCCACCTCTGTCTCTCCTTGCTACAAAATAAAACTCCCCTTTTGCTTCCCTTGCTGCTCGAACCTGAGCCCTTTTACACTGATTATGGCATCACCTCCTAAGGCTTTAAGTGGCGCCTCCTTGCCACTTTAACAAGCCCATTTTTATGTCCAATTTCCCCTACTAATTTTCTTAAGGCCTATCAAGCTTGGCTCTACTTCAAGACTTAAAATCTAATATTTTCTAAGGCATTCTCCTACCTTCTAAAGTTCTCAAAATTTATAAAACACATTCACAACACACGTAGGCATGCTACTTCATACAATTAAGCAATAATGCACAGGCCCAAAGTCCCAGATATTACAAGTCCAAAACACACATTAGGGCTATTTTCCACATTTGCCCCTAAACTTTCGTATTTTTACAATTTAGTCATTATCACATAAAATTGCAAATTCATGCAATTTAGTACAAACCCATGCTTAGCCGAATTTAATACATATTACTTCCAGCCCATATTTTCAATTTATTCACACTTTTACCCACATAATTTTACATTTCTATAAATTAATCCCTTTTTGACATTTTTGTCAAAAAGCACTTTACAAAATTAGTTTAACTATAAACAACTGATCAAAATCCAACATCAACCATCAAATTACTCAAGCATTCAAAAATGGCAACATGATAAATCTTTAACAGTTTCAAAATTTAAGGTACGACCTAGCTAGAATACGAAGCAACGATCTCAAAAACATAAAAATCATTAAAAACGGATAAAAAATCACTCACCTAATGAACTAGGAAGCTTGGCCGAATACACATGCATCCACGGAGTTTCTTTCTTCTAAAATTTCGGTAGAAATGGCTTAACAAAGATGATAACCTTATTATTTTTATTATTTTACTTATTAATTCACTAAATTACTTTAATGACCTTGTTATAAAACATTTAAATTAGTTATTATAAGCCCATAAATGTCCATTAACAATAATAATGGTTTAATTATCGTTTAAGTCCATCATATTTAAAATCCAAAGCTATTTAACACTCTTAACTAATAGAATGACACTTTTGCACTTTACGTGATTTAGTCCTTTTTATCAAATTAACCATTCAAATAGTAAAATTTCTTTACGAAACTTTCACAAAATTAATCTATCATGCTGTAGATCTTATTAAAATAATAAAATAAATATTTTAACTTTGTATTTTGGTTCCGAAACCACTGTTCAAATTTGACTAAAACAAAAAATGGTTCTAAAACCTGTAAATAGGTTAGGGTACTATTTTCTCACAGCTTCCTCGGGTTCCCATGTAGCTTCCTCGATCCCGTGTTTATGCCAAACAAACTTTACTAGGGTTATGCATTTATTTCTCAATTCTTTGATTTCACGAGCTAAAATCTTGATTGGTTCTTCACTATATGTCAAATCAGGCTGTATCTCAATATTTACCGGAGAAATCACATGTGACGGATCGGATTTGTATCGGCGTAGCATAGAAACGTGAAAAAAATTATGAATCTTTTCAAGTTATGATAGTAAAGCTAGCTGATACGCTACATGCCCTATTCTTTCGACGATCTTATACTGTAATAGTCTAATTTAGTCAGAATAGTGGTTTCGAGACCACAAATTCGATGAAGAAAAATTCATTTTTATTATATTTTTATGGCCTGCTATTTTATGGAATGATTTCGTGAAAATTTTGTTCGAAAATTTTGACGTTTGGGCACCCAATTTAGTTAAAAGGACTAAATTACAAAAAGAGCAAAACTTGAATTCTATATGTTAAGGGTGTCTAATTGCTATGAGATTTTAAATTGGAGGTCCTTAAATGGTAATTAGACCATTGGTTAGGTTGGTGGACAAAAATGGACATGGTTGGGTATGTTTCTAAAGTTTTTCATTAAGGGCATTTTAGTAATTTGGTAACTAAAATGAATTAAAAAGCCAAATTAAAAGCCAATTTTTGCTCATCTTCTTCCCCTTGGATGAATTTTACAAGGAGAAACCACAGCTAGGGTTTTTCAAGCTTCCAAGCTCGATTGTAAGTCTGTTCTTTCCCCGTTTTTAATGCTCTTTACATTTTTAAAGTCGTTGTAACCTGATCTATCTATTTCTACCACTAATTTAAGATACGATCAAGGTTTAGGGTTTTATCCATGTTGAATATGTGTATATTTTGATGTTTGATGGTAGAAAATGCATGCTTGTTGTTTGTTAAACGACTTTTGCTAAGTGATTTTCGGTAAAGATGTAAAAAAGGACTTATTTGTAAAAGTTATAAAATGAGTAGAAAAATGTGAATAAATGTGAAATGTGGGCTGTGGACTGTGGGCTGTGGGCTATTATGAGTATAAAAATAGTTTCGGCTAGGATTGGGTTTTGAAGAAATTGAATGAAAATCAATTTACGAGCCTAGGGGCTAAATTGTAAAATGTTAAAAGTTTAAGGGCAAAAATGTAATTTTTCCATAATGTGACTTTTGGACTGAAATGAATAATGTTTTGATTAAATGAGATGAATTTGATATTATAGATCAAGAAAAACAAAGTTCGGGTCTAGATCAGGGGAAAACCAAAGTGTTTGGCGATTAGGTCCATTTCTGCTATTTTTGTATCGAGGTAAGTTTGTATGTAAATAATGCAACGTTTTAATTGTATTTATAATATTTTGTTATTGCATGAATTGTATGATTAACTTTATGGATGAAATTGACGAAGTTTAGACAAGCAAGTAAATCCCAGTTGAACCTTAGGAATAGATAGGATACAAATGTCATGACATTAGGGTTACTGAAATTTCTTGTAAGACCATATCTAGGATATGGCATCTAAATAAGACTTCGTATAAGACCATAGCTGGGCTATTGACATCGATACGAGATTACATGTAAGACCATATCTGGGATATGGCATTGATACGGTACTGTGTGTATGAGATTCCCGAGTATCCTTTAGTATTCCAAATGGTTCAACAGGAAATGTTGACGAAATGTTCAGCGGGTATGTTGAAGATGAGAAACTACATGATTATGTTACGATTTGGTACAGGTATGTACGAAAAGCTCAAAGATAATGGATTCAGTATACCATGAACAATTGGTAAGAATGTGATTGAGTAAGTTGTGCTTACGAAGCTTAAATGACATTTATGTTGATATGTGTCATGTTGATAATAAATGACATTTATGTTCAAATGACATTTATGTTCATATGACATTTATGAAGTTTTAATGACATCTATGTAAATAATTGTTAAGTTATTTATATGTCAAATGTATGAATAATGTTTTGTATTATTTACATATGAACTTACTAAGCTATATAGCTTACCCCCTTTCTTTCCTATGTTTTATAGTGTCATTGAGCTAGCTCGGATTGGATATCACCGGAGATCCTATCACACTATCAAGCTATCATTTTGGGTATTGATGAATTCAATTATTTTGAGTTTATGGCATGTATAGGGATTTGGTCTTTGGGTTATATGTGTTATTATTAATTTGGCCTTATGCGTTGGCTTATAATGGTTTATGGTTCATTTTCGTATATACGAAAGTTGGCTAATATTAGTTATGAGTATATTTATATATTAATGTCATTTGTGAATGAGGAATCTTGCACGATTTTGTGTGGAAAGGTTGATGTTTTAAGCATGATAAATAATGGCATGAGGATGATATGTTATTGTCTTGGTTGTGGTTGTTTGGTTGCTCTTATATGCTTGAATTTATGCCATTTGATGTTGTGTTAATGTGTGCAAGTGAGGGTGGCAAAATGGCTTGGTAAATAGCTTTATTTTTGTCCACACGAGTAGACACACAGCCGTGTGTCTAGGCCGTATGTGACACATGGTTTGCCCCATTGGCATGTGTTCCGGCCGTGTGTCCCCTACACCTTAATTTTGAGAAACAGAATGTCAGAATTGAGCACACGGGCGTGTGGTACAGCTGTGTGGCATAAGTCAGAGAGCACCCTAATTTGAGTACGGTCTGAAGCACGGGCATGTCCCTGGCGTCACACAGGCGTATCCCTTGGACCACAAGACGTGTGAGCCCTACTTCTAGCAAAAAATTTCTAAGTTTTATAAAAATTCCTAGAGTTCACGGTTTGGTCCCGAACCACTTCCAATACATGTTTTGGGCCTTGTAGACTAGTAATAGGGACTTTATGATTGAAGGTGAATGGTTTTAATTTGGATGCAAATTTATGACTCAGAATTGTATAAATGCTTGTGTTATAAGTCCGGTAATGCCTCGAGCCCTGTTCTGACGTTGAATATAGGTAAGGGGTGTTACATTTTATTGTATCAGAGCTACGATTTAGTCAATTCTGAGACTAATGTAGCGTATGTGAGTCTAGCTATACATGCCATATTACTACCTGTGATAGTGTGATATCTCCCAACTCTGATGAAATTGTTTTGTTAAGGCAGAGATGCTTTCCAACCGAGCTACTTTCGAAAACGCTGAAAGTGATACTAAGATATTTGAACATGTGTTTGTGATTAGTCAAAACTTGGAAAGGTATGAATAAGAATTCATGATATGTATGTGATGATGTACAAAATGAAATAACCATAAGTTGAGAAATATGGATAAAATGACAATATTCTGGTTGAACGTTGTATTTCGATGGATTATGGTGATTTTATGAAACGGATAAAATGTTTTAAATGTTGCAGAAAGGATTTTGCCAAGAAGGGTAGTCCTGAATTAAGCCCTCTCGAGCATATGTTATCAAATGGATTTAGCCCAGACGGGTATACATTACTGAAAGGATTTAGCCTGGACTGGCAATCCTGTTATATCATATGTGGCTCGAGAGTGAGCTCTATGAATATGTACTAAAAGGACACTTTTGAATATTCAATGGGAATTATTCTTGAAATATGGAAAGGTGAAATGAAATGAAAGTTTATATTGTGATAAGCTCATCCATGTTTGTTTGGCATTCATATGATGTTATGTGCCTAACTTGTTTGATTAAGTAAATGCGATAAGTAAACATACTCAAAATTTATGGTATGTATAAGTGCACTTGTTTGAATAAGATAATCGGAAAGTTCGTGTAACATAAATATGCATGTTAATTAGCTTGAAATGAATTATATGATTGTGAAGATATTATGTTGATGATGAATGCTAAGTTATATGTGTGTATTTATGAGAGTCGAGTTAGAGGTTTTATGACCTCACCCCCTTACCAATGTGGTATTTAATAATGAAATTCATGAGATTTAAGTTAAATGAGCTCACAAGTAAGAGACTAAAGAGTTCAGTAGCGAAATAACTAATAATATGGTTAGAGTTAAGAATAGTTTGGCAAGTGAATACAGTTCTGGAGAAGATGTCGGGTTATTCTAAAAATCATTCGAATTTTGCGATGTCAGGTTAAAGAAAAAGTTAATCTTGGCTAATCAACTCATTCAGGTATGATATCTGAAGTATGTATTGGCTGGAATTTCTTCCGGATTGATTTTCGTTAGTGAATGGAATAATATGAGATTAGTGATGACAGAATTAGTCAGAGAAATGATATTTGAATCATAAAGATGTAAAAGTGTAACAGTTGTAATTGAATAGATTATGATGATCTCTCCTGGGTATTTTATATATTCATTTATCCTCAGAGATATATGTGATTGTTCGTTTTCTAATGAAATTCTTATAGTATGAGAATGCTAGCTGATTATAATGTTAGATGAGAGCACTGTTGATCTGGTTGGTTGATGAGCATCATTTCTTATCTCTCTCTTTGGGATTCTATTCTATTATGTTCGGAATAAAAGTTGTTGGTGAAAATTTATGTGAGGCTATTCTTCTATTTCTATTAGATTTTTTTTTGTTTTATATATATATTTGGAAAATATATTATCTCTGTTACAATTGATTCTAGAGCGTATAAGCATTGTTTTTCTTCTGGTTTTCACTAAGGAATCATCAATATCTTTCTTATTTTCTTATGAGTTATGTTCTCGGACTTCCAATATGATATCGCATCTTGGATTTCTTTATCTCAATTTTTTTATCATCATTATTTCGTAAATTATCAATCATGGCTCATCTTTAAAGTGTGTTCTTTAGCTTGTGATAACTATGTCTATTATGGTTGTATTTCTGGTTCGATCATAGGAAGGTGGTGATTCTGGTATCAGGATTTCTCTAATTTTCGTGAAAGGAATTGACATTGGCAAAAGTATAGATAGTGGAAGCTTAGGCTCAAATTGTATGATGGTTTTCTTTTCTTAGGTAAGTTTGATTAAGGTCTATGAGTTCAATCAGGATATTTTGTTTCTTTAAGCTAATGCAGTTGTAAAGATCTTTGACTAGCATGTAAGGAAATTTTGAAAGATTGTATGTTTAAGTTGTTTTAACAGCATGAAAAAAGGAGTATTTTGATATGATATTATTTGATAGTTGAGATCGACTCAGTTGTTTTTATCTGAGTGAGCTGGTTAGTTGAAAGGTAATTTGATTTATATGCATTTAATTTTATCATCAGGTAAGAAGATAAAATCTTGTACATTCATGGGTAAATTGACGAATAGTCTGAATGAAGAATTTATATTCAAAAAAGGTGTGATACAAGGATGTACCTATTAGATCAGTTCTAATTGGACGATATTATTATGAGTTAAAGTTGTTTTGATTGATAAAGTTATCACATTTGTGAAAGTTTGAATGGTCTGTTGAGTGTTAGCAAAGTTGAAAATAGATGAAGGTATTGTTAACCGAAGCACTGATTTTGAGTCCAGTTTAAATTGAGTAAAGAATTTGTGATTTTTCAGCGATGCATATCGAACGGATTGGAATGTGTTTTAATACAAGAATGTAAAGTGATAGTTTATGCTTTCAGACGGTTAAAGTCACATGAAAGGAACTGTCCGACTGGTGATTTAGAGTCGGCCACATTTTATATATGTGTTGAGAATTTGATAACATCGGTTGTCCAACGAAAAATGTCATATGTTTCCTGATCCCAAGAGTTTAAAGTACCTAATGTCATAGAAGGATCTGAATATAAAATAGTATAGATGGCTTGAACTATTGAAAGATAGTGAACAATTATCGATTAACCTTTGGGAAAGCAGATATAGTTGCAAATGCTTGAATGGAAAACTTTTGATTATTTTGTGAGTATTGGATACATGATTAATCTTATTTGATGAAGGTCTGAATCTAGCTAAATTAGAAGTTAAAGCGATGTTTTCTTTGCAAGATTGAGAACCTCAGGAATGTGATAGTGAGTAATAAACTAAACGAGTACAGTGTGAGATGACTTTTGATTCTGAATTTCAGGTCGGACCTGATGACTGTTATCATTATTCTGACATAGAATTTGCGCACTGAGTAATTTAGAGCGTATGCAGAAAATTTTGCACGAATCTCAGTGGTAGCTCGTTTGTTCATTCAGGAAGTAATAAAATGTACAACTATTTGAAATAGATGTTTTAGTGATCAGGTATGTAACATGATAGATTAGTTGAGTTATATGTTTCAGAGACTATCTGATCAGAACTCGTACAGAAAGTAAAAGTGATTCGTGGTAGTTTAGAATCCACTTCAGATTGTCAGAAAACGTATGTGAATTTAAAACATGAGGATATGAAATTCCCGTTCAGTGATAGCATGCTTCCGAAAGTATTTCCTTGGAAAAAGATTCAAATTTTGTTTTGTGTACCTATGTTGAGATGGTATCGATTGGACTCTTTGAGTATGGATTCTCTGATAGGGATTGAGATTCAACCAATGTATTGTGTAACGAAGAATCGATCGGAATTTTGACACAAGAGATTAAAAAAATTAGGAAATGAAAGCATAACCTTAATGAGGGTTCTTTGGCAGTGTCACGAAATAAAGGAGCCTACGTGGAAATCGAATTTATATTTCGGTAAGATTTTTGGGGATGAAAATCCCTAAATGGGGGAAGAGTCGTAATAGCCCCATTTCGTGTCTAGTCGGAATAGTAGTTTCGAGACCACAAATTTGACGAATAAAAATTCATTTTTATTATATTTTTGCGGTCTACAGTTTTATGGAATGATTTCGTGAAAATTTTGTTCGAAAATTTTGATGTTTGGACACTCAATTTAGTTAAAAGGACTAGATTACAAAAAGTGCAAAACTTGAATTCTATATGTTAAGGGTGTCTAATTGGTATGAGATTTTAAATTGGAGGTCCTTAAATAGTAATTAGACCATTGGTTAAGTTGGTGGACAAAAATGGACATGGTTGGGTATGTTTCTAAAGTTTTTCATTAAGGGAATTTTAGTAATTTGGTAATTAAAATGAATTAAAAAGCCAAATTAAAAGCCAATTCTTCCTCATATTCTTTCCCTTGGCCGAATTTTACAAGGAGAAGCCATGGCTAGGGTTTGTCAAGCTTCCAAGCTCGATTGTAAGTCTGTTCTTGCCCCGCTTTTAATACTCTTTACATTTTTGAAGTCGTTGTAACCCGATCTATCTTTTCTACCACTAATTTAAGATATGATCAAGGTCTAGGGTTTTAGCCATGTTGAATATGTGTGTATTTTGTTGTTTTATGGTAGAAAATTCATGTTTGTTGTTTGTTAAACGACTTTTGCTAAGTGATTTTCGGTAAAAATATTAAAAAGGACTTATTTGTAAAAGTTATAAAACGAGTAGAAAAATGTGAATAAATGTGAAATGTGGGCTGTTATGAGTATAAAAATAGTTTCGGCTAGGCTTGGGTTTTGAAGGAAATTGAATGAAAATCAATTTACGAGCCTAGGGACTAAATTGTAAAATGTCAAAAGTTTAAGGGAAAAATGTAATTTTTCCAGAATGTGACTTTTGGACTGAAATGAATAGTGTGTTGATTAAATTATATGAATTTTGTATTATAGATTAAGAAAAAACGAAGTTCAGGTCTAGATCGGGGGAAAACCAAAGTGTTTGACGATTAGGTCCATTTTCGCTATTTTTGTATCGAGGTAAGTTTGTATGTAAATAATGAAATGTTATAATTGTATTTATAATGTTCTATTATTGCATGAATTGTATGACTAAATCTATGGATGAAATTGACGAAGTTCCAACAAGCAAGTAAATCCTGGTTGAACTTTAGGAATAGATAGGATACAAATGTCATGACATTAGTGTTACTGAAATTTCGTGTAAAACCATATATGGGATATAGCATCAATATGAGACTTCGTATAAGATCGTAGCTGGGCTATTGACATCGATATGAGATTACATGTAAGACCATATCTTGGATATGGCATTGATACAGTATTGTGTGTACGAGATTCCCGAGTATCCTTTAGTATTCTAAATGGTTCAACGGGAAATGTTGATGAAATGTTCAACGGGTATATTGAAAATGAGAAAGTACATGATTATGTTACGAGTTGGTACAGGTATGTACGAAAAACTCAAAGAAAATGGATTCGGTATATGATGAACAATTGGTAAGAATGTGATTGAGTAAGTTGTGCTTGTGAAGCTTAAATGACATTTATGTTCATATGTGTCATGTTGATAATACATGACATTTATGTTCATATGACATTTATGAAGTTTTAATGACATCTCTATAAATAATTGTTAAGTTATTTATATGTCAAATGTATGAATAATATTTTGTATTATTTACATATGAACTTACTAAGCTATATAGCTTTGCCCCCTTTCTTTCCCATGTTTTATTGTGTCATCGAGCTAGCTCGGATTGGACATCGCCGGAGATCCTATCACACTATCAAGCTATCACTTTGGGTATTGATGAATTCAAGTATTTTGAGTTTATGGCATGTATAGGGATTTGGTCTTTGAGTTATGTGTTATTATTAATTTGGCCTTTAATTCATCTTCATAACAGCTGAATTCATTTCTCCCTTTAATGCCAATCCATGTAACAGCTGGTTCAATGATTAGTTCACCTATAAGCACAATTAAACAAGTTAAATGTTTAAACAAGTTAAATGGTTGTAGCAAATTTAATTAAGCTGGAACATATTAATTTATTAAACTAATTAAACTAATTATTTAAACTAAATAAACTAAAAAAAAATTAAAAAAAACTTAATTATTTAAACTAATTATTTAAGCAACTAAAGACAATTAAAACAACTTAATTAATTAAACTAAAATAACCAAACAGATTAAAAGTTTATTCCAACAACTTTTAAGCTCAAAAATGCATAAATTAAGTAGAGCTAAATTTGAGCTGAAACCGAATTAGATATTCTAGCAAGTTGATGCTCAAGCTAAAACTGATTAATGTTAAGCTCAATGAGCTTGGATGAACTATGAACAAACTGAATGAGCTTGTAGCAAATTGCATGGGACACTTGAGTCGGACTTCTTTGATTGTTCGATTATTCCAGCAATTGTTTCCACCCCAAATTTGGTCAATTAAAACCTGCACATAAATTAACAAACTAAAATTAGATTTCATTTTGCACTTGGGCCCCTCGCGTTTAGGCCAATCTCAATGGCGTTGAGTTACGTCGTAACATGATGCGGCCGGGTTTGCATCATACCCTCCCTCTTAAAGACGATTTGTCCTCAAATCGGGCCATTTGCTCGAAAAAAAATTTCATCATCACAAACCTGGAAACTACACAAGACTCGAAAAGGAAACAGATTGGTTGCTTGCCCTCCCTCTTTAGGAGAAATCCAATTCCAAATGTCACCTTCAAAAAAATGAAAGAAGTTAGTGAAAACATGGATGATGAACTCAAAGGAACTTTCTGAAATGTTATGCACAAATTGAACATATGTCCCTATGCCGGGATAAAAAACACGAGTTGGCCTTACCTTTTCAAGATAAATCAAGAATTTCATGTACAGCCACATAGAAGAAACAAGAATCAATTCAAAGTTGTAATCAGGATGCATAAGTTTCATTTTCTTATTTAAAGTCCAAACAACAATTAAACATACATTGTACTCACACTTATCTTCACAAAATTTGTAAGGCTCGATCTCTCTCTATGTCGAACAAGAATGATAAACTCCTGGTTTGAACACACGAGATTGTTCACTCGTTCCAAAATGCGGCACGAATTTCTTAATCACCAACAATTCACACAAGTGAAACAAAGAGAATTCGGGTATGTACATATTCAAACAATCATACATCGTAAATCTTATTTGAACAGACTTGCTCAAACAAGGGGATTTTGCACAACAAATTAAGGAATTCACATTATCAACAGAAACGAGTAGATTAGGCTCTTTAGGCGTCAATTCCTTACCAAACGAAATCAAATTTTTTTTGTGCCAATTCATTTTTACTACATCAACAAACTTGTCAACGCAATAATCATCAATAGTAAGACTCTTCATACCACTTTTAAAAAAAACACTAACAACAACCAGAGAACGAAAATTAACCAATTTAAAGTGAGGAGATCTTTTGAGAACGAATTCATCGGTAATTTTATCAACAACATTCAAATGTGATTGCCATGATTCAATGGCTAAAAACTCCTTACCTTGCTTACCTTTAAGTGCTTGTGGTTCGATTTCACTTTCAAGCTAAAAACTCCTTACCTTGCTTACCTTTAAGCGCTTGTGGTTTGATTTCACTTTCAATCTTACCTTTTTTGATCAAATGGAATCGTCTCTCATCGGAAAGGTAATGAAGTTGAAACTTGTCATTTGAAACTCTAGAAACCTGGAAAGAAGAAACAATACGAGGACAACTCGCAGGTTGGTTAGTAAAAACATTCCTCGCTTTTTCTTGTTCACTTTCATCATTTCCAATCGTTTCTTTTTCAGGCTTTCTTTCTTTTTCCGTAATCCCCTTCATTGTTGAAATCTCACTTTCACTCATAAATTCTCTTTCATTTTCAACAACACTTGTTTCTTGCACTCTTTCTTTTCTTTCTTCAATCTCTTTCTCTTTTTCAATTTTCTTTTCTTTTTCACTTTCTTTTTCTTTTTCTTTCTCTTTTCTTTCAAGCTCTCTTTTCTTTCAATTTCTTTTTTTTATCATTTCTTTTTTTTTTCTTCTCTCAATTTCATTTTCTCGCTTCCTTTCGTTACAAAAAGAAGTTAACACAAAAGATTCAGAACGAGTAGACTTTTGTTGGGTAGAAATGGATAGAGTTACATTTGAAACACGATCACCTCTTTGTGATCGACTCTCCATAGACAAGAACTTTGATGCATACGAAGAATGACTTGTGTTTTCTCATTCGTCACCTTGATAGGCTTCAAACTCAAAGCTTGCATTGTTTCGTCTTGAAATCCTCATGATATAAGAATCACGGTATGGATCTCTTCTCGAATAACCATTGCACATTTGTCTTCGTGATGATCTTATTTCTGTACCTCATCTTGAAGAAACTCGTTCTCGATGGTCTCGTTCCTTGACTCGGTCTAATCGTTCCTTAAGGGTTTGAGCCTTCGATCAAATAGACACTCCATTTCGCACGTGAAGGCTTGGAGTCTAAAATCTGGCACGCCTCCACCAACATTCCTTATAGGTTGAAAACCACTTCCCTCGTTTGGGTTTCTTTCTGGACTTCTTGGCATCTTAAGTTCTCACAAACAAAAACATCACTATTTCTCTCCAAAGAAAATTCACTCACTTGGCTTTTGTTCACCCGAATAGGCTCACTACACTCTTGCCTTTTTCCGCTCATGTTCGTCTCTCTAAGTTCTCAATGGACTACTTGGACAAATCATCAATCGTTGTGGAATTGGCTCGCAAAATTGTTGTTCAGTTTTGGGTAGGAAATGATATTAGGACAAAAGGGTAGGATAGAAAACAAAATGGAGTGAATTAAGAGTGGCCGAATGGTAGGAAATGAACGAATTGATTTGGGCAGCAATGAAATCCCAAGCTAGCTTATTCTTTTTTTTTTAATTTCCAACGAATTTTGTATTCTCAAAAACTGATATTTCACACTTTGAACTTCAATGGATACTGATTTTTTTAATACGTTTTTTATTTTTTATTTATTTTTGATAAAATCACAATCCATAATGCTTAAAACATCGATACTTACTCTAATTTTACTAGCTCTGATACCAAATGATACGAACTTGTTTCGATGATAATTCGAGTCGTTTTAGTTGCCCGATCGTGAAATTAAGTAAACATTGAATTAAATCGAAATAGGTTAGAAATATGGAAAGATAAGTTTGAAAAGACTGAAAGTTAGGTTCGAATAAAGATCTCAAAGATAGTTTAAAAGATGGATGGAAGGTGTTCGGCTAAGGCAAAGGCTGAACCAACAATATATAATGTAACATCCTGAAAAGAGCCTATGCATTTTTGATTTAATTATACGAAATGGTATGTTTTAGGTGTTATGAATGTATTGTGAACATTTTTGGAAACTTGGAAATGCAAGGAAATGATTTAGAAATGTTGAGTTTAAAAGAGGAAAGTAAACATTTTTGGAAACTTGAAAATGTAAGGAAATGCCAAGTTGAAAAGGGGAAACTAAGGCAAGGTGGTCTTAAGAGAAAATGTATGTGAAATATGACATACAAATAGCCCTGGTAAAATGGCTACAAGGCGCCACTTAAGGGCCTAGCAAGTGACGCCACATGCAGGTGCAAAGGGCCTGAGTTCGAGTCGCATGGGAAGCAAATAAAAGAATTTTTATTTTGCTACAAGGAGCAGAGAGGTGGACGGCACTAAGGAACTCAAAAGAAGAGTTTAAATTCTCTTACAATTTCGGCTAAGGGATGGATAAATGATGATTTATTTTTGATTATTTTCAAAGAGATAATTAAAGGATTATTCCTATTAATTTTAAATAAGGTTATCAAAATAGAAGAGTGGTGGCCAAGTAAGGGATTCTCTTGGTGATAATTTCGGCAAACTTGTTTTCAACTCAAGCCCAACCTAATTCGAACTTTCTCCCAAAATCACTTAAAATTTTTCAAAGTGCAAACAAATTTGAACTGGTTTTCTTCGAGGAGCATACCAAATCCGGTCAAGGCTCGTGGGCTGAGTTTGGGGTGTTTCAGTTTGGTATCAGAGCCCAGTTTTAAACTCTCGGCCTGTGGTTTAAAGCCCAAAACTTTTTCAAAATCTAGCCCAAAAGAAATTTGTGGAAATTTTCGAGTTTTTACTGGCACTGCGGCACCTAAGTCTCTCCACCATGATCCACAGGTGTAAGTACTTTTATCCATTTGTGTGATATATTGAATGATCTGTAGAAGGGTAGAAAAGGAATGGAACGTAGATTAGCATGATAAATACTTGAACCCTAGGATTAGCTTTCCCCAACACTTACATAAGACTTAAGTGCCTAACTAAACAACCCTATGGCTAAGTCGCCGAGTTAGGTGTGGCAACCTCTGTGCGCATGTCTAGGATTGGATCTGGAAGAGCCTGGTACTTAAGCAGTCCTAGTGACTCACCTCCTCTTCGCAGAAATCCTACACTGTGTAGCTTTGGTTCACCCTAACCAAAAGGACTTGGTCATAAAGCTAAAACACAATAACTAAAACATGAGGAACTAGCCGTGTTTTTATAAAAACCCTAGCTTTAAAACTCTAAAAATTATTTTTAATTTGTGAGAACTTTTTTTACAAAATTTTTCCGAAAAATTTTCGACTAATGAAATTACAAAAATACCCCTAGTGGTAAAATTACAAAAATGCCCTTGGTTTAGGAAATTTCCAAAATACTCACAGTTTTTATCAAAATTTTCATTACTTTATAAAATGTTCAACAAATCCTAATTTGAAAATTATCAAAAATACCTTGATGTTGGAAAATTACGAAATTGCCCCTAACTTACAAAATTACCAAAATGACCCTAACTTCCAAATTTTTTCCAATATCACCAAAACAGAAAGCAAATTCACAAAAAGAACCCTCAAAGGTCTGCAAATTTTGAAATACCCCTGAATTATTAAACTTTACAAATTTACCCTGGTCTATTACCAAAATACCCCTGAGTTTCAAAATTACCGAAATATCCCTAGATTTCAAAATTTCTAAAAATACCCCGAGAACGCAAAATTACCAAAATACTCTTATTGACAAAATCACCAAGGAACTTTATTTTTAAAAAATTACGAAAATACCCCTGTAGGACAAATAACAAAAATACCCCTGGGCTAGGAACGGACAGAAATGTCCGAAGAGTGAATGTGTATGGGAGATACTATGGAATGGATGTCACTGACTGAATGTTTGAATGAATATATTTCTCTGAATTAGGATAGAAGACATGAAAACTTTGATTGAATCGAAAGAACCACTACTGAGCTTCTATCCATAAAATTTCTTCGCGGATAATCAGTGAAACAAGTACTAATTCATAAAATTTCTATCCACTACTGAGGCAAGGCAACCGGATTTGGTTTATGCAGTTCACCGGAGGGAGGATGGAGACGCACCGGACATCATAACCGGTATGTTCCTTATTCATGGCAAGCCCTATTTTGCTCTTATTGATGTGGGCTCGACCCATTCATATGTTGCATGTAGTATAGTGGAAACACTAGGCCTAGACTCTGAACTTTCTGATAGAGAGATGACTGTAGTAAGCCCATTAGGCCAAACTATAGTGGCGGATAAGATCTTTCGAAATGTACCCCTAGAAGTTCAGGGAGTGAACTTTCGGGCTGACTTAATGGAGTTACCCTTCGGAGAATTTGACCTCATACTTGGTATGGATTGGTTGGGAGAGCACCGGGCCGTGTTGGATTGTGCGGCTAAATGAATGGAACTAAGAACCCCGAAGGGTGAGGTGGTTATCATGATAGGAGAAAGAAGGAACTACTTGTTTAATGTAGTTTCAGCGTTAAAGGCTGAAAGGATGGTTCGGAAAGGGTGCAAGGTGTTTTTAGCCTTCGTAAGTGCGTTAGATGAAAAGGAAGAAGGTGTCAGTGGAGTCAGAACGGTAAGGGACTTCGTGGATGTGTTCCCAGAGGAATTACCAGGAATACCCCTAGATAGGGAGGTGGAATTTGGAATAGATTTGCTACCTGGTACAGCTCCTGTGTTAATCACTCCATACCAAATGGCGCCAAAGGAGTTAGTTGAGCTCAAGGCTCAGATTTAAGAATTGCTGGATCGTGGGTTCATCTGACCCAGTGTGTCTCCGTAGGGAGCACCGGTCCTGTTTGTAAAGAAGAAGGATGGAACTATGCGAATGTGCATAGATTATCGTCAGTTGAATAAACTGACCATCAAGAACAAGTATCCTTTGCCAAGGATAGATGACTTGTTCGATCAGCTAAAGGGGGCAGCTGTGTTTTCGAAGATAGATCTACGGTCGGGATATCATCAGTTGAAGGTAAAAGAGGCAGATATCCATAAGACCGCCTTTAGGATAAGATACGGCCATTATGAGTTTGTAGTAATGCCGTTTGGATTGACGAACGCACCAGCCGCGTTCATGGATATGATGAACCGGGTTTTCCAACCCTACTTGGATAGGTTCGTCGTCGCGTTTATCGATGACATCCTTGTGTATTCAAAGTCGGAGGAGGAGTATGATGAGCACCTACGGATAGTGTTACAAGTATTAAGGGAGAAGAAGCTCTATGCCAAATTCAGCAAGTGTGAATTTTGGCTTAAGGAGGTGGCATTCTTAGGACATGTAGTTTCCGCAGAGGGAATAAGGGTGGATCCTAGGAAGATCGAAACAGTGTTGGACTGGAAACCACCTAGGTCCGTGGTTGAGATCTGAAGTTTCTTAGGTTTGGCAAGCTATTACAGGAGGTTTGTGGAAGGGTTCTCGTCAATAGCCGCGCCTTTGACAAAGTTATTGAGAAAGGAAGTACCCTTTGTATGGACAGATAAGCAACATGAGAGCTTTGAGAAGCTTAAGAAGGTCTTGACAGAAGCTCCAGTTCTAATTCAGCCTGAGGCAGGAAAGGATTTTGTGGTGTATTGTGACGCTTCACATACGGGATTAGGCTGTGTTCTAATCCAAGATAGAAAAGTAGTCGCATATGCGTCTCGACAACTAAGGCCTCATGAGGTTAACTACCCAACTCATGACTTGGAATTGGCGGCAGTGGTCTTCGCTCTTAAGGTGTGGAGGCATTACCTTTATGGAGAAAGAGTTGAACTTAGAAAGTCTTAAGTATCTGTTCACTTAGAAAGAGTTGAACTTAAGACAGCGAAGGTGGGTGGAGCTATTAAAGGATTATGATTGTTCGATCGAGTATCACCCAGGCAAGGTGAATGTGGTAGCGGATGCTCTAAGTCGAAAGGTAGTATCAGATTTGAGGGCGATGTTCGCACACTTAAGTTTGTATGATGATGGAAGTCTGCTGGCAGAATTGCAAGTCAAACCCACGTGGTTGAATGAGGTAAAGGAAAGTTAATTGTTGGATGAGGACTTAAGTGCTAAGCTATAGCAAGTACAGAACAGAGAGTTAGAAGATTATGGTGTTAATGATGAGGGAGTATTGTGCTTCAAGGGAAAGGTCTGTATGCCAAAGGACGAGGAGTTAAGACAAAAGATTCTTCGGGAGGCGCATAGTAGCCTTTATGCCATGCATCCCGGAGGCACTAAGTTGTACAGGGATCTAAGGGAACAGTTTTGGTGGCCTGATCTTAAGCGAGAAGTTATTCAATTCGTAGGAAAATGTCTGACGTGTCAGCAAGTTAAGGCTAAACACCAAGTTCCATCGGGATTACTTCAGCCAATCGAGATTCCACAATGGAAGTGGGAGAGAATTACCATGGATTTCGTTAGTGGGCTTCCCCTTATGCCTACTAAAAAGGACTCGATATGGGTAATAGTGGATCGTTTGACCAAGTCCGCGCATTTCATTCCGATAAGAGTGGATTATTCTCTTCAGAAGTTGGCCAAGTTATATGTGGCAGAAATTGTGAGGTTACACGGAGTGCCGATGTCAATCATTTCGGATAGAGACCCTAAATTTACGTCTCGATTTTGGAGGGCACTTCATCAAGCTTTAGGCACTAAGTTGGATTTCACTACGGCCTTTCATCCACAGTGGGACGGGTAGTCTGAACTGGTAATTCAAGTGTTAGAGGATAGGCTGAGGGGCTGTGTGATGGATTTCCAAGGAAATTGGGAGGACTATTTGCCTTTAGCAGAATTCGCCTACAACAATAGCTACCAAGCTAGTATTAGGATGGCACCGTACGAAGCACTGTATGGTCGAAGGTGTCGGACTCCTACGTGTTGGACGGAATTAGGAGAACGTCGAGTTTTGGGTCTTAAGATTGTGGTCGAATCCGAAGAGAAGGTTGAGGTAATTTGGGCACGGTTGAAGAAAGCATCTGATAGACAAAAGTCGTACACAGACCTCAAACGGAAGGAAATAGAGTTTGAAGTGGGGGACCAAGTGTTCCTGAAAATCTCGCCTTGGAAGAAGATGATGAGGTTTGGTCATAAAGGGAAGTTAAGCCCAAGGTTTATAGGGCCCTATCGAGTGTTGAAGCGAGTTGGACCAGTGGCATATCGGTTAAAGTCGCCACCGGAGTTGAAGTAGATGCACGACGTATTCCATGTTTCCATGCTACATCGATATCGATCAGATCCATCTCACATAGTATCGGTTGAAGAGGTGGAGCTAAGGCCAGACTTATCCTACGAGGAGGAGCCGATTCAGATCTTAGAACGAGACGTGAAAGTGTTACGGAGGAAGTTAGCTCCTCTAGTCAAAGTGTTATGGCGCAACCATGGATCGGAGGAAGCTTCGTGGGAGCTAGAAGAGGCAATGCGATTGCAATACCCTCATTGATTTTAGCCAGGCAATTTCGAGGACGAAATTATTTTAAGGGGGTAGAACTGTAACATCCTGAAAAAGGCCTATGCATTTTTGATTTAATTATATGAAATGGTATGTTTTAGGTGTTATGAATGTATTGTGAACATTTTTGGAAACTTGGAAATGCAAGGAAATGATTTAGAAATGTTGAGTTTAAAAGAGGAAAGTAAACATTTTTGGAAACTTGAAAATGTAAGGAAATGCCAAGTTGAAAAGGGGAAACTAAGGCAAGGTGGTCTTAAGAGAAAATGTATGTGAAATATGACATACAAATAGCCCTGGTAAAATGGCTACAAGGCGCCACTTAAGGGCCTAGCAAGTGACGCCACATGCAGGTGCAAAGGGCCTGAGTTCGAGTCGCATGGGAAGCAAATAAAAGAATTTTTATTTTGCTACAAGGAGCAGAGAGGTGGACGGCACTAAGGAACTCAAAAGAAGAGTTTAAATTCTCTTAAAATTTCGGCTAAGGGATGGATAAATGATGATTTATTTTTTATTATTTTCAAAGAGGTAATTAAAGGATTATTCCTATTAATTTTAAATAAGCTTATCAAAATAGAAGAGTGGTGGCCAAGTAAGGGATTCTCTTGGTGATAATTTCGGCAAAAAGGGAGGAGATTAAGGCTATCATTCATTCTTCTTCCTTTTCCTTCCCATTCTCTGCCGAATTCTCTAAGCAACATCTTCTTTCTCTTTTTCTTTTGTCAACCGAATTCCTCTTGTCCCTAAGTCCACCATTATCGATCCCTCCCAAATCCCATACTTTTCCTTTGAAGCTGAAAACAAGTTCCTTCTAGGCCATAGCCGAATACTCAAGGTAGTCCTAGCCGACTACTCCATTTAAGCCAAGTCGAATATCCCTGTGGTGATAGAGATAGGTGCTGTCGATTTCTTCAGTAGAGGTAAGATCAAGTTTGATTTCTATTCTTTCCTTTAAGGACTTGTCGAAATTTCAAAGGCTAATTCTTATTCTGTGACCGAAATATTAAGGAGAGATTTTGGGATCTTTGCTAGTGTCGACTTTTAAGGGAGATAGTTCGAGATCTAGCCAACCAAGGTAAGTGCATATTCGGCCAAGGGCTATGTAAAGGTGATTTAAATGTTTGAAGTGGATCTAACAGATATCCCGTAGGTTTGGACATCTCCGTAGCCAAGGGATACTTTCGAGATTTGGAAATCGCAAGGTAAGTGCCTAAATACAATCGGCTAAGGCCATGTTTGGTATTCTAGATCTATTTCTTATATGTTTTAAAAGCCGAAAACTAGTTAGGAGTTTTGGTGACTAGCCGATTACAAGGGTGTGCATCACAAAGTTTCGGGACTCGATTCGTAAGTCAATCGGCAGCAAGGTAGGTTTTAAGTGTACTAATCCTATTAGGGTTTGGTCTTATAGCCGAATAGGCTTTTTGCTAACATTTTAAGGTTGGCTAAATGTAGGGATTTAATATCTAAAGCATTAGATCAAGCTTTTCGGGATTTAAGTGAACCGCTAAGTTAATCAGGTGTGTACCCTACACTAATCTTAATAGATTTATGGCTTTAATTTGATATATGTGTTAATATGAAAGTGTAAGAATGTGGCTAAGGTACCATGTTAGGGTACAAAGTACTCAGGTACGTTTCATACTCCTACTAGGATTATGAAATATGTTATATTTAACATGTGATAAGTTATGAGAATGAGAAAGTTGGCATGTTAATGCATAATAAGTATGATATGGGGCATATGGGTTATTGAAAAGGGGAAGTGAATGTGGTGACCTAAGACCACGATAATCTGAATGTGGTTACCTAAGACCACGATACCTAAATATGGTGACCTAAGACCACGATATCTGAATGTGGTGACCTAAGACCACGAATATTTATAAGGGCGATGAGCACGTCGACTGCAGCGACTACCTTCGATAGTGTGTAGCAGATAGAGGGTTGACTTAGTAGTCCCCACGGTGTGCAGGTTGGTACGGGGACGTGTAGTGGATGGCATATAGGTTTGGGTTCGGGTTGCATCATTATTTTGATCTGTTATATGAATTGAAATGTGATATGATTATGTATGCCTGAATTGTTAACTTTAGTGTTGGTTACACATTGAGTCTGTTGACTCACCCCGTTGTGGGAACATGTTTCAGGTGATGAACAGTGATGGACCGGGACGGCAGAGCTTGTGGTGGCCATGCTCAGCTTGAAGTTATTTTATTTTGACATTTTATTTCATTTAAGTACTTTAAAATTATTTTGGTTTGTTTTGATGTAATAAGGCCATAGTGAACTCTTTTATTTCTGTTTTGTTTATTTATCATGTTACGAAATTTTTATTTATTAAAGATTAAGAAAATTTCATTTAAAATAAACTTTAAATATTTTGTCACCTGAAATAAATGGGTTTTCAATATAAAGCAAGCTTGTTTTTAACTCAAGCCCAACCCAATTCGAACTTTCTCCCAAAATCACTTAAAGTTTTTCAAAGTGCAAATGAATTTGAACCGGTTTTCTTCGAGGAGCATACCAGATCCGGTCAAGGCTCGTGGGCCGGGTTTGGGGTGTTTCATATAAGATTGTTGACCCAAGTCTTAAAAGCACTTAGATGGATAATGGTAGGTGAAAATAGCAAAAAAAACCTTGACCCGCTATATATCAAGATAGGAACCAAAGGTATAATAAACGCCATACTTTGGTAAGTGATAAGTTCAAATAACAAGGAAAGAATGACGCCACAAGCTGAGCTTGATAAGTAGTTTCAATCCAAGAGAGAACAATGAGAGTTGAATTCTCACAAAGAACAAAAGTTCATACACTTAGCAAAAAGTCTAACCCAAAATAATTACAAAAACAAACTATTTATAGGCTGAACATGTTCCAACCAAATGGACACAAACTAATCAGCTTAAATGAGTTATTGATGAACTTAATTAACTAATTAAAACTAAAAGACCTTTGAGAAACTATAACATAGATAATGGCTATGAACAGCTTATTTAATCTTCCCAATTAGCTAATAATTAGCTCTAATGAGTTGAATGAATTTGAATCAATGCTTGATCAGCTAAAAAGGTTATAACAGCCTTTTATTTCTTCTTGGACAGTCGAATGGACAGCAGCAACAATTGGCTTAAATTTGGCACATGAACAGCCCCTTTGAATGAATGCTTGAAGAAAACTAATTCAAGGTGTAAATAGATGAATTGGAAACAACCATTAACACATAAGAAAGTGTTTGGAAGCTGAATGGCTTGTGTAATCAACTCTTTTTCCATTAAAATCTTCAAAAAGTTACTTGAATAAGCTCATAATAGCTACTGGCCTTTAATTCATCTTCATAACAGCTGAATTCATTTCTCCCTTTAATGCCAATCCATGTAACAGCTGGTTCAATGACTTATTCACCTATAAGCACAATTAAACAAATTAAATGTTTAAACAAGTTAAATGGTTGTAGCAAATTTAATTAAGCTAAAACATATTAATTGCCGAAATTATTTAAGCAACTAAAAAAAACTAAAAAAACTTAATTAATTAAACTAATTATTTAAGCAACTAAAGATAATTAAAACAACTTAATTAATTAAACTAAAACAACTAAACACATTAAAAGTTTATTCCAACAACTTTTAAGCTCAAAAACGCATAAATTAAATAAAGCAAAATTTGAGCTGAAACCGAATTAGATATTCCAGAAAGTTGATGCTCAAGCTAAAACTGATTAATGTTAAGCTTGGATGAACTATGAACGAACTGAATTAGCTTGTAGCAAATTGCATGGGACACTTGAATTGGACTTCTTTGATTGTTCGATTATTCCAGCAATGGTTTCTACCCCAAATTCGGTCAATTAAAACTTGCACACAACTTAACAAACTAAAATTAGATTTCATTTTGCACTTGGGCCCCTCGTGTTTAGGCCAATCTCGATGGCGTCGAGTTGCGTCGTAACATGATGCGACCAGGTTCGCATCACTTGTTTTTGTCCACACGGGTAGAGGCACGGGTATGTGTCTAGGCCGTGTGTGACACACGGTCTGCCCTATGGGCATGTTTTCTGGCCCTGTGTGCCCTGCACCTTAATTTTGAGAAGCAGAATGTCCACAATTGAGCACTCGGGCAGAGACACGGTGTGTGTCTCAGCCGTGTGTACTACACAGCCTAGCACACGGGCGTGTGGTACGGCCGTGTGGCACAAGTCAGAGAGCACCCTAATTTGAATTCAATCTAAAGCACAGGCGTATCCCTGGTGTCACACGGGCGTGTCCCTTGGACCACACGGGTGTGTGAGCCCCGCTTCTAGCAAAAATTTTCTAAGTTTTATAAAAATTCCCTGAGTTCTCGGTTTGGTCCCGAACCACTTCCAATACATATTTTGGGCCTCGTAGGCTCATAATAGGACTTTATGATTGAACATGAATGGCTTTAATTTGGACGCAAATTTATGACTCAGAATTGTATGAATTCTTGGGTTATAAGTCCGGTAATGCCTCGAGCCCTGTTTCGATATTAAATACGGATAAGGGGTGTTACAAATACGGCCCAATAAGTGTAAAATTTGCTTTTAAAGAGTTGAGTCTAGGTTCAAGTCTTGGCTTTTTCAGAATTTTTAAAATTTGCTCTTAAAAGAATTTGGACATTGGCACATAGGTCTTATTAATTATTGTGCTTGTTTGAAGTCACAAAAAGCCTATTGGTGCAGTAGTTGTGGCGTTTCAAGTGTGGCAAGGGGTTTGAAGTTCGAGTGTTGGCATAGCATGAGGGGGTATTTATTTTGCTGATGGTTCGGCTAGTAGTTGAGTTGCAGTAAAATTCTTATAGATGAGAGATTGGAGAGATTTGAGGAGTGGATTGTGGTACAAATCGTGGAGAGGATTGGGGAGAGATTTTAGGAGGAAATCAAGGAGTTTGCTTGTGGGGAGAGTAGTGCCGAAGTTGGTGTCTAGCTACTCAAAAATTCGGCAGAGACTTCTTTTGGTATAGTTCTTGTTTGGTTTTCTTTCTTTTGGCATTTTTCTTCTTTTTTTTTGTTTCTCCCTAGCCGAATTATTTTTGTGTGTGTGTCCTGGCATTGTAGATCACTTTAGCTGAATATACTATCTCTGGATCATTTCTACTTTCGCCTCTCTTCCTCTTTTCTTAAAGAAATAACCGAACCTTTCTTGTTTTTCTTCTCAACATTTCTCTTTTCCTCTTTGACTGAGTGGCCAATTCTCTCTTTTTCTTTCTCTACTGTGCTAATCGATTTTGGTAGTGGGCTGCGATTTCTTCTTCTGTTCATAACACTTTGGTAAGCCAAATACTATATCATCCCTTTTCCCCTCTCTTTTGTTTCTCTGCTTTTTCAATATTGACTGAATATCATAAATCTTGTCTTGTTATTTCGACACCATTTGGATGATAGTCTCTGACAATCGGTGGAGCATCGACTACCTTGCTTCTCTGCACATCTCTGCTTTCTTCTTGGAATACTTTTTTGGTCGAATACTGTGGGGTAAGTAGGCTTGTTTTGTAGTATTGGCCGAATACTCAATCTGCTCTAACTCTAGTTCTTTGGACTATGTGTATCAATTCAATCCTTGTATTAAATGATTATTGTTAATGAAATCCGTTATATGCGCAGTAAATCGAGAAGAAGGGTGCGATCGTTTTCAACCAGTGATCTAAGGGTAATAGTCGCATAACTTTTGGTCAAGGTAGGTGGTGATATCGGTTTGGGGCTTTAGTGTTAATGATCATGAAAGGATGAAAGATTGATTGTTTTGGGATGATTGTAGGTTGATCGCGCGTGGGGTAATCTGTTTGTTGCGCAAACAGGTGTGTTGTCACACTCCTCTCTTCTGTGAATCAGGAAAAGCCGAAACTTTGACATTTGTGGCCTCACGAGCGTGCGATCGCTCGTGTTGTAAACTGAGCCCACAAATCGTGGGTGATAGACTGTAGAGGCCACCACGAGCATTTTCGTGCTTTTGGACTGATATGGGCCTCGTTTGGCTGAAATAGGCCATGTAGACCCAATGGGCTTGTGGGGCTTAAAATCCATGATAAGTGGCAAATACTAGATTGGGTTATGTAGTTCGCATAGCCGTGACTGGATTTGGGCTAAATGGGCCACATGAGCGTGTGGGCCCACTTGGGCTGAATATTGGGTTTTTGGCCGATTTACATCGTTTTGACTATTTAGGTTATTTGTGTCGCTCGAGGCGATTGTAGACCTTCAGAGAGGTCGTAATCTGCATAAGACCCCAAAATAAGTAAAGTGACCAAAATACCCCTGAAGGGTAAAATTACTATGTTACCCTTAATAGATGGAAATGACCATTTTACCTGTAGAGGTAAGTTGACTAATGAGTGTATGATTATTTGTAGGACTGTACTGAGTAGGACACTTTGCATACATGAACTATTTATGACATGACATACTGCATGGGTTGGGATTCTGATATGGAGGAAATACTATATTGGTGGCTCTGCCACATTCACTGTTACTGGCAGCTCTGCTGCATTATTATTACTGGCAGCTATGTTGTGATATTGGTGTGCTGGCTGGGTGGGTCGATTTTATCCCCACATGGTGTGTTGGTTGGTATGGGTGGTGTGTTGGATGGATTGGGGTGGGTTGCATGTTTGCACCGTACTGATACTGTATTGGGCTTAGGCCCACACTGTTACTGTAATGGGCTAAGGCTCATACTACACTATTACTGATTGGGCTTAGGCCCAGACTGTTACTGCAAATATTGTTACCGATTGACTGATAGGGGATTACACACTGAGTTTTCGTAAACTCACCCTTTCTTTTAACTGTACAGGTAATCCCCATCCTTAGATGATTTGGAGCCGCAAGGGACTCGGAGGTGGCCAAATGATCGCTGATGATCTGCTTTAGACTTGTTTATTTAAGTTTCATATTGGGCTTTTGATTATGTAATAAGGCCATGTTGGATTTAATTTTAATTGGGCTTTGATTTCTTGTTCTAAACTGCCAAACTGACATAAATGAGTTTTCAAAATAATAACTGTTTTCAAGAAAAACAAGCATTTTAAACTTCAAGTTTTTAATTAGAGAAGCTTCCGCGATTTTATTCAGTTTAAGAAACCAACGGTAACAAATATGGCAATCGTTTTGATAAGCTATTTTCAAATTGTAATAACTTAATTTGCCGAATTTTCTCAATCAATAAAAACTAAATCGGTTTTAATTTTAAATACGGATTTTTTTATCAACAAGTCTAAATTTAGAAAAATACTTTGATGTGACACGTTAGATTCAGTCAAACATCTAGGCCAGGTTTGGGGTGTTACATTTAGTGGTATCAGAGCCAAGTTACAAAACTTAGCTGTGGAATGGGTTTTTGAAAAGTTTTTCTAAAAGTGGATTTTAAAGATTGGAAACGTTTTGGAAGATTCATAAGTGTGGCACACCGAGTCTCCGGTGCCAAATCTGTAAGTTTTCCAATATTGTTTAATGTTATAGACTGAGACGTTATACTGAGAAACTACTATGGATAGTAGGACTATACTGTGAAACTCTAGATAGAGGAAACTAATATCGTAGAAGACTAAAAACTGTAGTGAGATCTCGATATGCGAAAATAAACCCCTAATGACTATCTTTCATACCACATTTGTTATTAATTACTATAATTATAATCTGATACATAAGAATTTTAAAACAGATAAAGTGTATATCGAAATGAGCACAAGGGGTACTCGCGAAAGGGGCACACGGGGCCGCTGTAGATGCCGAGGAACTGCTCGGGTTGGGTCTTCAGCGTCGGGCCACAAGCTTGCTAGGGAGGCACTAGCTTCACCGGTGATCGAGACGGGGTCTTACGATCGAACGGTCAGGGATGATGCACTGTCCCAAGCTATGCTCCGCATTTTGGAGAGGGTTGCTGGATCTAGTACTGGTGCAGTGGGCCGAGGGTCAATTTCAGAGCGACTCCAGTCTAATGGAGTGGAAATTTTTAGGGGTATTTCTGGAGGAGCCCCAAATGTGGTAGAATACTGGCTGGAGGCCACTGAAAGAATAATGGACGATCTCGACTATACTGCAGAACAAAAGTTAAAAGGAGCAATGTCCTTATTGAGAGACGAGGCCTATCAGTGGTGGCTTACCGTAAGAGAGGGTACTCAGGTCGACCGGTTAATGTGGGATTTCTTTAAGGCCTTTCAAGAGAAGTATGTAGGCGCAAGTTATGTGGACGCCCGAAGAAGGGAATTTCTGAGCCGGACCTAAGGGAATAAGACAGCGGTAGAATATGAGGTAGAGTTCTTGCGGTTGAGTCTATATGCTTGTGGGATAGTAGCAACTGAGTATTAACGCTATGTGCGATTCGAGGACGGCCTCCGAGATGAGTTATGAGTCTTGATAGCTCCACAAGGGGAGCAAGACTTTTCTGTCCTTGTAGAAAAGGCAAAAATTGCTGAGGATGTGAAGCGCTTTGAGCGCCAGAATCACGAGAAAGATAGGGGCAGAAATAAGAGGGATTCTGGGCCCTCAGGTTCTTCTGAAATGCCTATAAAGAATGCTAGGTTTGATGGGTCAGTTCGGGCTGGAATTTCTGTTGCTATTGCTAGACCGCAGCCTTGCGCTGATTGTGGAAGTTCTTACCAGGGTGAGTGCTAGAAGAGGATTGGGGCGTGCTTCAGATGCGGGTCCATAGATCATCAGGTTAAGAATTGTCCTCAGAGGCTTGTTCAAATGCAAGCTGCAGGTCAGGGTTATGTTCAGCCAGCAAGAGGTGGTCAGCAACCACCGAGAGGCCGTGGGCAGGCCAGGGGTGAAAATGGTGTGGGACGAGGTCGTGGGGCGCTAGGCAGAGGTGCTGGTCACATTGAAGCGAGGCAGCCAGCTCTGGTTTATGCTGTTTGTCACAGAGAGGATGGTGACGCTCTAGACATCATAACCAGCACATTCCTAATTTATAATGTAACATACACTACTTTAGTTGATATCGGGTATACACATTCGTACGTTGCATGCCATGTGTCTGGGACATTGGGCACTCAGTTTGAAAATACTGAGATTGTGATAAGTCCACTAAGACAGTCGGTTAGGGTAAATAAGTTATTTAAAGATGTTAAAGGAATAATATTTCTAGCAGACTTGATGGAGCTACCGTTTGGTGAATTCGACCTAATCTTAGGGATTGATTGGCTGGTAAAACACCGTGCAAGTTTGGATTGTGCTGCTAAGCGTATGGTGTTGAAGACTACAGAGGATGAGGAGGTGGCTGTGATTACGGAGCGAAGGGACTTTTTGTCTAATGTGATCTCGGCATTTAGGGTCAAAAAATTGGTTCGCAAGGGTTGTGAGGCGTTTCTAGCCTATATTAGTGTATCTGATTCTGAGGGTCCTTCTGTTGGAGATATCAGAATAGTTAAGGATTTTTCTGATGTATTTTCTGATGAGCTCCCTAGGTTGCCTTCGAACCATGAAGTGGAATTTGGTACTGAGCTCCTGTCTGGAATAGCTCTAGTGTCCATCGCTCCTTATAGGATAGCACCGAAAGAACTGGTGGAGTTAAAAGCTCAAATCCAAGAACTGCTGGACCGAGGATTCATTCGACCGAGTGTGTCTCCATGGGGAGCACCAATCTTGTTTGTGAAGAAGAAGGATGGATCCATACGTATGTGTATCGATTATCAACATTTGAATAAATTAACTATCAAGAATAAGTATCCTTTTGTCGAGGATAAATGATCTATTTGATCAGCTACAAAGAGCTTCAGTTTTCTCAAAAATAGATCTTCATTCTGGGTACCATCAGCTGAGAGTTAAGGAGGATGATGTGTATAAGACTGCATTTAGGACTCGTTATGGTCATTACGAGTTCTTAGTGATGCCATTTGGGCTGACAAATGCACCAGCTGCTTTCATGGATCTGATGAACCGAGTGTTCCAGCCCTATCTGGATCAGTTTGTAGTAGTATTTATAGACGATATCCCGGTGTATTCGAGAACCGAGGAGGATCATGATGCACATCTTCAAATTGTTCTGCAGGTTCTGAAGGACAAGCAGTTATACGAGAAGTTCAACAAGTGTGAGTTCTGGCTGTGAGAGGTGACATTTCTGGGTCACGTAGTATCTGCCGAGGGGACTAGGGTTGATCCTCGAAAAATTGAAGCCATAATGGATTGGAAACCACCTAAGACCGTATCTGAAATTTGAAGCTTTCTGGGTCTGGCAGGGTATTACAGACATTTTATTGAGGGGTTTTCCTTGATTGCTGCACCTATGACTAAGTTGTTGCATAAAGGGGTACCGTTAACTGGACTGATAAGCAGCAAGAGAGTTTTAAGAAACTGAAAAAAGTTCTAACTGAGGCCCCTGTTTTAACACAGCCAGAGTCTGGAAAGGAATTTACTGTCTACAATGATGCATCACACATTGGATTGGGTTGTGTGCTGATGCAGGAGGGTAAGGTGGTTGCTTATGCATCTCATCAGCTTAAGCCTCACGAGGTAAATTACCCTACTCATGACTTGGAGTTAGTCGTGGTGACATTCGCACTGAAAATTTAGAGATACTATTTATACAGTGAGAAGTGTATTATTTACACAGATCACAAAAGCCTCAAATACCTCCTTATTCAAAAAGGGCTGAATCTTAGACAGCGAAGATGGATAGAGCTGCTTAAGGATTATGACGGCTCGATTTAGTATCACCCTGGTAAGGCTAACATGGTAGCTAACGACCGAGTCAGTAGTAGGGTCAGATTCGATTTAAGAGCAATGTTTGCTCGTCTCAGCTTGTATGATGATGGTAGCTTGTTGGCTGAGCTTCAAGTGAGACCAGTGTAGACTGAGAAAATTAAGGGGAAACAGTTGTTGGATGAGTCATTGATTCCTCGTTTCCGACATGTTGATAATGGAGAGACTGCAGATTTTGGGTTGAATGAGGGAGTACTGTGTTTCAGTGGGAGAGTTTGTGTACTGAGGGATTTTGAGCTGAGGCAGTCTATACGGTGAGAGGCGCATAGTAGTCCATATGCTATACATCCTGGCGGAAACAAGTTATACCGAGATCTTTGTGAGCTATACTGGTGGCCAAGACTGAAACGCGAAGTTACTGATTTTGTGAGTAGGTGCTTGACATGCCAGCAAGTTAAGGCTAAGCATCAGCTGCCTTCTGGGTTACTGCAGCCAATTAAGATTCCACTCTGGAAGTGGGAAAGGGTAACCATGGATTTTGTGAGTAGGCTACCCTTAACGCTTACTAAGAAGGATTCAGTATGGGTTATTGTAGATCGATTGACTAAATCTGCCCATTTTATACCAGTCCGTACTAATTATTCGCTACAGAAGTTGGGAAAGTTGTATGTGGCTGAGATTGTGAGACTCCATGGGGTACCGGTTTCCATCATATCCGATAGAGACCCTTAATTCATATACCGATTTTGGAAGAAATTACACGAGGCTTTGGGTACTAGGTTGAACTTCAGTACTACGTTCCATCCTCAAACAGATGGTCAGTAAGAGAGGGTGATTCAGATACTGGAGGACATGTTAAGAAGTTGTGTAATTGATTTTCGAGGGAGCTGGGAAGACTATTTGCCGCTAGCAGAGTTCGTGTAGAATAATAACTACCAGTCTAGTATTCAAGTGGCACCATACGAGGCAATATATGGTCGTAGGTGTCGCACTCCTACCTGTTGGACTGAGCTGGGCGAGCGGTGAGTTTTGGGGCCAGAGTTAGTTTCTGATACCGAAGAAAAGGTAAAGTTGATTCGAGATCGGTTAAAGGAAGCGTCTGATAGGTAGAAGTTATATGCAGACTTGAAGCATAAGGAAATTGAATACTCTGTGGAGGATTATGTTTTTCTTAAGGTCTCACCGTAGAAGAAAATTCTGAGATTTGGATGGAAGGGCAAGCTGAGCCCCAGATGTATTGGGCCTTACCGAATACTGAAGCGGGTGGGGCCAGTTGCCTATTAGCTTGAGTTACCTACAAAATTAGACATGATTCATGATGTGTTCCACGTCTCCATGCTGAGACGTTACCGCTCTGATCTTACACATGTAGTGTTTGTTGATGAGATTGAGGTTTGGCTAGATCTGACTTTTGAGGAAGAACCAGTACATATATTGGACCGTGAGGTTAAAGTACTAAGGAAGAAATCTATTCCACTGGTTAAAGTGCTTTGGCATAATCACGATATGGAGGAAGCCATGTGGGAACCTGAGGAGGCGATGCGACAACAATACCCTTACCTTTTCTGACCAGGTAAATTTCGGGACTAAAATTTCTTTTAGAAGGTAAAGTTGTAACGCCCCAAAAATATAGGGTCTTTGATTTTGCATGATCTGACATAAATTGTTTGTTTGCTGTAATGGCTAAGTGATTTGGGTGTGTATGAGAAGTTTAGGTTCAAGTCTTGGCTTTTACAGAATTTTTAAAATTTGCTCTTAAAAGAATCTGGACACTGGCACATAGGTCTTATTAATTATTGTGTTTGTTTGAAGTCACAAAAAGCCTATTGGTGTAGTGGTTGTGGCGTTCCAAGTGTGGCAAGGGGTCTGAAGTTCGAGTGTTGGCATAGCATGAGGGGTATTTATTTTGCTGATGGTTTAGCTAGTAGTTGAGTTGCAGCAAAATTCTTATAGATGAGAGATTGGAGAGATTTGAGGAGTGGATTGTGCTGCAAATCATGGAGAGGATTGGGGAGAGATTTTAGGAGGAAATCAAGGAGTTTGCTTATGGGGAGAGTAGTGCCGAAGTTGGTGTCTAGCTTATCAGAAATCCGGTAGAGACTTCTTTTGGTATAGTTCTTGTTCGGTTTTCTTTCTTTTGGCATTTTTCTTTTTTTTTTTTGTTTCTCCCTGGCTGAATTGTTTTTTTTTTTTTGTGTGTGTCTTGGCATTGTAGACCACTTTGGCCAAATATACTATATCTGGATCATTTCTGCTTTCACCTCTCTTCCTCTTTTCTTAAAGAAATAGCTGAACCTTTCTTGTTTTTCTTCTCAACATTTCTCTTTTCCTCTTTGGCTAAGTGGCTGATTCTCTCTTTTTCTTTCTCTGTTGTGCTAATCGGTTTTGGTAGTGGGCGACGATTTTTTCTTCTGTTCATAACACTTTGGGAAGCCAAATACTACATCCTCTCTTTTTCCCCTCTCTTTTGTTTCTCTGCTTTTTCAATATTGGCTTAATATCATAAATCTTGTCTTGTTATTTCAAAACCATTTGGATGATAGTCTCTGACAATCGATGAAGCATCGACTACCTTGCTTCTCTGCACATCTCTGCTTTCTTCTTTGAATACTTCTTTGGCCAAATACTGTGGGGTAAGTAGGCTTGTTTTGTAGTATTGGCCGAATACTCAATCTGCTCTAACTCTAATTCTTTAGACTATGGGTATCAATTCAGGCCTTGTTTTAAATGATTATTGATAATGAAATCTGTTATATGCGCAGTAAATCGAGAAGAAAAGTGTGATCATTTTCAACTAGCGATCTAACAGTAATAGTCGCATAACTTTTGGTCAAGGTAGGTGGTGATATTGGTTTGGGGCTTTAGTGTTAATGATCATGAAAGGATAAAAGATTGATTGTTTTGGGATAATTGTAGGTTGATCGCGCGTGGGGTAATCTGTTCGTTGCGCAAACAGGTGTGTAGTCACACTCCTCTCTTCTGTGAAGCAGCAAAAGCTGAAAAGCCAAAACTTTGTCATTTAAGGCCTCACGAGCATGCGATTGCTTGTGTGCTAAACCAAGCCTACAAATTGTGAGTGATAGACTGTAGAGGCCACCACGAGCGTTCTCGGGCTCTTGGGCTGATATGTGCCTCGTTTGGCTGAAATAGGCTGTGTGGACCCAATGGGCTCCTGGGCCCCTCACGGATAAAATCCACGATAAGTGGCAAATACTGGACTGGATTATGCAGTTCGCATAGCTGTGACTGAATTTGGGCTAAATGGGCCACATGAACGTGTGGGCTTACTTGGGCCGAATAATGGGCCTTGGGCCAATTTACATCGTTTTGACCATTTAGGTTATTTGTGTCGCTCGAGGCGACTGTAGACCTTCAGAGAGGTTGTTATCTGCACCAAGACCCCAAAATAAGTAAAGTGACCAAAATACCTTTAAAAGGTAAAATTACTATGTTACCCCTAATAGATGGAAATGACCATCTTACCTCTAGAGGTAGGTTGACTGATGAATGTATAATTATATGTAAGACTGTACTGGGTGAGACACTTTGCATACACGAACTATTTATGACATGACATACTGCATGGGGTTGGGATTCTGATATGGAGGAAAAGCATCAGATGGTGGCTTTGCCACATTCATCAAGCATCGCGCGATTCTGCTTTGCATATTATTACCGCGCTATTATCTTTGCGATATTGGTGTGTTGGCTGGATGTGTCGATTTTATCCCCACATGGTGTGTTAGTTGGTACGGTTGGTGTGTTGGCTGCATTGGGGTGGGTTGCATGTTTGCACCGTACCGATACTGTATTGGGCTTAGGCCCACATGTTACTGTAATGGGCTAGGGCCTACACTGCACTGTTATTGAATAGGGCTCAGGCCCAGACTGTTATTGCATATATTGTTACCGATTGACTGATAGGGGATTACACAGAGTTTTCGTAAACTTACCCTTTCTTTTGACTGTACAGGTAATCCCCAGCCTTAGACGATTTGTAGCCGCGAGGGACTCGAAGTGGCCAAACGATCGCTGATGATCTGCTTTAGACTTGTTTATTTAAATTTCATATTGGGCTTTTGATTATGTAATAAGGCCATGGTGGATTTAATTTTTAATTGGGCTTTAATTTCTTGTTTTAAACTGCCAAACTAAAATAAATGAGTTTTCAAAATAATAATTGTTTTCAAGAAAAACACGCATTTTAAACTTCAAGTTTTTAATTAGAGAAACTTCTGCGGTTTTATTCAGTTTAAGAAACCAACGGTAACAAATATGGCAATCGTTTTGATAAGCTGTTTTCAAATTGTAATAACTTAATTTACCGAATTTTCTCAATCAATAAAAACTAAATGGATTTTAATTTTAAATATGGATTTTGTTATCAACAAGTTCAAATTTTGAGAAACACTTTGATGTGACACGTCAGGTTTGGTCGTAACGTCTAGGCCGGGTTTGGGGTGTTACAGTTCAGATCATTTCGCATCTGAACTTTACACATATTACTCAGAATATCAAAGTCACAATTAGTACACTCTAGGTGTGCAAGTCTATAATCAAGAATGAACATTCTCATCAAATAGTTTCCATGTACAAATATCATCATCTCATTTTTCATATACCACTTGTCATGTATCATCATTTTCTTGCCTTTCATGTAATATTCTTTCATGTCATATTTCCATATCATATACACCATTCCATGTCAATTTGTCTTAAATTCTTCTTTCCTCCTGTCAGAAATTTACCCTTTGAATTTATTCGAAATAATGATGGATATACAGGTAGTACACACAAGGTGTACAAATTAGGATCCGTTAATTCATATTCAATGGTACCCATAAGGTACTATCTCATAGAGTACACTCTCGAGCCACACATGTAAACAACAGGATTGCCAGTTTAGGATAAATCCATTCTATGACATATGCTCTAAGGAGCTTGACCTGGATTACCCGTCTGGGCTAAATCCAATCCATAATATATGCTCGAGAGGACTTATATCAGGATTACCCGTCTGGCTAAATCCTATTAGAATTGAGGTTGAAGGATTACTCATCCGAGCTAAATCCTATCCGCAACAAATGCAGGACCTTTTTTGTTTTGGGAAATCACATATCCATCAATTTTCCATTTATTCAACCGGTATTTAAATACTTTTCAAGCATTATCGGGCATTTGATTATTTCATACCTCTGTAACAATTATGTAATTCGAGTAAAACACATTTTGCATTCATGTCAAGCATACAAGTAACATTTTATTCATTTACCATTTTATCGGGCATTTTCATTTATCGGGCTATATCGAGTAGGTGATCATTTCACATATTTATGACATTGATAAAATTCACAAACACAACATTTAAATCAAGCATAAAAACATATACAATTTAGTTACACGAACTTACCTCGGCAAAGGTTCGTGTACAAAACATCTACTAATCTGACATTTTCCTCGTTCTAACTCTAAATTTGGTCTATCTGGATCTCTACGAGTAAATTTTACATCAATTTCACATATCTCATATTTATTTGGACTCAATTTACATTCTAGGTAAAATTACCATTTTACCCCTAACTTTTCCATAAATTCCATTATCGTCCCGAGGCTCAGACAATGAAACATGTGCAAATTACTCCCTATTTGAAGCCTAACCAAAGCCCTATTACAAATTTTACAGCACATTTATTCATAAAATTTTAGAATTTTTCATCAAATTTTACAACTTTTCATTTTAGTCCCTAAATCATGTTTTCATCAAAAATCACTTTGCAAAAGTTGTTTATCTATCAATAATCTTCCATTTTCTACCATAAAAATTTAATTTCCAGCATATACATCCATGACCCATTTTTCATATCTTGATAACTTTTCAATTTAATCCCCCAAATAGATAGTTTAGACTATCTCGATTCCAAAAATATCAAAATTACTAAAAACGGGATAAGGAAACTTACCCAATTTGGCCATGAAAGTTTCTTATCTCTCTCCTAGGGTTTCCATGTTTATTTTGGGGAAGAAGATGACATAAAATAAGATGATATCTTTTATCATCTTTTTTTATTGATAAGTATTTTCACTTTCTAATTTAGTCCCTAGCCTTTTTCTAATTTTCCATGGATGAGTCACCAAGAAAAATCTATATACTTTAATGGTCTAATTACCATATAAAGACCTTAATTTTTGAATTCCATAGCTATTTAATCATTATAGCTATTAGAATTTAACTTTCGCATTTTATGCGATTTAGCCCTTCTCGTAATTAAGCACTAAATCGATAAAATTTTCGCACCAAAATTTTCACATGTCATATCTATCATAATACAGACCATATAATAAAATAAAAATAAATTTTATTTTCGGCTCGGATTTGTGGTCCCAAAACCACTGTTCTGATTTCACCGAAAAATGGGCTGTTATAACTCTCCCCTTTAAGAAATTTTCGTCCTCGAAAATTTTACCAGTAAAGAGATTTCAAGATTACTTTTTCATGTGTCATCCAGATTTTCCTAGGTAGCTTTCTCTACATCATATCATTGTCAAAGAACTTTTGCTAAAGCTATCTTTATATTTTTCAACTTTTTTTTCCAATAACTAGAAATTCAGTTAATTTCTTACTGTAAATCATATCATATCAGGCTGAATTTTACATTTATCAAAGCAATAACAGATGATGAGTCTAATCGATACTGTCGTAACATATATACTCATAAAAACATTGTGAATTCTGTAAATCTTTGATAATAATACTAATCAGTACGCAACAGATCTAATTCTTTTCGATGATCTCATATGACTCAGTAAGCCACAGCCTTAATTTTGCCTGAATAGCCAATCTGAATAACTTTCTTTCATGGTAAATTTTTAGAAATACTTTACTACCATCAGAAACTCTATTTCTTTTCATTTCAGATTCACATCAGATTTCTGACGATCAAATACTGCTTTTAAATTGTTTCAGATCATTTTCATCTTTCTTCGGTCTCTAAGAATCAAACCTACTAATGTATCCTTTCTCACTGAACTCTGTCCAAAACATCGGAGTTTTACATTTGTGACCATATAAAACCTTGTACAGTATAATTTTGTACTTGACTGTCAACTATTATAAGTAATTTCAACCCAAGGCAAATACTTTTGATCAAATATTTTTCTCAGTTACCTTCAAATTTCAAGTACACAATATCGAAGTATATCTTCAAAAATCTGAATTATATGTTTAGATTGATCAACCGTCTGAAAATGAAATATGGTACAAAAATGCAACCATATACCCAGAGTTTCTTGTAACTTGTTTCAAAATCAAAATATGAACTATAAATCTCTATCAGAAAATAACAGAAACAAGCACATTATGTAATCTTACAATTTCAAAAATAGGTTATTCAAGCAATCTATCAAGTGAAAAACCTATTCATACCATGATAAGACGTGCAGGCTTCGTCGAACAATCAACAATTACTCAATCCGTATCTTTCTTTTTCATGATCAGGGAGAATCTTGATAAAAAATCCATAGTAACTTCATTCCATTTCCATTTTGGTTTTTTCACTAACTATAACCATCTTGAAAGTATCACTTCTATCTTGCTAATACATCCAGCATTTAAATATAGATTTAGAAATACCACATTTCATTCTGGCTACCAATAAATCTTTTTCAAATAGTTGTGAATTGTATCATTTCCCAGATACACAGACAAAGTACCACTGTGATCATTCATGTAAAATTTTCTGGAAAAGTTCCAAAATCTTCAGTACACGAACTCTGTTTCTGAATAACAAGCATTTATCAGTTCTACTCTAAAATTCTGAATCAGACTTTATTTCACACTGTATTCATTTTAATCTACAAATCATTATCACTTTCTGGGTTTCACTAATATGTGGTAGAAACATCGGTTTAGCTCCATACTCAACTAAAATTAAATTATTATTAGAAAATCACCTTCTATATCCATGGCTTGCAAAATATACAGAGATTTTCTACTCAGAACATTTGTAACTATCTTTGTTCTTTCCAAGTGATATGCAATTATCAAATCACAATCTTTCAACCTTTCAGACCATATACGCTATCTTAGATTGAAATCTTTTAGCAACATCAGTTACTTCAAACTTTTATAATCGGTATATATACAACATTTTTTTTCACCAAACAAGTAATGTTGTCAGATTTCAATACAAAAAAATAGCCGTCAATTCTAGATCATATATCGAGTAATTCTTTCCATGTGGTTTTTAACTGTCTGAAAGTACAGGCTATTACTTTGCCTTACTGCATCAAGATATAGTCTAATCCCATTCAATATTACATTACTGTAATAACAAGTTCCTTACCCAAATTCAGGCTAAATTAGAATCAATACTTTGTTCAACAAAGCTTTCAACTGGTCGAAACTTTATTGATATTTATTGGTCCATTCAACTCTTACATCTTCTCTGTAATAACTATGTCATCAATGTAGCTACTTCAATTATTAACATTGAAGCTTTGAGTTTTTTCAAAACCACAACCATCAGATAGATTCAAAACCATAATGTATTAATATGACCGACATTTCAACTGTATAGATAAAGCAACACTTTAATATTAATAGTGTACCTCAAATCAGAAGAGGGGGAACTAAAAGTGGACCCAATAATAACCAATAAAGTAATTTAGTTTTTATAATCTGTAATCTCTATCACCATACCACATGATTGAGTCAATATTTATTATGGTAATGAATGTAATTACCTCCTACCAATGAATATCTTTCTCAGATAAACCATGTTTAAATAATAGAGAGACTGATGATATCTTAGAGAAAATTCAGAAGAGTAATATCACGAATACATCGGTAGAAACAACTGTGACAAAGATAATATAATTTTGCATATTCATAATTTAGGGCTTTAATCAGTAGAAGTAGAAAATAACATCACAAGAACCTTATCATCAAATCTTATATCAATCGTGATGAATTAGAAAGCCCAAGTATGATAGAACAATTCCACTCATGAATCAACCAGAATTACAGTAATTCCATCTATCATAACTTACTAGCCTTTCAATATGATAAATATTGCATCTGTACATGCACAATTTCATATGCCTCTGAGAATAACAGAGCTCATAGAGTACCTAGAAGAGATTGTTCTAATATACTCAATTATAACAGCTGCATTCAAATATCGGTGCAATTTCATCACCATTCCACTGACTAATAAAGTCATCGATAATATTACATTATTCAGTTCACTGAAAGAGTCAATTCAGAAGAATTTTCGGCCAATCCGTTCTATAAATATTATATCTGGGTAAGTCGTTTACTCATGAACAACTTATTCCTTAACAATGACATCACATAATCAAAATAATTTTCAGAAAAATTTGATATCTCTTTTAGTATTGTCTTTACTTACTAACCCATTCTCATTCTGACTACAACATTAGTCATTTAGCCTTTGAACTCTTTAGTTCCACATTCATGAGCTTAATCCATCTAAATCTTGTAAATTTCATTGTATAACATTATACTGATAAGAGGGTGTCTAACACCTCCTACCCATATTCGTCGCCGGAATAGGGTATGAGGCATTACCTAAGTTTAACGAGTTAATATTATTTTTATTATGAATTCAATATAGTCCTTTTATAAATATCCAATCTTCCCTGCAATTTTAAAACCAACCAATCCAGTCCAATTCAATCCAATTTGATACCAAATCATACTTCTACTATAATTATATTATTTAGCATATTCATCACTGTTTACTTTAATACATACTCATTAAACAAGTTTTAGTATTTATATAATCATCAAACATGTACATGCCATATATATCAAAAAGGAAATTTACAAAAGCTACCGGAGATAATCTTGATAGTGTGATCCTCAGTGTTAATCCGATCCTCCGTATATTTATACGTCAATCTACATGAGACATTGAATACACTCAAGTAAGTTTATAGAAACTTAGTAAGTTCATAGGCATAAAATATAAATATTACCAAACATTCATACACTTATACATTATGTACAATTACTAAGTTCACCTGTCAACCACAATTTGGTGAGTGCTCTTGTATAATCTCACTACCATTTATCCATTTACTTTAACTCTTTTGGGCCCTTTTTTTTTATTTTTATCACTTACCATCCTTAATCAAATTAGGGAACGATTACGGAAAATTGAGTACTTCACTTCCACTTTACCATAGTATAACTATGGTCTTACGTATGATCACTTATCACTTTCCGAAGCCATAGCTCTGCCACGGTCTTATACGGATCACATTTATCACTTGTCACTTGTCACTGATCAGATAAGTGTAGCTAAAGCTACCACTTATCACTTGTCACTTGTCACTGATCAGATAAGTGTAGCTAAAGCTATCACTTATCACTTGTCACTTGCCACTGATCAGATAAGTGTAGCTAAAGCTATCACTTATCACTTGTCACTGATTAGAAGTACTCAAATCCGATGTTCCGTTCAAACTGATCATTTATTCGGTTTTCGCATTGTTGTTTTATTCTCAATTCATCAATAAATATATCTCATCATACATTATATAATTCATGAAATTAACATTAAATCATTAATTTTTCAGCAATATGAACTTACCTGAGTGATTTGCAGAATTTGAGAAAATTCAGGGACTATTCAGCTACTTTTTCTTTTCCTCGACTTGCTTCAGGTTCTCGATCTATCATTGTAAAATCATTCACTTCTCAGTATTGATTTCACCTTTACTCTATTTCACATCCTTAATGATTACAACCCACATATAAGTAACATTGTTTATAATTTCACTATTTACTTATATGGATATTCAAGCTGTCCATCCGTGTCACAGTCACTAAGTTATTCTTATCTTGAGCTACAGAACTTCAATTTAAGATCCACTAATTTTCCCTGAAACTAGACTCACATATCTTCTTACCATAAAATTTTCAGAATTTTTGGTTTAGCCGATAAGTACAGTTTATTCTTTAAAGTTACCCCTGTTTTGCTGTCTGACAGTTCCAACCCTTCTTTACTAAAAATTAATTATCTCCTTGTACAGGATTCAGATGATGTTACCGTTTGTTTCTATTGAAAATAGACTCATTCAGGATTTTAAAAATATAAATTTAAGACCATAATTTTTTTTATAAAATTTTTTATGATTTTTTCAAAATCAAAACAGGGGAACCCGAAATCATTCTGACTTTGTCTCATAAAACCTATTATATCTCATGATTTACAATTCCATTGCTTACACCGTTTCTTCTATAAGAAACTAGACTCAATAAGATTTAATTTCATATTTTATTCATCTTCTAATTCAATTTCTACAATTTTTGATGATTTTTCAAAGTTAGACTACTGCTGCTGTCCAAAACTATTTTAGTGCAAAGTGTTGATTTTCATTTTGCCCCAAACTTCACAGTTCATACAATTCAGTCCTTGATCAATTAACCCCTCAATTAAGATAATTTTTCTAAATTAATACTTTACCTAGTCATTATAAGTTATTTCAAATCTATTGGAATTCAGAATTTCCACATAAAAACCCTAACTTCAAATTCTTTTAAAATTAGGTCTCAAACATTCACTTTCTATTCAATTCTTTCAATAAAATCAGCATATAAACAATTTAAAGTTATAATTCCATGCTAAATCATCATATACTTCCAGAACATATTCATAGCAACTTCCAACTTCATTCATAAAATCTAAAACTAATGAATTCAACAAGTGGACCTAGTTGTAAAAGTCACAAAAACACATAAATTTCAAGAAATAATCAAGAATTGAACTTACTTGCAGTAAAAATATGAAAAACCAGCTTAGGGATAACCCTTCTATGGTGTTTTGCTGATGAGAATGCAGAAAAATAAAGAGAAATCTAGATAATTCCACTTTAGTCCTAGCTTTATTAAGTAAATTTTGGAATATTCCAATTTTGCCCTTAATTCTCCTTATTTTCTGTCTTATTTCATGCCCTTGCCGTCCAGCCCAAATAGACCTTGGGTCTATTTTCCTTTTAAGTCCTCTTTCTTTTATCATTTAAGCTATTTAATCATTTCTTATAACTTTGCATTTGTTGCAAATTAGTCCTTTTTGTTCAATTAACTATCAGAACTTTAAAATTTCTTGACGAAACTTGTAACATCCTAAAAATAGGGCTATTTGGAATGTAATTATTTTTCTTATGTATGAACTACTGTGATATTATTTATGGAATAATAGAGCTTAATTAAAGGCTTTGAGTTAGCTCGGGTTGGGAGAAAAATTTCAGCTTTTAACTTTAAAATGTGGAGCCTTAGCAGGAGGGGGTTATAAGAATAAGTAAGGGTTATTTGACACTAATGAGGCCTTGGAAAAGTGGCAAAGGAAGCCCACTTAAGAGCTAGCATGTGACGCCATCAAAGGGAAGGGAGAGCCTTGGTCTGAGTCACAAATTCTCCTTTTTGTACCTTGTTTGGGACGGCAATAAGAGAGGGAAAAATGCTCAAAATTTGTTTTATTATTAAAGGATAATATGAGCATTTTAAATTGGATTTTTATTTGTTTAATTCTAAGGATAATTGGGATAATATTAGTTTTATGTTGATAATAAGATAATAAGGAGGTATTTTATTTTTTAAATTACCATGGGATAATCAAGGATTTTATTTGATTAAAAAGGGATTTTATGGAGGATAAATGAGGATATTATTTAGATTATTAATTAGATATTATAGGATTTTTATATGGTTAATTCCATGAGGAAAAGAAGGCATTTGTTAATTCAAACTCTTTTGAATTATTTCAAATCAAGAGATGGCCAAAATTTGAACTCTTCCTATGAAGAGTGGACTGCAAGCTATATAGGAAGTGCAAATCCTTTATAAACCCCCATCTACCATCTTGATTTCTTTTTTTAGAATCCTTTACAAGTAGCCAAATTCTCTAAACTAGTTTCCATCGATTTTTCTCCTTCTTCAAAGTTAAGAACCATCTCCATCTCTTAGTCTCTGCGAATCTTTATCTTCTTGTTCCTCTCTTCCCCTCTTTATTGGTCGAATATCCACCACTATTGTCGCCAAACTTCTTTCTCTCGATTTGGAAGCCTCTAGCCGAATCTCCGATTACTTCTTTAATAGCTTTGGTCAGTATATCAAAGTGGTTTGATCTCTTCAAGAAATTTGTTGTCGGTCGATTGGAAAAGGTGAGTAGCCATAGCCGAATACTATTCTTCTCTTTTCTCTTATGTTCGTCGATTTGGATTTAAGGAAAAGCCGAAATCCAAGCATATTCTAATGGTTGGCTAAACTTTCTTTTGAAGCCGATTTCACCAAAGACTCAGGAATCTCAAGACAAGTGGATCCGAACCATCTTTCTTTGTCAAATCGATTTGGTAAGTGAGGTAAGGACCTATGTTAGTATTTGAAAGTCAAGGTTAAGGTTATTGATATTGTTAAATGACTTATTGTAGTTGGAGAACCAGATTCGTGATTCGGGTGTCAAGATAGTAGTCAAAACGCGTGTGGGTAAGATAAACCCTTTGAAATTAGTTGGTTGGCCGAATAGGCTATGTCACTAACCCCATGTTTGGCCGAATATATAGGCAAGAGGATTAAGGTGATCGAGTGACGTTTGGGACTTAGAACCTTCGTTGGTGACAGGTGTGTACATACACACCATATAACTTATTAACTATGCTAAGTAATGGGAATGCTAACTTGATTTATGTAGCAAGGGCTTGAATACCATAACGGTATAAGTGGTGAATCAGGTAAGTACCTGTGCATATGATTTCACTATTTTATGCTTTTGGGAAGCATGTTGTGTTGATACATATGGTAAATCTGTGTATGATTGTTGACTATGTGGGTTGATTGAGTGGAGGGGGCAGTATATTCGTGCCGACGGGCACCAGTGTTTTGGTAACACACCGTGACTACGGTCACCAGAGGTTTGGTACCTCCAGAGTTTTGGTACCTCAAAGCGACTTGTCCCTGTGGTTAACACCACCGTGGGTTGGCCCCACTTGAGATATGGGATCGATCGTCGCCGGTGATTTGGTATCACACGATGGGTTGGCCCCATCACCCGATTTATGTCTACGGACACCGGTGTTTTGGTAACACATTGTGACTATATGTCACAGTGGTTTGGCACCACCAAAGTGGTTTGGTACCACGGGGGTAGACAGTGGCGTATGGCTGGCTAGGTTGGGACACATGATATTTTGCATATTAATTGTTATATGTTGTGTATGAAAAATGTTTTTAAAACGGGGGAAGGGTTACATACTGAGTCTTGGTGACTCACCTTCTCCTTTATATTTTTCAGGTGACACGTAGATCGCGGATATGGAGCCGGGTTGACTCGAGGTGGCCATGCAGTGGGATTTAAATTTTAACAGACTCTGAATTTCAGTTTATTTATTTTTGGATTGTTGGTTTAAATTTTATTGCGGATGTAATAAGGCCTCCTAGCATTTTTTATTTTTATTTTATTTTATGCTGGAATATTTGTTTTAATTATCTACTTATGAAATGAGTAAAAAGGGGTTTCTAAACTAAATTCGTGAATTTTTTTTATCGAGCCATCGGGCAGATTTGAAATTTTAAAAATAACTTGACCTAATTAAATTTTCAATTAAATCTAAGTATGGCTTTTAGCAATACCACTAAATAAAGGGTTTTCGAAACTTAAGTTGGTTTTTGAAAAAAAAGATTTTCAAAATATTTTCCTTGTAACAGACTAGATTCGGCCATAGCGTTTGGGCCGGGTTTGGGTTGTTACAAAACTTTAATACTAACTTATTAACACTCCATAAATATTTATAAAATATTTATGGCTAGATTAAAAATCTCCGAGGTCTCGATTTTTTTTCGAATACACTATTTACTATTTCAATTTTTTTTAACTTCACATTTAACTTATACTCACTAAATTAATAATATTTTCTACTCACTTGTCGGATTTAGTGACCTGGAATCACCTTCCGATACCACTGAAAATTTAGTCTATTACAGGTTGGAGATCATAAGCCTCAAAATTTAACTTTCATATATATGCTCATATAACATAACATTTATCATTCTCATGTACTATAAAACATTTATCCATACCTTTTTTAATTCTATTTTATCATCAGAAACATTTTACTCAAATACTTGAGTATCTCTTTCGGAGTCACGGAATTAGCTTGGTTGGAAAGCATCTCTGACTATTTGCAAAATAATTTTCATCAGAGTCGGGAGATATCACACTATCACAGGTTATATAATAGCATGTATTTCTAGACTCCACATATGCTACGTCCAGCCCGAGAACCGACTAAACCATAGCTCTGATACCAATAAATGTAATACCTCTAACCCGTATCCATCGCCAGAACAGGGTTTCGAGGCATTACCAAAACTTCCCAGAACATTCTCAGATAAATCATGTCAATCACTAATCATTAACCGAGATCATTAGTAACGTTCCTTAGATGGACCCTCGAGGTCCAATACGAGCATTGGAATCGATTTGGGACTTAATCAAAAACTCTAAAATTTTTTGTGACATTTTAAAAATTTTCCAAGGTGCAGGGCTCACACACCCGTGTGATCCAAGGGACACGTGCTGTGTTACCCTTAAACACGCTCGTGCCTCAAGTCGTGTCCGATTTAGGTTGCTCTCTGACTTGCATCACACGGCCATACCACACGCCCGTGTGCTAAGCCGTGTGGTTAATTAATTCAATTCAAATTAGGTGTAGGTTTCACACAGCTAAGACACACACCCGTGTTCAAGGCCGTGTCACCCACACGGCTGAGACACACGCTCGTGTCCTTACTCCTGTACTCAATTCTGAGCATTTTATTTTCTTGAATTTAAGGTGCAGGGGACACACGGCCTGGCTATACGCCCATGGGGTAGGCTGTGTGCTAGACACACGCCCGTGTGTCTACCGTGTGGACAAAATCAAGCCATTTTCTAGCCTCATTATTCACCTAAATTTACCATGTTCCTGCACTAAAACATACCAAATATAATCCAAGTAAGCATTCAAATAAACAAATTTCATCATTCAACATGGCCTATCATTGCATCATACATGTTTACTATCCTACCTTAGTTCAATTCATGTGTTAAATATGATTTGATCAACTACTTAACATATACATATGGTTACCATAGCATAATATTACAAGTATATCTAAACAACCATTACTAGCCATTCCAATGGCTAGACTACAAGCATCATTTACTTTTACATTCTAATATGGCTAACATATCCTATACATGCCATTACAATTTCAATTGAATTACCATACTATACCGACATGGGTCGATGGATAGAGTGAGTGATCTCTACCGAGCTTCTAATCCAACGAGCTTCCAATTTACTCTAAAACAGGGGAAAGATAAAACAGAGTAAGCATTACATGCTTAGTAAGTTCGTATAATATGGTATTTAACTTACCATTCATTCTATCTTGAGGTAACTATGTAAGGCACATTCATCCAATTTGACATCAAGCCCTATACACATCCTCATTGCCCTTGTTAGTCATATATTCCATAGTACTATAAGGACATGTATGGGCTCAACAATAATCAAGTTTCCAAGCACATATGCTTTCCACATCACGTATTCATTCAACATACATAATTCATCTCATTATTTCGAGTATAATTTCATAATAATTCATTTCGAGTTCAGATCAATTTGTATCAGAACTTTACACATATTACTTAGAATATCAAAGTCACGATTAGTACACTTTAGGTGTACAAGTCTATAATCAAGAATGAACATTCTCATCAAATAGTTTCCATGTACAAATATCATCATCTCATATTTCATATACCACTTGTCATGTATAATCATTTTCTTGCCTTTCATGTAATATTCTTTCATGTCATATTTCCATATCATATACACCATTCCATGTCAATTTGTCTTAAATTCATATTTGCTCTTGTCAAAAATTTACCCTTTGAATTTATTTGAAATATCAATGGATACACAGGCAGTACACTCAAGGTGTACAAATTAGGATTCGTTAATTCATATTCAATGGTACCCATAAGGTACTATCTCATAGAGTACACTCTCGAGCTACACTTGTAAACAACATGATTACCAGTCTAGGCTAAATCCTTTTTATGACATATGCTCTAAGGAGCTTAATCTGGATTACCCGTCCGGGCTAAATCCAATCCATAATATATGCTCGAGAGGTCTTGATACTTATATCAAGATTAGCCATCCAGCTAAATCCTATCGAAATTGAGGTTAAAGGATCACTCATCCGAGCTAAATCCTATCCATAACAAATGCAGGACCTCTTTCGTTTCGAGAAATCACATATCTATCGATTTTCCATTTATTCAACTGGGATTTAAACACTTTTCAAGCATTATCGGGCATTTGATTATTTCATACCTCTGTAACATTTATGTAATTTGAGTAAAACACATTCCGTATTCATGTTAAGCATACAAGTAACATTTTATTCATTTACCATTTTATCGGGCATTTTCATTTATCGGGCTATATCGAGTAGGTGATCATTTCACATATTTATGACATTGATAAAATTCACAAACACAACATTGAAATCAAGCATAAAAAATTAATTTGGTCTGCCTTTTAGCACGTTCTCTTTGTCTGCCTTTTGGCACGTTTCTTTGAGATCTAAATCTTTATTTTGTCATCCATCGAGTGTTAGTCTGTCTTCGCTATAGTTCTGATTGGTTTTTCTCTCGTGGTCTTATGGAAGACGATCTGGCGAATTTGAGTCTACTGGATGAATAGGAAGAAGCTTTTGTCGAGAATGTAGTGGTGGTGGAATGTTCTTATCAATGCTGTTTGGTGGGGCACTGTTTGACTGACAGCATCATCCATTTTCACTCGCTTTGAAACACAATGGCAAATATTTGGCACCCCCTTGGCGGTATTTGCATCACTGGTTTAGGGGACAAGAAGTACCTTTTTCAATTTTTCCATGAGGTTGACATCCAAAGGGTTCTTGCTGGCACATCGTGGTTCTTTAATAACCATCTGCTAATAATACAAAGACTTCCTATTGGAATTAAACCATCAGATGTGCCGTTAAATTTCTCTGACTTCTGGGTACAGGTACATGATTTGCCTGCAGGTTTGATGACTGAAGCAATGGCTAAACAGTTTGGTGATTTCTGTAAAAAATTTAAAGAATATGATGCTGCTACTCTGACTTCGGGATTCAAGAACTACATACGAATTTAGGTGTGCTTAAATGTCTCTGTTCCCTTGAAGCGAAAGAAAAAGATACAGTTTAGGACGTCCATGATTGTTTATGCCCATTTCAAATATGAAAAACTCAGTTTATTCTACTTTATCTGCGAAAAATTGGGGCATGGAGAAAGCTATTGTCCTTATAGATTGTGAATCGAGCCTTCAAAAATTGTTTTTGGTTAGGATCTTTCATTACAGGCGGAGTCAAGGTGGCGGAACAGGGCGACAAACAGATGGTTACGCGATGCAGATGGTTCTTAGTTTGCTGATGGAAGTTGGAAATTCTCCAATTTTGGTAATTCATTATATGTGGAGAAAGATACGGGGCGAAAAATGGAAGGAAATTATGGGAATCATATTTTAAATTACAATTTAAATCTACCAGATTCCAATCAACAATTTATCGCAAATAGGCACAATAAGAGGCGATATTGGAGCAAGGAGGATTTGCTTAAAAATGGAATGATGAATGGGCCCATGGAAAATACTTTGGAGGTGAAAAATGACCCAATTGCAATATTAGAGGGTAAGAAACGACAGCGAACTGTAGAAGGCCTAATGGACTCTTTGGGTTCAGAATATCGGCTAGCTCTAGTGACCAGAGCAGCCGGGCGCTATGAAAATCCTAAGATGGAATGTTCGTGGTTTAGGGGGGCCACGGACTGTTACGAGGCTCAAGAATAAATTGTGAGCCATTAATCCCCGAATTTTGTTTCTTATTGAAACAAAATTAAGTGTTAAGAAGAAGGAATTGGTCAGAATGAGGTGTGGGTTTGAGAACGGAATTGATATTGGGGCCATAGGTACAAAAGGGGGTTTATCATTGGGCTGGAAAGGGAAATCGTTTGTTGCCCTGAAGAGCTTCTCTTCTTTCAATATTGATGTTGAGGTTCAGGAGGAGGAATGTGGCGCCAAGTGGCGCTTGACGGGGTTTTATAGGAACCCAGATGAATGTTACAGAACTACGTCTTGGAATCTGTTGAGACAGTTAAACTACGACTACAATACTCCCTGAGTCGTGTTGGGGGACTTTAATGAAATTGTGAATTCTTTCGAAAAGAAAGGCAGACGTCTTCGTTCAGAATGTCAGATGCGAAACTTTCGTATGGCTTTAGAGGATTGCAATCTAAATGATTTAGGATTCACTGGCCGGTGGTTCACATGGGAAAGAGGTAGATTTGTTACTTCTAATATAAGAGAGCGTTTGGACCGTGGAGTCACTACCTTAAGGTGGATAGAGTTATTTCTATTATATCAGGTTGAACATTTAAGTCATTCATTTTCCGATCACTGCCCTGTTCTGCTTAATACTATGGGAGGGAGATGGGATGATCAAAGATACAGTTCAAAGACGTTCCGGTTTGAGACTAAATGGTGCCTTGATAGTTCCTTTGAGGAAATGTTTCGGAAATGGTGGAATGATACTAATGGGAGCATACCGAATAAGTTGGAGATTTTGAGTCGCCAAATGCTAAATTGGAATAAAGCCAGAAGTAAAGAAGAGAAGAGAGGTCGTGTTGCTTTGGAAGAAAGGTTGATTTATCTTTATAATCAGGACATATCGGATGAGAATTTAGCTGAAATTTCGGATATCCAGTTGGGGCTTAATTTAGAGACTGATAAGGAAGAGTTATTTTGGGAGCAAAGGGCTCGTGATAATTAGTTGAAGAATGGTGACCGGAATACCAATTTTTTTCATAAGACTGCCAACCAACGTCAGTTCCAAATCCAAATAACTGAATTGTAAAATGAAAATGGTGAAAGGTACAAAACGACAGAAGAAATCCTTCAGATTGCTTCAGATTATTTTGACAAACTTTTTACTACTTCAGAGATGAGTTTCAATTAGCATTTATTTGGACTGGTAAATAAAAGAGTCTTTGATTGTATAAATGCGGATCTTTTCAACCAGTTCACAGAGGATTATATTTCTAGTGCAGTAAAGACGATGACACCTTTGAAAGCTCCCGGGGTGGATGGTTTTCCTGCATTTTTCTTCCAAAGATATTGGCACATTGTTGGGCCAGACGTCTCACATTATTATCTTGATATTTTGAACGGCCAATTGGAAGCAGGAGAAATCAATAAAACTCGTATTATTTTAATACCTAAGGTTGAAAAGCCGAAGAATATGACACAATTCAGACCCATAAGCCTTTGTAACGTTGTTTACAAAATCATTGCGAAAGTTCTGGTCCATCGCATGAGTAATATATTGGGAGATTGCATCAATGAAGCTCAAGGAGCTTTTACCTCTGGGAGACTTATTTCAGATAATGTTCTGATTGCTTATGAGGTCTTGCATTCGCTTAAGATGAAGAAGAGAAGCAAGAAAGGGAACTTTGCTCTAAAGTTAGATATGAGCAAAGCATACGACCGTGTTGAATGGGATTTTCTAGCAGGGATGATGAAGCATTTAGGTTTTCACGACGATTGGATCATTCTTATTATGAGGTGCGTATGCTCGGTTTCTTATTCTGTTTGCCTCAACGGTATGCACAGCGATTGGTTTTCCCCTTCACGCGGACTGAGACAAGGTGACCCTCTCAGTCCTTATTTATTTTTGATTTGTGCTGAAGGTTTTTCTACGCTCCTTCAAGAAGCTAAACAAAAGGGTTGCATGGCGGGAGCCCCTATTGGTAGGGAGCATTTTTCTATTAACCATTTATTTTTCGCAGATGATTGCATCCTTTTTGGCGATGTCTCGAGTGAAGGTGCTAGAGTGGTTCGCGATGTTATTCATGAGTATGAGATGATTTCTGGGCAAAGGGTGAATTACGATAAATCCTTAATTTATTTCGGTGCTAATATGGACGTCGATGTTAAGGAGGATATTACAAGATTGTTGGGGGTTCAGGTAGCCTCGAGTCCTGAAAAATATTTGGGGTTGCCTATGATGGTTGGTAGAAGGAAAACATGGGCTTTTGCTAATTTCGTCGATAGGTTCAGAAAACGTGTTGAAGGGTGGAGCCTATGGTATCTGTCAATGGGTGGTAAGGAGGTTTTTATTAAGTCGATTTTACAGGTAACGCCAATTTATGCTATGCAATGTTTCCTTTTCCCTAAATGTTTATGCGGAAAGCTCGAAAATATTATGAATAAATTCTGGTGGTCTAATAACAAAATGATGAAGGGTATCCTTTGGAGTTGTTGGGAAAAGCTTTGTAAGCCGAAGTGCGAGGGGGGACTTGGTTTCAAAAATTTGGAGTTGTTTAATAAGCATTATTAACAAAGCAAGTTTGGCGTATTTTAACTCAGCCTTATTGCTTGTTAGCTAGAGTTTTAAAAGCCTGTTATTTTTTGTTTTCAGATATCTTATCAGCGAAAATTGGCTCTTACCCATCACTCACCTGGAGAAGTATCTGTAGTGCCAGAGAATTAATCGAGGAAGGCGTGTTGTGGCGGGTTGGCAAAGGTGATCATATCAACATCTGGAATGATCCCTGGTTACCTGGGAGAGAGAATAACAGAGTTGTAATTTAGGATATTAGATCTAGATGGACATCTGTTAATCAACTCATTGAGACTGAATCTGGTACCTGGAATAGGGAATTGATTCACTACTTATTTGATGAGGACACAACAACTCGTATCTTTTCTATTCCTATCTCTGGGGGTAGATAAGACGATTTCCTTGCTTGGAAGCATGACCGATCTGGAGAATATACAGTGAAAAGTGGATATCGAGTTCTTAATACAAACTGTTTGCAAATCAGTACAGACAGAGACTTTAACGATGATGACTACAAAGACTTTTACAATGTACTATGGTCTCTCAACATTCCAGAGAAGATTAAAATCCACAACTGAAGAGTTTTCAACGATATGCTACCACATTTAAGTAATTTGGCGAGAAGAACTTTGGTTGTTGATTTTGCTTGTCCACTTTGCAAGGCAGATCGAGAAGATAGGGATCATCTATTGTGGGATTGCGACATCTTGCAAGGTGTGTGGTCCTCTCTCAAGGTAAAGGTACAGTTGTTTGATGAGTCGTTGTGTTGTAAGCAAAGATTTGCTAAAACCTTCTCTACAACAAATGAACAACAAAGACGTATCATTGCAATATCTTTATGGGGGATATGGTATTGACGGAATAAATTAGTCCATGAAAGGGTGAAATTCTCAATGCAAGAAATGATAGGGTTTATTCGTGGTTATACTCAATAACTTGATCTCTGTCAGGAGAGTCTTCACCTACCCCAAAAAGCTATGACAAAGGATCTTTAGAGACCTCCGGATAATGGTGTTATTAAACTAAATTTCGATGCCTCTTTCCAGAAATATGACGATTTAGCCACAGTTGCAGTTGTTGCCAGAGATTCGATGGGAGAAATTACAGGAGCAAAAACTTATCTGTTTGAAAATGTGGCAGATCCGTTGTTGCAGAAGCAAGGGCATGTGAAAGGGCACTTTTGTTTGTGGTGAAGATGAACTTTCGACGATTGATTGTTGAAGGTGATTCCCTGTCAGTTATTAAAAGCATCAAGAAGAATAACTCAGATAAATCGGTACTCAGGCCGATTACTCAACATATTGTTCAGTTGGGTATGTGCTTTGAGGAAATCTCTTACCTTTATGTGCCCCGAACGATCAATGGAGTGGCTCACACTCTAGCGTTAGAAGGTCGGAGGAATAAGTTCTATGGTTGCTGGGTTAATGGAGTTCTAGATTCCGTGAAGATGCTAGCAAGAGAAGATCGATTGGCATGGAATTTGATTCACTGATGTGTTTCGGCTTGGAATATTGGAGAAGGTTCTTTGAATCTCCAGATCGGGTTCTAAGCAATGACTCTTCCCATTAGACTGGTTCTGCTAAATGAGAGTTTTTTTTGGGGCTGATTTCTTTTGGAAGATGGTTCATTTAATAGCTGGCTTCATGATGTTTGTTTTTGGCTTTTCGTTTTTTTTATTATTATTGTTGCGTGCCAGTTGTTTTTGCTTTATGTTTTGTTTTTTCAGACTGCAGGCATTTATGGTTTTTTTGCTTTTTCCTGAGCCAGCATTAATAAATCAGTCCTTTCATTCCCCCCCAAAAAAAATCAAGCATAAAAACATATACAATTTAGTTACACGAACTTACCTTGGCAAATGTTCGTGTACAAAACATCTATTAATCCGACATTTTCCTCTTTTTCCTCGTTCTAATTTCGAATTTGGTCTTTCCGGATCTATACGAGTAATTTTACATCAATTTCACATATCTCATATTTATTTGGACTCAATTTACATTCTAGGCAAAATTACTATTTTGCCCCTAACTTTTCCATAAATTCCATTTTCGTCTCGAGGCTCGGAAAATGAAACTTGTGCAAATTACTCCCTATTCCAAGCCTAACCAAAGCCCTATTACAAATTTTACAGAACATGTATTCATAAAATTTTAGAATTTTTCATCAAATTTTACAACTTTTCATTTTAGTCCCTAAATAATGTTTTCATCAAAAATCACTTTGTAAAAGTTGTTTATCTATCAATAATCTTTCATTTTCTACCATAAAATTTTAGTTTCCAGCATATACATCCATGACCCATTTTTCATATCTTGATAACTTTTCAATTTAATCCCCCCAAATAGATAGTTTAGACTATCCCGATTCCAAAACTATCAAAATTACTAAAAACGGGATAAGGAAACTTACCCAATTTGGCCATATAAGTTTTTTCTCTCTCTCCTAGGGTTTCCATGTTTATTTTGGGGAAGAAGATGACATAAAATAAGATGATATCTTTTGTCATCTTTTTTTATTAATAAGTATTTTCACTTTCCAATTTAGTCCCTAGCCTTTTTTCTCATTTTCCATGGATGAGTCACCAAGAAAAATCTACATACATTTCTTAATGGTCTAATTACCATATAAGGACCTTAAGTTTTGAATTCGATAGCTATTTAATCTTTATAGCTACTAGAATTCAACTTTTGCATTTTATGCGATTTAGTCCTTCTCGTAATTAAGCAATAAATCAATAAAATTTTCATATCAAAATTTTCACATGTCATATCTATCATAATACAGACCATATAATAAAATAAAAATAAATTTTATTTTCGGCTCGGATTTGTGTTTCCGAAATCACTGTTCCAATTTTACCAAAAAAATGGATTGTTACAAAAACTTTAAAATAATTTAGTGATTATTCTGAAACTCTTTAAAATTTAATGACCAAAAAGTAAATGTATTAATAATTTAAAAATATTAATATAATTTAACCAATTTTATTTAAAATGATGATATAATATACAATTTCAACTTTTCATTGGGTAGTAAAAGCTAACAAATCCATAATCCAACATATTTAAGTAAATCAATGTTTTATTTTACAAGGGGTGTTTTAAAATTACAATATTTATACCAACCATGCCATAAGCTTTGCACAGCATCAACAAAGAAACCCTAAAAGCAGACGACTTCCTTGTAGTGGAGTCTTCTAGATCCTTCCAAAAATATTAGTTTTATATATCTCTCCCATATTCTGGATTCTTCTACCTCCCCGCCGCGAACCCTCCAGAGCGGCCCTCCCACCCAATTGCTTCTTTTAAGCTCTCTCTTCCATTATTATCCTCACATCTCTCTCAATCCCTAATACACCCTCGTCTTGATTTTTTCATCAATGGCCAAGTACGGCGAAGGCGACAAGCGCTGGATCGTGGAGGAAAGACCCGACGGTGCTAACGTCCACAACTGGCACTGGGCTGAAACCGATTGCCTTCCCTGGTCGAAAACGTTCTTCACCAAATCGCTTTCGGATCTCACCATCCTGGACGGCCAAGGCAATCTCCGCATCAAGACCAAGAAGGTCGAAAAGGTCGACGGCGAAGCCTATGTTAATATTCGCAAGGGTAAAGTCATTCCCGGATATGAGATCAGTTTGAGTGTATCCTGGGAAGGCGAAGCCAAAGATGGCGAAGGGAAGACGCTGTTGAAAGCTGAAGGTAACCTCGAGATTCCGTACATTTCGGATGAAAATGCTGACGAGGATCCGGAAGTTAAGGTGACGGTTAAAGACGAAGGACCCATTGGCAAAGCCTTGAAGGAAGCGATGCTGGCCAAAGGGAAGGCTTTGGTTTTGGAGAAAGTGAGGGATTTTGTTCAAGCTATGGCGAAAGGTGGCCCCGTTAAAGATGAATTGGAAGCCAAGAAATCGGCTCCCAAAACTAATACTACTAGTAGTAATAGTAACTCAGCTGCTGTGTCTAAGGAGAAAGTTGGGGTGGAAAAGGAAGCCAAAAAGGAAGTGAAGAAGGAAGGGAAGAAAGGGTTTAAGACGATTACAATGTCGGAGAAGTTTAATTGTAGAGCTAAGGATATGTATGAGATTTTGATGGATGAGAATAGATGGAAAGGGTTTACTCAGAGTAATGCTAGGATAAGTAAAGAAGTGGGTGGTCAATTTAGTATTTTCGATGGATCGGTTACTGGTATTAACTTGGAGTTGCAAGAGGGGAAGTTGATTGCTCAGCGATGGAGATTTGGGAGTTGGCCCGACGGGATTGATTCTACTGTAAGTTTAATGGATTCCACTTTTGCCTGTTCTCCAGGTTTTTGGGAATACAGTGTGGTCGAATGATGGCTTATCTTTAATGGGTTGTTGTTGCAGGTAAGACTTGTTTTCAATGAGCCTGAGCCTGGGGTTACTATAATCAAACTCACGCATTCAGATGTTCCCGAGGAGGACAGGTTGGTTTTTATTTGTTTTATTGCGCAAGATGGCTAATTTCTTACTTTCTGAATTGGGTCATTGATTTTACTTTTGTTTTTGCTTTGATTTGTCATGCAGATATGGGAATGCGACTGTGGTGGAGAACACTGAGAGGGGTTGGAGAGACCTTATTTTCAATAAGATACGAGCAGTATTTGGTTTTGGAATATGATTTATTTTATTCCGAAACAAGGAATAGTCTTTCTTTTTCGGTTTTGAATTGTTGGAACTTTATGAACACTTCTTTCTTTCAGCTATTTTATTGTGAAAAATTTATAAGACTTTGCAAGTCTGATCTTGGTCTACTGGTTCATGGTTTTAAAGTTGAAACTTGGACTGAGCGTCATTGTTGTCTTGTTTGCCGATATCTAATCTATCCCCTTAAACTTATAATAATGAGAATGATGAAAATGTTGCCTTGCCAGCAACTTCACTATAAGTCTGTCAGTGCGCATGGTGTCTCCTTGAGGATATATATACTTTTGGTATATGTTAGTTTTATGATGTTACTTAAAGAGTGAATGGTTTAATTCTCTGCTGCTTTAATGTATTGATCTTGATGATACTGAAAAGTAAGCTCAAATTTTATTGTTCTCTTTCTTCTGTTAGAAGCGTACAGGCTTTTTTTTTTTTTGCATTGGGTCTTAGAATGATCAATCGCTCACGGGCAATGTGAAGTTTTGGGATGCTTCACTATGTTGTCCATGTTTTACAATGAATTTTCTCTGCGTAGTTTGTGATTATTTATTTTCAAGCAAATGAACAATCTAGTTAATGTAGATTTTGGAATGCCAATTGCTTTTGAAGTATTTTTATTGGTTTACATCATATCTGATGGTTGGACCACGGTTAACTTAGCTACTGATTCTGTAGTTTGTTATTCTTTGAAGATGTAAGTGGAGACATGATTTTGTTTCTACTGTCGGAGCGGGCATGATAATCTAGCTACTTGACATATGGCTGCGGTATTGCACTTAATGTGTTTAATCGTTCAAAATGAAGCACTTCTTTCTGTGCCAACAGTGTTGGCCCTGTGAAGAGCAGGAAGCATCTTTGGCCAAGTAATTCAGAGTTTGCGTAGGTACAACAAAATGATCATGAGGTTAGAAGAGGAAATATTCAAATTGTTGTTCCTCAATTGATGGCATATGGTTAACTGTTGTTTTAGATATGCATCTCATTGGAAATGTCTTATAATAAAAAGAGTTAAAGAGAGCTTTTTATACAGGGATTAAGATGTGTTTACAGTTCTATAAGGCGCATGAGCCTCAAAGCTTCCAACTAGACACTTTGATTACTCTTTTAGTGGAGAACGTTGCAAGATGTAACTAGTGAAGATAGAACGGTTGGTAGCAGATATTTGTGCCATTGCATGTGTTTTATGTGTAAATAACAGCTCCAAATCCAATGTCTTTTAGGTAGCATGTCAAGGACTCTTAGGTTGGACATGATTAAAGTTCATTTTTCATTCAGAAACTTCAATTCATTCGCTTAGGCTTTTTAGCTTTATTAAGAACTGTTACTTTGTATTCTCCTTTTCTATTATGTATTTCTGCATAGCGTGATGAAATCTTTCACCTAGAAAAGTTGACATAGATGTTTAGTGGGGTGTCCCAGCTTCGACACTACGAGATTGTGAGTTAATCTGTGCTGTTAGAGTTATAGGTGTACTAACATACGTCTTTATTTGTTTCTCCATACTCTTTTAAGATAATAGCTGAGCTAGGTGGATTCTTTGTTCTTTCCATTGAACCCTTCCAATGCCATTTCTTCATGTAATGTGATGTGTCCGCTGGGTCCGCAATTCTCATGACTTGGACATACAGGACTCTGGTTCTATTCAAATTGAAATAGTGGCCAATGAGGTTCTTTGCTATGATGCAAGTTAATGACTCGTCATTTAAGCATTTTTTTTAAGGGTTGAATTTGATTTGGTTTGATTCGGTTTTTTTAGATTTTTTAAACTATCGTCGACCTAGTTTGGTTCTGTTTTTTATACTAATTTTGGGGTTTTTGGGCTTCTTTTGATTAAATAAGTTTTGTTTTACTGTTTTACTGCTTTTCAACATTATTTGAAGTTTCAAGTAAAAAAAAAAAAAAACTCATTAGATTGGTTTTAAGAATTATTTTAATTGTGAATGCATAATTGTCAAAAATAACTTCAATGATTATGGGGTTTTGGTTTTATGCTCTTGAATTTTTTTTTTTTGATTGAAATTCTCAATGTTAATAGAAAACGTCAGTTGACTGCCACTCAACCACGGTAGGTAATTTGGTAAAGAAATTTAACCAATTTCAAAGATGCTTATCCCTCATTTCTTTCTTTCTTTCGTATGTTTTTGAGCATTGATGTTTAAGCTAATAAAAAATCACAAAAATGAAAAAGAAAAAAAACACAATGACCCACCACTATTTTCATCAGAGCCCATACTTCCATATTACTCTCTTAATTACCCATTTTAGTTATAGTAAAAATCAAAACATACTCATTTCTAAATGACTTCGAATTAAATAAAACACAAGTTTATCCTCAAATGAAATATTAAAAAAGAAAAGAAGCTGAAACAAACATAGAAACACATGCATTTTGAAACCATACGAACACAATAGAAAAAAGAAATTTACTCATTGTTGCAATCCATTTCTTCAGCTTCCCTTTCAAAACCGAATCAAACCAACCCTTCTTTTCTAAGTCTTCACTTCTTCAACACCACTACCAAAATTAGTTGTTACACAGTTCGATATTTTCCTTTTTTCTCTTGGTCTTTCACTATTCATCAAACGCATACATTTTTTCAGAAAATAAAAGAAATTTGATTTAGATACTGCTAGATCTAGTAGGAAAAAAGAGAAGAAAAAAGGAGTTAGAAATTAGAAATCTATGGCTCTGCCTCTCAAATACTATAATAAATAAGTCAATTTTAAAATCTGACCAATTGATGGTTAGACATAACGGCGACAATAGTTAGAGAAGAAAAAAGGAGAAGAATAAAGATGGAAATAAATTTTAAAAAAGAAATTGTTAACTAATTTTACTTTTATAGATGTCATCTATGGCTTCGTGCTTATGTGACATGTCACATAGGTTACTTGGTTGACATATAGTTTGGTTGACGGTTGATTTCTAAAAAGATTAAATGTTGAGGGTATTTTTGATAATTATGCCATTGTAAAACTTGCTTTGCTTTATGTAACTAACATTTTTTTTGGATTTTGGAATGATGTTTATGTTCTGTTTTCACTCATCAGGCCTCTTTAGGAATGCACTTCACTACATGGGTATTGAGAAGAATAATTGTGTTTAGAAGATAAAAGAAATGCTGAACCGTACATTCGTTCTTGCACACCGACACCGTGTAATTGCCAATATAATTTTCATCAAAACAAATTACAACATTACCTTAATGCATCAACACTGTTTAATTTGTGGAATTAACTTTACTGTACAAATAAAACGTTCAAGTATGGTTGGTCGTGAGAATACCATCATCAGTTTCTCATGATCATCTTACAATTTTACATCAAAAAAGGTGAAAATAATCCCCAGTATTATTCAGACAAATTTTTTGATCATTTGTCTCACTTCTTCAGTCACAAGCCATGCTTTGTGCCCTCCAATTACTTCTTCTTTCAGCTCTCCATCCTTCCATAACTGCAATTATTTTCCCTTTTTTAGATCCTTCCTCTGAAATCTCATTAATCATTATTAATATCAAAGAACTCAGATTCTTGTTTTGCGGTGAACATACCTGAATTGTTGGCATTTTCTGCATACAAAAACACGAACAATTAAAAAAGAAGTGAAATAATTTTGTTATAATTGAATTAGAAAAAAAAAAATAGAACACAAAGCAAAGCAATTACATACAGAGATATTTCCCCGCTTCACTAAAGCTTGAGGTACTTTGTTGACATCCACGTAATAGAATTTGATTCTAACATATATTCCATAAGACAAGAATTTGTCAATAAAATAACAACACGTGATTAAATCATGACATGAGAAGAGCATTTCAAAGTTGGACTAGTTTTCGACGCCAACTACCAACTTGGAGGTCGATGATATAGTAGCTAACGTATGTATGTTCCAACTTTTTAGTTCCTTCTCATATATTTAAATAATTATATTATCTTATTTGAAGATGTATTAGAGACATGAATATTTAAAATTTACGAAAAATTCAAATGAGTACAACTCCTACTTAGAATTTTTATTCAAATATCCTTAAATCTATGGAAATAAATAAATAAATAAAATTATCTGTTTTGGATACGTTAAATCCTTAAAGGTGTACAGATATAATCCCATCTCCAAAAGTAATCAGTTAAATTATACAATATCAATTAAGAATATATTTTTAAAAATGTTAGATGGTGTGGAACCATTTCGCTTTTATAGTAAATGTGTAAAATTCAGCAAAGTGAGTGTATTAAATATCAACACTTTTGGGTAAAGATAACTTTACTTGGTATCGAACTCAGCTGCTAATTTCTCCAACTTTGGCTTCAAATAGATGCATTTCCGGCACCAAGCAGCCATCCTACCAGCAATCACAATTCAAAAAAACATTAAATTGGAGAAAGGCAAGGCTTCACTCTGTTCAACAAGGAAAGATTTACAGAGAAGAAGAAACGAACCAATCAATGATAATAGGCTGAGAGAGCTGTCGAGCACGAGCCAGAATCTGATCAAGGTGATCAGAGTCGTTGATGGGTTCCATCTCAATCGCACTGGGTCTTGACAAATCAGGCCAAAGAGCCTGTACTCTCCACTCTCTGCTCCTCACGATTTTATTCTTCCATTTTCTATCCTTCCAATCAGACCAAAAATACCCAGAATTCTTTGGTGAAAACAAACAGCTTCCATTGTTCCAAAGCTGCTGTTGTTGGTATCTTTGATAGATTTCTCGGGACAGAAGTTGAGAATTCGCTGCCAAAACTGACATCTTTTCCTTTTATTTTTCAAGATATTTAATTTTATTTCCCAAGATATTTAGACAAAAGGGTATGTGGGAAAGTTGAAGAAAAGCATAATTGGATTGGGTTTGAAAGGGTTTTTTTTCTTCTCTCTTTATGTACAGTTGGTTTGGTTGGGAGATGGAAGTTGCGTTTTAGATAATGATATTTTGCGTTTTGGCGTTGGATTTGATTTGGAGGATGAGGAGAAGAAAATTACACAAAAATGAAAAACTTATCCGAAAGGTGAGGGAACAAAGGGATGGAGAATGGGATGTGTAGGACCACAAGTTTCTTTACATTATGGTGTTTTCGTTGTAATTGTTGAATTTACTTCCTAATTCAAAAAACATTAGTTTTAAAATTAAAACACATACAAGAAAACATAGAAATAAGCTTTGCATCCGGTATATTTGAAATTTAATTTTTTAATTGCATCCGGTATATTTGAAATTTAATTTTTTAACTTTTATTTTAGGTTAATTTCAAAATAACATATGGAATTTGAGTTAATTTCAAAATAACATTAACTTTAATTTTGTATAATTTTATACATATAATTTTAATTTGATTCAATTTTTAAAAATTACTAATACAATTATTGATATGACATCATTTTACATTTATATAGTGCGTACACAAATAGTTTTATTTATCTAATATAAAAATAAATTATGTACTTATTTATTAAATATATACAACTAAACTAAAATAAAAGTTCATGTATACATTTGAATCACAATCAAAGGTTTGTGTATAATTAAAATTTATGCATCAAATTACACGTTGGATAAAAGTTCATGTATACATTTAAATCACAATCAAAGTTTCATGTGTATAATTAAAATTTATGCATCAAATTACACATTGGATAAAAGTTCAAGTAAAATATTGAAATTATCCTTTTTATTTTTAGAACTTTAGTTTCTTTACTTTTTAAATTTTAAAACTTAGATCGACTTGTTAATATCGCAAAAATTCTTTTGCTAAATTCACTACAGTGACATTTTGAATAAAAAAATTGACTTATTATCTATATAACAAAAAAGGATATTGTAATGAACTTATATTTAAAAATTTATTTTTAGCGGTTTTAACAATTGGACTTACATTTTTAAATCTAAATAGTAGAGGGACCAAATTCTTTGAAATAAAATCAACGTGACTAAATTTCAAATGTACAAAGAGTACAAGGACTTGGTTAACACCCTTAACCAAATTGTCGATAGTCCATGGTAAGGCAGTCTTACATTCAATGACAGAAGGTATCGCTAATACTTTAAGGGGTATTTTTTTTTACATTATTTCTATTTGCTAGTCCACTTAAGGGAGGAGAAGTTTCTCCACGTTTCTTCATTGTTCCACCATTTCTACTCATTTCTCTCCCTATCTTTCACCATTTTTCGTCATTTCTTTATAAAATCTTCATCATAAAACCTTGATTGAGCCATTTCCCTCAGCATCTCTATCACCCAATAAGTTAGGGTTTGAATCTTAGAGAGAGAGCTTAATAGGAGTGATAAATGGGTTATTTAAGGTATGGTTTTTGAAGCTCTCATCTCATTTTCGCATAATCTCATATTTATTTCAAGATATTGTTGTTGCTGCGCCATATTAATGACTATTTAATTACTATGGAATTTATGATCTTTTTCTTATTTCTATAAGAAATTAAAGAGGAAGAAAGGAAACTAGCACGGGGAAAGAAATGTTAGTAGATTGAGGTGAAAGAGAGTTCTCCTTATTTTTGAGACTTTTTGTGTTGTTGGTAAGATTTATGGAAATCTCTTGAAAATAATTATCTCATGTTTAAATTGATTTTGTTAAAATTTTAATATTTGTATGTTTGTAAAAATATGGTTTCAAATAAGTAAGTGAAGTTCGAAAATGTTGAGCGATGTTAAAATTCAGATTATTGGCATGAAAATAACTTTATGAATGGACTTTGAAAATGTTACCTTATGGAGATGAAAATGAAAGGTTTGAAATTGTGTGTAGTGACATAATTTAATGATTCAAATTACCGATTTATATTATAGTGTTTTACACAAAAATATTGATATTGAACTATAATTTCATTTGATACTTGAGTTACTGAAATTATGAAAACATTGAAACAAGACCTTGGTAGCTTAGATAAATAACTAGGATACAATTGGTATGCCAATAGGGGACTTCTGTTACTTTTTTAGGAGATGCGGATTTGACCATGGTTTAGCCTTCGAGCACATTACTTCGGTACTCTTATTATTAGCACTTCGGTGTGATACTACTCTAGTCTTCGGACACTAGCACTACGATGCGTTATTATTTCTGTGGTGTGTGGATGACTTGTCCTTAGTATTCCCTCTCTATTTTTCTAGTCATATAAGGGTTGAACATACACTAATTTTGATTCTTCTGAACCAAAGAAGTGATTATTGTAACTCATTCTGAATTCAAACTGATTCTATCATGGTATAAGTGAATTCTTTAGACTGTCAAATGCCACTATTTATATATGTTCTTTATGGAATTAAACTGTTTTCTATTTTCTGAATTGTTAAGTAGTTACCATTAATATTACTTTTAAAGTTAGAACCCCAGTTTTAAAGGTAATTATATAGGGTATTTCCATATTATCTTACTAAACTTTATGTTTAATGCATCATTGTTTTTGTAAGTAGGTTTCCTAGACTAGAGGCTCAGATCAGCTTAGGGATCACCAATTACACTAATGCTATTATCGAAGAGTAAAACCATTATATTTGCATTTTTTTACCTAGTGGAATGTACTAAAGAAGTCAATTAGGGATGTGTATATACTTGTTTCATATCACTATAAGTTGTAATGGCAATATTGTTTACTTCTATTTTATTTATTTTGGTTGGCCTTGAGCACATATTATATCTTTCGAATGATTTCATGCATGCTTAGCTTTGGCCATGTTTTAAAATTATTTTTTGAATGGTTTTAAATATGTTATACAATGCTAGTATAACTCTTGAATGTTTTGTCAAGTTTTGCCTCGCTTAAGTTATGTTTCATGATTAATGTTTTTGATATTTGGCTATTTTTTATACATGTTTCATAATAGTCTAATTTGGAGATGTTTCAAAGGTTGTTTTTGGCTTTTAAAACATGATTTTTAAGCTTAAAATGTTTGAGAGTCAATATGGAAGTGTTTGGGGTTGAAACAGAGGAGTTTTAGGGCCAAAATGCACCTTAGATACTCGGGGTTCGGTACCTCAACCAAAGGTATAGAACCCTAATCAACAGAATGGTCCCAAAAATAGTATAGAGACTAGGTGTAACACCCCTTACCCGTATTCAATGCCGGAACAGGGCTCGAGGCATTACCGAACTTATAACATAAGCATTCATACAATTCCGAGTCATAAATTTGAGTCCAAATTAAAACCATTCATATTCAATCATAAAGTCCCTTATATGAGCCTACGAGGCCCAAAACATGCTTTGCAAGTGGTTCGGGACTAAATTGAGGACCTTATAAAATTTTACAGAACTTAGAAAATTTTTGCTAGAAGCAGGGCTCAGACACCCGTGTGGACCAAGGGACACGCCCGTGTGACCTTGGGACACACCCGTGCTTCAGACCGTGTTCAAATTAGGGTGCTCTCTGACTGGTGCCACACGGTCGTGCCACACATCCATGTGCTAGGCCGTGTGGTCAATTTAATTTTTATAATTTTTCATAAAATAGGTGCTAAATGTAACACCCTTTACCTGTATTCAATGCTGGAACAGGGCTCGAGGCATTACCTCAACCAAAGGTATCGAACCCTAATCAACAGAATGGTCCCAAAAATAGTATAGAGACTAGGTGTAACACCCCTTACCCGTATTCAATGCCGGAACAGGGCTCGAGGCATTACCGGACTTATAACATAAGCATTCATACAATTCCGAGTCATAAATTTGAGTCCAAATTAAAACCATTCATATTCAATCATAAAGTCCCTTATATGAGCCTACGAGGCCCAAAACATGCTTTGCAAGTGGTTCGGGACTAAATTGAGGACCTTATAAAATTTTACAGAACTTAGAAAATTTTTGCTAGAAGCAGGGCTCAGACACCCGTGTGGACCAAGGGACACGCCCGTGTGACCTTGGGACACACCCGTGCTTCAGACCGTGTTCAAATTAGGGTGCTCTCTGACTGGTGCCACACGGTCGTGCCACACATCCATGTGCTAGGCCGTGTGGTCAATTTAATTTTTATAATTTTTCATAAAATAGGTGCTAAATGTAACACCCTTTACCTGTATTCAATGTTGGAACAGGGCTCGAGGCATTACCTCAACCAAAGGTATCGAACCCTAATCAATGTAGAATGGTCCCAAAAATAGTATAGAGACTAGGTGTAACACCCTTACCCGTATTCAATGCCTAAGCAGGGCTCGAGGCATTACCGGACTTATAACATAAGCATTCATACAATTCCGAGTCATAAATTTGAGTCCAAATTAAAACCATTCATATTCAATCATAAAGTCCCTTATATGAGCCTACGAGGCCCAAAACATGCTTTGCAAGTGGTTCGGGACTAAATTGAGGACTTTATAAAATTTTACTGAGAACTTAGAAAATTTTTGCTAGAAGCGTGGCTCGGACACCGTGTGGACTAAGGGACACGCCTGCGTGTGACCTCAGGACACACCCGTGTTTCGCATCGTGTTCAAATTAGGGTGCTCTCTCGATTGGTGCCAAGACGGTGCGTGCCACACGCCCATGTGCTAGGCCGTGTGGTCAATTTAATTTTTATAATTTTTCATAAAATAGGTGCTAAATGTAACACCCTTTACCTGTATTCAATGCTGGAACAGGGCTCGAGGCATTACCTCAACCAAAGGTATCGAACCCTAATCAACAGAATGGTCCCAAAAATAGTATAGAGACTAGGTGTAACACCCCTTACCCGTATTCAATGCCGAAACAGGGCTCAAGGCATTACCGGACTTATAACATAAGCATTCATACAATTCCGAGTCATAAATTTGAGTCCAAATTAAAACCATTCATATTCAATCATAAAGTCCCTTATATGAGCCTACGAGGCCCAAAACATGCTTTGCAAATGGTTCGGGACTAAACCGAGGACTTTAGAAAATTTTACAAAACCTAGAAAATTTTTGCTAGAAGAATGGCTCACACGCCCGTTTGGTCCAAGGGACACGCTCGTGTGACCCTGAGATACGCCTGTGCTTCAGACTGTGTTTAAATTAGGGTGCTCTCTGACTTGTGCCACACGGCCATGCCACACGCCCTTGTGCTAGGCCGTGTAGTCAATTTAATTTTTATAAATTTTAAAAAAATAGATGCAGACTTTACACGGCCGGGGCACATGCCCTTGTAGCACACACGGCCAAGACACATGCCCGTGTCTCTGCCCGTGTGCTCAATTCTGGACATTCTATTTAGTAACAATTAAGTTGCAGGGGACACACGGCTGAAACACATGCCCGTAGGGCAGATCGTGTGTCACACACGACCTAGACACACGCCCGTGTGCTCAATTTTGGACATTCTGTTTTGCAACAATTAAGGTGCAGGGGACACACGGCTAAAACACATGCCCATGGGGCAGACCGTGTGTCACACACGACCTACACACACGCTCGTGTGTCTGCCCATATGGACAAAATAAGGCTATTTACCAAGCCATTTGCCACCCCATTAATGCACACATCTACATAACATAACATAGCACCAATTCAAGCTTATACATACAACCAAATCATCCATAACCAAGACATCAACACATCATTCACATGCTAACATCTATCATACATAAACATCACATAACTTATTAACTCAAATCATGCAAGTTTCCTCATTCATGAAAGACATCATCATATGAATATACTTATACCAAAATTAGCCAATTTCAAATGGCATTAAACAAAATGAACTTCTAACCAACATAAGCCAACACATTTGGCCAAATCAATTAACAAATTACCAAGTTCTTTATACATTCCATAACTCAAAATGTTGAATTCATTGATACAAAATAACTGTGGATAGTGTGTATGGATCTCTGACGATCTCCGAACCCTGAGCTAGCTTGGTGACACTATAAAATAGGGAAAAGAAAGGGGAGTAAGCTATATAGCTTAGTAAGTTCCTATGTAAATAATAAGCATCATAACCACACACTTAACATACAATTGACATGATAAAAATTAGCATGACTGTTATTAAAATCTTATAATCATAACTTACTCAATTACCACCTTACCAAGGGTTCATCACATATCGAGCTCATTACTTATGAATTTTACGTACATACCTGTACCAACTAGCATCAAAGCCATATCCTTTCACAACTTTGACATTCCTGTTGAACACTTGGAATATTAACGGATACTCAGAAATCTTGCACATAAGTGCCATATATGTAGCTAAAGCTACCTCATATCTCATAATACATATAAGCTCGCTTTTGAGCTATTCACGGGCCTGCTCACATAATCTGTCAGTCAGTACGTAGCTACACAGTGCTGCTCACACAAGTTGTCAGGTATCCTCAACACATGCTAGACTACCCAGCCACTGGTAGGACATACAAAACCAGCACCCGAATCACATAATCGTATATACACATGGGTTCCTACTGACATGTCACTCGTATCCTATTCTATTCCTAAGGTTCAACCGAGATTTCTCGTTTGTCGAAACTTTGTCGAATACGTCCAAAGAGTCGATCACAATTCATAAAATATTAAAACATTTAAAACATAAATATAACAATACATTATTTACATACGAACTTACCTTGGTACAAACAGTAGAATTGGACCTAATCGTCAAACACTTTTGTTTTTCCCCCGATCTAGGTTCGAACTTCATTTTTCTTGATCTATAATAACAGATTTAACTCATTTAATACTCAGATTATTCAATTTAGCCCAAAAATCATATTATGGAAAATTTACATTTTTGCCCCTAACTTTTCAACATTTTACACTTTAGTCCCTAGGCTCGTAAAATGAAATATAGTCAATTTCTTCAAAACCCAAGCCTAGTCGAACCATTTTCATGCTCATAACAGCCCACATTTTTCATTAAATCACACTTCTACTTCATATTTTATAACTTTTACAAATAGGTCATTTTAGGCATTTCCATAAAAAATCACTTAGTAAATGTTGTTTATCTAACACCAAACATACATTTTCTACCATTAGACATCAAAGTACATAAATATCTATCATGGGTAAAATTTTAGACTTTGACAATACTTCAAAATATTCCTTAGAAAAGCTAGATTAGGTTACAAGGATCTCAAAAACATAAAAATCATTAAAAACGGGGCTAGAACGGACTTACAATTGAGCTTGAATGTGGGCAAAACCCTAGCTATGTCTTCTCTCGTAATATTCGGGCATGAGGGACTAAATTGATGAAGATGAAGACTTTTATTTAGTTATTTTAGCTTTATTTACTAGATTACCAAAATACCCTTCACCTAAACTTTGAAATTTTTCACTAACCATGCCCATTTTTGTCCATACTAAATCATAATTGTCTAATTACCATTTAAGGACCTCCAATTTAAAATCTCATAGCAATTGGACACCTTTAACTGATAGAATTCAAGTTTTGTACTTTTTGCAATTTAGTCCCTTTAACTAAATTTAGTGCCCAAACGTCAAAATTTTCGATTGAAATTTTCAAGAAATCGTTCCATAAAACTGTAGACCATAAAAATATAATAAAAATAAATTTTACTGCGTCGAATTTGTGGTCTCGAAACCACTATTCCCAGTAGACCCAAAATCGAGCTGAGACAACTCTCCCCCTTTAGGGATTTTCATCCCCGAAAATCTACCAGAAAAGAGGTTTGGGTACTATTCTCATAGATTTATCGGGTTCCCACGTAGCCTCTTCTACCCCATGTTGTTTCCATAAAACTTTCACTAGGCTATACTTTTATTTCTCAATTGTTTAACTTTCCGAGCTAAAATCTTGATCGGTTCCACTACACCGAAACAGACTTTTTGCGGCGTTTTAATGAAAAACGCCGCAAATATTATACGTTAGCGGCGTTTGAAAGAAAACGCCGCAAAAAGTTGAGTAATAGCGGCGTTTATTTCCAAAACGCTGCTAAAAAGGAGAAATAGCGACGTTTTTTTCCCAAACGCCACTAAAGATCTGAGCACTAGCGGTGCTTTTAAAAAAATACAGCTAAAGATCTGAGCATTAGCGGCGCTTTTAAAAAAACACCGCTAAAGATCTCAGCATTAGCGGCGCTTTTAAAAAAACGCCGATAAAGATCTTAGCATTAGCGGCGCTTTTAAAAAAACGCCGCTAAAGATCTTAGCATTAGCAGTGTTTTTTATAAAAGCGCCGCAAAGAAAAATATTTTATTTTAGGGTTTAGGGTTTAGAATTCAAGGTTTAGGGTTTTATGGTTTATGGTTTTAGGGTTTATGATATAATGTTTATTATTTTGGGTTAAGGGTTTATGGTTTAGGGTTTTATAGTTTGGATTTAGAGTTTAAGGATTGGGGTTTAAGGTTTAAAAATACTATGTGATAACCGAAAAACATTTGGAATTTACTGAGGTTCATGCTATTTTGTACTATACCCATATTATTTAATATAAGAATATAAAATATATGTTTTGTACTACACTAACATTGGCCACATGAATTCCCAAAAATGCAGTCTCAGATTATGGTTTAAGGTTTGCGATTTAGAGTTTAGGGTTCGAGTTTTATAGTCTAGGATTTATGGTTTAAACCATAATTGAATATTTAAATTCTTCAAAAAAAAAAATAATGACACGTAGAAAAAAAATTGATTGAATATTTAGAAGTTTTACTTTATCGAAACCCCTAAACCCTAATTATTTATATTAATTAAAATACAATTTAATTTTAATTGAATATTTAAATTCTTCAAAAAAAATAATGACACGTAGAAAAAAAATTGAAAGTAAAAACATAGAAAAATATATGTTAAGAATTAAAAAATTAAAATACTATTATTTAAAATAAATTCAACTTTAAGGTTAAAATGCGATGTAAGTTTAACTTTAACATTTCGGTGTTAGATTCTATAGTTGTGACAAGCATTTAGGGTTTTAGGGTTTAAGAATTTAAGGTTTAAGGTCTATGGTTTTAGGGTTTATGGTTTTGAGGTTTAAGGTTTGGGTTTAGGACTTAGTGTTTTGAGGTTTAGGGTTTGATAAAAACGTCGTAGAAAATTATTTTACTCTAAACTAAACGGTGCCATTTAGCTCTTTATATTCTCACCCATCGTCCAAGTGCCCATCATGTATTCTTTTCGACATGTAGAAACAATTTGAAAGTAAAAACATAGAAAAAAATATGTTAAAAATGATAAAAATTAAAATAATATTATTTAAAATAATTTTAAAGTATTTTTGGATATATGAGTATGACTGATTGTTTTTTAATTTATTTATTAAATAAATTCAAATTTTAAAGATTTCAAATTTTAAATAATTTTAAAGATTTCAAACTTTATCTAATTCTTTTAAATATTACTTAAATTTTAAAAAATTATTTATTTAAATGAAAAAAAATTAAAATACTATTATTTAAAATAATTTTAAAATTTTTTAGCATATGACTGATTGTTTTTTAATTTATATATTAAATAATTTTAAATTTTAAAGATTTCATTTTAAATAATTTTAAAGATTTCAAAATTTATCTAATTATTTTAAATATTACTTAAATTTTAAAAAATTATTTATTTAAATAAAAAAATAAAATACTATTATTTAAAATAATTTAAAAAAATTTTGGGTATATGAGTAATTTTTTTAATTTATATATTAAATAATTTTAAAATTTAAAGATTTTAAATTTTATCTAATTCTTTTAAATATTACTTAAACTTTAAAATAAAAAAAAATTAAATTAAATCTTTAAATATACATTAATATCAAAAACATTAGCAGCGTATTATTAGTGTTTTTAATGATATTTTTTTGATAAACGCCGCAAAATAGTATTTATTTTAGGCAAAACTACGTGGTATTGCTCTCCTCAACTTTTCCCCTCCTATATACCCAAAAACCTTAATTCCCCCAAAACTTTCCCCCAATTCCTAAATTTTTCCCCAAACGCGAACTGAAACAGGACAAGTACCTCCGAAATCCTTGTTCTGCAGAAGAGAAATTTGTTGTTATAGAAGTGACTTGTGCTCATCTTTGCATATTTGATCCTCTGTTTTCCTTTTGCCTTAGTGTTACTTTTGAATCTAGGGTTTTTAACTAGAAGAACATGGTCATATTTAGAGTGAAAAGTCTTGCATTTTATCTTCGAGCTGGATTATCTCTCTTTCTTCTGGCGAATCTCAATGCACAGCTGGTTCAACGGCTTTGTTGATCAAATCTCTTTCCTTTCCCATATCTCTAATATGTGTATCAGTTTCTCTTGTTGATCAGTTTGGAGAAAAAAAAAAGGCTAGGTTTTGGTGAGATTAGTTTTTATTAATTAAAATTTTGAATCCGAGGGTTTTTGTATTTGTATTTTTTTTTTGTTTCGCGGGATTTGAATGGCATTGGGCGATCTGATGTAGTCACAATTTTTGCAATGGTCGTTGGCTGAATCATGTCGTCGACGGTAACGTCAGCAGCGGCGGCTATCATGACGACGATGTTGCTTATGCTGACTTGATGTCTCAGAGGAGGGATTTAGATGCTGCATCAACTAGCAGTTACGCCAATGGCGTTACTTCCACGGTCACTGTGCCTACGACCATGTCTTACTTGCCGCAAACTGTTGTTTTATGCGAGCTTCGGCATGCTGCCTTTGAAGCTTCCATGCCAACTGGACCTTCTGATAGTGGCCTTGTTTCCAAATGGCGCCCCAAGTACAGAGTAAGTCCTTTCCTTTCTAGCTTGTTTTCTTCTTTTTTTTGCTTACCATTCGTTTGACTGATTATATCTAATAATGGGTTTAAGAAAAAAAATATTTACACTGCAGTAGGAAAAGATGGGATTGTGCAAATAATTAGAATTTCCTATTGACATTTGGAAGAAAATTTGACTTCGTTTAGAGGTTATTAGAAATGTTGCTAAATTGGTTCAAATCTATGCCATTTTGGGTCTAGAACTAAAATTTTAATAGGGCTTTAGTACAATGGATAGAAGGGAGTGGGATTCTTAGATGTGCTAGCATAACATTAATGATTATGGAATTAGTACTGTCAATTAAGTTTGAAATCCTTGAATTTGATGTGGTCACCTAGCAATGGAAGACATGAAGACATTGTACTCCTCCAGATCAAAGCATTAGAGTCTGGAAGAGTTCAATACTTTGTACATTAAGTAATCTGCTGTTGTTTTTACCATCCCAGTATGTCATTTGCCTTGTGATGAACTACTGAATAAGGAATATATTTTGAATGGTTGGTTGTTTATGTATTTGCACACTAGAGCCTTCAGAGTAGAAACTCAATTCTTTTAATCCTTTTTAATTTCATCTGTAGTAAAGTAACAAGTCCCATACCTTCTCCTGTAGCTTAGTGTTTTGAACATGCCATGGTGAAATGTATTCTATTTTTACCTTTTAGGTTTTGACATGAATTTTGAATCTAAAAGCAAAATAAGGAGACAATATTGTGGAAGATTGTTATGTCTGCTTAAAGATATTTATAAAGCCTAAACATGTAGAATACAAATAATTTGAAATAGTGTTGTACTATACCAAATTTGTTCGCATTCTACTTCCTAAAGTGTGCAGTAAAAAGACTGTTTTTATCTTTCAGCAGCCTCTTTGCTCGGGTTTCTTTGCAATACGTTAAGTAATATTTTCTTTCTTGGAACTGAATTTGATTCTTAGATAATAGTATGTTTCTTCTTAATAAATATTAGAACCATCCCCTAAGAACTATTTTCCCTTTAATTTGTCTTGATATGGTGTGCTTGACCATATTCACTTGACTTACGACTTCATATGCAGATGAAGACAGGATGTGTGGCCCTAGTTTTATGTTTAAATATCAGTGTTGATCCACCCGATGTAATAAAAATATCTCCTTGCGCAAGAATGGAGTGCTGGACTGGTATGTTTTCTGAGTCAATTCTCTCTTATTTTTGCATTTTTTCTACTTAATGGTTATTGAAGCTTTAATGCTCATGATTATTCCTCAAGAAATATTTAATAAGTTTTGTGTTATTTTAATATATGACCGAACTAAATGCTTGTTGATTCGTTGAGCATGCATGGAAAAACTTTTTGGAAAAACTTCACATAATGCACTGTTATGAATTGAAGCAAATAGTGGAAGAATTGGAAGGTGACGAGGGAGAAATACCATCGACCATCAATTCTCTTACTTTATTATGCTTTCCAAAATTAACAAAGCTCAGCATATGTAAGTGTGATGGTTTGGAGTATATTTTTCCGACGTCGCTAGCACCACAAGGGCTTCAGGGTTTGACCCTTCACATAATGTCTTGCCCTCAATTAAAACAAGTGTTCAGGGTGGGAAATGACAGTCTGCTTCAACACCAGCAGTCCTTGAGATCGTTATCGTTCTTTTTAGTGTCATATTGCCCTCAATTAACTGATTCGATTGTTCATTTTGAAACGGAGGAAGCTCGCATCGAGGTACATTCTTTTTCTCCCTTTCTAATTACATTATTGAATTTTATTTATATATGATTTTCATAAAGGATTCATAACTCAGTTTTCATATTGATTTGACAGCAAAATGTTTTAAAATATTTTAACCATGCTAGAATTGGCACTGCTATGTGTGTGGAAGTAAATAATATAAAAATTATAATTATTGGTGGTTCAGAAATATCAATAGTTTTTTTTATTTTATAATTTTACTGAGTTTTACCTGTTTCGTGACTAATAAAGTGAAATTAATTTAATATATGTTTTTCAATATCAGTCTTTTAACTTTCGCTAAAAGCAGAGATCAAATATAGAGTATAGGTTTATTTTGTAATCGCCAAATGCTTTTTTTTTTTATATATATATTAGACAAACGAATTATTTTGTAGTTTCATACTTAATACAAATTAATGTCATTTTTAATATTAATTTCCATTTTTCTAAAGAATTAAGTTAGTTAATGAAACCATGTAGATGTAACCTTTTCATTAACTGTCTATTTCCGGCCTTCCAAGTAGGTAATTTATGAGTTTGATTACTTTAGATTTTAATTTTTAAATTTATGAGTTTCATGTAATTACATCATTTTTTTAATCATTAAATGTACATTACTCTAATACCACTAGCCTTGCCCTTTGTTTAATTCTGTATTTACGCCCGATATCAATATTGATTTAAAACAATATTTTAACTATTTATGTTCTTACGTCAATTGTTGATTGCTAATTGCTAATTGATATATAGATATATATATATATATATAATATTTGTGTTTTAATGATGAATGATATATGTGAATGATGAAAGGAAACTTAAAACCGACAAAACCTGTAATAGGCAATTTCATCAATTTGGTTATGTTCGATCTCCTTGTGTAGTATTTGAAGTTTTTTTAAAAATATATTTGAAATAGTAAAACCTTTTTCTTGAGTTCATACAAAACAGTTCGGTTTATACTTTTAAGTAGTTATGATATAGAAAAACCAAAGTCAAACCGAATTTGTAATATCATGTATGATAACCAAGTATGATGGTTTTCTTGTTATCTCTTCATTCTTTTGGGGATGAAACATTTCTACCATGTTTGCTGGAAAGGAAAAATGGAGTGAAAGAAATGATGGGAGGGAGGCAGGGAAGTTATTTTTCCTTCATGGTATTTGGAAATAAAATAGAGGCAAAAGGAGGAGATTTGGGGTAAAGTTGTGATTAAAATTGCATATTTGCTATGGTACAACGACTGCCTAGATACTTTAGCATGCTGGGCCGCATTTTCTTGCATTTGGTAATCATGCATGTAATGCTTGGCAATTCGTTGTCCCTGGTCGATGCCTGTTTATCTTGCTTCAGCTTCTAAAACTTTCTGAGATGAGCTTCATTTAGTTGATAACTTGAAGTGTGGTCTTAACTCTGGTTAATTATATGATATCGTTTTAGAGAAAGTCAATGTCTTTTATTTGAAAAATATTATGTTCACAATGGTTGAAACTATATTTGTGTCTCTCATTCTTTATGTTTATGAAGTTTTTTACTGAAGGCTTTTGAAAGTGAATAATAGAAAATTTGTTTAGTGTTCATATAATTTTTCTGATATGAAGTAGAGAAAGAAAGTTTTGATTGTTTCTTCTCCCTCTGTTTCTCGCTCTCTTCCCTTTGGTGATTCTGGTCTAGTGATATCTTACTATCTTATATGTCTCTTATTTGTTTCCCTTTTCAGTTAGTGTTGGCTATTGTTTATAGGTATATTTGAGTGTTTTCGGGGTATTCTTCATTAGGGAGAGATAGATAAACGTGTTCAGTTTCTGATAGAGGGCTTATTTGCTATAAGGAAAGCCAAGTTTCAAGTGTCCTTTTTTCCCTAACTAACTTTTTCAAAGTCCTGTGAAGCTTGAAGGTCAGATACCATTGTATCTAACAAAAGGAACAACTTATAATTCTGTTTGCCATTGATACATTTGCAGGGATATCCTGCTGTTTGTCCAGAACTAGACCTTGTTGAGGAAGATGACCAATTAACTCATGAGATATCTCTCCAAGATGAGATCGATCCAAAAATAACCATTGGTATGTTTCAAGATGCCTCCGGCTACATTTTTTGTTAGTTATATTTTATTGATGAACTCTACATGTTTGGTTAATTCCTTCTGGCATGCATCATGAATGCATTTATTTGCCCTTCTTGTAGACATTTTTAAACCAGATCCTCAATACTTGGAGAATGAAAAGTGATATGAAGAGTTGAAGAAATCCATCCTTGGTGAGGAGTCCGAGGATGAAAAGGGTTCAGATACAGGTTCAAGTGATGAGGAGGAGGACGAATGTGATGAGAAAGATGAAGAGCAGATGAAAATAAAGGATGAGACACAGACAAATCTTGTAAATCTTCATAGGACAATTTGCATATCAATTTAAGCATTTGCCATTACCAAACTCCTGCATATCAATTTGCAAAATGTTATGGGCTGAAAAATGTTTAATTTTATTATTTTTCCCTTAATTTTTTTATAATATTTTAATATTTATAATATTTTATTTTTATTTTTTTATAATATTTTAATTTTTTTTTTATTTTTCATGACTTTTAACGGCGTTTGTGGAGAAAGCGCCGCTAAAGGTCATGTTCTTTAGCGGCATTTTTTTCACATAAACGTCGTAAAATTTAGCGACGTTTTCTATAGCGGCGTTTTTGCGGCGCTATGCAAAAGGCCTAAAAAAACGCTGCTAAATGTCTATTTTGCTGTAGTGTTTTTCACCATACGTCATATGCGATCGAATCTAAATCTGTGTTGGAAAAATCACATGGGAAGGATCAAAAAGATATCGTCGCAACATTGACATATGAAACACATTATGGATCCTTTCTAACTTTATTGGTAAAGCTAATCGATATGCTACTGGCCCTATTCTTTCAATAACCTCATACGGCTCAATGAAACGTGGACTCGATTTGCCTTTGCGGCCAAATCTCAGGATATTCTTCCACGGAGATACTTTCAGAAATAATTTATCACCAATCTAAAATTCGATCTCTTTTCTTTTCAAATCTGCATACGACTTTTGTCAAATCTGAAGTGACTTTCAAACAGTCACGAATTACCTTTACCTTTTCTTTGGTTTCTTTAATCAAGTCAACCCCATGAATCTGTTTCTCACTGAGCTCGGTTCAGTACAACAGAGTTCGACACTTGCAGCCATACAATGCCTCATACGGTGCCATCTTTATACTCGACTGAAAACTATTGTTATAAGCAAATTCGACTAAAGGTAGATATTTTTCCCAACTACCTTCGAACTTTAATACACAACAGCGAAGCATATCTTCGAGTACCTGAACCGTTCTCTCAGATTGACCGTCGGTTTACGGATGAAATGCGGTGCTAAAGTTCAATTTCGTACCCAAAGCTTCTTGCAACTTTTTCCAAAAACGCGAAGTAAACCTCGGGTCTCTATCCGAAATAATAGAAATAGGCACTCCGTGCAATCTAACAATTTTAACAACATACAATTTAGCTAGCTTATCAAGTGAATAGTCGATATGTACCAGAATAAAATGAGCCGATTTCGTCAATCTATCAACAATGACCCAAACAACATTTTTCTTTTTCGGAGTTAGAGGCAAACCCGTTACGAAATCCATCGTAATTCTGTTCCATTTCCACTCGGGTACCATTACTGGCTGAAGTAAACCTGAAGGTACTTGGTGTTTAGCTTTTACTTGTTGATAAATCAAACATCTCGATACAAATTAAGAGATATCTTCTCAAAACTTTGCTGACATTTTTCTGACCATTTAAACTTAACATCTTTTTGCAAAAACTTAGTCATAGGAGTAGCAACCATCGAAAACCCTTAACAAAACATCTATAATAGCCGGCTAAGCCCAAAAAGTTTCTAACCTTCGATACATTTTTCGGTGATTTCCAATCAACAATTGCTGAAATTGTACTCGGATCAACCTGAATACCATCTTCAGAAACAAATGTCCCAAAAATCTGACTTCTCGGAGCCAAAACTCACTTTTACTGAATTTAGCAAATAATTTCTTTTCTCTCAAAGTCCGCAATACCTTCTTAAGTGCTCAGCATTCTCAGTCTCATCTCGAGAATATAAATTAGGATATCGTCAATAAATACAACCACGAATTTGTCTAAATATGGTCGGAAGATTTGGTTCATCAAGTCCAGAAAAACAGCAGGAGCATTAGTTAATCCAAAAGGCATAACAAAAAATTCATAAAGCCCGTACCTTGTCCTGAAAGCAATTTTTGGCACATCCAACTCTTTAACTCTCAACTGATAGTAGCCAGACCTCAAATCAATCTTCGAGAATACCGTTGCTCCTTTCAATTGATCAAACAAGTAATCAATCCTCGGGAAAGGATACTTGTTCTTTATAGTCACCTTGTTGAGCTGTCGATAATCGATACAAAGTCTCATAGATACGTCTTTCTTCTTTACAAATAATACAGGAGCACCCTAGGGAGAAAAACTCGGTCTCGCAAAACCCTTATCTGTCAACTCTTGTAACTGAGCTTTTAATTCTTTCAATTCTGTCGGAGCCATCCTATATGAAGCAATCGATATCGGTGAAGTCCCTGGCGCCAAATTGATACCAAACTCAACCTCTCTAATCGGTGGCAACCCAGGCAACTCTTCAGGAAAAACATCCAGATATTCATAGACTACCGGCACTGATTCAAGTTTCAATTCAGACATCTTTGTATTCAACACATAAGCAAGATAAGCTTCACAACCTTTTCTTACATATTTCTGAGTAGTTATAGACGAAATCACAATAGGCAATTCACTTGATTCATCAGTTTCAACCCGAAGAACCTTACCATTTTCACATTTCAATTCAATATTTTTCAGTCTATAATTTACTATGGCATCATGCAGTGTCAACCAGTCCATACCCAAAATAACATCGAATTCATCAAATGGCAAGAACATTAAGTCAGCTGGAAAACTGTGACCTCGAATCATCAAAGGACAATTCTTGCAAACTTTATCAACTAACACATATTTGCCTAAGGGGTTTGACACTTTAATCACAAACTCAGTAAACTCAACAGGCAAACTATTACTAGATACCAAATTCACACAAACATAAGAATGAGTTGATCCAGGATCGATCAATGCAATAATATTAGTATCATAAAGAGAAAATGTCCCAGTAATCACATCGAGAGATGACGCATCTTCACGAGCATGTATGGCATAAGCTCTAGCTTCGGACCTCACAGTTGAATCCTTCGTCACACCTTTACTGCTAGTTCTATTCCCGATATTTCTCAGGGCAATACCGGATAAAATGCTCTTGAGAACCACACTTGAAACAAGCTTGGTCATTCATCCTATACTCACCTGGATGTCTTCTTCCACAATACTGACATTCAGGTCTGTTAGACCGAACATTACCCACGTTTTCCATTGAAGTAACTTGAGATTTAAAACCCAAATGTTGCTTCTCGCGGTCTCTGTGTGATTACCCGGCTGAAACATTCAAACGAGAATACATTTCTTTGGATTTCTTTGACCGAGATTGAAATGACTTACTCATCAACCTTTTTCTTTCATCTCTAACCTCATTTTCGGCATTTATTTTCTCTTTGCTTAGCTCTTCGGCTTTGCAAGCTCGTTCAACCAATACAAAAAATTCTTTTAGTTCCAAGATTCCAACTAACAGTCGGATGTCTTCATTCAGCCCATCTTCGAACCTTTTACACATAATAGTCTCGGAGGAAACACACTCTCGGGCATACTTACTGAGCCTAACAAATTCTCGCTCATACTCTGTCACTGACATTCGGTGTAACACCTCTTACCCGTATCTTACGCCGGAACCGGGCATGAGGCATTACCGGACTTAACTCACTTGGTCAAACAACTTAAAATATCTTTTTCACCATCAAAACATTCTCATTAAGAACCTACGAGGCCTTAAACATGCATATAGAGGGTTTCAGAGTCCAACCGGAAACTTTAGTGCACTTAAAACTTTTTCACCTAAACAGGGGCCACACGCTCGTGTGAAATGGGACACGCCCGTGTGGGCAGGCCGTGTGGTCACACACGCCCATGTCCCTACCCAGTGTGGGATTTATTTTCATTTTGAACCTACAAGGGGTTTTCACACAGCCGGAGACACATCTGTGTCCTTGGCCCGTGTCCCTCACACGGCCTCGACACGCCCGTGTCTTAGCCCGTGTGCCAAAACCATGGCATTCTGTTATGATGTCATCATCTCACTAAGGTCACACGGCTAAAGCACACGCCCGTGTCCTTAGACCGTGTGTCGAATTAAATTCCAATTTCAAGGTGCAGACTTCACACGGCCTAGACGCACACCCATGTTCATGGCCATGCCTACCACACGACTGAGGCACATGCCCATGTGTTTATTACAAAGCTTACTGACTTGTAAAACTAACATGCAGGGGACACACGGCCTGGTCACACACCCATGGGGCTAACCGTGTGTCACACACGACCTAGACACACGCCCGTGTGCCTACCCGTGTGAACAAGGCTATTTGCCAAGCTCTTTTCATCACCCTAATTCACACATCATAATACCATTCAACAAATCACTAAGAAACTCAAATGTGCAACATAAACTTCCATGAATAACTTCATCTTTTCATTAAATTATAAACAATGAGCCATCAACTATGGCTATATACAAAAGAGTTCACCTCTAAAGGAGCCAACATGCTCTTGGCCAAAATAACAAAACAATTTACCTAGTCTAGCCCCTATACATGCCATACTCAAAACATTAAGTCTAGATATATCGAGGTGAGCTGATAGTATGGGTGATCTTTCAGTTATCTTCATATCCCGACCCGGCTCTTTGACTCTATAAAAACAAGGGAAAAGAAAAGGGGAGTAAGCTTTAAGCTTAGTAAGTTTACATATAAAAAAATAACATCATAGTATGTGCTAAACAATAAATAGCATTACATACTAAGCAAGAACAATCCACATTCCATGATCATGCTTACTCATTTCATCTCTTACCACATTCCAACCATATCACAAGCCAAATGCCCACATTATTTAACATACATCCCTGCACTTATCACCACATGATCACATGAAACAACGCATCATAATTTTTTCCAATAAACCATTCATAATACTACCAATCACTTGGTGGTTTCGCACTTAGCCCACCATCAATCTTTAATAGGGTGGTATCGCATATAGCCTACCAACAAGAATATTTACGGTGGTAACGTACTTAGCCCACCAAATAATAATATGAACGATGGTATCGCACACAACCCATCATGAATAAGTAATAAGGTGGTATAGGTGGTATCGCACTTAGCCCATCATCAAGAATTATTAAGGTGGTTTTGGACACAACCCACCATTTATTAATACGGATGTTATTTCACATTTACATATCAATTTCGTCATTCATATGAAAATTATTCAATATCTACCAAATTCAATCCACTTGAATCATACATGTTCTCAATCATACGCACCAATAAGTAACAACATGTGTAATTAAGATGCATCGTTTACACATAAACTTACCTCGGTGCAAAATGTGTTAATTTGCGGTTTAATTCGAAACCTTGCCTTTTCCCTGGTCAAGGTTAATTCCGCGCTCTTTTAAAACATTTTATGATCATAATGTATCATAATCTCTACTTAGGCAAAAATGACCATTTTGCCCTTGTACTATGGTAAAATTACGATTTTGCCCCTAGGCTCGTAAGTCATTTTTCAACATATTTTCTCATTAAAAAGGCCTAGCTGAACATTTATTCCTCTTAAAACAACCCACAAATCTAACTATTTCATGCATTTATTACCAATTTACAACATTTACAACTTAGTCCCATTTAGGTGTTTTCATGGCAACACCATTCACAAAAGTTGTTTGGGACATGACCATGTCTAGGATAAGGTCCCATGTAAGACCATGTCTGGGACATGACCTCGGCACTAAATTGAGATCCCGTATAAGACCATATCCGGGATATGGCTTCGGTATTGAGTATGAGGATTGTATAAGACCATATCTGGGATATGACATCGACACTCAGAGGTGACCCCATGTAAGACCACATCCGGGATGTGGCATTGGTTTCATGTTTATGCTAATGATTATGAATATGCATCTTTGAGCATCCCTAGTGATTTATCGGGATGAATAGATTAGCTTAGAAATAGAAACGAGAATTTTATTAAAGCTATGTGATTGAGTTAACATAGGTACCCGTGAGTAATTCACGAAGAAGCATTTACGATATGTGGCATGGTATGTGCTAAATAAGGGCAAGTATGAGTAAGTATGGCAAGAAGCCTATAACTTTGTGTATGGTTAATTAATGCCATGGATGGATTTTATCGTGAGCTTATTGTTGCTATTTATTCCCATGCAAACTTTCTAAGCTTTATGCTTACCCCTTTCATTGTCCTTTTCCTTGTAATATTGTAAAGTTAGCTTGAGAATTCGCAGATGTCGGAGTTGGAGATCACACTATCGACCCCTTTTTGGGTATAGCCAAATTAGACTTATTTTGAGTATGGCATGTATAGGACTTGAATGTTTTGGTTATGTCATATTTGCAAGCCAAATATGTTGGCTACTATGGTTGTTTCAATTCATTTTGTAAATGGTCATTAAAGTTGGGCCAATACTTGACTGGTTCTTATATATATATTCATTGATGATGAATCATAAAGTTTATGCTTGTTTGGATGCTTTATTTGAGTTAGTATAAGTATGGTTGCTTTGTAGGGTGGCATTTAGCTTGGAATATAGCCTTTTTAATGTCCACACAGGTAGACACACGGGCGTGTGTCTGGGCCGTGTGTGATACATGGTCAGCCCCATGGGCGTGTTAATCGGCCTTGTGTCCCATTGTGAGCTAGGCTTACAAGTCAGTATGCTCAGTAGTAAAAGAGGCCTTATTACTACCCAATAAGAAAACAGTTTAAGTAAGGTAAAACAGAACATTAAAATCTAAAGCTGTTCGTAGTGTGGTCACCTTTGAGTACTCCAGTACGCCGAACCGCTTACTGAGGATTACCTGAAAAATTAAAAGGAGGGGGTGAGTTTACAAAAACTTAGTGTGTACAACCCTAATCAATCATAAAGCATGTATCACAGCAATCCAGGCCTAAGCCCATTACAGTAACCGTGGCATTTGGGCCTTAGCCCATCATAGCCTCAGTTGGGCCTTGACCCAAATCTCAATCAAATTAGATCATGCAATGCACAAATGCCCATACCAACCCTGCACTCCGACTCCTGTCCAACCCTACACTCTTGTGGGGATTTAATCGACCCACCCAACCCTACACTCCTTATATAGCACCAGTTGCGGCACTAACCAATATTGTAGTAGAGCTGCCAAACACATAATCGGCTTAAAGCCATCGGTGGATCCACAGTCGTCAAGCGACCACGCGACCCTAACAAATCATACACTTCCTCCAAACCAATAATCCCATCCCCCATGCAGCATAATATCACATGAATGCAGACATACTATAAATAACATACAATAACAATCATATAGCATGTAGGGGCATTTTGGTAATTTTACCTTTTAGGGGCATAACGGTCAATTTACCCTATGAGGGTATTTCGATCAATTTACCCTATAGGGGTATTTCAGTAATTTTACCCTTCGAGGATGTTTCAGTAATTTTACCCTTTGAGGGTATTTCAGTCATTTTGCGACCTTTCCGAAGGTCTACAGCCACCTCAAGCGACACAGATATCATATATGGTCATAACGGTGTAAATGGGCCATAGGCCCATTATTCGGCCCAAAAGGACCCACACACTTGTGTGGCCCATTTAGCCCAAAATTGCCTTTAGCCATGTGATCATCATGGCTGGCTCATTATTTCCTATCTATCCATAAAATTTACTCGGGTAGGGCCCACGGCCCATTGGGCCCACTCTGCCCATTCCGGTCTATTTGGCCCCAAAAACGGCCTAAGCCCATGAGAATGCTCATGGGGGCCTTAGCCATCTTACTCCCATATTTATGGGCTCGATCCACCACACGTGCTATCGCACACTCGTGTGGCATCTTTCGCTGGTATTTCGGCTTTTCGGCATTGCCGATCTACTTGGAGTGGTGTGTGTGTACACACCTTATTTACGAATGTACCTTTAACCCACTCGCACAGAACTTATAATCCAAAAACACTTTGTTAGCCAAATGTCATTTAAGGTTAATTACATTCCATTACTAAACCTAGAACGTAAACCTTCCTCACCTTGCTTGAATGAGAGTCCTTGAATCTCCTAAATCCACTGACCACAATCGATTACCCTCCTTAGTCAAATATATGTAATATCACAATTGCTATTAACAACATTGCTTACGAGAATATGGCTTTAACTCCAATCCATAAGTCATTAAATATTTAGCCCAACAATACTTATCTCCCAGAACTGGTTGATTGCCGAAAGAGGAGAGGTTCGGCTTAGGAGAAAATTTGAAACAAAACAAGGTAGAGTCCTAACGCTATTCGGCCAAACAAGAAAAGGTAGGAGTGACAACTTAGAATTGAGTGAATCGGCAGGGATTGAAGCAGGAAAGAAAGAAAGAGACTTGGGCAAAACGACACTAAGTCAAAGCTGAATAGGCACCTAGAGACCCCTAAATTTGGCCAACTCCACCCCTTATCAAACTCCACGATTTTCTCCACCAAAATCTCCTCCATATCCATAACAACCATTATCCAAACCCCATGATACTCTAACCATTTTACCAAGTCCACAACCACTTCAAAGAATTTGAATCCACCACAAACTCTTGCCATCCATGCTGCAAAATAAAACATCCCTTGCTCCTCAAGAGACTTGAACCTTATACCACAAGCTTCACTTCACACACCACTTGCCACAAAGCCACAAGCTCCTCTTGTGTCACAATTTAATCTTAATTACTTATAAGGTTAAATACCAGAAGTCAGGGTTCCCCTAATGCAAAAAATAAAAATTTTCCTTATGACAAGGCTTGACCCTAGGACTTCAAAGAAGCCCCTAACCTTCCAAAATCACTCACCCAATAGATCTAACATGCAATTGTGCTGTTTATTGACTCTACAAAATTTTAGGCGCTCCCATGCCCAAGGCCCAAGAGGCCTAATTCTATTAGGCCCAAATTTAGGGTGTTACACTAAAGGTGTTAAATAGCTATAGAATATTAAATTGAAGGTCCCTAATGTCCAATTAGGCCCTTAGGAATGTGTTGGCCGGCCATAGGGGACAAAGAAATGAAAATTTGGTCAAAGTGGGTGGTATAAGGTGGCTTAATGGATGAAATAAAAGAAAATAAAAAGAGAAAATATCATCTTTTCATCTTCTTCATACTACCACCAAAATTTTCAGCAAAGAGGGGCTTTGGAAAGCTTGAAAATTTTCAGCAACTTAAACCTTTACAAGTAAGTGTTTTTGATGGTCATTTTTAATAATTTTTGTACTTTTGGGACCCTTGTAGCTTAAGCTAGCTAATGAGGGACTATTTTGCAAAATGGTTGAAAGTCTAGGGTTTTTCCAAGAGAACATTAGTGTTGGATGCTAAATTTTTATGGAAGAAAATGAAACTTGGTTGTTAAATAAACAACTTTTGTGAAAGGGGTTTCCATGAAAACACCTAAAATGGACCTTTTTGTAAAGGTTGCAAATTAGGTAGTAAATGTACGAAATAATTGGAATTGTGAGTTGCTATAAGCTTAAAATAGATTCGGCTAGGCTTGGTTAATGAGGATATTTGATGAAAATCATTTTACGAGCCTAGGGGCAAAATCATAATTTTGTGAAAGTATAAGGGCAAAATGGTAATTTTTCCAAAGCAGGAATTTTGAAATGTTTTGATTAATGTGGTGATTAAAAGAGTGAAATTTTATCAATATAGATCAAGAAAAATGGAGTCCGGACTTAGACCGAGGGAAAACCAAGTTATTGGACTAAATCGAGCAAGTTGCCCATATTTTGTATATCGAGGTAAGTTGTATGTGAATAATGCAACTCTATTGTTATTATGTTTTTAATAATTGATATTGCAGAAAATGTTTGATTATTGCTATGATTATGCATGATGAAAGTTGATGAGATATACTCCCGGTTGGACCTTAGGAATAGATTGGATATCCAAGTTGTGACATTTGGGTTGATATGTGTGCCAGTGCAAGACTATGTCTGGGACATGGCATCGGCCACATTAAGAGAGCCAGTGTAAGACCATGTCTGGGACATGGCATCGACATTGAGATGAGAGCTAGTGTAAGACCATGTCTCGGACATGGTATCAGCCTCGACATGTGAGCTAGTGTAAGACCATGTCTGGGACATGGCATCGACATTTTACCCTCTTGTGTGAGGCTTGTCAGGTATCCTTTGGTATTCCAACTGGTTCAATGGGAAATTTAGAGCTTATGTTAAAAGTGAGAAAAAAATTATGACTATGTTGTAAGTGATATAGGTACCTATATGAAATTCATGAGAAATGAGCTCGAATTATGTTGTATGATTAGTAAGGGTGAAAATGAGTAAGTTATGTTTTAAATCATTTGAGAATCTTGTGCAGTTTTATAATATGATATGAGTATGATAATGCATGGTAATTGTTGTTAGTTATTTACAGGCGACTTACTAAGCTTTATGCTTACTTCCTCTCTTTTTCCATTTTTTTAGAGTGCCGCCAAGCTAACTCGGGGATCAAAGAAAGTTGGAGGCTCGATCACACTATCAATCTGAAAATTTGGTATAGTTAGATTTATCATCTTGAGTATGGCATGTATAGGGATTTGGTCTTTGTCAAGTGTCATATTGTTTTGGCCAAATGTGTTGGTTTGTTTGAAGATTGATTCCTTTTGTATAAGGCCATGGATGATGACTAATATTTATTGTTGATATATGAAAATAATGATGTTTTCATGAATGTGCAAGTTTCATGGTTGAGTATTGGTTATACTAATGAATGAATGAGTAGGTTATTTGATGTGGCTTAAGTTGGTGCAAGTAAGGGTAGCAGAAAGGGCTTGGTAAATAGTCTTGTTACTGTCCACACGGGTGGACACACGGGCGTGTGTCTAGGTCGTGTGTGATGCACGGCCTACCCCATGGGCATGTAGTTAGGTTGTGTGTCCCCCTGCACCCTAAATTGGCAAAACAAAATGCCCAGTAGTAACCATACGGACTGAACATGGTCGTGTGTCTCAACCGTGTGAAAGACACGACCATAGAATATGGGCATGTGCCCAGGCCATGTGAGGTCTGCACTTGAATTTAGGAATTTAATTCGCCACACGGCCTAAGGACATGGACGTGTGCCTTGACCGTGTGACCTTATTGGGTTGATGACGTCAGAAACAGAATGTCAAGGTTTTTACACACGGACGGTGACATGGGCATGTAAGGTTATGGATTGAATTGACAAATAAATTCACACGGCTAGGCACATGGGCGTGTGTGTGACCACACGATCTGCCCACACGGGCGTGTCCCTTGCCACACAGGCGTGTGCCCCTGTTTTCAGTGACATTTTTCAAAGTTTTCTAAAGAACTCGGTTTGGTCCCAAACCGTTTCTAAAGTGTGTTGTAGGCCTCGTAGGCCCATATTAAGGACTTTGAGTTGAAGATTGAGAGGTTTTGAATTTGAACGAACTTTTATGGCCTGGAAATGTATGTTAGTATGTAACACCCCTTACCCGAGACCTTCGCCGGAATCGAGTATGTGGCATTACTAGACTTGACTAGAAGTTCAGGACATAAAAATTTAAAGCTGTCAAACTGCGTCATGATGACTAAATTGACCATAACTCGAGTTACAAAACTCGAAATTCAGATCCGTAAATTTTCCTGAAAACTAGACTCATATAAGAATTTACCATAATTTTTCCAGAATTTTTCATATGGCCAATTAGTACAGTTTATTCATCAAAATTACCCCTGTTTCACTGCTTGACAATTCTGACCTATCATTACAAAAATACAGTTATCTCATTGTAAAAATTTTCAATAATGTTCTTGTTTATACCAATCAAAAATAGACTCATTAAGTATTCTAAAAATATAAACCATGCTTCATAATTATTTTTTTACAATTTATAACAATATTTCCAAAACAGAACAGTGACTCACGAATTCATTTACAGCAAGTCTCACTAAAACTTAAATATCTCATAATAGAAAAATCCTTTTCCTACTCTGTTTCTTTCATGTAAAAATAGACACAATAATGTTTAATTTCATGTCTAATTCACCTTCTAATTCAATATACCCTATTTTTGGTGATTTTTCAAAATCACATCACTGCTGCTACGACATGCTGTTTCGCTGCAATTTATGGAAAAACTAGCTTCTAACCGAACATACCCACATCCCTAATTCAAGGATTCATTTCATATACATACATTTCCTTATCAAAAACGATTGAACTTCGATTAAAAATGCATAAACATCGCCAACATAACCCGACATTCGTATCAAAAACACAAAAGCATACATAACTAAAAATTTAGCCATATTCGCATGGCTGTTATATACATGAACCTTAAGTTTTTCTCAAAACAAAGACAAAGTCTTTCCTATACATGCCTTCATTCTAAAACCAAAATGAAAGAGTACCAAAATATAGATTGATAGTGTGGGTACTCAATCTATAAAACAGGGGAAACATTTTACGCAATTAAGCTTACTAGCTTAGTAAGTCCTAAGTTCATGATAATATAACATTTAAAATATTCAACTTATGACATTGCACATATACATAAAAAAAAAATATGTAAATTTTCACAAGGCCGATTACTATTAGTTCATCAACCCAAATAATTGCACTTCATTTCATAAACCTGTATTACTTCGAAATCACAATTAAATATATTCCAAGAATCACATACTCCAAATCATGTAATTAGAGCATTCATATCCATCATAAACTCAAATATACATAACATAGTTCTCATAGTATTAACTTGACTCAATTAATATTACGCATAACATACCTTACATACTTACCTGAGCCGTTAACTAAATACCATAATTAAGGTTTACCTTGAAGAATATTCGATTCTCTTTTGTAAACTATGTCACCGGCATTAAGCCTGCTAGGCGTAAAAGCCCGATAAGAATCACCGGCACAAGGCCTGCTAGGCATAAAAGCCCGATAAGAAACATCGGCACAAGGCCTGCTAGGCATAAAAGCCTGAAAAGTAACACCGGCACAAGGCCTGCTAGGCATAAAAGCCCGATAAGAATCACCGGCACAAGGCCTGCTAGGCATAAAAGCCCGATAAGAAACATCGGCACAAGGCCTGCTAGGCATAAAAGCCTGAAAAGTAACACCGGCACAAGGCCTGCTAGGCGTAAAGCCCGATAAATAACACCGGCACAAGGCCTGCTAGGCATAAAGCCCGATTATGTCACTTGACACGAGGGCACGCTAGGCTCGAAGCCCGAATGTCAGAATAGTTTTACATGCTTTTCACATTTCACTATCACATATCGAACCATATGCATTTATTCACATTGCATTAAAAATATTTGAAATCAATCCATCCATCATCATCACATTCGGCCAACTCATGGTTTTACACCAAACTTATACAAATTTTATCATTCATTAGATTTGTAAATAACCTTTAAACATAAGGTAGCTCAAGAACTTACTTATTCACCTTGCATTAGCCAAAATAAATTCACTTCAATACTATACATTCACCTTCAGCTATATCATGAATTTATACTCTAAATTTCCACAATTCATCATTCACTAAGTTCATAATTAATTTATTGGCATATTTTAGCTAAAGGACTTACCTCGGTTGTCGATAGTCCGTGCAGTGAATCTGGCTATTCGAGAACCTTCGTCTTTCCAGGTCTAATTAGTTTTCTTTGCTCTTGATCTAAAACACATTAGAATTTAGCTCATTTAATCTCATTTCATCTCAAATTAGTTCCAAAACACACAAATGGGGAATTTACCATTTTGCCCCTAATGTTTTCCATTTTTACAAATTGGTCCAATTTACACAAAACTCAAAATATGCAAAATTTCCTAACACTATGGCTAGGCCGAATCTTCCCCATAGCCATGGGTGTCCATGCATTTCATCTATTTGACATTTTAATCCTTCACAAATTTATTCTTTTCAATTTAGCCCTATATACTCAAAATCATCAAAAACTCCAATATAAAACTTGTAAATCCTTAACATACCTTTAATCTAAAACCATTAAACATCAAAACTATCTAAACATGTTAATGGCCGAATCTTATATACATGGTATTTTAAAAAATTTAGACATGGGTCGGGTAATATACGAAGCAACGATCTCAAAAACGTAAAAATTATCAAAAACTAAACAAAATACACACCCCAAATTAAGCTCCCAATTGCCGAAATTTCAAGCTCCAAAAATGGGGTTTTCTTTTCTCACATTCGGCCATGAGAGAATGTAGATGATAATGGCTTTGTTTTATGTTTTGTTTAATATATACACTAACATTATTTTTTTATTATTATTAATAAACTAACATAACCTTATAAATAAAATTAAACTAACATATATATTAGGCTAGCTTGGCCCATTGCCGTCCATCACCATGGTTTATGGGCTAATTGTCCTTTTAGGACACCCACTTAAAAAGCCACAAGCAAATTAGTACATTTCACTTTAGTATGCAACTTTTACGCTTTTCGCGATTTAATCCTTTTTTATCAAATTGAGCACTTAAACGACTAAATTTTTCTACGAAACTTTCACACTCACTAAATCACATATAACAAACACGAAATATAATATTAAAATATTTCTCAGGCTCAAATTCGTGGTCCCAAAACCACCGTTCCGATTTGGGTCAAAATTGGTCTGTTACATAGTATGTGTTTGAGTTAGGTAACGCCTCATACCCTGTTCCAGTGTTAGACACGGGTAAGGGGTGTTACAAACCATGGTTTTATAAAAGGGAGTACTTGAAGGTTTTTAACTATCGTTAGGGTAGGTTCGGCACTAAGGTGTCCAATGTAGCCTTCACATTTGACCATAATGTGTAGGCCGGGGTTGGGAGGTTACACCCTTATGACACTATTGCACTATTTTGTTAAAACAAGTCCTTCAAGACCCAAAATTGGTCTTGAACACCTCCGAACACAAAAAAATTAAATTCTAATGATTTAACCAAGAATTCAAAACTCAAAAATTTATTTGATCTATTTTCCATGATTTTATAAAAATGTTTTAATAATTATTTTCTTAAAGAAAGTCAATTATCTTTTCCTAAAAGTGTTCTAACTGTATCTCCCATCCATACCGGTCATTGGGATGGGTGAGGGGTGTTTCAATTATCACCAATAAAGCTCACTTCACCTGATCTCAAGCAACAGAATTGCAAGCCTCTACTCTTTAGCCCACTTATGTTGGCCTATTTTCAATAGCAACAGAAAATTTGGATTGCTAATGACCAAAGGAATACAATTACAAAAAGTGACCACTCTACCAAGGAAGATTTGTGTTGTAGTTTAGTTTGGCTCGAGGGAAATCATTTTTCAAGAAATTATCAAGCATGATGATAAAGTGTATCTCAGCCCATGTCATTGACTCCTGATGAATATGTGAAATGTGCTATTTCTTTGTTATGGGATGCAGCTTATCAGTGGTGGAAGACTTTGATTTGGGTTGTTCCAAAAGAAAGAGTTACATGGGATTTCTTTCAGTCTAAGTTCCATAAGAAATATATCATCCAGAGATTTATATATCAGAAGCAAAAAGAGTTTCTAGAATTGAAACAGGGTCGTATGTTCGTTACTGAATATGAGCAAGAATTCGTGAGATTAAGTCAATATGCCCGGGAATGTGTTTCGACAGAAGAAATAATGTGTAAAAGATTTGAAGATGGCCTGAATGAAGATATTTGTTTGCTAGTTGGAATTTTGGAAATAAAAGAATTGTTGTGCTTGTCGGTCGAGCGTGTAAAGTTGAAGCACTTGGGAAAGATAAAAGAAAAGCTGAGTCTGAAGCCAGAGATGTGAGAAAGAGATTTTCGAGTAAATTATTTCAGTCTGCTTTAAAGAAATTCAGAGATGAGCATAGCCATTCAAAAACTAATGTGGGACATTCGAACAGAGATCGAGCTAGATCGTAGTCGAACTTTAAAGCTCCAGCAACTTCGATGGCTAGTGTGGGAAATGTCCGATCCGAGTGACTTTAATGTAAGCATTGTGGTAAAAGACATCCGAATAATTGTAGGTTGAATGACCGAGCATGTTTCAAATATGGATTATTAGACCATTTCATTCGAGATTGTCCCGAGTCTGTTGAACAAAAAATTGTAAAGAAACCGAAGCCAGATAATGTTTCAGTTAGAGGTAGACCATCTCGAAATACAATGAATGTCAGTGGAAGTCAAAGACCTACAAAAGATGCAGTTGAGAGATCTAAAGCTAGAGCACTTGCCAGAGGTTACGCCATTCGAGCTCGTGAGGAAGCTTCATCTCCAGATGTTATTACAGGTACATTTACACTTTATGATATTTCTGTGATTGCATTGAACTTAGTATGTATGCATGAACTTAGTATCCAGTAATACTTTACCTATGGAGTCTACTGAATTTGTTATTAGAGTATCGAACCCCTTAGGTAAATGTGTGTTGGTTGACAAAGTATGCAAGAACTGTCCATTGATGTTTCAGGATGTTTATTTTCCGGCTGATCTGATGCTATTCCCATTTGATGAGTTTGATATAATTCTGGGTATGGATTGGTAAGCTTTTCATGATGCTATTGTGAACTACAAAAGAAAGATCATTGATTTGAGATGTCAGAATGATGAAATAGTTCAGATTGAATCAAATGATTTGAATGGGTTACCGGCTGTGATATCAGTGATGAAAGCTCAGAGTTATGTGAAAAAGTATAACGCCCCAAAAATATAGGGTCTTTAATTTTTCATGTTCTAACAAAATTGCTTGTCTGTTTCAATGGCTAAGTGATTTGGGTGTGTTTAGGGGTATTTAGGAAGCCTGGGTTCAAGTATGGCCTCTGGCAAAATTTTGATTTTTACTCTTTTGGAAACCTGGATGTTAGCTTGAAGGGTATATATTAAGTTGGGTTGGTTTTATGGCACAAAAGATCTTGTGTTGTGGTGGCAAGTGGCGTGTTGGGCATTTAAGAGGGAGTGGGTTCGAATCCCATGGCATGTAAAGGGGGGTTTTATTTTATGTCGCTGTGGCGTGAGAGGTAGAGTTTGATTCAAACTCTGCAGAGGTGGTTGGAGACTTAGTCATCAAATTTGAATGGATTTGAATGGGAGGTTGGGAGCAAATTGAGGAGAAATCGGTAGAGATTTTGAAGGAGTTTGGATGTGAAGGGAGTCATAGCCGAATGGGAAAGCTTGAGTAGGGGATTTGGCTATGGGCATTCATTTGGTGCATTTTCGACATTTTTTGTGAGAGTGTAGAAACCGAAAATCCTCTCTATTATTTTGGGTTTTCTTTTTATGCATTTTGGGATTTACTCTTTTTTGTGGCGTCTTGTGCAGCATTCTTGACCATTCGGATATTTATCTTTTCAACTTTATTTCTCTTCTACTGTCCACTCTTTGCCGAAACATAAACATCAAGTGCCAAGTTCTCCCTTGAAGCTTTTCTTCCTTCTTCATTTATCTCTCTGTCGATTCGGTATTCTTCTTTTCTTCTTCTCTTTGGGCTAAATCGAATTAAGTTCTTCTGTTCATCTCTTCTTGATTATAGCCGAATACCCTGCCTCCTCCTCACATCTTCTAAAGCTTTGACAAGCCGAATATTGGGGTAAGTAATTGGGTTGTTTCTTGTTACTTTGCAATTTTTCCTATTAGGATTATTGTGGGTGATTTTCAATGATCTCTTTTCGGTTTATTCTTTTTAGATCGTACATGTTAATCCACTCACGTGTGCCGCCCCTCAAGTCAGCATTCGGTTCATAGGGACTTGGTAAGTTGTTTTCTGTCTTCCTCAGGTTATTATTGATAGGTGTATACTACATCCTTAATCAACCCTCTTACGAGATCTATTATTATTGTAATAGTCCGGTTTGAACCTTAGTCAAAATAGTGGTTTCGGGACCACAAATCTGAGTTTGTATAATATTTTAATATTATTTTCTGTGCCGTTGAAATGTGAATTAGTATGTGTGAAATTTTCGTGCACTAATTTATCTGTCTGTGTGTTTAATTTGACAAAAGGACTGAATTGCATAATTGGTAAAAGTGGCCTTTTATTTGATTTTTGGCTAAATTTATGTGGCTTTATTATAGTGAAGTCCTTAAAGGGCAAATAGCCCATTTTTGTTTATGGTGGACGGCAACATGTGTATAAAGTATGCTTTTATATGTTATTTTATAAGTTAACTTTATATTATACTATTTTATAAGTTATATTAGTATAATAAAAGAAACATGAGTTAGTGGCTTCATTATTTTGTCATCTTCTTGCCTAAATTCCAAAGAAAAAAAGAAAGAACTTAAGCTTGCTAAGGTTCGGCCATTTGAGGGTTTAAAATTCAAGGTTAGTTTTTGATCTATTTTCAATAATTTCTACATTTTTGTAATCGTTGCTTTGAGAGCTACAAAACCCATGTTTTAATTTGATGAATTGATGATGCTTGTGTGAGATGCCATTGATGAGATGTTAAGATTTTTGATGATTTTTGGTGTTAAATAAAAGATATGCACTAGATGAACATGTTTTGTTCTTGAAGTTTTGATTAATTTAGCTAAATAGGGCTAAATTGTGAAAATATTATTTTGGAGGACTAATTTGTGAATTTGATGAAATATATGGACTTATATTGTAACATCCCGAAATTGGGCCTAGTAGGATTGGGCCCAATGGGCCTTGAGCGTAGTAGCGCTTAAAATTTTTGAGAATAAGAGAATGGCTTTAGTGCAAGTTTGACTTATTAGGTGAGTGATTTTGGAAGGTTAGAGGGCTTCTATGAAGTCTCGGGATCAAACTTTGACTTTAGGGAAAATTTGGTTTTAGATGGAAAAATCCCTGGGAGTTGGTAGGTAGGCTTTAAGAATAAAATGTGGAGAAAAATGACACAAAAGGAGTGTATGGTGTGTGGCAAAGTGACGCCACATAAGAGACAAGGGTGTGACGCCATAAGGAAGGAAGGAGGTCCAAGGTTCAAGTCTTGGCTTTTGCATTTTGGTTTTCTTTTTAAATGGACTTTAGAATTTGGCATTAGATTTATATTTAGTTGTGCATGGTTTTAGACACAAGAGGAGCTTGTGTCCAAGTGGTTAGCGGCGTGGATTATGTTGCAAAGGAGCCTGGGTTCGAATCTCATGAGAAGCAAGGGAGTATTTATTTTGCGGTCTGGACGGGAAGAGTTTGAGTTAGATTTAAACTCTGCTGATGGAAGGATCCCACATCGGAAAGATACAAAGAATGAAGGTGAGAAGCTAGTTATATATATGGAGTATTCTAGGAGGAGGATGAATACACCTTGGAGGGCGTTTGGGTACAGGAGTGGTCGGAGCGCGGATTAGCACCAGATTCTTATCAGGTGTGTACTTCTCTACTCTAGCTGTAGAGCGGCGAATGTCGAAGTGCTGGTCACGGCAATAGTAGCCACACAAGCGTGCGGGCGCACGTGTGGGGCTTCGTCGCGATAGTTGAGGCCATCAGTAGTATTCTTGTGGGTTGAGGCTGCTTGGGCAATTGATTAAAATTTTATGATGGTGTAGTATGTGGTGAACTAGACTAGGTGAATCTTATATACGTGGCTAGATTTGTGTTAGGTGGGCCACACGAGTGTGTGTGCCCAAATGGCTCGAAAACGGGTTTTAGGCCCAATAGTCTAGTAACGACCGGGAATGGTAGTTGAATCGCTCGAGGTGACATTAGGCCTTCGGAAAGGCCATTGTAGGCGCAAAATTACTGAAATACCCTTGATAGGTAAATTACGGAAATACCCCTAAAAGGTAAAATTACTGTTATACCCTTAGAGGTTGATTTGCTTGATTATGTTTTATTTGTTATTTTGATTATGATGGTAATCCGTTTCATATGTTATATTTGATATATGATTTGCATACATGTCATACTGCATACACGAATTATTATGTCACGACATGTTGCATGGGCTTGTGATATGATGAAAGGGGAAGTGTTGTAGTGGCTCTGCCATGATCTGTTGTAGTGGCTCTACCATGATCTGTTGTAGTGGCTCTGCCATGATCTGTTGTAGTGGCTTTACCATGATTTGTTGTAGTGGCTCTGCCATGATCTGTTCTGGTGACTCTATCACGATTCTGACGATGAGCAGCATGACTGCCATCGATGGTGTGTAGCGGTCAGGGTTGATTGTAGAAATCCCCATTGGTGTGATTGGTTGGTACGGGTAGTGTGTAGAGGATGGAAATCTAGGTTGGGTTGGGTTTTGCATCATAATAAATTAATTTCTGATTATCTACTATTCTCTGCTAAATGGGCTAAGGCTCAGTCTGATTCTGTATGGGCTTTGCCCAAAGTGATTTGTAAGGGCTAAGGCCCAGTTGGTATTTGAATGGGCTCGGGCCCAGCTATGGTTGGTGTGGAGTGATTGCACACTGAGTCTTCTTGACTCACCCCCTTCTGCTTAAATTTTTGTAGGTAATCACTAGATCGCGAGTTTGGAGCTGGGGCGGACTTGAGGTGGCCATGCATTTCTATTTCTTTCGTAAACTACGTTACTTTCTTTTGAACTTATTTTTAATTCGGGATTTTTATTATGTAATAAGGCCACTAGTACTTTAAATTTTGTATTTATTTGGTTTAGCTTTCAATTTGATTACTGCCTATTATTATTAAATGTTCAATACGGGAATTTCCTAAACCCTTAATAACTGTTTTTTTCAAAATGTTAACGAAAAGGATAAAAATCAATGAATATTTAAACTCGAAATTTTCAACAAACGCGCAGCTTTAAACAACCCTTTTATGTGACATGCCAGATCCGGTCGTAACGTCTAGGCCGAGTTTGGGGTGTTACATATATAGTCTCTAAGGAGGTTCGGCTATGCATATGTGTGAATAAATTGTGTGAGATTGATGTTTTGAGAAAAATAGACTAAAGTGATAGAATGTGCAAATGTGAGGGCTAAATTGCAAATAGCCCTAAATGTGTGTCTTTGGGTTGAATTGAATGAACTAGTGAATAAAAGGGTTAATTCTAAATATGTTTAGATCAAGAACCGAGGAAAACAGATTTAGATTGCGGGAAAGCGAAAGTAAGTGAGTAGCCATTCTTATTCCGATAAACCGAATCCGAGGTAAGTCACTATGCAAATAAACATATTTGTATGATATGATGATTTTCTATATGACTAAGGTTGATTATGTATGCTGATGAGAGATTTTTCATATGAATTCCAAGATGAGTTTGATATAGTGTTTAAGTCCGAGAAGTCTCGTATGAACTTAGGACTAGGTATCTATTCTGTTTTATCATGTAAGACTACGTTTGGGACGTTAGCATTGTTATGATAATTACGTGTAAGACCATGTCCGGGACATCGACATCGTATTGATTCGTGTAAGACCTTGTCTGGGATAGTGGCATCGATATCCGAGTGCATGTAAGACCTCGTCTGGGACGATGGCATTGTATGAATATTCCAAGCTTTTGAGCATCTAATTGGATTCCTTATGGTTCAAAGGGCAAGTCTAAGATACGAATAGTAAATTTGAGCTTTGATAGATTAAGTAAATGAATGTCTGATTCAGGTACGTTGATTATACACTAATTGTGTATACAAGGTAAGTATCTATGTGATCTTACTACGATGTTATGTATATGGTAAGTGATGGTTAAGCAAACAAGCTTATGCAAGTATAAGATGAGTTATATCATGAGAACCGAATTGGTCATTTTATTGATTTGGTTATGTGCATTTTATACTAAGTTGTTTGTATATTGACTTACTAAGCTTTTGGAAAGCTTACTCTGTGTGCATTTTCTCCGTTTTATAGGTCATCAAAGCTACTGAAGGCTCGGGATTATCAAGGATCGTCATCACACTACTAAACTCATTTTGGTACACTTTGGAAATGATTATATCTAGATATGGCATGTATAGTCTAGTTTTTGGTACAAGTTGATGTATATACTTAGTCATGAGATATGACTATTTTGGTTCATATTATGCCTTGATGAATGTGGTATATGTATAGTTTCGGTATGGTTTAAATGCCCATGAAAATAATCAAGTGTTTGGTTAGTTATGTTTGGTATGTTAAATGGCTCATGAGATGTTCTAGTTTTAAGAAAGAAAATGAATGAATCATGCTTGTTATGTGATGAGTTTTTGGTTTTGAAATTAGGCATGTTCTTGCTTGTTATATGTGTGTAAAATGGAATGGTAACACTGCTTTTAGACATGACCCAAATGGGCGGCAGTTTGGCCTTGTAAATGGCCTATAATGTCACACGTTTGTGGCACACGGGCGTGCCTAACAACCGTAGGTGAATTGTAGGATGCAGTTTAGTATCATATGGCCTCGACATGGGCATGTCATCTGGCCGTGGTGTGCAAGTTAGTAGCTAGCTAAGAGCACACAGCCATGGCACACGGGCGTGCTAGGTGGCCTTGGTGGGGAAGTCAGTATAAAACCACGGTCAGGACACACAGGCTTGTCTGGTGGCCTTGGGGACCAAGTCAGTATACAGACACGAAAGGGCACACAGGGGTGTCTAGAGGTCGTGGAGGGCACAGGGTCACCTCCCACGGGCGTGTCTCCCCTGTATTTTAGAAAAGTTTTTAATTTTTGAGAAATTCTGTATGTGTTTCAATTTAGTCCCAACTCAGTTTATAAGCATGCTTAGGCTCTTGATACTCATTTTAGGGGCACTATGATTGTGAATGATGAATGTAATGTATGAAATGCTATGTAAGTTTTCGATCTATCCGGTAATGCTCTTAACCTTAATTCGATGACCGATTCAGGATAGGGGTGTTACAGTTATACAGTGAGGGGTCAATCAACAATTGTGAGAGCCTAGCCAAGAGATTTTAGGGTTAAAGGCTATACTCCTGTTTACCAAGGTTAGTGGTAGAGACAGTGTAGAGATTCAGGGTTGTGAATCTTATGTTCGATTTGAGGACTGATTGAAATCTTTTGGATTGAATCTAGGTTGGTGCTTTTGGAAGCTCGCAAGTGGTCGCTAAAAGGTGTGTAATCATACACCCAGTATTGTTACTGTTAAAAACGATGGACAATGGTGTGCATTCACACCCCTATGTTACTGTGAATCGGCAAAAGCCGAAAAGCCAAAACTTCGGCATCTGAGGGCTCACGAGTGTGCGAACGCTCGTATGGTAAATCGAGCCCACAAATTGTCGGCAACAGATTGTAGAGGCCACCACAAGCGTTCTCATGGGCTTAGGTCGTAATGGACCACATTGGGTCGAGATGGGCCATGTAAGCCCAATGGGCTCATGGGCTCACATGGCCCCAGATGGGAAAAATCCAAGGTAAGTGAATAATAATGGATTGGGTGATATCATTCGTATAGCCATGATTGAATTTGGGCTAAATGGGCCACACGAGCGTGTAGGCCCACTTGGGCTGAATTTGGGATTTGGGCCATTTACACTGTTTTGACCACATATGTTATCTGAGTCACTCGAGGCGATTGTAGACCTTCGAGAAGGTTGTAAAATGACTGAAATACCCCATAGGGTAAAATGACTAAAATACCCCTAAGGAGTAAAATGACCAAAATACCCTTGTAGGGTAGAATTATTGAAATACCCTTGTAGGGTAAAATTACTGAAATACCCTTATAAGGTTGAATTATCGAAATACCCTTGAGGGGTGAAATTATTGTTTTACCCCTAACCGACGAAATGACCATTATACCCCTAGTGGTAGTTTAGTTGATGTGTGTATGACATCTATATTACTGGTTATGAATATGACATACTGCATACACATAATATTTATGACACAACATTCTGCATTGGGGTTGGGATTTCGATTTGGAGGAAGTACTGTGCTAGTGGCTCTGCCACATTTTTACTGTTCTAGTGGCTTCGCCACGTATTCTGATTTTAGTGGCTGGGCCACGTTTACTATTGCTAGCAGCTTGGCTGCGTTGCTATTAACAGCTATGCTGCGATATTGGTGTGTTGGCTGGGTGGGTCGACTTAGTCCCCACATGGTGTGTTGGTTGGTACGGGTGGTGTGTTGGTTGGATTGGGTTGGGTTGCATCTCTGTTCTGTACTATTATTATGTTGGGCTTAGACCCACACAGTTACTGTATAGGGCTAAAGCCCAGGCTGATCTATTACTGTATAGGGCTTAGGCCCAGTCTATTTCTACTTGCATTGATTATTGTTTGACTGGTAGGGGATTACACACTGAGTTTTCGCAAACTCACCCTTTCTTTAAACTGTACAGGTAATCCCCAACCTTAATCAATTTGGAGCCACGAGGGACCCGGAGGTGGCCACGTGAACACTGATTTTTCGATTGAGACTTAAATATTTAATTTATATTTTGGTTTGATTATGTAATAAGGCCATTTGAGGTTTAACTTTTATTTGGTTTTAACTTCTTATTTCTACCTGCTAGATTAGGAAAAAATGGGTTTTTCAAAATAATAACTGTTTCCAAAGAAAATCACGCATTTCAAACTTTAAAGTTTACAATTAGAAAAGCTTTCGTGGTTTTTAATTTAGATTAATAAACTTATAATAAATGATATGACCAATAAGTGGTTAACAAGTTTTGATTTTACAACCCAACGTTTTTAATAGCAATTACTTTTAAAAAGGATTTAAAACTTTAGTCACGAATTTTCATCGACAAGACCAGTTTTCAAATCAATACTTCGATGTGACACGTTAGATTTGGTCGTATCATCTAGGCTAGGTTTGGGGTGTTACACAAAGGGTTAAGAAGCTTATTTTGCTTATGTGATTGATTCGTTAGTGACTGAAAAGAAAGTTGAATTAGTGTTAGTTGTCTGTGAATTTCCTGATGTATTTTCTAAACAACTACCGGGATTACCTTCGATACGCAAAGTTGAATTTGGTATTGATTTATTGGTAGGAATGACACCTATCTTTATAGCTCCGTATAGAATGGCACCAACATAACTGAAAGAGTCACAGTTGCAAGAGTTGACCGATAGAGGATTTGTAGGATCGAGTTTCTCACCTTGGGGTGCTCCCGTTCTATTTGTGAAAAAGAAAGATGAAACGATGAGAATGTGTATTGATTATCATCAGTTGAACAAAGTGACTATAAAGAACAAATATCCTCTGCCCAAAATTGATGATTTGTTTGATCAGTTGAAAGGAGCTACCATGTTTTCAAAGATAGATCTGAGATTAGGATATTATCAGTTGTGACAGACATTCTGAAAACTGCTTTTAGAACGAGGTACGGGCATTATGAGTTTTTAGTTATGCCTTTCGGATTAATAAATGCTCTTGCTATTTTTATGGATCTGATGAAATTGAGCATGCTGAACATATGAGAATTGTACTACAAACTCTGTGAGATAAGCAATTATATGCAAAGTTTAGTAAATGTGAGTTCTGGCTGCATGAAGTTAGTTTTCTGGGACATATTGTGTCAGCATCTGGTATACGAGTTGATCCCAGCAAGATTTCAGCTATTTTAGAGTGGAAGCCTCTGAAAAATGTATCTGAAGTTCACAGTTTTCTGGGACTTGCTGGTTATTATCAACGATTTGTAAAAGATTTTTTGATGATTGCGACTCCATTAATTAGATTGCTTCAGAAAGATGTGAAATTTCAATGGTTCGATAAATGTCAGAAAAGTTTTGATCAGTTGAAAGCCTTTTTGATTTATAGTGATGCTTCGTTGAAGCTGGGATGTGTTTTGATGCAGGAAGGCAAAGTTATAGCTTATGCATCGAGACAATTGAAACCACATGAAAAGATTTATCCGACGCATGATCTTGAGTTAGCTGCGGTTGTGTTTGCATTAAAGATTTGGCGTCACTATCTATTTGGTGAAAAATGCCATGCGTTTTCAGAAAATAAAAGTTTGAAATATTTGTTGACTTAGAAAGACCTGAATCTACGACAGAGAATATGGTTAGAATTGTTGAAAAACTACGAGCTTGTAATAGTTTATCATCGGGGTAAAGCGAATATTGTTGCTGATGCATTGAGTCTAAAATCGCTATTTGCATTACGTGCGATGAACGCTCATTTATAGTTGTCTGATGATGGTTCAATTTTAGCTGAGTTGAAAGGGAAACCGTTGTTCTTACAGCAAATATGTGATGCTCAGAAAGTTTATAATGAAATGTTAGCAAAACGAGCTCAGTGTGATTTGAACTCTGATTCTAAATTTTGAGTTGATGTTGATGATTGTTTGAGGTTTCGAGATCGATTATGTGTTCTGAGAAATCCAGACTTGATTCAGTCAATATTGAAAGAAACACATAGTAGTCGTCTATCTATTCATCCGGGAGGTACAAAGATGTACCATGATTTGAAGCAACAGTATTGCTGGTTTGGTATGAAACGATATATTTCAGAGTTTGTCTTGAAATGTTTAGTCTGTCAGCAAATTAAAGCTGAACATCAAGTGCCATCTAGTTTGTTACAACCGATTTTGATTCCTGAATGGAAATGGGATAGAGTGACAATGGATTTTGTTTCAAAATTGCCTTTGAGTCCGAGAAAGAAAGATGCAATTTGGATTGTAGTTGACAAATTGACGAAGTTAGCCCATTTTATTCTGGTACGATCTGATTACTCACTTGATAAGTTAGCTGAGCTATATATTTCTGATATTGTGAGATTGCATGGGGTGCCACTATCTATAGCGTTTGGCAGAGATCCGAGGTTCACTTCACGATTCTGGAAGCAACTGCAAGAGGTTTTAGGTACTAAACTACATTTCAGTACAGCTTTTCACCCATAGACCAATGGCCAATCTGAGCGGATTATTCAGATACTTGAGGATATGTTGAGATGTTGCATTCTTGAGTTTGATGGTGCGTGGGAGCAATATTTGCCATTAATTGAGTTTGCGTACAATAATAGTTTTCAGTCAAGCATCAAAATGGCACCTTATGAGGCTTTGTACAGACGTAAATGTCGAAAACCTTTGTATTGGACTGAGCTTAGTGAAAGTAAGATACACGGGGTCGATTTGATCAAAGAAACTGAACAAAAAGTGAAAGTGATTCATGATAGTCTGAAAACCGCGTCAGATCATAAAAAATCTTACGCAAACTTGAAACGAAAAAATATTGAGTTTGAGATATGTGATAAAGTGTTCTTGAAAGTGTCTCCGTGGAAGAAAATACTTCGTTTTGGTAAGAAAGGCAAATTGAGTTCGAGGTTTATCGGGCCGTATGAAATTATTGAGTGCATTGGACCTGTTGCATATTGATTGTTTCTACAACCTGAGCTAGAAAATATTCATAATGTATTTCACGTATCTATGCTCCGTCGACACAGATCTGACCCATCACATGTGATTTCTCCGTCTGAGATTGAGATCCGATCTGATATGACTTACGAGGAAGAATCGATTTAGATTTTAGATCGCGAGTTAAAAGAATTAAGAAATAAGAAAATCTCATTAGCAAAGGTCTTATGGCATCGACACGGAGTGGAAGAGGCTACGTGGGAGCCCGAAGATACTATGAGACAACAATATTCGAATCTGTTTAACAATATGATTTTCAGGGATGAAAATCCCTAAGGGGGAGAATTGTAATAGTCTGGTTTAGACCCTAGTCGAAATAGTGGTTTCGGGACCACAAATCTGAGATAGAAAAATATTTTAATATTAATTTTGGTGTTTGCATTATGTGATTAAGCATGTGTGAAAGTTTCGTGAATTAATTTATCTGTCTGTGTGTTTAATTTGATAAAAGGATCTAATTGCATAAAATGCAAAATTAGCATGCCATGTGTTAAAGTACCTATGTGTTACATTAATGTGGTGGCGTTATGAAGCAATTAAACCATTATGTAAGATAATGGACATAAATAGCCTTAATGAATATAAATTTTATATGTTAATTAAAAGGCTAAATTAGTAAATGATTAAATAAGGTTATTATTATTATAACAAAAGCTTAAAATTAAGCCATTATGTGTGTTCATCCACCGAAATTAGAAAAGAAAAATAAGGTTTGAAGCTTTTACATATTTGACCACTTCTAGGTCTAATTAAGGTATGTTTTTGTTCCGATTTTTGATAATTTCTATGTTTTTGTAACCATTGCTTCGAGTACTACAAAACCCATACCTTAATTTTGGAATTTGATGATGATTTTGAAATGCGCCATTGATGAATGTTTGAGCTTTGTGATGTTAATTGATGAAATATGAAATAGATGTGTTAGATTAACATGTTTTGTCTTTGGATTTTTGGTGAATTTGAGTAATTTGGACTAAATTGAGAAAATAATATTTTAAGGGACTAAAATGTGAAATAAATGAAATGTGTGGACTTGTATGATCATGATGAAAATTCGGCTAAGCATGGGTACAAGGGAATTTTGTGATTTTGTGAAATATGGACTTAAATGTCAAAATGTGAAAATGTGAGGGTTAATTTGTAAAATACCCTAAATGTGTGTTTTTGGATTGAATTGAATGATTTGGTGAATAAACAGTTAAATTTGAATATGTATAGATCAAGAACCAAAGAAAACGGATTTAGACTGAGGGAAGTCGAAAGTGATCGAGTAGTCGAATCCGTTCGTTTATTCCAAATACGAGGTAAGTCTATAAACAAATAAATGTATTTAAGATAATTTATTCATGTTCATTTAATATTGAATTGTGTCGAACGGCTTTGTAAGATATACAAGTGTAATCCGAGAAAGATTCGACAATGTGTCAAGGTCCGTAAAGTCCCGTACGAACCTTAGGAATAGATAGGATTCATATGTCATGACATAGGGTTTTGATATGTGATATCGTGTAAGACCATATCTGGGACGTTGGCATCGATTTGAGATTTACGAGTAAGACCATGTCTGGGACATTGGCATCGTATTTGATTCGTGTAAGACCCTGTCTAGGACAGTGGCATTGATATTGGAATACATATAAGACCACATCTGGGACGTTAGCATTGTACGATTATTCTGTGTATTCTGAGTATCCTATTTGATTCCGAATGGTTCAATAGGCAATTCCGAGAAATGAAAGACTATGTGAAATGTGTAATAGATTCAGGTACGTTTGAAATGTATACTATGATGGAGTATGAAAGGTAAGTATATGGGGTTGTGCATAAGTGAGATATGTGCATAGATTCAATGAGACAAAATGTGATATATGTATGATTGTGATATGAGCAAAAGTGATACTTTGAGTTATGAATTGTTAGTAAGCAATGGCTAAACAAATGAGCCAAAGAAGAATTATGAATTTGAAATTGATATTTATTAATGATCTTATATTTGATATGATTATGAATGTTATATGTTAAGTTTATTTGTATATGGCTTACTAAGTTTTTGAAAGCTTACTCTGTGTGTGTTTGCATTGTTTTATAGATCGTTAAAGCTACGGAAGGCTCGGGGTTTGTCAAGGATCATCACCACACTATCAATCTCTATTTTGGTACCTTTTAAAAGTGTATATATTATAGTACGACAAATCATAAGAAGAAAATTTTGCAAGAAAATTAAATAAGCTAATCTAGGGACTAAATTGCAAAGAGTATAAAACTAAGAAATTAACCAAATACATGACTAATGGTGGTTGGTTGATTTCAATGTGGTTCCTCAGTCCTCGAACGAGGGACTTAAATTGCTTAAATTACTAAGTGGCTCCATTTTATCTTTCGATCTCAATTTTACCGACTTAGACGAATTAATCCGATTTATCTCTCAATCTCACATATTAATCTGGGACTAATGAATGGATGAGCAAAAAGATTACCTCTCTGTATCACTTTCCTAGATATTCCCTTAGGGGAGTCACTTCCTAAGTTTTTAGGTCTATTTGATTTAGTCCAATTTATTATGATTTAGTCCTTTGTCCAAAAATTAACTTACCCTCATCTCCATCAACCAACCCCTTTTAGGTTTAGCTTTTCATACTGAAAATAAAGAGAATGAACATGGAAATCAAAAGAAAAGAAGCTATCACACCCCAAATCTGATGATCTGAATTGAAGGCGCGTAGATGGGACGTTGTTTGTTCTGGCGCACTCTGGTGGATAGTTTGCCAAATTGTAAGCTTCTGACGAACTAATGTCTTGGCGAATTGAGTATCCACCCGTAGAAGTATATCATGATTTAGTTTTGATGTGTTCTTCAATAAAATAAAAAATTTGATAAAAGAAAAGTAATCTTTGTGTAGGTTACCGCCAAAGGTATAATTCGCCTAGTTTGTTCAAGCACTGTGAAGAGTAAGTATAGGTAACTAGATCTGGTTATAAACCAATTAAATTAATTAGTCAAAAAGGTTTTGGACAAGACTCTCATTTATGTTTCTTTCAGATTCTGTAGGCATTTAGGAAGGGTAAATTCTAAAACTTCTTAACCCTTGTCAAAGTCCACTAAACGAGAGTGGATTATATATATGTGAGTAGTAGGGTTCGTGAGAAAGTTTCTTCTTCCTTCAAAATGACTCTTAATTTAACATCTCTAACTCGTCTCTATCGCTAGAGTAGAGTTACGAAGTATTCTATACAAATAGGACCATTTAATTTCAAATATAAAAAATAAGAAAATTAAATAAAACATTCAATGGTTCATTTTAGTTCAAGTAAAAATATACTTACGAGCCTTAAACTGAGCCTATGGGGCCCTAAAAATAGTTTGGGAACATTCGGGGACCATTTTGAAATAAAATAAAAAATTATAAAAAATGTAAACTTTTGGAAACAGGGGTTGTAACATCCTTAAATCGGGGTCTCTGCATTGTGTATGTGTTAGCATGTGATGATATGTTTACTGTGTTTGTTTGGTATGTTATGGCTGAATGGCCTGTGGATTTTTAATGGTGTGTTAAACCGATTGTAGGGAGGAGTATAGCCGAATATAGTGAATCTTCGGGATTTGATTGCTGACCTAGGTAAGGTTCTAATGTTTTCAAATCTATTCCTTAGTCTTTCAAAAGCCGAAGGCTAACATTTGTGTGTGCTAGTGTTGGGCCGATTGTAAAGGGGATTCGTCACAAAATTTCGGGATTTGGTAGGAAACCAAATCGGCATTAAGGTGAGTATTACCTTTGTGCGACATATCCTTCGGGATTGTTAGTTTAGCCGAATAGGCTTTTCGTTACTAACAAGTATTGGCCAATTGTAGGAAGGGGAAGGCAAACGTTTCGGGATCTCGTTACTTTCGTGTAGTTTCGGGATTTTCGCTTAGATCTACGAATAGTCAGGTGTGTAACGCTTACACACTTCTTTAGTATGACATGTTTATTGTGTTATTGTAATAGCCATTGAAATAGGTGATTTTGCCATAAGGGCATGAGTGTGGATTTCGGGTAAGTCCCCTGATTATGGATCTCGATATATGCTATCATGTTATTGTTTAAGTTATGCCATGTGTTATTTGCATCATCATATGTTATTATGCCACGATTAATATCGACATGATGTTGGGATTGTTGAGAGGAGAGGGATGATATATTTGGACTGTCACCAGTGGTTTTGACCACACGGCGGGTTGGCCCTGTCATTGATGCTATTATTTGTGACTATGTCCCAGTGGTTTTGACCACATTGATGATATTTGTGACTATGGTCACCAGTGGTTTTGACCACACATGGATATTGTGACTCGTCCCAGTGGTTTGGTACCACAGTGGGTTGGCCCTACATGATTGATACGGGATTGTCATCAGTGGTTTTGACCACACGATGGGTTGGCCCCATCACTTGATTTGTGACTACGGTCACCAGTGGTTTTGACCACACCGATATATGATATTGTGACTTCGATCACCAGTGGTTTTGACCACACGGGGTAGATAAAGGAGATCGGATGGTTAGGTTATGGGTGGCATAATCTGCATGTTTTACTGATGATCTGTGTAAATGCTTAAACTATCGGATTGGGGATTTATACACTGAGTCTCGGTGACTCATCCCTTCCTTTATATTTTGCAGATGAGGCATAGATCGCGGATATGGAGCCGGGGAGGATTCGAGGTGGCCATGCATGTTAGTTTCTGGTTTTGACTATTAACTATGTTTTTGGTTTTACTTATTTTCTTTAAATTTGGTTTTGGTTTTGTAATAAGGCCGCTAGTTATTATTTGGGTTTTAATTACTTGATTTTATGTTAATTATTTTATGCATGTGGTTAACAATTGATATTGCTAAGTAATTGGGATTTAATCAATGTTTTCAAAATCATACTCAATGTCGGGTTTTCAATTGTTACCATGGGTAACATTATTCACAACACGATTTCAAAGTAACTTAGACGATTTTCGAATGAATTTTTAACCGACTCAGAACACAAAGGGTGTCAAACGGGATTATACTCAACTCACTCGGTTTATAATAAGTACCGCATGATTTTCTAATAACTAGTAATAACAAACGGGTTTTCAAGCATGAGTTCTCCGGGTTTTAAAACAACAATAAAAATGGGTTTCAACATCCCTTTATAAGAGGTTTTTTCTAAATTTTAAAACAATAAAGAGTTGTCAATGAAATTTAACCGGTAACTTGTTTTTTTCAAATGTTTTCATTTCGTAACATGCCAGATTCGGTAGTGGTGTGTTGACCGGGTTTGGGGTGTTACAGGGGTTACAAGGCGATGTGACATAGCCCAAACAGTGTGAGTATTCGATATATGAGAAACATGGCCATGTCACAGGCCGTGTGCCAGACCGTGTGTGCATTCGAAGTTTGATCACACTGCCGTGTTGCTAGGCCATGTAACTCTCTAAGACTATATGGTTCATCCTGCACCTAAAATTCAAAAGACACAAGACCATGTGTTGTGACCATGTATGGCACACGGTCGTATGATAGCTCATGTGCTTCACAAGTTACTCTTAATTGTAACACCCCTAACCCGTATCCGTCGCTAGAACAGGGTTACGGAGCATTACCAGAACATTTAGAAACATTTACAGATAATTCATGCAAGTTACTATTCAATTTCTGAAATCATTTGTAACGTCCCTCAAATGGACCCTTGAGGCCCAATACCAGCATTAGAATCGAATCGGGACTTAATCGAAACTTCTAAGAATTTTTTACAAAATTTTAAAAATTTTCCAAGGTGCATGGCTCACACGCCCGTGTGGTCCAGGCGACACCCCATGTGACCCTGGGACACGCCCGTGCTGCATGCCGTGTTTGACCCTGTGTAACTCTTTGACTTGTGCACACGACCTAGAACACGGACGTGTGCTAGGCCGTGTGGTTAATTTAATTCTTTCAAAATTAGGTGCATGTTTCATACAGCCAAGACACACGCACGTGTTCTAGGCCGTATAGCACACACGGCTGAGACACACGCCTGTGTCTCTGCCTGTGTGTTCAATTCTGAGCATTCTGTTTCTCAAAATTAAGGTAGAGGGGATACATGGCCTAACTACATGCCCATGTACCAAGCTGTGTGTCACACACGGTCTAGATACACTCCCGTGTGTCTGCCCGTGTGGACAAAACAAAGCCATAGCTTCATTTCTCACCCAAAATAATATCAAAATCCTGCACCAAACTTACATCCAAATACCAACCATTCCAAGCATTGAATTCAAGCAATTTGTAACATCTAACATGATATATTGTTACATGCATTCATGCTTTTAATCTTACCTTTTATAAGCAAACTCATTTAACCTTTCTCAACCAATCAAAAATAAAAACTTATGTTATCTCCATAAGATAAACTTAAACACATATATATATGTACCAAAACATAATCATCACTAGCCATTCCAATGGCTAGATTACAATAATCATTTATATTTACAAGCCAATATGGCCAATATAACCTATACATGACATCATAACCATAATTGCTTTACTATATTCACCGAAATAGGCCGATGGATAGTGTGAGTGATCTCCGCCAAGTTTCCAATCCAATGAGCTTTCGATTTACTCTAAAACATGGAAATAAAACTGAGCATAAAATGCTTAGTAAGTTCGTATAACATGGTACTTAACTTACCATACATTCTATTTTGAGGTAACTATGTAAGGCATATTTAGTCAATTTGCCTTCAAGCCCTACATATATCCTCATTGCTCTTGTTAGTCATATATTCCATAATAACATCACAAACATATATGAGCTCAACAATAATCAAGTTTCCATGCACATATGCTTTCTACAACATGTATTCATTTAACATGGATAAATCATCTCTTTATATTACAAGTATAATTTCATAATAGTTAATCTCGAGTTCAGATCATTTCATATCAAAACTTTACCCATATTACTCGAAATATCAAGGTCACGATTAGTACACTCAAGGTGTACAAGTCTATAATCAAGAATGTACATACTCATCAAATAAATTCCATGTACAATATCATCATTTCATATTTCTATAAATCAACTATCACGTATCGTCATTTTCACGTATTTTAGGTCGATATGTGTAATGACTCAATTCTTATTCATATCTTCTCATGTTAAGAACTTTTACCCGTTGAATTTATCTAAAATGTCAATGGATACACAGATAGTACATTCGTCGTGTAAAAATCAGGATCCGTTAATTCATATTCAATGATACCCATAGGGTACTGTTTCTATAACAGCCCGGTTTAGACCCTAGTCGGAACAATAGTTTCGGGACCACAAATCCCAGGTCAGAAAAATATTTTAATATTATAGGGTGCAGTTTTACCTTGGGTGCACTTTTCTCTGTTTTGCCTATAGCTATTCTCTTTTCATCACCTTTCTTTCTCTTTTCATTTTCTTACTAATTACCGAAGTGTTAAGCCTCCACCTTCACTCTCTTTTCTTTCCCTTCACACGACTCTTTTATTTTTGCAAAAACATTTCACGATTGTTGCTCTTGCAGCCGAACCTTTCTTCTCTATTCGACTCTTCTCTAGTTAAAAGGTAACGTTTCTCTTCCTCTTGTTTCCCTCTCTTTACATAGCTAAAGCTGAAACTCTTAGCATTGACCTCTTGTTGACTAGGCCGAATCTACTCACTCTCTTCCATCTCGAATCATTTTTTTCTCTGTTGTGAGGGCCGAATCCTGTGGTTAGCCAACTGTCGATTATTGTCGTGCATTGGTTGGTAGATGTGTCTAAAGCCGTATATGGGGTTGGTGTACTTCTAGTTTCGTTGTGCTTTCCTTAGCCAAGAAAGCTCTCACTTCTATTACCATGACGATGGTTTTCGCTAACACCCTCCTTTTTCATTGAACGTTGCTAGGGACTCGACTTGTTTAAACGAAGGAGCCGACTGAACACTCTTCCATTATGGAAGATCTCTTGTTTGGTGGTAAGTAGTAGTGGATGAATCGGCTTCAATCTTTGGAGGTGTATTATCAGTATTAAGACTAATGGATTATGATTTATTGATTTCGTAGGTGTTTAATCTTGGGGGCTTCAACCTACGCTCGTAATAAGCTGTGTAATCTCACACCATTGCTTATTCTGTGAAAGTTGTTTCGTGAATCGGCTAAAAGCCAAAATACCAAAAAGCTAGAATACCGGAAACTGGGATCACTCGAGCTGTGAGTGCTCATAGTGATAAACTAAGTCACTAGTGAAGGCGACAGACTGTTGAGAGAGTGTCACGAACGCTCTCGTGAAATTGAGGCCGTAAGGGGCCTAGTTGAGCCGGGGCAGGCTAAATGGGCCCTACGGGTTAATGGGTCCATATGAGTGAAAACGATGAAAAATGTAAGTTGATCGATGCAACTACGAAGTCCATAGAACCGAGACTGAAAACAAACAGAATGGGTCGCACGAGTGTGTGGGCCATTCGGGGCGAAAGTCAGGTTTTAGGCTTAATAGCACTGTATTGACCGTAAATGGAAACCGAGTCGCTCGAGATGACATTAGGCCTTCGAAAAGGCCGTTGTAGGTGTAAAATTACTGAAAGACCCTTATGGGGTAAAATTACCAAAATGCCCTTAGTGGGTAAATTACTGAAATACCCTTGGTGGGTAAAGTTACCAAAATACCCTTAAAGGGTGAAATTACTGAAATGCCCTCGTTGGGTGAAATTACTGGAATACCCCAGAGGGGTAAATTACCGTTCTACCCCTATCGACCAAATAACCGTTATACCCCTAGTGGTAGATCTAGTGTTGTATGTGTACCCTATTTAATTGTTTATGCTTGTAATTTTTGTCATACATCATTTTAATATGTCACTGCATGTTGCATTGGGTTGGGTTATGCTTATGGAGGAAATCATCAGATCGATGGCTATGCCACGTCATACTGATTCAATGGCTCGCCACGATATATCGATTTTAGTGGCTCACCACATATATCATTACTATTTTTAAAATATCACGTTTTCATGATTGTTTAAACCAAATTTCTATAATGAGACATGGTTTTAAAAAGCAAGATAATACGTGCATTTTTGAAAGAGTATTAATTCGGGTAAACTTCTTTTGTTAACAAGCAACGAGAAAGGGGATTTTTGGACATTTAAAGTTTTGAATTGAAATGAGTTTTCCAACGACCATAAGGTTTTCAAACAACACCTGATGTGGCACACTGGATCCGATCATAACGTCTAGGCCAGGTTTCGGTTGTTACAATCAATGTAAATTTACAAAATTAATCTCACATTTTAACATTTTAAATCCACAAATTTACATCTCTATGTCAATCAACACTTTAACCAATAAATATTAACTTTTGCACCATTTACGATTAAACCACTTTTTCTTAATTTACTATTAAAACATTAAAATTTCTTAACCAAATTTGTATATGAATCTAATAGATTCTTGTAAATATTAAGTAAATAATATTTATTGTCTTATTTGTTAGGATTGTGGTCCTGAAACCACTGTTTCCGACACCACTAAAAACAGGCTATTACACTTAAATTTTTAAATATCAACTTTATTGTTGGTTGTTATTCTTATGTAAACTGAAAGTTAAGGATTCTTGGGTATAAAAAGAAGATGTTCTATCTCCTGGTAAGTCTGACAACTTTGCATGCTAAGAGTAAGGGTACTATGATATATATATATATATATATATATATATATATATATATATATATATGCAACAAGTTATGATTAAGAGGCCATGCATGGGAGTTGTTTACAGATGAAATCATAACAACCTATCCATTAAGGGGTTTTAATGGTGGATCCATGTTCTTGTATGCAGTTGATGCTACATTTTGTGACAGACATTCAAAATTGAGGATTTTGACCTTTTGCAAGATAAGTCTCCAGTGAGTCTCTAATATCGACTCATACAAATTCGTATAAGTAGATTGTTTGTGATTGATGTTCTTAAAAACAGAGTGAGTACATGAATGATTCTTGGAAAATAAGTGTATATTTCTGAACATATTTAACACCCATAACCTGATCTAATCGTCGGACTTGGGTTATGGAATGCTATAGTCATAACCAATATAGAACACATTCAGATCACATTTATTATCTCAAAGAAGCATAGAATAATTCATTAATGCATAATTATTGCTCAAATTTAACAAAAATAATCCAAACATAGTCAATTCAATTTATGATTAACAAATATGTCAGTTATTAGATCATATACGGGTTTATGTATGTGCCAATACCATCCAAAATTTAACTAGGAATAATTTGCAACATTTTTAAATTTTCAATTCAATTATAAATCAAAACAATTCATATCTCAATTTAACTATCATAAATCAATAATCAACCATTATTCATAGCATATATGTGAAACGAAACTTAAATCGGCTCCACAGGACCTTAAAAATAGTTTGGAAACAAACATGGACTAATTTGGATCAAAATAGAAAAATATGAGAAAAACTAAAAATAGGGGTCACACGAATGTGTGGCTAGGCCGTGTGACAAAGGCTAGCCCGTGTGGCCCCAAGCGTGGCTGTGTGGCTACTTCACATACCGGTGTGCTCAGACCATGTACAAATCGAAAATAGGGTCACATGGTCGTGTCCCCAGGCCGTGTAACTAACTGTGCCCGTGTGAAAAATCCTGCAGCAAAAATAAATGAAGCAACCACACGACCGTGTCATACAACCGTGTGGGACACATGGCCATGTGGAAGATTGTGTCACAAGTCGTGTGTACCTAAATAACTTCAAAACAAAGCTACTTCAAACATCATTTCTTAGGTACCAAACCATACCATTTCTAACTATTTTCACCTATTTAAATTACATTCAAACATGCTAAAAACATACCAAATCATTCAACCTAATTGTCTAACCAATGTACCCTCATCAGTACCACATTATAAACATAAACACCAACCATTTAAACTTGAAAAAAAATTAGATTTCATGCTTATACATTCACCAGATGAACATATATCACCAAATGCTCAAAATCATTACTTGAAGTTCATCAATTAACCTATCATGTATGTACCAATTCAAGCATCCAATAATGCATTATATTTCAAACACACTTTTATGCTATCAAATAACAAACCAACCAAAATACCAGTAAGGATTTACATCAAAACACATATTACATATTTCAAATGGCACAAAACATAACCAAATAATCATAACCTACATATACCAAAGCCCTTTTTACATGCCACTTATAACCGGACCATAATGAACAATTAATTAATGAATAAGTTATTGGATAGTGTTATCTCTAAAAGCAATCCAATCAACAGCCCAAATTCGATGATCTACAAGGAAGAAAAACCAACACAAAGTAAGCTTACGCAAAGCTTAGTAAAATGGTATTAAATATAAACTTTAACTTACCGTATGATATTAAATATAAACTTTAACTTACCGTAATAGTTGTAACTTAAACAATTCTCTACTAAATACCATAACAAGATCATGAGTTCATTATTAACCTATAGATATCACAAGTCTCACAAGGTTAGTGAGTTCATATAAACATAACATGAAATTTTCTTACCATGTCATAAAATATTACAAATGAACACATTTAAAACTTAATTCAACCATCACCTATTCAATTAAAAACTCACATTCCATTTCAAATATCCATATCCAATGTCCCAATTCATACATCTCTTTCCATATAACCATTTCATGTAATCATTTCATATAACCATTTCGTATAACTATTTCATTTAAATATTTCATTTTACCATTTTATTTACACAATTAACACATAATAATTCTTTATATCACTTTTCGTTTCAACATTTCATATAATTTTCTGCATTCAATGTCTAATTCCATATAACCATTTTGTATATTCTGTTTCATTTTATACATTTAACACCCGATGAACCAAATAAAGTAACTTTAGATATGCGGGAGCAATGTTCATACAAAGTGTGCATGTAATTGTAATTGTAACTGTATATGCTCACACGAGTTATGGGTTAAGATGTTAAACTACACGATGCTACTCACACGAGCTGTGGAGAATCCGCAACAAATGTAGGACCTCAGCCATCGGTAGGACATTTAAGACCAGCACCCAAATTGTGATAACCCTGATGACATGTCATTTGTATCCTAAGCTTTCACAAGGTTCATATGGGCCAAGTATGTTCCAAAACATTTAACTTTCTTCATATTGTACCATTACAAGAACGTATCCATATAGTTTCCATTTACAATCATAATCATTAACTTAGCTAACATGGTAATTCAAATCATTTCATTAATTACTATATATCAATTAATCCAATTCATCACTTATCAATTACCAAATAAATGAACTCAATCACAACATATATAGATAATTATTAAATTAGAAAACAACAACTAACTAGTTAAACAATTATGAACTTACCAAAATACAATAGCTACCAACACCTCGACGATGACTACTCGATGACTTTTTCTTTCCCGTGATTACCAATCGAATGATCTATTTCTTGATCATGCAAAGCTAGAAAAACGACTGAAAGCTTGATATATTCAATGGAGTTTCAGTTCCAAAGATGAAGAAGAAAGATGAAAAAAATGATGGTGGCTTCCTTATTTTTTTTTATGTTTTATTCATTTTTAAATTTTAATTCATTAATAATAGCACTTACTTTAGATAAAAATAAAACATTAACCATCCACATATTTCTATTAAGGTCTAATTATAAATTAGGTCCTGCCCCTTTCATTAACTAAATCATTTAATCAATAAAATTCAATAGCGATTAAGTTTTACATCTTTTACAATTTAGTCCCTTTTCCTTAATTAACTATCCAAAAATCAAAATTTCTGGGTCAAGTTTAAATATACCTATATGATAACTCCGTAAATATTTAATAAAAATATTTAAAATCTCGGTTTGCAAAAACAAGGTCCCAAAACCTTATTTTCGAAAACCACTTAACTTTAGGGACAAACCATTTGTACCTAACTATTTGTTCACTTAGAAAAAATAATCAAATCAAAGTTCTCTATATTTCTATAATTGACTCATAAATATTAAATAATAATATTTACGGACTTACTCATCGGATTTGTGGTTCTGAAATCACTATTTTCGACACCACTGAAAAATGAGCTGTTATAACATAGATCCTTGCGAGTCTGGAATATGATTAGTTGTGTGTATGAGTGTATGTGATTTTGTGAAGGAACTATGTGTGTGTGTGCCTGGAATGTATAGTATGTGATTGTGTTGATGCGTATGAAGCATTTATTGAGGTATGATTTGGTTAAGAAAATAAGGTATCGTACTTGAATATATGTTTATATTGGATATGTGATGTGAGATTAAAAAATTTTTGGGAATGGGGTGTATCTGAGTGTGGAGAGGTTGTGATGTGAGTTAAGATACTATAGTGGTATTCGATGAAGTCAGTTGGGACAATAAACACAAATTCTGATATGAAAATTTTGAAGAAAAGTCCATGGCTATGGAACATTTTGGAAAGGGTGGATGAGCCACATTTATCAACTTGTAACGCCCCAAAAATTTAAGTCTTTAATTTTTGCATGTTATGGCATAAATTGTTTGTTTGCTGCAATGGCTAAGTGATTTGGGTGTGTATGGGGGCGTATGAGAAGTCTGGATTCAAATCTTGGCTTTTGCAGAATTTTTAGTTTTGCTCTTAAATAAATCTGGACACTGGCATATTGGCCTTATATATAAGAGTGCTTGTCTTATGACACAAAAAGAGCTTGTGGTCTAGTGGCAAGGTGGCATGTTGTGTAACTAGGAGGTCTGAGGTTCAAGTCCTGGGTTGCACAATGGAGTGTTTATTTTGCTGCTTGAGCTATGTAGGTAGTGGAGTTGAACTGAAACACAGCTAAGGCAAGTTTGAATAGAATTTGAATGGAGTTTGAACTAGTCATGGAAAGATTCAAGAAGGGATAAGGGGAGAGATTCTAAGAGAAAATCAAGGAGTTTGATGAGAGGAGGTGTTGTGCCATTTGGGGGAACTCAAGCCTTGAGAATTTGGCTGGGGGAGAATGTTGGTCATTTTCAGCATTGGGTTAGCATCTATCGAATTCTCTTTTCTTTTCTCCCATTTACCGGCTTTTGGTTCTTTCAGAATTAATTTTGGTTGTTGCGCATTAGCCAACAAAAGTCCCTTTTTTTCGGTCAATTGTTGTCAGTTGTTTTTGTGAGCAACTCTTCCTTTTCTTTTCTCTCTTTTTCTCTCCCTAAATCTGTACTCTCTTGGCCGAATATCCCTTGCCTTGCAATCGGTTTATCTCTTTTTTTCTTCTAGGTTTTGCTCTTAATCGGTTTGACTTGGTTCGATTCTTCTCTTTCCGTCTTCTACCTCCAAATATTTTTCTTGTTTTGACCGAGAGCTATCTCTTCTTATTGATTGTGGTTTGGTCGAATATCACCTTTGTGTTATCACTCTCAGCGCCGACTTTCTCTTTGTTGCTTCTTACTGTTCCAGTGCTGCAAGTGTTCCTAAGTATCGGTAAGTGTTTATACTCCCCACTATGTGATTAAACCTGTTCGCTTCTATTCTTCTTCTTAAAACTGATTACCCTCTTATTCATCTTTTGATTACCGACTGTTGTTTCCTTTCATTCATGATGTGTTAATCAGCATTTAATCAAGGTAATGCGTTATTTCACTTTTGGAGTTTAAGCCGTATACTGATTATGTCTTATAGGAGATCATTTGTGGTTTGAGGCCACTTACATGGCCTATCTTGGTTAATGAGATCATTGTTTGTGGTTCAGATAATCTATAAAGGCATGTGATCACTTCTGGTTAACGGTTTTAGAGGACTAAGTCGCCTCATTCAAACAAGGTAAGGATGGTGGTTTTGGATTAAGTGTCAATAAAAGGGTGTTTTACCCTAACAATCAAAGGACTAACATTGGGTTGTGTTTGAATCTAGGTTGGGTGCTCGTGGAACTTGGAGCGGTTTTGTAAACAAGTGTGTAGACACCCCATCAGAATCAGAAACGGAAAAAGCTGAAATGCCAAAAAGTCAAAAACATGGTGTTTGAAACCATACAAGCGTGCAATCCCTCGTGTGGTAAGCCAAACCCACGAAACGTGGGCATGAGATTGTGGAGGCCTCCATAAGCATTTTCATGGGCTTAGGCCGTATTGGGCCATGTTGGACCGAAATGGGCCGTGTGGGCCCAACAGGCTCGTGGGCCTATACGGATGAAATCCACGATTTGTGGCAAATATTGGGTGGGCTATGTAGGTCTCATAGCCAGTGGTGAGATCTGAAATTTGAATGGGCCGTACGAGCGTGTGGGCCCACTTGGGCCGAGTAATGGGCCTTGGGCCCATTTACACTGTTAAGATCATTTAGGTTATCGAAGTCACTCGAGGCAACTGCGGACCTCCCTAGAGGTCGATATCTGCACTGAGGCCCCATAATAGGTAAAATGACCAAAATACCCTAGTGGGTGAAATGACTATTTTACCCCTAATAGAGGGAAATGACCGTTATACCCCTAAGGGTAGGTTGATTCTTGTGTTCATGATTTATATATGACTGTTACTGAGTATGACATTCTGTATATACGTATGATTTATGACATGACATGCTGCATGGGGTTGGGATACTATTATGGAGGAAGTATACTGTACTGGTGGCTTTGCCACATATTCTATTATTAGCGACTTTCTGCCGCAATCTGCATCGCGGTTTTGCTACGACGATCATTCTTGGCGGCTTTGCTACGATATTAGTGTGTTGGCTGGGTGGGTCGATTTTATCCCCACATGGTGTGTTGGTGGTACGGAGTGGTGTGTTGGCTGGTTTGGGATGGGTTGCATTATGGCACTGTTACTGTATTAGGCTAGGGCCCACACTATTACTGAATTGGGCTAAGACCCACACTGTACTGTTAATGAATAGGGTTCAGGCTCAGACTGTTACTGCATATTGTATACTGACTGATTGATAAGAGATTATACACTGAGTTTTCGAAAACTCACCCTTTCCTTTTAACTATACAGGTAATCCCCAGCCATAGGCGATTTGGTGTTGTTGAGGGACTCGGAGGTGGCCACACAACTGCAGTTGTTTTACACTTGCTTTTACTTAAATTTAAAATGTATGTTGGGTATTGTTTATGTAATAAGGCCATTTATGTTTGTTTAAGTTTTTAATTGGGCTTTGTTTACTTATTTTAAACTCGCTAGTTTAGGAGAAGGCAATTTCAAAATAATTACCGTTTTCAAAGACATGTAATTTAAACATTATATTTTTCAAAAGCTTTCGTGATTTTAAATCAACCTACTTCAACAAGAGCAAATAATAAAGAAAAAGTTGACTAAATGATTTGATTAAATAATAATAAAGGGGTTTTAAAAGTAGAAACGAGTTTTTACCAACAAGTCAAATTTTTGAAAGACACTTCAATGTGACACGCCAGATTCGACCATAACGCCTAGGCCGAGTTTGGGGTGTTACATGACTAGGGTTCTCTGTGTGTCCCACGATGATGATGGGCAAATATCACGTGATGTGAGTTTAGGCAAATCCATATCACAAACATGACAATTCATGGGGTGCCTGGGTGGCATTCTATTAGCCTTTATGGTGTATTTTGATTTGACCTTTAGGGCGTATTCTGATTGGGACTTCATGGCATTTTGTTAGCCTTTGTGGCAATCTGTTAGCCATTTTGGCATTATATTGCCTTTGTGGCATACTCTGAATATTGCCTTTGTGGTGTATTCTATCTGGCCCTAATGGTGTACTCTAGTAAGTCTATGCTAAGGATATGATTTGTCTGGAGTTTTAGTGTGAAAAGTTCTGAGATAAAATTGAATAAGTCTTAAAGAAAGTTTATTAGAAACAAGTATGATTTAGTATGTTCAAAGAGGGTATCCGTTGTGGTTATCTATCAAATTATTGTATGGGCATATTAGATGTAAGAGTTCATTAGTTTGAACTATCTGTGCTATTAAGGTGGAAATCTTAGTTATCTAGCATTTATTATATGTAATTAGTATCATGTCTAGTTCTAAGACTTGAAAGAATCTGAGTTGATCTTTATTTTGGAGGTCTTGTACCCTGTAACAAAGAGGTGTGGAAATTCTTTTGAATGATCTGAAGTGTTTCTCATTAGAATGAGTATAAATTGGACTGGGTTAGAGTATAGTTCAACCTAAGTGGTATCTACTAAGAATGATGTCTGCGATTAATTATTCAAGAAAAATTGTTTAAAATTTATTTGAAGAGAAAAAAAAGGTAGTATCGTCTATTAAGATCTAGAGACAGTTAAGCGGTAAGATGGATGATGATACATTAAGAATTGTAAGTGGTGTATAAATATGTGAAGGTATCCAAAAATGACAGATATATAGAAATCCAAATATTCAAGATGAGGAAATCGTCATAATAAGTTTAAAATGTATGTTATGTCACATCTCACTAAGTTCCCCTGACTTACAAAATGTTATGTTTATGTTTCAAGTGTTACTATTTAAGTGTGTTTTTCTGGAGGGACAAGCCAGGAGTAGGCCAAACAAGTGACGAACAGGGAAACTATGCATACAGAGTGGCGTATTGTAGGATTACATCATATAAGTCTATTTTATTAAACTTATGTATTGTAATAAATTATTACAGATATGATGTATTATATTTAAATACATTTCCTTATTTCTTTAATGATAATGATTTATGGTAAATGCTATGGAAAATGTCTTGAGTTAAAAGTCTAGGAAGGCTATTTAGAAATTTTTTTAAGAATTATGTAGTAACACCCTAGATCCGAACCCAAAAAATTGGGTTGGGTAAAAGGCATTACAAGCTGTTACCAGAGACCGATTCAATTAGTCATTTGGCAGTTACTTTGGGAAGGGTCCTTGTATGCATAGTATGTTGAACATGGTTGTAACACCCCTAGCCTGTATCCATTGCCAGATTAGGGTTACGGAGCATTATCATACAAACAAAATATTTAAACATACATTGACATAAACATGTTGTAAAACAATCATTCATATACATATCATCCCTAAATCAAGCCGTCGAGGCCCTAGAAAGACCTTAGAAACAATTTGGGACCAAATAGGAAACATTTGAAAAGTTTAAGTGTAACATCCCGAATTATTGGGCCTGTGCATGTTGTATGTTGATGGTTTAAAAATATTAAATCAAGGGTTAGGGGTCCAGATTGGGCTCAGGAAAGGGCTGAGACCTTGACTAAACATCTGCGTAGACACTCTAACACTTTAAGAGGTAGTTATCTGTGTTTTAAATGACAAAATGGGCTTGTGGCCCAAAGGGAAGTGGCGCTATAAGGGAGCTATAAGTGGCGTCACTAGTAGATGGATAGGGCTAAGCTTTGGTTGCTTGAAGCCCAAGCTATTGGTCCAAATTCGGCACTTAAAGGAGAGCCATGGGGGGACGACAACAAGGCTATAAAATAGAGATTTTTAATGCTTAATTTATGAGGATAACAAGCAGATAAAGGAGGGAAGAGTTGGTGCTAATTAGGGCTACTTTTGAGGTGTTAATAGATTAAGATAAGGAAAAAGGATAGGAGCTATTTTGTGGAAGCTAGCATTGGTCAAAAATCAAACTCAGTAAGGGTGAGGAATCGATTTAGTATAGGCAGAAGTATGTGCCGAAATTTGCTGTCAAGTTCTCATCATCTTTTTCTTTCCTCTGCTGAAATCCCCACTTCATTCTCCCTCTCAACTTTCTTTCTTTTCTTTTAGGTCGAATCCTCTGACAATTCCTTTCTCATCTCTTTCAAACACTTTAGCCGAAACCTCTAAGCCTTCCCTCGCTTCCTGTTTACTTCCTTTTCAAAGCCGAAACACCTCACTCAAATTTTCTAAAAGCCAAAAACTCATCAGTTCATCTTTTCTGGGATTTTCATCAAAGTCGAAATCCTTAGATCTCATCTCCTATATTTGCCGAATTCTCTTTGAGGTATCGGCTTGTGCCTATTTCCGAAGGAAACAGAAGGTAAGTGTTGGTTTGTAAGATTTCAATTCTGGATTTTTAGGGACTCTGGCCGAATGGCTATAAGGAAACTAATCTTAAGTTTTTCTCTTAATTGCGGCATTCCGGGATTTGAAGGGAGTCAATCGCTTAGATCTCTAAGTCAGAGGTCAGTAACACTCGAATCGTGTTACTTTCGAGATTTCAAGGTAAGGAGATCTGTTAATTTTAACGTGTAAATTCGGGTATATACTAACCCTTGGCCGAATGTAGGGGATGCCTAATCTTGGTGTTCTTTCGATTTTTGAGCCAAGTTATAAACTGAGGGTAGTAGATTTGGATAGCATGGATATTGACTAAGGGTGTAGTACTACGCGATATCAGGTGTGTAACACTTCCACACCATTTAGATTGCCTGTTAAAATATGTTTATAATATCGGTGATCTTCTATGAAGTGCCAAAATATCGGCATGGCTGATGAAAACCCGATGAGGGTAAAAGTGAATCACCAGGTTAGTGATCTCTGTCACTCTAAGTGAATGTTTTTGATAAAATGATATGATTTATGAGTATGTCGATTTTTTACGTGTTTGCGGGGTTGGGTGATTTATGAAAAGGAAGTGATCATTGTAGTGTGGTTTATGCCATGACCTGTTGCAGTGGCTTATGCCTTGACCTGTTGTAGTGGCTTATGCCATGACCTGGTGACTATGTCACAATTTTGACAATGAGCCGCTAACTGCAGCATGACCGCCATCGATGGTGTGTAGCGGTGTGGGTTGATTGTAGAAATCCCCAATGGTGTGTGTCGCGGCGAGTAAGGAGTCTTTGTGTAGCGGATGGAAACCTAGGATTGGGTTGGGCTTTGCATCATATCTGTTGCATGATAATCTGTTATTTTGTTCTGTGGGTCTAAGGCCAAATCTAATGGTGCATGAGGGTTGCACACTGAGTCTCACGTCTCAACCTATTATTTAACATTTTCAGGTAGCACCTAGTGCGTCGAACCGGGCTGGAGAGGAGCGCAAGGTGGCCATGCAAGAGAGTATCATAATTCCGCAGAAGACTTTACTTAGAATATTTGTTTTTAATACTTTTAGTTAGTGGGTTTTAAATTTCTTTGTAATAAGGCCATGAGCCATTAGTTTTATTTTTATTTCGGTTTTATTTTGGGCTTCTATTATTGTTAGATGTTTAAACTTTTCCTTTAATTAAGTTAAGGCATGTAATAAATTCAGTTTTTTTTATTTACCAAGGCATTTTATAAAATTTACATCTTATATGTTTAAACCTGATAAATTGTTTTCCCAAAATGCGACGTGTTTTATAAAATCTCCTTAGTGACATACCAGATCTGGTGGTAGTGTTTGGGCCGGGTTTGGGGGTGTTACAAATTGGTATCAGAGCCCAGTACAAAACTCGACTTTGGGGTTTTGGGCTCAAAACATTTTCTAAAAGATGAGTTTTTTAAGCATGCATGTTTATAAATAACACAGGATTGTTTTTCGGCATGGCACCTGTGTCTCCGGCCCAAGTCCGCCAGGTAAGTATTTTGAACTCACTGTGTGTTATAAACGAATGTGGGCTTGAGGGGCTTTAAGGGACGTAGATTATTTTTAGAACGTGATGGACCTTAGGCTTAGTTAAACAACTCTTCAATTCCATAAGACTTAATCTACCAAAACAAACTCGTAAACAAATCGCAAGGTTAGGGTGTGGCAACAGGCATGCGCATGTCTAGGATTGGATCCGGAAGAGCCTGGTACTTAAGCAGTCCTAGTGACTCACCTCCTCTTCGTTGGAATCTTACAGTGCGTAGGATTTGTTCACACCTAGCCACGAGGATTTGTTGACAGGCCAAAATCTATAATTAAAACCCAAAAGGGACTAGCCACCTTATTTTTACAAAAATGCTAAAATACTCTTATTTTGAAAACAATTACTAATATACCCATTATTTGCAAATATACCCTGATTTATAAAGTCAACGGAATTTCTCCTTAGGAAAAAAAACACACACAATACACGACAACAACCAAAAACCACAAACACCTAAACGCTACTACTATTCCTTTTGAAATTAAAATCTCCAAGATACCCCTGTTCTTAAAAAAAAAACCTTAGTTCTGTAAAATTTTTGAAAATACCCCTGATTTATAAAAATTTCCCAAAATATCCCTGATTTGCAACATTACTAAATTACCCCTGATTTGTAAAATGACCAAAGTACCCTCGAATTTCAAAATTACCGAAATACCCTCAGATTGTAAATTACCAAAATACCCTTATTTCAAAAAATCACCAAAGAACCCTATTTTGGAAAATTACAAAAATACCCCTGTAGGATAAATTACGCAAATACCCCTGGGTTGTGAAATGACGAGGATACCCCTACATGATGAGTGTAAGTTCGTGAATGCTACTATGTGGATGTTTGATGATTGAATGTATGTACTTCCTAGAACTAGGAGATGTGAATTTGAGACTGAATTGTAAATATAATTGCAAATTCGAAAGAACTACTCTTAAAATTACTATTCATAAGATTGTTTGTGGATAATCCGTGGAAGAAAATTTATGATTCATAAAATTTTAATCAGATAAACGCCAACCGGAAGAATGAGTGCAAGGGGTCGAGGACGTCCACCGCGTGGTCGTGGTAGGGGTAGGATGACCGTGTCCGAACCAGTAGGGTCTGGCCACGGGTCAGGAAACGAGATGCCGGATATGCCAGCTGTGGAGGGAGAATTCTGGGACCAAGTAGCTGGAGATGATGCGGTATCTCAGGCAATGTTGTGGGTTCTTGAGAGGGTTGCTGGGGCAGGCACGGGTTTAGGTGCTTGAAAATCTGTGTCTAAACGACTCCGAGCTAATGGAGTGGAGGTGTTTAGGGGCGTTTCTGGCATAGCCCCTAACACAGCTGAGTATTGGTTGGAAGCGACTGAGCGTATAATAGATGACTTAGATTTCACGATGGAGGAGAAGTTGAAAGGGGTCGTGTCTCTTCTTCGAGACGAGGCCTATCAATGGTGGCTCACGATAAAGAAGGGTGTTGCCGCAGACCGTATTGACTGGGATTTCTTTAAGGAGTCATTTCAGGGAAAGTATGTTGGGGCTAGCTATGTGGATGCACAGAGGAAGGCATTTCTGAATTTGGTATAGAGAAGTAAGTCTGTGGCTGAATATGAGGTGGAATTTCTGCGTTGAGCCGCTATGCTCGAGGAATGGTGGCAACTGAATATGAACATTGTGTACGGTTAGAGGATAGACTGCGGAATGAGTTAAGGGTTTTGATAGCACCGCAGTGAGAGAGAGATTTTGCTGTTCTGGTTGAGAAGGTTAAGATAGCTGAGGAGGTGAAGCGGACTGAGAGACAAGAAAGGGATAAGGATCGGGGTAAGAATAAAAGAAGTTTTGGGCCATCAAGATCATCCGAAAATTTTCAGAAAAAGCCTAGGACTGATTAACCAACTCGTGCTCCAATGGGTTAGAATCGATCATGTCCTTTATGTGGGAAAGCGCATTATGGAGAGTGCAGAAGGAAAATCGGTGGATGTTTTAGGTGTGGATCCACAGAGTATATGATTAAGGACTGTCCACAGGTGGATCTAGTACAGTCAACGGGATGAGGTTCTGATCAGGCTAGGAGGGATGGTCAGCCTAGACCAAGGGGTCGTGGCGTAGTCAGAGGAGGAAATGGGTTTGGTCGGGGTCGTGGAGCACCTGGTAGGGGTGCAGGTAATTGAAAGCTGTTAAGATGATTCAGAAGAGATGTGACGCACTTCTAGCTTTTATCAGTGCTTTGGATGCTAAGGAGGTAACAGTCGATGAGGTTCAAACAGTCAAAGATCTCGCGGATGTTCTTTCGGAAGAGTTGCCAGGATTACCCCCGGATCGCAAAGTGGAGTTTGGAATAGAGCTACTTTCGGGTACAGCCCCGGAGTCCATTGCTCCTTATAGAATAGTGCTGAAAGAGCTGGTGGAGCTCAAAGCTCAGATCCAGGAACTATTGGATCGAGGCTTTATTCGACCGAGTGTGTCTCCATGGGGAGCACCGGTCCTATTCGTGAAGAAGAAGGATGGATCCATGCGTATGTGTGTGGATTATCGTCAATTGAACAAGTTGACGATTAAGAATAAGTACCCACTGCCAAGGATCGACGACTTGTTCGATCAACTCAAAGGAGCTTCGGTCTTTTCTAAGATTGACTTAAGGTCGGGATATCATCAGTTAAGGGTTAAGGAAGGAGACATTCATAAGACGGTGTTTCGGACTCAATACGGTCATTATGAGTTCTTGGTGGTGTCGTTCGGGTTGACGAATGCGCCAGCAACATTTATGGATATGATGAACCGGGTGTTCCAACCATATCTGGATCAGTTCATCGTGGTGTTCATTGACGACATCTTGGTTTATTCCAAGTCAGAAGAGGAACATGACGCACATCTTCGTGTGGTGTTGCAAGTTCTGAAGGAGAAGCAGTTGTTCGCAAAGTTTAGTAAGTGTGAGTTCTGGCTAAGGGAAGTAACTTTCTTAGGACATGTGGTTTTTCAGAGGGAATTAGGGTAGACCCTCGGAAGATAGAAGCTGTATTGGATTGGAAATCACTAAAACCAATGGCTGACATTCGAAGTTTCTTGGGATTGGCAGGGTACTACAGAAGGTTTGTTGAAGGGTTCTCATTAATAGCGGCACCTTTAACTAAGTTGCTGAGGAAGGGAGCATCGTTTGTGTGGACCGACAAACAGCAGGAGAGCTTTGAGAAATTGAAGAGAATCCTGACAGAAGCACTGGTGTTAATTCAGCCAGAGGCGGGAAAAGAATTTACCGTCTACTGTGATGCATCACACACAGGTTTAGGGTGTGTGTTGATGCAAGATGGAAAAGTGGTTGCGTATGCGTCTCGACAATTAAGACCACATGAGTTGAACTACCCTACGCATGATCTAGAATTGGCGGCAGTAGTGTTTGCTCTGAAGATCTGGATACACTACTTGTACGGGGAGAAGTCAGTTATTTACACTGACCATAAGAGCTTGAAGTTCCTCCTCACTCAGAAGGAGTTGAACCTAAGAAAGAGAAGGTAGATCGAGCTGTTAAAAGACTATGACTGCTCGATTGAGTACCACAAGGCTAACGTGGTGGCGGATGCGTTGAGTAGGAAGGCGATAGCAGATTTAAGGGCAATGTTCACTCATCTTAGTCTGTCTGAAGATGGCAGTTTGGTAGCTGAACTTCAAGTAAGACCTATGTGGACAAGTTAGATTAAAGAGAAGCAACTTCTGGATGATGTATTGAGTACTCGAATCCGACAAGTGCAGAATGGTAAAGTAGAGGACTATAGCTTGAATTGTGATGGAGTTTTGTGTTTTCGAGAGAGAGTCTGCATGCCAAAGGATATGGAGTTAAGGCAGATGGTTCTGCGGGAAGCGCATAGTAGTCCATATGCTATGCATCCGGGAGGAGTTAAGATGTATCAGGATTTGCGGGAGCAATTTTGGTGGCCAGGTTTGAAGCGAGAGGTAACGGAATTCGTGGGTAAGTGCTTGACGTACAGCAGGTGAAAGTTGAACACCAGTTGCCTTTGGGGTTGTTACAGTCGGTAAAGATTCTGCAATGGAAATGGGAGAGAATCATGATGGATTTTGTTAGTGGGTTACCCCCTACGCCCACTAAGAAGGATTCAAATTGGGTGATTGTGGATCGACTGACGAAGTCTTCTCACTTCATACCGGTTCGAGTTGACTATTCTCTACAAAAGTTGGCTAAGTTGTACGCGGCTGAAGTCGCGAGACTACATGGTGTACCTATGTCGATCATATCAGATAGGGACCCTAGGTTCACGTCACGATTTTGGAAGGCCCTTCATCAAGCAAAGGAAACAAGGTTAGACTTTAGTACCGCTTTTTCACCCACCTGCATCGATGGTCATCGAGAGGGTAATTCAGATCTTGGAGGATATGCTAAGGGGTTGCATCATCGATTTTAGGGGTAGTTGGGAAGGATATTTACCTTTGGCAGAATTCGCATACGATAACAGTTATCAAGCTAGTATTCAGATGGCACCTTATGAGGCATTATATGGAAGGAGATATCGTACCCCTACTTGTTGGACAGAGTTGGGAGAACGTCAGGTGTTGGGTCCAGAACTAGTTTCAAAAATGGAGGAGAAAGTTATGTTAATACAGGCTCGATTGAAAGAAGCGTCTGATCGGCAGAAATCGTACGCGGATCTTAAGTGTAAGGAGTTGAAATTTGCAGTGGGAGACCAAGTCTTTTTGAAAGTATCTCCATGGAAGAAGGTAATGAGGTTTGGACGGAAGGGTAAGTTAAGTCCTCGATTTATTGGGCTGTATCGGGTACTGGAACGTGTGGGCCCAGTGGCATATCTGTTGGAGTTGCCTTCAGAGTTGGAGCAGATACATGACGTGTTCCATGTCTCGATGCTAAGATGTTATCATTCTGATCCATCGCACGTTGTGCCGGTGGAAGAGATTGAAGTAAGCCAGACTTGTCCTTTGAGGAGGAGCCAGTGCAAATCTTGGATCGAGACATAAAGATGTTAAGGAGGAAGTTCGTCCCTTTGGTCAAGGTTTTGTTACGAAACCACGGCGTAGAAGAAGTGATATGGGAGCCAGAGGATGTTATGTGGCAGCAGTATCCCCATCTTTTCTGATCAGGTAAATTTCGAGGCCGAAATTTATTTTAAGGGGGTAGAATTGTAGCATCCTGAATTATTGGGCCTGTGCATGTTTTATGTTGATGGTTTAAAAATATTAAATCAAGGGTTAGGGGTCCAGATTGGGCTCAGGAAAGGGCTGAGACCTTGACTAAACATCTGCGTAGACACTCTAGCACTTTAAGAGGTAGTTATCTGTGTTTTAAATGACAAAATGGGCTTATGGCCCAAAGGGAAGTGGCGCTATAAGGTAGGTATAAGTGGCGTCACTAGTAGATGGATAGGGCTAAGCTTTGGTTGCTTGAAGCCCAAGTTATTGGGCCAAATTCGGAACTTAAAGGGGAGCCATAGGGGGGACGGCAACAAGGCTATAAAATAGGGATCTTTAATGTTTAATTTATGAGGATAACAAGCAGATAAAGGAGGGAGGAGTTGGTGCTAAATAGGGCTATTTTTGAGGAGTTAATAGATTAAGATAAGGAAAAAGGATAGGAGCTATCTTGTGGAAGCTAGTGTTGGCCGAAAATCAAATTCAGTAAGGATGAGGAATCAGTTTAGTATAGGCAGAAGTCTGTGCCGAAATTTGCTGTCAAGTTCTCATCATCTTTTTCTTTTCTCTGCCAGAAATCCCCACTTCATTCTCCCTCTCAACTTTCTTTCTTTTCTTTTAGGTCGAATCCTCTGGACATTCCTTTCTCATCTCTTTCAAACACTTTAGCCGAAACCTCTAAGCCTTCCCTCGCTTCCTATTTACTTCCTTTCTAAGTCAAAGCCGAAACACCTCACTCAGATTTTCTAAAAGCTGAAAACGCATCAGTTCATCTTTTTTCGGGATTTTCATCAAAGCCAAAATCCTTAGATCTCATCTCCTGTATTTTCTGAATTCTCTCTGAGGTATCTGCTTGTGCCGAATTCTGAAGGAAACTGAAGGTAAGTGTTGATTTGTAAGATTTCAATTTCGGCCTTTTAGGGACTCTAGCTGAATGGCTATAAGGAAACTAATCTTAAATTTTTCTCTTAATTGCGGCATTTCGGGATTTGAAGGGAGTCAATCTCTTAGATTTCTAAGTCAGAGGTCAGTAACACTCGAATCATGTTACTTTCGGGATTTCAAGGTAAGGAGATCTATTAATTTTAACGTGTAAATTCGGGTATATACTAACCCTTGGTCGAATGTAGGGGAGGCCTAATCTTTGTGTTCTTTCGGTTTTTGAGCCAAGTTATAGACTGAGGGTAGTAGATTCGGATAGTAAGGATATTGACTAAGGGTGTAGTACTACGCGATATCAGGTGTGTAACACTTCCACACCATTTAGATTGCCTATTAAAATATGTTTATAAATCAGTGATATTCTGTGATGTGCCGAAATATCGGCACGGCTGATGAAAACCCGAGGAGGGTAAAAGCGAATCACCAGGTTAGTGATCTCTGTCATTCTAAGTGAATGTTTCTGATAAAATGATATGATTTATGAGTATGTCGATTTTTACGTGTTTGCACGGGGTTGGGTGATTTATGAAAGGGAAGTGATCTCGTTGTAGTGGCTTATGCCATGACTGTTGTAGTGGCTTATGCCATAACACGTGACTATGTCGCGAATTTTGACGATGAGCGACTAATCGCAACATAGCGCCATCGATGGTGTGTAACGGTGTGGGTTGATTGTAGAAATCCCCAATGGTGTGACTGGCAGGTATGGTGGTGTGTAGCGGATGGAAACCTAGGATTGGTTTGGGCTTTGCATCATATCTGTTGCATGATAATCTTATATTTTGTTCTGTGGGTCTAAGGCCAAATCTAATGGTACATGAGGGTTGCACACTGAGTCTCACGACACAACCTATTATTTAACATTTTCAGGTAGCACCTAGTGCGTTGGACCGGGCTGGAGAGGAGCGCAAGGTGGCAATGCAAGAGAGTATCATAATTCCGAAGAAGACTTTACTTAGAATATTTGTTTTTAATATTTTTAGTTAGTGGGTTTTATATTTCTTTGCAATAAGGCCATGGGCCATTAGTTATATTTTTATTCCGGTTTTATTTTAGGCTTCTATTATTGTTAGACGTTTAAACTTTTCCTTTAATTAAGGCATGTAACAAATTCAGTTTTTTTATTTACCAAGGCATTTTATAAAATTTACATCTTATATGAATTATTTAATTATTAAGTTTTTCGGTGTAAATGTTTAAACATGATAAATTGTTTTCCCAAAATGCGACGTGTTTTATAAAGTCTCCTTAGTGACATACCAGATCCGGTGGTAGTGTTTGGGCCGGGTTTGGGGGTGTTACATTAAAAGAAAGTTAGAAAAATTTGACTACAGGGGTCACACGGCCATGTGGCCAGGCTGTGTGCCACAAACAGCTGAGGCACATGCCTATTTCTCAGGCTGTGTAACCTTCGAACTAGGGACACACGACCTTGTTCCAGCCCGTGTCCTCACCCATGTAACTCTCTGAGTAGGGTCCCACGGCCATGTATGAGGCCGTGTAACTAACTGATTTGTATGGAATAGAACTTATAGGGGCCACACGGCCATGTGTCACACACGGTTGAGTCACACGCCCGTTTCTCAGGCTGTGTAACTCTTGAAATAGCCCCAGATGCCCGTGTATAAGGCTGTGTAACTAATTGATTTGTATGCACTAGAACTTATAGGGGCCACACAGCCATGTGTCACACACGGTTGAGTCACACGCCCGTGTCTCAGATCGTGTGGACATAAATTTGCCCAAAATCATGCCATTTTCAACACCAAATCATGCACACACCTATAGGCCTTTTGTGCACCTAGTCATGACATCAACACCTTAACAAATCATACATATAATGACCAATTCAAAATTTCTAAATCAACCAACCAATATGCCATTGAAGGCACCACAATTTCAACCAAACAAATCTTACCTAAACATGCATATTATACCACTTTCCATTCATCAACTACTAGTGCAAATACCTTTCAAAACATACCATAATATTACCATATTCAAGCTATCTCAAAACATACAACATAAGATATTTCAAAACACGCAATATGAAATAGCACAATGACATAAGTCATCAAGGCATCAAAGTACCAAAACAAGATAACTTTTACAAGCCAAATCATCAACTAAACATACATCACAATAACATTATAATCCAATCAATACATGCCATTATAATCTTGGCCAGAACATCAAAAACTACTGATATTTATGCTGGATAGTGTGATAGATCTCCAATGAGCTTCCAAACTGATCGAGTTTTCAATAATCTATAAAACATAGGAAGAAAACTATGTAAACACATAATGCGTAGTAAGTTCGTAGAACATGAAACATAAGTTACCATTTAAATTATATAGCATTAAATTTAAGCAAAATGTAATCCAACCACAAGCTTAGCACAAGCCTAAGCATCATCATCATTAATACACAAGTTAGTGCATTATTACATAACTTACTTGAATTAAACAAAAGGTAAGCCATTTCTACATGAACATACATCATTTGATTATTCATTCACCTTTTCTTGAGCATATGCATTATTCCATTTGGAAACTTAGCTTTTCAATTCCTTCACATGACCATTGAACCATTTAAAATATCATCGGATACTCGGGAAAGCTCACAAGAACTGTGCTTAAATGTATAACCATAACCTTTCATTTACATCATTGCTCACAGGTCTGCTCACATGAGTTGTGGGTAGAAATGTAAGGTACATGATGCTACTCACACAAGCTGTGGAGTATCCACAATAAATGAAGGACCTTAATCATCGGTAGGACATTCAAGACCAGCAGTCGAAACATGAAATCCCTAATGACATGTCATTTGTATCCTACGAATTCCTAAGGTTCAACTGGGACTCAATAACTATCATGGCATTTGTTTGGATATACATTGATTAATAGCATTATAAATACATAATAACATACAATTGAATAACATGAATATAGTAATCTGTACGTACAAACTTACTTTGACTACTAGGGCGTAGAAACGTAATCGACTAATCCGAGGCTTTATCTTTTCCCGATCTAGATCTTTACGTGGTCTATCTTGATCTAAATAGACAAATTTAATCCATTCAATATATCTAGCATTCAATTTAATCCACATTTCATATTTATGCAAAATTACTATTTTATCCCTAACATTTTAATCTTTCACAATTTAGTCCTTAAGTTCATAAATTGAAATCTTAGCATTTTAATCCCCTTCTCAAGCTAGCCGAATTCTCTAGGGACTTAAACCAACTCATACAAACCATTATTTCATAAATTTAATGTGAATTTTTACTATTTTTAGAAACAAGTCCCTAAATACAAATTTCATCAAAAATCACTTTACAAAACATGTTTATTTATCAACAAGGACTCATAATCTATCATTAAACATCAAGAATCACACAAAAGCATTCATGGCATGTAACAGTCCAGTTTAAACCCTAGTCAGAACAGTGGTTTCGAGACCACAAATCTGAGTTAGAAAAATATTTTAATATTATTTTTCTGTGCCTACGATACGTGATTATGCATGTGTGAAATTTCTGTCTGTCTGTGTGCTTAATTTGAGCAAAGGATCAAATCGCATAAAGCGTAGAAGTAGCTTTCTATTTGGTTAATGGCTAAATTGATGTGGCTTTTAAATGAGGAGGCCTTATGAGGCAATTAAGCCATTATTTAGTGAGTGGTTGGTTAAATGACAAAATAACCTTATTATATATATGTTTTATATGTTAATTGAAAGGTTAATTTAGTAAATGAATAAATAATGTATTTATTATTAAACAAAACCAATTGAAAGCCATGTTCATCTTTTATTTTATGATCGAAAATAAGAAAAAGAAAGTAAGGGTTTTGAGCTTTGCATATTCGACTACTTTAAAGCTTAATTCAAGGTATGTTTCACTTCGGTTTTTGATAATTTCTACATTTTTGTAATCGTTGCTTCGTATACTTCAAAACCCATGCCTCAATTTTGCGAATTGATGATGTTTTTGAAATGAGCCATTGATGAATTCATGAGTTTTATGATGTTTGAGGATGAAATATGAGAGATATGTGTTTGAATAACATAGTTTGTCTTTGGAGTTTTGATGATTTTGAGTAATTTGGACTAAATTGGGAAAATTAAAATTTGAAGGACTAATTTGTGTAATAAATGAAATGTATAGACTCATATGAGCATGAGTAAAATTTGGCTATGCATGGGTAACTTGAAATTTTGTGTATTTTGTAGTTTTGTGAAATAGGGACTAAAATGTCAAAATGTAAAAATGTGAGGGCTAATTTCCAAATTACCCTAAATATGTATTTTTGGATTGAATTGAATGTTTTGGTGAATAAAATGGTTAAATTTGAATATGTATAGATCAAGAAAAAAAGAAAACGGACTTAGATCGTGGGAAATCAAAAACAGTTGAATAGCCGTCCATTTTCGTTCCTCCTATACGAGGTAAGTCGATATACAAATAAATGTGTTGAATTGAGTTATTTATGTGCCTATAAATTTTGATTTCTATGAATTATACTCGAAATGTTATGTCTATGAAATCCGAGAATGTGTCGACAAGGTATCAATGTTTGAGAAGTCCCGTCTGAACCAAGGAATAGATAGGATTGCATATGTCATGACATAGGTGTCCGATATGTGATATCATGTAAGACCACGTCTGGGACGTTGGCATTGATTCGAGATTTCATGTAAGACCACGTCCGGGACATTGGCATCAATATGAGATTTAAGTGTAAGACCATGTCTAGGACATTGGCATCGTATTGATTCGTGTAAGACCCTGTCTGGGATCGTGGCACCGATATTTGGTTACATGTAAGACCACATCTGGAATGTTGGCATTGTACGACTATTCTAAGCACTCTGAGTATCCTAGTTAGTTTCGAACAGTTCAACGGGCAAGTCCTAGAAATGAATGACTATGTGAGTTGTACATCTATTTCAGGTAAGTTGATATGTATGCTTTGTATAAGCATGAAAGGTGAGTAAGTATGTGCATTGATACAAAGGAACATTTGAGAAATATGTATGTTTGAGATATGAGAAAATGAGATGTTTGAGATATGATAAATTGGTAAGGAATGGCAAACCAAGTGAGCCAAAGAGATATCCATGTGTTTTGAAATGAAGATATGTTAATGAATCTAAATTGCTATATTTATGAATGATTTTGTGATAAGTTTATTTGTATATTGCTTACTAAGCTTTTGAAAGCTTATTTTGTGTGTATTTACTCTATTTTATAGATCGTCAAGGCTACTGAATGATTGGGGACCGTCGAGGATTATCACCACACTATCAAACTCAAATTTGGTACTTTTGAATGTGTATATAGCTAAATATGGCATGTATAGGCTAGTTGTTTTGGAACATGTTTGAGATGTGTAAATAGCCATGTGATGTGGCTAGATAAATGTTGGTAATATGCATGAGTGATTATAGTATATGAAGTATGTTTTGGTATGGCTTGATGGCAATGAAATGGTCTTAGGAATGGTAAGTTTATTGATGGACTAATGCCATAGTGATTGAGTGAAATTGTGGATGAATCATGCTTGGTTGTACATGTGATTTAGTTGTCCTATCTGGCATACAAGTTGGCATGTTTAGAAATGTATTTGAATGGGATGATAGGTTGAACATTTGACATGATTTTGATTGCTAAATGTGTATGGGATGTTGCTTGTTTGAACTTGTAGGGATGACCCTAGTGTGGGTGGCATTTTGCCCTTGAAAATGGCCTATAAATGCCCATACGGTTGAGCACACGGGCGTGTGGCTCGACCATGTCCCTTGTAATTGAAATTCAAGGTAAGTCAAGTTCGACCACGGGCAAGACACACGGGTGTGTGACTGGCCGTGTGGTGTAAGTCAGTAGCGACCACGGGTGAGACACACGGGCATGTCCACGGCCGTATGGATAAGTCAGTATGTATGCCCTATTTTGACACGGCTTAGACACATAGGCATGTCTGAGGCCGTGGGAGGCACACGGCCTGCCCACACGGGCGTGTGACCTCTGTAACTTAGAAAAAAAGTTAAATTTCTGAGAATTTCCGTATGTGTTCGGTTTTGTCCCAGTCTTATTCTAGAGCATGCTTAAGGTCTCGTTGACCTATTTAAGTGATGATTTGGTTGCATTGGATCAATTATATTATGAAATGTCCCTAAAAGATTTTGTTTGTTCGTTAATGCTTTTTAACCCTAATTCGACGAATAATACGGGTTAGGGTGTTACATTTGATTGGTATCAAAGCTATGGTTAGTTGATTCTTGGACTAACGTAGCGTGTGAGAGTCTAGCTATACATGCCATATATCTGAACTGTGATAGTGTAATGAATCTTGATGTGTAAAATGTGTTTATCGTAATGTAATAGATTCGGAAAGAGCCATAGCTAACGATGTAGAATGCAACGCGCCTGCTCCCGCTCAAGGGACAACGCCATCTGATTTGAGACCGGCTACGAGCGGCCAAGAGGGAGAAGCTAAACAAGCTTTCTTCTAAATGATGAGTGAGTGGTTCACTCAGTTCGTAAGAAATAATTTGGCTATTTCACAACCTCTGCCCCCGCTTAATCCCCCTCAGACTTCTGTTATACCTCCAACTACAAATCTGAATTTGTTGAATAAGCCTCCGGTTGGTAAAATATGTAAATATGGGGCTGAAGAATTCAGAGCCACCAGTGATGACAATGCTGAGAGAGCTGAATTTTGGCTCGAGAATACAATTTGTGTATTTGATGAGATGTCGTTGAGTACCCAAGAATGCATAAAATATGTTGTATCATTATTACGAGACACATCCTATCAGTGGTGGAAGACTTTGGTTTCCGTAGTTCCAAAAGAGCGGGTTACTTGGGACTTCTTCTAGTCTGAGTTTAGGAAGAAATACATTAGTTAGAGATTCATAGATCAGAAGTGGAAAGAATTTCTGGATTTGAAATGGGGCCGCATGTCTGTCATTGAATGTGAACGAGAGTTCGTGAGACTGAGTCAGTATGCTTGGGAATGTGTATCAACGGAAGCAATAATGTGTAAAAGAAAGATAAAAGAAAAGCTGAGTCTGAAGCTAAAGATGTGAGAAGGAGATTTCCGAGTAAATCATTTCAGTCTGCATCAAAGAAATTCAGAAATGAACATAGCCGTTCCAGGGCAAGTGTGGGGCAATCGAATAGAGATCGAGCTAGATCACAGTCGAATACCAAAGCTCCAGCAACTTCAATGGCAAGTGTTGGAAATGTCCGATCTGAGCGACCTGAATGTAAACATTATGGTAAACGGCATCCGAGAAGTTGTAGATTGAATGACCGGGCTTGCTTCAGATGTGGATCGTTAGATCATTTTATTTGAAATTGCCCAGAGTCTGTTGAGCAAGAGATTATTCAAAATTCAAGATCTGATAATGTTCCAGCAATGGGTAGACCTTCTCGAAATACAAGAAATGTCAATGGTAGTCAAAGAACTATGAGAGATACCGTAGCGAGATCTGAAGCTAGAGCGCCTGCCAGAGCGTATACCATTCGAGCTCGTGAGGAAGCTTCATCTCCAAATGTTATAACAGGTACATTTGCTCTTTATGATACTTCTGTGATTGCATTGATAGACCCAGGTTCTACCCATTCGTATGTATGCATGAACTTAGTATCTAGTAAGACTTTACCTGTAGAGTCTACTGAGTTTGTTATAAAAGTATCGAATCCCTTAGGTAAAAGTGTTCTGGTTGATAAAGTATGCAAGAACTGTTCATTGATGTTCTGAGATATTTGTTTTCCTGCTGATCTGATGCTATTACCGTTTGATGAGTTTGATATAATTTTGGGTATGGACTGGTTAACATTACATGATGTTATTGTAAATTGCAAAAGAAAGATTATTGATTTGAGATGTTTGAATGGTAAAATAGTTCATATTGAGTCTAATGATTTGACTGGGTTACCTGCTGTGATATCTGTGTTGAAAGCTCAGAATTATGTGAAAAAGGGTTACGAAGCTTATTTTGCTTATGTAATTGACTCAAAAGTATCTGGAAAGAAAGTTGAGTCAGTGCTTACTATCTGTGAATTCCCTGATGTATTCCCTGAAAAACTACTGGGATTGCCTCCGATATGCGAAGTTGAATTCGGTATTGATCTATTGCCTGGTACAACTCCTATTTCGATAGCTCCGTATAGAATGGCACTGAAACACCCCAAACCCGGCCCACGAGCCTTGACCGGATCTGGTATGTTCCTCGATGAAAACCGGTTCAAATTCTTTTGTTACTTAGGAAAAACTTGTGTGTTTTGAAAGAAGGATTGTGTCGGGTTGGGCTCGAGTTGAAAACAAGTTTATTTCATTATTAAAATCCTTTACTTTAGGTGACAAAACGTTTAGGCTTTGCTTTAAAAGAAATCTACTTAAACTTTAATTGATAAAAAATTGTAAACATAATAAATAAAATAAATGTAAAATAGTTCAACTATGGCCTTATTACATCAAATAAACTCAAATAATTTAAAATACTTAAATAAAAGTAAAATGTCCAAATAAAATTCCTTGCTGAGCATGGCCACCTTTAAGCTCCTACCGACCCGGTCCATTACTGATTGTCACCTGAAAAAAATGTTCCCACAATGGGGTGAGTCAACAGACTCAATGTGTAACACAACACTAAGTTTTAACAAATTTAGGCATTTCATAGCATACAAATTCATATATCATTAAATTAAAATGATGCAACCCAAACCCAAACCTAGATGCCATCGCTACACATCACCCGCACCAACCGCATTAATCGTGGGGACTACTAAGTCAACCCCATCCGCTACACACCATCAAAGCGATCATTTGCGATCGACGTGCTCATCGCCCTTATGAGTATTCGTGGTCTTAGGTCACCACACTCAGATATCGTGGTCTTAGGTCACCATATTCAGATTTCGTGGTCTTAGGTCACCACATTCAAATATCGTGGTCTTAGGTCACCACATTCACTTCCCCTTTTCAATAACCCATATGCCCCATATCATACATATTATGCATTAACATGCCAAATTTCACATTCTTATCACTTATCACATGTTAAATATAACATATTTCATAATCCTAGTAGGAGTAGGAAATGTACCTAAGTACTTTGTACCATATCGTGGTACCTTAGCCACATTCTTACACTTTCATATAAACACATATATCAAGTTTAATCCATAAATCTATTAAGATTAGTGTGGGGTACACACCTGATTAACTTAGCAACTTCACTTCAAATCCCGAAAATCCGATCTAAAGCCTTAGATCCTTAGTCCCTACATTTGGCCATTACTTAAAAATTTAATGAAGACCATTCGGCCATAAAACCAAATCCTATTAGGATTGTTGTAACCCAAAACTTACCTTGGTGCCGATTTCACTATAAATCAAATCCCGAAAACTTTGTGCTACTCCTCCCTTCAATCGGCCAATGCTAGATCATTTAACTTGATTAGTTTCGACTTTTTAAACAAATAAAGAATAGATCTAATTACCAAAATAGACCTTGGTCGATTGTACTTATGCACTCACCTTGCGATTTCAAATCCCAAAAGTATCCCTTGTCTTAATTATCTGTCGAAATACATATACACATATGTTAGATTCGATTCTAACATTAAATCATCATAGATGGCCCTTGGCCGAATGCTATAGACACTTACCTTGTGGATTTTAAATCTCAAAACTCACCGAATAACTAGGGAACACGCGGCTTATGGTGTACCTTCGGGAAAAGAACTTCTCCTTCCTTGTAGTCGACACTTAGTAAATCTCGAAAGATCTCTTCAAAGTTTTGGCAACAAGATATTAATGGGGTTAGTCCTAGATTTCAGCAAATCTTAAAAGAAAAAGAATGAAACCGAATGAGATCTTACCCTTACTTTAGGAATTAGCAATCCTTGCTTGAACCTTTAACAATATTCGGCTATGTAGGCTAGAAGGATCTTGATTTCGACTTTTTGATTGGTAGAAAGAAAAGAGAAAGAAGAATAAAGATGGAGGATTCGGCTAGAGCACAAGGTATTTCGGCTTGGCAAAAATAAAAGAGAAGAGAGGAGTTATTTCTTAGAGAGAATTCGCAGAGAGAGAGTTGAAAGAAAGAATGAATGGCCCTCTTTTCCTTTAGTAGCAAAAAATTACTAACTTAGAATCCCTTACTTGGCCATCACTCTTCTATTTTGATAGCTTTATCTTTTTAATTATCACCTAAAATAAAAGATAATTCAGCAACTATCCTTACTTAACCGAAATTATTAAACTCAAAGTCCCTTACTTGGCCATCACTTCTCCCTTATTTTCCTAATTAAAGAATAATTCCTCATTTATCATCTTTTATTATAAAACTCCTAAAATTTAGCCATGTGCCGTCCCCTTATTCCCTCTTATTGACGCCACTTAACAAAATAAAGGCTTTAAAATTTTGCTCTCCACGCGACTTGAACACAAGTCCTTCCCCCTAGCATGTGGCGTCATTTCCAGAGCTCTAAGTGGTGCCTCCAAGCCACTTTTCCAAGCTCATTTGTGTGTCATGTTTTGCATACAATTCCTCTTAAGACCACCTTGCTTCATGTCCCTCTTTTAAACTTTAAACTTGACATTTCTAAAGCATTTCCTTACATTTCCAAGACATTTCCTTACATTTCCAAGACATTTCCTTACATTTCCAAGTCAAGATATTTCCTTACATTTCCAAGACATTTCCTTACATTTCCAAGACAAGACATTTCCTTACATTTCCAAGACATTTCCTTACATTTCCAAGATTCTAAAAATGCACACATCACTTCCATAACACATAAGACATGCTAATGCATAGGCTATAATCCAGGATGTTACAGACACCAACAGAGCTGAAAGAATTAAAGTTAAAGTTGCAAGAGTTGACTGACAAAGGATTTGCAAGATCGAGTTTTTCACCTTGGGGTGCTCCTGTTCTGTTTGTGAAAAAGAAAGATGGCACGATGAGAATGTGCATTGACTATCATCTGTTGAATAAAGTGAGTATAAAGAATAAATATCCTCTGCCCAGAATTGATGATTTGTTTGATAAGCTAAAAGGAGCCATTGTGTTTTCAAAGATAGATTTGGGATCGGGATACTACCAGTTGCGAGTCAAAGATTCAGACATTCCAAAAACTGCTTTCAGAACGAGGTACGGGCCTTATGAATTTTTAGTTATGCTTTTCGGACTAACAAATGCTCCTGCTATTTTTATGGATCTAATAAACAGAATTTTCAGACCGTACCTAGATCGATTTGTTGTTGTTTTCATCGACGACATTTTGATTTATTCTCGAGATGAAATTGAACATGCTGAACATCTAAGAATCGTTTTACAAACTCTGTGAGATAAGCAATTGTATGCAAAATTCAGAAAATGTGAATTCTGGTTAAGATAAGTTAGTTTTCTGGGGCATATTGTGTCAGCATCGGGTATACGGGTTAACCCGCGTAAGATTTCTGCTATTCTAGAATTGAAGCCTCCGAAGAATGTGTTTGAAGTTCTCAGTTTTCTGGGACTCGGTTGTTATTATCGAAGATTCGTGAAATGCTTTTCAATGATAGCTACTCCGTTAACTAAATTGCTTCAGAAAGATGTGAGGTATGAATGGTCCGATAAATGTCAGAAAAGCTTTGATCAGTTGAAAGCCTTTTTGACTAAAGCTCTAGTATTGGTACAACCAGAATCGGGCAAAGAGTTCGTGATTTTTAATGATCCTTCGTTGAATGGTCTGGGATGCGTACTGATGCAGGAAGGCAAAGTAATAGCTTATGCCTTAAGACAACTAAAGTCTCATGAAAAGAATTATCCGACACACGATCTTGAGCTAGCTGCGATTGTGTTCGCATTAAAAATTTGGCGCCATTATCTGTTCGGTGAAAAATGCCATGTGTTTTCATATCATAAAATTCTGAAATATTTGATGACTCAAAGATATTTAAACCTGCGACAAAGAAGATGGTTAGGGCTGTTGAAAGACTTCGAGCTTGTGATAGATTATCATCCGGGCAAGGCAAATGTTGTTGCTGATGCTGTAAGTCAGAAATCACTATTTGCATTATGTACTATGAATGCTCATTTAGATCTGTCGGATGATGGTTCAGTGTTAGCTGAAATGAAAGTGAAATCGCTGCTTTTGCAACAGTTATGTGATGTTCAGAAAGTTGATGATGAAATGATAACAAAATGAGCTCAGTGTGATTTGAACTCTGATTCTGAATTTCGAATTGACGTTGATAGTTGTTTGAGATTTCAAGATCGAATCTGTGTTTTAAGGAATTCCGAGTTATTATAGTTGATTTTGATTGAAGCTCATAATAGTCGCCTATCTGTTCATCCGGGTAGTACAAAGATGTACCATGATTTGAAACAATGCTATTGGTGGTCTGGTATGAAACGAGACATATCTGACTTTGTGTCGAAATGTTTAGTTTTTCAGCAAGTTAAAGCTGAACATCAAGTTCCATCTAGTTTGTTACAACCAATTCTGATTCCTGAGTGGAAATAGGATAGAGTGACTGTAACACCCCAATCCCGTATCCGTCGTCGGATTAGGGTTAAGAATTTTACCTGATAGATCGAAAACTAAATCAGACATTCCATCAAGTATCTCATCAATTACCATTATAGTGTCCCTTCGGTAGGTCATCGAGACCTAAAGCATGCTCAAAAATAGGGCCGGGACAAAACCAAAACACATGCAAAAATTCTCGAAAATTTAAGACTTTTCCAAGTTTCAGGGCTTACACGCCCGTGTGGGTAGACCGTGTGACTCCCACGGCTGCTAGACACACCTGAGTGTCCTCCTCGTGGTCGAAACTAACTTTACTTCCACGGCCTCTAAGCACACTCATGTACTCTGGCCGTGTTAGATCCTGTCAAAAATCACACGGCTACTAGGCACGTCCGTGTACCAAGGCCGTGTACTCTTATGCTAGCTACTGACTTAGCCCCACGGTTACTAGGCACGCCTGTGTGCCACAACCATGTGGCAAAATAGGCCATTTGCAAGGCCAAAATGCCACCCACATGGGTCTTACCTACAAGCAAAATCATTAAGACATCTCATGCCTATTTGGTAACCAAGAACATACCAAAATAACCATCCAAATTACAAGACTATAACTCATTTCATCACAAGCATAATTCATTCATTTGCTTAATCAAAACTTGACCATTACATGTATCAACTAGCTATGCCAAAAACATACTTCACATATCACATTCATTCAAGCAAATTCTCAACTCATAACTAGCCAAAACTCATGGCTAAATTCAGATAATAAACTTATATCAAATACTAGCCTATACATGCCATATCTAGCTATATACATTTGATAAACCGCAATAGTAACATACTTTAAGCACACATTTAGCATGCTTTTGGATGATTTAAGCCTTTAATTATGTAAATTAGTGCTCTTAATCCTTTGTTTTGTTGTTTTATACTCAGAAAAGCACCGGAGGATGAAAAGAACGAGAAATGGGCCTAAAACGGATTAAATGGGCCATATCACGAAATCAACACGGCCTGGGCCCAAGCCACACGGCCGTGCCTCACTCAACAGTCTTGAACATGGCCTGGCCACGATTCACACGGGCGTGTGCCATGGGCATGCCCTGCCGTGACAAAGAGAAATTTCACTCGGATTAGGATACCTAGGGGCGAAGAAACACATTCAGAAGCCTATATAAACACCCTAAGTATAACCTAAAAGTGGGGAACCTAGGGCTTTAGTCAGGGGGCGTCCAGCTATGCCAAAGAGGGCAGATTTGTGGGGATTTAATTAAAGATAGCCAGTTGATTCATCTCAAGAAGCCGGAATCATACTCAAGACGGAAGATCACTCTTCAATTCCTTCAGGGGGTTTTAGGGATTTCTTATGTTTTGTTTTATCTTTTCTTTTGAGATGTTTTCTTTTATTATTATGAACTAAACCTCAGTTACCTGAGGGGGATGAAACCTAAGATGAATCTTGTTATCATTTACTGAACTATATGATAAATATTTGACTTGTTCTTAATTATGTGTTCTTAATTCTTGTGTCGATATTTCTGGGATATTAATTCATGTATGATGTGCTTAGGTGGAGGAGCAAAAGTCCTTGCCTAAGAGTAGATCTAGCATAATTAAGTGGAGTTGATCGCACGCTAAGAGATATGGTGAGGAGATTTTGCCGGATTAGGGTGAAACCTAATATGGGAGTCCATAGATCGAGTTAATGCAATTCTAGGGGTTTTAATTAGAAAGATATTTCAATTAATCAACATAGGGTTAGATGTTAGTCGCCTCGAGAGAGGGATTAATATATGTTAGGGAATCCTAAGGATCAAGTCAAGTGAATAAATCGTTACAAGTGAAGTCTAGGTGGATTCTTCCTCAGGTATTGTTTTAATTAATTGGTTTTTCTCAAAGTATTTCTCTCCAATTTCATTCTTTTTTGTCTTAGAGTCTTTAGTTTATTAGTTAGTTATTTTAGATTAGATAAAAATCCCGTTTACTTTAGGCTAGATAATAAAAAGAGAGTTAGTATTAGTACTTTTAGTACCTTTGGGTTCGATAATCCGGTCTTGCCTTAACTATACTACTGTTCGATAGGTGCGCTTGCCTCACATCATTGTCATAGTTAGTTTCCAGGTTCGATCATTCTTTTTTATTAATTTTTAAGACTTTGACATCGCATAAAACAATGATGAAGTTTTTGGAGCCGTTGCCGGGGAACTGAAATATTAAGAAAGCTTAATTTTTATTACTTTAGCCATTTTTATTTACTTTTATTTTTTTACTTTGCTAATTTTCTTTCTTTTGTTCCTTTCAGGTACCTCTAGTTTATGACTAGAAGGAACCCGACAGGACCCCTACTTTACAACAGTGATATTAAAGGTACATTCTGCAGAAATTGTAGAGAGATAAGGCGAAGCTTAAACTACATAGAAGAAGAGAAAGAAGTCGAAGCTAATACCACCGAAGAGATGGCTGAGAATAATCCGTCGCCTCAAGAGATGGCCGAAAATCATGCTCCTCGAACTATGTATGATTATACTAAACCTAGTTTAACAGGAACTGAGTTAAGGATTGTTAGGCCTACTATTATTGCAAATAATTTTGAACTGAAACCTAACACTATACAGATGATACAACAGTTTGTTCAGTTTGATGGTTTGCAGGATGAGGATCCTAATACACACTTAGCTAATTTTCTAGAATTCTGTGATACCTTCAAAATAAATGGCGTTTCTGATGATGCCATCCCTCTTCGGTTATTTCCCTTTTCTTTGAGAAATAAAGCCAAAGAGTGGTTGCATTCTCTTCCACAAGGGTCAATCACTACATGGGATCAAATGACCGAAAATTTTTTATTAAAATATTTTCCGCCGGCCAAAATGGCCAAGTTAAGGAATGATATCTCTTCTTTTGTGCAGATGGATTTAGAGACACTTTACGATGCATGGGAGAGATACAAAGACTTGTTGAGGAGGTGTCCACAACATGGATTACCCTTGAAGCTACAGGTCCAAACTTTCTACAATGGTATGAACCCTTTAACAAGGCAATTAATCGATTCAACAGCCGACTGAACCCTGAACAACAAAACTCCTGAAGTAGCCTACGAGTTTATAGAGGAGATGTTGTTGAATAGCTATCAGTGGCAAGTTACAAGGACAAGGCCAACCAAAGCAGCCAGAGTTTTCAACCTCAACGCATTAACCTTACTATCAAATCAGGTAGAGATGTTACATAAAAAATTTGATGGTTTATACGGTTCTTCGCAGGTACAACCAGTTATGCAGTGCGACGTAAGTGGAGGCGTGGTGAATCCAGTTATGCAGACGCATTAATTTTACATTTTTGTGACCATTGCTTCGTGTTCTATAAAGCCCATGCTTGAATTCATGAAATTAATGATGATTTTGGGTTATGCCATTATTGAATATGCGAGCTTAGTGTTGATAGTTGGTGAAATATGAAAGATTTATGGATGATAAACATATTTTGTATTTGGAATTTTTGATGAAATTGGTTATTAAGGGCTAATTTGTGAAAATGAAACTTTGAAGGGTTAAAATGTGAAATAAATGAAAGATATGGGTTGCTAGGGACTAGTGCGAAATTCGGCCAAGCATGGGTGTGAGTAAATTATGTGTATTTTGTGTAATTGTGAAATAGGGATTAAAATGTCAAAATGTGGAATTATGGTGGCTAAAGTGTAAAATGCTTTATCTATGTGTTGTGGATTGTTTTGGATGAAAATGTAATTGAATGAGTTGAATTTGATATTATATAGATCAAGAAAGGAGAAATTCAGACTTAGATTGAGGCAAGAACAAAGTGCTCAATTGATTGACTAGTGTCGTTTTTACGTCTGAGGTAAGTTCGTGTATAATAAAAATTGATTAAACAATGTTCACCTGTTATGAAATGAATGGAAATGTGCTTGTTGAGTTAGTAATGCGATATGTGAGCTCAAAGATATGTGGCACTAAGTGTGCGTGAATAGAATAGTTACTGCGATGAATTGCACAAAGTGTGCGAGATAAAGAAATGTATCGACTATAATAGTTGGCACTGTGTATGCGATACTGAGACATCTTCGGTTTAATATGATGGCACTAAGTGTGCGATATTATTATAGCTTCGGCTAATTAAATGGCACTGAGTGTGCGAGTTCATCATACGTTTAAAGAGGATCGAAAGAATTATGGCTTGGAGTATTCAGTGGTAAATGTGATAGATAAATACGTGATGGTATAGGTATGAACAGAACCTATGTGGTTGATGATTTTGTGTATGAGATTAATGGATGAATGTGTGAATGAATGATGAAAAAAAGAGATGGTTTGAGTAGCAGTAAAAATGCTTATACTTGAATCTATAAATATGGTATAAAACTGAGCAATAGCTAGGGGTGATATTGAGAAGCGATGTGAATTAAATCAAGTGACAGTTAATTTTTGGTTATTGAATCTAAATTGTTGAGTTAATTGTGTTATATTACAAACTTGCTAAGCTTTAAATCTTACTGTGTGAAGTCTTTCTCTGTTTTACAGTGTCATTAAAGCTAGCTCAGATCCGGTGATTGTCAGTGGCTCAATCAGACTATCAGACATCTATTTTGGTACCTTTTTGGGAAGTTGTATATATGGTATATGGCATGTATAGGCTAGTAAGGTTGTGGAATGCTTTTTGTACATGTTTTGCTATGTGAAAATGGTGTATGTGATATGTAAATATGGTTTGGTGTGAATGGCCATTAGAGTATGATTTGGTGATATTGAAATGGTATATTTCATACTTGATTTAGTAGTTGAGAATGGTGATTGAAATGTATGTTATTGATGTTGGAATTGAGCATGTAGGGTTGACCCAATTTGGGTGGCAACTTGGCCTTGTACATGGCCTATAATTGTCCACACGGGTGAGCACACGTGCATGTGTCTCGCCTGTGTCTATCACTATTCTTATTCGATGCAGGTTAGACTTGCACATGGGCCGGACACATGGGCGTGTGAGAAGTCGTGTGAATATAGTCAGAGTTGTGCATAGGGTAACACATGGTCTGAGGCATGGCCATGTGAGGTACACGGTCTAGCCACATGGGCGTGTGCCCTGTTTAAGATGAAAAATTTTCTAAGTTTTGTAAAGTTTCCAAATGAGATCGGTTTAGTCTTGAACCTTCTTCAAACCATATTTAAGGTCTATTAGACCTACTAAAGGGACTTTGTGTTGTTGATTACTATGATGTGTTGAAGTATGAGCCAAGATGGTATAAATGTTATGATTTGACCTGTAATACCTCATAACCCTAATCATGCGATGGATACGAGTTATGGATGTTACAATTTCAAATAGTACACTCTCGAGCCACATATATATACACAACAGGATTACCAGTCTAGGCTACAATATATATTGAATAGAGCTTAGTTAGGATTACCAGTCCAGGCTAAATCCTTTTTGTTACATATGCTCTAAAGTGCTTGATCTGGATTACCTGTCCGGGCTAAATCCAATACATAACATATGCTCGAGAGGACTTATATCAGGATTACTCGTCCGGGCTAAATCCTTTCATAAATGAGGTCAATAGGATTACTCGTCTGAGCTAAATCCCGTCAGCGACAAATGCAGGACCTCATTCATTTTTGGAAATCACATGTCCATCGATTTTCATTTATTCAAATGAGATTTAATATTTTCAAGCATTTCTCGGCATGTGATTATTTCATACATCTATAACATTCATATAATTCAAATGATCACATTCCACATTCATTCCAAGCATAAAAGTAACATTTTTATCGTTTATCCTTTATCGGGCATTATTGTTGATAGGACTTTGTCAGGTATATTTTCAATGTCATATACATATATGATATTTATACAATTCACAAACACACCATCAAATTCAAGCATATAAAATACACAATTTAGTTACACCAACTTACCTCGATAATTGTTCGTGTACGTAAAATCTACAAATCCGACATTTTCCTCTTTTCCTTGTCCTAACTTGGAATTTGGTCAATCTGGATCTATATGAGTAAATTTAACATCAATTTTCATCCTAGGCAAAATTACCATTTTCCCCTAACTTTTCCATAAATTCCCATTTCGTCCCTAGGCTCGAAAAATGAAATTTGTGCAATTTACTCCCTATTCCAAGCCTAACCAAAATTCCATCATAAAATTTATGGCACATGTTTTCTATAAATTTCAGAATTGTTCATTAATTTTCACAAATTTACATTTTAGTCCCTAAATTATGTTTTCATCAAAAATCACTTTTTAAAAGTTTTTTATCTATCAACAACTTTTCATTTTCTACCATAAATTTCTAATTTTCAGCATATACATCCATGACCCATTTTCCATACTTTGATAACTTCTCAAATTAATCCCCCAAATAGATAGTTTATCTCGGTTTCAAAAATATCAAAATTACTAAAAACGGGACAAGGAAACTTACCCAATTTGGCCAAGAAAGTTTCTTCTCTCTCTCCTAGGGTTTCCATGTTTTTTGGGGAAGAAGATGATAAAATAAGATGATATTTCTTTTTATCATCTTTTAATTAATTAAAATATTTCACTTCCCAATTTAGTCCTTGCCCTTTTTCTAAATTTCCATGGATGAGTCACCATAATATCTACATACTTTTCTTTAATGGTCTAATTACCATATAAGTACCTTAAGTTTTGAATTCCATAGCTTATAGCTACTAGAATTCAACTTTCGCATTTTATGCGATTTAGTCCTTCTCGTAATTAAGCACATAATCGGTAAAATTTTCTTATCAAAATTTTCACATGACATTTCCATCATATTATAGACCATAAAATAAAATAGAAATAAATTTTATTTTTGGCTCGAGTTTGTGGTCCCAAAACCACTGTTCCGATTTCACCGAAATTGGGCTATTACACTAATGCAAGCCAATTCAAACTCAATTGCTTGGGCACCAAACTAAACCAATTCAAGATACACTCATATGGTTAAAACACATTCAATTACATCAAAAAATACCAAAAAATAAACCAACCTGGGTGCCTAACCAATGTACACTCATTGACACCACAAATTATAGTCCAAAATGAACCAATTCAAACACTTATCAAGCACCAAACTCATTTGTACCTATATTCATCATAAGCAAACTAATCACTTAACCAGTTTGCCAATAAATCACACTTTAAAGAATCCATAATTCCAGATCAAACTAACACCTTAAATACATATATACTTTAAACTACTTAAACTTCCATTTCACTCCATACACATTTAAACCACTTATATATATCATCACAAACATTAAACAAGAGATCTAAAGTATTTACAACTAATTCACTAGATCAAGGTACCAAACATATATACATGACCCCAAAATGCTACCAAAATAAGTACCAAACACCAACAACATGGAAAAGGCCAACCAAAAGTCCTAATACATGCCATTCATAACCAACTTCCAAAGTAACTCAAAATATCTACCAAAATAAGAGATTGGTAGTGTGTATGTTCCGACTTGAACTTCCAATCTACTAGGCTTCACGAAATCTATAAGAAAAACATGACACGTAAACACGAGATGCTTAATAAGTTCAAATACATGTAAACAAAACTTAATTAATAATTTACTTTACGTAAACCATACATGAATCCCAAATCTCACAATGTAGTTACAAATTCTTACTCACGTAACATACCTTAAATCATTGACATAATATTCATTCATTTGATATCCTTTTCGAACTTTTCCTTGTTTTGAGGATGCCATGGTATCTTTCAACCAAGATCTTACACAATCCCAAAATGACGCCATAGTATTTTTAACCTATGGACTTGATCGTTTTCTGGTATAGTGCCTTAGTATCTTTCAACTAGGGTATTATCCATTCTGGTTTAATGCCATAGTATCTTGCAACCATGGTCTTTTCCTTTTCAATTATAATGCCATGATATCTCCCAATCATGGTCTTTTTCCCTTTTATAGATATGTACATATAAATATCAATTCACTTCTATAAATTAAATGAACTAGTTAGATTGAAATATGAACTTACCTAGGTAAAATCGATTCTAACACGAGATCGATGATTATTCTGCTACTTTGGCTTTCCCACGATAAATGTCCGATGGGTTTGTTTCTTGATCTAAATAAAAAATTTCATTCAATTAACAATTCAAATAGCTTAAATATTTAATTCAAGCCTATAACCCTTATCAATGTAACATCCCAAATTACGAGTTGTAAATTTTTGCATAATTGTACGTGGTGCTTGCTCAACTAGTTGTTTGAGTGTATTGGGGGTCCTAAAGAGGCCTGGGTTCGAGTTTGAGCCTTGAAAAAATTTTGGTTTTTGACCCTAAAGTGAAGAGGGTTGGCAGTGGTAGGGCTTAAGTAAATTTGAGTGTGTTTTGCTAACAGAAGTTGAGCATGTAGTGTGATGGTGTGGCGTCGAGTGGAAAGCAAGGAGGTTTGGGGTTCGAATCCCACAGATTACAAATAAGGGGTTTTATTTTGTGACTTGGGAGAGCAAGAGGTAGATTTGGGATCAAACTCTACATGGTTGGTTGAAGACTTGGTCAATCAATTTGAATGGGAGGCCAGGAGTGATTCAAGGAGAGAGTGGTGGAGAAAATCAAGGGGTTGAGGAGTGAGGGAGTAGTGGTCGAATTTAGGAGTGTGCCTTGAGGGGAGATTTCGGCTAGAGGGTGGATTGAATAGCAATTTCGGCCATTTGAGTGTGATAGCAAACCGAATTCTCTCTATAATTGCTACTCCCTTTTCGTTCATTTTCGGGTTTTCCTTTTTGAAGTTTGGTGCATTATTTCTCCTATTCGTGCAGTTTTACCTTGGGTGCACTTTTCTCTGTTTTGCCTATAGCTATTCTCTTTTCATCACCTTTCTTTCTCTTTTCATTTTCTTACTAATTACCGAAGTGTTAAGCCTCCACCTTCACTCTCTTTTCTTTCCCTTCACACGACTCTTTTATTTTTGCAAAAACATTTCATGATTGTTGCTCTTGCAGCCGAACCTTTCTTCTCCATTCGACTCTTCTCTAGTTAAAAGGTAACGTTTCTCTTCCTCTTATTTCCCTCTCTTTACATAGCTAAAGCTGAAACTCTTAGCATTGACCTCTTGTTGACTAGGCCGAATCTACTCACCCTCTTCCATCCCGAATCATTTTTTTCTCTGTTGTGAGGGCCGAATCCTGTGGTTAGGCAACTGTCGATTATTGTCGTGCATTGGTTGGTAGATGTGTCTAAAGCCGTATATGGGGTTGGTGTACTTCTAGTTTCGTTGTGCTTTCCTTAGCCAAGAAAGCTCTCACTTCTATTACCATGACGATGGTTTTCGTTAACACCCTCCTTTTTCATTGAACGTTGCTAGGGACTCGACTTGTTTAAACGAAGGAGCCGACTGAACACTCTTCCATTATGGAAGATCTCTTGTTTGGTGGTAAGTAGTAGTGGATGAATCGGCTTCAATCTTTGGAGGTGTATTATCAGTATTAAGACTAATGGATTATGATTTATTGATTTCGTAGGTGTTTAATCTTGGGAGCTTCAACCTACGCTCGTATAAGCTGTGTAATCTCACACCATTGCTTATTCTGTGAAAGTTGTTCCGTGAATCGGGTAAAAGCCAAAATACCAAAAAGCTAAAATACCGGCAACTGAGATCACTCGAGCTGTGAGTGCTCGTAGTGATAAACTAAGTCACTAGTGAATGCGACAGACTGTTGAGAGAGTGTCACGAACGCTCTCGTGAAATTGAGGCCGTAAGGGGCCTAGTTGAGCCGGGGTAGGCTAAATGGGCCCTACGGGTTAATGGGTCCATATGAGTGAAAACGATGAAAAATGTAAGTTGATCGATGCAACTACGAAGCCCATAGAACTGAGACTGAAAACAAACAGAATGGGTCACACGAGTGTGTGGGCCATTCGGGGCGAAAGTCAGGTTTTAGGCTCAATAGCACTGTATTGACCGTAAATGGAAACCGAGTCGCTCGAGATGACATTAGGCCTTGAAAAAAGGGTCGCTGTAGGGTAAAATTACTGAAAGACCCTTATGGGGTAAAATTACCAAAATGCCCTAGTGGGTAAATTACTGAAATACCCTTGGTGGGTAAAGTTACCAAAATACCCTTAAAGGGTGAAATTACTGAAATGCCCTCGTTGGGTGAAATTACTGGAATACCCCAGAGGGGTAAATTACCGTTCTACCCCTATCGACCAAATAACCGTTATACCCCTAGTGGTAGATCTAGTGTTGTATGTGTACCCTATTTAATTGTTTATGCTTGTAATTTTTGTCATACATCATTTTAATATGTCACTGCATGTTGCATTGGGTTGGGTTATGCTTATGGAGGAAGTACTGTACTGATGGCTATGCCACGTCATACTGATTCAATGGCTCTGCCACGATATACTGATTTTAGTGGCTCAGCCACGTATACTGTTACTATTTTTAAAATATCACGTTTTGCAGTTGTTTAAACCAAATTTCTATAACAGACATGGTTTTTAATAAGCAAGATAATACGTGCATATTTGAAAGAGTATTAATTCGGGTAAACTTCTTTTGTTAACAAGCAACGAGAAAGGGGATTTTTGGACATTTAAAGTTTTGAATTGAAATGAGTTTTCCAACGACCATAAGGTTTTCAAGCAACACCTGATGTGGCACACTGGATCCGATCATAACGTCTAGGCTGGGTTTCGGTTGTTACAATCAATGTGAATTTACAAAATTAATCTCACATTTTAACATTTTAAATCCACAAATTTACATCTCTATGTCAATCAACACTTTAACCAATAAATATTAACTTTTGCACCATTTACGATTAAACCATTTTTTCTTAATTTACTATTAAAACATTAAAATTTCTTAACCAAATTTGTATATGAATCTAATAGATTCTTGTAAATATTAAGTAAATAATATTTATTGTCTTATTTGTTAGGATTGTGGTCCTGAAACCACTGTTTCCGACACCACTAAAAACAGGCTATTACACTTAAATTTTTAAATATCAAATTTATTGTTGGTTGTTATTCTTATGTAAACTGGAAGTTAAGGATTCTTGGGTATAAAAAGAAGATGTTCTATCTCCTGGTAAGTTTGACAACTTTGCATGCTAAGAGTAAGGGTACTATGATATATATATATATATATATATATATATATATATATATGCAACAAGTTATGATTAAGAGGCCATGCATGGGAGTTGTTTATAGATGAAATCATAACAACCTATCCATTAAGGGGTTTTAATGGTGGATCCATGTTCTTGTATGCAGTTGATGCTGCATTTTGTGACAGACATTCAAAATTGAGGATTTTGACCTTTTGCAAGATGAGTCTCCGGTGAGTCTCTAATATCGACTCATACAAATTCGTATAAGTAGATTGTTTGTGATTGATGTTCTTAAAAATAGAGTGAGTACATGAATGATTCTTGGAAAATAAGTGTATATTTCTGAACATATGTAACACCCATAACCTGATCTAATCGTCGGACTTGGGTTATGGAATGCTATAGTCATAACCAGTATAGAACACATTCAGATCATATTTATTATCTCAAATAAACATAGAATAATTCATTAATGCATAATTATTGCTCAAATTTAACAAAAATAATCCAAACATAGTCAATTCAATTTATGATTAACAAATATGTCAGTTATTAGATCATATACGGGTTTATGTATGCGCCAATACCATCCAAAATTTAACTAGGAATAATTTGCAATATTTTCAAATTTTCAATTCAATTATAAATCAAAACAATTCATATCTCAATTTAACTATCATAAATCAATAGTCAACCATTATTCATAGCATATATATGAAACGAAACTTAAATCGGCTCCACAGGACCTTAAAAATAGTTTGGAAACAAACATGGACTAATTTGGATCAAAACAGAAAAATATGAGAAAAACTAAAAACAGGGGTCACACGAATGTGTGGCTAGGCCGTGTGACAAAGGCTAGCCCGTGTGGCCCCAAGCGTGGCCGTGTGGCTACTTCACATACCTGTGTGCTCAGACCATGTACAAATCGAAAATAGGGTCACATGGTCGTGTCCCCAGGCCGTGTAACTAACTGTGCCCGTGTGAAAAATCCTGCACCAAAAATAAATGAAGCAACCACACGACCGTGTCATACAACCGTGTGGGACACATGGCCATGTGGAAGATTGTGTCACAAGCCGTGTGTACCTAAATAACTTCAAAACAAAGCTACTTCAAACATCATTTCTTAGGTACCAAACCATACCATTTCTAACTATTTTCACCTATTTAAATTACATTCAAACATGCTAAAAACATACCAAATCATTCAACCTAATTGTCTAACCAATGTACCCTCATTAGTACCACATTATAAACATAAACATCAACCATTTAAACTTGAAAAAAATTAGATTTCATGCTTATACATTCACCAAATGAACATATATCACCAAATGCTCAAAATCATTACTTGAAGTTCATCAATTAACCTATCATGTATGTACCAATTCAACCATCCAATAATGCATTATATTTCAAACACACTTTTATGCTATCAAATAACAAACCAACCAAAATACCAGTAAGGATTTACATCAAAACACATATTACATATTTCAAATGGCACAAAACATAACCAAATAATCATAACCTACATATACCAAAGCCCTTTTTACATGCCACTTATAACCGGACCATAATGAACAATTAATTAACGAATAAGATATTGGATAGTGTTATCTCTAAAAGCAATCCAATCAACAACCCAAATTCGACGATCTACAAGGAAGAAAAACCAACACAAACTTTAACTTACCGTAATAGTTGTAACTTAAACAATTCTCTACTAAACACCATAACAAGATCATGAGTTCATTATTAACCTACAGATATCACAAGTCTCACAAGGTTAGTGAGTTCATATAAACATAACATGAAATTTTCTTACCATGTCATAAAATATTACAAATGAACACATTTAAAACTTAATTCAACCATCACCTATTCAATTAAAAACTCACATTCCATTTCAAATATCCATATCCAATGTCCCAATTCATACATCTCTTTCCATATAACCATTTCATATAACCATTTCATGTAATCATTTCATATAACCATTTCGTATAACCATTTCATTTAAATATTTCATTTTACCATTTTATTTACACAATTAACACATAATAATTCTTTATATCACATTTCGTTTCAATATTTCATATAATTTTCTCCATTCAATGTCTAATTCCATATAACCGTTTTGTATATTCTGTTTCATTTTATACATTTAACACCCGATGAACCAAATAAAGTAACTTTAGATATGCGGGAGCAATGTTCATACAAAGTGTGCATGTAATTGTAATTGTAACTGTATATGCTCACACGAGTTATGGGTCAAGATGTTAAACTACACGATGTTACTCACACGAGCTGTGGAGAATCCGCAACAAATGTAGGACCTCAGCCATCGGTAGGACATTTAAGACCAGCACCCAAATTGTGATAACCCTGATGACATGTCATTTGTATCCTAAGCTTTCACAAGGTTCATATGGGCCAAGTATGTTCCAAAACATTTAACTTTCTTCATATTGTACCATTACAAGAACGTATCCATATAGTTTCCATTTACAATCATAATCATTAACTTAGCTAACATGGTAATTCAAATCATTTCATTAATTACTATATATCAATTAATCCAATTCATCACTTATCAATTACCAAATAAATGAACTCAATCACAACATATATAGATAATTATTAAATTAGAAAACAACAACTAATTAGTTAAACAATAATGAACTTACCAAAATACAATAGCTACCAACACCTCGACGATGACTACTCGATGACTTTTTCTTTCCCGTGATTACCAATCGAATGATCTATTTCTTGATCATGCAAAGCTAGAAAAACGATTGAAAGCTTGATATATTCAATGGAGTTTCAGTTCCAAAGATGAAGAAGAAAGATGAAAAAAATGATGGTGGCTTCCTTTTTTTTTTTATGTTTAATTCATTTTTAAATTTTAATTCATTAATAATAGCACTTACTTTAGATAAAAATAAAACATTAACCATCCACATATTTCTATTAAGGACTAATTATAAATTAGGTCCTGCCCCTTTCATTAATTAAATCATTTAATCAATAAAATTCAATAGCGATTAAGTTTTACATCTTTTACAATTTAGTCCCTTTTCCTTAATTAACTATCCAAAAATAAAAATTTCTGGGTCAAGTTTAAATATACCTATATGGTAACTCCGTAAATATTTAATAAAAATATTTAAAATCTCGGTTTACAAAAACAAGGTCCCAAAACCTTATTTTCGAAAACCACTTAATTTTAGGGACAAACCATTTGTACCTAACTATTTGTTCACTTAGAAAAAATAATCAAATCAAAGTTCTCTATAGTTCTATAATTGACTCATAAATATTAAATAATAATATTTACGGACTTACTCATCGGATTTGTGGTTTTGAAATCACTATTTTCGACACCACTGAAAAATGAGCTGTTATAACATAGATCCTTGCGAGTCTGGAATATGATGAGTTGTGTGTATGAGTGTATGTGATTTTGTGAAGGAACTATGTGTGTGTGTGCCTGGAATGTATGGTATGTGATTGTGTTGATGCGTATGAAGCATTTATTGAGGTATGATTTGGTTAAGAAAATAAGGTATCGTACTTGAATATATGTTTATATTGGATATGTGATGTGAGATTAAAAAATTTTTGGGAATGGGGTGTATCTGAGTGTGGAGAGGTTGTGATGTGAGTTAAGATACTACGATGGTATTCGATGAAGTCAGTTGGGACAATAAACACAAATTCTGATATGAAAATTTTGAAGAAAAGTCCATGGCTATGGAACATTTTGGAAAGGGTAGATGAGCCACATTTATCAACTTGTAACGCCCCAAAAATTTAAGTCTTTAATTTTTGCATGTTATGGCATAAATTGTTTGTTTGCTGTAATGGCTAAGTGATTTGGGTGTGTATGGGGGTGTATGAGAAGTCTGGGTTCAAATCTTGGCTTTTGTAGAATTTTTAGTTTTGCTCTTAAATAAATCTGGACACTGGCATATTGGCCTTATATATAAGAGTGCTTGTCTTATGACACAAAAAGAGCTTGTGGTCTAGTGGCAAGGTGGCATGTTGTGTAACTAGGAGGTCTGAGGTTCAAGTCCTGGGTTGCACAATGGAGTGTTTATTTTGCTGCTTGAGCTATGTAGGTAGTGGGGTTGAACTGAAACACAGCTAAGGCAAGTTTGAGTAGAATTTGAATGGAGTTTGAACTAGTCATGGAAAGATTCAAGAAGGGATAAGGGGAGAGATTCTAGGAGAAAATCAAGGAGTTTGATGAGAGGAGGTGTTGTGCCATTTGGAGGAATTCAAGCCTTGAGAATTCGGCTGGGGGAGAATGTTGGTCATTTTCAGCATTGGGTTAGCATCTATCGAATTCTCTTTTCTTTTCTCTCATTTACCGGCTTTTGGTTCTTTCAGAATTATTTTTGGTTGTTGCGCATTAGCCAACAAAAGTCCCTTTTTTTCGGTCAATAGTTGTCAGTTGTTTTTGTGAGCAACTCTTCCTTTTCTTTTCTCTCTTTTTCTCTCCCTAAATCTGTACTCTCTTGGCCGAATATCCCTTGCCTTCCAATCGGTTTATCTCCTTTTTTCTTCTAGGTTTTGCTCTTAATCGGTTTGACTTGGTTCGATTCTTCTCTTTTCGTCTTCTACCTCCAAATATTTTTCTTGTTTTGACCGAGAGCTATCTCTTCTTATTGATTGTGGTTTGGTCGAATATCACCTTTGTGTTATCACTCTCAGCGCTGACTTTCTCTTTGTTGCTTCTTGCTATTCCAGTGCTGCAAGTGTTCCTGAGTATCGGTAAGTGTTTATACTCCCCACTTTGTGATTAAACCTATTCGCTTCTATTCTTCTTCTTAAAACTGATTACCCTCTTATTCATCTTTTGATTACCGACTGTTGTTTCCCTTCATTCATGATGTGTTAATCAGCATTTAATCAAGGTAATGCGTTATTTCACTTTTGGAGTTTAAGCCGTATACTGATTATGTCTTATAGGAGATCATTTATGGTTTAAGGCCACTTACATGGCCTATCTTGGTTAATGAGATCGGTGTTTGTGGTTCAGATAATCTATAAAGGCATGTGATCACTTCTGGTTAACGGTTTTAGAGGACTAAGTCGCCTCATTCAAACAAGGTAAGGATGGTGGTTTTGGATTAAGTGTCAATAAAAGGGTGTTTTACCCTAACAATCAAAGGACTAACATTGGGTTGTGTTTGAATCTAGGTTGGGTGCTCGTGGAACTTGGAGCGGTTTTGTAAACAGGTGTGTAGACACCCCACTGTAACTGTAGAACGGAAAAAGTCGAAATGCCAAAAAGTCAAAAACATGGTGTTTGAAACCATACAAGCGTGCAATCGCTCATGTGGTAAGCTAAACCCACGAAACGTGGGCATGAGATTGTGGAGGCCTCCATAAGCATTTTCATGGGCTTAGGCCGTATTGGGCCATGTTGGACCGAAATGGGCCGTGTGGGCCCAAAGGGCTCGTAGGCCTATACGGATGAAATCCACGATTTGTGGCAAATATTGGACTGGGCTATGTAGGTCTCATAGCCGTGGTGAGATCTGGGCTGAATGGGCCGTACGAGCGTGTGGACCCACTTGGGCCGAGTAATGGGCCTTGGGCCTATTTACACTGTTAAGATCATTTAGGTTATCGAAGTCGCTCGAGGCGGCTGCGGACCTCCCTAGAGGTCGATATCTGCACTGAGGCCCCATAATAGGCAAAATGACCAAAATACCCTAGTGGGTGAAATGACTATTTTACCCCTAATAGAGGGAAATGACCGTTATACCCCTAAGGGTAGGTTGATTCTTGTGTTCATGATTTATATATGACTGTTACTGAGTATGACATTCTGCATATACGTATGATTTATGACATGACATGCTGCATGGGGTTGGGATACTATTATGGAGGAAGTATACTGTACTGGTGGCTTTGCCACATATTCTCATTATTATGCACTTTGCCGCACATATCGCATCGTAGTTTTGCTACGATATCGCATCGCACTTTGCTACGATATTGGTGTGTTGGCTGGGTGGGTCGATTTTATCCCCACATGGTGTGTTAGTGGTACGGAGTGGTGTGTTGGCTGGTTTGGGATGGGTTGCATTATGGCACTGTTACTGTATTAGGCTAGGGCCCATACTATTACTGAATTGGGCTAAGACCCACACTGCATCATGTTAATGAATAGTGGCTCGTGCTCGCATCATATCGCATATTGTATACTGACTGATTGATAAGAGATTATACACTGAGTTTTCGAAAACTCACCCTTTCCTTTTAACTATATAGGTAACCCCAGCCATAGGCGATTTGGTGCTGTTGAGGGACTCGGAGGTGGCCACACAACTGCAATTGTTTTACACTTGCTTTTACTTAAATTTAAAATTTATTTTGGGTATTGTTTATGTAATAAGGCCATTTATGTTTGTTTAAGTTTTTAATTGGGCTTTGTTTACTTATTTTAAACTGCTAGTTTAGGAGAAGACGAATTTCAAAATAATTACCGTTTTCAAAGACACGTAATTTAAACATTATATTTTTCAAAAGCTTTCGTGATTTTAAATCAACCTACTTCAACAAGAGCAAATAATAAAGAAAAAGTTGACTAAATGATTTGATTAAATAATAATAAAGGGGTTTTAAAAGTAGAAACGAGTTTTTACCAACAAGTCAAATTTTTGAAAGACACTTCAATGTGACACGCCAGATTCGACCATAGCGCCTAGGCCGAGTTTGGGGTGTTACACGACTAGGGTTCTCTGTGTGTCCCACGATGATGATGGGCAAATATCACGTGATGTGAGTTTAGGCAAATCCATATCACAAACATGACAATTCATGGGGTGCCTGGGTGGCATTCTATTAGCCTTTATGGTGTATTTTGATTTGACCTTTAGGGCGTATTCTGATTGGGACTTCATGGCATTTTGTTAGCCTTTGTGGCAATCTGTTAGCCATTTTGGCATTATATTGCCTTTGTGGCATACTCTGAATATTGCCTTTGTGGTGTATTCTGTCTGGCCCTAATGGTGTACTCTAGTAAGTCTATGCTAAGGATATGATTTGTCTGGAGTTTTAGCGTGAAAAGTTCTGAGATAAAATTGAATAAGTCTTAAAGAAAGTTTATTAGAAACAAGTATGATTTAGTATGTTCAAAGAGGGTATCCGTTGTGGTTATCTATCAAATTATTATATGGACATATTAGATGTAAGAGTTCATTAGTTTGAACTATCTGTGCTATTAAGGTGGAAATCTTAGTTATCCAGCATTTATGATATGTAATTAGTATCATGTCTAGTTCTAAGACTTGAAAGAATCTGAGTTGATCTTTATTTTGGAGGTCTTGTACCCTGTAACAAAGAGGTGTGGAAATTCTTTTGAATGATCTGAAGTGTTTCTCATTAGAATGAGTATAAATTGGACTGGGTTAGAGTATAGTTCAACCTAAGTGGTATCTGCTAAGAATGATGTCTGCGATTAATTATTCAAGAAAAATTGTTTAAAATTTATTTGAAGAGAAAAAAAAGGTAGTATCGTCTATTAAGATCTAGAGACAGTTAAGCAGTAAGATGGATGATGATACATTAAGAATTGTAAGTGGTGTATAAATATGTGATCATATAATTGACAATGTGAAGGTATCCAAAAAAGACAGATATATAGAAATCCAAATATTCAAGATGAGGAAATCGTCATAATAAGTTTAAAATGTATGTTGTGTCACATCTCACTAAGTTCCCCTGACTTACGAAATGTTATGTTTATGTTTCAAGTGTTACTATTTAAGTGTGTTTTTCTAGAGGGACAAGCCAGGAGTAGGCCAAACAAGTGACGAACAGGAAAACTATGCATACAGAGTGGCGTATTGTAGGATTACATCATATAAGTCTATTTTATTAAACTTATGTATTGTAATAAATTATTACAGATATGATGTATTATATTTAAATACATTTCCTTATTTCTTTAATGATAATGATTTATGGTAAATGTTATGGAAAATGTCTTGAGTTAAAAGTCTAGGAAGGCTATTTAGAAATTTTTTTAAGAATTATGTAGTAACACCCTAGATCCGAACCCAAAAAATTGGGTTGGGTAAAAGGCATTACAAGCTGTTACCAGAGACCGATTCAATTAGTCATTTGGCAGTTACTTTGGGAAGGGTCCTTGTATGCATAGTATGTCGAACATGGTTGTAACACCCCTAGCCTGTATCCGTTGCCAGATTAAGGTTACGGAGCATTATCATACAAACAAAATATTTAAACATACATTGACATAAACATGTTGTAAAACAATCATTCATATACATATCATCCCTAAATCGAGCCGTCGAGGCCCTAGAAAGACCTTAGAAACAATTCGGGACCAAATAGGAAACATTTGAAAAGTTTAAGTGTAACATCCCGAATTATTGGGCCTGTGCATGTTGTATGTTGATGGTTTAAAAATATTAAATCAAGGGTTAGGGGTCCAGATTGGGCTTAGGAAAGGGCTGAGACCTTGACTAAACATCTGCGTAGACACTCTAGCACTTTAAGAGGTAGTTATCTGTGTTTTAAATGACAAAATGGGCTTGTGGCCCAAAGGGAAGTGGCGCTATAAGGGAGCTATAAGTGGCGTCACTAGTAGATGGATAGGGCTAAGCTTTGGTTGCTTGAAGCCCAAGTTATTGGTCCAAATTCGGCACTTAAAGGGGAGCCATAGGGGGGACGACAACAAGGCTATGAAATAGAGATTTTTAATGCTTAATTTATGAGGATAACAAGCAGATAAAGGAGGGAAGAGTTGGTGCTAATTAGGGCTACTTTTGAGGTGTTAATAGATTAAGATAAGGAAAAAGGATAGGAGCTATCTTGTGGAAGCTAGTATTGGTCGAAAATCAAACTCAGTAAGGGTGAGAAATCGGTTTAGTATAGGCAGAAGTATGTGCCGAAATTTTCTGTCAAGTTCTCATCATCTTTTTCTTTCCTCTGCTGAAATCCCCACTTCATTCTCCCTCTCAACTTTCTTTCTTTTCTTTTAGGTCGAATCCTCTAACAATTCCTTTCTCATCTCTTTCAAACACTTTAGCCGAAACCTCTAAGCCTTCCCTCGCTTCCTGTTTACTTCCTTTCTAAGCCAAAGCCGAAACACCTCACTCAGATTTTCTAAAAGCCAAAAACTCATCAGTTCATCTTTTCTGGGATTTTCATCAAAGTCAAAATCCTTAGATCTCATCTCCTGTATTTGCCGAATTCTCTCTGAGGTATCTACTTGTGCCGAATTCTGAAGGAAATTGAAGGTAAGTGTTGATTTGTAAGATTTCAATTCTGGATTTTTAGGGACTCTAGCCGAATGGCTATAAGGAAACTAATCTTAAGTTTTTCTCTTACTTGCGGCATTCCAGGATTTGAAGGGAGTCAATCGCTTAGATCTCTAAGTCAGAGGTCAGTAACACTCGAATCGTGTTACTTTTGAGATTTCAAGGTAAGGAGATCTGTTAATTTTAACGTGTAAATTCGGGTATATACTAACCCTTGGCCGAATGTAGGGGATGCCTAATCTTGGTGTTCTTTCGATTTCTGAGCCAAGTTATAAACTGAGGGTAGTAGATCCGGATAGCATGGATATTGACTAGGGGTGTAGTACTACGCGATATCAGGTGTGTAACACTTCCACACCATTTAGATTGCCTGTTAAAATATGTTTATAAATCGGTGATATTCTGTAAAGTCCCAAAATATCGGCATGGCTGATGAAAACCCGATGAGGGTAAAAGTGAATCACCAGGTTAGTGATCTCTGTCACTCTAAGTGAATGTTTTTGATAAAATGATATGATTTATGAGTATGTCGATTTTCTTTGTTTGCACGGGGTTGGGTGATTTATGAAAGGGGAAGTGATCTGTTGTAGTGGTTTATGCCATGACCTGTTGTAGTGGCATATGCCTTGACCTGTTGTAGTGGCTTATGCCATGACCTGGTGACTATGTCACAATTTTGACTACGAGCAGCTAACTGCAGCATGACCGCCATCGATGGTGTGTAGCGGTGTGGGTTGATTGTAGAAATCCCCAATGGTATGACTGGCAGGTAAGGGTGCTGTGTAGCGGATGGAAACCTAGGATTGGGTTGGGCTTTGCATCATATCTGTTGCATGATAATCTGTTATTTTGTTCTGTGGGTCTAAGGCCAAATCTAATGGTGCATGAGGGTTGCACACTGAGTCTCACGACTCAACCTATTATTTAACATTTTCAGGTAGCACCTAGTGCGTCGAACCGGGCTGGAGAGGAGCGCAAGGTGGCCATGCAAGAGAGTATCATAATTCCGTAGAAGACTTTACTTAGAATATTTGTTTTTAATACTTTTAGTTAGTGGGTTTTAAATTTCTTTGTAATAAGGCCATGAGCCATTAGTTTTATTTTTATTCCGGTTTTATTTTGGGCTTCTATTATTGTTAGACGTTTAAACTTTTCCTTTAATTAAGTTAAGGCATGTAATAAATTCAGTTTTTTTTTATTTACCAAGGCATTTTATAAAATTTACATCTTATATGAATTATTTAATTATTAAGTTTTCCGGTGTAAATGTTTAAACCTGATAAATTATTTTCCAAAATGCGACGTGTTTTATAAAATCTCCTTAGTAACATACCAGATCTGGTGGTAGTGTTTGGGCCGGGTTTGGGGGTGTTACAAATTGGTATCAGAGCCCAGTTCAAAACTCGACTTTGGGGTTTTGGGCTCAAAACATTTTCTAAAAGATGGGTTTTTGAAGCATGCATGTTTATAAATAACACAAGATTGTTTTTCGGCATGGCACCTGCGTCTAAGGCCCAAGTCCGCCAGGTAAGTATTTTAAACTCACTGTGTGTTATAAATGAATGTAGGCTTGAGGGGCTTTAAGGGACGTAGATTATTTTTAGAACGTGATGGACCTTAGGCTTAGTTAAACAACTCTACAATTCCATAAGACTTAATCTACCCAAACAAACTCGTAAACAAATCGCAAGGTTAGGGTATGGCAACAGGCATGCGCATGTCTAGGATTGGATCCGGAAGAGCCTGGTACTTAAGCAGTCCTAGTGACTCACCTCCTCTTCGCTGGAATCTTACCTGGTGCGTAGTGACTGTTCACCCTAGCCACGAGGATTTGTTGATGGGCCAAAATCTATAATTAAAACCCAAAAGGGACCAACCACCTTATTTTTTCAAAAAATGCTAAAATACTCTTATTTTGAAAACAATTACTAATATACCCATTATTTGCAAATATACCCTGATTTATAAAGTCAACGGAATTTCTCCTTAGGAAAAAAAAAACACGCACAATACACGACAACAACCAAAAACCACAAACACCTGAACGCTACTACTATTCCTTTTGAAATTAAAATCTCCAAGATACCCCTGTTCTTAAAAAAAAAAACCTTAGTTTTGTAAAATTTTTGAAAATACCCCTGATTTATAAAAATTTCCCAAAATATCCCTGATTTGTAACATTACTAAATTACCCCTGATTTGTAAAATGACCAAAGTACCCTCGAATTTCAAAATTACCGAAATACCCTCTGATTGTAAATTACCAAAATACCCTTATTCCAAAAAATCACCAAAGAACCTTATTTTGGAAAATTACAAAAATACCCTGTAGGATAAATTACGCAAATACCCCTGGGTTGTGAAATGACGAGGATACCCCTACATGATGAGTGTAAGTTCGTGAATGCTACTATGTGGATGTTTGATGATTGAATGTATGTGCTTCCTAGAACTAGGAGATGTGAACTTGAGACTGAATTGTAAATATAATTGCGAATTCGAAAGAACTACTCATAAAATTATTATTCATAAGATCGTTTGTGGATAATCGGTGGAAGAAAATTTATGATTCATAAAATTTTCGTACGAGCGGGCGCGGGCGATGTGAGGGAGAAATGGTTTTGTGAGTGCGAGCACTGCTGAAGGCAAAGACGCATAAACAGGAGACGATGACCGGGAAGAGATGTGACGACTATATCTAGCTTTTATCGCGCTATTGGATGCTAAGGAGGTAACAGCATGATGAGGTTCCGCGCAAACGGAAATGGCTGTTTAAGAGCAGAATCTCATGTGGTGTTCGGAGAGATTCTAAGAGTGAATCGCCGATTACCCCTGATCTGTGGTGATTGCAAGCTGGAGTTTATAGAGCTTGGTGCGAAGCAGGTCCATCCATATGTATAAAGAGGTCACCAAGCGGAGCTCAGTTCAGCAGATCGAGGCTGCTGATTCTGAGGCTTTATTAGGCGTGGTGCCTCTTCGGAGGGAACAACATTCTTAAGTAAGTGGAAAGGAAGAAGAAGATGGATCCATGCGATGTAGGGATTATCGCCAACTTTGCCAAGGACGATTAAGAATAGTACCTTGCGAATGCTAATTGTTCGATCAACTCAAGAGTGGTTTTCTAAAGATTGATTTAAGTCCCGATATCATCAATTATAGAAGAGACATTCATAGGCAGTTGTGTTGGATACGTCCCATTGAGTTCCTGGTCGCCAAGCTGACCGAACGACGGCGTCGCGCAACAACATTTATGGATATGAAGCAGGGTGGTTCAACCTCTGAATCGGTTCATCATCGTTCATGGCATATCGTTTTATTTTAAGTGGAAAGAGAAACATGACACACATGGTGTTGCAAGTTCTCCAAGAGAAGCGATGCAAAATGAGTTTCCGGCGAGCGGAAGTAACTCAGACATGGTTTCGGCGGAGAGAAGTGACTCGGAAGATGTGGCTGTAGATTGATTGAAATGCTATCAAACCATGGTAGACAGTTGAAGTTTTCTGGGATTGTGTGGGTGGTACTGAAGGTTTGAACGTTTTAATGGAGACTAACTAAGTTATTGAAGAATCGTGTGAGGACGGAAGCGGTATGGAAACTTTGAATGAGATCAGGGACTAATCGCGGTCAGTGGCGGAAAATTTCAATCGTGGATTCATCCACCCGTGGTGTAGCTTGTTGATGCAAGATGGAAAAGATTGCGCATCGTCCTGCCTCGACAATTAAGCACGCAGCTGAACTACCACATGATCTAGACTACGCAAGTGTTGCTGCGACGAAGACTGATACACCATGCGTGGAGGAAATCCGTTATTTACGACCAAGGAAGCAGTCTCACCAAGGAGTTGAACCTGGAGTAGGGTAGATCCAAATTTAGACTATACTGTAGTTAAAGGCCAGGTGGCTATGCGCTGGAAGAGCGCGAGTAGCGAAGCAGATTTAAGCTTAATGTTCATTCACTCTGTACGTCTCAAGATGGTAATAACTTCAAGCAAGAACTCCACGGACAAGTTAGGATTAGCCACGGATGAATGTATGACTAATCTGGAACAAGTGCGTAATGGCAAAGAGGACTAGTAGCTTGAATTGTGATGGAGTTTGTGTTTGAGTGCACGAAGGATGTTAAAGTGCGGAGGTGATGCGCTGGGAGGGATAGTAGTCCATACTATGCCATCGCGAGTAAGATGTATCGGAGTCATGAAGCAATTTGTGCTCGCGAGTAGAGTCGCGTGTGCCACGCATCAAAGGGAAAGGAAACATTTGGGCTGCCTTTTTAAGAAACGTAAGTTCGCATGATGGATGGGAGAGAATCATGATGGATTGTTGGATGACGTTAGGATTCAAATGGGTGATGGATCATTGAGGTCTTCCGCTTCTACCATTCATCAGCTAGAAGCTGACTATCTACAGTTAAGTTGTACGCGGGTGTGCGACCACATGGTGTACCTATATCCGTATCTGCTGTAATATAGTGACACCAGTTCACGCCACGATTGAAGGCCTTCATCAGCAAAGAAAGGCAAGGTTGAACTTTGTGCCCAGCACACGCCCGTGATGAGTGGGTCGGATGGAGAGTAATCAGATCTAGGAGTGAGTGCATCATCGATTTTAGTGTGTAGAAGATATTTACCTTGTGCAAGATCGCAGTTACGCTATCGGCTTAGTATTGAGCATGGCACTTATGAGTTATTATATGAAGGAGATATACAGACACTTGTGATGCCAGTTGAAGCGCAGTGTGTCAGAGAAACCAGTTTCAAAAGGAAGAAGGGCATTATGGTGAGTGGCGATGCTGCGTCGGCGACGGCGCGCGTATACGTCAAATGGGATCTTATGTAGAGTTGAAATTGATTGCAGCACCAAGTCTTTTTGAAAGCATTCCGAAGGTAATGAGGTTTGGGCCGGGTGTTAAGTCCTCGATTATTATGTGATTTGTGTCTGCTGAATGAGCGGGCGTGCGTGGGCATATGCGGGTTGCTGAGTGAAGCAGGAATATATGGCGGGTTCCATGTCGCTAAGGCGTTATTCTCATCCATCGATGCCAGCGTATGGAAGATTATAAGGCAGGATTTGTCGCTTTGAGGAGCGGTACGAACATCTTGGATCGAGACATAAAGATGTTAAGGAGAAGTCTCCACTGGTAGTTTGACGCAAAACCACCACCAAGGTATGCGGATGTCCGGCGTGGTGAGAAGATATCCCATTCGTTGAGTAAATGGAGAGATAAATATTAAAGAGGGTAATTGCACTCATTATGGCCCTGCGCATGTTTTATGTTGATGGTTTAAAATATTAAATCAGGGTTAGGAGTCAGTTTGGCTGGGGAAGCCGGACCTGACTAAACATGCAAGCAAACAACTCTGGCACTTTAAGAGTGATTATACGGGTTTTAATGACAAATGGGCTTATGTGGCCAGGAAAGTGCTTATTAGATAAGTGGCGTCACTACTAGATGGATAGTGGCTGCTGGTTGGAAGGCCCTATTGGGCCATCTGGATTAGGAGCAGTAGACGACTGCGCGGCTAAAGGCTATATAAATAGGATCTTAATGTTTAATTTATGAGGATAAAGCAGAGATGCAAAGGAGGGAGGAGTTGAAAGTAAATGCTATTTTGAGGAGTTAATAGATTGATAGGGAGGTGGAGCTATTGTGAAGTTAGTCACAAAAATCAAATTCCGGTGAGGATGAGATCCTTAGTATAGAGTAAATGCGCCAGCCAAATTTCTCGCTTGGTTCTCATCATTTTTTCTCTTGCACAATCCTTTCTCCCCAACTTTTCTCTCTAGGTGAACTGACATTCCTTTCATCTCTCTTTCAAACACTTTGAATAAACTCTAGCCTTTCCGCTCCTTTTTTCTTTCAAGTCCAGTCGAGACACTCCCCAATAAAAGCCAAGTAGCCAGGCCTACAGATCTTCTCGAGGTTTTCATCCGAGACCCAAAATCTTAGATCTCATCTCTCATTGACTCCCAGCAAGGGTGTACCCAGTTCTTACAAGAAGGAGAGCGAAGAAGTGTTGATTTGTAATTTACTTCTACTAGTGATTTGCTATGGCTATAGAACTAATCTAGTTTCTTCTAATCGACACAACCTATTATTTAACATTTCGGTGTAGCACCTAGTGCGTTGGACCTGGAAGTGGAGAGGAGCGCAAGGTGGCCATGTAAGAGAGTATCATAATTCCGAAGAAGACTTTACTTAGAATATATGTTTTTCATATTTTTAGTTAGTGGGTTTTAAATTTCTTTGTAATAAGGCCATGGGCCATTAGTTTTATTTTTATTCCGGTTTTATTTTAGGCTTCTATTATTGTTAGACGTTTAAACTTTTCCTTTAATTAAGGCATGTAACAAATTCAGTTTTTTATTTACCAAGGCATTTTATAAAATTTACATCTTATATGAATTATTTAATTATTAAGTTTTTCGGTGTAAATGTTTAAACCTGATAAATTGTTTTCCCAAAATGCGACGTGTTTTATAAAGTCTCCTTAGTGACATACCAGATTCGGTGGTAGTGTTTGGGCCGGGTTTGGGGGTGTTACATTAAAAGAAAGTTAGAAAAATTTGACTACAGGGGTCACACGGCCATGTGGCCAGGCTGTGTGCCACAAACAGCTGAGACACATGCCTATTTCTCAGGCTGTGTAACCTTCGAACTATGGACACACGACCTTGTTCTAGCCCGTGTCCTCACCCATGTAACTCTCTGAGTAGGGTCCGACGGCCGTGTATGAGGCCATGTAACTAACTGATTTGTATGGAATAGAACTTATAGGAGCCACACGGCTATGTGTCACACACGGTTGAGTCACACGCCCGTTTCTAAGGCTGTGTAACTCTTGAAATAGCCCAGATGCCCATGTATAAGGCTGTGTAACTAATTGATTTGTATGCAATAGAACTTATAGGGGCCACACGGCCATGTGTCACACACGGTTGAGTCACACGCCCGTGTCTCAGATCGTGTGGACATAAATTTGCCTAAAATCATGCCATTTTCAACACCAAATCATGCACACACCTATAGGCCTTTTGTGCACCTAGTCAAGACATCAACACCTTACCAAATCATACATATAATGACCAATTCAAAAATTCTAAATCAACCAACCAATATGCCATTGAAGGCACCACAATTTCAATCAAACAAATCTTACCTAAACATGCATATTATACCACTTTTCATTCATCAACTACTAGTGCAAATACCTTTCAAAACATACCATAATATTACCATATTCAAGCTATCTCAAAACATACAACATAAGATATTTCAAAACACGCAATATGAAATAGCACAATGACATAATTCATCAAGGCATCAAAGTACCAAAACAAGATAACTTTTACAAGCCAAATCATCAACTAAACATACATCACAATAACATTATAATCCAATCAATACATGCCATTATAATCTTGGCCAGAACATCAAAAACTACCGATATTTATGCTGGATAGTGTGATAGATCTCCAACGAGCTTCCAAACTGATCAAGTTTTCAATAATCTATAAAACATAGGAAGAAAACTATGTAAGCACATAATGCGTAGTAAGTTCATAGAACATGAAACATAAGTTACCATTTAAATTGTATAGCATTAAATTTAAGCAAAATGTAATCCAACCACAAGCTTAGCACAAGCCTAAGCATCATCATCATTAATACACAAGTTAGTGCATTATTACATAACTTACTTGAATTAAACAAAAGGTAAGACATTTCTACATGAACATACATCATTTGATTATTCATTCACCTTTTCTTGAGCATATGCATTATTCCATTTGGAAACTTAGCTTTTCAATTCCTTCACATGACCATTGAACCATTTAAAATATCATCGGATACTCGGAAAAGCTCACAAGAAGTGTGCTTAAATGTATAACCATAACCTTTCATTTACATCATTGCTCACAGGTCTGCTCACATGAGTTGTGGGTAGAAATGTAACGATGCGATGCTACTCACACAAGTTGTGGAGTATCCACAATAAATGAAGGACCTTAATCATCGGTAGGACATTCAAGACCAGCAGTCGAAACATGAAATCCCTAATGACATGTCATTTGTATCCTACGAATTCCTAAGGTTCAACTGGGACTCAATAACTATCATGGCATTTGTTTGGATATACATTGATTAATAGCATTATAAATACATAATAACATACAATTGATTAACATGAATATAGTAATCCGTACGTACAAACTTACTTTGACTACTAGGGCGTAGAAACATAATCGACTAATCCGAGGCTTTATCTTTTCCCGATCTAGATCTTTACATGGTCTATCTTGATCTAAATAGACAAATTTAATCCATTCAATATCCCTAGCATTCAATTTAATCCACATTTCATATTTATGCAAAATTACTATTTTATCCCTAACATTTTAATCTTTCACAATTTAGTCCTTAAGTTCATAAATTGAAATCTTAGCATTTTAATCCCCTTCTCAAGCTAGCCGAATTCTCTAGGGACTTAAACCAACTCATACAAACCATTATTTCATAAATTTAATGTGAATTTTTACTATTTTTAGAAACAAGTCCCTAAATACAAATTTCATCAAAAATCACTTTACAAAACATGTTTCTTTATCAACAAGGACTCATAATCTATCATTAAACATCAAGAATCACACAAAAGCATTCATGGCATGTAACAGTCCAGTTTAAACCCTAGTCAGAACAGTGGTTTCGAGACCACAAATCTGAGTTAGAAAAATATTTTAATATTATTTTTCTGTGCCTACGATACGTGATTATGCATGTGTGAAATTTCTGTCTGTCTGTGTGCTTAATTTGAGCAAAGGATCAAATCGCATAAAGCGTAAAAGTAGCTTTCTATTTGGTTAATGGCTAAATTGATGTGGCTTTCAAATGAGGAGGCCTTATGAGGCAATTAAGCCATTATTTAGTGAGTGGTTGGTTAAATGACAAAATAACCTTATTATAAATATATATTTTATATGTTAAATGAAAGGTTAATTTAGTAAATGAATAAATAATGTATTTATTATTAAACAAAACCAATTGAAAGCCATGTTCATCTTTTATTTTATGATCGAAAATAAGAAAAAGAAAGTAAGGGTTTTGAGCTTTGCATATTCGACTACTTTAAAGCTTAATTCAAGGTATGTTTCACTTCGGTTTTTGATAATTTATACATTTTTGTAATCGTTGCTTCGTATACTTCAAAACCCATGCCTCAATTTTGTGAATTGATGATGTTTTTGAAATGAGCCATTGATGAATTCATGAGTTTTATGATGTTTGAGGATGAAATATGAGAGATATGTGTTTGAATAACATAGTTTGTCTTTGGAGTTTTGATGATTTTGAGTAATTTGGACTAAATTGAGAAAATGAAAATTTGAAGGACTAATTTGTGTAATAAATGAAATGTATGGACTCATATGAGCATGAGTAAAATTTGGCTATGCATGGGTAACTTGAAATTTTGTGTATTTTGTAGTTTTGTGAAATAGGGACTAAAATGTCAAAATGTGAAAATGTGAGGGCTAATTTCCAAATTACCCCAAATATGTATTTTTGGATTGAATTGAATGTTTTGGTGAATAAAATGGTTAAATTTGAATATGTTTAGATCAAGAAAAAAAGAAAACGGACTTAGATCGTGGGAAATCAAAAATAGTTGAATAGCCGTCCATTTTCGTTCCTCCGATACGAGGTAAGTCGATATACAAATAAATGTGTCGAATTGAGTTATTTATGTACCTATAAATTTTGATTTCTATGAATTATACTCGAAATGTTATGTCTATGAAATCCGAGAATGTGTCGACAAGGTATCAATGTTTGAGAAGTCCCGTCTGAACCTAGGAATAGATAGGATTGCATATGTCATGACATAGGTGTCCAATATGTGATATCATGTAAGACCACGTCTGGGACGTTGGCATTGATTCGAGATTTCATGTAAGACCATGTTCGGGACGTTGGCATCAATATGAGATTTAAGTGTAAGACCATGTCTAGGACATTGGCATCGTATTGATTCATGTAAGACCCTGTCTGGGATCGTGGCACCGATATTTGGTTACATGTAAGACCACATCTGGAACGTTGGCATTGTACGACTATTCTGAGCGCTCTGAGTATCCTATTTAGTTCTGAACAGTTCAACGGGCAAGTCCTAGAAATGAATGACTATGCGAGTTGTACATCTATTTCAGGTAAGTTGATATGTATGCTTTGTATAAGCATGAAAGGTGAGTAAGTATGTACATTGATACAAAGGAACATTTGAGAAATATGTATGTTTGAGATATGAGAAAATGAGATGTTTGAGATATGATAAATTGGTAAGAAATGGCAAACCAAGTGAGCCAAAGAGATATCCATGTGTTTTGAAATGAAGATATGTTAATGAATCTAAATTGCTATGTTTATGAATGATTTTGTGATAAGTTTATTTGTATATTGCTTACTAAGCTTTTGAAAGCTTATTTTGTGTGTATTTACTCTATTTTATAGAACGTCAAGGCTACTGAATGCTCGGGGACCGTCGAGGATTATCACCACACTATCAAACTCAAATTTGGTACTTTTGAATGTGTATATAGCTAAATATGGCATGTATAGGCTAGTTGTCTTGGAACATGTTTGAGATGTGTAAATGGCCATGTGATGTGGCTAGATAAATGTTGGTAATATGCATGAGTGATTATAGTATATGAAGTATGTTTTGGTATGGCTTGATGGCAATGAAATGGTCTTAGGAATGGTAAGTTTATTGATGGACTAATGCCATAGCGATTTAGTGAAATTGTGGATGAATCATGCTTGGTTGTACATGTGATTTAGTTGTCCTATCTGGCATACAAGTTGGCGTGTTTAGAAATGTATTTGAATGGGATGATAGGTTGAACATTTGACATGATTTTGATTGCTAAATGTGTATGGGATGTTGCTTGTTTGAACTTGTAGGGATGACCCTAGTGTGGGTGGCATTTTGCCCTTGAAAATGGCCTATAAATGCCCATACGGTTGAGCACACGAGCGTGTGGCTCGACCATGTCCCTCGTAATTGAATTTCAAGGTAAGTCAAGTTCGACCACGAGCAAGACACACGGGTGTGTGACTGGTCGTGTGGTGTAAGTCAGTAGCGACCACGGGTGAGACACACGGGCATGTCTGTGGCCGTATGGATAAGTCAGTATGTATACCCTGTTTTGACACGGCTTAGACACATGGGCATGTCTGAGGCCGTGGGAGGCACACGGCCTGCCCACACAGGCGTGTGACCTCTGTAACTTAGAAAAAAAATTTAAATTTCTGAGAATTTCCGTATCTGTTCGGTTTTGTCCCAGTCTTATTCTAGAGCATGCTTAAGGTCTCATTGACCTATTTAAGTGATGATTTGGTTGCATTGGATGAATTATATTATGAAATGTCCCTAAAAGATTTTGTTTGTTCGTTAATGCTTTTTAACCCTAATTCGACGAATAATTCGGGTTAGGGTGTTACATTTGATTGGTATCAAAGCTATGGTTAGTCGATTCTTGGACTAACGTAGCGTGTGAGAGTCTAGCTATACATGCCATATATCTGAACTGTGGTAGTGTAATGAATCTTGATGTGTAAAATGTGTTTATCGTAATGTAATAGATCCGGAAAGAGCCATAGCTGACGATGTAGAATGCAACGCGCCTGTTTCCGCTCAAGGGACAATGCCATCTGATTTGAGACCGGCTACGAGCGGCCAAGAGGGAGAAGCTAAACAAGCTTTCTTCTAAATGATGAGTAAGTGGTTCACTCAGTTAGTAAGAAATAATCCGGCTATTTCACAACCTCTGCCCCCACTTAATCCCCCACAGACTTCTGTTATACCTTCAACTACAAATCTGAATTTGTTGAATAAGCCTCCGGTTGGTAAAATCTGTAAATATGGAGCTGAAGAATTCAGAGCCACCAGTGATAACAATGCTGAGAGAGCTGAATTTTGGCTCGAGAATACAATTTGTGTATTTGATGAGATGTCATTGAGTACCGAAGAATGCATAAAATGTGTTGTATCATTATTACGAGACACATCCTATCAGTGGTGGAAGACTTTGGTTTCCGTAGTTCCAAAAGAGCGGGTTACTTGGGATTTCTTCTAGTCTGAGTTTAGGAAGAAATACATTAGTTAGAGATTCATAGATCAGAAATGGAAAGAATTTCTGGATTTGAAATGGGGCCGCATGTCTGTCATTGAATGTGAACGAGAGTTCGTGAGACTGAGTCAGTATGCTTGGGAATGTGTATCAACGGAAGCAATAATGTGCAAAAGATTTGAAGATGGCCTTAACGAATATATCCGTTTGCTAGTTGGGATTCTGGAGATAAAAGAGTTCGTTGTGCTTGTTGATCAAGCATGTAAACCGAGGCACTCAAGAAAGATAAAAGAAAAGCTGAGTCTGAAGCTAAAGATGTGAGATGGAGATTTCTGAGTAAATCATTTCAGTCTGCATCAAAGAAATTCAGAAATGAACATAGCCGTTCCAGGGCAAGTGTGGGGCAATCGAATAGAGATCGAGCTAGATCACAGTCGAATACCAAAGCTCCAGCAACTTCAATGGCAAGTGTTGGAAATGTCCGATCTGAGCGACCTGAATGTAAACATTGTGGTAAACGGCATCCGAGAAGTTGTAGATTGAATGACCGGGCTTGCTTCAGATGTGGATCGTTAGATCATTTTATTCGAAATTGCCCAGAGTCTGTTGAGCAAGAGATTATTCAAAATCCGAGATCTGATAATGTTCCAGCAATGGGTAGACCTTCTCAAAATACAAGAAATGTCAGTGGTAGTCAAAGAACTATGAGAGATACCGTAGCGAGATCTGAAGCTAGAGCGCCTGCCAGAGCGTATACCATTCGAGCTCGTGAGGAAGCTTCATCTCCAAATGTTATAACGGGTACATTTGCTCTTTATGATACTTCTGTGATTGCATTGATAGACCCAGGTTCTACCCATTCGTATGTATGCATGAACTTAGTATCTAGTAAGACTTTACCTGTAGAGTCTACTGAGTTTGTTATAAAAGTATCGAACCCCTTAGGTAAAAGTGTTCTGGTTGATAAAGTATGCAAGAACTGTTCGTTGATGCTCTGAGATATTTGTTTTCCTGTTGATCTGATGCTATTACCGTTTGATGAGTTTGATATAATTTTGGGTATGGACTGGTTAACATTACATGATGTTATTGTAAATTGCAAAAGAAAGATTATTGATTTGAGATGTTTGAATGGTAAAATAGTTCATATTGAGTCTAATGATTTGACTGGGTTACCTGCTGTGATATCTGTGTTGAAAGCTCAGAATTATGTGAAAAAGGGTTACGAAGCTTATTTTGCTTATATAATTGACTCGAAAGTATCTGGAAAGAAAGTTGAATCAGTGCCTACTATCTGTGAATTCCCTGATGTATTCCCTGAAAAACTACCGGGATTGCCTCCGATACGCGAAGTTGAATTTGGTATTGATCTATTGCCTGGTACAACTCCTATTTTGATAGCTCCGTATAGAATGGCACTGAAACACCCCAAACCCGGCCCACGAGCCTTGACCGGATCTGGTATGTTCCTCGATGAAAACCGGTTCAAATTCTTTTGTTACTTAGGAAAAACTTGTGTGTTTTGAAAGAAGGATTGTGTCGGGTTGGGCTCGAGTTGAAAACAAGTTTATTTCATTATTAAAATCCTTTACTTTAGGTGACAAAACATTTAGGCTTTGCTTTAAAAGAAATCTACTTAAACTTTAATTGATAAAAGTTTGTAAACATAATATATAAAATAAATGTAAAATAGTTCAACTATGGCCTTATTACATCAAATAAACTCAAATAATTTAAAATACTTAAATAAAAGTAAAATGTCCAAATAAAATTCCTTCTTGAGCATGGCCACCTTTAAGCTCCTACCAGGCCGGTCCATCTCGATCGTCACTGAAAAAATGTTCCCACAACGGGGTGAGTCAACAGACTCAATGTGTAACACAACACTAAGTTTTAACAAATTTAGGCATTTCATAGCATACAAATTCATATATCATTAAATTAAAATGATGCAACCCAAACCCAAACCTAGATTCCATCCGCTACACATCACCCGTACCAACCTGCACACTGTGGGGACTACTAAGTCAACCTCTATCCGCTTACACACCATCAAAGGCGATCATTTGTGATCGACGTGCTCATCGCCCTTATGAGTATTCGTGGTCTTAGGTCACCACACTCAGATATCGTGGTCTTAGGTCATCATATTCAGATCTCGTGGTCTTAGGTCACCACATTCAAATATCGTGGTCTTAGGTCACCACATTCACTTCCCCTTTTCAATAACCCATATGCCCCATATCATACATATTATGCATTAACATGCCAAATTTCACATTCTTATCACTTATCACATGTTAAATATAACATATTTCATAATCCTAGTAGGAGTAGGAAACGTACCTGAGTACTTTGTACCATATCGTGGTACCTTAGCCACATTCTTACACTTTCATATAAACACATATATCAAGTTTAAGCCATAAATCTATTAAGATTAGTGTGGGGTACACACCTGATTAACTTAGCAACTTCATTTCAAATCCCAAAAATCTGATCTAAAGCCTTAGATCCTTAGTCCCTACATTTGGCCATTACTTAAAAATTTAATGAAGACCATTCGGCCATAAAACCAAATCCTATTAGGATTGTTGTAACCCAAAACTTACCTTGGTGCCGATTTCACTATAAATCAAATCCCGAAAACTTTGTGCTACTCCTCCCTTCAATCGGCCAATGCTAGATCATTTAACTTGATTAGTTTCGGCTTTTTAAAAAAACAAAGAATAGATCTAATTACCAAAATAGACCTTGGTCGATTGTACTTATGCACTCACCTTGCGATTTCAAATCCCAAAAGTATCCCTTGCCTTAATTATCTGTCGAAATACCTATACACATATGTTAGATTCGATTCTAGCATTAAATCATCATAGATGGCCCTTGGCCGAATGCTGTAGACACTTACCTTGTGGATTTTAAATCCCGAAATTCACCGAATAACTAGGGAACACGCGGCTTATGGTGTACCTTCGGGAAAAGAACTTCTCCTTCCTTGTAGTCGACACTTAGTAAATCTCGAAAGATCTCTTCAAAGTTTTGGCAACAAGATATTAATGGGGTTAGTCCTAGATTTCAGCAAATCTTAAAAGAAAAAGGATGAAACCGAATGAGATCTTACCCTTACTTTAGGAATCAGCAATCCTTGCTTGAACCTTTAACAATATTCGGCTATGTAGGCTAGACGGATCTTGATTTCGGCTTTTTGATTGGTAGAAAGAAAAGAGAAAGAAGAATAAAGATGGAGGATTCAGCTAGAGCACAGGGTATTTCGGCTTGGCAAAAATAAAAGAGAAGAGAGGAGTTATTTGCTAGAGAGAATTCGGCAGAGAGAGAGTTGAAAGAAAGAATGAATGGCCCTCTTTTCCTTTAGTAGCTGAAATTACTAACTTAGAATCCCTTACTTGGCCATCACTCTTCTATTTTGATAGCTTTATCTTTTTAATTATCACCTAAAATAAAAGATAATTCAGCAACTATCCTTACTTAACCGAAATTATTAAACTCAAAGTCCCTTACTTGGCCATCACTTCTCCCTTATTTTCCTAATTAAAGAATAATTACTCATTTATCATCTTTTATCCTTAAATAAAATAAAAGGAATAAAACTCCTAAAATTTAGCCATGTGCCGTCCCCTTATTCCCTCTTATTGACGCCACTTAGCAAAATAAAGGCTTTAAAATTTTGCTCTCCACGCGACTCGAACACAAGTCCTTCCCCCTAGCATTTGGCGTCATTTCCAGAGCTCTAAGTGGTGCCTCCAAGCCACTTTTCCAAGCTCATTTGTGTGTCATGTTTTGCATACAATTCCTCTTAAGACCACCTTGCTTCATGTCCCTCTTTTAAACTTTAAACTTGACATTTCTAAAGCATTTCCTTACATTTCTAGGACATTTCCTTACATTTCCAAGACAAGCATTTCCTTACATTTCCAAGACATTTCCTTACATTTCCAAGACAGGACATTTCCTTACATTTCCAAGACATATCCTTACATTTCCAAGTCAAGATATTTCCTTACATTTCCAAGACATTTCCTTACATTTCCAAGACAAGACATTTCCTTACATTTCCAAGACATTTCCTTACATTTCTAAGATTCTAAAAATGCACACATCACTTCCATAACACATAAGACATGCTAATGCATAGGCTATAATCCGAGATGTTATATTCTGAGCAACAGAAGTGAAAGAATTAAAGTTCTGATTGCAAGAGTTGGTGACAAAGGATTTGCAAGACCGAAGTTTTTCACCTTGGGGTGCTCTGCATTGCATTTGTGAAAAGAAAGATGGCACGATGAGAATGTGCATTGGCTATCGTCTGTTGAATAAAGTGAGTATAAAGAATAAATATCCTCTGCCCAAAATTGATGATTTGTTTGATCAGCTAAAAGGAGCCATTGTGTTTTCAAAGATAGATTTGAGATCGGGATACTACCAGTTGCGAGTAAAAGATTCAGACATTCCAAAAACTGCTTTCAGAACGAGGTATGGGCCTTATGAATTTTTAGTTATGCTTTTCGGACTAACAAATGCTCCTGCTATTTTTATGGATCTAATAAACAGAATTTTCAGACCGTACCTAGATCGATTTGTTGTTGTTTTCATCGACAACATTTTGATTTATTCTCGAGATGAAATTGAACATGCTGAACATCTAAGAATCGTGTTACAAACTCTGCGAGATAAGCAATTGTATGCAAAATTCAGAAAATGTGAATTCTGGTTAAGATAAGTTAGTTTTCTGGGGCATATTGTGTCAGCATCGGGTATACGGGTTAACCCGCGTAAGATTTCTGCTATTCTAGAATTGAAGCCTCCGAAGAATGTGTTTGAAGTTCTCAGTTTTCTGGGACTTGGTTGTTATTATTGAAGATTCGTGAAATGCTTTTCAATGATAGCTACTCCGTTAACTAAATTACTTCAAAAAGATGTGAGGTATGAATGGTCTGATAAATGTCAGAAAAGCTTTGATCAGTTGAAAGCCTTTTTGACTGAAGCTCTAGTATTGGTACAACCAGAATCGGGCAAAGAGTTCATGATTTTTAATGATCCTTCGTTGAATGGTCTGGGATGCGTACTGATGCAGGAAGGCAAAGTAATAGCTTATGCCTTAAGATAGCTAAAGTCTCATGAAAAGAATTATCCGACACACGATCTTGAGCTAGCTGCGATTGTGTTCGCATTAAAAATTTGGCTCCATTATCTGTTCAGTGAAAAATGCCATGTGTTTTTATATCATAAAATTCTGAAATATTTGATGACTCAAAGATATTTAAACCTGCGACAAAGAAGATGGTTAGGGCTGTTGAAAGACTACGAGCTTGTGATAGATTATCATCCGGGCAAGGCAAATGTTGTTGCTGATGCTTTAAATCAGAAATCACTATTTGCATTATGTGCTATGAATGCTCATTTAGATCTTTCGGATGATGGTTCAGTGTTAGCTGAATTGAAAGTGAAATCACTGCTTTTGCAACAGTTATGTGATGTTTAGAAAGTTGATGATGAAATGATAACAAAATGAGCTTAGTGTGATTTGAACTCTGATTCTGAATTTCGAATTGACGTTGATAGTTGTTTGAGATTTCGAGATCGAATCTGTGTTTTGAGGAATTCTGAGTTATTACAGTTGATTTTGATTGAAGCTCATAATAGTCGCCTATCTGTTCATCCGGGTAGTACAAAGATGTACCATGATTTGAAACAATGCTATTGGTGGTTTGGTATGAAACGAGACATATCTGACTTTGTGTCGAAATGTTTAGTTTTTCAGCAAGTTAAAGCTGAACATCAAGTTCCATCTAGTTTGTTACAACCAATTCTGATTCCCGAATGGAAATAGGATAGAGTGACTGTAACACCCCAATCCCGTATCCGTCGTCGGATTAGGGTTAAGAATTTTACCTGATAGATCGGAAACTAAATTAGACATTCCATCAAGTATCTCATCAATTACCATTATAGTGTCCCTTCGGTAGGTCATCGAGACCTAAAGCATGCTCAAAAATAGGGCCAGGACAAAACCAGAACACATGCAAAAATTCTCGAAAATTTAAGACTTTTCCAAGTTTCAGGGCTTACACGCCCGTGTGGGTAGACCGTGTGACTCCCACGGCTGCTAGACACACCCGAGTGTCCTCCTCGTGGTCGAAACTAACTTTACTTCCACGGCCTCTAAGTACACTCGTGTACTCTGGCCGTGTTAGATCCTGTCAAAAATCACACGGCTACTAGGCACGTCCGTGTACCAAGGCCGTGTACTCTTATGCTAGCTACTGACTTAGCCCCACGGTCACTAGGCACGCCTGTGTGCCACATCCATGTGGCAAAGTAGGCCATTTGCAAGGCCAAAATGCCACCCACATGGGTCTTACCTACAAACAAAATCATTAAGACATCTCATGCCTATTTGGCAACCAAGAACATACTAAAATAAGCATCCAAATTACAAGACTATAACTCATTTAATCACAAGCATAATTGATTCATTTGCTTAATCAAAACTTGACCATTACATGTATCAACTAGCCATGCCAAAAACATGCTTCACATATCACATTCATTCAAGCAAATTCTCAACTCATAACTAGCCAAAACTCATGGCTAAATTCATATAATAAACTTATATCAAATACTAGCCTATACATGCCATATCTAGCTATATACATTTGATAAACCGCAATAGTAACATACTTTAAGCACACATTTAGCATGCTTTTGGATGATTTAAGCCTTTAATTATGTAAATTAGTGCTCTTAATCCTTTGTTTTGTTGTTTTATACTCAGAAAAGCACCGGAGGATGAAAAGAACGAGAAATGGGCCTAAAACGGATTAAATAGGCCATATCACGAAATCAACACGGCCTGGGCCCAAGCCACACGGCCGTGCCTCACTCAACAGTCTTGAACATGGCCTGGCCACGATTCACACGGGCATGTGCCATGGGCATGTCCCTGCCGTGACAAAGAGAAATTTCACTCGGATTAGGATACCTAGGGGCGAAGAAACGCATTCAGAAGCCTATATAAACACCCTAAGTATAACCTAAAAGTGGGGAACCTAGGGCTTTAGTTAGGGGGCGTCCAGCTATGCCAAAGAGGGCAGATTTGTGGGGATTTAATTAAAGATAGCCAGTTGATTCATCTCAAGAAGCTGGAATCATACTCAAGACGGAAGATCACTCTGCAATTCCTTCGGGGGGTTTTAGGGATTTCTTATGTTTTGTTTTATCTTTTCTTTTGAGATGTTTTCTTTTATTATTATGAACTAAACCTCAGTTACCTGAGGGGGATGAAACCTAAGATGAATCTTGTTATCTTTTGCTGAACTATATGATAAATATTTGACTTGTTCTTAATTCTTGTGTCGATATTTCCGGGATATTAATTCATGTATGATGTGCTTAGGTGGAGGAGCAAAAGTCCTTGCCTAAGAGTAGATCTAGCAAAATTAAGTGGAGTTGATCGCATGCTAAGAGATAGGGTGAGGAGATTTTGCCGGATTAGGGTGAAACCTAATATGGGAGTCCATAGATCGAGTTAATGCAATTCTAGGGGTTTTAATTAGAAAGATATTTCAATTAATCAACATAGGGTTAGATGTTAGTCGCCTCGAGAGAGGGATTAATATACGTTAGGGAATCCTAAGGATCAAGTCAAGTGAATAAATCGTTACAAGTGAAGTCTAGGTGGATTCTTCCTCAGGTATTGTTTTAATTAATTGGTTTTTCTCAAAGTATTTCTCTCCAATTTCATTCTTCTTTGTCTTAGAGTCTTTGTTTAGTAGTTAGTTATTTTAGATTAGATAAAAATCCCGTTTATTTTAGGCTAGATAATAAAAAGAGAGTTAGTATTAGTACTTTTAGTTCCTTTGGGTTCGATAATCCGGTCTTGCCTTAACTATACTACTGTTTGATAGGTGCGCTTGCCTCACATCATTGTCATAGTTAGTTTCCAGGTTCGATCATAAAACAACGATCAAGTTTTTGGCGCTGTTGCCAGGAAACTGAAATATTAAGAAAGCTTAATTTTTATTACTTTAGCCATTTTTATTTACTTTTATTTTTTTACTTTGCTAATTTTCTTTCTTTTGTTCCTTTCAGGTACCTCTAGTTTATGACTAGAAGGAACCCGACAGGACCCCTACTTTACGACAGTGATATTGAAGGTACATTCTGCAGAAATCGTAGAGAGATAAGGCAAAGCTTAAACTACATAGAAGAAGAGAAAGAAGTCGAAGCTAATACCACCGAAGAGATGGCTGAGAATAATCCGTCGCCTCAAGAGATGGCCGAAAATCATGCTCCTCGAACTATGTATGATTATACTAAACCTAGTTTAACAGGAATTGAGTTAAGGATTGTTAGGCCTACTATTATTGCAAATAATTTTGAACTGAAAGCTAACACTATATGGATGATACAACAGTTTGTTCAGTTTGATGGTTTGCAGGATGAGGATCCTAATACACACTTAGCTAATTTTCTAGAATTCTGTGATACCTTCAAAATAAATGGCGTTTTTGATGATGCCATCCGTCTTCGGTTATTTCCCTTTTCTTTGAGAAATAAAGCCAAAGAGTGGTTGCATTCTCTTCCACAAGGGTCAATCACTACATGGGATCAAATGACCGAAAATTTTTTATTAAAATATTTTCCGCCGGCCAAAATGGCCAAGTTAAGGAATGATATCTCTTCTTTTGTGCAGATGGATTTAGAGACACTTTACGATGCATGGGAGAGATACAAAGACTTGTTGAGGAGGTGTCCACAACATGGATTACCCTTGTGGCTACAGGTCCAAACTTTCTACAACGGTGTGAACCCTTTAACAAGGCAATTAATTGATTCAACAGCCGACTAAACCCTGAACAACAAAACTCCTGAAGTAGCCTACGAGTTTATAGAGGAGATGTTGTTGAATAACTATCAGTGGCAAGTTACAAGGACAAGGCCAGCCAAAGCAGCTAGAGTTTTCAACCTCAACGCATTAACCTTACTATCAAATCAGGTAGAGATGTTACATAAAAAATTTGATGGTTTATACGGTTTTTCGCAGGTACATCCAGTTATGCAGTGCGACGTAAGTGGAGGCATGGTGAATCCTTAGTACCCACCCTACGGACAGAGCATGGAAAGCGAACAAATGAACTATATGGGTAACAATTTCTGATCTAACGATAACCCTTATAGTAATACTTATAATCCAGGTTGGAAGAACCGCCCCAATTTTTCATTGTGTTTTTAAAGAAATCAAAGGCAACAACCATCCCAAAACTTCCAACAATAGCCCTACCCACAGGAAAAAAAGCCAAACCTCGAGGAGATGCTAACAAAATTCATAGCAGTCATAGAAACAAAACTTGAAGAACAACAAGCATCGACACAGGAACTCAAGGATCAAATTGAGCAACTTACTAAGTTAGTTTCTGAAATACGATCAGAAAGCTTACCTAGGGAAAAAGAACAGGTAAAGGTAGTGATGCTAAGAAGTGGAAGGGAGTTAGTCGAACTAAAGAAAAAGATACCACACGAAACTGATAAGGCAACTGCAACTCCGATCCATGAGGAAAGTAAACCGCTGATCCCATATTCAGCAAAGTTGAAGAAGGACTGCTTAGACGCACAATATGGTAAATTTTTTGAACTTTTCAAATAGTTACATATTAACTTACCTTTTGTTGAAGCTATTTCGCAGATGCCAACATATGCAAAATTTTTAAAGGAGCTTCTAACAAATAAGAGGAAGTTAGAAGAAATTTCAACAGTGGAACTTAATGAAGTATGCTCAGCTATCATCCAAAACAAGCTACCAACCAAATTGAAAGATCCAAGAAGTTTCACTATTCCTTGTTTAATTGGTAGTTTGAACATAGAGAAAGCACTTGCTGATTTAGGTGCCAGTATTAATTTAATGCCTTATAGAATGTTTAAGCAACTTGGTCTCGGGGAACCAAAACCCACTAGGATGAGTATTCAGTTAGCTGACAGATCTGTTAAATATCCCAGGGAAATTATTGAAGATGTTCTGGTGAAAGTAGATAAATTTATATTTCCTGTTGATTTTGTTGTGCTTGACATGAATGAGGACGTAAAAGTCCCTTTAATTTTGGGACGACCCTTTCTAGCTACTGCTAGGGCTGTCATTGATGTTGGTGATGGTAAACTTGTACTAAGGGTAGGCGATGAGGAAATTATTTTTCAAATTTACGATGCCATGCGATATTCTAGAGAACAAGATGATTCTTGTTACTTTGTTGATGCCACTGATCACATTATTCAAGAGTCTTTGCAGGAAATCATGCACAATGACACGATGGAACTGTGTCTTACACAAGGTGAGGGGGTAGATGATGATATCAATGAATTGAATCTTAATACATCCTCCTCTAGACAGACGAAAATAGAGGGTATTGAAATAAACGATGAACTAAAACAAAAACCCTCTATTGATGAGCCACCAAAAATAGAATTGAAACAGTTGCCAAAACACTTAGAATATGCATTCCTCAGGGATAATTCTACGCTACCAGTAATCATCTCTCCAGAATTAGAACCCAAAGAGCTATAGCTTGGAAAATGTCTGACATTAAGGGAATAAGCCCATCGTTTTGCACCCATAAAATCTTAATGGAAGATGAATATAAACAGTGTGTGCAACCTCAAAGACGATTGAACCCCAATATGATACAACTTGTCAAAGTTGAGGTAAAAAAAACTTCTAGTTGTAGGAATAATTTATCCTATTTCTGACAGTACTTGGGTAAGTCCTGCGCAGGTAGTCCCAAAGAAAGGAGGCATGACTGTTGTAGCCAACGAAAAGTATGAATTGATTCCTACAAGAACAGTCACAGGTTGGAGAGTTTGTATTGACTATAGAAAGCCGAACGACGCCACCAGAAAAGATCACTTCCCTTTGCTCTTTATTGATTAGATGTTAGAAAGATTATCTGGGCATATGTACTACTGCTTCTTCGACGAACTCTCCGGCTACTTCCAAATCCCGATAGCTCCTGAGGATCAAGAAAAGACAATATTTACATGTCCATACGGTACATTTTCTTATCGTAAAATACCTTTTGGGTTATGTAATGCTCCTGCTACTTTACAGCGCTGCATGCTAACCATCTTTGACGAACTCATGGAAGACATTATGGAGGTATTTATGGACGACTTCTTGGTATTCGGTAATTCTTTCCATCTTTGCCTTAAAAATTTAGAACGAGTTCTAATGAGATGTGAGGAAATGAATCTTGTTTTAAATTGGGAAAAATGTCACTTTATGGTTAGGGAGGGGATTGTGTTAGGACATAAGATTTCTAGTAAATGGATTGAGGTAGATAAAGCAAAGATTGAAACCATAGAAAAATTACCTCCTCCTAGTTTAGTTAAGGCTATTAGAAGTTTTTTAGGACATGCTGGATTTTATAGAAGATTCATTAAAGATTTCTCTAAAATAGCTAAGCCTTTTAACAAGATTACTAGAAAAAGATGTTCCTTTCAATTTTGATCAGGAGTGTTTAGATGCATTTAATATCCTCAAAGATAAACTAATAAATGCTCTGAATATAATTGCACCTGATTGGAATTTACCCTTTAAACTAATGTGTGATGCAAGTGATTTTTGCGAAGAGTGCGATTTTGGGACAATGAAGAGACAAGCATTTTCAGCCAATTTATTATGCTAGTAGAACATTGACGCCCGCACAAGAAAACTACATCACCACAGAAAAAGAATTGCTAGCTGTAGTTTTTGCGTTTGACAAATTTAGACAATATTTGATATTATCTAAAGTTGTCATTTACACCGACCATTCAGCTCTTCGTTATCTCTTAACTAAATCTGATGCAAAACCTCGACTCATACTATGGATCTTACTCTTACAGGAATTTGATTTGGAAATACAGATAAGAAGGGAGCTAAAAATCTTGCGGCAGATCAGCTGTCCAGGCTTGAGAACCCACATATCGAAAAACTCGATGAGAGTGAGATAAATGACTCGTTCCCTGAGGAACAACTTCTTTCTATAACTAACTCCGAGGTACCATGGTTTGCAGATATTGTGAATTATTTAGCTGCTAACATCCTTCCAAAAAGGTTAACACATCATTAAAAGAAGCGATTCTTTGCTGATGCGAAGAACTATTTTTGGGAGGACTCTTTCCTTTTCCGCATATGTGCAGATCAATTAATTTGGAGATGCGTTACAAAGGCGGAAGCAAGCAAAATCCTAGAACATTCCCATTCAGGACCTTCAGGAGGACATTACAGCAGGATTAAGACAGCACATAAAATGCTCGAATCAGGATTTTGTTGGCAAACTTTGTTTAAATATGCCAACAGGTATGTCGCCTCGTGTGATAAATGCCAAAGAATAGGTAATATCTCTAAACGCGATGAAATGCCTCAAATATATATGTTATCATGTGAAATATTCGACGTATGGGGTATTGGCTTTATAAGTCCATTTCCTAGTTTATTCAGAAATAAATACATCTTAGTAGTAGTAGATTACATGTCAAAATGGGTGGAAGCCCAAGCTTTACCTACTAACGATGCTAGAGCTGTAGTAAGGTTTCTTAAGAAACTCTTCTCTCGTTTTGGAACACCCAGAGCGATTATTAGTGATAGGGGTACTCACTTTTGTAATACTCAATTTGATAAAGCCTTAAAAAAATATGGAGTACACCACAGAACAACTTCCCCTTATCACCCTCAAACCAGTGGACAAGTGGAAGTGGCAAATCGAGAGCTTAAGTGGATCTTAGAGAAAACAATTGAATCAAACAGGAAAGATTGGGCAGTAAAGGTAGATAACGCTTTATGGGCGTATAGAACAGCATATAAAACCCTTTTAGTTGTCTACGAAAAAAGTTGTCATCTACCATTTGAGTTAGAGCACAAAGCTTACTAGGCTATAAAATTCTTGAATTACGATCTTAAAACCGCATGTGAGAAGAGGATGATGCAACTGTACGAGCTATATGAATGGCGAGCCGAGGCCTACAAAAACTCATGACTGTATAAGGAGGCAACAAAACGACGCCATGATGCTCGCTTAAAACAACCAAAATAATTCGAAGTAGGAGATTTGGTCCTGCTGTATAATTCAAGGCTCAAACTATTTCCTGGAAAGCTAAAATTAAGGTGGTCAGGCCCATTTGTGATCAAAACTATTTTTCCTTACGGCACAGTTGAGGTAACCCATCCAACTCAGGGAACATTCAAGGTAAATGGTCATCGACTGAAACTTTATAATGGTGAAGATTTCAAGGTTCGATCATTCTTTTTGTAAATTTTTAAGACTTTGACATCACATAAAACAACGATCAACATTTCCAAAATGTATCAAAATGAGTTTAGTAGTGTGATGACGATCCTTAATGGTCCCGAGCCTTTAGTAGCTTTGACGACCTATAAAACAGAGAAAACACACAAATAGAGTAAGCTTTCCAAAAGCTTAGTAAGTCATAATACAAACAAACTTAGCGTGGAAGGCATATATGCACATAGGTACATTGGCACATCTTAATTACTTGGCAAAATATCACATATATGCTTTGGTCCATGTACTTGGCCATATTTGCCACATTCATCAATTCAAAAGTCTTATATATACATAGCTCTTTCATGCTTACTTTCACATATCATATCATTATCCCAATATACATAATCATAATAGTAAGATCACATAGGTACTTACCTTAAATACACACTTAGTGTATAAATCAACGTACCTGAAATAGAATCACTATTTACATATTTAGTCGTATCACATACTTCCCCGTTGAATTGTAAGGAATCTAGTAGAATACTCAGAAAGCATGTACTAGTTGTACAATGCCAACATCCCAGACAAGGTCTTATATACAATCAGATATCGGTGCCACTGTCCCAAACAGGGTCTTACATGAATCAATACGATGCCGATGTCCCATACATGGTCTTAAATGTAAGGATGCCAACGTCCCAGACGTGGTCTTACACGTAAAGATAATATTGATGCCAACGTCCCAGACATGGTCTTACACGAAATCTCAAATCAATGCCAATGTCCCAGACGAGGTCTTACATGATAACACAGAACAGATACCTATGTCATGACATAGCTAATCCTGTAATATCCCGGGTTAGGGGCTATTTGGTGTTGCATGATATCGCATGTGTTTGGTGTGCTGTGTTGCCATTTCGGTGTTTTAGGGGTTTAATTATAGGCTAAGTGTATGCCTGAGTAGGTAGGAAAATTTTAGTTTTTGGCCTTAGGTGTGGGGAGCTGATAGAGTTGGGGGCTTAAGAAAATAAAATGGGATTTTATTGCACAAATGAGGAGCTAGCAAAGTGGCGAGCTTGCGCCACTTGGAGTTTGGTGTGGCGTCATCCGCAGGGGAGTGGAGGTCCAGTGTTAGAGCTGCAGAGTACTCCTTTTATTTCTTTTTGGGACGGCATAGGGGAGAGTTGTATGTAGTTTAAATGCTACTTTGGACCAAGTCAAATGGTTTAAAGAGGGTGGAGAGTGAATTTAGGAAGGAGACTTATTCAAAATGTTTGAATGAGTGAATGGGAGCAATTTGGGGATATGGCCGAATATTTGGGGAGTTGGGGAGAAGGTGGCGGTTTTGGGAAGTGGGAAGGTGTGTGCCGAAATGCATTTTTGCATTTTGGCAATTCTCTTAGGCAATTTCGGTCAAAGGTTAGTAGCAACCAAGTTCTTTCATTTTGTCAAAGCAAGTTTCGATTTTTTGCCATAGAAAATTCTCTCATTTTTGACACCCTTTGAAACCAGAAAGTTCTCAATCAATTCTTTTCTTTTTCTTCAATTGTTGAAAACGAATTCATATCTCCCTCCTAGCCGAATCTTTCATGTGTGCCTTACCATTCCATTAAGCCGAAACACTAATTCCCAAAACACATTTTCCATCTTTTTTCCAAAACCGTAAGTACTTGTCCCCATCCATTTTCTATTTTCTTCCATTTCAAAAAAGCTCTTGAGCCGAATTCTCCATTTCTTTTCTCCTTTCTTTTTGTGCGAAACTCTACTCATCACAAATTTTTCTCTCCTTTACACTAAAGCCGAATCTAAGGATATTAAAACACACAAGCCGAATTCTTTTCTCCTTTTGTTGAAGCCTTGACCGAATCTCTTCTCTTCCCTGGTGTTGGGTTGGCCGAATATTGGTGTTGGGTGTTGGTAAGTGTGAGGGCCGAATGGCCATCTCCTTCTCCCTTACACTTTGTTGATGTGGGTTTGCTTAAAGGCCGAATATGGTTATTTTTGGAAGGGTATTAACCTCTTTGTTATAGGTCATTGGGATTTTGGATACAATCAAGTGGAGCCTTCGTTTTACGATTAGCCGGGAGGGTAAGTTTTGGTGAGGTTCGATATTAATCCCTTTGGTTATTGGTTGATAGCCGAATGTTGTAAGTGCCTAATCCTAGGTTGGCCGATTGTTTTAGGGGCTTGACAACCGAGGGACATAGATCGTTCGTAGGGATTTCTAGGCTCAGTATAATCAGTGTGTATACTAACACACTTATATTTAGTAATATTATTAATAAAACTGTATGCCTATTAAAATTATGGCGAGTTGATGGATTGGTATGATACCCATTTGGGTATGAGCTTGATTCGGGTAAGTTATTACTAATATCATTATGAGTTATTGATGATTTATATGATATATCATGGCTACGGATATATGTGATATGGGATATGTGGTTAGACATAGTAGCATGAGATGCATGATATGTATGAAATGCATGATTACATGAGTATGGTATGTTGATGGGTGATATGAGATGAGGAGCGGTGATATTTTTTGTCTTGTGAGCACCGGTGCTTTGGTAGCACACTTTGTGACTTTGGGTCACAGAGGTTTAGCACCTCAGAGGTTTGGTACCTCAGCGTCTCGTCCCCAGTGGCTCAGTACCACGATGGGTTGGCCCCATGAGATGATTATATGGGATTGACGCGAGTGTTTTGGTAACACACGATGGGTTGGCCCCATCACCGATTTGTGACTACGGTCACGGTGCTTTGGTAGCACATTGTGTCTTTGGGACACGGTGGTTTGGCACCACGTTGCGACTTGTCCCCGTGGTTTGACCACCGTGGGTTGGCCCCACTTGAGATATGGGATTGTCTGCTAGTGTTTTGGTAACACACGATGGGTTGGCCCCATCATCATTGGATTGTGACTTTGGTCACGGTGCTTTAGTAGCACAAGCGTGTCTTTGGGACACCGGTGGTTTGGGACCACATTGACGGATATTATGTCTTTGGGACATCAGTGTTTTGGTAACACATCGTGACGGTATGTCACCGGTGGTTTGGTACCACACGGGGTAGAAAGGAGTATGGATGGTTAGGATCGGGTTGCATTAATCATGTTGCTTTGTATTATGTGTGTTAGCATGTGGTTTATTCGGGAGGCGGGATTTACACATCGAGTCACTCGACTCACCCTCTCCTTTGACATTTCAGGTGACTCGTGACGCGGACTGGAGCCGGGAGGGACTCGGGGTGCACATGCCATGCGCTAATAAAAGCTTTGCTCGATTTATTGCTTTTGGGTACTTAGTTTTGTTTATTTTTATTTGGATCGTAAAAGCTTTTTAAGATGTGCTTTATAATGTTTATGCTTTACGTTGGATTTTTAATATGCTGTAACAAAATAACTTGGCACAAATTTTATTAAAATTTGGAAAGACGACGTTTTCAAACCAACAAAGCGATACGTTTTCAACTATACCATCGGGTATCACATTGATTTTATAAACCAAAATAAATCAATTGTTTTCTAACATGGAATCAAACTTTTACTAAGTTTTAAATGTTTTAGTAACAACATTAAAACAACTTGTTTCAGGAAGGAACAAATTTTTATCAAGTCTTTTTGGTACAAACTCGAAATTTTCAAACTCGTTTTCCCCCGTAACATACCAGATTCGGTCGTGGTGTTTGGACCGGGTTTGGGGTGTTACAATTGTGGTATCGAGCTAAGTTCAAAAACCCCGGCTGTGGGCTTGAGGCCCAAACTGTTTTCAAAAGTTTGTTTTAAGTGTTTTTGTGATGGAATACATGGTTTACAAGGCATGGCACCGAGTCTCGGCACTGGGTTCGCCGTGTAAGTAATTCTAACTCTTACGTGAATTCCTATTTGTAGAAGGGTAGGTGATATGGAACGTAGTTAGATTTATAGGGACTGGAACCTAGGATTAGATTACTCAAATACTTGAATTGAAGCATAAGACTTAAAGCACTAAACCAATCGTGACTCACCACGGGGCTAGGGTGTGGTAACTCCATGCACGCATGTTCAGGAGAGGATCGGAAGAGCTTGGTATTTAAGCGGTCCTCGTGACTCACCTCCTCTCTTCGCAGTATCCCACACAGTGCGTAGCTCGAGTTCACCACGACCAAGAAGGCTCGATCATAGACTTAACCTAACGACTAAAAACCCAAAAGGGAATTAGCCATGTTTTGAAAATACAACAACAACCCTAATGTTTTCCAAACTTTTTGCAATAAACTCTTCAAAAACTGAAAATGTCACATTTACAACCATTTTCTTGAAAAAACCTGTTTTATGGAAAATTACAAAAATGCCCTTAGGGGTAAATTTACTAAAATGCCCTCGGTTTATGAAATATCGACTCAATGATTTTGCCCCAAAATTCCAATGATGTTACGAAATTCAAACACTCTGTTTTACAAAAAATATCAATCAAAATTTTGATTTTGGAAAATTTCTAAAACGCCTCGTTTGTGAAAATTACTAAAATACCCACAGTTTCCAAAGCGAAGTATTTTACAAAATTTTTCAAAGAACACTCTCAAATTTTTGGAATTTCAAATTGACCGGTTTTACGAAAGTTTTTAAAAAATATTTTTATTTACGAAAATACCTGTAGGAAAATGGCGAAAATACCTTGGGCTAGAAATGGGCAAACAATGTCCAGAAGAGTGAATAGGTATGGAAAGGGTTAAGGCATGAATGTATAATCTCTTTTGGATGAATAGGATAGAAGATGAAACCTTGGTTGCTCGAAAGAACCCACGATTAAACTCTATTCATAAAATTTCTTTGCGATTAAGAAAGTGGAGCGATACTAATGCATAAAAATCTTTTTAATCGAAACGTAGATCGTTAGACATGAGCACTCGAGGCGGGCGACGTGGTCGTAATACTCGTGGTAGAGGTAGGGGTAGAATGACGGTTTACGAGCCCGTAGGATCCAGGCGGGGTTGAGAAAATGAGATCTGGGATTCGCCACCACGGTGGAGGTGGTGAGTTCCAAGATCGGTGGAGATGACTTGAGTGTCACGAGCGATCTTTGCGGGTGTTGGAAAGAGTAGTGGTGTAAGTGGTGGTGCGGGAGTTAGGAAATCTGTTCTGGCGACTCGGGCTAACTTGGCCGAGTTCTTCCGAGTGTTTGGTGTTGCTCCTAGCACTGCTTTGAATATTGGCTAGAGGCAACCGGCGGATCATGGACGATCTGGACTTGGCGAGGAGAAACTTAAGGGGATTGTATCGCTTAAGGATGAGTCATATCGATGGTGGCTCACGGTTCGGGGACGAGTGTGGCGGTGAGGATCGACATGGGATTATTTCAGAGCCGCTTACCAAAAGAAATACATCGGGGCTAGTTACATCGACTCTCGTGAAAGGCATTTTTGAGGCTTGTTCGGGGAGCAAATCATTCTTGAGTACGAGGTGAGTTCTGAAGGTGAGTAGGTATGCCGAGGGCATTGTAGCCACCGAGCATGAGAGGTGTGTTCGTTTCGAGGATGGTGCGAGAGGCGAGTTGAGGTGTGATTGCTCCTCGGCAGGAGCGCGAGTTTCTTTGTCTTAGTCGAGAAGGCTAAGGTAGCCGAAGGTGTTAAGGAGTCGGTAAGCGCGAGCATGGACGGGAGTAGGCTTAAGAGGAGCTTTAGGTCTTACGGTTCGTCCGTAATCCATGAGAAGAGGGCTAGACCAAAGGGCGAATCGATCGCTAGGTTTGTTCTTTGCTAGGCAAGACCCGCGTGATGTGTCGATGTGGTAAAACTCATTGGGGTGGTTGTTGGGTGGTGGTAAAGGGTGCTTTGAGTGTGGTTCTCTCGGAGCATCGCATTAGGGATTGTCGCGTAGGATGGCGTGGATTGATCCCGAGAGTCGGGGCGTAATCGATTCAGAGGTAATGGACCGCCACCACGGAGGGCCGTGGTAATGGCGAGAGGTGGTAATGGATTTGGTAGAGTCGTGAGCACCAGGGCGAGAGGTGCGAGTAGTTACGAGGCACGACGACTGGTTTGGTGTATCTTGCCGCTAGGCGCCGCGAGGAGAGGCGGCCTGACCGGACGTAATCACCGTGCGTTTTTGATTTTTGGTTCTCCCTATAACGCTTTAATTGATGCGGGTTCCACGCATTCGTATGTTGCTAGTAGTATAGTTGAGACCATGGACTTAGACTCTGAGATATCTTCTAGGCAGATGACTGTACTTAGCCCTCTAGGTCACTCTGTAGTGGTAGATAAGTTGTATAAGGATGTACCCCTAGAACTCCAAGGGGTCATTTTCTTCAGCGTCCGATGGAGCTGCCGTTTGAGGAGTTCGATCGATTCTCGGGATGGACCTGGTGGTGAGGTACCGGGCCAAGGTGGATGCGCGGCTAAGCGCATGGTTCTATCGACGGATAAGGGAGATGAAGTGAGTATGATAGGTAATAGGAGAGATTACTTATCCAATGTGGTATCGGCTTTAAAAGCTGTAAAGATGGTCAGGAAGGGCTGCGAAGCGTATGTGGTTCATGTGTATGCCTTAGAGGCTAAGGAGTGCTTTGTTGAGAAGGTTAAATCTTGTTAAGGAATTTGTGGATGTGTTTCGGAGGAGCTTAGGGTTTGCCACCGGATCGTGAGGTAGAGTTTGGGATAGATCATTACCGGGGATTGCGCGGTGTCTATTGCTCCTTATAGGATGGCACCAAAGGAATTGGTGGAGCTTAAGGCTCGATTCGGAGATTTGTTGGATCGAGGCTTCATTAGGCCAAGTGTTTCGCCGGGAGCGCGGTTTTATTCGTCAAGAAGAAGGGCGGTTCGATGCGGATGTGTATCGACTACCGCCAACCGAATAAGTCGACGATTAAAAACAAGTATCCGTTGCCACGGATAGATGACTTGTTTGATCGGTGAAGGGTGCATCGGTGTTTTGAAGATCGATTTGAGGTGCAGGTACCATCGGTTGAAAGTTAAGGAAGCGGATATCCATAAGACGGCGTTTGGACTCGATGCGGGCACACACAAATTCTGGTAATGCGTTCGGGTTGACTAACGCCCGGCAGCTTTTATGGATATGATGAATAGGGTGTTTCAAAGATGATCACGGACCGTTTCGTTGTGGTTTTTATTGACGACATCTTGGTTTACTCAAGGTCGGAAGAAGAGCATGATGCACACTTAAGAGTGGTGTTGCAAGTTTTGAGGAGAAGCAACTCTATGCTAAGTTCGATAAGTGCGAGTTACGGCTTAGTGAAGTGGCGTTTTTGGGTCATGTAGTATCGGTGAGGGGATTAGAGTAGATCCTCGAAAGGTTGAGGCGGTTTTGGATTGGAAGCCTCCTAAGTCGGTCATTTGAGATTCGGAGTTTCTGGGTTTGGCGGGATACTACCAGAAGATTTGTTGAGGTTTTCGTTAATTGCGCACCGATGACTAAGCATTAAGGAAGGGAGTTCCGTTCGTTTGGACTGAGAAGCAGCAGGAGAGTTTTGATAAGTTGAAGAAGATCTTGACTGAGGCTCCTGTCTTAATTCAACCTGAGGCTGGTAAGGAATTCACAGTGTACTGCGATGCATCACACACGGGCTTGGGTTGTGTGCTGATGCAGGAGGGTAAGGTTGTGGCTTACGCTTCTCGGCGCTGAGGCCACACGAAGTCAATTATCCGACGCACGACTTGGAGTTAGCAGCTGTAGTCTTCGCTCTAAAAATCTGGAGGCACTACTTTGTAGACGGGGAGAAGTCAATAGTCTACACGGATCATAAGAGTTTGAAGTATCTATTGACTCAGAAGGATCTGAATTTGAGGCAGCGTAGATGGGTTGAGTTGCTCAAGGACTACGACTGTTCGATCGAGTATCATCCGGGCAAGGCTAACGTGGTGGCAGACGCGTTGAGCCGTAGGGTTGTTTCGGACTTAAGAGCGATGTTTGCCCATTTAAGTTTGTATGATGACGGAGTATTTTTGGCAGAGCTGCGAGTTAAGCCTACTTGGGTTGTTGAGCAGATCAAAGAGAAGCGATTGGAGGATGAGGTCTTTGAGTGCGCGAAGGTTACAAGTGCGAGAATGGTGGTTTGGAGGGTTACTGACTTGTCTGTGATGAGGGTTGTGTGTTTTCAAGGAAGGCTTGTATGCCTAAAGATGTTGAGTCGAGGCGAGAAGATTCTTCGGGACGCACATAGCCATGATCCTTATGCTATGCATCCCTGGAGGTAGCAAGATGTATAGGGATCTTAGAGAAGCGATTTTGGTGGCTGGTTTGAAGAAAGAGGTGAGTGAGTTTGTTGGAAAATGTCGACTTGTCGCCAGTCAAGGCCGAACATCGATTTGCCGTCGGGTTTGCTTGACTGTGAAAATTCCTCGATGGAAATGGGAAAGGATAACTATGGATTTCGTCGGTGGTTTATCGCTTACGCCAAGTAAGAAGGATTGATTTGGGTTATTGTGGACCGTCGACTAAGTCGGCCCATTTCATTCGGTGAGTGGACTATTCACTTGAGAGATTGGCGGAGCTTTATGTGTCGAGAGATAGTGAGGCTACACGGTGTTCGATTTCGATTATCTCGGATAGGGATCCTGAGTTTACATCGAGGTTTGAGAGGCGTTGCATCAAGCTCGGGTACTCGTTTGGATTTCAAAGACGGCTTTTCACCCATGATCGGCGGGCGATGTAAAGGTTATTCGGATCTTGGAAGACATGTTGAGAGGTTGTGTTCGGATTTTGAGGCGGTTGGGATGAGTTTACTGCGTTGGTTGGCGAGTTCGCCTATAACAACGATTACCAAGCAAGCATCAAGATGGCTCCGTATGAGGCGTTGTATGGCGAGAAAGTGTCGCTCACCTACATGTTGGGTGAGTTAGGTGAAGCGTCGGTTGTTGGGACTGAGTTGGTTCTTTGAGACGAGAAGACAAGGTAAAGTTGATTCGAGCTCGTTTGAAGGAAGCTTGGACCGGCAAAAGTCTTATGCCGATCTTAAGCGAAGAGATATAGAGTTTATTTGTAGGAGATCGGGTTTTCTTAAAGGTCTCGCCTTGGAAGAAGGTCTTTGAGGTTTGGCGAAAAGGCAAGCTAAGTCCGAGGTTTATTGGGCGTATAAGGTATTGAGACGAGTTGGACCGATGGCGTATCGGCTTGAGTTGCCGCCAGAGCTTAGCGATTCACGATGTTTTTCACGTTTCGATGCTTGGAGGTACCGTCGAGATCCATCGCATGTTGTGGCGATGGAAGAGATCGAGGTAAATCCAGATATGACCATAGAGGAAGAACACATGCGATTCTTGATCGGGATGTCAAGGTTCTCGTAGGAAGTGCTGTGCCTTTGGTTAAGGTACTTTGGCGGAATCATGGTGTGGAGGAAGCCACGTGGGAACCCGAGGATACGATGAGGCAAGCAATACCCGCAACTCTTTTGACTGTAATTTCGAGGCCGAAATTATTTTTAAAGGGGTAGAAGCGTAATATCCCGGGTTAGGGGCTATTTGGTGTTGCATGATATCGCATGTGTTTGGTGTGCTGTGTTGCCATTTCGGTGTTTTAGGGGTTTAATTATAGGCTAAGTGTATGCACGAGTAGGTAGGAAAATTTTAGTTTTTGGCCTTAGGTGTGGGGAGCCGATAGAGTTGGGGGCTTAAGAAAATAAAATGGGATTTTATTGCACAAATGAGAGCTAGCAAAGTGGCGAGCTTGCGCCACTTGGAGTTTGGTGTGGCGTCATGCAAGGGAGTGGAGGTCCGGTGTTCGAGCCTGAGTACTCCTTTTATTTCTTTTTGGGACGGCATAGGGGAGAGTTGTATGTAGTTTAAATGCTACTTTGGACCAAGTCAAATGGTTTAAAAGAGGGGTGGAGAGTGAATTTAGGAAGGAGACTTATTCAAAATGTTTGAATGAGTGAATGGGAGCAATTTGGGGGATATGGCCGAATATTTGGGGAGTTGGGGGAGAAGGTGGCCGGTTTTGGGAAGTGGGAAGGTGTGTGCCGAAATGCATTTTTGCATTTTGGCAATTCTCTTAGGCAATTTCGGTCAAAGGTTAGTAGCAACCAAGTTCTTTCATTTTGTCAAAGCAAGCCGATTTTTTGCCATAGAAAATTCTCTCATTTTGACACCCTTTGAAACAAGAAAGTTCTCAATCAATTCTTTTCTTTTTCTTCAATTGTTGAAACCGAATTCATATCTCCCTCCTAGCCGAATCTTTCATGTGTGCCTTACCATTCCATTAAGCCGAAACACTAATTCCCAAAACACATTTTCCATCTTTTTTCCAAAACCGTAAGTACTTGTCCCCATCCATTTTCTATTTTCTTCCATTTCAAAAGCTCTTGAGCCGAATTCTCCATTTCTTTTCTCCTTTCTTTTTGTGTGAAACTCTACTCATCACAATCTTTTTCTCTCCTTTACACTAAAGCCGAATCTAAGGATATTAAAACACACAAGCCGAATTCTTTTCTCCTTTTGTTGAAGCCTTGACCGAATCTCTTCTCTTCCCCTGGTGTTGTTGGCTGGTTGGCCGAATATTGGTGTTGGGTGTTGGTAAGTGCGAGGGGCGAATGGCCATCTCCCTTCTCCCTTACACTTTGTTGATGTGGGTTTGCTTAAAGGCCGAATATGGTTATTTTTGGAAGGGTATTAACCTCTTTGTTATAGGTCATTGGGATTTTGGATACAATCAAGTGGAGCCTTCGTTTTACGATTAGCCGGGAGGGTAAGTTTTGGTGAGGTTCGATATTAATCCCTTTGGTTATTGGTTGATAGCCGAATGTTGTAAGTGCCTAATCCTAGGTTGGCCGATTGTTTTAGGGGCTTGACAACCAGAGGGACATAGATCGTTCGTAGGGATTTCTAGGCTCAGTATAATCGTGTGTGTATACTAACACACTTATATTTAGTAATATTATTAATAAAAACTGTATGCCTATTAAAATTATGGCAGTTGATGGATTGGTATGATACCCATTTGGGTATGAGCTTGGATTCGGGTAAGTTATTACTAATATCATTATGAGTTATTGATGATTTATATGATATCATGGCTACGGATGTATGAAATGCATGATTACATGAGTATGGTATGTTGATGGGTGATATGAGATGAGGGAGCAGTGATATTTTGTGCTGACGAGCACCAGTGCTTTGGTAGCACACTTTGTGACTTTGGGTCACTGAGAGGTTTGGCACCTCCAGAGGTTTGGTACCTCGGCGTCTCGTCCCGATGGCTCGAGTACCACGATGGGTTGGCCCCACAGATGATTATACGGGATTGACGCCAGTGTTTTGGTAACACACGATGGGTTGGCCCCATCACCTGATTTGTGACTACGGTCACCAGTGCTTTGGTAGCACATTGTGTCTTTGGGACACCAGTGGTTTGGCACCACGTTGCGACTTGTCCCTGTGGTTTGACCACCGTGGGTTGGCCCCACTTGAGATATGGGATTGTCTGCTAGTGTTTTGGTAACACACGATGGGTTGGCCCCATCATCATTGGATTGTGACTTCGGTCACCAGTGCTTTGGTAGCACAACTGTGTCTTTGGGACACCAGTGGTTTGGGACCACATTGACGGATATTATGTCTTTGGGACATCAGTGTTTTGGTAACACATCGTGACGGTATGTCACCAGTGGTTTGGTACCACACGGGGTAGAAAGGAGTATGGATGGTTAGGATCGGGTTGCATTAATCATGTTGCTTTGTATTATGTGTGTTAGCATGTGGTTTATTCGGGAGCGGGATTTACACACTGAGTCACTCGACTCACCCTCTCCTTTGACATTTCAGGTGACTCGTAGACGCGGACTTGGAGCCGGGAGGGACTCGGGGTGCACATGCCATGCGCTAATAAAAGCTTTGCTCAGTTTATTGCTTTTGGGTACTTAGTTTTGTTTATTTTTATTTGGATCTGTAAAAGCTTTTTAAGATGTGCTTTATAATGTTTATGCTTTACGTTGGATTTTTAATATGCTGTAACAAAATAACTTGGCACAAATTTTATTAAAATTTGGAAAGACGACGTTTTCAAACCAACAAAGCGATACGTTTTCAACTATACCATCGGGTATCACATTGATTTTATAAACCAAAATAGATCAATTGTTTTCTAACATGGAATCAAACTTTTACTAAGTTTTAAATGTTTTAGTAACAACATTAAAACAACTTGTTTCAGGAAGGAACAAATTTTTATCAAGTCTTTTTGGTACAAACTCGAAATTTTCAAACTCGTTTTCCCTCGTAACATACCAGATTCGGTCGTGGTGTTTGGACCGGGTTTGGGGTGTTACAAATCCTATCTATTCCTTGGTTCGTACGGGACTTCTCGGACATTGAAACTAAGTAATCCTTATCTCAGAATTCATGAACAGATCATATCATAAGTATTCATCGATAGCAATAGTCATAAGAACATACATAATTCAATACGAATAAATTTATTTGCATAATGACTTACCTTGGATTCGATTTATCGAAAATGGAAACGGCTACTTGGTTACTTTTGCTTTCCCGCGATCTAAGTCTATTTTCCTAGGTTTTTGATCTATACATGTTCAGAATTAACCCTTTTATTCACTAATTCATTCAATTCATTCCAAAGGCACACATTTAGGGCTATTTGCAATTGAACCCTCACATTTGCACAATTTATCAATTTAGTCCATTTTTTTCAAAATATCAATTTCACAAAATCATCATACATCCAAGATTAGCCAAATGCATATATATATATCATACAAGCCCATATTTTCCATCAAATTTGCAATTTAGTCCTTCAAATTACTATTTTCTTAATTTTGCCCTAATTAGCTAAATTCATCAAAAATTCAAGAACAAAATATGTTCATCTAGGTCAAATCTTTCATTTAACCATTAAACTCACCACAAAGCTTAACATTTCATCCATGGCATATCACACAAACATCATCAATACACAAAACTGAGACATGGGCTTGATAGTAGAATAAACAACAATCTCAAAAACATAAAAATCATCAAAATCCAACTTAAAATCATACCTTAATTCAAGCTTGGAATGACCGAACCTAACTTAAGGTTTTCTTCTTTTTCTTTCTTTGATTTTTGGTGGTGAGACATGAATATGAGCATCCACTTTCATTTGTTTATTTTATTACAAAACATATTATTAATCTAATTACAAAATTATCCTTATAATAAAACATATATAACACATGAATTAAGGCCATTTTAGTACTTGTGCAGTCCACTATCTTAGGTAATAGGCAAATTTTCCATATAAATCCTCCATACTTTTAAAGGCATGGAAAATAGGCACCTTTTCATGTAGCATGCTAATTTACATGTCAATGCAATTCAATCCTTTGCTCAAATTAAACACACAGACAGACGAATTAATTTACGATACCTTAGCACATGCATAATTACTTATCAGAGACACAAAATATAATATTAAAATATTATACAGACTCGGATTTGTGGTCCCAAAACCACTATTCTGACTAGGGTATAAACTGGACTGTTACAATTCTCCCCCTTAGGGATTTTCGTCCCCGAAAATCTTACCATAAAATAGGTTCGGATATTACTGTCTGATTGAATCTTTCGGCTCTCACGTAGCTTCTTTTATTCCATGTCGATTCCACAGTACTTTTACTAATGAAATTTTCTTATTTCACAACTCTTTTACTTCACAAGCTAAGATACGAATCGGTTCCTCCTCATATGTCATATCAGATCGGATTTCAATTTCAGATGGGGCAATTACATGTGATGGATTAGATCGATATATACGAAGCATCGAGACATAAAATACATTGTGTATCTTTTCTAGCTCAGAGGGCAACGTTAATCTATATTCAACAGGCCCAACACGTTCAATAATTTCATATGATCCAATGAACTTCGGACTTAACTTGCCTTTACGTCTGAATCGAAGCACTTTCTTCCACGGAGACACTTTCAGAAATACTTTGTCACCGATCTCAAATTCTATATCTTTTTGTTTCAAGTCTGCATAAGACTTCTGATGGTCAGATGCTGCTTTCAAACATTCTCAGATCAGTTTCACTTTTTGTTCTGAGTCTTTTATCAAATCGACCCCGTGAAGCTTATTTTCACCGAGTTCGGTCCAATGCAAAGGTGTACGACATTTTCGTCCCTACAAAGCTTCATATGGTGCCATTTTTATGCTCGTATAAAAACTATTATTGTATGCAAATTCAATCAATGGTAGGTACTGTTCCCATGAACCATTAAACTCAAGTATACAACATCTTAACATGTCTTTAAGAATCTGAATGATCAGCTCGGATTGACCATCTGTTTGCGGATGAAAAGCTGTACTGAAATGCAATTTTGTGCCTAATGCTTCTTGCAATTTCTTCAAGAATCTCGATGTAAACCTCAGATCCCTATCCGGCACAATAGATACTGGCACCCCGTGCAATCTAACAATCTCAAAAATATAAAGCTCGGCTAATCTATCAAGTGAATAGTCAGATATTACCGAAATAAAATGGGCAAATTTTGTCAATCGGTCAACTATGACCCAAATCGCATCTTTCTTTCTCGGAGTCTGAGGTAAACCAGAAACAAAATCCATTGTCACTCTATCCCATTTCCACCCGGGAATCAAAATCGGTTGTAGCAACCCAGACGGAACTTGATGTTCAGCTTTGACTTGCTGACAGATTAAACATTTCAAAACAAAGTCAGAGATATCACGCTTCATACCAGACCACCAATAATGTTGCTTCAAATCATGGTACATTTTAGTACTTCCCAGGTGAACATATAGGCAACTGTTATGTGCTTCACTTAAAATCAACTGAATCAATTCTGGATTTCTCAGAACACAGATACAACCTCGAAATCTCAAGCAATTACCAATAACTTGAAATTCAGATTAAGAATTCGAATCACACTGAGGTCGTTTCAATAACAACTCATTATCAACTTTATGAGCATCACATATCTACTATATAAACAACGGTTTCACTTTTAATTCAGCTATCACAGAACTATTATCAGACAAATCTAACTGAGCATTCGAAACACTTAGTGCAAACAATGATTTTCTACTTAAGGTATCAGCAACAACGTTTGCTTTACCCGGATGATAATCAATCACAAGCTCTTAATCTTTTAACAGTTCTAACCATCTTCTTTGACGCAGGTTCAAATCTTTCTGAGTCATCAAATATTTCAGACTTTTATGATCTGAAAACACGTGACATTTCTCACCATACAGATAATGGCGCCAAATCTTAAGTATAAACACAATCGCAGCTAGTTCAAGGTCGTGAGTCGGATAGTTCTTTTTACGAGGCTTCAATTGTCTCGAGGCATAAGCTACAACTTTACCTTCCTACATCAAAACACATCCCAGACCGTTTAATGAAGCATCACTGTAAATCACAAATTCCTTGCCCGATTCTGGTTGTACTAATACTGGAGCTTCTGTTAACAGAGTTTTCAACTGATCAAAACGTTTCTGGCATTTATCAGACCATTCAACTCTAACATCTTTCTGAAGTAGTTTAATCAACGGAGTAGTTATCGTCGAAAAGACTTTTACAAATCTACAGTAATAACCAGCAAGTCATAGAAAAACTACGGACTTCAGACACATTCCTCGAAGGTTTCCAATCCAAAATAGCAGAAATCTTGCTCGGATCAACTCGAATTCCAGAAATTGACACAATATGCCCCAGAAAACTAACCTCATGTAACCAGAATTCACATTTGCTAAATTTCGCGTAGAATTGCTTTTCTCTCAAAGTTTGCAACACAATTCTCAAATGCTCGGTATGTTCGGCCTCATTACGTGAATAAATCAAAATATCATCTATGAACACCACCACAAATCGATCTAGGTACGGTCTAAAAATTTTGTTCATCGGATCCATAAAAATAGCAACAGTATTGGTTAGTCCAAATGGCATAACTAAAAACTCATAATGCCCATACCTCGTTCTGAAAGCAGTTTTCGATATATCTAAATCTTTCACTCTCAACCGGTAGTATCCTGATCTCAGATCAATCTTGGAAAATATAGTAGCCCCTTTCAATTGGTCAAATAAATCATCAATTCTGGGCAACGAATATTTATTCTTTATGGTCACTTTATTCAACTGACGATAATCGATGCACATTCTCATCGTGCCATCTTTCTTTCTCACAAACAAAACAGGAGCACCCAAGGTGAAAAACTCGGTTTAGCAAACCCTCTATCGGTCAATTCTTGCAACTGTGACTTTAATTCTTTTAGCTCTGCTGGTTCCATTCTATACGGAGCTATCGAAATAGGTGTAGTACCAGGGTCTATCAATGCAATCACAGAAGTATCATAAGGAGTAAAAATACCCATTATAACATCTGGTGATGAAGCCTCCTCTCGAGCTCGAATAGCATACGCTCTGGTAGGCGCTCTAGCTTCAAAACTTGCAACAGTGTCTCTCATAATCCTCTGACTACCACTGACATTTCTTACATTTTTTGCAGGTCTACCTCTCACAGGTGCATTATCAGGTCTCTGATTCTGAACACTCTCTGTCTCGACAGACTCAGGACAATCACATATAAAGTGATCAAGTGATCCACATCTGAAACAAGCTCTGTCATTTAATCTACAGCTTCTCAGATGCCTTTTTCCATAATATTTACATTCAGGTCTCTCAGATCGAACATTACCAACACTAGCCACTGAAGTTGCTAGAGTTTTGGAACTCATTTGTGATCTAGCTCGATTTCTATTCAAATGTCCCATACTATCTCTTGAACGAATTTGATCATCTATGAATCTCTTCGGAGAAGACTGGAATGATTTGCTCAAAAATCTCTTTCTCGTATCTCAGGCTTCAGACTCAGCTTTTCTTTTATCTTTCCCGAGTGCGTCAGCTTTGCATGCTCGATCAACGAGAATAACGAACTTTTTAATTTCTAAGAGGCCATCTTCTAATCTTTTTCACATTATTGCCTTAGAAGATACACATTCTCGAGCATACTAACTCAATCTTAAGAATTCTCGTTCATATTCCGAAACAGTCATTCGGCCCTATTTTAGTTCCAAAAATTCCTTTCGTTTCTGATCAACGAATCTCTCACTGATATATTTCTTTCGAAACTCACTCTGAAAGAAGTCCCATGTAACTCGCTCTTTCGGAATAACAGAAATCAAAGTTTTCCACCATTGGTAAGCTGCATCTCGGAGTAATGATATAATACACTTTATGCATTCTTCTGGAGTCAAAGACATCTCATCAAATACACAGGTCATATGTTCTAACTAGAACTCAGCTTTCTCGGCATCGTCATCACTGGTAGCCCGGAACTCTTCTGCCCCATATTTACAAATTTTATCAACCGAAGGCTTATTCAACAGATTCAGATACATAATCGATGGCACAATTGTATTCTGAGGGGGAATAACCGGGGCCAAGGGTTGAAAAATAGTCGGGTTATTCTTTACAAACTGAGTGAACCACTCACTCATCATCTGTAAGAGAGCTTGTTTAGCTTCTCCATCTTGATCGCTCGTAGCTGGTATCGAATCAGAGGGTGCTGTCCCTTGCACGGGAGCAGGTGCATTACTTTTTACGTCATCAGCTACGGCTCTTTCGAGATCTATTACTATACGAAAATCACATTTTACACGTCAGGATTCATCACACTATCACAGTTCAGATATATGGCATGTATAGCTAGACCCTGACACGCTACATTAGTTCGAGAATCGACTAAATCGTAATTCTGATACTAACCAAATGTAACACCCCTATCCCGTGTCTGTCATCGGATTAGGGTTAAGAATGTTACCTGATAGATCGAAAACTAAATCAGACATTTCATCAAGTATCTCATCAATTACCATCATTGTGTCCTTTCGGTAGGTCATCGAGACCTAAAGCATGCTATGAAATAGGGTCGGGACAAAATCGAAACACATGCAGAAATTCTCAAAAATTTAAGACTTTTCTAAGTTACAGGGCTTACACACCTGTGTGGGTAGACGGTGTGCCTCCCACGGCTGCTAGACAAAGCCGTGTGTCCTCCCCGTGATCGAAACTGACTTTACTTCCACTGCCACTAGGCACACCCGTGTACTCTGGCAGTGGTCGATCCTGTTAAAAATCACATGGCTACTAGGCAAGTTCGTGTGTCAAGGCCGTGTACTCTTATGCTGGCTACTGACTTAGCCCGACCATCACTAGGCACGCCCGCGTGCTACAACCTTGTGGCAAAATAGGCCATTTGCAAAACCAAAATACCACCCACATGGGTCTTACCTACAAGAAAAATCATTAAGACATCTCATGCCTATTTGGCAACCAAGAACATACCAAAATAACCATCCAAATTACAAGACTATAATTCATCTCAGCACAAGCATAATTCATTCATTTGCTTAATCAAAACTTGACCATTACATGTATCAACTAGCCATGCCAAAAACATACTTCACATATCACATTCATTCAAGCAAATTTTCAACTCATAACTAGCCAAATCTCATGGCTAAATTCATATAACAAACTTATATCAAATACTAGCCTATACAGGCCATATCTAGCTATATACATTTCTAAAATGTACCAAAATGAGTTTAGTAGTGTGATGACGATCCTTGACAGTCCTAAGCCTTTAGTAGATTTGACAACCTATAAAACAGAGAAAACACACACACAGAGTAAGATTTCCAAAAGCTTAGTAAGTTATAAAACAAACAAACTTAGCGTGGAAGGCATATATGCACATAGGTACATTGGCACATCTTAATTACTTAGCAAAATATCACATATATGCTTTGGTCCATGTACTTGGCCATATTTGCCACATTCATCAATTCAAAAGTCTTATATATACATAGCTCTTTCATGCTTACTTTCACATATCATCTCATTATCCCAATATACATAATCATAATAGTGAGATCACAAAGGTACTTACCTTAAATACACACTTAGTGTATAAGTCAACGTACCTGAAACAGATTCACTATTTACATAGCCATTCGTATCACAGACTAATCGTACGGAATCTAGTAGGATACTCAGAAAGCTCAGACTAATCGTACAATGCCAACGCCCCAGATGATGTCTTATATGCACTCAGATATCGATGCCACAGTCAGGGTCTTACATGAATCAATACGATGCCGATGTCCCAGACATGGTCTTACACGTAAAGATAATATCGACGCCAACGTCCCAGACGTGGTTTTACACGAAATCTAAATCAATGATAATGTCCCAGGTGAGGTCTTACATGATAAAATAGAACAGATACCTATGTCATGACATAGCTAATCCTATCTATTCCTAGGTTTATACGGGACTTATCGGACATTGACACTAAGTAATCCTTATCTCGGAACTCATGAACAGATCATACCATAAGTATTCATCGATAACAATAGTCATAAAAACATACATAATTCAATACGAATACGTTTATTTGCGTAATGACTTACCTTAGATTAGATTTATCGGAAATGGAAATAGCTACTCGGTTACTTTTGCTTTCCCACGATCTAAGTCTATTTTCCTTGGTTCTTGATCTATACATGTTCAAAATTAACCCTTTTATTCACTAATTCATTCAATTCAATCCAAAGGCACATATTTAGGGCTATTTGTAATTTAACCCTCACATTTGCATAATTCATCAATTTAGTCCATTTTTTTTCAAAACATCAATTTCATAAAATCATCATACATCCAAGCTTAGCCGAATGCATATATATATCATACAAGCCCATATTTTCCATAAAATTTACAATTTAATCCTTCAAATTTCTATTTTTCTTATTTTAGCCTTAATTAGCTAAATTCATCAAAAATTTAAGAACAAAATATGCTCATCTAGCTCAAATCTTTCATTTAACCATTAAACGCATCACAAAGCTTAACATATCATCCATGGCATATCACATAAACATCATCAATACACAAAATTGAGACATGGGCCTGATAGTAGAATAAGCAACAATCTCAAAAACATAAAAATCATCAAAATCCAACTCAAAATCATTCCTTAATTCAAGCTTGGAATGACCGAACCTAACTTAAGGTTTTCTTTTTTTTTCTTTGATTTCGGTGGTAAGACATGAAGATGAGCATCCACTTTCATTTGTTTATTTTATTACAAAACATATTATTAATCTAATTACAAAATTATCCTTATAATAAAACATATATAACACATGAATTAAGGCCATTTTAGTACTTGTGCCGTCCACCATCTTAGGTAATAGGCAAATTTGCCATATAAATCCTCCATACTAATTTACATGTCAAATAGGCACCTTTTCATGTAGCATGCTAATTTACATGTCAATGCAATTCAATCCTTTGCTCAAATTAAACACACAGATAGACGAATTAATTTACGATACTTTAGCACATGCATAATTACTTATCAGAGACACAGAATATAATATTAAAATATTATACAGACTCGGATTTGTGGTCCCGAAACCATTATTCTGACTAGGGTATAAATAGGACTGTTACAGTGATGATAGATTTTGTTTCTAGACCGCCTTTGACTCCGAGAAAGAAAAATGCAATTTGGGTAGTAGTTGACAGATTGACGAAATCAACCCATTTTATTCCAGTACGATCTGATTACTCGCTTTATAGATTAGCTGAGCTTTATATTTCTGATATTGTAAGATTGCACGGGGTGCCATTATATATTGTGTCTGATAGAGATCTGAGATTTACATCAAGATTCTGGAAAAAATTGCAAGAAGCTTTAGGTACGAAATTGCATTTCAGTACGGCTTTTCACCCGCCAATGGATGGTCAATCCGAGCGAATCATTCAGATACTCGAGGACATGTTGAGATGTTGCATCCTAGAGTTTGTTGGTACGTGGGAACAATACCTGTCATTGATTGAATTTGAATATAATAATAGTTTTTAGTCGAGCATCAAACTGGTACATTATGAAGTTCTGTACGGACGCAAATTTTGAACACCTCTGTATTGGACTGAGCTCAGTGAAAATAAGATACATGGGGTCGATTTGATAAAAGATACTGAACAGAAGGTGAAAATAATTCGTGATAGTTTAAAAACAGTGTCTAATCATCAAAAGTCCTATGCAGACTTTAAAAGAAAAGACATTGAATTTGAAATTGGTGATAAAGTATTTTTAATAGTATCTTCGTGGAAGAATGTACTCAGATTCAGACGTAAAGGCAAATTAAGTCCGAGGTTCATCGGACCATATGAAATCATCGAACGAGTTGGGCCAGTTGCTTATAAGTTATTTTTGCCACCAGAATTAGAAAAGATTCATAATGTGTTTCATGTGTCAATGCTACGTCGATACAAATCTGATCCATCACATGTAATTCCTTCATCTGAGATTGAAATTCGATCCGATATGACTTATGAGGAAGAACCGATTCATATCTTAGCTCGTGAGATTAAAGAGTTGAGAAACAAGAAAATTTCGTTAGTTAAAGTGCTGTGGCATAGACATGGAGTGGAAGAGGCTACGTGGGAGCTTGAAGATTCAATGAGACAACAATATCTGAATCTGTTCAACGGTAAGATTTTCGAGGACGAAAATCCCTAAGGGGGGAGAACTGTAACAGTTCGGTTTAGACCCTAGTCGAAAGAGTGGTTTCGGGACCACAAATCTAAGTTAAAAAATATTTTAATATTATTTTTTCGTGCCTACGGTTCTTGATTATGCATGTGTGAAATTTCTTTGAATTAATTTGTCCATCTGTGTGCTTAATTTGAGCAAAGGATCAAATCGCATAGAGCGTAAAAGTAGCTTTCTATTTTGTTAATGGCTAAATTGATGTGGCTTTTAAATGAGGAGGCTTATGAGGCAATTAAGCCATTATCTAGTGAGTGGTTGGTTAAATGACAAAATAACCTTGTTATATATATATGTTTTATATGTTAAATGAAAGGTTAATTTAGTAAATAAAAAAATAATGTATTTATTATTAAACAAAACCAATTGAAAGCCATGCTCATCTTTTGTTTTATGATCGAAAATAAGAAAAAGAAAGCAAGGGTTTTGAGCTTTGCATATTTGGCTACTTTAAAGCTTAATTCAAGGTATGTTTCACTTCGGTTTTTGATAATTTCTACATTTTTATAATTGTTGCTTCGTATACTTCAAAACCCATGCCTCAATTTTGTGAATTGATGATGTTTTTGAAATGAGCCATTGATGAATTCATGAGTTTTATGATGTTTGAGGATGAAATATGAAAGATATGTGTTTGAATAACATAGTTTGTCTTTGGAGTTTTGATGATTTTGAATAATTTGGACTAAATTGTGAAAATGAAATTTTGAAGGACTAATTTGTGTAATAAATGAAATGTATGGACTCATATGAGCATGAGTAAAATTTGGCTATGCATGGGTAACTTGAAATTTTGTGTATTTTGTAGTTTTGTGAAATAGGGACTAAAATGTCAAAATGTGAAAATGTGAGGGCTAATTTCCAAATTGCCCTAAATATGTATTTTTGGATTGAATTGAATATTTTGGTGAATAAAATGGTTAAATTTGAATATGTATAGATCAATAACCGAAGAAAACAGACTTAGATCGTGGGAAATCAAAAATAGTTGAATAGCCGCCCATCTCCGTTCCTCCTATATGAGGTAAGTCGATATACAAATAAATGTGTTGAATTGAGCTATTTATGTACCTATAAATTTTGATTTCTATGAATTATACTCGAAATGTTATGTCTATGAAATCCAAGAATGTGTCGACAAGGTATCAATGTTTGAGAAGTCCCGTCTGAACCTAGGAATAGATAGAATTGCATATGTCATGACATAGGTGTTCGATATGTGATATCATGTAAGACCACGTCTGCGACGTTGGCATTGATTCGAGATTTCATGTAAGACCACGTCCAGGACATTGGTATCGAGATGAGATTTACGTGTAAGACCATGTCTGGGACATTGCCATCGTATTGATTCATGTAAGACCCTGTCTGGGACAGTGGCATCGATATTTGGTTACATGTAAGACCACGTCTGGAATGTTGGCATTGTACGACTATTCCAAGCACTCTGATTATCCTATTTAGTTCCGAACAGTTCAACGGGCAAGTCCGAAAAATGAATGACTATGTGAGTTGTACATCTTTTTTAGGTACGTTGATATGCATACTTTGTATAAGCATGAAAGGTGAGTAAGTATGTGCATTGATGCAAAGGGACGTTTGAGAAATATTTATGTTTGAGATATGAGCAAATGAGATGTTTGAGATATGATGAATTGGTAAGCAATGGCAAACCAAGTGAGCCAAAGAGATATCCATGTGTTTTGAAATGAAGATATGTTAATGAATCTAAATTACTATGTTTATGAATAATTTTGTGATAAGTTTATTTGTATATTGCTTACTAAGCTTTTGAAAGCTTACTTTGTGTGTGTTTACTCTGTTTTATAGATCGTCAAGGCTACGGAAGGCTCGGGGACCGTCGAGGATTATCACCATACTATCAAAATCAACTTTGGTAATTTTGAATGTGTATATAGCTAAATATGGCATGTATAGGCTAGTTGTTTTGGAAGATGTTTGAAATGTGTAAATAGCCATATGATGTGGCTAGATAAATGTTGGTAATATGCATGAGTGATTATGGTATATGAAGTATGTTTTGGTATGGCTTGATGGCAATGAAATGGTCTTAGGAATGGTAAGTTTATTGATGGATTGATGCCATAGTGATTTAGTGATATTGTGGATGAATCATGCTTGGTTTTACATGTGATTTAGTTGTACTATTTGGCATACAAGTTGGCATGTTTAGAAATGTATTTGAATGGGATGATAGGTTGCACATTTGACATGATTTTGGTTGCCAAATGTGTCTGGGATGTTGCTTGTTTGAACTTGTAGGGATAACCCTAGTTCCTCATGTCCCTCGTGGCTCGACTGTGTCCCTCGTGGTTGAAATTCAAGGCAAGTCAAGTTCGACCACGAGCAAGAGACACGGGTGTGTGACTGGCCGTGTGGTGTAAGTCAGTAGCGACCACGGGTGAGACACACAGGCATGTCCACAGCCGTGTGGACAAGTCAGTAAGAAAGCCCTGTTTTGACATGACTTAGACACATGGGCGTGTCTGAGGCCGTGGGAGGCACACGGCGTGCCCACACGGGCGTGTGACCTCTGTAACTTAGAAAAAAAATTTAAATTTCTGAGAATTTCTGTATGTGTTCGGTTTAGTCCCGGCCTTATTCTAGAGCATGCTTATTAAGGGACGATTTGGTTGCATTGGATGAATTATATTATGAAATGTCCGTAAAATATTTTGTTTGTCCGGTAATGCCTCTTAGCCCTAAACTGGCGATGGATACGGGTTAGAGGTGTTACATGGCATAACCCTTAATCTTTAACAATATTACAACTTGAACCTCGAGCTAGATAGATTAAGCTAAAGTGACATCAAAAACATAGAAATCATTAAAAACGGATAGAAAAACACTCACCATGCACCAAACTAAGCTTAGCCGAACTTCAACCCTAAAAATGGCTTCATTCTTTCAATATATCGATAGTGTGTTTCATTTAGGAAGATGATAGCACTTTTCATTTAGTTTAATTTAGATTTATTAATCAATTTACTAATTTAACCTTAGTTTATAACTTTAAAAATTACTTAAACTATGTCCATATATGTCTACTAACTATTCAAATGGTCTAATTACCATTTAAGTCCATTTGGTTTCATTTCCATAGCGTAACTCTCTGAGGAGGGTCAGACGATCGTGTCACACAGTAGTGTAACTCTCGATGTAGCCCCACACGCCCGTGTGTTAGGCTGTGTGCAAGACCGTGTAACTAACTGATAGGAGACACATGGTTGTGTCGCTAGGCCGTGTGTCACACATGGTTGAGTCACACACTCGTGTCTTAGGCCATGTGGAAATAAATTTCACAAAATCAAACCATTTACAACACCAATTTAAGCAGAAACCTTAGAGCCTTTTCTGTACAAAATCAAGGCATCAAAACCTTATCAAAACATATACAAAATGATCAAATCAAGAGCCCTAACATCAACAAACCAATATGCCATTCAAGGCACCTCAAACGCAAACATCAACACTTACCTAAACATGCATACTTTACAACTTTTCATTCATTAAGTACTAGCTTCAAAGACTTACCAAACATGTCACAACTTGACCATATTCAAACTACTTCAAAACATACCAAATAAGCCATTCCCAAACATGCGTCATAAGATAGCTATAACAACATAATTTGGCAAGCATCAAATGGTATCAACCAAGAAAACTTATACATACCAAAATCATCAACTAACATTCAACTAAATACCATTACAGGTCCACCTATACATGCCATTATAACCTTGGCCAAAGCATCAAAAACTACTGATATTTATGCTAGATAGTGTGATAGATCTCCTATGAGCTTTCGATAATCTATAAAACATAAGAAAGAAACTACATAAGCACATAATGCTTCATAAGTTTGTAGAACATGAAACATAACTTACCATTTCATTTATATAACATTAAGTATAAGCATAATATAATCCAAGCACAAGCTTGGCACAAGCTTATGCATCATCATCAATACACAAGTTTGTGAATTTATACATAATTCACTTAAATTAGGCATATGATAATTCATTTCCATATGAACATGCACCAATTGATCCATTCATCATTTTCATAAGCCTATTTATAATTCCATTTGGAAACTTACCATTTCCATCCCTTTTCTTGGTCGTTGAACTAACTAGAATATCATTGGATACTTGGGAAAGCTCAAATGAAGTGTGCTTAAACATATAGCCATAACCTTTCCTTTACATCATTGCTCACAAGAATTGTGACGGAATGTAAGCTACACGATGCTGCTCACACAAGCTGTGGAGTATCCCCAACAAACGCCTTTCAAAACATACCATAATCTTACCACATTCAAACTCTCTCAAAACATACCACATAAGGTATGTCAAAACATGAAATATGAAATAGCACAATGACATAAGTCATTAAGGCATCAAAGTACCAAAATAGGATAACTTTTACAACTTTTACAAGCCAAATCGTCAACTAAACATACATCACAATGATATTATAATCCAACCTATACATGCCATTATAACCTTGGCCAAAACATCAAAAACTACCGATATTTATGCTGGATAGTATGATAGATCTCTGACGAGCTTCCAAACTGATTAAGTTTCATATAATCTATAAAACATAGGAAGAAAACTATGTAACCACATGATGCTTAGTAAGTTCATAAAACATGAAACATAACTTTCAATTTCAATTATATAACATCAAGTATAAGCAAAATGTAATCCAACCACAAGCTTGGCACAAGCCTACGCATCATCATCAACAATACACAAGTTAGTGCATTATTACATAACTTGAATTAAATATAAGGTATGCCATTTTTACATGAACATACATCATTTGATTCATTGACCTTTTCATGAGCATATGCATTTTTCCATTTGGAAACTTACCTTTTCAATTCATTCACATACCCGTTGAACCATTTAGAATATAATTGGATACTCAGGAAAGCTCGCATGAAGTGTGCTTAAATGTATAACCATAACCTTTCCTTTACATCATTGGTCACACGAGCCATGGGTCGGAATGTAAGCTACACGATACTTCTCACACGAGCTGTGGAGTATTCGCAACAAATGCAGGACCTTAGCCATCAGTAAGATATTCAAGACTAACACACAAAACATGAAATCCCTAATGACATGTCATTTGTATCCTATGAATTCCTAAGCTTCAACCGGGACTCGATAACTGTCATGCATTTGTTTGGATATACATTGATTAATAGCATGATAAATACATAATAACATACAATTGAATAACATGAATATAATCATAACAACCCATTTTTAGTGAAAAAGGAAGAGTGGCTTCGAGACCACAAATCTAAGCCAGAAAGAAAATTTATTTTAATATTATTGCATGAATTGCATTATGATAGAAATGACGTATGAAAATTTCACACCTGAGCTCGGACATGGTCGTGTACCCCACATCGAATGCCCACACGGCCTAGGACACGGGTGTGTCGTTGGCCTTGTGAGCCACACAGCCCGGCCACATGGGCGTGTGTCTTTAGCGCCTAAGAAAAATTTTGAGATTTCGCGAAAAATTTTCTATGATCTCGGTTTAGTCTCGGCTCGATTCTAATTTGTATTTTGGGCCTCGAGAACCCATATGAGGGACATTATAATTGATTTTTATTGATTTTCAAAAATGAATAGTAAATAACATAAATTAACTGTAATTGAACCGTAAACTCCGGTAATGCTCTATAACTCTGTTTCGGCGACAGATACGGGTTAGGGTGTTACATTTATTGGTATCAGAGCTACAGTTTAGCTGATTCTTAGGCTAAAGTAGCAAGTATGACTTTATCTATACATGTCATTATATAATTTTTGATAGTGTGATATCTCCTGACCATTTTAAACATGTTTTTCATATAGTAATGTCATCCAACCAAGCTAGAGCTGAATCCGAGGAAGCTGAGAGCACCCTCAAGTTTCAGTTCAAAGAGCTGCATCTAGTAGTAGTAGAAGGCCCGTATGTGAGGGCTGAGGTGAGGAGGAAAAGGAATCCTTCTTTCAAATGATGAACGAGTGGTTCACAGAATTTTTGAGAAAAAATCCTGCTGTACAACAACCTTCCCCTCATGCTCCTCAACCAGTTCCTGACATGCCACAAGGTGTTGAACATGTTAGAACTGGCAAGCCTCCGGTTGATAAAATCCGTAAATATGGGGTAGAAGAATTTAGGGCTACTGCCGAAGATGATCCTGAAAGGGATGAATTTTGGTTGGAAAATAATATCTGAGTTTTAGATGAATTATCATGTACACTAGATGAGTGTTTGAAATGTGCGTATCATTGCTAAAAGATTCGACTTTTTAGTGGTGGAATACTCTAGTTTTTGTTGTACCAAGGGAAAATGTTACATGGGAATTTTTCCAACTAGAATTTAGAAAGAAGTATATTAGTAGGAGATTTTGTGGATCAGAAAAAGAAGGAATTTTTGGAGCTCAAACAGGGAAATATGATAGTTGTAATATCCGGGACTTAGGGCTTGTGCATTCTTGCTTAAATATATGTGAAAGCATGCCTATGTGTGGTTTGAATGTGTTTTATAGATTTCGGGAACTTGAGAATGTAGGAGAATGCCTTAGAAAATATTAGATTTTAAGTCTTAAAGGGGGAGCTAGGCAAAGGAGGCCTTAAGAAAATTTTATGGGGAATTTGGACACAAAGAACCCAGTGGTAAAGTGGCAGAAGGCGCCACTTAGGGCCTTGGTAAGTGACGCCTCAAGCAGGGGAGAAGGGCTCAGGTTCGAGCAGCAAGGGAAGCAAATGGGAGTTTTTATTTTGCAGCAAGGAGGAGAGGTAATGGACGGCACAGGGACTTTAAGTGGATGAGGATGAGACTTGGTCTTATTCTTTTGAAAATTCGGCTAAGGGAGGAGATAAGTATTGACTCATTCAAATTATTTTGAATGAGTAGAAGAAGAGAAAAATAGGAGAAAAGCAAGGAGGAGCTAGAGTTTGAGTGATAGCCGAATTCAGGAGAGGGGAGTGAGGTGAGGCAATCGGTCATGCTAAGGGGGTTAAGTGCCGAAAGTTTAAAGCCATCAAAGTGACATTTTTGCCATTTTCTTTTGCCGAAATTTAGCTTTGTTCTCTTCTGAACTCTTATCCTTTTTCTTTCATAATTGAACCACACCAAAGTTTGTTCTTTCTCACCCATTTAGATCTTGGCCAAATTCTGCATAGACCATTAGGGTCATTTGTTTTTTTTCTTTTCTGACTTGTTTAAGGTAAGCTGAATCTACCGTCTTTCCTTCTCATCTTTTCTTTCTATTCTACTTAGGCCGAACTTCTCCCTCCCAAAAGTTCATCATTGCCAAAATTCTTAGATCAAAACACCACCATTGCCGAACCTTTGTGAACCTCATCTCTTTTCCTTTCCATTTGTTAAGGACGAATATCTCTGTGGGTTCAAGCAAAGGTGCAGTCGATTTCAGCAGTAAGGGTAAGGATAAACTGTTGTTCGTTTTCTTTCTTTTCTTTTGGATTAGCAGAAATCTAGGATCTAATCTCTTTCCCCCTCTTTGGCCGAAACTTTGAAGGTGAGTTTCGGGATTTGGTTGTAGCCGGTTACAAGGAAGAGATCACCCGGGATTTGATTATCCAAGGTAAGAGTAGTGTGGTATTCAGCCAAAGGCCATTTATTTTGTTTATCAAATGTTAGAATCGAGTCTAACATATACCATGTAGGGAATTTCGACAGATTCCATTACAAGTGACGATTTCGGGATTTAGATCCGCAAGGTAAAGGAGTGTTAATATTTGGCCAAGGCCATATTAAGTGTTAATGTTGGCCGATTCTAACTATGGTTTTTAAGGAGGAGTACAATCTATTTTGGTAGATTTCTGGGATTCAGTAATCGTGTTAGTACCAGGTGTGTAGCCCTACATTGATTCCTGATAGATTTATGGTATTAATATTATGCATGTGATAATGGAAATATGAAAAAAAAACGTGGCTAAGGGTACCATTCAATGGTACAGGGTATTCAGTTACGTTACCCCTTAATGCTCTGTTAATAATGTTATGAACATTGGATATGATACATGTGTGCTTTCGTTATGAATTTGGGGTAAGGTATATTGCATGATATCTGCATGTTTTGTATGACGCATGGGCATATGGGTGATAATGGAAATGGGAAGTGTTCTGGTGGTTTTTACCACATTATCTCGTGACTCATGTCACATAATCTGAATCTAGTGACTAATGTCACATATTATTATCTGGTGACTCTGTCACATTATCTGGTGGCTATGCCACGTTATAAGGGCGATGTGCAGTTGACTGCAGCGACTGCCTTCAATGGTGTGTAGCGGATGGAGGGTCGATTTAGTAATCCCCACGGTGTGATTGGCAGGTACGGGTGATGTGTAGAGGATGGTTATTTAGGTGGGTTTGGGATTGCATCATTGTTTATATTTGTTATTTATGGTTGATATGCCTAAATCGTTTGGGAGTCTATGTTGGTTGTTACACACTGAGTTTGTTGACTCACCCTTCGTAGGCTAACATTTTGCAGGTGATACATAGTAATTGGACCGGGTCGGCAGGGACTTAGTGGTGGCCATGCTTAGCACAGTATTTATTTTATTTTGGGTTTTCATATTAAGCTTTGGATTTATTTCGGGTTTTGCTATTATTGTAATAAGGCCATTACTGTTAAACTATTTTATGCATGCGTTTTAATTATTATCATGATACGATTAATATTAAACCAAAAGTTAAACAACTTCTCTTTAAAATAATTTCAAATGTGTTGCCACCTAAACCCCAACGATTTTCAATTTAATGTTAAACTCCAAAAACTCGGAATTTCTTTTAACTTATAGTTTTCAAGTACGAAATAACGTTTTAATAAAATATGGACTTCAAAAATGACACTGTTTTCAATTTAACCACAACACAAATCGATTTTTCTTCAAAACCACCCAAATTTTCTGAATTGACAAACTAGTTTTTAAAATGTTTTACTTAAGGAGCACGCCAGATCCGGTCGAGGCTCGTGGGCCAGGTTTGGGCTGTTTCAATTTGGTATCAGAGCCGAGTTTTAAACTCTCGGCCTTGGGTTTAATGCCCACAATGTTTTCAAAATTGAGCCCAAATAAGTTTTTGTGAAAATTTTTGACATTGAGCAGGTTTTCTGGCATGGCACCTAAGTCTCCGACACGAAGTCGTACCTCTAATTATTGTATGGTTTGTATGTGGGTATTACGGGATTGTAGATTAGTACATTAGGAGTTAATGAACCCTAGGATTAGGTTACTCCAACACAGAATTACATAAGATTTAAAGCCTAATTAAACAAACCTGTGAGTAAGTCGCTGAGTTAAGGGTGTGGTAACCATTGTGCGCATGTCTAAGATTGGATTCATGGAAAGCTTGGTATTTAAGCAGTCCTAGTTACTCACCTCCTCTTCGCTCGATTCCTACCTGGTGCGTAGTGACGGTTCACCCTAACCAAGAGGACTTATTCACGGGCTAAATTCAATAATTAAAACCCGAAAGGGACCAGCTACACTGTTTTATAAAAAACCTTAGTTTTTAAAATCACCAAATCAACCTTTGATTTGTAAAAACTATTTTAGATTTTAAAAAGAAAATTTTTCGAAATATTCCCAGTTTATAAAATTACTAAAATACCCTTGGTTTACAAAATTACCACACTACCCTCAACTTTTACTAAGATAATCTTACTTTACAAAAAGACCAAATACCGTTATTTACCGAAATATCAAGATACCCTGATTTGGAAAATTACCAAAATACCCCTATAGGACAAATTACGAAAATACACTTGGGATTGGAACGGACAAAAATGTTCGAGTCATGAATGTGTGTAGTAGATACTATTGAATGAATGTGCTTCTCTGAATTAGGATAGAAGACTTGAAACAAAAACCCTGAAATGATCGAAAGAACTACTACTAAACTTATTTACATAAAACTTATTCGTGGGTAATCAGTGGAACAAAGACTAATGCATAAAACTTTTTAAACCAGATTAGATCGCGAACGTAGACATGAGTTCTAGGGGACGTGGTCGTAATGTGCGAGGGGGTGGTAGAGGCAGAATGACAGTATCGAAACCCGTTAGGTCTGGTCAAGGGTCCGAGAATGAGGTACCACCACCACCACCACTAGCTGCTGATGTTGAGCATCAGGATCAGACGGGGGATGATGCAGTATCGCAGGCAATGCTACAAGTTCTTGAGAGGGTGGCTAGAGTAGGTGAAGGTATGGGAGCTCGAAAATCTGTACCCGAGCGACTTCGAGCCAATAGAGCTGAGGTATTCCGTGGTGTATCCGGTGTGGCGCCCAATACTGCTGAGTATTGGTTGGAGGCAACAGAGCGAATTATGGACGAGTTGGATCTGACTCCTGAGGAGAAAGTGAAGGGAGTGGTGTCGCTACTTCGCGATGAGTCATACCAATGGTGGCTCACAGTTCGGGATAGTGCTACAGCTGAGGATCTCACTTGGGAGTATTTCAAGGCGGCATATCAGAAGAAGTATGTTGGAACTAGCTATATTAATGCGCAGAGAAAGGCATTTCTGAGGCTGGTTCAGGGGAGTAGGTCCGTAGCAGAGTACAAGGCGGAATTCTTAAGGTTGAGCTGGTATGCTCGAGGAATCGTGGCTACGGAGCATGAGCGATGTGTCCGTTTGAGGACGGACTGAGGGATGACCTGAGATTGCTGATAGCTCCACAGCAGGAGCGGGAGTTTACCGTGTTGGTAGAGAAGGCTAAGGTAGCTGAAGGGATTAAGGAATCTGTGAGACAGAATACGAATTGAAATAGGCAAAAGAGAGGTTTTAGATCATCAGGGTCATCCAGGAATGTTCAAAAGAGACATAGAATTGATGGGCCGCGAGGTCGGCAGAGTCGTTCTGAGGAGGACGAGACCGTATTTGTGCTCAGTGTGGAAAGATGCACCTAGGAGAGTGTTGGAAGAAGATAGGGGGATGTTTTAAGTGTGGGTCCAAGGATCACAAGATTGGGGACTTTTCATGGGACGGGAGCCGACCAACAGGTCAGGGTTTTAATCAGGCTGGAAGAGGTAGACCGCAGCCACCGCGAGGTCGTGGTCCGATTGGTAGAGGTAATGGTACTGGAAGAGGACGGGGAACACCGGGCAGAGGTGTTGGTAATACTGAGGCTAGACAGCCAGGTCTGGTATATGCAGTTCGCCGGAGGGAGGATGGAGACGCACCGGAGTCATAACCGGTATGTTCCTTATAGCTGACAAGCCTTATTTTGCTTTAATTGATGTTGGCTCGACCCACTCTTATGTTGTATGTAGAATAGTTGAAACGCTAGGTGTAGCATCTGAACTGTCTAATAGGGAGATGATTGTAGTGAGCCCGTTAGGTCAAACGGTAGTGGTGAATAGGATATTTCGCAGTGTACCTCTAGAAATTCAAGGAGTGGTATTCCTTGCTAATTTGATAGAACTACCTTTCAGGAATTTGATCTCATTCTTGGTATGGATTGACTAGTGGAACATTGGGCTAAATTGGATTGCGCAGCTAAGCGACTGGAGTTAAGGACCCCGGAGGATGAGGAGATAATTATGATAGGAAAAAGAAGAAACTATTTGTCTAACGTAGTCTCCGCATTAAAGGCTGATAAGATGGTTCGGAAAGGGTGCAAGGCATTTTTGACCTTCGTTAGTGTGTTGGATGCAAAAGAAGAGGGAGTTAGTGGAGTTAGAACAGTAAGGGAGTTTGTGGATGTTTTTCCGAAGGAGTTACCTGGGATACCCTCGGATAGGGAGGTGGAGTTCGGAATTGACTTGCTACCGGGTACAGCTCCTGTGTCAATTGCTCCGTATAGAATGGCACCAAAGGAGTTGGTTGAGCTCAAGGCTCAGATTCAGGAGTTGCTTGATCGTGGGTTTATTCGACCCAGTGTGTCTCCATGGGGAGCACCGGTCTTGTTCGTGAAGAAGAAGGACGGGACTATACGTATGTGCATAGATTATCCTCAGCTGAATAAGCTGACCATCAAGACCAAGTACCCGTTCCCAAGGATAGACGACTTGTTCGATCAGCTTAAGGGGGCCGCGGTATTTTTAAAGATAGATTTACGGTCTGGATATCATCAGCTTAAGGTGAAGGAAGCTGATATCTATAAGACAGCTTTCCGGACAAGATACGGGCATTATGAGTTCCTAGTAATGCCGTTCATATTGACGAATGCCCCAGCTGCGTTTATGGATATGATGAATCGTGTTTTTCAACCTTACTTGGATCCGTTCGTCGTTGTGTTTATAGACGACATCCTAGTGTATTCCAAGTCTGAGGAAGAATATGATGAGCATCTCTGGGTTGTATTGCAGGTGTTAAGGGAGAAGAAGTTATATGCCAAATTCAGCAAGTGTGAATTTTGGCTGAAGGAGGTCGCATTTTTAGGGCATGTGGTGTCTACAGAAGGGATAAGGGTGGATCCTCGGAAGATTGAGGCAGTGCTAGATTGGAAACCACCTAAGTCTGTGGTTGAGGTTCGCAGTTTCTTGGGATTGGCAGGCTACTACAGAAGGTTCGTGGAAGGGTTCTCATCAATAGCTGCACCTCTGACAAAGTTGTTGAGAAAGGAGGTACCTTTCGTATGGACAGATAAGCAACAAGAGAGCTTTGAGAAGCTTAAGAGGGTTTTGACTGAAGCTCCAGTTCTGATTCAGCCCGAGGCAGGGAAGGATTTTGTTGTGTACTGTGATGCTCCTCACACAGGATTAGGATGTGTTCTGATGCAAGACGAGAAGGTAGTCGCTTATGCGTCTCGACAATTAAGGCCACATGAGGTTAACTACCCGACGCATGATTTGGAATTGGCGGTAGTAGTCTTTGCTTTTAAGGTATGAAGGCACTATCTATATGGAGAAAAGTCAGTGATATACACAGACCACAAGAGCCTTAAGTATCTGCTGACTCAGAAGGAGCTGAACCTGAGACAGCGAAGGTGGATAGAGTTATTGAAAGACTACGATTGTTCTATAGAGTACCACCCAGGCAAGGCGAATGTAGTGGCAGATGCCCTAAGTCGGAAGGTAGTGGCGGATCTGAGGGCGATGTTTGCACATCTTAGTTTGTATGACGATGGAAGTTTGTTAGCTGAGTTGCAAGTCAAGCCGACATGGTTGAATGAGGTGAAAGAAAGGTAGTTGGTAGATGATGATTTAAGTGCTAAGCTACGGCAAGTGAAGAATGGGGAGTTGGAAGATTATGGTATTAATGGCGAGGAAGTATTGTGTTTCAAGGGTAAGGTCTGTATGCCGAAGAATGAGGAACTTAGGCAGAGAATTCTTCAGGAATCGCATGGTAGCCCTTATGCTATGCATCCTGGAAGAAGTAAGTTGTACAGAGATCTATGGGAACAGTTTTGGTGGCCTGGTCTTAAGCAAGAAGTTACAGAATTTGTAGGGAAGTGCTTAATGTGTCAGCAAGTTAAGGCTGAAAACCAAGTTCCATCAGGATTGCTTCAGCCAATCAAGATTCTGCAGTGGAAGTGGGAGAGAATCACCATGGACTTCGTTAGTGGGCTTCCCCTTACGCCTACTAAGAAAGACTCGGTATGGGTGATAGTGGATCGTTTGACAAAGTCCGCGCAATTCATACCAGTGCTGGTTGACTATTCTCTGCAGAGGTTAGCAAAGTTGTATGTGGCAGAAATTGTAAGGTTGCATGGAGTACCGGTGTCGATTATTTCGGATAGGGATCCAAGGTTTACGTCTCAGTTTTGGAAAACGTTACATCAGGCTCTGGGCACCAGACTAGATTTCAGTACGGCATTTCATCCGCAGTCGGACAGTCAGTTGGAGCGAGTGATCCAAGTGTTAGAGGATATGTTGAGGGGCTGTGTCATAGATTTCAGAGGAAGTTGGGAAGAATATTTGCCTTTAGCGGAATTTGCATATAACAACAGCTATCAAGCCAGTATTTGGATGGCACCGTATGAAGCGATGTATGGATGGAAGTGTCGCACTCCTACGTGTTGAACGGAATTGGGGGAACGTCGAGTTTAGGGTCCAGAGATTGTGGCGGAATTCGAAGAGAAGGTTAAGGTAATTCGGGCACGGTTAAAGGAGGCATCTGATAGGCAAAAGTCGTATGCAGATCTCAAGCGGAAGGAAATAGAGTTTGCTGTGGGAGATCAGGTGTTTCTTAAAGTTTCGCCATGGAAGAAGGTGATGAGATTTGGTCGCAAAGGGAAGTTAAGTCCCAGGTTTATAGGACCTTATCGGGTTTTGAAGCGGGTTGGACCAGTGGCATACCAGTTAGAGTTGCTTCTGGAGTTGAGGCAGATGCACGATGTATTCCATGTTTCTATGCTACATCGTTATCGATCGGATCTATCTCATGTAATACCGGTTGAAGAGGTGGAGCTAAGGCCAGATTTGTCCTACGGGGAGGAACCGTTTCAGATTTTGGAACGAGATGTGAAGGTGTTGCGGAGGAAATCAGTTCCTCTAGTCAAAGTGTTATGACGTAACCATGGATCGGAAGAAGCTTCGTGGGAGCCGGAAGAAGCAATGTGACAGCAATACCCTCACTTATTTTAGCCAGGTAATTTCAAGGTCAAAATTATTTTAAGGGGGTAGAACTGTAATATCTAGGATTTAGGGCTTGTGCATTCTTGCTTAAATATATGTGGAAGCATGCCTTAAGAAAATATTTCGGGAACTTGAGAATGTAGGAGAATGCCTTAGAAAATATTAGATTTTAAGTCTTAAAGGGGGAGCTAGGCAAAGGAGGCCTTAAGAAAATTTGTAGGGGAATTTGGACACAAAGAACCCAGTGGTAAAGTGGCAGAAGGCGCCACGTAGGGCCTTGGTAAGTGACGCCTCAAGCAGGGGAGAAGGGCTCAGGTTCGAGCAGCAAGGGAAGCAAATAGGAGTTTTTATTTTGCAGCGAGGAGGAGAGGTAGTGGACGGCACAGGGACTTTAAGTGGATGAGGATAAGACTTGGTCTTATTCTTTTGAAAATTCGGCTAAGGGAGGAGATAAGTATTGACTCATTCAAATTATTTTGAATGAGTAGAGAAGAGGAAAATAGGAGAAAAGCAAGGAGGAGCTAGAGTTTGAGTGATAGCCGAATTCAGGAGAGGGGAGTGAGGTGAGGCAATCGGTCATGCTAAGGGGGTTAAGTGCCGAAAGTTTAAAGCTAGCAAAGTGACATTTTGGCCATTTTCTTTTACCGAAATTTAGCTTTGTTCTCTTCTGAACTCTTATCCTTTTTCTTTCAAAATTGAACCACACCAAAGTTTGTTCTTTCTCACCCATTTGTTTCTTTTCTTTTCTGACTTGTTTAAGGTAAGCCGAATCTACCGTCTTTCCTTCTCATCTTTTCTTTCTATTCTACTTAGGCCGAACTTCTCCCTCCCAAAAGTTCATCATTGCCAAAATTCTTAGATCAAAACACCACCATTGCCGAACCTTTGTGAACCTCATCTCTTTTCCTTCCCATTTGTTAAGGACGAATATCTCTTTGGGTTTAAGCAAAGGTGCAGTCGATTTCAGCAGTAAGGGTAAGGATCAACTGTTGTTGGTTTTCTTTCTTTTCTTTTGGATTAGCCGAAATCTAGGATCTAATCCCTTTCCCCCTCTTTGGTCGAAACTTTGAAGGTGAGTTTCGGGATTTGGTTGTAGCCGATTACAAGGAAGAGATCATCCGGGATTTGATTATCCAAGGTAAGAGCAGTGTGGTATTCGGCCAAAGGCCATTTATTTTGTTTATCAAATGTTAGAATCGAGTCTAACATATACCATGTAGGGAATTTCGACAGATTCCATAACAAGTGACAATTTCGGGATTTAGATCCACAAGGTAAAGGAGTGTTAATATTCGGCCCAGGCCATATTAAGTGTTAATGTTGGCCGATTCTAACTATGGTTTTTAGGGAGGAGTACAATCTGTTTCGGTAGATTTCCAGGATTCAGTAATCGTGTTAGTACCAGGTGTGTAGCCCTACATTAATTCCTGATAGATTTATGGTATTAATATTATGCATGTGATAATGGAAATATGAAAAAAAACATGGCTAAGGGTGCCATTCAATGGTACGGGGTATTCAGTTATGTTAGCCCTTAATGCTCTGTTAATAATGTTATGAACATTGGATATGACACATGTGTGATTTCGTTATGAATTTGGGGCAAGGTATATTGCATGATTTCTGCATGTTTTGTATGACGCATGGGCATATGGGTGATAATGGAAAGGGGAACTGTTCTGGTGGTTTTTACCACATTATCTGGTGACTCATGTCATATAATCTGAATCTGGTGACTAATGTCACATAGTATTATCTGGTGACTCTGTCACATTATCTGGTGGCTATGCCACGTTATACGGAAGATGTGCAGTTGACTGCAGTGACTGCCTTCGATGGTGTGTAGCGGATGGAGGGTCGATTTAGTAATCCCCACGGTGTGATTGGTAGGTACGGGTGATGTGTAAAGGATGGTTATTTAGGTGGGTTTGGGATTGCATCATTGTTTATATTTGTTATTTGTGGTTGATATGCCTAAATCGTTTGGGAGTCTGTGTTGGTTGTTACACACTGAGTCTGTTGACTCACCCTTCGTAGGCTAACATTTTGCAGGTGATACACAGTAATTGGACCGGGTCGGTAGGGACTTAGTGGTGGCCATGCTTAGCACAGTATTTATTTTATTTTGGGTTTTTATGTTAAGCTTTGGATTTATTTCGGGTTTTGCTATTGTTGTAATAAGGCCATTACTGTTAAACTGTTTTACGCATGCGTTTTAATTTTTATCATGATACGATTAATATTAAACCAAAAGTTAAACAACTTTTCTTTAAATAATTTCAAATGTGTTGCCACCTAAACACCAACGATTTTCAATTTAATGTTAAACTCCAAAAACTCGGCATTTCTTTTAACTTATAGTTTTCAAGTACGAAATAACGTTTTAATAAAATATGGACTTCAAAAATGACGCTGTTTTCAATTTAACCACAACACAAATCGATTTTTCTTCAAAACCACCCAAATTTTCCGAATTGACAAACAAGTTTTTGAAATGTTTTACTCAAGGAGCATGCCAGATCCGGTCGAGGCTCATGGGCCGGCTTTGGGGTGTTTCAGTAGTGTTTGAGTATGAGCGAGAATTTGTTAGATTGAGCAAGTATGCCAGGGAATGTGTTCCGACTAAGGCTGATATGTGTAAACATTTTTAAGAAGGATTAAATAAGGACATCAAGCTATTGATTGAAATTCTTGAATTAGGGGAATTTGTAGTACTGGCCGATCGAACACACAAAGCCCATGAATTAGGTAAGGAAAAGAAACAAGTGGAGAGAGAAGCCTAGATTTCTGGTAAAAGATTTATGAGCAAATCACAATCATCTTCTTCAAAGAAATCAATAAATTACCATGATCGTTTTACCGCATCTGTGGGATATTCCAAAAAAGAACGAGATCTTTGTCTCCATCTGTAACAAGTGTTGGAAGTGTTGGTAACCCCAAACTGAGGTGTAAACATTGTAATAAATCTCATTTTATGGAGTGCCATGTGAGAAGTGGAGCTTGCTATAGATGTGGTTCTCTTGACCATTATCTCAAAGATTGTCTAGAAAGGATTGAGAAAGATACAGATCAGACTTCGAAGTCGAGTAACCCTGCCTCAAGAGGTAGACCACCTCGACACCCTGACAATGTTAGTGGTAGCTGAAGTGTTACGAAAGATTCAACAGTTAAATCTAAAGCATGAGCATCAATAAGAACATATGCTATTCGCACAAGAGAGGATGTGTTTGCACCAGACGTCATTACTAGTACATTTTCTCTTCTTGATAGTGATATTACTGCTTTGATTGGTCCTGGTTCAACATATTCATACGTATACACGAACTTAGTGTCTATTAAAAACTTACCTATTCACTGAATTTGTATTTAAAGTTTCAAACCCCCTCGGCCAGTATGTTATGGTGGATAAAGTTTGTAAAAACTATCAGTTGATGGTAAAAGGTTATTATTTCTCGGCTGATTTGATGCTACTACCTTATGATGAATTTGATGTAATTTTTGGAATAGACTGGCTAACTCAACGTGATGCGGTGGTGAATTATAAACAAAAATACATTGTGTTGAAATGTCAAAATAGTGAATTACTTCATGTTGACTATGATAAACTAGATGGGTTATCTAGTGTAATATCAGCTATTTCAGCACAGAGATATGTTAGAAAAAGATATGATGTTTATCTTGCATATGTGTTGGACACTAAAGTATCCAAATCGAAGATTAAATCAGTACCAGTTGTTTGTGAGTTTCCTAATGTGTTTCTGGAAGAATTACCCAGATTATCGCCAGTCAGAGAGGTGGAATTTTCTATAGATATTGTTTCAGGAAGAACTCCTATATCTTTATCACCTTATCGAATAGCCCCAACGGAGTTAAAAGAGTTGAAAGCATAGTTGCAAGAATTGACAGATAGAGGCTTTGCTCGACCTAGTCATTCACCTTGGGGTGCACTTGTTCTATTTGTAAAGAAGAAAGATGGATCGTTGAGGCTGTGTATTGATTACAGGCAGCTCAACAAGATTACAATCAAGAACAAGTATCCATTCCCTCGAATTGATGACTTGTTTGATCAGCTAAAAGGTGCCATTGTGTTCTCTAAAATAGATCTTGTTATGGATACTATTAGTTGCAAGTGAAAGACTCAGATGTACTGAAGACAGGTTTCAAAACCAGGTATGGACACTATGACTTCATTGTAATGTCGTTTGGTTTGACAAATGCACCTGCGGTATTTATGGATTTCATGAATAGAATTTTTAGACCATATTTAGACAAATTTGTGGTGGTGTTTATTGATGATATTCTGGTATACTCCCGAAAAGAAAATGAACATGTTGCTCATTTGAGAATTGTGTTGCAAACTCTACGTGAGAACAACTACATGCCAAATTCAGTACATGTGAATTTTGGATTCGGGAAGTTGGTTTCCTTGGACATATAGTATCTACTAAAGGCATCAGAGCGGACCCGAATAAAATTTCAGCTATTGTTAATTGGAAACCACCTAAAAATGTGTCCGAAGTTAGAAGTTTTCTGGGACTAGCTGGTTATTATTGGAGGTTTGTAAAAGGGTTCTCAATGATAGCTTTTCTGACGACTCGTCTATTGCAAAAAGATGTTGATCGCTAAAATCAAAGTTTTAAAATTTATAATGAATGTGATCGAACCTGGAAACTAACTCTGACAACGATGAAAGGCAAGTGTACCTATCGAATAGTAGTATAGCTTAGGCAAGACCAGATATTAAACCCAAAGGAACCAAAAGTATTAATACTAACTTTCTTTTTATTATTTAGCCTTAAAAATAAAGTGACGTTTGTTTTAATATAAATTTGACAACGACTAAGCTAAAGACAAAGACAAAAAGAACGAATTAGTGAAATAACTTGGAAAAAGACTCAGTTGATCACGATGATACCTTCAGGAAGAATCCTCCTAGACTTCACTCATTATCTAACCTTGAATTATATGATTTATTTACTTAGCTTGATCCGTAGGACTCCCTAACCTATGCTAAACCCTCTCTCGAGGCGAATAATGTCAACCCTAGGTTAATTAGTGGAACTCTCGTTCTCTTATAATAACCCCCTAGAATAGTAGTAAATTGATCTATGGATTCCCATATTAGGTTTCACCCTAATCCGGTAAAATCTCGTAACCCTATCTCTAGGCGTTCGATCAACTCCGTTTAATTACCTAGATCTACTCTTAAGCAGGGTCTATTCCTCTTCCACCTAAGCACATCAGATTTGGATTAAGCATGCATAATTGAGAACAAACTAAGTATTTATCATAAAATTCATAAATCAAATAACAAGATTCATTTAGGTTTCATCCCCTTCAGGTATCTGAGGGGTTTAGTTCATAACTAAGAAAGAAAACATCTCAAGAGAAAAGATAAAACAAAACATAAGAAATTCCTAAAACTCCCTGAAGGAATTGAAGGAGAATTCTGCCGTCTTGAGTATAATTTCGGCTTCTTGGGATGGATAAACTGGCTATCTTCAAGCGATTCCCACAATTCTTACCTTTCCGGCTTGGCTCCTTGGCCTAGCTCGCCTCCGATTTCAGCTTCTACCGAACTCCCCTTACAAGTTGCCCCCTTGGGTGTTTATATAGACTTTGTGATGCCTTACTTGGCCCCTAAGTATCCTAATTTAAATAGAATTTCTGCTAGGTGTTTGAATAGGCTTTGGAATGTGTTTCTTTGCCTCCAAGTATCCTTTCCCGAATGAAATTATTCATTCTGACGACAGAGGCACGGCCATGTAGCACGCCCGTGTAGATCAACTTCAGGCCGTGTTCGGATTCTTTAATGAGGCACGACCGTGTAAATCGGGGGAGAGGCCATGCTCTAGGTGTTCGACAAGACACGGCCATGTGGACTTTGGGCCAGGCCGTGTCGATTTCGTGCCAAGGCCCATTTTACTCCGTTTTGGGCCCGTTTTACTTTCTTTTCATCCTCGGGTGCTTTTCTGGGTATAAGACATGAAAAGAAAGGATTAAGAGCACCTTTTTATATAAATCGAGGCTTAAATTATCCAAAAGCATGCTAAATGTGGGCCTAAAATATGTTACTTTTACGGTTTATCAAATACCCCCACACTTAAGCTTTTGCTTGTCCTCAAGTAAAATTCTCAACTTACAATTAAAACGAACTTCCTTTATTCATAATTCTTATCGACAATGTCTTATCATAATTCATAGATATTTTATACATGGATAATTTAACTCAAAGAGTCCTAAAGATTCAAACAATCAAAGTCTTAGTTTTTATAGTATGAAAACATAGGTGTTTCCCCTTACCAGAATAATTACCTCTGATTCAAAATCGACAAGAGTTGACATCCTCACTAAAGATTCACTCAAATCACTCAAGGTATTTAAGGTTCAAAATTTAGCACTCAATAAGTCAAACATGAAAAGTTAATCCCATAGGCTTGCATGAAAATCAAATCTCCACCACTGTAAAATGAGATGATACACAAATCAAAAGGTCTTTAACAGGGTTGTAATGGGGCTAGGGTTAAAGGTGTGGATAAAGGCTGAATTAGAGGGTAAGAGTCAAGATTGACTTAACAAGTTACCTATCTAGAAAAATAACTAATCTTAAATAATTATATCAATTGAGAAATAATAATACTAATAGTACGAGCTTTTTCTTCAAGAATTTTGAATTTTAATGTGTAAGCTCACCTACTCACAAATTAACAATGAATATACTTCGTTTTTTTAGAACAAATCAATCATAATAGGAAAGAACTTTACAACTGAAATATAAGCATAGTTAGGCAACTACTCAAAATCAAATCTCGACAAAAAGGGAGTAAAGGAATGGTAATAACAAATACAAGATAGGTTTTGGGTTAACATTAGTGGGTAAGTCAATAAAAAGGTTGTTAGGCTCAACGGGGTTCACTAGGGGTTAATTATCAAGGTAGGATTTTTAGTGGAGTAAGTGGGTTAAAACCTAAGTGCCTTTATCATCTTGGTATATCAAATCATGACTGTGGTCTTGACATGTATAATCAAGGCAAGTTCTAGAATAACAATTCATAGTTGACACACTCATAATCAAAAAGTGAGCATAAAAAAAGAATAGATGCTCTATAAGGCTCAAAATCTCTCAAAAATTATGGGTGTTTTTGACATCAACCTTATAGATTTCAAACTTCACGATATCATTCAAATTCAGGTTAACAACTTAAAAGAATTTTATTTTGGAAAATAGTTTTGAAAAATAGACTTATCATGCTTGATTCTCTAGTATTTTTCAAATTTAATCATCAATGCATAATTAACTATGACTAAATCCAAAACATATCAATAAAAATCATAAATCAAAGAAATTTCATTCTAATCATAATATGAGAAACTTACTTTAGAACAAGGCATAATTCAGGGATTTTCAAATAATACTATAGTTAACCCCCCACACTTAAGATGTACATTGCCCTCAATGTACAAAGATAGATAAAATGACAATTATGAAGGTAGGATTTTTAGTGGAGTAAGTGGGTTAAAACCTAAGTGCCTGTATCATCTCGGTATATCAAATCATGACTGTGGTCTTGACATGTATAATCAAGGCAAGTTCTAGAATAACAGTTCATAGTTGACACACTCATAATCAAAAAGTGAGCATAAAAAAAAAGAATAGATGCTCTATAAGGCTCAAAATCTCTCAAAAATTATGGGTGTTTTTGACATCAACCTTATAGATTTCAAACTTCAAGATATCATTCAAATTCAGGTTAACAACTTAAAAGAATTTTATTTTGGAAAATAGTTTTGAAAAATAGACTTATCATGCTTGATTCTCTAGTATTTTTCAAATTTAATCATCAATGCATAATTAACTATGACTAAATCCAAAACATATCAATAAAAATCATAAATCAAAGAAATTTCATTCTAATCATAATATGAGAAACTTACTTTAGAACAAGGCATAATTCAGGGATTTTCAAATAATACTATAGTTAACCCCCCACACTTAAGATGTACATTGCCCTCAATGTACAAAGATAGATAAAATGACAATGTAGTGAGAAAATCAAAAGATAGGGAAAGATGTGAAACTTCCTGGATTTTGGATGAAGTCAATGAAAAGAAACCGAATAGGATTGGAGGTGAACGTGGGGAAACATCTCGAACCGTTTGAAATTGAATCCTTGACGCAGCCGGTCAAATTTTATTATGTCCTAAGCTAAGTCTAAATGACATAAAAAGGAAAGAATAAAGAAGATAAAAATAAAAAAATAAAAAAATAAAGATAAGAATAAAAAATAAAAATAAAAAGAACAGTAAAAGTAAATTAAATAGTGATATGGTCCACGCCCATGTGCCTACCCGTGGTGTCCACACGGCCACGGCCATGGCCGTGTGCAAGGCCGTTTCGTAAGGAAATCGTGTTTTACTTATTCAGTTAGTTTGTAGTTAGATGCTAAAAAATATAAAAGTAAAAATTAAAATAAAATACGAAAATTTAAATGGGGTTAGTGCTCGGGTTGCCTCCAGAGAAGTGCTCATTTATAGTCTTAAGCTAGACTTTACCTCTTATTCGTATTGTCATGGTGGTTTGAGGAGGTGAAAATCCTTTCTCATGCGCTCAACTCGATTTTTGATATAAAGTTTCAGTCGAGTAGTGTTTACCTCAAAAGGGCTGAATTTAGGATTGCTTACCTCGACTGTCCCGTATAGGAAGACATTAAGTACCTCAAAAGTGATTTCTTCGTTTTCCTTGAGGTTTGAATTGGTCATTCAAGGGTCTTCCTTATTCAACAATACCTGATCCTCTATTTTGATGTGATTTGTTGTTCCTATCAGCTTGTTTGGGGTTTCCGTTGGTTTCACTTCGTGTGGTTCCGGTTCTTTTTTAAATTTTGTTGTCCACTCTTCTAGTTTGTCGACCTTAAGGCTTCGTTCCTCATCTAATTCTTCTTTGTTGGCACAAGGTTTAAAATCTAGCTCAGCTAGGTGATTTCGTGATGATTCCTATACAGAAGGTTGTACCAAATGGTTATCAATAAAATTATCGTTCGTACCTTTATTACTTGATGTCCTAGTTGGGTCAAGAGCTTGTAGAGTGATTGTTTCATCATCTACACGAAGTGTGAGTTCACCGAATTCTTCCTCTGTGTGGTTTTTCTTTATTGCATCAGAATATGGCACACGAGGTTGGTATTCTTTATCATTTGATGTTCTGGCCGAGTCAAGAGCTTGAAGAGTGACATCTTGTCGCCTACGCGAAATATGAGTTCACCTGCATAGATATCAATTGTAGCTCTAGCAGTTGCTAAAAAGGGTCTTCCTAAAATTAAAGGAATATTATTGTCCTCATCCATGTCTAAAACGACAAAGTCTACTGGGAATACGAATTTATCAATTTTGATTACAACATTTTCTATTATACCCCTACGAATTCTGATAGTTTTATCAGTTAATTGAACGCTCATCCTAGTTTGCTTGGGTTTCCCTAGACCTAGTTGTTTAAACAGTTTATAAGGCATAACATTTATGCTTACCCCTAAATCGGCTAACGCATTTTCTATAGATAAACTACCAATTATGCATGGAATTGTAAAACTCCCTGAATCTTCTAATTTCTTTGGTAGTCTATTTTGTAGAATTGCTGAGCACTTTGCATTAAGTTCCACATGTGATTCCTCGTCTATCCTTTGCTTTTTCGTTAACAGCTCTCCTAAAAATTTTCTAGAGTCTGGCATTTGTGAAAGAGCTTCAAGAAGAGGTAAGTTGATATGTAATTTCTATAAAAGTTTAAGAAACTTACCAAACTATTCCTCTGTATCGTCTCTCTTTAATGCTTCGGGATAAGGAATGCGAGGTTGGTATTCTTTGATTACCGGTTTTGGTTCTTCTTGTGTCACCTCCGCTTTACCGTCTTCTACCTCATTTTCTTGTTTTGAGATGGGTTCGTCTAACCTTTTACTATCATGAGCTGTGATGGCTTGGATTTGCTCCCTTGGGTTAATCTCCGTGTTACTTGGTGGACGTCCTTGCAGTTGTTTGGATATTAACTTTGCAAGTTGTTTGACTGCCTTAGTGACTTCCCTTATGACTTAGTAACTTTCTCTAATCGGTTCTTGTTCTCTTCAACCGGTGTTTGTTGAATTTTAAATGTTTTCTTAGTGTCTTGGAGACAGGTATCTGTGGTTGCCATGAATTTTGTCAGCATCTCTTCAATGTTTGACTCCTCTTCTTCTTGGTAAGGTGGTTGTTGAAAATCTGGATGAAGTTTCGGTCTTTGGCTATTTTGTTCATCCCACGAGAAATTGGGATGGTACCTCCAACCTGTATTATAAGTGTCATTATAACAATTATTTTGTGGTCTAGAATAGTTACCCGTATAGTGAGCTTGCTCGTTGTCCATGCCATATCTGTAGGGTGGGTACTCAGGATTCACCACTCCTCCTAGATTCGAGTCATATTGCATTACTGAGTGTACCTGCGAAGAATACAAACTATCAAGCTTTTTATTCATCAATTCCATCTGTGTTGATAGCATGGTTACTGTATCGAGGTTGAAAACTCCGGCTGATTTTGTCAGTTTCGTCCTTGTAACCTGCCAGTGATAATTATTTAGGGACATCCCTTCAATGAACTCGTACGCGTCTTCAGGAGTTTTGTTGTTCAAGGTTCCACCGGTGGCTGAGTCGATTAGTTGCCTCGTCGAAGGGTTTACACCATTATAGAATGTTTGGACTTGTAGCCACAAGGGTAAACCATGGTGTGGGCACCTTCTCAAAAGATCCTTGTATCTCTCCCATGCGTCGTATAATGTCTCTAAATCCATCTGCACAAACGAAGAGATATCATTCCGTAATTTGGCCGTCTTGGCCGGTGGGAAATATTTTAATAAAAATGTTTCGGTCATTTATTCCCATGTAGTGATTGACCCTCGTGGTAACGAGTTTAACTACTGTTTGGATTTATTCCTTAATGAAAAGAGAAATAACTGAAGACGTATGGCATCATCAGAAACGCCATTTATTTTGAAGGTATCGCAAAACTCTAAAAAGTTAGCTATATGAGTGTTTGGATCTTCGTCTTGCAAACCATCAAATTGAACAAACTGTTGAATCATTTGTATTGTGTTAGGCTTTAATTCAAAGTTGTTAGCAGCTATAGTAGGCCTAACAATACTTGATTTTGCTCTTATTAAATGTGGTTTAGCATAATCAAACATGGTACGTGGAGCGTTGCGTTCCCCCACATCATGGGGTTGTGGAATAGTCTCGTCCATCCCTTCAGTAGGATTGGATCTGCCTTCTTGATTTTCCTCTGTGTAATTTAGTGCTTGCCTGATTTCTCGGTGATTCCTACGAGCGGTTGCTTCAATATCACTGTCTATACTAAAGGTCCTCTTGGGTTTCTTCTAGTCATAAACTAGAGGTACTTGAAAAGAAAAGAGTAGAAAAATTAGCAAAATTACAATTTAACCTAAAAAAAATAAATTACGGAAAAAATAAAATAAAATAATGGCTAAAGTAATAAAAATAAAGTTTTCTTAATATTTTAGTTCCCAGGCAACGGCGCCAAAAACTTGATCGCTAAAATCAAAGTTTTAAAATTTATAATGAATGTGATCGAACCTGGAAACTAACTCTGACAACGATGAAAGGCAAGTGTACCTATCGAATAGTAGTATAGCTTAGGCAAGACCAGATATTAAACCCAAAGGAACCAAAAGTATTAATACTAACTTTCTTTTTATTATTTAGCCTTAAAAATAAAGTGACGTTTGTTTTAATATAAATTTGACAACGACTAAGCTAAGGACAAAGACAAAAAGAACGAATTAGTGAAATAACTTGGAAAAAGACTCAGTTGATCACGATGATACCTTCAGGAAGAATCCTCCTAGACTTCACTCGTTATCTAACCTTGAATTATATGATTTATTTACTTAGCTTGATCCGTAGGACTCCCTAACCTATGCTAAACCCTCTCTCGAGGCGAATAATGTCAACCCTAGGTTAATTAGTGGAACTCTCGTTCTCTTATAATAACCCCCTAGAATAGTAGTAAATTGATCTATGGATTCCCATATTAGGTTTCACCCTAATCCGGTAAAATCTCGTAACCCTATCTCTAGGCGTTCGATCAACTCCGCTTAATTACCTAGATCTACTCTTAAGCAGGGTCTATTCCTCTTCCACATAAGCACATCAGATTTGGATTAAGCATGCATAATTGAGAACAAACTAAGTATTTATCATAAAATTCATAAATCAAATAACAAGATTCATCTAGGTTTCATCCCCTTCAGGTATCTGAGGGGTTTAGTTCATAACTAAGAAAGAAAACATCTCAAGAGAAAAGATAAAACAAAACATAAGAAATTCCTAAAACTCCCTGAAGGAATTGAAGGAGAATTCTGCCGTCTTGAGTATAATTTCGGCTTCTTGGGATGGATAAACTGGCTATCTTCAAGCGATTCCCACAATTCTTACCTTTCCGGCTTGGCTCCTTGGCCTAGCTCGCCTCCGATTTCAGCTTCTGCCAAACTCCCCTTTCAAGTTGCCCCCTTGGGTGTTTATATAGACTTTGTGATGCCTTACTTGGCCCCTAAGTATCCTAATTTAAATAGAATTTCTGCTAGGTGTTTGAATAGGCTTTGGAATGTGTTTCTTTGCCTCCAAGTATCCTTTCCCGAATGAAATTATTCATTCTGACGACAGAGGCACGGCCATGTAGCACGCCCGTGTAGATCAACTTCAGGCCGTGTTCAGATTCTTTAATGAGGCACGGTCGTGTAATTCGGGGGAGAGGCCGTGCTCTAGGTGTTTGACGAGACACGGCCGTGTGGACTTTTGGCCAGGCCGTGTCGATTTCGTGCCAAGGCCCATTTTACTCTGTTTTGGGCCCATTTTACGTTCTTTTCATCCTCGGGTGCTTTCCTAGGTATAAGACATGGAAAGAAAGGATTAAGAGCACCTTTTTACATAAATCGAGGCTTAAATTATCCAAAAGCATGCTAAATGTGGGTCTAAAATATGTTACTTTTATAGTTTATCAGATGTGAAATTCGAGTGGTTTGATAAATGTCAGTAGAGTTTTGATAGATTGAAAGCTTTATTGACTGAAGCACCTGTGTTAGTTCAACTTGAATCGGGTAAGGAATTTTTTAATTTACAGTGATGCATCATTGAATGGTTTAGGCTGTGTTTTGATGCAAGAAGGCAAAGTAATAGCTTATGCTTCTAGATAGCTAAAACCGCATGAAAGAAATTATTCAATACATGATTTGAAGTTAGCAGCTATGTGTTTACATTGAAAATTTGACGACACTATTTGTTTGGTGAAAAATTTCACATATTCATCGATTACAAGAGCTTGAAGTATCTGATGACGCAAAAAGACTTGAACTTGAGACAGTGTAGATGGCTTGAGTTATTAAAATATTATGATTTGGTTATCAATTATCATATAGGAAAGGCCAATGTGGTTGCTGATGCTCTGAGTAGGAAATTTCTGTTTGCTTTGTGAGCAATGAATACCCAGTTAACTTTGTCTGATGATGGTTCAGTCATAGCTAACTTAAAAGCTAAACCAATACTCCTACAACAGATTTGTGAAGCTCAAAAGAGTGATGATGAATTACAAGCCAAAATGGTACAATGTGAGTCAAATTCTGATTCAGAATTTAAGATTGGGTCTCATGACTGCTTATTGTTCAGAGGCAGAATATGTGTACCGAAGAATTCTGAACTTGTACAGAGGATTTGTATAAAGCTCACAATGGTACAATGTCTATTTATCCTAGTAGTAACAAATTGTATAATGATTTGAAAATGATATACTGGTGGCCGGGAATGAAACGTGACATTTTTGAATTTGTATCAAAATGTTTGATATGTCAACAGTAAAAAATGAACACCAGGTACCTTTAGGATTATTACAGCCAGTTACGATACTGAAATGGAAATGGGAAAGAGTTACTGTAACAGCCCACTTTTAGTGAAATCGAAATAATGGTTTCGGGACCACAAATCCGAGCCGAAAATAAAATTTATTTTTATTTTATTGTATGGTCCGTATTATGATAGAGATGTCATGTGAAAATTCTGATAAGAAAATTTTACCGATTAAGTGCTTAATTGCATGATGAACTAAATTGCATAAAATGCAAAAGTTGAATTCTAGTAGCTAGAAGGATTAAATAGCTATGGAATTCAAAACTTGAGGTCCTTATATGGTAATTAGACCATTAAATAAAAGTATGTAGATATTTTGGTGACTCATCCATGGAAATTTAGAAAAAGGGCAAGGACTAAATTGGAAATTAAAATAATTTAATTAATTAAAAGATTATAACAGAATTTTCATCTTATTTTATATCATCTTCAACCCCAAAATATATGGAAACCCTAGGAGAGAGTGAAGAAACTTTCTTGGCTTAATTGGGTAAGGTTTTTAGTAATTTTGATAATTTTAAAACCAAGATAGCTTAATCTATCTATTTAGGGGATCAATCTGAAAAGTTATCAAAGTATGGAAATTAGGTCATGAATGAATATGCTGAAAATTTGAAATTTATGGCAGAAAATGAAAGGTTGTTGATAGATAAACAACTTTTACAAAGTGATTTTTGATGGAAACATGAATTAGGGATTGAAATGTAAAGTTGTTGATAGAAAATTTGTAAATTTTATAGAATATATGTTCTATAAATTCTATATTGAAATTTCTGGTAGGCTTGGAATAAATTTCATTTTCCGAGCATAGGGACGAAATTGGAGTTTATGGAAAAGTTGGGGGCAAAATGGTAATTTTTCCTAGTATGTAAATTGAGTCCACTTGAATATGAAATGTGATAAATTGATGAATAAATTCATTTATATAGATCCAGAAAACACAAATTCGAGGTTAGACCGAGGAAAAGAAAAAGTTTTGGATTAGTAGATTTTTAAACGCGAACAAGTGTCGAGGTAAGTTCGTGTAACTTAATCGAGCAAGTAGATATGTTAAATTGAATGTTGTGTTTGTATGGAATGTGACTTATATTGATGTGAATTATTTGATTGCTATAATGGAGAATTAAATACATTTTTGAAATGGTGAAAAAGGGTTAAGTTCCGTTTGAATATTGAATTCCAATGAATATATGTGCTTTCCCGAAATGAATGAGGTCCTGCATTTGTTGCTGACGGGATTTGGCTCGGATGAGTAATCTTACTGACCTTGTTATAGAAAAGATTTAGCCCGGACGGGTAATCCTGATATAATTCCTCTCGAGCATATGTTACAATTAGGATTTAGCCTGGACTGGTAATCCTAATTGAGCTCTTCTAAGAAAACGTTACATAAAGGATTTAGCCTGGACTGGTAATCCTGTTATACGATATGTGGCTCGAGAGTATGTTCTTTGATTAAGAGCCTTAATGGATACTCTTGAATAAGAATTGATGGGTTATTGAATTGTACACCTTGAGTGTACTACCTGAGTATCCATCGGAATCTTAATGATTCAACTGAAAAAACTCTTGGCATGATAAGAGAATTATGGGATGAAATGAATAATGTCTTAAAGGAATATAATATGATGAGCTCATCTATGCTTACTTGAAGCATATGTGAATATTTATGTGACTAACTTGTTTGATTGAGTGTAAGTGTTTAGGTAAATTTGCCAAATTGATGAAAAGCATGTTATTGAATGCTTAATGTAAATAAACGTGAATTGGTAAGTTTTAATTTCGGTTATACGGACTTACTAAGCATGTAATGCTTACTATATTTTATTTTCCCTATTTTATAGTGCTCGAAAGCTCGCAAAGGTTGGAAATCGATTGGAGCATCATCACACTATCCACTAGCTTATTTTGGGTATATATAGTAAAATCATTTTGGTATAATGGCATGTATAGGCTAATTTGGCCATTGTTGGCTTGAAAATGATGCTTGTAATCTAGCAATTGGAATGGCTAGTAACAATTTATTTTGATATACTTATAATATTATAATATGGTAGCTACATATATGTCAAGTAGTTGATCAAATTATGTCTAAAATATGGACTAAACCAAGGTAACTATATAAACATATACGCTTGTACTGATATGCCATGTTGAATGATAGAGTTTGCTTAATTTGAATGCTTGAAAAAACTGGTATTTGCATGTGAGTTTTAGTGCAAGTCATTGGTATGATTTTGGGTGAGAAATGAAGTTAGAAATGGCTTTATTTTGTCCACACGGGTAGACAAACGGGCGTGTGTCTTGATCGTGTATGACACACGGCCTGGCACATGGGCATGTGGTTTGGCCGTGTGTCCCCTACACCTTAAATTCGAGAAAACAAAATGCTCAAAATTGAGCACACGGGCAGAGGCACAGGCGTGCGTCTTAGCCATGTGTGCTACACGACTTAGAACACGGGGGTGTGTATTGGCCATGTGAAACTGGCACCAAATTTCAAAAAATAGAATTAACCACACGGCCTAACACAAAGGCGTGTGGCCGGCTGTGTGGTGCAAGTCAGAGAGCTACCTAGTTTCGAACATGGCCTGTAGCACGGGCGTGTCCTAGGGTCACATGGGCATGTCCCTTGGACCACACTGGCGTGTGAGCCCTGTAACTTAGAAAATTTTTGAAATTTTACGAAAAATTCTTAGAGTTTTCGATTAAGTCCCAAATTGATTCCAATGCTCATATTGGGCCTCGAGGGTCCATTTAAGGGATGTTATGAATAATCTCAAAAAATGAACAGTGATTGACATGGTTTATCTGTAAATGTTCTGTAAACTCCAGTAATGCTCCGTAACTCTGTTCCGGTGATGGATACAGGTTTGGGGTGTTAAAGTTACTATGGACTTTGTATCAGGGTTACCCTTATCTCTGAAAAAGAAGGATGCTATCTGGGTAATTGTTGACCTGTTGACAAAGTCTACACACTTTATTCCGGTAAGTATGGGTTTCTCCCTGGATAAATTGGCTGACTTATATGTTTCTGAGATTATTAGATTACAGGGTGTGCCAGTTTCTATTATTTCAGATAGGGATCCCCAGTTTACATCCTAATTCTAGAATAAGTTGCAATAAGCTCTAGGTACACAATTACATTTCAGCACCGCATTCCATCCTCAGACTGATGGACAATTCAAATGTGTGATACAAATTTTAGAGGTTATGCTTTGAAGTTGTGTTTTGGAATTCGAAGGTAATTGGGAAAAATACCAACCTTTGATTGAATTTGCATATAATGATAGTTATCAATCGAGCATTAAAATGGCACCATACGAGGCTTTGTATGGTCGTAAACGTAGAACCCCGTTGTACTGGACAAAACTCAGTGAGAAAAAGATAGAAGGGGTTGATTTAGTTCATGAGACTAATGAAAAGGTGAAAGTAATTTCGGATAGTTTGAAACCAGCCTCTGATCGTCAAAAGTCTTATGCTGATCTTAAACAAAAAGAGATAGAGTTTCAAGTCGGAGACAAGCTATTCTTGAAAGTATCGCCTTGGAAGAAAGTTCTCTGGTTTGGCCGTAAAGGAAATTTGAGTCCACGATTTATTAGACCATATGAAAACATTGAAAGAATTGGACCTGTTGCATACAGGTTGGCATTACCACTAGAGCTTAATAGAATTCATAATGTGTTTCACGTGTCCATGTCACGACGGTATCGATCAGATGCTTCACACGTTATATCTCCAACAGAATTAGAATTTCAACCTAACATGACTTACAATGAAGAACCGATTAAAATCCTAGCACGAGAGACAAAAGAATTAAGAAATAAAAAGGTAGCTTTAGTAAAAGTTCTTTGGAAATGACATGGGATTGAAGAAGCTACCTGGGAAATGGAGGATATGATGAGAAAGCAGTACCCGAACCTTTTTACTGGTAAGATTTTTGAGGACGAAAAATTTTGAGGGGGAGAGTTGTAACTGTAATAGCCCTATTTTGGGCCTAGTCGAAACAGTGGTCTCGGGACCACAAATTCGACATAGAAAAGTTCATTTTTTTAATATTTTTATGGTCTACGATTTCACGAAACAATTTCGTGAAAATTTCGTTCGAAAATTTTGACATTTAGGCACTCAATTTAGTCAAAAGGACTAAATTATAAAAAGTGCAAAAGTTGAGTTCTACATGCTAGAGGTGTTTAATTGCTATGAAATTTTAAATAGAAGGTCCTTAGATGGTAATTAGACCATTTGTTAAGATGGTGGAAAAAAATGGACACGGTGAGATAAAATTTCAAAGTTTTAAATGAAGGGCATTTTGGTCATTTGGTTAATAAAAGAATAAAAAGGGAAAATAAAGCCAAAATTTTGTCCATCTTCTTCAACCTTGGCCAAATTTTACAAGACACCATAGCTAGGGTTTTCTTCAACGTCCAAGCTTGATTTTAAGTACATCCTAGTCCCATTTTTATGCTCTTTACGTTTTTGAAGTCATATTCACCCGATCTTTCTATTTCTACCATTATTTCGAAGTAGGGTTCATGTTTGAAATTTGACCTATGTATGACATGCACGTGTTTTGATGTTATATTGTAGAAAATGAAAGTTTGATGTGTAATAAACAACTTTTACTGAGTGATTTTTCATGAAAATACCTAAAAAGGACTTATTTGTAAAAAGTTGTAAAATGGGTCGTAAAAATCTGATTTGATGAAAAATGTGGGCTGATATGAGCATGTATATGGTTCGGCTAGGCTTGGGTAACAAAGAAATTGAATGCATTTCGATTTATGAGCCTAGGGACTAAATTGTAAAAATGTAAAACTTAAGGGGCAAAAAGGTAATTTTACCATAATGGGATGTTTGGACTGATTTGAGTAATGTGAATATTAAATAAGCTAAATTTTCTATTATATATCAATAAAATGAAGTTTGGACCTTGATCGTGGAAATAATAAGGTGTTTGACGATTAAATCCTTTCCTACTATTTTTGTACCGAGCATCGTTATTTATGATTTAACTGCTTTAGTATTGCATGAATTGTGATTTACTCTTTGAATGTAATTCGACAAAGTTTCGGCAAGTGAGAAATATCCCATTTGAACCTTAGGAATAGATAGGATACAAATTTCATGACATTAGGTTTATTTGAGATTAGGATATGGCATCGATATGAGACTTCGTGTACGACCATAGCTGGGCTATTGGCATCGATATGAGATCCCATGTAACTACGTGTGTGAGATTTCCCGAGTATCCTTTAATATTCCAAGTGGTTCAACGGGAAACTTAACGGCAATGTTAAAGTTAGGGAAGACTATGGTATGTTGTGAAAGATTATGGTAAGTTACAAGTTGGTACAGGTATGTACATCAAACTCATGCTTAATGAGCTCGAATCAGTATAGTTTGATGGAGTAAGTTATGATGTTAAGGTTGTAATAACATCTATGCTAAGCTTGATTATGAAATTTACAATGACATTTATGTTCATTTACTTCATGTTAAATATATGTTAAAGTGTGTTTATAATGCCTATTATTTGCATAGGAACTTACTAAGCTTTAAACCTTACTCCCTTTCTTTTTCCCTTGTCTTATAGTGTCACCAAGCCAGCTTGGGGATCGAAGACGGTAAGAGATCCATTCACACTATCAAATTATCGGTTTGGGTACCTATGAATTCAATATTTTGAGTTATGGCATGTATAGGGACTTGGTCTTTTTGTTATGTGACATAGTTGATTTGGCCAAATGTGTTAGCTTATGTTAGTTGACAATTCAATTTGTAAATGGCCATTGATATTGGCTAATATTGGTTAAGTATATATGCATATAATGATGTCTTTCATGGATGTGGATTCTGCATGGTTTGAGATGGTAAGTTTGAGATGTTGTATGTGAATGATATATTGATATCTTGTTTGTGCTTGAATTAGTTGTATGAATATGCTTGGATTGGTGCAATGTCTTGTTGTGTAGGTTGGTGCATGGAACGGTGGCAAAAATGCTTGGTAAATAGCTATATAATTGTCCATATGGGTAGACACACGGGTGTGTGTCTAGGCCACATGCGACACATGGTCTGCCCCATGGGCATGTGTTTCGGCTGCGTGTCCCTTGCACCTTAATTGTTGCAAAATAGAATGCTCAGTAATGAGCACATGGGCAGAGACACAGGCATGTGCCTCAGCTATGTGGACCGCACGGCCTCGAACACGGGCGTGTGCCCTGGCCGTGTGAAGTCTGCACCTATTTTATTAAAAATCATGAAAATATAATCGATCACACAGCCTAAGCACACGGGCATGTGACTTGGCTATGTGATCTCAAATTGATGATGATGTCATAAACAGAATGCTTCCGAATTTGAATACGGCCTGAAGCACAGGCGTGTCTTAGGGTCACACGGGAGTGTCTCGAACCCACACGGGTGTGTGACCCCTTTTTCATGAAAAGGTTCCTAAGTTTTCCAAAAGATTCCAAAGTTCTCGATTTAGTCTCGAACCACTTTCGAAGCATGTTTTGGGCCTCATAGGCTTGTTTTAGGGACGATATGGATGTTTATGAAAAGTTGTAAATCTGAGTGGAAATTCATGTCTTGGTTTTGAATGTTTGCTTATGAATAAGTCATGTAATGCCTCATACCCTATTCCAGGGTCAGATACAGGTAAGGGGCGTTACATTTAGTGGTATCACAGTGCGGTTTAGTCGATTCTCGAACAAACATAGCATGTGTAAGAGTCTAGCTATACATGCCATAAATGAACTGTGATATTGTGATGACTCCTGACAATTGTAAATTGTGTTTTCATATAGTAATTGATACTATCCCGCCTCGGTAATGCGAGTCGAGTCGTGTAGTTGCCCAATTATTAAAATGAGAAGTATCCTTCGATTTAGAATAAAGGGGTTAAATTTGGATAAGTGTGGTGTTTAGTTTCCAAAAGAGGTACACAATGGCTAGGTAAGATATGTGATGGATTCGACTAAGCAAAGAGACTAAGGTGATTTGAAGATAGAAATGTGGATGACTCAAATGGCTTTAAGGTCAAGAAAGAACCAGTACTAGATGGAGTACTAACCCAAATCTTATAAGACACTTAAAGGTGGGTAGAAGGATAGATAAACCGTGACCCACTATCTATATGGAGATAGGAACCAATCGGTATAAGGGTGAACGCCACACTTGAAAGAGTAATAAGTTCAAATGAATCAGATTGACGCCACAAGAATAACATGATAAGTCAATTGAGTCACAAAAGAACAAAGGGAGTTGAATTACTCACAATTGCTGTAAATTTCATAAAGAGTAAGTAAATTGTCTAACCAAAAAATGTTCACAAATCAAGCTATTTATAGCCAAATACAAGGTCTAGCCCAAAAGTCAATTAGGAAGCTAAATGGGCAGCATGTAGCAGCTTAACGAAGCTGAAAGCTTCCTTGAACTTTCCTAGTAGCTTCCTTGAAGGTTCCAAGGCCTTGGGGACGTTAATGGACAGTCCTTGGTGAGTCCAATCAGCTGAAATTAAATGAAGCAATTTGGGTGAGCTGAAAAGGTGTGGGCAGATTCATGCTTCAGCCGAATAGTCACATTCCTCTCCCTTGGTGTTTGCATGCATGCTTGGTCATGAAGAATACTTCAAGTCCATGAATGTCCAGCCTTTAAGATCCCTTCAATCCCCCTTGGACGTTCATGAATGAGAAGATGCCATGCATGTCCTTTAATTGACTTTTTATGGCACCCTGAGCACATGAATGGGCAGTTTGTATTTAACTGATTCAGCCCCTACTTTCGATACATGTATATGCTGGTACATTGGCGTAATTCAATGTCTTTGTAGGTGCATGGATGAGTCAATGATTCTTCAAATTTGTCCCCCTAGCTGATGCATGATCATTGTGGTTCAATGTGCAGAATTAATAAGTTGCTCCTCCCTTGGACGTGCATGCATATTTCCCTTTGTTTATGCTGTCCATGTATGTTCCTGAAACAGAATTAAAGTCAGCAAATTAATTCCAGCTAGGACATAATAAATTGGGCTGGGCAAATTTAATTCAAACATGGATTTAGTTTGTCTAAAACTTGGACAAATTAAAAAAATATGACTAGGACACATTAAACTCTAATTAAGTTGTGGAAAGTTAAGACACTTATTAAATGCGGCAGCAGCTAAGAAATATTAAAAATATGTATTAAACTTGACAAATTAAAGGCATGTATTAAAATAAAACACATTATGAGCTGAAACTAAATTAACTAAATTAAATAATTTATTTAATTCCAATAACTTAAAAATGCATAAAATAAAAAAAAGATGGAAACGAGGTCAATGAGCTAAAATCGAGCTAAATTGAGCTCAACGAGCTGAGTTCGAGTTAGGTTAGCTTGCGAAAGATGGCAAGCCTCGCTTGGTGAGTTGAACCAAGGCCATTCTCGGGCATGGCTATATCATCCCGTCCCTCTTTAAAGCGATTTGTCCTCAAATCGGGCCACTTGCTCGAGAAATATCTTTCTTTGTCACGAGCCTCTTGGTTGATGAATTTGATAGAAATGCTCTCAAGAACCTGAGATTCACAAATACCTCAAAAAGAGAACAGGTTGTTTGCATACCCTCCCTCTTTAGGAGGAGACCATTTCGAGGTGTCACCTACACAAATATGAAAGAGTTTAGTGACACAAGAAATTATAATCTCAATAGAACGTTTCAGAATCTTATTCAAAAATTGAGCAAATAAGCCAATGCCAGGATCAAAAACAGAATTTGATTACCTTTCTGCAATGAATCAAAAAGTTCATCGATGACATCAAAACAGAACCACAAAGCATATGAGAGTTATAATTTTGGACAACAAAGATCCATGTCTCAAATCCTTTGAGCAGTTATACAGAACCAAAACTTTGATTTAGCATTTGCAACTTATCACACTTCAACAACTTTGTTTTCAAATTTAAGGACAAAAGATCAAGCAAGCACAAATGGTTCACACATCTATTCACATAACATTCAGAGTGCTCATTTTCTCTCAATAATGATTCAGAATAACTAAGCTTTCGATAGTCATAGTCTCGAAAATCAAAATCCATTGATTCAAATCCCTTGATTAATAATAAAGAATAATACTCACCGGGATCAAAAACGAAGTTTTTGCTTACCATTTCACATTGACTTGAATATTTCTTGGCTGGTAGCTTGGTAGAAACATGAAACAAACTACAGTTATAAGTATGCAATTCATGTTCGAATCCCTTAACCACAATATGGAGCAATTTCTAGAATCATAAATCAAATTTTGACTTTGCAAGCTAACAATGTTCACATGCTTTGTCTTTACGCATAGCAATAAAATTCGAAGAAGATGAGAAAGTTAAACATATTTATTCAAAACAAAATTACAGTACTTACCTTTACTTAGCAACAACTTAAGATAACTTGCTCTAGGCTTAAACACATGATTTTGGTCGTTCATTGTCAAAAACAACAAAGGCTTTTCTTTCATCAACAACTCACATACATGAAACAAAGAACATGTGAGCATACAAACATTCAAACAGTCATATATCTCAAGTTTCTTTCGAACAAACTTACACAAATATGCGAAATTTACACAACGAATCAGAAACGTCTCACCACCATCACAAACAACTGGACTAGGAGTTTTACATTGAAACTTTTTAACACACAAGTTCAAAAATTGTTTGTGTTGATTCATACTTACTTCACCAACACACTTGTCAACGCGGTAATTTTCGTTAGAGAAACTCGTCTTGCCATCTTTTAAAACGGACGCATCAACATTAAACAACGAATGGCAGTTAACCATAGTAGCTACATTATCACAAACATTAAAGTGGGATGGTGCAGACTTAAACATCATAGAACCCTCACCTTGCTTACCTTTAAGCACCGGTGGACTAGGGTCATCTATGTTCTTACCTTTCTCGATCAACTTGAACCGCCTCTCATCGGGAAGGTAATAAAACTGGAACTTATTAATCAAATCTTTGGAAACTTGAAAAGAAACAACACGAGAAAAATTCACATGTTGGTTAGTGAATACATTCCTCACTTTTTCTTAGTCTCGTGTATCTTTTTCTATCGTTTCTTCAAGCTCTCTTTCTTTTTCAACATCACTCATTTCTTCCACACTTTATTTTATTTCTTCAATCTCAATTTCTTTTTCAATTTTCTTTTTCTCCTCACATTCGTTTTCGCTCTCAATCTCTTTTTCCTTTCTTTCGTTCTCTTTTTCTTTTTCAATTTCTTTTTCTTTCACTTCTCTTTTCCTTTTTTCGATTTTGTTTAAGATCTGCTTATTCTCTCGCATCAACTTCTCTTGTCTCTCTTTTCTTTTTATTTCTTTTTCTCGCTTCCTTTCGTTACAAGATGAAGATAAAATGAAAAAAATCAGAATGAGATGATTTCTGTCGGGTTTGAATGGAAGGATTTACATTCGGATCGCGTTCACTTCTTCGTAAGGACTCCTCCGTGGATGAATACCTTGATACATATGAAGAATGACCTGTACTTTCTCGTTCGTCACCAAAATAGGCTTCAAACTCGAAACTTATTCGATTTCGTCCAGAATTCCTTAATGAATAAGAGCCACGATATAGATCTCTTCCCAAATAGTCATTGGACGATTGTTTTCTTGATAACCTAGACTCCATCTTTTGAATTGGAGAAAGTCATTCCCGTTGGTCTCTTTCCTCCAATCGGTCCAATCATTCGTGCAACCTTTCAAACTTAGAGGTCACGATCCTACGCATCTCTTGCATTACATATTGGAACTTCGATTCTAAAAACTCTTCCCGTAACATGATTTTATTGCTGAAAAGAAAAGTGATTAGAACAAAACAATAGTAAATACCTCACCAAAAAATCTCACGTTTCACTCACAAAGAAAAACTGGTTGGCACTCACACTCGTGTTTGCGCTCATTAAATGGCTTTTTCTACACTCGAATGCTCTCTCAACACTCATGCCTTTTACTACTCAATTCACCTCTCTAAGTTCGTAAATAACTCGCTTAGTCCTACCAAAAACTTGTGGGTCGACTTAAAAGAAGGTTTTGCAAAGGTAGTGATAAAATGGGTGTGGGTGGGCTGAAAAGAAAGATATTTGGTTATTAAGTGTGGCATGAAAGGTTGGATGATAGTAGAAGGGAATTTACTGATCGGGAAAAAAAAATACAAATTTTCAACACTTTCATTTTTTTTATAACTTCGAATGTCTCTCATTTCTTTCCAAGATGAATACATTCAAAACACTTGTACAATCACTTATACATGAAATAATAATAATTATATATTTTTTTATTTTTTTATTTTGTAAATTTTTTTGATTTTTTTGATTTTTTTATTTTTTTTCAAATACTTACTCCGGCACTTCACTAACATCCGTACTCCTCGATTTTTGCTAGCTCTGATACCAAATGATATTATCCCACCTCGGTAATGCGAGTCGAGTCGTGTAGTTACTCGATCGTCAAAATGAGAAGTATCGTTTGATTTAGAATAAAGGGGTTAAATTTAGATAAGTGTGGTGCTTAGTTTCCAAAAGAGGTTCAAAGTGACTAAGTAAAAAATGTGATGGATTCGGCTATGCAAAGAGACTAAGGTGATTTGAAGATAGAAATATGGATGGCTCGAATGGCTTTAAGGTCAAGAAAGAACCAGTACTAGATGGAGTACTAACCCAAATCTTATAGGACACGTAAAGGTGGGTAGAAGGATAGATAAACCGTGACCCACTATCTATATGGAGATAGGAACCAATTGGTATAAGGGTGAACGCCACACTCGAAAGAGTGATAAGTTCAAATGAATTAGATTAACGCCACAAGAATAACTTGATAAGTCAATTGAGTCACAAAAAAACAAAGGGAGTTGAATAACTCACAATTGCTATAAATTTCATAACGAGTAAGTAAATTCTCTAACCAAAAAATGTTCACAAAACAAGCTATTTATAGCCAAATACAAGGTCTAGCCCAAAAGTCAATTAGGAAGCTAAAAGGGCAGCATGTAGCAGCTTAATAAAGCTGGAAGCTTCCTTGAACTTTCCTAGCAGCTTCATTGAAGGTTCCAAGGCCTTGGGGACGTTAATGGACAGTCCTTGGTGAGTCTAATCAGCTGAAATTAAATGAAGCAATTTGGGTGAGCTGAAAAGGTGTGGGCAGATTCATGCTTTAGCCAAATAGTCACATTCCTCTCCTTTGGTGTGTGCATGTGTGCTTAGTCATGAAGAATACTTCAAGCCCATGAAGGTCCAACCTTTAAGATCCCTTCAATTCCCCTTGGACGTTCATGAATGAGAATATTCCATGCATGTCCTTTAATTGACTCTTTATGGCGTCTTGAGCACATGAATGGGCAGTTTGTATTTAACTCATTCAGCCCCTACTTTCGATACATGTATATGCTGGTACATTGGCGTAATTCAATGTCTTTGTAGGTGCATGGATGAGTCAATGATTCTTCAAATTTGTCCCCCAGCTGATGCAAGATCATTGTGGTTCAATGTGTAGAATTAATAAGTTGCTCCTCCCTTGGACATTTATGCATATTTCCCTTCATTTATGCCGCCCATGTATGTTCCTGAAACAGAATTAAAGTCAGCAAATTAATTCCAGCTAGGACATAATAAATTGGGCTGGGCAAATTTAATTCAAACATGGATTTAATTTGTCTAAAACTTGGACAAATTAAAACAACATGACTAGGACACATTAAACTCTAATTAAGTTGTAGAAAGCTAAGACACTTATTAAATGCGGCAGCAGCTAAGACATAATAAAAATATGTATTAAACTTGACAAATTAAAGGCATTTATTAAAATAAAACACATTATGAGCTGAAACTAAGTTAACTAACTCAATTAAATAAATTATTTAATTCCAGCAACTTAAAAACGCATAAAATAAAAAAGATGGAAACGAGCCCATTGAGTTGAAATCGGGCTAAGTTGAGCTCAACGAGCTGAGTTCGAGTTAGGCCAGCTTGCGAAAGATGGAAAGCCTCGCTTGGTGAGCTGAACCAAGGCCGATCTCAGGCATGGTCGTATCAGTAATGGATCCCAATCGAGCTGAGGCTGATGAAGTCGAGAGTAATGCGCCGGCTCCTGCTCAAGGGGCAGTGTCGTCTGATAGTAGACCACCTACAGTTAGTCAGGGAGAAGGAGGCAGGGAAGCCTTTCTCCATATGATGAATGAGTGGTATACAGAATTTGTTCGAACAAATCCGAATGCCCAACGTCCTCCACCCCCACCCATTCCTCGACCAGTTCTCGTAGCCCCACAAGGTATGAACTTTGTAAGAATGACTAATCCCTCGGTTGATAAGATCCAAAAGCATGACGCTGAAGATTTTAGAGTGAATGTGGATGATGATTCCGAGAGAGCCGAGTTTTGGCTCAAAAACTCCATCAGGGTATTTGATGAGTTGTCCTGCACACCTGATGAGTCTTTAAAGTGAGCTATCTCGCAATCTAAGAGATTATGCATACCATTGGTGGAATACACTTGTATCTGCAGTTCCAAGAGAAAGGGTCACCTGGGACTTCTTTCAAGAGGAGTTCCAAAAGAAGTATATTAGCCAACGATTCATCGACCCAAAATGTAAAGAATTTCTTGAGCTGAAATAGGGTCGTATGACAGTGATCAAATATGAGCGAGAATTTGTTAGGCTGACCAAATACGCTCGAGAATGTGTTTCTATAGAGGCTATTATGTACAAAAGACTTGAAGATGGATTGAATGAAGATATTCGTGTGTTAGTCAGGATTTTAGAGCTAAAAAAGTTTGTGGTATTGGTTGAACGGGCTTGTAAGGCCGAAGAATTGAACAAAGTGAAGAGGAAAGCTGATCTTGAAGCTAGAGACTTGAGGAAAAGACCGATGAGTAAGTCATTTCAATCACAGTCTAAGAAATCAAAAGAGATGTATTCTCGTTTGAATGTTTCAAGAGGGTATTCACGCAGAGATAATGAGAAACAACATTTGAGTTTTAAATCTCAAGCTACTTCGATGGCAAGTGTGGGTAATGTAAAGTCTAACAGACCCGGATGTCAACAATGTGAAAGAAGACATCCCGGTGAGTGTCGGATGAATGGTCGGACTTGTTTCAAGTGTGGCTCTCAAGAGCACTTTATCTGAAATTGTCCTGAAATGGCTAAGAAGGAAAAATTTCAAAGTGTGAGGCCGAGTAATACTGCTAATAGAGGTAGGCCACCGAGAAATACTAGAAATGGAGCTACTAGTAAAGGTGTGACAAAGGATACAACTGTGAGATCCGAAGCTCGAGCACTTGCTAGAGCTTATGCCATCCGTGCTCGAGAAGAAGCGACATCTCCCGATGTTATCACTGGTACTTTTTCTCTCTATAATACTAATGTAGTTGCATTGATCAATCCTGGATCGACGCATTCTTATGTATGTGTGAAATTGGTAGCTAGTAAGAGCTTGCCTGTTGAGTATACTGAGTTTGTTATTAGAGTGTCAAACCCCTTAGGCAAACATGTACTAGCTGATAGAGTTTACAAGATTTGTCCATTAATGATTCGAGGTCACTATTTTCCGGATAATTTAATGTTGTTTCCATTTGATAAATTCGATATTATTTTGGGCATGGATTGGCTGACATTGCATGATGCCATAGTGAACTATAAAAGAAAGATTATTGAACTGAAATGTGAAAGTGGTGAAATTCTTTGGATTGATTCAGATGAATCGAGTGAGTTACCTATTATGATTTCTTCAATGACTGGCCAAAGATATGTAAGAAAAGGCTATGAAGCTTACCTTGCTTATGTGTTGAATACAAAAGAATCTAAATTGAAAGTTGAATCAGTGCCAATAGTTTGTGAATATCCAGAGGTGTTCCTGGAAGAGCTACCTTGATTACCTCCAGTTAGAGAAATTGAGTTTGGTATTGACTTAGTACCAGGGACCTCGCCGATATCTATTGTTCTATATAGAATGGCTTCGACATAACTGAAAAAGTTAAAGACTGAGTTGCAAGAGTTGACAGATAAGGGTTTTGCGAGACCAAGTTATTCTCCCTGGGATACTCCAGAATTGTTCATAAAGAAGAAAGACGGGACTATGAGACTTTGTATAGATTACCAATAGCTCAATAAGCTAACCATTAAGAACAAGTATCCTTTCCCGAGGATTGATGATTTATTTGACCAACTGAAAGGAGCGACAGTGTTCTTGAAGATAAATTTGAGATCTGGTTACTATCAATTGAGAGTAAAAGAGTTGGATGTGCCAAAAACTGATTTCATAACAAGGTACGGACACTATGAATTTCTTGTCATGCCTTTTGGGTTAACGAATGCTCCTGCAATTTTTATGGACCAAATGAATCGAATCTTTAGACTGTATTTGGACAAGTTTGTAGTTGTTTTTATTGATGACATACTGATTTATTCTCGTAATGAATTCGAGCATGCCGAACACTTGAGAACTGTTTTGCAAACTTTGAGTGATAAGAAGTTGTATGCATAGTTCAGTAAAAGTGAGTTTTGGCTCTAAGAAGTCAGATTTTTAGGACATATTGTCTCAGGTGATGGTATTTGGGTTGATCCAAGTAAGATTTCGGCAATTATTGATTGGAAACCACCAAGGAATGTATCTAAAGTTAAAAGCTTTTTGGGCTTAGCCGGTTACTACTGCCAATTTTTCAAAGGGTTTTCGATGATTGCTGCCTCTATGACCAAGCTGTTGCAAAAATATGTCAAATTTGTATGGTCTAAAAATTGTTAGCAAAGTTTTGAGAAGTTGAAAGATTTATTGATTGAGGCACCGGTTTTAGTGCAACCTGAACAGGGAAAGGAGTTTTAATTTATAGCGACACGTCACTGAATGGATTGGGATGTGTGTTGATACAAGAGGGCAAAGTGATAGCCTATGCCTTGAGACAATTGAAGCCACATGAGAATAATTAACCGACGTATGATTTAGAACTAGCTGCTATTGTGTTTGCCTTGAAAATTTGGATACATCATTTGTATGGTGAGAAATGGCATGTTTTTACTGATCACAAGAGTTTGAAGTACTTGATGACTCAAAAGTATTGGAACTTACGGCAACGAAAATAGCTTGAGTTACTGAAAGACTATGAGTTGGTGATTGACTATCACTTAGGTAAAGCGAATGTGGTCGCCCTTGAGTAGGAAACCTTTGTTTGCTTTGAGGGCGATGAATACATGGTTGACTTTGTCCAGTAATGGTTTGATTCTAGCCGAGGTGAGAGCTAGACTGTTGTTCCATCAATAGATTTGTGAAGCTCAGAAATGTGACAATGATTTGCAAACTAAGAGAGCTTAGTGTGAATCGGGCAGTGATTCAGATTTTCATATCAGATCCAATGGTTGTGTGATGTTTCGAGGTAGAATATGTGTACCGAAAAATGATGAACTTATTCTAAAAATTCTCTGTAAGGCACATAATGGTTGCTTTTCTGTGCATCCAGGTAGTACGAAAATGTATAACGATTTGAAGGCATTGTACTGGTGGCCAAGTATGAAATGAGATATTTCAAAGTTTGTTTCGAGATGCTTGGTTTATCAACAAGTGAAAGCTGAACACCAAGTACCTTCGGGTTTACTTCAACCAGTGATGGTACCCAAATGGAAATGGGACAGAGTTACGATGGATTTCGTAACGGGTTTACATTTGATCCCGAAAAAGAAAGATGCCTTCTGGGTTGTTGTCAATAGATTAACGAAATTGACTCATTTTATTCCAGTACGTACCAATTATCTGCTTGATAAGCTAGCTGAGTTGTACATTTCTGAGATTGTAAGATTGCACGGGGTGCCTACTTCGATTATTTTGGATAGAGATCCGAGGTTCACTTCAAGACTTTGGAAGAAGCTACAAGAGGCTTTGGGTACGAAATTGAATTTTAGTACTGCATTTCATCCACAGACGGTCAATCCAAAAAGGTAAGTTAGATACTTGAAGATATGATTTGATGCTGTGTTCTAGAATTTGAGGGTAGTTGGGAAAAATATCTACCATTGGTCGAATTTGCCTATAACAATAGCCATCAGTTGAGTATAAAGATGGCGCCTTATGAGGCATTATATGGTCGCAAGTGCCAAACACCTTTGTATTGAACCGAGCTCAGCTAGAAATAGATTCACGGGGTTGACTTGGTTAAGGAAACCTAAAAAAAAAGTAAAGGTAATCCGAGATTGCTTGAAAGCCGCTTCAGATCAACAAAAGTCGTATACAGACTTGAAAGAAAAGAGTTCAAATTTCAGGTCGGTGAAAAAGTCTTTCTGAAAGTATCTCCATGAAAGAAGATTCTATGATTTGGCCGTAAAGGCAAGTTGAGTCCACGTTTCATTGGGTCGTATGAAGTTATTGAAAGAATAGGGCCAGTGGCATATCGGTTAGCTTTACTGATAGAGTTGGAAAGAATCCATAATATGTTTCATGTGTCTATGCTGCGACGTTATCGATCAGACCCTTCACATGTGTTTTCTTCGACAGAGGTTGAGATTCAACCTGATATGACTTATGGTGAAGAATCGATCAAGATTTTGGCTAGGGAAGTTAAACAGTTAAGAAATAAGAGTATAGCCTTAGTGAAAGTTTATTGGCAACGACATGGAGTCGAAGAGGCTATGTGGGAACCTAAGGAAGCTATGTGAAAACAGTACCCAACCCTATTCTCTAGTAAGATTTTCGGGGACAAAAATCCCTAAGAGGGGAGAGTTGTAACAACCCGATTTTGGGCCTAGTCAAAATAGTGGTTTTGGGACCACAGGTCTGACACAAAAAAGTTCATTTCTTTATTATATTTTTATGGTCTACAGTTTCACGGAATGATTTCGTGAAAATTTCGTACGAAAATTTTGATGTTTGGGCACTCAATTTAGTCAAAAGGACTAAATTGTAAATGGTGCAAAAGTTGAGTTCTACATGCTAGAGGTGTTTAGTTACTATGAAATTTTAAATAGAAGGTCCTTAGATGGTAATTAGACCATTTGTTAAGATAGTGGGCAAAAATGGACACGGTGAGATAAAATTTCAAAGTTTTAAATAAAGGGCATTTTGGTCATTTGGTTAATAAAAGAATAAAAAGGGAAAATAAAGCCAAAATTTTGTCCATCTTCTACAACCTTGGCTTAATTTACAAGACACCATAGATAGGGTTTTCTTCAACTTCCAAGCTTAATTTTAAGTACATCCTAGTCCCGTTTTTATGCTCTTTACGTTTTTGATGTTATATTCACTCGATCTTTCTATTTCTACCATTATTTTGAAGTAGGGTTCATGTTTGAAATTTGACCTATGTATGACATGCATGTGTTTTGATGTTATATGGTAGAAAATGAAAGTTTGATGTGTAATAAACAACTTTTACTAAGTGATTTTTCATGAAAATACCTAAAAAGGACTTATTTGTAAAAAGTTGTAAAATGGGTAGTAAAAATCTGATTTGATGAAAAATGTGGGTTGATATGAGCATGTATATGGTTCAGCTAGGCTTGGGTACCAAAGAATCTGAATGCATTTCGATTTACGAGCCTAGGGACTAAATTGTAAAAATGTGAAACTTAAGGGGCAAAAAGGTAATTTTTTCATAATGGGATGTTTGGACTGATTTGAGTAATGTGAATATTAAATAATCTAAATTTGCTATTATAGAACAAGAAAAACGAAGTTCGGACCTTGACCGGGGAAAGAATAAGGTGTTTGACGATTAAATCCTTTCCTACTATTTTTGTACCTCAGAATGCTCAGAATTGAGCACACATGTAGAGACACGGGCGTGTTCTCAGCCTTGTGAGAAACACGGCCTAGCAAATGGGCGTGTGTCCTGGCTGTGTAACCCCTGCACCTAATTTTTTAAAATTGAATTGTCCACACGGTCTAGCACACGGGCATGTGGCTGGCCGTGTAACCCAAGTCAGAGAGATACACGGGTAAGGACACGAGCTAGGACACGACCGTGTGCCTCACACCGAATGCCAAGCTTGGGACACGGGCGTGTCGTTGGCCATGTGAGCTACAAGGCCTGGCCACATGGGCGTGTGTCCCCTGCACCTAAGAAAATTTTTGAGATTTCGCAAAAAAATTTCTGTTATCTCGGTTTAGTCCCGATTAAATTCTAATTTGTGTTTTGGGCATCGAGAACCCATATGAGGGACATTATAATTGATTGTTATTGATTTTTGGAAATGAATAGTAAATGAAATAAATTAACTGTAATTGAACCTAATCTCCGATAATGCTCCATAACCCAGTTCCGACGACTGATACGGGTTAGGGGTGTTACAATAATAATTGGTACATACGAACTTACCTCGACTACTAGGGCATAGAAACGTAATCAACTAATCTGAGGCTTTAGCTTTTCCCCGATCTAGATTCGTACGTGGTCTATCTTGATCTAAATAGACAAATTTAATCCATTTAATATCCCTAGCATTCAATTTAGTCCACATTTCATATTTATGCAAAATTACTATTTTGCCCCTAATATTTTAACCTTTAACAATGAGTCATTAAGCTTATGAATTGAAATCTAAGCATTTTCAATCCCCTTCTCAAGCTAACTTAATTCTCTAGGGACTTAAACCAACTCATACAAACCATCATTTCATAAATTTAACATGAATGTTTACTATTTTTACAAACAAGTCCCTATATACAATTTTTGTCAAAAATCACTTTACAAAACTTGTGTATTTATCAACAAGGAGTCTTAAAAACATCAAGAATCACACAAAAGCATTCATGGCATAACCCTCAATCTTTAACAGTTTTACAAATTGACCCCCCAAGCTAGCTAGATTAAGCTAAAATGACCTCAAAAACACAGAAATCATTAAAAACGGGTTGAAAAACACTCACCATACACCAAACTAAGCTTAGCCGAACTTCAATCCTAAAAATGGCTTCATTCTTTCAATATTTCGGTGGTGAGTTTCATTTAGAAAGATGATACCATTTTTCATTTAGTTTAATTTAGATTTTTTAATCAATTTACTAATTTAACCTTAGTTTATAACTTTACAAAATAACTTAAACTATGTCCATATATGTCCACTAACTATTCAAATGGTCTGATTTCATTTCCATAGCCTTTTACCCTTTTAACTAATAGAACTCTACTTTTACATTTTTTACGATTTAGTCCTTTTCACTTAATTAATCATGCAAACATCAAAATTTCTTAATGAAATTGAAATTTTAATAAGACCTTACTAATATCCCATAGACATTAAAATAATAATAAAGAAAAATTTACTCCTCGGGTTTGTGGCCCGAAACTACTATTCCAACTCACTGAAAATGGACTATTACAACTCCCCCTAAAGGAATTTTCATTCCCAAAAATCTTAACAGAAAATAAATTCGAGTATTGCATTTTATAGCTTCTTCCATATCTTAGGTGGCATATTCTATTCTGTGACGTTGCCAGAGAATGTTTGCTAAAGATACACTTTTATTTCTCAGTTCTTTAACCTTTAGAACTAAAATTCTGATTGGTTCTTCACTGTACATCATATCTGCTTGTATATGAATATCAACAGGTGAAATCACGTGTGAAGGATCTTATCGATACCATTGTAACATTGATGCATGGAATACATTATGAATCTGTTCTAATCCTGATGGCAAAGCCAATCTATAAGCTACTAATCCAATTCTCTCAATGACCTCGTACGGCTTGATGAACCACGGACTAAGCTTTCCTTTCTGGCCAAATCGAAGAACTTTCTTCCAGGGCAATACTTTCAAAAATACTATGTCCCCAACTTGAAATTCAGTATCTTTTCTTTTAAAATCTACATAAGATTTCTTTTGATCCGAAGCTGCTGTCAAGCTATCCCATATCATTTTGACTTTATCTGTGATTTCTCGAATCAAATCAACACCAAATACCTTTTTCTTGCTCAGCACAGTCCAGTATAACGAAGTTCGACACTTTCAACCATACAAAGCTTCGTACGGTGCAAATTCAACCAACGATAGAAATCTCCCCTAATTACCTTCAAACTCTAAAACACAACATCGAAGCATATCTTCGAGTATCATAATCACTCGCTCCAATTGATCATCCATCTGTAGATGAAATGTTGTACTAAAATGCAGTCGAGTGCCTAGAGCTTCAGTAACTTGCTCCAGAACCAAGATGTAAATCATGGATCTCTGTCAGAGATATTAGAAATTGGCACATTATGAAATCTAACAATCTCAGCAACATACAACTCTACCAATATCTTAAGTGAATAATCTGTACGTACAAGAATCAAATGCGTAGATTTTATCAAACAATCTACAATAACCTATACAACATCTTTCTTTCTCGGAGATAAAGGCAATCCTGATATGAAATCCATCGTAACACGTTCCCATTTCCACTCTAGAATCATCACATGTTGTAACAAACTAGAAGTTACCTGATGCTTGGCTTTAACTTTTTGACAAACCAAACATTTTGATATAAACTCTAAAATCTCTCGTTTCATACATGGCCACAAGTACATCTATTTCAAATTGTCGTACATTTTATTGCTACCAGGATTAATCGACAAGCTACTATTGTGAACTTCCTATAAAATCTTCTAAATGAGATCAGAATTTCTCAAAACACAAATTTTGTCTTTAAAGTACAAACTATCATCGGAATCAACATGAAAATCTGAATCAGATGTCATCTCAATCTATTTCCGTTTTGCGATCAAAACATCGCCACATTTTTAAGCTTTTCAAATCTGTTGCAAAAACATCAATCTAGATTTTAATTCAGCTAAAATTGAACCATCATCAATCAAGTTAATCGTGTGTTCAACGCTCGTAAAGCAAACATATATTTTCTACTCAAAGGACTGACAACAACATTAGCCTTTCCCGTGTAACACCCCTAACTTGTATCCGTCGCCAGAACATGGTTACGGATATTATCGGAGTTTACAGTACAAACAAACAAAATTTCAAACATTTCATAAAATATCAAAATTCATATTAAAAAAACCAATCAAAATCATACATATTCTCCCTTACACGAGCCCTCAAAGCCCAAAATACACATTAGAAACTAGTCGCGACTAAATCGAAAACTTAGAGAATTTTTTGGAAAACATTAAAAATTTTCAAAGCTGCAGCAATTACATGTCCGTGTGACTCACAGGGCCAGGAGACACCCCGTGTCTTAGGCCATGTGGGCATTCAAAATGGGAACACATGGTCGTGTCCCAGCCCGTGTTTGTGCCCGTGTAACTCTCTGACTTGGTCACACGGCCAAGCCACATGCCCATGTGCTACGCTGTGTACCCTTCGAAGTAACCTCACATACCAGTGTGCCAGGCCGTGTGTTAGGCCGTGTAACAACTTAACTTGTAACCCTTTTGAAAGCTACAGGGGACACATAGCCATGTCAACTGGCCATGTGTCTCACACGGCTAAGACACACACTCGTGTCTCTGCCTGTATGGACGAAAATAGGCTATTTTACAAGCCATTTTCTCACCCAATTTGGTATCAACCTACATTCAACTTTGTGTATATAAACAAGCCATATTAAGGCATCCAACACAAGCATAATCAAGCCTTATACAAATGATATGATCACATACAACCAATATGCCCTTATGTACCTCAAATGACAATTCTAAAACATGTGCAAAAATAAACACAATTTGATTATTTAACCAATAAAGGCTTGACCAAAACTAACTCATACTATGTCACTTGATTTACCTTTTAAAAACATACCAAAATGTACCACATATGGCATACAAAAACTAGCTCCAAATGGTTATATAGTTCACATATAATTTGTGCACTAAAAACACCAAATAAGTCATTCAAACAAGTACCAATTCACAACCATTCATGGCTTACACAAAATGCATATTCAAACCACCATTTTACCTTCCATCATTCTACCATATTAAGCCATGCCTCAACCATATAAGGAAACTTATATACACATCAAAATATACCATTTTACCAACACAAGGCCAAAATGCAAACTAACCAAATGGTCATATCCACAACCAAAACACATAGGCTAACATTAGCCATAATAACCTATACATGCCATTACAACCAAACTTAAACCTACCGAAAGGACCAAAAGAGCTGGTGGATAGTGTGATATAGCTCCGACAAACTTCCAACTCGATCGATCTTTTGATTCACTATAAAACACAAAAAGATAACACAGAGCAAGCATTTAAGCTTAGCAAGTTCGTATAACATGGAATTTAACTTACCATTTATTCACATATAAGGTTAGTAAATAAAGTATATTCCAACATATATTGGCCAAATGCCTAAGAACATATACATTAACCATGTTAGTCATGCAAACACATATATAAACCAAGTCATGGAAGAGCTCAACAATTAATCAAATTCCACATACATGTATCATCCATTTCATATACCTATATACCATGTAATATCATTTTCCATGTAATTCATATGTATACTTGGAATATTACGTATCAACTCATGTCTTATCGTATCAGAACATTGCCCGTTGAACCATTTAGAATATCATTGGATATGTGGGATAGCTCACACATAGTGTGTTAAACTGTAATTCGTCAATTCCTGTACATGTATGCTCATACGAGCTATGAATCGGTATGGTCTCACGAGTTGGAAATCGGTAAGCTCATACGAGCTGAGAATCGGTAAGCTCTCATGAGCTGAAATTGATAAGCTCATATGAGCTGTGTTGTGTTCGAAACGCATGTAGGACCTCAACCAAAATGGTAACCCTAATTACATGTCATTTGTATACTACAAATTCCTAAGGTTCAAACGAGGCTCGATAACCGTCGTACGTTATCGGATGCAATCGGTATTTATACATGGCAATTATACAAGTCACATACATATAATTCAATTAAAACATATAAATACTCAATTTAATTAGACGACCTTACCTCGACGAGTATACTTAGATATAGAGGCGATTAATTCGAGATTTTTTCTTTGCCTCGATCTTACCCCGTACGAGGTCTGACTGGATCTATACTAATAAATTCAATCCAATTCAATATATTTCACATTCAATTAGTCCAATATATATTTTGGAAAAATTACCATTGTGCCCTTATACTTTTAATTTCTTTACAATTTAGTCCCTAGGCTCGAAAAATGAAATTCAAGCAATTTAACCCTTATCCTAGCCTAGCTGATTTTTACACATTCTTACAACAGCCGACATATTTCAAAATTTCACATATTTACCATGAATTTATCACATATTTTAATTTAATCCCTATTTGACAATTTTACTAAAAATTCCTTTACAAAAGTTGTTTATCTAACAACAACCATTGATTTTCTATCATCAAACTTCAAAACTCAAGCATTCTTATCAATGGTAAAACCCTAATAGTTTAACAATTTTACAAATTAGTCCCTGGGCTAGCTAGATTAAGCTATAATGATCCCGGAAACATAGAAATCATTAAAAACAGATTAAAAATCACTCACCAATTACGCTTGGAAGCCTGGCCGAACCTAGCTATGGTTTCTCCAAGCTAGAATCGGTTGAAGAAAAAGCTAAAAGATGATAACGTGTTTTGGTTTTTATTTATTTTAACATTAATTACCTTTTTTTACTAATTTAAACTTTAATAACTTTAAAAATTACACAAATGCCAAGCCAACGTCTTTCACTAACTCATTTATGGTCTAATTACCATATAAGGACCTCCACATTAAAGTTCTCTAGCTATTTAACACCTTTAGCCATTAAAACACAACCTTTGCACCTTACGTGATTTATCCTTTTTATCAAATTAAGCATGTAAACGGCAAAATTTCTTAACGAAATTTTTATACGGTATTTCTATCATGCTGTAGACCATAAAATACTAATAAAATAAATTTTTCGACTTCAAATTTGTGGTTTCAAAACCACTATTCTGATTTCACTAAAACGAGCTATTACAACTTTCTCCCTAATGGGATTTTTGCCCCCGAAAATCTTACCAGAAAAGAGGTTCAGATATTGCTTTCTCATTGCTTCCTTATGTTCCCATGTAGCTTCTTCTATTTTGTGTCACTGCTAGAGAACTTTAACTAAAGCTATGTTTTTATTTCTCAATTCTTTCACCTCTCATGCTAGAATTATGATTGGTTCTTCACTGTATGACACATCAGGCTGAATCTCAATATCTATCGGAAAGATAACATGTGAAGGGTCAGTTCGGTACCATCGTAACATAGACACATGAAAGACATTGTGAATCTTTTCTAGTTCTGACAGTAAAGCTAGTCGGTATGCGAAAGGTCTGATTCTCTTAGTAGTCTCGTACGGCCCAATAAATCGCTGACTCAGCCTTCCAGAGCGTAATTTTTAAAAATACTCTATCGTTGACTTGGAATTCTATATCTTTTTGTTTAAGATCTGCATATGATTTCTGACGATCTCAAGCTACTTTCAAACTATCTCTGATCACTTTTACTTTTTCTTCAGTCTCGCAAATCAAATCAAGATTGTGTATCTTTTTCTCACTAAGCTTAGTCCAGTGTAATGGAGTTCGGCATTTACGACCATACAGAGCCTCATATGGTCCATTTTTATACTCAACTAAAAAAATTTTATTATACGCAAATTCGACCAATGGTAGATATTTCTCCCAGTTGCCTTCAAACTCTAATACACAGCAACGAAGCATATCTTAGAGAATCTGAATCACATGTTCAGACTAACCATCGGTCTGAGGGTGAAATGCAGTGCTAAAATGCAACTGTGTATGAAGAGCTTCCTGTAACATTTTCCAAAATAGTGATGTAAACCGTGGATCTCTATCCGAAATAATGGAGACTCGCACTCCCTATAATCCGACAACTTCAGACATATATAACTTAGCTAATCTGTCAAGGAAAAAATTTGTACGTACTAGAATAATATGTGCAGACTTCGTCAAACGATCAACATTAACCCAGATGGCATCTTTCTTTCTCGGAGATAGGGGTAAATGACATAGGAAGTCTATAGTAACTCTATCCCATTTCCACTTTGGTATCATCATTAGCTGCAAAATTCCTAAAGGTACCTAATGTTCAGCTTTAACTTGCTGACATATAAAATATCTCAATACAAAATCAGAAATCTCATGTTTTATTCCTGACCACCAGTACATCTGTCTCAAATCACTGTAGATTTTATTGCTTCCCGGATCAACAGACAAGCTACCATTATGAGCTTCGTACAAAATTTTCTGTATAAGCTCTAGATTTTTTGGTACACACACTCTACTTCTGAACAGTAAACAATCATCGGGTCCTATCTGAAAATCTGAATCAGAAGTCAACTCACACTATACCTGTTTAGCTAGGAATTCACTATCACATTTTTTAGCTTCACATATCTACTTTAAAAACACCAGTTTAGCTTTTAACTTGGCAAAGATCGAACCATCATCAGATAATTTCAGTCATGTATTCATCGCTCACAGAGCAAACAAGGACTTTCTACTCAAAGCATCAGCAACTACATTTGCTTTTCCCGGATGATAATCAATGATTAATTCATAATCTTTTAACAGTTCAAGCCATCTGTGCTATCTCAGATACAGATCTTTCTGCGACATTATATACTTTAAAATCTTGTGATCAGTAACTATGTGACCATTTTTCCCCAAACAAATGGTGTCACCAAATTTTCAACGCGAACACAATAACTGCTAACTCTATTTCATGTGTCGGATAGTTATTTTAATGTGTCTTTAACTGTCTGGAAGCATAAGCTATTACTTTTCTTTCCTACATCAAAACATAGCCTAAACCATTTAAAGATGCATAACTAAAAATCACAAATTCTTTACCCGATTTAGGTTGAACGAAAACTGGTGCTTCGGTCAATAGTGCTTTCAGCTTATTGAAACTTTGTTACCATTTATCAGACCATTTAAACTTCATTGAAAACCCTTTGACGAATCTTCGGTAATAACCAGCTAATCCCAGAAAACCTTTTACTTCAGATACATTCCTCGGTGGTTTCCAGTCAACAACTGCGAAACTTTTACTCGGATAAACTCTGATGACTTTAGCTGAAACTATATGTCCAAGAAAATCGACTTCTTGGAGCCAGAACTTGCATTTGCAAAATTTAGCAAAGATTTTTTTATCTCGTAAAGTTTGCAAAACAATCCTCAAGTGTTTAGCATGCTCGGACTCATCTTAAGAATATATCAGAATGTCATCAATAAATACTAAAAAAATATATCTAAAAATGATCTGAAGATTCTGTTCATCAAATCCATAAATACTGCAGGTGCATTAGTTAAACCACATGGCATCACAAGAAACTTATAGTGTCTGTACCTAGTTCTGAATGTAATTTTCAACACATCTGAACCTTTAACTCGCAGCCGATAAAAACTAGAACGAAGATCAATCTTTGAGAATACTGTGGCACCTTTCAACTAATTGAACAAATCATCAATTCGAGGTAGTGAATATCTGTTCTTGATTGTAACTTTGTTGAGCTGACGATAATCTATACACAATCTCATCGATCCTTCCTTTTTCTTAACGAACAGAACCGATGCACCCCAAGGTGAAAAACTAGGTCGAGCAAAACCCCTATCTATCAATTCTTGCAGCTGTGCTTTCAACTCTTTTAAATCAATAGGAGCCATTCGGTAAGGTGCTATCGAAATCAGTGATGTTCCTAGGACAAGTTCTATGGCAAACTCAACCTATCTCACCGACAGTAATCCAGGTAATTCCTCTGGAAACACATCGGGATACTCGCAAACCACTGGCACTAATTCAAGTTTTGATTCAGACACTTTAGTATCCATTACATAAGCAAGATAAGCATTACAACCCTTTCTCACATATTTCTACGTCGATATAGCTGATATAACAATAGGCAACCCACTCAGACTATCTGATTCAATATGAAGCATCTCACTATTCTGACATTTTCATATGATAAGCTTTCGTCTACAGTTTACCATAGCATCATGCAAAGTTAGCCAATCCATGCCCAAAATCACGTCAAATTCATCAAAGGGTAACAACATCAAATCTGCTGGGAAACTATAACCCTGAGTCATCAAAAGACAATTCTTGCAAACTTATCAACTAACACATACTGACCTAAGAGATTTGATACTTTAACCACGAATTCAATGTAATCAACAGGTATATTTTTACTAGGCACTAAATTCGTGCAAACATATAAATAGGTTGACCTCGGATCAATCAAAGTAGTAACATTAGCATCATAAATAGATAAAGTACCAGTAATAACATCTGGCACAATAGTATCCTCGTGTGCGTGAATAGCATAAACCCTAGCCATTACTTGTGCCTCGGATCTCACAACAGAGCTTTTCATCACATCACGACTACCACTCACATTTCTAAAATTAGAAGGTGGTCTACCTCTCATAGCAGTATCGCTCAGCCTCGTGGTCTGAGCTTTCTCTTTCTCATATTTCTCTGGGCAATCTCTTAGATAGTGGTCTAAGGAACCACACCTAAAACACGCTCCATTCTTTACTCGACACTCACCATAATGTGGTCTATTACAGTGCTTACACTCGAGTTTGGCATATCTAACACTAACCACACTCGCTACAGGTGTAGCCTGAGGTTTAAGACTGGAGCATCGAGAACCTCTGTCTTTACTAGAATATCCCATAGAAACAGTAAAACGGTTGTGAGTTCTTTTGATTTCTTAGATACTGACTGATAAAACCTCCCAGTAAACCTCTTTCTCGAGTCTCTAGCTTCAAAATCATTCTGTCTTTTCTCTTTACACAGTTCTTCAGCCTTACATGCCACGTCAACCAGTACAATGAACTCTTTTAGCTTAAGAATTCCAACTAGAAGCTTAATGTCCTTGTTTGACCCTTCTTCAAATCTTTTACACATAGTGGTCTCGGTCAGAATACACTCCCATGCATACTTGCTCAATCTGACAAACCCCCGCTCGTATTCTGATACAGTCTTACGGCCTTATTTAAGCTCTAGAAATTCTTTACGTTCCTGATCCAGAAACCTCTGACTAATATATTTCTTTCGGAACTTAGTTTGGAAAAATTCCCAGATGATCCGCTCTCTCAGCATAACTAAAGTCAATATGTTCCACCACTGATACGTTGAATCTTTTAGTAACGATACCGCATATTTGACACATTCAGCCAGTGTACAGGATAGCTCATCAAAAACCCTAATTGCATACTCTAACCAGAATTCAGTTATCTCGGTATCATCCTTGGCTGTAGCTCAGAATATTTTAGCACTGTACTTATGAATCTTATCAATAGGTGGATTGCTAACTTAGATTGGTTCCATACCTTGAGGAATAACGGGAACAGGTTGGCGAGCAGGAGGCGGTGAAGGTTGTTGAGCAGCTGGGTTCGTCTGTACGAACTCAGTGAATATTTCATTCATCATTTGGAAGAAGGCTTCCTTAGCATCTCCTTCAAAGCCCTCAGATACGGGCCTCATACCACTACAAGCTACTCCATGAATGGTGGCTTGAGCATTGCTCTCTACTTCATCGGAACCAGCTCGGTTGAATGTCATTTCTATATGAAAACATGTTTCAAACAGTCAGAAGATATCACACTATCATATGTTATCTAATGGCATGTACAGCTAGATTCATATACGTTACGTTCAGTCTGAGAAATTACTAAACAATAGCTCTAATACCAATAAATATAACACCCCTAACCCCTATCTATCGTCGAAACAGGGTTACAAAGTATTATCAGAGTTTACAGTACAAACAAACAAAATTTTGAACATTTCATAACACATCAAAATTCATATAAAAAACAATTAAAATCATACATATTGCCCTTATACGAGCCCTAAAGACCCAAAACACACATTAGAAATAAGTCGGGACTAAATCAGAAACTCAAAGAATTTTTTGGAAAACATCAAAAATTTTCACAGTTGCAACGGTCACATGGCCGTATGGCCAGGCCGTGTGGGCATTCAAAATGTAACAGCCTAATTTAAGGACTAGTCGGAACAATGGTTTTGGAACCACTAATCCGAGGTTAGAGAAAATTATTTTTAACATTATTTTATGAGTTATAATATGATTATACGAGTCCATGAAAACTTTGGTGCATTAATTTTAGCGATTTCATGCTCAATTTTGAACAAGGACTAAATCGCATAAAGTGAGAAAGTTTCATTTTATAAGCTAGAGGTGTTAAATAGCTATAGAACCTTAATTGGAGGTCCTTAATACACAATTATACCCTTAGAAATAGGGCTGGCCGGCCATAGGGGACAAGAAATGTTAAATTGGTCAAAGTTGGTGGAATAAATTGATGAAATGAAATAAAATAAAGAAAAAGTGATATCATCTTTGTTCATTTTCTTGTACCACAAAAATTTTTAGCAAAATAAGGGGTTTGAGAACTCAAAAATTTCATCCAAGCTTTTCTCCTTGCAAGTAAGTGTTTTGATGGTCATTCTTTGATAATTTTTGTACTTTTGAGACCCTTGTAGCATTATCTAGCTAATGAGGGGACTATTTTGTAAAATGGTTAAGAGTTTAGGGTTCTTCCATGTGAGCATTTATGTTGTTTGCTAAATTTTTATGGAAGAAAATGAATCTTGGGTGTTAAATACACAACTTTTGTGAAAGGTGTTTCCATGAAAACACCCAAAAGGACCTTTTGGTAAAGGTTATAAAATAGGTGATAAATGTGTGTAATAATTAAAATCTTGAGTTGTTATAAGAGTAAATTTGAATCAGCTAGTCTCGGGTTTATGAAAAATGAACACATTTCATTTTACGAGCCTAGGGGTAAAATCATAATTTTGTGAAAGTCTAATGGAAAAATGGTAATTTTGAAAAAGTATGACTATTGAAATATATTGATTAATATGGTAATTAAATGAGTGAATTTGTTATTATAGATCAAGAAGAACGTGGAATTAACCTTGACCGAGGAAAAGGCAAGGTTTCGGACTAGATTGCAAATTGGCATATTTTAGTACTGAGGTAAGTTTGTGTGAAATTAAAGCTACATAATGCTATTATATTCTTAGTTGCTTGATATCATGAGAAATTTATACTATTCTATGAGATTTATTAATGATGCCTCGATGAAAGTGTAGTGATATTATGTTAAGTTAAAGTCCCGGTTGAATATTGCAAATAGTAAGGATACTAATGTGACAACATGAGACGAGAGGGTACTGTATAAGACCATGTTTGGGACATGGCATCAACACCAAATGAAGCTCCCATATAAGACCATGTCTGGGACATGGCATCGACACCGAAGGGAGATCTCGTATAAGACCATATCTAGGATATGGCATCCACATCAAAATATGAGATCCCGTGTAAGACCATATCTGGGATATGGCATCGACATCGAGATGTGATCCCATGTAAGACCATATCTGGGATATGGCATTGGCATCATGGTATATGTATGATGAGACTGAGTATCCGTCGATATTCCAAGTAGTTCAACAGGTAAAAAATTAAGCTATGATAAAGATAGCAAAGAGCTAAATCTATGTTCAAGAGAATAAAAGTGCTAAAGATATGTGATGAAGTGATACGGGTATCAATGAGTCAGTTACAAGAAATGAATGCAAAATGCGATATGTGATTTGGTAAGAGTAAGCATGAGTAAGTTATGTCAATGTGCTTGAGAACTTAAGTATTATTTAATATGAAAAATAGATGTTATCGTGAACCTTTATGTTGCTATTTATTTCATGAAAACTTACTAAGCTTTATGCTTACTCCTCTCATTTCTTTTTTCCTTGTAGTATCCCCAAGCTAACTCGGGGATCGTAAGACGTCGTAGTTTGGATCACACTATCAACTGCCATTGGAAATTGGCCAATATTTTATAAGTTTTATATATTAAATGATGAAGAAGTTCATGAAGTGCATGCTTGTGTGATTGGATGAGTAATGAGTAAAGCATACACATGATGAATGTTGTGTAAACCTATGTGTGGATGTCTTGATTTTGGGTATTAGAAGTGCCTTACGATCATGTTGTGTAACATCCCGAAATAGGGCCTAAACAGAATAGTGGTTGCGAAACCATGAATCCAATATAGAAAATTTTATTTTGATTAATTTTTATGATTTACCGATTGATTGGATGCATGTGTTAGAGTATCGATAGAAAATTTTATGAATTTCATGTCTAATTTGCTTATTAGGGCTCAATTGTAAAAGTTGATAAATGAGAGTTCTAGATGCTAAAGGATTAAATTGAAGTGCATATCTAAAGTAAGAGTCCTTAAATGGTAATTAGACCATTATATTTTCATGGACAAAAATGGACATGCATGGGTAGAAACAACTAAAATTTTAATGAAGGATATTTTAGTAGAATGTCAAATAAAAGAAAATTAAATGGGAAAAAGATGGAAAAAGGTTGTCATCTTCTTCCTTAGGCCGAATCTTCAAGGGCGGGACTCCATAGCTAGGGTTTCCAAGCTTCCAAGCTCCATAGTAAGTCAATCCAAGCCCCATTTTTCATGCTCTTTACGTTTTTGGAATCTCGGTAACTCGGTTTAGCTTATTCTAGCAATAATTTAACCTAGGGTTCATATTTGGAAAAATACCCATGGGTGAAATGTTTTTATTTTGATGTTTTATGATAGAGTATGAAGGTTGAAATTATGTTAAACAACTTTTGCTAAGCGATTTTACGTAAAAACGAGTAAAACGACATAATCGGTAAAAATACCTAATGTTCATAAGTACATGTTAGAGTGAGAATTTGATGTTGTAAGAAAATAGGATGAAGTTTAATTTTCAAGCCTAGGGGCAAAATCATAATTTTTTGAAAGTTAAGGGGCAAAAATATAATTTTGCCATAATGTGATTTTTGGATTGAATTAAATAATGTAAATATTAAATAAGCTAAATGTGTTATTATAGATTGAGAAGAATGTGGAATCGATCTTGAACGAGGGAAAGGAAAAGTTAAGGACTAAATTGCAAATTTTGCTATATTTTGCACCGAGGTAAGTAGTATGTAAATAATTCATTTTTTTATTGACGTTTTATATTTCAGCATGTTTAGTGTATCGTATCTAATTTTTGAATCATAATTAACTATTGAAAGAATGAAATAAAGTGTTAAAAAGTGAGTTAATTTCCGTTTGAACCTTCGGAATCGAAAGATGTAATTGGCATGTAGCTAGGTCACATGAGTGGTACTAAGTATAGGCCACTATGTGCACAAGAGAGCTACGAGAGATTTCGTATATGTAGCTAGGCCACATGTGTAGTACCGAGAGTACGCCATGTGTACAAGAAAGCTATATGTAGCTAGGTCACATGTGTGGTATATGGTGTGAGCCACTATGTGTACAAGAGAGCTACGAGAAGGCTAGGTCATATAAGTGGTGCTAAGTGAAGGCCGCCATATGTACAAGAGAGCCAGAATTATGAGTACAATCGAGCTAGGTCACATGAGTGGTACTGAGTGAAGGCCACTATGTGTACAAGCGAGCTTCGATTTCAAAGGTGGGCTGTGTGCGAAACCACCGCATATTCATTATTATTCCGAAGCGTTCAACGGGGAAATTGACTAAATGAAATCATGTGAGATGTTGTAGTGATAAGTATATGTATATGTATGTGTAATATATGAGTAATATGCTCAATATGTGATTGGAAATTTGAATGATTGATATAGGTAAGTAATGAATACAACTAAAGTGAGAGAAAGCAAAAATTTACAATAAAACTGTTTTGGATAGCAACAGTGATGTGAATTTGAAAAATCACCAAAAATAGAAGAAATTGAATTATAAGTTGTATGAGATATTTAGTTAAATATTATTGGGTCTATTTTCATATAAAAGAAACAGAGTAAGTAAAGGAATTGTATATTTTGAGATATTTAAACTTTTGTGAGACCGGTTCAGAATGGTTACTTGATCCCTGTTCTGTCTTGGAAAAAATCATTACAAATTCTAAAAAAAATAATTAAGGGTATACATTATATGATTGAAATCCTTAATGAGTCTATTTTCAAATGAAATAAATTTTATCATCATATGAATATTGTATAATGATAAAATTGGTTCGTATTCAAAAGTGGTCAGAGCAGTCGAATAGCGAAACAGGGGAATCTTTAATGAATAAACTGTACTAATTGGAAATACCAAAAATTATGAAAATTTTATGGTGAGAATATAAATGAGTCTAGTTTCATGAAAAATTTACGGATCTTAATTTCGAGTTTCGTAGCTTCAGATAAAAATAATTTAGTGACTGTGAGTCGAATAGACAGCTTGCTCCAAGCTTGAATAAATGATGAAATTAATTTTAGATTTGATTGTGTTGTTTTGTAAACTAAATAAATCCATTATTAATTATTTATATACTTACTTACTAAGCTATATGCTTACTCTCTTTTCTTTTCCTTGTTCTATAGTGTCATCAACCTAGCTCAGGATTCGGTGATCGTCGGAGATCAATCCACACTATCAGCCTTCTTTTGGTATTTTAAAAACAATATTTTGGGAATTATGGCATCTATAGAAGGCTTAATTGTTTTGTTATTTGTAATAACGAATGATTATTTTGCTTATGGGTATTGACGACTATGTATGGAAAAAGTTCTAAATTTATACGGATTTTATATTTCAAATTTTGTACAATTGGTTGGGTCATGTCCGGTAATGCCTCGTATCCTATTCCGACATTGAATACGGGTAAGGGGTGTTACATTTAGTGGTATTAGAGCTATGGTTTAGTCGGTTCTTGGACTAACATAGCATGTGTAAAAGTCTAGCTATGCATGCTATAAAGATATTGTGATAGTGTGATGACTCCTGACAATTTAAAACGTTTTTTTATATAGTAATTGGACCCTGACCGAGCTACTGCTGACGTTGCTGAAAGTAACATGCCGGCTCCCGTGTAAGGGACCGCGCCAGTAGAAGATAGATCTGAAACATGTGGACAGGGAGGGGGCTCAGGAAGCCTTCCTTAAAATGATGAGTAATTCGTACACTAAGTTTATTCAAGCGAATCCGAATGCTCAACCTCCTCCACCTCTACCCATACCTCAAACGGTTCCCGTAGCTCCCCAATGCATGGATTTGGTAAGAATGAACAAGCCTCCGGTCGACAAAATTAGGAAGCAAAGAGTAGAAGAGTTTAAAGCAAATATTGATGATGATCCTGAGAAAGCAGAGTTCTGGCTAGAAAATTCTATCCGTGTGTTTGATGAGCTCTCGTGTACACCAGAAGAGTGTTTAAAATTTGTTGTATCACTTCTGAGATATTCGGCCTACCATTGGTGGAAGACTTTAGTAGCAGTTGTGCCAAAAGTAAAGATTACTTGGGATTTCTTCCAGGAAGAATTTAGAAAGAAATACATAAGTCAGCAGTTTATTGATCAGAAACGGAAGGAGTTCCTTGATTTGAAGCAGGGCAAGATGTCTGTGGCAGAGTACAAGTGTGAATTTGTTAGACTTAGTAAGTATGCCCAGGAGTGTGTGTCCACCCAGGCTATTATGTGCAAAAGATTCAAAGATGGGCTTAATGAGGACATTAAAATGTTTGTGGGAATTCTGGAGCTGAAAGAATTTGTGGTATTGGTCGACCGAGCCCTTAAAATTGAGGAATTAAACAAAGAAAGAAGGAAAGCTGCTATCGAGGCCCGAGATACAAGAAAGAGACTGATGAGCAAGTCGTTCCAAACCCAGTCAAAAAGGCCCAGAGAGATGAATTCTCGAAGGACAATTCAGCTAAGTATTCATATCGAGACTGTGGGAAATCGTATTTGGGCTCTAAAACTCAAGCTACTTCAGTGGCAAGTGTGGGCAATGTGAAGTCTAGTAAACCCGAGTGTCAGCATTGTGGTAGGCAACATTTTGGTGAGTGTTGGGGAACTGGTCGAGCTTGTTTCAGGTGTGGTTCTCGTGAGCATTTTATTAAAGATTGTCCGGAAAAAGCTAAGGAAGAAAAATTTCAGAGTGCTAGACAGACTAACACTACTAATAGAGGTAGACCTTCGAGAAATACTAGAAGTGGAGCTAGCAGTAAAAGTGTGATGAAAGACCCAGCTGCGAGATCAGAAGCTAGAACACCTTTCAGGACATATGCCATCCGAGCTCGTGATAAGGCATCCTTCCCCGATGTAATTACGGGTACATTTTCTCTACATGATATTAATGTTGTTGCTTTGATTGATCCGGGTTCGACCCATTCCTATGTTTACTTGAAATTGATGCCTAGTATAAGTATGCCTATAGAATCTACAGAATTTGTGATTAAAGTATCGAATCCATTAGGCAAGCATGTGTTAATAGATAAAGTATGTAGAAATTGCCCTTTAATGATTAGAGGTCATTGTTTCCCGGCCAACCTCATGCTATTGCCATTTGACGAGTTTGATGTGATTCTTGGTATGGATTGGCTGACTGCACATGATGTGATAGTGAATTGTGGGAAGAAATTTATAGAGCTGAAATGTGAAACTGGTGAAATTCTTCGAGTTAACTCAGATGAGTCAGATAGTTCATTTGCTATGATTTCTATTATGTCTGCTCAGAAATGTTTGAGAAAAGGGTATGAATCTTATCTTGCTTTTGTGTTAAACACTAAAGATTCAGAGCTGAAAATTGAGTCAGTGCCAGTAGTATGCGAGTATCCAGATGTGTTTCCGGAAGAATTACCAGGTTTGCCTCCTATTGGAGAAGTGGAGTTTGGTATTGAGTTGATTCCAGGTACCACACCCATCTCTATTACTCCATATAGAATGGCCCTGTTAGAATTGAAAGAATTGAAAGCTCAGCTGCAGGAATTAACTGATAAAGGCTTTGCAAGACCTAGTTGTTCACCCTGGGGTGCACCAGTCCTATTTGTGAAAAAGAAAGACGGTTCGATGAGATTGTGCATAGACTATCAGAAACTTAACAAGTTAACAATAAAGAACAGGAACCCACAGCCTAGAATTGATGACTTATTTGATCAATTGAAGGGAGCTACTGTGTTCTCTAAGATAGATTTGAGATCTAGATACTACCAGTTGCGAGTTAAAGAGTCAGATGTTTCAAAGACTGCTTTTTGGACCAGGTATGGTCATTATGAGTTCCTTATGATGCCATTTGGCTTGACTAATGCTCTTGCCATTTCCATGGACTTAATGAACCGAATATTCAGACCTTACTTGGATAAGTTTGTAGTCGTGTTTATTGATGATATCTTTATTTATTCTCATGATGAGATTGAGCATGCAGAGCATTTGAGAACTGTCTTATAGACTTTGAGAGATAATCAGTTGTATGTGAAGTTTAGTAAAAGTGAGTTCTGGCTTCGAGAAGTTGAACTCCTTGGACACATTGTCTTTGGTGAAGGCATTAGAGTTGACTCGAGAAAAATCTCATCCATTGTTGAGTGGAAGCCTCTGAGGAATGTATCTGAAGTTAGACGTTTCTGGGATTAGCTGGTTATTATAGACGATTTGTAGAGGGATTTTTCATGATAGCTACCCCATTGATGAGATTGCTACAAAAAGATGTTAAATTTGAATGGACTGAGAAATGTCAGCTGAGTTTTGACAAGTTAAAGGCATTGTTGACTGAAGCTCCTGTCTTAGTACAACCAGAACCAGGTAAAGAGTTTGTGGTCTACAGTGATGCATCCTTGAATAGATTGGGTTGTGTACTTATGCAGGAAGGTAAAGTAATTGCTTATGCTTCTAGACAGCTAAAATCGCATGAGAAAAATTATCCAACGCATGATTTAGAGCTAGCTGCCATTGTATTTGCTCTGAAAATTCGGAGACATCACTTGTATGGCGAGAAGTGCCAAATATTCACTGATCATAAAAGCTTGAAATACTTGATGACTCAGAAAGAATTGAACCTGAGGCAAAGAAGATGGTTAGAGTTGATTAAAGATTATGAGCTAGTGATCGATTATCACCAGGGTAAAGCTAATGTTGTTGCTGATGCTTTGAGTAGAAAATTTTTATTTGCATTGAGAGCTTTGAATACTAGCTTGGCTTTATCAGATGATGGTTTCATTATAGCTGAGTTGAGAGCTAAACTGATGTTTCTTGAAGAAATTCGTGAAGCTCAGAAAGATGACAGTGAGTTGCAAGCTAAAAGAGCTTAGTGCAAGTCAGGTGTAGAGTCTGATTTTCAGATCGGTTCTGATGGTTGTTTGTTGTTCAGAGACAGAGTATGTGTACCGAAGAATGACGAGCTTATTTAGAAGATCTTAGATGAAGCACATAGTAGTTCTTTGTCTATACACCTAGGTAGTACAAAGATGTATAATGATTTGAAGAAAATGTATTGGTGGGTAGGAATGAAAAGAGATATTTCAGAGTTTGTTTCTAGGTGCTTGATCTATCAGCAAGTAAAGGCCGAACATCATGTACCTTCAGGTTTATTGCAGCCTGTGCTAATCCCTGAGTGGAAATGAGACTGAGTTACTATGGATTTTGTAATAGGATTGCCGTTAACACCGAGAAAGAAAGATGCAGTATTGGTTGTAATTGATAACCTAACGAAGTCGACTCATTTTATCCCAGTTCGTATGGATTATTCGCTTGATAAGTTTGCCGAATTATATATCTCAGAGATAGTCAGACTACATGGGGTACCATTATCAATCATTTCAGATAGAGATCCGAGATTTACTTCACAGTTTTGGAAAAAGTTACAGGAAGCTTTGGGCACAAAGTTGAGTTTCGGTACAGTTTTTCATCCTTTGACCGATGGTCAGTCAGAGAGAGTAATTCAGGTGCTTGAAGATATGCTTAGATGCTATGTATTAGAATTTCAAGGTAGTTGGGAAAAGTATTTACCATTGGTGGAGTTTGCCTACAATAATAGTTATCAGTCGAGTTTGAAAATGGCACCTTATGAGGCTTGTATGGATGCAAATGTCGTACACCTTTATATTGGACAGAGCTTAAGGAAAATCACATTCATGGGGTCGATTTAGTTAAAGAAACATAAGAGAAAGTAAATGTCATCAGAGATTGCTTGAAAGCAGCTTCAGATAGACAGAATTCATATGCAGATTTGAAGAGAAAAGAGATTGAGTATCAAGTTGGTGACAAAGTGTTTTTAAAAGTATCCCCGTAGAAGAAGGTTCTCAGATTTGGCAAGGAAGGCAAACTAAGTCCACGATTTATTGGACCGTTTGATGTTATTGAGAGAGTTGGGCCATTAGCATATTGGTTAGCTTTGCCAACTGAGTTAGAGAAGCTTCATAATGTGTTCCATGTATCCATGTTAAGTCGTTACCGTTCTGATCCGTCACATGTGATTTCTCAGATAGAGGTTGAGATTCAGCCAGATATGACTTACGAAGAGGAACCAGTTAAGATTTTAGCTCGAGTGATCAAACAACTAAGGAAAAAAATATCGCACTTGCGAAAGTATTATGGAATAGACATGGGGTAGACGAGACTACATGGGAGCCCGAAGAGGCTATGCGAAAATAGTACCCAAACCTCTTCACAGGTAAGATTTTTGGGGACGAAAATCCATAAAATGGGGGATAAATGTAACATCCCGAAATAGGGCTTAAATAGAATAGTGGTTGCGAAACCATGAATCCAATATGGAAAATTTAATTTTCATTAATTTTTATGATTTACCGATTGATTGGATGCATGTGTTAGAGTATCGATAGAAAATTTTATGAATTTCATGTCTAGTTTGCTTATTAGGGCTTAATTGGAAAAGTTGATAAATGTGAGTTCTATATGCTAAAGAATTAAACTGAAGTGCATATCTAAAGTAAGAGCCCTTAGATGGTAATTAGACCATTATATTTTCGTGGACAAAAATGGACATGCATGGGTAGAAATAACTAAAATTTTAATGAAGGGTATTTTAGTAAAATGTCAAATAAAAGAAAATCAAATGGGAAAAGAGATGGAAAAAGGTTGTCATCTTCTTCCTTAGGCCGAATCTCCAAGGGGGGACTCCATAGCTAGGGTTTCCAAGCTTCCAAGCTCCATAGTAAGTCAATCCAAGCCCCGTTTTTCATGTTCTTTACGTTTTTGGAATGCCGGTAACTCGGTTTAGCTTATTCTAGCAATATTTTAACCTAGGGTTCATATTAGGAAAAATACCATAGGTGAAATGTGTTTATCTTGATGTTTTATCGTAGAATATGAAGGCTGAAATTATGGTAAACAACTTTTGCTAAGCGATTTTACGTAAAAACGAGTAAAACGACATAATCGGTAAAAATACCTAATGTTCATAAGTACATGTTAGAGTGAGAATTTGATGTTGCCATAGAAGGGAAAAATGTTCAGCGTGTCCTAAAATGTAAGAAAATAGGATGAAGTTTAATTTTTGAGCCTAGGGGCAAAATCATAATTTTGTGAAAGTTAGGGGGCAAAAATGTAATTTTGGCATAATGTAATTTTTGGATTGAATTAAATAATGTAAATATTAAATAAGATAAATGTGCTATTATAGATTGAGAAGAACGTGGAATCAATCTTGAACGAGGAAAAGGAAAAGTTAAGGACTAAATTGCAAATTTGCCATATTTTGCACCGAGGTAAGTAGTATGTAAACAATTCATTTTTTTATTGATGTTTTATATTTCAGCATGTTTAATGTATTATATCTGATTTTTGAATCATAATTGACTATTGAAAGAATGAAATAAAGTGTTAAAAATTGAGTTATTTTCCGTTTGAACCTTCAGAATCGAAAGATGTAATTGGCATGTAGCTAGGTCACATGAGTGATACTAAGTGTAGGCCACTATGTGCACAAGAGAGCTACAAGAGATTTCTTATACGTAGCTAGGTCACATGTGTAGTCCAGAGAGTACGCCATGTGTACAAGAAAGCTATATGTAGCTAGGCCACACATATAGCTAGGTCACGTGTGTGGTATATGGTGTGAGCCTCTATGTGTACAAGAGAGCTACGAGAAGGCTATGTCATATGAGTGGTGCTAAGTGAAGGCCACTATATGTACAAGAGAGCCAAAATTATGAGTACAATCGAGCTAGGTCACATGAATGGTACTGAGTGAAGGCCACTATGTGTACAAAAGAGCTTCAATTTCAAAGGTTGGACAGTGATGTGAATTTGAAAAATCACCAAAAATGGTATAAGTTGTCTGATATATTTAGTTACAGCTTATTGGGCCTATTTTCATGTAAAAGAAACAGTGAAAGTAAAGGACTTGTATATTTTGAGATATTTAAACTTTTGTGAGATTGGTTCAGAATGGTTACTTGATCCCCTATTCTGTCTTGGAAAAGTCATTACACATTCTAAAAAAAAATTATGGGGTATAAGTTATATGATTGAAATCCTTAATGAGTCTATTTTCAAATGAAATAAATTTTATCATCATATGAATTCTGTATAATGATAAAATTGGTTCGTAGTGAAAAGTGGCTAGAGCAGTCAAATAGCGAAACAGGGGAATCTTTAATGAATAAATTGTATTAATTGGCAGGACCAAAAATTCTGAAACTTTTATAGTGCGAAGATAAATGAGTCTAGTTTTAGGAAAAATTTACAGATCTTAATTTGGAGTTTCGTAACTTCAGATAAAAATAATTTATTGACTGTGACTCGAATAGACAGCTTGCTCCAAACTTGAATAAATGATTAAATTAATTTTAGATTTGGTTGTGTTGTTTTATAAACTAAATAAATCCATTATTAATTATTTATATACTTACTTACTAAGCTATATGCTTAGTCTCTTTTCTTTTCCTTATTCTATAGTGTCATCAAGCTAGCTCGGGATTCGGTGATCGTCAGAGATCCATCCACACTATCAGCCTTCTTTTGGTATTTTGAAAACAATATTTTGGGAATTATGGCATGTATAGAAAGCTTAATTGTTTTGTTATTTGTAATAACGAATTATTATTTTGCTTATGGGTCTATGTATGGAAAAAGTTCTAAATTTATACGGATTTTACATTTCAAATTTTGTACAATTGTTTGGGTCATGTCCGGTAATGCTTCGTACCCTATTCCGGCATTGAATACGGGTAAGGGGTGTTACATGTTGTGTGTTAAAATGAAATGGTATAAGTGTGGTTACTTTTCAGGGTGACAATTGTCTTGGTGGTTAGCCTTATAATTGTCCACATGGGTAGACACACGGGCGTTTGTCTAGGCCGTGTGTGACACAAGGTCAACCCCATGGGCGTGTTGATAGGCCGTTTGTCCGCCTTGCATGCTAAGTTGGCAAGTCAGTATGTTTAGTAATAACCACACAGGCTGAGACACGGCCGTGTGTCTACATCGTGTGGAAGACACGGCTATAGAGTACCAGTGTGTGCCTTGGCCTTGTGACCCTATGTGAATGATGACGTCAGAAACAGAATGTCAAGGTTTTTAGCACACGGGCTAAGACACGGGTGTGTCTAAGCCGTGTGAGGGACACGGGCATGTTTCCGGCTGTGTGAAAACCCCTGTAGGTTCAAAATGAAAAATAAAATCCACATGGATTAGGGACATGGGCGTGTGTGACCACATGGTCTGCCCACACAGATGTGTCCCTTACCACATAGGCGTGTGGCCCTATTTTAGAAAAAATTTCTAAGTATTCAAAAGTTTATGGTTTCATCCCGAATCATTCCATATGTATGTTTAGGGTCTAGTTGACCTACACTAGGGGCGTTATGATCTCGAATGAGAAGTTTTAAGTCAAATTGAAATTGTATGTCCCAACGTTGTATTTTTTAGCAAGTACGGTAATGCCTCATGTACGGATACGGGTAAGGGGTGTTACATTTAGTGGTATCAGAGCTACAGTTTAGTTAACTCTCAGACTAACGTAGAATATGCACGAGTCTAGCTATACATGCCATACATATGAGTATTTATATAATGATAATGTGACGACTCCTAACTATTTAAATTATGTTTTCATATAGTAAATGGATCTCGACAGAGGTGTGGCAGACGATGTAGAAAGTAACAAGCTGGCCCCCGCCCAAGGGACGGTGCCAACTGAAAATGAAAATGAAAATAGACCGAAGACTGTAAGTCAGAGAGGAGGAGAAGAGGCTAAGGAAGCCTTTCTCCTTATGATGAACACATGGTATACGGAGTTCGTTCGTACGAACCCGAATGCTCAACCCTCTCCATCCCCACCTATTCTTCAGCCTACCCCTGTAGCTCCCCCAATTTATGGAAGTAGTAAGAAGAGAAAAGAGTCCGATTGATAGAATCTGAAAACAATGAGCCGAGGAATTTAGAGCTAATAAAGATGATGATCCCGAAAGAGCAGAATTCTGGCTTGAAAATACGATCAAGGTATTTGATGAATTGTCCTATTCACCCGAGGAGTGTATGAAGTGTGTAGTATCTCTTTTGAGAGATTCAGCCTACCAGTGGTGGAACACCCTTGTGTCGGTTGTACCAAGGGAGAAAATTAATTGGGAGTTTTTCCAAGAAGAGTTTTGGAAGAAGTGCATTAGCCAAAGATTTATTGATCAGAAGAGAAAGGAATTCCTTGAGCTAAAGCAAGGTAAAATGACGGTGACTGAATACGAACGTGAGTTCGTGAGGCTTAGTAAGTATGCCCGGAAGTTCATGTCCACTGAGGCCATCATGTGCAAAGGGTTTGAAGATGGATTAAATGAGGATATCTGATTGTATATGGGTGTCCTAGAACTAAAAGAATTTGTTGTGTTAGTAGATAGAGCTTGCAAGGCCGAGGAGTTAGCCAAAGAGAAAAGAAAGGTTGAAATCGAGTCTCGTGACTCGAAGAAAAGACAACTAGGCAAGTCATTCCAATCCTCATCCAAGAAGTCGAGAGGTTTCACTACTCGATCAACCACTTTGACTGGGTTCTCAACTAGAAGTAAGGGTAAACAGTACTCGGGGTCTAAAGCTCAGACCACTTTGCTAGCTAGTGTTGGCAACACTCGACCAAGTAGACCGGAATGTCCACAGTGTGGTAGACATCACCCCGGTGAGTATCAAACGAATGAGAGAGCTTGCTTCAATTGTGGATCCCCAGACCATTTTATTAGAGATTGCCCCGAGATAGGTGAGAAAGAGAAATCTCAGAACGTAAGATCTGGAAGTATTGCTAGAGGAAGGTCCAAAGAAACCCCGAAAAATGGAACGAGTAGTAAGAATATGTCTAGAGAGCAGACTGCAAGATATGAGGGTAGAGCGCCTGCGAGGACTTATGCTATTCGCGCTCGCGAAGATGCGTCATCCCCTAATGTGGTCACGGGTACATTTTCCCTGTATGAAACTCATGTTATAGCTTTAATTGATCTGGGATCTACCCACTCATATGTTTTGCATGAAATTAGTATTTAGTATGAACATGCCTGTAGAGTCTATAGAATTTGTGATAAGAGTGTCGAATCCCCTAGGTAAATATGTGTTAGTTGATAGAGTATGCAAAGATTGCCCATTGAGGATTAGAGGTCATTACTTTCTGGCTAATCTCATGTTATTGTCGTTCGATGAATTTGATGTAATCCTTGTATGGATTGGGTTAGCTACTCAAGATGTGATAGTAAATTGTGGAAGGAAATTTGTTGAATTAAAATGTGAAAGTGGAGATATTCTTCGTGTTGAATCAGATGAATAGGAAAAGTTACCTATAGTGATTTCTCATATGTTTGCTCGAAAATTTGTAAGAAAAGGATATGAAGCCTACCTTGACTTTGTGATGAATTCCAAGGAGACTAAGTTAAGAATTGAATTAGTGCCCATAGTATGTGAGTATCTAGATGTTTTCCCAGAAGAATTGCCAGGGTTGCCTCCGGTTAGAGAGATTGAATTTGGCATTGAGTTAGCCCCTGGAACTGCGCCTATATCGATTGCTCCGTACAGAATGGCTCTAATTGAGTTAAAAGAACTGAAGGCACGGTTACAAGAGTTAACGAACAAAGGCTTTACAAAATCGAGTTATTCTCCGTAAGGTGCTCCCGTATTATTTGTGAAAAAGAAATATGGTTCCATGAGGTTATGTATAGATTACCGGCAGCTTAATAAGGTAACCGTAAAGAACAAGTACCCATTGCCAATGAACAATGATTTGTTCAAACAATTGAAGGGAGCCACAGTGTTTTCCAAGATAGACTTGAGGTCTGGATATTATTAGTTGAGAGTCAAAGGCTCAGATGTGCCGAAAATCGCATTTCGGAGAAGGTATGGTCATTATGAATTTTTAGTCATGCCTTTTGGTTTGACAAATGCCCCTGTTGTGTTCATGGATTTGATGAACCGCATCTTTCGACCATATTTAGATAAATTTGTTGTGGTCTTTATTGATGATATACTGATTTACTCTTGTGACGAGAACGAGTACGTTGAACACTTGAGGACGATTTTGCAAATTTTACGAGAAAATCAGTTATATGCCAAGTTTAGTAAGATCAAATTTTGGCTTAAAGAAGTTGGATTTTTTGGGGGCATATTGTCTCAGGAGATGGAATTAAAGTTGACCCAAGTAAGATTTCAACAATTATGGATTGGAAGCCGCCGAGGAACGTATTCGAGGTTAGGAGTTTTCTAGGCCTAAATTGTTATTACAGATGGTTTGTCAAAGGATTTTCTATGATAGCTACTCCAATGACGAGGTTATTGCAAAAGGATGTGAAGTCTGAATGGACAAAAAAGTGCCAATAGAGTTTTGAGAAATTGAAGGCATTGTTGACTGAGGCTCCAGTTTTAGTACAACCCAAACGAGGAAAAGAATTTATGGTCTTTAGTGATGCATCCTTGAATGGATTGGGTTGGGTACTCATGCAAGAAGGCAAAGTGATAGCTTATGCCACTAGACAATTAAAGCCGCACAAAAAGAATTACTCGACCCACAATTTGGAGTTTACTGCTATCATATTTGCACTGAAGATATGGAGACACCATTTGTATGGTGAAAAATGTTGGATATTCACCGATCATAAAAGCCTAAAGTACTTGATGACTCAAAAGGAGTTGAACTTAAGGCAACGAATATGGTTAGAGTTGATAAAGGACTACGAGTTAGTGATTGACTACCATCCGGGAAAGGCGAACGTGGTCGCCAATGCCTTGAGTAGGAAATCCTTGTTTGCATTGAGAGCCATGAATGTAACACCCCTAACCCCGTAACCGACGTTGGACTAGGGTTAGCAGCATTACCGGACAGATCAAAAACTTACATAACATTTCATACATTACATTCATCATTAACAATCATAGTGTCCCTTAGATGAGTAACAAGACCCTAAGCATGCTTATAAACTGAGTCCGGACTAAACCGAAATACATATAAAATTTCATGAAAATTTGAAACTTTTCTAAAATACAGGGGAGGCACACCCGTGAGAGGAGACCGTGTGCCCTCCACGGCTTCTAGGCACCCTCGTGTGTCCTTTCATGTCTATATACTGACTTGGTCCCCACGGCCACTAGACACGGCCGTGTGTCCTAGCCGTGGTCCTATACTGATTTTCCCACTACGGTTACCAAGCACGCCCGTGTTAAGGCCATGTTACTTTTAGGCTACATTCTGCCAATTCACCGACGGTCTTAGGCATGCCCGTGTGCCACAACCGTGTGACATTATAGGCCATCTACAAGGCCAAAATGCCACCCATAAGGGTCAAACCTATAATCAACATATATCATCCCATTTCATTCACCTATGACCATCAAAACAACCAAATAGTCATCCCAAATCATGCATATTTGACAACTAAGGAAATCACACAATAATACATTCAAAACCAACTCCCAACATAACAATTTGCATGACCAAATTACAATTATGCCCAAGCATCATTCATCTATAAACTTACCATATCAACCATGTCATATATCAACTAATCATACCAAAACAACTTCTCAAATCACATTCATTTAAGCATAATACCAAAACATAACTAACCAAATCACATGGTTAGGTTCACTTTACAACTCATAACAAGAACTAGCCTATACATGCCATATCTAGCCATATACATATCCAAGATGTACCAAAATGAGTTCAATAGTGTGATGATGATCCGTAACGGTCCCGAGCCTTCAATAGCTATAAAACAGAGAAAACATACACATAGTAAGCTTTCCAAAAGCTTAGTAAGTCATATACAAATAAACTTAGTATGGAAGGCATATATGCAAATAAATACATTGGCACCTGTCAATCACTTAGAAATCTCTCACTTATTTACTTTCGTTCATACAATTTTAACCACATTAGCTATTTTCACCATTCAAGAATCATATAAACATATAGCTCATCAAGCCAAAGTAATTCTTATCATATCAAAAATTCCATATACATCTCATCATAGTAAGATCACTTGGATGCTTACCCTATATACACAACCAGTGTATGATTAACGTACCTGAATCAGATTTAATATCACATAATTGTTCATAGCTCGGATTTATAATTGTATCACAAACTTGCCCGTTGAACCAATAGGAATTTAGTAGGATACTCAGAAAACTCGGAATAGTCGTACAATGCCAACTTCCCAGACGAGGTCTTACATGCACTCAGATATTGATGCGACTGTTCCAGACAAGGTCTTACACGAATCAATACGATGCCAATGCCCCAGACATGGTCTTATGCGTCAAGATTATAACGATGCCAACATCCCAGACGAGGTCTTACACATAATCAGATATCGATGCCACTGTCCCGTATAGGGTCTTACACGAGTCTCAAATCAACGCCAACGTCCCAGACGTGGTCTTACATGATAAAAATAGAACTGATGTCTATGACATGATTAAGCCAATCCTATCTATTCCTAGGTTCGTACAGGGCTTCTCGGACTTAATCATTATATATAACTTATCTCGAACTTCAAATACATAACCTCTCATAAACATTCATTACATCATTAATCATATGAATATTTACAAATGCATACATATACATTTATTTGCATAGTGACTTACCTCGGATTTCAGTTTATCGGAATGAAAATGGCTACTCGTTTACTTTCGCTTTGCCGCGATCTAAATCAATTTTCCTCGGTTCTTGATTTAAACATATTCAAAATTAACCCTTTTATTCACTATTTCATTCAATTCAATCCATATACACATATTTTGGGCTATTTACAATTTAACCCTCACATTTGCATATTTTATCAATTTAGTCCATTTTTCTCAAAACATCAAATTCACAAATTTTGTTCACAAATATACATAACCGAACCTCCCTAGGGACTATATAAGTCCAAATATTTCATCCAATTCACAAATTAGTCCAATAATATTTTCACAATTTAGCCCTATTTAGCTAAATTCATCAAAACTTCAAGAACAAAACATATTCAACTACTACCAATCTATCACTTAACACCTTAAAGCATCACAAATCTCAACATATCATCAATGGCATAACTCACAAACATCATCAATTCATTAAATTGAAACATGGGTTTGATAGCTCTCAAAACAACGATTGCAAAAACATAGAAATTATCGAAAACTGATAAAAAACGAACCTTGAATTTTGCTTGATAGCAGTCGAAAATACAAAGCTTCCAAGCTTTCTTTTTCTTTTAACTTTCGGCACCCCCAAAATACGATGATAATGTTCATCTTTTTATTTTGTTTATTACAAACATAATAACATATATTTTACCAAATTAACCTTTCATAATAATAAAGTATATGATAAACCGTAAAAGTAACATATTTTAACCCCACATTTAGTATGCTTTTGGATGATTTATCACTTGATTTATGTAAAAAGGTGCTCTTCATCCTTTCTTTTCATGTCTTATACCCAGGAAAGCACCCGAGGATGAAAAGAACATAAAACGGGCCCAAAACAGTGTAATGGGCCATATCACGAAATCGACACGGTCTGAACTAAAGCCCACACGGCCGTGCCTCATTAATCATCTAGAACATGGCCTGACCCCTGATTTACACGGCCGTGCCTCATTAAAGAAGTCCGAGCACGGCCTGACCACGATTCACACGGGCGTGTGTTATGGCCGTGTCCCTGTCGCTGGAAAGAGCAATTTCATTCGAGAAAGGATACTTAGAGGCGAAGAAACATATTCCAAAGCCTATTCAAACACCCTACTAGGAATTCTACTTAAATTAGGATACTTAGGGGCCAAGTAAGGCATCTCAAAGTCTATACAAACACCCAATGGGGCAACTTGAAAGGGAGTTCGGTAGAAGTCGAAACTGGAGGCGAGCTAGGCCAACGAGCCAAGCTGGAAAGGTAAGAATTGTGGGAATCGCTTGAAGATAGCCAGTTGATCCATCCCAGGAAGCCAGAATTATACTCAAGACGGCAAAATTCTCCTTCAATTCCTTCAGGGAGTTTTAGGAATTTCTTATGTTTTGTTTTATCTTTTCTCTTGAGATGCTTTCTTTCTTTGTTATGAACTAAACCCATCAGATACCTGAAAGGGATGAAACCTAGATAAATCTTGTTATTTGATTTCTGAATTTTATGATAAATACTTAGTTTGTTCTTAATTATGCATGCTTAATCCAAATCTGATGTGCTTAGGTGGAGGAGGGATAGACCCTGCTTAAGAGTAGATCTAGCGTAATTAAGCGGAGTTGATCGAACGCCTAGAGATAGGGTTACGAGATTTTTCCGGATTAGGGTGAAACCTAATATGGGAATCCATAGATCGATTTACTGCTATTCTAGGGGGTTATATAAGAGAATGAGAGTTCCACTAATTAACCTAGGGTTAGACGTTATTCACCTCGAGAGAGGGTTTAGCATAGGTTAGGGAGTCCTATGGATCAAGCTAAGTAAATAAATCATATAATTCAAGGTTAGATAACAAGTGAAGTCTAGGTGGATTCTTCCTGAAGGTATCATCGTGATCAACTGAGTCTTTTTCCAAGTTATTCCCCAATTCATTCTTTTTGTCTTTGTCCTTAGCTTAGTCGTTGTCAAATTTAGATTAAAACAAACTTCACTTTATTTTTAAGGCTAAATAATAAAAAGAAAGTTAGTATTAATACTTTTGGTTCCTTTGGGTTCGATAGGTACACTTGCTTTTAATCGTTGTCAGAGTTAGTTTCCAGGTTCGATCACGTTCATTATAAATTTTAAAACTCTGATTTCAGCATCAAGTTTTTGGCGCCGTTGCCGGGTGGAAACACGAAAATTTATATCCTTTTTCATGCCCTTTTCGACCCAAATACATGTGGTTTCGAGTAAATTCTTGTCGGAAAATAATTAAATATTATAAAATAATTAATTTGTGCTAAAAGTATGAATATGATGGATTTTAATTAATTTTATAGTAAATTTTGATTTATTTTGACTATTTTCGACAGAATCGCACAAAGGGTGAAAATCAGCTCGGCAAACACTGCTAGAAGAACAAAACCGAGAAGCAGTTTGAAGTTCAAGGCAAATTTATTTCCAGCCCAAGACGGTCCAATTATGAATATTTAATCATAATATAATTAATTTTAATTTATTCCCAATTTAATTTGGGCTAAATAAATTATTATTAATTGTTTATTGGAAAAAAGGGCTAGTTGAACCGCACTGGTTGAACCGAACCGATCGACCCGAACTAGCCACCAATTGGGCAGCCCAAACCGTCCACATGGCCCAAATCAGCTTATTAGCTGACTAATTCACATTGCAAAGGAGTCCTTGAAGATCTTTCAAAATCTCATTCAAACCCCTCCAAAATTCATGGCTTTAAAGATTTGCCCATGCCATATTTAGCAAAGTTGAATCTTTCAACTTTACCACATGGGATGGCCGGCCAAGGGAGCCTCTTTTTCTGCTGGTATTTGCTATTTTTAGCAGCCTTGATCACCTATAAATACAGCCCCTAGCTGCTCATTCAGAACACACCTCAAGCCTTCACATTCTCCTCTCTCATTTTCTCTCAATTCCCCATTTTCCCTTTTCCCTTCTTGGTGTTCTTGTGCCGATTTCTCCTCTTGGAAAAGAGGTGTTTTTCCAGCCATTTCAATCAGAAATTGAAGTGTTCATAAGCCCCTTGATAGCCAAGGACAACGAAGAATGAAGAAGGGATCAATCAGACAAGCCACGGAGAGCCACCGGATTTGTTTCTTGTTTCCTATCTCTTTAAATTATTTGTTGTTGTTTTGACAAACATGCTTATGAATATTCATGATTTTTAAATGTTTAATTTAATCAATTTAGCTTGAATTTAATTTGTGTTGGTTTCATTTCATTTCGCTCTCTTAGAATATTAAAATTGTGGTTATGCTGTTAAAGGCTTCGGTGAAATGTTTGATTAAGTAAAATCATGTTAAGTTATCTGGCATTTTAATTGTTTAGATAGCTAATGAATTAATTATTTAAACGCATTGAAATTGTAATTAATGGATACAATACTTAATCTATGCATGTTTAATTCTTCTAAGGTAGTTGAAGATTAAATTAGCATTGTATTTGACGATACATATGCCTTGCATAAATTGCAGGATTTTTGTGATTAAATTGTTTCAAGGTAAAAATACTTTGTTACTTCACATGATCTTTTATATGCTTGTTAGGTTGAATTAATCATTTGCATCGACATAGGAATTTGCGAGAGATTGTTTAATTTAATAAGTATGTATGTGCAATAACATGTTTATTAGTAGAAGTCTGTTTAATCGTTTGCATTTGCATAGAAATATGTATAAGAGATGAATGGATTTTTATCTGTAAGTATGTTCATAAGTTAGCAAATTACCGAGTTGCCATGTTTTAACAAGTATAAACACAAGCTTAATAATTCTAAGGTAAGAAATGTGATTAATCCAACACAATTATGTCATCTTGATTAAAATCAGTTTTTGAAATCGTGCATTAGAACTTGTTTTATTTTCTTTTCTTACTTTGTTTTTCTTTTAGTTTTTAAATATTCCTCAAAACCAATTATTTTTCTATCACCAAAGTGTTAGAACCATTTCCACAAATAATTCTTTTACAGTCCCTGTGGGTACGACAACTCGACATTTACTTGTCACTTTATTACTTGTTACAGTTATGTACACTTGCACATTTCCACCGTTCCACCGGGGAACTAAAATATTAAGAAAGCTCTATTTTTATTACTTTAGCCATTTTTTATTATTGCAATTTATTTTCATTATTATTATTATTATTATTTTTATTTTTTACTTTACTAATTTTTCCTCTATTTTGCTTTTGGCAGATAATTTTAGTCTATAGAGAAGATGGCACTGAATAATTATCATTGGTAAGTCATGAGGACAATTCCTACTAAAGCAACCAGTGCTTTCGACCTCGACGTGTTCACCAGGTTACCCAGCTAGAGATGATGAATAAAAAGATCGATGGTTTATGTAGTCTCTCGCAAGTACACCCAGTAATGCAATATGACTCGAATCCAGGAGGCGTGGCGAATCCTGAGCACCCACCCTACGGATATGGCATGGAGAACGAACAAGTCCACCATATGGGTAACTACTCTAGACCTCAAAATAAATTTTTTTATGACACCTATATTGCAGGTTGGAGGTACCATCCCAATTTCTCGTGGAATGATCAAAGTAGCCAAAGACAGGAACTTCCTACAAATTTTCAACAGCCACCTCACCAACAGGAAGATAAGTCCAACCTTGAAAAGACGCTGGCAAAATTCATGGCAACCACAGATACCCGTCTCCAAGACACTGAGAAAACATTTAAAAGTCAACAAACACTGGTTGAAGAGAACAAGAACTGATTAGAGGAAGTTATTAAGTCAGTAAGGGAAGTCACTAAGGCAGTCAAACAACTTGCAAAGTTAATGTCCAAACGACCGCAAGGACGTCTACCAAGTAACACGGAGATTAACCCAAAGGAGCAAATCCAAGCCATCACAGCTCATGATAGTAAAAGGTTAGATGAACCCATCTCAGATTAAGAAAACGAGGTAGAAAAAGGTAAAGTTGAGATGACACAATAAAAGCCAAAATCGGTAATCAAAGAGTAACAGCCTCACATTCCTTACCCCAAAGCATTAAAGAGAGACAATATAGAGGAACAGTTCGGTAAGTTTCTTAAACTTTTAAAGAAATTACATATCAACTTACCTCTTCTTGAATTTCTTTCGCAGATGCCAGACTCTAGAAAATTTTTAGAGGAGCTGTTAACGAAAAAGCAAAGGATAGACGAGGAATCACATGTGGAACTCAACGCAAAGTGCTCGACAATTCTACAAAATAGACTACCACAGAAATTAAAAGATTCAGGGAGTTTTCCAATTTCATGCATAATTGGTAGTTTATCTATAGAAAATGCGTTAGCTGATTTAGGGGCAAGCATAAATGTTATACCTTATAAACTGTTTAAACAACTAGGTCTAGGGAAACCCAAACAAACTAGGATGAGTATTCAATTAACTGATAAAACTATCAGAATTCCTGGGGGTATAATAGAAAATGTTCTAATCGAAATTGATAAATTCATATTCCCAGCAGACTTTGCCGTTTTAGACATGGATGAGGACAATAATATTCCTTTAATTTTAGGAAGACCCTTTTTAGCAACTGCCAGAGCTAAAATTGATATCTATGCAGGTGAACTCATATTTCGCGTAGGCGACGAGATAGTCACTCTTCAAGCTCTTAACTTGGCCAGAACATCAAGTGATAAAGAATACCAACCTCGTGTGCCATATCCCGATGCAATAAAGAAAAAAACCACACAGAGGAGGAATTTGGTGGACTCACACTTCGTGTAGAAGATGAAAAAAATCACTCTTCAAGCTCTTGACCCAACTAGGACATCGAGTAATAAAGGTACGAATGATAATTTTATTGATAACCATTTGGTTCAACCTTCTTTACAGGAATCATCACGAAATCATCTAGCTGAGTTAGATCTTAGACCTTGTGCCAACAAAGAAGAATTAGATGAGGAACAATGCCTTAGGGTCGACAAACTAGAAGAGTGGACAACAAAATTTAAAAAAGAACCGGAACCACACGAAGTGAAACCGACGTAAACCCCAAACGAGCTGATAGGAACAACAAATCACATCAAAATGGAGGATCAGGTATTGTAGAATAAGGAAAACCCTCGAATCACCAATTCAGACCTCATGGCAAACAAAGAAATCACTTTTGAGGTACTTAATGTCTTCCTATACAGAACAATCGAGGTAAGCAATCCTAAATTCAGCCCTTTTGAGGTAAATATTACCCGACATAAACTTTATATCAATAGTCGAGTTGATCGCATGAGAAAGGATTTTCATCTCCTCAAGCCACCATGACCATACGAATAAGAGGTAAAGACTAGCTTAAGACTATAAACAAGTGCTTCTCGGGAGGCAACCCGAGCACTAACCTCATTTAAATTTTCATATTTTATTTTATTTTTTACTTTCATATTATTTTCAGCATCTAACTACAAACTAACCGAATAAGTAAAACACGATTTCCATACCATACGGCCTTGCACACGGCCGTGGCTGTGTGGACACCACGGGTAGGCACAAGGGCGTGGACCATATCACTATTTAATTATTTACTTTTATTTTTATTTTTATTTTCTTTTCCTTTTTTTATACTTTTATTTTTATTTTTATCTTCTTTATTCTTTCCTTTTTATGTCATTTAGATTTAGCTTAGGACACAATAAAATTTGACCGGCTGCTTCGAGGATTCAATTTCAAACTATTCGAGACGTTTCCCCACGTTCACCTCCAATCCTGTCCGGTTTCTTTTCATTGACTTCGTCCCAAATCCAGGAAGTTTCACATCTCTCCCTATCTTTTGATTTTCTCACTACATTGTCATTTTATCTATCTTTGTACATTGAAGGCAATGTACATCTTAAGTGTGGGGGGGTTAACAATAGTATTATTTGAAAATCCCTAAATTATGCCTTGTTCTAAAGAAAGTTTCTCATATTATGATTAGAATGAAATTTCTTTGATTTATGATATTTATTGATATGTTTTGGATTAAGTCATAGTTAATTGTGAATTGATGATTAAATTTGAAGAATACTAGAGAATCAAGCATGATAAGTCTACTTTTCAAAAATTAAAATTTTTAGGTTGTCTACCTGAATCTGAATGTTACCTTGAAGTTTGAAATTTACGAGGTTGACATAAAAAACACCCATAATTTTTGTGAGATTTTGAAACTTATAGAGCATATATTCTTTTTCATGCTCATTTTTTGATTATGAGTGTGCCAACTATGAACTGTTATTCTAAAACTTGCCTTGATTATACATGTCAATACCACAGTTGTGATTTGATATTCCGAGATGATAAAGGCACTTAGGTTTTAACCCACTTACTCCACTAAAAAGTCTACCTTCATAATTAACCCCTAGTGAACCCCGTTGAGCCCAACAACCCTTTTTATTGACTCACCTACTAATATTAACCCAAAAACCCTTTGTATTTGTTACCACCATTCTTTTAACTATGTTTTATATTTTAGTTGTAAAAATTCTTTTTTATTATTATGATAGTTTGTTCTTAAAAAAAACGAAGTATATTCATTATTAGTTCTATGATTAAGTGAGCTTGCATGTTCAAATTCTAATTATCAAGGAAAAAGCTCGTATTATTAGTTCTTAATTAATGTAAGATTAAGTTCAGTTTTTCTAGTTAGGTAATTTATCAAGTCAATCTCGATTCTAACCTTCTAATTCAGCCTTTATCCACACCTTTAACCCTAGCCCCGTTACAACCCTGACAAAGACTTTTGATTTGTTTATCATCTCATTTTACAGTGGTGGAGATTTGATTTTCAGGCAAGCCTATGGGATTAACTTTTCAAGTTCGACTTATAAGTGATTCTTTAATTTTGAACCTTAAACACTTCGAGTGATTTGAGTGAATCTTTAGTGAAGATGTCAATTCTTGTCGATTTCCAATCAGAGGTAATTATTCAGGTAAGGGGAAACACTTATGTTTTCGCACTATAAAAACTATGACTTTGATTGTTTGAATCTTTAGGACTCTTTGAGTTGAATTATCCATGTATGAATTACCTTTGAATTATTATGAATCAATGAAGTTTGTTTTTATTATGAGTTGAGAATTTTGCTTGAGGACAAGCAAAAGCTTAAGTATGGGGGTATTTGATAAACCGTAAAAGTAACATATTTTAATCCCACATTTAGTATGCTTTTGGATGATTTATCCCTCGATTTATGTAAAAAGATGCTCTTAATCCTTTTTTTTCATGTCTTATACCTAGGAAAGCACCCGAGGATGAAAAGAACATAAAACAGGCCCAAAACGGAGTAAATGGACCATATCACGAAATCGACACGACCGTGCCTCATTAATCATCTAGAACACGGCCTGACCCCTGATTTACATGGCCGTGCCTCATTAAAGAAGTCCGAGCACGGCCTGACCATGATTCACACGGGCTTGTGTCATGGTCGTGTCCCTGTCGCTGGAAAGAGCAATTTCCTTCGGGAAAGGATACTTGGAGGCGAAGAAACACATTCCAAAGCCTATTCAAACACCCTACTAGGAATTCTACTTAAATTAGGATACTTAGGGGCCAAGTAAGGCATCTCAAAGTCCATATAAACACCAATGGGGCAACTTGAAAGGGAGTTCAGCAGAAGCCGAAACCGGAGGCGAGCTAGGCCAAGGAGCCAAGCCGGAAAGGTCAGAATTGTGGGAATCGCTTGAAGATAGCCAGTTGATCCATCCCGAGAAGCCGAAATTATACTCAAGACGGCAGAATTCTCCTTCAATTCCTTCAGGGGGTTTTAGGAATTTCTTATGTTTTGATTTATCTTTTCTCTTGAGATGCTTTCTTTCTTAGTTATGAACTAAACCCCTCAGATACCTGAAAGGGATGAAACCTAGATAAATCTTGTTATTTGATTTCTGAATTTTATGATAAATACTTAGTTTGTTCTTAATTATGCATGCTTAATCCAAATCTGATGTGCTTAGGTGGAGGAGGGATAGACCCTGCTTAAGAGTAGATCTAGCGTAATTAAGCGGAGTTGATCGAACGCCTAGAGATAGGGTTACAAGATTTTGCCGGATTAGGATGAAACCTAATATGGGAATCCATAAATTGATTTACTGCTATTCTGGGGGGTTATATAAGAGAATGAGAGTTCCACTAATTAACCTAGGGTTAGACGTTATTCACCTCGAGAGAGGGTTTAGCATAGGTTAGGGAGTCCTAAGGATCAAGCTAAGTAAATAAATCATATAATTCAAGGTTAGATAACAAGTGAAGTCTAGGTGGATTCTTCCTGAAGGTATCGTCGTGATCAACTGAGTCTTGTTCCAAGTTATTCCCTAATTCATTCTTTTTGTCTTTGTCCTTAGCTTAGTCGTTGTCAAATTTAGATTAAAACAAACGTCACTTTATTTTTAAGGCTAAATAATAAAAAGATAAAAAGAAAGTTAGTATTAATACTTTTGGTTCCTTTGGGTTCGATATTCGGTCTTGCCTAAGCTATACTACTGTTCGATAGGTACACTTGCCTTTAATCATTGTCAGAGTTAGCTTCCAGGTTCGATCACATTCATTATAAATTTGAAAACTCTGATTTCAGCGATCAGTATACATATATATATCAAGGGTATAATCGCCCTTTGTTCATCCACTAACCACCTATTGGCATATTTACCTATTAGGGCCACAACATTCCAAAAGCCACATCACTTAAGTATTTTAACAAATAGCTTACCACTTTCACATTCAATGCAATTTCATCCTTTTGTCAATTTAAACATACAGACGGACAAATTAACTGACGAAGATTTAACACATGCTAAACCACATATCAACGGTACAGAAAATAATATTAAAATATTATACAGACTCGGATTTGTGGTCCCGAAACCACTGTTTCGACTAGGGTATAAACCGGACTGTTACAATGAATATATGGATGACTTTGTTAGATGATGATTGTATCCTAGCTGAGTTGAAGGCTAGACTGATGTTTCTCCAAGAGATTTGGGAAGCTCAGAAAGGTGACAGCGACTTGCAAGCCAATAGAGTTCAGTGTGAGTCAGGTGTTGAGTCAGACTTCTGGATTAATTCTGATGGATGTTTGATGTTCTGAGACAGAGCCTGTATTCCGAGAGATGATAAGCTTATTCGGAAAATTTTACATGAAGCACATAGTGGATGTTTATCTGTACACCTCGTCAGCACAAAGATGTATAATGACTTGAAGAAATGGTTTTGGTGGCTGAGTATTAAGAAAGATATTTCTGAGTTTGTATCGAGATGCCTAATTTATTGAATCATGAAATATGTTATGTATCTTTTCTAACTCAAAGGGCAAACTTAATCTATAAGCAACAGGCCCAACTCGTTCGATGATCTCATACGGTCCGATGAACCTCAGACTTAATTTGCCTTTACGTTCGAATCGAAACACTTTCTTCTATGGAGACACTTTTAGAAATACTTTTTCGCCGATCTCAAATTCTATATCTTTTCGTTTCAAGTCTGCATAAGACTTCTGACGATCAGATGCTGCTTTTAAACAATCTCGGATCAGTTTAACTTTCTATTCTGAGTCTTTTATCAAATCAACCCCGTGAAGCTTATTTTCACTGAGTTCAGTCCAATATAGAGGTGTTCAAAATTTTCGTCCGTACAAAGCTTCATATGGTGCCATTTTGATACTCGACTGAAAACTGTTGTTGTATGCAAATTCAATCAAAGGCAGATATTGATACCACGAACCATTAAACTCAAGTATCAGCCTCTCATTATGTCTTCGAGAATCTAAATAATTCACTCGGATTGACTATCTGTCTGCGGATGAAAAGCTGTACTGAAGTGTAATTTCGTGCCCAAAGCTTCTTACGATTTCTTCCAGAATCTCGACGTAAACCTCGGATCTCTATCTGACACAATAGATAGTGGCACCCCGTGCAATCTCCCAATTTCTACAATATAAAGCTCAGCTAATCTGTCAAGTGAGTAGTCAGATTTTACCGGAATGAAATAAGCAGATTTAGTTAATCGGTCAACTACGACCTATATTGCATCTTTCTTTCTCGAAGTCATTGGCAAACCAAAAACAAAGTCCATTGCTACTCTATCCCATTTCCACTCCGGAATCAGAATCGGTTGTAGCAAACCGGATGGAACTTGATGTTCAACTTTCACTTGCTGACAAACTAAACATTTTGAAACAAATTCAGAAATGTCCCGTTTCATACCAAACCACCAGTAGTGTTGTTTCAAATCATGATACATTTTAGTACTCCCCGGATGAACAGATAGACGACTATTATGTGCTTCATTCAAAATCAACTGAATCATCTCTGGGTTTCTCAGAACAAAGATACGATCTCGGAATCTTAAGCAATCATCTACCATTTTAAATGAAGATTCAAAATCCACTACACACTGAGCTTGTTTCAATAACAACTCATTATCGGATTTTTGAGCATCACAAATCTGCTATATAAGCAATGGTTCTGCTTTTAACTCAGCTAACATAGAACTATTATCAGACAAATCCAATTGAGCATTCAAAACAAGTAATGCAAACAATGATTTTCTACTCAATGCATCAGTAACAACGTTTGCTTTACCTAGATGATAATCTATCATAAGCTCGTAATCTTTCAACAACTCAAGCCATCTTCTCTGACGCAAGTTCAAATCTTTCTGAGTCATCAGATATTTCAAACTTTTATGATCTGAAAATACGTGACATTTCTCACCGTACAGATAATGGCGCTAAATCTTAAGTGCAAACACAATTGCAGCTAATTCAAGGTCGTGAGTCGGATAATTCTTTTCATGAGGCTTTAACTATCTCGAGGCATAAGCTACAACTTTGCCTTCTTGCATCAAAACACATCCCAGATCGTTTAGCGAAGCATCACTGTATACAACAAATTCTTTACCCGATTCTTGCTGTACTAACACTGGGGCTTCTGTTAACAGAGTTTTTAACTGATCAAAACTTTTCTGGCATTAATCCGACCATTCAAATCTGACATCTTTCTGAAGTAATCTAGTCAATGGAGTAGCTATCACTGAAAACCCTTTTACGAATCTGCGGTAATAACCAGCAAGTCCCATAAAACTACGGACTTCAAACACGTTTCTCGAAGGTTTCCAATCCAGAATAGCAGAAATCTTGCTTGGATCAACTCGAATTCCAGAAGCTGACACAATATGCACCAGAAAACTAACCTCATGTAAGCAGAATTCACATTTGCTGAATTTCGCATACAATTGCTTTTCTCTCAAAGTTTGCAAAACAATTCTCAAATGTTCAGCATGTTCAGCCTCATCACGTGAATAAATCAAAATGTCATCAATGAATACGACAACAAATCGATCTAGTCATCAAATCCATAAAAACAGCAGGTGCATTGGTTAGTCCAAATGACATAACTAAAAATTCGTAATGCCCGTACCTCATTCTGAAAGTAGTCTTCGGAATATCTGAATCTTTCACTCTCAACTGATAGTATCCAAATCTCAGGTCAATCTTTGAAAACACAGTAGCTCCTTTTAGCTGATCAAATAAATCATCAATTCTGGGCAACGAGTATTTATTCCTTATTGTCACCTTATTCAACTGACGATAGTCGATACACATCCTCATCGTGCCATCTTTCTTTTTCACAAATAAAACCGGAGTGCCCAAGGCGAGAAACTCGGTCTAGCAAACCCTCTCTCAGTCAATTCTTGCAATTGTGACTTTAACTCTTTCAACTCTGTTGGTGCCATTCTATATGGAGTTGTTGAAATGGGTGCAGTACTAGACAACAATTCAATACCAAACTCAACTTCACGAATCAGAGGTAAACTCGGTAACTCTTCAGGAAACACATCAGAAAACTCACAGACAATAGGCACTAATTCAATTTTCTTTCCGGACACTTTCGAATCAATCACATAAGCAAAATATGCCTTATAACCCTTTTTCACATAACCCTAAGCTTCCAAAACAGATATCACAGTAGGCAATCCATTCAAATCATTAGACTCAATCCGTACAATCTCATCATTCAGACATCTCAAATCTATAGTCTTTCTTTTGCAGTTCACAATAGCATCATGCATAAACAACCAGTCCATACCCAGAATAATATCAAGTTCATCAAATGGCAAAAGCATCAGATCAGCAAGGAAACATATATCTCGAAACATTAACGGACAGTTCTTGCATACTTTGTCAACCATGACACTTTTACCTAAGGGGTTCGATACTTTTATAACAAATTCAGTAGACTTTATAGGAAAAGTCTTACTAAATACTAAATTCATGCATATATATGAATACGTAGATCCAGGGTCTATCAAAGCAATCACAGAAGTGTCATAAAGAGTAAAAGTATCAATTATAATGTCTGGCGATGAAGCTTCCTCTCGAGCTCGGATAGCATACGCTCTGGCAGGTACTCAAGCTTTAGATCGAACAACATTGTCTCTCATAGTTCTTTGACTACCACTGACGTTTCTTACGTTCTTCGATGGTCTACCTCTTATAGGTGCATTATCAAATCTCAAATTCTGAACAGCTTCTGGCTCAACAGTCTCAGGTCAATCACAGATAAAATGATCAAGTGATCCACATCTAAAACAAGCTCTGTCGTTTAATCTACAACTTATCAGATGTCTTTTTCCACAATGCTTACATTCAGGTCTCTCGGATCGAACATTACCAACACTAGCCACTGAAGTTGCTGGGGTATTAGAACTCATTTGCAATCTTGATTGATTTCTATTCGAATATCCCACGTTATCTCTGAAACGACTTTGATTATCTCTGAATCATTTCAGAGCAGACTGAAATGATTTACTCTGAAATCTCTTTTTCATATCTCGAGCTTTAGACTCAGCTTTTCTCTTATCTTTCCCGAGTGCTTCAGCTTTGCAAGCTCTATCAACGAGTACAACAAATTCTTTTATTTCCAAAAGCCCAACTAGCAGATGGATGTCTTTATTAAGGCCATCTTCGACTCTTTTGCACATTATAGCTTTAGATGATACGCATTCTCGAGCATACTGACTCAGTCTCACAAATTCTCGTTAATATTTTGAAACAGTCATTCGGCCCTGTTTAAGTTCTAGAAATTCCCTCCGTTTTTTATCAACGAATCTCTCACTAATATATTTCTTCTAGAACTCACTCTGAAAGAAATCCCATGTGACTCGTTCTTTCGGAACAGCAGAAATCAGAGTTTTCCACCATTGATAAGCTGCATCTCGAAGCAATGATACCACGCACTTTATGCATTCTTCCGGAGTCAAAGACATTTTATCGAACACTCGAATGGTATTTTCAATCCAGAACTCGGCCTTTTCAGCATCATCTTCTTTGGTAGCCCGAAATTCTTCGACCCCATACTTACGGATCTTGTCAATCAGAGGCTTATTTAACAGATTCGGATGCATTACTGGTGGCATAACTGTAGTCTAAAGGGGATTAACTGGGGGCGGGGGTTGTGAAACTGTAGGGTTATTCTTTACAAACTGAGTGAACCACTCACTCATCATTTAGAAGAAAGCTTGTTTAGCTTCTCCCTCTTGACTACTCGTAGCCGGTCTCAATTCAGAGGGCGTTGTCCCTTACACGGGAGCAGGTGTATTACTTTCTACGTCTCAACTTCGGCTCTTTCAGGATCCACTACTATACGAAAATCACATTTTATACGTCAGGATTCATCACACTATCACAATTCTAATATATGGCATGTATAGCTAGACTCTGACATGCAACGTTAGTCCGAGAATCAGCTAAACCGTAGCTCTGATACCAACCAAATGTAACACCCCTAACCTATAACCGACGTCGGACTAGGGTTAGGAGCATTACCGGATAGATCAGAAACTTACATAACATTTCATATAATACATTCATCATTAACAATCATAGTGTCCCGTAGATGAGTCAGCAAGACCCTAAGCATGCTTATAAACTGAGTCGGGACTAAACCAAAACACATATAAAATTTCATGAAAATTTGAAACTTTTCCAAAATATAGGGGAGACACGCCCGTGGGAGGGGACCGTGTGCCCTCCACGGCTTCTAGGCACCCCCGTGTGTCCTTTCGTGTCTATATACTGACTTGGTCCCCACGGCCACCAGACACGACCGTGTGCCCTAGCCGTGGTCCTATACTGACTTCCCCACCATGGTCACCAAACACGCCCGTGTTAAGGCTGTGTTGCTCTTAGGCTACATTCTGCCAATTCACCGACGGTCTTAGGCACGCCCGTGTGCCACCACCGTGTGACATTATAGGCCATCTACAAGGCCAAAATGCCACCCATAAGGGTCAAGCCTATAATCAACATCTATCATCCCATTTCATTCACCTGTGACCATCAAAACATACCAAATAGTCATCCGAAATCATGCATATTTGACAACTAAGGAAATCACACAATAATACATTCAAAACCAACTCCTAACATAACAATTTGCATGACCAAATCACAATTATGAACAAGCATCATTCATCTATAAACAACCATGTCATATATCAACTAATCATACCAAAATAACTTCTCAAATCAAATTCAATTAAGCATAACACCAAATCATAACTAACCAAATCACATGGTTAGGTTCACTTTACAACTCATAACAAGAACTAGCCTATACATGCCATATCTAGCCATATACATATCCAAGATGTACCAAAATAAGTTCAATAGTGTGATGATGATCTGTGACGGTCCCGAGCCTTCAGTAGCTTTGACGACCTATAAAACAGAGAAAACATACACAGAGTAAGCTTTCCAAAAGTTTAGTAAGTTATATACAATTAAACTTGGTATGGAAGGCATATATGCAAACAAATACAGTGGCACCTATCAATCACTTAGAAATCTCTCACTTATTTACTTTGGTTCATACAATTTTAACCACATTAGCTATTTTCACCATTCAAGAATCATATAAACATATAGCTTATCTAGCCAAAGCAATTCTTATCATATCAAAAATTCCATATACATCTCATCACAATAAGATCACTTAGATACTTACCTTATATACACAACCAGTGTATGATCAACGTACCTGAATTGGATTTAATATCACATAGTTGTTCGTAGCTCAGATTTATAATTTGTATCACAAACTTGCCCGTTGAACCAATAGGAACTTAGTAGGATACTCAGAGAACTCGAAATTGTCATACAATGCCAACGTCCCAGACGAGGTCCTACATGCACTCAGATATCGATGCGACTGTCCCAGACATGGTCTTACACGAATCAATATGATGCCAATGTCCCAGACATGGTCTTGTGTGTCAAGATTATAACGATGCCAACGTCCCAGATGAGGTCTTACACATAATCATGTATCGATGCCATTGTCCCGGACAGGGTCTTACACGAGTCTCAAATCAAAGCCAACGTCCCAGACGTGGTCTTACATATAAAAATAGAACTGATGTTTATGACATGATTAAGCTAATCCTATCTATTCCTAGGTTCGTACATGGCTTCTCGGACTTAATCACTATATCGAACTTATCTCGAAACTCAAATACATAACCTCTCATAAACATTCATTACATCATTAATCATATGAATATTTACAAATGCTTACATATACATTTATTTGCATAGTGACTCACCTCAAATTTCGGTTTATCGGAATGAAAACGGCTACTCGTTTACTTTAGCTTTCCCGCGATCTAAATCTATTTTCCTTGGTTCTTGATCTAAACATATTTTGAATTAACCCTTTTATTCACTATTTCATTCAATTCAATTCATACACACATATTTTGGGCTATTTACAATTTAACCCTCACATTTGCACATTTTATCAATTTATTCCATTTTTCTCAAAACATCAAGTTCACAAATTTTGTTCACACATATGCGTAGCCGAACCTCCCTAGGGACTATATAAGTCCAAATATTTAATCAAATTCACAAATTAGTCCTCCAAAATAATATTTTCACAATTTAGCCCTATTTCGCTAAATTCATCAAAACTTCAAGAACAAAACATATTCAACTACTACCAATCTATCATTTAACACCTTAAAGCATCACAAAGCTCAACATATCATCAATGGCATAACTCACAAACATCATCAATTCATTAAATTGAAAGATGGGTTTCATAGCTCTGTAAACAACGATTGCAAAAACGTAGAAATTATCAAAAACCGATCAAAAACGAACCTTGAATTTTGCTTGATAGTAGCCGAAAATACAAAGCTTCCAAGCTTTCTTTTTCTTTTAACTTTCGGCACCCCCAAAATAAGATGATAATGTTCATCTTTTTCTTTTGTTTATTACAAACATAATAACATATATTTTACCAAATTAACCTTTCATAATAATAAAGTATACATATATATATCAAGGGTATAATCACCCTTTGGTCATCCACTAACCACCTATTGGCATATTTACCTATTAAGTCCACAACATTCAAAAGCCACATCACTTAAGTATTTTAACAAATAGCATATCACTTTCACATTCAATGCAATTTCATCCTTTTGTCAATTTAAACATACAGACAGACAAATTAACTTACGAAAATTTAACAAATGCTAAACCACATATCAACGGCACAGAAAATAATATTAAAATCTTATACGAACTCAGATTTGTGGTCTCGAAACCACTGTTCCGACTAGGGTATAAACCGGACTGTTACAATGAAGATACGGATGACTTTGTTAGATGATGGTTGTATCCTAGCTGAGTTGAAGGCTAGGCCGATGTTTCTCCAAGAGATTTGGGAAGCTCAGAAAGGTGACAGTGAGTTGCAAGCCAATAGAGTTCAGTGTGAGTCAGGTGTTGAGTCAGACTTCTGGATTCATTCTGATGGATGTTTGATGTTCTGAGACAGAGTCTATGTTCCGAGAGATGATGAGCTTATTCGGAAAATTTTACATGAAGCACATAGTGGATGTTTATCTGTACACCCAGGCAGCACAAAGATGTATAATGACTTGAAGAAATGGTATTGGTGGCTGAGTATTAAGAAAGATATTTCTGAGTTTTTATCGAGATGCCTAATTTGTCAGCAAGCGAAGGCTAAACACGAAGTATCTTCGGGTCTACTTCAGCCTATTATGGTTCCTGAATGGAAATGGGATCCAATAGCTATGGATTTTGTGATGGGTTTACCCTTGTCACCATAAAAGAAGGATGCCGTATGGGTCATGGTTGATAGACTAAGGAAGTTATCCCATTTTATACCGGTGCGTATCAATTATTCGCTTGATAAGTTGGCGGATTTGGATGTGTCAAAAATTATAAGACTTCATGGTGTACCGTTATCGATTATTTCGGATAGAGATTCGAGATTGATGTCACGATTTTGGAAAAAGTTGCAAGAAGCCTTGGGCACAAAGTTGAGTTTTAGTACAGCTTTCTATTCGTAGACCAAAGGCCGGTCGGAAAGAGTAATCCAGATTCTTACGGACATTCTCTGTTGTTATGTTTTGGAGTTTCAAGGCAACTGGGAAAAGTACTTACTATTAGTAGAATTTGCCTACAATAACAGTTTTTAGTCAAGTTTGAAAATGGTGCCTTATTAGGCATTGTATGGGCATAAGTTCCGAACGCCTTTATATTGGATGGAACTTAGAGAAAATTAGATTCACGGGGTCGATCTAGTTAGAGAAATCGAAGAGAAAGTAATGGTGATACATGGTTGTTTAAAAGCATCTTCGGATAGACAAAAGTGTCACCATGGAAGAAGGTTCTCAGATTTGGCCGGAAAGCTAAATTGAGTCTGTGCTTTATTGAACTGTATGAGGTTACCGAGAGGATAGGACTGGTAGCTTTTTGCTTGGCTTTGCCATTTGAGTTGGAAAAGATTCATAATGCTTTCCTCGTGTCTATGTTACGTCACTACCGATCAGACCCTTCGCATGTGATTGTACCAACAGAGGTAGAAATTCAACCGGACATGACTCATGGCAAAGAGCTGGTTAAGATTTTGGCACAAGAAGTCAAACAATTAAGAAACAAAAGTATAGCTCTTGTGAAAGTACTATGGCAAAGAAATGGGGTAGAAGAGGCTACATGGTAGCCCGTAGAGGCTATGAGAAACCAATATCCCAATCTTTTTACCAATAAGATTTTCGGGGACCAAAATCGCTAAGGGGGCGAATTGTAACAGCCCAATTTAAGGGCTAGTCAAAACAGTGGTTTTGGAACCACTAATCCGAGGTCAGAGAAAATTATTTTTAATATTATTTTATGAGTTATAATATGATTATACGAGTGCATGAAAACTTTGGTCCATTAATTTTAGCGATTTCATGCTCAATTTTGAAAAAGGACTAAATCGCATAAAGTGCTTAAGTTTCATTTTATAAGCTAGAGGTGTTAAATAGATATAGAACCTTAACTGGAGGTCCTAAATGTGCAATTAGACCTGTAACGCCCCGAATTTTGGGCCTAGAAGAATTGGGCCTTGGGCTTGGGAGCACCTAAAATTTTTGAGTGCAAGAAAATGGCACAAATGCATGTTAGCACTGCTGGGTTAGCAATATTGGAGTGTTTGGGGTCTTGGTGAAGTCCTGTGTTCAAGCCTTGTCATATGGAAGTTTTTTATTTTAGCATTAGGGGAATCCTAATTTCAGGTAATAAGCATTTTAAATAATTGAATCTAAAATGTGACACAAGGAAGCATGTGGTCTGGTGGCAAGGTGGCGTTAGGAGTATGCATTTGGCCTAGGTTCAAATCACTCCCTGCTCAAAGGGGTATTTATTTTACTCCTTTGTTGATCTAGTAGTTGAGTTGGAATTGAACTCTGGTGGAGAATGTTTGAATTGGTAAAGTGAGTGATTTAAGGAGTGGATTATTATAACAGTCCAGTTTATACCTAGTCGGAACAGTGATTTCAGGACCACAAATCCGAATCAGTATAATATTTTAATATTACTTTCTGTGTCTATGATATATGATTAATCATCTGTTAAATTTCCGTAAGCTAATTTATCCGTTTATGTGTTTAATTTGACAAAAGGATTGAATCGCATTAAATGTGAAAGTTGTATGCTATATGTTAAAGAGCCTATGTGTTGTGGCTTTTAAGAGTTGTGGCCTTATGTGGCAACTGAACCACTAATTAGTTAGTGGATGAATATGGTCAAAAATGACCTTGTATGATAGGTTTTATATATTTTGTTTCAATGGGTAATTTTGGAAATGGATTAATATGTATGATATCATAATTATAAGAATAAAACATGGCCATTAGTTCATCCCCTTTTGGCCGAATATTAGCAAAGAAAAAGGAAGAACAAGAGTGTAACAGTCCGATTTTGGGGCTAGTTGGAATAGTGGTCTCAGGACCACTAATCTGAGGTTGATGAAAATTATTTTATTATTATTTTGCAGAAAAATTTGCAAAATCTCTTATCTCAAAGGAAGACAACAACAACCTCAATTCCTCATTTAACCCACCTTCAAACCTGAGGCACAATCCCACCTCGTCTGGCACCAACTCTTTGGCATACTTGCTAAGCCGAATAAATTCCTTCTCATACTCAAACATTGTCATTCTTCCCTATTTAAGCTCTAGAAAGTTTCCCTTCATCTGTTCAACGAAGAGTCTGTTGATGAACTTTTCCTTGAACTTCCTTAAGAAAAAGGTCAACTTTACTTGGTCTCTTGAGATCATGCCAGACACTGTAGTCCATCACTAATAAGCTTCATCTTCGAGCAAAGAGATGACACATCTTAGGCTCTTAGCTAGGGAGCATTTCAATTCCTCCACCACTCGAAAAACTCGGGAATGCCAATTTTTCACTATAACTGGATAATTTTTTTTATTACCTCAAAACTTTTTAGCATTTCTCTTCGAGATGATCTCTATTAGACCCCCTCGAGGAATTACTACAGCTGGGGCTAGAGGTGTAGGGCATGCTGGTGGTGCAACCTCTATTGTCCTTTTTGTCCACTCTTGTCTCATCGGTTTATCTCAGCGTCTAGGTGGTGAGGTTGGAGCAGCCCCCACGTATCAATCGTACCATTGCCCCATCATATCCAACAAAGCATTCCTAGATTCTATTCCTAGTACTCCTCTACTTACACAAGGAGCAGGACTACCTGCTGCTGGAGAGGCATTACTCTACATCTCTTCCCTGTTAGAATCTCTAACGTTTTATGATATCTCTCGTTCTTTGCTACAATACACACTCAACTAATTAGTAACACTATGAAGGTTCCAGCCAGACTTAAGTAACATGTATCGCAAGGTTTCTAACTAACAATGGTTTTCAAGGATCGACTAAACTAAAATCTCTGATACCAACTAAACTTGTGACACCTTATGCCCAACTCGACCACTGGATCTAGGTATGGAGCGTTACAGGTTGACCCGTTTGACTACTCCAATGATTCTCTTAAATTGCTTCACCAATTTGGCAGGTTCCACCTTTTTGCCATAACATTACCCAAGTTCTAACTCATAATTATTTGGAAACAAGTTTTAAAATGGATATCCCACTTTGTATAAGTTTAAAATATACAAACATAGCCTACAGTGGCTATTTTAAACAATTTCATAAATCACGGATGGAAATGCGCCAGTCAAGGCTATAGTTATGTTAAACAAATACAAAGCGTTGATTTCATTAAACAATACTTCAGAAAGGGACAACATATAACAAAAGTCCTAATAACCACCAGTGAATACATATTACCCACAAAATAAGAAAGCTCACAAATGCCCAAAGATCTAGCGGATTCCCTTCGACGCTACACTTGATCTAAGAACCTGAAAGAGAAGGAAAAAATGGGAACTCAGGCTAACAACTAACTCACTATAATTGGCAGACACATTCCTCTAGCCCATAAAACATTTGGTGAATTCTACCACAATTCATGCTGCCTATTACCGAACTTTGTTGCCTACGTTCTGACACATGACAACTATAGGCAAATTTTCTCAACAAACTTATTACCTACATGGTATAACCTTTTTTATGAATGATAGGTTTAATGTTTATTCTTTTCATGTAACGTGCATCAACTTATGCACCCTTTTCATTTTTTCATGTATTCCCTTCCTTGTGCTATCTTCTGATCTTGATTCTTGAAAAACCTATCATATCCTTGACCGCCTCCAGACGTACTATTGTCTAAAGCGTGAATACTGCAATAAAATATAAAAATGTGAGGTAATATCCACAACTATACGGGTCGAGTTGTAATATAATTTGACAATGATGTAGGTGAGTACTACAAGGATCGTACCCAAGGGAGTTGAGTGCCAGATCAATTTTAACCTAAACACTAAAAGATCTAATTAGTACTTTACATTAGTTATAGTATGAAAACATAAAATAAATGATTTTTTGGGTGTTATAATAATAGTAATAAAAACAAAATAACATAAAAAGATAAAATTCAAGAGATTAAAAAGGGAGATAAATCAAATCTGATTATGGGTGATTAGCTTACTTCAATAATTCCATCAACTATCGTTTCAAGTTCCTCGTCAATCAACTAATTGCTACCCTAGCAGGATCTTCTGATCTTCCACTAACATAACGAGTCAGAAAGAACTATTATCTTCAGACCTCATAGTTTAGACTAGTTTAAGGTTAAGCTGTTCATGTATGGACAATACCAATTTTGGGTTCATTCCCACCTTGATGACTTCCTAGGGTTGCCAACCCTAGGGTTTGTTTCACATTCTTCCTTTCCTAAGCAGTTGATCCATTGAGTAAACCTACAAAAGAGTTAACAGATCATACCTCCACTTTCTAATCCCCCATAGAGGGATTAGTTCCTCATGGCTTCCATAGACAATATATAATCGATGTAAAGAGAAAACATGCTAATTTAATGGAAAAGATAGAGTAAATGAAAGGGCTGTTTGTGGCTGTCGTCCTTAACCCTAGGTTGTTTGTGGCTGTTTGTGGCTGACGTTCTCGAGCTTAAAGTTTGATTGTGCAGACCAAAATGCTCCTGCTTCGTGTGTTGTTTCTGTCACAGAGTTGATTTTGCTACACAGCAGGACCTTGTCGTAAAAAAGCAATTAGTATACTCATATTGAGCTATCTTCAAAGGTATGTCCTGACACCCTGAATATGTGTCGCAACATCAAAGGAAAACTTGTGTTTTCTCCATTCTATTCTCTATATTGTGAAAACAAGTAATCCTTATTGCAACATAGTGACCAATATCCATTTAGTGCACTTTCTAATGGTCTTTGCACACTCACAAAGTGCTTTACCTCACCCTTAAGCCTCATTCGGGCCCTAAGGTCAATAAAAGACTCAATTTGCACATTTTATTAAATGTAAATAAAACTATGAAAACATAACTAAAACATAACGAAAATGCTTGTTTTCAAGCTCTTTAAAGGCAAAAACTAGTTTAATTTGCTACACCGAATTGCGACAGATGAAACTCCCCTACACTTAAGTCATTGCTTGTCCTCAAGTAACATAAACAAAAAATAAGAAATAAAAGCGACCACCCTTGAGCAAATATCATATAAGCATTGACTTCGAAGCATATGTGATCCTGTATGTCAGAGTCTTAAAAATTTATAAAAAGAATGGTCGAGCCTGAAAACTAACTGTGACAACGATTGAGGTAAGTGCACCTATCGAACAGTAGTATAGCTGTGGCAAGACCGGATTGTAGAAACCCAAAGGAACCAAAAGTACTAATACTAACTTTCTTTTTATTATTTAGCCTAAGAATTAAAAGAATTCGTTATCTAATCTAAAACTAACTAACTACTAAGCTAAAGATGCAAAGACAAAGAGAAGGAATTGGGGAAATACTTGTGGAAAAAACCAATTGATGAAGACAATACCCGAGGAAGAATCCACCTAGACTTCACTTGTTATTTAACTCTGAACCAGACGATTTATTCACTTGACTTGATCCGTAGGATTCCCTAATTTATATTAATACCTCTTTCGAGACTACTAGCGTCTAACCCTAGGTTGATTAATTGGAATCTCTTTCTAATTAAAACCCCTAGAATTTCATTAACTCGATCTATGGACTCCCATATTAGGTTTGACCCTAATCCGACAGATTTTTGTCATCCTATTTCTAGGGTTGCGATCAACTCCGCTTAATTATGCTAGATCTACTCTTAAAAAAGGACTTTTGCTCCACTGCCTAAGCACATCAATTGAATCAATATCCTGGAATATCAAAACAAGAATTAAGAACACATAGTTAAGAACAAATCAAGTATTTATCATATAGTTCAGAAAATAATAACAAGATCCATCTTAGGTTTCATCCCCCTCAAGTATCTGAGGGTTTAGTTCATAATCATAAAAGAATACATCTCAAAAGAAAAGATAAAACAAAACATAAGAAAACCCTAAAACCCCTTGAACGATTTGAAGGAGAGATCCTCTGTCTTGAGTATAACTCCGGCTTCTTGAGATGAATCAACTGGCTTTCTTCGAGTGAATCCCACAATTCTGGCCTCTCTGGCTCGGCTCATTGGCCTAGCTGGACGCTTCCTGAAGGTTGGCCTCTAGGGTGTTTATATAGGCTTTTAGAATGTCTTTCTTTGCCTCTAAGTACCCTAATCCGAATGAAATTCTTCTTTGTCACGGCAAGAACACACCCATGGCACATGCCCGTTTGAATCGTTGCCAGGCCGTGTTCGGGTCTATTGATGAGGCACGACTGAGTGGTCTTGGGCCCAGGCCGTGTCAATTTTGTGATATGGCCCATTTACTTTGTTTTGGGCCCGTTTCTCGTTCTTTTCATCATCCGGTGCTCTCCTAAGTATAAAACATGAAAACAAAGGATTAAGAGCACCAAATTACGCAATTCAAGGCTTAAATCATCCAAAAGTATGCTAAATATGGGATTAAATATGTTTATATTATGGTTTCATGATTACTAACAACTTTAACACGATGAGTATTTGACTTACCAGTTTTGATCTCAAACATCTAATGTAACACCCCTTGTAACAGCCCGATTTAGGGCCAAGTCGGAATAGTGGTGCGAGACCACATATCCGAAGTAGAAATATAAGTTTTAATGATTTTTATAAGGTTTATGAGATGCTTGTATGATTGCGTGAAAATTTCATGAAAAATTATTGTTAATTAGTGAATAAATTGTCCATTAGGACTAAATTGCAAAGATTAGAAATTATGAGATTCTAGAAGATTTAAGTATGAAATAGAATTATGGAAATTACTAGAGGTCCTTATTTAGCAATTAGACCATTAAATGTTAAGATGGACAAAAATGGACATGGGAAGGAAAAATCTTAAGAAAGGATCATTAAGGGCATTTTTGTATCATTAAGGGCATTTTTGTCATTTGGTTAATAAAAGAATTAAAAGGGAAAATAAGTCAAAAATGGTGTCCATCTTCCTCCCCCTTGGCCGAAAATTACAAGGAAGACATAGCTAGGGTTTCTTAAACTTTCAAGCTTGATAATAAGTGCATCCTAGCCCCATTTTTAATGATCTTTATATTTTTTAGAACCTCGTAGCTAGGTTTAGCTATTTCTAGCTATATTTTGAGCTAGGGTTCATATTCAAAAATTTACCCATGTGTGACATGCATTTATTTTGATGTTTTATGGAGGAATATGAAAGTTTGATGTATGATAAATATCTTTTTCTAAGTGATTTTCATGAAAAATGCACGTAAGGACCAAATTGTAAAAGTTATGAAAATGGCCATACATGAGTGAAATAGTGGAAATTGAAGGTTGTTATAGTTGAGAATATGATTTTACTAGGCTTGAAATACAATAAAGTTGAATGAAAATTATTTTATGAGCCTAGAGGCAAAAATGAAATTATGTAAAAGTTTAGGGACAAAATCATAATTTTGCCAAAATATGATTTATGAGTCGATTTAGTCAATGTGTGTAATTAACAAGTTAAATTGTTATTATAGATCAAGAAACACGAAGCCTAGATCAAAACTGAGGCCAGAACAAAATCGAGGACTAAATCGAGCATCGATACACATTTTCAGAATCGAGGTAAGTTTGTATGAAGTTAAAGTTTCATAATGTTTTGAATGTTTGAAACTACTTAATATTATGACAATGTATGTTATTACTATGAATAATCAAGTGATGAAGCCTCAATGAGAAAATTGTGAAAATGAGTTATGTGAAATCCCAAATAAAGATTCGGAATAATGAGGATACCCATATATTAGTATTGAATAATGAAGGTCCCGTGTAAGACCATATGTGGGATATGGTCTCGACACCAAAGGAAAATCTCGTATAAGTCCATGTCTGGGACATGGCATTGACATTCATGTATGATTTTGTATAAGACCATGTTTGGGACATGGCATCAACATCAAGTTATAAAATTTCGTGTAAGAATATATCTGGGATATGGCAACGGCGTCAAGAGGTGAACCCATGTAAGACCACATCCGGGATATGGCGTTGGCATCAAGATTTATGCATGATGAGTTTGAATATCCCACAATAATCCGGTTTGTTTATGGTCAAAAGAGCTAAGTATGTAAAATAGTATAGAGCTAAATCTGTTTATGGATGACCTTGAGTTTCATTCATGATAGGAATGATGAAAAATTGAGTTTATGTTCATGTTAGCATATGTGCTAAGGTATGTGATTGAGTGATACAGGTACCATGAATAAGTATAAGTTAAGAAACCTTAATGTGACATAAGATGGGTAAGCATAAGAGTGAGTAAGTATGAATAAGTATGCCTAAGCATTTGAGATTTATGTTGCTATTGCTTCATGAGAAGGATGAATTTAGTTTGAGCAATTATGTTGCTCTAGAATTTCATGCAAACATACTAAGCTATATGCTTATCACTCTCTTTTCCCTTTTCCTTGTAGTTCTGCCAAGTTAGCTCGGGGATCGTAAAATGTCAGAGCTCGGATCATACTATCAACTGTTTTTTTTTTGTATAGTAAAGTCACTTCATTTTGAGTATGGAATGTATAGGAACTTGATTATTTTGTGTCGTGTCATGCTTGAAGGCCAAAGGGTTGGCTATTAATGTTTTACACTCATTTTGTAAATGGCCATGGTGAGTTGGCCAATATTGCCAAGTTCATGTTATAAAGTTGATGAGTATAATGAATTGAATGCTCATGCAAGTTATTGAGTAAAATATGGGTGGAATGATCGATAACTTAAGGGTTCTTAATAGTTTAATGTTGCTATGCTATGTACTACTTGTGATGAAATGAATGAGTTTATGTTTCAGGGTGGCAAAAAGGCTTGGAAAATAGCCTCAAATTGTCTACGAGGGTAGACTCACAGGCGTGTGTCTAGGTCGTGTGCGACACACGGTCAACCCCAATGTGTGTGTTGATAGGTCGTGTGTCCCCTGCAATTAGTTATGAGAATTTGAATCGTCACACAGGCCAGCACACGGGCGTGTGCCTAGGCCGTGTGCTCCTCAAGGGGTTGCTGACGTCATAAACAGAATACCCCTAGTTTTCACACACGGGCAAGGGCACGGGCGTGTCGAGGCCATGTGAAGGGCATGGGCCAAAGACACGGGCGTGTGTCCGACCTTGTGAAAACCCCTGTAGGTTCAAATTGAAAATTGTTTTCTACACGGGCTAGGGACATGGGCGTGTGTGACCACACGGCTGCCCACACGGGCGTGTCCCATGTCACACCAGCGTGTGACCCCTATTTAGGCAAAAATTTTCTATGAGGGTAAAAGATTTCGGTTGAACTCTGAAACCTCCCAAAAGTAAGTTCAAGGCCTCGTAGGCCCATAATGTGCATGTTATGATTAAGAAGGAAAGATTTTAAGTTGATAAGAAACTTTATAGCCCAATAATGCAAGTTCAAGTAAGGTTAAGTACGGTAATGCCTCGCATCCTGTCCTGGCGTCGGACACGGGTTAAGGGTGTTACACCCCTCACCCGTATTCAATGTTGGAATAGGGTTACGAAGCATTACCCGACTTACTAAACAATTAAACACACATTTCACATACATTTTCAAATTACAGGTAATCATCATTTAACAACATACATATCATCCCTAGTATAAGCCTACAAGGCCTAAACATGCATTCGGGGTAGTTCGGGACTAAACTGATAACTTAGGAAATCTTTGGAACACTTAGAAAAGTTTTGCAAAATACAGGGGACACACGCCCTTGTGGCCCGGCTATGTGTCTCACACGGTCAAAGACACGTCTGTGTCGTAGGCCGTGCAGACATTCGAAATGGGATTACATGGCCATGTCCCAGCCCGTGTCCGACCCCGTGTAACTCTCTGACTTGGGTCACACGGCCAACACACATGCCCGTGTGCCCTAAAAATGGCCACACACACCCGTGTGCCAGGCCGTGTGCTAGGCTTTGTCAAACCTGTAGGGTATACTGACTTATGCCACACGGCCAAGTTACACTCCCATGTGTTGGGCCATGTGGAGCATACTGACTTGATTTCTATTTCAACACCAGGGGACACATGGCCGTGCAACCTAATTGTGTGTCACACACGGCTGAGACACACACTCGTGTCTCTGCCCATGTGGACAAAAATAGGCTATTTACCAAGCCAATTTGCCACCAATTTGTAAATACCTACACCAAACTCAAATGGCACAATTCATGGTATAAAAATAAGCATTCTAATAGCCTCAACCAAACATAATCAAGCATAATTCATGCTAACTCAATACTATTTTCCACAATACACACAAGTCACAAAATAGGCCATTTCATTTATACCAATTTCACATATACAATTCAACTAATTAAACACTTTCAAACATGCATCATTATACTCAAACTCATAAACATATATTTTCTCCAATGCCGACCCTTTGACATCCACCATATCTGTAATCCATAATCATTATATATCTATCAATAGAAACTTACAACGTAAGCCATATGCACATATATATACACAACCAAACCAACAAATTAAGCAACTCACATGGCTATATACAAAACTAAACTCTTAATATTTACAAGCCATTTCAAATGACTAAATTCATTAACAACACATATACCAAAATCCCTAGGCATGCCATATATTCAAAATACTTAAATTCAAAAGTACCAAGTGATTGTTGGATAGTGTGATGAAGTCTCTAACAATCTTGAATCCAAGCTAGCTTTGAAATAATATAAAACACGGAAAAGTAAACAATGTAAGCTATAAAGCTTATTAAGATCGTATGAAAATAATAAGAAAATCTCACCATTTAATTGTCATTCAAAATATGCATATAACATACTATAAAATATAAATAACCACAATTTTAACATATATTCAGTCATCTATTTAACCATGAACTTAATTCATTCATATGTTTGAGGCATATTCAGTTTCCGTACATACATGTATTGATATGTATCTATTTCACACAATTTCAAATCTTTGATATACTCGTTGAACCATTTGAAATAATATAGGATAATCGGGAATCTCGCACCCTAAGTGCCAATATATATAGCTGAAGCTATCTCAATGAAATCTTGCACCGAAGTGCTAATACATAGCCCATGCTATCTCAATATCATATCTCAATAATGCTCACTCTCGAGCTATCAACGGGTCTGCTCACACAAGCTGACGATCATGACGTAGCTACACGGTGCTAATTACACAAGCTGACGAGAATCTGCTACACATGTTGGATAACTCAGCCACCACTAGGACGTACGGACCAACACCCAAAACAATAATAACCCCTAATGACATGTCATTCATATCCTAATCTATTCCTAAGGTTCAACAGGGATTTCACACTTGTCATATTGTCATTGAACATGTCCGTAGAGTCTTATTCACAGTTTATGCAATATCAAAGTATATAAAATACAATTATAACAAAGCTTATTACATATGAACTTACCTCGAATGCGAAAACAGTGAATTAAGTCGATTAGTCCAAAACTTTATTCTTTCCCCAATTTAAATCCGTATTTCGCCTTTCTTGATCTAATTATAATCAAAATTAACTTATTTAATAATCTCAATATTCAATTTAACCCAAACACACACATTAAGGAACTTTTACATTTTTGCCCGTAATATTTCACATTTTTACAATTTAGTCCTTATTTCATAAAATCACAAATTCATGCAATTCAACCAAAACTCATGCTAGCCGAATTTCAATTAGGTCCCTAGTAGTCCATATTTTTCATTTATTTCACAATTTAACCACTAAATTTACACATTTTATAATTTAATCCCTAATTGAACATTTCACTAAAAATCACTTAACAAATGTTGTTTATCTAACAACAACCAAGCATTTTATACCATTAAACATCAAAACGCACCAAAATTCATCAATGGAAAAATCCTAAACCTTTAACAGTTTTGCAAATTAGTCCCTGGGCTAGTTAGACTAAGCTGCAACGATCTTAAAAATATAGAAATCACTAAAAACGGGAAAAAAATCACTTACAATTCAAAGAAAATAGCTTCACCGAACCTTCAGCTATGGATGATAAAATGAAGAAGATGGACATATTTTACTTAAGTTATTTTAACATTATTTACTAAATTAAAAAATTAACCTTAAGTTAAAACATTAAAATTACATAATGCATGTCCATAAATGTCCACTCATATTAATAATGGTATATTTACCACATAAGGACCTCCACTATTTAATTTCATAATCATTTAATACCTTTAGTTATCAGAACTCAAGTTTTACACTTTACGCGATTTAGTCCTTTTTATCAAATTAAACACTCAAACAATAAAATTTCATAACAAAACTTTCACATAATCATACTTTCATATTGTAAATATTAAGATAATAATAGAATATTAATTTCAACTTTGGATTTGTGGTCCTGAAACCTCTATTTTGATTTGACTAAAAACGGGTTGTTACATCTAAGTTCAGTATGTTGCAAAATATACAAGTATTAAGGGTCTCACCTATAGAAATCCATCAACAAATCATAAAAGTACTTTGATTATCCGAGCAAAATATAAATAGTCATTTATGTGGATGTTTAGTATGTTGTTTATTCATGTATAAGGATATTTAGGTAACATAGGAATTTTCCGTTTGTAGTGTTCTGAGGCTTAGGATAGGTACGGAATTAAAAAAAAAAAAATAAGCATCAAAAGGGTTACAAACACGAAAATAGTTTGGCACATCATATTGATCACTATTCTTCCCCATTAGCAACAATTACCCGCTCACCACCTTATGGCTAACCTACGAGTTTCTGTACACTTAGGAATCAGTTTTTTCTATTATTTTGTGATATTTTGACTTTTCTTTTTTTCAATACATCTCACGCAAGAATGCTTTTTTCTTTTCACAAAATTTTTCTACTTGTATTTCTTTTTGAGTTTTTCTATTGCTTTGCACTTTTAGGCTAACCTATAGTTCCCATATCACACCAATCTTTCTTATTTCACTCTATTTTTACAAACTTCACCATGATGTATCTACTTAACCCTCAATACGGATGACTCCACGTCTATAGTAATACAGTGTAGGACAAAGAAAAAGGGTAAAAACAAATTAACATTTAAAGCTCAATGGTTTGTAATAAGGTTCATCAAGAAGTGTCAATAGGCTCATAGATCGGTACTAAAGGTGAAATATAAATAGGATGACATTTTGGCTCTGGATGTGTTCTAAACAATGCCTTAGGCCTCCCTAAAAATATCAACATACACAAACTTAATCAACCAAACAAGCTCAAATTCAATCATTTATCATTCATATTAACATACTCATTTCCCTGCAATTTTTATATCACTTGGCACAGTTGATTGCTTAATACCTATTTATAGTGTAGCATATAGAACTTTAGTAGTCTAATGCTCAAATATTTAAAATCACCTACCATCATGCCAAATTTATTCATAAACACAAGCAACCTATGTGTATGCTCCTAACAAATCACTTGTATTTCTACAAGCTCAAGCACACCAAAAGACAAGAAAAATTAAAAAAAAAAAATTTCGATGCTACCCCACCATACTTTAGTTGGCACATTGTCTTCAATGTGTAGCCCATAAGAAGATAACGACAGATGTTTCTCAATTGATTGTGATCACTCTAATTGCTAATGGTGGGTGCTTCTTGTAAACTCGAAATTATATAAGTTTTTTCTATATATTTTTACCATCATTTACTTAATAAATATGTTAATCTTGAGAATTGTTATTAAAATAAGTGAATTTTACTTAATTAGTAATACTGGGTATGAATTTATAAAGTATGTTAAATTGTGCTTAACTACATTATTTTTGTAGATATTCTATATTATTTCAAGTTAATTTATTAATATGTGATTTTTCACCATGTAGGAGGACCATTGAAAATGTGATTAATGTGAATGAAACATGCACATGCACAAATCAATTCATGTGGACGACAAGACCATACAACTTGGGTCATGAGGTAAATAATTTGACCCAATTAAAGATGCGCTAAAAGATGGACATGTCTACTAAATTATTGGACTGAGAAACCGACCAACAAGGGGGAATTAAAGCCTAGTTTCTGCACAAGTAGATAGCTGCCTAAAAGCAAGCTTTGGGATATTTAATTGAATGTTCTTATAGTTGGAAAATAATCAGAAAAGGACTTAATTTGGTTTCCAAACTCATGAAAGATCGAGTTTCCATTGAATCATTTCTGAACATTGTTAAGCATGATAAAGTAAATTAAATTGATTACTATAATTGTCCTAGCCTAGTTAATGTTGATTGTTTTTGTTGCTAAAGCCATTCATTCATACATTTAGATCATTTGCATTTAGATTTAATTGCATAGGGACCATATTGCATCTAGCTAATTTAATTTAATCATCCACCGCTCAAAATATTGTGTTTTTACCACTAAATTGTTAGCTTATAATTTTAGAAATAATCGATTAACATACACAGTCCTTGTGGAGACGATAACTCATTTTACTTATTTCTTGAATGACTGTGTACACTTGCAAAAACCACGTTACAAGTTTTTGGCTTCGTTATCGAGGATTGTTGCCTTAATCATTTTTGTGAAATTATTCTTTGCAATTTGGTTTTTATTTTATTTTTATTTAAGTTCTAACTTTACTAATTAATTCTTTATCTTTTTCTCCTTCCCTTTATTATTTTATTCTTTATTCTTATTTTTGTGATTTTCTTTTCAAGTTATCATAAGCATAGATCGAATCATCGATTTACTCCCTGTAGACCCTAAAATCGATAGGAATTTAGACAAACAAGATGAGAAAGATTATCTCAGTGACAAGCCGCAAAAATAGACCTTGAGAATAGAAATGATGTTCATGGGCATGAAGTTGCTAATGCTCAAAATCCAATCCTTATTGTTGATAATAGGGACCGACCTATAAGACAGTATACCATGCCATTTCTTAATGAACTAAATCAAGGAATTAAGAGACTAGAGATCGAGGCACCGCAGCTTGAATTGAAGCTTGTAATGTTTCAAATGCTTCAAAAGATAGGTCAATTCAGTGGAATGCCCATAAAAGATTCACATCTTCACCTTCGATTGTGTATAGAGGTGAGCGATTCCTTCAAGATAGCCGGTGTAACTGAAGATGCATTGAGGTTGAAGCTGTTTCCATACTCGTTGCAAGATAAAGTACGAGCATGACTTAATTCGTTGCTATCCAACTCAATTTCTACTTGGCAAGAATTAGTTGAATGCTTCCTGGTAAAGTATTTCCCACCTAGCAAAAATGCTAAGTTGTAGAATGAAATAACCACTTTTCAACAATTGGATGATGAGTCATTATACTAGGTGTGGGAAAGATTCAATGGGTTACTACATAGACAACCTCATCACAGGATTCCACATTGTATCTAGTTGGAGACATTCTATAATGGTCTCAATGCACACACAAGGTTGGTGATTGATGCTTTTGCGAATGGTGTTCTCTTGCCAAAGTCTTATAATGAGGCTTACAAAATCATTGAGAGAATAACCAGTAATAATTACTAGTGGCTGACAAATCAAGCAACTTTAAGAAGACGAGTAGTCGGAGTCCATGAAGTAAACACCCTTACTTCACTCTCAGCTAAGGTATCATCTATCTCTTCTATGTTGAAACAGTTTACTACTAACAATTTAAATCATGTTGCAGCTCAGCCACCAATCCACTACCAAGGAGGTAGACCGAACAACATTTACATGCAACAAAGATCAAATCAACCTCTTGGTTTCAATCAACAACTTCAAAACCCACCGCAAGGTGAACGTTCAAATAATTTGGAGAATTTGTTGAAGGCATACATTGCTAAAAATGATGCCTTGATTCAAGACGAAGCAACAATATTGAAGAATTTGGAAAATTAAGTGGGACAATTAGCTGGTGAATTTAGAAACAGACACCAAGGTGTTGTACCAAGCAACATAGAAAATCCTCTATCAGTCGTGTCTTCTAATCTTGAGAATTTATTAATAGCATACATCGCAAAGAATGATGCGACATTGAGAAATTTGGAGAACCAAATAGGTCAGCTAGCCAACAAACTTCAAAATAGACAACAGTGAGCTTTGCCCAGTGACATGGAGAACCTAAGAAAACCAAGCAAGAAGAATTGCAAAGCGGTCAATTTACAAAGCGAAAGGACTTTTAAACCCAATGAGGTTGAGGCTGAAGATGAAACTCCCCAAAAAAAGGAAAATCGACCAACAGTTACAATTCCTGCACCACAGAAGCCAAATTCTGTAAATTCTGAAAAGGTAAAATCTAAACGAGTGAATTTTGATAAGCTAACCTCTTCATTAGATGCAGATATATTACCTTGGAAGAGTTGTCTAATCTAAGCCAAAGTTCCACAACCTCCGTATCCTCAAAGTCTCCAGTAACATGAACAAGATACTCAATTTAAGACAATGTTAGATGTGTTGAAACAGCTACGTATCCCTAGCCTTAGACGGATCGAAGCTGTGAGGGACTCAGAGATGGCCACACAATTTCTTCTATTTTTCCATTAAGTTATTCATAGTACTTTGTTTTGGTTTGGTTTGTAATAAGGTCTCTTAAACTTTTCAGATTTTAAATTTTAGGTTTAGTTTTATTTTAATTTATATCTGTTAGAAGTAAATCGTGGTTTTTCCAAAATGATTACAGTTTTCAAAACACTACATTACAACTACTGTTTTCGGTTATCACATTTTCGCAACGTTTTAAAAAAAATTTCGCAGTTGAAGGAGATTTTGAAGGAAATCAATAACGTTTTAAAAGTGAACAAACCTTTTTCAACGAACCCTGCTTTGAAAATAAACAAACGCAAGCTGAGGCTTTACACAAGTTTTAAATGCCAAGAAGTTTCTAAATAATAAGAAGGGATTTCAACGAAAACATGGTTTTCGAAAAACATTTCAATGTGACACGCCAGATTCGGGCCTAACTTCTAGGCCGGGTTTGGGGTGTTACATATAGTGGTATCAGAGCCTGGTTGCAGAACTCGGCTGTAGATTGGGTTTTTAAAATTGAATTTCCAAAAAAAATCAGAAAGGTTTGAAAAAAGTTAAAGTTTTTTTAGAATGTTGTATTGACAGTTTTTCTTAAAGTGTGGTTCACTGAGTCTCCGACGCTAAATTCGTAAGTTTCTGAATACCGTTGTATGCTATTATGCAATAGCAAACAATGTGATTAGATATTAGACTGTACTGTGATGCTTAAATTTAGATTTTGTATTTATTCTGTGTGATGTTGTGGATATGGAAATTGTATTTGCTCTAGTGGATAGGTATTTTGGGTGTGCGTGAGGGGTAATGCTTTGGAATTAGAGTGCCCTGCGGAAGCACGGTGGTGTAGTTTGTGTTGTTTTCTGAGGGTTGGAAATTTTGAGGACGAAATTAGAATGCCCCGAATTTTTGGGCCTAGTAGAATTGGGCCTATTGGGCCTTGGGCATGGGAGTGTGTAAAATTTTTAAGAACAAGAGCACAGCACAAATGCATGTTGGATCTGTTAGGTGAGTGATTTTTGAAGGTTAGGGGGCTTCTAAGTAGTCATGGGTTCAAGTCATGTCATTGGGGAAATTTTTATTTTTTAGCATTAGGGGAACCCTAACTCCTAGAATTAAGCTTTTTAAGTAATTAAGATTAAATTGTGACACAAGAGGAGCTTGTGGCTTAGTGGCAAGTGGCGTAGGGAGTGAAGCTTGTGGTCTAAGGTTCAAGTCTCTTGAGGAGCAAGGGAGGTTTTATTTTGCAGCATGGATGGAAAGAGTTGTGGTGGATTCAAACTCTTTGGAGTGGTTGTGGACTTGGTAAAAGGGGGAGAGTATCATGGGATATGGATGATGGTTGTTGGGTAGTTGGAGGACGAAAATGTGGAGAGATTTAGGGGAGAATTAAGTGAGTGATTTATGGAGAAAAAGGTAAAGTTTGAATTGATGAGGGTTTGTGCCGAATTGGTATAGGAAGCCCACGAAAATTTGGCTAGGAAGGTTTTTCTCATCGTCGGCTTTGAGGATTAATATAGGGGCATTGCTGAATTTTGCTTTTCTTTTACCAAATTCGGCTCTTTTGTTCTTTGGTGCTAGAATTGTTCTTCGCGTTTTCTTCAACCGAGTCTTTTCTTTTTTTACCATTAATTGTTAGCCGACTTTAGGTGCAACTTATTCTTTTATTCTCTTCTTTCTCGTCTTGTGCTCTCTTAGAGGCCAATTGTTTTTCCCTTTTCTTCGTAGAATACTCTGGCATCTTTTGAGTAGGTTGCTATTGCTGATTATTTCTTCCCTTAATTATTCCTTACCTTTGTCAAACCTTCATGCTCCCCCTCTTCCAATTGGTCATTAGCATTTACCTCCTCTTTTGTCTTTGATCGAATATATCTACTCTTTCCCCCTCATTTCTGTTGTTTCGGTTCTCCTCTCCTTCCGTGTGTTGGGTTAGTCGAATAATTTTCCCTAGTCATTCACTCTATTTTCGGCTAGTAAGGGTTCTCTGATGAATCGGGTACAAGCGTCTCGACTCTTGTGTGTGGGTATAGGCCGATTTCTTCTATCGATCGTTCTTAGTTCTACATAGTGGTTGTACCAAGGATTGGTGATCAATCCTTAGTCAACGATCTAAGGGCAATAGATTGCTTGGTACTCAGTCAAGGTTGGTGTTCTTGGGTTTCGCGAAAGCTTACAATCAGGTGTGTAACTTTGTTCTCTGTTGATGAACGGCATAAAAGCTGAAAGTGTGTATTAGTACTGTAATTGCTAATCGATCAAAAGCTGATAGAGTGTGAATGTTTTTCGCACGGTGTTAGCTGTAGCGGCAAATGTCGAAATGTCGGAATGTCGAAAAGTCGAAAAGTCGAAGGATTGGGATTTTAGGCCACATGAGCTTGCGAACGCTCATGTGATCAATCGAGCTCACAAAACATGGGCGTACGACGAGGAAGGCCGCCATGAGCGAGCTCATGGGCTTGGGTCGAAATGGGTCGTATGGGCCCAATGGGCCTATGGGCCCGCATGGGTAAACTTCACTGTTAAGTGGGATGTAGATAGACTTGTCATGTCGTGCTCATGACTTAGGTAATTCTGAGCCTCGTTGGGCCTAATTGGGCCGTGTGGGCCCAAGGGGCTCGTGGGGCCCACACGGATGAAATCTACGGTAAGTGACTAATAATGAACGGGGCTCTAGCGTTCGCATAGCCATAACTGATTTGGGCTAAATGGGCCACATGAACGTGTGGGCCCACTTGGGTCGAGTAATGGGCCTTAGGCCCATTTACACCGTTATGACTGTTTAGGTTACCTAAGTCGCTTGAGGCGACGGTGGACCTTGTGTTTGGTCGCTGAGACCCCGATTTGTAAAATTATCGAAATACTCCCGATTTACAAAATTATCGAAATACCCCCAGTTTGCAAAATTACCGAAATACCCTTAATTTGCAAAATTAACGAAATACTCGATTAGTAAAATTACCAAAATACCCCCAGTTTGTAAAATTACCTAAATACCCCTGGCTTGTAAAATTATCGAAATACCCCTGTAGGGTAGAATTACCGAAATACCCCTATAGAATAGAATTACCAAAATACCCCTCAAAGGTAGGATTACTGAAATACCCTTATAAGGTAAAATGATTGTTTTGCCCTCGTGGATAACTGATTGTTTTATGCTATGTTTTGACTGACTTGTGCTCTGATTTGTCTATCTTTATGCTATGTTTTGACTGACTTGTGCTCTGATTTGTCTATCTTTCTTACGTTTGCCATGTGATTGATATATATATATATATGCTTTGCATACCTGACATGCTGCATGGGATTGGGATTTTGTAATTGGAGGAAGTGATTGATCTGTTAGGGTCACACAGGTTGCCCAAGACGACTGTGGACCCATCGATTTGATTGTTAGGGTTGCACGGGTCGCCCAAGACGACTGTGGACCCACCGATTTGATTGTTAGGGTCACACGAGTCGCCTGAGATGACTGTGGACCTACCGATAGCTTTAAGCCGCTTATATTCTGGTAGCTTCATTGCGATATCAGTTAGCGCTGCAACCGGTGCTAACATTGGTGTGCTGGCTGGGTGGGTTGATTTTTTCCCCACATGGTGTTGGTATGGGTGGTGTGCTGGCTGGATTGGGGTGGGGTGCATTCTTACACTATTGCATTTCTATTTATGGGATCTGATACTGATATGGGCTAGCCCTAAATGATTCTGTTATGGGTCGAGACCCAAACGATATTGCAATGGGCTTAGGCCCACTAAAGCTGTACTGTGACTGAAAAGGGCTTAGGCCCAAACTGCTTTTGGATTCTATTTATCTGACTAATTGTTTTTATATTAGAGGATTACACACTGAGTTTTCGTAAACTCACCCCGTTTTTAACTGTGCAGACAATCCCTAGCCTCAGACGGATTGAACCTGTGAGGGACTCGGAGATGACCACACAACTGCTTCTGTTTTTCCATTAAGTTTTTCATAAGTACTTTGTTTTGGTTTGCTTTGTAATAAGGCCTCTTAAAGTTTTCAGATTTTAAATTTTAGGTTTGGTTTTATTTTAATTTATATCTGTTAGAAGTAAATCACGGTTTTTCCAAAATGATTACTGTTTTCAAAACACTACGTTACAACTATTATATTCGGTTATCACGTTTCCGCAACATTTTTAAAAAAAAAAACATTCACAATTGAAGGAGATTTTGAAGGAAATCAATAACGTTTTAAAAGTAAACAAACCTTTTTCAACGAACCCCGTTTTGAAAATAAACGAATGCAAGCTGAGGCTTTACACAAGTTTTAAATGCCAAGAAGTTTTTAAATATTAAGAACGGTTTTCAATAAAAACATGGTTTTCGAAAAACACTTCAATGTCACAGCTAGATTCGAGCCTAACTTCTTGGCCGGGTTTGGGGTGTTACATTTATTTTATTCATGTTTGATATGTTTAGGCATCATTTGATCATGTTTTATCATGATGCATTTCATTCATACGTGATTAGGTGTACTCCGATTAGCTGAGCAATCCTAACTAAACGGCGGCTAGTAGACACATAATTGAAAAGTGCAATGTTCAATTTAGATCCTTAAACCCGACTAAGTTGAGGTTCATGATATCTTTAGTTAGCTCTATTATCTTGCATAGTTTTTAGTTTTATGTATTAAACTGTTGCAACCATAAATATTATGACCTTACATAAATGCTAAGAAACCCATAGTCTAATATGATCAGTAAAATGCATATTTTACGAAGTAAAATATCTGAGAGGACTTAATTTGGTTTCCAAAATCATGAAAGATCGAGTTGCCATAGAAGCATTTCTGAACATTGTTAAGCATGATAAAGTAAATTGAGTTGACTAAAATAATTATACTAGTCCATTTAATGTTGATTGTTTTTGTTGCTAAAGCCATTCATTCATACATTTAGATCATTTGCATTTAGACTTAATTGCATAGGGTTCATCTTCATCCAGCTAATTTAATTTAATCATCTACCACTCACAGTATTGTGTTTTTACCACCAAATTGTTAACTTATAATTTTACAAATAATCAATTAACATACACAGCCCCTATTGAGACGATAACTCATTTTACTTACTTATTACTTGAACGACTGTGTACACTTGCACAAACTACGTTACACTTCCTCCTTTAATACTGTAAAGCTCGAATTTTTTGTCTCCTTTATGTTGGGTTCCTGGATAGAAAATCAAATGCAAAACAATCACTAAAAAATTTTCTTTTGTCCTACTCTTACAAAATTAAGTTTAAAATCAATCGAGAATTAACACAAATCTTTTAAAAACAAAATAAAAATTAAAAAATTGTTCAATCCTCCTCCGAATCATTGAGGGAATGAGGAAGTCTCTTTTTCATAGGGGCTTTCCCTTTTCCTTTGACATATGCTCGGTGGGAGCTCCAACTCATTAAAGGTGCATGGTAAGTTGGGCTTCGTATGATAGACCTTTTTTGGTGTAGGAAATTACAGCTGGAATGTCGCTTCATACTCATCCTCTATCTCGTTATACTCCTAGACGACACCTTCCTCCTCGAGATGATCTCTCACGCCTTCCTCCACATATTGAGTCGATATCAATCCAAACATATTTGGAGGATAATTAGGTTATGGCAACCCATTTATTCTAGAAAATTACTAAAGCATAAGTCATGTTTCTTGCATCCATCTAATCATGCCATCGAGTTTCACTTCTATGCTTCCACTGGCTCCTTTTCTTGATTTTGACTATTCTTCCTTCTTTAACGAAGTTGGAACATCCATCTTTTTTTCCTTATTTGGTTCAATTCAATAATCTACTTTCGCTAAAGTTCAATGTATTGTGTATACAATGTAGCTCCAATTAGGCTCCATGTTGGATTCATGAATTGCTCATTTTAACTCATAGGCACTCTTTCCCTTCTACATAAGGCTGTCACTAAATGAGAAAAGAAAAGTCCTACTTTCTAGCCTTGCACATCATTTCATTTCGCGAACAATCCAACGCCCTGCACAAATCTATTTTTGCTACAAGATGTCATTTAACACAACAACTCGGAAAGCATTAACTTTAGAAATGTTTAATGCGGGTGTAATGTAACACCCCTAACCCGTATCCGTTATCGGAGTAGGGTTACAAGGTATTACCAATCATTACACATCATTTAACATACAATGCTCATACATCTATGCATTCATACTCAAAAACCATTCAAAACAATCATATTGTCCTTTATAAGAGCCTACAAGGCCTTAAACATGCTTTAGAATTGGTTCGGGACTAAACCGATAACATACAAAATTTTTGGAAAACTTAGAATTTTTTCTCATCTATACAGGGGTCACACACCCGTGTGAACAGGCCGTGTGCCTCACATGACTCCAGACATGCCTGTGTCTCGAGCCATGTGGAAACAGGGCATACATACTGAATTGGGTCACACGGCCGACCACACGCCCGTGTTTTGTAACACCCCAAACCTAGCCTAGAAGTTAGGCCCAAATTTGGCGAGTCACATTGAGGTGTTTTTCGATAATCGCATTTTCATTGAAAACCTTTCTTGATATTTAAAAACAAAGGTCCCAGTTTGCGATTGTTATTATTAATCGACATTTATTAAGAAGTCATTACCTTCAAAACCTTGTTCGTTGCAGAAGCTTAATTTAAAACAAGTGACTTATGAAAACGTGATATTTACAACTTAGTTGCGAAAGCGTAGTCTTTTGAAAACAGATATTGTTTTGGAAAACCGCGATTCAATGTTTAGCAGAATTAAAATATAATAAACTAAAAATCCAAAACTAAAAACCGAAATTTAAGAGAGGCCTTATTACAAAATATGAACCCAAAATAAAATAAAAATACGTAGAATACGAAAATTTGAAACTGCTCGTAGTGTGGCCACCTCCGAGTCCTCCAGTACGTCGAACCACCTACTAAGGGTTACCTAAAACATTTTAAAAGAGGGTGAGTTTACGAAAACTCAGTGTGTACAACCCTTATCAGTCAAAACATGCATCACAAAAATCTGGGCCGAAGCCCATTACAGTAACGGTGGCAATTGGGCCTTAGCCCAAAATAGCCTCGGTTGGGCCTTAGCCCATAACAAAAGTCACATATCATATTTATCCGAGCCTAAGCCCATCACATTCAGAACATGTGAATGCAATGCATTAATTCCCATACCAACCCTGTACCCCATCTCCTATCCAACCCTGCACTCTTGTAGGGATTTAATCGACCCACCCATCCCTACACTCTTTTTGTAATATCGGTTGCGGCACTAACTTTATCGGTGCATCATGACTACTCAGTGGCTAAAAAGCCTGCTATGGCTATAAAGCCTTCGGTGGCTAAAAAGCCTTCGGTATTGGCACAAAGCCCATAATTACGGCACAAAGCCCATATTAATGGCACACAGCCCTCAGTAACATTATCGGTGCAGCATGGCTGCTCGATGGCTAAAAAGCCTACGGTGGCTATAAAGCCTTCAGTGGATCCACAGTCGTCAAACGACCATGCGATCCTATTAGCACTTCCTCCGTATTAATAATCCCAACCCCATGCAATATGTCTTGTATGTCATGCTTAATCATTACACATGTATGCAAAATGGCCATGCTCAGTAACAATTATTTAAACATGTAATAAAAGCATATCAGTCATACAACCACAGTCAAATTAGCCCACTCATTGCACAAGTCGACCACTTACCTACAAGGGCAAATCAGTCATTTTACCCTATAAGTGTATTTCGGTAATTCTACCCTACAGGGGTAGTTCGGTAATTCTACTCATAACCAATCCATGTATGCAACGCATCTCAAACATAATCAATCATACAATTAACACATACAACACTAGTACTACCACGAGGGTACAACGGTCATTTTGTCGTTTAGGGGTAAAACATTAATTTCACAAATAAGGGTATTTTATTAATTTCACAAACTGGGGGTATTGCGGTAATTTCACTAACCGGGGGTATTTCAGTAACTTTGCAAACTGGGGGAATTTCAGTAATTTTGCAAGTTGGGGGTATTTCGGTAATTTTGCAAATTGGGGTATTTTGGTAATTTTACAAATTAGGGGTATTTCGGTAATTTTACAAATCGGGCGTATTTCGATAATTTTTCAATCCGAGGGTATTTCAGTAATTTCACAAATCAGGTACCAAGGTATTCTAAATAGAGATAACAATACGAATGGGCCTAGGGCCCATTCTTGGCCAAAATGGGCCTACACGCTCGTGTGGCCCATTTAGCCCAAATCTAGCCACATATATGAGATTCACCTAGACCAGTTCACTATCTACTACACAATCATACAACTTATTCGTACGGGCCCATAGGCCCATTGGGCCCACTTCAGCCCATCGTGGCCCAAGCAGCCTCAACCTACAAGAATACTCATAGTGGCCTCGACTATCGCATTGAAGCCCCCACACGTGCGCTCGCACGCTCATGTGGCTACCATTGCCGTGTGACCGGCATTTCGGCATTTGCCGCTCTACAGCTAGAGTAGGACGAAATACACACCTTATAGGAATCTGAAGCTGCTAATTCGCGCTCCGACCACTCCTGTGCCCTATCGCCAACCAAGGTGTGTCTTCTCCCTCATAGATTGGTTCTATTTATTGCCAGCTTCTCACCTCCCCTCTTGCTAGCTTTCCAATATGGGATCCTTCCATCAGTAGAGTTTAAATCCAACACAAACTCTTGCAACCCCAACTTAGCAAAATAAATATCCGCTTTTTGCTTGCAATGGGATTCGAACTCAGGCTCCTTTGTAGCATAATCCACGCCGCTAGCCACTTTACCAACTAGCTCCTTGTTATCTTAAAACATGCGCAAGTAAATATAAGTCTATGGACAACGTCTAAGTTCACTTAAAAAGAAATATGTCGCCACCTCTCTACACGCCACTTCCAGCCTTCTAGAAGCCTAAAATTAAACTCCAAAATAAAACTAAGCTAGCACTCGAACCTCAGACCTCCCTGCATGCATATGTCGCCACCTCTCTACACCCTAGTGGCGTCACTTAGCCACTTCACCACAGGCTTCCTTGTGCCATTTTTCACTTATTTTTATTTAAAAGCCTACTACTCACAACCCTGATTCCTTAATTAAATAAATTAAGAATCCTACACCACAAAACTCGAACTCAGAGCTTCTCCAACACACCTAGACACTCCAAATTCATTGAACTTTTAAAGTCATCATGTCATTTGTCATTTTCTTGCTCACTTAAAATTTTATGAGACCCAAAGCCCAATAGGCCCAATTCTTCTAGGCCCAAATTTGGGGTGTTACAAGATTTGTGGTTTCGAAACCAATGTTCTGATTTAACTAAAATGGGGCTGTTACATGTAATCCTAGTACCAAAGAATATCATCCAAATTTTGGCATCCGTGAACATGATTGTATAATTTAAATTCGTTGGCATCTTCTTATCTAATCTATAGTTCTACACCCCCTACCTTGAGTCAAATACTTTGTGACCTCCTCCATATCGATATTGTTTAATCTATCTACATCAATTTCATTAATATAATCTTTTTCATAAAATGTGGCTTCATAAAATTCACAAATATCACTAGGGGCAGTGGTACTTCTTTCCCTCAGACTATGACAGAAGTCACATATGCCCTTGTCCCGCCTCACACTATCTGATGCTTAAGGGAGGCATAAAATTCATGGACTATAGGGACCACTGCATTTTCATTAGGGGTGACACAGAATTGCTTACAATGATGATATCAAACCAAAGTCCAAATTTCTTTGCAAAAAAACCATAGAGAGTTTGAACCCTCATTCCTGAATCAATGGTTGTCCCTGTGACTCAAGAAAATATTTCTCAACATTAAAATGGTGGAACTGCACAAGGTCAGAAATGTGGGGAGTTTCGAGAACATGAGTTCTCTTTGTCTTTCTAGGAGGCATATTATAGGTAATATTTCTAACAATGATATGAATAGTAATTAATAAAACAGTAGAAAAGGTTGAGAACACTTGAACCTCAACTTTTGTTGAACTTGTGTGCACCTTCTCTTTGTTTTGTCAATGACAACTTTTTCCAGTGCAGTGTTTTTTAATTTGGAACGAAGGATTGAGATTTAAGGTTTAAAATGAATGAAATTTGGAGTTTAGAGGGTTTTGGAGAGGTTTTGGGAAGCGTTTAAGTGTTAGAACTAGATTAGGCAAGTCAATCTGCATATTACTATCCCCTTATGGCGATTCTTGATTATGAGATCTAGAAAATGGATGTCAAGACAGTGTTTTTGAACAGCTATGTTAAAGAGAGAAGATACATGATGTAACCCACCAGATATATAGCTAAAGGAAACAAGCATAAAGTTTGCAAACTACTTAGATCCATAAATGGACTTAAGCAAGCATCCCACTCATGGAATCAAAGATTTGATCAAGCTATCAAGACTTTTGGGTTTAAGCAAAATGTAGATAAACCTTGTGTTTACAAATCTTTAGAGGATGGAAAGGTGGTTTTTCTCGTTCTATATGTCGATGACATTCAACTCATTAGAAATGATGTAGGGACATTATCATTAGTTAAATTGTGGTTAACCCAACAGTTTAGCATGAAGGACTTGGGAGAAGCTAATTTTGTTCTAGGTATTTGAATCCTAAGGGACTGAAAGAACAAAGTGATAGTACAGTCTAAGGCCGCATACATAGACAAGATATTGGAGCGTTACGCAATGACCAATTTGAAGAAAGGAAATCAACCCTCCTTATCGGGATTTCATCTCTCTTTAGAGAATTATCCTAAGACAGCGAAAGAAACAAAGAACATGAAAAAAAGGTTCCTTATGCTTCAGCAGTAGGAAGTCTCATGTATGTTATGATATTACATGCCCAGATACTTTTTTTGTAGTGGAGTTGCTAAGTCGATATCAGGCAAATCCAAGACCTAGGCACTGGCTACCAATTAAGCATATACTCAAGTATTTACGAAGAACGAGGGATTATATCTTTATGTATTCTTGAAGAGATTTCACTCTTATCAGATCTACTAATGCGGACAAAGCGGCTATCCAAAACCACCCGTCGAACCACCAGTACTAACTACAACGCTATCTTCCTGCTTAGACTAATTTGGTCAAATCTCATGTCGTGCACTCCTATCAAAACTCCAAGTATCACGCCTTCTCTTAGGCGGTGAGTCAGATACACCATTGAAAGTTCTCTTACCAGATTCAGTAACTACAAAGCGAGGCAGTTCAACCAAAGTCTCCTCAACTGCTTTGGCTTTCTCAACTAACTCATCAAACATATCCACATTTTGTGCTACCAAATAAACCCGAATCTCACGATTAAGCCCAAAAAGAAACCTCTTACAACGATCTCTCTCAAAAGGAACCATCTTAGGCACGTACTGACTAAGTCACACAAACTCAGCCTCATAATCAGTGACTGACAAATCTCCCTGAACAAAATCCAATAACGCACTCTTACGAGCCTTCATATATTGCTCGGACATAAACTTTCTCTTAACAACCTCAAAAAGGTAATTCCAAGTCACATCTATCAGAAACAGTACCTCTCCTAATTGTATTCCACCAACAATGAACATCACCACTGAGTAAAGACACGGCACAACCCAACTTTTCCTCTTTAGGACAGGACATCTATTCGAGGAATCTTTCAACTTCTTCCAACAAATACTCATCCACGGTCAGATCAATACCATTTACTCCAGAAAACTCTTGACCACCCAATGCCGAAAGACATTCAAGCGGTAACCCACAACTAACAAGTGCACGATTGGCAGGTGCAGGAGCAGGGTTAGTGCTAGCGATCCGCTGAAACACTCCTATTATCACTTCCATAAGAGGGCCTACACCCTCGTCAAGTATATTCACTATACACAGCAGTACAGGAGGTGCAAAAGATGTACCATCTTCTTGAGCACTAGCTCTAACATTACACGTCAATGAGGCATATCTAATAATCTAACATGCACACAAACAAATAAAAAAATGGTGTGAGTGGCTAGGAGATAATCCAAGTCTCCTTCCTGCAAGCAAACTTTAGGATTAAAGGCAAAGTGTTCCTGTTCCGACCCCACATGCAATTCAATGAGAACATTTCAAGCAATCAAATGCAACATAGAGTTATACAACAATTCAAAGAAAATAGGGAAATTTAGACTCATGAGTTTTGAAACTTTAAACACATAACAATCACCTAGGTCCAAGAGTTATTGAACCTAGAGCTCTAATACCACCAAATGTAAAACCCTATACCCGGCTTAGCCGCCAAACCTGAATACGTGATGCCACACTAATGTCTCATCTTACTCATAACAAATGGAAAGCCTATTCTAAGCAAAATGTCTTTTATTATAATATGCTGGTAGGTTTTAGGTCACTTAATTGGTTAATTATGGTTATTACATGCCAAGCATACCATATACAGTCCTAAAAACAAGTACTAACATGCACAAGGTCCATTTAGTAAAATTCTCAAAATGTGTTCGTAGGTATCGATACTGACACCAGAGTATCAATATTTTCTCTGTGTGGTATCGATACCACCTGGAAGAAAATAATACCAAACTTGCATTCTATTCCTCGATTAAAAATCAAAGTCTCATAAATTATCGATACCTGTCGTGAAGTATCGATAAATTTACCCCCTGTATCGATACTCGAGCAAAGGTATTGATACCAAATCTCTACCCTGACTTCCTACACAATTCAAAACATAGAGATATTATTTTTAAAATACGAATATCGATACCTCTGCTCCAGACCCCAAAAATATAACATTTTAAAGCATATAAGTCATTCCAACTCATACCAGTTCAACATGCTATCATATCATCATCAAATAAACATCGAAACGGCCATAATAATAGTTCCAAACATCATAAGCAAATCGGAGCAATAGTTAACATATTACGAAACAAATCCCAAAATCCTAAGAGCAATTAAGTTATAGAGACAACTCAAAATATCATATCCAATATCAGCACAAATACTACCACATTGCCTTATTCCCATAACATAACTAAATAATAAACACCTACCGATAACTAAAATAGACTTCCTTGGGTCACTCCTTGGAAAGCCACACCGCTCACACCGGCACACAACTAATATACAAAGTTTAAGAAGGGAGTGGGTGAGCTTAACAACCTCAGTGAAAGCCTAGAAAAACTAAAATGCAAACAATTCATCAAGCATTAACGAAACAACCATATAGCATAACCTTAACAGTTCCAACTTTAGCATCTTAATATACTTCCTTGTGCATTATTAGTCGTTCTTTTGCATGGTAAACATATTCATTTCTAAGCATATATCCTATTATACATATAATCACCAAACATTCAAGCATATATCACAATATTCAAAAACAGGTTTATAAATAAGTTGCATAATGGTCACATACTCATTTAGGCATACATCACATTACTCATATATACATTTTAAGATAATTTGGCACTTCAGCTATGAAACATAAAAATGAGCTCTATCATCACTCATTGGATACACGGATCTCCAACACACCACACATAGATTCATAGAGTCAAACATGTCTTAAAAGTGAAGCATAAAGATAACACTCTTCTAATTTTCCCTCACATGTCCCATTGAATGGAACTTGGCTCACATTCCCTTATCCCTCCAGCATGTCCCAGGGCCTCAATGCCCAAAATCATTGTACGTATAGGTGAGTACTCATAATCCTATGACATGCCAACTATATCCAACGATTTCAATAATCACAAGGCAAAATATCTAAAATCAAACACACATCACTTACTGATTATCCGTGCACAATCACAGCATATTTGAATCTTTAGCAAAAAACTGTCAGTAACGTTTAACATATACATAACATGTACACATTTGCACTTTCACAATGGTTATCATAACTACATATCACATGTTATAACAACTCATCTCAATTCATATATTCACAAACACATAAGCACTTTATTCACAAGATAACATATGTATAAGAAAGCTTACACTCGGGATTTAAAGTAGGGGTTTAGGCTACTACTAAAATCTCAAATAACACATTGAATCATTTCCACAAGAAATTATTCCAAACACTCACCAACTACGCTTTTGTCAAAAAGTCGAAAGCTCAAACTAGCTTTTCCTTGCATTTATCTCTACTCGTAGAAGGTTCTATCGAATCTGAAACTTCAACACCACAAATTCACACAACAGTACATCCAAAAATCAGTCAAGGACTCATTACAAGCATATAAAAATAAGCCTAAACTAAGTTTTCATGTAATCGAAACTTATAACAAGTAAACTTTAAATTTGAATATCTCGATCTATACTTTTTCTTTTGTCCTAAAACCAATTTCGTTCATCTTAAAATTCACCTACGACTAATTCCCAACCTTTAAACTACAATAAAATACTTAATTCATAGTGTCGACTTTTTCAACATGTTTTATGTCTGTTTTTTGAAAATTCATTAAAACTCAAGAACTCTTTAATGAAACTTTGAAGTAAGTTTAGAAACCTTCTAATCATGAAGACAAGTTGAAAAACACTTTGAAACCACATTTTTATCCATAAACCCAAAATTCACCATTAAAGACTCGATTTTTGTCTTTTATTTAAAACATGCATTTTGATGGCTAAAAATTCAGTTTAAGGGACTAGATATCATTTAAAACTCATAGAAAGTTGAATGGTTACCTTAGATGGAAGAAAAATAAGCTTTGACACAAATCTAGAAAAAAACCCACATTTTGGAGAAGATGATGAAGTTTTTAGGTGATTTTCTTGGTTTTTATAGAGGTTTATGGTTCAAGGGTGATTGAAATACAAAAAGATTAGGAATTGGAGTTCATAATTGATTGGAATAGCAAGAGAGAATAAGGGACAGTAAAAAATAGTTTTGGGGGTTATTTTTACGTGAAATAATTTGGAAAATAGGGGTTTTGAGCTTGAATTTTAAAATCTAGTTAAATTGCTTCAAAAAACTCTAAGTTTTGACTCGTTTACAAATCAATCCGTTTTACAAAATAAAAGGTATTTAGAATTCATTTTTAGAAATTGATTTAATTTTCTAAAAACCGTAATTGAAAACATTACGGATAAACCGTGTCGAAAAATTTTGAACACTCTAAGGCTAAAATTCCTAAAATACCCCTAAAAATCTTAGTCCCTATTTTAAGGTGTTACACGCCTCCTTCTTGTCGAAAACTCATAGGCTGAAAATCTCTCCTTGATAAAGAGAAGCTTCTACCTTTCAGCATCTTAAAATTTGTTGAGGGTAGTGGACTGAAGATCCCACGCTTCATTCTTTCCCTACTCTACCCTTATTTCTTTCTTGGACAATCGTTTTCATCTTCTGAGCCTTGGTTGTCATGACTGCTAGACTCTGAACTTCTGATGTCAGCACAAGGCACAAATTTGATCCTTTAAACCCCACTCAAACTTCTCACACAAGGCCTTTTTTTAGTTTGGAACATGTCTCTCACATAACGACTAAGTCTAACAAATTCTCATTCGTACTCCATTACTGACATTTGTCCATGTCTGAGATATAAAAACTCATTCCTCAATTGCTCGACAAACATCTAATTACATACTTTTCTCTAAATTATATTAGGAAGAACCCCCAATCTAACTGCTCTTCAAGGGTCACACTTAACAAAGTTTCTCACCATTGATATGCTTCCCGTTCAAACAAAGAAATGGTGCATGAGAAGCTATCCGTTGGTGTACATGTCAGCCCTACAATTACTTAACATATACGAGAAGCCATTTTTATGCTACCACAGGGTCATCACCCTTATCCCCCAGAAACTCTTTAGCACCCCGTTTATGTATCTCCCTCATGGGATCTTCTTTAAAATAGGTTGCAACCGGTACTAAAGGTGCAAGAGGTACTAGTTGTACCACTTCAGGCTGAGGTTGATGTGATGGTCGAGGTACTTAGGCTATTTCGGTGAACTGGTTGAACCATTGACCTATCATTGTAACAAAAATATCACGGAAAATATTTCTAGCTACACCCGAATCTGCAGTAGGACCCTATCTTTGTGCCAGAAGTACGCGACTCTTAGTTTCTTCGCTCGTCACTTCTCTTGAATTTTCAAACATTATTCTTAGCTACAACACAACTTAAGTTAATCAAAACTACAAGGACTAAGCCAGATATATATCATGAATGGCGAGGCGTTACTTAGCTTTCGATTTCTAAGGGTCGGCTAAACCTAAGCTCTAATACCAAAACTTGTAACACCCGTTAGTCCTCAAGAAAATATGGCATATAAAATTTAGCTAGACAGACCACCCAACGAACTGGGGCATTGCCTAAGGATTCAAACTTTTTGACATGACTTAAATTTTTATTTTAGAAAACAGTTATGAATATTTCCCTTATAGTTAAAAGCAATTATTTTTCTTTCATTTTCTAACACATCCTTAAAGAAAATAATAGGAATCATAAAAGAAATATATATTATCCAACCACTGTCCAGCTATGGCATATACATATAAATGATAAATTCATAAATAAAAAATCAAGGAAGAGGGAAATTCTTTTCAAAATAGAAATAGTGCAAACAATGAGAATTATTACATAAGTTGAGTACAAAACAAATCTATATGCCACCCATGAAAATAGCCATGCATGATACAAAACTAAAAATGTGACTCACTTCTAAGTGCAGCTCTAGCGTAGTCCCGTTCAACTAATTCTTCTACTATCAAAATGCTTGAGAAGGAAAAATAACGGAGTAAGTTCATCTAAACTTAATGAGTTCCAAAATAGACACAAATAATTTACAAGAATGCCAATAATCAACAAACATCAATATTTGTAAGAAAGAAAATAAAATAAAAAGACTTTTTTCATGAGACTCTATCTTACAACGCCAATTTAAACATAACCCACATAGTACATGGGCAGCCACTATCTGCCAACTTAAACATACTCCCCACAATTAAGCATGATTTCAAAATCCCACTCCTTGTGCCAGCCTCGGACTCATATTTCAAAAATCAGAATCACATATCAGTCATATTCATATTCCTTCTGTAACTCCTCATTTCACCCTTGTTAAGTTAAAACACATGTTCTCATTATTTGCTAGTCGTGTTTGTAATATAACTTCCCTACCGAAGGCATCACAAACAAATCTCCTTTCCATAAGTTCACATATCATCGATTATCTAGTACTCGGCTCGTGCAACAAGGAGGGTGTTTTTACATCAACAACGACATACTCACTCATACAACACTGGTTTATTACAAACACGTCCAGACACACCACAACGACCCACTTATAGTAGACATAACTTACCTTGCACAACCCACATATCATGGAAGTTTCATAACTCAAAGGAAGTAAGAAGGAACTCACCAGCAACCTCTAGAATAAAATCTACTTTATCGGCTATTTGCCTCAATTGCTCGGACCTTCACAAGCTTTTTGAGTTAAATAAAAAATAATTATAACCATAAAACCATTTATCTACTAAAATTTAAAATGCATACATGAATTGGTTGCATGCCACCCATAATTAGGAAGTCTCTTTCCTTCTGAACCAGTTCTAAAAATCTATATATGCAAAAATGTAAATCCCCCTTGATATCAACCTAAGAATTTTCCAGAAATTACCAGTAATCTGGTACTTAACAATGGAGTCTTGACTAGCTACTGGAAATCTATATTATGTTTTTGAGTAGATGGACAATCAGATCAATAACTGGAAATGATTCCAGAAACAATTTTTTTTACAACTTACAAACTTAAGCTAAGGTTTTCCAACCTGGATACTCGTAACCACACGACTTTTTCTTAAATTTTTAAACGTATAAGTTGAATCTTTTCAGGCAAACTATTTATTTTGAAACATCAAACTCCTTTATAAACAAGTTAACTTCTATAAATGGAAAATTGGTTTTAAACTCAAACATATATTTTCATCATTAAACCGATATCTTTTCAACAATTTTCCCAGTAACATTCGAAATTCGACCGTGGTGTTTTGGGCCGGGTTTGGGGTGCTACAATTTGGTATCAGAGCCCAGATTTTAAACTCAACTTTTGGGTTTTGAGGCCCATAACATTTTCAAAATGGGTATTTCAAAAAACAATTCATGGAATGGATCTGTGAAGGCATGGCACTCAAATCTTCCGACCTATGTCTGCTAGGTAAGTCTTCTGACTTGTTTGATGAATTGAATAAAAGTAGATATGTGATGCATTGTTATGGATATGGATATTAGAATTTAAGATATTCTCCTTAGAGACTGAAACCTTTAGGATGTGTGCTCTTTACAAAAGAATAACTTGAAAATTTTATTTCATAAAACTTCTCTGTTAATCAAACAGTGGAAAGAAAGCTAATGCGTAAAACTCTTTAAAACAGATTAGAATGCGACGATAGACATGAGTTCTAGGGGACGAGGTCGTAACGTGCGGGGGCGTGGTAGAGGCAGAATGGCTGTATCTGAACCAGTTGGGTCTGGTCATGGGTCAGGGAATGAGCCGCCGCCGCCAGCTGCAGAGGCTGAATTTCAAGATCAGATAGGTGGAGATGACGTAGTGTCGCAGGCTATGTTGCGGGTTTGAGAGAGAGTTGCGGGGGCAAACATGGGTACTGGGGCCCAGAATTCTGTGTCTGAACGACTCCGAGTGAATGGGGCCGAGATATTTAGGGGAGTCTCGGGAGTAGCTCCAAATGTCGCAGAGTACTGGTTAGAGGCAGTCGAGAGGATCATGGATGACTTGGAATGCACTGCTGAGGAGAAGTTGAAGGGCGCTGTTTCTTTACTGCGGGATGAGGCCTACCAGTGGTGGCTCACTGTCAGAGAGGGTACTCCGGCGGACCGGGTGGATTGGAGTTTCTTTAAAATTAAGTTTGAGGGAAAGTACGTCGGGGCTAGTTACGTAGACGCACAGAGGAAGGCGTTCCTGAACCTAGTGCAAGGGGGTAAGTCAGTAGCGGAGTACGAAGCGGAATTCTTGCGGTTAAGCCGGTATGCCAGAGGGATTGTCACTACAGATTACGAGCGCTGTGTTAGATTTGAGAATGGACTGCGAGATGAGTTGCGGGTGTTGATTGCTCCTCAGAGAGAAAGGGACTTTGCTACTCTGGTGGAGAAAGCTCGGATAGTAGAGGAAGTTAAGTGAACGGAGAGGCAGAACAAAGATAGGGATAGAGGCCAAAATAAAAGGAGTTTTAGACCGTCAGCATCATCTGGGGGTTTTCAGAAAAGACCGAGGGTTGAGAATTCTGCTCGTGCTCCTGTACCAACTATTGGGAATTAGGTTCCTCCATGTGCTCAGTGTGGGAGGGCTCATGTAGGAGAGTGCTGGGGAAGGAGTAAAGAGTGTTTCAGGTGCGGGTCCAAGGCTCACTTGGTTAAGAATTGTCCTCAAGAAATGGATAGGGCTCGGACAGTAGGTCAGGAATATGTGCAGCCCGGTAGGGGTGGTCAGCAGGCGACAAGTGGTCGTGGTCCGAACCATGGAGGGAATGGTTCCGACCGAGGTCGTGGAGCACCAAGCAGAGGTGCTGGGAGTTCAGATGCAAGGCAGCCAGGGTTGGTGTATGCAGCCAGACGTCGTGAGGAAGGGGATGCACCAGATGTAATCACGGGTACGTTCCTTATTTTTGGATTACCCTTTATTACTTTAATTGATATCGAGTCGACTCACTCTTACATTGCTAGTATGGTGTCTGGAACCTTGAATGTGAACTCTGAGACTGTCCCTAGAAAGATGACTGTACTTAGTCCTTTAGGGCAATCAGTAGTGGTAGACAAACTCTTTAGGGAAGTGCCTTTAGAGGTTTAGGGGACAGTGTTCCCGGCTGACTTGCTGGAGCTGCTATTCGGGGAATTTGACCTGATCTTAGGCATGGACTAGTTAGTAAGGTATCGTGCAAATTTGGACTGCGCTGCTAAGCGCATGTCGCTGAGGACTCCCGAGGACAACGAGATTGTGGTGATAGGAGAGAGAAGGGACTACTTGTCTAATGTAGTGTCTGCTCTTAAGGCGGAGAAGATGGTGAGGAAGGGATGTATGGCTTTCTTGATGTTTGTTAATGCTATAGAGGCTAAGGAAGCAGATATAGGAGAGGCCAGGACAGTGAAGGAGTTCGTGGATGTTTTTCCAGAGGAACTTCCAGGGTTGCCTCCGGATCGCGAGGTGGAGTTCGGAATTGACTTGTTGCCAGGTACAGCGCCAGTGTCCATCGCTCCGTACAGGATGGCACCAAAAGAGTTGGTTGAACTCAAAGCCCAGATCCAAGAGTTGTTAAATCGCGGGTTTATCCGACCCAGTGTGTCTCCATGGGGAGCACTGGTTCTATTCGTGAAGAAGAAGGATTGGACTATGCGTATGTGCATAGACTACCGGCAGTTGAATAAGCTGACGATCAAGAACAAGTACCCGTTGCCGAGGATAAACGACTTGTTTGATCAGTACACAAGGGCTGCGGTATTTTCAAAGATAGATCTGAGGTCGGGATATCATCAGCTTAAGGTGAAAGAAGCAGATATCCATAAGACAGCTTTCCAGACTCGATACGGACATTATGAATTTCTAGTAATGACGTTCGATTTGACGAACGCCCCAGCTGCGTTCATGGATATGATGAACTGGATTTTCCAACCCTACGTGGATCAGTTTGTCATGGTGTTTATAGACGACATCCTAGAATATTCCAAGTCTGAGGAAGAGCACGATGCGCATCTCCGGCTAGTGCTGCAGATTTTAAGGGAAAAGAAGTTATATGCCAAATTTAGCAAATGCGAATTCTGGTTAAGGGAAGTTGCTCTTCTGGGTCATGTAGTGTCTGCAGAAGGGATAAGAGTGGATCCTCGGAAGATTGAGGCGGTATTGGACTGGAAACCACCTAAGTCTGTGGCAGAGGTTCACAATTTCTTGGGGTTAGCAGGCTACTATAGGAAGTTTGTTGGAGGGTTTTCTTCGATAGCAGCACCTTTGACTAAGTTGTTGAGGAAGGAGGTACCTTTTGTGTGGATGGATAAGCAGCAAGAGAGTTTCGAGAAGCTGAAGAAGGTTTTGACAGAGGCTCCGGTGTTAGTTCAGCCTGAAGCGGGGAAAGATTTCGTGGTGTATTGTGACGCGTCCCGTACAGGGTTAGGGTGTGTACTGATACAGGAAGGGAAGGTTGTTGCCTATGCATCTCGGCAGTTAAGGCCTCATGAAGTTAACTATCCGATGCATGACTTGGAGTTGGCTGCGGTAGTTTTCGCTTTGAAAGTGTGGAGGCATTATTTGTATGGAGAGAAGTCAGTGATCTACACGGACCACAAGAGTCTGGAATATCTGCTGACTCAGAAGGAACTGAACTTGAGACAGCGAAGGTGAGTGGAGCTGTTGAAGGATTACGACTGTTCGATTGAGTATCACTCGGGTAAGGCGAATGTGGTGGCAGATGCCCTAAGTCGGAAGGTAGTATCGGATCTGAGGGTGATGTTTGCACATCTTAGTCTTTATGATGACGGGAGTTTGTTAGCGGAGCTGCAGGTGAAGCCGACTTGGATAAGTCAGGTGAAGGAGAAACAGTTGGTAGATGATGATTAAGTGCTAAACTACTGCAAGTACAGAATGGGGGATTGGAAGACTACAGTATGCGCGGCAACGGAGTGTTGTGTTTCCGGGGTAAGGTATGTATGCCGAAGGATAGTGAGTTAAGGCAGAAGATTCTTTGGAAATCACATAGTATCCCTTATGCTATGCATCCTGGAGGGAGTAAGTTGTATAGGGATTTACGGAATCAGTTTTGGTTGCACAGTGCAGGCGGGAAGTTCTGAGAATTTGTGGGAAGTGCTTAACGTGTCGTGAGTTAAAGTTGAACACCGTGTGCCTTCGGGGTTCTTTGTAACGGTGAAGATTTCACAGTGGAAGTGGTAGAGAATCACGATGGATTTCGTTAGTGGGCTTCCCCTTATGCCTACTAGGAAAGACTCAGTGTGGGTGATTATGGATTGGTTGAAAAAGTCCGCACATTTTATACCAGTGCGAGTCGACTATTCTCTGCAGAGGTTGGCAAAGTTGTATGTAGCAGAAATTGTGAGGCTACACGGGGTGCCAGTATCGATTATTTTAGATAGGGATCGTAGGTTTACGTCCCAGTTTTGGAAAGCACTACATCAGGCATTGGGCACCAGGTTGGACTTTAGCACGGCATTTCATCCACAGACGGACGGCCAGTCTGAAAAGGTAATCCAGGTGTTAGAGGATATGTTAAGGGGTTGCGTTATCAACTTCAGGGGAAGCTAGGAGGAATTCTTGCCTTTAGCAGAGTTTGTGTACAACAAAAGTTACCAAGCAAGTATTCGGATGGCACCGTATGAAGCGCTGTATGGACGGAAGTGTCGCACTCCTACGTGTTGGACAGAATTGAGTGAACGTCATGTTTTGGGTCCAAAGATGGTGGCAGAATCAGAGCAAAAGGTTAAGGTAATCCGAGCACATTTGAAGGAGGCATCTGACTGACAGAAATTGTACGCAGATCTTAAGTGGAAGGAGATAGAATTTGCAGTAGGGGATCAGGTGTTCCTGAAAGTTTCACCGTGGAAGAGGGTGATGAGATTTGGATGCAAGGGTAAGCTGAGTCCCAGGTTTATAGAACTTTATCGGGTTTTGAAGCGGGTTGGACCAGTGGCATATCAATTGGAGGTGCCTTTAGATTTGAAACAGATGCATGATGTGTTTCACGTTTCGATGCCTTGTCGTTACCGATCGGATCCATCTCACGTGGTGCCAATTGAGGAAGTGGAGTTGAGACCAGACTTGTCTTACGAGGAAGAGCCGATTCAGATTTTGGAGCGGGATGTGAAGGTATTACGGAGGAAATCAGATCCCCTAGTCAAGGTGTTATGGCGGAACCATGGATCAGAAGAAGCTTCGTGGGAGCCGGAGGAAGCAATGCGACAGCAATACCCTCACCTATTTTAGCCAGGTAATTTCGAGGCTGAAATTTCTTTAAGGGGGTAGAATTGTAATATTCGAGATTTAGGGGTCTCGCAGTTTGCATATATATACGGGTGTTGGTATGCTCTTTGTGCTATTTGATTGTGTTTGGGGGCTTCAGGAAACTTTGGGTTTAGGTGGAAGCCTTAGCGAAGCTCTTTGGTTCAAGCTGGGTAGGGAAGAGCTAGGGGAGCTAGGCTTTAAGGGGCTTAGAGTGGTGTTCTTAGACACAAGGAGTAAGGTGGTGGAGTGGCAAGGGACGCTACCTAAGGTGCAGAGGAGGTTGCGTCAACAAGGGGTTCCAGAGGAGGAGGTTCGAATCACGCTGGCAACAGAGGAGTGTTGTTTTATTTTGTGTTTTTGCATCAAGGGAGGGGGAGGTGTTGGACGGCATTTGAACTCTGGAAGGATGGGAGGAAGACTTGGTCAAGATGTTTGAATGAGTGGTGGAGAGCTATTGGAGAGGTTTGAAGCATTCAAACTAGTTCGAATGGGTGGTGTAGAGGAAAATGTGGAGGAAAATAAGAGATTTGGGATAGAGGAGAAGAGTTGGCCGAATGAAGGGGTTTTGGTGTGGCATTTTGGGCCAAGAGAGGAGTGATTCGGCTAGGGGGCTTTAGGTGCCGAAATAAGGTGGTGTGTGGGCATTTTCTCTAGTTTTCTCTTCATTTGCTCTTCCGGCCAAAAATTTGCATTCTTTTTTTTCTCTTGACCAAAAGCCGAGAATGAAGAACCATTCGTGCAAATTTTCTCAACTTAGAAGACTATTTCTTCTCCTCTCTATTCACCCTCAAAAAGCCGAAACATACCCTCCATTCTCATCAAAGCCGAAACCTCAACCCTTTTCTTCTTATTTGCAACGATTCTTCTATCTTCAAAAGCCGAAAGCACTTCTTCCATTTGTTGAGACCATAGCCGAACCTCTTTGAGTCTCTCCACTAATTCTTCTTCTCTTGCTTTTCTTCAAAGCCGAAAGTGCCTTGGCCGAATCTTCCATCTATCGTTTCTCATTCTCTTCTATTGCATCGATTCTCAAGGGTGGTCGTTAAGCCAAATCGGGATAGTAACGTGGTAAGGATCTCTCTTTTGATCAATACTCTTTTCTCTTTTCTTCTTGGTTATCGAAACCAGGAAATCTAATCCCATTTATTCATTTGGCCGAAACCATGAAAGTTTGGATTCAGGTTCTTTGTAACTAGCGTTAGGAGCAAGATCTTTCAGGATTCAACCGGGTAAGGTAAGAGGTTGTGATATTCAGCCAAAGGCCATATCTTTTATCTTTAGGTGTTAGCCGATTCTAACTAGATTGTTGTAAGGAGGTTTCGAAAAAGGTTAAGGAGAAGCTTCGGGATTCGGATCTATTCAGTAAGAGTGCTCGATTAAGTTTTGGTTTGTCTCGTTTAGATTTGAGTTAACGATTAACCAAGTATTCTGATTAAGTACTATTCAATGGATGCGAGTACCAGTCAAGGAGGGAAAGGGGTTGTCTCTACCCCTAAGTTTAAGAAACGTTCAGTTTCTGCGGTTCGGGATTGGCCACCGGGGTGTGGGCCAGCGTCGGAAAGAGACAAGCAGATCGCTGTAGTCTCTTCGAGTGAGGACGCTAGGGAAATTGAGAGTCTAGTGCTTCGGGTTATCAGGTGTGTGGTTAATTCGCTGTTTCCCCGTTAATTAATTAGTTGTATGTATTATGTGTGAAATGGCTGAAACAGTGGCGTGGTGGAATTGTTACCCTTAATGGGTATGTCGGTAACGAGGTTAGTACCCTATTATTGGTGTGGTTGTGGTTAACTTCTGTGGTTATACGTAAGCATGTCATATGCCTATTTAATATGTGCATACATTATTCTGCCATATCATGATAATATGTTGCATATGAATAGGGTCGGGATATATATTGAATGAAGGACAGGGTGTACATTTATGTACGTGGTTTAGTGATGGCCTCGAGCCTCACTGTGGTTGGTGTTGGCTATGTGCCACATCGTAGTTTGGTGTTGGCTATGTGCTTCATCGTGGATTGATGTTAGCCATGAGCTACATCGTGGATTGACGTTGACCATGAGTCACGTTGTGGATTTTATGATTTAATCACGTGGACCAGTGGCTAGACCACTTGGTGGATGGCATTGATTACCGAATTGGTGTGTAGCGGATGGAGGGTCGATTTAGTAATCCCCTGGTGTGTGGTGGCTGGATACGGGGGTGTGTAGCGGATGGATATTAGGCTGGGTTGGGTTACATTTTGCATTATTACATGTGATTGTGGATTTGTGTGGTTCTGGGCCAAGACCATAGGTGGAAATACATGGATTAATTACACACTGAGTCGGTTTGACTCACCCTATTTTTACCAAACAATGCAGGTGATACATGATGTTTTGGACCGGGCTAGAGTGGATTTGAGATGGCCATGTAGAAGCGGTTTCGTGTACTTAAATACATTTTATTTAAATTTCGATTTCATTGGGATGATTTTATTGTAATAAGGCCATTTTAAGTGCTTGAGGATTTTTATTATGTTTTTGAGTAGATGGACAATCAGATAAATAATCAGAAATGATTCCAGAAACAATTTTTTTTACAACTTAAAAACTTAAGCTAAGGGTTTCCAACCTGGATACTAGTAACTACACGACTTTTTCTTAAATTTTCAAACATATACGGTTTTAAACTACACGCAAACTCCAAAGTTGAATCTTTTCCGGCAAACTATTTATTTTGAAACGTCAAACTCCTTTATAAACAAGTTAACTCCTATAAATGGAAAATTGGTTTTAAACTCAAACATATATTTTCATCATTAAACCGATATCTTTTCAACAGTTTTCCCAGTAACATTCCGAATTTGACTGTGGTGTTTTGGGTTGGGTTTGGGTGTTACAGTCTCAGAAAAGAGCCTGCCAGGCCCTAGAGTCCATCAAATGGAAAATTCCAATGAGGCATTCCTAATTTGGTTGTACTGTCGAATCGACAAGCATTTAACAGACAAATTACAAGTTTATCCATTTTTCTACCCTTTGCTTAATCAACTATACGCCAAACGATATATCAATATGGTCTACGTCAAGTGAGCAGTTACAAGTGAGTTAGTAATTATTATTATTAAATATTTACAAGTTAAATATAGTGTTACTGTGACTTTTAATTTTATAGATTTTATTAATTGGTCAATTAGTCAAAGTACAAGTCGTTTTGGAAAATAAAATATCAGGACCTCATTTTCATAAATCGAGCTTGTAAATATTTTTATTAAATATTTATGGAGTTGTTGTATAAGTGGATTGAATTTTGGTTTGGAAATTTTGATGATTTGATAATTAATTAAGGAAAAATGACTAAATCGTAAAAATCACTAAAATTAATTAGTATTGATTGTTATTAGTTTAAAAGGGCTAAATTGGTTAAAGTGGAAGTGTTTAACTGGAAATTATCCAATTTTGGAGTTTGATGGATGGTAGGTAAATGGTTGGTTTGTAAATTATGCTAATTATAATGTTAATTTAATATTATAATAAAAGTTAAAAGAAATATAAAACCATCATCATCTTTATTTTCTTTACCTTCACCTAATATTCAAACAAAAAGGAGGGGAAGCAATTATTCTTACATTGAAGCTTACGATTCTCTTGCACGTAAGTCTCCCAGCAATTTGTTTTTCATAAATTTTCTGTTTTTGAGATTATTAAAACTAGGTCCAGCTAACTTTTACCTCCATTTCCAAAATTTTTAAAGGCTTTAAAACTTGTCATTGATGAAATTGGAAACTTGTGATGTTTAATAGCTTGATTATAAGCTTAGATGTGTTTAATGACTAATTTGTAAAGTAATTTTTGGTTAGTTTTGAGTTTAAGGACTAAAACATAATAATGTAAAGTTTGATATGAAATTTATGTATTTATATGGTTGTACAGGGATGGAATTGAAATTGAATTGTAAAATAAAGCTTAAATGTAAAAGATATAATTGCTTCGATTTTAGAGACTAAATTGAATAACATAAAAAATTTGAGGAATTATTTGATAGATGAAATTAAATGTCATATAACTTTAGAATGCTATTAAATGAGGGTTTTAATTGATAACTAAAGTAAATTATTGTAACACCCTAAAATTCGAGTACCGATTTATTGCATGTCTTGGTGTTTAGATTATGAAGAAAAAAAAAATTTTATTTCTTTTTGTGTTTATTATAGCCCTGAAAAAGAGTATAGAATTATTCGGGTATGGAATAATTTTTAGTTTTGAGAATTTATTGAAGTGGATCAAGTGACATTGATACTTAAGTTAATTTAAGTGTCAAAAAGTAGCATAAGATGAGTATATGGCAAGGTGGTGTTGGCGCATGAGTAAGTGCATGAGGGGAGAGGTTCGAATCTCTTGGTTAGCATCTAGAGAACTTTTATTTTTGCACTTGTATGGCAAGTGTCGGCCAAGCATAATTATGGTAAGTGTTGACTTTGTCATTTTTGGTTAGTAGACTAAAGGAATAAGGTAAGTGTTCACTTATGGTATGGAATCAAGAAAATTTGGTAAGATAAGGGGACATAAGGCATGTATCAAGGTAAGTGTTTTGGAAACAAATTCATGGCCATTTGACCATGAATTTGGACGGCATTGTGGACAAAGGGGTTGGTAGAATATGTTAGTAGCTTGGCTAGGATTAGGAGTTAGCTTTTGGTCATTCCTAGCATTTTTGTGCAAAGTTTTGCAATTCTTTCTCAACATTTCTCCCTTGGCCGAAATTGAGCTTTTGGTAAGCCTTATTCGTTTGACCATTTGGTCATTTTTGCCTAACATTCTAAGTATTCTATTTTGTGCCTTTTCTCATAGCGCCGAAATTACCAACACCAAAAAGGCCATTCTTTTCCTTTCTTTTTACCATTGCCGAATATACATTGCTCCTAAACTCATCTTTTTCTTTCTCTCTTCTTCTTTTTGAAAACCGAATCCTCATCATCATCTTTTACTTCCACCTTTTATTTCTTTTCAATCAATACTTTCTCCAATAATTTCTCTCATGGCCGAATGTTAGTGTGCCCATAGCCGAACCATTTTCTCTTTTCTTTAGTTATACATAACCGAATCCTCCATCATTCACAAACATCATTCTCAATCCTTTCTTTTCAATCGTGGACAATAGGTAAGGGTTCTTTTTAGTTTACGATTAGTTAATAGTTATTTTGGCTGAATCTTGATGGTGGTAAGAAGGATCTTTTAGTGCAATAGTGGAAGACCGGAACTCAAGTGTTCGTGAGTATCATAGAACGTTGGAATCGATTTAAGGTGTTAAGGGAACGTTTTGGTTGATTCTCTTTTGTGGAACAAGGATATTTGTGGTGAGCAAATCTCACCCTTAAAAACCCTTAGCTATATTTTCGATACAATTTTAGATTGGACTAATGATTTTTGTCAACGAAGACAATCAAGATAGGGAAGAAAAGGGCGGTAAATAGTGTTCGGAAGAAGGGTGGTTCCGTTAATCCCCCTAAGTTTAGACAAAGGGCTATTTTGGGAACCCGAGATTTTCCACTGGGTTGTGGACGCTCATCCGAGGAGAATCAATTGTTTGAAGTCGTTCGTACTCCCGAACCTTTGTTTGTTCGTAGATTTGCATCAGTTAACAAACCATCAATCGGGGAGAAACCGCAAGTAGAAGTAGTTCGAAATTCCGAGGGTAAAAGTTTAGATCGTTATTTCTAAGATTGGTTTTATTAATAAATTATAGTGTTTTAACTTATCATGATGCGTATAGGTATCGACGAGCGGGAAAGTCTAGTTCTCACTATAGCCAGGTGTGTAACTTCACACTTATCTCTCGGGTTAGATATCAAACTGTAAGTATTGTGATAACATCGTAAAAATGGCAAAAATCAGAAAAAAACACGTAGTAATGGACACTTTTGTGTAAATGCATGAAAATGGTTAAAGTCGGGAAAATTACGAAAAATTTCTAGATCGATAAATTGAGCCAAAATATTGCTAGATCGATAAATTGAGCCGAAATATTGCTAGATCGATATATTGAGCCGAAATATTGCTAGATCGATATATTGGGCCGAAAAACTGCTAGATCGCTAAATGGGCCAAAAACTTTCTAGTTCGATATATGGGCCAAAGTTTGCTAGATTGCTAAATGGGCTAAATACTATTTTGTTTAATAGGCCCAAAAGAAAGGTTTAATTATAGACTCATCTATAATATAGATTACTTGATAAATTATTATATGGCTATAGTTTGTTATGCATACATGATTGCATGGGACGGGATATATGAAGAAGAGAAGAAAGGCCTGTGGCCACGAATCTAGTTCGGTGGCTCTGCCACAAATTTTTATGGCTTAATGCCTCTAGTTCGGTGACTATGTCACAATCTAGTTTGGTAGTGCACTACAATATTATTTTAAAAGGCTTGATGCCTACGATTGGTGTGTTTGGCGGGGTGGGTTGACTTGATCCCCACAGGTGTGTCGGTTGGTACGGGGGTGTGTAGTGGATGGAAATTAGGCTTGGTTGGGAAATTCATTTTGTTTACATGCATTTTATTGATTTTATTTTATTCTATATTGTTAAATCTGCAATTGGGCTCAACCCAACTTAATGTCTCGATGATCTGGCCTAATAATGGTGGTAAGTGAGTTACACACTGAGTTCTAAGTAACTCACCCCATTTTATTATCCATCTTAGGTAATGGCAATTGATGTAGACTTGGGACGGGGATGACTTCGTGGAGGCCATACTACGAGCATGGGTTTTATAAACTATGAACTTTATTTAAGTTATTTATTTTAATTACTATTTTGGGTATGATGTAATAAGGCCTCTATTTATGTTTTTATGGATTTTTTTTTTTATGTGTGGGTGGATTTAATTTTGTTTTAAGACTCTTAATATGGGCTTATGTTAAATCTATAAGGTTTTCTTAAAAATATTGTGTTTTATAACAATTTGGACACCTAAAGTATGTTTTTTAAATTCTTTCAAAATCTTTTAAAACTACTTTAAGGTTTTGATAATTATATTCTAAATGATAAGATTTCAAACAAGTTTTTTTTTTCTTAATTCATCAATTTTATATCATTGTACTAAATCTTTATTAAACTTTATTTCCAAAAGGTTATTGTAGTACTGTTTTACTTAAATCATTAGAGAATTAAATGGATGTTCGATCGGTGTGACAAACCAAATCTCGTCTTAACGCATAGACCTGGTTTGGGGTGTTATAATTATGCTTTAGATCAAGATTTTCAACAATCAGAGGATATATACGAAAAAAGGGAAAATTGTTGAAAAGTCCCTGATGCCTTATTCATTATTATTTTTGTTAGGTAAGTTCATATGGGACTTATTTTTAAAATTCATAATATAGTTTTAATACTTTTATTTTCTTTTTAGATTGAATTCTTAGGTATAGATATTGTATCAGTATCAAATAGATTAATTTGATAAGATTTGATATGTATGTTAAATATGGGAAGATACGTAACATCAAAAGGATGTAAATTATTATACAAATGGATAAATTTGCAAGAAATTTTGATAAATGAATTGATAGTTGATTATGATTAATTAAATCATATTGGTATGAATTTGATTAATTTTTGAGATAAAGGACTTAAATGAAAGGTATTTAGATGTGTATAGGATAATTAAATTCCGTGTAGAGTATTGTACGATATTGAGATAAATTTGATACATACTTTAGTTATTGGAAGTGCTGTGATAACATGAATGTACTGAATCTTGAATAAGTGCTCCTGATAGCAATACAGTGCTCCCGGTAGTACTTTCGTACTTCTAAGAACACTACAGTGCTCCTGACAATACTTTTGTACTCTTGATAGCACTACGGTGCTCCTGACTATACTTTCGTACTCCTGAGAGCACTATGGTGATCCTAACAGTACTTTCGTACTCCTAACAGCACTACGGTGCTCCTGATAGTACTTTCGTACTCCTGTTAGCACTACAGTGCTCTTGATAGCATATTCATCCTTCTGTTTGCACTACGGTACCCCTAATTGGTGCCCTGATTGCACTTTTTTCCCCTAATTTCTCTTCAATGCCTCCGTAAGCACTTCGGTGCCTTTGTTTGCATTTGCGGTGTCTCTATCCAGCACTACGGCATTCCCTGGTAAGGTGTAATTACCCAGGTATCTGAATTGAATTACTAATGATCACCTAGCTATTGGATTAATAGAAAAAGGGAAAGATCTGTTAAATTGTTAAGAGAATACATTCAAATGATATATGATTATTAAAAGATATCAATGGTATTAAATTGATATAACGTATGTGGTTGGTAATGTCTTGAATGATATATACATATTCTACTTGATATAATGTTATATATATTAAATTATATGTGGGATTTACCTTATTACTGTAGAATGCTATATCAGGTTAATGATAACACGTGTTCTAAATTGATACGTACATTGTGTGAATTGAATGGTATTAATAGTATATTGTTGACGGCTCCGTTGTACGGTACTTGATCAACATAACAAGTAAATGTTGGATTGATACATGATTGGAATGACTAATGAACTCACATTAATAATGTGAAAGATTATAACAGGTAGTTGAGTTTAATTAATTATTTCAATATGTTTAATTATGAATTGTGGTAAGTTTACTGTTTTAAATCCTATGAACTTTCTAAGTATTTACAATGCTTACTTTGTTTCATTTTTTGTCCTGTCGTTGACGTTTGTGGAATTTGGCGGGTCGGATCACTCAAGAGCTGACACTATCCAACTTCTATCTCGGTAGATTTTTAATTGTTTCTAAACCCGATTATGTGGCATGTATATAGAGTTAGCCTTGTATTTATGTTGTCCTTAACGTTTACAAGTTTGGTATATTGATGATGATGATGATGATGATGATGATGATGAATTTTGATGTTATGGCAATATGTATATAAATGTGCAATTTAGTAACATGATGAATGTATTTGTGGAAAATGAATGACCCATGTTGGTAATTCAATATGATTAGTTTAATGTATTTGTAAGAGTGGTATGAATGAATATGAAATGCTTGGAAGACTTGTGTATAGTTTTATGTGACCTTTTATGTTTGAAGTTCCAAAATATGGCATATTAGTTTATGATTTGACTAGGTGATTATATGTTAAGTTTTGGCATGGAATTGGTATGGTTTAAGCATCTTTATAATGGTTGAAAATGCATTATTAGGTTACCTTTAAGCGATGAATTTGTATCAAGTACCAAATGACATATTTTAGTGCCACACGAGTTGGCAACGGCAATGTCACCCACACGGGTTGGCCACACGCCCATGTGGATGTTGTATATTTAGTCATTTTTTGTATCCACACGACCTCAGTGAGATATACCACCAAACCACAAGGTGGAGTTCACCATTGAGTTGTACCCTAGCATTTCGTTAGTGTCTATTACACCGTATCGCATGGCTCCCAAGGAGTTGAAAGTGAAACTCTATGAGCTACTAGAAAAATGTAATAGCCCGATTTAGGGCCTAGCCGGAATAGTGGTGCGAGACCACGAATCCGAGGTGAAATTATGAGTTTTTAAATTTTATATTATGTTTGCATGCTAGTATAAAAGTTTCATGAAGCAATTTTATTAAATTGAGGTTGATTGGTCCAAAAAGGACTAAATTGCAACAGTTGCAAAATTTGAGTTTCTAGAAGCTTTTTGTATGAAATAGCTTTAGAATATGAATTATGAGCCCTTAAGTAACAATTTGCCTAAAATTTAATTTTTGGACAAAATTGGCCTTGAGATGGTATTATAGAAATTTTTAGTAATAAGGGCATTTTGGTCATTTGTCTAATTAATAATTAAAATAGGAAAAAGATGATAAAAATCTCATCATCTTCTTCCCCCATTGCCGAAAATTGAAGGAAGCCATAGCTAGGGTTCTTCAATTTTTCAAGCTTGCTAGTAAGTGCTCCTAAGCCCAGTTTTTGATATTATTCGTATTTTTAAAGTCCCGGTAGCATGAGTAAGCTATTTTTTAGCTATTTGATGAGCTAAGATGCATGTTTAAAAATGTACCCATGAGTGACATGTATGCTAAATGATGTTTTATGGGAGTTTATGAGAGTTTGATGTTAGATAAACATCTTTTCTTTAATGAATTTTATGAAACATGATAGTATGGACCATTTTGTAAAAGTTATAAAAATTGGTCATACCTATTGGAAATAGAGAGAATTGATGATTGCTATAGTAGAGAAAATGATTCAGCTAAGCATGTAGTTTAAGAAAGTTGCATGAAAATCATTTTACGAGCCTTGGGGCAAAAGTGCAAATATGAGAAAGTGTAGGGGGCAAAATAGTAATTTTGCCAAATTATGAGTTACGAGTCAATTTAGTCAATGTGATTATTAAATGATCTATTTATGATTATAGATCAAGAAAAACGAAGCCCGGATCGAAACCGAGGCAAGAACAAAGTCGAGGACTAAATTGCATAACTACATACATTTTGTATATTGAGGTAAGTTTGTATGAGTTCTAAGTTTTATGATTTTATCATTTAATTACTTAGTATAATATATATTGTTATCATGAATGGTTCAATGTTATGTTAAACAAATAAGTCAATAAGGTTAAACAAGAAAAAGTCCCGATTGAAGATGAATTACCCGGGAGATACGGTCTATTACATGAGATAAGAAAGTCCGTATAAGACCAAGCCAAAGCATGGCATTGGCAATCAAGCAAGTTATCATGTAAGCCCAAGGACTCAAGCTTGGCATTGATCAAGTTATCAAGCAAGTTATCATGTAAGCCCAAGGACTCAAGCTTGGCATTGATCAAGTTATCAAGCAAGTTATCATGTAAGCCCAAGGACTCAAGCTTAGCATTGAGCAAGTAATCAAGCAAGTTATCATGTAAGCCCAAGGACTCAAGCTTGGCATTGATCAAGTTATCAAGCAAGTTATCATGTAAGCCCAAGGACTCAAGCTTGGCATTGATCAAGTTATCAAGCAAGTTATCATGTAAGTCCAAGGACTCAAGCTTGGCATTGAATAAGTTATCATGTAAGACCAAGGCAAGCTTGGCGTTGATTCAAGAAGAGATCTTCCATATAAATCCATATCTAGAGTATGGCATTGGCATGTGGTACATGACAAGAGATCTAGTATGCTCGGCAGTTCATGGAAATTCATCGGGCAAATGAGTAAGCTAAAATGTGAAACAAGAATGTAAAGAAAGCATAGCTATTACCAAGTTGAAATTGAATATTATTCATGTTATGAATGATGAGTTAGAAGACACATTTATTTGGTTTAAGTATGCTGATCAATGTGATCAAGTGATACAGGTATCTTGTTACCTTACAAGTTTGAGATTAGTGAGTACTATGAGACAAGTAAAAACCATGTATGAGTAAGTAAGTTTTATAAATGAGATAATGATACCATTCTTATGTCAAATGGTTTATCTGAAGCAAGTTATTTATTACGTGTTATTCATGCAAACTTACTAAGCTAAATGTTTACGTCTTTGATTGTTTCTTTCTATGTAGTCCCGCCAAGCTAATTTGTGGATCATTGGAGTCGGAGCTCGTAGCACACTATCGACCCTTATTTTGGTATAGCCAAATTATATTACTAAGTATGGCATGTATAGGAATCATTCATTTTGAGAACATGTTTGTGTAATGCCATTGTATAGCCTATCAAGTTTATTATTTTTTTGTATATGGCTAAGTTGTTGGCCAAACTTGTTTAAGTTGTTTGTATATAGATATTAATGAAATATAGAGTATTATTCATGAAAATTGTTAGTAATTAATTGTATTGTTTTGAGTTGGGTTGATCTTAATTTCAGGGAGGCAAATGGCTTGGTAAATAGCCTCTAGTTGCCTACACGATTAGACACACGGGCGTGTGTCTAAACTGTGTTAACCCTGCACCTTAATGTTTTAAATAAGATTAGACCATGGTCATTTTACACAACCGTGTGTAAAGACCGTGTAGGACACACGTTCAAAGCATAGGCATATGCTCAGGCCATGTGGTAGAAGTCGGTATATTACCTAAAAGTACAAGGCCTCGACACGGGCGTGCTTGGTGGCCGTGGTGGGGAAGTCAGTATATGACCTAAAACTACACGGCCATGGCACACGGGCGTGCCTAATAGCCGTGTTGGTATAGTTAGTATAAACAAGGATGGATACACGGGGGTGTCTAGAAGCCGTGGAGGGCACACGGTCTCCTCCCACGGGCATGTCTCCCCTGTATTTTAAAAAAGTTTCTAATTTTCATGGAATTTCATATGTGTTTCAGTTTAGTCTCGACTCGACTTATAAGTATGAGTAAGGTCTCGAGGACCCTTTTAAAGGATATGAAGTCTGAGAATGATGATTGAATGTATGATTTTGTTTGTGAATGTTTCTGATCTATCTGGTAACGCTCCTAACCTTAATCCGGCGAAGAACTCGGGATAGGGGTGTTACAAAAAGGCTTCATTCAACCTAGCATATTGCCTTAGGGTTTGCTAGTGCTGTTTTTCAAGAATAAGTATGGGAGCATGAGTATGTGCATTGACTACAGGGAACTGAATAAGTTGACAGTCAAAAACAAGTACCCTTTACCAAGAATTGATGACTTGTTTGACCAGATGTGAGGTGCGAAGTTGTTTTCAAATATCAATTTACGTTCTGGTTATTATTAGTTGAAGGTGGGGGAGCCTAATGTGCTAAAGACGGCTTTTAGAACGCAATATGGGCACTATGAATTTTTGGTGATGCCTTTTGGTTTCACCAATGCACCTGCTGCCTTTATGGATTTTATGAATTGAGTGCTCCATGAGTACTTGGACCGATGCATAGCGGTGTTCATCGATGACATCTTGGTGTACTTGCAAACTGAGGAAGAACACGACATGCATCTGAGAACTGTGTTGCAGATTTTGTGAGAGAAACAGTTGTTTACGAAGTTCAGTAAGTATGAGTTTTAGCTAAAAGAAGTGACATTTTTGGGGCATGTAATTTAGACTAAATGGGTTCACATGGACCCAAAGAAGATTGAAGCAATTGTGGAATAGATACCACCAAGGAGTGTGACAGAAGTGCGAAGCTTTTTAGGGCTCGCAGGGCACTGTCAATGCTTTGTTGAAGGGCTTGCTAGTATATCAGCACCCTTAATGAAGCTACTTCAGAAGAAAGAAGAGTTCACATGGACTGATGAAAGGCAAGAAAGCTTTGGCAAGCTTAAGGAAATACTCACTAAAGCACCCATGTTGATTCAACCCGAACTAGGAAAATAATTCATGGTCTACAGTAATTCCTCTTACACATGACTTGGATGTGTGCTAGTGCAATAAGGTAAGGTGGTAGCTTATGCTTCGAGGTAACAAAAAGTGCACAATTATCCAACTCATGATTTGGAGCTAGCCGCAATGGTGTTCGCGTTGAAGATTTGGCGACATTATCTTTATGGCGAAAAGTGTGTCATTTACATGGACCACAAAAGTCTCACGTATTTACTGACCTAGAAGGAATCAGATCTTCAACAAAGGAGCCGAATGGTGTTGTTGAAAGATCATGATTGCATGATAGAGTATCACCCAGGAAAGACCAACATGGTAGCTGAAGCATTGATAAGGAAGTCGTGAGAGAGCTACGAGCTATGTTCACACAGTTAATGTGACCAAAAAAATGGAGGACTGCTCGTAGAATTACAAGTGATAGCAACATTGTCCAGCAAATTAAAGTGAAGCAAGCTTGTGATGCAGAGTTAGTGAAGAGGGTTTGAGAAGTAGAAGAAGGTGTGTAAGGTGACTTCGCACTCAATGAAAAAGGTGTACTTTGTCTTCGAGGAAGGATATGTGCGCCTAGGGACGAAGGGTTACAACAAATGATTCTTAACGAAACTCATAACAGAGCATTTACGATGCACTCAAGCAGTAGCAAGATGTATTGCCTCTCTGTGAGCTCTATTGGTGGTTTGGTTTGAAGTGAGCTGTCATTGGGTATGTTACGAGGTGTTTGGTTTGTCAGAAAGTTAAATTCAAGCATCAATTTCCAACCACTCAAAATCCCAGAGTGGAAGTGGGGAAAAATTACAATAGATTTTGTGGTTGGTTTGCCAATGACAGTGGCCAAGAAAGATGCAGATTGGGTGATTATGGATCGTACTTTTTAGATATTTGCACTGACTATTCATTTCAAAGGCTTATCAAAATCTATGTTAGTGAGATAGTGTAACAGTCCGATTTAGGGGCTAGTCGGAACAATGGTTTTGGAACCACTAATTCGAGGTTGAAGAAAATTATTTTAATATTATTTTATGTGTTATAGCATGAATATATGGGTGCATGAAAATTTTGGTGCTTTAATTTTAGTGATTGCATGCTTAATTGTGAAAAAGGACTAAATCGCATAAAGTGTGAAAGTTCTATTTTACAAGCTAAAGTGTCTAAAAGCTATAGAATATTAATTGGAGGCCTTTAATGTGCAATTAGACCCGTAGAAATAGGGTGGCTGGCCATTGGGGACAAACAATGTCAAAATTGGTCAAAGTTGTTGGATTAGGTGGATTGAATTGACTTGTATTAATAAAATAAAGAAAATAAAAATATCATCTTTTCTCTCCATCTTCTCCACCGAAAATCAACAGCAAAATAGGGGTTGAGAACTCAAAAATTTCAGCCAAGATTTTCTCCTTGCAAGTAAGTGTCTTAATGGTCATTCTTTGCTAATTTTTGTACTTTTGAGACCCTTGTAGCTTGAACTAGCTAATGAGGGGACTATTTTGCAAAATGCTTGAAAACCTAGGGTTTTTCCATGAGAACATTAATGTTGTTTGCTGAAATTTTATGGAAGAAAATGAGTCTTGGTTGTTAAATACAAAACTTTTGTGAAAGGTGTTTCCATGAAAACACCAAAAAGGAGGAAATTTGATTAGAATTGATTTACGAGCCTAGGGGTAAAATCATAATTTTGTGAAAGTCTAAGGGCAAATGGTAATTTTGCCAAAGTATAATTATTGAAATGTATTGATTAATGTGGTAATTAAATGAGCTAATTTGTTATTATAGATCAAGAAGAATGAGGAATCAACCTTGACCAAGGAAAAGGCAACGTTTCGGACTAGATCGCAAAATTACATATTTTGGTACCGAGGTAAGTTTGTGTGTAATAAATTCAACATCATGTTATTAAGTTTTGAAATGTTTGATATTTGTGAAGATGTACATTATTTCTATGAAATTGAGTAATGATGTTAAATGAGAAAATGATGAAAATTTATGATGTTGAAGTCCCGATTGGATTTTAAGAAGTAAGAGAATATCATCATAAAAACATGAGATTGGTAAGGTCCCGTATAAGACCATGTCTGGGACGTGGCCTCGGCATCGAATTGAGATCTCGTATAAGAACATATCTGGGATATGGCATCGGCATCGAATATGAAAATTGTATAAGACCATATCTAGGATATGGCATCGACATCGATATGAGATCCCATATAAGACCATATTTGGGATATGGCATCGGCATCGAGATGTGACCCCATTTAAGACCATATATGGGATATGGCATTGGCGTCGTGTTTTTGTGTATGATGATGATTATGTATCCTCAGGTATTCCAAGTGATTCATCGAGATAAATAGTTAAGCTTATAATAGAGATGAAATTAGTGCTAAAGCTATGTGATGAAGTGATACATGTACATGTGAGTAATTCACGAGAAATGTTTACGATATGTGACATGACATGTAATTGGTAAGTGTAAGCATGAGTAAGTTATGGCAATGTGCTTGAGACTTTGTGTTTTTGATTCAGTGCAATGGGTGAATGATATTATGAGCCTTTATTTGGCTAATTATTTCATGTAAACTTACTAAGCTTCATGCTTACCCCTCTCATTCCCCTTTTCCTTGTAGTAACGCTAAGCTAACTCAGAGATCGTAGGACGTCGGAGTTCAGAATCACACTACGAACTTCTCTTTGGTATAGTAAAGTTTGATTTATTTTGAGTGTGGCATGTATAGGAACTTGGTTATTTTATGTTATGTCATATTTGTAAGCCAACGTGTGGCTATTAATGTCATTCAATTCATTGTGTAAATGGTCATTGAAAATTAGTCAATACTTGACAAGATTATATATATTCAATGATGAAATTCATGACGTACATGCTTGTGTGTTTGGGTTGATAATTGAGTAAAGAATATGCATGATGAATGTAGTGAAAACCTATGTATGGATGTCTTAATTTTAGGCATTAGGACTACCTTATGATCATGTAGAAATGAAGTGGTATATGTGTGGTTGTATTTCAGGGTGGCAATTGGCTTGGTAGATAGCGTTACAATTGTCCACACGTGTAGACACATGGGCGTGTGTCTAGGCCGTGTGTGACACATGGCCAGCCCCATAGGCATGTTGATAGGCCGTGTGTACCCCTGCATGCTAAGTTGGTAAGTCAGTATGCCTAGTAGTAAACACACAGGCTGAGACACGTCCCTGTGTCTCAACCGTGTGGGAGACACGGCCTAAGACACGGACATGTGCCAAGGCCATGTGAAGTCTGCACCTAAAATTAGGAATTTAATTCGCCACACGGTCGAAGGACACGGGCGTGTGCCTTGATCATGTGACCTTATTGAGATGATGACGTCATAAACAGAATCTCAAGGTTTTCACACACGGGTGAAGACACGGACATGTCATGGCGGTGTGAGAGACACGAGCTATGGACAAGGGCGTGTGTCAGGCCGTGTGAAAACCCCTTTAGGTTCAAAATGAAAAATATTGCACACGGATTAGGGACACGGGTGTGTCCCTCTTCACACGGGCGTGTGGCCCTGTTTTGTGTCAAAATTTTCTAAGTGTTCAAAGGTTTCTGGTTTGGTCCCGAATCATTCCTTGTGCAAGTTTAGGGTCTCGTAGACCTATAATAAAGACACTAAGGTCGCGAATGAAAAAGTTTTAATTTGAAATGAAATTTTATGGATAGACATCGCATGTTTGAACAAGTTAAATGTAACAACCCTAACCCGAGACCATTTTCGGAATTGGGTTAAGAGGCATTACCAAATAATCGAATCATTTTACAACCTATTTACAACACAAAGTCAAACATCATCATAGTACATCAAAACATAATCAAATAGTCCCTTATAGAGGTCTACAAAACCTTAAACACATGCAAGAAACGGGTCGGCATTAAACCAGAACACATACAGAAATTCTCGAAAATTTAAAGCTTTTCTAAGTTTTAGGGCTTACACGGCCGTGTGCCTTCCACGGCTGCTAGACACACCCGTGTGTCCTCCCCGTGGTCGAAGCTGACTTTGCTCCACGGCCACCAAGCACGCATGTGTACTTTGGCCGTGGCCGATCCTGTTGAAAACCACACGGCTACTAGGCACGTCCGAGTGCCAAGGCCGTGTACTTTTATGCTAGCTACTGATTTTGTCCCACGGTCACTAGGCACGCCCATGTGCCATAACCGTGTGGCAAAATAGGCCATTTGCAAGGCCAAAATGCCACCCACATGGGTCAATCCTACAAGCACATTTGAGCATCTTTATACACACAATTTTGGCAACCAATTCCTTGACTATAATCGCTACATCATCTCATGCAATTTCATTTCCTAACATGTCAACTTATAAGCTAACATATACAACTTGAACACCTTCATAAACTAAACATTATTCATTCTCAAATTCACTAAATCATACTAACATTTAACCATCACAAAGATTACCATTTGAAATTCATCTTCTTTACCCACATGCCGTACCAAAATATACATCATATATATCAAGCCATTCATGCTTAAAACCATCATATATCTAGCCCTATCACATGGCTACTTACACATCTCTAATATGATTCAAATAACTAGCCTATACATGCCATATTTCAACAATATATATCTTTTCAAAAGTACCCAAATTAGGTTGCTGATACTATGATTGAGAAGCTGACGATCCCCATATCTGAGCTAGCTTTACCGACACTGCAAAGCAGAGAAACAAATCACACAGTAAGCTTTCCAAAGCTTAGTAAGTTCAAAATACAATACAATTATTTCATCAATATAATAACCATCACATATGTCCATTCTCTCACATTCATATCATATCATCCATGGCCAAAATCTTATTCTCCCATTCGTAGCTTATCTATAAACATATTAACCACAAAGGTTTAAGACATACCTTAGCTAACACAAAGTTAATCAACTTTAAGGCTATTCAAAGCTCGGTATTGCATGTCAGTCGTCCTCTGATATTCGTTCAACTTAATCGCACGCTCAGTGCTATATACATAATAGAAGCATACTCACCATCGCACACTTAGTGCCTAATCTTTCAACCAACTTATCTCGGTACCGCACACATAGTGCCAAATCAATAAGCTGAAGCTTTTGTAACATTGCACACACAGTGCCATTCATTCTGGTATCAAATTCATTTTTTTCCGCACACTTAGTGCCATCAACTAAGTCTTGCACATAGCATCTCAATTTTATTATCATATACATACTCATTTCAAAATGCTAAAACATATTTTAATAACATGTATTATATCTGAACTTACCTCAAATGTTTAACTATCGAAACGGTCGATTAATCGAGCACTTTATCTTTGCCTCGATCTCGATCCGAACCCCTCCTCTCTTGGTCTTGAATCAAGATCAAAATGTGCCAAACCCTTTTGTTCTTTTCCCTTTTCTTTTCTTGCTAATATTCGGCCAAGGATGATAACTAAATGGCCATTTTCATGTTTTATTACAACATATTAAACATAATTATCACTTCACCAAACTAACTTTTTAATAAACATATGAGACAAATATACATTAAGCTAATATGTCAATTAGCCATCCACTATCTTTAATAATGGCTTAATTGTCTCTTAAGGCCAACCTATTATGAAGACAACAACACTTATGTACTTATAAATCAGCACATAGCTTTACTATTTACGCGATTAAGTCCTTTCTCTTAATTCAACACACAATCGATAAAGTTATCATGCAGAATTTTCACACAGACTATGTCACATACTATTCACACAAAAAATAATATTAAATTATCATTCCGTACTCGGATTTGTGGTCTCAAAACCACTGTTCCGACTAGGGTCTAAACCGAGCTATTACAACTCTCTCCTCTTAGGGATTTTCGTCCCCGAAAATCTTACCAATGAATAGGTGTGGATATTGCTCTCTCATAATATTCTCAGGCTCCCACGTAGCCTCTTCAACTACGTGTTTGTGCCATAATACTTTCACTAAGGAAATTCTTTTGTTTCTCAACTCTTTAATCTCTCGAGCCATAATTCGGATCGGTTCTTCGCTATACGACAAGTCTGACTGAATCTCAATTTCAGTAGGAGCAATCACATGAGACGGGTCTGATCTGTACCGTCAAAGCATTGACACATGAAACACGTTATGAATCTTTTCTAACTCAGATGGCAATCTCAATCTATAAGCAACTGGCCCAACTCATTCGATAATCTCATACGGTCCGATAAATCTCGGACTCAGCTTGCCCTTCCGGACAAATCGAAGTATTTTCTTCCAAGGAGATACTTTCAGAAACACTTTATCACCAATTTCGAATTCAATATCCTTTCGTCTCAAATCTGCATAAGACTTCTTACGATCTGAGGCTGCTTTCAAATTGTTACAAATTACTTTCACTTTCTATTCAGTCTTTTTTATCAGATCAACCCCGTGAATCTTATTCTCACTCAGCTCAGTCCAATACAATGGAGTTCGACACTTTCGACCATATAGAGCCTTATTTGGTGCCATTTTAATGCTAGATTGAAAACTGTTGTTATACGAAAACTCAATTAATGATAAATGCTTTTCCCACGTACTTTCAAATTCAAGTATGCAACATCTCAGCATGTCTTCCAGAATCTGAATATTCACTCAGATTGACCATCTGTTTCTGGATGAAAAGCAATACTGAAATGCAATTTCATGCCTAAAGCATCTTGCAATTTCTTCCAAAATCGCGAAGTAAATCTCGGATCTCTGTCAGACACTATAGATAATGGCACTCCATGCAATCTCACAATCTCATCGATATACAGTTCAGGTAACTTATCTAAAGAATAATCGGTTCTCACGGAACAAAATGAGTTGATTTCGTCAATCTGTCCACTATCACCCAGATTGCATCTTTCTTACTAGGAGATAAGGGCAAACCCGACACAAAGTCCATTGTAATTCTCTCCTATTTCTATTCAGGAATCATAATCGATTGTAACAAACCAGACGAAACTTGATGACCAGCCTTGACTTGCTGACAAACTAAATATTTCGACACAAAGTCAAAAATGTCTCTTTTCATGCCATACCACCAATAGAACTGTTTCAGATCATTATACATCTTTGTACTTCCCGGATGCACAGTTAAATGACTATTGTGAGCTTCATTCAAAATCATCAAAGTTAACTTTGAATTTCTCGAAACACAAATCCAATCTCTAAACCTCAGACAATAATCACTATCTACTCGAAACTCTGATTTAACATTTGATTCACACAGAATTCGTTTAGCCATTATTTCAACATCACTTTTCTAGGCATCACAAATCTGTTGTATAAACATCGGCTTAACTTTCAACCCAGCTATAACTGCACTATCATCACACAGATCTATTTGAGTACTCATAGCTCACAAAGTATATAACAATTTTCGACTCAAAGCATCAGCTACAACATTAGCTTTACCCGGGTGATAATCTATCACAAGTTCGTAGTCTTTCAACAATTCTAACCATCTTCTCTTTCGCAAGTTCAAATCTCTCTGAGTCATCAAATACTTTAAACTCTTATAATCAGTATAAATATGACATTTCTCACCGAATAAGTAGTGACACTAAATCTTCAATGCGAACACAATCGCGGCCAATTCAAGATCGTGCATCGGATAATTCTTTTCATGTGGCTTTAACTGTCTCGAAGCATAAGCAATGACTTTCCCTTCTTGCATCAGCACACAGCCCAAACCACTCAACGAGGCATCACTATAAACTATGAATTATTTGCCTGATTCCAGTTGAACTAGTACTGGCGCCTCTGTTAACAACACTTTCAACTGCTCAAAACTCTGCTGGCACTTTTCTGACCACTCGAATCTAAAGTCTTTCTGTAACAATTTTGTCAACGGAGTCGCAATCATCAAGAAACCTTTCACAAACCGCCTATAATATCCCGCTAGTCCCAGAAAACTACGAACTTCAGACACATTTCTCAGAGACTTCCATTCTAATATAGCAAAGATTTTACTCGGATCAACTCGTATCCCGGCAGCTCACACAATATGCCCTAGAAAACCAACTTCATGCAACCAAAATTCACATTTACTAAACTTAGCATACAACTGTTTCTCATGCAGAGTCTGCAGCACAATTCTCAAATGCTCAGCATGCTGCGTCTCATCACATGAATAGATCAAAATATCATCAATGAACCCCACTACAAAGCGATCCAAATACGGTCTGAATATCCAATTTATCAAATCTATAAACACTGCAGAAGCATTTGTTAGTCTGAAAGGCATCACTAAGAATTTGTAATGTCCGTACCTCATTCTGAAAACAGTTTTCGGCACATAGTTCCATCTTTCTTTTTCACAAATAACACAGGAGCTCCCCAGGGTGAAAAACTCGGTCGCGCAAATCCTCTATCAGTCAACTCCTGCAACTGAGACTTTAACTCTTTCAATTCTGTTGGTGCCATTCTATACGGAGCTATCGAAATGGGAGTGATCCCCGGCACTAACTCAATACCAAATTCAACTTCCCGAATCGGTGGTAATCTTGGCAGCTCTTCAAGAAACACATCTGGAAACTCACAGACCACAGGCACAGATTCAATTTTCTTTTTCGACACTTTTGTTTCAATTACATATGCCAAATAAGCTTCACAACCCTTTTTCACACAGTTCATAGCTTTCATTGCAAATACAATAGCTGGTAATCCTTTCATATCACTAGATTCAATTCGAACTAGCTCACCGTCCTGACTTCTCAGTTCAATACTCTTTCTTTTACAATTCACAGTGGCATTATGCAGAGTAAGTCAATCCATACCCAGAATTATGTCCAACTCATCGAATGGTGACAACATCAAATTAACCAGAAAACAAGCATCCCAAAACATCAATGGGCAACTCTTGCACACCTTATCCACCAAGACACACTTGCCTAAGGGGTTCGACACTCTAACCACAAATTCAGTAGACTCAATAAGTAAAGTCTTATTCACTACTAGATTCACACACATATAGGAATGAGTTGATCTCGGATCTATCAATGCAATGACATCAATATCAAATAAAGTGAAAGTACCGATGATAACATCTGGAGATGATGCTTCCTCTCGTGCACGTATAGCATAGGCTTGGGCAGGTGCTCTCGCTTTTGACCTCACGGCTGTGTCAATTGTCCCTCTCTGACTTTTGCTCACATTTCTGGTGTTTCTAGGTGGTCTACGCCTAGCTGTCACATTTCTCGATCTTTCATTCTGAACATTTTATTTTTCGACCATCTTTGGGCAATCTCGAATAAAATGATCTCGAGATCCACATTTATAACATGTTCTATTATTATACTTGCCCCAGTACTCTCCCACATGTCGTCTCCCACATTGTCTACACTCAGGCTTGCTACTCTTAACACTGCCAACACTTGATTCATTCAGAGCTTGAATTCGTGGACCAGTATTTTGTCTTGAACGATCTCTACTTGGATGTCCAAACAAAGCATTTGAATGATTGCTTGCATCTCTATATCTCTGCGTTGAAGGTTGAGAAAATTTATTTATCGATCTCTTTCTTTCATCTCGAGCCTCAGAATCAGCTTTCTTCTTTTCTTTACTGAGCTCCTCAGCTTTACATGCTCTTCCAACTAACACAACAAATTCATTTATATCAAGTATCCCAACCAACAACTTAATGTCTTCATTCAATCCCTCTATGAAATGTTTGCACATAGTAGCTTCGGTCGAAACACATTCTCTAGCGTATTGACTCAATCTTACAAATTCCCACTCGTACTCAGTAACAAACAAGCGGCCCTATTTCAGCTCTAAAAACTTTTTATGTTTCTGATCAATAAAGCATTGACTGATATACTTCTTTCTGAACTCGGCTTGAAAGAAATCTTAAGTGATTCTTTCTCTAGGAATCACAGATATCAAGGTTTTCCACCAGTTATATGCAGTATCCCTCAACAACGAAACATCACATTTTATACATTCATCAGGTGTCAGCAACAACTCATCGAATACTCGAATTATATTCTCGAGCCAAAACTCAGCTCGCTCAGCATCATCATCAACTGTAGCCCTAAAATACTCGGCCCCATACTTTCGGATCTTATCCACAGGAGGTTTATTCAATCGAAGCTGATCTATCACTTGTGGCACCACAGGTACTTGTGGGGGTGGAGGTTGTGAAACAGCCGGATTCGTTCGAAAGAACTCCGTAAATCATTCGCTCATCATTCGGAAGAAGGCTTACTTAGCCTCTCCTTCCCCACCACTTTCATTCAGCCTAGATGTGGCCGGCGCTGTCCCTTGAGTGAGCGCAAGCGCGTTACTCTCTATATCGTCAGCAACTGCTCGATCGGGATCTATTACTATATGAAATTACATTTTCAACTGTCAGAATTCATCACACTATCGCAATTTCATATATGGCATGTATAGCTAGACTCAAACGCGCTACGTTAGTCCGAGAATCGACTAAATCGTAACTCTGATACCAATAAAATGTAACCCCCCTAACCCGAGACCATTGCCAGAATAGGGTTAAGAGGCATTACCAAATAATCAAATCATTTTACAACCTATTTACAACACAAAGTCAAACATCATTATAGTACATCAAAACATAATCAAATAGTCCCTTATAGAGGTCTACAAAACCTTAAACACATGCAAGAAAAGGGTCGGGACAAAACCAGAACACATACAAAAATTCTCAGAAATTTAAAGCTTTTTTAAGTTTCAGAGCTTACACGCCCCTATGGGTAGGCCGTGTACCTTCCACGGCTGCTAGACACACCCGTGTGTCCTCCCCGTGGTCGAAATTGACTTTGCTCCACGGCTACCAAGCATGCTCGTGTACTTTGGTCGTGGTCGATCCTGTTGAAAACCACACGGCTACTAGGCACGTCCGTGTCCCAAGGCCGTGTACTCTTATGCTATCTACTGACTTTGTCCCACAGCCACTAGGCACGCCTGTGTGCCACAATCGTGTGGCAAAATAGGCCATTTGCAAGGCCAAAATGCCATCCACATGGGTCAATCCTACAAGCACATTTGAGCATCTTTATACACACAATTTTGGCATCCAATTCCTTGACAGTAATCGATACATCATCTCATGCAATTTCATTTCCAAACATGTCAACTTATAAGCTAACATATACAACTTGAACACCTTCGTAAACTAAACATCATTCATTCTCAAATTCACTAAATCATACTAACATTTAACCATCACAAAGATTACCATTTGAAATTCATCTTCTTTATCCACATGCCATACCAAAATATCAAGCCATTCAACTATATACATCTTTCCAAAAGTACCTAAATTAGGTTGCTGATAGTGTGAGTGAGAAGCTGACGATCCCCAGATCCGAGCTAGCTTTACCGACACTGCAAAGCAGAGAAACAAATCAGACAGTAAGCTTTCCAAAGCTTAGTAAGTTCGAAATACAATATAATTATTTCATCAATTCAAACCAATGTATGTAATAACCATCACATAGATCCATTCTCTCACATTCATATCATATCAACCATGACCAAAATCTCATTCTCCCATTCGTAGCTTATCTATAAACTTATCAACCACAAAGGTTTAATACATACCTTAGCTAACACAAAGGTAATCAACTTTAAGGCTATTCAAAGCTCGGTTTTACATGTCAGTCGTCCTCTGATATTCGTTCAACTTAATCGCACACTCAGTGCTATATACATAACAGAAGCATACTCATCATCACACACTTAGTGCCTAATCTTTCAACCGACTTATCCCAGTATCTCACACACAGTGCCAAATCAATAAGCCGAAGCTTTCATAACATTGCACACACAGTGCCATTCATTCCGGTATCAAATTCATTTTTTTCGTACACTTAGTGCCATCAACTAAGTCTTGCACATAGCATCTCAATTTCAATATCATATACATACTCATTTCAAAATGCTAAAACATATTTTAATAACATGTATTATATCTGAACTTACCTCAGATGTTGAACTATCGAAATGGTCGATTAATCGAGCACTTTATCTTTGCCTCGATCTCGATCCGAACCCCTCCTCTCTTGGTCTTGAATCAAGATCAAAATGTGTCGAACCCTTGTGCTCTTTTCCCTTTTCTTTTCTTGCTAATATTCGGCCAAGGATGATAACTAAATGGCCATTTTCATGTTTTATTATAACATATTAAAATAATTATCACTTTACCAAACTAACCTTTTAATAAACATATGAACGAATATATATTAAGGCTAATATGTCATTTAGCCATCCACTATCATTAATAATGGCTTAATTGCCTCTTAAGGTCATCCTATGATGAAGACAACAACACTCAGGTACTTATAAATCAGCACATTACTTTTACTCTTTACACGATTAAGTCCTTTCTCTTAATTCAGCATACAATCGATAAAATTATCATGCAGAATTTTCACACAGACTATGTCACATACTATTTACACAGAAAATAATATTAAATTATCATTTTGACCTCAGATTTGTGGTTCAAAACCACAGTTCTGACTAGGGTCTAAATCGGGCTGTTACATTAAATACGGTAATGCTGCATACCTGGTTCAAGTGTCAAATACCGGTAAGGGGTGTTACATTTAGTAGTATCAGAGCTACGGTTTAGTCGATTCTCGAACTAACGTAGCGTAAGTATGACTCTAGCTATACATGCCATACATATGAGTATTTACATAAGTATAGTGTGACGACTCTAAACGATTCAAATTGTGTTTTTATATAGTTAATGGATCCTGACCAAACTACGGTCGATGATACCGAAAGTAATGCGCCGGCTCTCACTCAAGGGACCGCTCCAGCACAAAGTAGACTCGAGACTTTGGGTTAAGGAGAAGAGGCTCGAGAAGCCTTTCTCCATATGTTGAGCAACTGGTACATTGAGTTTGTTCGAGCAAACCCTAATGCTCAACCCCCTCTACCCCTACCTATTCCTCAGCCTAGCCCTGTAGCTCCCTAAGTGGTAGAGGTAGTAAGAAGAGAAAAGCCCCCAGTTGATAGAATTCAGAAGCAAAGAGCAGAGGAATTTTGAGCTAGTAAAGTTGATGATCCTGAGAGGGCAGAATTTGGCTTGAAAATACCATCAGAGTATTCGAGGAGTTGTCATGCACACCTGAAGAGTTCATGAAGTGTGTGGTATCTCTCTTGAGAGATTCAGCCTATCAATGGTGGAACACCCTTGTGTCGATTGTATCAAGGGAGAAAGTTAACTGGGAATTCTTCCAAGAAGAGTTCCAGAAGAAGTATATTGGTCAAAGGTTCATTGACCAAAAAAGAAAGGAATTCTTGGTGCTAAAGCAAGGTCGAATGACAGTGACTGAATATGAGCGTGTTCGTAAGACTTAGCAAATACGCCTGGGAGTGCGTATCAATAGGAGCCATTATGTGTAAAAGGTTCAAGGACGGGTTAAATGAGGATGTCCGTTTATTTGTTGGTGTCCTAAAAGTAAAAGAATTTGTTTTGTTAGTAGACAGATCCTGTAAGGCCGAGGAACTGGTAAAAGAGAAAAGAAAGGTTGAAATCGAGTCCTGAGACTCGAGGAAGAGACAACTGAGTAAGTCATTCCAATTCTCATCCAAGAAATCAAGAGAGTTTACTACCTGATCAGCCACTTTTGCTGGGTTTTCAGATAGAAGTAAAGGTAAACAATACTCGGGATCTAAAGCTCAGACCACTTCGGTTGCTAGTGTTGGCAATGCTCGACCAAGCAGACCAGAATGTCCACAGTGTGGCAGACATCATCCCAGGGAGTGTCGAGCAAATGTGAGAGCCTGTTTTAAGTGTGGATCCCTAAACCATTTTATCAAAGATTGCCCCGAGGTGGGTAAGAAAAAGAAACCTCAGAGTGTAAGATCGGGAAGTACTGCTAGAGGAAGACCGCAGAGAAACCCGAGAAATGAAATGAGTAGTAAGAATAAATCAAGAGAGCAGACTGCAACAGCTGAAGGTAGAGCACCAGCGAGAACATATGCCATTCGCGCTAGCAAAGAGGCGTCCTCTCCCGACGTGATCACGGGTACATTTTCTCTTTATATTACTCATGTTATAACTTTAATTGATCCGGGATCTACCCACTCATATATCTGTATGAGATTAATGTCTAGTATGAACATGCTTATAGAGTCTACTGAATTTGTGATAAGAATGTCAAATCCCCTAGGCAAATGTGTGTTAGTCGATAGACTATGCAAAGATTGCCCTTTGATGATTAGAGGTTATTATTTTCTGGCTAATCTTATGCTATTGCCGTTTGATGAATTCGATGTCATCCTTCGGATGGATTGGTTAACTACTTATGATGTGATAGTAAATTGTGGCAGGAACTTTATTGAGTTAAAATATAAAAAATAGGGATATTCTTCGTGTTGAATCAGATGAATAGGATAAGTTGTCTGTAGTGATTTCTCATATGTCTGCTCAGAAATATGTAAAAAAGGGATACGAAGCTTATCTTGTCTTTGTGATGAATGCTAAAGAGACTGAGTTAAGAATTGAATTGGTACCCATAGTATGCGAGTATCCAGATGTTTTCGCAAAAGAACTGCCAGGGTTACCTCTGGTTAGAGAGATTGAATTTGGGATTGAGTTTGCTCTTAATACTGCCCCCATTTCAATTACTCCATACAGAATGGCTCCAACCAAGCTAAAAGAACTGAAGGCATAGCTACAAGAATTGACAGACAAAGGCTTTGCAAGACCGAGTTATTCTCCATGGAGTGCTCCCATTTTATTTTGAGAAAAAAAAAGATGGTTCTATGAGGTTATGTATAGATTATCGGCAGCTCAATAAGGTAACCATAAAGAACAAGTACCCATTGCCAAGAATCGATGATTTGTTTGATCAATTGAAGGAAGCCACAATGTTTTCAAAGATAGAACTGAGGTCTGGATATTATTAGTTAAGAGTCAAAGACTCGGATGTGCCAAAAACGGCATTTCGGACAAGGTATGGTCACTATGAATTTTTGGTCATACCTTTTGGTTTAACAAATGCCTCTACAGTTTTCACAGATTAGATGAATCGCATTTTTCGGCTATATTTGGATAAATTTATTGTAGTCTTTATCGATGATATATTGATCTACTCTCGGGATGGGAGCGAGCATGCTGAGTATTTGAGAATAGTTCTGCAAATTTTGAGAGATGAACAATTATATGCCAAGTTTAGTAAGAGTGAATTTTGGCTTAAAGAAGTTGGATTTTTAGGGCACATTTTCTCGGGAGATGGAATTAGAGTCGACCCTAGTAAGATCTTAGCAATTGTGGATTGGAAACTACCAAGGAACGTAACCAAGGTTAGGAGTTTTCTAGGCCTAGCTGGTTATTACAGACGTTTTGTAACATCCTGAATTAGGGGCTCTGCATTTAATATGTTTCTGTGTGTAAGCTATGCTCCGTGTGTTAATTTGGTATGTTTGGGGGCTCAGAAAAGGCTCGGGGTTAGGCTTGAGCTTTGGTGAAAATTTGGTTTTAAGCACTTTAGGGGGGAAACTAGCTGATGTAGGACCTAAGAATTAATATTTATGTTTGATGACACAAGAGGTGATGTGGCAAAGTGGCAAGGGGGACGCCACTTAAGGTGCAGGGAAGTGGCATCATTGTGTAGCAGCAGGGGAGGAGGTTCGAGTCTTGTGAGCCTCATTTAGGTGCCTTATTTTTGCATTCAAGGAGCTAAGGTAATGGTTTCGACAAGGGCTCTTCAAGGTTGTTGAAAGAATGAGTCAAACATTTTGAATGAATGGCCATGAGGGACTTAGGGAGTTTGAACGGGTCAACAAGGTTTGAATAAGTGAAGAAGAGTAAAAAGGGGAGAAAATCAAGGGATTCTTCAAGCTGGTGGAGTTGTGGCCGGTTGTGGGAAGCTTGGAGAGGGGAAAAGAATCAGTTTGGGTGCTAAGCTAGAGTGTGTGACGAACTTGTGAAGGGAGGTTCTTTGTTACATTTTTCCAATTCGGGTTGTCTAAGCTTAGTAGGTGCCGAATTTCCTTAGTGCATTTTGGTGTAATCTTAGTCTTCATTTGTGAATTTTCGGCATTTAACATCTGCAATCGCAAGACTATGCTCTCTTTTTGTTTCTTTTCAATCTCCTCTTTCATTGGAGTGTTAGCCGAATCTTTTCTCCTAGCCGAACTCTAGCAATACTTCATCTTCTCTGATTCTTCTTTCCCTTGACAGAATCACTTCCTACATTCACTCATTTGCTTTGACTTCTTCACACCATAGGCGAATCTTTATTCTTCTATTTCTTCTTCCCTTTTCAGTGTTCTTTGTTTTCTCTTAAGCTGAATCACTATTGTTTGTCTATCATAACCTATTTCTTTCTCATAGCCGAATCACTCTGGTAGCAAGACAATCGTGTCTCTTATTTACTATTATCAATCGGATATCAAGGAGCATTCCTATGGGTTGTCGAAAATCTTTTCTACAATTGGGTCCTATCGTCCAAGGTAAGGGAGACTTTCCCTTTTTCTTCTTTCTTATTCTTTTCGGTTCTATGGGGTCTTAGTCGAATGGCTATTATGGCTTTGATGGTTGGATGTCAATTAATCCCTCTTCTTCTTGCATGCTTTGGAACGATTACTCCGGGAAGTCCTGGTTGTGAAATAGTTGTAGTTCAAATCCCGAAGGCTTGTCGGTTGCCGAACTCTACCTTCCATTCGGGTTTCTGAGGTAAGAGACTTTCCCAATTTCAAGTTATCTATTTCTTAAATTCCTTTTTGTTGTCTTAACCACACGTCTTCTTCTTTAAGTACTGATCAACTCTCTGCATGGATCCAACTGCTAGTCAATCTAAAGAAAGGAACAAACCCATTGTAGTGACTCCTAAGTTTAAGAAGCGAGCGGCATCGGTAGTTCGAGACTGGCCGCTGGGTTGTGGACCAGCCTTAGAGCGGGATAGACAGATAGCCGTCGTTTCGGTTAATGAGAGTGTCGACATAGAAAGCATAGTATTACGTGTTACTAGGTGTGTACTACTCACACGCCTTAATTGTTGTTGTTATTATGTTATTAACTAAAAAAAGGTGAAAAGCCGAAATAACTGATATGATGGATTAACTACCCTTACGGGTAAAGGTTAGAGATGCCGGGTAAGTTCTTTAATACCGATGTGGCTGTTAATATGCTTATATGTATATTTTGATGCTAAGCATGTATGAAATATAATCTGTATACGCTGTTATATATTGCATTGCATACATACGTATTGTGCACAATGAAAAGAGCATGGGCTCGGGATTGATTAATGGAGGAGGGAGAATCAGTGACTACGATCACGAGTGACTTTTTTCACGAGTGGTCTAAGTACCACGGTGGTTAAAACCACAGATAAACTGATGAGTGACTATTGTTAGGAGTGGTCAAGGACCACAGTGGTTAATACCACGATTGCTTATAGTAGTGACTTGTCTCGGTGGTCTACGACCACAGTGGGTTGGCCCCACGAATGCTTTATTGCTAGAGATCGTCACGGTGGTCTACGACCACGGTGGGTTGGCCCCATGATTATATTACAGTGACTCTGTCACGAGTGACTACGGTCACGAGTGGTCTAGGACCACGGTGGTTATGAACCACAGTGGCATAATGCCACAGGTGTTTTGGATGGAGAGCTTATCTGGGATGGGTTGCATTGCATGCACATAACATGAACTGTATTGAGTGGGCTAAGGCCCAAATTGCATTACATGGGGAAACATACACACTGAGTCTCGATGACTCACCCCTTTGCTAATTTTACAGGTGATCAGTAGATGGCAGGTTTTGGGCCGAGATGGACTCGAGGTGGCCATGCGATGCGGTCTCTTTAGTAAAATCAAACTTTAACTTTATTTTATTTTATTTTTGGGTTTTGGATTTGTAATAAGGCCGCTTAAACTTTAATTTGGGATTTATTTATAAGTTGTTTTATTTGTGCTTTGGATAATTGAAAATGAGGTTTTTCCTAAAAACGTAACAAGAAGTTTTCCAAATTCACGACAACCGGATAACAAGCAGTTAACAAATGAAACTTGAAATTTTCTTAACATTACAGATGTTGTTTTCAAAGAAAGCAAGCACCTCAAAATTTATTTTAAATGTTCACCTTTCAAATATTCCTCTAAGTTCGGTTTTGACAAAATAAGTCTGTTTTAGCATTCAACCGGCTTGATTAAAAAGAATATAGTTGGTTATCACGGTAAGGTTGGTTTTAATAATACAGCTTTGGCTCTTTTGGCTCTTAACTGAATTTCTCCTAACAAAATTCACGATACGCAAGGTTTTACAGAGTTTTTAAATCTACTTCTTCTGTAGCAATCCAGATTCAGTCGTAAGTTTAGACCAGGTTTGGGGTGTTACAATTTTGGTATCAGAGCCTAGGTTCAAAAACTCAGCCGTGGGTATGGGGTTTTAAAATGTTTTAGAAGATGGTTAGAAAGTGATTTAGAAATATATGCGTTGTTTGGAAGCATGGTACTCGAGTCTCCGACACCAATTCCGCACGGTAAGTCTTTTGACTTTTGATTTTTGGGCATAAAGTGAGTATGATATGTTGTGATTGATTGTGTTAAGGAATACAACTTTAGAGACTGAAACCTTAGGTGTGCATGAAATGGCGAGAACTGCTTATAATACTATTTCCATAAAACTACTTTGTAATAAACAGTGGAAGAAAACACTAACTCATAAAACTCTTAATCAGATTAAATCGCGTTAGTAATAATGAGTACTAGAGGACGCAGACATGGTGTGCGAGGCTGTGGAAGAGGCCGAGATGTTGAGGCTGAACCTTCAGAATCTGGGCATGGGCCGGAAGGTGAAGTACCAGCATCGCCAGTTGCAGGGGCAGAATTTCAAGATCAAACTGGTGGAGACGATGCTGTGTCTCAGGCTATGTTACGTGTTCTGGAGAGAGCGGCTGGAGCAACCACGGGATCAGTGGTTCGGAAATCTGTGCCTGAGCGACTCATTAGCCCTGAGTCGCTCAGGGCTAATGGGGCAGAAATGTTTAGGGGCATTTCTGGTGTGGCTCCTAATGTAGTCGAGTACTGGTTGGAAGCAGTGGAATGAATTATGGATGATCTTGACTGCATTACGGAAGAAAAACTGAAAGGAGTTGTGTCTCTGCTCCGATACGAGGCTTATCAATGGTGGCTCACAGTTAGAGATGGTACGGCTGCGGATCTCATTACCTAGGACTTCTTTAAGTCGGCGTTCCAGGGAAAATATATTGGGTCAAGTTATGTGGACGCTCAACGTAAGGCATTTCTAAACTTGGTACAGGGGAGTAAGTCGGTGGGTGAGTATGAGGTGGAATTCTTACGTCTAAGCCGGGATGCTCGTGGTATTGTGTCTACGGATCATGAGTGTTGTGTTCAATTTGAGGACGACTTGAGGGATAAGTTGCAAGTGCTGATAGCTCCACAACGAGAAAGGGAATTCGCTATTCTGGTTGAGAAAGATAAGATAGCTGAAGAGGCGAAGCATTTAGAAAGATAGAATCAGGATAGGGACAAGGGTAGAAACAAAAGAAATTTTGGACCATCAAGATCCACTGGGAACTTTCAGAAGAGGCCTAGGTTGGATGGGCCGGGTCGAGCTGTGAGGCTCGCTATTACTGGTAGGCCTCCGCAATGTGCTACGTATGGGAAGTTTCATTTTGGGGAGTGTTGGGCAAGAAGCAATGGATGCTTCAAATGTGGGGCAGTGGATCATCGAGGTGAAAGACTGTCCGTAGGAGCCAAATAAATTGCGACCCGCAAGTCAAAATTATGTTTAGCCTAGTAGAGGTGGTCAGTAGCCACAGAGAGGTCGTGGTCCGGCCAGGGGAGGCTATGGTTTTGGACGTGGACATGGAGCACCAGGCAGAGGTGCTGGGAATACAAATGCAAGGTAACCTGGGTTAGTTTATGCTGCTAGACACCGAGAGGAGGGCGATGCACCAGACGTCATAACCGGTACGTTCTTTATTTATGGACTGCCTTTTACTGCACTAATTGATATTGGATCAATGCATTCTTATATTGCTAATACTATATCTGGAACTCTGAACATAGACTGTGAGACTGCTTCTAGGCAGATGATTGTGCTTAGCCCTTTAGGACAATCTGTAATAGTGAATAAACTCTTTAGGGAGATACCTCTAGAAGTACAAGGGGTGGTTTTCTCGGCTGATCTGATGGAACTGCCATTTGGGGAGTTTGATTTAATCTTGGGTATGGACTAGTTAGTGAAGTATCGAGCAAACTTGGATTGTGCTGCCAAGCGCATGGTGTTAAGGACTCCTAAGGATGATGAGGTGGTGGTGATAGGTGAAAGGAGGAACTACTTGTCTAATGTAGTGTCTGCTCTAAGGGCAGAAAGAATGGTGAGAAAAGGATGTGAGGCATAAGAATGGTGAGAAAAGGATGTGAGGCATTCTTAACTTTTGTTCGGGCTCTGGAAGCCAAGGAGTTGACTGTAGGGGATGTTAGAACGGTGAGGGAATTTCTCGATGTTTTTCCAAAAAAGCTTCCAGGGATACCTCCGGATCGAGAGGTGGAATTCGGAATTGATCTACTTCCAGGAACAGCACCCGTGTCTATTGCTCCATATAGAATGGCGCCAAAGGAGTTGGTGGAATTGAAAGCCTAAATTCAGGAACTGTTGGACCAAGGTTTTATCCGACCAAGTGTGTCATCTTAGGGAGCGTCGGTGTTATTTGTTAAGAAGAATAATGGATCAATGCGGATGTGCATTGACTATAGGCAGTTGAACAAGTTAACGATTAAGAACAAGTACCCGCTGCCTAGAATTGATGACCTGTTCGATCAGTTGTGAGGTGCTTCGATCTTTTCAAAGATAGACTTGAGGTCAGGTTATCACCAGCTTAAGGTCAAAGAGGCAGATATTCATAAGACAGCTTTCTGACTCGCTATGGTCATTACGAGTTCTTGGTTATGCCCTTTGGATTGACCAATTCACCAGCTGCGTTTATGGATATGATGAACCGGGTATTCCAACCCTATCTGGACCGGTTTGTTATGGTATTTATAGATGATATCTTGGTTTATTCAGGATCGAAAAAGGAACATGATTCGCATCTTCGAGTGGTTCTACAAATTCTGAGGGAAAAAATAGTTGTACGCCAAATTCAGAAAGTGTGAATTCTGGCTGAAGGAAGTTACCCTCAGAAGGTTGAAGTGGTGTTGGATTGGAAGCCGCCTAGGCCTGTGGTAGAAATTCAGAGTTTTCTTGGTCTGACTGGGTATTACAGGAGGTTTGTTGAGGGGTTTTCATTAATTGCTACACTATTAACCAAGTTGTTGTAAAAGGGGGTACCGTTTGTCTGGTCAGATAAACAACAGGAAAGTTTTGAGAAGTTAAAGAGGATTTTAACTGAGGCTCCTATATTAATTTAGCCTGAGGCTGGGAAGGAGTTTGTTGTCTACTGTGATGCATCGCACACAGGATTGGGATGTGTGTTGATGTAGGAAGGGAAGGTGGTAGTATATGCGTCTCGACAGCTGAGACCACATGAAGTGAATTATCCCACGCATGATCTGGAATTGGCTGCAGTAGTGTTTGCTCTGAAGATCTTGAGACATTATTTGTATGGGGAGAAGTCCGTTATCTACACGGGCCATAAGAGCTTGAAGTATCTCCTTACCCAAAAGGAGTTGAATTTAAGGCAGCGACGCTGGGTTGAGTTGTTAAAGGACTATGATTGCTCAATTGAATACCACTCGGGTAAAGCTAATGTAGTGGCAGACGCGTTGAGTCGTAAAGTGATATCAGACTTGAGGGCAATGTTCGCCCATCTCAGCTTGTATGATGATGGAAGTGTGTTAGCGAAATTGTAAGTGAAGCCCTCTTGGGTCAGTCAGATTAAAGAGAAGCAATTGTCTGATAAATCGCTAAGCTCGAAACTTCAGTTAGTGGCAAGTGGTAAGACAGAAGATTTCAGTGTGAACAGTGATGGGATATTGTGTTTTCGATGGAAAGCTTGTATGCCGAAGGATTCTGAATTGAGGCGAAAGATTCTGCAGGAAGCACATAGTAGCCCATACACTATTCATCCTAGAGGAAGTAAGATGTATAGGGATCTGCGGGAACAGTTTTGGTGGCCGAGTCTGAAGCAAGAGGTGACTGAGTATGTGGGTAAATGCTTGACGTGCCAGCAAGTGAAGGCGGAACACCAAGTGCCTTCAAGGTTGCTACAGCCAGCGACGATACCACTTTGGAAGTGGGAGAGGATAACGATGGATTTTGTGAGTGGGCTACCCCTTACGCCTACGAAGAAAGATTTAGTGTGGGTAATTGTGGATCGATTGACGAAATCCGCTCACTTCATTCCAGTTCGGGTTGATTACTCATTACAGAAGTTAGCCAAACTTTATGTGGCAGAGGTTGTGAGGTTGCATGGGGTACCTGTGTCTATCATATCAGACAGAGACCCCAGGTTTACGTCGAGGTTTTGGAAGGCGTTGCATCAAGCATTGGGTACAAGATTGGATTTCAGCACAGTGTTTCATCCACAGACTGATGGTCAGTCCGAAAGGGTAATTCAAATCTTGGAAGATATGTTGAGGGGCTGTGTCATTAAATTCAAGGGTAGTTGGGAGGAGTTTCTACCGTTGGCAGAATTCGCATACAACAACAGCTACCAATCTAGTATTCAGATGGCGCCCTATGAAGCGTTGTATGGACGGAAGTGTCGTACTCTAACTTGTTGGACGGAGTTAGGTGAGCATCAGATGTTGGGACCAGAATTGGTTACAGAGACAGAGAAGAAAGTTAAGTTGACCCGAACTCGGTTGAAAGAGGCTTCTAATAGGCAGAAATCTTATGCGGATCTTAAGCGTAAAGACATAGAATTTGCAATTGGTGATCAGGTTTTCTTAAAGGTTTCACCGTGGAAGAAAGTTCTAGGGTTTCGACGGAAGGGTAAGCTGAGCCCCAAATTCATCGAGCCTTATCGTGTGGTGAAGCGTGTAGGACCGGTAGCTTATCAGCTCGAGCTACCTTCGAAATTGGGATAGATTTATGATGTGTTCCATGTCTCGATGTTAAGGCGCTACCATTCAGATCCATCTCACATAGTGCCAGTGGAAGAAATCGAAGTAAAGCCTGACTTATCTATTGAGGAGGAACCGGTTCAAATCCTAGATCGAGATATAAGGTATTGCGGAGAATGACAGTTCCATTGGTTAAGGTATTCTGAAGGAATCATGGTTCAAAGGAAGCCATGTGGGAGCCAGAGGATGTGATACGACAACAATACCCTCATCTCTTTTCACCTGGTAAATTTCGAGGCCGAAATTTCTTTTAGGGGGTAGAACTATAACATCCTGAATTAGGGGCTCTGCATTTAATATGTTTCTGTGTGTATGCTATGCTCTGTGTGTTAATTTGGTGTGTTTGGAGGTTCAAAAAAGGCTCGGGGTTAGGCTTGAGCTTTGGTGAAAATTTTGTTTTAAGCGCTTTAGGGGGGAAACTAGCTGATGTAGGACGTAGGAATTAATATTTGTGTTTGATGACACAAGAGGTGATATGGCAAAGTGGCAAGAGGGATGCCACTTAAGGTGCAGGGAAGTGGCGTCATTGTGTAGCAACAAGGGGAGGAGGTTTAAGTCTTGTGAGCCTCATTTAGATGCTTTAATTTTTGCATTCAAGGAGCTAAGGTGGTGGTTTCAGCAAGGGCTATTCAAGGTTGTTGAAAGAATGAGTCAAACATTTTGAATGAATGGCCATGAGGGACTTGGGGAGTTTGAACGGGTCAACAAGGTTTGAATGAGTGAAGAAGAGTAAAAAGGGGAGAAAATCAAGGGATTCTTCAAGTTGGGGGAGTAGTGGCCGGTTGTGGGAAGCTTGGAGAGGGGAAAAGAATCGGTTTGGGTGCTAAGCTAGGGTGTGTGCCGAATTTGTGAAGGGAGCTTCTTTGTTTCATTTTTCCAATTCGGGTTGTCTAAGCTTAGTAGGTGCCAAATTTCCCTAGTGCATTTTGGTGCAATCTTAGTCTTCATTTGTGAATTTTTGGCATTTAACATCTGCAATCGCAAGACTACGCTCTCTTTTTGTTTCTTTTCAATCTCTTCTTTCATAGGGGTGTTAGCCAAATCTTCAGTGAGTTTTCTTCTTTTCTCCTAGCCAAACTCTAGCAATATGTTGTCTTCTCTGATTCTTCTTTCCCTTGACAGAATCACTTCCTACATTCACCCAATTGCTTTGACTTCTTCACACCATAGGCGAATCTTTCTTCTTCTATTTCTTCTTCCCTTTTCGGTGTTCTTTGTTTTCTCTTGAGCCGAATCACTATTGTTTGTCTATCACAACCTATTTCTTTCTCATAGCCGAATCACTCTGGTAGCAAGACAATCGTGTCTCTTATTTACTATTATCAATCGGATATCAATAAGCATCCCTGTGGGTTGTCGAAAGTCTTTTCCACAGTTGGGTCCTATCGTCCAAGGTAAGGGAGACTTTCCCTTTTTCTTCTTTCTTATTTTTTTTGGTTATATGGGTTCTTAGCTGAATGGCTATTATGGCTTTGATGGTTGAATGTCGATTAATCCCTCTTCTTCTTCAATGCTTTGGAACGATTACTCTGAGAAGTCTCGGTTGTTAAACAGTTGTAGTTCAAATCCCGAAGGCTTGTTGGTTGCCGAACTCTACCTTCCATTTGGGTTTCTGAAGTAAGAGACTTTCCCGATTTCAAGTTATCTATTTCTTGAATTCCTTTTTGTTGTCTTAACCACACGTCTTCTTCTTTAAGTACTGATCAACTCTCTGCATGGAACCAACTGCTAGTCAATCTAAAGAAGGGAGCGAACCCATTGTAGTGACTCCTAAGTTTAAGAAGCGAGCGGCATCGGTAGTTCGAGACTGGCCGCCGGGTTGTGGACCAGCCTCAGAGTGGTATAGACAGATAGCCGTTGTTTCGGTTAATGAGAGTGTCGACATAGAAAACATAGTATTGCGTGTTACCAGGTGTGTACTACTAACATGCATTCATTGTTGTTGTTATTATGTTATTAACTAAAAGAAGGCGAAAAGCCGAAATAACTGATATGATAGATTAACTACCCTTACGGGTAAAGGTTGGAGATGCCGGGTAAGTTCTTCAATACCGATGTGGCTGTTAATATACTTATATGTATATTTTGATGCTAAGCATGTATGAAATATAATTTGTATACACTGTTATATATTGCATTGCATATATACGTATTGTGCACAATGAAAAGAGCATGGGCTCGGGATTGATTGATGGAGGAGGGAGAATCAGTGACTACGATCAGGAGTGACTTTTTTCACGAGTGGTCTAAGTACCACAGTGGTTAAAACCACGGATAAACTGATGAGTGACTATTGTCAGGAGTGGTCAAGGACCATGGTGGTTAATACCACGATTGCTTATAGTAGTGACTTGTCTCGGTGGCTACGACCACAGTGGGTTGGCCTCATGAATGCTTTATTGCTAGAGATCGTCACGGTAGTCTACGACCACGGTGGGTTGGCCCCACGATTATATTACAGTGACTCTGTCACGAGTGACTACGGTCACGAGTGGTCTAGGACCGCGGTGGTTATGAACCACAGTGGCATAATGCCACGGGTGTTTTGGATGGAAAGTTGATCTGGGATAGGTTGCATTGCATGCACATAACATGAACAGTATTTAGTGGGCTAAGGCCCAAATTGCATTACATGGGGAAAAGTACACACTAAGTCTCGATGACTCACCCCTTTGCTAATTTTGCAGGTGATCAGTAGATGGCGGGTTTTGGGCCGAGACGGACTCGAGGTGGCCATGCGATGTGGTCTCTTTAGTAAAATCGAACTTTAACTTTATTTTGTTATATTTTTGGGTTTTGTATTTGTTATAAGGCCGCTTAAACTTTAATTTGGGATTTATTTATAAGTTGTTTTATTCGTGCTTTGGATCATTGAAAATGAGGTTTTTCCTAAAAATGTAACAAGAAGTTTTCCAAATTCACGACAAACGGATAATAAGCTGTTAACAAATGAAACTTGAAATTTTCTTAACATTACAGATGTTGTTTTCAAAGAAATCAAGCACATCAAAATTTATTTGATATGTTCACGTTTCAAATATTCCTCTAAGTTCGGTTTTGACAAAATAAGTCTATTTTAGCATTCAACCGGCTTGATTAAAAAGAATATAGTTGGTTATCACGGTAAGGTTGGTTTTAACAATACAGTTTTGGCTCTTTTGGCTCTTTTGGCTCTTAACTAAATTTCTCCTAACAAAATTCGCAATACGCGCGGTTTTCCAGAGTTTTTAAATCTACTTCTTCTGTTGCAATCCAGATTTGGTCGTAATGTTTTGACCGGGTTTGGGGTGTTACACATTTTGTCAAGGGATTTTCCACGATAGCTACTACGATGACGAGGTTATTGGGAAAACATGTGAAGTTTGAGTGGATAGAAAAGTGCGAATAGAGTTTTGAGAGATTAAAGGCATTGTTGACTGAGGCTCCAGTTTTAGTACAACCTAAGTCGGGAAAGGAATTCGTAGTCTACAGCGATGCATCCTTAAATGGATTGGGATGTGAACTTATGCAAGAAGGCAATGTGATAGCATATGCCTCTAGACAATTAAAGTCGCACGAGAAAAATTACCCGACCCACGATTTTGAGTTAGCCACAATTGTATTTGCACTAAAGATTTGGAGACACCATTTGTATGGTGAGAAATGTCTGGTGTTCACTGATCACAAGAGCCTAAAGTACTTGATGACTCAAAAGGTGTTGAATCTAAGGTAGAGAAGATGGTTTGAGCTAATAAAGGATTATGAGCTAGTGATTGGCTACCATCCGGGAAAGGCGAACGCGGACGCCGATGCCTTGCGCAGGAAATCCTTGTTTGCGCTGAGAGCCATGGATACACGGATAGCTTTGTCAGATGATGGTTCCATTCTAGCTGAGTTGAGAGCTAGACCGGTGTTTTTCCAAGAAATTTCTGAAGCTTAAAAAGGCGATAGAGATTTGCAAGCCAAGAGAGTTTATTGCGAGTCAGGTGCTGAGTTAGACTTTTGAACTAATCCTGATGGATGTTTGATGTTCCAAGATAGGGTTTATGTACCAAGGAATGATAAGCTTATTCGGAAGATTTTGCACGAAGCACATAGTGGATGTTTGTCTGTACATCCAGGCAACACGAAGATGTATAATGACTTGAAGAAATGGTATTGATGGCCAAGTATGAAGAAAGACATTTCCAAGTTTGTATCAAGATGCCTAATTTGTCAACAAGTGAAGGCTGAACACCAAGTACCTTCGGGTTTACTTCATCCTATTATGGTTCCCGAGTGGAAATGGGACCAGATTGCTATGGATTTTGTAACGGGTTTACCGCTGACATCGAAAAAGAAAGATACAGTACGGGTCATGGTTGATAGACTCACAAAGTCAGCCCATTTTATACCAATACGCATTGATTATTCGCTTGATAAGTTAGTGGATTTGTATGTGTCAAAAATAGTAAGACTTCACGGAGTACCATTGTCGATTATTTAGGATAGAGATTCGAGATTTACATCGCAATTTTGGAAAAAGTTGCAAGAATCCTTGGGCACAAAATTGACCTTTAGTACAGCTTTCCATCCGTAGACTAATGGTTAGTCGAAAAGAGTAATCCAGATTCTTGAGGACATGCCCCGGTGTTGTGCTTTGGAGTTTCAAGGCAGCTGGGAAAAGTACTTACCATTAGTAGAATTTGCCTACAATAACAGTTTTCAGTCAAGCTTGAAAATGACGCTTTACGAGGCATTGTAAGGGTGTAAGTGTCGAACACCCCTGTATTGGACCGGACTCAGAGAGAATCAGATTCACGGGGTCGATTTAGTCAAAGAAACCAAAGAGAAGGTAAAAGTGCTACATGAATGTTTAAAAGCTGCTTCTGATAGACAAAAATCCTATGCGGACTTGAAACGGAAAGATATTGAGTTTCAAGTCAGTGACAAATTGTTTCTGAAAGTATCACCCTCAGGTTTGGCAGAAAAGGCAAATTGAGTCTGCACTTTATCGGACCATATGAGATTACTGAGAGGATAGGGTCGGTGGCTTATCTTTTGGCTTTACCGTCTGAGTTGGAAAAGATTCATGATGTTTCCCATGTATCTATGTTACGTCGCTACCGATCAGACCCTTCGCATGTGATTGTACCATCAGAAGTAGAAATTCAACCTGACATAACATATGGCGAAGAGTCGGTTAAGATTTTGGCACAAGAAGTCAAACAGTTGAGAAACAAAAGTATAGCCCTTTTGAAAGTACTATGGAAAAGACATGGTGTAGAAGAGGCTACATGGGAGCCCGAGGAGGTTATGAGAATCCAATATCCCAACCTTTCCACCGGTAAGATTTTCGGGGACAAAAATCTTTTAGGGGGAGAATTGTAACAACCCGATTTAGGGGCAAGTCAGAATAGTGGTTTCAGAACCACTAATCTGAGGTTGAAGAAAATTATTTTAATATTATTTTATGTGTTATGGCATGAATATATGGGTGCATGAAAATTTTGGTGCTTTAATTTTAGCGATTGCATGCTTAATTGTGAAAAAGGACTAAACCGCATAAAGTGCGAAAATTCTATTTTACAAGCTAAAGGTGTCTAAAAGCTATAGAATATTAATTGGAGGCCTTTACTGTGCAATTAGACCCTTAAAAATAGGGTGGCTGGCCATTGGGGACAAACAATGTCAAAATTGGTCAAAGTTGTTGTATTAGGTGGATTAAATTTACTTGTATTAATAAAATAAAGAAAATAAAAATATCATCTTTTCTGTCCAACTTCTCCATCGAAAATCAGTAGCAAAATAGGGGTTGAGAACTCAAAAATTTCAGCCAAGCTTTTCTCCTTGCAAGTAAGTGTCTTACTGGTCATTCTTTGATAATTTCTGTACTTTTGATACCCTTATAGCTTGAGCTAGCTAATGAGGAGACTATTTTGCAAAATGGTTGAAAACCTAGGGTTTTTCCATGAGAGCATTAATGTTGTTTGCTGAAATTTTATGGAAGAAAATGAGTCTTGGTTGTTACATACACAACTTTCGTGAAAGGTGTTTCCATGAAAACACCAAAAAGGACCTTTTTGTAAAGGTTGTAAAATAGGTGTTAAATGTGTGAAATAATAAGTATTGGGAGTTGCTATAAGAGTAATAAATGTTCAACTAGGCTTGATAAAGATTTATGAGCCTAGGTGTAAAATCGTAATTTTGTGAAAGTCTAAGGGCAAAATGGTAATTTTGCCAAAGTATGATTATTGAAATGTATTGATTAATTGGGTACTTAAATGAGCTAATTTGTTATTATAGATCAAGAAGAATGAGGAATTAACCTTGACCGAGGAAAAGGTAAGGTTTCGAACTAGATCGCAAAATTACATATGTGACATGACATGTAATTGGTAAGAGTAAGCATGAGTAAGTCATGGCAATGTGCTTGAGACTTTGTGTTTTTTATTCAATGCAATGGGTGGATAACATTATGAGCCTTTATGTGGCTATTTATTTCATGCAAACTTACTAAGCTTCATGCTTACCCCCCTCATTCCCCTTTTCCTTCCAGTATCACCAAGCTAACTCAGAGATTGTAGGATGTCGGAGTTCGGAATCACACTATCAAATTCTCTTTGGTATAGCAAAGTTTGGTTTATTTGGAGTATGGCATGTATAGGAACTTGGTTATTTTGTGTTATGTCATATTTGTTAGCCAATGTGTGGCTATTGATGTAATTCAATTCATTTTGTAAATGGTTATTGGAAATTGGCCAATACTTGACAAGATTATATATATTTAATGATGAAATTCATGAAGTACATGCTTGTGTTTTGGGGTTGATAATTGAGTAAAGAATATGCATGATGAATGTAGTGTAAACCTATGTATGGATGTCTTGATTTTGGGCATCAGGAGTGTCATATGATCATGTAGAGTGTTAAAATGAAATGGTATAAGTGTGGTTGTATTTCAGGGTGGCAATTGACTTGGTAGATAGCCTTACAATTGTCCATATGGGTAGACACACGGACGTGTGTCTAGGCCGTGTGTGACACATGGTCAGCCCCATGGGCGTGTTGATAGGCCGTGTGTACCCCTGCATGCCAAGTTGGTAAGTTAGTATGCCTAGTAGTAAACACACGGGCTGAGACTCGTCCCTGTGTCTCAACCGTGTGAGAGACACGGCCTAAGACACGGGTATGTGCCCAGGCCGTGTGAAGTCTGCACCTGAAATTAGGAATTTAATTTGCCATACGGTCGAAGGTCGAAGGTCGAAAGACACAGGCGTGTGCCTTGGCTGTGTGACCTTATTGAGATGATGATGTCATAAACAAAATGTCAAGGTTTTCACCCACGGGTGAAGACACAGGCATGTCATGGCCGTGTGAGGGACACGAGCTATGGACACGGGCGTGTGTCAGGCCGTGTGAAAACCCCTATAGGTTCAAAATGAAAAATAAAATCCACACAGATTAGGGACAAGGGCGTGTCCCTCTTCACACGGGCGTATGTCCTTGTTTTGTGTCAAAATTTTCTAAGTGTTCAAAGGTTTTCGGTTTGGTCCCGTGTCATTCTGTGTGCAAGTTTTGGGTCTCATATACCTATAATAAGGACATTAAGGTCTCGAATGAAAAAGTTTTAATTTGAAATGAAATTTTATGAATCGACGTCGAATGTTTGAACAAGTTAAGTATGTTAATACTTCGTACCCGATTCAGGTGTCGAATATGGGTAAAGGGTGTTACAGATAGTGTGACTTCATGGTACGCCTATTTCCATAACATCTTATTGAGACCCAAGGTTTACATCATGAATTTGGAGAAGTTTGCAAGGAGTTTTGAGTTTGGAGCTGCAATTCAGTACTGCTTATCACCCTCAGCCAGATGGCCAATCTGAACGAGTGATACAAGTGTTGGAAGATAGGGTGCGAAGCCATATTTTGGAGTTCGTTGCGAACTAGGAACGTTATCTGCCTTTGGCAGAGTTCACCTAAAACAACAAGTATCAAGCTAGCAATCAAATGGAACCCTATGAAGCTCTATATGGTCGAGTTCACCTATAAAAAAAAGCTATCAAGCTATATTTTGTTTGTAAAACTTGTTACTTGGTGAAACAGAGTATGAGCCTTTAAAGTGTTTAGTGAGCCATAGTGTTTCTAAAGTTTGATTTCTCTGCATGTGAACTGTTGGATCTTGAGAACTCATGTTTTTGTGCGAGCCTATGTTAATATGCAAGCTTATATTTGTTTACTAATCTGCAAAATATTATTTGGTAACGGTATGCAAGCTATGTTTTGAATGTTTTGTGTGGTGCTTAATTGTAGTGCGAACCTATTGATATTTCCACATGTTTGGAAGTACTATTTTGCATGATTGTATACTTTGATGTTTTACGCATGCGAACCCTTATGTTTTATGTATGTGTGTTTTCTGCTGCTTTGTTAAATATTAACACTATGTTGGCGCGCTATGTATAAGTGGTGTGCTGGAGGTTAGGTTGGGAGTTAATAGAGAGTCACTTCGAACGCTAATGTGGCATGCCGGATTCGGGTCAGATCTTCTTGGCCAGGTTTGGGGTGTTACATATAAGGCCTAACCAAAATTATATTTGGTGATTATGGATTGAATTCATTATGATTGTATGTTTCATGTTTAAATTGAATGTTAATTATGCAATCGTGAAGAAATTGCATGTTTATTTTAAATAATCGATGTGAATTGAATATGTGTTGTTTCTACTTTAATTGTGGCACTCCGTAGCTCTGGTCTAATTATTAGGCCGAGTAAGGGGTGTAACTGCAAGCCTAAGCTATTTCTAGTTTATGAACATTATGCAAGTAAACAAAAAAAAAACTTAGGCCACATAGTGCTCCTAAAATTCCAACTACTCTTTGACTGCACTTAAGTTGTAAAAGTCCCAAGCAAGTCAAACACAAGGCCATAAAAGACACTTCTCAGCCAAAGATACCAAGCAAAGCAAAAATTAATGGATACAATGAACGAACCAACCAACTAGAGAAATGAATATTTACCTATAACAGTAACAAGAAAAAAACATAGAGCTGAATGCATCATCTTTCTATTTTTTTCCCATGGTTTCGTAAATTAACTTTGGTTAGACCTTTATAACAAAAGAAATGAAGAATTATAATACCTACATCACAATCACTATAACAGCCTAATTTTGGGTCTAGTCGGAACAGTGGTTTCGGGACTACAAATCCGACGCAGTAAAATTCATTTTTATTATATTTTTATGGTCTATAGTTTTATGGGATGATTTCATGAAAATTTCGTTCAAAAATTTTGACGTTTGGGCACTGAATCTAGTAAAAAAGACTAAATTGCAAAAAGTGCAAAACTTGAATTCTATATGTTAAAGGTGTCTAATTACTATGAGATTTTAAATTAGAGGTCCTTAGATGGAAATTAAACCATTGGTTAAGTTGGTGGACAAAATTGGACATGGTTAGGTATGTTTCCAAAGTTTTTCATTAAGGGCATTTTGCTAATTTGGTAATTAAAATGAATTAAAAAGCCAAATTAAAAGACAATTTTTGTCCATCCTCCTCCCATGGCCAAAATTTACAAGGGAAAACCATGGCTAGGGGTTTTCAAGCTTCCAAGCTCGATTGTAAGTCCGTTCTAGCCCCGTTTTTAATGATTTTTATGTTTTTGAAATCCTTGTAACATGATCTATCTATTTCTACCACTAATTTAAGAAATAATCAAGGTCTAAATTTTTACCCATGATGGATATTTTTGTATTTTGATGTGTAATGGTAGAAAATGTATGTTTGGTGTATGATAAACGACTTTTGCTAAGTGATTTTAGATGAAAATGCCTAAAAATGACTTATTTGTAAAAAGTTGTAAAGTAGGCGTTAAAATGCGAATAAATGGAAAATGTAGGTTGTTATGAGTATGAAAATAGTTTCAGCTAGGCTTGGGTGTGAAGAAATTCAATGAAAATTCCTTTTACGAGCCTAGAGACTAAATTGTAATATTTCAAAAGTTTAGAGGCAAAAATATAATTTTTCCATGATGTGACTTTTGGACTGAAATGAATAATGTGTTGATTAAATGAGGTGAATTTTGTATTATAGATCAAGAAAAACGAAGTTCGGGTCTAGATCAGGGGAAAACCAAAATGTTTAACGATTAGGTCTATTTTCGCTATTTTTGTATCGAGGTAAGTTTGTATGTAAATAACGCAACGTTATTATTGTATTTATAATGTTTTGTTATTGCAATTGTATTTATAATGTTTTGTTATTGCATGAATTGTATGATTGACTCTATGAATGAAATTGACGAAGTTTGGACAAGCAAGTAAATCCCGGTGGAACCTTAGGAATAGATAGGATACAAATGTCATGACATTAGGGTTACTAAGATTTCGTGTAAGACAATATCTGGGAAATGGCATCGATATGAGACTTCGTATAAGACCATAGCTGGGCTATTGGCATCGATACGAGATTACATGTAAGACCACATCTGGGATATGGCATTGATACGGTACTGTATGTATGAGATTCCTAATTATCCTTTAGTATTCCAAATGGTTCAACGGGAAATGTTGACGAAATGTTCACGAAATGTTCAATGGGTATGTTAAAGATGAGAAAGTACGTGATTATGTTACGAGTTGGTACAGGTATGTACGAAAAACTTAAAGAAAATGGATTCGGTATATGATGAACAATTGGTAAGAATATGATTGAGTAAGTTGTGCTTATGAAGCTTAAATGACATTTATGTTAATATGTGTTATGTTGATATTAAATGACATTTATGGTCATATGATATTTATGAAGTTTTAATGACATTTATGTTAATATTTGTTAAGTTATTTTTGTATTATTTGCATATGAACTTATTAAGCTGTATAGCTTACCCCCTTCCTTTCCCATGTTTTATAGTGCCGTCAAGCTAGCTCGGGTTGGAGATTGCCGGAGATCCTATCACACTATCAAGCTATCACTTTGGGTGTTGATGAGTTCAAGTATTTTTAGTTTATGGCATGTATAGGGACTTAGTCATTTTGTTAAATGTGTCATCGTGATTGTAGCCAATGTGTTGGCTTGTGATTGTCAAATGCTTGTTTTGGTAATTGGTCATGTAGAATGGTTTATTTGGGCTATCATGGTTGTAAGCCTAAGTATATATATATGTATGCTCATGACTTTGGTGATATGGTCATGGTATGCTTGGTGAATGATAGAAATGTTATTTATGACATGAATGTGAAAAGTTTGGAAATGTGGTATATTGATGAAATGATAAAGTGGTGTACAATTAGGTATCTTGAAAGTAGTCAATTGTGGATGTTTTGGTTGCCTAAATATGTTATGTTTTATGCCTTTGAATTGGTGACGTGTATGTGTGAATAAGGGTGGAAAATGGCCTGGTAAATAGCCTTTAGTTTTTTCATACGGGCGTGTGTCTAGGCCGTGTGTGACACATGGTCTACCCCACGAGCATGTGTTCCGGCTGTGTGTCCCCTGCACCTTAATTGTTGCAAAATAGAATGTCCAGAATTGAGCACACAGGCAGAGACACGGGCATGTGTCCTAGCCGTGTGTGCTACACGGACGTGTGGCACAGTCGTGTGGCACAAGTCAGAGAGCACCCTAATTTGAACATAGTCTGAAGCACGGGCGTGTCCTAGGGTCACACGGGCATGTCCCTTGGACCACACGGGCATGTGAGCCCTGCATCTAGCAAAAATTTTCTAAGTTTTATAAAAATTCCCTGATTTCTCGGTTCAGTCTCGAACCACCTCCAAATCATGTTTTGGGCCTCACAGGCTCGTATAAGAGACTTTACGATTGAATATGAATGGTTTTAATTTGAACGCAAATTTATGACTCGAAATTGTGTGAAAGCTTGTGTTATAAGTCCGGTAATGCCTCGAGCCCTATTCCGGCATTGAATACGGGTAAGTAGTGTTACATTTAGTGGTATCAGAGCTTTGATTTAGTCGATTCTCAGACTAACATAGCATATGTGAGTCTAGCTATGCATGCCATATTACTACTTGTGATAGTGTGATATCTCCCGACTCTGATGAAATTGTTTTGTTGAGGCAGAGATGCTTTCCAATCGAGCTATTTTCGAAAACGCTGAAAGTGATACTAAGATATTTGAAAATGTGTTTGTGATGAGTCGAAACTTGGAAATGTATGAATAAGAGTTCATGATATGTTTGTGATGATGTACAAAATGAAATAACCATAAGTTGAGAAATATGGATAAAATGTCATTGTTCAGGTAGAATGTTGTATTTCAATGGATTATGGTGATTTTATGAAACGGATAAAATGTTTTAAATGTTGCAAAAAGGATTTAGCCTGGAAAGGTAATCCTGAATTAAGCCCTCTCGAGCATAAGTTATGAAATGGATTTAGCCCAGACAGGAAATCCAGAGTAAGCCTTTTAGAGCATACATTACTGAAAGGATTTAGCCTGGACTGGCAATCCTATTATATCATATGTGGCTTAAGAGTGTGCTCTATGAATATGTGCCAAAAGGGCACTTTTGAATTTGAATTGATGGATTGTTGACATGCATACCTTGAGTATACTACTCGAGTATCCATCGAAATTACAATAATTCAATGGGAATTATTCTTGAAATATGAAAAGGTGAAGTGAAATGAAAGTTTATATTATGATAAGCTCATCCATGTTTGTTTGGCATTCATATGATGTTACGTGCCTAATTTGTTTGATTAATTGAATGTGATAAGTAAACTTGCTCAAATTTATGGAATGTATGTTTAAGTACACTTGTTTGAATAAAGGTAATCGGAAAGTTCGTGTGACATAAATATGTATGTTAATTAGATTGAAGTGAATTATATGATTATGAAGATATTATGTTGATGATGAATGCTAAGTGATATGTGTGTATTTATGAGAGTCGAGTTAGAGGCTTTAGGACCTCACCCCCTTACTAATGTGGTATTTTATAACGAAATTTCACGAGATTTAAGTTGAATGAGCTCACAAGTAAGAGACTAAAGAGTTCAGTAGCAAAATAACTAATAATGTGGTTAGAGTTAAGAATAGTTTGGCAAGTGAATACAGTTCTAGAAAAGATGCCAGGTTATTCTAAAGATCATTCGGATTTTACGATGTCACGGTTAAAGAAAAAGTTAATCTCGGCTAATCGACTCATTCAAGTATGATGTCTAAAGCATGTATTTGCTGGAATTTCTTCCGGATTGATTTTTGTTAGTGAATGGAATAATATGGGATTAGTGATGATAGAATTAGTCAGAGAAATGACATTTGAATCATAAAGATGTCTGAGTGTAACAGTTGTAACTGAAAAGATTATGATGATCTCTCATGGGTATTTTGTGTACTCATTTATCCTCAGAGATATATGTGATTGTTCGTTTTCTGATAAAATTATTATCATATGAGAATGCTAGCTGTTTATAATGTTCGATGAGAGCACTGTTGATTTGGTTGGTTGATGACCAGCATTTCTTATTCTCTCTATGGGATTCTATTCTATTATGTGTGGAATAAAAGTTGTTGGTGAAAATTTATGCGAGGCTATTCTTCCATTTCTACTAAATGTTGTTTGTTTTATATATTTTTGGAAAAAATATTATCTCTATTACAATTGATTCCAGAGCGTATAAGCATTGTTTTTCTTCTGGTTTTCTCTAAGGAATCATTAAGATCTTTATTATTTTCTTATGAGTTATGTTCTCGGACTTTCGGGCAGAGACACGGGCGTGTGTCCTAGCCGTGTATGCTACACGGCCTAGCACACGGGCGTGTCACCGGCCGTGTGGCACAAGTCAAAGAGCACCCTAATTTGAACACGGTCTGAAGCACGAGCATGTCCTAGGGTCACACAGACGTGTCCCTTGGACCACACGGACATGTGAGCCCTGCATCTAGCAAAAATTTTCTAAGTTTTATAAAAATTCTCTAATTTATCGGTTTAGTCCTGAACCACCTCCAAATCATGTTTTGGGCCTCGTAGGCTCGTATAAGAGACTTTATAATTGAATATGAATGGTTTTAATTTGGACGCAAATTTATGACTCGAAATTATGTGAAGGGTTTGTTATAAGTCCGGTAATGCCTCGAGCCCTGTTCCGGCGTTGAATACGGGTAAGGGGTGTTACAATCACAAACTTTGTAAAACACCTTACCCAGTCCGGTCGCCGAACCCGAGTAATAGAATGCTACAAACAAATACAAATCAATTACATGCAATTTATAATCAAAATCACAACTAAATATCATTACATCATATATGATCCAGTATAATATATGTTCAATCAATCTTGATTTTATATCGAGCTTACGAAAGCTTAAAACCAACCCGATATCAAACAAGTATCGATTTGAAACAAAAACAAAAAGATAGGAAAAAACTAAAAATTTGAAGTGCTTTGTATGCTCTTATGTGATTGATTGTGGGGTAGTTTTGGGAATAGCATCACCTATGGTTCAGTTATATCTTTTATAGGATAATCCCTAGATCATACCTCTACTATCTGTCAAGTTTCTATGTATTTCTGTTTTATCAAACTGAGTTTGCAAATGTGTTTTTGTTCTGTGCGAACACAGTGCGCAAAGTTGTCTGATACTTTGGATACTCTATAAGTGCAATGACTTACCTTAGTGGTATTTCATGTACGTTTAGAATCAGCAAAAATGCCTCCTCGTAGAGTGAACGCGAACGGAGTAAACAAAGCTACTAATATCTTGGAAGGTGGCAAGACTTCGACTATGCAAGAGCAACCCTACCTAGATAATGTTTTAGAAGAGGGCATGAAGCCGTTAGTTCAAGCTATACTAGGAGTGTTTCAGTGAGCTGCTGGTGCTCATGCTACACCTCCAAATCGTGGTTTACCATTGGATTGTCTGCAAGCTCTAGGAGGTATAGAGTTAGTGGAATTAGAGGAGCTAACCCCACTAAGGTTGAATATTGGCTTGAGGGAGTGGAGAAAGTCCTTGAGCAGATAGCTTGCTCTAACCAAGAGAAACTAGGATGTGCCATGTCACTACTCACCGCGAAGCCTGTCAATGGTGGAACACCTGAGGCAAGGAACTGTCGTGGATCATTTGACTTGGGAGTTCTTCTTGGCAACATTCAAAAAGAAGTTTTTGGGTGAGTAGTATCTAGAAGCTCGCAAGTGAGAGTTCATCTAGTTGAAACAACGTGAACTATCAGTGGTTGAGTATGAAATTGAGTTCATACAGTTAAGCCAATATGTTTAAGAGATGATCGCGGAGGAGAGGAACTGTTGTCAGAGGTTTCAATTTGATGTGCATCGCGACATCCAACTCTATTTGGTTACTCATGACACCGCAAACTTCGATGAGTTGGTGGATAAAGTCAAAGACATTGAAGACATTAAGGCACTACGAGCTAAAAAGCAAGTTTCTTAGTGAGGATCGAAAAAGGGATCACTACTTACGAGGTACTAGAAAGAAGATTAAACGATGTTTTAGATCTGATCAGTTGTAACAGCCTGGTTTTAGTTAAATCGGAACAGTGGTTTTAGAACCACAAATCCAAGATCGTAAAATTATTTTAATATTATTTTTGGTATTTACATCATGATATTTGATATGTGTGAAAATTTCGTAATTTAATTTTACCGTTTGTGTGCTTAATTTAATAAAAGGACTTAATCGAGTAAAATGTAAAAGTAGCATGCTATATGTTAAAGTGCTTAATTGTTGTAATTAATTAAAGGTGAGGTATTTATGTTGTAATTTGACCATTAAAATGATGAGTGGACGGTTTTGGGCATATAATATATGGTTTTCAAATTAAATTATAAAGGTTAATTATGTAAATTAGTAATAAAAGTTAATAAAATAAAACATAAGTAAAAGAAATGTGCATGTTCATCTTTGTTGGCCGAATATGAGAAAGAAATAAGCCATTGTTGAAGCTTTTAGGTTCGGCACCTAGGAAGCTTAATTTAGGTATGTTCTTTGCTCGGTTTTTGATAATTTTTACGTTTTTGATATCGTTGCTTCGTATGCTAGCTAGCCCATGCTTTGATTTTTAGATTTGATGATGAATTTGTGATTTTCTATTGTTGATAGCTTGATGATTTTTTTGTTTGATGATGAAAAATAAATAAATGTTGGTAGATTATCATAGTTTATTAAGTGATTTTTTGATAAAAATGCTTATTAAGGACTAAATTGTGAAATTTGTAAATTGAGGGGTCAAAATGTGAAATAAATGGAATTAATGGGCTGCTAGGGACCTATGGAAGATTCGGCCAAGCATGGTTTAAAGAAATTTTGTGTATTTTGTGTTGTTTTGAAATATGGATTAAATTGAGAAAATGTGAAATATTAGGGGCTAAAGTGCAAAATACTCATTTATGTGTTTTTGGATGAAATTGGATGGACTAGTAATTCAATAAGTTAAAATTAAATTTATTTAGATCAAGAAAGGAAGAAATCGAATTAGGATCGGGGGAAGTTGAAAGTTGTTGAATAGTTGTTCCGATCCGTTCGTTTCCGTACGAGGTAAGTTCATATGCAAATAAACGTTTTTAAATTTAAATATATATATATTGCCGAATTGAACTGTGTATAGATATATATATATTGCCGAATTGAATTGTGTATTGGAGGAATTATTTTGAGCTTGAATTGTTATAATTACGAAGTCGAAAGCCCAGTATGAGCCTTAGGAATAGTATAAGATACTGATGCCATGACATTAGGATTTCCGAGGTGTGATTTTGTGTAAGACCATGTCTGGGAATTGGCATCATATATGATTCGTGTAAGAACCTGTATGGGACAGAGGCATCGATATGTGACAACATGTAAGACCATATCTGGGATATGGCGTTGTAATTGATATATGTGTTTCCGAGTATCCTTTACGATTTTGAATGGATCAACAGGCAATGTCAAATGAATCCGAATGTAAATTTGAGCTAAATAATTTAGGTACGTATAAGGTTTATATGTTCGTTGAAAAATAAGGTAAGTGAAGCTGCTAATGTGGTATTATGGATTTTATGAGAAAAGTGAATGTATATCTATATGAGATTAGTTAAATTTGGCCTATTCAAATTGAATTATTCATGTTCTTGTGATGATTTATTTGCTATGACTTACTAAGCTTTCAAAGCTTACTTTGTGCATTTATTTCATTGTTTTATAGATTTATAAAGTTAGCTCGAGCTCTGGGATCATCAAGGATCATCATCACACTGTCGATCGCTATTTTGGTATTTTGATAGTTTTCACTTTTGATATATGGCATGTATAGGCTAGTTCTAATATGGTTTGTTTTGAATTGTATATAAATAGCCATGTGAAAATGGCTTGATAATGAAGTTAATGTTTGTGAATGATCGACTTTGTTAATGTGCTTATTTTGAGAAGTATGTTTGATAAACATGTGATTCAGCTTGAGTAATTACGTAGTTGATGGATGTGTTTTTCAATGGGTGATACATGTTTTTATAAACTAAGTGATGTCTTTACTTTATAATGTGAATTTAGCTATTCGAGTGGCTTATTATTATCTTATAACTTGATGCATAATTTGTTTTGTATATTGACTTGGAATTGGTAAATGATGGGCTTTCATATTCGGCTAATGATAGATATACTAAATATATATACATATGACATGTTTGCTTATGGTTTGGTACTAAAGGTCAAGTTGGCTAGTTTAAAGTTTGACTTTTGTTATAAGTATAAAGTGTTAATGGCTTATTGGATGGTTGAATATATGATATCTAGACATGATATTTATGTGTGAATTATATATGCTTTGGCTTGTTATTTGTGTTCAAAAATGGTCCAAATTGATTTAGTAAAATGCGCATATTTTGGTTATGTACAAGAACTATATTTGATCAATTAGTGATGTTTAATAATGATTCATTATATAGATAACTTATAAGTTGTATAATATGTTTTATTTTGACTTGAAAACATTTGATAGTAGAATAATGAAGTAAATGTATGCATTGGATGTTTCGACATTTGCATTGGTATATGATTTGTAAGGATATATATGTACACTTGAATATATTTTAAGTATTCGAATGACATGAATGTGATGGTAATAAAGTTCGAACATTTGCCTTATGAAACACGAACTATATTATTAATGCATAATAGCTTAGTTCAAAAATTTGAATAGGAAACAAAATTAAAATGGTTGAGTTTTTTAGTATGGTTTGCATGTGATTTATTATTAGTAAAGCATGATTGATTATGATTGGCTATATGATTTTATATGCAAAATTGGTATATGTGAATTGTGGTGTTCAAGTTTTGAAGATGCTTTAATTTTATGCTTTAATTGTAATAAATAATTGTTTTGAGCTGTGTTTTTTATCGATAATGCCTCGTAACCCTAATCCAACGATGGATACGGGTTAGGGGTGTTACATCAATCACATTAGAAAAACACCCAGGGCAGAAAGCAGGGTTCGGACCAGTCTAGGAATTGGGTGTACTGCGAGCTCTATGATAGGGAGCATTCTAGGAGTGTCGTAAGAAAACTAAAAGTTGTTTCAAGTGTGGTTCTAAGGACCATTTTATCAAAAACTGTCCAGAACGTCAAGAGGGCTCACAAGTCCACACTGGGGCCCTTACTCAAGCGCGAGCTATTACATAAGTAGCTCTTTTATATCTATGTTATGTGGTTTAGATATGGCATTATAGTTTTGTTCTAAAATGATTTTGATTTGGTATGAATTGAGGTTCCTTTGAATGACATATTGGTTAGAATTTTTAGGTTGATTGATTTGGTATATTTTAGGATGTTTGAAGAGTGTTTTGGTCAATTGAATGCATTTGCAAATGGTGTAACTTGTTGGGCAAGGTTAAGCATTGTAATGGCTTGTTTTAGAGGTTAAATTTAGAGCACACAGCCTAGGACATAGGTTGTCACACGGCCGTTGCCACATACAATCACCTCACACGGCTATGTATCATTTATATTTTAAGTGCAGGTTTTACACGGTCTCCTACACGGCCTATGACACGGCCTGTGTCTCAAAACAGTTTGTTACACGATCTAGCACACAGTCTGCGACACGGTCATGTGGCCCTAGTTCAAATACACACAGGCAGATGCACGGGCTAGGACATGGTCGTGTGACACTTATGTTTTTCTCAAAATTTTCTAATTTATTCAAATTTATACCTGATTGCTTTTAAATTGATTTTAGGGCCCCGAAAGCTGGATTTAAAGCCCAAATGTGTATATTTGCTATGATTGGAATGAGATATTGGAATTTATTTTTAAGTTGAATTATTTGTTCTATTTTGAATTTAAAGGTTCTATTTTGTACAATAATGCTCCGTAAACCCTAATCTGGCGATGGAGATGGGTTAGAGGTATTACACTTCATGCAGACTTGTACTTGATAGTCTCATTCACATCTGACTTACTCATGACAAAATCTTTCACAAAAGACTTGTTAATATCATCAAAACACATATATACACTTTTTACTCATTCAGACACATTAACCATTGACCTCAGAGATCATATCCATATTCCATACGAATCATTCATGCAAATTCATCAGACATACATTTATCACAAAATCATCACATCATGCATTTTTAGCTTATTTTCACAGAAGGCTCTAACACACATAATACATTTACAAGAGTCCGCTTAGGGACTCACTTGACTTGCATATTTAATAGCTCTAAACACCATATTCAGGCTTCTATTGAGTAGACCGACAACCCTTAATTGATAGAACATGGTAACTTATCAAGATTTATACTTCTAACTCATTTTCTTTCATTTTGAACATCAGAAATATCTAAATAAGACTTTACCATACTTACTTTACCCAGCAAAACCGAGCAGCTCCTTAACAGCTTAGTATGTAAGGTTGTAGATCTTACCTTAACAAGGGGCATCTCAAAGCCTAGATCCATATCTTTAACTCAGCTTGAAGGGTGAGAGGAATTCTCTCTATTTTTCCCCCTTTTATAAACAAATATTACTTCTTGAAGAAGCAAGAGAAAGGTCCCCCATTTCTTATCCGGGTTACCTTGATATTTTACCTTTGTCCCTATGGATATCTAACATGTGTCCCAATTCTTACAATCCACCAAATAAATGCTTCACAACTATAAAGAGATGTGTATAGGAATACATATATTTACATAACATACCCTTAGGCCTTAATCCATCCTTCGTCCTTAGTCATTACGTTAGAGCGTAGTTGGTATCTTAACTAATCACGTTTGGTGCGTCATGCCTTCTTGGCGACGACCCTATTATCTGAGTTTCCTTAATACCTTACTAGACTTCTTTTCCCTAATGACTTATTCCTTTTAAAAGTAGTTTCTTACCATAGTCCAATATTAGTTATGCGCCCACTTAACACGCCAAGAGCATCAGTGGGGCGGACAACACTTTACCATTTAAAGTAACACTTAGTTTACATATTTAAGTTCAGAGCTCACCCAAATATCGGGTGTTATCCTATTTTTAAGGAAATCTGGTTCAAACATCACAGTCTTATACTCAACTTAGAAAAGTACCTCACCTTTCTTCTGGTCCTATTATCTTCAAGAAAGGGAAGAAAGAACATATTTTCTTCTTAACATATCCTAAACACTTAACCCAAGTTTTTGTTGAAACTTGTTAAATGTCACACCCCAAGTTTTTGTTGAAACTTGTTAAATGTCACACTCGGTTCTCATTTTCTTGGTTCCTAACTATTGTTCCTTCCATCTTGACTGGCTCAAAGCCAACCTTATAGGATATTCTACATTGCTGACGTAAACTTGCATCATAAAGATCATTTCCCTTATCCATAACAGAGTTCGCCCACTCTATATGCCATTAAAGCTTTTGAGCGAATCCTTCCTTACCAGACACAATTCTTTGTCACTATTGGCCAATCTAGTGTCCACCAACATCAAGGCGTCACAAGCATGGTCAAATGGTTCTTATACCTAGTCTAGTTCTAACACTATATATATTCAAAACTTATCTCAATTGTCTTATTTCCCTAAACAGTATCTAGACACTGAAGCTTCGCCGAGCGGGGTGTTATACCATGTGAAAGGCTAAGGCCCAAGACACACGGCCATGTGGGCAAGCCATGTAACAACCTGATTTCATGTGGGGCTGGAGTCACACAGCCATGCGAACAAATCGTCTAACTCACTAAAGCCATGTGGGACAAAAGTGCAAATACTCAAAATATGTCACACAGTCGTGTCGTCAGGTCATGTAACAAAGTTACACTATGGCCGTGTGCATCAAAAATCATTCAAAACCTACAGACCACACGGTCATGTTCCAAGTCGTGTATCAGGTTGTGTGTACTTGAAAATACCTTTCAATACAAGTTTTTTAACCTTAATTCACTAAGGCCTCAAGCAACCATTATACCATATCACAACCAATTTAAAAACATCAAAATCATACAAAAAAAAAAATATCACTTATAGCAATCATCCTAAGTGTCTAACCAATATGCCACAATTAACACCTCAAACAACAATTCAAAATCAACCAATTTATCATATTCAAACCATACCAATATTCCTTTAAAGGCACCTCAACATGTTCAACCTAGCATGCATCATTTAACCTTATATGTCAAATTACTTCAACATTATAACCTTAACATGACCATACCTAACACATCCATATATTTTTATATACATGAATCTCAAAATGCCACAATAATCCAAAATGAAACATTATATGCCCAAATGACACCTGAGGTACATGCCAAGAAATGAAAACATCACCAACACTTGAGTCCAAGATTGCAGCTGGATATTGAGTCGATGATCAAATCGTAAAGTACCTAACCTACACATAGAAAACAAAACCATACGCTGAGTATAACTCAATGGTATTTATATAATCCGAACATTAAAACATAACATAATACATTTAAAATGCGCAAGTTTAAATTAAATGATGTTATGCAATTAACATGTCAATTCATAGATTCATTGTTTAAATCTAATACATTTTACTAATGTTATAACATAGCAAATCTACTTCACATATCATTAGATATCTCAATTCATATGATGGTACATTCCATCTCAATTTCCAAATCCAAGATGTCAATGAACATTTCTATTAATGTTTCAACTCATTTCACCATTGAATATCCTATTTCACCTTTCATTTATATTTCTCATCCATTTGCCATTTCAATAACAATTACATCTCATATAGATTCTTTCCAAACACATGAATGTGAGGACTTATTCAATATAATCATTTCAATTATAAACATTTTTTTTATTTTTTAAATCATTATTAACACGACTCATATGGATACACGGATCCAACCAATATACTAGTTTGGCACCCAGTACCTCACGGATTAATTCAAAGCAAATAGTTGCGCCCAATGCTTATCAATAAGTTTGACACCTAGTGTCTCATTGGTATAACCGAAGCAAATGTGGCACTCAATGCCTCATCGACTCGTAGTCAAAGTAACCCTGAACTTTTATCCTATGGCATGCCAACTATATCTGAATATGCCCGAACAGTTAATACCTGAGTTAATCACCAACATTTCGACCTCATAAAGGCGAGTTTCGAGCATCGCTAGAATTGGCATACATTATAAAAGAAAAGAGAAAAAAAAAAGAAAATAAAGAAAGAAAGAAATGATGTAAAAGAAAATGTAAATTAAAATAATTAAAAAATATATACTTCTTAAGTTTATATGACATGGCAAATTATTATTGGTTGAAATTTTTTTAATGGATATAACATTTTGTGTAAAATGGGCACCAAAAAATGTTTAGGTAACAAAATCGGGAAAGTTACATAGTTTAATACCAAATTATGGGTTAAACTTTTTTTTTAAATGAATTTAGCGATTTGACTAACAGATGTACTAACTTAGGGAAAAAATAGTTTATATGTCACTTATAACCAAAAAAAAGTTGAAGTACTAAGATGAAAAAAGGGTATAGTTTAAGTATCAATTTTTGAGTTAAACCAAAATTTTATCAATAGTTATTATTTTTTAATATAATCTTTATTAAGTAAATATTAATTTTATTTTTCAACTTTATATGTTGTGTTGTGTGCATAATATTATTTACTGATAAAATTTATATACTAACTATAATTTTTTTATATTAATTTTTAATATATATTGAAAAAGGTATATGGTATTTCGAACAAAATATATATATATATATATGTAAAAGATAATTTAACTTTGTATATATTCGAGTTTTGAAAAATTCGATAAAATAATGTGTTAAGGGTCCATTTATTTACATGTAAAAAGTTTTACGGAAAATGTTTTCTACATTTTCTTATGTTAATTTCATAGAAAATATCTTGGCCAATGGAAAACAACTTACAAGTCATCGTAAAATAAACATTTTTTCCTGTAAAATGACTTACCCTTTTGAAAAGCACAAGTCAATTTTTCAGAAAAGAGCTCGTCTATAGATAATTTTATTTTTATATAAAAATTAACTTAAATCAAACTTAATATTATTATGTTGATAATAAATTTTATTTTTATTTTTAAAATTATTAAAATTATTAAAATATTATATTTTTCAATATTTTTAAACAGACATATTTAATTATTTATATTTAGACATATAATAAATTATTAATATCATAAATATAATTTATTGTTTTAATAAATTATTTAATATTTTAATTTTATTTTCATAATAAATTTTAAAAATAATAATTTTAAATAATATTATTCACGTATTATTAAAAATATTCAATATTAATATTTTAATAATAAATATTTATTAAAATTATAAATATATTAATAATAAATATTTTTTAGTATAAAGGTTAAAATATGTCATAAGTATATGTACACTTCACAGATTTGCAATTTAGTCTTTATACTTTTATTTTTAAGAATTTAGCCCCTTTACTTTTCAGACTTGAAAATCAAGTTCAATTGTTGACATCGTTAAATTTTTTTTGTCAATTTTGTTGATGTCACATTTTTAAATAAAAAAATACTATGTTAAATATAAAATTATAGATAAAAATAAATTCAATTAAACAATGAAAAAAAAATCTCATATGTATGTTTGTTTCATTGAAAACAACTTTTATAAAATATTTTTAAGAAATCTTTCAAACAACAGAAAATATTTTATACAGATTCATCCAAACACCAGAAAATGTTAGCTTTTCCAAAAAAGCAAATCATTTTCCAAAAATCATTTTCCGGGAGTCATTTTCAATGAAACAAACGGAGTCTCAATGTAAATTTGTTTTTAAACGTAAAAAAAATAATTAGTATTATAAATAAAATATTAATTAGCTTTAAAAATTGTTATAAATCTCTACTAATATTTTTTTACTTATCACGAAACAACTAGACATCAATTCTATTAATTAATGAAAAAAATAAATTTATTTTATTAAAATGAATTATATTATTTTAAGAGTGTTTTTGTCATTTCATATCTTTTACATTAAAAAATAGAAATATAAATATACATAATAAAATTTAGACTCAAACAATTATAATTTATAATATTTATATTTTATCATTCAATCAAAATCTTATTTATTAATTTTAATTTTTTTATAAATACATTTATTATATAATTTTATTTTTCATTAATGTGGTGAAAGTCTCGTAGTCTAATATAATATTAATTAACTCTAAAAATTCAATTGCTAATGATAAAATCGTATTAAAAAAAGTATAATAATTTATTTGGCCCTCCAACTTTATAAAAAAAATCATTTTAGCCCGTCATTTAATTTTCCATCTTTTTTAGCTTTTAAACCTACGTTTTTGTCAAATCATCCCAAAGCTCGTCATTTAATTTTTCATCTTTTTTAACTCTTAAACTTGCGTTTTTGTCAAATCATTCCAAAATGGATGAAAAATTAATGTCTTTTAACTTTACTATTGTGGCATACATGTGGGTTGCCATGTGGATGACTTAATTAATTTTTAAAAATTCAAAGAAAAATTATAAGAACTAACTTTTTAAAATTTTAAAAAATTAATTAAATACCAATATATCATTCACATAATAATTCACGTGTATGTCATATCAATAAAATTAACAAACATTAATATTTTTATCTATTTTAAATAATTTTATAATAACTAAAAAAATGAAAAATTAAATAAATGTCTAAAATGAATTTTTGCATAATTGGAGAACTAAAAAATGGGCAATATACCAGAAAATGCCCAAAATTTTTGAAAATTACCGAAAAGGGCCGGGTTGAAAAAAATTTACGGAAAAGGGCCATTTTCCCCAAAAACGCGTCCACGTCAGCGCATTTTTGGGGGACACGGACCAAAAGCGCGCCCTGTAGGACGCATTTTTGTCCACCTCAACAAAAACGCGTCCACATAGGCGCGCTTTTGCTGAGGTGGACAAGCGCGTCCTACGTGGCGCGCTTTAGCCCGTGTTTTTAAAAAAAAAACTATTCTCGAATATTTTAAAAATTTACGAGAATAAACCTTTATAAAGGCTCAAACTGAGAACACCATTTTTTTTAAGGTGTCATCAATTAATAAGAAACTATAACTTACAAAGGAAATCTTTATATAGACCCAAAGTCTCATTTCCCTTGTTTTCTTGAGAAAAGTGGGATATAAGATATGTGTATTTATAGACTCATGAATAGTTTTGCAGCTTGTTCCTAAACAATGTGGGATTCCTTCCTCTTTTAACTAACAACATGAGGTGACATGCTACACTATATTTGATTTTTTTTTACAAAACAATTTCTCTTTTTTTTTAAAAAAATTTATTTAACATTTTCTTATATTATAAAAAACAAGAAACAAAACAACTCAAATAAGAGTTTAATCTTTGGTGGTGGTGATTTTAGATATATTCCCCACCCGCAAGTAGATATCATACATTCTAATATAATTAAAAAAGGTATAATTAAAATATTTTTATTATTTTTTAATATTACTTTTATATTTTTTAAATTTTTAAATTTTAAAAAATTAATTAAATGTTGATATGTCATCTACATGTATGTAACATCAGTAAAGTTTAAAAATATTAATTTTTTATTCGTGATTTGACAAAAAGAGGTAAATTTAAAGGCTAAAAAAGCATAAATTTTAAAAAAGTTTTCAATAAATTACTAATTTAGTTACATAATCTAGTATAATTTAAAAAATAATTATTAACATATAAATTTGTATGAATTCTTGTTAGATATGGATTCAAACCCGTTTGTTCCATCAACAAATTGATCTGCATGAGACTTAAGGGTTAGAATTTTGTGTAACCCTTTTTCCTCCTAATTTTTACTTTTAAAAAGAAATTGCAATACAATTTTTTTATTATAGAATTCTCCAATTTTTATTTATTTATTTGCTTAGGAAGCTTTATTGACACTGCTTTTATTTTTCCATCAACCCAATTTAAGAGACATTTCACTTTTTATAATTAAAAAAAACAAAAAGAAAATAAAAGAAATTACTTTTTTCTTTTTCGTGTTCGATACAAGATAGATGAAATATGAAATATGAAAAATAAAATGAAATGAAAATATATTATTAGTGATATATCACCTCCATTATTTAGGGGAAAGAAATAAAAATAATTTTAATTTATGATACTTTCACTAGTATTTTTTTGTAAAAAAAAAGTTGATATCTATGCTACTAATGAAGTTTCTTAGTGAGTTTGTTACTACTAATAAAGTTTATTTGCATGGTTGAGACCTTATGCTTTTCAAATACCCATATTCGAATTTTATAATTTGTGAATTTTTATTATATTTAAAAAAATAAGTGATTTATATAACTACTAATATACTATTTTGACTCTTTTTTTTAATCGAGTTAATGTTGGTTATCACGTGATACCAATTCGATAAAACACTTTATTTATATTAAATTATAGCATACTCATGATGTGGGTGACAATTAAAATTATTTAACAAATATATTTTAAAAAAATGGATATAAATACTAAATGAGGTTTAATTAGTTGAATAGTAAAATATAAATATTACAAATTATAAAGACGTAGGTTGAAAACCTAACATGTATATATTTTTACTATTATTCTATATAAAATGATAACCCTATAAAAATATCTAATTTAGTTTGTGATAATACCAAATTTATTAAAAAATTAATATTAGTAAAGATATATAGTACAAAACTAAACATAAAATTTTATATGTTAAGGAAATAGCGGAAGACATATCATATTTGTAGAACTGTTTAGCAGTGTGGGAGAATCGGATCATTACAAGGAAAATTGAAATATATATCATTAACAACAAACATAAAAGAAAGCGTCTTTTATAATATAAGAAAAATGAAATATATTTATAAAATATATTTGAGTTGTTTTGTTTCTTGTTTTTTATAATATAAGAAAATGTTAAATAAATTTAAAAAAAAAAAGAGAAATTGTTTTGTAAAAAAAAATCAAATATAGTGTAACATGTCACCTCATGTTGTTAGTTAAAAGAGGAAGGAATCCCATATTGTTTAGGAACAAGCTACAAAACTATTCATGAGTCTATAAATACACATATCTCATATCCCACTTTACTCAAGAAAACAAGGGAAATGAGACTTTGGGTCTATATAAAGATTTCCTTTGTAAGTTATATTTTCTTATTAATTGATGACACCTTAAAAAAAATGGTATTCTCAGTTTGAGCCTTTATAAAGGTTTATTCTCGTAAATTTTTAAAATATTCGAGAATAGTTTTTTTTTAAAACACGGGCTAAAGCGCGCCACGTAGGACGCACTTTGTCCACCTCAAAGAAAAAGCGGCGCCACGTGGGACGCGTTTTTTTTTGAGGTGACAAAAACGCGTCTCTACGTAGCGCTTTTTAATCAGTATCCCAAAACGCTACGACGTGGACGCGCTTTTGGGGAAATGGCCCTTTTTCGTAAATTTTTTTCAACCCGGTCCTTTTCGGTAATTTTTGAAAATTTTTGTCATTTTCTGGTATATTGCCCCTAAAAAATCATTATCCCTATAAAAAACACTACTGGTCCATCAAGGATTCTATAGTGGTTCAAGTATCTGTATCCCGTGACATTAAAAATAATTATTAATCCTTTAATTTAATTGGAACAGTTTACCAATTCAGCACCGACAGACAGACAGACAGACAGGCATTGAGCATAAATTTTAGGAATTGACGCGTATGCCTAGGAGGAGTCCACCCAAGTCGACATCGCGAATCGACGCTTTTTTGTTTTGTCCAGAGAATTATACCTTTTTACAAATCATATTAGGCTTGGATTCAGCATTTAAGAATTTTGGATTTAGTGTTTTATATTATGTAATTTGTTATGCTTAATAATTTAAATATAATACTGTATTATATATATATGTTAAAACTAGTTTCTGAGGTTTTATTTAATGTTTTTTTTAAAATATAATTGAGAAAAATATTAAAATAGGTAAAAGTATGATATTCTTTTTATATAAAAATAATGTTATAACTTAGCAAAATTTACGGAATAAATTTAAAATTTATTTGTCAAACTGCGAATGAAATGTATAATTAGTGAAAATATAAAATTCGTTATTAAGGTGAAGACGAAATATTTAAAATAATGATAATAATATAAATAGATTACAACCAATAAAATATTTAAGAATCATGCTCTCTTTCAATATCTAACCTGAAAGATTATTTTAAAATATTAGTAGAACGCTAGAATAAGAAAATAGTATAGTGACATAATGTAATAAATTTAAATTTTTAATCTAATTTTTTTTTATAATATATAACTCCTTTTATAAGGTTCAAATATTTTCTTTTTGTTTTAAAATTTATTTATTTTTTGATGAACTATAGTAGGAGGGTAAAACCCTAACAATAATTTAATTAGTGCAACTCGAACTCAAATCACACATAGAGTGATGAACATCCTAATCATCAGGCTAACACATGAGTTCAATTATTTTAAAATTTATTTAGTTCATATATATATATATATATAACATGAGGGAAATAGGTGTAATGCTTTAATAAATAAAGTCAATCTCATACAAATAATACTAATATTGTATTATAAGCATGTATTATTTTATAAATATTTCTATAAAACTATTTTTAAAAAATCTTTTTTTTCAAAAATAAATTAATTTAAATTTTTTATATTCAAAAGGTAATGAAATTTGGATTAAAATTTACATTAAAATAAAATTGGAAATGAATGTAACCAAATCTTTAGAATTATTAAATTAATGATTATTTAAAAAATAATAATTTAATAATTTACAATAAAAGTTAATTTTTATTGTAAAGTTAGAAATGATAATAAGAAAATAATTATTACGTAAATAATGATATATTGAAAATTAAGTAGTAAAAATAATTTTGGAATAAAATAAAATAATTTATCTAATTAGAAAACCCCTATTTAATAAAAATTACATTAAATAAGGTGTAAAGTACTAATTTTAAAATAATTGAAAGAATTTTGAAATATTAGGACTAATTGAGTAAATACTAAAAAGCGGAAGTACTTCTTAAAAAAAGAAAACTCCGAGGGGCTTACTTGTAAATTAACCATTCACTCAACTATATATAATATTTTCTTTCAAAAAATGTTATTTTTGGCGTGAATTGGAAAATGAATTTTCTTTTCTTCGGTTCAATTTATTTTTTTGAACCAAAACATTTCCTTTGAGCAATATTTTCTTATCTTTAAACACGTTTTTATTTTATTTTTTCAATACCATTTTGAAGGCGATGGAAAATCAATAACTCAGAGAAATTTTTTTTAATTCAAAATTCTTCTTTTTCCCAATTCAACCTGTTTTTTAGAAAATATTTATCTATAATTTAAATATATTTTATTTATTTATTAAAATTTTGGTACAAAATTTGAATATTCAAATTTAAATATATTTTTTCATTAAAATTTATTATATAATCAAAATTGCATAAATATTTAAAATTTGAAAAACAAAAAATATTTAGAAATTGTAAATTTTGAAAAAACGAAATAATACTTAAATTTTGTATAATTTAAAAATGCATATTTAATCAAAAATATATATTAAGTTATACTTAATTGAGATATTAATTTTTTAGATATTTGATTTATCATTTTATTTAAAAAAATTAATATCTTTGTTTTGAAATGCCTTGTATCTTAAAATTTGTATCCATATTTTATTCGTTAATTAAATAAACATATAAAAGTTTTATAATTTTGATTATATATTGATCTTTTAATGAAAATAATATATTTAAATTTGAATATTCAAATTTTGTACCAAAATTTTAACAAATAAATGTGATATATCTAAATTAATTAATAATTTATAAAATATTAAAGTATAATGGTTGTATCAGTTTAAAGTTAACAAGGTTAAGCATTTGAATAAGGAAATAATTTTTTTTTTTTCAACATGGATGTTGAGTATGACTTATATTTCAGTTAAATTTGAGAAATAATTTTTCAGTTAAACTTTGTTTATTTGTTTCAATCAAACTCTAATTAATCTAGATTATTTTATTATTATTTGACCTATGAATTTAGCCTATAAATAGGCTCTTTTACAACTTTAGAAAATACATCCATTAGAAATTAGAACACATAACACATTTAGAGAATTTGTGTTTACGTTTTGAGGGTTTAGTTTTTATCTCCATCTTTTGTACTCTTCGTTCTTTTGCCATTATAGTAAAATTATCTTTGCCCTTGGTTTTTTATCCTCTTTGGAGGAGTTTTTCCACGTTAAATTTGTGTGTTCCATTTCTCAATTTAGTCTGCTATTTTTTTATTTGTTGCTTAATTGGGTTTGTAACAGCCCATTTTTCAATGAAATCAGAACAGTGGTTTCGGGACCACAGATCCAACCCGAAATATAATTTTTTTATTTTATTATATGGTCCGTAATATGATAGACGTGACATATGAAAATTTTGATATGAAAATTTTATCGATTTAGTGCCTAATTACAAGAAGGATTAAATCACATAAAATATAAAAGTTGAATTCTAGTAGCTATAAGGATCAAATAGCTATGGAATTCAAAACTATACTGGTAAGGGGTGGAGATTGTAAGCCTCAAAATTTAACTTTCATATATATGCTTATATAACATAACATTTATCATTTTCATATACTATAAAACATCTATACATACCTTTCCGAATTCTGTTTCATCATCAATAATATTTTACTCAAATACTTGAGTATCTCTTTCAGAGTCATCGGAATTAGCTCGATTGGAAAGCATCTCTGTGTATTTGTAAAATAATTTTCATAAGAATCGGGAGATATCACACTATCACAGGTTATATAATGGCATGTATTTCTAGACTCCACATATGCTATGTTTAGTCCAAGAACCGACTAAACCCTAACTCTGATACCACTAAATGTAACACCCTAACCATATCCATACCAGAATAGGGTTTCGAAGTGTTACCAGAACATTCAGAACAATTATCGATTAATTCAGGCAAGTTACTATTCATTCACCGAGGTCATTCATAATGTCACTTGAATGGACCCTCGAGGCCCAATACGAGATTAGAATCAAGTCAAGACTAAATCGGGAACTCGGGGAATTTTTCGCGAAATTCCAAAATTTTCCAAGGTACAGGGCTCACACGCCCGTGTGGTCCAAGAGACACGCCTGTGTGACCCTAGGACATGCTCGTGCTGCAGGCCGTGTTCAAAACTAGGTAGCTCTCTGACTTGTGCCACACGGTCATGCCACACGCCCGTATGCTAGGTCGTGTGGTTAATTAATTCAATTCGAATTAGGTGCAGGTTTCACACGGCCAAGACACACGCCCGTGTTCAAGGTCGTGTCACCCATACGGTTGAGACACAGGCCCGTGTCTCTGCCCGTGTGCTCAATTCTGAGCATTCTATTTTCCCGAATTTAAGGTGCAGGAGACACACGGCCTAACCACATGCCCGTGTTACTAGGCCGTATGTCACACACGGTCTAAACACACGCCCGTATGTCTGCCCGTGTGGACAAAATAAAGCCATTTCTAGCTTTATTTCTCACCCAAAATTTCACCCCATGACCTACACTTGAATCACACATACAAAAACCAACCATTTCAAGCATTCAAGATGAGCAAACTCTATCATTCAACATCATATATCATCACAAGCATTCATGTTTACAATCTTACTCTTTAATAAGCATACTTGTTTCCCCTTTCTCAATCAAACAATATATAGTACCTATGTTATCACCATAACATGAACTTAAATACAAATATGCATGTACCAAAACATAATCATCACTAGCCATTCCAATGGCTAGATTACAAGCATCATTTAAATTTACATGCCAATATGGCCAACATATCCTATACATGCCATTACAACCGTAATTGAATTACCATACTATACCGACATGGGCCAATGGATAGTGTGAGTGATCTCCGCCAAGCTTCCAATCCTCCGAGCTTCTGATTTACTCTAAAACAGGGGAAAATAAAATGGGGTAAGCCTTGTATGCTTAGTAAGTTCGTATAACATGGTACTTAACTTACCATTTATTCTATTTTGAGGTAACTATGTAAGGCACATTCATTCAATTTGACCTCAAGCCCTACACATATCCTCATTGCCCTTGTTAGTCATATATTCCATAATAACCTCAAAACATATATGGGTTCCACAACATGTATTTATTCAACACGCATGATTTATCTCATTATTACAAGTATAATTTCATAATAGTTCACTTCAGGTTCAGATCATTTCACATTAAAACTTTAATCATTTTACTCGGAATATCAGGGTCACGATTAATTCACTCAAGGTGTACAAGTATATAATCAAGAATGAACATATTCGTCAATAAAGTCAATGTACAAATCTATTATCATAAATGAATGTATTCATCAAACTATTTCATGTTCATATATAAACATCTCATACTTCCATATTTCATTTCATGTAACATCATTTCATATTTTTCTAATAGATATATGTAAAAATTCCTTTTCTTTTCATATCAGTATTTTTACCCGTTGAATTACTGAAAACATCGATGGATACACCAGTAGTACACTTGAAGTGTACAATTACATAATCCGTCAATTCATATCTAGTAGTACCTTTTAGGTACACTCTCGAGCCACATATCATACAGCAGAATTACCAGTCCAGGCTAAATTCTGACTGTAACATATACTCTAAGGGCTTTTTCAGATTACCAGTCCAAGCTAAATCCTTTGTACGACAAAGAATTTCCCTATAGAGTCCATTCTGGATTACCCGTCTGGGCTAATTCCAATCCATAACATATGATCGAGAGGACTTATATCAAGATTACCCGTCAGGGCTGAATCCTATCAGAATTGAGGTCGAAAGATTACTTATCCGAGCTAAATCCTATCCGCAACAAATGCAGAACCTCTTTCGTTTCGGGAAATCACATATCCATCTATTTTCCATTTATTCAACCGGGATTTAAACACTTTTCAAGCATTATTGGGCATTTGATTATTTCATACCTCCGTAACATTTGTGTAATTCAAGTGAAACACATTCCACATTCATGTCAAGTGTACAAGTAACATTATTCATTTACCATCTTATCAGGCATTTTCATTTATCGGGCTATATCGAGTAGGTGATCATTTCACATATTTATGACATTGATAAAATTCACAAACACAATATTTAAACTAAGCATAAAAACATATACAATTTAGTTACACAAACTTACCTCGACAAAGGTTCGTGTACGTAAAATCTACTAATCTGACATTTTCCTCATTCCTCGTTCTAACTCTGAATTTGGTCTATCCGGATCTATACGAGTAAATTTAACATCAATTTATGATATTTTACATTCATGTGAACTAAATTTTCATCCTAGGAAAAATTATTATTTTGCCCCTAACTTTTCCATAAATTACCATTTTGTCCCTAGACTCGGAAAATGAAATTCATGAAATTCGACCCTCTACGCAAGCCTAGCCGAAATATACATACAACTTTTGCATCACATACATTTCAAAAATTTCAGCATTTTCCATGGGTTTTCACCAATTTTCATTTTAGTCCCTAAATCAAGTTTTCATGAAAAATCACTTTGTAAAAATTGTTTATCTATCATCAATCTTTCATTTTCTACCATCAATTTCAAATTTCCAGCATATACATCCTTGACTCAATTTTTATACTTTGATAACTTTTCAATTTAATCCCCCAAATAGAGAGATTAAAATATCCCAATTCCAAAAATATCAAAATTACTAAAAACAGGACAAGGAAACTTACCCAATTTGGCCATGAAAGTCTCTTCTCTCTCTCTTAGGGTTTCCATGTTTATTTTTGGGGAAGAAGATGACATAAAATAAGATGATATCTTTTATTATCTTTTTAATTAATAAGGATTTTACTATTTCCAATTTAGTCTTTACCCTTTTTCTATATTTTCATAGATGAGTCACAAAGAAAAACCTACATACTTTTCTTAATGGTCCAATTACCATATAAGGACCTCTACTTTTGAATTCCATAGATATTTGATCCTTCTAGCTACTAGAATCCAACTTTTGTATTTTATGCAATTTGGTCCTTCTCGTAATTAAGCACATAATCAGTAAAATTTTCTTTTCAAAATTTTCACAGGACATTTCTAGTATACTATGGATCATATAATAAAATAAAAATAAATTTTATTTTTCAGCTCGGATTTGTGGTCCTGAGACCACTGTTCCGATTTCACCAAAATTGGGCTGTTACAAATAGGCTCTTTTACAACCTTAGAAAATACACCCATTAGATATTAGAACTCATAACACATTTAGAGAATTTTGTGTTTACGTTTTGAGGATTCTTTGTCTTCGGGTTTTTGGTGTTTAGTTTTTATCTCCATATTTTGTACTCTTCATTTTTTTGCCATTATAATAAAATTATCTTTGCTCTTGGTTTTTTATCCTCTTTGGAGGGGTTTTTCTACGTTAAATTTGTGTGCTCAATTTCTCAATTTATTCCGCTATTTTTTTACTTGTTGTATAATCGAGTCGATCTCCAACAATGGAAATAATTTAATTTCACAAATATAACATATGCTTTAATGTTAAATATAAACATGAAATTAAAAGCATATTTTAGAAATTTATGTTAATGGAAATAACTATGTACAGACTTTGCAAACATGGTGAAATTGGAAACATAAAAAATCCGTACGGAAAAAGAAAGAAACAGGGGAAATTGTGTATTTCGATTTGATATGTGGTGGCTGGTACTGATGAACAATTTTGTTCTAAAATGAGCGCCCCATACAAATTCGATTAGATTTCTAATTTCGTTTTTGAAAACATTATAAACGTTTCCAGCTAAAATTGCAGTGTTCCGTAAGGTTTTAAATGCAGTTAATCTATTATAGTGTCATACATTCCTTCATTAAACCATTTTAAATGGAATAGTAGTTGTCACGTGTCAGAAAAATAGAGACAATTGTCAAGCAATTAAATTGTTTACATAAAATTTTCCTTATATGCTAACATAATATATATGTATATGATATTAAATTGGAGAATTTTAAGTCGTTTGAGAAATTTGATACCAAAATAACCATTCTTTGGTTAAGTTGCATGAAATAACTGCTTTTAGATTTAATACTAAATAATTTATTTTAAATAAAAATCTAAAAGAATATTGGTTATTATAACTTCAAATTGATAATTAGTGTCGAAACCATCCCTTTTTGAAAAGGCGGGAATCGAACTTGGTTTTGAAAATAAAAACGAGAGTCGCCACCGATCTTTCATTAGGTGCGATCAGGCCACCTATAAAATATTTAGTCTACGATTTTCGAGAAAGTAGGCTCGGGAGTCGGTTACGTGCGAGGAAGGATTAGCACCCTCGTCACGCCCAAAATTGGTACCAGATTGATCAATTAATGTCCTTATGTCGAAAACTGAAAATTGTGAAAAGATTTTAAAAATATGATCCTCTTTAAAAAATATTCGAATTTCCTCGAATTAAATATCAAGCTTTTCTCGTTTTGGAGAGATAAAATATCGCATTCAATACTTTAGGACCTGACAATTCAAATCTTCGAATCCAAGATGAATACCGCTTCATTTAGAAAATCTTATCTCGAAATAACGAAATGTCACATCCAGTAAGTTAGGACACAACATATCGAATTCTCGAAAATAAGTTTTTTTATTTTTATTCAAAAACATTTTATTTTAAAAGATATTTCGCTATTTAGGTTAAACGAGAAAAATCGAAACCTAGTAAGTTAAGGCACGATTTTCCCGAATTTCTAAATACGAAATGTTGCCTTGTTTTGAGAAGTTTCGAGTTTTAAAGAATTAATGTACATGAAAATGAAGATATATGAGAGCGATTGAGATAAGCAAAAACATAAAATAGAGCCTTCATAGGAAATAAGCTATATATATATATGGATTCAAAATATAAAAATAAATACATTCATAAATAAATTTGAAAAAGGATATATATATATGTACATATATACATATATACATGTATAATATAATAAAAGTAACAAAAAAATAATAATAATAGCAATAACAATAATAATAATGATAATAATAGGAGATATATATGTAATATAATAATAACATAATAATAACATAGTAATAATATAATAAAAACTTACAAAATAATTAAAAGGGGATTAAATTGCGTTAAAAATGAGATTTTGGGGGTGATTTGAAATAAAATAAAGAGGGGAGGGCCGACTTGCAACGTGCGAATAACCTGGAGGGTTTAAAACAGCAATAAACCCCTTCACCGAAACGGTGCGCATGAATGGGGACTCAAATTGAAATCATGGAAGATTATCGGGCCAAATCGAGAAAATAAAAACTTGATTGCATAGCCATGGGAAAGCAGAGGGACTGATACGGTAATTAGCCCATAAAGGGGGAGACGCGCGGATCCTGAGTCGGATCCGGGTCAGCGCGCGGATCCCCCTTTGCTAAACGGCGTCATTTCCTGGGGCCTATTTAAGCCCAAAATTTCTGAAAAAAATTCATTTGTTTTCTTCTACAAAAAAAAAAATCTGATTTTGCTCTCTTCTCCCCTGCAGATCCGAGCGCCGATGGTGACCTCCGGCGTGACTCAGCATTGACCAACCACATGCACATGGTGGTGGAGAAGGTAAAATCCCGTTTTTCCTTTTTTTTATATTATTTTTTTAATACTTATATATGTATGTATATGAGAACGAAAAGAAGAAAAATAGAAAAATAAAATACCTTCGAAAACTCTATGCTACTGTGATTTGTGTTTTTTGAATCTGCCTTTTTATTTCTTCGAAAAAAAAGTCCCTCATACATTGTTTTTGAGTTGGCTTTATAGCCGAACAAGCAATAATAAAAATATACAAAGTTTCTCTGCCATTTCTTGCTGTCCCCGTTTGTTTTTTCGCAGGTATGGGCACTGACAAAGGCGTGCGAAGATCGTCGTTGCGAGCACATGGGCACAGTGTTGATGGCTGAGTGGGTTGCGGTAGTGGAGGTGGCATCCTCGAGGGCTGCGGCGCTTGGAGACCAGTGGTGCGCACATGGACAGAGGCTGCGGCGCACCAAAGGGGTTAGGGTTTCAGAAACCCTAACTTGAAAATTTTGGGTGTTTGGGCCCCTGTTTGTTGGGCTGCAACAAAAATTTATTTGTTTGGGCCTTATCAGACCTTGTAATTGGGCCTTATTGGCCCGGGCAAATTTGGGCTATGACAATTAGAATATTTAATATTTGAGAATATTTGGTTTTTTAAATATTAATTAATATTATTTAAATAGTAAATATTAATAACATTTTAAATTTTGAATTAGAATTAATAACATAATTTAATTAGTATTAACATAAATATTTCACAATAATTGTTATTTAAAAAATTAACACTTTGGAAATAGTAATTACTCTTCATATTTAGGTTAAAAGTCAAGTCAAACTCATCATCAAACACAACCATCTCACATTTGATAATCTCAAACAAAACTTATCATTTACGGCCATCTCAAGTTTGATTTTTTTTTTATGTGGTTAAGTTTTAATTTTTTTCCAAAAATAATTTTCTAAAGTAAATTTGTAAATTCATTAATTGCAACAATTATAAAACAATTTATTTTAAAGAATTATTAGCTTTTTTATGTGGTACTTCTTGATTGGTTACATTTGGCGACAACCTATCTAAGCAATTTCCATGCTGCTTATATAGATATAGGTATAATATATTTTGATAAAAGAAATATGTTATATTATTAAATGTTAAATATCTTAATTTATATGAAGTTATAATTAATTTTTTTTCAATTACTTATTTAATACGAATTTAAACACTAATACATCATCCTATTCTCAATATTATTCAAAAAATAAACGTTAAAGAAAATAAAAATATTTTTTTGAAAGGAAAAAACTTATTGGTTGCTCATTAATGAATATGGGCACAACTTTACATCTAATTTCCAAGTCTGATTGGACTGAGTAAGTATAATTTGATATAATAAATAACTTCCATTATAATTTAAGTCAAACAGATTTATGAATATATCTATTTTGACCTTTTAATAATGAAATTTGTAAATTTTATTGTTAATGTATTAAAATTAAAGGTTTTTTAGTCGAACATACGAATCCCGAATTTCTCAAAATATGAAGAAAACTTTACAATATAAAGTTAACCATTGATTTATTGAAATAAAACAGAAAAACAAAATATATATTAACTAATCACAAGTGAAACCAACTCTTAAAAGCAACCTACTCAGATCCATGAAATGAATGCATGTGCATGGATTAAACAATGCAAAAAAGCTCATCTGATATTACATAAAAATTTAATCCCAACCAACTATGACAACATTTCACAAGCCCAGCCGAAACGCAAAGGTCAAATGATTAAAACCCAAAACGACAACGTGGTGTTGACTAGTTTGTCGAGGCGGTGATCCCAATCGTTGAATATTGTTTGGTTTGATTTGGACCCCAGTGAATGACAATTAAAAACGCGTGGCTCACAGCCACCGGTACCTTACTTAACCACTATCCCTCCGGCGGTGGTACTTGTACGCTTGAACATCATCTGAGTGTAACCCCACACTACAACTAAATAAAGGAAACTGTTCAAATGGGTCCCGCATGAATACCTTCCCTCTGTCAACTTAAAATAATGGTATGATGCGGAAAATACAAGTCTTAATTATAGCACTAATATTATATATAAAAAATTCCACTGAAAAAGCCTAATATTTTATATGAAAATTTATATAATACTGTAAAAATTTTAAATTTCTTAAATAAAATTTAGGTAAACTATTAGTAACTTTTCGTTTTGATTATTTAATTTCGAAAAGTTATAAATAGTCGTTAAATTATTTAAAAGTTTTCATTAAGTCATTGGACTATTAAAAATGTTATTGTACGACCTTCTCTATTCCTACCGTCTACACCAATAGAAAGTTGTTCTTCTTTTTCTCCTTCTCTTTCTCTTATTCAATCTATTATTTTCATAAATAACTTTGAACGTTACAAATCTACGTACTAAAATCCAAACAACTTTCTTCTCTAACCTTTAAAATTGACCATTAAATCAACTTAGATTTAAGGTATGTCTTTTTACTCATTGATGGATACTGATCTACTATATTAGTTGTTGAGTCATCACTTGGAGCTCACTAACTAAACTTTAAAAAAAAAAAACCTTAACAACTCAATGACTTAAATAAAAACATTTGAATAGTTCAGTGACTTAAATGAAAACTTTCAAATAATTTAATGACCATTTTATAATTTTTTAAAAGTGAGTGATCAAAACATAATTTTATATTGTTGCAAAAAATAAAAATTAAGTACTAAAAAACCACATGAGAACGTGATCAAAATATTTCATTTTATGAAATACTAATACATATTGTGTTTACTTGTGTATTTAAGTTTAATTGATCAATTTAAAATTTTATTTAGATTTGTTTATATTTGTAAACCAGTTGTTCATGATGATTTAGTAATATTTTAATGTTTGCACTATAATATATACACATAATCCTAAACAAGTTGAGTAAAAAAAATCCTAAAAAAGAGAAATACTCAATATTTCGATAAAATGAAGGCTTATAGGCTGCTTTTTTTTTTAAAAAAATAAGGGTTTTATGTCGGTTTTAAATTTAATTAGGGATATTGGCCGATTTCACTAGAAAGCACGGCCAGCTAGGTACGTTTTCCAAAAAACTCGTCTAGCTGGACGCATTTTTCAATTCTCTCTCTTAGAGTTAGGGTTTTTATTTTTATTACGGTTAGGATTTTTTATTATGGTTTTTATTTAGGGTTTAGATTATTTTAAAAGTGTTCAGGATTTTCAACGGAAATTCTTAAGTAGTTTTGAGGGGTCGTGGATGTGATAATGTGCCTCAACACACATACATTTCATATATTACAGTGATATAGGACCATGACCTTAGAAACCCATCGTGGGGAAATCTGATTTCGGGATAATAATGCTTGATACAATTAGGGGCCAAAGTCAACGTGAAGGTCCTAGTCAGCAGCCGTGATGCGATCATAGGTTCGAGTATAACCGGGGGCCCAAGTGACGGTCGTTACGCGGTTAGGAGTTCAAGCTTTTTGGATACCCGTAAACAATGCCCTATATATACCATACATAAGATTGAGGCCATAATCATATGGAAAAACTCTAGGTACACAAGAGGGCTCTCAATAGGAGGGCAGATGTTCTGGCATTGTAGATTTCAAACTCAAGTTGGCGCTACAATAGTTGTAGTTATTAATGGGTTGTGTAATAATGATAACCGTCATCGCTCTGAAAGGAGTATAACCTTTACTGCACTGTAATAATCGCTCCATGCCTGAGAGTCCTCTTGCGTCAATGACGGTGTCAGCCTTCGAACAAGAATGAAGGTTAAAGGTACCGTTGCCTGGAAATGGAGAAAATATTACACCGATTATGGCTAGAAGCCCTAGGGTTTTTCCATGTGAATATGCTCTCAAATTTTTGTATGGTATTTATAAGACATCATTTTCAAGTATTTGAAAAGATTAAGCTCGTGGCTGCGTAACGACCATCAATTGGCTCTCCCTTAATACCTCGATCCATTACCGTATAACGGTCGTCGATTAAGACCTCCACATCAACTTATACCCTTTATTGTACAAAGTAAAATCACCCCATAACCGACTTCCCTAGGACAGGCTTCGGAGGAATTGATCCTATCTCGACAAGATATATGAAATGTGTATGGCTCGGAGCAATATCGTATCACTGACGACTCAAGAATACTTCGAATGTAAACAAAATTTCCTTTACGACTGAAATTTTTAAGACTGAGAAATGGTATATAGTGGAGAAATAGAAAGGGATTGGAGAGAAATTATATGAGTGAGGGATGATGAAGCTTGGTATGTGAGAGCCATTTTATAGGTGCACGGAAGGGTTTGTTTGCAAAGGAAAACCTCAAAGTGTGCTGGAACATATCCTAAACATGTTGAAGTATTTAAATTGTTTGAAATATTCGAAGCATCAGACTTTTCAGCCCAGAGAATAGTAAATTGTTAGAGAAAGCTTGGCAGGAAAACCAGAGAGCTTTCCTGCCGAGCTTTCTCTAACAAATTTATTATTCTCGACAGAAAGTACATTTTCGTATGATTATTGTGCACGTTATTAAGCGCATAATCTCGATAAAATTATATGAGTTCTGAATATGTGATTAAAATTATTTACATCATACACTATGCAACGAATGTGTGCATTCGTAAAAATAATTCATAGCACGTATTCTCTTTCTCCCTACATAATTCTCTTATAAAAGAGACGTAATTTTCATAACATAGACACACATCAAGTTAATATCAAACAAATCTCTACTTATTTTTTTGTGTTTATTTATCCAAACTGTGACCGATATTGAAATAAGTCGACGAGTGAAATACGTTATATACTACGACGGTCAAATATGTAATATAGAGTTCGATGTGGTATTTGTAGGAGCAAAGCCCGTGGAATTAGTGTTCAATAGTACCATTCAAATGCGTGAGCTACGGACTAGAATCATGAAGAAAGTTGAGGGATCGAGCTGGGAAAGAATTACGAGGTTGCAATATAGATTTATTACATCTGTTGACCCTTATAAGTATAAGCTATTCGATGTGATTAGCAAGACGCATCTCAAGACGGTCATATCATCGTACATCTTAAGTGGAAATACTGTTATTAAGTTATATGTTGAGTTCGTCGATACTAATGGATCTGGCCCATTTTCAAACCCAGGGGTGTCAAATACGGGTACCAAAGTTCAAGCAAAAAGTCTTACTATACAGTTATGCAGTAGGTTTTCTGGCCTCTTTTAAAGCATCTACTATGATATTCTCGAAACATTTATGGGGAGACACTCATTGGTCTCCGGAATCGATCTATACTTCAGGGATCAGTACCAGTTAGGGAATCAACATAACCCAAATGTAAATACTTGGGCACTACATTATATCAGTGTATTCAATTTCAACTTTGGTACTGGGTCAATGTTATGGGGTGAAAGTAGTTATACCGATGGATCATCAACGTACACCGATCATCAACCTGAAGATTATTCTTGCGAACACATGGGTTACAGGAGAACTAATGATCTACTCCTTTCGATGGGGGCCAGCGAGGGTACGTCCAACACCGTGCTTAAAGGTGACAATGAAGGCGTAGACAAGGAAAAAGATACAGGTGAGGAAGAAAGGGTTGAACGCAAACAAGAGGGAGGAGTCAGAACTTGAGCCAATCCAGCAGCGCGGTCCGGATGGTTCAGAAGTGGTACTATTTTCCAAATTAGATCCGGTTACAATAAAGTCAGAACCTTACGAGTCTAACGATGACATATCAGACAATACTTCAAACCCAAATTCGTGCATATGAACCTTCGTCCCACATGACAAACCTCGACCTATCGGTCAATAGTGGTTTAAAGTTTTCTCGACTTTTACACAGAACACTTAACATGCAAGCACAGTTCGTGATGTATGAGTATTGGAAATTGGAATGGAGTACCCCAGCAAAGATACTTTTCTTGCTACACTGAAGAGATACAACATCAAGAACAGCGTGAACTACTACGTCATGAAGTCCTGCCCCGAGAAATTCGAAGGAAAGTGTGCAACGAAGGAAGAGAGGTGTAAGTGACAATCATGGCGTCTTACCAGAATAAAATTGGGCTATGGATGATAAAATAGTATACCGATCTCTATACATATATTGCGAAGGGTGTAAGTCAGGACCATCCGAGTCTAGACTCGAACATGATTGGTGATATTATTCTACCGATGGTAAAGGCTAGTCCCTAGATTAAAATACCGGCGCTGATTGCGAACATATGTAGTCAGTAATAGTACATTCCAACGTACTACAAAGTATGAGTTGTAAAGCAGAAGGCTATAGAGAAGTTGTATCACAGGTAGGAGGGTTCGTATAACTATATATGACAATGGTGTTAGATATTGGATCGGTACGTACCAAGTTCCAAACCAATCTCGAAACGAGTCTAGGATACTGTAGCAAGATAGTCCCTAGAAAAAGACTATTCCACTGATTCTTTTGGACCTTCAAGCAATGTAGAGAGACATTTCAGCACTGTAAGCCTATGGTCCAAATTGACGACACATGGCTATACGAAAGGTATCAGCAGCTTTTGCTTGCCGTTGCTTAGGATGGTAATCGAAAGGTTCTCCTTATAGCGTTTGTAATAACTCTTGGAGAAACTGTAACAACCCGATTTTGGGGCTAGTCGAAACAGTGGTTTCGAAACCACTAATCTGAGGCCAGAGAAATTATTTTTAATGTTAGTTTATGTGTTATAGCATGATTATATGAGTGCATGAAAATTTTGGTGAATTAATTTTAGTGATTGCATGCTTAATTTTGAAAAAGGACTAAATCGCATAAAGTGTGAAAGTTTTGTTCTACAAGCTAAAGGTGTTAAATAGCTATGGAACACTAAATTAAAGGTCCTTATTGAGTAAGTAGACCAAAAAAATTATGGTGGCTGGATATGGAAATTTTAATTGGAGACAAAGTCATAAAATTAGGTGACATTAGGTGACTTGTCTAATAATAAAATAAAACAAAAAGAAAAGGCTATCATCTTTTCTTCTCTCCACCGATATTTCTTCAAGAAAACAACTATGGAAGCTTGAAAATTTTCAGCAACTTACAACCCTTGCAAGTAAGTCATTTTGATGGTCATTTTTGTTGATTTTTGTGTTTCTGTAACCCTTGTAGCTTAATTTGGCTAATGATGGGACTATTTTGCACTATGGTTGAAAGTATAGGGTTTTGATGTGAGAGCATTAGTGTTTTTTTTTGAATTTTTATCGAACAAAATGAATCTTGTTTGTTTAATAAAGAAACTTTTGTGAAAGGATTTTTCATGAATATACCTAAAAAGACCATTTTGTAAAAGTTATAAAATGGGTAGTAAATGTATGAAATAATTGGAATTGTGAGTTTCTATAAGAGTAATAAATGGTCGGCTAGGCTTGCTAAAAGAGGAAATTTGATTAAAATCATTTTATGAGCCTAGGGGCAAAATCATAATTATGTGAAAGTCTAAGGGCAAAACAGTAATTTTGCCAAAGTAGAAATTTTGGAATGTCTTGATTAATGTGGTGATTAAATTAGTAAATTTTGTCATTATAGATAAAAAAACGGAGTCCGGACTTAGACTGGGGGAAAAATTAAGCTATTAGACTAAATCGAATTAGTCGACCATATTTGTATACCGAGGTAAGTTGTACGTAAATAATACAACTCTATTATTATTATGCATTAAACAATTGATATTGCATAAAATGTTTGATTATTGTTATGAATATGCTTAACAAAATTTGATGTGGTATACTTCCGGTTGAATCTTAGGAATAGATTGGATATCCACGCCATGACATTTGGGTGATATGTGTGCTAGTGTAAGACCATGTCTGGTATATGACATTGACCATATTATGAGAGCCAATGTAAGACCATGTCTGGGACATAGCATCAACCTCGATATGTGAGCCAGTGTATGACCATGTCTAGGACATGGCATCGGCATCGTACCCTATCGTGTGAGGCTTGTTGGGTATCCTTTGGTATTCCAACTGGTTCAACGGGTAATTTAAAGCTTGTGATAAAAGTGAGAAAAGTTGCGAATATGTTGTAAGTGATACAGGTACCTACACGAAATTCATAAGAAATGAGGTTGATTTATGTTGTATGATTAGTAAGGATGAAAATGAGTAAGTTATGCCTTAAATCATTTGAGAATTATGTGCAAGTTTATAATGCGTAATGAGTATGATAATGCATGGTAATTGTTGTTGATTATTTATATTCGACTTACTAAGTTTTATGCTTACTCCCTCTCTTTTCCATTTTCTTATAGTACCGCCAAGCTAGCTCGGGGATCAACAGACTTCGGAGGCAATGATTACACTATCAATCTGAACATTTGGTATAGTTAGATGTAACATTTTGAGTATGGCACGTTTAGGGGCTTGGTGCTTTGTCAAGTGTCATATTGTTTTGGCCAAATGTGTTGGCTTGTCTTGAAAATTGATTCATTTTGTATAAGGCCATGGATGATGGTAATACTTGTTATTGATACATGAAAATGATGATATTTTTCATGATTGTGTAATTTGCACAGTGAAATATATGGTGTGTTAATGCATGAATGATGAGGTTGCATGATTGGATAGATAAAGTATGTGATAAGTTTTGCATGTGAATGGAGTGTAGTGGCCTTGATGTGTGTATGTCTTGGATGTGGCTTATGTTGGTGCAAGTAAGGGTGGCAAAAGGGTTTGGTAAATAGCCTTGTTTTTGTCTACACGGGTAGACACATGGGCGTGTGTCTAAGCCGTGTGTGGCACACGGTCTACCCCATGGGCTTGTGGTCAAGCCGTGTGTCCCCTACACCTTAATTTGGTAAATAGAATGTCTAGTAATAACCACACGGGCTGAGGCACAGCCGTGTGTCTCAACCGTGTGGATGACACGGTCATAGTACATGGGCATGAGCCCAGGCCACGTGAAGTCTGCACCTTAAATGTAAAATTAAATTTACCACACGGTCTAGCACACGGGCGTGTGCCTTGACCGTGTGACCTTTTTGGGTTGATGATGTCAGAAACAAAATGTCAAGGTTTTTGCATACGGGTTGAGACACGGGCGTGTTGTGGTCGTGTGTGGGACACGGGACGTGGACATGGGTGTGTGTTAGGCCGTGTGATATCCTGATTTCTTGCAAAGCACAAGTCAGGCTCGCGCATGGGCTAAGGACATGGCCATGCCAGCCACACGAACGTGCCCCAAGTCCACACGAGCATGTGCCTCTATTTTCAATAAAATTTTCTAAAGTTTTCTAAGGTTCTCGGTTTAGTTCTGATCTACTTTTAATTTATGTTTTGGGCCCCGTAGGCTCATATTAAGGATTCTAAGACAAAGGTTGTAAAGTTTTAAATTTTAACAAACTTTTATGACCCGGAAATGTATGTTAGTATGTGTTTAAGTTGGTAACACCTTGTACCCCATTTTCGACATCAAACACATGTAAGGGGTGTTACATTTATGGTATCAAAGCTATGGTTTAGTCAATTCTCGGACTAACCTAGCGTGTGTACGAGTCTAGCTATATAAGTCATATATGAATTATGATAATGTGACGACTCTTGACAATTTAAAATGTGTTTTTATATAGTAAATGGATCCTGATGGAGCAGTGGCAGATGATGTTGAAAGTAATACGCCGGCTCCTGTAGAAGGGACCGCGCCAGTTGAAAGTGGGCCCGTGACACTGAGTCAGGGCGGAGGGGCTAGAAAAGCCTTCCTCCATATGATGAACGTTTTGTATTCGGAGTTTGTTCGTGCAAACCCGAATGCTCCACCTCCTCAAATTCCCTAGTTTGCCCCTGTAGCTCTTAAGTGGTGGAGATGTTAAGAAGGGAAAAATCTCTGGTAGATAGAATTCGAAAGTAAGGGGCTGGGGAATTTAGAGCGAATATAGATGATGACCCAGAGAGAGCTGAATTTTGGCTAGAAAATACCATTAGGGTATTCGATGAATTATCTTGCACACATGAGGAGTGCATGAAGTGTGTTGTGTCACTCTTGTGAGACTCGACTTGCTAATGGTGGAACACCCTTGTGTCGGTTGTACCAAGGGAAAAAGTAACATGAGAGTTTTTCCAAGAGGAATTTCGAAAAAAGTATATTAGTCAGAGGTTTATAGACCAGAAGAAGAGGGAATTTCTAGAATTGAAGTAAGATCGAATGACAGTAACAAAGTATGAGCGTGAGTTTGTAAGGCTCAGCAAATACACTCGGGAGTACGTATCCACTGAAGCCATCATGTGTAAGAGATTTGAGGACAGATTGAATGAAGACATTCAACTTTTGGTTGGTATTCTAGAGCTCAAGGAATTTGTGATGCTCGTTGAGAGAGCTTGCAAGGCTGAGGTATTGGCCAAAGAAAAAAGTAAAGCTAATATTGAGTCTCATGACTCAAAGAAAATACAGTTGGGAAAATCATTTTAGTCCTCATCCAAGAAATTGAGAGAATTCACTACCTGATCAAATGCTTCAGTGGGAATCTCGAATAGAAATAAGAATAAGCAGTACACAGCGTCTAAAGCTCAAACCACTTCTATTGCAAGTGTTAGTAGTGCTCGACCAATAAACTGGAGTGTTCGCAGTGTGGTAGACGACATTTCAGTGAGTGTCGAGGAAATGATAGAGGCTTTTTCAAGTGCGGTTCACTAGACCACTTCATTCGAAATTGTCCTGAGACGAATGAGAAAGACAGAAAGCAAGATGTACGAGCGAGTAATGCTCCTTCTAAAGGTAGACCACAGAAGAACCCGGGAAGTGGGGCTAGCAGTAGAGGTGCGCCTAGAGATTCCACTGTGAGATCAGAGGGCAAAGCTCCTGCAAGGACCTACGCCATTCGTGCTCGCAAAGAGGCTTCATCCTCCGATGTGATTACGGGTACTTTTTCTCTTCATGATATATCTGTTATTGCTTTGATTGATCAGGGATCTATCCATTCGTATATTTGTATAAAATTGGTGTTTAGTATGAATATGCATTTTGAGTCTACTGAATTTGTGGTAAAAGTGTCAAACCCTTTAGGCAAGCATGTGCTAGTTGACCAAGTGTGTAGAAATTGTCCCTTGACAATTAGAGGTCATTGTATTCCGGCTAATCTTATGATACTACCGTTTGATGAATTTGACATGATTCTTGGTATGGACTGGTTAGCAGGTCATGATGTGGTTGTAAATTATGGGAGAAAAATTATTGAACTGAAATGTAAAAATGGGGATATCCTTCGGGTTGAATCAGATGAATAGATAGCTTGCCTGTAGTGATTTCTTCTTTGGCGGCTGAGAAATGTATAAGAAAAGGGTATGAGTCTTATCTCGTATTTGTGTTGAATACATAAGTGTCGAAAGTAAAGATTGAGACAATGCCAGTGGTATGTGAGTATCCGAATGTATTTCCGGAAGAGTTACTTAAATTGCCTCCAACTAGGGAAGTTGAGTTTGGTATTGAGTTAGTCATTGGTACGACACCTATTTCGGTTGCCACGTATAGGATTGCAACGTTGGAGTTAAAAGAGTTGAAGGTTCAGCTGTAAGAGTTAACGGATAAGGGTTTTACGAGACCGAGTTATTCTCCGTGGAGTGCTACGGTACTTTTTGTGTAAAAGAAAGACAGATCGATGAGGTTATATATAGACTACAGATAGCTCAACATAGTGACTGTGAAGAACAAGTATCCTTAGCCAAGGATCGATGATCTATTTGACCAAGTCTAATGAGCCATAGTGTTTTCTAAGATAGACTTAAGTCTGGTTATTACCAGCTAAGAGTTAAAGAGCAAGATGTATCGAAAACTGCGTTTCGGGTGAGGTACGGGCACTATGAGTTCCTTGTCATGCCCTTTGGCTTAACAAATGCTCCCGCTGTTTTAATGGATTTAATGAATCATATTTTCCGACCATACTTGGATAAGTTCATCGTTTTTATCGATGATATATTAATTTATTCTTGTTATGAGAGTGAGCACGTGGAGAATTTGAGAACTGTTTTGCAAACCTTAAGAGATAAGCAGTTGTATGCTAAGTTTAGCAAAAGTAAATTTTGGCTTCGAGAAGTCAGATTCTTGGGCCACATCGTGTCGGGTGATGGAATTAGAGTTGACCAGAGTAAGATATCGGCTATCGTTCATTGGAAACCATTGAGGAATGTGTCAGAGATTAGAAGCTTTTTAGGCTTAGTCGGATACTACAGACGGTTTGTTAAAGGATTCTCCATGATTGCTACTTCGATGATGAGGTTGCTACAGAAAGATGTCAAGTTCAAATGGACGGAAAAATGTCAATAGAGTTTCCAAAAACTAAAGGCGTTGTTGATTGAAGCTCCAATTTTAGTGCAACCGGAACCGGGAAATGAATTTGTAGTGTATAGTGACGCATTCTTGAATGGATTGGGATGCTTGCTCATGCAAGAGGGCAAGGTAATAGCATATGCCTTGAGACAACTGAAGCCGCATGAGAAAAACTATCCGACTCACGACTTAGAGTTAGCCGCCATAGTGTTCATACTGAAGATTTGGAGACACCATTTGTATGGCGAGAGATGTCGAGTATTCACTGATCATAAAAGTCTAAAGTATTTGATGACTAAAAAGAAGTTAAACCTACGGCAGCGGAGGTGGTTAGAGTTGATAAAGGATTATGAGTTGATAATTGACTACCACCCTGGAAAGGCGAATGTGGTCGCAGATGCTTTGAGTAGGAAGTTATTGTTTGCCTTAAGGGCTATAAACACTCATTTGTTAGTAACCAACGATGGTTCAATTTTAACTGAGTTGAGAGTGAAACCAATATTTTTGCATGAGATCTACGAAACTCACAAATGTGAGAAAGGATTGCAAGCTAAGATAATTTAGTGCGTGATGTATATAGAATCAGACGTTCGAATTGGTTCAGATGGATGTTTAATGTTTCGAGATAGAATTTATGTACCAAGAGACGATGAGCTTATTTGGAAATTTTTGCATGAGGCACATAGCAGTTGTATGTCTATCCATCCGGGTAGTGTGAAAATGTACAATGATTTGAAGAAAATGTATTGGTGGTCGGGAATGAAGAGAGACGTTTTAGAGTTTTTCTTTAAGTGCCTAATTTGTCAGCAAGTGAAGGCTAAACACCAAGTACCTTCGGGTTTACTTCAGCCCGTGATGGTTCCCAAGTGGAAATAGGACCATATTACCATGGATTTTGTGTTTGGATTACCGTTGACGCCAAAGAAGAAAGATGCTGTATGGGTTGTAGTTAATAGACTAACTAAGTTGGCTCATTTTATATCGGTGCGTACCGATTATCCACTTAAGAAATTGGCCGATCTGTATGTTTTTAAAATTGTGAGACTTCACGGGGTACCTTTATCGATCATTTTGACTAGAGATCTGAGGTTCACATCACGATTTTGGAAAAAGTTGCAAGAAGCGTTGGGGACGAAACTAAATTTTTGTACTGCTTTTCACCCGCAAATCGACGGTCAGTCGGAAAGAGTAATTCAGATTCTTGAAGATATGTTACGGCGTTATGTTCTTGAGTTTAAAGGCAGTTGGGAAAGGTACTTACCGTTGGTAGAGTTTGCCTACAACAATAGCTATTAGTCGAGTTTGAAAATGGCGCCTTATGAGGCTTTGTATGGGCGTAAGTGTCGAATGCCTTTGTATTGGTCCGAACTCAAGGAAAATCAGATACACGGGGTTGACTTAGTCAGAGAAACTGAAGAGAAAGTAAAAGTGATTCGTGACTGTTTGAAGGCCACTTCGGATAGACAGAAATCCTACACGGACTTGAAACAGAAAGAGATTGAGTTTCAAGTAGGTGATAAGGTAATTTTGAAAGTATCCCCGTAGAAGAAAGTCCTTAGATTCGGTAGGAAAGGCAAATTAAGTCCACGTTTTATTGGGCCATATGAGGTGACTGAGAGAATTGGATCGGTAGCATACTGGTTAGCTTTACCGTCTGAGTTAGAGAAGATCCATGATGTTTTCCATGTGTCTATATTGCATTGTTATTGTTCTGACCCTTCACACGTTATTTCACTAGCAGAGGTTGAAATTCGATCGGATATGACCTATGCTTAATATGACTGATTTTTCTCCAAGAAAATAACCATGGAAGCTTGAAAATTTTCAGCAACTTACAACCCTTGCAAGTAAGTCATTTTGATGGTCATTTTTGTTGATTATTTTTAGGGTTTAGATTATTTTAAAAGTGTTCAAGGCTTTCAATGGAAATTCTTAAGTAGTTTTAAGGAGTCGAGGATGTAATAACACGCCTCAGCACACATACATTTCATATATTATGGTGATATAGGACCATGACCTTAGAAACCCATCGTGGGGAAATCTGATTTCAAGGTAATATTTCTTGATACAATTAGGGGCCAAAGTCAATGTTTAGGTCCCAGTAGGCAGCCGTGATGCGATCATGGGTTCGAATATAATCGGGGGCCCAGGTGACGGTCATTACGCGGTTAGGAGTTCAAGCTTTTTAAATACCTGCAAACAATGCTCTATATATACCATACATAAGATTGAGGCCATAATCATACGGAAAAACTCTAGGTACACAAGAGGCTCTCAATAGGAGGGTAGATGTTTCAGCATAGTAGATTTTAGACTCGAGTTGGCACGGCAACAGTTGTAATTATTAATGGGTTGTGTAATAATGACAACTGTCATAGCTCTGAAAGGAGTATCACTTTTACTACACTGTAATAGTCGCTCTATGCCTGAGAGTCCTCTTGCGTCAACGACGGTGTCGGCCTTCTAACAAGAATGAAGGTTAAAGGTACCGTTGCCTGGAAATGGAGAAAATAGTACACCAATTATAGCTAGAAGCCCCAGAGTTTTTCCATGTGACTATGCTCTCAAATTTTTGTATGTTATTTATAGGACATCATTTTCAGGTGTTTGAAAAGATTGAGCTCGTGGCCGCATAACGACTATCAATTGGCTCTCTCTTAATACCTCGATCCATTACTGTATAACGGCCATCGATTAAAACCTCCACGTCGACTTATACCTTTGATTGTACAAAGTAAAATCACCCCATAACCGACTTCCCTAGGATAGGCTTCGGAGGAATTGATCCCATCTCGGCAAGAAATATGAAATGTGTATGGCTCGGAGCAATATCTCATCACTAATGACTCAAGAATACTTTGAACGTAAACAAAATGTCCTTTGCGACTAAAATTTTTAAGACCGAGAAATGGTATATAGTGGAGAAATGAAAGGGATTAGAGAGAAATTATATGAGTGAGGGATGATGAAGCTTGGTATGTGAGAGCCATTTTATAGGTGCACGGAAGGGTTTGTTTGTTAAAGAAAACCTCAAAGCGTGCTAGAACATATTCTAAACATGTTGAAGTATTTAAATCGTCTGAAATATTCAAAGCGTTAGACGTTTCAGCCCAGAGAATAGTAAATCGTTAGAGAAAGCTCGGCAGGAAAGCCAGGGAGCTTTTCTACTGAGCTTTCTCTAACGAATTTACTATTCTCGACAGAAAGTACCTTTTCGTATGACTGTTGTGCATGTTATTAAGCACATAATCTCGATAAAATTATATGAGTTTTGAATGTGTGATTAAAATTTTTTACATTATACACTATGCAACGAATGTGTGCATTCGTAAAAATAATTCATAGTACGTATTCTCTTTCTCCCTACATAATTCTCTTATAAAAGAGACGTAATTTTCATAACATAGACACACATCAAGTTAATATCAAACAACTCTCTACCTATTTTTTTGTGTTTGTTTATCCAAATCGTGACCGATATTGAAATGAGTCGGTGAGTAAATACGTTATATACTACGATGATCAAATAGGTAATATAGAGTTCGATGTGGTATTTGTAGGAGCGAAGCCCGTGGAATTAGTGTTTAATAGTACCATTCAAATGCATGAGCTACGGACTAGAATCAGGAAGAAAGTTGGTGGATCAAGCCGGGGAAGAATTACGAGGTTGCAATGTAGATTTATTGCATCTGTTGACCCTTATAAGTATAAGCTATTCTATGTAAATAGCGAGATACATCTCAAGACGATCATATAATCGCACATCTTAAGTGGAAATACTATTATTAAGTTATATGTTGAGTTCATTGATACTGATGGATCTAGGCCATCTTCAACCTCAGGGGCGTCCAATACGGGTACCGAATTTCAAGTAAAAAGTCACACTACACAGTTTTACGGTAGGTTTTCTGGCCTCTTTTAAAGCATCTACTACGATATTCTCGAAACAATTTTGGGGAGACACTCATTGGTCTCCAGCATTGATCTATACTTCAGGGATCAATACCGGTTAGGGAATCAACATAACCCAAATGTAGATACTCGAGCTCTACATTCTATCAGTGTATTCAATTTCAACTTTGGCACTGGGTCGATGTTATAGGGCGAAAGTAGTTATACCGATGGATCATCAATATACACTGATCATCAACCTGAAGATTATTCTTACTGACACATGGGTTACAGGAGACGTAATGATCTACTCTTTTCAATGGGGGTCAACGAGGGTACGTCCAACACCATGCTTAAAGGTGACAATGAAGGCGTAGACGAGGAAAAAGATGTAAGTAAGGAAGAAAGGGTTGAACGCAAACAAGAAAGAGGAGTTAGAACTTGAGCCAATCCGGCAGCGCGGTTCAGATTGTTCAGAAGTGGTACTGTTTTCCAAATTGGATCCGGTTACAGTGAAGTCAGAACCTTATGAATCTAACGATGACACATCGGACAATACTTCAAACCCAAATCTGCACATATGAACCTTTACCCCACATGACAAACCTCGACCTATCGGTCAAGGGTTGTTTAAAGTTTTCTCGGCTTCCACACAGAACACTTAACCATACAAGCATAGTTGGTGATGTATGAGTATTGGAAATTGGAATGGAGTACCCCAACAAAGATACTTTTCTTGCTACAATGAAGCGATACAACATCAAGAACAGCGTAAACTACTACGTCATGAAGTCCCGCCCTAAGAAATTCGAAGGATTGTGTGCAACAAAGGACGAGAGGTGTAAGTGAAAAATCATGGCGTCTTACCAGAAGAAACCCGGGCTATAGACGATAGAATAGTATACCAGTCTCCATACATGTGTTGCGATGGGTGCATTTCAGGACCATCCGAGGCTAGAATCGTACATGATTGTTGATATTGTTTTACCGATGGTAAAGGCTAGTCCCTAGATTAAAATACCGATGCTGATTGCGAACATACGTAGTCAGTAACAGTATATTTCAACGTACTACAAAGTATGAGTTGTAAAGTAGAAGGCTATAGAGAAGTTGCATCATGGGTGGGAGGGTTTGTATAACTATATATGGCAATGGTGTTAGGTATTGGATCGGTACGTACCAAGTTCCGTAACCGATCTTGAAACGAGTCTAGGGTACTGTGGCAATCAGATAGTCCCTGGAAAAAGAGTATTCCAGCGATTCTTTTAGACCTTCGAGTAATGTAGAGGGACATTTCAGCATTGTAAGCCTATGGTCCAAATTGACTACACATGGCTATATGGAAAGTATCAGCAGCGTTTGCTTGTTGTTGCTCAGGACGGTAATCGAAAGGTTCTCCTTATAGCGTTTGTAATAACTTTTAGAGAAACTGTAACAGCCCGATTTTGGAGCTAGTCGAAATAGTGGTTTTGGAACCACTAATCCGGGGCCGGAGAAATTATTTTTAATATTAGTTTATGTGTTATAGCATGATTATATAAATGCATGAAAACTTTGGTGAATTAATTTTAGTGATTGCATGCTTACTTTTGAAAAAGGACTAAATCGCATAAAGTGCGAAAGTTTTGTTCTACAAGCTAAAGGTGTTAAATAGCTATGGAATACTAAAGTAAAGGTCCTTATTGAGTAAATAGACCAATAAAATTATGGTGGATGGAAATGGAAATTTTAATTGGAGACAAAGTCATAAAATTAGGTAACATTAGGTGACTTGTCTAATAATAAAATAAAACAAAAAGAAAAGGCTATCATCTTTTCTTCTCTCCATCGATTTTTCTCCAAGAAAACAGCCTTGGAAGCTTGAAAATTTTCAGCAACTTACAACCCTTGCAAGTAAGTCATTTTGATGGTCATTTTTATTGATTTTTGTGTTTTTGGAACCCTTGTAGCTTAATCTAGCTAATAAGGGGACTATTTTGCACTATGGTTAAAATTATAGGGTTTTTCCATGAGTGAATTAGTGTTGTTTGCTGAATTTTTATGGAAAAAATGAATCTTAGTTTTTTAATAAACAATTTTTGTGAAAGGATTTTTCATAAAAACACCTAAAAGGACCATTTTGTAAAAATTACAAAATGGGTAGTAAATGTATGAAATAATTGAAATTGTGAGTTTCTATAAGTAATAAAGGTTCAGCTAGGCTTGTTAAAGGAGGAAATTTAATTACGAGCCTAGAGGCAAAATCGTATTTTTGTGAAAGTCTAAGGGCAAAACGATAATTGTCAAAGTAGGAATTTTGGAATGTCTTGATTAATGTGGTGATTAAATTAGTAAATTTTGTCATGATAGATAAAAAAAACAGAGTTTGGACTTAGACTTGGGGAAAACCAAGCTATTGGACTAAATCGAATTAGTCGCCCATATTTGTATACCGAGGTAAGTTGTACATAAATAATACAACTCTATTGTTATTATTCATTAAACAATTGATATTGCATAAAATGTTTGATTATTGTTATGAATATCTTAATGAAATTTGATGTGGTGTACTTCCTGTTGAACCTTAGGAATAGATTGGATATCCACGCCATGACATTTGGGTGATATGTGTGCTAGTGTAAAACCATGTCTGGGACATGGCATCGGCCACATTATGAGAGCCAGTGTAAGACCATGTCTGGTACATGGCATCGGTATTAAGATGAGAGCTAGTGTAAGACCATGTTTGGGACATGGCATCGACCTCGATATGTGAGCCAGTGTAAGACCATGTCTGAGACATGGCATCGGCATCGTACCCTCTCGTGTTAGGCTTGTCGAGTACCGTTTGGTATTCCAACTGGTTCAATGGGTAATTTAAAGCTTGTGTTAAAAGTGAGAAAAGTTACGACTATGTTGTAAGTGATACAGGTACCTACACGAAATTCATAATAAATGAGCTCAATTTATATTGTATAACTAGTAAGGATGAAAATGAGTAAGTTATGCCTTAAATCATTTGAGAACTATGTGCAAGTTTATAATGCGTTATGAGTATGATAATGCATGGTAATTTTTATTAATTATTTATATGTGACTTACTAAGCTTTATGTTTACTCCCTCTCTTTTCCATTTTCTTGTAGTGCCGCCAAGCTAGCTCGGGGATCAACAGACGTCGGAGGCGTCGATCACACTATCAATCTGAACATTTGGTATGGTTAGATGTATCATTTTGAGTATGGCATGTTTAGGGGCTTGGTCCTTTGTCAAGTGTCATATTATTTTGGCCAAATGTGTTAGCTTGTCTTGAAGATTAATTCATTTTGTATAAGGCCATGGATGATGGTAATACTTGTTATTGATACATGAAAATGATGATGTTTTTCATGAGTGTGCAATTTGCACAGTGAAATATATGGTGTGTTAATGCATGAATGAGTAGGTTGCATGATTGGATTGATAAAGTATGTGATAAGTTTTGCATGTGAATGGAGTGTAGTGGCCTTGATGTGTGTATGTCTTGGATGTGGCTTATGTTGGTGCAAGTAAGAGTGGCAAAAGGGTTTGGTAAATAGCCTTGTTTTTGTCTACATAGGTAGACACATGGGCGTGTGTCTAGGCCGTGTGTGACAGACGATCTGCCCCATGGGCGTATAGTCTGGCCGTGTGTCCCCTGCACCTTAATTTGGTAAAACAGAATGTCCAGTAGTAACCACACGAGCTGAGGCACGACCGTGTATCTCAACTGTATTGATGACACGGCCATAGTACATGGGCATAAGCCCAGGCCATGTGAAGTCTGCACCTTAAATGCAAAATTAAATTCACCACACGGCCTAGCACACAGCCGTGTGACCTTTTTGGGTTGATGACGTTAGAAACAGAATGTCAAGGTTTTTACACACGAGCTGAGATACGGATGTGTCATGGCCGTGTGTGGGACACGAGACATGGACACGGGCGTGTTTCAGATCGTGTGACATCCTGACTTCTCACGAAGCACAAGTTAGGCTCGCGCATGGGCTAAGGACATGGCCAAGCCAGCTACACGGTCGTGCCCCAAGTCCATACGGGCGTGTGCCCCTATTTAGTCATTAGCCCAAAATATACTTTCGACTGGCTGCCTTTTTCCCTAAGAGGGAGTCAGCATATGCTGGACAAATAGGTGACGACGGTACATTCTGTGATGATGTGATGAAAAAGATTCAGTGAAATACAACAAGAGCAAACATAATGTATGTAGTGTGCTACTCACGTCGTAACCTCGATTTTCAAGTCATTAAGAGTATGCTAGGCCCGACTAGGAAATGTTAGGTGCATCTTATCGTGTGAACCTAACAGAAGGGACCTACGATTGTGGGAGCTTTTAAGCACTTTGGTTCTCATGTGTACATGCAATTCCGCATGTGGGAACATACGAATTGAGTACACACCTTACATTAACGATGTCTACCGACTATAATGCATTCAAAGTGTGTGGAGTCCTGAATCCCCACCCGTCTCAAATAAGAGTATGTGGCCACCTGTATCTAGCGCGTCGTTCGAGTTGGTGCCAAATAAGTACCTAGTTGCGTCTCAAAAAGTTGCCCGAATTCCACCTGGATAAGGAACAATATGGGTATTCGGAAGAGGCATAATCAATAGAAATTATGGGGGTACTGTGGAAACCCAAGGCATACGAAGCCTACTTGTTTTCTGTACAGGGAAACGTTGGGGCCCTAGGGTCGATAAAATTGCTTTCAACCAAATTTCATATGGTATTAAGTGTTTGTTGTATTTAGTATAACTATAAAGGTCGATGTTTCATATTGCGATTGGTTTTAAGAACATACAATTTGTTTAGTTGTTAAAAATAAGGTAAATCCAAAAAAATTCATATTTAAAACAATATGTCGATAATAAAATCTAAAATTTGTTATTTATCGATAAAACATAGATAATAATAATGACAAGTGGTTTGTTTGAATGAATAACCTTAGTTTTTTTATTTATTTATGACATGTTTATACTTACATTAAAAAGATTTAAAGAAAAAATACAATCAATGGTGTTGTCGGGGAGAATGTGTGCCACAAGGCGGTGGATGGCAGTCGCAATGAGGATTTCTGCGTACAACCTGCCGTACCATCAGAGGTGCATCCAATGGTGTATCTGGAAGTGTTGGCCTGTAGACTACCTCCTCCTCCTCCTCGTCATCGCTTGAGTGCGTAGCTAGCACGACCCTCTAGGCGATGGTATCTTCGAGATTAGAACTGTTATCATCTTCCTCCGTGGTCGATTGCTGCATCATCCTTGCCTGCCATCATGTATCCGTCATTCCCTCGTCCACTGGTTGTGACAATAAGCCATCCCCGTAAAATAGTGATGCACACGGTGTTTGGGTCAATATAGGCGTAAAACCATAAAGTGCCCCAAATCCCAGGTACATTGAAAAGGTACTGGGCATCAACATTGCCATCGACTGCTGATGTGTGCTTGTATCGATTCTGGTGGGTACGTTGATAACTGTCCCGACACGGGGTTCAGCATTGACATCTGTGTAGGGGTGTAGTATATAAAAGACATTGGTAGAGCAAAATATGTACCTGGAGAAACAGAAGAACTGGCCACGTGTGGCGATGGTCCGTAGTGTAATGGTGTTTGTGAACAAAACACAGGGTTAGTTAATTGAATGGGGATACCTGGAGGGAAGTGACTCATATATTGCGTAGCCATAGGCAGCACATCTTCTGCCAGAGCGGATGCCGAACCTGTCATGCAACCGTGTGCCTTCCTAGTTTGCTGTGGCAATCAATGTGACCTCTTTGCCCAAATTCGTCGACTCCTCTCCTCCGGTAATAGCAGATACGACTTATCGAAGGCTCTGAATCATGTCAAGTAATCATCAACTGCTACCATGTCCGCTAAGAAAAATTGTTTACGAACGGGTATGGTTTGCATCCTACGACCCCATACCTAGATGTGCTTCCCGTGTCGCATCGGCCAGTCGATGTTGTCCTTCCCCCACATGTCCACCTTGTACAGTTCCTTCAGGTCTTGCAGTGGCAACGAAATTCGTTGCCTCCACTAGAACTGCCTCAACACTTAATCCGAATCATGCATTTCCACCGTTGCATACACTATCAATGGCACTTTTGCACCCACATCTGTCGATTTCTCAACACTTCCAACGGGATGCAGGTTATGACAATAATGTTGGCGTACGTAATACATTCAAACTGATAAGAAAAATTGTAAATATCGTTATTTGTGAATTTTTTTTACGAATCATTATGTAAATAGGTTTGAAAAAAATAGGTAACTAACCTCAATTTTTGACCTTGATCTAACAACAGCCTAATATCTTCTAGAACCTCGGGTAGTCCCACGTAGCTCGGCCCATGGTTCCAGCTGTATAAGTTATATGTTAGTCGAAACTTATAATAATAAAAATTATTGTACAAACTACGTATTTGTTAATAAATGATGTTTACCTCATCACCAACGAGAACATATATGGGTCGGTCACCTTGGGACATAGAAACGGTAGTCGCTACCAGGCCCACGACTATAGCAGGAGTAAACAACCACCGATCGACGTTGGCCTCAGATTTATGGCCTAACATATCTCCCGATATAACGTGGAAAATACGACAGATCCCCAACTTAGTTTCCCATAGTCATTAAAGTCCATTAGATGTAGTATCCACCTTACGTGCACCAAATTTTGAGATTTTTCGGGTATTAAAATGCCCCCTATTAACTTCATGATGTATGCTTGGGCATATTGTTGTATCACCTCCTCCGTTCAATCTTCAGGGTCTTTAGGGAGCTCGTTGAAATTATCTTTCAACCAGTTCATCGATATCTGACCACCTTCAAACTTGTCTGGGACCTTCAACAATAGTGATTGATAGAGGGTCACTTTGTTCGAAACAATCCCGGATCCCGTGAAGACTGGCCAATCCACTGGCAGACCGAGTTGTAGCACTATGTCTTCAGGTGCGATTGTACACGTGCCGCATGGAAGGTGGAAAGTGTGTGTTTCAGGCCTCCATCTTGCCACCAATGTGCTAATTTGTTGCAAATCAAGTTTGTAGCCCTCGGGCATACGAGATGCATGTAAGAATCCAACAGCTTGCAAGTGGCCACGAATTTTAGGAATCACATGCTTTCCCATATTATGGATGAAGCCCTTCAGAACACGATCATCTGCCTATTTACAAAAAAAAAATTATAATTATAATTTTAAAAAAATTAAATTTAACATTATTGAAATTAACGAAATTTAAATTTTGGTCTTACCATTACTAATTGGGCAGTGGAAATATGCTTGTCGTCGAGGCGGATTAGGGAGGTGGTCATTTGTGAGAAATCGATTTAAAAGAATAAAAAATAGATAATTAAAAAAAACAATATTTTTATTTAAAAATATTGAAAATTATTAGAAATGAGAGACTTGAGAGGGTTTGAGAGAATTTGAGAGAGTTGAGAGAAGGGTGTGAAAAAAAATGAAATTTGAGGGCTATTTATAGGGTAAAAAAAGTTACCGTTAGGGTTTTAAAATTTTTTATCGTTGGCGACAACATTCAAAAAGCCGTTGGGATTTGATTGTTAGCTGGAAAGCGCGGCCAACTAGGCACCTTTTCCATAAAGCTTGTCCAGTTAGACGTGCTTTTTAACAAAATTAATCTATAACCCTAATTAAATTTAAAACTGATGCAAAACCCTAATTTAAAAAAAACAACCTATAAGTCTTATTTTGCCCAATATTCCTTGCATAATATATACAAATAATTTATATTATATAACTCAAAATAGTCCATTCTTTTCCTTAAAAAGAGAAATAGTTTAGTCCATTATTTTCCTAAAAAAAGAAATAGTTTGTTTTTCTTTAAAAGTACACTCGAGCTACTAATAATATTTCCAAAGAAAATTAATATTACTAACCAAATAAAAAAAATTTCCTAGAAAGATTTCGTTGAAGAATTTTTTTATAGGAAATAATATATAAATAATTGAATTAAATAATTTTTATATAAATTATTTGGTAAAGAATTATCGTTTTATTTGATAATTAGCTCATAGTTAATAATTGATTACTGTTTGCAATGATTGGTTTGATCAACTAATTTTATTAACTATTTATTTAAAAGTGTTTGATAAAACTCAGTTGATAGCCGAAAGTTGATATGTGTAAAATGACAAATAAGAGTATGATACATTTTATTATTAAGTATTTATTTATAATATTTTAGTCTTTATTGGGTGAAATTATTGAAACAAAACACTATTACCAAGGAATTTAAACATCCATTATGGGAATTAATTATTGAATATTTTTGAAAATTTAAAAAAACAAATTTCTTAAGTTCCATATTTGCAAATATTAATTTTGTGGAAATTGATAAATATTAATAGTGTATCAATATAATTATAAACTATATTCTTAGTGATAATTATGTCATGTTTTTAGTATGTAAATTAGTGATAATTATGTCACACTCTAAATTAATTTGTCATGTAACAGATTTCAATTAATATAAAGTTGCATAAGAAATCATTTTACATAAGTAAATTGAAAATAAATTAAGAGTAAATATTCAAAAAATAGATAATATCCAAACAAGTAAAAACAAATATTTAAGAGACATGATTACAGAACGTTGTCGTCTACTGATATCTTGGCACCCCTATTAGACTTAAGAGCATGTGGCAAAGGGAGTAATTTTTGAATAAATATAGTCAGATATGTCATTCTACATATCTCATTCCCAATCAGCTGTGAAAAATGTTGCCTGTCCTTGTATGTTTTTTTGTTTGGAGCTTTTAGGTTTTAAGTCAATAAGCTCTTGCAAAACTCCATTTACACACACTACAATTAGAAAGTTTGACTACCCAATCATCTATAACTAAATAAAAATCTAAAACTCTGTTTACCAAAAATCCCTATAAAATTTTAATTTAGCTAGTAATTTATTATATAAATGGTTTATTAAATAATTATTTAAACTCTACTTGATTAAATATAAATTAGAAATAAAATAAAAAATAAATTATGTGTAATAAAAAATAAAATAAAGGCCATGAGTGGTCCTTGCATTATATTAAAAAGCACATTATTTTATAATCCTAAAAGATGGAAAAGGAAAAATGTGTGGTGAGCATGGTAAAAGAAAGAAATGCACCGGAGACTGGACCCATAAAAAGGACAAAAATATAAATTATAACCGTTTATTCGTTTAGTCAAAAAAAAAAAAAAAAAAAAAACCGTTGATTCGTGGTTTCTCTTTTTCTTTTTCAAGAATACAATATAACGAAATTAAATAAATCCAAGTTTAATGTAGGCTTTAGTCCTTGAAGTAACTTTTTTTCACTTTGGTCCTTAAAGGTTTTTTTTACTCATTTCAGTCCCTAATATTATTAGACATTTCTAATTTAATCTCTAACGCTATCAGACGTTTTTAATTCAGTCCTTTAAATGTTACAAAAACAGTTAGGATATCCAATCGATCATAAATTGCCATGATGTATATGATAATATCACGATGAAATTATCATTTAGAAAAAACCTAAAAACTATTTTTAAATAATTATAAATATATATAATTGTTTGAAAATTTAAAAATATGTTAGAATTTTTAAAAATTGTAAAAAATAATAAAAAACTATCAAAAAATTTATAAAAAACTAGAAATTGTAAAATATTGTAAAAATTATAAAATTTATCAAAAAAATTGTAAAATATTGTAAAAATATTAAAAAACTAAAAAAAAAACTAGAAAAAATTGTTGTATCTTAAAATAAAGTACACCTTCGGTAATCAATTTAAAATATTAAAAATTTGATAGAAAATTGTATATCTTAATACAATCAATTTTTATAAAAGTTGAATACATTTTTACATCAAATTTTTAATATTTTAAAATACATAAATTTAGTACTTTACTAGTATTACCGGCATCATGTTTATTTGATTCGATTCAGGGATTAAGCTTTCTTCATCCATCATCATGCTCATGCTCTTTTTATTTTGTATCAAAGCTCTTTAGAATGGTCAAACATTCACCAATAATTCTTAAGATATTAGTCTAGAGATTAATAATAAGTCTTGAGATAGTAAAAAATATTTGGAATAAATAAAAATATTATTTATTTGCAATAACATTATTTTTCATTATTTGAATAATTTGAAAAGAAAAACTTATCAAATTTATCACTTAAAATTATATACTAATTTTAAATTTTGATTAATTGAATTATAAAATATGTAACACCCCTAACCCGTATCCATCGCTGAACTAGGGTTAAGAGGCATTACTGATCATTTTAAAACATTTCATATCATTTTACAACACAAAGTCAATCATATTCAAACATATCATAAATATAAACATATAGTCCCTTAATAAGGTCTACAAGACATTAAACACATGTTAGATAGGGGTTGGGACTAAACTGAACACATACGAAAATTTTCAGAAATTTAAAGATTTTTCAAAATTGCAGAGATCACACGCCCGTGTGGGTAGGCTGTGTGAGGACGCCCGTCCATCCAAGACGTGGCAAAACAGGGCACACGGCCTGAGACACGCCCGTGTGCCTCACCCGTGGTCGACACTGACTTGCACCACACGGCCAGTCACACGCCCGTGTGTCCAGCCCGTGGTCGAGCCTGACTTATTTCAATTGGCAAACTTAAACAACACGGTTGAGCCACACACCCGTGTGCTCAACCGTGTGGGCAATTATAGGCCATTTACAAGGCAAAACTTGCCTCCCACACTTAGGATCACCTACAAGCCTCAAATCACATGCATTTATACTTAAATTGGCAATCAAAACCTATCAATATATGCACCAATTAATCATCAACTACATCATCTATTTTCATACCCAATTTTCATCTCAAATAAGTTCATCAAAAATACCAATTTCTCATCCCAACTCTTATAAGTCAAGCATCAAATAATCCTTATCACAAGTTCACATTAAACCATCATTCTCATCAACCAATTCAAGCATGAAATAAAGCTTTTTCGTTTTTATTTCTAACACTAATATTAGAAAGTGAAGAAAGTGAGGTTTTTATAGTTGAAATAAAATGAGTTGTATTTTTAGTTGTTTTATTAATTTCTTTCTTGATTTGATTCATTATTGTGAATGAAGTTCTCAATCATTTTTTTTCTTGATTCAAGAAAAAGTTGGGTATTGGTTCTTGGAATATTAATGATATATAAAAGAATATCCATGTATATCTTTTCAATGAAAAATTTTATAAAAAAATTGAATTTCCGGATTAATCGAATATTTATTCTTTTTACTATTTGCCAAAATTTTTTTGATGATTCTAATATTTTATCCTGATAACTTATTTTGTTAGAACTACTATTTATTTCTTGAGTTAGAAATTCGTTTTTCTTGTCTTTTATAATTAGAATTTTTTGTATTTGATTTTTGATTGTGTTTGTTTATACCACATTCATCATTTTCATAACCTTTATATAAGAACCAACATCATTTAATTTCCAAGCCATATCACATGGCAAGGTCCAAAACATTTCAAAACATACCATAACTTCTAGCCTATACATGCCATATACCTAATATATACATCTTTCAAAAGTACCAAAATAGATAGCCGATAGTGTGATTGAGTATCTGACGACCCCCAGATCCAAGCTAGCTTTAAAGACACTGTAAAACAGAGAAAAACACTTCACACAGTAAGCTTTAAAGCTTAGTAAGTTCGTAATATAATACATATTACTCAAAAATACAATATCAATACATAAATAAACCATCACTTAGATAGTTTCACAACTAAACATAATATCATCCTCCACCATATACTCACACATCCATCTATTCAACCTTAAACATTATCATCAACCACATAGGTTTGAAACATACCTTTGCCAACACTTAGTTAACAAACGTTCTTGCTATTCAATGCTCGATACCATAATTTATTCACTGTTCACTATCTCTTCAATTCAATCGCACACTTAGTGCCCAATTCATAGTCGAAGCTTAAATAACATCGCACACTTAGTGCCATAATATAAAACCAAACTTAATTCGGTATCGCACACACAGTGCCAAACCAAAAGCCGGAGCTTCTATTATTTCGCACACACAGTGCTAATCATCTCAGTCTCATTTCCAAATACGCACATTTAGTGCCACCTAACTCGATTCCACACATAGCATTACTAATTCAATAATCATATAATTCATTTCATAGCATTTAAACATAATTTAAGAACACGTATTATATCCGAACTTACATCGAATGTCGAAGTATCAAAACGAGTCGATTAATCGAGTACTTTATCTTTGCCTCGATCTCGATCTCAATCCAAATCCCTCTTTTCTTGATCTATACATATTCAAATTTAACTCATTCAACAACCTATTCATTCAATTTAGTCCAAACACACATATTTAGGGTATTTTGCAAAATAGCCCTCACAATTTCACATTTCGACACTTTAGTCCCTATTTCATAAAATCATCAAATTCTCATAATTTCTTTTCACACATGCCTAGCAGAATTTTCCTTGTATTCATACAAGCCCATATATTTTGTTTATTTCACATTTTAGTCCTTCAATTTACACTTTTCTCAATTTGACCCAAAATAGCCAATTTCACCAAAAATCCGAAAACAAAATATGTTAACCCAACATTAAAGTTTCATATTTCACCAACTATCAACACAAAGTTCAAGCATTCATCAATGACACTTCTCAAAATCATCAACAATTTCAAAAATTAAAGCATGGGCTTGATAATACACTAAGCAACAATCAAGAAAATGTAGAAATTATAAAAAAAGGAGCTAAAAACACATACCAATTGAAGCTCGAGCTTGCTGAAACCTTCAAACCTCATAAAATCTCCTTTCTTTTCTAATTTCAGTGGAATAAGATGAGAATATGGCCATCTAATTTGTTTTATTTTAATTATATTAACATTAAAAATCAAATACCAAATTTACCCTTTTTAGTTTCATTTAAAATCCACTAACCTTAACCCATTTTCCATCCATTCTTTTAATGGTCTATTATCAACATAAGGACTTCTCATTTAAAAAGCCATGCCAAATAAGCACTTTAACAATTAGCATACAACTTTTACATTTTATGCGATTAAGTCCTTTTTGCAAAATTAAGCACACAATCGACAAAATTTTCACACGAAATTTTCACACATGCTCAATCACATATTGTAAATTCCAAAAATAATTTTAAAATATTTTTCCGACCTCGGATTTGTGGTCTCGAAACCACTATTCCGACTAAGGTCTAAACCGGGCTGTTACAAAATAATTATTATCACAATATCCTTTCAAGAGATAATGATCTCGTTCAAGCTCTAGAAAATGTGATCTTTAAGTTTTTTTTTGTAAGTTTTTATATTTTTATATTGATAGTGTAATTTTATAATCTTTCTATTTTTTAAATTTTTTTATAAAATTTTCATATTTTAAATATTTTTCAAGGTTTTTCAGATGTTATGATGTCATCGTATGACACATGACAACATATGATTAGTTAGATATCCTAGCAGATAGTTTTTAACGACTAAAAGACTAAATTTGGAACGTCTAAAAATGTTTGGGACCAAAGTAGATAAAAAAGCTTTAAAAACTAAAGTGAGAAAAGTTATATATTTTAAGGTCTAAAGTGAGCGTTAAGCCATAAATCTATAAGAGAATCCAGACATTATATATGTGCATGAAAAGATCCATTAGTTTGAATTTTGATATCTATATTTATACATATATATAATTTGTTTGACCAAGTTCATCACTTCAATTTTTTTTTTTTAATAAAGGATTGAGTGAATTAATATAATGACATTTTCTGTCTTCTAATATTTTTATATAACTGAAAAGCCTATAGCTAAATTATTAATTAGTTTTTTTTATAAATATAAATTCAATATTAAAATTTTCTTTCACCCGTGATAAAATCTCTCGGGGATAGTCCTACTCTTAGATTGATCTTTCTTTTTTTTTCTTGAAGATGAACCTCTGCCATTACTCGACACAGATCTCCTTCGCCATATACTATCAAGAAAAAAAATAGTGGATTTAGGGTTTAGGTTTTCACATTGAGGTGTAAATTTAATTGGTATTTTGTTTGAAAATCTTCAGGGGTTCCGATATTCTTCTAAAAATTTATCTGTATCCTTTTATTTTCTCATACGTTCCTTTTTATAGAAATTTTTTAGAGTTTTAGATCATCCATAACTCTTCTTTCTTCCTGTTTAAAATTTGAAATTTGCTCCATCTTTAGGTTTAAAATTTGAAAAGAAATCTCTTTATTATCTATATTAGCTTAATTTATTATTTAGATACTTTTTAATATATTTCTATATATAATTTATTTAATTTATTTTTAATTTTTAAAAATCATAGTTTACTTATGATAATTTATTTAAAATTACTCAGATAATTTATTGTTTAGACAATTATTTAGATAAATTTATTAAGAATATAATAATAACTTAGATTATTTAAATCATTTATAGTTTATTTATACATTTTTTAGACAATATATTAAATATGTTAATTTTAAATAAATTATTTATGATTGTACAATAAAATAAAATAAAATAAAAATATTAAAATGTTAGTATATTTTAAATAATTAAAATATCTAATTATTTTTTATAATTAAAATAATTACTAATTAAACATCAAAATTATTAATATATTATATTTAATGCACGTGCAATATTATAAAAATAATATATTAAATATGTTAATTATATTATATTTAAACCAAATTATTAATAAATATTAAACACCAATATTATATTATTAATAATTTAAATTTTATATTTTTATGATATTAATAAATTATTAATTAAACTCAATCATATTAAATTATTTATATATTTTTTTTGTATAAATTTAGATAATTTAGGTTTAATATTAAAATTTTTAGTAGTTTGATTTAATACCCGTACAATGCATAATTATAAATAATTAAAATACTTTTAATCTAGACATCCAATTTTTATTACTAATCCAAATTTTATTTAAGTATTGTAATTTGAAAAATAATATATTTATTAGAAATATATTTTATTTCAAATTATATTTGCTTTGTAGTAAATATATTTCATTTGTCCAATTTTTAATTATTTATCATGTTATTTATAGTATTTTATTTATAGATTTAGCTAAATAAAAATAATATAATTTTATATTTAAAATATTTTGGAAGGATAATTTGAGAAGAAATATATAAAATAATTTCTGAAAAAATTAAATGGATAACGAAAAATTAAATAGATTATCTAAAAAAGTATAATAAAAAAAAGGAAAATGTGTCATTTGTCACAAAATCAAGTTGTATACCTTGGATAATTTATTAAAAAATACCCTTTTTTTTCAAAATTTACTGAAATGGACCTATTCATTAATTATTTACCAGAATGGGTCATTTCCCCTGAAGACGCGTCCACATCAGCGCGATTTCAAGTGATGCAGCAGGAAAATGTGTCCCCGAGGGAGCGTTTTATGCCACATCAGCACAAATCGCGTCCTTGAGGGCGCGCTTTGCTGATGTGGCAAAAACGCTCCCTCGGGGACGCGTTTTGCCCTCCACCTTACGATAGGTTTTTAAGCTATTTTTAGGGTTAGAGTTAGGGTTTTTGGGGTTTTAGGGCTAGGGTTTTATGTTTTAGGGTTTGAGGGGTTAGAAAAAAAAAATATCAGCAATATAAAAATTATTTGTTTTTTTCTTTACAGTAGTATCAGGTAAAATAATTTAGAGAATACGTTTCTGAACAAATAGTAACCAAAACGCTTCAAGCAGGATGCATTTCAGTAAGAGTACTGAAAAAAGCTCCCACGTGGACGCTCTTTTGCTACAGTAGTCTCGGGCAAAATAATTTTGAGAAGACGTTTCTGAGCAAATAGTGACCAAAACACTTCAAGCAGGATGCATTGTCAGCAAGAGTACTGAAAAAAGCTCCTATATGGACGCTCTTTTGCTACAGTAGTCTCTGGCAAAATAATTTTGAGAAGACGTTTCTGAACAAATAGTGACCAAAACGCTTCAAGCAGGATACACTGTCAGCAAGAGTACTAAAAAAAGCTCCCACGTGGACGCTTTTTTGCTATAGTAGTTCCTATTTGTCCTTAAACTATAAATGAGCCAAATTTCATTCTCAGGTTGCATAATAGAAATTGAGGCAAAAGTAAAATAGAAACTGAAGATGAGTGAACGTATTAGTGCTGTTATTTACTATGATGGTGAGGTTTGTGACACCGAAAATGGTGTTATTTTTTTATTGGAGAACACAGCGCGACTGTTTTTTAACTAGAACATAGATTTGACAGAACTTCGCAAAAGAATTAGGCGTAAAGTCTTCAGAACAACGCCAATGAAATTTTAGTCTATTAAGTATAGATTTTGTGCTTCGGTTGATCCCGTGAGATATGACTCATTCGACATCAAAGGTCCTCGGAGCTTGGAGGCAATGGTGGAGACTCATCTTGCCAGTGGATCACTCTATCTTGAGGTATATGTACAATTTTCATCGCCAAGTGATCTTCCTTCGACTTCAACATCTACTGTTGTTTGAGGAGAATACACGACCCCAAGCTGACACTCTGTTAGTGGGAGGCAGAATACGGAAGCACCCATGTTTGGTGGTAGTATGGAAAACACAACCCCTGCACGTCACTCGGTTGGTGGATGGGACATGCATATCCTTCCTTCGACGTTCGATGCTAGAAATACGTATTGAGGAACGTCATCAAATTCTAGTGGGTGGCAATCCACATATGATTGGGGACGTTATGAAAGTTGTTTAAGAAGGGATAATGTACTGCCCACGACATCCACCAGCGAGGGGACCTCGTTCGTTGCAGATGATGGTGGGTCGGATGATGAGTCCGATGTGGATCCACCTCGAGAGCCCGACCCCGATGATGCAGAAGTTGCATTATTTTCTAAACCGAAGCTTGTTTCAACCATACTTGAAGATGTTGAAGGGGGTTCAGATGAAGAAGAAGAAGAAGAAGATCTGGGATTCAGGGCGTACTCCCCTCCAGCCCACATGCATAATGTCAATCTATCTCAAGACGATACATTGGAGTTTCCTAAACTACCACACAGAAGGCGTGACCGTACAAGTTCGTCGCTGGATTCAGGTGAATTAGAAGTTGGTAAAGAGTTTTCCAACAAGGATAGTTTTCTTGGTGCATTAAAACAATATAGCATCAAGAACGGGGTTAACTACAACGTGGTTAAAGCCAAACTTGATAAGTATAAGGCCAAGTGTGCAGTGCAAGACGGTACATGTTCATTGAAAATCATGGCCTCGTTGAGGAAAAGGACAGGCTTGTGGGAGATTAAAAACTACAAAGGTCCACATACATGTCTTGCCAGTAATGTACCACAGAGTGTTCAAAGTTTTTGAATAATACTGATATTACGTAATGTTGCATTATTTAACGTACTTCGTTGACCGGTGTTTCACAAGATCATCCCAAGATTGATTCAGATATGTTGGCTAACTTAATAATACCGACGGTGAAGGCGGATCCCAAGACTTCAGTTTCGGCCTTAATTGCCAACATTCATAGCCAATTAGAGTACACGCCCTCTTACCGGAAGACTTGGATAGCTAAGCATAAGGAGTTGGAAAAGTTGCATGGTCGGTGGGACGCTTCATATAATGAAGTGTGGCAGTGGTGTCAAGTGCTGGAAAGATATGTCCCAGGCATCATAACAGACCTTAGAATGGAACCGTGCCCGTCCAACTCTGATGGCCGGCATCAGGCCTTGGGACATAGGCCATGGCAGGCTTCATAATGCACAGTAGGCCAGGCTTTGGATGGCGTGCTGACCATTAATATGTTAACTTTTATTTTTTTAAAATATAAAAATTAAATTATAATTGAAATATTAAAAACAACATTTATTTTATTAAATGAAACAATATAAAAAAGTTTATACAAATATATTAAAAAAATCAATGTTGGTGCCGGTCGGAGTCAGTGCCACATGGGGGTAGTCGACGGTTACGCGCTGGATTCTTCCTTGTTCTAGCTTTCGATTGGGGTTGTGGTTGCTCAGGCGGGGATTCTGGTTCCTCCAGCAGGGGGTCTGGTTATGGGTGTTGGGAGGATGACCCACCTTGATAAAATATTGACTGTGGAGGTGTTTGCATCATCCGTGGCGGAAGTGTCTGAATCCCATAAGGCGAAGGAGATTGGTAAAAAGAAGAGCTCCCCGACGGCGGCTCGTGTGATCCCTCATGCGACGGTGGCCTACAAATCGGCTGGCTAGTAGGAATAGTCAGGAACGGACTCAAACTGGGCCATTCCAACCTGCCATTGGACTGGAAAAAGGAAACATATAAGGGTTAGGATATATATAAGGCCTAGGATACGCACCTGGCATAACCGGAAAAGGCTGTGGTGTGGGTTTCGTCGACTGAAGTGTTGGGCCCAATGATTGTGTGGGCGCTGTTGATGGGCCCGGTGATTGTGTCGGCACTGTTGATGGGCCCGTCCCATCATTCCTTCTCCTTAGATTTAAAGGGCTTCGTCGTTCCCTTTGTTCACGAAGTTGCCATCGCCTCTCCTCTTCTGATAGTAAATACGACTTGCCATGGATCCTAAACGATGGCATGTATTCCGGCATGCAGGCTAACTCAGGAACGATGATCGATTCTCGAGTAGGTATATAATCATACCGGTTTTCCCACAATTCGATATATGCTGACCAAAATCTTGGCCAATTCGTATGCAACTGCCATAAGTCGGCGTTGTGCTTATCATCGAGCACCTCAGGTGCCACGGGAATCGATTGTCAGAATCCAAATTGATGCAGAACCCGATCTGACTGGTGCATCTCCACGGTGGCATAGTTGACCAATGGCACCTTCCCATGCTAAATGTTCGGATTTTGAAAGAACTCTTTCGGAATTACTACCCGAATTGACGGATCCTCGTATGGTGTCCACTTAAACTATATTAACATGATACAAATATTAGTTATATACTAAATACTAAATACTAAATATTAAATACTATATACGAAATATGAAATACGAAATATGAAATACGAAATACAAAATATGAAACAACTATTTTATTACGAAAATATATTTTATATAATACTTGTGCTTCCGACCGTTGCTCTAATATAAGTCGTATATCTTCAAGCGAGGTAGGTATTCCAACATAACTCGTCGAATGGTTCCACATAATTAAATAAATTTTTAGCATACAAATTATATTTTAAACCTACGTAATAACTGTAAAATCTAATATTAAATTTACATCGTTATGAGTGAGAATGTATATGGGTGGTCCACTCGAGGACGTAAAAATAGAAAGCGAAACTGTGCCCATGATTGCAGTAGTGATAGGCAACCTCTGATTTTCGCTTTATTCGGCCGCGTCGCCCTGTACATCTCCCTATACAATTTTGCTAGCACGACAGACCCCTAACTGTAGCACCCCTAACCCGTATCCGTCGCCGGATTAGGGTTACGGGGCATTACTCGCCTAACCACAAGTCGACACACTCATATAAATATTATTACATTAATTAATGCATGATATCACGATCAAACATGTACTTTCATTTTGTTCTTTATTCTTAGTATTGAAACGTTAATAAACATACCACAACTAATATCATTTACATCACTTAAAAACACCTTTCATTCAAATAGCAAAAACAATATTCATTTGATCATTTCACATACTATAATCGAATATGTATGTTTATCCTTATTCAACTTATACCAATCAAATAGATATAATTATTCATTCTGTAACACCCCTTACCCGAGACCGTTGCCGGAGTCGAGCACGAGGTATTACTAGACTTAACTTACTAGTTCTGGGCATAAAAATTGAAACTGTCCGTCTGTGTCATGTTCACTAAATTAATTATAACTTGAGTTACGAAACTTGAAATCTAGATCCGTAGATTTTCCTTGAAACTAGACTTATATATCTTCTTACTATAATTTTTCCAGAATTTTTGGTGTGACCAATTAGTACAGTTTATTAGTTAAAGTCTCACCTATTACACAGTTCGACAGTTCTGACCTCTCTTCACTAAAAACCAATTATCTCATAATATACAACTCTTTTTCCTACACCATTTTTTTATATAAAAATAGACTCAATAAGCTTTAATTCTATATCTCATGCACAACCTAATTCCATTTATACTATTTTTGGTGATTTTTCAAAATCCCATCACTGCTGCTGTCCAACTATTCCCCTGCATATAATTACATAATTTCTTTAAAACAACTATCAACTAGGCATTTCATAACATCCAAAACATGTTCTTAATTAACCATTTTAATGGTTAATCATTACCAAGCATTTACAAGCCAATATTAATCCATATCATAAGGTCATACACACAAAATGGCTAAGTCCCTATACATGCCATAACTTAAAACGTTCGAGTCACAAAATACCAATATAATCTTTTGATAGTGTGTAACGATCTCCGACGTCCTTTCGATCCCCGAGTTGGCTTGTAATACTATAAAAAAATTAAAGAATGGGAGTAAGAATAAAGCTTAGTAAGTTTACATGTAAATAGATAACAACATTCTTAATGAATTATCTTATTCTTTTCTTATCAAGATCACTTAAGCTTTTAATTCAATATACTTAAACTTGTATTCTTACCTTACCTTTTAACATAAACTTGTCTTACCTTACCTTTTTAGCTTGAACTTGTCTTACCTTTACTTTGGTATACTCTTTGAATTTTCCCGTTGAACCACTTTGGAATACTAAGGATACGCGGGTACCTTTCCTTATGAAACTTAACCATTGCCATGTCTTGACATGGTCTTACGTGGTATCCTTGCCTTGTGAACTCACCAATGCCATGCCTTGGCATGGTCTTACATGGGACCTTTGCCTTATAGTAGCTTATCAATGCCATGTCTTGACATGGTCTTACATGATTTCCTTAAACCCTAATGTCATGACATTTGTATCCTACACATTCCTAAGGTTCAACCGGAACTTTCTGAGATAGCTTTTCCGTCAATTCATACTTGAGTCTTTAAATAATAAATTTATAGAAAAAAATATGTAAATGCTGGAATTTAATAATATTAAATGTAAAATAATAGAATATTGTATTTATTTACCGCAAACTTACCTCGAAACAAAATCGATAAACTATATCGATTTAGCCCACTATCTTTTCCTTTCCCCGATCTAACTCTGGATTTCGTTCTTCTTGATCTATAATAGCAAATTTAGCTTATTTAATACTCACATTTATCAAAACAGTCCTTAACTCTAACTTTGGCAAAATTATAATTTTGCCCCTAAACTTTTACATATTTATGATTTTACCCCTAGGCTCGAAAATTAAACTTCAGCCCTTATTCTTATGTTTTATAACATGCTGAACATTTTTCCCTTCTATAGCAACTTCAAATTCTTATTATAACACATACTTATGAACAATAACAACTTTTACTAATTTAGTCCAAACTACTTAAATTCATCAAAAATCCAAAGACAAAACTTGTTAATCTAACACATATCTTTCATTTTCTACCATCAAACAACAAAAATCACAAGTTCTCATCAATGGCATAACTCAAAATATTCATCAAAATTCAAAATTGAAACATGGGTTTTGTAGCACTCAAAGCAACGATCTCAAAAATGTAAAAATTATTAAAAATCGAACTAAGACTAACCTTGAATCAAGCTTCAGAAATCGCCAAACCCTAAGCTTGTTCTTTTCTTTTTCTTTTCTTCTACATTCGGCTAGTAGAAAAATAGATGATAATGGCTTTTTAACTTATGTTTGTTTTATTAAATTAACATTATATTATTTTATTATTATTAAACCATTATACATAATAAAACAAGCTATATAATTTGACATAACGCCGCCCACTACTCTCACTTATGGGTAAATTACAACATAAAGCCTCCAAATTATAAAGGCAACAATAATTAGGCACTCTCTTGTTTAACCATCAAATTTTCATTTTACGCAATTAAGCCCTTTTATCAAATTAAGCACACAAACAATAAAATTAATTCACGAAACTTTCACACATGTAAATTCACATATTATAAGCACTGAAAATAATATTAAAATATTTTACTGACTCGGATTTATGGTTTCGCAACCACTATTCCGTTTAGGCCCTATTTCGGGATGTTACACATTCACATGCATACCTTAACTAGTTGTTCACAACAATAATTTAGCTTATCAAACCTTATGACCTAATGTATATAAACATTCAATGAAAAATACAAACTCCAATTTATTCAATACCATGGCCGAATATTTACAAGAGAGTATAATCATCAATCAAAATGCACTATATACCTTACTCAAACCAAATTCGTATACACAAGTATTACACATATCATGATATGAAATAACTTCGAAATCAAGCTTGAGAGTCATATATGAAATGTTCATTTGTAACATATAGATAATATTCGTATCAAAATTTCATGAAACACACACATATACCAAAACAAGTTTATATTATGACCAAATATGCATCAACATATGAGACATCTCAAATATATTCAACTGACTCAAGCATAGAAATAAAGCCATTTTCACATGGCATTTATATACATACACATATACATCATTTGAGTCAATTCAAAAGTAATTTAGCCTATACATGCCATAGACTTTAACTTCATTCGCAAAAATGTACCAAAGATAATGGATAGTGTGATTGAATTTGACGATGATCCCCGAGCTCGAGCTTAGACTTCAAAATCTATAAAATAGTCAAATAAACACACATACAGTAAGCTAACATAGCTTAGTAAGTTATAAGCAAAGGCAAAAATATACACCTAATCATTAAACAAATTTAATCAATTCAATTTGATCATCAACTAATTTATAACCGCATATACATATACCATTTATCCATTTCGAACAAGCTCAATAAAATGATCATACCTTATTTCTATAATTTCATAAACAAGAGCAACTTACCTCATTAGTACTAAGCTATTCAACTATCATGCATCACTTACCTATGTATCACCTCTCAGTTATCTCCATTCATTAGTTTATATCCTTGAAGGATTCGTAAACCTGCACACATAGTGCAATACATGTAACGCATCACACACCTAGTGCCATTACTATGATAAAGTGCACACATAGTGCAAATTTTGTCGTAATGTATCACACACTCAGTGCCATTACTTGTAATGTATCGCACACTTAGTGCCATTACTTATTTTCCGCACACTTAGTGCCAGATGGCCTATTTCGCACACTTAGTGCTAGGTGTATAAATTTATATACATAGTACTCATTAACCCGATCTCCTCATCCCTCATATCAACATATATAATCACATTTTATACATATGAATATACATATATCCACATGATCGAACCAACTCATTCTTTCTATGATTTACCATCACATTCGGCTATCCTCAATAAATACATATTGTCACATATTCAAATACAACCATCACCTACTTCAAATTCCACATTTAACTACTTCTCAATTTAAAAGTACACATTCAACTCAAATACATCAAATTTCATATATAAATTAACCAAACATTTGGCTAATACATAACTTGCCCAACACCACATTCGGCTTTAATTTATTTAACAAGCTTCCTTCTATTTAACATATACACATTCATGTAGATTAAATAAAAATTCAAGTCAACCCAATTGCTTATAAACTTACCTTAGAAATTGACGGTTTAGGTTTTCCGGCTATTCGTTCAACTTAGCTTTTCCCTGATCTAATCCCGTTTCTTTTTTTTTTTCTTGATCTAATCATTTCAAAATGAGCTCATTCAAATAGGATTTCATTCATTTTAGCCCAAAACACATAATTGAACAATTTACTAATTTTGTCCCTAACATTTTGCACTTTTACAAATTAATCCAATTTTCACAAAACACAAAATATGCTAAATTTGCATATATTAAGCCAGGGCCGAATGTTTACTAGGCTTATACAAGTCTCCATATTTCATAAATTTCACAATCTAGCCCCTCAATTTACTATTTTTGAAATTTAGTCCTAAATACTCAATTTAATCAAAATTTCTAATACAAAATTTAATAATCTAACACATATATTTTATTTAAAGTCATCAACCATCACAAACACAAATTTCCATCCATGGCCGAACATCACACATACATCAAAATAAAAAATTCTAACATGGATCGGATAGTATTCGAAGCAACGATCTCAAAAAACGTAAAAATTATCAAAAACCGAACTCAAATACATACCTTAATTAAGCATGCAAGGGGCCGAATGGTTGAGAGCTTAAGTTCTTCTCTTTTCTTTAGTTTTCGGTGATGAAGAAAGAAATGGGATGAATAAAACATGTTTCTTTATTTTAATATTATTAACATATATTATAATATAACATTTTTAACTTATAATTATATAATATATAAAAACATGTTATCATGAAAATAAAAACCAAATGCCGCCCACTAACATGCTAAATGGTAAATTTCCAACCTAAGTCCACATATAAAAGAAGTCAAATCAATTAAACCACTCAATTAATAAAAGGCTACTTTTACCACTTATGCAATTTAGTCCTTTTCTTTAAATTAAACACACAAACGAGCAAATTAATTCACGAAATTTTTTCACATGCTCACTCATAAATCATAGACACCAAATATATTATAAAAATATTCTATTAACTCGGATTTGTGGTCCCGAAACCACTCTTCTGATTAGGGTCATAATCGGGCTGTTACACTAACCCAATTCACCGGCTACTCTAAAATCAACGAGTTTTAGCAACCATCTCAAATGTACGAGGTTTCGTGACAAGTCCGACTTCAGATAGCTTCCAATCATCTCAAGAATATATGCCTGAGCATACCGTATTCTTTCTATTTCGGTCGAATCATTATTTAGCTCCGGGAATGTGTCTCGTAACCAGCCCATCTCGATCCGACCTCCGTATATGTTATCCGGAATAGCACCCAAAAGCTTGTAGCATACGGCTCCCCAATCACCAGAAGTTGTGTACCCGGTGACTACATACCCATCCACCGACAATTCCAATTGCAAATGCACGTCTTTCAGAGTGATAGTACACTCTCCGCATGGAAGATGGAAAGTGTGCGTCTCGGGTCTCCACCTCTCTATCAACGCACTGATTAGCTTCGGGTCCAACTTGCACCCCCGGCCTATCGTGGCCACGTGCCAAAAACTCGCTTCCCGTAGGTAATTCTCGATCAACGGCAATGGCGGACCAGACATATTGCGAATATAGCATTATAACACCCGATCTACAGTCTGTTTAAAAAATTATAAAATAAAAATTAATTAAAATTGCATAAACCTAAAAAATATTAAATAGTATTGAAAAATTAAAACTAAAACTTACCATTGTCATTTGACCGACGGAGATGTGTTTATTGTCGAGACGAATTAATTCTCCGGCCATTGCTAATACTATCGAATATTTTAAATTTAACAAAAAAATCTTTCAAAAAACTTTTAAAAATGACTTTTTTGTAAAAATTAAAGGACTATTGTGAAATTTGAGAAGAATTTTAAAGGAATTTGAGAGAAATTTGAGAGGAATTTGAGAGAAAGTTTAGAGAAATTTGAGAGAAAATTGAGTAAAGACCTTCGTGTGAAAAAAATAAAAGGGTAGGGGGTTTTATAGTTTTTTTTTTACCGTTGGAGGCACAACGGTCAAAAAAATATGACCGTTGGAAAGTAGGAAAACGCGCCCCCGAGGGAGCGTTTTTGCTACATCAGCAAAGCGGGCCCTCAAGGACGCGATTTGTGCTAATGTGGCATAAAACGCTCCCTCAGGGACGTGTTTCCCTGCTGCATCCCCTGAAATCGCGCTGACGTAGACGCGTTTTCCGGAGAAATGACCCATTCCGATAAATTATTAATGAATAGGTCCATTTCCATAGATTTTGAAAAGAAAAAAGTATTTCTGGTAAATTACTCGTATACCTTATTATATATATATGATTACTTGATTATGGAATTTTTTATTTATTAAAAATTAAAAAATTCTACCAAAATAATGGCCGACAAATTAAAAATTTACTCAGAATCGAAAATGGATTAATACTGACCCGTACTAATTTTGTTATTAGATTAATCTAGTATTTCCTTTTTTTCACTATTGAACTGAAAAATCAACTTAAAATTTAGTATCTGTTTGTTTGTGTAGAGTCGTATTCACATTTAAGGGTCGTCCCACTTCTCCACTCTCTCTCCCCAAAGACTAATTTTTCTCTTTCACTTTCCCATCTCATCTGTTTTTTCTTCTATATCTGAGTTTTGCGAGATATAAACTCAAAAGAGATCAAGTTTGGTCTCTTCCATGGCGGATATAGCAAAGTACACGCCTATCAATGGAGGAACTACGACTGCAGTCACGGCAGAGTTTAAGAATCTGTTTTCAATCATCAAAACAAGGAGAACAGTGGCTTTCTTCATGTTTGCCTTCGTTGGTTTTACTGTTTTCTTAGCTTTTAGCCCTTCTTCTAACTCTTCTTCTCCTTGGGTCACCAACATCTTTTCATCAACTTCCTCTCCAGCTACTTCATCTGCTGGCTCTTACAGATCTCAATCATTTTCCCTCTTCGATTACTTCTTTCCCAACACCTCTTCTTCACGAACTCTTAACATCACTTCTCCTTCTCCATCTCCATCTCCATCTCCGTCTCCATCTTCTTCTAATAGTAACACCAGATCTAATAACACTGCAACTCAAGTAGCCAACAATCCAAGTGAGGACCTACTTTCTGCCAAAAAAACCAACAAAACCCAACCTTTCAACATAAATAAACAACGCCCCAGCTCCGAAAATACAACTTTTAGGTCTCCCTACAGTGGTTTAAACAACACCAAAAGTTCAGTTTTGCATGCAAATCAGACCACAGTTTCTCCTCCTCCTAACTTGAATCAAAATCCTCCAAGCACAAATAACCAGACTGGAAAGAACGAGAATTCTGATAAAGCTCAAGCTCTGAAATCTAATCAGACAACAACTGTCACAGAGAAAATCCTGGAGGCAGCTAATCGGAGCACCAATTCTCCAGCTAAATCTGAATCTTCCAACAAGTTAAGTTCTGGGAAGGGAGAGAAAATCGTAGGGCAAAAGGGTGTGGTGTCGAATTACTCAGCTTCCCTAACAAATAAACCAAGCAATGGAAGTGATTCAGGGTTGACAGTTAAACAGGAAATTGATAATTTAATCGACTCTTTGATGAACTGCGATTTATTCGATGGAAAATGGGTGAAGGATGATTCATATCCACTTTATAAACCTGGGTCCTGTTCGTTCATTGATGAGCAGTTTAGTTGCGTTGCCAATGGAAGGCCTGATAGAGATTATCAGAAACTGAAATGGAAGCCTAAAGGCTGCACTTTACCAAGGTATTTGATTCTTTTAATGTTGTTTTTAGTGTCTTATCATCCAAGTAATACTTTTGAGCGTGTTTGATCGGTTTGATATTGAGTTGGTTTTTCTTTAATGGAATTTGGTCATCTTTGATCTTTGAATTAGTCATCTAGGGATTTTGTTTGATTCTGTTAGTAATCTAAACTGTTGATTGCATTTTCATTTACAGATTGCATTATAAACTGTTGAAATTTTTTTCTTTTATTATTAAAATAAGATTAATTACATGAAACTGATCCTTTCTTCTTTTTTTTTCCCCTTGAAGATTGAATGGTGTTCACATGTTGGAGTTATTGAGGGGTAAGAGGCTTGTTTTTGTCGGGGATTCTTTAAATAGGAATATGTGGGAATCTCTAGTTTGCATTCTGAGAAATGCTGCAAAAAACCCCGAAAATGTTTATGAAGCACATGGAAGACATTATTTTCGAGGGGAAGCTTCGTATTCTTTCATATTCAAAGTAGGTTTTTCATTGCTTATCTTTGGTACATTAGGTAATGTACTTGAAACTTAGTGGAACTTATTTTGTTTCCCTTTTTGGGGTTGGCTTGGATGATGATGAACAGGATTATAATTTCACTATAGAGTTCTTCGTATCTCCGTTCTTGGTCCGAGAATGGGAAATGCCAGACAAAACTGGAGCAAAGAAGGAGACATTGCGGCTTGATCTTGTTGGAAAATCATCAGATCAATATAAATCGGCAGATATCCTTATCTTCAATACAGGTCATTGGTGGACTCATGAGAAAACTTCCAGAGGGTTGGTTGATTATATTTCCATGTAACTGTTTACCATATAAGGCTGTTATGGGTGATCTATGGAGTTTAACCATTATTTTGCATATTAAACAATGGCAAACTACAGGAAAGATTATTACCAGGAAGGTAGCCATGTTTATAATGAATTGAATGTTCTCGAGGCCTTTCGGAAAGCTTTGACAACCTGGGCTAGATGGGTTGATGCTAGTGTAAATCCTATGAAGACTATGGTGTTCTTTAGGGGTTATTCCGCATCGCATTTCAGGTAAAGTGAGATTTTTTTATGTTGTTTTGGTCCAGTTTTGGAACAGAACAAAGGGGTAGGACAATCAGTTGCTATATTTGCTGCATAATTTTTGTACTTGTTGAGAATTATGGAGGCCTTTCATGGTCTTCATTTTGAATTTCATGTTAGTTGAACCATGGTATATTATTTCTAAATTATTTACGGGTGTTTGAATTTTGTCCAGTGGCGGGCAGTGGAATTCTGGAGGAGCATGTGATAGCGAAACTAAGCCAATCAAGAACGAAACATATCTTAAATCATATCCACCAAAGATGTTGGTGTTAGAATCAGTGCTGAAGGGGATGAAAACGCACGTCACCTACCTAAATATCACCCGGCTGACCGATTTCAGAAAGGATGGCCACCCATCTATCTACCGGAAACACCCGAAGCAAACATTACCGGAAGACGAAAGAGTAGCGCCACTAAAATACCAGGACTGCAGCCATTGGTGCCTTCCCGGTGTGCCGGATTCGTGGAATGAGCTTTTATATGCTGAGTTGCTTGTAAAAGAAAACAAAATGCGGCAACATCAAAGAAGAGCTAGGTAAAATGAACACCATACAAACTTAAGAAGAGTTTTATTTCATTGTGAAATTGCAGAAACAAAAGAAATGGGAAAAGAAAGATGTATGAGAAAATCATAGTTTTTAATTTTTTATTTTTTCCCACTACTTCTAAATTATGGAAGTAAGGTAGAAAAGGCAAAGCTCTATTCTTGGAGAGATCAATTTTATGCTTGTAATAATTGTTACTTTGTTTATAGTATAATATGAAGTATAGAGGATGGTTTTCTTAGCCTCAAATTTGCTTTTAGGGTTGTAAATCTCCCTACCATTTAGTTTGCTTAATTTTTAATTTTTTGTTTCGTCATTACTTTTTTATGATACCCTAAAAAGTTAGGTTCTTGGCATTATAAACGACCGACTATTGAGGCTTTTTATGAAGAAAATAATGCCTGATTAGGCTGTCAATCTTATGTTGCTTTTCACATTGTCACATGGGGTGTCTTGACAAACCCTTCCGGGTAATAGAATTTAGATTTCAAGTTAAAAATAATTAAAAGATAATATTTTGCCTAAAAGAATCCAAAATTCGGATTTAATATAATTAATTTATATTTACAAGATAATATTCGAAGAAATTAAATTTGAGCTAACAATCTGTATTTTAAATAGTTTGTAACATTAGGAAATTATAAGAAAAGAGCTAATCTTGTCTTTAATCAAAATGGCTTTTTCACTTTGTAAAGATTCGTATTCTTCTCAATAATTGAATCTCTTTCCTCTCCTATTAATTAAAATCTCTAGCTAGTGTCGGCAGAGCAAAGCTAGTCCTCTCATATTTTCCTTATGTTTTTATTTATATGCTATAAGATTCCATATATGATAAATATTTTGCTCAATTTTTTTTAATCTGAAAAAAAATCAGAAAATAATTTTTTTTTATTGCTAAATCTTGTTTGAAGTTTATTATATCACCTCATCATTTGGACTAGATTAAAGTCTAAAGAGAACTAACTCATATAAAGCATCTCGTCATTTGTTACGAGCCATCACAAGGCCGCTTAGAAATTCAAGATCTACCTAAGAGTTCCTTGTATCACATCCTAGCATTTTATTTTACTCTTATCTATAAATAAACACATGGGTTTGCCATTTTCATCAGTAGTTAGAATTTTCTTTGAGCAACCTTGTCAAAATTTAGAAACTTGTTATTTATGCTAATTCTTTGAGAATAGAATAAATTAGGAAATTTTGGGTTATTTGTTTTTTAGATTTGAGGTAAGATTAATATTTATATTTACTAAAAAATTTGAGATAGAAGTTGAGTGACTAAGGAGAGATTTAGATTCGAAAGTTTGTTTGTGATTTATTTATATATCTTCTATTCATAATTTTAGATTGGAAGTCCACTCTCTAAGCACATGCGAGTTCGGAAATAGTGAAAAAGATTGTTTAGTTGAAAATTCGGATTGTTTAGAGATCATATTTGACAGATCAAAAAGTCCAGAGATTCTCCCTGACGTATTCAATGCCAACTTTAGCTTTCATGTGGCATCTGACAAAAAACATATTTAGGTAATTAGATTATGGTGGTTTATTGCAATAGACCTCATGAGTTGATTCTATTGTATGAAAATTTTTTAAGATTCTATTATTACTACTTTCAGGGGCGAAGCTAGGGGGCTAGCAGGGGCCCCGGCCCCCCTTAAAATGTAAAATTACTATTAGGCCCTTAAATTTTTTTAAAAATTTAAATTAGTAAAGGTAAAATTGCACTTTGGCCCCCCTAAAATTATAAAAATTTGACTTAATCCTTTACAAATTATAAAGATATAGACTATAAAAAATTAAAATTTCATCCGGCTCCCCTAAAAAATTATTCTGGCTTCGCCCCTGAGTCAGGTATACCTCTTTGAGAAGCAGAGGACTCAGTTTGAGCCACATGACGCTGTCGCCTAGTGGTTTTGCATGCTTCTAATGTTCATAATGAAATCCTGAGTCCACAGTTCTATTGTATATCTACAGTTCAGAAGTGTAGTGACTAGTTAGAAGTCTTCAATCTAAAGTTTATCTATAGTTTCAAAAAGTTCAAGCACTAGTTATTTTTATAAGTGTTTACAGTCTATTGTCTATAGCTTCAGAAGTAAAAGTAACTATGTAACATCCCGCCTAGCGAAGTCTTGACTATTTAACTGTCATTTATAAAAGGAAGACTTAAGGGTAAGTTTTGAGTGCTCAACGTTAGGACTTAATTAAGTGTAATGACATTCTTAGTCCACCAGTGATGCCCTGGTTTGGCAAACTTTGAACAAAAAGAAAGGAACCCATGACGAACTCTGGTATGTACAATGTATAGGATATTATGAAAGAACATAACTTATGACCAACTCTGAAGAAAGGTAAGTATCACAAATCAAGGAGTGCTGGTATATATATATATATGAATATGACGCATAGTATAAAGAAGTACTATTGGCAAAGTAGTGTTCAACCAAAAGCCCTTTTCGGCGTATAGGACGGGAGAACTCCAACATGAAAATAAATAGACAAGGACTCCCCGTCAAATTACAATGATAAGTGAAATAGAAGTGGTAATTACGAAAGGAATGGTTATAAGGTATAAGTCCACGCTAGTGATATTGTAACAGCCTGATTTTGGGTCTAGTCGGAACAGTGGTTTTAGGATCACAAATCCGATGCAGTAAAATTTTTTTATTATATTTTTATGGTCTACAGTTTTACAGAATGATTTCGTGAAAATTTCGTTCGAAAATTTTGACGTTTGAGCACTCAATTTAGCAAAAAGGACTAAATTGTAAAAAGTACAAAAGTTGAGTTTTACATGCTAGAGGTGTCTAATTGCTATGAAATTTTAAATTGAAGTCCTTAGATGGTAATAAGACCATTTGTTAAGTTATTGGACAAAAATGGACATGGTGAGATAAAATTTCAAAGTTTTAAGTGAAGGACATTTTGGTCATTTAGTAATTAAATGAATTAAAAACCAAAAATCAAGCCAAAATTTAGCTCATCTTCTTCATGCTTGTGCCGAAAATTAGAAGGGAAGCCATAGCTAGGGTTTGGCCACTTTCAAGCTCGATTGTAAGTCCGTTCTTGTCCCGTTTTTAATGCTCTTTACATTTTTGAAGTCGTTATCACTCGATCTATCTATTTTTACCATTAATGTCTACCTGTGTGGACAAAAACAATGCTATTTAGCAAGCCCTTTTGCCACCCTTACTTGTACCAACATAAGCCACATCAAGTAACACCAATCCACACATAAACATCTGACCAAATCAGTCACAACCAAGACATGCACACATTAAGGCCACTACACACTATTCACATGCAAAACTTATCACATACTTTATCAATCCAATCATGCAACCTACTCATTCATGCATTGATATACCAACTACTCAACCATGCAATTTGCTCAATCATGAAAAACATCATCATTTACATAAATCAACAACAAATATTAGCCATTATCCATGGCCTTAGACAAAATAGATCAACTTCATGACAAGCCAACACATATGGCCAAAACAATATGACACTTAACAAAAAGACCCAGTCCCTGTACATGCCATACTTAAAATACTAAGGCTAACTATACCAAATTCTTCAATTGATAGTGTGATCGATGCCTCTGACGTCTGTTGATCCCCGAGCTAGCTTGGCGGCACTATAAGAAAATGGAAAAGAGAGGGAGTAAGCATGAAGCTTAGTATGTCGCATGTAAATAATTAACAACAATTACCATGCATTATCATACTCATAACATATTATAAACTTGCACATAATTCTCAAATGATTAAAGGCATAACTTACTCATTTTCATCCTTACTAATCATATAACATAAATCAAGCTCATTTCTCATGAATTTTGTGTAGGTACCTATATCACTTACAACATAGTCGTAACTTTTCTCACTTTTGACACAAGCTTTAAATTACCCATTGAACTAGTTGGAATAACAAAGGTTACCCGACAAGCCTCACACAAGAGGGTACGATATCGATGCCATGTCCCAGACATGGTTTTACACTAGCTCTCATCTCAATATCGACGCCATGTCCTAGACATGGTCTTACACTGGCTCTCATAATGTGGCCGATGCCATGTCCCAGACATGGTCTTACACTAGCAAACATATCAACACTGATGCCATGTCCCAGACATGGTCTTATATTGGCTCTCATTTCAAATCCGACGCCATGTCCCACACATGGTCTTACACTGGCTCTCATAATGTGGCCGATGCCATGTTCCAGACATGGTCTTATACTAGCACACATATCAACACCGATGCCATGTCCCAGACATAATCTTACACTGGCTCTCATGTCAATGTCGACACCATGTCCTAGACGTGGTCTTACACTGGCTCTCATAATGTGGCCAATGCCATGTCCCAGACATGGTATTACATTGCACACATATCAACGCCGATGTCATGTCCCAGACATGATCTTACACTGGCTCTCATGTCAATGTCGGTGCCATGTCCCAGACGTGGTCTTACACTGGCTCTCATAATGTGGCCAATGTCATGTCCCAGGCATGGTCTTACACTAGCACACATATCAACGCCGATGCCATGTCCCAGACATGGTCTTACATTGGCTATCATAATGTGGCCGATGCCATGTCCCAGACATGGTCTTACACTAGTACACATATCACCCAAATGTCATGGCGTGGTTATCCCATCTATTCCTAAGGTTCAACCGAGAGTATACCATATCAAATTTCGTCATGCATATTCATAACAATAATAAAACATTTTACGCAATATCAATTGTTTAATGCATAATAACAATAGAGTTGTATTATTTATGTACAAATTACCTTGGAATACAAAATATGGGTGACTAATTCGATTTAGTCCAATAGCTTGGTTTTCCCCTGGTCTAGGTCCAAATTCTATTTTTCTTGATCTATAATGACAAAATTTACTTATTTAATCACCACATTAATCAAGACATTCCAAAATTCCTACTTTGGCAAAATTATCATTTTGCCCTTAGACTTTTACAAGATTACGATTTTGCCCTTAGGCTCGTAAAACGATTTTAATTAAATTTCCACCTTTAACAAGCCTAGCCGAACCTTTATTACTCTTATAGCAACTCACAATTCCAATTATTTCACACATTTACTACCCATTTTATAACTTTTACAAAAAAAGTCCATTTTAGGTGTTTTCATTAAAAATCCTTTTACAAAAAGTTGTTTATTAAACAACCAAGTTTCATTTTCTTTCATAAAATTTTAGCAAACAATATAAATACTCTCATGGAAAGACCCTAAACTCTCAACCATTTTGCTAAATAGTCCCATCATTAGCTAGATTAAGCTATAGGGGTTCCAAAAACACAAAAATTAACAAAAACAACCACCAAAATCACTTACTTGCAAGAGAAAAGGTTGGCTGAAATTTGAGCTTTCAAAACCCTTAAGTTTGCTGACAATTTTGCTGGAAGAGGAAGAAGATGGGAAAAGATAATAACTTTTTCTTTGTTTTATTTTATTTTATTCATTTAGTCACCTAATGCCACCAAACTTTGACCAATTTCATTAATTAAAAATTCATGTCCAACCACCATAATTTCATTGGTCTATTTACTCAATAAGGACCTCTACTTTAGTGTTCCATAGCTATTTAACACCTTTAGCTTGTAGAACAAAACTTTTGCATTTTATGCGATTTAGTCCTTTTTCAAAATTAAGCATGAAATCGCTAAAATTAATTTATCAAAATTTTCAAACACTAAAATAATCATGCCATGACACTTGAAATAATACCAACCTTGAATTTGTGGTCTCGAAACCACTATTTTGACTAGGCCCAAAACCGGGCTGTTACACATACCATGGCCCGAAGCCAAATAAAGGTAACTTATCCCGGAGTACCTATACCATAGCCTGTAGCCAAATCAAGGTATCACTTGCACCCGTAGTGCCAATATCGTGGCCCAAAGCCAACACATCCAATATGCATGGCCCGAAGCCAAATCAGTATATCATCTTATAAATATCATCATTATCCAAAATCTATTTCTAAGGTTCAATTGGGACTTTTAGCTTGTCGATTCCATCTTCGAATATATCCGTAAAATTGTATTTACAATTCATACATTAATAAAAATCTCATAATTACAGTTTAGGCAATATCGAAGCATTTATCATACATTTATAAAGAAATCGTCACATACAAACTTACCTCGTATTCGTAATTGACGGATCGGATCGACTACTCGATAACCTTACTTTTCCCCCGATCTAAATTGGAATTCATTCTTTCTTGATCTATATATATTAAAAATTAACTCATTTAAACATATATTCTTTCAATTTAGTCCAAAACATACATTTAAGCCTATTTGCACTTTAGCCCCTAAACTTTCGCATTTAGTCAATTTAGTCCTTATGTCACAAACACACAAAATTCACATAATTTCATTAAATCCAAGCTTGGTTGAATTTCATATAAGTCCATAGCAGCCCAAACTTTCATTTATTACACATTTCAACCACTCAATTTTCACATTTTACAAATTAATCCCTTTTTGACATTTTTGTCAAAATCCACTTTATAGAACATGGAAATCTATCATCAAACTTTCATAATCTATCATCAAACCTCAAAGAACATAGATTCAACAATGGCAACTCTCAAAATATTTAACAGTTTTGAAATCTAAGTGTAACACCCCAAATTTGGGCCTAGAAATATTGGGCTTTGAGTATGGGTCCGTAAGGAGGCTGCAAATAGGTATTTAATTGTGCAAGAAAATGACACAATTAAATGTCTGCTTTAGTGGTTAAGGGCCCTGAGAAGTGCTAGAAAAGTCCTGGGTTCAAACCTAGGCTTTAGCAAAAATTTTGGTTTTAAGTGAGTAAAACCCTAGATGCTTGGATGAGGCGAACCTGGTCGCATCATGGTTCGACTCCATTCGACGCCATCGAGAGTGGCCTAAGCTCGAGGGGCCAAAGATCAAAATGAAGCTGATTCCAGCTCATTTTTAGTTCAATTAAACTCCCTTCCCATGCGGTTAAGGTCACATCAGTTCATCTCAGCTCATTGAGCTCGGTTTAAGTTTACATTTAACTCATTCAGCTTGTGTTTAGCTCGATTTAGTTCATGCGATTTTATCTTGCTGAATGCAAACTTTTAAATTAAATATTAGCTTTAAATAAAGGTGTTTAGTTTAAATAAATAAGTTGTGTTTAATTAGAGGCTTATTAATTAATCTAGTTACTAGGATATTTTAATGAAGCATAAGTTTAAGTTTGTTTAATTCCGCTTCTATAATTAAACTACTTGCTGCATTAATTGATGTCTTAACTTTTAGTTCATTTATTAAAGTCAAGTGTTTAATGTGTTTGAGTTTAATTAGTGTTAAATTGTGTTTAATAAGTTCATTTTATTGTGTTTATTGCAGGTGTCTTTTCAACTCACAACCGTTACATTTCAAGGCTGTTACATATTCAATAAGGTGGCTTTTCAAGTGTTTTTAGTTACATAAGAGGGGGCTATTACAAAGGAGGCTTTATACATCATTAAAAAGAGTTTAAAGGAGCATTATACTTCCTTTAAATTTTGGCAGCAACCCTTCCAACTACCCCAAATGTTTTTTGCTACTTTAATGGACAATTCTTGCCTTAAAAACTTCATTAAGTTGTTGGTGCCTATTCAGCTAGCTAAAGGTGAAATCAAGAGTCATTTTCCAAGCATTCAAGGACATTGATTCAGCTGATTAAAGTATCTTAAAGAGAGGATTTATTTGATTCAAGAATTTCAAAAGTCTTTGAGCCTTAATTCAGCTCTTTATTAGCATTTTATTATGTGACCATTCGGCTAGCTCATTCTAGCCTTATAAATATGTGTAATCAAGCCTTTTTGGAGGACTTTTGATGCTTAATGAAATTTTTAGATTGTGAGTTATCCAGTCTCTTAATTCTTCAAGGTTCAAATTGACTTATCTATCAACTAGTGGTGACAATCTGAATTTGTTTTTTGAACTTATCATCCTTTCGGGTGTGGCGTTCAACTCAATACTGTTGGTTCTTTTCTTGTTAGATAGTGGGTCTCGGTTTTATCCAATTCAATACTTACGTTTGAAACATATAAGATTCGGGTCCTTAATTTCTATTAGGGGTTCTTTCTTGTTTCAGCCAACTATCCACTTAACCATATTTCATCTTTGTTTTAAAACCGCTGCCATTTTACTTAATCCATTCCATTTTTTCCCTTTTTAAACAAATCGAATGAAACTCCTACGTAGACAATCGAGCATCTTACATACGACTCAACTCATCCCCGAGGTGGATCGTATCATTTGGTATCAGAGCTACTAAAACGAGAAGTTTTGACGACGATCAAGTAGCCTGAAGTAGGTTCGTTAAAAAATTGAAAAAAATAAAAAAATTCAAGTTGTAATCTCAAGTTCTTCTTGTGTGATTTTCGTGCATTTGAAGTGAAAAAGAAACAAAAATATTAAAAAAAAAGTTTGAAGTTTTGGTTAAAGTGCGTGTTGTGTTTTCTATTCTACTCTTCTGATCCCAATCTTCAAAACCAACATTCTACCATCATTTTTCTTTCTACCCCGAACATCCAAGATTTTTATTTCCATCATTTGTTATTTTCCCAACTCACCCAACGCTACATCTATCAACTTTTTTTTTTCTTTCAGCCTACCTTTACCTATAACGATTATTTTTCTTTGCTTAAACCCCTTGAAGCCGACCTACAAGTTGCTAATAAGTCTAAGGCAACCTTCCAGAATTTTGAGAGGTGGATTTGAGTGGTAAAAGGCATGAGTGAATTATTAAAGAAAAAGCCTAAATTGAGTGAAATACGAGTGTGAGTGTTCAATATTTAATTTTTCTTTCCGAATGACTAGTGAGATTTGTGGTGAGGTTAAAAAAACCTTTCTTATGTCAAGAAGTCTGAACCAAAACATGGAAGAAAGGCCCGAACGGCAACCAGTTCGCAACGTACCGGACCTTAATATTCAAGCCCTATTGCGTGAGGTTGAGCGACTATTCGACCGCAAGCTCGTACCCATTCAAGAGAGGTTAGTTCAAGTTGAAGAGAGAGCCCAACGAGAGAGGAATCCTCGAGGTTCACGAAGGTAACGAGCCTGCCCAAGGTTCCAAGAAGACGATCCCTTCTCTAGCAAAGTTGAAAGCGACCAAGGGTCCAACTTTAGTGATCAGCAGAGGGGTCAACGAAACCGAGGCTGAAGAGAACGAGGACAAGAGGACGATGAATTGAAGAATATTAAGCTCTCCATACCACTTTTCCAAGGCAAGTCTGATCCGGAGGCATACTTGGAGTGGGCAAAGAAAATGGAGTTGGTGTTCGACTGCCATAACTTCTCAAAGGTCAAGAAAGTCAAGTTGGCAGTGATCGAGTTCTCTGACTATGCCATGGTATGGTGGGATCAACTAACAACCAATCGAAGACGTAATGGAGAAAGACCAATTTCTACATGGTTTGAGATGAAAGCGGTGATGAGAAAGAGATTTATTCCATCTTATTACCATCGGAAGTTATACAAAAAGTTGCAAAATCTTACACAAGGACATCGAAGTGTAGAAGATTATTTCAAAGAAATGGAAATCGCAATGATTCGTGCTAATGTGGAAAGGACCGTGAGGCAACCATGGCCAAATTCCTGGTCGGGTTAAATTGGGAAATTGCTAACATGGTGGAGCTTCAACACTATGTTGAGGTGACTGACATGGTTCATGTTGCAATTAAAATAGAAAAACAACTCAAGAAGAAAAGCTCCATTCGAAACTATTCCAACCCATAAGCAACTCAAAGTGGGGACAAAGTATGAGCAAAAGAGACTTTTCTAGCCGTTCGAAGGATCAAAACGCTCTTGTTAAGTTTAACAAACCCATTGGTGAATCAAGCAAAGGCAAAGAAATTGCCAATCCAAATCATACAAGGGACATCAAGTGCTTTAAGTGCTTAGGATGTGGGCACATAGCTAGTCAATGCCCTAACCGACGTACAATGGTGTTGAGAACCAATGGCAAAATAGAGTCGAAAGATGAGAAAGATGAGGAATCCGACACTTCTGCTAGTGAAGAGGAGGAAGAATTTGAATACGCCGTTGAAGGTGAAATTCTAATGATCAAACGTAGCCTAAGTTTGCAAAGCGTGGAGAATGAACAACAACACGAGAACATCTTCCATACACGCTGTTTTGTGCAAGGCAAGGCGTGTAGCCTTATTGTGGATGGTGGAAGTTGTACCAATGTCGCTAGTACATTAATGGTGGAAAAACTTGGCTTGACCACAACGAAACATCCTTGTCCATATAAGCTTCAATGGCTTAACGAAGGAGGGGAGTTAAGGTGACAAAACAAGTGTTGGTTCCGTTTTCCATCAGAAAGTATAATGATGAAGTTCTTTGCGACGTGGTTCCCATGCATGCCGGGCACCTTTTGCTTAGCCATACGTGACAATTTGATCGAAAGGTGGTACGTGATGGCTACACCAACCGATACACCTTCAGCATTTAGGCAAAAACATCACTTTAGTGCCTTTGACACCGAGACAAGTATACAAAGATCAAGTGAAACTATGGGACTTAATTGAAAAATTCAAAGAGAGTGAAAAGAAAGAAAATAGTGAAAAGGTGTGTGAAAATTTGAGTGAAAATGATATGAGTGAGCAAGCGAGGATCATTTTTACTAATCCACCTGTTCGATCTTTTTGTGATGTAACTTTTCAGGTGCCTAGAAGTTTGTGCGACCAATTGTAGCTTAACTACCTTTCAAACGAGAGGTGTTTTCAGTTGAGTGAAAAAGGTGAGTTTGCAAATGACAACCACCCACTTGTGATCGAAGGTAAGAGAGGTAAATATTCTGTGTCAAGGTCGCCCGATTTAATAATTGCTCATAAAGATTTTGATGGTTCAATTTCTAACACGGCTCTATCTTTTGATATGGTTTCTGATTGTTTATCTTTTATTGATAATGTTCCTGTTTCAAACGATGCCATGAAAGTTATATCTTATGACATGTTTAACTCTTTTGTTGAGATGATTATGCCCATGCGAAATGTGGAAGTTTGCGATACAAATTTTGCAAATGCCAAACTTGATGTGTTTAATTGTGTAAATTCTTTGAATTCATATGCTCAATCTTTCTGTTTAAACATGCCTGATCAGTTGACTTGTGATAGATTTTTGCATGAAACATTTCATCCGATTAATATTTCTCTTCAAGTTAAATCCTTGAACTTTTGTGCGAAATCTCCATGTCCTAAGTTGCATTTTCGAATAAGATTTTTGAAGCATAAATCTTTGTCTATACACCTGCTTGGTTTTGCCAACTCTACATTCCTATTTGTTCGAGTAAGGTCTGAATCATATGATAGACTCAAACGTTTGAAAAGTTGTATGTTCACCACTTCTTTGATTGATTGAGTGGAATTTCAGTCATGTGGTGAGTTGATTACATTTTCTTCTAACATGTTGCCTGTTGGAATTCATGATCAAGTACGAGTGTTCAAGCCTAGCATATGTTACGTAGATTTGTTTTATGGAACATTTAAGCATTTTGCATCTTTTGCATTCAACTTATGTTTGTTTGATGTTCAAACTTCTGTTCAAGAAATGAAATTCAATGATTTGGGTTACAATTTTGATTTGATCTCTAATCACCTTGATTGGCCACATATGAAACTTTTGTTTCATTTTGAAAAGGTAAATTCGACACATTTATTTGGACTTGAATCAAATTTTGTAAACGACCCTTCTTTTCTTTTTAAGTCCATCGTTTCTGTTCATACTAATCATTTTCATTTTTGTGAATTCTACCCCTCGAGAAGCATGAGATGTCGTGGTGCCTCATTGCCCATTCAAATTGATCGAAGTAAAAGGTTTGTTTTACATTACAATTCTGAAAAGAGAAGATTTGTGTTGCAAGAGCAAGGTAAAAATGATCTTTATTTTTCTACTTCTAAAGGCAGGACTTATGAAAATTTTGAATCGTTTTTGTTCTCTTCGGTTGGTGTTAACAATCGTGTTGATAATTTAAGTTTTGAAAGCTACTTAGATCATGATGTGTTTGACTATTTTGTTTCATTCGAACATGATCTATCTGTCTTGATTAATGATAAAGAGATTTTTGTTTTTAATAATCGTCATGATGCCTATGATAGTGAATCTTTTCAATTACCTACTTGTGACGTTTTTGTATACTATTTGATTCATCTCTCACATGCCAATCATGACTTGTGGAATCAATTTAGTTTGTATGACTGTTTTGAAATCTATTTGAATTTGTTTCGAACATTTGACGAGGCATTACTTGTAACAGCCCGGTTTAGACCCTAGTCGAAACAGTGGTTTTGAGACCAAAAATCTGAGGTCACAATGATAATTTAATATTATTTTCTGTGTGAATAGTATGTGACATAGTCTGTGTGAAAATTCTGCGTGATAATTTTATCGATTGTGTGCTGAATTAAGAGAAATGACTTAATCGCGTAAAGAGTAAAAGCTATGTGCTGATTTATAAGTACCTAAGTGTTGTTGTCTTCATAATAGGATGGCCTTAAGAGGAAATTAAGCCATTATTAAAGATAGTGGATGGCTAAATGACATATTAGCCTTAATGTATATTTGTCTCATATGTTTATTAAAAGCTTAGTTTGGTAAAGTGATAATTATGTTTAATATGTTATAATAAAACATGAAAATGGCCATTTAGTTATCATCCTTGGCCGAATATTAGCAAGAAAAGAAAAGGGAAAAGAACACAAGGGTTCGGCACATTTTGATCTTGATTCAAGGTTAGTTTTTAATCGGATTTTGATAATTTCTACGTTTTTGTGATCGTTGCTTCGTGCTCTAGCTAACCCATGTTGTAATTTTGTAAATTGATGATGTTTATGAAATGTGACATTGACGAAATGAGGAGCTTTGTGATGAGTGTTGGTGTTAAATGAAAGATATGTGCTTAATGAACATGTTTTGTTCTTGAATTTTTGATGAATTTAGCTAATTAGGGCTTAATTGAGAAAATGAGAAATTGAAGGGTTAAATTGTGAAATAAACAAAATGTATGAGCTTGTATTAGCATGGGAAGAATTCGGCTAAGCACATGTGTATTGAAATTTTGTGTATTTGATGATTTTGTGAAATAGGGACTAAAGTGTCGAAATGTGAAAATGTGAGGGCTATTTTGTAAAATGCCCTAAATGTGTGTGTGTGGACTAAATTGAATAAATTAGTGATTGAATGGATTGAATTTGAATGTGTATAGACCGAGAGAGGAGGGGTTCGGATCGAGATCGAGACAAAGATAAAGTGCTCGATTAATCGACCGTTTCGATAGTTCAACATTCGAGGTAAGTTTGGATATAATAAATGTTATTAAAATATGTTTTAGCATTTTGAAATGAGTATGTATATGATAAAGAAATTGAGATGCTATGTGCAAGACTTAGTTGATGGCACTAAGTGTGTGAAAAATGAATTTGATACTGGAATGAATGGCACTGTGTGTGCGATGTTACGAAAGCTTCGGCTTATTGATTTGGCACTATGTGTGCGATACTGAAATAAGTCGGTTGAAAGATTTGGTACTAAGTGTGCGATGATGAGTATACTGCTGTTATGTATATAACACTGAGTGTGCGATTAAGTTGAACGAATATCAGAGGACGACCGACATGTAATACCGAGCTTTAAATAGCCTTAAAGTTGATTAGCTTTGTGTTAGCTAAGGTATGTATTAAACCTTTGTGGTTGATAAGTTTATTTATAAGCTACGAATGGGAGAATGAGATTTTGGTCATAGAGGATATGATATGAATGTGAGGGAATGAATCTATGTGATGGTTATTATATACATTGGTTTGAATTGATGAAATAATTGTATTGTAGTTCAAACTTACTAAGCTTTGGAAAGCTTACTGTGTGATTTGTTTCTCTGCTTTGCAGTGCCAGTAAAGCTAGTTCGGATCTGGGAATCGTCAGCTTCTCAATCACACTATCGGCAACTAATTTGGGTACTTTTGGAAAGATGTATATAGTTGAAATATAGCATGTATAGGCTAGTTATTTGAATCATATTAGAGATGTGTAATTGGCCATGTCATATGGCTAGATATATTATGGTTTTAAGCATGAATGGCTTGAAATATATGATGTATATTTTGGTATGGCATGTGGGTAAAGAAGATGAATTTCAAATGGTAATCTTTGTGATGGTAAAATGTTAGTATGATTTAGTGAATTTGAGAATGAATGATGTTTAGTTTATGAAGGCGTTCAAGTTGTATATGTTAGCTTATAAGTTGACATGTTTGGAAATGAAATTGCATGAGATGATGTATCGATTATTGTCAAGGAATTGGTTACCAAGTTGTGTGCATAAAGATGCTCAAATGTGCTTGTAGGATTGACCCATGTAGATGGCATTTTGGCCTTGCAAATAGCCTATTTTGCCACACGGTTGTGGCATACAAGCGTGCCTAGTGATCGTGGGACAAAGCCAGTACCTAGCATAAGAGTACACGGCCTTGGGACACGGACGTGCCTAGTAGCCATGTGGTTTTCAACAGGATCGACCATGGCCAACGTACACGGGCGTGCTTGGTAGCCATGGAGCAAAGTCAGTTTCGACCAAGGGGAGGACACACGGGGGTGTCTAGCAGCCGTGGGAGGCACACGGCCTACCTACACGGGCGTGTATGCCCTAAAACTTAGAAAAGTTTTAAATTTCTGAGAATTTCTGTATGTGTTCCGATTTAGTCCCGACCCGTTTCTTGCATGTGTTTAAGGTTTTGTAGACCTCTATAAGGGACTATTTGATTATGTTTTGATGTACTATGATGATGTTTGACTTTGTGTTGTAAATAGGTTGTAAAATGATTCGATTGTTCGATAATGCCTCTTAACCCTATTCCGGCAGCAGTCTCGGGTTAGGGGTGTTACATTACTTGGTTTGCATGATAATTCGTTTCTGTCTATCCACATGCGTCATATTTGTCTTGTTTTGATTATGCTTAGATTACGAGTTTGTTTGCATCACTTTTTGCTAACTCGAGGCTATTCTTTTTAGGTGACGCGATTACCATTCGCACCGTTCGACCGAGGAAAGCCGAGTAAAAGGAACTACATCCTCAAGAACCAACAGCTCGATTCGAGGATGAATAGCTTTCAAGAGGGGGTATGATGCGAACCTGGTCGCATCACGGTTTGACTCCATCAGACGCCATCAAGAGTGGCCTAAGCTCGAGGGGCCAAAGTGCAAAATGAAGCTGATTCCAACTCATTTTCATTTCAATTAAACTCCCTTCCCATGTGGTTTAGCTCACATGAGTTCATCTCAGCTCGTTGAGCTCAGTTTAAGTTTACATTCAGCTCATTCAGCTTGTGTTTAGCTCGATTTAGTTCATGTAATTTTATCTTGCTGAATACAAACTTTTAAATTAAATATTAGCTTTAAATAAAGGTGTTTAGTTTAAATAAATAAGCTGTGTTTAATAAGAGGCTTATTAATTAATCTAGTTACTAGGATATTTTAATGAAGCAAGAGTTTAAGTTTGTTTAATTCTGCTTCTATAATTAAACTAGTTGCTGCTTTAATTGATGTCTTAACTTTTAGTTCATTTATTAAAGTCAAGTGTTTAATGTGTTTGAGTTTAATTAGTGTTAAATTGTGTTTAATAAGTTCATTTTATTGTGTTTATTGCAGGTGTCTTTTCAACTCACAACCGTTACATTTCAAGGCTGTTACATATTCAATAAGGTGGCTTTTCAAGTGTTTTCAGTTACATAAGAGGGGGCTATTACAAAGGAGGCTTTATACATCATTAAAAAGAGTTTAAAGGAGCATTATACTTCCTTTAAATTTTGGCAGCAACCCTTCCAACTACCCCAAATGTTTTTTGCTACTTTAATGGACAATTCTTGCCTTAAAAACTTCATTAAGTTGTTGGTGCCTATTCAGCTAGCTAAAGGTGAAATCAAGAGTCATTTTCCAAGCATTCAAGGACATTGATTCAGCTGATTAAAGTATCTTAAAGAGAGGATTTATTTGATTCAAGAATTTCAAAAGTCTTTGAGCCTTAATTCAGCTCTTTATTAGCATTTTATTATGTGACCATTCGGCTAGCTCATTCTAGCCTTATAAATATGTGTAATCAAGCCTTTTTGGAGGACTTTTAATGCTTAATGAAATTTTTAGATTGTGAGTTATCCAGTCTCTTAATTCTTCAAGGTTCAAATTGACTTATCTATCAACTAGTGACGTCAATCTGAATTTGTTTTTGGAACTTATCATCCTTTCGGGTGTGGCGTTCAACTCAATACCGCTGGTTCCTATCTTGTTAGATAGTGGGTCTCGGTTTTATCCAATTCCATACTTACCTTTGAAACATATAAGATTCGGGTCCTTAATTCCTATTAGGGGTTCTTTCTTGTTTCAGCCAACTATCCACTTAACCATCTTTCATCTTTGTTTTAAAACTGCTGCCATTTACTTAATCCATTCCATTTTTTCCCTTTTTAAACAAATCAAACGAAACTCCTACGTAGAGGATCGAACATCTTACATACGACTCGACTCATCCTCGAGGCGGATCGTATCAGTGGATGTAGGCCTTTTAAATTATTGTGATAAAAAAATGACACAAGGAAGCATGTGGCCTAATGGTTGTGGCGTCATTAAGGTTCTAAGGGAGCCTGGGTTCAAGTCTTGGCTCTTGCAGAATGTAATATCCGGGACTTTGGGCCTGTGCATTATTGCTTAATTGTATGAAGTAGCATGCCTACGTGTGTTGTGAATGTGTTTTATAAATTTTGAGAACTTTAGAAGGTAGGAGAATGCCTTAGAAAATATCAGATTTTAAGTCTTGAAGTAGAGCCAAGCTTGATAGGCCTTAAGAAAATTAGTAGGGGAAATTGGACATAAAAATGGGCTTGTTAAAGTGGCAAGGAGGCGCCACTTAAAGCCTTAGGAGGTGACGCCATAATCAGTGTAAAAGGGCTCAGGTTCGAGCAGCAAGGGAAGCAAAAGGGGAGTTTTATTTTGCAGCAAGGAGAGACAGAGGTGGACGGCAATGGGACACCATGGGGATGAGCTTTAAATGTGGTTAATTTCTTTTAAAATTCGGCTAAGGTGAAAGGATATTGATGGACTCATTTAAATTATTTTTGAATGGGTAAGGAAGAGAAAAAAAGGGAGAAAAAGAAGGAGTTGATAAGGAAAGAGGAGTTGGCCGAATATGGGGCATAAGAGGATGACATTTTTGGTTGGATGATAGTAAGATAGGCGTGCCGAAATTGCTTCTCTTCTCATCTTTTTCATGTGTGCCGAAAATCCCAAAGAAATCTACTTGTGTTCTTTTTCTTTTCTTCCTTTTTGTTACTCATTTTCATAAGCCGAAACTCCTCAAATTACATTCTCTTTTTCTTTTCATCAAAGGCCGAATATCCCTCTCTCAAAACTCATCATTGACGATTCTCCCTAAGTCCCATACTCTTCCTTTTTATTCTTGTTGAGGCCGAATCCCCATCGTCGACCTTCTCTTCTTCTTTTTCAAATTCACTCAAAGCCGAACACTCAAGGTAACCCCTAGCCGATTGTTCAGTAAATTCTAAAGCCGAAAGATTCACTTCATTGTCACTCTTTGAATTGATTTCTTCTGCAAGCTCTCTTGCCGATTTCTTGAAGGTAGTGATCAGTTGTGTTTTGGTCACTCTCTTGGTAAGGATCTCTCTTGGCCGAACTCTTGTTCTTTTCTTTCTCCAACTGTCGAAAATCAAGGCACTAATCCCATTAATGTTCTTTGGCCGAAACTATGAAGGATCTTTCAGGATTTCTAGTGTAGCTGACTTCTAGGGGAGATCATTTGGGATTTGGTTATCCAAGGTAAGTAAAAGTGTGGTTTAGGCCGAAGGCCATTTATTCAAATGTTGGAATCGGATCTAACATAGATCATGTAGCTATTTCGACATCTCCATTAACAGATAGCAATTTCGGGATTTAGATCCACAAGGTAAGAGGGCATGAACATTCGGCCAAGGCCATATTTAGTGATATTGAGTGACCGATTCTAACTTTAACTGTTTAGGGAGGAGTACAACTTGTTCGGTAGACCTTTCCGGGATTCAGTGAAAACGTTAGTAACCAGGTGTGTAGCCCCACACTGATTCTTAATTGATTTATGGTATTAGTTTAATATACGTGTTAATGGAAATATGGAAAATATGGAAAAAAGGTACCATTCAATGGTACAGAGTATCCAGGTACGTTAACCTACTACTACTATGTTAATAATGTTATGAATATCTGTTATGACACCTATGTGAATTTGTAACGAATATGAATATGAAATAAGGAATATGGCATGATTTATGCATGTTTGTATGACACATGGGGCATATGGGTGAATATGAAAAGGGGAAGTGATCTGGTGTTTTTTTTACCACAATATCTGGTGACTCATGTCACATAATCTGAATGTGGTGACTTATGTCACGTATTATTATCCGTGACTTTGTCATATTATCCGTGGCTATGCCACAATTTATAAGGGCGATGTGCATGTCGACTGCAGCGACTGCCTTCGATGGTGTGTAGCAGATAGAGGGTCGATTTAGTAATCCCCACGGTGTGATGGCAGGTACGGGTGATGTGTAGAGGATGGATATCTAGGCTTGGGTTCGGGATTGCATCATTATTTATATTTGTTATATATGTATGATTTGATATGCCTAAATCTTTTGGGACTTTGTGTTGGCTGTTACACACTGAGTCTGTTTGACTCACCCCGTTGTGGGATATCTTTTCAGGTGACACTCAGTAAATGGACCGGGTCGGCAGGAACTTAGTGGTGGCCATGCTCAGCTCAGCATTTATTTTATTTTGATATTTAAGTATTTTGGATTTATTTCGGGTTTTGCTTGATGTAATAAGGCCATTATTATTAAACTGTTTTATGCTTTCATTTTTAAATTTCTGTTATGGAACGATTAATTTTAAACCATATGTTAAACAGTTTTCTTAAAATAAATTCAAATGAGCTGAAATTCGGCCACATCTTATAACTTATGGTTTTCAATTACGAAGATAATGTTTTAATAAAATATGGACTTCAATAAAGACAACGTTTTCAATTTAATCACAACACAAATCAATTTCTCTTCAAAATCACCCAAATTTTTCGAATTAACAAACAAGCTTTTGAGGTGTTTTACTCGAGGAGCATGCCAGATTCGGTCGAGGCTCGTGGGCTGGGTTTGGGGTGTTTCACAGAATTTTTAAATTTTGCTCTTAAAAGAATCTGGACACTGGCACATAGGCTTTATAAATATTTGTGCATGTTTTAAGTCATAGAAGAGCTTGTGGTCTAGTGGCAAGGTGGCATGTGGAGTAACCTTGAGGTCTGAGGTTCGAGTGTTGGCACAACATAATGGGGTTATTTATTTTGCTCATGAGTGGGCAAGAGTTTGTGTTGGATGTGAACTCTGTGTTGGGAAGTTTGGAATGGTCTTGAGTTGTTGGGAGAAGATTATACAGCAAATCAAGGAGGGATTTATGGAGATGTTTAAGGAATTTGAAAAGGAGGAGGAGTTGAGGCCGAATGGGGATGTTGGGGGATGCAAATTCGGCTGGCATTTTGGGAGCATTTTTGTATATCTCTTTGGGTTGTGCTGAATTATTTGGTGGTCATTCTCTAGTTTTCCTTTTCCTTTGTTTCCTTTCTCTCCTCTTTTCCAGTGTTGCCGAACCTATTTGGGAAACTAACCTTTCTTGCATTTTCTTTTGTCTCTTCTGGTAATGTTGAGTGCTTATTCTTTGCCCATCTCTTTTTCTTCCTTGCCGATTCTCACCTCCTCTTTCTACTCTTATCTTTATTCTTTCAACTTTCTTCAAGTGCCTTTTCTCATATCGCTCAAACCGATTCTTCTCCTTCTCAGCCTCAATCTAGTTTTACGGGGCTAGCCGATTGCTCTCCTTTGTTGTTCTATTACGGTTCTTCAAAAGTTCCTAACAAGTCGTTGACTCTTTGATCAACCAAGGGTGTGTCTAAGTTTGGCCGATTGCCTCCTCTTCACATCTGAACTACACGTTTGGGTAAGCGTTTCTCTTCGGGATTTAACTGTTCAAATGGTGTTGGTGATTATAAGATTGTGGTTGTATTGCAACTAGTCGATAAGGATCGTGTAGTTGATTCTAGTTGGGAATCAAGGGCAACAAACCGATTAGTGTTCAGTCAAGGATTCGAAGAACGTGGATCTTATCTAGTTTCGCAAAGAGGTGTGTATTTTTATCCTGTACCTGATAGTCGACTGATAAGCTGAAGGTGTGTAACTTTGTGCTCTGTTGATGATCGGTTGCAAAGCCAAAAGTATATATTAGTATCGTAATTGCTAATCAATCAAAAGCCGATAGAGTGGGAATGTTTTTCGCATGGTGTTAACGGTAGCGGCAAATGCCGAAATGCGGGATAGCCGAAAAGCTGAAAAGCCGAAGGATTGGGCTTTTGGGCCACATGAGCGTGCGAACGCTCATGTGATCAACTGAGCTCACGAAACGTGGGCGTACGACAAGGAAGGCCGCCATGAGCGATCTCATGGGCTTGGGTCGGAATGGGCCGTATAGGCCTAATGGGCCTGTGGGCCCGCATGAGTGAACTTTATTATCAAGTGGGACGTAAATAGACTTGTCATGTCGCGCACATGATTTAGGTAGTTCTGGGCCTCGTTGGGCCTAAATGGGTCGTGTAGGCCCAAGGGGCTTGTGGGGCCCACACGAATGAAATCTGTGGTAAGTGACTAATTAGGAACTGAGCTATGGTGTACACATAGCCGCATCTGATTTTGGGCTGAATAGGCCACACGAGTGTGTGTGGGCTCACTTAGGCCGAGTAATGGGCCTTAGGCCCATTTACACCGTTGTGACTGTTTAGGTTACTTAAGTTGCTCAAGGCGACGGTGGACCTTCTGTTGGGTCCTTGGTTTGCAAAATTTCTGAAATACCCTTGATTTGTAAAATTACTGAAATACCCTCGATTTACAAAGTTACCGAAATACCCTCGATTTATGAAATTATCAAAATACCCCCGAATTGCAAAATTACTGAAACACCTCGATTTGCAAAATTATCAAAATACCTCCAACTTGCAAAATTACAAAAATACCCCAGCTTGTGAAATTACCGAAATACCCAGATTTGCAAAATTACCAAAATACCCCTGATTTGTGAAATTACCGAAATACCCCAATTTGTGAAATTACCAAAATACCCTGTAGGGTAGGATTACCGAAATACCTTTGAAGGGTAGGATTACTGAATTACCATTATAGTGTAAAATGACTATTTTGCCTTTGCGGGTAACTAACTGATTAGGACTATGACTAATCTAACTGTGAATGTATGACTGTGTTTTAACTGATTTGACTGTGGTCGTGTGACTGATATACTTTTAATATGTGTGTAAATGACTATTACCGAGCATGGCCATTTTGCATACACGTGTAATGATTAAGCATGACATACACGACATATTGCATGGGGTTGGGGCATTGATACAGAGGAAGTTCTGATAAGGTCGCACCGGTCGCATGATGACTGTGTACCCAGTACTGATCTGTTAAGGTCGCACGGGTTGCATGAGACGACTATGGACCGATGGATGGCTTCAAGCCGCGTAATCTGATTATGGCTCTGTGCCAACTGTAACAGCCCGATTGTGACCCTAATTGAAACGGTGGTTTCGGGACCACGAATCTGAGTTAGAAAAATATTTAAATATTAATTTCGATGTTCTGAATGTGTGAATTTGTTGGTGTGAAAATTTTGTTTTAAAATTTTATCGTTTAGATGCCTGATTAAAAAGGGCATAATCGCGTAAAATGGAAAATTTAGGGTTAATGTGAAAGGGCCAAAATGTGATTGATTTTATATTATGAAGTATTAAGGTTGCAATTTGACCATAAATAGGTATTAGTGGCCGGCCAAAATGCATGCAATAGTAGATGGGTTATTAAATTATTTTTATATTGAAACGGTGGTGATTTTAATATCATATAATAATATAATAGTAATAAAACATAAAATAAGTGGATGAACATCTTTTCTATCATTTTGTCTTCTTCATTGCCGAAACCAGAAAAGAAATAAAGAGCTTGAGCTCTTAAAACTTTCGGCATTGCATGCTTGATTAAGGTATGTAATTGAGTTTGGTTTTTGATAATTTTTACGTTTTTGAGATCGTTGCTTTGAATACTAGCTAGCCCAAGCTAGAATTTCTGATTTTGATGCATATTTTGAGTTAGGCCATTGACGAATATTTGTGTTTTGTAATGTTTGATGATAAAATATTAAAGATATGTTTTAGATTAACAAGTTTTGTATTGGAGTTTTTGATGATTTTGAGTAATTAGAACTAAATTGCAAAAATAAATTTTTTGAGGGACTAGAATGTGAAATAAATGAAATGTATGGAATTGTATGAGGACTAGGAATATTCGGCCTTGAAGTAGTGTGTGCAAATTTTGAGTATTTTGTGTTTTGTGCAATAGGGACTAAATTGTAAAAATTATAAATGTCAGGGGTAAAATAGTAATTTACCCATTTATGTGTTTTTGGATTAAATTTAATGAAAATATATTTGAATGAGCTTAATTTGAAATTATTTAAATCAAGAACAAAAAGGATTGGGATTGGATCGGGAAGTGGAGAAGTTAACCGAATAGTCGGAAAACGTAGTCCGTCGATACTCGAGGTACGTTCATAAGCAATTGAGTTGAATCGAATTTATTTATAGCGATGTACATGAATTTAATGGAAGTATGTATATAGATGAATGATATAGCCGATTATGATATCTATATATGTGTATAGTTTAGCCGAATGTGAGGTATGTATATGTGTCATTGGTACACTCGAATGGGATGTGATTATGGAGATTGAAATAAGCTACTTCGTAGATTTGTAGTGGAGGTTTAATTCTTATGTATATATATAAATGTGCAACAAGATTGAGAAATGCACTAAATGTGCAAATTTAAATTACCGAGCACTAAGTGTGCGAAATCGGTCATTATGCACTAAGTGTGCGAATTGAATTACCGAGCACTAAGTGTGCAAAATAGGTCAGTGAGCACTAAGTGTGTGAATTTAATTACCGAGCACTAAGTATGCGAAATCAGTTAATAAGTACTAAGTGTGCAAGTAAATTTTCAATTCAAAGATCGAAATCGGTAAGTTTTGATACTATGAGATGTTGTTGTCGGAAATCAAGAGAAAGTGATTATTAGTGGATTGGATGGAATTTTTCTTATAAATGTATATTTTGGATGATATAAATTGATATGTGCAAAAGTTTACAAAGTTATAATGATTATTATATGAATTACAAAATATGATTCGGATATGTGGAAATTGGTATATGATATATGTTTAAATAGTTTGGAACTTGAAAATATCGATAATGCATGGGAACCAAATATTCACATTAGGTTCGGCTTTAATTTGAAAGATAAGAAATGTTTTGTGGTTGCACGAGTAAATGAATAGATGATGGATTCTTGTCTATTAAATTTTTATTAAAGTTATGGTATAATGATTTAATGCATTGTTATCATGAAATTGCTTATAAGTTACTAAGCTATGATAGCTTACTGTATGTGTTTAATTGCATTGTTTTATCAAACAAGTAAGATGTGTCTATGATCACTTGGTTGTTATGAGACAAGTTATAATATGCTTTGGTGTAGGTGTGTATAAATGAAAGTGAACACAAAGAATTAATGAATGAGTGAAATTGACATTAAAATAGTTGTGGGCAGCAGCATTAGTATAACTTTGAAAAATCACCAAAAATGGTGGAAATTGGATTGAAGGCTGTGTAAGATATGAAATTAAAGCTTAATGAGTCTATTTTTTATAAAAGAAACATAGCAAACAAATGATTCGTATATTTGGAGATATTTGAATTTCTGTGAGACTGGTTTAGAAGGATTAAGTGATCCCATGTTCTGCATTGGAAAAATCATTAAAAATTGTAAAAACATAATTAGGGGATATAAATTATATGCTTGAAATCCTAAATGAGTATATTTTTAAATGAACTAAACAAGAAGGTCATATGAACTCTGTACAAGGATAAAATTGATTCTTAGTGAAGAGAGGTCAGAATAGTTGAATAGTAAAACAGGGGAAACTTTAATGAATAAACTATAATAATTGGCTGAGCCAAAAATTCTGGAAATTTTATGGTAAGAAGATAAATGAGTATAGTTTCAAGAAAAATTAACGGTTCTTCATTCAGAGCTCTATAGCTTAAGAAATAAATAATTTAGTGACAGTAACTCAAGTAGACAGATTAATGTGAAGATGAGTAATAAGGTGTAAGCATGTGATATAATGATCATATCATCTTAAGAAATTATTGTGAGGATTCATCCATACAAGTTTATTAATTTCTTATTATTTGAATATGAACTTACTAAGCATTCATGCTTACTTCCCCTCTCTTTCCCCTTGCCTTGTCGTATCGCCAAGTTAGTCGGGGATCGGTAGACATCGGAGACTCGCTCACACTATCAATTGGAACACTTGGTATATCTAGATACATAAATTTTTGGGTTATGGAATGTATAGTAGGCTTGGTCATTTTTTCATATATGTCATATTTCTTATGGCCTAAAATGTTGGCCCTTATTTAACAAATGTTCATTTTGATTAAGGCTATTTGGAGATGGCCAATATTGATGGTTGTCATATGCCTATGATGTGGTTATTCATGTATGTGGTAATTGCATAATTGAGATGTTGTGGATGTGGTTTACAAATAATTTCATGAATGACGATGTGTATGAGAATGTGTATGCAAAATTGGGTATTCGAATGTCCAATTATAGCATGATACATGTTGATGAAATGGATACAAGAGAGTTCGTGTTTTAGAGTGGGGAACTGGCTTGGAAAATAGCCAACTTCCATGCCACATAGGCAGAGACACGACTATGTGTCTCAGCGATGTGATAGACACGGTCTAAGGGCATCGGCGTGTGCCAAGGCCGTGTGGCCCTATTTTGATGAAGATGTCATAAACAGAGAGTTACACGGGTTAGGGACACGGGCGTGTCCCAGACCACACGAGCGTGTGACCCCTATTTTGACAAAATTTTCTAAATTTTCCTAAAAGTTTCCAAAGTTCTTGGTTTAGTCCCGAACCATCCTAAAGGATGTTTTGAGCTTTATAAGCCTATATAAGGGACAACATGCATGTGTTAGAAAAGTTTTAAATTTGACGAAATTTTATGACCTGGTTTTACATGTTCAAGAATTTTAAGTTCAGTAACGCCTCGTACCTTGTTCCGACATTGGATATAGGTAAGGGGTGTTACACCAACCTAAACATGGCTCTGTGCCATCTTGATTGTGGCTTTGTGCCAATCATACTTACCCGTGGCTATGTGCCTAACATATATATTGATGACTCTGTGTCGATCATATTTACCCAAGGCTGTGTGCCAATTATATTACCGTCGCTAATGGCTATGTGCCAAACATAATACAGTTACTAATGGATTTGTGCCAATTATAATGCCGCTACTGAAGGCTTAGAGCCGTATATATACTAGCAGCTTTGCTGCGATTTCGGTTAGGGTCGCAACCGGTGTTAATAGTGGTTTGCTAGCTGGGTGGGTCGATTTTATCCCCACTAAGTGTAGGATTGGTACGGGTGGTGTGTTGGCTGGATCGGGGTGGGATGCATCATCATACTATTGCATATCTATTATGAGATTTGTCACTATACTGGGCTTAGGCCGACTTGTTCTGTTATTGGTTTGGGCTAGGCCCAATTGATTCTGTTATGGGCTGTGACCCAAATGATATTGTAGTGGGATTTGGCCCACGTATGCTCTGATCTATATTGTACTGTTACTGTTAAAGGGCTTTGGCCCAGTCTGTTTCTATTTCTGTATACTAACTATTACTCTAGTAAGTGGATTACACACTGAGTTTTCGTAAACACACCCCGTTTTTAACTGTGCAGGTAATCCCAGCCTTAGATAGATCGGTGCTGCGAGGGATTCGGAGAAGGCCACACACTGCTTGTGTTTTCCGTTTTGATTATTTACATTCAAGTATTTTGATATGGGTTGTAACAAGGCCTCTTTAAGTTTCTGGATTTTAACTATGGGTCTTTCTTTACTTTGAATTATATCCATTAGAAGTAAATCACGGTTTTCCAAAATGCTAACTATTTTTAAAACAACACTACATTTTCGCAACATTTTCGAAATGGTTTCGTGACTTAATCTTTTTCGTAAATCAATTACTTTCAAAATCAACTTCCACAACTGAAAAGATATTTTGGGATTAAAACTAATAAATTGTCAATGTACCACGTTTTAAAAATAAACTAACGCAACTGGGTTTTTACTTAAGCCTTTAAACAAGAAAGGTTTTCAATGAAAACATGGTTTTCAAAAAACACTTCAATGTGACACGCCAGATTTGGGCCTAACTTCTAGGCCGGGTTTGGGGTGTTACACTAAGGTACGGGCTAGCTAGAATATGAAGCAACGATATCAAAAACATAGAAATTATTAAAAATCAAGCTCAAAACATTTACCAATTGAGCTATGAAGATGTCGAACCCTAAAATGTCATCAATGCCTTCTTTTCTTCTTCACTATTCGGTCACAAGAAAGAAAAATGGATAAAATTCCTTTTGTTTTTATTTTATCAACCTTTATTAATGATTACTATATTAACCTTAATAATAAACGTATAAAATCATATAATGGACATCCATTAATGTCCATTAGCATCTAAAATGGTCTAATTACCATTTAATGCCATCATAATTAAAAACCAAAGCCAATTGACACCTTTAACTAATAGAATGTAACTTTTGCATTTTACGCGATTGAGTCCTTTTTTCTCAAATTGAGGAATTAAATGATAAAATTACTTCACCAAAATTTCACACATACATGCTATCATGCTGTAAACACCAAAAATAATATTAAAATAATTTTTTGACATCAGATTTGTGGTTCTGAAACTACTGTTTTGATTTAGCTAAAACTAGGCTGTTACAACTCTCCCCCTTTAAGGATTTTCGTCCCCGAAAATCTTACCAGTGAATAGGTTCGGGTATTATTTTCTCATAGCATCCTCAGGTTCCCATGTAGCTTCTTCAATCCCATGTCGATGCCATAATACTTTCACTAACACTATTCTCTTCTTTCTTAGCTCTTTGATCTCACGAGATAAAATTCGAATCGATTCTTCAACATACGACATATCAGACTGAATTTCAACCTTGGTCGGGGAAATGGCATGTGAAGGGTTGGATCGGTATTGTTGAAGCACCAACACATGAAACACAATATGTATCTTTCCAACTCAGACGGTAAGGACAACCGATATGCCACTGGCCCAATTCGCTCAGTAATCTCATACGGTCTGATAAATCGTGGACTCAATTTCCCTTTTCTATCGAAGCTAAGTATTTTCTTTCACGGTGAGACTTTTAGAAATACTTTATCCCCAATCTGAAACTCAATATCTTTTTGTTTCAAGTCTGTGTATAATTTCGGTCGATCCAAATATGCTTTCAAACTATCACAAATCACTTTCACTTTTTCTTCTGTTTCTCTGATCAGATCAACTCTGTGAATCTTATTCTCACTAAGCTCAATCCAATACAAAGGTGTTCGACATTTATGTCCGTATAGAGCTTTGTACGGTTCCATCTTTATACTCAATTGAAAGCTATTATTATAATAAAATTCAATCAGCGGTAGATATTTCTCCCAGCTACCTTCAAACTCAAGAATGCAACATTGTAACATATCCTCAAGTATTTGAATAACTCGTTCGGACTGACCATCAGCTTGCGGGTGAAACGCAGTGCTAAAATGCAGCTTTGTACCTAAAGTTTCTTGTAATTTCTTCCAAAATTGCAAAGTGAATCTCGGATCTCTATCCAAAATAATAGATAGTGGCATTCCGTGCAATCGAACAATCTTTGAGATATATAACTCAACTAATTTATCTAGTGAGAAATCTGTTTGTACCGGAATAAAATGAGTTGATTTTGTCAGTCTGTCAAAAACAACCAAAATCACATCTTTCCTTTTCAGAGATAAGGGCAAACCTGATACAAAGTCTATTGTTACTCTATCCCACTTCCACTTGGGAATCATAATAGGCTGTAATAAACCTGACGGCGCTTGATGTTCAGCTTTGACTTGCTGACAAAACAAGCATTTTGAAACAAATTCCTAGATATCTCATTTCATGCCCTGCCACCAATAAAGCTGTTTCAAATCGTTATACATTTTCGTGCTTCCCGGATGTAATGATAAACAACTACTGTGTGCTTCATTTAGAATTCTCTGAATAAGCTCAGGATTTCTCGGTACACAAATTCTACCTCGGAACATCAAACATTCATCAGGCTCTATTCAAAACTTTGAATTAGTAGTCAACTCACACTAAGTTAGTTTTGCTTGCAATTCATTATCAAATTATTGAGCCCCACAAATCTGCTGTAGAAATAGCGGTCTCGCTTTCAACTCAGCTACTATCAAACCATTGTCAGACAAGGCTAATTGTGTGTTCAAAGCGCGTAAAGCAAATAAGGATTTCTGGTTCAAAGCATTAGCAACTACGTTCGTTTTCCCCGGATGATAATTAATCACTAATTCATAGTCTTATAGCAATTCTAGCCATCTCTGCTGTCGCAAATTCAAATCCTTCTGAGTCATCAGATATTTCAAGCTGTTGTGGTCGGTAAAAATATGGCATTTCTCACCAAAAAAGCAATGGCGCCAAATTTTCAATGCGAACATTATCGCGGCTAATTCAAGATCGTGCGTCGGATAATTCTTTTCGTGTGGTTTCATCTGTCTCAAGGCATAAGCTACAACTTTTCCTTCCTGCATCAAAACACAACCCAGGCCATTAATGATCCATCACTTTAAACTACAAATTCTTTACCCGACTCAGGCTGAACTAACACTGGTGCTTCGGTTGATAATGCTTTCAACTGCTCGAAGCTCTGTTGACATTTTTTTGACCATTCAAGTTTAATATCTTTTTGAAGCAATCTTGTCATCGGAGTCACAATCATCGAGAAACCTTTCACAAATCATCTACAATAGCCGGCTAGTCCTAGAAAATTATTGACTTCGGATACATTTCTCAGTGGTTTCCAATCTATAATCGCAGAAAATTTGCTCGGGTCAACTCGGATACCTTCGGCTAAAACTATATGTCCCAAAAAACCAGCCTCTCGTAGAAAAAACTCACGTTTGCTGAACTTTGCAAACAGCTATTTATCTCTCAAAGTTTGTAACACAATTCTCAAATGCTCGGCATGCTCAGATTTAACACGAGAGTAGGTCAAAATGTCATCAATAAACAAAACTAGAAATTGATCTAAATACGACCTAAAATTTGGTTCATCAAATCCATAAAAATAGTAGGTGCATTTGTTAGTCCGAAAGGCATAACAAGAAATTCATAGTGTCCGTACCTTGTTCTAAATGCAGTCTTTGGCACATCGAAGTCTTTAACTTGCAACTGGTAATAACCCGATCTCAAATCAATTTTCGAAAACACCATTGCCCCTTTTAACTGATCAAACAAATCATCTATTCGTGGCAAAGGGTATTTATTCTTGATCTTCACTTTGTTGAGCTGTTGATAGTCTATACACATTCTCATCATGCCATCTTTCTTTTTAACAAATAACATCGGTGCACCCCAGGGAGTGAAACTCGATTTAGCAAAACCTCTATCTGTCAATTCTTGCAACTGAGCTTTCAATTCTTTTAATTCTATCAGAGCTATTCTATATGTAGCTATCGATATCGGTGTTGTTCCCAGTAATAATTCAATACCAAACTCAACTTCTCTGATAGGTGGTAAACCCGATAACTCTTCGGGAAATACATCTGGATACTCGCACACAACTGGTACTAATTCAATCTTTGTTTTGTCACTTTCGCATCAAGTACATATGCAAGATATGCTTCACACCGCTTTCTCACAAATCTCTGAGCTAACATAGATGAGATCACAACGGGTAAACTATTCATATCATCAGATTTAATTATAATAGTCTTATTATTCTGATATTTCAATTCAATTGTCTTTCGTCTACAATTCACTATAGCCTCATGCATTGTTAGCCAATCCATAAAGAGTGACACTCATGTAGAATCTTACTAAAACACATTTGCCTAAGGGGCTCAATACTCTAATCACAAATTCAGTAGAGTCTACAGGCAAAGTCTTACTAAATACTAAATTCATGCATGTATAAGAATGAGTTGATCCTAGATCTATCAATGCAATCACATTAATATCACAAAAAGTGAAAGTATCGGTTATAACATCTGGAGATGACGCTTCTTCGCTAGCACGAATAGCGTAAGCTCTAGCAGGTGCTCTGGCCTCAGATCTCACGGTTGAGTCTCTTGTCACCCCTCGACTACCACTCATATTCTCAGTATTTCTTGGTGGTCTTCCTCTAGTTGACTTGTTACTTGGTCTCACATTTTGAACTTTACTTTTCTCATCCAGCTCAGGGCAATCTCGGATAAAGTGATCTAACGAACTACATTTGTAACAAGCTTTATTATTTTTATTCCAGCATTCTCTGAAATGTCGTCTCCCACACTGATGACATTCAGGTTTTTTATCTCGCTCATTGCCAACACTTAACACTCATGTAGCTTGAGTTTTAGAACCAGAGTATTGTTTTCTACGATCTCTACTCAAATATTCATTTGAAGCATTTGGACGAGCGTACGGATCTTTTGATTTCTTTGACGAAGATTGATACGGCTTATTCATTGATCTTTTTCTCGAGTCTCTAGTTTCTGAATCTCCTTTTCTCTTTTCCTTGCTAAGATCCTCGGCTTTACAAGCCCTTTCAACCAACACAACAAATTCTTTCAACTTTAAAATTCCAAGTAGTAGTTTTATATCTTCGTTCAACCCGTCAACGAACCGTTTACACATAATCTCCTAAGTAGACACATACTTTCGAGCATACTTGCTTAATCGTATGAATTCTCTTTCATACTCAATGATAGTCATGCGGCCCTATTTTAATTCTAGAAACTCTTTATGCTTTTGATCAACAAATCACTGACTTATATATTTCTTTCGGAACTCTGTCTAAAAGAATTCCCAGGTAACCCGTTCTTTCAGAACTACAGATATCAATGTGTTCCACCATTGATAAGTGATGTCTCTCAGTAAAGATACAACACATTTAATACATTCATTAGGAGTACAAGACAATTCATCGAATACCCGAATCATATTTTTGAGCCAAAACCCAGCTCTCTCAGCATCATCATCCACAGTAGCCCAGAACTCTTCAGCCCTATGTTTACGTATCTTATCTACTGGTGGTTTATTCAACTGTATTGGATCTACAACTTGAGGAGCAACAGGGATTTGTTGAGGAATATGAGGGGGTGGAGGTTGTTGAGCAGCCGAATTCGTTCGAACGAACTCCGTGAACCACTCATTCATCATCTGGAAAAAGGCTTGTTTAGCCTCTCCCTCGTGGCTACTCGTTACAGGCTTAGAATCTGATGGCGCTGCCCCTTGAGTGGGAGCGGGTGCATTACTCTCTACATCATCGGCTACAGCTCATTCGGGATCCATTACTATACGAAAACACAATTTAAGCTGTCAAAAATCATCACACTATCGTAAAGTATATATGGCATGTATAGTTAGACTCTCATTCAAGTTACGTTAGTCCTAGAATATATACATGCCATACTTCAATATATACATTTTCAAAAGTACCAAAATATAGTTCGATAGTGTGGTGATGATCTTCGACGATCCTCGAGCTTCCCGTAACTTTGATAAATCTATAAAACAATGAACAAACACACACACAGAGTAAGCTTTCATAGCTTAGTAAGTCATAAGCAAATAATGATCAAATAAACATTCATGTTAATTCAACAAGACAAATCAAATAAACCTTAACCAATTGTACATTTATTATACCTACAAACTCAAACATTATCACATATACAATAGCATTATAACATCAAAGGCTGAATGTACAGTTACTTTTAAGCACATATAAATGTCTCTTTTACCATGTCTAATTCATATATTCATCTCAAACATATAATTACCTTACTTTCATATTCATATAACATAGCACGTACCTAAATCTTTTAGTTCATTCTCACATTCGATCTTAACTCAATAATGCCCGTTGAACCATTCGGAATTAATTTGGATAGTCAAAAATCTCGTACAATGCCAACGTCCTAGACATGGTCTTACATGTAATCACATATTGATGCCACTGTCCCAGACAGGGTCTTACACGAATCAAATACGATGCCAATGTCCCAGACATGGTCTTACACGTAAACACAAGTCGATGCCAATGTCCCAGACGTGGTCTTAAACGTAAACACATATCGAAATCCTATGTCATGACATATGTATCCTAACTATTCCTAAGGTTCGTACGAGGCTTTCGAACGTTGTAACTCGATCGATTCAAGCTCGTAACCAATTCTTCCACACTTTTACTAATTTGACATTCACATATATATAAGTAATAATTCAATTCGGTACAAATAAAATATATACAACTGAATTTAACGACATTTATTTACGTATGAACTTATCTCGGCAAAGACGGACGAACCGAGACGACTATTCGACAACTTTAGATTTCCCCCAATCCAAATCTGATTTCCTCTTTTTTTGATCTAATTCAATATAAAATTGACTTATTTAATCAAATATTCAATCAAATTCACCCCAAAACACAATAATAGGCTAATTACACTTTTGCCCCTGACATTTCACATTTTTTACAATTTAGTCCCTATTTCACAAAACACAAAATATTCAAAATTTCACCACACTCATTCTTGGCCGATTTTCACCACACTAAGGTCCCTAGCAGCCCATTTCTTTCATTTATTTTACATTTTGACCCCTCAATTTACAAAATTCACAAGTTAATCCTAAATAGGCATTTTTACTAAAAATCACTTAATTAAACTTAACAATCTAACAACATATATTTATTTTTCATCATCAAGCACAAAATATCATCAAGATCTCAACAATGGAAATTCATGAATACATCATCAAGTTCAAAAATTCAAGCATGGGCTAGCTAGTATTTAAAGCAACGATCTAAAAAACGTAAAAATTATTAAAAATCGTGCTAAACACATACTTAATTTTGAAGAACACAAGGGCCGAGCCTTTAAAACTAATTTCTCTCTTTTCTTTTCTATTTTCGGTCATGCAAAAGATGAACAACATGTTTAATTTCTTTTATGTTTTATTATAATAACATTAATACATTAATTACAATTTCAGCCTTTTTATATTCATTTAAAATCCACTAACCATTGGTTTTTATGTCCATCCAATATTTCAATGGTATAACATCAACATAAGGACCCCATATTAAAAAGAATATTGCAATTCAGCACTTACACATTAATAGCCAACTTTTGCATTTTACTCGATTAAGTCCTTTTAATAAATTGAACACTCAAACGATAAAATTAAATCATGAAAATTTCACAGATATCAATTCATACATTATAAACACAAAAAATAATATTTAAATATTTTTTGACTCGGATTTGTGGTCCCAAAACCACTGTTCTGAATAGGGTCTAAACTGGTGTAACGCCCCAAAAGTTAGGGTTTGTAGTTTTGCTTAAATTCTTGTTGTGCTTATTTGGCTAGCTATTTGAGTGTTTTTGGGGGTCCTAAAGAGGCTTGGGTTTGAGTTTGGGCCTTGGAAACATTTTGGTTTCTGACCCTAAAGTGGAAAGGGTTGTTAGCAGTAGGGCTCAAGTCTATTTGTGTGTGTTTATGTAGCACAAGATGAGCCTGTAGCTCAGTGGCAATGGTGTCTTTGGGAAGGCTTGGAGAGTGGGGTTCAAATCTCATGTTTATGTAGCACAAGATGAGCTTGTAGCTCAGTGGCAGTGGTGTCTTTGGGAAGGCTTGGAGAGTGGGGTTCGAATCCCACATGTTGTAAATGGAAGCTTTTATTTTATGACTTGAGAGGGGAGGAAGCAGAGTTCAGATTGAACTCTTCTTGGGGAGTTGGAGACTGGGTCAAATGTTTCAAACGGACGAACGAGAGTAAAATTAGGAGGAAAGAGTGGAGAGAATCAAGGGATAGAGGGGTGTGCAATTGTTGGCTGAAATTAGGAGGGTTGTGGGGATGAGAACTTTGGTTAAGAGGTGGGTATGATGCAAATTCGGCTTGGGGGATCTTTAGAGAGCATTTTCGGGTTTTGATTGTATTTGGCATTTTCGTATTCTTTTCTTTCTGAGTGTTTGTGCAAGTGGTCTTTTGGTACTTTCGGGATCAAGTGAGAGCAAGTTTTGGTGCCGAAATCTCTAAGAGAACTTCTTTTCTTTTCTCATTTGTCCCCTTGCCGAAATCTCATTTCTTTTCTGAGAGCAAGATTCTTTTGTCATTGGCCGAATTCAATCTCCCTTCTTTCTCCTCCATTTTCTTGTTAGGTGCTGAATTGGTAAGCTTTGCTTTCATCTCTTTTCCTTCTTTCTACTCATCTCTCTTTTTCTTATCATTCATTTCTCTTCTTTACCCCTAAACTGTAACCACAATTCCACCTTTCTAATTTCTCTCTAGGCTGAATCTTTGAGGGTCAAACATTCCTTTCTTTTCGTTCTAAGTGGTTTTGAGTTTCTTCTATTCATTGGTAAGTTGTGGCTACAACCGAATATAGGTTTGCTATTTCTTCTCTCATTCTCAGTCTGGGTTCTTTAAGCCGAAGGGCTGGTTCTTTAGTTGCTGTAGAATAGCGTTTCTAATGTGCTCTTTTCGTCGATCAATGGTACAGACTCAATGTCTCTAACCTCGGAATAGGGCCGATTACCTTGGTGTTGAGGAAGATCGTATCACGTGGTAAGAAAGGCCTGTTTGGTTAAGTACATCAGTATTTTGATTTACCTAAAGTAGAGACTAACTATTAACCAATTGTTTCATAGGTGCCTTGGAAGGTTTCAAATCACACTCGTAATCAAGGTGTGTAATCTCACACCTCTGTTTAATCTGCTATTGCTGTGATCCATGAATAGGCTAAAAGCTAAAATACCGAAAAACTAAAATACCGGCAACTGAGATCACTCGAGCGTGCGTGTGCTCGTAAGGATAAATCGAGCCACCAGTGATGGCAATAAACCGTTGGGAGTGTCACAACGCTCTCGTGGAACTGAGGCCATAATGGGTCTTATTGAGCCGGAGCGGGCTAAATGGGCCCAACGAGTTAACGGGCCCATTTGAGCGAAAACGATGAAAAGTGTTAGTTGATTGATGCAACTGCGAAGTTCACAGATCCGAGACTAAAAACAGAAAGAATTGGCCACACGAGCGCATGGGCCCGTATAGGCCGAAATTGGGTTTAGGCCCAATAACACTGTTTTGACCAAAAATGGAACCCGAGTCGCTCGAGGCGACAGTAGGCCCTTGGAAAGGCCTAATAGGTGTAAAATCACCGAAATACCCTTGATGGGTAAATTATCGAAATACCCTCGAGGGGCAAAATTACCATTTTATCCCCAAATGATCGTTTTACCCTTAGTGGTAAGATCATCGATGTATGAGTAGTAACTAGTTGATTGATGTCTATGATGATGCACTGCTTACATGATTTAATTATGACATGGCATATTGCGTTGGTTGGGTTATGGATTTGGAGGTAGCACTATACTGATGGCTCTCCCACGTTATACTGATTCAGTGGCTTTTGCCACATTATACCGATTTAGTGGCTTATTATGCTTCCGCGGAAGAGATTGCGTACTAAGGGACTCTGAGTTAAGGCAGTCGATTTTGTGGGAGTCGCATAGTAGCCCATACGCTATGCATCCGGCTGGAAACAAATTATACTGAGATCTACGTGAACTATATTGGTGGCCAGGACTTAAGCGTGAGGTTACTGATTTTGTAAGTAAGTGTTTGACATGCCAGCAAGTGAAGGCTGAGCATCAACTGCCTTCGGGACTACTGCAACCTGTTAAGATTCCACTCTAGAAGTGGGAGAGGGTAACCATAGATTTTTTTAGTGGGCTACCTCTGACGCCTACTAAGAAAGATTCGGTGTGGGTAATTGTTGATCGGCTGACTAAATCTGCCCACTTCATACTGGTTCGCACTGATTACTCGCTGCAGAAGTTGGCAAAGTTATATGTGGCAGAGATTGTAAGGTTACATGGGGTACCGGTGTCTATTATTTCAGACAGGGACCTTAGTTTCACATCACGATTCTAGAGAGTATTACACGAAGCTTTGGGTACAAGGTTGGATTTTAGCACAGCATTTCACCCGCAAACTGATGGTCAGTTAGAGAGGGTAATACAGATTCTGGAGGACATGTTGAGAAGCTATGTGATTGATTTCATGTAACACCCCTAACCTGTATCCGACATCGGACTAGGGTTAAAGGCATTACCGGATCGATCGGAAACATTTTCAGAAGTTCATACATTCATCCATCAATCTCAAACATAATGTCCCTCAATACGGTCAATGAGACCTAAAACATGCTTATAAATCGGGTCGGGACTAAACCGAAACACATACAGACATTGTCACTATATGTTCGTACGGGACTTCTTGGATATTGTCACTATATCGATCTTATCTCGGAATTCATGTACAGGTCATATCATAAACATTCATCTAAAGAAATGGTCATAGAAATATACATATTTCAATATGAATACGTTTATTTGCATAATGACTTACCTCGGATTTAATCTATCGGAATGGAAACGACTACTCGATTACTTTTGCTTTCCCGCGATCTAAGTCCGTTTTCCTCGGTTCTTGATCTATACATATTTAGAATTAACCCTTTTATTCACTAACTCATTCGATTCAATCCAAAGACACACATTTAGGGCTATTTACAGATTAACCCTCACATTTACACAATTTATCAATTTAGTCCATTTTTCTCAAAACATCAAATTCACAAATTTGTTCACACACATACATAGCCGAATCTCCCTAGGGACTATATAAGTCCATATTTTCCATCAACTTTGTAATTTAGTCCTTAAAAATAATATTTTCTCAATTTAGCCCTAATCAGCTAAATTCATCAAAAATTCAAGAACAAAGTATGTTCATCTAGCTCAAATCTTTCATTTAACAACTTAACTCATCTCAAAGCTCAACATATCATCCATGGAATTTTACACAAACATCAACAATACACAAAATTGAGACATGGGCTTGATAGTAGACAAAGCAACGATTGCAAAAACGTAGAAATTATCGAAAACTGATTAAAAATATAACTTGAATTGGAACCAAAAGCTAGCCGAGACCTAACTTATTTTTCTATCTTTTCTTTTGTTTGTTTTTCGGTGGAAGAACACATGAATTTGCACCATCTTTTAACTTGTTTTTATTATAACACATATTAATGTACAAATGACATAATTAGCCTTTAATAATACTTATAAAAATCATTCATAAGATGGACATAAATGTCCACTACTATGAATAAAGGTATAATATCCACATAAGGACTCCACCTTTAGAAAGCCACAACACATTGATACCTTAACAAATAGCATTCTAAGTTTGCATTTGATCAAATTAAGCACACAGACGGATAAATTAACTTACAGAACTTTAACACATGCTTAATCAAATATCATAAGCATAGAAAATAATATTAAAATATTATACTGACTTGGTTTTGTGGTCCCGAATCCACTGTTCCGGCTAGGGTATAAACCGGACTGTTACATTTCAAGGGTAGTTGGGAAGACTATCTACCCTTAGCGGAATTTGCTTATAACAATAGTTACCAATCCAATATTCAGATGGCCCTGTACGAGGCGTTATATGGTCATAGGTGTCGTACCCTTACTTGTTGGATAGAATTGGACGAGCGGCGACTGTTGGGTCCAAAATTAGTCTCTGAAATCAAGGGGAAAGTGGAATTGATTCGTAATTAGTTAAAAGAAGCATCGGACAGACAGAAGTCATATGCTGACTTAAAATGTAAAGAGATAGAGTATTCTGTGGGGGATTATGTTTTCTTGAAGGTCTTACCTTGGAAAAAAATTTTGTGATTTGGACAGAAGGGCAAATTGAGCCCCAGATTCATCTAGCCCTACCGGATATCAAAGCGTGTAGGACTAGTCGCCTATAAACTGGAGCTGCCTCCTGAGTTAAATCGTATATATGATGTATTCCATGTTTCTATGCTAAGGCGCTATCATTCTGATCCTTCTCATATAGTGCCGGTGGAGGAGATTGAGGTAAGACCTGATATGACATTTGGGGAAGAACCGGTGCAGATTTTGGACCGTGATGTTAAGGTGCTGAGAAGGAAATCTGTTCCTTTAGTTAAGGAGCTGTGCTGTAATCACGGTTCAGAGGAAGCCACGTGGGAGTCTGAAGAGGTGATGCGACAGCAATACCCAAATCTCTTTTGACTAGGTAAATTTCGAGGCCGAAATTTCTTTGAGGGGGTCGGGTTGTAACGCCCCAAACATTAGGGGTTTCTAGTTTTGCTTAAATTCTTGTTGTGCTTATTTGGCTAGCTATTTGAGTATGTTTGGGGGTCTTAAGGAGGCCTGGGTTTGAGTTTGGGCCTTGGAAAAATTTTGGTTTTTGACCCTAAAGTGGAGAGGGCTGTTGGTAGTAGGGCTCAAGTATATTTGTGTGTGTTTATGTAGACAAGATGAGCTTGTAGCTCAGTGGCAGTGGTGTATTTAGGAAGGCTCCACAGGCTACAAATGGAAGCTTTTATTTTATGATTTAAGTAGGGAGGAAGCAGAGTTCAGATCGAACTCTTCTTGGGGAGTTGGAGATTGGGTCAAATGTTTCAAATAGATGAAGGAGAGTAACATTAGGAGGAAAGAGTGGAGAGAATCAAGGGATAGAGGGGTGTGCAAGTGTTGGCTAAAATTAGGAGTGTTGTGGGGATGAGAACTTCGGTTAAGAGGTGGGTATGATGCAAATTCGGCTTGGGGGATCTTTAGAGAGCATATTCGGGTTTTGATTCTATTTGGCATTTTCATATTCTTTTCTTTCTGAGTGTCTGTGCAAGTGGTCTTTTGGTACTTTCGGGATCAAGTGAGAGCAAGTTTTGGTGCCGAAATCTCTAAGAGAGCTTCTTTTCTTTTCTCATTTGTCCCCTTGTCGAAATCTCATTTCTTTTTTGAGAGTAAGATTCTTTTGTTGTTGGCCGAATTCAATCTCCTTGCTTTCTCCTCCATTTTCCTGTTAGGTGCCAAATTGGTAAGCTTTGCTTTCATCTCTTTTCCTTCTTTCTACTCATCTCTCTTCTTCTTATCATTCGTTTCTCTTCTTTACCCCTAAACTGTAACCACACTTCCATCTTTCTAATTTCTCTCTAGGTCGAATCTTTGAGGGCTGAACATTCCTTTCTTTTCATTCTAAGCGGTTCTGAGTTTCTTCTATTCGTCGGTAAGTTGTGGCTACAACTGAATATATGTTTGCTATTTCTTCTCTCATTCTCAGTTTGGGTTCTCTAAGCCGAAGTGCTGGTTCTTTAGTTGCTGTAGAATAGCATTTCTAATATGCTCTTTTCATTGATCAATACTAGGGACTCAATTTCTCTAACCTAGGAATAGGGCCGATTACCTTGGTGTTGAGGAAGATCGCATCACGTGGTAAGAAAGGCTTGTTTGGTTAAGTACATCAGTATTTTGATTTACCTGAGGTAGAGAGTAACTATTAACCAATTGTTTCATAGGTGCCTTGGAAGTTTTCAAATCACATTCGTAATCGAGGTGTGTAATCTCACACCTCTGTTTAATCTGCTATTGCTGTGATCCATGAATCGGCTAAAAGCCGAAATACCAAAAAGTCAGAATACCGACAACTAAGATCACTCGAGTGTGCGAGCGCTCATAGGGATAAACCGAGCCACAAGTGATGGTGATAGACCGTTGGGAGTGACACGAATGCTCTCGTGGAACTGAGGCCATAATGGGCCTTGTTGAGCCGAAGCGGGCTAAATGGGGCCAACGGGTTAACGGGCCCATATGAGCGAAAATGATGAAAAGTGTCAGCTGATTGATGCGACTGCGAAGTCCACAGATCCGAGACTAAAAACGGACAGAATGGGCCACATGAGCGTATGGGCCCGTATGGGCTGAAATTGGGTTTAGGCCCAATAACACTGTTTTGATTGGAAATGGAAGCCGAATCACTCGAGGCAACATTAGGCCCTCTGAAAGGCCGTAATAGGTGTAAAATCACTGAAATACCCTTGATGGGTAAATTATCAAAATACCCTTAGTGGGTGAATTACTGAAATACCCTTGATGGGTAAATTACTGAAATACCCTTAGTGGGTGAATTATTGAAATACGCTTGATGGGTAAGTTACTGCAATACCACTGAGAGGCAAAATTACCGTTTTACCCCTAAATGACCATTTTACCCTTAGTGGTAGGATCATCGATGTATGAGTAGTAACTAGTTGATTGATGTCTATGATGATGCACTGTTTACATGATTTAATTATGACATGGCATATTGCATGGGTTGGGTTATGGATTTGGAGGTAGCACTGTACTGGTGGCTCTGCCACATTATACTGATTTAGTGGCTGTTGCCTCGTTATACCGATTTAGTGGCTCAGCCATGTATACTGTTATTAGCAGCTGGTTTGCGTTATTGGTGTGCTGGTTGGGTGGGTTGACTTGGTCCCCACAGGTGTGTTGGTTGGTACCGGTTGTGTGTTAGTTGGACTGGGTTGGGTACATATTTGTTCTGCATATCATAGGGCTTTGGCCTAGACTGTTACTGATTAGGGCTTCGGCCCAGGCTGTTAATGAATAGGGCTTCGGCCCAGACCGTTACTTAGTAGGGCTTGGGCCCAGATTAACACTGTATGGGCTTGGGCCCAAACTGTGGTTGTGATAAGGGGATTACACACTGAGTTCTTATAACTCACCCTTTTCTCTAACTGTGCAGGTAATCCCCAGCTTTAGAGGATTTAGAGCTGCGAGGGACTCGAAGGTGGCCACACGTCCCATATGTTCTTAGGTTAATCTAGTTACTTTATTTTAATTTACTTTACTTAAATTTTTGGGTTAATAATTTTTGTAATAAGGCCATTGGATTTGTTTTAACTTTTATTTGGTATTTCCTTACAAATTGCTGACTTATTACAAATGGGTTTTCAAATAATAACTACTGCTTTTAAAATATCACGTTTCCGCAACTGTTTAAATCAAACTTCCATAACTAAAAAGGTTTTAAAAACAAAATAATATATGCATGGTAATACTATGAAAACAAACGATTTTTAGTAAAACTAGTTTTGTTAACAAGCAACAGAAATTCGAGATTTTTGAACGATAGAAAATTTTTAATCTATAGAAGAGTTTTCCAACATACATAAAGTTTGCAAACCACACCTGATGTGGCACGCTAGATCCGACCATAACGTCTAGGCCGGGTGTGGGGTGTTACAATTGGGCTGTTACATCCTGTTAGGGTAACGACTAATTGATTGACGAGGAACCCAAAACGATAGTTGATGGAGATTACCAAAGCGAGCTAATCACCCATAATCAGATTTAATTTATTAGTCCTTATTAATCTATTGAATTTTATCTTTTTATGTTGTTTTATTTTTATTATTATAAAAACCCCAAAAATCATTTATTTCATATTCTTCGTACTATAATTGAATTTAAAGTACTAATTAGATCTTTTAGTGTTAGGTTAGAATCGATCTAGCAACTGCCTCCCTTGGGTACGATCCTTGGAGTACTCACCCACTTCATTGTAAAACTATATTACAACTAGACTGTATACTTGCGGATACCACCTTGTAATTCTATATTTTTGTGCTGTATTCACAGTCTAGACATTAGTACGTCCGGAGGTGGTCAACTATTTATCGTGAGGGTTCAACCCTAACGGTTAACCATGCACTATTCCTTTATCTTGTATACGGAGTTCTTTATGAAGATTCATCGGGTAGAACTAAAATATGGAAATGTGAAAATATGAAATTAGTGTTGGCAAAAAGGATGAACATGATATGAATGATTATGACAAGGATATATATATAATGCAATTTGAATGATGAAAGTAAGCAAAGTGATAAATTAGAAAATGGATTCATGATGTATTTTGAGTTGAAGTTGGTCTTTTACCATTTGAAATTATATATGTGATTTGGCCTAAATCTCATTTGGTTAATGTTGTTTTGAATGTCATGATAGGTGAAATTGTTTCATATTGATTCATGTAACTTTTAGATGGTTAAGGTACGCTATTTGTTTATATTGTATGAGCTTACTAAGTCTTTTATATATTTACCTGTGTTATTACTTTTCTGTAGATTTTGGATATATGGAACATGTCAATTAGGTCAATGAGAAGCATACACCTTACGTCTCCTAATTCGGTAGGCTTTTGATGTTTCGAGCTTGGTTATTTGTGGCATGTACTCAGGAGGGTTAAATATCGAAATGTAAAGTTTTTGTTTGTGTTTGGCATGGTTAAGTTTGAATGCATATAAATATATGAATATATGCATATGGTAACTTGTCATGTGATGGATGAATTGTTACAATGCTTGATATTAAGAATGTTTAAGTGAATGGTATTATACATATGTTTATGATGGTGATATGAAATGGCTATAGACTTTGGTTATGTTAGGCAAATGCTTATGTTTGGTATGATTGAGTTGTGATATGAAATGGTTGAGACATTAATTGAGTTTATTGATTTCTTGTTATCAATGAGGGCATATTGGTTGTATGTTAATATGACTAGGTGAATTTGTAATTTAACTTTGAAATATGTAAGTTTTGGTGTCGGTTTCATTGGCACAGAAATAGCATTATAGGTCACTTGAATGGTTGCATGCAAATTGCTTAAAATAGGTCATTTATGTTGCACAAGGGCTATGACACGGTTGTGTGTCACACATGGTTGGATGATACGGCTGTGTGCTCAACACATTCAAGGTTTTTTTTAGTCCACATAGCCATAGTGAGTTACACGGTATGGCAACATGGCTGTGTGACCCTTATTTTACTGTTTTACCTATCTTTTGGTAAAAGTTTCAAAACAGTCCCAATTTAGTTCTAACCTTGTTTAAGGGCTTTCGTAAGCCCAATTGAGACTCGGTTTTATTTGTAATACATGTTTAACATAGACTTGATTTATTTAAATTGAATTATTGAATATTATTGAGTAATTTGTATATGAATGCTTCTGTTTATTGTTGTGACATATTGTAGCTCAGGTTTGGTGACTAGATTGGGTATGGGGTGTTGCAGGTGCCTAATAAGATTACCTCTCAGTCTCACTTATGATTTACCTTTAGGGGTGTCAATTATATGTTTTGGAGTTCATTCAATTTTGTCTAATTTATTACAATTTAGTCTCTAACCCAAAAATTAGTTTACCAACATCTCCATCTCTAACACCTCTTACTCGAGTTCTACACCATAACCGAGCCCGAGTCGTTACCATAATAAAACCACTTGATCACCACTTAGGCTCATCATGACTACTCTCTTACGTCACCTCAACAACCTTAATCTCGACTTACGAGGCCTCACTCATACACACGAGGGCTCCCGAGACTATATCGAAACTTTTTCCAATCTTAAAAATTTTCTCTTTTGTATAGGATTAACACGCCCGTGCATAGACCCACACGCCCATGCTCCACAACCTTGGCGAATACTAACTACATACACACGGCCTCAAAGCCTAGTCACATGCCCATGTCGCTAGCCCGTGGCCAACATTAACTAAACTCACACGGCCTATGCACACGCCCGTGTGGCTAGTCTGTGGTCTATTCTAACTTAAAATGTTTACATGCAGGGGACACACGGCCAAGTCACACGTCCGTGGGCTAACCGTATGTCACACATGCTCTAGACAGACGCCCGTGTGCATATCTACATGGACAAAAACAAAGCTATGTGCTAAATTCCTTTCACCCCTCTAGCATACACAATATGCATTCATTCAACACATCCATAATCAACTCAAATTGAAGCGCAATCTCACATAGATAACTACAATGTTTTCATAAAATAAGGTAGCCAACTACTATGGCATTATACAAAATAGACTATCCATCTAAAGGCCAACACATCTTAGCCATTTACAACAAAATTCACTAACTTCTCTAGCCTCTATACATGCCATATACAAAACATTGAGTCTCATGTACCAGAATGTGCTGATAATGTGGACGATCTTCCAATTGATCCTCGTATCTCGATTCAACACTTTTACACTATAAGACAAGGGAAAAGAAAGGGAGTAAGCTTTGAGCTTAGTAAGTTTACACATAAACAATTAAGTATCATAGTATAAGCTAAATAACAATTAGCATCATACTAACACATAATGTACAACAATGCTTACTCTTTCTATCCCTTACCACATTTCCAACACATCATGAGTCACATACTCATAACCATTGAAATGCACCCCTGCATTCAATATCACATTTATACAATATACAAATCAACATCATTTCTCGATAATTCATCCACACAGCTAATTAACTCAATAATATAACCACACAGCTAATCCACGCAGCTAATCCACACAGTTAAATCCTCGGTGGTTTCGCACTTAGCCCACCACAATCAATTTATAAGGTAGTATCACACTTAACCTAGCACAAAGGCATTCATAGTGGTTTCGCACATAGCCCACTAGACGATATACCTAACGATAGTATCGCACATAACCAGCTTACCGTCAATATGCATTAAGATGGTATTGCACTTAGCCCACCATTTAGCATTTTCACTATACATTCACATATCTACTTACTTAACCATACATCCATTCAAAAATTCTACCACATTCATCCCACATAGGTTCTCAATCATTCTCAATCATGCTACACACTAGCTAGCATTAAGAAATTGTAAGTATGAATGCATTGTTTAAGCATAGACTTACCTCGATACTTAAAAGTATATAAATATGCAATCTAGTCCACCACCTTGCTCTTACCTCGGTTTAGATTCGGGCTTCATCTTTCTTGATCTATAATGAATAAATCAGCTTATTCAATGCACACATTGACTAAATTGACACTTATCTCATACTTTGGCAAAATTACCCTTTTGCCCCTAATCTTTCTCATAATTACACTTTTTCCCCAAGGCTCGTAAAGTGATTTTTATTCAAATTTCTAGCCTTTCATGCTTAGCCGAATCACTTACTCAACTAAAGTATTCACCAATTCTCACTAAATTACACATGTATGACCAAACTTAAAACTTGCACAAACTAGTCCCTACATGCATTTTCATGGAAATTCACTTAACAAAAGATGTTTCTACTACGTCAAGCTTTCATAATCTTCCATAAAACATCAACATACATGCATGTCATACATAGTCACATTTTTGATCATTTAATATAGCTCATCAAATAGCTAAAAATAGCTTATTCATACAACTAGGACTTCAAAAATAAGAAGAATATCAAAAACGGGGCTTGGATGCACTTACTAGCAAGCTTGAAAAACTTGAAGAACCCTAACAATGGCTCTCTCAATTTTCGGTAGCCTTGGAGAAGAAGATGAATGAATTTTGTCATCTTTTCTCCCATTTTAATCATTTTATTGCCAAATGACCAAAATGCCCTTTTTGATAAACTTCCTATTTTAACTCATCCATGCCCAAATTTTTCCAAAAATTAGAATTTATGTAGATTGCTATTTAAGGACATATAATATATATTCTAAAGCCATTTCACACAAATAGCTTCTAGAATCTCACATTTTGCAACTTTTGCAATTTAGTCCTTTTGGACAATTCAACTGAAATTTCACAAAATTGCTTCATGAAACTTTCACATAACATGCAAACATAGCACAAATCTCAAAAACTCACACATAGACCTCGGATTTGTGGTCTCGCACCACTATTCCGACTAGGCCCTAAACCGGGATGTTACACCATCAACCAGTCTCCATAGGGTTTACTTACCTATGATCAAATTTAAACTAGAAAATATAAAAGAAGCAACCATGAAAGCCATTGATATAAAACTCAATAAAAAGATGAAAGCTTAGGTTTTTACTTTGAAAAAGATGAAGCAAACAACTAGAAGCAAAATAAATAACCATGATGACCTAAGTTCAGATTTTTGGTAGAGGAAAAGAAAACAACTTAAATAAACATTAAACAAAATATTAAAGTGTGATTACAACCAAGTTTAAGGTACTAAACATGCAAATAAACCTAAGCTACAATAGAAACTAACTTAACTAACACTAAGAATGCAAAGAAACATAAAGAAACCGGCAAAAAAATTAAAATCCTAAACTATGGTGAAAAAAAGCTGAAACCTTAAAAATTTGAGAGAAAAACTAAGAAGATAACTAAAAATTGTCTAATGTCTCTAATGTATGTCCCCTCTTCCTCTCTCTACTAAATTATTTTTTTTTCTTTTTTGGCAACTATTTCACCATTTTTTCTTGACTAAAATGCCCCTCAACATTTTTTTTATTGGTGCTTTGATTTGATAAGGACAACCCCTGATGTCAATTTTTTTCTCCTCACCATAGTGATATCACGATACACATGGTCTAGATATCACGATGTAACAGTCCGATTTATACCTTAGTCAGAACAGTGGTTTTGGGACTACAAATCCGAGTCAGTAAAATATTTTAATATTATTTTCTGTGCCTATGATATGTGATTAAGCGTGTGGTAGAATTTCGTAAATTAATTTGTCTGTATGTGCGTTTAATTTGAGCAAAGGACTAAAACGCGTAATAGGTAAAAGTAGCCTTTTATATTAATTAAGTGGCTTAATTGTTGTGTCTTCTTGTATATGAGGATTTATATTGCAATTTGGCCAAAAGAGAGGTTAGTGGACGGCAACATGCATGTATTATGCTTTTATATGTTTATTTTATAAGTTAAGTTAATATTATATATATTATAAGATTTTATAATAAAAGAAAATGCATAAAATAAGGCCATCATCTTGACCGAAAAACAAAGAAAAGAAGAAAAGAAAAAAAAAGAAAGCTAGGTTTTGGTTGGTTTTAAGCTTGATTAAGGTAAGTTTCGACTTCGGTTTTTGATAATTTCCACATTTCTGTAATCGTTGCTTAGTCTACTATCTAGCCCATGTCTCAATTTTATGAATTGATGATGTTCATAAGATGTGTCATTGATGAAATGGTGAAGTTTGTGATGATTATTGGTGTTAAATGAAAGATATGTGTTAGATAAACATATTTTGTTCTTGAATTTTTGATGAATTTAGCTAAATAGGGCTAAATTGAGAAAATGATAATTTGAGGGACTAAATTGTAAATTTGACAAAATATATGAGCTTGTATGATATACATAAGCATTCGAATAAGCATGATTATTTGATGATTTTGTGTATTTGATGTTTTGAGAAAAATGGATTAAATTGATAAATTGTGCAAATATGAGGGCTAAATTGTAAATTGCCCTAAATGTGTGATTTTGGGTTAAATTGGATGAGTTAGTGAATAAAAGAATTAAATTTGAATATGTTTAGATCAAGAGCCGAAGAAATCGGACTTAGATCGCGGGAAAGCGAAAGTAATTGAGTAGCCGTATCCATTTCCATTAAACCGAACTCGAGGTAAGTCATTATGCAAATAAACGTATTTGTATTGAGTTGTGTATGTTCATATAACTATTGTTAGCGATGAATGCTTACGAAATGATCTGTACATGAATTCTGAGATGAGGTTGAATTAGTGACAATGTCCAAGAAGTCCCGTACGAACCTAGGAATAAATAGGATTAGCTATATCATGACATAGGTATCTATTCTATTTTATCATGTAAGACCACGTCTAGGATGTTGGTAATGATTCAAGATTTCGTGTAAGACCACGTCTGGGACGGTGGCATCGATATGATCTTTACGTGTAAGACCATGTCTGGGACATCGGCATCGTATTAATTCGTGTAAGACCCTGTCGGGAACAGTGGCATCGACATCTGATTACTTGTAAGACTACATCTGGGACGTTGGCATTATACGACTATTCTGAGTATTCTGTATATCCTATTAAATTCTGAACGGTTCAACAGGAAAAACCCGAGCTAGGAACAATTACGTGAATGTATATTCGTTCCAGGTACGTTTGGTATATACACTAAGTGTGTATAAAAGGTAAGTACCTATATGAATTTGCTTTGAAGAAATATATAATTGAACATGAGAATATGAATGAGATACGAGAATGGATATGAATAAGCTAAGTACATATGTGATATGTAAAGTGAAATATGTGGCAAGCTTTGTGTGAGTAAATGTGCCAAAGTCTATGAAATGAAATGGCTATGAGATTTATAAGTACCAATGATTCAATTTGGTTATATGCATTGTGTATTAAGTTTACTTGTATATGACTTACTAAGCTTTTAAAAGCTTACTCTTGTGTGTGTTTGTTCTGTTTTATATATCGTCAAAGCTACTGAAGGCTCAGGGACTGTTGAGGATCGTCATCACACTACTCAACCTGTTTTGGTACATTGTATTAGCTAGATATGGCATGTATAGGCTAGTTATTTGTTTATAATTATGAAGTGAACTTAGCCCTGTGATTTTGCTAGTTTTGTGTTGGCAATATGCATTAATGAATATGATAAATGGTGCATGTTTTGGTATGGTTTGATAGTATTTGAAATGGTTAAGTTTATGGTGAGTGTATGAATGAATTATATTTGTTTTTACATGAGTTTTAGTCCTGTAAATTTGGCATGACTAGTATTGGATTGGAATGTAGAGATGGGATGATAATTTTGATATGTTCTTGGTTTTCAAATGTGCATGAGATGTGTTGGTAATTTGCTTGTAGGTATGACCCTATGTAGGTGGCATATTGGCCTTGCAAATGGCCTATTTTGCCACACGGGCGTGACTATTGACCGTGGGACTAAGTCAGTAGCTGATTAAGAGTACACGGCCTTGGCACACGGACGTGCCTAGTACCCTTGTTGTTTAGTCAGAATTGACCACGGCCAAGGTACACGGGCGTGCTTGGTGGCAGTGGAGCCAAGTCAGGATTGACCACAGCCAAGGTACACGGGCGTGCTTGGTAGCCGTGGAGTTAAGTCAGATTCGACCACAGGGACACATGGGCGTGTCTAGCAGCCGTGGGAGGCACACAGCTTACCCAAACAGGCGTGTAACCCTTGAAACTTAGAAAGTTTAAAAATTTTTGAGAATTTCTGTATGTGTTCCAGTTTAGTCTCGACTCTGTTTAAAGCATGCTTTAGGTCTCGATGACCTACAGAAGGGACACTATGATTTTAAATGATGGTTTAATTTATGAAATTGTCTGATAAAGTTTCTGATCTGTCAGGTAATGCCCTTAACCCTAATCCGACGATGGATATGGGATAGAGGTGTTATATTTGGTTGGTATCAGAGCTATGGTTTAGTCAATTCTCGGACTAACGTAGCGTGTCAGAGTCTAGCTATACATGCCATATTTCTGAACTATGATAGTGTGATGAATCCTAACATATAAAATGTAATTTCATAGAGTAATGAATCCCGAATGAGCCGTAGCTGACAATGTAGAAAGAAATGTGCCTGCTTCCGTGCAAGGGACAGCGCCTTCTGATTTGAGACCGACTACGAGCGGTCAAGAGGGAGAAGCTAAACAAGCTTTCTTCCAAATGATGAGTGAGTGGTTCACTCAGTTTGTTAGAAATAATCCGGCTGTTTCGCAACCTCTGCCCCCAGCTAATTCCCCTTAGACTACAGTTGTGCCATCGGTTATGCATCCAAATCTATTGAATAAGACTTCGGTTAACAAAATTCGTAAGTATGGGGCTGAAGAGTTCAGGGCTACCAGTGATGACGATGCTGAGAAAGCTGAATTTTGGTTAGAAAACACTATACGGGTATTCGGAGAAATGTCTTTAACTCCAGATGAAAGTATAAAATGTGTTGTATCCTTGCTCCGAGATGCAGCTTATCAGTGGTGGAAAACCCTAATTTCCGTTGTTCCGAAAGAACGAGTCACATGGGACTTCTTTCAGATTGAATTTTATCATTGATGAATCTTTGTGATTTTAGATGTTAAATTATGAATTTAAATTATTGGTTGTTATTTATAAGTATTTTAGTAAGTTATTTTTTATGAATTTACCAATTAGGGACTAAATTGTTGAAATAGTAAAAGTAAAAGGATTTGATGTGAAATTGTTGCAAATATGGGCTGTAATGGAAGCTATTAACATTCAAATGGTATGGGTTTTCAATAAAATTGGTTTATTCGCATGATTATGACATAGGGATTAAATTGAATAAAAATGAAAAGTTGAGGGTAATTTTGTAAAAATGTCAAAAAGGACTAAATTGCATAAAATGAAGTGGTTTTGATGCCTAAATTAATGAATTGAATGGAATTGTTAATATAGATCAAGAATGAATGGAAAATCAAGGAAAATAGTAAATTACCAAATAGCCCCTATACTTAGTCATTGTTGCAAATTAGCCAGGTAAGTTCGTATGATTAATTAGCATTTTAATGTTATATTGAATTACATATTCATGTATTGTTTTCCATGAAATTGAATTTGGAAATCCAACAATGTTACGATGATTATCAAGCCCCGTTTGAACCTTAGGAATACGTAGGATACAAATGACATATTATTAGGACTACCATGTTTTGGGTGCTAGTCTTGAATGTCCTACCGATGACTGAGGTCCTGTCACACCCCAAACCTGGCCCAGACATTATGGCTGAATCCGGGAATGTCACATCAAAGGCACAATTCAAAACAATTTTGCTAAATTAAAGTTAAAGGCCTAAAAGCCTGAAATCTTTGATTCTTGTTAAGTAATGATAAAAGCTCATTTTATTATTTTAAGTATTTCGAAAACCATGTTTAAACATAAGAAATTACTCAGGTTTAATAATTAAGTAAATAGTTGAAACAACAAAACTCAAAATCCAAAGTCAAAACGGAGTACAAGGCCTTATTACATTCACCGAAAATTAAGCAATTTGAAATCATGTCTTTTGAACAATTAAATAAAATGTCTAAGTGTCTTGTAGTGTGGCCATCCCCGAGTCCTCTCCCACGTCGAGCCGTCTACTGAGGTTCACCTAAAACATTTAATAAAAAGGGGTGAGTTTCGAAACTCAGTGTGTACGACCCTTGGTAATCCAATCAACATACAATTATCACATTAGGCCTAAGCCCTATAATAAACGGTGGCCTTGGGCCTTAGCCCACAATGACCTCATACCACATAAGAGTCACATGAATGCAATACACCTATCCCGAATCCAACCCTGCACACCATTTCCCTTCCAACCCTACACACCTGTGGGGATATAAATATCAACCCACCCATCCCTACACACCAAAGGTAGCACCAGCAGCGGCACTACTCAAACGTTGCAGCAAAGCTGCTATAATGGGCTTAAAGCCACCGGTGGATCCACGGTCGTCAAGCGACTATGCGATCCTCAAATCTTCCTCCGTATCATCAAAACCCACCCAAGTGGAACATATTTTCCTCGAATGCAACATATATATTTCCACCCATTTGGCACTTAGGTGTATTTTAGTCATTTCACTACCCAGGGGTATTTTCATAAATCTACTCTACAGGGGTATTTAGGTAATTTTGCAAAATAGAGGTGTTTTGGAAATTTTGTAAATCAGGGATGTTTTGGTAATTCTGCAAATCAAGGGTATTCTGGTAATTTTACAATTTGGGGGTATTTTAGTAATTTTGCAAATCTAAGGATATTTTGGTAATTTTCAAACTAAGGGTATTTGGTAATTTTCAAATCAGGGCTATTTTAATAATTTTACAAATCTAAGGATATTTTGGTAATTTCAAAATAAGGGGTATTTGGTCCCTCTCGGGTTTTAGTTATGAACTTTGGCCCATTAACAAATCCTTGCGGCTAGAGTGAACAGACACTATGCACCAGGCAAGATTCCAGAGAAGAGGAGGTGGGCCACTAGGACCACTTAAGTACCAAGCTCTCCCTAGATCCAATCCTAGACATGTATATGTCCGTTGCCACACTCTAACCCAGCGACTTGTTCACGGACATGTTTAATTATTAGATTAAGTCTTATGTGATTTAAGAGTTGTTTAGAACTAGGCATAAAGTCCATTAAACTCTAGCATATTTGTCTAAGTCCCCATAAAGCCCATCAAGCCCAAATCACATCTTTACAGCCCATTAGGCCCAAATCTCATCCATATGGCCTATTAGGCCCAAAACAATTCCAGATCATGTAACATGCATGATTAACTCAATTCGTATAACCAAACCAAACAATTTCATCAAACTTAGCCTCAGGGCCCACCGAGCCTATTTAGCCACTTTCAGCTTTCTGGCATTCTGGCATTGCCAATATCATGTGTGTGTAGTGTTTGTACACACCTGGTTACTACGACGTGCTATCCTATCCTTAGCCTTAACCTAAAACCAACCAACCTTCAATCAATCACTAAACTAAAACATTTACCAAAAGTCGAAACATTACCGTAACCTTACCGTGTGCCACCGGGTTCTAATAGCCCTTCTTTAGCTACTAATCAGGAGTATCCCCTAGATCTGCACTCACACATACACCATCAAAATCTGAGTGACTCATAATCCAAACAAGTCACCCCTATAGATCATACACACATTCGGCCATTCACTTAAACCATAATTGAGTTGAGTACACTTACCCTTGCTAACGATCCTACCACGCTTGTGATCTTTGAACCTTATCCTTGTTATCACAGAGTTAACGACAAGACAGTTAGATAGCCTTTCAGCTTTTAGCAAAACGTACAAAAGAGGTTAACTGAATACTTACCAAATCCCCTTTCGATCTTACGGCCTAGACAGCTATTAACTAGATCTGGCTTTCAACACTTGACTGATAGTAGATAATGATCGATCTACGATGGAGGAAAATAACAAGGGTTTGGTAGAAATACGAATTTTGGCAAGGAAGAAGATGGTGGTAATTCGGCAATGGAAAAGTTTGGCTATGGGAGAATTTGGCAAAAAGGATTCGGCTATAAGAGATTTCTGCAATTGGGAGAATTTGGATACGGGAAAACCGATTAACGGAAGAAAAGAAAGACTAATGAAAGCTCAAAAACCCTTCAAAGCATTTGGCCTCTCCTTTTATAGCCACCGGTAGAATACTCCTTTCCCCACAGTCCCATTCGGCACCAATTCCTCCCTCTCATCATCTCCTAAATTTTCTCCTAATAACACCTTAGCCTTATCTGAATTTTCCTCCATTATTAGTTCCCCTTACCACTCAAACACTCCAATGCAAGAGCTCATATCCAACACAACTCTGGCCGTCCACCTATGCAAAATAAAACACTCCAAAAATACCACTCCTAATGCTTGAACCTTGGACCTCCTCAGCTGACAACACACCACCTTATAGCTCCCCAAGTGACGCCACTTGCCACTGGACCACAAGCCCATTTGTGTCATATTTTCCCCTTAATCTACTTAAGAGGCCTAATGCCTGAGACAAGGGTTCACTAAAGCAAGAAAAATAAATTTTTCCCTATGGTCTTTTCTATCTCTAAGGCTTCAAATAATCACGATAATACCTTAAAATTAATATTCTAAGTGCTACTCATACATACCAACCTCAATGCACAAAAATTTAAAGTTTCAGGATTTTTGAGGGGTTACAACTTGGTTAGTGCTGCTCTCTTGTTCTAAAAAATTTTAAACTCTCCCATGCCCAAGGCCCAATAGGCCCAAATTCGGGGCGTTACAGGTCCTGCATTTTTTGTGGATACTCAACAGCTTGTGTGATCAGCATCGCGTAGCTTACATTATGACCGTCAGCTTCTATGAGCAGACCCTTTTACAGCTCGTGTGAGCGGCGATGTAAAGGAAAAGGAAATGAAAGGTTATATGTTTAACACACTTTGTGTGAGCTACCCCACGTATCCGATGTTATTGTAAATGGTTTAACGGGTATGAAATGGAAAGGAACGGTAATTGTTCAAATGACTTATGTCATGAATCCATGGAAAGGATTGGAAAGGAAATGTTCAATTAAAGTATATCTATGTTCATGAAATTGATAACTTCAAATGATGTTGTTCATATATAATAACTTACCTTAGGTTAATTCAAGTGAATAATGGGTTAATGTAATAGACCGAATTTGACCCTAATCAGAACGGTTGTTTCGGGACCACGAATTCGAGTCTGAGAAATATTTAAATATTATATTTCGTGCTTATTATATGTGAATTAATGTATGTGAAAGTTTCGTAGAAAAATTTAATCGTTTGTGTGTTTAATTTAGAAAAAGGTCTTAATCGCGTAAAATATAAAAGTTGCAAACTATAGTGCAAAGTGCTAGAATGATGATGGCTTTTTAATATGAGGTATTAAAAGGGCAAATAGCCCATTTTTAAGTTAGTGGGTGGTATATGACAAGATTAACCTTAAGTTATATTTTGTTTTTATTCTTAATTAAAGGTTAAAATAGTAAATCATTAAAATGTTAATATATGTTAAATGAAAAAAAAAAAAAGAAGAAGCCATATGTTCATCTTTTGGCCGAAACTTAGCAAGGGAGAAGGAAGAAAAAACCCTCAGGCACATTCAGCATTGTTCAAGCTCAATTAGGTATGAATTTTAGTTCAGTTTTTGTTAATTTCTACGTTTTTGAGATCGTTGCTTCGAACATTAGCTGACCCATGTTAGAATTTTTAAATTTAAGCATGCTTGATGTTCGGCTATTGAAATGTTCTTGTGGTTTTTGATGTTTGATGATTTTAAATTAAAGATCTGTTAAAGATTAGTATGTTTTGTATGGGAAATTTTAGTGAATTTGAGTATTTTGGGCTAAATTGCAAAAATGAATTTTTGAAGGGGCTAAAATGCAAAATAAATGGAAGAAATGGACTTGTATAGTCCCTATGAATATACGGCCCCAAGGTGCTATAGTGAAATTTTGTGTATTTTGTGTTTTGTGCAAATAGGACTAAATTGTAAAAATGTGAAACAGTAGGGGTAAAATGGTAATTTGCCCATTTATATGTTTTGGGCCTAAATTGAGATGAAATGTGCTTGAATGAGCTAAATTTTAATGTGTTTAGATCAAGAACAAAGAAAAACGGATTTAGATCGGGGAAAGGCGAAGTTTATCGAATAGCCAGTCTACATTGTCCGTCGACAGTCTAGGTAAGTCCTTAAGCAAGTATATGCCAAAGAATTATTTATGAACATAGTATATGATGTAATTTGGAAATTTGAAGTATAAAAATATATGTTGGCCGAATGTGGGGGTATGAGTTTGTAGTGAATTTATTTTGTTTAATGTAATGTGAATAACTATGTTCGGTTTAATAGGTGAAAGTAATATGAAGTATATGAGATGGTTGTGATTTTAGTCCTAAGTAATGTGTATTGAAATGTTGAATGTGTTGATATTTCGGGCTTCGAGCCTAGCAGGCCTTGTGCGATGATTTACCGGGCTCGAGCATATGAGTGCCTTGTCTTTGGTGATGTATTTCAGGCTTAATGCCTAGCAGGCCTCGTGCCGGTGAATATATTAGGCTTAATGCCTAGCAGGCTAAATTCTGGTGTTTTAAATTCTCGAACTTCGAGTCTGGCAGGCCAAGTGCCGGTGTACGCGATTCGGATTAATGCATAACTTGTTATACGCTGGTGAGTTTTCAATTCCCGAACTTTGATTAGGAAATAGTAAAGTTATGAAACAAACCAAGAAAGCTTAAGTTTATGAATGTGAATTTGTGAGTTCCGCTATAAGGTATGTATTAAGCACATTTTAATGTTATGATTATATGCTATGATGCTAAGTAAATGAAACGATGAAAGAAAGTGATATGCATATGATAGATGGAATCTAATTATAATGTATACTATGAGTGAAATGGTTATAGGAAAGCATGAAAGAAGTAAGTATCTGTACAAGTACAATTATATACATAAGTGTGTGATTATTTATTCAGTATATAATACACTGTGGTAAAGAAATGAAAGTTGATATATGTACAGTGAGAAGGGATATTCGGTTAGGGTAAATTAAGTATTAAGTCTTGAATATTTAATGTTAGAAAATGTTTTTATTAAATGCTTGTATACTTGAATGTCATATTGTGGTTGCTTAAAACTTACTAAGCTAGCAAGCTTACCTTGTGTGTATCCCTTGTTTGTTTTATAGATTTCGTTCAAGCTACGAGCTCAAAGGATCATCAGAGGAATCATCCACACTATCAACCCCTTTTTGGTACTTATATATTTGGTTTTTAAATCAAAAGGCATGTATAGGCTCTCTATGTTTGAATATCGTTTTGATGATGTATAATAGCCATGCGAGAATGGCTTAAATTTTCATACTAAGCTCGATTCTATTTACCCTTGACTATGTGATTAATATGTTTAGCTTCAACTATTCGGCTAGTGGCTGTTCTTTCATTTCCAGCTTATGTATTATGCATACTATATCATTGCTTGTTGTAATGTCAATGTTGGCGTTAAATTAGTCAAGTGTTTCGGCAATTAAGTTAATATTTGCAGGTATAATTCAAGGGAGGTGTATGTAGTTGAGCATCATTCAGAATTTATGTATGTATGTCAACTTTAGTTGATTTATGAAGTATAAATTATATTGAGTATTGTATGTATGTGTATTTGGCCAAACCTAGGTGATAGTTGCAAATGTAGTTAGCATGTTTAAATAAGTAAGTGTTTAGGCTCATAGTTGAACATGGAAAATATGTATAACTATGATGTACTCAGTATATATATATTTGGCTTGTGAGATTGCTTGATTTAATTGAGTGCACGAAACTACTAATACTCATTTGTTCTAGGTAACGAAAGTGAAATGTCTGAATAGAAAGCAGTTGCTTTAACATTCGAAGTATACCTATTTTATTAATTAGTTACGAAAAGTTTAATTGTTTATAAGTTTCATAGATAAAGATCGTTTTGAAAAATATGGTGTATGTAATCTGTATTGTCTGTTTATGATTAAATTATTTGATGAAGATGATCAACTGAGATTGAATCAATTGAATGGAAGTTTTGATTTACATGGTAATACCTGTAACCCTAATCTGGCGATGGACACGGGTTAGGGGTGTTACAGTTAATGCATTAACATGTGTTGTTGATGATGCTTAAGCTTGTGTCAAGCTTATGGTTGAATTATATCATGCTTAATCTTAATGGTATACGTTGAAATGGTAAGTGTCCAAATGGAAATATGCTTATGTGCATGAAAAGCTTGTATAAATCAAAAAATATATATTTTCTTATGAAATGGCTTATCATATGGTTAATCCCAAAAGAGTTATGTATAAATGCACTAACTTGTGTATTGATGATGATATTTAAGGCTTGTGTCAAGCTTGTGTAATTGGTTGATGTTTATGCTTGTGTCTTGTATTATGCAAATGATACGGGTAAGAAAAGGTAATGAAATGGTAAGTTCATAATTGAGATGTAATATGATGATATAAAAGGATTTAAGAGTTAAAGGACTTACTTATATATGAGAAATTTACTTATGTTATGGGTGAATTTACCTATGTCATGAATAAACACACTAATTCATGAATTGATAATGTTATTTAAGCTTATGTTAAGTAAGTGGAATGGAAAGTAAGTAAATGAAGTGGAAAGTAAGTAAATAGAACGGTAAGTAAGTAAATGGAATGGTTCATCGTCTTAAGAAAAGGTTGATGATTATGTAATACAGCTTATAAAATCTTATTGTGTTATGAATGAAAAGTATACGTGATGTTGAGGGATTTACTCATTTGTGAGTTAATTGTTATGCAGTTTTATAAATCTTATGGCATTGGTATAGGTTTATAATTATCCTATAAAGTTCATCATTGAAATGGAATATTATGTTTAAAGTTTATACGAGCTTACTAAGCATTCATTGCTTACATGGTTATTTTCCTTTATTCTACAGATTATCAGAAGCTTGATCGGTTGGAAGTTCACCGGAGATCTATCACTCTATCCAGTTATTATATGGTAGTTTTTGATGTTTTGACCAAGGTTATAATGGCATGTATAGTGGACTTATGTTTGATGTTTAGTTGAATGTTAGTTGATGAGTTTGGCATGAATATGTCATTTTGGTTAATGTAACCTTGGTACTTTTGGTGCCTTGTTGGTGTGTGTGAATATGGCTAAGTTATGGTGCATGATTGAGTGACCAAATGGTATGTTTGTATGGAAGTTCTAATGGTTATAATTATGGTGTGTTTAAGAAGTAGTGTTAAATTATATGAGTATGATGAAGATGTGGTAATTATATGTTTAGGTGAATTTTTATGCTTACTTTTGAGGTGCCCTATATGGAATATTGGTTGAATGGATTTGGTCATTTGAATTGGTTGTTTCATGCATGTTTTGGTAAATTTTTGGTGCTTTGAAGTTGTGCATAAATTGCTTGTAGGTACATGCTTGTAATGGTGATAGAAATGGCTTGATTTTGGCCAATTTCATGTCCACATGGCCTGAGACATGGGCGTGTGACTCAGCCGTGTGTGACACACGACCATGTGGCACAGTTGTGTGTCTGCTGTAGGTTTTAAGGCATACAAGTCAGGCAGTTACAAGGCCTGGCGCATAGGCATGTGAGGCCATTTCTAGAGTTACACAGCCTGGCACACGGGCATGTGGCTTGGCCATGTGACCCAACTTTGAAAGCTACATGGGCACGGATACAGGCTGGGACACGACCATGTGTCCCTATTTCAATTTTTACACAGTTTGACACACGGCCTGGCGCATAGGCATGAACGATTTATGCTATGTTTCTATTGAGGCTTTGAAATGTTTGTTTCAAAGTTATGTTTTTACGATAGTACTCTGTAACTCTATTTTGGTGATGGATAGAGGTAGGGGTGTTACATGAATATTTACCCTCTATCTGATTTTTGGACGTTTGGAGTCGTTAGAGGGTGTTTCTAGCCTTTAGAAGAATTTATTTCGGGCATTAATGTAGTTTACAGAAACATGTCTCAAGACATATAATCTTTGTCTCGAGATAAGAAGAAAAAATATGATCGTTGGAGCCCGTGGTCTGAAGACACAATAGGTATGTTGATCTATCGTAATTTGATACGTCAAATTAGGCTCTCCAAAACACTTGAGGAGCTTATTCTCAAGCATTTTATAAGTCTTTTCCATACCTTTGTAGACTTTGAGTTTTTATTATTAATAATCATTTTTACTTAGTTTCACTCCTTTTGAGACCCACATTGGAAAAAAGGTGTCATAAGGAACCCAACGGTGAGTTTGAGTTCGTGTAGGAAAATGAGGATGGCCCACCCGTAAGGAAAACTACATTTGACATGGGTGTCGTGACATTGATCCCATGATGTCACGACATTGACTTTGTAACAGCCCAATTTTGGTGAAATCAGAATAGTGGTTTCGGGACCACAAATTCTAACCAAAAATAAAATTTATTTTTTATTTTATTTTATGGTCCTTAATATGACAGAAATGTCATGTGAAAATTTTGATAAGAGAATTTTACCGATTATGTGCATAATTACGAGAAGGATTAAATCGCATAAAATGCAAAAGTTGAATTCTAATAGCTATAAGCATTAAATATGTAACGCCTTGACTTTTGGGCCTAGAAGAATTGGGCATTGGGCATGGGAGCGTTTAAAATTTTTGAGAACAAGAGAACGGCACGATTACATGTTGGATATGCTGGGTGAGCGATTTTGGAAGGTTATGGGGCTTCTATGAAGTCCTGGATTCAAGCCATGTCATATGGAAGATTTTTATTTTTAGCATTAGGGGAACCATGACTCCTAGTTGTAAGCCTTTTAAGAAATTGTGAGTAAAAAGAGACACAAAGAGAGCCTGTGGTGGAGTGGTTGTGGCGTCACAGGTGTGGCAAGAAGAATAGAGGTTCAAGTCTCACTACATGCAAAAGGGATTTTTTATTTTACTCATGTGTGGGCAAGAGTTTGTGTTGGATTTGAACTCTATGTTGGGGAGTTTGAATTGGTCCAATGAGTGATTTAAGGAGTAGATTGTGGAGAGGTAAGGGGGAGCAAATCGTGGACTTTGTGTGGGAAGAGTTGCGTCGTATAGGGACTTTGGGCACTCAAAAATTTGGAATTTATTTGTAGTGGGGGAGTGAGTACCGATTCTTTCTCTCCATCTTAGGTTTTTAGCACTTTTTGGAGCCAGTTTTGCTAAGGGACTCTGGGGTTCTTTCGTTTCCTCTTTTGATTGCTTATTCCGAGTCTATTTTCCCCTTTCATCTTGCTTCTTTCATCGAATATGTTTTTCTCTCAAGTCTGTCGGTCTTAGCATTTCCCTCCCCTTGCATCTTGATTCTTCTTTTAGCCGAATACACTTTCTTCCCTCCTTCGATTGTTTTTGTTAACGGATTTCCTTTCTCTCCATCTTTCTATTCGAACCGAATATTGCATCTTCTTCTCTCTATTCGCCCTCAAACCGTTTCGTCTATCATCTCTTCGCTTTGATAACCAGGTCGAGTTCTTCACCTCTCTCAAACTTTGTTCGGGTGGAGCAACTATTTCTGGAAAATTAGTGAGTAGTTTGTTCAACTTCTGTTTGTTGTTTTTATTCTTCAAAGAGTATTACGTCTCCTCTTTTCTACGCTATTCTAAATCGATTCCTTCCCTCGTTTAATGGCTGAATCCTTCCTTCTCTTTGTATGGTATGCTGGTTCGATTGATTCCTAGGTTTTCTCGTAAAATGAAGGAGTTGCGAGTGTTCTGAGATAGACGAAGCTTTTCTCTCATCACTCGATCAAGATACCCTTCAAGGGGTTGGTTATCAATCTCCGTCAACGGTTTAAGCGGGGTAAGCTGCGCTCGTTCAATCAAGGCAAGTTTGGTGCTCGTGGGTTATTCACTCGATTTGGTAAGCAGGTGTGTAGCAATACCCTGTGACCGATAGTCGGCAAAAGAGCTAAAAAGCGAGTGTACACACACACACCACTTCAAGTAGATCGGCAAATGCCAAAAAGTAGAAATATCGGCAAATGATGCCACACGAGCGTGTGATCGCACGTGTGGTGGACTGAGCCCACGAATATGGGTGTAAGATGGGTTGAGGCCACCATGAGCGTCCTCATAGGCTTAGGCCATTTTTGGGTCCAAATGGACCGGATGGGCCAAGTGGACCTAATGGGCCCGTGGGCTCTACGCGAGTAAATTTTGTAGATGGATAGGAATTAATGAGCCAGCCATAACGATCAGATGGCCAAAGGCAGTTTTGGGTTGAATGAGCCACACAAGAGTGTGGGCCCGCTGGGCCAAATATTAGGCTTTAGGCCCAAATACTCCGTTTGATCATAATGTTATCTGTGTCAATAGAGGCGACTGTAGACCTTTGGGAAGGTTGTAAATTGACTGAAATACCCCTGGAGGGTAAAATGACCGAAATACCTCTAAAAGGTAAAATGACCAAAATACCCCTAGAGGGTAAATGACCTTTATGCCCCAAAAGGGCAAAATGACTAAAATGCCCTGCATGTTATATGATTGTTATTGTATGCTATTTATAGTATGTCTGCATTCATGCAATATTAAGCTGCATGGGGGATGGGATTATTGATTTGGAGGAAGTGTATGATTTGTTAGGATCGCATGGTCGCTTGGTGACTGTGGATCCATCAATGGCTTTAAGTTGATTATGAGATTGGCAGCTCTACTACAATTTTGGTTAGTGCCGCAACCGGTGCTACATAAGGAGTGTAGGGATGGGTGGGTCGATTAAATCCCCACAATAGTGCAAGGTTGGACAGGCGACAGAGTGCAGGGTTGGTATGGGCATTAATGCATTGCATACACTCGTTCTATTATTGAGATGGGCTTAAGCCTAGGTAGATGTGATCTGTGCAATTTGATATGGGCTAAGGCCCAACTGAGGATATTATGGGCTAAGGCCCAAATGCCACCGTTACTGTATTGGGCTTAGGCCCACATTGATTACAATAATGGGCTTAGGCCCGAATTGATGTGATGCATGTTTTATGATCGATGAGGGTTGTACACACTGAGTTTTCGTAAACTCACCCCCTCTTTTTTATTTTTCAAGTAATTCTCAGTAAGCGGTTCAACGTACTGGAGGACTCAGATGTGGCCACACTACGATCAACTTTAAATTTTAGTATTTTATTTTACCTTACTTAAAACTGCTTTCTTATTGGGTTGTAATAAGGCCTCTTTTAATTTCGGGTTTTCAATTTGGGATTTTTAGTTATTACGTTTCCTATCTGTTAAAAGTGGATCGCGATTTTCCAAAACAATAACTAATTTTAAAACACTACACTTTCACGACTTAATCTTTAAACATCACGTTTTTGCAAATCATCTATTTTAAATCAAGCTTCCGCAACAAATAAAGTTTTGAAGGTAATAACTTTTTAATAAACCTCGAACAAAAAATAAATAAACTGACGTAACTAGGATTTTACTCAAGCTTTTAATTAAGAAGGGTTTTCAATGAAAACATGGTTTACGAAAAATACTTCAATGTGGCACGCCGGATTCAAGCCTAACTTCTAGGTCGAGTTTAGGGTGTTACATTTAGTGGTATTAGAGCCTAATTGCAAAACTCGGGTTGTGAAATGGGCTTTAGTTTTTATTTTAATGATGTTTGCAAATGATTTTGAAGCAGTTTTGAAAGATTTTTGTGTGACACACCGAGTCTCCGGCATTGGACCAAGTAAGTTCTCCTCATACTGAAGTCTGTTTTAAACTGTTATACTGTAAACAGCTACTAGGCTTACTTTAGATGATAGAATATACTAAAACTCTTTAGCTAGAGTAAATTGAGGAACTATAGGAAACTAAAACTGTAGTGAGCTTGCGATTGGGAAAACAACTCTGAACTACTACTTCCATAAAACATCTATTTAATTATTGAAACTATGAGCTAAATTTATAAAATTTCTAATTCAGATAATACTCGAAGTGATAATGAACACTAAAAGAGGTGCAAGAGGCCGCGGCAGAGGTCGTGGAAGTGCTAGGGCTGGATCTTCGACATCAAGCCATATGCCCAATACTGAGGCGAGGGAAGCACCGACTTTACCGATAGCTGAGACAAAGTCGTTTGATCGAGCGGCTGGGGATGACGTATTGTCCCAAGCAATCTAAGAATTTTGAAAAGGGTCGCTGGGCCCAACAATGGCATTGGAAGCCATGGGTCAATTTCAGAGCGACTTCGATCAAATGGAGCAGAGATTTTCAAAGGTATCACGGGAGTGGCCCCTACTGTGGCCTAATTTTGGTTGGAGGCCACCAAAAGGATAATGGATGATTTGGATTTGCACCTCGGACCAAAAACTGAAAGGTGCGGTATCATTGCTGCGAGAGGAAGCCTACAAATGGTGGCTTACTGTGAAAGAGGGCACTCAGCCTGACCGAGCCACTTGGGAGTTCATCAAGTCCACATTTCAAGGGAAGTACGTGGGCACAAGCTATGTGGATGCCCAGAGGAGGGAATTCTTGAACTTGACTCAGAGAGACAAATCTGTGGCAGAATACAAGGCGGAGTTCCTACAACTCAGTCGGTATGTTAAGGGAATAGTGGCAACAGATTATGAACATTGTGTTCGGTTCAAAGATGGCCTCAGAGACAGTCTTCAGGTACTGATTGCTCCCCAAATGGAGCAAGATTTTGCGGCATTGGTGGAGAAAGCAAAGATCGCTGAAGATATGAAGCGCTCTGAATTCCTAAACTGAGAAAGAGAAAGGGGCAGAAACAAGAGGGATTCTGAGCATTCCAATTCTGATCAGAAACCTAAGAGAAGGGCCAGAGTGGATGGGCGAGTCAGAGCTAGGCCCCTTGTTGCTACTACTGGGTTACCACCTTGTGCTATTTGTGGGAAAGGTCATGCGGGCGAGTGCTGGAGGAGGACGGGAGCTTGTCTGAGTTGTGGTTCCATGGAACACCATCTCAGAGAGTATCCTAGAAGACCGAATCTGATACAAGTTTTTGGTAGGGGTGGTGTACAGCCACCTAGGGGTGGACAGCAGCCTCCTAGAGGGCGTGGACAGGCCAAGGGTGGAAACGATTTGGGTCATGGAGCTCTAGGTAGAGGTACTGGTCATACAGAGGCGAGACAGCCAGTTTTGGTTTATGCAGCACGTAGCCAAGAAGACGAAGATGCTCCAGATGTGAATACTGGTACGTACTTTATCCATAGTGTACCAGTTACCTAATTTACAATTAGAATTAGAGTGTGCAGTAGAGGCGTAGTGATGTAAGATGATTAGATAGTTGGAAATTTCGAGGACGAAATTTCTTTAAGGGGGTAGAGCTGTAACGCCCAGAATTTTGGGTCTGGAAGAATTGGGTCTTGAGCATGGGAGCATTTAAAATTTTTGAGAATAAGAGAACGACACAATTGCATGTTGGATCTGTTGGGTGAGTGATTTTGGAATGTTATAGGGCTTCTATGAAGTCTTGGGTTCAAGCAATGTCATATGGAAAAATTTTATTTTTAGCATTAGGGGAACCATGACTCCTGGTTGTAAGCCTTTTAAGTAATTGTGAGTAAAAAGAGACACAAAGAGAGCCTGTGGTGGAGTGGTTGTGGCGTCATAGGTGTGGCAAGGAAAACAGAGGTTCAAGTCTCACTGCACGCAAAAGGGATTATTTATTTTACTCATGTGTGGCCAAGAGTTTTTGTTCGATTTGAACTCTGTGTTGGAGAGTTTGAATTGGTCAGATGAGTGATTTAAGGAGTAGATTGTGGAGAGATAAGGGGGAGAAAATCATGGACTTTGGGTGGGAAGAGTTGTGTCGTATAGGGACTTTGGGCACTCAGAAATTCGGAATTTTAGTGTGGTAGGGGAGTGAGTGCCGATTCTTTCTCTCCATCTCGAGTTTTTCGCACTTTTTGGAGCCAGTTTTGCTAAGGGCCTCTGGGGTTCTCTCGTTTCCTCTTTTGATTGCTTATTTCGAGTCTATTTTCCCGTTTTCATCTTGCTTCTTTAGTCAAATATCTTTTTCTCTCAAGTCTGTCGTTATTAGCGTTTTCCTCCCCTTGCATCTTGATTCTTCTTTTAGCCGAATGCACTTTCTTCCCTCCTTCGATTCTTTTTGTTAACCGATTTCCTTTCTCTCCTTCTTGCTATTATGAAACACCCCAAACCCGGCCCATGAGTCTCGACCGAATCTAGTATGTTCCTCGAGTAAAACGGTTCAAACTTCTTAGATTACTTTGGAAATTTTGGATGGTTTTGAAAGAGATTTTACTTTGTGTTGGGCTCGGGTTGAAACAAGTTTATCTTATGTTGAAACCCATTTGTTTAAGAGTGTCCAAATCATTTAGAGTTTAGTTTTAAAATAATCTTACATAATCTTTTAACTTGATTAAATTCGTAACATAATGAAATCAAATAAAAAAATGCATAAAACAGTTCATACTTTGGCCTTATTACATCAAAATTCAAAACCCGAAATAATTTCAAAGTATTTAAAGTATAAACATGTCCAAAATCAAATAAGATCCCGAACTGAGCATGGCCACCGTCAAGTTCCTACCGACCCGGTCCATCACTGATCATCACCTGAAAGAAAATATTCCCCAACGGGGTGAGTCAAACAGACTCAATGTGTAACCAACACTAAATCCCAAACGATTTAGGCATATAACATATCATACATATACATGTAGCAATTTATAATTAGTGATGCAAACCCGAACCCCAAACCTAGATACCATCCGCTATACATCACCCGTACCAACCTGCACACCGTGGGGACTACTAAGTCAACCCTCCATCCGCTACACATCATCGAAGGCAGTCGCTGCAGACGACGTGCTCATCGCCCTTATAAATTTCGTGGCATAGCCACCAGATAATATATTTTTGTGACAAGAGTCACCACATTCAGATAATGTGACCGAAGTCACCACATTCAGATAATGTGACCGAAGTCACCACATTCACTTCCCCTTTCATAATCACCCATATGCCCCATGTCATACAAATATGCATAAGCATGTCATATTCCTCAATCACATTCTTATAATTTCACATATGTCATAACAGATCACATTATAATCCTAGTAGGAGTAAGAAAACGTACATGAGTACTTTGTACCATTGCATGGTACCTTAGCCATATTTTTTACATTCTTATTAACATACATATTAACATTACCATAAATCTATTAAGATCTAGCGAGGGGTACACACCTGATATATTTATCGGTTTACTGATTTCTCGAAAAACCCGATCAAATGCTTTAGATCCTAAGTTCCTTACTACCGATTTGATTATTAATCAAATCCCGAAAATCTGTGACCTTCCTTCCCTTCAATCAGCCAATGTTAAATCACTTAACTGGGTTAGTTCCGGCTTTTGAATAAATACGAAACAGATCTAAATACCAAAATAGGGCCTTGGCCGAATGACAGATTCACTTACCTTGTGAATCTTAAGTCCCGAAAATTGTCACTTCTTTGTAGTACTGTCGAAATCCCTATAGATATATGTTAGATCAATTTCTAACATTTAATCATAACAAATGGCCCTTGGCCGAATATTACACAACGTACCTTGGATGTTGAAATCCCGAATAATCCTTATTGTAGTCGACTACACTGAAAATCCCGAAAGATTCTTCCAAATTTTGGCAAACAAGAATATTGTTGGGATTAGTCTAGATCTCTACAAATCTAAAAGAAAAGAATAAGAGATCAATCCAGAGAAATCCTTACCGAATGGAGTGATCGAAACGCAACTGTTCACCAACTTAAATTGTCGACAAGAAGAAGAGAAAAGGTTGAGAAATTTTGGCAATGGTGCTAGATAAGGATTCGACTAGAACTTCATAAAGAAGAAAAAAAAACTCCTTCGGCTTCTGAAGATGATTGGATCGTAAGAAGATGGAGAAGAAGGGAACTCAGGTTCGAGAGGTTTTTTTTTTTTGGTTTTCTAATCACAAAAGAAAAGAGAAAGGGAATGGAGCTTTTGGAAGAGAGAAAAATCACAAAAGATGCCTATTACCTTACTAAGTAAATTTGGCACTTAGCTTCCCTTGAATGGCCGAATTTTTGTCCCCCTAAAGTCCCATATACGGCCAACTCTCCCCCCTCATCTAATCCCTTTCTTTTCCGAGCTCCCATATTTCCTCCAGCACCAGCCACCATATTAAGAACTCGCAAAGACACGACTGCGATACAAAGATCATCTCCGTCTCGATCTTCTTTGCTCAAAGACCAATGTTGGTGGTGGTGGTACTTCATTCTCAGATCCTTGACCCGACCTAACGGGTTCCGACACGATCATTTGGCCTCGACCGCGTCTACGCACATTTCGACCACGTCCCCTAGAGCTTATGTCTACGTTCGCGTTTTAATCTGATTAAGAACTTTTATGCATTAGTCCTTGTTCCACTGATTATTCGCGAAGAAATTTTATGAAAGGAGTTTAATAGCAGTTCTTTCGATCAATCAAAGTTTTCGTTCAAGTTTTCTATCCTAATTCAGAGGAGTACATTCATCCAAACATTCATTCAGTAGTACCTAGCACACACATTCACTGTTCGAACTTCCTTGTCTATTCCTATCCCTAGGGTATTTTCGTAATTTGTCCTACAGGGGTATTTTGGTAATAAGTCGAGGTCAATTTGAAAAATCTCTAGAAATCAAAGGTATTTCGAAATTTGTAAAACTTGGGGTTCTTTTTAAGAATTTGTTTTCCAATTCAGTGTTGTTGCAGAAATTTTAGAAATCGGAGGTTATTTTGGTAATTTGGTGAAACAGGGGTAATTTCATAAATTTCCAAACTGAGGTGCCTTAATGTTTTGTAACGATAAAGTTTTTGGATATTTTTGTAAAAATCAGAAAATGTTATTGAAATCGGGGGTAGTATGGTAGTTTTGGCAACCAAGGGCATTTTGGTAATTTCACCACTAGGGGTATTTAGGTAATTTTGTAAATCGAAAATATTTTAAAAAATTTTCAGACTAGGTTTTGCTACAATTTAAAGGGGTAATTTGGTGATTTTAAAACTAGGGTTTTCATGAAAATACGGCTAGTCCCTTTCGGGTTTTAATTATTGGGTTTAGCCCGTGAGTAAGTCCTCTTGGTTAGGGTGAATCGAAGCTACGCACCAGGTAGGATTCCAGCGAAGAGGAGGTGAGTCACTAGGACTGCTTAAGTACCAGGCTCTTCAGGATCCAATCCTAGACATGCGCACAAAGGTTGCCACACCCTAACTCGGCGATTTTGCCACAGGTTTGTTTACTTAGGCACTTAAGTCTTATGTAATTGTTGGGGTAAACTAGTCCTAGGGTTCAAGTACTTAGTATACTAGTCTACGTTCCATTTCTACCCTTCTACAGTTCATACTATAAATCACACAAATGAATAGGGGTACTTACCTGGTGGACTTCGGGTCGGAGACTTGGGTGCCATGCAAAAAAAACCTGTTCAATTTCACAAAACTTTCTCAAAAATTCATTTGGGCCCTAATTTTAAAACATTCTGGGCTTTAAACCCAAGGCTGAGAGTTTAAATCTGGGCTCTGATACCAAGCTGAAACACCCCAAACCCGGCCCACGAGTCTCGACCGGATCTGGTATGTTCCTCGAGTAAAACGGTTCAAACTTTTTAGATTACTTTGGAAATTTTGGATGGTTTTGAAAGAGATTTTACTTTGTGTTGGGCTCGGGTTGAAACAAGTTTATCTTATGTTGAAACCCATTTGTTTAAGAGTGTCCAAATCATTTAGAGTTTAGTTTTAAAATAAACTTACATAATCTTTTAACTTGATTAAATTCGTAACATAATGAATTCAAATAAAAAAAAAACATGCATAAAACAGTTCATACTTTGGCCTTATTACATCAAAACTCAAAACCTGAAATAAATTCAAAATATTTAAAGTATAAACATGTCCAAAATCAAATAAGATCCCGAACTGAGCATGGCCACCGTCAAGTTCCTGCCGACCTGGTCCATCACTGATTATCACCTGAAAGAAAATATTCCCCAACGGGGTGAGTCAAACAGACTCAATGTGTAACCAATACTAAATCCCAAACAATTTAGGCATATAACATATCATACATATACATGTAGCAATTTATAATTAGTGATTGAAACCCGAACCCCAAACCTAGATACCATCCGCTACACATCACCCGTACCAACCTGCACACCGTGGGGACTACTAAGTCAACCCTCCATCCGCTGCACATCATTGATGGCAGTCGCTGCAGACGACGTGCTCACCGCCCTTATAAATTTCGTGGCATAGCCACCAGATAATATATTTTTGTGACAAGAGTCACCACATTCAGATAATGTGACCGAAGTCACCACATTCAGATAATGTGACCGAAGTCACCACATTCACTTCCCCTTTCATAATCACCCATATGCCCCATGTCATACAAATATGCATAAGCATGTCATATTCCTTAATCACATTCTTATAATTTCACATATGTCATAACAGATCACATTATAATCCTAGTAGGAGTAAGAAAACGTACCTGAGTACTTTGTACCATTGCATGGTACCTTAGCCATATTTTTCAAATTCTTATTAACATACATATTAACATTACCATAAATCTATTAAGATCTAGCGAGGGGTACACACCTGATATATTTATCGATTTACTGATTTCCTGAAAAACCCGATCTAACGCTTTAGATCCTAAGTTCCTTGCTGCCGATTTGATTATTAATCAAATCCCGAAAATCTGTGACCTTCCTTCCCTTCAATCAGCCAATGTTAAATCACTTAACTGGGTTAGTTCCGGCTTTTGAATAAATACGAAACATATCTAAATACCAAAATAGGGCCTTGGCCGAATGTCAGATTCACTTACCTTGTGAATCTTAAGTCCCGAAAATTGTCACTTCTTTGTAGTACTGTCGAAATCCCTATAGATATATGTTAGATCAATTTCTAACATTTAATCATAACAAATGGCCCTTGGCCGAATGTTACACAACCTACCTTGGATGTTGAAATCCCGAATAATCCTTCTTATAGTCGACTACACTGAAAATCCCGAAAGATTCTTCCAAATTTCGGTAAACAAGAATATTGTTGGGATTAGTCTAGATCTCTACAAATCTAAAAGAAAAGAATATGAGATCAATCCAGAGAAATCCTTACTGAATGGTGTGATCAAAATGCAACTGTTCACCAACTTAAATTGTCGACAAGAAGAAGAGAAAAGGTTGAGAAATTTCGGCAATGGTGCTAGATAAGGATTCAGCTAGAACTTCATAAAGAAGAAAAAAAAACTCCTTCGGCTTCTGAAGATGATTGGATCGTAAGAAGATGGAGAAGAAGGGAACTCAGGTTCGAGAGGTTTTTTTTTTTTTGGTTTTTTAATCACAAAAGAAAAGAGAAAGGGAATGGAGCTTTTGGAAGAGAGAAAAATCACAAAAGATGCCTATTACCTTACTAAGTAAATTCGGCACTTAGCTTCTCTTGAATGGCCAAATTTTTGTCTCCCTAAAGTCCCATATACGGCCAACTCTCCCCCATCATCTAATCCCTTTCTTTTCTCCTTATTTTTCTTTTTATCACTTATTTAAAATAATAGAAATAATCCACTATTTATCTCCACTTGATAGCCGAATTTTAAAAGGTATTTGACCCTATCTGATGCTCATCTTTTGGTGTTTTAATGCTGTCCAACTCCTCCTCTTAGCTTGATGCAAAAACACTCCAAAAGTGCTCCCCTTGCTGCTCGAACTTGAGACCTGCTCCAAGGCTTGTGGCGTCACTTACAGAGGCCTTAAGTGGTGCCTCCAAGCCACTTTACCAAGCCCATTTGTTTGTAATAACTCCCCTACATTTTCTCTTAAGGCCTTATCAAGCTTAGCTCCCCTTTTAAACTGAAAGTCTATTAATTTCTAAGGCATTTAACTACACCCTAAGGTTCACAAAATTCATAGAACACATTCAGAATATTCATAAGCATCCTACTTCATCTAATTTAGCAATAATGCATAAACCATAATCCAGGATATTACATATTAGGACCGAATACTGCATCTTCTACTCTCTGTTTTCCCTCAAACCGTTTCGTCTATCATCTCTTCTTTTTGATAACCAGGCCGAATTCTTCACCTCTCTCAAACTTTGTTCAGGTGGAGCAACTGTTTCTAGCAAATTGGTGAGTAGTTTGTTCAATTTCTATTTATTCTTTTTATTCTTTAAAGAGTATTATGTCTTCTCTCTTCTGCGCTCTTCTAAGCCAATTCATTCCTTCCTTTTATGGTTGAATTCTCCCTTCTCTTTGTATGGTATGTTGATTCGATTGATTCTTAGGTTTTCTCGTGGAACGAAGGAGTTGCGAGTGTTCTGAGATAGACGAAGCTTTTCTCTCATCACTCGATCAAGATACCCTTTAAGGGGTTGGTTATCAATCTCCGTCAATGGTTTAAGCGGGCTAAATCGCACTCGTTCAATCAGGGCAGGTTCGGTGCTCGTGAGTTATCCACTCGATTTTGGTAAACAGGTGTGTAGCAATACCCTGTGACTGATAGTCGGCATAAGAGCTGAAAAGTGTGTGTACACACACACACATACACACCACTCCAAGTAGATCGAAAAATGTCGAAAAGCCAAAATATCAGAGAATGATGCCACACGAGCTTGCGATCGTACATGTGGTGGACCGAGCCCACGAATAAGGGTATAATATGGGTTGAGGCCACCATGAGCGTCCTCATAGGCTTAGGCCATTTTTAGGGCCAAATGGACCGATTGGGCCCAGTGGGCCCAATTGGCTCGTGGGCCCTACGTGAGTAAATTTTGTGGATGGATAGGAATTAATGAGCCGGTCATGACGATCACATGGCCAAGGGCAGTTTTGGGTTGAATGGTCCACACGAGAGTGTGGGCCCACTTAGGCCGAATACTGGGCTTTGGGCCCAAATACTCCGTTTGATCATACATGTTATCTGTCGTTAGAGGCAACTGTAGACCTTTGGGATGGTTGTAAATTGACCAAAATACCCCTGGAGGGTAAAATGACTGAAATACCCCCATAGGGTAAATGACCGTTATGCCCCTGAAGGGTAAAATGACTAAAATGCCCTACATGTTATATGATTGTTGTTTTATGCTATTTGTAGTATGTCTGCATTCATGTGATATTATGCTGCATGGGGGATGGGATTATTGATTTGGAGGAAGTGTATGATTTGTTAGGATCGCATGGTCGCTTGATGACTGTGGACCCATCGATGGTTTTAAGCCGATTATGAGAATGGCAGCTCTGCTGCAATTTTGGTTAGTGCCGAAACCGGTGCTATATAAGGAGTGTAGGGATGGGTGGGTCGATTAAATCCCCATAGTAGTGCAGGGTTGGACAGGAGACAGAGTGCAGGGTTGGTATGGGCATTAATGTATTGCATACACTCGTTCTGTTATTGAGATGGGTTTAAGCCTAGGTAGATGTGATCTGTGAAATTTGATATGGGCTAAGGCCCAACTGAGGATATTATTGGCTAAGGCCCAAATGCCACCGTTACTGTATTGGGCTTAGGCCCACATTGATTACTGTAATGTGCTTAGGCCCGGATTGATGTGATGCATGTTTTATGATCGATGAGGATTGTACATACTTAGTTTTCGTAAACTCACCCCCTCTTTTTAATTTTTCATGTAATCCTTAGTAAACGGTTCAACGTACTGGAGGACTCAGATGTGGCCACACTACGATCAGCTTTAAATTTTAGTATTTTATTTTACCTTACTTAAAACTGCTTTCTTATTGGGTTGTAATACGGCCTCTTTTAATTTCGGGTTTTTAATTTGGGATTTTTAGTTATTACGTTTCCTATCTGTTAAAAGTAGATCGCGGTTTTCCAAAACAATAACTGTTTTTAAAACACTACGCTTTCATGACTTAATCTTTAAACATTAGGTTTTCGCAAATCATCTATTTTAAATTAAGCTTCCGCAACAAATAAGGTTTTGAAGGTAATAACTTTTTAATAAACCTCGAACAAAAAATAAATAAATTGACGTAACTGGGATTTTACTCAAGCTTTTAATTAAGAAGGGTTTTCAATGAAAACATGGTTTACGAAAAATACTTCAATGTGGCACGCCGGATTCTAGCCTAACTTCTAGGCTGGGTTTGGGGTGTTCTAAAATAGCTATGGAATTCAAAACTTAAGGTCCTTATATGGTAATTAGACCATTAATAAATAGTATGTAGATATTATGGTGACCCATCCATGGAAATTTTGAAAATGGGCAAGGACTAAAGTAGAAAGTGAAATATTTTAATTAATTAAAAGATGATAAAAAGAAATATCATCTTATTTTATCATCTTCTTCGCCAAAAATACATGGAAAACCCTAGGAGAGAGAGAAGAAACTTTCATGGCCAAATTGGGTAAGTTTCTTTATCCCGTTTTGGTAATTTTGGTATTTTTGAAACCGGGATAGCTTAATCTGTCTATTTGGGGATTAATTTTAGAAGTTATCAAAGTATGAAAAATGGCTCATGGATGTATATGCTGAAAATTAGAAATTTGTGGTAGAAAGTGAAAGGTTGTTGATGGATAAACAACTTTTACAAAGTGATTTTTGATGAAAACATAATTTAGGGACTAAAATGTAAAGTTGTGAAAATTGATGAAAATTTTTGAAATTTATAGAAAACATGTGCTGCAAATTTTATGATGGAATTTTGGTTAGGCTTGGAATACGGAGTAAATTGCACAAATTTCATTTTTCGAGCTTAGGGATGAAATGGGAATTTATGGAAAAGTTAGGGGCAAAATGGTAATTTTTCCTAAGATGAAAATTGAGTCCACTTGAATATGAAATGTAATAAATTGATGTTAAATGTACTCTTATAGATCCAAATAGACCAAATTCGGAGTTAGAACGAGGAAAAGAGGAAAATGTCGGATTAGAAGATTTTACGTACACAAACAATTATCGAGGTAAGTTCGTGTAACTAAATTGTGTATTTTATATGCTTGAATTAGATGTTATGTTTGTGAATTGTATAAATATCATATATGTATATGACATTGAAAATGTAACACCCCAAATTTTGGGGCTAGAAGTTTTGGGTTTTTTGGTTAGGGTCAGAGAATTGGTGGTGCTATTGAGCTTAGTGGCGTGTTTAAGTATCAGAATAGGCTTGCTGGTCTGGTGGTTGAGTGAGAGTTAGCAAACCCTTGGGCTCTGGGTTCGAGTCGTTGTGTACGCGTTCTAGGAACCTTCTTATTGTGTTTTATTTTGTTTAGTTTTAAGTTAATATTTCTTTTAATTATTTGTTGTTGTTTTTTTTTTATTTTTATTTTATTTTGCTATTTTTCGTTTTCTGGACGTTTCTTGTTTTTTCCTTTTTCTTTGTCTTCTTGCGTTTTGGCCTTGGCTCTTTTATTTTTGCAAATGATTTACACTGGCCATATTTTGAAGAGTTACGCTCCTCTGTCGTCAAATAGGTGTGGGTTCTATATCTCTTTATGTTTTAATTGCAAATTCTTATTCGTCTTTACTAAAATTCGACATCATAGGTGTTGATGTTTGTAAACCTACTAACCTCGATGTTGTAACACCGTATTATGCTTAGAATTTGTGTGTTTTGGTATATTTTTGAATCATCGAGGGCTGGAGAATGCTTCGGGGCTAGAAGCACATTTTTGGGGCTATTTTAGGGTGGTTTCGTGGCCACTGGGTTTCCACACAGGCGTCCGTGTGCTTTTGAAAATTAGGGTTTCGAGCTGATTTAGGTCCACACAGCCTGGACACACGACCGTGTGGCCGATTTGGGGATTTTAACGCTTCTTATAGGGTTGTGCCTCTCAAGTACACGGGTGTGTGAGTTTGGGGATTAGGGTTTGAGTGATTTGGAGTCACACGGTCGTGTGGCTAAATTGGGGATTTTGAGATTCCACACGGGCGTGTGTTTCAGGACACATGGTCGTGTTTAGTGGGCACACGGGCGTGTGAGACCCTCACAGGGTCGTGTTAGCCCTGTACTCAAATTTAGTACAAATGGACAGAGAGTTATACGGCCTGTTCCCACGGCCATGTCCTTGGTCGACACGGGTGTGTACTTCAGTCACACGGTACATGGGTTTTTGACCTTCCACACGGCCTAGGCATTCCCACACGGCTAGAGCACATGGGCGTGTGGTCCTAAGGCATTTAAAATGGTTCCAAGTGCATTCCTGATCTGAAAATGTATTATATATGCTTCGACCCTTAGCTAAGTTTAGTGAGGGTGTTCATGACTCGATATCTGTGCTGAGTGTGTGTGATGTATGAGTTTGAATATAGTCTGTGGAGTGTGTTGTTTATCTGTTCCGACTGACTGTGTAAATGTCTCTATTCTGTGAGCTTGAATGCATTCATGCATTTTCATAAAGTATTTTGGGTTGGGTTGTCAAGAGAAGGAAGACTGTATCTGTTATGATAAGGCAGTTTAACTGCAAGTTTATACGTACAGTAATTTATCGCACTGTACCACTCGTGCGTCAGCTTTGCTACGCACTATTATCTGATCTTGCAGTTTTTACTGTAACATGACTGTACAGTGGATTACCGCATTGCACTGTACTATACGTACATCAGCTTTGCTACGTACCATTATCTAATCTGGCCTGTACTGCGGTCTACCGCATTGCATAGTACAACACATACGCCAGCCCTGCTACGTATTATTATATGAGTGGCTTAGTCCACATATGCGGTGTGTAGGGTTGGATGGGCCTTCCGAGGTCCTAATTGGTGTGATTGGTTGGATGAGCATTAACAGCTCTTATGAGGTGTGATCGGGGGACGGAGAGGTGTGTTAGCTGGATGGGTGAGTTATATTTTCTGACTGCATTTCATTTACATTTGTCTATGAGATTTATCTGTATTATCGCTTGACTATATTCTATCTGTGTGTGTGACTTGGTGTCATCTATTCTGATGGCATATTGGAACATTGGTTTCTTATCTGGTATCTGTTTCTACTTACATCTATAAGTATGTTTGTTTTGAACTACCATCTGGTGTTCTATTCTGAAATATATTTTTAACCATTTTAGAACTCACACTGAGCTCATGTAGCTCACCCCCTCTTAGTGTTCCCTTTTCAAGTACTTTTTCCTAAATTCTAATGCTGTACTCAGTGTGCGGAGGTCTCGGACAGTCTCGGTGGAAATAAATTATTATCGGTTTATATTATCAGTTTATATTTGGTTAAACGATTTTTAGGCTGTAAGATTTTATAAAACCGTGTTTATTTTCGGTTATATGTTTTACCTAATTGTAATTCTATATACTGGGTTTTAAATGTTTCGATTTGACTTGAGAACTTGTTTTGTAAAATTTAACTACGGTTACTTCGGTGACCAATGTGACATCCAGGATTCGATCTAAACTTCTAGGCCAGGTTTTGGGTGTTACAGAAAATATACCTGACCAAGCTCGGTCAACGATAATGTCCGATAAAGAATAAACAATAAAAATGTTACTTTTATGCTTGGAATGAATGTGGAATGTCATCATTTGAATTATATGAATGTTATAGATGTATGAAATAATCACATGTCAAGAAATGCGTGAAAATGTTAAATCTCGTTTGAACAAATGAAAATCGATGGATATGGGATTTCCCAAAATGAATGAGGCCCTACATTTGTCGCTGACAGGATTTAGCTCAGACGAGTAATCCTATTGACCTCATTTATGAATGGATTTAGCCCGGACGTGATCCTAACAATTTTGTAAATAAAAACACAATATAATTGAGAAGTGATGATTAAAATTAAGTATATTAAACTAAATGCAATGATCCCCAATATAAATTATCCTAAATATGCAAACTATATGAATGAATAGATTTTAGCAAAATTGAACACAATTTGCAACAATTATAGCATAAATAAACTAGGACAATTACTTTAATTGAACTCAATTTATTATTAACATGCTTAATAACATTTGGAAAAACATTCCATGGCAACTTAATCTTTCATGAGTTGGAAATCACATTAGGTCCTTTCGGATCCTTTACTTAGTTAAATACGCATTTTACTAATCCTTATTTAGTAAGGGTTTCTTAGTATTCGTGTGAGGCAACAGCGACGTGTTAGGTTTGAAACAGTTTAATCACACAAATCTAAAAACTATGCAAATAATAGAGCTTGGTTAGAGTTATTATGCAACCTGCAATTTAATCGGGTTAGGATCTAAATTGAGCATGCACATTTCAATTATGTGTCCACTAGCCGTCGTCTGGTTAGGATTGCTAAGCTAATTTAGGTGCATTCCAATCACGTATGAACGAAATACAGACTTGATTTTAATTGAAAACATGATCGATTGAGGCACAAACATTATAAACATGAATCAAATAAATATTATTTAATCAAAGAAGTCATCCTAGCTGAAATAAAATTAAGCTAACATTGTTGTAAACAAGAACAAAGAACACATAGCAAACGTTTTCAGATTAAATTAAAGAAAGGAAAGATTAAAACCAAATCAAAGTGGCTGTCACCCAAGACTCTAATTGACGAGGCTCCTTCACTCCTTCTCTTTGCTCCTTTACTGATGGCTCTCTAAGGTGGCCGACCAAGGGCTCTTTAAGAGGCTTAATTGCTAAAATCTCTATGAAGAGATGATGCTAGGCATGGGGAATGGAAAATGCTAAAGAGAATTGAGAGAAAAGAGAGAATGATGAAGGATGAAGGATAAGGGATGAAGGAATGGGGGGGGTCTTATTTATAGGTGAAGAGAGAGGGGTAGTTTGCTAAAAATAGCGGGGTTTAATCTCTTCAAGTTTCTTCAATGAGTGGCTGGCCATGCTTTGTGGCTTTTGACTTGGATTTTGCTTGATTTTTAAGCAATTTAAAAGCCATGTCAACTCAGGACTGAGGCTCGGTCAAATGTAAATCTTCGGGTAAATCTCCAATTTCTTCAACATTGCAAGGACTTTATGTAATTAAACCAAAAGTGGTTTATGTGAACAGCCATGTGTAGCCGAATTTGGGTTGGCTTGGTCTTCAATTTGGATGGTTTTTGTAATCCAACAAAGCTATCAGACCTGTCCAAAATAAATCAATAAGTTGAAGGACCAAAGAATAAAATTTATCCAATTTAAATAATTAATTACAACCCAAATTATTAATGAAATATTTAAAATGAATTATTAAATATAATTTTATATTTTATTATTTAATTTAATCATGCATGGCCCATTTTATGTCTTAAAAATATAATATGTTCAAATAAATATAAAATAAGTCATTTTATGCATAAAAACTATATAATAAAGCATAAAATCACATTTTAATAATTTTTATGTCCTAATTTCATATTTTCACATATTTCATTAATTTATTAACCAATTACTTAGTTTTAACAACGAATTTAAGTAAAAGGTGATAAATTACATAGGAAAAATCCTATATAATTTTCAGTTTACAATTTAGCCCGGACGGGTAATCTAGATTAAGCACTTTAGAGCATATGTCATAAAAAGGATTTAGCCTGGACTGGTAATCCTGTTGCTTATATATATGTGGCTCGAGAGTGTACTCTCTGAAATAGTACCCTATGGGTATTATTGAATATGAATTGATGGATCTTGATTTGTACACCACTAATTTACTACATGTGTATCCATCGATATTTTAGAAAAATTCAATGGGTAAAATTTCTTAACATGAGAATATATGACTAAGAAATGAGTTATTACACATATCGGCCTGAAATACATGAAAATGATGATACGTGATAATTGGTTTATGGAAATATGAAATGATGATATTGTACATGGAATTTATTTGATGGGTATGTACATCCTTGATTATAGACTTGTACACCTTGGGTCTACTAATCGTGACATTGATATTCTGAGTAATATGGGTAAAGTTCTGATATGAAATGATCTGAACTCGAGATGAACTATTATGAAGTTATACTTGTAATATAAAGAGATGATTTATACATGTTAAATGAATACATGTTGTAGAAAGAATTTGTGCATGGAAACTTGATTGTTGTTGAGCCCATATATGTTTGTGATGTTATTATAGAATATATGACTAACAAGGGCAATGAGGATATGTGTAGGGCTTGAGGGCAAATTGATTGAATATGCCTTACATAGTTACCTCAAAATAGAATGAATGGTAAGTTAAGTACCATGTTATACAAACTTACTAAGCATTTTATGCTTACTTAGTTTTATTTTCCTATTTTAGAGTAAATCGGAAGCTCGTTGGATATGAAACTTGGTGGATATCACTCACACTATCCATCAGCCTATTTCGGTGAATATGGTAAAGCAATTATGGTTATAATGGCATGTATAGGTTATATTGGCTATATTGGCATGTAAATGTAAATGATTATTGTAATCTAGCCATTGGAATGGCTAGTGATGATTATGTTTTGGTACATATATATATGTGTGTGTTTAAGTTTATCTTATGGAGATAACATAAGTGTTTAAGTTTATCTTATGGAGATAACATAAGTGTTTAACATAAGTGTTAAATGAGTATGCTTATAAAAGGTAAGATTAAAAGCATAAATGGATGTAGCAGTTAGATGTTACAAATCGCTTGAATTCAATGCTTGGAATGGTTGATATTTGGATGTAAGTTTGGTATTTTGGTATGATTTTGGCTGAGAAATGAAGCTAGAAATTGCTTTGTTTTGTCCACACGGGCGTGAGTCTAGACTACATGGGCATGTAGTTGGGCCATGTGTCCCCTGCATCTTAATTTTGAGAAACAAAATGCTCAAAATTGAGCACACGGGTAGAGACACGAGGTGTGTCTCTGCCGTGTGTGCTACACAGCCTAGCACATGGGTGTATGGCATGTTCGTCTACACAAGTCAGAGTGTAACACCCCAAACCCGACCTAGATGTTACGACCGAATCTGAAATGCCACATAGAAGGTTTGTTTAAAAACTCAAGCGTTTGTTAAAAAGTTTGCATGCTTTTTGAAACTTCGAGCTTAGTTGTTTGTGAAAAACTATATTTGTTTTTATGGTTTTCTTGTGAAAACGTTATTATTATATTTATTAACATTATCTTCAAAAATTTGTTTATAGCAGAAATCAGGTTCAGTGATTTGTGAAGATGTGATATTTTGAAAACAATTATTGTCGTTTTAAGAAAACCCAATCATACATCTAACAAATTAAAAGAGACCAAGTTAAAAATTTAAAAGGAAAATTAAAACCAATGGCCTTATTACAAAAATTTTAACCCAAATTAATAATAAAACTAAAATAAAGTAAAACGAAAATTTGCTAAGTTGCGATAATTAATCCTAATGTATGGCCACTACAGAGTCCTCCACAGCCTCAAATCCACTAATGCTGGGGATCACCTGCAAGGTTAAAACAACAGGGTGAGTTACAAGAACTCAGCGTGTAATCCCGATTCCAGTCACAGCCATGGTCTCAGTCTGGGCCTAAGCCTCATACAGTATAAATTTGGGCCCACAACCCTCAAAATCATGGTAATGCAAACTGAAAATGCAACCCAACCTAATAGTCCATCCGCTACACTCCACCCGTATCGACCCTACACTCCATGTGGGGACCAAGTCAACCCACCCAACCCTACACTCCAAGAATGCAATGAGCCGCACAAGATAAACATGTGAAAGCTACCGATATCGTGATATGTGGTTGAGCCACTGAAATCAGTATATTGTGGCATAGCCACCAGTACAGCACTTCCTCCATCATTATGACCCATCCCAATGCAACATGTCATGGCATAATAATTCAGTGTATGCAAAATGGATCATCATGGCAATTAATCAAGTTATACACAATCATACCAAAATTGCCCCTAAGGGTATAACAGTAATTTTACCCAATGAGGATATCTCAGTAATTTACCCACCGAGGGTATTTCAGTAATTTTACCTACCGAGGGTGCTTCATTAATTTTACCCACTGAGGGTATTTCAGTAATTTTACCCACCGAGGGTATTTCAGTGATTTTACCTATCGAGGGTATTTCCGTAATTTACTAATTTACGGCTTTTCAATAGCTTCCTGTCGCCTCGAATGACACGGGACCCATATTGGGTCTCTACGGAACTAATGGGCCTTAAATCCATTTCAGGCCCAACGGGCCCACATGCTCATGTGGCCCATTTCGCATGGTTTCAATCTCAGATTTCCAAATTTCGCAACCACAATTACCCTTTGACAGTTTTCCACCAACTTCACCCATGTGGGCCAGAAAGCCCATTGGGCCCGTTAAGCCTGTATTAGCTCGGTTAGGCCTGTTACAGCCTCAATGTCGCGAGAGCGCTTGTGACACTCTCAACGACTTACCGTCACTACTCGTATCTCGATTTATCACTGCGAGCACTGACACGCTGGGGTGGCACAAATGTCGATTTTTCGGCTTTTCGGCTTTTGGCTGATTTGCAAGTCATCACATGTCGTTATTCAGAAGGGTGTGAGATTACACACCTATTACGAGCGTTGAGAAATTCATCGTTTCCAACTCCTAAAATAAGTTCAAACAATAATTAATCCCTACATCATGAAAGCAATTGGTTGATGTAGTCGACAGAATAGGCCACACTTACGACGTGATGCACTCTTTCCCCACACCAAAGTAATCGGCCTTATTCTACTAGCTATCAAGTCCCCAACAAATATTGATGAGCAAAAGAGTTATGATCAACCCACTTCAGTCAACCCACCAGAATTATGGCAACATTCTTACCTTACTCGCCTGATGAGTTACAGATAAAGATTTGATTGAAACAAATCGCTTGTGCTCTTTCATCTTGATGAAACCCTAAACCCAACGATGGTCATACCACGACAAGAACATATCCTAGATCGGACGAGAGAAAAGAAGAACATGCGATTAATAAAAAGGAACCGAATGATAGCAGAGTTATAGCTAAAGAAAAGATTACTCCTTACCTGATTTTCCAATTTCTTGTAGCACCAGTATAGGAAAAACAAGACTATGATTCGGCCAAGAACTAACTCGCCAGATGCAATGAGTATCTCCAACACAAAAACTATAGAGGGTGTTCGATTAGGGGAAATAAACTGCAACGAAATCGAATGAGGTAGAGGGAAGAAGAAAAACAAATCAAAGACCAGAGAGAAGAGAAAAAATTCGGCTTACCCCCCCAAATCGGCTAGCTTTGTATTATGAAGAGAGGAGCATCAAAGAGGTAAGGAGTTTGCTTAAGAAAAAATGAATGGAGAATAAAGCAAAAGAATATTAGAGAAGAAGAGAGGTTTCAGCTATGGTGAATACGAGAGAGGAAGGGTGAGAGGAGTTTAGAAAAGAATGTGATGAAAGAGGTGGAAGGGAGAGGTGCGGCTAACAGGTGTTTTGGTAACAAGTAGAGATAACAAAGTAAGAAAAAACAAAATGAACAAGAGAGGAAGGATGAAGCTGAACAATTCGGCAAGGCCAAAATGAGAAAATGAACCCCAGATGCTATACTCACAACTCCCCCCCCAAAAAAAAACCCAAAAGCAACTCAAGGAAATTCGGCACACCTACTAACCAAGGCCGAATATGCTACCCAATCCCCCACTTCAGCCGAAATCCCCTTAGAGACCCCCACATTCAGCCAACAACTCTTTCCACTTGAATCCCACGATTTTCTTCCCTTTTTGCTCCACAAATTGCTCTCCACCATTCATTCAAACTCACCCAACAACCTTGACCAATTCCAACTCCTCAATCTCCTCTCCCCTTTCCATTCAAACTTGATTTACCAAGTCTCCATCCACTTTGTAGAGTTCCACTCCAACACAGCCTCTTATCTTCTCCTAAGCAAAATAAAAGCCTTCCATTTGCCATCAGTAGGATTCAAACCCTTCTCCTCCTATTCTGCCAATGGCGCCACAGCCACTACACCACACACTTCACTTGTGTCTTTTAAACACACACGAGGTGTTGTGTCACGAAATCAAGCCCAGGTCATGACACCGAGGTTCCAAGGTTACAATATCATTGAAGGTTGTTGAAGTAAAGAAATCGTGGTAACCACCAAGGATGTTGCAACATCGACAAATGAATGTTACGACATCAAGAACCCCAGATCCACGAGTGTGCCACTGTCAAGGGTTTCACGAAACTGAAGCCTGGATGTCATGACATTGCTTCTTGACTAGGTGAAAAATGCTACAGGAGTAATTTTTGTCCAACACCAACCCAATTCAACACACATTTTGAACATGTGTTTGATTGTTGTTTGTATGATGATGGTGAGTGGTAACTAAATCTATGGTGGTTGGTTGATAGAAATGTTGCTTAGTTTGTTTTTGGTGAAAGGACCCAATCGTAAACATTAGACTAAATCAAATAAACTTTAAAACCTAGAATTGATGACTCTAGGTGAAAATTTAGATAGATGAGACCAAGAACAGAGCCTATTTAGAACCAATTCGGTTGTCTTGATTTAGTTTGGTGAGGTTAAGAGATAAACCATACTAAATCGTTTAATTTGGTAAAATGGTGACCAAAAGGTAAAATTAAACCAATTAGGATTTTGAGCCCTTTAAATCCCTAATCCAAAAATCAATCAGCAACATAGAAGTCAACCACCTGTTTTTGTCAATTGAATTGTTACTTGTATACTTTTGACTGTTTTGCAATTTAGTAATGTTTAGTGTTAGATAGTTAAATAGTATAATTACCCCTTGAATATGAATTGTCATACTATAATATTTAGTGAGTAGCTAGCCAAATTTCTTGTTTACATCATCTTCCTTGTTAAATCACATTATCGCATGAACGTTATTGGGTTTGAACCTTAGAATACTCAAAGTGTTTCATTGTAACACTTATAAATATTACAATTGACTTGTCACACTTGCAGATAACCACTTTATTTTTTTATTGTTTTGTGTTGACCTCATTGCCTTAGCACATGCACTTCGAGATGGGGCCATATGTCTTGAGAAAAATACTCAATTGTTTTGAGGCTGGGCTCCTCTGAGGTAAACCTTAGCTTCGATGTTGGTCTCTCTCGAGACAAACATGCATATGTCTCGAGATAAGTCTCAAATTGTCTCGAGACAATAGTTCCCTTGAGTATATTTTACATTCGATGTTCATGTGTCTTCAGACATATAATCTTTTGTCTTGAGACATTGCTATGAAACTTGGAAATACGACTTAGAAAAATTTTGAATGATTTATGGGCACTTATAAACTTTTGTAGAAAGTTTGAGTCATTTAAAAACTTTATTTTTTGAGTTTACAACACTCGAAAATATATTTGAATTTGGTTGAAATAATTTATGCAAATTTGATTAAGGAAATTTTGAATTAAGTTTATTATATCAAAACATTTGAAAATAAAAGCTAACAAGTTTTTATATATATGCATTAAAATTGGGTTAGATAATCGGTTGATTTGACGTTATCAGTTTAGTTTCGATTTTGAAAAAATTAACCAATTTTACACCTATTAAATATAATTATATTTAAACTTAAACCCAATTTAAACTTTATTAAAAATTAACCTAAGAATAAATAATTTGGTTCCAATTAAAAATTGATATAAATATAATAATATTAATAGAAACATTAAATATTAATCAATAAAAAACTAAAAATGAAACCTAAATTCTCAAATAATTAAATTAAATTTATTAGTGATATTATTAATAAGTATAACCTTAGTTATCTACTATTAAGTTAATATATTATGTTATTATACATTTTATATTATCATTAAATTCAAGTTTTATAAATTTTAATAATTAATAATTAATAATTTTATATATTTATTATACATATATAATTATAGTATTAGAAAGATATTATATTCAATTGATGTTTCTGAAAAACAAATACTAAAATATGTTTTTTTGTTATGAATATCTTATTAAGTAGATGCTCATCAAGATTAAGATAAGTTTTAATGTATTTTAAATTCTTATAGTCATTCGAAGTAGATCTCTACTTCATTTATATTTCTTATGCCTATAAATAGTGACTTTGGAGAAGCTTTGTAAATATTCTAATTGATCAATAAAATACGCTCTCTCTTTTGCTCTTCCATTTTCTTTGTTCTTTACTCTCTATCTATTTATTTTATAACACGTTATCAGCACGATTCTCTATCAATAGCCAGTCACTCAAATTTGCTACTCAAGTTCGATTGCCTTCTAGAGCTATTGGTATTTCAGTCTACAATTGAGGCCTGTGCATTATGGGTAATCATTATGCAAAGAAATTTATATAATCCTTACATGGTATGTTTTTCTCCTTTGTTAATTGATTTTATGTAAAATTATTTTATGAAAAATATTATTACTTTAATGTTTCTTTTAAACTAAGATTCTTTTATTAAATTATAGTATGTATGATATTTGGATGATTAAAATTTTTTATGATTAAATTATTGTTATTAAATATGCTTGAAATTATTGTATTATATCTTTTTAAATTGAATTTATAAATATTTGATTAGAGCATCATAAGATTTTATAACCTATATGTGGTATTGAAATTTGGTACAATGTGTATCGGATAACTTTCAAGCATCGTACATGAAAATTTGATTTTTTTTATTAAATGATTTTTTTACTATTAGATTATAAATGTTATTATGAAAGCAAAGTTGTTTTATTACTTGTAATAGTGCTCGTGATAATAGCCAGGGTGATAAGAATGATGTTAAAGAATCTCAGGTATATTTTACTATGATTTATTATTATATCATATTTATTACAATTGGAGACTAATCATAAAAACATGAATAGATAGGTTTTTATTTGAAATCCACGCATGTTTTGTGATGGTGATTATGAAATAAAGAATCAACGGAGGCGTTTAAAAGCCTGTCCTACCAGATTTGTTGCATTTCCCGAAGTGAATGCAAACATGAAGGAAATAAAAGATATAATCATGGATCACTAAAAGTGGGAATGAGAGTTCTCAAGATAACTCTTCAAAGGGTAAAGATAACATATGTTATCAATGTGATATGAAAGATTGGCCACATATGTGGCATATGCCTAAACATTTTGTTTCTATTAATATTCTTTGAGGAAGGATATGAGAATGTAGTAATGAATTCTATCATTACAAATAGAAAATAGTTATCTTATTTGGTACTAAAACAAATAAATATTATTCCAATATTTGATAGTACAAAATTAGTTGAAAGCTCTAGAAAAGCTAATGTATCAATATCTAAAAAGCACAAAATTTATGATGGTTAATGCATTAGTTTTAAAATATATTCATTATAATGGATATCATATTGGGATTGTGAATGAAGAAAAGATTATATTTCATATGAATCCAAAGAGGATTAGGTTATTGATTTATATTTATTACTCTTGCTATAAATTGAATTGATCATGACTATCTTTATGATCTTCTTTTGTCATCATCCTAGTTAAGAGGTTGAAAGTAAAATACTTGACTGTGAAAGATTTACTTATGAGCAATAGAATATGGTAAATCTATCTGATGTTGCAAGTTTTTTTTAAACTATGAGTAAAACTGTAAGTATAACTCTACAGTATTCCGAATAAGTTTTCAATTAAAATTATGTGGAAAAAATATTAGTAATGAAAACATTGCAAGAGAGAACTTATTCAACTTTTCATGATTCAAATGTGCTCTTACGGTAGCAATATCATGAAAAAAAATACTTATGATTGAAAAAAAAGTTTTTAACCACGAAACCTAACCATTCCCTGAAGAGAATGTAACAATATCTAATAAATTCAAAAGATATAATTTTTGGCGTAGATGTAGTAAATTGGACTATAATTGTCACACCCCCCAAACTCAGCCCAGACGTTATGGCCGAATCCGAGAATGTCACATCAAAGGCACAACTCAAAACAATTTTTGCTAAGTTAAAATTTAAGGCCTAAAAGCCCAAAAATCCTTGACATCTAGTTAAGTAATGATAAAAGCTCATTTTATTATTTTAAGTATTTCGAAAACCATGTTTAACATAAGAAATTACTCAGGTTTAATAATTAAGTAAACAGTTGAAAACAACAAAACTCGAAATCCAAAGTCAAAACGGAGTACACGGCCTTATTACATCCAATGAAAATAAAGCAATTTAAATCATGTCTTTTGAAACAAATAAATAAAACGTCTAAACATCTTGTAGTGTGGCCATCTCCGAGTCCTCTCCCATGTCGATCCGTTTACTGAGGATCACCTGAAACATTTAATAAAAAGGGTGTGAGTTTCGAAACTCAATATGTACGACCCTTGGCAATCAAATCAACATGCAAATATTACATTGGGCCTAAGCCCTATCAAAATCAGTAGTCTTGGGCCTTAGCCCACAATGACCTTATACCACATTAGAGTCACATGAATGCAATGCACCCATTCCAAATCCAACCCTGCACACCATTTCCCTTCCAACCCTACACACGTGTGGGGATATAAATATCAACCCACCCATCCCTACACACCAAAGGTAGCACCAACAGTGGCACTACTCAAACGTAGCAGCAAAGCTTCTATTATGGGCTTAAAGCCACCGGTGGATCCACGGTCGTCAAGCGACTATACGATCCTCAAATCTTCCTCCGTATCATCAAAACCCACCCAAGTGCAACATATATTTCATGAATGCAACACACATTTTCACGCATTAAGCACTTAGGTGTATTTTAGTCATTTCACTACCTAGGGGTATTTTCGTAATTCTACCCTACAAAGGTATTTTGGTAATTCTGCAAATCAGGGGTATTCTGGTAATTTTACAAATTAGGGGTATTTTAGTAATTTTACAAATCTAAGGATATTTTGGTAATTTTTAAATTAGAGGTATTTTAGTAATTTTACAAATCTAAGGATATTTGGTCCCTCTCGGGTTTTAATTATGAACTTTGGCCCATTAACAAGTCCTTGCGGCTAAAGTGAACAAACACTATGCACCAGGTAGGGTTCCAGAGAAGAGGAGGTGGGCCACTAGGACCGCTTAAGTACCAAGCTCTCCCTAGATCCAATCCTAGACATGCATATGTCCGTTGCCACACTCTAACCCAGCGACTTGTCCACGGACATGTTTAATTATTAGATTAAGTCTTACGCGGTTTAAGAGTTGTTCAGAACTAGGCCTAAAGTCCATTAAACCCTAGCATACTTGTCTACGTCCCCATAAAGCCCATCAAGCCCAAATCACATCCTTACGGCCCATTAGGCCCAAATCTCATCCATATGGCCTATTAGGCCCAAATCAATTCCAGATCATGTAACATGCATGACTAACTCAATTCGTATAACCAACCAAACAATTTCATCAAACTTAGCCTCAGGGCCCACCAGGCCTATTTAGCCACTTTCGGCATTTTCGGCTTTCCGGCATTGCTGATATCGTGTTTGTGTAGTGTTTATACACACCTGGTTACTGCGACGTGCTATACTATCCTTAGCCTCGAACCTACAACCAACAAAGCTTCAATCAATCACTAAATCAATACATTTATCAAAAGCCGAAGCCTTACCGTAACCTTACTGTGTGCCACCGGGTTCTAATAGCCCTTCCTTAGCTACTAAACAAGAGTATCCCCTAGATCTACACTCACTCATGCACCATCAAAATCTAAGTGACTCATAATCCACACAAGTCACCCCACACATTCGGCCATTCACTTAAACCAAAATCGAGTTAAGTACACTTACCCTTGCTAACGATCCTACCACGCTTGTGATCTTTGAACCTTATTCTTGTTATCACAGAGTTAACGACAAGACAGATAGATAGTCTTTTGGCTTTTAACAAAATGTACAAAAGAGGTTAACCGGGTACTTACCAAATCCATTTTCAATCCTGCGGCCTAGATAGCTATTAACTTGATCCAGCTTTCAACCTTGACTGATAGTAGATAATAATCAAACTGTGATGGGGGAAAACAACAACGGTTTGGCACAAATAGGAATTTCGGCAAGGAAAAAGATGGTGGTAATTTGGCGATAGAAGAGTTTGGCTATGAGAGAATTCGGCAAAAAGAATTCAACTATAGGAGAATTCGGCAATTGGGAGAATTTGGCTACGGGAAACCAATTAAGGGGAGAAAAGAAAAACTAATGAAAGCTCAAAGAACCTTTCAAAGCATTCGGCCCCCTCCTTTTATAGTCACCAGCCGAATACTTCTTTCCCCATAGTCTCATTCAGCACCAATTCCTCCCTCTCCTCATCTCCTAACTTTTCTCGTGATAACACCTTAGACTTATCCAATTTTTCCTCCATTATTAGTTCCCCTTACCATTCAAACACTCCAACGCAAGAGTTCATATTCAACACAACTCTAGTCGTCCACCTATGCAAAATAAAACACTCCAAAAAATACCACTCCTAATGCTCAAACCTTGGACCTCCTCAGCTGATCATCACGCCATAGCTCTCCAAGTGACGCCACTTGCCACTGGACCACAAGCCCATTTGTGTTCTATTTTCCCTTAATCTGCTTAAGAGGCCTAATTCCTGAGACTAGGGTCCACTATAGCAAGAAAATTAAATTTTTCCTTACGGTCTTCCCTATCTCTAATGTAACACCCCTAACCCAAAACCATCGCCGGAATAGGGTTAAGAGGCATTACCGGACAATAGGATTATTTACAACCCAATTATGACACAAAGTCAATCATCATCATAATACATCAAACATAAATAATTAGTCCCTTATTAAGGTGTATAAGACCTTAAACACATGCTAGAGGGGGGTCGGGACTAAACCAAAGTACATACAGAAACGTCTTAAAAATTTAAAACATTTCTAGGTTTCAGGGGATACACGCCCGTGGGGGTAGGCCGTGTGCCTCCCACGGCTGCTAGACACACCCGTGTGTCCTCCCCATGGTTGAAACTGACTTAGCTCCCACGGCTACCAAGCACGCCCGTGTACTTTGGCCGTGGTCGATCCTGCCAAAAACCACATGGCTACCAGATGCCAGGCACATCTGTGTGCTGTGGCCGTGTGCTCTTATGCCATACATTGACTTACGCCCACGGTCACTAGACACCCCCATGTGCCACAACCGTGTGACAAAATAGGCCATTTCCAAGGCCAATTTGCCACCCACATGGTTCAATCCTACAAGCACTTTTGAGCATCTTTATACACACAATTTGGCAACCAATTTCATGTCAAATGATCAACATAACATCTCATACAATCTCATTTCTAAACATGTCAACTTAGAAACTAACATCCACCACTTGAATATATCCATTTCCAACCATGATTCATTCCCAAATTCACTAAATCATACTAGCATAATACCAACACAAAGTTTACCATTCATAAGTCATTCAAACTGTTTATTAAAAAAAACCATCTTACGAGGTGACCCGATCACACCTCATCAAAAAAGATTGGTGGCGACTCTCATTTTTCGTTTTAAAACCAAAAGTCAACCCTTTGAAAAAAATGGTTTCAATAGCTTGGTAACTACAGTGGGGACCGAATAAGAGAGTCGAGCCATAAATTGATTAATTTTTGTCTTTTTGTCAAAAAATAAAAAATCTGTTTTAAATTTATGATTGCTCCATTTTATTCATCATTTTCGTGGTTTTCATCATAATATGCTTGCTTAGTTGGTTTAAATCTGTTAATGTGTCTCAGCATTTTTGCATTGCATAAGTCGATTTTACCCCTCTTAAGTGGGAGCGAGAAACTATTCCTTCGTGAGGTCTTCACCTCCGTATTGGATAGTGGATTGCTTTCGGGATACATCCATACCTATGTCTTCATGAGATTTTCATCTCCGTATAGCCATAGGGAAATGTATTCCCCTGAACTGAACTCGATCCGCATGAGCCTTTAATGGGTGAGGATCGAGGAATCTACCGATTTGGGTACCTTTACTTTAGAACCAAACCGCATATAGCGAGCCTTAAGAGCCCACCCTAAGTAGAACCACTACAAACCCTAGTGGTCACCTAAATAGGTGCTCTGTTTGTCATTTATGTTTTTTGTACCGACGTGTTTCTTTTGTTTTGGTTATGATTGCATTGCATTTTCATCATACAAAAGAAGTGTTGATTCACATTCAGTTGCTAAATAGAGAGCTTGTCATGGGAAATGGATTTCTTGATAAAGTGGAAGACAATACAGCTATTTGAATATGGTCCGAGAAAACACGAGAGGAGGGTGTGTAACTCCCTGAATTTGGGCCTATTAGGCCTTGGGCATGGAAGCATTTAAAAATTTTGAGAACAAGAGAACGACACTAATGCCAGTTGGATTTATTAGGTGAGTGATTTTGGAAGGCTAGGGGGCTTCCATGAAGTCTCGGGTTCAAACCTGGGCTTTAGGAAAAATTTTGGTTTTAGGTGAATAAAACCCTGGAAGTAAGTAAGTAGGCTTTAAGAATAAAATGTGGAAAAAAATGACACAAAAAGTAGTTGTGGTCTAGTGGCAAATGACGCCACATGGGAGACAAGGAAGTGACACCATAGAGGAAACAAGGGGTCCAAGGTTCAAATCTTGGCGCTTGCAATTCATTTTGATTTCATTTTAAATGAACTTAGACTTTCGCCCATAGGCTTATATTTAGTTGACATGTTGTAAGTCACAAAAGGAGCTTGTGTTGTGGTGGCATGTAGCGTTTAGAGCATAGGAGAGGGAAAGGGTTCGAATCCCATTGCAAGCAACAAGGGATATTTATTTTGCTAAGTTTGGACGGCAAGTGGTTGTGATGGATTTAAACTCTGCTAAAGGAGGGATACCACATCGAGAAGCTAGCATGAGGGAAGGTGAGAAGCTGGCTTTAAATAGAGCAATCTATGAGGAGAGTAAGCATACCTTGGTTGGCGATTGGGCATAAGAATGTTTAGAGCATGGATTAACTCCAGATTACTATCAGATGTGTATTTTGCACTACTCTAGCTGTAAAGCGGCAAATGCCGAAATGCCGGTCACACGGCGATGGTAGCCATACGAGCGTGCGAGCGCGCGTGTGGGAGCTTCGACACGATAGTTGAGGCTCTCATGAGTGTTCTCATGGGTTTAGGCTACCTTTGGCCAAGTGGGCCTAATGGGCCCGTGGGCCCATATGAATAAATTGTATGATTGCGTAGTAGATATTGGACTGGTCTATGTGAATCTCATATCTGTGGCTAGATTTGGGCTAAATGGGCCACATGAGTGTGTGGGCCCATTTGGGTCGAGAATGGGCCCTAGGCCCATTCGCATCGTTATCTCTGTTTAAAATACCTTGATTTATGATATTACCAAAATACCCTTAGTGGGTAAATTACTTAAATACCCTTAGTGGGTAAATTACCAAAATACCTTGTATGGGTAAAGTTACCGAAATACCCTCGATGGGTAAAATTACCGAAATACCCGCGAGGGGTGAAATTATTGTTTTACCCCTAAACGACAAAATGACCATTATACCCTTAGTGGTAGTTTAAATGTTGTTTATGTTATTTTTATATATCTGTATATGATCGTAATACACTGCATACATAACATATTGCATTGGGTTGGGTTTGTTGATTGGAGGAAGTACCGTTCTAGTGGCATCGCCACATACCGTGATAGTGGCATCGCCACATATTCTTATTTTAGTGGCTCAGCCACGTATACCGTTATTAGCAGCTAAGCTGCATTATTGGAGAGTTTGGCTGGGTGGGTTGACATGGTCTCCACATAGAGAGATTGGTTGGTACGGATGGAGAGTTTGGTTGGTATGGGTTGGGTATATGTTCATTGCATTGATTTTGGGGCTTAGGCCCAGATTGTTACCGAATAGGGCTTAGGCCCAGACCGTTGCCGAATAGGGTTTAGGCCCAGACTGTGACCGTATCAGGGGATTACACACTAAGTTCTCGTAACTCACCTCTTTCTTTTAACCGTGCAGGTAATCCCCAGCCTTAGACGATTTGGAGCTGCAGAGAACTCGGAGGTGGCCACACGCCAGATATGGTTTAAAGACTAAACTTAGCGATTTTAGTTTAATTTAGTTATTTTAAATTATTGTGTTAATAATTTTTGTAATAAGGCCATTGGGTTTTTCTTTTTAACTTTTATTTGGTATTTCTTTAAATTACAAACTGCTGGTCTGTAAAACACGAGTTTTTAAAACTATAACCACTGTTTTCAAAATATCACGTATTCGCAAATGTTTGAATCAAACTTCCGCAACAAACAAGGTTTTGAAAGTAATAATGTTTTTGCAAGAGAATGACTTTTAATAAACTACGTTTTGAAGATAAGTAAATGAAATATGAGGTTTTACATAGTAGAAAGTTTTAAATAAATTGAGGAAGGGTGTTCAATGAACGTGTAGTTTTTAAATAACATTCTGATGTGACATGCTAGATCCGGCCATAACGTCTAGGGCGGGTTTGGGGTGTTACAGTGTGATAGTCTGATGGAGGAGTACGCGGCTTTGCTTCATTGCCCAAAAATTCAAGATGACAAAGATTATTCAAGAGCCGTCAACGTCCCGACTTTTTAAAGAAGCTAACGAGCCTCACGGGGATGAGTGAACAAAGGGTCGTAGCTGGATCAAACAAAAAGGATCTAGTAGAGGCATCCATTGGATAGTTCGCGAGATTTGATCTTAACATCCGGATATGAAGAAAAGCATCGATGTCTCCGAATGAAGTATGAGGGCAAGGCCGTATATGTATCCGTTTTATGTAAAGAAATTTGTTTTCTAGAAAAGTTGTTCTAATGGAATTGAATCAGAATCAATGCCTCTTTTTTGAATTCATTTCATGCATTAGCATTGCATTGCATCATACGCAATAAAACTCACGAAAGACCTTAAAATCATGGCATTACCCTGGAATATCGTTACAGTACACGAGGAAAAACTGAATCAATGGACCAAAGGTTGAAGAGATTAGAGCAAATACAAATACAGATGCAAGAGCAATTGGCCAAAATTCAACAAGATATGAGGAATCAGATGTTAGAATTCCAAAGAAACATGATGAGCCAGTTAACCCAGATGCTAGCTGGAGGATTAGAAAAAGGAAAAAGACCTATGGTCAATTTCGGGGACGATAACGAGTAACCTGCTTATCCTCCAGACATTACCCCAACAAACACACAAGCACAACCAAGCACGTATCCATAAAGGGTGTCTGTTAACATCAGACCCCAATACCAGACCGGTACCTCGACACCGGTGAACTTCTCGATAGGTTCAGGTTCTAACCCGAGGGATAATCTAACCAATCCTGTTATCCTTGATCTGGATGATCTAGCAGAAACAAAACAAGCGAGAGTAAAGCTCCCAAAACAATTTGAAGATCGTTACAAAATGAAAAGGCAAGAGTGGAGCTCCTAAATCAATACTTTAAAGGCTCCGAGGAAGAGGGAAAATAAGGTGAATAATGCGAATATGTATAAAAAGGGCTATTAAAGTTGATTACTATAAGCCAGCCAAGGACGACAACTTCTAGCCATCAGATCCCCCCATGGCAAGAACCCAACCCAAGACCGAACTCAGAAAATCTCTGGTTCACACCCATCCCAATCATGTATGGAGAGTTGTACCAAAGTTTGTTTGATGCACATGTAGCATCCCCTTTCTACCTAAAACATATGCAACCCTCGTACCCCAAATGGTACGACGTGAATGCCCAATGTGAGTACCACGTGGGAATCACAGGACACTCGATCGAGAATTGCACCACTTTCAAAAAGATAATCGAAAGACTCATCAAAATGGGTATTGTGAAATTTGATGATCCATCTAGTGCAGAAAATTCGTTACCCAACCATTCTAAAAAAGGGGGTAAACGCGATAATCAAGAGTACAGGGAAGAGAATCAAGACAAATGTAGCAAAAGTGAAAACCCCGCTGAGGGAGGTTTGGAAAAAAAAGGGTAGAAGGAGAATTAATCACACAGGATTTAAGGGAGAAACCCAGAGAAACAAGGAACTACTGTGAGTTCCATGATGAAGAGGGTCACGAGATTCAAAACTACAGTGAATTTAGAGCTTTGGGCAAGGCCTGATGGATAGTAAGGAACTAGAATTCTTTGAATATACTGAAGGCCTGGAAGGAATGTTCGAAAATTGGAGCATCAATGCTATATCTGAAGAAGGAATTGGAAGAGAAAATTTATCAAGCATTTGCCCTTATGAGCCTGGAAATGTTCTGAACAATTGGACTACGGAAGAGATTCCTGTAGTTTTTAGAGCCGATTCAGAGTAATGTTCAAAACACGCTTGTTGCTTTAAGCCTAGAAGCAATAATAATCCTTCTGTGAAATAGGCTCATGTCCAACATCTTTATTTCAATAAAAAATGCATTTTTTGTCTCACTTTGAGCAAATATTTTTATTCCTTCATTTCATTCATATTCATACCACATAAATAACTGTTCTAAGATTCATTTATTCTTTGGATATTCCTTCGTGCCTACAACAGGTCTCCAAATATCAACGACATGAGCGACACTGCTACTGACCCAGAATATCCTTTTGAGCGAGATATGTGTTTAAAGGGATCTCAAGGCTTTGAGGATTATAGAGATTGTAACTTGTCTCCAGATTTGTTAAGGATGGTAGAACAAGAAGAGAAACATATCCTACCTCACAAAGAGTTAGTGGAAATTGTGAACTTGGGAGACAGACAATAAAAGAAATAAGTGAAGATCAGAGCTTGCATTACTGCAGAGACAAAGCGATACCTCATTGAGTTATTCCAAGAGTTCAAAGATGTCTTTGCATGGTCGTATTAAGACACGCCTGGTCTAAATACTGATATCGTGGTACACCGGCTACCCATAAAAGAAGAATGCAAGCCAATCCAATAGAAACTTCGAAGGATGAGGTCCGATGTTTTGCTAAAAATAAAAGAAGAAGTCAAGAAGCAATTCGACGTTGGTTTCTTACAAGTGGTTAAATACTCAGAATTGGTAGCCAATATTGTCCCCGTCCCTAAAAAAGATGGGAAAGTATGAATATGCGTAGATTACAGGGACCTGAACAAAGCTAGCCCTAAGGATACTTTCATATTACCTCACATCGACACCTTAGTAGATAACGCGGCAGGTTACTCATTATTCTCCTTCATGGATGACTTCTCAGGATACAACCAGATAAAGATGCATCCTGAGGACATGGATAAGACCACATTTGTAACCATGTGGGAAACGTTTTGCTATAAGGTGATGCCAATTGGGAGCAACATATCAGAGAGCCATGGTAACCCTATTTCATGATATGACGCACAAAGAAATTAAAGTTTATGTCGACGACATGATCGCCAAATCCCGAATAGAAGAGGAGCATGTACAAGTCTTGAGGAAGTTATCCTTGAGGCTGAGGAAATTCTAGCTAAAAAATGTACTTTTGGGGCTAGGTTCGAAAACTGCTAGGTTTCGTAGGCAGTGATAAGGGGATTGAGATTGATCCAAACAAAGTCAAGGCTATACAAGAATTGTCTCCGCCGTGCACTCAAAAAGAAGTTCGAGGTTTCCTAGGAAGACTGAATTACATTGCCCGGTTCATTTCACAACTAACTAAGAAATGTGACCCTATATTCCGTCTTCTTAGGAAACACAATCCAGGTGTATGGGATGATGAATGCCAGAAAATTTTTGACAAGGTAAAACAATACCTGTCCAATGCCTTAGTGCTGACGCCACTTAGTCCAGATAAACCATTGATTCTGTATTTGACAGTATTTGATAATTCTATGGGATGTGTGCTTGGCCAACGCGATGAGTTAGGAAAGAAAGAAAGGGCGATATACTACCTTAGTAAGAAATTCACTGAGTGTGAAATGAAATACTCACGAATTGAAAAGTTATGTTGTGCCTTGATCTGGAAAACTCGGAGACTGAGACAGTACATGTTGTACCATACCACTTGGCTAATCTTGAGACTAGACCCACTAAAGTACATGATAGAGTCGAATGCTTTGAATGGAAGAATGGCCAGGTGGCAAATTTTGCTTTCCAAATTTGATATAGTTTATGTGAACTAGAAAGCAGTAAAAGGGAGCACAATACCAAATTTTTTGGCCAGTACAGCTCTAGAGGATTACGAGTCTTTGAATTTTGATTTCCCGAATAAAGATCTGATGTATGTTGCAATGTAACACCCCAAACCCAGCCTGGATGCTATGGCCGAATCTGGCGGTGTCACATGGTAGTGCTTTGGAAAACTTAATTACGTTAAACCATTTGTAAATATCTTAGGCTTTCGTCAAAACGTGTCATTTAATTATTCATTGTCCATTTCCAAAACGTTTATTTGTTGCGAAAGCTTTTTAAAAGTAATTTGCGAGTTCGTATGTTTTTCATAAAACATTTGTTTACTTTGAAAACTCGAGTCTTGTCCTACTGCTAGCAGTTCATAAAATAATAATCCCAAATTTAAGTGAAAATCTGTAAAAGCCTTATTACATGAAATGTACCCAAATATAACCGAATCATAATAAAAACAAACCATAAAACAAATATCCAAAACCGTGGTCACCGCCGAGTCTGCCATTGCACCAATCTGTCTACTGCTGGGGATTACCTGAACAGATTAAACAGAAAAGGGGTGAGTTTTCGCAAACTCAGTGTGTAATCCCCACAGAAAACATGCACACAATATCATATCAGAAAATAGTCATCCATTCACAGTTCGGATCTGAGCCCATTACAGAAACGGTATGGACTTTAGCCCACTCAAATATAGAAACAGACAATTATAGGGCCTTGGCCCATTCCTGACAGAATATGCAGAAAATAGAGTCCTACCCACCAGCCTCTACACACCAACTCTATCCAAACCTACACACCATGTGGGGATAAAAGCAACCCACCCAGCCCTACACACCATGTTGCACCGAATGCGGCATATAATCAGAGATTTGTAGCTGAGCTGCCAGATAACAGGCTTAGGAGCCTTTCAGATACTTCCTCCAATCAAAATCAACCCACCCGATGCAATGCAACATACAAGAATGACATGCTATTATGCAATTAAAACTCATCCATAAATATTCAGATCAGCTTACATGCTTAGTACAGAAATCAGACAGACAGATCATTCATATAGGGGTATAAGTATCGCTTACCGACCCTAGGGTAGGTCCACAGTCGACTTAGGCAACCCGTGCAACCTAACAAAGTTAACAAAAAAATGGCCTCACACTCCCATGTGGCTTGCCTGTGTGGTTCACCCGTGTGGGCCCACATGCCCGTGTGAAGCACACGGCCCAATTGGTCGAGCCCGTGTGTTGCACATAGCCTCGCCTAGCCATCACACGGCCGTGTCGCTTGCGCATGGCTTGGCTCGTCGACCATACGGTCGTGTGGTGACTAACAGTCTTGCACACGGCCTACCACATAGGGGACCACACGCCCTTGTGGTGTAGACAGAAAGGTTTTCGGCTTTCGCTGAAACCTTATTTTTTGAGTTTAAAGGTACACACCTGATTCAATTTCCCTGCAATCGCAATCTCTAGCACACCACTGCCTATAGTTGACCAACAAACACTAAATTAATCGCTTGAAAACAAACTTAAAACCGAACCTAAATTGGATTGCTCATCTAGTGAGTGAGAATCCCTCACCTTTAATCAAACCACTGAACTTCCACTACAGTCAGTCTCCAACTATTGACCTCGTGTCCTCGATTCTTCCCCTAATCGACAATAATGGCACCCATTAATAAAAAGTTAATAACAAGAACCAAAATCATCTTATTCCACTTACTAAACAATCGGAATGACAGTTGCCTACAACGGAAGGATTTGTAAAAGAAAAACGGAAAGGGTTGGGGAGGGAGAGCAGAATTCGGCTAAGGAGAGAACAAAAATGGGAGAAAAAAAAAGAAAAAGATGGCAGAAGAGGGAGAGAGATGTCGATTCACCAAAGAGAGATTTGGGGAAAACTAATTCGATTCAAATCCCACTACTCATATGTTCACTAGAACTCAAACTCTAGCTGGATATTGTAGCAAAAATACTAACTCTTGCCAACATAAGGATTCGAACTCCAGACCTTCAACAACCTCTACACCCCAATTAGCCATTAGACCAGCAGGCCCATTGTTTCAATTACTTACACATTTAGCTTATAAGCCTATTAACCAGTGTTTGGGCTTTATTCATAAAAATACCAAAATTTACCCAAGTTAAGACTTGTACTTGGGACCTCCCACACACACCCAGCACAAATAACCACTGAAGCATACACTCATTCATGTCAAAATTACCAAATGCCAAATTTAAAGAAAATGAGGCGTTACAACTCTACCCCCTTAAAGAAAATTTCGTCCCTGAAATTTTACCTGATCAGAAGAGGTGAGGATACTGTTGACACATCGAATCCTCCGGCTCCCAAGTGGCCTCTTCAGTGCTATGATTCCGCCACAGCACCTTCACTAAGGGTATGGATTTTCTTCGCAGAACTTTAACGTCGCACTCTAAAATCTGAATCGACTCCTCCTCGAAAGTCAGATCTGTTCTAACCTCAATTTTCTCAATAGGCACAATAAACGTGGGATCAGAGCGGTAGCATCTCAACATTAAGACGTGGAACACATCGTGAATACGATCCAACTCTGGAGGAAGCTCCAACTGATATTCAACTGGCACCACTCGTTTCAGAACACGGTACGACCTAATAAACCAAGGGCTCAGTTTACCCTTGTGATCGAACCTCAGAACCTTCTTCCATGGCGAGACCTTGGGAAAAACTAAGTCCCCCACGGAATACTCAATATCCTTTCTCTTCAGATCAGCGTAGGATTTCTGTCTATCCGATGCCGCTTTCAGTCGATCTCGAATCAATCGGACCTTATCTTCAGTTTTAGAAACCAATTTCAGATCCAGAACACGTCGCTCCCCCAACTCAGTCCAACATAAGGGAGTGCGACACTTATGACCATATAGGGCCTCATATGGTGCCATATGGATGCTAGCCTGATAACTGTTGTTATAGGCGAACTCTGCCAATGACAAATACTTCTCCCAACTACCTCGGAAATCTATAACACAGCTCTTCAACATATCCTCCAGTACTTGAATCACCCTCTCTGATTGACCATCTGTCTGAGGATGGAAAGCAGTACTGAAGTTTAATCTCGAACATAGAGCTTCAAGCAATTTCTTCCAGAACCGAGACGTGAAGCGACGATCCCTATCGAAAATAATCGAAATAGGAACCCCATGCAGTCTCACTATTTCAAATACATACAACAAAGCCAATTTCTATAGCGAAAAGTCCGTCCTGACTGGAACTAAGTGAGCAAATTTGGTCAATCGATCCACGATGATCGAAACAGAATCTTTCTTAGTTTATGTTAAGGGCAACCCACTAACAAAATCCAAAGTTACTCACTCCCATTTCCACGTCAGAATCTTTACCAGCTGCGGTAACCCCGAAGGCAACTGATGCTCAGCCTTAACCTGCTGACAAGTCAGACAACGAGCAATGAAATCAGTAACCTCATGCTTCAACCTCAACCACTATTATAACTCTTGCAGATCCTGGTACATCTTTTTCCCGTCAGGATACAGAGCGTAAGGGCTACTATGTGCCTCCCTCATAATCGACTGTCTCAAATCTTCACCATTCAGTACACAGATCCGACTACGGAAGCAAAGAACCCATCACTGTTAATTCCAAAACTCGTAGTATCCCCCATTCTAAACCTGACGAAACCTCAACTCGAGCGACTTATCCCCCATCTATTTGCCTCTGATCTGATCAATCTACATAGGCTTAACCTGAAGCTCTGCTAACAGACTCCCATCGTGGAATAAACTGAGTCGAGCAAACATCGCTCTTAAATTAGTCATTGCCCTACTGCTCAAAGCATCGGCCACCACATTAGCCTTACCAGCATAGTACTCGATGGTGCAGTCATAATCCTTAAGCAGTTCCACCCATCTATGCTGCCTAAGATTTAACTCATTCTGGGTGAAGAGATACTTGAGGCTCTTGTGATCAGTGTAGATAGTACACTTCTCAATGTACAGATAGTGCCTTCAGATTTTCAAAATGAAGACAACCGCGACCAACTCGAAATCATGCGTCAGATAGTTAGCCTCATACGTCTTGAGCTGCCGAGACGCATACACTACCACTTTACCATCATGCATCAGAACGCAACCCAGACCCACATGCGACGCGTCACTGTATATGAAGAAATCCTTCCCTGGTTCAGGCTATATCAGAACTGGAGCTTACGCCAAAATGGATTTGAGCTTCTCAAAGCTCTCTTGTTGCTTATCGGTCCAAACAAAGGGAACTTCTTGATGTAGAAGCTTGGTCAATGGTACTACGATCAAAGAGAACACTTCTACGAAGTGTCGATAATAACTCGCCAGCCCCAGAAACCTGCGGATCTCAGACACATTCTTCAGCTGTTTCCACTCCAACACAGCCTCAATCTTACAAGGATCCACATAGATCCCCTTCGTAGAAACCACATGCCTCAAAAAGGTTACTTCCCTAAGCCAGAATTCACACTTACTGAACTTTGCGTACAACTGTTTCTCACGTAAAGTTTGTAATACCACTCAGAGGTGTTCATCGTGCTCGTCCTCAGTCTTCGAATACACCAGAATGTCGTCAATAAAGACTACCATGAGCTGATCCAGATAGGGCTGGAACACTCAGTTCATCAGATCCATAAAAGCTGCTGGTGTATTCGTCAGTCCAAATGGCATCACTAGGAACTCATAATGGTCGTACCGAGTCCTAAATGTCGTCTTATGCACATCAGCCTCTTTCACCTTCAGTTTGTGGTATCCCGATTGCAAGTCGATCTTGGAGAAAACAAAAGCCCCTATAAACAGGTCAAATAAATCATCTATTCTTGGTAGTGGGTACTTGTTCTTAATGGTCAGCTTATTCAATTGGCGGTAGTCGATACACATACGCATGGATCCATCCTTCTTTTTCACAAACAACACAGGTGCTCCCCATGGAGACACACTAGGACGGATGAACCCACGATCCAGTATCTCTTAAACTTGAGCCTTAAGCTCCACAAGCTTCTTCGGTGCCATTCTATAAGGGGCGATGGACACCGGAGCTGTACCAGGAAAGACCTTAATCCCAAAATCTACTTCTCAGCTCGAAGGCAGACCTAGTAATTCCTCAGCAAAAGCATTCGAAAAGTTCCTTACGGTTCTGATGTCCTTAACCAAAGAGTCCTCAGAATTTGAAACATTGATGTAGGCCAAGAGTGCCTCACATCCTTTTCGTACCAACTTTTCTACCACCAACGCGGAAATCACATTCGCCAGATAATCCCGACATTTCCTAATCACCACTACCTCATTATCCTCTTCGGTTCTCAAAATAACCCTTTTTATAGCACAGTCCAGACTCACCCGATGCTTGACCAGCCAATCCCTTCCCAAAATCAAATCGAACTCCCTAAATGGAAGCTCCATCAGATCAGCCAGAAATACTGCCCCTTGAACCTCTAGCGAAACATCTCTAAACAATTTACTAACCCAGATAGATTGCCCCAACGGACTCACAACAGTTATCTCGCTCGAAGTACCCTCAACCGGAATCTCCAAAGTTTCAGACACAGAGCTAGCTATGTAAGAGTGTGTAGAGCCTATGTCTATCAATGTAGTGTATGGTACATCAAAATTAAGAACGTACCCGTAATAATGTCCGAGGCATCACTATCCTCTCGACGATGTGCAGTATAAACAAGTGCAGGCTGCCTCGCCTCAGTCGGTCCCGCACTTCTGCCCGGTGCTCTATGTCTCAACCCATGCCATTACCACCCCTGGCCTGACCTCTGCCCCTAGGTGGCTGTTGAGCTACTCTCGGTGGCTGTGCAGTACCAGTACCCGCAGCTTGCATCTTATCAGCCCTCAGTGGACAATTTCGGACACGATGCTCAGTCGACCCACATCTCAAACATGCCCCAGTCATCCTCCAACACTCACCTAGATGGCGTCACCACAGTGCCCACATAACGCCACCCTAGTAGGTGCAACAGGAGGCCTAACTCTCACTGGCCCATCCGGTTTAACCTTTTTCTTGGGCCTCATCACAGAATTTGAGGGCTCTGATTCCTTCTTATTCTTTCCTTTCTCGCGGTTTTGGCGCTCAGTGCGCTTAACCTCCTCGACGATCTTCGCCTTATCCACCAGAGAAGAAAAATCACGCTCCCTTTGCGGAGCTATCAAAACTTGTAGGCTGTCCCTGAGTCCATCCTCGAAATGGATGTATCGCTCGTATTCAGTCACCACCATGCCCCGGGGATACAGATTCAATCTCAGGAACTCACGCCACAGAACGGTCCCCCTGGGTGAGATTAAGGAACTCACGCCTCCTAGTGTCAATATAGCTGGCTCCCACGTATTTACTCTAAAAAGTCGTCTTAAAATAATCCCAAGTCAGACGGCCAGGCTGAGTGCCTTCCTTAACAGTCAGCCACCACTGGTACGCCTCGTCGCGAAGCAGGGAAACAGCCCCCTTAAACATCTGCTCAGAAAAAAAATCCAGATCATCCATGATTCTTTCTGTGGCTTCCATCCATTATTCAGCCACGTTAAGGGAGATTCCAATGACACCCCTAAATAATTCAGCCCTATTGGACCGGAGTCATTCCGTAACCGGCCCACAGCCCCCAGATCTAGTGTTGGGCCTAGCAACCCTCTATAATATCCTTAGCATAGCTTAGGATAATGTGTCATCCCCAGCCATGCAATCTCTAGACTCAGTCTCTGTAGCAGGTGAGATCGGCATCTCGCTCGTATCTAGATAGAGTAAATTTTTAGATGACGAGGACCAAGTTCGAGCCCCTCTACGGCCTCTACCACGGCCTCTTGTACCCCGTCCACGGATACCTCATGCACTCATTGTAATTTCAAAAGTTATCTGTATTAATAGTTTTATGCATTAGTTACAGTTCCAATATTTGTTAACAGATGTTTTATGAAGTATAGTATCAGAAGTTCAGGGTTTGTTATCACGTATCGCAGTTTTACTATGATTTTCAGTTTTCAGCTTACACTACCTAAAGTGTTTTGATGACAAAGATACTACCTAAAAAAATTTGTTTCAAGCATGCAAGCGATATTTGCATGATTTAAACAAAGATCATAACGCTTACAGAATCGGCCCCGGAGACTCGGTGTACCATATACTCAGTTCAAAATATTTTGAATCATTTAAAAATCATTTCGAAAAACCATTTAAAAACCCAAACCACAATCGAGTTTTGCAACCTAGCTCTGATACCACTAAATGTAACACCCCAAACTCGACCTGCACGTTATGATCGAATCTGGCGGCGTCACATGATAGTGCTTTGGAAAACTTAATTACGTTAAACTATTTGTAAATATCTTAGGATTTCGTCAAAACGTGTCATTTAATTATTTATTGTCCATTTCCAAAATGTTTATATGTTGCGGAAGCTTTGTAACACCCTGAATTCAGGCCTAGAAGAATTGGGCCTATTGGGCCTTGGCCAAGGGAGCGTTTAAAATTTTTTAGAATAAGAGAATGGCCCTAATGCAAGTTAGACCTGTTAGGTGAGTGATTTTGAAAGGTTAGGGGGCTTCCATGAAGTCCCGGGTTCAAACCTGGGCTTTAGGAAAAATTTTGGTTTTAGGTGAATAAAACCTTGGGAGCAGGTAAGTAGGCTTTAAGAATAAATTGTGGAAAATAATGACGCAAGGAAGTGAGTGGTCTAGTGGCAATGCGTCATTAAGGGTGTAAGGGGAGCTTGGGTTCAAGTCTTGGCGCTTGCAATTCATTTTGATTTCCTTTTAAATGAACTTAGACTTTGGCCCATAGGTTTATATTTAGTTGTGAATGTTTTAAGTCATAAAAGGAGCTTGTGTTATGGTGGCATGTAGCATCTGGAGCATAGGAGAGGGCAAGGGTTTGATCCCATTGCAAGCAAAAATGGATATTTATTTTGCTAAGTTGGGACGGCAAGTGGTTGTGATAGAATTAAACTCTGTTGAAGGTGGGATCCCACATCGGGAAGCTAGCGTGAGAGTAGGCAAGAAGCTGTCTTTAAATAGAGTGATCTATGAGGAGAGTAAGCATACCTTGGTTGGCATTTAGGCATAGGAGTGTACGAAGTGTGGAATAGCTTCAAATTCCTATCAGGTGTGTATTTTGCAGTACTCTAGCTATAGAGCGGCAAATACCGAAATACCGGTCACACGCTGATGGTAGTCACACAAGCGTGTGAGCGCATGTATGGGAGCTTCGACGCGATAGTTGAGGCCATCATGAGTGTTCTTGTGGGTTTAGGCTGTTCGGGCCACGATGGGCCTAAATGGGCCATGTGTGGCCAATGGGCTCGTGGGCCCAATCAGATAAGTTGTATGATTGTGTAGTAAATATTGGACTGGACTATGTGAATCTCATATTTGTGGCTAGATTTGGGCTAAATGGGCCACACGAGTTTGGGCCAAGAATGGGTCGTAGGCCCAATCGCATCGTTATCCAATCGCATAGTTGTGATTTAAGCATTTGTGTTGACTCCGATTCTGTAAGATCGTGTTCTTGATGAGCAAAGGGGCATAGAGGGCGGCAAAGGTGCCAGCCGAGACTGTGCACATAGCCTCTACTCCTAAGTTTAAGCGGCGTAGGGTGCAAGCGGTTCGGGACTTTTCGCCTGGATGCGGAAGGGTGTCGGCATCAAACGTTTGTTTAACTAGGCAAAACGCAGTTGATCGTTCGAGTGAAAGTGAAGGCGCTTGTGATTATTTAGTACTCTACGTGATAAGGTGTGTAATCGTACTCCTATTACCATACTGTTCAAACATCGGATATTGTTGATTTCACTTCTATGCTACTATATATCGATAAAAGCTGAAAAGTCGTATTTCCGACATTTGAAGGCTTTGAGCGTACGAATGCTCGTAGAGATAAGTCGAGCCACAAACATTGGAGATAGACCTTTGGGAGTGCCACAAACTTTCTCGTGGGCTTAGGTCATATTGGGCCTTGTTGGGCCGTAGTAGGCCGAGTGGGCCAAATGGGCCCACAAGGGCAAAATACAGGGTAAGTGTCGGATGGTAGATGCGGCTGCGAAGTCTGCAGAATCGTGACCGAAAATAGGCTGAATGGGTCATACGAGCGTATGGGCCCATTCGGGCCAAATTTGGGCTTTAGGCCCAATTGCACCGTTTTGACCAGAAATGGAACCTGTGTCGCTCGAGGCGAAAGTAGGTCTCCGGAAAGGTCGTTCGAAAGGTAAATTAACCGAAATACCCTTTATGGGTAAAGTTACTGAAATACCCTTAGTGGGGAAATTACCGAAATGCCCTCGATGGGTAAAATTACCGAAATACCACCAATGGGTGAAATTATCATTTTACCCCTAAACGACAAATGACTGTTATACCCTTAGTGGTAGTTTAAATATTGTTTATGTGATTTTTATATATCTGTATATGATCGTAAAACACTGATACATAACATATTGCATTGGGTTGGGTTTTTTTATTTGCAGGAAGTACCGTTATAGTGGCATCGCCACATATTCTAATTTTAGTGGCACAGCCACATATACCATTATTAGCAGCTAGGCTGCACCATTAGAGAGTTTGGCTGGGTGGGTCAACATGGTCCCCACATGGAGAGATTGGTTGGTACGGGTGGAGAGCTTGGTGGTTATGGGTTGGGTTACATGTATGTTACATTTGACATGATTTAGGGCTTAGGCCCAAATCGATACCGTATTGGCTCGAGCCCAGACTGTGACCGTAATAGGGGATTACACACTGAGTTCTGGTAACTTACCCTTTTCTTTTAACTGTGCAGGTAATCCCCAACCTTAGAAGATTTAGAGCTGCGGGGGACTCGGAGGTGGCCACACGTCGGATATGCTTTACAGTTAAACTTAGCGATTTTAGTTTAATTTATTCTATTTTTAAATTATTGGGTTAATAATTTTTGTAATAAGGCCATTAGGTTTTCCTTTTTAACTTTTATTTGGTATTTCTTTAAACTACAAACTGCGTGTCTGTTAAACACAGGTTTTTAACTATAACCACTATTTTCAAAATATCACGTATTCGCAGATGTTTGAATCAAACTTCTGAAACAAACAAGGTTTAAAAAATAATAATAATTTTGCAAGGAAATGACTTTGAGCAAATTTTGTTTTGTTAATGAGCAACGTAAATCGAGATTTTCAAAGGGGAGAAAGTTTTGTTTCGTAGAAGGGTCTTCCAATGAGAACATGGTTTTCGAAAAACACTTCAATGTGACATGCCAGATTCAGGCCTAACTTCTAGGCCGGGTTTGGGGTGTTACGAGCTTTTTAACAGTAATTTTTGAGTTCGTGTGTTTTTGATAAAACATTTGTTTACTTTAAAACTTGAGTCTTGTCCTACTGCTAGCAGTTCATAAAATAATAACCCAAAATTTAAGTGAAAATCCGTAAAGACCTAATTACATGAAATTTTCCCAAATATAACCGAATCATAATATAAACAAACCATAAAACAAATATCCAAAACCGTGGTCACCGTCGAGTCCGCCACTACACCAATCCGTCTACTGCTGGGGATTACTTGAACAAATTAAACAGAAAAGGGGTGAGTTTTCGCAAACTCAGTGTGTAATCCCCACAGAAAACATGCACACAATATCATATCAGAAAACAGTCATGCATTCACAGTTTGAGTCTGAGCCCATTACAGAAACGGTGTGGCCCACTCAGATACAAAAACAGACGAATTATAGGGCCTTGGCTCATTCCAGACAGAATATGCAGAAAATAGAGTCCTACCGACCAGCCTCTACACACCAACTCTGTCCAACCCTACACACCATATGGGGATAAAATCAACCAGTAACACCCCATACCCATGTCTGATGCTAGGACTGGATACAAGACATTACCATGCTTGATCTCATATAAACATACACTTATGGGCTGTAAAATTTCGTTCTGACTTAAAACTTCTCTTTCTTAGACTAATCATGCATTTCATGGGCCTACGAGGCCTTACACACTTATCCGAGAACTTTCAGGACTTAGTCGAAAACTCTTCCTTGAAGCAGGGTTCACACGCCCATGTGACATGGGACACACCCGTGTGCCCTTAGACACGCCCATGCCTACAACCGTGGGGAGTTACTGACTTCATTCACACGGTCTTGACATGCCCGTGTCTTCCAACCGTGGAAAGCTACTGACTTGATCCACACGGCTTGAGCACACGCCCATGTCCAAACCGTGTGTCCTACACAGCTCATACAAATGGCCGTGGGGAGTAACCGTGGCCTATCTTGTTTTTAAAATAATAAGGTGCATGGTATACACGACCTAGACACACGCCCATGTGCCTAACCGTGTGGGCACTTAAAGGCTATTTACCAAGCCATTTGCCACCCTGAAACTAAGATCAGCCAATACATTTTCAATAATAATACTACGCAATTCATTGACTTTTATAAACATACAAACATGGTCAATTTGGCCAATAACTTAGCCATTTACAAAAGAATAATAACTTAATAACTTATACATTAACCCTTCCTTAAACATGTTCTCAAAATGAATGCTCCCTATACATGCCATACTTAGTAAAATAATTTGGCTATACCAAAAGAAGGATTGATAGTGTGCTACGAGTTCCAATGCCAACGATCCACAAGTTAGCTTGGTGGGTCTACATAGAAGAAAGAATTAAAGAAGTAAGCATTTAGCTTAGTAAGTTTGCATGTAAAGCACATATCAATATACTTGCTTAATATAAACCAATTGACATAACAATGGTATCATAGGTTTCAGCTGTAGAGCCTACTTACTCATACCAATCCTTACGTGTCTCGCGATATTTAATATCCTCATACTTGTAAGGTAAAAAAAATTCATGTATCACTTGATCATATTGATAAGCATACTTTAACATAATAATCATGATCTCCAATTTATCATTCATAACGTAAATATTACTCAATTCCAACTTGATAATAACTTTACTCATTTAGTTTTCTTGTCATCTCATTTTAACTTTACTCATTTGCCCGATAAATTTCTGTGAATAACCGAGGATACTAAGTCTCATCTTGGTTTCGAGGCCATGTCCTGACATGGACTTATACGAAGTCTTTTTCTTGATAACTGTTCAATGCCAAGCTTGCCTTGGACTTACATGATATCTGTTCAATGCTAAGCTTGCCTTGGACTTACATGATATCTGTTCAATGCCAAGCTTGCCTTGGACTTACATGATATCTATACTTGATTGCCGATGCCATGCCTAGGCTTGGTCTTATACGGACTTTCTTATCTCTTGTGATAGACCGAGTATCCTGGGATTCATTTTCAATCGAGACTTTCTCTTATTTAATCTCATTGATTTCTTGGTTGAACATCACTTTAAACAATCATGAAGATAGTGTACATCATACTAAGCAATTCAATGATATAAATCATAAAGCTAAGAAATCATATAAACTTACCTCAAAATACAAAATATATGTAGATATGCAATTTAGTCCTCGACTTTGTTCTTGCCTCGGTTTTGATCCGGGCTTTATTTTTCTTAATCTATAATCATAAATAGATCATTTAATAATCATATTGACTAAATTGACTCATAACTCATAATTTGGCAAAATTACTATTTTGCCCCTATACTTTATCATATTTGCACTTTTGCCCCAAGGCTCGTAAAATGATTTTCATGAAACTTTCTTAATCTACATGCTTAGCTGAATCATTTTCTCTATTATAGCAGTCATCAATTCTTTCTATTTCTAGTAGGTATGACCAATTTTATAACTTTTACAAAATGGTCCATACTATCATTTTTCATGAAATTCATTAAGGAAAAGATGTTTATCTATCATCAAACTCTCTTAAACTTCCATAAAACATCATTTATCATGCATGTCACTCATGGGTAAATTTTTAAACATGCATCTTAGCTCATCAAATAGCTAAAAATAGCCTACTCATGCTACTGGGACTTCAAAAATACGAAGAATATCAAAAATCGGGCTTAGGAGCACTTACTAGCAAGCTTGAAAAATTGAAGAACCCTAGCTATAGCTTCCTTCAATTTTCGGCAATGGGGGAAGAAGATGAGTAGATTTTTCTCATCTTTTTCCCATTTTAATCATTTAATACATAAATGACCAAAATGCCCTTATCACTAAAAATTTCTATAACACCATCTCATGACTAATTTTGTCCAAAATTATATTTTTGGAAAAACTTGTATTTAAGGACTTCTAATTGCTATTCTAAAGCTATTTCATACAAAAAGCTTCTAGAAACTCATATTTTGTAACTTTTACAATTTAGTCCTTTTGGACCATTCATCCACAATTTAGCAAAATTGCTTCATGAATCTTTCATACTAGCATGCAAACATTACATAAACCTTAAAAACTCATGAATTCATTTTGGTTTCGTGGTCTCACACCACGATTCTGACTAGGCCCTAAATCGGGCTGTTACGCAACCCACCTAGCCCTACACACCATGTTGCACCGAATGCGACACATAATCAGAGAATTGCAGCTGAGCTGCCAGATAACAGGCTTAAGAGCCTTTCAGATACTTCCTCCAACCATAATCAACCCACCCGATGCAATGCAACATACAAGAATGACATGCTATTATGCAATTAAAACTCATACATAAATATTCAAATAAGCATACATGCTTAGTATAGAAATCATACTGACAGATCATTCATATAGGGGTCTAAGTATCGCTTACCGACCTTACGGTAGGTCCACAATCGACTTCGGCAACCTGTTCAACCTTACAGAGTTTTCAGAAAATTAGGCTCACACGACCATGTGGCCTGCCCATGTGGTTCACTCGTGTAGGCCACATGCCTGTGTGGCCCACACAACCCAATTGGTCAAGCCCGTGTGTTGCACACGGCCTCGCCTAGCTGTCACACGATGGTGTCACTCGCGCACGGCCTGGCTCGTCCATCACACGGACGTGTGGTGATTAACAGTCTTGTGCCCGGCCTACCACACAGAAGACCACACGCCCTTGTGGCATCGACAGAAAGGTTTTCAGCTTTCACTAAAACCTCATTTTCTGTGTTTCGGGCACACACCAGATTTGATTTCGCTGCAATTGTAATCCCGAGCACTCCACTGCCTATAGTTGACAAGCAAACACCAAATTAATCGCTTGAAAACAAACATAAAACGAACCTAAATCAGATTTCTCATCTAGTGAGCGAGAATCCCTCATATTTAATCGAACCACTGAACTTCCACGACAGTCAGTCTCCAACTATTGACCTCGAGTCCTCGATTCTTCCCCTAATCGACAATAATGGCACCTTTTAATAAAAATTTAATAACAAGAACCAAAATCACCTTATTCCACTTACTGAACAAATAGAATGACAGTTGCCCACAATGGAACGGTTTGTAAAAGAAAAATGGAAAGGGTGGGGGAGGGAGAGCAGAATTTGGCTAAGGAGAGAACAAAAATGGGAGAAAAAAAAAGAAAAAGATGGAAAAAGAGGGACAGAGACATCGGTTCACCAAAGAGAGATTTGGGGAAAACTAATTCAATTCAAATCCCACTACTCAGATGGTCACTACAACTCAAACTCTAGCTGGATATTGTAACAAAAATACTAACTCTTGCCAACATAGGGATTCGAACTCCAGACCTCTAACAACATCTACACCCCCACTTAGCCACTAGACCAGCAGGCCCACTCTATTAATTACTTACACATTTTAGCTTATAAGCCTATTAACCATTGTTTGGGCTTTATTCATAAAAATACCAACATTTACCCAAGTTGAGACTTATACTTGGGATCTTCCACACACACCCAGCACACATAACCACTGAAGCAGACATTCATTCATGTGAAATTTGCCAAAAGATGAATTTAAAGAAAAACGGGTCGTTACATGCAACCACTAAAGAAGACTCTCAAGAAGATCATCTTTGGAAGTTAAACTTCGACGAAGCCTCAAACATTGTGGGTAACAAAATTGGGGTAGTCCTGATATCCCTAAATGGAGATCATTATCAATTTACTTGCAAATTGGATTTTGATTACACAAATAATATGGCAGAGTACGAAGCATGTATCATAGGAATCCGTGCGGCCATAGAATGCAAAATCAGAGTGCTAGAGGTGTATGTGGATTCTGCACTAGTAATCTATCAACTCAAGTAAGAATAGGGGACAAGAGATCCCAAGTTAATCAAGTATCAAAAGTTGGTTCTTGAGTTAATTGAGGAGTTTGTTGACATCACCTTCTATTACCTCCCACGTGATGAAAATCAGATGGCTGATGCCCTAGCTACCTTGGATTCGATGATCAAAGCAAACAAACAAAGAGATGTAAAGCCTATCTAAATAAGTATTTATGAGACTCCAGCTCATTGCTACAACATCGAAGAAGAAGAAGAGAAGGACAACCACCCTTGTTACCACGATATACTGCGATATGTGAAGAATCGTGAATATCTTGACCAAGTGACTGAAAATGATAAAAGGACCTTGAGAAGATTAGCCAGTGACTACGTCCTAGACGGGGAAATCTTATATAAAAGAAGAAAGGACCAAGTGCTATTAAGATGTGTGGATTCCATTGAGGCTAAGAAAATCCTAGAGGAAGTCCATGAGGGTGTCTGTGGAACACATGTTAATGGTTTTACAATGGCTGGGAAAATCATGAGATTCGGGTATTATTGGTCCACAATGGAAGGAGATTGTATCAGTTATGCCAAGAAATGCCATAAGTGCCAAATTTATGGAGACAAAAAGTACCTCATTAACCTCTTCATGTTATGACTTATCCATGGTCTTTCTCTATGTGAGGCATGGATATCATTCGACTAATATCACCAAAAGCCTCTAACGGGCATCGATTCATCTTTGTAGTCATCGATTACTTCACCAAATGGGTAGAGGCTACTTTATATGCCAATGTCACCAAGTTGGCAGTCAGCAAGAAAGAGATTATATGCCGGTATGGAATGCCAGAAAAGATCATATCAGACAATGCATTGAATTTGAACAATAGTATGATAGTAGAGGTCTACAATCAGTTCAAAATTAAACACTACAACTCATCACCATATCGCCAAAAAATGAATGGTGCAGTTGAGGCGGCTAATAAGAATATCAAGAAGATTGTGGGAAAAATGACTGAGACTTATAGAGATTGGCACGAGAAGTTACCATTTGCTCTCTATGCTTATCGAACATCAGTCAGGACCTCTACCGAGGCGACTCCTTCCTCATTGGTCTATGGAATGGAGGTAGTTTTACCCATCGAAGTTGAGATTCCTTCCCTTCGAGTCTTGTCAGAGCTGAAGTTGGATGAAGTAGAATGGATCCAAGCCCGATATGATCAGTTAAATTTGATTGAAGACAAAAGGTTGAAAGCTATCCGTCATGGTCAAATGTACCAAAAGCGAATGATGCATGCTTACACAAAAAGGTTCACCCTAGAGAATTCCATAAGGGGGGCTTGGTATTGAAGAAGATCCTTCCATACAAAAGGACTTCAGAGGAAAATGAATGCCAAACTGGGAAGGACCTTATGTGGTAAAGAAAGCCTTTTCTAGAGGAGCGTTGATATTAACCGAGATGTATGGCAAGAACTTGCCTAATCTTGTGAATTCAGATTTAGTCAAGAAATACTTCACTTAAAAAAAATAAGAGGAGAGGCCAAGGTGAAAACCCGCAAAGGGCGCCTTGAGACCAAAGGGGTTTTGAATTGAAAACCAAGAAAAAGGTAATTCAAATTTTGATCGAAGGTGGGGCATGCGATAGTCTTGCTATGCCTGAATTAACAAGGAGGAGGTATGCTACATCTTGGAGCATCGACAAAGTACTCTAGATCTCCTAAACACATGTTGAGCTCAAAATGGTCCTCAAAAAGTTCGTACAGAGAAGCTCAGGCTGCGATATTCGGGGCACCTATTTTTTCCTCTCACCTATTTTATATTTTAGCAATGTTTGCTTTCTTTGATTAATCCATTCTTTTTAGATTTTGTTCCTGATGAATTCCAGTTTTGTCCATTATTATGATCTTTTTCAAGCATTTTGCATTGAATTAACGATTAATAAACTAAAAATACTTTCACAAAAAAAGTTCTGCATATTACTCTGGAAGCTCCTAAATAGTACAAAAAGCTGAAACAAGACTATTATTTAGAACTCACCAAACCTAAGGGTTGGAAATATTTGAGAAAGAAGAGTCTAAATTGTGACTATTTCTTCAAAGATATCAGCTGAACAAGAAGACAACATTTGATTCATTCTAATCATGACATATGACATCCTAATCATTTGGCACAAACATAGGCCCATGAAATGAATTCTACAGGTCATGTTATCTAGAGAATAGTGTAATAGATCAAAGGAGTTACAAATCACATACCCCTGAAGTTGCAATAGGATAGATTGAAGTCATTATGGCGAATCTTATCTTCTTGAAGTTGCAGTGGAGCAGATTGAAGCCACCAGCCTTATCTCCCTGAAGTTGCAGCAAAGCAGACTGAAGACATCGAATCTTAGTTCACTGGTGTTTCAATGCAATAGATTAAAGCTACAAATTATGGTGGATCTTATCTTCCTAAAGTTGTAGTGGAGCAGATTGAAGCCACCAGCCTTATCCCTCTGAAGTTGCAGAGAATCAGACTGAAGACAGCGAATCTTATTTCCCTGGCTTTGCAGTGGAACAGATTAAAGCTACAAATTATGGCGGATCTTATCTTCCTGAAGTTGCAGTGGAGCAAATTGAAGCCACCAGCCTTATCTCCCTGAAGTTGCAGTAGGAGCAGACTGAAGGTAGCAGATCTTATTTCCCTGAAGTTACAGCAGAATAGATTGAAGCTACAAGTTGCGAGTCTAATCTCCCTAAAGTTGTAGTAGGAGCAGACTAAAGATAGCGGATCTTATTTTCCTGAAGTTGCAGCGGAACAGATTGAAGCTACAAGTCATGAGCCTTGTCTCCCTGAAGTGGCAATGGAGCAGACTAAAAGCACAAATCCCATCTCACTGAAGTTGCAGCGGAGTAGATTGGAACTACAAAGTCCTATCTCCCGAAAGTGGCAGTTGAGTGGATCGAAGCAACCAGACGTAGTGGGTTGGAACAAGGTCACTTGGAAAGAAGAAACCACAAAGAAATCGAGACTCGGCGAGACCGGGCAAACTTGGTCTTTCTTAAAAGTCTTTGCTCTATTCTCATTACACGAAAATGAGTAAAGAGGGGCAGCTCTAAGACCCAAATTTTTCCCTAGCCCAAAACAAACAGTCCATTTTACAAACCTAAACCCAAAACAAACCCAATCTAAACAAAGCCAAAACTAAAACCAAACCCAAAACCTAACCAAACCCTAGCCCAACAAAACCCAAAACTAACAATCAGAAAAAAAATAAAAAAACAAAGAAACCCCAGCCGCCCCTAGCCTCTGACAGCCTGATAAACCGTAATATAAACATATTTTAATCCCACATTTAGCATACTTTTGGATGATTTAAGCCTTGAATTGTGGAATTTGGTGCTCTTAATCCTTTAATTTCATGTTTTATACTTAGGAGAGCATCAAAGGATGAAAAGAACGAGAAACAGGCTTAAAACAGAGTAAATAGGCCATATCAAGAAATCAACACGGCCTGGGCCCAAGCCACACAGCCGTGCCACCTTAATAGACCCAAACACGACCTGGCCACAATTCACATGAGCGTGTGCCATAGGCGTGTCCCTGTCATGACAAAGAAGAGTTTCATTCGGATTAGGGTACTTAGAGGCAAAGAAAGCCATTCCAAAAGCCTATATAAACACCCTAGAGGCCAACCTTCAAGGGGAGTCCAGTTAGGTGTCCAGTTAGGCCGAAGAGCCAAGCCAGAGAGGCCAGAATTGTGAAGTTTACTCAAAGAAAGCTAGTTGATTCATCTCAAGAAGCCGGAGTTATACCTAAGACGAAGATCTTCCCTTCAATTTCCTTCAGGGGGTTTTGGGGTTTTTCTTATGTTTTGTTTTATATTTTCTTCTGAGATGTATTCTTTCATTATGAACTAAACCCTCAGATACCTGAAGGGGATGAAACCTAAAATGGATCTTGTTATTGTTTTCTGAACTATATGATAAATACTTGATTTGTTCTTAATTATGTGTCCTTAATTCTTGTTTTAATATTTCTGGATATTAATTCAAGTATTGATGTGCTTAGGCAGAGGAGGAATAGACCCTGTCTAAGAGTAGATCTAGCATAGTTAAGCAGAGTTGATCGCAACCCTAGAGATAGGATGACAAAAATTTTTCGGATTAGGGTCAAACCTAAAATGGGAGTCCATAGATCAATTAATGCAATTATAAGGGTTTTAATTAGAAAGAGATTTCAATTAATCATCCTAGGGTTAGACGTTAGTAGCCTCGAGAGAGGTATTAATATAAATTAGGAATCCTACAGATCAAGTCAAGTGAATAAATCGTCTGGTTCAGAGTTAGATAACAAGTGAGTTCTAGGTAGATTCTTCCTCGGGTATTGTCCAATCAATTGGTTTTTCCCACAAGTATTTTCCCCAATTCATTCTCTTTGTCTTAGCATCTTTAGCTTAATAGTTAGTTAATTTTAGATTAATTAATAATTCCCTTAATTCTTAGGCTAAATAATAAAAAGAAAGTTAGTATTATTACTTTTAGTTCCTTTGGGTTCAACAATCCGGTCTTGCCACTAAGCTATACTACTGTTCGATAGGTGCACTTGCCTCCATCGTTGTCACAGTTAGTTTCTAGGCTCGATCATTTTTTTTTATAAATTTTTAAGACTCTGACACACGATCAAGTTTTTGGCGCCGTTGTCGGGGAACTAAAATATTATGAACACTTAATTTTTATTACTTTAGCCATATTATATTTTATTTTATTTTTGCAATTTATTTTTATTTTTATTTTTCTTTTAACTTTGCTAATTTTCCTTCTTTTTGTTCTAGCAGGTACCTCTAGTTTATAACTAGAAGGAACCCAACAGGACCCTAATTTACGACAGTGAAATAGAACATACCACTTGCAAAAACCAAAGAGATGTCGCTGAATAATTATCAGTGGCAAGTCATGAGGACAAAGCCTACTAAAGCAGCTGATGTTTTCAACCTTGACGCAGTCACCATGTTATCTAACCAGGTAGAACTTTTAAATAAAAAAATTGATGGTTTGTATGGTTCTACATAGGTACATCCGGTAATACAGTACGATACAAATGGAAGAGGGGTGAACAACACAAAATATCTATCCTACAACCCTAGCACAGAGAACGAACAAGTCAACTATATGGGTAACTATTCTAGACCTCAAAATAATCTTTATAGTAACACTTATAATGTAGGTTGGAGGTACCATCCCAATTTCTCGTGGGGAGGTCAAGGTAATCAAAGACCGCAACTTCCTTCAGGTTTTCAACAACCAGCTCACCAGCAGGAAAAGAAGCCGAACCTTGAGGAGATGCTGACAAAATTTATAGCGGTGTCAGAGACTCGTTTACAAAACACCAAAACAGCACTTAAAAATCGAAAGCATTGATTCAAAGGATCAATAGCCAGTTAAGTCAGCTTGCTAAGCTGATCTCAGAAAGACCACAAGGTATATTGCCTAGCAACACCGAAACTAACCCAAGAGAGCAACCTCAAGCAATAACTGCTCACAATAGTGAAGGGTTAGATGAACCAAAATTGAAGCAAGAGAATGTGGTAGAGGAAGGTAAGGTTGAAGTAAGCCATGATAAACCAAACCTGATAATTACAGAGTACCGACCTCGTGTGCCATACCCCAATGCAATCAAGAAAGACCACACAGAGGAACAATTTGGTAATGTTCTTAAACTTCCAAAGAAATTTCATATTAACTTGCCATTTCTTGGAGCTCTTTCGTAGATGCTAGATTCAAGGAAATTTGTAAAGTAATTTTTGACAAACAAATAGAAGTTAGATGATATATCGCATGTGGAGCTAAATGAAGTGTGCCTAACAATTCTACGAAATAAACGACCACGTGAGCTCACATTTCGTGTAAGTGATGAAACGATCACTCTTCATGTTCTTGACACGGCTAGGACATCAAATATTAAAGGTGGAATTAATCACTTCAAAGTTGGGGACCAAGTACTGTCAGATGCAACCGACCTTCGAATAGCCGCTTCAGAGCTTAATACAAATGGTACAACTCCTTTTACGGCACGTAAGGTCTTTCCATACGGAACGGTCGAGGTAACACGTTCTAATTTTGGCACTTTTGAGGTAAATATTACCCGAATCAAACCAGATGTTGATAGAATTAATCGTAAGCAAAAGGAGTTTCGACTCCATGAACCACCATGGCCATACGAATAACAGGTAAGTCTAGCTCAAGACTTTAAATAAGCACTTCTCGGGAGGCAACCCGAGCACTAACCCTACTAACGTCCATATTTTTGAATTTAGCATCTAACTAAAAACTAACAAAAATTTTTAGGTGTAGGTTTCCCTACCACAAGGCCTTGCACACGGGCGTGGCTGTAACTATGTGGACACCACAAATTTGCACACTAGCGTGGCAGAGACCGTGCTAATCAAGGACAAAAATTTCTCAAAACACGGGCTGCGATAAAACGCCATGGCCGTGCGATGCGATCGTGGTCGAAACTGACTAAAGGACACTGGTGTGCAACACGCCCGTGCTTATAAGTCGTGGACAACATTGATTAAGCAACACGGGTGTGCGAATGCTTTATACGAGCATGGGATAATTGCATGAAGGTCAACACGGTCGTGCGATTTGGTCGTGTAACATAACACGCCCAGGGTATGGGCATGGACTGTTCCTCTATTTAAAATCCTCTTCTTCTGTTCACTCCCCCCCAAAGTCTTCGTCCCCTTTTTAAGCGCATATCCATTTTCAATTTTTTGCTTTTATTTTTATTTTTATTTTCTTTTTACTTTCTTTATTATTTTCTTCTTATTCTTCATGCCATTTAGATTTAGCTTAGATTACAATAAAATCAGGCCGGCTGTTTCGAGGATTCAATTTCAAACGGTTCGAGTCACTCCCCTAAGATCACCTCTGCCAATTCCTATTCGGTTCCTTTCTTTGACTCCATCCAAAGTTCAGGAAGTTTCAGTTCTCTCCCTATCTTATGATTTTATTACTACTTTGCTATTATCTATCTTTGTACATTGAGGACAATGTACATCTTAAGTGTGGGGGGGTTAACTATAGTATTATTTGAAAATCTTTGAATCATGTCTTATTCGTAAGAAATTTTCTCATACTACAATTAGAATGAAATTTCTTCTGATTTATGAATTTTATTGATATGTTTTGGAATAAGTCATTGATAATTGTGCAGTGATGATTTAAACTTTAGGAGACTATAGAATCAAGCATGATAAGTCCATTTTCAAAAAATTAAAATTTTGTTAGGTTGTCTACCTGAATCTAATTATTACCTTAAAATTTGAAATTTACAGAGTTGATATCAAAAACCCATAATTTTTGTGAGATCTTGAGCCTTTTAGAGCATACATTCTTTCGTGCTCACCTTGTGATTATGAGTATGTCAACATTGAGCTGTTATTCTATAACTTCCTTTGATTATACATGTCAAGATCTCATTATTGATTTAATATACAGAGATGATAAAGGCACTTAGGATTTAACCCACTCACTCCACTAAAAGCCTACCCTCATAATTAATCCCTAGTGAACCTCGTTGATCCTAACAACCCTTTTTATTGACTCACCCACTAATATTAACCCAAAAACCCGGTCTACATTTGTTATCACCATTCCTCTTGACCACCCTTATATCGAGATTTGATTTGATCAGTTGCCAAACTATAATCTTTATTTCAGTAGTTAAATTCATCCTTTCACTTGATTTATTCTTAAAAAAAAATCGAAGTATATTTATTAGAGAGTTTACATTTTTAAAATCCACATCTTGAACAAAAAGCTCATTTTTTTAGTTTTAGTTGATATAATTATTTAGGATTAATTCATTTTTCTAGTTAGGTAAATTGTCAATTCAATCTCGATTCTAACCCTCTAATTCAGCCTTTATCCACACCTTTAACCCGAGCCCCATTACAACCCTTTTTAAAGACCTTTTGATTTGTGTATCATCTCATTTTACAGTGGTGGAGATTTGATTTTTAGGCAAGCCTATGGGATTAACTTTACATGTTCGACTTTTGAGTGCTTAATTTTGAACCTTAAACACTTTGAGTGATTTGAGTGAATCTTTAGTGAGGATGCCAACTCGTGTCGATTTTGGAATTAAGTGTAATTATTTAGGTAAAGGGCAAACACCTTTGTTTTCGTGCTACAAAAACCATGACTTTGACTGTTTGAATCTCTAAGACTCTTTACTTAAATTATCAATGTATGAATTTCCTTTGAATTATGATGAAACACTATTGATGAATATTATGAATCAAGGAAGTTCATTTTAATTGTGAGTTGAGAATTTTGCTTGAGGACAAGAAAATGCTTAAGTGTGTGGGTATTTGATAAATCGTAATATAAACATATTTTAATATCACATTTAGCATACTTTTGGATGATTTAAGCCTTGAATTGTGGAATTTGGTTCTCTTAATCCTTTAATTTCATGTTTTATACTTAGGAGAGCACCAGAGGATGAAAAGAACGAGAATGGGCTTAAAACGGAGTAAATGGGCCATATCACAAAATCAACACGGCCTGGGCCCAAGCCACACGGCCGTGCCACCTTAACAGACCTGAACACGACCTAGCCACGATTCACACAGGCGTGTGCCATGGGCGTGTCCCTGTCGTGACAAAGAAGAGTTTCATTTGGATTAGGGTACTTAGACGCAAAGAAAGCCATTCCAAAAGCCTATATAAACACCCTAGAGGCCAACCTTCAACGAGAGTCCAGTTAGGTGTCAAGTTAGGTCGAAGAGCCAAGCTAGAGAGGCTAGAAATGTGGAGTTTACTCGAAGAAATCTAGTTGATTCATCTCAAAAAGCCTGAGTTATACTCAAGACGGAGATCTTCCCTTCAATTTCCTTCAGGGGTTTTAGGGTTTTTCTTATGTTTTGTTTTATATTTTCTTCTGAGATGTATTCTTTCATTATGAACTAAACCCTCAGATACCTGAGGGGGATGAAACCTAAGATGGATCTTGTTATTCTTTTCTGAACTATATGATAAATACTTGATTTGTTCTTAATTATGTGTTCTTAATTCTTGTTTTAATATTTCTGGATATTAATTCAAGTATTGATGTGCTTAGGCAGAGGAGGAATAGACACTGTCTAAGAGTAGATCTAGCATAGTTAAGCGGAGTTGATCGTAACCTTAGAGATAGGATGACGAAAATTTGTTCGATTAGGGTCAAACCTAATATGGGAGTCCACCGATCGAGTTAATGCAATTCTAGGGGTTTTAATTAGAAAGAGATTTCAATTAATCAACCTAGGGTTAGACGTTGGTAGCCTCGAGAGAGGTATTAATATAAATTAGGGAATCCTGCAGATTAAGTCAAGTGAATAAATCGTCTGGTTCAGAGTTAGATAACAAGTCAAATCTAGGTGGATTCTTCCTCGGGTATTGTCTCAATCAATTGGTTTTTCCCACAAGTATTTTCCCCAATTTATTCTCTTTGTCTTAGCATCTTTAGCTTAATAGTTAGTTAATTTTAGATTAATTAATAATTCCCTTAATTCTTAGGCTAAATAATAAAAAGAAAGTTAGTATTATTACTTTTAGTTCTTTTGGGTTTGACAATTCGGTCTTGCCACTGAGCTATACTACTGTTTGATAGGTGCACTTGCCTCCATCGTTGTCACAGTTAGTTTCTAGGCTCGATCATTCTTTTTATAAATTTCTAATACTCTGACACATGATCATAGCCATTGCCACTGTTGCCTCTGTCACTGCCACCACCTGCTCCACCGTCCAACTACACCTGCAGGAGCAAATATACATGCAATAGCAAACAATAGAAATAATGAAAAATATTTTGTAAAATGGTTATAAAAGCCGAAAACAGTATGTACCAAAGAGAGTTTTTTTTTACAATCAATAAAAAAGAGATTCAAACAAAAACAAAGGCAAAAAAATATAGAAGAAAAACATATTTAAGGTGGTTTCACTTCTTCCTTTCCTGTTCGAAACCTATTTTTTTCCTTTTACATATTTTTAATAAAAATAAAAACTCACCTTCTCTTTAATCGCAGAAAAAGGAGGAGACTTTTGGTCTTCTGGTCGCCGTGGACAGTGGCATTGTTGTCGCTGATTAGTGGCTGGTGCGGCGGTCGATGACCGGAGCTAGGCCGGAGTTCGCATGCAAAGGGGAGAGGGGAGAGGGGAGAGAGCATTTTTCTATTTTTTTTTTTGAACTGGAGGTGAAAATGATTTTTTTTAAAATTTTTTCTGACTTATATAGGCCCCTAAAATAAGGTTATTTTCCCAAAACAACATCATTTTGCATGACCCGATCCGACCCAACCCAAGACCGCTTAAGATCTACGTGTTTTTGGGGCATTGGATATTTGTGCATTCGGCCCTTCCACTTTTCATTATTTTAAAATTAAGTTTATTTTATTTTTTAATTTTGCCCTATAATCAATTTTGACTTTTAATTTGGTCCCTGTAACATCCTAAAATCTGGGGGTTTGTAAAATTTAGGTAATTGCATGTGTTGTGCTTGTTATGTTATTATTTAGGCGTGTTTGGGGGTCCTAGGGAGGCCTAGGGTCATGTTGGGGCCTTGGTAAAATTTTGCTTTTTGGGCACTTAAGGGGGGAGAGCTGGTGGAAGCAGGCCTTAAGAATAATTGTTTGTGGTTGATAATAAAGTGACCACTTGGTGGAGTGGTGGTGGCGTCATTGGCATAGAAAGAGGGAAGGAGTTCGAATCCCACATGCTGCAAAGTATGGCATTTATTTTTTGTGCCCAGGATGGAGAGGTGGTGGTGTTGGCATGGGACTCTGATGGGGTGGTTGTTAAATGAGTCAAAGAATTCAAAATAGAAGGAGGAGAGGAGTTTAGGGAGTTTGAATGGGTCAAGTGGTTGGGTGATTTCAAATGATGGATGGAGAGTGAATTGTGGAGGAAAAGGGGGAGAGAATCGTGGGAGAGGAGTCTGAGCTAGCGTTGGCCAAAAGTGGGGAAGTGCTTGGGCGAATTCGGTCATCAGTTGTCTTTTGGGGGGGATGTGCATTCGGTGTAGTTAGTGTGAGAGTGTGCCGAATTTGCTAAGTTTCTTATTGGTTTTTTTGAGAGTAATGTAACGTTTCTAGGTGTCATTTGGGGTCTCCTTGTTCATTTGTGCTTGTGTCGAACCTCCCAGCTATTCTTCTCCATCTTTTCTTTTCATTTGAGTGTTGGTCGAAACTCACTTCCGATCATTCTCTCTTTTTGCATCTTCTTTTACACCATTAACACCATAGCAGAAACTTCCTCTTTTTCTTCAGTATTCTTTCTATTCCATTCTTCATCAACCAAGTTCTCTTCTCATCTTTTAAATCGGCTTCTCTCCTCTATTGCCAATAGCCGAATCTCTCTTTTCCATTTCTTATTATTTATTTTCCGACATAGCCGAACCTTAATTCTTCTTCTTTGCTTCTCTACTTTTCTCCGTTAAACTGAAACCCCTATTTGCTTTTCCTTTTTATCTTTCTCATTTTAGACACCTTCTTTTCCTTGATAGTTGACAAGCACCAATAGCCGAATCCATCTACCCACCCTTTCTCTTTTGTTGATTAATTCGTCTCTCATCTTTCTCTCATCTATCCGTTTTGCTTTCTTCGTTTGCACTATCTTTTTCTTAGGCCAAACCTCTACTTCGTTTACGACACATCTATGATTCGAGGATGAATCTGTTGTTGTCCGGTTCCTCATTTATCAAGGTAAGGAGTTTTCTCTCTAGTTTCTTTGCGATTATTTTTCTTTTCGTTTTACTCTGCCATAACCAAACCTTCTTGTTAGATAACCACCATTCTTTCACTGTGATACTTTACTTATCAAGACTTTCTTCATGGAGGCGAGTGATAACTAATCTAAGGGGGTTGCGTTAAGGGAGCCTAAGTGGAATGGACTCGTAGTCTCCACTGCCAAGTTCAAACGGCGTAGGGTGTCAGCGATTCGAGATTTTCCACTGGGTTGTGGAAGGGAGTCGACATCCGATTTTGATAAGCAAGTCGTAGTTGTTCGTGATAGTGAGGGTAAGTGTTAGCAAATCGTTTGTTTAGATGTGAATTAAAAATCTCCCATATGTTAGCTGATTGTGTGATGTGTTGACTTAGGTGACGTCATCTGGGAGTGTCTAGTTCTCCACGTAATCAGGTGTGTAATCTCACACCTTTACTCATTTGTTGTGTATTATACTGTGTGTCGGCCTAAAGCCGAGATACCTTTAAAGGGTAAGCGACTGTGATACCCCTAGTGGGTGAGTTTGGAAATGGCCAAGGTGAGAAAATTTATGGTTATACCCTTTTGGGTAGATTTAGCATGACTGTGTATTCCGTTTATTTGTTATATTGGTACGTTCATGCATGCACTAAATTATTATGTCATGTTATGTTGCATGGGATTGGGATATGATGTTGATGATCGGAGAAGTGTATCTCGGTGGCTCTGCCACATATTTCGGTGGCTTTGTCACATTTTTTTCGATGGCTATGCCACGTATATTTCGATAATCTGGTGGCTCTGCCACAATTTCGGTGATGAGCAGCGTAACTGCCATCGAGGTGTGTTGTGGATAGAAGGTCGATTGTAGAAATCCCCACAAGTGTGTTAGGCCCGATATGGGTGGTGTGTATCGGATGGAATATTAGGCTGGGCTGGGTTGCATTGTATATGCTATCTGTTTTACCATGCTATTAGGGCTAAGGCCTAGTTGATGTTCGATTAGGGGATTACACACTGAGTTCTCATAACTCTCCCCTCCTCCCTCTGCTCAATATTTTTTAGGTGATCCCCAGTATTGAGGATTTGGAGCCGAGGCAGACTCTGTGGTGGCCATACATCGTTTCTTTAGTAAATCCCGTTTTAATTTACTTTAAGTTTTTATTTATGATTTATATTTTGTAATAAGGCCTTTGGTATTTTAATTGGTTTTAACTTTTAACTCGGTTTCTGGTTATTATTAAATGTTCAATAAGGGATTTTTCTAAAACCTTAATACCTATTGTTTTTCCAAAATATTAACGAACGGTTTTTCAAACTATAATTGATTAAACACTGGGTTCTCTTAAACGTCGAAACAGTTTTCAAAATATCACATGTCCGAAATTCACTGACGCTGATTTTTGTTATAGACAAGATTTTACCAACAATTCAAACTCAAATCTCCTAATAAAAGCAGTGTTCAAATTAATCATAACTCTTCTAAAATGGACATTAAGTTAAACGGGTTTTTATAAACAAACACCTAAACTCGAACTTTTACAAAGAATACGAACATTTTAACAAACACGCAACTATCTTTAGTAACCTTTCCATGTGACATGCAAGAACTGGTCATGACGTCTAGGCCAGGTTTGGGGTGTTACATTTTGTGGTATCAGAGCCCGAGTTGCAAAACTCGGCTGTGGAATGGATTCGAAAATGTTTTCCAAAAAAATTGGTTTGAAACATGGTTTAAAAATATGCCTTTGGAAAGTATGGCATCACGGGTCTCCAGCACCGAATCCATAAGTTCTCTTATTTTATGTTTGCTAAGATGATGTTATGACTATAGTAAGAAAACTATTAGAGTTAGTAGTAGAACACTGGAACTTCTAGCTTTAGTAGTTTAGACTATAGAGACTAAGACATTTAGAAATTTGATCTGCGAGAACAACATTTATGCCTGCTGCTCATAAAGTACTTGTTAATAAATAGTGGAATTATATATTGATTTATAAAAATCCTTCATCAGATTAATTCGATCCAGTAAACATGAGCACTAGAGGACGTGGACGTGGTAGACGTGGCCGTAGTAGGGGCCAATGTGCTGAGGATGGATCCTCAGAATCAGGGCATGCGCCGGAAGGCGAAGTGCCAGCATCACCAGTCGCGAAAGCGGGGTCTCAAGACCAAATTGGAGGGGATGATGCTTTGTCCTTATTCTGTGAGTTTTGGATTGGGTTCTTTGGAGCAAGCATCGGGTCGATGTCCGAAAATCTATTCTGGCGCCGGGAAAACGAGGTTGATGTATTTAGGGGCATTTTTGGTGTGGCTCCAAATGTAGCTAAATACTGGGTGGAAGCAGTTGAACGAATTATGATGACCTGGATTACACAGCAGAGGAAAAAATGAAAGGAGCAGTGTCCTTCCTACAAGATAAGGCATACCAGTGGTGGCTCACAGTGAGGAAAGGTACTCCAGCGGACCGTATCACCTGGGACTTCTTTACGACAGCGTTCTAGGGGAAATATGTTGGGGCGAGTTATGTGGACGCCCAAAGGAAAGCATTTCTGAACTTGGTCTAGAGTAATAAATCTGTGGCAGAATATGAAGCGGAGTTCCTGCACTTAAGTCGTTACTCTCGGGGTATAGTCGCAACCAATTATGAGCGTTGGGTTCGGTTCGAGGATGGTCTGCAGGATGAGCTGTGAGTACTGATAGCTTCGTAAAGGGAAAGAGATTTTTCCATTCTGATTAAGAAAGCAAAAATCGCAGAAGAAGTGAAACGTTCTGAGAGGCAAAACCAAGATAAGGATAGGGGTAAAAACAAGAGAGGTTTTGGGATGTCATGTTCTTCTAGGGGTTTCCAAAAGAGGCCTAAGTTAGATGGGCCAGCTCGAGTAGAGGTGCCAGTTGCTGTAGGTCAGTTACGACCTTGTGCATAGTGTGGGAGAACACATCCGGGGGAGTGTTGGAAAAGAACTGGAGGATGTTTCAAATATGGATCTAGGGATCATCTGATAAAGGACTGTCTACTAGAGTTGGCTAGGGCGCAGTCGGTAGGTCAGGGATTTGTACAGCCAGGAAGAGGTGGTCAGCAGCCACCGAGAGGTCGTAGTCTGGCCATAGGAGGAAATGGATTTGGTCAAGGTCGTGGAGCACTGGGCAGAGGTGCTGGTAATACAAATGCAAGACAACCAGGGTTGGTCTATACAGCTCGATGGCGAGAGGATGGCAATGCACCGGACGTTATAACTGATACGTTTCTTATTTTTGAAGTGTCATTTACTGCTTTGATAGACATTGGATCAACTCATTTATATGTTGCTTGTACTGTATTTGGGACTTTGAGCATTAAATCTAAGATTGCTGCTAGAGAGATGTCTATGGTTAGCCCTTTAGGACAATATGTAGTAGTGAACAAGTTGTTTAGGAATGTGCCTTTAGAGCTGCGAGGGATCGTTTTCCCGACAGACTTGATGGAACTACCGTTCGGCGAGTTTGATCTGATCTTAGTCATGGACTGGCTAGTTAAGCACCGTGCAAACTTGGATTGCGCTGCTAAGCATATGGTTTTAAGAACTCCAGAGGATGACGAAGTAATTGTGATAGGAGAAAGGAGAGATTATCTGTCCCATGTGATTTTGGCAGTAAAGGTCGAAAAGATAGTGCGAAAAGGGTGCAAGGCATTCCTAACTTTCATTAGCACATCGAATGCCAAGGAATTGTCTGTAGGGAAGGTCAGAACTGTGAAGGAGTTCTTGGACATCTTTCCTGAAGAGCTTCTGGGTTACCTTTGGGTCGCGAGGTGGAATTTGGCATTGAGCTACTTCCAGGAACGGCTCTAGTGTCCATAGCACCTTATAGGATGACACCGAAGGAGCTAGCAGAGCTAAAAGCTCAGATGCAGGAGTTGTTGGATCGTGGATTTATCTGACCAAGTGTATCTCAGTGGGGAGCCTCGGTTTTGTTTGTGAAGAAAAAAGATGGGTCGATGCTTATATGCATTGACTATCGTCAGTTGAACAAGTTGACTATTAAGAATAAATACCCGTTACCAAGGATTGACAACTTGTTCGATCAGCTACGAGGAGCTTCAGTTTTCTCGAAGATAGATTTGAGATCGGGGTACCATCAGTTACGGGTCAGGAAGGCGGATATTCATAAGACTGCTTTTCGAACTCATTATGGGCATTACGAGTTCCTAGTGATGTCGTTCGGGTTGACTAATACACTAGCCGCTTTTATGGACATGATGAATCGGGTCTTCCAACCCTATCTAGACTGGTTTGTGGTGGTATTCATAGACGACATTTTGGTATATTCAAGAACGGAGGAAGAGAATGATTCTCATCTTCGGGTGGTGCTGCAAATATTAAGAGAAAAGCAACTGTATGCCAAATTCAGCAAGTGTGAATTTTGGCTGAAGGAAGTGACCTTTTTGGGGTATGTTGTTTCTGCCGAGGGGATTAGGGTTGATCCCCGAAAGATCGAAGCTGTATCGGATTGGAAACCACCGAAGTCAGTGTCAGAAATTCAAATTTTTCTGGGTTTGGCTAGGTACTACAAAAGGTTCGTTGAGGGGTTTTCATTGATTGCTGCACCTTTAACCAAGTTATTGCGAAAAGGAGTACCGTTTGTTTGGGCCGATAAACAACAAGAAAGTTTTGAGAAGTTAAAGAAGATTCTGACTGAGGCACCAGTGCTGATTTAGCCTGAGGCTGGAAAGGAATTTGTTGTCTACTGTGATGCATTGCACACAGGTTTGGGTTGTGTGCTAATGCAAGAAGGGAAGGTAGTAGCGTATGCATCTCATCAATTAAGACCGCATGAGATGAACTATCCCACTCATGATTTGGAGTTAGCAACAGTAGTGTTCGCCCTAAAGATATGGAGACACTATCTGTATGGAGAAAAGTTAGACCATAAGAGTCTAAAATATCTCCTTACCCGGAAGGAGCTGAATTTAAGACAGCGGAGGTGGATAGAATTGCTGAAAGACTATGACTGCCTGATTGAGTATAACCTGGGTAAAGCCAATGTGGTGGCAGATACATTGAGTCGTAAGGTGATATCGGATTTGAGAGCAATGTTTGCTCATCTCAGCCTTTATGAAGATGGCGGCTTGTTAGCGGAACTTCAGGTGAAACTGACATGGGTAAGCCAGATTAAAGAAAAGCAATTGTTGGATGAATCGTTGGGATCTCGGCTTCAGCAGGTGGAAAGGGGAGAGACAGTGGATTTTGAGCTGAACAGTGAAGAGGTATTATGTTTCCATGGAAGAATTTGTATGCCGAAGGACTCTGAGTTGAGGCAGATGATTCTGCGGAAAGAGCATAGTAGCCCATACACTATGCATCCCAGTGGAAGCAAGATGTATCGGGACCTACGTGAACTATATTGGTGGCCTGGTCTGAAACGGGAAGTTATCGACTTTGTGAATAAGTGTTTGACATGCCAGCAAGTGAAGGCGGAACATCAGTTGCCTTCAAGGTTGCTGCAACCGGTGAAGATTCCACTTTGGAAGTGGGAGAAGATAGCGATGGATTTTGTTAGTGGGCTACCCCTTACGCCTACTAACAAAGATTCAGTGTGGGTAATTGTTGACCGGTTGACTAAGTCCGCACACTTCATACCGGTTCGTACCGACTATTCATTAAAAAAGTTGGCCAAGTTGTATGTGACAGAAATCGTGAGGCTGCATAGGGTGCCAGTGTCTATCATATCAAACAGGGACACTAGATTTATATCACGGTTCTGGAAGGCGTTACATGAAGCTTTGGGTACAAGGCTAGATTTCAGCACAGCGTTCCACCCACAGACTAATGGTCAGTCGGAAAGGGTAATTCAGATTCCGGAAGACATGTTAAGGGGCTGTGTGATTGGCTTCAGGGGTAGTTGGGAAAATTATTTGCCTTTGGCAGAATTTGCGTATAACAACAGCTATCAGTACAGCATTCAGATGGCACCCTACGAGGCATTGTATAGTCGTAGGTGTCGTACCCCTACCTGTTGGACAGAGTTAGGTGAGCGACAGTTGTTGGGTCTGGAATTGATCTCAGAAACAGAGGAAAACATTAAGTTGATCCGGGATAGGTTAAAAGAGGCTTCTGATAGACAGAAATCGTATAGGGATCTGAAGCGTAGGGAGATAGAATTTGCAGTGGGGGATCATGTCTTTTTAAAAGTCTCACATTGGAAGAAGGTTTTAAGATTTGGACGGAAGGGCAAGTTGAGCCCCATATTCATCGGGCCCTATCATTTGTTGAAACGTGTGGGACCAGTCGCGTATCAGCTGGAGTTGCCCTCAGAGTTGAATCAGATACATGATGTATTCCATGTTTCGATACTGAGCCGCTATCGTTCAGATCCATCCCATGTAGTTCCGGTGGAAGAAATTGAGGTTAGACCTGATCTGTCTTTTGAGTAGGAACCCGTGTAGATTTTGGACCGGGACATTAAGGTGTTGAGGAGGAAATCTGTTCCGTTGGTCAAAGTGTTGTGGTAGAATCATGGTTCAGAAGAAGCAACATGGGAGCTGAAAAAGGCAATGCGATAGTAGTACCCTCACCTCTTTTAATCAGGTAAATTTCGAGGCCGAAATTTCTTTAAGGGGGTAGAACTGTAACATCCTAAAATCTGGGGGTCTGTAAAATTTGGGTAATCACATGTGTTGTGCTTGTTATGTTGTTATTTAGGCGTGTTTGGGGGTCCTAGAGAGGCCTAAGGTCATGTTGGGGCCGTGTAAGACCATGTCTGGTACATGGTATCGGCACCGAATTGAGATCCCGTATAAGACCATGTCTGGGATATGGCATCGGTATTGAATATGAAAATCGTATAAGACCATACCTGGGATATGGCACTGATAATTAATATGTAACACCCCTAACCCGTATCCGTTGCCAGACTAGGGTTACAAGGCATTACCGAAGAAGGCACAACTCAAAACAGGCATATAATTTTTTTTTTAACCATTAAGAACCCAATCATGCTTAATTACCCATATAGTATTGTAACACCAAACCCGGCCCAAACGCCACGACCAGATCTGGTATGCTACGGGTTAAATGTTAAAAACTTTCCTTTGAAGGGATTTGAAATCTCGGTTTGTTTATGTAGGTATTCGTTAAATAAGTGCTATTTGTAGAAAACCTTTGTAGTTGTTTTTTTTTTTTTTTAGAACTCGTTTGAAAATCCCATTCATTTTCTTCTTATAAATAAGTCTTTGAACATAAATTTATAAAATGTGAACATTAGCAAATGTAAATTGATAGCCTAAGCTATGGAGCCTTATTACATAAATAGTCCCAAAATTAAAACTTAAAGAAAAACCGAAAATAGTTTATGAAAAAGAAAAGACTTGATGGCCCCTCAAGTCCGCCTCGGTCCCATGCCCACGATCTACTGCTCATCTGAAAAGTCAGGGAAAATAAATGGGTGAGTCACCAAGACTCAGTGTGCAAATCCCAAAAACACATAAAAGGCTTGAGGCTCACAAACACATCATGGGCCTTGGCCCATGCACAATGGCAACAGAATGTTTACATGCAACATGGCCCAACCCAACCTAAAAGTCCATCCTCTACACACCAGCCCGTACCAGCCATCACACCTTGGGGATTTCTACAATCAACCCACCAACCGCTTCACACCAGATCGATAGTCATGCTATCAGTTATAATGCCAATCGCCTTGTGACCTTATAATCCACTGTGGCAAAGCCACCGATCACTGTGTGACCTTATAATCAAGTATGGCAGAGCCACTGATCACTATGTGACCTTATTAACATGTGTGGCAGAGCCACCGATCACTATTGTGACCTAAATGTACATATCGTGGTTTAACCACCGATCACTAGGTGACCTTTTAACATGCTCTTCCTCTTCATCATATCAACCCCATCCCATGCATACATCCATGCAGAAGCAAAATAATATACTACCTAAAAGATCACAGTCTATCACATACATCGATACACATAGAGAAGTTTCTATGATTACGTACTTGGCATCCCTTACCTACCCTTTTCGGGTAATACGATTGTCCATACAGCCTTTTTTCGGCTTTTAGCCCATAACATATATAGTACAGATTAATTAGTGTGATAGAGATCTACACACCTGAAAGCAGTCAAGATGATATGTAATATCCGGGATTTTGGGCTTGTGCATTATTGCTTAATTGTATGAAGTAGCATGCCTATGTATGTTTGAATGTGTTGTATAAATTTCTGAGAACTTTAGAGTGTGGGTGAGTGCCTTAGAAAATATCAGATTTTAAGTCTTAAGGTGGAGCCAAGCTTGATAGGCCTTAAGAGAATTTGTAGGTGAAATAAGACATAAAAATCAGCTTGGTAAAGTGGCAGGAAGGCGCCACCTAAGGCTTTGGTAAGTGACGCCACAGGCAGTGTGCAGGGCTTAGGTTCGAGCAGCAAGGGAAGCAAGAGGGGAGTTTTATTTTGTAGCAAGGAGAAATAAAGGTGGACGGTAATGGGACACTAAGGGGACGAGCTTTAGATGTGGTCAATTTCCTTTTAAAAATTCGGCTAAGCTAGGAAGATAATTATTGATTTATTTGAATTATTTTGAGTGGGTAAAGAAGAGAGAAAGTAGGAGAAAAATAAGGGAGCTGATAAGGGGAAGAGTGTTGGCAGGCTTAGGGACTCTCTTGAGGTGATTTTCGGCCAAGGTTAGTAGGGGAGGAGTAGCCGAATTTTGTCAAGGGGTTTTATGTGTTTTTTTGCCGAAATTTAGCCCTCCTCTTCACTCTTTTCCTTTTCATACATGAACCATACCAAAAATGCCTCTCTTTCTCACTTGATCACCATTGCCGGAACTCCTAAGCCTCACACTCTACCTCTCCATATTTTTAAAGGCCGAACCATAATATCATTCTTCCTTTTCCATTGAAGCCGAATCTCCATTGTTTTCCTAAGCCATTGCCGAAATTTTTCCACCTCATCTCTTCCAATTTTTGGCCGAATAGCAACCAAGTAAGAGATCTCTTTCGATCTCTTCTCAAATCGGTTTGGATAGGTAAGTCTGCTATGGCCGAATCTCCACTATTCTTCCTTATTTCCTCTCTGTCGACATGTGTAGAACAAAAGCCGAAATTCGGCATTTGTCTTGACTTTTAATCAACCATGCAACCAGTTTCCTTTAGGATTTTTGGGATTTTGAAGTAGTAGACCGGGAGCATCTTTTCCCTGCCAATAGTTTTCGGTAAGTCAGTGGTAAGGGTTCTAGTGATTCAGATCTGTTTCTTATTCGTTCAAAAGCCGAAAACTAACCAGTTAAGTGATCTAGTGTTTGGCCGATTACAAGGGGGAAACATCACGAACTTTCGGGATTTGATTAGTAACCAAATCGGCAGCAAGGTAAGGATTTTGGTTGCGATAATCCTTCAGGATTTGACTATTTAGCCGAATGGCTTTTTGCTAAAATGCTTAGGGTTGGCCGAAAGTAGGAACTAGGGATCTAGAGCATTAGATCGAAGCGTTAGTACCAGGTGTATAGCCCCACACTAATTCTTGATAGATTTATGGTATTGATTTAATATATGTGTTAATGAAAATATGAATTAAGAATGTGGCTAAAGGTACCATACAATGGTACGGAGTATTCAGGTACGTAACCTTTAATATTACGTTAATAAATGTTATGAACATTTGGAATATGGCACATATGTGAATTGTTATGGAATAACGTATATGGCATGATTCTTGCATGTTTTGTATTATGCATGGGCATATGGGTGATATTGGAAAAGGGGAAGTGATCTGGTGGTTTTTACCACAATATCTGGTGACTCGTGTCACATAATCTGAATGTGGTGACTTACGTCACAATTTATTATCTGGTGACTCCGTCACATTATCTGGTGGCTATGCCACAATTTATAAGGGCAATGTGCAAGTCGTCTGCAGCGACTGCCTTCGATGGTGTGTAGCGGATGGAGGGTCGATTTAGTAATCCCCACTGTGTGATTGGTTGGTACGGGTGATGTGTAGAGGATGGTTATTTAGGTTTGGGTTCGGGATTGCATCATTGCTATATTTATTATGTATGATTTGATATGCCTAAGTCGATTTGGACTTTGTGTTGGTTGTTACACACTAAGTCTGTTTGACTCACCCCTCGTGGGCTAACATTTGTAGGTGACACTCAGTAATGGACCGGGTCGGCAAGGACTTAGTGGTGGCCAATGCTCAGCTCAGTGTTATTTTAATTTGAGACTTTACATTTAAGTTTTGGATTTATTTTGGGTTTTGCTTTGATGTAATAAGGCCATTATTATTAACTGTTTTAAGCATGCATTTTATTCGGTTTATTGTGATACGATTATTATTAAATAAAGATTAAATAACTTTTCTTAAAAATAAATTTTAAATGTTTTAACACCTAAACACAAACGATTTTCAATTTAATGTTAAACTCTAAAAACTCGGCAATACTTTTAACTTATTGATTTTCAAGTACAAATAAAAATATTTTTTTAATAAAATCTAGTCTTCAAGAACAACACCGTTTTCAATTTGAACTCAACACAAATCAAATTTTCTTGAAATCCACCCAAATTTTCCAAACTAGCGAACAAGTTTTGAACTGTTTTACTCAGGGAACATACCAGATCCGGTCAAGGCTCGTGGGCCGGGTTTGGGGTGTTTCATGATACTTTCTATATCAACACTATCGGTAGTCGATACGACTGCTAACTGCCTTCGGTTTTGTTCTGAAGCCGGTCCACAACCCGGTGGCCAATCCCGAACTGCTGACACCGTTCGTTTCTTAAACTTAGGGATTGGGTTTATAGATCCAATCCCCTCCTTCGCTTGATCGACATTTGATTCCATCAAAAGACCTTATCAGTTGCTACAACCCACATATGGTTATTAATCCGTAACACAAGGTTAAGACCACAAATACAATAAACGAGCCTAACGAAAATCTAAAGAGAACCCCTTACCTTGAAATCCCGAAAAGAGGTATGGGTCTCAGAGACTAGCGATTTTCAGCTTTTGGGATCTAGATGATTTGATCTACTTCGATTCCCGAAATGTTGCCCCAAGATGAGAACATAAGAATAGTCAAAACATTACTCCAAAGTTAATCTTATCACATCAATTAGCCTTTCGGCTTTGGCCTCGATAAACTGAAAGAGAAAGGTGGAACATAAAAGAAATCGGCACTTACCTTAACACCAACAAATTCGGCTACTCCTAACAGGTTTCGACTTCTACGAAAGTCCAAACGAAATATGGTGCAAAGGAATCTATAAAGGTTCGGCTTAATGAAGAAATCAAAAGAAAAAGATGCAGAGGAAGATTATGAGGTTTCGATTTGTAGGAGAAAAACAGAGAAAAACAATGGACATTCGGCTTTAGCAATAAAGTGGAGATGAGAGAATGGGATTAGGGGTTTCGGCTTTAGCAGAGAATGAGAGAAGAGAGTAAGAGAATAAAACCCAAATGCCAAAAATAAAGAAGTATTCCCCTCCCCTAAAGAGAATTTTGGCTCTCACCAAACAAATGTCGAAAATGCCTATTTTGCAAACTAAAAACCCATCCTATCAATAGGGAAATTTCGGCACCCCTTAGCCATACAAAACCGATTCCCCTTCCCACCTAGAGTTTGAAAATCAGCCACCACTCAGCTTACCAGATAACTCCTAGATTTTCTCCCTTATCTCCATCTGATCACTCATCCTCAAGTGGCATGGATAACGCCACCTCTTCTTTCCCTTATCTGCCACATTATCAGCCATATTATCCACATTATCCCACTCATTAAATCTCCCTATTTTCAAGCATTCCAGCTGACTCCAACACCCTCTCTTTTGACGCTAAAAACATTTAAAATAAGTGGGTAATGCGACTCAAACCTTGGACCCCCTCAGTTGACGCCACCTTTTAGCTCCCTTATGTAGCATCACCTTGCTGAGCCTTAAGAGGGGCCTCCTTGCCTTTTTATCAAATTATTTCTTGTGTCTTAAAATGCAAACAATATCTTTTAAGCCCTAGCCCAGATGGCTCTCCACTAGAGTGCTCAAATAGAAAAATTTTGACTAAGGCCTCGGCCCAATCCTGAGCCCAATCTGAACCCCTTAAACATTCCAATTAACACATTAAGCATAACAACACATTAAATGCATAGACCCACCAATCCAGGATGTTACAAGTATACTAACATTTAAATAATTAAACATTAATCATAGTCCTGCACCATTTAAAAACTAATATACTCTCCCTCTTATTAAAATTATATGCACATGTAAACATATCATTTAAATCATTTTAAGAACAGATGGCTATCAAGAATTCAATCAAATTGCTTAATAACTAATAAGCCAATATATATACATATCAACTCATCAAATAATCACAAATACACATTCGGCCAATCACATTATCTTCCATACGAACTACTTTAATTATATACATCTTTAACTTATAATTTAAGGCTTAACTCGCAATATATTCCAAATTTACAAATTTTATATATTTATAAAATCCATGACTAACCATAACAAATCCTTAATAAAGCATACCATCATTTCAAATAAGCATAACCGAATACATGCAAATACATACATAATTCCTTATTCAAATTTTTGTCATAATCTAATTCCACGTTGATCATGAATGTATCTTTTATTTCACAAACCACAATCAGATCTAACAATCACCAATTTTACAAGACTAAATTCATTTGCATCGCATGTAACCATCCATCATAATTTCACACCATGGCCGAATACATACATATTTAACCTTATTTAACAAACTAAATTATCAATGACTTATTGAATAAACATAACCTTATACCTAATTTCCACATTCAACCATATATGTCAATGTACCAGATAATATTAACCACAAAACGTATATATACTTTCAACTTTAATCTATTCGAATAAACCAATCAAACCAACACATATTTCACAACCTAAATTTGTTTTATGTATCACTTCACCACCACCCAAAATATCTATAAGTATACATTCAGTTTTAATTCATTTCATGACTAAATCAATTTGTAACACCCCAAACCCGGTCTATGCGTTAAGGCCAGATTTGACATGTCACACAAGAAAAATATACCTTTAGTCTTTTAGGAATTTAAGTAAATATTGATTTTAAAAAAAAGCTTGACATGGAGTTCCTAAATCGAATCTTAAAAAAATTAATTAATATTACGAAATGATATAAAAGAAAGTTTGAAAGTTAATTTTGGAAAAAATTGAAGAACATAGTTAAATGAGATTTTTCCGAGTTAAAATATTTCAGAATGAAACCCTTTCTGAGATTTTTATTTGAGAAAACGTTTATTTCATTTTTTTTAAGAACAATCCCACTTAAGTATTTAAAGCAACTTATAAAATCCATCAAACATAAAACAGAATTAAAATTTATCCAGAGGCCTTATTACAACTTAACTTAAATAGCAAAATAATAAGAGTAATTAAAAGAAATCCAAAGTTCAAATAACTCATTATTCGTAGTATGGCCTCCACTGAGTCGTCCACGGCCCAAGTCTCCATCACTGATCATTACCTGAGAAGGGTAAGGAAAACAGGGTAAGTTACTCAGAACTCAGTTTGTAAACCACTTACCATTGTCCACTGGGCCAAAATCCAATTTAGCATTTATTGGGCCAAAGCCCATTACAAATATAACATAATAACATGTATAAAATGAATGTAATATGCAATTCCCAAACCAAACCTAATTTCCATCTGCTACACACCACCCGTACCAACCAGAACACCTGTGAGGAGCTTTAGTCACCCACTCTGCCAACACACCAAAATAGGCATTAAGCCGTTTATCAATTTGTGGACAAGCCACCAGATTTACAGAGTTTGCATCACATTGCCATTTTTCAGATTTGTGGCAGAGCCACCAGAATTTTTGTAGCAAAGCTACCAGAACTTCTCTTCGTCAATATCCCAACCCATGCAAATCATGTATATAATATGCATATTCATTTACAACAATCCATTCATATAATTATTACGAACAATATGGCCCATTATAAAAATTTTCTCAATCTAGCCCATATCACATTTTGGCCCATATAGCACATATCTCACTTGGCCCATATATCAAATATCACATTTGGCCCATATATCAAATATCACATTTGGCCCATATATCAAATATCACATTTGGCCCATTTATCAAATATCACATTTGGCCCATTTATCAAATATCACATTTGGCCCATATATCAAATATCACATTTGGCCCATATAGTCACTTTTATCGATTTGGCCCATTAAGGGAAATCTCGTAATTTTCACTGTCTTAATACCGATTTCATAGTCTTTACCAATATAGTGATAATCATGCCATTTTACCCGATTTCACTAACATGCGATTTAATCAAATGATTAACACAATATAATTATCTAACCCATGAAAAACGGTGTGAGATTACACACCTGATTACGGTAAGCACTACACTTTCCTGATCGTCGACACCTAAAATTATTTTTAACGCTTGATTAGAACATTAACACTTATAGTAAATCTACTCTAAGATAAACGGTCTAGGTTTTTACCCTCGGAATCGTGAATAACTACTATTTGCCAGTTCTCCCCGATTGACAATCCACAACCCGGTGGAAAATCCCGAATCGTTAATGCCTCACAATTGTGAACAACTTCGAATAGTTGATTTTCACTGGATGAGGGTCCACAACCCGGTGGAAAGTCTCGAATCACGGAAACAGCCCTTCGTTTGAATTTAGGAGTAGGGATCGTAAATCCGTTCCTTTTTCGATCACCAATCACTACCCCTTTTGATTCGATCTTGCTTGTGTCCATTGAAAATAAATATTAGACCAAACTAATATTACGTTGTTAAAAATGATTGATCTTATGAGTGAAGTCAGCTTACCACAAAAATCCATATGATCTCAAAAATCCATATGATCTCAAGATGAAAATCGAGCGATAAAGTCCCTATAATATTATCGATTAAACAACACTATCTTTAACGAATAAAAAGTAATAAAGAATCCTCGAAGAATCCTTACCTTGAACGATGAAATTCCTTTTTCACACGATCTTCCTATGGCTAGAGTCTATTAAGCGATGTAGAAACAATTGGCACTCCATTATACCACTACAAAGAAGAAAGGGTTTGTTTGAAAGAGAAAAAATGATGATTTTGGTCATAAAGACCCTCCCAATCCAACATGAATTCGGCAATAGAAGAAAAATAAGAGAATTGAAGAGAGTGTTCTAACCGATTGATCAAAGTGTGAGTAGAAAAATGATTGAGAAGAAAATATGTGTGAAGTGGAAGATTCAGCTATGGGGAGATGATCAATAACATTCGGCCATGGTGAAAATATTAGAGAGGGAGTGATGTTTGAGAGTTTTTGCAAGAAGAAAAGAAGAAGAAAAAGAAATAGGAGATAGGATGTTTATGTTTCAGTTTTCAAGGATGAAAAATGATCAAAGAAAAAGTCTTGAGGTTGGTGTCCATTCGGCAAAGAGAAGAAAAGAAAAGAAATGAAAATGCCCCTTCAAGGTTGTATGGTTTCGGCACAAGGAGGAAAAGAGCTTGGGGAAGAATGGAAGATGATACCAAAATGGTCAAAAAGAATTGGCCAACACAAAACAAAAGTTTACCTATTGCTCATGACACATTTGGCTTAGGAGAAGAATTTTGGAGAGAAAAAATTTGATACACCCATTTGCTAAAAAAAAAAAAGACCAAAACTAGCACCTACCTTACCAAAATGCTAGCAAAAATTCGGCCATTCCTCTTAGCCCCAAAAACCGTCCAAATGCATGGCCAATTGGTCAAAGTTTGGCCACCCAAACTTTCCAAAACATCACCCTTGGAATAAGCCTTATGTTCCCCCTAGATGACTTTTCCATTTGATTCCTTTCCCTAAGTTTAATCTTGCCTTTTTTTCTCTTAGCCATCTTGCCATAAAAATAAAAGTCCAATTTACCATAAAATCAATGCTTGGCCGACACTACAAGGAAAGAAAGCAAAAATAAAATTCACATATGCACACAAAGGGATTCAAACTCCTCCCCTCAAGGTAACACATATGGCGCCATATCCCCTTTACTATTTGTTCATTTATGCTAGCTTTTTACGACTTTATTACCTTAAGCTTTAAGGTCACTTATTCCATTTCCTTAAAGTACTAAATGCCAAAATTATTCCAAATCTAAATAAATCCCGAGCCTTCTCAGGACTATTTAAACACGCACATTGGATAATTTAACTAGCTGAGCACCAAAATAATGCAACATATAAAAATTCAAATTTTAGGATGTTACAATTCTACCCCCTTAAAGAAGATTTCGTCCTCAAAATTTACCTGGTTAAAAGAGGTGAGGACATTGCTGTTGAATTGCGTCCTCAGGCTCCCACGTAGCTTCCTCCGCTCCGTGATTACGCCATGAAACCTTAACTAACGGTACCGACTTCTTTCTCAGCACCTTTACATCTCGATCTAAAATTTCCTTGAAAGACAAGTCAGACCTTAACTCAACTTCCTCTACCAGTACTATGTGAGACGGATCCGATCGATAACGCGTCAACATTGAGACATGGAAAACACTATGAATCTGACTCAACTCTGGAGGTAATTCAAGCTGATAAGCTACTAGTCCTACACGCTTCAACACACGATACGGTCCAATGAACCTAGGGCTCAACTTGCCCTTCCTTCCAAATCTGAAGATCGTCTTCCAAGGTGAGACCTTTAGAAAGACCTGATCTCCCACCGCAAACTCAATATCCTTACGCTTCAAATCCGTATACGACTTTTGTCTATCCGAAGCTTCCTTTAACTGCGCCCAAATTACCTTTACCTTTTCTTCCGTCTTTGATATCAATTCAGGACCCAATAGCTGTTGTTCCCCCAATTCAGTCCAACAAGTAGGAGTACGATACCTACGACCGTACAATGCCTCATAGGGTGCCATCTGGATACTAGATTGATAGCTATTATTATACGCAAACTCTGCCAACGGTAGGAAATCCTCCCAACTACCTCTGAAATCAATCACACAACCCCTCAACATGTCTTTCAAAATCTAGATTACTCTTTTCGACTGACCATCTGACTAAGGATGAAAAGCCGTGCTGAAATTTAACCTTGTTCCCAAAGCTTCATGTAAAGCTTTCCAAAACCGCGATGTGAACCTAGGGTCCCTGTCCGAAATAATAGACACTGGTACCCCATGTAACCTCACGATCTCCGCTACATACAACTTGGCCAACTTCTGTAGTGAGTAATCCGTACGAACAGGTAGAAAATTGGCAGTCTTCGTCAATCGATCCACTATTACCCAGACGGAGTCTTTCTTAGTAGGCGATGAGGGTAACCCACTAACAAAGTCTATCGTTATCCGTTCCCATTTCCATAATGGAATCTTCACTGGTTGCAGCAATCCCGTCGGCAATTGATGTTCCGCCTTCACTTACTGACACGTCAAACACCTACTCACAAAATCTGTAACCTCTCGCTTCAACTTTGGCCACCAATACTGCTCACGGAGATCTCGATACCTTTTATTTCCCCCGGGGTGCATAGCATAAGGGCTACTATGCGCCTCACGCAAAATCATTTGTCTCAATTCTGAATCTTTGGACATACAAATTCTTCCGTAGAAACACAATACTCCATCATTATTCATTCCGAAATCCCTTTTCACACCACTTTCCAATTGCTGAAGTAAAGAACCCAACTTTTCATCTGATAACTGCTTTTCCTTAATCTAACCTAACCACACAGGCTTCACCTGAAGTTCGACTAGTAGACTACCATCTTCATACAGACTGAGATGAGCGAACATCGCTCTCAAATCTGATATCACCTTACGACTCAATGCGTCTGCCACCACGTTAGCCTTTCCGGGATGATACTCGATTGAGAAGTCATAATCCTTCAATAGCTCTATCCATCTCTGCTGTCTTAAGTTCAACTCCTTTTGGGTTAGGACGTACTTCAGACTCTTATGATCCGTATAAATGATCGACTTTTCACCGTACAGGTAGTGCCTCCAAATCTTCAAAGCAAAAACCACCGCAACCAACTCCAAATCATGAGTAGGATAATTGACTTCGTGCAGCCTTAACTGACGAGATGCATAAGCCACCACTTTTCCATCTTGCATTAACACACATCCCAAGCCCCCTATGTGACGCATCGCAATACACAACAAACTCTTCTCCAGCCTCAGGTTGAATCAGTATGGGCGCTTCCGTCAGAATCTTCTTCAATTTCTCAAAACTCTCTTGCTGCTGATCTGGCCACACAAATGGTACTCCCTTACGCAACAGTTTAGTTAGAGGTGCAACAATCAACGAAAACCCCTCAACGAAACGCCTGTAGTAACCAGCCAACCCTAGAAAACTCCGAATTTCAGCCACTGACTTCGGTGGTTTCCAATCCAACACAGCCTCTACTTTCCGGGGATCAACTCTAATTACTTTGGCTGACACAACATGCCCCAAGAAGGTCACTTCCTTCACCCAAAATTCACACTTACTAAATTTGGCATAAAGTTGCTTTTCCCGCAATATTTGTAATACTATGCGCAGATGTGAATCATGTTCTTCTTCATTCTTCGAGTAAACCAAGATGTCATCTATGAATACCATCATAAACCGGTCTAAATAGGGTTGGAAGATTCGGTTTATCATGTCCATAAATGCAGCTGGTGCATTGGTCAACCCAAACGGCATCACCAAGAACTCATAGTGTCCATAACGAGTTCGAAACGTCATTTTATGAATATCCGCCTTCTTGACCTTAAGTTGGTGATAACCCGATCTCAAATCTATTTTGAAGAAAATCGAAGCTCCTCGCAATTGGTCAAACAGATCATCGATTCTCGGCAACTGATACCTATTCTTAATTGTCAACTTATTCAACTGCCTATAATCGATGCACATACGCATCGACCCATCCTTCTTCTTGATGAACAAGACTGGTGCTCCCCACGGTGACACACTCAGTCGAATGAATCCCCGATCCAACAACTCCTAAATTTGAGCTTTAAGTTCCGCCAACTCCTTCGGCGCTATTCTATAAGGAGCAATGGACACCGGAGCCGTTCCTGGCAATAATTCAATGCCAAACTCTACCTCCTGATCCGGAGGCAATCCAGGAAGTTCTTCGGGAAAGATGTCCAAAAACTCCTTCACCGTTCTAACACCTTCCACCGAAAATTCCTTGGCATCCAATGCACTAATGAAGGCTAGGAATGCTCCACACCCTTTTCGCACCAACTTTTCTGCTTTTAAAGTAGATATCACATTTGCAAAATAACTTCTCCGTTCGTCTATCATCACCACTTCCTTATCTTCCAAAGTCCTTATCGACATCTACTTTGAAGCACAATCCAAGTGCGCACGGTGCTTCACCAACCAGTCCATGCCCAAAATAATGTCGAACTCTCCTACAGGCAGTTCTATCAAATCCGCCAAAAATGTTTCTCTTTGAATTTCTAAGGGCACGTCTCTAAACAATTTATCCACTATCACAGACTATCCTAAAGGACTAATTACCATCATCTTTCTATCAGTAATCTCAAATCTAATATTCAGATTTCTAGATATAGCGCTAGCAACATACAAATGAGTAGATCCGATATCTATCAAAGCAGTTACAGGTACATCAGAGATGAAGAACGTACCGGTTATCACATCAGGTACATCGCCATCCTCTCGGCGTCTGACCGCATAAACTAACCCTGGCTATCTCGTCTCTGCGTTACCTCTGAAGCCATTACCTCTACTCGGTGCACCTTGACCACGACTGGCGCCTTTACCACCTCTGCCTGGTCCACGGCCCCTCGGTGGCTGCTGAGCGCCTCTAGATTGGTTGTGCATCATGGTTACGAGCTTCTTGAGTCGGAGCAGTCTGTCGAGGACAATTCTTAAGCTGATGATCCTTAGAACCACATTTGAAACACCCACCGGTTCTCTTCCAGTATTCACCAGGATGGCACATGGTTGAATCTGATTGGTAGCAGCAGGTGCTCTAACTTGAGCTAGCTCATCATTCCTAGGCCTCTTTTGGAACCTTTTAGCAGGAGCCGAGTACTTAAAGTCCCTCTTGTTCCTGCCTCTATCTCCTTATCGATTTTGTCGCTCCGAGTTCTTAGCCTCCTCATCTATTTTAGCTTTCTCCACAAGCGTGGCAAAAGTCCTTTCTTGTTGCGGGGCTATCAGTACCCGCAACTCATCGCTCAACCCGTCCTCAAAACGCACGCAGCGTTCGTAGTCAGTTGGCACAATACCTCAAGCATAACAGCTCAGACGCAAAAATTCCACTTCGTATGTTGCCACAGTCTTACTTCCTTGAACCTGATTAAAGAATTCCTTTCTTTGGGCATCCACATAGCTAGCCCCGACATACTTTCCTTGGAATGCAGTTTAGAAAAAAATCCCAAGTAACACGTTCAGCCTGAGTGCCTTCCTGAACAGTGAGCCACCATTGATACACCTCGTCCCTCAACAAGGACACAGCTCCTCTTAGTTTCTGCTCGACGGTGCACTCCAGGTCGTCCATGATCCGCTCCACAGCCTTGAGCCAATACTCTGCGACATTTGGGGCTACTCCCGAGATACCCCTAAAAGTCTCAGCACCATTTGATCTGAGTCGCTCCAATATTGACCCACGAGCTACTGGCCCTGATCTAGCCCCATCAACCCTTTCTAAGACTCGTAACATTGCTTGGGTCAGAGCAATGTCTTCTCTCATACGGTCATGTGATCTATTATCCGACACAGGTAACGTCGGTGCGTTTATTTTCGGCACCACGGCCACTACCACCTCAGACAAAACTCTAGCACCTCGGCCTCTACCACGGCCACATCTACCACATCCACGTCCTCTAGTACTCATATTGACTATTTCGATTTAATCTGATTACAAGTTTTATGAATCAGTATACTGTTTCAATGTTTATTAAAGATATTTTATGAAATATAAGAAGTAGAGTTGTTTTCGCAAATACATCCTATAGTCTCAATCTCTATAGTTTCAACACCTAAACTAAAAGTTCTAGAGTGTTCATATAGTCATATCACATTAATAATAATAATCATTCAATTTGCATATACTTACTTGACTTGGTGTCGGATACTCGTGGTGCCATACTACCTTTAAAACATACGTTCTATAATTCAAACAGTTTTGAACTATAAATGTTTTTAAACCCAACCACAGCCGAGTTTTGAACCAGGCTCTAACACCATAAAATTTTACACCCAAAACCCGGTCTATGCGTTAAGGCCAGATTTGACATGTCACACGAGAAAAATATACCTTTAGTCTTTTAGGAATTTAAGTAAAAATTGATTTTAAAAAAAATCTTGACGTGGAGTTCCTAAATCGAATCTTAAAAAAATTAATTAATATTACAAAATGATATAAAAGAAAGTTTGAAAGTTAATTTTGGAAAAATTTGAAGAACATAGTTAAAGGATATTTTTTCCAGTTAAAATATTTAAGAATGAAACCCTTTCTGAGATTTTTATTTGAGAAAACGTTTATTTCATTTTTTTAAGAAAAATCCCATTTAAGTATTTAAAGCAATTTATAAAATCTATCAAACATAAAATAGAATTAAAATTTATCCAGAGGCCTTACTACAACTTAACTTAAATAGAAAAATAATAAAAGTACTTAACGGAAATCCAAAGTTCAAATAACCCATTATTCGTAGTATGGCCTCCACTGAGTCGTCCACGGTCCAAGTCTCCATCACTGATCATTACCTGAGAAGGGTAAGGAAAACGGGGTGAGTTACTCAGAACTCAGTGTGTAAACCACTTACCATTGTCCACTAGGCCAAAATCCAATTTTGCATTTATTGGGCCAAAGTCCATTCAAACTCAGATTTTTGGTCCCGAAACCACTATTCTGATTAGGGTCAAAATCGAGTTGTTACACCATATAAGACCATATTTGGGATGTGGCATCGGCACTCAGAGGTGACCTCATGTAAGACCACATCTGGGATGGGGCATTGACTTTGTAATTGTGTGAATGACGATGAACATGTATATTTGAGTATACCAAGTGATTTAGTGGGATAAATAGTTAATCTTGAAATAGAAATGAGATTAGTGCTAAAGCTATGTGATTGAGTGAATACAGGTACCCGTGAGTAATTCACGAGATATTGTTTATAATATGTGACATGATATGTATGCAATAAGAACAAACAAGAGTAAGTTATGGCAAAGTACTTAAGACTTTGCATTTTATCAAATGCCATGATTGGATGATATTATGAGCTTATGTTGTTATTTATTTTCATGCAAACTTACTAAGCTTTATGCTTATACCTCTCATTTTCCTTTTCCTTATAGTATTGCCAATATAACTCAGGGATCGTGGAACGTTGGAGTCCAGAATCACACTATCGACATCTTTTTGGTATAGCCAAGTTAAATTCATTTTTGAGTATGGCATGTATAGGACTTGGTCATTTTGTTATGTCATATTGGTTAGCCAATATGTTGGCTATTTATGTTATCAAATTCATTTTGTAAGTGGTTATTTGGAATTGGGCCATCACTTGACAAGTTATATATATTCAATTATGATGAAATTTATTAAGTGCATGCTTATATGGGTGTCTTGATTTTGAGTATTGGAAGTGCTTTATAGTTATGATATATGTTGGATTGAATTGGTATAAGTATGGTTGTTGTGTAGGGTGGCATTTGGCTTGGTAGATAGCCTTTCAAATGTCCACGCGGGTAGTTACACGGGCATGTGTGTAGGTCGTGTGTGACATACGGCTAGCCCCACCGGCATGTTGATTTGTCGTGTGCCCCCTACATGCTAGGTCTACAAGTCAGTATGCTAAGTAGTAAACACACAGAGACACGGCTGTGTGTCTCAGCCGTGTGGATGGCACGACCATGGACCTGGGCGTGTGCCTAGGCTGTGCGAAGTCTTCACCTGAATTTAGAATTTAATTTGCCACACGGTCGAAGGGCACGGGCGTGCAACTTACCATGTGATGCAAGTCAGTGTCAACCATGGGTGTAGCACATGGGCGTGTGTGACCACACAGCCTACCCACACGGGCGTGCTCCATTCCACACGGGTGTGTAGCCCTGTTTTGAGTGAAAATTTTCTAAGTATGCGAAAGTTTCTGCTTTAGTCCCAAAGCATCTCGGATGTATGTTTAGGGTCTCGTAGACCCTTAATAGGGACGTTATGAATGTAAATGAAAAGTTGGAAGTTGGAAGAAAATTTTATGGCTCGAGGTTGTATGTTTAAGTAAGTTAAGCACGATAATGCCTCATGCCCGATTCCAGCGTGGGATATGGGTAAGGGGTGTTGCATTTAGTGGTATCAGAGCTACAGTTTAGTCAATTCTCGGGCTAACGTAGCGTAAGTATGAGTCTAGCTATACAAACCATACGTAAAAGTATTTGTATAATGATAGTGTGATGACTCTTAACGATTTGAATTGTCTTTTTATATAGTAAATGGATCTTGAAGGCTTGTTTCAAGTGTGGATCTCTAGATCATTTTATCAGAGATTGCCCTGAGGCGGATGAGAAAGAGAAACCTCAGAATGCAAGACCGAGAAGTATCCCTAGAGGAAGACCACAGAGAAACCCGAGAAATGAAATGAGTAACAATAATACATCTAGAGAGCAGACTGCAAGAGCTGAGAGCAGAGCACCGGCGAGAACATATGCCATTCGCATCGTGAAGAGGTGTCCTCCCCTAACGTAATCATAGGTACATTTTCTCTTTATGATACTCATGTTATAGCTTTAATTGATCTGGGATCTACTCATTCGTATATTTGTATGAAATTAGTCTCTAGCATGAGTATGCTGTAGAGTCTATTGAATTTGTGATAAAGAGTGTCAAATCCCTTAGGCAAATGTGTGTTGGTCGATAGAGTATGCAAAGGTTGCCCTTTGATGATTGGGGGTCATTAGTTTCCTGCTAATTTCATGCTATTGCTCTATGATGAATTTGATGTCATCCTTGGGATGGATTGGTTAACTATTCATGATGTGATAGTGAATTGTGGAAGGACGTTTAATGAGCTAAAATGTGAAAGCGGGGATCTTATTCGTATTGAATCAGATGAGTGAGACAGATTGCCAGTAGTGATATCTTTCTTGTTGACTCAGAAGTATTTAAGACAGAGGTATGAAGCTTACATTGCCTTTGTGATGAATGCTAGAGAGACTAAGTTAAGAATTGAATCAGTACACAAAGTATATGACCAGATGTTTTCCCAGAGGAATTACCAGGGCTACCTTTGGTTAGAGAGATCAAATTTGGGACTGAGTTAGCTCCTGGTATTGCCCCCATTTCCATTGCTCGATACAGAATGGCTCCAACCGAACTAAAAGAGCTGAAAGCACAGTTACAAGAGTTAACGGGTAAAGGCTTCGCAAGACTGAGTTATTCTCCGTGGGGTGCTCCCGTATTATTCGTGAAGAAGAAAGATGGTTCCATGAGGTTATGTATAGATTATTGGCAACTCAATAAGGTAACTATGAAGAATAACTACCCGCTGCCGAGAATTGATGATTTATCTGATCAATTGAAGGGAGCCACGGTGTTTTCCAAGATAGATTTAAGGTCTGGATATTATCAGTTGAGAGTCAAGGACTCAAATGTGCCGAAAACCGCATTTCGGATAAGGTATGGTCACTATGAATATTTGGTCATGCCTTTCGGTCTAACCAATGCCCCTGCAATCTTCATGGATTTGATGAATCGCATCTTTCGGCCATATTTGGATAAATTTATTGTGGTCTTCATTGATGATATTCTCATCTACTCTCACAATGAGAACGAGCACATCGAGCATTTGAGAACGATTCTGTGAATCTTGAGAGATGAACAATTATATGCTAAGTTTAGTAAGAGTGAATTCTGGCTTAGTGAAGTTGGATTTTTTGGGCATATTGTCTCGGGAGATGGAATCCAAGTTAACCTGAGTAAGATCTTAGCAATTGTAGATTGGAAGCCACCAAAGAATGTAATCGAGGTTAGGAGTTTTCTGGGCCTAGCTGGCTACTATAGACTTTTTGTCAAGGGATTTTCCATGATAGCTACTCCGATGATGAGGTTGCTACAAAAGGATGTAAAGTTTGAATGGACAGAAAAGTGCCAACGGAGTTTTAAGAAACTAAAGGCATTGTTAGCTGAGACTCCCGTTTTAGTGCAGCCTGAGTCGGGAAAAGAATTTGTAGTCTACAATGATGCATCATTGAATGGATTGGTTTGTGTACTCATGCAAGAGGGCAAGGTGATAGCATATGCCTCTAGACAATTAAAGTCGTACGAGAAGAATTACCTGACCCATTATTTAGAGTTAGCTGCCATTGTGTTTGCATTGAAGATATGAAGACACCATTTATATGGTGAAAGGTGTCGAATATTCACCGACAATAAGAGTCTAAAGTACTTGATGACTCAAAAGGAATTGAATTTGAGGCAACGAAGATGGTTAGAACTGATAAAGGATTATGAGCTAGTGATTGACTATCATTTAGGGAAGGCGAACGTGGTCGTCGATGCCTTAAGTAAGAAATCCTTGTTTGCGCTAAGAGCCATGAATACACGGATATCTTTGGTAGATAATGGTTCTATTCTAGCCGAGTTGAGGGCTAGACCATTGTTTCTCCAAGAGATATGTGAAGCTCAGAAAAGTGACAGCGACTTATAAGCCAAAAGAGTTCAGTGTGAGTCGGGTGTTGAGTCTGACTTTCAGATTAATTTCGATGGATATTTAATGTTTCGAGATAGAGTCTGTGTATCAAGAGATGATGAGCTCATTCAAAAAAATTTACATGAAGCACATAGTGGATGTTTGTCTATACATCCAAGGAGCACGAAGATGTATAACGACTTGAGGAAGTGGTATTGGTGGCCGAGTATGATGAAAGACATTTCTAAGTTTGTATCGAGATGCCTAATTTGTCAACAAGTGAAGGCTGAACACCATGTACCTTCAGGTCTACTGAAGCCTATTATGGTTTCTGAGTGGAAATGGGATCGTATTACTATAGACTTTGTGACAAGTTTACCGTTGACACCGAAAAAGAAAGATGTCGTATGGGTTATTATGGATAGACTCAAGAAGTCAACCCATTTCATATAAGTACAGGCTAGCTATTTGCTCGATAAGTTGGCGGATTTGTATGTGGCAGAAATAGTAAGACTTCATGGAGTATTGTTGTCGATTATTTTGGATAGAGTTTCAAGATTTACGTCATGGTTTTGGAAAAAATTACAAGAAGCCTCAGGCACAAAATTGAGCTTTAGTACGGCTTTCCATCCGCAAACCAACGGGCAGTTGGAGAGAGTAATACAGATACTTGAAGACATGCTTTGATGTTGTATTTTGGAATTTCAAGGCAATTGGGAGAAATACTTACCGTTAGTGGAATTTGCCTACAATAATAGCTTTCAGTCAAGTTTGAAGATGGCGCCTTATGAGGCATTGTATGGGTGTAAGTGTCGAATGCCCCTGTATTGGATCAAACTCAGAGAGAATCAAATTCACGGGGTCAATTTAGTCAGAGAAACCAAAGAGAAGGTAAAAGTGATACGTGAATGTCTAAAAGCTGCCTCAGATCGACAAAAGTCCTATTCGAATTTGAAACATAAAGAGATTGAGTTCCAAGTAGGAGATAAAGTGTTTCTGAAAGTATCACCATGGAGAAAAGTCCTCAGATTTAGCCAGAGAGGCAAATTGAGTTTGCCCTTTATCGGACCATATAAGATTACCGAGATGATGGGCTCGGTAGCTTATCGTTTGGCTTTGCCACCTGAGTTGGAAAAGATTCATGATGTCTTTCATGTATCCAAGTTACGCTGTTACTGTAACATCCCAAAAATTAGGGGTTTGTGATTTTTGCATAATTGCATGTTGTGTTTGTTCAACGGGTTATTTGAGGGTGTTTAGAGGTTCTAGGGAGGCCTGGGTTCGAGCCTGAGCCCTGGAAAAATTTTTGTTTTTGGCCATTTAGTGGAGAGGGTTGGGTGATGTTGGACTTATGTATTTTTGGGTGTGTTTTGCTAACATAAGTTGAGCATATGGAGGAGTGGTGTGGCGCCAGCATGGAGGGAAGGGTCCCACAGTTGGCTATTGGATGCTTCTATTTTGCTCAGGGGAAGACAAGAAGTTGTGTTGGAATCAAATACTGATGGAGAAGTGTTTGAATTGGTCAAGGATGTTGGGTGAATTTGAATGAGAGATGGAGAGTGAATTAAGGGGGGATTCATGGAGAAATCGTGGGGATGGATGAGTGAGGGGGAGTTGGCCAAATGTGGGGATGTGAATAGAGAATTTCGGCCAAAGACTTCTCATTTTTGGTAAGTGCGTACTCGGTCAGTGTTAGGGAAGTGCCGTTGTTTCTCTAAATCTTCATGGAGGAATTGTTTGCATTTTAGCGTTTTGGGGACTTTTCAGGTTCGTTCTTTTACTTTCTTTTGATCCCTGCCGAAACCATTTCATGCCAAAGTCTCCTATCTTTCTCTCACTTTTTAACAATTGCTAGACGATCAAGCCTCTCTTCTCTCATCTTCTTTCTTCTTTTCCATCACTTCGCGATTGCTACTTGTGTGTGTTGCTGAATTCTTTATTTCCTTCCGATTTTTCCTTTGGCTGAATACATCAGCTTCTTTTCTTCTTATTGTTCTTTTCATCTCCATTCAAAGCATAGGCCGAAAGACTCAAATGTTTGACCTTTTTAGAATAGGGCCGAATCTATATCTATTGGGATCTAAGCGTATCCTTCTCTCTTTGTTTGTGCAGACTTCGAATCTCGGGCCGTGGTTGGTAAGTGTGGTTAGGGCTGAATATGGGGTTGGCCGAGTTCTTTTCTAAATTATTTAGTTTCTCTAAAGCCAAAAGGATATCTTGATTTCAATTGTGGCCATGAGTAGGGTGTAGCTAACATCTCTTTTCCGCTCAAACATTGCTAGGGACTCGACGTGCTTAACCAAGGAGTCGACTGAGCACTTTTTCTTTGCAGTGGATCTCTTAGTTGTTGGTAAGTAGTATAGATTGATTTATCAATCTCAATTCTTGGAGATGTCGTATCAAGGATTAAGACTAACAGTTTAGAGTTGTTGATTTCTTAGGTACGTAATTTCGGGAGTTCAATCTACACTCGTAACAGGTGTGTAATCTCACACCAATATTTGTGATAATGTGATGTTCTATGATTTTGGCATAAGCCGAAATGCTGAAAAGCCAGAGTATCGGCACCCGAGGCACTCGAGCGTCCGAGCGCTCGTAGTGATAAATCGAGCCACCAATGATGGCGGTAGATCGTTGAGAGTGTCACGAACACTCTCGCGAAACTCGTAATGGGCCTTATCGAGTCGAAACGGGCTAAGTGGGCCCAATAGGATAACGAGCCCACATGAGCAAAATCGATGGAAAATTACCAAATGACTGATGCAACTGCAAAGTTCGCAAAATCGAGACTGAAAACGAGCAGAATGGGCCACACGAGCATGTGGGCCCGTTTGGGTCGAAATTGGGCTTTAGGCCCAACTACACCATTTTGACCAAAAAAAGGGTCCCGAGTCGCTCGAGGCGACGAAAAGGCCGTTAGATGGCTAAATTACCCAAATACCCCTAGAGGGTAAAATTACCGAAATACCCCTAGAGGGTAAAATTACCGAAATACCCTTAGTGGGTGAATTACTGAAATACCCTTGATGGGGAAAATTACCGAAATACCCTTTATGGTGAAAATTACCGAAATACCCCTAAAGGGATGGAAATTACTGTTATACCCTCGATTATGGTTAAATATCGTGTATGTGATTTATATATATATGTTTATAAATGTTTTACACTGCATTTATACCATGTTGCATGGGTTGGGCTCGATGATTGGAGGAAGTGCTGTTTTAAGTGGCTCTGCCACATACCATTTTAGTGGCTATGCCACATATCATTTTGGTGGCTCAACCACATATACCGTGATTAGCAGCTTGACTGCAATATTGGTGTGTTTGGCGGGGTGGGTTGACTTGATCCCCACATAGTGCGATTGGTTGGTACGGGTGGTGTGATGGTTGGATTGGGTTGGGCTGCCTTTTTGTGTTTGCATTATCATGATTATAGGGCTTAGGCCCAGACCGATACCGTAAGAGCTCAGGCCCAAATAGTGACCGTTATAGGGGACTACACACTGAGTTCTCGTAACTCACCCCTTTTCTTTTAACCCTGCAGGTAATCCCCAGCGTTAGAGAATTTGGAACTGCGGAGGACTCGGAGGTGGCCATACATCGAATTTGCTTCTTACGGAACTTAGTAAATTTGGTTTTAATTTATTTTATATTATTATTATTTTTTGGGTTAATATTTTGTGTAATAAGGCCATTGGATTTTTCTTTTTAAACTTTCTTTTGGTAATTCTGCTAGTTAATAATTGTTAATTGGTTAATCACAGATTTTTAAAACAATAACAACCGTTTTCCAAAATATCACGTTTTCGCAATTCTTAAGTCAGATTTCTGCAATAAACAAGTTTTCTTCAAAAAGAATAACATCTTTACAAGAGTACACATTAAGCAAATCTTGTTTTTACAAACAACAAAATTCGGATTTTCAGAAAGGATGCAAAGTTTTTAAAGAACGCATAGCTCTTAAACAACCTTTTGATGTGACATGCTAGATCCAACTATAATGTCTAGGCTAGGTTTGGGGTGTTACAGTTACCGTTCAGAACCTTCGCATGTGATTGTACCATCAGAGGTAGAAATTCAACCAGACTTGACTTATAGCGAAGAGCCAGTTAAGATTTTGGCACAAGAGGTCAAGCAGTTGAGAAATAAGAGTATAGCCCTTGTAAAAGTACTATGGCAGAGCCTGAAGAGACTATGAAAAACCAATATTCCAATCTTTTTACCTGTAAGATTTTCGAGGACAAAAATCCTTAAGAAGGGAGAATTGTAATAACCCGATTTAGGGGCTAGTCGGAACAGTGATTTTTGAATCACTAATCTGAGGTCAGAGAAAATTATTTTACTGTTATTTTATGAGTTATAGCATGATTATATAGGCGCATGAAAATTTTGGTGCTTTAATTCTAGCGATTGCATGCTTAATCACGAAAAAGGACTAAATCGCATAAAGTGCGAAAGTTCTATTTCATAAGCTAAAGGTGTCTAATAGCCATATAATTTTAATTGGAGGCCTTTAATGTGCAATTAGACCTTTCTAAAGGTCATGGCCGGCCATACAGGGACAAAGAAGTCAAAATTTGTCAAAGTTGGTGAAGTAGGTGGATTAAATTAATGAAATAGAATAAAATAAATAAAGAAAAGATGTCATCTTTTCTCTCCATCTTCTCCACCGAAAAATAAAAGCAAAATAGGGGTTTGAGAGCTCAAAAATTTTCAGCAACTTCTCACCTTTGAAAGTAAGTGACTTTGGTGATTTTTCTTTATAATATTTGTACTTTTAGAACCCCTAAAGCTTAAGCTAGCTAAAGAGGGGACTATTTTGCAAAATGGTTGAAAGTTTAGAGTTTTTCTATGTGAGCATTTATGTTGTTTTCTGCTTTTTTATAGAAGAAAATGAGTCTTAGTTGTTAGATAAACAACTTTTGTGAAGGGTGTTTCCATGAAAACACCTAATAGGACATTTTTGTAAAGGTTATGTAATAATGGGTAAATGTGTGAAATAATGAGTATTAAGGGTTGTTATAAAAGAAATAAATGTTTACCTAGGCATGTTAAAGGAAGAATTTTGATTAGAATTGATTTACGAGCCTAGGGGTAAAATGGTCATTTTGTGAAAGTCTAAGGGCAAAATGGTAATTTTGCCAAAGTATGATTATTGAAATGTGTTGATTAATGTGGTTATTAAATGAGCTAATTTTCTATTATATAGATCAAGAAAAATGAGGGATTAACCTTGACCGAGGAAAAGGCAAGGTATCGGATTAAATCGGCAAGTGGCCTATTTTGAAACTGAGGTAAGTTTGTATGTGATAAATTCAACATCATGCTAGTATGTTTGAGAATGTTTGATATTATAATGATGCATAATATTTCTATGAAATTGAGTGATGGTTTTGAATGAGAAAAATGATGAAAGTTGTGATGTTGAAGTCCTAGTTGGATAATAAATGTGAGAATACTATCATTGAGATATGAGATGGATAAGGTCCCGTGTAAGACCATGTCTGGTACATAGCCTCGGCACCAAATTGAGATCCCGTATAAGACCATATCTGGGATATGATATCGGCATTGAATATGAAAATCGTATAAGACCATACTCGGGATATGGCATCGATAATTGATATGAGATCCCGTATAAGACCATATCTGGGATATGGCATCGGCACTTAGAGGTGACCTCATGTAAGACCATATCTGGGATGTGGCATTGACTTTGTAATTGTGTGAATGACGATGAACATGTATCTTTTAGTATCCCAAGTAATTTAGTGGGATAAATAGTTGAGCTTGAAATAGAAATGAGATTAGTGCTAAAGCTATGTGATTGAGTGAATACAGGTACCCGTGAGTAATTCACGAGAAATTGTTTACGATATGTGACATGGTATGTATGCAATATGAACAAGCAAGAGTAAGTTATGGCAAAGTACTTAAGACTTTGCATTTTATCCAATGCCGTGATTGGATGATATTATGAGCTTATGTTGTTATTTATTTTCATGCAAACTTACTAAGCTTTATGCTTACTCCTCTCATTTCCCTTTTCCTTATAGGATTGCCAAGATAACTCAGGGACCGTGGAACGTCAGAGTCCGGAATCACACTATCGACATCTTTTTGGTATTGCCAAGTTAAATTAATTTTTGAGTATGACATGTATAGGACTTGGTTATTTTTTTATGGCATATTGGTTAGCTAATATGTTGGCTATTTATGTTATCAAATTCATTTTGTAAGTGGTCATTTGGAATTGGGCCATCAGTTGACAAGTTATATATATTCAATGATGATGAAATTTATTAAATGCATGCTTATATGGGTGTCTTGATTTTGAGTATTGGAAGTGCTTTATAGTTATGATATATGTTGGATTGAATTGGTATAAGTATGGTTGCTGTGTAGGGTGGCATTTGGCTTGGTAGATAGCCTTTCAAATGTCCACACGGGTAGTCACACAGGCATGTGTCTAGGTTGTGTGTGACACACGGCCAGCCCCATGGGTCTGTTAATTGGTCGTGTGTCCCCTGCATGCTAGGTCTACAAGTCAGTATGCTCAGTAATAAACACAAGGGCAGAGGCACGGTCGTGTGTCTCAGCCGTGTGGTTGGCACGGCCATGGACCTGGGCATGTGCCCAGGTCTTGCAAAGTCTGCACCTGAATTTAGAATATAATTCGCCACACGGCCGAAGGACACAGGCGTGTGACTGGCCGTGTGATGCAAGTCAGTGTCGACCACAGGCCAGACACACGGGCGTGTGACAAGCCGTATGATGCAAGTCAGTGTCGACCATGGGTGGAGCACATGGGTGTGTGACCACACGGCCTGCCCACATGGGCGTGCTCCATTCCACACAGGCATGTGGCCCTATTTTGAGTGAAAATTTTCTATGTATATGAAAGTTTCCGGTTTAGTCCCGAAGCATCCTGGGTGTATGTTTAAGGTCTCGTAGACCCTTAATAGGGACGTTATGAATGTAAACAAAAAAGTTTTAAGTTGGAAAACAAAAAAGTTTTAAGTTGGAACAAGATTTTATGGCCTGAGGTTGTATGATTAAGAAAGTTAAGCAGATAATGCCTCATTCCCTATTCCGGCATGGGATACAGGTAAGGGGTGTTACAATACTGATGAGTTTGTATCTTAGTCTTTTATTAATTGAGCTTGAAAAGCTTTTGTAAAAGTTTGTTATTTAGGCGCATAATGGTTTAGAGAAATTATTGATTGAACGTTTTTTACTAATGTATATACCATTACTTATGAGAGATAAACTTCCTATTTCAACATGAGATTGTGTTGATTTACGTGTTGTATGTTTCAAGCCAATAAGTTATAAATACTCCCCATTACCTAAATATTCTCATCTTTGAATTTTTGTATGTGCGTATATGTTCCAACATCTCCACCACATCGCATAAAGATGAGTGAATCCTCAAAGATAGTTGAGAATATATATTAATTACAATTATCTTTGTATTATTAGATGTTTTGAATGTATTGGAGATTCAGTTATGACATGATTTGTGATTACCATTGTAACACCCCTTACCCATATCCTAAAGCCGGAACCGGGCACGAGGCATTACCGAACTTAACTCACTTGGTCATACAACTTTAGTCTATAAAATTTAATTCCAACTTAAAATATCTCTATCACTATTAAAACATTCTCATTAAGGATCTACGAGGCCTTAAACATACATACGGAGGGTTTCGGAACCCAACCGGAAACATTTGTGCACTTAAAATTTTTTACCTAAACAGGGGCCACACGCTCGTGTGCGAAGGCCGTGTGGTCACGCACGCCCATGTCCCAAACCCGGGAGGGATTTATTTTCATTTTGAACCTACAGGGGTTTTCACACGGCCAGACACACGCCCGTGTTCTTGGCCCATGTGCTCCACACAACCTAGATTCGCTTCTGCCCTCGCCCGTGTGTAAAAACCTGGGTACTCTGTTTGTGACGTCAGCAACCTCATATGGGACACACGACCTAGGAACACGCCCGTGTGGCTAGCCCCTGGTTGACACTGACTTACAACACTAGCATGCAGGGGACACACGGCCTGGTCACACACCCATGGGACTGACCGTGTGTCACACACGGTCCAGACACACGCCCTGTGCCTACCCGTGTGGACAAGAACTAGGTTATTTGCCAAACTCTTTTCACCACCCTAGTTCACACAACATAATTCTATTCAACAAATCACTAAGAAACTCAGATTTGCAACATGCACTTTCATGAATAACTTCATCTTTTCATAAATTAGTAATAATGAGCCATCAACTATGGCTATATACAAAAGAATTCATCTTTAAAGGAGCCAACACACTCTTGGCCAAAATAACAAAACAATTCATCTAGTCTAGCCCCTATACATTCCATACTCAAAATACTAAGTCTAGATATACCGAGATGAGCTGATAGTGTGGGTGATCTTCCAATTACCTTTGTATCCCGACCCGGCTCTTTGACACTATAAAACAAGGTAAAAGAAAAGGAGTAAGTTTTAAGCTTAGTAAGTTTACATGTAAACAATAAACATCATAATATATGTTAATCGATAAATAGCATTACATACTAGGCAAGAACAATCCACATTCCATAATCTTGCTTACTCACTTCATATCTTACCACATTTCCAACCACATCACAAGCCAAATGCTCACATTATTTAACATACATCCCTGCACTTATCACCACATGATCACATGAAACAACACTTACCAATTTCACAATAAGTCATTCCTAGAAATACCAAACACTCGGTGGTTTCGCACTTAGCCCACCATTAATCTTTAACAGGGTGGTATCGCATAAAGCCCACCATCGAGAATATTTATGATGGTATCGCACATAGCCCACCAAATGATATTATTAATGATGGTATCGCACACAACCCATCATGAATAAGTAATAAGGTGGTATCACACACAACCCACCATTAATTTCTACGGGTAATATTCCACACTTACATATCTATTCCAAAGTTCATATAGAAATTATTCATCATTTACCAAATTCAATCCACTTGAATCATAAGTGTTCTCAATCACACAGTGCACCAATAAGTAACAACATGTGTATTTAAGATGCATAGTTTACACATAAACTTACCTCGGTGCAAAATGTGTTAAGTTGTGGTTTAATCTGAAACCTTACCCTTTCTCCGGTCAAGGTTAATTCCGCGCTCTTCTTGATTTATAATAGCAAAATTCACTCATTCAATCATTTTATGATTATAATACATCATAATCTCTACTTAGGCAAAAATGACCATTTTGCCCTTGTACTATGGAAAAATTACAATTTTGCCCCTTTGCTCTTAAATCATTTTTCATCACATTTTCTTATTAAAAAAGCCTAGATGAACATTTATTCCTTTATTCCTCTTAGAACTACTCACAAATCCAACTATTTCATGTATTTATTACTAAATCACAACATTTATAACTCGTTCCCATTTAGGTGTTTTCATGATAACACTTTTCACAAAAGTTGTTTCTCATCTCATTAACATTCATTTTCTTCCATAAAAACTCAGTAAATAACATAAACACTCTCATGGAAAGTTCCTAAACTTTTAACCATATTACAAATTAGTCCCCTCATTAGCTAGCTTAAGCTTTGGGGTCCCAAAAATACAAAAATCATCAAGAAAGACCTCTAAAATCACTTACTTGCAAGGAGATAGCTTGGCTAAAAGTTTGAACTCCAAAAACCTTTATTTTTCTCTTCAATTTTCAGTGGAAGAAGAATGGTGAATAGTGAAAGATGATATCTTTTCTTTTTATCTTATTTTATTCATCTTTTCATCACCTAATTTCACCAAATTTTGACCAAAAATTTAATGCCCTTGTCTCATTGTCTCTATGGCTAGCCAACACACCTATAATGGCCTAATTTCACTTTAAGGACCTCCAATTTAATATTCTATGGATATTAGGCAGCTCTACCTTGAAAAATAGAACTTTCACACTTTATGCGATTTAGTCCTTTTTCACAATTAAGCATGCAATCATTAAAATTAAAGCAACAAAATTTTCATATAGCCATACATTAATGTCATAAAACATAAAATAATATCAAAATAATTTTCCTCAACCTCGGATTAGTGGTCTCGAAACTACTGTTCCGACTAGCCCTGAAATCGAGCTGTTACAACTATCCCCTCCTTTAGAGATTTTCATCCCCGAAAATCTTACCGGCAAAAAGGTTTGGATATTGTTCTCTCATGGCTTCTTCCGGTTCCCACGTAGCTTCTTTCACACCGTGTTTTTTCCATAACACTTTTACTAAAGCTATGCTCTTATTCCTCAACTGTTTAACCTTCCGAGCTAATATCTTAATTGGCTCATCTTCATAAGTCATGTCCGATCGTATCTCAATTTCCGATGGAAAGATCACATGTGAAGGATCGGAATAATACCGCCGCAACATCGATACATGAAACACGTTGTGTATTTTCTCTAACTCTACCGGTAAAGCCAACCGGTATGCCACTGGTCCAATCCTTTCGATAACCTCATACGGCCCTATGAATCGCGGACTCAAATTGCCCTTTTTACCAAATCTCAATATTTTCTTCCACAGGGATACTTTCAGAAATACTTTGTCACCCACTTGAAACTCGATTTCTTTCCTTTTTAAATCTGCGTACGACTTTTGTCGGTCTGAAGCAACTTTCAGACTATCACGGATCACTTTCACTTTCTCCTCGGTCTCTTTAACTAGATCGACCCCATGAATTTACTTCTCACTAAGCTCGATCCAATACAAGGGAGTTCGACACTTGCGACCGTATAAAGCTTCGTACGGTGCCATCCGTACACTCAACTAATAACTGTTGTTATAAGCAAACTCAACCAAAGGTAGATATTTTTCCCAACTACCTCTGAACTCTAACACACAGCATCGGAGCATATCCTTAAGAACTTGAATTACTCTTTCAGATTGGTCATCGGTTTGGGGATGGAACGCAATACTAAAATTCAACCTTGTACCTAAGGTTTCCTGTAACTTCCTCCAAAATCTCAAAGTAAATCTAGGATCTCTATTCGAGATAATAGATATAGGCACTCCATGTAATCTCACCACCTCAGCAATATACAACTCGACCAACTTATCAAGTGAATAATCAACACACACCGGTATAAAGTGAGCCGACTTCGTTAGTCTATCAACAATAACCCACACAGCATCTTTCTTTCTCAGAGTCATAGGCAAACCCGTTATAAAATCCATAGTGATTCGATCCCACTTCCACTTGGGAACCATCACCGGCTATAGTAATCCCGAAGGTACTTGATGCTCGGCTTTCACTTGTTGACAGATCAAACACCCTGTAACAAATTCGGAGATATCTCTTTTCATACCCAACCACCAATAAAATTTCTTCAAATCATTGTACATTTTCATGCTACCAGGATGGACTAGCAAGTCACCACTGTGTGCTTCATGTAAAATTTTTCGGATCAACTCGTCATCTTTAGGTACACAAATGCTGTCGTGAAACAACCATCTGAACTCACCCAAAAATTAGAATCATTTCCCGATTCACACTTAGCTCTCTTAGCTTGCATCTCATTATCATTCTTTTGAGCCTTATGTATTTGTTGAATAAATAATGGTCTAGCCTTCAACACGGCTAATATAACACCATCCTCAGACAACGCTAAGCTCGTACTCATAGCTCTCAGAGCATACAGAGATTTTCTGTTGAAGGCATCCACAACTACATTCGCTTTCCCCGGATAATAATCAATTACTAGCTCATAGTCATTCAATAATTCGAGCCACCGCCGTTGTCACAAATTCAAATCCTTTTGGTCCATTAAGTACTTCAAACTCTTATGATCGGTGAATATTCGGCACTTCTCACCATAAAAATAATGACGCCAGATCTTTAATGCAAAAACAATCGCAGCCAACTCCAAATCATGAGTCGGATAATTCTTCTCGTGCGGTTTTAGTTGTCTCGAGGCGTAAGCTACTACCTTACCCTCTTGCATCAACACACAACCGAGACCATTTAATGACGCATCACTATAGACCATAAACTCTTTCCCGATGCAGGTTGTACTAAAATCGGCGCCTCAGTCAACAATGTTTTCAATCTCTCAAAACTCTGTTGACATCTCTCAGTCCATTCAAAGTTGACATCTTTACGCAACAGTTTCATCATCAGGGTAGCAATCATGGAAAACCCATTAACGAACCGTCTGTAGTACCCTGCTAAACCCAAAAAGCTCTTAACTTCAAACACATTTCTTGGCAGTTTCCACTCCACAATAGCCGAGATCTTACTCGGATCAACTCTAATACCATCACCCGACACAATGTGTCTTAGGAATCCGACCTCTCGGAGCCAAAACTCACTCTTGCTAAATTTGGCATAGAGCTGCTTGTCTCTTAAAGTCTGCAAAACAGTTCTCATGTGCTCTGCATGGTCACTTTCATCCCGAGAATAAATTAATATGCCGTCAATAAAAATAACCACAAATTTATCCAAATACGGTTGGAAAACACGGTTCATTAAATCCATAAAAATCGCAGGAGCATTCGTTAAACCGAACGGCATGACAAGAAACTCATAATGGCCATACCTCATCCGAAATGCAGTTTCGGCACATCTTGCTCCTTAACCCTCAACTGGTAATAGCCAGACCTTAGGTCTATCTTAGAGAACACCATAGCTCCCTTCAGTTGGTCAAATAAATCATCTATCCTTGGCAAAAGATACTTATTCTTCACAGTCACTTTGTTGAGCTGTCTGTAGTCTATGCACAACCTCATCAACCCATCTTTCTTCTTCACACAAAGTACCGGAGCACCCCACTGTGAATAGCTTGATCTTGTAAAACCCTTGTCTGTTAAATCTTGCAACTGAACTTTCAATTCTTTCAGTTCCAATTGTGCCATCCTATAAGGAGCAACCTAAATACGTGCCGTTCTCGGAACTAACTCAATCCCAAACTCAACCTCTCTAACTGAAGGTAATTCGAGTAAGTCTTTTGGGAATACATCTGGATATTCGCATACCACCGACACTGATTCAATCTTTACCTCTGACTCTTGGGTAATCAACACAAAGGCGAGATAGGACTCGTATCCTTTCCTCAAGTATTTCTCGGCTACATAGTTGAAATTATCACAGGCAAGTTATTCGATCTACCTGATTCAACTCGAATGACATCTCCATTTTATCATTTCAATTCAATAAACTTGCTACCACAGTTCACTAAAACATTATGAGCCGTCAACCAAGCCATACCAAGAATCAAGTCAAATTTATCAAATGGCAACAGCATAAGATTTGCCGGAAAACAATGACCTCTAATTGTCAAAGGACAATTTCTACACACCTTGTCAACTAGCACATGTTTACCTAACGAGTTTGACACTTTTACTACAAATTCCATAGAGTCAACAATCATACTCATATTAGATGTCAATTTCATGCAAATGTAAGAATGGGTAGACCTCGGATTAATCAAAGGAATAACAGAGGTATCATGAAGAGAAAAAGTACCCATTATCACATCTGGAGATGATGCCTCTTTGCGAGCGCGAATGGTATAAGTCCTTGCAGGTGCCCGACCCTCTGGTCTCACAATAGGGTCTCGAGGCGTACCTCTACTACTGGTCCCACCTCTCGGGTTCTTTTGTGATACCCCTCGAAGATACATTGCTTGATCTCGCTTCTTGCTTTTTTTCTTTCTGCTCCCTCTTTGGACAATTCCGGATAAAATGGTTAGGTGAACCGCACTTGTAACAATTTCGATTGTTTCCCCAACACTCCCCAGTGTGTTGTCTACCACAACTTGGACACTCCAGTTTGGACTTTGGATTTCCCACACTTGTCATCGAGGTGGCTTGAACTTTTGAGCCCAAGTATGTGTTACCTCGATCTCGATGTGAATACCCAACTGATGCAGTCGTCCAAGGGTTCAACTCATTGGACCTCTTCGATTGAGCTTGGTATGATTTACTCATTGGCCTTTTTCTTGCATCTCGGGCCTCATTCACGGCTTTCCTCTTTTCCTTATTCAGTTCCTCAGCCTTACATACCCTATCCACTAACACCAAAAATTCTTTTAGCTCCAAAATCCCAACTAAAAGTCTGATATCTTCATTCAGCCCATCTTTAAACCTCTTGCACAAGATAGCTTCTATAGACACGAACTCTTGTGCATACTTGCTGAGCCTAACAAACTCACGTTCATATTCTGCCACAGTCATTTTTCCTTGCTTCAACTCAAGGAATTCTTTTCGTTTCTAATCCACAAATCTTCGGCTTATATACTTCTTTTGGAACTCTTCCAAAAAGAAGTCCCACGTCACTCTCTCCCTTGGAACCACCGACGTCAATGTTTTCCACCAATGGTATGCCGAGTCCCTCAGCAAGGACACGGTGCATTTTAAACTCTCTTCACATGTGCAGGAAGAAAGTTCATTAAATACCTACATTGAGTTCTCAAGCCAAAACTCCGCCCTCTCATGGTCATCGTCTATATTAACTCTGAATTCCTTGACCCATTGCTTCTGAATCTTATCTACCGAGGGCTTGGTTATTCTCACTAAATATATACCTTGAGGAGCCACAGTAACTGGCTAAGGTATTGGAGGGGGTGGAGGAGGTGGAGCATTAGGGTTCGCTCGTACATACTCCGTGTACCAATTACTCGTCATTTGGAAAAAGGCTTCCCGGGCCTCTTCTCCTTGACCCATAGTCTCGGGTACACTCTCTACAGGCGCGGTCCCTTGCGAAGAAGCCGATGCATTACTAGCAACGTCATTAGCAGTCGCTCAATCAGGACCCATTTACTATATATATAAAAAAAAACAAAGTTTAGAATTGTCAGAAGCCACCACACTATCAATTTACGCTTATGGCATGTATATCTAGACTCTTACACATGCTACAGTGGTTTGAGAATCGACTAAACCATAACTCTGATACCATTAAATGTAACACCCCTTACCCATATCCTACGCTGAAACTGGACACGAGGCATTACTGGACTTAACTCACTTGTTCATACAACTTTAGTCTATAAAATTTCAATCCAACTTAAAATTTCTCTATCACCATTAAAACATTCTGATTAAGGACCTACGAGGCTTTAAACATGCATACGGAGGGTTTCAGAACCCAACCAGAAACTTTTGTACACTTAAATTTTTTTACCTAAACAGGGGTCACACGCCCGTGTGAAATGGGACACGCTCGTATAGGCAGGTCGTGTGGTCACACACGCCCATGTCCCCAACCTGTGTGGGATTTATTTTCATTTCGAACCTACAGGGGTTTTCACACGGCCGGACACACGCCCGTGTTCTTGGCCCGTGTGCTCCATATGGCCTAGCATGCAGGGGACACACGGCCTGGTCACACACCCATAGGACTGATTGTGTGTCACACACAACCCAAACACACACCCGTGTGGACAAGAACTAGGCTATTTGCCAAACTCTTTTCACCACCCTAGTTCACACAACATAATTCCATTCAATAAATCACTAAGCAACTCAGATTTGCAATATACACTTCCATGAATAACTTCATCTTTTTATAAATTAGTAATAATAAGCCATCAACTATGGCCATATACAAAAAATTTCATCTTTAAAGGAGCGAACACACTCTTGGTCAAAATAACAAAACAATTCACCTAGTCTAGCCTTTATACATGCCATACTCAAAATACTAAGTCTAGATATACCGAGAGGAGCTGATAGTGTGGGTGATCTTCCAATTATCTTCGTATCCTGACCCGACTCTTTACACTATAAAACAAGGGAAAAGAAAGGGAGTAAGCTTTAAGCTTAGTAAGTTTACATGTAAACAATAAACATCAAAATATATGCTAATCGATAAATAGCATTACATACTAGGCAAGAACAATCCACATTCCATGATCTTGCTTACTCATTTCATCTCTTACCACATTCCCAACCACATCACAAGCCAAATGCTCTCATTATTTAACATACATCCCTACACTTATCACCACATGATCACATGAAACAACACTTACCAATTTCACAATAAGTCATTCCTAGTAATACCAAACACACAGTGGTTTCGTACTTAGCCCACCATTAATCTTTAAAAGGGTGGTATCGCACATAGCCCACCATCGAGAATATTTACGGTGGTATCGCACATAGCCAACCAAATGATATTATAAACGATGGTATCGCACGCAACCCATCATGAAAAAGTAATAAGGTGGTATCGCACATAGCCCACCAACAAGAATTATTAAGGTGGTATCGCACACAGCCCACCATTAATTTCTACGGGTAATATTCCACACTTACATATATATTCCAAAGTTCATACAAAAATTATTCATCATTTACCAAATTCAATCCACTTGAATCATAAGTGTTCTCAGTCATACAAATGCACCAATAAGTAACAACATGTGTATTTAAGATGCATCATTTACACATAAACTTACCTCGGTGCATAATGTGTTATGTTGTAGTTTAATCCGAAACCTTGCCTTTTCCCCTATCAAGGTTAATCTCGCGCTCTTCTTGATCTATATTAACAAAATTCACTCATTCAATCATTTTATGATTATAATACATCATAATCTCTACTTAGGCAAAAATGACCATTTTACCCTTATACTATGGCAAACTTACAATTTTGCCCCTAGGCTCGTAAATCATTTTTCATCATATTTTCTCATTAAACAAGCCTAGTTGAACATTTATTTCTCTTAGAACTTTATATTTTCTCATTAAACAAGCCTAGTTGAACATTTATTTCTCTTAGAACTACTCACAAATCCAACTATTTCATGCATTTATTACTAAATCACAACATTTACAGCTTGGTCCCATTTAGGTGTTTTCATGATAATACCTTTCACAAAAGTTGTTTCTCATCTCATTAAAATTCATTTTCTTCCATAAAAACTCAGCAAACAACATAAACATCCTCATTTAAAGTCTCTAAACTTTCAACCGTATTACAAATTAGTCCTCTCATTAGCTAGCTTAAGCTTTGAGGGTCCCAAAAAATACAAAAATCATCAAGAAAGACCTCTAAAATCACTTACTTGCAAGGAGATAGCTTGGCTGAAAGTTTGAACTCCAAAAACCTCTATTTTCTCTTCAATTTTCAGTGGAAGAAGAAGGGTGAATAGTGAAAGATGATATCTTTTCTTTTTATCTTATTTTATTCATCTTTTCATCACCTAATTTTACCAAATTTTGACCAAAAACTTAATGCCCTTGTCTCCTTGTCTCTATGGCTGGCCAACACACCTATAATGGCCTAATTGCACTTTAAGGACCTCCAATTTAATATTCTATGGCTATTAGACACCTTCACCTTGAAAAATAGAAGTTTTGCATTTTAAGCGATTTAGTCCTTTTACACAATTAAGCATGCAATCATTAAAATTAAAGCACCAATATTTTCATATAGCCATATATTAATGCCATAACACATAAAATAACATCAAAATAATTTTTCTCAACCTCGAATTAGCGGTCTTGAAACTACTATTCTGACTAGCCCCGAAATCGGGCTGTTGCAACCATTTTGATTCAATAGTTTTCCCGACATTAGGGGGAGAGAAATAATAACTTGTAATGAGTTAAGGGGAGAGTAATTTGAACCAGAAGTTCACCAAGGATAACTCATTACAAGTTAATTGTTAGATGTATTTACAAACTTAATGAGAATAACCAAGTGTTATATACCATCTAATATTTTAATTTAAATCAAAGTCTTAGTAGGACAATCAGTTAGAATAAATAATAGATTGATCAGTTCCTAAAATGAAATTTCTTCTAGATGGTCATATAGTGGAGGCAATTGCTCCGGAAGAGACTCAAGACATAACTAATAAGTAAAACTTTGGAAGAGATTCGGGTACTTAAAATTGAAGATTAAAATAATGAAAATAAGAAATCTCGATAAGTTATGTCAATTCGAGAAAATGTGGAACCGAATAATAAAAGTGCTCTACAATGATTTTGCATGCAATATTCTTATTGAAATAATGAAATAAAAGGAGGATCTTGAATAAATCTATTGAGAAATATAAATATGAAATAAATGATCAAAATAGAAAGACGCAATTCAAGTATAATTAAATTCGTGGAGTTTTTGGACTAGTAGTCCAAATATTTAAAGGTATAAAGCTAGTGAGGGTGCAAATGAAGTAGTTTTGCAAAAGTGGAATAAAAATATGAAGTTTTTCGCTAAGTCTTGACATTGATTATGAAAAGATATAATATTCTTTTGTGGTAGATGCAATAACCTTTAGATATATTATTATGACAATTTATAAAAGATTCAACTTGCGTCTAATGGTTGTTGTTACAACCTTTTATGAACCATTATTTAGTAAATTTTATATTAAAATCCTTGAAGGATTTAGGATGCTAGAAGCATATTGAAATTCTCGAAAAATTGTTCATTAATATGAATGGAAATAATTTGAACATATGTGGTAAATAATAGTTGATGGAGGATTATAAAATGATCCAAAAATACCTATTTGTGTTTTTATATAAGAATCATGATTAAAGTTTGTTATGATTATTGTTGAAACTTTTGAAGAAATCAAAATATATTTCCCCCCAAATTTTCCCTCACTCATGACTTTTAAAAGAATAGTGATATAAATGCTTAGTAGATACATTCAAATAGTCATTTGAAAGACTAGTAGTATTTGAGATTTAATATGTAGAATATGAGAAAATATGTGATGTTTTCATGAAAGTGAGTAAATATGCATTGTACGCTTTTTCCCTTAATTGAGGTTTTGTCCCATTAGATTTTCTTTGTAATGTTTTTAATGAGGCGGCATATTATGCATATTATAGATACGTGTACTCTTTTTCCTTCACTAGGATTTTCTTTTCCCACGAGGCTTTTATCTTAGTAAGGTTTTAACGAGGCACATTATCTACCAATGGACATCTAAGGGGGAGTGTTATGAATATCTTATAAAGTGGATATCCATCAAGATCAAGATAAGTTTTGATATACTTTAAATTCTTATTGTCATTAGAAGTCGATCTCTACATCATTTATATTTCGTATGCCTATAAATAGAGACTTAGGAGAAGCTTTGTAAATATTCCGATTGATAAATAAAATATGCTTTCTCTTTTGCTCTCCCGTTTTCTTTATTCTTTACTCTCTATCTATTTATTTTATAACATTTTTAAAATTTTATTTCACTTTATGTAATACTTATGAACACGTTTCATAAAATAAATAATCGTCGTTTATTTTAAGTAATAAGGCAAATTCATATTAATTATTAATGTCTATTATGGCTACTCAATTATAAATTTGGGTTTAGGGTCAGATTTATTGTAACACCTCTAACCTGAAACCGTCACCAGATTAGAGTTAAGAGGCATTACCAGACAATAGGATCATTTCACAACTCATTTACGACACAAAGTCAATCGTCATCATTGATACGAGCACGCCTGGGGCGCCAACGAATTCCATGTTAATGAAGCTCGACTTCAATGCCCCAAGTGCCGTGAAGCGGATATGCACTCTAGTGCACATCCAAATTGAGCCGAATTAGTTCATTTGAGCTCAATTTAAGCTCACCCGAGCTCATTCCAACTCATTGAGCTCGTTATTAGCTCACTCTTAGCTCATTTTAATTAGTTAATTGTCGGAATAAAAATTAGTTAACTTAGTTTGAGTTAATTAAATTGCTGGAATGAAATTTAATTAATTTAGTTTATGTTAATTAAATAATTTAATATGTGCTAGTGTTTGCGTGTTTTAATATGTTTGTGTTAGCCATAGCCAAATTTAATATGTCTTGTTTTAAGACTTTATTAAATTTGTTTTAGCTTAGTTTATTTGTTAATTAAGATGTCTAATTTTTATTAGTATTTGTTTCGGCTGAACATACATTTGAATTAAAGGTTCTAGCATTTTCTTTGTAGGTACATTGACCATGGGACGACACACATCAATTGAAGGAGAAGGAATATGCAGCCAAAAACAAATTTCAAATTCATTTAAATGGAAGCATAAATGAGGACACATGGTGGGCTGAATTTTAAATCAATTAGCAAACATTATGGAGACAAGCTTTGTTGGTACGGCAACAATGGAAGCATGGAGTTAATTTTAAAATCATTTAAGGAGCATGGTGGACATGAAACATGAGAATATGGGGTTGAATTTTAAAGCTTAAATGGAGGCATGTTGTGGAACGGCCAAGCACAATTGGAATCAAACATGGACGACATGACAAAGAAAATTGAAGTGGAATTTAAAATTGAAACATGCTAAGCACCTTGACGTGGGCATAATTGTTTATTCAATATTGGAGACATGCCATGGAATCATGCTTACATCTCTCCAATGTATGGACGGCTATTTATGGAAACCTTGGTGGAGTAAAAAATTGAGTTTTGTTTATTGTGGGTGAGCATGGATTAAGAGACATGTGCTAAATTGAAGGTGCATGGATGGCAAGCATAAACAAGGGTGGGAATATGGACGGCAATAAAAAGTTGAATAAAATAATCAAGCTTTATGACCACATTATGGAATTAATGTTGAATAAAATAAAATAATAAGATGTAAATGCATGAGATTTGAGTAGTGATGGACGGCCATGGAATATTATGGAGAATTTTAAATAGGCAAACATGATAAGGTGGATGGATAGTATGGATTAAAACAGTGGTGGTCACAGTAATGCTTTTTCCATGTGTGAGAATTTTTTTTAGTTTCTATAAATACTCTATTTCTTTTCAGTTGTAGAAAATGCAGAATTTTGATGAATGAAATTTTATGAACTTTGTTCATTTGAGTGAGTTTATCTCCTTTTCGGTTTCGTACAAGTTTCGTTAGACTTATCAAGCTTGCTTGTGGCGTCTTCGACTTGTTTAAACTTATCACCAATTTCGTTTGGTGTGGCGTTCATCAACCTATCTCCATCTATCCACCTTAACGATATAAGAAACGGGGTGACACTGTTATATAGTGTTGAATCTTTCTTAAGTTAAGTTCGTATTTCCATTTCCATCATCCATTCCATTTATCTACCTTAAACATTATATAATCCGGGGTGCCACTCTTTAGTGTTGAATCGTTTCTTGTTTAAGTTCTTTTATCCATCTCCATTAAATTATCCTTTTATCTATTTTATTTTTATTTCATTCCATCAAACCGAACCATCTTCTATTTTATTCACTTAAGCTTCCGTAAACTCATTTATATTTTTCGATTGTTTTCCGAAGGCTTGTTTCCTCCTAGTAGACGATTGGGCAATTCATATACGTTTTGACTCACCCCGAGCCGGTTTGTATCAATCATAATAAATCAAACTTAAGCGATTAATCCCTTATTAAGGTGTATAAGACCTTAAACATATGCTAGAGAGGGGTTGGGACTAAACCGAAGTACATAAAGAAACTTATCGGAAATTTAAAAATTTTTTAGGTTTCAAGGGATACACGCCCGTGGGGGTAGGCCATGTGCCTCCCATGGCTGCTAAACACAGCCGTGTGTCCTCCCCGTGGTCGAAACTAACCTTTGCTCCACGGCCATCAACCACGCCCGTGTGCCATGGCCGTGGTCGATCCTGTCAAAAACCACACGGCTATCAGGCACGTCCGTATGCCACGGTCGTGTGCTCCTAGGCCATGGACTGACTTACGCCCACGGTCATTAGGCACGCCCGTGTGCCACAACCGTGTGGCAAAAATAGGCCATTTGCAAGGCCAAAATGCCACCCTCATGGGTCAATCACTACAAGCACACTTAAGCATGTTTATACACACATTTTGGCAACCATTTCCTATCATATGATCAATCTATCAACTCATACGAATTCACTTTCAAACATATCAACTTATAAGCTAACATATACAACTTGAACACATTCAATACTAAACATTATTCCTTCTCCATTTCACTAAATCATACTAGCATTTTACCTACATAAAGTTACCATTGATAAATCATTCTCTTCAACCACAAAACATACAAAAATATGCCTCATATAACAAAGCCATTCATGCTTGAAGCAACCATATATTTAGCCATATCACATGGCTAATTACACACCTCAAATATGTATCAAATAACTAGCCTATGCATGCCATATTTCAACTATATACATCTTCACAAAAGTACCCAAAATAGATTGACGATAGTGTGATTAAGAAGCTGATGATCCCCTTATCCAAGCTAGCTTTACTGACACTGTAAACAGAGAAACAATCACACAGTAAGCTTTTAAAAGCTTTGTAAGTTCGTAACAAAATACATTAAATCAAAACATATCATCACGTAGATTATTTCACAATCAAATATCTCATATCATCCAAAGCTAGTAATTTCAATTAGCCTTCCATAAACTCATTCATAATTTCATCAACCACATAGGTTCCGAACGTACCTTAGGCAACACTTAGTTGTCAAATATTTATGCTACTCAGTACTCATGAATCACTTCGATCAACATTCATCCCTTCTTCAGTTTATTCGCACACTTAGTGCCTAAATAGTTAACCAAAGCTTAATAAGCATCGCACACTTAGTGCATCCATATCAAACCGATCTTGAATCGGTATTGCGCACACAGTGCCAACCATAAAGCCAAAGCTTATATTACACCGCACACAAAGTGCTATTTATCTTGGTCACATTTCCAAATACGCACACTTAGTGCCATTTAACTCAATCTATCACATAGCATTCACATTTCAACAATATCATACCATTCATTTCATAACCTTAAACATAACTATATACACGTATTATGTTCGAACTTACCTCAGACGTCAAAATACCAAAACGGTTGATTAATCGAGCACTTTCTCTTTGCCTCGATCTCGATCTGAACCTCTCCTCTCTTGGTCTATACACATTCAAATTCAATCCATCCAATCACCAACTCATTCAATTTAGTCCACACACACACATTTAGGGCATTTTCCAAAATAGCCCTCACATTTTCACATTTCGACACTTTAGTCCCTAATTCACAAAATCATCAAATTCACAAAATTTCACCTAACACAAGCTTAGCCGAATTTTGCTTGTGTTCATACAAACCCTCACGCTTCATTTATTTCATATTTTAATCCTTCAAAATGCTATTTTCTCAATTTAGCCCTAATTAGCTAAATTCATCTAAACTCCAAGAACAAAACATGTTAATTAAACACATATCTTTCATTTTAACACTAACACTCATCACAAAGCTCACCATTTCATCAATGGCACATTTCATAAACATCATCAATTCACAAAATTTGAGCATGGGTTTTGTAGAGCACAAAGCAACGCTTACAAAAACATAGAAATTATTAAAAATCGAGTCAAAACATACCTTGAATTTGAATCAAAAGCTAGCCAAAAATACCAAAGCTAAAAACCCCTCTTTTTTTCTTTCTAAAATCGGTGGAAGAAGATGAATACTTCCACTATCAATTTCCTTTTTGTTTTATTATTATTAACATTTTACTCATTTGCCCTTTCATTAATCATATAAAACAAATATTTATTAAGGCTAATTTGTCATTTAGCCATCCACTATCTTTACTAATGGCTTAATAACAACATAAGGCCTCCACCTTAAAAAGCCAACAACATTTAAGTAATTAAAAATCAGCACATAGCTTTTACACTTTACGCAATTAAATCATTCTCTTATTTCGGCACACAGTCGATAAAATTACCACACAGAATTTTCACACGGACTATATCACATACTATTCACACAAAAAATAATATTAAATTATCATTTCGACCTCAGATTTATGGTGCCGAAAACACTGTTCCGACTAGGGTCTAAACTAGGCTGTTACAACTCTCCCCCCTTAGGTATTTTCGTCCCCGAAAATCTTACCAGTGAATAATTATGGATGTTGCTCTCTCATAACGTTCTCAGGCTCCCACGTAGCCTTTTCAATTCCATGTTTGTGCCATAATACATTTACTAAAGAAATTTGCTTATTTCTCATCTCTTTGGTCTCCCATGCCAAAATTCAGATCGGTTCTTCACTATATGACAAATCTGACTGAATCTCAATCTCAGTAGGAGCAATCACATGAGACGGGTCTGATCTGTACCATCGTAACATCGACACATGAAACACGTTATGAATCTTTTCTAACTCAGGGGGTAATCTCAATCTATAAGCAGCCGGCCCAACTTATTCAAGAACCTCATACGGTCCGATGAACCTCGGACTCAGCTTTCCCTTACGGCCAAATCGAAGTATTTTCTTCCACGGAGACACTTTCAGAAACACTTTATCACCAATTTCGAATTCAATATCCTTTCGTTTCAAATCTGCATAAGACTTCTGACGATCTAAGGCTGCTTTCAAATTGTCACAAATTACTTCTACTTTTTATTTAGTCTCTTTTATAAGATCAACCCCGTGAATTTTATTCTCACTCAGCTCGGTCTAATACAATGGAGTTCGACACTTTTGACCATAAAGAGCCTCATATGGTGCCATTTTAATGCTAGATTGAAAACTATTGTTATACGCAAACTCAATCAATGATAAATGCTTTTCCCACGTACTTTCAAATTCAAGTATGCAACATCTCAGCATGTCTTTGAGAATTTGAATGATTCGCTCAGATTGACCATCCGTTTGCGGATGAAAAGTAGTACTGAAATGCAATTTCGTGCCTACAGCATCTTGCAATTTCTTCCAAAATCGCGAGGTAAATCTCGGATCTCTGTCAGACACTATAAATAACGGTACTCTGTGCAATCTCACAATCTCATCGATATATAGTTCAACTAACTTATCTAAAGAATAATCGGTTCTCACCGGAATGAAATGAGCTGATTTCGTCAATCTGTCCACTATCACCCAGATTGCATCTTTCTTACTCAGAGATAAGGGCAAACCCGACACAAAGTCCATCGTAATTCTCTCCCATTTCCATTCAGGAATCATAATCGGTTGTAACAAACCAGACGGAACTTGATGTTTAGCTTTGACTTGCTGACAAACTAAACATTTCGACACAAAGTCAGAAATGTCTCTTTTCATACCATGCCACTAATAGAATTGTTTCACATCATTATGCATTTTCGTACTCCCCGGATAAACAGTCAAATGACTATTGTGAGCTTCGTTCAAAATCATTGAGATTAACTGAATTTATCGGAACACAAATTCAGTCTCTATATCTCAAACAATCATCACTACCAACTCGATATTCTGATTCAACATTCAATTCACCTTGAGTTCGTTTAGCCATCATTTCAACATCATTTTTCTGAGCATCACAAATCTGCTGTATAAACATCGGCTTTACTTTCAATTCAGCTACAATCACACTATCATCACATAGATCTATCTGATTACTCATAGCTCGCAAAGCATATAACGATTTTTGACTCAAGGCATCAGCTACAACATTAGCTTTACCCGGGTGGTAATCTATCACAAGTTCGTAGTCTTTCAATAATTCTAACCATCTTCTCTATCGCAAATTCAAGTCTTTCTGAGTCATCAAGTACTTTAAACTCTTATGATCAGTATAAATATGACATTTCTCACCAAATAAGTAGTGACGCCAAATCTTTAATGTAAACACAATCGCAGCTAACTCAAGGTCATGCGTTGGATAATTCTTTTCGTGCGGCTTTAACTGTCTCGAGGTGTAAGCAATGACTTTCCCTTCTTGCATCAGCACACAGCCCAACCATTCAACGATGCATCACTGTAAACTATGAACTCTTTGCCTGATTCGGGTTGAATCAAAACTAGTGCTTCCATTAACAACACTTTCAACTGTTCAAAACTTTGTTGGCACTTTTCTGACCACTTGAATCTAACATCCTTCTGTAGCAATTTTTTCAATGGAGTCGTAATCATCGAGAAGCCTTTCACGAATCGTCTATAATATCCCGCTAGTCCCAGAAAACTACGGACTTCAGACACATTTCTCGGAGGCTTCCACTCCAAAATAGCATAGATTTTACTCGGATCAACTCTTATTCCCCTAGCTGATACAATATGTCCCAAAAATCCAACCTCACGCAACCAAAATTCACATTTACTAAACTTTGCGTATAACTGCTTCTCACGTAGAGTTTGTAGCACAAATCTCAAATGCTCAGCATGCTGCGTCTCATCACACGAATAGATCAAAATATCATCAATGAACACCACCACAAAGTGATCCAAACACGGTCTGAATATCCGATTCATTAGATCCATAAACACTGCAGGAGCATTTGTTAGTCCGAAAGGCATCACTAAGAATTCATAATGTCCATACCTCGTTCTAAAAGCAGTCTTCGGTACATCAGATTCTTTAACTCTTAACTGATAGTAACCAAATCTCAAGTCTATCTTTGAAAACACTGTAGCTCCCTTCAACTGATCAAACAAATCATCAATACGAGGCAACGGATATTTATTCTTTATCGTCACTTTGTTTAACTGTCGATAATTGATACACATTCTCATAGTTCCATCTTTCTTTTTCACAAATAACATAGGGGCTCCCTGGGGTGAGAAACTTGGTCGTGCAAATCCTCTATCAGTTAATTCTTGCAACTGCGATTTTAACTCTTTCAATTCTGTTGGTGCCATTTTATACAGAGCTATAGAAATTGGAGTGGTTCCCGGCACTAATTCAATACCAAATTTCACTTTTCGAATTGGAGGTAATCCCGGCAGCTCTTCAGGAAACACATCTGAAAACTCACATACCACAGGCACAAATTCAACTTTCTTTTTCGACACTTTTGTATCAATCACATACGCTAAATAAGCTTCACAACCTTTTCTCACATAATTCATAGCTTTCATTGCAGATACAACAGCTGGTAATCCTTTCATATCATTGGATTCAATTCAAACTATCTCATCATTTTGACTATTCAACTCAATACTCTTTCTTTTACAATTCACGATGGCATTATGCAGAGTAAGCCAATCCATACCCAGAATGGTAGTAACATCAAATTGGCCAGAAAACATATATCACGAAACATCAATGGGCAATTCTTGTATATTTTATCCACCAAAAACACACTTGCCTAAGTGGTTCGACACTCTAACCACAAATTCAATAGACTCAACAGGTAGAGTCTTATTCAATACTAAGTTCATACACACATAGGAATGAGTTGATCTTGGATCTACAAAAGCAATGACATTAGTATCAAATAAAGTGAAAGTACCAGTGATGACGTCTGGAGATGATGCTTCCTCTCGTGCACGTCTAGCATAGGCTCGAGTAGGTGCACTGTCTGACTTTCGCTCACATTTCTGTTGTTTCTGAGTAGTCTACCTCTAGCCGTCACATTACTTGGTCTTTCATTCTGAACATTTTCCTCTTCTACCATCCCCGGGCAATCTCAAATAAAATGATCTCGGGATCCACATTTATAACAAACTCTATTGTTGTACTTGCCCCAGCACTCTCCCACATGTCGTCTTCCACATTGTCTGCATTCAGGTTTGTTACTCTTAATGCTACCAACACTTGATTCATTCGGAGCTTGAATTCGTAAACCAGTACTTTGTCTCGAACGATCTCTACTTGGATGTCCAAACAAAACATTTGAACGATTGCTTGCATCTCTATATCTCTTCGCTGAAGATTGAGAGAACTTATTCATCGATCTCTTTCTTTCATCACGAGCCTCAGAATCGACTTTCTTCTTTTCTTTACTGAGCTCCTCAGCTTTGCATGCTCTTTCAACTAACACAACAAATTCATTTATATCAAGTATCCCAACTAACAATTTAATGTCTTCATTCAATCCCTCTATGAAACATTTGCACATAGTAGCTTCGGTCGAAACACATTCTCTTGCGTATTGACTCAATCTTACGAATTCCCACTCGTACTCAGTAACAGACAAATGGCCCTGTTTCAATTCTAAAAACTCTTTACGTTTCTGATCAACGAAGCATTGACTGATATACTTCTTTCTGAACTCAGCTTGAAAGAAGTCTCAGGTGATTCTCTCTCTCGAAACCACAGACATCAATATTTTCCACCAGTTATAAGTAGTGTCCCTTAACAAAGAAATTGCACACTTAATGCACTCATCAGGACTCAACGACATCTCATCGAATACTCTGATTGTATTCTCAAGCCAAAACTCGGCTCACTCAACATCGTCATCAGATGTGGCCCTAAACTCTTCGGCCCCATATTTTCGAATCTTGTCTACCGATGGTTTATTCAATCTGATCGGATCTACAATTTGTGGCACAACAGGTACTTGTGGGGGTGGAGGTTGTGGAGCAGCCGGATTTGTTCGAACGAACTTCGTAAACCACTCACTCATCATTCGGAAGAAGGCTTGCTTAGCCTCTCCTCCCTCACCACTATCATTCGGCCTAAGTGTGGCCAGCGCTGTCCCTTGAGCGGGAGCAGGCGCATTGCTTTCTACATCATCAGCAACTGCTTGATTGGGGTCTATTACTATATGAAAACACACTTTCAACTGTCAGAATTCATTACACTATCGCAATTTCATAATATGGCATGTATAGCTAGACTCGCACACGCTATGTTAGTCTAAGAATTAACTAAATCGTAGCTCTGATACCAATAAAATGCAACACCCCTAACCCGAAACCGTCACCGGATTAGAGTTAAGAGGCATTACCAGACAATAGGATCATTTCACAACTCCTTTATGACACAAAGTCAATCGTCATCATAATACATCAAACTTAAGCGATTAATCCCTTATTAAGGCGTATAAGACCTTAAACATATGCTAGAGAGGGGTCGGGACTAAACTGAAGTACATAAAGAAACTTCTCAGGAATTTAAAACTTTTCTAGGTTTCAAGGGATACACGCCCGTGGAGGTAGGCCGTGTGCCTCCCACGGCTGCTAGACACACCCGTGTGTCCTCCCCGTGGTCGAAACTGACCTTTGCTCCACAGCCATCAAGCACGCCCGTGTGCCATGGCCGTGGTCGATCCTGTCAAAAACCACACTGCTACCAGGCACGTCCGTGTGCCATGGCTGTGTGTTCCTAGGCCATAAACTGACTTACGCCCACGGTCATTAGGCACGCCTGTATGCCATAACCTTGTGGCAAAAGTAGGCCATTTTCAAGGCCAAAATGCCACCCTCATGGGTCAATCACTACAAGCACACTTAAGCATGTTTATACACACATTTTGGCAACCATTTCCTATCATATGATCAATCTATCAACTCATACAAACTCACTTTCAAACATATCAACTTATAAGCTAACATATACAACGTGAACACATTCAATACTAAGCATTATTCCTTCTCCATTTCACTAAATCATACTAGCATTTTACCAACACAAAGTTACCATTGATAAATCATTCTCTTCAACCACAAACCATACCAAAATATGCCTCATATAATAAAGCCATTCATGCTTGAAGCAACCATATATTTAGCCATATCACATGGCTAATTACACACCTCAAATAAGTATCAAATAACTAGCCTATACATGCCATATTTCAACTATATACATCTTCACAAAAGTACCCAACATAGATTGCCGATAGTGTGATTAAGAAGCTGACGATCCCCTGATCTGAGCTAACTTTACTGACACTGTAAACAGAGAAACAATCACACAGTAAGCTTTCAAAAGCTTAGTAAGTTCGTAACAAAATACATTAAATCAAAACATATCATCACGTAGATTATTTCACAATCAAATATCTCATATCATCCAAAGCTAGTAATTTCAATTAACCTTCCATAAACTCATTCGTAATTTCATCAACCACATAGGTTCTGAACGTAACTTAGCCAACACTTAGTTGTCAAATATTTATGCTACTCAGTACTTATGAATCACTTCGATCAACATTCGTCCCTTCTTCAGTTTATTCGCACACTTAGTGCCTAAATAGTTAACCAAAGCTTAATTAGCATCGCACACTTAGTACATCCATATCAAACCGATCTTGAATCGGTACCGCACACACAGTGCCAACCACAGAGCCGAAGCTTATATTACACCGCACACAAAGTGCTATTTATCTTGGTCAGATTTCCAAATACACACACTTAGTGCCATTTAACTCAATCTATCACATAGCATTCACATTTCAACAATATCATACCATTCATTTCATAACCTTAAACATAACTAAATACACGTATTATGTCCGAACTTACCTCGGACGTTAAAATACCGAAACGGTCGATTAATCAAACACTTTCTCTTTGTCTTAATCTCGATCCGAATCTCTCCTCTCTTGGTCTATACACATTCAAATTCAATCCATTCAATCACCAACTCATTCAATTTAGTCCACACACACACATTTAGGACATTTTACAAAATAGCCCTCACATTTTCACATTTCGACACTTTAGTCCCTAATTCACAAAATCATCAAATTCACAAGATTTCACCTAACACAAGCTTAGTCGAATTTTACTTGTGTTCATACAAACCCTCACACTTCATTTATTTCACATTTTAATCCTTCAAAATGTTATTTTCTCAATTTAGTCCTAATTAGCTAAATTCATCAAAACTCCAAGAACAAAACATGTTCATTAAACACATATCTTTTATTTAACACTAACACTCATCACAAAGCTCACCATTTCACCAATGGCACATTTCATAAATATCATCAATTCACAAAATTTGAGCATGGGTTTTGTAGAGCACAAAGCAATGATTACAAAAACATAGAAATTATTAAAAACCGAGTCAAAACATACCTTGAATTTGAATCAAAAGCTAGCCGAAAATACCAAAGCTAAAAACCCCTCTTTTTTTCTTTCTAAAATCGGTGGAAGAAGATGAATACTTCCACTACCAGTTTCTTTTTTGTTTTATTATTATTAACATTTTACTCATTTGCCCTTTCATTAAACATATAAAACAAATATTTATTAAGGCTAATTTGTCATTTAGCCATCCACTATCTTTATTAATGGCTTAATAACAACATAAGGCCTCCACCTTAAAAAGCCAACAACATTTAAGTAATTAAAAATCAGCACATAGCTTTTACACTTTACGCAATTAAATCCTTCTCTCATTTCTGCATACAGTCGATAAAATTACCGCAGAGAATTTTCACACGGACTATATCACATACTATTCACACAGAAAATAATATTAAATTATCATTCCGACCTCGAATTTGTGGTCCTAAAACTACTGTTTCAACTAGGGTCTATACCGGGCTGCTACATTTATCTCATGCTCTGGCGTGATTGATCTCGACTTCTTATGGACTAGGTTTTTCTCAAGCTTGAATTTTCTTGATCTCAAGTATTTTTGGGCTTATTAGATTTTCTCGAGCTCAAACTTTTTTGAATTTAAAATTTTCCGGACTCAAATTTATTATAAACTCGAGCTTTCTTAAACTCAATTATGAACTCGGATCAAAAAACAAACTTTCAAATTTGGACTGTTTTGCAAATTTTAATTTCCAGCTACGTTTTGTATTCCTAAATTTAAAAATTACCATTTCAAATGCTCTGTTAAAATTGTCTGTTACATTTTTGCAAAATATATTGTACGCTATATTAAAAAGAAGAATATATAAAAAAAAAAGGAAAATATATTTTTGGGCAGAAAGGAATAGAAAATTCTGTAAGACTAGAATATGGGAAAAATAAAGGAGAAAACAAGTCAAAACAGGTTGGAAAATGTCAAAATAAATGTACTTTAGAAGAAGATATTATCTTGCTAATTTATTTATGAAATATTAAAAATTCAGTCATGATAATTAAAATACCTCCTTATAAAATCATATATTCAATGCCAATACACAGTCACAAACCATAATTCTAGATCACAATAAGCAGTTTCGAAGAAAAAAAAAAAACACAACAATAAGGCAGTTACTATAATAATAAGTTATAAATTAATTTCTTTCCCTGTCAAAAAATGACCAGCTTTCTAACCAAAATTTCTTCCACCTTCTCCCCGGAAACCGAGTCTAAACAAAATCTATCCAAACTCAAATCTATCATGGATAACGGCTTCAGACATTTAAAATATTCAAACAAACAAAAATCCACCAAACCCCAAAAATATTTACAAAATTTGAATAAAAAAACTGGCCACAACCAACGATTTCATGTGTTTGAAGTAGAGGAGAAAAATGGGTATCCTCCAGTTTTGGCATCGGCGGTGAAGGCTGATGCGTTGGTGGTGGAAGCGGTGGCGACACGCTCACATGAAGGACACATAGTGAGGGTGGTGGCGGGTAACTGCATGTAAAACGGTTGAGAAGTTTTCAAGGCTCTTAACTCCTGCAGTTCCTTTTGTAATCTTTTATTTTCTTCTGCCAGTGTCTCGCAACATCGCTTTAAATACTCACAATCTACCTCTGTTTGCTTCAATTTTGTCCTGTTTCAAAATATCACTATAAAATATAAATTCTCATACCAAAGAAAACGTACGAATATTATTTATTTTATTAAAAAAAATTTAAAAGTACCTTGCTCTTCTATTCTGAAACCAGACTTCAATTTGGCGAGGACGAAGATTTAATTGCTTAGCCAGTGCAAGTTTTTGCTTCTGAATCAAGTATTTAAAATAAATAAATAAATAATTTAAAGCAAAACCCAAGAGGCAAGCAAAGGAAATTTGGATTCTATGTTTGGACTTACAGGATTGAGTGTGCTGTGTTCTTTGAAACTTTCTTCAAGAAAGGCAGACTGTTCCTTAGAAAGCCTGAGTTTCTTCCGAGTTGAACCGTTGTCATCATCATCACTGGCTCTTGTGCTAGTTCTTTCTGTTTCAACTGCTTCCACCTCCACCTCTTTCTTTCCTCTTCTGCTTCCGTTTCTAATCCCAAAATCCATAGACACAGCGCTGTTAGGAGATGATACAGCCGCCTTTTCCTCAGCGTCATCCGCCACCGCCACCAACGGTAGACGGTTCACGTCTAAACCTCTTCCGAGTCCCTCCCAGGGATCCCTTTCTATCACCAATAACAACAATGCAAAAAAAAAAAGTTGGTAATTTTTCTTCAAGATGATTAAAGAACTATAAAAAAAGATGAATATCCTAAGATACCCAGATCTAAATACCCCCCATAAAATATCAATTCTGCTAGAAATACTCACGGTAGAAATACTCACGGTTATCTGTGAGCCAAGGAAGGTGAAGCTGAGAAGAAGACTGGGGACGAGGAACTGGGGAGAAAGGAAGAAGATCAAGCTGAAGAGGTGGATCTGAAGAAACCCTTTTCTCATCTCCATCCGTACTATTTTTGCCTTCAAAAGCATTGTCCTTATTCTCTTGTGATTTGAACCCATTCCCAAGCCCCATGCAAAACCCTAGATCCTTGCTTGATAACTTTGCAGTTTTGTCAAGAAACGAAAATGGCTTTGAAGGATCACCCAAGCTCAAGGCTAACTCCATTAACCCTTTTTCTTGCAAAAAGAAACCCCAGCGGAAACCAATAACTACTGCAAAGAAGAAGTCTTCGAAGATCTTGACTTTTTTTTTTTTTTGGGGGGGGGGGGGGTTTCCTTTGATTTGATGAAGAAAGATATATCCTGGAAAGAGAGTTAAAAAAGAAACCCTATCCGATCTTATTTAATGGAAACACACAACTCACCCCCCACCCCCCTTCTTCCTCTATGACACACCTTTTTTATTGGGAGTAAAGATTGACCGACAAATCAAGGTTGAAAAACACACGTGAATCTATATAACTATACACTGTTTCAAACACGAGACACACAGACAGAGAGAAAGGAGGAGAAAGAGAGAGAGTTAAGTTTTGTGAAGTCAAAGGGTTTAGAGCAAATTCTTTGATTATATTATAAACGAATCAACTGATGTTTAAGCAAACCTTCTGTTTTAGGTTTATGGGATACAGACAACGACGAGTCTTCTCTTCTCTTTTTCTTGTTTTAAATCAAGAAAGTGTCATTAAATACTTTGATGGGAAGAATTTGTTAATTAATGCAGAGATAACTTCACAATGCTTTTGTATTTATTGTGTTCTCACCAAACAATTAGGGCTAGAAAATCATCATTATCGTCATCTCAACATGAGAAAAGGATTTTTCATCCAACGGCAGGGATCATAAGATCTTATATTATTCTAACCCTTGACCCAATCTATTTGTTTTTAACCTCCTTTCTAACTAAAATTTCTTTCTATAATGTACACTTATGAATCATCATGAGGACGATATGAGGAGAATAATGATTAAATTGTGTTGTTTTACCCAACATAATTATACAGCATTAGAACTGTTTGTTTTCTTCTTCTCTTTTTCTTTTTCTTTTTTGTTTGTTTTCAAATGATAGGCAATTAATCCAGGATTTGCATTGCCGTTTCCCAGTAGTGAATTCAACAATTATTCCAATGATAAAAATTGAAATGAAGTGTGTAAGCCTCTAGGAATGTTGACTCACCAACCAAAACAGTGCAGCTTTACCAGTTTCTTCCTATGTGGCATTAACTAATTGGGTAAAACGATCCAGAAAGCCCTGCTTTTGAGTTAAGGCTGATGTGGAAACAGAGAAAAAAACACTGGAAAGAAAAAAGATGGTCAGATTAGAGATTAGCATGAGATTTTGACCAAAATCTGCTTTTTATTATGTTCATTCCAAGCAGACAAGGAGACATCTTTTACCATTTCAAAGAAAGTATTAGTATAAATGATAATAGTAATAATAATAAATAAAGGAAAGTCGCAAGACCTTGTTACTAAAGGTTGAGGTGCCATATATGAGTTTTCTTTTAAATAATACTGATTTTAAATTTCGATTTTTTTTTTAAGTTTTTTATTGAATGAATACTAATTGTTTTATGGACATATATTATTTGTGAATTTACTTGTATATATAAAGTCCTTAGAAATTACTTTTTTTATTATTCCAAAAATTAAACCATTTATATATTGTATTTATTATATAGTCAATTAAATTTAGCATAGTTATACTTCATATTATTTAAAATTTAATATATTCATATATTTATATTATTTTTCGTATTTAATCATGCATATTGGTCTTTGTAAAAAAAAAAAAAAAAACATAATTGTTTATCCAATAAACCTGAGTGTAGTAGTTGGAAAATTTGAAGCTGGAAGGGGTATGGGGATTTTGAAGAAAAGAGGGTAATTAAAATAGAGATGGAGAGTAGGTCAGATATGTCATGCGTTTGGGATCTTTGCAATTATTGAAGTCATGCAGGCTTTAATGATAAGTTGGAGAAAGGGACAGAAAGTGAGTGATATGATATGACTGAATTATGTGGTTTGGGCACATCAAATAACCGTAGGATAAATAAAGTTACCCGCACAAAACCATATAAAAATTGATTATCTTAAAAATTATGTGCGTTTATTTGTTATTCTCAATTAAATTAAAATTCAACCCATCATAAAAAATATATTTAATTAATAAAAATAAGTATTATTATATCAATTTATATGATGATCAATATTAGGATTAATATACTTTTTTGTCTTTAAACTTATAGCTAGTAGCTTTGATACTTGTATTTTTTTTTTTTTATTTCTCTTCAATATTTGAAGTTGTCAACTAGATTGATACGAACCCGCCCCGCGAACTACTTTGGCCAAGCTTATCCAGCCGAGTATTGCACTGTTGGCAAGCTGATCCTAGTTCATTTCCAGCTCCTCAAGCTCTGTCCAACTCAATTCAGTTTATTATCAGGATAATTTTTGTTTGACTCAGCTTATTAGAGCTCAACTCGGTTTGGCACAAGCTTGTTGAGCTTGATTTGAAATTATTTAATTACCATGCATTTTAATTTGCTGAAAATAAATGTGTTTAGTTTAAATAATTAAGTTGTGTTTAATAAGAAGCTTATTTAATTAATCTAGTTACTAAAATAATTTAATGGAGCATGAGTCTAAGTTTGTTTAATTCTGCTTCTATAATTAAACTAGTTGCTGCATTAATTGATGTCTTTACTTTTAGTTCATTTATTGAAGTCAAGCGTTTAAAGTGTTTGAGTTTAATTAGTGTTTAATTGTGTTTAATAAGTTCATTTTAATGTGTTTATTGCAGGTGTCTCTTCAGCTCACAACCGTTACATTTCAAGGCTATTACAACTTAATTGAAGTGGCTTTTTAGGTGATTTTTGGTTACAAACGAAGTGGTTGTTACAAGGGATGTTTAATACATCAATTAAGGAGTTTTAAGGAGCATTTTAACTCCTCTTAAATTCGGTAGCAACCTCTTTCACCTACCAGCAGTTTTTGTTCATTTAAGGATGAAAACTGTTAGAATTAAGTGACTCGAATCCTTATTTAAATAAAATACAATGGTAAAATAAAATAAAAGAAGAATCCCTATAGAACTACACTTATTTTATTTTATTTTAAATAAGGTTTTTTAAACCTTATTAAGCTCAATCAATTTGATATTGATTATAATAAGGAGTTTCGATCTTACTACACTCCTATTAGAATATGGCTTTACAAGCCTATAAATAGACATAGTCTATTCCTCTTGTAATTGATTTGAATTCGACATAATGAATTTTCTTCTCCTCTGCCCGTGGTTTTTTTCTCGAAAGGGTTTTCCACGTAAAATCTGTTCTTTATTTTTATTTCTCTTTTTTCTTTGCGATATATTTGCCATTACCGATGTTATATATTTTTTTCAAAAACAAGCATTCAAATCACCATTTAGTTGCTGGTGTCTTTTCAGCTAGCCAAGGGACAACTCAAGAGACAACTCAAGAGACTTTTTTAAAGCATTCAAGGATGATCATTCAAGCTGAATTAAAGTGAATTCAAGCATGAAGTTAATTGTTACAAGAATATCAAGAGTTTTGAGTTTAATTTCAGTTTTAATTAGCACATTAAGATGTGACCTTTCAGCTAGTTTTTCTACCCTTATAAATATGTGTAACTAGCCATTTTGAGTGGACTTTTGCCATTTTATCAATTTGAATGAACTTTGTTCAAAGAGTGAGTTTACTCCTCTCTAAATTCGTACGAGTTTCGGTCTTACTTATCTAGCGAAGCTAGTGGCGTCAATCGTTCTCTTCTTTCGAACTTATCACCAACCCGGTGTGGCGTTCGTCCATCTTTTTATACATTCGGTTCTTACTTTGGTAAGTAACTGGTCGAGGTCCATTTTCGAATTTCATCATTCACCTTAAACCAAATAGAAACCGGGGCGACACTTTCTAGTGTTGAATCGTTTCTCATGTTTAAGTCTGTATCTCCATTTCCATCGACTATCCTACACTTTATCTATCTACACTTCACTTGACTTTATTTTGTCCTACCAAACCGAACCTAACCATTCCATCTTTTAAAACCGATTTCTCCATCATCTATCAACCTCCATTCCTAACTTAAGCCATTTCTAAAAGAAAATCAACTAAAAGCTTCTGCCAACTTATTTCCAAAACTTCTAATTTTCGAAAGATCCATTACTCCTCGTAGACGATCGGGCAAACATTTATGACTCGAATCATCACCGAGGCGAGCTCGTATAATAGATAATTTTGATATCTAAGTTTGAATTTTATCAAGATTTAATAACAGTACTCTTTGGAGGTATTTATTAAAATAGTATTAAATACTTTTTTTTTAAGAAAAAAATATAAAACCAATTTTATTTATCAAAATTATATGAATTGAATAGTAAGAATTTTTCTTTTCTCATGTCTCAAATCAATATATTTGGTGACGATTTAGGCGGGACACAAAAAAAACTAAGCCCCAAATTGCTATCACCTATGGTGACTTAAGCATGGGAAAGCGAATTTTTTTGAACTTTGTTCTTTAAGCCCCAAAACCCCAACCAACACAACATTAAAATTGAACCAACCCTGTTTAATACCCCACCCAAAACTACTATATAGAACCCAAAACCTAAGCCCATCTCACATAAATCCTCCGCTAAAAAAATTCTTAAAAAATGAATTCAATCGATTTTAATTAAATAAATTATTAAAATTTTATAAAAATTTGAAAAAAAATATATAAACTCTATGCCCAAAAATTGATTATTTTTTTTATTTAAACCAATATATCAATCAATTTTCAGTTAGTCTGCATAAAAATGCAATATTTTTAAATAATGTAAAAAACTGTGGTCAAGTTTTGACTAAAGACAAACATCTTGATAGTGATAAAAAGAAACTAATTAAATTAAAGTTCTTTCTTTGGCCCAATTATCGATTAGAAGATTTAGCTTGTATGAATCGATATTGGTTTAATGCTAATAACGATTGTCGTTTCAGTATGATATGGATCCGTATGTATCCGCGTCTGAAAATTCGTTAATGGTACATTTTCCCCTATATTATGTATGCATCGTGTCGGGTATATGAAAACAAATAGATGGTCACAAGGATTGTCTTACATTTTATTCTGATACACGATACTAATTTAATGACATACATATCAATTAGATCGACAAATGAATCAACAAAATCCTCTTATTTGAACTCTAAAGATTTCTCTTTTGTAGAAATCTCTCACTCTTTTGTACCCCTATACGAATCAAATAGAAACCTGGATTGATTAATTTTATTTGAAAAAAAATGATAAATTTCATAACGAACTTAAAATCATCGTGTATATCAAATTGACTGGTATTATTATTACTGATCAGTAAAATTCACATTCAATAAAAGGGGGAAATTTTTTGGTTTTATGATAAAAAATTCATTCATCTCAGTTATTTTTTAAGAAAAAAAAAGAGAAGAAAACAGGGGGTCTGTTGAATTTCAAATAGTTAGTTTCACCAATAAGATACAAAGACTTACTTCACATTGGGAATTGCACAAAAATTACTATTTATCTGAGAGAGGTCTACGTAAAATTCTAGGAAAACGTCAACAACTGTTATCTTTTTTTATCAAAGACAAATAAAATACGTTATAAAGAATTAATTGGTGAGTTGGATTATTCGGGAATTAAAAAATCGTTAATTTGCAAATTTTGAATTAGTCGATTTATTAGATTTTCATTTTGATGTACTTGTTTTCGTTTTCAACAATTCATGTAAGAATGAATCGAGGAAAAACTTATGAATCTATCAGCTACAGAAAAATACCTTATGATAGTCAATATGGGGCCTCACCACTCATCAATGCATGGTGTTCTTCATTTCATTGTTACTCTAGATGGTGAAAATGTTGTTGACTGTGAACCAATATTAGGTTATTTACACAGAGGAATGGAAAAAATTGTGGAAAACCAAACAATTATACAATATTTGCCTTATGTAACGCGTTGGGATTATTTAGCCACTATGTTCACGGAAGCTGTAATACCCCGAAAATTTTTACAGTAAGATATTATCTTTGATATAGTAAAATAAGGAAGTAAAGCGACAAAAAGGGAAATTTTGAGTTATGACAACATTGAGAAGTATATTATGATATATTAATTCAAGAAAGGACTAAATGGTAAAAGTGAGAAAAATTTTGTTGTCTAAGAGTAAATATTCAAAACTTGAGGGGTTAAAATGTAAATATAAAAAAGTTGAAGGGCCAATAGTGAATATATTTTAAGGGTGGAATGATCTAGAAATTAAGGAAAATGAATGAATTAGGACCAAATTGAATAGGTAAAAAATTATGAGGGACTAAATCATAATTTTACCAAATTATGTGATGATTCAAGGATGGAATTTTAAAAGATCACAAAAGCCAAATGGTCAACTGGAAGAGAGAGAAATCTAGAAAGTAATGATGATGTTGATGATATTTTATAATTATTTAATTAGATAAATAATATTTTATTAATATTTTAATGAGATATTTTATTATTCTTTTATTTAGTATATAAGGAAGGAAAGATGAAGAATTATCATCTTCTTTCCTATGCACCAATGTGAGAAGAAGAGAGAAAGAAAGAAGTTTTACTTTCTTTACAAATTGGTCCTTTCACCAAAAATCCACCATTTTCACTTAGAATTCAAAAGAATTACCATAGCCATCAAGAGAGAAAGATGACAATAAGACTATGGGGAGCAAGAATATCAAGTTTCATTCAAGAAATAGAAGCTGGAGGAGAGAGAAAATCAAGTTAAAGATTGAAATCAATAAGACAAGGTAAGAACATCAAGATTTCAATATATTTTTAAGTTTGATATTGTGGAAAAAGCATGGAAATGATGTTAATGTAGAGTTTTCTTATATAAGGTTTTATGTTCTTGATATGTTAGTGAAGGAAAATAAGAGAAAGTGATGGGAAATATTGTAGAGAAAGGAAATAAATGTGTTACAAACTTGGTAATTAACATTTTGCACTAAAACAATTTTGGACAGTAGCAGTAGTCTAATTTTGAAAAATCACCAAAAATTTTAGAAATTGAATTAGAGGATGAATAAAGTATGGAATTAAAGCTTATTGAGTATAGTTTATTATAGAAGAAATGGGTAAGCAATGAAATTGTAAATCATGAGATATAATAGGTTTTGTGAGACAAGGTCAGAATGATTTCGGGTTCCCTTGTTTTGACTTTGGAAAATCATAAAAAATTGGAGGAAAATAATTATGGGTTATATTTTATATTATTAAGATACTTAATGACTCTATTTTCAAAAGAAACAAACGGTAACATTATCCAAATTCTGTACAATGAGATACTTAATTTTTAGTGAAGAGGGATCTGAACTGTCAGACAGCAGAACAAGGGTGACTTTAAAAAATAAACTGTACTTATTGGCTAAATAAAAAATTCTGACAATTTTATGGTAAGAATACATGTGAGTCTAGTTTCTAAAACATCAAGCAAAACTTAAATTGGAATTCTGTAGCTCAAGATATAAATAATTTAGTGACTATGATGCAAATGGACAACTTTGAATAAATTTATGAGTAAATAGTGAAATCATAGATAATATTACTTATAACCATGTTATATAAATTAAGGATGTGGAATGGAGAGGAGGAGGAGGAAAATATATATGAATATTCAGCTGTCATGGCTAATTTGCTTGTTCTAGGCTCAGGGATTAAATTGAATAAAAGTAAAACTTTATGGGCAATTTTGTAAAAATGTCAGAAATGACCAAATTGCATGAAATGGATTATTTTATTATTCGAATTATAAAATTGAATGAAATTATTAATTTAGATCAAGATCGGGTGAAAACATGTTTTAGGGATTAAATTGAAAAGTGTTGAAATTATGGAAAATTATGATATCTCATAGAATTCATGGGCTGTTATCAATATATATGAGAATAATTAGGCTTTAAATAAGGATTAAATTACAAGAATTTTATTTTTCTGAATCTAAGGATGAAATCGTCATTAATTAAAAGCTTAGGGGCAAAATGAAAATTTTGCCTAGAGCATTAATTGAATGTATCAGAATATGAAATGAATGAAAATGATGATCAAATTTATTTATAAAGATCCGGATGACTCAAATATGCGACTTGAGCGTGAAAAAGAAAAGACATCGGATTAGTGAAACTATATACATGAACAAGCAACGAAGTAAGTTCGTGCAACTTGAATTATATTCTTAAATGCTTGAAATGTATCTTATTGATGTGAATATGATTTGAATGTTCATTGTATGAAAGTTGATGAAACATTAATATATTTGATAAAAAGGGGGAAGAAATCTCGGTTGAATGAAAGGAAAATTCAATGGATCTCTGAAAAGGAATTGACAGTAAAAAGGATCTAGCCTGGACGGGTGATCCTATCCTGATATAAGCCCTCCCGAAGAATATGTGTGAAAAGGATCTAGCTCGGATGGGTGATCCTGATATAGCCCTCTCGAAGAATATGTGGAAAATGGATTTAGCCCGGATGGGTAATCCGAATTATGGTCTGAATTTAGCCTAGACTGGTAATTCAGATCCAAGCTCATTAGAGTAATTGTCGTTGCAGGGGATTTAGCCTGGATGGGTAATCCCGCTGTAAGAAATGAGGTTCGCGGGAGTGTGCTCTCTGGAAAAAGGGTATACCCATATGTGTACGAATTGACGGACCCGGGATTGTAAACTATAAGTGTACTACTGGAAATCCATCAAAATTCCGAGAAATTCAACGGGATAAATACAGAAAATGGCAAGTATTTGAAATCATGAAATTGAACTTGAAATATATAGAAGTGATAATTATTTGATATATTGAAATATGCCATGGAAAATACATGTATGTGAAACTTGCCTGATAATTATGCATATTCAAGATTATGAACTACTGGTGGAATAAATATACACTAAACTCATGAAAATGATGGTACATGAAATATTTTCATAATGAATTGAATAATTTATATTTATGAAGAAACAGCAAGAGAATGATATGCATCATGACATGTAAATATGAGACTATCTTTGATACGTTGATACAAGGAAAATTATGTATATTAGGACAAGTAATAAATTCAAGGGAGACATGTCGAGAAAATAAGTTTGTCAATATTAAAGTACGCTAACCAATGTAGGAAAATTTTAGGATTTTGCAAAAAATTCCTATGATTCTGGTTGGTTCCTAATGTATGTTTTGGGCTTCGAGGGCCAAATAGAGGGACTTTATGATTGTTTTCAGAATATGAATAGTACATGACTCATAATTATTCAAAAATGTTCAGTAAACTCAGGTAATGCCTCGTACCCTATTCCGGCAACGGATACGGGTAAGGGGTGTTACAAAAGCAATAATCGTAAATGGACCAGAACAGTTGGGGAATATTCAAGTCCCTAAAAGGGCCAGCTATATCAGAGTAATTATGTTGGAGTTGAGTCGTATAGCTTCTCATCTATTATGACTTGGACCTTTTATGGCAAATATTGGTGCACAGACCCCTTTTTCTATATTTTTAGAGAAAAAGAATTAGTATATGATCTATTCGAAGCTGTCACCGGTATGAGAATGATGCATAATTATTTTCGTATCGGAGGAGTGGCGGCCAATCTACCTTACGGCTGGATAGATAAATGTTTGGACTTCTGTGATTATTTTTAACAGGAATTGTTGAATATCAAAAACTTATTATGCGAAATCCTATTTTTTTAGAACTAGTTAAAGAGATAGGCGTTATTGGTGGAGAAGAAGCAATAAATTGAGGTTTTTCTGGCCTAACGCAACGAGCATCTGGAATCAAATGGGATCTTCGGAAAGTTGACATTATGAGTGTTACGATGAATTTGATTGGGAAATCCAGTGGCAAAAAGAAGGAGATTCATTAGCTCGTTATTTAGTCCAAATCATTGAAATGACGGAATCTATACAAAATAATTCAACAGGCCCTGGAAGGAATTTCGGGTGGTCCTTATGAGAATTTAGAAATCCGATGCTTTATAACAGCCCGATTTTAGGGCTAGTCGGAACAGTGGTTTTAGGACCACTAGTCCAAGGTTGAAGAAAATTATTTTGATATTATTTTATGTGTTATAGCATATTTATAAGGATGTATGAAAAGTTTGGTGCTTTAATTTTAGCAATTGTATGCTTAATTGTGAAAAAAAAGACTAAATCCCATAAAGTGCGAAAGTTCTAATATGCAAGGTAGAGGTGTCTAATAGCCATAGAATATTAAATTGGAGGTCCTTAAAGTGCAATTAGGCCATTAAGGGTGTGTTGGCCGGCCATAGAAACAAGGAGACAAGAGCATTAAATTTTGGTCAAGATTTGTTGAAATTAAGTGATAAAAAAATGAATAAAAAATATATCATCTTTTACTATTCATGCTTCTTATACCATCGAAAATTGAAGGGAAATTAGAGTTATTGGAGTGCAAACTTTCAGCAAAACAAATCTCATGCAAGTAAGTGATTTTAGAGGTTTTTCTTGATAATTTTTGTACTTTTGGAACCCCTAAAGCTTAAGCTAGCTAATGAGGGGACTAATTTGCAAAATGGTTGAAAGTTTATGGACTTACCATGAGAGTGTTTATGTTGTTTGTTGAGTTTTTATGGAAGAAAATGAATGTTAGTGAGTTAAGGAACAACTTTTGTGAAAGGTGTTATCATGAAAACACGTAAATAGAACTTATTTGTAAATGTTGAAATTGTGTAATAAATGCATGAAATAATTGGTTTTGTGAGTTGTTGTAAGAGAAATAAATGTTCAGCTAGGATTGGTTAATAAGGAAATATGATGAAAAATGATTTACGAGCCTAGGGGTAAAATCGTAATTTTGCCAAAGCATAAAGGCAAAAATGTTCATTTTTGCCTAAGTAGAAATTTTGATATATCATGAATTATAAAGTGATTGGATGAGTGAATTTTATTATTATAGATCAAGAAGAACACGGAAATAACCTTGACCGAGGAAAAGGCAAGGTTACGGACTAAGTCGTCGACTAGTACATTTTGCACCGAGGTAAGTTTATGTGTAAACGGTACATCTTTGATACATATGTTATTACTTATTGATGCATTGTATGAATGAGATTAATTGTGATTGAGATCGATTGAAATTGATAGATAGTGAGTAATTCTCGTACGAACCTCGGAATAGATATGTAAGTGTGGAAAAATATCCGTAAATATTCTTATTGGTAGGCTATGTGCGATACCACCATAATTATTCTTTTTGGTGGGCTGTGTGCGATACCACCTTATTATTTATTCACGATGGGCTGTGTGCGATAGCATCGTTTGTATTATCATTTGGTGGGCTATGTGCGTAACCACTGTAAATATTCTTGTTGGTGGGCTATGTGCGATACCACCCTATTATTGAGTAATGGTGGGCTGTGTGCGAAATCACCAAGTACTTAGTATTATTCCGAATGGTTTGTCTAAGTAAATGTTTCATGTGGCTTTGCAGTGATGAGTGTAGGATATGTGTGCAAGTAAAAGTAAGCAATATATATGTTATACGGGTGGAATATGGTAAGAGATGAGATGAGTAAGCATGATTATGAGAAATGTGAATTATTCTTGCTTAGTATGAAATGCTATTGATTGATTAACACATGCTATGATGCTTATTGTTTACATGTAAACTTACTAAGCTTAAAGCTTACTCCCTTTCTTTTCCCTTGTCTTATAGTGTCAAAGAGCCGGCTCAGGATACGAAGATAACCGGAAGATCACTCACAGTAACAACTCATTTCGGTATATTTAGACCTAACATTTTGAGTATGGCATGTATAGGGGTTAGACTTAGTGAAATGTCTTATTGTTTTGGCCAAGTGTGTAGGCTCTTTTAAGGATGGACTCTTTTGTAAATGGCCATATTTAATGGCTCATTATTATTTATATATATGAAAAGATAAGGTTATTCATGATTGTGTATGATGCATGATTAAGTTGCTTAGTTAATGGTTGAATGCAATTGATGTTGTATGAGTTAGGGTGATAAAAGAGCTTGGCAAGTAACTGTGTTCTTGTCTAGAGGGTAGGCACACGGGCGTGTGTCTAGGCCTTGTGTGACACACAGTCAAGCCCATGGGCGTGTGGCTGGGCTGTGTGTCTCCTGAACATTAATGTTACAAGTCAGTATCGACCACAGGCTAGACACATGGGCGTGTGCCTAGGCCATGTGCCCCTTATATGGTTGTTGACGTCATAAATAGAATACCCAGGTTTTCACACACGAGTGAGGACACGGGCGTGTCTAGGCCATGTGGAGGACATGGGCCAAGGACACGGGCGTGTATCCGGCAGTGTGAAAACCCCTATAGGTTCGAAAGAAAAAATAAACTCCACACGGGCTAGGGACATGGGCATGTGTCACCACACGGCCTACCCACACGGGCGTGTCCCAATTCACACAGGCATGTGGGCCTATTAAGGCAAGATTTTTCTAAGTTTATAAAAGTTCCCGGTTTGATTCTAAGACCCATCGTTTGCATGTTAAAGGCCCTGTAGGCCCATAATGAGGATGTTTTGAATGTGAATGGAAATTTTTAAGTTGGAATGAAATTTTATAGCCCAAAGTTGTATGTTCAAGTGCGTTAAGTCTGGTAAACCCTCGTACTCGATTCTAACGTTGAATACGAGTAAGGGGTGTTACATGCTTTGATCGAGAAAGGGATCCAGAATAGAATGGTTTTGAATATCGATTCATTGGTAAAAAAATATTCTCCCACATTTGAATTACCAAGACAAGAAATTTATGTGAGAATGGAAGCCCCAAAGGGAGAATTAGGAATTTTTCTGATAGGGGATCAAAGCGGTTTTCCTTAGAGATAGAAAATTCACCCGTCGGGAGATAGAAAATTCACCCGTCGGGTTTTATCAATTTGCAAATTCTTCCTCAGTTAGTTAAAAGAATGAAATTGGCTGATATTATGACGATACTAGGTAGCATAGATATCATTATGGGAGAAGTGGATTGTTGAAATGATAATTTATACAACAGAAGTAGAAGATATCAATTCCTTTTACACATTGGAATCTTTAAAAGAGGCCTATGGGATCATATGGATGTTGGTCCCTATTTTGACTCTTGTATTGGGAATCACAATAGGTGTACTAGTAATTGTATGGTTAGAAAGAGAAATATTTGCAGGAATACAACAACGTATTGGGCCTGAATACGCCAGTCCTTTAGGCATTCTTCAAGCGCTAGCAGATGGAACAAAATTACTTTTCAAATAAAATATTCTTCCATCTAGAGGCAATACTCATGTCTTAATAAAAATACTTAATGACTCAGATTTTTGAGCTCTCTCATTTCCAAGAAGGCTCCATGCAAATCTTGAAAACTTAAACACTTCATGTTCACAATACATCTGATATGTCGTATTTCGATAGGACTAATAGAGCCCTTTTCGCACTTGAAGAGTTTGTTATCTAGCAATTAGTTGTGTCTTTTATTTCCTTTCAGTACTTAGGAAAAATTGTATTGTAATTTGCAATTTTGAGTTTGTTTTACAATTTTCTGAATAAATTGTCAATTACATGTCTTGATAAACTTAATGGTGGCTTAAGATGTTTTAAGAGCTTAGTGGAGGAGAATGAAGAAGTAAATGAGCAAGAAGCAACAACGTTACAACCTTAGGAAACTGATGTTGCAACTTGAAGTGTTTTAACCCCAACCTTACAACTTTACCTATGAATGTCTCGATATTTCTTGCTTTTCATTAAACAAGGAGCCTGCCATTCAAAGTTGTAATGATCAACCTTTGATGTTACAAAATTGAGCCATTTGAAGTCAAGGTAGCGATATTGATGCTATGAATGTTGTGATGTCAGCCATAGCCCTGGAATGAAATAATCGAGCCAAGTCAAGAAAGGTCACAACATCCACCTATTAATGTCGCGACCTAGAACCCTTTTTATTGAGGATATCGTGACATTAGGCATGGAGGTTGTGACGTTGGGCTGGCAGAGTTGAATTCCAAAAGGGCAACATGAATAAACTTTGGGTCAAAGTTGCCATATTTAAGTTTAATGTTAGGGACAAATTTGTAATTGAATTATTATTATTATGCCTATAAATACCACTTAAACTCAACTAATTTAGAGGTTGTAAAGACTAGGGTAGAAAACATATTTTTACTTTTAATTTTCCTAGTTTTATGTTTTTATTTTCCTTTCTTTTTCTTTAGAATAGATTTAATTTTTGTTGTTAGTATTTCTTTCATTTGTGAAGACTTTATAAATGAGAGAAGATTAAACTTTTGCGCTCCACAAAGATCGACATATTTGAATGAGTATCTATCGAACCATTTACTTATATATTTCACATATCATGTGTTAGATGATATGCCTATTTGATTTTTGAGTTTTAATTATATTCTAATATTGTTTGTTGGTTGATTGCTAAATTACATTAATTTCTATGATTGATTAGTTGTTTGATCAATTACACTGAATTGCTTAATACACTAAAATCGAACGAAAAACAATTCAATCAACATAGGTGTATTAGCTTAGTTAGCGATTAACAAATTCATCGACCATTGTTTTTAGCATTTCAGAAATCTAAGGCAGTAAGAAGAAAGTTTAGTTTAAATAGTTTAATTGATGATTTAGATTTAGTCTTGATATATTTTCATATTTGGTTTGCATTGATAATTTCTGAACTTATTAGATTAATAATTGCTTGAATCATAATTAACTTGACAATCACATTTACCAATTTGACAATCCCTTGGGTTCAATCATTGGGATACTTTGTGTTCTATTGTAGTGGTTTTTAATAAACTAGACCTATCACACTAGCAGACACTACACTTCATTTTTATATATCTATATTGCATTGCTTGATGCACGCACGTCGAGACATTTAAGTTTTTGGTGCCGTTGTCGGGGATTGTAACGGAGTGAAATTGTGTTGTCAAGTTAATTGGTTGCTAGGAAATATTGATTAAAATATTAGGGGATTACATATTGCTTTTATTTTCCTTGTATTTTGTTTTCTTTTTGTTTTTTGTCTTTTGTTTGCCTTGTTAAAAACTGTGTTTAATCATGTTTAACGATGGTTATAGGTGAACGAGTGACCAATTTCGATATGGCAATTGGATAAGTTTAGCGAACGAAGATTTGATGGCCAATTGGAGCTATGATGGTGATTATGGAGGTTAAAGGTATTTAGACGCCTACATTTATGGTTCATGATGGATGTAACACCCCTATCCCGAGTCCGTCGCCAGATTAAGGTTAGGAGCGTTATCGGACAGATCGGAAACATTCACAGACAAAATCATACATTCAATCATCATTCTCAGACATAATGTCCCTTAAACGGGTCCTTGAGACCTTAATCATACTTAGAAGTCGAGTCAGGACAAAATTGAAACACATATGAAATTCCATGAAAATTTGAAACTTTTCTAAGATACAGGGGAGACACGTCCGTGGGAGGAAACTGTGTGCCCTCCACGGCTTCTAGACACCTCCGTGTGTCCATTCGTGTCTATATACTGACTTAGTCCCCACGGCCACCAGACACGGTCGTGTGTCCTAACCGTGGTCCTATACTGACTTCCTAAACACGGCCACCAAACACGCCCGTGTTAAGGCCGTGTTGGTTTTAAGCTACATTCTGCCAATTTACCCACGGTTTTAGGCACGCCCGTGTGCCACAACCGTGTGACATTATAGGCCATTTACAAAGCCAAAATGCCACCCATGAGGGTCAAACCTATAAACAACATATATCAATCCATTTCATTCACCTATGACCATCAAAACATACCAAATATCCAACCAAATCATGCATATTTGTCAACTAAGGTAATCACACTACAATCCATTCAATATTCATTCAATCTAACCATTCAAACCAATTCCAAACATACCAATTTGCATGATCAAATCTCAATTATGCTCAAGCACCAATCATCTATATACGTATATCTCAAATGTTCATTTGCATTAATGCACATACATACTTACCTTCCATGCTTATACAAAGCATATATATATCAACGTACCTGAAACGGATGTACATTCACGTATTTGTTCCTAGCTCGGAATTGTAATTCGTATCACAGATTTGCCTGTTGAACCATTAGGAATCTAGTAGGATACTCAGAAAGTTCAGAATAGTCGTACAATGCCAACGTCCCAGATGAGGTCTTATATGCACTTAGATATTGATGCCACTGTCCTAGAAAGGGTCTTACATAAATTAATACGATGCCAATGTCCCAGACATGGTCTTACACGTAGAACTCATATCGATGCCTACGTCCTAGACGAGGTCTTACACGTAAAGATCAAATCGATGCCAACGTCCCAGACGTGGTCTTACACGAAATCTCAAATCAATGCCAACGTCCCAGACGTGGTCTTACATGATAAAACAGAAACAGACACCTATGTCATGACAAAGTTAATCCTATCTATTCCTAGGTTCAAACGAGACTTCTCTAATATTGTCGCTATATCGACCTTATCTTGTAATTCATATACTCAACATCTCATAAACATTCATTACCATTATTAGTCATATGAACATTTACAAATTCTTACAAATACGTTTATTTGCATAATGACTTACCTCAGATTTCGGTTTATCGGAATAGAAATGGCTACTCGATAACTTTCGCTTTCCTGCAATCTAAATCCATTTTCCTCGGTTCTTGATCTAAACATATTCAAAATTAAATCTTTTATTCACTAGTTCATTCAATTCAATCCAAGGACACATATTTAGGGCTATTTGCAAAATAACCCTCATATTTGCACAATTTAGCAATTTAGTCCATTTTTCTCAAAAATCAAATTCACAAAATGCACTTATACACAAGCTTGGCCGAATATATACACATCACATACAAGCCCACATTTTTCATCAAATTCACAATTTAGTCCCTCAATTTTCCATTTTCTCAATTTAGCCCTATTTAGCTAAATTCATCAAAACTTCAAGAACAAAACATGCTCATCAAGCTTGAATCTTCCATTTAACACCATAAGGCATCATAAAACTCAACATAGCATCAATGGCATTTTCCACAAACATCATCAATTCATCAAAGTGAGACATGGGTTTTAAAGTTCTTGAAGCAACGATTTCACAAACATAGAAATTATCGAAAATAGATCAAAAACTAACCTTTAATTCAAGCTTGAACAATGGCCGAATATTTGAAAGCTTATAACCTTTCTTTTTCTTTTGATTTTTCGGTGGTATAAGCATGAATGAATTCCACTACCTTGTTTTCTTTTATTATAATATAATATAAGTTATAAAATAAACATAATATAACTTTTAACATATAATATAACATATAAAAACACATCATAAAAACCATGTTGCCGTCCACTAGCCATATTTTGGCCAAATTGCAACATAAGTCCTTGCAATTATAAAGCCACATCACTTAAGCACTTAAACAATTAGCATACAAATTTCACACTTAATGCAATTCAGTCCTTTTTGTCAAATTAACCACACAGACGGACAAATTAGCTTACGGAAATTTACCACATGCTCAATCACACATCAACGGCACAGAAAATAATATTAAAATATTATACAGACTCAGATTTATGGTCCCGAAACCATTGTTTCGACTAGGGTATAAATCGGACTATTACAATTCTCCACCTTTAGAGATTTTCGTCCCCGAAAATATTACCGTTAAACAGATTCAAAAATTGCTGTCTCATTGAATCTTCAGGCTCCCATGTAGCCTCTTCTATTCCGTGTCGATTCCACAGTACTTCCACTAACGGAATTCTTTTGTTTCTCAACTCTTTCACTTTATGAGCTAGGATACGTATCGGCTCCTCTTCATATGTCATATCAGATTGGATTTCAATTTCAGATGGGGCAATCACATGTGATGGATCAGCTCGATATCTACAAAGCATCGAAACATGAAATATGTTGTGTATCTTTTCTAACTCAGAGGGTAACTTTAATCTATATACAACAGGCCCAACACGTTCAATGATCTCGTACGGTCCAATGAATCTCGGACTCAATTTGCCTTTACGACCAAAACGAAGTACTTTCTTCCACGGAAACACTTTCAGAAATACTTTGTCACCGATCTCAAATTCTATATCTTTTCGTTTCAAATCTGCAAATGATTTCTGACGATCAGATGCTACTTTCAAACAATATCGGATCAGTTTCACTTTCTGTTCTGAGTTTTTCACCAATTCAACCCCATGTAACTTATTCTCACTGAGTTCAGTCCAATACAGAGGTGTACGACATTTACGTCCGTACAAAGCTTCATATGGTGCCATTTTGATGCTCGTCTGAAAACTATTATTATACGCAAATTCGATCAATGACAGATATTGTTCCCACGATCCATTGAACTCAAGTATACAACATCTTAACATGTTTTCAAGAATCTGAATAATTTGTTCAGACTGACCATCTGTTTGCGGATGAAAAGCTGTACTGAAATGTAATTTAGTGCCTAAAGCTTCTTGCAATTTCTTCCAGAATCTCGATGTAAACCTTGGATCTCTATCAGATTCAATAGACAGTGGCACCCCATGCAATCTCACAATCTTAGAGATATAAAGCTAGGCTCATTTGTCAAGTGAGTAATCAGATCTCACCGGAATGAAATGGGCGGATTTCGTCAATCAATCAACCGTGACCCAAATTGAATCTTTCTTTCTTGAAGTCTGAGGCAAACTGGAAACAAAATCCATTGTTACTCTATCCCATTTCCACTCCGGAATCAAAATCGGCTGAAGCAATCCAGACGGAACATGATGTTCAGTTTTCACTTGCTGACAGACTAAACATTTCGAAACAAAATCAGAAATGTCTCGTTTCATACCAAACCACCAGTAGTGTCATTTCAAATCCTGATACATTTTCATACTTCCCGGATGAAAAGATAGATGACTATTATGTGCTTCATTTAATCAACTGAATCAACTCTGGATTTCTCGGAAAACAGACACGATCTCGGAATCTCAAACAATCACCAACTATTTGAAATTCAGATTCAAAATTCACTTCACACTGAGCTCGTTTCGCTAGCTACTCATTATCAAATTTCTGAGCATCGCATATCTGTTGTAAGAACAATGGTTTCGCTTTTAATTCAGCTAACACAGAACTATCATCAGACAAATATAACTCAGCATTCAAAGCACATAATGCAAACAATGATTTTCTACTCAAAGCATCAAAGAACAACATTCGCTTTACGGATGATGATAATCTATCATGAGCTCATAATCTTTTAATGACTCGACCATCTTCTTTGATTTGAGTTCAAATCTTTCTGAGTCATCAGATATTTCAAACTTTTATGATCTGAAAAGACGTGACATTTCTCACCATACATATAATGACGCCAAATCTAAGTACAAACACAATCGCAGCTAGCTCAAGGTCGTGCGTTGGATAATTCTTTTCATGAGGCTTCAATTGTCTCGAGGCATAAGCTACAACTTTGCCTTCCTGCATCAAAATACATCCCAAACCATTTAACGAAGCATCACTATATATAATAAATTCTTTACCCGATTTCGACTGTACTAACATTGGAGCTTCTGTTAACAGAGTTTTCAACCGATCAAAACTTTTCTAACATTTATCCGACCATTCAAATCTGACATCTTTCTGAAGTAATCTGGTCAATGGAGCAGCTATTATCGAAAAGCCTTTCACAAATTTGCTGTAATAATCAGCCAAACCCAGAAAACTGTGGACTTCAGATACATTTCTCGGAGGTTTCCAATTCAGAATAGCAGAAATCTTGCTCGGATCAACTCAAATCTCAGATGCTGACACAATATGTCCCAGAAAACTAACCTCGTGCAACCAGAATTCACATTTTCTGAATTTCACATACAATTACTTTTCTCTTAAAGTTTGCAAAACAACTTTTAAATGTTCAGCATGTTTAGCCCATCACGCGAATAAATAAAAATGTCATCAATAAATACGACAACAAATCGATCTAGGTATGGTCTGAAAATTCTATTCATCAGATCCATAAAGACAGCAGGAGCATTGGTTAGTCCAAATGGCATAACTAGAAACTCATAATGCCCGTACCTCGTTCTGAAAGCAGTCTTCGAAATATCTGAATCTTTCACTCTCAACTGATAGTATCCAGATCTCAAGTCAATATTTGAAAACACAGTAGCTCCTTTTAGTTGATCAAATAAGTCATCAATCCTGGGCAACGGATATTTATTCTTTATTACCACCTTATTTAACTGACGATAGTTGATATACATTCTCATCGTGCCATCTTTCTTTTTCACGAACAGGACAGGAGCTCCCCAAGGTGAGAAACTCGGTTAGCGAACCCTCTCTCAATCAATTGTTGCAGCTGTGACTTTAACTCTCTCAATTCTGTTGGTGCCATTCTATACAGAGATATCAAAATAGGTGTAGTACCAGGCAACAATTCAATACCAAACTCAATTTCTCGAATCGGTGGTAAGCCCAGTAACTCTTCAGGAAACACATCAGAAAACTCACAGACAACACTCTTGACTCAATCTTCCTTTCAGATATTTTCGAATCAATCACATAAGCGAAATATGCCTCATAACTCTTATTCAAACAACTCTAAGCTTTCAAAATAGATATCACAGCCTGCAATCCATTCAAATCATTAGACTGAACTCGTACAATCTCATCATTCGGGCATTTCAAATTTATAGTCTTTCTTTTGCAGTTCACAACAGCATCATGCATAAACAACAAATCCATACCCAGAATAATATCAAACTCATCAAACGAAAAAAGCATCAAATTAGCAGGGAAACAAATATCTCAAAACATTAACGGATAGTTCTTGCATAATTTGTCAACCAGAACACTTTTACCTAAGGGGTTCGATACTTTCATAGTAAACTCAGTAGACTCTACAGGCAAAGTCTTGCTGAACACTAAATTCATGCATATATATGAATAAGTAGAACCAGGGTCTATCAAAGCAATCACAGAAGTATCATAAAGAGTAAAAGTACCCGTTATAACATCTGGTGATGAAGCTTCCTCACGAGCTAGGATAGCATACGCTCTGGCTGGCGCTCTAGCTTCGGATCTAACAATGTTGTCTCTCGTAGTTCTCTGACTACAACTAACATTTCTGACATTCTTCGATGGCCTACCTCTCACAGGTTCATTATCAGATCTCAGATTCTAAACAGTCTCTGGTTTAACAGACTCAGGGCAATCACGAACAAAATGATCAAGTGATCCACATCTGAAACAAGCTCTGTCATTTAATTTACAACTTCCCGGATGTCTTTTTCCACAATGTTTACATTTAGGTCTCTCGGATCGAACATTTCCAACACTGGCCACTAAAGTTGCTGGAGTTTTAGAACTCATTTGCGGTCTAAATTGATTTCTATTAGCATGTCCCACGTTATCTCTGGAACGACTCTGATTATCTCTGAATCCTTTCGGAGCAGACTGAAATAATTTACTCTGAAATCTCTTTTTCACATCTCGGGCTTCAGATTCAGCTTTTCTTTTATCTTTCCCAAGTGCCTCAGCTTTACACGCTCTATTAACGAGTACAACGAACTCTTTTATTTCTAAGATCCCGACTAACAGACGAATGTCTTCATTAAGGCCATCTTCGAACCTTTTGCACATTATAGCTTCAAATGATATACATTCTCGAGCATACTGACTCAGTCTCACAAATTCTCGTTCGTATTCTGAAACAGTCATATGGCCCTATTTAAGTTCTAGAAATTTTTTCCATTTCTGATCAATGAATCTCTCACTGGTATACTTCTTTCGAAACTCGATTTGAAAGAAATCCCATGTGACTCGTTCTCTCGGAACAATAGAAATCAGAGTTTTCCATCATTGATATGCTGCATCTCGGAGTAATGATACAACACATTTTATACATTCTTCTGGAGTCAGAGACATTTCATCAAATACTTGGATAGTATTTTCAATCCAGATCTCAGCCTTTTCAGCATCATCATCTTTAGTAGCTCGAAATTCTTTGGCCCCATACTTACGAATCTTGTCAATAGGAGGCTTACTTAATAGATTTAGATTTGCAGTCATAGGTATGTCAGATGTCTAAGGGGGATTAACTGGGGGCGGGGGTTGTGAAACAGTCGAGTTATTCTTAACAAACTGAGTGAACCACTCACTCATCATTTGCAAGAAAGCTTGCTTAGCTTCTCCCTCTTGACCGCTAGTAGCCGGTCTCGATTTAGAGGGCACTGTCCCTTGCGTGGGAGCAGGCGCATTACTTTCGACGTCATCAGCTATGACTCTTTCGGGATCCATTACTATACGAAAATCACATTTTATACGTCAGGATTCATCACACTATTACAGTTCAGATATATGGCATGTATAGCTAGACTCTAACACGCTACGTTAGTCCGAGAATCAGCTAAACCGTAGCTCTGATACCAATCAAATGTAACACCCCTATCCCGAGTTCATCGTCGGATAAAGGTTAGGAGCATTACGGGACAGATCGAAAATGTTCACAGACAAAATCATACATTCAATCATCATTCTCAGACGTAATGTCCCTTAAATGGGTCTTCGAGACCTTAATCATACTTAGAAGTTGAGTTGGGACTAAACTGAAACACATATGAAATTCCATAAAAATTTGAAACTTTTCTAAAATACAGGGGAGACACACCCGTAGGAGGAAACTGTGTGCCCTCCACGGCTTCTAGACACCCCCGTGTGTCCATTCGTGTCTATATACTGACTTAGTCCCTACGGCCACCAGACACGGCCGTGTGTCCTAACCGTGGTCCTATACTGACTTCCCAAACACAGCATCAAATCTCAATTATGCTCAAGCACCAATCATCTATATACTTACCATTTCAAAACCATTTCATATATCTACCAATCATACCAAAACAACTTCACATATCATACTTCTTTAAGCATATATCAAAACATATCTAGCCAAATCACATGGCTAAGTTCGCTTTACAACTTATACCAAGACTAGCTTATACATGCCACATCTAGCCATATACATATCCAAGGTGTACCAAAATGATATTAGTAGTGTGATGACGATCCTTGACGATCCCGAGCCTTCAGTAGCTTTGACGACCTATAAAATATATTAAACACACACGGAGTAAGCTTTCCAGAAGCTTAGTAAGTCATATACAAATAACTTAACATAATTCATTTATAAGTATAGCAATTTGAATTCATTAACATATCCTTAATTCAAGCACATAAATGAACTCTTTTCTCACTTGGTTTGCCATTTTTTACCAATCCAATCATCCTAAAGATCTCATTTGCTCATATCTCAAACATACGTATATCTCAAATGTTCATTTGCATTAATGCACATACATACTTACCTTCCATGCTTATACAAAGCATATATATATCAACATACCTGAAACGGATGTACATTCACGTATTTTTTCCTAGCTCGAAATTGTAATTCCTATCACAGATTTGCTCGTTGAACCACTAGGAATCTAGTAGGATACTCAGAAAGCTCAGAATAGTCGTACAATGCCAACGTCCCAGACGAGGTCTTATATGCATTTAGATATTGATGCCACTGTCCCAGAAAGGGTCTTACACAAATTAATATGATGCCAATGTCCTAGACATGGTCTTACACGTAAAACTCATATCAACGCCTACATAAAACTCATAAAACTCACCATAGCATCAATGGCATTTTCCATAAACATCATCAATTCATCAAATTGAGACATGGGTTCTAAAGTTCTCGAAGCAACGATTTCAAAAACATAGAAATTATTGAAAATGGATCAAAAACTAACCTTTAATTCAAGCTTGAACAATGGCCGAATATTTGAAAGCTTATAACCTTTCTTTTTCTTTTGATTTTTCGGTGGTATAAGCATGAATGACTTCCACTACCTTGTTTTCTTTTATTATAATATAATATAAGTTATAAAATAAACGTAATATAACTTTTAACATATAATATAACATATAAAAACACATCATAAAAACCATGTTGCCATCCACTAGCCATATTTTGGCCAAATTGCAACATAAGTCCTTGCAATTATAAAGCCACATCACTTAAGCACTTAAACAATTAGCATACAAGTTTCACACTTACTGCAATTTAGTCCTTTTTGTCAAATTAACCACACAGACGGACAAATTAGCTTACGAAAATTTACCACATGCTCAATCACACATCAAGGCACAGAAAATAATATTAAAATATTATACGAACTCAGATTTGTGGTCCCAAAACCACTATTCCTTAGAAATAATATGCTCAATCACACATCAAGGCTAGTTATCCATCGTATGAACTATATCCTTAGAAATAATATCCAGATAGGGGGTGTTACAACACCCCTCACTCGTCCTTGTGTACGGTGCAAATAGAAGGTGTTACCAGAGCACTAACATGAAAAACACGTTTGATTTATTCAAGTAATTTTAAACTTGAAACCAATTTTGTAAAATTATAGAAAATATTTAAATTCTATTCAAAATGAGTTTTATGCTTTTCAAGACATAGTTAAAAAAATCTTATAGCACTCATTTGCAAGGAAAAACTAAGTAATTTTCAAAATATAGGTATGTTACTGAAGTTGTTAAAGGTTACTCAAATTCTTAAGAGATTTTTAAGAAACTAAGTAATACCATCATCAAGTTATCGTCTAAGCGGCCAAAGCTCTTGCCTAGGCAGTACTAGAGTTAATGGTTTTTTTTCTAAGGAGTTGCCTAGGTGACACAACTCACTGCCTAGGTAGTACTAACTAAAAGTGGTTTTCTAACAAAAGGTTACCTAGGTGGAACAAGCTGCCGCTTAGGCAATACTGTAGCTATTCGCAATTTTACACATTCATTAATTTTAACTAGTTTCTTAAGCCTTGAACCTCTACATCATAACTTAAGTTTCAAGTACTATTTGACATATGATATAAGCATATTTATACATGTTGATGCCCTAAGTACATGCCATGATACATAAATTGTAACACCTCTAACCCATCTCTAAGCTAGAATAGGGTTACAGAGTATTACGGTACAAATCAAAACAATTAATATCATATAGAAACAATTAATTAATTTAAAATATTAACATTCAATAATGATAGTCATTCATAGCATAAATACATTTACAAATCTTAAATCAAGTATATGGGCCTTAAAAGTAGTTTGCGAACAATCAGAGACTAATTTGAAACAAAACATAAAATTTTAAATAAGTTTGAAAATTTAGAAACAATGGTCAGACAACATTGTGGCCAGATCGTATGACTCAGAAACATGGCCGTGTGGTCCTGTTGTGTGTGAATATGCTAATCAAATTGTGCAAGTATACACGTCAGATCATGTAATAAAGTGGTAAGTGAGATCATCTCCATAGGGATCGATTAGGTATAAATTTGATGTGAGCACACCCGGGGCTCTCACGAATACATTTTCTGATCCTTTCGAGCTCCCTAAAGGCCCCATAACTCGAGCTCGAGCTAAGCGAATGTAAGAGGCTGTTGCGACTTTAACAAGTCAATTTTGGAGTGAATTCCAACCCGAAGATGATGAACAAGCTCGGGTCCTTATTTTGAGCAAGCCTTGCACCTTAGTGCAAGCTGATTTCAACTCGGTTCAGCTCACTTGAGCTCAAGTCAGCTCACACGAGCTATATTTAGCTCATTGAGCTCGTTTTTAGTTCTTTTAGCTCATTAATTTTAATTGCTGGAATAAATTAAGTGTTTAATTAATTTAGTTAGTTTATTACAGCTCATAATTGCATGTTAGATTATTACATGTTTTTATTATATCTTAGCCCTAGCCGAATTTAGTGTGTCTTGTATTAAATTTTTCTTAAATTAATTAATGTGTTAACTAGTGTGTCTAGTGGTTAATTAAAGTGTCAAAATTCTGTTTAAGTCTTGTTTAGCCAAATTTGGCTTGAATTAATTAGGTTCACTCCTTCTTGTAGGTTCAGCGGAATGTGGGGAGTGCATTTAATCAAGGAACATTCATGGCTTGGGTTCAATGCATGGGATGATGCATGCATGGCTCTGTTCAACGAAATTTGAGCTGATTGTTCACTTCCCCAAGCACCTATTCAGCCAAGGAATAGCTGCACAATGAATTCCCCAAGCTTGGCCGATTATCTTCCCAAGGCAGCACCTATGTGTTCACACTTGTTGTTCACACCAAGTGACCATTCGGTTGAAGGTGTTCGCACTCAAAAAGACTTTTCAAGGATCAAGTTCACACATCAATGGCTGTTGAAGATCCTCATTAATATTTATACCTATTCAACCAAAAATTGCAACTTAAATAAGTTCATAAAAGCCCTTGGCCGAACCTAGATGAGTGCCATACATTCACCATCTTTCAAGTTCATTTCCTTAGCCATGAAGCTGCCGAATGGAGTTCCAATCAGCTGAATATAGTCTAAGCCAATTAAAGAATGTTTTCTAGATTGTTCCAGGACCTCCTAGCCAAATTTTCCTTAGCTATTAAGTCTTTGTTTTGTTTATTCGGCTATCCTAGTAACTAGGCTATAAATAGTTTATTATTTCATTTTGTAAGGAACTTTTTCCAATTTGATTAATGAACTTTGTGTTCTTGAGTGAGTTTATCTCCTCTCCAATTTCGTACAAGTCTCGTTGACTTATCTAGCGTGCTAGTGACGTCTTCCGACTTGTTTTCGAACTTATCACCGTAACCCGGTGTGGCGTTCACCAACCTACCTTTTTTGCAAATCCACCTTAAACGATATAGGAATCGGGGTGACACTCTTTAGTGTTGAATCAATCTTGAAGTTTAAGATCATTTTCCATCCCTACCATTTATCCCAAGTTATCTATCTTTATTATTCTTGTTAAACTGAGCCTATCCAAATAGCCACATTCCTTGTTTCTTTCTTAGCCGAACCTACCATCACCTTAGCCAACTTTCTAAAACTATTTTAAAAGCCTTCGCATCCCTTTCTCTAAATTAACCCTTTTCGATAAGTTAATCTTCTTCTCGTCGACAATCAGGCAATTACGTGAAACAATTCGAACTAAGCAGGGCCGTCTCACATCAAAATTGGTCAAGTTATTATAAAGGAATGTGTTTAATGCTATGGAAAAAATAATAATAAGAATACAGAGATAATTAAGGAATACTGATGTGTGTAATATGTGAATTATAACAAATAAATGAAAATGCTATGGCAAGATAAGAGTAAGTATGCAATGGAAATTACGAGAATGATTACCTGAATAATATGTAAACAAGTAACAACTAAGGATATGAAAATAGAGATGTACAACAAAGGTTAAAGGATCTAAGTTGTTGAATCTTAAGGCTGGGATTACCAAGAATCTACCCTCATTAACCAATAATGCCTCGACAAGTTCAATCTTATTCTACTGCTCGAAATAGTTCTACTGTGGCTTGCTTCTTTCGAGAGCTAGGCCTTGAGTTACCTCACCTAGGGCACTATATGTCTATAGGCTTTGAGTTTGGTTCTTACTATTGTTCTCCTTTTTGTACAGAACGTTGCTCTATGTCTAGAGTCTGCTACGAATATTCTTTCGAGTACTCGCTCATATCATTCAATTTTGAGCTAACTAATCTAACCTTGTTAAAATTAGACTAATTTTATAAACATGCTGCATATTCACCTATGTCTAGAGATTACACGCATGGTATTCATAAATACCATTGAATGAAATAGTAAATTAAAACTAATCTAAGCCGTGGCCAATAATGGAAATAAAAGTTTCATCAAGTAATCCTAGCCCTATGAGATTTAGCTCATAGGTTGGTGAGTAGAATCCAAATTCAAAATAGTAATCAACACCGTTTCCTTAAATCAGATTATGGAGAAAATAAAGAATTAAAGGTAGAACTTAGGAAGATAACTTTCGCTTGTCTAGCCCACAATTCTGGCTACAAAATGTCTTTCGGTGACTAGAAGGGATTGCCTTCATCTTCCCTTTGCGTGTGTAACGACCGCTATACCCTTAGATGACAAAATGACCGTTATGCCCTTGATGGTAGTTAAATATCGTGTATGTGATTTTATTTATACTATTTTTACTTGTAATACACTGCATTCATATCATGTTGCATGGGTTGGGTCTATTGATTAGAGGAAGTACCGTTTAAGTGGCTCTGCCACATACCGTTTGAGTGGCATCGCCAGCTATTATTTTAGTGGCTCAGCTACATATACCGTGATTAGCAGCTTGACTGCAATATTGGTGAGGTCTGGCTGGGTGGGTTGACATGGTCCCCACATGGTGTGATTGGTTTGTACGGTGGAGAGTTAGTTGGCTGGTAGGATTGGGGTGGGCACATATCCACATGTATTGAGATGATCTTGGGGCTCAGGCCCAGCTTGTTACCGAATAGGGCATAGGCCCAGACGATACCGTATGGGCTCAAGCTCAGACTATGATCGTTATAGTGGATTACACACTGAGTTCTTGTAACTCACCCCTTTCTTTTAACTATGCAGGTAATCCTCAACGTTAGTGGAATTGGAGCTGCGGAAGACTCGGAGGTGACCATACGCCAGATTTGTTAATAAACAAAACTTAGCAGTTTGGGTTTAAATTATTTTAGATTCTTTTATCTTGGGTTATTAATTTATGTATTATGGCCTTTGGGATTTTCTTTTAACTTTTATTGGTAATTCTTTTAGTTATGAACTGCCAAACAATTTAACACGGTTTTTAAAATAATAATAATCATTTTCAAAATATCACGTTTCTGCAATTCTTTAAGTCAGACTTCCGCAACAAACAAAGTTTTTGAAAATAATAGCAATTCTTTAAGTCAGACTTCAGTAACAAATAAAGTTTTTGAAAATAATAACATCTTTGCAAGAATATACTTTGAGCAAATCTTGTTTTGTAAGCAACAGAATTCGAAGTTTCAAAAAGGATCAAAGTTTTTAACAAACGCGTAGCTTTTAAACAACCTTTGTATGTGACATTCTAGATTTGGCCATAACGTCCAGGCTAGGTTTGGGGTGTTACATTTAATGGTATCAGAGCCCGGCTTGCAAAACTTGGCTGTGGAATGGGTTTTGAAATTTTTCCTTAAGTGTTTAAATTTTTAACTTGGAAAGTGATAATGTTACTGGAAATGTGGCACACCGAGTCTCCAACACCAAATCTGTAAGTTTCCTGACACTATACTTCATTATATGCTGAAATGACTATATATTTTGTATTTATTTTGTGTGCATTTTGTTTGGATGTGATGTTTGAATATAGAAATTGTATGCATGTGTGATAAATATCTGTTTGTTTCTGTGGTTAGATGGTTGATTGTGTGTAAGAGGTTTCAAGATTAAGCTAGAAGTGTTGTAGTGTTATTGGGATGAGAGTGCACAGCGGAAGCGTAGTGGGGTAACCTATGTTATGCAGCTATTATATAGTTGGAAATTTCGAGGATGAAATTTCTTTAAGGGGGTAGATTTGTAACAACCCGAATTTGGGCCTAGTAGAATTGGGCTTATTAGGGCTTGACCAGGGGAGCGTTTAAAATTTTTGGGAACAAGAGAACGACACTAATGCAAGTTGGACCTATTAGGTGAGTGATTTTAGAAGGTTAGAGGGCTTCTATGAAGTCCTGGGATCAAACTTGGGCTTTAGGAAAATTTTGATTTTAGGTGAATAAAATCGTGGGAGTTAGTAAGTAGGCTTTAAGAATAAAATGTGGAGAAAAATGACATAAAAGGAGTTGTGGTCTAGTGGCAAATGGTGCCACATGGGAGACAAGGAGGTGACATCACACAAGGAAGCAAGGGGTCCAAGGTTCAAGTCTTGGCGCTTGCATATCATTTTGATTTATTTTTAAGTGGACTTAGACGTTGGCCGATAGACTTATATTTAGTTGCGAATGATTTTAGACACAAAAGGAGTTTGTGGCCTAGTGGCTAGCGGCGTGGATTCACATGTGTGCCTGAGTTCGAATCCTATCGCATGCAAAAAGGGATATTTATTTTGCTAAGTTGGGACGGCCAGAGTTTGTGTTGGAATTAAACTCTGCTGAAGGAGGGATCGCATCGGGAAGCTAGCAAGAGGGAAGGTGAGAAGTTGGCTTTAAATAGAGCAATCTATGAGTAGAGTAAGCATACCTTGGTGGGCATTTGGGCATAGGAGTGTTCGGAGCACGGATTAACTCCAGATTCCCCTATCAGGTGTGTATTTCGCATTACTCTAGCTGTAGAGTGGCAAATGCCGAAATGCCGGTCACACGGTGATGGTAGCCACACAAGCGTGTGAGCGCACGTGTGGGAGCTTTGACGCGATAGTTGTGGCCACCATGAGTATTCTTGTGGGTTGATGTTGTTTGGGCCAAAAGGGGCCAAGTGGGCTTAATGTGCCCGTGGGCCTATATGAATAAATTGTATGATTGTGTAGTAGATAGTGAACTGGTCTATGTGAATCTCATATCTGTAGCTAGATTTGGGCTAAATGGGCCACATGAGCGTGTGGGCCCATTTAGGTCGAGAATGGGCCATAGGCCCATTCGTATCGTTATCTCTACTTAGAATACCTCGGTTTACAAAATTACTGGAATACCCTTGGTTTACAAAATTATTGAAAAACCCTCAGTTTGTGAAATTACCGAAGTACCCCCGGTTTGTAAAATTACCGATATACCCCTAATTTGTGAAATTACAGAAATACCCTTAATTTGTGAAATTACCAAAATACCCATGGTTTGTGGAATTACAGAAATACCTTTAGATTGCAAAATTACCGAAACACCCCTGATTTGTGAAATTACTAAAATACCCTCAGATTGCTAAATTATCGAAATACCCTTGATTTGTGAAATTATCGAAATACCCTTAGATTTATAGAATTATCGAAATACCTCGGTTTGAAAAATTACCAAAATACCCTTGGTTTGTAAAATTACTAAAATACCCTCTATGGGTAAAGTTACCGAAATACCCTCGACGGGTAAAATTATCGTGATGCCCTTACGGGGCGAAATGACCGTTTTACCCCTAACTGATTAAATGACCGTTGTACCCTTAGGGTAGTACTAGTGTTGTATGTGTTAATTGTATGATTGATTATGTTTGAGATGCACTGCATACATGGATTAGTTATGAGTAGAATTACCGAATTACCCCTGTAGGGTAGGATTACAGAAATACCCTTATACGGTAAAATGACTATTTTGCCCTGAGGGTAAAAGACTGATTTTGGTGCCATGATTTGACTGTGATTGTATGACTGTGGTTTAACCGACTTGACTGTAGGCGTGTGTCTGATTTGCTGTTAATATGTGTTGAAATGACTGTTACTAAGCATGGCCATTTTTGCATACACGTGTAATAATTGAGCATGACATACACGACATACTGCATTGGGTTGGGTTATTGTTATGGGGGAAGTACTGTATTGGTGGCTATGCCACGTTATACTGAGTCAGTGGCTCTGCCACGATATACTGATTTTAGCTCGGCTGCGTTCTTGGTGTGTAGGGCTGGGTGGGTTGACTTTGTCCTCACATGGAGTGTAGGGTTGGTACGGGTGGTGTATTGGCTGGACTGGGTTGGGATGCATCCTCATACTGTTGCATATCTGTTTATGAGATCTGTCACTGTAGTGGGCTTAGGTCAATTGTTCTATTATTGGTTTGGGCTAGGCCCAACTGATACTGTTATGGGCTATGACCCAAATAATTTCGTAGTGGGCTTTGACCGACGTATGCTCTGATCTGTACTGTACTGTGACTGTTGGAAGGGCTTCGGCCCAGATTGTTTAGGTTTCTGCTTTTGTATACTGACTGTTACTTTGGTAAGGGGATTACACACTGAGTTTTCATAAACTCCCCTATTTTTAACTGTGCAGGTAACCTTAGCCTTAGACGGATCGGAGCTGCGAGGGACTCGGAGGTGACCAAACGTCCGATTGGCTTTAAAGTACACATCCTATTTTTATTTTAGTTTAATTTGTTAGGTTATAAATTTTGTAATAAGGCCTTAAGATTTCTGAACTTTAAGTTTTTGGATTTTATTGATTGTTTTATTATTGCTAGAAGTAGAACACGATTTATCAGAAATAACTACTGTTTTTCAAAATATCACGTTCTGCAACTGTTTTAAATTAAGCTTTCCACAACAAACAAGGTTTTAAAGATAATAATGTTTTCCAAGAATGATTTCTAATAAACCATGTTTTGAAAATAAGTAAGCGAAATATGAGGTTTTGAATAGCAGAAAGTTTTAAGTTGTAAGAAGGGTTTCTAATGAAAGCATGGTTTTCGAAAAACTCTTCAATGTGACACGTCAGATTCGGGCCTAACTTCTAGGCCGGGTTTGGGGTGTTACAGTGTGTCCATCCTTGTCACAACCGCTACCCTCTATTTTCGTCTAAGGGATTTCTCCTTCCAAAAATGACTCTCTAACTATCTACCCCCTCTTCATTTTTTTATTTTTGGGTTTTATATCTCCTCTTTTAGGTTAGACCCATGATCCCATGATATTTTTCCTCTTGTTTAGGTTGGTTTTTTTAGACACATATAGCAGTGTTGATAACAGTTAAGTGTTGACGGGGTTGCTTCCTAGCATTGCCACGACATTCGTGTTGGCAAACTGTCCAATCTTTTGCCACGACAAACCTTCACTTTTTTACTTCTTTTCCTGAATCTGCACCTGCCACTTAACAAATAAATTCTTCCTGCAAACAATTAGAAGTAACATGTAATAACATTTAAGCACAGTCTAAGCATATTTTAATGCAATTTGCTAAAAAAAACTAATGGAAAATCCTAAAATACAACTAAACTTACGTAAGTACAAGCAATTAACCAATTCTAAAGGCATAAAATATAACTCTTTTCAAGAGTTATCACACCCCCAAACCTGAGTTATTGCTTGTCCTGAAGAAAGATATGCATGAATACATATATGCAAGAATTTTCCATCGCACATAACCACCGTGAACTACCAGTCTACTCAAAGAACACTATATACATTAGTTCTCAATAATCTTCTTTCTCCAAAAACTTGTTCAAGTGTTAGAGGTTTGCTCAACAAAAGTAGTGCAAAAAATTTCATCCTAAAAACAAAATTTCCTAAGTGCTCATGTGTACTTTCTGGACATAGCAAACATCTCTTAATTTACTTAGTTGATTTGTTACCGAAACTCAAGTTACACTAAGCCTACTCAAAATGTATATATATTATTCATATTTTTTTCTTGTTTTTGTTTCTTTTTTTTTTTAAATTAATGTAGGGGATTTAGCATGTCACAAATTATTTGACTCGTTAGTCACAATAGAGCAAACACTGAATTACCGAGTACTCAATCATGTCATAATTTAAATAAAAATCACTCTTGAAGCTAAGCCTTTTAACTTAGAAGATGGATAGAGCAAAAAAAAAAAAAAAAAAAAACCCTCGTTAGCTACTCAGCCTGTTACTACAGTGGAGTGCCCCTTATTTTTTTTTTATTAACACTCACTGAAACTCACTTTTCTTGTCAACAGCATGATGGAGCAAACAAAGTAATACTGACTTACTTGGCAATTCTAAGCCTAGGAGTGCCTACTGTCCTTTATTTAAGGAATGCTTTGGCAATTTGATTGAGTTTGGCATCAAAAGTCCCTAAGTTCATAAAAAGACACTCGCTATTGTCCACAACTAACTGAGGTTAGGACATCTCATGTTTAGGAGTTAATTTTCAAGCAAATCTCCGAAGCTAAATTCACTTAATCCATTGTCTTATGTTCTAGGTGTATTGAAGAATTTAAGCTCATTATCGAACGTCATAAGTAAAGATTGTACTTATCATAGGCAAAAGAACCTGTGACAATTATGTGTGACATGGAAAAATGAATGACAGGTGAACCAAAAATTAAAACATGACTAAATGCTCAACACACCCCCAAACCTAAGGGATGCATTGTTCTCAATGTATATACGGATATATAATAGAAAATGTCATGGCAAAATAAATGAAATGGATGATGTATTGTAACAACCTGAATTAGGGGCTAGTCGGAACAGTGGTCTCGGGACCGCTAATCTGAGGTCAGAGAAAATTATTTTAATGTTATTTTATGAGTTATAGCATGATTAAATAGGTGTATGGAAATTTTGGTGCTTTAATTTTAGTGATTTCATGCTTAATCGTGAAAAAAGACTAAATCGCATAAAGTGCGAAAGTTACTAAATCGCATAAAGTGCGAAAGTTCTACTTTATAAGCTAAAGGTGCCTAATAGCCATAGGATATTAATTGGGGGCCTTTAATGTGCAATTAGACCCTTTGGTATAGGGTGGCCGGCCATAGGAGACAAACAATGTCAAATTGGTCAAAGTTGTTGAAATTAGGTGGACTAAATTGATGTTTTATATTAAAATAAAGAAAAGATGATATCCTTCTATTCACTCATCCTCTTCCACCGAAAATTAGCAGCAAATAGGGGTTTGAAAACTCAAAAATTATAGCAAGCTCTTTGTAACACCCCTAACCAGTAACCGACGCCAGACTAGGGTTATGAGCATTACTGGACAGATCAAAAAGTTACAATAACATTTCATACATTACATTCATCATTAACAATCATAGTGTCCCTTAGATGAGTCATCAAGACCCTAAGCATGCTTATAAACTGAGTCGGGACTAAACCGAAACACATATAAAATTTCATGAAAATTTGAAACTTTTTTAAAATACAGGGGAGACACGCCCGTAGGAGGAGACCGTGTGCCCTCCACGGCTTCTAGGCACCCTCGTGTGTCCTTTCGTGCCTATATACTGACTTGGTCTGTAACACCCCAAACCCGGCCCATTCACTCCGACCGAATTTGGAATGCCACTACGGAACACATTCGAAAAATATCCTTACTTAAGAGTAAAACCGTTGAAAATTTGTTTCCTTTAACAAAACATTTTTGTGACTTATAATATTCTAAGTAAAAATCAAAGTTTGTTATAAAAATATCAGGTTCAAGCTTTACTTGAAAAATAAAACCCTTTGAAATCAACCTTTAAATCATCCATCCATGATAGGGCATAATAATAACGATGCTTAATAAATGAACTGAAATACTTTAGTGGGCCTTTTTACAATACACACTTAATCAAAATACGGAAAATATAAAGATTTAATTCATTAAACAAGAGATTCCTTTGCATGAAAATCCACTTTTGCATGGCCACCTTTGTACCCGCTCCAAACCAGGTCCAAGCATTAAGCGCCACCTGAAAGGTTTAATAAAAATAGAGTGAGTCACCAAGACTCAGTGCATAGTTAATACACATGTTCCACATATGGGCTTATCCCATATCCACACAATCCATATATATAAACATGCAATTATAAATATGCAATTATGAATATACATTTATAAATATGTAATTAAGAAGCTCAACCCACATAGTGATCCACATATCTTATCTTAGCAGACTTACTGCTCAAGGCCGTGGCCAAGCCACCGATCACATAGTGATCCACATATCAATCAGTTCACTAATCATCAATCGCGAATGTAGCACGAGACTAACATTAGACCACTCACATAGTGTACACCCTTTTCTCCAATAGTCACATTCCAAGTCCCATGCATAAATATACGTATCATGGTAACATATTACTTAAAACAAATATACAACACATGCCATCACATTTTTATACATTCATCAATAATCAATTATTATCGCAAATCACTGAAAGATTAATATCATAACCACTAACCTGACTATTCGATCACTTACCTTAGTATCCATACTCTTAGCCTTTATTTCGGCTAACATGCACAACTCATACATTTACATAAAATAACATGCACAACACATATAACAAGCAAGAGAAAACGGTCGATAACTCACGCTTTTGACTATAGCGAGATTTTGATTTATCGATTCTAACAAAGTCTAAAATCCCGAAAGCTTCTGTTACTTCTATCGATTTGCCCCTAGAACACATAACCGAAATCGGTCACACTTAGTACCAATAACATGGCCTTAGGCCGAATACCAAGAGTAAGTTACCTTGAGCACTTCAATTCCCGAAAGAGTCATTTGTGCTCCTTAACACTAGCTACACACAACCAGAGCACATCATCAGCCTTATACACATTCGGCCACAACTAAGGTCAACATTAGGTTATTATCAAAACCCAAAATATAGTCTATGGCCGAAGGACATACTTCCTTACCTTGCTTATTTCGATCCCGAAACACCACTTGTTCTTGTTGAGTTGCTCCCGAAGTTATCAAAGTTCCTACTAAAGCATTGTCAAAATTGGTTAACACATAAACAAAGGCCCTTGGCCGAAATGTACATAGTGCTTACCTAGTTTATCTAAGTCCCGAAAGATTTACTTGCTATACACCTCTGCCGATTTTTTTCTTGCTAAAAGATCCGAAACTAATACTTGATGTTCATAATCCCGAGAGCTCCCTTCAAGGTCCTTTAACATTGGCTACACACCAAAGAACACGCGATTATGGCATTCACACACACATTTAGCCAACCTTAGATCAAAGCAAACTCACTGATCTTGGCTCACAATAAAAAGATGAAGCGAAACTGATTGCTAAGAAGAGATTACTTACTATTATTGCTTTGAAGAGAAAGGAGGGTTACAAACGCGCAGTCGATAGCACCATTAAGAGAGATTCGGCTATGGTGTTTCGGCAATGTACTAATGGAGAGAAAAGAGTGATATGAGGCTATGTGGTTCGGCTATGGTTCAAAAGAAAACGAAACATGCGGCTAACAACAATGAAAGGACAAAGAAATCAGTATTTGCTAGCCGAAATACTTCCTAGCTTCTACCAAAAAAATCGAACTCGAACTTGCTCTACCTCTCTCTCTCTCTCGGTCAAGAACACAAGAAGGAAAGAAGAGGAAGCAAAACAAAACAATGGCCACCTCCCTTGCTATACCTTCCAAACCGCAGCTTAATCTCTCTCTCTCTCTCTCATTTTCAGCCAAGACAACCATGTCAAAGTTTTGGCCAAGTTTTCCCCAAACACAAGGCCGGCCATGCTTTGACACTTTCAAAGCCGCCCATTACCTTAGAAAAGAGAGAAAGCCTTGTTTAAAACAAATCCCATCACTAATTTCCTTCGTCCAACAATTAAAATAATTATCCAAAACATACCCATGCTCCCAACGGCATGCTTCCCACTTTTGTTAATTTCTAACCCCAAAAAACAATAAAATATACTACATAAAATGTAGTCCATCATCCTATCAATCCTTGAATAATTAAAAGTTTAATGTCCATGCTTCCAAGACAATAAATAAAACTCCCCATACACATGCAGCAGAGAAATAAATTAATAATAATAAAATAAAATAAAACAACATAAGGGCAGCACCCAACAAGCATGCGTGCATGCCTCATGCATCCCTTCACGCCGGCACAAAAAGAAGAGCCCCAGGTGCATCCTCCAGGTCTCGAACCTAAGACCTGGAGAGAATCCTCCAAGTTTCCTGCCATTTCTGCTACTGAGACTTTCGTGCCAATATCGCGTCATGTTTTCTTTTAAACCTTCATTCGCCAGCTCCCAGGTCTGACCGCTAAAATAAAAAAAAAAGCGCCTCATGCGCGATCCCCAGGACTCGAACACGAGTCCTCCCTAGTCGCAATTCTCCAGCAAAGTCCTTAACCACTCGGCCACTTTGAATTTCATGACAATATTGCGGCACAAATTTCTTTTAAACCTTACTCGCAGGCGTCCCTTGCTTGACGCAAAAACAAAATAAAGCGTAATCAAGCGCTGCCTTCAGGACTCGAACTCGAGTCCTTGCGAAGGCCCCTCTCTCGCTGCTAGCGTCCTTTCCACCTTGCCCAGGCGTCATTTTGTGACATAAATCACCTCGATTTTCTTATAAAGCCTCCTTAGCTCATCACATCATACAAAAATAAAAACTATTGCGCCCAGCGTCATTCGAACTCCTGACCATGCTTGGCGCCAATCCTTAAGTGGCACACGAAAGCCACTTTACCAGGGCATTTTATATGCCACAACCTTACAAAATTTTTACTTAAGGCCTTCCTCAGCCAAATTCCACTTTTAACCCTCAAATTTACAAAATTTTCCAAAATACTCCCTTTTTATCCTCGGGCTTTAGGAACTCCAAAAACACATCAAACCACTTTTGAGACCCACTAACACTTGAGTTATTTTCCAAACTCGCAACCCCTATTTCGGGATATTACATGGTCCCCACGGCCACCAGACACGGTCGTGTGTCTTAGCCGTGGTCCTATATTGACTTCCCCACCACGGTCACCAAACACGCCCATGTTAAGGCCGTGTTGCTTTTAGGCTACATTCTGCCAATTCACCCACGGTCTTAGGCACGCCCGTGTGCCACAACCATGTGACATTATAGGCCATCTACAAGGCCAAAATGCCACCCATAAAGGTCAAACCTATAATCAACATATATCATCCCATTTCATTCACCTATGACCATCAAAACATACCAAATAGTCATCCCAAATCATGCATATTTGACGACTAAGGAAATCACACAATAATACATTCAAAACCAACTCCCAACATAACAATTTGCATGACCAAATCACAATTATGCCCAAGCATCATTCATCTATAAACTTACTATATCAACCGTGTCATATATCAACTAATCATACCAAAACAACTTCTCAAATCACATTCATTTAAGCATAATACCAAAACATAACTAACCAAATCACATGGTTAGGTTCACTTTACAATTCATAACAAGAACTAGCCTATACATGCCATATTTAGCCATATACATATCCAAGATGTACCAAAATGAGTTCAATAGTGTGATGATGATCCATGACGGTCCCGAGCCTTCAGTAGCTTTGATGACCTATAAAACAGATAAAACATACACAGAGTAAGCTTTCCAAAAGCTTAGTAAGTCATATACAAAAAAACTTGGTATGGAAAGCATATATACAACTAAATACATTGGCACCTATTAATCACTTAGAAATCTCTCACTTATTTACTTTGGTTCATACAATTTTAACCACATTAGCTATTTTCACCAGTCAAGAATCATATAAACATATAGCTCATCTAGCCAAAGCAATTCTTATCATATCAAAAATTCCATATACATCTCATCAGAGTAAGATCACTTAGATGCTTACCTTATATACACAACCAGTGTATGATCAACTTACCTGGATCGGATTTAATATCACATAATTATTCATAGCTCGAATTTATAATTCGTATCACAAACTTGCCCGTTGAACCAATAGGAATTTAGTAGGATACTTAGAAAACTCGGAATAGTCGTACAATGCAAACGTCCCAGATGAGGTCTTACATGCACTTAGATATCGATGCCACTGTCCTAGATAGGGTCTTACATGAATCAATACGATGCCAATGTCCCAGACATGGTCTTACGCGTCAAGATTATAACGATGCCAACGTCCCAGACGAGGTCTTACACATAATTAGATATCGATGCCACTGTCCCGGACAGGGTCTTACACAATTCTCAAATCAACGCCAGCGTCCCAAACGTGGTCTTACATGATAAGAAAAAGAGAATTGATGTCTATGACATGATTAAGCCAATCCTATCTATTCCTAGGTTCGTACGGGGCTTCTCAGACTTAATCACTATATCGAACTTATCTCAGAATTCAAATACATAACCTCTCATAAACATTCCTTACATCATTAATCATATGAATATTTACAAATGCATACATATACATTTATTTGCATAGTGACTTACCTCGGATTTCGGTTTATTGGAATGAAAACGACTACTCGTTTACTTTCGCTTTCCCGTGATCTAAATCCGTTTTCCCTGGTTCTTGATCTAAACATTTTTAGAATTAACCCTTTTATTCACTATTTCATTCAATTCAATCCATACACACATTTTTTGGGCTATTTACAATTTGACCCTCACATTTGCACATTTTATCAATTTAGTCCATTTTTCTCAAAACATCAAATTCACAAATTTTATTCACACATATGCATAACCAAACCTCCCTAGGGACTATATAAGTCCAAATATTTCATCAAATTCACAAATTAGTCCTCCAAAATAATATTTTCACAATTTAGCCCTATTTAGCTAAATTCATCAAAACTTCAAGAACAAAACATATTCAACTACCACCAATCTATCATTTAACACCTTAAAGCATCACAAAGCTCAACATATCATCAATGGCATAACTCACAAACATCATCAATTCATTAAATTGAAACATGGGTTTGATAGCTCTCAAAACAACGATTGTAAAAACGTAGAAATTATCAAAAATCGATCAAAAACGAACCTTGAATTTTGCTTGATAGTAGCCGAAAATACAAAGCTTCCAAGCTTTCTTTTTCTTTTAACTTTCGGCACCCCCAAAATAAGATGATAATGTTCATCTTTTTCTTTTGTTTATTACAAACATAATAACATATATTTTACCAAATTAACCTTTCATAATAATAAAGTATACATATCTATATCAAGGGTATAATCGCCCTTTGTTCATCCACTAACCACCTATTGGCATATTTACCTATTAAGGCCACAACATTCAAAAGCCACATCACTTAAGCATTTTAACAAATAGCATACCACTTTCACATTCAATGCAATTTCATCCTTTTGTCAATTTAAACCTATAGACGGACAAATTAACTTACAAAAATTTAACATATGCTAAACCACATATCAACGGCACAGAAAATAATATTAAAATATTATATGGACTCGGATTTGTGGTCCCAAAACCACTGTTTCGACTAGGGTATAAACTGGACTGTTACACTCTTCTCCTTACAAGTAAGTGATTTTAATGGTTTTTCTTGATGATATTTGTACTTTTGGAACCCCTAAAGCTTAAGCTAGCTAAAGAGGGGACTATTTTGAAAAATGGTTGAAAGTTTAGAGTTTTTCCATGAGACCGTTGATGTTGTTTGTTGCATTTTTATGAAAGAAAATGAGTCTTAGTTGTTAGATAAACAGCTTTTGTAAAAGGAGATACCATGAAAACACCTAAAATGACCTTTTTGTAAAGGTTGTAAATATGTGGCAAATCTGTGAAATAATGAGTATTGAGGGTTGCCATAAGAGTAATAAATGTTCATTTAGACTTGTAAAAGGAAGAAATTTGACTAGAATCGATTTACGAGCTTAGGGGTAAAATAGTCATTTTGTGAAAGTGTGAGGGAAAAATGGTAATTTTGCCAAAGTATGATTATTGAAATGTGTTGATTAATGTGATAATTAAATGAACTAATTTGTCATTATAGATCAAGAAGAACGAAAAATTAACCTTGACTGAGGAAAGGGCAAATCGACAAATTGGCCTATTTTGAAATCGAGGTAAGTTTGTGTGCAATAAATTCAACATCATGTTATTTAAGTTTCTAAATGATTATGTTGGTGATGTTGTATAATATTTCTATGAATTTGAGTAATGATGTTGAATGAGAAAATGTTGAGAATTTTGATGTGGAAGTCTCGGTTAGACTTTAATAAATGTGAGAATAATATTATCAAGACTTGAGAAGGGTAAGGTCTCGTATAAGACCATATCCGGGACATGGCCTCGGCACCGAATTGAGATCCCGTATAAGACCATATCTGGGACATCAGCATCGAATATGAGAATCGAATAAGACCATATCCAGGATATGACATCTACAATCATTATGAGATCCCATATAAAACCATATCGAGGATATGGCATCGGCATCTAGAGGTGACCCCATGTAAGACTATATCTGGGATATGACATTGGCGTCGTATTTAAGTAAATGATGATGATTATGTACCTTCGAGTATCCCATGTGATTCAATGGGGAAATAGTTAAGCTTGTAATAGAGATGAGATTAGTGCTAAAGCTGTGTGATGAAGTGATACATGTACATGTGAGTAATTCACGAGAAAAGTTTACGATATGTGATATGATATGTAATTGGTATGAGTAAGCATGAGTAAGTTATGGCAATGTGACTAAGACATTTTGTTTTATTCAATGCTATGGATGGATGAAATTATGAGCCTTATGTTGTTATTTATTTCATGCAAACTTACTAAGCTTTATGCTTACTCCTCTCATTTCCCTTTTCCTTGTAGTATTGCCAAGCTAGCTCGAGAATTCGTGGAACGTCTGAGTTTAGAAATCACACTATCAACTTCTATTTGGTATAGCATAGTTAGATTTATTTTGAGTATGGCATGCATAGGACTTGGTTATTTTGTTATGTCATATTTGTTAGCCAAGGTGATGGCTATTAAGGTTGTTCAACTCATTTTGTAAATGGTCATTGGAAGTTGGCCAATACTTGACAAGTTCATATTTAAAAATGAAGATGAAATTCATAAAGTGTATGTTTGTGAGGACGTCTTGATTTTGGGTTCTTGGAAGTGCCTTATGGTCATGATATGGATGGCAAATGGCTTGGTAGAGAGCCTTACAAATTTCCACACGAGTAGACACATGGGCGTGTGTCTAGGCCGTGTGACACATGGTCAGCCTCATGGGCGTGTTCTGAGGCCGTGTGTCCCTATACATGCTAGGTTGACAAGTCAGTATGCTCAGTTGTAAAAACACGGGCAGGGACACGGCTGTTTGTCTCGACCATGTAGGAGACACGACCTAAGACACGGGCATGTGCCCAAGCCATATGAAATCTGCACCTGAAAATGGGAATTTAATTTGACACACGGCCTAAAGGCATGGGCGTGTGTCTTGGCTATGTGACCTTATTGAAATAATGACGTCACAAATAGAATGCCAAGGTTTTCACACACGGGCGAGGACACGGGCGTGTCAAGGCCGTGTGAGGGACACGGGCCATGAACATGGACGTGTGTCCGATCGTGAGAAAACCTCTATAGGTTTGAATTAGAAAATAAATTCCACACGAGTTAGGAACATGCGCGTGTGTGACCACACGGCCTGCCCACATGGGCGTGTTCCATTCCACACGGGCGTGTGGCCCTATTCTAAGCAAAAAATTTTCTAAGTGTGTAAAAGTTTCCTGTTTAATCTGAAAACATTTCGTATGTATGTTTAGGGTCTCGTAGACTCATAATAATGACATTATGGTCTTAAATGAGAAGTTTTATTTTGAAACGAAATTTTATGGATCAAGGTTGTATGATTGAGCTAGTTAAGTACGGTAATGCCTCGTACCCGGTTCAAGTGTCTAATACGGGTAAGGGGTGTTACATGTATGGAAGGGAAAAGAACTTCCTTGGCTTGGACTAGAGTGTTGTTACCTCATTTTATCTTGTGAGTGGATTTATAAGCACTGTGTTTATAGTGCATTTTCCTTTTCAATGATTGGAATGGCACGTCCTCTTGTTCATCATCGAATTTGGTGATTTCATCAATGATTTGATTGATCTCACCATCCTGTTTAGTCATAGGTTTAGTAAAGGGAGGTGGAACAGCTGCAATGCTGTCCACTGGTGGTGTAGGTGTGGGATTTGCTTGTTCTTCATAATCAACTGCAATACTATTTGATTCCATTTTCTCTGTTTCTTCCTCTGGTTCTTTGGTTTCTTTCTCGGTAGTGGCAGGGTCTGTCTTAGCTGGCCGGGCTTCACCAATCTCTTCTACTGCAACTGTTTGCAATTCCTTAGGAAAGTGAGGAAATGTAGGCTTTGGCTTGATGAAATTCTTTTGAAGGGACCTTTTCAGAGCAACGTCCCTCCTCTCTACATAGGCCCAATAAATAGCCAGTTTATCCTGCACCTTTGCCAAGTTCGCAACAAGCTGAAACTGTTGAGTCTAAAAAAAAATTATTCTATTTTTGCAACTTCTCCAATGAATGAGCATTTTTTGCTAGAATAAATTGTTAGTCTCGGAGGTTGTTGCAGTGGCAAATGTTGGTGTAGAGAATATTGAGGTTGAGCTAGGAGCTTGTTGCCATGGCAAATCCTCCCTAGAAATCTTTGCAATAATCAATCTTGTAATGGACCCTTTATTTGGGATGACATCCTTATTGGCTTAGACTGAGTTATTGACACACTGGCAAAACGTAGTGATTAAAGAAGGAAAGTTCAGACTCCCAACATTCTTTTGTGTGCACTTGTGTACTTTCTTGAATATAATCTTATCCACATTAATTTTCCTACCCTACATGATGGAATGGAGCAACAACATCTGCTCCTTAGAAACTGTTGAGTTATAGGTAAAAGGGAGTAGGCACGTCTTAAGGAAGTGATACCAAACCTTGCACTTAGGCTTCTAAGATGCCCTTTCCACGATGTAACACTCTTGCGTCGACACTGTCTATTTAGTTCTCGTCACACATATTTCTTGAAGAACCTGAGTTAACCCATTAGAAGTGACAGTTGCAGCAAACTTGGTATGCTCATCTTGGATATTAGAAAGACCACACTAAGCATTAATCGTGTCCTTATCAAATAAGATCGATACTCCTCGCACATATATTAAAGCAGCATTTGGGGAAGTAAGGTGAGCATAGAACTAATAAATAATCTTGGACAGCATATCGTTCGGATGCAAACAAAAAATTTGCCATCCATGTTATTCGATGATAGAAGAAATGGAAGCATCGTATCCCATAAAAAGGACGCTCTTCTTTAAAAAGAAAGCCTTTTTCCAAACAAAAGGGTTGCTTGGAGATGATGTTCTAGTACTGCTCTTTTGCAGCAACATTAAAGAAAGTGTGAGGTGGCATAGTAGATGATTGAGGGATAGATTGTCTAGCCATTGTGGAAAGTTAAGGTAAAAGTCTGTGTAGAAAAGGAAGAAAAAAATTTGCAATGCATGAAGAAAGCACAAACAAGCGTGGAGAGAAAGAAAATTTAGGGTAATTGTAAAAGAATTAAGGAGGTTAGGGTAAAATAAAATGATGAAAAATTAAGGAGTAAATGGGGTATGACATGAGTGATGGGAGGCCGATAATTATGGCCTAACATTAGTGTGATGGAAATTTGGAGGAAAAGTGAAAATGTTTGGGAAACAAATTCCCAATGGGCCTATGGGTATCATATGGCCCAATCTCACAATTGCCGTTATAAGATAGTGTTGACGGTTTAGAAAAATTAAATATGCAAAGTATGTTTTGTAGTATGGAGGAGGGAAAAACAAAAGGATTTTTGGAGGGAACTGGGAAGTGACCTAGCCCTAAAATAAGAATTTTGGATTTTCCACCATGGGCTACCAAGTAACGTAATGGGCCTAACTATCTAGAAATCTCTCCCTTGGACTTTTCTGTCTAGTCAACCCATATTACCTCGTACCTCAGCATCTATTTCCCAGTTTGTCGTGGCTTAACTCTCTTTAGCAATGTTGCAGTAGACTCCTCTTAGTAGCACAACTGATAAGTTTGCATTCTTTATTCTATCTTTGGAAATCATGGAAAGAACTACATAAAGATAAAAATAGAAATAGAAGAAACATGAAATAATTAAAGATAACTACTAACAAAAACAAAATTAAAGTAAAGAAATTAAGGAAAAGAAAAAAAATAGAAAATATAATTATTAGCTCAAACATCTCGGAGGTCAACAAATTGTTTGTCTCGATCCACATGAGCACCCTAATAGTGCTTCAAGTGTTGTCCATTAACTTTAAATGTGACCCCTGTTTTTGCATCGTTGACATCAATAGCTCCATAAGAATAGACTTGAGTTACTTGAAAGGGACCTGACTAGCGAGATGTTAATTTACCATGGAATAATTTGAGCCTAGAGTTGAACAACAACACCTGTTGTCCTGGTTGAAATTGTCTTGGCATAATCCTCTTATCATTCCACTGCTTGGTCTTCTTCTTGTACAGTTTAGCATTCTCATATGCCTGTGCCTGAAATCCTTCCATTTCATTTAGTTCTAACAGCTTGTTATGGCCAACAGCTTTCTAGCCTATATTTAGCTTTTTAATATCCCAAAATGCTTTATGTTCTAACTCAACAAGTAAGTGACATGGATTCCCCAAAATAAGATTAAAAGGCGACATCCCCAATGGTGTTTGGAATGCCATACGATAAGCCCACAAGCCTTCATCTAGCCTAGAGGACCAATCCTTTCGAATTGGATTCACCACTTTTTCTAGAATCTGTTTAATTTTTCTATTAGAGAACTCTACTTGTCCATTTGTTTGGGGGATGATATGCCATGGCAATCTTATGCTTCATCCCATACTTTTTCAAAGCATTAGCAACTAATCTACAATCAAAATGAGAACCTTTATCACTGATAATGGCTCGAGGTGTACCAAATCTTGTGAAAATGTTCTTGTGCAAGAACTTCATCACTGACTTTGAATCATTAGCAGGGAGGGCAACAACTTCGACCCATTTAGAGATGTAGTCCACTACAAAGAGTATGTAGAGATTGCCTAATGATGGTGGAAATGGGCCTATAAAGTCTAATCCGAGACATCAAACAACTCAATCTCCAAAATGTTTTGTAGTGGCATTTCGTGTCTCTTACATAGATTTCTTGTCCTCTGACAACAATCACATGCCTTATAAAATTCATGGGCATCCTTGAACAAACTTGGCAAAAAAAAAAAAAAAACCAAATTGGAGTACCTTGGCAGTAGTTCTCATTCATCCAAAGTGTCCTCCGTAAGGCACTGAGTGACAATGCTACAGAATGCTATGTATTTCATCATCAGGGATACACTTCCAAATTATCTTATTTGCACAATGCTTGAATAAGAAGGGTTCATCCTAATAATAATCTTGGCATCATGAAGGAACTTCCGTCTTCTTTGGTTGTTGAGATTAGGTGGCATCAAACCACGTACTAAGAACTTCACTATATTAGCATACCAAGGTAATGCCATGGCAACCAATAGTCACTCATCTGGAAAATGTAACAGACCAATATTGACCCTAATCGGAACGGTGGTTTCGGGACCACGAATCCGAGCCCGAGAAATATTTAGATATTATATTCTATGTTTATTATATATGGACTAATGTGTGTGAAAATGTCGTAGAAAAATATTATCTTTTAATTGCTTAATTTGATAAAAAGGATTTTTGCATGCTAAAGTGAAAGGTACTAATTTGCTTGTGGCTTTTTAAGTGGATGTCTTAAAAGGGCAATTAGCCCAAAATCAATAATAAGAAACGGCAATGGGCCACTCCAACTACAAAATATATGTTAGTTTAATTTTATTATAAAGTTATATTAGTATATTTATAAATAATGTTAAATACTACATAAAATAATAAAAACAAAGTGGAAAGAAAGAGAACATTCCTTGTTCTTCTTCTTGGCCGAATGTAGGAGGAAGAAAACTCCATTGTTGAAGCTTAAATTTCGGCAACTTGGAGCTTAATTTGGGGTATGTATTTTGCTTAGTTTTTAATAATTTTTACATTTTTGGAATTGTTACTTTGAATGCTATACAACCCATGTGGTAATTTTTGAGATTTTGGCACATTGAGATTCGGCTATGGTTGTATATGCATGGCATGAAATGTTTGATAGTAGATTATTAATAGTAAGTGTTAAATCATCATTTTTAGAATTAGAAGTTGTGGTGAAATTGAGTGTTAGGGACTAATTTGAAAAAAAATTAAATTCTTGAAGGACTAAAACATGAAATAAATGAAATGCATGAACTCATATGGCTATGGGGAAGATTCGGCCTAGCTATGGTGTTGGAAAATTTTGCATATTTTGTGCTTTGTGTAAATAGGACCAATTTGTGAAAATGGGAAACATTAGGGGCAAAATGGTAAATTGTTTATTTAAGTGTTTTTGGATTAAATTGAGATGAAATATGCTTGAATGGGTTAAATTTCTAATGTGTTTAGATCAAGAACAAAGAAAAACGGAATTGGACCGGGGAAAGACAAAGGTTCTCGAATAGCCGATTTACACGGTCTATCGACAACCGAGGTAAGTCCTTTAGCTAAAATATATCAAAGAACTAATTATGAATATATTAAATAGTAGGAATGGATAAATTTTATTACTTGTTTATGTCATGGCCGAATGTATATAGGTATACTAGGTTGATGATTAAAGTTGGTTACGTGATGTGAATAAATGTTTCGATGTGAATTGTTGGATTGTATAATGATTTAATGATTTTATTGGTTTCATGTGAGTGAGCTCAATGGAATTGGATATATACATATATATAAAATAGTTATGAAGTGTGTCGAGAATGTTTAACTACATTGATATGTTTCGGGCTTTTACGCCTAGCAGGCCTTGTGTCGGTGTTACTTATCGGGCTTTTACGCCTAGCAGGCCTTGTGCCGGTGTTAGTTATCGGGCTTTTACGCCTAGCAGGCCTTGTGCCGGTGTTACTTATCGTGCAGGCCTTGTGCCGGTGTTACTTATCGGGCTTTTACGCCTAGCAGGCCTTGTGCCGGTGTTACTTATCGGGCTTTTACGCCTAGCAGGCTTGATGCCGGTGATGTGTTTTACAAAAGAGAAACCGAATTTTTGTTCAAGGCAAATTATAGCTAATTTATCGAGTTAATGGCTCAGGTAAGCATGTAAGGTACGTTATGTTAAATTTTACTTGAGTCAAGTAAATACTATGAGAACAATGTTAAGTACATTGAATGTTAAGGTTGATGTGAACAAGTATTATAATTTAAATGTTTAATGTTTGAATGTTATATTATTAGGAGCTTAGGACTTACTAAGCTAGTAAGCTTATTTGTGTGAAATGTTTCCTCTGTTTTATAGATTAGGTGAAAGCTACAAGCTCGTCGGGATCGTTTAGAAAGTCGTCCACACTATCAAACTAACTTGGTACTCTTTCATTTTGGTTTCCGAATGAAGGCATGTATAGGAAAGACTTTGTCTTTGTTTTGATGAAAACTTTTGGTTCATGTATATAATAGCCATGCGAATATGGCTAAATTTTTTGTTAAGTATGCTTTTTGTGCTTTTGATACAAATGTCGGTTTATGTTGGTAATGTTTGTGCATTTTTAATCGAAGTTTAATTATATTTGATAAGGAAATGTATGTTTATGAAATGAACCTTTGAACTAGGTATTGTGGTTAGTAACCAATGGTACACTCGATTATATGGAACCATAGTTGTGTTTTGTTGATGATGTTATGATATTACGCGAATGTTTTAGGTATAAGTTAATTTGCATAAGTGATTAAAATATATGGACAGTATGAGTTGTATGTGGGTATATTCGATTATAAACTAGTTAATCATATTTTGCAATGAAATAGTTTTTAGTTAGCAGCAGTGATGTGATTTTGAAAAATCACCAAAAAAAGGATATATTGAATTAGAAAGTGAATAAGATATAGAATTAAAGCTTATTGTGTCTATTTTGATATGAAAGAAACAGAGTAGGCAAAGGAAATTTATATTATGAGATATTTAAATTTTAGTGAGACTTCTTCTGAATGAATTCGTGACTTCCTGTTCTGTCTTGGAAAAATTGTTAAAAATTGTACAAAAATAATCATGGAGCATAGTTTATATGCTTAGAATCCTTAATGAGTCTATTTTTGATTGGAATAAACAAGAACATTATTGAAATTTTGTACAATGAGATAACTGAGTTTTTGTAAAGATAGGTCAGAATCATCAAACAGTGAAATAGGGGAAACTTTGAGGAATAAACTGTACTAATTGGCCACATGAAAAATTATGGAAAAATTATGGTAAAAATTTATATGATTCTAGTTTTAAGGAAAATTTACGGATCTAAATTTTGAGTTTTGTAACTCGAGTTATGGTCAATTTAGTCAGCATGATGCAGTTGGACAGTTTTAAATTTTTATGCCCCGAATTAGTAGTCAAGTCTAGTAATGCCACATACTCGACTCCGGCAAAGGTCTCGGGTAAGGGGTGTTACATTTTATTAGTATCAGAGCTAGGTTTAGTCGATTCTAGGACTACCGTAGCGCGTGTGAGTCTAGCAACACATGCCTTTATCATATATTGATAGTGTGGTGACTTCTGACAGCCTGAACTTTGTTTTATATAGTAAATGGACACTGATCCTGAAAGAGCCGTAGCGGATGATGTAGAGAGTGTAGCGCCTGACCGTGCACACAGATCAGTGCCGGTAGACTCTCGACCTATTTTGGGTAGTCATGAGGGAGAGACTAAACAAGCCTTCTATCAGACTAAACAAGCCTTCTATCAATGGCATGACATTCTTCATTCTCATCAGCACATTTCATGGCATCGAATACATTGAGTGTGTTCTGCTATTCATTTACCCTCATTTTCAGTTCACCTTTCTACACATCAATTAAAGTCCTACCTAGCAAGAAAAAGTCTTTCAAGAATAATTGACAGATCATGGTCAGCTTCACATTCTAAAATAAGAAAATCTGCTAGAAAAATAAACTTGTCTACTCTTACCAGTACATCTTCAACTTTACTTTCTAGATGTGCGTAGGGTCAATTAGCTAGCTGCAATGTAACTGTAGTAGGTCTTGCTTTACCAATTCCCAGCTTCCTAAAAATAGACATAGACATTAGATTTATACTCACTCCTAAATCACATAATGTCTTTCAAACATAATGGTTTCCAATTGAACAAGGGGTAATGAAACTCCTTGGGTATTTCAACTTTGGAGGTAATTTATTAGTAAACATCGTTGTGCACCTTTCAGTGAGAGAAATAGTCTCAAATTCTCCTAATCTACGCTTCTTTGATAGTATATCTTTCATAAATTTCACATAATTAGGCATCTACTCCAAAGCTTCCACCAACAATATATTGAAGTGAAGCTGTTTAAGGACATCTAGAAATCTTTTAAACTGAGCCTTTTATTTACAAATGTGAAAATGTTGAGGAAATAGTGGTGGTGGCCATCCTTCAGGTTTCTAATGCTGTTTTACCGTAGCATTTCCATCAATAAGATGATTTGATTCTTCTGCAACATTCTTTTTTTTAGCCTTTCTAGACATAGTATGATTTTCAGATGTTTTTGAAACCTTTCCATTGTTGCAATCTGATTTGCCCTCTTTTGCCATGGAATCTTTAATGATTTCATTCAACTGAGTCCCACTTCTGAGAGTAATTGCCTTACAATGCTCTTTCCCATATGATATCGAATTCTCAGTACCACTTGGAAGAGCTCCTTGTGGTCTAGAACTCAAAGCATTTTCTATCTACCCCACTTGATTCTTAAAAGCTCGAAGGGATGCAACTTAATTCTAAATTACGACATCATTCTTGGCCATATATTCTTTCAACAAGGCTTCAATAGATGATGATGATGATGATGATGATAAAGCTGATGCCTAACCTTGCTAGACATTTTCCCTCTACATAAGTTGAGTATAATCAAGAGGTGCACTAATGATGTTTTGTCTTGTCGCATTGTTAAAATTCCCCGCACCTTGATTATTCCAATGAAAGTTCAGATGTTGCTTCCACCTTGGATTGTACATGCTGGAATAAGGGTTGTTCTAATTAAAATTACCCATGTAACACACAGATGTTGGGTTCGATAGGCATTTATCGAACGCATAGTCTTCGCCATAATAAACACATGATAGCTCGACTGTTTTCATCTCCTGAACTACAATTGGCCTCTTTATTGTTTTGATCATATTAGTTAAAGGTGATACCTGGGCAATCGATGAAGTGATATCATCAAGTTCCTCGGTGCCAATAGTTATCTTGCCAGTCCCAACTCGCGTGGTAGGATATTGATAATCATTGGAAGAAGTATCAACTGCCATCCTTGTATGTGTATTCAACCCATTATAAAACATTTTCATTGGAGTCTAGTACTAAAACCCATGCATTAGACGTTTCCACAATAATTCTTTAAATCTTTCTCAAGCTTAGTATAGTGTTTCATCCTCTGATTGCCAAAACGACATGATGTCATTTCTAAGCTTGGCATTAATGTTTGATGGATTATACTGTAGCAAAAACCTCTGGTAAAGATTATTCTATAATGCCACTATCCCCAATGGCAAAGCATTCAACCATGCTCTTGCACAGTCTTTTAAGGAATATGGAAACAATTTAAGTCTCAGGTCATATTTAGGAACACTCCATTATCTAAATGAGTTATAGACTTCTAGAAAAAGTCTTAAATACAATCGTGGATCTTCAATAGGCAACCTGCTAAACTACCCTACTGTTATCAGTTTCAATTCAAAATGCTATACGAACTTTGCAGCCCAATCCATTATTTGTCATTTACCGTGGATTTTACCCATGTGGGGCCCGTGAGCCCATTAGGCCCACATGGCCCATCTCGGCCCAACGAGGCCTATTACGACCTAAGCCCACGAGAACGTTCGTAGTGGCCTCTACAGTCAAACGCCCATGTTTGTCGGCTCGGTTCACCACACGCACGATTGCACGCTCGTGTGGCATCATACCCCATATTTCTGGCTTATCGGCAGTTAGCTGATCTACAATCATAGCAGTGTAAACAACACATACTTCCCGCTTTTCAACCGATCATCAAATACCGCATACAAATACACATCTGATTGCAACAATGAAGAGGGTGAATAATCTGGAGCACACAACCTATAACCAACACAACACCAGGTTAACGCATACTCTTAATCCACCACCTTTATTTGCTAAACCACAAACACTCGCCTTGCTAGAACTAACAAATACTACCGCCTCACTGCTGATCAAAGGCAATTTCCCCCTCCTAACATGATTCGGCAGATCAAAAGTTGTTCGAAGACAACCATGCATTCGGCCCCCCAAGAGAAATAAAAAGGGAAAACCGAAGCTTGTTAATAGAACCAAAAGAAATCTAACTAAGAACGAAATAATAAAATGGTTGTAGTACCCCCTTACAAAAACCAATAAACAAACGTATTTCTGCAGTAGTCAGTCAAGAAGATCCAGCCCGAACCGAGAAGAACAAATAGATTTGAGAGGGAGAGAGTATGAGACTTCGGCCTAACAGAGAAAGGAAGAACAAAATTTGGAAAAGAAGTAGAGATGGAAGTAAAAGAGAAGAAGAATACCAATTCGACAGAGAGAAAATGTGGAGAAGAAAGAAAGGCTTCAAGGGAGAATTTGACACTTGGTCTTTTTGTTTCAGCAAAAGTGAACAACAGTTTGAGAAATAAGGTTGAAAAAAGAAAGACCCGAATGGTCAAAAATGCTGCACGAGATGCCACAAAGAGAGTAAAACCCTAAACGCAAAAAAAAAAAAAAAAAAAAGAAAACCCCAGAATACCAGAGAGGAAAATTGGCTTCTACACACACCAAATGCTAAAAATTCCCTTAGCTGAATTCCCCTACTCAAGCTTCCCCATTCGACCATGACTCCTTCACAATCCAATTCCCTAAAAATCTACACCGATTTCTCCTTGATTTACTCCAAACCTCCCATTCAAATCCATTTAAATTCTGATGACCAATTGATAAACCGTAAAAGTAACATATTTTAATCCCACATGTAGCATGCTTTTGGATGATTTAAGTCCTGAATTATGTAATTTGGTGCTCTTAATCCTTTGTTTTCATGTTTTATACTCAGGAGAGTACCCAATGATGAAAAGAACAGAAAACGGGCCCAAAACAGAGTAAATGGGCCATATCACGAAATCCACACGGCCTGGCCACTACTTACACGGGCGTGTGCCATGGGCGTGTCCCTATCGCAAGAAAGAAGAGTTTCACTCGGATTTGGATACTTAGGGGAAAAGAAACATATTCAAAAGCCTATATAAACACCCTAAGTATGACCAGGAAATTAGGAACCCACGGCTTTAGTCAGGGGGTGTCCAGCTAGGCCAAAGAGGGCAGATTTGTGGGGATTTACTCGAAGATGTCCAGTTGATCCATCTCAAGAAGCCAGAATTATACTCAAGACAGAGGATCTCTCCTTCAATTTCTTTAGAGGGTTTTAGGGATTTCTTATGTTTTGTTTTATCTTTTCTTCTGAGATGTTTCTTTTATTGTTATGAACTAAACCCTCAGATACCTGAGGGGGATGAAACCTAAGATGAATCTTGTTATCGTTTACTGAGCTGTATGATAAATATTTGACTTGTTCTTAATTCTTGTTTTGATATTTCTGGGATATTAATACAAGTATGATGTGCTTAGGTGGAGGAGCAAAAGTCCCTGCCTAAGAGTAGATCTAGCATAGTTAAGCGGAGTTGATTGCGCGCCTAGAGATAGGGTGACGAGATTTTGCCAGATTAGGGTGAAACCTAATATGGGAGTCCATAGATTGAGTTAATGCGATTCTAGGGGTTTTAATTAGAAAGAGATTTCAATTAATCAACCTAGGGTTAGACGTTAGTCGCCTTGAGAGAGGGATTAATATAATTTAGGGTATCTTACGGATTAAGTCAAGTGAATAAATCGTCTGGTTCAGATTTAGATAGCAAGTGAAGTCTAGATGGATTCTTCCTTGGGCGTCGTCTTAATCAATTGGTTTTCTCTCTCAAGTTATTCTCTCAAATTCATTCTTCTTTGTCTTAGAGTCTTTAGTTTAGTAGTTAATCAATTTTAGATTAGATAAAAATCCATTTAATTCTTAGGCTAAATAATAAAAGAGAGTTAGTACTAATACTTTTGGTTCCTTTGGGTTTGACATTCCGGTCTTGCCTTAACTATACTACTGTTCGATAGGTACGCTTGCCTCAAATTGTTGTCATAGTTAGTTTCTAGTTTCGATCATTCTTTTTATAAATTTTAAGACCTTGACATCGCATAAAACAATGATCAAGTTTTTGGCGCCGTTGCCGGGGAACTAAAATATTAAGAAAGCTTAATTTTTATTACTTTAGCCGTATTTATTTTTATTTTTGCAATTAAATTTTTTTATTTTTATTTGAATTTTCTTTCTTTCTTTTGTTCCTTTTAGGTACCTTTAGTTTATGACTAGAAGGAACCCGACAAGACCCTTACTCTACGACAGTGATATTGGAGGTACCATTCGTAGAAATCACAGAGAAATAAGGTGAAGCTTAAACTACATAGACAAAGAGCAAGAAGCCAAAATAAATACCACGGAAGAGATAGCTAAGAATAATCCGCCACCTCCAGAGATGGCCGAAAATCATGCTCCACGTACTATGTATGATTATGCTAAACCTAGTTTAACAGGAACTGAGTCTAGTATTGTTAGGCCTACTATTGCTGCAAATAATTTTGAATTGAAACCTAACACTATACAGATGATACAACAGTTTGTTCAGTTTGATGGTTTGCAGGATAAGGATCCTAACACACACTTATCGAATTTTCTAGAATTCTGTGATACCTTCAAGATAAATGGCGTTTCTGATGATGCCATCCGTCTTCAGTTATTTCCCTTTTCTCTGAGAAATAAAGCCAAACAGTGGTTGCATTCTCTTCCACGAGGGTCAATCACTACATGGGATCAAATGACCGAAAAACTTTTATTAAAATATTTTCCACCGGCCAAAATGGCCAAATTAAGGAATGATATCTCTTCTTTTGTGTAGATAGATTCAGAGACACTTTATGACGCATGGGAGAGATACAAAGACTTGTTGGGAAGGATCCCACACTACGGATTACCCTTATGGCTACAGGTCCAAACTTTTTACAACGGTGTGAACCCCTCAACAAGACAACTAATCGATTCATTCCGCGCATGTGATCCTCGAACAATAAAACTCACAGGCGACCTATGAGTTTATAGAAGAGATGTCACTGAGTAACTATCAGTGGCAAGATACAAGGACAAGGCCAGCTAAAGCAGCAGGAGTTTTCAACATTGATGCAGTGACCGCGCTATCAAATTAGGTAGAATTACTATATAAAAAATTTGATGGTTTATATGGTTCTTCGAAGGCACATCCGGTTATGCAATGCGAAGCAAGTGAAGGAGTGGCGAATCCTGAGTACTCACCCTACGAATAGGGCATGGTGAGCGAACAAATGAACTATATGGGTAATAATTTCCTATCTATCAATAACCCTCATAGTAATACTTGTAATCCATGTTGGAAGAACCACCCCAATTTCTCATGGGGCGGTCAAAGAAATCAAAGGCAACAACCATCCCAAAACTTCCAACAATAGCCCTACCCACAGGAAAAAAAGCCAAACCTGGAAGAGATGCTGACAAACTTCATAGCAGCCTCAAAAATACGGTCTCAAAATACAGAAACACATTTCCAAAAGATAGAAACAAAACTTGAGGCATTGACACAAGAGTTCAATGAACTTACTAAGTTAGTTTTTGAAACATGATCAGAAAGCTTACTTAGGAAAAGAAGTGAGTCTGCACGGTGATAATCGAGAAGTGGAAAGGAGTTAATCGAAACAAAGAAAGAGGTACCACATGAAATCGATGAGGCAAAGATAACACTGACCCGTGAGGAAATTAAACCAACAATCCTATATTCAGCAAAGTTGAAGAAAGACCGCCTAGACGCACAATATGGTAAATTTCTTGATCTTTTCAAACAGCTACATATTAACTTACCTTTTGTTGAAGCTATTTCACAGATGCCAACATATGCAAAATTTTTAAAGGAGCTTCTAACAAATAAAAGGAAGTTCGAGGAAATTTCAACAGTGGAACTTAATGAAGAATGCTCAGCTATCATCCAAAACTAGCTGCCAACCAAATTGAAAGATCCAGGAAATTTCACTATTCCTTATTTAATTGGTAGTTTGAGCATAGAAAAAGCATTAGCCGATTTAGGTGCCAGTATTAATCTAATGCCTTATAAAAATGTTTAAGCAACTTGGTCTTGGGGAACCAACACCCACTAGGATGAGTATTCAGTTACCTGACAGATCTGTGAAGTATCCTAGAGGAATTATTGAAGATGTTCTGGTAAAAGTAGATAAATTTTTATTCCCTGTTGATTTTGTTGTGCTTGACATGAATGAGAACGTAGAGGTACCTTTAATTTTGAGACGGCCCTTTCTAGCTACTGCTAGGGCTGTCATTGATGTTGGTGATGGTAAACTTGCACTAAGGGTAGGAGATGAGGAAATTGTTTTCCAAATTTATGATGCCATGCGATATTCTAGAGAACAAGATGACTTTTGATACTTTGTTGATGCCACTAATCACATTTTTCAAGAATCTTTGCAGGAAATCATGCATAGTGACACGATGGAACTGTGTCTTTCACAAAGTGAGGGGAAAGGTGACGATACCGATGAAGTGAATCCCAATACATCATCCTCTAGATAGACAGAAATAGAAGGCATTGGGAGCCCTCTATTGATGAGACGCCCAAGTTAGAACTAAAACAATTACCAAAACATTTAGAATACGCATTCCTGGGGGATAATTCTACACTACCAGTAATCATCTCTTCAGAACTAGGACCCAAGGAGAAAGAAGATCTGCTAAAGGTACTAAGGAAGCACAAAAAGGCCATAGCATGGAAAATGTCGGACATTAAAGAAATAAGCCCATCATTTTGCACCCACAAAATTTTAATGGAAGATGAGTATAAACCGTGTGTGCAACCTCAGAGACGGTTAAACCTCATGAAAGAAGTTGTCAAAGCCGAGGTAATTAAACTTCTAGGTGCAGGAATAATTTATCCTATTTCTAACATCACTTGGGTAAGTCCTGTGCAGGTAGTTCCGAAGAAAGGAGGCATGACTGTGGTAACCAACGAAAAGAATGAATTGATTCCCACAATAACAGTCACAGGTTGGAGAGTCTATATAGACTATAGAAAGCTGAACGACGCCACAAGAAAAGATCACTTCCCTCTACCCTTTATTGATCAGATGTTAGAAAGATTGTCTGGGCATATGTACTACTGCTTCTTGGACAGACTCTCTGGCTACTTCCAAATCCCAATAGCTCTTGAAGATGAAGAAAAGACAACATTTACATGCCCATACGGTACGTTTGCTTATCGTAGAATGCCTTTTGGATTATGTAATGCTCCTGCTACATTTCAGCGCTGCATGTTGGCCATCTTTGATGAACTTGTGGAAGACATTATGGAGGTATTTATAGACGACTTCTCGGTATTCGGTAATTCTTTCCACTTTTTCCTTAAAAATTTTGAACGAGTTCTAATAAGATGTGAGGAAACAAATCTTGTCTTGAATTAGGAAAAATGTCACTTTATGGTTAGAGAAGGGGTTGTGTTAGAACATAAGATTTCTAGTAAAGGGATTGAGGTAGATAAAGCAAAGATTGAAACCATAGAAAAATTACCTCCCCCTAGTTCAGTTGAGTCTATTAGAACTTTTTAGGACATGCTGGATTCTATAGAAGATTCATTAAAGATTTCTCTAAAATAGCTAAGCCTTTAACAAAATTACTAGAAAAAGATGTTCCTTTCAATTTCGATCAGAAATGTTTAGATGCATTTAATATCCTCAAAGATAAACTAATAAATGCTCCGATTATAATTGCACCTGATTGGAATTTACCCTTTGAACTAATGTGTGATGTGAGTGATTTTGCAGTGGGTGCAGTTCTGGGACAACAAAGATACAAGCATTTTCAGCCAATTTATTATGCTAGCAGAACATTGACACCCGCACAAGAAAACTACACCACCACAGAGAAAGAATTGCTAGCTGTAGTTTTTGCTTTTGACAAATTTAGGCAGTATTTAATATTATCTAAAGTTGTCGTTTACACTGTCCATTCAACTCTTCGTTATCTTTTAACTAAAGCTGATGTAAAACCTTGACTCATACGATGGATCTTACTCTTACAGGAATTTGATTTGGAAATACAAGATAAGAAGGGAGCTGAAAATCTTGCATCAAATCACCTATCTAGGATTGAGAACCCACATATCGAAGAGCTCGACGAAAGTAAGATAAACGACTAGTTTCTTGAGGAACAACTCTTTTCTATAACCAACTCTGAGGTACCGGTTTGCAGATATTGCAAATTATTTAGCTGCTAACATCTTACCAAAAAGATTAACACATCATCAAAAGAAACGATTCTTTACTGATGCGAAAAACTATTTTTGGGAAGACCCCTTTCTTTTCCGTATATGTGCAGATCAAGTAATTCGGAGATGCATTACAAAGGCGGAAGCGAGTAAAATCCTAGAACATTTCCATTCAAGACCTTCAGGAGGACATTACAGTGGGATTAAGACAGCACACAAAATGCTCGAATCAGGATTTTATTGGCCAACTTTTTCAAAGACGCCAACAGGTATGCCACTTCGTGTGATAAATGCCAGAGAATAGGTAATATCTCAAAATGCGATGAAATGCCTCAGACATATATGTTATCATGTGAGATATTTGATGTATGGGGTATTGATTTTATGGGTATGTTCCCTAGTTCATTCGAAAATAAATACATCTTAGTAGCAGTAGCTTACATGTCAAAATGGGTGGAAGCCCAAGCTTTACCTACTAACGATGCTAGAGCTGTAGTAAAGTTTCTTAAGAAACTTTTCTCTCGTTTTGGAACACCTAAAGCAATCATCAGTGATAGGGGCACTCACTTTTGCAATAGTCAATTTGAAAAAGTCTTAAGAAAATATGGAGTACACCACAAAATAACCACCCCTTATCATCCTCAAACCAGTGGGCAAGTGAAAGTGGCAAATCGAGAGATTAAGCGAATCCTAGAGAAAACAGTTGAATCAAATAGGAAAGATTGGGCAGTAAAAGTAGGCTTTATGGGCCTATAGAATAACATTTAAAACCCCTTTGGGGACATCCTCGTACAAACTTGTTTACAAAAAAAGTTGTCATCTACCATTCGAGTTAGAGCACAAAGCCTACTAGCCTATAAAATTCTTAAATTACGATCTTAAAACCATAGGTAAGAAGAGGATGATGCAGTTAAATGAACTAGATGAATGGCGAGCTGAGGCCTATGAGAATTCATGACTATATAAGGAGGCAACAAAACAGCGCCATGATGCTTGTTTAAAACAATCAAAGCAATTCAAAGTAGGAGACTTAGTCCTGTTGTATAATTCAAGGCTCAAACTATTTCCTGGAAAGCTGAAATCAAGGTGGTCAGGCCCATTCGTGATAAAATCTATTTTTCCTTACGGCAGAGTTGAGGTAACCCATCCAACTCAAGGAACATTCAAGGTAAATGGCCATCGACTGAAACTTTATAATGGTGAAGATTTCAAGGAATTGAGAGAGGAGCTTCAGCTCCTTGAACCTTCTTTCAGGAATGAAAACAGGGTGAGTCTAGCTTAAGACTTTAAACGAGCACTTCTCGGAAGGCAACTCGAGCACTAACTTCAATAACCTCATTAATTTTCACATTTTAATTTTATGTTTTTCCTTTTAGCACCTAAATCAAAGTAACTGATTCAGTAAAGCGCATGTTTTCTACCACATGGCCTTACACACAGGCGTGCCCGTGGCCGTGTGGTCGCCATAGGAAAAAAAAATGGGCATGCAGGCAGACGTGTGAGATGAAGAAGAAAAATTTTCCCCAACACGGGCTACGATAAAAAGACCACGGCCGTGCGATGCGACCTTGGTCTATTCTGAGTAAACCAACACGGACAAGAGCCACACCCGTGTCAACCAACAGTGTGCTACACTAACTATATGAACACGGTCATGGCAAACTTAGCACGGGCAGGGGAGAAGTGAACATAATCATACACGGCCTATGAGCACGGACGTGGGCAACATCACAAACCCGCCCAAATTTGAAAATCGCAAAACAAACGGGCCAAATAAAAGAGAAACGGGTGTGGCACTTGCCTGTGTCCCCTTCACTATTTAAAGAACATTACCACCGTCTCCCACAAAAATTTCCCCCAAAACTTCAACCCTAGCCATTCCCCTCAAATATTTCTACTCCCAATTCGGCCATCATCAAGAAATTCCCCACCATTAACTTCCCCTAGCCTTTATCTCCCTCCCTCTTTCAGTTACCCATCCGAAAAACCAGTCAACGCCCGTGGCCTGCGCCTACATGCTCGACCTAAAGCCCTGCCACCGTTGTGTTTCCCCAACGAGTGGCATCATACGCTTGTGGCTGGATGCTACATGCCCGTGCTCCGCCCAACCAAGTCGTCACCACTATTACTGGTCACCTCTTATTGTTACATTTATTGTCATTTTACTTTCTCATATTTAGAATTTTATTCATCTAATTAAGTTTAATAGTAGAATAGGTTAATTAGTTTCTCATTATTAGATTGATTTAAACATTTAATTTTTGTTTAAATAACAATGATTAGAATTAGATTGAATCACTCGTTCTTACATGCAAAATATGAGTGACTTATCTTGTTATGAATTGACCTTTCTTATATTTTGGATATTAACGGAACCCCTTGGTAAATATCTTGGTTGGAAATATACTTGAATCATTGCTTTTCGATTCTTTTCAGGCCCATAATGTCATTATCACGAGGAAAGAAAATGATAGCCCCGAGTTCTAAGAAGCAAAAGGGACCCGGTTCATCCTTCACAAGCGCATCCACCGAAGTGCGCCACCCATTCCTACAATTTCCCCTAGGGGCCCAAGAAGACCGTTATAAGATACTACGCACACGATCCCTTGGCACAGGGAGATATATGGATTGAGCTACTTTAGAACAAGTTCATCTTGCTGATGATGTACGAGCTCTCTTAACCACTGATCCGTGGGAGCAATTCTTTAACATAATCGAGCCGACATACCTAGAGCTCACTCTAGAATTCTGCTCAACGTTCCAATTTCAGACGGTGATGATGTAATACGGTGATTCGGGTACAATACAATTCCGTCTTGGAGGCACTATACGACAGCTGAATGTACCATAGTTCGGAGCCGCACTAGGACTTTATACGGAAGAGTTTGTAACGGAGAATGATCTCTCTGAGCTACACCGCGATATTTATCGCACCCCCGTAAGCTGTTGGTACAATATTGCCCCCAGCGGAGGAAGTTACGACCCCAGCCGCTCCAAGGTGACGGCTCTTGTCCCGCCCTTGAGGTAAGTACATGCTATTCTGGCCCATACACTTACAGGTCAGCGAGAAAGCACTGGCATCGTCAATACTCACGACAACTACTACCTGTTGTGTATGTCGAGCGGACACGTTTTCGACCTAGCCTATTTCATAGCCCGCGCCATTCAGCACCAAACGGAACAACACAAGAGAGGGATCATATCTATTGGTCTGTACATCACACGCTTGGCTCGACATTTTGGACTCACTGACGAACATACATCCTCACTCACCCTGGTCGGTCAGATGTCCCCACAAGGCATCCAAACTATGTTACACATGAGGATGATCCAACACCAACGTGGAACTGATCCTCCTCAATATCGACTTAAACCTTCCACTGATGAGGAGGAACCTCAGGACATTACTGATGATGTTCCCCCACCACAGGAGGCATCACCACCAAGCCATCGTCCCTCTCAGACGGTCACTTCACTCTCCGACATTTCTGCATGTCTCACTCAGTTCGAGCAGTACTGTACACAGCAATTCGATAATACAGCTTGAAGATTCGACAGCATTGATGCGATGCTTCAGCAGATTTTTTTACCACTTTCATATATCGCCGCCCCCACCACCCAGCGACCCAGCAGATGACGAGGACCTTTGAGTCCTTTTTCTTATCTTTATTTGCCATTATTTTTCTATTTATTTATGTTTAATTCTCCGTTATTAAACTTTGTATTTTTTCTGATTAGAACTTCTATTCGGTACAGTTCAATTTCTTTTATCACTGGCTATCTAACCCTCGAGTATCTCTAACAACTCTCATTAAATATTTCTCCCTAAACATTTAATTGATGACTTCGCAGATTAGATAGAATTGATATACAACTCCAGGAACAAAATTATCACTTACACCTAGTCATCACATTCGTCATGAAACATCCTCCAAGGATTTCATCAATAATTTAGGAAGTTTTACTTCTCTCCCTATCTTATGATTTTATTATTAATGTGTTATTATACATCTTTGTACATTAAGGGCAATGTACATCTTAAGTATGGGGGGTGAATATTTATTTCGAGAAAGTGCCTAACTTTCTTCATTATTCTCAAATCCCTGAATGATATCTTGTCTAAAAGTAAGCTTCTCATATTATGATTAGAATGAAATTTCCTTTGATTTATGATTTTTATTGAAATGTCTTGGATTAAGTCATTGATAATTGTGCATTGATGATTAAATTTGAAGGATACTAGAGAATCAAGCATGATAAGTCTATTTTTCAGAAATTAAAAATTTTTCTAGGCTGTCTACCTGAATCTGATGGTTACCTTGAAGTTCAAAATTTACGAGGTTGATATCAAACACCCATAATTTTTTTTGAGACTTTGAGCCTTTTAGAGCATACATTATTTTCCTTGCTCACTTTTTTATTATGAGTGTGTCAACATTGATTTATTATTCTAGAACTTGCATCGTTTATACATGTCGAGACCACACCTTTGATTTGATATACAAAGATGATAAAGGCACCTAGGATTTAACCCACTTACCCCACTAAAAGCCTACCTTTATAATTAACCCCTAGTGAACCCCGTTGATCCTAAGAACCCTTTTATTAACTCACCTACTAATATTAACCCAAAACCCTTTGTATTTGTTATCACCATTCTTCTTGACTACCTTTTTTGTCGAGATTTGATTTTGAGCAGTTACCTAACTATGTTCTATATTTCAGTTGTTAAAGTTCATTATTATTATTTGACTTGTAATTAGAAAAAATCGAAGTATATTCACCATTAGTTTTGTGATTAAGTGAGCTTACATGTTTAAATTTTAAATCTTGAAGAAAAATCTCGTATTATTAGCTTTCAATTGATGTAATTATTCCCTATTAGTTCATTTTTCTAGTTAGGTAAATTGTCAATTCGATCTCAATTCTAACCTTCTAATTCAGCCTTCGTCCACACCTTTAACCCAAGCCCCATTACAACCCTGTCAAAGACCTTTTGATTTGTGTATCATCTCATACTATAGTGGTGGAGATTTGATTTTTATGTAAGCCTATGGGATTAACTCTTCATGTTTGACTTTTGAGTGCTTAATTCTGAACCTTAAACACTTAGAGTGATTTGAGTGAATCCTTAGTGAGGATCTCAAACCTTATCGGTTTTGAATCAGAGGAAATTATTTAGGTAAGGGGAAACACCTATGTTTTCATACTATAAAAACTACGACTTTGATTGTTTTAGTCTTTAGAACTCTTTAAATTGAATTATCCATGTATGAATTATCTTTGAATTATGATGAGACACTATTGATGAATATTATGAATCAAGGAAGATCATTTTAATTATAAGTCGAGAATTTTGCTTAAGGACAAGCAAAAGCTTAAGTGTGGGGGTATTTGATAAACCGTAAAAGTAACATATTTTAATCCCACATTTAGCACACTTTTGGATGATTTAAGTCCTAAATTATGTAATTTGGTGCTCTTAATCCTTTGTTTTCATGTTTTATACTCAGGAGAGCACCCAATGACGAAAAGAACGGAAAATGGGCCCAAAACAAAGTAAATGGGCCATATCACGAAATTCACACGGCCTGGCGACGACTTACAATGGCGTGTGCCATAGGCGTGTCCCTGTCACAAGAAAGAAGAGTTTCACTCAGATTTGGATACTTAGGGGCAAAGAAACATATTCAAAAGCCTATATAAACACCCTAAGTATGACCAGAAAAGGAGGAACCCACGGCTTTAGTCAGAGGGCGTCCAGCTAGGCCAAAGAGGGCAGATTTGTGGGGATTTACTTGAAGATGGCCAGTTGATCCATCTCAAGAAGCCAGAATTATACTCAAGACGGAGGATCTCTCCTTCAATTCGTTCAGGGGGTTTTAGGGATTTCTTATGTTTTTTTTTATCTTTTCTTCTGAGATGTTTTCTTTTATTGTTATGAACTAAACCCTCAAATACCTGAGGGGGATGAAACCTAAAATGAATCTTGTTATCGTTTGCTGAGCTATATGATAAATATTTGACTTGTTCTTAATTCTTGTTTTGATATTTCTGGGATATTAATACAAGTGTGATGTGCTTAGGTGGAGGAGCAAAAGTCCCTGCCTAAGAGTAGATCTAGCATAGTTAAGCGGAGTTGATCGCGTGCCTAGAGATAGGGTGATGAGATTTTGCCAGATTAGGGTGAAACCTAATATGGGAGTCCATAGATCGAGTTAATGTGATTCTAGGGGTTTTAATTAGAAAGAGATTTCAATTAATCAACCTAGGGTTAGACGTTAGTCGCCTCGAGAGAGGGATTAATATAACTTAGGGAATCTTACGAATCAAGTTAAGTGAATAAATCGTCTTGTTCAGGGTTAGATAACAAGTGAAGTTAGATAACAAGTGAAGTCTAGGTGGATTCTTCCTTGGGTGTCGTCTTAATCAATTGGTTTTTTCTCTCAAGTTATTCTCTCAAATTCATTCTTCTTTGTCTTAGAGACTTTAGTTTAGTAGTTAATCAATTTTAGATTAGATAAAAATCCATTTAATTCTTAGGCTAAATAATAAAAGAGAGTTAGTATTAATACTTTTGGTTCCTTTAGGTTCGACATTCCGGTCTTGCCTTAACTATAGTACTGTTCGATAGGTACGCTTGCCTCAAATCATTGTCATAGTTAGTTTCCAGGTCCGATCATTCTTTTTATAAATTTTAAGACTTTGACATCGTATAAAACAATGATCACCAATTCTCCAACCACCTCTTCAAAGTTTGAATTAAACTCTACCTCTCACGTCACAGAGACATAAAATAAAACCCCCTTTTTACATGCAATGGGATTCGAACCCACTCCCTCTTGAATGCCCCAACACGCCACTTGCCACCACAACACAAGATCTCTTGTGTCATAAAACAAACACAACTTAGTATATGCCCTTTAAGCTAACATCCAGGTTTCCAAAAAAGCAGAAATAAAAATTTTACCAAAGGCCATACTTGAATCCAGGCTTCCTAAAATCCCCAAAAAATGCCCAGATTACCTGACCTACAAGCAACCATGATATTTACGTCCAAGCTTGCAAAAAAAATGACCCTAAATTTTTGGAGCATTACAACTCTACCCCCTAAAAAGAAATTTCGACCTCAAAATTTACCTGGTCAAAATAGGTGAGGATATTGTTGTTGCATTGCCTCCTCAGGCTCTCACGTGGCTTCCTTGGTAATGTGATTACGCAAAAGCACCTTGACCAGAGGAACATATTTCCTCCTTAATACCTTCACATCACGATCCAATATCTACACTGGTTCTTCCTCAAAAGTCAGATCAGGTCTTATCTCAATCTCCTCAACCGGCACTATATGTGAGGGATTAGAGCAGGTATCGCCTCAGCATGGAGACATGGAACACATCATGTATCCGATTTAACTCAGGAGGCAGTTCAAGTTGATAGGCGACCGGTCCCACTCGCTTTAATATTCGGTAAGGTCCGATGAATCTAGGGCTCAGTTTGCCTTTCCGTCCAAATCTCAGAATCTTCTTCCATGGTGAGACCTTCAAAAAGACATAATCCCCCACAGAGTACTCTATCTCTTTGCGCTTTAAATCTGCATACGATTTCTGCCTATCAGACGCTTTCTACAACCGATCTCGAATCTGTAGTAGCCTGATTTAGGGCCTAGTCAGAACAGTGGTGCGAGACCACAAATCCAAAGTAGTAATATGAGTTTTTAAGGTATTGAGATGTTTGCATGATATTATGATAGTTTCATGTAGAAATTTTATGGAAATTTCCATTAAAGGGTCCATTAGGACTAAATTGCAAAAGTTGCAAAATATGAGTTTCTCGAAGCTTTTTCATAATGAAATAGCTTTAGAATATTAATTAGAAGTCCTTAAATAGCAATTTGCCCAAATTATAATTCTTGGACAAAAATGAACATGAGTTAGTAAATGGTGAAATTTTAAAGAGAAGGGCATTTTAGTCATTTATCAATTAAATGATTAAAAAGGAAAAAAAGATGATAAAAATTCTTATTCATCTTCTTCCTTGTGCCGAAAATTGGAGACACTCCATAGCTAGGGTTCTTCAAATTTTTGAAGCTTGCTAGTAAGTGCATCTTAGCCTGTTTTTAATATTCTTCGTATTTTTAGAGTCGTCGTATATGAATTAGCTAATTATAGCTATAAGTTGAGCTAGAATTCATGTTTAAAAATCTACCTAGAATGACATGCTTGTTAAATGATATTTTATGGAAGATTATGAGAGTTTGATGTTAGATAAACATCTTTTTCTAAGTGAATTTCATGAGAAATGTTAGTAAGGACTAGTTTGTAATTATTATGAAATTTGTCATACATGGTAGAAATAATGAGAAATTGTTATTCATATAGTTGAGACAATGAATCAGCTAAGCATGAAGTTCATAAAAGTTGAATAAAAATCACTTTACGAGCCTTGACGTAAAAGTGTAATTATGAGAAAGTTTAGGGACAAAATTTTAATTTTGCCAAAGTATATGTTAAATTTTAATTTTGCCAAAGTATGTGTTAAGAGTCAATTTAGTCAATGTGAGTATTAAATGATCTAAAATATTATTATAGATCAAGAAAAACAAAGCCCGGATCGAAATTGAGGCAAGAACAAAGTCGAGGACTAAATTGCATATCTACATACATTTTGTATATCGAGGTAAGTTTGTATGATTTCTAAGCTTTATGGTTACTATCATTGAATTGCTTAGTATAATGTACATTATTATCATGGAAATGCTTAATGCTATGTTAAATAAAGAAATCAATGGGATTAAGCATGAGAAAGTCTCGATTGAACTTGAATTACTTAGGATACTCAATCTATCACATGAAATGAGAAAGTCCGTATAAGACCAAGCCAAGGCATGGCATCGGCAATCAAGCAATTTATCATGTAAGTCCAAGCTAAGGCATGGCATTGGTGAGTAACAAGGAAGATTTCATGTAAGTCCAAGCCAAGGCTCGATATTGACCAGTTCATGAGTAAATATACCAAAAAAGACCATGTCAAGACATGGAAATGGTAAGTTCCCAAACGAACACACAAGGAAGACTTTGTGTAAATCCATGTCAGGACATGGCATCGATACCAAGATGAGAGATCCCATATAAGACCGTATCTAGGATATGGCTTTGGCACCGAGTTATATGTGGGATGAGATTCAATATCCTCAGTTATTCATAGAAATTTATCGGGCAAATGAGTAGAGCTTAAATGAGATAGCAAGAAAGTTAAGTAAGCAAAGCTATTATTTAGTTAGAAATGAGTACTATTCATGTTATGAATGATGAATTAGAGATTATGATTGTTATAGTAAAGTATGTGATCAAGTGATACAGGTACCTTCTTTAACTCACGAGCATGAGACTAGTAAGTATCATGAGATATGTAAGAATTAGTAAGAGTAAGTAAGATTAAATAGCTGAAATTTAAGATGCCATTGTTTATGCCAAATAGTTTATATTAAACAAGTATGTTGTTATGTGCATTATATGCAAACTTACTAAGCTAAATGGTTACGTCTTTTATTCTTTCTTTCCATGTAGTCCCGCCAAGCTAATCTCGTGGATCATTGTCATCAGAGCTCGAAGCATACTATCAATTGCTATTTTGGTATAGCCAAGTTGTTTATATTAAGTATGGCATGTATAGGAAACATTTCATTTTGAGAATATGTCTTAAAAAGGGAAAAATAATGGGTTATGAAGTTTATTATTCTTTTGTATGTGGCTAAGTGATTGGCCAAGATTGACTAAGTATGTATGTTTATTGATATCAATGAAGCATGTAGTATTGTTCTTGAAGGATGTAGTAATTTGAGTTGTTGAATTAAGTATGAGATTGATCTTGATTTCAGGGTGGCTATTGGCTTGGTAAATAGCCTTTAAGTGCCCACGTGGATAGACACATGGGCGCGTGTCTAGGCCGTGCATCCCCTGCACCTTAGTACCTTAAGTCAGAATAGACTATGGGCTAATCCCACGACTGTGTGTGACACACGGTTAGAACATGGGTGTGTGCCCCAGGCCGTGTGAATAAGTAAGTATATCAAGGTATAGCACAAAGTCTAAATCTACGGGCGTGTCAAGGTCGTGTGAAAGTAGTCAGTGTCAACCACGGTTGGAAGATATGGGCATGTCCTAGGGGTACACGGGCGTGTCCCAAGCCACATGGGCGTGTGACCCCTATTTTAAGGAAAAGTTTTCGATTAAGTTCTGAAAGTTTCCAGATATGTGTTTAAGGCCTTGTAGGCCCATGAAATGTATGATTAGACTAAGAAAGAGAAGTTTTTAATTCGAAACAAAATTTTACAGCCCGTAAGTGCATGTTTAAGAAAGTTAAAGCATAGTAATATCTCTTATTCGATCTCAGCCTTGGACTCGGGTATGAGGCGTTACATTTAGTGGTATCAAAGCTATAGTTTAGTCAATTCTAGGACTAACGTAGCACGAGCACGAGTCTAGCTATACATGCCATACGTAAGAATGTTTTTATAATGATAGTGTGATGACTCCTGACGACTTAAATTATGTTTATACGTATAGTAAATAGATCTCGAAAGAGTTGTTGTGGATGACTTAGAAAGTAATGCACCGGCTCCCACTGAAGGGATGGTGCCGAACGAGAATGAGAATAGACCCACTACGGTGAGTCAAGGAGGAGGAGAAGAGGCTAGAGAAGCTTTCCTCCATATGATGAATACATGGAACATGGAGTTCGTTCGTTCGAACCCGAATGCACAACCCCCTCCACACCCGCCTATTCCTCAACCTATCCCAGTAGCCCCTCAAATAGTAGAGGTGGCAAGAGGAGTTAAGCCTCTAATTGATAGGATTAGGAAACATGGGGCAGAAGAATTTTGGGCTAAAAGAGATGATGATCCGAAAAAGGTTGAGTTTTGGTTAGAAAATACCATCAGGGTATTTAAGGAGTTGTCATGCACGTCTGAGGAATGCATGCAGTGTGTAGTTTCTCTTTTAAGAGATTCTGCCTATCAATGGTGGAACACCTTGGTATCGGTAGTACCAAGAGAGAAGATCACTTGGGAATTCTTCCAAGAAGAGTTTAAGAAAAAGTATATCAGTCAAAGGTTTGTGGACCAGAAAAGGAATGAATTCCTAGAACTGAAGCAAGGCAAGTTGTTGGTGACTGATTATGAGCGCGAGTTTGTGCGACTCAGTAAATACACTCGAGAGTGTGTATCCACCGAGGCCATTATGAGCAAGAGATTCAAAGATGGACTAAATGATGAGATCAAATTGTTTGTTGCTGTCTTAGAAGTAAAGGAATTCGTTGTGCTAGTAGAGAGGGCTTGTAAAGTAGAAGAGCTAGTAAAGGAAAAGAGAAAATTTGAAATGGAGTCTGGTGACTCTAGAAAGAGATAGTGGAATAAGTCATTCCAATCCTCATCCAAGAAGTCAAGAGATTTCTCCACCCAATCGGCTACTTCTACTGGGTTTTCAAGAAAGGATAAGAGTAAGCAGTATTCAAGAAATAAAGCACAGGCAACTTCAGTTGCTAATGTGGGGAACAGTCGATCGGATAGACTCGAATGCCCACAGTGTGATAGACGTCATCTTGGAGAATGTCGAGCGCATGAAAATGGATGTTTCAGATGTGGTTCCCCAGACTACTACATAAAAGATTGTCCAGAGACAATGAAAGAAGAGAGAGCTCAAAACCCAAGATCTGAAATTATGGTCAGAGGAAGATCGCAAAGAAACCCAGGAAATGGGGCAAGTGAGAGAGGTAACCCTAGAGAACAGGCTGCGAGACCTGAGGGTAGGGTGCCTGCGAGAACTTATTCCGTTCGCGCTCGCAAAGAGGCTTCTTCCCCCGAAGTTATTACGGGTACCTTTTCTCTTCATGATATTAAAGTTATTGCTTTAATAGATCCCAGATCCACACACTTTTACATTTGTATGAAACTAGTATTCGATATGAGTATGCCTATAGATTCTATAGAATTTATGATTAAGGTGTCTAACCCTTTAGGTAAGAGTGTTTTAGTTAATGAAGTATGTAAAGACTGTCTATTGATGATTAGAGGTCATTATTTTAAAGAAAACATTATGTTGTTACCATTTGATGAGTTTGACCTTGTTCTTGCCATGGGCTGGTTGACTGCCCATGATGTAATAGTAAATTGTGGGAAAAAGTACATTGAGGTGAAATGTGAGAATGGGGACATTTTCCATGTAGAATCAGATGAACAAGGTAGATCACTAGTATTGATTTCTCATATGACGTCACAGAGATACATAATAAAAGGGTATGAAGCATATCTGGCCTTTGTGATGAATGCTAGAGAAACAAAGTTAAAGATTGAGTCAGTATCGATAGTATGTAAGTACTTGGATGTTTTTCATGAGGAATTACCAGGATTACCTCCAGTTAGAGAGGTTGAGTTCAATATTGAGCTAGCTTCCGATACTGTCCCAATATCTATTACCCCTTATAGAATGGCTCCAACGGAGTTTAGAAAGTTGACGGATAAAGGTTTTGCAAGATGATCGTGTGTCTATCGAGTTTTTAAATTTATAAAAAAAATGATCGAACCTGGAAACTAACTCTGACAATGATTAAAGGCAAGTGTACCTATCGAACAGTAGTATAGCTTAGGCAGGACCGGATTGTCGAACCCACAGGAACTAAAAGTACTAATACTAACTTTCTTTTTATTATTTAGCCTAAAATAAATGAAGTTGTTATTTAATCTAAATTTAATGAACTGATAAGCTAAAGACACAAAGACAAAAAGAACGAATTGGGAAAATAACTTTAGGAAAAACTCAGTTGATTAAGACGATACTCAGGAAGAATCCACCTAGGCTTCACTTGTTATTAAGCCCTGAACTATATGATTTATTTACTTAGTTTGATCCGTAAGACTCCCTAACGTATATTAAACCCTCTTTCGAGGCGAATAACGTCTAACCCTAGGTTAATTAGTGGAAATCTCTTTATCTTATAATAACCCCCTAGAATAGTAGTAAATCGATCTATGGACTCCCATATTAGGTTTCACCCTAATCCGGCAAAATCTCGTCACCCTATCTCTAGGCGTGCGATCAACTCCGCTTATTATGCTAGATCTACTCTTAGGCAGGGTCTATTCCTCCTCCATCTAAGCACATTAAAGTTGGATTAAGCTCACATAATTAAGAAAAAACTAAGTATTTATCATATAATTCAGAAAACAACAACAAGATCTATCATAGGTTTCATCCCCTTCGGGTATCTGAAGGGTTTAATTCATAACAAATAAAGAAAACATCTCAAGAGAAAAGATAAAACAAAACATAAGATATCCCTAAAACTCCCTGAAGGAATTGAAGGGGAGATCCGCCGTCTTGAGTAGAATTCTGGCTTCTTGAGATGGATCAACTGTCTATCTTCGAGTGATTTCCACAAATCTGACTTTTTCGGCTTGGCTCCTTGGCCTAGCTAATCGTCCCCTTTCAGTTGATACTTAGGGGGTTTATATAGGCTCTTGGAATGGGTTTTTTTGCCCTAAAGTATCCAAATCCGACTGAAATTGCTCTTTCTAGTGACAGGGACACGGCCATGGCACACGCCCGTGTAGATCGTGGCCAGACCGTGCTCAGATTTCTTCAATGAGACACGGCCGTGTGAATCAGGGGTTAGGCCGTGTTCTAGATATCAGTGCGGCACGACCGTTTGGGCTTAAGTCCAGGCTGTGTCGATTCTTCCTTGCCCCAATTTACTCCGTTTTGGGCCTGATTCTCATTCTTTTTATCCTCGGGTGCTTTCCTGGGTATAAGACATGAAAAGGAAAGATTAAGAGCACCTTTTTATATGAAACAGAGGATAAATCATCCAAAAGCATACTAAATGTGGGATTAAAATATGTTATTTTTACGGTTTATCAAGTACCCCCACACTTAAGCTTTTGCTTGTCCTCAAGTAAAATTGTCAACTTACAATTAAAACGAACTTTCCATGATCCATAATTCCTATCAACAATGTCTTATCATAATTCATAGATAATTTATACATGGATAATTCAACTCAAATAGTCCTAAAGATTCAAACAAGATAAGTCATGTATTTGTATCACAAAAACATAGGTGTCTCCCCTTATCTAAATAATTACCTTTAATTCAAAACCTACAAGGATTGACATCCTCACAAAAGGTTCACTCAAATCACTCAAAAAGTGTTTAAGGTTCAAAGTTAAAAGATCACTCATAAGTCAAACCTGAAAAGTTAATCCCATAGGTTTGCCTTAAAATCAAATCTCCACCACTGTAAAATGAGATTCTAAACAGTTCAAAAGGTCTTTAACAGGGTTGTAATCGGGCTAGGGTTAAAGATGTGGATAAAGGCTGAATTAGCAGGTTAGAATCGAGATATAATTGACAAGTTATCTATCTAGAAAAATAAACTAATCTAAAATAATTACATCAATTTATAATACTAATAATACGAGCTTTTTCTTTTGATAACTAGACTTTAACTGTATAAGCTCACTCTTCATAACACTAATACTGAACATACTTTGATTTTTTTTAAGAACAAACTAAGTAATAGAGGATAAATTCTACTACTGAAATAATATAATTATGTAACTAATCAAATCAAATCTCGATATAAAGGTAGTCAAAAAAGAATGGTGATAACAAATACAAATGGTTTTGGGTTAATATTAGTGGGTGAGTCAATAAAAAAAAGGGTTGTTAGGATTAAACGGGGTTTACTAGGGGTTAATTATGAAGGTAGGCTTTTTAGTGGAGTAAATGGGTTAAACCCTAGGTGCCTTTATCATCTCTGTATATCAAATCATAACTGTGGTCTTGACATGTATAATCAAGGCAAGTTCTAGAATAACAGTTCAATGTTGACACACTCATAATCAATAAAGTGAGCACGGAAAAAAATATATGCTCTATAAGGCTCAAAATCTCACAAAACATTATGGGTGTTTTGATATAAACCTCGTAAACTTCAAACTTCAAGGTAACATTCTGATTCAGGTTAACAACCTAAAAATTTTAATTTTTGAAAAATAGACTTATCACGCTTGATTCCCTAGTATTCTTCAAATTTAATCATTAATGCACAATTATCAATGACTTACTCTAAAACATGTCAATAAAAATCATAAATCATCAGAAATTTCATCCTAATTAGTAATATGAGGACATTATTTAAGAACAAGACTAAATTCAGGGATTTGAGAATAATGAAAAAAGTTAGGCATTTTTATCCTCAGGGATTGAGAATAATGCAGAAAGTTAGGCATTTTCTCGAAAGAACTATTCACCCCCCCTACACTTAAGATGTACATTGCCCTCAATGTACAAAGATAGATAATAGCATTTAAGAGATAAATCAAAAGAGAAGGGGAAAGAATACTCCTTGAATTTTGGATGGATTTCTTGAGACGGAAGTGAAGGAGGATGGGGAGGTCGATCTGGATGACGACCCTACGCTAGATGAAGAAATTGGGTAGCGCACTGAGAAGTAGCCAGGAATTACTAAGACCTAATTAAAACAAACTAAATATATAATTAAAGATAAGAAAGATAAAGAAAGAGGAAACAACGTACGAGTTAATTTAATATTCCAATATGGCATGAAGTGTATATATATATTCAATGAATGTTTGAAATGCCTATTGCTGAGATGTTAGGAGAATTGAATCTAAGAATAGTAAGGAAAGTAAATAGTATGAAATGATGTTAGTTAAGGCTCCTTGTAAGACCATATTGGAGCATGACTTTAGTGAGAAATATTAAGTAAGACCATGTCAAAGACATAGCAACGATGTGATATTTCGTATAAGACCTTGTCGGGGTCATGGCATTGACATGTTAACGTATGTAAGACCCTATTGGGGTATGATGTCATTGAGAACTATGTGTATGAAACTCAAGAGAGTTATGTAATAATTTGAATGATTCAACGGGGATGTTGAATGTAAGTGGTTGTACCACGAGAAGCACAAGTATCTGATAGAACAGAATTAATATGAATTCAATATATGATAAACCCTAGTGCGATATGGTTAATTAATGCACGTTAGATGCATGAGATAGATTTATTGATGCATTGTGTGAATGAGAACGAGTATCGTAGGAAGTTAAGTAAGAATAGAAATGTGTGAGGATGTTCTCAGTTGAACATTCGAATTAGAGAAATGTATGTAGATAAATATTTGTGAATGTATAATATCGGTGGGCTGTGTACGGTACCACCCGATATATTATTAATTGATGGGCTGTGTGCGATACCATCAACTGTATTGCTATCAGTGGGCTGTGTGCGATACCACCCGATATATTATTAATAGATGGGCTGTGTGCGATACCATCAACTGTATTACTATCGGTGGGCTGTGTGTGTTACCACCTGTTTAAATTAGTAGTCGATGGGCTGTGTGCGATACCACCGCTTATAAATGATTGGTGAACTAAGTGCGAAATCACCATAGGTATAAATGAATGGTGGGCTATGTACGATACCACCCTATAAGAGTCAATGGTGGGCTAAGTGTGTAACCACCGAGAGTTTAGTAGTATGAGTGGCTAATTGAAAATGCTTGATGTGTTGTTTTATATATGATCTTGTGGTGGTCAGTGCAGGATTGTGTACTAATTAAATGAGCAATTGGCTTGTAGTATGACAGTAATGTGGTAAGACAAAGAATGAGTAAGCTTCAATAGTGATTGAGTAAGTAGCCATAAGTTAAGGGGAGAAACTCTGTATAATACTATGTGGTTATCTATTTTCAATGGATATCAGTGTTTATCAGTTGTATGCAGCTGAACTTACTAAGCAATATTGCTTACTCCTCTCCTTTTCTCATTTTTAATAGGTTAATTTAGCTAGCTCAGGTTGAAGATCGCCAGAGATGTTTTCACACTATCAAGCAGATAATCGATATGAGGTATCAAGTCCCTATGAGTTATGGCATGTATAGGGCTAGTAATTATGGTTGATTAAGTCATTGTTGATGTAGCCAAATTGTGTTGGCCTAAAAGAACTCATGTTTGTTTGAGTATAGCCATAGATGATGGCCTAAGTTGTTTGTAACTATATGGGAAGTAGTTCTCCCTAGTGTATAGGATGAAAACCTTATTTCTTTTATAGTTAAATGTTTTTAATTCAAGAGTTTTATAAATTTTATGAGTAGCTATGTGATAAGGTATGAATGTAAATGTGAGTGGCTTAAGGCTTGGTAGATAGCCTGATAATTGTCCACATGGGTAGACACACAGGCGTGTGTCTAAACCGTGTGGGAGGCACGGCTAAAGCATGGGTATGTTCCCAGGCCGTGTGAAGTCTGCACCTTGCTCATAAAATTGTAAATTTCCCACGACCAGGATACACGGGCGTGTGCATAGGCCGTGTGGTTAAGTCAAAATGCTAAGGTTTTACACACGGGCTAGGGCCACGGGCGTGCCATGGCCGTGTGATTTTAGTCAGTGTCGACCATGGGCACAAGGCACGGGCATGCCTTAGAGGTACACGGGCGTGTCCCAAGACCTACACGGGCGTGTGGCCCCTGTTTTGATAAAAAGTTTCTTGAACTTGTGTAAGTTCCTGGAAAGATTTCGATACTTCTCGAAAGTCTGTTTAGGGCCGTTTTGGTCAAGTTTTAAATGAGATTTTTATAACCCTATTTGAGATGTTTAAGTAAGGTCAGTTAGGTAATGCCTCAAACCCTTTTCCAGCTCACATACGGGTAAGGGGTGTTACATTTAGTGGTATCAGAGCATGGTTTAGTCGGTTCTCGGACTAACCTAGCTTGACTAAGAGTCTAGCTATACATGCCATAGGAGGACTGTGATAGTGTGATATCTCCCAGCCCTAACGAAATTGTTTTGTTAAGACAGGGATGTTTCTAACCCAGCTAAATCCAATAATGTTGTATGTGATAATGAGGTAATTGAAATACTTTTATGCATTGAAGAGTTTCAAAGAGGTATGAATAGAAGTATATGATATGTGTGTGGTAATGCATGAAATGAGAGTTATAAAGTGATAAGCTTATTTGTATTGGCTGGATGTGCATAAGGTGTTATATACTCAACCTACTGGGTTAAGTGCATATAGTGAGTAAATTTACCCAGAAATAGGGTATACGTGTATGTACGATTGTCTGAATGATGTATGATCAATATGTCCACCTAGTTGAATCTCATGTGCAATTATTAAAGTAGATGATTGTATAATGTTTTATTTCGTGACTCTATATGAAACTACGAGTAATATGGTGTGAGGGTTAAATTGGGAGGTTTAACTAAGTAGAAAGCAGGGATGAGTATGGTCGTTCAATGAAAAATTGATGAATAAGACCATGGTTGGACCATGGCGATACATGTGATCCCATATAAGACCATGTCTGGGACATGGCATTGGTGACAATACGAGAGCCAGTGTAAGACCATGTCTGGGACATGGCATCAGCCTCAATATGTGAGCCAGAGTAAGACCATGTCTGGGACCTGGCCTCGGCATGCAAATATGTAAGACCATATCTGGGATATGGCATCGATATTGATATAAGATCCCGTACAAGACCATATCTAGAATATGGCATCGGCATTAACATGAGTTTCCATGTAAGACCATATCTGGGATATGGCATTGGTAATGATGTGAGATTTCGTGTAAGACCATAGCGTGGCTATGGCATCGTGATGACATGTAAAGTAATAGCTGGGCTATGATGTTGTGATACGAGTAAGACCATAGTTGGACTATGGCAATCAAGAAAATGACGTACTGAAACCCGTAAGACATTCTTTAATTGATTAGTAATAGTAAGAGAAATTAGAGTGAAATGTTGAGTACGCGAGTAGATATTAATGTGGAACATGAGTATGTGAATGTCTCGATTGAAGTTGAATTACTTAAGATACTCAATCACTCACACGAGACGAGAGAGTCCATATAAGACCAAGCTAAGGCATAGCATCGGCGAACAGGCAAAGATACCAAGTAAGTCCATGTCAAGACATGACGTTGAGGGCGATATAAGAAATCCCATGTAAGACTATATCTAGGATATAGCAATGGCATCGATACTGAATGTGGAAGTCCATATAAGACCTTATCCGAGATAGGGCATTGGCAATTAGAGGAGACGCCATATAAGACCACCTTGGGGATATGGCATTGGTTTTGTACCTACATGAATGATGGTGAATATGTGTCTTTGACTATCCCTAGAGATCAATGGGACAGATAGATGAGTGTAGAGGTAGAAATGAGAATTGTACTAAAGTCATGTGAATGAGTGAATACAGGCACTCGTGAACGAGTCGCAAGGAAATGAGTATAGAGTGTGGCACGGTATGTGCTTAATAAAGGCAATTGTAAGAAAGTATGTCTGAATGCTTTAATAATTGTATTAATTATACAATGTTAAGAACAAAGAGAAAGTTAGCCTAGGCTATTGACTCAAGTGAGTAGGAAGCCTGAGGTGTATGTTTATCGAGATCTTTTTAAATTGATGTTTATTAATTAAAGGAATTGTTAAGGAGTTTGAAGACGAAATGGTTAAAGAAACAATGTTGAACTGTGGGAGTGTTCAATTATGATAACCATAGTTGTATAGATCATAATGATCTCTTTAAGTATTACGTGTTAATAACTTTTTCCTTTTAGGGGCGATGTAGTTGTTTATCTCATGAATCGAGATAGTGCGAGAATGTTAGCTGATAGTAGAAATCAGGCAAACGATGGTCAATTTAGTTAATTGGAATCGACGTTCCTTTATCTACTCGTAACCTTTTTCGGGTAGTTTGAGGAGAAGGTTGGTGATGATTCTAGTATAAGGAGTGAAATCATGAGTTTCACGTTGTGTGATGAGTTTCGGACAAACCGAATGGAGTCAATGAATTCGATCAAGATGTCCCTGCTATTGTGAGATATGACGATAGTAAAGGTTTTAGATTAGCATAGCAAGAGAAACTCAAATGAGAGTGTGCTTGAAATATGTTCTCGGTGTGGAGAAGAGAGTAGCTTAATGTATTGGGATATGATTCGAGTTTCAAGTATATTCACACATGAATCAGTGAAGAGAATAAAATTTATGTGTGTTCGTGAGTAGGGAGCATGATGCAAAGATATGCTCATGGAAATCTTCAAACCGTGATGGTCGAGTTGAAAGCTATTGACGGAATTATTGATTGAAAATTCTAGTACTGAGTTCAGTCTGAATTGAGAAAAACAGTTGCCAGATTAGTGATCTCGAGACGATCACTTTTGTATCTGTATGAGAGTTAGATGTGTTGTAATGATCTATGGGAAAATTGATGAGTATTTTCTGAATTTTTTTATGAGTGAGAGCATCTTATGATAATGAGATAGTGGAAACGGCTTGAGCTATTACCATGGTGGGTATAGTTATAGAAATACTTCTCAGACGATAGACATAGTACAGGTGTTTAAATGAAAGATCCATGTTAAGCAGTGCGAGTTAGCTAGTCGGTGGATCTTAGTTGGTGATATCATAATTTCAGCGAGGTTAATGTCAAGAGCGATTTTCTTTTCAGAACAAAAGGGTTCAGGAGTGACATAGCGAATGATATTTTAAATAAGCTTTGAATGAGTTTATTTAAGATGATAAAATACAGGTTGGATAAGTTTTCTGTTGTTGATATTTTCTCGAAATAGAACTGGAATGATGATGAATCCGGAACTTATACAGAATTTTTGGTATGAGATTTAATAGTAGCATATCTACTAATGCAAGAATAAAGAAGTACAGTTAGGTGCATAAATGATTTGACTGTAGAGTACATTTTACGATATAATTGGGTTTATGGTCAGAAGTGGTTGACCACTAAAAGCTGAGTTTCCCAAAACATACAAGTCAAGACTATTACAGTTGGTGGATATACTAGAGAGAAAGTGTGGTAAAATACTATAGATTTCGAATTTGGATTAACCTGATTCCCAAAGAGGGGGATGTCATCTGAATTGTAGTGAATTATATGATGAAGATTTGAACGATCATTTAGGACATGAACAGAGTTCCCAATTGGAAGACTACTGTGTATAAGCCCAGAAGGAAGAATAATCTAAGTCTCAAGTTGTGCTTCAACCTTGTGTATTATAACTTTTAAGTTGTTGGCAAAAAAAACTTGAGGATAAGTGGATTCGTGACTTTGAAGAATTGAGGGAAACATTTTAAGAATGTTGGTAGCGACTCCTCCTGATAAGATTTTCGAGGACGAAAATCCCTAAGGGGGAGAATTGTAACAGTCCGATTTAGGGGCTAGTCGCAACAGTGATCTCAGAATCACTAAACCGAGGATAGAGAAAATTATTTTCATGTTATTCTATGTGTTATAACATGTTTATAAGGATATATGGAAATTTTGGTGCCTTAATTTTAGCAATTTCTAGCTAAATTGTGAAAAAAGGACTAAATCGCATAAAGTGTGAAAGTTCTATTTTTTTGCTAGAGGTGCCAAATAGTTATGGGCTAGTAATTGGAGGTCCCAAATTTGCAATTTGGCCTTGTTTAATTGAGATGGCCGGTTAAGAGGATGAGAAAGGTTGAAAAGTCAAATGGGTTGGTACATGATGACATAAGCAAAAGTTAATAAAATAATAAGTGGTCATCTTCCTTCCCTATTTTTTTTCCTCTCTCTACCGAAATTGCAGAAGAAAAAAACCTCCATGGAAGCTGAAATTTTCAGCCACTTCTCATCACCTCAAGTAAGTGATCTTGCTAGCTTCTCTTGATAAAAATTGTACTTTTGGAGTCCCCAAAGCTTATGTTAGCTAATGAAGGTACCAGTTTGCAACATGGTTGAGAGTCTAAGGACTTACCATGGTAGAGGTTTATGTTGGTTGATGAGTTTTTATGGAAGAAAATGGATGATGGGATGATGATAAACAACTTTTGTGAAAGGTGTTGTTATGAAAACACCTAATTTGGGCTAAAATGCAAAAGTTGTATCATTAAGGCATGAAATAGTTGGAATTGTGGATAGTTATAATAGGATTAAACGATCAGCTAGGCTTGTTTAATAAGGAAATGTGATGAAATTTATTTACGAGCCTAGGGGTAAAATAGTAATTTTCCCAAAGTGTAGGGGCAAAAATAGTCATTTTTGCCTAAAGTGTATTTTATGGTGAATTATGATATATAAGTAATTAAATCACTAAAAATTCCATTGTTCTAGATCAAAGAAATCGAGTTTCAGACCTAGAACGGGCGAAAAGAGAAATATGGGCAAAAAGTCTTTTTCGGCCTTTTCGTCATTAAGGTAAGTTCATATGCAATTGTTGTAAGTACGTACGAGCTAATTTAATATTCCAACATGGTATGGAGTGTATATATATATTCAATGAATGTTTGAAATGCCTATTGCTGAGATGTTGGGAGAATTGAATCTAAGAATAGTAAGGAAAGTAAATAGTATGAAATGATGTTAGTTAAGGTTCCGTGTAAGACCATATTGGAACATGACTTCGGTGAGAAATATTAAGTAAGACCATGTCAAAGACATGTCAACGATGTGATATTTCGTATAAGACCGTGTCGGGGTCGTGGCATCGACATGTTAACGTATGTAAGACCCTATTGGGGTATGATGTCAATGAGAACTATGTGTATGAAACTCAAGAGAGTTATGTAATAATTTGAATGATTCAACGGGGATGTTGAATGTAAGTGGTTGTACCACGAGAAGCACAAGTATGTGATAGAACAGAATTAATATAAATTCAATATATGATGAACCCTAGTGGGATGTGGTTAATTAATGCACCTTAGATGCATGAGATAGATTTATTGATGCATTGTGTTAATGAGAACGAGTATCGTAGGAAGTTAAGTAAGAATAGAAATGTGTGAGGATGTTCTCGGTTGAACATTCGAATTAGAGAAATGTATGTAGATAAATATTTGTGAATGTATAATATCGGTGGGCTGGTTGCGGTACCACTCGATATATTATGAATTGACGGGCTGTGTGCGATACCATCAACTGTATTGCTATTGGTGGGTTGTGTGCGATACCACTTGATATATTATTAACTAATGGGATGTGTGCGATACCATCAACTGTATTACTATCAGTGGACTGTGTACGTTACCACCTGTTTAAATTAGTAGTCGATGGGCTGTGTGCGGTACTATTGCTTATAAATGATTGGTGAACTAAGTACGAAATCACCATAGGTATAAATGAATGGTGGGCTATGTACGATACCACCCTATAAGAGATTCAATGGTGGGCTAAATGTGTAACCACCGAGAGTTTTGTAGTATGAGTGGCTTATTGAAAATGCTTGATGTGCTATTTTATATATGATCTTGTGGTGGTCAGTGCAGGATTGTGTATTAATTAAACAAGCAATTGGGTTGTTGTATGACAATAATGTGGTAAGACAAAGAATGAGTAAGCTTCAATAGTGATTGAGTAAGTAGCTGTAATATCTTGGAATAGGGGTAGAATTATTTTTAAGGAGCTAGGTGAAGGAAGACTTAAAAATATTTTTGGCAAGTCTATGGCATAAGAAACGCCCTGGCAAAATGGCTTGGGAGCGCCACTTAAGGGCCTTGGTGTAAAGGACTCGGGTTCGAGTCTGGGTGATGGCATGGGAGAGTTTTAATTTTTGGCGTTAAAAGGAGAATGGGGCCAGGGAAGCCTTAAGGTTAAACTGTGAGCGTTCTTGGCATATGAAATGCCTTGGTAAAGTGGCTCCCATGCGCCACTTAAGGCTCGGGAGTAATGCCAAACAGGTCTGGAGTTCGAGTCTTGGGCGCGGCATATGCGTGTTTATTTTTCCAAGATGGCATTAAAGTTGAAAGAGGCTTTAAAAGAAATTTGTGGCGGGTATATGTCACACAAGACGCCTTGGCCGAGTGGCTAAGGGCGTTGCTTGAGGACTGCGGCGCGAGGACTCGCGTTCGAGTCCAGAGGGGAGCGCAAGGGCGTTATTTTGTTTTTTTAGCGCTAATTAAGGGAACCCGTGGAGTGTTTAAAAGAAATTTATGATGCGTTATAACATGAAAGGCGCGATGGCGAGAGTGGCAAGGGAGAGGAGGATCGCCTGTGTCTCTGGGTTCGAGACACGGGGGGCGCGTCTTGGGGCTTTAAATTTCCTTTTTGCTGGCGTGTGAAATGGCCTGCGCATGGGGCTCCAAAATTGATAAAATCAAGCATGGGTTTTTATTTTATATGTTGTTGGAAAGCATGGGAATTATTTCTTTTATTTTAATTGAAGTATGGGTTATATTTTGTTCTTTTGTTTGTTATTTTAATTGTTGGAAGAAGAAATTGAAGATGGGAAGAATTGATTAATAATGTGTTATTGCAAATGGGTGATAAAATAAAGAATTATTCCATATTGAAGCATGGCCAAAATGCATGGTTTGTTTTTCCTTCCCCCCAATTGAGCATGGCCGAATGTGGTCTTTCTTGGGACCTTCATGGTCGGTTTTCAAGTAGCAAGGGAGGTGCCAAATTCTTTGTTTTGCTTTCCTTCTTTCCAAAATTTTTGCTTGGCCGAATGTGACTCTTTTGTCAACCTTTCTTTTCAATTTTTGATCTTGGCCAAAACTCATATTTGGTCTCTCTTCCTTTCCAAGTTGTCTTGGCCAAAATAGGGACACCATTAGGGGCATCCACAATCGGCTTGGAGGTGCCAAAATTCTTTTGGCCTATTCTCCTTTTTGTTTTCAATTAGTTCTTGGCCAAATCCTCTCTAGCCTTCCTCTCCTTTTTGTTCTTCTTGGCCGAACCTATCACCTCCTTTCGTACTCAAAATTTTATCTTCCCATTTGATGTTAACCGAATACTTCCCCTATATTGGTAGCCATAGCCGAACCTCTTAGTCACTACATCTGGTCAAACCCCTTTCTTTTTCTATAGTGGTCTTAGCCGAATATCAACAAGAACAGATCTATTGGTGGGTCTTTCTCCAATCGGTTTTGAGAAAAGGTACTCCGGGATTTTGAGGTTGCCGATCTAAGCTCTCCTTTCCTTAGCAATCGGTTGGTAAGTCAAGAGGTAAGGATCCAAGTTGGTTTGATTACTCTTTGAGTTGTTTGGGATAGCCGAAGGCTAGTGAGACTCATTTTGGTTGTTGGCCGATCGTAGGGGGAGAAGCAGGCTCGCATGTGTTGCATGGTGGGTTGTTTTTGTAAGACAAGTGGTAAGGATGATGTAGTTATTGCGTGACCTCATCTTTTGGGGTTTATTGGTATAGCCGAATAGCCTATGTTATTAACTTTGGTATTGGCCGAATTTAGGCAAAGAAATCAGAAGCGATGAGATCGATTCTTCGAGTTTTTTGTTGTTGGGTAATTCGGGATTCGCTTAGACTTACGTTTAATCAGGTGTGTAAAAGCTTACACACTTTAGTAGAATAAACTGTTACTATGATGATATATGTATATATATAACCTCTCATGTAGTAACTTTGCCTTGTGGGCATAAGCTTGGATTTCGGGTAAGTCCCCTATTACTCGATCTATGATGTATGTTGTGTACGCCATCATATGCTATTAAATGCTATGCTATATGTGAATGCATGACATATGAGATCATGATACTGTTATGTGAGCATAATGATGGTGGGATTGATGAGAGGAGGGAGATGATATCTATGGACTGTCACCAGTGGTTTGGTACCACACGATGCAGCGAGGCGTCAAGAGGAGGGCGACGCACCGGACGTTATAACCGGTATGTTTTTGATCTTTGGAGTACCTTATAGCACCTTGATTGATATTGGCTCGACTCACTCATACATTGCTAGTAACGTAGTGGAAACTCTGAACTTAGACTTTGAGCTTACTTCTAAGAAGATGATCGTGTTAAGCCCTCCAGGTCACTCTCAGAAGAAGTAAGTAAACTCTCTATAGGATGTACCCTAGAACTCCAAGAGGTCGTGTTCTTGGTCGACTTGATGGAACTACCGTTTAGGAGTTCGATCTCGATTCTTGGGATGGATTGGCTAGTAAAGTATCAAGCTAGCTTTGGATTGCTATGACTAAGCGCATGGTGTTAAAGACTGCGAAAGGAGATGAGGTAGTAATGATAGGTAAGAGGAGAGATTACCTATCTAATCTGGTTTCTGCATTGAAGGTGGAAAAGATGGTTAGGAAGGGTTGTGAGGCATATGTAGTGCATGTTCGTGCTTTGGGAGCTAAGGATGCAACTATTAAGGATGTGCGGACTGTTAGGGAGTATGTTGATGTGTTTCCAGAAGAACTCCCGAGTCTACCTCCTGATCGTGAGGTTGAGTTTGGTATAGATTTGTTACCCGGAACCGCGCCAGTATTTATAGCTCCGTATCGAATGGCACCGAAAGAATTAGTGAAGTTGAAGGCTCAGATCCAGGAGTTGTTGGATAGAGGGTTCATTCTACCAAGTGTATCGCCTTGGGGAGCTCTAGTGCTTTTTGTCAAGAAGAAGGATGGAACCATGAGGATGTGCATAGATTATCGACAGCTGAACAAGCTGACAATAAAGAATCGGTATCCTTTACCCAGGATTGATGATTTGTTCGATCAGCTCAAGGGTGCATCGGTTTTCTCTAAGATCGACCTTAGGTCGGGGTATCATTAGCTGAAGGTGAAGGAAGCTGATATCTATAAGATGGCATTCCGTACTCGGTATGGGCACTACGAGTTTTTGGTAATGCCTTCTGGTTTGACAAATGCACCAGCTGCGTTTATGGACTTGATGAACCGTGTTTTCTAACCATATCTGGATCGGTTCGTCGTAGTGTTTATAGACGACATTTTGGTGTACTCGAAGTCTGAAGAGGAGCATGACACACACCTCCATGTGGTTTTGCAAGTGCTAAGGGAGAAACAGTTGTACGCCAAGTTCAGCAAATGTGAGTTCTGGCTTAAGGAGGTAACTTTCTTAGGGCATGTTATCTCAGCTGAGGGGATCAGGGTGGATCCTAGCAAGATTGAGGCAGTATTGGAGTGGAAACCACCAAAGTCAGTTACGGAAATCTGAAGTTTTCTGGGGTTGGTAGGATATTGCAGAAGATTCGTGGAAAATTTCTCCTTAATCGCAACCCCGTTGACCAAGTTGCTAAGAAAAGGAGTTCTGTTTGTGTGGTCTGAGAAGCAGCAAGAGAGCTTCGGCAAACTAAAGAGGTTTTTGACAGAAGCACCAGTCTTGATTCAGCCTGAGTCAGGGAAGGAGTTCACTGTGTATTGTGATGCATCACATACTGGTTTAGGGTGTGTGTTGATGCAAGAGGGAAAGGTGGTCGCCTATGCATCATGGCAGTTGAGGCCTCATGAAGGTAACTATCCGACGCATGATTTAGAGTTGGCTGCTGTGGTTTTTGCCTTGAAGATTTGGAGGCACTATCTGTATGGGGAGAAGTCAGTGGTGTACTCAGATCACAAGAGCCTGAAGTACCTCTTGACCCAAAAAGACTTAAATCGAGGCAATGGAGGTGGATTGAGTTCTTTGAAGGACTCACGATCGCTTCATCGAATACCATCCAGGCAAAGCTAATGTAGTCGCTGATGCTTTGAGTCGTAAAGTGGTGACAGATTTGCGAGCAATGTTTGCTCACCTAAGTCTCTATGAGGATGGTAGTCTTCTGGCGAAATTACGGGTAAAACCGTCTTGGATCGATGAGGTTAAGGAGAGGCAGTTGACCGACGAAGTTTTGAGTACTCGGAGGTTGCAAGTACAGAGTGGTAAGGCCGAAGGTTTCAGCTTGGGTAATGATGGGGTGTTGTATTTTCATGGGAGAGTATGTATGCCTAAGGATGATGACTTGAGGCAGCGAATCCTTAAAGAAGCGCATAGCAGCCCGTATGCTATGCATCCGGGAGGCAGTAAGATGTACCGGGATTTAAAGGAGTAATTTTGGTGGTCGGGTCTTAAGCGGGAAGTAACCGAGTTAGTGGGCAAGTGTCTGACATGCCAACAAGTTAAGGCTAAGCATCAGTTGCCATCAGGACTGTTACAGCTGGTAAAGATCCCACAGTGGAAGTGGGAGGGGATTACGATGGATTTTGTAAGTGGGCTTCCGCCTACGCCCAGTAAGAAAGACTCTATTTGGGTGATTATAGATCAGGTAACTAAATCGGCCCATTTCATACCCGTAAGGGTTGGCTACTCGCTTCAAAGGTTAGCCAAGCTGTATATAGCTGAGATAGTACGGTTGCATGGTGTACCTTTGTCCATTATCTCAGATAGAGATCCCCGGTTCACGTCGAGATTCTAGAAGGCCTTACATAAGGCGTTGGGTACGAAGTTGAATTTTAGCACGGCCTTTCATCCACAGACTGATGGACAATTTGAGTGAGTAATCCAGGTTTTGGAAGATATGTTAAGGGGCTGTGTTTTGGACTTCAGTGGTAGTTGGGAGGAGTACCTACCTTTATTGAATTCGCTTATAACAACAGTTATCAAGCGAGTATTCAAATGGCACCGTATGAGGCGCTGTATGGTCGGAAATGCCGTACTCCTACCTGTTGGACAGAACTGGGTGAACGTCAGATGTTGGGACCAGAGTTGGTGGCAAAGACGGAAGATAAGGTTAGGGTAATTCGGGCTCATCTGAAGGAGGCGTCGAACAGGCAGAAATCCTACGCTGATCTTAAGCATAGAGAGGTTGAGTATGCAGTGGGTGATAAGGTCTTCTTGAAAGTATCACCTTGGAAGAAGGTGCTGAGATTTGGACGGAAGGGCAAGCTAAGCCCTAGGTTCATCGGGCCGTACACAGTGTTGAGACGTGTGGGACCAGTAGCTTACCAGCTCGAGTTACCGGCGAAATTAAGTCAGAATCATGACGTCTTCCATGTGTCAATGCTTAGATGCTATCGATCAGATCCATCACACATCGTACCGATTGCAGATATTGAGGTGAACGCCGACTTGTCCTTTGAGGAGGTACCGGTACAGATTTTGGATCGAGATGTCAAAGTCCTGAGCAGGAAGTCGGTACCTTTGGTAAAGGTGTTATGGCGAAACCATGGTACGGAAGAGGCCACGTGGGAACCCGAGGACGTGATGCGGCAGCAATACCCCAACTCTTCTGATCCAGGTAATTTCGAGGACGAAATTATTTTAAGGGGATAGAATTGTAATATCCTGAAATAGGGGTAGAATTATGTTTAAGAAGCTAGGTGAAGGAAGACTTAAAAATATTTTTGGCAAGTCTATGGCATAAGAAACGCCCTGGCAAAGTGGCTTGGGAGCGCCACTTAAGGGCCTTGGTGTAAGGGACTCGGGTTCGAGTCTGGGTGATGGCATGGGAGAGTTTTAATTTTTGGCGTTAAAAGGAGAATGGGGCCAGGGAAGCCTTAAGGTTAAACTGTGAGCGTACTTGGCATATGAAATGCCTTGGTAAAGTGGCTCCCATGCGCCACTTAAGGCTTGGGAGTAACGCCAAACAGGTCTGGAGTTCGAGTCTTGGGCGCGGCATATGCGTGTTTATTTTTGCAAGATGGCATTAAAATTGAAAGAGGCTTTAAAAGAAATTTGTGGCGGGTATATGTCACACAAGACACCTTGGCCGAGTGGCTAAGGGTGTTGCTTGAGGACTGCGGCGCGAGGACTCACGTTCGAGTCCAGAGGGGAGCGCAAGGGCGTTATTTTGTTTTTTTTTTAGCACTAATTAAGGGGAACCAGCGGGGGAGTGTTTAAAAGAAATTTATGATGCGTTATAACATGAAAGCGCGATGGCATGGCAAGGGAGAGGAGGATCGCCTGTGTCTCGGGTTCGAGGCCTGGGGGCAACGTCTTGGGGGCTTTAAATTTCCTTTTTGCTGGCGTGCGAAATGGCCTGCGCATGGGGCTCCAAAATTGATAAAATCAAGCATGGGTTTTTATTTTATATGTTGTTGGAAAGCATGGGAATTATTTCTTTTGTTTTAATTGAAGTATGGGTTATATTTTGTTCTTTTGTTTGTTATTTTAATTGTTGGAAGAAGAAATTGAAGATGGGAAGAATTGATTAATAATGTGTTATTGCAAATGGGTGATAAAATAAAGAATTATTCCATATTGAAACATGGCCGAAATGCATGGTTTGTTTTTCCTTCCCCCCAATTGAGCATGGCCGAATGTGGTCTTTCTTGGGACCTTCATGGTCGGTTTTCAAGTAGCAAGGGAGGTGCCAAATTCTTTGTTTTGCTTTCCTACTTTCCAAAATTTTTGCTTGGCCGAATGTGACTCTTTTGTCAACCTTTCTTTTCAATTTTTGATCTTGGCCAAAACTCATATTTGGTCTCTCTTCCTTTCCAAGTTGTCTTGGCCAAAATAGGGACACCATTAGGGGCATCCACAATCGGCTTGGAGGTGCTGAAATTCTTTTGGCCTATTCTCCTTTTTGTTTTCAATTAGTTCTTGGCCAAATCCTCTCTAGCCTTCCTCTCCTTTTTGTTCTTCTTGGTCGAACCTATCACCCCCTTTCGTACTCAAAATTTTATCTTCCCATTTGATGTTAACCGAATACTTCCCCTATATTGGTAGCCATAGCCAAACCTCTTAGTCACTACATCTGGTCAAACCCCTTTCTTTTTCTATAGTGGTCTTAGCCGAATATCAACAAGAACAGATCTATTGGTGGGTCTTTCTCCAATTAGTTTTGAGAAAAGGTACTCTGGGATTTTGAGGTTGCCGATCTAAGCTCTCCTTTCCTTAGCAATCGGTTGGTAAGTCAAGAGGTAAGAATCCAAGTTGGTTTGATTACTCTTTGAGTTGTTTGGGATAGCCGAAGGCTAGTGAGACTCATTTTGGTTGTTGGCCGATCGTAGGGGGAGAAGCAGGCTCGCATGCGTTGCATGGTGGGTTGTTTTTGTAAGATAAGTGGTAAGGATGATGTAGTTATTGCGTGACCTCATCTTTTGGGCTTTATTGGTATAGCCGAATAGCCTATGTCATTAACTTTGGTATTGGCCGAATTTAGGGCAAAGAAATCAAGTGCAGTAGATCGATTCTTCGGGTTTTTCGTTGTAGGGTAATTCGGGATTCGCTTAGACTTACGTTTAATCAGGTGTGTAAAATCTTACACACTTTAGTAGAATAAACTTTTACTATGATGATATATGTATATATATAACCTCTCATGTAGTAACTTTGCCTTGTGGGCATAAGCTTGGATTTCGGGTAAGTCCCCTATTACTCGATCTATGATGTATGTTGTGTACGCCATCATATGCTATTAAATGCTATGCTATATGTGAATGCATGATATATGAGATCATGACACTGTTATGTGAGCATGATGATGGTGGGATTGATGAGAGGAGGGAGATGATCTCTATGGGTATCACGGTGGTTTGGTACCACACGATGGGTTGGCCCCATAATTTGATATTCGTGACTTCGGTCACCAGTGGTTTGGCACCACATATTGATATTTGTGACTAAGTCCCAGTGGTTTGGCACCACCAGTGGTTTGGCACCACATATTGATATTTGTGACTTCGGTCACCAATGGTTTGGCACCACCAGTGGTTTGGTACCACATGTTGATATTGTGACCTATGGTCAATAGTGGTTTGGCACCAAACGATGGGTTGGCCCCATCATTTGATATTTGTGGCTTCCGTCACCAGTGGTTTGGCACCACCAGTGGTTTGGTACTACACGGGGTAGAAAAAGGAGTATGGATGGTTAGTTTGGGATTGCATAATTGCATGTCTTACTAATATCTTGTGTATGAGTTGTATTTTCGGGTTGCGGATTTATACACCGAGTCTTGGTGACTCACCCCTTCCCATGTCTTTTCGCAGGTGAGTAGATCGCGGAGATGGAGCCGGAGAGGACTCGAGGCGGCCATGCTTGTTCCTCGGTTTTGAAATTTTATTTCGCATAGTTAAAGTTTACTATTTACTAAATTTTAGTTTGGTTTGTAATATGGCCGCTAGTTACTATTTTGGATGTTTAAGTAGTTGCTTTACTTTACCGCTATTATATTACTAATGAACCTATAAACTGTTGAATCAATCGGTTATAAGTAACATTTTCAAAATTTTACTCGTACGCATTTTCAAAGATGTTACCATCGGGTAACAAAACTTACCAAGTTAATTATAACTCTGATGTTCCTCAAAATTAGATGATCAAACGTCTTCGAAGTTTTCAACTCAACCATGTTTATAAAATCGATCCCACCTGAGTTTTAATAAACACCATTTTAAAATCTCAGCAAATCCCCCCGATTTCTACCACCAGTTCAAATCTTTCAAAATGTTTTACTCCGTGGCAGGCCAAATCCGGTCAAGGCTCGTGGGCCGGGTTTGGGGTGTTACAGTAGCCATAAGTTAAGGGGAGAAACTCTGTATAATACTATGTGGTTATCTATTTTCAATGAATATCAGTGTTTATTAGTTGTATGCAGATGAACTTACTAAGCAGTATTGCTTACTTCTCTTCCTTTCTTATTTCTTATAGGTTAATTTAGCTAGCTCGGGTTGGAGATCGCCGGAGATGTTTTCACACTATCAAGCAGATAATCAGTATGAGGTATCAAGTCCCTCTGAGTTATGGCATGTATAGGGCTAGTAATTAAGGTTGATTAAGTCATTGTTGATGTAGCCAAATTATGTTGGCCTAAAAGAACTCATGTTTGTTTGAGTATAGCCATAGATGATGGCCTAAGTTGTTTGTAACTATATGGGAAATAGTTATCCCTAGTGTATAGGATGAAAACCTTATTTCTGTTATAGTTAAATGTCTTTAATTCAAGAGTTTTATAAATGTTATGAGTAGCTATGTGATAAGGTATGAATGTATGCAAATGTGAGTGGCTTAAGACTCGGTAGATAGCCTGATAACTGTCTACATGGGTAGACACACGGGGGTGTGTCTAAACCGTGTGGGAGGCACGGCTAAAGCATGGGCGTGTTCCCAGGCTGTGTGAAGTCTACACCTTGCTCATAAAATTGTAAATTTCCCATGGCCAGGATACACGGGCGTGTGCATAGGCCGCATGGTTAAGTCAGAATGCTAAGGTTCTACACACGGGCTAGGGCCACGAGCGTGCCGTGGCCGTGTGATTTTATTTAGTGTCGACCACGGGCACAAGGCACGGGCATGCCTTAGAGGTACACGGGCGTGTCCCAAGACCTACACGGGCGTGTGGCCCCTGTTTTGATAAAAAGTTTCTCAAACTTGTGAAAGTTCCTGGAATGATTTCGATACTTCTCGGAAGTATGTTTAGGGCCTTTTTGGTTGAGTTTGCTAAAGTGATGGGTTTTAAACGAAATTTTTATAACCCTGTTTGAGATGTTTAAGTAAGGTTAGTTAGGTATTGCCTCAAACCCTATTTTGGCTCAAATACGGGCAAGGGGTGTTACAGTCTTTATGGCTCACCTCTCTTTTCTTGCAACCCTACCTGGTGTTCAGTTTTCATTCATTACTTTGTTTTCGCGATGAGAACATTGCTTCTTTTAAAAGGGGGTAAGGCATTTTCACATGAATTATAATAAGGTATTTTGCATGAATTTTAAAGTATGTTTCAATCTTTTTACTTAAGTATGCTGAAATAAATGAATGTTCAGAATGAATTTTTGTTCACAAGTATGTTCAAATGCAAGCATGAATTTTTATTTTTTCTAAGTTATTCATATGTTATCTTGAGTGATAGAATGCTTCTGTGATCTTAGTCTTATGTAGTATTTTCCATGAAAATTTGATTCCTTTAGAAATAGACATGTATGAAGGTTTAAGTCTTTAGAATTGATTTAGTAACTTTGTTGAGGTGAAATCCTAAGAGATATAAGAATCTAATATGACATAGGTACACTTTATTTGGATCGTTTGAGCCTTTCAACCTGACCTTATTAAATTACCCCTTAAAAATTAATTTTTGAGCTTAATGGCCTATTTATTGCAAAGTACCTACATTATAAGCCACATTACCATCTTTTTTATTTTATCCTATTCTTTTGCACCTATCTTAACTGAATTTGTCTTGGTGATCAAATTTGAAGGAAAGATACAAAAATATGTACATGCTCTTCACATTATTTTTTAAAAAAAAAGATGAATGTAAGTTTGAAGAATAAAAAGCAAAGAATATTGATCGTCTATTTTTTAGAGTTTTAAATTTATAAATGAGAATGATCGAACCTGGAAACTAACTCTGACAACAACTTAAGGCAAGTGCACATATTGAACAGTAGTATAGCTTAGGCAAGACCGGATTGTCGAACCCAAAAGAACTAAAAGTACTAATACTAACTTTCTTTTTATTATCTAGCCCAAAATAAGTGAAGTAGTTGTTTAATCTAATTTTAATTAACTACTAAGCTAAAGACGCAAAGATAAAAATAATGGATTGGGGAAATACTATTGGAAAAACTTAGTTGATTAAGACGATACCCTTAGAAAGAATCCACCCTAGACTTCACTTGTTATCTAACACTGAACCAGACGAGGTATTCACTTGACTTGATCCGTAAGATTCCCTAATTTATATTAAACCTTCTCTCGAGAAAAATAACGTCTAACCCTTGGTTGATTAATTGAACTCACTTTCTAATTAAACCCCCTAGAATCGCATTAACTCGATCTATGGACTCCCATATTAGGTTTCACCCTAATCTGGCAAATTCTCGTCACCCTATCTCTAGGCGTGTGATCAACTTCGCTTAATTATGCTAGATCTACTCTTAGGCAGGGACTTTTGCTCCTCCACCTAAGCATATCATACTTGAATCAATATCCCAGAAATATCAACATAAGAATTAAGAACACATAATTAAGAACAAATCAAATATTTATCATATAGTTCAGAAAACAATAACAATATCCGTCTTAGGTTTCATCCCCTTCAGGTATCTGAAGGGTTTAGTTCATAACTATAAAGGAAAACATCTCAGAAGAAAAGATAAAACAAAACATAAGAAATCCCTAAAACCCCCTGAAGGAATTGAAGGAGAGATCCTCCGTCTTGAGTAGAATTCCGACTTATTGAGATGGATCAACTTGCTATCTTCGAGTGTTTCCCACAAATCTGACCTTTTCGACTCGGCTCCTTGGCCTAGCTAACCGCCCCCTTTACGGTTATACTTTAGGGTTTATATAGGCTTTTGAAATAGGTTTCTTTGCCCCTAAGTGTCCAAATCTGAATGAAATTGCTCTTCTCTACGATAGGGACACAGGCATGGCACACGCCCGTGTGAATCGTGGCCAGGCCGTGTTTGGACTTTTAATGAGGCACGGCCATGTGGTCTTTGGGCCAGGTCATGTTGATTTCTCTCTTGGCCCAATTTGGTCCGTTTTAAGCCCGTTTCTCATTCTTTTCATTATCGGGTGCTTACCTTAGTATAAAACATGAAACGAAAGGATTAAGAGCACATTTTTACATAAATCAAGGGATAAATCATCTAGAAGTATGCTAAATGTGGGATTAAAGTATGTTACTTTTATAGTTTATCAAATATATTGCGCAAAATCTCAAAAATAAAGAGAAAATTTTGTTCAAAGTTTGAAAAAAAATTAAGGTTGAGTATGAGCTCGAAATAAGTTTGAGGATATTCCAAAGACCCAATTTTATGAAGGTTGTGACACAAAAAGATCCAAGACAAACTTGGGTTAAGATGATTAAACCTCAAAATTCATTTCTTTTTATCCCTACCTTTAGCCTAGCCCTATTACAACCTAATTAAAGGCCAATTGATTAGATGATTATACCGACTAAATTAGTGGAGAGAAATTACTAAGCTTAACTTATGAAGACCACTAATTAAATACTAGGATAGCTATGTTTAGTTGGTAAGGAAAGCATATTGATTGGTGAATGTTATGTATGACTTTGAAAATGCATGCAAACTATGATTCATGTTGACATTGTAATGAACATAGTATAATGTTAGAAATAATATTTGCATTCGAGCTACTTATCAATAAAAAGTAGTTTTGAGCATTATTTTGTTGATGCATGATTATGTGCTAAGATTGATGCAGATTTATCATTTTGCAAAATTGCCTTAGCAAAAACTGTGTTGTGCATAAAAATTACTTGGAACGAGCAATGGTTTAAGATTGGGAGTGTATAAACTCAAAATTATATAGGATTTTCTATATTTTTTACCACCTTTTTACTTAATTATTGTGTTTATCTCGAGCAATTATTATTGACATCAGTAAATTTTACTTAATTAGTAATTTTAGACATGAATTTAGAAAGTATGTGAAATTATGCTTAATTACATGATTTTCATGCAAATTTTATATGTGAAATTATGCTTAATTACATGATTTTCATGCAAATTTTATATTAATTCATATTAACTTATTAATGTATGTATTTTTCACTATGTGGAAGGTCCATTGGAGACATGATTTAAATAAATTAAAGATTGTCATGCAAAAATTATCCATGTGGATGGCAAGACCATGCAATTTTGGGCATGGGGTTGACTACTTGACCCAATAAAGAAGGTGATAAAAGATGGACATGTCTGCTAATTTATTGGATTGAAAAAACCATCCAACAAGGGGAATTAAAATCCCAATTCAGCACTTGATGTTGGCTGCCCAAATTGTGTTTTGGGATATGTAATTGAAAGTCCTTGTAGTTGGAAAACAATCAGAATTCAGCCCAACAACTTCCCAGTTGAAACCGTCTACTATATACCTATTTTTTGCTTGAAATTTGAATTCAAATTGAGAAGACTTGGTCATCCCTTTTCCTTGAAGCATGGTGGGCCACATGAGAGAGAGAAGGAAGAAAACTTAAACCTATTTTTAGTAAACTCAGACCCTTACCTTCACTTATAAATACCTTACCATTCCTTACTTTTCAATCATCCCTCATCACTCAACATTCCTCTCTCACTCATTCTAGTTTTCTCTCAATTCCTTTTATCCTTTTTCCCTTACATAACTATCCATCCCTTCTCTCATCTTTAGCCTCAAAAGCTTTGTCAAAAGCACTCTCTAACCGACTACCTTCTAAACCCTTAGTAAAATAAGCTTTAATTAGAACGAATGAGTGTAACACCTATCACCAGTATTTACAGTCAGAATAAGGTTACGGAGCATTACCAGACTTACAACACATTTAAACATACTTTCACAAACACTTAATCAATACATGTAATCATCATTCAATTTCATTCACTTTGTCCCTAATACAAGCCTATGAGGCCTTAAACATACATTGGAAATGGTTCGGGACTAAACTGATAACTTGGGAAATTTTTTAGCACTTATAAATTATTTTCTACCAAACAGGGGACACACGCCCGTGTGACCAGGCCATGTGTCTCACATGGTCACTAGACACGTCTGTGTCACAAGCCGTGTGAACAATCGAAATGGAAGCACATGGCTGGGTCCCAGCTCGTGTCCTACCTCGTGTCCAAGCAAGTGAGGTTACTGACTTGGGTCACATGGCCAACCATACACCCGTGTGTCTAGCCCGTGTACCCTTCGAAGTAGCCACACATGCCCGTGTGCCAGGCCGTGTGCTAGGCCGTGCCAAACCTATAGGGTATACTGACTTATGCAACACGGCCAAGTCATACGCCCGTGTGCTAGACTGTGTGCCAATTAGGGGGTATACTAACTTGTGCCACACGGCCGATCATACGCCCATGTGTGAGGCTGTGTGGAGCATACTGACTTCATTTCAATTTTAACACCAGGGGACACACGACCATGTAACATGACCATGTGTCACACACGGCTAAGACACATGCCCGTGTCTCTTCGCGTGCGGACAACAATAGGCTATTTACCAAGCCAAATTGCTACCCAATTTAAATACACCTACACCTCTCAAATAGCACACAATATAGCATCAATAGGCATATATTTCAATTCCACTCAAGCATGATTTATACCACATATTTCTATCTAATTTCATGATAATCCTTGTCTTTTCAAAATATCAAAATGACCATTTACAAAATATGCATTATTATGCTCAATTCCACAAACATAACGATTCTCAATTCATTACCTATTGACATTCAAAATTTCTTAATATCAATGAGTATCATAAATCCACCTCAATCACACAACATAGGTCAATTACCAAATCAAAACAAAATCCATTTGCACACTTATATACATCATCAAGTTCACCATCTAAAACATAAACATTTACAAGCAAATCAAAATGCCCAATATTAATACCAAAACATAGCCAAGATAACAAAAGTCCCTATACATGCCATATGACCAAACCATAAGTTCAAAAGTACCAAAGTGATGGTTGGATAGTGTGATGATGTATCCGACGATCTTTGAATCCGAGATAGCTTTGATTTCACTATAAAACACGGGAAAAATAAACAAAGTAAGCTTTATAGCTTAGTAAGCTCGTACGAAATATACTCAACAAATCATAATAAACAAATCATCAATTTGAACTATTTAACATATAATTCATGATAACAACAAACCTTCCATATGCTTATATGCAAATTCATAACTTCTTCTATTTGAATCTCATACTTTACATGTACATACCTGTACAAATTTGTAACGAACTCATACCTTTTTGGCATACTGTCAATATTCGATATCTCATGTAACGCCCCGAATTTTGGGCCTAGAAGAAATAGGCCTTGGGCATAGGAGCAATTGGATTTTAGTTGTGCGAGAAAAATTTTACAATTTCATGTTGGGCATGCAAGCTATGTGCTTTATGGGTGATTTGGGGTGTTTGAGAGGTCCTAAGTTCCAATCTAGGCTTCAGCAAAAGATTGAGTTTTTCCTTTAAGTGAACTTGGCATTAGCTGGAAGGCCTTATTAATATTCATGGTTAAAATATGACACAAGGAAGCTTGTGGTCTAGTGGCAAGGAGGCGTTAGGAGTATGCATGTGCTCTGAGGTTCAAGTCATAGCTTGTGCAGAATTTTTGGTTGTTCTTGAGTGAACCTGGATATCGGCATAAAGGCTTTATAAATATTTGGAATAAAATGTGACACAAGATGGCCTTGTGGGCTAGTAGTTGTGGCATCATTATGATGGCAAGGGATCTTGGGTTCGAGTCACCCTGTGCACAAAGGAGTATTTATTTTACTCCTTTGCTGCGATGTGGTAGAATTTGAGTGAAAGACTGCTGGGGAGAAAGTTTGAATTGGTCTTGAAAGTTTAGGTTTTTTAGCTTGGTATCAGAGCCCAGTTTTAAACTTTCGGCCTTGGGTTTAAAACCCACAATGTTTTAAAATTTAGGCCCAAATGAATTTTTGTAAGTTTTGTGAAATTAAACAGGTTTTTCTGGCATGGCACCCAAGTCTCCGACCCGAGGTCCACCAGGTAAGTACCCTGTCTATTGTGTGAATTATAGTATGACTTGTAGAAGGGTAGAAATGGAACGTAGATAGTATACTAAGTACTTGAACCCTAGGACTAGGTTACCCCAACTATTACATAAAACTTTAAAGCCTAATTAAACAAACCTGTGACTAAGTCGCCGAGTTAGGGTGTGGCAACCATTGTGCGCATGTCTAGGATTGGATTCGGAAGAGCCTGGTACTTAAGCAGTCCTAGTGACTCACCTCCTCTTCACTGGAATCCTACCTGGTGCGTAGCTACGGTTCACCCTAACCAAGAGGACTCATTCACAGGCTAAACTCAATAACTAAAACCCGAAAGGGATTAGCTGTATTTTCATAAAAACTTCGGTTTTAAAATCACCAAATTACCCCTTTAAATTGTAGCAAAACTTAGTTTGAAAACTTTCCAAAATATTTTCGATTTACAAAATTACCTAAATACCCCTGGTTGTTGTAAAATTACTAAAATGCCCATGGTTTGGAAATTCTTAAATTACCACACTACCCTCAATTTTTACTAAGATTTGCTCACTTTACAAAAATATCCAAAAACACTATTTTGGAAAATATCAAAATACCCTAATTTGAAAATTTACGAAATTACCCCTGTTGTACAAAATTACCAAAACGACCCCGATTTCCAAAACTTCTGCAACAACACCGATTTGGAAAACAAATTCTCAAAAGAACCCCCAAGTTTTGCAAACTTTGAAATACCTTTGATTTATAGGGATTTTTGGAAGTTACCCCGGTTTATTACCAAAATACCCCTGTAGGAAAAATGACGAAAATACCCTGGGATAGGAATAAAGACAAGATGTTAGGATAATGAATGTGTGTGGTAGATACTACTGAATGAATGTTTGAATGAATGTGCTCCTCTGAATTAGGATAGAAAACTTGAACGAAAACTTTGATTGATCGAAAGAACTGCTATTAAACTCCTTTCATAAAATTTCTTCGCGAATAATCAGTGGAACAAGGACTAATGCATAAAATTTCTTAATCAGATTAAAACGCGAACGTAGACATGAGCTCTAGGGGACGTGTTCGTAATGTGCGAGGACGCGGTCGAGGCAGAATGACCATGTCGGAACCCGTTAGGTTGGGTCAAGGATCTGAGAATGAAGTACCACCACCACCAGCACCACTAGTTTGTTGGCTTTGAAGCAACAAGATCGAGACGGGAGATGATCTTTGTATCGTAGGTTTGTCTTTGCGAGTTCTTGAAATGGTGGTGGTCTTTGGAGGAAATATAGCGCGCGAAGTGCATGCCGAACGACTCCGAGCCAAAGGAGCTGAGGTGTTCCGTGGCATATCTGGTGTAGCACCCAGTATAGCTGAGTATTGGTTGGAAGCAACCGAACGAATCATGGATGAGCTGGATTTGACCCCTGAGGAGAAACTAAAAGGAATGGTGGTGCTCTTACGCGATAAAGCATATCAATGGTGGCTCATAGTTCAGGATGGTGCCACAGCTGAAGATCTTACTTGGGAATATGTTAAGGCGGCATATCAGAAGAAGTATGTTGGAACCAGATATACTGATGCGCAGAGGAAGGCATTTCTGGGGCTGGTTCAAGGGAACAAGTCCGTGGCGGAGTATGAAGCTGAATTCCTAAGGTTAAGCCGGTATGCTAGAGGAGTAGTGGCTACGGAGCATGAGCGGTGTGTTCGGTTTGAGGACGGACTAAAGGATGACCTAAGGCTGCTAATAGCTCCACACTAGGAGCGGGAGTTTGCTGCGTTGGTAGAAAAGGCTAAGGTAACCGAGGGAATTAAGGACTTGGTAAGGCAAAACTCTGATTAGAACAGGCAGAAAAGAGGTTTTGGATCGTCAGGATCGTCTGGTAATGTTCAAAAAAGGCCTAGAGTTGATGGGCCGCGAGGTCAACAAGCTGGTACAAGAGGGCAATATCGTACTTGTAACCAGTGTGGAAAGATGCATCTAGGAGACTGTTGGAAGAAGACGGGAGGATGTTTTAAGTGTGGATCTAAGGATCACATGATTAAGGACTGTCCCATTAAAATAGATGGGAGCCGCCCAACAGGACAGGGTGTTAATCAGGCTGGTAGGGGTGGACAGCAGCCTCAGCGAGGTCGTGGTCCGAATGGTAGAGGTAACAATGCTAGAAGAGGATGTGGAACACCTGGTAGAGGTGTTGGTAATACAGAGGCAAGACAGCCGGGTCTAGTGTACGCGGTTCGTCGGAAGGAGGATGGAGACGCGCCGGACGTCATAACCGGTACGTTCCTTATAGCGAACAAGCCTTATTTTGCTTTGATTGATGTGGGCTCGACTCATTCTTATGTTACATGTAGAATAGTTGAACACTAGGCATAGCCTCTGAACTATCTGATAGGGAGATGACTGTAGTAAGCCCATTAGGTCAAACTGTAGTGGTGAATAAGATCTTTCGGAGTGTACCTCTAAAAATTCAAGGAGTAGTATTTTCTGCTGACTTAATGGAACTACCCTTCGAAGAATTCGATCTTATACTTGGTATAGACTGGCTAGTGGAGCATCGGGCTGTGTTGGATTGTGCAGCTAAGCGAATGGAGTTAAGGACCCCGGAAGATGAAGTGGTAATTATGATAGGAGAAAGAAGGAACTACTTGTCTAATGTAGTTTCGGCACTAAAGGCTGATAAGATGGTTCGAAAGGGGTGCAAGGTATTTTTGGCCTTCGTAAGCACGTTGGATGTGAAGGAAGGGGGAGTTAGTGGAGTTCGAACCGTAAAAGAATTTGTGGATGTCTTTCCAGAGGAGTCACCGGGAATACCCCCGGATAGGGAGGTAGAGTTTGGAATTGATTTGCTGCCGGGAACAGCTCCTGTGTCAATTGCCCCGTATCGAATGGCACCAAAGGAGTTGGTTGAGCTCAAGGCTCAGATCCAAGAGTTGCTTGATCGTGGGTTTATTCGACCCAGTGTGTCTCCGTGGAGAGCATCGATCTTGTTCGTGAAGAAGAAGGACAGGACTATGCGTATGTGCATAGACTATCGTCAGTTGAAGAAACTGACCATCAAGAACAAGCATCCTTTACCAAGGATTGATGACTTGTTTGATCAGCTGAAGGGGGCAGTAGTATTTTCAAAGATAGATCTACGGTCGGGATATCATCAGCTTAAGGTGAAGGAGGCAGATATCCATAAGACGGCTTTCTGAACAAGATACGGCCATTATGAGTTCTTAGTAATGCCGTTTGGATTGACGAACGCCCCAGCCGCGTTCATGGATATGATGAACCGGGTCTTTCAACCCTACTTGGATAGGTTCGTCATTGTGTTCATCGACGACATCCTAGTGTACTCCAATTCTGAGGAGGAACATGATGAGCATCTTCGGATTGTATTGCAAGTACTAAGGGAGAAGTAGCTCCATGCCAAATTCAGCAAGTGTGAATTGTGGCTGAAGGAAGTTGCATTCTTAGGGCATGTGGTATCCGCAGAAGGAATAAGGGTAGATCCTCGAAAGATTGAGGCAGTGTTGGATTGAAAACCACCTAAGTCTGTGGCTGAGATTCGTAGCTTCTTGGGATTGGCAGGCTACTACCGAAGGTTTGTGGAAGGGTTCTCATCGATCGCCGCACCTTTGACAAAGTTATTGAGGAAGGAAGTACCTTTCGTATGGACAGATAAGCAACAAGAGAGCTTTGAGAAGCTTAAGAGGGTCTTGACTGAAGCTCCGGTTTTAATTCAGCCTGAGGCAGGAAATGACTTTGTGGTGTATTGTGACGCTTCTCATACAGGATTGGGATACGTACTGATGCAGGATGGGAAAGTAGTCGCTTATGCATCTCGAAAATTAAGGCCTCATGAAGTTAACTACCCAACTCACGACTTGGAATTGGCGGCAGTGGTCTTTGCTCTTAAGGTATGGAGGCACTACATTTATGGAGAAAAGTTGGTGATCTACACAGACCACAAGAGTCTTAAGTATCTGTTGACTCAGAAGGAGTTGAATCTAAGACAGCGAAGGTGGGTAGAATTATTAAAGGACTATGATTGTTCTATAGAGTATCATCCGGGCAAGGCGAATGTAGTGGCGAATGCCCTAAGTCAGAGGGTTGTGGCAGATCTGAGGGCGATGTTCGCACATCTGAGTTTGTATGACGATGGAAGTCTGTTAGCAGAGTTGCAAGTCAAGCCGATATGGTTGAATGAGGTAAAAGAAAGTCAGTTGGTGGATGAGGATTTAAGTGCTAAGTTACAGCAAATGCAGAATGGAGGGTTGGAAGATTATGGTATCGATGACGAAGGAGTGTTGTGTTTCAAGGGAAAAGTCTGTATGCTGAGGAATGAGGACCTAAGGCGGAGAATTCTTCGGGAATCGCATAGTAGCCCTTATGCTATGCATCCCGGAGGTAGTAAGTTATACAAGGATCTAAGGGAACAGTTTTGGTGGCCTGGTCTAAAATGAGAAGTTACTGAATTTGTCGGCAAGTGCTTAACATGTCAGCAAGTCAAGGCTGAACACCAAGTTCCGTCAGGGTTGCTTCAACCGATAAAGATTCCGCAGTGGAAGTGGGAGAGAATTACCATGGACTTCGTTAGTGGGCTTCCCCTTACGCCTACTAAGAAGGACTCAGTAGGGGTAATAATGGATCAGTTGACAAAGTCCGCACACTTCTTACCAGCGCGAGTTGACTATTCTTTACAGAAGTTGGCGAAGTTATATGTGGCAGAGATTGTAAGGTTGCATGGAGTGCCGGTGTCGATCATCTTGGATAGGGATCCAAGGTTTACGTCTCAGTTTTGGAAAGTACTACATCAGGCTTTAGGCATCAGATTGGATTTCACTACTGCATTTCATCCACAATCGGACGGTCAATCTGAACGAGTAATCCAAGTGTTAGAAGATATGTTAAGAGGTTGTGTAATAGACTTCAGAGGAAGTTGGGAAGAGTATCTGCCGTTAGCGGAATTTGCATACAACAACAGCTATCAAGCCAGTATTCGGATGGCACCGTATGAAGCGCTGTATGGACGGAAGTGGTGCACTCCTACATGTTGGACGGAATTAGGGGAACGTCGAGTTTTGGGTCCAGAGATTGTGGCGGAATCCGAGGAGAAGGTTGAGATAATTAAGGCACGGTTGAAGGAGGCATCTGATAGGCAGAAGTCGTATGCAAATCTCAAACGGAAGGAAATAGAATTTGATGTGGGGGACCAAGTATTTCTTAAAGTCTCGCCTTGGAAGAAAGTGATGAGATTTGGTCGCAAAGGAAAATTAAGTCCCAGGTTTATAGGACCCTATCGGGTATTAAAGCGAGTTGGACCGGTGGCATACCAGCTAGAACTGCCACCAGAGTTGAAGCAGATGAACGACGTATTCCATGTTTCTATGCTACATCGTTATCGATCGGATCCATCACACGTAGTTCCGGTTGAGGAGGTGGAGCTAAGGCCAGATTTGTCCTACGAGCAAGAGCCGATTCAGATTTTGGAACGAGACGTGAAAGTGCTACGGAGGAAGATAGTTCCTCTAGTCAAAGTGTTATGGCGTAACCATGGAGCACAGGAAGCGTCGTGGGAGCCGGAGGAAGCAATGCGACAGCAATACCCTCACTTATTTGAGCCAGGTAATTTCGAGGACGAAATTATTTTAAGGAGGGTAGAACTGTAATATCCCGGAATTATAGCTTATGCATTTGTGCTTAAATTATGTGAAATAGCATGTCTTATGTGTTATGTGAATTTTTAGAACCTTGGAATGTAGGGAAATGCCTTAGAAATTATTAGATTTTGAATTTAGAAGAGGAAACTAAGCAGGGTGGCCTTAAGAGAAAATGTAGGGGAGATATGACACAAGAAATGGGCTTGGAAAAGTGGCTTGGAGGCGCCACTTAAGGCCTCTGGAAATGACGCCACTAGCAGTTAAAAGGGGCTTTGTGTTCGAGTCACAGGGGAAGCAAATAAAAGTTTTATTTTTGCTGCAAGGATATATAGTGATGGACGGCATTAAGCCACTAAAGGGAGGAGTTTAATCCTTTTTAAAATTCGGCTAAATAGATAGATAAATGTGGATTTATTTTATTTATTTTGAATAAATAAAGATAAGAGATAAATGTGGGATTATTTTTTATTAAATTTTAAATAAAGAGAAAAGCAAGGGATTGATAGTGTTGGCCGAATAGGGGACTCTAGGCTTAGTAATTTCGGCAAAAGGAGGAAAAGTGAGGCCATTCAGCATTCTTTTCTTTTCTCTTCTTCCTCTGCCGAATTCTCTAGTGAAGTTTCTCCCTTCCCTTATTTTTTTTCAAAGCCGAATATTCTTTCTCAACATCTATCATTGTCGATTCTCCCTAAGGCCATAAGGCCATAAGGCCATGATGAACGATTTTATTTTAGTACTTTGAATTATGTTGGGAATTATTTGATGTAATAAGGCCATAAGGCCATGATGAACGATTTTATTTCTACTTGTTGTTTTATTGTGTTACAAATTTTGATTAAGTTAAAGACTAAGTATTTTATTTTAAAAAATACTCGATATATTTATTACTTAAAATAAAAAAGAGGTTTTCTAATATAAAAATCAAATCTGTTTTTAACACAAGCCCAACCCAAACAATTTTTTTTTTTAAAAATCACACAAGTTTTTCACAAAGTAACGAAAGAATTTGAATCGGTTTACTTGAGGAACATACCAGATCCGGTCCAGGCTCATGGGCCGGGTGTGGGGTGTTTCACAAACCATACCATAAGTTCATATTTTATCCATCATTCTCATCAACCAATTCAAGTATAAAACATTCCATTTCCGTTCTCACTATTTCATAATTCATTCATCAATTTCATAGCCCACATATATGCACTATCAACATTAGACCATCTAGCCATATCACATGGCAAGATCCAACATTACCACAACATACCATAACTTCTAGCCTATACATGCCATATACGAAATGTGTACATCTTTCAAAAGTACCGAATTAGATAGCCGATAGTGTGATAGAGATGCTGATGATTCCAGGATCCGAGCTAGCTTTAATGACACTGTAAAACAGAGAAACGAATCACACAGTAAGCTTCAAAGCTTAGTAAGTTCGAAATATAAAACATACCACTCAATAATGCAACACCAATATATATAATTAAACTATCACATATGTAACACCCCAAACCCGGCCAAGACGTTACGACCAGATCTGGCACGTCACAAGGAAAGGTTGTTAAAGAAACTACGCATTTGTTAAATTCCGTGTTCTCTTTGCAAACTGCGTGTTTAAGTGTTTATTTATGAAAACCTATTTATTCCATGTCTATTTTGGAAAAGTTGCATTTAATTAGAAAACTCCCATTAACTAGTAGATTCGAGTAGGAATTTTTGGTAAAACTATTTTAAAACTGACTTTAGCTTCATTTGATTTTTGGGAAAGTGATACTTTGAAAACTTTTCCAAGTTTAAGAGAATCTAATGTTTAATAAATTTCTAGTTTGTGAAATCGTTTATTAACATTTTAGAAAACGGCTATTACTATTTTAGACAGAGAATCCCATATCGCAAGTTTAACAGAGAATAATAATTGAATCAAAGAGTAAAGCCAAAATAAATCTCCAAGGACTTATTATAGAACATAATCCCAATTCTAAAATAAAACTTTAAAGTAAAGTAAAACGAAATTTACTAAATAACGTCGTATGGCCACCCCAAAGTCCACCACGGCTCCAAATCCTCACTGCTGGGAATTACCTGAAAAATTAAAACAGAGGGGTGAGTTACGAGAACTTAGTGTGTAATCCCCAAAACGAACACTAACCGGGCCTGAACCCATTCAGATACAAATTTGGGCCTTATCCCATACGAAATCAAACTGGGCGAAGCCTATAAAGTAACGAACTGGGCTTGAGCCCTTTTTAACATGGTATAGCAGATACTGAATGCAATGCAATGCAGCCCAGCCCAACCTAATTATCCATCCGCTACACACCACCCGTTCCAGCCAAAACACACCGGTGGGGATTTCTACAATCAATCCTTATCCGCTACACATCATCGATGGCAGTCACGCTGCAGTCATGCTGCTCATCACCGAAATATGTGGCAGAGCCACCTAAATAATGTGATAGAGTCACCGAAATATGTGGCAGAGCCACCGAAATAATGTGACAGCTTCACCAAAATAATGTGACAGCATGACCGAAATATGTGGCAGAGCCACCAAAATACACTTCCCCTTTCATCAATATCATATCCCTTCCCATGCAACATGTCATAACATCATAATGCAATGAATGCAACATATACCAAAATATGTCAGATAATCAAAACACATATGAAATCTTGCTAATATACTCATAATGGTATAGTCATAGGTTTACTTGCCTGGTATATCTCCAACCATACCCACTAGGACATTGCATCTGTATTCCCCTTATGGGTATTTCGGCTTTTGGCCGACACATAGTAAACATAGGCAAAATGAAATAGAGGTGGGAAATTACACACCTGATTACGCGAAGAACTATATACTCTTGATCGACATCACCCTCACTATCACAAACAACTACGATCTGTCTATTCAAATCCGATGTCGGCTCTCTTCCAGAACCCGGTGGAAAATCCCGAACGGTTGACACTGCACGCCATTTGAACTTAGGAGCGGAGACTGCGAGTCTACTCCTCTCCGGCTCCTTTGTCGATGCCTCCTTAGGACGACTAGCACTGCATCCATGAAGGGAGTTCGATCAGTACAGTACTACCGAGAAATCAACGATTGTCTAACAAAGGGATTTGGTTAAGTTAGAGTACCATGAAAGGAGACAAATCGTGTAGAAACTAGAGAGAAACTCCTTACCTTAACTATTGGAAACCACTCAATTCAACCCTCTAGACTGGGTTCCCTTAGTTCGGCAAAAGAAGGTTCTTGATCAATCGAAAATCGAACCCTTCCCCAACGATAATCTGCACCACGCAAAGTCGAGGTAGTGAGTGTTAGGCTTATAGCGTCACTAGAGAAGGAAAATAACAAAAAGAATACATCACACATTCGGCCACAAGAAAAGAATGATATGGAAAGAAAAGAATCCGGTATTGGAGACTTAGCTATTCGACCACCACTAAAAGAAGGGAAAAGAGAAGAAAATCACACGAATAGAAGGTCCTATTACCTTGAACTAGCAAAATCGGATGAATGGGGAGGATATTCGGCAGTTAAGAGAGATCCTGATACTTGCTTCTTGAAGTACGGCTAATAGAAATTGACAGATTCAGTTTGGTACAAAAGAAAATTCAGCGTGCAATAGAAAAGAAGAAAATAAATAGAAAGAATGAATGCAAAGAAGATGCAAGCTTCGGCTTAGGTGTAGAACAAACAAAGAAATTGAAATGGTGTGGAAAGATAGTTTGGTCAAAGGTGATTGGTAACTTTGTAGGCGAAGGAATGTACACATAAGCAAGATAGATGAAAGAAGGTTTAGTGAAGGTTCGGCAAGATTAAAGAAGAGATGAAAAGATTGCTGAAAGAAAACGAAAGGAAGAACCTAAGATGTACTAGGGAATTTCGGCACAACCAAAAAGTGAGCAACAAACCCGAAATGCTTTAAGAATAAAACACCCAAAACGTCAAAAAGAAAAGCTAAAGAAACTATAGCATTCGGCACACTCCCCCAAATGGTTCGGTTTTGCTTTCCTCCCCCCTCATGTCGAATTTCCCCTTACTAAACACCCTATAGCCGAAATTCACCTCCCCCCTCTCCAACATTCGGCTAACTCTCAACTCCCCTCCCCACTTCCTTGATTTGCTCATAGATTTACTCCACCAGTTCCTCTCCATCCACCATTTGAATTCCTTTGACCAATTCAAACTCCTCCTAGAAGAATCCAACGCCAACTCCACCACCTTCCCTTCCTGGCACAAAAAAAAACTCCCTAAAAAGCCACATGTGGGATTCGAACCTACTCCCCCTTCCATGCTCCCTTATGACGCCAACCACTATGCACACACTCCACTTATGACATCAAAATACAACCAAACGTGCTTAAGGCCTGCATCCACTCGCTCTTCCCCTAAAGTGCCCTAAAAAGCAAAATTTTTCCAAAGCCCTGGCTCGAACCCGAACCTCCCCAGGACCCCCAAACACACCCAATTAACAAGCTGAGCTAGCCAAACACATAGAATAGCACAAAATGCAAAACCCCTAATTCTAGGATGTTACAGTTCTACCCCCTTAAAGAAATTTCGGCCTCGAAATTTACCTGATTAAAAGAGGTGAGGGTATTACTATCGCATTACATCTTCCGGCTCCCACGTGGCTTCCTCCGCACCATGATTACGCCACAACACTTTGACCAAGAGAACTGATTTCCTCCTTAATACCTTAAAATACCGGTCTAAGATCTGCACTGGTTCTTCTTCAAAAGACAGATCAAGTATCACCTCAATTTCTTCCACCATCACCACATGAGATGGATCTGAATGATAGCGCCTTAGCATCGAAATGTGGAACACATCATGTATTCGACTCAGTTCCGGGGGTAACTCAAGTTGATAAGCCACTGGTCCCACACGTATCAGCACTCGATAAGGCCCGATGAATCTGGGGCTCAACTTGCCCTTCCGTCCAATCTGAAAATATTCTTCCAAGGTGAGACTTTCAAGAAAACACAATCCCCCACAGAAAATTCTATGTCCTTACACTTCAGATCTGCATACGATTTCTGTCTATCAGAAGCTTCTTTTAGTCGGTCCCGAATCAGCTTAAGTTTTTCCTCTGTCTCTGAGATCAATCCCGGACCTAACATCTGTCACTCCCCTAACTCAGTCCAACAGGTGGGGGTACGACATCTACGACCATACAACGCTTCATAAGGTGCCATGTGACAGACCAATTTCGACCCTAATCGGAACGGTGGTTTCGGGACCACGAATCCGAGCCTGATAAATATTTTTAATATTTTATCTTGTGTCTATTATAGGTGAATTTGTGTATGTGAAAGTTTCGTAGAAAATTTTAGTCGTTTGAGTGTTTAATTAGCAAAAAGGGCTAATTTGCAAAAAAGGACCAAAGTAGTGAACATGAAATAAAAAGGGGGCTAAGTGAATTGTCTATTAAACATGGGGATTTGCATGTCAAATTCCCCATATTTTAAAAAGTGGACGGTAAGCATGCATTAATTAATCTATTGTCTTAAAAATATTATAACTAAAATATTATTATAATAATAAGCATGCTAATATGTGTTAGGAAATTAAAACAAAAAGAAGTATTTTCTATTTTTAATTTCTCTTCTCTCCCCACCTTCTTCACGAATTCAAATTGAAAGAAGAGAATAAACTTGAAACCTCCATTGTTCGGCCTTGCATGTAATGATAAGGTAGGTGCTTGAGCTTTGTTTTGGTAAAATCCTTACATAATTACGTTAATTGTTTGCATACTATCAAAATCATGTTAGAATTTTTGGGGGTTAAGCACGTTAAGATTCTGCCATGGGGGTGTTCTCTTGTCCTTTTGAAGTGGAAAAGAAAAATGTTGGCCGATTGCATGTAGGTGAAGCCACGGTTGTAGTAGCTTGGGAAAATTTTCGCGTGTTTTCTTTGAAATAATTTCTGATTATCTCATGTTAAATTCTTTAATAAGTCAACATTAATGATTCAGTTGGCTATACTGGTGCTTAGGTGTTGCCCATTTTGAGCATATCAATGCTGTCCAAACTGGTGCTTAAAGGCTGTCCATTTTTGTACAAATTAATGTCGTCCGAGTGTTGTTACTGCTGTCCAAATATTTGTAAATAAATGATGTATGAATACTGCAAATCAATGCTGTCGGAAATGGAGCAATAATTATTGATTTAAATGCTAAATGTTGTTGTTATTATTGACTTAAAATGCTAAATGTTGCTGCTGTTGAAATGGAGCAATAATTATTGATATAAATGCTAAATGTTGTTGTTATTATTGACTTAAAATGCTAAATGTTGCTGCTGTTGGAATGGAGCAATAATTATTGTTTTAAATGCTAAATGTTGCTGCAGTTTATTGACTTCACAGCGAAATGTTAAGTGCTGCCCGAAATAAATAGAGAAAAGGATTATAGTTGTATATGTATTGATGGTTGCCGAATATGATAGGAATATGTTTAATAATAATTTGGTTTCATGTTAGTAAATTGACCGGATGTAATATTTCATTGGGTGTAAATAAATTGAGCTGTGGATTATATGTATGCATATATTTGCAATGTGGTGGATTGGATTTTTGTTAGTTGTATAAATGCGAGATTGAATAGTAAGAATTGTGAAATCTTGCAATTGAATTGAATAGCGTTAAATCAATTGGAAATACATATTGAACAAATGTCATTGATAATTCTTAGACCGTGAGCAAAAAGAAAATGAGCTAGACCGGGGAAAGAGCAAAGTGAACGAATAGCCGAAGCATTTGGGTTCCTTAAATTCCAAGTAAGTCCTATAGCTAAGTTATATTAAAGAACTAATTATGAATGTATCAAATACTAAAAATGGATAAATTTTAGTACTTGTTATGGTTATGGCCGAATGTATAAAGGAACACTAGGTTGATGATTAAAATTGCTATGTGAGGTGAACAAATTGTTCCTATGTTAATTTCTAGAGTGTATAAGGATATGATGATTTTGTTGATTTAATGTGAGTTGTTCATTGGAATTAGATTTATTCATATTTATATAAAATAGTATATGAGGTATCTTGAATGTTTGATCACATTGATACGTTTCGGGCTTTTACACCTAGCAGGCCTTGTGCCGGTGTTACTTATCGGGCTATTACGCCTAGCAGGCCTTGTGCCGGTGTTAATTATCGGGCTTTTACGCCTAGCAGGTCTTGTGCCGGTGTTACTTATCGGGCTTTCACGCCTAGCAGGCTTTGTGCTGGTGTTACTTTTCAGGCTTTTACGCTCAGCAGGCTTAATGCCGGTGATGTATTTTACAAAAGAGAAATCGAATCTTGTTTAAGGCAACTTAAAGCTAACTTATTGAGTAAATAGTTCAGGTAAGTATGTAAGGTATGTTATGTTTAATATTATTTGAATCGAATTAATATTATGAGAATTGTGTTGTATGTGTTTGAAGTTAATATTGAGGGGTGTGATATGATGGAATTCGAATTAGAATGCGCTATTATGGAAATGATTTCTACTTTACTTGGGTTAATGAATTACTAGTATACGGCCTTGTATAAGTAATTTACTTAAGTGCTTATGTGAAATGCTATAAGTTGAATGTTTTAATTGCTCAATTATTTGAACGTTTTATTATCATGAGTTTAGGACTTACTAAGCTAGTAAGCTTATTTGTGTGAAATGCTCTCTTTTGTTTTATAGATTTTGGTCACGTTACGGGCTCGTGAAGGATCTTCAAGAAAGTCAACCACACTATCGCCATCTTTTGGTATTTTAAATTTTGGCTACGATTTAGAAGGCATGTATAAGCTAGATGAAGTTTTAGAAAAATACGATGTTTGATCTTGTACATGAATATAGCCATGCGAAAATGGCTATTTCCTTTGGTTATGAATCGTTTATATGTTTGAATTTTATAACTTGCTCGTATGTATATGTATGTTTTAAAATTAGATCATAGCCAAAATTACTTATGGGATTTGTTTTTGGTATATATATATGTATGTTTGGTTAAGGTATAGAGTTTAAATAAATTTGAGTAAGAAGGTTATAATCTAATTAGTCATGTTTTGTAAAGAAATAGTTTTAGTTAGCAGCAATGAAGTAATTTTGAAAAATCACCAAAAATAGGATAATTTGAATTAGAAGGTGAATGAGGTATAGAATCAAATTTTATTGTGTCTATTTTGATATGAAAGAAACAGAGTAGGCAAAGGAGTTTTATGTTATGAGATATTTAAGATTTAGTGAGACTTGTCCTGAATGAGTTTGTGAGTCCCCGTCCTGTTTTGGAAAAATTGTTAAAAATTGTACAAAAATAATTATGGAGTATGGTTTATATGCTTAAAATCCTTGATGAGTCTATTATTGATTGGAATAAACAAGAACATTATTTGAAATTCGTGCTATGAGATAAATGAGTTTCTATAATGACAGGTCAGAATTGTCAACAGTGAAATATGGGAAACTTTGATGAATAAACTGTACTAATTGGCCACATGAAAAATTCTGGAAAAATTGTGGTAAATTCACATATGAGTCTAGTTTCAAGGAAAATTTACGGATCTAAATTTTGAGTTTTGTAACTCGAGTTATGGTCAATTTAGTCAGCATGACGCACTTTGACAGCTTTAAATTTTTATGTCCCGAACTTGTAGTCAAGTCTAGTAATGCCACATACCCGACTCCGGTGAAGGTCTCGGGTATGGGGTGTTACATTTGATTGGTATCAGAGCTTATGGTTTAGTCGATTCTAGGACTACCGTAGCGCGTGTGAGTCTAGCTATACATGCCTTTATCATATATTGATAGTGTGGTGACTTCTGACAGCCTGAACTTTGTTTTATATAGTAAATGGATGCCGATCCTGAAAGAGCCGTAGTTGATGATGTAAAGAGTGTAGCGCCTGACCATGCACACGGATCAGCGCCGGTAGACTCTCGACCTGTTTCGGGTAGCCACGAAGGAGAGACTAAACGAGCCTTTTATCAGATGATGAATGAGTGGTTTGCCCAATTTATTCAAAATAACCATTTGTACACCAACCTCCACCCCGAATAATCCAACTCCAATTCCTTCAAGACTTCGATGATAGATCCGATGAGATCTAGTAGGCCCCTGATTGATAAAATTCGAAAATTTGGGGCCGAAGAATTTAAAGCCAATGATGATGATGACGTAGAGAGAGCCGAAATGTGGCTGGATAACACTATTCGGGTACTTGATGAGCTATCTTGTACTCGGATGAATGCCGAAGTGTGCTATATCCTTCATCGGGACACGGTATATCACCGGTGGAATACACTAGTATCGAGTGGTCCCGAAAGAAAAAGTGACCTGGGATTTCTTCCAGAATGAATTCCGCAAGAAATATATCAGCCAAAGATTCATTGATCAAAAACAAAAAGAATTCCTTGAGCTAAAACAAGGACGAATGACCGTGACAGAATATGAACGAAAATTTGTCAGGCTTAGTAGATATGCTAGAGAGTGTGTTTCTACTGAAGCTATTATGTGTAAAAGATTTGAAGATGGCCTGAATGAGGATATAAAGATGTTTGTTGGCATTCTTGAAATTCAAGAGTTTGTGACTTTAGTTGAGAGAGCTTGCAAAGCTGAAGAGCTCGGGAAAGAGAAAAGAAAGGCTGAGACTGAAGCTAGAGACATTCATAAAAGATCTTCGGGTAAGGTCTTTCATTCCACAACCAAGAAGTCCAGAGATGACTACAGCCGACATAAAGCTACTATAGATCCACCTAGACGGGATCGACCTCCTATGAGCTCTCGAGCTACCTCGATGGCCAGTGTTGGTAATGTTCCTCAGAATAGAGTTGAATGCGAGCACTGTGGGAAATGGCACTCAGGGAGATGTAGATTTCATGATCGGTCTTGCTATAAATGTGGATCGTCAGATCATTTTATTAGAGAATGTCCGAGGTTAGCTGAGCAGAATACAGTTCAGAATACTAAGCCGAGCAACACGTCAATGCGAGGTAGACCACCCAGACATTCCGGCAATGTAGGTGGTAGTCAGAAAGGAACGAAGAACACTACAGTTCGATCTGAGGCTAGAGCTCCAGCTAGAGCTTATGCTGCACGAGCCAGAGAGGATGCTTCCTCCCCCGATGTCATTACCGGTACTTTCACCCTTTATGACACTACTGTAATTGCATTAATTGATCCTGGTTCGACTCACTCATATGTGTGTGAAACTTTAGAATTCGGAAAGACTCTGCTAGTTGAGTCTACCGAGTTTGTGATTCGTGTGTCCAACCCTTTGGGTAGATGTGTGCTTGTTAATAAAGTGTGTAGAGATTGCCCATTGATGATTCGAGATTATTGCTTCCCAGCTGATTTAATGTTGTTGCCCTTTGACGAATTTGATATAATCTTGGGTATGGACTGGTTAACTTCACATGAGGCAGTAGTAGATTGTAAAAGAAAGCTTATTGATTTGAAGTGTCGAAACGGTGAGACCATCAGAATTAAATCTTGTGATGTAAATGGGTTGCCTACAGTAATATCTTCAATGTTAGCCCGGAAGTATGTGAGAAAAGGGTGTGAAGCTTATTTGGCTTATGTATTGAATAATAAAATATCCGAGAAACAAATTGAATCTGTATCAGTTGTATGTGAATACCCTGATGTGTTTCCTGAAGAACTACCGGGTTTACCCTCAAAGACGAGAGGTTGAGTTCGGCATTGAATTGAATTAGTACCGGGGACGACTCCGATTTCGATAGCTCCGTATCGGATGGCACCTACTGAGTTAAAAGAATTGAAAGCGCAGTTGCAAGAGCTGACAGAGAAGGGCTTCACGCGACCGAGTTTCTCTCCGTGGGGTGCACCGATTTTATTTGTGAATAAGAAAGATGGGACTATGCGAATGTGTATCGACTACCGGCAACTAAATAAGGTAACTATAAAGAATAAGTACCCGTTACCTCGGATTGATGATTTATTTGATCAGTTGAAAGGGGCTTCAGTATTTTCAAGATAGATTTGAGATCGGGCTATTATCGATTCATGAAGTCGAGATTCGGATGTGCCAAAGGCTGCGTTCGATCGAGGTACGGACATTATGAGTTTTTGGTTATGCCTTTTGGACTCACTAATGCACCTGCTATTTTTATGGATCTAATGAACCGAGTCTTCCGACAGTTTTTGGATCGGTTTGTAGTAGTGTTTATTGATGACATACTGATCTACTCCAAAAATGAAACGGAACATGCTGAGCATTTGAGATTAGTACTACAAACTTTGAGAGATCAACGTTTGTATGTAAAGTTCGATGAAAGTCTGAGTTCTGGATGAATGAGGTTGGCTTATTGGGTCATGTTGTTTCAGTGTCAGGTATTCGGGTGGATCCCAACAAAATAGCAGCTATACTCGATTGGAGGCCGCCAAAGAATGTTTCTGAGATCCGAAGTTTCCTAGGCCTTGTGGGATATTATAGATGATTTGTAAAAGGTTTTTCTGTAATAGCTACACCTTTGACGAAACTACTACAAAAAGATGTTAAGTTTGAGTGGTCAGAAAAGTGTCAGAAAAGTTTCGAGCAGTTGAAAGCCCTTTTGACCGAAGCTCCAGTGTTAACTCAGCCTGAATCGGGTAAAGAATTTATTATTTTTAGTGATGCTTCCTTGAATGGATTGGGTTGCGTTTTAATGCAAGAAGGCCAGGTGATAGCCTATGCTTCGAGACAATTGAAGCCGCATGAGAAAAATTATCCAACTCACGATCTAGAGTTAGCAGCCATTGTGTTCACTTTGAAAATTTGGCGTCACTATTTATTCGGCGAAAAATGTCATATTTATTCGGATCATAAAAGTCTAAGGTATTTAATGACTCAGAAAGATCTAAATTTGAGACAACACCGATGGTTAGAATTTCTGAAAGACTATGAATTAGTGATTGACTACCATCCGGGAAAAGCTAATGTTGTCGCGGACGCGTTAAGTCGAAAAACATTATTTGCTCTTCGTGCATTGAATGCACAGATGGCTATGTCTGATGATGGTTCGATCATAGCCGAGTTACAAGCAAGACCGATGTTTATTCAACAAATTTGTGATGCACAGAAAGTTGACAAAAATTTGGTTGCTATTCGATTCGCAGTGAAAGCGATGTAATCGATTTTTGATTGATGCAAATGATTGTTTGAATTATAAAAGTCGAGTATGTGTTCCTAAGAACTCAGATTTGATACAGATGATTCTGAGTGAGGCCCATAATGGTCGAATGTCGATACACCCGGGTAGTACGAAAATGTATAACGATTTGAAATAGTTCTATTGGTGGCCTCGCATGAAACGGGATATATCTGAATTTGTTTCCAAGTGTTTAATCTGTCAACAAGTGAAAGCTGAGCATCAGGTACCGTCCGGATTACTTCAACCAATCATGATACCTGAATGGAAATGGGATAGAATTACAATGGATTTTGTATCCGGTCTTCCTATGACACCGAGCAAGAAAGATGCCATATGGGTTATCGTTGATAGACTGACTAAATCAGCTCATTTTGTGCTTGTACGTACCGACTATTCACTTGATAAGCTTACCGAATTGTATATGTCGCAGATTGTAAGGTTGCACGGTGCGGTGTACGAAGTTCCATTGTTTGAGATAGGGACCCGAGATTCACATCGCGGTTCGGAAGAAATTACAAGATGCTTTAGGTACTAAACTTCATTTTAGTATGACCTTCTTCCATCCGCAAGCATCGGTCACCGAAAGCGAACTATTTTGATACTTGAGGACATGTTGAGGTGTTGCGTTCTCGAGTTTGAAGGTACGTGGGAACGATACCTACCTTTGATTGAATTTGCTTACAATAATAGCTTTCAATCTAGCATAAAAATGGCGCCTTATGAAGCCTTGTATGGGCGAAAATGTCGCACGCCGTTGTATTGGACTGAGCTCAGTGAAAATAAGATACACGGGGTTGATTGGATTAAAGAAACAGAACAGAAGGTGGTTCTTATCAGGACTAATTTGAAAGCTGCTTCGGATCGTCAAAAGTCTTATGCCGATTTGAAGCGTAAGGACATTGAATTTCAAGTCGGAGATCGGGTGTTCTTAAAAGTTTCTCCGTGGAAGAAAATACTCCGATTTGGTTGGAAAGGCAAGTTGAGTCCGAGATTTATCAGACCGTATGAAATCATCGAATGTATAGGGCCTGTTGCTTACAGACTGAGATTACCCCTCGACTTAGAAAAGATACACAATGTGTTTCACGTTTCGATGCTTCGCAAATACAGATCGGATCCGTCCCATGTGATCACACCGTCAGAAATTGAAATTCGACCCGATTTGACATATGATGAAAAATCGATCCGTATTTTAGATCAGGAAATGAAAGAGTTGAGAAACAAGAGGATTCCATTAGTGAAAGTATTATGGAATAGACACGGAGTTGAAGAGGCTACATGGGAACCCGAAGACTCAATGAGGCAACAATATCCGAACTTGTTTAACGGTAAGATTTTCGAGGACGAAAATTCTTAAGGGAGGGGAGTTGTGACAGACCAATTTCGACCCTAACCGGAACAGTGGTTTCGGGACCACGAATCCGAGCCTGATAAATATTTTAATATTTTATCTTGTGTCTATTATAGGTGAATTTGTGTATGTGAAAGTTTCGTAGAAAATTTTAGCCGTTTGAGTGTTTAATTAGCAAAAAGGGCTAATTTGCAAAAAAGGACCAAAGTAGTGAACATGAAATAAAAAGGGGGCTAAGTGAATTGTCTATTAAACATGGGGATTTGCATGTCAAATTCCCCATATTTTAAAAAGTGGACGGTAAGCATGCATTAATTAATCTATTGTCTTAAAAATATTATAACTAAAATATTATTATAATAATAAGCATGCTAATATGTGTTAGGAAATTAAAACAAAAGAAGTATTTTCTATTTTTAATTTCTCTTCTCTCCCACCTTCTTCACGAATTCAAATTGAAAGAAGAGAAGAAACTTGAAACCTCCATTGTTCGGCCTTGCATGTAATGATAAGGTAGGTGCTTGAGCTTTGTTTTGGTAAAATCCTTACATAATTACGTTAATTGTTTGCATACTATCAAAATCATGTTAGAATTTTTGGGGGTTAAGCACGTTAAGATTCTGCCATGGGGGTGTTCTCTTGTCCTTTTGAAGTGGAAAAGAAAAATGTTGGCCGATTGCATGTAGGTGAAGCCACGGTTGTAGTAGCTTGGGAAAATTTACGCGTGTTTTCTTTGAAATAATTTCTGATTATCTCATGTTAAATTCTTTATTAAGTCAACATTAATGATTCAATTGGCTAAACTGGTGCTTAGGTGTTGCCCATTTTGAGCATATCAATGCTGTCCAAATTGGTGCTTAAAGGCTGTCCATTTTTGTACAAATTAATGCTGTCCGAGTGTTGTTACTGCTGTCCAAATATTTGTAAATAAATGATGTATGAATGCTGCAAATCAATGCTGTCGGAAATGGAGCAATAATTATTGAGTTAAATGCTAAATGTTGTTGTTATTATGGACTTAAAATGCTAAATGTTGCTGCTGTTGAAATGGAGCAATAATTATTGATTTAAATGCTAAATGTTGTTGTTATTATTGACTTAAAATGCTAAATGTTGCTGCTGTTGAAATGGAGCAATAATTATTGATTTAAATGCTAAATGTTGTTGTTATTATTGACTTAAAATGCTAAATGTTGCTGCTGTTGGAATGGAGCAATAATTATGTTAAATGCTAAATGTTGCTGCAGTTTATTGACTTCACAGCGAAATGTTAAGTGCTGCCCGAAATAAATAGAGAAAAGGATTATAGTTGTATATGTATTGATGGTTGCCGAATATGATAGGAATATGTTTAATAATAATTTGGTTTCATGTTAGTAAATTGACCAAATGTAATATTTCATTGGGTGTAAATAAATTGAGCTGTGGATTATATGTATGCATATATTTGCAATGTGGTGGATTGGATTTTTGTTAGTTGTATAAATGCGAGATTGAATAGTAAGAATTGTGAAATCTTGCAATTGAATTGAATAGCGTTAAATCAATTGGAAATACATATTGAACAAATGTCATTGATAATTCTTAGACCGTGAGCAAAAAGAAAAGGAGCTAGACCGGGGAAAGAGCAAAGTGAACGAATAGCCGAAGCATTTGGGTACCTTAAATTCCAAGTAAGTCCTATAGCTAACTTATATTAAAGAACTAATTATGAATGTATCAAATACTAAAAATGGATAAATTTTAGTACTTGTTATGGTTATGGCCGAATGTATAAAGGAACACTAGGTTGATGAGTAAAATTGCTATGTGAGGTGAACAAATTGTTCCTATGTTAATTTCTAGAGTGTATAAGGATATGATGATTTTGTTGATTTAATGTGAGTTGTTCAATGGAATTAGATTTATTCATATTTATATAAAATAGTATATGAGGTATCTTGAATGTTTGATCACATTGATACGTTTCGGGCTTTTACGCCTAGCAGGCCTTGTGCCGGTGTTACTTATCGGGCTATTACGCCTAGCAGGCCTTGTGCCGGTGTTAATTATCGGGCTTTTACGCCTAGCAGGCCTTGTCCTGGTGTTACTTATCGGGCTTTCACGCCTAGCAGGCTTTGTGCCGGTGTTACTTTTCAGGCTTTTACGCCTAGCAGGCTTAATGCCGGTGATGTATTTTACAAAAGAGAAATCGAATCTTGTTTAAGGCAACTTAAAGCTAACTTATTGAGTAAATGGTTCAGGTAAGTATGTAAGGTATGTTATGTTTAATATTATTTGAATCGAATTAATATTATGAGAATTGTGTTGTATGTGTTTGAAGTTAATATTGAGGGGTGTGATATGATGGAATTCGAATTAGAATGTGCTATTATGGAAATGATTTCTACTTTACTTGGGTTAATGAATTACTAGTATACGGCCTTGTATAAGTAATTTACTTAAGTGCTTATGTGAAATGCTATAAGTTGAATGTTTTAATTGCTCAATTATTTGAACGTTTTATTATCATGAGTTTAGGACTTACTAAGCTAGTAAGCTTATTTGTGTGAAATGCTCTCTTTTGTTTTATAGATTTTGGTCACGTTACGGGCTCGTGAAGGATCTTCAAGAAAGTCAACCACACTATCGCCATCTTTTGGTATTTTAAATTTTGGCTACGATTTAGAAGGCATGTATAAGCTAGATGAAGTTTTAGAAAAATACGATGTTTGATCTTGTACATGAATATAGCCATGCGAAAATGGCTATTTCCTTTGGTTATGAATCGTTTATATGTTTGAATTTTATAACTTGCTCGTATGTATATGTATGTTTTAAAATTAGATCATAGCCAAAATTACTTATGGAATTTGTTTTTGGTATATATATATGTATGTTTGGTTAAGGTATAGAGTTTAAATAAATTTGAGTAAGGAGGTTATAATCTAATTATCATGTTTTGTAAAGAAACAGTTTTAGTTAGCAGCAGTGAAGTAATTTTGAAAAATCACCAAAAATAGGATAATTTGAATTAGAAGGTGAATGAGGTATAGAATCAAATTTTATTGTGTCTATTTTGATATGAAAGAAACAGAGTAGGCAAAGGAGTTTTATGTTATGAGATATTTAAGATTTAGTGAGACTTGTCCTGAATGAGTTTGTGAGTCCCTGTCCTGTTTTCGAAAAATTGTTAAAAATTGTAAAAAAATAATTATGGAGTATGGTTTATATGCTTAAAATCCTTGATGTGTCTATTATTGATTGGAATAAACAAGAACATTATTTGAAATTCGTGCTATGAGATAAATGAGTTTTTGTAATGACAGGTCAGAATTGTCAACAGTGAAATAGGGGAAACTTTGATGAATAAACTGTACTAATTGGCCACATGAAAAATTCTGGAAAAATTGTAGTAAATTCACATATGAGCCTAGTTTCAAGGAAAATTTACGGATCTGAATTTTGAGTTTTGTAACTCGAGTTATGGTCAATTGAGTCAGCATGGCGCACTTTGACAGCTTTAAATTTTTATGTCCTGAACTTGTTGTCAAGTCTAGTAATGCCACATACCCGACTCCGGTGAAGGTCTCGGGTAAGGGGTGTTACATGCCATTCGAATGCTTGACTGATAATTGTTTTTGTAGGCGAACTCAGCCAATGGCATGTAATCTTCCCAACTACCTCTGAAGTCAATCACACTGCCTCTTAACATGTCTTCCAGGATTTGAATTACCCTTTTCCGACCATCGATGCATGGGTGAAACGTTGTCTTTGAAACCTAGCCTTGTACCCAAAGCTTCATGCAACGCCTTCCAGAACCGTGATGTAAACCTAGGATCCCTGTTTGATATGATAGACATAGGTACCCCATGCAACCTCACAATTTCTGCCACATACAACTTGGCTAACTTCTACAACGAGTAATCGATACGAACCGGTATGAAGTGTGCAGACTTAGTTAACCAATCAACGATTACCCACACTGAATCTTTCTTAGTAGGCGTTAGGGGCAGCCCACTAACAAAATCCATCATTATCCTCTCCCACTTCCAAAGTGGAATCTTCACCAGTTGCAGCAACCCTGAAGGCAACTGATGTTCCGCCTTCACCTACTAGCATGTCAAACACTTACTCACAAACTCGGTAACCTCTCGCTTCAGCCCTGACCACCAATACTGTTCCTGTAAATCTCGATACATCTTACTCCCACTGGGATGCATAGTGTAAGGACTGCTATGCGCCTCCCGCAGAATCATCTGTCTCAACTTAGAGTCTTTCGGCATACAAACCTTCCCACGAAAACATAGTACCCCTTCACTGTTCAGACCAAAATCTCCTGTTTCACCATCTTCCACCCGCTGAAATTGAGAACTCAATAATTCATCTAACAACTACTTCTTTTTAATCTGACCTACCTACGTCGGCTTTATCTGGAGTTCTGTTAATAGGATACCATCTTCATACAGACTAAGATGAGCAAACATTGCTCTCAAATCCAATATCACCTTACGACTCAACTCATTTGCCACCACGTTAGCTTTACCGGGGTGATATTCGACTGAGCAATCATAGTCTTTCAGCAATTCTATCCACCTCCGCTGCCTTAAATTCAACTCCTTTTGGGCAAGGAGATATTTTAGACTCTTATGGTCGGTGTAGATGATCAACTTTCCTCCATACAGATAGGGTCTCCATATTTCCAGAGCGAACACCACAGTAGCTAGCTCTAAGTCATGAGCAGGGTAGTTCATCTCATGCGGCCTTAATTGATGAGAAGCATACGCTACTACCTTCCCTTCTTGCATTAACACGCAACCCAGACCTGTATGCGATGCATCACAATAGACGATAAACTCTTTCCCCGCCTCAGGCTGAATCAACATCGAGTCAAAATCTTCTTTAACTTCTCAAAAATTTATTGTTGCTTACCGGCCCAAACAAACAGTACCCCTTTTCGTAATAACTTGGTTAGAGGTGCAGCAATCAGTAAAAACCCCTCAACAAATCTTCTGTAGTACCCAGCCAAACCAAGAAAACTTCGAATTTTAGACACTGACTTCGGCGGTTTCCAGTTCAAAATAGCTTCGACCTTTCGAGGGTCAACCCTAATCCCCTCGGCAGAAACAACATGGCCCAAAAAGGTCACTTCCTTCAGCCAAAATTCACACTTACTGAATTTGGCATACAATTGCTTTTCCCTTAATATTTGCGGCACAACCCGAAGATGTGAATCATGCTCCTCCTTGATTCTCGAATACACCAAGATGTCATCGATGAACACCACCACGAACCGGTCTAAATAGGTTGAAAAAAACCAATTCATCATGTCCATAAAAGCAGCTAGTGCATTTGTTAACCCGAACGACATCACTAGAAACTCATAATGCCCATATCGAGTTTGGAATGCAATCTTATGAATATTTGCCTTCTTGACCTTCAGCTGATGATACCCAAATCTCAAATCTGTCTTTGAAAAGACTGAAGCTCCTCGCAGCTGATCGAACAGGTCGTCAATCCTTGGTAGCGGGCATTTGTTCTTGATCGTCAACTTGTTCAATTGCCTATAGTCAATGTACATCCCCATCGACCCATCCTCCTTTTTGACGAACAACACCGGTGCCCCCCATAGCAATACACTTGGTCGTATAAACCCCCGATCCAACTATTCTTGAATCTGAGCCTTTAGCTCTGCCAGCTCCTTTGGTGCCATCCTGTAAGGGGCGATGGACACTGGAGTAGTTCCTGGCAATAACTCAATACAAAATTCGACCTCGCGATCCGGAGGCAATCCAGGGAGCTCTTAAGGAAATATGTTTGAGAACTTCTTTACAGTTCTAACATTCTCAACCAAAAACTCCTTGACATCCAAAACACTAATGAAAGCTAGGAACGCCTTGCACCCCTTTCTCACCAACCTTTCAGCCTTTAATGTAAAGACCACGTTGGACAGGTAGTTCCTGCTTTCTCCTATTACAATTACTTCCCTATCCTCTGGAGTCATCAACACCATATGCTTAGCAGCGCCAATCCAAGTTCGTTCATGCCTAAAATCATATCGAACTCACCGAACGGCAACTTCATCAAGTCTGCCGGGAAAACAATCCCTTGCACTTCTAAAGGCACATTCCTTAATAGTTTGTTCACTACCACCGATTGTCCTAGGGGGCTAATCACAAACATTTCTCTATCAGCAATTTTAGATTTAATACCCAATGTCCCGGACATAGTACAAGGAACATATGAATGTGTAGACCCAATATCTATCAAAGCTATAAAGGGTACACTAAATATAAGGAACGTACCAGTTATGACGTCCGGTGCGTCGCCATCCTCTCGCCGTCGAGCTACATAGACTAGCCCCGGCTGTCTTGCATCTGTATTACCAGCACCTCTGCCTTGTGCTCGACAACCTCGACCAAAACCATTTCCTCCTCTAGCCGGACCCTGGCCTCTCGGCGACTACAGACCACCTTTCCCTGCTTGAGCAAAACCCCGACCTAACGTCTGCATCCTCTCCAACTCCTTTTATCAGAAGGTCCCTAGATCCACATTTAAAATACCCTCCAGTTCTTTTCCAGCACTCCCCCGGATGTGATCTCTCACACTGTGCACAAGGTCATAGCTGACCTGCAGCAACTGGTTTCACAGCTCAAACTGGCCCATCTACCTTAGGCCTCTTTTGGGAACCCCAAGTAGATCCTGACGTCCCAAAACTTCTCTTATTCCTACCCCTATCTTTATCCCGATTCTGCCTCTCAGAATGCTTAACCTCTTCGGCAATTTTTTCCTTCTCAACCAATATAGCAAAATCCCTTTCCCGCCACGAAGATATCAGCACTCGCAGTTCATCTCGCAAACCATCCTCGAATCGAGCACAACATTCATAATCAGTTGCGACGATACCCCGACCCCCTTGAACCAAAGTAAGAAATGCTTTCCTCTGGGGTCCATATAGCTTGCCCCAACATATTTTCCCTGGAACTTTGTCTTAAAGAAGTCCCAGGTGATACGGTCTGCTGAGGTACCTTTCTTCATTGTGAGCCACCACTGGTACGCCTCATCTCATAAGAGAGACACTGCTCCTTTCAACTTTTCCTCTGCCGTACAGTCTAAATCATCCATGATTCGTTCAACGGCCTCTAACCAGCATTCAACTACATTTGGGGCCACACGAGAAATACCTCTAAATGTCTCAGCCCCATTTGCCCGAAGTCGCTCAGGGATAGATTTTCGAGCTACCGATCCAGTGCTTACCCCAGCAACCCATTCCAAGACTCGCAGCATAGCTTGGGACAAAGCATCGTCCCCTCCCGTTCGATCTTGAGACCCTGCTTCTGCTACTGGTGATGCTGGCACTTCGCCTTCCGGCGCGTGCCCTAATTCTGAAGATCCAGCCTCAGCACCCGGGCCTCTACCACGGCCGCGTGTACCACATCCACGTCCTCTTGTGCTCATGTTCACTAGATCAAATTAATCTGATTAAGAATTTTATGAATTAGTGTATAATTCCAATGTTTTATGCCAAGCAAGTATGGTAGTTGTTTTCGTAGATCAAACTGCCTAATGTCTCAGTCTCTACCGTCTTAACTCTTATAGCTAGCACTCATACAAAACTAGTTCTAATGTCTTCTTTCGAACATCATTTCATAATATCACACAGAGTTAGGAGACATACAGATTTGGTGCCAAAGACTCGGGTGCCATACTCCCGATAAGACATACATTTCTAAATCAAATTTCAACCAACTTTTGATAAAAATATTTCTAAACCCATTTCACAGCCGAGTTTTGCAACCTACGCTCTGATACCACTAAATATAACACCCTAAACCTGGCCAAGACGTTACGACCGGATCTGGCATGTCACAAGGAAAGGTTGTTAAAGAAACTACGCATTTGTTAAATTCCATGTTCTCTTTGTAAATTGCGTGTTTAAGTGTTTGTTTATGAAAACCTATTTATTCCAGGTCTATTTTGGAAAAGTTGCATTTAATTAGAAAACTCACATTAACTAGTATATTCAAGTAGGAATTTTTGGAAAAACTTGTTTAAAACCGACTTTAGCTTCACTGGATTTTCTGGGAAAGTGATACTTTGAAAACTTTTTCCAAGTTTAAGAGAATCTAGTGTTTCATAAATTTCTAGTTTGTGAAATTGTTTATTAACATTTTGGAAAATGGCTATTACTATTTTAGAAAGAGAATCCCATATCGCAAGTTTAATAGAGAATAATAACCGAATCAAAGAGTAAAACCAAAATAAATCTCCAAGGACTTATTATAGAACATAATCCCAATTCTAAAATAAAACTTTAAAGTAAAGTAAAACGAAATTTACTAAATAACGTCGTATGGCCACCCCAGCGTCCACCACGGCTCCAAATCCTCACTGCTGGGAATTACCTGAAAAATTAAAACAGAGGGGTAAGTTACGAGAACTCAATGTGCAATCCCCAAAACGAACACTAACTGGCCCGAACCCATTCAGATACAAATTTGGGCCTTAGCCCATACAAAATCAAACTGGGCGAAGCCCATACAAAAACGAACTGGGCCTGAGCCCTTTTTAACATGGTATAGCAGATACTGAATGCAATGTAGTGCAGCCCAGCCCAACCTAATTATCCATCTGCTACCCACCACCTGTTCCAGCCAAAACACACCGGTGGGGATTTCTACAATCAACCCTCATCCGCTACATACCATCGATGGCAGTCACGCTGTAGTCATGCTGCTCATCGCCAAAACATGTGGCAGAGCCACCTAAATAATGTGACAGAGTCACCAAAATATGTGGCAGAGCCACCGAAATAATGTGATAGCGTTACCAAAATATGTGGCAGAGCCACCGAAATACACTTCCCATGCAACGTGTCATAAGATCATAATGTACTGAGTGCAACATATACCAAAATATGTCAGATAATCAAAACACAAAAGAAATCATGCTAATATACTCATAATGATATAGTCATAGGTTTACTTGCCTGGTATATCTCCAACCATACCGACTAGGACATTGCATCTGTATTCCCCTTACGGGCATTTCGGCTTTTGGTCGACACATAGTAAACATAGGCAAAATGAAATAGAGGTGCGAAATTACACACCTGATTACGCGAAGAACTATATACTCTTGATCGACGTAACCCTCACTATCACGAACAACTACGATCTGTCTATTCAGATCTGATGTCGGCTTTCTTCCACAACCCGGTGGAAATTCCCGAACAACTGACACTGTACGCCGTTTGAACTTAGGAGCAGAGACTGCGAGTCTACTCCCCTCCGGCTCCTTTGTCGAGGCCTCCTTAGGACGACTAGCACTCGCATCCATGAATGGAGTTCGATCAGTACAGTACTACCGAGAAATCAAAGATTATCTAACAAAGGGGTTTGGTAAAGGCAGAGTACCATGAAAGGAGACTAATCGTATAGAAACTAGAGAGAAACTCCTTACCTTAACTACCGAAAACCACTCGGTTCAACCCTCTTGACTGGGTTCCCTTAGTTCTGCAAAAGAAGGTTATTTATCAATCGAAAATCGAACCCTTTCCCAACGATAATCCGCACCACGCAAAGTCGAGGTAGTGAGTGTTAGGCTTATAGCGTCACTAGAGAAGGAAAATAACAAAAAGAATACATCACACATTCGACCACAAGAGAAGAATGATATGGAAAGAAAAGAATTCGGTATTGGAGACTTAGCTATTCAGCCACCACTAAAAGAAGGGAAAAGAGAAGAAAATCACATGAATAGAATGTCCTATTACATTGAACTAGCAAAATCGGATGAAGAGGGAGGATATTCGACAGTTAAGAGAGATCCTAATACTTGCTTCTTGAAGTACAGCTAATAGCAATAGACAGATTTAGTTTGGTACAAAAGATAACTCGGCTTGCAACAGAGAAAAAGAAAATGAGTAGAAAGAATGAAGGCAAAGAAGATGCAAGATTCGGCTTAGGTGTAGAACAAACAAAGAAATTGAAATGGTGTGGAAAGATGGTTCGGTCAAGGGTGATTGGTAACTTTGTAGGGGAAGGAATGTACGAATAAGCAAGATAGATGAAAGAAGGTTTAGGGAATGTTCGGCAAGATGAAAAAAAAGATGAAAAGATTACTGAAAGAAAACGAAAGGAAGAACCTAAGATGTACTAGGGAATTTCAGCACAACCAGAAAGTGAGTAACAAACCCGAAATGCTTTAAGAATAAAACACCCAAAACATCAAAAAGAAAAGCTAAAGAAACTATAGCATTCGGCACACTCCCCCAAATGGTTTGGTTTTGCTCTCCTCTCCCCTAATGTCGAATTTCCCCTTACTAAACACCCTATAGCAGAAATTCACCTCCCACCTCTCCAACATTTGGCCAACTCTCAACTCCCCTCCCCACTTCCTTGATTTGCTCCTAGATTTGCTCCACCAATTCCTCTCCATCCACCATTTGAATTCCTTTGACCAATTCAAACTCCTCCTAGAAGAGTCCAACGCCAACTCGACTACCTTCTCTTCTTTGCACAAAACAAAAACTCCCCAAAAAGCCACATGCGGGATTCGAACCCACTCCCCCTTCCATGCTCCCTTATGACGCCAACCACTATTCCACACACTCCACTTGTGACATTAAAATACAACCAAACATGCTTAAGGCCCACTCACTCTCCCCCCTAAAGTGCCCTAAAAAGCAAAATTTTTCCAAAGCCCTGGCTCGAATCCGAACCTCCCCAAGAGCCCTAAACACACCCAATTAGCAAGCTGAGCGAGCCAAACACATAGAATAGCACAAAATGCAAAACCCCTAATTCTAGGATGTTACAACATAGATAGATACACAATTAAGAACATTATCATCCTTAACCATATGCTCAAATATACATTCATTCAATCTTTAAAACTATAACATTAACCACTTAGGTTCAAACATACCTTTGCCAACACTTAGTTAACAAACGTACTTGTTATTCGATGCTCGATACCATATCTCATTCACTGCTCGATATCTTTTCAACTCAATCGCACACTTAGTGCCCAAATTATAGCCAAAGCTTAATTAACATCGTACACTTAGTGCCTCGATACAAAACTGAACTTAATTCAGTATCGCACACACAGTGCCAATCATAAATGCAGAAGCTTCCATTACTTCTCACACAAAGTGCCATTCAACTCTGTCTCAATTCATTTTCGCACACTTAGTGCCTCATTTTTCAATCTCATGTATTACATTTCTAATTCAATATCTATCATTCAATTCCCATCACATAGATAACAAATTAACAACTTTTACTATATCCAAACTTACCTCGGACGTCGAAATACCAAAACTAGCTGATCAGTCGAATACTTTATCTTTGCATCTATCTCGATCCGAATTTCTCCTTTCTTGGTCTATACATATTCAAATTTAACTTATTCAATCACCAATTCATTCAATTTAGTCCACACAAACATATTTAAAGCATTTTACAAAATAGCCCTTATATTTTTACATTTCGACACTTTAGCCCCTAATTTATCAAATCACAAAATACACAAAATTTCTTTGCACATAAGCTTAGCTGAATTTTCCCCATGCTAATACAAGCCCATATATTTCATTTATTTCACATTTTAGTCCCTCAAAATATTATTTTCATAATTTAGTCCAAATTACTCAATTTCATCAAAAATCCAAATACAAACTATGTTAACCCAACACTAAGCTTTCATATTTCACCAACTATCAACACAAAGCTCTCGTATGCATCAATGGCACATCTCAAAATTTTCATCAAATTCTAAAATTAAGACATGGGCTTGAATGAACACAAAGCAACAATTACAAAAAACGTAGAAATTATTAAAAATGGATCAAAAGCACTTACTCGATTGAAGCTTAGACTTTGGCTGAATGTTAAAAGCCCAAACCCTTGGTCTTTTATTTACAATTTTTGGTGGAATAGGATGAACACTAATGCCAGTAATTTCATGTTTGTTTATTAATATTAACTTAATACATAGTTTACCATTTTGCCCTTTGTTAAAACATTTTTATTTCATTCATTTAATGGTCATTTTTGTCATCTCCACTATCAAAGGGCTATTTACCACATAAGGACTTCTCATTTAATAAGCCATGCCAAATAGACACTTTAACAATCAGCGCACAGCTTTTACATTTTATGCGATTAAGTCATTTTTCTTAATTCGACACACAAACGATAAAATTTTCACACATGCTCAATCACATAATATAAACATGAAAAATATTATTAAAATATTTTTTCGACCTCAGATTTATGGTCTCAAAACCACTATTTCGACTAGGGTCTAAACCAGGCTATTACAACTCTCCCCCCTTAGGGATTTTTGTCCCCGAAAATCTTATCAGTGAATAGGTTCGGATATTGCTCTATCATAACATCTTTAGGTTCCCACGTAACCTCTTCTACTCCGTGTTTTTACCGCAACTCTTTCACTAAAGGTATTCTTTTGTTTCTCAACTCTTCAATCTCTCATGCCAAAATTCGAATCAGTTCTTCATTATACGACAAATCTGACTGAATTTCAACCTCAATCGGAGTAATCACATGAGAAAGATCAGATCCATATCGTCGAAGCATCGATACGTGAAATACATAATGAATCTTTTCTAACTCAACTGGCAACAACAATCTATAAGCAGCTAGCCCAATTCTTTCAATAATCTCATACGGCCCGATGAATCTTGGATTCAACTTGCCTTTTCGGCCAGATCGAAGTATTTTCTTCCACGGAGACACTTTCAAAAACACTTTGTCACCAACTTCAAATTCAATATCCTTCCGTTTCAAGTCTGCATAAAACTTCTGACGATCTAACGCTGCTTTTAAACTGTCACGAATCACTTTTACTTTCTGTTCGGACTCTTTTATCAAATCAACCTCGTGAATCTTATTCTCACTCAGCTCAATCCAATACAATGGAGTTTGACATTTTTGGTAGTAAAGACCCTCATATGGTGCCATTTTAATGCTAGATTGAACTATTATTGTATGCGAATTCAATCAACGGAAAATGCTTCTTCCACGTACTTTCAAATTTAAGAATACAACACCTAAACATATCTTTGAGAACTTGAATGATTTGCTCGGATTGTCCATCCGTTTGCAGATGAAATGCAGTACTAAAATTCAGCTTTGTGCCTAAAGCCTCTTGCAATTTCTTCCAAAACCGATCTCTGTCAGATACAATATATAGTGGCACCCCATGCAATCTCACAATCTCAACAATATACAATTCAACCAATTTATCAAGGAAATAAATTGTTCTCACCGGAACAAAATGAGCTGATTTCGTTAATCTGTCAACTATCACCCAGATTGCATCTTTCTTTCCCGGAGATAAAGGCAATCTCGACACAAAGTCCATAGTGATTCTCTCCCATTTCCACTCAGGAATCATAATCGGTCGTAACAAACCTGATGGAACTTGATGTTCAGCTTTAACTTTCTGATAAACCAAGCATCTCGAAACAAACTCTGAGATGTCCAATTTCATAACATGCCACCAATAAAACTGTTTCAAATCGTTGTACATTTTTGTACTCCCCGGGTGAACAGTCAAACGACTATTGTGAGCTTCATTCAAAATCAACTAAATCAACTCTGAATTTCTTAGAACACAAATCCGATCTCTGTATCTTAAACAATCATCACTATCAATTTGAAATTCTGAATCAGAATTTAAATCACATTGAGCTCGTTTTGCTATCATCTCATCATCATTTTTCTGAGCATAAAAAATCTGACGTATAAACATCGGTCTAACTTTCAACTCAGCAAAAACTGAACCATTATCACATAGATCTATCTGAGTACTCATAGCTCACAAAGCCCATAAAGACTTTCGACTCAAAGCATCAGCAACAACATTAGCTTTGCCTGGATGATAATCAATTACTAACTCATAGTCTTTTAGTAATTCTAACCATCTCCGCTGTCTCAAATTCAATTCTTTTTGAGTCATCAGATATGTCAAACTCTTGTGATCAGTAAAAATATGACATTTCTCACCAAACAAATAGTAACGCCAAATCTTCAATGCAAATACAATTGCGGCTAATTCAAGATCATGCGTCAGATAGTTCTTTTCATGCGGCTTTAACTGTCTCGAAGCATAAGAGATGACTTTACCTTCTTGCATCAACACACAGCCCAAACCATTCAACGATGCATCACTGTAAACTATGAATTCCTTACCCGATTCAGGTTGAACTAACACTGGCGCCTCTGTTAATAATGCTTTCAACTGTTCAAAACTCTGTTGGCACTTTTCTGACCACTAAAATTTAACATCTTTCTGTAGCAATTTCATCAATAGAGTCACAATAATCGAGAAACCTTTCACAAACCATCTATAATATCCCGCTAGTCCTAAAAAACTACAGACTTCAGACACATTTCTCAGAGGCTTCAAATCTAGAATAGCTGAGATCTTACTCAAATCAACTCGTATACCCGCAATTGATACAATATACCCCAAAAAACCAACCTCATGCAACCAAAACTCACATTTGCTAAACTTTGCATACAATTGCTTCTCATGTAGAGTCTGTAGCACTATTCTCAAATGCTCGGCATGTTGCGTCTCATCATATCAGTAAATCAGAATGTCATCAATGAACACCACAACAAAATGATCCAAATATGATTTGAACATCCGGTTCATCAAATCCATAAACACTGTAGGAGCATTCGTTAGTCAAAAAGGCATAACTAAGAATTCATAATGTCCATACCTCGTTCTGAAGGAAGTCTTCGGCACATCTGATTCTTTAACTCTCAACTAGTAATAACTCGATCTCAAATATATTTTTGAAAACACTGTAGCTCCTTACAGCTGATGAAACAAATCATCAATACGTCGCAGGCGATACTTATTCTTTATCGTCACTTTGCTCAATTGTCAGTAATCGATACACATTCTCATAGTACCATCTTTCTTTTTCACAAACAACACAGGAGCACCCCAAGGCGAAAAACTCGGTCGAGCAAATCCTCTATCGGTTAACTTTTGCAACTGTGACTTTAACTTTTTCAATTCTATTGGTGCCATTCTATACGGAGCTATTGAAATAGGAGTCATCCCCGACACTAAATCAATACCAAATTTGACTTCCCGTATCGGAGGTAATCCAGTAGTCCTTTAGGAAACACATCTGGAAACTTACCTACTTTAGGTATAGATTCAACTTTCTTTTCTGTCACTTTTGTATCAATCATATATGCAATATAAGCTTCGTAACCCTTTTTCACATAGTTCAAAGCTTTCATCGAAGATATAACAGCTGGTAACCCATTCAAATCTCTGGATTCAATACGAACTACCTCATCGTTCTGACTTTTCAAATCAATACTCTTCCATTTACAATTTACAATAGCATGATGCAAAGTGAGCCAATCCACACCCAAAATGATATCAAATTCATTGAATGGTAGCAACATCAAATTAGCAGGAAAGCAAATATTCCGAAACATCAACGGACATTTCTTGCATACTTTATCAACCAAGACACACTTGCCTAAGGGGTTTGATACTCTAAACACGAATTTAGTAGACTCAACAGACAGAGTCTTACTAGATACTAGATTCACACATACATAAGAATAAGTAGAACCTGGATCTACCAATGCAATCACACTAGTATCAAATTGAGTAAAAGTGCTAGTGATGACGTTTGGAGATAACGCTTCTTCTCGCGCGCATTTAGCGTAGGCTCGGGCAGGTGCTCTCGCCTCGGATCTCACAGTGGTATCTGTAGTCCCTTTCTAACTTTCACTCACATTTCTTGTGTTTCTGGCTGGTCTACCCTTAGCCAAGATAGTACTCAGTCTCACATTTTGAGCATTGTCTTTCTCTGCTAACTCTGGGTAGTCTCAAATGAAGTGATCTCATGATCCACATTTATAGCAAACTCTATTGTTGTACTTGCCCCAGCATTCTCCAACGTGTCTCCTTCCACGCTGTCTACACTCATGTTTGCTGCTTTTAACACTACCAAGACCTGATTCAGTTGGAGCTTGAGTTCGTAGACCAACACTTTGTCTCGTACGGTCTCTACCCGAATGTCCAAACGAAGTATTTGAACGATTGCTTACATCTCTAAATCTCTTCGTCGAAGGTTCAGAAAACTTACTCATCAATCTTTTTCTTTCATCTCTAGCCTCAAAATCAGCTTTCTTTTTTTCTTTACTAAGCTCCTCGGCTTTGCAGGCTCTTTCAACTAACACAACAAGTTCATTTATGTCAAGTATCCCAACCATAATTTAATGTCTTCATTCAGCCCTTCAATGAAACATTTGCACATAGTAGCTTTGGTTGAAACAAATTCTTGGGCGTATTGGCTCAGTCTCACAAACTTCCGTTCGTACTCAGTAATGGACATGCAGTATTGTTTTAGCTCTAGAAACTCTTTACGTTTCTGATCTATGAATCATTGACTAATATACTTCTTTCGAAATTCAACCTGAAAGAAATCCCAGGTAATTCTCTCTCTCCGAACCACAGATATCAATGTCTTCCACCAATTATATGTCGTATCTCAACAAGGAAGCTGCACATTTAGTGCATTCATTTGGTGTCAACGACATTTCATCAAACACTCTAATAGTATTCTTGAGCCAGAACTCAGCTCACTCGGCATCATCAGCTATGGCACTAAACTCTTCAGCCTCGTATTTTCAGATCTTATCCATAGGAGGTTTATTCAATCTGATCAGATGTACAACTTGTGGCAGAACGAGTACTTGTGGGGGTAGAGGTTGTGGAGCAGCCGGATTCATTTCAACGAACTTCGAAAACCACTCACTCATCATTTGGAAGAAGGCTTGCTTAGCCTCTCCCTCTTGGCAACCATCATTCGGCTTAGATGTGGCCGACGCTGTCCCTTGAGCGGGAGCAAGCGTGTTACTCTCTACATCGTCAGCAACAGCTCGATCGGGATCTATTACTATATGAAAACACATTTTTAACTATCAGGATTCATCACACCATCGCAATTATGTATATGGCATGTATAGCTAGACTCAGACGTTCTGCGTTAGTCCGAGAATTAACTAATCGTAGCTTTGATACCAATCAAATGTAACACCTCTAACCAATAACCATCGCCGGACTAGGGTTAAGAGGCATTACTAATCATTTTTGAACAATCCATATCATTTCACATCTAAACATAACAATTCATATTCAATGAGTTCCTTAATGAGGTCTATGAGACCTTAATCACATTCTAGAAGGAGGTCGGGACTAAATCGAACACATACAAAAATTTTTAAAATTTAAACATTTTTTTAAGTTACAGAGGTCACACACCCGTATGGGTAGGCCGTGTGCGTTACACGGCCTCGGACATGCCTGTGCATCCAAGCCATGGCAAAACATGGCATACCTACTAACTTATTCACAGGGCCTGAAACATACCCGTGTGCCTTGTAACAGTCCGAATTTGACCCTAATCGGAACGGTGGTTTCGGGACCATGAATTCGAGTCCGAGAAATAATTTAATATTATAATTTGAGTTAGTTATATGTAAATTAATGGGTGTGAAAAGTTTCGTATAAAAATTTAACTGTTTGTGTGCTCAATTAGTTAAAGAGGACTAAATCGCGTCACTGGTAAAAATGGCCTTTTATTTGATTATGGTTAAATTGATGTGGCTTTATTTTAGTGAAGTCCTTAAAGGGTAATATACCCATTCTAAATTGTAGTGGATGGCAATGTGGTCTTATGCACATGTTTTTAAGTATTAATTTATATGTTAAAGATTATATTATAATTGTTTTATAATTTATAACTATATTATAATAAAACCAACATGAAAGTGGGATTTATTCATCCTTTCTTCCATCGAATAACAAAGAAAAGAAAAAGAATGATGGAGCTTGGTACATTCGGCCATTTTGCTAGCTAAATTAAAGGTTAGTTTTTAATCGGTTTTCAATAATTCCTTCGTTTTTGAAATCGTTGCTTTGAATACTTCAAGACTCATGCTTGAATTTTTGATTTTGATGAATTATGAAAGATTTATGTTAGATTAATATGTTTTGTATTGAGATTTTGGTAAATTTGAGTGAATAAGGCTAAATTGAGTGGTCTTTCTTGATATGAGTATTCTAGTTGCAAATTGACCTTTTGAAATTCATAGTGGACTGGAAATATAGTCTATTAATATATACATATATCATATGTTTGCTTATGTGTTAAATATATATATATTATTATTAATTTGATGTTTGTGTTATGTGGATAAGTATGTATTAAATCATTATTTATTAATTTGTGTGTTCGGGTGACTAATTTAAGTGAAAGGATTTAATAGTTAAAATAGTATTTATTTAGTTGAAGGGCCTAATTGAATTGTTTCTTGAATAAATGGTTTTGCATGTCAAATTGCCCAAAAAGCTAATAGGTGGACGGCATGGTGTTTGATTAATGTTTCTATATTAGTTATTTTAGTAAGTGGTGTAATAATAATATTTTAGTAAGTGATTAAATAAAGGAAAAACATAAAAGAAAGAGAGAAAATTCATCTTCCATGGATGTTCTTCTTGCAGAAATTTACAAAGAGAAGTTAGGCTCTATTATTCGGTTCTTGCAAGCTCCCATGAGGTTACCTTTTGAACTTCATTTTCTTAAATCCTTGCATTTTTAAGTTATTTTCTTTGAGTATTACCGAACCCATGTCAAAGATTTTGAGATTTGGGCATGCTATAGGTTCAAGCCATTGGTGAATAAATTTGGGTTTGCTATGCTTGATGAATGGATATAACGTATATTTAAACTCAATATGTTTTGAGTAGGAATTTTTAAATGAGATGAAGAATAGTGGCATTAAACTTGTTAAATAATTAGTATGAATTTTTATGGTTATTAGGTAGGTTCGGCTATGAGGAAGGAATGTGCTATTATATGTAAAATTGGGAGAAATCTTAGGTTTGGATTAAATTGAGTATTATATGGAACTTTAATGACCTAGGGAAACAATCGGCCTTACCTAATTAGTGAATAAATTGGCATGATTTTGAATAATTATAAACTTTGTATATAATTGAGTAACATGTGAAATATCAAGGTTAAATTTATAATTGTCCCTTATTCGTTTATGGCCAAATCGAGTAGAAGAGTAATGAATGAGCTCAAATTTAAATTATTTAGGTCAAGTACAAAAAGGAAAGGTTTTGGATGGAGGAAATTAACGAGTAGCCGGGAAGCTTAATTCGACAACTATCGAGGTAAGTTTTTAAGCAATAGGATTAATTTGAATTATCGCTATATTAAATTGTACATGTTTGAGTGACATAACCAATTTTATTGTCAAATTGCCGAATAAGGCATAGGAATTATTATATGTGATAGCCGAATCATCGTTTAATAAATACATGTATATATATATCTATAACCATTGAATAATTGAGTTGGCAAAATATATGCACTCGTGATAAGGGATAAATATATATATAATTATATATATGTATGGGAATAAAAGATTCGGATATGTGTGAGCGTATATATATATTTGATGATGCCAAATGTGGTATGGTGACTTTAAATGTGTTTGCCGAATATGATAGTATCATGATCATGTGTTTATTATATAAATACCTTGGATGGTTGGAATATGTATAAAAATATATCTATATATATATATATAAAGGTTACCAATGTGATAGGGTATAAGATTAAATATTGGTATTGGCGAATGTATATTGACATATTTGGTTGATGAATTATGTTGAGTAAGTGATTGGAATTGTTGGGAATGTTTAAGCTGTATTGACACGACTCGGGCTTTTACGCCTAGCGTGCCTTGTGCGGTGATTTAAATCGGGCTTTTAAGCCTAGCAGAGCCTTGTGTGCGGTGTTACTTATCGGGCTTTTACGCCTAGCAGGCCTTGTGCCGGTGTTACTTATCGGGCTTTTACGCCTAGCAGGCTTGATGCCGGTGATGTATTTTACAAAATAGAAACCGAAATTTATGTTCAAGGCGAATTAAAGCAAACTTATCGAGTTAACGGCTCAGGTGAGTATGTGAAGTAGGAAAGAATTTCTTACTTATATAAGACAAGGAAAATCAGTAATTTATTACAAATGGCATGTGTTATGAGTATGGAATATATACATATATATATGGTTATAATATGTGTTCTCGGCTTTATTAATGAATGATATGATTGTTGTATCTTGGTCTTCTAATATGAGGATACATGACTAGGCATATTCGGCCACATGAGTGGTTGTGTAATTGATGCCATGTTATAGTAATTGACATTTAAGTATATAAATGCATGTACCTATGATTATAGGATGACATTTTGGGTTTCGAAAGGTTGGTTTATAAACAAGTATTTTGATCATAAGCATGTGGGTGAAGAGATATCGTTTCTACGAATTCATACTTGTTAATATGGGTATGAAAATTAAAGTTTGAAAATAAGTATGAGTACAAGTCCACAAGTTGAATTATAGTAATTTAATTGTTGAAATTCAAATGTTATTCTTATGAAATTAGGACTTACTAAGCTAGCAAGCTTATCGTGTGAAATGTTTCCTCTGTTTTATAGATTAGGTGCAAGCTACAAGCTCGTCGGGATCGTTCGGAAAGCCGCTCACACTATCAATCTACATTTTGGGTACTCTTTCATTTTGGTTTTAAACGAAGGCATGTATAGGAAAGACTTGGTCTTTGTTTGATGAAATCTTAAGGTTCATGTATATAATAGCCATGCGAATATGGCTAAATTTTTAGTTAAGTACGCTGTTGTGTCTCGATATGTATGTTGGTTCATGATGGCAATATTTATGCATTCTTAATCAAAGTTTAATCGTTTTTGTTAAGGAAATGTTTGTATACGAAATGAATCCTTGAATTAGGGATGTAGGTAGGTTCGGTTAGAAGCTAGTCTTTCATAAAATGCAACAAAACAGCTTGTAGTAACAGCAGTGATGTGAGTTAGAAAAATCACCAAAATTTAGGGTATATTGAATTAGAAGGTGAATGAGATATGAAATTAAACCTTATTGTGTCTATTTTTACATGAAAGAAAAGAGTAGGCAAAGGATTTATATATTATTAGATAATTAAGTTTTAGTGAGACCTGCTCTGAATGAATTCGGAAGTCACTGTTCTGTTTTGGAAAAATTGTAAAAAATTGTAAAAAAATAATTAAGAAGCATGGTTTATATGTGTAGAACCCTTAATGAGTCTATTTTTCATTGGTATAAACAAGAACATTATAGGAAATTTGTGCAATGAGATAACTGTATTTTTGTAGAGACAGGTCAGAATTGTCAAGCAGTGTAATAAGGGTAACTTTGATGAATAAACTGTACTAATTGGCCACATGAAAAATTCTGGAAAAATTATGGTGAAAAGTTATGTGAGTCTATTTTCAAGGAAAATTTACGGATCTAAATTTCGAGTTTTGTAACTCGCGTTATGGTCGATTTAGTCAGCATGACGCAGTTGGACAGCTTTAAAATCTTACACCCCGAGTTAATAGTCAAGTCTAGTAATGCCACGTACTCGATTCCGGCAAGGGTTTCGGGTAAGGGGTGTTACATTTGATTGGTATCAGAGCTTACGGTTTAGTCGATTCTAGGACTACCGTAGCGCGTGTGAGTCTAGCTATACATGCCTTTATTATGTGTTGATAGTGTGGTGACTTCTGACAGCCTGAACTTTGTGTACGCAAATGTTTGAGTGAAAATATATTGGTGATGTGTTGACACTCATAAAGGTATGAATCAAAGTGTATGGCATTTTTATTATTAATAAATGTTATAATTATATGAGCGTGAGTTATGACAATTGAGTTATGATGCTATATGAGAATTTCGATTGCGACTTAGTGATTAGAGTTGGCTTATGAACTATGTGTTAAGAACAAAGGTGATTATAAGCAAATAATCCTCGTATATCATTTTTCGTAAATTAGCATGTACTGAAAATTGGAATTTATTGTAATTATATGTGAATTAGCCGAATTTAGCTAAGTATAAAATTGATTCGGTTAAGTTATTTGTGTGATATGTGCTATCGAATGTTCGTATAATGAGTTCGAAATACATAAAAGATTCAATATATGAAATGATTCAGGGAGAAAATTTTAGGTATTACTACTCAAAGCTATGAGCCTAGCAAACCTTGGAGCGGTGAATGATTATCGGACCTCGGGTCTAGCGGGCTTATTGCGGTGAATGATTATCGACTGGTCTAGCGGAGCTTATTACCGGTGAATGATTATCGGACCTGGGTCAGCGTGCTTAATGCGGTGTGTGATTCGAGCTCATGCCTAGTGGGTTTTATACGGTGACTTACGAAGACGAGCTTATGCTTACGAAATGATTGAATTATGGTGGCCAATGAACAAGCTTAAGCCTATCTGGATTTATTATTGGTAATAAGGTATGTATTGACTTAAGTACAAATTATATGTGATGTTTATTGATTAAGTGGTCGATAGATAATGTGTTTGTGTATTCGACATTTTTGGATATGTGGATAATATGATATTGATTTGATGTTGTTTACTTGTAACATCCGAGTATTCAATGGATGTATGAGTATTTATACATAAATAAGTTCGCCATATGGAGATTTTATGAATATGCAATCGGACATGTGGAATTATTTATATAAATATATGTACTTTCGATTGTATGGAGTTAAGTTGTATATGGTAATTATTAAATTGGTTATTTGTGATAGTATGTGTTATGTACATTTTTATATGCGAGTTAAATTGAGGATGACAGAATCGAGACATGATGAATAATGATTGAATTGTATTAATGGTTGAATGCAATGGTTATAATTGGATAGTTACTATGATTCCTTTTGGGCATTCTATGTGTACATTTTTCCTCGTAGTATATGTGATGTTTAATTTCAAAAGAAAAAGAAAAGCAAGTCTTATAGTATGAGAACGTTAGCTAAACATATTAATAGACGAAAGTATTGTTGATCTATATGGGTTACGTTCGACATTGTTATGTCTTTCTCTAATAATTTACTCCATTATGTGGGTACAAAAGTCGACGGTAAAACTGCACGAAGTTAATATTCATTTCTACTAGTTATTGTTCCGTTGAATATACGTGAAGATTATATCGCTTCACATTCATTGGGATTCCAAAGTATTTATAAATGACATTGTTTCTTCCGTACATGTTTTGGGATAGCATTGGAATTGATATCATTCTATACGGGCTGTAATTTTCAAATATCTTGTATAGCTCCACATGTTGAAATTTCACTATTTCAATTTTCTTATGATTCCATGTGACTGTCTACAAGAGATCTCTATATGATAGAGATGACTATGTTTAATATGGTTATAATTCCTGGCTTGAAATGTGAGACTACAGTAGTACCTTCCCCAGAGTTATAGAAGTTATGTCTCTATAATAGTTGCTACTAAAATCATATTTGATTCTTTACTGTGTTCAAATGCTTCCTTAACAGCCAGGATAAGATTTAGTATAAGGTTGAGACATTGTTCCTAGTAATACCCAATGAGTTCTCTTTGGTTAAGATAATTTAAGTAGAATTCAAAGTTTCGATGATTAATTGTGTCTTCGAGATAAAGTGTCTATGCCGAGAAGCTCTGAGATTGTATAACCATTGTTATAGGTGGCTCACAGTGTCAGTTAGTTTGATCGCATGAGAGTAACATGATGTACGACATTTCGAGATTTGATATTTATGAATGTGTGAACTATGGTATTCTGGCTTTGTGGATTATAGACATAAAGTGTTGATTATAGAGTTATCTATTCCTGAGAGGATGTACAGCGAAAGCTAAATCAGAATTTCAATTGTGAGATTAAAGAGAATTGAAATCTGAAACCATGTGTGAATTTGAAATATATTGTGTGGAAGCAAATCCTTAATCTACCTTTTGGTAAGATTTTCGAGGACAAAAATCCCTAAGGGGGGGAGAGTTGTAACAGTCCGAATTTGACCCTAATCGGAACGGTGGTTTCGGGACCATGAATTCGAGTCCGAGAAATAATTTAATATTATAATTTGAGTTAGTTATATGTAAATTAATGGGTGTGAAAAGTTTCAGTATAAAAATTTAACTGTTTGTGTGCTCAATTAGTTAAAGAGAGGACTAAATCGCGTCCATTGGTAAAAATAGCCTTTTATTTGATTATGGTTAAATTGATGTGGCTTTATTTTAGTGAAGTCCTTAAAGGGTAATATACCCATTTTAAATTGTAGTGGATGGCAATGTGGTCTTATGCACATGTTTTTAAGTATTAATTTATATGTTAAAGATTATATTATAATTGTTTTATAATTTATAACTATATTATAATAAAACCAACATGAAAGTGGGATTTATTCATGCTTTCTTCCATCGAATAACAAAGAAAGGAAAAAGAATGATGGAGCTTGGTACATTCGGCCATTTTGCTAGCTAAATTAAAGGTTAGTTTTTAATCGGTTTTCAATAATTCCTTCGTTTTTGAAATCGTTGCTTTGAATACTTCAAGACTCATGCTTGAATTTTTGATTTTGATGAATTATGAAAGATTTATGTTAGATTAATATGTTTTGTATTGAGATTTTGGTAAATTTGAGTGAATAAGGCTAAATTGAGTGGTCTTTCTTGATATGAGTATTCTAGTTGCAAATTGACCTTTTTGAAATTCATAGTGGACGGAAATATAGTCTATTAATATATACATATATCATATGTTTGCTTATGTGTTAAATATATATATTATTATTAATTTGATGTTTGTGTTATGTGGATAAGTATGTATTAAATCATTATTTATTAATTTGTGTGTTCGGGTGACTAATTTAAGTGAAAGGATTTAATAGTTAAAATAGTATTTATTTAGTTGAAGGGCCTAATTGAATTGTTTCTTGAATAAATGGTTTTGCATGTCAAATTGCCCAAAAAGCTAATAGGTGGACGGCATGGTGTTTGATTAATGTTTCTATATTAGTTATTTTAGTAAGTGGTGTAATAATAATATTTTAGTAAGTGATTAAATAAGGGAAAAACATAAAAGAAAGAGAGAAAATTCATCTTCCATGGATGTTCTTCTTGCCGAAATTTACAAAGAGAAGTTAGGCTCTATTATTCGGTTCTTGCAAGCTCCCATGAGGTTACCTTTTGAACTTCATTTTCTTAAATCCTTGCATTTTTAAGTTATTTTCTTTGAGTATTACCGAACCCATGTCAAAGATTTTGAGATTTGGGCATGCTATAGGTTCGGCCATTGGTGAATAAATTTGGGTTTGCTATGCTTGATGAATGGATATAACGTATATTTAAACTCAATATGTTTTGAGTAGGAATTTTTAAATGAGACGAAGAATAGTGGCATTAAACTTGTTAAATAATTAGTATGAATTTTTATGGTTATTAGGTAGGTTCGGCTATGAGGAAGGAATGTGCTATTATATGTAAAATTGGGAGAAATCTTAGGTTTGGATTAAATTGAGTATTATATGGAACTTTAATGACCTAGGGGAAACAATCGGCCTTACCTAATTAGTGAATAAATTGGCATGATTTTGAATAATTATAAACTTTGTATATAATTGAGTAACATGTGAAATATCAAGGTTAAATTTATAATTGTCCCTTATTCGTTTATGGCCAAATCGAGTAGAAGAGCAATGAATGAGCTCAAATTTAAATTATTTAGGTCAAGTACAAAAAGGGAAAGGTTTTGGATGGAGGAAATTAACGAGTAGCCGGGAAGCTTAATTCGACAACTATCGAGGTAAGTTTTTAAGCAATAGGATTAATTTGAATTATCGCTATATTAAATTGTACATGTTTGAGTGACATAACCAATTTTATTGTCAAATTGCCGAATAAGGCATAGGAATTATTATATGTGATAGCCGAATACTGTTTAATAAATACATGTATATATATATCTATAACCATTGAATAATTGAGTTGGCAAAATATATGCACTCGTGATAAGGGATAAATATATATATAATTATATATATGTATGGGAATAAAAGATTCGGATATGTGTGAGCGTATATATATATTTGATGATGCCAAATGTGGTATGGTGACTTTAAATGTGTTTGCCGAATATGATAGTATCATGAACATGTGTTTATTATATAAATACCTTGGATGGTTGGAATATGTATAAAAATATATCTATATATATATATAAAGGTTACCAATGTGATAGGGTATAAGATTAAATATTGGTATTGGCCGAATGTATATTGACATATTTGGTTGATGAATTATGTTGAGTAAGTGATTGGAATTGTTGGGAATGTTTAAGCTGTATTGACACGACTCGGGCTTTTTACGCCCAGCAGGCCTTGTGCGGTGATTTAAATCGGGCTTTTAAGCCTAGCGGTGCCTTGTGCGGTGTTACTTATCGGGCTTTACGCGCCAGCGTGCCTTGTGCCGGTGTTACTTATCGGGCTTTTACGCCTAGCGGAGCTTGATGCCGGTGATGTATTTTACAAAATAGAAACCGAAATTTATGTTCAAGGCGAATTAAAGCAAACTTATCGAGTTAACGGCTCGGTGAGTATGTGAAGTAGGAAAGAATTTCTTACTTATATAAGACAAGGAAAATCAAGTAATTTATTACAAATGGCATGTGTTACGAGTATGGAATATATACATATATATATGGTTATAATATGTGTTCTCGGCTTTATTAATGAATGATATGATTGTTGTATCTTGGTCTTCTAATATGAGGATACATGACTAGGCATATTCGGCCACATGAGTGGTTGTGTAATTGATGCCATGTTATAGTAATTGACATTTAAGTATATAAATGCATGTACCTATGATTATAGGATGACATTTTGGGTTTCGAAAGGTTGGTTTATAAACAAGTATTTTGATCATAAGCATGTGGGTGAAGAGATATCGTTTCTACTTAATTCATACTTGTTAATATGGGTATGAAAATTAAAGTTTGAAAATAAGTATGAGTACAAGTCCACAAGTTGAATTATAGTAATTTAATTGTTGAAATTCAAATGTTATTCTTATGAAATTAGGACTTACTAAGCTAGCAAGCTTATCGTGTGAAATGTTTCCTCTGTTTTATAGATTAGGTGCAAGCTACAAGCTCGTCGGGATCGTTCGGAAAGCCGCTCACACTATCAATCTACATTTTGGGTACTCTTTCATTTTGGTTTTAAACGAAGGCATGTATAGGAAAGACTTGGTCTTTGTTTGATGAAATCTTAAGGTTCATGTATATAATAGCCATGCGAATATGGCTAAATTTTTAGTTAAGTACGCTGTTGTGTCTCGATATGTATGTTGGTTCATGATGGCAATATTTATGCATTCTTAATCAAAGTTTAATCGTTTTTGTTAAGGAAATGTTTGTATACGAAATGAATCCTTGAATTAGGGATGTAGGTAGGTTCGGTTAGAAGCTAGTCTTTCATAAAATGCAACAAAACAGCTTGTAGTAACAGCAGTGATGTGAGTTAGAAAAATCACCAAAATTTAGGGTATATTGAATTAGAAGGTGAATGAGATATGAAATTAAACCTTATTGTGTCTATTTTTACATGAAAGAAACAGAGTAGGCAAAGGATTTATATATTATTAGATAATTAAGTTTTAGTGAGACCTGCTCTGAATGAATTCGGAAGTCACTGTTCTGTTTTGGAAAAATTGTAAAATATTGTAAAAAAATAATTAAGAAGCATGGTTTATATGTGTAGAACCCTTAATGAGTCTATTTTTCATTGGTATAAACAAGAACATTATAGGAAATTTGTGCAATGAGATAACTGTATTTTTGTAGAGACAGGTCAGAATTGTCAAGCAGTGTAATAAGGGTAACTTTGATGAATAAACTGTACTAATTGGCCACATGAAAAATTCTGGAAAAATTATGGTGAAAAGTTATGTGAGTCTATTTTCAAGGAAAATTTACGGATCTAAATTTCGAGTTTTGTAACTCGCGTTATGGTCGATTTAGTCAGCATGACGCAGTTGGACAGCTTTAAAATCTTACACCCCGAGTTAATAGTCAAGTCTAGTAATGCCACGCACTCGATTCCGCAAGGGTTTCGGGTAAGGGGTGTTACATTTGATTGGTATCAGAGCTTACGGTTTAGTCGATTCTAGGACTACCGTAGCGCGCGTGTGAGTCTAGCTATACATGCCTTTATTATGTGTTGATAGTGTGGTGACTTCGATGACTGAACTTTGTGTACGCAAATGTTTGAGTGAAAATATATTGGTGATGTGTTGACACTCATAAAGGTATGAATCAAAGTGTATGGCATTTTATTATTAATAAATGTTATAATTATATGAGCGTGAGTTATGACAATTGAGTTATGATGCTATATGAGAATTTCGATTGCGACTTAGTGATTAGAGTTGGCTTATGAACTATGTGTTAAGAACAAAGGTGATTATAAGCAAATAATCCTCGTATATCATTTTTCGTAAATTAGCATGTACTGAAAATTGGAATTTATTGTAATTATATGTGAATTAGCCGAATTTAGCTAAGTATAAAATTGATTCGGTTAAGTTATTTGTGTGATATGTGCTATCGAATGTTCAGTATAATGAGTTGAAATACATAAAAGATTCAATATATGAAATGATTCAGGGAGAAAATTTTAGGTATTACTACTCAAAGCTATGAGCCTAGCAAACCTTGGAACGGTGAATGATTATCGGACCTCTGGTCTAGCAGGGCTTATTGCCGGTGAATGATTATCGACTTCGGGTCTAGCAGCAGCTTATTACCGGTGAATGATTATCGACCTCGGGTCAGCGGAGCTTAATGCCTGGTGTGTGATTCGAGCTCATGCCTAGCGGTTTTTTATACCGGTGACTTACAGTACGAGCTTATGCTTACGAAATGATTGAATTATGGTGGCCAATGAACAAGCTTAAGCCTATCTGGATTTATTATTGGTAATAAGGTATGTATTGACTTAAGTACAAATTATATGTGATGTTTATTGATTAAAAGGTCGATAGATAATGTGTTTGTGTATTCGACATTTTTGGATATGTGGATAATATGATATTGATTTGATGTTGTTTACTTGTAACATCTGAGTATTCAATGGATGTATGAGTATTTATACATAAATAAGTTCGGCCATATGGAGATTTTATGAATATGCAATCGGACATGTGGAATTATTTATATAAATATATGTACTTTCGATTGTATGGAGTTAAGTTGTATATGGTAATTATTAAATTGGTTATTTGTGATAGTATGTGTTATGTACATTTATATGCGAGAGTTAAATTGAGGATGATGAGAATCAGCATGGATGAATAATGATTGAATTGTATTAATGGTTGAATGCAATGGTTATAATTGGATAGTTACTATGATTCCTTTTGGGCATTCTATGTGTACATTTTTCCTCAGAAGTATATGTGACTGTTTAATTTCAAAAGAAAAAGAAAAGCAAGTCTTATAGTATGAGAACGTTAGCTAAACATATTAATAGACGAAAGTATTGTTGATCTATATGGGTTACGTTCGACATTGTTATGTCTTTCTCTAATAATTTACTCCATTATGTGGGTACAAAAGTCGACGGTAAAATCATGCGAAGTTAATATTCATTTCTACTAGTTATTGTTCGTTGAATATACGTGAAGATTATATCGCTTACATCGGGATTCCAAAGATTTATAAATGACATTGTTCTTCCGCATACATGTTTTGGGATAGCATTGGAATTGATATCATTCTATACGGGCTGTAATTTTCAAATATCTTGTATAGCTCCACATGTTGAAATTTCACTATTTCAATTTTCTTATGATTCCATGTGACTGTCTACAAGAGATCTCTATATGATAGAGATGACTATGTTTAATATGGTTATAATTCCTGGCTTGAAATGTGAGACTACAGTAGTACCTTCCCCAGAGTTATAGAAGTTATGTCTCTATAATAGTTGCTACTAAAATCATATTTGATTCTTTACTGTGTTCAAATGCTTCCTTAACAGCCAGGATAAGATTTAGTATAAGGTTGAGACATTGTTCCTAGTAATACCCAATGAGTTCTCTTTGGTTAAGATAATTTAAGTAGAATTCAAAGTTTCGATGATTAATTGTGTCTTCGAGATAAAGTGTCTATGCCGAGAAGCTCTGAGATTGTATAACCATTGTTATAGGTGGCTCACAGTGTCAGTTAGTTTGATCGTACGAGAGTAACATGATGTACGACATTCTGAGATTTGATATTTATGAATGTGTGAACTATGGTATTCCTGGCTTTGTGGATTATAGACATAAAGTGTTGATTATAGAGTTATCTATTCCTGAGAGGATGTACAGCGAAAGCTAAATCAGAATTTCAATTGTGAGATTAAAGAGAATTGAAATCTGAAACCATGTGTGAATTTGAAATATATTGTGTGGAAGCAAATCCTTAATCTACCTTTTGGTAAGATTTTCGAGGACAAAAATCCCTAAGGGGGGAGAGTTGTAACAGTCCGAATTTGACCCTAATCGGAACGGTGGTTTCGGGACCATGAATTCGAGTCCGAGAAATAATTTAATATTATAATTTGAGTTAGTTATATGTAAATTAATGGGTGTGAAAAGTTTCGTATAAAAATTTAACTGTTTGTGTGCTCAATTAGTTAAAGAGGACTAAATCGCGTCACTGGTAAAAATAGCCTTTTATTTGATTATGGTTAAATTGATGTGGCTTTATTTTAGTGAAGTCCTTAAAGGGTAATATACCCATTTTAAATTGTAGTGGATGGCAATGTGGTCTTATGCACATGTTTTTAAGTATTAATTTATATGTTAAAGATTATATTATAATTGTTTTATAATTTATAACTATATTATAATAAAACCAACATGAAAGTGGGATTTATTCATGCTTTCTTCCATCGAATAACAAAGAAAGGAAAAAGAATGATGGAGCTTGGTACATTCGGCCATTTTGCTAGCTAAATTAAAGGTTAGTTTTTAATCGGTTTTCAATAATTCCTTCGTTTTTGAAATCGTTGCTTTGAATACTTCAAGACTCATGCTTGAATTTTTGATTTTGATGAATTATGAAAGATTTATGTTAGATTAATATGTTTTGTATTGAGATTTTGGTAAATTTGAGTGAATAAGGCTAAATTGAGTGGTCTTTCTTGATATGAGTATTCTAGTTGCAAATTGACCTTTTGAAATTCATAGTGGACGGAAATATAGTCTATTAATATATACATATATCATATGTTTGCTTATGTGTTAAATATATATATTATTATTAATTTGATGTTTGTGTTATGTGGATAAGTATGTATTAAATCATTATTTATTAATTTGTGTGTTCGGGTGACTAATTTAAGTGAAAGGATTTAATAGTTAAAATAGTATTTATTTAGTTGAAGGGCCTAATTGAATTGTTTCTTGAATAAATGGTTTTGCATGTCAAATTGCCCAAAAAGCTAATAGGTGGACGGCATGGTGTTTGATTAATGTTTCTATATTAGTTATTTTAGTAAGTGGTGTAATAATAATATTTTAGTAAGTGATTAAATAAGGGAAAAACATAAAAGAAAGAGAGAAAATTCATCTTCCATGGATGTTCTTCTTCTAAGAAATTTACAAAGAGAAGTTAGGCTCTATTATTCGGTTCTTGCAAGCTCCCATGAGGTTACCTTTTGAACTTCATTTTCTTAAATCCTTGCATTTTTAAGTTATTTTCTTTGAGTATTACCGAACCCATGTCAAAGATTTTGAGATTTGGGCATGCTATAGGTTCGGCCATTGGTGAATAAATTTGGGTTTGCTATGCTTGATGAATGGATATAACGTATATTTAAACTCAATATGTTTTGAGTAGGAATTTTTAAATGAGACGAAGAATAGTGGCATTAAACTTGTTAAATAATTAGTATGAATTTTTATGGTTATTAGGTAGGTTTGGCTATGAGGAAGGAATGTGCTATTATATGTAAAATTGGGAGAAATCTTAGGTTTGGATTAAATTGAGTATTATATGGAACTTTAATGACCTAGGGGAAACAATCGGCCTTACCTAATTAGTGAATAAATTGGCATGATTTTGAATAATTATAAACTTTGTATATAATTGAGTAACATGTGAAATATCAAGGTTAAATTTATAATTGTCCCTTATTCGTTTATGGCCAAATCGAGTAGAAGAGCAATGAATGAGCTCAAATTTAAATTATTTAGGTCAAGTACAAAAAGGGAAAGGTTTTGGATGGAGGAAATTAACGAGTAGCCGGGAAGCTTAATTCGACAACTATCGAGGTAAGTTTTTAAGCAATAGGATTAATTTGAATTATCGCTATATTAAATTGTACATGTTTGAGTGACATAACCAATTTTATTGTCAAATTGCCGAATAAGGCATAGGATTATTATTATATGTGATAGCCGAATCATCGTTTAATAAATACATGTATATATATATCTATAACCATTGAATAATTGAGTTGGCAAAATATATGCACTCGTGATAAGGGATAAATATATATATAATTATATATATGTATGGGAATAAAAGATTCGGATATGTGTGAGCGTATATATATATTTGATGATGCCAAATGTGGTATGGTGACTTTAAATGTGTTTTTGCGAATATGATAGTATCATGAACATGTGTTTATTATATAAATACCTTGGATGGTTGGAATATGTATAAAAATATATCTATATATATATATAAAGGTTACCAATGTGATAGGGTATAAGATTAAATATTGGTATTGGCCGAATGTATATTGACATATTTGGTTGATGAATTATGTTGAGTAAGTGATTGGAATTGTTGGGAATGTTTAACTGTATTGACACGACTCGGGCTTTTACGCCTAGCAGGCCTTGTGCCGGTGATTTAAATCGGGCTTTTAAGCCTAGCAGGGCCTTGTCTTGGTGTTACTATATCGGGCTTTACGCCTAGCGTGCCTTGTGCTGGTGTTACTTATCGGGCTTTTACGCCTAGCGTGCTTGATGCCGGTGATGTATTTTACAAAATAGAAACCGAAATTTATGTTCAAGGCGAATTAAAGCAAACTTATCGAGTTAACGGCTCAGGTGAGTATGTGAAGTAGGAAAGAATTTCTTACTTATATAAGACAAGGAAAATCAGTAATTTATTACAAATGGCATGTGTTACTTAGTATGGAATATATACATATATATATGGTTATAATATGTGTTCTCGGCTTTATTAATGAATGATATGATTGTTGTATCTTGGTCTTCTAATATGAGGATACATGACTAGGCATATTCGGCCACATGAGTGGTTGTGTAATTGATGCCATGTTATAGTAATTGACATTTAAGTATATAAATGCATGTACCTATGATTATAGGATGACATTTTGGGTTTGAAAGGTTGGTTTATAAACAAGTATTTTGATCATAAGCATGTGGGTGAAGAGATATCGTTTCACGAATTCATACTTGTTAATATGGGTATGAAAATTAAAGTTTGAAAATAAGTATGAGTACAAGTCCACAAGTTGAATTATAGTAATTTAATTGTTGAAATTCAAATGTTATTCTTATGAAATTAGGACTTACTAAGCTAGCAAGCTTATCGTGTGAAATGTTTCTCTGTTTTATAGATTAGGTGCAAGCTACAAGCTCGTCGGGATCGTTCGGAAAGCCGCTCACACTATCAATCTACATTTTGGGTACTCTTTCATTTTGGTTTTAAACGAAGGCATGTATAGGAAAGACTTGGTCTTTGTTTGATGAAATCTTAAGGTTCATGTATATAATAGCCATGCGAATATGGCTAAATTTTTAGTTAAGTACGCTGTTGTGTCTCGATATGTATGTTGGTTCATGATGGCAATATTTATGCATTCTTAATCAAAGTTTAATCGTTTTTGTTAAGGAAATGTTTGTATACGAAATGAATCCTTGAATTAGGGATGTAGGTAGGTTCGGTTAGAAGCTAGTCTTTCATAAAATGCAACAAAACAGCTTGTAGTAACAGCAGTGATGTGAGTTAGAAAAATCACCAAAATTTAGGGTATATTGAATTAGAAGGTGAATGAGATATGAAATTAAACCTTATTGTGTCTATTTTTACATGAAAGAAACAGAGTAGGCAAAGGATTTATATATTATTAGATAATTAAGTTTTAGTGAGACCTGCTCTGAATGAATTCGGAAGTCACTGTTCTGTTTTGGAAAAATTGTAAAAAATTGTAAAAAAAAATTAAGAAGCATGGTTTATATGTTTAGAACCCTTAATCAGTCTATTTTTCATTGGTATAAACAAGAACATTATAGAAAATTTGTGCAATGAGATAACTGTATTTTTGTAGAGACAGGTCAGAATTGTCAAGCAGTGTAATAAGGGTAACTTTGATGAATAAACTGTACTAATTGGCCACATGAAAAATTCTGGAAAAATTATGGTGAAAAGTTATATGAGTCTAGTTTCAAGGAAAATTTACGGATCTAAATTTCGAGTTTTGTAACTCGCGTTATGGTCGATTTAGTCAGCATGACGCAGTTGGACAGCTTTAAAATCTTACACCCCGAGTTAATAGTCAAGTCTAGTAATGCCACGTACTCGATTCCGGCAAGGGTTTCGGGTAAGGGGTGTTACATGCCTCACCCATTATCGAAACTGACTTGCACCATACGGCCAGTCACACGCCCGTATGTCTTGCCCGTGGTCGAGTCTGACTTGTTTTATAACACAACCTCGAAAGACACGGTCGAGCCACACGCCCGTGTGGACAGTTATAGGCCATTTTCAAGGCCAGAATGCCATCCACACTTTGAAATCACCTACAAGCTTCAAATCTCATGCATTTATACCCCAATTGGCAACCAAAACATACCATTATATGCATCAAATAATCATCATCAACATCATTTATTTCTATACTCCATATCATCACAAATAAGTCCATCCAAAGTATCGAATGTACTCCTCCAAACATATAAAATAGGCATTATGCAAACCATACCATAAGTTCATATTTTATCCATCATTCTCATCAACCAATTCAAGTATAAAACATACCATTTCCATTCTAACTTTTTCATAATTCACTCACCAATTTTATAGCCCACATATATGCACCATTAACACTTAACCATCTAGCCATATCACATGGTAAGATCCAACATTACAAAAACATACCAGACCTTCTAGCCTATACATGCCATATACCAAATATGTACATCTTTCAAAAGTATCAAATTAGATAGCCGATAGTGTGATAGAGATGTTGACGATTCCCTGATTCGAGCTGGCTTTACTAACATTGTAAAACAGAGAAACAAATCACACAGTAAGCTTTAAAGCTTAGTAAGTTTGTAATATAATACATACCACTCAATAATGCAACACCAATATATATAATTAAACCATCACATAGATAGATACACAATTAAGGACATTATCATCCTCAACCATATGCTCAAATATACATTCATTAAATCTTTAAAACTATAACATCAACCACTTAGGTTCAAACATACCTTTCCAACACTTAGTTAACAAACGTACTTGTTATTCGATGTTCGATACCATATCTCATTCACTGCTCGATATATTTTCAACTCAATCGCACACTTAGTGCCCAAATTATAGCCAAAGCTTAATTAACATCGCACACTTAGTGCCTCGATACAAAACTGAACTTAATTCAGTATCGCACACACAGTGCCAATCATAAAAGTAGAAGCTTCCATTACTTCGCACACACAGTGCCATTCAACTCTGTATCAATTCATTTTCACACACTTAGTGCCTCATTTCTCAATCTCATGTATTACATTCCTAATTCAATATCTATCATTCAATTCCCATCACATAGATAACAAACTAACAACTTTTACTATATTTGAACTTATCTCTGATGTCGAAATATCGAAACTAGTTGATCAGTTGAGTACTTTATCTTTGCCTCGATCTCGATCTGAATTTCTCCTTTCTTGGTCTATACATATTCAAATTTAACTTATTCAATCACCAATTCATTCAATTTAGTCCATACACACATATTTAAAGCATTGTACAAAATAGCCTTCACGTTTTCACATTTCGACACTTTAGTCCCTAATTCATCAAATCACAAAATACACAAAATTTCTTTGCACATAAGCTTAGCCAAATTTTCCCCATGCTAATACAAGCCTATATATTTCATTTATTTCACATTTTAGTCCCTCAAAATATTATTTTCATAATTTAGTCCAAATTACTCAATTTCATCAAAAATTCAAATACAAACTATGTTAACCCAACACTAAGCTTTCATATTTCACCAACTGTAAACACAAAGCTCTCATATTCATCAATGGTACATCTCAAAATTTTCATCAAATTCTAAAATTAAGACATGGGCTTGATAGAACACAAAGCAAAGATTACAAAAACGTAGAAATTATCAAAAACGGATCAAAAACACTTACCCGATTGAAGCTTAGACTTTGGCCAAATGTTAAAAGCTCAAACCCTTGGTCTTTTATTTACAATATTCGATGGAATAGGATGAACACTAATGCCATTAATTTCATGTTTGTTTATTAATATTAACTTAATACATAATTTACCATTTTGCCCTTTGTTAAAACATTTTTATTTCATTCATTTAATGATCATTTTTTTCCATCTCCACTATCAAATGGCTATTTACCACATAAGGACTTCTCATTTAATAAGCCATGCCAAATAGACACTTTAACAATCAGCACAGAGCTTTTACATTTTATGCGATTAAGTCCTTTTTCTTAATTCGACACACAAACGATAAAATTTTCACACCAAATTTTAACACATGCTGAATCACATATTATAAACATCAAAAATATTATTAAAATATTATTTTGACCTCAAATTTGTGGTCTCAAAACCACTGTTCCGACTAGGGTCTAAATCAGGCTGTTATAGTATGTTTGAGCAAGTTAAGTATGGAATGCTTATACCTGGTTTCGGCGCCGAGTACGGGTAAGGGGTGTTACATTTAGTGGTATCAGAGCTACGGTCTAGCCACACATGCCATACGTATGAGTATTTACATAATGATAGTGTGATGACTCCTAACGATTTAAATTATGTTTTTATATAGTAAATGGATCCTGATCGAGCTGCGATCGATGATGCTGCAAGTGATACACCGGCTCTCGCACAAGAGACTGTGCCAGTAGAAAGTAGACTCGAGACTTTGGGTTAGGGAGAAGAGGCTCGAGAAGCCTTTCTCTATATAATGAGTAACTGGTACACTGAGTTTTTACGAGCAAATCTTAATGCTCAACCTCCTCCACCCCCACATATTCCTCAGCCTACCCCTGTAGCTCTCCAAGTGGTAGAGGTAGTAAGAAGAGAAAAGCCTCCGGTTGATAGAATCCAAAAGCAATGAGTGGAGAAATTTCGAGCTAATAAAGATGATGACCCAGAAAGAGCAGAATTCTGGCTTGAAAATACCATATCCTGCACACTTGAAGAGTGCATGAAGTGTGTGGTGTCTCTCTTGAGAGATTTCACTTACCAGTGGTGGAACATCCTTGTGTCGGTTGTACCAAGGGAGAAAATTAATTAGGAATTCTTCCAAGATTCGGAAGAAGTATATTAGTCAAAGGTTCATCGATCAGAAAAGAAAGGAATTCTTGTATCTAAAGCAAGGTCGAATAATGGTGACTGAATATGAACATGAGTTCGTAAGGCTTAGTAAATATGCTTGGGAGTGCGTGTCCACTAAGGCCATCATGTGCAAAAGGTTTGAAGACGGATTAAATGAGGATATCTGATTGTGTGTTGGTGTCCTAGAACTGAAAGAATTTGTTGTGCTAGTAGATAGAGCTTGTAAGGCCGAGGAGTTGGCCAAAGAGAAAAGAAAAGCTAAAATTGAGTCCCGTGATTCGAGAAAGAGACAACTGAGTAAGTCATTCCAATCCTCATTTAAGAAGTCAAGAGATTTCACTATTTGATCAGCCACCTTAGCGGAGTTTTCAAACAAAAGTAAGGGTAAACAGTACTCGGGATCTAAAGCTCAGACCACTTCGGTTGCTAGTGTTGGTAACGCTCAACAAAGTAGACTAGAATGTCTACAGTGTGGTAGACATTATCTCGGGGAGTGTCAAACAAATTTGAAGGTCTGTTTTAAGAGTGGATCCCCAAACCATTTTATCAGAGATTGCCCTGAGGTGGGTGAGAAAGAGAAACCTCAGAGTGCAAGATCGGGAAGTACTACTAGAGGAAGGCCATAGAGAAACCCGGGAAATGAAATGAGTAGTAAGAATACATCTAGAGAGCAGACTGCAAGATTTGAAGGTAGAACACAGGCGAGAACATATGCCATTTGCTCTCGCGAAGAGACGTCCTCCCCTGATGTGATCACGGGTACATTTTCTCTCTATGATACTCATGTTATAGTTTGAATTGACTCGGGATCTACCCACTCGTATATTTGCATGAAATTAGTCTCTAGCATGAACATGCCTGTAAAGTCTACTGAACTTGTGATAAGAGTGTCAAATCCCTTAGGCAAATGTGTGTTAGTTGATAGAGTATGCAAAGATTGTCCTTTGATGATTAGAGGTCATTACTTTCTGGCAAATCTCATGTTATTACCGTTTGATGAATTCGATGTCATCCTTGGGATGGATTGGTCAACTTCTCATGATGTGATAGTGAATTGTGGAAGGAAATTTATTGAGTTAAAATGTGAAAATGGGGATATTCTTCATGTTGAATCATATGAACTGGATAAGTTGCCTGTAGTGATTTCTTATATATCTGCTCGAAAATATGTATGAAAGGGGTACGAAGCTTATCTTGCCTTTGTGATGAATGCTAAAGAGACCGAGTTAAGAATTGAATCAGTGCTGATAGTATGTGAGTACCCAGATGTATTTCTAGAAGAATTGCTCGGGTTACCTTCGGTTAGAGAGATTGAATTTGAGATTGAGTTAGCTCCTAGTACTGCCCCTATTTCAATTGCTCCGTATAGAATGGCTCAAACCTAATTGAAAGGGTTGAAGGTACAGCTACAAGAGTTAACGCATAAGGGTTTCACAAGACCAAGCTATTCTCTGTGGGGTGCTACCGTATTATTTGTGAAGAAGAAAGATGGTTCCATGAGGTTATGTAAGATTATCGGCAACTTAATAAGGTAACCGTAAAGAACAAGTATCCCTTACCAAGGATCGATGATTTGTTTGACCAACTAAAAGGAGCCACTGTGTTTTCCAAGATAGACTTGAGGTCTGGATATTACCAGTTAAGAGTCAAAGATGCAGACATGCCGAAAACTGCATTTCGGACAAGGTATGGGCACTATGAATTTTTAGTCATGCATTTTGGTTTAACAAATGCCCCTGCTGTGTTCATGGATTTGATGAATCGCATCTTTCGACCATATTTAGATATATTTGTTGTTATCTTTATTGATGATATACTGATTTACTCTTGTGACGAGAACAAGCACGTTGAACACTTGAGAATAGATCTACAAGTTTTACGGGGTAAACAGTTAGATGCCAAGTTTAGTAAAATCGAATTTTGGCTGAAAGAAGTCAGATTTTTGGGGCACATTATCTCGGAAGATGGAATTAGAGCTGAACCAAGTAAGATCTCAGCAATTATTGATTGGAAACCACAAAGGAACATAACCGAGGTTAGGAGTTTTCTGGGCCTAGCTGGCTATTACAGACATTTTGTCAAGGGATTTTCCATTATATCTCCCCAAATGATGAGGCTACCACATAAAAGATGTGAAGTTTGAGTGGACAGAAAAGTGCCAGCAAAGTTTTGAAAAATTGAAGGCATTATTGACTGAGGCTCCAGTTTTAGCACAACCTGAGCCAGGAAAGGAATTCGTAGTTTACAATGATGCATCCTTGAACTGATTGGGTTGTGTACTCATGCAAGAAGGCAAGGTGATAGCATATGCCTCTAGACAGTTAAAGCCGCACTAGAAAAATTACCCGACCCATGATTTGGAGCTAGCTGCTATTGTTTTTGCACTAAAGATATGGAGGCACCATTTGTATGGTAAGAAATGTCGACTGTTCACTGATCATAAGAGCCTAAAGTACTTGATGACTCAAAATAAGTTGAACTTAAGGCAACAAAGATGGTTGGAGTTGATAAAGGATTACGAGCTAATGATTGACTACCATCTGGGAAAGGCGAACATGGTTGCCGATGCTTTAAGTAGGAAGTCGCTGTTTGCATTGAGAGCCATGAATACTCGAATGACTTTGTCAGATGATGGTTCAATTCTAGCCGAGTTGAGAGCTAGACCGATGTTTCCCTAAGAGATTTGGGAAGCTCAGAAAGGTGACAGCGGCTTACAAGCCAAAAGAGTTCAGTATGAGTCGGGTGTTAAGTTAGATTTTTAGATTAGTTTTGAGGGGTGTTTGATGTTCTGAGACAGAGTCTGTGTTTCGAGAGATGAAGAGCTTATTCAGAAAATTTTGCACGAAGTACATAGTGGATGTTTGTTTGTACATCCACGCAGCACGAAGATGTCTAACGATTTGAAGAAATGGTATTGGTGGCCGAGTACGAAGAAATACATTTCTAAGTTTGTATCTAGATGCCTAATTTGTCAACAAGTAAAGGTTGAACATCAAGTACCTTCGGGCCTACTTCAGACTATTATGGTTCCAGAATGGAAATGGGACCATATTAGTATGGACTTCGTGATGGGTTTGCCGTTGACACAAAAAAAAAAAGGATGCCGTATGGGTCGTGGTTGATATACTTACGAAGTCAGCCCATTTCATACCAGTACGGGTTGATTATTCGCTTGATAAGTTGGCGGACTTGTATGTGTCAGAAATTGTGAGATTACACGGAGTACCATTGTCGATTATTTCGGATAGAGATCCGAGATTTACGTCACAATTTTGGAAAAAGTTGCATGAGCCCTTAGGCACAAAATTGAGCTTTAGTACAACTTTCCATCCGCAAATCGACGGGCAGTCAGAGAGAATAATATAGATACTTGAAGACATGCTTCAATGTTGTGTTCTGGAATTCCAAGGTAATTGGTAGAAATACTTACCATTGGTGGAATTCGCCTACAATAACAGCTTTCGGTCAAGTTTGAAAACGGCACCTTATGAGGCATTATATGGGCGTAAGTACCAAACTCAGAGAGAATCAGATTCACGGGGTTGATTTAGTCAGGGAAACTAAAGAGAAAGTAAATGTGATACACGATTGTTCAAAAGCTACTTTTGATAGACAAAAGTCCTACGCGAATTTGAAACGAAAAGAGATTGAGTTTCAAGTTGGTGATAAGGTATTTTTGAAAGTGTTACCATGGAAGAAAGTTCTCAGATTTGCTTGAAAAGGCAAATTCCATCCGCAATTTATCGGACCGTATGAGGTTACCGATAGGATAGGGCCAGTAGCTTATTGATTGGCTTTGCCATCTGAGTTGGAAAAGATTCATGATGTATTCCATGTATTTATGTTACGACACTACTTATCTGACCCTTTGCATGTGATTGTGCCGATAGAATTGGAAATTCAACCGGACATGACTTATGGAGAAGAGTCGGTTAAGATTTTGGCACGAGAAGTCAAGTAGTTAAGAAATAAAAGTATATCCCTTGTGAAAGTACTATGGAAAAGAAATGGGGTAGAAGAGGCTGCATGGGAGCCCGAGGAAGCTATGAGAAACCAATATCCCAACCTTTTTACTGGTAAAATTTCAGGGACGAAAATCCTAAGGGGAGAATCGTAATAGCCCAATTTTGGGGCTAGTCAGAATAGTGATTTTGAAACCACTAATCTGAGGTTAGAGGAAATTATTTTAATATTATTTTATGTGTTATAGCATGATTATATGAGTGCATGAAAATTTTGGTGCATTAATTTTAGCGATTTCATGTTTAATTGCGGAAAAGGACTAAATCGCATAAAGTGCGAAAGTTCTATTTTACAAGCTAAAGGTTTCTAATAGCTATAGAACCTTAATTGAAGGTCCTTAATATGGAAATAGACCCTTAGATATAGGGCTGGCCAGCCATAGGAGACAAATATGAGACATGGTCAATGGTTTGGTGGATTAGGTGACTTAATTGAATAAAATAAATAAAACAAAAGAAAGGCTATCATCTTTTTCACTCTGCATCTTCTCCACCAAAATTTTCAGCAAAATAAGGAGTTTGAGAACTCAAAAACTTCAACCAAGCTTTCCTTCTTTCAAGTAAGTGTTTTAATGGTCATTCTTTGATAATATTTGTACTTTTAAGACCCTTATAGCTTGCGCTAGCTAATGAGGGGACTATTTTGCAAAATGGTTGAAAACCTAGGGTTTTTTCATGAGATCATTAGTGTTGATGTCTAAAATTTTATGGAAGAAAATGAGTCTTTGTTGTTAAATAAACAACTTTTGTGAAAGGTGTTTCCATGGAAACACCTAAAAGGATCTTTTTGTAAAGGTTGTAAATAGGTGGAAAATGTGTGTAATAATGAGTATTGGGGGTTGTTATAAGAGTAATAAATGTTCAGCTAGGCTTTTTAAAGGAGGAAATTTGATTAGAGTCAATTTTTGAACCTACGGGTAAAATCGTAATTTTTGTGAAAGTTAAAGGACGAAACGGTAATTTTTCCAAAGCATAATTCATGAGATATTTTAGTCAATGTGGTCATTAAACAAGTGAAATTGTTATTATAGATCAAGAAACACGAAGCTCGGACCAAAATCGAGGCAAGAATAAGGTGGTGGACTAAATTGAATGATTCCACATATATTTTGGTACCGAGGTAAGTTTGTGTGAAATTAAAGGTACATAATGCTATTATATTCCTAATTGCTTGATATCATAAGAAATGTTTAGTATTTCTATGAAATTGATTAATTATGCCTTGATGAAAGTATAATGCTATTAAGTTGAGTGGAAGCCTTGGTTGAACATTAGGAATAGTAAGGATACCATTATCACAACATGAGATAAAAAAGGTCCCGTATAAAACCATGTCTGGAACATGACATCGATACTGAAGAGAGATATCGTGTAAGACCATGTCTGGGACATGGCATTGACATTGATATATTATCCCGTATAAGACCATATATGGGATATGGCATCGACTTCGAGATATGAGATCCCGTATAAGACCATATCTGGGATATAAGATCGGCATCGAGATGTGATCCCATGTAAAACCATATTTGAGATATGGCATTGGCATCATGTTACATGTATGATGAGACTTAGTATCCTTCAATATTCCAATTAGTTCAACGGGTAAAGAGCTAAGTTTACGTTTAAGATGCCAATGAGCTAATTCTATGTTGAAGAGAGTAAAAGTACTAAAGTTATGTGATGAAGTGATACAGGTACCCATGAGTAACTTATGAGTAATAAATGCAAAAGGTGATATGTGATTTGGTAAGAGTAAGCATGAGTAAGTTATGCTAATGAGCTTGATAACTTGTGTATTATCTAATGTGATGAATGAATGTTATCATGAACCTTTATGTTGCTATCTATTTCATGCAAACTTACTAAGCTTCATGCTTACCCCTCTCATTTCCCTTTTCCTTGCAGTATCGCCAAGCTAACTCGGGGATCATAGGACGTCGGAGTACAGAATCGCACTATCAACTTCTCTTTGGTATAGCAAAGTTTAATTAATTTTGAGAATGGCATGTATAGGAACTTGGTTATTTTTTTGATATGTCATATTGGTTAGTCAATGTGTGGATATTAATGTCATTCAATTCATTTTGTAAATGGCCATTGGAAATTGGCCACAACTTGATAAGTTTTATATATTCAATGGTGAAGAATTTCATGAAATGCATGCTTGTGTGTTTGGATGATAATTGAGTAAAGAATATGCATGATGAATGTAGTGTAAATCTAAGTAGGGCGTTCTTGATTTTGGGCATTAGAAGTGCCTTATGATCATGTAGTGTGCTAAAAAGAGATGGTATATGCATGTTTGTATTTCAGGGTGACAGTTGGCCTGGTGGTTAACCTTATAATTGTCCACACGGGTAGACACACACCCGTGTCTAGGCCGTGTGTGACACACGGTCAGCCCCATGGGCATGTTGATAGGGCGTGTGTACCCCTGCGTGCTAAGTTGGCAATTTAGTATGCCTAGTAGTAACCACACGGGCTGAGACACGGCCGTGTGTCTCAACCATGTGGATGACACGGCCCTATGATATGGTCATGTGCTCAGGCCGTGTAAAGTCTGCACCTGAAATTAGAAATTTATTTCGACACACGGTCTAAGGACACAGGCGTGTGCCTTGGCCGTGTGACCTAATTGGGATGATGACATCATAAATAGAATGTCAAGGTTCTTATACATGGGTGAAGGCACAGGCGTGTCATGGCTGTGTGAGGAACATGGGCCATGGACACGGGCGTGTGTCCGGCCATGTGAAAACCCCTGTAGGTTTGAAAGGAAAAGTAAAATCTACACGGATTAGGGACATGGGTTTATGTGACTACACGGTCTGCCTATACGGGCGTGTGGCCCTATTTTAAGTAAAAATTTTCTAAGTGTTCAAAGCTTTCTGGTTCAGTCCTGAACCAATCCGTAAGTGTGTTTAAGGTCTCATAGACCTATAAGAGGGACGTTATGATCTCGAATGAGAAGTTTTTAAATTATAATGAAATTTTATGTTACGACGTTGTATCTTTGAGCAAGTTAAGTATGGTAATGCCTCATACCCGTTTTCGGCGTCGAGTACGGGTAAGGGGAGTTACATTTTAACTCTTTCAACTCTGTCAGAGCCATTCTGTACTGAGCTATTGATATCAACGTTGTTCCCAGTACTAATTCAATACCAAACTCAACCTCTCTAATAGGTGGCAATCCTGGTAATTCTTCAGGAAATACATCCAGATATTCATAAATGACTGGCACGGATTCAACCTTCTTTGCAGACACTTTAGTATCTAAAACATAAACAGATAAACTTCACAACCTTTTCTCACATACCTTTGAGCTATCATTGATGAAATCACTATTGGTAAACCACCCGACTCATCAGATTCAATCTGAAGAATTTCATTATTCTGACATTTCAGTTCTATAGTCTTTTGTCTATAGTTCACAACACCATCATGCAAAGTCAACCAATCCATTCCCAGAATTACATCGAACTCATCAAATGGTAAAAGCATCAAGTCAGCCAGAAAACAGTAGCCCTGAATCATTAAAGGATAGTTCTTGCATACTTTATCAACTAGAAAATACTTGCCTAATGGCTTTGATACTTTAATAAAAAATTCAATGGACTCAATAGGAAAACTCTTATTAGACACCAAATTCATACATATATATGAATGAGTAGATCCATGATCAATCAGTGCAATAACATTAGTTTTGTAAAGAGAAAATGTACTGGTAATGACATCAGGTGATGACGCATCTCATGAGCGCGAATGGCGTGAGCTCTAGTAGGTACTCTGGCCTCAGATCTCACTGTTGAATCTTTCATTATACCTTGATTACCACTTGCATTTCCCACATTTCTTGGCGGCCTCTATCCAATAGCTGTATTGCTCGGTCTTACATTCTGAGATTTATCTTTCTCATTTAGTTCGGTCTGATAAAATGATCTCGTAAACCGCAACTGTAACAAGCTCTATTATTATTTTTCATCCAGCACTCTCCAAAATGTCATTTTCCATACTGTTGACACTCGGGTTTAACATCTTTCACATTGCCAGCACTTGATACCGATGTTGTTTGAGCTTTAGGGCTAGTATATTGCATTCCACGATCCCAATTAGAATATCCCACTGAAGCTATCGATCTATTAAAGTAGTCTCTGGATTTCTTCAATGAGGACTGATAAGGTTTACTCATCGATCTCTTCCTCGAGTCTCTTGCCTCTGAATGAGCCTTTCTCTTTTCTCGGCTAAAGTCTTCGGCTTTGCAAGCCTGTTCAACTAACACAACAAACTTTTTCAAATCTAAAATCCCGACTAGAAGTTTAATATCTTCATTCAGCCCATTTACAAATCGCTTGCACACAATTTCTTCGGTAGAAACATACTCAGAAGCGTACTTCCTCAACCGTATGGATTCTCTCTCATACTCGGTTACAGTTATGCAACTTTGTTTCAGTTCTAAAAACTCTTTCTGCTTTAGATCCAAAAACCGTTGACTAATGTATTTCTTTTGGAATTCAGTCTGAAAGAATTCCCATGTAACCCTTTCCCACGGCACCAAGGATAATAACATATCCCACCACTGATATGCAGTGTCTCTCAAAAGAGATATAGCACACTTTAAACATTCAGTAGGTGTGCAAGAAAGTTCATCAAACACTCTGATCGTATTTTCAAGTCAAAACTCCGCTCTCTCAGGGTCACCATCAACATTAGCTCTAAACTCTTCAGCCCCGTGTTTATAGATCTTGTCAACTGGAGGCTTATTCAATCTTACAAGCTCTACTCCTTGAGGAGCTGTAACATCCTGAATTTATGGGCTTGTGCATTTTTGTGTAGTGCATGCTTAAAATATTAATATGAGAATTTGAGGTACAAAAAGGGGGCTCAGGTTTAGAGCTGAGGCCTAGATTAAATATTCTGTTTAGACATACTTGGGTTTAAAATAAAGTTTTAGTAGTTTAATTGGTATATTGGGCTTGTGGCCTAAAGGAAAATGGTGCCACTAAGAGGAAGAGGAGTTGGCATCACTTGTGCATGAGGAAGGCCCAAATTGTGGTTGCTTGAAGCCCAAGTTTTAGGGCTAAAATTCAGCCCTTAAATGAGCAAGGGGGAGGGACGGCACAAGGCTAAATTTTAGGGATTTTATTGTGTGGATAATAAGTAGATAAAGGCTATTTTTGAGGAGATAATAGATCAAAGATAGGAGCCATCTTTAAGTGTTTAATGCTAGCCGAAACTTTGAAGAATTTGAAAAGAAAGGGGCATTCGGTTTTGGCTTAAGGTGTATGTGCCGAAATTGCTAGCAAGTTCTCATCATTCTTCTCTTTTCTCTGCCGAAATTCTTACTCCATTCTTGCTCTTTTCTCTTTTCTTTTTCTCTTTTCTCTTGGCCGAATCTCTCTATCCACTCATTGCTTATATTTTTCCCATTCCTTGTTCTTCTAAAAAGCCGAAATCACTAAGATCACATCTCCTGAAGTTGCTGAATTTTCTTCAGTGGAGTTTACTTGTCCCAAATTTTGAAGGAAACAATAGGTAAGTGTCGATTTCAGGATTTCAAAGTTTTTTGGCTTTTCAAAGTCCCTAGCCTAATGGCTATTTAGAAACTAATCTCTTATTTCTCCCTTATTTTTGGCATTTTGGGAACTGAAGAGGAGTCAATCGCATAGATCTCTAAGTCATAAGTTTAGTAATACTCGAATCGTGGGACTTTCGGGATTTCAAGGTAAGGAAATCTATTGATTTTAGTGTGTAAAATCGGGTAGAACACTAACCATGGCCGATTATAGGAGAGGCCCTATTTTCACATCTTTTCGACTTTTCGAGCAAAGTTGTAGATCAGTTTAGCAAGGGTATCGGCATTAATCAGGTGTGTAACCTTCCACACTATTAGATTGATTGTTAAGATATATATATAAATCTGCTATATTTTGTTAAATGCCGAAATCCCGGCATGACAAGTGAAACCCTGAAAAGGGTAGAGGCTAATCATCAGGTTAGTAACTTCTGTTATTCTTCAGTGAATGTACCTGTTAAAACGATATGCTTTATATGTCAAATTCTTTGTATGCTAGGGGTTGGGTGATTGATAGGGGAAGTGATCAGTTCTGGTAGCGTATGCCATTTCAGCCTGGTGACTCTGTCACAACTCTATTTCCGGTGGCTTCTGCCATTTCAGCCTGGTGACTCTTTCACAACTTGAAGATGAGCAGCTAACTGCAGCATGACTGCCATCGATGGTGTGTAGCGGTGTGGGTTGATTGTAGAAATCCCCAATGGTGTGATTGGCAGGTAAGGGTGGCGTGTAGCGGATGGAAACCTAGGATCTGGGTTGGGCTTGCATAATTTCTGTTATGTTATATTCTGTTATATATATTCTGTAGGGCTAAGGCCCAAATCTAGTGGTGCATGAGGGTTGCACATTGAGTCTCGCGACTCACCCTTTTATTTTAACAATTTCAGGTGACATTTAGCGCGTTGGACCGGGCTGGAGAAGAGAGCAAGGTGGCCATGCAAAAGAACATTTGGATTTAGCAAAAAGACTTTAGTTTATTATTTTACATTTTTATTTAATGGGTTTAAAATCCCGTTGTAATAAGGCCATGTGCCACTAGACTATTGTTTATGTTTTTGGGTTTATGTTGGGTTTTATTATTAGACATTTTAAATTATGTTTTAAAAATTAAACTAAGACATGTACAAGATTTCGGTTTTTATTTAAAACTCACCAAGGCAATTTATAACTTTATATCTTATATAACTTAATAAACTATTAAATTTTCAGTATTAACGATTAAACCTAGTAAATATTTTCCAAAACGCGACATGTTTTATAAAATTACTCAAGTGACATACCAGATCCGGTTGTAGTGTTTGGGCCGGTTTTGGGGTGTTACAGGAGCTCTAGGTACAGGTTGGGGATTAAAAGGAGTGGAGGTTGTTGAGAAGCCGGGTTCGTACGAATATATTAAGTGAACCACACATTCACCATTTGGAAGAAGGCTTCTTTAGCCTCTCATCCCTGGCTACCCGCCACAGGTCTAGAATAAGTTAGTGCTGTTCCTTGCGCGGGAGCAAGCGCATTACTCTCAACCTCATCAGCTATAGCTTTATTGGGATCCATTACTATATGCAAACACAGTTTAAAACATCAGGAGTCGTTACACTATCACAGTTTATATATGGCATGCATAGCTAGACTCTTACACACCTACGTTAGTCCTAAAATCGACTAAATCGTAGCTCTGATACCAATAAATGTAACACCCTTCACCCGTATTCAACGCCGAAATAGGGTTACAAGGTATTACCGACCAATTCACAATACTTATAGTATACATTTATGCAACAATAAGCATTTTTTCTCATCAATCATTCCACAGAATCACATTGTCCCTTACAAGGGCCTACGAGGCCTTAAACATGCTTTAGAATTGATTCGAGACTAAACTGATGTCATACAAAAATTCTGGACACTTAGTAATTTTTCATGTAAACAAGGGTCACACGCCCGTCTATATAGACGTGTGCCTCACATAGCTAGTAGGCACGCCCGTGTCTCAAGCCTTGTGAAAACAGGGCATACATATTAACTTAGGTCACATGGCCAACCACACGCCCATGTGTCTGGCCCGTGTACCCTTCGAAGTGGCTACACAAGCCTGTGTGCCAGATCGTGTGTTAGGCCTTGCCAAAACTGTAGGGTATACTAACTTGTGCAACACGGCCTAGTCACATGCCCGTGTGCTAGGCTGTGTGCCATTTAGGGGGTATACTGACTTGTACCACACGGCCAGTTACTTGCCCATGTGTGAGACCGTGTGGAGCATACTAACTCAATTTAATTTCAACACCAGAGGACACACGGTCATGTAATTTGACCGTGTGTCATACACGGCTGAGACACATGCCCGTGTTTCTGTCCGTGTGGACAAAAATGGGCTACTTTTCAAGCCATTTTGCCATCCAATTTGTACATACCTACACTAGCACAAATGGTTCCTATTCAAGGCACTAATATGCATCCAAAAGCATCAACCAATGTTCAAATCATAGCATGCCTTTACCATCAATATAATTTATAGATATGCTACAATTTGCCATCTAATTTCATACCTAATTCACATATTCAATTCAATCAACTAAATCATTCCATATATACATTCTCAAGCATCAATTCTCAAGAACTTAGCTTCCCAAATTACCTAATATCATTTAGCATTATAGATTCAACTTCAATCACACAATATGGATCAATTTACCAAACACAAAATAGAACCATTTACACATTTATAAACATCATCAAATACATTATCATAAGACAACTCAAATGGCTCAAAATACATGTTCATCTAACATACCAAAATGACTCAAGCCTAAACATGCCATATACCATATATACACAATTCAAAAGTGCCAAGTAGATGGTTGGATAGTGTGACGTAGACTCTGACGATCCGCGAATCCAAGCTAGCTTTGAATTCACTATAAAACATTGGAAAAAAAACAAAGTAAGCTTTAAAGCTTAATAAGTTCGTACTAAATATACTTAACAATTCATAAAATACAAATCATAAATTTGAACAAGTTAATGTATAATTCATGATAATATCAAAACTTCCATAAGCTTATTCATATACTTATATGCAAAGGCATAACCATTTCTATTTGAACTTCATACTTACATGTACATACCTGTACAAATTCATAACGAATTCATACCTTCCCGCAACACTGTCTAATACTCGATGTTTTGCACACTAAGTGCCATCGCATAGCTGAAGCTATTATAGTTTCGCACACTAAGTGCCATACTCGATGTTTCGCACACTAAGTGCCATCACATAGTCGAAACTATTATAATTCCTTACACTAAGTGCCATCGCATAGCTGAAGCTATTATAATTCCGCACACTAAGTGCCATCGCATAGCCGAAGCTATTATAATGCCGCACACTATGTGCTAAAGATAACCAATTTGTCGTCGAACATGACCGTAGTCATGTACATACAATTTAGGCAATAACAAGGCATTTAAAAGCATAATTGTAGCAATGTTTATCACGTACGAACTTACCTTAAATGCTAGAACGGCAAATCGAGTCGTTTAGTCGATTACTTTTGTTTTTCCCCGATCTAGATCTAAATTCAGCTTTTCTTGATCTAAATGTATTCAAAATTAACTTATTCAATCATCTATTCATTCAATTTAGTCCAAAACATACTTTAAGGCATATTTACCCTTTTACCCTTAAACTTTCACATTTTTTACAATTTAGTCCTTATCGCATTAAATCACAAACTCATACAATTTAATCCAAATTCATGATAGCCGAATTTCACTAGTGTCCATGTTAGACCATATTTCTAATTTATTTCACATTTTAACCACACATTTCTCACATTTCACACTTTAGCCCCTAATTTGCATTTTCACCAAAAATCACTTAACAAAAATTGTTTAACTAACATCAAATGTTCATAATTATCAGTAAACATCAAAAATCATACTTATTCATCAATCATCTTGCAAATTAGTCCCTGGGCTAGCTAGAACACAAAGCAACGATCTTAGAAACATAAAAATCATTAAAAATGGATTAAAATTGCATACCTAATCAAAGGACTTAGGGTTGCCAAAACTTAAACTCCCATGGCTGGCATTCTTTCTTAATTTTTGGTTGTTAATATGATAGTGGAAGATGATACTTAATTTGGTTTTTGTTTATTTTAAGTTTAATTACTAAATTACAATTATATCTTTAGTAAATACTTGTTATTTCACTACATGCCAAACCATCATCATCCATTAACTCACTAATGGGTTAATTATCACTTAAGGACCTTAACTTTAAGGTTATATAGCTATTAGATACTTTTAGCTAATAGACCTCTACTTTTACACTTTACGCGATTTAGTCCTTTTTCTCAAATTAACCAATTGAACGATAAAATTTCTTAACAAAATTGTCACACCAACATAATATCATACTGCAAACATGAAAATAATAATAAAATAAATATTTTGACCTCAGATTTGTAGTCCCAAAACCACTATTTTGATTTGACTAAAAACAGGCTGTTACACGTACCTTGTTCTGAAAGCGATTTTCGGCACATTTGACTCTTTTACTCTCAACTGATAGTAACCAAATCTCAAATCTATCTTCAATAACATTGTCGCTCCTTCTAGTTGGTCAAATAAATCATCAATCCTTGGGAAAGGATACTTGTTCTTAATGGTTAACTTTTTGAGTTGTCGGTAATCTATACAAAGTCTCATAGTCCAGTCTTTCTTCTTTACGAACAACACTAAAGCACCCCAAAGAGAATAACTTGGTCTTGCAAAACCCTTATCTGTCAAATCTTACAACTGAGTCTTTAACTCTTTCAATTCGGTCGGAGCCATTCTTTATGGAGCAATAGATATCGATGAGGTCCTTGGTATTAAGTCTATACCAAACTCAATTTCTCTAACTGAAGGTAACCCAGGTAACTCTTCCGGGAACACCTCCGGGTATTCACGAACTATCGGCACCGATTCAACTTTCTATTTAGATTCTTCTATATTCAACACATAAGCAAGGTAAGCTTCACTGCTTTTTCTTACATATCTTTAGGCAGTCATCGAAGAAATCATAACAGGTAATTCACCCGACTCATCTGAATCAATCCAAAGAATTTCACCATTTTCACATTACAGTTCAATAATCTTTCTTTTACAGTTCACTATGGCATCATGCAATGTTAACCAATCCATACCTAAAATAACATCGAGTTCATCAAATGGCAACAACATTAAAACAGCCAAAAAATAGTTACCTCGAATCATCAAGGGACAGTTCTTGCAAACTTTATAAACTAAAACATGTTTGCCTATGGGGTTTGACACTCTAATCACAAATTCAGTAAACTTAACACGCAAGCTCTTACTAGCTACCAATTTCACACATACATAAGAATGTGTCGATCCAGGATTGATCAATGCAACTACATTAGTATTCAATAGAGAAAAAGTTCCAGTGATAACATCGGGAGATGTCGCTTCTTCGTGAGCACGGATGGCATAAGCTCTAGCAGGTGCTCGAGCTTCGGAGCTCACAATTGTATCCTTCATCACACCTTTACTACTAGATTCATTTCCAGTATTTCTCGGGGGCCTACCTCTATTAGCAGTATTATTGGCCTCACACTCTGAAAATTTTCCCTCTCATCCATTTTAGGACAATCTCGGATAAAGTGCTCTTGAGAGCCACACTTGAAACAAGCCCGGTCATTCATCCTACAGTCACCGGGATGTCTTCTTCCACATTGTTGACATTCGGGTCTATTAGACTTTACAGTACCCACACTTGCCATCGAAATAGCTTGAGATTTAAAACTCGAATGTTGTTTCTCACAATCTCTACGTGAATACCCTGTTGAAACATTCGAACGAGAATACATCTCTATCGATTTCTTAGATTGAGATGGAAATGACTTACTCATCGGTCTTTTCCTCGAGTCTCTAGCTTTAAGATAAGCTTTTATCTTCTCTTTGTTCAATTCTTCGGCCTTACAAGCCTGTTCAACCAATACCACAAACTCTTTCAACTCTAAAATCCAGACTAACACACAATATCTTCAATCAATCCATCCTCAAATCTTTTGCACATAATAGCCTCCATAGTAACACACTCTCAAGCGTATTTGCTCAGTCTGAAAAATTCTCGCTCATATTCTGTCACTGTCATACGACCCTGTTTCAGCTCAAGAAATTTTTTACGTTTCTGGTCGATGAACCGTTGGCTAATATACTTCTCTCAGAACTCCTCTTGAAAGAAGTCCCAGGTGGCCCTTTCTCTAGGAACTACAGATACAAGTGTATTCCACCAATGGTATGCAGAATATCTCAGAAGCGAGATAGCACACTTTAAACACTCATCTGGTGTGCAGGACAACTCGTCAAATGCCCTGATGGAGTTTTTGAGCCAAAACTTGGCTCTCTAGGGATCATCATCCACATGCTTTCGGATCTTATCAATCGGGGGCTTATTCGTTCTTACAAAGACCATACCTTATGGGGCTATGGGAACCGGTCGAGGAATGGGTGGGGGTGGAGGAGGTTGGGCGTTCGGTTTTGTTCGAACAAATTTCGTATACCACTCATTCATCATATGGCTTCCCTGTCTCCTTCTCCTTGACTAACTATAGGAGGTCTACTATTAGATGGCACTGCCCCTTGAGTGGGAGTCGGCACATTACTTTTAACTTTATCAGTCTTAGCTCGATTCAGATCTATTTCTAAATGAAAACACAATTTAAATTTTTCAGGAGTCATTACACTATCACAGTTCATTTATGGCATGTATAGCTAGACTCTTACACACACTACATTAGTCTGAGAATTAACTAAACCGTACCTCTAATACCACTAAATGTAACAACCCTTATCCATATTCGACGCCGAAATAGGGTACAAGGCATTACCGAACTTATTCACAAGAAAACATTCAAAATCGGGACATGAATTTCCACTCAAATTTAAAACTTCTCAAAAACATTCATATCATCCCTAAAACAAGCCGACGAGGCCCAAAATGTGCATCGGAAGTGGTTTGGGACTAAACTGAGAACTTTTGAAACTTTTGGAAAACTTAGAAAAATTTTCATGTAAAAGGGGTCACACGGAAGACACGCCCGTACTTCAGGCCGTGTTCAAATTAGGGAGCATTTTGTTTATGACGTCATCATCAAATTAAGGTCACACGCCCAAGTCACACGCCAGTGTGCTTAGGTCGGGTGATCGATTAAATTTTCATAACTTTTCATAAAATAGGTGTAGACTTCACACGACCAAGGCACACGCTTATGTTCGAGGCCGTGCTGTCCACACGGCTGAGATACACACCCGTGTCTCTGCCAGTGTGCTCATTACTGAGCATTCTATTTTGCAACAATTAAGGTGCAGGGAACACACAGTCGAAACACATGCCCGTGGGGCAAACCGTCTGTCGCCCACGGCCTACATACATGCCCGTGTGTCTATCCGTGTGGGCAAATATAAGGCTATTTACCAAGCCCTTTTGCCACCCTTCCATGCACCAACCTACACAACAAAACATAGTACCAATCCAAGCATATACTTTCAACCTAATCAATCATACACAAGGCATCCACATATCATTTACATGCTATCATTTATCACATACAATCATCACATACTTAGTATCTCAAACCATGAAATTTCCTACATTCATGAAAACATTATCATCTCTATATATACTTAACCAATATTAGCCAATATCAAATAGCCATTTACAAAATGAATTATCAACTATTGAAGCCATCACTTATGGCCAAATCAATTATGACACATAACAAAAGACCAAGTCCCTATACATGCCATAACTCAAAATGTTGAAAACATAAGTACCCAAAATGATAATTGGATAGTGTGAATGAATCTCTGACTGTCTTCGATCCCCAAGCTGGCTTGGTGACACTATAAGACAAGAGAAAGAGAAAGGGAGTAAGCTTTAAAGCTTAGTAAGTTCCTATGCAAATAATAAGTATCATACACACTTTAACGTATATTTAACATAAAGTAAATTAACATTAATGTCATTGCGAAATCATAATCAAGCTTAGCATAGATGTTATTAAAATCTTAACATCATAACTTACTCAATCGAACCAATCAGAGGTTTCATCACATATCGAGCTCATTAAGCATGAGTTTTATGTACGTACTTGTACCAACTTGCAACTTACCATAATCGTTCACATCATACAATAGTCTTTCACAACTTTACCGTTAACTTTCCCATTGAACCACTTGGAATACTAAAAGATACTCGGGAAATCTCACACACATAGTACCATAACAATGCCATATCTCAGATATGGTCTTACATGGGATCTCATATCGATGCCAATAGCCCAGCAATGGTCTTACACGTAATCTCAACTAACCCTAATGTCATGACATTTGTATCCTAAAAATTCCTAAGGTTCAACAAAGATTTTTTTCTCGCTTGTTGAACTTTTTCGAATTCATTCAAAGAGTAAGTCACAATTCACACAATAATAACACAATTAAATCATAAATAATAATGCATTATTTACATATGAACTTACCTCGGTACAAAAATATTAGAAATGGACCTAATCGTCAATAACCTTGTTTTTCCTCCGGTCAAGGTCTGAACCTCATCGTTCTTGGTCAATAATAGCGGATTTAACTTATTATTATCCACGTTACTCAATTCAGTCCAAAATCTTATTATGGCAAAATTACACTTTTGCCCTTAAACTTTGACATATTTATATTTTTGTCCCTAGGCTCATAAAATGAAATGTATCCATTTCCCTTGAATCCCAAGCCTAAGAAAACCTAAATCATGCTCATAACAGCCCAAATTTGTTATCAAATCAGATTTTTACTACCATTTTATAACTTTTTACAAATAAGTCCTTTTTATACATTTTCACAAAAAATCACTTAGTAAAAGTTATTTATTACACCTTAAACAATCAATATCTTCCATCAAACATCAAAATACATTCATGTCACACATGGGTAAATTTTTAAAAATGAACCCTACTTCAAAATAATGGTAGAAATAGGTAAACCGGGTTACAAGGACTTTAAAAATGTAAAGAGCATTAAAAACGAGGCTAGGATGAAATTACTATCAAGCTTGAATAGTGATAAAACCGTAGCTATGGAGCCCTTATGAAATTTGGCCAAGGTAGAAGAAAGATGAGCAAATTTTGACTTTATTTTCCCTTTTTATTATTTTACTAACCAAATGACCAAAATGCACTTTTTGCCAAACTTTAAAATTTTATCTCATCATGTCCATTTTTGTCCACTATCTTAATAAATGGTCTAATTATCATATTAGGATCTCTAGTTTAAAATCCCATAGCAATTAGACAACTCTAACATGTAGAACACAAGTTTTTCACTTTTTACAATTTAGTCCTTTTGACTAAATTGAGTGCTCAAACGTCAAAATTTTCGAATGAAATTTTCACGAAATCATTCTGTGAAACTGTAGACCATAAAAATATAATAAAAATGAACTTTTCCATGTCGAATTTGTGGTCCTGAAATCACTGTTCTGACTAGGTACAAATCAGGCTGTTACGCTGCATTTTCCAAACATGATTTTCAAACAATTGGCATCAGTGTAACCCCCTATATCCAACCTAGACATTATGGCCAAAATTCAGTAGTCACATTAATTCCGTACAAAAGGTCTTTCTATTTAAAACAATTATGTTTAAATCATTTTTATGAAAATTTTGAGTACTTCCAAAATAATTTATTAACATTGAAAAACATTTAGTAATACATGTTTAATTTGAGCAAATTCTTTAAATAAATTAGTTTTGTAACAGTCTGCTTTACACCCTAGTCAGAATAGTGGTTTCAGAACCACAAATCCTAGTCAGTATCATATTTTAATATTATTTTATGTGTCTTTGATATATGATTAATCATGTGTTAAATTTCCATAAGCTAATTTGTCTGTTCATGTGCTTAATTTGACAAAAGGATGGAATTGCATTAAATGTGAAAGTTGCTTGCTATTTGTTAAAGTATCATGTGTTGTGGCTTTGTTAAAATGGAGGTTTTGTATGGAAAATTAGTCATTTTTATAGATCGTGGATGACTATGGTCCATAATAACCTTAGAATTTATGTTTTGTGATTTTATATTATAAGGTTAAAATTGGAAATTGTTTGTTAATGAATTACAAAATGATTAAAACATGAAAATGGAATTATTTCATGCATTCATTCACCGAAAATCAAAAGAAAAGAAAGGTTTAAAAGCTTTCATACATTTGGCACATACAAGCTTGAATCAAGGTAATTTTTGACTTCGATTTTTGATAATTTCTACGTTTTCCCAATCGTTTAGAAAGCTACAAAACCCATGTATTAATTTTGTGTATTGACGATGTTTTTGAGATATTCCATTGATGATATGTTGAGCTTTGTGATGATTTATGGTGTTAAATGAAAGATTTGAGCTAGATGAACATACTTTGTTCTTGAATTTTTGATGAATTTAGCTAATTAGGGCTAAATTGAGAAAGCAGTAATTTGAAGGGCAAAATTACAAATTTGATGAAAAATATGGGCTTGTATGAGATGTAGGAACATTCGGCTAAGCATGAGTATGGGTTGATTTTGTGAATTTGATGTTTTGAGAAAAATGGAATAAATTGATAAATTGTGTAAATATGAGGGTTAATTTGCAAATAGCCCTAAATTTTTGTGTATGGATTCAATTGAATGAATTAGTGAATTAAAGGGTTAATTCTGAATATGTTTAGATCAAGAACCAAGAAAAACAGGCTTAGATCGTGGGAAAGCGAAAGTAACTGAGTAGCCGTTTCCATTCTGATAGATCGAATCCGAGATAAGTCACTATACAAATAAACGTACTTGTATGAATTTGTAAATGCTCATATGATTAATAATGATAATGAATGTTTATGAGATGTTGTGCATATGAATTACAATATAAGGTTGATATATCGACAATGTCCGAGAAGTCCCGTTCGAAGCTAGGAATAGATAGGATTAGCTATGTCATGACATAGGTATCTGTTCTGTTTTATCGTCTAAGACCACGTCTGGGACGTTGCCATTGATTTGAGATTTCGTGTAAGACCTCGTCTGGGATGTTGGCATTGATATGAGCTTTACGTGTAAGACCACGTCTAGGACACTGGCATCAATATGAGCTTTACGTGTAAGACCACGTCTGGGTCGTTGGCATCGATATGAGCTTTACGTGTAAGACCACGTCTGGGACGTTGGCATCAATATGAGCTTTACGTGTAAGACCACGTCTGGGACGTTGGCATCAATATGAGCTTTACATGTAAGACCACGTCTGGGACATTGGCATCGTATTGATTCGTGTAAGACCCTGTCTGGGACAGTGGCATCGATATCTGAGTGCATACAAGACCTCGTCTGGCATTGTACGACTATTCCAAGCTTTCTGAGTATCCTACTAGATTCCTAACGGTTCAACGGGCAAGTCTGTGATACGAATTGCAAATTCAAGTGATGATCAATTAAGTGAATGATTATCCGTTTCAGGTATGTTTCATACATACACTGAGTGTGTATAAAAAGGTAAGGACCTAAGTGAGTTTGATTTGAGGAAATGTACAATTGATTATGAGAATGTGAATGAGATACAAGAATAGTTATGTAAGAGTTACGTATATACATGTGATTCTTGAATTGATGAATGTGACAAATATGACCAAGGTTATGGTTTAATGTATTTATGAGAGAAATACACCATGAATATGAATAATGCCAATGGTTATATATGCTTAAATGGTGTACATGTTAAGTTTATTTGTATGTGAATTACTATGCTTTTGGAAAGCTTACTCTGTATGTGTGTTTTCTCTGTTTTATAGATCGTCAAAGCTACTGAAGGCTTGGGACCGTCAAGGATCATCATCACACTAAGAAACTCATTTTGGTACACTTTGGAAATGTATAAAGCTAGATATGGCATGTATAGGCTAGTATTTTGGTATATGTTGTTATAAGAACTTAGCCATGGGATTTGGCTAGAGATGAGTTGAGATTATGCATTATGATCATGATATATGAATCTTGTTTTGGCATGGCTAGTTGATTCATGAAATGATCAAGCTTTTGAGTTAAGCAAATGAATGTATTATACTTTTGTTATATGTTTTGGTCTTGGAAGTTGGCATTGTTGAAATGGTTATTGAATGTATAGATTGGATGGTTAATTGGTATGTTCTTGCTTGACATATGGGTATGAAATGAGTTGGTTGACATTGCTTGTAGGTATGACCCAAATGGGTGGAATTTTGGCCTTGAAAATGGCCTATAATGTCACACGGTCGTGGCACACGAGCGTGCCTAGTGACCGTGGGCTAAGTATATAGCTAGCACAAGAGTACACGGCCTTGGCACAGGGACGTGTCTGCTGCCTAGTAGCCGTGTGATTTTTGATAGGATCGACCATGGCCTGAGTATACGGGCGTGCTTAGTGGCCGTGGAAGATAAGTCAGTTTCGACCATGGGGAGGACACACGGGGGTGTCTAGCAGCCGTGGGAGGCACACGGCCTGCCTACACGGGCGTGTAACCCCTGAAACCTAGAAAAGTTTAAATTTTCCATAAAATTTTGAATGTGTTTCAGTTTAGTCCCGAACCGAATTTATAAGCACGCTTAAGGTCTCATTGACCGTATTAAGGGACATTACGTTTTAGATTGATGGATGAATGTATGAATTTCTGTAAGTGTTTTTCGATCTGTCCGGTAACGCTCCTAACCCTAATCCGGCGACAGACACGGGATAGGGGTGTAACAAGTTTAATGCTTTTAAATGTCTCAAGAAGGAAACTTGCAATATCAATTGAAAAATGTTACTTACAAATAATCTATATGTAAACAATTTGTAGCGGACTTAATAATACTTTAGAAAACTTTATATTTGATATTATTTAAAAATGGGTAAATATTTTAAGTTCTAAAATCAATGACTAATATGTTTAAAAATCAATTGTTTATGCATGCATAATAGTTTTTACATCAAAATTATAAATAATAAAAAACAATCAATAGTCCATTGTCCAAAAACAAACCCAATGAGTTTATAAAGTACTTTGTTCAAATTTAATCCAAGAGGCTCATCCAAATGTTGTATCCAAGTACTACGCACGAGTATTATCTGAAAAGTTTATGAAAACTAAAAGAGTGAGTTATACGCTTACTGTGAGTTTTATATCATGCTAAACATCAAATATCACTTTAAACATTACAATAATATTTCTATACACATAATAATCAAAACTGCAGACTTTTATGCACATGATTATATCAATGCAAATTTTCATAAGAACAATTATGCATATTTTTCAAAACATCCTACCCATCACCATTACACACCAAAAAGAGTTCCTCAGAACTCATCCATCTGAAACACACCAACACATATGTGGAAAAAGCCACCAAAATCGCAGGCAAGCTATTGAAACACATATGTGGATAAACCACCAAAAAGTTACAAATTGTTAAACTTCCACACCTTCTCCTTACACATTGTCCCAACACAATGTAATGCATCATGGGATGCAAATTCATTACCAAAACAATAGGCATGATAAACATGCATTCATGTACAAATTCAATATTGATAGTCATGGTAGCCCATGCTGTACAAAACGAACATATAAACCATGATATCACATAATATGAGATTATAATAAAATCACAAAATGGCACCATATAATATAACATATCAATAAGATTTAAGTAAAAATAACTTACCTTGAATCCACATAATCACTCACGTGATATTTTGTTATGTTTTATGTTTACAAAAAATATTTAGTTAACCATAACCAAAATCATCACATATTAAACTTGAATAAAACACACACCTTTTGTGATCCAAATCGTAAATCCTAATTGAACTCGTACACCTTCGATCCAAAAGAGTTGAAGTTGATTTGCATCGAATGAAATCATATTTGTTAAGTATTTCCTTAACCCTGATAAAAGAATTAACTACTCCTCAAACTTATAGCACTTACATTTTATTTCCAAAAGCCCAAAAGAACCGCTTCTAATGTTAATGATCAAAATTGATATGAAGATCTAAGATTGAAGAAAAAGAATTAATAAATAAAATAGAATTACCATGATAAGAAAATATGATAAGTAGAATTGAAAATAAGAGATAGAAGAATAAAAAATACTTTTAGTTACCAATAGTTGTCAAGGGCCGCAAATGATGAAGAACACACAAAAAATAATTGTAAAATTCAGCAATATGAAGAAAATAGAGAGTATAGGTGATAATTAAAAGAAGAAAAAGAAGAGAGGAGAATAGTTATAAAAGAAAATGTGTTTTTTTAGGTGGTGCAAGGGTTGTGATATAGTGGTGCTATAGTGGTTGTGTGGTGTTATGATAATGGTATGGCTGTGCTATGGTGGTGAAGTGGTGGTTTGGTGGTGGTAGTATCAAATTATTCAAAAAGAAAAGGTAAAATAAAGAAAATGACAAGGAAGAGCGACCAAAAGGGGCGACACGAGATGGTGAAAAGGGAGGAGCAAAAAGAGAAAAGATGAAACAAAATTCAGAACAAAAGAAAAGTGATGGGAGAGTAGGTATGATGTCAAGTAGTCCGCATTCACCCAATCAATGCATTCAAGAGTGGACAAAGGTGTTAGAGAGAATTAACAACAATTAGCTTTGGAAGTTACTCTTTGTTATTTTGAAAATAAAGAGTTATTAACCACTTGAAATGGGAGTTATAAGCACATATATGGATGATTTTGCACGGGAAGAATGACCAACTTTGTTCAAATATTTAGTAAAAGATGATAACATGAGGATTAAAGTTGGTTCACTTAGGAGTTACTTAAGGTTCTTAACCACTAGACCAGTTCAAATGCTTGTTAATGAAATAACAACAACAACTAGAATTTTGGGGTGTGACAATCAGAGCCAGGTTATGCTCTATCTATAAGTATAAATAGATAATCAAAATAAATTTATCCACTTCTTAAATGATTTGGTTACATAAAAAGTGACATTCTTTAAATTTTATGCACGTTTTGAGTTATATATGGGAATGGATACAATATTATATTTTTTTTTATTCGTCAAGGTTGTGGTTCTTAAGAAATAGATTGTGGACTATCATCTCCACGTAGGACTATTTTTTTTTAATTCATAGAATTCTTGTGAGATGGAAACAGACATAGGACTTAAATGTAAGTTTTCTAAAAGGAATCCATAATAAGGAAAAGATGAAGCGATGGCAGTTGAAGACCCAAGGAATGCCTTGTGGTGAAAAACTATGTAATTTTATTTTTTTTCATTTATTTTCTAGAAATAAAACCAAGGAAACTTTGGCTAACAATTTTATTTTAATTACCTATCTCCTTATATATATGTTTTATAATTGTTTATAATATTTATATTATGTAATACTATAATTTTGATATATATATATGTGATGATCCACAATTGACTGATTAAAAATAAGAAGCGTGGTAATGAGAAGGTGCATGTCTAAGATTGGCTCTAGCTAGGAAAGACTTAGTTTTTAAGCGGTCAAATTTGACTCACCTCCCTTTCTTAGGACCCTACCTGGTGCACGGTTCACATTCACTTCTTCGATTTTTCCCTCAAAAGAAAAATCGTGGATAATCAAAATTGTTTTATGATTGATTGATTCTTGTGAATAAATGAATGTGAATATTATAAATTTTTCATAGCATGCCATGCATATATTGGAAGCATGTCATATAGATTAGGTAAGAATTCCACTATGACTATTGTATGAACATTCTTGAAATATGAGATAAAAAAACCTTGCATGTTATTTTAAAATATTGAGTTGGAGAAGGCCCTTGAACAAGACCTACGGTCTCAACCGATGGTCCTTAAGTGATAGCATGATAAAGTTTTGAGTTGGTTCCTACCTTCGCCACATCCCAAGGTAAACTTTATCATATGGGTTCACTAGATGAGATTTCCTTTTAAGGACAACTAGTCATGCAAGACTCTCAGTGAGATTGTCCCAAGATGACTCACAAATGAAAGCGTGTTCATGGTAGGTGTTGAGTCAATGGTTACACACTCAAGATCTTCTCTTATTAAATAGTTTCGCAAGAAATTTTATTTAACCTAGAGATGATGGCCAAATGTTAAATGATCTTTGGTTCATATGGAGTCTTGAGAATTAAGATTAAAGAAATAATTGGATGTAATCCATGTTCTTGCTAGCTAATAAAGGGACCCCTAGGCGACATGGTTTATGGGTGTGAAAATTATCATAGTAACGGAAAAATGTTTTTTCAAGGTTTTAATAAAAGACACATGCATCATACTACATTGATATGTTACTAAAACGAAAATATTTGCTTAATACAAATATTGTAATTAGTGAATCTTTATTTTTCCAGTTCAAATATGTCTCCTACTCCTTTTATTACCATTCTTACTGAGAATAAATTGAATGGGGATAACTTTCGAGAATGAAAATAGAATTTGCTAATAGTTGTCAACTGTGAATGAAAATAGAATTTGCTAATAGTTGTCAACTGTGAGAAGCACAAAGTCATTCTTGATGAAACATACCCTCCTGAGGCACAACCCAAAGTGAGAAATCACTAGAGAGATACTGACTCGATTTCTCAATATTATATGTTAGTGAGCATGAGTAGTGTGTTTCAAAAATAACACAAGATATTTTCATATTTCCAAGAGATCATGACAAATTTGGAGGATTTGCTCAAAGGCCAAGTTACATTGGCTCGATAATTCGCTATTACAAATTTGATGAACTCTCAGCAAAAACCCAACATTCCAATCAAAGAACATATGCTTAAGTTTATGGGATTCTTTGCCGAAGTGGAGGACATTAATGTTGAACTAGATGTGAACACTCAGATTGAAAGAGTGTTCAAATCCTTAACCAAAGAGTTTGTTGATTTTAGGGCTGCTTAGAACTCCCAACAAGGTGTTTACCTTAACTCAACTCATGAAGGAATTACACTCTTATGAGTTGGTGCTGAATGGTGGTAAACTGGTTAAGGATAAACATGAGGCAAACATAGCTGTGGTCCTCTTATCCTTTTAGGGGAAATAGAAAACTAAGGGAAAGAAGAAACCGAATAAGTCTTCGATTCCACCTTGTGTGGATATGAATGAGGTTAAAAAGTCAAAAGATCCTAAAAATATAAAATGTTTCTTCTATAACAAGAAAGGGCATTTCAGATCAAACTGCAATGAGTATTTGGAGTACCTAGCCAAAAAAGGCAAAAGTGTTAAACTCTTTGTGGTTGAAGCTTGCTTAGTGGAAGAATCAATTGAAATTGGGTAATTTATTTTGGAGCCACTAACCATGCGTGTGTTTGCTTAGAGAGGTTAAGCGAAACGAGAAGTCTATATGACAAGAGCCTCTTGTTGCAGATCGGAGATGAAAGTTATGTTTTAGCCAGAGCAGTGGGCGGAGTTATTTTACATTTGATAATTTTAGGAAGATTATTTTAAAGAATGTATTTTATGTATCTCATATTAAGAAGAATTTAATTTCTATAGCGTGTTTATTTTATGACAGTTATACCGTGACAATTAATAAAGGGATTACTATTCACAAAAATTGTTCTTTAATTTGTAATGGATGGATGGAAAACAATATCTACTTTATCAAACCAAATAACTACTCGATGCTTGAAACTGAATAAGTGAATAAAAACTTAAAACTTCTCACTCTAATGAGGGGTACCTATGGCACTTAAGACTTGGTCATATTAACCAAGAAAGAATCACTAGACTCATGAAAGATGGTCTCTCGAGCATGCTTAAGGAAGTTAGTCTTCCACAATATGAATCTTGCTTAAAAGGTAAAATGACTAATAGGTATTTTAATGTGAAAGGTACAAGGGCCAACTAGCCTTCAGAATTTGTGCACACTGATGTATGTGGTCATATGAGAATCATTGCCCAAGGAAGTTTGTAACACCCCAAACCCAGCCTAGAAGTCAGGCCCAAATCTGGCGTGTCACATTGAAGAGTTTTTCGAAAACCATGCTTTCATTAGAAACCCTTCTTAAAGAATTTAAAACTTTCTGCCATGTAAAACCTCATATTTCATTTTCTTATCTTCAAAACGTAGTTTATTAAAAGTCATTCTCTTGCAAAAATATTATTACTTTCAAAACCTTGTTTGTTGCGAAAGTTTGATTCAAACATTTACGAATACGTGATATTTTGAAAACAGTGGTTATAGTTTTAAAAACCCATGTTTAACAGACCAACAGTTTGTAATTTAAAGAAATACCAAATAAAATTTAAAAAGAAAAACCCAATGGCCTTATTACAAAAATTTTTACCCAATAATTAAAATAAAATAAAGATAAATTTACTAAGTTCAATTTTCAAACATGTCGGTCGTGTGGCCACCTCTGAGTCCCTCGCAGCTCCAAATCCTCTACGACTGGGGATTACCTGCACGGTTAAATTAAAGGGTGAGTTACGAGAACTCAGTGTGTAATCCCCTATTATGGTCATCGTCTGGGCCTAAGCCTTACTCGGTAACAATCTAGGCCTAAGCCCTATATCATATCAATGTGATGAACATGCAACCCAACCCAATCCGGCCAAACTCTCCACCCGTACCAGCCATCTATCCATGTGGGGACCAAGTCAACCCACCCAACCAACTATCCAGTAATGCAACCAAGCTGCTAATAACGGTAATCGTGGCTGAGCCACTAGAATCAGAACATGTGGTGATGCCACTATAACGGTACTTCCTCCAATCAGAAAATCCCAACCCAATGCACTATGTTATGAATGCAGTGTATCACAATCATATACAATTATAAAACATCATACATACATAATTTAACTATCACTAAGGGTATAACCGTCATTTAGGGGTAAAACGGTAACTTCGCCCATAGGGGGTATTTCGGGAATTTACCCATCAAGGGCAATTCGATAATTTACCCTTGGAGGGCATTTCGGTAACTTACCCACCAAGGGTAATTCGGTAATTTACCCATCAAGGGCAATTCGGTAATTTTACCCACCAAGGGTAATTCGGTAATTTACCCCCTAGAGGGCATTTCGGTAACTTACCCACCAAGGGTAATTCGGTAATTTACCCATCAAGGGCAATTCGATAATTTTACCCACCAAGGCCTATAACAGCCTTTTCAAAGGCCTACTGTCGCCTCGAGTGACATAGATTCCATTTCTGGTCAAAACGGTGCAATTGCGCCTAAAATCACATTTTGGCCCAAACAGGCCCACACGCTCGTGTGGCCCAAACAACCCATTTTCGGTCTCGGTTCTTCAGACTTCGCAGTCTCATCAATCGTCTAGCACTTACCACAGATTTTGTCCTTGTGGGCCCATTAGCCCATTAGGCCCACTTAGCCCACTTCGGCTCAACCAGGCCCATTACAGCCTCAGTCCCACGCGAGAGTTTGATACACTCCCAACAGTCTATCGCCAACAATATTGACTCGATTTATCTCTATGAGCACTCGCACGTTCGGGAGACCTCAATTGTCGATACTCTGGCTTTTCGGTATTTCGGCTTTTAGCCGATTCACAGCACGTACCATATCAGAATGAACAGTGGTGTGACATTACACACCTGTTATGGGTTGTAGGTTGAAGCTCCCAAGATTGAGTACCTATGAAAACAATAGTTCCAATCAATTAGCCTCAACCCTTGAAACCGTTAAATCAATCTGCACTATTTACCACCAGACAAGAGATCTCCTGTAAGGGAGGGATAATCGGCTCAAAACTTTTGCTAAGAATAACGAGTCCCTAGAACGTTCGATGAAAAAGAAGGTGTTAGTGATAAATATCTCCATGGTAATAGGGATGAAAGCCTTGCCAAAGAAAACATAATGAAACAAAAAGAACACCAACCCCAGATTCAGCTATAGTCAAACTTACCAACCACTTTCCGAGATTCGAAGGCTAAACGAACGGAGAGAAGGATATGCTTAGACTCTAATAGTTTCGGCCCTGCACTAAAAGGGTCAAGTTTAAGTGCTTCGGCTTATACTTTGAAGGGAGAGGAGAAGAATAATAAGAGAAAGTGGAAGTGTTGTATTCGGCTAGAGAAAAACCGAAAAGAGAAAAGGGATTCAGTAGCACACGAACAGTAATCGCGAGATGATTTTACGAGGTAAAACAAATAATATGAAAGGGAAAGAAAAGAAAGTGAAGGTAGACGCTTATCAATTCGGCAGTTAACAAGAAAAATGAAGGAAAAAGAAAAGATGAAGTAAAGGTGCATTCGACAAAGGTACAATGAGGAGAAAAAGACCTGCATGGAAACAAGATTGCTTGAGACGTCACTTCAGAAAAGGACTCGAAAGGAACACTTCAAAAATAAAGAGAGGTTTCGGTTTCTACACTTACTCAAAACAACCGAAAATGCTACCAATGACCCCTCCTCAGCCGAAATTCTCACTTAGCTAGACTCCCACTTTCGGCCAACACTCCCACACACATCACCTCCTTGATTTTCTCTATTTTTTCCTCCTACTATTGCTCACCTCCATCCATTTAAATTATTTGACGAAGTCTCCACTCCCCTTAAAGAGTTTGATCTGAACTCTGCTTCCTCCCCTCTCAAGTCACAAAATAAAAGCCTCTATTTGCAACTTGTGGGATTCGAACCCCACTCTCCAAGCCTCCCCAAACACGCCACTGCTACTGAGCTACAAGCTCATCTTGTGTCATCTTAATACACACCATTTTACTTAAGTTGTACTTTCAATAGCCCTCTCCACTAAAGGGCCAAAAACTAAAATTTTTCCAAGGCTCAGACTCGAACCCAGGCCTCCCTAAAACCCCCAAATACACTCAAATAGCCAGCTGAGCAAGCACAACATGAAATTATGCAAAAATTACAACCCCTAATTTTTGGAAAATTACAACTCTAGCCTCCTTAAAGAACTTTCAGCCTCAAAATTTACCTGATCAAAAGAGATGAGGGTATTGCTGTCGCATCGCCTCCTTAGGCTCCCACGTGGCTTCCTCTGAACCGTGGTTATGCCACAACACCTTGACTAACGAAATTGACTTCCTTCTCAGTACCTTAACATCATGATCCAATATCTGCACCGGTTTTTCCTCAAAAGTTAAATCAGGTCTTACCTCGATCTCCTTTACCGGTATTATATGTGAGGGATCAGAAAGGTATCGCCTCAGCATAGAAGCGTGAAACACGTTATGAATATGATTTAACTCAGCAGGCAGTTCCAGCTGATAGGCAATCCGTCTCATACGTTTTACTATCCAATAAGGTCCGATAAATCTAGGGCTCAGCTTGCCCTTCCGCCCAAATCTCAGAATCTTCTTCCATGGTGAGACTTTCAAGAAGACAAAATCTCCCACTGAGTACTCAATCTCTTTACGCTTTAAATCAGCGTACGACTTCTGCCTATCATATGCTTCTTTTAACCGACCCCGGATCAATTTTACCTTCTCCTTGGTTTCAGAAACTAGCTCTAGACCCAACAATCGCCGCACACCCCACTCAGTCCAACAAGTAGGGGTACGACACCTACGACCATATAACGCCTCGTATGATGCCATCTGAATACTGGATTGGTAGTTGTTGTTATAAGCAAATTCCGCTAAGGGCAGATAGTCTTTCCAACTACCCTTGAAATCAATCACACAGCTTCTCAACATGTCCTCCAAAATTTGTATTACCCTCTCTGACTGTCCATCAGTCTGCAGATGAAATGCTGTACTGAAATTCAACCTTGTACCCAAAGCTTCGTGTAACACTCTCTAGAATCGTGATGTGACTCTCCCACGGAAGCATAACACTCCCTCAATATTCAGCCCAAAATCCGCAGTCTCTCCCTTCTTCACCAGTTGAAAACGAGAAATCAACGATTCATCCCGCAACTGTTTTTATTTAATTTGACCAATCCAAGTCAGTTTCACCTGAAGCTCTGCTAATAGACTACCATCCTCAAACAGGTTGAGACAAGTGACCATTGCTCTTAAATTAGATACAACCTGAAGGCTCAATGCGTCTGCTACTACGTTTGCTTTCCCCGGATGATACTCAATCGATCAATCATAATCCTTAAGCAACTCTATCCATCTCCGTTGCCTAATATTTAACTCCTTCTGAGTAAGGAGGTACTTGAGACTTTTATGGTCGGTAAAAATGATCGACTTCTCCCCGTACAAGTAATGTCTCCAAATTTTTAGTGCGAAAACCTTTGCAGCTAACTCCAAGTCATGAGTGGGGTAATTCACCTTGTGCGACCTAAGCTGACGGGATGCATAAGCCACCACCTTACCCTCTTGCATCAGCACACAACCCAAACCCGTGTGTGACGGATCACAGTAGACAACAAATTCCCTTCCACCTCTGGCTGAATTAATACCGGGGCTTCAGTCAGAATCTTTTTCAATTTCTCAAAACTCTTCTGCTGTTTATCAGTCCAAACAAACGGTACTCCCTTACGCAGTAACTTAGTTAGAGGTGCAGCAATCAGTGAAAACCCCTCAACGAACCATCTGTAATACCCGGCCAGACCCAGGAAACTTCGAATCTCAGATACCGACTTCGATGGCTTCCAATCTAATTCTGCCTCAACCTTTCGAGGATCAACCCTAATCCCCTCAGAAGACACAACATGACCCAAAAATGTCACCTCATGCAGCCAAAACTCGTACTTGCTGAATTTGGCGTAAAGTTGCTTTTCTCTCAATATTTGCAGAATAATCCAAAGATGTGAATCATTCTCCTCCTCAGTTCTTGAATACACCAAAATATCATCTATAAACACCACCATGAACCGGTCTAAGTAGGGTAGGAAGACTCGGTTCATCATATCCATGAAAGTAGTTGGTGCATTCGTTAACCCAAACGACGACCAAAAACTCGTAGTGTCCATAACGAGTTCGGAATGTAGTCTTGTACACATCTGCTTCCTTAACCCTTAGCTGATGGTACTCCGATCTAAGACCTATCTTGGAGAAAACCGCAGCTCCTCGCAACTGATCAAACAGATCATTTATTCTTGGTAAAGGATATTTGTTCTTAATCATCAGTTTATTCAATTGATGATAATCAATACACATGCGCATTGACCCATCCTTCTTCTTCACAAACAATATCGGTGCTCCCCAAGGAGACACACTCGGTTGGATGAATCCTCGGTCTAGTAGCTCTTGGATTTGAGCCTTTAATTCCACCAGCTTCTTCGGTGCCATCCTATAAGGAGCGATGGACACCGGAGCCATTCCCGGTAGGAGCTCAATGCCGAATTCGGCCTCACGATTTGGTGGCAGCCCCATAAGCTCTTCAGAAAATACATTTGGAAATTCCTTTACGGTCTTGACATCCCCAATAGATAAACCCTTAACATCAGATGCGTTGACATAAGCTAGGAACGCCTCGCACCCTTTGCGAACCAGTTTCTCGGCCCTTAATATGAAGATTACATTAGAAAAGTAATTCATTCGCTCCACTATCACGACCACCTCCTCAATCTCCAAAGACTTCAGTACCATACGCTTAGCAGTGCAATCCAAATTCGCACGGTGTTTCACTAACCAATCCATGCCCAAAATGAGATCGAACTCACCAAATGACAGTTCCATCAAATCGCTGGAAAGACAACCCCTTGGACCTCTAGGGGCACATCTCTAAATAGTTTATTCACTCTAACCGACTGTCCCAGTGGACTAACCACTGACAATTCCCTATCAGCAAGTTCAAACTGTATACCCAATGTTCTCGACACAGTACATGCAACATACAAGTGCGTAGACCCAATATCAATTACAGCTATAAATGGTACATCATGAATAAGGAACATACCAGTTATGACGTCAGGTGCGTCGCCATCCTCTCGACGCCGAGTAGCATAAACCAACCCTAGTTGTCTCACCTCTGTATTACCAGACCTCTTCCCGGTGCTCCACGACCTCGTCCTAACCCATTTCCCCCTCTGGGTGGAACATGGCCTCTCGGTGGCTGCTAACCACCTCTCCCTGGTTGCACATAGCATTGACTTGTAGCTTGCATCTGAATGCGCCTTCAAGGACAGTCTCTGGATAGATGATCCTTGGACCCACATCTAAAACACCCCCGGTTCTTTCCAAGCACTCTCCCAAATGAGGTCTTCCACACTAAACGCAAGGCTGCGGTCGTCTAGCAACAACTGAAACCCCAGCTCGGGTTAGCCCAACAAACCTAGGCCTCTTCTTAGGCCCACTAGAAGAACTTGAGGCCCCAAAATTCCTCTTATTTTCGCCCCTTTCCTTCTCACGATTTTGACGCTCTGTGCGCTTCACATCCTCGGTAATCTTTGCTTTCTTAATCAGGACAGCAAAGTCTCTTTCCCTCTGCGGGGCTATCAGTACCCGCAACCCATCCCAAAGACCATCCTCAAACTGCATGCAAAGCTCGTACTCAGTCGCGACTATGCCCCTAGCATACCGGCTTAACCGCAGAAACTCTGCCTCATACTCTGCTACCGACCTATTCCCCTGAACCAGATTCAGAAATTCCTTTCTCCGAGTGTCCACATAACTTGCCCCGAGATATTTACCTTGGAAGGCCGCCTTAAAAAAATCCCATGTCACATGGTCGGCCTGCGTGCCTTCCCTCACGGTAAGCCACCATTGGTATGCCTAATCTCGCTGTAAAGACATAGCTCCTTTCAGCTTTTGCTCTACTGTGCAGTCAAGGTCATCCATGATTCCCCTCAACCGACTCTAACTAATATTCTGCTACGTTCGGGGCTACACCAGAGATGCCCCTAAAGATTTTCGCCCCGTTTGACCGGAGCCGCTCAGAAGTTGACCCTTGGGCCACTAACCCAGGACTCGCTCCAGCAACCCTTTCCAGAACCCGTAGCATCGCTTGGGATAGAGCATCATCCCCACCGACTCGGTCATGAGACCCTGTCTCTGTCACTAGGGATGCCGGCGCTACCCTTTCAGGCATATGTTATGATGCTGAGAATCCAGCCCTAGCATCGCGGCCTCTACCACGGCCACGTGTACCCCATCCGTGTCCTCTTTGCTCATATCGATGTAGCGTTTTTTCTAATTAAAAAGTTTTATGAATCAGCTTATAGTTCTCATCATTATTAACAAGTATTTTATGAAAAGTAGTAATTAGGGTTATTTTCGTATATTGTATTTACTACGGTTTCAGTCTCCTATAGTCTCAATTTCAACAACTAAAAAGTTTCAGTATACTAATATCCCTAATATTCTTGTAGTATAGACATTTCAGCCTATAACAAAGTATAGAGTCAAGAAACTTACGAATTTGGCATCGGAGACTCGGTGTGCCAGACTTCCAGTAACACTATCACTTTCCAACCAGAATTTTAACCGTTAAGAAAAATTTTAAAACCAATTCCACAGCCGAGTTTTGCAAATCGGGCTCTGATACCATAAATATAACACCCCAAAATTGGCCTAAAAGTTAGGCCCAAATTTAGCGTGTCACATTGAAGAGTTTTTCAAAAACCATGCTTTCAGTAGAAACTTTTCTTGAAAGAATTTAAAACTTTCTGCCATGTAAAACCTTAGATTTCGTTTGCTTATCTTCAAAACATAGTTTATTAAAAGTCATTCTCTTGCAAAAACATTAGTACTTTCAAAACCTTGTTTGTTGAGGAAGTTTGATTCAAACATTTGCGAATATGTGATATTTTGAAAACAGTGGTTATAATTTTAAAAACCCGCGTTTAACAGACCAGCAATTTGTAATTTAAAAAAATACCAAATAAAAGTTAAAAAGAAAAACCCAATAGCCTTATTACAAAATTGTTTACCCAATAATTAAAATAAAAATAAATATAAAATTACTAAGTTCAATTTATAAACATGTCGGTCGTGTGGCTACCTCTGAGTCCCTCGCAACTCCAAATCCTCTACGACTGGGGATTACCTGCACGGTTAAAAGAAAGGATGAGTTAGGAGAACTCAGTGTGTAATCCCCTATTACGATCACCGTCTGGTCCCGAGCCCATGCGGTATCAGTCTAGGCCTAAGCCCTACTCGGTAACAATCTGGGCCTAAGCCCTATATCATATCAATGCGATGAACATGCAACCCAACCCAATCCAGCCAAACTCTCCACCCGTACCAACCTTCTATCCATGTGGGGACCAAGTCAACCCACCAAACCAACTATCCAGTAATGCAGCCAAGCTGCTAACAACAGTAATTGTGGCTGAGCCACTAGAATCAGAACACGTAACGATGCCACTATAACGGTACTTCCACCAATCAGAAAATCCCAACCCAATGCACTATGTTATGAATGCAGTGTATCACAATAATATATAATTATAAAACATCATGCATACATCATTTAACTATCATTAAGGGTATAACCGTCATTTAGGGGTAAAACGGTAACTTCGCCCCTCGGGGGTATTTCGATAATATACCCATCAAGGGCAATTTGATAATTTACCCTATGGAGGGCATTTCGGTAACTTACCCGCCGAGGGTATTTTCGTAATTTACCCATCAAAGGTAAATCGATAATTTTACCCACCAAGGGTAATTCAGTAATTTACCCTTATAACAGCCTTTTCGAAGGCCTACTGTTGCCTCGAGCGGCACAAGTTCTATTTCTGGTCAAAATGGTGCAATTGGGCCTAAAATCCCATTTCGGCCTATAAGGGCCCACACGCTCGTGTGGCCCAAACAACCCATTTTTGGTCTTGGTTCTGCAGACTTCGCAGCCATATCAATCATCCAGCAATTACCACGGATTTTGCCCCTGTGGGCCCATTAGCCCATTGGATCCACTTAGCCCACTTCGGCTCAATAAGGCCCATTACAGCTTCAGTCCCACGAGAGAGTTTGAGACACTCCCGACAGTCTATCACCAACACTATTGACTCGTTTATCTCTATGAGCTCTCAGACACTCGGGAAACCTCAGTTGCTGATACTCGGCTTTTTGGTATTTCAGCTTTTAGCCGATTCAGAGAACGTAGCATATCAGGATGGACAATGGTGTGAGATTACTCACCTGCTATGGGTTGTAGGTTGAAGCTCCCAAGATTGAGCACCTATGAAAACAACAGTTCCAATCAATGAGCCTCAACCCTTGCTAAGACATCTCCATCAAATTGAAACTGTTAAATCAATCTACACTACTTACCACAAAACAAGAGATCTCCTGTAAGGGAGGGGTAATCGGCTCAAAACTTTGGTTAAGAATGACAAGTCCCTAGAACATTCGATGAAAAAGAAGGTGTTAGCGATAAATATCTCCATGGTAACAGGGATGAAAACCTTTTTGGCCAAAGAAAAACATAACGAAACAAAAAGAACACCAACCCCAGATTCGACTATAGTCACTGATCATGTCTGAAAGTCTTAAAATTTATATAATGAATGATCGAGCCTAGAAACTAACTATCACCATAATTGAGGCAAGTGCACCTATCGAACAGTAGTGTTGTTTAGTGGCAAGACCGGAATGTCGAACCCAACGGAACCAAAAGTACTAATACTAACTTTCTTTTTATTATTTAGCCTAAGAATTAAGTGAATTGTTGTTTAATCTAAAATTAACTAACTACTAAGCTAAGGATGCTAAGACACAGAGAATGAATTGGGGAAAATACTTTTGGGAAAGACCAATTGATTAGGATAATACCCGAGGAATAATCCACCTAGACTTCACTTGTTATTTAACTCTAAACCAGACGATTTATTCACTTGACTTGATCCATAGGATTCCTTAATTTATATTAATACCTCTCTCGAGGCTACTAACGTCGAACCCTAGGTTGATTAATTGAAATCTCTTTCTAATTAAAACCCCTAGAATTCCATTAACGCGATTTATGGACTCCCATATTAGGTTTGACCCTAATCCAGTAGATTTTTGTCATCCTGTTTCTAGGGTTGTGATCAACTTCGCTTAACTATGCTAGATCTACTCTTAAACAGGGACTTTTGCTCCACTGCCTAAGCACATCAATACTTGAATCAATATCTTGAAACATCAAAGAAAAAAAATTAAGAACACATAATTAAGAACAAATAAAGTATTTACCATATAGTTCAGAAAACAATAACAAGATCCGTCTTAGGTTTCATCCCCCGCAGGGATTTGAGGGATTTAGTTTATAATCATAAAAGAATACATCTAAGAAGAAAATATAAAACAAAACATAAGAAAAACCCTAAAACCACTGAAGGAAATTGAAGGAAAGATCTTCCGTCTTGATTATGACTCCGACTTCTTGAGATGAATCAACTGGCTTTCTTCAAGTAAATCCCACAATTCTGACCTCTCTGGCTTGGCTCCTAAGCCTACCTGGACACCCCCTTGAAGCTTGGCCTCTAGGGTGTTTATATAGGCTTTTGGAATGTCTTTCTTTGCCTCTAAGTACCCTATTCCAAATAGAATTTAAACAGGTCACGGTAGGGACATGGCAGTGTGGCACGCCGGTGTGAATCGAATCCAGGCCATGGCCGGGTCTACTAAAGAGGTACAGCCGTGTGGTGTGCATTTCGTGCTTCGGCCCATTTTCTCTGTTTTTTGCCCTTTCTCGTTCTTTTCACCTTCCGATGCTCTCTTAAGTATAAAACATGAAATTAAAGGATTAGGAGCACCAAATTCCACGATTTAGGGAATAAATCATCCAAAAGTATGCTAAATGTGGGATTAAAATATGTATATATTACAGTTTATCCGTCACACTTACCAACCACTTTTCGAGATTCGAAGGCTGAACGAACGGAGAGAAGCATATGCTTAGACCCTAATAGTTTTTGTCCCTACACTAAAAGGGTCAAGATTTAAGTGTTTCGGCTTATGCTTTGAGGAATTCAACAGCACTCGAGCAGTAATCGCGAGATGATTTTACAAGGTCATACGAATAATGTGAAGGGGAAAGAAAAGAAAGTGAAGGTAGAGGCTTACCAATTCGGTAGTTAGCAAGAAAAACGAAGGAGAAAGAAAAGATGAAGAAAAGGTGCATTCGACAAAGGTGCAATGAGGAGAAAAAGACCCAGATGGAAACAAGATTGCTTGAGACGTCACTTCAGAAAAAGACCCGAAAGGAACACTTCAAAAACAAAGAGAGGTTTCGGTTTCTACACTTACTCAAAATAACCGAAAATGCTACCAATGACCCCTCTTCAGCCGAAATTCTCACTTAGCTAGACTCCCACTTTCGGCCAACACTACCACACACATCACCTCTTTGATTTTCTCCAGTTTTTCCTCCTACTATTGCTCTCCTCCATCCATTTAAATTATTTGACCAAGTCTCCACTCCCCTTAAAGAGTTTGATCCGAACTCTGCTTCCTCCCCTCTCAAGTCACAAAATAAAAGCCTCTATTTGCAACTTGTGGATTCGAGCCCCACTCTCTAAGCCTTCCCAAACGCGCCACTGCCACTGAGTTACAAGCGCATCTTGTGTCATCTTAACGCACACCATTTTACTTAAGTCCTATTTCCAATAGCCCTTTCCACTAAAGGGCCAAAAACTAAAATTTTTCCAAGGCTCAGACTCGAACCCAGGCCTCCCTAGAACCCCCAAATACACTCAAATAGCTAGCTGAGCAAGCACAACATGAAATTATGCAAAAACTTCAACCCCTAATTTTTGGGACATTACAAAGTTAGGATTATTATGTGAATTTCATCGACAACTATTCTCGACATGGATATGTGTATTTAATGCACCGTAAATTCGAAACCTTTGATAAATTTTGAGAGTTTTGTGCAGAAGTGGAAAAGAAATTAGGTTTATTCGTAAAGAATCTTCGGTTTGACCGAGGTGGAGAATACTTGTCCAACGAGTTCTTAGGATACCTCATAAAGAATGAGATTTTATCGCAGTTCACTGCAACAGGCACTCCACAGCAGAATCGAATAGCTGAGAAAAGGAATAGAACCTTGCTTGACATGGTTCGTTCAATGTTAAGATATTCACAACTCCCTACTTCCTTCTAGGGATATACGGTACAAACAACTTGTTATATTCTGAATGATATGCCAACCAAGTCTGCTTGTAAGACACCTAATGAATTGTGGCATGGAAAGAAACTAGCTCTAAATCATTTTAGAATATGGGGTTGTACAGAAGACATTCTGGATAATAATGCAAAGAAGTTGGATGCACAGACATAATTGTGCATGTTTCTAGGATATTCGAAAGGAACAAAGGGTGGATAATTCTATATTCCAAAAGATCATACGATCAAATTTTCTACTCATGCTACTTTCCTCGAGGAAAGCTATGTGGACAATTTTAAGCCTCGCAGTAAATTGGTACTCAAGGAACTTTCAGGAGCTGTAGAACAATCACCAAGTTTAATTCTCGAAAAAGTTGTAGAAAGATGTAATAGCTCATTTTCAATGAAATCAGAATAGTGGTTTCGGGACCACAAATCCGAGTCAAAAAGAAAATTTATTTTAATATTATTACATGGTCTACATTATGATAGGACTGTTATATGAAAATTTTGATAAGAAAATTTTACCAATTACATGTTTAATTATAGAAAGGACTAAATTGCATAAAATGAAAAAGTTGAGTTCTAGTAGCTATAAGTATCAAATAGCTATGGAATTCAAAACTTGAGGTCCTTATATGGTAATTAGATCATTACGAGAAGTTAGTAGATATTTATGATAATTCATCCATGAAAAATTAGAAAAAGAAAAGGACTAAATTGGAATTTGAAATAAATAAAGATGATAATAGCCTAATATCATCTTATTTCATCATCTTCCCCAAATTACTTTTATGGAAACCCTAGCTAAGAGAAAGAACTTGAAGCAAGCTTAATTGGGTAAGTAATCATGTCCTGTTTTTAGTAATTTTTACATTTCCGAGATCGTAACAACCTAACCTATCTATTTTGGGGATCAATTTGTGAAGTTATCAAGGTATTAAAATTTTTCCATGGATGTATATGCTAAAATTTTGAAATTTATGGTAGAAATTGAAAGGTTGTTGATAGATAAACATGTAACACCCCAAACCTGACCTAGACGTTATGACCGGATCTGGCATGTCACATAGAAGGGTTGTTTTAAAAACCATGCTTTTGTTAAAAAGTTCGCATTCTTTTTGAAACTTCGATTTTATTGTTTGTGAGATTCGATTGTGCTTTTCAAGGTTCCTTGGAAAAACGTTATAGTTATTATTTTGTAGACAGCTTTGGTTATGAAAATTGAGTTTGGATCATTTACGGAAACATGATATTTTGGAAAACAATTACTAATTTTTTTAGGAAGACCCCCATTTAAAAACATATAATAGTAAGCAATCGGAAATAAAAGTTTAAAAGGAAATTTAGTCTAATGGCCTTTTTATAAAACAATAACCCAAATCAAATAATCTTGGAAATAATATAAAAACCAAATTTACTGAGTTTCATGAGGAACGACTCCGACGTATGGCCACCACCGAGTCCTCCGCAACTCCCAAATCCGCTATCACTGGGGATTACTTGCAATGTTATGGAAAAAGGGGTGAGTTCCAAGAACTCAGTGTGTAATCCTGATTCCAGTCACAGTCATGGTCTCCGTCTGGGCCTAAGCCCCATATAGTATCAATTTGGGCCCACGACCCCAAAGTCATGGTAATGCAAACAGAAAATGCAACCCAACCTAATAGTCCATCCGCTACACTCCACCCGTACCAGCCCTACACTCCATGTGGGGACCAAGTCAACCCACCCAACCCTATACTCCAAGAATGCAGTTGAGTTAAGATAAACGCAGCAAAGCCGCGCGATGTCGATATATGTGGCTGAGCCACTGAAATCAGTATATTGTGGCATAGCCACCAGTACAGAATATGGCAGGGCTACCAGAATACACTTCCTCCGATCATCGAACCCAACCCAATGTAATATGCCGTGTATGTCGTGGTCAATCATTACATGTGTATGCGAAATGGCCATGCTTAGTAACAGTCAATTCAACACATATTAACAGTAAATCAGACACACGTCCACAGTCAAGTCAGTTAAAACACAGTCATACAATCACAGTCAACTCAGTCAAATTCACAGTCTAAATCAATTATTTACCTACAACGGCAAAACAGACATTTACCCTATAAAGGTATTTTGGTAATCTTACCCCTTAGGGGTATTTTGGTAATTCTACCCTATAGGGGTAATTTGCTGATTTTACGCATCGAGGGTATTTCGGTAATTTTACAATCTGAGGGTGTTTTAGTAATTTCACAAATCAGGGGTATTTCGATAATTTCATAAATCAGAGGTATTTCGATAATTTTGTAATCGAGGGGTATTTCTATAATTTCACAAACTGGGGGTATTTCAGTAATTTAACAAACCGGGGCTCCTTCATTAATTTTGCAAACCAGGGGTATTTCAGTATCTTTGTAAACTAAAGGTATTTCAGTAATTTTGTAAACCAAGAGTATTTCAGTAATTTTGTAAACCAAAGGTATTTTAGTAATTTTGTTACCCCTCAGAAGGTCTACAGTCTCCTCGAGCGACTCAAGCATTCTAAACAGAGACAATGATGCGAATGGGCCTAAGGCCCATTCTCGGCCCAAATGAGCCCACATGCTTGTGTGGCCCATTTAGCCCAAATCTAACCACAAATATGAGATTCTCATGGTCTAATCCAACATCTACTACACAATCATACATCTTATTCATATGGGCCCACGGGCCCACTGGGCCCACTTGACCCCGTTTGGCCCATCGTGGCCCAAACAACATCAACCCACAAGAATACTCATTGTGGCATCGACTATCGCGTCGAAGCTCCCACACGTGCGCTCGCATGCTCGTGTGGATACCATCACCGTGTGACCAGCTTTTCGGCATTTGCCTCTCCACAGCTAGAGTAGGGCGCAATACACACCTGACAGGAGTCTGAAGCTAATTCGCACTCCGAATGCTCCTATGCCCAAACGCCCACCGAGGTATGCTTCCTCTCCTCATAGACAGCTCCATTTATAGCCAGCTTCACACCTTCCCTCTTGCTCGTTTTTCGATGTGCGATCCCTCCTTCAGTAGAGTTTATATCCAATACAACTCTGGCCGTCCAATCCGCAAAAATAAATACTCCCCTGCTTGTCATGAGATCCCTTGCTTCCTTGTAGCATCATTCCCTTGTCTCTTATGTGGCATCATTTGCCCCTAGAGCACAACATCTTTTGTGTCATTTTCCTCCACATTTTATCCTTAAAGCCTACCTACCAAGTCCCAAGGTTTTATTCACCTAAAACCAAAATTTTCCTAAAGCCCAAGTTTGAACCCGGGACTTCATAGAAGCCCCCTAACCTTCCAAAATCACTCACCTAAAAGGTCTAACTTGCATTGGTGCCATACTCTTGTTCTTAAGAATTCTAAGCGCTCCTACGCTCGAGGCCCAATGGACCCAATTCTACTAGGCCTAATTTTAGGGAGTTACAAATCTACCCCCTTAGAGAAATTTCATCCTCAAAATTTCCAGCTATCTAATAGAAGTTTTAACATAGGCTACCCTACCACGCTGCCGCTGCGCACTCTCATTCCAATAACACTAATACACTTCTAACCTAATCCAGAAACCTCTTCACCCAACCGAATATCTAACTACAGAAGCAAACAGGTATTTATCACACATACATACAATTTCTATATTAAAACGTTACATCCAACAAAACACACACAGAACAAATACTTAAAATATAGCCATTACAGCATATAACAATGCATAAGGTCAAGAAACTTACGGATTTGGTGCCAGAGACTCGGGTGCCATACTTCCAATAAAGATATATTTTCCCAAACCAAATTTCAAATAAACTTTGAAAAACATTTTCGAACCCATTCCACAGCCGAGTTTTGCTACCTGGGCTTTGATACCATAAAATGTAGCACCCCAAATTCGGCCTAGATGTTATGACCAGATCAGGCATGTCACATAGAAGGGTTGTTTTAAAAACCATGCTTTCATTAAAAAGTTCCCATTCTTTTTGAAACTTTGGTTTTATTGTTTGTGAAATTCGATTGTGCTTTTTAAGGTTCCTTGGAAAAACGTTATAGTTATTATTTTCTAGACTACTTTGGTTATGAAAATCGAGTTTGGATCATTTATAGAAACGTGATATTTTGGAAAACAATTACTAATTTTTTTAGGAAAACCCCCATTTAAAAACATAAAATAGTAAGCAATCGGAAATAAAAGTTTAAAAGGAAATTTAGTCCAATGGCCTTTTTACAAAACAATAACCAAAAATCAAATAATATTGGAAATAATATAAAAACCAAATTTACTGAGTTTCCTGAGGAACGACTTTGACGTATGGCCATCGCCGAGTCCTCCGCAGCTCCCAAATTCGCTATCACTGGGGATTACTTACAATGTTATGGAGAAAAGGGTGAGTTACAAGAACTCAGTGTGTAATCCCAATTCCAGTCACAGTCATGGTATCCGTCTGGGCCTAAGCCCCATAAAGTATCAATTTGGGCCCGCGGCCACAAAGTCATGGTAATGCAAACAGAAAATGTAACCCAACCTAATAGTCCATCCCCTACACTCCATCCGTACCAGCTTTACACTCCATGTGGGGACCAAGTCAACCCACCCAACCCTACACTCTAAGAATACAGTCGAGCTGCCAGTATAAACGCAGCAAAGCTGCCAGTATCAGTATATGTGGCTGAGCCATTGAAATCAGTATATTGTGGCATAGCCACTAGTACAGAATGTGGCAGGGCTACCAGAATACACTTCCTCCGATCATCAAACCCAACCCAAGCAATATGCCGTGTATGTCATGCTCAATCATTACACGTGTATGCAAAATGGCCATGCTTAGTAACAGTCATTTCAACACATATTAACAACAAATCAGGCACATGCCCACAGTCAAGTCAGTTAGAAGACAGTCATACAATCACAGTCAACTCAGTCAAATTCACAGTCTAAATCAGTCATTTACCTACAAGGGCAAAACAGTCATTTACCCTATAAGGGTATTTTGGTAATCCTACCCCTTAGGGGTATTTCGTTAATTCTATCCTACAGAGGTAATTCAATGATTTTACACATTGAGGGTATTTTGGTAATTTTACAATCTTAGGGTATTTCAGTAATTTCACAAATTAGGGGTATTTCAGTAATTTTGTAAGTCGGAGCTCTTTCGATAATTTCGCAATCGAGGGGTATTTCGATAATTTCGTAAACTGGGGGTATTTCGGTAATTTTACAAATCGAGCTATTTCATTAATTTTGCAAACCGGGGCTATTTCATTAATTTTGCAAACCGGGTGTATTTCAGTAACTTTGTAAACCAAGGGTATTTCAGTAATTTTGTAAACCAAGGGTATTTCAGTAATTTTGTAACCCCTCAGAAGGTCTATAGTCGCATCAAGCTGTAACACCCCTTACTCGACACCTTTGCCGGAGTCGAGTATGTGGCATTACTAGTTCGGGGCATAAGAATTTAAAGCTGTCCAACTGCATCATGCTGACTAAATTGACCATAACTCGAGTTACAAAACTCAAAATTTAGATCTGTAAATTTTCCTTGAAACTAGACTCATATATATATATACCATAATTTTTTCAGAATTTTTCGTGTGGCCAATTAGTACAGTTTATTCATCAAAGTTTCCCCTATTTCACTGTTGACGATTCTAACCTATCATTACAAAAACTCAGTTATCTCATTGTACAAAATTTCAATAATGTTTTTGTTTATTCCAATCAAAAATAGACTCATTAAGGATTCTAAGAATATAAACTATGCTCCCTGATTATTTTTTTACAATTTTTAACAATTTTTCCAAGACAGAACAGGGAATCAAGAATTCATTCAGAATAAGTCTCACTAAAATTTAAATATCTCATAATATAAAATTCCTTTGCCTACTCTGTTTCTTTCATATCAAAATAGACACAATAATATTTAATTCTATATCTTATTCACTTTCTAATTCAATTTATCCTATTTTTGGTGATTTTTCAAAATCACATCATTGCTCTTAACTAAAAACTGTTTCATTACAAAATATGATTAACTAGTTTATAACCGAATATACCCACATACAACTCATACTATCCATGCATTTTAATCATTTATGCAATTTAACTTATACCTAAAACATTCGCGTAATATCATAACATCATCGATTTATTAACAAAACACGACTATGGTTCCATATAATCGAGTGTACCATTGGTTACTTACCACAATACCTAATTCAAAGCTTCATTTAAGTAAACATACATTTCCTTATCAAATACGAGTAAACTTCGATTAAAAATGCACAAACATTACCAACATAAACCGACATTTGTATCAAAGCATAACAGCATACCCAACTAAAAATTTAGCCATATTCTCATGGCTATAATACATGCAATATGAAGGTTTTCACTCAAATAAGGTCATTTTCAAAATTTCCTTCTATACATGCCTTTATCTAATTTAACGCAACTAAAAGAGTACCAAAATAGTTGATAGTGTGGGCGACTTTCTTGACGATCCTTCTCGAGCCCGTAGCGTATCCAAAATCTATAAAACAGAGGAAAACATTTCACGCAATAAGCTTACTAGCTTAGTAAGTCCTAAGCTCATAATAATATAACATTTATACATTTAAGAAATTAAACCATTCAACTTAAAAACCGAATATCCATAATAGAACATTAAAACTTAAATTCGATCATATAATGCTCATACAAATTAATATTATCCTCAAACATATATAACACAATTTTTATAGCATCAACTCGACTCAAGTAATATTAAACATAACATACCTTACATATTTACCTGAGCCGTTAGCTAGATACATTAATTGTGGTTTGCCTTGAATAATATTTGGTTTCTCCTTTATATACACATCACTGGCATCAACCTGCTAGGCGATAAATCCCGTTAAGTAACACCGGCACGAGGCCTGCTAGGCTCAGGGCCCGAAGGAGATCACTGGCACTAGGCTTGCTAGGCTTAAAGCCCGAAAGAAATCACTGGCACTAGGCCTGCTAGGCTTAAAGTCCGAAATACCTCAATGTGATAAATCTTTCCACACACATTTCATAATATATTACATGTCCAATTAAACTAAACTTATTCACATTAAACAACTAAAATCATTTCATCATCGTACAATCCCCGAATTCGCATCGAGATATTTATTAAGTATTACGTTATCAAACTATATAACTCATTTAATACACTTACATACATTCGGCTATGACAAAATTTCATACTAAAATTTTATCAAACATTATCATATAATATGTTCATAAATAGTTATTTAATATAATTTAACTTAAGGACTTACCTCGGTTGTCGATAGACCGTGTAAATCGGCTATTCGAGAACCTTTGTCTTTCCCCGATCCAATTCCGTTTTTCTTTGTTCTTGATCTAACACATCAAAATTTAGCTCATTCAAGCACATTTCATCTCAATTTAGTCCAAAGACACTTAAATAACAATTTACAATTTTACCCCTAATGTTTCCCATCTTTTACAAATTGGTCCTATTTACACAAAACACAAAATATGCAAAATTCCCCAACACTATAGCTAGGCCGAATCTTCCACATAGCCATACAAGTCCATGCATTTCATTTATTTCATGTTTTAGTCCTTCAAGAATTTAATTTTTTTAATTAGTCCCTAACACTCAATTTCATCAAAACTTCTAATTCTAAAAATGATGATTTAACACATACTATTTATAATCTACCATCAAACATTTCATGCTATGGATATACAACCATAGCCAAATCTCAATGTGCCAAAATCTCAAAAATTATCACATGGGTTGTATAGTATTCAAAGCAACCATTCCAAATGTAAAATTTATTAAAAACTAAGCAAAATACATACCCCAAATTAAGCCCCAAGTTGCCGAAATTGAAGCTTCAACAATGGAGTTTTCTTCCTCCAACTTTCGGCCAAGAAGATGAACAAGGTATGTTCTCTTTCTTTCCACTTTGTTTTTATTATTTTATGAAGTATTTAACATATATCAACATTATTTATAATTATACTAATATAACTTTATAACAAAATTAAACTAACATGTATTTAAGGCTACTTGGCCCATTGCCGTCCATCACTAAGGTCAATGGGCTAATTGCCCTTTTAGGACACCCACTTAAAAAGCCACAAGCAAATTAGTACATTACACCTTATCATGCAACTTTTACGCTTTTCGCGATTAAATCCTTTTTATCAAATTAAGCACTTAAACGATAAAATTTTTCTACGAAATTTTCACACATATTAATTCACATATAATAAACATGGAATATAATACCAAAATATTTCTCGGGCTCGGATTCGTGGTCCCGAAACCACCGTTCCGATTAGGGTCAATATTGGTCTGTTACAACTCTCCCCCCTTAAGAATTTTCGTCCTCGAAAATTTTACCGTTAAACAATTTCGGGTATTGCTGCCTCATTGAATCTTCAGGCTCCCACGTAGCCTGATCCAAAAACTGTCGGAAGACTCGATTCATTAGATCCATAAAAACAAAGCAGTGCATTAGTGAGTCCAAAAGGCATAACCAAAAACTCAAAATGTCCGTAGTACCTCTCGTAACGCAGATCTTTGGCACATCGTATCTTTGACTCACGGTGATAATAGCCCGATCTCAAATCTATCTTCAAAAATACCGAGGCCCCCTTTAGCCCGATCAAACAAGTCATCAATCCGAGGTAACGGGTATTTATTCTTTATAGTTACCTTATTTAGTTGCCGATAATCGATACACATTCGCATAGTCCCATCTTTCTTTTTCACAAATAAAGCAGGTGCACCCAAGGAGAGAAGCTCGGTCGCCGTGCAAAGCCCCTATTTGTCAATTCTTGCAATCGTGCTTTCAACTCTTTTAACTCAAGAGGTGCCATCCGATACGGAGCTATCGAAATCGGACTCGCCCCCTGCATTACTAATTCAATGCCGAACTCAATCTCTCTTCTTTGGTGGTAAACCAGTAGTTCTTCAGGAAACACATCTGGGTATTCACATACAACCAATACAGATTCAATTTGTTTCTCGGACAATTTATTATCCAGTACATAAGCCAAATAAGCTTCGCACCCTTTTCTCACATACTTCCGGGCTAACATCGAAGATATTATCAGAGGAAATCCATTTACATCACAGGATTTAATTCTGATGGTCTCACCATTTCGACTTCTCAAATCAATACACTTTCTTTTACAATCCACTACTGCCTCATGTGAAGTTAACCAGTCCATACCCAAGATTATATCAAATTCATCAAAGGGCAACAACATTAAATCAGCTGGGAAGCAGAAATTCCGAATCATCAACGGGCAACCCCTAAACACTTTATTTACAAGCACACATCTACCCAAAGGGTTGGAAACACGTATCACAAACTCGGTAGACTCAACTAGCAGAGTCTTTCCGAATTCTATAGTTTCACACACATATGAGTGAGTCGAACCAGGATCAATTAATGCAATTACAGTAGTGTCATAAAGGGTAAAAGTACCGGTAATGACATCGGGGGAGGAAGCATCCTCTCTGGCTCGTGCAGCATAAGCTCTAGCTGGAGCTCTAGCCTCAGATCGAACTGTAGTGTTCTTCGTTCCTTTCTGACTACCACCTACATTGCCGGAATGTCTGGGTGGTCTGCCCCGCACTGACGTGTTGCTCGGCTTAATATTCTGAACTGTATTCTGTTCAGCCAACATCGGACATTCTCTATTAAAATGATCTGATGATCCACATTTAAAGCAAGACCGATCATGAAATCTACAACTCCCAGAATGCCATTTCCCACAGTGCTTGCATTCAACTCGATTTTGTGGAATGTTACCAACACTGGCCATCGAGGTAGCTCGGGAGTCCACGGGAGGTCAATCACGTCTAGGTAATTCTGAAGTAGCTTTATGTCGACTGTGGTCATCTCTAAACTTCTTGGATGTGGAATTGAAGACCTTACCCGAAGATCTTTTACGAATGTCTCTAGCTTCAGTCTCAGCCTTTCTTTTCTCTTTCCCGAGCTCTTCAGCTTTGCAAGCTCGCTCTACTAGTGTCACAAATTCTTGAATTTCAAGAATACCAACAAACATCTTTATATCTTCATTCAGGCCATCTTCGAATCTTTTGCACATAATAATAGCTTCGTCAGAGAAACACACTCTCTAGCATATCTGCTGAGCCTGACAAATTTCCGTTCATATTCCGTCACGGTCATTCGTCCTTGTTTTAGCTCAAGGAATTCTTTTCGTTTTTTATCAACGAATCTTTGGCTGATATATTTCTTGTGGAATTCATTCTGGAAGAAATCCCATGTCATTTTTTCTTTCGGAACTACTGATACTAGTGTATTCCACCAGTGATATGTAGTGTCCCGTAGTAAGGATATAGCACATTTCAGGCATTCATCTGGAGTACAAGATAGCTCATCAAGTACCCGAATAGTGTTATCAAGCCACATTTTGACTCGCTCTGCGTCATCATTATCATTGGCTTTAAATTCTTCGGCCCCAAATTTCTGAATTTTATCAACTGGGGCCTATTAGATCTCAACGGATCTATCATCGGGGGTGCTGAAGGAATCAGAGTCGGATTATTCGGGGTGGGGTTGATATACATAGGGTTAGTCTGGATAAACTGGGTAAACCACTCGTTCATCATCTGATAGAAGGCTTGTTTAGTTTCTCCTTCATGACTACCCGAAACAGGTCGAGAGTCTCAAGCGGCAGCGATCCGTGTGTGCGGTCAGTGCTACACTCTCCACATCATCCGCTACGGCTCTTTCAGGATCAGTGTCCATTTGCTATATAAAACACAGTTCAGACTGTCAGAAGTCACCACACTATCAATATATGATAAGGGCATGTATAGCTAGACTCACACGCGCTACGGTAGTCCTAGAATCGACTAAACCGTAAGCTCTGATACCAATCAAATGTAACACCCCTTACCCGAGACCTTTGCCGGAGTCGAGTATGTGGCATTACTAGACTTGACTACTAGTTCAGGGCATAAGAATTTAAAGCTGTCCAACTGCGTCATGCTGACTAAATTGACCATAACTCGAGTTACAAAACTCAAAATTTAGATCCGTAAATTTTCCTTGAAACTAGACTCATATATATATATACCATAATTTTTTCAGAATTTTTCGTGTGGCCAATTAGTACAGTTTATTCATCAAAGTTTCCCCTATTTCACTGTTGACGATTCTAACCTATCATTACAAAAACTCAGTTATCTCATTGTACAAAATTTCAATAATGTTTTTGTTTATTCCAATCAAAAATAGACTCATTAAGGATTCTAAGAATATAAACTATGCTCCCTGATTATTTTTTTACAATTTTTAACAATTTTTCCAAGATAGAACAGGGAATCAAGAATTCATTCAGAATAAGTCTCACTAAAATTTAAATATCTCATAATATAAAATTCCTTTGCCTACTCTGTTTCTTTCATATCAAAATAGACACAATAATATTTAATTCTATATCTTATTCACTTTCTAATTCAATTTATCCTATTTTTGGTGATTTTTCAAAATCACATCATTGCTGCTAACTAAAAACTGTTTCATTACAAAATATGATTAACTAGTTTATAACCGAATATACCCACATACAACTCATACTATCCATGCATTTTAATCATTTATGCAATTTAACTTATACCTAAAACATTCGCGTAATATCATAACATCATCGATTTATTAACAAAACACGACTATGGTTCCATATAATCGAGTGTACCATTGGTTACTTACCACAATACCTAATTCAAAGCTTCATTTCGTAAACATACATTTCCTTATCAAATACGAGTAAACTTCGATTAAAAATGCACAAACATTACCAACATAAACCGACATTTGTATCAAAGCATAACAGCATACCCAACTAAAAATTTAGCCATATTCTCATGGCTATAATACATGCAATATGAAGGTTTTCACTCAAATAAGGTCATTTTCAAAATTTCCTTCTATACATGCCTTTATCTAATTTAACGCAACTAAAAGAGTACCAAAATAGTTGATAGTGTGGGCGACTTTCTTGACGATCCTTCTCGAGCCCGTAGCGTATCCAAAATCTATAAAACAGAGGAAAACATTTCACGCAATAAGCTTACTAGCTTAGTAAGTCCTAAGCTCATAATAATATAACATTTATACATTTAAGAAATTAAACCATTCAACTTAAAAACCGAATATCCATAATAGAACATTAAAACTTAAATTCGATCATATAATGCTCATACAAATTAATATTATCCTCAAACATATATAACACAATTTTTATAGCATCAACTCGACTCAAGTAATATTAAACATAACATACCTTACATATTTACTCGAGTTAGCTAGATACATTAATTGTGGTTTGCCTTGAATAATATTTGGTTTCTCCTTTATATACACATCACTGGCATCAACCTGCTAGGCGATAAAGCCCGTTAAGTAACACCGGCACGAGGCCTGCTAGGCTCAGGGCCCGAAGGAGATCACTGGCACTAGGCTTGCTAGGCTTAAAGCCCGAAAGAAATCACTGGCACTAGGCCTGCTAGGCTTAAAGTCCGAAATACCTCAATGTGATAAATCTTTCCACACACATTTCATAATATATTACATGTCCAATTAAACTAAACTTATTCACATTAAACAACTAAAATCATTTCATCATCGTACAATCCCGCAATTCGCATCGAGATATTTATTCGTATTACGTTATCAAACTATATAACTCATTTAATACACTTACATACATTCGGCTATGACAAAATTTCATACTAAAATTTTATCAAACATTATCATATAATATGTTCATAAATAGTTATTTAATATAATTTAACTTAAGGACTTACCTCGGTTGTCGATAGACCGTGTAAATCGGCTATTCGAGAACCTTTGTCTTTCCCCGATCCAATTCCGTTTTTCTTTGTTCTTGATCTAACACATCAAAATTTAGCTCATTCAAGCACATTTCATCTCAATTTAGTCCAAAGACACTTAAATAACAATTTACAATTTTACCCCTAATGTTTCCCATCTTTTACAAATTGGTCCTATTTACACAAAACACAAAATATGCAAAATTCCCCAACACTATAGCTAGGCCGAATCTTCCACATAGCCATACAAGTCCATGCATTTCATTTATTTCATGTTTTAGTCCTTCAAGAATTTAATTTTTTTAATTAGTCCCTAACACTCAATTTCATCAAAACTTCTAATTCTAAAAATGATGATTTAACACATACTATTTATAATCTACCATCAAACATTTCATGCTATGGATATACAACCATAGCCAAATCTCAATGTGCCAAAATCTCAAAAATTATCACATGGGTTGTATAGTATTCAAAGCAACCATTCCAAATGTAAAATTTATTAAAAACTAAGCAAAATACATACCCCAAATTAAGCCCCAAGTTGTTTAAATTGAAGCTTCAACAATGGAGTTTTCTTCCTCCAACTTTCGGCCAAGAAGATGAACAAGGTATGTTCTCTTTCTTTCCACTTTGTTTTTATTATTTTATGAAGTATTTAACATATATCAACATTATTTATAATTATACTAATATAACTTTATAACAAAATTAAACTAACATGTATTTAAGGCTACTTGGCCCATTGCCGTCCATCACTAAGGTCAATGGGCTAATTGCCCTTTTAGGACACCCACTTAAAAAGCCACAAGCAAATTAGTACATTACACCTTATCATGCAACTTTTACGCTTTTCGCGATTAAATCCTTTTTATCAAATTAAGCACTTAAACGATAAAATTTTTCTACGAAATTTTCACACATATTAATTCACATATAATAAACATGGAATATAATACCAAAATATTTCTCGGGCTCGGATTCGTGGTCCTGAAACCACCGTTCCGATTAGGGTCAATATTGGTCTGTTACAACTCTCCCCCCTTAAGAATTTTCGTCCTCGAAAATTTTACCGTTAAACAATTTCGGGTATTGCTGCCTCATTGAATCTTCAGGCTCCCACGTAGCCTCTTCAGCTCCGTGTCTATTCTATAATATTTTTACTAGCGGAATCTTCTTATTTCTCAACTCTTTCACTTCCCGAGCTAAGATACGGATTGGTTCTTCATCATATGTCAGATCAGATCGAATTTCAATCTCTGATGGCGGGATCACATGTGACGGATCCGATCTGTACTTGCGAAGCATCGAAACGTGAAATACATTGTGTATCTTTTCTAACTGAAGGGGCAATTTTAGTCTATAAGCAACAGGCCCAATACGTTCGACAATTTCATACGGTCCGATAAATCTCGGACTCAACTTGCCTTTCCGACCAAATCGGAGTACTTTCTTCCACGGAGAAACTTTTAAGAATACACGATCTCCGACCTGAAATTCAATGTCCTTACGTTTCAAATCGGCATAGGACTTTTGACGATCCAAGCGACTTTCAAATTATCTCTAATAATAGCTACCTTCTGTTCTGTTTCTTTAATCAAATCAACCCCGTGCATCTTATTTTCACTGAGCTCAGTCCAATATAATGGTGTACGACATTTTCGCCCGTATAAGGCTTCATAAGGTGCCATTTTTATACTCGATTGAAAGCTATTATTGTAAGCAAATTCAACCAAAGGCAGGTATCGTTCCCACGTACTTTCAAACTCGAGAACGCAACATCTCAACATGTCCTCAAGTATCAGAATAATTCGCTCAGACTGACCGTCTGTCTGAGGATGAAAGGCTGTACTGAAATGAAGTTTAGTACCTAAAGCATCTTGCAATTTCTTCCAAAACCGTGATGTGAATCTCGAGTCTCTATCTGAAACAATGGAACTCGGTACACCATGCAACCTTACAATCTGTGACACATACAATTCAGCAAGTTTATCAAGTGAATAGTCGATACGTACCGGTACAAAATGAGCTGATTTAGTCAGTCTATCAACGATAACCCATACGACATCTTTCTTACTTGGTGTCATAGGAAGACCGGATACAAAATCCATTGTAATTCTATCCCATTTCCATTCAGGTACCATGATTGGTTGAAGTAGCCCGGATGGTACCTGATGCTCAGCTTTCACTTGCTGACAGATTAAGCACTTCGAAACAAATTCAGAAATATCCCGTTTCATGCCAGGCCACCAATAGAACTGCTTCAAATCTTTATACATTTTCGTGCTACCCGGGTGTATCGAATTCGACCACTATGGGCCTCACTCAGAATCATCTGTATCAAATCTGAGTTCTTCGGAACACACATTCGGCTTTTATAATTCAAACAATCATTCGCATCAATCGAAAATCGATTCTCGTGCCTTTTCACACCGAATTCGACTAGCAATCAAATCTTTATCAACTTTTCGTGCATCACAAATTTCTTTGAATAAACATCGGTCTTGCTTGTAACTCGGCTATGATCGAGCCATCACCAGACATAGTTATCTGTGCGTTTATTACACGAAGAGCAAACAATGATTTTCGACTTAACGCATCTGCAACAACGTTAGCTTTTCCCGGGTGGTAATCAATCGCTAATTCATAGTCTTTCAGCAATTCTAACCATCTGCGTTGTCTCGCATTTAGATCTTTTTCGAGTCATCAAATATTTTAGACTTTTATGATCCGAATAAATGTGACATTTCTCGCAGAATAAATAGTGACGCCAAATTTTCAATGCAAAAAAAATGGCTGCTAATTCCAGATCGTGAGTCGGATAATTTCTCTCATGCTGCTTCAATTGTCTCGAAGCGTATGCTATAACCTTGTCTTTCTGCATTAAAACGCAGCCCAACCCATTTAAGGAAGCATCACTAAAAATAATAAATTCTTTACCCGATTCCTATTTGAGCTAACACTGGAGCTTTGGTCAAAAGGACTTTCAAGCGCTCGAAACTTTTCCGACACTTTTCTCGACCACTCAAACTTGACATCTTTCGTAGTAGTTTCGTTAAAGGTGTAGCTATTTACGAAAAACCCTTTACAAATCGTGCGTAATATCCCGCTAGGCCTAGGAAACTTCGGACCTCGGAAATATTCTTTGGTGGTTTCCAATCGAGTATATAGTTGCTATTTTGTTTGGATCCACCGAATACCGATCTCGAAACAACATGACCCAAGAAGTCGACTTTATTCATCCAGAACTCACACTTACTAAACTTTGCATACAGTTGTTGATCTCTCAAAGTTTGTAGCACTAATCTCAAATGCTCAGCATGTTCGGTTTTATTTTTGGAATAGATCAGTATATCGTCAATAAACACTACTACAAACCGATCCAAAAACTGTCGGAAGACTCGATTCATTAGATCCATAAAAACAGCAGGTGCATTAGTGAGTCCAAAAGGCATAACCAAAAACTCAAAATGTCCGTACCTCGTTCGGAACGCAGTCTTTGGCACATCTGTATCTTTGACTCACAGCTGATAATAGCCCGATCTCAAATCTATCTTCAAAAATACTGAGGCCCCCTTTAACTGATCAAACAAGTCATCAATCCGAGGTAACGGGTATTTATTCTTTATAGTTACCTTATTTAGTTGCCGATAATCGATACACATTCGCATAGTCCCATCTTTCTTTTTCACAAATAAAACCGGTGCACCCCAAGGAGAGAAGCTCGGTCGTGCAAAGCCCCTATTTGTCAATTCTTGCAACTGTGCTTTCAACTCTTTTAACTCAGTAGGTGCCATCCGATACGGAGCTATCGAAATCGGACTCGTCCCCGGTACTAATTCAATGCCGAACTCAATCTCTCTTACTGGTGGTAAACCCGGTAGTTCTTCAGGAAACACATCTGGGTATTCACATACAACCAATACAGATTCAATTTGTTTCTCGGACAATTTATTATCCAGTACATAAGCCAAATAAGCTTCGCACCCTTTTCTCACATACTTCCGGGCTAACATCGAAGATATTACTGTAGGAAATCCATTTACATCACAGGATTTAATTCTGATGGTCTCACCATTTCGACTTCTCAAATCAATACACTTTCTTTTACAATCCACTACTGCCTCATGTGAAGTTAACCAGTCCATACCCAAGATTATATCAAATTCATCAAAGGGCAACAACATTAAATCAGCTGGGAAGCAGAAATTCCGAATCATCAACGGGCAACCCCTAAACACTTTATTTACAAGCACACATCTACCCAAAGGGTTGGAAACACGTATCACAAACTCGGTAGACTCAACTAGCAGAGTCTTTCCGAATTCTATAGTTTCACACACATATGAGTGAGTCGAACCAGGATCAATTAATGCAATTACAGTGAGTGTCATAAAGGGTAAAAGTACGGTAATGACATCGGGGAGGAAGCATCCTCTCGGCTCGTGCAAAGCATAAGCTCTAGTTGGAGCTCTAGCCTCGAATCGAATCGTAGTGTTCTTCGTTCCTTTTCGACTACCACCTACATTGCCGGAATATGCGGGTGGTGCGCCCAACACCGACGTGTTGCTCGGCTTAATATTACGAAGCGTATTACGCTCACCAACATCGGACATTCTCTATTAACATGATCTGATGATCCACATTTAAAGCAAGACCGATCATGAAATCTACAACTCCCAGAATGCCATTTCCCACAGTGCTTGCATTCAACTCGATTTTGTGGAATGTTACCAACACTCGCCATCGAGGTAGCTCGGGAGTCCACGGGGAGGTCAATCACGTCTAGGTAATTTCGAAGTAGCTTTATGTCGTCATCGTGGTCATCTCTAAACTTCTTGGATGTGGAATTGAAGACCTTACAGAAGATCTTTTACGAATGTCTCTAGCTTCAGTCTCAGCCTTTCTTTTCTCTTTCCCGAGCTCTTCAGCTTTGCAAGCTCGCTCTACTAGTGTCACAAATTCTTGAATTTCAAGAATACCAACAAACATCTTTATATCTTCATTCAAGGCCATCTTGAATCTTTTGCACATAATAGCTTTCAGAGAAACACACTCTCTAGCATATCTTTGAGAGCGACAAATTTCCGTTCATATTCCGTCACGGTCATTCGTCCTTGTTTTAGCTCAAGGAATTCTTTTCGTTTTTTATCAACGAATCTTTGGCTGATATATTTCTTGTGGAATTCATTCTGGAAGAAATCCCATGTCATTTTTTCTTTCGGAACTACTGATACTAGTGTATTCCACCAGTGATATGTAGTGTCCCGTAGTAAGGATATAGCACATTTCAGGCATTCATCTGGAGTACAAGATAGCTCATCAAGTACCCGAATAGTGTTATCAAGCCACATTTTGACTCGCTCTGCGTCATCATTATCATTGGCTTTAAATTCTTCGGCCCCAAATTTCTGAATTTTATCAACTGGGGCCTATTAGATCTCAACGGATCTATCATCGGGGGTGCTGAAGGAATCAGAGTCGGATTATTCGGGGGTGGGGGTTGATATACAGCCGGGTTAGTCTGGATAAACTGGGTAAACCACTCGTTCATCATCTGATAGAAGGCTTGTTTAGTTTCTCCTTCATGACTACCCAAAAGCAGTCGAGAGTCTATCGAAGAGCGATCCGTGTGCACGGTCGGTGCTACACTCTCCACATCATCCGCTACGGCTCTTTCGGGATCGGTGTCCATTTGCTATATAAAACACGATTTATCGATCGAAGTCACCACACTATCAATATATGATAAGGGCATGTATAGCTAGACTCACACGCGCTACGGTAGTCCTAGAATCGACTAAACCGTAAGCTCGATACCAATCAAATGTAACACCCCTTACCCGAGACCTTTGCTTGGGAGTCGAGTATGTGGCATTACTAGACTTGACTACTAGTTCGGGGCATAAGAATTTAAAGCTGTCCAAGCTGCGTCATGCTGACTAAATTGACCATAACTCGAGTTACAAAACTCAAAATTTAGATCCGTAAATTTTCCTTGAAACTAGACTCATATATATATATACCATAATTTTTTCAGAATTTTTCGTGTGGCCAATTAGTACAGTTTATTCATCAAAGTTTCCCCTATTTCACTGTTGACGATTCTAACCTATCATTACAAAAACTCAGTTATCTTATTGTACAAAATTTCAATAATATTCTTGTTTAATTAGTACAGCTTATTCATCAAACTTTCCCCTATTTCACTGTTGACGATTCTGACCTATCATTACAAAAACTCAGTTATCTCATTGTACAAAATTTCAATAATGTTCTTGTTTATTCCAATCAAAAACAGACTCATTAAGGATTCTAAGCATATAAACTATGCTCCCTGATTATTTTTTTACAATTTTTAACAATTTTTCCAAGACAGAACAGGGAATCAAGAATTCATTCAAAACAAGTCTCACTAAAATTTAAATATCTCATAATATAAAATTCCTTTGCCTACTCTGTTTCTTTCATATCAAAATTGATACAATAAGCTTTAATTCTATATCTTATTCACTTTCTAATTCAATTTATCCTATTTTTGGTGATTTTTCAAAATCACATCACTGCTGCTGACTAAAAACTGTTTCATTACAAAATATGATTAACTAGTTTATAACCGAATATAGCCACATACAACTCATACTATCCATGCATTCTAATCATTTATGCAATTTAACTTATACCTAAAACATTCGCGTAATATCATAACATCATCGATTTATTAACAAAACACGACTATGGTTCCATATAATCGAGTGTACCATTGGTTACTTACCACAATACCTAATTCAAAGCTTCATTTCGTAAACATACATTTCCTTATCAAATACGAGTAAACTTCGATTAAAAATGCACAAACATTACCAACATAAACCGACATTTGTATCAAAGCACAACAGCATACCCAACTAAAAATTTAGCCATATTCGCATGGCTATAATACATGTAATATGAAGGTTTTCACTCAAACAAGGTCATTTTCAAAATTTCCTTCTATACATGCCTTTATCTAATTTAACGCAACTAAAAGAGTACCAAAATAGTTGATAGTGTGGGCGACTTTCTTGACGATCCTTCTCGAGCCCGTAGCGTATCCAAAATCTATAAAACAGAGGAAAACATTTCACGCAATAAGCTTACTAGCTTAGTAAGTCCTAAGCTCATAATAATATAACATTTATACATTTAAGAAATTAAAACATTCAACTTAAAAACCGAATATCCATAATAGAACATTAAAACTTAAATTCGATCATATAATGCTCATACAAATTAATATTATCTACAAACATATATAACACAATTTTTATAGCATCAACTCGACTCAAGCAATATTAAACATAACATACCTTACATATTTACCTGAGTCGTTAGCTAGATACATTAATTGTGGTTTGCCTTGAATAATATTTGGTTTCTCCGTTATAATACACATCACTGGCATCAAGCCTGCTAGGCGATAAAGCCCGTTAAGTAACACCGCACGAGGCACGCTAGCTAGGCTCGGGCCCGAAGGAGATCACTGGCACTAGGCTTGCTAGGCTTAAAGCCCGAAAGAAATCACTGGCACTAGGCCTGCTAGGCTTAAAGCCCGAAATACCTCAATGTGATAAATCTTTCCACACACATTTCATAATATATTACATGTCCAATTAAACTAAACTTATTCACATTAAACAACTAAAATCATTTCGTCATCGTACAATCCCGCATTCGCATCGAGACATTTATTAAGTATTACGTTATCAAACTATATAACTCATTTAATACACTTACATACATTCGGCTATGACAAAATTTCATACTAAAATTTTATCAAACATTATCATATAATATGTTCATAAATAGTTATTTAATATAATTTAACTTAAGGACTTACCTCGGTTGTCGATAGACAGTGTAAATCGGCTATACGAGAACCTTTGTCTTTCCCCGATCCAATTCCGTTTTTCTTTGTTCTTGATCTAAACACATCAAAATTTAGCTCATTCAAGCACATTTCATCTCAATTTAGTCCAAAGACACTTAAATAACAATTTACAATTTTGCCCCTAATGTTTCCCATCTTTTACAAATTGGTCCTATTTACACAAAACACAAAATATGCAAAATTCCCCAACACTATAGCTAGGCCGAATCTTCCACATAGCCATAAAAGTCCATGCATTTCATTTATTTCATGTTTTAGTCCTTCAAGAATTTAATTTTTTTAATTAGTCCCTAACTCTCAATTTCATCAAAACTTCTAATTCTAAAAATGATGATTTAACACATACTATTTATAATCTACCATCAAACATTTCATGCCATGGATATACAACCATAGTCGAATCTCAATGTGCCAAAATCTCAAAAATTATCACATGGGTTGTATAGTATTCAAAGCAACCATTCCAAAAATGTAAAATTTATTAGAAACTAAGCAAAATACATACCCCAAATGAAGCCCCAAGTTGCCGAAATTGAAGCTTCAACAATGGAGTTTTCTTCCTCCAACTTTCGGCCAAGAAGATGAACAAGGTATGTTCTCTTTCTTTCCACTTTGTTTTTATTATTTTATGAAGTATTTAACATATATCAACATTATTTATAATTATACTAATATAACTTTATAACAAAATTAAACTAACATGTATTTAAGGCTACTTGGCCCATTGCCGTCCATCACTAAGGTCAATGGGCTAATTGCCCTTTTAGGACACCCACTTAAAAAGCCACAAGCAAATTAGTACATTACACCTTATCATGCAACTTTTTATCAAATTAAGCACTTAAACGATAAAATTTTTCTACGAAATTTTCACACATATTAATTCACATATAATAAACATGGAATATAATACCAAAATATTTCTCGGGCTCGGATTTGTGGTCCCGAAACCACCGTTCCGATTAGGGTCAATATTGGTCTGTTACACAAGCGACTCAAGCATTCTAAACAGAGATAATGATTCGATGGGCCTAGGGCCCATTCTCGGCCCAAATGAGCCCACATGCTTGTGTGGCCCATTTAGCCCAAATCTAACCACAGGTATGAGATTCACATAGTCTAATGCAACATCTACTACACGATCATACATCTTATTCATATGGGCCCACGGGCCCATTAGGCCCACTTGGCCCCGTTCGGCCCATCGTGGCCCAAACAGCATCAACCCATAAGAATACTCATGGTGGCCTCGACTATCGCGTCGAAGCTCCCACACATGCGCTCGCACGCTCGTGTGGCTACCATCACCGCAGTGACCGGCCAAAGATTTGCCGCCTATAGCTAGAGAGTAGGGCAAAATAGACACCTGATAGGAGTCTGAAGCTAATCCAAGCTCCGGATGCTCCTATGCCCAAACGCCCACCCAGGTATGCTTCCTCTCCTCATAGACAACTCCATTTATATCCAGCTTCCTACCTTCCCTTTTGCTAGCTTTCCGATGTGGGATCCCTCCTTCAGTAGAGTTTAAATCCAACATAACTCTAGCCGTCCAATCCGCAAAATAAATACTCCCTTGCTTGTCATGAGATTTGAACCCAAGCTCTCCCATCAGCCAATTCACGCCACTTTCCACTAAGCCATAAACTCCTCTTGTATCTAAAATCATGTGCAGCTAAATATAAATATATGGGCCAAAGTCCAAGTTCACTTAAAAAAATAAATCAAAATGAAATGCCAGCGCCAAAGCTTGAACCTTGGACCCATTGCTTCCTTGTGGCATCATTCCCTTGTCTCTTATGTGTCGTCATTTGCCACTAGAGCACAACATCTTTTGTGTCATTTTCCTCCACATTTTATCCTTAAAGTCTACCTACCAAGTCCCAAGGTTTTATTCACCTAAAACCAAAATTTTCCTAAAGCTCAAGTTTGAACCAGGGACTTCATAGAAGCCCCCTAACCTTCCAAAATCACTCACCTAAAAGGTCTAACTTGCATTATTGCCATTCTCTTGTTCTTAAGAATTCTAAGCTCTCCTACGCTCGAGGCCCAATGGGCCCAATTCTACTAGGCGCAATTTTAGGGCGTTACAAAACAACTTTTGTAAAGTGAGTTTTCATGAAATTATTATTTAAGGACTAAATTGAAAAGATGTAAAATTCATGGAAAATTTTTTATTTTTGTGAAATACATGGGCTGTAAATGTTATATGTAAAAATTAGCTAGGCTTGGAATAAGGATTAAATTGCATGAATTTCATTTTCCGAGGCTAGGGACGAAATCATCATTTATTGAAAGTATAGCGGCAAAATGGTATTGAAATAAATTGAGTATGAAATGGATTAAATTTATTTTAAATTCATTTATATAGATCCGGAAAGACCTAGTACTGAATTGGATCGAGGAAAACCAATAGTGTCAGAGTAGTAGATTGTCAAAACGAACAAGTATCGAGGTAAGTTCATGTAACTAAATTGTGTATATTTACATGTTTGAGTGAAATGTTGTATATGTGAATTATGAATTATGAATTTAGTATGTTTAGAAACTAAATTCATAATTCTGATAATTTCAGCAATTATTAAATCCCGTTTGAATACATGAAATTTGATTGGATACTGGGCCCCTGTATTAGTTGTTGTCTTGCATATGTTGCAAACACACCATAGTTCGAAACAACGTTCTGTTAATAGCTCTTATGAGCTTCCTATGGTTCTTGCGAGCTTTCCTGTAACACCCCAAACCCAGCTTAGACATTATGACCGAATCTGGTATGTCACATGGAAAGGTTGTTTAACGAAACTTCGCAATCATTTAAAAACTTCAAGTTTTGTTTTCATTTTGAAAGTCAAATGTTTTAAAGGTTTTCCAGCAAAAAAAAAAATTATTGCTGCTGTTTTCGATGACTTTGTTTATGAACAATCAGATTCAATGAATTTTAGAAAATGTTATTTTGAAAATAGCTATAGTAGTTTTAAGAAAAACCCCGAATTGATCATTGTTTATAACTTGTAAACTGTTAGTTACTGACATCTTTAAGAAAACTCCATTTTGAACATTTCATAATAGGCAATCAAAGCTTTAAAATAAAAACCAAAATAAAATCCTAGTGGCCTTATTACAGAACAAATTCCTAAATTAAAATAGGTTCAAAATAATGAAAACAAAGTTTACGCAAGAAGTAATGCATGGCCACCCTAGAGTTCACCTCGGCCCAAATCCTCAAGCTAGGGATTACCTGCAAAATTAAGCAAAGGGGTGAGTTACGAGAACTCAGTGTGTAATCCCCCACACAATCAGTAACTAGGCTCGAACCCATCCAGATGCCAACTGGGCCTTAGCCCTTATGAAATCAAATTGGGCGAAGCCTTATAGAAACGAACTGGGCCTTAGCCCTATTAGCATGGTATAGTAGATAATGAATGCAATGCAATGCAATGCAACCCAGCCCAGCCTAGTAATCTATCCGCTACACACCACCCGACCAACCAAAACACACTGGTGGGGATTTCTAGAATCAACCCTCATCTGCTAAACACCATCGATGGCAGTCACGCTGCAGTCATGCTACTCATCGCCGAAATTGTGACAGAGTCACCGAAATATGTGGCATAGCCACCGAAATAATGTGATAGAGTCACCGAAATACACTGCCCCTTTCATCATTATCATATCCCAATCCCATGCAACATAATATCAGAATGTGATGAATGCAAGGCATATATCACTGTACATCAGCTTATCAAAACATACATATAATTATGTTAAGTTATTCAAATGGCATAGTCATAAGTGTTACTTACCTCGTATCTCCAATCTTACCCACTAGGGTACCACAATGGACGTTGCAGTTATTTCGGCTTTTAGCCAATGTACATATTAATACTAAACAAACAAAAGAAAGTGTGTGAAATTACATACCTGATTACGCGAAGGACTAAACACTCCTGATCGTCGTCACTCCCACAATCACGAACAACCACGATCTGTCTATTCAGATCCGATGTTGGCTCTCTTCCAGAACCCGGTGGAAAATCCTGAACAGCTGACACATCATGCCGTTTGAATTTGGGAGCAGAGGCTACGAGTCTACTCCCCTCAGGCTCCTTTGTCGAAATCTCCTTAAAATGGCTAGCACTCGCATCCATGAAGAGAATCTTGGTCAGTATAGTGCTACCATGAAATCAGCAATTGTCTAACAAAGGGGTTTGGTTAAGGCAGAGTACAACAAAAAGGGACTAACCGTATAGAACTAGAGAAATCTTCTTACCTAAATAATCAACATAGATTGGTTCTATCCTCTTGACAAGATGCCTTTGATTTAGCCACCACTGACAAGAGTTCCGGCTTCCTACGAAAGAACGAACACGCTTCAAAGTTGAGAGGGTACCTATATTCGGCCTAAAAAGAAAGAAGTAGCAGGATGACTGCTTCGATCGATAACAGAAAGAAGAGATAACATATGAAGAGGGAATCCGTTACCTTACAACAAGTAAAACCGATTGGAAAGGGACTTTTGCAACCAAAGGAATCCTAGCACCCTGCTCTTCTTGATGCTCGGCTAATAACAAAAGATGAAAGATACAGGTTTAGCTTGACACAGGAGGGGTTTCGACTTAGGAGTAGAACAAGAGAAAAACAAAAAAGAAAAGAAAAGAAAGTGGCCAACTGAGGTTCGGCTAGTGAAGCAAAAAAAAGAAAAGAAAAGAAGAAGAAACAAAAGAAGTGTAGAAGAAGAGTGATTCGACTAAGGTATAAGGAAGTCAAGAAAATGAAAGGGTGTAGAAAGTAATTCGGTCAAGAGAAGAAAGAAATAGAGGAGACGAAATGTTAAGAAAGTTCAGCTAAAAGAAGAGAAAAGGCTAGAAGAGGATTCGGTTATGCTCAAGAGAACAAAAATGCACAAATTTGAAAGAAAAGGAAAAGAATAGCTAAAAGCACTTAATGGAAATTTCGGCACTCTCCCTAGACACTATGACCTAATATGCTAAGATGGACATGCCTAATAGCTAAAAGAAATTTAGGCACCCACCCCTACTAGCTAAAAACTGAAATGCTCCCCCTTAGCACCTCTCCTGTAACACCCCAAGCCCGGCCTAGAAGTTATGACTGGATCTAGCATGTCACATAAAAGAGTTGTTTAAAACTGCACGTTTGTTAAAAATTTTGAGTTTAATTATTTATTCGCTGGTAATCCTTTATTTAACATTTTGGAAAACGATTATTAAGGGTTTAGAAAATTCCCGTATTAAACATTTAATAATAATAGGCAGTAATCAAATTAAAAGCTAAACAAATAAAATACCAAATTTAAAGTAATAGTGGCCTTATTACGAAATAAAATCCCGAATTAAAATAAGTTCAAATTAAAACGAAGTTTACGGAAGCAATCATAATGCATGGCCACCTCGAGTCCGCCCCGGCTCCAAAACCCGTGATCTATGAATTACCTGCAAAAATTTAAGTAGAAGGGGTGAGTCAAGAAGACTCAGTGTGCAATCACTCCACACCAACCATAGTTGGGCCCGAGCCTATTCAAATACCAACTGGGCCTTAGCCCTTACAAATCACTTTGGGCAAAGCCCATACAGAATCAAACTAAGCCTTGGCCCATTTAGCAGAGAATAGCAGATAATTAGATATCAATGCAATGTGATGCAAAACCCATCCCAACCTAGATTTCTATCCACTACACACCTCCCGTACTAGCCAATCACCATTGGGGATTTCTACAATCAACCCTCACCGCTACACACCATTGATGGCAGTCATGCTGCTCATCATCAGAATCGTGACAGAGTCACCAGAACAGATCATGGCAGAGCCACTACAATAGATTGTGGCAGAGCCACTACAACAGATCGTGGTAGAGCCACTACAACACTTCCCCTTTCATCATATCCCAAGCCCATGCAACATGTCGTGACATAATAATTCGTGTATGCAGTATGACATGTGTGCAAATCATATATCAAATATAACATATGAAATGGATTACCATCATAATCAGAATAACAAATACAACATATTCAAGCTAATCACCCTCTAAGGGTATAACAGTAATTTACCTTCCAAGGGTATTTCCGTAATTTACCTATCGAGGGTATTTCAGTAATTTCACGCCTACAGTGGCCTTTCCGAAGGCCTAATGTCGCCTCGAACAACTCAAATACCATTCCCGGTCGTTACCGGACTATTATTTTGGAACAGTGGTTTTGGGACCAAAAATCCGAATTTGAAATTTATTATTTTGATGTTTACAGCATGAAAATATGATTGTGTGAAATTTCAGTTAAGAAATTTTATCATTTGAGTGCTTAATTTGATAAAAAGGACTAAATCACGTAAAGTGCAAAAGTGATGTTCTAATAGCTAATGGTGTCAAATACCTATAGAATCTTTAATTATAGGTCCTTATGTTGTGATTTACTCATTTTTTTATGAGTGGACAAGTATGGCCATTAATTAGGTGAATTAATGGTTTATTATTAAGGTTAATATAGTAAATTTGTAGATATATGTTTGTAAAATAATAGAAAAACAAATGGTTATCATCCTTCTTCATCTTCTAGATGAAATTAAACTAAGAACAACACTATTTTTCTTATCTCAAGCATTCGGCCATCTCTCTCCTTGCATGTAAGTTCAAATTTTGTCCCGTTTTTAATGATTTCTATGTTTTTGAGATCGTTGCAACATAGTCTAGCTAGCCCAGGGACTATTTTGCAAAATTGTTAAAGATTTTAGATGTTACCATTGATGAATACATGAGTAATTTGATGTTTAATGATGGATTATGAATGTTTGATGATAGTTATACAAGTTTTGTTAAGTGATTTTTAGTGAAAATGTAAATTAGGGATTAAATTGTGAAATGTGGAAACTTTTATGGTTAAAATGTGAAATAAATGGAAAATATGGGATGCTAGGGACCTAATTGTAATTCTTCTAGCATGGATTGTGGTTAAATTGCATTAATTTGTGTTTTAATGAAATAAGAACTAAATTGTAAAAGTTGTGAAACATTTGGGGCAAATGTGTAAAAGTTCCTTAACGTGAATTTTGGACTAAATTGAATAGGGAGATAATTAAATAAGTTAATTTTGATTACATATAGATCAAGAAAAGTGAAAATCAGATCTAGATCGAGGGAAAAACAAAGTTCTCGACTAATCAATCAATTTAGTCGTTTTTACATCCGAGGTAAGTTTGTATATAATAAGTTTCATTGTAAATATATTTTAGATGCTTTGATATTGCATAAACTATGAATACGAGACTACGAACATGTCCAACAATAATTTGAGGACAATTTTTCATTGGAAATCTCGGTTGAACCTTAGGAATAGATAGGATACTAGTGACATGTCATTAGGGGATTATTGTGATTATGTGATCCGAGTGCTAGTCCTGTACGTCCTACCGGTGGCTAAGTATACCAGCATGTGTTGCGGTTACTTGATAACTTGTGTGAGCAGCACCGTGTAGTTATGTCTTGACCCACAGCTTGTGTGAGCAGGGCCGTTGACATCTCAAGAGCGAGCATATATGTGATATGAGATTGAGATAGCATGGGCTATATATGTGGTGGTGCGAGTTTCCCGAGTATTCGATAGTATTCCGAATGGTTCAACGGGTAAATGAAAGACGTGGTTGATTCTGAGATTGATACGAAATAGTACGGGTATGTACATGAACAGTACAAGCTTTAAATCAAAGTGATTTGTGAAGATCTCATATAATATTATGATTGAATAAGTGAAAGGTTTGTTAGTTAATATGAGTACTTGAGGTTTGTTAGTTAATATGAGTACTTGATGATATATTCAATTTTTTGAATTGTGTATTTATGATTATATTGAGTTTACTACATACGAGCTTACTAAGCTTTATAGCTTACTTTGTTTATTTTTCCATGTTTTATAGTGATTTCAAAGCTAGCTCGGATTCGGGGATCGTCGGAGACTACGTCACACTATCCTACTATCACTTAATACTTTTGAACTTTGGTATTTTGGTATATGGCATGTATAGGGACTTTGGTCATTTTGGTTATGAGTTGATAATGATTTTGGTCATTTGAAATGGCTTGTAAATGTTAAATGTTTTGGTTTGTATATAGCCATGAGAGTTGGTTTATTTTGGTTGATGTGGTTGTGTATATATTTGTGCATATGGCTCTTATTATGTGTTTGAATATGGTAACGTGTTGTTGGTTGGTATGTGGAAATTAGAAGTACTAAATGGATTGAAATGAACTTAGCATGTTTATGAGATTAGGCTAAATGAAGCACAATTTGAAAGTGTTCATATTAGTGATTTGAGTTAATTAGATTTGATATGAATTGAGTGGTATATTATGGTATGAATATGTTTTAGATTGGTTGGAAATGAAATGGTATGGATTATGCTTGTTTGGAGTTAATTTAAGTGTTCGTATATGCTATGTTTAAGTGCCATTGAGTTTGGTGTAGGTGTACCAAATTTTGGGTGGCAAATTGGTTGGTAAATAACCTATTTTTGTCCACACGAGTAGAGACATGAGCGTGTGTCTCAGCCGTGTGTGATACACGGTCATATACACGGCCGTGTGTTCCCTAGTGCTGAATTAGAAACCAAGTCTGTATGCTCCACATAGCCTCACACACAGGCGTGTGACTTGGCCGTGTGGCATAAGTCAGTATACCCTACAGGTTTGGCACGGCCCAACACACGGCCTGGCACACTGGCGTGTGTGGCCACTTCGAAGGGCATACGGGCTAGACACACTGGCATGTGGTTGGCCGTGTGACCCAAGTCAGAGTGTAATAGCCTGTTTTTTGGGTCAAATCAGAATAGTGGTTTTGGGACCACAAATCTGAAGTCAAAATATTTATTTTATTATTATTTTAATGTTTACAACATATAGCATGTATTTGTGAAAATTTCGTGAAGAAATTTTATTGTTTAAATGGTCAATTTGATAAAAAGGACTAAATCACGTAAAGTGTAAAAGTGGAGTTCCATAAGGTAAAGGTATTCAATAGCTATGGAATCTTAAATTAGAGGTCCTTATGTTGTAATTTGACCATTTGACACATGAGTGGACATATTTGGACATTAAATGGATGATTTAAATAGTTTATAGTTAAGGTTAAATTTGTAATTAATTAATAATGTCATATTAAACAAAACAAAAATTATAATTTTGGGTCATCTTCATGCTATAGCCGAAAATAAGAGCAAAAAAAGAAGCCATGGATGAGCTTCAAGGTTTGGCCACCTATTGTCCAAGCATGTAAGTCCGTTTTTGCTCGTTTTTTAATGATTTCTCTGTTTTTGTGATCGTTGCTTCGTAATCTAGCTAGCTCGTACCTTTGATTTCAAAACTGCTAAAGTATTTGAATGTTGCCATTGCTGAATGCATGAGTATTTTGTTAGTCGATGATGGAAAATAAATCATTGTTGTTAGATGTACGAGTTTAGGAAATTGAATTTTGGTAAAAATCTCAATTGGATTAAATTGTGAAATATGAAAATTTAGTGGTTGAATTTTAAAATAGATGAAAAAATGGGCTGGTATGAGAATGGTAATATTCAGCTAGCATTAATTTGTATTAAATTGAATGAATTGTGATTTTATGTGATAATGACTAAATTGAAAAAATGTGAAATAATAGGGGCAAAAAATGTAATTTTGCCAAAATGCGTAAATTGTGCTAAATTGAATGAAATGACGATTAAATAAGTAAATTTTGATATTATATAGATTGAGATAAATGAGATTTGGACCTAGAACGGGGGAAAACAAAGTATCGGATTAGTCAACCTAATTCGTCGTTACACTGAACGAGGTAAGTTTGTATGTTTAATAAGCATTAAATTATATATATGTATAAATGCATAATTGAAATTGTGGTAAATGTTATGTTATTGAATTGAAATGTGAATGCTATTGAGTACGATACTACGAAAATGACCGACAGAGATTCGATACAGCGAAAGTCCCGGTTGAACCTTAGGAATAGATAGGATACAAATGTCATGACATTAGGTTACTGAGATTACGTGTAAGACCATATCTGGGATATGGCATCGATATCAGACTTCGAGTAAGACAATAGCTGGGCTATTGGCATCGATACGAGATTACATGTAAGATCATATATGGGATATGGAATTGGCATGGTACTGTGTGTACGAGATTCCCGAGTTTCCTTTAGTATCCCAAATTGTAACACCCCTAACCCGTAACCATCGCCGGTCTAGGGTTAAAGGCATTACCAGACAAATCAAATCTTTTGCAAACATTTCACATCATAATTTAAAATTCAAATCAAAGTGTCCTTTAAATAGGTCTACGATACCCTAATCATGCATTAGAAAGGGGTCAGAACTAAACCGAATACATATAAAATTTTCTGAAAATTAAACATTTTTCAAAGCTACAGAGGTCACACGCTCGTGTGGGCGGGCCATGTGCCTCACAGCCTCAGGCATGCCTGTGTGTCTAAGCCGTGGAAAAATAGGGCATACATACTGACTTGTCCACACGGTGGGCGTGTGCCTCACCCGTGGTCGACACTGACTTGCATCACACGGCCAGTCACACGCCCATGTGTCCAGCCCGTGGTCGAAACTGACTTGTTTTGAATTACAAACACGAATGACATGGTCGAGCCACATGCCCGTGTGGGCAAATGTAGGCCATATACAAGGCCAATTTGCCGCCCATTTTAGGGTCAAACCTACATGCAAAAACAAGCACTATTTCAAGTACAAAAATCAACCTAAAACATACCAAAATGACCATCTTTTCTATCCATTCAAGAACATAACAAATATACCAACTTACGTACCATTTATATCATTCTCATCACAAGCATTTCTAAGTATAATCCATCCAAAAACTTATGAATTCACTATGGCAACATTCCATCAATAATATACCAACTTTGCATCACAAAACATAGATCAAATATTACCACAGTCACATCCCATTTACAAGCCATATCACATAGCTTATATATACAACTCAAAATATCATCCAAATCAACTAGAATATACATGCCATACTTATATATATACACATTCAAAAGGTACCAAAATAGAGTTTGATAGTGTGGTGATGATCCTTGACGATCCTTGATAAACCGTAAAAGTAACATATTTTAAGCCCACATTTAGCATACTTCTGGATGATTTATCCCTTGGTTTATGTAAAAAGGTGCTCTTAATCATTTCTTTTCATGTTTTATACTCAGGAAAGCACCCGAGGATGAAAAGAACGAGAAACGGGCCTAAAACGGAACAAATTGGGCCAAAGAGGAAATCGACACGGCCTGAACTTAAGCCTACACAATTGTGCCTCCTTGAGAGACTAGAACAGAACATGATCACGATTCACACGGGCATGTCATCTCATTAAAAGTCCGAACACGGCCTGGCCCGATTCACACGGGCGTGTGCCATGGCCATGTCCCTGTCGTGGAGAAGAGCAATTCTACTCGGATTTGGATACTTGAAGGCAAAGAAACATATTCCAAAGCCTATTCAAACACCCTGGTAGGAATTATACTTGAATTAGGATACTTAGGGGGCCAAGTAAAGCATCTCAAAGTCTATATAAACACCCAATGGGGCAACTTGAAAGGGAGTTCGGCAGAAGCCGGAACCCACGGCGGCTAGCTAGGCCAATGAGCGGAGCCAAAAAGGTCAGATTTGTGGGAAACACTCGAAGATAGCCAGTTGATCCATCTCAAGAAGCTGGAATTCTACTTAAGACGGAGGATCTCTCCTTCAATTCCTTCAGGGGGTTTTAGGGATTTCTTATGTTTTGTTTTATCTTTTCTTCTGAGATGTTTTCCTTTATAGTTATAAACTAAACCCTTCAGATACCTGAAGGGGATGAAACCTAAGACGGATCTTGTTATTGTTTTTTGAACTATATGATAAATACTTGATTTGTTCTTAATTATGTGTTCTTAATTCTTGTGTTGATATTTCCAGGATATTGATTCAAGTATGATGTGCTTAGGTGGAGGAGGAAAAGTCCCTGCCTAATAGTAGATCTAGCATAATTAAGCGGAATTGATCGCACGCCTGGAGATAGGGTGACGAGATTTTGTCGGATTAGGGTGAAACCTAATATGGGAGTCCATAGATCGAGTTAATACGATTCTAGGGGTTTTAATTAGAAAGAGATTTTAATTAATCAACCTAGGGTTAGACGTTATTCACCTTGAGAGAGGGTTTAATATAAATTAGGGAATCTTACGGATCAAGTCAAGTGAATACAACGTCTGGTTCAGTGTTAGATAACAAGTGAAGTCTAGGTGGATTCTTTCTAAGGGTATCATCTTAATCAACTGAGTTTTTCCAATAGTATTTCCCCAATTCATTCTTTTTGTCTTTGCATCTTTAGCTTAGTAGTTAATTAAAATTAGATTAAACAACAACTTCACTTATTTTAGGCTAGATAATAAAAAGAAAGTTAGTATTAGTACTTTTAGTTCCTTTGGGTTCGACAATCCGGTCTTGCCTAAGCTATACTACTGTTTGATAGGTGCACTTGCCTTAAGCCGTTGTCAGAGTTAGTTTTCGGGTTCGATCATTCTCATTTATAAATTTAAAACTCTGAAAAATAGACGATCAAGTTTTTGGCGCCGTTGCCGGGGAACTAAAATATTAAGAACGCTTAATTTTATTACTTTAGCCATTTTTTATTGCAATTTATTTTCATTATTATTTTATTATTATTTTTATTTTTACTTTGCTAATTTTTCCTCTATTTGCTTTTGGCATATAATTTTTGTTTATAGAGAAGATGGCATTGAATAATCATCAGTGGCAAGTCATGAGGACAATTCCTACTAAAGTAGCCAATGCCTTCAACCTCGACGTATTCACCAGGTTATCTAACCAGCTAGAGATGATGAATAAAAAGATTGATGGTTTGTGTAGTTCTTCGCGAGAACACCCAGTAATGCAATATGACTCGAATCCAGGAGGCATGGTGAATCCTGAGTACCCATCCTACGGATATGGCATGGAGAACGAACAAGTCCATTATATGGGTAACTATTCTAGACCTCAAAATAATTTTTATAATGACACTTATAATGCAGGTCAGAGGTACCATCCCAATTTCTTGTGGGATGATCAAAGTAGCCAAAGACAGGAACTTCCTCCAAATTTTCAACAACCACCTCACCAACAGGAAGAGGAGTCGAGTCTTGAGGAGATGCTGGCAAAATTCATATTTTCAAAAACCACCTCACCAACAGGAAGATAAGTCGAACCTTGAAGAGATGCTGGAAAAATTCATAGCAAACATAGAAACACGCTACCAAAATATAGAAATGAAACAAGAAGCATTGATTCAAGGGATCGAGGATCAGTTGGGTCAGCCTGCTAAACTGATCTTAGAACAAGCACAAGAAAGCTTACCAAGCAACACTGAAACTAACCCAAAAGAGCAAATTCAAGCCGTAAGAGCTCATGACAGTGAAAGGTTAGTGGAATCTAACCCGAGGCAAGAACCTGTGGTAAGCGAAGGTATGGTTGAGGTGAGCCATGAAATACCAAGACCGGGAATTACAGAGTACCAACCTCGTATACCATATCCCGAAGCAATAAAGAAGGACAACGCAGAGGAACAATTTGGTAAGTTTTTAAAACTTTTAAAGAAATTACATATTAACTTACCGTTTCTCGAAGCTCTTTCGCAGATGCCCGATTATAGAAAATTTTTAAAAGAGCTATTGACAAACAAGTGTAAGTTAGACGAGGATCCATATGTGGAGCTAAACGCAATGTGCTTAGCAATTCTACAAAATAAACTACCACGGAAATTAAAATATCCAGGGAGTTTTACAATTCCATGTTTAATTGGTAGTTTATCTATTGATAATGCTTTAGCTGATTTAGGGGAAAGCATCAATGTTATGCCTTATAAAATGTTTAAACAACTAGGTCTAGGGAAACCTATACAAACTAGGATGAGCATTCAATTAACTGATAAAACTATCAAAATTCCTAGGGGTATAATAGGAGATGTTTTAGTCAAAATTGATAAATTCGTATTCCCAGTAGACTTTATAGTTTTAGACGTGGATGAGGACAATAACATTCCTTTAATTTTAGGAAGACCCTTTTTAGCAACTGCCAGAACTAAAATTGATGTCAACACAGGTGAACTCATACTTTGTGCAGGTGACTAATCAATTAACTCAGCTAGGACATCAAATGATAGAGGTGAGAAAGTAAGTTCAATTGATGACCAAACTGTTCAACCTTCCTCACAAGAAACACCACGAAGCTACAAAACTGAACCTAATCCTGGATCCAGTGCCAATAAAGAAGTAATTCATGAGGATCGAAGGCTTCATACCGATGAATTAGACGAGTGGAAGACACACTTCAAGGAGAGACTAAAAACATATGAAGCAAAAATGAGGCAACTCCACGACGAACTTAATGACGGGACAACCCAGCTTAAAATAGAAAATCAGGTACTCAAAATCTTCCCAGATGGAACAGTCGAGGTAACTAGCCCTCAAATCAGCACCTTTAAGGTAAACACTACTCGACTTAAACTTTATTTCAATAACCGAATTGATCGCATAAGAAAGTATTTTCACCTTCTTAAACCACCATGACCATACAAATGAGAAGGTAAAGTCTAGCTAAAGACAATAAACGAGCGCTTCTCGGGAGGCAACCCGAGTACAAACCCCATTAATTTTTACATTTTTTATTTTGTACTTTTATTTTTCCTTTTAGCACCTAACCATAAACTAACCAAAGTGCAGAATTCCAGGCCACATGGCCTTGCCCACGGCCGTGGCCGTGGCCGTGTGGCCACCACAGGAAAGTTACAAGGGCGGGGCAACCACCAGATCCATAATTTCTATTTAAACCCCCTTCTTCCTTCCTCTTTTCTAGTTGCTTTTATTCTTTCATTTTCCATTATTTACTTTTATTTTTATTTTTATTATTTATTATTTTCTTCTTATTCTTCGTACCATTTAGATTTAGCATGGGACACAATAACATTCGACCGGCTACTTTGAGGATTCAATTTCAAAAGGTTCGAGATACTTCCCCACGTTCACCTCTAATCCTATCCGGTTTCTTTTCAATGACTTCATCCAAAATTCAGGAAGTTTTACTTCTCTCCCCATCTTATGATTTTATGATTATATTTCTATTATTTATCTTTGTACATTGAGGACAATGTACATCTTAAGTGTGGGGGTTTAATTATAGTATTATCTGAAAATCCCTGAATTATGCCTTGATCTTAAAGAAAGTTTCTCATGTTATGATTTGAATGAAATTTTCTTTGATTTATGATTCTTGTTGATATGTTTTAGAGTAAGTTATTGATAATTGTGCATTGATGATTTAAATTTGAAGAATACTAGAGAATCAAGCATGATAAGTCTATCTTTCAAGAAATTAAAAAAAAAAATAGGTTGTTAACCCAAATTTAAATATTACTTTGAATTTTGAAATTTACGAGGTTGACGTCAAAACACCCATAATTTTTGTGAGATTTTGAGCCTTATAGAGCATATATTCTTTTTCATGCTCACCTTTTTTATGAGTGTGTCAACATTGAACTGTTATTCTAGAACTTGCCTCGATTATACATGTTGAGACCACACCTTTGATTTGATATACAGAGATGATAAAGGCACTTAGGATTTAACTCACTTACTCCACAAAAAGCCTACCTTCAAAATTAACCCCTAGTGAACCCCTTTGATCCTAACAACCCTTTTTATTGACTCACCCATTAATATTAACCCAAAACCCTTTGTATTTGTTATCACCATTCCTTTTAACTACCCTTATATCGAGATTTAATTTGATTAGCTACCTAATTATATTATTTCAGTAGTTGAATTTATCCTTTATTACTTGATTTGTTCTAAAAAAATGAAGTATATTCATTATTAGTTTTATAATTAAGTGAGCTTATACATGTTTAAATTTCAAATCTTGAAGAAAAGCTCGTATTATTAGTTTTCAATTGATGTAAGTAATTAGGATTAGTTCATTTTTCTAGTTAGGTAAATGGTCAAGTCAATCTCGATTCTAACCTTCTAATTCAGCCTTTATCCACACCTTTAACCCAAGCCCCATTACAACCCTGTTAAATACCTTTTGATTTGTGTATCATCTCATATTATAGTGGTGGAGATTTGATTTTCATGCAAGCTTATGGGATTAACTTTTCATGTTTGACTTATGAGTGCTTTTTTCTTGAACCTTAAACACCTCGAGTGATTTGAGTGAATCTTTAGTGAGGATGTCAATTCTTGTCAATTTCGAATCAGGGGTAATTATTTAGATGAAGGGAAACGCCTATGTTTTTGGGCTATAAAAGTATGACTTTGATTGTTTGAATCTTTAGGACCCTTTGAGTTAAATTATCAATGTAATTATCTTTGAATTATGATGAAACATTATTGATGAATATTATGAATCAAGGAAGTTCGTTTTAATTGTAAGTTGAGAATTTTGCTTGAGGACAAGCAAAAGCTTAAGTGTGGGGGTATGTGATAAACCGTAAAAGTAACATATTTTAAGCCCACATTTAGCATACTTCTGGATGATTTATCCCTTGATTTATGTAAAAAGGTGCCCTTAATCCTTTCTTTTCATGTTTTATACTAAGGAAAGCACCCGAGGATGAAAAGAACGAGAAACGGGCCTAAAACGGACCAAATTGGGCAAAAGAGGAAATCGACATAGCCTGGACTTAAGCCCACATGACCGTACCTCCTTGAGAGACTAGAACACAGCCTGATCACGATTCACGCGGGCTTGTCACCTCATTAAAAGTCTGAACATGGCCTGGCTACAATTCACACGGGTGTGTGCCATGGCCGTGTCCCTGTCGTGGAGAAGAGCAATTCTACTCGGATTTGGATACTTGGAGGCAAAGAAACACATTCCAAAGCCTATTCAACCACCCTAGTAGGAATTATACTTGAATTAGGATACTTAGGGGCTAAGTAAAGCATCTCAAAGTCTATATAAACACTCAAGGGGGTAACTTGAAAGGGAGTTCGACAGAAACTGGAACCCACGGCGGCTAGCTAGGCCAAGGAGCTGAGCCGAAAAGGTCAGGTTTGTGGGAAACACTTGAAGATAGGCAGTTGATCCATCTCAAGAAGCCAAAATTCTACTCAAGACGGAGGATCTCTCCTTCAACTCCTTCAGGGGGTTTAAGGGATTTCTTATGTTTTATTTTATCTTTTCTTCTGAGATGTTTTCCTTTATAGTTATGAACTAAACCCTTCAGATACCCGAAGGGGATGAAACCTAAGACGGATCTTGTTATTGTTTTCTTAACTATATGATATATACTTGATTTGTTCTTAATTATGTGTTCTTAATTCTTGTGTTGATATTTCCGAGATATTGATTCAAGTATGATGTGCTTAGGTGGAGGAGCAAAAGTCCCTGCCTAAGAGTAGATCTAGCATAATTAAGCAGAGTTGATCGCACGCCTAGAGATAGGGTGACGAGATTTTATCGGATTAGGGTGAAACCTAATATGGGAGTCCATAGATCAAGTTAATGCGATTCTAGGGGTTTTAATTAGAAAGAGATTTCAATTAATCAACCTAGGGTTAGACGTTATTCGCCTCGAGAAAGGGTTTAATATAAATTGGGGAATCTTACGGATCAAGTCAGGTGAATACATTGTCCGGTTCAGTGTTAGATAACAAGTGAAGTCTAGGTGGATTCTTTCTAAGGGTATCGTCTTAATCAACTGAGTTTTTCCAACAGTATTTCCCCAATTCATTCTTTTTGTCTTTGCATCTTTAGCTTAGTAGTTAATTAAAATTAGATTAAACAACAACTTCACTTATTTTAGGCTAGATAATAAGAAGAAAGTTAGTATTAGTACTTTTAGTTCCTTTGGGTTCAACAATCCGGTCTTGCCTAAGCTATACTACTGTTCGATAGGTACACTTGCCTTAAGTCGTTGTCAGAGTTAGTTTCCAGGTTCGATCATTCTCATTTATAAATTTAAAACTCTGAAAAATAGACGATCAATCCCTGAGCCTTCCGTAGCTTTAACGATCTATAAATAATGCTAACACACACAGAGTAAGCTTTCAAAAGCTTAGTAAGCCATATACAAATAGACTCAACATATAAAACATTTATAACCATTTCAATCACGAGAACATTAACATATCTCAATAGCATATTCATAATTCTTCTTTAGCTTCATTATATCTATCCATTTGCTTGAAAACAAATTACATTTTCATGTATCTCATTAGATTATAGCACATTCATACATATATCACATTTTGTCTCAACAAGTCTATGCACATATCTCACTTGTGCAAATTCACATATATTTACCTTTCATACTCAAACATAGTATACATATCCAACATACCTGAATCGATTACACACTTCAAATAGTCTTTCATTTCTCAGAATTGCCCTTGAACCATTCAGAATCAAATAAGATACTCGGATAACTCGGAATAATCGGAATACTCGTACAATGCCAACGTCCCAGACGTGGTCTTACATGTAATCCAATATTAATGCCACTATCCCAGACAGGGTCTTACACGAATCAAGTACGATGCCAATGTCCCAGACGTGGTCTTACATGATATCATATATCAGAACCCTATGTCATGACATATGAATCCTATCTATTCCTAAAGTTCGTAGGGACTCTTTGGACATTATCACATTGTCGATACTTTCTCGATTTTCACATGTATATCTTCCATAGCCATTCATCTCAATTCAATATCAAATGAACATGAATAAATCATCTTAAATACATTTATTTGTATATAGACTTACCTCGTATTCAAAATAAATGGACGGATTTGACTACTCGATCACTTTTGACTTTCCTCGGTCTAAATCCGTTTTCTTTGGTTCTTGATCTCAATCAAGATAAACAAGGGTCGAATATCAAAAATCTATAAACCCTTATTTTTCTTTCAATAATCAGTGGTGAATGATCAAAGATGATAAAAGAATATGTTTTATTTTATGTTTTTAATTAACATATTATCACATTTACTAATTTACCCTTTATGAATTAATTACAAAATCGTAAAATAATAACCCTTAACCGTCCATCTCATAATTCTATGGCCTATTTCCATCTTCAGGCCTTCATATTAAAACAACATAGCATTAAAGCACTTTAGCAATTATTAAGACGCTTTTGCATTTTACGCGATTAAGTTCTTTTCTCAAATTAAGCACACAAACAATAAAATTAATTCACAAAACTTTCACACATGCTTAATCACATACTGCAAGCATAGAAAATAATATTAAAATATTTTTTTGACTTGAATTTGTGGTCCTGAAACCACTATTCTGACTAGGGTCTAACTCGGACTGTTACACAAATGGTTCAGCGGGAAATGGTGAAGAAGCATGGTTACAAGTAATGGTAAGACTCAGTCAAGGTACCCGTGGTATAAATAGACAAGTAACTGTTAAAAGTAAATTTCATATGATGATTAAGTGGAAAATTATGAGAACTCATATAGTTAAATTGAATATAGTTTATTTCTATTTGCTTATGCTTATGTAAATGTGAATAACTTGATAAGAAGTATTCAAATCATATAAGCATTGAAATGAATAAACTTGTGAAATTCCTGGTTAACTATGTGAACGGATACATGACATAAACGTGGAACTGTACAAATTATATGATAGTATTTATAATGGCTTAAAATGTGTTTATTTTGTGTGATGAGTTATTATCATACGAGCTTACTAAGCTTTATAGCTTACTTTGTTATCTTTTCTATGTTTATAGTGATCCAAAGGCTCGCTCATGTTGGAAGTCATCGGAGATCATATCACATTATCCAGTTATGGTTTGGTACATATAAGCCTTGTGATATTGGTTATATGGCATGTATAGGTTTTGTGGTTATTTGTTGAGTATAAGTAATTTTGGTGATTGATGCATATATATTTGATATGTATTTATCCGTGGGATTTGGCATGATTAAGTTATGTTGTTTAAAGTATATATATATTCCCATGTGATATGAGTTATTTTGGTAAGCTTAATGATGGTTTAAGATATTTAAATGGCCAATTTGTCTGTGTTGTGTAATAGCTTGAGATGTGCTTGGTTTTGAGTTTGGTAATTGACTTATATTGAGTGAAAGAGGTTAAATTGATAATTCATGTTTGAAATGGTTTAATTAAATGAGTTATATATGTGAATTATGTCTAGTAAAGCAAGATGAGTTGATAGGTACTTAATTTGATAAATGGCATTAAATTGAGTATTAAAATGGTTGAAATAGATATAGAATGATTGTGTATTGGTTGATGACTTTTGGCTACATATTTGTGTCTTAAAATGGTACCATTTGAGCTTGTGTAGGTATGTGCAAAATGGGTGGCAAAATAGCTTGGTAAATGACCTATTTTTGTCCACACGGGCAGAGATACAGGCTTGTATCTTAGCCGTGTGTGACACACGGTCATGTTACATGGCCGTGTGTCCCCTAGTGTTGAAATTGAAATAAAGTTAGTATGCTCCACACGGTTACATACACGGGCGTGTGATTGGCCGTATGGTACAAGTCAGTATATCCCTTAATTGACACAAGGCCTAGCACACGGGCGTGTGACTTGGTCGTGTTGAATAAGTCAGTATACCCTACACGTTTGGCATGGCCTAACACACAGCCTGGCACACGGGCGTGTGTGGCCACTTCGAAGGGCACACGGGCTAGACATACAGGCACGTGGTTGGCCGTGTGACCCAAGTCAGTATGTACCCCCTATTTTCACACGGCTTGTGACACAGGCCTGTCTAGTTGCCGTGTGAGACACACGGCCTGGCCACACGAGCGTGTGTCCCTTGTTTGAAGAAAAATTTGGTAAGTGTTGAAAATTTTCCTAAGTTATCGGTTTAGTCCCGAACCACTCCCAAAGCATGTTTAAGGCCCCGTAGGATCTTAATAGAGACAAATTGATTGAGATTGAATAATGAAAGATTGAATTGAATAGTTATATTTTAAATAATTGTTTAGTTGTTTTGTAAGTCCGGTAATGCTCCGTAACCCTATTCTGGTGTTGAATACGGGTGAGGGGTGTTACATTTATTGGTATCAGAGCTTCGGTTTAGTCGATTCTAGGACTAACGTAGCATATGTGAGTCTAGCTATACATGCCATATAGAACTTGTGATAGTGCGATGTCTCTCGACTCTGATGGAAATTATTTTAATTAGACAGATACGCTTTCCAACCGAGCTAATTTTGATAGTGCAGAAAGTGGTTCTCAAATATTTGAGCGAAAATGTGTTTATGATGAGCTGAAATTCATAAAGGTATGAATAAAAGTTTATAATATTATGTTATTGATAAATGTTATGTTATGTGCATGTATATGTGAGAGTTAAATTTGAGGCTTTACGACCCTCACCCTCTTATCAGTATAGTGTTACAATGAAATCCGTAAGATTTAGATGGAATAAGTTCACAAGTGTGGAATTACGGAGTTCCGTGATTGAAGGATTAATGCTATGGTCAAATAAAAGAATGAGTCAACAATAAAGACAATACTAGAAGAGATGTCAGATCGTGTTAAAGGCTATTTGGATTATGCAAAGTCACTATTAAAGAAGAAGTTGACTTTAATGAAACAAAATATTCAAGTATGATATCTAAAGAATGTATTAACTAGAAGTTCTACTTAATTGATTTATGTTAGTGATGGGATAAAGAGGAATCAATAATGGCAGAATTAGACTGTGGAATAATGTTTGAATTGTAAAGATATCTGAGTACAGCGGTATAGTTGAATAGCTTATAAGAATCTCTTCTGGGTATTCTATGTGATCAATTATTCTCAGAGGTATATGTGGCTATTTATTTTCAAATGAAACTCTTATCGTATGAGAATGCTAGCTAAACATACTAATAGACGAAAGTATTGTTGGTCTATTTGGGTTATGATCGGCATTGCTCTATCTTTCACTGGTATTCTATTTCATTGTGTTGATAGAAAAGTCGACGGTAAAATCCATATGGTGCTAATATTATGTTTCTACTGGTTATTGTTTTGTTGAATATACATGAAGATTATATTGCTTCTGTCATAGTTGACTTCAGTGTTTATGAGTGATGTTTTTGTCTGGAATTTCTCTGGATATCATTGAGATAGCTTTATTATATAATGCTTTCTAGTTTTCTTGAAAGGGGATTGACATTGGAAAACGCATAGACGATAGAAGATCAAGATCAAATGTGTATAATAGTTATCATTTCCAGATAAATCTTGATATATGCCAATGAGTAAAGATAGAATGTATTTTCATATTCGAGTTATGTAGTTTTTAAGAAGATCTTTGACTAGTATTCTAAAGAAATTGCAATAAATTGTATGTCTGAGTTACCTTGACAACTTTGAAAAGTTATTGTTTGACGGCCAAGATTGATTCAATTTTTTAGTTTGATTGGGTTATTTGTTTGAAATGTTAATTGAGTTATATGTGTTTAAGTTTATCCTTGGGTCCGAAAATAAATTTTGTTCGTTCACGGGTAAATAGATGGATAGTCTGAATGAAGAATTCATATTTTAGAAGACATGATACATAATTATATCTATCGAAACGGTTCTATTTGGGAAATATTATTGTAAATTAAAGTTGTTTCGATTGTTGAAGTTTTCATTTGTGTGAAGTTTGATTTGGTTTAATAAATGTTAATAAAGTTATAAACAACTGAAAACATTGTTAACTGAAGCATCAATTTTGGTTCAGCCTGAATGAGGTATAGAGTTTATGATTTTCATCATGCGTCATTGAATGGTTTGGAGTGTGTTCTAGTACAAGAATGTATAGTGATGGCTTATGCTTCCATACAGTTAAAGTTGCATGAAAAGAGTTATTCGACGCGCTAATTAGATATGGTTGACATCATAATTACATTGAATAGTTAGCGACATTAATTGTTTGATGAGTAATGTAACCTATTTGATGACTGCAATAGTTTAAAATATTTGATGTTACAGAGAGATCTGAATTTGGGACAGCAAAGATGACTTGAACTATCGAAAGATTTTTGAGTCAGTAATTGATTATCATCCTGGACAAAAGATTATAGTCACAGATATTTTGAACAAGAAATCTTTGTGTGCTTTACAAGATATGAATACGCAAATGATCTTATTAGATGATAGGTAGATATTAGCTAAGTTAAAAGCTAAACTGATGTTTGTTCTGCAATTTTGTGAAACTAAAAAAATGTATTAGTGAATTGCAAGTTAAATGAGTTCAACGTGAATTGATTAGAGCTTCTGATTGGAACTGATGATTATTTTCTATTTTGAGACATAGTTCGTGTACAGAGAAATCTAGAGATTATAAAACAATTATTATATCTAGCTCATAATGGTAGCTTATCTATTCACCAGAGGAGTAATAAAATGTATAGTTATTTGAGGTAGAAGCACTGATGGTCGGGTATGAAAAGCGATATTTTTTATTTTGTGTTCAGATGTTTGATTTGTCAACAAGTTAAAGCCGAATATCAAGTGCATTCAGAACTATTATAGCCAATGATGATACTGAAGTGGAAAATGAGATAGAGTTATGATAGACTTCGTATTTGGATTACCCTAATTTCTGAAAAGAAAGATGTTATCTGGATTGTTATTGATCGATTGACGAAATCTTCCTATTTATTCTAGTATATATATAGATTTTTCACATGGCAGAATTGTTGAGTTATGTGTTTCTGAGATTGTTAGATTATACATAGTGCCAATCTCCATTATTTCAGATAGAAATCCGAGGTTTATATTATGTTTCTAAGGAAAACTACTATAAACTTTGGGTATGAGGTTGCATTGTAACACCGCATTTCATTCTCCATCTGATGGATAATATGAGAAAGTGAAACTAATTCGTAACAGTTAGAAAGCAGTTTCAGATTGACAGAAAACATATGCAGACCTGATACGTAAAAGCATTGAATTTTAGTTAGTGAACTGAGTGTTTGTGAAAGTATTGCTGTGAGAATATAATTTCTTGAATTAGCTATAAAGAGAAGTTGAGTTCGTGATTCATTGGGCCGTATATGATTATTGAGAAAATAAGCCAGTGGCTTATTCAACTTATATTATTGTCAGAACTTAAGAAGATCCACAATGTGTTTCTTATATCTATGATGCGATGATTCAGATAAGACCCATTGTATATAATATCTCTTTCAGAAGTTGAAATTCAGCTTGATATGACGTATAGCGAAGGACAGATCACAATCTTAGCTCGTGAGATTAAAGAGTTGAGAATTCTGTGGCTATTTGAGAAATTATTAAGGTTATAAGAAAGCAAATCTATAACTTGTTCTTTGATAAGATTTTCGAGGATGAAAATCTCTAAGGGGGGAAGAGTTGTAACAGGTCGGTTTTGGGTCAAATCGAAACAATGGTTTCTAGACTACATGTAATAGCCCGATTTTGGGTCTAGTCAGAATAGTGGTTTCTGGACCACAAATCTAACGCAGTAAAATTTGTTTTTATTATATTTTTATGGTCTACAGTTTTATGGAATGATTTCGTGAAAAATTAGTTTGAAAATTTTGACGTTTGGGCACTTAATTTAGTTAAAAGGACTAAATTACAAAAGTGCAAAATGTGTGTTCTAGAAGCTAGAGGTGTCTAATTGCTATGAAACTTTAAATTGGAGCTCCTTAGATGATAATTAGACTATTATGCTTTAGTATGGACAAAAATGGACATTGTTAGTGAAAAAATATCAAAGCTTAAGTGAAGGGAATTTTGGTCGTTTGGTAAATAAAGCCAAAATAATTAAAATAAAATTGTCATCTTCTTCAATTTCATCCCCATAGCCAAAAATTAGAATAGGAGACTTAGCTAGGGTTTGGCCAAGCTTTCAAGCTCGATTGTAAGTCCGTCTGTGTCCCGTTTTTAATGATTTTTTACGTTTTTGTGAATGTTGTAACTTAATTTAGCTATTTCAAGGACTAATTTGAAAGAAAATCAAAGTCTAATTTTTTACCCATGATGAATATTCGTGTATTTTTGTGTCTAATGGTAGATTATGTATGTTTAATGTTAGATAAACAACTTTTACTAAGTGATTTTTGATGAAAATGCCTAAAAGGAGCTATTTGTAAAAGTTGCAAAATATGTAGTGAAAATGTGAATAAATGAAAATTGTAGGCTGCTATGAGGATGAAAATGTTTCGAATATGCTTGGGTAATGAAGAAATCAAATAAAAGTCATTTTACGAGCCTAGGGACTAAAATGTAAAATGTCAAAAGTTTAGGGGCAAAAATGTAACTTTTCATAATATGATTTTTGGGCTGAATTGAATAATCTGATAATTGAATGAGCTAAATTTGTTACTATAGATCAAGAAAAATGAAGTTCGGACCTAGACCGGGGGAAAAACAAAGTATTTGACGATTAGATCAAATTCTACTATTTTTTTATCGAGGTAAGTTCGTATGTAAATAATGCATTGTTATATTTATATTTTAAATGCTTTAATATTGTATGAATTTTGATTTACCCTTTGGTTGTAATCGACAAAGTTTCAACAAGCGAGAAATTTCGATTGAACCTTAGGAATAGATAGGATACAAATGTCATGACATTAGGGTTACTAGGATTACGTGTAAGACCATATCTGGGATATGGCATCGATATGAGACTTCGTGTAAGACCATAGATGGGCTATTGGCATTGATACGAGATTTCATGTAAGACCATATCTGGGATATGGCATTGGTACGGTACTATGTGTACGAGATTCTTGAGTATCCTTTAGTATTCCAATTGGTTCAACAGAAATATTTAACGGGAATGTCAAAGTTATGAAAGACTATGGCTATGTAACGCCCCGAATTTGGGCCTAGTAGAATTGGGCCTAGAGCGTAGGAGCATTTTGAAATTTTTAAGAATATGAGAATGACATTATTTCAAGTTGGACCTATTAGGTGAGTGATTTTGGAAGGTTAGGGGGCTTCTATGAACTCCAGGGACCAAACTTGGGCTTAGGAAAAATTTTGGTTTTAGGTGAATAAAACCCTGGGAGTTAGTAGGTAAGCTTTAAGAATAAAATGTGGAGAAAAATGACACAAGTGGAGTGTGTGGTGTAGTGGCAAAGTGACGCCACTTAGGGAGCAAGGGAGTGACGCCACAGGGAAGGAAGGAGGTCCAAGGTTCAAGTTGTAGCACTTGCATTTCTTTTAGATTATTTTTTCAAATGGATTTAGACATTGGCCATAGACTTAGCTTTAGTTGGGCATGTTTTAAAACACAAGAGGATCTTGTGACTTAGTGGTTAGTGGCGTGTTGAGCTATTGAAGGGAGCAAGGGTTCGAATCTCATGACAAGCAAATGAGTATTTATTTTGCGGACTGGATGGCAAGAGTTTGAGTTGGATTTAAACTCTGCTAACGGAGCGATCCCACATCGGAAAGATACAAAGAGGAAAGGTGAGAAGCTGGCTATATATAGAGCTATCTATGATTGGAGAGAAAACATACATTGGTGGGTGTTGGGCATAGGAGTGGTCGGAGCGTGGATTAACAGCTTCCGATTCCTATCATATCTAGAGGATAATCGCCAATAGTAGCAAAGGAAGGGCTACTAGAACGTGAGGTACACAGGTCGTGTCTAAGGGGTTTATAGCGCGCGTGGTTACCAGGTGTATACAAACACTACACACACGATATCGGTAATGCCGAAAAATCGAAAAGCCAAAAGTGGCTAAATGGGCTCGGTGGGCCCTGAGGCTAAGTTTGATGAAATGGTTTGGTTTGTTAAACGTATTGAGTTAGTCACGCATGATACATGCTTTGGATTTGTTTTGGGCCTAATGGGCCGTAAGGTTGTAATTTGGGTTTGATGGGCTTTATGGGGACGTAGACAAGTATGCTAAGGTTTATGTACCTTAGGCCTAGTTCGAACAACTCTTAAATTTCATAAGACTTAATCTAATTAAACATTTCTGTGAACAAGTCGCTGGGTTAGGGTGTGGCAACGGGCATACGCATGTCTAGGATTGGATCTAGGCAGAGCTTGGTACTTAAGCGGTCCTAGTAGCCCACCTCCTCTTCTCTGGAATCTTACCTGGTGCGTAGTGTCTGTTCACTTTAGCCGCGAGCACTTGTTGATGGCCAAAGTTCATAACTAAAACCCGAGAGGGACCAATTACCCTTATATTTGTAAAATTACTAAAATACCCTTATATTTGTAAATTTACGAAAATACCCCTGATTTGTAAAATTATCGAAATACCCCTGATTTGTAAAATTACTAAAATAACCTGATTTGTAAAATTACCGAAATACCCTCGGTTTGCAAAATTATCGAAATACCCCTAGTTTGTGAAATTACTGAAATACCCTCGGTTTGTGAAATTATCGAAATACCCTCGGTTAGCAAAATTACTGAAATACCCCTGATTTCTGAAATTACCAAAATACCCCCGGTTTGCAAAATTACTGAAATATCTTGATTTGCAAAATTACTGAAATACCCCTGACTTGTGAAATTACCGAATACACCCGATTTACGAAAGTACCAAAATACCCCCTATTTTGCAAAATTATCAAGATACCCCTATTTTGCCAAATTACCAAAATACCCCTGTAGGGCAAAATTACAAAAATATCCCTGGGTAGTGAAATGACGAAAATACCCCTATATGACGAATATGAGTTTGTGGATGTTACTTTGAAACACCCCAAACCCGGCCCACGAGCCTTGACCGGATCTGGTATGCCCCTCGAAGAAAACCGGTTCAAATTCGTTTGCACTTTGAAAAACTTTAAGTGATTTTTGGAGAAAGTTCGAATTGGGTTGGGCTTGAGTTGAAAACAAATTTATTTTATATTGAAACCCATTTAATTTCAAGTGACAAAATATTTAAAGTTTATTTTAAATTAAATTGACTTAATCTCTAATAAATAAAATTACGTAACATAGTAAATAAAACAGAAAATAACATAGTTCACTATGGCTTTATTACATCAAATAAACCCAAATAATTTAAAATACTTAAATAAAAATAAAATGTCCAAACAAAATTCCTTGCTGAGCATGGCCACCTTTAAGCTCCTACCAGGCCGGTCCATTATCGATCGTCACTGAAAAAATGTTCCCACAACGGGGTGAGTCAACTGACTCAATGTGTAACCGACACTAAAATTTAACAATTCAGGCATACATTATCATATTACATACACATTCATAAATCAGATATAAACAAATGATGCAACCCAAACCCAAACCTATATGCCATCCGCTACACATCACCCGTACCATCCTGCACACCGTGGGGACTACTAAGTCAACCCTCCATCCGCTACACACCATCGAAGGCAGTCGCTGCAGTCGACGTGCTCATCGCCCTTATGAGTATTCGTGGTCTTAGGTCACCACACTCAGATATCGTGGTCTTAGGTCACCACATTCAGATATCGTGGTCTTAGGTCACCACATTCAGATATCGTGGTCTTAGGTCACCACATTCAAATATCGTGGTCTTAGGTCACCACATTCACTTCCCCTTTTCAATAACCCATATGCCCCATATCATACATAGTATGCATTAACATGCCAACTTTCACATTCTTATCACTTATCACATGTTAAATATAACATATTTCATAATCCTAGTAGGAGTAGGAAACGTACCTGAGTACTTTGTACCATATCATGGTACCTTAGCCACATTCTTACACTTTCATATAAACACATATATCAAGTTTAAGCCATAAATCTATTAAGATTAGTGTGGGGTACACACCTGATTAACTTATCGAATTTACTGATTTCCCGAAGAATTTCGATCTACTACTTTAGATCTCAAGTTCCTACATTTGATTAATCACTTACTATTTAGTAAAAGCCTATTCGGCCATAAAACCAAATCCTATTAGGATTGTTATTATTCAAAACTTACCTTGGTACCGATTTAACTACTAATCAAATCCCGAAAACTTGTGTTACTCCATCCTTCAATCGGCCAATGGTAGATCATTCGACTTAGTTAGTTTTTGGCTTTTAAGTAAATAAGAATTAGATCTTAAATCATTAATATACCTTGGCCGAATATACACATGTACTTACCTTATGATTTGAAATCCCAAAATATCCCTTCTTGAAGTCAACAACGCCTAAATCCCAAAACTTCCTTCAAATAGTCGGCCATAGAGCAACAGTAGAGATTAGATCTCAGATTTCGATAAGCCTAATAGAAAAAGAATGAAAACCGAATTGGATCTTACCTTCGCTGAAGAAATCGACAGCACCTATGTTTATCACCACAGAAGTATTCTGCTTTGAGACTTGATGGCGAAAAGAGATGTAACTTACAAAGGTTCGGCAACTAAGGTATTTTGATCTAAGAATTTCGACAAAGAGGAACTTTTGGGACGGAGAGATTCGGCCTAAGTAGAATGGGACAAAAAGGTAAGAAGAGAAAGATGAAGAATTCGACAATGATTTCTTGAGTTTTTGGCTTGACAAAGTTTAAGAGAAAAGAGAATAATGGCAGAGAGAATTCGGCAGAGGCTTTCAAGAATAGAAAATAATGCAGAATGGCCTCCCTTTTCCTTTTATTACCGAAATTACTAGGCTAGAGTCCCCTACTTGGCCACCACTCTTCCTATGTGATAATTTTATCTTTTAATTATCACCTAAAAGAAAATAAAAGATAATTCAACACTTATCCTTATTTCCCTTCTTATTTCTTTATTTAAAAAAAAGAATTAATCCCTCATTTATCCATCATTTAGCCGAATTTTAAAGAGAATAAAACTCCTAAAATATAGCCTTGTGCCGTCCAACTCCCTTGCTCCTTGCAGCAAAATAAAACTATTTTATTTTACTTCCCCTGCAGCTCGAACCTTGGCCCGATACCCTTGTATATGGCGTCATTTCCAGAAGCCCTAAGTGGCATCTCCAGGCCACTTTTCCAAGCCTATTTGTATGTCAAATTTCACATACAATTTCTCTTAAGGCCATCTTGCCTCAGTTTCCTCTTTTAAACTTTAAAACTCGACATCTTCTGAGTCATTTCCTTACATTTCCAAGTTTCCAAACATTTTCGTTTCCCTCTTTAAACTTGACATTTCCTTACATTTCCAAGTTTCCATAAATGTTCACTTTCCTCTTTTGAATCATTTCTAAATCATTTCCTTACATTTCCAGGTTTCCAAAAATGGTCACTTTAAACTTAACATTTCCATACATTTCCAGGTTTCCAAAAATGTTTAAAATACATTCATAACACATAAGACATGTCATTTCGTACAATTAAATCGAAAATGCATAGGCCCTTTTCAGGATGTTACAGTTCTACCCCCCTTAAAAATAATTTCGTCCTCGAAATTACTTACTAACAAACAATCGTGACGGTCTAACTCACCCCACTACGCTATTCTTTGCACTCTCGATCTTAAAGAACTACCATACTTTCTAGGCACATTCTCTAGGTTCACATCCACAGTTTCAGGCACTTTACTAGCAATACAAGAATAAGCTAACCCTATAACAAGCAAAGAAATTAAGGGTATTCCAGAAATAAGGAACGTACCCGTTGTCATATCTGGCACCTCTTCCTCCTCGCGACGGCCAACTGCATAAACCAACCTTGGTTGCCTCATGTCTGCACCTTCAGTATCTCTGCTTGGTGCACCACGTCCTCGGCCCGAGCCATTTCCTCCATGGTTCGGTCCACAACCTTGCTGCGGCTGCTGTCCACCTCTACCAGCTTGATTAACATTCTGAGCTATTGGCCAACTCCCTTCCGGTTCCATAGGACAGTCCTTAATCATATGGTCATTTGACCCACACTTAAAGTATCCTCCTATCTTTTTCCAACATTCTCCTAAGTGCTTCTTTCCACACTGATCACAAGGATGATACTGCCCTCCTGTAGCAGCTTGCTAACCTCGCGGCCCATCAACTCTAGGCCTCTTATTCCCAGATGATCCAGAACCTTTTTCTGGCCTATTTCAATCGGAGGTCTGCCTTGTAGAGTCCTTAATCCCTTCAGCTACCTTAGCTTTCTCTACTAAGGCAGAAAACTCCCGCTCCTTATGTGGAGCTATTAACAACCTCAAATCATCCCTTAATCCGTCCTCAAATCAGACACATCGCTCATGCTCTGTAGCCACTACTCCTCGAGCATATTGGCTCAACCTCAGAAATTCAGCTTCATACTCGGCTACGGACTTGTTCCCTTGAACCAGTCCCAGAAAAGCCTTCCTTTGCTCATCAGTATACCTTATGCCGACATATTTCTTCTGATATGCGGCCTTAACATAATCCCAGGTCAGATCCTCAACTGTGGCACCATCCCGAACTGTGAGCCACCACTGATACGCTTCATCACGTAGCAGTGCCACCATTCCTTTTAACTTCTCCTCTGGGGTCAGATCGAGCTCATCCATAATTCGTTCAGTTGCCTCCAACCAATATTCAGCAGTACTGGGTGCCACACCCGACACTCCACGGAACACCTCAGCTCCGTTGGCACGAAGTCACTTAGGTACCGACTTTCAAGCTCCCGAATTTCCTCCTGTGCCAGCCACCAACTCAAGAACTCGCGAAGACGACTGCGACACAAAGATCATCCCCGCCCGAGCTTATTTGGTCAACACCAATTTGGTGGTGGTGGTGGTGGCGGTACCTCATTGTCAGACCCTTGACCCGACCTAACGGGTTCCGACACGGTCATCCTACCTCTACCGCGTCCTCACACGTTACGTTCACGTCCCCTAAAGCTCATTTCTAACGTCGTGATCTGACTAAGAAGTTTTATGAATTAGTCCTTGTTTCACTTAATTACCCGCGAAGAAGTTTTATGAAAAGAATTTTTAGGAGTGGTTCTTTCGTATTCATACATGCACACAGTCTTTTCAATCATACATCCATCAATCAATTATGAACTTTCGTTCATTCAGAGAAATGTTGTAGTTTTCGTTGTTGTTGTTTTTCCACTACGCAGGGGTATTTTCGTAATTTGTCCTATAGGGGTATTTTCGTAATTTTTCAAAAGAAAAAAGTTCCTTGGTGATTTTGTCAAAAAGTATTTTAGAATTTCTTAAATTCCCGGGGTATTTTGGAAAATTTTGAAATCCGGGGGTATTTCGAAAATTTTGAAATTCTGGGGGTATTTCGGTAATTAACCAGGGTAAATTTGTAAAGCTTAATATTACAGGGGTATTTCAAAATTTGAAAAACTTTGAGGGTTCTTTTTTTGAGAATTTATTTTCCAAAATGGTGATGTTGCAAAAATTTTGGAAATTAGGGTCATTTTGGTAATTTTGTATGTCAATGGCAATTTCGTAATTTTCCAAAATCAAGGTATTTTTGATAATTTGTAAATTAGGATTTTTGAACATTCTATAAAGTAATGAAATCTTGATAAGAACTGTGGGTATTTTGGGAATTTCATAAACCAAGGGTATTTTTTTTAATTTTACCACTAGGGGTATTTTTTTTTAATTTCATAAATCGAAAATTTTTCAGAAAATTTTGTAAAAATAGTTCTCACAAATTAAAAAGGTAATTTTAAGAGTTTTAAAACTAGGTTTTTATAAAAACACGGCTAGTTCCCTTTCGGGTTTTAGTTATTGAGTTTAGCCTGCGACTCAGTCCTCTAGGTTAGGGTGAACCGTAACTACGCACCAGGTAGGATTCCAGCAAAGAGAAGGTGATTCACTCGGACTGCTTAAATACCAAGCTCTTCCGGATCCAATCTTAGACATGCGCACAGGGGTTACCACACCCTAACTCGGTGACTTTGCCATAGGGTTCTTTAGTTAGGCACTTAAGTCCTATGTAAGTGTTGGGGAAAACTAATCCTAGGGTTCAAGTACTTATCATGCTAATCTACGTTCCATTCCATTTCTACCCTTCTATAGATCATACAATAAATCACACAATGGATAGGGGTACTTACCTGGTGGACTGCGGGTCGGAGACTTGGGTGCCATGCCAAAACCTGCTTATTTCTGAAAAAAGTTTTCATAAAACTTATTTGGGCTCACTTTGAAAACGTTTTGGGCCTTAAACCCTAGGCCGAGAGTTTGAAATGGGCTCTGATACCAAACTGAAACACCCCAAACCCGGCCCAGGAGCCTTGACCAGATCTGGTATGCTCCTCGAAGAAAACCGGTTCAAATTCATTTGCACTTCCCCTTTTCAATAACCCATATACCCCATATCTTACATAGTATGCATTAACATGCCAAATTTCACATTCTTATCACTTATCACATGTTAAATATAACATATTTCATAATCCTAGTAGGAGTAGGAAACGTACCTGAGTACTTTGTACCATATCATGGTACCTTAGCCACATTCTTACACTTTCATATAAACACATATATCAAGTTTAAGCCATAAATCTATTAAGATTAGTGTGGGGTACACACCTGATTAACTTATCGAATTTACTAATTTCCCGAAGAATTCCGATCTACTACTTTAGATCTCAAGTTCCTACATTTGATTAATCACTTACTATTTAGTAAAAGCCTATTCGACCATAAAACCAAATCCTATTAGGATTGTTATTACTCAAAACTTACCTTGATGCCGATTTCACTACTAATCAAATCCCGAAAACTTGTGTTACTCCTTCCTTCAATCGGCCAATGCTAGATCATTCGACTTAGTTAGTTTTCAGCTTTTAAGTAAATAAGAATTAAATCTTAAATCACTAATATACCTTGGCCGAATATACACATGTACTTACCTTACGATTTGAAATCCCAAAATATCCCTTCTTGAAGTCAACAACGCCTAAATCCCGAAACTTCCTTCAAATAGTCGGCCATAGAGCAACAGTAGAGATTAGATCTCAGATTTCGATAAGCCTAATAGAAAAAGAATGAAAATCGAATTGGATCTTACCTTCACTGAAGAAATCGACAGCACCTACGTTTATCACCACAGAAGTATTTGGCTTTGATACTTGATGGAGAAAAGACATGTAACTTACAAAGGTTCGGCAACTAAGGTATTTTGATCTAAGAATTTCAACAAAGAGGAACCTTTGGGAGGGAGAGATTCGGCCTAAGTAGAATGGGACAAAAAGGTGAGAAGAGAAAGATGAAGAATTCGACAATGATTTCTTGAGTTTTTGGCTTGACAAAGTTTAAGAGAAAAGAGAATAATGGCAGAGAGAATTCGGCAAAGGCTTTCAAGTATAGAAAATAATGCAGAATGGCCTCCCTTTTCCTTTTATTGCCGAAATTACTAGGCTAGAGTCCCCTACTTGGCCACCACTCTTCCTATGTGATAATTTTATCTTTTAATTATCACCTAAAAGAAAATAACAGATAATTCAACACTTATCCTTATTTCCCTTCTTATTTCTTTATTTTAAAAAAATAATTAATCCCTCATTTATCCATCATTTAGTCGAATTTTAAAGAGAATAAAACTCCTAAAATATAGCCTTGTGCCGTCCAACTCCCTTGCTCCTTGCAGCAAAATAAAACTCTTTTATTTTGCTTCCCCTGCAGCTCGAACCTTGGCCCAATACCCTAGTATGTGGCGCCATTTCCAGAAGCCCTAAGTGGCATCTCCAGGCCACTTTTCCAAGCCTGTTTGTGTGTCAAATTTCACATACAATTTCTCTTAAGGCCACCTTGCCTCAGTTTCCTCTTTTAAACTTTAAAACTCGACATCTTCTAAGTCATTTCCTTACATTTCCAAGTTTCAAAAAATTTTCGTTTCCCTCTTTAAACTTGACATTTCCTTACATTTCCAAGTTTCCAGAAATGTTCACTTTCCTCTTTTGAATCATTTCTAAATCATTTCCTTACATTTCTAGGTTTCCAAAAATGTTCACTTTAAACTTAACATTTCCATACATTTCCAGGTTTCCAAAAATGTTCAAAATACATTCATAACACATAAGACATGTCATTTTGTACAATTAAACCGAAAATTCATAGGCCCTTTTCAGGATGTTACATACTTTTATGTTTGATGCATTCATATGATATTCTACTTAGGATGCATATGGGTGGGAATTATGGTACGGAGGAATATTTGAGGATCGCATGGCCTTTTGGTATGGATCCAGGATCGCATGGTCGTATGGTATGGATCCACCGGAGGCTTTAAGCCCAATATATGATTAGCTGCTTTGCTGCAACGTTTGGTAGTACCGCAACCGGGCTACCCTTGGTGTGTAGCGGAGGGGTGGGTCGAGCTAGAATTCCCCCCAAGAGTCATAAGGTTGGAAGGGAAATGGTGGTGTAGCGGATGGATTTTTGGGGTGGCTGTTGCATTACTTGTTTATAAATGACATGATATGAGGTCATTGTGGGCTAAAACCCAAGACCATCGATTTTGATAGGGCTTAGGCCCAATGTGAATATTTGTAAGTGATTTGATTGCCAAGGGTTGTGCACACTGAGTTTCGGAACTCACACCCCTTTAATTTAATGTTTCAGGTAATCCCAAATAGACGACTCGACGTGGGAGAGGACTCAGAGATGGCAGCGCTACAAGAGGCTTGAATTTTCATTTATTTGTTTCAAAATACATGTTTTTAGTTACTTAATTTTCGGTGGATGTAATAAGGCCTTGTACTCCGTTTTGACTTCAGATTTATTTTAGGTTTTGAGATTAATTGTTTATTTAATTATTAAACCTAAGTAAGCTCTTATGTTCAAACTTGGTTTTCGAAATACTTAAGGTAATAAAATGGGTTTTTATCTTTAATTAATAAGACTAAAAGATTTTGGATTTTTGGGCCTTAAATTTTTAATTAGCAAAATTGTTTTGAAGTGCGCCTTTAATGTGACATTCCGGATTCGGGCCTAACTTCTAGGCCGGGTTTGGGGTGTTATAGGTTATGTTGTGAATTGGTACAATTATGTACGTAAAATGTAACATCCTGGATTATAGCCTATGCATTAGTATGTGTTATGTGTTATGGATGTGATGTGTGCATTTTTAGAATCTTGGAAATGTAAGGAAATGTCTTGGAAATGTAAGGAAATGTCTTGTCTTGGAAATGTAAGGAAATGTCTTGGAAATGTAAGGAAATGTCTTGTCTTGGAAATGTAAGGAAATGTCTTGGAAATGTAAGGAAATGTATTGGAAATGTAAGGAAATGTCTTAGAAATGTAAGGAAATGCTTTAGAAATGTCAAGTTTAAAGTTTAAAAGAGGGACATGAAGCAAGGTGGTCTTAAGAGAAAATGTATGTGAAATATGACATACAAATAGCCTTAGTAAAATGGCTACAAGGCGCCACTTAAGAGCCTAGCAAGTTACGCCACATACATAGGCAAATGGGCCAAGGATCGAGTCGCATGGGAAGCAAATAAAAAAATTTTATTTTGCTACAAGGAGCAGAGAGGTGGACGGCATTAAGGCTCTTAAAAGAGGAGTTTTATTCTCCTTAAAATTCGGCAAATAGATAGATAATGATGGATTATTATTAGTATTATTTTTATTAAGAGATGAGAGATAATTATTGGATTAAATTTTTATTAATTTGAATAAGGTGATAATTAAAGAGATAAAGCTATCAAAATAAAAGAGTGATGGCCAAGAAAGGGACTCTTGGCCTAGTAAATTCGGCAATAGGAGGAAAAATGAGGCATTTTACAATTTTTTTTCTCTCCAAGCAAGCCTCTGCCGAAATTCTCTTGTCATCTTCCCCAAATTCTTTTCTGACAAAATCACAAGTTTCCTCTCATCCTTTATTCTTTCTTCTTATTCTTTTCTTTCCAATCCATTAGAACCCGAAACCCCAAAGAAAACCCTAGCCAATTATTCAAGGAAACCAAAATTTGGTGATACACATCTAAGCCATAGCCGAATATTTTCGTAGATCAAAAGGTGTTGCCGATTTCTATATAAAAGGATAAGGATCTATTATGATTATTTTCTTTCTTCTTTAAAAACAAAAAGGCAAGGTTTTAATGACATATTCATGTTGGCCGAAACTTTGAAGGAAAACTTGGGATTTTGTGATTTATCGACTACAAGGAGGAAGGTTTGGGATTTCTAAGATTCAAGGTAAGAAACTATAAGATTCGGCCAAAGGCCATTCATTATGTTTAATGTTAGATTAAACTCTAACATGTGTCTATAGGGTTTTCGACAACAGTAAGGAAGCAAGGATTCAATTCGGGACTTGATTCTTAATTCAATCGGCAACAAGGTAAGTTTTAGTATACTAATCCTACTAGGATTTGGATTTACGGCCGAATGGCTTTTTATTAAATTAGTAACTGATTAATCAAATGTAAGGATTAAGGATCTAAGCGGTAGATAAGATTACGAGATCTCAAGGAATTTGCTAAGCGAATCAGGTGTGTACCCCACACTAATTCTTAATAAGTTTTATGGCTATGTCTAATTAAAATATGTGATATTAAGAATTAGAAAGTGGCTAAGGTACCATGTTATGGTACAAAGTACTCAGGTACATTTCCTACTCCTACTAGGATTATGAAATATGTTATATTTAACATGTGATAAGTAATAAGAATGTGAAATTTGGCATGTTAATGCATCACGGTGACCTAAGACCACGAACACGGTGACCTAAGACCGTGGTATCTGAATGTGGTGACCTAAGACCACAGTAATCTGAATGCGGTGACCTAAGACAGCGATATCTGAATGTGGTGACCTAAGACCACAAATGCGGTGACCTAAGACCGCGATATGGAGTGTAGCGGAAGGAGGGTCGACTTAGTAGTCCCCACGGTGTACAGGTTGGTACGGGGGAGTGTAGCGGATGGCTTATTAGGTTTGGGTTTGGGAATGCATCATAATTTGTATGCTATGATATGAATGTGTAATATTTGTTATGCCTAATTCTATTATGATTTAGTGTTGTATACACATTGAGTCTGTTGACTCACCCCGTTGAGGGACCATGTTTCAGGTGATGAACAGTAATGGACTGGGACGGCAGAACTTGTGGTGGCCGTGCTCAACATGAATTTTTTATTTTTATGGACTATTAATTTTTAAGTACTCCGAATTATTTGGATTTACTTGTTGTAATAAGGCCATAAGGCCATAGTGCACTATTTTATTTTTATTTTTATTTATTATGTTACGAAATTTTTATTAAGTTAAAGATTAAGTAATTTACTTTAAATGTATTCTATATGTTTTATCACCTAAAATTTTAAAATGGTTTTCATTGTAAAACGATTTTGTTTTCTACTCGAGCCCAACCCAAAACAATATTTCTTTCAAAAAACACTATTTTCCCAAAGTAAGAAAAGAACTTTGAACCGGTTTACTTGAGGAACATACCAAATCTGGTCAAAGCTCGTGGGCCGAGTTTGGGGTGTTTCAGTTTAGTATCAGAGCCCGTTTTAAAACTCTCAGCCTGTGGGCTAAGGCCTAAAATGTTTTCCAAACGATCCCAAATGAGTTTTATGAAAAGTATTTCTAAAGTTAAGCAGGTTTTCTAGCATGGCACCTAGGTCTCCGACCCGCAATCCACCAGGTAAGTACCCTAACCATCTGTGTGATTATGTGAATTATGGAAGGGTAGAAAAGGAATGGAACGTAGAATAGCATGATAGGAACTTGAACCCTAGGACTAGTCTACTCAAACACAAACACATAAGACTTAATTCCATTAAACAAACCTATGGCTAAGTCACCGAGTTAGGGTGTGGTAACCCCTGTGCGCATGTCTAGGATTGGATCTGGAAGAGCCTAATATTTAAGAAGTCCTAGTGACTTACCTCCTCTTCGCTGGAATCCTACCTGGTGCGTAGCTACGGTTCACCCTAACCATGAGGACTTATTCATAGGCTAAACTCAATAACTAAAACCCGAAAAGGGAACTAGCCGTGTTTTTTATAAAAACCCTAGTTTTAAAACTCTTAAAATTACCTTTTTAATTTGTGAAGACTATTCTTTTTTACAAAAAAAAAATTTCTGAAAAATTTTCGATTTATAAAATTACAAAAATACCCTTAGTTGTAAAATTACAAAAATGCCCTTGGTTTATGAAATTTCCAAAATACTCACAGTTTTTATCAAAATTTCATTACTTTATAAAATGTTCAACAAACCCTAATTTGCAAATTATCAAAATATCTTGATTTTGGAAAATTACGAAATTGCCCTTAACTTACAAAATTACCAAAATGACCCTAACTTCCAAAATTTTTGCAATATCACCAAAATAGAAAGCAAATTCACAAAAAGAACCCTTAAACGTTTGCAAATTTTGAAATACCCCTGATTTATTGAACTTTACAAATTTACCCTAGGTTATTACCAAAATACCCCTGAGTTTCAAAATTACCGAAATGCCCTCAGATTTCAAAATTTCCAAAAATACCCCGGGAACACAAAATTTCCAAAATACCCTTATTGACAAAATCACCAAGGAACCCTATTTTGAAAAAAATTACGAAAATACCCCTGTAGGAAAAATTACGAAATTACCCCTGGGTAGTGGAAAAACAACCACAATGAAAACTACAACATCTCTCTGAATGAACAAAAGTTCATAATTGGTTGATGAATGTGAACGTGACTTTCTGAATAGTGAACTTGAGCTGAGAACTTTGTTTGATCGAAAGAACCACTTTTAAACATCTCTTTTCATAAAATTGTTCGCAGTTAATAAGTGAAACAAGGACTAATTCATAAAACTTTTTAATCAGATCGCGACAATAGAAATGAGTTCTAGAGGACGTGGCCGTCGTGGACGCGGTAGAGGAAGAATGACTGTGTCAGAACCCATTAGATCGGGTCAGGGGTCTGACAATGAGGTACCACCGCCACCACCACCTCCATTTGTTGGTGTTGAGCGCAAGCTCGGGACGGGGATGATCTTTGTGTCGCAGTCGTGGTCGCGAAGTTCTTGAGTTGGTGGTCGTGCGGGGAGGAAATTTGGGAGCTCAAAAGTCGGTACCTGAGTGACTTCGTGCCAATGGAGCTGAGGTATTCCGTGGCGTATCTGGTGTAGCACCCAGCACGACCGAGTATTGGTTGGAGGCAACCGAGCGCATTATGGATGAGCTCGATCTGACCCCTGAGGAGAAGTTGGAAGGAATGGTGGCACTGTTACGCGATGAAGCGTATCAATAGTGGTTAATGATTCGAGGATGGTGCCACGGTGAGGATCGACACAGGAGTATGTTAAGGCCGCCGACATCGAAGAAGTATGTCGGCACAAGGTATACTTGATGAGCAAAGGAAGGCTTTTCTGGGACTAGTTCAAGGGAACAAGTCCGTTGCAGAGTATGAAGCTGAATTTTTAAGGTTAAGCCGATATGCCCAAGGAGTAGTGGCAACGGAGCATGAGCGATGTGTCCATTTTGATGATAGACTAAGGGATGATCTAAGGTTGTTGATAGCTCCACACCAGGAGCGGAAATTTTCTGCATTAGTCGAGAAGGCAAAAGTAGCTGAAGGAATTAAGGAATCCATGAGGCAGAACTCTGATCGGAGCAGGCCGAACAGAGGCTTTGGATCGTCAGGATCATCTGGGAATAAAAGGCCTAGAGTTGATGGGGCGCGCAAGGCCGCAAGTCGCTACTGAGGAGGCGATGATCGTTACTTGTGATCAGTGTGGGAAGAAACACTTAGGATAGTGTTGGAAAAAGACCGGAGGATGCTTTAAGTGTGGGTCCAAGGATCATATGATTAAAGACTGTCCACAGGATCCGAATAGGGCTCGGACAGCAGGTCAAGGTTATGAGCAGACAGGCAGAGGTGGTCAACAAGCGACAAGGGGTCGTGGTTCAAACCATGGAGGGAATGGTTCCGGCCAAGGTCATGGAACACCAAAAAGAGGTGCTGAAGGTTCAGAAGCGAGGCAGCCAAGGTTAGTTTATGCAGTTGGTCGTCGCGAGGAGGAAGATGTGCCAGATGTGACAACGGGTACGTTCCTTGTTTCCGGAATACCTTTAATTGCTTCGATTGTTGTAGAGTTTTCTTGTATTGCTGGTGAAAGTGTTCGAAGCCTTGCATGTGAATTTAGAGATTATGCCTAGGAAGTATGATAGTGTTATTAAGATCAGAGTGCGCAGCATAAGCGTAGTGTGGTGAGTAGGAATGCAGTTAGCCAAGTAATTTCAAGGACGAAATTATTTTTAAGGGGGGTAGAACTGTAACATCCTGGATTATAGCCTATGCATTAGTATGTCTTATGTGTTATGGATGCGATGTGTGCATTTTTAGAATCTTGGAAATGTAAGGAAATGTCTTGGAAATGTAAGGAAATGTCTTGTCTTGGAAATGTAAGGAAATGTCTTGTCTTGAAATGTAAGGAAATGTCTTGGAAATGTAAGGAAATGTCTTGTCTTGGAAATGTAAGGAAATGACTTGGAAATGTAAGGAAATGTCTTGGAAATGTAAGGAAATGTCTTGGAAATGTAAGGAAATGTCTTGGAAATGTAAGGAAATGCTTTAGAAATGTCAAGTTTAAAGTTTAAAAGAGGGACATGAAGCAAGGTGGTCTTAAGAGAAAATGTATGTGAAATATGACAAACAAATAGCCTTGGTAAAATGGCTACAATGCGCCACTTAAGGGCCTAGCAAGTTACGCCACATATATAGGCAAATGGGCCAAGGATCGAGTCGCATGAGAAGCAAATAAAAGAATTTTATTTTGCTATAAGGAGCATAAAGGTGGATGGCATTAAGGCTCTTAAAAGAGGAGTTTTATTCTCTTTAAAATTCGGCAAATAGATAGATAATGATGGATTATTATTAGTATTATTTTTATTAAGAGATGAGAGATAATTATTGGATTAAATTTTTATTAATTTGAATAAGGTGATAATTAAAGAGATAAAGCTATCAAAATAAAAGAGTAATGGCCAAAAAAGGGACTCTTGGCCTAGTAAATTCGGCAATAGGAGGAAAAGTGAGGCATTTTATAATTTTTTTTCTCTCCAAGCAAGCCTCTACCGAAATTCTCTTGTCATCTTCCCCAAATTCTTTTCTGACAAAATCACAAGTTTCCACTCATCCTTTATTCTTTCTTCTTCTTCTTTTCTTTCCAATCCATCAGAAGCCGAAACCCTAAAGAAAACCCTAGCCAATTATTCAAGGAAACCGAAAATTTGGTGATACACATCTAAGCCATAGTCGAATATTTTCGTAGATCAAAGGGTGTTGCCGATTTCCATATAAAAGGGTAAGGATCTATTATGATTATTTTCTTTCTTCTTTAAAAACAAAAAGGCAAGGTTTTAATGACATATTCATGTTGCCGAAACTTTGAAGGAAAACTTTGGGATTTTGTGACTGTCGACTACAAGGAGGAAGGTTTCGGGATTTCTAAGATTCAAGGTAAGAAACTATAAGATTCGGCCAAAGGCCATTCATTATGTTTAATGTTAGATTAAACTCTAACATGTGTCTATAGGGTTTTCGACAATAGTAAGGAAGCAAGGATTCAATTCGGGACTTGATTCTTAATTCAATCGGCAACAAGGTAAGTTTTAGTATACTAATCCTACTAGGATTTGGATTTATGGTCGAATGGCTTTTTATTAAATTAGTAACTCGATTAATCAAATGTAGGGATTAAGGATCTAAGCGAAGAGATCGATTACGAGATCTCAAGGAATTTGCTAAGTTTAATCGGTGTGTACCCCACACTAATTCTTAATAAGTTTTATGGCTATGTGTAATTAAAATATGTGACATTAAAAATAAGAAAGTGGCTAAGGTACCATGTTATGGTACAAAGTACTCAGGTACGTTTCCTACTCCTACTAGGATTATGAAATATGTTATATTTGACATGTGATAAGTAATAAGAATGTGAAATTTGGCATGTTAATGCATAATATGTATGATATGGGGCATATGGGTTATTGAAAGGGGAAGAGAATGTGGTGACCTAAGACCACGAACACGGTGACCTAAGACCGTGGTATCTGAATGTGGTGACCTAAGACCACAGTAATCTGAATGCGGTGACCTAAGACCGCGATACCTGAATGTGGTGACCTAAGACCACAAATGCGATGACCTAAGACTGCGATATGGAGTGTAGCGGAAGGAGGGTCGACTTAGTAGTCCCCACGGTGTACAGGTTGGTACGGGGGAGTGTAGCGGATGGCTTATTAGGTTTGGGTTTGGGAATGCATCATAATTTGTATGCTATGATATGGATGTGTAATATTTGTTATGACTAATTCTATTATGATTTAGTTTTGTGTACACATTGAGTCTGTTGACTCACCCCGTTGAGGGACCATGTTTCAGGTGATGAACGATGAATGGACCTGACGGCAGAACTTGTGGTGGCCATGCTCAACATGAAGTTTTTATTTTTATGGACTATTAATTTTTAAGTACTCCGAATTATTTGGATTTACTTGTTGTAATAAGGCCATAAGGCCATAGTGCACTATTTTATTTCTGTTTTTATTTATTATGTTACGAAATTTTTATTAAGTTAAAGATTAAGTAATTTACTTTAAATGTATTCTATATGTTTTATCACCTAAAATTTTAAAAGGGTTTTCATTATAAAACGATTTTGTTTTCTACTCGAGTCCAACCCAAAACAATATTTCTTTCAAAACACACTATTTTCCCCAAGTAACAAAAGAACTTTGAACCGGTTTACTTGAGGAACATACCAAATCTGGTCAAAGCTCGTGGGCCGGGTTTGGGGTGTTTCATAAAACCCATAATTAATGAGCTCGATATGTGATGAACCCTTGGTAAGGTTGTGATTGAGTAAAATATTACTATGAGATTTTAGTAACATTTATGTTAACTTACGTTATGTTAATTGTATATTAAATGTGTGGTTATGATACTTATTATTTGCATAGGAACTTTGTAACAGTCTGATTTTGGCCCTAATCGAAACGGTGGTTCCGGGACCACGAATCCGAGTCAAAAAATATTTAAATATTATTTTCTGTGTTAATTATATGTGAATTAGCATGTGTGAAAGTTTCGTATGAAAAATTGATTGTTTGTGTGCTTAATTAAATAAAAAGGTTTAATCGCGTAAAATGAAAAATTAGTGGTTAAATTCAAAAGGGCTGAATAGTGGTTGTTCTTTTAATATGAAGGTTTTATGATGCAATTTTACCCTTTAATTATTGAATGGACGGCACTAAGGTTACATTATATGGTTTTTATATGAAACATAAAAGTAATAATAATAAATAACATATTATAAAGTGATTATTTTTAAATAAAACATGAAAAGCTTGCATGTTCATCTTTCTATAGCCGAAACTAAGAGAAAAATAAAAGAAGAAAAGCTTTATAAGGTTCGGCACTTTGGAGGCTTAATTGGGTAAGTGATTTTGTTCGGTTTTCAATAATTTTTACATTTTTGAGATCGTTGCTTAGTATACTATCAAGCCCATACCCTAATTTTAGAATTTGATTAAGATTTTGAGATATGTTATTGATGATTAGTTGTGATTTTTGTTGTTAGTTGATGAAATATGAAAAATATGTTTTAGATTAACATGTTTTGTAATGAGATTTTTGATGAAATTGAATAATTAGGATTAAATTGCAAAAATAAATTTTTGAGAGACTAAAATGCAAAATGAATGAAATGTATGGACTTTTTTGAGTGTAAGGAACATTCGGCCTACGCATGATATAGTCAAATTTTGAATATTTTTTGTTTCGTGTAATAGGGACTAAATTGTGAAAATATGAAATATTAGGGGTAAAAATGTAATTTGCCCACTTATGTGTTTTTGGATGAAATTGAATGAAAATATGTTTGAATGAGCTTAATTTAAAATTATTTAGATCAAGAACAAAAAGGATCAGGATTGGATCAGTGAAAAGTGAAGTTGAGCGAATAGTCGGGAAACATAGTCCGTCGATATTCGAGGTAAGTTTTTAAGCAATTGAGTTGAATTGAAATTTACTTATACTGATGTAAGTAATTTAAATGGAAGTATATATATATGTAATGAATATTGCCGAATGTGATAAGGAATTGTGAGATAAATGAGTTGATTTGAAATTTATGTATATATGGTTGATTATAAATTTATGTGTATATGTGTGAATGAGGAATAAGTTTGAGAGATGCACTAATGAGAACTTTCGACACCGAGCACTAAGTGTGTGAGATCGGTCATTTGGCACTAAGTGTGCGACTTTTGAAATACTGAGCACTAAGTGTCCGAAATCGGTTGTTATGCACTAAGTGTGCGAATCGAACTAAGTGTGCGAAATCGGATAAAGAGCACTAAGTGTGCGATTAATTTTTTTTAGATTTTGGATTGAATTTGGTAAATTGATATTATGAGAATTATTAATTGAAATCAAGTATGTGTGACAATTTGGTTGGATGGAATGTATTTATTAAATATAAAGTTCGGTTGATATTGATTGATATGGGGAAATGCTTACAAAATCTCATTGATTACTATATGAATTATATAATGTAATTCGGCCATGTGGAATTTTGTATAAGGATTTCATTTGGTTAGTTTTGATCTTGAATATGTGATTTATATGAGTTTGAAATGCAAGTATAAATTCGGTAAGTAAAATATGCATGTGAAATCTATTATCGAAGGCTTGGATGTTCGGCCTTTGGGCTATGAAAAGCGAAAGTTTTCGAAAGGTGATATAAATTATAGTTATGGTTATAGACCTTGGTAGTGATTATATTAATTTGATTTTATTAATACAATGATACCATGCATTGTTGTTGTGAAATTGCTTATAACTTATTAAGCTATAATAGCTTACTGTGTTTGTTTATTTGTATTGTTTTATAGATTTTGAAGTCTAGTTACGAGCTCGGGGATCATCGTCAAAGTTTATCACACTATCGACTAACTTTGGGTATTTTATAATTTAGATTTTCATAACTATGGCATGTATAGGTTGGGTTATATTTTGAAAGGATTGTTTTGGGTTATATATATATTATGCAATGTGAAAATGGCTAAATCTTGATACTTAGGACTTTTGTGAATTTGGTTATATGTTTTAATTGGTTATGACATAAATAACTTATAAATTAGTTCATGTTGATGAGTTTAATACATGGTATATATATTTATGGTGTTTGGATATATGTTTTTGGGAAATGAATAATGGTAAGCATGGTGTAATATTCGGTTTAGGCAATGAAGTAAATGATAGAGGCATATTTAAATTATAGTAGGTGATATATTAGTGAAGTAATGTTTATGCCATGTATGTGTGTATTTTATTTGGTCACTTGTTAGATAAGAAATAAGTTCTATAATGCATGATTATATTTGGCTATTTTGATTTGGTTTGTGTAAGCAAGTAGATACATGTATTATGCTTGAATAGTTGGTTATTTAGGTTTGAATTTTTATTTATTTTCTTGAATGTTAGATTGAATGATTTTTAGACATGATATATGTGATACTCCGCAAATGAAATAGTATGATTTGCTTATTATTGAATGGAGAAACTTAGTACGAACGTTAAGGTTATTTGATGACCGAATTGAAAGCTCTTTGTACGGTTGAACTAATGATGTCTAAATATGATTTTTGATATGCAACTTGGGTATGTTTTAACTTGTTATTGAAGTTTGGAAATGATTCATATATGATAATGCTAAATGCGCATATCACTATGATGTTTAAAATCCTTACTTGACTATTTTGTGTAGTTGATTATGTTAGATATATTAAAGGAAAATAAGCCATGTGATATGGATTATTCGGTTTTAATATGCATATGTATTGAAGTAATATGTTAGATAATTAGCTTACGAAATATTTGTTTTGATATGAATATAGGATTGTTAAAGTTCGAAATTGTTTTTTAAAAAAAATGGATAAGTGTATTGATATGTATATATATAAAGTATGTAAGGAAATGACTGTTTGCTATGGGTTATATTTGGATTGGTAATGCCTCGTAACCCTGGTTCGGCTATTGATACGGGTTAGGGGTGTTACATCTGATTGGTATCAGAGCTACGGTTTAGTCAGTTCTCAGACTAGCGTAGCGTGTGTGAGTCTAGCTATATATGCCAGAATTTTTATTGTGATAGTGTGATGACTTCTGACAAGGAAATATATCTTTCTTCTTTCTTATAGTAAATGGATCTTGATCCTGAACGAGCTGTAGTAGATGATATTGAGAGTGTGGCGCCTGCTCCCGCGCAAGGGGCTGCGCCGGTTGAATCTCAACCAGCTACGAGTAACCCAGATGAGGGGGCTAAGCAAGCCTTCTTTAGCATAATGAATGATTGGTTTTATCAGTATATCTGGACAAATCTGGCTGTTCAACAACCCCCGAATCCAAATAATTCACCTGTAGTGCCTGTGGTACCTTCGATCATTAATTCTGAGAGATTAAATAAGCCTCCTATTGATAAAATCAGAAAATACGGAGCTGAAGAGTTTAGGGTGACAGCTACTGATGATGCTGAGCGGGATGAATTTTGGCTCAATAATACTATTCGTGTCTTCGATGAACTATCTTGTACACCCGAAGAGTGCTTGAAGTGTTATATCTTTATTACGGGATTCTGCCTACTACTGGTGGAACTCTTTGATTTCGGTTGTTCTGAAGGAATGGGTTACTTGGGATTTCTTTTAGACGGAGTTTTGCAAAAAGTATATTAGTCACTGATTCATTGATCAGAAATGCAATGAATTTCTCGAGTTAAAATAGGGTCGTATGACCGTATCTGATTATGAGAGTGATTTTGTGAGACTCAGCCGATATGCCCGAGAGTGTGTTGCAACCGAGGATGCTATGTGTAAAAGATTTTAGGAAGGACTGAATGAAGACATAAAATTGTTTGTCAGCATACTTGAAATAAAAGAGTTCGTAGTACTTGTCGAGCGAGCTTGCAAGGCCGAAGAGCTTGGAAAAGAGAAAAGAAAAGTTGAGTTCGAAGCTAGAGATTTCCGTAAGAGATCAACAAGTAAAACTTCTCAGATGGCATCAAAGAAGTTTCAAAATGACAGTAGCCGATCTAAGACTAATGCTGGGATTTCCATACGAGAGCGACCACTAGTGAGTTCACGAGCCACCTCGATTGCTAGTGTTGGCAATACTCGACTGAATAAACCTGAGTGTCAACGGTGTGGTAGGCGACATTTTTGTGAATGTTGGGGCAAGTCCAATAACGGAGTTTGCTACAAGTGTGGTTCGCAGGATCATTTCATTCGGGACTGCCCGGAAGTAGCTGAGAAGGATAATGCTCAGAGTGTGAGATCGGTGGTGCTGCAGTTAGAGGTAGGCCACCCCGAAATGAGGGAGGTAGAAACGGTACTCAAAGAGGGACTTTGGATACAGCTGTTCGATTCGAGGCTCGTGCGCCTGCCAGAGCCTATGCCATTCGTGCCTGAGAGGAAGCTTCATCTCCAGATGTTATCACTGGTATATTTACTCTCTTTAATACTAGTGTAATTGCTCTGATTGATCCGAGTTCAACTCATTCCTATATGTGTGAAACATTAGTATCCAGTAAGACTTTACCTATTGAGTCTACTGAGTTTGTGATTTGGGTTTCGAACCCCCTGGGCCGGTGTGTGCTAGTTGACATGCTGTGCAAGAATTGCCCTTTGATGATTCAAGATTCATGTTTTCCTGCTGATTTGATGTTACTACCATTTGATGAGTTTGATATCATTCTCAGTATGGATTGGTTAATCCTACACGATGCTGTAGTGAATTGTAGACGAAAGACTATTGATTTGCGATGGCAGAATAATGAGATAATTCAAATTGAGTCTGTCGATTTAAATGGGTTACCAGCAGTGATATCTTCGATGTTGACTTGGAAGCTTATGAGAAAGGGTTGCGAAACTTACTTTGCTTATGTAATTGATAGTAAAGTGATCGAAAAGAAGATTAAATCTGTACCGGTTGTATGTGAATATCCAGATGTGTTTTCGAAAGAATTGCCGAGTTTGCCACCTGTTCGGGAGGTAGAGTTTGGAATCGAGTTAGTGCCAGGGATGACTCTGATCTCGATAGCTCCATATAGAATGGCACCGGCTAAACTAAAAGAGTTGAAAGCTCAGTTGCAAGAGTTGACAAATAGAGGTTTTGCTTGATCGAGTTTCTCTCCCTGGGGTGCACTAGTGTTATTTGTAAAGAAGAAAGATGGAACGTTGAGAATGTGCATCGACTATCGACAGCTCAATAAAGTGACTTTATTTGATCAGCTAAAAGGAGCCTCAATATTTTTGAAGATCGGTTTAAGATCAGGTTATTATCAGCTATGAGTTAGTGACTCTGATGTGCCTAAGACTGCTTTTCAAATGAGATACGGCCATTACGAGTTTTTGGTGATGCCGTTCAGACACACTAATGCCCCTGCTATTTTTGTGGACTTTATGAATTGGGTATTCAGGCAGTATTTGGATCGGTTCGTGGTTGTGTTTATAGATGACATTTTAATCTGTTCGCGAGACGAAATCGAGCATGCCGAACATTTGAGACTTGTGTTACAGATTTTACGTGATAAGCTGTTGTACGTGAAATTTAGTAATGTGAGTTCTGGTTACGTGAAGTTAGCTTCCTGGGGCATGTTGTTTCAGCATTAGGTATTCGGGTTGATCCGAGTAAGATTTCGACTATACTTGATTGGAGACCCCCGCGGAATGTTTTTGAAGTTTAGAGTTTTCTAGTACTTACCGGTTATTATAGACGCTTCGTGAAATGTTTCTTAATGATTGCAACTCCGATGACAAAGCTACTTCAAAAAGATGTTAAATTTGAGTGGACGGAGAAATGCCAGAAGAGTTTTGATCGGATGAAAACCTTGTTGACTGAAGCTCCAGTGCTTGTTCAGCCAGAGTCGGGTAAAGAGTTCGTTATCTTCAGTGATGCATCCTTGAACGGTTTGGGCTATGTTTTGATGCAGGAGGGTAAGGTCGTAGCATATGCTTCGAGACAGTTGAAGCCGCATGAAAAGAACTATCAGACGCACGATCTCGAATTAGCTGCTATGGTTTTTGCTCTGAAGATATGGTGCCACTATCTGTTTGGTGAAAAATATCATGTCTATTCCGATCATAAAAGCCTAAAGTACTTAATGACTCAGAAGGATCTGAATCTGAGACAACGAAGATAGTTGGAATTATTAAAAGACTACGAGCTTGTGATTGATTATCACCCGGGAAAGGCTAATGTGGTTGCTGATGCCCTAAGCCAAAAATCACTATTTACTTTACGTGCAATGAATGCAAATATGGCTATGACTGATGATGGTACGATTATAGTAGAATTAAAGGCGAGACCGTTATTTGTTCAACATATTTGTGAAGCTCAAAAGGTTGATGATAACTAGATAACAAAAAGGAATCAATGTGGTTCGAATGCTGACTCAGAATTTCAGATTGATGCTGAGGGATGTTTACGATTCAGAAACCGATTATGTGTACCAAAGGATCCTAAGTTGATTCAGATGATTTGTAATGAAGCTCATAGTAGTAGATTGTCTATTCATCCGGGTAGCACAAAAATGTATAATAATTTGAAACATCATTACTAGTGGCACGGTATGAAACGAGATATTTCAAATTTCGTGTCAAAATGTTTGATATGTCAGCAAGTAAAAGCCGAGCATCAGGTGCCGTCTGGATTACTTTAGTCGATTATGATACCTGAATGGAAATGGGATTGAATCACGATGGATTTCATATCTGGTTTAGCATTGACACCGAGCAAGAAAGATGCAATCTGGGTTAGATTGACGAAGTCAGCTCACTTTATTCCAATCCGTACAGATTACTCGCTTGATAAGCTAGCTGAATTGTACATTTCTCAAACTGTACGTTTACATGGAGTACCTATTACTATTATTTCGGATAAAGATCCAAGGTTTACATCGCGGTTTTGGAAGAAACTGCACGATGCATTAGGTACTAAATTACATTTCAGCACAGCTTTTCATCCCCAGACGAATGGTCAATCCGAGAGAATTATTCAAATACTTGAGGATATGTTGAGATGTTGTGTTCTTGAGTTTGAGGGTACGTGGGAAAGATACGTGCCTTTGATTGAATTTGCGTACAATAATAGCTTTCAATCGAGTATCAAAATGGCACCTTATGAAGCTCTGTACGGTCGTAAATGTTGTACACCTTTATATTGGACTGAACTCAGTGAAAATAAGATACAGGGGGTCGATTTGATCAGAGAAACTGAATAGAAAGTGAAAGTAATCCATGAAAGTCTGAAAGCAGCATCAGATCGTCAAAAATCATATGCGGATTTGAAACGGAAAGATATAGAGTTTTAGATTGGAGATAAAGTTTTCTTGAAAGTCTTTCTGTGGAAGAAAATACTCAGATTTGGTCACAAAGGCAAATTGAGTCCGAGATTTATTGGGTCGTATGAGATTATAGAACGTATCGGGTCGGTTGCTTATAGATTGCTATTGCCACCTGAACTAGAAAAGATCCACAGTTGTTTCCATGTTTTGATGCTCCGACGGTATAGATCTGACCCTTCTCATATGATTAGTCCGTCCATAGTTGATATACAATCTGATCTAACTTATGAGGAAGAACCGATCCGTATCCTGGCTCGTGAAGTGAAAGAGTTGTGAAATAAGAAAATATCATTGGTAAAAGTGCTTTAGCTTAAGCACGAAATCGAGGAAGCAACTTGGGAGCTTGAGGATTCTATGAAAGAACGTTATCCAAACCTATTCATCGGTAAGATTTTCAGGGACGAAAATCCCTAAGGGGGAAGAGTTGTAACAGTCTGATTTTGGCCCTAATCGGAACGGTGGTTTTGGGACCACGAATCTGAGTCAGAAAAATCTTTAAATATTATTTTCTGTGTTAATTATATGTGAATTAGCATGTGTGAAAGTTTCATATGAAAATTTGATTGTTTGTGTGCTTAATTAAATAAAAGGGCTTAATCGCGTAAAATGAAAAATTAGTGGTTAAATTCAAAAGGGCTGAATAATGGTTGTTCTTTTAATATGAAGGTTTTATGATGCAATTTTACCCTTTAGTTATTGAATGGATGGCACTAAGGTTACATTATATGGTATTTATATTAAACATAAAAGTAATAATAATAAATAACATATTATAAAGTTATTATTTTTAAACAAAACATGAAAGGCTTGCATGTTCATCTTTCTATTGCCGAAACTAAGAGAAAAATAAAAGAAGAACAACTTTATAAGGTTCGGCACTTTGGAGGCTTAATTGGGTAAGCGATTTTGTTCGGTTTTCGATAATTTTTACATTTTTTGAGATCGTTGGTTAGTATACTATCAAGCCCATACCCTAATTTTAGAATTTGATGATGATTTTAAGATATGTTATTGATGATTAGTTTTGATTTTTGTTGTTAGTTGATGAAATATGAAAAATATGTTTTAGATTAACATGTTTTGTAATGAGATTTTTTATGAAATTGAGTAATTAGGACTAAATTGCAAAAATAAATTTTTGAGGGACTAAAATGCAAAATTAATGAAATGTATGGACTTGTATGAGTGTAAGGAACATTCGGCCCACGCATGATATAGTCAAATTTTGAATATTTTATGTTTTGTGCAATAGGGACTAAATTGTGAAAATGTGAAATATATATTAGGGGTAAAAAATGTAATTTTCCCACTTATGTGTTTTTGGATTAAATTGAATGAAAATATGTTTGAATGAGCTTAATTTGAAATAATTTAGATCAAGAACAAAAAGGATCGGGATTGGATCGGGGAAAAGCGAAGTTGAGCGAATAGTCGGGAAACATAGTCCATCGATATCTGAGGTAAGTTTTTAAGCAATTGAGTTGAATTGAAATTTATTTATAATGATGTAAGTAATTTAAATGGAAGTATATATATATATATATGTAATGAATATTATCGAATGTGATAAGGAAGTGTGAGATGAATGAGTTGATTTGAAATTTATGTATATATGGTTGATTAAAAATTTATGTGTATATGTATGAATGAGGAATAAGTTTGAGAGATGCACTAATGAGAAATTTTGACACCGAGCACTAAGTGTGCGAAATCGGTCATTTGGCACTAAGTGTACAAATTTTTAAATACCGAGTAATAAGTGTGCGAAATCGGATAAAGAGCGCTAAGTGTGCGAAATCGGATAAAGAGCACTAAGTGTGCGATTAATTTTTTTTAGATTTTGGATTGAATTTGGTAAGTTGATATTATGAGAATTATTAATTGAAATCAAGTATGTGTGACAATTTGTGAAACACCGCAAACCCGGCCCACGAGCCTTGACCGGATCTGGTGTGCTCCTCGAAGAAAACCGGTTCAAATTCGTTTGCACTTTGAAAAACTTTAAGTGATTCTGGGAGAAAGTTCGAATTGGGTTGGGCTTGAGTTGAAAACAAGTTTGCTTTATATTGAAATCTCATTTATTTCAGGTGACAAAATATTTAAAGTTTATTTTAAATGAAATTTTCTTAATCTTTAATAAATAAAAATTTCGTAACATGATAAATAAACAAAACAGAAATAAAAGAGTTCACTATGGCCTTATTACATCAAAACAAACCCAAATAATTTTAAAGTACTTAAATGAAATAAAATGTCAAAATAAAATAACTTCAAGCTGAGCATGGCCACCACAAGCTCTGCCATCCCGGTCCATCACTGTTCATCACTTGAAACATGTTCCCACAACGGGGTGAGTCAACAGACTCAATGTGTAACCAACACTAAAGTTAACAATTCAGGCATACATAATCATATCACATTTCAATTCATATAATAGATCAAAATAATGATGCAACCTGAACCCAAACCTATATGCCATCCGCTACACGTTCCCGTACCAACCTGCACACCGTGGGGACTACTAAGTCAACCCTCCATCCACTACACACCATCGAAGGCAGTCGTTGCAGTCGACGTGCTCATCGCCCTTATAAATATTCGTGGTCTTAGGTCACCACATTCAGATATCGTGGTCTTAGGTCACCACACTTAGGTATCGTGGTCTTAGGTCACCACATTCAGATTATCGTGGTCTTAGGTCACCACATTCACTTCCCCTTTTCAATAACCCATATGCCCCATATCATACTTATTATGCATTAACATGCCAACATTCTCATTCTTATAACTTATCACATGTTAAATATAACATATTTCATAATCCTAGTAGGAGTAGAAAACGTACCTGAGTACTTTGTACCCTAACATGGTACCTTAGCCACATTCTTACACTTTCATATTAACACATATATCAAATTAAAGCCATAAATCTATTAAGATTAGTGTAGGGTACACACCTGATTAACTTATCGGTTCACTTAAATACCGAAAAGCTTGATCTAATGCTTTAGATCTTAAATCCCTACATTTAGCCAACCTTAAAATGTTAGCAAAAAGCCTATTCGGCTATAAGACCAAATCCTAATAGGATTAGTACACTTAAAACCTACCTTGCTGCCAATTGACTTACGAATCGAGTCCCGAAACTTTGTGATGCACAACCTTGTAATCGGCTAGTCACCAAAACTCCTAACTAGTTAGTTTTCGGCTTTTAAAACATATAAGAAATAGATCTAGAATACCAAACATGGCCTTAGCCGATTGTATTTAGGCACTTACCTTGCGATTTCCAAATCTCGAAAGTATCCCTTGGCTATGGAGATGTCGAAACCTACAGGATATCTGTTAGATCCACTTCTAACATTTAAATCACCTTTACATAGCCCTTGGCCGAATATGCACTAACCTTAGTTGGCTAGATCTCGAACTATCTCCCTTAAAAGTCGACACTAGCAAAGATCCCGAAATCTCTCCTTAATATTTCGGTCACAGAATAAGAATTAGCCTTTGAAATTTCGACAAGTCCTTAAAGGAAAGAATAGAAATCAAACTTGATCTTACCTCTACTGAAGAAATCGACAGCACCTATCTTTGTCACCATAGGGATATTCGGCTTTGCTTAAATGGAGTAGTCGGCTAGGACTACCTTGAGTGTTCGACTATGGCCTAGAAGGAACTTGTTTTCGGCTTCAAAGGAAGAGGATAGGATTTGGGAGGGATCGATAATGGTGGACTTAGGGAGAAGAGGAATTTGGTTGACAAAAGAAAAAGAGAAAGAAGATGTTGCTTAGAGAATTTGGCAGAGAATGGGAAGGAAAAGGAAGAAGAATGAATGATAGCCTTAATCTCCTCCCCTTTTGCCGAAATTATCACCAAGAGAATCCCTTACTTGGCCATCACTCTTCTATTTTGATAACCTTATTTAAAATTAATAGGAATAATCCTTTAATTATCTCTTTGAAAATAATCAAAAATAAATCATCATTTATCCATCCCTTAGCCGAAATTTTAAGAGAATTTAAACTCTTCTTTTGAGTTCCTTAGTGCCATCCACCTCTCTGCTCCTTGTAGCAAAATAAAAATTCTTTTATTTGCTTCCCATGCGACCCAAACTCGGGCCTTTTGCACCTGCATGTGGCGTCAATTGCTAGGCCCTTAAGTGGTGCCTTGTAGCCATTTTACCAAGGCTATTTGTATGTCATATTTCACATACATTTTCTCTTAAGACCACCTTGCCTTAGTTTCCCCTTTTCAACTTGGCATTTCCTTACATTTTCAAGTTTCAAAAATGTTTACTTTCCTCTTTTAAACTCAACATTTCTACATCATTTCCTTGCATTTCCAAGTTTCCAAAAATGTTCACAATACATTCATAACACCTAAAACATACCATTTCGTATAATTAAATCAAAAATGCATAGGCCCTTTTCAAGATGTTACAATTTGGTTGGATGGAATGTATTTATTAAATATATAGTTCGGTTGACATTGGTTGATATGGGGAAATGCTTACAAAATCTCATTGATTACTATATGAATTATATAATGTAATTCGGCCATGTGGAATTTTGTATAAGGATTTCATTTGATTAGTTTTGATCTTGAATATGTGATTTATATGAGTTTGAAATGCAAGTATAAATTCTGTAAGTAAAATATGCATGTGAGATCTATTATCGAAGGCTTGGATGTTCGGCCTTTGGGCTATGAAAAGCGAAAGTTTTCGAAAGGTGATATAAATTATAGTTATGGTTATAGACCTTGGTAGTGATTATATTAATTTGATTTTATTAATACAATGATATAATGTATTGTTGTTATGAAATTGCTTATAACTTATTAAGCTATAATAGCTTACTCTGCGTGTTTATTTGTATTGTTTTATAGATTTTGAAGTCTAGTTACGAGCTCAGGGATCATCGTCAAAGTTTATCACACTATCGACTAACTTTGGGTATTTTATAATTTAAATTTTCGGAACTATGGCATGTATAGGTTAGGTTATATTTTGAAAGGATTGTTTTGGGTTATATATATTATGCCATGTGAAAATGGCTAAATCTTGATACTTAGGACTTTTGTGAATTCAGTTATATGTTTTAATTGGTTATGTATGTCATAACTTATAAATTAGTTCATGTTGATGAGTTTAATACATGGTATATATATTTATGGTGTTTGGATATATGTTTTTGGGAAATGAATAATGGTAAGCATGGTGTAATATTCAGTTTAGGCAATGAAGTAAATGATAGAGGCATATTTAAATTATAGTAGGTGATATATTAGTTAAGTAATGTTTATGCCATGTATGTGTGTATTTGATTTGGTCACTTGTTAGATAAGAAATAAGTTCTATAATGCATGATTATATTTGGCTATTTTGATTCTGTTTGTGTAAGCAAGTATATACATATATTATGCTTGAATAGTTGGTTTTAGGTTTGAATTTTTATTTAGTTTCTTGAATGTTAGATTGAATGATGTTTAGACATGATATATGTGATATTAAGCAAATGAAATAGTATGATTTGCTTATTATTGAATGGAGAAACTTAGTACGAATGTTAATGTTATTTGATGACCGAATAGAAAGCTCTTTGTACGGTTGAACTAATGATGTTTAAATATGATTTCTGATATGCAACTTGGGTATGTTTTAACTTGTTATTGAAGTTTGGAAATGATTTGTATATGATAATGCTAAATGCACATATCACTATGATGTTGAAAATCCTTACTTGACTATTTTGTGTAGTTGATTATGTTAGATATATTAAAGGAAAATAAGCCGTGTGATATGGATTATTCGGTTTAATATGCACATGTATTGAAGTAATATGTTCGGTAATTTGCTTACGAAATATTTGTTTTGATATGAATATAGGATTGTTAAAGTTCTAAATTTAAAAAAAAAAGTGGATAAGTGTATTGATATGTATATATATAAAGTATGTAAGGAAATGAATGTTTGTTATGGGTTGTATTTGGATTGGTAATGCCTCGTAACCCTAGTTCGGCGATGGATACGGGTTAGGGGTGTTACAAACTTACTAAGCTTTATAGCTTACTCCCCTTCTTTTCCCTTGTCTTATAGTGTCGCCAAGCTAGCTCGGGGTTCGAAGATCGTCGGAGATCCACTCACACTATTAACAATTATTTTGGTACCAATGAACTAACATTTTGAGTTATGGCATGTATAGGGGACTTGGTCATTTTGTTATGTGTTATAATTGATTTGGCCAAATATATTGGCTTATATTGGTTGCAAGTTCATTTTGTAAATGGCCATTGAAATTGGCTAATGTTGGTATAAGCAATTGATATGATGAGGCCTTTCATGGATGTGAGAATTTACTTGATATGAGTTGATAGGTATGTAATGTTTGTGTATGATAGATGGTAGTATGTGAATGATGTCTTGATGTCTTGGTTGTGGCTGATTTGATTGTATGTATATGCTTGAATTGGTGCTATGTTATATGGTGTAGGTGTGAGTATTAAAGGGTGGCAAAAAGGGCTTGGTAGATGGCCTTATTTTGGTCTACACGGGTAGACACCCGGACGTGTGTTTAGGCCGTGTGTTTACCCCGTGGGCATGTGTTTCAGTCGTGTGTCCCCTACACCTTAATTGTTGCAAAACAAAATGTCTAGAATTGAGCACACGGGTAGAGACACAGGCGTATGTCTCGGTCGTGTGTGCCACACGGTCTTAGACACGGCGTGTGTTTTGGCCGTGTGAAGTCTCCACCTATTTTATGAAGAATTATGGAAATTAAATCAACCACACGGCCTAACACACAGGCGTGTGGCACGACCGTGTGGCACAAGTTAGAGAGCATCCTATTTTGAACACGGACTGTAGCACGGGCGTGTTGAAGGGTCACACGGGCGTGTCCCTTGGACCACACGGGCGTGTGAGCCCTATAACATGAAAAATTTTCTAAGTTTTGTAAAATTTTCTAAAGTTCTCGGTTTAGTCCCGAACCACTTCCAAAGCATGTATTAAGCCTCGTAGGCTCATTTTAGGGACGATATGAAAAGTTTTAAATTTGGATGGAAATTTAGGACTCAAAAATGGATGTTTGCTTGTGTTTATGTCCGGTAATGCCTCGTAACCTGTTTCGGTGTTGAATACGGGTAAGGGGTGTTACATTTAATGGTATCAGAGCTACGATTTAGTCAATTATTAGAATAACGTAGCGTGCGTAAGAGTCTAGCTATACATGCCATATATGAACTATGATAGTGTGATGACTCATGACAATTTTAAACTATGTTTGCATATAGTAAATGGACCCCAACCGAGCAGTAGATGATGAACTAGAAAGCAATGCGCCACCTCCTACTCAATGGGCAGCGCCATCTGAAAGTATGCTTTCCACGGTTAGTCAGGGAGGAGGAGAAGAGGCTAGGGAAGCCTTCCTCCACATGATGAACCAGTGGTATTCGGAGTTTGTTTGAACAAATCCGAATGCTCAACATCCTCCACCCCCTCCTTATCTCTAACTGAATCTCATAGCTCCTCAAGGTATGCATTTGGTAAGACAGAATAAGCCTCCAATAGATACGATTCAAAAGTATAGGGCTAATGAATTTAGGGCTAATGTAGATGATGACCCCGAGAAAGCCGAGTTCTGGCTTGAGAATACTATCAGGGTATTCGATGAGTTATCATGTACACCCGAAGAATGCTTGAAATGCGCTATATCACTCCTGAGGGATTCAGCATATCATTGGTGGAAGACACTAGTATCTATGGTACCGAGAGAAAGGGTTACATGGGAATTCTTTCAAGAGGAATTTCGAAAGAAATATATCAGCTAGCGGTTCATCGATTAGAAACGTAAAGAATTTATTCAACTAAAACAGGGCTGAATGTCGGTGACAGAGTATAAGCAAGAATTTGTCACGCTAAGTAAGTATGCCCTAGAGTGTGTTTCCTCCAAGGCTATTATGTGTAAAAGGTTCTAAGATGGGATGAATGAGGACATCCGACTATTAGTTGGAATCTTGGAATTAAAAAGAATTTGTTGTATTGGTTGAACGAGCTTGCAAAGCTGAATAGCTAAACAAAGAGAAAAGAAAGGCCAAGCGTAAGGTTAGAGATGCAAGAAAAAGGTCGATGAGTAAGTCATTTCAATCTTAGTCAAAGGCCGAGAGTGCCGTTCAAATGTATCAGCTAGGTATTCGCACAGAGACTGCGGGAAGCAACATTTAGGTTTTCAATCTCAAGTTACTTCAATGGCAAGTGTGGGTAATGTTAGGTCAAGCAGACCCGAATGTCAGCATTGTGGAAGAAGACATCCAGGCGAGAGTAGGGTGAATGACTGAGCTTGTTTCAAGTGTGGAAATGGGTTTTGTAACGGGTTTGCCTTTGACTCTGAAAAAGAAAGATTTTGTTTAGGTCGTTGCCGATAGGTTGACGAAATCGGCTCATTTTATACCGGTACATACCGATTACTCACTTGACAAACTGGCTGAATTGTACATTGCTGAAATTGTGAGATTGCACGGAGTGCCTATTTCAATTATCTCGGATAGAGATCCGAGGTTTACTTCGCTTTTTTGGAAAAAGTTGCAAGAAGCTTTGGGTACAAAGTTGAACTTTAGTACCGCATTTCATCCGCCAACCGAAAGCCAATCAGAGAGAGCGATTCAGGTTCTCAAAGATATGCTTCGTTGCTGTGTTTTAGAATTCGAAGGTAGTTGGGAAATATATCTACCTTTAGTTGAATTTGGTTATAACAATTTCAGTTGAGTATAAAGATGGCACCGTATGAGGCATTGTATGGCCGCAAGTGTCAAACTCTGTTGTATTGGACAGAGCTTAGTGAGAAACAGATTCATGGGGTTGATTTGGTTAAGGAGACCAAAGAGAAAGTGAAAGTAATCCGTGACTGTTTGAAAGCAGCGTCAGATTGGTAAAAATCATACGCGGATTTGAAAAGAAAAGAGATCGAATTTCAGATTGGTGATAAAGTATTCCTGAAAGTATTTCCGTGGAAGAAGGTTCTTAGATTTAGCCGTAAAGGCAAGTTGAGTCCGCGTTTCATTGGGTCGTATGAAGTTATTTAGAGAATAGGGCCAGTGGCATATTGCTTAGCTTTATCGATAAAGTTGGAAAAGATCCACAACCTATTTCATGTGTCTATGTTACGCCCTTACTGATCAGACTCTTCACATGTGATTTCTCTGATAGAGGTTGAGATTCGACCAGATATGACTTATGGTGAAGAACCGATCAAGATTTTGGCTCGGAAAGTTAAACAGTTGAGAAAAAAGAGTATAGCCCTAGTGAATGTTTTATGGCAAAGACATGGGTCGAAGAGGCTACGTGGGAACCTGAGGAAGCTATGCGAAAATAGTTCTAAAACCTATTTTCTGGTAAGATTTTTGGGGGCTAAAATCCCTAAGGGGGGAGAGTTGTAATAGCCCGATTTTGGGTCTAGTCAGAACAATGGTTTCGAGACCACAAATCCAACGCAGTAAAATTTATTTTTATTATATTGTTATGGTTTACAATTTTATGGAATGATTTCGTGAAAATTTTATTCAAAAATTTTGACATTTGGGCACTTAATTTAGTTAAAATGACTAAATTACAAAAAGCGCAAAATGTGTGTTCAAGAAGCTAGAGGTGTCTAATTGCTATGAAACTTTACCTTAGATGAAAATTAGACCATTATGCTTTAGTATGGACAAAAATGGACATGGTTAGTGAAAAATATCAAAGTTTAAGTGAAGTGCATTTTGGTCATTTGGTAAATAAAGCCAAAATAACTAAAATAAAATATGTCATCTTCTTCAATTTCATCCCCATGGCCGAAAATTAGAAGAGGAGACATAGCTAGGGTTTGGCCAAGCTTTCAAGCTCGATTGTAAGTCCATCCTTGTCCCGTTTTTAATGATTTTTACGTTTTTGTGAATGTTGTAACTTGATCTAGCTATTTCAAGGACTAGTTTGAAACAAAATCAAAGTCTAAACTTTTACTCATGATGAATATTTGTGTATTTTGATGTCTAATGGTAGATTATGTATGTTTGATATTAGATAAACAACTTTTACTAAGTGATCTTTGATGAAAATGCCTAAAAGGACCTATTTGTAAAAGTTGCAAAATATGTAGTGAAAATGTGAATAAATGAAAAATGTAGGCTACTATGACCATGAAAAAGATTTGGCTATGCTTGGGTAATGAAGAAATTGAATGAAAGTCATTTTAGGAGCTGAAGGACTAAAATGTAAAATGTCAAAAGTTTAGGGGTAAAACTGTAATTTTTCCATAATATGAATTTTGGGATGGATTTAATAATGTGATGATTGAATGAGTTAAATTTTTTATTATAGATCAAGAAAAACGAAGTTCGAACCTAGACTGGGGGAAAAATAAAGTATTTGACGATTAGGTCAAATTCTACTATTTTTGTACCGAGGTAAGTTTGTATGTAAATAATGCATTGTTATATTTATATTTTAAATGCTTTAGTATTGTATGAATTGTGATTTACCCTTTGGATGTAATCGATAAAGTTTCACAAGCGAGAAATTCCGGTTGAACCTTAGGAATAGATAAGATACAAATGTCATGACATTAGGGTTACTAAGATTACGTGTAAGACCATATCTAGGATATGGCATTGATATGAGACTTCGTGTAAGACCATAGATGGGCTATTGGCATTGATACGAGATTTCATGTAAGACCATATCTGGGATATGGCATTGGTACGATACTATGTGTACAAAATTCCCGAGTATCTTTTAGTATTCCAATTGGTTCAACAGAAAAATTTAATGGGAATGTCAAAGTTGTGAAAGCCTATGGTCATGTTACGAATTGGTACAGTTATGTACGTAAAACCCATAATTAATGAGCTCAATATGCGATGAACCCTCGGTAAGGTTGTGATTGAGTAAAATATTACTATGGGATTTTAGTAATATTTATGTTAACTTACATTATGATAATTGTATGTTAAATGTGTGGTTATGATGCTTATTATTTGCATAGGAACTTACTAAGCTTTATAGCTTACTCCCATTATTTTCCTTTGTCTTATAGTGTCGCCAAGCTAGCTCGAGGTTTGAAGATCGTTGGAGATCCACTTACACTATAAACAATTATTTCGTACCAATGAACTAACATTTTGAGTTATGGCATATACAGGGGACTTGGTCATTTTGTTATGTGTCATAATTGATTTTGCCAAATATGTTAGCTTATATTGGTTGCAAGTTCATTTCGTAAATGGCCATTGAAATTGTCTAATGTTGGTATAAGCAACTTATATGATGAGGCCTTTCATGGATGTGAGAATTTACTTGATATGAGTTGATAAGTATGTAATGTTTGTGTATGATAGATGGTAGTATGTGAATGATGTCTTGATGTCTAGGTTGTAGCTGATTTGATTGTATGCATATGCTTGAATTGGTGTTATATTATTTGGTGTAGGCGTGAGTATTAATGGGTGGCAAAAAGTGCTTGGTAAATAGCCTTATTTTTGTCCACATGAGTAGACACGGGCGTGTGTCTATGCCATGTGTAACACACGGCCTGCCCCATGGACATGTGTTTCGGCCGTGAGTCCCCCACACCTTAATTGTTGCAAAAAAAATGTCCAGAATTGAGCACACGGGCAGAGACACGGGCGTGTGTCTCAGTCATGTGAAGTCTTCACCTATTTTATGAAAAATTATGGAAATTAAATCGACCACACAGCCCAGCACACGGGCGCGTGGCATGGCCATGTGGCACAAGTCAGAGAGCACCCTATTTTGAACACGGCCTGTAGCACGGGCATGTTTAAGGGTCACACGGGTGTGTGAGCCCTGTAACATGAAAAATTTTCTATGTTTGTAAAATTTTATAAAGTTCTCGGTTTAGTCCCAAACAACTTCCAAAGCATGTACTAAGCCTCATAGGCTCGTTTTAGGGAAGATATGAAAAGTTTTTAATTTGGATGGAAATTTATGACTCGGAAATGGATGTTTGCTTGTGTTTATGTCCGGTAATGCCTCGTAGCCTGTTCTGGCGTAGAATACAGGTAAGGGGTGTTACACCTCAAATTCGAAGTCAAAATATTTATTTTAATATTATTTTAATGTTTACAGCATGATAGCATGTATGTGTGAAAATTTTGTGAAGAAATTTTGTAACATCCCAAACCCGACCTAGAAGTTAGGCCTGAATCCGACGTGTCACATCAAAGGCATAATTGAAACGATTTTGCTAATTAAATATTTAAGGCCCAAAAGCCCAAAATCCTTGAGTCTTGTTAAGTAATGAAAAAAAAACCATTTTATAATTTTAAGTACTGCGGAAACCAAGTTTAAACGTAAGAAATTTACTCAGGTTTAATAACTAAGTAAACAGTTGAAACAATAATAACAAAACTCAAAATCTAATGTCAAATCAGAGTATAAGGCCTTATTACATCTAACGAAAATAAAGCAATTAAACCATGTATTTTGAAACAAATAAACAAGAATTTAAACATCTTGTAGTGTGGCCATCTCCAAGTCCTCTCCCACGTCGAGCCATTTACTGAGGATCACCTGAAACATTAAATAAAGGGTGTGAGTTTTGAAACTCAGTGTGTACAACCCTTGGCATTCAATTCAATATATATATAATTATCACATTGGCCTGAGCCCTATCAAAACCGGTGGTCTTGGGCCTTGGCCCACAATGACCTCATATCATATCATATACAAAACAAGGTAATGCAAAACCCTCCCCAAAAATCTATCCGCTACACACCATTTCCCTTCCAACCCTACACAAATATGAGGATTTCTAAATCGACCCACCCATCCTCTACACACCAAAGGTAGCACTCATAGCGGCACTACTCAAATAATGGGCTTAAAGCCACTGGTGGATCCATGGCCGTCAAGCGACTATGCGATCCTCAAATCTTCCTCCATACCATAATTCTCACCCATATGCATCCTAATTAGAATATCATATGAATGCAAAATGCACATAAGTAACATCTACAAAACTCATACACATCACATAGGGGTATTTTCATCATTTCACAACCCAAGGGTATTTCCATAAATCTACTCTATAGGGGTATTTAGGTAATTTTGCAAAACTGAGGTACTTTGGAAATTTTGTAAATCAGGGATATTTTGGTAATTCTACAAATCAAGGGTATTCTGGTAATTTCACAATTCGGGGCTATTTTAGTGATTTTACAAATCTAAGGATGTTTTGGTAATTTTTTTCAAACTAAGGGTATTTCAGTTATTTTCAAATCATGGGTATTTTAGTAATTTTACAAATCTAGGGGTATTTGGTCCCTCTCGGGTTTTAGTTATGAACTTTGGCCCATTAACAAGTCCTTGCAGCTAAAGTGAACAGACACTATGCACCAGGTAGGATTCCAGAGAAGAGAAGGTGGGCCGCTAGGGCCGCTTAAGTACCAAGCTCTCCTTAGATCCAATCCTAGACATGCATATGCCCGTTACCACACTTTAACCTAGTGACTTGTCCACGAACATGTTTAATTATTAGAAAGTCTTATGCGGTTTAAGAGTTCTTCAGTACTAAGCGTAAGTCCATAAACCCTAGCATACTAGTCTACGTCCCCATAAAGCCCATCAACCCATTTCACGTTCATATAACCCATAATGGCCACATCACATTTTTATGGCCCACTAGGCCCAAATCTCAGTCATATGGCCCATTAGGCCCAAAAAAATCCAGATCATGTAACATGCATGCCTAACCCGATTTATATAATCAAATTAATCCACTTTATCAAACTTAGCATCACGGCCCACCGGGCCCGTTTAGCCACTTTTGGCCTATCAGCTTTTCGGCGTTGCCGGTATGTGTGTGTACTGTTTGTACACACTTGGTTACCGTGACGTGGTATTCTATCCTTAGCCTTGAACCTACAACCAACCAACCTTCAATCAACCACTCATACTTAATTAAAATATTTACTCAAAAGTCGAAGCCTTACTGTAACCTTACCATGTACCATCGGGTTCTAATAGCCTTTCCTTAGCTACTAATCACGAGTATCCCCTAGATCTGCACTCGCACATACATCATTAAAATTCGAGTGACTCATAATCCACACAAGTCACCTCTATAGACCACACACACATCCGGCCATTCACTTAATCCACCATTAAGTTCAATACACTTACCCTTGCTAACGATCCTACCACGCTTGCAATCTTTGAACCTTATGTTTGTTATCACAGAGTTAACGATAGGACAATTAGATAGCCTTTTGGCTTTTAACAAATTGTACAAGAGAGGTTAACCGTACACTTACCAAATCTACTTTTGGTCTTGCGGCCTAAATTCAGCTTTTGAGATTAGTATGGTCATAGAGACAATTCGGCACCAATAGGGAGAAGAAGAGGAGAAGTGATCAGCTAGAACTAAAGGTGAACAAGAGAATGAATTTAAGAAGAGAAGGTATGGGGAATTCGGCTAGAGAGAAAACCAAAATTTCGGCAAAGGAATGATGGGGTTTTTTTCGGCAAATGAAAGAATTCGGCTAAAGGGGAGAAAAGGAAATGTAATGGAACCCAAGGAACCTCTCAACAGAATTCGGTACCTCCTTTTATAGCCAATAGCCGAATCATACCTTCCCACCTCTCATCTCCTAATTTTTTTCCATAATATCTCCCTTATCTCATCCGAAATTCCCTCTTTTATCAGCTTACAAGACCAATTCAAACACTTCAAGAAAAGAGTCCAAATTCCACACAACTCTGGCCATCCACTATGCAAAATAAACACTCCAAAAACATCTTACCACTACTCGAACCTTGGACCACTTCACGCCACCTTGCCACTGGACCACAAGCCCGTTTGTGTCCTATTTTCCGCTTAATCTGCTTAAGAGGCCTAATGCCTGAGACTAGGGTCCACGAAAGCAAGAAAAATAAATTTTTACCTATGGTCTTCCCTATCTCTAATACTTCAAATAATCCCGATAATACCTTAAAATTAATATTCTAAGTGCTACTCATACATACCAACCTTAGTGCGTTACAACCCAATAGGCCCAAATTCAGGGTGTTACAAATTTTATAGTTTAAATGGCCATTTTGATAAAAAGGACTAAATCACGTAAAGTGTAAAAGTGGAGTTCCATTAGCTAAAGGTATTCAATAGCTATGGAATCTTAATTTAGAGGTCCTTATTTGACCATTTGACACATGAGTGGGCATATTTAGACCCTAAATTGATGGTTTAAATGGTTTATAATTAAGGTTAGATTTGTAATTAACTAATAATGTCATATTAAATAAAACAATAATTATAACTTTGGGTCATCTTATCTTATAGCCAAAAATAAGCGGAAAAAAGAAGAAGCCATGGATGAGCTTCAAGGTTCGGCCACCTATTGTCCAAGCATGTAAGTCCGTTTTTGTTCGATTTTTAATGATTTCTATGTTTTTATGATCGTTGCCTCGTAATCTAGCTAGCTTGTACCTCTAATTTCAAAACTGTTAAAGTATTTGAATGTTGCCTTTGTTGAATGCACGAGTATTTTGTTAGTTGATGATGGAAAGTAAATCATTGTTGTTAAATGTGTAAGTTTTATAAAGTGAATTTTGGTAAAAATGTCAATTTTGGATCAAATTGTGAAATATGAAAATTTAGTGGTTGAATTTTATGATATGAGAATGGGTAATATTCGGCCAGCATGAATTTGTATTAAATTGAATGAATTGTGATTTTATGTGATAAGGACTAAATTGAAAAATGTGAAATAATATGGGCAAAATGTGTAATTTTGGCAAAATGTGTAAATTGTGCTAAATTGGATGAAATGATGATTAAATAAGTAAATATTGATATTATATAGATTGAGATAAACGAGATTTGGTTCTAGAACGGGGAAAACAAAGTATCGGATTAGTCGACCTAATTCGTCGTTACAACAAACGAGGTAAGTTCGTATGTTTAATAAGCATTAAATTATATATGTATAAATGCTTAATTGATTTAATTGTGGTAAATGCTATGTTATTGAAATGAAATGTGAATGCAATTGAGTATGATACTACGAAAATGACCGAGATTTGATACAGCGAAAGTCCCGGTTAAACCTTAGGAATAGATAAGATACAAATGTCATGACATTAGGATTATTGAGATTACGTGTAAGACCATATCTAGGATATGGAATCGATACAAGATTACATGTAAGACCATACACGGGATATGGCATTGGTACGGTACTGTGTGTATGAGATTCCCGAGTATCCTTTAGTATTCCAAATGGTTCAATGGGAAATGTTGACGAAACATGGTTACAAGTGATGGTACGACTCAGTTAAAGTACTCGTGACAGAAATAGACAAGTAAGTGTTAAAAGTAAATTTCATATGATGATTAAGTGGAAATTTATGAGAATTCATATGGTTAAATTGAATATAGTTTATTTCTATTTTCTTATCCTTTAGTATTCCAAATGGTTCAATGGGAAATGTTGACGAAACATGGTTACAAGTGATGGTACGACTCAGTTAAAGTACTCGTGACAGAAATAGACAAGTAAGTGTTAAAAGTAAATTTCATATGATGATTAAGTGGAAATTTATGAGAATTCATATGGTTAAATTGAATATAGTTTATTTCTATTTTCTTATGCTTATGTAAATGTGAATGACTTGATAAGAAATATTCAAACCATATAAGCATTGAAATGACTAAACCTATGAAATTCCTGGTTAACTATGTGAACGGATACATGACATAAAGGTGGAATTGTAAAAATTATATGATAGTATTTATAATGGCTTAAAATGAGTTTATTTTATGTGATGAGTTATTATCATACGAGCTTACTAAGCTTTATAGCTTACTTTGTTATTTTTTCTATGTTTATAGTGATTCGGAAGCTCGCTCGGGTTGGAAGTCATCGGAGATCATATCACGCTATCTAGCTATGGTTTGGTACTTATAAGCTTTGTGATATTGGTTATATGGTATGTATAGGTTTTGTGGTTATTTGTTGAGTATAAGTAATTTTGGTGATTGATGCATAAATGCTTGATATGTATTTATCTATGAGATTTGGCATGATTAAGTTATGTGGTTTAAAGTATAATATATTCCCATGTGATATGAGTTATTTTGGTAAGCTTAATGATGGTTTAAGATATTCAAATGGCCAGTTGGTATGTGTTGCGTAATAGCTTGAGATGTGCTTGGTTTTGAGTTTGGTAATTGACTTATATTGAGTGAATGAGGTTGAATTGATAATGCATATTTGAAATGGTTTAATTAAATGAGTTATATATGTCAATTATGTCTAGTAAAGTAAGATGAGTTGATAAGTACTTGATTTGATAAATGGCATTGAATTGAGTATTAAAATGGTTGAAATAGATATAGAATGATTGTGTATTGATTGATGACTTTTTGCTGCATATTTGTCTCTTAAAATGGTACCATTTGATCTTGTGTAGGTATGTGCAAAATAGGTGGCAAAAGCGCATGGTAAATGGCCTATTTTTGTCCACACGGGCAGAGACACGGGCATGTGTCTCAGCCGTGTGTGACACATAGCCATGTGTTCCCTAGTGTTGAAATTGAAATGAAGTCAGTATGCTCCATACGGTCACACACATGGGTGTGTGATCGGTCGTGTGGTACAAGTTAGTATATCCGCTAATTGGCACACTACCTAGCACACGGGCGTGTGACTTGGCCGTGTTGCATGAGTCAGTATACCCTACAGGTTTGGCACGACCTAACACATAGCCTGGCACACAAGCGTGTGTGGCCACTTTGAAGGGCACATGGGCTAGACACACGGGCGTGTGGTTGGCTGTGTGACCCAAGTCAGTATGTACCCCCTGTTTTCACATGGCCTATGACACGGGCGTGTGTGGTGGCCGTATGATACACACGGCCTGGCCACACGGGCGTGTGTCCCTTGTTTGAAGAAAAATTTGCTAAGTGTTGAAAAATTTCTTGAGTTATCGGTTTAGTCTCGAACCTCTCCCAAAGCGTCTTTAAGGCCTCGTAGGCTCTTAATAGGGAAAAATTGATTGAGATTGAATAATGAAAGATTGAATTGAACAGATGTATGTTAAATAGTTGTTTAATTGTTTCGTAAGTTCGGTAATGCTCCGTAACCCTATTCCAGCGTTGGATGCAGGTGAGGGGTGTTACACAGAGAGTTACATGGGGTCAGACGCGGGCTGGGACACAGCCATGTGCTTTCATTTCAAATGTCTACACGGCCGAGCCACACGAGCGTGTGTCCCTTGTTTTTGAGAATATTTTCTAAGTGTTCTAAGAGTTTTCAAAGTTATCGGTTTAGTCTCGAACCGCTCCCAATGTATGTTTAAGGCCTTGTAGGCTCATACTAGGGACAAAATGATTGGTTGTGAATAAATTATATTTGAAATGATTAATTTGTATGATAAATATATGTTTTAATGTGTGAATAGTTCGGTAATGCTCTGTAACCCTATTCTGGCATTGAATACAAGTGAGGAGTGTTACACCAACAGAATTAAAAGAGTTGAAAGCACAGTTGCAAGAATTGATTGGAAGAGGATTTGCTCGACCCAGTTTTTCAGCTTGGGGTGCATCGGTTCTATCTGTAAAGAAGAAAGATGGATTATTGAGACTGTGTATTAATTACAGACAACTTAACAAAGTCACAATTAAGAAAAAGTATCCACTGCCCCTTATTGATGACTTGTTTGATCAACTAAAATTTGCCACTGTATTTTCAATGATTGATTTTCGTTCTAGATATTATTAGTTACGAGAAAAAGATTCAGATGTACCGAAACAGCTTTCAGAACTAGGTACGGACATTATGAGTTTTTTGTGTAGCCATTTGGCTTGACAAATGCACCTGCAGTATTTATGGATCTAATGAACATAATTTTTAAACCATACTTGGGCAGATTTGTGGTAGTATTTATTGATAACATTCAGGTATATCCACTGCCCCGTATTGATTATTTGATCAGCTAAAATGTGTCACTGTATTTTCAAAGATTGATCTTCATTCTAGATATTATCAGTTACAAGTAAAAGATTCAGATGAACTGATGACAGCTTTCAGAACTAGGTACAGACATTATGAGTTTTTTGTGTTGCTGTTTGGCTTGACAAATGCACCTGCGACATTTATGGATCTAATGAACATAATTTTTAAACCATACTTGGACAGTTTTGTGGTAGTATTTATTGATGACATTCTAGTATATTCTCGGGATGAAAATGAACATACTGATCATTTGAGAACGGTGCTGCAAATTCTACGTGAGAAACAACTATATGCCAAATTTAGTAAATGTGAGTTCTGGCTTCGGGAAGTTGGTTTCCTTGGACATATAGTATCTGCAAAAGGTATCAGGGTGGACCGGAATAAAATTTCAGCTATTGTTAATTGGAACCCACCGAAAAATGTGTTTGAAGTCATATGTTTTCTAGGATTAGTCGGTTATTATTGGAGATTGGTACAAAGGTTTTCTATGATAGCTTCTTCGATGACTTGTTTGTTGCAAAAAGATTTGAAATTCGAATAGACTAATAATATCAGCAAAGTTTTGATAGATTGAAATCCTTGTTGACTGAAGCACCTGTGTTAGTTCAGCCTAAATTGGGTAAGGAATTTGTAATTTACAGTAATGCATCATTGAATGGTTTAGGCTGTGTTTTGATGCAATAAGGAAAAGTAATATCCTATGCTTCTAGACAGCTAAAACCACATGAAAAGAATTACCCAATACATGATTTAGAATTGGCAGCCATTGTATTTGCTTTAAAAATTTGGCGACACTATTTGTTTGGTGAAAAATGCCATACATTTACTGATCATAAAAGTTTAAAGTATTTGATGTCGCAAAAGGATTTAAATCTAAGGTAGGGCATGTGGCTTAAACTGTTAAAAGATTATGATTTGGTTATTGATTATCATCTAGGAAAAGCCAATGTGGTTGCAGATGCTTTGAGCAAAAAGTCTCTGTTTACTTTGCAAGCAATGAATACCCGATTGTCATTATCTGTTCAATCATAGCTAAGTTAAAAGCTAGACTGACGTTTCTGCAATAGATTTGTGAAGCTCAAAAAATTGATGATGAATTACAAGCTAAACGGGTACAGTGTGAGTTGAATTCTGATTCAGAATTTCGGATTGGGTCCAATGGTTATCTGTTATTCAGAGGCAGAATATGTATTCTGAAGAATTCAGAACTCGTACAGAAGATTTTAAATAAAGCTCATAATGGTACTATGTATGTTCATCCAGGAAGTAACAAAATGTACCATGATTTAAAAAAGATGTACTGGTGGCTGGGAATGAAATGGGATATTTCTGAATTTGTATCTAAATGCTTGATCTGTCAGCAGGTTAAAGCCGAACATCAGGTACCTTCAGGATTATTACAACCAATGACGATATCGAAATGGAAATAGGAAAGAGTTACTATAAACTTTGTATCGGGATTGCCCCTATCTCCGAAAAAGAAAGATGCCATCTAGGTAATCGTTGACTGTCTAACAAAGTTTGTATACTTTATTTTGATACGTATGGATTTCTCCCCAGATAGATTAGCAGAATTATGTTTTTGAGATTGTTAGACTACATGGAGTATCAGTCTACATTGTTTCAGATAGATATCCTTGATTTACATCTCGATTCTGGAATAAGTTACAAAAGCTTTGGGTACACAGTTACATTTCAGTACCGCATTTCATCCTCAAGCTAATGGTCAATCCGAACGTGTGATACAGATTCTAGAAGATATGCTTCGGTGCTGTGTGCTAGAAATCGAAGGTGATTGGGAAAAATATTTCCTTTAGTTGAATTTGCATACAATAATAGCTATCAGTCAAGTATTAAAATGGCATCGTACGAGGCTCTGTATGGTCGTAAATGTAGAACTCCATTGCACTGGATGAAACTCAGTGAGAAAAAGATACATGAAGTTGATTTAATTTGTGAGACTGAACAAAAGGTCAAAGTGATTCGAGATAGTTTACAAGTAGCCTCTGATTGTCAAAAGTCTTATGCTGATCTTAAAGGAAATGAGATAGAATTTCAATTCGGAGACAAGGTATTCTTCAAAGTATTGCCTTGGAAGAAAGTTCTTCGGTTTGGTCGTAAAGGAAAACAGAGTCCACAGTTTATTGGACCATATGAGATTATTGAAAGAATTGGACATGTTGCATACAGATTGGCATTACCACCAGAGCTTGATAAAGTTCACAATGTTTTCCACATGTCTATGCTGCGACAGTATCAATTAGATTCTTCAAATGTTATTTCTCCAACAAAAGTTGAAATTTAGCATGACATGACTTACAGTGAGTAACCGATCAAAATTCTGGCATGTAAGATGAAAGAGTTAAAAAATAAAAAGGTAGCTTTAGTGAAAGTTCTATGGCAGCGACACAGATTAGAAGAAGTTACCTGGGAACGGAGGAAATAATGAGTAAGCAATACCCAAGCCTCTTTACTGGTAAGATTTGTATGAAAATTCTTTAAGGAGGAGAGTTGTAACAACCCATTTTTTGTGAAATCAGAACAGTGGTTTCAGGACCACAAATCTGAGTCAGAAAGAAAATTTATTTTACTATTATTGCATGGTCTGCATTATGATAGGAGTGTTATATGAAAATTTTGATAAAAAATTTTACCGGTTACATGTTTAATTATGGAAAGGACTAAATTGCATAAAATGCAAAACCTGAGTTCTAGTAGCTATAAGTATCAAATAGCTATGGAATTCAAAACTTGAGGTCCATATATGGCAATTAGACCATTAAGAGAACTCAGTAGATATTTATGATGATTCATCCATAGAAAATTAGAAAAAGAAAAAGACTAAATTGGAATTTGAAATAAATAAAGATGATAATAACATAATATCAACGTATTTCATCATCTTCCCCAAATTACTTTTATGGAAACCCTAGCTAAGAGAAAGAACTTCAAGCAAGCTTAATTTGGTAAGTAATCATGTCTCCTTTTTAGTATTTTTTACATTTTCGAGATCGTAACAACCTAATCTATCTATTTTGGGGATCAATTTGCAAAGTTATCAAGGTATTAAAATTTTTTCATGGATGTACATGCTGAAATTTTGAAATTTATGGTAGAAATTGAAAGGTTGTTGATAGATAAACAACTTTTGTAAAGTGAATTTTCATAAAATTGTGATTTCGGGACTAAATTTTAAAGATGTGAAATTCATGGAAAAATTTTAATTTTTATGAAACACATGGGCTGTAAAAGTTATATGTAAAAATTGGCTAGGCTTGGAATAAGGATTAAATTGCATGAATTTCATTTTCTGAGCCTATGGACGAAATCGTCATTTATTGAAAGTATAGGGGCAAAATGGTAATTTTGCCTAGGATGTGAATTGAATTAAATTGAGTATCAAATGGACTAAATTGATGTTAAATTAATTTATATAGATTCAGAAAGACCTAGTACTAAACTGGATCGAGGAAAACAAAAAGTGTCGGATTAGTAGATTCTTGAAACGAACACGTATCGAGGTAAGTTCGTGTAACTAAATTGTGTATATTTACATGTTTGAGTGAAATGTTGTATATGTGAATGTTGAATTATGAATTTGGTATGTTTAGGAAATAAATTCATAATTTCGATAATGTCGGTAATTATTAAACCCCGTTTGAATACATGAAATTTGATTGGATACTGGGCCCCTGTATTAGTTGTGGTCTTGCATATGTTGCAGACACACCATAGCTCGAAACAACATCTTATTATTAGCTCTAATGAGCTTCCCGATATATGGTTCTTGAGAGCTTCCCATTATAGCTCTTCGGAGTGTCCCGATAGGTTGTGATCCTACATGTGTTCTGGATACACCTTAACTCTTATGAGCTTCTCGATTGCGACTCTTCATGAGCTTCCTATTAATTGGCTCTATGTGAGCTTCCCGATATGGCTCGCTTGAACTTCCTGATATATAGCTATCCGGAGCTCCTTGATTATTGGCTCTTCGGAGCTACCCATTATAGGCTCGCACGAGCTTCCTATTTGAGCTTGGATAAACTTCCCGTTTATGTGCTTTATAAGCACTCCTGAATATGAGTTGACGGATTTACCGTATTGTACACCTTAAGTGTATTGCCCATGTATTCATTGAGTTTTGAAATGATTCAACAGGTAATGTCCTGGTAAAGGATTATATAAATCTAAAATGAAATACCATGAGAATATTTAACAGGCAAAATTGTGGTATACACATGTTCCTTGGAGATTCGAAATGATAAATACATGGAAATGGACATTGATTAGCTCATCCATATTTACTAATATTTATATGAACTATATAACTAACATGCTTGATGAGGATTTATGTGTGATTAGGTTATTGATTTCTTTGATTTGGATGTACTATGAGTGCTTGTTTTAAATGAACATAATTGGTAAGTCAATTTCCTGTTATACAAACTTACTAAGCATTTGAAATGCTTACTTGATTTTCTTTCCTCCATTTTATAGTTCTCGGAAGCTCGTAAAGGTTGGAAATTAGTCGAAGAATCATCACACCATCCTTCAGCTCGTTTTGGTATAAATAGCAAACTTATTTTGGTATAATGGCATGTATAGGCTAACTTGGCCAATGTTGGCATGTAAATGGTTGTTTGTAATCTAGCCATTGGAATGGCTAGAAATGGTAGGTTTAGTGTATATATATAAGTCAATAAAATGATTAATATATGTGTGCTTTGTAAGCTGAGATTGAATTATGGTAAACATATATGTTTTATAAAAGGTAAGTTTGAGTACATAAATGCATGTGATGATATATTATGCATAATGTTAATGTTTGTAACGCCCCAGAATTTAGGCCTAGAAGTATTGGGCCTTGAGCAAGAGAACGGTTAGGAAACTGTGCATAAAAGTTTATATGAGCTAGGAAATGACACAGTTAAATGTCTGCTCAAGTGGTTAAGGGTCCTGAGAGGAGCTGGAAAAGTCCTGGGTTCAAACCTGGGCTTTAGCAAAAATTTTGGTTTTAAGTGGATAAAACTCTGGATGCTTGGATGTGTTAAAAATGACACTAAGAAGCATGTGGTCTAGTGGTTGTGGTGTCATTAAGGTTGCAAAGGAGCCTAGGTTCAAGTCTTGGCTCTTGCAATATATTTTTGTTTTTCTTTCAAAGGAACCTGGACTTTGGCCTTTCGACCTTTTAATTAATTGAAGATAAAATGTGACACAAAAGAGCTTGTGGCAATGAGGCAAGTGGTGTGTTGAGCTATTGAGGGGGGGCTTGGGTTCAAATCCCGTAGCATGAGGCGGTAGGAGTTTGAGGTGGTTTTGAACTTTGTTGGGTGAGAGCTTGAATAGGTATTGGAGGGTGTTATGGAAAATATTAAGGAGGGATAAGGGGAGAGATTTTAGGAGAAAGTTAAGGAATTCAAATTAGGGAGTGTTGTAGCCGATTGGGAGACTTGTTTGTGCAATTCGGCTAAGGGGGTCTTTGGGTATGCATTTTCGACAATTTGTGACTAAATAGGTGTCGAATTTCCTCTCTGTCATTTGGGGTCTTTGTATTTTTTGGCGATTCTGGCTTCTTTTCTCCTTAGTGTCGATTCCGTAAGTTACCTTTCGTGCTCTTTGGGAATTTGATTAGTGTAAGTTTTAGTGCCAAAATCCCTATTCTCAACTTCCTTTCTTCTACTTTTTGCCGAATCACACTACTCTTTTTCCTATTGCTCCTTTGTGACCAATTCTCCCCTCCTTACCTCTTCACTTAGTTTCATTTTAGTGGTATTTCTCTGGTAATCGCTTTGACAAGTGGCCGATTGCTTCATTGTTCTATTGTTCCTATCAGTTGATTTGGAGTACTCAAATCCTTCTTTCGGCATTCAATTGTTTTGGGGGTAAGTGGTGTTGGTCGAATACTCTATGACTTAATATTGGGACTTTAAGCCATATTATTGAAAATAGTTTTGCCTAATAAGGTTCGTTGCCTGAGCAGATAATCATCGAGATCGATCCTTAGTCAGTGTTAAGAGCAATAAAGCCTTTTTAGCTCATTTAGTGTAAGGGAAAGGGGTTGGTTTGGGATTGTATGTTTAGGAATCCTAATCTTGGAAGACTAACAATATTAATTGATGGAAAATAGACTTTGGAGCACGTGGATGATTCATATGTTTCGCAATCAGATGTGTAATCGTACGCCCGATTTCGTGACTGTTAAACGCGGAATAAAGGTGTGTATTCACACCCCTGTCTATCTGTAAATCAGCAAAAGCTCATAAGCTAAAATGCCAAAACCTCGGCATTTGAGGCCTCATGAGCGTGCGAACGCACGTGGGCGAATTGAGCCCCAAATCGTGGGCAGCAGACTACAGAGGCCACCACGTACGTTTTCGTGGACTGGGCTGCGTGGGCCCAATGGGCTTATGGGCCCACACGGGTAAAATCCTCGGTAAGTGATCATTGATAGGTTGGTTTATGAGGCTCGCAATGCCATATGTGAATCTGGACTAAATGGGCCACACGAACGTGTGGGCCAACTTAGGCCCAATAGCGGGTGTTGGGCCGATATACACTGTTCTAGTCGTGTATGTTATCTGAGTCACTAGAAGCAAAGATAGACCCTCTAAGAGGTCGTAATAAGTACTGAGACCCCAATATTTGTAAAATTACCGAAATACCCATGTAGGACAAAATGATTGTTTTGCCCTTGTGGGTAAATGACTGACTTAGATTATGAATTTGACTGATTTGACTGTGATCGTATGACTGTGTTTTAACTGACTTGACTATGGTCGTGTGACTGATATGCTTTTAATATATGTTTAAATGACTATTACTAAGCATGGCCATTCTGCATACACCTCTGATGATTAAGCATGACATACACGACATACTGCATGGGGTTGGGACATTGTTACGGAGGAAGTGTACGGCCCGTTGCTGTTCTGTACAATGTTTCAGCCTTTATGTGATATTTATGGCTTTTAGTCGTTCTGTCTATGGCGCCAAGCCATTCTGTTGACTTCGTGCCATAACCGATGCTAAGCTTGGTGTGTTGGCTGGGTGGGTCAATTTTATCCCCACATGGTGTGTTGGTTGGTACAGGTGGTGTATTTGTAACAGCCCAAATACGACCTTAATCGGAATGGTGGTTTCGGGACCACGAATCCTAGTCAGAAATCTCATAATATTTATTTATTTGATGTCTATGTTAAGTGTTTGTGCATGAGTAAAACCACTGTAGGATAATTTAATTGTTTTGATGTTTAATTTAATAAAAGGATCAAATAGTTAAGTGGGAAAAATAGTGTGCATGAAATTAGGAGAGCCAATTGAAATGCTTTACTCAAATAGGGACTTGCATGTCAAATTTCCACAATTGTTTATAGTGGACGGCAATGATGATGGGGGAGGCTTTTTAATGATTTTTTTATGTTAAATATCATTTTTTTATATTATAATATGTATTTTATGGGAATATAATAAACATATGAAAAATTCATTTTTCTCTCTCTTGCCTTCATCTTCTTCACTGATTCTCCTTAAAGAAAAAGAAGAAATTTCCCCTTTATCATCCGGCCATTGCATGTTCTTGTAAGGTGAGTAATTGAGTTTTAGTTTAGTAGATTCTTATATAATTGAGCTGGTCACTTTGAACATGACCGAAACTATGTTAAAATTTTTGGAATTTAACATGCTTAGATTCGGCCATGGGGGAGTATTTGTGATTTGTAGTGTTGACGAATATAAGATGATTTGAGATAGAACTCTATATGAAATGGAGTATAGTGATTTAAGTTTGTATGAATGCTATGGAAGTCATTTTTTTTATTGGAGCATAAAGATGCTCTTTACTCTTGACCGAATGTTGAAGTGAGCTTGTATGAGGTTTAGTTTAACCAAATTGTTTGGTTGTGTATATATGTTGAAAAACGGGTGCATTTTAATATCATAATCGGCCATGGATGAATGTTTATATCTTGGAAGTGATGGTTGATAGAATATTAAAGATAGGTGATAAATAGAAATGTTTTTGAATTAGAGAGTTTTGTTAAATTAAATATTAGGAGTTTAATTGCATAAATTAATTTGTTAAGGGTACAAATGCCATAATAAATAATTCATATAGACTTGAATGGGACTAGTGGAAATTCGGTTCTTAAGGAATTAATCCGAAATTCTTGTAATTCGGATGTTATATGCTAAGGGACTTAATTCGTGAGAAAATCTGAACTAGAGGGGTGAAGGTGTAAATTAGAAATTACATGTTAAGAGTTATTTTAGTGCATAAGAGGATTAATTTATTTTACGGATTATTCGGCATTACCTTAAAATGTGTATGAATTTTATGTATTTGAGTGAATAATACAGTGATGTGTTTTGAGTTGAGATGAATGAAAAATTATTGAATAAACTCTCTTCGAACTTTATTTAGATCAAGGGAAGAAAGATTTGGAAAAGGAACGGGGAAAAGCTACACTAAACGAGTAGCCGGGAAACCCTGAATTGTCGTTCTTTGAGGTAAGATTTCAAGCAAACGAGTCAATAAAAAAATTCTTTATACATTGATTTTGATTAATGGTTATTGGATTATTGAGCTAATAATTGCTGAATGAGTTATGGAGATTATTTAACCATTTGTATTAGGCAAGGTAAGTTAAGATAGTTGATTGAGTAGTATGAATTTAGTACCAATTGAAATTTGAATGCAAATGAATATAAACATATATATATATATACACTAAGTGATGTAGTCAAGTAAAGATATAGTATGGAGGTAAGGTGCTAGATATTTTAGTTTTATTGAACATGAGAATATAATTATTTTCATGAGTTAATGCATGGACGATTATATGCTTGGATAAGTGTTAGTTCGATTATATGAATGATTTGGTATTTTTACATGAATTACGAGATTTTTAAGTAACGGCTCTGTGTGAGCGGTACGTTATGAGAGTTTTAAGTAATGGCTTTATGTGAGCGATACGTTATGGGATTATTGAGTAACGGCTCTGTGTGAGCGATACGTTACGGGATATTTGAGTAACGGCTCTGTGTGAGCGATACGTTACGAGATCATTGAGTAACGGCTCTATGTGAGCGGTACGTTACATAGTGATTTTATCGAGGGTACTAATCCAGCGATACACTGTTAAACTTATTTATCAATGTGCAGGTATGTGGCTCATTTTAAAAGACTATGTTATAATTGCAAATTGGTTTATAGTATTGTTGGAAAATAGTATCCTAGAATTATGTATGGATGACTAAGTTTCGAATGGTAAGTATATATATATATAGGTACGTTTAGTCATACAATATCCATGAATTGATTCTTGAAACCTTGATTGTTCGGCTTTGTTGTTGTGATATGGAAAATGCTTACTGAAATTTTAGTAGAATAAATGTACTTAGATTATCAAGCTGAAATCTTACTAAGTTGTGAAGCTTACTTTCTCTCTATTGTTTCTTGGAATTGTAGATCATTTTTTGGAAGGTTCAACTTAAGCTCGTGGATCCATTTGGAAGCTCATCATACTATCAACTATTTTGGTACCCCTTTTTGATAAGTTAATCATTGTTAATTATGGCATATATAAGCTATTTTGTTTTCTTAGGGATTGTATATGATGAATTGTTAATGGATGTATGCCATGCGAAAATGGCTAAATTATGGTACTTTGATTTTGTGTATACTCGGTCATGAGGTTAATCCTTTTATGAAAGTATAATTATTCATGAGTTTATGCTTGATGTATGATAATGTAGCTTGAATGACCTTTTGGTTGAAGTTTTAATGTGCAAAGCCGAATATGGTGATTGTGTATTTTAGTAGCTAACTTTTCATGTTAGTCATATATGCGTGTAATGAGCTTGGTCTACATGAAAGGTTGTTTACAAAATAGGTTTGATTTTGATGATGTGATCAATTAAATGTTTGGATGCTTTTGACAATGAAAAAAAAATGGATCTTGAAATTGGTACCAGTACAATTGTTTTTGAGTGAGTGATAATTTGTTTAAAATAGATTAAAGCTTGTACATATTTAGCTAAGGTAATAAAAAATGACCAAATGAATAGTAAATGGGTTTTATTGAAAGATGTTTAATGGTTGGAAGGTAGTTGAGGCATATGTATGGATTGAATAATGATGTGCTCTATATATATATATTTTTGAGATGCAAAATTTCCCTTATGTTTCGAAGTAGTACTACAGAAGCATGATCAACATGTAATATTGTCATTATGGTTTGGGTTTAGTTCAGTAATGCCTCTTAACTATGATCCGGTGACGGACACAGGTTAGGGGTGTTACAGTATGGGTTAGATTGGGCTGGATTTCTGTCTGCATATCTGCATCTGATACTGATTCTGTAATGGGCTTAGGTTCACCTAGTTCTGTTATGGGCTAAGGCCCACCTAATACTGTGTTTGTGATGGCCTCAGGTCGGGTCTGTTTCTGCATACTGTATCTGACTGTTTGTATTATAAGGGACTACACACTGAGTTTTCACAAACTCACCCTCATGTCTAACTGTACAAGTAATCCCCAGCATTAGGCGATTTGGAGCCGCGAGAGACTCGGAGGTGGCCACACGACCGCTGATGCTAGGTTGTAGTCTTTTTATTTGAATTTTATATTTTGGGTTTTAATTCTGTTATAAGTCATTTGAGGGATTAAAGTTTTAAATGGGCTTTAGATTTCCTTATTTAAAACTGATAAACATGAATTTTCAAAGTTAACAACTATTTTCAAAAACACTTAAAAACAGACATTTTTATTTCAAACTTTAGGAGCTTTCGCGACTAGAATAACCTAAAGTATCAATGCCAGACATTAAGTAAACGTTTTTGATGAGATGATTTGCTAAACTCGAGCAAAAGGATTTAAACATAGAAATGAACTTTTAATGACAAACTCAGTTTTTAAACGACGCTTTGATGTGACACGCCAGATTCGGCCATAACGTCTGGGCCGGGTTTGGGGTGTTAAAATGTTGGCTTGGTTTTAATGTCTTGAATTGATTGGTATAAATATATATATATATGCAAGTATTGATGTAAGTTGAAGACAATTTGGGTAAGAAAAGTGGCCATGGAAATGGCCTATTTTCATCCACACGGGTAGACACACAGGCATGTGGTTTGGCCGTGTGTCACCTATATCTTAAAAATTGAGAAACAGAATGCTCAGAATTGGTTGCACGGGCAGAGACACAGGCGTGTGTCTCAGCCGTGTGAGACACACGGGCGTGTGTCTTGGCCGTGTAAAACTTGCACTTAATTTTCGAAAATTAAATTTTCCACACACCCTAGCACAAGGGCGTGTGGCTGGCCGTGTGACCCAAGTCTAAAAGTTACACGGGTTAGGATACGGCTGTGTGCCTCACATGGATTGCCTACACGGCCTAGGACACGAGCTTGTCATTGGCTGTGTGAGCCACACGTGCGTGTGTCCTCTGTACCTAAGAAAAATTTTGCAATTTTGCAAAAAATTCCCTGAGTTTCTGGTTTAGTCCCAACCTGATTCTGACATGTATATTCTGTCTCGAGAGCCCATACAAGGGACAATATGATTGAATTTGGATATGAATAGTAAATGATATGATTTAATTATAATTAATATGTAAATTTTAGTAATGCTCTGTAACCCTATTTCGGTGATGGATACGAGTTAGTGGTGTTACAAAAGACCTGTAAACAATATACAGCATAGGGGAATTTGTCGTAGTGGGAATCATCTATGATGGTAGTATTTATAATACAAAAGTCAATCATGAGGATAATGATCCACTCACTTATCAGGAGGCTATGCAAGATGTTGGTTCCAAGCTCTAGAAACAGGCTATAGATGCCGAAATGGATTTTATGAAATCCAATACAGTGTGGGATTAAACCCATAGTGTGTAAGTGGGTCTACAAGAAGAAGAGATATGAGGAAGGGAAGTGGACAAGCAAATATTAGCTCATTGATTATGTAAGTTTAAACTGATGATAAGTGGTATTGTAAAAACATTTACATTGCAAGAAAGACAACTTACTTCAGTAGATAATCTAAATGAGTTTGTAATACCGTAAAAGAATCAAAGTGAGCATTTGATTCAAATATTGAGAAGGATTATTATGTCATTTAGAATGCCAATTGATGAGATGACTAGTCTTGGCTATCGGAGCAGTTGACTCCACGGGTATAAATATAGATGTATGCGTTGGCGAAATAATACATTGGACTGGATGCAAGATGGATTAATTCTGAATTTGTTTGTGAATTAATTCACTTGTGACATTTATGGTGTGATTTACCTAAATCTTGAGTTAGTCACTGACCATGTGTATGTAACTCATGTGTTTTGATATAAGTGGATGTTTATACTCTAAAGATGATCAACCCGATAGCCGGTATGTTGGGTACATGACTTGTGTATGGTATGACTTTACTAGCAACAATGGAATTCATAAATCAATTAAAGAGTTAACGATATCCTCTCATTGGCATTATGTGGATTGACAAATATGGAATGTGGGCATGAGTTGCTTGTTCTCAAACGGGTAATTTATCACGGTCATTTGTTGACAGTGACCATATTAATCATTAAAAAGACACAATGGTGGCAATGAGATAAAAAAAATATGATTGTATTGAGTGAACGGATTTAACTCAAAAGAATCAAGGATATCATATGAGGGTAACACACACATGACGAGGTCATTGGACAAAGTAGTTAGATGAATTCCTTTCGTAAAGAGTATACAATAAGAAGTTTTCAATCACCGTACTTCTTGTGGACTGACTCCATGATTAAGTAATTGTGAATTATCGAAATGATGCTTCTAGACATAATTCCAATTATTAGAGGATAACATAATCAAGTGTAATTGAACTTAAAAATTAATTTTCAAGTCAGACCATTGGCCCAATGGGTAATTGAACTTGAAAATTGGACCTGAGATCGTAAGTTGGGCTCGAGATCTCAAAATCGAGACCAAGACCCAAAAATTGGTCGATCTGGGCCTTGTATGTGAAATTGGACCAACGGTCCAACCGGTGGCTGGGTCGGATCAGTCAGGTTGTCATTAGCCCTGACCAAACTAGTAGAAACCAAACTAGCTTAGGGTGCTGGTGGCTACGACGATGGTTCTTCGGTGCTTGAGCAGTGGAAGAATTACACTTCGATTGAGACTTTACTAGAGAATTTGATTTCATATTAAATATTCCAAAACTAATATTATTTTAATAGGCGTAATATTAAATTTAATTTAATGTTTATCTTGTATATAAATATTCTATTAATTAAATTAAATTTAATCTAATATTTATCTTGATAAATATTATATTAATTTAATAATAAAGTGATTAACATAGTTGAACTCTCTAAAATCTCCCTATATAAAGAGAGCCCTGGGTCATTATTTACACACACATGAATTCAAGAGAAAGTTGTAGAGAGAAAATTCTCTAAAGAAATTAATTCAGAAAATTTCTAGAGATATTTTTCTTATTTACAAATTGGCCTAAAAGTTTTGAGAAATTGCAAAATTACCTAATGCTAATTTTTGTGAAAAACTTTCTGATTCGAAGCGAGCCCACAATTGGCATACGTGAGCTTGAGGATAGCGGAGAAGACTACTCAGTCGAAGCGTTTCATCCTAGAAGAATCGAAAAGATACAATTTTCATTAAGTGTTTATTACTTTAGATATTACAACCAAGTTCTAGTTTTTGGAAAAAAAATTAAAACTCTAGTTTTTCCCTAAATTTATTTTCCGTTGCATTTTCCAAACACTATTTTCCAACATTTTCCATTTTCATTGGCGAGACCAGTGCCTTTATTTCCCTAGTCGATCATTAGCGGAGATGAGCCCTGATACTCATATTTATTACTCTTGCCTAGCGGTAATCAGTGTTTTTCAATAACGGTCGTAATCGCGGGTCCCTACCAGGACACAATCTCTTCTTAGCCTTTTCTTTTCCTTGGGAAAATGATGCTTACAGTGTAACCTCCATGAGACCCGCTTTTTCATTCTATTCCTTAGGGTGCTTCATTAGACCTGAAAATCCTACCTTGGGTAAATCAATAGAATCGTTATCACTTTTCATGATCCGAATAAACGTCCTCCCATCTCTAGCCTTCACAGACTCTATTAGTCATTCAGACTTAGGTTGACACTTTCCTTCCAAAAAACCCTCGGTGGGTTTTCCCCAAACATTGGCTACCTCTTTGGATGGCCTAAATTTAAGGTTTGTGTATTGTGTTAGCCCCATTTCATGTTCACTCAAACAGTCTGGGATCCGCACATTCCGTTGCAAACTCAAGTTGCACCTAATACATATACCTCCTTATATAAGGAGTCACATCCTCTATTCGCCCTTTTCTGGTTGGGACGTTTCCTTGACCACTCTTATCATCGTCTTTGGCGAATTATCTACTAGTATACTGACCTATGGACTTCCCCAATGTAACCACGTGATTACTGTCCCATCGAACTACCTCGTGTTTACTGTTCTGACGGACTCGATATGCTTCCATAGCTGAGCTGCTATGGTCTTACACAATATACCCCATGTTTAACATCCTGGTGGACTCCATTTGTGGCCATAGTCGTGCTACAAGCTTACACCTTAAACCTCTGTTAGGTGTCGCCTCGAGAGACCTTCCGCTATCGCGATGTCACCCCATAAAGCCTGTTGACTGCCATTGTAATAGCCCGGTTTTAGCTAAATCAAAACAATGGTTTCGAAACCAAAAATTCAAGGTCGTAAAATTATTTTTATATTATTTTATGTGTTTACAACGTGTGAATTAATATGTGTGAAAGTTTCGTGAAATAATTTTATCAATTGGTTGTTTAATTTGATAAAAGGATTTAATCGCGTAAAATGTAATAGTAGCATGCTATAAGTTAAAGTGCTTATTTGCTTTGATTAATTAAATGTGAGGTCCTTATATTGTGATTTGACCATTGAATATTTGAGTGGACAAAGATGGACAACCATTATGTGTTTTGTTATTTAATTCTAAAGGTTAATTAGGTAATTTAGTAATAACAGTTAAATAAATAAAACAAAACATAAAAATTAAAAAAATCATGCATGTTCATCTTTTGGCCGAATATTGAGAAGAAAAAGAAGCCATGGAAGCTCACTTAGGTTCGACCTTGCATAATTAAAAATGTAAGTGATTTTGAGTTCGGTTTTTTATAATTTAACATTTTTGAGATCGTTGCTTTGTATTCTAGCTAGCCCATGCCCTAGTTTTTGGATTGGTTGATGAATTTGTGATTTACCATTGTTGATAGCTTGATGTTTTTGTTGTTTGATGATGAAAAATAAATATTTTTTTGTTAGATTATCATAGTTTATCAAGTGATTTTTGATAAAAATGATTATTAAGGACTAAATTGTGAAATTTGTAAATTGAGAGGGACAAAATGTGAAATAAATGAAATTAATGGGCTGCTAGTGACCTAAGAATATTCAGCCAAATGGTATTCTGTGTTGTTTTAACATAGGGGCTAAATTGTGAAAATGTGAAAAGTTAGGGGCTAAAATTAAAAATACCTATTTATGTGTTTTTGGATGAAATTGAATACATATGCCATTAAATAAGTTAAATTTGAATTGATTTAGATCAGAAAAGGAAGAAATCGGCTCTAGATCAGGGGAAGTCGAAAGTTGTTGAATAGTTGTTCCGATCCATTCGTTTCTGATATGATCCGGCTCGGTGATGTTGAGTCGAGTCATCTAAGTTGCCCGATTGTTGATGAGAAGTTTCGTTCGGTGTTGTGATAAAGGTGTATTTGGCAAAGTTTGGGTGGAAGTTGACAAAGTGGTTCGAAATGAAAGGCTAGGTATGATTTTTGGTAGGTTCGATTTAACAAAGAAATAAGGTAAATAGTGATAGATAGGATGGAATGGAAAAGTGAACTTAAACGTCAAGAGCAATTCAACACTATAAAGAGTGTCACCCCGGTTCTTATATTGTTTAAGGTGGAAAGATGGTTCATAGATAGGATGGAATGGAAGAGTGAACTTAAACATCAAGAGTGATTCAACACTATAACGAGTGTCACCCCGGTTCTTATATTGTTTAAGGTGGAAAGATTGTTTGGTAGAAGGGTAGATGAACGCCACACCAAAAAGTTGGTGATAAGTTCAGAAACAAGTTCGGGTTGATGCCACTAGCACACTAGATAAGTCACTTGAGGCTCGTACGAAAATAGAGAGGAAGTTAACCTCACAGAAACAGAGTTTCATTCAATAAAATGGCAAAAGTCTAACCTTCAAATGCTTACAAGAATGCTAGTTATACAGACAAAGATAACTACTCCAATTTGGCATCAAAGTGTTCATACAATAATAAAAATTGTTCACACTAATACAATAAAAATGGTTCATGAATTCGGCAGGTTCATGTACTAGCCGAATGGACACTTTCTTCCCCCTTAAAGTATGCATGCATGCTTAGCCATGAAGAATCCTTAATTCCATGAATGTCCAGCCTTTAAGATCCCTTTAATCCCCCTTGGTCGAATGCTAGGTGCATGGGACATGCATCCCTTTTTATTGAAGCTTTAATGATGGGCTGGTTCATGAATGGTAGCATGTACCTTTGTAAATTCGTCCTCCCCTTTGTGCATGCACATTATTCATTCAATGTGTTGAATTAATGTGTCATTTCCCCCCTTGGACGTTCATGACTTCACCCATGCATGTATAGAAGCTGATTGGTCAAATTAAGGTGTGAATGGGGAAATCAGCAAGTGTGAACAACTTCAAAGCTGCCTTGGGGAGTTGTTCGGCCGGCTTGGGAACTAAAGGGGTAGGTACTCATTGGCCGAATAGTTGCTTGGAGAACCCAAACATCCATCCACCATGCAATGTAGCCGGCCATGCATGAATCTCTCCGTTCGTTGCAACTGATCATTCATGGACCAAGCATTAATTCACCTTCATGCATTCGACTGCACCTAAAAACACATTGATCACATTAAAAGCAAGCTCAATTCAACTGAACCAAAATAATAACATACTTTAGACACATTAATAAACATATAATTAAACTAAGACAAATTTAATATAGACTTATCAAGACACATTAATTCGGCTAGCTCAATTCATACTAAAAGCATGTAATAAGCTGTAAAGAAAGAGTAAACTAATCAATGAGCTGAAACAAAAATAAACTAGTTAAAGTAAACACTTAGTTTGTTCAAGAAATAAAGTAAACGAGCTGGAAAGAAATAGAAACGAGCTCAAACGAGCTGAAATAAGCTCAAGTGAGCTGAGTTGAGAAGAATGGAGCTCGAGGAGCTAGTGATGAGTTGAATTCAGCTTGCACTAAGGTGCAAGGAATCTTTAAGGTGCTGGCTCAAGCTTTTCCATTAACGTTGAGCTTGCTTTCACTCCAAAGTTGAATGAATAAAGCTGAAATAGCTTCTTGAAGTCGCTTAGCTTGAGCTCGAGTCATGGGACCTTTAGGGAGCTCAATGGGATCGGGATTAGAACTCATTGAGCTCCCGGGCATGCTTACATCATTCCCCCTTCTTTAAAGTGACTTGTCCTCAAGTCAAGCCATTTGTTCACTTGAAAATATTTCTTCTTATATGACTCTTCTTGGACGAATGGGGTGAATGGTCTCACGTAGACCTGATTCGAACACACAACTTGGAAAAACAAAGTATTAGTCACAGACCTTCCCTTTTTAGAAATGAACCATTTCAAAGAATCATTGCCATAATAAAGAAAAGGATTAGGGACATATCAGACTCTAAATCCTCAAACCAAACTTGAACAAATAAGCCATTGCTGAATTCAAGAATAGAAATGGGCCTTACTTTGTCAAAATGGATTCTTAAGTTCGACAATATCAAAAGAATATGAATCAATTTGAATTTGTAATCAGAATGCCAAACGTTAATTAAACTTTCCTCATGCCCACAATCAAATGAACTAAGCATTTCACATGTCAAGATGTTATCACACATGCGAAACAAGGGAAGTTTAAGCTTCCATGTGATTGAGCAGTCATACATCACAAATTTCATTTCCATGGCCTTGTTTAAGCATGTAGTTTTTCTACAATAGAGCAAAGAATGCACATCAATACCACAATTCGAATAATTGAATTGTTTACATGAACAATCACTATCACGCAAAACATGTTCGAATCTCGTAGGCCAGAATGTAGAACAACCTCTAGAATAAAAAATTTGATTTTGACCTTGTAGATCCACAGAATTCACATATTTCATATTTAGAAATAGAGATAAAATTCAAAGCACATAGAAAAGGTCAACATATTTATTCAAATTACAATTACAATGCTCACCTTTACTTGGCAATAATTCAAGAAAACATGCCCCGGGTTTGAATATGTGATTTTGACCACCCGTTCCATAACACAACCAAAGTTTCATTTTCAACACAAAGTCACACATGCCAAATAAAGAATATGTAGGAAAAAACAAATTCAAACAATGAAACCTCTTAAATCTCTTTCGAACTGGCATGTAAATGCATGATTTTTTCGCACAAGAGTTTAGAGATTTCTCACGAAAAATACAATCAGACAGATGAGACATCTTACGCGAAAGCTCTTTACCACATATGCTAAAAAGAAAGATGTGAGCATACAAACATTCAAATAATCAAACCTATCACAGCTCATCCGAGCAGGCATGCTTATACAAGAGGATTTCTCACAAAACTTTAGAGGGTTCACATTTACATCACATTCAAATAGATTAAGTGCTTTAGTGAAAGCTCATTATCACACAAGATCATATTTTGTGTTTGTCGATCTAATTGAACAACATTAACAAAATTTTCATCGCAAGACAAATCAAGAGAACAACTCCTCATACTTCCTCTTAGAACGAATTTATCAGCCACAAGCAAAGAATAACAATTAACTAGATCAAAATAAGGAGATCTTTTAAAAACTAAGTCACCAAAAATTTTATCTACAACTTTCAAACCTGATTGTTGTGACTCAGTTGTTAAAAATTCCTTACCTTGCTTACCTTCGAGCTCTAATGGTTTGATTTCATCTTCAACCTTACCTTGGCTGATCAACTTGAACAGCCTCTTTTCAGGAAAATATTGTAGTTGAAAATCGTTATGTGGATCTTTAGAGACCTGGAAAGTAGAAACATCACGAGGAAAACTCACACGTTGGTTAGTAAAAACATTCCTTTCTTTTTCTTGTTCTCTCTCGTTTTTTTCACTCCTTCCTTTTTTCAATTTTATTTTTGTTCCCACATTATTTTTGGATTTCTTTTTCTTTTTCAATTTCTTTTTCTTTCATTTCTCTTTTTCTTCTCTCGAGTTCGTTTAGGATCCGCTCATTGTCTCTCATGATCATCTCTTGTCTCTCTCTTCTTTTTACTTTTTTTTCTCTCATTTTTTCTGTACAACATGAAGATAAAATAAAAGAATTAGAATGAGATGCTTTCTATCGGGTAGGAATGGAAGGATTTCCATATGATTCATGTTCACTCATTCGTAAGGACTCCTCCGTGGATGAATTCTTTGAGGCATATGAAGAATAACTTATACTTTTTCGTTCGTTATCTTGAAAGGGTTCAAGCTCGTAGCTTGTTTTATCTCGTCGCAAATTCCTTGAGGAATAGGAATCACGATAAGAATCCCTTATCAAATAGTCATAGGATGTTTGCCTCTGTAATGGTCTTGTGTAACATCCTGGAAATGGGCCTATGCATTGTTGATTTAATTATATGAAATGGCATGTCTTATGTGTTATGAATGTATGGTGAACATTTCTGGAAACTTGGAAATGTAAGGAAATGACTTGGAAATGTAAGGAAATGTCTTGTCTTGGAAATGTAAGGAAATGACTTGGAAATGAAAGGAAATGTCTTGTCTTGGAAATGTAAGGAAATGACTTGGAAATGTAAGGAAATGTCTTGTCTTGGAAATGTAAGGAAATATCTTGGAAATGTAAGGAAATGTCTTAGAAATGTAAGGAAATGCTTTAGAAATGTCAAGTTTAAAGTTTAAAAGAGGGACATGAAGCAAGGTGGCTTTAAGAGAAAATGTAGGGAGGATATGACATGAAATTGGGCTTGGGAAAGTGGCTTGGAGGTGCCACTTAAGGCCTCTGTAAGTGACGCCACATGCAAGGGAAATTGGGCCAAGGTTCGAGCTGTAGGGGAAGCAAAATAAAAGTTTTATTTTGCTGCAAGGATTGACAGAGGTGGACGGTACATAGGCTATATTTTAGGAGTTTAAAATCCTTTTATTTTTATTATTATTTAGAGATAAAAGGTGTGATAATAAGGATAAATGATGATAAATGAGGAATTATTCTTTAATAAGGAAAATAAGGAGGAGTGATGGCCAAGTAAGGGACTTTGAGTTTAATAATTTCGGCTAAGTAAGGAGAGTTGCTGAATTATCTTTTATTTTAGGAGATAATTAAAGAGATAAAGCTATCAAAATAGAAGAGTGATGGCCAAGTAAGGGATTCTAAGTTAGTAAATTCGGCTATATAAGGAAAAGAGGGCCATTCATCATTCTTTCTCTCAACCCTTCTCTCTGCCGAATTTCCTAGAGCATTTGTTCTTCTTCTTTTTGCTAGCCAAAGCCGAAAATTCAAGATATCACCATTAGCCAATTTCTTTTCTTTCCAATCCATCAAAAGCCGAATCTTTGAGGGCTTCAAGCATAGGTCTTTGTCGATTTCTTCAAGAAAGGGTAAGAACAAGTTTTGATTTCTATTCTTTTCTTTTAGATTTATCGAAATCTAGGACTAATCCCATCAATATTCTTATTTGCTGAAATTTGGAAGGATTCTTTTGGGATTTTTGCCATAGTTGACTATAAAGGAAAAGATCTTCTGGATTTGACCATCAAGGTAAGTCATATCGACATTCACCAAGGGCCATTGATTGTGATTAAAGGTTAGAAGTTGATCTAACATGTGGTTTTAGGGATTTCGATGAAGCTATAACCAAAGGATAATTCGGGATTTAAGATCCTTAAGGTAAGTGACTATGAATATTCGGCCAAGGCCTATTTTAGTAGTTAGATCTATTTTTATGTGTTTTAAGCCTAAAACTAACCGATTCAAGGGATCTAGTGATTAGTCGATTTCAAAGCGGAAGAATACAAGTTTCTGGAATTTGATTAATTATCAAATCAGCAGCAAGGTAAGAAAGTGGATACGATAATCCTTCGGGATTTGATTAAATTAGCCGAATAGGCTTTTTCCTAAAATACTAAATTTGGCCAAATGTAGGATTTAGGATCTAAAGCGATAGATCGGTTTTTCGGGATTTCAAGGAATTCGTTAAGCTAATCAGGTGTGTACCCCACACTAATTCTTAATATGTTTTATGGCTATGTCTAACTGAAATATGTGATATTAAGAATATGAAAGTGGCTAAGGTACCATGTTATGGTACTAAGTACTCAGGTACGTTTCCTACTCCTACTAGGAATATGAAATATGTTATTTGTAACATGAGAATAAGAATGTGAACTTTGGCATATTAATGCATATTACAAAATGGGGCATATGGGTTATTGAAAGGGGAAGTGAATGTGGTGACCTAAGACCACGAACACGGTGACCTAAGACCGTGGTATATCGAATGTGGTAACCTAAGACCACGATGAATCTGAATGCGGTGACCTAAGACCGCGATATCTGAATGTGGTGACCTAAGACCACAAATGCGGTGACCTAAGACCGCGATATGGAGTGTAGCGGAAGGAGGGTCGACTTAGTAGTCCCCATGGTGTATAGGTTGGTACGGGGAAGTGTAGCGAATGGCTAATTAGGTTTGGGTTTGGGAATGCATCATAATTTGTATGCTATGATATGAATGTGTAATATTTGTTATGCCTGATTCTATTATGACTTAGTGTTTGTGTACACATTGAGTCTGTTGACTCACCCCGTTGTGGGAACATTTTTCAGGTGATGATCAGTAATGGACCGGGTCGGTAGGAGCTTAAAGGTGGCCATGCTCAGCAAGGAATTTTAATTAAGTACTTTCAATTATTTGGACTTATTTGATGTAATAAGGCCATAGTGAACTATTTATTTTGTTTTACTTTTAAAGTATTATGTTACGAAAATTTTATGAATTAAAGACTAAGTAAATTTATTTTAAATTAAATCCTAAGTGTTTTTTCGCCTAAAACTAAAGGGTTTCCAATATAAGTTAAACTTGTTTTCAACTCGAGCCCAACCCAAAAACAATTGTTCTTTCAAAAACCCAGATTTTCCAAAGTAACAAAAAGAATTTGAAACGGTTTACTTGAGGAACATACCAAATCTGGTCAAAGCTCGTGGGCCGGGTTTGGGGTGTTTCATCTTGACTCCGTTTTCTGACTTGGTGAAATTTTTCGGTCGAGCATGCACTCCATCTCTTTCAACAAATATTGAAATTCAAATGCAGAATACTCTTCTTGAGACATGATTAAATAATGAAAAGAAAAAGTGTTAAAAAAATAGAAAATGAGTACCTCACCATAAACCTCACTATTTCACTCGAAAAGAAAGAAAATAAAGGTTTTCACTCACACTCATGTTTGCACTCTTTTTAGGCTTTTTTTTTCTTCACTCAATTGTGCTCACACACTCGTGCCTTTTACCATTCGACCTTTCTCTCAATATTTCGTATTTTGTCTCGTTTGGACCTATTGCTGCTTTGGGGTGGGTTTCAAAGTGGTTTCAAAGGTTGTAACATATTGGGTGTAAGGTAGGCTAAACAAAGAAAAAATTTCGGTTTGAGTGTGGCGTTTTAAGAAAGGTAGATAGAAGAACAAACTTTGCTTGATTGGGAAACAAGAATATGAACACCAAGACTTTCACACTTCACTTTTTTTTTTTAACTTCGAATATTTTTTTTATACTTCGTTTTTTTTTCAATTACAATATGCTAAATACAAGAGAACTTGAATACAACTTAAAATTATTTTTTTTAATTCGAAACTTTTTTTTCACGAACCTACTTCGAGATGGATACGAACATTGGCTCGGTGAGGTTGAGTCGAGTCATCTAAGTTGCCCGATCGTCGACGAGATGTTTCATTCGGTGCTGTGATAAAGGTGTATTTGGCTAAGTTTGGACGGAAGCTGACAAAGTGGTTCGAAATGAAAGGCTAGGTATGATTTTTGGTAGGTTCGATTTAACAAAGAAATAAGGTAAATAGTGATAGATAAGATGGAATGGAAAAGTGAACTTAAACGTCAAGAGCGATTCAACACTATAAAGAGTGTCACCCCGTTTCTTATATTGTTTAAGGTGGAAAGATGATTCATAGATAGGGTGGAATGGAAGAGTGAATTTAAACGTCAAGAGCAATTCAACACTATAACGAGTGTCACCCCGGTTTTTATATTGTTTAAGGTGGAAAGATGGTTTGGTAGAAGGATAGATGAATGCCACACCAAAAGGTTAGCGATAAGTTCAGAAACAAGTTCGGGTTGATGCCACTAGCATGCTAGATAAGTCACTCAAGACTCGTACGAAAATAGAGAGGAAGTTAACCTCACAGAAACAGAGTTTCATTCAATAAAATGGCAAAAGTATAACCTTCAAATGTTTACAAGAAAGCTATTTATAGACACAAAGATGACTACTCCAATTCAGCATCTAAGTGTTCACACAATAATAAAAATTGTTCACACTAATACATTAAAAATGGTTCATGAATTCGGCAGGTTCATGTACTAGCCGAATGGACACTTTCTTCCCCCTTGGTGTATGCATGCATGCTTAGCCATGAAGAATCTTTAATTCCATAAATGTCCAGCCTTTAAGATCCCTTTAATCCCCCTTGGTCGAATGCTAGGTGCATGGGACATGCATCCCTCTTAATTGAAGCTTTAATGATGGGTTGGTTCATGAATGGTAGCATGTACCTTTGTAAATTCGTCCTTCCCTTTGTGCATGCACATTATTCATTCAATGTGCTAAATTAATGTGTCATTTCCCCCCTTGGACGTTCATGACTTCACCCATGCATGTATAGAAGCTGATTGGTCAAATTAAGGTGTGAATGGGGAAATCGGCAAATGTGAACAGCTTCAAAGCTGCCTTGGGGAGTTGTTCGGCCAGATTGGGAATTTAATGGGTAGCTACTCCTTAGCCGAATAGTTGCTTGGAGAAGCCAAACATCCATTCACCATGCAATGTAGCCGGCCATGCATGAATCTCTCTATTCATTGCAATCGGTCATTCATGCACCAAGCATTAATTCACCTTCATGCATTTAGCTGCACCTAAAAACACATTAATTACGTTAAAAGCAAACTAAATTTGACTAAACCAAAATAATAACATACTTTAGGCACATTAATAAACATATAATTAAACTAAGACAAATTTAACATTGACTTATCAGGACACATTAATTCGGCTAGCTCAATTCATACTAAAAGCATGTAATAAGTTATAATGAACTAGTAAACTAATCAATGAGCTGAAACAAAAATAAACTAATTAAAGTAAACACTTAGTTAATTCTAGCAATAAAGTAAACGAGCTGGAAAGAAATAGAAACAAGCTCAAACAAGCTGAAATAAGCTCAAGTGAGCTGAGTTGAGAAGAATAGAGCTTGGGGAGCTAGTGATGAGCTAAACTCGGCTTGCACTAAGGTGCAAGAGTCTTTAAGGAGTTGGCCCAAGCTTCTCCATTAACATCGAGCTTGTTTTCACTCCAAAGTTGAATGAATAAAGCTAAAATAGCTTCTTGAAGTCACTTAGCTCGAGCTCGAGTCATGGGACCTTTAGGGAGCTTGATGGGATCGGGATTAGAACTCGTTGAGCTCCCGGGCGTGCTTATATCAGTTTCCGAATAAGGTAAGTTCATAAGTAAATAAATGTTCTTAAATTCAAATGTATATATTATATGTTGCTGAATTGAATTATAAATAAGTATATATATGTTGTCGAATTTAATTGAGCATTGGAGGACTTGTTTCAAGCTTAAATTTATTGAATTACGATGTCTAAAAGCCCAGTACGAACCATAGCAATAGTATAGGATACGTATGCCATGACATTAGGACTTCCGAGGCGTGAATTCATGTAAGACCATGTCTTGGACATTGGCATCGATATGAGATTACGTGTAAGACCATATCTGGGACATTGGCATCGTATATCATTCGTGTAAGACCTTGTCTGGGACATAGGCATCGATATGTGATAACATGTAAGACCATATATGGGATATGGCATTGTGTGTGATATATGTGTTTCTGAGTATCCTTAACAATTTCGAATGGTTCAACGGGCAATATCAAAACAAGACCGGATGTGAATTTGAGCTAAATGATTCAGGTACGTATAAAGTTTATATGTTCATTTAAAATACAGTAAGTGAAGTTACTTAATGTAGTAATATGAGTTATATGAGAAAAGTGATTGTATATGTGTATGAGATTAGCTAAATTTGGCATATTCGAATTGAATTATATATGTTCTTGTGATGAACTATTTGCTTATGGCTTACTAAGCTTTCAAAGCTTACTTTGTGCATTCTTTTTCTGTTTTATAGATATATAAAGCTAGCTCAAGTTCGGGGATCGTCAAGGATCATCGTCACACTATCTATCGCTGATTTGGTATTTTGAAAGCTTGAACTTTGACATATGGCATGTATAGCCTAGTTTTGATATGTTTAGTTTTGAAATTTGTGTATATATATAGCCATGCGAAAATGGCTTGATCATGATGTTAATTATGATGTATATTCGGTTATGATATAAACTCTTTTGGGAAGTATGTTTCATGGTATATATGTGTGGTGTATTTGGTTATATGATTCAACATTCAGTAATGATTTAGTTTATGAATGTGTTTTTGCAATAACGTATATGTTCACATAAGCTAAGTTATGAATATATTGGTTGGTTATTTTGGTACAGCCGTTAAATGGTAAATAATGACAATGTATTAGGTATATTTTGTTAGCTAAATGGATAGTCATAAAGTGACAAGTTGACATTTATATTCAGTTATGAAATGGAATATTTAACTTAAGATTTAATGGTGGAATTGGTATGACTTTTTTGGTTAATTTTGATATCCGAATAGGTGAGAAATGAATTAGTTGTGTACTTGTAATTTTGACATGATTCTAGCATATAAATTTTGGTATGTTTTGATTCAGTAATTATGCTTAGAAATGGCTTATAGGATGGTTGAATATATGATGGTCAGACATGTAATTTATTTTTCGAATAGGTATGATATGACTTGACATTTGTATTAAAAAATGGTCCATATTGATATGGTAAATGCACATGAATTTGTAATGTATAAGAATTAAATTTAGCCATGTCGTAATGTTAGCTACTTTGTATTGTGCTAATGAATATTATGCCGTGTGATATGGGGTGATATGGTTTAATAAGTGAATGTGCGCAAATATGCAAAAATGGTACATTTAGTATTTAGTTAAAGGAATGAATTTGCACTAATGGATGTTTTAAGGTAAGCTCAATATATGAAATGAAATATGCTTGTTTTAAGGTAAGGTACATAAGCTCACCTCACTTCCTTATCCTTGTCAGTTTAGCTGGTCTAAATCGCTAAAGCCTATTTTGTCCTGGTAGCTAAGCATGACAACTATTTATTTGGGTAAGTTGAAGATGTCCAACTTTTAAAACTAAAAATTCATCATTACAAGAAGCTTTTTAGAGTTCTTACTCTATCTCTTTCTTTAATCTATAAGTATAGAGAGGTAAGAAAACTTACTAGTCCCTCAAATTCTCTACCACCAGATTTCAACTCACACAACTGTTGTTGCATGTAGAGCTTCCTTTAGTTAAATTCTCATCTTCTTCATAGCAACTGAAGAAGATGATGCTACGGGAAGAAAAATCTGTAAACATAATTGAGAAATTTTGTCTCCACACACACACATATATATACTTCTTTGGCACGATCTCCACCGATTGCCACAACCAGTCATTCTTAATCATTTTGTCTCCCACTATGGAACCAAGCAGTTCCATTCTAACCAAACCAAAATTGAGATCCAACTATTCAAAAGAATTTTTCTAAATTTCCTGGCGGAGTCCAAAAATTTACTAGTCATTTCAATTTAATCCTAACTATCCTTGAATTTTGGGTCAGTAAAGATAACAGGATGTTACAAGTTAAATTTGGTTTTAAGGGTTGCAAGTCTCGAGACATGAACCTTATTTGCAAGTCTCGAGACATAAACCTTATTTGCAAGTCTCGAGACATAAACCCTATGTCTTAAATAATTTCTTCATATTTGATAATTTATAGAGATAGGGTTCATGTCTCGATCGTCTTTCAAACTAGGTGTCAGATATTATGATGCTTATATATTATTAAAGGTGAATTGCTTATTGCCTATCAATGTTTGTTCACTTCGATCTTAACCATGATTTTTGGTTTAATTGTTTTTTTTTTTTTTTTTTTAAATCTTAGGGATGTTTTTAGGATGTAGAACATACCAGATTTCTTTGCACATATGTAAGAGTAGTATACAAAGCTTGAACATTTTAATGATTTTAAAATCTCATGTTTTTATAAAAAAAATCATTTTTTTTAAAATTATGGAATTTTTTTTAGAAAGTAATTTATTAAAAAAGTTTTGAACCTTTTAAATTATTATTTTTTAACTTGCTTAAATAAAGAATTGTAACAAACTTGCAAAGCTTTGAGGATTGATGTTTTGAAACGAAGTTTGAAAGATTCTCTAAAACCTAAATGACCAAATATTGTTTTTGAGAAGCTATGGGCATTGAAACCATTTGGACATTCTTAAAATGTGCTATAATACTCTTTTAAATAGTTCAAATAATTTTATAATGAACATTTTTTTTTTGAAAATGTTGAAGATGATAAAAAAATGCTTTTATCTTGCGTTGACTCTATGATGGCCAATCTTCAGAGTATTGTAAAATTTAATTTTTTTAATTTCATAAGTCTAGCTTTGATTGATCCATTACCTTAAGATGTGTATACTGTACTTGCATTTAGGAAATGCATATAGGTTTAATATTTTATTTTATTTTTATTTTGGTTTATCCTATTCTTCGCGTGCTGCTATAATTTGTTATATCTTTTTAGATGTCTTTCTGTCATGACATATTGAGCTTACACTTGATATAAACTTGAATTTATATGCCATGTTCATCTCCCATATACATCACTCTCATATGGGTATCTTTTGCACTTTTTATTTGATATATTATTTATTGGATGCCATTATCCTCATGTCTTATTTCTTTATAGAATTGTCATTTAGTATCAAACATGGTGATAATATGTGATGTTTAGTATTTGTTTTGAATAAAATGCTTTTTGATTATTTACGTGACTTACTCATTCAATAAAGTATGTTCTGTATATATTTCTCTTTTTTATATTTTTTACGTTGGTATCATTATAGTTTTTATCTTTTATATTCATTGTACGACTCATATTTGAAGTTTGTAATTACTTTTTTTAATAATGTCATCTTTAAGTTTAAACTTGTATTCCTTGGACGTATAGTGTTACCACTACACCTAACTGTTGGTTAGCTTTGATTGCTTTTGATATCTAGTTTGTGCTTTTCATGCTCTTATACTCTTTAGAGGGCAGAAATCTTTAAGAATATACATCTAAAAAGGGAAGAAATGAAAATAGAAATTGGGTACGAACTTATTGAATTTATCTTTAGTATGCAATTTTCACATAAGAATCATGTCATGATAACAATTTTTGACAACAATTGCTATGTTTCTTAGGTATGTCTATGTACGAAACTTCCCTGCATTTAGAACTAAATTGCATGAATTATTGAATATTGCATAAAGTTGTCATTACAAATGAATTTCAATAATGTTTCTTTGACCGTTTGACATATTATTTTCCTTGAAATTCCTCTGTTTGGTCTTTCTCTCTCATTATGCTTTTATGTGTGTTTTTTTTATCAAATTTTAGTACTCACATTTATTGATATCTTGTTTTCATTGCTTTTTACATACTAAAAAGTGGAGAAAAGGGATTAAATTTCAATATGCATGTGCTTTAAATTATCTCCCCTTAAATTTTTACAAGCTTAATGGTAAAAAAAAAAAGTCCTCAGCAAAAATAAATAAAAATAAAAATGTAAGCCTTCATGAAAAATTTGCACACCAATAATCCAACCAAATAATGATTCGTGGAATACATGTTACTCAATGTTAGACTGGCAAAATTAAAAATTCTTATTAAATAAATATTTTTGTATAATTATTTAAAACTACATCTAGGATGGACAAATGATTTTTTCATAGGAGTTTTCTCGTGTTCCAATTAGGGGATGGAATTGATTATAAAAACATGAGTTTAATTAGTTAATTTATTAGTGGAAAAGGAAAAATATTATTCACGTGAGTGAATAGATTAACCTTGAAACAACAACAATTAATTACTATTGCTATAAAATAAACTCATATTTTATCTTTGTTTCTCTCTCTTAATAATGAGAAACAATTTAGAAGAAGCGTGTCAACCACTAGAAATATTGCTCTTAAAACCATAAATAAGTAGGTTTACCCCTTCAATTTGATTAAAAATTATCAAAAGTAGACTGATGCTTTAGTAAAAAAAAATTGATAATTAAAATTGTTGTGTCATAAGAAAATAAATAAATAAAAGTATCTAATCCGACGAGAAGAAAAAAAATTTTCTTTGCAAGAAAAAAAAATAAAAGAATTTAATTTGAATTGGACAAATGGTTGTTCAAATATTCATTTGAAGTTAGACAATTATTTGTCCAGATTTATCCTGAACGGCGGTTTTTTTCAATAATTATAAAAAATATACAAATTATAAAAATTATTTGATAATTACTAGAAATGTCAAATTGAATATTGTGCCTCTAGTGTAGTAATTTCATCATATTATTTTTCATAGAAATAACAATGTCATCTCTATATTGGTATGTACTCAATAATTTTTGCACATAAAGCAAAATGTATAACAAAATATTTACTCATTGAATAATTTATGGAGTTTGAATAATTAAGTTGCAAGCAAATCGTCGACTTGCATGCTTAACTAATAAAAGATAAATTAGGTTTAGGATAAACTACACTTGTAGTAATCTAATTATTATTTTTGGTCACTTACCATTAAATGACTAATGAAAAGATGATGTGATCACTTTTAAAATTGGCATAATAACAAATTTAGTCCTTAATGTTAACACATTGTGTCAATTTAGTCTTAATTTTTTTAAAATATAACCCTAAAAATTTACACATTGCCTAACTTTATCATTTTTTTACATGAAAATATAATTCAATACACAATGTTTAAATTATAAATAAAACAAAAATATTTAAAAAAAATTGTTAATTATTTAACCAAACAATCCTCAAACACATTCCGTTCCTTATACTTCAAACGACTAATAACTTGATATCTCTCAAAGATAATTAATTCATTTTTGTTAGCTTAAGGTGGTTGCAGTTGATGAAGCAAATCAAAGCTTAATTTTTTTTTTTAAGCTGTTGGACTTACAATTGGGTTAAATTAATGAATTGATTTTTTTTTTCAAGATTTTGAATTGACTAATTTTCAGAATTTGGGTCATTTTATGTCTCTTTGTTGTTAATTTTTCCATTGAATCAAACATAAGTACAACATAAAAAAGTGTTACAAAGAAAAGTAGAACTGCAAAAGGATCAAATTACACAACATATAAACATTGAAGGTTCAATTTGTTAGAATTAAGACTGAATTGACACAATATATAAATGTTAAAGATTAAAGTTGTTATTATATCATTTACCACTTCAAATTCCTGTTAATCATTTAATTGCAGGTGACAAAAAAGAAAACAGAATAGTAAAACAAAAAAACTTTTCTAATAGTTGAGTAAATATCTGTTTAGTTTACATGGAAAAGCCCAAAGGGAGAGAAACTAGTATGGTGCAATATCACTACCAGAATCTCAAAAGAAAAAAAAAAAAAAAAAAAAAAAAGGAAGAAACACAATTATATTTTCATGATGTCCCTAATAAGAAAAAGATTGTTGTTTTGGGGGGTTAAAATGTTTAAACAATAAAGAAACAAGGCATGCAGAAGGAGATAAAAGTGATGTATAGGATGCAGAATCGCAGTAGTCAAGTTCAAGCCTGCAAGAAAAATCAAATGGTACTTAAGAATTTTACGCCCCTTTCTAGACTAAGAGCCAAAGATTCTAAGGCCTCTCACGCCCAAAGCAAATTTTGCATTTCATGTATTCATTCGTATTGTATTCCTTTATTTTCTCGTGTTATAATTATATTTATGATATTTTATATTTGTATAAGTTTTTTAACATGTTAATGATTTGTATTATATATATCTTGACAAGTTTATATATTGGTGTCTTATAGTGTTTTATATTTTTCTGTATGTTACATGTATAACCCAAAGTTGTTTTTCTTAGGTGTTTCAGTGGCTTTACTCTTATAAGTGTAAATTCAGATACTGAACATTTGGTAAGTACAAGAACTTATTTGGTGAATTCAAAAGAAAAGGAAAAACATGAGTCACATGTGATCGGAGTGAGAGAGGATCAGAAAACGATGATTGGGCGGGTTTGGTCAGACTAGAAGCGATGACGTGCGAGAAATTAAGAAGAGAAAAAATAAAAAAAAAGGATAAAACATGAATGAAACTGGAACGAAGAAGAAGATGCAAAAGGGTGGGGTTGAGGACTGTGTGATGGCCAATGGGGACACCAGTGCAGTGAGTTAAGGAGACAATGACCACCATCACCAATCATTCCTACGTGGGGAATTAATACAAATATCAGTAATTGGAATTTCAACACATAATTCACGCTTAAGCTTTGTCTATTGAATTAAAAAATTCCTTATTAGGGTATATTTTTCAATAATTTATTTATACAGCGTAAAATTTAAAGTAATTTTACTTATTTTTGTAATTATTTATGTGATTAATGTTTTAACAATTTAACCGTTATATTTTATTATTTATTTATATAAATCATACATGTCAAATTTGATGTAAATTTAAAACTTCTATCTATTTGTTTTATGTAAAGAAATCATCCATTGAATATATATTACTATATAGAATACTTTAAATTGATATGATAAAAATATTTGATTGGTTTAAAAATTTACATGCATGACAAACACAATTATATTGATAAATTCAACAATTGAATAGTTAAAATATTAATCATATAAATAATTACAAAAATATATAAAACTACTTTAATTTTTATAAATAATTTTTATAAATCATATAAATAATTAAGAAAACATGTCAAATATTACATAATTACCCATCCTATTCTTTTATAAAAAATCACTGATAGGTGACATTGTTAGATTTGTAAAATAAATCTGAAATAAAACTTAATAAACTAGGATCTATCATGTCAAATCATCAAGAATAAATCAAGAACAAAACTAGATGTGGAAGCGTACCTGAATACATGAATTCCTTTGGAGTTTTACCAGATTTTGGGATTTGATCTTCCAAATTAGCACACAAGAAATTCAGCTCTCTCTTTTCTAATGATGGGGTGGGATATTAGAAAAGATATATTGTGTATAATTTGGGGACCATAACCCTAATATTTATAACCTTGGCATATTAGTTCTAATCAAATTCTAATTAACCCATCATTAGTTAGAATTTGATTAGAAGAGTATCTAAAGATATTTGACCCGTACTTTATTTAATATTAAAAGCCAAATAAAAATCTAACCAAATTAGATCACTTTTAATTTGGGCTAACTTATCATGATAGTAAATAATAACATGTAATTACCCTTATTATATATGTGATGTCCATATTTTCCAACAATCTCCCACTTGGACTACATATATACTAATTATTCTATAATTACATGTCATTATATAACCTTATGAGCTCAAAATTTTACTATCATATCCAAAAGGTATTCCGAACAATCTCGTCCATTAATTATGTTAACATAGAACCAAGGCAACTTTCGTTACATATATCGTAACTAAATCCATCCATGATCACGTATATTAACACAACCAAATGACATAGATCAAGTATGGATTTTTAGCAAGGAAATTACATGCAATATGATCTAAACATGTCTATTTCCAACTGGTTCTCCTTAGTGAGATCAAACCTTACCAAAATCAGAGTGTGAATAAACCAAATAAACTTTATTTCTGCAGAAAATAAACTTAATATCTTTAAACTGAAATAACTGAAAATGTGTCTATAACATAAAAGCATTTAAAAATACAAACTCCAACTAAAACCAAATATCCTTTAAATGACATTACACTCATATGAGCAGTGTGCTCTTATAAAACCTTAGGTGTAGTTCCTTAGTAAGTGGATCTGCAATCATGGAGTTTGTCCTAGTATGCTTTATAAGCACCTAACCGCTCTTAACTTTTACTTTAACAACCAGGAACTTAAAGTCTATGTCTTTTTACTTTGATGTGCTCTTGTTGCTACTAGAATAAAAGATTGCAATTTGTTTTCACAATTTGCACCTTAGTGAAAAAATCTTATATCCATATTCCATCAAAATCGGAGTCTATATACCTGATGATCTCTAACTGATTAGACCTTCGATATGTGAGCATGTAATCTTTTGTTCTCTGAAAATACCTTAAAATCCTCTTGGATGCTATCCAATGGTCCAAATCAAGGTTGCTTAAAATATCTGCCTAACATCGCAATAGTGTACACAATATTCCAATGTATACAAACCTGAACGTATGTTAGACTTTCCACTGCTAAAATGTAAAAAATCTAATACCTTTTTGTAATTTCAAAATCATTCTTAGGGTATTGATTGAGGCTATACTTATTATTAACAAGCAGTATGTCATTAACATATAAAACCAGAAATATGTACTTACTCCAATTGAATTTTTGATACACACAATCATCAACAATATTCATCTCAAAACCAAACGAAACAATTATTTGATGAAACTTATGGTACCATTGACAGGAAGCTTGTTTGAGTCCATAGATGAATTTTGTCAATTTGCAAACCATATTCTTTGAGTCTTCTGACTCAAAATTTTCTGGTTGCACCATATAAATTGTTTCTTCAATGTCGCCATTAAGAAACGCAGTTTTAACATCCATCTGATGTAACTCAAGATCAAAATGATCAACGAGCATCATGATTATCCTAAAGGAGTCTTTCGATGAAATTGGAGAGAGTGTCTCAGTAAAATCAACACCTTCTTTCTGAGTATATCCTTTAGCTACAGGACGCACCTTATACCTCTCCACATTACCATTTGCATCCCTCTTGGTTTTAAATATCCATTTACAACCAATTGGTTTTGCACCTTCAGGTAATGGGACAAGTTCCCAAACTTTATTGTCTCGCATAGACTTATACACATTTTTCATGGCATCAATCCACTTTTGAGAATTAGAACTTTTCATAGCCTGATGAAAGTTGATTAGATCATCTTCCATCATTCCATTATAATCCCCATGTTCTTGGAGAAATATAACATAATTATCTAGAATAGCATTTCTCCTTTCTCCTTTCTCATTTTGAATGGGGAGTTGTTCAACATTGTCTTGCAGAGGTTTTGGATTCACTTCTTGATCAATGATAGGTATAAGAACCTGAACATCATCAAAAGTGATAGTAGGAACTGAGTTAGAATCCAATTCCTCCTAAAAAGCAATGTCTCTGACCTTATTTCTCCCCCCAAACTCAACATCCTCAAAAAATGTTGCAGTTCCCGTCTTAAAAATATTCCTTATTATGGGATTATAAAACTCATAGCCCTTAGATAGATCAGAATTTCCTTAACCCTTAACTTTATAGACATCAAAGAAGTCAGAAGTGATGTCATTTCAACCTTATCGTTTTTAGCAAAACGTTTCTTAATTTCGTCAAGGAAACCTTGGCCTGAGTAATCTTTTCAGATTCTATGCCCTTAAAGGCTTCTGAAATGTTGTGCCTCATGATCATTAGACTCTTGCAATTTGAACAATCTCACCTCTCAAAATCCCTTTTAATATGGGGGTGCTTTCCACAGTGAGAGGTGCGAGTAGTTCTTCCCTTAGTGCAAAGTTAATGTTCATACAGCCAAGCACTATAAATAAGTGTCTTTTCCATTAATTGAAATTAATCCTATAACACCCTAAAATTTAAGTATCGATTTATTGCAAGTTTTGGTGTTTAGCTTATGTAGGAAAATTTTCTTACTTTTTTTCGGGTTTAGTATACCCTTGAAAAAGAGCATAGAATTATTCGAGAAAGGAATAATTTTTGTTGGAAAATTTATTGAAGTGGATCAAGTGTCATTAATACTTAAGTTAATTTAAGTGTTAATAAGTGACACAAGAAGAGTAATGGCAAGGTGGTAATGGCGCATGGGTTTTGGCATGAGGGAAGAGGTTCGAATCCCTTAAATAGCAATTAGATGGCTTTTATTTTTGGTTTTCCTAGCATGTGTCGGCCAAGCATATATATGGTAAGTGTTGACCTTGTTATTTTTGGTTAGTATATCAAAGGAATAAGGTAAGAGTGAACTTATGGTAGGGAATCAAGAAAATTTGGAAAGATATGGAGACATGGGGCAAGCATCAAGGAAAATGTTTTGGAAACAAATTCATGGCCATTTGACCATGAATGTGGACGGCAATGTGGACTAGAGGGGGAGCCGAATTTTGGTGATTAGTTTGGGTAGGATGGTAGCTTGTGAAAAATCCTTTTGGTCATTTTTTGACAAATTCCTCCCTTCATCTTTTCTCCCTTTGGCCGAATGCATTAGTAGAAGAAAACAACATTTTGTTTTATCATTTTTGGTCATCTTTTGACCATTTGGTTATTTTTGTTTTTCACCTTAGCATCCTATTTTGTGCCTTTGCATAGTGCCGAAACTACCAACACCAAAAAGGGCCATTCTTTTCTTTCTTCTCCCCATTGCCAAATGTACTTTGCTCTCAAACTCATCTTTTTCTTTTTCTTTTCTCCTCTTTGAAAATCGAAACATCATCATCATTATATCTTTCTTCCATCTTTTATTTTTAATCATATTTTCTCCATTACTTTTCTCCATGGCCGAATGTTAGTGAGCCATAGCCGAACCATTTTCTCTTTTCTTTGGCTATCATAGCCGAATCCTCCATCTCTTAAAGACATCATTTTCAATCTTTTCTTTTCAACCGTGGACAAAAGGGTAAGAATTCTTTTTAGTTTCGTTAGTTAGTAGTAGTCAAGGCCGAATATTGATGGTGGTAAGAAGGCTTTCTTAGATCGAAATAAACGTTCATTTTATTAACGTTTATTTTTGTTATACTTTAGTGCGATAATGGAAGATCGGAAATCAAGTGGTCGTGAGTAACATAGAACGCTTGGATCGATTCTCCTTGTGGAACAAGAATATTTGTGGTAAGGAAATCTCATTCTTAAAACCTTTAGTCATAATTGATATATATTATTAGGACGTGCTAACGATCTTTTGTCATTGAAGACAATCAAGATAGGGAAGAAACGGGCTGTGTATAGTGTTCGGAAGAAGGGTGGTACCGTTAATCCCCCTAAGTACAAGCAAAGGACTATTTTGGGAATCCGAGATTTTCCACCGGGTTGCGGACGTTCATTCGAGGAAAATCATTTGTTCGAAGTCGTTCGTACTCCCGAACCATTATTTGTTCGTGGATTTGATTCGGTTAACGAACCATCAATCGGGGAGAAACCGCAAGTAGAAGTAGTTCGAAGATCCGAGGATAAAATTTTAGATCGTTATTTTAGATCGGTTTTATTAATAAAATTATAGTGTTCTAAATTATCGTAATGCGTATAGGTGTTGACGAGCGGGAAAGTCTAGTACTCACAATAACCAGGTGTGTAACTTCACTTATCTCTCGGGTTAAATACCAAACCGTAAGTATTTTGTTAAATCGTAAAGATGGCCAAATCGGAATTTTAGTAATAATCAGTAATTTTGTGTAATTACATGAAAATGGTTAAAACCGAGAAATTTACGAAAAATTGCTAGATTGCTAAGTTTTTACAAAAAACTGCTAGATTTATAAATTGGATCATAAAGATATTCTAGTTCGATAAATGGGCCAAAAATATTCTAGTTCGATAAATGGGCCAAAAATATTCTAGTTTGATAAATGGGCCAAAGATCTCTAGATTGCTAAATGGGCTAGATACTATTTTGTTAATAGGCCCAAATGAAAGTTAAATTATAGACTTATCTATAATATGGATTACTTGATAAATCATGTTATGATTAAAGTTTGTTATTCATACATAAATGCATGGGATGGGATTTGATGAAGAGAAGAAAGGCCGTGGGCCACGTATCTAGTTCGGTGGTGGCGCCACAAATTTTGGCTTAATGCCTCTAGTTCGGTGACTATGTCACAATCTAGTTCGATAGTGCACTACAACATTATTAAAAGGCTTAATGCCTATGATTGGTGTGTTTGGCGGGGTGGGTTGACTTGATCCCCACAGGTGTGTTGGTTGGTACGGAGGTGTTAGCGGATGGAAATTAGGCTTGGTTTGGGAAATGCATTTTATTTTATTTTATTTTGTTTTGTTAAATTTTGTAATTGGGCTCAAGCCCAAATAAATGCCTCGATGGTCTGGCCCAATAAAGATGGTAAGTGAGTTACACACTGAGTTCTTTGTAACTCACCCTGTTTTATTATCCATTTCAGGTAATGGAAATTGATGTGGACTTGGGCCGGAGATGACTTGGTGGAGGCCATACTACAAGCATGGGTTTTATAAACTATGAATTTTTTTAAGTTACTTATTTTAATCACTATTTTGGGTTGATGTAATAAGGCCTCTAATTATGTTTTTATGGATTTTATTGTGTGGATGGATTTAATTTTGTTTTAGACTCTCAATATGGGCTTATGTTAAATTTTTAAAGTTTTCTTAAAATATTATGTTTTATAACAATTTGAACACCTAAATTACTCTTTTAAATTCGTTCAAATTCTTTTAAAACTACGTTAAGGTTTTGACAAATAAGATTTCAAACAAGTACATTTTTCTTAATTCATAAATTTTAAATCATTGTATTTAGTTTTTATTAAACCTTATTTCTAAAGGTTATGTACTACTGTTTTATCTTAAATCATTAGAAAATTTTTGGATGTTCGATCGGTGTGACAAACCAAATCTCGTCGTAACGCATAGACCTGGTTTGGGGTGTTACATTTAGTGGTATCAGAGCCAGTTTCAAAACTCGGCTGTGGTTTGGGTTCAACAACGATATTTGTTTGAAAAACAATTCAAAATATTTAGACTTTTTGATTTAAGGGTAGTATGGCACCATGGGCATCCCGCGCCAAGTCGAGTAAGTATCTGTATCTTGATTGTTTATTATTATTGTGATATGATCATAGAGACACTCTAGAACTTCTAGTTTTAGGTGTTGAAAACCGTAGAGATTGAGACAATAGGATATGGTTGCGAAAACAACTTTATCTCTTTCATATCATAAAACATCGTTAATAAACACTGAAATAGTATTCTGATTCATAAAACTCTTAATGAGATTAAATCGAATTAGTCGTCATGAGCACTAGAGGACGTGGTCGTGGACGCGGTAGACGTGGCTGTGGTAGAGGACGAGGTGTTAGGGGCACAACTGAAGCGCCGGATCATATGCCGGAAATGAATGCACCTGCGTCACTTGAGAGTGAGACGGGATCACACGACCACATGGATAAAGATAACGCTGTGACACGAGCAATGCTGCGGGTCCTTGAAAGGGTTGCTGGAACGAGAACTGGACCAACAGCTCGTGGGTCAATATCGGAACGATTGAAATAAAATGGTGCTGAGGTTTTCAGAGGTGTTTCTGGTGTAGCTCCAAACGTTGCTGAATATTGGCTTGAGGCAGTGGAGTGAATTATGGACGATCTTGAGTGCACTGCGGAACAAAAACTAAGAGGAGCGGTGTCTTTGTTAAGGGACGAAGCATACCAATGGTGGCTTACTGTCCGAGAAGGCACTGAAGCTGCATTAGTTAATTGGGAATTCTTCAAGGCTTCTTTCCAAGGGAAGTATGTGGGAACAAGTTATGTGGATGCCCGAAGGAAGGAATTCTTGAATCTGGTTCAAGGAAATAAGACAGTGGCGGCATATGAGGCTGAGTTTTTTACGCTTGAGTCGCTATGCTCGAACTATAGTGGCAACGGATCATGAGCGTTGTGTACGCTTTGAGGATGGCTTGAATGATGAGTTGCGGGTTTTGATAGCCCCACAACAAGTTAGGACTTTTACCACGCTTGTGGAAAAGGCCAAGATAGCCGAAGAGGCTAAGAACTCGAAACGTCAGAATCGGGAACGAGTTAGAGGCAAGAGAGATATAAAGTATTCGGGTTCTTCAAAAAGGTTTCCGAAGAGGCCTCGGAATGATGAGCCAGCTCAAGGTAGAACGCTTGAGTCGTTAATCGTAGTCGAAGTCGAGATCGTGGCGATTATGGAAAAGCGGCATTCGAGAGTCTTTGGAGGAAAGCAGTGCTTGCTATAAATGCGGGTCGATGGATCATCAATATAAGAATTGCCTTCGACGAATGGATACAACTCAAGAAGCTCATAATACTGATGCACCTCCGGTAAGAGGAACCCAGCAACCACCGAGAGGTCATGGACCAAGTCGTGGTGGTAATGGGGCTGGACGTGGTCAAGGTGTAGCGGATCGAGGCAATGGTCTTAGAGGCAACACGGATGCAAGACAGCCAGGATTGGTTTATGCAGTCAGACGCCGCGAGGAGGGCAACGCACCTGATGTGATAACTGGTACGTTCTTCATCTTTGATGTACCTGTTATTGCTTTGATAGATATTGGTTCTACCCATTCGTGTGTTGTTAGCACCATATCTGGCAACTTGAATCTAGAATCTGCAATTTGCGATAGTAAGACGAAGGTAATTAGTCCTTTAGGACAGTCGGTGTTGGTAAATAAACTGTTTAGAGACGTGCCCTTGAAAGTTCAAGGAGAAATATTCCTGGCAAATCTGATGGAGTTGCCTTTTGGCGAGTTCGATATCATTTTGGGCATGGATTGGTTGGTTAAACATCGAGCGAAATTGGATTGTGCTGAAAAGAGAATGTCAATAAGAATCGGGGAGGATAAGGAGATAGTTATGATAGGCGAACGAAGGAATTACTTGGCAAATGTGATATCTACGTTAAAGGCGAAAAAGTTGATGCGAAAAGGGTATGGAGCATTTTTAGCATTTATTAGTGCTTTAGATGCCAAAGAGTTATCGGTGGAAGATGTGAGAACAGTGAAGGAATTTCCGGATGTATTTCAGAAGAACTTCAGGTGTACCTCGGATCGGAAGTGGAATTTGGTATTGAGCTTTTGCCTGGGACGGCTCCAGTGTCCATTGCTCCTTATAGAATGGCACCGAAGGAGTTGTCGGAACTTAAAGCTCAAATTCAAGAATTGCTAGATCGGGGTTTTATTCGACCAAGTGTGTCCCCATGGGGAGCACCGATTTTGTTTGTTAAAAAGAAAGATGGGTCAATGCGTATGTGTATTGACTACAGGCAATTGAATAAATTGACGATCAAGAATCGGTACCCTCTGCAGAGAATTGATGACCTGTTTGATCAATTGAAGGGAGCTTCAGTTTTCTCCAAAATCGATTTGAGATCGGGTTATCACCAGCTTAAGGTGAAAGAAGCGGATATTCACAAGACGATTTTTCGAACTCGTTATGGACATTATGAGTTTTTGGTGATGCCATTTGGGTTGACCAATGCACCAGCTGCATTTATGGATATGATGAACCGGGTCTTTCAACCATATTTAGACCGGTTTGTAGTGGTATTCATAGATGACATTTTGGTATATTCAAGGAATGAAGAGGAGCATGATTCGCATTTGCGAATTGTATTGCAGTTGCTTCGAGATAATCAATTGTATGCCAAATTCAGTAAATGTGAATTTTAGTTAAGGGAAGTGACTTTCTTGGGTCATGTGGTATCAGCCGAAGGAATAAGGGTGGATCCTCGGAAGATTGAGGCTGTATTGGATTAGAAACCACCAAAGTCAGTAGCCGAGATTCGGAGTTTCTTGGGTTTGGCTGGTTACTATAGACGCTTCGTTGAGGGGTTTTCGTTGATTGCTGCACCCTTAACTAAGCTATTGCGGAAGGGAGTACCGTACGTATGGGTGATAAACAAAGAAAAAGTTTTGAGAAATTGAAGAAGATTTTTGTGAAGCGCAAGATCGATTCACTGAAAGCGAAAAGGAGTTTATAGTTTACTGCGATGCGTCACATACAGGTTTAGGATGTGTATTGATGCAAAGTGGGAAAGTGGTGGCTTATGCTTCTCGTCAGTTGAGACCGCACGAAGTAAACTACCCTACTCATGCTTGGAGTTAGCTGCGGTAGTGTTTGCCTTAAAGATTTGGAGCATTACCTTTACGGTGAAAAGTCTATCATTTATACGGATCACAAGAGTCTTAAGTACCTTCTTACTCAGAAGGAATTGAACTTGAGACAACGAAGATGGGTGGAGCTATTAAAAGACTATGATTTCTCAATCGAGTATCATCCTGGAAAAGCTAATGTGGTAGCAGATGCGTTAAGTCGTAAGGTGGTATCTGATTTGAGAGCAATGTTTGCCCATTTGAATTTGTACGAAGATGGTAGCCTGATAGCGGAACTTCAGGTGAAGCCTCTGTGGTTAGAACAAATCAAGGAAAAATAGATATCAGATAAGAAGTTGGGAATTTTAATGCAGGAAGTCGAAAATGGTGGAATAGAGGATTTTGGTATAAACTCGGAAGTTGTGTTGTGTTTTCAAGGAAGAGTTTGTATGCCTAAGGATTCAGATTTGAGGCAAATGATTCTACGGGAGGCGCATAGTAGCCCTTATGCTATGCATCCCGGAGGAAATAAGATGTATCGGGATCTTCGTGAACAGTATTGGTGGCCAGGGTTGAAGCGTGAGATTTCTGAATTTGTGGGAAAATGTTTAACCTGTCAGCAAGTGAAGGCGGAGCATCAATTGCCGTCAGGTTTATTACAACCAGTAAAGATTCCTCTTTGGAAATGGGAGCAGATAATAATGGATTTTGTTAGTGGGTTACCTTTAACACCTACTAAGAAAAATTATGTTTGGGTAATTGTGGATCGTTTGACGAAGACTGCTCATTTTCTACCAGTTCATACGGATTACTCGTTGCAGAAGTTGGCTAAGCTATATGTATCTGAAATCGTGAGGTTGCATGGGGTACCCGTGTCTATTATATCGGATAGGGATCCTAGGTTTACATCGCGGTTTTGGAAGGCTTTGCATGAAGCTCTGGGAACAAAGTTAAATTTCAGTACGGCTTTTCATCCTCAGTCAGATGGTCAATCGGAAAGAGTAATTCAGAATCTGGAAGACATGTTAAGGGGATGTGTAATTGACTTCAAAGGTAGTTGGGAGGATTTTCTACCGTTGGCAGAATTTGCTTACAACAATAGCTATCGGCCTAGCATTCGGATGCACCTACGAGGGCTTTGTAGTGAGTGTGAGTGTCGTTCTCCTATTTGTTTGGGTGATTTGGGAGAACGGCGGATGTTAGGTCCTAAGATGATCTCTGAAACGGAAGAAAAAGTGAAAGCTATTCGAGCACGGCTAAAAGAAGCTTCGGATAGACAAAAGTCGTATACAGATCTGAAGCGTAAGGATATCGAGTATGACGTGGGGGATCAAGTTTTCTTGAAGGTCTCACCTTGGAAGAAGATTTTCAGATTTGGGAAGAAGGGTAAATTGAGTCCTATATACATTGGACCATATCGGGTGGTGAAGCGTGTTGGTCTAGTGGCCTATCAAATCGAATTACCTCCGGAGTTGAGTCAGATTCATAATGTTTTTCATGTTTCCATGCTGAGGCGCTATAGATCGGATCCTTCGCACATAGTACCGGTAGATGAAGTGGAGTTGAATTCAGACTTGTCTTTTGAAGAGGAACCAGTGGAAATCTTAGATCGAGATGTTAAGATGTTAAGAAAGAAAATCGTACCGTTGGTCAAAGTTTTATGGCGTAATCACGGAGTGGAGGAAGCTACGTGGGAGCCTGAGGATGCAATTCGGCAACAATACCCTCACCTCTTTCAACCAGGTAAATTTCGAGGATGAAATTTTCTTTAAGGAGGGTAGAGTTGTAACACCCTAAAATTTAAGTATCGATTTATTGCATGTTTTGGTGTTTAGCTTATGTAGGAAAATTTTCTTACTTCTTTTCGGGTTTAGTATACCCTTGAAGAAGAGCATAGAATTATTCGGGAAAGGAATAATTTTTGTTGGAAAATTTATTGAAGTGGATCAAGTGTCATTAATACTTAAGTTAATTTAAGTGTTAATAAGTGACACAAGATGAGTAATGGCAAGGTGGTAATGGCGCATGGGTTTTGGCATGAGGGGAGAGGTTCGAATCCCTTAAATAGCAATTAGATGGCTTTTATTTTTGGTTTTCCTAGCATGTGTCGGCCAAGCACATATATGGTAAGTGTTGACCTTGTTATTTTTGGTTAGTATATCAAAGGAATAAGGTAAGAGTGAACTTATGGTAGGGAATCAAGAAAATTTGGAAAGATATAGAGACATGGAGCAAGTATCAAGGAAAATGTTTTGGAAACAAATTCATGGCCATTTGACCATGAATGTGGACGGCAATGTGGACTAGGGGGGGAGCCGAATTTTGGTGATTAGTTTGGGTAGGATGGTAGCTTGTGAAAAATCCTTTTGGTCATTTTTTGACAAATTCCTCCCTTCATCTTTTCTCCCTTTGGCCGAATGCATTAGTAGAAGAAAACAACATTTTGTTTTATCATTTTTGGTCATCTTTTGACCATTTGGTCATTTTTTTTTTCACCTTAGCATCCTATTTTGTGCCTTTGCATAGTGCCGAAGCTAACACCAAAAAGGGCCATTTTTTTCTTTCTTCTCCCCATTGCTGAATGTACTTTGCTCTCAAACTCATCTTTTTCTTTTTCTTTTCTCCTCTTTGAAAACCGAAACATCATCATCATTATATCTTTCTTCCATCTTTTATTTTTAATCATATTTTCTCCATTGCTTTTCTCCATGGCCGAATGTTAGTGAGCCATAGCCGAACCATTTTCTCTTTTCTTTGGTTATCATAGCCGAATCCTCCATCTCTTAAAGACATCATTTTCAATCTTTTCTTTTCAACCGTGGACAAAAGGGTAAGAATTCTTTTTAGTTTCGTTAGTTAGTAGTAGTCAAGGCCGAATATTGATGGTGGTAAGAAGGCTTTCTTAGATCGAAATAAACGTTCATTTTATTAACGTTTATTTTTGTTATACTTTAGTGCGATAACGGAAGATCGGAAATCAAGTGGTCGTGAGTAACATAGAACCCTTGGATCGATTCTCCTTGTGGAACAAGAATTTTTGTGGTAAGGAAATCTCGTTCTTAAAACCTTTAGTCATAATCGATATATATTATTAGGACGTGCTAACGATCTTTTGTCATTGAAGACAATCAAGATAGGGAAGAAACGGGCTGTGTATAGTGTTCGAAAGAAGGGTGGTACCGTTAATCCCCCTAAGTACAAGCAAAGGACTATTTTGGGAATCCGAGATTTTCCACTGGGTTGCGGACGTTCATCCGAGGAAAATCATTTGTTCGAAGTCATTCGTACTCCCGAACCATTATTTGTTCGTGGATTTGATTCGGTTAACGAACCATCAATCGGGGAGAAACCGCAAGTAGAAGTAGTTCGAAGATCCGAGGGTAAAATTTTAGATCATTATTTTAGATCGGTTTTATTAATAAAATTATAGTGTTCTAAATTATCGTAATACGTATAGGTGTTGACGAGCGGGAAAGTCTAGTACTCACAATAACCAGGTGTGTAACTTCACACTTATCTCTTGGGTTAAATACCAAACCGTAAGTATTTTGTTAAATCGTAAAGATGGCCAAATCGGAATTTTAGTAATAATCAGTACTTTTGTGTAAATACATGAAAATGGCTAAAACCGAGAAATTTACGAAAAATTGCTAGATTGCTAAGTTTTTACGAAAAACTGCTAGATTGATAAATTGGATCATAAAGATATTCTAGTTCAATAAATGGGCCAAAAATATTCTAGTTCAATAAATGGGCCAAAAATATTCTAGTTCGATAAATGGGCCAAAGATCTCTAGATTGCTAAATGGGCTAGATACTATTTTGTTAATAGGCCCAAATGAAAGTTAAATTATAGTCTTATCTATAATATGGATTACTTGATAAATCATGTTATGATTAAAGTTTGTTATTCATACATAAATGCATGGGATGGGATTTGATGAAGAGAAGAAAGGTCTGTGGCCACGTATCTAGTTCGGTGGCTCTGCCACAAATTTTGGCTTAATGCCTCTAGTTCGGTGACTATGTCACAATCTAGTTCGGTAGTGCACTACAACATTATTAAAAGGCTTAATGCCTATGATTGGTGTGTTTGGCGGGGTGGGTTGATTTGATCCCCACAGGTGTGTTGGTTGGTACGGGGGTGTTAGCGGATGGAAATTAGGCTTGGTTTGGGAAATTCATTTTTACATGCATTTTATTTTATTTTATTCTATATTGTTAAATTTTGTAATTGGGCTCAAGCCCAAATAAATGCCTCGATGGTCTGGCCCAATAAAGATGGTAAGTGAGTTACACACTGCGTTCTTTGTAACTCACCCCGTTTTATTATCCATTTCAGGTAATGGAAATTGATGTGGACTTGGGCCGGAGATGACTTGGTGGAGGCCATACAACAAGCATGGGTTTTATAAACTATGAATTTTATTTAAGTTACTTATTTTAATCACTATTTTGGGTTGATGTAATAAGGCCTCTAATTATGTTTTTATGGATTTTATTGTGTGGATGGATTTAATTTTGTTTTAGACTCTCAATATGGGCTTATGTTAAATTTTTAAAGTTTTCTTAAAATATTATGTTTTATAACAATTTGAACACCTAAATTACTCTTTTAAATTCGTTCAAATTCTTTTAAAACTACATTAAGGTTTTGACAAATAAGATTTCAAACAAGTACATTTTTCTTAATTCATAAATTTTAAATCATTGTATTTAGTTTTTATTAATCCTTATTTCTAAAGGTTATGTACTACTGTTTTATCTTAAATCATTAGAAAATTTTTGGATGTTCGATCGGTGTGACAAACCAAATCTCGTCGTAACGCATAGACCTGGTTTGGGGTGTTACAAATCCCATTAAGTATGGGTATAGAATTTATATTAGTAGATATTGTGGCAGTAGAATATGAATTAGCTGAATATAGAACAAAAAATAAATAAAAATAAGCTCACATCAATATTCATAAGTAAATAATAAATTCAGGATAATGGCTAATCCCATCTCAAGATACCAAACACAACATTAATATCAAGTCTTTGGAAAGTAATATTAACAATAAGTGGTACTCTTGTTGTAGCAATCAAACATTGACAATAAATTATGTCAAACAATTAATTAATCTTTGGACTAACCTATTGCTCACATAAAATACTTTATAATTGTCACACATTTATCACCACAGATGTAATTGAAATTCTGCCAAATATTAACTTACCTTTGGGTCAATTAATAAACGCATGAATCACAAAATCATATAAGCATCTTAATATTTCAAATAAACTAATCTACACAAAAGAGGTCACTTTGCGACATTTTGTTTCAACTAATTTATTTAAAATATTAGACATTCTTAATTAAAAGCCAAAATATAAATTTAGTTGTTTCAAAATATCTCTTCTAATTTCATCTTTCAATTAAATTAAAAGATAATAGTATATATATGTATATATATTCAACCCAAAACAACATACAATGATGTTGGCAAATATAATAATAGTTGAATAAATCATAAACCATAAATAATCTCACATAAGACTTCAAATTTAAATCAAAATAATTTGAATAAAGGTAAACCTCATCTCAAGATATCGGACACTCTATTAATATTTTATCTTTGGGCAAAATATTAACTTGTAAGTGATATATTGATGCAATAATCAAACATTGACAATAAGAACATGTTGAACAATAAATCTTCCTTTGGGCCGATTTATTACTCACATGTAAAACCGAATAATCGTCACATGTTTATCACCATAGTTGCACATGTAATATTATTAACCTTCGTTTAGGCCGATCAATATCAACATAACTTAAGTTACATACACACAAACTTTTATATTTTAAAACAATAATTTATACAAAAAAAAAATCACTTTGGTGACTTATTGCTTCAATTAAGTTACTTTAAAATATATATAAAAATACCAATATTCAAAATTAAAATTTCCCCAATAGTCAAATGTCAAAACTATATTTTTTTTATTGCTTTATAAACTCCGAAATAATCCAAAATAAGGTTGTCTTAACAATGAAATAAAAAAACCGAAAACCTTAATTTTTAACTTTTTTTTTTGTTCCAAAACCATATATATCAAAACCAAACAGAAATAATGTAGTGGTTTAAAGCCAAATAATTAAGAAGCACATGTATTCATAATTTTGGCATGGATAAAAACACCAAAGTAATTCACACATATACATGTATTCATAATCAAATAGAAAACTTTACCCTGAATTTACCATGTAAATTCAAAGTTGTATTTATGATTAAACAGATATTCACATGAATACTTGAAAAATAAAACTTCAAGTCAATATATCTCAAAAATAAAATTATAATAGTTGACATATCTCATAATTCATACCATAGACCATATCATCATAATTTAACCAAATATTTGGAACCATAAGATGCCAAAACCTAAGATTATAGAGCCAAACTTAAAACCAAAATATTTAAATATGTATATAGTTGGCATGAATTTGCACCAAAACACCCATAAAATTGAATATATAACCATAACAAAAAAATAATAATAAATAACAACTTCAACGATATCCATCAAAGCTTAATTTCACCAATTAAACTATAAAAGATATCTTATTTAATAATGGTTATAAACACCTATTCACACAAACTATAATCATGCATTAATCCTCAAAATTATTGCTATGCATATAATATGTATACACATAATATATACACACAATCATAATAATATAAAAATAATACTAGTTTGCCTTATATATTTCATGTAAACTCAAATTTATATTCATGACTAAAGACATTATCATAAAACTTCTTTATAAGCACAAATACTTAAAAAAAATCCATAACCACTAAATATAAAAAAAATCCCTAATTATATAAAAACCTTTATATGCGCAACTACTTATGAAAATTCATAGCCACCATATTTTAAAAAAAAATTCCAAATATTTTAATTTTAATCGGGTTCCATAAGGACTAAAACTTATATAAAATAATTATAGCAGAAACCAAAAGTAATCATTTGTATATATGAATTGAATTTAATGGCGAATATAATTCATCATGAATAAATACAAAAGATGATAATTCCATATACATTCAACCACAAACAAAACATTTAAAACAAATAGTGCAAAAAAAAAAAAAAAAAAACATCTTAACAACATTCATTTATTCAATTATCAAGTGAGTTAACTTTCAAAACCAATTATACAACCCAATTGAAATTCTTCAATTGCAAAAGTTCTTCAATTGCAAAAAGTTGTAAGTCTGTAACTTTAATTTAATAATTACTTTAACCAAAATTTATAAAATAATTGTGTGAAAAGAAGAGAAAGAAATCTCACAAATCAAATTTTATCAATTGATTATAAATAAATAAATAAATAAACCTTCATCCTTCGAATAGCATATGCAAATATTAAACTAGATTATATTTATAAAACCTTAAAACTTTATTTAAAGAATCAAAACCCAAAAATTTATCAAAAACCTCAAAGATAATACATAATTAAAATATCAAATCCATAAAGAATCAATTCATTCTCAATGATTCAACATGACAAAGCTCGGATGCCACTTGTTAGATTTGTAAAATAGAAATAAAACTTATTAAACCAGAATCTATCATGTCAAATCATCAAGAATAAATCAAGAACAAAACTAGATGCGGAAGCGTATCTGAATCCATGAATTCCTTTAGAGTTTTACCGGATTTTGGGATTTGATCTTCCAAATTAACACACAAGAAATTGAGCTCTCTCTTTCCTAATGATGGGTTGGGATATTAGAAAAGATACCTTGTGTATAATTTGGGGACCATAACCCTAATATTTATAACCTTGGCATATTAGTTCTAATCAAATTCTAATTAGCCCATCATTAATTAGAATTTGATTAGAAGAGTATCTACACATATTTGACCCGTACTTTAATTAATAATTAAAACCCAAATAAAATTCTAACCAAATTAGATCACTTTTAATTTGGGCTAACCTATGATGATAGTAAATAATATGTAAGTACCCTTATTATATATATGATGTTCATATTTTCCAACAGACATCATATCCTACATTCAAACTCCATTTATGGTTTTTTACATAAATAATATAAAAAAAGTTATTTACTGAAATTGGATTGTCTACCCATTATTTACAAAAATAGGCAGATGAAACATTGAATCCTCAGTGTCGCTTGAACAATCTACTACAGCACCCTCCCTGCTAGAAAAATGATTGGTATCTAAAAAATAGTAATTTTTTTTGGGTGCCGTCTGAGCAATCGACGACACAGGTATGTATCCCCCCCGGTATTTCTCCCTCAAATACTATATTGTTTAACAAAAAAAAATATTTTTTTAATGGTGCCGCTCACATGTCAGGCGGCACCAGAATAATTTAACATCAAATTGTTTTTATTAAACTGAAAAAAATATAAAGGCTGAAAACTCGAGTTTAGGGACTCGAACCCATGACTAAGGGGTCACATCGATGGCAAGTCGTTAGGCTAGTGTCACCTGATCGCCCAAGTACGTGAAGTTTAGGGACTGGCACAGACTTGACGGCCTGCCACTGATGTGACCCCTCGGTCACGGGTTCGGTTTTAAACTCGAGCTTTAGGCTTTTTATTTTTTTAGTTTAATAAAAAAATTAATGTTAAATTATTTTGATGCCGCCTGACACGTCAGTGGCACCATTGAAAAATATTATTTTTTTGTCAGACAGTATAGTATTTAAGTGAGAAATATAGAGAAGATACATACCAATGCCATCAATTGCTTAGCCGGCACCCAAAAAAATATTTTTTAGATACCAATTATTATTAATGTAGAGGAGAGTGGTGTCACTGACTGCTTAGACGGCACGGATGATTCACTGTTCCATTTCCTTATTTTAGTAAATGATGGGTAGACAATCCCATTTCAGTAAATTAATTTTTTATATTATTTATGTAAAAGCCCCATTACATAATTTTAAAAGTCCAACATCATATCCTACATTCAAACCCTAGATAACCCATCCTCTTTCTTTTCAAAAAAAAATCATTTAATAAATTTTGAAATATTAATAACTTTTTTTTTGTATATAGATGGTACCAAGTATAATATAATGATGGATATTCAAGTATAATACGGTGATGAGGTTTAAGAATTTTTAAATTTCAAGTTGTATATGTAAATATTATGTACGATTTTTTAAATCAAATTTCATATTAGTTTAATTAATATGAATAATATAAATTTAGAAATTATTCAGATTATTAATTTAATCATATTTTATAATAATTAAATTTGATCATAGTTAGAGTTTGTTATAATGTTTAAATTTAAATTATAATTCCTTTGACTTAAAAATTTCATCATTATATTTTTATAAATCATAATTGTATATGATAATTAATATTATATTGAATTAATAATTGACAAGAAATGTTGAAAGCACAATCAAAGGAAACTTGGAAGGAAGAAAAATAATTTATTGGTTATTTGGCAGAAGAGAGAAACGATGAAATTGTTGATTAATTTAAATGCTTAATAGTTTAGTAACAGAATTTGACCGTTCCAATTAAATTTGTTCATCAATCGGTTAACTTATCTGATTCCATTGATTTGATACGGTTCATACCCAACTAAAGCAAAAATATTTTGTCTCGAGCTTGTCTTACTGTTGCTCATTATAATAATTGGTGAAGCTCTCATCACAAATATTCATATATTTGGCATTATATTGTATCTTAATTTAGATTATGTAACATCACAACCCTACTTAGATTTCCAAACATTGTAAGCCCCACTGAGACATAAGTAAGATCACCCCTTTTAAGATAAAATCAAATGAGAAAAAGGTTGATACCATACATACACATATTTTTGAAAATTTTGAACATGTTTATGTAAAATATAATATTATACTTTGAAAATGTTGAATGTATTATCTAAATTATTAATATATATTTTATTATAGTAGCTAGAATTAACACCATTAGCAAATTACTAAATAATCCAATGAAAATTCAATATATAAATTTCTTTTTCAAATCATCAAACAGCTAAACATATGGTTAATAAAAAAGAAGTAAATACTAAATTTATACTTTCATGAAACTAAAAGAATATTGTTTAAAAAAAAATTAAAGATGTTATTTCAAAGGGAAAACTCGGAGAATATGACAAATTGCTTAAATGGCATATCTAGCTTTTTTGTTTATGGAAGCTTAGTATTTGATTGTTTTTATTAACCATATTTTTAGGTATTTACTTTTTAATTCATTTTTTATTTAGTTTTTCATATTATGATATATTGTTCATGTGAACTTGATGATTTGGAAAAAAAATTCTACGTGTCGAATTTTCATTGACTTGTTTAGCAAATCACTAACGGTGTTAACACCAAGTACTATAATAAAACACATATTAATAATTTAAGTACCACATTGGATATTTTCAGAGTACAAGTACCATATTGAACATTTTATAAACATACATGTACCATAATAAAACATATATTGATAGACCATATTGAACATTTTCAAAATACATGTACCATGATAAGTGCTAAAAGTAACATGTTTGGGTGATTTTCCAATGTTAATTGTGGATTTTATTCTCCTAATCCTTTAAATTCAAGTTTTGATGCCTAATAGAGCACTTGGAAGCAAAACGAGTGAAAATTGGATCGTCGGAGCAAGCTATTGGAGCTACATGGGTTGAACCATTTCACATAGCTAGACCACACGATTGTGTAACCCGCATGGGTGTGTGGTAGGCTATGTCAATTTCATGGGATTGTATATCGAATAGCAGAAAATTGTGATTTTTAGGTTTTTCGAGCATTACAAGATGTATATATGACAAAAATAAGAAAATAGGAGAGAGTCGTCATAGAATATTCAAGAAAACAACTCGAAAGACACTATTGAAGCCGACTTTGAAACAGATTTTCATGAAGATTGAATATTCCCAGTTGCATAGGAATTTATCATGAGTTCCTTTATTCCTTTCAGTTATACTGTATCTTGGATGTTTCTATTTTCAAGTTTGAACTAATTTTCTACATAGCTAGGGGAGATGAACCCTATGATGGATTATGTCGTTTGATTTTTATTTTACGCAATAAATATTAGTTTCTTATTCTCAATTATGTATGCTTAATTCTTGGTTTGATATTTCTAGATTATTGATTCATATTTGATGTGCTTAATTGATTGTTGAATAAACCCTATCTAAGAGTAGATCTTAAATAATTGAGTAGAGTTGCACGCGACCTATAAATAGGATGACATAAATCTACCAAATTAGAGTCAAATCTAATAGGAGAATCCATAGCACAAGTTAATGCAATAATAGGTATTTTAATTAGAAATAAATTTCAATTAATCAACTTAGAGTCGGTTGCTCTTATGCTTGAAATAGATATTAGCATAATTTAGGGATTTCTACAGCTCAAGGTGTTAAGTTAAGAAATTGCGTAATTTAGATTGATAGTGATAGATAAAATCAAGGCAGTTCTTTTATGGGTATTGTTTCGCTTCTTGGTTGTTACTCGATTATTTTTATGATTTGTTTCTTTTCGCATTCATTAGTTAATTAATTTAGTTAATTTTAGTTTTAATCAATCACTCGAATTATTCAGTTCAATACTAAAAAGACGGTATTTACTAGTAAATGTGGGAACGATTTTTTTTCACTATAGTTATACTATTAATTGATAGATGCACTTGCCTTAGTCAAAATTTTAATAAATTTCGTGACACATCATACCACAATTGGTATTTTTTTTCTTTCGGTAAAAGGTTAATTCGTATCATTAAAAATAAACAACATCCTTAAAGTAGTAAAAACTATGATAAAATGTCATTACAAATCAACGCCCAATTAGCTAAATGGTAGGCAACTATTTTATCAAGTCTATCAATATGAGAAATAATATAGACTTAGTTTTAGGTTAATCTTTGCTGAGAATTTTATCCAAAGTTTCTTTGAGTAAAACTGAAAAAAAATATCATAAAAAGAGTGTTCAAATTATGCAGTCTTATTAACAACATTTGCTAGAACGTTTGAGTTTATAGTAAAATCAATTTTTTTATATTTTATTTTATGGAATAACCTATCTTAGGATGATCCCAATAATTAAAATTTTTAGGCACTAATAAAATTTCGTCATATTATCAAAATTTAAAGATATGAAATTATTATTATACACCCATCCATATTCAACCTACTCTCAAACTCTAGTGCTTTTTTAAACATAATTAATTAAAATAAATAAAATAAAATAACATAGAAACTTGAAATTTTACACAATTTTATACAGTCTGCTTTCTCTAACACGTTATTGTTTGCTATTTTCTAACACGTTTTTTGGTTTTAGGTTTGTGTGTGTTTTCTTGCTTTTTTGGGGGCAACGATGTGATTTGTGGTGAGCTGGGTTTAGGAAGGGTTCTGTTTTGATTTCGTGTTTTTGAGAAGATGTAACACCCCAAACCCGGCCCATGCGTTATGACCAGATCTGACATGTCACATGAGGAAGACGTATAAAGTCCTTGTGATTTGTACTAAAATAAGTGTCATTTGGTTATGGTTAAGAAAACAAGTTTGGATGTAAATATTTGATAAAATACAACTATTTTTGAGAGGTTGTTTGATGAATAAAAAATCAAGGTAGTGAACTTTAAAACCGTGACTTTTGAAAATGTCGTTGATAATTTGAAGGAAAGTCTGAGTTAAATCATTTGTCAAAGTTTGTTATAAAATCCATTTATTAATAAATTTTAGAAAACCGTTGATTATGCTTTTAGAAAATCCCCTTTTAAAAATAATTCAAGCAAAATAATAAATATGTCAAACATAATGCAACAATAAAATATTCCAGAGGCCTTATTACAACTTAAAAACCCAAAATAGTAAAAGTAATAAAGTTAACGTAAATAAAAATCTAAAGTTCAAAAACACCATTTCTGAAGTATGGCCTCCATCGAGTCATCCATGGCCCAAGTCCACATCACTAAGCATTACCTGCAAGGGTTAAGGAAAAGGGGTAAGTTACTAGAACTCAATGTATAATCCCCTTACCGTCATCCACTGGGCCTGAATCCATTTAGCAATAACTTGGGCTTATGCCCATTTACATAACAATATTCAAATGAAATGTATGCAACCCAACCCATCCATACATCACACCCCCAACCAACCAATCACACCTATGGGGATCAAGTCAACCCACCCCGCCGCTCACACCAAAATTTGCAGTCAAGCTGCCTATCATATATTTTTATTGTGGCCAAGCCACCGAAATCATAAGTAAACATTATAATGAATATTTTGTGGCTATGCCACTAGGCTACACTGCTCTTCATACATTTTTTCCCAACCCATGCAATATGTAACATGTAACGTACATAATAAAGCATAATATCCACATATGTGAACAACAATTATTAATCCAATAATTTATTACGGCGAATCGGCCCATGATAGAACTTTGTAATTTAGCCCACTAAGGCAATCTAGTAAATTGGCCCATAGGGGCATTTTCGTAATTCAGTAGGGGCATTATGGTAAATCGGCCCATAAGGGCATTTTGGTAAATTATCCCATAGGGGCATTTTCATATTTTAGCAATTTAATACCGATTTTGACAGATCTTTAAAAAAAATAATGTAATTTAAGCAAATTTCTCGTTTTATGCCATATTACGATTTTTAGCCGTAAAATAGTAACGATCTATTATCCAACATGCTATCGAATCATGAATCTACAAGATTACGGTGTGAGATTACACACCTGATTACGGTAAGGATTAAACCCTCTTGATCGTCAGCACCTAAATCACCATTACACTCGATTAATCCAACAAACGAGATTTTATTAATCTAAATCTAAATCAAACGATCTATTGAAACGCTTACCCTCAATATCATGAAGGACCACGATTTGTCTATTCTCACCGGATGATGGTACACAACCGGTGGAATATCTCGAACCGCCGAAACCGCTCTACACTTGAACTTAAGAGTAGGAATTGCAAATCCACTCCTTTTGTGTTCTCCAATCGCTTTTCCTTTCAAATTGGTTCCACTTGTCTCCATTGGAAAAAGTCGTAATAAAAAATGATATTACAATGATATAAAACGATTGTCTAAGGAAAAGGTTCGGCTTACCACTATTTCCGTAGGATCAACAAGTGAATAAGAACAGGCAATTTAGTCCCTAAAATAAACGATTAGTCACAACCATCATTCCTTATAGTAAACTAACCAAGCAACGAGATAGATCAAAATGAACCATGACGAATCCCTTACCTTAACGATGGTAAAACCGATTCCCAACAATTGTAATTATGGCTACGGATGAGTCAAAGGCATAAGATTCGGCTTTTCCACTATTACACTACAAAAAGAAAAATGATTAAGAAATGAAGGAGTATGGGAAACCCCATTTCGATTTAGAAACAAAATGAAACAACCAAATGATGAGGAACACTCATTCGGCTAGAGAGAAAAAAGGAATGAAAAGATTAGAATAAAGTCATTTACCCGATTTAATCAAGGAAGAAATGTCCAACTTGCGAAATGGAGAAGAGAAGATGATCAAGATTCGGCTATTGAAGAAAAAGGGAGAAAGATTGAAGGAATAGTGGAGAGGAAAATAAGTGATAAACCAAGAAAGATTAGAGAGTTTCGGCCATCAAAAGAAAATGAGCAAGAGTGGTTTGAGGGTTATGGCAAAATAAAAGAAAAGAAATATGAAAAAATACCTAGTGTTTTTCGGCCACAACAAGAGAAACAGAAGTGCTCAATTTGGCTTTAGAGTTTCGGCAAGCAAAGGAAAAGAATTGGAAAAGAAAACATCAAAGAAAAATGCTAAAAGAAAAAATAAGCATCTCAAGCACCAAAACTAGCAAAATGACTAGGAAAATTCGACTCTCCTAACCCCCCTCCTAAAACCGTGTATTACTTTTGCCAAAAGGATAAGTGTTGACTAAAATTCTATTCCAAGTAGCTTCCAAATATTCAGGCAACATATCCCCCTTCTTACTCCTTTCCTTTTTCTTCTTTCCTTACTCTCATCCTTACCTTATTTTCCTTAGCCATCTTTCCATAAACAAAAAGTCTCCATTACCATAAATACAACCATGGCCGACACTTTGGGAAGAAGCACAAAAATTAGTCAAAATAATTTGCACTAGGTGGGATTCGAACCTCTTCCCTCCATGCTCTCCACTTGACGCCATAACCTCCTTGTCATATGCTCACTTATGCTAGCAAAATACACACTTATTACCTTAAGCCTTGATGCCACTTACCTTCTCCCCTTAAAGTGCTTAAACACAAAAATTTTTTGTTAAGGCCCAACTCAACCCCGAGCCTTATAAGGACCTTAAAACATACACAATTGATATTTTTAACTAGCTTATCGCATGGTATAATGCAACACATAGAATTTTGAATTTTAGGATGTTACAATTCTACCCCCTTAAAGAAATTTCAACCTTGAAATTTACCTGATTAAAAGAGATGAGGATATTGCTGCCGGATCGCATCCTCTAGCTCCCATGTAGCTTCCTCTAATCCGTGATTATGCCATTATACTTTGACTAATGGAACTGACTTCCTTCTTAGCACCTTAACATCCCGATCTAAAATTTGTACTGGCCCCTCTTCAAAAGACAAGTCAGGTCTTATCTCAACCTCCTCCACCGGTACAATATGAGACGGATCCGAACGATAATGTCTTAACATCGAAACATGGAATACACTATGTATCTGACTTAACTTTGGAAGTAACTCAAGTTGATAAGCCACTGGCCCAACAAGCTTCAGTACACGATAAGGTCTGATGAACCTAGGGCTCAACTTACCTTTCCGCCCAAATCTTAAGATCTTCTTCCAAGGTGAGACCTTTAAAAAGACCTGATCACCCACTACAAATTCTATATCCTTACGCTTCAGATCCACGTACGATTTTTGTCTGTCCGAAGCTTCTTTTAACCGAGCCCGAATTACCTTAACTTTCTCCTCCGTCTCTGAAATCAACTCAGGACCCAAAAGCTGACGCTCACCCAGCTCAGTCCAGCAAGTAGGAGTACGACACCTACGTCCATACAACTCCTCGTAAGGTGCCATCTGGATGCTGGATTGATAGCTGTTGTTGTATGCAAACTCTGCCAGCGGTAGAATATTTTCCCAACTACCCTTGAAGTCGATCACACAGCCTCTTAACATATCTTTTAGAATCTGGATTACTCTCTCCGACTGACCATCTGTCTGCGGATGAAACGCCATGCTAAAATTTAGTCTTGTTCCCAAGGCTTCATGTAAAGTCTTCCAAACCCGTGATGTAAACCTAGGATCCCTATCCGATATAATCGATACTGGTACCCCATGCAACCTCACGACTTCTGCTATATACAACTTGGCCAACTTCTGCAACGAATAATCTGTACGAACAGGTAGGAAATGAGAACTCTTCGTTAACCGATCCACAATAACCTATACTTAATCTTTCTTAGTAGGCATTAAGGGTAACCCACTAACCACCTATCTCACCACCTTCCACTTGTTGAAGTCGAGAACCCAACGCAAAATCCCCTATCTCACCACCTTCCACTTGTTGAAATTGAGAACCCAACGCTTCATCTAGCAACTGCTTTTCCTTAATCTGACTTACCCATGCAGGCTTTACCTGAAGTTTGGCTAATAAGCTACCATCTTCATAAAGGCTGAGACGAACAAACATAGCTCTTAGATCCGATATCACCTTACGACTCAATGCATCAGCCACTACGTTAGCCTTTCCTGGATGATACTTGATTGAGAAGTCATAATCTTTCAACAGTTTTATCCACCTTTGCTGTCTTAAGTTCAACTCCTTCTGGGTAAGGAGGTACTTCAAACTCTTATGATCCGTATAGATAATTGACTTCTCCCTATATAGATAGTGTCTCCAAATCTTCAGAGCAAACACCACTGCAGCTAACTCCAAGTCATACGTGGGATAGTTCACCTCATGCGGCCTTAATTGACGTGATGCATAAGCCACCACTTTTCCCCTTGCATCAACACACATCCCAAGCCCGTGTGTGATGCTTCACAACAAACAATAAACTCCTTACCAGCCTCCAGTTGAATCAACACTGGCACTTCTATTAGAATTTTCTTCAATTTCTCAAAGCTCTCTTGCTGCTTATCTGACCACACGAACAGTACTCCCTTACGCAACAACTTAGTTAGAGGTGCAGCAATTAACGAAAACCCCTCAACGAATCACCTGTAATACCCAGCCAAACCTAGAAAACTCTGAATTTCAGCCACTGACTTCGATGACTTCCAGTCCAACACAGCCTCGACCTTCCGGGGATCAACTCTAATTCCTTCGGCAGACACAACATGCCCCAAAAAGGTCACTTCCCTTAGCCAAAATTCACACTTACTGAATTTGGCATACAGTTGCTTCTCCCTTAAAATCTGCAATACTACTCGTAGATGCGAATCATGCTCTTCTTTAGTCTTTGAGTACACCAAAATGTCATCTATGAACACCACCACAAACCAGTCTAGATAGGGTTGGAAGACCCGGTTCATCATGTCCATAAATGCAGCTTGTGCATTTGTCAACCCAAACGGCATCACCAAGAACTTGTAATGCCCATAACGAGTTCGGAACGCAGTCTTATGAATATCCGCTTCTTTGACCTTTAACTTGTGATATCCTGATCTCAAGTCTATCTTCGAGAAAATTGAAGCTCCTCGCAGCTGATCGAACAAGTCATCGATCCTCGGTAATGGATACTTGTTCTTGATCGTCAACTTGTTCAACTGTCTATAATCGATGTACATACGCATCGACTCGTCCTTTTTCTTAACGAACAAGACCAATGCGCCCCACGGTAATACACTCGGTCGAATAAATCCACGATCCAACAACTCTTGAATTTGAGCTTTAAGCTCTGCTAGCTCCTTCGGCGCTAATATAAGGAGCAATGGACACCAGAGCTGTCCCTGGCAACAGCTCAATACCAAACTCCACTTCTCAATCCGAAGGCAATCCTGGAAGCTCCTTGGGAAAGACGTCTGAAAACTCTTTCACCTTTTTAACACTCTCAACCGACAACTCTTTGGCATCTAAAACATTGATAAAGGCTAAGAGCACTCCACACCCCTTTCGCACCAACGTTTCTACCTTTAAAGCAGATACCATATTAGAGAGACAGTTTCTTCTTTCACCTATCATCATCACTTCTTTATCCTCTGAAGTTCTTAGTACTATCTGCTTTGCAGCACAGTCCAAGTTTGCACGGTGTTTAACCAGCCAGTCCATGCTCAAAATAAGGTCGAACTTGCCAAATGGCAGTTCCATCAAATCTGCCAGAAATACTTCTCCCTGGACTTCTAAGGGCACATCCTAAACAATTTATTTACTACCACCGACTGTCCTAAATGGCTAATTACAGTTGTTTCTCTAGCAGTAATCTCAGATCTAATATTTAGAGTTCCAGATACGGTACATGCAACATATGAATGGGTGGATCCAATATCTATCAAAGCGGTAATAGGTGCATCAGATATGAAAAACGTACCGATTATGACGTCCGGTGCATCACTATCCTCTCGACGTCTGACCGTGTAAACCAAACCTGGCTGTCTCGCCTCCTTGTTACCCCTATTACTGGTACCTCTACCTGGTGCACCTTGACCTCGTCCTACGCCATTACCACCTTGACCTGGCCCACGGCCTCTCGGCGGCTGCTGAGCGCCTCCAGCTGGCTGTGCAAATCTGTTACGAACCACCTGAGTCTGAGCAGGTTCTCGAGGGCAAACCTTAAATCGATGTTCCTTGGAACCACATCTGAAACAACCACCGGTTCTCTTGCAGCATTTACACGAGTGAAGTTTCCCACAATCCACACAAGGCTGTAATTGATTGGTAGCAGTTGGCGCACACACTCGAACTAGTCCCTCACTCTTAGGCCTTTTCTGAAAACCCTTAGCAGAACCTGAGTACCCAGAGTCTCTCTTGTTCCTGCCTCTATCCTTGTCTCGATTTTGCCGTTCCGAGTGTTTAACCTCCTCAGCTAGCTTGGCTTTCTCCACAAGTGTAGCAAAATTCCTCTCCTTCTGTGGGGCTATCAGTACCCGCAACTCATCACGCAACCCGTCCTCAAAATGCACACAATGTTCGTAACCAGTCAACACTATTCCTCGGGCATACCGAGGCTCGGGAATGAAATGCGCCTCGTAGTCGCCACGATTTAACTCTATGGACCAGATTCAAGAATTCCTTCCTTCGGGCATCTACATAGCTAGCCCCGACATATTTCCCTTGAAATATGGTTTTCAAGAATTCCCAGGTAATGCGATCAGCTGGTTGCCTTCCTGAACAGTGAGTCACTACTGATACGCCTCGTCTATCAGCAACGACACTACTCCGTTCAGTTTCTGGTAGACGGTGCAATCCAGATCGTCCATGATCCGCTCCATAGCCTCAAGCCAGTATTCTGCTACATTAGGGGCTACACCCGAAATACCTCTAAAAACCTCAACTCCATTCGATTTGAGTCGCTCCGATATTGACCCACGAGCTACTGACCCAGTTCTCGCCCCAACAACCCTTTCTAGAACTCGCAACATCGTTTGGGACAGAGCGTCGTCCTCTCTCATACGATCATGTGACCCAGCTCCAGTCACTGGTGACGCAGGTGCATCCATTTCTGGCATACATCCTGATGCCTCGGATATAACTCTAGCACCTCGGCCTCTACCACGGCCACGTCTACCACGTCCACGTCTTCTAGTGCTCATGTTTGCTAAATCGATTTAATCTAGTTACAAGTCTTATGAATCAGTATACTATTTAATGTTTAGTAAACAATGTTTTATGGAGTATAGGAAGTAAAGTTGTTTTCGCAAAATGTATCCTAACGTCTTAATCTCTATAATTTTCAGCTCCTAATGCTTAAAAGTTCTAGAATATTTCTATTTTGTGTAGTTTTCTTACCACAGTCATAACACAATAATCATAATGAAAATAAATACTCACTTGACTTTGTGCCGGATACTCGTTGTGCCATACTTCCTTTAAAATTCAATTGGCTTTGGAAAATGCTTTTGAACCCAACCCACAGCCGAGTTTTGCAACTAGACTCTGATACTATAAAATGTAACACCCCAAACCCGGCCCATGCGTTACGACCGGATCTGACATGTCACATGAGGAAAACGTATAAAGTCCTTGTGATTTGTACTAAATAAGTGTTATTTGGTTATGGCTAAGAAAACAAGTTTGGATGTAAATATTTGATAAAATACAATTATTTTTGAGAGGTTGTTTGATGAATCAAAAATCAAGGTAGTGAACTTTAAAACCGTGACTTTTGAAAATGTCATTGATAATTTGAAGGAAAGTCTGAGTTAAATAATTTGTAAAAGTTTGTTATAACATCCATTTATTAATGAATTTTAGAAAACTATTGATTATGCTTTTAGAAAATCCCCTTTTAAAAATAATTCAAGCAAAATAATAAATATGTCAAACATAATGAAAAAATAAAATATTCCAGAGGCCTTATTACAATTTAAAAACCCAAAATAGTAAAAGTAATAAAGTAAACGTAAATAAAAATCTAAAGTTCAAAAACACCATTTCTGAAGTATGGCCTCCATCGAGCCATCCATGGCCCAAGTCCACATCACTGAGCATTATCTGCACAGGTTAAGGAAAAGGGCTGAGTTACTAGAACTCAGTGTATAATCCCCTTACCGTCATCTACTGGGCCTGAATCCATTTAGCAATAACTTGGGCTTATGCCCATTTACATAATAATATTCAAATGAAATGTATGCAACCCAACCCATCCATCCATCACACCCCCGACCAACCAATCACACCTATGGGGATCAAGTCAACCCACCCCGCCGCTCACACCAAAATTTGCAGCCAAGCTGCCTATCATATATTTTTATTGTGGCCAAGCCGCCGAAATCATAAGTAAACATTATAATGAATATTCTGTGGCTATGCCACCAGGCTACACTGCTCTTCATACATTTTTTCCCAACCCATGAAATATGTAACATGCAACATACATAATAAAGCATAATATCCACATATGTGAACAACAATTATTAATCCAATAATTTATTACGGTGAATCGGCCCATGATAGAACTTTGTAATTCAGCCCACTAAGGTATTCTAGTAAATCGTCCTATAGGGGCATTTTCGTAATTCGGCCCATACGGGCATTATGGTAGATCGGCCCATAGGGGCATTTTGGTAAATCGGCCCATAGTGCCATATACATGGTCGGTACATATTAGTCATCGCACACTTAGTGCCTAATCTTTTAACCGACTTATCTCAGTAACGTACACACATTACCAAATCTATAAGCCGAAGCTTTCATAACATCACACACACAGTGCTATTCATTTCTATTTCGATTTCAATTTCGCACACTTAGTGCGATTAACTAAATCTTGCACATAGCATCTCGATTTCATACACATATACACATTCATTTCATAATACTAAAACATATCTTAATAACATGTATTATATCCAAACTTACCTCGATGTCAAAATACCGAAACGGTCGATTAATTGAGCACTTTCTCTTTGCCTCGATCTCGATCCGAACCTCTCCTCTCTTGGTCTATACACATTCAAATTCAATCCATTCAATCACCCAACTCATTCAATTTAGTCCACACACACGCATTTAGTGTATTTTACAAAATAGCCCTCACATTTTCACATTTCGACACTTTAGTCCCTAATTCACAAAATCATCAAATTCACATAATTTCACTTGGTTCAAGCCTAGCCGAATTCTCACCATGCTTATACAAACCCACACATTTCATTTATTTCACATTCTAGTCCTTAAAAATGCTATTTTCACAATTTAGCCCTAATTAGCTAAATTCATCAAAAATTCAAGAACAACACATGTTCATTAAACACATATCTTTCATTTAACACCAACACTCATCACATGGCTCACCATTTCGTCAATGGCACATTTCATAAACATCATCAATTCACAAAATTTAAGCATGGGTTTTGTAGAGCACCAAGCAACGATTACAAAAATGTAGACACAAAACTTACCTTGATTGAGCTATGCAAGTGTCGAATATTTCAAAGCCCTAACTCCATCTTTTTTCTTTCAATTTTCGATAATGGAAGATGAACACTCACCTAATTTCATGTTTTTTGTTTTATTTATTATTACCTTATTTGACATTTTACTCATTTGCCCTTTCATTAAACATATAAAACAAATATTTATTAAGTCTAATTTGTCATAGCCATCCACTATCTTTAATAATGGCTTAATAACAACATAAGGCCTCCGCCTTAGAATGCCAATAACAATTAAGTACTAAAAAATCAGCACGCAGCATTTTACACTCTATGCAATTAAGTCCTTTCTCTTAATTCGACACACAAACGATCAAATTATCGCACAAAATTTTCACACAGACTAAGTCACATACCATTCACACAGAAAATAACATTAAATTAACATTTTGACCTCGGATTTGTGGTCTCGAAACCACTGTTCCGACTAAGGTCTAAACCAGGCTATTACAACTCTCCCCCCTTAGGGATTTTCGTCCCCAAAAATCTTACCAGTGAATAGGTGTGGATATTGCTCTCTCATAAAGTTTTCAGATTCCCACGTAGTCTCTTCAACTCCGTGTTTGTGCCATAACACTTTCACTAAGGAAATTCTTTTGTTTCTCAACTCTTTAATCTCTCATGCCAAAATTCAGATCGGTTTTTCACTATACGACAAGTCTGAATAAATCTCAACCTCAGTAGGAGCAATCACATGAGACGGGTCTGATCTGTATCGTCGTAACATTGACACATGAAACACGTTATGAATTTTTTCTAACTCAAATGGTAATCTCAATCTATAAGCAATCGGCCCAATTTGTTCAATAATCTCATACGGTCCAATGAACCTCAGACTCAGCTTGCCTTTTCGGCCAACTCGAAGTATTTTCTTCCACAGAGACACTTTCAGAAACACTTTATCACCAATTTCGAATTCAATATCCTTTCATTTCAAATCTGCATAAGAATTTTGACGATCTGAGGCTACTTTCAAATTGTCACGAATTACCTTCACTTTCTGTTCAGTCTCTTTTATCAGATCAACCCCGTGAATCTTATTCTCACTCAGCTCAGTCTAATACAATGGAGTTTGACACCTTCAACCATAAAGAGCCTCATAAGGTGCCATTTTAATGCTAGATTGAAAACTGTTGTTATACGCAAACTCAATCAATGATACATGCTTTTCCCACATACTTTCAAATTCAAGTATGAAACATCTCAGCGTGTCTTTGAGAATCTGAATGATTCGCTTGGATTGACCATCCGTTTGCAGATGAAAAGCAGTACTGAAATACAATTTTGTGCCTAAAGCATCTTACAATTTCTTCCAAAATCGTGAGGTAAATCTTGGATCTCTGTCAGACACTATAAATAACGGTACTCCGTGCAATCTCACAATTTCATCGATATACAGTTCAGCTAACTTATTTAAAGAATAATCGGTTCTCACTGGAACAAATTCATCTCGAGCCTCAGAATCATCTTTCTTCTTTTCTTTACTAAGCTCCTCAGCTTTACATGCTTTTTCAACTAACACAACAAATTCATTTATATCAAGTATCCCAACCAACAATTTAATGTCTTCGTTCAATCCCTCTATGAAATGTTTGCACATAATAGCTTCGGTCGAAACACATTCTCTCGCGTATTGACTCGGTCTTACGAATTCCTGTTCATACTCAGTAATAGACAAACGACCCTGTTTAAATTCTAGAAACTCTTTACGTTTCAGATCAATGAAACATTAACTGATATACTTCTTTCTGAATTCGGCTTGAAAGAAGTCCCATGTGATTCTCTCTCTCGGAACCACAGATATCAATGTTTTCCACCAGTTATAAGTTGTGTCTCTCAACAAGGAAACTGCGCACTTAATGCACTCATCAGGATTCAACGACATCTCATCGAATACTCTGATTGTATTCTGAAGCCAAAACTCAGCTCACTCAGCTTCGTCATCAGATGTGGCCCTAAACTCCTCGGCCTCATATTTTTGAATCTTGTCTACAGGTGGTTTATTTAATCTGATCGGATCTACAACTTGTAGCACAACAGGTACTTGTGGGGGTGAAGGTTGTGGAGCAGCCGAATTCATTCGAACGAATTCCGTAAACCACTCGCTCATCACTCGGAAGAAGGCTTGCTTAGCCTCTCCTATCTCACTAATATCATTTGGCCGAGATGTGGCCGGCGCTGTCCCTGGAGCGGGAGCAGATGCATTGCTTTCTACATCGTCAGCAACTGCTCGATCGGGATCAATTACTATATGAAAACACATTTTCAACTGTCAGAATTCATCACGCTATTGCAATTCCATATATGGCATGTATAGTTAGACTCGCACGCGCTACGTTAGTCCGAGAATCGACCAAACCGCAACTCTCATACCAATAAAATGTAACACCCCTAACCCAAACCGTCGCCGAAATAGGGTTAAGAGGCATTACCAGACAATAGGATTATTTACAACCCAATTACGATACAAAGTCAATCATCATTATAATACATCAAACATAAACAATTAGTCTCTTACTAAGGTGTATAAGACCCTAAACACATGCTAGAGGAGGGTCGGGACTAACCCGAAGTACATACAGAAACTTCTCAAAAATTTAAAGCTTTTCTAGGGTTTAGGGGATACACGCCCGTGGAGGTAGGCCGGTGCCTCCCACGGCTGCTAGACACACCCGTGTGTCCTCCCCGTGGTTGAAACTGACTTAGCTCCCACGGCCACCAAGCATGCCCGTGTACTTTGGCCGTGGTCGATCCTACCAAAAACCACATGGCTACCAGATACCAGGCATGTCCGTGTGCTTTGGCTGTGTGCTCTTAGGCCATATATTGACTTACGCCCACGGTCACTAGGCACGCCCGTGTGCCACAATCGTGTGACAAAATAGGCCATTTGCAAGGCCAATTTGCCACCCACATGGTTCAATCCTACAAGCACTTTTGAGCATCTTTATACACACAATTTGGCAACCAATTTCATGTCAAGTGATCAACATAACATCTCATACAATCTCATTTCTAAACATGTCAACTTAGAAACTAACATCCATCACTTGAATATATCCATTACCAACCATGATTCATTCCCAAATTCACTAAATCATACTAGCATAATACCAACACAAAGTTTACCATTCATAGGTCATTCTCTTTACCCACAAGTCATACCAAAATATGCACCATATATCAAAGCTATTCATGCTCAATGCCATCATATATCTAGCCACATCACATGGCTATTTACACATCTCAAATATGTCTTAAAATAACTAGCCTATACATGCCATATTTCAACAATGTACATCTTTCCAAATGTACTAAAATAGAATGCCGATAGTGTGATTAAGATGCTGACGATTCCCGGATCTGAGCTAACATTACTGACACTGTAAAACAGAGAAACAAATCACACAGTAAGCTTTATAAAGCTTAGTAAGTTTGTAACAATAAAACATTATACTAAACCAACCATCACATAGATCAACTCTCTCTTAAACATACCTTATCATCCATAGCTAAAATTATTCATCATCCATTCATAGTTTTATCTATAAACTCATCAACCACAACGGTTCAATACATACCTTAGCTAACACATAGTTATTCAATTCCCAAGCTACTCAATGAGGGATGTGAGAGGAGCAAAGGCAACTAGAAGTGGACCCCAAAGTTCTCATTTGTTGTTTGCTGACGATTGAATTCTCTTTGGAGAAGAAAATGTCAATGGGGCCCGAATTTTAAAATTTTTATTAATGGAATATTAAAGATGTTCGTGTCAATGTGTTAATTATGATAAATTTACCATATTCTTTAGTTTCAACATTTTAGAAGGTAATAGACGTCTCGTTTCTAGCCTATTAGTGGTGTGAGTTTGTAATAATCCTGAAAGGTATTTTAGGCTGCCCAACATGATTGGAAGAAATAAAAAGGCCTATTTCTAGAATCTAAAGAATTGATTCAAAAAGAGAATCAAAAGTTAGAATGTGCAATTTTTATCCCAATGGGTAAAGAGGTCTTTATAAAGGCTATTTTGTAGGCTATTCTCACATATTCTATGGGGTGTTTCGTACTTTTGAAATCTCTTTGTGGTGATTTGGAGGGCATTATGGCTAAGTTTTGGTGAAAAAAAGGGTATGGAAGGAAAGGTATTCATTGGTGTGGGTGGAGTCATTTGTGCAATTTAAATAAAGACGGGGTATAGTTTCCGGATTTTGTCCAGTTTTAATATTACATTGTTAGCAAATCAAGGATGGAATATTTTAGATTATCTGAATTCTTTTTTATTGCAGGTCCTAAAAGCTAAATATTTTTTGAATTCTAACTTTTTAAGTGCAAGTTTGAGAAATCTACCTTCTTATACCTGGAAGAGTATTTGGGTAACGAGGGGTCTTTTGTAGAGTTGACTTTGTTGGCGGGTTGGTACTAGAGAGAAGATTCTGATTTGGGACGATGCATAGATATCAGGGTCTATCACGAACAATTCATATAGCAATATTAGAGGTGATGGGATTCTTTTAGTTTTAGACTTAATTGATGCACATAATAGAGAATGGAGAGAAAGTCTTGTAGTTGATACCTTTCTAGAGGAAATGGCGACGAAAATCTTGCATATTCCTTTATCAAAGGAAGCCCACAAAGATTTGAGGGTTTGGAGTGGTGAGCCCTTGGAGGAGTTCTCAGTCAGAAGTGGCTATAAACTATAACAAAAAGGTACTTTCTTTCCTAATAATGCTCAAATAGAGACAGATATTACAGTTTTTTATAAAAAGTTATTGGCACTACATCTTCCCTCAAGATTAAAAATACAATGTGGAAATTTTCATGGAATTTTTTCCCACTTTCGTTAATCTAAGGCTGAGACAAATCCTGTTGAAGAGCTATGTCTTAACTGTCATGGAGTTACAAAGAGCACAGACCACATTCTTAGGGAGTGCCCTACATCAACTGAGACCTAGGTTAATTTAGACATGTTATGGGTTTCTTTAAATTTAGTACAGAATAGTTGGGAGTGGTTAACCTGGGTTTTTAGTAACAATGCCAATGAACAATGTAGGCTGTTTTGTTGTGGAGTGTGGGCAATCTGGATAAACAGAAACAAATTAGTGCATGAGGGGAAAAAATTGTTGGAGAAGGAAATTACAGATTGGGTATTGGATTATATCAAGGAGTTGGACGGGATGAAGGAAAAGGAATATACCAAGCATTAAGTCCATGTAAACTGGATTCCCCCACTTGGAGCCACTGTGAAGATAAATTTTGACGCAGCTTTTGATGGTAATAATGATAAATCGGCATCAAGGGTGGTGGTCAGAAATGCCTCGGGGGAGATCTTAACCTTGAAAATAACTTTTCACAACTCTGTTCCGACAGAGTTCGCTACGGAGGCCCTTGCATGTTTTAAAGGCTTATTATTGGGGACTCAGTTGGGGTTCAAATCGGTGACAGTTGAGGGTGACTCGATGACAACGATAAAGAAATGCAAGTTAAACACACCAGACAAATCAGTGATTGGAGCAATTGTTAGAGATATTCAACAGTACAAAAGGTTTTCTCATAATAGATTTTCAATATGTTCCCAAAACAGCAAATCATCTCAAACATATGATTCCAACAGAAAGTATGAAGAAGGGAGAGGAAGTTTACCATGAAAGAGTTGTTTCAGGGTTCGTCAAGGAAGCGTTGGATCAGAGAAGACCAAGGGCACCAGATTGAAGTTTTAACCTCTGTGAAACTTAGTTAGGGAAAGGAACAGCCAGGAAAGATGAAAATGCTTTTTTAGAAAGCTGCCTTAGGAGATTGCAACCTATAAAAAGAAAGGGATAAGGGCATTTATTTTCTGGGTGGTTGCAAGCTATATCTAATTGGGTTTTGTTTGTTTCTTTTAATTTTTCTAGTTTATTGGTCTGTAGTTTTAAGGTCTTTTAATTGAGTTTTATGGGTTTGGTCGGTTTTCTTTCTATTTGGGCTGGCTTTTTTGTTTTTTAGTTTGATTTTGGACTATGTATTTGGTTTTTCTATGTTATTAAAGGCCCAGTCTAGTATTTTTTTTTTTTAGAAAAAAAATCTACACAATTCTTATCAATAAATATTCAATGCAATATAATTTTTACTTTTAAAAAATGTATAATATGAAATAGCAAACAATTTTAAATGGAAAACAATCCATTGTCTAGAAATTAATTTTTTTTAAAAAAAATTGGTTACACAAAAATAAAAAATATTAACTTCTGGATAAAAATATTAAAAATTGTAAAAAGAAAAGAAAAGATGATTGTTTATAATTTAAAAAAATAATTATTTTAAGTAATTTAATTAAAGTGAAATTAAATTGAAGAAGATAGTAGATATAAACAAGTGTATAATAATATGTTATTTTTAAAATTTAATGACATGACACTATTTTATTGGTGCCTAAAATTTATACTTTTTAGGATGATCTTAATATAAGTTATTCCCTTTATTTTAACCCTCTATAACAAATTTCACTTATAACATCAACAAACATATTTATAAAGTATATTTTTTTATTAAATTAGTTTTTTTATAACAACATATTCATATAAGCAAGCCCATTAATTATAATTTACTAAATAAAAATGATCTCAACTAAAATATTATTTTAATAAAATATTTATATTTCACATGAAAAAAATATATTAATCATATCTTATTAAATGAAAATAATCTTTAATGAGTTAAATTAGAGATATCAATTCCCCTTAATAATATTATTTTAAAGAATTCTAATTAATATGATACACTTTCTAACACTAGATTGATTATCCTTAATAATATTTAACCCTAATTAGTTTTGATTAATTAAATAAAATTAATGTAAAAAATAAAATTAAAAAAAAAAAAGTAACACAAGGTTTATGTTTTCTTCAACTAGATTTATGATTTATAGTAAGGTGCGTTAGAATTTATAATTTTAAGATTTAGAGTTTTAAGGAAAGTATTAGATTAAAATTTAGGATCTAAAGGGGTCTAGGATTTTAGAATTTTATAAAATAAAAAAAATTAATTTCAGAGTTAAAAATAATAATAAGAGTGATTTGATGTTTCTTAATATACTTTATTATTCATGTAATCTAAAAAAATGATGTAGCGTGTATTAAGTTACTAAAATTGACTTTTTAAGATCATTCTAATTAAAGTTAAACTCTAATAAAGATATGAATAGCATTTTTAAAAAGGCTAAAAGAAAAATTCAAAAAGAAATTACCCAATACTTTAGACCCACCTGTTAGAAAAAAAACTAACGAAATATATATATTTTTCAATTATTTCAGTAAGCAAAAATACATTTTATCACCGGCATAATGAGTGACGATATATCTATATCTATATTAAAATGTTTACCGTGGTTTAATACAATCATTTTGCATGCATGATTGGAGATGATGAGAGCAATTTGATTAGTTTTACAAATAATGGGGTCTATTTGATGATTTTAGGCAGATGATGAGAGCAAAAGAAAAGACGGAGGCAGCTCAGCCTGGGCATATATGCATGCAAATTGCAAACCCCTTGATCGAACATGGAAGGATATTTGCATGTTTCTTCCTAGACATAATCATTAAGCATTTTCCCCCAATACTTTGTTATTTCATTATCATCGTCATCATTTCCTATGTCCCTTTTATCTTCCTGGGATGCTGTTTGATGCTGAAAAAGTTAGGGACCAAATTATACCCTAAAAATTCTGCATTTGTAGTGAGAAAATGATGATCCTCATGAACATCCTTCATCATGCATGGACTTGCAATCATTTAACCTTTTATTGGTTAATCAAAATCTTTCTTAATGCGATTTTCAGACCATGAATGCTCCATTTATTATGCTCATGTTTATCATCATCGATCATCATCATCTCGGCATCATATTCTGCCACTACTCTTCCTTGAAATATCGAGACCAAAAACATGTTATCCCCCTTTTATTTTTGAATGAATAAGGTTTCATAAACCTTTTTCCTTTTGATATAATACATATATATATAAGTTTTACCCGAACTCAAATTACAGATTTTTTCATGACATGGTATATTGACTATTGAGCATAATTCAAATAATTAAGTTCAGATAGCGAGATTATTAATAAATACTTGCAATTGTTTAATTATTCCTAATTAAATAGAAGTGTTATAAAGAGTCCAAGATCCAAAATAAAAGATTGTTTAGGTGATAATTGTTTTTTTTTTTTAATTGAAATCCAACACGAGATCAAAGGAAGTACCTCTTTGACTAAGCAAACATTATTATCTTTGACGTTTGAAGAAATTATTATGAATTATGAGACGACTTCAATGTTAGATTTTTGTCTAGAAAAAGTATACTTTTTTTTCCAACAAAAATAATTATACTTTTCAATTCTTAAATAATTGGTAAACCAATAACAAGTTGAATATTGTTTTCATTTTTAAGTTTTTCTCTAATCATTTTCAGTCATGAACATATATTATATTCTTTTAAGTAAATTAACCTTTTTAGCTATACTTTTTCATTTATCTAAGAAAAATTACATGAATAGAAGATCGCGATAATAATAACTAGAATTATTTCCCCGGGAATAAAAGATCAGTTAAACGATCATTTATTTAATTTTTAAATTTGCAATAATATTATATTAATATAATGAAATTTTAATTTATGAGAATTGTTTAAGATAGAGTACTAATTCTAAATCATCAGCAAGCCAAATTATTTTTGCCTTTTATGTTTAAAAACATAAGACTTTAGAGAAGTATTATAAATATTTTATTGATTAATAAAAATACATACTTCTCCTTTGTTCTTCTATTTTCTTATTCTTTTACTTTATTTATTATTTATTTTATAACAGATAAAACATATTAAAACATATTAAAAGTTCATAAAGTAATAAAATTTCTTAGTATTTTAAAATATTAAAAAATCATAAAGTAAATTCTTTACAAAAAAACTTAAATTTTTTCAAACATTTTAATGACTTTATGAATTTCAATAGTTTTAGTTTTTTAACATATTAACAAACTTTAATTACTTTATTGATTTTTAATATTTTTAATATATTTTATTGATATATTTTATTTTTATTTATTTTGAAATTTTGGTATTTTTTGACATTTTAAATGTTTTTATGATTTTTAATAAAATTTAAAAGTGATATTATTCCATTTAAAAAAAAAAGAAACTAACAAAATAATCTTTTCTTTAATGAATTTTTAGTTTATGTCATTTATCAATTTTTAAAATTTTTAATAAACATATTTTTTCTATATTTTTTAGTAAAATTCGGAATATATTTTTTAAAATTTTTTAAGAATATTTTGATTATTTTAAAACTTGGGAAATTTTACTCGTTTTAATTTTTAAGTAATATCTTGACATTTTTAAATTTGTTTTTCAAAATTTTGAAGACCTATATTATTTTTTTTTATAACTTTTAATATTTTAAGAATTTGTTTGAATTGTGTACAATTTTTTTTTTTTTGATATTCTTTTTAAAAGAAATCAACCAACCTCAATTCAACATATCACATGTATTAAGGGAAAGAGTTGACATTGTCATTGATGTCTTTGCTCACTTTCAATGGGTGAATATACATTTTGATACTTTGTCTTTAAGTACAATTTGGTAATTAATCATTTTTTTATCTAATTAGTTACTTGAACTTGATTTATTGATTTAAATTGGTACTTGAACTTAACTTTTTGGTCTAAATTAAGACTTGCGGTAGACAACTTATTAGAACCAATTTGAGCGATGAAGCCAAGTTCATGTAGTTTGAACCAAAATGTCAAGTTTAGATGCTTAATTGGATAAAAAATAAAAAAGTTTAAGCACCAAATTGAATTTTCAAGCCAAGTTTAGGTTGCAAAAATATATTTTTACCCTTTCAAGATTGATAGAGACGGTGGGTTTGGATGGGCGATTGAGTGCGGTGCGGTGCGGTGCGTTTAGCTTACTTTTTATCTCACGCTGCAGTGTTCCTACAGTATCTAATCTCACAGCCACAGTTGTTTTTATACTAACTGCAGATAAACATACCACCCATCAAAACCACCCTAAATTACTCCTTATCTTCAAGAGGGATAAATTATCCCATTTCTAAATTGAGAGTGACTTGGGGGAGTATATATACCTAAGTGTTATATATACCCTTAATTATACTTCCTGCTTTGCCCTTCTAACTTCGGATTTAAATTGAAATAATTGATAATTGAATTAAAGAATGAAGAAGTTTTCTAAAATTTTTGTGTCAATGTAAATTGGAGTGTACTGAGTTACCTACAACAGGGAGAAGAACAATCGAAGAGCAAAAAAAAAATAAAAAGAATGGAAAACATAGAATGACCCCAATTTGATTCCAACCGAAGTGAGTACAACAAAGAAAATTTTTAGAAAAATCCAGGTAAATTCCAGAAGGAGATGAGAAATAGGAGATGATTACAACTTTGGCAAAATGTATAACTAATTCTCTATTCCTTCTGTCATCTTATACCGTCTCTTGGTCGTTATTCCATTGCTGACCTGTACTACATGAAAAAGTCAGTGAATTTCCGTGGGAGCCTTCGCGGACACGCATCCCTCTTTGGTTCTGGTTGAGCCTCGTCTTAGTTCACCGGTTCAGTAGTCACCCTTTCATCCGGTTTAGTCATAACATAAACTTTGTTAATCTGCCGCAAATTACTGATTTGAAGTTTCATAGCTGACTTGTAAGGTATTTGAAGTGTGATATATAACATCGCCAACTAAGCTAGACGAAGTGTTGATGTGGCGCAAGAAAGTGGCGATGCGAATTTGCACAAAGCACCAATAGAGTGTACTGAGTTACTTTCAACAAGGAAAAGAAAAATCGAAGAGAAAAAAAAATATGGAAAACACAGAATAACCCCAATTTGATTGCAACGAAGTGAGTACAAGAGAGAAAAATTCAGGAAAATCCAGGTATATTCAAGAAGGAGATAAGAAATGAGACATGATTACAACTTCGACAAAATGCATAACTGATTCTTTATTCCTTTTGTCATCTTATACCATCTCTTGGTCGTTATTCCATTGTTGTCCTGTACTACATGACAAAGTCAGTTAATTTTTGTGGGAGCTTTCGCTGACGTGTATCCCTCCTTGGTTTTGGTTAAGCCTCGTCTTGGTTCACTGGTTCGATGGTCACCCTTCTATCTAGTTTAGTCATAATAATACCCCTGTCCGAGATGAACCTTATCCTCAAGGTTCTAGTCAGGAAAACTCTTCGAGAGATGGTCATTGTCTTGCCAAGTTGTAGCCAAACTTGGGAAACCCTCTCATTGAATTAGAAACTGGCCAACAAGATGGCCAGCTCATTCAATCACTCGTTTATTCAAGACATCTGTAGGGTGCAAAATTAATGTGTTGGTTGAGTCCACAACATGGAATGTTGTGACTTGTTGCTCGGGAATGCCCAGGCATTTTCGATGGAGGGACACATGGAAGACCGGGTGAATCTTGGCAGTATTGGGCAAGTACAGTTTGTATGCTACTTCCCCCACATGGCTGATGACTTTGAAGGGCACAAAGAAATGCCGATCGAGCTTATGATGGTGTCAAAGTCGAATGAAGTTTTGATGGAAGAGCTGGAGTTTAACATAAACCTAATCGCCCTCTTGAAAAACCAAGTCGCGACAGTGTTATCAGCAAAATTTTTCATCTGAGCTTGTGCCTTTAAGAGATTCTGTTTGAGTAGACTGAGGACGAATTCTCTATCTAACATGTATTCCTCCACCAAATCCGTTCTAGTAGTTCCCTTTATGTATAATTGTTGGTGGTGGTCACCCATAGGGAACTTCAAAGGTATCATTTTTGTAGTGTCTAGTAAGCAGTGTTGTACCTATATCTGGCCCATGGTAGCTTTGCGACCCAAGTATTTGGGGTATCAACATTTCGAGGCATTTGTTAAGAGCCTTCGTCTGTCGCCCCGTTTGTGGGTGATATGGTGTACTAACTGCCAGTTTCGTGCCTTGCAAGCGGTGAAGCTCCTGCCAATAATCTCGCATGAAACGTGGATCCCTGTCGGTGACAATTGTGCTGGGAATTCCATGAAGATGAATGATATAAGAAACAAATGCAGACGCAATTTATCATTCGAAAAATTACTTGAGAGAGCAATGAAGTGACCATACTTCTACAAACGATCAACCGCAACCATGATAACAGCTTTACCTTACGGTGGTGGCAACTCGGTAATGAAATCCATAGAAATGTCCTCAAAATCACAGCGTATTCTTTTCCAAAAGAAATTTGAGGACGCTTAATGAAAGGTACAAGTAATACCAGCATGGCCAATGATGGGAGAAGAGTGGAATTCCCGTAGAAGTTGCTGTCAAAGGACCAAATCAGAGGGAATAACTAGGCGGCCATGATAGAACAGAAGATCACCTTTATAAGTATACCCGGGAAGAGACTAGGGATCGAACTACGAGCGAGTTTGTAAGGCCCAAAATTTTGGGTGAGATTGGTAAGCCGGACGCACTGCCAACACCACTTTAGATTCAGGGCAAGATATAGCAAATAGAGAGGCGGAGGATATACGAGAGAGAGCATCAACGGCCTGATTGTGCTTGCCAGGTCGATACAATATCTCGAAATCATAGCCCACTAATTTTCCCAACCATTTTTGCTATTGCAGGAGTTTGAATCACTTCGTTGATGAGGTTTTTCAAGGACTTCTGATCGGTAATAATGGAGAAGCGACGACCCAGCAGATATTGATGCCACTTCGCTACGGCCTGAGTAATCGCATACAACTCGCGCTAGTAGGTGGATGTTGACTGCAGGCGGGGGACTGAGTTTCTGACTAAAGAATGCAATAGGATGGCGATCTTGAGAGAGGACGGCGCCAATACCCACCCCGGAGGCATCGGTTTCCAAAGTGAAGGGTTTAGAGAAATCTAGCAGCTGTAATACTACAGCCGATGCCAATAGTGTTTGTAAGTTGGAGAAGGCAAGGCTCGCCTGAGGAGACACAATTGGTACTGTATTTAACTATCACTTGACACTTAAATATTGAACACATTATATACACAAACTTGATCTACACAAATAGAGAATATAATTAAAATTAATATACGAATTTGATTCATATAAAATATTAACTAAATATTGTTTACCAAAATTATAAAAATAAATAGTTATCATAATGAGAAAATATTTATAAAAGTTAATATTCTTTTGAAAAGAATATAACATTTTAATACCTTCCATAGTTTTCTCTAAAAATAAAAAGGGAATTATTTCGTTTTTTATTATGCATGATTAATAAAAAGGAATAGTATCCCTAATAGTGTGTTAGAAGAAAAACAAAATAAGGTCTAGCAGTTATTTTGAAAATTTTCTTTGAAAACATTCAAGAGAGTTTTTTATTGTTCATTCTTGACGGGTAGATTACGTAGAGGCTGAAACATTATTGTTGCGGCTTGGGTTCGACATGTAACACCCCTAATCCGAAATCGTCACCGGAATAGGGTTAAGAGGCATTATTGGACAATCAAAACATTTCACATCCATTTCACAACATAAAGTCAATAGTCAATCAAACATATGCAAAATAATCATACGATCCCTTATCGAGATCTACAAGACCTTAAACACATTTTAGAAAGAGGTTGGGACCAAACCAACCACTTACGAAAATTTTCAAAAATTTAAAGATTTTTTCAAACTGTAGAGGCACACGCCCGTGTGGGTAGGCCGTGTGAGGGACACGCCTATGCGTCCAAGCCGTGTCAAAATAAGGCATACATACTGACTTGTCCACATGGCCTGAGACACGCCCGTGTACCTCACCTGTGGTGAACACTGACGTGCACCACACGGCCAGTCACACGTCCGTGTGTCCAGCCTGTGGTCGCTACTGACTTGTAAGAATTATAACCACGAGGGACACGGTCGAGCCACACGCCCGTGTGCTCAACCGTGTGGGCAGTTATAGACCATTTTCAAGGCCAATCTTTCCATCCACACTTGAGATAACCTACAAGCCTCATTTCACAAGCATTTATACCACAAATGGCACTCAATCATTGTAATATCCCGAAATAGGGGTTGCGAGTTTGGAAAATAAATCGAGTGTGTTAGGCCTCAAGAGTGGTTTTGATGTGTTTTTGGAGTCCCTAAAACTCCCGGATTAAAAAGGGACACTTTTGAAAATTTTGAAAATTTAGGGTTAAAAGTGGAAATTTGGGCAAGGAGGCCTTAAGAATAAATTTTGATAGGTGTGGCATAATAATCCCCACAGTAAAGTGGCTTTAGTATGCCACTTAAGGGTGTATAAAAACAGTCGGGGTTGAGTGGCATGGGCGTATAGCATTTTATTTTGCAAGCATGCGCTACTTTAAAGAAGGCTTTAAAAGAAAATGGGGCGAGTTATGTCACAAAAAAGGCGCTGGCGAGTGGCTAAGAGCGCAAGGAGGCTTCAAGAGGTCATGCGTTCGAGTCACGATTGTAGCGCATGAGCATCTTATTTTTGCTTCTAGCGCTAAATCATAAAAGGCTGCGAGTATGGTTTAAAAGAATTTTGAAGCAAAATTGGCAAGAAAGTCACATTAGCGAGAATTGGCGGGGCGCATGGGCTTGATGCTTGGTGTCTGGGTTCGAGACCACGGAGCGCGACATGGTTACGATTATTTTTGCTAACGTGAAAGGGTGCATGGGCATTAAATGCAAGCAGCACGCATGAAGCAAAGGATTCTCTTCTTTTTATTTTATTTGTTTTGGAAAGTATGGGGCTTAAACCAATATTTTATTTTTATTTGTTTGCTTAGGATAATGGGATAAGTTATATATATAATAATATTATTATTATTATTATTTTGAATATGAAAGGATGAGTAAGTTTAATTCATTATTGATAAATGATGGTTATTATAATATTATGTATGAAAGGTGATAGAAGATAGAATAAATAATGTATTTTTGAGCATGGGTCTTGGCCTTGGGGAATAGAAGCATGCGGCATAGGGGTTGTAAATATATGGTCATTGGAAATTATGGAGTAGTTTAATTATGTTGTTATATTATTTTTTTAGTATGCAAGGATGGTTTTTTTGGGGGAATGAAAACGTGCGACATTGGAGCTGCAAAAAGTATGGCCTTGGTCTTGGAAGCATTTGCTTAGTTTGGAAGCATGGGCATTTACCTTTTATTGCTTTATTATTTTATTTTAAAAGATGGGTAAGGTGGCGAAGGAGGATCAAACAATAGAAATTTATGTAAGGAAATTAGTAAAAGGAGAGCATGTGCGGCTTGGAAAGTAGGAAAGCATGGCCGAATTTCATGCTTTGGGTTTTCCTTCATTTTCAAATTGTTTTGACCGAGTGAAGCTTTGGAATTGGGAGCCTTTTTGGTCAGCCTTGAGTTTGGGAAAAGTCTGGTCAAATGCATAGTTTTGTTTTGTTTGCCTTCCCACTTGAGTATGGTCGGCTTGTGATGCAAAAGGGATGGCCGAATGAAGCCCTTGGGACCTGGTGGGTCGACTTTGTATGTAGCATAGAGAACTTGGCCAAACCTTTCCTTTTGTTTTGTTTTTTTTGTTTTCTTGACAATTCTTGAGCATAGCCGAATATGGTCTACCTAGGAGCAATTCATTCTCGGTTTTGTGTTAGCTAGGGAGGTGGCCATGGCTTTGTTTTATTTCCTTTCTTTCCTTTTGTTCTTGACCGAGAGAGAAAAATGCTTGAGCTTCGGTTTAGAAGGAGCTAGGAAGCTCTAGGCTAGCTTAGCTAGTGTGCTTGCATGATTTTCCTTTCATTGTTGCTAGCCGAACATGCTAGGCACTATTGCCGAATCCTTATTGAAGGTGGTGCCGTGACTACTTCCTCTTAATCTTTTCAAGCAAATGATAGTGGTAAGTGTTCCTTTGGAAGTCCGTTTTGGATCCTTTTTATGTTATGTGCAAGAAATCAAGGCTAGACTTTGATTTCTAAGATTGGCCAAATATGCTTAAGGCTATATTGATGTGTTTCTTTTGTGCCAACTTTAGAGAGTATTAAAGGAGCCTGTTGGTTTCGGCTATTCAAGGAATATTGGTAACTACCAAGGCAAGCAAATCATTTGGGACTTGGAAAAAGCTAGGTAAGGGTTACGTACATTTTGGTTAAGGGCCATGTTCTTTGAAGTATGCTTGAGCCGATTCTAATGGTTGGACTATAGGAATTTCGACTCACGCAAGGATTAGGTGACTAATTCGGGATTTCAGACCATATTGACAAGAATAAAGGAAGCACTCGGGTTTTTGAGCATCAAAGGTTAGTAGTTGTGGTATTCGGCCTTAGGCCATTTTGATATCTAAGTGGCTAACCGATTTCTAACTTTGGTTTAAAGGCAAATCGTCAGAAATGAGACAAGTTTCGGGACTTTAGATTGTGTTAGATATATCGAATATCGCTAATGTCAGGTGCGTAGTTATCGATACTGCATCTCGCTTGGCATTTATTATATGTGGTATTTTATGTAAACGTATATGTTGTGCATGTTAATAGAAATAAAGGTTAAGATAATGGATACACAAGGTGAGTAATCGATTAATCAAGTTATTTGTTATGATATCAATCTTTCAGTGATTTGCGATAATAATTGATTGTTGATGAATGTGTAATAAAGTGATGACATGTGATGTATATTGTTATGAGTAATATGTAACCATGGTATATAATATATGTATTTGTTTCGTACAAAATGTTGCTATGGTACATTTACGTACGCATGAGACTTGTGATGTGACTATTGAAGAAAAAGGGTGTATACTATGTGAGTGTCTAATGCCAGCCTCGTGTTACCTTTGTGCTTGATGATTAGTGAATTAAAAAAATATGTGGGATCCCTATGGGATCAGTGGCTTGGCCACAACCTTTGAAATAATGTGTAAAGGAAGAATATGTGGACCACTTTGTGGAATGGACTTCGTAATTGTATTTTCGTAATCATATTTTGTAATATTTTGTATTCAAAATTTCATATTTATAATTGTATGCCATATATATATGAATTGTGTGGATATGGGCCAAGCCCATATGTGGGGACATGTGTATTAACTATGCACTGAGTCTTGGTGACTCACTCTATTTTATTAAACCTTTCAGGTGGCGCGTAAAGCTTGGACCGGGTCGGAGAGGATACAAAGGTGGCCATGCCAAAGTGGATTTTCATGCAAAGGAATCTCTTGTTTAATGATTTAAATATTTACATTATCCGTATTTTGATTAAGTGTGTATTGTAATAAGGCCCACTAAAGTATTTGATCCATTTATTAAGTATCGTTATTATTATGCCCTAATATGAAAGGTTGATTGCAAAGCGGTTTTATGTCCTCGAGAAAAGCTCGAATCGGATATTTTTATAATAAACTTCGATTTTCACTTAAAATATTACAAGTCACGAAAATGTTTTATTAAATGAACAAAATTTTCTTCGGTTTTTACTGTTAAGTAAGAATGATTTTGAAAGTATTCCGCGGTGACATTCAAATTCGGCCGAAGTAAATGGGCCGGGTTTGGGGTGTTACATTTTGGTATCAGAGCCTGGTTTAAAACTCGGCTTTGAGGTTTTGGGCCCGAAAACAGTTTTCGAAAGTGGGCTTTTCAAAATGTGAACTTTTATTTTGGGCTTGTTCTGGCATGGCACCTGTACCTCCGACCCAAAGTCCACTTGGTAAGTACCTCTGACTATTGAGGTATATTGAATATGTGAACTTTATGGCATAATTGGGCTTGTAGATTAGAAAATTTGGGCTATCGAACCCTAAGACTAGTCTATTCGAAAACAAGTGCATAAGACTCGAAAACTGAAATGACCCTAGAGGTGTAGTAAATGAATGTGTCCCTGCTTATGAACGTGTGTGTGACTCTCTGAATTAGAATAGCGAACTTGAACTGAACCTATGTGTGATCGAAAGAACCGCTTCTGAATACTTTATTCCATAAAATTGTTCGCGAATAATAAGTAGAACAAATTCCTAATGCATAAAACTTTTTAAGTCAGATTATGCGATAAGAGATGAGTTCTAGAGGACATGATCGAGGCAAAATGGCCGTACCGGGACTCGTTAGATCGGGTCAAGGGTTGATAATAAGGTATTACCTCCACCACCAACTTTTGATAATGAGTAGCAAGATCGGGCGAGGATAATCTGAATGTCGCTGCGAGTTTTATAGATGGTGGTTGGAGAGGAGAAAAATGAGAGCTCGAAAATTTGGTTCCGAGCAACTTTGAATCAATAGAGCGAAATTGTTCCGTGATGTATCAGACGTGGCACCCAGTGCGATTGAATAATGGTTGGAAATAACCAAGTGAGTTATGGATGAGCTCGATCTGAGCCCTGAGGAAAAAGTGAAAGGAATGGTGATGCTACTTCGCAACAAGGCGTATCAATGGTGGCTCACAGTTCGAGATAGTGTCACAGCGGAGGACCCCACTTGGGAGTATGTCAAGATAGCATACCAAAAGAAGTATGTTGATACTTACTACATTGATGCTCAGAGGCATGTGTTTTTGGGACTAGTTCAATGGAACGAGTCCATGGCGAAATACGAGGCTAAATTACTAAAGTTAAGCCGTTTTGATCGAAGAGTAGTGGCTACGAAACATGAATTATGTGTCCGGTTTAAGGACGGATTAAGAGACGACTTTGAGATCGTTGATAGTTTCCCCACAGGAATGGAAATTTGCTGTGTTAGTTGAAAAAGCTAAGATAGTTGAAAAGATTAAGAACTCGATGAGATAAAATCGAGATAAGGATAGGAACCATGATAGAAGAAATTTTGAATTGTTTAAATTATCTGAGGGTCTTGAAAAAGACCAGAAGGTTGAAAGTTTGCTCATGTGATTAAGCCACTATGAGAAATTGGGACCGTCCAGTGTGCTCATTGTGGAAAATATCATGTCGGCAAGTGTCGGAACCAAAATTTTGAAAATGTTTTAAAGTGTAAGTCTATAAGCAATTGAATATTGTTAAGGTTAGTTATAACCTTGTGCACATGTGGGATTATGGAATCCTGGTTATAAATATGGTGAAAGCCGACTGTGGATAGACTTTCTATCATGAAATGATATTGAAGTAATAAGTACAAGTGATATGTGGATAGACTATCTATCATGAAATATTATTGAGGTGATAAATACAAGTGATGTGAATTATATATGGTTTATAATTTTGGTCCGCTTGTAATGTGATTCAGATGATGATAATCTTGTATTGGAGCTTTCAAATTTAGAGGCCTTGTCTTGGTGTATTGTATTTTGGGCTTTCACCTACTTGAGCCTTGTGCGGTGTATTATATTTCAGGCTTTGATGCCTAGCAGGCCTTGTGCCGGTGTATTATTTCGGGCTTTCAGCCTAGCAGGCCTTGTGCCGGTGTATATTTAAGGCTTTAATGCCTAGCAGGCTTAATGCCGGTGATGTGTTATAATAGAGATTTCATGAATCACTTACAAGATGGAACATGTTTATTACCATAAGCTAAGTGCTCGGGTAAGTACAAGTCTTTCCTATTTGCAAGGAATAAGGAAAGTTAGTATGTTCCCATTTGAAGTAAATAAGATGTGATATAGTTAAAGCTTCGGTAAGACTTTTAATATGTGTAATAGATTTTACCATTGATGTGTATGATTTTTATTATGGAATTTAAGCTTAAATATGCTTATGGAGAAGTGGCCATATGTGAAAATGCTAAATGTGAAAAAGTTTGAAATGTGTTTGCATATGTGTACATTTGAGTATATGTGATCGATATATGGTGAATTGAAATGTGCGGATGTTTGTACATAAGTAATTTCGAGGATGAAATTATTTTTAAGGGGGGTAGAATTGTAATATCCCGAAATAAGGGTTGCGAGTTTGGAAAATAAATCGAGTGTGTTAGGCCTCAAGAGTGGTTTTGATGTGTTTTTGGAGCCCCTAAAACTCCCGGATTAAAAAGGGACACTTTTGAAAATTTTGAAAATTTAGGGTTAAAAGTGGAAATTTGGGCAAGGAGGCCTTAAGAATAAATTTTGATAGGTTGTGGCATAATAATCCCCACAGTAAAGTGGCTTCAGTAATTTAAGGTCGCGCAAAAATGCAGTCGGGGTTGAGTGGCATGGGGCATATAGCATTTTATTTTGCAAGCATGCGCGCTACTTTAAAGAAGGCTTTAAAAGAAAATGGGGCGAGTTATGTCACAAAAAGGCGCTGGCAGAGTGGCTAAGAGCGCAAGGAGGCTTCAAGAGGTCATGCGTTCGAGTCACGATTGTAGCGCATGAACATCTTATTTTTGCTTCTAGCGCTAAATCATAAAAAGGCCTGCGAGTATGGCTTAAAAGAATTTTCGAAGCAAAATTGGCAAGAAAGTCACATTAGCAGAATTGGCAGGATGCATGGGCTTGATGCTTCAGGTCTTGGGTTCGAGACCCTGGAGCGCAGCATGGTTCTGATTATTTTTGCTAACGTGAAAGGGCTGCATGGGCATTAAATGCAGTAGGCACGCATGAAGCAAAGGATTCTCTTCTTTTTATTTTATTTGTTTTGGAAAGTATGGGGGCTTAAACCAATATTTTATTTTTATTTGTTTGCTTAGGATAATGGGATAAGTTATATATATAATAATAATATTATTATTATTATTATTTTGAATATGAAAGGATGAGTAAGTTTAATTCATTATTGATAAATGATGGTTATTATAATATTATGTATGAAAGGTGATAGAAGATAGAATAAATAATGTATTTTTGAGCATGGGTCTTGGCCTTGGGGAATAGAAGCATGCGGCATAGGGGTTGTAAATATATGGCTGTTGGAAATTATGGAGTAGTTTAATTATGTTGTTATATTATTTTTTTAGTATGCAAGGATGGTTTTTTTTTGGGGAATGAAAAACGTGCAGCATTGGAGCTGCAAAAGTATGGCCTTGGTCTTGGAAGCATTGCCGTTTGGAAGCATGGGCATTTACCTTTTATTGCTTTATTATTTTATTTTAAAAGATGGGTAAGGTGGCGAAGGAGGGATCAAACAATAGAAATTTATGTAAGGAAATTAGTAAAAAGGGAGAGCATGTGCGGCTTGGAAAGTAGGAAAGCATGGCCGAATTTTATGCTTTGGGTTTTCCTTCATTTTCAAATTGTTTTGACCGAGTGAAGCTTTGGAATTGGGAGCCTTTTTGGTCAGCCTTGAGTTTGGGAAAAGTCTGGTCAAATGCATAGTTTTGTTTTGTTTGCCTTCCCACTTGAGTATGGTCGGCTTGTGATGCAAAAGGGATGGCCGAATGAAGCCCTTGGGACCCGGTGGGTCGACTTTGTATGTAGCATAGAGAACTTGGCCAAACCTTTCCTTTTGTTTTGTTTTTTTTGTTTTCTTGACAATTCTTGAGCATGGCCGAATATGGTCTACCTAGGAGCAATTCATTCTCGGTTTTGTGTTAGCTAGGGAGGTGGCCATGGCTTTGTTTTATTTCCTTTCTTTCCTTTTATTCTTGACCGAGAGAGAAAAATGCTTGAGCTTCGGTTTAGAAGGAGCTAGGAAGCTCTAGGCTAGCTTAGCTAGTGTGCTTGCATGATTTTCCTTTCATTGTTGCTAGCCGAACATGCTAGGCACTATTGCCGAATCCTTATTGAAGGTGGTGCCGTGACTACTTCCTCTTAATCTTTTCAAGCAAATGATAGTGGTAAGTGTTCCTTTGGAAGTCCATTTTTGGATCCTTTTTATGTTATGTGCCGAAATCAAGGCTAGACTCTGATTTCTAAGATTGGCCAAATATGCTTAAGGCCATATTGATGTGTTTCTTTTGTGCCAACTTTAGAGAGTATTAAAGGAGCCTGTTGGTTTCGGCTATTCAAGGAATATTGGTAACTACCAAGGCAAGCAAATCATTTGGGACTTGGAAAAAGCTAGGTAAGGGTTACGTACATTTTGGTTAAGGGCCATGTTCTTTGAAGTATGCTTGAGCCGATTCTAATGGTTGGACTATAGGAATTTCGACTACGCAAGGATTAGGTGACTAATTCGGGATTTCGGACCATATTGACAAGAATAAAGGAAGCTCTCGGGTTTTTGAGCATCAAAGGTTAGTAGTTGTGGTATTCGGCCTTAGGCCATTTTGATATCTAAGTGGCTAACCGATTTCTAACTTTGGTTTAAAGGCAAATCGTCAGAAATGAGACAAGTTTCGGGACTTTAGATTGTGTTAGATATATCGAATATCACTAATGTCAGGTGCGTAGTTATCGCACTGTACTCCGGTTTGGCATTTATTATATGTGGTATTTTATGTAAACGTATATGTTGTGCATGTTAATAGAAATAAAGGTTAAGATAATGGATACACAAGGTGAGTAATCGATTAATCAAGTTATTTGTTATGATATCAATCTTTCAGTGATTTGCGATAATAATTGATTGTTGATGAATGTGTAATAAAGTGATGACATGTGATGTATATTGTTATGAGTAATATGTGACCATGGTATATAATATATGTATTTGTTTCGTACAAAATGTTGCTATGGTACATTTACGTACGCATGAGACTTGTGATGTGACTATTGGAGAAAAAGGGTGTATACTATGTGAGTGTCTAATGCTAGCCTCGTGTTACCTTTGTGCTTGATGATTAGTGAATTAAAAAAATATGTGGGATCCCTATGGGATCAGTGGCTTGGCCACAACCTTTGAAATAATGTGTAAAGGAAGAATATATGGACCGGAATGGACTTCGTAATTGTATTTTCGTAATCATATTTGTAATATTGTGTATTCAAAATTTCATATTTATAATTGTATGCCATATATATATGAATTGTGCGGATATGGGCCAAGCCCATATGTGAGGACATGTGTATTAACTATGCACTGAGTCTTGGTGACTCACTCTATTTTATTAAACCTTTCAGGTGGCGCGTAAAGCTTGGACCGGGTCGGAGAGGATACAAAGGTGGCCATGCCAAAGTGGATTTTCATGCAAATGAATCTCTTGTTTAATGATTTAAATATTTACATTATCCGTATTTTGATTAAGTGTGTATTGTAATAAGGCCCACTAAAGTATTTCAGTCCATTTATTAAGTATCGTTATTATTATGCCCTAATATGAAAGGTTGATTGCAAACGGTTTTATGTCCTCGAGAAAAGCTCGAATCAGATATTTTTATAATAAACTTCGATTTTCACTTAAAATATTACAAGTCACGAAAATGTTTTATTAAAGGAACAAAATTTTCATCGGTTTTTACTTGTTAAGTAAGAATGATTTTGAAAGTATTCCGCGGTGACATTCAAATTCGGCCGGAGTAAATGGGCCGGGTTTGGGGTGTTACAATCATACTAATATATGCACCATTTAATCATCATCAAAACCATTTACTAAACAAACATCATTTCTACCCAAATATGCCCATCCAACTCAACCAATTTCACATCCCAATCATATAGGTTAATCACCATATATAACATACCATATTTCACATTCAAACCACAACTTTCATCAACCATTTAAACATGAAACATAGCATATTCATCATTTACAAAGCTCACACTTAAAACCTACATCATTCCACTTCCAAGCCAAATCACATGGCAAAGATTAAACATTTCAAAACATGCCATATTAACTGGCCTATACATGCCATATACCAACTATATACATCTTTCAAAAGTACCCAAATTAGATAGTCGATAGTGTGATAAAGATGCTGACGATCCCCAAATCCGAGCTAGCTTTACTAACACTGTAAAACAGAGGAACAAATCACATAGTAAGCTTTCAAAGCTTCGTAAGTTCGTAATATAATACATATTACTCAATAATACTATATCAATACATAATTAAACCATCACATAGATAAATGCACAATTACACTCATCATCAATCTCAACAATATGCTCAAGTATCTATTCATTCAACTTTTAAGGCTATCATCAGCCACATAGGTTCAAACGTACCTTGATCAACACATAGTTACTCACCATTCATGCTACTCAATTGCTCGATATTACCTCTCGTTCAACCTTTGCTATTCTTTTGATTTATTCGCACACTTAGTGGCAATTTCATAATCGAAACATAATCGTCACCGCACACTTAGTGCCAATATGTTAAACCAAACTTATATCGGTATCGCACACACAGTGCAAATTCGATAAGCCGAAGCTTCTATCTTTTCGCACACACAGTACTAATCAACTCTGTCTCAATTCAATTACGCACACTTAGTGCCTCTTTACTCAATTTCATTCATTACATTTCTAATTCAATATCTATCATCCAATTCACATCACATAGAAAATAGATTAATAACTTGTATCATATCCGAACTTACCTCGAACGTCACAGTACCAAAACGGTCGATTAATCGAGCACTTTGTCTTTGCCTCGATCTTGATTCGAATCTCTCCTTTCTTGGTCTATACATATTCAAATTTAACTCATTCAATCACCAATTCAATTCAGTTTAGTCCAAACACATATATTTAGTGTATTTTACAAAATAGCCCTCACATTTTCACATTTCGACACTTTAGTCCCTAACTCACAAAATCATCAAATTCACATAATTTCACTTAGCATAAGCCTAGCCGAATTTTCCTTGTGTTCATACAAGCCCACACACTTCATTTATTTCACATTTTAGTCCTTCAATTTACACTTTTCTTAATTTATCCCAATTTACTCAAATTTATCAAAAATTCAAAGACAAAATATGTTAATCTAACACATATCTTTCATAATCCATCACCAAACTTCACTAAGCTCATGAATTCATCCATGGCACATTTCAAATTCATCATCAATTCACAAAATTTAAGCATGATTTTTGTAGAGCACAAAGCAACGATTACAAAAACGTAGAAATTATCAAAAACCGAGCTTGAAACATACCTTAATCAAAGACTCAAATGGCTGAACCCTAAAACTTTTCTCCTTTCTTTTTCTTTAGTAAATTTCGGCAAGGATGAATAAAAGATGAGCAAATTTTTTGTTTTGTTTTATTTAATATTAACTTAATAGGCTTTTTACCATTTTACCCTTAATGAAAATTAAGAATAACACCAAAACCATGCTATCATCTTCCACGAACTTATAAAGTGGACTAATTACATCATAAAACCTCCAAATTATAAAGAAAACAACAATTAGGCACTTAAACAATCAGCACATAGTTTTTTCACGTTATGCGATTAAGTCATTTTTCATAATTCGACACATAATCGATAAAATTACCACACAGAATTTTCACACAGGCTATATCACATATAATAAACACCAAAAATAATATTAAAATATTATTCCAACCTCAGATTTGTGGTCTCAAAACCACTGTTCTGGCTAGGGTCTAAACTGGGCTGTTACACGACATCACGTAGAGGGATCAGAAAAACACAAAAAGTATATTTTCGACCCTTGTTGAACCTTATTCATTCCTAGTACATGCACCCATGGTTGATGATTGCTGAAATATTTTTTTCCACTACGCCATAGGGTATACTAGCGTTCCAACACATTGTTCATCAAATCTTGAAACGTGGGAAGAACGTTGGTTAAGCCAAAAGGCATCACCAAAAATTCGTAGTGGCCATCATGAGTCCTGAAAGTCATCTTACACTCATCGCCAACCTTGATTCTGATTTGATGATATCCTACTAACAAATAAAGTTTGGAGAAATACTGAGCAACATGTATTTCATCAAATAATTCATCAATGGAAGGAATTGCAAAACGATCACGAAACGTGGTAGCTTTGAGTGCATGGTAGTTAACACATAACTGCGAAGTGTCATCTTTCTTATAGACTAGTAGAACCGAGGACAAAAATGGACTATTGCTAGGGCAAATAATCCCTTATTGGAGCATTTTGGCAACCATTTTCTCCATTTTCCATTTCTGAAAATATGGATACCGGTATGGGCGAACATAAGCTGGGGTTATTTGAGGTAACAAATGAATGACATGATCTTGGGATTGGGATAGAGGGAAGCCATGTAGTTTAGTGAAGACATTTATAAAGGTAGACAAAAGTTTTGCAATACCGGGTGAATAAAGTAGGGAAGAGTCGGGTTGGGCAGGAAATAACTCCAGTCGATCATATTCGACGATGGCATGTGTGTTAGATAGTCGACGAAGGCAATTGTACTAAACTAGCTGAGCAAGTGGTTATTGTTCCCCTTGCTAACACACTGATGTGAGAATGGCCGGGGACTTTCCCAACTCGAGCACGGACCACATGAGACCATTCCTTAATCCTCTGAAACTAGCTCGGGACAGCAACTCAAGGACTCATCGAACCTTTAAGCAAGCTGACCTTAGCTTAATTTCAGCTTCCCGAGCTCCCTTTAGCTCGAATCAACTCATTTGAGCTTAATTCAACTCGTTTGAGCTCGTTTTAATTTATTTCCAGCTTATTTATTTTATTGATTAAATAAATTAAGTGTTTAATTAATTTAGTCAATTTAATTACAGCTCATTTAATTTATTATTAGAATAAAATTAAGTGTTTAATTAAAATTAGAAAGTATTATTACAACTCATAAATCTGTCTTAGTTAATTACATGTTTTTATTATGTCTTAGTCAATAGCCGAATTTAATATGTCTTGTTTAGGACATTATTAAATTTCTCTAGTTTAATTAATGTGTTAATTAGTGTTTCTAAATTATATTAATGCATGGTTCAGCTGAATTTTACTTGAATTAATTTGATTCATTTCTCTTGTAGGTGCAGATGAATGTAAGGTGCATTAAAAGCCAAGGTTCATACATGGCTTGGTTCAAAGGATGAGACGATTCATGCATGTCTAGTTACAATGAAGGTGGCTGCTCCCTTAGCTTCCCAAGATGACTATTCGGCCAAGAGTCATCAGTAACTTAAAACTTCCAAGCTTGAATGATTCTCTCCCCAAGGCAACATCATGCTGTTCACATTTGGTGTTCACACTCCATGACCATTCGGCTATGCCTTTCACATCATGAAGACCTTTCAAAACCAGCCATTCCAAATGGTTGTTCAAGTCCACCTTTAATGTTGATATCTTTTTAGACAAAGTTGCAAATTAAATGAGCTCATTTAAGTTCATTGGCCGAACCTAGCTAGTGCATGGCACTTCTCAAGACTCCAAGTTCATGCAAACTTATTTCCTTAGTCATGAAGCTTCCGAATGGAGTTCCAATCAGCTGAATATAGTCTAAGCCAATTAAAGAACATTTTCTAGAAAATCCCAGCACCTTCTAGCCGAATTACTTAGTCTTTAAGCTTTGTATTTTGTCCATCCGGCTGGCTAGTTATATAGGCTATAAATAGTTTGTTATTTCATTTGTAAAAGGACTTTTTGCCAATTTGTTTAATGAAACTCTGTTTCTATGAGGTTCTTCCTCTCATATTTTGTGTGAGTCTCGATTGACTTATCTAGCGTGCTAGTGGCATCAACTCGAACTCCTTACAAACTTATCACCATTCTTGGTGCGGTGTTCGTCCATCTAATTATACCTTCGGTTCCTACTTTGCTAAGTAACGGGTCGAGGTCCATCATCCTATTTCCATCATTCACCTTAAGCCATATAAGTCCCGGGCCGATACTCGCTATAGTATCAAATCAGTCTTGCCGTTTAAGTTCATTTTCCATATCCACCATTTATCCCAAAATTATCTATCTTTATTTTTACTCTTAAACCGAGCCTACTACATTCATACTAAGACCACATTTCATCTCCAAACCACTTCGTTAGCTTCCGCATATTTTCAACCAAACTTACAATTTCAATGTATTGAATTTTCTCCTCGTCGACGATCGAGAAAACAAGTGAAACGACTCGACTAACCTGAGCCGGATCACATCACACATCTGGTGCCCTTTGTGTGTAAACTGAAGGATAGTGGTGGCGTAGTTTGTAACTATGGGCCCGAAGGTAGCCAACCAAGCAGTACCTAGAACCATATGCCAGCCTTGTAACGACAACACATAGAAGTGTACTGAGATTTCCTTGCCTTGGATGATGAGCAGAAGCTGGCAGCTGATGCCTATGCATATTAAATGTTCTCTATTATAAACCACAATGAAAAATTAGGCAATTTTTTCGACAGGTAGGCGCAAGAAAGTGGCAACGCAAGTTTGCATAAAGCACCAATGGAGTGTATTGAGTTACTTGTAGCAGGGAAAAGAACAATCGAACAGCAAAAAAAAGAAAAGAAAGGAAAACAGAAAACGACCCCAATTTGGTTACAAGAAAAGTGAGTACAAAAGAGAAAAATTTAGAAAAATCCAAGTAAATTCCAGAAGGAAATGAGAAATGAGAGATGATTACAACTTTGACAAAATGCATAACTGATTCTCTATTCCTTCTATAATATTATACCATCTCTTGGTCGTTATTCCATTGCTGACTTGTACTACATGACAAAGTTAGTGAATTTTTGTGCGAGCCCTCGCTGACGCGCAACCTTTCTTGGTTCTGGTTGAGCCTCGTCTTAGTTCACTAGTTCAGTAGTCACCCTTCCATCTAGTTCAGGCATAACATAAATTGTGTTAATCTTCCACAAAATACTGGTTTGGAGTTTCATAGTCGACTTGTAAGGTATTTGAAGTGTGAAATGTAACATCGCTAACTAAGTTAGACGAAGTGGTGCATGTGGCATTTAATCGAGATTTTGATGGACAAATGGTTGACAACAGGGTTAATTTAGAAATTTTTGTAATGATGATCGAAATTAAATTATATATTTTTAATATGTTAAAATATAATTTTATTCTTTATTAATTCTTTATTTTATCATTGTTGAAGGGATTAAACAATTTTTATTTTTGAGAGATCAAAATATAATTTTATTATATATTAATTTAAAATTTTATTTTTAAGAAGATTAAATTGCATGAATTTTAATTTTGCAAGAGCCAAAACCTTGCTTACCCCTTAGGATTGCCTTGGATGACGAGAAAAAGGACGAACATGAAATTGAAAGAGAACATTGTGGTTTAATTCTTACTGTGAATGTGTTGGGCTTAAGCCTAAATCATATAGCCTTTTCATCTTTTCTTTTTTCATCTTGCTATCCTTCAATATCTACAAGCCCAACTTTTCCTTTCGAAAAGAGAGTACTGAACACTATGTAAATGTAATTCCAATATATATACTACGTAAATACGATGACACATTTAACATATTATTTTTTAGGGTATACATATTATATTTAATCTTTTTTGAAAGGATTATATTTAATATTTTACACGTTTAACAGGGGTGAAACCAGGGGACTGGTAGGGGCCCCGACCCTCCTAAAATGAAAAAAATTCCATTTAGGCTCTTTGAAATTTTTAAAATTTTAAATTAGTAAAGCTAAAATTGCACTTTGGCCCCCCTAAAAATGGTAGAAATTTGATTTAATCATTTAAGAATTATAAAGATAGAGGCTATTAAAAATGGTGAAATTGTATTTTTACTATCATAAAAATTACAATTTAATTTTGGCCCCCCTAAAAAAATTTTCTAGCTTCGCCCTTGATGTTTAATAATTTACTAGATTATGTTGCATTTATAATGTCTCTAAAATAATGGTAAGTATATCATGGGGGCCTTTGTATTTGAAGTCGAATTACATTTTACTCTTTATGCAATAAATGTACAAATTAATCTTTATACATTAAAAGAAAGTACAAATTAATTTTTCTACTAAAAAGTTATCGTTAAACGATGATGTGGAATATCCAAAGTGGAATTAATTTTTATTTCAAACAAACATAAAATCCAACATGGTAAAAGTACCATGGAGACCCTTGTATTAAGAGTCAATTGCGTTTTGCCCCCTCTACAAAAAAAGGGGCAAATTAGTCCTTATACATTAGATCAGAGAGCAAACTGATCATTTTGTTAAAAATTTCGCTCATTTCTACTATTAAATGCTAATGTAGCATGCCACATATACCTCATGCTAATGTGGTAATATTTAAACAAATTAAATAACTCCTAAAAATAAATAAAAGTTTTATAATTATACAAAAAAATAACATCCAAGATGAATCTTTGAATGATTTTTCATAGAAAATTATTTAAAAACTATTAAGAATTATAAGAAGTTATAAATTAATAAAACTATTATAAACAATGTCCAGAATTATTGTGGACAAATGGTTGCTTAGACTTGAATGAACTTGGACAACTATTTGTCCATGTTCATTTTGAATTGATTTCTTAAATAAAAAATAAAAATTGTAGAAAATTATTTAAAAATAATTTGATTCTGAATAAATTTATATAAGTTTTAAAATTTTATTTAATTTTAGGAATTTTTAAAAAATTTGAAATCTCTGTTGGTATGAAAAAATGCCACAACAATATGAGGTGTATGTGGCACACCATGTGTCATTGTCTTGTTGCTCTGTCAACCATTTCCTCACTTAACAATAGAAATAAATGAAAACTTTAACCAAAGGATTAGTGTACTCTTTAATCTAACATACAATGAATAATTTTGCCTTCCTTTTTGTAGAGGTGACAAAATGTAATCCAACTCTTAGTACAAAGGCCTTCATTGTACTTTTACCATGTTGGATTTTATGTTTTTTTTTTACAAATAAAAAATTAATACCATCTTGGATATTCCACATCATCATTGAACTATGAATTCTTAACAGAAGGATTAGTTTCCACTTTTTTCTAATGTACATAAGCTAATTTGTAACATCCTTACCCATATTCGTCGCCGGAATAAGATTACAAAGCAATACCAAAAACTTTTAACTTAAAACATTCAATTATAATCATTTATAAAACACATTATATTCCATTCAAACACATGCATAACGTCCCTTTTTCGAGCCCTCGAGGCCTTAGAAACACTTTAAAAATGATTCGGGACTAAATCGAAAACATTTAGAACTTCATGGAAAAAGATTGAAAAATTCATACTAAAAGGGTCACATGGCCGTGAGACCAGCCGTGCGACTCACATAGTTGAGACACACGCCCGTGTCTCAGGCCGTGTGGGCATTCGAAGTAGGGATGCACGGCCATGTCCCAGCCCGTGTCTATGCCCGTGTAACTCTCTAACTTGGTTCACATGGCTAAGCCACACGCCCGTGTGCCAGGCTGTGTAACTCTTGAAATGCAACCTTTAAAAACCTACAGGGGACACACGACAGTGTCGTATGAACGTGTGTCACATACGACTGAGACACATGCCCATGTCTTAGGCCGTGTAGACAAAAAAGAGGCTATTTTCAAGCCATTTTTCTCACCCAAAGCTTAGTCACTTATACAAGGCAAATGTACCTATTTTCATGCAACCAAATTGCACCTAACACAAGCATATCCAAGCTAGATCATCATAATAAATAACCATGCAACTAATATGCCTAAAAGGCACCTCATTCACAACAAACAAACTTGATTAAAAATTTGCTAAGTTTATCCATAAATAAATCAACCAATTGAACAAATTATATACTACATTTGCCATAATGTTCACATATGTTTATACTCACAAACCCCAATATGACCATTCACACCAATCATCAATACCTTAGCAAATTGACCATATGACAACCACACCCAAAGCTACCAAAACTAGCCATCTAACAACTCAATGCACTATCTAATTCCATACCAAATAATCATTTCATAGCATGCATTATATTCATTGTAACACCCCAAACCTGACCTAGACGTTATGGTCGAATCTGGCTTGTCACATTGAAGTGTTTTTTGAAAACCATGTTTTCATTGAAAACCCTTCTTGAAATTTGAAACTTGTTGCCATTTAAAACTTGTACAAAACCTCAGTTTGCGTTTGTTTATTTTCAATCGTGGTTTATTAAAAAGTATTCCCATTTAAAACGTTATTACCTTTAAAACCTTATATGTTGCGAAAGCTTAATTTAAAACAAAAAATTTACGAAAACGTGATATTTAAAAATTGAGTTGCGGAAACGTAGTTATTGTTTTTAAAAATCGTGTTCTACTTCTAGCAGATATAAATCACAATCAATAAAATCTCAAATTTAAAATCTAGACATTATAAAGGCCTTATTACAACCTAAATCAAAATCAAAGTGATTAAGTAAATGAGCAAAATAGAATAAAACATGTGCAGTTGTGTGGCCCTCTCTGAGTCCCTCGCAGCTCCAAACCGTCTAACGCCGAGGATTACTTGAAAGGTTAAAAACGAGGTGAGTTTATGAAAAACTCAATATGTAATCCCCTTATTAAAGAAACAGTTAGTATACAGAAACAAAATCAGTCTAGGCCTGAGCCCTTTAACAGTAACAGTATAGTTCAGTTCAGAGTATATGTGAGCCAAAGCCCAAAACAATGTCATTTGGGTCACAGCCCATAACAGAATCAATTGGGCCTAGCCCATCACAGTACCAGTCTCAATATGAATGATGCATGATGCATGATGCATGCAAACCCATCCAACCATGCACTTGCCTCCGTCCAACCCTGCACTACCTGTGGGGAATAAATCACCCACGCCATCCCTACACTTATAGTGTTAGCACCGGTTGCAAGACTAACCAAAATCACATCAAAGCTACTAGTATATATGCGACTTTAAGCCTTCAGTAACAGTTTCATAATTGGCACATAGCCATCGGTAACTGTAATAAGATCGACACATGGCCATCAGCTACTGTAACATAACTGACACACAGCCATGGGTAAGTATGATCGTCACAAAGTCATCAATAATTACAACTGGCACACAGCCATGGATAAATATGATCGACACAAAGTCATAATCAAGATGGCATAGAGCCATAACTAGGTTGGCACAGAGCCATAATCAGATTAACTCGCTTAAAGCCATCGATAGGTCCACAGTCATCTCGTGCGATCCGTGTGACCTTATCAGAATAGTACTTCCTCCATAACCAATATCCCAACCCCATGTAGTATGTCATGTATGCAGAATGTCTGGTTCACAAATCATCATATCATTCATAGTTAAGTCAATCAAATCATAGTCATACAATCTCAGTCAAATCATAGCACAAGTCAGTCATTTACCCTCGAGGGGCGAAATAGTCAATTTTTACCCTTCAAGGGTATTTTAATAAACTTACCATTCAGGGATGTTTCTGTACGCCCCAAATTTTGAGCCTAGAAGAAATGGGCTTCGTGTGCCAGAGGAATTGGAATTTAGTTGTGCATGTGAACAACATAAAAGTATGTCTGCTTTGGTGGTTAAGGGTCCTGAGAAGTATTGGAGAAGTCTTGGGTTCGAACCTGGGCTTTAGAAAAAATTTGGTTTAAGGTGAATAAAACCCTAGATGTAAGTAAGTAGTCTTTAAGAATATTGTTGGGAAAATCATGACACGAAAGGAGCTTGGGCTCCAGTGGTAAGTGACGCCAAGGTTGGTATAGGAGGACTGGGGTTCAAGTCCTAGCGTTAACAAAATTATTATTTTTGCTCCTAAGTGAACCCTTGGTGATTAGAAGTAGACCTTATAGTTAATTGTGGTTAAGAAGTGACATAAGGAGCCTTATGGTCTAATGGAAGTGTAACACCCTGGGTTAGGGGCTGTGCATATCGGGTATAAATCGAGTGTTAGTAGGTTTTTGGAGCGCTTGGATGAGTTTTAGGGGTTTTAGAAATGTTTGGATGAAAGGGGAAGGGTTTAGAAAATTTTGGATTTTTGGTGTGAAAAGGGGATCGGGCCAAAGGAGGTTTTAAGGATTATTTTTGGGTAATTTGTGGCACAAGAGAGGCTGTGGTAGAGTGGCCTCCGTGCGCTACTTAAGGGGCTGGAGCTCCTGTGAGGGTCTTGGGTTCGAGACCAAGCGGTAGCAAAAGGGTTTTAAATTTTTTTGGATTATGGCGCAACAGGGTTGGAGGCCTTAAAAGAAGCTGGGCGCGAATTTTGGCACAAGAAGCAACTTGTCCAGGTGGTTTTCGTGCGGTGCATAGGAGTTGGAGGGAGTGGAGGCGCAGGTTCGAGCGCTGGAGCGACATTTTGGGCGTAATTTATTTTATGCGGCTAGGAATGGGCTGACGGGGTTAAGATTAATTGGTGTGGCTTTTGTCATAAAAGCAAAGTGGCCGAGTGCTTCTGGCGCTGAGGTAAGGCTTGCAATGGTTTGGTCCCGAGTTCGAACACGGAGAATGGCAATGGAGTTTTAGTTTTTTTAGTTATTTATTTATTTACTTTGGGCAAAGAATTGAAAGTGGACGGCACATGTAAAGGATAAGCTTGAGTGATTATTTTGAATTAGAATTTGGCTGGTGGATGGTTTGTTGTTTTATTATTTTAGATAATTATAGTTTTTTTTTATTAGTTTAAATTAGAGATAGGATGTGGATAGGATAATGGGGGATTTGTTTAATTCAAATGAAATTGAATTTGTGGCTTGAATTGGTTCCAGGAGGTGGCCGACTATGGGGTTCTTCAATTGGGTGTTTGTGGCCGGTTTTGGAGGTATTTTGGGAAGGAGAATGTCGAAATTTCCTTAGGCATTTTGGGAGGTTTCGGCCAGCTTTTGTTTGTGTACCCAAAAGCCAAATTTTCCTTTGATAATTTCCTTGAAACCGAAAACCCCAATTAGCTTATACTTCTAGCCGATTTTCTCAAAGTAAACACTTCTCTCTTTTCATTTTTTTGAAACCCAAACTTTATGTGACCGAATGCTCATCTTCTATTTCCTTTTCTTTGTTCATGAATGTTAAGCCGAAATAGCCATTCTCTTCTCCACCTATCTTGTGCTATTTTCTTCTTTTTATGCCGAAACATAAACTTGTCTATCGAGGTCGAATTCTTCAATTGTTTTCTTCTCATCTATTTGTCTGTCTTTTTTCTTTTCTCACAAACCCGAATATAGGAGGGGTAAAACACCTAAAAGTCGAATCTCTTCCCTTTTTGATGAGTGTTAATCGAATCTCTCCCCCTCTCCTAGTGGTGTTTATTTTGGCCGAATGTTGGTATAAGTGTTGATCTCGGTTGTTTCTCTCAAGTTCAGAGGAAGGACATCAGGATTTTGGAACGAGCAAGAGGAGTTTTTTCCACTCTGTTAATCTTTGGTAAGTGGTGGTAAGGGATTGCTTTATCAGTCTATTCGTTTGGTATTGGTAGGCCGAGGGCTATTACTGTTGGTTGGTTGCCGATTGTAGGCAAGTGAAGCAGGAGCACTTGGTGGTGTTGGCTAGTGGTCTAAAGCGAGTAGGTGCAGGGTGATCGAGGGATCTTAGGTCGATTCTTTGACTAAGGCCTACAGGTGTGTACACACACACACTCTTCTAGTAATATATATGTGTTTATGATATTGTGTACATATACACACTTATTGTTGTTTTAAATATATGTATATGAGCTGTGTGTTATGTGGATCCATGGTAAGGTGGATGTGATACCATTATGGTATGAGGAAAAGGGCCGTAAGTAAGTCCGTTTTGATGCTTTTGGTAAGCATGGTGTATCCGATTATGTGTATTGTATCTTTGGATTATGATATGTATGTTGCTTGACAAGCATGATGTATATTTTTGTTAAATGCATATCATTGTTAACGTGGGTTGTACGCAGGAGAGGGGTGATATTTTGTGCCGACGAGCACGGTGTTTTGGTAACACATCGTGACTACGGTCACGAGAGGTTTGGTACCTCAGAGGTTTGGCACCTCAATAGCGACTTATCCACGTGGTTAACACCACCGTGGGTTGGCCCCACTTTTGAGACACGGATCGCCCTCGCGGTGATTTGGTATCACACGATGGGTTGGCCCCATCAATTGATTTGTGACTTTGGTCACCAGTGTTTTGGTAACACAACTTTGTGTCTTTGGGACACCAGTGTTTTGGTAACACATTGTAACTATATGTCACCGGTGGTTTGGCAAAGCACAGGTGGTTTGGTACCACACTGTAGGTAGAGAAAGGTGTCGAGGATGGCTAGGTTGGGTGCATATTAATTGGATGCATGATGAGCATGATTATGTTGTATATGAAGATTTGCTAATCAGGGAAAAAGGGTTGCACATCGAGTCTTGGTGACTCACCTTTTTCCTTAACCATTTCGAGTAGTGCATAAAGTCTGACCAGGGATCGGAGAGGACAAGGTGGCCCATGCCGAAGATGAAGATTTATTAGACTATGCTTGTTTCGATATAAGTATTTTATTTGAATCTGTTGGGTTGTAACAAAGGCCATTTTATGTTTATGGTATTACTTTAACTATGGTTTATTTAAATTAAATTGCTATGGGAAAATGATTTATGGTTTGCAACCTATTTATTCAAATTAGTATATATATACTAAAGATTTAAAAAAAAAATAAGTTTTTAATAGAAAAATTTTATTCCAAAGATATGTTTTTTCCAAAATTCAGCAAACTACGATGTTTTATTTTAAATCAAAAAGAATTTCAACCGTCTTTCCGCAATAACATAACCAGATTCGGTCGTAGTGAATGGGCCGGGTTTGGGGATGTTACAGTTTGGTATCAGAGCCAGGTTCAAAACTCAGCTTTGAGGGTTTTGGGCCCAAAAACATTTTCAAATGGACTTTTCAAAAATGTGGGCTTTTAAGAAACTTTTTCAGGTTATTCTGGCATGGCACCTGTACCTCCGACCCGAAGTCCACCAGGTAAGTACTTCGAACTTTCTTCAGGTGATTGCTTGTATGAATTGATTTGGGCTTAGTTGGGCTCGTAGAATAGAATAATAGGAAGCTGTTGGACCCTAGGATTAGACTACTCAAACAATGGCATAAAACTTAAAGCTCCTAAACAAACACGTGAAGTAAGTCACCGAAAGTTAAGGTGTGGCAACCAAAGGTAATACGCATGTCGAGGATTGGTATTCGGTGAGAGCTTGGTATTTAAGCGATCCCTAGCGACTCACCTCCTCTTTACTCGAATCCTACAGTGCGTGTAGCTATGGTTCACCTTAACCAAGAGGACTTGTTCATAGGCTAAACCGAATATTAAAACCCAAAAGTGATTTGACCGGATTGTTTTAAAGTCTCCTGTTCTAGAGTTTTGAACTTTACCCCTTTGGTTTGGAAAAACTCTAAATTAGATTTTGAAAGATATTTTCTCGGTTTTCCAAAATTACCAAATTGCCCCTAGTGGCAAAATTACAAAAAAAATGCCCCTGTATTATAAAATTACCACACTACCCTCAACTCTTGTTAAAATGAGTTTTACTTTGCAAATACTAAAATCTCTAGTTTTCGAAATAGCAATATACCCCGATTTGAGAAAATTTACAAAAATACCCCTATGTTGAAAATACCAAAATGCCCCTGATTTTCAAAAATTTCCAGTTTAGCCCCAAGTTTAATAAAATTTTCTTACCTTGCAAAAGTACCCAATTTTTGTATTTCAAAATAATGCTCTGACTTTGAAAATTTACAGAATTACCCTGGTTGATAAAATTACCAAAATGCCCTTGGGTCGTTAAATTTTCAGATTTCACTCGACTTATACTAAGTATTCCTGTTTTACTAAATATTAAAAATATATATATATATATTTTGTGAAATGCTGTGATATTCCGATTTGGAGAATTTATGAAAATGCCCCTGATTTCCAAAATTTCAAAAATAGCCCTGCTTTCTGAAATTTTTGCAACATACTTTGTTGGGAAAAACAAAATTTTCAAAATTGACCCTGAGTTATTACCAAAATGTCTCTGTAGGACAAAATGACGAAATTACCCCTGGGTAGGGTAGGAAGCTTGATTGCTCGAAAGAACTTCTCTCGGAAACTTCTTTGCATAAAATTTGCCGTGGTAAACAGTGGAACCCAAATTTCTAACGCATAACATTTCTAATCAGTTTTAAATCGAGGCGCTAGATATGAGCTCTAGGGGGCGGAATAGAGATAGTATAAGGAATCGGGACGAAAGGAGCTCGGGATCGTCGGAATCACTTGAGAGGTCTCAAAAAAGACCAAGGGTCGAGGCATCTGCTCGTGTTTCTAAGTTAGTTGTTGGGAACCCGGATCGTGCAGTGTGCTCGGTCTGCGGAAGGTATCACGTGGGCGAGTCTTTGGAATCGTGTTCGGGCATGTTTTGGATGCCAATCCAAGTCGATCCGTTAAGTATTGGCCCTCCGGATCCGAAAAGGACTCGGACGAAGAGGTCAAGGTGTTGTGCGCGACCGGCAGAGGTGGTGGTCGGCCGGCGACGAGAGGTCGTGGTCCGAACCATGGAGGAAATGGTTTTGGTCGAGTGCGTGGACGCTTTGATTAAATCGGAAGGAGGATAGTGATGTGCCGGATGGGTCAGCGGGTAAGCTTTTCTTGGCTAATTATTACTTGCTGTTTTGTTCGCTTTGGTGGCTGTTTGCTCATGTGTTAGCAGAGTATCTAGGAACTTGAGTATAGACTTAGAAAGGACGCCTTGACAGTGGGTTAGCTCTTGGAGATCAGAGTGCGCAGCGATAGTGTAAGATTGGAGAGTTAGGACGTGGACCGTTAGTCTAGCCAAGTAATTTCGAGGACGAAATTATTTTAAGGAGGGTAGAATTGTAACACCCTGGGTTAGGTGCTGTGCATATCGGGTATAAATCGAGTGTTAGTAGGTTTTTGGAGCGCTTGGATGAGTTTTAGGGGTTTTAGAAATGTTTGGATGAAAGGGGAAGGGTTTAGAAAATTTTGGATTTTTGGTGTGAAAAGGGGATCGGGCCAAAGGAGGTTTTAAGGATTATTTTTGGGTAATTTGTGGCACAAGAGAGGCTGTGGTAGAGTGGCCTCCGTGGCGCCGCTAAGAAATTTGGAGCTCTGTGAGGTCTTGGGTTCGAGACCAAGCGGCAAAGAAAAGGGTTTTAAATTTTTTTGGATTATGGCGCAACAGGTTGGAGGCCTTAAAAGAATCAAGGCGCGAATTTTGGCACAAGAAGCAGCTTGTCCAGGTGGTTTTCGTGCGGTGCATAGGAGTTGGAGGGGAGTGGAGGCGCAGGTTCGAGCGCCTGGAGCAGCATTTTGGGCGTAATTTATTTTATGCGGCTAGGGGGCTGGGCTACGAAGGGTTAAGATTAATTGGTGTGGCTTTTTGTCATAAAAAGCAAAGTGGCCGAGTGGCCTGGGCGCTGGAGGTAAGGCTTGCAGCGGTTTGGTCCCAGGTTCGAACCTGGAGAATGGCAATTGGAGTTTTAGTTTTTTTTTAGTTATTTATTTATTTACTTTGGGCAGCAATTGAAAGTGGACGGCACATGTAAAGGATAAGCTTGAGTGATTATTTTGAATTAGAATTTGGCTGGTGGATGGTTTGTTGTTTTATTATTTTAGATAATTATAGTTTTTTTTTTATTAGTTTAAATTAGAGATAGGATGTGGATAGGATAATGGGGGATTTGTTTAATTCAAATGAAATTGAATTTGTGGCTTGAATTGGTTCCAGGAGGTGGCCGACTATGGGGTTCTTCAATTGGGTGTTTGTGGCGGTAGGTTTGGAGGTATTTTGGGAAGGAGAATGTCGAAATTTCCTTAGGCATTTTGGGAGGTTTTCGCCACTTTTGTTTGTGTACCCAAAAGCCAAATTTTCCTTTGATAATTTCCTTGAAACCAAAAACCCCAATTAGCTTATACTTCTAGCCGATTTTCTCAAAGTAAACACTTCTCTCTTTTCATTTTTTGAAACCCAAACTTTATGTGACCGAATGCTCATCTTCTATTTCCTTTTCTTTGTTCATGAATGTTAAGCCGAAATAGCCATTCTCTTCTCCACCTATCTTGTGCTATTTTCTTCTTTTTATGCCGAAACATAAACTTGTCTATCGAGGTCGAATTCTTCAATTGTTTTCTTCTCATCTATTTGTCTGTCTTTTTTCTTTTCTCACAAACCCGAATATAGGAGGGTAAAACACCTAAAAGTCAAATCTCTTCCCTTTTGATGAGTGTTAATCGAATCTCTCCCCCTCTCCTAGTGGTGTTTATTTTGGCCGAATGTTGGTATAAGTGTTGATCTCGGTTGTTTCTCTCAAGTTCAGAGGAAGGACATCAGGATTTTGGAACGAGCAAGAGGAGTTTTTTTCCACTCTGTTAATCTTTGGTAAGTGGTGGTAAGGGATTGCTTTATCAGTCTATTCGTTTGGTATTGGTAGGCCGAGGGCTATTACTGTTGGTTGGTTACCGATTGTAGGCAAGTGAAGCAGAGCACTTGGTGGTGTTGGCTAGTGGTCTAAAGCGAGTAGGTGCGGGGTGATCGAGGATCTTAGGTCGATTCTTTGATTAAGGCCTACAGTGTGTGTACACACACACTCTTCTAGTAATATATATGTGTTTATGATATTGTGTACATATACACACTTATTGTTGTTTTAAATATATGTATATGATTTGTGTGTTATGTGGATCCATGGTAAGGTGGATGTGATACCATTATGGTATGAGGAAAAGGGCCAGGTAAGTCCCCGTTTTGATGCTTTTGGTAAGCATGGTGTATCCGTTATGTGTACTGTAATACTGGATTATGATATGTATGTTGCTTGACAAGCATGATGTATATTTTTGTTAAATGCATATCATTGTTAACGTGGGTTGTACGAGTGGAGGGGCGATGATATTTTGTGCTTTGAGCACCGGTGTTTTGGTAACACATCGTGACTACGGTCACCGTGAGGTTTGGTACCTCCAGAGGTTTGGCACCTCAATAGCGACTTATCCCCGTGGTTAACACCACCGTGGGTTGGCCCCACTTTTGAGACACACGGATAAATGCGCCGGTGATTTGGTATCACACACGATGGGTTGGCCCCATCAATTGATTTGTGACTTTGGTCACGATGTTTTGGTAACACAACTTTGTGTCTTTGGGACACCAGTGTTTTGGTAACACATTGTGACTATATGTCACGAGTGGTTTGGCACCACCAGTGGTTTGGTACCACACGGGGTAGAGAAAGGTGTCGAGGATGGCTAGGTTGGGTGCATATTAATTAGATGCATGATGAGCATGATTATGTTGTATATGAAGATTTGCTAATCCGGGAAAAAGGGTTGCACACTGAGTCTTGGTGACTCACCTTTTTCCTTAACCATTTCAGGTAGTGCATAAAGCTGGACTGGGATCGGAGAGGATAAGGTGGCCCATGCCGAAGATGAAGATTTTTTAGACTATGCTTGTTTCGATATAAGTATTTTATTTGAATCTGTTGGGTTGTAACAAAGGCCATTTTATGTTTATGGTATTACTTTAACTATGGTTTATTTAAATTAAATTGCTATGGGAAAATGATTTATGGTTTGCAACCTATTTATTCAAATTAGTATATATATACTAAAGATTTAAAAAAAAAAATAAGTTTTTAATAGCAAAATTTTATTCCAAAGATATGTTTTTTCCAAAATTCAGCAAACTACGATGTTTTATTTTAAATCAAAAAGAATTTCAACCGTCTTTCCGCAATAACATAACCAGATTCGGTCGTAGTGAATGGGCCGGGTTTGGGGATGTTACAGGAAGTGACATTCCAGGTGTGGCAAGGGGTCTAAGGTTCAAGTCTTGGGATAAGCAACGAAGTATTTATTTTGCTGACGGGACACCTAGTGTTTGAGTTGGAGTGGACTTCTACTAAGGTGGTTGTGGAATCAGCCTTGGGGAGTGATTCATGGGATAGGAATAGAAGTTGGTAAAGATTTGGAGGAGAAAATGGAGGAGAAAAATGAAAAAATTGGAATTAGAGGAGGTTGGAGCCGAAATTTGAGTGTAGCATTCAAGAAATTCGGCCAAAGGGGGATTTTGGTGCATATTTCGGCTTTGTTGAGTTTTGCTTTTCTTTTCTTTTGATCAGTTTAGTTACCAAACTAAAGCTACTTTTCTCTTTTTCTGGATGCTGCCGAAACTGCACTAAAAGTGACCTCTCGTGCATTCTTTTTACTCTGTTTCACTCTATTTTCTTTTTAGCCGTTTCTGTGTTATCATTTTGGCTTTTTTTTGTACCTTTTCTGCCTATTTTTCCCTTGGCCGATTGCATCTCTTCTCTTCTTTTACATCTTTCTTTTTTATTTTTCCCTATTCATTTCTCTTGAGCTGAATTTCCTTTTTGTTTAGCACTGTTATCATTTGTTCATAAGTGTGTAAAAGCTGAATACCCTGCTATGTCTCTTTCAGCTATTGTCGAATTTACTCTCAATTTTGTTCTCCTATCATAAGGCTGCGAGTTCTTTTCCTCTGTTTGCCGAGGTTAAGTGTAAGTTATGATGATTCCTTAAATGGATTTTTGTTGCTAGTATTGTTCTTTTTCCCTTCTGCCGAATCTTCTCTCTCCCCCTTAGACTAACATTGGTTGGTACCTAGGCGTTCTCGAGGAGTAAAGAGGGGCGCGTGTTCCAAAAGCGGTCGAAGGACTACTCTAAGTTTTGACTATAATTGCAGAAGGGGATCAATTCTTGCTAACAGTTAGTGGGGACTTATCAAATCTCGATCGACTAAGGCAAGTATCAATGTGATTTTGGCATGTGTTGGAAAAAAGATAGAATAACTGTATTGATCGGGTGATTAACCGTTAGTTTTGAATATGGTAGGTTCGGTGCTAGGGATTCGTGGTACGCTTCATGATCAGGTGTGTAACAGTACCCTGTATTCAATAGTTGGCGGGAAAGCCAATAGAGTGTGTGTATTTGTATGCGGTATTCGATGATCGGCTGAAAAGCTAAAAGTATGTGTTGTTTACACTACTATGACTACAGATAGGCAAAATGCTGAAAAGCCAGAAATATGGCGTATGATGCCACATGAGAGTGCGATCATGCATGTGGTGATCCGAGCCCACGAACATGGGCGTTAGTCTGTAGAGGCCACCACGAGCACTCTCGTGGTCTTCGGCTGTTCTGGGCCTCGTTGCGTCAAAATGGGCTGTGTGGGCCCACACGAATAAAATGTATGTGATGTGGTAAGTGTTGTTTGGACTGTGACGTTTGCATAATTGTGGCTATTTCTGGGCTAAATGGGCCACACGAGTGTGTGGGCCCACTTGGGCCGAGTAATGGGCCTTAGGCCGATTTACACCGTTGGGACTGTTTAGGTTACTTAAGTCGCACGAGGCGACGGTGGACCTCTTGCTAGGTCGTTGAGACCCCAATTTTTGAAATTACCGAAATACACCCGATTTGTAAAATTACCAAAATACCCTCGGATTGTGAAATTACCAAAATACCCCTGGTTTATGAAATTACCGAAATACTCTCGATTTGTAAAATTATCAAAATACCCCTATTTTGTAAAATTACCAAAATACCCTCAGATTGTGAAATTACCAAAATATCCCCAATTTGTGAAATTACTGAAATACCCCTAGTTTGCAAAATTACCTAAATACCTCTAGAGGGTAAATGACTGTTTTGCCCTTGTGGGTAAATGACTGACTTAGATTATGAATTTGACTGATTTGACTGGGATTGTTTAACTATGTTTTAACTGACTTGACGATAGTCGTATGACTGATATGCTTTTAATATATGTCTCAATGACTGTTACTGAGCATGGCCATTTTGCATACACGTGTAATGATTGAGCATGACATACACGACATATTGCATGTGGTTGGGACATTGATACGAAGGAAGTTCTGATAGGGTTGCATGAGTCGCATGAGACGACTGTGGATCCAGTATTGATCTGTTAAGGTCGCACGTGTCGCATAGACGACTTGATTATGGATCTGTGCCAACCTAAATATGGCTCTGTGCCATCTTGATTATGGTTTTGTGCCAATCGTATTTACCCGTGGATATGTGCCTAACATATATATTGATGACTCTGTGCCGATTATATTACCGTCGCTGATGGCTATATGCCAAACTTATTGCAGTTACCGATAGGTTTGTGCCATCCTGATGATGGTTTATAACCATTTTATTTATGGCTTTTAGCCATTCTATTAACTGGCAGCGTTGCTGCGATATTTATGGCTTTTAGCCGTTCTGTCCATGACGCCGAGCCGTTCTGTTGACTTAGTGCCGCAACCGGTGCTAAGCTTGGTGTGTTGGCTGGGTGGGTCGATTTGATCCCCATGTAAGTGTAGGGTTGGTACGGGTGGTGTATTGGCTGGATCGGGGTGGGATGTGTCCTCATATTATTGCATATCTGTTTATGAGATTTTTCATTGTACTGGGCCTAGGGCCACTTATTCTGTATTGGTTTGGGCTAGGCCCAATTGATTCTATTATGGGCTGTGACCCAAATGATATTGTAGTGGGTTTTGGCCCACGTATGCTCTGAACTGGACTGTACTGTTACTGTTAAAGAGCTTTGGCCCAAACTATTTTGGTTTCTATTTCTGTATACTGACTGTTATTCTAGTAAGGGGATTACACATTGAGTTTTCATAAACTCACCCCGTTTTAACTGTGCAGGTAATCCCCAGTATTAGGAGGATCGGTGCTGCGAGGGACTCGGAGGTGACCACACCACTGCCGCTATTATGCTTTGGATTTTATATATGTTTCAAACTCCGTTTTGGGTTTTAACATCTATAATAAGACCTCTCTGGATTTAATTTTGAATTTGGGATTTTGTTACGTTTTATATCTGTTAGACGTAGACGAGTTTTCAACCCAATTACTATTGTTAAAAACATACGTTTTAAACTTCTTTACCTTAAATTAGCTTCCGCAACTAAAAGAGATTTTTAACAAAGTTAATAACGTTTTAAAAGTGATTAACTTTTCAATGAACCACGTTTTGAAATTGAACGAACATAAATTGAAGCTTTAGTTTTTAAATATTAAGGAGGGTTTTCAATGAAAACATGGTTTTCGAAAAACACTTCAATGTGGCACGACAGATTCGGGCCTAACTTCTGGGCCAGGTTTGGGGTGTTACAATTTCGATAATTTTACCCTACAAGGGTATTTTAGACATTTTGCCCTTCAGGGGCTTAAAGGTCATTTCTCACACTGGGGTCCAAATATGTGTATCAACTCATTAATAGGTCCACAGTCGATCTGCACAACTTGTGCAACCTTTAGCAATCAAAAGGTATAGTTGGGGCCAAAGCCTAAAGTATGGCCTAATTGGGGCCCACACGCTCGTGTGGCCTGTTAAACCCAAAAATGTCCTTAGCCATGTGAACGACATGGTCGAGCTCATTATTTTACATAAGTTCATGAAGTTGGCCCATGTGTGGCCCGCGAGCCTATTGGGCCCACACGGCCCATTTCGGCCCTTTTATCCCAAAAGCGACCCAAGACCATGAGATCGCTCATGGTGGCCTCCGTCGCTGTATCGACTTCCCCACACGAGCGTTCGTGCGCTCGTATGGCAACCGTTGCTGTATTTTCAGCTTTTCGACATTTCGGCATTTCGACATTTCGGGATTTCGGGATTTCGACATTTACCAATCTACAATTGGAGTGGTGTGTGTGTACACCCACTTTCGGCTTTAAGCTAATCAACAGAAATAGGGTATACGGTTACACACCCTTTTCGGCTTTTAAGGTGACTATTATTTATGGAAAACAGTTACACACGCCTGCTTGGATTCCTGGTATGAATGATCCTGAAATGATTCACACTTTCACTGCTTCAATCGATGTAGTCTTACAAATCCGTAGATAAACTGATTTCAATAGGTTTGGATGCTGCCAAAACAATGCAACATGATCACATGTTAAGAACCTTAATAGATTACCAAATAACACACTACTTACATGCTTGCAACGTTACTTTTGTCCTTACCGAAATACCTATCCACCAGAAGCAACTCGCATTGGGCAGATCCAACCGCTAGGAGAAAGACAGTCAACGGAAGAGAAAGAATAGGAATACCAAATATTCGGCCAATGAAACAGAGGAATACCGAAGTCGATTCCCCCTCCTTAAAGAGAAACCGAAAATAGAAGAAGGAAAGAGAAGAAAATATTCGGCTTAAATCAATGTAAGGGGAAACTCGAAAAACCCGAAGGAATAGAGTAAAAGAGAAAGAGATATTCAGCCAGAGTGGGGAAGGTAGAAGAGAGAACTCACAAATAACTGATTCGACAGGGACTGAAACAGAATAAGAAGAAAGAGACTTGGAAAATGCAACACAAAGCTTCGGTATTTCACGAAATGAAGAAGAACAAAAATAACCCAAATGGTCACTTTCCAATTTCGGCACCAAAGAGAAAAGGGAAGGATTAGAGGTTCAAAACATCAAAGAATGCAATAAGGAAAATACCAAAACTACAAGTGGCACAGCCAATCATATCCCCCAAAGCTCTCAAATTGCCGCAAATACACACACAAAAGGACCCCTAGCCGAATGCACCTACTTAAGCTACCCAATTCGGCTACAACTCCCCTCACACTTCATATTCCTTAAAAATCTCCACAAATCACTCCCTTTATCCCTCCTTGATTTACTCCTTGATATCTTCCATAACAACTCCAAGACCAGTTAAAAATTTCAGTCAACAGAGTTCAAATATACTTCCAACACTTGCTGTCCCATGTTAGCAAAATAAATATTTCTTCGCTCCAGGCGTGACTCGAACACCATCCCCCTTTGAAGCTTTATCACGCCACTTACCATCAAGCCAATAGGCTCTTTATGTCATAACTTAACCTCAATATTTTATAAATCCTTCACGCCAATATCCAAGTTTATTCAAGAAACAACCAAAAATTCTGCACACACCCTGACTTGAACCTCAGACCACATGCATACTCCTAACGCCACCTTGCCACTAGACCACATGCTTCCTTTGTCATATTTTAACCATAAATAATTATAAGGCCTTCCAGCCAACGCCAAGGTTCACCTAAAGGAAAAACTAAAATTTTTGCTAGAGTCTAGATTTGAACCCAAGACCTCCCAACTGAAATTTGTGAAATTTTCTTGCACAACTAAAATCCAACTGTTCTGATACCCAAGGCCTATTTCTTCCAGGCCCAAAATTCGGGGCATTTCATCATTTCAACTACCATCATTTTAAGTACTTAGATGCCAAAACAAAAACCATTAAAATACCATACATACATGATAACTTAACAACTATTTCATTACCCAAAATACCATATTTACAAGTCAAATATAATGGCTAATATCATCAACGAGGAACCTATACATGCCATTATAAACACTACCAAAGCATCAAAATCTACCGATAAAATTCTAGATAGTGAGATTAATCTCGACTAGCTTCTAAACCAATCGAGTTTTCAATAATCTGTAAAATAAAAGAAATAAAACCATATAAGCAATGAATGCTTAGTAAGCTCGTATAAACTTTAAAATGTAATAATCCATTTCAATAAGAAATTTATAAGTTGTAAATAACCATATACCAGTGCCTCAAGATTTATCAACTATATAACTATCAAATCCGTAATGAATAGGTTCATTAACATTCCGAATACTTTCCATTTATAACATAATATGGTCTCACAAGTTGAATTACATAATCATCACATTACATCTCAACTATGAACTTATCATTTCATTACTTATTCTCACCCATTTCATTTGCATACACATAAGACATAAACATAACATTAACTATAGCCACAAGTTAGTGCATTTAAGCATAACCCTTTTAGAATCAACTTCATGATAAACCATTTCATAATAAATTACATACTTTGATTCTTACCACTTTTTCATCAACATAGGCATCTTTTCATTCGGCCATTTACTATCTCAATGCATAACTTTAAAACTAACATAATTTAATTCAACTACTAACTTGGCACAAACCTAAGCATCATTAACAACACAAGTTTGTGATTATATACACAGCTTAACAATATCATCACAGGGCAAAATAAGGTACATAAACATAGCATCACATAAATCATACTTTTCATAATCATGAATATTCATACTTTGATCATCAACAATTCATACCTTTTCATAGGTTCTTAACTTAGCTTTCGATACACTTACCGTTCTTTCCCTTTTCATGCTCGTTGAAATAGTAACTTGACTCGGATAATCGGGTAACTACACCATACCAAGGGCATCATAGATGGACAATAGGGGAACCAAAGTGCAACCAGGAGCATGAATGTGTGACCAGGGGCACCGAAGTGCAAACAGGGGCACAAATGTGCATTCAGGGGTACCGAAATACAAACAGGGTTACGTAAGTGCAATCAAGGGTATTGAAGTACAAACAGGGGCATGTAACTGCAACCATTCAATAATTAACTATGAACATTTGATTAAAGAACTATATTACAAAAATTATATGTAGAATTTTATTAATGTATTGAAACACTATGAACTTACCTGGCTAAATTGCAGAAATGTCAGAGTACAAGGGAATTTTGGTAATTTTCCATTCTCCTAGATTTTCCACCTGTTCTTGATCTAAATTAATAATTTCATTCAACCTATTAATTTAGGCAGTAAAACAATGTATTTTAAGCAATTTAGTCAGTTTTGTCTTTTTTACAAAATTACCCTAAAAGTTATACTTTTATTCAATTTAGTCCCTGAGCCTAAAACATGCAAATTAACCATTTTTACTCAAAATTGAGCCTAGACGAATACTTATGGTATCAAATACAACCCATTATTCCAATAATTTCACATCAAATCCTTGTAGTTTTACTATTTTAATAATATAGTTCCTAATTAGAAAATTCATCAAAAATCACTTAATAAAATACTTTTAAATATCAACCAATATTTCAAATTCATCATTTAACATAAAAAATCACAAGGTTCATCAATCACAAGTTTCAAAATCGAAGCTACGGGCTAATTGGACTTAGTTACAACGATATCAAAAACATAAAGATTAAAAGAAGCAGGTGAAAAAACGGACTCACTTGCATCCACTGAAGCTTGGCCGAAGCATGAAGCTTCTCCCCCTTTTTGTTTGGACTAAAATGGTGAATAAGATGAATGAATCATCTTTTAATTTTTTTTTGTTGTAATAATAACATTATAACATAATATAATGTTTTTATAAATTAATAAACATCATTTTTTAGCTAAACAATCCCACTAATCGTCCACCAACTTAAGAATGGGTAATTTACCCATTAAGGCCATCCAATTATAATTCTTTAATCAATTTAACACCTGTAAACTAATAGCAATTGACTTTTTCAGCTTTTACGATTTAGTCCTTTTTGCTTAATTAACTATCAAAAATTCAAACTTTTTAACGAAACTTGAATACCACCTTAATGACAGTCTGTAAATATTTATAAAAATATTCACAACTCGGTTTGTAGGAACGAGGTCCCGATATCTCATTTTCTAAAACCATTTTACCTTAGGGTCTTACCACTTGAACTTAATAAATCACTTAAATATCATAACTTATCAAATCGAAAACCTTATTAAAATCATATTTGACTAATAAATATTAAATAATAATATTTACAAACTTACTCGTCGAATCTGGTGGCCTCGAAACCACTGTTTTTGACACCACTGAAAATCAGGCTGTTACAACTCTCTCCCCTACGAAAATTGTAACGCCCCGACTTTTGGGCCTAGAAGTATTGGGCCTTGTGTATGGATCAGTAAGGAGGCTGTACATAAGTATTTAATTGTGCAAGGAAATGACACAATTAAATGTCTGCTTCAGTGGTTAAGGGCCCTGAGAAGTGTTGGAGAAGTCCTGGGTTCAAACCTGGACTTTAGCAAAAATTTTGGTTTTAGGTGAATAAAACCTTGGATGTAAGTAAGTAGGCCTTAAAATATTGTTGGGGAAATCATGACACAAGGAAGCATGTGGTCTAGTGGTTGTGGCGTCATTAAGGGTGCAAGGGAGCCTGGGTTCAAGTCTTGGCTCTTGCAATTTATTTTAGTTTTTCTTTTAAAGGAACCTGGACCTTGGCCTTTAGACTTCTTAATTTATTGAAGGTAAAATGTGACACAAATAGAGTGGGTGATCTAGTGGCCAGGCGGCGTTACATGTATGGCAAGGAGTCTGAGGTTTGAGGCATGGCGTGTGCAATTGTATGTTTATTTTGCTGCTTGAGCTAGGGAGGTGTTGGAACTGGACTGGAACTCTGTGGTTGAATTGGTAATAAGAATTTGAATTGAATTTGAATGGGGAGTTGGAGTAAATCAAGGTGTGAATTGTGGAGAGAATCAAGCATTTTCAAAGGTGGGTGTATTGTAGCCGAATTAAGAGACTTGTTTGTACAAATTCGGCTAGGGGGATTCTTGAATGCTTTTCTCTGTTGTTGGTCAGTTTTGGCATTTTTTGTTGTTGTTTTGGGTGTGCCGAAATTTTAATATACCATTCGTGCATCTTTTTGCCTTACTATTAACCATTCAAGCACTTTTGTTCTTCAGTTTAGCACTTCTTCTACAAGCACTTGGTTGGCCAAATCTCTACTTCTCTCTCCCTTTTCTCATTATTCATTTGTTTTTCTTCTTTTCCCTTTCTTCTCTTAAGCCGAATATCATCCTTCCTCTTTTTGTTTGGTTTTGATTTCCTATTAGCCTGAACCGAGTCTTTTCCCTTGATTAGTTCGGTGGTGACCAAATTCTCTGTTTCTTTTCCCTCTCTATTTCGATTCTGCAACGGATCTATTAATAGGTAAGTCTCTCAGTTCCTTTCAGTACTCTCTTTTACTATTTAAGCCAAATGGTGCGATCCTTTATAACCGCTTCCTCTCCTGTGTATGTCCTTTCAGGTTCTAGAACTTCCGATGGGTGAAGAGGGTGCTAGTAATAAAGCGATGGCAAAGGTACCGGCTAAGGTTGAGCATGTAGCCTCTACTCCTAAGTTTAAGAGGCATGCGGTGACGGCTATTCGGGATTTTTCGCCAGGATGCGGAAGGGTGACTGCATCAAACTTTGAATTAACTAGGCAAATCAAAGTCGACTGATCTAGTCAAGGCATGTGGTATCGATCTCTCGGTTAGGTGGTTGCTAAGAGTTTTTCTTAACATTATTTGTTTAGTGATTAACTGAATGTTATGTTTGAATATAGGTTCTGGCCATCGTGAATTCTTAGTACTCTACGTGATCAGATGTGTAACAGTACCCTGTATTCGATAGTTGGTGAGAAAGTCAATAGAGTGTGTGTAACCACACTTCTTCTGATCATAGATCGACAAAATGCCAAAAAGCTGAAACACAGGCGAATGATGCCACATGAGCGTGCAATCGCACGTGTAATGGATCAAGCCCACGAATTTGGGCGTAAGATGGTTTTGGCCACCATGAACGTTCTCATGGGCTTAGGTCGTTTTGGGCCACGTTGGGGCGAAAATGGGCTGTGTGGGCTCAATAGGCCTATGGGCCCTACATGGATTAAATTTGCGTATTATGGTAAATGTTAGACCGAGTCGTGTAGTCCACATGGCTAGGGTTATTTTTTGGCAATGGTCGTGTGAGGCCCATTGGGCTGGTGGGCCCTATACGGATAAAATGCATGTTATATGGTTTCTATTGGCTTAAACTGTGCTGTTTGTATAGCCGAGGCTATTTCTGGGCTAATTAGGCCACACAACATGTGGGCCCACGTGGGCCGAGTAATGGGCCTTAGGCTCATTTACACCATTGTGATTGTGTAGGTTACTGAAGTCACTCGAGACGATGATGGGCCTTCTGTTGGGTCGCTAAGACCCCTATTTGTGAAATTTCCGAAATACCCCTTATTTGTGAAATTATCGAAATACCCTTGATTTGTGAAATTACCGAAATACCCTCGATTTGTGAAATTACCAAAATACCCCTAATTTGTGAAATTATCGAAATACCCTCAATTTGTAAAATTACTAAAATACCCCCGATTTGTAAAATTACCTAAATACCCCTATAGGGTAGGATTACCGAAATACCTTTATAGGATAAAATGACTGTTTTGCCCTCATGGATAAATGACTGACTTAGATTATGAATTTGACTGATTTGACTAGGATTGTATGACTGTGTTTTAACTGACTTGATGGTGGTTGTATGACTGGCATGCTTTTAATATATGTCTAAATGATTGTTACTAAGCATGGCCATTTTGCATACATGTGTAATGATTGAGCATGACATACATGACATATTGCATTGGGTTGGGATATTGATACGGAAGAAGTTCTGATAGGGTCGCACGGGTCGCATGAAACAACTGTGGACCGACGGACGGCTTAAAGCTGCGTAATCTGATTATGGCTCTATGCCAATCTAAATATGGCTCCGTGCCATCTTGATTATGGCTTTGTACCAATCGTATTTACCCGTGGCTATGTGCCTAACCAATATATTGATGACTCTGTGTCGATCATAATTACCCGTGGCTGTGTGTCGATTATATTACCGTCGCTGATGGCTATGTGCCAAACTTATTAAAGTTACTGACAGTTTTGTGCCATCTAGATTATGTCTCTGTGCTATCCTGATTATGGTTTATAACCATTCTGTTTATGGCTCTTAGTCGTTCTATTAACTGGCAGCGTTGTTGCGATATTTATGGCTTTTAGCCGTTCTGTCTACGGCGCCGAGCTGTTCTGTTGACTTAGTGCCGCAACCGGTGCTAAGCCTGGTGTGTTGGCTGGGTGGGTCGATTTTATCCCCATGTAAGTGTAGGGTTGGTACGGATGGTGTGTTGGCTGGATCGGGGTGGAATGCATCCTCATACTGTTGCATATCTGTTTATGAGATCTGTCACTGTACTGGGCTTAGACCCACTTGTTTTGTTATTGGTTTGGGCTAGGCCCAATTGATTCTAGTATGTGCTATGACCCAAATGATATTGTAGTGGTTTTTGGTCCACGTATGCTCTGAACTAGACTGTACTGTTACTGTTAAAGGGCTTTGGCCCAAACTGTTTCGGTTTCTATTTCTGTATACTGACTGTTACTCTAGTATGGGGATTACACACTGAGTTTTCATAAACTCACCTCGTTATTAACCTTGCAGGTAATCCCCAGCATTAGACGAGTCAGGGTTGAGAGGGACTCGGAGGTGACCACACGGCTGCGGCTGTTATGCTTTGGATTTTATATATGTTTTAAATTCCGTTTTGGGTTTCTAATTTCTGTAATAAGGCCTTTCTGGATTTAATTCTGAAATTGGGATTTTGTTACGTTTTATATCTGTTAGATGTAGACGAGTTTTGAACCCAATTACTATTTTTTAAAAAACATACGCTTTGAACTTTTTTACCTTAAATTATCTTCCGCAACTATAAGAGATTTTTAACAAAGCTCATAACGTTTTTAAAAGCGATTAAATTTTCAATGAACCACGTTTTGAAACTGAGCGAATACAAACTGAGACTTTAGTTTTTGAATATTAAGAAGAGTTTTCAACGAAAACATGGTTTTTGAAAAACACTTCAATGTTACACGCCAGATACGGCCATAACATTTGGGTCGGGTTTGGGGTGTTACAAAAATTTCATCCTCGAAATTTCTTACCTGATACAAGCCATCACAATGAATCTTTCTATCATCTTCTTAATGGTAATCCATATATAAGTCGATTATCACTCATCTCGATTCAGAACTAGCATCAGAACTAATACTAGAACTTGATACTATGTGAGAACTTAACTGAACAGCTATGATGTTGTCCTGTCATAACTTATCATTTGTAGTATAACTTTCGAGAAATTCCTAGTGGTCGTCTATGGAAACATAATCGAGAAACCCAGATTATCAAATTCTAACTACTGCTTCTAACATATTTGCATCTATAACTTCCAACTGATATTTGTTCCCCTTACATGGAAAGCTTCAAGAAATATTATTTAACACAAGCACGACAACTTAAACTATTGAAACGACTTTAACACATAATGACATTTCCCAATTATAATTGATCTGATAGATATATATTTCTGTTTCATGTCTTCTAGAATATGAATTCTCCATTCTGACTGTCTGTCTATTTACCTGTGATTCTATAAAATTTATTCCCGAATTGAAAACTAAGCTCGAATATAATCAACTTACCTAACTTTCAAATGAATAACCCAATTCTAAATAGCACAATTGAGTCGATGCATCAATCGAATAATAACATTTCAGAATAACTCTTCCTTTTTATTGTCGATATAATTCAAATATACTGTCTATCATAATTCCCTCAAAATATTAATCAAAGATCTTTACAAATTGTATTAACTTGAACGAAACATAACATCCCATTTTAACTCGTTGACATAAATCGAGATTACATGAGGATTGAGAATTAATATACAAGTTTAAGCTCGACCTTCCACTGTCTAAACTTTTATCGATGTCTACCCTTTCACGTAAGCTAGAAAAGGGATAGCTAACAAAGCTATCTCTATTATTAACATCGAAGCTTTGAACCATACCAGAGCCATAACCATCAGATGAATCAAAACCATAGTACTTTAATAAGACTGACGTTATAACCGTATAGACAATGTAATACCTCAACATCAATACTGTACTCTGAAATGAAAGAGGAAAAAGCGAATGTAGTTCCAGTAACAACCAGTACAGGAATACATCCTCTAAAAACCTGAGATTTGCATCACCCTGCTCCCATGATTGAACCAGGAATCATAACCGTAATAGATATAAATATCTCAAGTGAATATGCATATATCCTTTATAGATGAACCATATTTGATAGAATAGACCATAAGAACGATAATAAAGCCGAAATAATGAAATCCAAGATATAAAGCTATACTGAATTTCTAAGAATATAATCCATATTGAATGATAAAGAGATCAGTGATACACAAGAGAAATTCAGAAGAAGAATATCGCTCATATACACTGGGATCATGTAAAACCTCTCACCCGTATTCAATGTAACATCCTGGAATTAGGGGTTCTGCATTTTATGCTATTCTATGTGTTTGGTTTGTTTAGCATGTTATTTTTGTGTGCTTGGGGGTCCTAGGGAGGCTCGGCTTCGAGCCAGAGCTTTAGAAAAATTTTTCTTTTTGGGCACTTTAGGGGGGGAGAGCTAGGGTAAGCAGACCTTAAGATTATTTGCGTGTGCTTGTTGACACAAATGAGCTTGTGTCCAAGTGGTGATGGTGTCACTATTAGTGCAAGGGGAAGGCGTCATTGGCTGAGTAGGAGGAAGGAGTTCAAGTCTCATCTACAGCATGTGGGGCTTTAATTTTTGTGCCCAAAGGGGGGAAGAGGTGGCATTCGGCTGGGACTCTTCAAGGTGGTTGTTGAATGGGTCAAATACATTTGAATGGATGGGCAAGAGGAGCTTGGGGAGTTTGAATGGGTTAACTAGTTCAAATGGTGGATGGAGAGTGAAGCAAGGAGTAAAACAAGGAGTGGATCGTGGGATTCAAGTTGGTGAAGGTGTTGGCCGAATGTGGGGGTCTGTGAAGGGAGAATTTCGGTCAAGTAGGAGGCCTTTGGTGAAGTGCATAATCGGCTGGTGAGTGTGTGTGGGTGTGCCGAAATTCTCTTGAATCTCAAGTTTTTTCCATCCTGGCATTTTTGGTCATATAGAGAGAGTGCCGAATTTGAGAGAGAGCTCTTTTGATTTCCATTTCGGGTTTGCCTATTCTTTGTAAGTGCTGAAATTCCATAAGTGCATCTTAGTTCTTTTACTTCTTTCTTTTACATTTTCTTCTTAAGTGCTCTCGGGTTTCCTTTTGGTTGTTTTACTCTCATCCCTTTCTTCAAATCTTCACAAGCCAAATTTTCTTGAAGCTACTCCTTCCCGAACCACCCTCCTACCATTCTCTTTCGATTATCACCATAACCGAACCTTACCTCATTCGTATCATCTCCCTTTTCATCACAATTCTCTTTTTCTTCTTCTCTTTTCTACACTCTTTTTCCCTAAAATCGAAACCCTTTTCTTTATCTCTTCTCCTCTACTACTTTCTCCTCTAGCCGAATCCTCTCCTAATCTCATCTCTTTGTTAGCCGAACCTCAAAGAGCCAAAGGGCTAGTGGGTTGCTGAAGGTCTTCTTTCCAATCAGTCCTTGGTCGTGCAAGTAGCCGAATGCTTTGTAGTCCGAGGCCTGAAGGTCTGTTGATTGCCGAATCTTACCATTCCATTTGGGTTCTTAAGGTAAGGAGCCATCTTTTCAGTTTCTTTGCTATTACATGCCTTTCATTTTTAGTCTGCCTTAATCAAAATTCTATTAATAGACAATCAACGATTCACTCTGAGTACTGATCAAGTCTCTTCATAGATGCAAGTGCCAATTAGACTAGGGAGGGGAGTGGACTCGTAGTCCCTGCCCCTAAGTTCAAACGACGCACTGTGTCGGCGGTTCGGAACTTTCTGTCGGGTTGTGGTAGGGAGCCGACATCTGCCTGGGATAGACAGATCGCGATTGTTTTTTCTAGTGAAAGTGTCGACGATATAGAGAGTTTAGTTCTTCGCGTAATCAGGTGTGTAATGATAACACATTTCTTTAGTATTTTGTGTTGTTAACTATGTTGGCTGAAAGCTAGAACAACTGTATAGACAGTCGAGATACCCTTGTGGATTGGAGACATCAGGTAAGTACCGTTATGATTGCCATTTATATAACATGATTATTTATGATTTGATTATCTCCTGTATGTTGTTAATATGTTGCATGGGCTTCGGGATATGATGGAAAGGGGAAGTGTGATTTAGTGACTTCTGTCACAGTGGTCTGGACAACAGTGGTTTGGAACCACGTGTACATATATTATTCAGTGACTGTCACAGTGGTTTGGAACCACAGTGGGTTGGCCCCATATATATTTATCAGTGATTGTCACAGTGGTCTGGGACCACAGTGGGTTGGCCCCATATATACTTATCAGTGACTATGGTCACAGTGGTCTGGGACCACAGTGGTTTGGAACCACAGTGGCTTGATGCCACGGGTGTTTGGTTGATTCAGGTGATGTAGAGGATGGAAAACTAGGTTGGGCGGGGTTGCATTGCATACACTGTTGATATGCCATGTTATTAGGGCTTAGGCCCAAATTGCGTTCGTGAGGGGAATTACACACTGAGTCTCGGTGACTCACCCCTCTGCTTAATTTTGCAGGTAACACCTAGATGCGGAGTTGGAGCCGAGGTGGACTTTGGGGTGGACATGCTTTATTACTTCCGTAAATTTTCGTTTCTTTAGTTTAAACTTACTTTTATTTTGGGTTTTTGCTGTGTAATAAGGCCTCCATAACTTTGATTTGGGTTTTGATTTAATTCAGTTATCACATATTTAATGAACTGTCAAGTACGGAGTTTTCCTCAAATAAGGATATACACAATCATTTTTTTTTCTAAAGTGGTAACAAAATATGGCAAACGAATAACTAATTAACTCGGGGAATTTTTTTCTTAAAACTGCAAGCATTGTTTTCAAAAATGCCACGTTTATGCAACTTCTTAATTTTGGCTTTCGTAAAACAAATATGTTTACGACCTTTAGAATTATTGCTAAAAGTCTTTAAGACAACCTTAAAACTGTATGTGAATTTCAAAATGATAACTTAACGCGAAGTCTTTGAAATCTCCGAGTTTCGTTTTACAACAACCTTTTTCTGTGACATACCAGATCCGGTCATAGTGTTTAGGCCGGGTTTGGGGTGTTACATTTAACACCGGAATAGGGTTACAGAGCATTATTGAACTTATCACACATTAAAACATACATTTCTCATACAATTTGATCATTTCAAATACATTTCTTTCACAACCAAACATTTTGTCCCTAATACGAGCCTACAAGGCCTTAAACATGCATTGGGAGTGGTTTGGGACTGAATTGATAACTTTGGAAACTCTTAGAACACTTAGAAAATTTTCTCAAAAATAGGGGACACACGCCCGTGTCACAGGCCGTGTGTACATTCGAAATGGAAGCACATGGCCGTGCCCCAGTCTGTGTCTGATCCTATGTAATTCTCTGACTTGGGTCACACGGCCAACACACACGACCGTGCGCCCTAAAAATGATCATAAATGCCCGTGTACCAGGCTGTGTGCTAGGCCATGCCAAACTTGTAGGGTATACTGACTTATGCCACACGGCCAAGTCAGACGTCTGTGTGTGAGGCCGTGTGGAGCATACTAACTTGGTTTCTAATTCAACACCAGGGGACACACGGTCATGTATATGATCGTGTATCACACATGGTTGAGACACACGCTCGTGCCTCTGCCTGTGTGGACAAAAATAGGCTATTTACCAAGCCAAATTGCCATCCAAACGTTGGTACACCTACACAAACTCAATGAAACTTAAACATAGCATATACGAACACTTAAATTAACTCCAAACAAGCATAATCCATACCATTTCATTTCCAGCCAATCTAAAACACATTCATACCATAATATACCACTCAATTCATATCAAATCTAATTAACTCAAATCACCAATATGAACACTTTCAAATTGTGCATCATTTAGCTTAATCTCATAAACATGCTAATTTCATTTCAATCCATTTAGTACTTCTAATTTTCACATGCCAACCAACAACACATTACCATATTCAAACACATAATAAGAGCCATATGCACAAATATATACACAACCACATCAACCCAAAAAAACCAACTCTCATGGCTATATAAAAACCAAAACATTTAACATTTACAAGCCATTTCAAATGACCAAAATCATTATCAAAGCATAACCAAAATGACCAAAGCCCCTATACATGCCATATACCAAAATACCAAAGTTAAAAAGTTCCAAGTGATAATAGAATAGTGTGACGTAGTCTCTAATGATCCCCGAATCTGAGCTAGCTTTGAAATCACTATAAAATATGTAAAAAATAAACAAAGTAAGCTTTATAGCTTAATAAGCTCGTATGGAATAAACTCAATGAAATCATAAATACACAATTTAACCATTCAAATATATCAATATGTAGCTCATATTATCTAACAAACCTTTCACATCTTTAAATCATAAGTTTATATGCAAACTTCTCACTTTCTTCAATTCAAAGCTTATACGGTTCATGAACATACATGTACAATCTCGTATCAATATCATACTTCAACCGTATCTTTCATTTACCCGTTGAACCATTTGGAATACTATCAGATACTCGGGAAACTCACACCGAAATGCCACATATATAGCTAATGCTATCTCAATATATGCTCACTCTCGAGCTATCAACGGGCCTGCTTACACAAGCTATGGGTCAAGACTTAGCTACACGGTGCTGCTCACACAAGCTGTCAAGTAACCGCAATACATGCTGGTATACTCAGCCACCGGTAGGATGTAAAGGACTAGCACCCGGATCACATAATCACAATAAGCCCTAATGACATGTCATTCGTATCCTAATCTATTCCTAAGGTTCAACAGGGATTTCACACTTGTCAAATCATCGTCGAATCATTGTCGAACATGTACGTAGTCTTGTATTCACAGTTTATGCAATATCAAAGCATTAAAAACATAATTATAACAGTGCTTATTACATACGAACTTACCACGGATGTAAAACTGGCTAAACTGGTCAATTAGTCGAGAATTTTATTTTTCCCTCGATCTAGATCCGAGTTTCACTTTTCTTGATATGCAAGGAGAGAGATGGCCGAGTGCTTGAGATATGAACAATAGTGTTTTCCTTAGGTTAATTTCAGCTAGAAGATGAAGAAAGATGATAACCATTTGTTTTTTTATTAGTTTACTAACATATATTTACAAATTTACTATATTAACTTTAATAATAAACCATTAATTCACCTAATTAATGGCCATAATTGTCCCAAAAAAATAATGGGTTAATCACAACATAAGGACCTCTAATAAAAGATTCTATAGCTATTTGACATCTTTAGTTATTAGAACATCACTTTTGCACTTTACGCAATTTAGTCCTTTTTTATCAAATTAAGCATTCAAATGATAAAATTTCTTAACGAAAATTTCACAAAATCATATTTTCATGCTGTAAACATCAAAATAATAATAAAATAATTATTTTAACCACGAATTTGGGGTCTTGAAACTACTGTTCCAATTTGACTAAAAATGGGCTATTACAGATCAGTTGTGACAGAGGCAACATAAATCGCATAAATATAATTCATAGTATTAACCAGTAGAAGAAATAAAATAACATCATATCAGTCTTATCGTTGAATCTTCTACCGAACAAAATAAAATAGAATGCGAAAGAAAAAATAGAGTAATGTCGATCATAAATCAACCATACTAGTTATACTTCCATTTAACATTATGGTTAGCTAGCATTCTCTTATGATAAGAATCACATCTGAAAATAAACAATTGCATATACCTATGAGGATAAAATAACATATAGAATACCTAGAAGAGATCGTCGTAAACTAGTCGACTATAACCGTTGCATTCAGATATCTTTGCAATTCAAACACTATTCCACTGACTACTATAGTCATCAATAATCCCCAATTATCCCATTCACTAAAGAAATTTATTCAGCAAAAATTTTGGTTAATACGTTCTTTAGATACCATACCTGAATAAGTTGATTACCCACGATTAACCTCTTCTTTAACAGCGACATTGTGTACCTGAAATGTGTTGGAACGCCGATACCGTATGGCGCAGCAAAATAAAATTAGATCCGGCGATCCAAACCATGGATCCATGTGTGAGGAACGAATCGGGGTGAAATAAAGGTTTCAAATTACCAAAACTTCAACTGAGTAGACAATGACGCCTTGGCAACAAGAGTTTTGATCTCATTGTCGAATCAAGCCACAACCTTTTCGATGTCGGCCTCTACGTGATTCACCGGTTTGACTATGAGCGGAAGAAATCTCCAAAACTATTTTGAGGTTTATTTGCTTGACTACCGCTAGACCTAACAAGCAATCTCTTAGGGTTTTCACATAAGCTTTGCCTCTTTTAAATACCTTTTATATTGGGTATCCTTTTAATTGGGCCTTTTATAATGGGTATTTTTTTATTGGGCCCATTATTTGGTATCCTTTTAATACCCTTTTATAATTGGTATCTCTTGAATGTATCATAAGATTAAATAAATATAATAAAGTTTTTAACCGAAAATTATAATTACATTAATTATATCCGAAAATTATAATTACATTAATTATATCCGAAAATTATAATTACATTAATTATAATAAGGATTTTGATAAACTATATTTATTTAAATTTATATATGAATCAAATTCATATATTAATAGAATTATGTTGTCATTATGTGTACAACATCCTTGTACATATAATATGTTCAATATTTGATTGCCCAATTAAATTAATTCTTTAATTAATTTAATTCATGTGACAACTAAAAACAATACCAATTATATTTTATTCCGTTCATTTTAAACCATAGGGTGTGACCACAGAGGTTCTTGCAACGTTAGCGATAATAATAGAACGATTCTAATGTCACAAACAATGAGTGGCATCTAGCAATGCATCATTGCTACCTAAGTTACAAGAAGTCATGATTCCATATAACTTTTTGTGATTAACCTTTCATACATTAATCCTTAAGTCCTTTATCTCTGGAATGGACACAAGTCATGGAATAGTCACACTTGTATAGTCCATCCCATGTTTCTTGATATCTTGAGTAGACTATGATATACAAATTAGTATGACATCTCATGTCAACTTATTTGAGCATGGCCATGCATTTCTAGTCTCACTCAATCAAGTGGCCTAAGATATTACTCCCATTATGTAGGAGGGACTTATCCTATATTGATCAACCATATCCTCTACATAGATTGTGGTATATCCAACATCGTCTTTATAGAACAACCAATTATGGTGTACGCTTGATTGTATCAAAATATACAACTCACGATGTTGAGATAATAATTATCTCAAGTCCGAGGATCATATACATATTAATCACTATGAGTAATGTTGTGACAATTACATAATAATCCAATAAACATACTCATAACGGGTCAATCCAATATGTTGTTCTCTAACACACATATTCACGCATTGATTTTGACAATCCACATCAATGACAACTCTTTATCATCAATCAACTACATGTTAGTCTTAATGCACTATTGTTGTCCTAGTCAACAATAATACTCGACTAAGGATCTTTTAAGAATAATCATATTATTCTTAGGACATTATTATAAAACAGTTTATTTATACACAGTAAAGAAAACTGAAATAATAATGACAACGCTTTATATTAATAAACATGGTAAATTAAGTATGTTATTACAACCATCTCATGATTGGTCTTTGGGCATACTCTTACAATCTCCCACTAGCACTAAGACCAATCACTCATATATCTAATACCAAGTGACTTAGTGTGGCGATCATGCTTCTGCGTGTCGGAGGCTTGGTCGTGGATCAAACAATGTTATCATCTCAAGGTACTCTGCATATCTCTACATCCCCTCGATCGATAATCTCACGAATAAGATGGTAGCGTCTAAGTATATGTTTGGATCATTTGGTGAGATCGGGTTCCTTAGCTTGTGCAATAGCTCCATTGTTATCACATCTGAGCTCTATAGCATCCGATATGCTAGGCACAACCCCTAGTTCAAAGAATGAACTTCTTGATCCAAACCGCTTCCTTTGTTTGCCTCATTGGTCGCAATATACTCACCGTTGTAGAATCGCTCATCGTACTTTGCTTTGAACTCTTCCACTCACAAAGCACCACCATTAAGGCAAAACACAAAACCCGATTGCGATCGAGAATCATCCTTGTCGGTTTGGAAGTCGGCATCAGTGTAACCTTTTACATTTAACTCTTCCTCACCTCCATATAATAGGAACGTATCCTTAGTTCTTCTTAAGTACTTAAGGATACTCTTGACTGTGGTCCAGTTGACCTTCACCGGGATCTACTTGATACCGCTCGTCATACTTAAGGCATACGATACATCTGGACGGGTACATAACATAGCATACATGATAGATCCAATAGCGGAAGCATATGGAATTTTACTCATACGTTCTCTCTCTTGTGGAGTTGAAGGACACATTTCCTTCGAGAGTGAAATACCATGTCTCATAGGTAGAAATCCTCTTTTAGATTCTTCCATACCGAACCTTTTCAGTACTTTATCTATGTATGTACTTTGGCTTAGACCTAGTAGTCGCCTTGATCTATCTCTATAGATCTTGACTCCTAAGATATAAGTGGCTTCCCCAAGTCCTTCATAGAAAAACAACTTCTTAACCAAGTCTTAAATAGATCGCAAAGTAGGTATGTCATTTCCCATGATAAGTATGTCATCCACATATAGTACCAAGAATGTGATAGTGCTCCCACTAACTTTCTTGTAAACACATGGTTCATCTTCATTTTTGACAAAACCAAACTCTTTGATTGCATCATTAAAACGAAGATTCCAACTTCGAAAAGCTTGCTTTAATCCATAAATGGATCTTTGCAAACTTACATATCTTTCTAGCATCTTTTGGATTTACAAAACCTTTGAGGTTGTGTCATGTACACATCCTCTTCAAGTTTCTCGTTAAGGGAAAGTTGTTTTGACGTCCATCCGCGATTTCATAATCATGAAATGCAACTATGGCGAGCAAGATCTCGATGGATTTAAACATAGCTACGGGAGAAAAGGTTTCATCATAGTCAACACCATGAATTTGGCGAAAACCTTTAGCGACTAATCGCCCTTTGTATGTTTGTACATTACCATCCATGTCGCTTTTCTTTTTGAAAACCCATTTGCACCCTATAGGTTTAATCCCTTCGGGTGGATCAATCAAAGTCCATACTTGGTTTTCATACATGGAATCCATCTCGGATCTCATGGCCTCAAGCCATTTCTCGTGAAGTCTGGGCTCTCCACCGCTTCTTGATAAGTCCTAGGCTCATCTTGATCTATAAGAAGAACGTCACCATGCGTTGTAATGAGAAATCCATATCTCTCGTGTGCGGCGTTCTCTTAAAGATCTGCTGCGGTGGTTGTGTTTCTCTGAAGAGTTGTTTGTTCCTCAATTTCTTGTGGAATTTGGCTTTGTTGTTCAATCTACGGTTCGGTGGTATCTTGTGATTCTCGAATTTCTTCAAGTTCAATCTTTCTCCCACTTCCTTTTCTAGAAGTAAATTCTCTCTCTAGGAAAACACCATCCAGAGCAACAAACGTTTTGTTCTCGGTGGGATTAAAGAAATAATATCCTTTGGTTTCTTTTGGATACCCCACAAAAATACACTTTTCAGATCACGGGTTCAAGCTTAGTAGACGTCGACGTTTAACATAAGCTTCACGACCAAATTTTCATAAAAGACATACTAGGACGTTTCCGGTCCACATCTCATATGGCGTCTTTTGAACCGATTTAGATGGAACACGATTTAATGTGAAAGCAAATTGTCTCAAGTGCATATCCCCAAAAGGAAGTCGGTAGATCAGCATGACTCATCATGGATCGAACCATGTCTAACAAAGTTTGATTTCTTCTCTCGGATACTCCATTCCATTGAGGAGTACGGGAGGAGTAAGTTGTGAGACAATCCCACATTCTTTCAAAAGATCATCAAACTCTAGGCTCAAGTACTCTCCACCTCGATCGGATCAAGTGACTTGATAGTTTTGCCTAGTTGATTTTGTACTTCATTTTTGAATTCCTTGAACTTTTCAAGGGACTCGGACTTATGGCGCATGAGATAAACATACCCATATCTCTCAAATCATCGGTGAAAGTAATGAAGTAGTGAAATCCACCTGCGGCTTGTGTATTTATTGGTCCACATACATCGAGAATGTATTAGGTCCAATAAATCACTAGCCTCGTTCACTTTACCAAGTGAAAGGAGATTTAGTCATTTTCCCAATAAGCAAGATTCACATACTTCAAATTGTTCAAAAACAAATGAATTCAAGAGACCATCTTTATGGAGTTTGGATATGCGTTTCTCACTTATGTGGCCCAAACGACAATGCCAAAGATAAGTTTGATTTGAGTCATTTATTTTAGATCTTTTAGTATTTATGTTGTAAATGGGATTCGTTCGATCTAAAATATAGAGGCCATTAATTAATTGTGCCGAACCATAGAAAACATTATTGAGATAAAATGAACAACAATTATTCTTAATAATTATCTCAAAACCAATTTTGTCTAAACAAGAAATTGAAATAATGTTTTTAGTCAAACTGGGCACAAAATAACAATCCTCTAAACATAAATCAAGTCCACTAGGCAAAGATTAAGTATATGTTCCCCACACTAATGCAAAGCAACTATTGCTCCATTTCCAACTCGTGAGGTCCACATCTCCTCTAGCCAAAGTCCTACTCCTTTGTAGTCCCCTGCATGAAGTACAAATATGAGAACCACAACGATTATCTAATACCCAAGAAGTAGTAGTTGATAAATTAATATCAATAACATAAATACCAAGCGGACATTTCGCTTGCTTTAGCTTCTTCTTGACTTCTTCAAGATAGACAGGCGATTCCGTTTCCAATGTCCAGTCACACCACAATGAAAATAGTTTCCTTCCTTAGACACCCCACCTTTAGGTTTCAGTGTAGCCTTTCCTTTTCCAAATTTGGGCTTACCTTTGCCCTTAGGCTTTGTTTGAACTTTGGCCTTTCCCTTGCCCTTGTTATTACGGACCATCGGTATGGGCTTGGGTCCAACCTTTTCAAGTTGCCTTCAGCAGATTCAGTAACATACCGAGCAATTGTGGTAGAGTCTTGTCAATTTCATTCATATTGAAATTGAGGACAAACTGGTCTGTAGCTATCGAGCAACGATTGCGAGAATAACATCGATGGCCAACTCTTGGCTCAATGGAAACCAAGCTTAGATAGGCTTTCAATATAGCCAATCATCTTAAGGACATGAGGTCCCACTGGGCTTCCTTCACCAACTTACATTGGAATAGGGCTTTAGAGATATCAAACCTCTCTTGCCGTGCTTGCCCACGATAAAGTTCTTTCGGTGCTCGATCATATCATAAACAACCATGTCCTCATGTTGCTTCAAGTTCGAGATTCATAGTGGCAAGCATAAGACATCCAACATCTATCATGTCATCGAGATACTTCTTGTAAGCATCTCTATCAGTCCTCGAGGCATTAGCGGGTGGTTCATTAGGAAGTGGTTGTTCAATGACATATAATTTCCGTTCTTGTTTAAGGACAATCCTCAAGTTACTGGAACCAATCAAGAAAATTCAAACCATTCAATTTGTCCTTCTCAAGGACCGATCGCAATGAGAGTGTGCTAGTGTTTGCAGCCATAATATATCTACAACAATTAAATATGCATGTGAGTAAATTTACCATTTTTATATCAATCATTAAAAAGACTTTATTAAATGATATTCCCACTATTTTATTTCAAAATTAATAACCCTCAGATATTAATTTGGAAAAACTTTCTCAAAAGTATTTCTAGTAGGTTAAGGATCCATATTTCACCACCTCTTAAGTCACTTTGGCTTTACTCTTAAGATTATGGTTATTTAGGTAAGCAACATTTGCTAATTACATCATATGTAACTCCTAATATTTGGTGAACAACTCTTGTTCTAATCATCTTATCATTTATCCAATTTACTTGCCTCTAGGTTTCTAATCCTATTAGAGTAACCTAGTTAAGTCATTAACCAAATTTTAACGTGAATATCACTTGTTTATTCTTCGCGTTTAACCAAGATAAATACTAGTACTTCGCTTTGGCGGAACCTACATAGTATTGATCGAGGCCTTAACGAGGCAAAATTGGAAGGCCATGTTGACTTAATATTTTAATAGAGGATTTTATTAAGGTTGTTGCATCTCACCAATTACTGAGTCTATTTCAGCCCATTTAGTCTTCTAATCGATCTCATCAATTAATAGGGTTTATTATCTTCAAATTTTAATATATATAAAAAAATTGGCATGCTTTAGACATCCATAGCATCTCATACATGAATAAATAAAGCAATAAATAAATGCAATAGTTATAGCCCATAAACTAAGGTGGTTCAACCCAAGCCAATGGGAAAACCAAAAAGAAACCTAAAGGTGTAAGCCATTTCACAAGCTATCATTCTAAATCATTGTCCCACCTTCCTTCTCGTTGGCCCACATGACAACTCTTTCAAATTACAATATCTGTAAAACTCGTTTTACATACGAGGAATAAGATGAGAAGAGAAATACAAGAGAATAGTAGTAAGGCACGACACGCAGCCGTATTTAAAAAAATACAACCTTTTATCGAATGGGTGATTGGGCTATAACTAAGCATTTCAAACACCGTGCTAGTCAAAAATAGCATACATAATTCAATTATTATTATTTTAAAGTGAATTATAAAATATCCTTTCAACCCAGTCAAATGAAACCTCACGATTTGATAACTTTTTATCAACAGAATCGTGTTTTTAGGATTTTAATCCTTGAGGTTTCATATCGGAACAACCCTTGTTCCACTAGCCGATTAACACTTATGGAAACTATAAATACCACCGTCGCATTATTACAGATTTGTTAATAGTTAATGAGTAATAACATAAAATCAAGTAGGCCACAACACCATGATTAACATTTAATCAATTTCCGAAAGGAACAGCTTATCGAGTTATGCTTAAACGATTTAAACAATCAAAAATACAATAAGATCAAAACATGAATCTCATACAATTGCATCACCCAAGTATTTAAACCCGAGTTTGTATCACACAAGTGGCTCTCGATACCCATCGTTGGAACGCCGATACCCTATGGCGCGACAAAATAAAATTAGATCCGCGATCCAAACCATGGATCCATGTGTGTGAGGAACGAATCGGGGTGAAATAAAGGTTTCAAATTACCAAAACTTCAATCTGAGTAGACAAACACGCTTGGCAACAAGAGTTTTGATCTACTTGTCGAATCAAGCCACAACCTTTTCGATGTCGGCCTCACGTGATTCACCCGGTTTGACTATGAAGCGGAAGAAATCTCCAAAACTATTTTGGAGGTTTATTTGCTTGATGACTACGCTAGACCTAACAAGCAATCTCTTAGGTTTTCACATAAGCTTTGCATCTTTTAAATACCTTTTATATTGGGTATCTAATTGGGCCTTTTATAATGGGTATTTTTTTTATTGGGCCCATTATTTGGTATCCTTTTAATACCCTTTTATAATTGGTATCTCTTGAATGTATCATAAGATTAAATAAATATAATAAAGTTTTTAACCGAAAATTATAATTACATTAATTATATCCAAAAATTATAATTACATTAATTATAATAAGGATTTCGATAAACTATATTTATTTAAATTTATATATGAATCAAATTCATATATTAATAGAATTATGTTGTCATTATGTGTACAACATCCTTGTACATATAATATGTTCAATATTTGATTGCCCAATTAAATTAATTCTTTAATTAATTTAATTCATGTGACAACTAAAAACAATACCAATTATATTTTATTCCGTTCATTTAAACCATAGGGTGTGACCTGTAGGTTCTTGCAACGTTAGCAGTAATAATAGAACGATTCTAATGTCACAAACAATGAGTGGCATCTAGCAATGCATCATTGCTACCTAAGTTACAAGAAGTCATGATTCCATATAACTTTTTGTGATTAACCTTTCATACATTAATCCTTAAGTCCTTTATCTCTGGAATGGACACAAGTCATGGAATAGTCACACTTGTATAGTCCATCCCATGTTTCTTGATATCTTGAGTAGACTATGATATACAAATTAGTATGACATCTCATGTCAACTTATTTGAGCATGGCCATGCATTTCTAGTCTCACTCAATCAAGTGGCCTAAGATATTACTCCCATTATGTAGGAGGGACTTATCCTATATTGATCAACCATATCCTCTACATAGATTGTGGTATATCCAACATCGTCTTTATAGAACAACCAATTATGGTGTACGTTTGATGTATCAAAATATACAACTCACGATGTTGAGATAATAATTATCTCAAGTCTGAGGATCATATACATATTAATCACTATGAGTAATGTTGTGACAATTACATAATAATCCAATAAACATACTCATAACGGGTCAATCCAATATGTTGTTCTCTAACACACATATTCACGCATTGATTTTGACAATCCACATCAATGACAACTCTTTATCATCAATCAACTACATGTTAGTCTTAATGCACTATTGTTGTCCTAGTCAACAATAATACTCGACTAATGATCTTTTAAGAATAATCATATTATTCTTAGGACATTATTATAAAACAGTTTATTTATACACACAGAAAGAAAAACTGAAATAATAATGACAACGCTTTATATTAATAAACATGGTAAATTAAGTATGTTATTACAACCATCTCATGATTGGTCTTTGGGCATACTCTTACAAAATGATCTTTAGAAAGATCTAATATCTCTTCTAGAACTCTCTTTACTTGCTAAACAATTCTCAGCTTTGACCACATTATTACTAATTCAATCGTTGAATTCTATAGCTTTTCTTTTACAGACTAAATCAACAAAATTATTGTAAATTCCATTCTATAAGACTTTGAGGTTGAGAGGGTAAAGGTTGTAAAGCCTCTAAATTTGACTATCATAAATATAGACATAACATAACATTCATTATTAACATAATCATTATAAACATTTATTCATACCTTCATGAGTTTCTACTCATCTTTAGCAACATTTTTACTCAGATACTTGAGTATCGCATTCAGCATTATCAGAATTAGCTCGGTTGGAAAACATCTCTGTCTAAAAATGAAACAAATCTCATCAAAGTCAGGAGACATCACACTATAACAAGTTATATAATAGCATTCACACATACTACGTTGAATCCAAGAACCGACTAAACCGTAGCTCTGATATAACTAAATATAACACCCTTAACCATATCCATCATTGGAATAGGGTTACGGAGCAATACCAAAAACTTTTAACTTAAAACATTCAATTATAATCATTTATAAAACACATTATATTTCATTCAACACATGCATAATGTCCCTTTTTCGAGACCTTGAGGCCTTAAAAACACTTTAGAAACGATTCTAGATTAAATTGAAAACATTTAGAACTTCATGGAAAAAAATAGAAAAATTCATACCACAGGGGTCATATGGACACACGCCCGTGTCTCAGGCCGTGTGGGCATTCGAAGTAGGGACACACGGCCATGTCCAAACCTGCGTCCGTGTCCGTACTCGTGTAACTCTCTGACTTGGTTTACACGACCAAGCCACACGCCCGTTTGCCAGGTCGTGTAACTCTCGAAATGCAACCTTTAAAATTTACAGAGGACACATGGCCGCGTCGCGTGACCGCGTATCATACACGGTCGTGTCGCATGACCGCGTATCATCCACGGCCGTGTAGCGTGACCGTGTGTCACACACAGCTAAGACACACGCCCATTTCATAGGCCGTGTGGACAAAAAATAGGCCATTTCCAAGCCATTTTTCTCACTTAAAGTGTAATATCCGGGATTTATGGCTTATGTATTAATGCTTAATTGTATGAAGTAGCATGTCTATGTGTATGTTAAATGTGTTTTATGAATTTTGAGAATATTAGAATATAAAAGAATGCCTTAGAAAATATTAAGTTTTAAAGTTTCAAAGAGGGAGTTAAGCCTGATAGGCCTTAAGAAAATTAGTAGGGGAAAAATGACACAAAAATGGGCTTGTGTAAGTGGCTTGGAGGCGCCACTTAGGGCCTTGGTAGGTGACGCCATAAGCTGTGAGGAAGGGCTCAGGTTCGAGCAACGTGTGAAGCAAATGGGAGTTTTATTTTGCTGCAAGGAGAAGAGGTGTTGGACGGCAATGGGGCATTGAGTGGATGAGTATAGATCAAGTCAAATTCCCTTTAAAATTTCGACTAAAGTGAAGGATAATTGATGATTTAGTTGAATTAATTTTAATTGAGTAAAGAAGAGAGAAAATAGTGGATTGGATAGAGGGAGTAGGAGTTGGCCGGCCAAGGGAGTCTTTGGCGGTAAATTCGGCCAAGTTAGTAAGGGAGGATAGCCAAATTTCACTAAGCATTCTAGCCTCCCTTTCGTTTACTCTTTTCTCTCCAAATCTATCACTTTTCTCCTCTTTTTGTTTTATTTGTTCTAGCCGAAATCTGCTTCTCCCTAAAGACCACCATTGCCGATTCTTCCTAAGTCCCATACTCTTCCATTGACGTCGAATCTCCATCATCAACCTTCTCTTCTTCTGAAAGTTAACTCAAAAGCCAAATATTCAAAGTGGTTCTAGCCGATTGTTTAGTAGATCCAAAAGCTGAAACCTATCGATCACTACCTAGTCTATATCGCCAAATACCTCTGTGGATTTAAGGGTGCCGTCGACTACAGCATTAGAGGTAAGATCAAGTGGTATTCGATTTCTCTCCTTTATCTTCTAGATTAATTGAAACTGGGAATCTAATTCCATCATTTTTTTGGCCGAAATCTTAAGGAGGGATATCGGGATTCTTATTATAGTCGACCATAAGGAGGAAATCTTCGGGATTTTAAAGTTCTAAGGTAAGTCATGTATTCGGCCAAAGGTCATTTATTGTGATTTAATGTTAGAATTGGATCTAACATGTACTCTGTAGGATTTTGACATCTTCATAGCCAAGAGACCACTTTTGGGATTTAAAATCGCAAGGTAAGTGAACCTGAACATTCGTCCAAGGCCATACTCAGTGATTCGGATCTGTTCCTTATTCGTTCTTAAGCCGAAACTAACTAGTTAAGTGATTCAGTGTCTAGCCGATTGCAGGAGGGAACATCACAAAGTTTCGGGATTTGAGTAGTAATCAAATCGACAGCAAGGTAAGGATTTGGTCATGATAATCCTTCGGGATTTGGTTATATAGCCGAATAGGCTTTTCTTTGAAATACTAAGTGTGGACCGAATGTAGGAACTAAAGATCTAGAGCGTTAGATCGGGATTTTGGGATTTGGTGAACTTATTAAGTAAACTGTGTGTAGCTCCACACTAAATCTTAATAGATTTATGGTAATGTTTTAGTATACGTGTTAATGGAAATATGAGAACGTGGTTTAAGGTACCATACAATGATACATAATATTCAGGTACGTAATCTCTAATATTACATTAATAAATGTTACGAACATGTGGAATATGGCACGTATGTGAATATTGATAAGAATGTGGAATAAGGAAAATGGCATGATATTTGCATGATTTGTATGACATGGGGCATATGGGTGATTATGAAAGGGAAGTGATCTGGTGGTTTTTACCACAATATTTTGGTGACTTCGGTCACATAATCTGAATGTGGTGACTTATGTCACAAAATATTATCTGGTGGCTATGCCACAAATTTATAAGAGGCGATGTGCTAGTCGTCCGCAATGATCGCTTTCGGCGATGTGTAGCGGATGGAGGGTCGATTTAGTAATCCCCACGGTGTGATGGCAGGTACGGTTGATGTGTAGCGGATGGTTATCTAGGTTTGGGTTCAGGATTTGCATCATTTATATTTGCTATATATGTATGTGTATGATCTGATATGCCTGAATCATTGGGACTTTGTGTTGGCTGTTACACACTGAGTCTGTTACATACTAATGAGTTCTAGGGGACGTGGTCGTAATGTGCAAGGACGTGGTAGAGGTAGAATAACCGTATCGGAACCTGTTAGATCGGGTCAAGGGTCTGAGAATGAGGTTCCATCACCACCCCCACCACCAACTGTTGGTGTTGAGCAGCAAGATCAGATGGGGGATGATGCAGTATTGCAAGCGGTGCTGCGAGTTCTTGAGATGGTGGCTGGAGCAGGTGGAGGTATGGGAGCTCGAAAATCTGTACCCGAGCAACTTCGAGCCAATGGAGCTGAGGTGTTCCGTGGCGTATATGGTGTGGCACCCAGTACGACTCAGTATTGGTTGGACGCGACCGAGCGAATTATGGATGAGCTGGATCTGATTGCTGAGGAGAAACTGAAAGGAATGGTGTCGCTGCTTCGCGACGAGGCATAACAATGGTGGCTCACAGTTCGGGATGGTGCTGCAGTTGAGGATCTCACTTGGGAGTATGTTAAGGCAGCGTATCAGAAGAAGTATGTTGGTACCAGTTATACTGATGCGCAGAGAAAGGCATTTCTGGGGCTGGTTCAAGGGAACAAGTCCGTAGCAGAATATGAGGATGAATTCTTAAGGTTGAGCCAGTATGCTCGAGGGATCGTGGCTACGAAGCATGAACGATGTGTCCGGTTTGAAGACGGACTGAGGGATGACCTGAGGTTGTTAATAGCTCCACAGCAAGAGCGAAAATTTGCCGTGTTAGTAGAAAAGGCTAAGGTAACTAAAGGGATTAAGAACTCTGTGAGACAGAATATGGATCGGAACAGGTAGAAGAGAGGTTTTGGAACGTCAGGGCCATCTGGGAATGTGTAGAAGAGGCCTAGAGTTGATGGGCCGCGAGGTCAGCAAGCTGTTACAGGAGGGCAATACCGTACTTGTACTCAATGTAGAAAGATGCATCTAGGAGAGTGTTGGAAAAAGACAGGAGGATGTTTTAAGTGTGGGTCTAAGGAACACATGATTAAAGACTGTTTTATAGGAATAGACGGGAACCGATCAATAGGTCAGGGTTTTAATCAGGCTGGAAGAGGTGGACAGCAGCCACCGCAAGGTCGTGGTCCGAATGGTAGAGGTAATGGTTCTGGAAGAGGACGTGGAACACCTGGTAGAGGTGTTGGTAATACGGAGGCAAGACAGCCGGGTCTGGTGTATGCAGTTCGCCGGAGGGAGGATGGAGACGCGCCGGACGTCATAACTGGTACATTCCTTATAACTGACAAGCCCTACTTTGCTTTGATTGATGTTGGCTCGACCCATTCTTATGTTGCATGTAGTGTAGTTGAAACATTAGGCATAGCCTCTGAACTGTCTGATAGGGAGATGACTGTAGTGAGCCCATTAGGTCAAACTGTAGTGGTGAATAAGATATTTCGAAGTGTACCGCTAGAGATTCAGGGAGTGGTATTTCCTGCCGACTTGATGGAACTACCTTTCGGAGAATTTGATCTCATTCTTGGCATGGACTGGCTAGTGGAACATCGGGCTATATTGGATTGGGCAGCTAAGGGAATGGAGTTAAGGACGCCAGAGGATGAGGCGATAATTATGATCGGAGAAAGAAGAAATTATTTGTCTAATGTGGTCTCCGCCCTAATGGCTGATAAGATGGTTCGGAAAGGGTGCAAGGCATTTTTGGCCTTCTCGGTCGTTGGATGCAAAAGAAGGGGAGTTAGTGGAGTTAGAACGATAAGAGAGTTTATGGATGTTTTTAGGAAGAGTTACGGAATACCCCGGATAGGGAGGTGGAGTTGAAATTGATTTTCTTTGCAGTGCGACTCCGTGTCAATTGCCCGTCGCAGAATGGCACCGAAGGAGTTGGTTGAGCTTAAGGCTCAAATTCAAGAGTTGCTTGATCGTGGGTTTATTCGACCCGGTGTGTCTCAGTGGGAGCACCGGTCTCTGTTTTGTGAAGAAAAAAAGCGGAACTATGCGTATGTGCATAGATTATCATCGATTGAATAAGTGACCATCAAGAACAAGTATCCATTGCCAAGGATAGAGCGATTTGTTCGATCGGCAAAGGGGGTGGTGTATTCTCAAAGTTAGGTCTAAGGTCTAGATATCATCAGCTTAAGGTGAAGGAGGCAGATATCCATAAGACAACTTTTCAGACAAGGTACGGGCATTATGAGTTCTTGGTAATGCCGTTCGGATTGACGAACGCCCCAGCCGCGTTCATGGATATGATGAACCTGGTTTTTCAACCTTACTTGGATAGGTTCATCGTTGTGTTCATAGACGACATCTTATTGTATTCCAAGTCTGAGGAAGAACATGATGAGCTTCTTCGGATAGTGTTGCAAGTGTTAAGGGAGAAGAAGCTTTATGCCAAATTCAGCAAGTGTGAATTTTGGCTGAAGGAGGTCGCATTCTTAGGGTATGTAGTGTCTGCAGAAGAAATAAGGGTGGATCCTCGAGAGATTGAGGCAGTGCTAGATTGGAAACCACCTAAGTCTGTGGCTGAGGTTCGTAGTTTCTTGGGATTGGCAGGTTACTACAGAAGGTTTGTAGAAGGGTTCTCATCAATAGCCGCACCTTTGACGAAGTTGTTGAGAAAGGAGGTACCTTTCGTATGGACAGATAAGCAACAGGAGAGCTTTGAGAAGCTTAAGAGGGTTTTGACTGAAGCTCCGGTTTTAATTCAGCCGGAGGCAGGGAAGGATTTTGTGGTGCACTGTGATGCTTCTCACACAGGATTAGGATGTGTTCTGATGCAAGACGGGAAGGTAGTCACTTATGCGTCTCGACAACTAAGGCCACATGAGGTTAACTACCCGACGCATGATTTGGAATTGGCGGCAGTGGTCTTTGCTCTTAAGGTATGTAGGCATTATCTATATGGAGAAAAGTCAGTGATCTACATAGACCACAAGAGCCTTAAGTATCTGCTGACTTAGAAAGTGCTGAACCTGAGACAGTGAAGGTGGGTGGAGTTATTAAAGGACAACGATTGTTCTATAGAGTATCACTCGGGCAAAATGAATGTAGGGGCAGAGTTACAAATTAAGCTGACGTGGTTGAATGAGGTGAAAGAGGGACAGTTAATGGATGAAGATTTAAGTGCTAAGCTACCGTAAGTGCAAAGTGGGGAGTTGGAAGATTATGGTATTAGTGAAAAAGAGAGTACTGTGTTTCAAGGGTAAGGTCTGTATGCCTAAGGAGTTAAGGCAGAGGATTCTTCGGGAATCACATAGTAGCCCTTATGCTATGCATCCTGGAGGTAGTAAGTTGTACAAGGATCTAAGGGAACAGTTCTAGTGGCCTAGTCTTAAGCGGGAAGTTACAGATTTTGTAGGGAAATGCTTAACGTGTCAACAAGTTAAGGCTGAACGCCAAGTTCCGTCAGGATTGCTTCAGCCAATAAAGATTCCGCAGTGGAAGTGGGAGAGAATCACCATGGACTTCGTTAGTGGGCTTCCCCTCACGCCTACTAAGAAGGACTCGGTATGGGTGATAGTGCATCGATTGACAAAGTCCGCCCATTTCATTCTAGTGCGGGTTGATTATACTTTGCAGAAGTTGGCGAAGTTGTATGTGGCAGAAATTGTAAGGTTGCACGGAGTTCCGGTATCGATTATTTCAGATAGGGATCCAAGGTTTACGTCTCAGTTTTAGAAGGCACTACATCAAGCCTTAGGTACCAGATTGGATTTCTCTACGGCATTTCATCATGATCAATGACGGCCATCGACGAGTAATAATCAGTGTTAGAGGATATCTTTGAGGGGCTGTGTGATAGATTTCAGAGGAAGTTGCAAAGACTATTTGCCTTTAGCGAAATTTGCATATAATAACAGCTATCAAGCCAGTATTCGGATGGCACCATATGAAGCGATGTATGGATGGAAGTGTCACACTCCTACGTGTTGGACAGAATTAGGGGAACGTCCAGTTTTGGGTCCAGAGATGGTGGCAGAATTCGAGGAGAAGGTTGAGGTAATTCGGGCACGGTTAAAGGAGGCATCTGATAGGCAGAAGTCGTACGCAGATCTTAAGTGGAAGGAAATAGAATTTGATGTGGGAGATCAAGTGTTTCTTAAAGTGATGAGATTTGGTCACAAAGGGAAGTTAAGTCCAAGGTTTATAGGACCTTATCGGGTATTAAAGCGAGTTGGACCAGTGGCATACCAGTTAGAGTTGCCTACAGAGCTAAAGCAGATGCACGATGTGTTCCATGTTTCTATGCTACGTCGTTACCGATCGGATCCATCTCATATAGTGCCAGTTGAGGAGGTGGAGCTGAGACCAGATTTGTCTTACGAGAAGGAACCGATTCAGATCTTGGAGCGGGATGTGAAAGTGTTGCGAAGGAAATCAGTTCCTTTAGTCAAAGTGTTATGGCATAATCATGGATCGGAAGAAGCTTCGTGGGAGCCAGAAGAAGCAATGCAACAGCAATACCCTCACTTATTTTAGCCAGGTAATTTCGAGGTCGAAATTATTTTAAGGGGGTAGAACTGTAATATCTGGGATTTATGGCTTATGCATTAATGCTTAATTGTATGAAGTAGCATGTCTATGTGTATGTTGAATGTGTTTTATGAATTTCGGGAATATTAGAATATAAAAGAATGCCTTAGAAAATATTAAGTTTTAAAGTTTCAAAGAGGGAGTTAAGCCTGATAGGCCTTAAGAAAATTAGTAGGGGAAAAATGACACAAAAATGGGCTTGTGTAAGTGGCTTGGAGGTGCCATTTAGGGCCATGGTAGGTGACGCCATAAGCTGTGAGGAAGGGCTCAGGTTCGAGCAACGTGGGAAGCAAATGGGAGTTTTATTTTGCTGCAAGGAGAAGAGGTGTTGGACGGCAATGGGGCACCGAGTGGATGAGTATAGATCAAGTCAAATTCCTTTTAAAATTTCGGCTAAAGTGAAGGATAATTGATGATTTAGTTGAATTAATTTTAGTTGTGTAAAGAAGAGAGAAAATAGGGGATTGGATAGAGGGAGTAGGAGTTGGCCGGCCAAGGGAGTCTTTGGTGGCAAATTCGGCCAAGTTAGTAAGGGAGGATAGCCGAATTTCACTAAGCATTCTAGCCTCCCTTTCGTTTACTCTTTTCTCTCCAAAGCTATCACTTTTCTCTTCTTTTTCTTTTATTTATTCTAGCTGAAATCTTCTTCTCCCTAAAGACCACCATTGCCGATTCTTCCTAACTCCCATACTCTTCCATTGATGTCGAATCTCCATCATCAACCTTCTCTTCTTCTGAAAGTTCACTCAAAAGCCGAATATTCAAAGTGGTTCTAGCCGATTGTTCAGTAGATCCAAAAGCCGAAACCTATCGATCACTACCTAGTCTATATCGCCGAATACCTCTGTAGATTTAAGGGTGGTGCCGACTCACACTGACATTAGAGGTAAGATCAAGTGGTATTCGATTTCTCTCCTTTATCTTCTAGATTAATTGAAACTGGGAATCTAATTCCATCATTGTTTTTGGCCGAAATCTTAAGGAGTGATATCGAGATTCTTATTATAGTCGACCATAAGGAGGAAATCTTCGGGATTTTAAAGTTCTAAGGTAAGTCATGTATTCGGCCAAAGGTCATTTATTGTGATTTAATGTTAGAATTGGATCTAACATGTACTCTGTAGGATTTCGACATCTTCATAGCCAAGAGACCACTTTTGGGATTTAAAATCGCAAGGTAAGTGAACCTGAACATTCGGCCAAGGCCATACTCAGTGATTTGGATCTGCTCCTTATTCGTTCTAAAGCCGAAACTAACTAGTTAAGTGATTCAGTGTCCAGCCGATTGCAGGAGGGAACATCACAAAGTTTCGGGATTTGAGTAGTAATCAAATCGGCAGCAAGGTAAGGATTTGGTCATGATAATCCTTCGGGATTTGGTTATATAGCCGAATAGGCTTTTGCTAAAATACTAAGTGAAGACCGAATGTAGGAACTAAAGATCTAGAGCGTTAGGTCGGGATTTCCGAGATTTCAGTGAACTCATTAAGTAAACCAGGTGTGTAGCTCCACACTAAATCTTAATAGATTTATGGTAATGTTTTAGTATACGTGTTAATGGAAATATGAGAACATGGTTTAAGGTACCATATAATGGTACATAATATTCAGGTACATAATCTCTAATATTACGTTAATAAATGTTACGAACATGTGGAATATGGCACGTATGTGAATATTGATAAGAATGTGGAATAAGGAAAATGGCATGATATTTGCATGATTTGTATGACATGGGGCATATGGGTGATTATGAAAGGAAGTGATCTCCGTGGTTTTTACCACAATATCTCGTGACTTCGGTCACATAATCTGAATGTGGTGACTTATGTCACAAAATATTATCTGGTGGCTATGCCACAAATTTATAAAGGCGATGTGCTAGTCGTCTGCAGCGACTGCCTTCGATGATGTGTAGCGGATGGAGGGTCGATTTAGTAATCCCCACGATGTGATGGCAGGTACGGGTGATGTGTAGCGGATGGTTATCTAGGTTTGGGTTTGGGATTTGCATCATTTATATTTGCTTTAGATGTATGTGTATGATCTGATATGCCTGAATCGTTGGGACTTTGTGTTGGCTGTTGCACACTGAGTCTGTTTGACTCACCCCGTTGTGGGATATCTTTTCAGGTGAGACTCAGTAGATGGACCGGGTTGGCAGGAGCTTAATGGTGGCCATGCTCAGCTTAAAGTTATTTTATTTTGAGACTTTATTTCTAAGTTTGGATTTATTTCGGGTTTTCTTTGATGTAATAAGGCCAGTAGTATGATACGGTTTTAAGCATGCACTTTAATTATTTTAGTATGATACGATTTGTATCAAATTAAAGTTTAAGTAACTTTTCTTAAAAATAAATTTGTAAATGTTTTGACACCTCAAGATCAACGGTTTTCAATTTAACATCAAACTCTAAAAACTCAGGTAATACTTTTAACTTATTGATTTCAAGTACAAATAAATATATATTGTTTTAATAAAATCTAGTCTTCAAAACCACCCAAGTTTCCCAAAGTAACAAACGAATTTTGAGAATGTTTTACTCAAGGAACATACCAGATTCGATCAAGTCTCGTGGGCCGGGTTTGGGGTGTTTCACAAAGCTTAGTCACTTATACAAGCCAAATGTACCTATTTTCATGCAACCAAATTGCACCTAACACAAGCATATCCAAACTAGATCATCATAATAAATAACCATACAACCAATATGTCTAAAAGGCACCTCATTCACAACAAACAAACTTGATTAAACATTTGCTAAATTTATCCATAAATAAATCAACCAATTTAACAAATTATATACTACATTTCCATAATGTTCACATACCATGTTTATACTCACAAACCCCAATATGACCATTCACACTAATCATCAATACCTTAGCAAATTGACCATATGCCAACAACACCCAAAGCTACCAAAACTAGCCATTTAACAACTCAATGTAGTATCTAATTCCATACCAAATTATCATTTCATAGCATGCATTATATTCATCATTTCAACTACCATCATTTAAGTACTTAAATGCAAAAAAAAAAAAAAAACCCATTAAAATACCATACATACATGATAACATAACAACTATTTCATTACCCAAAATACCACATTTACAAGCCAAACATAATGGTTAATATCATCAACGAGGAATATATACATGCCATTATAACAACTACCAAAGCATCAAAATCTACCAATAAAATTTTGGATAGTGTGATAAATCTCTGACTAGCTTCCAAATCGGTTGAGTTTCCGATAATCTGTAAAATAAGAGAAAGAAAACCACATAAGCAATGAATTCTTAGTAAGCTCGTATAAACTTTAAAATGAAATAATCCATTTCAATAAGAACTTTATAAGTTGTAAATAATCCTATACTAATGCCTCAAGATTTATCAACTATATAACTATCAATTCCCAAATAAATAGGTTCACTAACATTCTGAATAATTTCCATTTATATCATAATGTGGCCTCACAAGTTGAATTACATAATCATCAGTCTTTTCTTAAAACAATGAACCATTTCCTTTACTTACTTACAAATCCATTTACTTAGCATAAATTTAATTATGTTATTAACTCACAAATTAGTGTATTTATTCATGACATAAGTAAATTCACATAAATCATAAGTAAATTTCCTTCCTTACGAATAAGTCCTTTAACTTGACAATTCATTTATTTCATCACATTACATCTGTTAAGTATGACTCCTATTTCAGTCAAATTTGAGAAATAATCTTCTAGTTAAACTTTGTTTATTTGTTTCAATCAAACACTGATTAGTTTAGATTATGTTATTATCATTTGACCTATGAATTTAGCCTATAAATAGGCTCTTTTACAACCTTAGAAAACACACCCATTAGATATTAGAACTCATAACACGTTTAGAGAATTTTGTGTTTACTTTTTAAGGATTCTTTATTTTCAGGTTTTCGGGGTTTAGTTTTTATCTCCATCTTTTGTACTCTTCGTTCTTTTGCCATTATAGTAAAATTATCTTTTCCCGTGGTTTTTATCCTCTTTGGAGGGGTTTTTCCACGTCAAATTTGTGTGTTCAATTTCTCAATTTATTATGCTATTTTTTTACTTGTTGCTTAATCGGGTCAATCCTAACAAGTGGTATCAGAGCTATTTCAATTTTCATATATTAGCCCGTTCAGAGGTGGCAGCAACAAGGTTTGAAATTGAGAAGTTCGATGGTGAGACAAATTTCAATCTGTGGCAAGTTCGGATGATGGCAATTCTAGTTCAATCTAGTTTGAAAAAGGTTGTTACCGGGAAAAAGCCTGAGAATCTAAATAAAACAGAATGGGAAGAGCTTGATGAAAAGGCTTTGTCTGCAATCCAGTTGTGCCTCGCGAATATGGTATTGCAGGAGGTATTAATGGAAAAGACCTCACCTGCCTTATGGAAAATGTTAGAAACTCTTTATGCGACTAAATCTCTGGCTAACCATTTAGTGTTGAAACAACATCTATTTACGTTTCACATGAATGAAGGTGAGCTTTTTAGAGATCACATCAGTTAATTCATTACTCTTTTAAATGATTTAAAGACGTTGATGTTCATATTGATGATGAAGATCAAGCTATGCTATTATTGTGCTCTTTACCCTCTTTATACAAGTCTTTCAGGGAGACCTTGATTTATGGCAGAGACAAACACTCGTTCGAAGATGTGAAGGGTCATTTGTTGAGTAGAGACAAACTTAACAATGAGCTTCATTTGGATAGCAAGGCAGATAGGCAAGCTTCCGTTTTGATAGCATCAAAGAAATGAGACAAAAGGTGTCGCTATTGTAAAAAGTTAGGTCACGTCAAAGCAGATTGTTATAAATTATGAAAGAAAAAAGCTGCTGAGAGTAATGAGAAAGATGTAGCTGGTGCTAATTTGGCTGATGAAAGCAGTGATGATTTCTTGTTAGTGTCAACGAGCGATAACTCCAAGCTCACGTCCGAGTAGGTTCTAGATTCGGGATGTTCTTTCCACATGTGTCCCAATAGAGAATGGTTCTCCACATATAGTTCGGTTTAAGGTGGAGTTGTGTGCATGGGAAACAATTCATCTAGTAAGGTAATTGGTATTGGTACGGTTAAAATTAGGATACACGATGGGATGATTAGGACACTCTCAGATGTTAGGTGTGTACCTGATTTACGAAAGAATATCATCGCCTTGAGTATTTTAGATTTGAAAGGATGCAGAATCAAGGTCGAATCGAGTGGCATTAAAGTATCTAGTGGAGCTCTCGTTTTGTTAAAAGGTAAAAGAACTGGTAGTCTTTATATTCTAGAAGGTTCTACAGTGACCGGTGAAATCGGACGTCCCTCGTCCGTTATAGAGTCGAAGTCAACTCGTTTGGAACAGAGGAAACTTGGTCATAGGAGGGAAAAATGTATGACTGTTTCGTTGAAGAGAGGTTCTCTTTTGGATGTAGGTTTTGAAAAGTTAGGGCACTGTGTTCGTGAAAATCAAACCTGGGTTAGTTTTGATTTGGCAGTGTACAAGTCGAAGATTAGAAGTCTTCCAATTTCTAAGCACAAATTTGACTCAATTAATTCCCTGCATGGTTGAAGATAGGCTCGTGGTAGGATTTGGCAAAGATGGCATTGTGGAAATATGAGTCAAGGTGGAGATTTGTTAAGTATGACTCCTATTTCAGTCAAATTTGAGAAATAATCTTCTAGTTAAATTCTAATTATTTGTTTCAATCAAAAACCAATTAGTTTAGATTATTTTATTATTATTTGACCTATGAATTTAGCCTATAAATAGGCTCTTTTACAACCTTAGAAATCACACCCATTAGATATTAGAACTCATAACACATTTAGAGAATTTTGTGTTTACGTTTTGAGGGTTCTTTATTTTCGGGTTTTCGGGGTTTAGTTTTTATCTCCATCTTTTGTAGTCTTCGTTCTTTTACCATTATAGTAAAATTATCTTTGCCCGTGATTTTTTATCCTCTTTGGAGGGGTTTTTCCACTTGAAATTTGTGTGTTCAATTTCTCAATTTATTCCGCTATTTTTTTTACTTGTTGCTTAATCGGGTCGATCCTAACAACATCTCAACTATGCATTTATCATTTCATTACTTATTCTCACCCATTTCATTTGCATACACATAAGACATAAACATAACATTAACTATAGCCACAAGTTAGTGCATTTAAACATAACCCTTTTAGAATCAACTTCATGATAAACCATTTCATAATAAATTACATACTTTGATTCTTACCACTTTTTCATTAACATAAGCATCTTTTCTTTTGGCCATTTACTATCTCAATGCATAACAGCTTAGCAATATCATCATAGGGGAAGATAAGGTATATAAACATCACATCACATAAATCATACTTTTCATAATCATGAATATTCATACTTTGATCATCAACAATTCATACCTTTTCATAGGTTCTTAACTTAGCTTTCGATACACGTACCGTTCTTTCTCTTTTAATGCCTATTGAACTAGTAACTTGACTTGGATAATCAGGTAACTACACCATACCAAGGGCATCATAGGTGGATAATAGGGGCACCAAAGTGCAATTAGGAGCACGAATGTGCGATTAGGGACACCGAAGTGCAAACAGGGGAATAGATGTGCATTGAGGGGTACCGAAGTACAAACAGGGGTACATAAGTGTAATCAGGGGTACCGAAGTACAAAAAAGGGCATGTAATTACAATTAGGGGTACCCAAGTACAAACATGGGCACATATGTCCAATCGGCGGTACTGAAGTACAAATAGGGGCAATTAGGGGTATTGAAAGGGGCATGTAAGTGCAATCATTCAATAATTAACTATGAACATTTGATTAAAGAACTATATTATAAAAATGTAAGTAGAAATTTATTTATTTATTGAAACACCATGAGCTTATCTGGCTAAATTACAGAAATGTCAAAATACAGGGAAATTTTGGTAATTTTCCATTCTCCTTGATTTTTCACCCAATCTTGACCTAAGTTAATAATTTCATTCAATATATTAATTTAGACAGTAAAACAATTTATTTTATGCAATTTAGTCATTTTTATCATTTTTTACAAAATTGCCCTAAAAGTTTTACTTTTATTCAATTTAGTCCCTGGGCCTAAAACATGCAAATTAACCATTTTTACCCAAAATTGAGCTTAGAAAAATACTTATGGTATCAAATATAGCCCATTATTGAAATAATTTTACATCAAATCCTTGTACTATTACTATTTTAAAAATTTAGTCCCTAATCAGAAAATTCATCAAAATCACATAATAAAATACTTTTAAATATAAACCAATATTTCAAATTCATCATTTAACATAAAAAAAATCACAAGGCTCATCAATGGCAACATTCAATATATTTAACAGTTTCAAAATCGAATGTACGGGCTAGTTGGACCTAATTGCAACGATATCAAAAGCATAAAATTAAATGAAACAGGTGAAAAACGGACTCACATGCATCCATTAAAGCTTGGCCAAAGCTTGAAGGTTCTGCCTTTTTGTTTGGACTAGAATGGTGAAGAAGATGAATGAGTCATCTTTTAATTTCTTTTTTTTTTTTTATAATAATAACATTATAACATAATATAATGTTTTTATAAATTAATAAATATCATTTTTTTAACTAAACAACCCCACTAATCGTCCACCAAATTAAGAATGGGTAATTTACCGATTAAGGCCATCCAATTATAGTTCTTTAGTCAATTTAACACCTTTAAACTATTAGCGATTGGCTTTTTTAACTTTTACGATTTAATCCTTTTTGCTTAATTAACTATCGAAACATTAAAAATTTTCAACGAAACTTTAATACCACCTTAATGACACTCCTTAAATATTTATAAAAATATTTATGACTCGATTTGTAGAAACGAGGTCCCGATATCTCTTTTTCTAAACCCATTTGACCTTAGGCTCTTACCACTTGAACTTAATAAATCACTTAAAAAAATAAATTATCAAATTAAAAACCTTTTTAAAACCATATTTGACTCATAAATATTAAATAATAATATTTACAAACTTATTCGTTGGATTTGGTGGCCCAAAACCATTGTTTCCGACACCCCTAAAAATCAGGCTGTTACATAATTTGCTCATTTTTAGTAGGGGGAGCAAAATGTAATCCGACTATTAGTACAAGAGGCCTCCATAATATTTTTGTAACAACCCTTACCCATGTCCGACGTCGGAATAGGATACGAGGTGTTACTGTACTTAACTTTACTTGAAATTTGTATTATCGGGCTATAAAATTTCATTCCATCTTAAAACTTTTCTTTCTTACTAGTAACATACTTTTCATGGGCCTATGAGGCCTTAAACATACTTCTGGAAGGTTCTGAGATTCAACTGGAAACTTTCGAGCTCCTTGGAAAATTTTGCCTAAACAGGGGCCACACATTTGTGTTGTCCAAGGGACACGCCTGTGTGCCCCTAAGACATGCCCGTTTTCGACACCCGTGGTCGACATTGACTTATTTCACACGACTGAGCACACGCCCGTGTCTATAACGGCCTAGACACGGCAGTGTCTTCTACCCGTGGAGCTCTCTGTTTATGACGTCATCAAACCCTTAATGGCACACCCCCGTGTGTCTACCCGTGTGGACAATTATAAGGCCATTATCCAAGCCAATTGCCACCCTGAAGCATAAACACACTTATACTATCTCAAACAACTCAATTATTACATCCATTACAATAGCTTAAATGCATAAACTTATCATTATAAAAAGGTATATAACTTAACAAATATTGACCAATTTCTAATGGCCATATACAAAAGAATGCATAATCCTACTAACCAAGCCTTTAGCGCACAATATGACATGACCAAAATGATCAAACACCTACACATGCCATAGACTCAAAAGGTTTTGCACTCACTTATACCTAACATGATAGCTTGACAGTGTGATAGCATCTTCGGTGATCTCCAACCCGAGTTAGTATAAAACCCTACATGATATGAGAAAGGAAGGGGAGTAAACTATAAAGCTTAGTAAGTGTGTATGTAAATAATAAACAATTTATCACCTTGCTTTTAAAAATCCTTATTTTGAGTTCTCAAGATAATGCCATCATTATTGCATAATCTTTTTTTCAATTCACTTATATTCATCTTGAGCTGTCTACTCGAGTTATAGTCACTAAATTATTTTTATCTGCTTAAGATCCGCTAATTTTACTTGAAACTAGACTCACATATATTATTACCATAAAATTTCCAGAATTTTCGGTTTAGCCAATTAGTACAGTTTATTCTTTAAAATCTCCCCTATTTCGTTGTCCGACAGTTCTGACCCCTTTTCACTAAAAATAAATTTTCTTGTAGTAGAGAACTCGAATAATGTTCCCTTTTGTTTTTATTGAGAATAGACTCGTTAAGAAATTAATGGTCTGTTTGTTTGCAGGAAAACATTTTCCGGAAAATGTTTCCCTGCTTTTACGGTGTTTGGAAGCTAATTTGTAATTATTCAACTTTTGTTTTTTTTAACACAATTACGAATAATTTATTTGACTTTAGTTATTTTCAATTTATGACGGTTAATATTGCAACTTAATAATTGAGTATTATTATATATTTAATTTGATTTATTTATTTATAAATAAATCATTGCAATATATGTAAAAATAATTTAAAATATTAAAATTTATTAATATGTATAAAAAAATTATTAATATATGTAAAAACAGCTTTTCCGGAAAATATTTTCAGGAAATCTACCAAACAACAGAAAATATTTTACACAGATTCATCCAAACACCAGAAAATATTTTCAGTAAATCATTTTCCAGAAAAGTAAATCATTTTCCAGAAATCATTTTCCGAAAAACATTTTACTGGCAAACAAACGGAGCCTAAAGAATGTAAATTTTACCCCTTGATTGTGTTTGTAATATTTTTAATGAATTTCCCAAGTCAGAACAAGGGATTCCGAAATCATTTTGACCCGGTCCCACTAAAATCCAAATATCTCATCATATGAAATTATTTTGCTTATTCTATTTCTTTTGTGCAAAAATAGACTCCATAAGCTTTAATTTCATATCCTATTAAACTTCTAATTCATTTTCCACCATTTTTTGGTGAATTTTCAAATTGATACAACTGCTGCTGTCCAAACTGTTTTGGTGCTAGCTTTACTATATCATGTTTTCTTTGTATTAATTCACATTTACACACTTATAATGTAACAGTCCGATTTAGACCCTAGTAGGAATAGTGGTTTTGAGACCACAAATCCGAGGTCGGAATAATATTTTAATGTTATTTTTGGTGTTGATTATATGTGATATAGCTTGTGTGAAAATTCTGTGTGGTAATTTTATCGACTGTGTGCCGAATTAAGAGAAAGGACTTAATCGCGTAAAGTGTAAAATGCTGTGTGCTGATTGTTAAGTGCTTAATTGTGGTTATCTTTATAATAGGGAGGCCTTATGAGGCAATTAAACCAAGTTTTAAGGTAGTGGGTGGAAATGGTCAACTATGACCTTGATGATTATATGTTTTAAATATTAATTGAAAAGGGCAAATTAGTAAAAGAGTATAATATTATGTTAAATAAAATAAAAGCTTGAAAATAAGCCATTTTCTATCATCCCTTTCACCGAATATTAAAGAGAGAAGAAGGGTTTAAAGTTTTGGTATTTTCGGCTAGCAATTGGGTCAATTCAAGGTTAGTTTTTGTTCGGTTTTTGATAATTTCTACGTTTCTGTAAACGTTGCTTTGTACTCTACAAACCCATGTTTCAATTTTGTGAATTGATGATGTTTTTGTGATGAGCCATTGATGAATGCTTGAGCTATGTGTTAGTTGATAATGAAATATGAAAACTTGGTATTGGGTTAATATAGTTTGTATTTGGATTTTTGATGAAATTGAGTAATTTGGGTTAAATTGAGAAAAGTGTAAATTTAAGAACTAAAATGTGAAATAAATGAAATGTGTGGGCTTGTATGAACACAAGGAAAATTCGGCTAGACTTATGTGAAAGGAAATTATGTGAATTTGATGATTTTATAAATTAAGGACTAAAGTGTCAAAATATGAAAATGTGAGGGCTATTTTGTAAAATGCCCTAAATATGTGTGTGTGGACTAAATTGAATAAATTGGTGATGGAATGGATTGAATTTGAATGCGTATAGTCCAAGAAAGGAGAGGTTCAGATCGAGATCGAGGCAAAGACAAAGTGCTCGATTAATCGACCGTTTCGGTATTTCGAAGTCCGAGGTAAGTTCGGACATAATACGTGTATTTAACTATGTTTAATGTTATGAGATGAATGATATGATATTATTGAATTGTGAATGCTATGTGAGGGTTTAAGTTATGTGGCAAAAAGTGTGCGTATTTGGAAATGTGACCGAGATGATTAGCACTGTGTGTGCGAAATAATATAAGTTTCGGCTTTGTGGTTGGCACTGTGTTTACGATACTAATTTAAGATCGGTTTGATATGGATGCACTATGTGTGCGATGATAATTAAGCTTCGGCTAACTATTTGGGCACTAAGTATGCGATTGAATCGAAGAAGAGACAAAAGTTGATCGAAATGAAATAGTGAGTATTGAGTAGCAAATGTAATTGACAACTAAGTGTTGGCTAAGGTACGTTCGGAACCTATGTGGTGGATGAAACTATGAATGAGTTATGGAAGGTTGATTGAACATATTAGTTTTGGATGATATGATATGTGTGATTATGAAAAAAATCTATGTGATGGTTGGTTTTAGTATAATGATTTATGTTACGAACTTACTAAGCTTTTGAAAGCTTACTGTGTGATTGTTTCTCTGTTTTACAGTGTCAGTAAAGCTAGCTCAGATCTGGGAATCGTCAGCATCTCTGTCACACTATCAACAAGCTATTTTGGTACTTTTAGAAAGATGTATATAGTTGAAATATGGCATGTATAGGCTAGAAGTTATAATATGTCTTGAAATGTTCAATCCTTGCCATGTGATTTGGCTTGGAAGTTGAATGATGTAGAATTTATGAATGAGCTATGAATATGGTATATTTCATGACTTTGTGGATTATGAAAGATGTGGTTTGAAGATGAATTATGGCATGAATTACATAATGCTTAATATATATTTTGAGATACACAATTGTTACTTTGAATGGACTTATTGTGATAATATTAGGCATGGAAGTAGATGGTAATGTTGATGATTATTTGGTGCATGAAATGGTATGTTTGAATGCATTAATAAGCATGAATTGGTATTGTATTAAAGCTTGTTGGTTGACCTTTGTGTGGGTGGCAAATTGGCCTTGCAAATGGCTTATTTTGCATACATGGCTAAGAGACACGGGCGTCTGTCTCTGCCGTGTTGTTTAAGGATCACTTTTAGTTGTGTCTGGACAGGGTACACGGCTGAGGCCCATGGGCGTGCATGGTGGACGTGTGATCAAGTCAGTAGCTAGCCTAGTAACACACGGCCATGATACACTGGCGTGTCTAGTGGTCGTGGGGATAAGTCACTATGCATGCTCTGTTTTGACAAGGCCTAGACATATAGGTGTGTCTGGTAGCCGTATGAGGTACACGATCTGATTGCACGGGCGTGTGACCTAAACAGTATTGAAGAATGTTTGAAATTCTAAAAACTTTCATAATTTCTTGGTTTAGTCCCGACCTCTTTCTAACATGAGTATAAGGTCTCGTAGACTTAGATAAGAGACTATATGCTCGTATTTGAGTATGATTAATTGATGATTGACTTTGTGTCGTGAAATGGATGTGAAAGGTTTCGGTTGTCTGGTAATGCCTCTTAACCCTATTCCGGCGACGGTTTCGGATTAGGGGTGTTACATATAATACTAAAGCATATCCATAGTTAGCCATGCCAGTAGCTAGTCATCATCAAATATTTATAAGCCATTCATTGGCCCATTCAACTCACACATCAACAACAATATAAGTCTCAAATGCTTGGGCTTACTTACTCATACTTGTTCTTACTCATCACATGTTACATAATAATTTCATACTTGTATTATAATCATGGTACCTGTATCACTTAATCACGTAGATTAGTACATTTTGCTAATGCAAACATAAACTCAATTCTCATCCTTCTTAACTTGAATAATGCTCTTAATCAACTTTGAGTAACTTAACTTACTAATATCATTACTGTAGTGAAATCCAATTTGGTGCCTAAAGCTTGATGTAGAGCTTTCCAAAACTGAGATGTAAACCTTGGATCCCTATCTGAAATAATCGATACCGGAACTCCATCCAACCTTACAATTTCTGCCACATACAATTTCGCTAACTTTTGCAAAGAATAGTCAACCGGAACTGGAATGAAATGCGCGGACTTTGTCAATCGGTCCACTATCACCCATACCGAGTCCTTCTTAGTAGGCGTAAGGGGAAGCCCACTAACGAAGTCCATGGTGATTCTCTCCCACTTCCACTACGGAATCTTTATCAGCTGAAGCAATCCAGACGGAACGTGGTGTTCAGCCTTAACTTGTTGACACGTTAAGCATTTCCTTACAAATTCGGTAACTTCCCACTTAAGACCAGGCCACCAAAATTGTTCCCTTAGATCTCTATACAGCTTACTACCTCCAGGATGCATAGCATAAGGGCTACTATGCGATTCTTGAAGAATTCTCTGCCGTAACTCCTTATTCTTCGGCATGCAGACTTTACCTTTGCAACACAATACTCCATCGCTGTTAACACCATAATCCTCTAACTCCCCATTTTGCACTTGCCGCAACTTAGCACTTAAATCATCGTCTGCCAACTGTCCTTCTTTCACCTCATTCAACCATGTCGGCTTAACTTGCAACTCTGTTAACAAACTTCCATCGTCATACAAGCTAAGATGTGCAAACATCGCTCTTAGATTCGACACTACTTTCCGACTTAGGGCATCTGCCACTACATTTGCCTTGCCCGGTGATACTCTATAGAACAATCGTAGTCCTTCAATAACTCCACCCACCTTCGCTGTCTCAGGTTCAGCTCTTTCTGAGTCAACAGATACTTAAGGCTCTTGTGGTCTGTGTAGATCACTGGCTTTTCTCCATAAAGATAATGCCTCCATACCTTAAGAGCAAAGACCACTGCTGCCAACTCGAAATCATGCGTCGGGTAGTTCACCTCATGTGGCCTCAATTGCCGAAACGCATTAGCGACTACCTTCCCGTCTTGCATTAGAACACATCGTAATCCTGTGTGAGAAGCGTCACAGTACACCATGAAATCCTTCCCTACCTCAGGCTGAATCAAAACCAGAGCTTCAGTCAAAACCCTCTTAAGCTTCTCAAAACTCTTCTGTTGCTTATCTGTCCATACAAACGGTACCTCCTTTCTCAACAACTTTGTCAAAGGTGCAGCTATTGATGAGAACCCTTCTATAAACCTTCTGTAGTGGCCTGCCAATCCCAAGAAACTACGAACCTCAGCCACAGACTTAGGTGGTTTCCAATCCAACACTGCCTCAATCTTCCTAGGATCCACCCTTATCCCTTCTGCAGACACTACATGCCCTAAGAATGAGACCTCCTTCAGCCAAAATTCACACTTTCTGAATTTGGCATAAAGCTTCTTCTCCCTTAAAACTTGCAACACCACTCGGAGATGCTCATCATGTTCTTTCTCAGACTTGGAATACACTAGGATGTCGTCGATGAACACAACGACGAACCGATCCAAGTAAGGTTGAAAAACCTGATTCATCATATCCATGAATGCGGCTGGGGCGTTTGTCAACCCAAACGGCATTACTAAGAACTCATAATGCCCGTATCTTGCCCGGAAAGCTGTCTTATGGATATCTGCTTCCTTCACCTTAAGCTGATGGTATCCAGACCTTAGATCTATCTTTGAAAACACCCCAGCCCCCTTAAGCTGATCGAACAAGTCGTCTCTCCTTGACAAAGGGTACTTGTTCTTGATGGTCAGCTTGTTCAACTGACAATAATCTATGCACATGCGCATAGTTCCGTCCTTCTTCTTCACAAACAAGACCGGTGCTCCCCACGGAGACACACTGGGTCGGATAAACCCACGGTCAAGCAACTCTTGAATCTGAGCCTTAAGCTCAACCAATTCTTTTGGTGCCATTCTGTACGGGGTAATTGAAATGAGAGCTGTACCTGGCAGTAAATCAACTCCGAACTCCACCTCCTTGTCTGGGGGTATTCCAGGTAACTCCTCTGGAAAGAAATCTACAAATTCCCTTACTGTTCTAACTCTGCTAACTCCCTCTTCTTTTACATCTAACGCACTGACGAAAGTCAAAAGTGCCTTGCACCCTTTTTGCACCATCTTTCCAGCCTTTAGTGCGGAAACTACGTTAGACAAGTAGTTTCTTCTTTCTCCTATCATAATTATCACGTTAGACAAGTAGTTTCTTCTTTCTCCTATCATAATTATCTCCTCATCCTCCGGGGTCCTTAACTCCATTAGCTTAGCTGCATAATCCAATATAGCCTGATGTTCCACTAGCCAGTCCATGCCAAGTATAAGATCAAATTCTCCGAAAGGTAGTTCCATCAAGTCGGCAGGAAATACCACTCCCTGAATCTCTAGAGGTACACTCCGAAATATCTTGTTCACCACTACAGTTTGACCTAACGGGCTTACTACAGTCATCTCTCTATCAGACAGTTCAGAAGCTATGTCTAGTGTTTCAACTACTCTACATGCAACATAAGAGTGGGTCGAGCCAACATCAATTAAAGCAAAGTAAGGCTTGTCAGCTATAAAGAACATACCGGTTATAACGTCCGGTGCGTCTCCATCCTCCCTCCGGCGGACTGTATACACCAGACCTGACTGTCTTACCTCTGTATTCCAACACCTCTTGTAACACCCCTTACCCGAGACCGTCGCCGAAGTCGAGTAAGAGGCATTACTTTACTTGACTACAAGTTCTGGACATAAAAATTAAAAGCTGTCAAACTGCATCATGCCGAATGATTTGACCATAACTCGGGTTATAAAACTCGAAATTTAGTTTCGTAAATTTTTCTTGAAACTAGACTCATGTAGGTTTTTACCATAATTTTTCCAGAATTTTTCATGTGGCCAATTAGTACAGTTTATTCATCAAAGTTACTCCTATTACACAGCTCGCTAATTCTGACCTGTCTTTACAAAAATGTAGTTATCTCATTGTATAATTTTCATACGCTGTTCTTATTTAAACCAATAAAAAGTAGACTCGTTAAGGTTTCTACACATATAAACCATGATTCCTAATAATTTTTGTACAATTTTTAACAATTTTTACAAAACAGAACAGTGACTCCCGAATTCAGTCAGGACAGATCTCACTAAAACTTGATTTTATCATAATATATAAATCTTTCGCCTACACTGATTGTTTCATGTAAAAATAGACACAATAAGGTTTGATATCACATCTTATTCACCTTCTAATTCAATGCACCCTATTTTTGGTGATTTTTCTAAATCACATCACTGCTATTACTGCATGCTGTTTCATTGTAATTTATGAGATACTAGTTTCTAATCAAACATACATAACTCCTAACTCAAGAATCTATTTCATTGATCACATTTTCTTAATAAAAACGTTTTAACTCCGATTAAGAATGCATAAACCTTGCCATCATAATTCATCGTACAAAACAAAACACAATAGCATTCTTAACTAAAAATTTTAGCCATATTCGCATGGCTATTTAATACAAGTGCCTTAAGAGTTCATCAAACAAGGACTAAGTCTTCCCTATACATGCCTTTGTTTAAAAAACCAAAATGGAAGGGTACCCAAATTGTAGATTGATAGTGTGAGTGGCTTTCCGAACAATCCCGATGAGCTTGCTCCTAATCTATAAAACAAAGAAAACATTTCACACGATAAGCTTGCTAGCTTAGTAAGTCCAAAATACAAACATAAAATAACCCACAATTCTCAACAATTAAAATTTCTACTATTCAACTAGTAGGCTTGCACTCGTATTTCCTATTAAGGTGTTATCATGTAAACGTAGGTACAACATTCATATACTTAAATGACCAAAATCTCTATACCACATCTTTCATCATTATACCAAGAAAACATACCATTAGCGATAGATCACTAACTCACTAGTTTACCTTGTCTTAATTAAATAGGAAGCTCATTCCAACTTTACGTACTCACCTGAGCCGTTAATTCGGTAAATTTGCTATAACTCACCTTGAACTCAGTTTGGTTTCTAGTGCGTGAAGTAATACACGGCATTTAGCCCGCTAGGCACCAAAGCCCGATAAATAACACCGGCATAAGGCCTGCTAGGCATAATCGCCCGATAAATAACACCGGCACGAGGCCTGCTAGGCGTAATAGCCCGATAAATAACACCGGCGCAAGGCCTGCTAGGCGTAATAGCCCGAATTATATCACCGGCACTAGGCCTGCTAGGCTTAAAGCCCGAAACACATTTAAGAAATCAATCGTTTCTAATATCATTTTATACAATATCACTTACTGAAAGTACTTTGGTTTATTTGCATCAACTACTCAAAATCATTCTAAAGACTTATGTACATTCGGCTATGGCATGAATACCTACTCAAGACTTATCAAACTATATCGTATAATAGGCTCATAATTAACTCTTCAATATAATTTAGTTTTAGGACTTACCTCAGTTGTCGATAAGCCGTGCAAATCGGCTACTCGATAATCTTTGTTTTTCCTCGATCTTGATCTTTCTCTTTTTGTTCCCGATCTAATTTGGTTCAACTTAAACCAATTAAACTACACTTCCATTCAATTCAAAAGCAAAATCATAAAATACATAATTTCAAAACATAAACATTTACATTCGGCATTCATCCTCTACTTTGTTCAAGTGCATTCAAATTGTTAGGGAACACTTTGGTAATAATTTCCTTGATGTGTTTTAACTTACAACTTACCTTCTTATCTATAGCCGTACCTTAACTTTATATAATTACACATATATAATCAAATACATTAGCTCAAATTCATTTTCTCTTATGGCCGAATATGCCAATTCCATACCCATGCATTTTCTTCAACATACAACCAAGTAACAAGCTAATAACCACACCTAATTCAAGCATTTAACTAATCCAATTTAACCTATGGAACACCACAATAAAATTTTCAACCCATTTGGATCTCTTCTCCATGGCCGAATGGCCCTTAGGTTCCTAGGATTCTCTATAACTCTTCCTTCCATCAATTTTACCCCTTGCACTAATTTACTTCAAGTAATCAAGTCTTAAACTTAGTTCACCCAATAATTAAACATCACATATAACAATCTTATATGGTTAATTTCATTATAAGGGTATGGCCGAACATCAAAACACAAGAAGAGATGTTTTCATGAATATCCATCCTATTGTTCGGCCAACTATGAGGGTACCTTCAAGCCAAAACAACCAAATCTTCTTACAAGTCCATGCCATTTCTTTTCATACCATCTAACTCATTATCAATACAAACTACAACATTAGCATCCATGGCCGAATCTCATCATACCAACATTAGCAAATTTTGCTTGTTTCAAAAGAAAAAAAGGATCAAGAACTTAAGCCATATCAAGTTCAATTCTTACCTAATCTAGTGCATGCAAGGCCGAATGGGGAAGATGAAGTTCTTCTCTTCTCTTCAAGGTAGAAATCGGGCAAGAATGAATGAAGGATGAGAGAATTGTTCTTTTGTTTTTATTTTTTTTAACATAAATTATAGCATGCTTTTCTTATAATATTACTAAAATCAATATATATAATTAAAAAGCATATATTCATAGCATGCTTTAATATAATAATGCCTAAATATCATACAAAAATAAAAAAAGAACATATATGCATGCTTGCCGTCCACCTTGTTTAAAGATGGGGAATTTGACATGCAAATCCCCATGTTTAATGGACAATTTACTTAGCCCCCCCCTTTTTTTTTATTAATGCCCACTACTTTGGTTCTTCTTGCAATTTAGACCTTTAGCGATTTAAACACTTAGATGACTAAGATTTTCCACGAGATTTTTTTTACTCTTACTAAATCACACATAACAGACATAAAACATAATATTTAAATAAATAAATAATAAAAAAAATAACTCTCAAGCTCAGTTTCGTGGTTCTGAAACCACCCTTCCGATTAGGGTCAAAATTGGTCTGTTACACCTCTGCCCGATGTTCCACGTCCTCTTCCAAAACCATTACCTCTACCAATCGAACCACAACCCTGCGATGGCTGCTGTCCACCTCTTCAAGCCTGATTAAAACCCTGACCTGTTGGTCGGCTCCCGTCGATTTTCATAGGACAGTCCTTAATCATGTGTTCCTTGGACCCGCACTTAAAGCATCCCCCTGTCTTCTTCCAACACTCTCCTAAGTGCATCTTCCCACACTGAGCACAAGTACGATATTGCCCTCCTGTAACAACCTGCTGACCTTGCGGCCCATCAACTCTAGGCCTCTTTTGAACATTCCCAGATGACCCTGCTGATCTAAAACCTCTCTATTGCCTATTCCGATCTGTATTTTGTCTCACAGAGTCCTTAATCCCTTCGGCTACCTTAGCCTTCTCCACCAACACGGCAAACTCCCGCTCCTGCTGTGGAGCTATCAACAACCTCAGGTCATCCCTCAGTCCGTCCTCAAACCGGACACATCGTTCATGCTCTGTAGCCATAATTCCTCGAGCATACCGACTCAACCTTAAGAATTCTGCCTCATACTCTGTTACGGACTTATTACCTTGAACCAGCCCCAGAAATGCCTTTCTCTATGCATCAATATAACTAGTACCAACATACTTCTTCTGATACGCCACCTTAAAACACTCCCAAGTGAATTCCTCAGCTGTAGCACCATCCCGAACTATGAGCCACCATTGATATGACTCATCGCGGAGAAGTGACACTATTCCTTTCAGTTTCTCCTCAGCAGTCAGATCCAGCTCATCCATAATTTGCTCTGTCACCTCCAACCAATACTCGGCCGTACTGGGTGCCACACCGGATACACCACGGAATACCTCAGCTCCATTGGCTCGGAGTCGCTCGGATACAGATTTTCGAGCTCCCATACCTCCACCTACTCCAGCCACCATCTCAAGAACTCGCAGCACTGACTGCGATACTGCATCATCCCCCGTCTGATCTTGATGCTCAACATTAGCAGCTGGTGGTGGGGGTGGTTGTACCTCATTTTCGGACCCTTGACCAGACCTAAAGGGTTCCGATACGGTCATTCTGCCTCTACCACGTCCTCGCACATTACGACCACGTCCCTTAGAGCTCATATCTACTATCGCGATTTAATCTAATTTAAAAAGTTTTATGCATTAGTCTTTGTTCCACTGATTACCCACGAGAAATTTTATCTAAAGGAGTTTAGTAGTGGTTCTTTCGATCATTTTAGAGTTTTCGTTTCAAGTTTTATACCCTAATTCAGAGAAGCACAATCATTCAATAGTATCTACTACACACATTCATCACTCGAACATTTTCGTCCGTTCTAATCCCAGGGGTATTTTTGTAATTTGTCCTACAGGGGTATTTTGGTAATTTTCCAAATCAGGGTATCTGGATATTTCATAAAATAGGGTTGTTGGATTTTTTGTAAAGTAAGAATATCTTAGTAAAAATCGAGGGTAGTATGGTAATTTTATAAACCAAGGGTATTTTAGTAATTTTACAACCAGGGGTATTTGGGTAATTTTGTAATTCGGGAATATTTTGGAAAAATTTTATAAAATAGTTTTTACAAATCAAAGAGGTAATTTTATAATTTTAAAAACTAAGATTTTTATAAAAAGTATGGCTAGTCCCTTTCGGGTTTTAATTAATGAATTTAGCCTATGAATAAGTCCTCTTGGTTAGGGTGAACCATCACTACGCACCAGGTAGGATTCGAGCGAAGAGGAGGTGAGTGACTAGGACTTCTTAAATACCAGGCTCTCCCTGAATCCAATCCTAGACATGCGCACAATGGTTGCCACACCCTAACTTGGTGACTTACTCACAAGTTTGTTTCATTAGGCCTTAAATTTTATGTAATTCTTGTGTTGGGGTAGCTAATCCTAGGGTTCAATAACTTAATATACTAATCTATGTTCCTGTTATTCCCACATACAAATCATAGAATAAATCATACAATAGTTAGAGGCACTTACCTGGTGGACTTCGGGTCAGAGACTTAGGTGCCATGCGAGAAAAACATGCTTATTTCACAAAAATTTTCACAAAACTTATTTGGGCTCAATTTTGAAAACATTGTAGGCTTTAAAACCCAAGGCTGAAAGCTTAAAACTGGGCTCTGATACCAAACTAAAACACCCAAAACCTGACCCATGAGCCTCGACCGAATCTGGCATGCTTCTCGAGTAAAGCACCTCAAAAGCTTGTTTATTAATTCGGAAATTTTGGGTCATTTTGAAGAGAAATTGTTTTGTGTTGTGATTAAATTGAAAACGTTGTCTTTATTGAAGTCCATATTTTATTAAAACATTATCTTCGTAATTGAAAACCATAAGTTAGAAGATGTGGCCGAATTTCAGCTCATTTGAATTTATTTTAAGAAAACTGTTTAACATATGGTTTAAAATTAATCGTTCCATAACAGAAATTTAAAAATGAAAGCATAAAACAGTTTAATAATAATGGCCTTATTACATCAAGCAAAACCCAAAAAAAATCCAAAATATTAAATATCAAAATAAAATAAATGCTGAGCTGAGCATGGCCACCACTAAGTTCCTGCCGACCCGGTCCATTTACTGAGTGTCACCTGAAAAGATATCCCACAATGGGGTGAGTCAAACAGACTCAATGTGTAACAGCCAACACAAAGTCCCAAAAGATTTAGGCATATCAAATCATACATATATAACAAATATAAATAATGATGCAATCCCGAACCCAAGCCTAGATATCCATCCTCTACACATCACCGTGCACTGCCATCACACCGTGGGATTACTAAATCGACCCTCCATCCGCTACTCACACCATCGAGAGGCGATCATTGCGATCGACATGCACATCGCCCTTATAAATTGTGGCATAGCCACTAGATAATGTGACAAAGTCACCAGATAATAATACGTGACATAAGTCACCACATTCAGATTATGTGACATGAGTCACCAGATATTGTGGTAAAAAAAAACACCAGATCACTTCCCCTTTTCATATTCACCCATATGCCCCATGTGTCATACAAACATGCATAAATCATGCCGTATTCCTTATTTCATATTCATATTCGTTACAAATTCACATATGTGTCATAACAGATATTCATAACATTATTAACATAGTAGTAGTAGGTTAACGTACCTGGATACTCTGTACCATTGAATGGTACCTTTATGCCATATTTTCCATATTTCCATTAACACGTATATTAAACAAATACCATAAATCAATTAAGAATCAGTGTGGGGCTACACACCTGGTTACTAACATTTTCACTGAATCCTGGAAAGGTCTACCAAACAAGTTGTACTCCTCCTTAAACAGTTAAAGTTAGAATCGGCCACTCAATAATCACTAAATATGGCCTTGGCCGAATGTTCATGCCCTCTTACCTTGTGGATCTAAATCCCAAAATCACTATCTGTTAATGGAGATGTCGAAATACGTACATGATCTATGTTAGATCCGATTCCAACATTTGAATAAATGGCCTTCAGCCTAAACCACACTTTTACTTACCTTGGATAACCAAATCCCGAATAATCTCTCCTAGAAGTCGGCTACACTAGAAATCCTGAAAGATCCTTCATAGTTTCGGCCAAAGAACATTAATGGGATTAGTGCCTTGATTTTCGATAGTTAGAGAAAGAAAAGAATAAGAGTTCGGCCAAGAGAGATCCTTACCAAGAGAGTGACCAAAACACAACTGATCACTACCTTCAAGAAATCGGCAAGAGAGCTTGCAGAAGAAATCGATTCAAAGAGTGACAATAAAGTGAATCTTTCGGCTTTAGGATTTACTGAACAATCGACTAGGCGTTACCTTGAGTGTTCGGCTTTGAGTGAATTTGAAAAAGAAGAATAGAAGGTTGATGATGGGGATTCGGCCACAACAAGAATGAAAAGGAAGAGTATGGGACTTAGGGAGAATCGACAATGATGAGTTTTGAGAAAGGGATATTCGGCCTTTGATGAAAAGAAAAAAAGAATGTAATTTGAGGAGTTTCGGGTTATGAAAGTGAGTAACAAAAAGGAAGAAAAGAAAAAGAACACAAGTAGATTTCTTTGGGATTTTCGGCACACATGAAGAAGATGAGAAGAGAAGCAATTTTGGCACACCTATCTTACTATCATCCAACCGAAAATGTCATCCTCCTATGCCCCATATTCGGCCAACTCCTCTTCCTTTATCAACTCCTTCTTTTTCTCCCTTTTTTTATCTTCCTTACCCATTCAAAAATAATTTAAATTAGTCCATCAATATCCTTTCACCTTAGTCGAATTTTAAAAGAAATTAACCACATCTAAAGCTTATCCCCTTGGTGTCCCATTGCCGTCCACCTCTATCTCTCCTTGCTGCAAAATAAAACTCCCTTTTTGCTTCCCTTGCTGCTCAAACCTGAGCCCTTTTACACTGATTATGGCGTTACCTCCTAAGGCTTTAAGTGGCGCCTCCTTGCCACTTTAACAAGCCCATTTTTATGTCCAATTTCCCCTACTAATTTTCTTAAGGCCTATCAAGCTTGGCTCTACTTCAAGACTTAAAATCTGATATTTTCTAAGGCATTCTCCTACCTTTTAAAGTTCTCAAAATTTATAAAACACATTCATAACACACGTAGGCATGCTACTTCATACAATTAAGCAATAATGCACAGGCCCAAAGTCCCGGATATTGCACAGTACGTGAATTCCATCTTAGAACAATAATAATAACAAGGATCAGGTCTAACTTGAAATTCGGAATAAAAAGTCGTTTCACCCTATACTCGTTTTGTTCACCACTCTCTATCACATTTATGAGATTCTCAATTCACAAAGAAAGCATCGCTTAAGCTTTTAACTTAGCTAGGACTAGTCCATCATCAAATAAGATAAATCGAGTAACCAGTACTCACAAAAATAAACAAAGATTTTCCGTTCAAGAATCTATAACCGTACTTGCTTTCCAAAAGGTAAGTCGATAATCACTCCTAGTCTTTTAACATCTCAAAACGTTCACGTTGTTTTAATTTCAGATCCTTCTGCAACGTTAAATACTTTAACCCTTTAGGATTAGGAAGCTTATGCCATTTCTTCATCGAACATACAGAATCATCCAATTCACAACACATATATAAAAGTGACCTCTCTAAATCATTAGTCGAATAGTTCTTTTTCATGTGACTTTAACCGTCTGCATGTGTAAACTACTTCTTCACATGTATTAAAACATATTCCAAGCTGTTCAATAGTACATCATTGAAAAAAAATCGCAATTTCCTTACTCAATTCAAACTGAACTCAGAACTAGAGCTTCGGTTAATAATACTTTCAACTGTTTAGAACTTCACTAACATGCATAGATCATTTGAACATCCATAAATGTGATGATTTTATCAATTAGTACATATTTAACTCGTAATAACATCATTCGATTAGAACAATCCAATAGGCATATCTCTGTATCATACTTTCCAGAATATAATTTCTTCATTCAAACTATCCGTTTATAGACTCGTGAATGCACAAATTTCATTACTATACTTGAGGATACTTTAAATACAAATAACTCAATTGAATCGAATAGCCTAGACTAGCTTCCTCTTTATCTTTGACATTGCATAATCTATGTAATCTTTAAAACATTCTGATATTTCTTTTAAAGCTGTTTTCACTTTCCAACTATTCTCATCTCTGTATACATTACTAATTATTTCATACTGAACTCTTTAGTTTCACACTTATGAACTTATTCAACATGGTTCTCGTAAAATTTTGTCATAAAGCATCACTGGTAAGGGGGTGAGGTCATAAAGCCTCTAACTTGATGCTCATAAATACACACATATGACTTAACATTCATCATTAGCGTAATATCATCATAATCACATAATTTATTTTAGACTATTTAATATGCTTATTCATTTTACGAATGTTTTCTGTCATTCACAATTTCAAACAATGAATTTACTTACTAGCATTTTTCAAATTAGAGAACGCCTTACGGGTTGAGTACCTCGTTTACTTGATGCCATAGTCCAACTATGGTCTTACACGTACACACATGTATTGCCATTGTCCAACCATTGTCTTACGTCCACAATGCCATAACCCAGTTATGGTCTTTTCACTGAAATGCCATAACCCAGCTATGGTCTTACATTCCATACTTTTCCATGGTCTAACCATGGTCTTATTTGTCAATTCAATATTGAACGATCGCACTCATTTCCTCATTAACAAAGACGTAAAACATAACATCATACTGTCTGTAATTTAACAAGTAAACATAAAATTCAACCACATTAACATACAGATTACACTTATTCAAACAAGTGTACATAATCACAAATTCCATCAATTTGTGTAAGTCTACTTATCATATTCACTTAATCAAATAGGTTGGGCACATATCATCATATGCATGCCAAGCAAATACGAATGGGCTTATCACCACATCAACTTTCATTTTATTCCACATTTCCACATTTCTCAACTCATGGTTATCTCACTTCGTACATTAACACATACATATCATGAACTTCTATCCATACCTTTCTAAGTTTAGTCTCATCACAAACACATTTCAATCACCTCAGTATCATTTTTCTAGCATTATCGAAAATAGCTCGGTTGGAAGTCATCTCTGTCTTAACAAAATAATTTTGTTAGAGCCGGTAGATATCACACTATCACGGTCTACATATAGCATGTATCGCTAGACTCTTACTCATGCTAGGTTAGTCCAAGAACCTACTAAACCATAACTCTGATACCACTAAATGTAACACCACTTACCCATGTCTGATGCCGGAACAGGATATGAGGCGTTACTGTACTTAACTTTACTTGAAACTTGTATTATCGGGCTATAAAATTTCATTCCATCTTAAAAATTTTCTTTCTTACTAGTAACAATACTTTTCATGGGCCTACAAGGCCTTAAACATACTTCCAGATGGTTTTGGGATTCAACCGAAACCTTTCATGCTCCTTGAAATATTTTGCCTAAACAAGGGCCACACGCCTGTGTTATCCAAGGGATACGCCCGTGTGCCCCTAAGACATGCCCGTGTTCGACACCCGTGGTCGACACTGACTTATTTCACACGCCCGTGTCTCCTACCCGTGAAGCTCTCTGTTTATGAACTCATCAAACCCTTAATGGCACACGCCCATTTGTCTACCAGTGTGGACAATTATAAGGCTATTTTCCAAGCCAATTGCCACCCTGAAACATAAACACACTTATAATATCTCAAACAACTCAATTATTCCATCCATTACTGCAACAGTCCGATTTATACCCTAATCGGAATAGTGGTTTTGGGACCACAAATCCGAGTCAGTAAAATATTTTAATATTATTTTCTGTGCCTTTGATAAGTGAATAAGCATGTGGTATAGTTTCGTATGCTAGTTGTCCGTTTATGTGTTTAATTTGATAAAAGGATTGAATTGCATAAAGTGCAAAACTAGCATGCTAATTGTTAAAGTGCTAATGTGTTGTGGCTTTGTAAAGGTGGAGGCCTTATATGGCAATTAAGCCATTCATAAGTTACTGGACGGCTAAGGTCAAAAATGACCTTGAACTATATGTTATAATATGTCTATTAAAAGGGTTAATTAGTAAATTGTTAAATAAAGGCTATTAAGGAAAAATCAAGGCTAAATGCTATCATCTTTTTGTGCTCTTACCACTGAAAATCAAAAAGAGGAAAAAGAAGAAAACTAGCTAGGGTATTCGGCCATTGAATTGCATGATTAAGGTATGTTTTGGCTTTGGATTTTTATGATTTTTATGTTTTTGAGATTGTTGCTTAGTTTACTATCAAGCCCATGACTCAATTTTGTGTATTGATGATATTTGTGAGTTATACCATTAATGAAACGGTAAGGTTTATGATGAGTTTAGTTGTTAAATGAAAGACATGTATTTAATGAACATGCTTTCTTGTTGAAATTTTGATGGAATGAGCTAATTAGGGCTAAGTTGATAAAATAGCAATTTGAGGGACTAAATTGTAAATTTGATAGAAATTATGGGCTTGTACGATATACATAAGCATTCGGCTAAGCATGGATGTGTGATGAATTTCTGTATTTTATGTTTTGAGAAAAATGGACTAAATTGATAAATTATGCAAATGTGAGGGTTAAGTTGTAAATAGCCTTAAATGTATGTCCTTGGATTGAATTGAATGAGTTAGTGAATATAAGGTTTAATTCTGAATATGTATAGATCAAGAACCGAAGAAAATAGACTTAGATCGTGGGAAAGCGAAAGTAACCCAGTAGCCGTTTCCATTTTCGTTAAATCGAATTCGAGGTAAGTCATTGTAACACCCCTATCCTGAGTCTGTCGCCGGATTAAGGTTAGGAGCGTTACCTGACAGATCAAAAACATTCGCAGACAAAATCATACATTCAATCATCATTCTCAGACATAATGTCCCTTAATTGGGTCCTCGAGACCTTAAGCATGCTTATCGGATACAATAGGCAGTGGCACCCCGTGCAATCTTACAATCTCCGAGATATAAAGCTCGGCTAATTTGTCAAGTGAGTAGTCAGATCTTACTGGAATGAAATGGGCAGATTTCGTTAATCTATCAACCACGACCCATATTGCATCTTTCTTTCTCGGAGTCTGTGGTAAACCAGAAACAAAATCCATTGTCACTCTATCCCATTTCCACTCAGGAATCAGAATTGGTTGCAACAACCCAGACGGAACTTGATGTTCGTCTTTCACTTGCTGACAAGCTAAACATTTTGGAACAAAGTCAGAAATGTCCCGTTTCATACCAGACCACCAGTAGTTTCGTTTCACTTGATACATTTTCGTGCTTCCCGGATGAATAGATAAACGACTGTTATGAGCTTCATTCAAGATTAACTGAACCAACTCTAGATTTCTCGGAACACAGATACGACCTCAGAATCTCAAACAATCATCAACAAATTTGATATTCAGATTCAGAATTCACCTCACACTGAGCACGTTTTCCTAGGAATTCATTATCAGATTTCTGAGCATCACATATCTATTGTAATAACAACGGTTTGGCTTTTAATTCAGCTAACATAGAACTATCATTAGATAAATCTAACTGAGCATTCAAAGCACATAATGTAAACAATGATTTTCTACTCAAAGCATCAGCAACAACATTCACATTACCCGGATGATAATCTATGACAAGCTCATAATCTTTTAGTAGCTCTAACCATCTTCTTTGACGTAGGTTCAAATCTTTCTGAGTCATCAGATATTTTAGACTTTTATAATCTGAAAACACGTGACATTTCTCACCATATAGATAATGACGCCAAATCTTTAGCGCAAACACAGTTGCAACTAACTCAAGTCGTGCGTCGGATAATTCTTTTCATGAGGCTCCAACTGTCTCGAGGCATAAACTACCACTTTACTTTCCTACATCAAAACACATCCCAGACCATTTAAGGAAGCATCACTGTACACAACAAATCTTTACCCGATTAATTTGTGTATTAACACTGGAGCTTACATTATGAGTTTTCAACTGATCAAAACTTTTCTGGCATTTATCTGACCATTCAAATCTGACATCTTTCTGAAGTAATTTAGTCAATGGAGTAGTTATTATCGAAAAGTCGTTCACAAATCTGCGATAATAACCAGCCAAATCCAGAAAACTGTGGACTTCAGATACATTTCTCGAAGGTTTCAAATTCAAAATAGCAGAAATCTTGCTCGGATCAACTCGAATCCCAGATGCTGACACAATATGTCCCAGAAAACCAACCTCGTGCAACCAGAACTCACATTTGCAAAATTTCGCATACAATTGCTTTTCTCTCAAGGTTTGCAAAACAACTTTCAAATGTTCACCATGATTAGCCTCATCACGAGAATAAATCAAAATGTCATCTATGAATACCACAACAAATTGATCTAGGTACGGTCTAAAAATTCTGTTCACCAGATCCATAAAAACAGCAGGAGTATTGGTTAGTCCAAAAGGCATAACGAAAAATTCGTAATGGCCGTACCTCATTCTGAAAGTAGTCTTCGAAATATCTGAATCTTTAACTCTCAACTGATAATATCCTGATCTCAGATCAATCTTGGAAAACACAGTAGCTCCTTTCAACTGATCAAACAAATCATCAATTGCGGGCAGCGGTATTTATTCTTTATTGTCACCTTATTCAAGCGACGATAATCAATGCACATTCTCATCGTGCCATCTTTCTTTGTCACAAACAAAACAGGAGCTCCCCAAGGTGAAAAGCTCGGTCTAGCGAAACCTCTATCAGTCAATTCTTGCAATTGTGCCTTAAACTCTTTCAACTCTATTGGTGCCATTCTATATAGAGCTATCGAAATAGGTGTAGCACCAGGCAACAATTCAATACCAAACTCAACTTCTCGAATCAGAGGTAAACCCGGTAATTCTTCAGGAAACATATCAGAAAACTCACAGACAACAGGCACTGACTCAATCTTCCATTCAAACATTTTCGAATCAATCACATAAGCGAAATATGCCTCATAGCCTTTATTCAAACAACTCTAAGCTTTCAAAACAGATATCACAGTAGGGAATCCATTTAAATCATTCGACTCAACGCGTAAAATCTCATCATTCGGACATCTCAAATCTATAGCCTTTCTTTTGCAGTTCACAACAGCATCATGCATAAATAACCAGTCCATACCCAGAATAATATCGAATTCATCAAATGGCAAGAGCAACAGATCAGCAGGTAAACAGATATCTCGAAACATTAACGGACAGTTCTTGCATACTTTGTCAACAAGGACACATTTACCTAAGGGGTTCGGTACTTTTATAGCAAACTCAGTAGACTCTACAGGCAAAGTCTTACTGAATACCAAATTCATGTATATATATGAATGCGTCCAGGGTCTATCAAAGCAATCACAGAAGTATCATAAAGAGTAAAAGTACCCGTTATAACATCTGGTGACGAAGCTTTTTCTCGATCTCGGATAGCATATGCTCTGGCTGGCGCTCTAGCTTTGGATCTGACAATGTTGTCTCTCGTAGTTCTCTGACTACAACTAACATTTCTGACATTTTTCAATGGCCTACCTCTCACAGGTGCATTATCAGATCTCAAATTACGAGCATACCGTTCGGCGGACTCAGGGCAATCACGTATAAAATGATCAAGCGATCCACATCTAAAGCAAGCTCTGTCATTTAATCTATAGCTTTTCGGGTGCCTTTTCCCACAATGTTTACATTCAGGTCTCTCGGATCGAACATTACCAACACTGGCCACAGAAGTTGCTAGAGTTTTAGAACTCATTTGTGGTCTAGGTTGATTTCTATTCGCATGTCCCACATTATCTCTGGAACGACTCTGGTTATCTCTGAATTTCTTCGAAGATGACAGAAATGATTTGCTTGAAAATCTTTTTTCTCATATCACGGGCTTCGCATTTAGCTTTTCTCTCATCTTTCCCTAGTACCTCAGCTTTGCAAGCTCTGTCAACCAGTATAACAAACTCTTTTATTTCAAAAATCTCGACTAACAGACGAATGTCTTCATTAAGGCCATCTTCGAACCTTTTGCACATTATAGCTTTAGATGATACACATTCTTGAGCATACTGACTCAGTCTCACAAATTCTCATTCATATTCTGTAACAGACATACGGCCCTGCTTTAGTTCCAGAAATTCCTTTCGTTTCTGATCAACAAATCTCTCACTGATATATTTCTTTCGGAACTCGATCTGAAAGAAGTCCCATGTAACTCGTTCTCTCGGAACAACAAAAATCAGAGTTTTCCACCATTGATATGCTGTATCTCAGAGTAATGATACAACACATTTTATACATTCTTCTGGAGTCAAAGACATTTTCTCAAATACCCAGATCGTGTTTTCAATCCAGAACTCAGCCTTTTCAGCATCATCATCTTTAGTTGCTCAGAATTCTTTGGCCCCATACTTACGGATCTTGTCAACAGGAGGCTTATTCAACAGATTCGGATGCATAACCGGTGGCACACCCGTAGTCTAAGGGGGATTAACTAGAGGCGGGAGCAGGCGCATTACTTTCTACGTCGTCAGCTACGGCTCTTTCGGGATCACATTTATACGTCAGGATTCATCACACTATCACAATTTAGATATATGGCATGTATAGCAAGACTCTGACACGTTACGTTAGTTCGAGAATTGGCTAAACCGTAGCTCTGATACCAACCAAATGTAACACCCCTATCCTGAGTCTATCACTAGATTAAGGTTAGGAGCGTTACCGGACAGATCGGAAAAATTCACAGACAAAATCATACATTCAATCATCATTCTCAGACATAATGTCCTTTAATTGGGTCCTCGAGACCTTAAGCATGCTTATAAACCGAGTCGGGACTAAACTGAAACACATACGAAATTCCATGGAAATTTGAAATTTTTCTAAAATATAGGGGAGACACGTCCGTGGGGGGAGACCGTGTGCCCTCCACGGCTTCTATACACTCTCGTGTAACCATCCGTGTTTATACTAACTATACCAACACGGTCATTAGGCACGCCTGTGTGCCATGGCCGTGTACTTTTAGGCCATATACTGACTTCCCCACCACAGCCACCAAGCACGCCCGTGTTGAGGCCATGTATTTTTATGTTAGCTACTGACTTATACACCACGGCCAGATGACACTCCCGTGTCGAGGCCGTGTGATTTTATGTTGCATCCTACCAATTTACCCATGGTTTAAGGCACGCCCGTGTGCCACAACTGTGTGACATTATAGGCCATTTACAAGGCCAAAATGCCAACCAAAAAGGTTGATACCTATAAGCATCATTTGCCAACACATATCAAGCATATATGGCAACCAAAAACATACAAATAACCATCCAAATCATGCACATTTGATCACTAAGATATTCTCAACTATACATTAAATTTTCATTATACATATACATTCAAAACCAATACTAAACATACCAATTTGCATAACTAAAACTCAATTATACCTATGCACCATTTGTCTATATACTTACCATCTCATAACCATTCCATATATCAACTAATCATATCATAACAACTTCACATATCACATTCATCTAAGCATGGTACCAAAACATAACTAGCCAAATCACATGGCTAAGTTCACTTTACAAATTATCACAAGAACTAGCCTATACATGCCATATCTAGCTATATACATATCCAAAGTGTACCAAAATGATATTAGTAGTGTGATGACGATCCTTGATGGTCCCAAGCCTTTAGTAGCTTTGACGACCTATAAAATATATTAAACACACACAGAGTAAGCTTTCCAAAAGCTTAGTAAGTCAATATACAACAACTTAGCATAAAATGCATATATTTGCTTTGATTCATACACTTTTGACCACATTAGCCATATTCCTAATTCAAAGATCATATAAACACATATCTCATTTCACCAAAACCTTAAACATATCATCAATTCCATATTCATAGCATCATAGTAAGATCATATTGATGCTTACCTTGTATACACAATTAGTGTATAATCAACATACCTGAATTGAATTTACTATCACGTATTTGTTCATAGCTCGGATTTGCAATTAGTATCATAGACTTGCCCGTTGAACAGTAATAAATCCAATGGGATACTCAGAAAGTTCAAAATGATCGTACATTGCCAATGTCCCAGACGAGGTCTTACATGCACTCGGATATCGATGCCACTCTCCCAGACATGGTCTTATACGAATCAAAATGATGTCGATGTCCCAGACATGGTCTTACTCGTAAGTGTCATAGTGATGCCAACGTCCTAGACGTGGTGTTATACGTAAAGTATATATTGATGCCAACGTCCCAGATGTGGTCTTACACATAATCAGAGATCGATGCCACTGTCTCGGACAGGGTCTTACACGAATCTCAAATCAATGCCAACGTCCTAGACGTGGTCTTACATGATAAAACAGAATAGATACCTATGTCAAGGTTCGTACTAGGCTTCTCAGACTTAATCAATATACCAAACTTATCTCGGAATTCAATTACAGAATTTCTCATAAGCATTCATTATCATTATTAAACATATGAACAATTACAAATGCATACATATTCAGTTATTTGTATAGTGACTTACCTCGGATTCGGTTTATCAGAATAGAGAACGGCTACTTGATAACTCTCGCTTTCCCACGATCTAAATCCGTTTTCCTTGGTTCTTGATCTAAACATATTCAGAATTAACCCTTTTATTCACTAGTTCATTCAATTCAATCCAAAGAGACACATTTAGGGCAATTTGCAAATTAGCCCTCCCATTTGCACAACTTAGTAATTTAGTCCATTTTTCTCAAAACATCAAATTCAAAAAATCTACTTTTACACAAGCTTGGCCGAATACATATATATCACATACAGACCCACATTTCTCATCAAATTCACAAATTAGTCCCTCAATTTGTCATTTTCTCAATTTAGCCCTATTAAGCTAAATTCATCAAAACGTCAAGAACAAAACTTGTTCATCTACCACCAATCTATCATTTAACACCTTAAAGCATCACAAAGTTCAACCTAGCATCAATGGCATAACTTGCAAACATCACCAATACACAAAATTGAAACATGGGTTTGATAGTAGACGAAGCAACGATTACAAAAACATAGAAATTATCAAAAATCGAAACCAAATCATACCTTAATTAGAGCTTACAAAGGCCGAATACCAAGCTTTTTTCTCTTTTCTTTTCTTTTGTGTATATTCGGTGGATGAATAATAGACAAGCTTATTTTAAGCTTTTGTTTAATTAATAATATGATATAAACTAATTTAAACTAATTTACCAATATAACCTTCCATATAAATATACATATCACATAGTTACAAGGTCATTTATGACCTTAGCCCTCCACTAACCATGGAAATGGCTAAATTGCCACATAAGTCCTCATATTTAAAAAGCCATAACACATAAGCACTTTAACATATAGCATACAACTTTCATGTTTAATGCAATTTCATCCTTTTGTCAAATTAAACACACAGACAGATAAATTAACTTACAAAACTTTAACACATAATTAATCATATATCAACAGCACAAAATATAATATTAAAATATTATACGAACTCGGATTTGTGGTCTCAAAACCACTATTCTGACTAGGGTATAAACTAGACTGTTACAATTCTCCCCTCTTAGGGATTTTCGTCCCCGAAAATCTTACTGTTAAACAGATTCAGATATTGTTGTCTCACTGAATCTTCAGGCTCCCACGTAGCCTCTTCTATTCCGTGTCGATTCCACGGTACTTTTACTAACAGAATTCTTTTATTTCTCAACTCTTTCACTTCATGAGCTAGGATACGGATTGGTTCTTCTTTGTATGTTATATCAGATCGAATTTCAATTTCAGATGGGACAATCACATGTGACAGATCGGATCGATATTTACGAAGTATCGAAACATGAATTATGTTGTGTATCTTTTCTAGCTCAGACGGCAACTTTAATCTATATGCAACAGGTCCAACACGTTCAATGATCTCATAAGGTCCGATGAACCTCAGACTTAATTTGCCTTTACGTCCGAATTGAAGCACTTTCTTCCACGGAGATACTTTCAGAAATACTTTGTCACCGATTTAAAAATCTATATCCTTACGTTTCAAGTCTACGTAAGACTTCTGACGATCAGATGCTGCTTTCAAGCAATCTCGGATCTGTTTCACTTTCTGTCCTGAATCTTTTATCAGATCAACCCCAAGTAACTTATTCTCACTGAGTTCAGTCTAATACAAAGGTTTACGACATTTCCGTCCGTACAAAGCTTCATAATGTGCCATTTTGATGCTCGAGTGAAAACTGTTATTATACGCAAATTTGATAAGTGGAAGATACTGTTCCATGAACCATTAAACTCTAGTATGTAGCATCTTAACATGTCTTTAAGAATCTAAATAGTCCATTCGGACTGACCATCAGTTTGCGGATGAAAAGCTGTACTGAAATGGAGTTTCGTGCCTAGAGGCTCTTACAATTTCTTCAAGAATCTCAACGTAAATCTCGGATCTCTATCGGATACAATAGATAGTGGCATCCCGTGCAATCTCACAATCTTCGAGATATAAAGCTCGGCTAATTTGTCAAGTGAGTAGTCAGATCTTACTGGAATGAAATGGGCAGATTTCGTTAACCTATCAACCACGACCCATATTGCATCTTTCTTTCTCGGAGTCTGAGGTAAACCAAAAACAAAATCCATTGTCACTCTATCCCATTTCCACTCAGGAATCAGAATTGGTTGCAGCAACCCAGACAGAACTTGATGTTCAGCTTTCACTTGCTGACAAACTAAACATTTTGAAACAAAGTCAGAAACGTCTCGTTTCATACCAGACCACTAGTAGTGTCGTTTCAAATCTTGATACATTTTCGTACTTTTCGGATGAATAGATAGACGACTATTATGAGCTTCATTCAAGATTAACTGAACCAACTCTAGATTTCTCGGAACACAAATACGACCTCGAAATCTCAAACAATCATCAACAACTTGATATTCAGATTCGGAATTCACCTCACACAGAGCTCATTTTGCTAGTAATTCATTATCAGATTTCTGAGCATCACATATCTGTTGTAAGAACAACGGTTTGGCTTTTAATTCAGCTAAGACAGAACTATCATTAGATAAATCTAACTGAGCATTCAAAGCTCATAATGCAAACAATGATTTTCTACTCAAAGCATCAGCAACAACATTTGCTTTACCTTGATGATAATCTATCACAAGCTCATAATCTTTTAGCAGCTCTAACCATCTTCTTTGATGCAGGTTCAAATATTTCTGAGTCATCAGATATTTCAGACTTTTATGATCTAAAAGCACGTGACATTTCTCACTGTACAGATATTGACGCCAAATCTTTAGCGCAAACACAATTGCAGCTAACTCAAGGTCGTGCGTCGAATAATTCTTTTCATGAGGCTTCAATTGTTTCGAGGCATAAGCTACCACTTTACCTTCCTGCATCAAAACACATCCCAGACCATTTAACGAAGCATCACTGTACACAACAAATTTTTTACTCGATTCTGGCTATCCTAACACTGGAGCTTCTGTTAACAGAGTTTTCAACTGATCAAAACTTTTCTGGCATTTATCTGACCATTCAAATCTGACATCTTTCTGAAGTAATTTAGTCAATGGAGTAGTTATTGTCGAAAAGCCTTTCACAAATCTGCGATAATAACCACCAAACTGTAAAAGCGTAGACTTGGATACATTTCTCAGAGGTTTCCAATTCAAAATAGCAGAAATCTTGCTCGGATCAACTCGAATCCCAGATGCTGACACAATATGTCCCGGAAAACCAACCTCGTGCAACCAGAACTCACATTTGCTAAATTTCGCATACAATTGCTTTTTTCTCAAGTTTTGCAAAACAACTTTCAAATGTTCAGCATGATCGGCCTCATCACGAGAAGAAATCAAAATGTCATCTATGAATACTACAACAAATCAATCTAGGTACGGTCTAAAAATTTTGTTCATCAGGTCCATAAAAACAGCAGGAGCATTGGTTAGTCCAAATGGCATAACTAAAAATTTCGTAATGCCGTACCTCGTTAAAGCGATCTTGAATATTCGAATCTTTAACTCTCAACTGATAATATCCTGATCTCAGATCAATCTTGGAAAACACAATAGCTCCTTTCAACTGATCAAACAAATCATCAATTCTGGGCAACGGGTATTTATTCTTTATTGTCACCTTATTGAAATGACAATAATCAATGCACATTCTCATCTTGCCATCTTTCTTTTTCACAAACAAAACAGGAGCTTCCCAAGGCGAAAAGCTCGGTCTAGTGAAACCTCTATCAGTCAATTCTTGCAATTGTGCCTTTAACTCTTTCAACTCTGTTGGTGCCATTCTATACGGAGCTATCGAAATAGGTGTAGCACTAGGCAACAATTCAATACCAAACTCAACTTCTCGAATCAGAGGTAAACCCAGTAATTCTTCAGGAAACACATTAGAAAACTCACAGACAACAGGCACTGACTCAATCTTCCTTTCAGACATTTTCGAATTAATCACATAAATGAAATATGCCTCATAACCTTTATTCAAACAACTCTGAGCTTTCAAAACAGATATCACAGCAGGCAATCCATTTAAATCATTCGACTCAACGCGTAAAATCTCATCATTCGGACATCTCAAATCTATAGTCTTTCTTTTGTAGTTCACAACAGCATCATGCATAAATAACCAGTCCATACTAAGAATAATATTGAATTCATCAAATGGCAAGAGCATCAGATCAGCAGGGAAACAGATATCTCGAAACATCAACGGACAGTTCTTGCATACTTTGTTAACAAGGACACATTCACACAAGGGGTTCAATACTTTTATAGCAAACTCAGTAGACTCTACAGGCAAAGTCTTACTGAATACTAAATTCATGCATATATATGAATGCGTAGAACCAGGGTCTATCAAAGCAATCACAGAAGTATCATAAAGAGTAAAAGTACCCGTTATAACATTTGGTGATGAAGCTTTTTCTCGAGCTCGAATAGCATATGCTCTGGCTGGCACTCTAGCTTCGGATCTGACAATGTTGCCTCTCGTAGTTCTCTAACTACAACTAACATTTCTGGCATTTTTCAATGGCCTACCTCTCACAGGTACATTATCAGATCTCAAATTCTGAACAGTCTCTGGTTCGACAGACTCAGGGCAATCACGTATAAAATGATCAAGCGATCCACATCTAAAGCGCTCTGTCGTTTAATCTACAGCTTCCCAGGTGCCTTTTTCCGTAATGTTTACATTCAGGTCTCTCGGATCGAACATTACCAACATTGGCCACTGAAGTTGCCGGAGTTTTAGAACCCATTTGCGGTCTAGGTTGATTTCTATTCGCATGTCCCACATTATCTCTGGAATGACTCTGGTTATCTCTGAATTTCTTCGAAGATGACTGAAATGATTTGCTTGAAAATCTTTTTCTCATATCACGGGCTTCGGGTTCAACTTTTCTCTTATCTTTTCCGAGTGCCTCATCTATGCAAGCTCTGTCAACGAGCACAACAAACTCTTTTATTTCCAAAATCCTGACTAACAGATGAATGTTTTCATTAAGGCCATCTTCTAACTTTTTTCACATTATAGCTTCAGATGATACACATTCTCAAGCATACTGACTCAGTCTCACAAATTCTCGTTCATATTCCATAACAGACATACGACCCTGCTTTAGTTCCAGAAATTCCTTTCGTTTCTGATCAACAAATCTCTCACGGATATATTTCTTCCGGAACTCGATCTGAAAGAAGTCCTATGTAACTCGTTCTCTCGGAACAATAGAAATCAGAGTTTTCCACTATTGATATGCTGCATCTCAGAGTAATGATACAACACATTTTATACATTCTTCTGAAGTCAGAGACATTTCATCAAATACCCTGATCGTGTTTTCAATCCAGAACTCAGCCGTTTCAGCATCATCATCTTTAGTAGCTCGGAATTCTTCAACCCCATACTTACGGATCTTGTCAACAGGAGGCTTGTTCAACAGATTCGGATGCATAACCAATGGCACTTCGCGTAGTCCGAGGGGATTAACAGAGGCGGGGTTGTGAAACAGTCGGGTTATTCTTTACAACCTGAGTGAACCACTCACTCATCATCTGGAAGAAAGCTTGTTTAGCTTCTCCCTCTTGATCGCTCGTAGCCGGTCTCGATTCAGAGGGCGTTGTCCCTTGCGCGGGAGCAGGCGCATTACTTTCTACGTCATCATCTACGGCTCTTCGGGATCCATTACTATACGAAAATCACATTTATACGTCAGGATTCATCACACTATCACAATTTAGATATATGGCATGTATAGCTAGACTCTAACACGCTACGTTAGTTCGAGAATCGGCTAAACTGTAGCTCTGATACCAACCAAATGTAACACCCCTATCCCGAGTCTATCTCCAGATTAAGGTTAGGAGCATTACCGGACAGATCGAAAACATTCACAGACAAAATCATACATTCAATCATCATTCTCAGACATAATGTCCTTTAATTGGGTTCTCGAGACCTTAAGCATGCTTATAAACCGAGTCGGGACTAAACTGAAACACATAAGAAATTTCATGAAAATTTAAATTTTTACTAAAATACAGGGGAGACACGTCCGTGGGAGGAGACCGTGTGCCCTCCACGGCTTGTATACACTCCCGTGTAACCATTCGTGTTTATACTGACTATACCAACACGGTCATTAGGCACGCCCGTGGTCCATGGCCGTGTACTTTTAGGCCATATACTGACTTCCCCACCACGACCACTAAGCACGCTCGTGTCGAGGCCGTGTATTTTTATGTTAGCTACTGACTTATACACCACGGCCAGATGACACGCCTGTGTCGAGGCCGTGTGATTTTATGTTGCATCCTACCAATTTACCCACGGTCTAAGGCACGCCTGTGTGCCACAACCGTGTGAGATTATAGGCCATTTACAAGGCCAAAATGCCAGCCAAAAAGGTTCATACCTATAAGCATCATTTACCAACACATATCAAGCATATATGGCAACCAAAAACATACAAATAACCATCCAAATCATGCACATTTGATCACTAAGATATTCACAACTATACATTAAATTTCATTATACATATACATTCAAAACCAATACTAAACATACCAATTTGCATAACTAAAACTCAATTATACCTATGCACCATTTGTCTATATACTTACCATCTCATAACCATTCCATATATCAACTAATCATATCATAACAACTTCACATATCACATTCATCTAAGCATGGTACCAAAACATAACTAGCCAAATCACATGGCTAAGTTCACTTTACAAATTATCACAAGAACTAGCCTATACATGCCATATCTAGCTATATACATATCCAAAGTGTACCAAAATGATATTAGTAGTGTGATGACGATCCTTGACGATCCCGAGACTTCAGTAGCTTTGACAACCTATAAAACAGATTAAACACACACCTTAGTAAGTCAATATACAACAACTTAGCATAAAATGCATATATTTGCTTTGATTCATACACTTTTGACCACATTAGCCATATTCCCAATTCAAAGATCATATAAACACATATCTCATTTCACCAAAACCTTATACAACATATCATCAATTCCATATTCATAGCATCATAGTAAGATCATATTGATGCTTACCTTGTATACACAATTAGTGTGTAATCAACATACCTGAATTGAATTTACTATCATGTATTTTTTCATAGCTCGGATTTGTAATTAGTATCATAGACTTGCCCGTTGAACAGTAATAAATCCAATGGGATACTCAGAAAGTTCAGAATAATCGTACAATGCCAACGTCCCAAACGAGGTCTTACATGCACTCGGATATCGATGCCACTATCCCAGACATGGTCTTATACGAATCAAAACGATGCCGATATCCCAGACATGGTCTTACTCATAAATGTCATAATGATGCCAACGTCCCAGACGTGGTGTTATACGTAAAGTTTATATTGATGCCAACGTCCTAGACGTGGTCTTACACATAATCAGAGATCGATGCCACTGTCCCAGACAGGATCTTACACGAATCTCAAATTAATACCAACGTCCCAGACGTGGTCTTACATGATAAAACAGAACAGATACCTATGTCAAGGTTCGTACTAGGCTTCTCAGACTTAGTCAATATACCGAACTTATCTCGGAATTCAATTACAGAATTTCTCATAAGCATTCATTATCATTATTAAACATATGAACAATTACAAATGCATACATATTCAGTTATTTGTATAGTGCCTTACCTCGGATTCAGTTGATCGGAATAGAAAACGGCTACTCGATAACTCTCGTTTTCCCGCGATCTAAATCTGTTTTCCTCGGTTCTTGATCTAAACATATTCAAAATTAACCCTTTTATTCACTAGTTGATTCAATTAAATCCAAAGACACACATTTAGGGCAATTTGCAAATTAGCCCTCATATTTGCACAACTTAGCAATTTAGTCTGTTTTTCTCAAAACAACAAATTCACAAAATCTATTTTGACACAAGCTTGGCCGAATACATATATATCACATACAAACCCACATTTCTCATCAAATTCACAAATTAGTCCCTCAATTTGTCATTTTCTCAATTTAGCCCTATTAAGCTAAATTCATCAAAACTTCAAGAACAAAACATGTACATCTACCACCAATCTATCATTTAACACCTTAAAGTATTACAAAGTTCAACCTAGCATCAATGGCATAACTTGCAAACATCACCAATACACAAAATTGAAACATGGGTTTGATAGTAGACGAAGCAACAATTACAAAAACATAGAAATTATGAAAAACCGAAACCAAATCATACCTTAATTAGAGCTTACAAAGGCCGAATACCAAGCTTCTTTCTCTCTTTCGTGTATATTCGATGGATGAACAATAGATTCAAGCTTATTTTAAGCTTTTGTTTAATTAATAATATGATATAAACTAATTTACCAATATAACCTTTCATATAAATATACATATCACATAGTTACAAGGTCATTTATGACCTTAGCCATCCACTAACCATGGAAATGGCTAAATTGCCACATATGTCCTCATATTTAAAAAGCCATAACATATAAGCACTTTAACATATAGCATACAACTTTCATATTTAATGCAATTTCATCCTTTCGTCAAATTAAACACACAAACAGATAAATTAACTTACGAAAGTTTAACACATGCTTAATCATATATCAACAGCACAAAATATAATATTAAAATATTATACAGACTCGGATTTGTGTTCCCGAAACCACTGTTTCGACTAGGGTATAAACCGAACTGTTACAGTCATCATGCAAATAAACGTATTTGTATTGAACTGTGTATGTTTATATGACTATTGTGAACGATGAATGCTTATCATATGATTTTTACATGAATTCTGAGATAAGGTCGACGTAGTGACAAGTCCCAAAAGTCCCGTACGAACCTAGGAATAGATAGGATTAGCTATGTCATGACATAGGTATCTGTTCTGTTTATCATGGAAGACCACGTCTGGGACGTTGGTGTTGATTTGAGATTTTGTGTAAGACCACGTCTGAGATGTTGGCATCAATATGAGATTTATGTGTAAGACCATGTCTGGGACATCGACATTGTATTGATTCATGTAAGAACCTGTCTGGGACAATGGCATCGATATCTGAGTACATGTAAGACCTCATCTGGGACATTGGCATTGTACAACTATTTCGACCTTTCTTTGTATCCTATTAGGTTCTTAACAGTTCAACGGGCAAGTATGCGATACGAATTGCTATGTGAATTGTAAATCTGTTTCAGGTACGTTGATCTATACACTAAGTGTACGTATAAGGTAAGTAACTATATGACCTTACTAAGATGGTTATGCATAATGGATTAAAGAGATGATATGTGAAATTATGCTTGAATGAGCTAACTACTTATGTGATATATGAATAGAAGGTGTGGTATGCTTTGTATAAGCAAAAGTGCCAAAGATCATATGATGAATTGGATATAAGAACTATAAGTACCAATGTATTGAATTAGTTGTATTCATTGTATGTTATATTTATTTGTATATGACTTACTAAGCTTTTGGAAAGCTTACTCTGTGTGTGGTTTCTCTATTTTATAGATCGTCAAAGCTACTGAAGGCTCAAGGACCATCGAGGGTCGTCATCACACTTATTTTGGTACATTTTGGAAATGTATATAGCTAGATATGACATGTATAGGCTAGTTTTGAATAAGTATGAGATGTGAACTTAGCCATGTGATTTGGCTAGTTATGTGTTGGCAATATGCTTTAATGATTGTGATTTATGATGTATGTTTGGTATGGTTTGATAGCGTAAGAAATGGTCAAGTTTAAGGTAAGTAAATGGATGGATTATGCTTGTGTTTATATGAGATTTAGTCTTGTAAATTTGGTATGAATGAAATTGGATTTTAATGTAGAGTTTGGATGGTCATTTTGATATACTCTTGGTTGCTATTTGTGCATAAATTGAGTTGATAATTGGCTTGTAGTTTTGACCCTAGATATGGGTGGCATATTGGCCTTGCAAATGGCCTATTGACCGTGGGACTAAGTCAGTAGCTGATTAAGAGTACATGGCCTTGGTATATGGACGTGCTTGGTAGCCGTGTGACTAAGACAGATTCGACCACGGCCTTAGCACACGGACGTGCTTGGTGGCCATGGAGCCAAGTCAGATTCGACCACGGCCAAGGTACACGGGCGTGCTTGGTGGCCGTGGAGTTAAGATAGATTCAACCACGGGGGAGACACATGGGCGTGTCTAACTGCCATGGGAGGCACACGGCCTGCCCACACGGGCAGTAACCGCTGATAAATTTACAAGTTTTAAATTTTCTTAGAATTTTTGTATGTGTTCCGATTTTGTCCCCACTCTTTTTAAAGCTTGTTTTTAGGTCTAGTTGGCCTACAGAAGGGACACTATGTTTATTATTGATGATTTATTTTATGAATTGTCTAAAGAAGTTTCAATCTGTCAGGTAATGCTCTTAACCCTAATCCAGCGATGGATACGGGATAGGGGTGTTACAATTACAATAACTTAAATGCATAAACTTATCATCATAAAAAGGAATATAACTTAACAAATATTGACCAATTTCTAATGGCCATATACAAAAGAATGCATAATCCTACTAACCAAGCCTTTAGCTCACAATATGACATGACGAAAATGATCAAGCACCTATACATGCCATAGACTCAAAAGGTTTTGCACTCACTTATACCTAACATGATAGCTTGATAGTGTGATAGCATCTTCGGTGATCTCCAACCCAAGCTAGTATAAAACCCTACATGATATGAGAAAGGAAGGGAGTAAGCTATAAAGATTAGTAAGTGTGTATGTAAATAATAAACAATTTATCACCATGCTTTTAAAAATCCTTTTTTGTAGTTCTCAAGATAATGCCATCATTATTGCATAATCTTTCTCAATTCGCTTATATTCATCTCGAGCTATTTACTCGAGTTACAGTCACTAAATTATTTTTATCCGGAGCTATGAAACTCCAAATTAAGATCCACTAATTTTCTTTGAAACTAGACCCACATATCTTCTTACCATAAGATTTCCAGAATTTTTGGTTCAACCAATTAGTACAATTTATTCTTTAAAGTCTCCCCTGTTTCGCTGTCCGACAGTTCTAACCCCTCTTCACTAAAAATAAAATTTCTCATGTTACAAGAATTTAATAATGTTTTCATTTGTTTCCCTTAAAAATAGGCTTATTAAGAAATTAAAGCATATAAATTTTACCCCTTGATTATTTTTGTAAAATTTTTAATGAATTTTTCAAGTTAGAACAGGGGATTCCAAAATCATTTTGACCCGATCTCACTAAAATCCAAATATCCCATCATATGAAATTATTTTGCTTATTTTGTTTCATTTCTACAAAAATAGACTCCATAAGATTTAATTTAATATCTTAGTAAAATTCCAATTCATTTTCCACCATTTTCGGTGAATTTTCAAAGTGATACAACTGTTGCTGTCCAAGCTGTTTTGTTGCTAGCTTTACTCTATCATGTTTTCTTTGTATTAATTCTCATTTACACACTTATAATAATAAAGCATATCCATAGTTAGCCATGCAAGTAGCTAGTCATCATCAAACATTTATAAGCCATTCATTGGCCAATTCAACTCACACATCAACAACAATATAAGTCTCAAATGCTTGGGCTTACTTACTCATACTTGTTCTTCCTCATCACATGTTACATATTAATTTCATACTTGTATTATACTTGATTAACTTTATTGTACCTTTTTCATGGTTTACTCTTTTGCCCGATGAATTAGTTGGAATAACAGAGGATGCTCAATCTCATTAAACATGGGTCTCGATGCCAATGCCATGTCCCAGACATGGTCTTACATGGGATCGCCTTATGATATTGATGCCATATCCCAAATATGGTCTTACACGGGATTCCTTAGCTTGATGTCAATGCCATCTCCCAGACATGGTCTTACACGAGATCTTCCTTATATGTTTCCTTGGAAACTTACCATTGCCATGTCTTGACATGGTCTTACCTGGTATCCTTGCCTGATGGACTCACCAATGCCATGCCTTGGCATGGACTTACATGGGACCTTCCTCGTATGGTGTCGATGCCATGTCCTGAACATGGTCTTACACGAGACTTACATTTCTTATGCCGATGCCATATCCCAGACATGGTCTTACACGGACTTTCCTTATCTCATGTCGTGACATAGGTATCCTGGCCATTCCGAATTTTCAATCGGGACTTTTACTTACTTATTCTCATTAATTCCTTGTTTAAACATTATTAAACAACCTCATGGGAATAATTTACAATTAATAACATAATAAGTAAGTTAATGAAAATAATTATAAAACCTTAAATTCATACAAACTTACTTCGGTACTCAAAATGTGTGTGGATGCTCGATTTAGTCCAACACTTTATCTTGCCTCGATTTCGGTCTGGGTTTCATTTTTCTTGATCTATAATAAAAAATTTACTTGTTTAATACTCACATTAATTAAATTGACTCATAATTCATACTTTGACAAAATTATGATTTTGCCCCTAAACTTTCACATAATAACACTTTTGCCCCAAGGCTCGTAAAATGATTTTCATTCAACTTTCTTGTATGTCACGCCTAGCCGAATCATTTTCTTAACTAAAGCATCCCCTAATTTTCACTATTTCACTCATGTATGACCAATTTTATAACTTTTGCAATTTGGTCCTTTTATGCATTTTTCATGAAAATCACTTAGAAAAAGATGTTTATCATACATCAAACTTCCATATTCTTCCATAAATCATCAAAACACATGCATTCCATACATGGGTAAAATTTTTTAACACAAACCCTAGCTCAAAATAATGGTAGAAATAGTTCAACCGAGCTACGAGAATCTCAAAAATGTAAATAACATTTAAAACGGGGCTTGGATGCACTTATTGTTGAGCTTGAAAGCTTGAAAACGTTAGCCATGGCTTCTCCCATGCAAAATTCCGCCAAGGAAGAAGATGGACAAAGGTTTTTGGCTTTTATTTTGTCTTTTAGTCCATTTAATTAGCAAATTACCAAAATGCCCTTAACTTAAAAATATCTTATTTCACTTATCTAATGTCCATTTTTGTCCAACATTTTAACCAATGGTCTAATTGCCATTTAAGGACCTCCAATTTAAAGTTTCATAGAACTTGGACCCTTCTAACATGTAGAACTTAACTTTTGCACTATTTACAATTTAGTCCTTTTGACTAAATTTAGTGCCCAAACGTTGAAATTTTCAAACAAAATTTTCACGAAATCTTTCCGTGAAATTGTAGACCATAATAATATAATAAATATAATGTTTTCCTCAACGAAATTGTGGCCCCAAAACCACTATTCTGACTAGGCCCAAAATCGGGCTGTTACAATTTTTACCAAGCAAAACTTATGTGATAAATATATTTATAAAAGTTGATAAAATGGAATTGTAGTTAAGAATATAAGCTTGAAATGTTAAAAATAATGTTCTCTTCAATTCAAATACCGTAGTACTTTTATTTTTCTAAATCTTATAATAAAATTACATAAACATACTCATCCTATTTTTTTTAGTATTATAAATGGAATTGGGTTTTAGTAATTTCCAAACTAAATTAAAACATGATTAATGGTTTTTTATATAATTGATTGCCCTAAACGTATTATCGTTTAGAGTATAATAACTACACCAAAAATATTAGCGGTGTCTTCAATTATATAAGTCAAATTATAGTATAGATATGTTACAACAAGACAATGTAGAGTATTTTGAGTATTGTACCCAAGGTAGGATGAATTAACCAAAAATATATTTCCACAATAATAAGTCTAAATAGTAATAATTAAAATATATCATGATGAATAATTAAATAGAAAAAATCGAACATAAAATAAATTAATTAACTAAATTAACATAAAATAATAAAACAACCAAATCAGAATAACATGCAGAAGATTAACTTGTTTCAGTGGTCGTAATTAACTTCAGAATTAGGTTTTAGGTGGAATTAACTATTAACTAACTAGTATTACCTCTCGGCCACTATTAATTAATTAATCAATAGGTACTCGCTTATCTCTCGACCTCATTTTTATGGATTAATTAAACTATGATTTACTCGGTAAACTTATCTCTCAACCTCGTTTATCCTAGATTACTTTCTAGGGTCGTCACTCTTAGGGTTTAAGCATACATAATCTATTACCAGTTAATTCATCTCAGGAAACCTAATTCATCTGTTAACTGCTCCCACATCCACTTGTTAGTCGTCTTAGAGATTTAGCCTCTCATAGATCTATATGCCATAACTCTCAGATTTAATTTAAACATGCAAAAGAGCACAAATAAATTAAATAAGAGAAAGGTAAGAAATCGCTCAATCAATTGAATTAGATGAACTTGGAGTTGCATAATCTCATAATTGTTAAATTGATCTTCATTGTTTAGATAAGAACAACAAAATAAAACTAAATACTTCAATAGAAAGGACTTAGGTTCAAACCGAAGCTAGTGGAACAGAACACAGAGTTTTAGAAACGAAATAAAAATGCAATAAAAACCTAAATTTACTAACTACGACTCCTAATCGCCTCCTTTAACTTAGGAATAACATTTCTATTTATAGAAACATTTAGAAACCCTTACTAGGTCAATTGAGAGCCCTAATCTCGGAATATATCTATTGTACGAACGATTTTAGCCTTCCCAATGCTTGCTTTTAGTATTTAGCCCTGTGTTGCTACACACCATGCTTGTGTTACGACACGACATCAACATGTTGTGATCGGTCTTCTAGCTTCATGTGTCTCGTGCTCTATCTCGGGTGTCGTCTATGAAACTCTTGGGTTGCTAAAGAATCCTCTTGCACACTTAATTAAACACATTAGAACTACCTAAGGTCTGAATTGGCCTAATAGGTCAATAAAGGTCAATTTATGCGTAAAAATGCTTATTTTATACTTAAGCTACTAGCGCTGAAAATAACATAATTAATCCTAAAATGCCTAGAAAACAAGCCCCTAAAATGTCAAAATGTACCAAAACTACCACCTCATTTGGTGGTAGGCTAATAACCACAAGTTTCCTCATCTGTTATATGATTTTAACATAATCTTGCTCGACTTAGGAGTGGTATTTAGGTAAACCCCTCAAAAAAAAATGTCAACTCTAAGAATCAAACTTGGTCCAAATGCCTAGGAAAGTTCACTTCCACTTCTTTCAACTACTTGTTGGTATACTGTAATGACTCAATTTTGGGTAGTTTCAAAAAATGTGGCTCCGTAAATTATCTATTATAATTCAATGTATCTAATTAAACTAGCTTTCGCACTTTAGGAGCTTGAATATAAGCATTTTAATTAAGTTTGAATTACATTTCCATAGGTATTAGCTAAATTAATAAAATGTGTAATTTGACTCTTTGATTGACCTTAGGGACTGAATGAGGCTTAAGGGTGAGCTAATATACTTTATGAGTGTGTAGGAGACCATTTGGAGGCGTATTAAATGAATACTGGTCACTAGATTACAATATGGAGCATGCGGTGTTGTAACATAGAGAGTAGAATAAAAGAAGTCCAAGACTGCCTTCAATGTCGCCACATAGCTTGAGGATGTCGTGACATACCCTTGGAGACACATTGAAGCTGAACATACTGCCCTCAATGTCACGAAAGAGGACCTGGTGTGTCGCAACATTGCCTCCATACAAGAAATAATTATGAGCCAGGGGCATTTTGATCCAGACAATCAAAAGTTAAGCACGAGGATGGTAGGTGACCTAGGGTTGAGGACGACGACCAGCCTAACGTCTATAAATGGCTAATTTAGCACATGTTATAGACACCTTTTCATATTACATAATTTTATTTTTAGATTTAGTCTTTAGATTTTTTCTTTTCTTAGGTTTTAGATTCCTGTTCTTATTATTTACTTTTGTGGAGAAATCAGATTCTGGAATCACTGTCAAACTCTATGAGGATTCTGTGCTTAAATTTAAATACAAATTAGGCTTCTTCTTAACTTTATTCTTGAATTGTTCTTTATAACACCCTATAGCTGGCCCGATCGTTGAGCCCGAATACTAGGACGCAACACCACTATCTCGCATCATGTTCATATCAAATCGTCACATTATTACATATACATCTTCTTATTTTATATTAACATAGCATTCACGTGAATTGTATGTCATACATTTACTTTTTATTAATAAAATATGTCAAGAATTCATTAAATAAACATAAAAAATAAATCCTAAACCTGCATTAGGACCACTGAGCATGTATCAATAACTCTGTATGTATCGATACTGAAAATGAGGTGTCAATAACTCTGTCAAGTGGTATTGATACCACTTGGAAAATCGACACCAAACCAGCTTACAATTTCTTATTTTAAAAACACAACAATCGGAAAATATCAGTACTATTGAACATGTATCAATAATTTCACCCCAAGTATCGATACCCATGATAAAATATCGATACCAACAAGAAAAAAATGACTTCCTGCACTTCGAAAATTTTAGATGTATCATTTTTAAAACCCAAATATCAGTACCTGTACTTAAGACCTTAAAAACACAACATATATCTGTAACACCCCATACCCGAATCAGGGGCTTAGACCGGATACGAGACATTACTATGCTTGAACTTGCTTAATCATGAAATTACAGGCTGTAAAATTTCGTTCCGAATTAAAACTTCTCTTTATTAGTCGACTCATACATCTCATGGGCCTACGAGGCCTTAAACTGGTGTCCGGAAACTTCCAGAACTCAACTGGAAACTTTTACTCTAAACAGGGGTCACATACCAGTGTGACTTAGGACACGCTCGTGTTCTACTAGACATGATCGTGTCTTCCACCCGTGGTTGACACTGACTAATTATACATGGCCTTGACACGCCCGTGGACTTAGACCGTGCGCTATTCCTTGATATACTGACTTACTTACACGGCCTGGGTACATGCCCGTGTTCTAACCGTGTCTCATGCACAGCCTAAACAAATGACTGTGGGAGTAGCTCGTGACCTATCCTGACTTAAGGTACAAAGGTGCAGGGTATGCACGGCCTAGACACACGTTCGTGTGTCCATCCGTGTGGGCACTTAGAGGCTATTTTCCAAGCCAATTGCCACCCTAAAATTAAAGATCAATCCAATACTCATTTCAACAACTTCAAGTACTACATCTAACATGAACAAGGATACATACTTCATTGATAAATAAAAACATACATACTTAATCATTCATGACCAATCTCTTTAGCCATATACAAAAAAAAAAAAAAAGAATCCTAAGCTTGGTAGCCAACACTTTGGCTAATTTTAAATCATAGCTCAAAATGAAATGCTTCCTATACATGCCATACTTAATAAAAACACTTGGCTATACCAAAATATCGATTGATAGTATGCTCCGAGCTCTGATGACGATGATCCACGAGATTAGATTGGCGGGACTACATGGAAGAAAGAGTAAAGGACGTAAGCATTTAGCTAAGTAAGTTTGCATATAATGCACATAACAACATACTTGCTTAATATAAACCATTTGACATAAATAATGGTATCATAAATTTTAGTAATAAAGCTTACTTACTCATACTTGATTCTTACATATCTCATGATACTTACTACTCTCCTACTTATAATGTAAACAAGGTACCTGTTTCACTTGATCACATTGATCAGTATACTTTAACATAATAATCATAATCTCCAATTCATCATTCATAACATGAATAATACTCATTTTCAACTTGATAATAACTTTGCTTACTTAGCTTTCTTATTATCACATTTGAGCTTAACTCGTTTGCTCGATGAATTTTTATGAATAACAAAGGATACTGAATCATCAGTCCACATATAACTTGTTAACAGCCTGATTTAGTGCCTAGTCAGAATAGTGTTGCGAGGCCACAATCCAAGGTGAATTTATGAGTTTTTAAATTTTATGTTATGTTTGCATGCTAGTGTAAAAGTTTCATGAAGCAATTTTATTAAATTGAGGTTGATTGGTCCAAAAAGAACTACATTGCAAAAGTTGCAAAATATGAATTTCTAGAAGCTTTTTGTATGAAGTAGCTTTAGAATAATAATTAGAAGTCCTTAAATGTCAATTTTCCCAAAATATGAGGGGTATTTTGGTCATTTGTCAATGTGATTATTAAATGATCTATTTATGATTATAGATCAAGAAAAATGAAGCCCGGATCAAAATCGAGGCAAGAATAAAGTCGAGGACTAAATTGCATATCTACATACATTTTATATATTGAGGTAAGTTTGTATGATTTCTAAGCTTTATGATTTATATCATTGAATTGCTTAATATAATGTACACGGTTTTCATGAATTGTTTAATATTATGCTCAACCAAGAAATCAATGAGATTAAGTATACGCAAGTCCCGATTGAAGATGAATTTCCCAAGATACTCGATTTGCCACAATATGAGAGCTAGTGTAAGACCATGTTTGGAACATGGCATTGGCAACCAAACAAGTTATCATGTAAGTCCAAGGCAAGCTTGGTATTGAACAAGTTATCATGTAAGTCCAAGGCAAGCTTGGCATTGAACAAGTTATCATGTAAGTCCAAGGAAAGCTTGACATTGAACAAGTTATCATGTAAGTCTAAGGTAAGCATGGCGTTAAAAAGCTATCAAGAGAAAGACTTCATATAAGTCCATGTCAAGACATGGCCTTGAAACCAAGATGAGATATTCCATGTAAGACCATATCTAGGATATGGCTTTGGCATCAAGTTTTGTGGGTTGAGATTTAGTATCCCCGGTTATTCACAGAAATTCATCGGGCAAATGAGTAAGGTTAAAAAAAATGAAATGGTAAGAGGCTAAGAAAGCAAAGCTATTATCAAGTTGATATTAAGTATTACTTATAATATGAATGATGAAATAGAGAATCATGATTATTATATCAAAGTATACTGATCAATGTTATCAAGTAATACAGGTACCATGTTTACCTTACAAGTATGAAAATATTAAATATCATGAGACATGTAAAAAACGGTATGAGTAAGTAAGCTCTATAGCTAAAATTTATGACACCATAGTTATGTCAAATGGTTTATATTAGGCAAGATTATTAATATGTGTTTTTCATGCAAACTTACTAAGTTAAACGATTATGTCTTTAATCCTTTCTTTCTATGTAGTCCTGCCAAGCTAACTTGTGGATCATTGGAGTCGGAGCTCGTAGCACACTATCAATCTCTATTTTGGTATAGCCAACTTATCTTGCTAAGTATGGCATGTATAGGAAGCATTCATTTTGAGAACATGTTTTAAGAAGGGCCATTGTATAGGCTATCAAACCATTCTGTTGTATATGGCTAAGTGGTTGGCCAAAAATTGACTATATGTATGTTGTTAAATTCAATGAAGCATGTTGTATAGTTCATAAAATGTATTGTGTTGATCTTGATTTCAGGGTGGCAAATTGCTTGGTAAATAGCCCCTACGTGCCCACACTGTTAGACACACGGGTGTGTGTCTAGGTCGTGCGTACCCTGCACCTTATTATTATTAGTCAGAATAGGCCACGGGTAAATCCCACGGCTGTGTGCATGAGCCGTGTAAGACACATGGTTTGGGCATGGGCACATGTGGATCAACTCAGTAACTCCCCACGGTTGGAAGACATGGGCGTGTTAAGGGATGCATAGGCGTGTCCCAAGTCACATGGGCATATGACCCTTGTTTCTAAGATAGGTTTTCGATCAAGTTTCGAAGTTTTTTTTATAGAGTTATGCTTAAGGCCTCGTAGGTCTATAACATATATGAATAGACTAAGAAAGAGAAATTTTTAAGTCGGAATAAGATTTTACAGCTCGTATATGTATGTTAAGTGTGTTCAAGCATGGTAATGTCTCGTATCTAGTCTTTGTATCGGTCTCGGGTATGGGGTGCTACATTTAGTGGTATTAGAGATACATTTTAGTCGATTCTAGGACTAGCGTAGCACGAGCATGAGTCTAGCTATACATGCCATATGTAAGAATGTTTTTATAATGATAGAGTGACGACTCCTGATGACTTAAATTATGTTTATACATATAGTAAATGGATCCCGAAGGAGTTGTGGTGGATGATGTAGAAAGTAATGCGCTGGCTCCAGCAGAAGGGACGATGCTAAATGAGAATGGACCCACTACGGTGAGTCAAGGAGGAGGAGAAGAGGCTAGAGAAGCCTTCCTCCACGTGATGAATACATGGTATACGGAGTTCGCTCGTACGAACCCGAATGCACAACCCCCTCCACCCCTGCCTGTTCCACAACCTATCCCTACAGCCCCTCAAGTAGTAGAGGTGGTAAGAGGAGAAAAACCTCCAATTGATAGGATCAGGAAACATGGGGCAGAAGAATTCCGGGCTAGAAAAGATGATGATCCAGAAAGAGCTGAATTCTGGTTGGAAAATACCATACGGGTATGTAACACCCCAAACCCGGCCCAAACATTATGACCGAATCTGGTATGTCACAGAGAAAAACGTTTTGAGAAAAACCCGATTACCGATTCAATTTTTGGAAAAATTTGTGATAGGGTTGAGGTGGTAGGAAAAGAGATGTATGTTTTGAAAACCAACACTTTGCTTTATTATTTAAAAATATCGATTAAGTCGTGTTGTTACCAATTTTCTCAAAATACCCGATGGTAAAAAAAACATTTCGATTAGTGTTTAGGAAAACATGTGTTTGAGATGTTTAAGCCATTAAATGTTTCAGTTTAATCCTGTTTTAAAAAATACTTCCAAGCATATAAAACAATCAAAACATAATCTTAGGAGGCCTTATTAAAACTTGAACAAATAAAATAAAAATAAAAAGGGCAAATAACCCAAAGTCTATTTAAACCAAATTTCCATTGCATGGCCACCTCGAGTCCATCCGGCTCCCCATCCGCGATCTACGAGTCACCTGAAAAAGTTAAGGGAGAAGGTGAGTCACCAAGACTCAATGTATAACCCCTCCCCCGATTAAAATAGCAGCTTACACAAATCATAACTAAGTATAGCATGCACCCAACCTAGCCATCCATCACTCCTTGTTCTACCCCGTGTGGTACCAAACCACTGGTGGTGCCAAACCACTAGTGACCCAAAGTCACGATATCCATCAATATTGTGGTGCCAAACCACTGGTGACCCGAAGTCACGAATAATAGTTTGTGGGGCCAACCCACGTGTGATACCAAATCACTGGCGACAATCCCGCAATATCAACCGTGGGGCCAACCCACTGTGGTGCTAAACCACTGGGACGAGTCGCTATGAGGTGCCAAACCTCTGGTGACCCAAAGTCACGAAATGTGGTACCAAACCACTAGTGTCCAAAGACACGGATATCACTTCCCCCTCCATTCATATCACCCACCATAATGCAATGTGCATATAACATAAAATCATGTCAATCATGCAATAATAATACACTGAATTTATTAAAGGCCATGTTTTCATATAACACATATCCCAAATATGTCATGCATCAACGTGCATCATATAACAAGCTCATATCGAAATGGACTTACCCGAATCCTTGCTCATACCCTTACGGTATTGAAACACCCCAAACTCGGCCCACGAGCTTTGACCAGATTTGGTATGTTCCTCAAGTAAACCGATTTCAAATTCTTTTGTTACTTAGAGAAAACTTGTGCGATTTTAAAGAAAATATTGTTTGGGTTGGGCTTGTGTTGAAAACCAATTTGATTTTTATATTAGAAAACCCCTTTTTAATATTAGGTGATAAAACATATAGAGTATATTTTAAAAATAAAATACTTAGTCTTTAACTTAATCAAAATTTGTAACACAATAAAACAACAAGTAGAAATAAAATCGTTCATCATGGCCTTATTGCCTTATTACATCAAATAATTTCCAAATAATTCAAGTACTTAAAAACTAATAGTTCCATAAAATAAAGACTTCATGTTGAGCATGGCCACCACAAGTTTCCGCCGTCCAGGTCCATTCTCATTCATCACCTAAAACATGGTCCCTCAACGGGGTGAGTCAAACAGACTCAATGTGTACACGACACTAAATCATAATAGAATCAAGCATACAATAGTTACACATTCAAAACATAAAATACAAGTTATGATGCATTTCCAAACCCAAGCCTAATTGTCCATCCGCTACACACCCCCGTACCTGCCAGTCACACCGTGGGGACTACTAAGTCGACCCTCCTTCCGCTACACTCCAAATTGCGGTCTTAGGTCACCGCATTCGTGGTCTTAGGTCACCATGTTCGGGACATCGTGGTCTTAGGTCACCACTTTTAGATTATCTGTGGTCTTAGGTCACCACTTTCGACTTTCGTGGTCTTAGGTCACCGATTTTCACTTCCCCTTTCAAACAAACCCATATGCCCATAACATATTATGCAATCACATGCCAAAGTTCACATTCTTATCATATTCTCATGTTACGAATAACATTTTTCATATTCCTAGTAGAAGTAGGAAACGTACCTGAGTACTTTGTACCACAACATAGTACTTTAGCCACATTCTTTTCATATTCTTAATTTCACATACAAATATATATTGCATGCCATAAAACATATTAAGAGTTAGTGTGGGGCACACACCTGATTCGCTTAATGAAGTCCTTGAAATCCCGAAGAACTGATCTACTGATTTAGATCTTAATCCCTATATTCGGCCAATCATTCAAACACATTAATAAACCTTTTTGTTCTTAAAACCAAATCCTAGTAGGATTTATACACTTACCTTGGTGTCGATTTCCTTTTTGGTTCAAATCCTGAAAACCTTGCCTAATAAGTCTGTCGAAAATCCTATAAGCACGTGTTAGATTGATTTCTAACACTTAATCATCTTTAAATGGCCTATGGCCGAATATTCATATGACTTACCTTGAGTTTTAGAAATCTCGAAACTTCGTTGTACTTCTCCTTGCAGTCGACAACTACTAGATCTCGAAGAAAACCTTCCAAATTTCGGCCATGGAATTCTAAAGGAGTTAGATTCCTATATTTCGGCTAAAGAGAGATTGAAAATCAAATAATAGCTGATCTTACCTTTTTGAATGAAATCGGGAACACCCTTCTGTCACAATAAAGATTCGGCTTTGGCAGAATTTCGGCTTGGTTGGATTGTGTTTTTGGTTTTGAATAAAAGAGTGGGGAGGCTAGGGATTTCGGCTAGAAAAGAAAAGAGAAGAGAGAGAAACCTAAGAATTTTGAGCAGAGAGAAAAAAAGAAAACTGATGAGTATCCCTCCTTCCTTCCTTTTATAGACGAAATTATCAGCTAAAGAGTCCCTTACTTGGCCACCACTCCTCAATTTGATAGCTTTATCCTTTAATTATCATAAATAAAAGAGTTTAATCCAACATTTATCTCTTCAAAATAATCCAATTTAAAAATCCTTTATTTATCACCTTTTTAATCAAATATTTATGAAAATAAAACACCTCCTTTCTAGAAGCATGTGCCGTCCACCTCGGTCTTACGCAAGCAAAAATAAAACCTCCTTTATTTGCTTCCCAAGTGACTCGAACTCAGGCCCATTACCTTGCATGTGGCGCCATTTCCATAGGCCCTAAGTGACATCTTCAGGCCACTTTTCCAAGCCTGTTTGTGTGTCAAATTCTTCATATTAATTTTCTTAAGGCCACCTTGCCTTAGTTTCCTCTTTTTAAGCTTTAAAACTTGACATTTCTTTTCATTTCCAAGTTTCCAAAAATTTTCGTTCGGCTCTTTAAACTTGACATTTCCTTACATTTCCAAGTTTCAGAAATGTTCACTTTCCTTTTTTGATTCATTTCTAATCATTTTCCTAGTTTCCATAAATGTTGACTTTCCTCTTTATTCCTTTACATTTTCAGGACATTTCCCTACATTTCCAAGACAAGACATTTCCTTACATTTCCTTGCATTTCCTTACATTTCCTTACATTTCCATACATTTCCTCGCATTTCCTTACATTCCCATACATTTCCATACATTTCCATACCTTTCCTTACGTTTCCTTACGTTTCCATACAGTTCCATACATTTACTTACATTTCCTTACATTTCCATACATTTCCTTATTCCTAGAATTCAGATAACACATTCATAATTCATAAAACATGCCATTTTACCACATGGTTCCTTGTGTCATGCTTCACACGGAGTTTCTTTTAAAGCCTCATTTACCTAGCTCCCTTTTTACTTAAAACCAATAATTTTCCAAAGCTTTCTTCTTCCATCCTAGAATTCTAAAACCCTTAATACACTTCCAACACCGCCAAAACCTACTAACTCATGAATTAGGCACGAACGCATAACCCCTAATCTAGGATGTTACAGATTCTACCCTCCTTAAAATAATTTAGTCCTCAAATTACTTACTAACTTGTCGTACAATCCTTCTCACACGCACTATGCTTACGCTGCACACTCGATCTTAATAGAGCCATCATACCTTCTAGGCATAATCTCTAAGTTCACGCCCCTAGAACTTATTTCTAACGTCGCGATTTAATCTAATTTAAGAGTTTTATACATTAGTACTTTTGTTTCATTGATTAACATGCGAACAGATTTTTATGAAAAGAGATGTTTAAAAGTGGTTCTTTCGATCAAACAAAGTTCTCAGCTCAAGTTCACTATTTAGAAAGTCACGTTCACATTCATCAACCAATTATGAACTTTTGTTCATTCAGAGAAATGTTGTAGTTTTCATTGTTGTTGTTTTTCCACTACCTAGGGGTATTTTTGTAATTTTGTCCTACAGGGGTATTTTCGAAATTTTTCAAAAGAAAAAGTTCCTTGGTAATTTTGTCAAAAAGTATTTTGAAATTTCTAAATTCCAGGGGTATTTTGGAAGATTTTGAAATCCGAGGGCATCTCAGTAATTTTAAAACTCAGGGGTGTTTTGGTAATAAACTAGGGTAAATTTGTAAAGTTTAATAATTCCGGGGTATTTCCAAATTTTGGAAAACTTTGAGAGTTCTTTTTGAGAATTGTACTTTCGAAAACGGCGATGTTGCAAAAATTTTGGAAATTAGGGTCATTTTGGTAATTTTATAAGTTAGGGGCAATTTCGTAATTTTCCAAAATCAAGATATTTTTGATAATTTACAAATTAGGGTTTTTGAACATTTTATAAAGTAATGAAATCTTGATAAGAACTGTGGGTATTTTGGGAATTTCATAAACCAAAGGCATTTTTGTAATTTTACCACTAGGGGTATTTTAGTAATTTTGCAATTCAGAAATATTTTGGGAAAAATTTTCCAAACTAAATTCTTCTATACTTTAAAGGGGTAATATGGTGATTTTAAAACTAGGGTTTTCATAAAAACACGGCTAGTCCCTTTCGGGTTTTAGTTATTGTGTTTGCTTTATGACCAGGAGTCCTCTTGGTTAAGGTGAACTGAAGCTACGCACTGTAGGATTCTGCGAAGAGGAGGTGAGTCACTAGGATTGCTTAAGTACTAGGCTCTTCTGGATCCAATCCTAGACATGCGTACAATGGTTACCACACCCTAACTCGGCGACTTAGCCATAGGTTTGTTGAGTGCATTAAGTCTTATGTATTTGTGTTTGAGTAGACTAGTCCTAGGGTTCGAGTTCCTATCATGCTATTCTACTTTCCATGCCTTTTCTACCCTTCTAATATTCATAACATAATTCACATAATCACCCAAATAGTTAGGGGTACTTACACAGTGGATCATGGGTGGAGACTTGGGTGCCATGCCGTAAAACACCGCTCATCTTCAAAAATACTTTCATAAAACTCATCTGGGCTCGATTTGAAAATGTTTTGGGCCTTAGCCCACAGGTCGAGAGTTTTAACACTGGGCTCTGATACCAAACTGAAACACCCTAAACCCGGCCCACGAGCTTTGACCAAATTTGGTATGTTTCTCAAGTAAACCGGTTTCAAATTCTTTTGTTACTTAGAGAAAACTTGTGCGATTTTAAAGAAAATATTGTTTGGGTTGGGCTTGTGTTGAAAACCAATTTGATTTTTATATTAGAAAACCCCTTTTTAATATTAAGTGATAAAACATATAGAGTATATTTTAAAAATAAAATACTTAGTCTTTAACTTAATCAAAATTTGTAACACAATAAAACAACAAGTAGAAATAAAATCCTTCAACATGGCCTTATGGCATTATTACATCAAATAATTTCCAAATAATTCAAGTACTTAAAAACTAATAGTTCCATAAAATAAAGACTTCATGTTTAGCATGGCCACCACAAGTTCTGCCGTCCCGGTCCATTACTGTTCATCACCTGAAACATGGTCCCTCAACGGGGTGAGTCAAACAGGCTCAATGTGTACACGACACTAAATCATAATAGAATCAGGCATACAATAGTTACACATTCAAAACATAAAATACAAGTTATGATGCATTCCCAAACCCAAACCTAATTGTCCATCCGCTACACACCCCGCACGCCACCTACATACTGCCGTGGGACTACTAAGTCGACCCTCCTTCCGCTACACTCCAAATTGCGGTCTTAGGTCACCGCATTCGTGGTCTTAGGTCACCACTTTCAGATTATTGTGGTCTTAGGTCACCACTTTCAGACATCGTGGTCTTAGGTCACCGCCACTTCCCCTTTCAAACAAACCCATATGCCCATAACATATTATGCAATCACATGCCAAAGTTCACATTCTTATCATATTCTCATGTTACGAATAACATTTTCATATTCCTAGTAGAAGTAGGAAACGTACCTGAGTACTTTGTACCACAACATGGTACTTTAGCCACATTCTTTTCATATTCTTAATATCGCATTTCCTTCCATTTCCATACATTTCCATACATTTCCATACATTTCCTTACATTTCCTTACATTTCCATACATTTCCATACATTTCCATACATTTCCTTACATTTCCTTACATTTCCATACATTTCCTTATTTCTAGAATTCACAAAACACATTCATAATTCATAAAACATGCCATTTTACCACATGGTTCCTTGTGTCATGCTTCACACGGAGTTTCTTTTAAAGCCTCATTTACCTAGCTCCCCTTTTTACTAAAAACCAATAATTTTCCAAAGCTTTCTTCTTCCATCCTAGAATTCTAAAAACCCTTAATACACTTCCAACACTGCCAAAACCTACTAACTCATGAATTAGGCACGAACGCATAACCCCTAATCTAGGATGTTACAGGTATCAATCCAGATCTACACATATCCGATTAACACATACAGTTTATTAAAAATTTTATTAGTTATGAAGTGTGTAAGTACACACCTGTTATTATCGCGAATCCTAGATCCTGAAGGTCCGATCTACTGTTCCAAGTCTTTTGACCCTATATTCGGCCAACACTAGGATTAGTCATAGGCCATATTCAGTTTTACCAACATTAATCCAAAAGGATCTGTCGCTTAAAAATAGTACTCACCCTAACCGATTTGGTCTCCAACCAAATCCCGAAACCACACACTCCACCTGTAATCGGCTACACCTTGAAATCACATAAATAGTTAGCCTTTGGTTTTCAAACTAATTAGTAACAGATTTAAATGCTGAGACCTTACCTAGATCGACCACCAAATCCCGAATATCCACAGCGGTAGACTGCCCTCCTTCCTACAATCGACCTTAATCTCATTAATATGAGTCATAGGCCATTCAGCCATAACCATAAATCCTGAAAACCAAACATAAGTCATTCGGCCATGTCCACTTACCCCTTTTTAGAACCGATTGGAGGAGAAATCCTAAAAAGATTTATGCCACTCTTGATATTCGGCCAAAGTGAACCTATTAGGAGGAAGGAGATTTCGGCAACAAGAGTGGAGAAGATTCGGCTAGTAGAGAAAGAAAAAGAGAAGAAAAAAGGAAGACAGGGAATTCGGCAAAGAAAAAGGGTAGAGAGGGTTTCGGTTCTAAACAAAAAGTAGAAAAGAAGAAGATGAACAATGGTGGTTTCGGTTTTAAGAAAAGAAGAAAAGGAAGAAAAATAAAGATGGAAGATGAGAGAGTAGGAGAAATTCGGCTATTCACTTGAGAAAAGAAAAGAAAATAATCCAAGCTAAAGGGTTTAGGCTAGCCGAAATTTCCATCTAGCACTCTTCCTTAGTCTCCAAGTCACTTACTCCTCTTCAACAAGGAGTCCTAGATTTCGGCAAACTCCCTCAATCACTCTTGGCTAACCGTTTAAAATTATTCAAATATAATCCCTCTTATCTTAACAGAGTTTGAATTGAGCACTACTCTCTCCTCCCTTGCTGTCAAAATAAAAGCAGAAAAGGGGAATTCTACTACTCGAACCTAGGCTCCCTTGCTCCCCTTGGTGGCGTCAATCCCAGAACTTAAGTGGCCCTCCTTCCCACTTTTCCTAGGCCTTATTTGTGTCTCATATTCTCTTTCTAAAACTCCTAACCCCTATTTACCATGGCTCCTTGCTTCTTAAAGCTTAAAATGAAATTTTTCTACCACTCGAGCCTACTCAAGCTCTCTAGCTAAATCTTATTACACCACAAATAACATCACAGCAATCCAATCATATACACGACAATACAATCACAAATAACCCCTAATTCAGGATGTTACAGGGTATTTAATGAATTGTCGTGCACGTCTGAAGAATGCATGAAGTGTGTAGTCTCTATTTTAAGAGACTCTGCTTACTAATGGTGGAACACCCTTGTGTTAGTGGTACCGAGGGAAAAGATCACATGGGAATTTTTCCAAGAAGAGTTAAAGAAAAAGTACTTCAGTCAAAGATTTGTGGACCAGAAAATAAAAGAATTTCTAGAGTTAAAGCAAGGTAAGATGTCTGTAACTGACTATGAGCGTGAGTTTATGCGACTCAGTAAGTATGCTCGCGAATGTGTGTCCACTGAGGCCATCATGAGTAAAATATTTGAAGACGGGTTGAATGAGGACATTAAACTGTTTGTTGCTGTCTTAGAACTGAAGGAATTTGTTGTACTAGTGGAAAGGGCTTGTAAAGCTGAAGAACTAGTAAAAGAGAAAAAGAACTTTGAAATAGAGTCTCGTGACTCTAGAAAGAGACAATGGAATAAGTCATTCCAATCTTCATCCAAGAAGTTAAGAGATTTCCCTACCCGATCGACTACTTCCAATGGGTTTTCAAGGAAGGACAAGAGTAAGCAACATTTGGGGAGTAAAGCACAGACTACTTCAGTTGCAAGCGCTGGGAATATTAGATCCGACAGACTTGAATGCCCACAGTGTGGAAAACGTCATCTTGGAGAATACTGAGCACATGAAAATGCATGTTTTAGATGTGGTTCCCAAGACCACTATATAAAAGATTGTCCAGAGATGATGAAATAAGAGATAGCTCAGAACCCGAGATCCAGGAGTATGGTCCGAGGAAGACCGCAGAGAAACTCGGGAAGTAGGATAAGTGGAAGAGGTAACCCTCGAGAGCAGGCCACGAGACTCGAGGGTAGAGGGCCTGCAAGAATTTATGCCATTGGCGCTCGCGAAGAGGCATCTTCTCATGATGTTATTACGGGTACCTTTTCTCTTTTTGATACCAAAGTTATTGCTTTAATAGATCCCGGATCCACACACTCTTACATTTGCATGAAATTAGTATCTGATTTGAGTATGCCTATAGATTCTACAGAATTTATGATTAAAATGTCTAATCCTTTAGGCAAAGATTGCCCATTAATGGTTAGAGGTCATTGCTTAAAAGCAAATCTTATGTTGTTACCATTCGATGAGTTTGACCTCATTCTTGGAATGGACTGGTTGACTGCCCATGATGTATTTATTAATTGTGGAAATAAGAAGTACATTGAGATGAGATGTGAGAATGGGGATATTCTTCATGTATCATCAGATGAACAAGGTGGATTGCGGGTAATGATTTCTCACATGATAGCGCAGAGATATTTAAGAAAGGGGTATGAGGCATTTTTGGCCTTTGTGATGAATGACAAAGAAATAGGGTTAAAGATTGAGTCAGTGCCGATAGTATGTGAGTACCTAGATATTTTTCCTGAGGAATTGCCAACACTACCGCCAGTTAGAGAGGTTGAGTTTAGTATTGAGCTAGCTCCGTCATTGCACTCGATATCTATTACTCATACGAGAATGGCTCCAACAGAGTTGAAAGAATTGAGATTCTGATTGCAAGAGTTGACAGATAAAGGCTTTGCAAGATCAAGTTGTTCACCATAGGGTGCTCCGATTTTATTTGTGAAAAAGAAAGATGGCACCATGAGATTGTGCATAGATTATCGTCAACTCAATAAAGTGACAGTAAAGAACAAGTACCCATTACCTAGAATCGATGATTTGTTCGATCAATTGAAAGGAGCCACTTGTTCTCCAAAATAGACTTGAGATCAGGGTACTACCAGCTCAGAGTGAAAGATTCAGATGCATCCAAGGCTGCTTTTCGAACAAGGCATGGGCATTATGAATTTTTAGTCATGCCCTTTGGGTTAACCAATGCTCCCGCGGTATTCATGGATTTAATGAATCGCATCTCTAGACCATACCTTGACCAGTTTATAGTCATTTTTATTGGCGACATACTGATTTATTCTCGAGATAAGAATGAGCATGTTGAGCACCTACGAGCAGTTTTATAGACTCTTCGAGAAAATTATTTGTATGCCAAATTTAGTAAAAGCGAATTTTAGCTCAAGGAAGTAGGTTTTCTTAGACATATTGTCTCAAGAGATGGAGTCTAAGTAGATCCAAGTAAGATTTTGGCCATAATGGACTGGAAGCCACCTAAGAACATTTTTGAGATTAAAAGTTTTCTAGGCCTAGCCGGCTATTACAGACGATTTGATAAGGGGTTTTCCATGATTGCAACCCCGATGACTAAATTGTTACAGAAAAATGTGAAGTTTCAGTGGACAGAACGATGCCAACAATGTTTTGAGAAGTTGAAAGCAATATTGATAGAAGCTCCAGTTTTAGTACAACCTGAGACAGGAAAAGAATTTGTGATTTACAGCGATGCATTCTTAATTGGATTAGGCTGTGTACTCATGCAAGAAGGCAAGGTGATTGCTTATGCCTCAAGACAGTTGAAGCCTCATGAGAAGAATTATCCGACACATGATCTAGAATTGGCTGCTATAGTCTTCGATTTGAAGATTTGGAGACACCATTTATATGGTGAAAGATGTCAGATTTTTACTGATCACAGAAGTCTGAAGTACTTGATAACGCAGAAAGAGTTGAACTTAAGACGACGAAGATGGTTAAAGTTGATAAAAGACTATGAATTGGTCATTGACTACCATCTAGGAAAGGCGAATGTGGTCGCTGATGCTTTAAGCAGAAAGTCCCTATTTGCCTTAAGAGCATTAAATTCAAGGATATCTTTATCCGATGATGGTTCTATTTTAGCTGAGTTGAGAGCTAGACCAATGTTTCTTCACGAGATCTTGGAAGCTCAGAAAGGAGATAGTGAATTACAAGTCAAGAGAGCTCAGTACGAATCCGATGTTGAATCTGACTTTCAGATTAATTCCGATGGATATTTGATGTTTAAGGATGAGTTTGTGTATCGAGAAAAGAAGAGCTTATTCAGAAAATTTTGTATGAAGCACATAACAGATGTTTGTCTGTACATCCAGGAAGTACAAAGATGTATAATGATTTAAAGCAACAGTATTGGTGGCCGAAAATGAAGAAAGATATTTCATAGTTTGTTTCCAAGTGCATGATTTGTCAGCAAGTAAAGGCTGAACACCAAGTCCCTTTGGGTTTACTTCAGCCCATTTTGGTTCCCGAGTGGAAATGGGACCGTATCACCATGGATTTTGTAACGGGTTTACCATTGTCACCAAGTAAGAAGGATGCTATATGGGTTGTAGTTGATAGACTTACGAAGTCAGCCCATTTCACGAGTGAATTACTCCCTCAACAAATTGGCAAACTTGTATGTTTCAGAAATAGTAAGGCTTCACGGAGTTCCTTTATCGATTATATCAGATAGAGATCCAAGATTCACATCCATATTTTGGAAAAAGCTGGAAGAAGCCTTGGGTACAAGATTGAGTTTTAGCATAACTTTTCATTCTCAAACTGACGGTCAGTCAGAGAGGTTAATTCAAGTACACGAAGATATGCTCAGATGTTGTATTTTAGAATTTCAAGACAGTTGGGAAAAGTTTCTCCCATTGATAGAATTTGCCTACAATAACAGTCGAGTTTAAAGATGGCACCTTATGAGGCTCTAGATGGGCGTAAGTGTAGAACACCTTTGTTTTGGACTGAACTCAAGGAAAACCAAATTCACGGGGTTGATTTGGTTAAAGAAGCTGAAGAGAAAGTGAAAGTGATACGAGAATGTTTAAAATATGCATCAGACAGACAGAAATCCTATTCAGATTTAAAAAGAAAAGAGATAGAGTACCAAGTCGGGGATAAAGTTTTCTTGAAAGTGTCACCATGGAGAAAAGTTTTTAGATTGGCCGGAAAGGCAAGTTAAGTCCACGTTTCATCGGACCTTACAAGATTACTGAGAGAGTTAGGCAGGTAGCTTACCGTTTGGCCTTTCCATCAGAATTAGAGAAGATACATGATGTGTTTTACGTGTCAATGATGAGACGCTACCGATCAGATCCTTCACATGTAATTACCTCGACAAAGATAGAGATTCGTCCCGAGATGAATTATGGTGAAGAACCAGTAAGATTTTGGCTCGAAAAGTCAAGCAACTGAGAAATAAAAGTATTGCCTTAGTGAAAGTATTATGGCAAAGACATGGGATAGAAGAATCTACATGGGAAACAAAAGAGAATATGAGAAACTAGTATCCGAACCTTTTTGCTGGTAAGATTTCCGAGGACGAAAATCCCTAAGGGGGAATTGTAACAGCCCGATTTAGGGCCTAGTCGGAATAGTGGTGCGAGGCCACGAATTTGAGGTGAATTTATGAGTTTTTAAAGTTTATGTTATGTTTGCATGCTAGTGTAAAAGTTTCATCAAGCAATTTTATTAAATTGAGGTTGATTGGTCCAAAAAGGACTAAATTGCAAAAGTTGCAAAATATGAATTTCTAGAAGCTTTTTGTTTGAAGTAGCTTTAGAATAATAATTAGAAGTCCTTAAATGTCAATTTTCCCAAAATATAATTTTTGGACAAAATTGGTCATGAGTTTGTAAAATGGAAAATTTTTGAGTGAGGGGCATTTTGGTCATTTGTCTATAAGTGATTAAAATAGGAAAAAGATGATAAAAATCTATTCATCTTCTTCCCCTTGTGCCGAAAATTTGGAGACTCCATAGCTAGGGTTCTTCATTTTTTTCAAGCTTGCTAGTAAGTTCAATTTAGCCTTTTTTTAATATTCTTCGTATTTTTGAAGTTCTCGTATTATGAATTAGCTATTTCTAGCTATAAAATGAACTAAGATGCATGTTTAAAAATCTACCATGATAGACATGCATGCTAAATAATGTTTTATGAAAGCTTATGAGAGTTTGATGTTAGTTAAACATCTTTTTCTAAGTGAATTTCATGAAAAATGATAGTAAGGACCATTTTGTAATAGTTATGAAAATTGGTCATCCATGCTAGAAATAGTAAGAATTTATGATTGTTATAGTAGAGAAAATGATTAAGCTAAGTATGAAGTTTAAGAAAGTTGAGTGAGATTCATTTTACGAGCCTAGGGGAAAAAGTGTAAAAATGAGAAAGTATAGGGGCAAAATAGTAATTTTGCCAAAGTGTGGGTAATAAGTCAATTTAGTCAATGTGATTATTAAACGATCTTTTATGATTATAGATCAAGAAAAATGAAGCCTGGATCAAAACCGAGGCAAGAACAAAGTCGAGGACTAAATTGCATATCTACATACATTTTGTATATTAAGGTAAGTTTGTATGATTTCTAAGCTTTATGATTTATACCATTGAATTGCTTAATATAATGTACACTATTTTCATGAATTGTTTAATGTTATGTTTAACCAAGAAATCAATGAGATTAAGTATAAGCAAGTGTAAGACCATGTTTGGAACATGGCATCGGCAATCAAACAAGTTACCATGTAAGTCCAAGGCAAGCTTGGCATTGAACAAGTTATCATGTAAGTCCAAGGCAAGCTTGGCATTGAACAAGTTATCATGTAAGTCCAAGGCAAGCTTGGCATTAAACAAGTTATCATGTAAGTCCAAGGCAAGCTTGGCATTGAACAAATTATCATGTAAGTCCAAGGCAAGCTTGGCATTGAACAAGTTATCATGTAAGTCCAAGGCAAGCTTGGCATTAAAAAGCTATCAAGAGAAAGACTTCATATAAGTCCATGTCAAGACATGGCCTTGAAACCAAGATGAGATACTCCATGTAAGACCATATCTAGGATATGGCTTTGGCATCAAGTTATGTTGGTCGAGATTTAGTATCCCTGGTTATTCGCAGAAATTCGTCGGGCAAATGAGTAAGGTTAAAAAAAATGAAATGGTAAGAGGCTAAGAAAGCAAAGCTATTATCAAGTTCATATTAAGTATTACTTATGTTATGAATGATGAAATAGAGAATCATGATTATTATATCAAAGTATGCTGATCAATGTGATCAAGTGATACAGGTACCATGTTTACCTTACAAGTATGAAAATATTAAATATCATGAGACATGTAAAAATCGCTATGAGTAAGTAAGCTCTATAGCTGAAATTTATGATACCATAGTTATGTCAAATGGTTTATATTAAGCAAGATTATAAATATGAGTTTTTCATGCAAACTTACTAAGCTAAACGCTTACATCTTTAATCTTTTCTTTCTATGTAGTCCCGCCAAGCTAACTTGTGGATCATTGGAGTCGGAGCTCATAGCACACTATCAATCTCTATTTTGGTATAGCCAAGTTATATTACTAAGTATGGTATGTATAGGAAGCATTCATTTTGAGAACATGTTTTAAGAAGGGCCATTGTATAGGCTATCAAACCATTATTCTTTTGTATATGGCTAAGTGGTTGGCCAAAAATTGACTATACGTATGTTGTTAAATTCAATGAAGCATGTTGTATAGTTCATAAAATGTATTATGTTGATCTTGATTTCAGGGTGGCAAATGGCTTGGTAAATAGCCTTTAATCGCCCATGACATTGTTAGACACACAAGCGTGTGTTCAGGCCGTATGCATTCTCGCACCTTATTATTATTAGTCAGAAAAGGCCACGGGTAAATCCCACGGCCATGTGCATGAGCCGTGTAAGACACATGGTTTGGGCATGGGCATGTGCGCAGGCCGTGTGGATCAAGTCAGTAACTCCCCAGGATTGGAAGACATGGGCGTGTTAAGGGATACACGTGCGTGTCCCAAGTCACATGGGCGTGTGACCCCTGTTTCTAATAGAGGTTTTCGATCAAGTTCCAAAAGTTTTCAGAGTTATGGTTAAGGCCTCGTAGGTCTATAACATATATGAATAGACTAAGAAAGAGAAGTTTTAAGTCGGAATGAAATTTTAGAGCTCGCACGTGTATGTTAAGTGTGTTCAAGCATAGTAATGTCTCGTATCCAGTCTTTGTATCGGTCTCGGGTATGGGGTGTTACAACTTGATGCCAAAGCCATATTAAAACACCCCAAACCCGACCCACGAGCCTCGACCGGATCTGGTATGTTCCTTGAATAAAACATTTTCAGATTTCATTCGTTGCATTGGAAAACATTGGGTGATTTTGGAGAAAAAAAATTTGATATGTCGAATTTGTTTAGAGTTTACTTGGAAATCGTTGTGTTTAAGTGTCAAAACATTTAACGTTTTTATTTTTAAGAAAAGTCATTTAAAGATTAATTTAAAAAAAATCATATCATAATATAATAATTAAAATGCATGCATAAACAGTTAATAGCAAAGGCCTTATTACATCAAAGCAAAACCCGAATAAATCTAAAATACTTAAAATATAGAAAGTCCAAATAAAATAAAGTCTGAGCTGAACATGGCCACCACTAAGCTCCTGCCGACCCGGTCCATCACTGAGTGTCACCTGAAAAATATCCCATAACGGGGTGAGTCAAACAGACTCAATATGTAACCAACACTAAGTTTCAACGATTCAGGCACATCATATCATATCACACATACATATATATAACAGATAGAAATAGTGATGCACACCCGAACCCAAACCTAGATAACCATCCGCTACACATCACCCGTACCAACCATCACACCGTGGGGACTACTAAGTCGACCCTCCATCCGCTATACATCATCGAAGGCAGTCGCTGCAGACGACGTGCTCATCTCCCTTATATATATTGTGGCATTGCCACCAGATAAAATTTTGTGACCTGAGTCACCACATTCAGATTATGTGACCGAAGTCACCACATTCGGATATTTGTGGTATAAACCACGAGATCACTTCCCTTTCCATATAACCCATATGCCCCATGTCATACAAATATGCATAAACCACGTCATATTTCTTATTCACATTCTTATTATTTCACATATGTGCTGTACAGATCACATTATACTCATAGTAGGAGTAGGAAAACGTACCTGAGTACTTTGTACCATTGCATGGTACCCTTAGGCACATCTTGCATATTCATATTAATACATTTATTAAGACATAACCATAAATCTATTTAGGCATAGTGTAGGGTACACACCTGATTCACTTAACGCCTTCATTGAATTCCCGAAAATCTCGATCTAACGTCCTACATCCTAGTTCCTATGTTCGGCCAACCCTAAACATGTTAGCAATGAGCCATTCGATTAAAATAGCCAAATCCCGAAGGATTAACGCAACCAAAATCCTTACCTTGCTGCCAATTTGATTACTAATCAAATCCCGAAACTTTGTAGTGTTTCTTCCTTGAAATCGGCTAGCATTAAATCACTTCACAGGTTAGTTTTCGGCTTTTGAATAAATAAAGTATAGATCTAAATCATTATTTTTAGCCTTGGCCGAATATCTTAAGCACTTACCTTGTGAATCTTAATTCCCGAAAACAACCACTTGATTATGGAGTTGTCGAAATCCCCTGCTTAACCACTGTTAGAATCGGCTTCTATACCAAAAAGTATTAGAAAGTGGCCTTAGGCCGAACACTTATACCCTTATCTTGATAGATCAAATCCCGAAATTGCTACTTGATTGGGGTATCTGTCGAAATCCCTACAGACATATGTTAGATCCAACCTAACATTTAATCATAGTAAAATGGCCTATGGCCGAATATCATCCATAGCTTACCTTAGATCTTAAAAGTCCCGAAAGACCCCTTCTCCCTTATAGTCGACAATAGCAGACAAATACTGAAAGATCTTTCAAAGTTTCGGCCAAGAACAACAATGGATTAGTTCCTAGATTTCGACTAGTCTACAAGAAAAAGGGATGGAAATCGAATAACATTTGATCTTACCTTAATACTACAGTCGATGGCACCCTTGCTTAAAACCACAGAGATTCGGCTTTGAGGCTTAGAGAATAGTCGGCTATGAGCCCCTTGTGTGTTCGGATTCAACAAGAGTAAAAAGAGAGAGATATAAGGCCTTAGGGAGAATCGGCAATGGTGGTCTTTAGAGAGAAGTAGATTTCGGCTTAGAAAAGAAAGCTTGAGAAGTAAAATTCGGCCAGAGAAAGAGATGAGAGAATAAAAGAAAAACAAAGGAACAAGATGGATACTCTAATGATAAATTTCGGCTACACTAGCTTATCCTTGTTATTCTCCTATTTTTCCTCTTCTCTTACTTATTCAAAATAATTAAAAATAAATCCTCAATTATCTTCTGTTTTAGCCGAAATTTTCAAGGGAATTTAATCACATCTTAAACTCATCCTACAGTCTCCCCTTGCCGTCCATTACTACCCCTTGTTGCCATAAAAATAAAAGCTCTTATTTGCTTCCCACGTTGCTCGAACCTAGGCCTATTGTGCATGCTTGTGGTGTCACTTACTGGGCTTTAAGTGGCGCCTCCTTGCCACTTTAACAAGCCCATTTGTGTGTCATATTCCCTTTACTAATTTTCTTAAGGCCCTATCAAGCTTAGCTTTCTCCTGAAATTCAAGACTTAATATTTCCTAAGGCATTCTTCTATATTCTAAGGTTCTCAAAATTCACATAACATATTTATAATGCACATAGGCATGCTTCCACACAAAATTCAACAATAATTCATAAGCCCAAAATCCCGGATGTTACAGTTCTACCCCCTTAAAATAATTTCGACCTCGAAATTACCTGGCTAAAATAAATGAGGGTATTGCTGTTGCATTGCTTCTTCTGGCTCCTACGAAGCTTCTTCCGATCAATGATTACACCATAACACTTTGACTAAAGGAACTGATTTCCTTCGTAGCACTTTCACACCTCATTCCAAAATCTGAATTGGCTCCTCCTCGTAGGACAAATCTGGTCTTAGTTCCACCTCCTCAACTGGCACTATATGAGATGGACCCGATCGATAACGATGTAGCATAGAAACATGGAATACGTCGTGCATCTGCTTCAACTCTGGTGGCAACTCTAACTGGTATGCCACTGATCCAACTCGCTTCAATACTCAGTAAGGTCCTATAAACCTCAGACTTAACTTCCCTTTGCGACCAAATCTCATCACTTTCTTCCAAGGTGAGACTTTAAGAAACACTTGATCTCCCACAGCAAACTCTATTTCCTTCCGCTTAAGATCTGCGTACAACTTTTGCCTGTCAGATGCCTCCTTTAACCGTGCCCGAATTACCTCAACCTTCTCCTCAGATTCCGCCACAATTTCTGGACCCAAAACTTGACGTTCCCCTAATTCCGTCCAACATGTAGGAGTGTGACACTTCCGTCTATACAACGCTTCATACGGTGCCATCCGAATACTGGCTTGATAGCTATTGTTCTATGCAAATTCCGCTAAAGGCAAATATTCTTCCCAACTTCCTCTGAAGTCTATCACACATCCCCTCAGCATATCCTCTAACACTTGGATTACTCGTTCAGATTGACCGTCCGATTGTGGATGAAAACTCGTAGTGAAATCCAATCTGGTGCCTAAAGCCTGATGTAGAGCTTTCCAAAGCCGAGACGTAAACCTTGGATCCCTATCCGAGATAATCGATACCGGCACTCTATGCAACCTCACAATTTCCGCCACATACAATTTCGCCAACTTCTGCAAAGAATAATCAACTCCCACTGGAATGAAATGCGCGAACTTTGTCAACCGATCCACTATCACCCATGCCGAGTCCTTCTTAGTAGGCGTAAGGGGAAGCCCACTAACGAAGTCCATGGTAATTCTCTCCCACTTCCACTGCGAAATCATTATCGGCTGAAGCAATCTTGACGGAACTTGGTGTTCAGCCTTGACTTGCTGACATGTCAAGCATTTGCCGACAAATTTGGTAACTTCTTTTTTTAGACCAGGCCACCAAAACTGTTCCCTTAGATCTCTATACAACTTAGTACCTCTAGGATGCATAGCATAAGGGCTACTATGCGATTCCTGAAGAATTCTCTACCGAAGTTCCTCATTCTTCAGCATACAGACCTTTCCCTTGAAATACAATACTCCCTTGTCATTAATACCATAATTCTCTAACTCTCCATTCTGTACTTACTGTAGCTTATCACTTAAATCATCGTCTGCCAACTGTCCTTCTTTTACCTCATTCAACCAAGTCGACTTGACTTGCAACTCTGCTAACAAACTTTCGTCGTCATACAAGCTTAGATGTGCAAACATCGCCCTCAGATCTGACACCACTTTCTAACATAGGGCATCTGCCACTACGTTCGCCTTGCCCGGATGATACTCTATGGAACAATCGTAGTCCTTCAATAATTTCACCTACCTTCGCTGTCTTAGGTTCAACTCCTTCTGAGTCAACAAATACTTAAGGCTCTTGTGGTCTGTGTAGATGACCAACTTTTCTCCATACAAATAGTGCCTCCATACCTTAAGAGTAAAGACCACTACCGCCAATTCCAAATCATGCGTCGGGTAGTTAACCTCGTGAGGCCTTAATTGTCGAGACGCATAAGCAACTATCTTCCCATCCTGCATTAACACGCATCCCAATCCTGTGTGAGAAGCATCACAGTATACCATGAAATCCTTCCCTGCCTCCGGTTGAATCAAAACCGGAGCTTCAGTCAGAACCCTCTTAAGCTTCTCAAAGCTCTCCTGTTGCTTATCTGTCCATACGAAAGGTACTTCCTTTCTCAACAACTTAGTCAAAGGTGCGGCTATTGATGAGAATCCTTCCACGAACCTTCTGTAGTAGCCTGCCAATCCCAAGAAGCTACGGATCTCAGCCACAGACTTAGGTGGTTTTCAATCTAACACTGCCTCAATCTTTCGAGGATCCACCCTTATTCCTTCTGCAGACACCACATGCCCTAAGAATGCAACCTCCTTAAGCCAAAATTCACACTTGCTGAATTTGGCATAAAGCTTCTTCTCCCTCAACACTTGCAACACAATCCGAAGATGCTTATTGTGCTCCTCCCCAGATTTGGAGTATACTAGGATGTCGTCAATGAATACAACGACGAACCGATCCAAGTAAGGTTGAAATACCCGATTCATCATATCCATGAATACGGCTGGGGCGTTCGTCAACCCGAACGACATTACCAAGAACTCATAATGGCCGTATCTTGTCCGGAAAACTGTCTTATGGATATCTGCCTTCTTCACCTTAAGTTGATGAAATCCAGACCTTAGATCTATCTTCAAAATATCTGCGCGCTTCTTCCGGTGGTGATCGAACAAGTCGTCATCTATCCTTGGCAACGGTACTTGTTCTTGATGGTCGACTTATTCAATCGACGATAATCTATGCACATACGCATAGTTCCGTCCTTCTTCAAAAACAAGACTGGTGCTCCCCATGGAGACACACTGGGTCGGATAAACCCATGATCAAGCAATTCTTAGATTTGAGCCTTGAGCTCAACCAACTCCTTTGGGGCCATTCTGTACGGGGCAATTGACACAGGAGCTGTTCCAGGCAGCAAATCAATTCCAAACTCCACTTCCCTATCCGGGGGTATTCCAGGTAACTCCTCTGGAAACACATCTTCAAATTCCCTTACAGTTCTAACTCCACTAACTCCCCCTTCTTTTCCATCCAACACACTTACGAAGGCCAAAAATGCCTTGCACCCTTTCCGAACCATCTTATCAGCCTTTAATGCTAAAACTATGTTAGACAAGTAGTTTCTTCTTTCTCCTATCATAATTACCTCCTTATCCTCCGGGGTTCTTAACTTCATTCGATTAGTTGCACAATCCAATACATCCCAATGTTCTACTTGCCAGTCCATGCCAAGTATGAGATTGAATTCTCCAAAGGGTAATTCCATTAAGTCGGCAAAAAATATCACTCAATGAATCTCTAGAGGTACACTCTGAAAGATCTTATTCACCACTATAGTTTGGCCTAATGGGCTTACTACAGTCATCTCTCTATCAGATAGTTCATAGGCTATGCCTAGAGTTTCAACTACTCTACATGCAACATAAGAATGGGTCAAGCCCACATCTATCAAAGCAAAATAAGGTTTGTTTGCTATAAGGAACGTACCGGTTATGACGTCTGGCGCATCTCCATCCTCCCTCCGGTGAACCGCATACATTAGACCCGGCTATCTTGCCTCTGTATTACCAACACCTCTGCCAGGTGTTCCCCGTCCTCTTCCAGCATTGTTACCACTACCATTCGGACCACGACCTCACTGAGGCTGCTGTCCACCTCTACCAGCCTGATTAACACCCTAACCTGTTAGGCGGCTCCCGTCTATCCTAATAGCACAGTCCTTAATTGTGTGATCCTTAGACCCACACTTGAAACATCCTCCTGTCTTCTTCCAACATTCTCCTAAGTGCATCTTTACACACTGAGCACAAGTACGATACTGCCCTCCTATACTAGCCTGCTAACCTCGCGGCCCATCAACTCTAGGCCTCTTCTGTACATTCCCAGACGATCCTGACAATCCAAAACCTCTTTTCTGCCTGTTCCGATCCGTGTTTTGCCTCACAGAGTCCTTAATCCCTTCAGCTACTTTAGCCTTCTCTACCAACACAGCAAACTCCCGCTCCTGATGTGGGGCTATTAACAACCTCAGGTCATCCCTTAGTCCGTCCTCAAACCGGACATATCGCTCATGCTCCGTAGCAACTACTCCTCGAGCATACCAGCTCAACCTTAGGAATTCAGCTTCGTACTCTGCTACGGACTTATTCCCTTGAACCAGCCCCAGAAATGCCTTCCTCTGTGCATCAGTGTAACGTGTGCCAACATACTTCTTCTGATACGCCGCCTTAACATACTCCCAAGTCAGATCCTCAGCTGTGGCACCATCCCGAACTGTTAACCACCATTGATATGCTTCATCGCATAGTAGCGACATCATTCCTTTCAGTTTCTCCTCAGGGGTCAGATCCAGCTCATCCATAATTCACTCTGTCGCCTCCAACCAATACTCAGCCATACTGGGTGCCACGCCGGATACGCCAAGGAATGCCTCAGCTCTGTTGGCTCGGAGTCGCTCGGGTACAGATTTTCAAGCTTTCATATTTCCACCTGCTCCAGCCACCATCTCAAGAACTCGCAGTACCGCCTGCGATACTGCATCATCCCCCTCTGATCTTGCTACTCAACACCAACAGCTGGTGGTAGGGGTGGTGGTACCTCATTTTCGGACCCTTGACCCGACCTAACGGGTTCCGAGACGGTTATTCTACCTCTACGACGTCCTCGCACATTACGACCACGTCCCCTAGAGCTCATTTCTACGATCGTGCTTTAATCTGATTAAGAAATTTTATGCATTAGTCATTGTTCCACTGATTATTCGCGAACAATTTTATGAATTCTTTCGATCAATCAAAGTTTCAAGTCTTCTATCCTATTTCAGAGAAGTACATCCATTCAGTAACATCTACCACACACATTCATCATTCAACATTGTTGTCTGTTCCTACCCCGGGGGTATTTTCGTAATTTGTCCTACAGGGGCATTTTGGTAATAAGTCAGGGTCAATTTGAAAAATTTCTTTATAAGTCAAAGGTATTTCAAAATTTGCAAAACTTGGGGTTATTTTTAAGAATTTGTTTTCCAAATCGGTGATATTGCAGAAATTTTGGAAATCGGGGCTATTTTGGTAATTTGTAAGTCAAGGGTATTTTAGTAAATTTTCCTAAATCAAGGTATTTTGATATTTTACAAAATAGGGTTTTTGGATATTTTTGTAAGGTAAGCAAATCTTAGAAAAAATCGAGGGTAGTATGGTAATTTAAGTTTTTTTTCAAACCAAGGGCATTTTAGTAATTTTACAACCAGGGTTATTTAGGTAATTTTGTAAATTGGGAATGTTTTGGAAAATTTTCAAAAAAAATTATTTTCACAACTCAAAAGGGTAGTTTATTGATTTTTAAAACTAGGGTTTTTATAAAAATACGGCTAGTCCCTTTCGGGTTTTAGTCACTGAGTTTAGCCCGTGAGTAAGTCCTCTTGGTCAGGGTGAACCGTTACTACGCACCACGTAGGATTTGAGTGAAGAGGAGGTGATTCACGAGGACTGCTTAAATACCAGGTTCTTCCTGAATCCAATCCTAGACATGCGCATAATGGTTGCCACACCCTAACTCGGTGACTTAGTCACAGGTTTGTTTAATTAGGCATTAAGTCTTATGTAATTCTTAGGTTGGGGTAAACTAATCCTAGGGTTCAAGTACTTAATATACTAATCTACGTTCCATTTATACCCTTCTACAAGTCATACTATAAATCTCATAATGGTTGAGGGTACTTACCTGGTGTACTTCGGGTCGGAGACTTAGGTGCCATGCTAGAAAAACCTGCTTGTTCACAAAATTGTTCACAAAATTTGTTTGGGCCTTATTTTCAAAAACGTTATGGGCCTTAAACACAAGGTCAAGAGTTTAAAACTGGGCTCTGATACCAAACTGAAACACCCCAAACCCGGCCCATGAGCCTCGACAGGATCTGGTATGTTCCTTGAATAAAACATTTTCAGAATTCGTTCGTTGCTTTGGAAAACATTGGGTGATTTTGGAGAAAAAAATTTGATATGTCGAATTTGTTTAGAGTTTACTTGGAAATCGTAGTGTTTAAGTGTCAAAACATTTAATGTTTTATTTTTAAGAAAAGTCATTTAAAGATTAATTTAATAAAAATCGTATCATAATATAATAATTAAAATGCATGCATAAACAGTTAATAGCAAAGGCCTTATTACATCAAAGCAAAACCCAAATAAATCCAAAATACTTAAAATATAGAAAGTCCAAATAAAATAAAGTCTGAGCTGAACATGTCCACCACTAAACTCCTGCTGACCCGGTCCATCACTGAGTGTCACCTAAAAAATATCCCACAACGGGGTGAGTCAAACAGACTCAATGTGTAACCAACACTAAGTTTCAACGATTCAGGCACATCATATCATATCACACATACATATATATAACAGATAGAAATAGTGATGCACACCCGAACCCAAACCTAGATAACCATCCGCTGCACATCACCCGTACCAACCATCACACCGTGGGGACTACTAAGTCGACCCTCCATCCGCTACACATCATCGGCGATCGCTGCTGAGACGACGTGCTCATCGCCCTTATATATATTGTGGCATTGCCACCAGATAAAATTTTGTGACATGAGTCACCACATTCAGATATTTGTGGTATAAACCACCAGATCACTTCCCCTTTCCATATAACCCATATGCCCCATGTCATACAAATATGCATAAACCACGTCATATTTCTTATTCACATTCATATTATTTCACATATGTGCTGTACAGATCATATTATACTCATAGTAGGAGTAGGAAAATGTACCTGAGTACTTTGTACCATTGCATGGTACCCTTAGGCACATCTTGCATATTCATATTAATACATTTATTAAGACATAACCATAAATCTATTTAGGCTTAATGTGGGGTACACATCTGATTCACTTAACGCCTTCACTGAAATCCCGAAAATCGTGATCTAGCGTCCTAGATCCTTAGTTCCTATGTTCGGCCAACCCTAAACATGTTAGCAATGAGCCATTCGGTTAAAATAGCTGAATCCCGAAGGATTAACGCAACCAAAATCCTTACCTTGCTGCCGATTTGATTACTAATCAAATCCTGAAACTTTGTAGTGTTTCTTCCTTGAAATCGGCTAGCATTAAATCACTTCACAGGTTAGTTTTTGGCTTTTGAATAAATAAAGTATAGATTTAAATCATTGTTTTTAGCCTTGGCCGAATATCTTAAGCACTTACCTTGTGAATCTTAATTCCTGAAAACAACCACTTGATTATGGAGTTGTCAAAATCCCCTGCTTAACCACTGTTAGAATCGGCTTCTACACCAAAAAGTATTAGAAAGTGGCCTTATGCCGAACACTTATACTTACCTTGATAGATCAAATCCCGAAATTGCTACTTGATTGGGGTATCTGTTGAAATCCCTACAGACATATGTTAGATCCAACCTAACATTTAATCACAGTAAAATGGCTTATGGCCGAATATCATCCATAGCTTACCTTAGATCTTAAAAGTCCCGAAAGACCCCTTCTCCCTTGTAGTCGACAATAGCAGACAAATCCCGAAAGATCTTTCAAAGTTTCAGCCAAGAACAACAATGGATTAGTTTCTAGATTTCGACAAGTCTACAAGAAAAAGGGATGGAAATCAAATAACATTTGATCTTACCTTAATACTACAGTCGACGGCACCCTTGCTTAAAACCACAGAGATTCGGCCTTGAGGCTTAGAGAATAGTTGGCTATGAGCCCCTTGTGTATTCGACTTCAGGAAGAGTAAAAAGAGAGAGGTATAAGGCCTTAGGGAGAATCGGCAATGGTGGTCTTTGGAGAGAAGAAGATTTCGGCTTAGAAAAGAAAGCTTGAGAAGTAAAATTCGGCCAGAGAAAGAGATGAGAGAATAAAAGAAAAACAAAGGAAAAAGATGGATACTCTAATGATAAATTTCGGCTACACTAGCTTATCCTTGTTATTCTCCTATTTTTCCTCTTCTCTTACTTATTCAAAATAATTAAAAATAAATCCTCAATTATCTTCTGCTTTAGCTGAAATTTTCAAGGGAATTTAATCACATCTTAAACTCATCCCACAGTCTCCCCTTGCCGTCCATTGCTACCCCTTGTTGCCGCAAAAATAAAAGCTCTTATTTGCTTCCCACATTGCTTGAACCTAGGCCCATTGTACATGCTTGTGGCGTCACTTACTGGGCTTTAAGTGGCGCCTCCTTGCCACTTTAACAAGCCTATTTGTGTGTCATATTCCCCTTACTAATTTCCTTAAGGCCCTAAGCTTAGCTTTCTCCTGAAATTCAAGACTTAATATTTCCTAAGGCATTCTTCTATATTCTAAGGTTCTCAAAATTCACATAACATATTTATAATGCACATAGGCATGCTTCCACACAAAATTCAACAATAATTCATAAGCCCAAAATCTCGGATGTTACACATATCCTAGATATGGTCCTACATGGAATATCTCATCTTGGGTTCGAGGCCATGTCGTGACATGGACTTATACGAAGTCTTTCTTGTGAGTTCCCTTGGGAACTTACCATTGCCATGTATTGACACGGTCTCACTTGGTATCTTAACTCATGAACTGGTCAATGCTGAGCCTTGGCTTGGACTTACATGAAATCTTTCTTGTTACTCACCAATGCCATGCCTTGGCTTGGACTTAATTGGGATCTCTATCTCTTGATAGCTTTTCAATGCCAAGACTCATCTTGGACTTACATGATAACTTTGCTGGGTTGCCGATGCCATGCCTTGGCTTGGTCTTATATGGACTTTCTTATCTCATGTGGTAGATCGAGTATCCTAAGTAATTCAACTTCAATCGGGACTTTCTCATACTTAATCTCATTAATTTCTTTGTTTAACATACCATTAAACATTCTCATGAAAGTAATGTTTATTTAATAATATAACAAGTAATTCAATGAAAATATTCATGAAGCTTGAAAATCATACAAACTTACCTCGATGTACAAAATGTATGTAGATATGCAATTTAGTCCTCGACTTTGTTCTTGCCTCAGTTTCGATCCGGGCTTCGTTTTTCTTGATCTATAATAATAATTTAGATCATTTAAAACTCATATTGACTAAAAATGACTCGTAACTCATAATTTGGCAAAATTACCATTTTGCCCCTAAACTTTCTCATAATTACACTTTTTCCCCTAGGCTCGTAAAGTGATTCTCATTCGACTTTCTTAAACTACATGCTTAGATGATTCATATTCTCTACTATGACAATCATCAACTCTCACTATTTCTAATATGTATGACCAATTTCATAACTATTGCAATTTAGTCCATACTATCATTTTTCATGAAATTCACTATGGAAAAGATGTTTATCTAAAATCAAACTCTCATAATCTTCCATGAAATATCATTTTACAAGCATGTCATTCATGGGTAGATTTTAGAACATGCATCTTAGCTTATTTTATAGTAAAAATAGCTAATTCATAATACGAGAACTTCAAAAATACGAAGAATATTAAAAACGAGGCTAGGATGCACTTACTATGAGCTTGAAAAATTGAATAAACCCTAGCTGTGGAGTCTTTCAAAGTTTCAGCCAAGCTTGAAGAAGATGAACATAAATTTTGACTTATTTCATCCTTTTTAATCATTAAAAAGCCAAATGACCAAAATGCCATTTTTACTAAACTTTCAAATATTACAACTCATGTCCATTTTTGTCCAAAATTTATAATTTGGGAAAATTGCTATTTAAGGACTTCTAATTAATATTCTAAAGCTATTTCATACAAAAAGCTTCTAGAAACTCATATTTTGCAACTTTTGCAATTTAATCCTAATTTACCCTTTAATAGAAATCTTCATAAAATTTCCACATGAAACTTTCATATTATCATGCAAACATCTCAAATACCTTAAAACTCATTTTACTAACACGGATTTGTGGTCTCACACCACTATTCCAACTAGGCCCTAAATCGGGCTTTTACAATATCAACATACAAATCATACCAGAATAGTTCTAAACGACATGCATTAGTTACCTTATAAAATAAGCACCAAAATGTTCCATATAGCAATCCCAAACATCATATTTTAAGTCCAAAAATCTACTACATTGCCTTTTATTCCCAAAAACACAAATAATAAAAGAACATCTACTACTTGCTTATTAAAATTGATTAATTGTTTGAATTGGCATAGTGATATGTTCAAGAGATTAGTTAATTTAGTAATTATGTATGTGCTATAGTTAACAAATTACCAAGTTGCTGTGAATTTATTTGTAGCAACATGAACATTGTTTTGGCAATATTAAGTTAAGAAATGTAATTAATCTAACACAATTATGTTATCTTGATTAAAATCATCTTTTGAAATCGTGCATTGGAACATTTATTTTTATTTTATTTTATTTTACTTAGTTAAATTTTAGTTTTTAATCACTTCATCAAAATCAAAATATTTTCAATCACCAAAGTGTTTCGATTTCATTTCATAAATAATTTTCTTAAACAGACATTGCTGGTACGACAACTCGACATTTACTTGTTAGTTTATTACTTGTTGCAATTGTGTACACTTAGACATTTCTATTGGTCCAAGTTTTTGGCGCCGTTGTCGGGGACTATTTAAAAATCATTATTTGTGAAATTTTTAATATTGCATTTTGATTTATTTTTTCGTTCAATTTTAACTTAGTTAATTTTTCTATTTTTGTTTCAGGTGATTATGAGTATTGATCAAATTATCAATTCACTCCCCGTAGATCCTGAAATTGAAAGAACTTTTCAACAAAGAAGAAGACAAGTAGCTTAAAGAAGGACCGAAGAGATGAACTTTTAAAATTCTAATCAAGAAAACGAAGCAAACCCTGCTCAAAATCCTATTATTGTTGCTAATGATAGGGATAGAGCTCTAAGACAGTATACCGTGCCAGTGTTTCATGATTTTAATCTCGGTATTAGGAGACTCGAGATCAAGGCACAATAGTTGAAGCTAAAGCCAGTTATGTTCCAAATGCTTCAAACTGTGGGCCAATTCAGTGGAATGCCTACTGAAGATCCTCACATTCACTAAAGACATTTTATGGAGGTGAGCGATTATTTCAAGTTAGCTGGAGTATCTGAAGATGCACTATGATTAAAACTGCTCCCATATTTGCTAAGGGACAGAGCTCGAGCCTGGTTGAACTCATTGCCACCACATTCCATTACCACATGGCAAGACTTAGCAGAAAGATTCCTCATGAAGTATTTCCCACCTAGCAATAATGATAAGTTGAGGAACGAGATCACTACTTTCCAACAAATGGATGATGAGTCCTTGTATGAGGCATGGGAAATGTACAAAGAATTATTATGGAAGTGCCCTCATCATGGAATCCCGTATTGCATGCAACTTGGAACATTTTATAATGGTCTCAATGCTCACACGAGAATGGTAGTGGACGTTTCTACTAATGGTGCTCTCCTTTCTAAGTCTTATAATGAGGCTTATGAAATCATTGAGAGGATTGCCAGCAACAATTATCAATGCCAACCAATTGAGCAATGTTAGGAAGATGAGTTGCTCGAGTACATGAAGTGGACACTCTTGCTTCACTTGCATCTCAGGTATCCTCAATATCCTTGATGCTTAAAAATTTTACTACTAATGGGTTTAATAGTTTTGCAGCACTATCACCCAATAAATTTGAAAATATACCCTGTGTTTATTGTGGGGAAGGACATTTGTTTGAAGAATATCCATCAAACCCATAATCTATGTATTACATGGGTAATAAGAACCAGAACCAAGGAAGGCAAGGACTGCAATCCAGCTTTTATAACCCATCTTGGTGAAACCACCCTAACCTTTCCTGAAGTAACCAAGGGGCTAGAACCAGTAGCACTTATGCATAACTTAGACAGACCCAACCACCTGTTTTTACCCAATAAGTTTAGAAACCAACTCAGGCTGAACCTTTTAATAGCATAGAGAACCTATTGAAGGCATATATGGAAAACAATGATGCCATTTTAAGGAATTTGGAAAATCAAGTGGGTCAACTTGCTACTGAACCTAGGAACCGACCATAAGATGCTCTTCCTAGTGATATGAAAAATCCAAGAAATTCGAGGAAAAAGCATTGTAAAGCATTGACATTAAGGAGAGGAAAGAAGTTAGAGCCTAACACCATCGAAGTTAAAGAGGAGCCAGTTGATGCTCAAGATCTAGCGGAAGTTCAACCAAGTGTTGAAACTCCAATCTCACCAGAACCGGAACAAGAATCTGCAAAACCTAATAAGGTAATTCTAAACCAATCAATTCTGATAAACTAACAACTTTGTTAGATGCAGAATTTCCACAAAAGACTAACCAACCAGTTCCAATAAAGAATCCTCCTCCACCCTACCCTTAAAGAATTAAGAAGAAAAAGTAAGATGTAACACCCCTAACTTGTATCTATTGCCGAAATAGGGTTAAAGACTGTTATCAGATAATTCATAACTTAAAACATTTGATTTCAAACATTCCATCACTCATAGCATAATTAATCCAAACACATGTAGATCGCCTCTTAATTGAGCCCTTGAGGCCAAAGAAACACTTTAGAAATGATTCGGGACTAAATCGGAATCATATAGAATTTTATGGAAAAAGTTGAAAATTTTCAAACTGTAGGGGCAACACGGTTGAGACACAGGCCCGTGTCTCAGGTCGTGCAGACATTCAAAGTAGGGACACACGGCTATGTCCCAGCCCATGTCCATACCCGTGTAAATCTCTAACTTGTGTCACACGGCTAAGCCACATACTCATGTGCCAGGTTGTGTAACTCTCGAAATGGCCTCACACACCCGTGTGCTAGGCCGTGTAACTACCTAACTTGCAACCCTTTGAAACCTAAAATGGACATACGACCATGTGGACACAAAATAGGCCATTTTAAAGGCATTTCCTTAACCCAAATCATGCACACACATACAAGCTGTTTGCACCCATTTCAAGCATTCAAAATGTACCTAAAACATGCATAATCAAACTAGATCCATATGGTACCTATTGATACAACCAATATGCCAAAAGGCACCTCAATTCACATAACATCCAATACACTTAAACATAAGTATAACTTAGCCAATTACCAACTCAAAATTTGCAACCTAATTCCATACCAAATCCTATCATAATGGCCACATACCAAGATCACATTCAAACATACCAAAAGTGTCATTCAATACATATCATCACTAAACATTTCAACATTAGCCAACAAGCACCAAAATGCCAAAATCTCATCAACCAAAGTACCTTATTTACAATCTAAACATATTGGCTATTTTGTCAAGTATAAAACACTAAAACATGCTACTATAACCATGACTTAAAAACATCAAAATCTATCGATATAACTGATGGATAGTCTGTTAGGTATCCGACGATCTTCCAACCCAAACGAGCTTCTGATTAACTATAAGACATATAAAAAGAACACAAACATTGCTTAGTAAGTTCGTAAATCATCAACAATGCTTACCATTTTAATGCATAAGCTTAAAAATAAACATGAATCAATCCAACACAAGCTTGGCACAAGCCTAAGCATCACCAACAACACAAATTAGTACTTAATCACATAACTTAACAATATCATCACATGATAAGATAGATTTCATAAACATAATTCATATGAACTCATACTTTCCATAAATATGAATATACATACTTCATACCACTCCATAATATAAAAGTGAATTTCATCAAACCCTAACCGAAGTTTACACAAAGTGTTCTAAACGATGGTCGAAACCATCCCTTTTCATATTCGATAGTCGTCACCATCCCTTTTCATATTCGATGGTCAAAACCGTCTCTTTCCATATTTGATGGTCGTCACCATCCCTTTTCATATTTGATGGTCATCACCATCCCTTTTCATATTTGATGGTCGAAACCATCTCTTTGCAGATTTGATGGTCGAACCATACCTTTTCATATTTGATGGTCGAAACCATCTATTTTCATATTTGATGGGCATCGATACGTTGTTCGATTTTTCCGTCGAGACATGATATGGTAATATAAAATAATAGCATTTAAAATAACACATTAAAATGGTATTTAAACGTACGAACTTACCTCAACGATAAAACATAGAAACGGAGTCGATTAATTCGAAGCTTTATCTTTGACGCGATTTAAAGACGTATGAGGTATATCTTGATCTAAATGAATAAATTCAACCTATTTAATAATCATTCTATTCAATTCAATCCTAATTCATATTGTTGTAAAATTACACTTTTCCTCCTAATGTTTTGATTTCATTTCAATTTAGTCCTCAAGCTCGTAAATCAAAATTCATGCAATTTCATCCTTAGTCAAGCTAGCCAAATTTCATATGCATCCATAGCAACTCATACATTTCATTATTTCATAATTTTCACAAAGAATATTTCATATTTTTAATTAAATCCCTAGTTGACAAATCCATCAAAAATCATTTTACAAAAGTTATTTATCTAACAATAAAGGTCCATTTTCTTCCATCAAACATCACAAATAACATGTATACATTCATGGAAAGACCTTAATCTTTTAAAAATTTTGCAAATTAGCCCCTAGCTAGCTGTATTAAGCTACAATAACCCCAAAAACATAGAAATCATTAAAAACAGGATGAAAATACACTTAAATGAAAGGTTTATACATAGCCAAACCTTCAAGCTCCATTAATGGCTTTTTCTTAGGTTAATTTCGATGAAGATGATTTGAAAAATGATTATATCCATGTGTTTTTCTTTATTTTTGTTTATTTATTTAACAATTTACTTAATTAACCTTGGTCTATAACATTTAAATTCATTTAAGTGATGTCCATAAAAGTCCACTCATAATATCAATGGTTTAATTACAACACAAACCCTCTAACCATTTAATATCCTAGCTATTAGGTCCCTTTAGCTTATGGAACTCAAGTTTTCCACCTTTTATAATTTAGTCCTTTTTATCAACTTAAGCAATCAAACAATAAAACTTCTTAACGAAATTTTTATATGATAATACTAACATGTTGTAAATATTAAAATAATAATAAAATAATTGCTCACACATCAGATTTGTGATCCCAAAACCACTGTTCTAATTTCACTAAAAATGGGCTCTTACAACTCTCCCCCTAAAAGAAATTTTCATCCCCGAAAATCTTACCAGAAAAGAGGTTTGGATATTCCTGTCTCATGGCTTCTTCCGGTTCCCAAGTGGCCTCCTCTATCCCATTTCATTGCCAGAGAACTTTCACAAAAGATATGCTTTTATTTCTGAATTCTTTAACCTCTCGAGCTAAGATTCAGATCTATTCTTCGTTATACAACATATCAGGTTGAATCTTGACATCCACTGGTGATATAACATGCTAAGGGTCTAATTAGTATCGTCATAACATAGATATGTGGAACAAATTATGAATCTTTTCTAACTCCAATGGCAAAGCTAAATGATAAGTTACTGGCTCGATTCGTTCAATAGTCTCATACGGCCCGATAAATCGTGGACTTAGTTTTCCTTTACGACCGAAACTAAGAAATTTCTTCCAGGGTGATACTTTCAAGAACACTTTATCATCGACTTGAAATTCAATATTTTTACGTTTTAAATTCGCATAGGATTTCTGTTGATCTGAAGTTGCTTTCAAACTATCTCGGATTACTTTTACTTTTTCTTCAGTTTCTCGTATCAAATCAACCCCGTGAATCTTTTTCTCACTGAGCTCAGTCCAATACAATGGAGTTTGACATTTACGACCATACAAAGCTTTGTACAGTTCCATCTTTATGCTCGATTGAGTGTTAATGTATGCGAACTCAAATAATGATAGATATTTTTCTTAGTTGCCTTCGAAATCTAAAACACAACATCGAAGTATGTCTTCAAGTACCTGAATTACTCGCTCGGACTAACCATTGGTTTGAGGATGAAATGCAGTGCTAAAATGCAAACGCGTACCTAGAGCCTCATATAACTTGCTCTAGAATCGTGATGTAAACCGCGAATCTCTATCAAAAAGAATAAAAACTGGTGCCCTATGCAATCTGACAATCTTAGTAACATAAAGCTCGATTAATTTATCAAGAGAATAATCTGTACACATTGGAGTAAAATGTGCAGAATTCGTCAGACGATCAACAACAACCCAAATTACATATTTCTTTCTCAGAGACAAGGGTAATCCCGATACAAAATCCATGGTGACACGCTCCCACTTCCATTTTGGAATCATCACTGACTGTAATAAACCAGAAGGTACCTGATGTTCAGCTTTAACTTGCTGACATACTAAACGTCTTGATACAAACTCAGAAATCTCTAGTTTCATACCTAGCCACTAGTACATTTGTTTCAAATCACTATACATTTTGTTGCTACCAGGATGAACAGATAAGCTACCACTATGAGCTTTATGCGAAATCTTCAGAATGAGATCTGAATTTCTCAAAACGCAAATTTTACCTCTGAAGTATAAACAATCATAAGATCTAATCTAAAAAGTTGAATCCAAAGTCGACTTACACTATTTTTGTTTAGCTAATAACAAATCATCGTATTTCTTACCTTCCCAAATCTATTGTAAAAACATCGGTCCAGCTTTCAGCTAGGATTGAACCATCGTCAGGCGACGTCAATCACATATTCAATGCTTGCAAAGAAAATAGAGACTTCCTACTCAAAGCATCAGCAACTACATTCGCTTTACTCGGATGATAATCAATGATCAAGTCATAGTCTTTCAATAGCTCAAGCCATTTGCGTTGTCTCAAATTCAAATCTTTCTATGACATTAAATACTCCAAACTTTTATACTTTGTAAAGATGTGACATTTTTCATCGTACAAATGGTTTCACCAAATCTTCAACGCAAAAACAATAGCTGCAAGTTCTAAATTGTACGTCGGATAATTCTTTTCGTGCGCCTTCAACTGTTTAGAAGCATAAGTTATCACTTTGCCTTCCTGCATCAAAACACCGGTGCCTTGGTCAACAACACTTTCAACTGATAGAAATTTTGGTGGCTTTTCTCAGACCACTCAAATTTCACATCTTTTTGCAATAATCTCATCATCGGTGTAGCAATCATCAAAATTCCCTTAACAAACCTTCTGTAAAACCTGGCTAATCCAAAAAAGCTTCTAACCTCGGATACAATTCTCAATGGTTTCCAGTCAACAACAGCTGAAATCTTGCTCGAATCAACTTTGATGACTTCGACTAATACAACATGCCCTAGAAATCTGACTTTCCGAAGCCAAAATTCACATTTTCTAAACTTGGTGAATAATTTCTTTTCGCATAGAGTTTGCAAAACAATTCTCAAATGCTCAGGATGTTCGGCCTCTTCCCGTGACTATATTAAAAAATCATCGATGAATACCACAACAAATCAGTCCAAATACTGTCTAAAAATTCTGTTAATCAAATCCATAAATACTGTAGGTGCATTAGTTAAACCAAACAACATCACAAGAAATTCATAATTCTTGTACCTGGTCCTAAATGCGATTTTCGGCACATCAAAATCTTTAACTCGCAGCTAATAATAACATGAATGAAGACCAATTTTTTATAATACTGTTGCACCTTTCAACTGATCAAACAGATCGTCAATACCTGGCAATGAATACTTATTCTTGATTGTAACTTTGTTGAGCTGATGGTAATCAATACATAATTTCATAGATATGTCCTTTTTCTTAACGGATAGAACAGGTGTGTAACAGTCCGCTTTATACCCTAGTTAGAACAGTGGTTTTGGGACCACAAATCCGAGTTCGTATAATATTTTAATATTATTTTCTCTGCCTATGATATATGATTAAGCATGTGTTAAAGTTTCGTAAGTTAATTTCTGTCTGTGTGCTTAATTTGATAAAAGGATTAAATTGTATTGAATGCAAAACTAGTATGCTTCATGAAAAGACACTTATTTGCCATGTCTTTATAAGTATAGAGGATTTATATGGAAAATTAGCCATTACTTTAGATAGTGGATGGCTATGGTCCATAATAACCTTGGGAAATATGTTTTATAACTTTATTATTATAAGGTTAAAATTGGAAATTTGTTATTAAAGAAATTATAATAAAATATGAACATGAAATGTAGCTATTTTCTACTCATCTTTCACCGAAAATAAGAGAAAGAAGAAAGGGCTAAGTTCTTTTGATTTTCAGCAACAATTAAGCAAAAGTAAGGTATGAGTTGAGTATGATTTTTGATAATTTTTACATTTTTGAGATTGTTGCTTAGTCTACTATCAAGCCCATGTTGTAATTTGAAGAATTGATGATGTTTGTAAAATGAGACTTTGATGAACTCATGTGATTTTTGATGTTTAATAGTGAAGTATGAAAGATATGTGTTAGATAAACATATTTTGTTCTTGAATTTTTGATGAATTTAGCTAAATAGGGCTAAATTGAGAAACTGATAATTTGAGGGACTAAATTGTGAATTTGACGAAATATATGGGCTTGTATGATATACATAAGCATTCGGCTAAGCATGATTATGTGATGATTTTGTGTATTTGATGTTTTGAGAAAAATGGACTAAATTGATAAATTGTGCAAATGTGAGGGCTAAATTGTAAATTACCCTAAATGTTTGTTTTTGGATTCTAGTGAATAAAAGAGTTAAATTTGATTATGTTTAGATCAAGAGCCAAAGGAGTCGGACTTAGATCGCAGGAAAGCGAAAGTAATTGAGTAGTCGTATCCATTTCCATTAAACCGAACTCGAGGTAAGTCATTATACAAATAGACGTATTTGTATTGAATTATGTATGCTCATATGACTATTGTTAACGATGATTGTTTACGAGATGGTATGTACATGACTTCCGAGATAAGGTTGACTTAGTGACAATGTCCGAGAAGTCTCGTACGAACCTAGGAATAGATAGGATTAGCTATGTCATGACATAGGTATCTGATCTGTTTTATCATGTAAGACCACGTCTGGGATGTTGGCATTGATTCAAGATTTCGTGTAAGACCATGTCTGGGACGTTGGCATCGATATGATCTTTATGTGTAAGACCATGTCTGGGACATCGGCATCGTATTAATTCGTGTAAGACCCTGTCGGGGACAGTGGCATAATCATCTGATTACATGTAAGACCACGTCTAGGACGTTGGCATTGTATAACAATTCTGGGGATTCTGTATATCCTATTAGATTCTGAATGGTTCAATAGGCAAATCTGAGCTATGAATAATTACGTGAATGTATATTCGTTCCTGGTACGTTTGGTATGTACACCAAGTGTGTATAAAAGGTAAGTACCTATATGAATTTGCTTTGAAGAAATATATAATTGAACATGAGAAAATGAATGAGGTACAAGAATGGAAATGAATAAGCTAAGTACATATGCGAGAAGTGAAATGAAATATGTGCCAAGCTTTATGTGAGTAAATGTGCCAAATTCTATGAAATGAAATGGCTATGAGATTTATAAGTACCAATGATTTAATTTGGTTATATGCATTGTGTATTAAGTTTACTTGTATATAACTTACTAAGCTTTTAAAAGCTTACTCTGTGTGTTTGTTCTTTTTATAGATCGTCAAAGCTACTGAAGGCTCGGAGGCTGTTGAGGATCGTCATCGCACTACTCAACTTGTTTTGGTACATTTTGGAAATGTACATAGCTAGATATGGCATGTATAGCCTAGTTATTTGTTTATAATTATGAAGTGAACTTAGCCATGTGATTTGGCTAGTTATGTGTTGGCAATATGCATTAATGAATATGATAATGGTGCATGTTTTGGTATGGTTTGATAGTATTTGAAATGGTTAAGTTTATGGTGAGTGTATGAATTATGTTTGTGTTTACATGAGTTTTAGTCTTGTAAATTTGGCATGATTAGTAATGGGTTGGAATTTAGAGATGGGATGATTATTTTGATATGTTCTTGGTTATCAAATGTGCATGAGATGTGTTTGTAATTTGCTTGTAGGTATGACCCTATGTAGGTGGCATATTGGCCTTGCAAATGGCCTATTTTGCCACACGGTTGTGGCACACTGGCATGCCTATGGACCGTGGGACTAAGTCAGTAGCTGATTAAGAGTACATGGCCTTGGCACACGGACGTGCCTGGTAGCCGTGTAGTTTAGTCAGGATCAACCAAGGCCAAAGTGCAAGGGTGTGCTTGGTGGCCGTGGAGCCAAGTCAGGATTGACCACAGCCAAGGTACACGGACGTGCTTGGTGGCCGTGAAGTTAAGTCAGATTTGACCACGGAGGAGACACATAGGTGTGTCCCGTAGCCATGGGAGGCACACGGCCTGCCCACACAGGCGTGTAACCCCTGAAACTTAGAAAGTTTAAAATTTTTCGAGAATTTCTGCATGTGTTCTGGTTTAGTCCCGACTCTGTTTAAAGCATGTTTATGGTCTTGATGACCTACAGAAGGGACACTACGATTGTAAATGATGGTTTAAATTTACGAAATTGTCTGATAAAGTTTCTGATCTGTCAGGTAATGCCCTTAACCCTAATCGGTAACGGATACGGGATAGGGTGTTACAAGGTGCACCCCAAGGTGAAAAACAGCAAAACCCCCTATCTATCAACTCTTGCAACTGCGCTTTCAATTCTTTCAACTCTGTAGGAGATATTCTGTAAGGAGCTATCGATATCGAAGATGTTTTGGTACTAATTCTATGGCAAACTCAGCCTCTTTGATCGGTGGTAACCCGAGTAACTCATCTGGAAACACATCTGGATACTTGCAAACCACTGGAATCGATTTTAACTTCAACTCAGAAACTCTGGAATCAAATACATATGCAAGGTACACATGACAGCCTTTTTTCACATATCTCTGTGCTGACATAGCCGAAATAACATTAGGCATGCCACTTAAACTATTTAATTCAATCTGAAGTTTTTCACCGTTCTGACATTTTTACATAATAAGCTTTCATCTACAGTTCAAAATAGCATCATGCAGAGTCAGCCAATCCATGCCAAAAATCACATCAAACTCATCAAATGATAATAGCTTCAAATCGGCTAGAAAATTACAACCCCAATGGATAGTTCTTGTTTACTTTATCAACTAGCACATACTGGCCTAAGCGGTTCAATACTTTAACCACGAATTCGGTGGACACAACAGGTAAATTTTTACTTGACACTAGATTCATGCATACATACGAACCTATTGATCTCGGAACAGTCAAAGCAGTAACATCAGTATCAAAGATAGAATATGTACCAGTAATAACATCTGGCGCTGAAGCTTCTTCTCGTACGTGGGTCGCATAAGCTCTAGTTGGTGCTCGTGCCTCTAATCTCATAGCAGAGTCTTTTGTTCCAACACAACTATTACTCGCATTTCCAATATTACGAGGTGGTCTACCTCTCGCAGTCGTGTTGCTCGGTCAAATCATTTAAACTTTTTCTCTTTTGAGTACTTCTAGGCAATCTCGAATAAAATGCTTATATGATCCACATTTGAAATACGGACTGTCTTTCACCTTGCACTCACCAAAGTGTCGACGTCCACACTGTTGACAGTTGGGTTTATTGTCTTTAACACTGGCTACGCTCACTACAGACGTAGCTTGAGTTTTTGAACCCGCATATTGTTTACCTCGATCTCTACCAGAATATCCTACTGAAGCAGTCGAATGAATATAATGTTCTCATGATTTCTTTGATGATGATTGATATGACTTTTCTGATGATCTCTTTCTTAAATCTCTAGCTTCAAAATCAACTTTTCTCTTCTTTTTTTTTTTTGCTAAGTTCTTTGGCTTTGTGTGCTCAATCAACCAGAATAACAAATTCTTTAAGTTCAAGTATCCGAACTAACAACTTTATGTCTTCATTTAACTCGTCTTCGAACCACTTACACATAGCAACTTCGATTGGAATACATTCCCGGTCATACTTGCTCAATCTAAAAAGCCACCTTTCATACTCGGACATGACATTCGGCCCTATTTAAGCTCAAGAAATTCTTTACGTTTCTGATCAAGAAATCTGACTTATATACTTCTTTCAGAACTTGGTTTGGAAGAATTCCCAATTGATACGCTATCTTGGCACAACTGAAACCAAAGTGTTCCACCGCTGATAAGCTGGATCTTTTAGTAGAGATACGGCACATTTTACACGTTTTGCTAGTGTACACGATAACTCGCCGAAAACTCCGGTAGCATTTTCTAACCAGAATTTGGTTCTCTCCGAATCATCATCAACTGTAACTCTAAATTCTTCCACCCCATATTTATGAATTTTGTTGACTAGTGGTTTATTAACTTGCATTGGTTCCAAACCCTGAGGAACTATGGGGATCAATTGGGGAACAGGTGGGGGTGGAGATCGTTGAACCGCCGGGTTTATTCTTACAAACTCGGTAAACCATTCACTCATCATTTGGAAGAGGGCTTCCTTAGCCTCTCCTCCTAGAACCTCAGATATGGGCTTAGTACCACTCGACGCTGCTCCGTGAATGAGGCTTGTGCATTACTTTCAACTTCATCGGAGTCGATTTGGTTGGATGTCATTACTATATGAAAACATATTTCGAATGAGTCAAGAGTTATCATACTATTACAAGTTATATAATGGCATGTATTTCTAGACTCATACACACTACATTCAGTTTGAGAATTGACTAAATTGTAGCTCTGAAACCACTAAACGTAACACTCCTAACCCGTATTCATCGCCAGAATAGGGTTACAGAATGTTACTAGATAATTCGTAACTTAAAACATTTGATTTCAATCATTTCATAATTCATAGCATCATTCATCCAAACGCATGCAAATTGTCTCTTAATCGAGTCAGGCCGTGTAACTGCCTGACTTGAAACCCTTTGAAGCCTATAAGGGACACATGGTTGTGTCGCATGGCCATGTTGTAACAATCCGATTTTGGGCCTAGTCGGAACAGTGCTTTTGGGAGCACAAATCTGGCAAGGAAAAATTTATTTTTATTCAATTTTTACGGTCTACAATTTCACGAAATGATTTCATGAAAATTTCGTTCGAAAATTTCAACGTTTGGGCACTCAATTTAGTCAAAAGGACTAAATTGTAAAAAGTGCAAAAGTTGAGTTCTACATGTTAGAGGTGTCAAATTGTTATGAAATTTTAAATTTGAGGTCCTTAAAGGATAATTAGACCATTGGTTAATTTTTTGGACAAAAATGGACATGAAATAGGTGAAATAGAATATTTTTAAGTTAAGGGCATTTTGGTCATTTAGTAATTAAAATGAATTAAAAACAAAATTAAAAGCCAATGTTTTTCCATCTTCAACCCCATGGCCGAATTTCACAAGGGGAAACCATGGCTAGGGTTTTTCAATCTTCCAAGCTCGATTGTAAGTCCATTCTAGCCCTGTTTTTAATGATTTTTACGTTTTTAAAATCCTCTAACACGATCTCTCTATTTATACCATTTATTTGAGCTAGGGTTGATGTTTGAAAATTTACCCATATGAGAAATGCTTGTGTTTTGATGTTTAATGGTAGAATATGAGTGCTCGGTGTGTAATAAACGACTTTTACTAAGTGATTTTCAGTGAAATTGTTAAAAATGACTAGTTTGTAAAAAGTTGTTAAATGTGTGTAAGTGTGTGAATAAATGGAAATTGTGGATTGCAATAGTTATTAAAATGATTTGGCTAGGCTTAAATTACAAGGAAATTGAACAAAAATCATTTTACGAGCCTAGGGGCAAAAGTGTAAATATGTAAAACTTTAGGGGCAAAAACATAATTTTGCCATAATATGAGTTATATTTCACATTGAATAATGTGACTAATAAATAGACTAAATGTGATATTATAGATCAAAGAAAATGAGGTTCGGACCTAGAACGGGGGAAAAACGAGAAATTGACGGTTAAGTCCTTCTTTGCCATTTTTGGTGTTGAGGTAAGTTTGTATGTAAATAATGCATCGTTTTTGCTTATGTTTTTATGTTTTTGACAAATTTTATCAGATGTGGGTGAATATTGAATGAAATTGACAAAGTATCGACATGTGAGAAATTTCTCGGTTGAACCTTAGGAATAAAAATGGATACGAGTGACATGTTCACTAGAAACCTATGTGAAATCTAAGTGAAATAAGTGATTCGGATGCTGGTCCGTACGTTCTACCAGTGGTTGAGTTATTCGACATGTGTTACGGATACTCGACAGCTTGTGTAAGCAGCACCGTGTAGTTTCATCATGATCGACAACTTGTGTGAGTAGACCCGAGACTGTGACTATGTGAAATGGGTGTTGGTCTTATAAGTTCTACCAGTGGCTTGGTAGTTCGGCATGTGTTACGAATACCTGACAGCTTGTGTGAGCAACACTAAGTAGTTACGTATGATCGTCAGCTTGTGTGAGCAGATCCGTGAATGTGATTATCTCGAGAGCGAGCCTATGTGAAAAGTGGGATATGAAGTACCTTTAGCTGCAAGTGTGGCACTTATGTGCAAATTTTCGTGTATTCGTTATTATTCCGATGCTTTCAACCGAAAATTGACTAAGTGAAAATACATGTGATCATGTAACGACTAAGTGTAATTGAATATGACTATATGATGAATAAATGCAGGTATAAGTGTGAAAATTTATGAATAATGTGCTTGATATTTGATCGAACCTTCGGTAAGATGAAATGGAGTAAGTGAAATTATGAAAGAGTAAATTTAGCAACAAAATAGTTTTGGATAGCAGAGTTGTGTGACTTTGAAAAGTCACCAAAAATGGTAGAAATCGAATTAGAGGTTGAATAAGATATGAAATTAAAGCTGAATGAGTCTATTTTCACATAAAAGAAATGATGGAAACAAAAGAATTCATATTCTGTGATATTCAAATTTTTGTGAGACAGGGTCAGAATGATGTCAGAATCCCCTGTTCTGACTTTGAAAAATTATTAAAAATTGTATAAAAATAATTATGGTTTATATTTATATGCTTAAATTTCTTAATGAGTCTACTTTCAAGAGAAACAAACGAGAACATTATCCAAATTCTGTATGATGAGATAATTAATTTTTAGTCCAGAGGGGTCAGAACTGTCAGACAGCAAAACAATGGAATCTTTTAAGAATAAACTGTACTTATTGGCTAAACCAAAAATTCTGATAAATTTATGGTAAGAAGATATGTAAGTATAGTGTTAGGGAAAATTAGCAGATCTTAATTTGGAGTTTTGTAGCTCGAGATATAAATAATTTAGTGGCTGTGACTCGAGTAGACAACTTGAGATGAACATGAATAAATAGTGGAACTATGTGCAATTATGATTGTATTATCTTCAGAACATATTGTGAAGATTTATAAATTCCTATTAATAAATCACTTATTATTTACATACCTACTTACTAAGCTATAATGCTTACCCCCTTCCTTTCTTTTTCCTATAGTGTCACAGATGCTAGCTCGAGTTGGAGGTTGTCGGAGATTCTATCACACTAAGAAGTTATGGATTGGTATCGATGATTTTTATTCTAGATTTTTATGTCTATGGCATGTATAGGGACTTGGTAATTTGTGTACATGTTATTATGAGTTGGCCTATGCTAATTGAAGGTCATTGTTGTATAAGGCCATATGATGTGGCCAATATTTGTTATGTTATAAGTCTATGATGAAGCATTACATGGATGTGCGTGCTTGTTTGGGTTGGATGAGTGAATGTGTGATAATTATGTGTGGCAAATACTAAATGTGAATGGTTGGGTAAGTTATATGCAATGATTAGTTAAGTGTATGTGTGGTTGTGCATGATGAATGTGATTTGTAAATGGTATGTGGATGTCTTAGTGTGGATTTTTGAATGCTTAATAATACCATGTTGTGTGACGATAAATTTGTATAAGTGTATAAGTGTTTGGTGTAACACCCCTAACCTATATCCGTCGTCGGATTAGGGTTACGAGGCATTGCCAAAGATATAGCACATTTTAAGCACTCGTCTGGAGTACAAGATAGTTCATCAAACACACGGATAATATTATCAAGCCAGAATTCAGCTCGTTCAGCATCATCATCATCAGTGGCTCTGAATTCTTTAGCCCCGTATTTTTAAATTTTATCAATTGCAGCTTATTCAATCGCACCGGATCAGTAACTTGTGGCATTACAGGTATTTGAGGGGGAATCAGTGGGGTAGGAGGTTGTGGAACAGCCGGATTCGTCCGGATATACTGAGTAAACAAATCGTTCATCATTTGGTAAAAGGCTTGTTTAGCCTCTCCCTCTTAGTTAATCGAAGTCAGTCGAGAATCAACCAGTGCTGTCCTTTGAGTGAGAGCAGGCGCTATACTCTCGATTATGGCATGTATAGCTAGACTTATACGCGCTTCGTTAGTCCTAGAATCGACTAAACCGTAGCTCTGATACCAATAAAATGTAACACCCTAACCTATATCCGTCGCTGGATTAGGGTTACTGTAACACCCCAAACCCGACCCAGACGTTATGGCCGAATCTGGTGTGTCACATCAAGGCGTCGTTCAAAAACTGAGTTTGTCATTAACAGTTCATCTCTATGTTTAAATCGTTTTGCTCGAGTTTAGCAAGTTATCTCGTCCAAAATGTTTACTTAATGTCTGGCATTGATACTTTAGGTTATTCCAATCACGAAAGCTCCTAAAGATTGAAAAATAAAAACATATATTTTTAAGTATTTCTGCAAATAGTTGTTAATTTTTAAAATCCGTGTTTAGCAGTTTTAAATAAGGAAATCTAAAGCCCGTTTAAAATTTTAATCCCTCAAAGGCCTTATAACAGAATTAAAACCCAAAATATAAAATTCAAGTAAAAAGTCTACAGTAGAGCATCAGCGGTCGTGTGGCCACCTCCGAGTCTCTCGCGCCTCCAAATTGTCTAAGGCTGGGGATTACCTATACAGTTAGACATAAGGGTGAGTTTGCGAAAACTCAGTGTGTAATCCCTTATAATAAAAAAGTCAGGTATACGGTATGCAGAAATAGACTAGGCTTGAGCCCATCACAGACACAGTATCAGGTGGGCCTTAGCCCATAACAGAACCAGGTGAACCTAAGCCCATTTCAGAATCAATATCAGATGCAAATATGCAGACAGAAATCCAGCCCAATTTGACCAATACACCACACGTACCAACCAACACACCATCGACGATCTAGCTTATTTTGAAATCGAGGTAAGTTTGTATGTGATAAATTCAACATTTATGCTCGTATTGTTTGAGAATGTTTAACATTATATTGATGTACGATATTTAAAGAAATTGAAATCTTAAAGTCTTGGTTGGACTATAATGAATGTGAGTATAATATTATCGAGACATGAGAGAGATCAGGTCCTGTGTAAGACCATGTTGGGGACTTGGCCTCGCCACCAAATTAATATCCCGTATAAGACCATATCTGGGATATGGCTTCGGTATTAAATATGAGAATCGTATAAGACTTTATCTGGGATATGGCATCGATACTTAAGGTGAGGTTTCGTATAAGACCATATCCGGGATATGGCATTAGTAATCAAAGGTAATCCCATGTTAGACCGCATTCGGGATGTGGCATTGGCTTCGAGTTCATAATAGTGGTAATGAATATGCATCTTTGAGTGTCCCTAGTAAATTATTGGGATTAAATATTCTAGCAGTAAATACAGAATTGAGATTGGTATTTAAAGTTATGTAATTGAGTGAAAACAGGTATGCGTGAGTAATTCACGAGGAACATTTACATTACGTGGCGTGGTTAGTGCTAGATAAGGGCAAATACGAGTATGCTATGGTAAAGAGCCTATGACATTGTGTATGGTTATCTAATGTCAAGGATGGCTATCTTTATGAGTTTATTGTTGCTGTTTAATTCCATGCAAACTTACTAAGCTTATTGCTTACCCCTCTCACTTCTCTCTTCCTTGTAGTATTGCCAAGATAGCTCGAGAAATCACAGATGTCAGATCTTGGAGATCACATTATCGACTACTATTTGGTATAGCCCACTAGATTCATTTTGAGTATGGCATGTGTAGGACTTCGTATTTTTGTCATTTCATATTTGTAAGCCAAGTGTGTTGGCTATTGTAGTTGTTCAATTTATTTTGTAAAAGGTCATGGGAGGTTGGCCTATACTTGATATGTCCATATATTCAATGAAGATGAATTTTCATGAAGTGTACGGTTTTTTGGATGTCTTGATTTTTTTTGAGTTCTTAGAGGTACCATATGGTCATCTTAAATATTGAATTATTTTGGTATAAGTGTGATTTCTTGCTAGGGTGGCAAATGGCTTGGTAAATAGCCATATAATTGTCCATACGGGTAGACACACGGACATGTGTCTAGGCCGTGTGTGTCACACAGTCAGCCCCATGGGCGTGGTGCTCGGGCATGTGTCCCCTTGCATGCTAGAGTTGCAAGTCAGTATGCTTAGTAGTAAACACACGGGTAGAGACACTGCCATGTGTCTTAGCCGTGTGGGAGGCACGGCCAGGAACATGGGCGTGTGCCTAGGCCGTGTGAAGTCTGCACCTGAAGATAGACATTTAATTCGACACATAGTCTAAGGACACGGACGTGTGCCTTGGTTGGGTGACCATAGTGAGATGATGATGTCATAAATAGAATGCCAAGGTATTGGCACACGGGCTAAGACACAGGGGTGTCGAGGCCGTGTGAGGGACATGAGCATGTGTCTGGCCGTGTGTGTTAAGTCAGTGTCAACCACGAGGGAGGAGCACAGGCATGTCTCAAGGGCACACGGGCGTGTACCTTGAACAATACGAGCGTGTGGCCCCTATTTAGGAAATATTTTTCTAAGTGCGTAAAAGTTTCAAATTAATTCCCGAAACCTTTCAGAAGTATGTTTAAGGCCTCTAGGCCTAGGATGAGTATGTTATGGGTTTGGATGGAAAGTCTTTAAGACAAAATAGAAATTTATAGCCCAAAACGTCATGTTTAAGCAAGTTGAGTTAGGTAATGCCTCGTATCTGGTTCTGGCTTTGAACATGGGTAAGGCATGTTACATTTAGTGGTATCAGAGCTACGGTTTAGCTGACTCTCAGACTAATGTACCGTAAGTATGAGTTTGGCTATACATGCCATATGTAAGAGTAATTGAGTAATGATAATGTGATGGCTCCTGACGTTTTAAATTGTATTTTTATATAGTACATGGATTCTGATCCAGACCGAACAATAGCTGATGACGCTGCGAGTAATGCGCCGGCTCCCGCTGCAGGGATCGCGCCAGCTAATAGTTGACCCGATACCTTGGGTCAGGGAAAAAAGGCCCGAGAAGTCTTTCTCCATATGATGAGCAACTGGTATATTGAGTACGTTCGAGCAAATCCTAATGCTCAACCCCCTCCACCCCCACCTATTCCTTAACTCGCTCCGGTATCTCCTCAAGTGGTTGAGGTAGTGAGAAGATAAAGGCCTCCGGTCGATAAGATCCAGAAATAAGGAGTCGAGGAATTCTGGGCTAGTAAGGATGATGATCCGGAAAGGGAGGAATTTTGGCTCGAGAATACCATCATGGTATTCGATGAATTGTCATGCACGCCTGAGGAGTGCCTACAGTGTGCGGTATCTTTCTTGAGAGATTCGACTTATCGGTGGTACCAAGGGAGAGAGTTAGCTGGGAATTCTTCCAAGAGGATTTCTGAAAAAGGTATATCAGCCAGAGATTCATCAACCATAAGAGAAAAGAGTTCTTGAAATTAAAGCAAGGCTGAATGACGGTGACCGATTACGAACAAGAGTTCGTAAGGCTTAGCAAGTATGTCCGGGAGTGCGTCTCTACCGAGGCTATTATGTGCAAGAGATTTAAGGACGGGCTAAATGAGGATATCCGTTTATACGTCGGAGCTATCGAACTAAAAGAATTTGTAGTGTTAGTAGATAGAGCCTGTAAGGATGAAGAGTTGGCTAAAGAAAAAAGAAGAGCTGAGATTGAGTCTTATGACTTGAGAAAAAAATAGCTGAATAAGTCACTCTAATCTTCATCTAAGAAATCGAGGGATTTTGCTACTCGACCAGCTACCTAGGTCAGGTTTTCAAACCGAAGTAAGGGCAAACAGTTTTTAGGGTCTAAAGTGCAGACCACATCATTTACTAGTGTGGGCAACGTTCGACCGAGTGACCAGAACGCCTGCAGTGTCGCAGGCGTCATTCTGGTGAGTGCCGAGCGAATGAGAAGGCTTGTTTCAGATGTGGGTCTTTACACCATTTTATTAGAGAGTACCCCGAGTTGGACGAGAAAGAGATGTCGCAGAATGCAATACCGGGAAGTGCTACTAGAGGAAGACCACAGAGAAACCCAAGAAATGAGATGAGTAGCAGGAATCCTTCTAGAGAGCAGACTGCAAGAGTGGAGGGTAGAGCACCGACGAGAACATATGCCATTTGTGCTCGTGAAGAGGCATCTTCCCCTAACGTAATCATGGGTACATTTTCTCTTTATGATACTCGTGTTGTAGCTTTAATTGATCCAGGATCTACCCACTCATACATATGCATGAAATTAGTCTCTAGCATGAGCATGCCTATAGAGTCTACTGAATTTGTAATAAGAGTGTCTAATCCCCTAGGCAAGTATGTGTTGATTGATAGAGTATGCAAAGGTTGCCTTTTGATGGTTAGAGGTCATTGCTTTCAGGTTGATCATATGTTATTGCCGTTTGATGAGTTTGATGTCATCCTTAGGATGGATTTCTTAGTTACTCATGATGTACTCGTGAATTGCAGAAAAAGGTTTATTGATTTGAAATGTAAAAATGGGGATTTTATTCGTGTTGATTCAAACGAGCAGGACAGATCACCAGTATTGATATCATCCTTGTTGACTCAAAAGTATTTAAGAAAGGGGTACGAAGCTTACCTTGCCTATGTGATGAATACTAAAGAGATTGAGTTGAAAATTGAGTCGGTACCCGTAGTATACGTGTATTCAGATGTTTTCTCGAAAGAATTTCTAGGGTTACCTCCGGCTAGAGAGATCGAATTCGGGATTGAGCTAGCTCTAGGTACCGCCCCATTTCTATTGCTCAATATAGAATAGCACCAACCGAGCTAAAAGAGTTGAAAGTACAATTGCAAGAACTAACAGATGAAGAGTTTCGCAAGACCGAGTTTTTCTCCGTGGGGTGCTCCCGTTTTATTCGTGAAGAAGAAAGATGGTTCTATGAGATTATGCATAGATTATCGTCAGCTTAACAAGGTAACTGTGAAGAACAAGTACCTGTTGCCGAGAGTCAATGATTTATTTGATCAATTGAAGGGAGCCACGGTATTTTCCAAGATAGATTTGAGGTCTGGGTACTATCAGCTGAGAGTCAAGGACTCAGATGTACCGAAAACCGCATTTAGGACTAGGTATGGCCATTATGAATTTTTGGTCATGCCTTTTGGTCTAACGAATGCCCCTTCCATTTTCATGGACCTGATGAATCACATTTTTCGACCATACTTATATAAAATTGTCGTGCTCTTCATTGATGATATGCTGATCTACTTTCGAGATGTGGATGAACATGCTGAGCATTTGAGTATGGTTCTACAAATTTTGAGAGAAAAATAATTGTATACCAAGTTTAGCAAGAGTGAATTTTGGCTTAAGAAAGTAGGATTTCTGGGGCACATTATCTCGGGAGATGGGATTAGAGTCGACCTGAGTAAGATTTCACAATTTTTGATTGGAAACCGCCGAGGAGTGTAACTGAAGTAAGGAGTTTTCTAGGCCTAGCCGGCCATTATAGGCGTTTTGTCAAGGGGTTTTCCATGATAGCTACCCTGATGACAAGACTTTAGCAAAAAGATGAAAAGTTTTATTGGACAGACAAATGTCAATAGAGATTTGAGAAACTAAAGGCGTTGTTGACCGAGGCTCCTGTTTTGGTGCAACCTGAGCCAGGAAGAGAATTTGTGGTTTACAGTGATGCATCCCTGAATGGATTGGGTTGTGTACTTATGCAAGAGGTTAAGGTGATTGCATACGCCTCTAGAAAATTAAAGCCGCACGAGAAGAATTACCCTACCCATGAGTTAGAGTTGGCCGCCATTGTGTTCACGTTGAAGATATGGAGACGGCATTTGTATGCAAAAGGTGTCGGATATTAACCGACCATAAAAGGCTAAAATATTTGATGACTCAAAAGGAATTGAATTTGAGGCAATGAAAGTGGTTAAAGCTAATTAAGGATTATGAGTTAGTGATTGACTACCATCCAGGAAAGGCGAACATAGTCGTCGATGCTTTGAGCAGAAAATCATTGTTTGCACTGAGAACCATGAATACTCAGATGTCTTTGTTGGATGATGTTTCTATTCTAGCCAAGGTAAGGGCTAGACCATTATTTCTTCAAGAGATTTGTGAAGTTCAGAAAGAGGACAGCATCTTATAAGCCAAAAGAGTTCTATGTGAGTCAAATGTTGAGTCAAACTTTCAGGTAACTCCTAATGGATGTTTGACGTATCAAGATAGGATCTATGTACCCATAAATAATGAACTTATTCGTAAGATTTTGCATGAAGCACATAGCGGATGCTTAGCTGTGCATTCGGGCAGCACGAAGATGTACAATGATTTGAGGATGTGGTATTGGTGGCCCTGTATGAAGAAAGACATTTCTGAGTTCGTGTCGAGATGCCTAATTTGCCAGCAAGTGAAGGCTAAGCACCAAGTACCTTTCGGTCTACTACAGCCCATTATGGTTCCCGAGTGGAAGTGAGACTGTATTACTATGGACTTCGTGATGGGTTTACCGTTGGCGCCCAAAAAGAAAGACGGTATGTGGGTCGTAATCAATAGACTCACGAAGTCGGCCCATTTCATACCAGTGTGAGTCGATTACTCCCTTGATAAATTGGTGGATTTGTACGTGTCAAAGGTAGTAAGACTTCATGGGGTACCATTGTCGATTATTTCAGATAAGGGCCCGAGATTCACGTCACAATTTTGGAAGAAGTTACAAGAGGCCTTAGGCATAAAATTAAGCTTCAGTACAGCTTTCAATCCACAAACTGACTGGTAGTCGGAAAGAGTAATACAAACAGTCGAAGCATGCTTCGAAAGGTAATTGGGAGAAATACTTACCGTTGGTGGAATTCGCCTACAACAACAGTTTTCAGTCAAGTTTGAAAATGGCGCCTTATGAGGCATTGTATGGGCGTAAGTGCCGAACGCCCTTGTATTGGTCAGAATTCAGAGAGAATCAGATACACGAGGTCGATTTGATCAGGGAAACTGAAAAGAAAGTAAAGGTGATACATGAGTGTCTGAAAGCGGCCATAGATAGGCAAAAGTCCTATTTAGATTTAAAAAGGAAAGATATTGAATTCCAAGTCAGTGATAAAGTATTTTTGAAAGTATCACCATGGAGGAAGGTCCTCAGATTTGGCCGGAAAGGAAAATTAAGTCCGCATTTTATCGAACCTTATGAAGTTACCGAGAGGATAGGATCGGTAGCTTATCGTTTGGCATTACCACCCTGACCGAAAAATATTCACGATGTCTTCCACATGTCCATGGTGCGTCGATACTATTCGGACCCTACACATGTAATAGTACCAACAGAGGTAGAAATTCAACTGGACTTGACTTATGGTGAAGAGTCAGTTAGGATCTTGGCACGAAAGCTCAAACAGTTAAGAAACAAAAGTATATCTCTTGTTAAAGTGCTATTGCAAAGACATGGAATAGAATAGGCTACATGGGAGCCAGAAGAAGCTATTCGAAACCAATATCCCAACCTTTTCGCCGGTAAGATTTTTGGGGCGAAGATCCTTAAGGGGGGAGAATTGTAACAGCCTAATTTAGGAGTTAGCCGGAACAGTGGTTTAGAACCACTAATATGAGGTTAGAGAAAATTATTTTTCATGATATTTTATGAGTCGGAGTATGATTATTTAGGTACATGAAAATTTTGGTATTTTAATTTTAGCGATTTCTTGCTTAATCGCGAAAAAGGACTAAATCGCATAAAGTGCAAAAGTTCCATTTTATAAGCTAAGGGTGCCAAATAGCTATAGAATGTTAATTGGAGGTCTTTAAAAGGCAATTAACCCTTTAAATGGGTGTTGACCAGCCATAGGGGGACAAGGAAGTCAAAATTGGTCAAAGTGGGTGTAGTTGGTGGATTAAATTGATAAATAGAATAAAATAAAGAAAAAGAAGATATCATCTTTTTCCCTCTCCTTCACCATCGAAAACAGCAAGCAAAATAGGGGTTGTTAAAGCTCAAAATTTCAGAAAACTCTTCTCCATTCAAGTAAGTGATTTTAATGGTTTTTCTTGATGATAGTCGTACTTTTAGAACCCCTAGAGCATAAGCTTTCTAAAGAGGGGGCTAATTTGCAATATGGTGAAAAGTTTAGGGTTTTTCCATGAGAGCTTGTATGTGATTTTCTACATTTTTATGGAAGAAAATGAGTATTAGTTGTTAGATGAACAACTTTTATGAAAGGTGTTGCCTTGAAAACACCTAAATGAACCTTTTTGTAAAGGTTGTAAAATTGGTAGTAAATGTGTGAAATGTTGGGTTTTGATGATAGCTATAAGAGAAATAAATGTTCACCTAGGCTCATTAAAGGTAGAAAATTGATTAGAATTTACTTTCGAGCCTAGGGGTAAAATGGTCATTTTTCCAAAGTGTAAGGGCAAAATAGTAATTTTGCCAAAGCATGATTATTACAATTCTTTTATTAATGTGATGATTGAAACGTGCTAATCTGCTATTATAGAGCAACAAGAACCAAGAATCAACCTTGATCGGGGAAAGAGTAAAGTGTTTGACTAGATCGACAATCTAGCTTATTTTGAAATCGATGTAAGTTTGTATGTTATAAATTCAACATTTATGCTCGTATTTTTTGAGAATGTTTGACATTATATTGATGTACGATATTCTAAGAAATTGAAATGTTAAAGTCCCGATTGGACTACAACGAATGTGAGTATAATATTATCGAGACATGAGATAGATAAGGTCTCGTGTTAGACCATGTCAGGGACATGACCTCGACACCAAATTGAGATTCCTTATAAGACCATATCCGTGATATGGCTTCGGTATTGAATATGAGAATCGTATAAGACCGTATCCAGGATATGGCATCGATACTTGAGGTGAGGTTCCGTATAAGACAATATTTGGGATATGGCAACGGTAATCAAAGGTAATCCCATGTAAGACCGCATCCGGGATGTGACATTGGCTTCGAGTTCATGATAGTGGTAATGAATATTCATCTTTGAGTGTCCCTAGTAAATTTTTGGGATTAAATATTCTAGCAGTAAATATAGAATTGAGATTGGTATTTATAGCGATGTGATTGAGTGAAAATAGGTATGCGTGAGTAATTCACAAGGAACATTTACATTACGTGGCGTTGTAAGTGCTAGATAAGGGTAAATACGAGTAAGCTATGGTAAAGAGCCTATGATATTGTGTATAGGTATCTAATGTCATGGATGGGTATCTTTATGAGTTTATTATTGCTATTTAATTCCATGCGAACTTACTAAGCTTATTGCTTACCCCTCTCATTTCTCTCTTCCTTGTAGAATTGCCAAGATAGCTCGAGAAATCGCAAACGTCAGAGCTTGGAGATCACACTATCGACTACTATTTGGTATAGCCCACTAGATTCATTTTGAGTGTGGAATGTATAGGACTTGGTATTTTTGTCATGTCATATTTGTAAGCCAAGTGTGTTGGCTATTGTAGTTGTTCAATTTATATTGTAGTGTGTTGCCCTGTTTAGGCAAAAATTTTCTAGGTGCATAAAAGTTTCCGATTAATTGCCGAAACCTTCCGGAAGTATGTTTAAGGCCTCTTTGGCCTAGGATGAGTATGTTATGGGTTTGAATGGAAAGTTTTTAAGATGAAACAAAATTTTATAGCCCGAAACATCATGTTTAAGCAAGTTGAGTTAGGTAATGCCTCGTATCCGGTTACGACTTCGAACACGGATAAGGGGTGTTACAATAATTTATACCAACTTTCCTTTGGGCAAATACTCATCTATATATTAGTATATTTAATCTTCATTTATACAATATATATTATCATCACAAGGCCAATTATATATATAATCACATAAACTAGCACATAATTCACATTAGCTTGTATCATTATATCAGTAATTCAATCATTCAACTTAACTTACTTTCACAATCAGTATGAGTACATGAAACACCCCAAACCCGGCCCACGAGACTTGACCGAATCTGGTATGTTCCTTGAGAAAAACATTTTCAAAATTCGTTTGTTACTTTGGAAAATTTGAGTGATTTTGGAAGAAAACTTGTTTTGTGTGGGGTTCAGTTGAAAATCTTGTTCTTTTTGAAATTAGGGATTTATTAAAATCTTGTTTTTATATTCCAAAACCACAAGTTGAAAGATATGCCGAATTTGTTTTAGGTTTCACCTTTAAATTGGAAATCATCTGTTTTTAGATGTCAAAACATTTAACATTTATTTTAAAAACAATTTTGATAACCTTTGATTTAACAATAATAATATCGTGACAAAAATAAGTAAAAGCAAGCATAAAACAGTCTCATACTATGGCCTTATTACATCAAAAACAAAACCCGAATAAATCCAAATACGAAAAAAAAAGAAAATAGAAAGTCCAAATTAAAAATAAGCTCTGAGCTGAGCATGGCCACTACTAAGCTCCTGCCGACCCGGTCCATTACAGAGCGTCACCTGAAAACATATCCCACAACGGGGTGAGTCAAACAGACTTAGTGTATAACAACCACTCTAAGCCCTAATGATCCAGGCATATCAGATCATACATATACATATCACAATTTACAAATAATGATGCTATCTAGGCTACGCATCACCCGTACCAACCATCACACCGTGGGGACTACTAAGTCAACCCTCCATCCGCTACACATCATCGAAGGCAGTCGCTGCAGACGACGTGCTCATTGCCCTTATATATATTGTGGCATCGCCACCAGATAAAATTTTGTGACATGAGTCACCACATTCAGATTCTGTGACCGAAGTCACCACATTCAGATATTTGTGGTATAAACCACCAGATCACTTCCCCTTTACATATCATCCATATGCCCCATGTCATACAAATATTCACAAACCATGTCATATTTCTTATTCACATTCTTATTATTTCATATATGTGCTGTAGAGATCATATTATACTCATAGTAGGAGTAGGTAAACGTACCTGAGTACTTTGTACCATTGCATGGTACCCTTAGCCACATCTTACTTATTCTTACTAACACATTCAATACAACATAACCATAAATCTATTAAGGCTTAGTGTGGGGTACACACCTACTATACTTATCGAGTTCACTTCAAATCCCGAAAACCCGATCTATTGCTTTAGATCTCAAGTTCCTACATTCGGCCAACCCTAACCATGTTAGTAAAAAGCCATTCGGCTATAAACCAAATCTCGAAGGATTAACGCAACCAACTTCTTACCTTGCTGCTGATTTGGTTACTAACCAAATCCCGAAATTTCGTGATATTTCTCCCTAGCAATCGGCAAACCACTAGATCACCTGAAGGATTAGTTTCCGGCTTTTGAATAAATAAGAAATAGATCTAGATCCTTGTTTATAGCCTTGGCCGAATATCAAATTCACTTACCTTGTGGATCTAAATCCCGAAAAGTGCTACTTGGTTGGGGGTATCTGTTGAAATCACTATGCATATGTTAGATTTCATTCTAACATTCAAATAAATGGCCTTCGGCCTAATCTTACCCCTTGCTTACCTTAGATCTGCAATCCCGAATGGTCTCCTCCTTGTGGTCGACTAGAGACAAGTCCCAAAAAACTCCTTTTATTGCTCCTTAATGTTGGCTACCTACAAAAGTCACATATTATGACACTAAAGAATATTCGACCACCCCTAGAACCATGGCCAACCCTTGATTTCGGCACACTAATAATGAAGAAAAGATAAACCAATTACTAAGAGGAGTACTTACCACCAATCGTTGCTTGAAGAGATTAAAAGAGAAAAGGTTTTGGCTTCTAAAACTTGCGAGAAAGAAGAAAGAGTGAGGCCTCCTTTGAGATTCGGCTATGATGGAATTTGGGAGAGGGATATTCGGCCTTTGATGAAAAGAAGAAGATAATGTGGTTTGATGGATTTCGGCTTACGAAAGTAAGTAGCAAAAGGAAGAAAAGAAAAGGAACAAAAGTTGATTCCTTGGGGATTTTCGGCACAAATGAAAAGGATGAGAAGAAGAGAAATTTCGGCACACCTATCTTGCTATTACCAAAGCCGAAAATGCCATCTTCCTATACCCCATATTCCGCCAACTCCTTTCCCCTTATCAATTCCTTCTTTTTCTCCCCTTTTCCCTCTTCTTTACCCATTAAAAATAATTCAAAATAAAATCATCATTTATCCTTACTTTAGTCGAAATTTTAAAAGGAATTTGACTTGATCTATACTCATCCACTCAGTCTCCCTATGCCGTCCATCATCAAGCTGCCTTCTTTCAAGAAAATAAAACTCCTATTTTGCTTCCCCTGTGGCTCGAACCCAAGCCCCTTCTCCACTGCATATGGCGTCACTTACTGGGCTTTAAGTGGCGCCTCCTTGCCACTTTACCAAGCCCATTTCTATGTTATATTTCGCCTACAATTTCTCTTAAGGCCTCCTCTACCTAGCTTCCTCTTTTAAACTTAAAATCTGATAATTCTAAAGCACTCTCCTATTTTCTAAAGTTCACAAAATTCATACAACACATACATAACACACAAAGGCATGCTTTCACATATATTTAAGCACCAATGCATAAGCCCAAAATCCAGGATATTACAGTACATACCTGAGCCTTTCTAACTCGATTATACACTCAATCTTAACTTATCAATGCCCGTTGAACCATTCGGAACTAAAAAGGAGACTAGGATAGTCAGAAGGATCGTACAATGCCAACATCCCAGACGTGGTCTTACATGTAATCGCATATCGATGCCATTGTCTTAGACAGGGTCATACACGTAAACACAAGTCGATGCTAACGTCCCAGACGTGGTCTTACACAAAAACACATATCGGAATCCTATGTCATGGCATATGTATCCTAGCTATTCCTAAGGTTTGTACGGGACTTTCAGACATTGTATCTCGATCGAATCGAACTCGTAACTTAGCTCCCAAGCTCTATTATATTCGGCCAATACACATATATATTCATAAAATTCAATTCAACATATAACATTTATATATTTTCAAATTTAACAACATTTATATGCTTATAGACTTACCTCGGATATCGAAGGACGGAATAAACGACTATTTGATTATTTTTCTTTAGTTCCAAATCTGATTTCTTTAGTTCTTGATCTAATCATATTCAAATTAAACTCACTCAAACATAATTCCATTCAATTTAATCCAAAAACAAGTAAATGGGCAAATTACTATTTTGCCCCTGACATTTTACACTTTTTGCAATTTAGTCCCTATTGCATAAAACACAAAACATGCAAAATTTTCACCCATCATGCTTAGGCCGAATGTTACCCATGCTCATACAAGTCCATATATTTCATTTATTTTAGATTTTAGTCCCCTAATTTATTATTTTTTACAATTTAGGCCTAATTACTCAAATTCACCAAAAATCCAAAGACAAAACATGTTAATCTAACACATATATTTCATATTTATCTTCATCAAATCAAAAATTAAAGCATGGGCTTAGTACATTTCATAGCAACGATCTCAAAAACATAAAAATTATCAAAAACCAAACAAAAACTAACCTTTAATCAAGCTAGATGAATGCCGAATTCAAGAAGAGCTTTAACCTTTCTTTCTTTTCTTATTTTCGGTGAATAAAGATGAACATGGCTTTGTAATTTTATGTTTGTTTTATTATAATTACATTATAATATATTATTTACTATTTAACCTTTATAATTTAATTATAAAACCACATAATGCATGGATTTACCGTCCATTAACTTAAATAGTGGCCTAATTTCATTTTAAGGACTTAACAATTAATAAACCATAGCAAATTAGTACTTTAACAAATAGAATGCCACTTTTACAATTTACGCGATTAAGTTATTTTTCTTAAATTGAGCACACAAACAATAAAATTTTCACACGAAACTTTCACACACATAAATTAACATTCTGTAGACACCAAAAATAATATTAAAATATTTTTTGACCTGAGTTTGTGGTCTCGAAACCACTATTCTGATTAGGGTCGAAACCGGACTGTTACATTTGGGGTGGCAAAGGGCTTGGTAAATAGCCTTACTTGTGGCCACACGGCCATGTGCCCAGGGTGTGTGAAGTCTGCACTTGATTTTCGAAAATTCAAAATGCCACACGGCCTAACACACGGGCGTGTGCCCCTATTTTTCAAGAAATTTTCTAATGTTTTCCAAAGTTCTTGGTTTAGTCCCGGATCACTTCTAAAGTATGTATTGGGCCTCGTAGGCCCTATTTAGGGACTCAAAGATAAAATTTTGAAAAGTTTTAATTTGGATGAAATTTTATGACTCGGTTTAATACGTTTATAAGTGTATGTGTTCCAGTAATGCCTCGTACCCTATTCCGGCGTTGAATACGGGTAAGGGGTGTTACACATGTCTCATCCATGGCAGAGACACATGCCCATGTCTTAGGCCTTGTGGACAAGAAATAGGCCATTTTAAAGCCATTTCCTTCACCCAAATCATGCACACACATACAAGCCATTTGCACCCGTTTCAAGCATTCAAAATGTACCTAAAACATGCGTAATCAAACTAGATCCATATGGTACCTATTCATACAACAAATATGCCAAAAGGCACCTCAATTCACATAACATCAAATATACTTTAACATAAGCATAACTTAGCCAATTACCAACTCAACATTTGCAACCAAATTCCATACCAAATCCTATCATAATGGCCACATGCCAAGATCACATTCAAACATACCAAAAGAGTCATTGAATACATATCATCACTAACCATTTCAACATTAGCCAACAAGCACCAAAATGCCAAAATGTCATCCCAAAGTACCTTATTTACAAACTAAACATATTGGCTATATTTTCAAGTACAAAACACCTATACATGCCATTATAACCATGACTTAAAAACATCAAAATCTACCGATATAGCTATGGATAGTGTGATAGGTATCCGACGATCTTCCAACCTGTACGAGCTTCCGATTAACTATAAAACATAGAAAAAGAACAAAAAGTAAGCATCTAATGCTTAGTAAGTTCATAAATCTTCAACAATGCTTACATTTTAATGCATAAGCTTAAAAATAAACATGAATCAATCCAACACAAATTAGTGCTTAATCACATAACTTAACAATATCATCACATGATAAGATATATTTCATAAATATAATTCATATGAACTCATGCTTTCCATAAAAATGAATGTACATACTTCATACCTTTCCATAATATCTGTAACACCCCTTACCAATATTCAACGCCGGAACCAAATACGAGGCATTACCGAACTTAACTTGCTCAAACATATAACATCGGGCCATAAAATTTTGTTCCAACTTAAAACTTTTTCATTCATATTCATGACATCCCTATTATGGGTCTACGAGACCTTAAACGTACATACGGAATGGTTCGGGACTAAACCGAAAACTTTTACACACTAAGAAAAATTTTACTCAAAATAAGGCAACACGCCCATGTGGAAAGGAACACGCCCGTGTGGGCAGACCTTGTGGCCACACGCGCCCATGTTCCTAACCCATGTGGATTTTTTTTTTCATTTCAAACCTGCAGGGCACACACCCATGTTTATGGCCCGTGACCTTCACATAGCCAAGACACACCCGTGCCCTCACCCATGTGTGAAAACCTTAGTATTTTGTTTATGACATCAGCAATCACTTAGGGGCACACGGCCTAGTCACACGCCCGTGTGCTAGACCATTTGACGAACTGAATTTTCACAAATTTGATGCAGGGACACACGACTTATCAACACACCCATGGGGATGACTGTGTGTCACACACGACCTAGAAACACTTATGTGTGTCTACCCGTGTGGACAATTCAAAGGCTATTTACCAAGCCAATTGCCACCCTGAAAAGCAAACACACTTATACCACCACAAGCAACACATAGCATAGCAATAATACACTATGAAGAATCACTAATTCATCATGCCTACACTTCACATTTTACTCAATCAATTACATGAACTTGCACTTCATGAATATCATCATCATTGGATATACATATATATAAAACTTAACAAGTATTGGCCAATTCCCACTGGCCATTTACAAAATGAATGAGTAACAATAATAGCCAACACTTTAGCTAACAAATATGACATAACAAAATGACGAACTTCCTATACATGCCATACCAAAAAAAAAAAATCAACTTTACTATACCAAAAGAATAGTTGATAGTGTGATCCAAACTCCGACGTTCTACGGTCCCCAAGTTAGCTTGGCTATACTACAAGGAAAAGGGAAATAAGAGGGGTAAGCATAAAGCTTAGTAAGTTTGTATGAAATAAATGGCAACATAAAGACTTATGATCATTCATCTCATTGAATGATAGCAAAACAAGTTCTCTACATATCAGCATAACTTACCCATGCATGATTTTACCAAATCACACATCACATTTTGCATTTATATCTCGTAAGTTACTCATGGGCACCTGTATCACTTCATCGCACAACTTTAGCACTTTTATTCTCTTAAACATAGACTTAGCTTATTATTATGAGTACATAAACTTAGCTCTTTGTGCGTTGAACTACTCAAATATCGAAGGATACTCAATCTCATCATACATGTATCACGATGCCAATGCCATATTCCAGATATGGTTTTACATGGGATCACATCTTGAAGCCGATGCCATATCCCAGATATGGTCTTACACGAGATGTCATATCTCGATGTCGATGCCATAACCCAGATATGGTCTTATACAAGATCGTATGTAGATGTCAATGCCATGTCCCAGATATGGTCTTACTCGAGATCTTTCTTTGGTGCCGAGGCCATGTCCCAAACGTGGTCTTATACGGGACCTTCCTTATTTGGTGTCGATGCAATGTCCCAGACATGGTCTTATACGAGACCTTCCTTATCTCATGTTGTGACACAAGTATCCTTGCTATTCTGAATGTTCAACCTAGACTTCAACTTAACATGTTCTCATTATAATTTCATCGAGGCATCATTAATCAACTTCGTGGAAATAATATACATTTCTCGTAATAGAAGAAAATTAAAAACATAATAGCATTATGTAGCTTTAATTTCACACAAACTTACCTCGGTACTCAAAATATGTATAGTTGTTCGATTTAGTCCACAACCTTGTTCTTGACTCAGTTTCGGTCCAGGCTTCGTGTTTCTTGATCTATAATAACAATTTCACTTGTTTAATACTCACATTGACTAAATTAACCCATGAATCATACTTTGGCAAAATTATGATTTTGCCCCTAAACTTTAACATAAATACTCTTTTGCCTCTATGCTCGTAAAACACTTTTTATTCAATTTCCTTGTATTTTAGGCCTAGCCGAATCATTTTCATAACTACAATAGCCCCCAATTTCCACTAATTCACTCATGTATGACCATTTTGATGACTTTTACAATTTAGTCCTTTTTTATGAATTTCCCATGAAAATCACTTAGAAAAAAAATGTTTATCATACATCAAACTTTCATATTCTTCCATAAATCATCAAAATACATGCATGCCATACATGGGTATAATTTTGAACATAAACCCTAGCTCATAATATAGCTAGAAATAGCTAAATCGAGCTACGAGGATCTCAAAAATACGAAGAACATTAAAAACGGGGCTAGGAGGTACTTACAATCAAGCTTGAAAGATGAAGAAACCCTAGCTATAGAGAGCTTGAAAGTTTCACCTAGCATGAAGAAGATGGACATGAACTTTTAATTCTTTTATTAACCAAATGACAGAAATGCCCTTAAGGCCCTTTCTTGAGATTTTTCCTTCCCATGTCTATTTTTGTCCATCTTGACATATATTGGTCTAATTGCTAAATAAGGACTTCTAATAATTTTTATAATGTTATTTAATACTTAAATCTTCTAGAATTCATTTTTTCCAATCTTTGCAATTTAGTCCCAATAAACAAATTGTTCACTAATTTATAAAATTTATTCATGAAATTTTCACACAATCATGCAAACATGCTTTAGGCCTTATAACTGTCATAAAACACATATTTCTACCTCAGATTTGTGGTCTCGTAACCATTATTTCAACTAGGCCCTAAATCAGGCTATTACAATTCTCCCTCTTAGGGATTTTCATCCTCGAAAATCTTACCCATAAAAAGGTTAGGATATTTATTTCTCATAGCCTCCTCGGGCTCCCATGTAGCCTCTTCTACCCCATGTCTTTGCCATAATACTTTCATAAGGGTTATTATTTTGTTTCTTAATTGTTTGAATTCTCGTGTCAAAATCTTAACCGGTTCTTCGCCATAAGTCATGTCAGGTTGAATTTCAATCTCTGTCAGAGTAATAACATACAAAGGATCTGATTGGTAATGACGTAACATAGACACATGGAACACATCATGAATCTTTTCCAATTCAGATGGAAAAGCCAATCAATAAGGTACTGGTCCTATCCTCTCTGTAATCTCATATGGTCCAATAAAACATGACTCAATTTGCCCTTTCTGCTGAATCTGAGAACTTTCTTTCATGGTGACACTTTCAAGGATACCTTGTCACCAACTTGAAATTCGATCTCTTCCCATTTCAAGTCCGAGTAGGACTTTTGTCTATTAGAAGCAGCTTTTAAACAATCATGAATTATTTTTACATTCTCCTTGGTTTCTCTAACCAGATCAACCCTGTGAATTTGATTTTCTCTCAGTTCAGTCCAATACAAAGGCGTTCAACACTTCCTCCAATACAATGCCTCATAAGGCGCCATTTTCAAACTCGACCAAAAATTTTTATTATAGACAAACTCTACCAACGATAAGTATTTTTCCCAGCAGCCCTAAAACTCAAGAACACAACACCGAAACATATCTTCAAGTATTTGTATTAATCTCTCCGACTGTCCGTCAGTTTGTGGGTGAAAGGCTGTACTAAAACTCAATTTTGTGCCCAAAGCTTCTTGCAATTTTTTCCAAAATCGGGATGTGAATCTCGGATCCCTATTTGATATAATCGATAAAGGCACTCCATGTAGTCTTACAACTTCTTAAACATACAAGTCTGCCAACCTATCAAGCGAATAATCAACACGTACTGATATGAAGTGGGCTGACTTCATAATTCTATCTACAGCAACCCATACAGCATCTTTCTTGCTCGGTGTCAACGGCAAACCCGTCACAAAGTCCATAATAATACGGTCCCATTTCCACTCGGGAACCATAATAGGCTGAAGTAAACCCGAAGATACTTGGTGTTCAGCCTTCACTTGCTGACAAATCAAACATTTCGATATAAATTTAGAAATATCTTTCTTCATACTCGGCCACCAATACCATTTCTTCAAATCATTATACATTTTTGTGCTGCCTGGATGTACAGATAGACATCCTCTATATGCCTCGTATAAAATTTTTTGAATGAGCTCATCATCTCTTGGTACATAGACTCTATCTCAGAACATCAAATATCCATCAGAATTAATCCGAAAGCCAGATTCAACACTCGATTCACACTAAACTCTTTTGGCTTGCAAGTCATTGTCACCTTTCTGAGCTTCATAAATCTCTTGGAGAAACATTAGTCTAGCCCTCAACTCAGCTAGTATAGAACTATCACTTGATAAAGTCATCCGTGTATTCATAGCCTTCAATGCAAACAAGGATTTTCTACTCAAAGCATCGATGACTACATTTGCCTTTCCCGGGTGGTAGTCAATCACCAGCTCATAGTCTTTTATTAGCTCTCACCATCTTCGTTGCCTTAAATTCAACTCCTTTTGAGTCATCAAGTACTTTAGGCTTTTATGATCGGTGAATATCTGACATTTTTCACCATACAAATGGTGTCTCCATATCTTCAATGCAAACACAATGGTTGCTAACTCTAAATCATGTATCGGGTAATTCTTCTTGTGCGGCATTAACCATCTGGAGGCATATGCTATCACCTTGCCTCTTGCATAAGCACACAGCCCAATCCATTCAAAGATGCATCACTATAAACTACAAATTCTTTTCCCGGTTCAGGTTGCACTAGAACTGGAGCCTCAGTTAACAGTGCCTTCAACTTCTCGAAACTTTGTTGGCACTTCTCTGTCCATTCAAACTTCACATCTCTTTGTAACAACCTCGTTATTGGAGTCGCTATCATGGAAAATCTCTTGACAGACCGTCTGTAATAGCCAGCTAGTCCCAAAAACCTTCTAACCTCTGATACATTTCTCGGCGGTTTCCAATCAACAATAGCTGAAATCTTACTAGGGTCAACTCGAATTCCATCTCCCGAGACAATGTGCCCCTAAAACCCAACTTCTTTAAGCCAAAATTCACTTTTTTCTAAACTTGGCATACAACTGATTAGCTCATAAAATCTGTAAAATAGTCCTCAAGTGCTCAGCGTGCTCATTCTCATCACGAGAATAAATCAATATATCATCAATAAAAACCACAACAAACTTATCCATATATGGCCAAAAGATGTGGTTTATTAAATCCAGAAACACAGCAGGGGCATTTGTTAATCCAAGAGGCATGACTAAAAATTCATAGTGCCCATACCTTGTTCGAAATGTGATTTTCGGCACATCTTACTCTTTGACCCTCAACTGGTAATAACCAGACCTCAAGTCTATCTTGGGAAACACAGTGGCTCCCTTCAATTGATCAAAAAAATCGTCGATCCTTGGCAATGTGTACTTGTTCTTCACGGTTACCTTATTAAGCTATCGATAATCTATACAGAATCACATGGAACCAGTTTTCTTTTTACAAATAATACTAGAGCACCCCACGAAGAATAAATCGGTCATGCGAAGCCTTTGTCCGTCAACTCTTGTAACTGTGCCTTCAATTATTTCAACTCAGTTGGAGCCATTCTGTATGGAGCAGTCGATATAGGTGTAGTATCAGGGGCTAACTCAATGCCAAATTCAATTTCTCTAATCGGAGGCAACCTTGACAATTGTTCTGGGAATACATCTGGATACTCACATACTATCGGCACTGATTCAATTTTTAACTCAGTTTCTTTGGCATTCATCATAAAGGCAAGATAAGCTTCGTATCTCTTTCTTACATATTTTTGGGCAGACATATTAGAAATCACTACAGGCGATTTGTCTTGTTCATCTGATTCAACACGAAGAGTGTCCCCATTTTCACATCTCAATTTAATATATTTCTTTCCACAATTTACTGTCACATCATAAGCGGTTAACCAGTCCATACCAAGAATTATATCGAATTCATCAAATGGCAATAGCATGAGATTCGCCTTAAAATAATAACCTCTAATCATTAATGGGCAATCTATGCATACCTTATCAACTAATACACATTTTCCTAATGGAATGGACACTTTTATCTTGAATTCTATAGACTTTACATGCATACTCATACTAGATACTAATTTAATGCAAATATATGAGTGGGTAGATCCCAGATCAATTAAGGCAACAACATTAGTATCATAGGGAGAAAATGTACCCGTAATTACATCAGGAGATGATGCCTCTCCGTAAGCACGAATAGCTTAAGTCCTCGCAGGCGCTCTACCCTCAGATCTTGCTGTCTGCTCTCTAGGTGTACTCTTACTACTCATTCCACTTCCCGGGTTTCTCTACTGTCTCCCTCTAGTAGTGCTTGTCTATCTTGCACTCTAAATTTTCTCTTTTTCAACCATCTCAGGGCATTCTCTAATAAAATGATCTTGGGAACCACACTTAAAACAAGCTCTCTCATGTGCTCGACACTCATTGGGGTGACGTCTGCCACACTGTGGACATTTCAGTCTATTTGGTCGAGTGTTCCCAATACTAGCAACTAAAGTGGTCTGAGCTTTAGACCCCGAGTACTGTTTACCCTTACTTCTACTCGAAAACCTAGCTGAAGTAGCTAATCGAGTAGTGAAGTCTCTTGACTTCTTGGATGAGGATTGAAATGACTTATTCAGTTGTCTCTTTCTTGAGTCACAAGACTCCATTTCAGCTTTTATTTTCTCTTTAACCAACTCATCGGCTTTGCAAGCCCTGTCGAGTAGCACAACAAATTCCTTCAATTCAAGGACACTAACAAATAATTGAATATCTTCATTTAATCCGTCCTCAAATGTTTTACACATAATGGCTTCATTGGATACACATTCTCGAGTGTATTTTTTGAGCCTTACAAACTCTCGCTCATACTCGGTTACTGTCATCCAACCTTGTTTTAAATCAAGGAATTCCTTTCTTTTCTGGTCGATAAACCTTTGGCTAATGTACTTTTTCCGGAACTCTTCTTGAAAAAACTCCCAATTAACTTTTTTCCCTTGGTACCACCGAGACAAGGGTGTTCCACCACTGATAGGCTGAATCTCTCAAGAGAGACACCACACATTTCATGCACTCTTCAGGTGTGCATGATAATTCATCAAATACCGTGATGGTATTTTCAAACTAAAATTCTGCCCTCTTTAGATCATCATCTTTACTAGCTCGAAATTCCTCAGCTCCTTGTTTTCGGATTCTATCAACTGGAGGCTTTTCTCTCCTTACCACTTCTACCAATTGGGGAACTACAGGGGTAGGCTGAGGAATAGGTGGGGGTGGAGGGGGTTGCGCATTCGGGTTCGTACGAATGAACTCCGTATACCATGCATTCATCATGTAGAGAAAGGCTTCCCTAGCCTCTTCTCCTCCTCTCTAACTTACAGTCATTGGTCTATTCTTATTTTCATTCCGTACTGTCCCTTGGGTGAGAGCCGGCGCGTTACTTTCTACATCATCTAGCACAACTCTATCGGGATCCATTTACTATGTAAAACACAATTTAAATCGTTAGGAGTCATCACACTATCATTAGGTAAATACTCATACGTATGGCATGTATAGCTAGACTCGTGCATATGCTACGTTAGTCTGAGAATCGACTAAATTGTAGCTCTAATACCACTAAATGTAACACCTCTTACCCGTATTCAACGCCAGAACTGGATACGAGGCATTATCGAACTTAACTTGCTCAAACATATAACATCGGGCCATAAAATTTTGTTCCAACTTAAAACTTTTCATTCATATTCATAACGTCCCTATTATGGGTCTACAAGACCCTAAATATACATACAGAATGGTTCGAGACTAAACCAAAAACTTTCACACACTTAGAAAATTTTTACTCAAAAAAGGGCTACATGCCCGTGTGGAAAGGAACATGCCCATGTGGGTAAGCCGTGTGGTCAAACACGCCCATGTGGGTAAGCCGTGTGGTCACACACGCCCATGTTTCTAACTCGTGTGGATTTTATTTTTCATTTTGAACCTATAGAGGTTTTCACACGGCCTGGAACACACCCGTGCCCTCACCCGTGTGTGAAAACCTTAGTATTCTGTTTTTGACGTCAACAATCACTTAGGAGCACACGGCCTAGTCACACGCCAGTGTGCTGGCCCGTGTGACGAACTGAATTTTACAAATTTGATGCAGGGGACACACAGCCTATCATCACACCCATAGGGCTGACCGTGTGTCACACACGGCCTAGATACACACCCGTGTGTCTACCCGTGTGGACAATCAGAAGGCTATTTAGCAAGCCAATTGCCATCCTAAAAAGCAAACACACTTATACCACCACAAGCAACACATAACATGGCAATAATACACTATGAAGAATCACTAATTCATCATGCATACACTTCCCACTAAATGTAACGCCCCTAACCCGAATCCATCACCGGAATAGAGTTACAGAGTATGACTGGAGTTACAAATTTATTTATCAGATATTTTATTTCATCTAGCATTCATATTTGGAACCAATCAAAATCAAACATATTGTCCCTTAAGCATACTTATTTTTTTCGACATGTCTTACTTGAATTTGTTACTCGTCTCAACATACTTAATTTCCTTGTATCAATGTATCAAATAAAATCACATATTTACATGTCATGATAAATATCATTCTCTTATCGTTTCTTCTTAAACATAAATCAGTTAAATCATTATATCAGTATTTCATGTACCATCAACTCGTATTTCCTTATATCACATAATTAGGTTACATGAACTTACCTGGCTAAATTGCAGAAATACCAAGATTTAGGGCATTTTGGTAATTTTCTATTTTCCTCGATTTTTCAACCGATCTTGATCTAAATTACTAATTTCATTTAATTTATTAATTTAGACAATAAAATAATTCATTTCACTCAATTTGGTCATTTTTGATATTTTTACAAAATTACCCCTAAAGTTTTACTTTTATTCAATTTAGTCCCTGTGTCTAAAACATGCAAATTATCCATTTAACATAAATCCATGCTAACTAATTATTCATATTCATATTTTTCCTCCTCCTCTTCTCTATACCACATCCTTAATGTATATAATTTCACTATTTGCTTATGTGTTCATATCAAGCTGTCCACTTGAGTTATAGTCACTAAATTATTTATATATTGAGCTAAAAAATTCAAAATTAAAAACCACTTGATGTGTCTGAAACTAGACTTGTATATATTTCTACCATAAAAATTTCATAATTTATACTTTATCCAATAAGTACAGTAAAATCTTCAAATTTATTCATGTTCTGCTATTTAACAGCTTTGACCTTTCCTTACTAAAAAATAATTACCTCTTATTACGGGCTTTGAATGATGCTTCTGTTTGTTTCTCTTGAAAGCAGACTCATTTATAATTTATAGATATATATTTAAGCCAGTAATTATTTTCTTACAATTTTTTATGATTTTCCAAAGTCGGAACAGGGGAACCCGAAATCATTCTGATTTTGACTCACAAAATTTATTATAACTCATAGTGTAACAACCCAAACCCGGCCCAAACGCTATGGCCGAATCTGGTCTGTTACAGAGAAAACATTTTTGAAATTCTTTTTTTTTTTTTTGAAAACCAACTTAAGGTTTGAAAGACCCTTCATTTATTTGAATTTGCTAAAACCTTACTTAGTTTTAATTGAAAATTTAAAACAAGTCAAGTTATTATAAAAAAATATCTAATGTGCCCAGATGGCTCGATAAAAGCTTTTGCGAGTTTAGTTTAGAAAACCCTTTCATCTCATTTCATAAAGAGATAATTAAAAGAATTATTCAAGCATAGTATAAAATAAAAATAAAATACTAGGAGGCCCTATTACATATAAATAAAATTTAAATCCACAATCCAGGATAAATAAGTTGAAATTCAAAGTCAAAAATTTAACTCCAACTGCATGGCCACCTCGAGTCAACCCGGTTCCATATCCGCGATCTACTCGTTACCTGAAAAATGTAAAGGAGAAGGTGAGTCACCAAGACTCAGTATGTAACCCTTCTCCCGAATTAAGTAATTTCATACACAACATGTAACAATTAATGTGCATAATATCATGTACCCATCCTAGCCAACCATACGCCACTGTCTACCCCGTTGTGGTACCAAACCACTGGTGGTGCCAAACCACTGGTGACATATAGTCACAATGTGCTACCAAAGCACTGGTGTCCGTAGACACAAATCGGGTGATGGGGCCAACCCATCGTGTGATACCAAATCACTGGCAGACAATCCCATATCTCAAAGTGGGCCAACCCACGGTGGTATTAACCACGGGGACAAGTCGCTATGAGGTACCAAACCTCGGAGGTACCAAACCTCTCGGTGACCGTAGTCATAGTGTGTGTTACAAAACATCGGTGCCCGTCGGCGGCACGATCAATCCGCCCCTCCACTCATCAACCCATATCAAATCATTGTATAACAGATCTCATGTTATCACATATTTAATCAACATATAGTAAACAACGTCATGCTTCCCAAAAGCATTATTATCAATCTCATCTTGTGAGAGACTTACTGGCATCCTCGCTTGTACCATTAAGGCACTAAATCCATATCTACATAAGACAGATATTCACACAATGGGCATTCAACATGATTTATTAATTATTACAAGTGTGTATGTACACACCTATCACCAACGAGGAGTCTAAATCCCGAAAGAAGAGTCGGCCACCCTAAATCCGCTTGTCCCTATATTCGGCCATAATAGTGTTAGTGATATGGGCCATTCGGCCAAACCAAATAATTCTTTTAGGGTTGTAGCTTGAACCGAATCTTTACCTTTGTTCTCTCTACGGTTACTAACCACAGCACTTAATTTCCTGAATCTGTTTAATCCACTACCACTGATTAGTAAATAAGACTAATAGCCTTCGGCTTAATTGAATGTCAAAATAAAGAGATCACTCTTACCACTTTACTTCCAAAATCGATTGCTAGAGGTTGGGGTTTAGATCGCTTGTTTCCAAATATCTCGGAGTACCTAGGAGAGATCGTTTACAAGAACATTTAGAAGCCTTATTAATTATCGACACTTACCCCCTCCTCTAATGGAAATCGGCAAAGAAACAGGAGGGATAAACCATGAAGTTTCGCACACTTACCTTTTCTCAAGACCGTTTGAAGAAGAAGTTGAAAGAGATCTCCCCTTGCTTTAAGATTCGGTTAGAGTTTATCAAAGGGAAAAGTAAAGAGTTCGGCTAGTGTGGAAAAAGGTGAGAGTAGGAGAGGGATTCGGCTAGAGGGTTTGAGAGGATGGAAAGAAAAATAAAAGAAAAATAAATAAGGAGGGCTAGGGATTTCAGCAAGTAGTAAAATGAAAAAAAAAAAGAAAGAAAGGTGCTAGGCTGCTCCTTTTATAGACATTCGGCACCCCTCCTAGTAGCCTTGCCGTCCACACCACTCCACCAAGGAGTTTAAAATTCGGCCATTACCTAAAACTTCTCTTGGCCATACATTTGCATTAATTCAAATTTAATTTGAATTAATCTCCATTAATCAATCAAATAATCCACTTAATCTAATAATATCCCTAATATCCAAATAATATCCCTTTTAATAAAATCCTTAATATCCATATAATAATATCCTTTATTAATCAAATAAAACCCTTGATTATCCTTATAATATAATCCTTTAAAAGCTCATATTATCTTCTAATAATATTAATAAAATAAAAGAGTTTGAAGAGAGAAAGTCTCCCTGTGTGCCGCCCAAATAAGTAACAAAAAGGGAAACTCATGACTGAACCCAGCCTCCTTGTTTCCCCTTGTGGCGTCACATGTAGCTCTTAAGTGGGCTTACTTTGCCACTTTACCAAGGCCTCATTAGTGCCCAAATTCCTTTATATATTCTTATAACACACTCCTGCTAAGGCTCCCTGCCTTTAAAGTTAAGAACTAAAATTTTCTACCAAACTGAGACAACTCAAGGCCTTAATTTAAACTCTCTTGTTCCATAAATAATATTTCAGTAGTTCATACATAAGAAAATAATGAAATTTCAAATAGCCCCGTTTTTGGGATGTTACACATAGTTCACAATTCCATTGCTTACACCACTTCTTCTATGAAAAACTAGACTCAATAAGATTTAACTTCGTATTTTATTCATCCTATAATTCAATTTCCATAATTTTTGGTGCTTTTTCAAAGTTAGCCTACTGCTGCTGTCCAAAACTGTTTTAGTGCAAAATATTGATTACCAAGTTTATAACACCCCTATTTCCTTTCTCTACAATATTTCCCATCATTTTCTTTTATTTCACTTCATTAATATATCAAGAGCATAGAACCTTATATAATAAAATTCTACTTTAATATCATTTTCATGCTTTTAATATTACCTTATATAAGAAAACTCTACTTAAAATGTATTGAAATCTTAAAATTCTTACCTTGTCCTATTGATTAAAATTCTTACCTTTTCCTAGTGATTTCAATCTTTAACTTGATTTTCTCCCTCTTTCAGCTTCTAATTCTTCAATCTAACTTGATATTCTAGCTCCCCATAGTCTTCTTATTATTTTTCTCTCTTGGTAGTTATGGGAATTCTCTTGATTACTAGGTGAAAATGGTGAATTTTTTGTGGAAGGACTAAATTGTAAAGAAAAGAAAATTTCTTTCTTCTCTTCTTTCTAACGTGGGGTGCATGGAAGAAGATGATGGATGGTGTGTGGGTGTGTGTGTGTGTGTGTTTTTCACACACACAATACTAAATGAAATAATAAAATAATAAAAATATCTTATTGAAATATTAATAAAGTAATATTTATCTAATTAATTAATTTAAAATATCATCAACATAATCATTACATTCTAGAGTTCTCTCTCTTACTAATTGACCATTTTGCCCTTCATGGTCTTTTAAAATTCCATCATTGAGTCATCACTCAATTTGGAAAAATTGTAATCTAGTCCCTCATAATTCTTCATCTATTCGATTTGGTCCTAATTCATCCATTTGGTTCTACTTGGTCCTAATTTAGTCCCTCAAGAGCACGGACATGGTAATAATCAGAGAGCACTCTAAGGTTCCTTAATGGCATGCCAATACTATCCCAGTAGTTCTTATCTTGTCTACTTGGACAAATTATATTATGCACACATATCAATTTTACACTTTTCGCATAATATTTCTACATACTTTACAATTTAATTCTTGCACCGATAATCTGTATACTTATATATTATCTATCTTTAATACATGTAATATATTTCAAAATTCACTAGTCATTCGTAATTTACTTGAAACACCCCACACCCGGCCCACGAGCCTGAACCGGATCTGGTATGTTCCTAAAGTAAACCGATTTCAAAGTTCTTTATTACTTAGAGAAAATTTGTGTAGTTTTAGAAAAAATATCGTTTTGGGTTGGGCTTAGATTGAAAACCCATTTATTTTACTTAGAAATCATTTAATTATGGTGACAAAATAATTTAGGGTTTATTTTTCCTTTTTTCTAAATAAATAATTTTACTTAAACTTTATTCAAAGTATTTTGTAGCATAATAATCAAATGTAAATAAAAGTAACGAAATAAAACTATGGCCTTTTCGGCCTTATTACATCAATAATTCCCAAACTTAAAAACTTAAAATACTTAATAGAAATAAAGTCCCAAGTATTAAAAATCCTTTCTTGTTGTGCATGGCCACCTTTAGCTCTCCCGCCACCCCGGTCCATTATTGTTCATTACGAAAAATAGTCCCACAAAGGGGTGAGTCAATGAGACTCAATGTGTACACAAACTAACGATCAACAATTCAGGCACACATATTCATATCAAAGACATATTCATATAAAAATGATGCAACCTAAACCCAAGCCTAGTTATCCATCCGCTACACACCACCCGCATTCGCCAATCACACCGTGGGGACTACTAAGTCAACCCTCCATCCGCTACACACCATCGGCGCGCCAGCTGCGATGACGTGCTCATCGCCCATATAATTTGTGTCATTAGACACCATATTCAGATAATGTAACCGAAGTTACCATATTCATATTATGTGACCGTAGTCACCATATTCCGTTGGTGAGACCGAAGTCAACACCTTCTTCCCCTTTCACATATAGCCCAAAATGCCCCAAATATTATTATATCATGCATAACATACTTATTTCTCATTCATGTTACTATTCACATGTTCAAAATATATCATATTCGTAATCCTATCAGAAGACCTGGGTACTCTTTACCACATTTGTGGTACTTAGCCACATTCTCATTCTTATGCATATTCATATATTAAAATAATTATTGCCATAATATATTGAAAGTTAGTGTGAGTACACACCTGATTCGCTTAATAGATTCCTTGAAATCCCGAAGAACGATCTACCGATTTAGATCTTTTACTCCTATATTCGGCCAATCATATATAAACATATTAATAACCTATTTGGCTTAAAAACCAAATCCTAGTAGGATTTGTATTACTTACCTTGTTGCCGAATTGGATGATTCTAAAGCAAGTCCCAAGAATTTGCTAGTATCCTTTTCCTTGAAATCGGCTAACACTAAATTCATTAAGCATGGTTAGTTTGACCTCTCGAAGATCACAAGATCGATCCGAATTCCTTGGCCGAATAAATAATGTTTACTTACCTTAAATCCTTGAATCTCGGATCTCTCTTCCCGATTAGCGAAATTCCTTGAATCAAATCCGAAATTCTTCTTTAATAATCGATCAAGAGACAACAAAGAGATTATTTCCTAGATCTTGTTTAGAAGAATTAGAAGAACAAAATTTGATTGTTCTTACCTTAATACCTTAGTCGATTGCTTCCTTGCCTAGAGCCACAGAGATTCGGCTATGGACTATTAATCAGGGATCAAAAGAAATGGTTTTTGGTTCGACAATAGCAAAGGAGAGGAGAAGAAAAGATGGAGTTTTGCTTAGGAAAAATTTCGGCAGAGACAAAGAGGGGCTAAGGAATTTTCGGCACACTTAGGAAAAGATGAGAGAATAGCCTAAATTCTCCTCCTTTAGCCGAAATTACTAGGCCAAGAGTCCTTGACTTGGCCACCACTCTTCCTTGTGATAATATTATCTCTTTTATTTAAAATAAAATTGTTTAATCCATCATTTATCTCCTCAAATAATCCAATTAAAGAAAATCCTTTATTCATCACTTACTATTCACATTTTTATGGAATTAAAACACCTCTAATTCTAGAAGCATGTGCCGTCCACCCTCTAGCCTGGGAAGCAAAAATAAAACTTCATTTATTTGCTTCCCTTGTGACTCGAACCCAGGCCCATGCCTTTTGCACATGGCGCCATTTCCATAGGCCCTAAGTGCCATCTTCAGGCCACTTTTCCTAGCCCGTTTGTGTGTCAAATTTTACCAACTTTTTCTTTTAAGGCCATCTTGCCCTTATTTCCTATTTTAAACTTTAAAATTTGACATTTCTGCATCATTTCTAAGTTTCCTAAAATTTCGATCGATCACTTCACATTTTGCCATTTTCTTACATTTCCAAGTTTCCTAAAATGTATACTTTCCATTTTTGGATCATTTCCATTTTCATTTCTTAGTTTCCAAAAATGTGTACTTTCCATTTTCCATGCATTTTCATACATTTCTGAGTTTCCAAAAATATCAAGAATTTATTCATAATGCTTAAGACTTGTCATTTCATACAATTAAACCGAAAATGCATAGGCCCTTTCTAGGATGTTACATTACTAATAATTCTTATCATGTACTTTGTATTTTACTTTTCTATTCCAAATTTCACTTTCAATTTATTCACAACTCAACTGAATTTCACTTTCTCATCAATATACAATTCAATACTAATATTTATCCATCACTCAATTCAATAGTAACACTTACCTCATACTTCACTTACCATACACATAATTTAATTTAACATAAATAATTTGAATTATAGTAATACAACCGTACGTTGAGTATGTCTATACTCAGTGGTATTACCATAATTCAAATTATAAAAACTATAATAAATAATAGACATCAAACATGTAACAATATAATCAACATTTTACTCAATCAATTACACGAACTTGCACTTCATGAATATCATTATCATTGGATATAGATATATATAAAACTTAAAAGTATTGGCCAATTCCCAATGGTCATTTACAAAATGAATGAGTAACAATAATAGCCAACACTTTGGCTAACAAATATGACATAACAAAATGACTAAGTTCCTATACATGCCATATCCAAAATAAATCAATTTTACTATACCAAAAGAATAGTTAATAGTGTGATCCGAATTCCGATGTTCGACAATCCCCGAGTTAGCTTGGCGATACTACAAGGAAAAGGGAAATAAGAGAGGTAAGCATAAAACTTAGTAAGTTTGCATGAAATAAATGGAAACATAAAGAATTATGATAACATTCATTCATCTCATTGAATGATAGCAACACGAGTTCTTGACATAGCAACATAACTTACTCATACACGATCTTACCAAATCACACATCACATTTTGCATTTATATCTCGTAAGTTACTCATGGGTACTTGTATCACTTCATCTGTAACACCCCTAACCCGTATCCATCGCTGGATTAGGGTTTTGAGGCATTACCAAATTAACCCAGATAAAATAAAACATATATACATATTATTTAAATATTTGTAACAGATTTGAGTATGAACATTTCACTTAAGCACATGTAGAAGACATAAACACATTTATAACTTATTCGAATATCACCTTGTCATCTTCACAATTCATACACACATACATATTTAATCTTGAACTCTCATAGCAATATATGGTATATCCATTCACATAAAATAATTCTATCCAGGTTACATTTATAAAACTCAACCCACTTCATAAATTTTCGTTCTGTAACAATCAATCAATCACATATAAATATCATGACACATATAACTATATATATATTCATGCATTTCTAACCCAAATCTAGCTATTCAATTAGTATAGCCTTACTCATACATCTAAAGCAAATACATATATATATTTAACTAACTTTCACATTCAAGTTTATACAAATTTCAAATTCGACTCATGCATGAATATGTCATATACAACTTGAAAATACAATAACCAATGTACATTAATAGAACCTTAATGAACCCAAAGCTGCCATAGACCACAACATCAATTTATACTATTATAACTGTACATGAGCATGATGGCTGAACTTATATACACACATACATCACATAATGCAATTCTTTTTTTCTTTTTCATTCATCTAGCCGAACCATATTTACTACACAAAGACACGAAGATCATTATTAACCTACCAAACACCCGAACTAATATAACTAGATAAATTCAATAAATAAAGTTAATCCTTTGATCACATGTTCAACCCTCAAAGAAATACTATAATGGTCAACTTTGATTATTCATGCATAGACATTTCCGCAATTATCTCTGAATCACAGCCAACATTTCTGTATAAATGTCATAATATAAACACTCTCCATCTAATTTAGTACATAATAAGAAGCACATAATCAAGAACGATATATATATATATATATATATATACAAATCGATCTACCATAATACATAAGTAAAGTTTAACCAAAATAATAGCCATTTCGCAAGGCTATTCATATATATAAACAAAATCAAATACCATTTGTTAACAACATAGCCTAGCTTATACATGCCTTTCAAATTAAACTAGGTTTATAAATACCAGAAGAGTTGATAGTGTGGTTGACTTCTTCGATGATCCTCGAAGCCCGTAGCCTAACCAAATCTATAAAAAGAATATTAAACATAAACGGAGTAAGCTTATTAGCTTAGTAAGTCCTAAGCAAATGCAAAATTAATATCATTCATTTAAACTTTTTAATCATTAAATTCATGGAAAAATTATAAACATTACTTTAAGTAACTTAGTCATAAACTTAGTCATAAACTTAGTCATAGACTTAGTCATAGCCGAATATCATTAATACCATAATATAAGTTGTTTTACACTTCTCTACCATGAATGTATGCACCATTCATCACATATTTATCAAGTATTTATAAATTCCAAGTCAAATGAAAATATCCTGCATATCGATCACATTTCATATTTTTGTACATATATGCAAACACATACATATTCACTTTCCATTAACAATTCCACTTATAATTAATTCATAAAAATAATGAACACATTAAGCTCAAATAATATCATACTTTCACACTTCATTCCTTACTAAACTAGGAGAATAGCACTTACCCGAGCTAATGGCACATTGCATTAATTATATGCCTCATCTCATTTAATTCTCAAATTCTCCATTTATAGCATATCACCCAGCATTAAGCTGCTAGGCATTTAGGCTCGAATTACACACCTGCCGTATGAAGCTCGCTAGGCATAAAGCCCGATACAAATCACCGGCACATGGCCTGCTAGGCATTTAGCCCGAAATAGATCACCGGCACAAGGCCTGCTAGGCATTTAGCCCGAAATAGATCACCTCAATTATCCATTCAATACACATCACTTATTGCTAAATCGCAACATCAAATATACTTCATTTCAATTTCACATTTCCAAGCTAAACAAGCTTATTCATAATAAAATTAACAATTACATTTCAACTCAACTTTATTCTAACATTCGGCTATCACCTAAATTCATACCCAAATTTATCAAATAATATCATTAAACAAGTTCATAAATAACTCTTTAATATATTTTAACTTAAGGACTTACCTCAGTTGTCGATATTCCGTGTAAATCGGCTATTTGAGAACCTTTGTCTTTCCCCGATCCAATTCCGTTTTTCTTTGTTCTTGATCTAAACACATTAAAATTTAGCTCATTCAAGCACATTTCATCTCAATTTAATCCAAAAACACTTAAATAGGCAAATTACCATTTTGCCCCTAATATTTCCCATTTTTAAAAATTTGTCCTATTTACACAAAACACAAAATATGCAAAATCTCCCAACACTATAGCTAGGCCGAATCTTCCACATACCCATATAAGTCCATGCATTTCATTTATTTTGCATTTTAACCCCTCAAAAATTTATTTTCTCAATTTAGCCTTATTCACTCAAAATCACCAAAAATTTCAATACAAAACATATTAATCTAACATAAATCTTTCATAATTCATCAACCATCATCATAAAACTCATGAACTCATCAATGGCACATTTCAAAATATTCATCAAAATCAAAAATTCAAGCATGGGTCTTGAAGTATTCGAAGCAACGAGTACAAAAACGTAGAAATTATCGAAAACCGATTAAAAACTAACCTTTAATTTAGCTAGCAAATAGCCGAATGTATAAAGCTGCAACACTCTTTTCTTTTCTTTGTTATTTGGTGGAAGAAAGATGAATAAAATCCCACTTTCATGTTGGTTTTATTATAATATAGTTATAAATTATAAAACCATTATAATATAATCTTTAACATATAAAATAATACTTAAAAACATGTTATATGACCACATTGCCGTCCACTATAACTTAAAATGGGTATATTGCCCTTTAAGGACTTTACTAAAATAAAGCCACATCAGTTTAGCCATAAATCAAATAAAAGGCCACTTTTACCATTTACGCGATTTAGTCCTTTTTAAACTAATTGAGCACGCAAACAATTAAATTTTTATACGAAACTTTCACACACATTAATTCACATTTAACTGACTCAAAATATAATATTAAAATATTTCTCGGACTCGGATTCATGGTCCCGAAACCACCGTTCCGATTAGGGTCAAAATCGCCCGTACAACTCTCCTCTTAAGGATTAGTCCTCGAAAATCTTACCGTTAAACAAGTTTGGATATTGCTGCCTCATTGAATCTTCAGGTTCCCACGTAGCCTCTTCAACTCCGTGTCTATTCCATAATACTTTTACTAATGGAATCCTCTTATTTCTCAACTCTTTCATTTCTCGAGCTAAGATGCGGATCGGTTCTTCATCATATGTCAAATCGGATCGAATTTCAATCTCTGACGGTGTGATCATATGAGACGGATCTGATCTGTACTTACGATCTTTTCTAGCTCAGAGGGCAACTTCAACCTATAAGCAACAGGACCTATACGTTCAGTGATTTCATAAGGTCCAATAAATCTCGGACTAAGTTTGCCTTTCCGACCAAATCGGAGTACCTTTCTCCACGGAGAAACTTTCAAGAATACTCGATCTCCGATTTGAAATTCAATATCTTTACGCTTTAAGTCAAAGATAAGACTTTTGTTGCCGGTCGAGGCGACTTTCAAAGTATCTACGATCACACCACTTTTTTGTTCTTTCTTTAATCAAATCAACCCCCGTGTATCTTATTCTAATGTGAGCTCACCCAAAGATAATGGTGTTCGACATTTTCGCCTGCACAAGGCTTCATAAGGTGCCATTTTAATACTAGATTGAAAGCTATTATTGTAAGCAAATTCAATCAAAGGTAGGTATCGTTCCCACGCACCTTCAAACTCGAGAACGCAACATCTCAACATGTCCTCAAGTATCGAATAGTTCGCTCGATCGACTGGTCTGTCTGCGGATGAAAGGTCAGACTAAAATGAAGTTTAGTGCCTAAAGCATCTTGGAACTTCTTCCAAAACCGCGATGTGAATCTTGGGTCTCTGTCAAACAATGGAACTCGGTACACTGTGCAATCTCACAATCTGTGATACATACAATTCGCAAGTTTATCGAGTGAATAGTCCGCATTTAATCGGTACAAAATGAGCCGATTTGGTCGATCTATCAACTATAACCCAAACGGCATCTTTCTTACTCGGTGTCATAGGGAGACCGGATACAAAATCCATTGTAATTCTACCCCATTTCCATTCAGGTATCATGATTGGCTGAAGTAGTCCGGATGGCACTTGATGCTCAGCTTTTACTTGCTGACAAACTAAGCATTTCGAAACAAATTCAGATATATCCCGTTTCATGCCAGGCCACCAATAGAACTGTTTCAAATCGTTATACATTTTTGTGCTAACCGGATGTATCAACAGTCGACCACTATGGGCCTCAATCAGAATCATCTGTATCAAATCTGAGTTCTTCGAAACACAAATTCGGCTTTTAAAATTCAAACAGTCATTTGCATCAATCTACAAATCTGATTCTGCCCCTTTTTAACACTGAATTCGACTAGCAATAAAATCTTTGTCAACTTCCTGTGCATCACAAATTTCCTGAATAAACATCGGTCTTGCTTGTAACTCGGCTATCATCGAACCATCACCAGACATAGCTATCTGTGCATTCATTGCATGAAGAGCAAACAATGATTTTCGACTTAACGCATCTGCAACAACGTTAGCTTTTCCCGGATAGTAGTCAATCACCAATTCATAGTCTTTCAACAATTCCAACCACCTACGTTGTCTTAAATTCAGGTCTTTTTGAGTCATCAAATACTTCAGACTTTTATGATCCGAGTAAACATGGCATTTCTCACCGAATAAGTAATGACGCCAAATCTTCAGTGCGAACACAATGGCTGCAAGCTCCAAATCATGCGTCGGGTAATTTCTTCCATGCGGCTTCAATTGTCTCGATGCGTAGGCTACTACTCTGCCTTCTGCATCAATACACAGCCCAAACCACATAAGGAAGCATCAGAATACACAACAAATTCTTTACCCGATTCAGGCTGAGCTAACACTAGAGCTTCGGTCAATAGGGCTTTCAACTGCTCGAAACTTTTCTGACACTTTTCTGACCACTCAAACTTGACATCTTTCTGTAGTAGCTTTGTCAAAGGTGTAGCTATCACAGAAAAACCTTTAACAAACCATCTGTAGTAGCCCGCAAGTCCCAGAAAACTTCGAATCTCGAAAACATTCTTTGGCTTCCAATCAAGAATAGCCAAAATTTTGTTCTGGATCGACTCGAATACCGATCTTTGAAACAACATGTCCCAAAAAGCTGACCTCTTTCATCCGTAACTCACACTTACTAAACTTCGATACAACTATTGATCTCTCAAAGTTTGTAGCACTAATCTCAAATGCTTGGCATGCTCGGTTTCATTTTTGGAGTAGATCTGTATATCATCAATAAACACTACTACAAACCGATCCAAAAACTGTCTAAAGACTCAATTCATTAGATCCATAAAAACAGTAGGTGCATTAGTGAGTCCAAAAGGCATAACCAGAAACTCAAAATGTCCGTACCCTCGTCCGAATGCGATCTTTGGCACATCTCAGATCTCTCGACTCAGAATCGATAATTGCTCGATCTCAAATCTATCTTGAAAAAATATCAAGCCCCTTTTAGTTGATCAAACAAATCATCAATCCGAGGTAACGGGTACTTATTCTTTATAGTTACCTTATTTAGTTGCCGATAGTCGATACACATTCGTATAGTCCCATCTTTCTTTTTCACAAATAAAACCGGTGCACCCCAAGGAGAGAAGCTCGGTCGTGCAAAGCCCCTATCTATTAACTCTTGCAACTGCGCTTTCAACTCTTTTAACTCAAAAGAGGTGCCATCCGATACGGAGCTATCAAAATCGGAGTCGCTCCTGCATTTAATTCAATGCCGAACTCAATCTCTCGCATCTTGGTGGTAAGCCCAGTGAGTTCTTCAGAAACACATCCGGGTATTCACACACCACCGCAAGATGATTCAATATGCTTTTCAGACACTTTAATATCCAGTACATAGGCCAAATAAGCTTCACACCCTTTTCTCACATATTTTCGGGCCAACATCGAAGATATTACTATAGGAAACCCACTTAAATCACTGGATTCAATTCTGATGATCTCCCCGTTCTGACATCTCAAATCAATTAGCTATCCTCTGCAATTCACCATTGCGTCATGTGAAGTTAACCAGTCCATTCCCAAAATTATATCGAACTCATCGAAGGGCAACAACATTAAATCGGCTGGGAAGCAAGAATCCCGAATCATCAACGGGAAACCTTTACACACTTTATTAACAAGCACACATCTACCCAGAGGGTTGGACACACAAATCACAAACTCAGTAGACTCAACTGGCAGAGTCTTACCGAATACATGAGTTTCACACACATATGAATGAGTCGAACTAGGATCAATCAATGCAATCACAGTAGTATCATAAAGGGTGAAAGTACCGGTAATGACATCGGGGGAGGAAGCATCCTCTCTGGCTCGTGTGGCATAAGCTCTAGCTAGAGCTCTAGCCTTAGATCGAACTGCAGTGTTCTTCGTTCCTCTCTGACTACCACCTACATTGCCTGAATGTCTGGGTGGCCTGCTTCGCGCTGACGTGTTGCTCGACTTAATGTTCTAAACTGTATTCTGCTCAACTAACATCGGACATTCTCTAATAAAATGATCTGACGATCCGCATTTAAAGCAAGACCGATCATGGAATCTACATCTCCCAGAATGCCATTACCCACAGTGCTTGCATTCAACTCGATTCTGTGGAACGTTACCAACACTGGCCATCGAGGTAGCTCGGGAGCCCACAGGAGGTCGATCACGTCTAGGTAAATCTGAAGTAGCTTTATGTCGGCTGAAGTCATCTCTGAACTTCTTAGATGTGGAATGGAAATTCTTACCCGATGATCTCTTACGAGTGTGTCTAGCTTCTATCTCAACATTTCTTTTCTCCTTCCCGAGCTCCTCAGCTTTGCAAGATCGCTCGACTAGTGTCACAAACTCTTTGATTTCAAGAATGCCAACAAGCAACTTTAAATCTTCATTCAAACCGTCTTCGAACCTTTTGCACATAATGGCTTCAGTTGATACACTCCTGAGCATATCGGTTCAATCTAACAAATTTTCGCTCATATTCAGTCACGGTCATTTGCCCCTGTTTTAGTTCAAGAAATTCTTTTCGTTTTTGATCAACGAATCTTTGACTGATATATTTCTTGCGGAATTCATGCTGAAAGAAATCCCACGTCACTTTTTCTTTCGGAACCATCGATACTAGTGTATTCCACCGGTGATGATATGCGGTCTCAAGTAAAGATATAGCACACTTCAGGCATTCATCTGGAGTACAAGATAGCTCATCAAGTACCCGAATAGTGTTATCAAGCCACATTTCAGCTCGCTCTGCATCATCATCATCGTTGGCCCTGAATTCTTCGGCACCAAATTTCCTGATTTTATCAACTGGAGGCCTACTAGATCTAATCGGATCTATCATCGGGGGTGCTGAAGGTATCGGAGTTGGATTATTTGGGGGTGGAGGTTGGTGTACAGCCGGGTTAGTCTGAATAAACTGGGTAAACCACTCTAGCCTCCCCCTCGTGGCTACCCAAAACTGGTCGAGAGTCTACCGGCACTGATCCGTGTGCACGGTCAGGCGCTATACTCTCTACATCATCCGCTACGGCTCTTTCAGGATCAGTGTCCATTTACTATATAAAACACAGTTCAGAATGTCATAGGTCACCACACTATCAATATATGATAAAGGCATGTATAGCTAGCCCCACACGCGTTACGGTAGTCCTAGAATCGACTAAACCGTAAGCTCTGATACCAATCAAATGTAACACCCCTAACCCGTATCCGTCGCCGGATTAGGGTTTGAGGCATTACCAAATTAACCCAGATAAAATAAAACATATATACATAATATTTAAATATTTGTAACAGATTTGAGTATGAACCTTTCACTTAAGCACATGTAGAAGACATAAACACATTTATCACTTATTCGAATATCACCTTGTCATCTTCACAATTCATACACATATACATATTTAATCTTGAACTCTCATAGCAATATATGGTATATCCATTCACATAAAATAATTCTATCCAGGTTACATTTATAAAACTCAACCCACTTCATAAATTTTCATTCTGTAACAGTCAATTAATCACATATAAATATCATGACACATATAACTATATATATATTCATACATTTCTAACCCAAATATAGCTATTCAATTAGTATAGCCTTACTCATACATCTAAAGTAAATACATATATATATATTTAACTAACTTTCGCATTCAAGTTTATACAAATTTCAAATTCGACTCATGCATGAATATGTCATATACAACTTGAAAATACAATAACCAATGTACATTAATAGAACCTTAATGAACCCAAAGCTGCCATAGACCACAACATCAATTTATACTATTATAACTGTACATGAGCATGATGGCCGAACTTATATACACACATACATCACATAATGCAATTCTCTTTTTCTTTTTCATTCATCTAGCCGAACCACATTTACTACACAAAGACACGAAGATCATTATTAACCTACCAAACACCCGAACTAATATAACTAGATAAATTCAATAAATAAAGTTAATCCTTTGATCACATGTTCAACCTCAAAGAAATACTATAATGGTCAACTTTGATTATTCATGCATAGACATTTTCGCAATTATCTCTCGAATCAAACCAACATTTTCTGTATAAATGTCATAATATAAACACTCTCCATCTAATTTAGTACATAATAAGAAGCACATAATCAAGAACGATATATATATACAAATCGATCTACCATAATACATAAGTAAAGTTTAACCAAAATAATAGCCATTTCGCAAGGCTATTCATATATATAAACAAAATCAAATACCATTTGTTAACAACATAGCCTAGCTTATACATGCCTTTCAAATTAAACTAGGTTTATAAATACCAAAAGAGTTGATAGTGTGGTTGACTTCTTCGATGATCCTCGGAGCCCGTAGCCTAACCAAATCTATAAAAAGAATATTAAACATAAACGGAGTAAGCTTATTAGCTTAGTAAGTCCTAAGCAAATGCAAAATTAATATCATTCATTTAAACTTTTTAATCATTAAATTCATGGCAAAATTATAAACATTACTTTAAGTAACTTAGTCATAAACTTAGTCATAGACTTAGTCATAGCCGAATATCATTAATACCATAATATAAGTTGTTTTACACTTCTCTACCATGAATGTATGCACCATTCATCACATATTTATCAAGTATTTATAAATTCCAAGTCAAATGAAAATATCCTGCATATCGATCACATTTCATATTTTTGTACATATATGCAAACACATACATATTCGCTTTCCATTAACAATTCCACTTATAATTAATTCATAAAAAAAATGAACACATTAAGCTCAAATAATATCATACTTTCACACTTCATTCCTTACTAAACTAGGAGAATAGCACTTACCCGAGCTAATGGCACATTGCATTAATTATATGCCTCATCTCATTTAATTCTCAAATTCTCCGTTTATAGCATATCACCTGGCGTTAAGCTCGCTAGGCATTTAGGCTCGAATTACACAGGTCATGGCTTCTGCTAGGCATAAAGCCCGATACAAATCAGGCAAGACATGGCCTCGCTAGGCATTTAGCCCGAAATAGATCACTGCAAGACAAGGCCTGCTAGGCATTTAGCCCGAAATGGATCACCTCAATTATCCATTCAATACACATCACTTATTGCTAAATCGCAACATCAAATATACTTCATTTCAATTTCACATTTCCAAGCTAAACAAGCTTATTCATAATAAAATTAACAATTACATTTCAACTCAACTTTATTCTATCATTCGGCTATGACCTAAATTCATACCCAAATTTATCAAATAATATCATTAAACAAGTTCATAAATAACTCTTTAATATATTTTAACTTAATGACTTACCTCGGTTGTCGATAGTCCGTGTAAATCGGCTATTCGAGAACCTTTGTCTTTCCCCAATCCAATTCTGTTTTTCTTTGTTCTTGATCTAAACACATTAAAATTTAGCTCATTCAAGCACATTTCATCTCAATTTAATCCAAAAACACTTAAATAGGCAAATTACCATTTTGCCCCTAATATTTCCCATTTTTACAAATTTGTCCTATTTACACAAAACACAAACTATGCAAAATCTCCCAACACTATAGCTAGGCCGAATCTTCCACATACCCATATAAGTCCATGCATTTCATTTATTTTGCATTTTAACCCCTCAAAAATTTATTTTCTCAATTTAGCCCTATTCACTCAAAATCACCAAAAATTTCAATACAAAACATATTAATCTAACATAAATCTTTCATAATTCATCAACCATCATCATAAAACTCATGAACTCATCAATGGCACATTTCAAAATATTCATCAAAATAAAAAATTCAAGCATGGGTCTTGAAGTATTCGAAGCAACGAGTACAAAAACGTAGAAATTATCGAAAACCGATTAAAAACTAAACTTTAATTTAGCTAGCAAATAGCCGAATGTATAAAGCTGCAACACTCTTTTCTTTTCTTTGTTATTCGGTGGAAGAAAGATGAATAAAATCCCACTTTCATGTTGGTTTTATTATAATATAGTTATAAATTATAAAACCATTATAATATAATCTTTAACATATAAAATAATACTTAAAAACATGTTATATGACCACATTGCCGTCCACTATAACTTAAAATGGGTATATTGCCCTTTAAGGACTTTACTAAAATAAAGCCACATCAATTTAGCTATAAATCAAATAAAAGGCCACTTTTACTATTTACGCGATTTAGTCCTTTTTTAACTAATTGAGCACACAAATAGTTAAATTTTTATACGAAACTTTCACACACATTAATTCACATATAACTTACTCAAAATATAATATTAAAATATTTCTCGGACTCGAATTCGTGGTCTCGAAGCCACCGTTCCGATTAGGGTCAAAATTGGTCTGTTACATCATCACACAACTTTAGCACTTTTATTCTCTTAAACATAGACTTCGCTCTTTGTTATGAGTACATAAACTTAGCTCTTTGCCTATTGAACTACTCGGAATATCGAAGGATACTCAATCTCATCATACATGTATCACAATGCCAATGCCATATCATAGATATGGTCTTACATGGGATCACATCTTGAAGCCGATGCCATATCCCAGATATGGTCTTACACGGGATCTCATGTCTCAATGTCGATGCCATATCCCAAATATGGTCTTATACGGGATCGTATATAGACGTCGATGCCATGTCCCAGGCATGGTCTTACACAAGATCTTTCTTTGGTGCCGAGGCCATGTCCCAGACATGGTTTTATACAGGACCTTTCTTATTTGGTGTCGATGCCCTGTCCCAAACATGGTCTTATACGGGACCTTCCTTATTTGGTGTCGATGCCATGTCCCAGACATGATCTTATACAGGACCTTCCTTATTTGGTGTCGATGCCATGTCCCAGACATGGTCTTATAAGGGACCTTCCTTATCTCATGTTGTGACATAGGTATCCTTGCTATTCCGAATGTTCAACCGGGACTTCAACTTAACATGTTCTCATTATAATTTCATTGAGGCATCATTAATCAACTTCATGAAAATAATATACATTTCTCATAATAGAAGGAAATTGAAAACATAATAACATTATGTAGCTTTAATTTCACACAAACTTACCTCGGTACTCAAAATACATATAGTTGTTCGATTTAGTCCACAACATTGTTCTTGCCTCGGATTCGTTCTGGGCTTTGTGTTTCTTGATTTATAATAATAATTTTACTTGTTTAATAATCACATTGACTAAATTAACCCATGAATCATACTTTGGTAAAATTACAATTTTGCCCCTAAACTTTTACATAAGTACTCTTTTGCCCCTAGGCTCGTAAAATGCTTTTTATTCAATTTCCTTGTATTTTAGGCCTAGCCGAATCATTTTCATAACTACAACAGCCCCCAATTTCCACTAATTCACTCATGTATGACCATTTTCATGACTTTTACAATTTAGTTCTTTTTATGAATTTCCCATGAAAATCACTTAGAAAAAGATGTTTATCATACATCAAACTTTCATATTCTTCCATAAATCATCAAAATACATGCATATCATACATGGGTAAATTTTTTAACATAAACTCTAGCTCACAATATAGCTAGAAATAGCTAAATCGAGCTACGAGGATCTCAAAAATACGGAGAACATTAAAAACGGGGCTAGGAGGCACTTACAATAAAGCTTGAAAGATGAAGAAACCCTAGCTATCGAGAGCTTGAAAGTTTCGGCTAGCATGAAGAAGATGGACATGAATTTTGACTTATTTTTCCCTTTTTAATTCTTTTATTAACCAAATGACAAAAATGCCCTTAAGGCCCTTTCTTGAGATTTTTCCTTCCCATGTCTATTTTTGTCCATCTTGACATATATTGGTCTAATTGCTAAATAAGGACTTCTAATCATTTTGATAATGCTATTTCATATTTAAATCTTCTAGACTCTTATTTTTTTTTCCAATCTTTGCAATATAGTCCTAATAAACAAATTGTTCACTAATTTATAAAATTTCTTCATGAAATTTTCAAACAATCATGCAAACATGCTTTAGTCCTCATAACAGTCATAAAACACATATTTCTACCTCCAATTTGTGTTCTCGCAACCTGTAACACCTCAAACCCAGCCTAGAAGTTTGGCTCGAATCTGGCGTGTCACATTGAAGTGTTTTTCGAAAACCATGTTTTCATTGAAAACCCTCCTTAATATTTAAAAAATAAAGTCTCAGTTTGTGTTCGTTCAATTTCAAAACATGGTTCATTGAAAAGTTAATCACTTTTAAAAACGTTATTAGCTTCGTAAAAAATCTCTTTTAGTTGCGGAAGCTAATTTAAGGTAACGAAGTTTAAAACATATGTTTATAAAAAAGTAATTGGGCTGAAAACTCGTCTACGTCTAACAGATATAAAATGTAATAAAATCCGAAATTCAGAATTAAATCCAAGAGGCCTTATTACCGAAATTAAAACCCAAAACAAAATTTAAAACATATATAAAGTCCAAAGCATCACAGTCGCAGTCGTGTGGTCACCTTCGAGTCCCTCGCAGAACCGATCCTCCTAACGTTGGGGATTACCTGCATAGTTAAAAACGGGGTGAGTTTACGAAAACTTAGTGTGTAATCCCATTACTAGAGTAACAGTCAGTATACAGAAACAGAAATCGAAATAGTCTGGGCCAAAGCCCTTTAACAGTAATAGTACAATCTAGCTCAGAGCATATGTGGGCCAAAGCCCACTACAATATCATTTGGGTTACAGCCCATAACAGAATCAATTGAGCCTAGCCCAAACCAATAACAGAACAAGTGGCCTAAGCCCAGTACAGTGAAAGATCTCATAAACAAATATACAAAAGTATGAGGATGCATCCCATCCCGATCCAGCCAATACAGTCACATAATCCAAGTCAAATCAGTCAAATTCACAATCTAAGTCAGTCATTTACCCACAAGGGCAAAACAATCATTTACCATATAGGGGCATTTAGGTAATTTTACAAATCGGGGGTATTTCTATAATTTTACAATCCGAGGGTATTTTGATAATTTTACAAATTGGGGGTATTTCAGTAATTTTATAATCCGAGGGTATTTCAATAATTTTGCACATTGGAGGTATTTCAGTAATTTTACAATCCAAGAGTATTTCAGTAATTTTACAAATTAGGGGTATTTTGGTAATTTTACAATCTGAGGGTATTTCGGTAATTTTACAAATTAGGGTCTCAGCAACCCTACAGAAGGTCCACCATCGCCTTGAGCGACTTAAGTAACCTAAACAGTCACAATGGTGTAAATGGGCCTAAGGCCAATTACTCAACCCAAGTGGACCCACAGACTCGTGTGGCCCATTTAGCCTAGAAACAGCCACAACTATGCAAACGTCACAGTCCAAACAACACTTACCATGTCACATACATTTTATTCGCTTAGGCCTACAAGCCCACTGGGCCCATACAGCCCATTTCGACCCAACGAGGCCTAGAACAGCCCAAGATCATGAGAGCGCTCATGGTGGCCTCTACAGACTAATGCCCATATTCGTGGGCTCTGTTCACCACACGCACGATCGCACACTCGTGTGGCATCATAAGCCATATTTTTGGCTTTTCGACATTTTCCCGATCTACAGTCATAGCAGTGTAAGCAACACATACTTTCGGCTTTTCATTCGATCATCGAATACCGCATACAAATACACACGCTCTATCGGCTTTCCCGCCAACTATCGAATATAGGGTATTGTTACACACCTGATTACTAAGAGTACTAAAAATTCATGATTACCAGAACCTATATTCAAACATAGGATTTAGTTAATCAATTATCAAATAGTGTTAGAAAAACTCTTAACAACCACTTAACCGAGAGGTCAACTATCACTTGCCTTGACTAGATCGGTCGACTGTGATTAGCCGACTCGAACAAGAGTTTGGTGCAGCCATCCTTTCGCATCCTGGCGGAAAGTCCCGAATAGCTGACACCGCACGCCTCTTAAACTTGAGAGTAGAGGCTACGCAATCAATCTCAGCTGGCACCTTTGCCATCACTTTATCACTAGCACCCTCTTTATAGCACCTAATTCCAAAATAGTACTGACCACCTACCTTGAATAGCAACCAATTCCTCTCTTTAACCACCGATCAAAGCCTCCTTCCAAAACTCAACAAAATCTATAGAGCATTATCACATTGTTAACTAAGACCGTGAATGACAAAGATTGGAACCAAAAGAACAAAAACTTACCACTACTTAAGAGTATTCGGCCTCCTAAGGTACACTCTAGGCTTGAGTCCCACGAAAAACAGTCACACTCCTATCAGAAACGGTGGATAAGGATAGTGTTAAGGAGGAAGCTTATATCGACAAAGAAAGAAAGAGGGAGAAGAGATCAAAAGGTATTCCGTCACACAAAACAAATGAGAGAGTGAGAGGGTGGAGAAGTTCAGTTCAGAGATGAAAGAAAAGAATTGCCACAAACAAGTAAGAACACCCTTACATTCGGCCTATCAATTCTATACTAAAACGACAAAGAGATAGAAGGGTTGCACGAATGGTAAAATTACAGAATATGCTCGGCAATACAGAGAAAAAAGGAAAAGAAACTGGAACAAAGAAAACCCGAAGTGGCACAAAAGAATTTAGCACTATGGAAAAAAAAAGTCCTATGACCAAGTTTGCACAATGGGGAGTTCAAATCTTTGCAAACAACCCTTCCCATTTCAAGTTCCCTGATTTTCTCCTTCAATTTAGCCACCAACCGAGTTTGAATTACAATCAAACTCCTTCATCCAATCTTCTTCCCTTGAAACACTCCCCTAAATCACTCAACCTTCAATTTAAATTTCCTTGAAACACTCATGACCAAGTCATCCACAGAGTTTCAGTCCAACTCCACCTCCTTCCACGGCCATCATAAAAAATAATCCCTATTTGCACAAGTGGGGATTCGAACCTCCAACCACTAGCTCACTTGTTATGCCACCTCCACTAAACCACATTACTCCTTGTGATATAAATTCGTCCAAAAAATATTCTTAAAACCTACCCACTAACATCAAGGCTCATTTAAGAGAAAACATAATTTTATGCTAAAGCCCAAGTTTGACCCCAAGAATTTTCCAACACTCCCAAACACTCCTAATCACTTAACCATTAAAGCAACGACCAATTTGTGATATTTCATGCACACATAAACTTTTATGTGCAGCCTCCTAGCAGCTCCCACGCACAAGGCTCAATCATATTAGGCCCAAATTCAGGGCATTACAATTCAGCCCTCCTTTAAGAAATTTTGTCCCCGGAATTTCCAACTAACAGGGTAGTCGTGTAACAACTAAACATTACGCTACCGTTGCGTACTCTGATCCCAACGTCTTTAACACACATCCAAAACATCCACCTATCGTAGCAGATAGGTTACAATTTCTATATCCAGAACATCACATCCAACATTTCCAAACACACATAGAATAAATACAAAAAATACAGTCTAATATCTAAAGAAACTACAATATTTCTAACTCATTGTATTTCAATTTTTAAATAAATAAAAGTATTTCGAAAACTTACGGATTCAGTGCCGGACTCTCAGTGAGCCACATTTTCAGGAAAATATTCAGTAAAACATTTCACACACTTCAAATCTTTTGAAATAGTTTTTTGAAAAATTCAATTTAAAAAACCCAATCCATAGTCGATTTTTGCAACTTGGCTCTGATACCACTAAATGTAACCCCCCAAACTCGGTCCGAAAGTTAGGCTCGAATCTAGCGTGTCACATTAAAATGTTTTTCAAAAACCATGTTTTCATTGAAAACCCTCCTTAATATTTAAAAACGAAAGTCTTAGTTTGTGTTCGTTCAATTTAAAAACATGGTTCATTGAAAAGTTAATCACTTTTAAAAATGTTATTAACTTCGTAAAAAAATCTCTTTTAGTTGCGGAAGCTAATTTAAGTTAACGAAGTTTAAAACGTATGTTTATCAAAATAGTAATTGGGTTGAAAACTCGTCTACGTCTAACAGATATAAAACGTAACAAAATCCCAAATTTAGAATTAAATCCATAGAGGCCTTATTACAGAAATTAAAACCCAAAACGGAATTTAAAACATATATAAAGTCCAAAGCATAACAGCCACAGTTGTGTGGTCACCTCTAAGTCCCTCGCAGCACCTATCCTCCTAACGTTGGGGATTACCTGCACAGTTAAAAACGGGGTGAGTTTACGAAAACTTAGTGTGTAATCCCCTTACTAGAGTAATAGTTAATATACAGAAATAGAAACTGAAACCGTCTAGGCCAAAGCCCTTTAACAGTAATAGTGCAGTCCAGTTCAGAGCATACATGGGCTAAATCCCACTACAAATCATTTGGGTCACAGCCCATAACAGAATCAATTGAGCCTAGCCCAAACCAATAACAGAACAAGTAGCCTAAGCCCAATACAGTGACAGATGTCATAAATAGTTATGCAACAATATGAGGATGCATCCCACTCCGAACCAGCCAACACACCACCCGTACGAACACTACACTTACGTAGGGATAAAGCTGACCCACCCAGCCAACACACTAAGCTTAGCACCGATTGTGGCACTAAGTCAACAGAACAGCTCGGCGTTGTGGATAGAACGGCTAAAAGCCGTAAATAGAATGGTTATAAACCATAATCAGGATGCCACAGAGCTATCGGGAACTGTAATAAGTTTGGCACAGAGCCATCAGCGACGGTAATATAATCGACACATAGCAATGGGTAATTATGATCGACACAGAGTCATCAATATATATGTTAGGTGTAACACCCCAAACCCGGCCCACAAGCCCTGACCGGATCTGGTATGTCACTGCGGAAAAACGTTTAAGAAGATTCGACTTAAAGATAAAATCATGACAACTTATTGAGTTTGTAAAACGGGGACCATTTAAAATCTTAAGTAAAGTGTGGTGTTTATAAAAATATCTGGATTAAAACCTTAATATATATTTTAAGATAAAGTTTGCCGAAAATAAACTGATTTCAAAATAATAATTCAATCCTCAATTTGCTTTAACATAATAAAAATACTCATATAATTTAATTGGGCCTTATTACAATAAATACTTATTCAAATACTGAAAATACTGGAAATGATAAATTCTATTAAACAAGGAGAACAACTTCTGCATGGCCACTTTTATATCCACTCCAACCCGGTCCGATCATCATACATCGCCTGCGATGTTGGTAAAAAGTTGGGTGAATCATACAGACTCAGTGTGTAATTAATCCACTGAATTCCACCCACATGTCAAACCATGTAATAACCCATTTAACAAATAGTAATGCAACTTATTCACATGTATTCACTTATTGGGCTTGGCCCATATCCACATCACATAGAGTTCACATATTGGGCTTGACCCATAACCTTATCACAATCTTATAATAGTGTTTTAACCACATGTGTCCACATACTGGGCTTGGCCCATTACCACATTAATCCACATCACATACTGGGCTTGGCCCATTTCCATATTTATTCATATCACATGTTGGGCTTGGCCCATTTTCACATATGTTCACATACAAAATTATGCAATTATGAAACCCAACCCAAACCTAGGGTCCATCCGCTACACACCCCCTTATCCAGCCTACCACACACCAGGGGATTATCAAATCACCCTCTCCTTTTCACTCCAAAAGGCATTCAATGCTGTCCATGTGCAATTAAGCACAATAATCCACAACGTGACCTCAGTCAGTGCCAATCCACGATGTAGTCGTAGCTAACACCAAAACCACGATGGGACACATAGTCGCTCATCAACTACGATATGGCACATAGTCGATATCAACCACGATGAGGCACATAGCTACTCATCAAGCCACGTGAACTAAATCGCAATTAATCCACAACGTGACCTTAGTCAACGTCAATCCACGATGTAGCTCAAGGCTAACATCAAACCACGTACTCGAAGTACACACGTACCTTCTTTCATATCATATCCCACCCATGCACATGCAACATAAAATAATGCCATGATGATAATGCATGTACATGTTATTTAGCATATTGTCACATACTCATAACAATAGTCACATTTCATCAGATTGAGTACTTACCGAATTATTGACATACCCCATGAGGGTATCCATATCACAATTTCCACGGCACTAGTTAGCACATTCATAGCACATACACAATATCACATACATAACATAAACCCAGAAAATGGTAGGCTAACTACACACCTGACTATTTAGTGAAATCCTTAGCTACTTGAATTTAACATGATCCTGGAACTTCCTCTTATTCCTGTCGATTTGGCCCTAAATACACATAGCCAAAATCGGTCACACTTAATACCAAAAATATGGCCTTAGGCCGAATACTAACAACCACATACTTAACTTACCAAATCCCGAAAAGCTGATACATGTTCCTTGAGTAGTCAAAATCCCTACACACCATATGTCAGATTCGATTTTAGTCCATAAATCCATAAACATAGCCCTTTGGCCGAAACTTCACTACTTACCTCAAGCCTCCAAATCCCGAAAGATCACTTCCACAAACGTTGGCTATAAGAATCCCGAAAGATCTCTTGCGCTAGGCTATACCTTCCCCTACAATCGGTCTTAACACATTTAAAAGAGTTATAGGGCCATTCGGCCAACCTTGGAAATTAGAGCCTAAACTCTTGATTTCGGCACACAAATGAAGATGAAGCAAAAACCGATTGCTAAGGAAAGATTATTTACCACTATCGTTGCTTGTGAGGACTAAAAGAGAATGGATCCCAGCTAACAGCTTCGGCTTTAAGGCTTTCCCAATGATGCTAGAACATTCGGCTATCTCTTAAAAGTAGATGTAGATGGAAGAAAAGAGGTATAAAAGTGACTAAGAGATTTCGGCAATGGCTCTCAATGGAGATAAAACATTCGGCAATGGTGACCAATAGAAGAGGGGTTTCGGTTCTTGCCAATAATGGAAAAGAGGATAGTTCTTGGGGTAAGTGGTGATTTCAAATGAACAAGTAAAGAAGAAAAGGAGAAAATAATGGCTAATAGGTTCGGCTATAACACTTAATGACAAGGGCATTCGGCTTTCAAAAGAATAAAAAGGAATTTTGGCATAAAAAAAAACTAAAAGAGAAAGAAAAAAAGAATGGGTGCCTATTAAAAGAAGAATTCGGCACTTAATCCCCCCCTAATTGCCCGAAAATTATCAACCTAAGGAGACCCAAATTCGGCTGCTACCTCCATTCCTTATCAAATTCCAAAGTAAACTCCTATTTTAACTCTTTATCACTTTAACAAATAAAATAAATTAATCCCTCACATTATCCCATATCAAACTCCTATATATTCTCTTATCTTACCCTTTAAAATAAATAAAATAAGGCCACCATTATCTTCTTATCACCCATTAAAATAAACCAAAAATTAAATACTTATCTCCTGCTCTTAGCCGAAAATCATAAAAAAAAGAACAAAGCTTATCACCTCCTTGCAAGACCCATGCGCCGTCCAACTTCTCCCCCTCCACCTTGACGTCACATGCCAAAAATAAAATAAAACACCCATTTGCTGCCCCCAGGTTTCGAACATGAGACCTGCTGGAAACACCATACGCTACCAGCCACTTTGCTGCTAGCTCCTTTGTGACATAAACTCCCCACAATTTCTTTTAAAACCTCCTTCACCTAGCTCCTCCCTTAACCCCAAAAGCCAAAAATAAAACACGCCTTCCTGCTACCAACGTTGCTCGAACCTCCCTGCTCAAGGCGTCATTTCTAAGCCCTTAAGTGGCGCCTTGCAGCCACTTTACCAAGGCACTCTTTTGTGTCCAAAAACCACTTCATATTTCCTTAAAGTCGTCTTCAGTCCAACTTCCCTTCTTGACGTAAAATACAAAAATAAAACACTCCCATGCTACCCTCAAGACTCGACCTTCTTCCCTCCTGAAGCCCCCTTGCACTTAGCGCCCCAAGCCACTTTGCCAATTGATTTCTTGTGTCCTAAACTCCACAAAATTCTTTTAAGGCCTCCTTGCCTAGTTTCCCCTTTTCACTTAAAATTCCAATATTTTCCAAAGTTTTTCCCCTTCACCTAAAGTTCTCAAAAACTCCTAAAATATATCCAAACACACTCCAAGCCTACTACCACTTGAATTATGCATTAAATGCATAACCCCTAATCTAGGATGTTACATTAGGCACATAGCCACGGGTAAATATGATTAGCACAAAGCCATAATCAAGATGGCACAGAGCCATATTTAGATTACGCGGCTTTAAGCCATCCGTCGGTCCACAGTCGTCTCATGCGACCCGTGCGACCTTAACAGATCAATACTGGATCCACAGCCGTCTCTTTCAACAGGTGCGACGCTGTCAGAACTTCCTCCGTTTCAATGTCCCGACCCCATGCAATATGTCTTGTATGTCATGCTCAATCATTACACGTGTATGCAAAATGGCCATGCCTAGTAACAGTCATTTAAACATATATAAAAAGAATATCAGTCACACAACCACAGTCAAGTCAGTTAAAACACAGTCATACAATACCAGTCAAATCAATCAAATTCATAATCTAAGTCCGTCATTTACCAATAAGGGTAAAACAGTCATTTACCCTCTAGTGGCATTTAGGTAATTTTACAAATCGGGGGTATTTTGGTAATTGTACAATTCAAGGGTATTTCAATAATTTTACAAATTAGGGGTATTTCGGTAATTTTACAATTTGAGGGTATTTCGGTAATTTTACACATTGGGGGTATTTCAATAATTTTACAATCTAAGCGTATTTCGGTAATTTTACAAATTAGGGGTATTTCAATAATTTTACAATCGAGGGTATTTCAGTAATTTTCATATTGGGGGTATTTCGGTAATTTTACAATCTGAAGGTATTTCGGTAATTTTACAAATCAGGATCTCAACAACCCAACAGAAGGTCCACTGTCACCTCGAGCGACTTAAGTAACCTAAATAGTCACAATGGTGTAAATGGGCCTAACTCCCATTACTCGGCCCAAGTGGGCCCACACACTCGTGTGGCCTATTTAGCCCAGAAACATCCATAGTTATGCAAGCGTCACAGTCCAAACAACACTTACCACGTCACATACATTTTATTCATGTGGGCCCACAAGCCCACTGGGCCAACACAGCCTATTTCGACCCAACGAGGCCCAGAACAACCCAAGAGTGGCATCATAAGCCATATTTTTGGCTTTCCGGCATTTTGCCAATCTACTGTCATAGCAGTGTAAACAGCACATACTTTCGGCTTTTCAGTCGATCATCGAATACTGCATAAAAATACACACGCTCTATCAGCTTTCTCGCCGACTATCGAATATAGGGTACTGTTACACACCTGATCACGTAAAGTTTTAAAAATTCATGGATCGCCAGAACCTATATTCAAACATAACATTCAGTTAATCACTTATCAAATAGTGTTAGCAAAACTCCTAACAACCACTTAACCGAGAGGTCAACTACCACTTGCCTTGACTGGATCGGTCGACTGTGATTTGCCGACTCGAACCAAAGTTTCGTGTAGCCACCCTTCTGTAACCTGGCAAAAAGTCCCGAATTACAGACACGGAATGCATCTTAAACTTGGGAGTAGAGGCTATGCGCTCAATCTCAACCGGCACCTTTCCCATCACTTTATCACTAGCACCCTCTTTATAGCACCTAATTCCAAAATGGTATTGACAGCGTACCTTGAATAGCAACCGGTTCCTCTCTTTAACCATCGCTCAAAGCTACCTTCCAAAAGTCAACAAAATCTGTATAGCATTACCACCTTGTTAACCAAGATCGTGAATGACAAAGATTGGAACCAAAAGACCAACAACTTACCACTACTTAGGAGTATTCAGCCTCCTAAGGTACACTCTAGGCTTGAGTCCCAAGAAAAACAGTCACACACCTATTAGAAATGGTGGATAAGGATAATGTTAAGCAGGAAGCTTATATCGATAAAGAGAGAAAGAGGGAGAAGAGACCAAAAGGTATTTTGTCACGTAAAACAAAGGAAAGAGGGAGAGGGTGGAGATTTCACTTAAGAGATGAAAGAAAAGAATTACCACAAACATGTTAGAACAACCCCTATATTCGGCCTATCAATTTTATACTAAAACGGCAAAGAAATAGAAAGGTTGTACGAATGATAAAATTCCATAATATGCACGGCAATATAGAGAAAAGAGGAAAACAAACTGGAAAAAAGAAAACTTGAAATGGCACAAAAGAACTCAGCACTGTGGGAAAAAAAGTCTTATGACCGAGTTTGCACAATGGGGAGTTCAAATCTTTGCAAACAACCCTTCCCATTTCAAGTTCCCTGATTTTCTCCTTGATTTTAGCCACCAACCGAGTTTAAATTACAATCAAACTCCTTCATCCAATCTTCTTCCCTAGAAACACTCCCCTAAATCACTCAACCTTCAACTCAAATTTCCTTGAAACACTCATGACCAAGTCATCCATAGAGTCTCAGTCCAACTCCATCTCCTTCCATGGCTATCAGTAAACTAATCCCTATTTGTACAAGTGGGGATTCGAACCTCTGACCACTAGCTCACTTATAACGCCACCTCCACTAGACCACATTGCTCCTTGTGATATAAATTCATCCAAAACTTTTCTTAAAGCCTACCCACTAACATCAAGGCTCCTTTAAGAGCAAACATAAATTTTTGCTAAAGCCCAGGTTTGAACCCAATAATATTCCAACACTCCCAAACACTCTTAATCACTTAACCATTAAAGCAACAACCAATTTGTGATATTTCTTACACACATTAACTTTTATGTGTAGCCTCCTAGCAGCTCCCACGCACAAGGCTCAATCCTACTAGGCCCAAATTAAGAGTGTTACACAACCACTGTTCCGATTAGGCCTTAAATTGGGCTGTTACAATATCAAAGTGAATTTCATCGAACACCTTATTGAAGCTTACGCAAAGTGTGCTAAACGATGGTCGAAGCCATCCTTTGTAATATTCGATGGTTGTCACCATCCCTTTTAATATTCGATGGTCAAAACCATCCCTCTTCATATTTGATAGTCGTCACCATCCTTTTTCATATTTGATGGTCGTCACCATCCCTTTTCATATTCGATGGTCAAAACCATCCCTTTTCATGTTTGATGGTCGTCACCATCCCTTTTCATATTCGGTGGTTGAACCATCTCTTTCCATATTTAATGGTGAAAACATTGGAACATTGGAGCAATGTATTGTGGTAAGGCACTATGTGATTTGGGTGCACGCATCAACTTGATGCCCATGTCCATATTTAGGATGTTGGGGATAGGTGAAGTTAGACCTATTATGATTACATTCAATTAGCAAATCAATCCTTAGCACATCTAGAAGGAAAAATCGAGGATGTATTGGTCTGTGTAGACAAGTTTATTTTTCCTACTGACTTTATTAATCTGACTTTGAAGCAGATAAAGAGGTACCAATAATCCTAGGAAGGCCTTTCCTAGCAACTGGAAGGGCTTTTATTGATGTGCGAAAGGGTGAACTTACCTTGCATGTTCAGGACGATTAAGTAACATTTAATGTTTTTAAGTCTATGTGACTTCCTGACACAGTTGACAAATATACTGCAGTATCTGAGTTAGAGGAATTAGTCATGGAAAAAGAACTCAACTATGTTAAGGACCCATTAGAGCAAATTTTGACATCAGACCCTCCAAGTGATGAAGAGGGGGAGGAATACTTAGTTTTGAGCTAATTAAAGGGGATTTAATCCGCAATCTCGCTTTGAATCTCTGGAATTAGAAAGTAGATATTATGCCCAGCCAAAAGCGTCAATTGAGGAGCCACCTAAATTAGAACTTAATGTACTTACCTCAGATTTAAAATATGTTTATTTAGGAAACGCTTCTACTTTGCCTGTGATTGTTTCAATAGAGTTGACCGAAAAGAAAGAAGAGAAACTTATCCTAGTATTGAAACAATTCAAGAAGGCTATCGAATGGACTATAGCCAATATTCATGGAATTAGTCCGTCTGTATGCATGCACAAGATCATCCTAAAAGATGGCGAGAAAGGTATGATTGATAGACAATGGAGACTAGGCCCTATCATGAAGGACTTGGTAAAGAAAGAAATCATTAAGTGTTTAGATACGAGTATAATTTACCATATCTTAGATAGTTCGTGGGTAAGTCTGGTCTAGTAAATACCAAAGAAAGGAGGTATGAAAATTTTTGATAACGAGAATAATGAGCTATTACCAACCAGAACAGTTACGGGATGGAGAATTTGCATAGATTACCGTAAGTTGAACAAGGAGACTAGGAAAGATCATTTTCCTTTCCTGGTCTTGGACCAGATGCTAGATAGACTCGCAAGGTGAGACTATTATTATTTTCTCGATGGATACTCGGGGTATAATCATATTATAGTAGCGCCAGAAGATCAACACAAAACAACATTCACATGCTTGTATGGAACATTTTCATTTAGACGCATGTCATTTGGTTTATGTAATGCACCTACTACATTTCAAGTATGTATGATGTCTATTTTTATTGAAATGGTCGAAAAGTATTTAAAAGTATATATGGATGACTTTTCAATACTCGGAGATACATATGATGATTGCCTAGCAAATCCAGCCAAGGTACTAAGGCAATGCAAAGAAACAAACCTCATACTTAATTGGGAAAAGTGTCATTTCATGGTACGAGAAGGTATTGTTCTAGGGAATCGGATAACGGGTATCGAGGTAGATAAAGCAAAGGTATATGTTATTGGGAAACGCCCACCTCCAACATTTGTAAAGGGTGTTGGGAACTTTTTGGGTCATGCCAGTTTCTATCAGAGATTTATCAAGGACTTCTCCAAAATTGCTAAACCCTTATGCAAATTATTGGAGAAGGACACCATGTTCAAATTTGATGAGGAGTATTTAAAAGCTTTTAATGATTTGAATAGTCGGTTCGTTTCAGCACCTATCATCGTCACACCGGATTGGGAATTTCCATTTGAATTGATGTGTGACATTAATGACTTCATGATAGGAGCTGTGATGGGCCAGCGAAGAAACAAAGTTTTTCAACCCATATACTATGCAAGTGGATTCTGACTAGAGCTCAATTGAATTATATGGTAACAAAGAAAGAGTTACTTTCTATTGTGTTTGCTCTTGAAAAGTTTCGATCTTATCTTATAGGTACCAAAGTGGTAGTCTATATGGATCATTCGACAATTAAGTATTTACTTGCCAAGAAAGACGCTAAGCTGAGATTGATCCGATGGGTACACCTACTCATAGAGTTTGATCTAGGAATTCAGGATCAAAAGGGGGTAGAAAACCAAGTAGTAGACCAGTTGTCCAGATTGGAGCCGTAAGAAAGGACTTCTCCACTTATACCCATTCAAGAGACATTCCCAGATGAACATATACTTAAGGTAAATCATATCCATAATACCCCTTAGTTTGTTGATTTTGCTATCTAGCTTGTGGTTTGATGCCTCTTGATAAGTCATTAACAACAGAAAAAGTTTCTTCACAATGTGAAGTACCATTTCTGGGAAAAACCATACTTGTTCAAAAAGTGTGCAGATCAAATGATCAGGAGATGCCTGGAAGAAGATGAAGTACATGAGATTTATACAATTGCCACACAGCTCAAAGTAGGGGATACTTTGAAGGTACATGTATTACAACCAAAGTATTGCAAGTGGGATTCTTTTGTCCAACGATATTCAAAGATGCATATGCCTACGTAAAGAGTTGTGATTGATGCCAGAGGACTAAAAACATCACAAATAGAAATAAATTGCCCCAGAAAAACATTATTGAGGTAGAATTATTTGATGTTTGGGGTATTGTCTTCCTTGGTCCTTTCCTTCCGTATTTTGGCCACAAGTACATATTGGTAGCAGTAGACTACGTGTGTAAGTGGGTTGAGGTTGAGGCTATCCGATAAACAATGCCAAGGTTGTGATGAAGGTTTTGCAGAAACATGTGTTCACAAGGTTTGGTACTCCTAGGGCCATCATTAGTGATGAAGGGTCCCATTTTGTGAACAAATGATTGAAATGGTTACTCGACAAACATGGAGTGAAGCACAAAGTCGCCACAGCTTACCATCCGCAGATGAATGGGCAAGCTGAACTGGCAAACAAAGAGATAAAAGGCATTCTTGAGAAGGCAATTGGTCTAGACCAACGAGATTGGTCCAGGAGATTGGTCTAGAAGATTGGATGATGCTTTATAGGCCTACAGGACAACATACAAGACACCTTTAGGGATGTCACCCTATAGGTTTTTGGGAAAGCCTGTCATCTACCCTTGGGTTTAGAACAAAAAGCTTACTGGGCTCTCCAATAGCTCAACTTGGATTTTAAACTTGCTAAAGAGAAACGGATGCTTAACTCAATGAGTTAGAAGAGTTCTGAATGTTCTCATACAAGAATGCCAAACTATTCAAGGAAAGACTTAAAAGATGGCGTGACAAGCATGTTCAAGTTCGAGAATTTGAAGTAGGACCGCAAGTCTTATTACTCAATTCCAGATTAATGTTCTTTCCTGGTAAATTAAAATCACATTGGTCCAGTCCATTTACTATTCATCAGGTTTTCCCATATCTAGTTGTCAAACTTCAAGGTAAGGGAGGTAATTTTCGAGTTAATGCTCAGCACTTAAAACTTTACTGGAGGGATAAAATTGGGCGGGATAAAGTCTCATTCATTTTATCAAATACTTAATTTTTCTTGTTTTCTTTTTTAATAAATGATTTAAGGTATGTTTTCAGGATTAGTAAGTTTAAATAAATTTTGTCTAGGAGATTGGAACTTAAGCGGGACTGCTTGTGACCCCTCTAATCTTTCCTGGGAATTAATTTTAACATAATCTTCCGAGAAATTATTCCCTAAATGGAAAAATATTTTTTTTTAGTTTTTCAAATAAAAGGGTCAATTTTGATCCAAGTTCTAATTGCAACTCATTTTTCAAATTTTCTTTAAGTTTAGGTACTTAATTGAATTATTTGAAAATTTCGGTTGTTCTTTAAGTAAATATTAAAAAATAGTTGTCTCTTTTTGTAAATATTTTTAAAGGCAACTAAAATAAAGGTTTTTAATTTAATTTTTAATAAATAAGGTGATAATAATTATTATATAATTATATTTATTATAATGTATATTAATTATTATCAACTTTATATAGAATTAGGATTAGTTTAAACTTTATCATGTTTTAGTAAAACTTATCTTAATAAATAAATAATAGCAAATAATATTTTAATATACATCATATTAATTATTAATTGTTATTAATTTTATGTGGAATTAGGACTTAGAATATTTTACTATTAAATTGTTCTAAGAACTCTAATGAATTCCTTCCTCCCTTCACTATAAATTCTACCAACCTTCTCCATCATTCACCATCCATCAAACCAACCTCCATTCATCCGTTCCACTGTTGACCTAGCATCCAAAAACCACCATGTAATATCCCGGGTTAGGGGCTATTTTGTTGTTGCATGTTTTGCATGTGTTTGGTATGCTGCGTTGTTGTTTGTGTTGTATCGGGGTTTAATTGTAGGCTAGAAGTAAGCCTGAGTAGGTAGAAAATTTTAGTTTTTGAGCTAAGGTATTAGGAGCTGAGGAAGCTGGGGCTTTTAAATTTATTTTGGGTGTTTGTTAGCACAAGAAACAAGTTGGTGGAGTGGCAATGAAGGCGCCACTAAGGCTTGGAGTGGGTAACGCCTAAAGCAAGGTGGAGGCCTTGTGTTCGAGCCATGAGTGGCCACTTTTGGCACTCTTTTTGACGGCATGGAGGAAGGAGTTTGTGGCAGTTCAAACTCTGCCATTGACTTGGTCTTCACATTCGAATGATAGGTGAAGAGTGATTTTAGGAGGTTGACTTGTTCAACCAATTTTGAATGAATGGAGGTGAGCAATTGGTGGGATTATGGCGAATTTTTGGGGAGTAGAGGAGGGGAGTGGCGGCATAGTAGTGTGAGGAGTTGAGGGGTGCCGAATTTCATTTTGAAATTTTGGCATTTTCTGGTCACTTTTGGTATAGCAAAAGTCCCTTTTGATACTTGTGCCGAATTTTCTCCAAGGTATCTTCTCATTTTCTTTACTTCTTGAAACCAAAAATCCAAGTGAGTGACTCCATCTTTTCTTTTGCAAACCGAAACATAAGCTCTCCTTGGCCGAAATTGTTTTACCTTTTGGTGTTAGTGAGTAGAAACTTGTTTCTTCCTTACTTCAACTCTCTTTTCTTCTTGAAACCGTGTTAGCTTGAATCACCCATTTGCTCTCCCCATTTCTTTTGTGCCGAAACTACCATCATCTTACTTCTCAAATTCCATTTTCTTTTCCTAAGCTTAATTGCCGAAACTCTGCTCCCATTCCACATTGTTTCCCCAAAGCCGAAAATAGAAAAGTTAAACTCCTAGTGCCGATTTCTTTTTTTTCTATTGGTTCCAACATAGCCGAATATTCTCCTTCTCCTAGTAGTCTCTTTTGGCCGGATAGCAGTAAAGGGTTGGGGTCCTTGCTTCAATCGTTGGTGGTGGTAAGCTTTTTGGCCGAATGGCCATTTCTTCTCTTGTTCTATTCTTGATCGTTTGGTTGGTTAAGGGCCGATTATGGTCAGTTGATTTCGATTAAGTTTAAAGTGATTAGTGATTAACTATTGGTTTATTAGGGTGCTGATTGTTGGAAGAGGAATCACTGCTTGACTCGGATTTGGTAGGAAACCAAATCACCTTCAAGGTAAAGGATTGAAATTAACCCCTTTGGGTTTTATATGTCTGGCCGAATGGTCTTAGTGCTTAAATCCTATGTTGGCCGATTGTTTTAGGGGCTTGACAATCGAAGGGCATAAATCGTTCGTAGGATCTTTGGACTCGTATTATCGTGTGTAACTAACACACCCTCTACTTAGTAACGCGTTGTTAATAAACTTGATTGCTTAATAAGATTGAAACAAAGTGAGAAGGATAATTGGATACCCAAAAAGGGATTGTGTACGATTCGGGTAAGTCTGTTTCTATGATGAGTATTAATGATAATACATGATATCATGATTTATGTTATACATGTTATGAGTTGTAATGCTTGATATGTTAGCATGATATGCGTGGCTTGTATGAGATGCATAACTCCATGAGTATGATATGTATGGGTGATAACGAGAGGAGAGGAAGCGATGATATATTGTCGACGAGCACCAGTGCTTTGGTAGCACACTTTGTGACTTTGGGTCACCAGAGGTTTGGCACCTCCAGAGGTTTGGTACCTCAGCGTCTCGTCCCAGTGGCTCAGTACCACAGTGGGTTGGCCCCACAGATGATTATCTGGGATTGGCGCGCCGGTGTTTTGGTAACACACGATGGGTTGGCCCCATCACCAGATTTGTGACTACGGTCACCAGTGCTTTGGTAGCACATTGTGTCTTTGGGACACCAGAGGTTTGGCACCTCATTGCGACTAGTCCCTGTGGTTTGACCACCGTGGGTTGGCCCCACTTGAGATATGGGATAAATGCGCTAGTGTTTTGGTAACACACACGATGGGTTGGCCCCATCTTTGGATTTGTGACTTTGGTCACGGTGCTTTGGTAGCACAATTGTGTCTTTGGGACACCGGTGGTTTGGTACCACATTGACGGATATTGTGTCTTTGGGACACGGTGTTTTGGTAACACATTGTGACTATACGTCACCGGTGGTTTGGCACCACCACCAGTGGTTTGGTACCACACGGGGTAGAAAAGGCGATATGGATGGTTAGGGTAGGTTGCATTAATTATGTTGCTATGTATGATGTGTGTTAGCTTGTTGTTTTATCGGGAGCGGGATTTACACATCGAGTCACTCGACTCACCCTCTCCTTTGACATTTCAGGTGACTCAGAGACGCGGACATGGAGCCAGGATGGACTCGGGGTGCTCATGCCATGCGGAATAAAAGTTTTACTCGGATGTTATGCTTTGGGTACTTTAGTAATTTACTTTCAGTTGGGTTTATTTCAGGATTTGTAGAAAGCCTTTAAATTCTGCCTTTTGATATTATGTTTTAAGTTTGATTTTAATATGCCTTAATAAATAAGTTGGTATGAAGTTTACTAAAACTTGGAAAGATAATGATTTCAAATTATAACGCAAAGTGTTTTTAAACTATACCATCGGGTATCATGACCGATTTTATAAGCATATGAAAATCAATGGTTTTCAAACTTGAACGCAAATTTTTACTAAGTCTAAATGTTTTAGTAACAAAATTAAACCACCGTTTCTCAAACGAAACAAAGTTTTATCAATTCTAATTAGTACAAATTCGAAATTTTCAAACCCGTTTTCCCCGTAACATACCAGATTCGGTCGTGGTGTTCGGACCGGGTTTGGGGTGTTACAATTGTGGTATCAGAGCCAGGTTCAAAAGCTCGGCTGTGGGCCTGAGGCCCAAATGGTTTTCAAAAAAATTCGTTTTAAGTGTTTTGGGATTGAATACATGGTTTACAAGGCATGGCACCGAGTCTCCTGCACAGTTCGCGCTGTAAGTGGTTCTAACTCTTCTGTGAATTACTATTTGTAGAAGGGTAGGTGATATGGAACGTAGTTAGATTTATAGGACTTGAACCCTAGGATTAGGTCACTCAAACACTTGAACTAAAGCATAAGACTTAAAGCACTAAACCAATCTATGACTCAGCCACGGGGCTAGGGTGTGGTAACTCCGGTACGCATGTCTAGGAGAGGATCAGGAAGAGCTTGGTATTTAAGCGGTCCTCGTGACTCACCTCCTCTTCGCAGTATCCCACACACGGTGCGTAGCTCGAGTTCACCACGACCAAGAAGGCTCGATCATAGACTTTAACCTAACGACTAAAACCCGAAAAGGGAGTTAGCCATGTTTTCAAAAATACAACAACAACTCTAATGTTTTCAAACTTTTTGCAATAAACTCTTTCAAAATTGAGAATGTCACTTTTATAACGAATTTCCGATTTGTGAAAATTACAAAAATGCCCTTAGGGGTAAATTTACTAAAATGCCCCTGAGTTCATAAAATATCAACCCAATGATTTTGCCCAAAATTTCAAAGATGTTCCGAAATTCAAACACTCTGTTTTACAAAATAACAATCAAAAATTTTGATTTTGGAAATTTACGAAAACGCCCTCAGTTTGTGAAAATTACTAAAATACCCCTGGTTTCCAAAACGAAGTATTTTACAAAATTTTCAAAGAACACTCTCAAATTTTGGAATTTCAAATTGACCAGGTTTTACTTAAAGTTTAAAATATCTTTTAATTACGAAAATACCCTGTAGGGAAAATGACGAAAATACCCTTGGGCTAGAAATGGGCAGCAATGTCCGAAGAGTGAATAGGTATGGAAAGGGTTAAGGAATGGATGTATGACCTCTTTTGGGTGAATAGGATAGAAGATTGAAACCTTGGTTGCTCGAAAGAACCCCTGAATAAACTCCATCCATAAAATTTCTTTGCGGTTAAGAAAGTGGAACGATACTAATGCATAAAAATCTTCTTAATCAGAAACGTAGATCGTTAGTCATGAGTACTCGAGGAGGACGTGGCCGTAATACTCGTGGTCGAGGTCGAGGTAGGATGATGGTTTACGAACCCGTGAGGATCTGGTCAAGGGTCGAAAATGAGATCGGCTCGCCGCCACCGGTGGAGGTGGTGAGTTCCAAGATCGGACCGAGAGCGATGCGAGTGTCACGAGCGATCTTTGCGGGTGTTGGAAAGAGTAGCTGGCGTAGGTGGTGGTGCAGGAGTTAGGAAATCTGTTCCTGAGCGACTCCGGGCTAATGGGGCCGAGTTCTTCCGAGGTGTATCGGGTGTTGCTCCGAGCACTGCTGAATATTGGCTGGAGGCAACTGAGCGGATCATGGATGATGGACTTTGGTCAAGAGAAGTTGAAGGGCATCGATCGCTTCGGGATGAGTCATATCGGTGGTGGCTCACGGTTCGGGGACAGTGTGGCGGTGAGGATCCGACATGGGATTATTTCAGAGTGCATATCAAAAGAAATACATCGGGGCTAGTTACATCGACTCCCGTGAAAGGCATTTTCGAGGCTTGTTCGGGGAGTAAATCATTCGAGTGTTGAGTCGAGGTGAGTTCTGGGTGAGTAGGTATGCCGAGGGCATTGTAGCCACCGAGCATGAGAGGTGTGTTCGTTCGAGGATGGTGCGAGACGAGTTGAGGTGCCGATTGCTCCACGCCAGAGCGCGAGAGTTCTTTGTCTTGGTCGAGAAGGCTAAGGTAGCCGAGGGTGTTAAAGAGTCGGTAAGATGCGAGCATGGACAGCGATGAGGCTTAAGAGGAGCTTTGGGTCTTCGGATCGCCCGCAACCCGCGAGAAGAGGGCTAGACCGAGTGGCGCGAATCGATCCGCTAGGTTTGTTCTTTCGCGCAGGCGCGACCGCCGCAGATGTAATCGATGTAGGAAATCTTATTGGGGTGGTTGTTGGGTGGTGGAAAGGGTTGCTTCGAGTGTGGTTCTCTGGATCATCGCATTAGGGACCGCATCCTCGTAGGATGGCGAGATTGATCCCGAGAGTCGTGGCCGTAATGTCGGTTCAGAGGTAATGGACCGCCACCACGGAGGGTCGTGGTAATGGCGAGGTGGTAATGGATTTGGTCGAGGTCGTGGAGCACCGGCAGAGGTGCGGTAGTTCTCGAGGCACGCGGCACTGGTGATGCGGTGTATGCGACTAGGCGCCGCGAGAGAGGGCGACGCACCGGACGTAATCACCGCAGACGTTTTTGATTTTTGGTTCTCCCTATACCGCTTTAATTGACTTGGGTTCCACGATTCGTATGTTGCTAGTAGTATAGTTGAGACCATGGACTTAGACTCGTAAAGCGCTTCAGGCGGATGACCGTGCATTTAGCCCTCTAGGTCACTCAGTAGTCGTAGATAAGTTGTATAAGGATGTACCCCTAGAACTCCAAGGGGTCATTTTTTTCAGCGATCGATGGAACCGCCGTTTGGGGAGTTCGATCGATCCTTGGAATGGATTTGGTTGGTTAAGTACCGAGGCTAAGGTGGATTGCGCGACCAAGCGCATGGTTCTATCGACGGATAAGGAGATGAAGTGATTATGATAGGTAATAGGAGAGATTACTTATCCAATGTGGTGTCGGCATTAAAAGTCAGTAAAGATGGTCGGGAAGGGTCGTGAAGCGTATGTGGTTCATGTGTATGCCTTGGAGGCTAAAGAATCTGCTTTGTTGAGAAGGTTAAATGCATGTTAAGGAATTTGTGGATGTGTTTCGGAGGAGCTTAGGGTTTGCCACCGGATCGTGAGGTAGAGTTTGGGATAGATTTGTTACTGTGGGGATTTGCGCCGGTGTCTATTGCTCCATATAGGATGGCACCAAAGGAATTGGTGGAGCTTAAGGCTCGGATTCGGGAGCTGTTGGATCGAGGCTTCATTAGGCCAAGTGTTTCACCGTGGGGAGCGCGCGGTATTATTCGCCAAGAAGAAGGGCGGCACGATGCGGATGTGTATCGACACCGCCAACCGAATAAGTCGACGATTAAAAACAAGTATCCGTTACCACGGATAGATGACTTGTTTGATCACCAAAGGTGCATCGGTGTTTTCAAGATCGATTTGAGGTCCAGGTACCATCGGTTGAAAGTTAAGGAAGCGGATATCCATAAGATAAAGCGTTTGGACTCTGCACGGGCACTACGAATTCTCGTAATGCCGTTCGGGTTGACTAACGCTCCGCAGCCTTTTATGGATATGATGAATAGGGTGTTTCAAAGAAGATCTGGACCGCTTCGTCGTGGTTTTTATTGGCGATATCTTGGTATATTCAAGGTCACAAGAGGAGCATGATGCACACTTAAGAGTGGTGTTGCGATTTTGAGGAGAAGCAACTCTATGCTAAGTCGGCAAGTGCGAGTTCTGGCTTAGTGAAGTGACGTTTTTGGGTCATGTAGTATCAGCTGAGGGGATTAGAGTAGATCCTCGGAAGGTTGAGGCAGTTTTGGACTGGAAGCCTCCTAAGTCAGTCGCTGAGATTCGGAGTTTCCTGGGTTTGGCAGGATACTACCGAAGATTCGTTGAGGGTTTCTCGTTAATTGCAGCACCGATGACTAAGCTGTTAAGGAAGGGAGCTCCGTTCGTTTGGACTGAGAAACAGCAGGAGAGTTTTGATAAGTTGAAGAGGATCTTGACTGAGGCTCCTGTTTTAATTCAACCTGAGGCTGGTAAGGAATTCACAGTGTACTGCGACGCATCACATACGGGTTTGGGTTGTGTGCTGATGCAGGAGGGTAAGGTGGTGGCTTACGCTTCTCGGCAGCTGAGGCCACACGAGGTCAACTATCCGACGCACGATTTAGAGCTGGCAGCTGTAGTCTTCGCTCTAAAAATCTGGAGGCACTACTTATACGGGGAGAAGTCAATCGTCTACACAGATCATAAGAGTCTGAAGTACCTATTGACTCAGAAGGATCTGAATTTGAGGCAGCGTAGATGGGTTGAGTTGCTCAAGGATTACGACTGTTCGATCGAGTATCATCCGGGCAAGGCTAACGTGGTGGCAGACGCGTTGAGCCGTAGGGTTGTTTCGGACTTAAGAGCGATGTTTGCCCATTTAAGTTTGTATGACGACGGAGTATTCAGCAGAGTGCGAGTTAAGCCTACTTGGGGTTGAGCAGATCAAAGAGAAAGCAGATTGGAGGATGAGGTTACGAGTGCGCGAAGGTTGCAAGTGCGGAATGGTGGTTTGGAGGGTTACAGCTTGTCTAGTAACGAGGTTCTGTGTTTTCAAGGTAAGGCTTGTATGCCTAAAGATGTTGAGCTGAGGCAGAGGATTCTTCAGGACGCACATAGCAGTCCTTATGCTATGCATCCTGGGGGTAGTAAAATGTATAGGGATCTTAGAGAGCAGTTTTGGTGGCCTGGCTTGAAGAAAGAGGTGACAGAGTTTGTTGGGAAGTGTCGACTTGTCGGTCACAGTCAAGCGGAACATCGATTCTCGTCGGGTTTGCTTCAGCCTGTGAAGATTCCTCAGTGGAAGTGGGAAAGGATAACTATGGATTTCGTCAGTGGTTTACCGCTTACGCCAAGCAAGAAAGATTCAGTTTGGGTTATTGTGGACCGTCTGACTAAGTCGGCCCATTTCATTCCGATAAGAGTGGGCTATTCACTTCAGAGATTGGCGAAGCTTTATGTGTCAGAGATAGTAAGGCTACGCGGCGTACGATTTCGATAATCTCGGATAGGGATCCCGAGTTTACGCCGAGGTTTTGGAGAGCGTTGCATCAAGCTCACGGAGTGCTGCGTTTGGATTTCAAAGACGGCTTTTCACCGCATGATCGGTGGCGATCAATGTAAAGGGTTATTCAGATTTTGGAGGACATGCTGAGAGGTTGTGTTCTGGACTTCAAGGGTAGTTGGGAGGAGTTTCTACCATTAGCTGAGTTTGCCTACAACAACAGTTATCAAGCAAGCATCAAAATGGCACCATATGAGGCGTTGTATGGTAGGAAGTGTCGCCACCTACATGTTGGACGAGTTAGGTGAACGTCGATTGTTGGGACCCGAGTTGGTTGGTCGAGACGTAAGACAAGGTTAAGTTGATTCATCTCGTTTGAAGGAAGCTTGGACCGGCAAAAGTCTTATGCCGATCTTAAGCGAAGAGATATAGAGTTCATTTGTGGGAGATCGTGTTTTCTTAAAGGTCTCACCTTGGAAGAAGGTCTTTGAGGTTTGGCAGAAAAGGCAAGCTAAGTCCGAGGTTTATTGGGCCGTATAAGGTTTTGAGACGTGTTGGACCAGTGGCGTATCAGCTTGAGTTGCCAGCGGAGCTTAGCCAGATTCACGATGTTTTTCACGTTTCGATGCTTCGGCGGTATCGTTCAGATCCATCACATGTAGTAGTAAAGAGAAGAGATCAAGGTGAACCCAGATATGACCATAGAGGAAGAACCAGTGCAGATTCTAGATCGAGATGTCAAGGTCCTGCGTAGAAAGTCCGTGCCTTTGGTTAAGGTTCTTTGGCGGAATCATGGCGTGGAAGAAGCCACGTGGGAACCCGAGGATACGATGAGACAGCAATACCCGCAACTCTTTTGACAGGTAATTTCGAGGCCGAAATTATTCTTAAGGGGTAGAAGCGTAATATCCGGGTTAGGGGCTATTTTGTTGTTGCATGTTTTGCATGTGTTTGGTATCTTTGCGTTGTTGTTTGTGTTGTATCGGGGTTTAATTGTAGGCTAGAAGTAAGCTTTGAGTAGGTAGAAAATTTTAGTTTTGAGCTAAGGTATTAAGAGTCGAGGAAAGTTGGGGCTTTTAAATTTATTTTGGGTGTTTGTTAGCACAAGAAACAAGTTGGTGGAGTGGCAATGAAGGCGCCACTAAGGCTTGGAGTGGGTAACGCCTAAAGCAAGGTGGAGGCCTTGTGTTCGAGCCATGCGGAGTGGCCACTTTTTGGCACTCTTTTTGACGGCATGGAGGAAGGAGTTTGTGGCAGTTCAAACTCTGCCATTGACTTGGTCTTCACATTCGAATGATAGGTGAAGAGTGATTTTAGGAGGTTGACTTGTTCAACCAATTTTGAATGAATGGAGGTGAGCAATTGGTGGGATTATGGGCGAATTTTAGGGGAGTAGGAGGGGAGTGACGGCATAGTAGTGTGAGGAGTTGAGGGTGCCGAATTTCATTTGGAAATTTTGGCATTTTCGGTCACTTTTGGTATAGCAAAAAGTCCCCTTTTGATACTTGTAGCGAATTTTCCAAGGTATCTTCTCATTTTCTTTACTTCTTGAAACCAAAAATCCAAGTGAGTGACTCCATCTTTTCTTTTGCAAACCGAAACATAAGCTCTCCTTGGCCGAAATTGTTTTACCTTTTGGTGTTAGTGAGCCGAAACTTGTTTCTTCCTTACTTCAACTCTCTTTTCTTCTTGAAACCGTGTTAGCCGAATCACCCATTTGCTCTCCCCATTTCTTTTGTGCCGAAACTACCATCATCTTACTTCTCAAATTCCATTTTCTTTTCCTAAGCTTAATTGCCGAAACTCTGCTCCCATTCCACATTGTTTCCCCAAAGCCGAAAATAGAAAAGTTAAACTCCTAGTGCCGATTTCTTTTTTTTCTATTGGTTCCAACATAGCCGAATATTCTCCTTCTCCTAATAGTCTCTTTTGGCCGGATAGCGAAAGGGTTGGGGTCCTTGCTTCAATCGTTGGTGGTGGTAAGCTTTTCTCGGCCGAATGGCCATTTCTTCTCTTGTTCTATTCTTGATCGTTTGGTTGGTTAAGGGCCGATTATGGTGATTGATTTCGATTAAGTTTAAAGTGATTAGTGATTAACTATTGGTTTATTAGGGTCTTGATTGTTGGAAGAGGAATCATCGTTGACTCGGATTTGGTAGGAAACCAAATCACCTTCAAGGTAAAGGATTGAAATTAACCCCTTTGGGTTTATATGTCTTTGGCCGAATGGTCTTAGTGCTTAAATCCTATGTTGGCCGATTGTTTTAGGGGCTTGACAATCGAAGGGCATAAATCGTTCGTAGGGATCTTTGGACTCGTATTATCGGTGTGTAACTAACACACCTCTACTTAGTAACGTTGTTAATAAACTTGATTGCTTAATAAGATTGAAACAATGAGAAGGATAATTGGATACCCAAAAGGGGATTGTGTACGATTCGGGTAAGTACGTTTCTATGATGAGTATTAATGATAATACATGATATCATGATTTATGTTATACATGTTATGAGTTGTAATGCTTGATATGTTAGCATGATATGCGTGGCTTGTATGAGATGCATAACCCCATGAGTATGATATGTATGGGTGATACGAGAGGAGGGAGCAGTGATATATTGTGCTGACGAGCACCAGTGCTTTGGTAGCACACTTTGTGACTTTGGGTCACAGAGGTTTGGCACCTCCAGAGGTTTGGTACCTCAGCGTCTCATCCAGTGGCTCGGTACCACGGTGGGTTGGCCCCTGAGATGATTATACGGGATTGACGCTGTTGTGTTTGGTAACACACGATGGGTTGGCCCCATCACCAGATTTGTGACTACGGTCACCAGTGCTTTGGTAGCACATTGTGTCTTTGGGACACCAGAGGTTTGGCACCTCATTGCGACTAGTCCCTGTGGTTTGACCACCGTGGGTTGGCCCCACTTGAGATATGGGATCGCCCTGCTAGTGTTTTGGTAACACACGATGGGTTGGCCCCATCTTTGGATTTGTGACTTGGTCACCCAGTGCTTTGGTAGCACAATTGTGTCTTTGGGACACCGGTGGTTTGGTACCACATTGACGGATATTGTGTCTTTGGGACACCGGTGTTTTGGTAACACATTGTGACTATACGTCACGGTGGTTTGGCACCACCAAAGTGGTTTGGTACCACACGGGGTAGAAAAGGCGATATGGATGGTTAGGGATAGGTTGCATTAATTATGTTGCTATGTATGATGTGTGTTAGCTTGTTGTTTTATCGGGAGCGGGATTTACACTTTGAGTCACTCGACTCACCCTCCTTTGACATTTCGGGTGACTCGAGACGCGGACATGGAGCCGGGATGGACTCGGGGTGCTCATGCCATGCGGAATAAAAGTTTTACTCGAGATGTTATGCTTTGGGTACTTTAGTAATTTACTTTCGATTGGGTTTATTTCAGATTTGTAGAAAGCCTTTAAATTCGCGCCTTTTGATATTATGTTTTAAGTTTGATTTTAATATGCCTTAATAAATAAGTTGGTATGAAGTTTACTAAAACTTGGAAAGATAATGATTTCAAATTATAACGCAAAGTGTTTTTAAACTATACCATCGTATTATGACTCGATTTTATAAGCATATGAAAATCAATGGTTTTCAAACTTGAACGCAAATTTTTACTAAGTCTAAATGTTTTAGTAACAAAATTAAACCACCGTTTCTCAAACGAAACAAAGTTTTATCAATTCTAATTAGTACAAATTCGAAATTTTCAAACCCGTTTTCCCCGTAACATACCAGATTCGGTCGTGGTGTTCGGACCGGGTTTGGGGTGTTACACACCAAGTGCCATAGCTCCTAACCACCAGCAACAGCACCACCCAGTAGCTCCCATTCGGCCAAAAGCTATACACGCACTTGACGCACTTGCCCAGCGACTCCAGCACTAGCTCTTGCACGTTGTTGCTGTAGCTGACTTCAGTTCTCGCTCAACGCACCTGCCTGCTGCCCGTGCACCTACTCACGCTCTAGCCCTGCTGCCTTCGTAGACATCATCCTTGCTCGTGCCTTGCTTATGCACTAGCCTCGCGTGATGTTGCGGTTCTTTACTTCAAGCCCGTGTGCACCGTTTCACAACCTACATGCCCTTGTTACCTTTGCACCAAACTTCCATCTCATTTAGCCACCAACCGATCGCCCTTCCAACCAACCCTTAATTATAGTCTTTTACTTCTAATTTTATTTATTGAGTACTTAATTTTTATACAAGGTGGTAAGAAAAATTTTCTCCTAAATTTCTATTTTATTTGATTATTTAATTTTTCAATTTATTGAATTATTAATATTTTATGCAAATTGAATTTCTGAGAAAATTTGCTTCTATCTTATGTTCAGCTTAATCATGCCTCATAAAAGAGTTCGTGCCTCTGTCCAAGTTGAAGAATCACAAAACAATTTCCACTATGTAGAAGCCAATGTGAGATATGATAGCATATTCAAAATTCAGAAAATGCTCCTTGAAAAAGGCTTCACACTAAAAGAAAGCAACTATATCGATTTCATGGCGCGCATTCAACAAATTGCTAAAGCTCTCAATTGGGAGTTGTCTTGTGAGAAAAGACCTAGTACATGTGAATACTTAGTTCGTGAATTTTATGCGAATTTGACCTCAAGCGAATTAACAGAAGTTTCTGTCTGAGGAATCAAGGTACCAATAAGCTCAAACGCTATTAATGAATTCTTTGAATTACCTGATTTTGAAGATGACGAATATTCTTCCTTGATAAGAAATATTGAGGCTAAAAATTTGCAAGAAATTCTCGAGGAACTTACAGTTCCAGGTTTTAAGTGGGCTGTGTCAAAGTATGGAACTCACATACGACTAGTGAAGGTGTGGTTCTATTTCATTCGGTTCAGCCTTATGCCTATTTCACATGGAACCACAATTTCATTAGAGCGAATGGTCTTGTTATACTCGATTTTAATTGCAAAGACCATTTATGTGGGAAAAATCATTCTGAGAGAAATGTAAAATTGTGTCGCTAGATGTTCTGGCCTAGCTTATTTTCCCTTTAGGATAACAATTTTTTGCTTGAAATCTAAAATTTTGGAAAACGTAAAGAGGACAGTTATAGCTAGGGCACAACCATAGATTGGGACCTCTACCGAATTGCCAGAGATTCTGTTCTGCAGCAACAAGTTGAAGAAAGTGAGGATCCTGAATAAGAAGAAGAAGATCCCACAGAGATCGAACCAATACAGTCAACTGAAATCCCTGATAAGGCAGAACCAATGGAACCAATAATCGAACCTGACATGGCAACCTCAACATTTAGAACTCAATCGCCTTGCCCAGATCTTCGAGATGAGCTATCAAAGTTGATGGACATAATGCAACATATGCAATGGTAGCAACAAACTTACTGGAGATATTGAAAAATATGAAATGACTCAATGAGAAGCGTTCTTACGAAATATTCAATGACCCATTTATTTTTGTGCCTGAGTTTCTAGATTTTATATTTGAACCATGGAGTCTAGTATCGAAGAGGGAACAAAGCGATTCATGCAAAAACAATGACGATGGAGCAAAACATGAGTCAGATTCTGAAGGATCTGCAAATAAATAAAAAGGGAGGGATTTTTACTTTATGTTATTTTCTTTCCTACGTTATTTTAAGATTAGGTTCTATTAAGATTTTTATTTCTCACATAATAAAAAAAAAAGAGGAAGAAATTATAAATAAAAATTAACAAGTTATAAAATAAGAAGTGGGGAAATAGATATGCATATGTCTAGGATTGGATCTAGAGAGAGATTGGTACTTAAGCAGTCAAATTGGCTGACCTCCTCTTTTCAAGAATCCTACCTGGTATACAGTATCTATTCACTTCTAATAATAAGAACATTGTTCACCTTAAGTCGGGGGAGCAAAAAATTGAAATTATTTCCTCTAATAATAAATTTTTCTTTTAATTATGGTTAGGTTATATTTTTTTTTCAAGAATTTAAAAATTTGTTAAGTATGCTAAACTTTAGTATGAATAAAGTTTTTTTTATTTCAATAATTGTTATGTTAGCTGAATTATGACATAAATGTACTCGTAATAAAGTATGCAAATCATACCATAAATTTTCTTAGTTCCTTAGGAAAGCTAGGCATGCATGAAAGTTTAAGTCTCTAGAATTGACTTAGTAATTTCTTGAGGCAAAATCCTAGGAAGCATGGAATGTTGGAAACTACTTAGACAACTTTTTGTTTGGACCGTTTGAGTCTTTCAAGCAAACCATGATGAATTTTTATCCTTTAAGACTATATGGCCTAATTTTATTTGAACCTTTACAATATCTAGCCATCACTTCTCTCATAATTATCTTTAAATTGTTCCAAACACTACACTCAGTACTATTCAGAATATTCTTTGAAAATAAGTTTGGGGGATTTGAAAAGAAGTATCAATTGCTAAAAAAAGAAAAGAGAGAGCATATGTACTCGAAAGAAATAAATGTACAAAAGAGCATGTAAAAGCAAAATGAGTTGGTGTATTGAAGGTAATTATTCCAAAGGTCCGATGGAAGCTGAGTCTAGGGTATTTTAGCCTAAAAATTATCTATCTTTTACCAACCTCTAGCCTAGCCACATTACAACATGTTTAAAAGACCTGTTGATTCAAGTTTCTATGCTACCTACTTTAGTGGAGAGAAATTGCTATGTTCAACATATGAATGCATAAATTAAACATGACGATTGTAGCTTAATCTTAAATAAGGGAATAAAATCAAATTGGTAGGGATTTAATGTAACAGTCTGAATTTGACCCTAATCGGAACGGTGGTTTCGGGACCATGAATCCGAGTCCGAGAAATAATTTAATATTATAATTTGAGTTAGTTATATGTAAATTAATGGGTGTGAAAGTTTCGTATAAAAATTTAACTGTTTGTGTGCTCAATTAGTTAAAAAGGACTAAATCGCGTTACTGGTAAAAGTGGCCTTTTATTTGATTTATGGTTAAATTGATGTGGCTTTATTTTAGTGAAGTCCTTAAAGGGTAATATACCCATTTTAAATTGTAGTGGACGGCAATGTGGTCTTATAACATGTTTTTAAGTATTATTTTATATGTTAAAGATTATATTATAATTGTTTTATAATTTATAACTATATTATAATGAAACCAACATGAAAGTGGGATTTTATTCATCCTTCTTCCATCGAATAACAAAGAAAAGAAAAGAATGTTGGAGCTTGGTACATTCGGCCATTTTGCTAGCTAAATTAAAGGTTAGTTTTAATCGGTTTTCAATAATTCCTACGTTTTTGAAATCGTTGCTTCGAATACTTCAAGACTCATGCTTGAATTTTTGATTTTGATGAATATTTTGAAATGTTCTATTGATGAGTTCATGAGTTTTATGATGATGGTTGATGAATTATGAAAGATTTATGTTAGATTAATATGTTTTGTATTGAGATTTTGGTAATTTTGAGTGAATAAGGCTAAATTGAGTGGTCTTTCTTGATATGAGTATTCTAGTTGCAAATTGACCTTTTGAAATTCATAGTGGACGGCAATATGGTCTATTAATATATATATCATATGTTTGCTTATGTGTTAAATATATAATAAGGATATAATATATAAATGTATTATAAGTATATTATAATAAAGCCAAAAAGGAGAATAGAGTTTGCATGTTCATCTTTTCACTTACTTGGCCGAAACAAAAGAAATAAAAGGGGACGAAAGAAGCTTCAAGGGTTTCGGCAATATTAAGGCTAAATTAAGGTAGGAATTAACTTTGGTTTTTGATAATTTTTGTATTTTTGTGATTGTTGTTCATTTTATTATCAAGCCCATGTGTTAATTTTGTGAAATGGTCTTGTATGTTGGTTATGCCATTGATGATAACTTAAGTTTTAGGATGATTTTTGGTAGTGAATGGAGATTTGAGCTAGATGAAAATATTTTACTCTTGGGTCTTAGGTGAATGTAGCTAATTTAAAATTTGGTTGTGAAAACATTATCATGGAAGGGCCAAATTAAGAAAATATTGAAGTATATGGACTTATATAATCCTTAGAATGATTCGGGCCTAAAGGAAGTTGGGTAAATTTTGAGTAATTCATGAGTATGGTATTAGGGACTAAATTGTATAGATTGTAAAAGTTAGGGGTAAATTCATAAATTTGCTAAATTAAGTATTTCTGGATCAAATTGAATGAATATAAATTTATTGAGTTTAAATTGGAATTATTTAGATAAAGAATAAAAGAAAACGGGTTTGGATCGGGGGAAGGCAAAGTTGAACGAATAGTCGGAAAGCTCAATACGTCAAATTTCGAGGTAAGTTTTTAAGCAATCAGATTAATTTGAATTATCGCTATATTAAATTGTACATGTTTGCGTGACATAACAAATTTTATTGTCAAATTGCCGAATAAGGCATAGGAATTATTATATGTGATAGCCGAATACTTATTAATAAATACATGTATATATAGCTATAACCATTGAATAATTGAGTTAGCAAAATATATGCACTTGTGATAGGGGATAAAAATATATAATTATATATATGTATGGGAATAGAATATTCGGATATGTGTGAGTGTATATATATATTTGATGATGCCAAATGTGGCATGGTGACTTTAAATGTGTTTGCCGAATATGATAGTATCATGAACATGTGTTTATTATGTAAATACCTTGGATGGTTGAAATATGTATAAAGATATATATTATATATATAAATGTTACCAATGTGATAGGGTATAAGATTAAATATTGGTATTGGCCGAATGTATGTTTTCCTTATGTATGAAATTTTGATATGTTTGGACTAGATAAATAATTATGAGTTGAGTAGTATTTAATAGTGGACCGTGAAATAGGTGATGGTGGTGATTGAATAAATAAATATGTGTTTATTTGAGTGTGACTGAATGTGATGGTAAATTATAAGAGGAAAGAGTTGATTTGAATGTGCGTATTGGTGTATGTTCATATTTATAATATGTGAATATATATGTTAAAGGGTGGCTTAGATGGATCGTTATTTTTTTTAAAAAAAAGTATAATTTAATATGATTACGTTTAGTTCGATTGAGATATGATGTTCGAAAAATTCGTACAAGGATCATGAAGTATATAAAAGTTTCGATATATGAATTGGTTGCGAAACAGCTTTATAAATATGATAGTATAGGGCTTTAAGCCTAGCAGGCTTTGTGACGGTGGATAGTATCGGGCTTTAAGCCTAGCAGGCTTTGTGCCAGTGGATAGTATTCGGGCTTTAAGCCTCAGCGTGCTCGTGCGGTGTATTACATGATGCTTTATGCCTAGCAAATTTTACAGAGCAACGGTAAAAATAATCAAACGTGCTAAATGAGTTAAAGTGAACAGGTATGTAACAATTTATTTCCTTTTTAGAAATAAGGTAAGTTGATTGATATGTGATACAAGTTAAAAAAAAATGATGTTAATGGTAGTGAATGTGTACATGAAAAGCCATATATGGATTAATGCATAAATATGTGATATTCATATTTGATTTTTGAGCTTATATTCGGCCTAATGTTACATGAGGAATAGATTGAATTGTAAAATTCACATTAACATTAAAAGATTTATGTGCATTTGATTGGTAGGTATTTCAAATGTGAACCTTTAACATGTTTATAGGGATTATATATATATATATTTGGCGAAAATAAGATCTATGGGATATTAAACATATTAATGATCAATGTGTGTTTGGAAATGTTATAATTCAGGCATGGATAAATGTTTGGTAGTTAAATTTCATAAGTATGGCTTGTTTGTACCTTAATAAATTATTGATGCCATTGAGGTAATATTTGAATTAAATTAAGCTATGAATTAAGTGAATGAAACCATATGTTTAAGCATATGATTGGTTATATTCGGTTTAATGTTATAAATATATATATGATATGGAAATGCGAAATTCATATTCATGCCAAAGTTTATATGTGCATTTGTTTATAAGATAACTGAATGTGAGATTATGACTAAGAAAATGTGAATTGTATAAATGTACTATGATAGTATGTGTTCGGTCAAATGAAATTTCTATTGCTACCGAGTAAAAAGAGATGCTTGTTTGGACAAAACTTATTTCATGTTTAGTTACATGTGGATAATTGAATTTACAAGTATGGTTTGGTTATGTTTTATTAGATTATTATTGTTATTGGGATATTATTTGCTTATGATTTACTAAGCTATGATAGCTTACCCTGTGTGTCTATTTTTACCTTTATTTATAGATTTTGGAGACTAGTTGCAAGCTCGGGGATCGTTAGGGAAGTTCATCACACTATCGACTACTTTCGGGGTTTTAAAAGCTGTATTAGAAATTTATGGCATGTATAGGTTATAGTACTTTTTGAATATGGTTGAAGTTGTATATAAATGTATAAGTCATGCGAAAATGGCTTGTCCATCTTGTTAAATCTTGGGATTTATATTTTGGTTTGATTATCATGTTTGGTTGTGGTTTTGGATGATTTGGTTTTGGGTATGTATAAGTATAAAAAAAATTGTAGTCAAGTTTAGTAATACCTCGTACTCGACTCTGACAACGGTCTTGGGTAAGGGGTGTTACATTTAACAAATCTTTATTAAGAAAGCATTTAGTCTATTTTTGCTATCATAATAATAATTGAGATTAATTTGAACGATATGTATGCTTAAGTAGCATAAATCTCAAAAATTTTGTTCTTGAGCATAAGTATAACAATCCATACCTTTGAGGAAGAATGTTTTCTAAAGGAAATTTTCAAAGGTATTCTAATAGGTTCTTTTCAATTTGTGCATTACTCGGGACGAACAATTAATTAAGTTTGGGGGTGTGAAAACACGAAAATATATAGACTTTTTCATGCCCTCTTTAACTCAAATTCATGCAGTTTCGTAGTAATTCTTGTAGAAAAATATAATATAATTATAAAATAATTAAATTGTACTCAAATTATCTAAATATTGATTTTTAATTAATTTTATAATAAATTTTCATAGATTTTGATATATTATAGACAGATTTGCACAAAGGGTGAAAATTGGCTCGTCAAACACTACTAGAAGCACAAAACCTTGAAGCGATTTCTGAAGCATCGAGGTGAATTAATTTTTCAGCCTAAGATGGCCCAAATGATGAATATTAATTTTAATTATATCAAATTTATTTTGGGTAAAAAATATTATTAATTATATTATGAAAGGAGGCCCAATTTTGCTAAACCAAAAGATGATCCAATCGAGCAAATGGGCTCCTAGAACCATCCAACATGCTGAACCAATCATCTCAAATTAGCTGATTATTTGACTTGAAAATCAGCCCTGGAAGTTTCCTTGAAACTGCATTCAAACCCCTCCACTTTCAATGCTTTTAAAGATTCACCCTAAGCTAAATTTAGTAAGTTTGAAACATTCAAACTTACCACATGTGTGGCCGGCCATGGGGAGTAAAAGTTTCAAAAACACTATCGTGTGACATTGCCAGATACGGCCATAACGTCTAGGCCGAGTTTGGGGTGTTACATCAACTCACCATCAAAATGACTCAAAATACCTATACATGCCATGTACTTAATATAACAAGTTTATATGTACCAAAAGATAGGTGGATAGTGTGAAACGATCCCCGACGATCCCCGAATCCGTGCTAGCTTTGATATCACTATAAAACATGGAAAATACACAAAGTAAGCTATAAAGCTTAGTAAGCTCGTATGTAATAACTTAATGTAATCATGTAAATATAAATCAAAAATTTGAATACACAAACATGTAGCTTACATTATCTAACAAACCTTTCAAATTCTCAGTCACAAAACTATATACTTTCATCATCATTTCCTCGATTCAATGGTAGAATAGTTTATGTACATACCTATGCCATTTCTTATAAATCTCATATACATCCTCAACTTTCATTCATCCGTTGAACCATTTGGAATATAAGTCGGATACTCGAGAATCTCACACGATAAGTACCTATACCATGGCCTGAAGCCAATTCAAGGTAACTAATCCGAACTAATATCATGGCCCGAAGCCAAATTAGCCGATATGCATAGCCCGAAGCCAAATCGGTTTACCTCACACACAAAGTGTTATATCATTGCCCGAAGCCAACTTACTGTATCCCCTAATGACATGTCACTAGTATCCTAAACTATTCCCAAGGTTCAACCAGGATTTTCAATGTCGAATTGTCGTCGAATCACTATTGTTCATAACCGAAGTCTCGTATTCACAATTTATAATATATCAAGACATTTAAAATATGATTATAATGAAATTTATCACATACGAACTTACCTGGAATGTGGAAGTAACGAACTAAGTTGATTAGTCAATAACTTTAGTTTTCCCCCGATCTAGATCTGAATTCCTCTTTTCTTGATCTAAATATATTCAAAATTAACTTATTTAATCAACTATTCATTCAATTTAGTGCAAAACACACTTTAAAACATATTTACACTTTTGCCCCTAATACTTTACATTTTTCACAATTTCACATTTTAACCACAAAATTTCAACATTTCTCAATTAAATCCCTATTTTGCATTTTCACTAAAAATCACATAACAAAACTTGTCTATCTATCAACAATCATTCATAATCTATCAAGAAACTTTAAAATACACATGTATTCATCAATGGCATCATTCAAAGTCTTTAACAATTTTACAAAATAGTCCCTGGGCTAGCTAGTACTAGATGCAACGATCACTAAAACATAGAAATCATTAAAAACGGAGTCAAAATCAGTTACCAATTGAGCTATACCATGACCGAATGTTTAAAGCCATAATTTTTTTTTTTATTTTCTTCTATTTTTGTTTGAAATATTCAAGGTTGAAGATGATACAACCTTTGTTTTATTTTATTTTACTTTTAATTACTAATTTACTAAACTAACCTTATTAATTTAGCTTAAAAACACGTCATTTAATGTCCATAGTTGTCCACTAACAATATTATTGGTCTAATTAGCACTTAAGGACTCTTGCATTAATGTTCCTAGCTATTTAATACATTTAGCTATTAGAACAACACTTTTGCATTTTACGCAATTTAGTCCTTTTTCTCAAATTGACCAATTAAACGATAAAATTTCTTAACGGAATTTTCACACCAACATAATATCGTTCTATAAACATTAAAATAATAATAAAATAAATATTTTGACCACGAATTTGTGGTCCCGAAACCACTATTCCAGTTTAACTAAAAACGGACTATTACATCGATGGTTCTTTGTTAGGAGATATGACCTTTAGTTAGATATAATGGATGGGAACATTTTTGTACAATCCCAAAAAACTCTACTGTGGCTCCTGTAGTTCAGGAATTTTATGCATCTTTACGGGACCAAGTCTCTGGAAAAACCAAATGTCATACATGGAAATTACTACCTGTATGACGCAAAAATGTATGAATTATCACTCGGGTTATTTGTGAATTTTATAATGCTTCATTCTATGAAAAAATATTTTATAGAAGAAACTGATTTGAAATACTTCCAAGATATAGATATGGATAACATTATAAACTTCTTAACAAAGGGAATGGGTGAATGGGAATGTTGCCCAGGTACTGATATCCCAACCTCCTTTCATCAAGCAATAATACTTCCTAAAGCAAAAATGTGGATTTAGTTTCTATGGACTAGAATAGCTCCTGTTTTAAACATTTCTAATGTCAATACTTTTCAAGCGGTTTCACATTTACGCTATTTTGTAGAGAAAACAAATATGCATCGACACGTGGATATATAGAAAAATGAAGCGATGCATTAGTGGCTAGAGAGTAGGAGTATTAGTTCCTCACTTAGTGACGAGCTTATGTAAGAAAGCAGGCATTTCGATGGAATCTATGGAGCAATCAATGAAACCATCTCAAAGCATAATCAGTGACACTCAGACTACAGAGTACACTGAGCTGTGAGTTAAAGAAATTAAAGTGTGGAACAAATGCTAGCAAGAGATGATGGCTACTCCGCCTTTGTTGCAAAGAAAAGAAAAATCGACTGCTCAACAAGAAATTGGTGAGAGCAGACATCCCAAACTGGATTGGATGATACTTTAATAATTCGAACAAAAAAATAATATTAGGGTACCTAATTATACAACAGATATGTTTGGGATGACACATCCTGTAACACCCCAAACCCGGTCCACACACCACGACCGAATCTGGTATGCTACGGGGAAAACATGTTTGAAAATTTCGAGGTTGCACTAGATAGATTTGATAAAACTTTGTTTCTTTTTAGAAAACAAGTTGTTTAATATCGTTACTGGAACATTCAGTCTTAGTAAAAATTTTGGTTTCAAGTTTGGATCCATTTGAGTTTCATTCAATTATAAAAACGGTGTGTTACCCGATGGTATAGTTAAAAACATATCGCTTCGTTGGTTTGAAAACGTGGCCTTTCCAAATTTTAATAAAATTGCATACCAAGTTATTTTGTTACAAAGATATCAAAATCTAACGTAAAGCATAAACATCATAAAGCACATCTTAGAAGGCCTTTTACAAATCCAAGATAAAACCCAAATAAAAGTAAATAAGCTAAAGTACCCAAATGCAACAGTCTGAGCAAAACTTTTATTAAAGCATGGCATGTGCACCGAGTCCATCCGGCCCAAGTCCGCGTCTCACGAGTTACCGAAATGTTGAAGGAGAGGGTGAGTCGAGTGACTCAGTGTGTAAATCCCGCTCCCGAAGAAACAACATGCTAACACACATTATACATAGCAACATAATTAATGCAACCCGATCCTAACCATCCATATCACCTTTTCTACCCCGTGTGGTACCAAACCACCTGGTGGTGCCAAACCACCTGGTGACATATAGTCACAATGTGTTACCAAAACACCGATGTCCCAAAGACACAATATCCTTCAATGTGGTACCAAACCACCGTGTCCCAAAGACACAATTGTGCTACCAAAGCACCGTGACCGAAGCCACAAATCCAACGATGATGGGGCCAACCCATCGTGTGATACCAAATCACTAGCAGACGATCCCATATCTCAAATGGGGCCAACCCACGGTGGTCAAACCACGGGGACAAGTCGCAATGAGGTGCCAAACCCTCCGTGTCCCAAAGACACAATGTGCTACCAAAGCACTGGTGACCGTAGTCAAAAATCGGGTGATGGGGCCCACCCATCGTGTGATACCAAATCACCTTGGCGCAATCCCCGTATCTCACAAGTGGGGCTAACCCACGGTGGTGTTAACCACGAGGACGAGACGCCGAGGTACCAAACCTCTGGAGGTGCTAAAACCTCGTGACCAAAGTCACAAAGTTGTGTTACCAAAACATCGGTGCTCACAAGACAAAATGCCACCGCTCCTCCACTCGTATCACCCATCAACATACCATACTCATGTAATCATGCATATCATACAATCATGCATCTCATGCTATTATGTCTAATCTCATATCCCGTGTCACATATATCCATAGTCATGGTGACATATAGATCATCATTAAACTCATAATAATAATACTGACTTACCCGAGTCCAGGATCATACCCTATTAGGGTATCATATCAATCATCACTGTCTCTTTAATCATCACACAGGTTAACAATCATATTACTAAACGGAAGTGTGTTAGTTTACACACCTGATAACTACGAGTCTAGAATCCCAACGAAAACGATCTAAGACCCCTTGATGACTAGCTCCTACAATCGGTCCACATAGGGGTTAGGCATCACTACATTCGGCCAACAACCATTAACCAAAGGGGGTTTGTCGAATCATCATACCTTGCTATTGGTTTGATTCTTTATCAAACCCGAACCACAAAGGCTTCCCTTCCAACAATCGGCTACCTTCAAAAGAGAGCTATTAATCTTTTGTTACCTTTGCCTTAATCGATCCTAAAAGATTGAAATAATAACAATACCATATATTTACCCCTACTTACCAGTCGATCACAAAAGAATGACGATTCCCTTGTTTGCTTTACACTCCCAAAGACCCTAAAACAAAGAGATTAGAACCCTTCCAACATAACCATATTCGGCCCTTTAATCAACCAAACGACTCAAACAGAACAAGAGAAGGAATGGCCATTCGGCCAAGAGCTTACCAACACCAATATTCGGCCAAGGAAGCTACAAGGGAGAGGAGAGATTCGGTCTTGACCAGAAAGAAACGCAAGCAAAAGATGAGGAGAAGGATTGGTATTCGCCAAAATGACAACACAGATGGAAGGAAATTTGGCAATCACCAAGGGAGGGTTCTGGCTAAAATCTCAAAATGACGCAAAAGAAAAGATATGTTTAAGAAGAAGAAGAAGAAGAAGAAGAAGAAGAACGGCCGAGGTCAGGAGGAAAAGAAAAATGCACAAGGTAGATGCTTTCGGTTTAAGAAGAAAGGAATGGAGAAAGTGTTTTTGGGAGGGTAAGATTCGGCTACCAAAAGATGTTGAAGAACAAATGCACAATCGGCTAAGTGCAAAAGAAATGAGAAGAAAACAGTAATACTTGCTTTGGTCTTACGGTTTTTAAGAAGGGAAGAAGATAAGAGGGAAACTTGGAAAAATTCTGGCTAACAAAGAACAAGAGAGAAATTGGTTTCAAGCTAAAGTGACCGAAATTGCCAAGGAAAAATGCTAAAAATGCAAAAATGCATTTTGGCTACCCACTCCCACACCAAGCCGTCCCCTACTCCAACACCTACCAACCGGCCACTCCCAAAACTCTCCCAAAAATTCGGCCATATCCCCACTCACTCCAAGCCACTAGTTCAAAATAGTTTGAACAAGTCAAACTCCTACTTTCACTCTCCACCTACCAATCCCTCATTTGACCAAGTCTTAGGCAGAGTTTGAAGCGCCACAAACTCCTCCTCCCTCCATGCCGTCAAAATGAGTGCCAAAAGTGGCCACTCCAGCACTCGAACACAAGGCCACCTTCCCCTTGTAGATGACGCCACACTCAGCTCCAAGTGGCACATGCTTTGCCACTTTGCTAGCCTTATTTTTTTGAAACAAAATACCAAATAAAATACACATCCCTCAGCTCCATCAGCTCCCCTGACTTAACACCCAAAAACCAAAATTTTCCCATACACTCAGGCATACACCTAGCCTACAATTAAGCCCCTAAAACATAAAAATAGCAACATAGCACACCAACATATGCAAAACATGCCATAACAAAAATAGCCCCTAACCCGGGATATTACACATCCAAAACAGGAAGGAGAGGAAAAGGAGAGTGAAGAAGAAGAAGGATCTGAGGTAGAGGAGGAGGATGATGAGATGGATTTTAAGGACGATGATTGAAACTGAATTTTATTTTTTGAATGTATAAATTTTAGGATAATTTTTAAAATTTTAATTTGTTATGAGTAGGAATAATAGTAAATTGTTTTTTTTTCTTCTTTTGTGAAAACAATTTATGTAGGAATGTAACACCCTAACCCGTAACCGTCGCCGGACTAGGGTTAAGAGGCGTTACCGAATCATCGAAACATTTCACATTCATTTCCTGACACAAAGTCAATCAACAATCAAACATACTCAAATACGAGCATATAGTCCCTTATCGAGGTCAACGAGACCTTACACACGTATTAAAAAGATGTCGAGACTAAACCGAACACTTATGAAAGTTTTCAGAAATTTAATCATTCTTCAACACTGGAAAAGTAACACGTCCGTGTGGGACGGTCGTGTGTCTCACACAACTACCAGACACGCCCATGTGTCCAGGTCGTGCCCAGACAGAGCATACATACTGACTTGTTCACACGACCACTTGACACGCCCGTGTGCCATGGCCAGGTGAAATTAAGCTAGCTACTGACTTGGACACACAGCCACTATGCACGCCCGTGGGCCTCGACCATGTAACCTGTCCAGACACACCTAGAAGTGACCCTTAAACCGCACGGAAGAGACACACGCCCGTGTCTCTTGTCCATATGCAAAAATAGGCCATTTGCAAAGCCAATTTGCCACCCATACATCGGTCAACCAAGAAGGTTCAAAGCAATATCAATTCATGCTTCTAAATGCATTCAAACATACCATTTCATTCATCAATTAATCATCAACAATACCATTTACTTCTCTACCTAATGTCATCACATTTGAGTCCATTCAAAGTAACAATTGTACATCTCAAAACATATATGTATATATATCAAACACTAGGTAATCCATGTCATAACTCATCTTCAATCCACATCTTTCATCAAATGAAATATACCAAATTCATAGCTCATTCATAAATTCAACATCATTCAACTTCCAAGCCAAATCACATGGTAAAGATTAAATATTTCAAAAACATACCATAACTTCTAGCCTATACATGCCATATTTCAACTATATACATCTTTCCAAAAGTACAAAAATAGATTGCTGATAGTATGATTGAGATGCTGATGAACCTCGAATCCGAGCTAGCTTTGCTAACACCGTAAAACAGATAAACAAATCACATAGTAAAAGCTTAGTAAGTTCAAAATACAATACATACAATTCAATAATACCATATCACATAGAATTACACCATCACTTAGATAAATGCAGAATTAGGCTCATCATCAATCTCAACCATATGCTCAAGTATCTATTCATTCAACTTTTAAAGCTATCATCAACTACATAGGTTCAAACGTACCTTGATCAACACATAGTTACTCACCATTCACACTACTCAATTGCTCAATATTACCTCTCCTTCAACCCTTGCTACTCCTTTGATTTATTCGCACACTTAGTGCCAATTTCATAATCGAAACGTAGTCATCATCGCACATTTAGTGCGAATATGTTAAACCGAACTTATATTGGTATTGTACACACAGTGCCAATTCGATAAAATGAAACTTCTATCTTTTCGCACACACAGTGCTAACCACCTTTATCTCGTTTCTCATTTCGCACACTTAGTGCCATCTAATTTAATTCCGCACATAGCATTTCTAATTTAATAGTTATATATATTCATTCAATTCACATCACATAGATATAGTTTATAACTAGTATTATATCCGAACTTACCTCGAACATTAAAATACTGATGCCTTGTATCGCACGATCTCTACTCAGATTTCCAAACGAAGCATTTGATCGATTGCTTGCATCTCTAAATCTCTTCATCGAAGGTTGAGATGACTTACTCATCAATCTTTTTCTTTTATCTCGAACTTCAGAATCAGCTTTCTTCTTTTCTTTACTGAGCTCTTCGGCTTTGCAAGCTCTTTCAACTAACACAACGAATTCACTTATGTCAAGTATCCCAACCAACAACTTAATATCTTCATTTAGCCCTTCTATAAAGCGTTTACATATAGAAGCTTCGGTGAAACACATTCCCGTGCATACAGGTTGAATCTCACAAATTCTTGTTCATACTCCGTAACTGACATACAGCCTTGTTCTAACTCAAGAAACTCTTTATGTTTCTGATCAATGAATCATTGACTAATATACTTCGTTTTGACTTGAACTTGAAAGAAAACCCAAATGATTCTCTCTCTCAGAACCACGGATGTCAACGTCTTCCACCAGTTATAAGCGATATCTCTCAACAAAGAAACTGCACACTTAATGCACTCATCAGGGGTCAATGACATCTCATGGAATACCCGAATTGTATTCTCGAGCCAAAACTCAGCTCGCTCATTGTCATTAGCTGTACTCTTCGGCCCTGTACTTACGAATCTTATCCACAAGAGGATTATTAAATAGAATCAGATCTATCACTTGTGGCACAACAGGTACTTGTGGGGGTGGAGGTTGTGGAGCAGCCGGATTCGTTCGAACAAACTCCGAAAAGCATTCACTCATCATTCAGAAGAAGGCTTGCTTAGCCTCTCCTCCCTCACCACTATCATTAGGCCTAGATGTGGTCGGCGCTGTCCCTTGAGCAGGAGCAAGCGCGTTACTGTCTACATCATCAGCAATTGCTCAATCGTGATCCATTACTATATGAAAACACATTTTCGACTGTCAGGATTCATCACACTATCGTAATTATATATATGGCATGTATAGCTAGACTCACACGCGCTATCTTAGTCAGAGAATCGACTAGACCGTAGCTCTGATACCAATTAAAATGTAACACCCCTAACCCGTAACCGTCGCTGGACTAGGGTTAAGAGGCATTACCGAATCAACGGAACATTTCACATTCATTTCACGACACAAAGTCAATCATCAATCAAACATACTCAAATACGAGTATATAGTCCCTTATCGAGGTCCACGAGACCTTACACACGTATTAAAAAGAGGTCGGGACTAAATCAAACACTTATGAAAGTTTTTAGAAATTTAATCATTCTTCAACACTGCGAAAGTCACACGCTCTTGTGGGCCGGTCGTGTGCCTCACACGACTACCAGACACGCCAATGTGTCCAGGTCGTGCCCAAATAGAGCATACATACTGACTTGCTCACACGGTCACCTGACACACCCGTGTGCCATGGCCATGTAAAATTAAAATAGCTACTGACTTGGTCACACGGCCAGTATGCACGCCCATAGGCCTTGACCGTGTAACCTATCCAAACACACCTAGAAGTGACCCTTAAACCGCATAGCAGAGACACACGCCCGTGTCTCTTGACCATGTGCAAAAATAGGCTATTTGTAAAGCCAATTTTCCACCCATACATAGGTCAACCAACAAGCTTCAAAGCAATATCAATTCATGCTTCTAAATGCATTCAAACATACCATTTAATTCATCAATTAATCATCAACAATACCATTTACTTCTATACCTAATGTCATCACATTTGAGTCCATTCAAAGTAACAATTGTACATCTCAAAACATATATGTACATATATCAAACATTAGGTAATCCATGTCATAACTCATCTTCAATCCACATCTTTCATCAAATGAAATATACCAAATTCATAGCTCCTTCGTAAATTCAATATCATTCAACTTCAAAGCCAAATGACATGGCAAGGATTAAACATTTCAAAAACATACCATAACTTCTATCCTATACATGCCATATTTCAGCTACATACATCTTTCCAACAGTTCCAAAATAGATTGCCGATAGTGTGATTGAGATGTTGACGAACCCCGGATCCAAGCTAGCTTTGCTGACACTATAAAACAGAGAAACCAATCACATAGTAAGCTTCCAAAAGCTTAGTAAGTTCGAAATACATTACATATAATTCAATAATACCATATCACATAGAATTACACCATCACTTAGCTAAATGCACAAATAGGCTCATCAGCAATCTCAACCATATGCTCAAGTATCTATTCATTCAACTTTTAAAGCTATCATCAGCCACATAGGGTCAAACGTACCTTGATCAACACATAGTTACTCACCATTCATGCTACTCAATTGCTCGACATTACCTCTCGTTCATCCCTTGCTATTCCTTTGATTTATTCACACACTTAGTGCCAATTTCATAACCAAAACGTAGTCATCATCGCACACTTAGTGCCAGTATGTTAAACCAAATTTACATCGGTATCGCACACATAGTGCCAATTTGATAAGTTGAAACTTCTATCTTTTAGTACACACAGTGCTAACCATCTTTATCTCGTTTCTCATTTCACACATTTAGTGCCATCTAATTCAATTTCGCACATAGCATTTCTAATTTCATAGTTATATATATACTCATTCAATTCACATCACATAGATATAGTTTACAACTATTATTATATCAAAACTTACCTCGAATGTCGAAATACCGAAACGGTCAATTAAACGAGCACTTTGTCTTTGCCTCGATCTCGAACCGAACCTCTCCTTTCTTGGTCTATACACATTCAAATTCAGCCCATTCAATCACCAAATCATTCCTTTTAGTCCAAACACACATATTTAGGGCATTTTCACATAATAGCCCTCACATTTTCACATTTTGACACTTTAGTCCTTATTTCATGAAATCATCAAATTCACATAATTTCTTTTCATATAAGCCTAGCCGAGTTTCCCTTGTGTTCTTACAAGCCCACACATTTCATTTATTTCACAATTTAGTCCTCCAGTTTATACTTTTCTCAAATTAGCCCAAAATACTCAATTTCACCAAAAATTCAAATACAAACTATATTAACCCAACAGCAAGCTTTCATATTTCACAAACTAACATCACAAAGCTCATACATTCATCAATGACACATCTCAAAATCTCTAGCAATTTCTAAAATTAAAGCATGGGCTAGCTAGAGCACAATGCAACGATTTCAAAAACATAGAAATTATCAAAATCGGAACAAAAAACGGACCTTTAATCAAGCTATGGATGTGCCGAAACCTAACATGCTTCCATGGCTATTCTTCTCTTCAACAATCGGTGGTAGAAAAGATGGAAGAAACATGTATTTTCTCCTTATGTTTTATTTAATAACATATAATAACATAATTACCTATTTAGCCTTTTTATTAACCTTTAAAATCCACTAACGTTAGGTATTTTTGTCCATCCCATTTATCAATGGAATAATAACAACATAAGGACTCTTCACTTTAAAAGCCATAGCAATCTAACACTTTAACAATTAGCACACAACTTTTCCATTTTATGCGATTAAGTCCTTTTCACAATTTAAAGACACGATCAATAAAATCTTCCCATAGAAATTTCACACAGTTTAGTTCACATACTTTAAACATAGGGAATAATATTAAAATATTATTTCGACCTCGAATTTGTGGTCTTGAAACTACTGTTCCGACTAGGGTCTAAACTGGGTTGTTACAACTCTCCCTCCTTATGGATTTTCGTCCCCGAAAATCTTACCAGTGAATGGGTGTGGATATTGCTCTCTCATAACATCTTCAGGCTCCCACGTAGCCTCTTCTACTCCGTGTTTGTGCCACAACACTTTCACTAAAGAAATTCTTTTGTTTCTCAACTCTTTGGTCTGTCGTGCTAAAATTTGGATCGGTCCTTCACTCTACGACAAGTCCAACTGAATTTCAACTTCAGTAGGAGCAATCTTGGGACGGATCAGATCTGTACCGTTGAAGCATCGACACAAGAAACACATTATGAAACTTTTCTAACTCAGGTAGCAACGTCTATTTGTAAGCAACCGGCCCTATTCGTTCAATGATCTCATATGGCCCAATAAACCTCGGACTCAACTTGCCTTTTTGGCTAAATAGGAGTATCTTTTTCCACAGAGACACTTTCAAAAACACTTTATCACCAACTTTGAATTCAATATCTTTTCGTTTCATGTCTGCGTAAGACTTTTGAAGATCTGATGCTGCTTTTAAACTATCACGAATCACTTTCACTTTTTGCTCGGTTTCTTTGATCAAATTAGCTCCGTGAATCTTATTCTCACTCAGCTCAGTCAAATACAATGGAGTTCGACATTTTCGACCGTAAAGAGCCTCATACGGTGCAATTTCGATACTAGAATGTAAACTGTTATTGTACGCAAATTCAATCAACGGTAAATGCTTTTCCCACGAACTTTCAAATTCAAGAACACAACACCTCAACATATCTTCGAGAACTTGAATGATCCGCTCAGATTATCCATCCATTTGCAGATGAAATGTAGTGCTAAAATGCAATTTTGTGCCTAAAGCCTCTTTTAATTTCTCCCAAAATCGCGAGGTAAATCTCGAATCTCTGTCAGATACAAAAGATAGTGTCACCCTGTGCAATCTCACAATCTCAGCGATATACAACTCAGCTAACTTGGCAAGTGAATAGTCTGTTCTCACCGAAATGAAATGAGCTGATTTCGTCAATCTATCAACTATCACCCGGATTGTATCTTTCTTTCCCGGAGTCAAAGGCAATCCCGACACAAAGTCTTTTGTAATCCTTTCTCATTTCCACTCAGGAATCAGGATCGGCTGTAGCAAACCGGATGGAACCTGATGTTCAGCTTTAACTTGCTGACAAACTAAACACTTCGACACAAAGTCAGAAATATCTCTTTTCATACCATACCACCAATAAAATTTTTTCAAATCGTTGTACATTTTCGTACTCCCCGAGTTAACTGTCAAACGATAATTGTGAGCTTCATTCAAAATCATTTAAATCAACTCTGAATTATTTGGAACACAAATCCGATTTCTGAATCTCAAACAATAATCACTATCAACTCGAAATTCCAAATCAACATTCAATCCACACTGATCTCATTTAGCCATCATTTCAATATAATTTTCTGGGCATCGTAAATCTTACGTACGAACATCAATCTTACTTTCAATTCGGCCAAAACTAAATCATCATCACATAGATCTATTTGAGTATTCATGGCTCGTAAGGCACATAATGATTTTTGACTCAAGGCATCAGCTACAACATTAGCTTTACCCAGATGATAATCTATCACAAGTTCGTAGTCTTTCAACAATTCTAACCATCTTCTCTGTCGCAAATTCAATTCTTTCTGAGTTATCAAGTACTTCAAACTCTTATGATCAGTATAGATGTGACATTTCTCATCAAATAGGTAGTGACGCCAAATCTTCAATGCAAACACAATCGCTTCTAATTCAAGGTCGTGCATCGGGTAGTTCTTTTCATGCAACTTTAACTGCCTCGAAGCTAAGCAATGACTTTACCTTCTTGCATCAGCACATAGCCCAAACCATTCAACGATACATCACTTTAAATTATGAATTCTTTGCTCGATTCAGGTTGAACTAACACTGGTCCTTCCGTCAACAATGCTTTCAACTATCAAAACTCTAATGGCACTTTTTTGACCACTCGAATTTAACATCTTTCTGTAGCAACTACGTCAACGGAGTCGCAATCATCGAAAAACCTTTCACAAATCGTCTATAATATCCCGCTAATCCCAAAAAACTACAGACTTCAGATACATTTCTCGGAGGTTTCCATTCTAAAATAGCTGAGATCTTACTCTGATCAACTCGTATTCCCGTAGCTGATACAATATGTCCCAGAAAACCAACCTCACGTAACCAAAACTCACATTTGCTAAATTTTGCATACAATTGCTTCTCATGCAGAGTCTGTAGCACAATTCTTAAATCCTCGGCATGTTGCGTTTCATCACAGGAATAAAACAGAATGTCATCAATGAACACCACAGCAAAATGATCCAAATACAGTCTGAAAATTCTATTTATCAAATCCATGCAGGAGCATTCGTTAATCCAAATGGCATTACTAAAAATTCATAATGTCTGTACCTCGTTCTGAATGTAGTCTTTGGTACATTCGACTCTTTGACTCGTAGCTGGTAGTAGCCCAATCTCAAATCTATCTTAGAAAACAATGTTGCTCCTTTCAGCTGATCAAACAAATCATCAATATGTGGCAATGGATACTTATTCTTTATTGTCACTTTATTCAACTGTTGATAGTTGATATTCATCCTCATAGTGTCGTCTTTCTTTTTCACAAACAACACAGGAGCACCCCAAGGCGAGAAACTCGGTCATGCAAATCCTCTATCAGTCAACTCTTACAACTGAGAATTCAACTCTTTCAATTTTGTTGGTGCCATTCTATAGGGAGCTATTGAGATAGGAGTAGTCCCCGACACTAATTCAATTCCAAATTCAACTTCTCGTATTGGGCGTAATCCCGGTAGTTCTTTAGGAAACACATTTGGAAACTCATTAACCACAGGCACAGATTCAACTTTCTTTTCTGTCACTTTTGTATCAATCACATATGCCAAATAAGCTTCGCAACCCTTTCCTACATAGTTCAAAGCTTTCATCGCAGATACAACAGCTGGTAACCCTTTCATATCACTGGATTCAATTAAACTATCTCACCATTCTGACTTCTCAATTCAATACTCTTTCTTTTACATTTCACAATAGCATTATGGAAAGTGAGCCAATCCATACCCAAAATTATATCAAATTCATCGAATGGTAGCAACATCAAATTAGTTGGAAAACAAATATCTCAAAACATCAACGGACAGTTCTTGCACACTTTATCCACCAAGATACAATTGCCTAATGGGTTTGATACTCTAATCACAAATTCAGTAGACTCAACAGGTAGAGTCTTACTTGATACTAGATTCACACACACATAGGAATGAGTAGATCCTGGATCTATCAATGCAATCACACCAGTATCAAATAGAGTAAAAGTACTAGTAATAACGTCTTGAGATGACGCTTTTTCTCGTGCACATATAGCATAGGCTCGGGCAGGTGCTCTCGCCTCTGATCTCACAACTGTATGGTAGTCCCTCTTTGACTTCCACTCACATTTTCGGTGTTTCTGGTTGGTCTAACCCTAGCTATCGTGTTACTCGATATCACACTCTGAACAATTTCTTCTTCGGCTAACTTTGGGAAATCTTGAATGAAATGGTCTCGGGATCCACATTTGTAGCATGTTCTATTATTATACCTGCCCCAACATTCTCCCACATGACGTCTTCTGCATTGTCTACACTCAGGTTTGCTACTTTTAACACTGCCAACACTTTATTTGATCGGAGTTTGAATTCATGGACCAATGCATTGTATCGCACGATTTCTAGTCGGATGTCTAAACGAAGCATTTGATAGATTGCTTGCATCTCTAAATCTCTTCGTCGAAGGTTGAGATGACTTACTCATCAATGTTTTTCTTTTATCCTAAGCTTCAGAATTCGCTTTCTTCTTTTCTTTACTGAGCTCTTCGGCTTTGTAAGCTCTTCCAACTAACACAACGAATTCATTTAGTCAAGTATCCCAACCAGCAACTTAATTTCTTCATTCAGCCCTTCTATAAAGTGCTTACACATAGTAGCTTCGGTGAAACACATTCCCGTGCATACTGGCTGAATCTCACAAATTCTCGTTCATACTCCGTAACTGACATACGACCTTGTTTTAACTCGAGAAACTCTTTATGTTTTTGATCAATGAATCGTTGACTAATATACTTCTTTTTGAATTCAACTTGAAAGAAAGCTCAAGTGATTCTCTCTCTCGGAACCACGAATGACAGCGTCTTCCACCAGTTATAAGCCGTATCTCTCAATAAAGAAACTGCACACTTAATGCACTTATCATGGGTCAATGACATCTTATCGAATACCCGAATTGTATTTTCGAGCCAAAACTCGACTCACTCAGCATTGTCATCAGCTGTGGCCCTAAACTCTTTGGCCCCATACTTACGAATCTTATCCACAAGAGGTTTATTAAATCGAATCGGATCTATCACTTGTGGCACAACAGGTACTTGTGGGGGTGGAGGTTGTGGAACAGCTGGATTCATTCGAACGAACTTCGAAAACAACTCACTCATCATTCAGAAGAAGGCTTACTTAGCCTCTCCTCCCTCACCACTATCATTAGGCCTAGATGTGGCCGGCGCCGTCCCTTGAGCGGGAGCAGGTGCGTTACTCTCTACATCCTCAGCAACTGCTCAATCGAGACCCATTACTATATGAAAAGACATTTTCAACTGTCAAGATTCATATAGCTAGACTCACACGCGCTATCTTAGTTCGAGATCGACAAAATCGTAGCTCTGATACCAATTAAAATGTAACACCCCTAACTCGTAACTGTCTTCGGACTAGGGTAAAAAGGCATTACCGAATTATTAGAACATTTCACATTCATTTCACGACAGAAAGTAAATCATCAATCAAACATACTCAAATACGAGCATATAGTCCCTTATCGAGGTCTACGAGACCTTACACACGTATTAAAAAGAGGTCGAGACTAAATCGAACACTTATGAAAGTTTTCAAAAATTTAATCATTCTTCAACACTGCAAAAGTCACACGCCCGTGTGGGCCAATCGTGTGCCTTAAAAGACTACCAGACACGCCAATGTGTCTAGGTCGTGCACAAACAGAGCATACATACTGACTTGTTCACACGACCACCTGACACGCCCGTGTGCCATGGCCATGTAAAATTAAGCTAGCTACTTACTTGGTCACACGGCCAGTATGTACGCCCGTGGGCCTCAACCATGTAACCTGTCCAGACCACCTAGAAGTGACCCTTAAACAGCATAGCAGAGACCTACGCCCGTGTCTCTTGACCATGTGCAAAAATAGGCTATTTGCAAAGCCAATTTTCCACCCATACATGGGTCAACCAACAAGCTTCAAAGCAATATCAATTCATGATTCTAAATGCATTCAAACATACCATTTCATTCATCAGTTAATCATTAACAATATCAGTCACTTCTATACCTAATGTTATCACATTTGAGTCCATTCAAAGTAACAATTGTACATCTCAAAACATATATGTATATATATCAAACATTAGGTAATCCATGTCATAACTCATCTTCAATCCACATCTTTCATCAAATGAAATATACCAAATTCATAGCTCCTTCATAAATTGAACATCATTCAACTTCAAAGCCAAATCACCTGGTAAGGATTAAACATTTCAAAAACATGCCATAACTTCTATCCTATACATGCCATATTTCAACTACATACATCTTTCCTACCAAAATAGATTTCTGATAGTGTGATTGATTTCCTGACGAACCCCGGATCCAAGCTAGCTTTGCTGACACTGTAAAACAGAGAAACAAATCACATAGTAAGCTTCCAAAAGCTTAGTAAGTTTGAAATACAATACATACAATTCAATAATACCATATCACATAGAATTACACCATCACCTAGATAAATGCACAATTAGGCTCATCATCAATCTCAACCATATGCTCAAGTATCTATCCAATCAACTTTTAAAGCTATCATCAACGACATAGGTTCAAACGTACCTTAATCAACACATAGTTACTCACCATTCATGCTACTCAATTGCTCGATATTACCTCTCGTTCAACCCTTGCTATTCCTTTGATTTATTCACACACTTAATGCCAATTTCATAACCAAAACGTAGTCATCATAGCACACTTAGTGCCAGTTTGTTAAACCAAACTTATATCGGTATCGCATACACAGTGCCAATTCGATAAGCTAAAACTTCTTTCTTTTAGCACACACAATGCTAACCATCTTTATCTCGTTTCTCATTTCGCACATTTAGTGCCATCTAATTCAATTTCGCCCATAGCAATTTTAATTTCATAGTTATATATATATATATTCATTCAATTCAGATCACATAGATATAGTTTACAACTAGTTTTATATCCAAACTTACCTCAAATGTCGAAATACCGAAACGGTCGATTAAATGAGCACTTTGTCTTTGCCTTGATCTCGATTCGAACCTCTCCTTTCTTGGTCTATACACATTCAAATTCAGCCCATTCAATCACCAAATCATTCCTTTTAGTCCAAACACACATATTTAGGGCATTTTTACATAATAGCCCTCACATTTTCATATTTTGACACTTTAGTCCTTATTTCACAAAATCATCAAATTCATATAATTTGTTTTCATATAAGCCTAGTCGAGTTTCCCTTGTGTTCTTACAAGCCCACACATTTCATTTATTTCACAATTTAGTCCTCTAATTTATACTTTTCTCAATTTAGCCCAAAATACTCAATTTCACAAAAAATTCAAATACAAACTATTTTAACACAACACCAAGCTTTCATATTTCACCAACTAACATCACAAAGCTCACATATTCATCAATGGCACATCTCAAAATCTCTATCAATTTCTAAAATTAAAGCATAGGCTAGCTAGAGCACAATGCAACGATTTCAAAAACATAGAAATTATCAAAAATCGAACAAAAACAGACCTTTAATCAAGTTATGAATGTGCCGAAACCTAACATGCTTCTATGGCTTTTCCTCTCTTCAACAATCAGTGGTAGAAAAGATGGAACAAACATGTATTTTCTCCTTATGTTTTATTTAATAACATATAATAACATAATTATCTATTTAGCCTTTTTATTAACCTTTAAAATCCACTAACCTTAGGCATTTTTGTCCATCCCATTTATCAATGTAATAATAACAACATAAGGACTCCTCACTTTAAAAGCCATAGCAATCTAACATTTGAACAATCAGCACACAGCTTTTTCATTTTATGCGATTAAGTCCTTTTCACAATTTAAACACACAATCAATAAAATATTCACATAAAATTTCACACAGGTTAGTTCACATACTTTAAACATAAGGAATAATATTAAAATATTATTTTGACCTTAGATTTATGGTTTTGAAACCACTGTTCCGACTAGGGTCTAAATCGGGCTATTACAAGAAACCTAACATGAAAGAAACACAACAATTTCAAGCTTGCAAGCAAATAATGAGGCACCCACGATAGCCAACGATACTATCATGATCAATCAGGTAACTTCTTTTCTTATCTTTCTAGAGGGTACACATTGAGGTCAATGTGTTTTCTAAAGTATAGGGGGTAACATGGAATTTGTTTTAAATTTTATACATTTCTTTTATTTTTCTTGTAATTTGTGTGCTTGAGCTTGTAGAAATATAAGTGATTGGTTAGGAGCATGTACATAGGTTGATTATATTCATGGTAAATTTGGCATGAGGATAGGTGATTTTAAATTTTTTATTATTAGACTATTAAGTTTTGTATATTACACTATAAATAGGTATTAATCGAATGTATCAAATGATATAAAGAATACAAGGAAATGAGTATGCTAGTATGAATCATAAATTGTTGAATTTGTTATTGTTTGGTTGATTAAAGTTGTGAATATTGAGATACCTAGGGATGACCTAAGGCATTGCTTGGTATACATTCAGAGCCAAAAACATAACCCTATTAATTATCTTTAGTACCTAATTTTAAGCCAAAAAACAATTCTTGACAAACCTTTGTATAAAGCTCGAGCCAGAATATCAATTTGTACTTACCCTTTTCTTTAGTCTCAAACTGCATGACTGTAGACATCTGGGCATACGTAATGAGGGTTAAGTAGATACATTATGACAAATTTTGTAAATATAGAGTGAAATAGGAAGGATCAATGTGATATAGTGATTAGAGATTTGCCAATAGATGTAACAAAACAGAAATCAAAAAAAAAAAAAAAATCAAAGCGAGTAGAAAAAGTACGTGAGAAGTACAAACATTTGTGAGGGAGATGTATTTAAAATGGAAAAAAATGTGACCAAGTCACAAAAGTAGAAGATCTCGTTCATTAATGCATATAAACTCGTGAGCTGATCATAATTATTATCTTATGTTGTGACTTCCTATGTGGAGAACTAAGAAAGGTGAAAGAAGGAGAAATAAGGTGATTAGAGGGGAAAGGTTACTAAGGTGGAGAATAGGGGACAATATGATGTGTCAAACTATTTGATGCTTACTATTATTGAAATCCATATCTATCCTAAGCCTCAAAACATTACAAGTCGAAAAGACCTATCCAATCTAGGTGGAATTATTTACAATTCAAAACCATACTAAATAATTGCATTGATGATTGTTTGTATTCTGTTAGGATAATCAAATTACTTGTATAATTTATTAATGTATTCATACATTTGAGACTTTCAATGCTTGTATACTTTGTAATATAGTGAACTTAGGTGTTTGATAGCAAAAGTGGTCAGTTAGTTATATCTCATGCCAAGATTATGTGTGAATATGAAATCGCTATTCATGTGCTCCAAAGTGAACACTTGTACCTTACTTGTTCAAGGGTTGTCTTTTCATTTATTGTTTGTATTTGTGTTTCTCGAGGACAAGCAATGACTTAAGTGTAGGGGAGTTTGATCTACCGAAATTTGATGTAGCAGATTAAACTAGTTTTCGTACTTTAGGAGCTTGAAAATAAGCATTTTAATTAAGTTTTAATTAAATTTCTATAGGTAATAGTTAAGTTAATAAATTGTGTAATATTAGTCTTTTATTGACCTTAGGGGTTGAATGAGGCCTAAGGGTGAGCTAATATACTTTGTGAGTGTGCGGAAGACCATTAGGAAGTGTATTAAGTCAATATTGGTCGCTAGGTTGCAACACAGAGCATGCGGTGTCACAAAATAGAGAGCAAAATAGAAGAATTCCAAGATTGCCTTCAATGTCGTGACATAGCCTAAGGATGTCGCGGCATAACCCTGAAGAACCCTAAAGTGGAGCATACTACCCTCGATGTCGCAACAAAGGACCTGGTGTGTCGTGACATTGCTTTTTTATGGGAAATAATTTTGAGCCAGGGGCATTTTGGTCCACAAAATCAAATGTTAAGCACAAGGATGGCAACTGACCTAGTGTTGAGGACGCCAACCACCCTAAAGTTTATAAATAGGCTAATTTAGCACATGCTACAAACACCTTTTTATATTGTATAATTTTCTCTTTAGATTTAGTCTTTAGATTTTCTCTTTTCTTAGGTTTTAGATTTCTATTCTTCTTAATTATCTTTGTGGAGAATTTGAATTTTGGAACTATTGTCACATTGACAACCCCAAACCTGACTGGGACGGACCAGCCCGAATCTAAAGTGACTCTCCAACTTAAGACCACCCAAAACACACCCCAACCTTATATTACCTCAATTCTAACTAATTAACTATCTAATTTTAATGCGGAAGTGATTTTGTGAACCATTTATAAACTATTTCTAATTATTTAACCCTAAGGTTATTTTGGTCATTTTACCATCTAAAGTTAAACAGTCTCGTTTTTAGTTCTAAATTATTACCAGTCTTCTTTTAGTCAATTTTATGCATGCCCTAAAAATTTCAGTTTCAATCGAGGTCATTTACTAAGTCTAATTATTATTTTATTAATAGGAACTAAGCGTGAATTTTATAAACTTTTAATACATTACCCAAAATATTATCTAAGAATATTTCTACATAATTTTAACACTCACAAGTCTAATTCTAAAGTATTATCGAGTTTCCCTATCGTTAAAGGCTTCAATTAATCTAATCAAGTTTTAAGACTAAATTATAATCATACTTGGCAACCATCAATTACATCACACAAGGTACATACCTTAGCCAGAAGCATTCCACTCCTTGGCAAGCTACAGTTAAACTATGTTAGTATAAAATACATGCTTCAAACACCATGTTTTCAATCACCATATGAACTCTCATCAACATACCATAAACCACACAACAATTAAGCATAAAAATCAAGTATTAAAGTAATTATAACATCACCAAAATAAAAGCCCAAATAAATATCCAATGTCCGCTATTATTTTTAAAGAAGAATCCTTAAGCTACTACCGAGCCTTAATCTTAGATCGGCCTTGCACTCGCTCCTCAACTCCTCAAGCTAGAAAAGTCTCCGCACAAAGGTGTGAGGATGTGAACTTAAAAAGCTCAGTGAATGATAGTAAAAATAATAAGTAAATCGCACCCAATTCATGCATAAATACAGGCAAATTAAGCATTAAAATTTTAGTCACAATATCATATATTATAATCATAATAACATATGATATTCCATGAATAAAGTTACAATTTAATATGGCATATGAAATCATAATTTAACTTATATACACTTATATTGGCATAATACATCCATGACAATATTTAAACGTGTAATCATACATTGGATAAACAGATCTCCAAACTCTTACACATCAAAAATAGTATTGGGTTTAGTGGGCCGAAGCCACACGCTCCCTTATATCGCCTCACAGTCCCGTTTTTAATGATTTCTATGTATTAGGGATCATTGTAGCTTAATCTAGCTAGCTCAGGGACTAATTTGTGAAACTGCTAAAATGTTAGAGTTTTGTCATGAATGAATGTGTATGAGTTTTGATTATTTATGAAAGAAAATGGTTAATTGTTGATAGATAAATAACTTTTGTTAAGAGATTTTTGGTGAAATTGTCAAATAATGATTAAATTGAAAAAATAGAAAATTTAAATGGTGAAATTATGAAATAAAGGAAATATAGGGCTTGGTAGGGACCTATGTGATATTCGACTAGGATGGGGTGAAAATTGCATGAATTTCCATTTTTATTAGCTAGGGACTAAATTGAAAAGAAATCAAATGTACAGGGGCAAATTTGTAATTTTACTAAAATATGAATTTGGGTTAAATTGAATAAAGTATATATCGAATTGAGCTAAATTTATCCATTTAGATCAAGACAAAACTCGTACGACTTTAGATCGGGGCAAAGATAAAGTTTTAGATTAGTTGCCTCCGTATCTACGATTAATTGTCGAGGTAAGTCTGTGTAATTAAATTGTGTTTATATGTTTTTCATTGAATTATACATGTATCGTGAATTGTCATATATATATATAAATATATATATACCGGTCACATATCCAACGATGTTACGTCGACTACCGTGTTACAGCCCATTTTTAGTCAAATCAGAACAGTAGTTTTGGGACCACAAATTCGAAGTTAAAATAATTATTTTATTATTATTTTAATGCTTACAACATGAATATGTGATTGTGTGAAATTTTCGTTTAGAAATTTTATTGTTTGGTTGGATAATTCGATAAAAAGGACTAAATCGCGTAAACTGTAAAAGTACTATTCTATTAGCTAATGATGTTAAATAGCTATACAACCTTAAATTTTAGGTCCTTAAGTGGTAAATATACCATTAATATGTTAGTGGATGTTAATGTTTTGGTATAAATTAAATTTTGAATTAATTTTAAGGTTAAAATGGTAAAATAGTTAATAAATGATAAAATAAATAAAGTCAAAACCTTTTATTATCTTTTAGTTTCTCCATCAACCGAATATTAGAGGGAAAGCTCCATTTTTGAACACTCAACATTCGACCAAGCTCATTTGTGCAATTCTAAGTCCGTTTTTGTTTTGTTTTTGATGATTTCTATGTTTTTGAGAACATTGCAGCTAGTACTAACTAGCCCAGGGACTAATTTGCAAAACTGTTAAAGATTTTGAATGATGTCATTGATGAATATGTATGAGTTTTGATGTTTGATGGTAGATTATGAATATTTGTTATGAGTATTACAAGTTTTGTTAAGCAATTTTTTAGTAAAAATGCAAATTACGGACTAAACTGAGAAATGTTGAAAGCTAGTGGTTAAAATGTGAAATAAATGAAAAATATGGCTACTAGGAGTATTATGGTAATTTGGCTAGTATGGCTTTATTGTGAATGTCATTAATTTATGATTTTATGAAATAATGACTAAATTGTGAAAAATGTGAAAGTTTAGGGGCAAATGTTTAAATGTGCCTTAAAGAGTATTTTGGACTAAATTGAATACAGTAGTGATTGAATAAGCTGAAATTGATATTATATGGATCAAGAAAAGTAGAATTCGGACCTAGATCAGTGAAAAATAAAGTTATCGACTAAACGACTAAATTCACCGTTTTATCATCTGAGGTAAGTTCGTACGTGATAAACATTATTACAATTATGCTTTTAATGCTTTGATATTGCATAAATTGTATATACGACACTTCAATCATTTTCGACAATAAATCGATTATGTTTAGCACTTAGTGTGCGGTTTGGAATAGCTTCGGCTATATATGGCACTTAGTGTGTGAGACTGAAATAGCTTCGGCTATGTAAGGCACTTAGTGTGCGGGATTATAATAGCTTCGACTATGCGATGGCGCTTAGTATGCGAAACATCGAGTATTCGACAGTGTTACGAGAAGGTATGAGTTCGTTATGAATTTATATAGGTATGTACATGTAAGTATTAAGTTCAAATAGAAAAGGTTATGACTTTGCATATAAGTATATGAATAAGCTTATGAAAGGTTTGATATTAACATGAATTATACATTAACCTTTTCAAATTTATGATTTGTGTTTTATGAATTCTTGAGTATATGTAGTACAAACTTACTAAGCTTTGTAGCTTACCTTGTGTTTTTCCCGTGTTTTATAGTGAATTCAAAGCTAGCTCGGATTCGGGGATCGTCAGAGACTACGTCACACTATCTCTAACGCCCCAAAAATTTAAGTCTTTAATTTTTGCAAGTTATGACATAAATTATTTGTTTGCTGTAATGGCTAAGTTATTCGGCTCAGTATGGGGGTGTATGAGAAGCATAGGTTCAAATCTTGGCTTTTGGAGAATTTTTAGTTTTGCTCTTAAATGAATCTGAACACTGGCATATAGGCCTTATATATAAGAGTGCTTGTTTGATGACACAAAAAGAGCTTGTGGTCTAGTGGCAAGGTGGCGTGTTGTAACACCCCTTACCCGTATTCTATCCCAGAACCGGGCACGAGGCATTACCGGACTAAATTCACTTAGTCATACAACTTTGGTAAATAAAATTTCATTTCCAACTTTACATATCTCTATCATCATCACAACATACTTATTAAGGACCTATGAGGCCTTAAACATACATATGAAGGGTTTCAGAACCCAACCGGAGACTTTTGTGCGCTTAAAAATTTTCACCTAAACAGGGGCCACACGCTCGTGTGAAATAGGACACACCCGTGTGGGAAGGCCGTGTGGGACACACGCCAATGTCCCTACCCCCGTGGGATTTGTAACATCCTAGAATTAGGGGTCCTGCATTTTAGGCTTTTCTGTGTGCTTGGTTTGTTCGGCTTGTTATTTAAATGTGCTTTGGAGTCCTGGTGAGGCTCGGGTTCAAGCCAGAGCCTTGGTAAAATTTTTTGTTTTGGACATCTAAGGGGGGAGAGCTAGTAGGAGCAGGCCTTAAGTTTATTTGCGTGTGTTTGTTGACACAAAGAAGCTTGTGTCCAAGTGGAGGAGGCGTCACTTGTAGGAGCCGAAAGGGAGGAGTTTGAATCCCATAACCTTATTATGAAGCTTTATTTTTTGTGCCAGAATAGGGAGGAGATGGTTTCGGTAGGGACTTTTCAAGGGTGGTGGATGAATGGGTCAATGCATTCAAATGGATGGACAAGAGAGCTTAGAGGAGTTTGAATTGGTCAAAGCAATTTGAATGAGTGATGGGGAGTATTTGGTGGAGCAAATCAAGGGATTTGGTAATGGAGGAGGTGCTGGCCGAATGTGGGGAACTTGGAGGAGGGGATTTCGGTTTAGTTGCTAGGATAGGTGAGTGTGCCAAAATTCTTTTGAGTGGTAGGCATTTCCATTTTGGCATTTTCGGTCATATAGGGAGAGTGTCGAATTTTCGTAAGGGTCTTAGGAAGTTTTTTCTTTTCCTTTCATTCGGTTTTCTAATTCTCTTTATGCCGAAACTTTTAGTTTTCTTCTCTTCATCTCTTCTTGCTTCTTTGACATTTGCTGAAACTAAGGTGACCACTTGGGCATTTCTTTTTCCTTTAATTCTTTTTCTCTAACGATTTTCTTTATACCCTTTTATAGCCGAATCTCAGTTTCCATTTGCTTTTCCCTTCTTTTTGGGTTATCTTTTGTTTTAATCTAAAGCCGAAACAGTCTTCTTCATCTTTTCTCTTCTACACTCTTTTCTTCTCTAGCCGAAACACACTTCTCACTCTTTTCTCTAGTGTGTTTCGTTTCTACACCTTTTCACCATAGTCGAATCTCCTTTGACACCACACTAAATCTATTCTTACACTTTTTTTCTGTTAGCCGAACATCGCGAAGCAAGGTGCTAGGAATCTTTGGCCACAGGAAGTCTCTTCAATTGGTTTCGATTGGTTAAAGTAAGGGGAGACTCTTTCGTTTCTTTCATTATTTCTTTCGATTCTGTATGGTCATAGCCGAATGGCTATTTTGTTCTTGGTGTTTAGATTTCGGCTAATCCCTTCTTCTTCTTCTCTCATTTTGTAATGTCTACTTCGGGAAACACCATTAGCCGAACATTTGAAGTCCGAAGCCTGAAGGTCTGTTGATTTCTGAATCTGATCATTCTATTTGGGTTCTTAAGGTAATGAGCCATCTTTGCATTTTCTTGGCTATTTCATCCCTTTCAATTGTAGTCTGCCTTAATAAAATTCTTTTGTTAGTCAACCTATGTTACTCCTTGAGTACTGATCAAGTCTCTCCATGGATGCAAGTGCCAGTCAATCTAAGGAGGGGAGTGGACCCGTAGTCTCTGCCCGTATGGTGTCGGCGGTTCGAGACTTTCCGCGAGGCTGTGGTAGGGAGCCGACATCTGTCTGGGATAGACAAATCGCAATTGTTTCTCCTAGTGAGAGTGTCGACAATCTAGAGAGTCTAGTCTTACGCGTAATCAGGTGTGTAATGGTCACACTTTACTTTATTAATTTGCGTTAATAACTGGGTTGGCTGAAAGCCGAAACAACTGTATAGATAGTCGAGATACCCTTGTGGGTAAGGTTGGAGACACCGGGTAAGTACCACTATGATTTTACTTTCGAATATATGTATGTATGAATTAATTATCTGCTGTACACTGAAAGTATGTCTGCATTCATCTCAGTATGATAATATGTTGCATGGGCTGTGGGATATGTTTGAAAGGGGAAGTGTGATTCTGTGACTCTGTCCCAGTGGTTTGGAACCACGTATACGTATACTTATCGGAGATTGTCACAGTAGTCTGGGACCACAGTGGATTTGCCCCATGTTTATATATTCTGTGACTCTGTCACAAACGGTCTAGGACCAAAGTGGTTTGGAACCACAGTGGCATGGTGCCACGGGTGTTTGGCTGATTCAGAAGACATAGAAGATCGAAAACTAGGTTAGGTTGGGGTGCATTGCATACACTATTGATATGCCATGTTATTAGGGCTTAGGCCCAAATTGCGTTGTAAGGGGAATTACACATTGAATCTCGGTGACTGACCCCTTTGCTTAATTTTGCAGGTAATCCCTAGATCGCGGATTTGGAGTCGAGGCGAACTTTGAGGTGGCCATGCATTATTTTCTCGTAAACCTCGTTTCTTTATTTAAACTAAACTTTATTTTGGGTTTTTGCAATGTAATAAGACCTCTACAACTTTAAAGTGGGATTTGCTTTAACACTGTTAGTACATATTGTTGAAGTGAAAATTATGGAGTTTTTCTAAAATCAAAATATAACAATCATTTTTCTGAAAAGGTGTTAACTACAAGGATGACAAGCGAATAAAAGTTTAAGCTAAATAAACTAGAGATTTTCTTAAGAACTCAACATTGTTTTCAACTGTCACATTTACGAAATTTCCTAATTACGGCTTTCGTAAAGCAAAATTATTTACGGTATTCTAGTTCAATCTAATATGGAATTGGTAAGACACTCTCCAACAAATTTTGAATCATTTTCAAGATGGAAACACTAATCAGAAAGTTTTTCCAAGTTACGATAATCCGTTAAATATTTCAAAACTTCTTTTCCTGTAACATACCAGATTTGGTCGTAACGTATTGACCGAGTTTGGGGTGTTACAATTGTGGTATCAGAGCCCTAGGTTGCAAAACTCGGCTGTGGGTTTGGGGTTCAAAAATGTTTTCAAAAGTTGTTTAGGAAAATGGTTTAGAAAAATACATGTTTTCTAGAAGTATGGCACTTGAGTCTCCAGCACCAAATCCATACGGTAAGTCCTCTGACTATTGGTTGATTTGTATGAAAGGATTATACTATATTGTGGTGATTGCTAGTTTTAAGAGATACAACTTTACAGAATGAGACCTTTAGGTATACGATTTGCGAAAACTAATTCCAATACTATTCACATAAGCTATCCGTTAATAAATAGTGGAAGATGTACTAATTCATAAAACTTTTAATCAGAATAAGTCGATACCGTAGCCATGAGTGCTAGAGGACGTGGACATGGTATACGCAGCCGTGGTAGAGGCTGAGGTATGAAGGCTGGACCCTCGGAATCAGGGCATGAGCTGGAAGGTGAAGTGTCAGCGTCACCGGTAGTGGAAGCGGGGTCTCAAGACCGAAATGGTGGTGACAATGCTGTGTCTCAAGTGATGCTGCATGTTCTGGAGCAGATTGCTGGGGCAAGCATGAGATTAGTAGCTCAAAAATCTGTTTCTGAGCGACTCTGAGCTAATGGAGCTGAGATGTTTAGGGGTATTTCTGGTGTGGCCCCAAACGTAGCTGAATATTGGCTGGAAGCAGTTGAACGAATCATGGACGATCTTGACTGTACCACGGAGGAAAAGCTAAAAGGAGTAGTGTCCCTCCTTCGAGATGAGGCATACCAGTGGTGGCTCACGGTAAGGGATGGTACATCGGCGGACCGTATTACCTGGGATTTCTTTAAGATAGCGTTCCAGGGAAAGTATGTTGGGGCAAGTTACGTGGACGCTCAGAGGAAGGCATTCTTAAACTTGGTTCAGGGGAATAAGTCGGTGGCTGAGTATGAGGCAGAGTTCTTGCGTTTAAGTTGTTACGCCCAAGGTATTGTCACAACATATCACGAGCGTTGTGTCCGATTTGAGGATGGCCTGGGGACGAGTTGCGAGTACTGATAGGTCCGCAATGGGAAAGAGAGTTTGCTATTCTAGTTGAGAAGGCAAAGATAGCTGAAGAGGTGAAGCGGTCTGAGAGGCATAATCGAGATAAGGATAGGGGTAGGAATAAGCGAAACTTTGGGTCGTCAGAATCTGCTGGGGGTTTCCAAAAAAGGCCTAGGTTTGATAGGCAGGGTCGAGTTACAAGGCTTGTTACCGTTGGTCGATCTCAATCGTGTGCTAGACGTGGGAATTATCATGAGGGGGAGTGTTGGGCAAGAAGTAAAGGATGTTACAGGTGTGGATCTGTAGATCATTCAGTAAGGGATCCGCCCACAGAGAGTGAATAGAGCACGCCGATGGAGGTCAGGGATATGTATAGTCTGGAAGAGGTAGGCAGCAACCACCGAGAGGTCGTGGTCCAGCAAGAGGAGGAAATGGTTTTGGTCGAGGGCATGGAGCACCGGGCAGAGATGTTGGGAATACAGATGTGAGATAGCCTGGATTGGTTTATGCAGCTAGACGCTGAGAGGATGGTGATGCACTGGACGTTATAACTGGTACGTTCCTTATTTTTGGTTTGCCCTTTATAGCTTTGATAGATATTGGGTTCTACATATTCATATGTCGCTAGTACTGTGTCTGAGACTTTGAGTATAGAACCTGAGGTTTCTTCTAGGGAAATGACTGTGATTAGCCCTTTAGGACAATCTGTAGTGGTGAACAAACTTTTTAGGAATGTGCCTTTAGAAGTGCAAGGGATTGTTTTCCCGGCTGACTTGAGGGAGTTGCCGTTCGGTGAGTTCAATTTGATTTTAGGCATGGCCTGGTTAGTTAAGTATCAAGCAAACTTGAATTGTGCCGTTAAGCGCATGATATTGGAGACTCTCGAGGATGAGGAGGTGTTGGTGTTAGGAGAGAGAAGGAATTACTTGTCCAATGTGGTGTCTACCCTAAAGGTTAAAAGGATGGTGAGAAAAGGGTGTGGGGCTTTCTTAGCTTTCATTAGTGCTTTGGAAGCCAATGAGTAGACTATAGAGATGTTAAAATGGTGAAAGAGTTCTCAGATGTTTTTCCAGAAGAGTTTCCAAGGTTACCTCTGGATTGAGAGGTGAAGTTCGGCATTGATCTTCTTCCGGGAACAGCTCCGGTGTCCGTTGTCCCATATAGGATGGCGCCGAAGGAGCTGGTGGAGCTTAAAGCTCAGATTCAGGAATTGTTGGACCGTGGTGTTATTCGACCAAGTGTGTCTCCGTGGGGAGAACCAGTGTTATTTGTCAAGAAAAAAGATGGGTCGATGCGGATGTGCATCAACTATAGGCAATTGAAAAAGTTAACAATTAAGAACAAGTACCTATTGCCAAGGATTGATGATCTATTCGATTAGCTGCGAGGCTTTTCGGTCTTCTCGAAGATAGACTTGAGGTCGGGGTATCATCAGCTTAAGGTCAAGGAGGCGTATATTCATAAGACTACTTTTCAAACTCGTTATGGTCACTACGAGTTCTTAGTGATGCCATTTGGGTTGACGAATGCACCAGCCGCATTTATGGATATGATGAACCGGGTATTCCATCCCTACTTGGATCGGTTTGTCGTAGTGTTCGTAGATGATATCTTAGTATATTTAAGGACGGAAGAGGAGCATGATTCGCATCATCAGATTATCCTGCAGATTTTGAGGGAGAAGCAACTGTATGCCAAATTCACCAAGTGTGAATTTTGGTTGAGAGAAGTTACTTTTCTGGGGCATGTTGTGTCTGCCGAGGGAATTAGGGTTGATCCCTGAAAGGTTGAAGCTATTTTGGATTGGAAACCGCCGAAGTTAGTAGCAGAGATTCGAAGTTTCCTTGGGTTAGCTGGGTACTACAGAAGGTTTGTTGAGCGATTCTCATTGATCGCTGTACCTTTAACCAAGTTGTTACGGAAAGGGGTACCGTTTGTATGGACTGATAAACAGCAGGAGAGCTTTGAGAAGTTGAAGAGGATTTTGACGGAGGCACCAATGTTGATTCAGCCTGAGGCTGGGAAGGAGTTTGTCGTCTATTATGATGCGTCGCATACAGGGTTAGGATGTGTGTTGATGCAAGAAGGGAAAGTGGTAGCTATACATCTCGGCAGTTGAGACCACATGAAGTGAATTATCCCACTCATGATTTGGAATTAGCAGCGGTAGTGTTCGCCTTGAAGATTTGGAGACACTACTTGTATGGAGAGAAGCTGATTATCTACACCGACCATAAGAGCCTGAAATATTTTCTTACCCAGAAGGAGTTGAATTTAAGGTCGCGGAGGTGGATTGAATTGTTGAAAGACTATGATTGCTCGATTGAGTATCACCCAGGTAAAGCTAACGTAGTGGCGGATACGTTGAGCCGTAAGGTGATGTCTGATTTGAGGGCAATGTTTGCTTATCTCAGTTTGTATGATGATGGAAGCTTGTTAGCTGAACTTCAAGTGAAGCCTTCATGGGTAAGTCAGATTAAAGGGAAGAAGTTGTCAAATGAATCGTTAAGTTCTAGATTTTAGCAAGTGGAAGGTGATGAGACAAAAGATTTTAGTTTGAACAGTGATGGGGTATTGTGCTTTCGTGGAAAGGCTTGTATGCCGAAGGATTCCTAGTTGAGATAAAGGATTCTGCAGGAAGCGCATAGTAGTCCATACGCTATGCATCCCGGTGGGAGTAAAATGTATCAAGATTTGCGTGAACAGTTTTATGGCCAGGTCTAAAGTAAGAAGTTACCGAGTTTGTGAGTAAGTGCTTGACGTGTCAGCAGGTGAAGGCGAAACACCAATTGCCTTCGGGGTTGTTACAACCAGTGAAGATTCCACTTTGGAAGTGGGAGAGGATAACTATGGACTTTGTTAGTGGGCTACCTCTTACGCCTACTAGAAAGGATTCAGTGTGGGTGATTTTTGATCGGTTGACGAAGTTCACTCATTTCATACCAGTTCGTATGGATTACTCACTACAGAAATTAGCCAAGCTGTATGTAGCAGAGATTGTGAGGTTACATGGGGTACCAGTGTCTATCATATCAGACAGAGACCCCAGGTTTACATCGCGATTCTGGAAAGCGTTGCATAAAGCGTTGGGTACAAGACTGGATTTCAGCATGGCGTTTCATCCACAGACTAATGGTCGGTCAGAGAGGGTAATTCAGATTCTGGAAGATATGTTGAGAGGCTGTGTTATGACTTCAGGGGTAATTGGGAGGATTTTTTACTGTTGGCAGAATTCGCATACAACAATAGCTATCAATCCAGTATTCAGATGGCACCCTACGAAACGTTGTATGGTCGTAAGTGTCTCACTCCTACCTGCTAGACAGACTTGGGTGAGCGACAGTTGTTGGGTCTGGAAATGGTCTCAGAAATAGAGGAAAAGGTTAAGTTGATTTGGACTCAGTTGAAGGAAGCTTCTGACAGGCAGAAATCTTATGCAGATCTGAAGCGTAAGGAAATAGAATTCGCAAAGGGTGATCGGGTTTTTTTGAAAGTTTCACCTTGGAAGAAGATTTTAAGGTTTGGACGAAAGGGCAAGTTGAGCCCCAGGTTCATCGGGCCTTATCAGGTGTTGAAACGTGTGGGACCCGTAGGTTATTAGCTCGAGTTACCTCTAGAGTTGAGTCGGATACATAGTGTATTTCACGTTTCAATGTTAAGGCGCTATCATTCGGATCCATCTCATATAATGTCGGTAGAGGAAATTGAAGTAAGACCTTATTTGTCTTTTCAAGAAGAACCAGATCAGATCTTAGATCGAGATATTAAAGTGTTGAGAAGGAAGTCAATTCCGTTGGTTAAAGTTTTATGGCAGAATCACGGTTCAGAGGAAGCCACGTGGGAGCTAGAGGATGTGATGTGACAGCAATACCCTCATCTCTTTTGATCAGGTAGATTTCGAGTCCAAAATTTCTTTAAGGGGGTAAAACGGTCCACGACGACCACGTCCTCTAGAGCTCATTTCTAACGTCGGAATCTGATTAAGAAGTTTTATGAATTAGTACTTTTGTTTCACTTGATTACCCGCGAAGGAGTTTTATGACAAGAGTTTTAAGAGTGGTTCTTTCGTATTCATACATGCACACAGTCTTTCATTCATTCATACATCCATCAGACAATTATGATCCTTCGTTCATTCATAGAAACGTTGTAGTTTTCATTGTTGTTGTTTTTCCACTACCTAGGGGTATTTTTGTAATTTGTCCTACAGGGGTATTTTCGTAATTTTGTCCTACAGGGGCATTTTCGTAATTTTCCAAAAGAAAAAGTTCCTTGATGATTTTGTCACAAAGTATCTTGGTATTTTTAAATTCCTGGGGTATTTTGGAAAAATTTTGAAATCTGGGGGTATTTCGATAATTTTAGACCACGGGGGCAAATTTGTAAAATTTAATAAATCAGAGATATTTCAAAAGTTGCAAAACTTTGAGGGTTCTTTTTGAGAATTGTATTTTCCAAACGGTGATGTTGCAAAATTTTTGGAAATCGGGTCATTTTGGTAATTTTGTAAGTTAGGGCGGTTTGTAATTTTCCAAAATCAAGGTATTTTTGATAGTTTGCAAATTAGGGTTTTGAACATTTATAAAATAATGAAATTTTGATAAAAGCTGTTGAGTAATTTGACATTTTGTAAATCAAGGGCATTTTGGTAATTTTACCACTAGGGGTATTTTTGTAATTTCATAAATCAAAAATTTTTCGAAAAATTTTGTAAAAATAGTTCTCACAAATTGAAAAGGTAATTTTAAGAGTTTTAGAACTAGGGTTTTTATAAAAACACGGCTGGTTCCCTTTCGGGTTTTAGTTATTGTGTTTAGCCTATGATCGAGTCCTCTTGGTTAGTGTGAACCGAAGCTACGCACCAGGTAGGATTCCAGCGAAGAGGAGGTGAGTCACTAGGATCTGCTTAAGTACTGAGCTCTTAGGATCCAATCCTAGACATGCGCACAATGGTTACCACACCCTAACTCGGCGTCTTAGTCATAGGTTTGTTTAATGGTCCTTAAGTCTTATGCAATAGTTGGGGTAGACTAGTCATAGGGTTCAAGTACCTATCATGCTATTCTACGTTCCATTCCACTTCTACCCTTCTACAAATCATAATATAAATCACATAATAGATAGGGCTACTTACCTGGTGGACTGCGAGTCGGAGACTTAGGTGCCATGCCGAAAAACACCGCTCATCTTCAAAAATACTTTCCTAAAACTCATTTGGGCTCGATTTGAAAATGTTTTGGGCCTTAGCCCACAGGCCGAGAGTTTAAACTGGGCTCTGATACCAACTGAAACACCCCAAACCCGGCCCACGAGCTTTGACCAGATTTGGTATGTTCCTCAAGTACACCGGTTCAAAGTTCTTTTGTTTCTTAGGGAAAACTTGTGTGATTTAAAAAAAATATTGTTTGGGTTGGGCTTATGATGAAAAGCAATTGTTTTTTTATATTGGAAACCCTTTATAATTTTAAGAATAAAACATTTAGAGTACATTTAAAATAAATTTCTTAAAACTTTAGCTTAATAAAGTTTGTAACGTAGTTAAACACTAAACAGAAATAAAATAGTGTACTATGGCTTTATGGCCTTATTACATCAAATAAATCCAAATAATTCTGAGTACTTAAAAATTAATAGTCCATAAAAATAAAAACTTCAGGTTGAGCATGGCCACCACAAGTTCTGCCGTCCCGGTCCATCACTGTTCAACACCTGAAACATGGTCCCACAACGGGTGAGTTAAACAGACTCAATGTGTACACGACACTAAATCATAATAGGATTAGGCATACAAGAGTTACACATTCAGAACAAGGTATACAAGTTATGATGCATTCCCAAACCCAAACCTAATTGTCCATCCGCTACACACCCTCGTACCTGCCAATCACACCGTGGGGACTACTAAGTCGACCCTCTTTCCGCTACACACCAATTTGCGATCTTAGGTCACCGCATTCATGGTCTTAGGTCACCACGTTCAGATTACTGTGGTCTTAGGTCACCACTTTTCAGATAACACGGTCTTAGGTCACCGTGTTCGTGGTCTTAGGTCACCACATTCACTTCCCTTTTCAAACATATCCATATGCCCCATATAATAATAATATGCATAAATATGCCAGAGTTCACATTCTTATCATATTCTCATGTTACTAATAACATTTTTCATATTCCTAGTAGAAGTAGGAAACGTACCTGAGTACTTAGTACCATAACATGGTACCTTAGCCACATTCTCACACTTTCATATTCTTAATATCACATATCTTAATTAAAAATAGCCATAAAACATATTATGAAATAGTGTGGGGTACACACTTGATTCGCTTAAAATTTCCTTGAGATCCTGAAAAGCTTGATCTAATGCTTAGATCCTTAATCCCTACATTGATTTATCACTTATTACCTTAATAAAAAGCCATTCGGCCAAAATTCCAAATCCTAGTAGGATTAATATTCTTACTTGTTGCCGATTGGAACACCAACAAATCCCGAAACTGTTCCTTGTTTCCCTAAGAATGTCGAAATCCCTAAAACCTTACGTTAGACTTAATCTTAATCATCGAAACATAAATCAAGGCCTTTGGCCGAATATTCACAGGTCTTACCTTAATCTTAGAAATCCCGAATACTCCTTCTTTTAGTCAACTACTCTGATAATCCGAAAGATCCTTCCATATTCGGCAACCATAATATGTATGGGGTTAGATTATCTCTCGGCTAATCTAAAAGAAAAGAATGGAAATCAAACTTGTTCTTACCTTTGAAGAAATCAACAGTACCTATGCTTGAAGCCCTTCCAAGATTCGGCTTTTGAATGGATTGGTAAGAAGAAATAGGAAGAAAAGAAAACTTGAGAATTTTGACAATGGTGGGCTATAGATTCGGCTTGACAAAAGAAAAAGAGAAGAGAAGAGAAGAGAGCACTCAGAAATTCGGCAGAGAGAAGAGGAGGAAGAAAAATTGATGAATAGCGCTATTCTCTTCCTTTTATAGCCGAAACTACTACTAAGAATCCCTTACTTGGCCACCACTCTTCTTTATTTGATAGCTTTATCTCCTTAATTTAAAATAGCTAGAGAATAATCCTTTATTATCTCTTCAAAAATAATCCAAATTAAATCCCTTATTTATCACCTTATTAATCGAATATTAAAGAGAATAAAACTCCTCCTTTCTAGAAGGCTTGTGCCGTCCACCTCAAACTTCTGGAAGCAAAAATAAAACTTCCTTTATTTGCTTCCCAAGTGACTCGAACTCAGGCCCATCACCTTGCATGTGGCGCCATTTCCATAGTCCCTAAGTGACATCTTCAGGCCACTTTTCCAAGCCTGTTTGTGTGTCAAATTTCACCAACATTTTCTTTTAAGGCCACCTTGCCTTAATTTTCTCTTTTAAACTTTAAAACTCGACATTTCTAAGTCATTTCTAAGTTTCCAAAAATTTTCATTCGGCTCTGTAAACTTGACATTTCCTTACATTTCCAAGTTTCCAGAAATGTTCACTTTCCTCTTTTGAATCATTTCTAAATCATGTCCATACACTTTCAAGTTTCCAAAAATGTTCATTTCCAAATCATTTTCATTCATTTCCGGGTTTCCAAAAATATTCAAAATTTATTCTTAGTACATAAAACATGTCACTTCGTACAATTAAACCGAAAATGCATAGGCCCTTTCCAGGATGTTACAGTTGGACAGCATTCTTGGGTAAAGGTGAGTATCAATTCCCTACTCGTTGGGATTGAACGTTAGTATTAGATATTGATTTTAACCGAAGGAAAAACATTGATGGATGTAGGTTTGACGTTCGTGGGTTGCTTGTACGAGCTACAAAATAGATGTGTAATCGTACACCCAATATTGTACTGTTAAAACGCTGGATAAAGGCGTATTCACACCCTTGTGCTATTGTGAATCGGCAAAAGCTGAAAAGCCGAACTTTCGGCATCTAAGTGCCCACGAGCGTGCGAACACTTGTAGGGATAAATTGAGCCACAATCATTAGTGTTAGACCGTAGAGGCCGCCACGAGCATTCTCGTGGGCTTAGGTCGTAATGGGCCTCATTGGGTCAAAATGGGCCATGTGGGCCCAATGGGCTCATGGGCCCCATAGGGATGAAATCCATGGTAAGTGACTAATAATGGATTGGGTTGCGAAGTTTGCATAGCCGTGACTGAAATTGCGCTGAATGGGCCACACGAGCGTGTGGGCCCACTTGGGCCAAATAGGGGGCTTTGGGCCCAATTATACTATTTTGGCCATATAAGTTATTTGAGTTGTTCGAGATGACGGTAGGCCTTCGGAAAGATTGTAGACTGTACCAAAATACCCTCGAAGGGTAAAATTACTAAGATACCCTTGAAGGGTAAAATTACCAAAATACCCTCGAGGGGTAAAATTATCGAAATACCCCTAAGGGGTGAAATTACCGTTTTACCCCTAACCGATAAGATGACCATTATAAACCTAGGGGTAGTTTAAGTGATGTGTGTATGTTATTTGTATGATCGATTATGAGTATGACATATTGCATACACGTAATATTTAAGACACAACATTCTGCACTGGGGCTGGGATTCTGATTTGGAGGAAGTACTATATTAGTGGATCTTCCACGTTATTACTATTTAGTGGCTTTGCCACGTATCTTGATTTTAGTGGCTTGGCCACGTTCACTATTATTAGCAGCTTTGCTGCGTTACTTTTAGCAGCTATGCTGTGATATTGGTATGTGGGCTGGGTGGGTTGACTTAGTCCCCACATGGTGTGTTGGTTGGTACGGGTGGTGTGTTGGCTGGTTTAGGTTGGGTTGCATCACTGTTCTGTTCTGTTATTATTTGGGCTAAGGCCCATATCATTCATCAGATTCGGCTAAGGCCCACACACTGCATCTTTATTCTTGAATAGGGCCTGGACCAGTTATTGTTTTGCAGGATAGGGGATTACACACTGAGTTCTTGTAACTCACCCTTTTCCTTTATCTGTATAGGTAATCACCAACTGTAGAGGGGTTTGGAGTCATGAGGGACTCGGAGGTGGCCACATGTTGAGCATTTGATTTAAACCTAGTTTTTATTTAATTATTTATTTTGGGAGATATTTATGTAATAAGGCCATTCGAGGTTTTTAACTCTTATTTGGTTTTAACTTTTTACGTTAACCTACTAGATTAGGAAACATGGGTTTTCAAAATAATAATCGTTTCTAAAGAAAATCACGCATTTTAAAATTTTAAAGTTTACAAGAGGGACCAAGCTAGGGATGCGCCATGGCTGTAACCAGGGGTGATATTATGCATACAAAGGGGCATTTATTGAAACATTTTTTTCAAATGAAAAATAGTAATATAAAATACAAATATGTTTATTTTTTCAAACAATTTGATGTAAAGTCTTATTGTACCTTTGAAAGTTTATGAAAAATGAAAAATGTATTATTTCAAACTTATTGCCTTAGAAAGGATTTTAAATACATAAGAGCTACATTCAATATGATTTTTCATAGAATGAAAATTTTAGTTAAAAATATAAGTATTGTGATATCTTATATCAGGATCCGGTAAATTGGGTCAATTACAAGGTGTTACATGTTGGGTTAGGTACAAGGTGTTACATGCATTGCTAACTTCACTATGGAGGGTCGAATATGAGGTATGAAAAAGCTATGGCACTGTAACAGTGCGAGTATAGCTAAACCTAAAAAGCACATAAGGGTATAAACACGTTGATAAAAAGTATCATAAGGGAGACAATATTATTTGAAGGAATAGTGGATGTAGTCAAAGATCGCATCTGAAGACAAAAATTGGGGTTTTGTTGTAACACCCTAAACCCGGTACAAACACCATGGCCGAATTTAGAATGCCACTACGGATATTCATTTGAAAAGAAATTGACTTAAAGATAAAAACATTAAAAGTTCGCTGTCATTTGTAAACATGGTACATTGTATGTTTAAAATTCTAAGTAAAAATTAAGTTGTAGCAAATTATCTGGATTAAAACTTTAATATAAGTTATTATAACATAAATTGGTTCAAATTTTTTTTTTTTCAATTATTAGCTCAATAATAATATAAACTTCAAAATCATAAATAAAGTTTCCAAATACCTTAAGCGGCCCATATTACAGTAAATACTTAATCAAAATACTGAAAATATAAAATACGTAAACAAATGAAATGTCTTCTGCATGGCCACCTTTGTATCCACTCCAACCCGGTCCAAGCATCACGAATCTCCTGCGATGTTTAAAAAATTTGGGTGAGTCAAACAGACTCAGTGTGTAATTATTTCACAGAATCCACAAATGGGCTTAGCCCTCATCCACACAGTCCACATAATCTGTCATGCAAGATGCATCCCAACCCAACCTAGAGTCTATCCGCTACACACCCCCGTACTTGCCGCAAACACCAGGGGATTACTAAATCACCCTCCAACCAATACACACCTCCTTGGCAGACCTGCTGCTCAAGGCCGTGGCTTAGCCACCGATCACTTAAGTGACCCCACATATCAGTATCCACGAGGTGACTCAAGGTCATCCTCTATCCACGGTGATGCACACAGCTATCATCCGCCCACGATGTGGCATGTAGCCAACACCCAACCTTGATGAAGCACATAGCCAACACCAAGCGCCAATGTAGCTCAAGGCTAACATCAGACCACGTACATAAATATGTACACCCTGTCCTTCTGTAATCATATCCCGAGCCCCATGCATATATATTTATGTATCATGACAAAATATCATTGGATTGATCATACATCACATGCTACCGCAATTTCATACATATACCATAGGTAAGTTAATGTCATAAAGCACTGACCTGGTTAATCGATTACCCACCATGGGTATTCACCATCTTAGCCATTATTTCCGGCTACCATTCACATCATATACATATACATATATAACAACATACACAAATAACAGGAGAATAGTGTGATAATTACACACCTTTTTGGCATAGTCTACTCAATCCCGAAACTCTCCTTATTCCTAGCTCGTCTAAATCCCGAAATCCTTGCTTGCACCTGAAGTTGTCGATATCCCTTGATCACTACAAATCCTGAAAGCTTCTCCTTTAATGCTCTCCTTAATGTTGGCTACCTTCACAAGAAACACATATCATGGCACAAGCATATTCGGCCATCCCTAAACCAAGGCTTAATCCTTGATTCGGCACTCTTAAAAGAAAGAGAACCCAAACCGATTGCTAGGATAGAAATTACTTACCACCACATTGCTTGAAGAGACCAAATAAGAGAAAAAGGTTTTGGCTAAACCTTTCCCATGGTAATGGGATATTCGACTAACACAAAAATAGGTGTAGAAACGAGGTTGAGATGGTGTTTCGGCACTTTAATGGTGAAGAGAGAAAACGCAAGAGTGGGGAGAGTTGAAGGCTTAGAGGATTCAGCCAAGAATAAACTAGATCAAAGTTTTGGCTTCAAGGTTTTAAGAAAAGAAAAGAATAAGAGAGGACCACAAGATCCGACTATGGCTCCTCAAATGAAGTTGAAATATTCGGCAATGGCAGCTTTAAGGGAGATTTCGGTTTAAGCAAGATAAAAGAAAAGAAAGAGATGTGAAAGGAGAAAGAAAATAAATGCACAAATAGTTCTAACTTTCAGCTTTTGTCAAAGGGAAATAGGGTGCATATTTTTGGCAACACACAAAGATGAAAAGAAAGCTTGAAAGAGAGAATTCTATGGCCAACTATTTCGGCAAAAAGATGAACACTCCTCACAACTAAAATTCGGCACTTAACACCCCATACATGACCGAATTTGTCATCCCAAAGAGCCCCACATTCGGCCACTACTTTTTCCCCTATCATATCCCACATTTTTCTCCTTTATCACTTCTTTTAAAATTAATAAAAATAATCCATCATTTATCCCTTATCTTAGCCGAATTTTAAAAAGAAAAACAAAGCTTATCCTTACCTTTTCAAAGCCCCAAAACCGTCCAACACTCATCCTCCCCTTGACGCAAAAACAAACTCCCATTTACAGCCTCTGCAGCTCGAACATCCTCTTTCCTGAAGCTCCCTTTGACGCAACCTTTCTTGCACCTTAGGTGGTGTCCCTTGCCACTTTGCTGCTGGTTCTTTTGTGTCATAAACTCCCCACAATTTCTCTTAAGGCTTCCTTCACCTAGCTTCCCCCTTTAGACTTAAATTCCAATAATTTTTCTAAGGCATTTCCCCTTCACCTAAAGTTCTCAAAACCCCTAAAACACACTCAAAGCCTACTGGCTCACTTGAATTATGCAATAAACGCATAACCCCTAAATCCCAGATGTTACAGTTCTACCCTCCTTAAAAATAATTTCGTCCTCGAAATTGCTTGGCTAAACTAAGCAAAAGTACTGCTACTCCCTGAACCTCTACAAGCACTTATCTTGAAAAGTTTGTCTACTACCATTGATCGCCTTAAAGAACTAAATACGATCTCACAATTCATATTCAACATTCCGAACACTTCCCTAGCAATATAAGAAAGATCTAACCCTATAACGAACAAGGCAATAAAGGGTATTCTAGAAATAAGGGACGTACCCGTTGTCACATCTGGCACATCTTCCTTCTCGCGACGGTCGACTGCATAAACCAACCTTGGCTGCCTTGCATCTGAACCTTTAGCACCTCCGCTTGGTGCTCCTTGACCTCGGTCGGAACCATTCCCTCCATGGTTCAGACCACAACCCCTTGTCGCCTGCTGACCACCTCTGCCTGGCTGCACATAACCTTGGGCTACTGTCCGGGCCCTATTCGAATCCTGAGGACAGTCCTTAATCAAATGAGACTTAGACATACATCTAAAACATTCCCGTTCCCGTCCCAGCCCTCGCCAATATGATACCTCCCACATCGAGCACACGGACGGTCTGGATTTCCAGTAGTTGGCTTAGAAACACGAGCAGAATTCTCAACCTTCAATCTTTTCTGAAGACTTCCAGACGATTCTGATGGTCCAAAACTCCTCTTATCCCGGTTCCTATCTTTGTCTCTGTTCTGTCTCACAGAGTCCTTAATCCCCTCAGCTACCTTAACCTTTTCTACCAACACAGCGAACTCCTGCTCCTGCTGTGGAGCTACCAATAACCTCAGGTCATCCCTTAGTCCGTCCTCAAACTGGACACATCGCTCATGCTCCGTAGCCACGATTCCCTGAGCATACCGGCTCAACCTTAAGAATTCAGCCTCGTACTCCGCTACGAACTTGTTCCCTTGAACCAGCCCCAGAAATGCCTTCCTCTGTGCATCGGTATAACTAGTCCCAACATACTTCTTCTGGTATGCCGCCTTAACATACTCCCAAGTGAGTTCCTCAGTCGTAGCACCATCCCGAACTGTGAGCCACCATTGATATGACTCATCGCGAAGCAGCGACACCATTCCTTTCAGCTTTTCCTCAGCAGTTAAATCGAGCTCATCCATGATTCGCTCTGTCGCCTCCAACCAGTACTCAGCCGCACTGGGTGCCACTCCAGATACACCACGAAACACCTCAGCTCTATTGGCTCGGAGTCGCTCGGGTACAGACTTTCGAGCTCCTATACTTCCACCTGCTCCAGCCACCATCTCAAGAACTCGCAGAACAGCCTGCGATATAGCATCATCCCCCGTCTGATCTTGCTGCTCAACACCAACAGCTGGTGGTGGTGGTGGCTGTGGTACCTCATTCTCAGACCCTTGACTCGATCTAACAGGTTCCGAAATGGTCATTCTGCCTCTACCCTGTCCTCGCACATTACGACCCCGTCCCCTAGAACTCATTTCTCCGATCGCCCTTTAATCTGATTAAGAAATTTTATGCATTAGTCATTGTTCCACTGATTACCCGCGAAGAAATTTTATGAAAAGAAAATTAATAGGGGTTCTTTCGATCAACCAAAGTTTTCATTTCGAGTTTTCTACCCTAATTCAGAGAAACACATCCATACAGTAGTATCTACCGCACACATTCACTATTCAAACATTTTTGTCTGTTTCTATCCCAGGGGTATTTTTCGTCATTTCTCCTACAGGGGTATTTTGGTAATAAATCAGGGTCAATTTGAAAATCTTAATAAATGAAGGCACTTTGAAATTTTCAACACCCGAGGGTATTTTGAAAATTTTTCCAAATCAGAGGAATGACAGAAATTTTGGAAATCATGGTTATTTTGGTAATTTTGTAAATCAGGGGTAATTTCATAAATTTTCCAAATCATGGTATCTTAATATTTTGCAAGATAGAGGTTTCTGATATTTTTGTAAAGTAAGAATATTTTAAAAGTCGAGGGTAATATGAAAATTTTAGAAACCAAGGGCATTTTAGTAATTTTGCAACCAGGGGTATTTACGTAGTTTTTATAAATCGAGAAAAACTTTTAAAATAAATTTTTTTTTCACAATTCAAAGGGGCAATTTGGTGATTTTAAAACTAGGGTTTTATGAAAATATAGCTAGTCCCTTTCGGGTTTTAATTATTGAGTTTAGCCCGTGAGTAAGTCCTCTTGGTTAGGGTGAACCGTCACTACGCACCAGGTAGGATTCGAGCGAAGAGGAGGTGAGTCACGAGGACTTATACCAGGCTCTTCCTGAATCCAATCCTAAACATGCGCACAATGGTTGCCACACTCTAACTCGGCGACTTACTTAACAGGTTTGTTTAGTTAGGCATTAAGTCTTATGTAATTCTGATGTTGGGGTAAACTAATCCTACGGTTCAAGTACTTAATATACTAATCTACGTTCCCGTTATACCCTTCTACAAATCATACTATAAATCACACAATGGTTAGGGGTACTTACCTAGTGGACTTCGGGTCGGAGACTTAGGTGCCATGCCAGAATAACCTGAAAATAATTCATAAAAGTCCATATTTTCGAAAAGCCCATCCTTGAAAACATTTTTGGGCCCCAAAACCGTCAAAGCCAAGTTTTGAACCTGGCTCTAATACCAAACTGTGACACCCTAAACCCGGCCCAAACACCATGGCCGAATTTAGATTGCCACTGCGGAAATTCGTTTGAAAAAATTTGACTTAAAGATAAAAACATTAAAAGTTCACTGTCATTTGTAAACATGGTACATTGTATGTTTAAAATTCTAAGTAAAAATTAAGTTGTAGCAAATTATCCGGATTAAAACTTTAATATAAGTTATTATAACATAAATTGGTTCAAAAAAATATTTTTCAATTATTAGCTCAATAATAATATAAACTTCAAAATCATAAATAAAGTTTCCAAATACCTTAAGCGGCCCATATTACAGTAAATACTTAATCAAAATACTGAAAATATAAAATACATAAACAAATGAAATGTCTTCTGCATGGCCACCTTTGTATCCACTCCAACCCGGTCCAAGCATCACGAATCACCTGCGATGTTTAAAAAATTTGGGTGAGTCAAACAGACTCAGTGTGTAATTATTTCACATGCCTCCACAAATGGGCTTAGCCCTCATCCACACAGTCCACATAATCAGTCATGCAAGATGCATCCCAACCCAACCTAGAGTCCATCCGCTACACACCCCCGTACCTGCCGAAACACCAGGGGATTACTAAATCACCCTCCAACCAATACACACCTCCTTGGCAGACCTGCTGCTCAAGGCCGTGGCTTAGCCACCGATCACCTAAGTGACCCCACATATCGGTATCCACGAGGTGACTCAAGGTCATCCTCTATCCACGGTGATGCACACAGCTATCATCCGCCCACGATGTGGCACGTAGCCAACACCCCACCTTGATGAAGCACATAGCCAACACCAAGCGCCAATGTAGCTGAAGGCTAACATCAGACCACGTACATAAATATGTACACCCTGTCCTTCTGTAATCATATCCCGAGCCCCATGCATATATATTTATGTATCATGACAAAATATCATTGGATTGATAATACATCACATGCTACCGCAATTTCATACATATACCATAGGTAAGTTAATGTCATAAAGCACTGACCTGGTTAATCGATTACCCACCATGGGTATTCACCATCTTAGCCATTATTTCCGGCTACCATTCACATCATATACATATACATATATAACAACATACACAAATAATAGGAGAACAGTGTGATAACTACACACCTTTTTGGCACAGTCTACTCAATCCCGAAACTCTCCTTATTCCTAGCTCGTCCAAATCCCGAAATCCTTGCTTGCACCTGATGTTGTCGATATCCCTTGATCACTACAAATCCAGAAAGCTTCTCCTTTAATGCTCTCCTTAATGTTGGCTACCTTCACAAGAAACACATATCATGGCACAAGCATATTCGGCCATCCCTAAACCAAGGCTTAATCCTTGATTCGGCACTCTTAAAAGAAAGAGAACCCAAACCGATTGTGAAACACCCCAAACTCGGCCCACGAGCCTCAACCAGATTTGGTATGTTCCTTAAGAAAAACCGGTTCAAGTTCGTTTGCACTTTGAAAAACTTTAAGTGATTTTTTGGGAGAAAATTCGAATTGGGTTGGGCTCAAGTTGGGAACCAATTTATTTTTTTTTGAAATATAAGTTTTATAAAATCTCGTTGTTAAGTTTCAAAACGTTAAGTTAGAAGATATGCCGAATTTCTTTTTAGATCTTATCTTTATTTAGAAATCATATGAATTTAAGCGTCAAAACGTTTAGAGTTTATTTTTAATAAAATACTTAAACTTTAATTTGATAAAATTCTGTAACATAGTAAAATAATTAAACATGTATGCGAACAAATCATACTAAGGCCTTATTACATCAAAACAAACCCAAATAATTTAAAGTACTTAAATAAAAATAAAATGTCCAAATAAAATTCCTTGCTAAGCATGGCCACCACTAAGCTCCTGCCAACCTGGTCCATTACTGATCGTCACCAAATGTTCCCACAACGGGGTGAGTCAACAGACTCAATGTGTACACAAACACTAAGTCCAAATAGATTCAGGCATATCAAGTCATACACATTCATATCAGATATACAGTTAATGATGCATTCCCAAGCCCAAGCCTAGTTACCAACCGCTACACATCACCCGTACCAACCTGTACACCGTGGGGACTAGTAAGTCAACCCTCCATCCGCTACACACCATCGAAGCGATCATTTGCGATGGCGTGCTCATCGCCCTTATAAAATTCGTGGCATAGCCAACAGATAATATTTTGTGTCATGTGACACCATATTCAGATAATGTGACCGAAGTCACCACATTCAGATAATGTGACCGAGGTCACCACATTCTTATATCGTGACAATAGTCACCACATTCACTTCCCCTTTCATAATCACCCATATGCCCATGTCATACATATTATGCAATATCATGCCTTAAACCTTATTTCACATTCGTATCACATTCATTTATATTCCATAAATCATACTCACAAGATCTGAGTAGGAAAACGCATTCTGAGTACTTTGTACCATTGCATGGTACTTAGCCATATTTTCCACATTCATATTAACACATGCATATAATCAATACCATAAAACTATTAAGGTTTAATGTGGGGTACACACCTGGTATTAATGCTTTCCTGAAACCCGAAAACCCGATCTAACACTTTTGATTCTTAACTCCTACATTCGACCAATATTAAAGATTTAATGAAAACCCATTCGGCCACAAATCCAAATCCCAATAGGATTATTGTAACCCAAAATTTACCTTGGTGCTGATTTCTCTAATAATCAATTCCCGAAAACTTTGCTTTGTTCTTTCTTGTATTCAGCCAAGCACTAGATCTCTTCATAGGTTAGTTTTTGGTTTTTAAGATAATAAGAAACAAGTCTACATACTAGAATAGGCCCTTGGCCAAATATCTAATATGACTTACCTTGATCACTTCAATCCCGAAAGACTCCTTTGATGATCCTTAAAGCTAGCTACACACAAAACACTTATTATGGCACTATGCACATTCGGCCATGCCTAAAATCAAGGCCTAATCACATGATTTCGGCACACTTATGAAGAAGAGATCAAATCGATTACTAGCATAGGAAACACTTACCCTTACACGTTACTTTGAAGAGTCTAAAGTAAGTAGTCGACAGCACCCTTCTTTAACGATTCGGCTTGGAGCACAACAATGGTGGTTCGGCACTTTATGGTGGAGAGAAGAACCGCAACAATGGAGAGGGTTTTATGCTTGGAGATTTTCGGCAACAAGGAACAATTGTAGATGCAATATTCGGCTATCACTCTTAGTGTCAAAGGGTACATGGTTTCAAAGGTATAGAAAGGAATTTGAGGTTACAAGAAAATAAGAAAAAGAGGAGAAGAGTAGAGGAATTTCAGCAAAGAGTTGGATGCTTTTACTAAAAGAAACTCAGCACTTAGCTCCTCTTTCCTAAACATGACCGAATGCCTCAACCAAGAGTCCCTTGGCCGGCCACCTTATCATCACTTATCACATTCCTCATACTTCTCCTATTATCCCTTCTTTATCACCTTAATAAAATAAATTAATCCTAACACATAATCTCTTATCTTACCCCTTTAAAAATAAAATAAAACAATAATCACAATTATCCTAGCCGAATAAAACAAGCTTAATCCTCATCCAATTAAAAGTCAAATTGCCGTCCAACCTCTTCTCACCTTTCTTCCTTGACGCCAAAGCAAAAATAAAACCACTTAATGCTGCCAACAAGGCTCGAACATGAGACCTGCTGGAGCCCCTGTCGTACGCTGCAGGTAACGCCCCAAGCCACTTTGCCAAGGCGCTTTTTGTGACATAATTCACCCAGAATTTCTTTTAAGACCTACTTAGCCCAATTCTCTTTTTGACGCAAAAATATAAGTCCATTTGCTTCCCACGCAGCTCGATTCTTCTACCTTCCTCCCAGCTTATGGCGTCATTTGCCCAAGCCTTAAGTGGCGCATTCCAGCCACTTTACCAAGCTCACTTCCATGTCTTATTTTCCTTACATTTTCTCTTAAGGCCCTATCCACTTAGCTTCCTCTAAAAACTTAAAACTTAATATTTTCTAAGGCTTCCTCCTATTTTCTAAAGTTCACAAATTTCATTATACACATTCACAACATACTCAACATGCTATTTCATATAATTAAGCATAAATACATAAGCCGATTTTCAGGATATTATAGTTCTACTCTCCTTAAAAATAATTTCGTCCTGGAAATTACCTGGCTGAAATAAGTGAGGGTATTGCTGTCGCATTGCTTCTTCTGACTCCCACGAAGCCTCTTCTGATCCATGATTTCTCCATAATACTTTGACTAAAGGAACTGGCTTCCTTCGTAACACTTTCACATCTTGTTCCACAATCTGAATCGGCTCTTCCTCGTAGGACAAATCTAGCCTGAGCTCTACCTCTTCAACCGGTACAACATGAGATGGATCCGATCGATAACGACGTAGCATGGACACATGGAATACGTCGTGCATCTGCTTCAACTTCGGTGGCAATCGCAGAATCGATATGCCATCGTCCAACCCGCTTCAAAACCTTATAAGGTCCTATAAATCTCAGACTTAACTTCCCTTTTCGACCAAATCTCATCACCTTCTTCCAAGGCGAAACTTTGAGAAATACTTGATCTTCCACATCAAATTCTATCTCTTTTCGTTTGAGATCCGCGTACGACTTTTGCTGATCAGATGCTTCCTTCAACCGTGCTCGAATTATTTCCACTTTCTCTTCGGATTCTGCCACTAACTCTGGACCCAAAACTCGTCATTCCCCTAATTTAGTCCAACATGTAGGAGTCCGACACTTCCGATCATACAACGCTTCATACGGTGCCATCCGAATGCTAGCTTGGTAGCTGTTGTTGTACGCAAATTTCGCTAGAGGCAAATATTCTTCCCAACTTCCTCTGAAATTCATCATACAACCCCTCAACATATCCTCTAACACTTGGATTACCCGCTCAGACTGCCCGTCCGACTGTGGATGAAAAGCCGTAGTGAAATCTAACTTAGTGCCTAACGCCTGATGTAGTGCCTTCCAGAATCGAGAAGTAAACCTTGGGTCCCTATCTGAGATGATTGACACTGGCACACCATGCAACCTTACAATTTCTGCCACATACAATTTTGCCAACTTTTGCAGGGAATAGTCAACTCTCACTGGAATAAAATGCGCGGACTTAGTCAACCGGTCCACTATCACCCATACCGAGTCTTTCTTAGTAGGCGTAAGGGGAAACCCACTAATGAAGTCCATGGTAATTCTCTCCCACTTCTACTGCGGAATCATTATCGGTTGAAGTAGTCCTGACAGAACTTGGTGTTCAGCCTTAACTTGCTGACACGTCAAACACTTGCTTACAAATTCTGTAATTTCTTTTTTCAAACCAAGCCACCAAAACTGTTCTCTTAGGTCTCTTTACAACTTAGTGCCTTCAGGATGCATAGCATGAGGACTACTATGCGATTCCCGAAGAATCCTCTGTCTTAGGTCCTTGTCCTTAGGCATAAATACCTTACCCTTGAAACACAATACTCCCTTGTCGTTAATACCATAATCTATCAACTCTCCATTCTGTACTTGCTGTAACTTAGCACTTAACTCATCATCAACCAACTGTCCCTCTTTAACTTCATTCAACCACGTCAGCTTAACTTGCAACTCTGTCAACAGGTTTCCATCGTCATACAAACTCAAGTGTGCGAACAACGCCTTCAGATCTGACACAACCTTCCAACTCAGGGCATCCGCCACTACATTCGCCTTGCCCGGATGATACTCTATAGAACAGTCGTAATCCTTTAGTAATTCCACCCACCTTCGCTGCCTCAGATTCAACTCCTTTTGGGTTAATAAGTACTTGAGACTCTTGTGGTCTATGTAGATCACTGACTTTTCCCCAAAAACGTAGTGCCTCCACACTTTCAGAGCAAAGACTACTGCCGCCAATTCCAAGTCATGAGTCGGGTAATTAACTTCATGAGGCCTTAATTGTCGAGACGCATAAGCAACTACTTTCCCATCTTGCATCAATACGCATCCCAATCCTGTATGGGAAGCATCACAATACACCGTGAAATCCTTTCCTGCCTCCGGCTGAATCAAAATCGGAGCTTGAGTTAATACTTTCTTAAGCTCCTCAAAGCTCTCCTGCTGCTTATCCGTCCATACAAAGGGTACTTCCTTCCTCAACAACTTTGTCAAAGGTGCGGCTATCGACGAAAACCCTTCCACAAACCTTCGGTAATAGCCTGCCAATCCTAAGAAGCTGCGAATCTCAGCCACCGACCTAGGTGGTTTCCAATCCAACACTGCTTCAATCTTCCTAGGATCTACCCTTATTCCTTCAGCAGACACTACGTGCCCTAAGAATGCCACCTCCTTAAGCCAAAACTCATACTTGCTGAATTTGGCATAGAGCTTCTTCTCCCTTAACACTTGCAGCACAACCCGAAGATGCTCATCATGCTCTTCTTCAGACTTGGAGTACACTAAGATGTCGTCGATGAATACAACGACGAACCTATCCAAGTAGGGTTAAAAAACCCGGTTCATCATATCCATGAACGTGGCTGGGGCGTTCGTCAATCCAAACGGCATTACTATGAACTCGTAATGGCCGTACCTTGTCCTAAAGGCTGTCTTATGGATATCTGCCTCCTTCACCTTCAACTGATGATATCCCGACCTTAAGTCGATCTTTGAAAATACTGCGGCCCCCATAAGCTGATCGAACAAGTCATCTATCCTTGGCAAAGGATACTTGTTCTTGATGGTCAGCTTGTTCAACTGACGATAGTCTATGCACATACGCATAGTTCCATCCTTATTCTTCACAAACAGGACCGGTGCTCCTACTGAGAGACACTCGGGTCGAATAAACCACGATCCAACAACTCACGAACCGAGCCTTCACTCAACCAACTCCCTTGGTGCCATTCGGTGCGGGGCAATTGACACAGTCTTTGTTCCCGGTAGCAAAGTCGATTCCAAACTCCACTTCCTATATCCGGGGTATTATTCTGTAATTCCTCCGGAAACACATCTCCAAAATCCCTTACAGTTCTAACTCCACTAACACCTTCTTCCTTTCTATCTAACGCACTTACGAAGGCTAAAAACGCCTTGCACCCTTTCCGCACCATCTTTTGCTTTTTTTAGCGCGAAACTACATTAGACAAGTAGTTTCTTCTTTCTCCTATCATAACCACTACTTCATCCTCCGGGGTCCTTAACTCCATTCACTTAGCCGCACAATCCAACACCGCCCGGTGCTCTACCAGCCAATCCATACCAAGTATGAGTTCGAACTCCCTGAAGGGTAGTTCCATTAAGTCAGCCGAAAGTTCACTCCCTGAATCTCTAGAGGTACACTCTGAAAGGTCTTATTCACCACTACAGTTTGGCCTAATGGGCTTACTACAGTCATCTGCTTATCAGAGAGTTCAGAGTCTAGGCCTAGTGTCTTGACTACACTACATGCAACATAAGAATAGGTAGAGCCCACATCAATCAGAGCAAAATAGGGCTTGCCATAAATAAGGAACATACCGGTTATGACGTCCGGCGCGTCTCCACCCTCCCTCCGGTGAACCGCATAAACTAAACCCAGTTGCCTTGCCTCAGTATTAACAACACCTTGGCCCGGTGTTCCACGTCCTCTGCCAGCACCATTACCTTTGCCATTCAGACCACGGTCTCGTTGAGGCTGCTGTCCACCTCTACCAACCTGATTAACATTCTGAGCTGCTAGTCGATTCCCATCAGGTTTTATTGGACAGTCCTTAATCATATGATCTTTGGACCCACACTTAAAGCATCCTCCCGTCTTTTTCCAACACTCCTTTAAGTGCTTCTTCCCACACTGATCACAAGTACGATACTGCCCTGATGTAGCTGCTTGCTGACCTCGCAGCCCATCAACTCTAGGCCTCTTATTCCCAGATGATCCTGACGATCCAAAACCTCTTTTTGGCCTATTCCGATCCAAAACCTCTTTTTGGCCTATTCCGATCCATATTCTGCTTCACAGAATCCTTAATCCCTTCAGCTACCTTAGCCTTCTCTACTAAAGTAGAAAACTCCCGTTCCTAATGTGGAGCTATCAACAACCTTAGGTCATTCCTTAGTCCGTCCTCAAACCGAACACATCGCTCATGTTCCGTAGCCACTACTCCACGAGCATACCGGCTCAGCCTTAAGAATTCAGCTTCATATTCCGCCACGGACTTGTTCCCTTGAACCAGCCCTAGAAAAGCCTTTCTCTGCTCGTCACTATACCGTGTACCAACATATTTCTTTTGATATGCTGCCTTAACATATTCCCAGGTTAGATCCTCAGCTGTGGCACCATCCCTAACTGTTAACCACCACTGATACACTTCATCGCGTAGTAATGCCACTATTCCTTTTAGTTTCTCCTCCGGAGTCAGGTCGAGCTCATCCATAATCCGCTCGGTTGCCTCTAACCAATATTCAGCCGTACTGGGTGCTACACCCAATACTCCACGGAACACCTCAGCTCTATTAGCTCGAAATCGCTTGGGTACAGATTTTCGAGCTCCCATATTTCCTCCTACTCCAGCCACCATATTCGAACTTCGCGCCACGACTGCGATACAAAGATCGTCTCCCATCTGATCTTGCTGTTCCACACTAACAGTTGGTGGTGGTGGTGGCGGTGGTACCTCATTATCAGATCCCTGACCCGACCTAATGGGTTCAGATATGGTCATCCTACCTCTACCGCGTCCTCGTACGTTTCGACCACATCCCCTAGAGCTCATGTCTACGTTCGTTCTTTAATCTGACTAAGAAATTTTATGAATTAGTACTTGTTTCACTGATTATCCGCGAAGAAATTTTATGACAGAGGTTTAATAGTAGTTCTTTCGATCAATCAGAGTTTCAAGTCTTCTATCCTAATTCAGAGAAGCACATTCATTCAAACATTCATTCACACACGTTCTCTATCTCTCTATTTTTTCTATTCCTACCCCAGGGGTATTTTCATAATTTGTCCTACATGGGTATTTTCGTAATTTCACAACCAGGGGTATTTAGGTAATTTTTATAAATCAAAAATTTTTTTCGAAAAATTTTGTAAAAATAGTTCTCACAAATTAAAAGGGTAATTTTAAGAGTTTTAAAACTAGGGTTTTTATAAAAATATGGCTAGTTCTCTTTCGGGTTTTAGTTATTGGGTTTAGCCTATGAATAAGTCCTCATGGTTAGGGTGAACCGTAGCTACGCACCAGATAGGATTTGAGTAAAGAGGAGGTGAGTCGCTAGGACTGCTTAAATACCAAGCTCTTACAGAATCCACTCCTAGACATGCGCACAACTGTTACCACACCCTAGCTCGGCGACCTAATGACAGGTTTGTTTAATGGTTCTTAAGTTTTATGTAAGTGTTGGGGTAACCTAGTCCTAGGGTTCAAGTACTTATCATGCTAATCTACGTTCCATTCCATTTCTACCCTTCTACACATCATACTATAAATCACACAAGGGATAGGGGTACTTACCTGGTGGACTTCGGGTCGGAGACTTAGGTGCCATGCCAGAAAAACCTACTTATTTCCAAAAATATTTTCATAAAACTTACTTGGACTCATTTTGAAAACATTTTGGGCCTTAAACCCAAGGCCGAGAGTATAAAACTAGGCTCTGATACCAAGCTGAAACACCCTAAACCCGGCCCACAAGCCTCGACCAGATTTGGTATGTTTTTTAAGAAAAACCGGTTCAAGTTTGTTTGAACTTTGAAAAACTTTAAGTAATTTTTGGGAGAAAATTCGAATTGGGTTGGGCTCAAGTTGGGAACCAATTTATTTTTTTTTTGAAATATAAGTTTTATAAAATCTCGTTGTTAAGTTTCAAAATGTTAAGTTAGAAGATATGCTAAATTTCTTTTTAGATCTTATCTTTATTTAGAAATCATATGAATTTAAGCGTCAAAACGTTTAGAGTTTATTTTTAATAAAATACTTAAACGTTAATTTGATAAAATTCTGTAACATAGTAAAATAATTAAACATGCATGCGAACAAATTATACTAAGGCCTTATTACATCAAAACAAACCCAAATAATTTAAAGTACTTAAATAAAAATAAAATGTCCAAATAAAATTCCTTGCTGAGCATGGCCACCACTAAGCTCCTGCCAACTTGGTCCATTACTGATCGTCACCTGAAAAATGTTCCCACAATGGGGTGAGTCAATAGACTCAATGTGTACACAAACACTAAGTCCAAATAGATTTAGGCATATCAAGTCATACACATTCATATCAGATATACAGTTAATGATGCATTCCCAAACCCAAGCCTAGTTACCAACCATTACACATCACCCGTACCAACCTGTACACCGTGGGGACTACTAAGTCAACCCTCTATCCGCTATACACCATCGAAGGCAGTCGCTGCAGTCGAAGTGCTCATCGCCCTTATAAAATTTGTGGCATAGCCAACAGATAATATTTTGTGTCATGTGACACCACATTCAGATAATGTGACCGAAGTCACCACATTGAGATCATCGTGGATCGAGGTCACCACATTCTTATATCGTGACAATAGTCACCACATTCACTTCCCCTTTCATAATCACCCATATGCCCATGTCATACATATTATGCAATATCATGCCTTAAACCTTATTTCACATTCTTATCACATTCATTTATATGCCATAAATCATACTCACAGTAGGAGTAGGAAAACGTACCTGAGTACTTTGTACCATTGCATGGTACTTAGCCATATTTTCCACATTCATATTAACACATGCATATAATCAATACCATAAAACTATTAAGGTTTAGTGTGGGGTACACACCTGGTATTAATGCTTTCCTGAAACCCGAAAACCCGATTTAACACTTTAAATCCTTAACTCCTACATTCGGCCAATATTAAAGATTTAATGAAAACCCATTCGGCCACAAATCCAAATCCCAATAGGATTATTGTAACCCAAAATTTACCTTGGTGTCGATTTCTCTAATAATCAATTCCCGAAAACTTTGCTTTGTTCCTTCTTGTATTCGGCCAAGCACTAGATCGCTTAATAGGTTAGTTTTCAGTTTTTAAGATAATAATAAACAAGTCTAAATACTAGAATAGGCCCTTGGCCGAATATCCAATATGACTTACCTTGATCACTTCAATCCCGAAAGACTCCTTTGATGATCCTTAACGCTAGCTACACATAAAACACTTATTATGGCACTATGCATATTCGGCCATGCCTAAAATCAAGGCCTAATCACAAGATTTCGGCACACTTATGAAGAAGAGAGCAAATCAATTACTAGCATAGGAAACACTTACCCTTACACGTTGCTTTGAAGAGTCTAAAGTAAGTAGTCGACAGCACCCTCCTTTAACGATTCGGCTTGGAGCACAACAGTGGTGGTTCGGCACTTTATGGTGGAGAGAAGAACCGCAACAATGGAGAGGGTTTTATGCTTGGAGATTTTCGGCAACAAGGAACAATGGTAGATGCAATATTCGGCTATCACTCTTAGTGTCAAAGGGTACACGGTTTCAAAGGTATAGAAAGGAATATGAGGTTACAAGAAAATAAGAAAAAGAGGAGAAGAGTAGAGGAATTTCAGCAAAGAGTTGGATGCTTTTACTAAAAGAAATTCAGCACTTAGCTCCCCTTTCCTATACATGACCGAATGCCTCAACCAAGAGTCCCTTTGCCGGCCACCTTATCATCACTTATCACATTCCTCATACTTCTCCTATTATCCCTTCTTTATCACCTTAATAAAATAAATTAATCCTAACACATAATCTCTTATCTTACCCCTTTAAAAATAAAATAAAACAATAATCACAATTATCCTAGCCGAATAAAACAAGCTTAATCCTCATCCAATTAAAAGTCCAATTGCCGTCCAACCTCTTCTCACCTTTCTTCCTTGACACCAAAGCAAAAATAAAACCACTTAATGCTGCCAAAAAGGCTCGAACATGAGACCTACTGGAGCCTCTGTCGCACGCTGCAGGTAATGCCCCAAGCCACTTTGCCAAGGCGCTTTTTGTGACATAATTCACCCAGAATTTCTTTTAAGACCTACTTAGCCTAATTCCCTTTTTGACGCAAAAATATAAGTCCATTTGCTTCCCACGTAGCTCGATCCTTCTACCTTCCTCCCAGCTTATGGCGTCATTTGCCCAAGCATTAAGTGGCGCATTCCAGCCACTTTACCAAGCTCACTTCCATGTTTTATTTTCCTTACATTTTCTCTTAAGGCCCTATCCACTTAGCTTCCTCTAAAAACTTAAAACTTAATATTTTCTAAGGCTTCCTCCTATTTTCTAAAGTTCACAAATTTCATTATACACATTCACAACATACTCAACATGCTATTTCATATAATTAAGCATAAATGCATAAGCCCATTTTTAGGATATTACAGATTGCTAGGATAGAAATTACTTACCACCTTGTTGCTTGAAGAGACCAAATAAGAGAAAAAGGTTTCGGCCAAACTTTTCCCATGGTAATGGAATATTCGGCTAACACAAAAATAGGTGTAGAAACGAGGTTGTGATGGTGTTTCGGCACTTTAATGGTGAAGAGAGAAAACGCAAGAGTGGGGAGAGTTGAAGGCTTAGAGGATTCGGCCAAGAATAAACTAGATCAAAGTTTCGGCTTCAAGGTTTTAAGAAAAGAAAAGAATAAGAGAGGACCACAAGATCTGGCTATGGCTCCTCAAATGAAGTTGAAATATTCAGCAATGGCAACTTTAAGGGAGATTTTAAGCAAGATCAAAGAAAAGAAAGAGATATGAAAGGAGAAAGAAAATAAATGCACAAATAGTTCTAACTTTCGGTTTTTGTCAAAGGGAAATAGGGTGCATATTTTCGGCAACACACAAAGATGAAAAGAAAGCTTGAAAGAGAGAATTCTATGGCCAACTATTTCGGCAAAAAGATGAACACTCCTCACAACTAAAATTCGGCACTTAACACCCCCTACATGACCGAATTTGTCATCCCAAAGAGCCCCACATTCGGCCACTACTTTTTCCCCTATCATATCCCACATTTTTCTCCTTTATCACTTCATTTAAAATTAATAAAAATAATCCATCATTTATCCCTTATCTTAGCCAAATTTTAAAAAGCAAAACAAAGCTTATCTTTACCTTTTCAAAGCCCCAAAACCGTCCAGCACTCCTCCTCCCCTTGACACAAAAACAAACTCCCATTTGTAACCTCTGCAGCTCAAACCTCCTCCCTCCTGAAGCTCCCTTTGACGCAACCTTCCTTGCACCTTAGGTGGCATCCCTTGCCACTTTGCTGCTGGTTCTTTTGTGTCATAAACTCCCCACAATTTCTCTTAAGGCTTCCTTCACCTAGCTTCCCCCTTTAGGCTTAAATTCCAATAAGTTTTCTAAGGCATTTCCCCTTCACCTAAAGTTCTCAAAACCCCTAAAACATACTCAAAGCCTACTGGCTCACTTGAATTATGCAATAAACGCATAACCCCTAAATCCCGGATGTTACATTTGTTTTCCCAATACTCTACTTGATAAAGAGCTCTTAGGGAAACATATGGAAGGGCACAAGAATGTGAAACATAACTCATCTACTTTACTAGGGCAAGTGGAAGACTATTGGATCTGGTGTCCTGAGTGTAGTATTTTTGTGTAAGTTATAATTCTTAAACAGATTGGTAAATAAAATTATTCATGCATTACATTAATATTTTGTATATTGTCCTCACATGGTTTTTGCACACAAAGAAAAATGAAAGCAAATGTTTCTCATTAGTTGTCTAATGTTTAACTAATACTAAGCGGTATTACGTGGTTGAATCATAATATGGAAACGCAGTTTATATTAGTAGATGAACCTAAACATGTCCTTAGTCTAATCGAAAATGAGCAAACCAATTGAAATACTAATATGTCGTTTATCAAGTCTAATTGGGGATATTTTTTTGTCTTGGGCATTGGAACAAATGACTCCCAGAAGATAGAGACATAGATGTGACTGACTACACTAATAGTACATTAGACTGGACCCAAGAAGAATAGTTCTTGAATTAGTTTAAGGATTTATTCACTTAAGACATTCATAGTGTGGCATACGAAATCCTAAGTGGATGGCAGACTATGTATGTGTGACTCGTACACTTTGGTGTAAGTAAAAGCCTGAGTTTAAATAGATGAGGAACCGAACGCTGGTGCATTTGGTGTATGAATTCTACAATACATAGCGTCATTCACAACAGGAGAATTCATAGCCCAAGACATGGGTAAATGATATCCTCTTATTAGCATTACATGGTTGATGAAAAGTAAACGTGGCCACAGGTTGTTCATCTTTGTGATGAATGACTTAACTACTACTTGATAGTAATTGACTTTTCATCAAGGAAGATTGATCTGCCATGAATTACACTAGTATTTACATCCTTTTTACACATAATTTTAGCTTGTTTAATAGCTAAATCAAAACATCTTAATATATATTTAGGTTTTCATACTTAAAGTAGTAATTTATGCTTTCTAGTAGTTTTTATTATATTTTATATATCTAAATAAGGTTACATGGTCTTGTAGGTCAAGTCGGGAGCTAAAGATGCTTATTTAGGCAGAAACTAATTCCTATGTCGCGACACCAAGACACTGATGTCTCAACATTGAAGACAGAAGCCAAAAATAAGTTTTAGAGTGAAACTGCCCTCGATGTCACGACATGACCCTCTTATGTCATGACATACCACCTGTGGTTGGTAGCAACATCGCAGGCCTGTGTTGCAACCAAGCCCCTGCGCAGCCTAAAAACTCATACACGTTTTAATTACGTTTCTGAGGAAAATTAAGAGTATCTATCCTAGTCGAACTCTAAGGACTTCAAGAATATTTGGGCACTTTAATATTTTGAGTTTAGCCTATATAAAGGCCATTGTAATCAGTTTAAACACACAATTTTTGGGGAGATAGAAAATACACATAGGGTTTTTATTTCATTTTTAGTTTTTACTTAGGGTATTTGTAACACCCCTAACCCGTATCTGTCACTGGACTAAGGTTAAGAGACGTTAGTGGACATATTGAACCATAACACAAACATTTCATAACATCAAATAATCACAAACATTTCATAACGAAATATACATATAGAGTCCCTTTAAAAGGTTTACAATACCTTAAACATGCATTGGGAAGGGGTCGAGACTAAACCGAGCACATACAAATTTTTCTGAAAATTAATCATTTTCAAGGTTACAGAGGTCACACGCCCGTGTAGGTAGGTCGTGTGCCTCACACGGCATTTGACACACCCATGTGTTTAAGCCACGGCGAAACAAGGCATACATACGGACTAGTCCACACAGCCACAAGACACGACCATGTGCCAAGACGTGTGAAACTTAGAGAGGCTACTCACTTGCTCACACGCCAGTCACACGCCCGTGTGTCCAGCCCGTGTGGCTTTCTGACTTGCTTCGAATTGCAACCTTGTGAGACACGGTCGAGACACATGCCCGTGTGGGCAATAGGCCATTCGTAAGGCCAATTTTCCACCCAAAATTTGGATCAAACCTATAAGCATCAAACAAACCTCAACTCAAGTCCCAAAGGCAACTAAAAAAAAAAAAACATACCAAATCATGCACAATTTGACCTTTAACAACATCATTCATTTACATATACAAATCCAACTCAAACATACCAATTCAAAGCACCAACTTTACATTAAAAACATATGAATTAAACATCATTTTAATCCATATCAATTCAAAACATTTCTCATTATATCAATTACCCAAATCAACCATGAAAACTTACCAAAATTGACCATTTCATTTAGCCATTCATGAGCACATCAAAACATACCAACTTTGGCATCATATAACTTGAACTAAACTCATCCATAAACACATTCATTAACAAGCCATATCACATGGAAATATTTACACATCTCAAAACATAATCATAGTTCTCTAGCCTATACATGCTATACATTAATATGTACATTTTCAAAAGGTACCAAAATATAGTTCAATAGCGTAGTGATGTTTCTGGACGATCCTCGAGCTTCCCGTAGCTTTGATAATCTATAAAATAATGAACAAACACACACACAGAGTAAGCTTTCATAGCTTAGTAAGTCATAAGCAAATAATGATAAAATAAACATTCACATTAAATTAAATAAACAAGACAAATCAAACAAACCTTAACCAATTGTACATTTATTACCTACAAACTCAAACATTATCACATATACAATAGCATTATAACATCAAAGGCCAATGCACATATACTCATAAGCACATAAAAATTTCTCTTTTACCATGTATAATTCATATATTCATCTCAAACATATAATTACCTTACTTTCACATTCATATAACATAGCACGTACCTGAACCTTTTAGTTTGTTTTCACATTCGATCTTAACTCGATAATGCCTGTTGAACCATTCGGAATTAATAAGGATACTCGGATAGTCAGAAAGCTCGTACAATGCCAACGTCCCAGACGTGGTCTTACATGTAATCACATATCGATGCCACTGTCCCAGACAGGGTCTTACACGAATCAAAATATGATGCCAATGTCCTAGACATGGTCTTACATGTAAACATAAGTCGATGCCAACGTCCCAGATGTGGTCTTACACATAAACACGTATCAGAATCCTATGTCATGACATATGTATCCTAACTATTCCTAAAGTTTGTACGGGGTTTTTGGACGTCGTAACTCAATCGATTCAAGCTCATAGACAATTCTTCCACACGTTTATCAATTCGACATTCATATAAATACACAAGCAATAATTCAATTTGGTACAAATAAAATGTATACAATCAAATTTAACGACATTTATTCACTTATGAACTTATCTCGGACGAAGATGGACGAACCGAAACAACTATTCAACAACTTTAGATTTTTCCTGATCCAATTCCGATTTCCTCTTTTCTTGATCTAAATTAGTATAAATTAAACTTATTTAATCACATTTTCAATCAAATTCATTCAAAAACACATAAATACGCAAATTACACTTTTGCCCCTGACATTTCACATTCTTCACAAATTAGTCCTTATTTCACAAAATACCAATTAAACATAATTTCATTACATAATAGCTTGGCCGAATATTCACTAAGCTCATACAAGTCTACACATTTCATTTATCTCTCATTTTAGTCCCTCAATTTATTATTTTCACGATTTAGCCCAATTTACTCAAATTCATCAAAAATCCAAAGACAAAACATATTAATCTATCACATATCTTTTACTTTTCATAATCAAACAACAAAAACCACAAGCTTTCAAAAATGGAAAAACACAAAAACGTCATCAAATTCAAAAATTGAGACATGGGCTTGATAGATTACATAGCAACGATCTAAAAAACGTAAAAATTATCAAAAACCGAATCAAAATTATAGCTCAAATCAAGTTTCAGGAGTGCCGAATATCCAAATCTCAAGAACCCTATTTTCTTTTCTAATTTTCGGTAAGAAGATGATGAATAATGGCTTTCATTTCTTTTGTTTTAATTTATTAACTTATATATCTAATTTACAAAATTAACCTTGGTTAAAACATTATAAAATCACATATTTTAAATCCATTACCGTCCACTAACCTTAATAGTGGCCTAATTTCATTTAAGGACTTTACAGTATAAAAACAATAGCAATTCAACACTTACACATTTAATAGCCAACTTTTGCATTTTACACGATTAATTCCTTTTTGCAAATTAAGTACACAAATGATCAAATTTAATCACAGAAATTTCACACATGTCAATTCACATACTAAAAACATAAAAAATAATATTTAAATATTTTTGACTCAGATTTGTGGTCCCGAAACCACTATTCCGACTAGGGTCTAAATCAGACTGTTACAACTCTCCCCCTTTAGGGATTTTCGTCCCCAAAAATCTTACTGGCGAATAGGTTTGGGTAACGTTCTCTCGTAGCATCCTCGGGATCCCAAGTAGCTTCTTCAACTCCGTGTCAATGCCATAAGACTTTCACTAAAGAGATTTTCTTATTTCTCAATTCTTTCACTTCGCGATCTAAAATCCGTATTGGTTCTTCTTCATATGTCATATCAGATCGAATCTCAATCTCAGACGGGGAAATTACATGTGATGGGTCAGATCGATATCATCGACGCATCGAAACATGAAATACATTATGGATCTTTTCTAACTTAGGTGGCAACAACAGTCTGTAAGCAACCGGCCTAATACGCTTAATAATCTTATACGGCCCAATAAATCTCAGACTCAATTTGCCTTTACGACCGAATCGAAGCATTTTCTTCCATGGTGAGACTTTCAAAAACACTTTTTCTTCGATTTGAAACTCAATATCTTTACGTTTCAAGTCTATGTACGACTTTTGATGATCTGACGTGGGTTTCAGACTATCGCGAATCACTTTCACTTTCTATTCAGTCTCTTTGATCAAATCGACCCTGTGTATCTTATTTTCACTTAGCTCAATCCAATACAAAGGTGTTCGACATTTACAACCGTACAAAGCCTTGTAAGGTGCCATTTAAATACTCAATTGAAAGCTATTATTATATGCAAATTCAATAAGTGGAAAGTATCATTCCCACGTATCTTCAAACTCAAGAATGCAACATCTCAACATATCCTCAAGTATCTAAATAATTCATTCGGACTAACCATCTGTCTGCGGATGGAAAGCAGTGCTAAAGTGTAGTTTCATACCTAGTGCATCTTGCAGTTTCTTCCAAAACCAATATGTGAACCTCGGATCTTTATCAGAAACAATAGAAATAGGTACTCCATGCAATCTCACAATCTGAGAAATATACAACTCAGCAAGTTTATCAAGCAAGTAGTCTGTGTGAATCAAAATAAAATGAGCCGATTTAGCCAGTCTATCTACAACAACCCAGATTGCATCTTTCTTGCTCGGTGACAAAGGCAAACCTGAAACAAAATCCATCGTGACTCTATCCCATTTCCACTCGAGTATCATAATCTGTTGAAGTAACCTAGACGAAACTTGATGTTTAGCTTTGACTTGTTCACAAATTAGTCATTTTAAAAAAAATTCAGAGATGTCTCGTTTCATACCAGGCCACCAGTAAAACTATTTCAAATCATTAGACATTTTTGTACTACCCAGGTGAACAGATAACCGACTACTATGAGCTTCATTCAAAATCATCTGAATCAACTCTAAATTTCTCGGAACACACATTCAGTCTTTGAACCTCAAACAACCTTCAGTATCAACTCGAAACTCTGAATTAGTATTCGCATCACATTGATCCCGTTTTGCTATCAATTCGTTATCAACTTTCTGAGCCTCACAAATCTACAGAATGAATAACAGTTTTGCTTTCAACTCAGGTACTAGTGAACCATCTTCAGGTAGGGCCAACTGAGTATTCATCACACGAAGGGCAAATAACGATTTTCGACTCAAAGCATCAGCAACAACATTAGCTTTCCCCGGATGATAATCAATTACAAGCTCGTAATCTTTTAACAACTCTAACCATCTTCGCTGTCGTAAATTTATATCTTTTTGTGTCATCAAATATTTTAAGCTTTTGTGATCAGAATAGACGTGACATTTCTCACCGAACAAATAGTGGTGCCAAATTTTCAATGCAAACACAATAGCTGCTAATTCCAGATAATGTGTTGGATAGTTCTTTTCGTGTGGTTGGCAGCTTTGCTGAAATACTATTACTGGCAGCTTTGCTGCGATATTGGTGTGTTGGCTGGGTTGGTCGATTTTATCCTCGCATGATGTGTTGGTGGTACAGAGTGTAACGCCCCGAATTTTGGGCCGAGAAGAATTGGGCTTGGGCATAGGAGCGTTTAAAATTTTTGAGAACAAGAGAATAGCACAATTGCATGTTAGATCTGCTGGGTGAGTGATTTTGGAAGGTTAAGAGGCTTCTATGAAGTCCTGGGTTTAAGCCATCTCATATGGAAAATTTTTATTTTTAACATTAGGGGAACCATGACTCCTGGATTTAAGCCTTTTAAATAATTGTGATTAAAAAGAGACAAAGAAAGACCCTGTGGTGTAGTGGCAAGGTGGCGACACATGTATGGCAAGGAGGTAGCGTCACAGTTGTGGCAAGGAGGTTTTAGGTTCAAGTCTCACTGCATGCAAATGGGATTATTTATTTTGCTCATGCATGGGCAAGAGTTTGTGTTGGATTTGAACTCTTTGTTGGAGAGTTTGAATGGGTCAAATGAATTATTTAAGGAGTGGATCGTGGAGGAAATTAAGGAGGGGATCATAGAGAGGTAAGGGGAGGAAATCAAGGAGATTTGTGGTTGGAGAAGAGTCGGTGTCGAATGGGATTTGTGGCACTCAAGACTTTCAGTTTTGGGGAGTTTAGCCACTCTATTTTCGAGAGCTATGAGAATATTGGCTCTATCTTTTTTCTGTTGAGGCCGAAAAATGCTAGGTAGGTTTTGGTAGTATCATTCGTTTTGCTGGCATCGGATTGGCACTTCTCCTAAGGTCTCTCATTTTTTTGACTCTTTTCCCCTCCTTCTTAGCCGAATTCTCTCCTTCCTCTCTCACTTAGTTCTTTTGACTCTACCAGTCCTTCTCATCTGCATATTGTGCTTGGCCGATTATCTCTTATTTTATCCTCTTTCAAATTTTCCTTTTTCTTCCAGTGATAGCCGAATACCCCTTTTCCCTTTTCTCTCTTTTCCTTCGACTCTTTTCGAGTGTCCCTCCTTGTATTGCTAGCCGAATACTCTTTCCCTCATTTTGTTCTGTCGGTTCTCTATGTTTTATGTTAGCAGAATATTCCATCCCATGGGTGCGATTATTCCATTTTGACTCTATCATTCTCTGTACTTTCGGCTTCTATGTGGGTGTGGCGATTGTTCTTTTCTTATAATCTGGACTCTGCATTTTCGATAATGACTTCTCATCTAGTTCAAACTGTTCAATTATTTTATGGTTGATAAGTGTTGGTTGGAATGCAGATAACCCCTAAGGCCTATTAATCAATCTCTTGCGACGGTTTAAGTGAGTGATCCTCAATCGTTCGATCAAGGCAAGTGATAAATCATATCTTGGATAGTGGTATAGAAAGGGATTCTTTAATCCTATTGTTAAAGGACTAATGGTGTATCGTGTTGGATATAGGTTCTACGCTTGTGGGCTACTACGTTCTTCTCCAACAAGGTGTGTATACACACCACTCCAATTATAGATCGAAGAATGCCGAAATCCCAAAATGTGAAAAAGTCGAAAGGCCAAAAGTATAGTTACGGCTATCGCACAAGCGTACGAATACACGTGTGGATAAATCGATACAACGACAGAGGTCACCAAGAGCATCTCGTGGTCTTAAGCCATTCTTGGGGCCAAATGGACCGAAATGGGCCCAATAGGCCCGTAGGCCCTACGTGTGTAACTCTTTTGGATGGATAGGAAATAATGAACCGGTCATGACGATCACATGGCCAAGGGAAATTTTGGGCTTAGTGGGCCATACGAGCGTGTGGGCCCACTTGGGCCATATAATGGGCTTGGGACCATTAATGCGTTTTGATTGCAAAAAGTTATACAAGTCATGCAGGACGACTGTGACCCTATTGACAGGTCGATATGTGTACTCAGGCCCTAAGTGAGAAATGACCGTTACGCCCCTAAAGGGCAAAATGTCTAAAATGCCCCACATGTTATATGATTGTTATTGTATGCCATTTGTGGTATGTTTACGTTCATGTGATATTATGCTGCATAGGGGATGGGATCATTGATTTGAAGGAAGTATATGATTTGTTAGCGTCGCATGGTCGCTTGATGACTGTGGATCCACCGATGGCTTTAAGCCGATTATGTAATTGCCAGCTCCGCTACAATATTAGTTAGTGCTGCAACCGGTGCTACATATGGAGTGTAGGGATGGGTGGGTCGATTTAATCCCCATTTGAGTGCAGGGTTGGACAGGAGACGGAGTGCAAGGTTGTTATGGGCATTAATGCATTGCATATACTGATTCTAATATTGAGATGGGCTTAGGCCCATATAGATGTGATATGTGACATTTGATATGGGCTAAGGCCTAACTGTGGCTGATGGGGGCTAAGGCCCAAATGCCACCATTACGGTAATGGGCTTAGGCCCAGATTGATGTGATGCATGCTTTATGATCGATGAGGGTTGTACACACTGAGTTTTCGTAAACTCACCCCCTCTTTTTAATTTTTCAAGTAATCCTCAATAAGTGGTTCGACGTACAGAAGGACTCGGAGGTGGCCACACTATGAACAGCCTTAAATTTTAGTATTCTATTTTACCCTACATAAACCGCTTTCTTATTGGGTTATAATAAGGCCTATTTTAATTTCTGGTTTTTAATTTGGGATTTTTAGTTTATTACGTTTTCTATCTGTTAAAAGTAGATCACGGTTTTCCAAACAATAACTATTTTCAAAACACTACGCTTTCACAACTTAATCGTTAAACATCATGTTTCCATAAATCATTGCTTTAAATTAAGCTTCCGCAAAATTAAGGTTTTGAAGGTAATAACTTTTTAATAAACCTCGAAAAAAATAAACTAACGTAATTGGGATTTTACTCAAGCTTTTAATTAATAAGGGTTTTCAATGAAAACTTGGTTTTTGAAAGACACTTTAATGTGACACGCCAGATTCAGGCCTAACGTCTAGGCCGAGTTTGGGGTGTTACACGGAGTGGTGTGTTGGCTAGATTGGGATGGGTTGCATTATTGCACTGTTCTGATATGGTGTTGGGCTAAGGCCCACACTATACTGTTACTGAATAGGGCTCAGGCCCAGACTGTTACTGCATGTTATATAATAACTGGCTGATAGGGGATTACACACAGAGTTTTCGTAAACTTACCCTTTTCTTTTAACTGTACAAGTAATCCTCAGCCATAGGTGATTTGGTGCTATGAGGGACTCGGAGGTGGCCACACAACTGCAACTATTTTACACTTTCTTTTACTTAAATTTAATGTTTATGTTGGGTTTTGTTTTTGTAATAAGGCCATTTATGTTTGTTTAAATTTTTAATTGGGCTTTGTTTACTTGCTTTAAACTGCTAGTTTAGGAGAAGGCAAATTTTCAAAATAATTACTGTTTTCCAAGACACGAAAGTTAAACATTAGATTTTTCCAAAAGCTTCCGCGATTTCAAATCAACCTATTATAACAATAGCAGATAATAAGGCAAATGCTTTGACTAGATGATTTGTTAAATAATAATAAGGCAAACGAGTTTTTACCAACAAGTCCAGTTTTTGAAAGACACTTCAATGTGACACATCAGATTCAGCCATAATGTCTAGGCTGGGTTTGGGGTGTAACACTCATGCTCAACCTTTACATTTCAGATTTTTGAGCAAACTTTCCTATTTATTCTTTTGAACAAATTTACCTTTGTTTTTTCATCATGTTTTTTAAACAAACATGTGAAGAGCATGTACATCTTTTGTATTTTTCCTCAAACTTTGATCACCAAGACAAATTTAGTTAAGATAGGTGCAAAAGAATAGGATAAAATAAAAAAGATGATAGTTTGACTTATGATGTAGGTAATTTGCAATAAACAGGCCATTAAGCTTAAAAATTAAATTTCAAGGGTTAAATTAATAAGGTAGGCTTGAAAGGCTCAAACGATCCAAAGAAAGTGTGCCTATATAATATTAGATTCTTGTACCTTCTAGGATTTTGCCTCAAGAAAGTTACTAAGTCAGTTCTAAAGACTTAAACCTTCATGCATTTCTATTTATAAAGAAATCAAATTTTCATGGCAAATACTACGTAAATCTAAAGAACATACAAGCATTACATCACTCAATATAGCATAAGAATAACTTAGATAAAATCAGAAATCACCCTTGCATTTGAACACACTTAAGAACAAAAATTCTATCTGAACATTCATTTATTTCAGCATACTTAAGTAAAAAAGATTGAAACATACTTTAAAAATTCATGCGAAATACCTTACCCCTTTTACAAAGAAGCAATGTCCTCACTGCGAAAACAAAGTAATGAATGAAGACTGAACACCATGTAGGGTTGTAAGAAAAAAGAGGTGAGTCATAAATACTGCTTAAGTACCAAGTCTTTCTTAATAATTCACTCGTAGACATGTTCGTTCTCATTACCACATCACTTTGCTTTTCTTATTGAAGAGGCATTGAGCGTATTTATTCATGCTTACTATTTTATTATGCGAAATCAAAAATTCTAACTAGGAAATAAAAATAAAAATGTAAAAAGAAATAAAAACTAAAGATAGAAAATTCCCCCTTTTATTTATTTGATGTATCCTCATCGTCTTCCTCTTTTGATGTTTCATCTTCACTTGTATTCTCATCTTCCTTCCATGACTCGAAGATATAATTTGGGAACTTAAGAACAAAACTGTTAGACATATTTTTATAAGTATTTCTTACAGAATCATCTCTAAATTTTGCATATATCCAATAAGCTTGTTGTTGGTTATGCATAAATTTCATCATATCCATCATAATTGACAATTCCGATTTCTTCACAGTATTTGAAGAAGTGGGCATAGGAATAGTCAACTCAGGATCAACCCTTGGTTTAACTGGCTCATTAGCATTCAACTCCTCTTTGGTTCAGAGACTTTTGGGCTTAGTTGGGCTTGTAGATTAGAAAGTTAGGACTATTGAACCCTAGGACTAGACTACTCAAACATGTGCATAAAACTTAAATCTCTTAAACAAACTTGTGAAGTAAGTCGCCGAGTTAAGGTGTGGTAACCCCTGTACGCATGTCTAGGAGTGGAACCGGAAGAGCCTGGTATTTAAGCAGTCCGTGTGACTCACCTCCTCTTCGCAGGAATCCTACCTGGTGCGTAGCTACGGTTCACCTTAACCAAGAGGACTTGTTCATAAGCTAAACTGATTATTAAAACCCGAAAGGGATGTGGCCTGATTGTTTTAAAATCCCCTGTTTTAAAATTTTCAACTTTACCCCTTTGGTCTATAAACCCTAAATTTTATTTTGAAAGGACGTTTTTGATTTACAAAATTACTAAAATACCCCTACTTGTAAAATTACAAAAATGCCCTTGTGTTATAAAATTATCGTACTACCCTTAACTTTTGATAAAATGATTTGTACTTTGTAAAATACCAAAATTTTGCGGTTTCGAAATATTCAGATACTCTGGGTTGTGAGAATTTACGAAAATACCCTAGTTGATAAAATTACCAAAATGCCCCTGGTTTCTAAATTTTCAGATTTCTCTCGACTTTTACAAGAAATATTCCTATTCCACTAAATATCAGAAGATTCTATTTTGTAAAATGTTGTGACATTTCGATTTTTGAGAATTTACGAAAAGGCCCATGATTTCCAAAATTACTGAAATAACCCCGATTTCTGAAATTTGTGCAACACATTTTGTTCGAAAAACAAAATTTTCAAGATGACCCCTGAGATTTGTGAATTTGGAGATATCTTTAAGTTGGAAAACTATTTTCAAAATTGACCTAGAGTTATTACCTATATACCCCTATAGGAAAATGACGAAATTACCCCTGGGTAGGGAAGGAAACTTTGATTGCTCGAAAGAACTACTCTCGGAAACTTCATTGCATAAAATTGCTCGTGGATAAAATGGTGGAACAAAAATTTCTAATCCATAAAACTTTCTAAACAGACTAAATCGAAGTGCTAGATATGAGTTCTAGGGGGCGTGGTCGCAATACTCGTGGACGTGGTAGAGGCAGGATGTCAGTATCGGAACCGATTGGGTCACGCCATGGGTCAGAGAGCGATGCACCGCCACCAGCTGTTGAGGTTGAACAGCAGGATCAGACTGAAGGAGACGACGCAGTGTCACAAGCTGTGCTGCGAGTGCTCGAACGAGTGGCAGGAGCCAATGTGGGCATTAGGACTCGAAAATCAGTACCCGAAAGGCTTAGGGCGAATGGAGCCGAGGTTTTCAGAGGAGTGTCTGGGGTAGCTCCAAACGTGGCAGAGTATTGGCTTGAGGCTGTTGAAAGGATTATGGACGACTTAGACTTAACTGCTGAGGAGAAGCTTAAGGGTGTTGTTTCGTTGCTACGGGATGAAGCCTACCAGTGGTGGCTCACTGTTAAGGAAAGTACCCCTGCGGATCGAGTGGACTGGGGTTACTTTAAGGTCAAGTTTGAGGGGAAGTATGTCGGAGCGAGCTATGTGGATGCTCAGAGGAAGGCGTTCCTTAACTTGGTGCAAGGAAGCAAGTCAATAGCGGAGTACGAGGCTGAGTTTTTGCGGTTGAGTCGGTATGCTCGAGGCATCGTGGCCTCTGATTATGAGAGATGCGTCAGATTTGAAGATGGTCTGCGAGATGAGCTGCGAGTTTTGATTGCTCCGCATCAGGAAAGAGACTTCGCCATATTAGTGGAGAAAGCTCGAATAGCTGAGGAGGTCAAAAAGGCTGAAAGGCACAACAGAGAAAGGAACCGTGATAAGAGAAGCGCTGGATCGCCAGAAGGGGTTGAGAGGGTTCAGAAAAGATCGAGAGTCGAGACCTCTGCTCATGTTTCTACCCCAGCCGCCAGAAATCCAGATCGTCCGTGCGTGCAGTGCGAAAGGTATCATGTTGGCGAGTGCTGGAATCGGGTTCAAGAATGCTTTAGATGCAAGTCCAAGACTCATCTGGTTAAGGATTGTCCCCAAGATCCGAATAGGACTCAGATAGTGGGTCAAGGTTATGTGCAACCAGGCAGAGGTGGTCAACAAGCGGCAAGAGGTCGTGGTCTAAACCATGGAGGAAATGGTTCCGGCCGAGGTCGTGGAGCAGTAGACCGCGGTAATGGTGGCACTGAGGCAAGAGACCAACTGTGTCCGTGTATACAAATCCGTCGGAGGATAATGATGTGCCCGATATGTCGTATTTGGTAAGTTCCTTAAGTCTGGAATATTCTCTGGTGTTTTGTTTGTTTGGGTGGCTGCTTGTTTTGTTGCTCGTAAAGTATTGGGACTTTGAGTATGAACTTAGATCTGTGCCTAGATATATGTTAGCTCTTTAAGATCGAGTCTTGTGACCATAGCGTAGTGGGAGGAATTTGAGTGTTAGTTTAGACAAGTAATTTCGAGGACGAAATTATTTTAAGGAGGGTAGAATTGTAACACCCTGGTTCTAGGGGTTAGGCTTTTGGTGCTTAGCTCAGGTGTTGGCACACTTTAGTGTGTGGTTGGGTAAGTTTTAGGGGTCCTGAGAACCCTAGGTAGTGGTGGAATGATTTGGAAAATTTTTAGTTTTAGGGGTTAAAAGGGGAGCTTGGATAAAGGGGGCCTTAAGAGAATTTTTGGTGGAGTTTTGGCACTAAGAGTAGCTTGGCAGAGTGGCAAGGAGGTGCCACTTAGAGCATGGAGAAGTGACGCCATTTGCAGGGGGAAGAGGCCCAGGTTCGATTCACAAGGGCAGCATTTGGGGCCTTGTTTTTGCGTCAAAGAGGAAAGAAGTTGGGTGGCTTTTGAATGCTAAAATGATGGAGGAAGACTTGGTCTTCTCTTTTTAAATTCGGCTAGGTAGAGGTTTGACTCATTCAAACTTTTTGAATGAGTGATAGGGAGGAATTGTAGGAGCAAATATTGGGATTTGAAGGGGGAGTTGAGTGTTTGGCCGAATCTTGTTTCTTTAGGGGGGAGCTTGGCCGAATGTTATAAATAGGGGTGAATGGTTCATCTTTTTGGTTTTCCCATTTGTTTGCTTATCGAAAAAGTGCCTCACAATTTCTTCATTTACTTGATTCATTTGCACTTGAGCCGAAACCTCCATTGCCATCCTCTCTTTCTTTCCTTTTGGACCCTTGGCCGAACCACTCACCTTTCATCCCTCTTCTTCCATTTCGTTAAATCGAAAGTACATCCCCACACTTTTCTTTTCCTCTCCTCTAACCTTTGGCCGAAACCCCTATTCCCTTTCCTTTTTTTTTTTTATTGATAGCCGAACCTTACTACCTTGGTGGTGGCCGATTTTGTTGGAACAAAGGGTAGTGGTTAGCAAGGCCGATTATAGAGGAGAAGAGCCCAACGCAGGAGACTTTCTTTGGAGTGGTTTAGTCAGTTTTTGCAGAGGCATTAAGTAGCATTTTGAGGTTTGATCGGTGGTGCTATTAAGGTGCGTAATCAACGCACTATTTCTACGTTTGTTAGTTTGTTTAATGTGATTACATGTGTATTATGTGTGGAGGCTGATTATAATGGCTTAAGTGATGTGAATCGATGATTGGTAAGATTGGTTATGTTGTATATATTTTATATATGTTTGATGTGGTATTGGTAATTAATAATTACTCACTCTATATGACATTCTTGCATGATTTATTGACACATGGGCATGGGATTGGATTGAAGAAGGGAGAAGTGTACACAGGATGTACGTGGTCTAATGATAGCTCAGGCTACATTAGCGCTTGATGGCTAGCTTTGTGCTACCTCAAGGGAGGTGTGGCTCGGTGCCCATCTCGGCGGTTGATGGCTATGTGCATCACCGTAGACGGATTTTGATACCGGGATCACGATTGGTTGATCGGTGGCTCAGCCACGGCCTTGAGCAGTGAGTTGCCAAGGTAAGGATTTTGGATCACGATGTGATCAGTGGTGGTTTATCCACGGCCTTAGGCAGGGAGTCTGCTAAGGTTGGCGTACGGTTGGTTTGTGGGGGGGGCTGAGATGCATATTTGCATGATTTGCTATAAGAATTTTATGGTTTTGGGCCAAGCCCATACGAGTAGAAGTAAGTGTTGTGATTATGCACTGAATCAGTGGACTCACCCAATTATTTTCCTAACATTTCGTGTGATTCATGAATTGGACCGGTCGAGAGGACACATGGTGGCCCATGCCGAAGGAGAAGTTTTTAGTTGTATTAAATATTAAGTATTTCATTAAAATAATGGTTGTAATGAAGGCCGCTTTAAATAATTTTTTTGGAATTATTTTATAAGTCATATTTATTTTTTGGGCTTAGTTAAATCGAATACTATGTGAAGTTGATTTTATTTTAAGCAGCTTGTTTATATGCTAAAGTTTAAACTTGGGCTTTTACAATATTTTATAATAATCAAGATTTACTTATATTTCTTTTTCCAATAAACACTATACTTGAAAGTTAGTATATTTTCATGTTTTATCCTAAGTGAAAAAGTTATTCAACCGTTCTTCCTAAGTGACATAACCAAATTCAGTCGTAGTGAATGGGCCGGGTTTTGGGATGTTACATTTGGTTCCCTTATCAATTCTTCCTCAGATTCTACTTCTTTTGTCTTAGTAACCGATTTAGGTTTCACTTTGGATTTTTTTGATGACTCATTAGTTTCTGGTTCTGTTGGTTTACTCAGTTTGATTGGGTTTAGTTCATGGACATTCTCCACTAACCTTTCAAGATCATGGGCTGTGATGCAACCTTGAACATACGGGCTTTCAGGTTTGCTTTTGTTTTAAATTGGGCCCTTAAGCAAAGTGAAGTTATCAATGATAGAAAGTAAGCAATTCAAGTCTTCTTTCTAGAACAATCATGGATTTCCTTGGCAATAATATTCCCAACATTGATAGACATTTCTGTCATAATTTCATAGAACAAAAGTATTCACTCCATCGAGATGGTGGAACTGTGTGAGATCGGTATGAAACTATATCGAACAAAGTAAAACCATGCCTTAGCCAACGGTTTTAGATATTCCCTTCGACAAGAATGACTACCATACTTTCTTATAATCCATTGGGATCCTGGATTTTTCACAACATTAAGCACTTTCTGAAGAGAATCCCAATTTATGCTTGTCATCATGGAAAAATATTCATCTTCTTCAACATCATGTAGGTTAAACAAATCATTAATGGATTTAGAAGTTAGGGGTACCTTCTTCTTGCGAATAAGAACTTCAGTGGCATCTAGCTTAGTCAAATTGACATAGAAATGTTGAACTAACTTCTCTTAGGGTAATGATCGTGCATCGCAAAAATAATTCCAATTGATGGCATCAATCATATTATGAATCGGCAAAGGCACAACCGTCTTATCATTGCTTTCCAAGTTGAAACCTTTTTCTGGCATCATAAGTTGATTTTTGAAGATAGAATCAAACATTTCTTTCACTTGTCTTGAATCACAATGGGTTTTTGACAGAGGTCTTAGAAGATCTAGTTCTTTTGCGATACATGGCGATTTTTCCCAAAAAATAGGCAAAATTTCGGCAAAATAAAGGAAAAAGAACTTGGCAATGGATGGGACAAAGATTTTGCGGCGACAATAGGCTTGCGGTAGTAATAAATTTATGGTAGCGCATGGCCTGTGATGATGATAGGGTGTGGCGGCGATATGGTTGCTCTGGCAAAAGGCTTGCGGCGATAGTAAGCTAGGGTTTTACAACAAAGGAAGAAATTTAGGGAGAATTTTCGAGATTTAGGCCAAAAGCTAAAAGGAAAAATAATGAGTGGCTAGGGTTTATGTTAATTGCTTGAAGGGTTGTGAAAAATATAGTGGTAGAGAGGAGTCTATATAGTGGTAAATTAAGGCAATCTTGTAGAAACATTTTAGCTACTTAAATGACTTGGGCGGCAAGTATTGATGGAGGAAAAAGAGGTGGCAATATTAGTGTTTTGGGGAAACCTTATGGACGAGACTAATAGGGTAAATTTCTCCTATTTGTTGTTTCAGGCCTTGAGCCCAAACTATATTTACAAACTAGACTACTTAAAATAAAATAAACCGATTAGTACTTGGGCCAATTTGATCCCTTTATTAAAATTAGTACTTGGGCCAATTTGATCCCCTTAATAAACATAAACAATTAAAACTAAATTTAAAAAATAATAAAAATAAAAATTTCAGAATTAATTAGAAAATTTCTTCTCAAAAGATTACATTAAATTAATTCCCAGGAAAAGTTAGAGGGGTCTCAACAGTCCCGCTTGAGTTTCAATCTCATTAGACGGAATTAATTAAATGTAATAATTTAAGAAAATTAATTTATAATTATTTATTAAAAAGTAAGATTATAAAAATTAAGGGTTTATTAACTTGAATGAGGTTTTAATTCGCGTAACTTCACTATCCCAATAGTGCTTGAGACATTAACCATTAAATTTAAACGTACCTCCATCGCTGTCGTATAGTTCTATAGCTCCATATGGATAAACTTTGTAGATTGTATAAGGTCATTTCCATCGGGACTTTAATTTTCCAGGAAATAACCTTAGCCTCAAATTAAACAACAACACTTTCTGTCCTTCTTTGAATTAACGAGGTTGTATATGACTATCTTGCCATCTTTTATATTTTTCTTTACACATCTTGGCATTGTCGTATGAAAATAACCTCAACTCTTCGAACTCATCAGGTTGTAACATCCTTCTCTCACTGGCTTGCTTAAGATCCAAATTCAATTATTTCAGGCCCTAATGAGCTTTATTTTCCAATTCAAGCAACAAATGACATGCCTTTCCAAAAACTAACCAATAGGGAGTCATTCCTAACAATGTCTTAAAAGCAGTTTGATAGACCCATAGAGCATCATTGAGCCTTCGAGACCAATCTTTTCTGTTAGGGCCACCACCCTCTCAAGAACACCTTTGCTTGCACGATTCACCCTTTCAACTTGCTCATTTGACTGTGGGTGATAGATTGTAGCAATCATATGCTTCACATCCTACTTGGCAAGCAACCACTTAAGCCACCTATTTACAAAGTGAGATCTTTCATCACTAATTATAGCTCTAGGTTTAACACCCCTTACCCGTGTCCGACGCCGGGACAGGATACGAGGCATTACTAGACTTAAACATAAACATTTATACAAAATCGGGCTATAAAATTTCATTCAATTTAAAATCACTCATTCACATGCAAATCGTCCCTTATATGGGCCCATGAGGCCCAAAATCATCATTGGGAACTGTTCGGGAATAAACCGATAACTTAGGAAACTTTAAGAAGACTTATAAAATTTTTCATCAAAACAGGGGTCACACGCCCAAGTGGCTAAGGACACACCCGTGTGAGTAGGTCGTGTGGTCACACACAACCATGTCCTCAGCCCATGTAACTCTCTGTTTATGATGTCATCAACAAAATAGGGTCACACGCCCGTGTGCTTAGGCTGTGTGGTGAATTAAATTTCAAAAAATAAATGCAGACTTCACACGCCCTGGGCACACGCCCATGTCCCGGGGCGGTGTCCTCCACATGACTAAGACACACATTCGTGTCTCTGCCCGTGTGGCCAAGAAAATAGCTATTTACCAAACCATTTGGCACCCTTATTTGCACATACTTGAACACAACCACAATGGCATCTTTCATGGCATAATTGAGGACTTAAACATCACCAAACAAGTTATGATCATAGCGAATTCATATAATCTTATTCATGCATAAGGCACCTTACTTTGCCTAGCTTAAACTTATCAAGCTTTCATGCCATGATTATCATCAACACATCCTAAATCCATCCATACCAATCATACATAACCACATCACATGAAACCTATAGTCTAAGCAAACACATATAAATAGGCATCACAACTCATTAACCAATATGAGCCACATCTCATGGCCATATACAAAATGAATCATATTACCATTATGAACCAACACATTTGGCCAAATCAAATGACACACACAAAATTGACTAAGTCCCTATACATTCCATAAACATAAGAGGTCTAGATTCACTTTCACCTCATGATGATAGCTTGATAGTGTGATAACATCTCCGGCGATCTCCAACTCGAGATAACATAAAACCCTATAAGATATGAGAAAGGAAGGGGAGTAAGCTACAATGCTTAGTAAGTTTGTATGAAAATAATAAGCAACTTATTAGCATGTTTTTCACCAATTCTCACAATATATTCTCTAGGTAATAAAATCATAATTGCATAAAATTTCACAATTCATTTATGTTCATCTTGAGCTGTCTACTCGAGTTAAAGTCACTAAATTATTTTTATCCAAAGCTACAAAACTCCAAATTAAGATCCACTAATTTTCCTTGAAACTAGACTCATATATCTTCTTATCATAAAATTTCCAGAATTTTTGGTTTAGCCAATCAGTACAGTTTATTCTATAAATTCTCCCTTGTTTCGTTGTCCGAAAGTTCTGATCCCTCTTCAATAAAAATTTATTTTCACATGGTAAAAAACTTTAATGATGTTCCTATTTGTTTATCTTGACAATAAACTCATTAAAAAATTCAAGAATATAAATTTTATCCCTTAATTATTTTTTTACAATTTTTAATGAATTTCCCAAGTCAAAATAGGGGATTCCAAAATCATTCTGACCCTGTCTCACTAAAATCATAATATCTCATTATATGAAATTATTTTGCTTATTATTTTTCTTTTATGAAAAAATAGACTCAATAAGATTTAATTTCATATCTTATTCAACTTCTAATTCAATTTCCACCGTTTTTGGGGAATTTTCAAAATGATACAACTGTTGCTGTTCAAACTGTTTTGTTGCTAATTTTACTCTATCATGTTTTCTTTGTATTAATTCTCATTTACACACATATAACACTAAAGTATATCCAGAGTTAGCCATGCCAATAGCTAGTCATCATCAAATATTTACAAGCCATTCATTGGCTAATTTAACCTATACATCCACAACAAAGACTTGAACATTTCATTTCTCAATTTAATTTGGCTTAAAAGCCTCACACATGATCATCAATCACATTTCCCACTTATTCATACATCATAAGCATGATCTTATAATCACAAGGTCATTCTTATAGGTATAACTTACTCATTTACCTTCTTACCAAAATTTGATCACATCCCGAGCACATTGCTCATGAGTGTATACATACATATACTTGCACTTAATCATCACATATCACATATCAGACTCATTTCTCGTGAGTTTTTCATATGTATCTGTATCACTTCATCACATAACTTTAGCACTTTTTCATTCTTGAACATAAAATTAGCTCTTTTCCCCCTTGAACCACTTGGAATATCGAAGGATACCCGAACTAGTCATATACGTAATAAGATGCCAATGCCATATCCCAGATATGTTCTTACATGGGATCACATGTCGATGTCGATGCCATATCCCAGATATGGTCTTATACGGGATCTCATATTGATGTCGATGTCATATCCCAGACATGGTCTTACATGAGATCTTTCTTTGGTGCCGAGGCCATGTCCCAGATGTGGTCTTATACATGACCTCCTTTATTTGGTGTCGATGCCATGTCCTAGACATGGTCTTACACAAGACCTCTCTTCAATGCCGATGCCATATCCCAGATATGGTCTTACATGGGATCTTAATAATCTCATGCCATGATAGTGGTATCCTTTCTATTCTTTAGGTTCAATCGGGACTTCAACATTATATAAATGCATTATATTCATCATTGGTACCTTATTAATCAACTTCATAGAAATAATATACATTTAATGAAATGTCAAACATTTAAAAGCATAATAACATGATGCTGAATTATTACACGCAAACTTACCTCGACTTAAAATGGCGAAAGAGAACGAGTCGTCTAATATTAGTCTTTCCCCCGTTCTAAGCCCAAAACTCGTTTTCTTTATCTAAAATATCACATTGACTTATTAAGTTATTATACTATTCCATTCAGTCCAAAAATCATATTATGGCAAAAATTACATTTTTACCCCTAAACTTTGTCATATTTACGCTTTTTCCCCTAGGCTCGTAAAATGATTTTTATTCAATTTCCTTGTATTTTAGGCCTAGCCGAACCACTTTCATAACTATAGCAGTCCACAATTTGCATTCATTCACACATTTTCGTATATTTTTCAACTTTTTACAAACTAGTCCTTTTATGCGATTTCATCGAAAATCACTTAGTAAAAGTCGTTTACTACACACCAAGTATTCATATTCTACCATTAGACATAAAATCACATGCATGTCATCCATGGGTAAATTTTTAAACACAAACCCTAGCTCAAAATAATGGTAGAAATAGCTAAACCTAGTTACGAGGATCTAAAAAATGTAAAGAACATTAAAAACGGCGCTTGGATGCACTTACTATTGAGCTTGAAAGCTTTAAAACCCTAGCCATGGCTTCCCCCATGCTAAATTCGGCCAAGCAAGAAGATGGACAAGGGTTTTTGGCTTTTATTTTGTCTTTTAGTCCATTTAATTACCAAATTATCAAAATGCCCCTAACTTAAAAATATCCTATTTCACTTATCTCATGTCCATTTTTGTCCAACAATTTAACCAATGGTCTAATTACCATTTAAAGATCTCCAATTAAAATTTCTTAGAAATTGGACACTTCTAACATGTGGAACTCAACTTTTGCATTCTTTATAATTTAGTCCTTTTAACTAAATTGAGTGCCCAAATGTCGAAATTTTCACGAAATCTTTTCCGTGAATCGTAGACCATAAAAATATAATAAAAATAAGATTTTCCTCGTTGGATTTGTGGCCCCAAAGCACTGTTCTGACTTGGCCCAAAATCGGGCTGTTACAATTCTCCCCCTCTTTCGGGATTTTCATCCCTGAAAATCTTACCAGAAGAAGTTGCTTTCAACTCTCCTGAAACACTTTCACTAATCTTCTCAGAATTACAAATCGACTTAATTCCATATATCTCTTTCCAATATCCTTTAAAATTTAGCACACAGTGCCGGAGTACACCGTCAAAACTTGAACTACTCTCTTAGACTTGTCATTGATATCAAAAAAAATTACTGTGCCAAAATGCAACTGCATACCTAGAGTTTCCTATGGCTCATTCCATAATTGCGATGTAAACTTCAGATCTCTATTCGACATAATGGAACTGACACTCTGTATAATCGAATAATCTCAGAACCATATTACTCGGCTAATCTGTCAAATAAGAAATCTGTACTTAATGAAATGATCATACAAATCTTTCTTTGTAAAATGATCAACCATAAACCAATTATCATATTCCTTTTCGGGGATAATGACAATCCCGATATGAAATCTATGGTAACTCTATCTCATTATCACTCTCGCACAACTGACGTATTAGTCCTGAATACACTTGATTTTCGACTTTTATCTGTTAACATATCGTCATCTGAATACGGATCCAAGATATCATGAAACATACACAACCATTAGCACATCTACTTTATGTAACTACACCATGTATTACTCTTGGATGAACCAACGAGCTACTACTGAGTCTCGTACTAAACTTCTGTACAAACTCTAGATTACCCAGTACGCAAATTTCATCTCATAACAATAATAATAATAATAGGAATCAGGTCCAACTTGAAATTCGAAATAGAAAGTCATTTCACACTATACTCGTTTAGTTCACCACTCTCTATCACATTTCTGAGCTTCTCAATTGACAAAGAAAGCATCGCTTAAGCTTTTAACTTAGCTAGAACTAGTCCATCATCAAATAAGATCAATCAAGTACCAGTACTCACAAAAATAAACAAAGATTTTCCATTCAAGCATCTGTAATCATACTTGCTTTCCAAAAGGTAAGTCGATAATTACTCACAGTCTTTTAACAACTCAAAACATTCACGTTGTCTTAATTTCAGATCTTTCTGCAACATTAGATACTTTAACCCATTAGGATTAGGAAGCATATGCCATTTTTCGTTGAACATACAAAATCATCCAATTCACAACACAGATATAAAAGTGGCCGTCTCTAAATCATTAGTTGAACAGTTCTTTTTCATGTGACTTTAACCGTCTGCATGTGCAAACTACTTCTTTACATGTATTTAAACAGATTCCGATCTGTTCAATAGTACATTATTGAAAATCTCAATTTCCTTACTCAATTCAAACTAAACTCAGAACTAGAGCTTCGGTTAATAATACTTTCAACTGTTTAGAACTTTGCTAACATGCATAGATCATTCAAATTTTCATAAATGTGATGACTATCAATCGGTACATCTTTAACTCATAATAACATCATTCGATTAGAATAATCCAATAGGCATATCTCTGTATCATACTTTCCAGAATATAATTTCCTCATTCAGACTATCCGTCTATATACTCATGAATGCACAAAATTCATTACTATACTTGAGGATACATTAAATACACATAACTCAATTCTTCTTTATCTGTGACATTGCATAATCTATGTAATCTTTAAAACATTATGATATTTCTTAAAAAGTTGTTTTCACTTTCCAAACTATCCTCATCTATGTATACATTACTAATTATTTCATCAATGAACTCTTTAGTTTCACACTTATGAACTTATTCAACATGGTTCTCGTAAGATTTCATCATAAAGCATCACTGGTAAAGGGGTGAGGTCATAAATCCTCTAACTTGACTCTCATAAATACACACATATGACTTAGCATTCATCATTAACATAATATCATCATAATCACATAATTCACTTCAGACAATTAAATATACTTATTTATTTTACGAATGTTTTCTACCAGCCATAATTTCAAACAATGAATTTACTTACAAACAATTGTCAAATTAGAGAATGCCTTACTAGTTTTAGTATGTCGTTTACTTGAGGCCATAGTCCAGCAATGGTCTTACACATACACACATGTACTGCCATGGTCCAACTATGGTCTTACGTCCACAATGCCATAACCCAGTTATGTTCTTTTCACTGAAATGTCATAGCTCAGCTATGGTCTTACATTCCATACTTTGCCATGGTCTAACCATGGTCTTATCCGTCAATTCGTCATTGAATGGTTGCACTCATTTCCTGCGTTCTACTCAATTTGATCTTTCCAATTCAATTTTCATACTATTATATTATTCATGGTTCAATAACAAAGACGTAAAGCATAACATCATATTATCTCTAATTTAATAAGTGAACATAAAATTCAACCACATTAACATACTGATTACACTTATTAAAACAAGCGCACATAAACACACATTCAGTCAATTTGTGTAAGTGTACTTATCATATTCACTTAATCAAATAGGTTGGGCACATAACATCATATGCATGCCAAGCAAACATGAATGGGCTTATCACCACATAAAATTTCTTTTTATTCCATGTTTCCACATTTCTTAACTCATGGTTATCTCATTTCGTACATTAACACATACATATCATGAACTTCTATTCATACCTTTCTAAGTTTCGTCTCATCACAAACACATTTCAATCACCTCAATATCATTTTTCAGCATTATTAAAAACATCTCGGTTGGAAGTCATCTCTGTCTTAACAAAACAATTTCGTTAGAGCCGGGAGATATCACACTATCATGGTCCACATATGGCATGTGTAGCTAGACTCTTACTCATGCTAGGTTAGTCCGAGAGCCAACTAAACCATAGCTCTGATACCACTAAATGAAACACCCCTTACCCGTGTTCGACATCGGGACAACATACGAGGTATTATCAGACTTAAATATAAACATTTATACAAAATTAGGCTATAAAATTTCATTCAATTTAAAATCACTCATTCACATGCAAGTCGTCCCTTATATGGGCCCATGAGGCCCAAAATCATCATTGGAAACTGTTCGAGAATAAACCGATAACTTAGGAAACTTTAAGAAGACTTATAAAATTCTTCATCAAAACAGGGGTTACACGCCCGTGTGGCTTGGGACACGCCTGTGTGGGTAGGTCGTGTGGTCACACACGATCATGTCCTCAGCCCGTGTAACTCTCTGTTTATGACGTCATCAACAAAATAGGGTCACACACCTGTGTACTTAGGCCGTGTGGAGAATTAAATTCCGAAAAATAAATGCAGACTTCACACACCCTGGGCATACGCCGATGTCCCGGGATCGTTTCCTCCACACAGTTGAGACACACGGCCGTGTCTCTACCTGTGTGGCCAAGGAATGGTTGTTTACCAAACCATTTGGCACCCTCATTTTCACATACTTAAACACAACCTCAATGGCACCTTTAATGGCATAATTGAGCACTTAAACATCAACAAACAAGTCATGATCATAGCGAATTCATATAATCTTATTCATGCACAAGGCACCTTACTTTGCCTAGCTTAAACTTATTAAACTTTCACGCTATGATTATCATTAACACATCCTAAATCTATCCATACCAAACACACATAACCACATCACATGAAACCTATAGTATAAGCACACACATATAAATAGGCATTACAACTGATTAACCAATATGAGCCACATCTCATGGCCATATACAAAATTAATCATATAACCATTATGAACCAACACATTTGGCCAAATCAAATGAAACATACACAATTGAATAAGTCCTTATACATGCCATAAACTTAAGAGGTCTATATTCACTTTTACCCCACGATGATAGCTTGATAGTGTGATAACATCTCCGGCGATCTCCAACTCAAGCTAACATAAAACCCTATAAGATATGAGAAAGGAAGGGGAGAAAGCTACAATGCTTATTGTACGCAAATAATAAGTAAGTTATTAACATGTTATTCACCAATTCTCACAATATGTTCTCTAGGTAATACAATCATAATTGCATAAAATTTAACAATTCATTTATGTTCATCTTGAGCTGTCTACCTGAGTTACAGTCACTAAATTATTTTTATTCGGAGCTACGGAACTACAAATTAAGATCCGCTAATTTTCCTTAAAGTTAGACTCACATATCTTTTTATCATAAAATCTCCAGAATTTTTTGCTTGGCCAATAAGTACAATTTATTCTTTAAATTCTCCCCTATTTTGCTATCTGAAAGTTCTGATCCCTCTTCACTGAAAATATATTTTCTCATGGTACAAAATTTGAATGATGTTTTCGTTTGCTTCTATTGAAAATAAACTCATTACGAAATTCAAGCATATAATTTTATCCCCTGATTTTTTTTGTACAATTTTTAATGAATTTCCCAAACCAGAATAGTGGATTCCAAAATCATTCTGCCCTATCTCAGTAAAATCCTAATGCCTCATCATATGAAATTATTTTGCTTATTATTTTTCTTTTATGAAAAATTAGACTCAATAATCTTTAATTTCATATCTTATTCAACTTTTAATTCAATTTCCACCATTTTTGGTGAATTTTCAAAATGATACAACTGTTGTTGTTCAAACTATTTTACTGTTAATTTTACTCTATCATGTTTTCTTTGTATTAATTCTCATTTACACACATATAACACTAAAGTATATTCATAGTTAGCCATGCCAATAGCTAGTCATCATCAAATATTTACAAGCCATTCATTGGCCAATTTAACCTATACATCCACAACAAAGACTTGAACATTTCATTTCTCAATTTAATTTGGCTTAAAAGCCTCACACATGATCATCAATCACATTTCCCACTTATTCATACCTCATAAGCATGATCTTATAATCACAAGGTCATTCTCATGGGTATAACTTACTCGTTTACCTTATTACCAAAATTCTATCACATCCCGAGCACACTGCTCATGGGTGTATAGATACATATACTTGCACTTAATCATCACATATCACATATCTGACTCATTTCTCGTGAGTTTTTCATATGTATCTATATCACTTCATCACATAACTTTAGCACTTTTTCATTCTTGAACATAAAATTAGCTCTTTACCCCCCTTGAACCTCTTGGAATATCGAAGGATACTTGAACTCGTCATACACGTAACAAGATGTCAATGTCATATCCAGATATGGTCTTACATGGGATCACATGTCGATGCCGATGCCATATCCCAGATATGGTCTTATACGGGATCTCATATTGATGTCGATGTCATATCCCAGATATGGTCTTATATAAGATCGTATATAGATGTCTATGCCATGTCCCAGACATGGTCTTACACCAGATCTTTCTTTGGTGCCGAGGCCATGTCCCAGACGTGGTCTTATATAGGACCTCCTTTATTTGGTGCCGATTCCATGTCCCAGACATGGTCTTACACGGGACCTCTCTTCAATGCCGATGCGATATCCAAGATATGGTCTTACACGGGATCTTAATAATCTCATGTCATAACAATGGTATCCTTTCTATTCCTAAGGTTCAACCGGGACTTTAACATTATATAACTTCATTATATTCATCATCGATACCTTATTAATCAACTTTATAGAAATAATATACATTTCACAAAATGTCAAACATTTAAAAGCATAATAACATGATGCTGAATTATTACACGCAAGCTTACCTCGACTTAAAATGGCGAAAGGGACCGAGTCATCCTATATTCGTCTTTCCCCCGTTCTAAGCCCAAAACTCGTTTTCTTTATCTAAAATATCACATTTGACTTATTAAGTTATTATACTATTCAATTCAGTCCAAAAATCATGTTATGGCAAAAATTACAATTTTGCCCCTAAATTTTGTCATATTTACACTTTTTCCCTTAGGCTTGTAAAATGATTTTTATTCAATTTCCTTGTATTTTAGGCCTAGCCGAACCATTTTCATAACTATAGCAATCCACAATGTGCATTCATTCACACATTTTCATACATTTTTCAACTTTTTACAAACTAGTCCTTTTATGCGATTTCATCAAAAATCACTTAGTAAAAGTCGTTTACTACACACCAAGCATTCATATTCTACCATTAGAAAACAAAGCACATGCATGTCATCCATGGGTAAATTTTTAAACACAAACGCTGGCTCAAAATAATGGTAGAAATAGCTAAACCGGGTTTTGGGGATCTCAAAAATGTAAAGAACATTAAAAACGGGGCTTGGATGCACTTACTATTGAGCTTGAAAGCTTTAAAACCCTAGCCATGGCTTCCCCCATGCTAAATTCGGCCAAGCAAGAAGTTGGACAAGGGTTTTTGACTTTTATTTTGTCTTTTAGTCCGTTTAATTACCAAATTACCAAAATGCCCCGAACTTAAAAATATCCTATTTCACTTATCTCATGTCTATTTTTGTCCAAAAATTTAACCAATGGTCTAATTACCATTTAAGGATCTCCAATTTAAAATTTTATAGAAATTGGACACTTCTAACATGTGGAACTCAACTTTTGCACTATTTACAATTTAGTCTGAGTGCCCAAACGTCAAAATTTTCGGACGAAATTTTCACAAAATATTGCCGTGAAATCGTAGACCATAAAAATATAATAAAAATAAGATTTTCCTCGTCTGATTTGTTGCCCCAAAACCTCGACTAGGCCCAAAATCGGGTTGTTAACTAGGAGTCCCAAACTTTTTAAATACATGCTTATGTAGGAATCGCAAGACTACTTTAGCATCATTTTTTCGGGTACACCTCATCTTTAACCCACTTGTATAAATAATCCGCAGCTACCAAAATATACTTGTTCCCATAAGAAGAAGGAAATGGGCCTAGGAATCAATGCCCCATCCGTCGAATAGTTCTACCTCCAAAATATTTGTCAAGAGCATCTCTTTCCTCCTTGATATGTTTCCAGTTCTTTGGCATCTATCGCAGTTTTTCACATATGCATATGCATCCTTAAACACTGTAGGCCAAAAGAATCCTTCTTGTAAAATCTTCGCTACAATGTAGGAACCACAAAAGTGTCCCCCACTTGGAGATGAATGGTAATGGTGCAAAATTTCGCTCACCTCACTTCCAGCTACGCACTTCTTGATTATGTTATCTACACATTGTTTAAACAAAACCAGATCCTCTCAGAAATAATACTGACTGTCATGAAGGAATTTCTTCCTTTGTTGGTACATCATCTCAAGAAATTATTTCACATGCTAAATAATTGGCAAAATTAGCAAAAAAAAAAAAGGTGTTTCATAGAATTAACTTACCTCGAAGATATGCTCATTAGGAAAATCTCATTAATTAGAACAAGTGAAGAAGTTACCTCATTTTATTCCAACCTTGACAGGTGATAGGCTACTTGATTTTCAACACCTTTTCTGTCTTGGATCTCAATGTCAAATTCTTGGAGTAAAAGTATACATTGAATTAGCCTTGGTTTAGCATCTTTCTTCGTGAGTAAGTACTTAATGGTTGCATGACCGGTGAACACTGTAACTTTGGTACCTATAAGATATGAACGAAACTTGTCAAAAGAAAAAACTATAGCAAAGAGTTCTTTCTCAGTTACTTTATAATTGATCTAGGCTTCTACCAAAATTATGCTTACATAGTAGATAGGATGAAAGACTTTGTTCCTTCTTTAACCTATCACAGCTCTAACAGTGGAATCGCTTGCATCACACAACAACTCAAAAGGTGAGTTCCTATCAGGTGTAACAATTATTAGGGCTGAGATTAATCGGCTTTTTAATTCTTCAAAAGCTTCTAAACATGCTTTCTTAAAATAAAAAAAAAACAATATCTTTTTTCTAAAAGCATACACAAAGTTTTAGAAATTTTTGAAAAATCTTTTATAAACCTACGATAAAACCAGCATGGCCTAAGAAACTTCTAGCTCCTTTCATGTAACACCCAAACCCGGTCAACACACCACGACCAAATCCGGCCTGTTACAGAGTGAAAATATTTTGAATAAAACAAGTCGGCTAATTTACCTTTATCGAAAAACCCTTTGATGTTTTGAGTTTAGTAGAAACTCGTTTAAAGTGTTGTTGAAAACGTTTTGTTACTTTGAAACCCGGAAAACTCATTTTTGGAAAACCCGCTTGCCTTTCAAATTTTGGAAAATTATGCGATTCGATTAAAACCCGAATGAGTTGGACATAATTAAATTAAAACTTGTTCGCTTTTGATCTTGAAGAAAACATAGATTGGAAAAACATTTAAATTATCTTGTTATCATCTTATATAGATTATTACCCGATGGTAAGGTTTGAAAACCCGAAAGAAATTTAATTGAAACTGGTGCTTTTTACCAATAAATTAAGCAATCAATTTATTAAGCACATGCATAATAAAATCCAAATTAAAGCAAGTAATTAAAAACCCAAAATAATACTTAGCGGCCTTATTACAAAACCAAAACCAAATTTAAAATAAATAAATAAAGCTAGAATAGTAATTTAAAATCAAAACCCAAAAATAAGTTTGCATGGCCACCTCGAGTCCTCCCCGACTCCATATCCGCCATCTATGCCTCATCTGCAAAATATAAGGGAAGGGGTGAGTCATCGAGACTCAGTGCATAAATCCCCAACCCGATGGAATAGCACTTACACAAATCATTAATAGAACATGCAAATCATGCAACCCCATTATCTAACCATCCGGTCTCCTTTATCTAACCCGTGTGGTCAAAACCACTGGTGGTCAAAACCACTGGTGACTTGAGTCACAAATATATATCAGTATGGTCAAAGCCACTGGTGATCGTAGTCACGAATCAAGTGATGGGGCCAACCCATCGTGTGGTCAAAACCACTAATGACAATCCCGTAATCAATCTTGTAGGGCCAACCCACTGTGGTACCAAACCACTGGGACGAGTCACAATATCCATATGTGGTCAAAACCACTAGTGACCGTAGTCACAATATCATATATGTGGTCAAAACCACTGGTGGTCAAAACCACTGGGACTTAGTCACAAATAATAATATCGAAGACGGGGCCAACCCGTCGTGTGGTCAAAACCACTGGTGACAGTCCAAATAAATTCTCTCCCTCCTCTTATCAATCCCATCATCATGTTCATATCATACGTATCATAATATCATGAAATCATGCAAATAACGCATAGCATAGCATTTAACAGTAACATGACGATGTATATCAAAAATCACATAACAGCGGACTTACCCGGAGTCCATGCTCAAGCCTACAAGGCAAAATCACTGATTTCAATGACTAATCGGTTCATAACAGTTAACACAATAACATGTAATACTAATGAAGTGTGTAAGGTTACACACCTGACTACTTGTAGATCTAAGCGAAATCCCGAAACTACGCGAAACTAACGAGATCCCGAAACGTTGCCTTCACCCTTCCTACAATCGGCCAACCTATACTTTTAATATTATAGCCATTCGGCTTTATCACTAAATCCCGAAGGATATGTCGCACAACAGTACACCTTACCTTAATGCCGATTTGGTTTCCAACAAAATCCCGAAAATCCACTGTATTCGGCTACACTCCTCCCTACAATTGGTTTTAACATATCATTAGAAATCTGAAAGTTATTCGGCCATAGCATGAATCCCGAAACCAAAAGGGATTGTCGCCATCTTACCTTAGTGACTGATTCGGCCTTAAACACCAAAGGTCGCCAGCCCCTATTGATATTAAGGGTTTTGGCTATCCACATGAAACAAGACTGAAATTTAGAATATAGATCTATACTAGAGGGAAAGATAGAAGGGAAATCACTTACCAAGAGATTCGGCTATGACTCAAAAAGGAATAGATAGTTTCGGCACTTCAATGGAGACTAGATCACGATAAAAGAGAAGAAGATAAGGCCAAGGATATTCGGCCAAACTCTTGAAAGAAGAGAAGAAAAAGAAAATTCACCACGTTTCGGCTTTTGAAGATAGTGAAGATGGAGAAGAAAGATGAACCAAGATTCGGCTTAAGTGATGGTTTTGATTTCGGGAAAAGATGGGAAAAAGAAGTGAAATAAGAGGGGATAGATTCGGCAATGGTTTGTGAGAAGAGAAAGATGAAATAGAAAGAAAATGAAGAAGAAGATGTGAGGGTCAAGTTTCGGCTTTGACACCACACGAAAGGAAAAAGACCTTCTCCTCACCAGCCAAAATACTCCCTTAACCCACCACAGACATTCGGCCACCACCCAAAATGAATCCCAAAACTGATTGTTCACTTGCCCCACACCTAACCAATCTCGGCTGAACACTCTCCCCCCCAAAGTCCAAAATTCAGCCAACTCCTTCAAATGAGTTTGAAAAGATTCAAACTCCTAAATTTCCTCTCCTAGATCAATTCAAATTCGTTTGACCCCTTCCATCCTTATCTTCCAGAGTCCAACATGAGCACTCTACTTCCCTGCTTCTGGCATGAAAAAAAATAAGCAGGAAGTGCAATTCCTGCTGCTCGAACCCAAGCACTCCTTCCCTGAAAGTGGTGTCACCTTTCTGACACCTTAGTAGCGCCTTTTATTCCACTTTGCCACTAGGTTCTTTGTGTCATATCCTCCCGATAAATTCCTTTAACCCCTAACTCTCCTAGCTCCCTCTTCCTAAGCACTAAAACAAAATGTTTAGCCCTAACTCAGACCTAACCCAGGGTCAAGCCTAGACCCCAAAACATACCAACCAAACACAGCAAACATATCATCACATGCAAACACATGCAAAATGCAGAGACCCCGATTTAAGGATGTTACTGTTCTACCCCCTTAAAAATAATTTCAGCCTCGAAATTACCTGGTCAGAAGAGTTGAGGGTATTGCTACCACATTATATCCTCTGGTTCCCACGTGGCCTCCTCCGTACCATGGTTCTGCCATAATACTGGCTCCTCCTTGAAAGACAAATCAGGGCTCACCTCTATCTCGGCAACTGGCACAACATGTGACGGATCTGATCGATAGTGCCTAAGCATTGAAACACGAAAGACATCCTGAATCTGGCTTAACTCTGCTGGTAAGTAGAGCTGATAAGCTACCGGTCCCACTCGCTTCAACACTGTATACGGCCCGATAAACCTAGGGCTTAGCTTCTCTTTTCGCCCAAATCTCAATACTTTCTTCCACGGTGACACCTTTAGAAAGACCTTGTCACCCACTGCATACTCTATATCCCTGTGCTTAAGATCGGCGTAAGACTTCTGCCTGTACAACACTTCCTTAAGACGAGCCTGAATCACCTTAACCTTATCCTCCGTTTCTGCCACCAACTCTGGTCCCAACATCTGCCGTTCACCCAGTTCTGTCCAACATGTAGGAGTACGACATTTCCGTCCATATAGTGCCTCATATGGTAGGAGTACGACATTTCCATCCATATAGTGCCTCATATGGTGCCATCTGAATACTCGCTTGATAACTATTGTTATAAGCAAACTCTGCCAAAGGTAGATACTCCTCCCAACTACCACTGAAATCCAGAATGCAACCCCTTAACATATCTTCCAGAATCTGGATTACCCTCTCAGACTGTCCATCAGACTGCGGATGAAAAGCCGTGCTGAAATCCAACCTTGTACCCAAAGCCTGATGCAAAGCTTTCCAGAACCTCGACGTGAACCTGGGATCCCTATCCAAAATAATTGAAACTGGAACTCCATGCAACCTTACTATCTCTGCCACATACAACTTGGCTAACTTCTGGAGTAAATAATCAACCCTTACTGATATGAAATGAGCTGACTTAGTCAAACGGTCCACAATCACCCAGACTGAGTCCTTCTTACTAGGCGTCAGGGGAAGCCCACTAACGAAATCCATCGAAATCCTTTCCCACTTCTACTATGGAATCTTTTACCGGCCGCAATGTACTCGACGCAATCGATGCTCTCGCTTTAACTTGCTGGCATGTCAAACACTTGCCTACAAACTCTGTTACTTCCCGCTTAAGACCTGGCCACCAGAACTGTTCCCTCAAGTCACGATACATCTTACTGCCGCCAGGATGCATAGCGTATGGGTTGCTATGAGCTTCCAGAAGATTCCGCTGTCTCAACTCAACATCCCTTGGCATAAATACTTTCCCTTGAAAACACAATACTCTATCACTGCCCAAGCTATAACCTTCGGATTCACCATCTTGCACTAGCAACCTCCGAGCACTCAAAACCTCATCTGTCAGCTGTTTCTCCTTAACCTGATCAATCCAATTCGGCTTTACTTGCAATTCTACCAAAAGACTCCCGTCGTCATATAGACTAAGGTGAGCAAACATCGCTCTCAGGTCTACTACCACCTTACGGCTCAATGCATCAGCTACTACGTTAGCCTTACCCGGATGGTACTCGATCGAGAGTTGTAGTCTTTTAACAACTCGATCCACCTCTGTTGCCTCAAGTTTAAATCTTTCTGAGTCAAGAGGTACTTCAGACCCTTGTGATCCGTGTAAACTATCGACTTTTCCCCATACAGGTAATGCCTCCAAATCTTTAAGGCAAAAACCACTGTAGCCAATTTCAAGTCATGTGTCGGGTAGTTACCCTCGTGAGGCCTCAACTGACGAGATGCATACGCTACCACCTTCCTGTCTTGCATCAGCACACACCCTAAGCCAGTATGTGATGCATCACAATAGAACGTGAATTCCTTCCCTGCCTCAGGCTGAATCAAGATCGGAGCTTTCGTCAAAATCTTCTTCAACTTGTCAAAACTTTCTTGCTGTTTCTTAGACCTGACAAACGGAACCCCTTTTCTCAACAACTTAGTCAGCAGCGCTGCAATCAAAGAAAAACCTTCCACGAACCTCTTGTAGTATCCTACCAAACCCAGAAAACTCTAAATCTTTGCAACTGACTTTGGTGGCTTCCAATCCAAAACTGCTTCTATCTTGTGCGGGTCCACCCTAATCCCTTTGGCTGACACCAGATGCCCCAAGAAAGTTACCTCCTTAAGCCAGAACTTGCACTAACTAAATTTGGCGAATAACTGCTTCTCCCTCAAAACCTGTAGAACCACCTGAAGATGCGCGTCATGTTCTTCCTCAGATTTTGAGAACACCAAGATGTCGTCTATGAACACTACGACAAATCGATCCAAATACGGCTGAAAGACCCGATTCATCATATCCATGAATGCTGACGGCACATTAGTCAACCCAAATGGCATCACTAGGAACTCATAATGCCCATACTGGGTACGAAATGCCGTCTTATGAATATCAGCCTCCTTCACTTTGAGTTGATGATACCCCGACCTAAGATCGATCCTAGAGAAAACCGATGCATCTTTAAGTTGATCAAACAAGTCATCAATCCTGGGCAATGGATACTTGTTTTTGATCGTCACCTTATTCAGCTGGCGGTAGTCTATACACATCCGCATTGTACGGTCTTTCTTCTTAACAAAGAGCATAGGTGCTCCCCAAGGAGATATACTCGGCCAGATGAAACCCCTGTCCAACAATTCCTGAATCTGCGCCTTTAACTCCACCAATTCCTTTGGCGCCATCCTATATGGAGCAATAGACACTGGCACGGTTCCTGGCAACAGATCTATACCGAAATCAACTTCACGGTCCGGAGGCACACCCGGAAGTTCCTCTGGAAATACATTAGCAAATTCCCTCACGGTTCAGATACTCTCCACAGCTGAATCCTTAGCTCCCAAAGCATAGACATGCACCACGAATGCTTCACAACCTTTCCTAACCATTTTCTCTGCCTTCAGCGCAGAGACCACATTGGATAGGTAATCTCTCCTATTACCTATTATCACCACCTCTTCGCCTTCCACTGTCTTCAATACCATGCGCTTAGCTGCGCAATCCAAACGAGTTTGATACTGTACTAGCCAATCCATCCCGGGGATCAGATCGAACTCCCCAAAAGGCAGTTCTATCAAGTCAGCCAAAAATACGACCCCTTGAAGTTCTAGGGGTATATCCCTATACAGTTTACTTACTTCTACAGAGTGACCTAGAAGGCTTATCACTGTCATCTTCCTAGAAGTAATCTCAGAGTCTAAGTTCATGGTTTCCCTATGCTACTGGCTACATACGAGTGCGTCGATCCCACATCTATCAAAGCATTATAAGGTAGTCCAAAGATTAAGAACGTATCGGTTATGACGTCTAGTGCGTCGCCCTCCTCTCGACGCCTCGCTGCATAGACCAATCCAGGCTGTCTCGCCTCTGTACCAGCTGCACCACTGCCCGGTGCTCTACGGCCTCTACCGGAGCCATTACCTCCCCTGGCTGCACCACGGCCCCTCTGAGACGCTGACCATCCCTCCTGACCTGTGTACGATTCTGATCCCCAGACTGTAACCTAGCTGACCTCTGTGGACAATCCCTCACTCGATGCCCCATCGATCCACACTCAAAACATCCTCTGTTTCCAGTCCAGCATTCCCCCGTATGAGACCTCCCACACCGAGCACACCGTGGTGGCCATTGAGTACTAACAGCAGCAGGCCTAGTGGTTTGATTCGGCCCACTAAATCTACCCTGTTTCTGCTGATTCCCGACAAACCCAGATGACCCAGAATTCCTTTTGTTCTAACCCTTATCTTGATTTCGTCTTTCAGACTGTTTCACCTCTTCAGCAACTTTGGCCTTTTCCACTATGACCGCAAACTCTCTTTCCTGCTGTGGGGCAATTACCATCCGCAACTCGTCTTTCAGCCCATCCTCAAACCTGACACAGCGCTCATGCTCCGTGCCCACAATACCACGTGCATAGCGACTCAGCCAAAGGAATTCCACCTCATATTCCAATACAGTCTTATTACCTTGGACCAAGCCCAGAAACGTCTTGCACTGCGCATCAATATAGCTAGCCCCTATGTATTTTCTCTGATAAGCTGCCCTAAAGAATTCCCAAGTAAGGTCATCTGCCATTGCTCAGTCCCTAACTGTGAGCCACTGCTGATATGACTCATCTCGCAGCAAAGATACTACCCCCTTAAGCTTCTCCTCAGCCGGGAAGTCTAGATCATCCATAATATTCTGTCGTACTGGGAGCCACACCGGAGATACCTCTGAACACCTCGGCACCATTAGCCCAGAGTCGTTCGGGCACAGATTTTCGAACCCTGCTCTGACGCCTGCACTAGCAACCCTTTCTAACACCCGCAGCATCACCTGTGACACTGCGTCATCACCTGTCTGGTCCTGATGTTCCGCCCCCACAGCTGGCGGCGGTTGCACCTCATTTTCTGATCCATGACCAGACCCTACCTGTTCTGAGACCGTCATCCTACCCCTACCTCGTCCACGAGTGTTACGCCCACGTCCACATGTACTCATGTCTACCGATACGATACGAGCTGATTGAAAGTTTTATGCGTTAGACTTTTATTCCACTGTCTATTAAGGCACAGTTTTATGAGAAGTTTAATAAGGGATTATTTCGCGAGTACATCCATCCTATAGTTCAAATCTCTAGGGTAGTTCCTACTACTATTTAGTCATGCACATATCATCATAATCATATCATCAAAAAGCAACAGTTTGGGGTACTTACCTGGGCGGATTGGTGTCGGAGACTCGGTGCCATGCCTTCCACCACTATACTTTTCCCATAAAACCTTTTCACAATTCACTTTAAAACATTTTTGGCCCTCGGGCCCACAGTCGAGCTGTTGAACCTGGCTCTGATACCAAAATTGTAACACCCCAAACCCGGTCAACACACCACGACCGAATCCGACATGTTACAGAGTGAAAATATTTTGAATAAAACAAGTCTGCCAACTTACCTTTATCGAAAAACCCTTTGATGTTTTGAGTTTAGTAGAAACCTGTTTAAAGTGTTGTTGAAAACGTTTTGTTACTTTGAAACCCGGAAAACTCATTTTTGGAAAACTCGCTTGCCGTTCAAATTTTGGAAAATTATGCGCTTCGATTAAAACCGGAATGAGTTAGACATAATTAAATTAAAACTTGTTCGCTTTTGATCTTGAAGAAAACTTAGATTGGAAAAACATTTAAGTTATCTTGTTATCATCTTATATAGATTATTACCCGATGGTAAGGTTTGAAAACCCAAAAGAAATTTAATTGAAACCGTTCCTTTTTACCAGTTAATTAAGCAATCAATTTATTAAGCACATGCATAATATAATCCAAATTAAAGCAAGTAATTAAAAACCCAAAATAATACTTAGCGGCCTTATTACAAAACCAAAACCAAATTTAAAGTAAATAAATAAAGCTAGAACAGTAATTTAAAATCAAAACCCGAAAATAAGTTTGCATGGCCACCTCGAGTCCTTCCCGGCTCCATATCCGCCATCTATGCCTCATCTGCAAAATATAAGGGAAGGGGTGAGTCATCAAGACTCAGTGCATAAATCCCCAACCCGATGGAATAGCACTTACACAAATCATGCAACCCCATTATCTAACCATCCGATCTCCTTTATCTACCTCGTGTGGTCAAAACCACTGGTGGTCAAAACCTCTGGTGACCGGAGTCAAAAATATATATCGGTGTGGTCAAAACCACTGGTGACCGTAGTCACGAATCAAGTGATGGGGCCAACCCATCGTATGGTCAAAACCACTGATGACAATCCGGTAATCAATCTTGCGGGGCCAACCCACTGTGGTACCAAACCACTGGGACGAGTCTCAATATCCATATGTGGTCAAAACCACTGGTGACCGTAGTCACAATATCATATATGTGGTCCAAACCACTAGTGGTCAAAACCACTGGGACTTAGTCACAAATAATAATATCGAAGACGGGGCCAACCCATCGTGTGGTCAAAACCACTGGTGACAGTCCAAATAAATTCTCCCCCTCCTCTCATCAATCCCATCATCATGTCCATATCATACGTACCATAATATCATGAAATCATGCAAATAATGCATAGCATCGCATTTAACAGTAACAAGACGATGTATATAAAAAATCACATAACAGGGGACTTACCCGGAGTCCACGCTCATGCCCACAAGGTAAAATCACTGTTTTCAATGACTAATCGGTTCATAACAGTTAACACAATAACATGTAATACTAATGAAGTGTGTAAGGTTACACACCTGACTACTTGTAGATCTATGCAAAATCCCGAAACTACGCAAAACTAACGAGATCCCGAAATGTTGCCTTTACCCTTCCTACAATCGGCCAACCCATACTTTTAATATTATAACCATTCGGATTTATCACTAAATCCCGAAGGATATGTCGCACAACAGTACACCTTACCCTAATGCCAATTTGGTTTCCAACCAAATCCCGAAAATCCACTGTATTCGGCTACACTACTCCTTACAATCGGTTTTAACACATCATTAGAAATCTGAAAGTTATTCGGCCATAGCATGAATCCCGAAACCAAAAGGATTGTCGCCATCTTACCTTAGTGACTGATTCAGCCTTAAACACCAAAGGTCGCCACCCCCTATTGATATTAGGGGTTTCGGCTATCCACATGAAACAAGACTGAAATTTAGAATATAGATCTATACTAGAGGGAAAGATAGAAGAGAAATCACTTACCAAGAGATTCGGCTATGACTTAAAAAGGAACAGATAGTTTCGGCACTTCAATGGAGACTAGATCACAAGAAAAGAGAAGAAGATAAGCCAAGGATATTCAGCCAAACTCTTGAAAGAAGAGAAGAAGAAGAAAACTTACCACGTTTCGGGTTTTGAAGATAGTGAAAATGGAGAAGAAAGATGAACCAAGATTCGGCTTAAGTGATGGTTTTGATTTCGGGAAAAGATGGGAAAAAGAAGTGAAATAAGAGGGGATAGATTCGGCAATGGGTTTGAGAGAAGAGAAAGATGAAATAGAAATAAAATGAAGAAGAAGATGTGAGGGTCAAGTTTCAGCTTTGACACCACACGAAAGGAAAAAGACCTTCTCCTCACCAGCCGAAATACTCCCTTAACCCACCACAGACATTCGGCCACCACCCAAAATGAATCCCAAAACTGATTGTTCACTTGCCCCACACCTAACCAATCTTGGCTGAACACTCTCCCCCCCAAAGTCCAAAATTCGGCCAACTCCTTCAAATGAGTTTGAAAAGATTCAAACTCTTAAATTTCCTCTCCTACATCAATTCAAATTCATTTGACCCCTTCCATCCTTATCTTCCAAAGTCCAACATGAGCACTCCACTTCCCTGCTTCTGGCATGAAAAAGAATAAGCAGGAAGTGCAATTCCTGCTGCTCGAACCCAAGCACTCCTTCCCTGAAAGTGGCTTCAACTTCCTGACACCTTAGTAGCGCCTTTTATTCCACTCTGCCACTAGGTTCTTTGCATCACATCCTCCCGATAAATTCCTTTAACCCCTAACTCTCCTCGCTCCCTCTTCCTAAGCACTAAAACAAAATGTTTAGCCCTAACTCAGACCTAACCCAGGGTCATGCCTAGACCCCATAACATACCAACCAAACACAGCAATCATATCATCACATGCAAACACATGCAAAATGCAGAGACTTTGATTTAAGGATGTTACATTTCACACTAACTAGAGGTAGTAATCTTTCAATTACATCCACCTTTGCTTTATCCACTTCAATCTCATTTTTGGAAATCTTATGTCCTAAGACAATTCCCTCATTAACCATAAAGTGGCATTTCTCCCAATTAAGGACAAAATTTGTCTCCTCTCATCTTTTAAGTATCTTAGCCAAATTACTTAAATAAACATCCTAAGTGTTACCAAAAACAAAAAAAATCATCCATGAAAACCTCAACAAAATTTTTGACCATATCAGTGAAAATTGCCATCATACATCACTAATATGTGGCTGGTGCATTACATAAGCTGAAAGCCATTCGCCTAAAAGTAAATGTATCCTACGGGCAAGTAAAAGTAGTTTTCTGTTGGTCTTTCGGGGCTACAATTATCTAGTTTTAACCCAAATATCTATCTAAAAAGCATTAAAATTTGTTACCTACCAGTCAATCTAGCATCTGTTCCATAAAAGGTAATGGAAAATTATCATTACAAGTGGCTTTGATCAATTTTCTGTAGTCAATACAGATTCTCCAACCCGTGACAGTTCTCATCGGGATTAGCTCTTATGTTTATTCTCGACAATCGTGATCCTACTTTTATTTGGTACACATTATACTAGACTTACCCAAGAACTATCTAAGATGGGGTAGATAATTCTCACATCTAACCATTTGATTACCTCCTTTCGTACCACCTCTTTTATGATATGATTAAGTCTCCTTCACCTATCAATTCTACCTTGCTCACCTTCCTCTAAAATAATATTATGCATACAAAAGGAAGGGTTTATACCTCGTATGTCAGCTATTGTAACACCCATCACCCGTATTCGAGGTTAGAATAGGGTTACGAAGCATTACCAGACTTTCAACACTTTTAAACATACATTTCATATACAATTTATCAATTCAAATACAAATCAATCGTAATCAATCATAGTGTCCCTTAAACGACCCTACGAAACCTTAAACATGTATTGGGAGTGGTTCGGGACAAAATCGAAAACTCAGGAAATTTTTCAACACTTAGTGACTTTTTCTCCAAAACAAGGGTCACACACCCGTGTGATCAGGCCGTGTGTCTTACACGGCCACCAGACACGCCCGTGTCACAGGCCGTGTGAACATTCGAAATGGGAGCACATGGTCGTGTCCTAGCCTATGTCCAAACAAGTGAGATTACTAACTTGAGTCACACGGCCAGCAACACGCCCGTGTGCTAGGCCGTGTGCCAATTAGGGGGTATACTGACTTGTGCCACACAGCCGATCACACGCCCGTGTGTGAGACCGTGTAGAGCATACTGACTCCACTTCAAATTCCACATCAGGGGACACACGGACGTGTATCATGACCGTGTGTCACACAAGGCTAAGACACATGCCCGTGTGGACAAAAATAGGCTATTTACCAAGCTAATTTGCCACCCACATTTAAGCACACTTACACAACTCATATGGTATATAACAAAGCATCAATAGGCATGTAATTCAATACCAAATCAAGCATGACTTATACTATATCAAACACTAATCAATACAAAACATAATTATCACATCATACCATTCAAAGTTATACCAAATCTTATCTTCCAAAATCAACAAAATGATCATTAACAATTATGCATTATTAGGCCTAATTTCATAAGCACGCCAACTTCCACAAATAATCAATTTAACATTCGTAATGCCTATTAGCAACAATGACACAATTCTCACAATATAAGCCATTCCCATATCCATTCATGAACTTAACTATCAACATATGTGCACATATAAGCACATAACCAAATTCACCAAATTAAGCCAAATCTCATGGCTTTATTTACAAACCAATTCATTTGGCCAACATCATTACCAAAACATAATCAACACGACTCAAATACCTATACATGCCATATACTTAAAACATAGTTTCAAAAGTACCAAAAAGTCAATAGATAGTGTGGTGAAGTCTCTGACAATCCCCGAATCCGAGCTAGCTTTGAAATCACTATAAAACATAGAAAAGAAACAAAGTAAGCTATATAGCTTAGTAAGCTCGTATGTTAACAATAAGCAACTATCAACATTCATTAATCATTCATATAATGGAAAATAATGTGCAACAATTCTATTAAATCTCAGGCTATCAAATGATCATTCATATAACTTACCAAGGAACTCATCAATTTCATAGTATCCAATACTCAATTCATTTTCATACGTACCTGTACCGCCTTGTACCAATCTCATACTTAACCACGTCTTTCATTTACCCGTTGAACCATTTAGAATAGAAGTCGGGTACTCAAGGTTTCACTCGATAAGTACCTCTACCATGGCCCGAAGCCAAATCAAGCTAACTTATCTGAAATTTTGATATCATGGCCCAAAGCCAAATCAGTTTATCTCACACACATAGTGCTAAATCATGGCCCGAAGCCAATTCAAGTATACATAATGACATGTCACTAGCATCCTAAACTATTCCTAAGGTTCAACCGGGATTCCAACTATCGAATCTTCATTGAATTATTTCCAAACTCGTTCATAATCGCATAATCACAATTCATGCTATATCAAAGCATATAAATTACATTTGAAATGAAATTATAACATACGAACTTACCTCAGATGTTAAAACGGCAAATCGAGTAAATTAATCGATAACTTTATCTTTTCCCCGATCCAAGTCTGTATTTCACTTTTCTCAATCTAAATATATTCAAATCATCTATTCATTCAATTTAGTCACTTTTACCCCTAAACTTTTACATTTTCCCAATTTAGTCCTTATTTAATAAAAACACAAATTCATGCAATTTAGTACAAACCCATGCTTAGCTGAATTTAATACAAGTTACTAGAAGCCCATATTTTCAATTTATTCATAGTTTTAACCACCACATTTCACATTTTCTTAATTTAATCCCTTTTTTGACATTTTTGTCAAAAATCACTTTACAAAAGCTATTAATCTAACATTAAACCTTCCAAATCTATCATACATCATCAAATTACTCAAGCATTCAACAATGGCAACATGATATATCTTTAACAGTTTCAAAATCTAGGGTACCGGCTAGCTAGAATATAAATCAACGATCTCAAAAACATAAAAATCATTAAAAATCGAGTCAAAAATCATACCTTAATAGCCAAATGAAATTGCCGAAATTTCAAGCTTAAAATGGCTAGGTTTTTAGTTCTACAATCGATGGAAGAAGAATTAAAAAATGATAGTTTTATTTTGGTTTTATTTCATTAACCTTATGTAACAATTTACATATTTAACCTTAATTTATAAACATATAATTCATTTAATGGTTGTCCATACTTGTCCACTAACTTTTCAAATGGTTTAGTTACCATTTAAGCCACAATATTTAAAAGCCAAAGCTATTTGACACCTTAAACTAATAGAACATGCAGTTTACACTTTACGCGATTTAGTCTTTTTTATCAAATTAACCAATCAAATGATGAAATTACTGAACGAAACTTTCACACAATCATTCAATCATGCTGTAAACATTAAAATAATAATAAATTAAATATTTTGACCTCATATTTGTGGTCTCAAAACCAATGTTCTGATTTGACCAAAAAACGGGTTGTTACAGCTATGGTCCACCCAATTGCCTTTTTAAATTTCTGTAAAATAGTAATCAGTTGCTCCTCTTGGTGTTCTGTCAGTTCTGCTAAAACAATATAGACAAAGGAGAACTGTTACCTTAATAAACATATTTTAAATGGGACAAAAGTACCTTTAGTTCAAGCTTAGGTGGTTCTTCGATTGACAACTTGGGTTGTGTAAATTGCTGAACTTCCAACTCTATCGGTTCGAACTGGAGTGATTAAACATAACTCCTTAGATTGGCTTCCATCAAAGCTATCTTCTCATTACCTTTTTCATCTTTCAAAGGTTCAGACCCTAAAGTGTTCTCCAACTGGTCTTCGTCAGAATTGCTCTCCCATTCTATAGAAACTAAGGTTTCTAATTCCTCTATTACTGAATATTCCTCTTTCGGATAGGAAAATGCATGGCCTTCAGAACGTTAAATGTTACCTGGTCATCTTGAACTCTCATTGTCAATTCTCCTTTTTGCACATCTATTAACGTTCTTCCCATGGCTAGGAAAGGTCTCCCTTGGATGATCGAAACTTTCTTATCTGCTTCAAAGTCTAACACAATAAAGCTAGTAGGAAAAATAAACTTATCAACTTTGACAAAAACATCTTCAATCTTTCCTTCAGGATATGCTAACAAATGATATGATAGTTGAAGTGTCACAATACTGGGTCTTACTTCACCTATTCCCAATAGTTTGAAAATAAATTTGGGCATCAAGTTGATGCTTGTTCTAAGGTCGCACAAAGCTTTACCATAGTATGATTCTCTAATGTTATAGGGTATCGTAAAGCTTCTAGGTCCTTTAATTTTGGAGGTTTCTTGCTTTATAGGAATGCACTGCATTCCTTCATCAAAGCAACAGTCTTATACTCACTAAGTCATTTCTTCTTAGACAAAGTATCTTTCATAAACTTCATGTAATTGGGCATCTATTCTAAAGCCTCTACCAATAGAATGTTGATGTGTAGTTGCTTTAGAACATCCAAGAACTTCTTGAATTGCACCTCTTGTTTTTGTTTATTCTATTGAATTCTTTGAGGATGTGAAACTCTAGGTTGATACAGGCAACTCTTCTGAGGAGATAAATTTGCAAAAGAAGTGTTAGCTTCTCAAAATTTACTAGTTTAGGGTTTACCTCATCAGATTTCTCAGTATCTGATTTTCAACTGTTGGTTGGCTTTCCTCATTATCAGTAGGCTAATCCTCAATCACAACCTCCTTAGGTTCCAAAATCTTACCACTTTTTAATGCAACTATCTTGCAATGTTCCTTACCCAAACTCATTGGATTTTCTGTATCGCTCGGTAAGGCTTCTTGCGGTCTACTACTAAGCTCAATAGCTAGCAAGCCATTAATGGTAAATTATTTCAACATTGAGGACATAGAAGATACCTAAGTAGAGAGTGAAGTTAGGGCATCCACTTCATGCACTCTAGCTACTCGTCTTTCAGGAACTGCTCTACTTGTTAGTTATTGGTAATTGTTGCTAGCAATCCTTTTGATGATCTTGTAAGCCTTGTTATAAGTCATGGAAAAAATCGCACCATTCGTAGAAGCATCTACCATTAATGTTGTATGTGTGTTGAGACCGTTATAAAATGTCTCCAGTTGGATACAATGAGGAATCCCATGATGAAGACACTTACGAAGCAATTCTTTGAATCTTTACCATGCCTCATATAAAGACTCGTCATCCAATTGTTGGAAAGTGGTTTTCTCATTTCGTAACTTTACGTTCTTGCTCGGTGGAAATTACTTCACCAAAAACCTTTCTGCTAATTCTCGCGAAGTAAATATTAAACTCGGTGGCAATGTGTAACATCCTAAATTAGGGCCTAGTCAGAATAGTGGTTTTGAGACCACAAATCTGAAGTAGAAATAATCATTTTATGATTATTATAAGGTCTATGATATGTTTATATGCTTTTGTAAAAATTTCATGAAGAAATTATATGTCTAAGGTGCTCGATTAGATTTTAAGGACTAAATTGAATAAATTACAAAATATGTGTTCTAGTGCATAAAGTACATAATTGAAATGGGGGTTTAAAGTAGAGGTCCTTAAATAGTAATTAGACCATTAAATTTTGATGGACAAAATTAAACATGGTTAGTAAGTAAGGTATTTAAGGGCATTTTGGTAAAATGCCTTAATTAATGAATAAAGACAAAATAACATGAAATAAGCTATCATCTTCTTCATTTTTTTTTCTCCATGGCCGCATGTAGCAAGGGGAAACCATGGATAGGGTTTGTTCATCTTCCAAGCTTCATAGTAAGTCCGTTCTAGTCCTGTTTTTCATGTTCTTTACATTTTTGGAATCCCGGTACCTCGATTAAGCTAATTCTACCATTAATTCGAGCTAGGGTTTATATTTGGAAAATTACCCATAGGTGAAAAGTGTGTATTTTGATGTTTTATAACAGGACAAAAATCTTAGAATTATGTTAAATGACTTTTGATAAGCGATTTTCAGTAAAAACGAGTGAAACGGCATAATCGGTAAAAATTATTATTATTCAGAAGTGTATGTTAGAGTAAGAATTTGATGTTGCCATATAAGGGAAAATGATCAGTATGTTATAAAACATAAGAATAAGGGCTGAAGTTTAATTTTCGAGTATTGGGGCAAAAGTGCAAATATGTGAAAGTTTAGAGGTCAAAGTGTAAATTGAAAAAATATATGATTTTTGGGTTACATTGAATAATGTGACTAATAAATGAACTAATTGTGATATTATTGATCATGGAAAATGAGGTTCGGTCTTAGATCGAGGTTGTGGACCGAATTGGGAAATTTGTCATTTTCATGTCCGAGGTAAGTTCGTGTGTTAATAGTAATGCAACACCATGTTTGAATTGTAATTTTCTATTGATATAGAATAAATTGTATGATTTAATATGTTTAGGAGAATTTGATGGATGGTATGTATGGTATGGAAAATGTGATGTTTGTTGTCATGTGAAATTGAATGGCAAATTAATATTACATGAGTTGCTACATGGTTGTACGTGACGAGATTTCGACAAGAAAGTTTATATGTAAATAATGCATTTATTTTACTTGTTCAATAATTATTTGCTAGATATTATGGAAATCATTGGGTGAAAACTATAATATGAAAATGTATGGAATGTGAAATTCTTAATCGAACCTTTGAAAAATCGAGAGATACGGGCAATATGTAGCTAGGTCACACGAGTGATAAGGGACCTTCACCGTGTGCACAAGAAAGCTACGAGATGGTGAAATTTGATATGTAGCTACGTCACATGGATGATAAGGGGACTTTCATCAAGTGTGCAAGAAAGCTGCGAGATAATAATTTCACATGTAACTAGGTCACATGTGTAATACTATGTGTATACCATGTGTACAAGAAAGTTACAGGTTATGAGTAGCTAGGTCACATGGGTGACAAGGGACCCTCACCATGTGTACAAGAAAGCCGAATTATGTGTAGGTGGAGCTATGTGCTGAGACAACCGAGTATCGGGCGTTTTTCGAAGGGGTTTAACGAGATAATTTTATTAATGATGATTGGTGCGATCATGTTATGAATAAGTGCAGGTGTGAATGTGACCAATTGAGAAATGTGGCAAATGTATATATGAAAAATATACTCGATATGTAATCGAAAATTGGAAAGATTGGTATAGGCAAGTGATGAACACAAGTGAGAGAGAGCAAAAATTTACAATAGAACTGCTTTGGACAGTAGCAGTGATGTGAATTTGAAAAAATCACCAAAAATAGTAGAAATTGAATTATAAGTTGTATGAGATACTGATTTAAATCTAATTGAGTCTGTTTTCACATAAAGAAACATAAAAAACAAATGATTCGTATATTTTGAGATATTTGATTTTCTGTGAGACTGGTTTAGAATGATTACTAGATCCCCTATTCTGCCTTGGAAAAATCATTACAAATTGTAAAAAAATAATTATGAGATATAATTTATATGCCTGAAATCTTGAATAAGTCTATTTTCAAATGGAGCAAAAAATAAGGTCATATAAACTCTGTATGAGGAGAAAATTGATTCATAGTGAAGAGAGGTCAAAATAGTCAAATAGTAAAATAGGGGAAATTTTAATGAATAAATTGTACTAATTGGCTAAGCGAAAAATTTTGGAAAATTTATGGTAAGAAGATAAATGAGTCTAGTTTCAACTAAAATTAACAGATCTTAATTTTGAGTTCTGTACCTCTAGATATAATTATTTTAATGACTATGACTCAAGAAAACAGCTTAACTGGAATTTGAATAAATAGGAAGAATATGAAAATAGCATGTTATCGCATTGTTTATTATTTTCATGCGAACTTACTAAGCATAAAGCTTACTCCCTCCTTTCTATTTCTTTTAGTTTTGTCAGGTCAGCTCAGGGTTGAAGATCGTCGGAGGCAGCATCACACTATCGAGCCATTATCCTTGTAGTATTGACATGTGTAGGTTAAATGTTTCAAGTGAGTGGCATGTATGGAGACTTAGTTTTTCTATGATGGATGTTGTTGTTATTAACCAAATATATTGGCTTATATTGATTTGTAGATTATATTCATGAGATTTGGCTTATAATGATTTTGACTTGTAAGCCTATTTGTCCATGGTATCTGTTTGAAAAGTTTTAATTTTGGGCGAAATTTGGTAACTCGGTTTTGTATGATTGTGAATGTTTAAGTATGGTAACGCCTTGAACCCTATCCCAGAGTTGGATACGGGTGAGGGTGTTACATTTAGTGGTATTAAAGCTATGGTTTAGTCGATTCTCAGATTAACATGGTAAGTGTGAGAGTCTAGCTATACATTCCACCAATATCTATACATTCCATCAATCCGTGATAATGTGATGTCTTCCGACGCAAATGAGAACCATCTTGTTTGGACAGAGGTACTGTCTAACCGAGCTGCACCAACCATGTTAAATGTGATGCTAAAGTATTTGGGTAAAGTATAGTTATGATAAGCCTAGATTCAGAAAATTATAAATAAAAGTTCATGATATACTTGATAACATGTGAGATGGAAGTTCATGTTGCATTGAATAGTCATGCTTGATTGATGCTCATATGATGTTGTACACTTGACTTACTTGATTAAGTGAATGTGATAAATAGAAACCCATAAAGGTGTGAATAAAGGATTATACCATTATGAGCTTACATATGTTTAAATGATGATTCCATGATGCGCATGATTGATTTATTTGAACGAATGCATATGTTTGGGTGACTTATCATAAATATTGATAGAACAAGTGTCTACGTATGTTTGTTTGAATAAGTATGATTGGAAAACTCGCATGGCTTAAATAAATGCGCTAAATTGATTGAACTGAGTTATATGACTATAATGATGAAATAGTGTCACATGTACATGTGTATGAGAGACGAGTCAGGGATCTTACGACCCCACCCCCTTACCAGAGTGGTGCTTTGTGAAGGAATTTCACGAGATTTATATTGAATAAGTTCACAAGTATGATACCAAAGGGTTCAACTATAGAATGGTTATGAACATGATCAGATATTAAATTGGATTGATAGGTAACGATAGGACTAGTAAGGTAAGATGTTGGGAAATGTATTAACTGGAAATTTCTTCAGAACTGAACTTATTTAATGAAAAGCATACTGTGAGACTTACGATGGTAGAAATAATTGAAGGAATAATGTTGAAAGGTAAGATACCAGATTATGGCAGTCTTTTCCAAGGTATTCTGTATGTTTAACTTTTCTTGGAAATATTTTTTTTGGTTACTACCCAACTATAAAATCCTTATTTTATGGGAGTGCTTTCTAATCACGATGTATAGACGAAAGTATTGATAGCCCGACTGGTACATAATCTGTATTGCTCTGTCTTTTTGGCATTTCATTACATTCCATCAAATGGGACTTTATGAAATAATACGCATGATGATATAAATTTGTTTCTCCTAATTGATGCTCTATTCAATATACATTTTTGGGAAGGCATATTATCCTTATTGCATTTAATTCCAGTGGCTTGGACTGATGTATCTTTCTGGACTTCTTTTCTCTGAAGAATTATCAAGATCCTTCATATTTTTCTTATGAGCATTTTTCTAGGTCTTTCTTTATGATATGGTATCTTGGATTTCTATACCTTGGATATTTTATCCTAGATTCCACTGTCTTGGATTTCTTTATTATGGTTTTCTTGTTACTTTTATCTCATAAATTTCCAATGACCGCTCGTATCCAATGTCGATTTTGAATGTGCTTCTGGCTTGGTTATAGTAACATGATGATCCCCCTATCTGGGTTTCTCTAAATCTTAGTGCAAAGAGCTGATATCAACAAAGGAATAAATGATGAAATTTTAGTTTCAATTTGTACGGTGGATTCCTTTCCTCGAGTAAGTTAATCAAATTTAGTGTATTCAATTGAAGCATTTTTGTTATCTTAAGCTAAATAAGACCCTGGATTTTAATGAAGGCTAAAATAAAAGTTCTTTAGCACTATTTAGGAGATAGTAAAGATTATGAGGAACTAAGCTACTCTTCTGATAAGATTTTCGAGGACGAAAATCCTAAAAGGGGGGAGAAATGTAACATCCCGAATTAGAGCCTAGTCGAAATAGTGGTTCTGAGACCACAAATCTGAAGTATAAATAATCATTTTATGATTATTATAAGGTCTATGATATGTTTATATGTTTGTGTAAACATTTCATGAAGAAATTATGTGTCTAAGGTGCTCGATTAGACTTTAAGGACTAAATTGAATAAATTACAAAATATGTGTTCTAGTGCATAAAGTACATAATTGAAATGGGGGTTTAAAGTAGAGGACCTTAAATAGTAATTAGACCATTAAATTTTGATGGAAAAAATTAGACATGGTTAGTAAGTAAGGTATTTAAGGGCATTTTGGTAATGAATAAAGACAAAATAACATGAAATAAGCTATCATCTTCTTCATTTTTTTTCTCCATGGCTGAATGTAGCAAGGGAACACCATGGCTACGGTTTGTTCATCTTCCAATCTTCATAGTAAGTCCGTTCTAGTCCCGTTTTTCATGTTCTTTACATTTTTGGAATCCCAGTAACTCGATTAAGCTAATTCTACCATTAATTCAAGCTAGGGTTTATATTTGGAAAATTACCCATAGGTGAAAAGTGTGTATTTTGATTTTTTATAAAATAATATGAAGCTTAGAATTATGTTAAACGACTTTTGATAAGCGATTTTCAGTAAAAACAAGTGAAACTGCGTAATCGGTAAAAATTATTATTGCTCATAAGTGTATGTTAGAGTAAGAATTTGATGTTGCCATAGAAGGGAAAAATGATCATCATGTTATAAAACATAAGAATAAGGGCTAAAGTTTAATTTTCGAGTATTGGAGCAAAAGTGCAAATATGTGACAGTTTAGGGGTCAAAGTGTAAATTGTAAAAATATATGATTTTTGGGTCACATTGAATAATGTGACTAATAAATGAACTAATTGTGATATTATAGATCATGGAAAATGAGGTTCGGTCTTAGATCGAGGTTGTGGACCGAATTGGGAAATTTGTCATTTTCATGTCCGAGGTAGGTTCATGTGTTAATAGTAATGCAACACCATGTTTGAATTGTAACTTTCTATTGATATAGCATAAATTGTATGATTTAATATGTTTAGGAGAATTTGATGGATGGTATGTATAGTATGGAAACTGTGATGTTTGTTGTGTCATGTAAAATTGAATGGCAAATTAATATTACATGAGTTGCTACACGGTTGTACCTGACGAGATTTCGAAAAGAAAGTTTATATGTAAATAGTGCATTTATTTTACTTGTTCAATAATTATTTGCTAGATATTATGGAAATCATTGGGTGAAAACTATAATATGAAAATGTATGGAATGTGAAATTCTCGATTGAACCTTCAGAAAACCGAGAGATACGGACAATATGTAGCTAGGTCACACGGTGATAAGGGACCCTCACCGTGTGCACAAGAAAGCTACGAGATGGAAAAATTTGATATGTAGCTAGGTCACATGGATGATAAGAGGACTTTCACCATGTGTGCAAGAAAGCTATGGGATAATAATTTCATATGTAACTAGGTCACATGTGTAATACTATGTGTGCATCATGTGTACAAGAAAGTTACAGGTTATGAGTCGCTAGGTCGCATGTGTGGTTCCTAGTGTTGGACACCATGTAGACAAGAAAGCTATGAGATGGAATGGCTAGGTCACATGGGTGATAAGGGACCTTCAACATGTGTCCAAGAAAGCTAAATTATGTGTAGGTGGAGCTATGTGCTGATACCACCGAGTATCGGGCGTTTTTCGAAGGGGTTCAACGAGATAATTTTATTAATGATGATTAATGCGACCATGTTATGAATAAGTGCAGGTGTGAATGTGACCAATTGAGAAATGTGGCAAATGTATATATGAACAATATACTCGATATGTAATCGGAAATTAGAAAGATTGGTATAGGCAAGTGATGAACACAACTAAAGTGAGAGAGAGCAAAAATTTACAATAGAACTGCTTTGGACAGTAGCAGTGACGTGAATTTGAAAAATCACCAAAAATAGTAGAAATTGAATTATAAGTTGTATAAGATACTGATTTAAATCATATTGAGTCTGTTTTCACGTAAAAGAAACATAACAAACAAATGATTCTTATATTTTGAGATATTTGAATTTATGTGAGACTGGTTCAGAATGATTATGAGATCCCCTATTCTGCCTTGGAAAAATAATTAAAATTGTAAAAAAATAATTATGGGATATAATTTATATGCTTGAAATCCAGAATAAGTCTATTTTCAAATTAACTAATAAAGAAGGTAATATGAACTCTGTATGAGGAGAAAATGAAGAGAGGACAAAATAGTCTAACAGTAAAATAGGGGAAACTTTAATGAATAAACTATACTAATTGGCTAAGCCAAAAATTCTGCAAATTTATGGTAAGAACATAAATGAGTCTAGTTTCAGGGAAAATTAACGAATCTTAATTTTGAGTTTCGTAGCTCCAGATACAATTATTTTAGTGACTGTGACTCAAGAAAATAGTTTAACTGGAATTTGAATAAATAGGAAGAATATGAAAATAGCATGTTATCGCATTGTTTATTATTTTCATGCGAACTTACTAAGCGTAAAGCTTACTCCCTCCTTTCCATTTCTTTTAGTTTTGTTCGGTCAGCTCAGGGTTTGAGATCGTCGGAGGCAGCATCACACTATCGAGCCATTATCCTTGTAGTATTGACATGTGTAGGTTAAATGTTTCAAGTGAGTGGCATGTATAGAGACTTAGGTTTTCTATGATGGATGTTGTTGTGATTAACCAAATATATTGGCTTATATTGATTTGTATATTATAGTCATGAGATATGGCTTATAATGATTTTGACTTGTAAGCCTATTTGTCCATGGTATGTGTTTGAAAAGTTTTAATTTTGGGCGAAATTTGGTAACTCGATTTTGTATAATTGTGAATGTTTAAGTACGGTAACGCCCCGAACCCTATCCCGGAGTTGGATACAGGTGTGGGGTGTTATATAATAAATTCAACCATGCTCGTACTTGATCTAGCAACAAGAATGGGAACAACTTCAACCTTAATGCATCTTCAATCACACCAACAATCTTAAATGAATCACTCACTTCCATGAATAATCGAAGGTGAAGATGTGGTTCTTCTGTAGGCATACCACTGAACTAGCCCATCGTTTGGAGCTTGGTTTCAATTCGAATTGGGGTGCCTCGATATTCGGCCTACTGATTCCTGGATTTAACTCATTGAAAAGTGGCACTGCGTATTGTCTTATGGCACGATCCTTATCATCAGTATTAAGGATGGGTTGTGCACATGATTGACTCTACTACCTTGTCCATCATTTTGATTTCCATGGTCCATCTTGGCTTGTTTTTGAGAAAATTTCTCGCTTCTTGTCTGTCTAAATGACAGCTCATTTTTAATGTTTACAAGTAATAGATCAATGATTCGATCTATGCTCAAAAACACCTAATAAATAAATCTCAAATAAAGAATAAATAATAAATTAGTAATGTTAGAAATTAAATAAAAACCAAACTTCAAAAATAATTTCTCAAAGAATGATTAAGGCAGCAGTCCCCGGCAACGGCGTCAACACCGCTATAACGTGGTTTGTGCAATTGTACACAATTGTTCAAGTAATAAATAAGTAAAATGAGTTATTGTCTCCACAGAGACTGTGTATGTTAATCAATTATTTGTAAAATTATAAATTCACAATTTGATATAAAAAACTCAATAATTTGAATGGTGATGTTTAAACTAAGTGAAATTAACTAGATGCAAAGATTGATCCCTAATGCATTTTTAATCAAAATGAAAATTATCTAAATGTATGAATGAATGACTTTAGCAACAAAAACAATCAACATAAAATAGGCTAGGATAATTATATTAATCAATTCAGTTCATTTTCATCAAGCTTAACACTGTTCAAAAAACATTCCATGGCAACTCAATCTTTCATGAGTTTTGAAACCAAATTAAGTCCTCTTAGATTTTTTACTTAGTGGAATATACATTTTACTGATCATATGAAACTAAGGTTTTCTTAGTATTTATGCAAGGTCACAGGGACATTTATGTTTGCAACAGTTTAATCACATAAACCTAAAAACTATGCAAGATAATAGAGCTAAGTAAAGATATTATGAAGCTCTAATTTAGTCGGGTTTAATGATCTAAATTGAACATTGCACTTTCCAATTATGTGTCTACTAGATGTCATCTGGTTAGGATCGCTCAACTAATATGAATGCACCTAATCACGTATGAATGAAATACATCTTGATTTTAATTGAAAACATGATCGACTGAGGCACAAACATGTTAAAGACGAATCAAATAAATCTTATTGAATTAACGTAATCATCCTAGAAAATAGGATTTAAAATATCATCATTGATGTAAAAAACAATAAACACATAGCAAACATAAGTAAATTAAATAACAAGAGGAAAGAGTAAACTCTAATTCAGTTCAGCAACCTTTCAGATCTTTTCTGACTGATGTGTTCCTCCGTTATGCTTAATGCTATTTTTGCTAAGGGTTTCCTAAGGTGGGCGACCATAGAAAAGTCTTTACAGAGCCTTTGTTTGCTAAAGAATGGAAGGGAGATGGAACAGCTATGCAAGGTGAAAAGAGAGCAAGATAGGAAATGGGAGAATGCTTAATGAATGAATGGATTAGGGGATTATTTGAGAAGGGGAAAGGTATATAGTATTTATAGGTGAAGGCAAGGGTAGAGTTTGTTAAAAATAGAATTCAAAATCCCTCTCTTTTCTCTCATACATGGCCGACCACAAATTGTGGATAAGAGGATGACTTGGTTGCTTGTTTTTAAATTCAAAATAATACTATTAATAGCCATAAGGTGGACGGTGTCAAAGGGCAAACTTGTGTGCTAATTTTTGATGTCATTCCAACTGCAGGGACCTTCAAGAAAATATCCCAAAGCTTATTTTTAGGCAGCCATTTGCTTGTGCTGAATATTGGGCTTAACTCCTCCTTGTTGGATAGTTTCCCAGTCCAATAATTGATCAAACATGTCCATCTTTTAGCACATCTTTTATTGGGTCAAATTAAAACCTTTATGACCCAGTTTTGCATGGTCATGCCATCCAAATGAAGTGGATGTGTGCATGTCCATGCATCATATTTGTTAATCACATATTTCATGGTCTTCCTACATAGTGAAAATTGACATATTAATATTTAACATGAAAATAATATAATTGATCCATATAAGTATTGTAATAAAGCATAATTTCACATATTTTATAAATTCATGTCCAATATTAATAATTAAGTAAAATTCACTTATTTTAATAACAATTATTCAAGATTAACATATTTACTAAGTTAAAAGGTGGTAGAAATATATAGAGAAACCCTATCTAATTTCGAGTTTACAATCGCCGCCTTCATCACACCCCCTTCATTATGTACCACCTTATTCTGGCCCGTATCCTAACTCTTTTATTTTCACACAAGCACAAAATATTGCACCACATTTTTCTATTTCTAGTCCTATGTCAAGTTGGACTATTGGCCATCCATCACTGATGTGGTACACGCCCGGGCCATCTTATTTCCCAATGATGGTGACGCATATGACGATGTATAGGCCATTTATGCATGAGGCACCAACGGGGAGTCCACTCGTTATCCCATCGGCTTATAGGACGCAACATAGTTACGCTCATTCACCGAAGGTGACACAAACACCTTCGGCATCTTTATTCTATCAAGGTGGGTTATCTTTCGAACCATGTAGGTATTGACTGGAGGTTACATGGATGCAAGGATCTACATCGACCGAAGGTGAACCCAGACAACCCCAACCTCGGTCGGAAGCTGAACCTAGAAGGAATCCAGTACCTAACCATCGACCACCCCGATGTGGCATAGATTTTGACTAGCATATATACTGATGAATTGTAAATTATATCATTTAAATTAATATAAGTTATTTTGAATCCTTTTTTGTACACTATCTGATTTTTGTACCATTAAACCTAATCAAAATTCGAATTTACCTTGAATATTTTCACATAGCATTATAATAAGATTTAATTTGAGCAGAAATATCAAATGTTTTTGTTTAAAATTCACATGAACAAATATTAAATTTATTTTGGATTAACAATGGCTAACAATTCCCATAAAGACATATTATAATGTTTAACTTAGATGTGGATAGGACAGCATTGTATGACCCAGGTTTCTACACCACCACATAACCTCTATTGGTTTGAACGCTCTTGAATATCCATGTTGTCATGTATTTAGGTTGAGCACAGTTGACCTTTTGGTTTGCGACACAAATATTTATCGGGTAACAACTTAAATGGAGCAAGTGATACAAGAGGCCACTTACGTTTATCTGGGACCTGTGGGAATACTTGTCTCCACATGTTGTACGAGTTTTCTAATTTGTACACTTCTTCGACAAAGCCCAGTGGATAAAATGGAGATTCATACAACCTGCAATTGCATTAGCGTATGGATAATGAAGTGCGTCAAATATCCTACAGCCGGAAGTCCTATTTCTCAGGTGGACCCCGTACACCCCTAGCAATACCTTGGTTTAACCTGTCGAACTCTGTCACCCGAAACCATAGGTCGCCGTGCAAGTGACAAACTGCGTGCATGTAGTTTGCTCGTGCCTTACCATTATTAATTTTTTCCACTACCAACGGGCACCATACATGGGCTCCTTGCAATTGCCTGGCATAACTCACTGCTCGCTTTGTGAACACTTTCTCCAGATGGAAGTATATCTCTTTCACAACTGCAATCATCGGCAAATGACATGTGTAACATCTTGAATTTTTGGGCCTATGCCTTTAATGGGTGAATATGTTTAATATGTTAATTTAAGTAATAGGGGTCCAAATTGGGCTCAGAATTAGGTAAAGGCCTTGGTTAAATTATTAGATTGGGCATTATAGAGTTAAAAGAGTGGTAATTATGTTTAAAATACCAACGTGGGCTTGTGGCCCAACAAAAGGTGCTAAGGGAATTAGAAGGTGACGCCACACACAAGGAGTTAGGGGCCCAAAATTTAAGGAGCTAGGGGCCCAAAATTTAGGTTTAATGAAGCTCAAATCTTTTAATTTAAGTGAGTTAAATTTCGGCATTAAGACTTGATGAGGTGGACGGCTACAAGGCTTAAAAATAGGAAGATATATTTGGATTTTACAATTGATAATATAGAAGATAAAAAGGAGAAAAGATAGGAGACTATCTACAAGGAGAGTGATGGCTAAAAATCCACCACTGAGAGGAGTAAAGAAATCGGCTACTGCATGGCAAAGGGGTGCCAAATTTTCCCTTTTATTTAGCTTGAATTTTAATTAATTAGGAAGGGCGTTTTCGATTTTATACAGGAGGTGCCGAAAATCCTATAAATAGGGGGGATAGCTCCTTGATTCTGACACTTAAAACCCTAATTCTCTTCTCATTCCTTGTGCCGAAAATCCCTAGCCTCTTCCTCTCCAATTTCTCTTCTTCAATTTCTTCAAAATCTGAAACCTTTTCTCCATTCTTCTTTCCCTTGTGCGATTTGTCTAAAAAGCCGAAATCTCTATAGTTTTTCTTTATTCATCCAATTTGTGAGTTCAATCTATTCTTCTGGCATTTAAAATCTATTACTTTGGCATTGTCGAATCCTCTTTCTAGTGCTAGCCGAAATTGTAACACCCCAAACCCGGCCCAAACACTACGACTGAATTTGGTGTGCTACAGAGAAAGTATTTTTGAAAATCCCTTTAAGCCGAATTAACTTTTTGATAGAAGATAGTTTCCGATTTAAAACACTTGAGGTGCATAAAAAAAACATACTTAGGTTTATTTAAAAAAAATATTCATTAAGTCAGATTGTTACCGATTCAGGTGTGCCCGATGGCACGATAAAACATTTTGCGATTAAATTTTAGAAAACAAGTGTACTTAATTTAATGTTAAGAAAGAGTTTAAACAAATTAATCCAAGACATAGAATAATAAAAATATATCTAGGAGGCCTTATTACAACTTAATTAAAATAAAACCAACATTAAAATAAAATAAAACAAAATCCAAGTTCATCTAATTAAAATTCCACTGCATGGCCACCTCGAGTCCATCCGGCTCCATCTCCGCGATCTACTCATCTGCAAAATGTTAAGGGAAGGGGTGAGTCACCAAGACTCAGTGTGTAAATCCCCCACCCGAAAAATACATCTCATACACAATTCATTAATAAACATGCTCATGCAACCCAACTAGCCATCCATATTCCTTTCCTACCCCGTGTGGTCAAAACCACTGATGACTTAGAGTCACAATTTAAATGATGGGGCCAACCCATCGTTTGGTCAAAACCACTGATGACCATAGGTCACAATTTATCAAGTCTGGTCAAAACCACTAGTGGTACCAAACCACTGGGACTTAGTCGCAAATTATCAATCGGTGTGGTCAAAACCACTGATGACCATAGGTCACAAATAATCTGATGGGGCCAACCCATCTTGTGGTCAAAACCACTTTGGCGCATATCCATAAAATTATCCTCCTCTCATCAATCCCACCATCACATGCTTATATATCAATTATCATATGTCATGGCATAATATTTAACATCATGTGATGGCATGCAAATCATATATCAACAATCACAAGTTAGGGGACTTACCCGGAATCCATGCTTAGCCATAAGCAAAACACTACCAAAAGGTGAATAACAACAACAACAATAATCATGTAAATTAATAAAGTGTGTAGTGAGTTCTTACACACCTGTTACTATCGTAATTCCTAGATCTCGAAACTCCGATCTACAACGCTAGATCTTGACCTTACACGTCCTTTGAATACTAACCACCTTACGATATGTACATCCGTTTCACTTCCCACCACTTATCTTAGGGGAATAAATCCCGAAAGCTTTCCCTAATGGTTATGGCTTCCCTACAATCGCTTTAATCGTATTAGTAAAAATCATAAGCCATAACTTTAATTTTAAAGGAGAGGATTACCCCTTACCACACTTATTGAAAATCGGCAGCACCCTTTTCCTCAAGGGAGATTCGGCCTAAGCACAATTGGAGGGCTAGAATTTTCTACTCAAGAAAGGAGGTAGATTCGGCTAGAAAGGAAGCAAGAGAAGCTGGAAGTTTTGAAAAAAAAAATTTAGCTAAAAGACAAGGGAGAATCCGGCAGCACAATGAAGAGGAAAAGAAGAAAAGAATTTGCTGGAATTTTTTTGGGCACTTCTTGCTATACAAAACTGAATGGGGATGGCCTTAATGAGTCCTCCATTCGGCCAACTTCCCCCCCTTTTGCTGATAATTTCAGTTTTTAATTATCAAAGATAATGCATGATTTATCTCTCAAGAATTCAAAAGCAAATAGACCACTAATAACTCCCCTATTTCCAGCTGAATATGAGCCAAAAATAGCTCTCCCTTATCACCTCTTTAATAAATAAAGATAAAAATAAAAAAATAATAAAAACCCCACTCCTTCAGCCAAATAACAACAAGGTCCATTGTTATCAAATTAGGTCCCACGTGCAGGCCATGACCCCCTCTTCATGACGTCAAAAATAAAAACCCCACTGCTGCTTCTTTGGTTCGAACCCAGGACCTACTGCCGCAGCCCTCTCTTCCAACGCCCCATGCCATTTCTCCCATTAGACTTTCATGTCAAATAACCCCCTTCATTTATTTATAAGACCTTCTTCTCGGCCCTCTTTCTTTTACCGCAAAAAGCCCAAAATAAAATGCTCCTTGCGTCCCTTACGTCTCGAACCCGAGACCTGCCACTTCTAAACTCTTAGGTGGCGCCCCAAGCCACTCCAACCACCTGGACTTTCATGCTCAAACCTTGCCTGAAATTTCTTTAAAGCCCTCTTCACTTTAACGCCCCAAAGACCCAAAAGAGAAAAAAAAACATTTTCCCCCTTGTAACTTTTAAGAATCGAACCCAAGACCTCCCTTGCAACACCTTTTGGCGCACCAAGCCAATTGTACCCAGCCCATTCTTTGTCATATTTCGCCCAAAATTTTATTTAAGCCCTATCTCACCTAGCTCCCCCCTTTTAGGTACTAAAAAAAAAATTTTAACACTAAGTCAGACCTAGCTCGGGTTTAATTCTGGACCTTAGAACATGCCAAATAAATCATAATATTTATTTCTTCAAGCACACACACATGGAAACAAATAATTAAATTTTCAAACACCCCTAATTCAGGATGTTACAGAAATCCCTGTGTTAAGGTAAATGTCGACTTCTGCTAGTTTCTCATATTCTATTCCAGTTTTTAAAAGGCAAAAGCTGAAAAAGCTAATAGTTTAATTGTTCTATGTTGGGCGGCATTTCAGGATTTGAAGGAAACTTGGTTGACTAGATCTAAAAGCCTAAAATCATTAGTCTCCATTTTCAGGATTTTAAGGTAAGAAGATTTCCCTAGATTTCTATTAGATTTGTTCATTGGATACAAGATCTTAACTGTATAATGAGGATTAACGATTAAATATTGTGATAGTAGCTCTGAAAAGGATTTGTGATGGAATTAAAGGTGGCCATGTAAAAGAACATTTGGATTTAGCAAAAAGACTTTAGTTCATTATTTTATATTTTTATTTAATGGGTTTAAAATCTCGTTGTAATAAGGCCATAGGCCACTAGACTATTGTTTATGTTTTTGGGTTTATGTTGGGTTTTATTATTAGACTTTTTAAATTATGATTTAAAAATTAAAATAAGACATGTACAAGATTTTGGTTTTTATTTAAAATTCACCAAGGCAATTTATATCTCTATATCTTATACGAACTTAATATAGTTTTCGGTAAAAATATTTAAACCTGATAATCGTTTTTCTAAAAGTGCCACATCTTTTTGTAAAATCACTCAAGTGACATACCAGATCCGGTTGTAGTGTTTGGGCCGGGTTTAGGGTGTTACAACATGTTCCCTTTGAAACAGAATTGATGCATTCCGTCAGGTTCAATGTTAAGTGGCCATATTGTAACCTGCCGTCGTATGCTTGTGTCCACTGTTCGAATGGTATGTTTTCGAGATATGTTGCCCCTGCCGAGTTAGTTGACTGTAATATTGCCAACATCTCACGAAAATGATCCTTCATGATCTCATACCCTATCAATATATGTGCATAGCGACGATTATACCAAAAAGTATAAAAATACAAACCAAATATTAAAAACCAAATAATACTGGTGGCAATCAGATACCAATGTTCATCACTTGTCGTCGCTCAATAGATGAAACTCTCATTGCAATAGATTCGAAGATTTTTCGCCTAATTCTTTTACAAAGTTCTGTCAACTCTATGTTCTGGTTAAAAGCCAGTCACGTTGTGTTCTTTGATAAAAAAGTCATGCCCTTCTCAGTGTCACAAACCTCATTGTCGTAATAAATAATAGCATTAAATCGTCCACTCATTTTCAACCAATTTATTTGTTGATAGAAATTCGAAACACAAAAAATCAAAACATTATGCAATAAATATTATGCTTCATATAAATATTAACACAAAAAATAAACTTATACCTTTAACCCCAACATCTGTTCTTCTAAACTTCTATTTTTCTGAACTTCTTCAATTTCTATTACTCCAACTTATACCATTAGCAGATAGTGAGGGTTGAGATTTGTAGAAGAAAAACACTCCAAGCAGGACGTACTATCAGAAGCATCACTAAAAAGGGCATCCAGTTGGAAGAATTTTCAATACTTTTGCTAACAGTGCATCCTGATTGGAGTGTTTTTCCTCTACAAACCTCAACCCTACTATTTGGGGCATTTTTCACAAACCCATCCCGAGAATCCCGGGATATTTTTTCCAAACCATCTCATCAAATTTATTTTCTCAAAAGTAGTAGTAATAAAAAAAGAGTCTAGTTGGAAGCGTTTTCAATACTTTTGCTAACTGTGCATTCTACTTAGAGCATTACCTTAAAAACATAACTTTAAAATATACATCTCATACATCAATATAATCATAGCATAAATCATTCATTACGTGCGTGACCTCCCTTAACCGAGCACTCAAGGCCCTACAAATATAATGGAAACAATTCAGGACTAAATTGGAATCAATCAAAAATTTCATGAAAAAGTTAAAAAATTTGGGTTGCAGTGGTCACACGGCCGTGTGACTTACATGGTTGAGACACACGTCCGTGTCTCAGGCCATGTAACAATCGAAATAGGGACACACGGTCATGTCCTAGCCCGTGTTAATGCCCGTACAACTTTCCAAGTTGGGTCACACTGCCAAGGCATATACCCGTGTGCCAGGCTGTGTTACTTTCAAAATGGCCAAAAATAGAAAATCCTATTTTAGTTTATTTTAATTTTAATTATTTTAATTTTTAATTATTTTAGATTTTATATTAAATTAATTTAGGCTATTTTTAGTAAACCTCATGTATATAAATAAGGGCTTTTTGTTCTTAGAAAATCATCAATCAATTACTTCTTTCCGATTCCTATTTGAAGTTTTATTTCTCTCTTTGTCTTTTCCTATTTCAATTTAGAATAGAATTTCTTTTTTTTTCCTTCAAGTTGGCGTCAAGTATTCTGCCTATTTCCATTCCAATTGCTTGTTTTTCCAAAATTGGTTTAATTGCCTTCCAGCCCCTTTTCATTTCTAATTTCCATTATCCTTTACACAAAGCCAAATTACATTCCACAACTTTCAAGCATGATTCATGCCACACTAAACCCCTTTCAGCTTTAAGCCGGTGTTAATCCCGTCAAAAACCCGTGAGTTATGAACTCAAGCTATTTAACCCCCAATTTTCAATATTTATTCTTTCTCCTGATTAAGAGTATGAATTCGTCAACTCACAAAGTTAAGTCAGTGCTAAGTCATAAAAGACGTCGTTTGAGTTAGTGTGACTAGACGTATAGTTGGGATTTCGAAAGGATCGATTGTCTGATTGGTTTTCCGTGAACACATTGGCATGCGAAGTGGGGATTGCTCTTTGGTTCCATCAAGGGAAGTAGTAACCAGATTTAAATGACCCAAACACTTGAGGGCATTGGTTCGAGCTAGGCTCTTCTAGACACAAAGCTACCGAAGTTTTAAACCACGAACGTTTCGTAGGTTGCTCGATCGATAAGGGTTAGTTATAGGATGTTCCATAACTAATTTACACAAGGAAGAGTTGGTGTCTGAGGCGTCCTTGGTAGCTATAACTAGCTTATTGTAAAGAGGAGTTCATCTAATTTCGAGGATCGGCTGAAAGACGGAGAAACATGTGCTTAAGGCTGAGGTAAATTTATTTGATTTTTCTTCAGATTACTTCATTGTTTTTTTTTATTTCATCTTTTACTTTTTATGTTTTTTCCTCTGTTTATTTCAGGTTTCATATTTTATTCCCCCAAACTTCGTGGGCACGGACCCTACTCCCTATAATGCGTAAATTTGCAAATTAGGTGTAGGATTATATTAGTGGAATCGACAGCCATCAGTTTTGGCACCGTTGCCGGGGACTGGCAACACTTATAATTGTTTAAATCGTCTTCATGACCAGATCTTCATCTGAAGATCTCGAATACGACCTAGAGATCAAAAAATCGGCACGAGGGCGACGCAAAAAGACGGAAGCTCTTAAACGTGCAAGCAGAGTAGAAGTTGAACTAGGACAAGGGATCCTAGAATCCCACATCGAAAGTTTGAGCGAAGTAATTCGTGCAGAGGCAATTCGACGTGGGGAATAAGTCGAAGTGGTTAAACCTGAGACTGAACCACTTTTTGAAACAAAAAGCAACCTTGGTAAACCAGAAAGAATGGCAAACCGAACCATTCGTGAACTAGCCGCTGCTCCCAACGAGCAGACACCGTTATGCATCAACTATCCAACTGTAAGAACCCCTTTCAAGTTGAAGTCGGGCTTGATTCACCTTTTGCCCACTTTTCAAGGCTTGAAGAACGAATATCCACACACTCACTTGAGAGAATTCCACATGGTCTGCTCAAGCATGAAACCTCAAGGAGTAACCGAAGATGAAATCAAACTTCGGGCCTTTCCTTTTCCTTTAGTTGATATAGCAAGAGAATGGTTATTTTACTTACCCCCGGTTCTATCATAACGTGGGATGACTTATCTCGTGTATTTCTTGACAGATTCTTTCCAGTATCGCGAGCAGCTGAACTTAGAAGGGACATAGTGGGAATTCACCAAATGGAGAGTGAATCGCTCAACGACTATTGGGAGCGGTACAAAAAACTGTGTGCAAACTGTCCTCAACACGGGTTGACTGAACAATCACTTCTTCAAAATTTCTACGAGAGTTTGCTCCCTATGGAAATGAAGATGATTGATGCTGCTAGTGGAGGGGCATGTAACACCCCTTACCCGAAACCCTTGCCGGAATCGAGTACGTGGCATTACTAGACTTGACTATTAACTCGGGGTGTAAGATTTTAAAGCTGTCCAACTGCATCATGCTGACTAAATCGACCATAACTCGAGTTACAAAACTCGAAATTTAGATCCGTAAATTTTCCTTGAAACTAGACTCATATAACTTTTCACCATAATGTTTCCATAATTTTTCATGTGGCCAATTAGTACAGTTTATTCATCAAATTTACCCTTATTACACTGCTTGACAATTCTGGCCTGTCTCTACAAAAATACAGTTATCTCATTGCACAAATTTCCTATAATGTTCTTGTGTATACCAATGAAAAATAGACTCATTAAGGGTTCTACACATATAAACCATGCTTCTTAATTATTTTTTTACAATATTTGACAATTTTTCCAAAACAGAACAGTGACTCACGAATTCATTCAGAGCAGGTCTCACTAAAACTTAATTATCTCATAATATATAAATCTTTTACCTACTCTGTTTCTTTCATGTAAAAATAGACACAATAAGGTTTAATTTCATATCTCATTAACCTTCTAATTCAATATGCCCTATTTTTGGTGATTTTTCTAACTCACATCACTGCTGCTACTACAAGCTGTTTTGTTGCATTTTATGAAAGACTAGCTTCTAACCGAACCTACCTACATCCCTAATTCAAGGATTCATTTCGTATACAAACATTTCCTTAACAAAAACGATTAAACTTTGATTAAGAATACATAAACATTTCCATCATGAACCAACATACATATCAAGACACAACAGCGTACTTAACTAAAAATTTAGCCATATTCGCATGGCTATTATATACATGAACCTTAAGATCTCATCAAACAAAGACCAAGTATTTCCTATACATGCCTTTGTTTATAACCAAAATGAAAGAGTACCCAAAATGTAGATTGATAGTGTGAGCGACTTTCCGAACGATCCCGACGAGCTTGTAGCTTGCACCTAATCTATAAAACAGAGGAAACATTTCACACGATAAGCTTGCTAGCTTAGTAAGTCCTAATTTCATAAAAATAACATTTGAATTTCAACAATTAAATTACTATAATTCAACTTGTGGACTTGTACTCATACTTATTTTCAAACTTTAATTTTCATACCCATATTAACAAGTATGAATTCGTAGAAACGATATCTCTTCACCCACATGCTTATGATCAAAATACTTGTTTATAAACCAACCTTTCGAAACCCAAAATGTCATCGTATAATCATAGGTATATGCATTTATATACTTAAATATGTCAATTACTATAACATGGCATCAATTACACAACCACTCATGTGGCCGAATATGCCTAGTCATGTATCCTCATATTAGAAGACCAAGATACAACAATCATATCATTCATTAGTAAAGCCGAGAACACATATTATAACCATATATATATGTATATATTCCACACTCGTAATACATGCCATTTGTAATAAATTACTGATTCTCCTTGTCTTATATAAGTAAGAAATTCATTCCTACTTCACATACTCACCTGAGCCGTTAACTCGATAAGTTTGCTTTAATTCGCCTTGAACATAAATTTCGGTTTCTATTTTGTAAAATACATCTCCGGCATCAAGCCTGCTAGGCGTAAAAGCCCGATAAGTAACACCGGCACAAGGCCTGCGCCCGATAAGTAACACCGGCACAAGGCCTGCGCCCGATAAGTAACACTGGCACAAGGCCTGCTAGGCTTAAAAGCTCGATAAGTAACACTGGCACAAGGCCTGCTAGGCTTAAAAGCCCGATTTAAATCACCGGCACAAGGACTGCTAGGCGTAAAAGCCCGAGTCGTGTCAATACAGTTAAACATTCCCAACAATTCCAATCACTTACTCAACATAATTCATCAACCAAATATGTCAATATACATTCGGCCATAAGGTAAATGGATACTAAAATTTATCAATTTTTATTTCATATTCCTTTCGAATATCTAATCAAACATACTTGATCACTTCACATATAACAAAACAATTTCAAATTCACTACCATAATTCACATTCGGCAATTTCCACATTTCTATCCTAAAAATGTAAATTTTCAACTTTTAATAGATTCGAAATTAGTCCCTTGACATGTATTAACTTAAGGACTTACCTCGGTTGTCAATAGTCCGTATGAATCTGGCTATTCGAGAACCTTCGTCTTTCCCGGTCTAATTCGCTTTTTCTTTGCTCTTGATCTAAAACACATTAAAATTTAGCTCATTTAATTGCATTTCATCTCAAATTAGTCCCAAAACACACAAATGGGCAATTTACAATTTTGCCCCTAATGTTTTCCATTTTTACAATTTGGTCCAATTTACACAAAACTCAAAATATGCAAAATTTCCTAACACTATAGCTAGGCCGAACCTTCCCCATAGCCATGGGTGTCCATGCATTACATTTATTTGACATTTTAATCCTTCACAATTTTATTCTTTTCAATTTAGCCCTATATACTCAATCACCAAAAACTCCAATACAAAACTTGTAAATCTTTATCATACATTTAATCTAAGACCATCAATCATCAAAACTATCCAAGCATGTTAATGGCCGAATCCTATATACATAGTATTTTCAAAAATTTAGACATGGGTCAGGTAATACACGAAGCAACGATCTCAAAAACGTAAAAATTATCAAGAACCGAAAACCGACCATACCTTAATCAAGCTTCTTATCTAGCCGAAAATCAGGCTTCAACCATGGAGTTTCTAGCTCCTACATTCGGCCAAGGAAGAAGAACAAGGTATGTTCTCTTTCTTCCCACTTATTTTCATTATTTAATGTTATATTAACACATATAATTTACCTTATTTACTAATATATTAACATAACATATAATAGGCTAAAATAACATATAATTTGAAATTAGAAAGGCCCATTGCCGTTTCCCTTGTTGTACATGGGCTAATTGCCCTTTTAGTACACCCACTTAAAAAGCCACAATCAAATTAGTACCTTACTCTCTAGCATACAATTACGCTTTTCTCGATTAAATCCTTTTTATCAAATTAAGCACTTAAACGATAAAATTTTTCTATGAAACTTTCACACATTTTCATTCACATATAATAGACATGAAATAAATTATTAGAACATTTCTCAGGCTCGAATTTGTGGTCCCGAAACCACCGTTCCGATTTGGGTCAAATTTGGTCTGTTACAGGGCATTTGTCAATATGACCCCTCAAAGGGCAAGAGAACTAATGTCCACCATGGCGGCAAATTCTCAACAGTATCAGCCGAATTTGGAACCCACAAGATGAGTTAATGGGGTAAATGTTTCATCCTTAGAAGATAAATTGGATAAGCTTACTAATGTTGTTCAATCTTTGCTTACAGAAAAAAAGAATCTGACCCAATTGTGTGGAATTTGTACTACGTCTGAACATCCGACGAATCCATGCCCAATCCTTAACGACAATTCAACGGCACATGTTGATGTTATCGGAGATTTTTCAGGACCTCCGCAAAGATGCTATGATCCTTTCTCCAACACTTACAATCCCAGGTGGAAGGATCATCCCAACTTGAATTACAGAGCTAATCCCCGATATAATCAATCATACCAACCGAGACTTCTGTAACCACCACAAAACAACACAAGCCGAGCACATCTCTAGAAGCTGTTGTGGAAAGACTTGCCGCCGATGCTGTAAAATATCAATAGAGGACAGATGCATCAATACAAGAGTTAACTAATCAAGTTAGTAAACTCTTGATTAGCAATTAATCGCTTGGAGTCTCAAGGTAAGCTACCATCCCAAACTGAGCCGAATCCTTGAAACAATGTAAGTGCTATGACGTTAAGGAGTGGGAAGGTTTTGGAGCCCGTACCTGGCATGAGTCGTGCCCGCAACACTGGTCGAGATGATAAGAAACTTGACAAAAAGCTCCGGTGGAGTCAATACCACAAAAATCATTTGCAGTACCATCTCCGTTTCCTGGAAGACTAGTCCAATGTAAGAAGGAGCGAGAAGAGAAGGAGATCCTCGACACCTTTCAAAAGGTAGAAATCAACATACCTCTTATTGATGCAATCAAACAAATTCCACAATATGCAAAATTCTTAAAAGAATTATGCACAAGTAAGAGGAAGCTCTTGGGCAATGAAAAGGTGAGTGTCGGAGAAAATGTCTTCGCTGTTTTACAAAGGAAAATACCACCTAAATGTAAGGACCAAGGTATGTTTTCCATATCTTGCAAAATAGGTAGTGTCAGTATTAAAAAGCCATGTGTGACTTAGGCGCATCAATTAATGTTATGCCTTTGTCAATTTATAAGCTACTTAATACGAGTCTTTTAAAGGAAACAAGTGTAATTATTCAGCTTACAGATAGATCCATAGTGCATCCAGAAGAAGTGTTGGAGGACGTTCTTGTTAAGGTAAACGAGCTGCTATTTCCTGCAGACTTCTACATTATCGACTTGGAGAATGACAACTCGGCCAATTCGTCTGAGATACTTCTTGGGAGACCATTCTTGAGTACTGCACGAATGAAAATTGACGTTTGGAGTGGAACACTTACCATGGAATTTGATGGTGAAATGGTTAGGTTTAATGTTTATGATGATATGGGACATCCTAGTGATAAGTTACAAACTTGCCTTGCAGGAATGTTGATCTTGATGTTAAGCAAGAGGAATTATTGATAATCCAAAAACGAATACTTGAAGCTGTCATGAAAGCCTTGAAATTAGAGTTGAAATCTGTAACATCCAGGATTTAGGGGTTATGCGGTTAACTCATAATTCATGTGCTAGTGGGCTTGGTGTGTGCCTGGATGTGTTTTAGGGGTTTTGAAAACCCTAGGATGTAGGAAAGTGCCTTAGAAAAATATTCGACTTTAAGCTTAGAAATGGGAGCTACGGGAGTTAGGCCTTAAAGGAATAAATGGTGGAGTTTAGGACACAAGGAACCATGTGGTAAAGTGGCATGGAGACGCAAGGGTGCAAGGGGGGAAGGTTACGTCAAAAGGGGCTTCAGGAGGAAGGAGGTTCGAGTTGCAGAGGAAGCATTATTCGGTTTTATTTTGCTGCAAGGAGAAGAGGTGTTGGATGGCAATGGGGCACTGAATGGATGAGTATGGATCAAGTCCATTCTTTTGAAAAATTCGGCTATAAGGAAAGGGATAAGTGTTGACTCATTTAATTTATTTTGAATGAGTGTGGAAGAGGAAAAATAGGAGCAAAATAAGGGATATGAGAGGAGAAAGGGTGGTGGCCAAACATGGGACTCTAGGGAGGTGTATATTCGGCCTTGGGAGTGTTGTAGGAGTGAGTGCCGTAATTTAGACCTCTCTTTTCTCTCTTAGTGCCGTTCTTTCTCTTGTGCAAAAGTCATCTAGTTTCGGCTTCCTTACTCTTTTGGCTTGTGACCGAAACTTCAAAGACCATTAAGGTCCCTAGCGTTTCCTTCTCCTTCCCTATTTGTTTCTTGGCCGAGTCTATATCTCTTTCCCAACTTCCTTCTTTTCTTTTGGTTAGCCAAACCTTATAGCCTCATTCTCTTCTCTTTTTCTTTTTCTGTTCATTCGCATCATCTTCCCCGAGACCATTCTTTTCTTGTTGTGTCTCTAAAGCCGAATCTATAGGGGTAGTGCAGTTGACTACTCTCTTTTAGTCTCCGCAAGTAATGTGGGTGGTAAGTATTTCTTCCTTAGCAATCGGGTTCCCTTCTTTCTCTTTTGGTGTGCCGAAATCAAGGGTTGGCCTTGATTTCTAGGGATGGCCGAATGTTCTTAAGGTCATAATATTGTATTTCTTTGTTTGTAGCTAGCGTGAAGGAGCATTAAGGGATCCTTTTGGGCTCGATTCATCAAGGTAAGGCAGTAGTGGTATTCGGCCAAGGGGCCACATATTTCTTTATGTCTTTAAAGTGGAGACCGAAACTAACATGGATTCATTTAAGGTTTTCGGTAGGCTTGTAGGTGCAAACGTGTGATTCCGGGATTCGATCAGTTGAGGTAGGATGATGGTAGTGGTAGGCCGAAGGCCATTATTTATGCTTTTTGGTATAGAAGTTGATCCTAACAGTTGATTAGTAAGGATTTCGACAACTTCAGGAACAAGCAAAAGTTTCAGGATTTAGATAAGCAAGGTAAGTGGGTTATGGTATTCGGCCATAGGCCATTTTGTCTATTAGTGATGACCGACTCTGACTATGGTTATTTAGGGGTAAATCGACAGAAGTAAGCAGGAGCCTTCAGGATTCAAGATTGTTTCAGTAAGGGTACTCTATAAGTTCGGATTTAGTTGTTTGACTATAACGTTAGTAACTAACCGGATGTGCTGATTAAGATATCATTGATGGATGCGAGTGCCAGTCAAGGGGAGAAAGGGGTAGTCCCTATCCCTAAGTTTAAGAAGAGATCAGTCTTTGCAGTACGGGATTGGCCATCGGGGTGTGGGCCAGCAGCAGGGCAAGATTATAGGCAAATAGCGGTAGTTACGATTAGTGACAGCATCGGTATTGAGAGCGTAGTACTTCAGGTTATCAGGTGTGTGATTAATCCGCAGTTTTCCAGTTGTATGTTATATTTGTATGTGTTATGTGTATATTGACAAGTGCAGTGGCAATACTGAGATGGTTACCCTAAAAAGGGGTACGATAACCAGGTCAGTGTTAATTACTGATGAGACTGTGATTATACCGGTAAAAAAAATATGATTGTATGTCGAATAACATGATTCATGCATTATTCATCATGATACTATCGTATGCTGCATGTGCATGGTGTGGGATTGAATATATGAAAGAAGGACAGGGTGTACTTTATGTACGTGGTTTAGTGATGGCTACAAGCCTCACGTGAATCGATGAGTGGCTTTGTGCCTCATCGAGGTTGGTATCGGCTTTGTGCCATATCATGGTTGGTGATGGCTATGTGCCTCATCGTGGTTTGATGCTAGCTACGAGCTACATCGTGGATTGGCGCTGACTGAGGTCGCGTTGTGGATTATTTGTGATTTATTTCACGTGGAAGGCATTGATTGCCAAATTGGTGTGTAGAGGTTGGAGGGTTGATTTAGTAATCCCCTGGTGTGTGGTGGCTGGATACGGGGGTCCGTAGAGGATGGACCCTAGGCTGGGTTAGGTGCACTTTGCATAATCATGCGTGGTATGTGGATTGGTGTGGATATGGGCCAAGCCCATTTGTGGACTCATGTGGATTAATTGCCTTATTATCTGATATGTGGTTTGGTGTGGTTATGGGCTAAGCCCATGTGTGGAAATCTGTGGACTAATTACACACTGAGTCTGTTTGACTCACCCAAATTTTTACCAAACATCGCAGGTGATACATGATGCTTGGACCAGGCTGGAGCGGATAGGAGGTGGCCATGCAGAAGATGTTTCTACTTATTTCAAGCACTTTATGTTTTCAGTATTCTTGGATATTTATTTGATGTAATAATGGCCATTTAAAGTATTTGGAAACTTTATTTATGATTTTGAAGTTATATTATTATTCTAAAACTGGAAATGATTTTAGGAATCGATTTATATTATAAGAACCTATATTAAAGTTTTAAATCCGGGAATTTGTAATAACATAATTTTACCTAGAATTTTAAACATACCATGTTTTATAAATGACAGCAAACTATTATGTTTTTACCCTTATGTCAAACTCTTTTCAAACGTTTTTCCTAAGTAGCATTCTGAATTCGACCGTGGTGTTTGGGCCGGGTTTGGGGTGTTACAAAATCATTTCTAGAATGTACAAGTATTCCGACAGAGAAAAATGCAAACTTGAATGAAGAAGCTCAAAGACTCCTCAATCCACTAATGATAGAGGAACTCGGGAAAGGCTTCAAAGATAGTAGAAAAAGGTCGAAACCTTTCTGCAAGGACATCCAAGTGCATAAGATGGAGAAATTAATTCTCAATAAGCCAAACAGATAACATTTAAGGTCATCGAGCTAACGACGTTAAACAAAAGTGCTTTTTGGGAGGCAACCCAAATTTCTTTTCATTTATTTAATTCAGTTGATTTGATATTTCTAAGAACATAATGGAGATCATGAATTTTTTTTGAAAGTCGGATGATAGTGATAACGCGTGCACGACATGCTAATTTGGTGACAAATAATAGCAGTACTGACGCTGCTGAAGGTGCGAGCCCACCCGACTCGCCTAACGAATGTGTTTGATAGCCCCGAGACAATCAACGCAACAGACGCAGTCGTACAAACACTATTCCTACCGAAATCGAACATGATATGACGCCATCTGACAGCACTCACTCCCGGTCTGTAAGCTAATCAATTTTCACACTCTTTATCCTTTAGATATTCATGATGCTGTTCTTAATTATTTTGATGCTATTGGTTGGAATTTATTTGCTAATATTTCCTGTAATGTATATTATGAATCGTTATATGAATTCTACACCACATTTAGCTTCGATATAAATGCATTGCGAACTGTTGAAACACAGAACATTGTATGTTTTCGTTTGCTTGGGAAGGACTTTCGGATGTCAATTTCTGAATTTAACATTGCCATGGGTTTCATCGACCCTGATGATATTTAATCTGATTCCTATCATTCTCCTCTGTTAGATGTTCCGAGCAACTTTGATGCTCAATAGGTTTATTGTGTTTTAACTAATTCTAATCAACTTTGTAATCCGAAGACCACAAAAGACTTATTGGTGCATGAACCTGCTTTGAGATATATACACCGATTTTTAGCATTTAGTTTTTCAGGTAGAAATGACTCGTCATCTGGTCTGACTAAGACTGAATTGTTCTTTTTGTGGTGCATGCATTCGGGTTTTAAAGTTAATTTAGGATATTGGTTTGCACGAAATTTTCATATCGTTTTGCGTTACAATCGTCCTCTTATACTTGGGTCATATATTTCGAATTTAACCTCTCGACTTTTTCAACCTGGAATTGATTTCTCAACCTTAACATGTGCATATAGTATGGACAACCTAGATAAATATTGTTTGGATTCTATGGGATTGCTTGACGGCACCCCTACTTCGTGTTATTTTGTTCCTCCAGGTACACGGACTACTCGCGAAAATATGGTTTTTCGCCAACGTCCCCACATCAATACTAGAGAGCAAGAGGAACAATCTCTATCTGTGGAGGCACATTTAGGGTGAATCGAGGCGAGACTTGGACCAATGGAAAATCCAGTCTCTATAATCCTTGATATCCTACAAAGCCGTTACCCCCAACATCGACAAAATCATTGCGGACACATAGGGAGTACTCTAAACTTTTCATTTTACTTGTCATTTGAGCTACTGTTTTTCTTTTCTATTATATGATGCATGCTTGAGGACAAGCATAGAATAAGTAGGGGGGATTAATATAGTAAGTATGCATGGATGGTTTATTGATTTTTGCTACATGTTTCTCTTTTGCATATGCTCAATCTTGCATTGAATTCATTCAATAGTTTATTTGACATTGAGCCTTTAATCTCATACTTAGTCAACTTGGACAATTGGGCAAATTTTTTGAATTTAAATGCTCAAGTATATAGATTAGTCGACATTTGTGTTTTAAGGTTGATATATGTAGCTAGATTTTTTTTAATTGATTGTTTGAAAAAGTATATATTTGCTTGTGCATTAATTGAAAAAAAATTATTAAATAAATAAATAAAGGCTCAAGTTATGAGTGAAAGTTTTGAAAACGTAACCGAATTGAGTAACCGGGGTGAGATGCTTGGGTTGTCATCTCATCTCGCGTAAAAAGGTTTGAGTGACAAGTCGATAACTTAATAACATTCCGCTAACAGAGCCTAATAATAATATTAATAAAGACTGTTTGAACTGAGTAACCTGGATAGGGTGCTTGGGTTGTCATCCTAGTTCGCGTAAAAAGGTTTGACCATGTCTAATTTATTTTTCTAAAACATAGTTAATTAATAATGCCTTACAAATTATTGGATTCAAATTCAATTTAATGAAATTATCTAGTTCGCACATTTCAAATTTTATAAAACTTGTTGATTAAACTATATCCTGAAGCATTTGTTTATTTTTTGCCTATGTTATTTGCATTGATTATGAATGTTGAAAAGAGGCTCGATTTTTAATAAATTGTAGAATTAATTCTAATGTTTGAAAGAACAACATGCCTGAGGACAAGCATGAGCTAAGTAAGGGGATTTGATAACATGATTATTTTGCATGGTTTCTTGTGTTTAATTCGGTTCATTTCTAAATCAATCCTTGCTAATTTAGTATTTTTATGATTTAATTCTTGTCAGGGATGCAATTGATCAAAAGCAAGTTGGAAAAGGCCAAATTGAAAGATGGAGGAAGCCAAGGACACATCAAATAATTTGACTTTGTAAAAAGCCAAAAATAGAAAATCCTATTTTAGTTTATTTTAATTTTAATTATTTTAATTTTTAATTATTTTAGATTTTATATTAAATTAATTTAGGCTATTTTTAGTAAACCCCTGTATACAAATAGGGCCTTTTTATTCTTAGAAAATCATCAATCAATTAGTTCTTTCCTATTCCTATTTGGAGTTTTATTTCTCTCTTTGTCTTTTCCTATTTCAATTTAGAATAGAATTTCCTTTTTTTTTTCCTTCAAGTTGGCGTCAAGTATTCTGCCTATTTCCATTCCAATTGTTTGTCTTTCCAAAATTGGTTTAATTGCCTTCCAGCCCCTTTTCCTTTCCAATTTCCATTATCCTTTATACAAAGCCAAATTACATTCCACAACTTTCAAGCATATTTAAATTCATGCCACACTAAACCCCTTTCATCTTTAAGCCGGTGTTAACCCCGTCAAAAACCCGTGAGTTACGAACCTGAGCTATTTAACACCCAATTTTCAATATTTATTATTTCTCCAGATTAAGAGTATGACTTCGTCAACTCACAAAGTCAAGTCAATGTTAAGTCAAAAAAGACGTCGTTTGAGTTACGTGGCTAGACGTACAGTTGGGATTTCGAAAGGATCGATTGTCTGATTGGTTTTCCATGAACACATTGGCATGCCAAGTGGGGATTGTTGTTTGGTTCCGTCAAGGGAAGTAGTAACCGGATTTAAATGTCCCAAACACTTGAGGGCATTGGTTCGAGCTATGCTCTTCTAGAATGCAAAGCTACTGGAGTTCTAAACCACGAACGTTTTGTAGGTTGTTCAATCGATAAGGGTTAGTTATAGGACATTCCATAACTAATTTACACAAGAAAGAGTTGGTGTCCGAGGCATCCTTGGTAGCTATAACTAGCTTATTGTAAAGAGGAGTTCATCTAATTTCGAGGATCGGTTCAAAGATGGAGAAATCCGTGCTTAAGGTTGAGCTAAATTTAATTGATTTTTCTTTAGATTACTTCATTGTTTTTTTTATTTCATCTTTTACTTTTTACGTTTTTTTCCTCTGTTTATTCCATGTTTCATATTTTATTCCCCCTAAACTTCGCAGGCACGACAACTGCCCAGACATAAATCTGGTCGAGATAGAAACAATTTTCAGTAAATCCAGTCTCTGTGGGATCGAACCTACTCCCTTGAAACACCCCTAACCCAGCCCACGAGCCTTGACCGGATCTAGCATGTTCCTGGAGTAAAACATTTCAAAACTTTGTTGGTTACTTTGGAAAATTTGGTTATTTTGAGGAGAAATCGATTGGAGTTGTGATTGCTTTGAAATCAGTGTCATTTTAAAAGTCTAGATTTTAATAAAACTTTATTCAAATATTTCAAAACTCGTAAGTTAAAAGAAATGCCGAGATGTTTAAAAGGTTACCTTTAAATTGAAAATCATTTGTGTTTAGGTGTCAAACCATTTAAGATAAATTTTTATTTTAAGAAAGTTATTTAATCTTGATTTGATATAAACTGTATCATACTTAAACAAATAAAATGCATGCATAAACAAACTAGTAGTAATGGCCTTATTACAACCGAAAATGACAAATAAATCCCGAAAATAAAGTAATAAGAAAAACGCAAATTCAACTGTTTGAAATCCCGAAAATGTTCAGCATGGCCACCACATAGTCTCCGCTGACCCGATCCATCTACTGAGCGTCACCTGAAAAGATATCCCACAACGGAGTGAGTCAAACAGACTCAATGTGTAACAACCAACACAAAGCCCCAACGATTCAGGCATATCAGATCATTCATATACATATAGCAAATATAGATAATGATGCAATCCCGAACCCAAACCTAGATAACCATCCATTACACATCACCCGTACCTGCCATCACACCGTGGGGATTACTAAATCGACCCTCCATCCGCTATACATCATCGAAGGCAGCCGCTGCAGACAACTTGCTCATCGCCCTTATAAATTTGTGGCATAGCCACCAGATAATATTATGTGACATAAGTCATCACATTAAGATTATGTGACCAAAGTCACCAAATATTGTGGTAAAAACCACCAGATCACTTCCCCTTTCACAATCACCCATATTCCCCATGTCATACAATTCATGCAAATGTAATGCTATATGCCTTATTCCATATTCATATCAATATTCACATATGTGCCATATTCCAAATGTTCAAAACATTTATTAACATAATGTTAAGGTTACGTACCTGAGTACTTTGTACCATTGTATGGTACCTTTAGCCATCTCTTTCACATTCTTAATAACACATGCATTAAAATAATACCATAAATCCTTTAAGACTTAAGGTAGGGCTACACACCTGGTTTACTAACGTGTTCACTGAAATCCCGAAAATCTCAATCTAATGCTCTAGATCTTTAGTTCCTACATTCGGCCAAGTACTAGATCACTTAACTGGTCAGTTCGGCTTTTGAACAAAATAAGAAATAGATCTGAGTCACCAAGTATGGCCTTAGCCGAATGTCATTTCTACTTACCTTGTGGATCTAAGTCTCGAAGTCTTCCTTGCTCCTAGTGATGTCGAAATCCCTATAGGTATATGTTAGATCCGATTTCAATACTTAATGGACACCATTAATGGCCTTCGGCCTAAGACTACTCTGGCTTACCTTAGATCTTGAGATCCCGAATGATCTCCTCTTTGTAGACGACAACTACCAAATCCCGAAGCCTCCTTCAAAGTTTCGACCAAGAACAATAATGGGATTAGAGTCCTAGTTTCGGTTAATCTAAAAGAAAAAGAGGAGAAGAACGATAGTTGATTCTTTACCCTCAATACAGAAGTCGACTGCTCCTTTGTTTGAACCCACAGAGATGTTCGGCAATGAAGGCTAGGTAGTGATCAACACGTTTCGGCTTTTGGAAAATTATGAAAAGAAGAAGAAAAAGGTGAAGTAATATTCGGCTAGCACAAGGGATATTTCGGCTTTTGATGCTATGAAGAAATCGGCTAGGCTTACTTGTGTTTTCGGTTTTGACAAAATGAAAGAGAAGAGAAGATTTACTAGAGAATTCGGCAGAGGCACAATGAAGAAGAAAGGATATGGCCTCACTTCTACCCTTTGGCCGAAAATACCACCAAAAGAGTCCCTTGGCTGGCCATCACACATCCCCTTCTTAAATTCCACATTTTTCTCCTTATTTTTCTCTTTATGACTCATTCGAAATAATTTAAAATAAATCAACATTTATCTCCTGAGCTTAGCCGAATTTTAAAAGAGGTTAACCACATCTAAAGCTCATCCCCTTGGTGTCACTATGCCATCCACCTCTGTCTATCCTTGCAGCAAAATAAAACTCCCCTTTTTGCTTCCCTTGCAGCTCGAACCTAGGCCTTTCTGACACTCCTTGTGGCTTCACTTACAGAGGCTTTAAGTGGCGCCTCCTTGCCACTTTAACAAGCCTATTTTTTGTGTCTAATTTCCTCTACAATTTCTCTTAAGGCCTATCAAGCTTAGCTCCCCTTTAAAACTTAAAATCACATAATTTCTAAGGCATTCTCCTACCTTGTAATATTCCTGAAATTCATAAAACACATTCAACATACACCTAGACATGCTACTTCAAACAATTAAGCATTAATGCATAAGCCATAAACCCCCCTTAAAATAATTTTGACCTCGAAATTACCTGGCTAAAATAAGTGAGGGTATTGCTGTCGCATTGCTTCTTCTGGCTCCCACGAAGCTTCTTCCGATCCATGATTACACCATAACACTTTGACCAGAGGAACTGATTTCCTCCGCAACACTTTCACATCTCACTCCAAAATCTGAATCGGCTCCTCCTCGTAGGACAAATCTGGCCTTAGCTCTACCTCTTCAACCGGTACTATGTGAGATGGATTCGATCGGTAACCATGTAGCATAGAAACATGGAATACATCGTGCATTTGCTTCAACTCCAGAGGCAACTGGCCCAACTCTCTTCAACACCCGATAAGGTCCTATAAACCTGGGACTTAACTATCCTTTGCGACCAAATCTCATCACCTTCTTCCAAGGTGAAACTTTAAGAAACACTTGATCTCCCACATCAAATTCTATTTCCTTCTGCTTAAGATCTGCGCACGACTTCTGCCTATGAAATGCCTCCTTTAACCGTGCCCGATTTACCTCAACCTTCTCCTCGGATTCTGCCACAATCTCTGGACCCAAAACTCGACGTTCTCCTAATTTCGTCCAACACGTAGGAGTGCGACACCTCCGTCCATACAGTGCTTCATACGGTGCTATCTGAATACTGGCTTGATAGCTGTTATTGTATGCAAATTTCGCTAAAGGCAAATATTCTTCCCAACTTCCTCTAAAGTCTATCACACAGCCCCTCAACATATCTTCCAACACTTGAATCACTCGTTCAGACTGGCCGTCCGATTGCTGATGAAATGCCGTAGTGAAGTCTAATCTGGTGCCTAAAGCCTGATGCAGTGCTTTCCAAAACCGAGACGTAAACCTTGGATCCCTATCTGAGATAATCGATACCGGTACTCCATGCAACCTCACAATTTTTGCCACATACAATTTCGCTAACTTCTGCAAAGAATAGTCAACTCACACTGGCAAGAAATGCGCGGACTTTGTCAACCGATCCACTATCACCCATACCGAGTCCTTCTTAGTAGATGTAAGGGGAAGCCCACTAACGAAGTCCATGGTGATTCTCTCCCATTTCCACTGTGGAATCTTTATCGGCTGAAGCAATCCTGACGGAACTTGGTGTTCAAATTTTAAACTGTCGACACGTCAAGCACTTCCCTACAAATTCGGTAACTTCCCTCTTAAGACCAGGCCACCAAAACTGTTCCCTTAGATCCCTGTACAAGTTAGTACCTCCAGGATGCATAGCATAAGGGCTACTATGCGATTCCTGAAGAATTCTCTGCCTTAACTCCTTATCTTTAGGCATACAGACCTTACCCTTGAAACACAGTATTCCCTCGTCACTAATACCATAATCTTCCAACTCCCCACTCTGCACTTGCCGTAGCTTAGCACTTAAATCCTCATCCATTAACTGTCCCTCTTTCCCCTTATTCAACCACGTCGGCTTAATTTGCAACTCTGCCAACAAACATCGATCGTCATACAAGCTAAGGTGTGCAAACATCGCCCTCAGATCCGACACAACTTTTCGACTTAGGGCATCTGCCACTACATTCGCCTTGCCCGGGTGATACTCTATAGAACAATCGTAGTCCTTTAATAACTCCACCCACCTTCGCTGTCTCAGGTTCAGCTCTTTCTGAGTCAACAGATACTTAAGGCTCTTGTGGTCTCTGTAGATCACTGACTTTTCTCCATATAGATAATACCTCCATACCCTAAGAGCAAAGACCACTGTCGCCAATTCCAAATCATGAGTCGGATAGTTAACCTCATGTGGCCTTAATTGCCGAGACGCATAAGCAACCACCTTCCGTCTTGCATGAGAACATATCCTAACCCCGTGTGAGAAGCGTCACAATACACCACAAAATCCTTTCCTGCCTCCGGTTGAATCAAAAGTGGAGCTTCGGTCAAAACCCTCTTAAGCTCCTCAAAGCTCTCCTGTTGCTTATCTGTCCATACGAAAGGTACTTCCTTTCTCAACAACTTTGTCAAAGGTGCGGCTATTGAGGAGAACCCTTCCACGAACCTTTTGTAGTAGCCTGCTAAACCCAAGAAACTACGAACCTCAGCCACAGACTTAGGTGGTTTCTAATCCAACACTGCCTCAATCTTCCTAGGATCCACCCTTATCCCTTCTGCAGACACTACATGCCCTAAGAATGCGACCTCCTTTAGCCAAAATTCACACTTGCTGAATTTGGCATAAAGCTTCTTCTCCCTTAATACTTGCAACACTACCCGGATATGCTCATCATGTTCTTCCTCAGACTTGGAATACACTAGAATGTCGTCAATGAACACAACGACGAACCTATCCAAGTAAGGTTGGAAAACCAGATTCATCATATCCATGAATGTGGATAAGGCGTTTGTCAACCCGAACGGCATTACTAAGAACTCATAATGCCCGTATCTTGTCCAAAAAGCTGTCTTATTGATATCTGCTTCCTTCACCTTAAGCTGATGATATCCAGACTTTAGATCTATCTTTGAGAACACTACTGCCCCCTTAAGCTGGTCGAACAAGTCGTCTATCCTTGGCAATCGGTACCTGTTCTTGATGGTCAACTTATTCAACTGACGATAGTCTATGCACATGCGCATAGTTCTGTCCTTCTTCTTTACAAACAAGACCAGTGCTCCCCATGGAGACACACTGGGTTGGATAAACCCACGATCAAGCAACTCTTGGATTTGAGCCTTGAGCTCAACCAACTCCTTTGGTGCCATTCTATACGGGGCAATTGACACAGGAGCTGTACCTGGCAGTAGGTCAATTCCGAACTCCACCTCCCTGTCCGGGGGTATTCTAGGTAACTCCTCCGGAAAGATATCCACAAATTCCCTTACTGTTTTAACTCCACTAACTCCCCTTTCTTTTGCATCCGAGGCTCTAACGAAGGTCAAAAATGCCTCACACCATTTCTGAACCATCTTGACAGCCTTTAAAGCAGAGACTACGTTAGACAAGTAGTTTCTTCTTTCTCCTATCATAATTATCGCCTCGTCCTCAGGCGTCCTTAACTCCATTCGCTTAGCTGCACAATCCAATATAGCCCGATGCTCTACTAGCGAGTCCATGCCAAGAATAAGATCGAATTCTCCAAAAGGTAGTTCCATCAAGCGGCAGGGAATATCACTCCCTGAATCTCTAGAGGTACACTCCGAAATATCTTATTCACCACTACCGTTTGACCTAATGGGCTTACTACAGTCATCTCCCTATTAGACAGTTCAGAGGCTATGCCTAGTGTTTCAACTACACTACCTGCAACGTAAGAATGGGTCAAGCCACCATCAATTAAAGCAAAATAAGACTTGCCAGCTATAAGGAACGTACCGGTTATGACATCCGGTGCGTCTCTATCCTCCCTGCGGTGAACTGCATACCCCAGACCTGGCTGCCTTGCCTTTGTGTTACCAACACATCGGCCTGGTGTTCCACGTCCTCTTCTAGAACCATTACCTCTGCCAATCGAACCACGACCCCACTGAGGCTGCTGTCTACCTCTTCCAGCCTGATTAAAACCCAGACCTATTGGTCGTCTCCCGTCTATCTTTATAGGACAGTCCTTAATCATGTGGTCCTTGGACCCACACTTGAAACATCCTCCTGTCTTCTTCCAGCACTCTCTTAAGTACATCTTCCCACAGTGAGCACAAGTACGGTACCGCCCTCCTGTCACAGCCTACTGACCTCGTGGCCCATCAATTCTAGGCCTCTTTTGAACACTCCCGGATGGCCCCGATGATCCAAAACCTCTCTTCTGCATGTTCCGATCCGTATTCTGTCTCACAGAGTCCTTAATCCCTTCGGCTACCTTAGCCTTTTCTACCAACACGGCAAACTCCCGCTCCTGTTGTGGAGCTATCAACAACCTTAGGTCATCCCTATGTCCGTCCTCAAATCGGACACATCGTTCATGCTCCGTAGCCACGATCCCTCGAGCATACTGGCTCAGCCTTAAGAATTCAGCCTCGTACTCTGCTACGGACTTGTTCCCTTGAACCAGCCCCAGAAATGCCTTTCTCTGCGCATCAGTATAACTGGTACCAACATACTTCTTCTGATACACCGCCTTAACATACTCCCAAGTGAGATCCTCAGCTGTAGCACCATCCCGAACTATGAGCCACCATTGATATGCCTCGTCGAGAAGTAGCGACATTATTCCTTTCAGTTTCTCCTCAGCAATCAGATCCAGCTCATCCATAATTCGCTCGGTCGCTTCCAACCAATACTCAGCATTACTGGGTGCCACACTAGATACGCCACGGAACACCTCAGCTCTATTGGCTCGGAGTCGCTCGGGTTCAGATTTTCGAGCTCCCATACCTCCACCTGCTCCAGCCACCATCTCAAGAACTTGCAAAGACCGCCGCGATCATCGCATCATCTCCCGTCTCGATCTTCTTTTCGCTCCAACACCAACAGCTGGTGGTGGGGGTGGTGGTACCTCATTTTCGGACCCTTGACTAGACCTAACGGGTTCTGATACGGTCATTCTACCTCTACCACGTCCTCGCACATTACGACCACGTCCCCTAGAACTCATTTCTACGATCGTGCTTTAATCTGGTTTAAGAAATTTTATGCATTAGTATTTTGTTCCACTGATTATCCGCGAACAATTTTATGAAAAGGAGCTTAGTAGTAGTTCTTTCGATCATTTCAAGTTTTCTACCCTAATTCAGAGAAATACCTTCATTCAATAGCATCTACCACATGCATCCACTATTCGAACATTTTGTCCGTTCCTATCCTAGGGGTATTTTGGTAATTTTCCAAATCAGGGTATTTTGATATTTTGCAGAATAGGGGTTTTTGGATATTTTTGTAAAGTAAGAATATCTTAATAAAAATCGAGGGTAATATGGTAATTTTCATAAACCAAAGGCATTTTGTAATTTTACAACTAGGGGTATTTGGGTAATTTTGTAAATCGAGAATATTTTGGGAAAATATTCAAAATAGTTTTTCCACAAATCAAAGGGGTAATTTGGTGATTTTAAAAACTAGGGTTTTTATAAAACAGTATGGCTAGTCCCTTTCGGGTTTTAATTATCGAGTTTAGCCCGTGAGTAAGTCCTCTTGGTTAGGGTGAACCGTCACTACGCACTAGGTAGGATTCGAGTGAAGAGGAGGTGAGTCACTAGGCCTGCTTAAATACCAAGCTCTTCCTGAATCCAATCCTAGACATGCGCACAATGGTTGCCACACTCTAACTCGGCGACTTAGTCATAGGTTGGTTTTAATTAGGCATTAAAATTTTATGTAATTCCTGTGTTAGAGTAAGCTAATCCTAGGTTTCAATAACTTAATATACTAATCTACGTTCCCATTATACTCTTATACAAATTATACTATAAATCACACAACAGTTAGGGGTACTTACCTGGTGGACTTCGGGTCGAACACTTAGGTGCCATGCCAGAAGACCTGCTCAATTCACAAAATTTTTCACAAAGTTTATTTGGGCTTAATTTTTGAAAACATTATGGGCTTTAACCCAAGGCTGATAGTTTAAAATCGGGCTCTGATACCAAACTGAAGCACCCCTAACCCGGCCCATGAGCCTTGACCGGATCTGGTATGTTCCTAGTAAAACATTTCAAAATTTTATTGGTTACTTTGGAAAATTTGGTTATTTTGAGGAGAAATCGATTGGAGTTATGATTGCTTTGAAATCGGTGTCATTTTAAAAGTCTAGATTTTAATAAAACTTTATTCAAATATTTCAAAACTCGTAAGTTAAAAGAAATGCCGAGTTGTTTAAAAGGTTACCTTTAAATTGAAAATCATTTGTGTTTAGGTGTCAAACCATTTAAGATAAATTTTTATTTTAAGAAAGTTATTTAATCTTGATTTGATATAAACTGTATCATACTTAAACAAATAAAATGCATGCGTAAACAAACTAGTAGTAATGGCCTTATTACAACCGAAAATAACAAATAAATCCCTAAAATAAAGTAATAAGAAAAACGCAAATTCAATTGTTTGAAATCCCAAAAATGTTCAGCATGGCCACCACATAGTCTCCACTGACCCGGTCCATCTACTGAGCGTCACCTGAAAAGATATCCTACAACGGGGTGAGTCAAACAGACTCAGTGTGTAACAGCCAACACAAAGCCCCAACGATTCAGGCATATCAGATCATTCATATACATATAGCAAATATAGATAATGATGCAATCCCGAACCCAAACCTAGATAACCATCCGTTACACATCACCCGTACCTGTCATCCCACCGTGGGGATTACTAAATCGACCCTCCATCCGCTACACATCATCGAAGGCAGCCACTGCAGACGACTTGCTCATCGCACTTATAAATTTGTGGCATAGCCACCAGATAATATTATGTGACATAAGTCATCACATTCAGATTATGTGACCGAAGTCACCAGATATTGTGGTAAAAAACACCAGATCACTTCCCCTTTCACAATCACCCATATTCCCCATGTCATGCAATTTATGCAAATGTAATGCTATATGCCTTATTCCATATTCATATCAATATTCATATATGTGCCATATTCCAAATGTTCATAACATTTATTAACATAAGGTTAAGGTTACGTACCTGAGTACTTTGTACCATTGTATGGTACCTTTAGCCATCTCTTTCACATTCTTAATAACACATGCATTAAAATAATACCATAAATCCTTTAAGACTTAGGGTAGGGCTACACACCTGGTTTACTAACGTGTTCACTGAAATCCCGAAAATCCTGATCTAATGCTCTAGATCTTTAGTTCCTACATTCGGCCAAGCACTAGATCACTTAACTGGTCAGTTCGGCTTTTGAACAAAATAAGAAATAGATCTGAGTTACCAAGTATGGCCTTAACCGAATGTCATTTCTACTTACCTTGTGGATCTAAGTCCCGAAGTCATTCTTGCTCCTAGTGATGTCGAAATCCCTATAGGTATATGTTAGATCCGATTTCAATACTTAATGGACATCATTTATGGCCTTCGGCCTAAGACTACTCTGGCTTACCTTAGATCTTGAGATCCCGAATGATCTCCTTTTTGTAGACGACAACTACCAAATCCCGAAGCCTCCTTCAAAGTTTCGGCCAAGAACAATAATGGGATTAGAGTCCTAGTTTCGGTTAATCTAAAAGAAAAGGAGGAGAAGAACGATAGTTAATTCCTTACCCTCAATACAGAAGTCGAACTGCTCCTTTGTTTGAACCCACAGAGATGTTCGGCAATGAAGGCTAGGTAGTGATCAACACGTTTCGGCTTTTTGAAAATTATGAAAAGAAGAAGAAAAAGGTGAAGCAATTTCGGCAATGGTGATAGGTAAAGATTCGGCTAGCACAAGGGATATTTCGGCTTTTGATGCTATGTAGAAATCGACTAGGCTTACTTGTGTTTTCGGTTTTGACAAAATAAAAGAGAAGAGAAGATTTACTAGAGAATTCGGTAGAGGCACAATGAAGAAGAAAGAATATGGCCTCACTTCTACCCTTTGGCCGAAAATACCACCAAAAGAGTCCCTTGGCCGGCCATCACACATCCCCTTCTCAAATTCCACATTTTTCTCCTTATTTTTCTCTTTATCACTCATTCGAAATAATTTAAAATAAATCAACATTTATCTCCTGAGCTTAGCTGAATTTTAAAAGAGGTTAACCACATCTAAAGCTCATCCCCTTGGTGTCCCTATGCCGTCCACCTTTGTCTATCCTTGCAGCAAAATAAAACTCCCCTTTTTTACTTCCCTTGCAGCTCGAACCTAGGCCTCTCTGACACTCCTTGTGGCATCACTTACAGAGGCTTTAAGTGGCGCCTCCTTGCCACGTTAACAAGCCTATTTTTTTGTGTCTAATTACCCCTACAATTTCTCTTAAGGCCTATCAGGCTTAGCTCCCCTTTAAAACTTAAAATCAAATAATTTCTAAGGCATTCTCCTACCTTCTAATATTCCCGAAATTCATAAAACACATTCAACATACACCTAGACATGCTACGTCATACAATTAAGCATTAATGCATAAGCCATAAATCCCGGATATTACATCCCTATACTGCGTAAATTTATAAATTAGGTGTAGGATTATATTGGTGGAATTGATAGCCATCACAAGCCTTAAAAGCTACAGGGGACACACAGCTGTGTCGCATGGCCATGTGTCACACACGGCTGAGTCACATGCCCATGTCTTAGGCCGTGTGAACATGAAATTGGCCAAAATCAAATCATTTCCATCACCAACCCAAACATGTACCTACTAGTATTTTATGCATAACTTTAAAGCTTCAAAACCTTATCAAAACATGCATGAAATGAGAAATTCAAAAATACCAAATCCATACAACCAATATGTCATACAAGGCACCTCATTAGCAACATACCTAAACATATGCATATTTGACCATGTTTCATTTATACACATCTAGTTCAATACTTTTCCAAAGCATAGCCTATCTTGACCACATTGAAACTAATCCATCACATACCTTATTGGTTATTGAAATCATGCATCAACTTAGCCATATTAACACACATCAACAAGGCATCAAAAGTACCAAAAGCACATCAACCAAAATAATATATACATGCCAAACTTATCAACTAACATAAAACACAAGTCCACCTATACATGCCATTATAACCTTGGCCAAAACATCAAAAACTATCGATATAATCGCTGGATAGTGTGGTAGATCTCCGGCGAACTTCCAACCGGTTGAGCTTCCAATAATCTGTAAAGTAAAGGAAAATAATTACGTGAGCAATGAATGCTTAGTAAGCTCGAATAAACTATTAACATAACATTCCATTTCAATAATGAACTTTACAGGGTAAATATAAACCTATACCAATGCCACAAGATTTATCAAACTATATAACCATCAACTCATAAATGAGTAAGTCCATCAACATCACATATATTTTTCATTCCTAACATAATAGGATTTATAAGACATGCTACACAATCATTAACATTTTCATCAGACTATGAACCACTCCATTTACTTACTTACCATTCCATTTACTTACTTTCCATTTCATTAACTTACTTTCCATTCCATTTACTGAGCATAAACTTAAATAGCATTATTAATTCACGAATTAGTGTGTTTATTCATGACATAGGTAAATTCATCCATAGCATGAGTAAATTTCTCACATGTAAGTAAGTCCTTTAACTCATCAATCCTTTTATATCATCATATTACCTCTCAATTATGAACTTACCATTTCATTAGCTTTTCTTACCTGTATCATTTGCATAATACAAGACATAAGCATAAGCATCAACCAATTACACAAGCTTGACACAAGCCTAAATATCATCATCAATATACAAGTTAGTGCATTTATACATAACTCTTTTGGGATCAACCACATGATAAGTCATTTCATAAGAAAATATATCTTTTGATTCATACAACCTTTTCATGCACATAAGCATATTTCCATTTGGACACTTACCATTTTGATGTATATCATTAAGATTAAGCATGATATAATCTGACCATAAGCTTGGCACAAGCCTAAGCATCAGCAACAACACATGTTAGTGCATTAACTTCACTTAAATTAACATGAGGTAAGCTAGATGTACATGAACATACTACTTTTGAATTCATCATTTTCATGAACATAGATATACTTTCATTGAACAATTCCATTTCAATCCTTTTCATAGATTCATGTCATAGTTCATCCGAACAATTACCGTTCCTTTCCTTTTCATGCCCGTTGAATCATTTAGAATAACATCAAATACATGGGAAAGCTCACACAATGTGTGCTAAACATATAACCTTTCCTTTTCCTTTACATCGTTGCTCACTCGAGCTGTGAAATGGGTTTTCTCACACAAGCTGGCGTCGAAATGTAAGCTACGCGATGCTGCTCACACAAGTTTTTGAGTATCCATAACAAATACCGGACCTCAGCCATCGGTAGGACATTCAGGACTAGCACCCAAAACATGGTGACCCTAATGACATGTCATTTGTATCCTACGTATTCCTAAGGGTCAAACGGGACTCGATAATTGTCGTAACATCATTGGATTTCCACATTTGATTTCATGGCAAACAATACATGAATATATAATTCAATATAACATTAAAACGTTAACTAATTATACGAACTTACTTGGCTAATTTGCAAAAATTACTAAGTATAAAGGCTATTTGGAATTTTTTTCTTCTCCTCAATTTTCCACTCGTTCTCCATCTAAATTAATAATTTCACTCAATTCATTAATTTAGGTAGTAAAACCAATTTATTTTATGCAATATAGTCCTTTTTGACATTTTTACAAAACTACCCTCAACTTTCCATTTTTATTCAATTTAGTCCCTACGTCCTAATCATGCAAATAAACCAATTTTATTAAAAATCCATACTAGTTGAATATTAATGGCATCCATTACATCCCACATTTGTAATAATTTCACATCAAGTCCTTAAATTATTATTACTTTAGCAATTTAATACCTAAACATTTAAATCATTAAAATTTCTTAACAAAATACTTATAAATAACAACTAATACTTCCAATTCATCATTCAACATCTAAAATCATAAATATTCATCAATGGAAACATTCAAAATCTCTAATAGTTTCAAAAACGAAGATACGGGCTAGCTGAACCTAGTTGCAACGATCTCAAAAACATAAAAATTATTAGAAATGGGTGAAAAATGGCTTACCATGCAAGGATATAACCATAGCTGAACCTTGAAGCATTTTCATGGAGCATTCAATTTGTTTAAAGAAGAAATGAAGAAGAGAAATGACAATTTTCACCTTTTATTTTAATTTTATTACTTATTTTTAATTATAAACTTTTAATTTAAATAAATAAAATCACTCATTCACTATTTTTCATAATAGAATTTGGCATAATTGCCATTTAAATCCCTTCAATACTAATTGACTCATTTAGTTAATAAAATTCAACTTTTTCAGCTTTTAAAATTTAGTCCTTTTCAATTAATTAACTATCTAAACATTAAAATTTCTTAATGAAACTTTAATACAACCTTAGTAACACTCCGTAAATATTTATAAAAATATTTACAATTCGATTTATATAAACGAGGTCCCGATACCTCATTTTCTAAAACCACTTAACTTTAGGATCTTACCACTTGCACCTAATTGTTCATTCGAATAGCATAAATTGTCAATTCAAAATTTATTATATTACCATAATTGACTCGTAAATATTAAATAATAATATTTACAAATTTACTCGTCAGATTTGTGGCCCCGAAACCACTATTTCTGACACCATTGAAAAATAAGTTCTTATAGCATTTTTTTCTCTACAAAACTCAACCCATCTCGTCAAAATTATTTCTTCAGAACCTATCCCCTCAAAACTATTTTTTCAGAACCCATCATGTACAAGCTATCTTTTTCAGAACCCTCAAACCTTAAATAATAAATAAAACCCTAAACCTAGACACTTAAAAAATAAAAAACCCTAAACCTTAATTTCACAAACCCTAATCCTAACACTAAACCTAATTGGCACTAGGAAAACATGAGCAAAAGCGTGCCCATGTGGATGCTTTTTAGTAAAATGCTTCCACATCAGCGCGTTTTACATTACATCAGAGAAAAAAATGTTGAGTTGGACTCACTTTTCTACGTTTCCCTTGAAAACGACGCCAACTCAGTGTGCTTTTTTTAAATTGGACCATTCTTATTAATTTTGAAAAAAACTGGCCCATTTCCATAACCTGTTTTTGGAAATGGGCCTTTTCTGATAAATTGGTCCAATATCTCTGAAATTTTGCATCAATACCATAATTCCAAATGTAAAATGCCATGTGTCATGTTGTGAGTGGTTATTGATGTCGCATTCATTTCATAACGGAATGGGTGATTTATTTGTAAAAAATTCTTGAGGTGTCATACTATTCGATGGGTGTATAGTGTGAGGGATAAATATGTATATATTAAAATGGCTTGGTTTAAGAAATTTTTAATTTTTCCCTCTAAATAAATTTATTAGAGTTAGGTTATGCTGTAGTATAAATTGACTTACCGAGTTAAACCTCTCTTGTTTGATTATTAAAATGATGAACACATTATGAGTATGTTCTGGATTTGTATATGCTAATGAATACTTGTTATTTTATTTTTTTATAATGTACTTTGTCCAAAATTGTGGTTTTCAATTTTTAGATATGTTATAATTTTGATTTCTAAATTTTTGAGTTTACAAAGATTGAGGATTATAATTTTTGCATAGGTTTTTATTAGTTTTATTTTGTAGAATTAGAATACTGTGTGAGCCAAAAATGTTATGCAATCTCAAATTTTCGGTGGAATCTAAAAACATGTTGTAGACACATAACCTAAATTGGATTGAAATAAATGAAGGGATGAACGAGGAAGTTGGCGTTGCGAACAGCGATTAGACTTGTGGTAACAATAGAGGCCACGCAATGAGTCCTATCTGCAAGGATGGCCTATCCCTGTGTGAGGATGCATGAGGCATCGCTTCTTAGAGTATGTGTCCCATGCGGAAGTGCTCGGGCCTCATGCCTTGGCATAGGTATGTAGTGGTGCAGTCGTAAACCAACTAAAAACTCGACAAAGGCAAGTGCTCCTATCAATTAATAGTATAGCTACGGTGAGCAAAGATATCATTTCCACGGGGACTAAAAGTACTAGTAATTATCGTCTTTCTATTATTTAATTGAAAAATTGAAGTGATTCATTAAACCTAAAAATAACTAAATTAATTAACTAAATAACATGACAAACAACAAACCAGGAAAATAAACGATTAACAACCAAGAAGTGAGACAATACCCAAGAAAGAATCCACCTAGACTTCATCTATCATTATCAATTTTGTTGATTATGACTCCTATTTTAGTCAAATTTGAGAAATAATCTTTTAGTTAAACTATGTTTATTTGTTTCAATCAAACTCTGATTAGTCTAGATTATCTTATTATTATTTGAACTATGAATTTAGCCTATAAATAGGCTCTTTTACAACCTTAAAAAATACATCCATTAGATATTAGAGCTTATATAACATTTAGAGAATTTTGTGTTTACATTTTGAAGGTTCTTCATTTCCAGGTTTTCGGGGTTTAGTTTTTCTTATCTCCATCTTTTGTACTCTTCGTTCTTTTACCATTGTAGTAAAATTATCTTTGTCAGTGGGTTTTTATCCTCTTTGGAGGGGTTTCTCCACGTTAAATTTGTGTGTTCAATTTCTCAACTTATTTCGCTATTTTTTCTTTTTTGATTAACCGGGTCTATCCTAACAAGTGGTATCAGAGCTAATTTAATTTTCATAGATTAGTCCATTCAAAGATGGCAACAACAAGGTTTGAAATTAAGGAGTTCGATGGTGAGACCAATTTCAATCTGTGGCAAGTTCGGATGATGGCAATTCTAGTTCAAATCGGCTTGAAAAAGGTCGTTATCGAGAAAAAGCCTGAGAATCTAAATCAAATAGAATAGGAAGAACTTGATGAAAAGGCCTTGTCTGCAATCCAATTTTGCCTCATGAATACGATATTGCAGGAGGTATTGATTGGGAAAACCTCATTCGCCTTGTGGAAAAGGTTAGAAACTCTTTGTGCGACTAAGTTTCTGGCTAACCGTTTAGTGTTGAAACAACATCTATTTATGAAACACCCCAAACCCGGCCCACGAGCCTTGACCAGATCTGGTATGCTCCTTGAAATAATCAGTTCAAAACTTTTGGATTACTTTTGAAAATTTCAGATGGTTTTGAAGAAAGATTCGCTTATGTTGGGCTCTATTGAAACTTTGTTCATTTTGAAATCAGTGATTTATTAAAACTTTGTTTTTATATTAAAAGTCATGCCGGTTTTGTTTTAAAGATCTTACCCTTAAATCAAGAATCAATTGAATTTAAGTGTCAAAACATTTAAAGATTTATTTTTATAAAATTGTTTTAACCTCGATTTAACATTAATCATATCGTAGTAAAAGAATTAAAATGCATGCATAAAACAGTTCAAACTATGGCCTTATTACAACAAAACCCGAAATAATTTCAAACATACTTAAAATATTAAAAAGTCATAATTAAAATAAAGTCCCGAACTGAGCAAGGCCACCATCAAGTTCCTACCGACCCGGTCCATCACTGATCGTCACCTGAAAAATATTCCCACAAAGGATTTGAGCATAACATAATATTTCATACATATCGTACATTCATAACAAATAGAGATTATGATGCAATCCCAACCCAAACCTAGATACCATCCGCTACACATCACCCGTACCAACCTGCACACCGTGGGGACTACTAAGTCCTCCATCCGCTACACATCATCGAAGGCAGTCACTGCAGTCGACGTGCTCATCGCCCTTATAAAATTGTGGCATAGCCACAAGATATCATAATTTGTGTCGTGAGACACCACATTCAGATAATTGTGACTGAAGTCACCACGTTCAGATAATGTGACCGAGGTCACCACATTCACTTCCCCTTTCATAAACACCCATATGCCCATGTCATACATATCATGCAATAACATGCCTTATTTCATATTCTTACCACTGTTCATATACGTGCCATATCATATATTCATAATGGAATAACTATAGTAGTAGTAAATTACGTACCTGAGTACTTCGTACCATTGCATGGTACCTTTGGCCACATTCATATTATTAAAAACACACGTAATTAATTATAGCCGTAATCTAATAAGGTTTAGTGGGGGTACACACCTGATTTGCTTAATGCTTCATTGAATCCCGAATATCCCGATTTAGTCCTAGATCTTAAGATCCTACATTCGGCCAACCCTAGATATGTTAGCAAAACCCAATTGGCTTATACCACTAAATCCCGAAGGATTATTATAACCAAAACCTTACCTTGCTGCCGATTTGTTATTACACAAATCCCGGGAACTTTGTGGTGACTCCTCTTGCAATCGGCTAGCCACCAAATCCTTCAACTAGTTAGTTTTGGCTTTGAATAAAATAAGAAATAGATCTAAGACACCAAATATAGCCTTGGTCGATTGTACATATGTACTTACCTGGCGATTTGAAATCCCGAAATCCTTGTATACAACTGTCGACTGCCCCCTAAATATCCATAGTTAGACTCAGCTTTAATATATAATTCCATAAACATGACCCTTGGCCGAAACTACATACCACTTACCTTGATGTTCCAAACCCGAGAGATCCCTTGATGCTCCTTAATGTCGGCTACAACAAACGAAACACATTACCAAGGCACTATGAACATTCGGCCAACCTTAGATCAAGGTTTAAACACTTGATTTTGGCATATTAAAAGAAAGAGCCTAAAACTGATTGCTTAAAGAAGAATGCACTTACCACTACGCGATTGAAGAGAGATCACAAGCAAAAAATCGCCAGCACCTTCCTTAGGGATTCAGCTTACTGCTTAGGCTTTTAAGACTTGCGATAGAGAGAAGAGAATAAAAGGTTGAAAGATTCGGCAAGGCTTCAAATGGTGATGCACATTCGGCTATCAAATGAACAAGTATGGAGTTGAAGTAGTTTCGGCAATGAGGGAAATATAAGAGAGATTTCGGCTAAAGGTGTATTGAGAGAGGGAGAGAGATTTCGGTAGAGGCTTTAAAGAGAAAGGGATTAATGGTTTCGTTTCCCTTTTCTACCGAAATTACTAAGCCTAGAGTCCCCTATTCAGCTAACTTCACACCCCCTTATCTAATCCCTAAATTTCCTCCTTATCACCTTATAAAATTAATCCATCATTTATCCCTTATCTAGCCGAATTTTAAAAAGAATTAAACTCCTAAAATTTAGCCTTAGTGCCGTCCCTTGCTGCTCACCTCTGCTGTAAAATAAAACCTTTATTTTGCTTTCCATGCGACTCGAACCTTGGCCCACTCACTCCTGCTTGTGGCGTCATCTCCAGGGCCTTAAGTGGCACCTCTAAGCCACTTAACCAAGCCCATTTGTGTGTCTATTTTCCCTTACAATTTCTCTTAAGGCCTATCAGGCTTAGCTTCCTATTTTATAACTTAAAATATGATATTTTCTAAATCATTCTCCTATATTCTAGGGCTCCTACAAATTCATACAAACACATTCATACACACAAGACATGCTTTCACATTCAATTATGCATAAGCCATAATCCAGGATATTACAATTTACGTTTTGCATGAACAAATGTGAGCTTCTTAGAGATCACACTAGTTAATTCATTACTTTTTAAAATAATTTAAAGAATGTTGAGGTTCATTGTAACATCCTTAAATAGGGGCTCGTATGTTTGAATTATTTGCATGTGAATGGTTTGATTTTGATGTTAATTAAGGTGTCTTAGGGTCTAGGTATGAGCCAAGGGTAGACCCGAGTTATAGGAAAAATTTTATTTTTGAGCAATGGGTAAGGGGAGCTGTAGTGGCTAGGTGTTAAGAGTATTATATGGTAAGTTTTAGCACAAGAGAACCTGTGGTAAAGTGGCAAGGAGGCACCACTTAGAGCCTTGAGGAGTGACGCCACAAGCAGGGGAAGGGAGCTGAGGTTCGAGCTGTAGGAATCCCTCTTTGGGAATTTCTTTTTGACGCCAGAGAGGGGAAGAGTTGTGCTCAGTTGGAACTCTGGTGGATAGCTGTTGATCAAGTCAACAAATTCAAACGGATGGAGAAGAGAAAATTTAGGAGTTTGAGCAATTCAAACTCGTTTGAATGAGTGGTCGGGAGGGACTTGAAGTGTTGGCCAAAATTTGAACTGTTGATAGGAGGAGAAATCGGTTGAAAGACTTAGGAGGAGTGCCGAATTTCCATAGTCAATCTAGGTGAGCATTTTCGGCTAGACATACTTTGGTGTTCTTCGTTTGAAGCAAAAGACGAAACCCCTTAGGCATTAGTCGATTGCCTTCTCAAGCACCACATTATGTTGCTTTGTTTTCTTCTTCCCTTTGAAACCAAAACTGAAACCCTTCTTCCCCTAAGCCCCATTTCATTTTCGTTCTTTGCTCCTATTTGGGTATTTGGCCGAAACTCCCTTAACCTTCTTTCTCTAAACCAAAGCCAAATCACTTTTATCTTTTCCCTTCTCTTCTATATATTTTCTTCAAAACCGAATCAACACCCTTTTTCCCTTGATGGATTGCCTTACTTTTCTCAACCCTCTCTTGTGCTGAAATAACACAAGGTCCTCTCCTCTTGTTTGCTAAGTCGAATCATTCTCACATCTTGGGGGTTCTTATTGGTTCTTTCCATTCGGATCTATAGCCGAATCTCAATCTATCGACAGGTAATGCTTCGTTGTTTCGTTTCTTCTTTCTTCTCTTGATCTTATAGCCGAATCCCCTATCTTACTCTCATCTCTGTTCTTTTTCGATTGTGGTGGCTTAAATGAGAAAAGCTGAAGGCGTTATCACTCAAACTTTCGTTGGATTCGGGATCTCTGTGGATTGTTGTCGACTGATCATTCACTCTCAATTGGTTTTGGGATAGAGTGGTAAGCGTTACTCTATGTGTCACCTCTTTTACTATTGGATGCTGAAGGTAGTTGTTTCACATCTCTTAGGTGTTTGGCCGAATGCAGGGGGGGAAGTGACTCACGCTGTTTCGTGTAGAGTTTTCGGGATCTGTTGACTTGGGTAAGGAATCTAACTCTGAGATTTTAGTTCATTGTATTTTAGTTTGTTTCTTTAACCCGATTTAGTGACAAGGTATTATGGATTCAAAGGCTAATCCAGCGGTGAGTGGAGTTAGATCTGAGACCCCGACCCCTAAGTTCAAGAAGAGGGCTGTCTCAGCAGTTCGTGATTAGCCACGGGGAAGTGGGCCGGCATCCGAACAGGAAGTAGACAAATCTCGGTAGTGTCTATTAGCAACAGTACCGACATGGAGAGTATAGTTCTGCGTGTGATCAGGTGTGTATCTCTTACACACATCATAATCTATGTAAATATGTTAATAACTTAAACAATGTTAAAAGCCGGAAACTGTGTGGATTTCGATATGGTACCCTTATGGGTATGAGCAAGGATTTCGGGTAAGTCCGTTCTGATGAGTTAATGATACTTGATTTCTGATGAAATTGTATATGTTATGTTTCGATATATGTTAAATAATTAAGCATGTTGGCATGGTATGTATATGCATGTGCATTATAGTGGGTGTTATGAGAGGAGGGGGAAGATTTGATATCTGTGACTTTGGGTCACCAGTGGTTTGGCACCACCAGTGGTTTGGTACCACATTTGATATTCGTGACTTTGGGTCACCAGTGGTTTGGCACCAAATTGGATTTAGCGACTCGTCCCAGTGGCTTAGTACCACAGTGGGTTGGCCTCACATTTTATAAAAAGGGATTGTCGCCAGTGATTTGGTATCACAAAGTGGGTTGGCCCCACATATGGAATATTCGTGACTTTGGGTCAATAGTGATTTGGTATCACATTTATACTTGATATCAGTGACTTTGGGTCACCAGTGGTTTGGCACCACCAGTGCTTTGGTACCACACGGGGTAGAAAAAGGAGTTATGGATGGCTAGGTTTGGGTTGCATGATATATTTGCCTGATTATGAAACTGTGTAAGTGTGTTGCTATAATCGGGAGGGGGATTATGCACTGAGTCTTGGTGACTCACCTCTTCCCTTATTTTATTAAGTGACTCGTAGATCGCGGATGAGGAGCCGCGCGGACTCGAGGTGGCCATGCAAAGTTGCTTTCAGTTTTAATTGGATTCACTGTTTGGGTACTTTATTTTCATTTGGTTTTTCATTTGGGTTGTAATAAGGCCACTTACTTTTATATTTTTGGGGATTATTACTATACCTGCTTAAAGTTTTATTAGACATAGCTTAAGTAACCTACTTGACATATTTTTCAAATAACCTGTAAACCAATGTTTTCTAACATATACATCTTAACGAGTTTTCTAAACCTTACCATCGGGTAAGCATAAATAAATGGAAAAATAATCGGCCCAAATTTCTTCTCAAGATATATTCTTAAAATCAAAACGTTTAGAAAGGGTTTTCAGCTTCACCTCTAAATCAAATCGGGTTCTCCGAAAAACAAAAGACAACGACACAATGTTTTCTCACAGAGTTCCTTCTTACACTCAAAGATTTTCAAATATCTAATCTCGTTTTAAAGACATTTTGAATTTTACAACTTGTTTTGTCTAAACTGTTTTACCCTATGGCATGCCGGATTCAGTCGTAGTGTATAGACCGGGTTGGGGTGTTACATTCATATTGACGATGAAGATCAGGCTATGCTATTATTGTGCTATTTACCCCCTTCATACAAGTCTTTCAGGGAGACCCTGATTTATGGCAGAAGTAAAGTCTCATTCAAAGATGTGAAGGGTCAATTGTTGAGTAGAGACAAACTCGACAATGAGTTTGGTTTAGATAGCAAGGCAGATAAGCAAGCTTCCATTTTGGTAGCATCAAAGAAAAGAGACAAAAGGTGTCGCTATTGTAAAAAGTTAGGTCACGTCAAAGCAGATTGTTATAAACTGCGAAATAAAATAGCTACTGTAACACCCCAAACCCGTCCTAGAAGTTAGGCCTGAACCTGACGTGTCACATCAAAGGCATAATTCAAACGATTTTGCTAATTAAAAATTTAAGGCCCAAAAACCCAAAATACTTGAGCCTTGTTAAGTAGAAAAAAAAAACCCATTTTATAATTTTAAGTACTTCGGAAACCAAGTTTAAACGTAAGAAATTTACTCAGGTTTAATAATTAAGTAGACAGTTGAAACAACAAAACCAAAAGTCTAAAGTCAAAACGGAGTACATGGCCTTATTACATCCAACGAAAATAATCAATTAAAACTATGTCTTTTGAAGCAAATAAATAAAAATTTAAACATCATCTTGTAGTGTGGCCATCTCTGAGTCCTCTCCCACGTCGAGCCATTTACTGAGGATCACCTGCAACATTTGAAACACCCCAAACCCGGCCCACGAGCCCTGACCGGATATGGTATGTTCCTCGAGAAAACATTTGAAAGTCCGTTCGTTACTTAGGAAAAATTCGTGTGGTTTTGGGAGAATTTAAAATTTCTTTGGGTTGGGCTCGAGTTGGAAATAAGTTGATTTTTGAAATCCAAGTTTTTACAAGACTTTAAATCAAAGAAAATATCGAGTTGTTTTAAAGTTTACTATAAATTGAAAACCATTTGTTTAGGGTGTCCAAATCACTCAGAGTCATTTTTTTTAAAAAAAATTTACTTAATCCTTAATTTGATAAAAAATCGTAACATCATAAAACAAATATAAGCATGCATAAGTCAGTTCATACTATGGCCTTATTACATCGAAAACGAAACCCCAAAATAAATCCAACAAACTTAAAATAACAAGTCCAAAATAAAATAGAATCCAAACTAAGCATGGCCACCACGAAGCTCCTGCCGACTCGGTCCATCACTGAGCGTCACCTGAAAGAAAATATTCCCCAACGGGGTGAGTCAACCAGACTTAATGTGTAACCAACACTAAGTTTCAACGATTCAGGTATATATTATCATATCACGTACATGTACATATAACAGATAAAAATAGTGATGCAACCCAAACCCAAACCTAGATTCCATCTGCTACACATCACCCGTACCAACCTGCACACCGTGGGGACTACTAAGTCAACCCTCCATCCGCTACACACCATTGGAGGCAGTTGCTGCAGACGACGTGCTCATCGCCCTTATAAAATTTGTGGCATAGCCACCAGATAAAATAATCGTGACATGAGTCACCACATTCAGATAATGTGACCGAAGTCACCACATTCACTTCCCCTTTCATAATAACCCATATGCCCATGTCATACAAAACATGCATTATCATGCCAAATTCTTTATTCACATTCTTATAGTTTCTCATTTGTGCCATAACAGTTATTTATCATCTCATACTCATAGTAGGAGTAGGAAAACGTACCTGAGTACTTTGTACCATAACATGGTACCTTAGCCATAGCTTTCACATTCTTATTAACATATTTAATGAAACACAAACATAAAGCTATCGAGAAATAGTGTGGGGCACACACCTGGTATTAATGCTTTTCCTGAAAGCCCGAAAACCTGATCTAGTGTCCTAGATCCTTAATTCCTTGTTGCCGATTTGACTACTAGTCGAGTCCCGAAACTTGTAGGTTTTCCCCCTTGAAATCGGCTAATCACTAGATCCATTTACTTGGTTAGTTTTCGGTTTAAACAAATAAGAAATAGATCTAAGTACTAAGATAGGGCCTTGGCTGATTACACATATCCACTTACCTTATGATTCAATTCCCGAAATTGATCCTTGCTTCCTTAATGATGTCGAGATTCCTATAAGTACATGTTATATTTAATCTAACATTAAAACACAATACATGGCCTCTGGCCGAATCTTATATTCACCTACCTTGAATATTGAAATCCCGAAAATAGTCACTTGGCGTAGATCTTGAGATCCCGAATGATCTCCTCCTTGTAGTCGACAACTGACAAAATCCAAAAGGACCCTTCAAAGTTTCAGCCAAAGAATCCTAAAGGAGTTAGATTCCTATATTTCGACTAGAAGAGAGTTTGAAAATCAAATAACAGTGGATCTTACCTTTAGTGTTGTAGTCGACTATTCCCTTGCTTGTATCCACAGAGAAATTCGGCTATGGCTAGAGGGAACTCATTTTCGGCTTTTGGATGAACGTTTAGAGAGTTTCGGCTTCAACAAAGATGAGAAGGAAAAAGCTTGAGGGTTTCGGCAATGGTGGAATGTAAATTCGGCTAGCACAGGGAGTATTTCGGCTTAACAAAATAAAAGAGAAGAGGAGAATTTTTGCCAGAGAATTTCGGCAGATGAACAAGGGAGGAAAGAATGAAGATTGGCCTCTCGTTTCCTCTTTCAGCCGAAATTACTACCCCAAGACTCCCTTATTCGGCCAACACTATCAAATTCCTTGCTTTTTTCTTATCTCTTTATTTAAAAATTAATAACAATAATCCATCATTTATCTCTTAAAAATAAAAGGATAAAAACTCCTAAAATTTAGCCTTAGTGTCGTCCACTACTCCCTTCTTTTTGACGTCAATAAGAAAAAATAAAAACCTTAAAATTTTGCTTCCCACGCGACTTGAACTCAAGACCTGCACCAAGCTTGTGGCGTCATTTCCAGAGCCTTAAGTGGCGCCTTGTAACTACTTTGCTAAGTCCAATTTCATGTCAAATTTCCCCTACATTTTATCTTAAGACCACCTTTCTTCAGTTCCCTCTTTTAAACTTTAAACTTAATATTTTCTAAGGCATTTCTCTACATTCCAAGGTTCCAAAAATTCACATAACATATTCAACACACATAGGACATGCTATCTCATATAATTTAAGCAAAAATGCATAAGCCCAATCTCAGGATATTACAGTTCTAACCCCCTTAAAATAATTTCGACCTCGAAATTACCTGGCTAAAACAAGTGAGGGTATCGCTGTCGCATTGCCTCTTCTGGTTCCCACGAAGCTTCCTCCGATCCATGATTGCCCCATAACACTTTGACTAGGGGAACCGATTTCCTTCGTAGCACTTTCACATCTCGCTCCAAGACCTAAATCGGCTCTTTCTCGTAAGACAGATCTGGCCTTAACTCCACCTTTTCAACCTGTACCACATGAGATAGATCCGATCGATAACGACGTAGAATAGAAACATGGAATACTTCGTGCATCTGCTTCAATTTCGAAGGCAACTCTAACTGATATGCCACTGGTCCAACTCGCTTCAATACCCGATAAGGTCCCCTAAACCTTGGACTTAGCTTCCCTTTCTGACCAAATCTCATCACCTTTTTCCAAGGCGAAACCTTAAGAAATACTTGATCTCCCTCGTCAAATTCTATTTCCTTCCGTTTAAGGTCTGCGTACGACTTCTGTCTATCAGATGCTTCCTTTAACCGTGCCCGAATTATCTCAACCTTCTCCTCGGATTCTGCCACAATCTCTGGACCCAAAACTCGACGCTCCCCTAATTCGGTCCAACATGTAGGAATTCGACACTTCCAACCATACAACGCTTCATACGGTGCCATCCAAATACTAGCCTGATAGCTGTTGTTGTAGGCAAACTCTGCTAAAGGCAAATATTCCTCCCAACTTCCTCTGAAGTCCATCACACAGCCCCTCAACATATCTTCTAATACTTGGATTACTCGCTCAGATTGGCCATCCGACTGTGGATGAAACGCCGTAGTGAAATCCAATTTAGTGCCTAAAGCTTGATGTAGAGCTTTGCAAAATCGAGACGTAAACCTTGGATCCCTATCTGAAATGATTGACACCGGCACTCCATACAATCTTACAATTTCTACCACATACAATTTTGCCAACTTTTGCAAAGAGTAGTCAACTCACACTGGTAAGAAATGCGCGGACTTTGTCAACCGATCTACTATTACCCATACCGAGTCCTTCTTAGTAGGCGTAAGGGGAAGCCCACTAACGTAGTCCATGGTAATTCTCTCCCACTTCCATTGTGGAATCTTGCTTGGCTGAAGCAATCCTGACGGTACTTGGTGTTTAGCCTTAACTTGCTGGCACGTCAAACACTTACCGACAAATTCTGTAACTTCCCTCTTCAAACCAGGCCACCAAAACTGTTCCCTTAGATCTCTGTACAACTTAGTGCCTCCAGGATGCATAGCATAAGGGCTACTATGCGATTCCTGAAGAATCATTCGCCTCAACTCCTTATTCTTCGGCATACAAACCTTACTCTCGAAACACAATACTCCATCACTGGTCATACTGTAACCCTTTAAACCACCATTCTGAACTTGCCGCATCTTAGCACTTAAGTCCTTATCTGCCAACTGACCCTCTTTTACCTCACTCAGCCACGTCGGCTTAACTTGCAACTCTGCCAATAGGCTTCCATCGCCATACAAGCTTAAGTGTGCGAACATCGCCCTCAGATCTGACACAACCTTCCGACTTAGGGCATCTGCCACTACATTCGCCCTGCTCAGATGATACTCTATCAAACAATCATAGTACTTCAGTAACTCCACTCACCTTCGCTATCTCAGATTTAACTCCTTCTGTGTCAGCAAATACTTAAGGCTCTTGTGATCTGTGTAGATTATCGACTTTTCCCCATAAAGATAGTGCCTCCACACCTTAAGAGCAAAGACCACTGCCGCCAATTCCAAATCGTGAGTCGGGTAGTTAACCTCATGTGGCCTCAATTACCGAGACGCATAAGCGACTACTTTCCCATCTTGCATCAATATGCATCCCAATCCTATATGAGAAGCGTCACAGTACACTACAAAGTCCTTCCCTGCCTCCGGCTGAATCAAGATCGGAGCTTCAATCAAAACCCTCTTAAGCTTCTCAAAGCTTTCATGTTGCTTATTTGTTCATACAAAAGGTACTTCCTTCCTTAATAGCTTTGTCAATGGCGCAGCTATCGATGAGAATCCTTTTACAAACCTTCTATAGTAGCCTGCCAATCCCAAGAAACTATGAATCTCCGCCACAGACTTAGGTGGTTTCCAATCTAGTACTCCCTCAATCTTCCTAGAATCCACCCTTATTCCTTCTGCGGATACCACATGTCCCAAAAACGCAACTTCCTTCAGCCAAAATTCACACTTGCTGAATTTGGCATAGAGCTTCTTCTCCATTAACACTTGCAACAAAATCTGGAGATGCTCATCATGCTCCTCCTCTGACTTGGAGTACACTAGAATGTCGTCGATGAACACAACGACGAACCTATCCAAGTAGGGTTGAAAGACCCGGTTCATCATATCTATGAACGTGGCTGGGGCATTCGTCAAACCAAACGGCATTACTAAGAACTCATAATGGCCGTACCTTGTCTTAAAGGCTGTCTTATGGATATCCGCCTCCTTCACCTTCAACTGATGATATCCCGACCTTAAATCGATCTTTGAGAATACTGCCGCCCCTTTAAGCTGATCGAACAAGTCGTCTATCCTTGGCAAAGGGTACTTGTTCTTGATGGTCAGCTTATTTAACTGCCGATAGTCTATGCACATACGCATAGTTTCGTCATTCTTCTTCACAAACAGGACCGGTGCTCCCCACGGAGACACACTGGGTCGGATAAACCCACGATCAAGCAACTCTTGGATTTGAGCCTTGAGCTCCACCAACTCCTTTGGTGTCATTCTATAAGGAGCAATTGACACAGGAGCTGTTCTTGGTAGCAAGTCAATTCCAAATTCCACTTCCCTATCTGGGGGTATTCCTGGTAATTCCTCTGGAAAAACATCTACAAAATCCCTTACTGTCTTTACTCCACTAACTCCCCCTTCCTTAGCATCCAACGCACTAACGAAAGTCAAGAAAGCCTTGCACCCTTTCCGAACCATCTTCTCAGCCTTAAGTGCTGAAACTACATTAGACAAGTAGTTTCTTCTTTCTCCGATCATAACTATCACTTCATCCTTTGGGGTCCTTAATTCCATTCGTTTAATTGCACAATCCAACACAGCCCGATGCTCCACTAGCCAATCCATGCCAAGTATGAGATCGAATTCTCCGAAGGGTAGTTCTATTAAGTCAACAGCGAATACTACTCCTTGAATTTCTAGAGGTACTTTCGAAACATCTTATTCATTACTACAGTTTAACCTAGTGGGCTTACTATAGTCAACTCCCTATCAGAAAGTTCAGAGGCTATGCCTAAAGTTTCCACTACTCTACATGCAACATAAGAATGGGTCGAGCCCACATCAATCAAAGTAAAGTAAGGCTTGCCACAAATAAGGAACGTACCGGTTATAACGTCCGGTGCGTCTCCATCCTCCCTTCGACGAACTGCATATACCAGACCCGGCTGCCTTGCCTCAGTATTAGCAACACCTCTGCCCGGTGTTCAACGTCCTCTGCCAGCACCATTTCCTTTGTTATTCAGACCACGACCTCGCTGAGGCTGCTGTCCACTTCTACCAGCCTGATTAACATTCTGAGCTGCTGGTCGATTCCCAACTGGTTTCATAGGACAGTCCTTAATGATATGATCCTTGGACCCACACTTAAAGCGTCCTCCCGTCTTCTTCCAACACTCACCTAATTGCTTCTTCCCACACTGATCACAATTACGATACTGCCCTCATGAAGTAGCTTGCTGATCTCGCAACCCATCAACTCTAGGCCTCTTCTACACATTTCCGGACGATCCTGACGAGCCATAACCTCTCTTCTATCTGTTCCGATCAGAGTTTTGCTTTATCGAGTCCTTAATTCCCTCGGCTACCTTAGCCTTTTCTACCAATGCAGAAAACTCCCGCTCCTGATGTGGGGCTATCAACAACCTTAGGTCATCCCTGATCCGTCCTCAAATCGGACACATCGCTCATGCTTCGTAGCCACCACTCCTCGAGCATACCGGCTCAACCTTAAAAGTTCAGCTTCGTACTCCGCTACGGACTTGTTCCCTTGAACCAACCCCAGAAATGCTTTCCTCTGCGCGTCAGTGTAACGCGTGCCAACATACTTTTTTTGGTACGCCGCCTTAACATACTCCCAGGTCAGATCCTCAGCTGTGGCACCGTCCCTAACTGTGAGCCACCATTGATATGCTTCATCGCGTAACAGCGCCACCATTCCTTTTAGTTTCTCCTCAGGGGTCAGATCGAGCTCATCCATAATTCGCTCTGTCGCTTCCAACCAGTACTCAGCCGTACTGGGTGCCACACCAGATACACCACGGAACACCTTAGCTCCATTGGCCTGGAGTCACTCGGGTATCGATTTCCAAGCTCCCATATTTCCTCCAGCACCAGCCACCATATTCAGAACTTGTAGCACAGCCTACGATATAGCATCGTCTCCCGTCTGATCTTGCTGTTCAGTACCAATAGCTGGTGGTGGTGGTGCTACTTCATTCTCAGATCCTTGACCCGACCTAACGGGTTCCGACACGGTCATTCGACCTCGACCTCATCCACGCACATTGCGACCACGTCCCCTAGAGCTCATGTCTATGTTCGCATTTAATCTGATTAAGAAATTTTTATGCATTAGTATATGTTCCACTGATTATCCGCGAAGAAATTTTTATGAAAGAAGTTTATGAGTAGTTCTTTCGGTCAATCAAAGTTTCAAGTTCTCTATCCTAATTCAGAGAGACACATTCATCCAAACATTCATTCAGTAGTACCTAGCACACACTGTAACACCCCTAACCCATATCCGTCGCCGGATTAGGGTTACGAGGCATTTTCAAAGAAAATACAGCTTTCGTACATTCACATAATCACATAGAACCTATTCACAAACACATATATAGATAACATTTTGCTAATTAAATATTAGTCTTAAATTATTAATCACACCAAATATACTAATCATATCTCAAAGTTCAATCGAATTCATTTCAAACCTATACCATATTTTCAAGTCAATATACATGTCTTAAAGTCACACAAAATGCCTAAAAATACATACATAAGTCATGAGCTTATCATTATAATGACATTCGAATATTTAATAACTATTAATCACTTATTCTCATAAATATATATACATGAACTTAATAGACCAAACAAAACATTTCACAAAGTTTAATATCCAATATCATATGTGGTATTGGAAATGGTCATTATGAACAAATAAACTTGGCACAATTATTTAAAACTAAACATACCTCTTTTCTATTTACAAGACCATGCGCATGTGACCATTTTAATTTAAACCATTTGAAAGCACAAAACAACTAATAGTGTACTCAATTCATGTAACACCTATCTTACACATAATCACATTTTCTTTAATAAATCAGACGAAATCATGACATTTAATCATTCATATACATGATTAATTGATACTTTGATCTAACAATTTAAGATCATCTTAATATAATCCATAAAAACAAAATGTATATTTAAGTTATTTGAAAAGACATATTCGAACCAAGCATATAATATTTATTAGTCATGTACAAATGCAATCCAAAACCAAATATAACATCCAAGTACATTTTCTACTTAATACCATGTATTGCCGAATACATAACTCATGAGATTGATTTTTTTTTTTCACATTCAAGCAAAACATGCATATTTAATTTGATCAATATTACACAACTAAACACATCACACATATATGCCATGACCAACCTATATATATATATATTTATATACGATATGCACCTAGATTATAACCAAATATACCCAAATACAATTCCTAATATCCATGCATCATAATAATATGCTCATATGCATCACTAGATCATTAAACCATATGTCTCCACATTAATAAATATAGAACATAAGCCATATTCGTATGACTATAATACATATAATAATAAGGTTTCTACTCAAACAAGGACAGATTCCCTCCTATACATGCCTTTATCTAAAATAAAGCAAACTAAAGGAGTACCAGGAGAGTTGATAGTGTGGTGGACTTCAACGTTGATCCTCTGAACCTGTAGCTTGACCAGAATCTAACAAACAGAACAATTAAACAAAAATGGAGTAAGCTCGTTAGCTTAGCAAGTCTCAAGCATTATTATAATTCTTAACCAACCAAACCTAGTACAAACTAATCCATGATATTAACATTTATACTTTATTTACAAATACTTATAACAGGGCATTATCAATTCACATAACTTAGTAATATAACTTTACTTACATGAACATTTTAATCACACTCAAATTTTGCATGTCTATTAACCACTTGACATAATATATATATTTCGCATTTATAACTTCACAACCAAGTATATAATATAACTCATTTTTCCATTTTTCTATTCGATCATAACCATAGCACATGTATACTTAGTATTAACATATAAAATGAATACCTTGTGGCCGAAATAACAAGTTCATTTCCAAGACATAAATTTACCTTTATTGCTTAAAGGCCTTGACTACGTAATTAAAGTACAAACGAGAAATTCACTGGTATAGAACCTTCTAAGCTTTTTAACTGAACTTCACATACTGGCCCCAGGCCTATGTAACTCAAAATCTGTAACTTAAAACACCGGCATTAAGCCTGCTAGGCAATGAGCTCGAATGTTTCACCGGTACGAGGCGTGCTAGGCGATAAGCCCGAATATGTCACTGGCACGAGGCCTGCTAGGCTCAGAGCCCGAAATAATTCACCGGCACTAGGCCTGCTAGGCTTAAAGCCCGAGATATCAACATTTTCAACATTTCAATGAACATTTCAATAGTATCATAATCACTTATCACTTAAATTTCATAATTCTACCACATTTCGAATTCAACTAAGCTTATTCACTTTTCACAAATAAAACTATTATAACATTGTATAACAAAACATATCCAATTCAATGTAATATTTTTACATTCGGCTATCACATGAAAATATACCCAAATTAATCAAAAATTGTCATTAAAAACATTCATAATGCATTCTTTAATATAATCCAACTTAGGGACTTACCTCGACCGTCGATGGATCGCGTAGACCGCTATTCGATAACCTTCGTCTTTCCCCGATCCAAATCCGTTTTTCTTTGTTCTTGATCTAAACACATTAAAATTCAGCTCATTCAAGTACATTTCATTTCAATTTAGTCTCAAAACACATAAATGGGCAAATTATCATTTTACCCCCACTATTTCACAATTTTGCAATTTAGTCCTATTTGCATAAAACTCAAAATACACAAAATTTCACTAATCAACTCAAGGGCCGAATATCCATAAGGACTATACAAGTCCATGTTTTTCATTTATTTTGCAAATAAGTCCCTACTAATTTTTATTTTTACTAATTAACCCAAAATACTCAATTTTACTAAAATTTCCAATGCAAAATATACTAATCTTTAACATATCATTTACCTAAAATCATAAAACACCAAAAATCACAAGAACCTAGCAATGGCCAAACCTCATACATGCTCATTTTCAAAAATTCTAACATGGGTCAACTACAGTTCGAAGCAACGATCTCAAAAACGTAAAATTTATCGAAAACTAACTAAAAACTCACCTTGAATTTTAGCTTCAAAGTGCCGAAATTTTAAAGAAATGAAACCCTTCTACTCATGCCAAGGTTCGGCCAAGAACAAATGGATGATAAAAACATTTTCGTTTGTTTTACTTTAACATATATTAAGTTATTACTAAATTACTTAATTAACCTTAAAATTAAAATAACCAAATAATATAACTTAAGGACAAACTTGTCCATGGCCGGCCACTAACTCATAAAATGGGTTATTTACCCTTTTCATACTTCATATTATAAAGCCATGCTCAAATTAGCACATTTCACTTTAGTATGCTACTTTCACACTTTACGCGATTAAGTCCTTAATCAAATTAAGCACTTAAACGATAAAATTTTTCTACGAATCTTTCACACATATTAATTCACATATAATAGACTCAAAATATACTATTAAAATATTTCTCAGACTCGGATTCATGGTCCCAAAAACACTGTTCCGATTAGGGTCAAATTCGGTCTGTGACACACACATTCATTACCCTAACATCTTTGTCTTATTCCTATCCCAGGGGTATTTTCGTCATTTTTCCTACAAGGGTATTTTGGTAATAAATCGGGGTAACTTCCAAAAATCCTTATAAATCATAAGTATTTCAAAGTTTGCAAAACTTTGGGTTCTTTTTGAGAATTTGTTTTCCAAATTGGTGTTGTTGCAGAAATTTTGGAAATCGAGGGTCATTTTGGTAATTTTGTAAAACAGGGGTAATTTCATAAATTTCCAAATCGAGGTGCCTTAATATTTTGTAACGATAAGACTTTTGGATATCTTTGCACAATCAGAAAATTTTATTGAAATTGAGGGTAATATGGAAATTTTTTTTAAAACCAAGGGCATTTTTGTAATTTACCACTAGGGGTATTTAGGTAATTTTATAAATCAAAAATATTTTGGAAAATTTTCAAACCAACTTTTGCTGCTATTTAAAGGGGTAATTTGGTGATTTTAAAACTAGGGTTTCCATGAAAATACAGCTAGTCCCTTTCGTGTTTTAATTATTGGGTTTAGCCCGTGAATGAGTCATCTTGGTTAGGGTGAACCGAAGCTACGCACCAGGTAGGATTCCAGCGAAGAGGAGGTGAGTCACTAGGATTGCTTAAGTACTAGGCTCTTCCGGATCGAATCCTAGACATGCGCACAAAGGTTGCCACACCCTAACTCGGCGACTTAACCACAGGTTTGTTTAATTAGGCATTAAGTCTTATGTAATTGTTGGGGTAAACTAGTCCTAGGGTTCAAGTACCTATCATACTACTCTACGTTCCATTTCTACCCTTCTACAGTTCATACTGTAAATCACAAAAAGGAATAGGGGTACTTACCTGGTGGACTTCGGGTCGGAGACTTGGGTGCCATGCCTGAAAACCTGCTCTTTTCATAAAAGTTTTTCTCAAAACTTGTTTGGGCCTTATTTTAAAAACGTTATCGGCTTTAAACACAACGCCGAGCGTTTAAAACTGGGCTCTGATACCAAATTGAAACACCCCAAACCCGGCCCACGAGCCCTGACCGCATCTGGTATGTCCCTCGAGAAAACATTTGAAAGTCCGTTAGTTACTTAGGAAAAATTCGTGTGGTTTTGAGAGAATTTAAAATTTCTTTGGGTTGGGCTCGAGTTGGAAATAAGTTGATTTTTGAAATCCAAGTTTTTACAAGACTTTAAATCAGAGAAAATATCGAGTTGTTTTAAAGTTTACTATAAATTGAAAACCATTTGTTTAGGGTGTCCAAATCACTCAGAGCCATTTTTTTTTAAATAAAATTTACTTAATCCTTAATTTGATAAAAATTCGTAACATCATAAAACAAATATAAGCATGCATAAGTCAGTTCATACTATGGCCTTATTACATCGAAAACGAAACCCCAAAATAAATCCAACAAACTTAAAATAACAAGTCCAAAATAAAATAGAATCCGAACTGAACATGGCCACCACTAAGCTCCCGCCGACCCGGTCCATCACCGCGCCACGAAAGAAAATATTCCCAAACAGGGTGAGTCAAACAGACTCAATCAGAACCAACACTAAGTTTCAACGATTCAGGCATATATTATCATATCACATACATGTACATATAACAGATAAAAATAGTGATGCAACCCGAACCCAAACCTAGATTCCATCCGCTACACATCACCCGTACCAACCTGCACACCGTGGGGACTACTAAGTCAACCCTCCATCCGCTACACACCCATCGGCGAAGCGATCATTGCGACGCGTGCTCATCGCCCTTATAAAATTTGTGGCATAGCCACCAGATAAAATAATCATGACATGAGTCACCACATTCAGATAATGTGACCGAAGTCACCACATTCAGATATCATGGTATAGAACCACCACATTCACGTCCCCTTTCAGAATAACCCATATGCCCATGTCATACGAAACATGCATTATCATGCCAAATTCTTTATTCACATTCTTATAGTTTCTCATATGTGCCATAACAGTTATTTATCATCTCATACTCATAGTAGGAGTAGGAAAACGTACCTGAGTACTTTGTACCATAACATGGTACCTTAGCCATAGCTTTCACATTCTTATTAACATATTTAATGAAACACAAACATAAACCTATCGAGAAATAGTGTGGGGTACACACCTGGTATTAATGCTTTTCCTGAAAACCCGAAAACCCGATCTAGTGTCCTAGATCCTTAATTCCTTATTGCCGATTTGACTACTAGTCAAGTCCCGAAACTTGTAGGATTTCCCCCTTGAAATCGGCTAATCACTAGATCCATTTACTTGGTTAGTTTTCGGTTTAAACAAATAAGAAATAGATCTAAGTACTAAGATAGGGCCTTGGCCGATTACCCATATCCACTTACCTTGTGATTCAATTCCTGAAATTGATCCTTGTTTCCTTAATGATGTCGAGATTCCTATAAGTACATGTTAGATTTAATCTAACATTAAAACACAATACATGGCCTTTGGCCGAATCTTATATTCACCTACCTTGAATATTGAAATCCCGAAAATAGTCACTTGGCGTAGATCTTGAGATCCCAAATGATCTCCTCCTTGTAGTTGACAACTGACGAAATCCAAAAGGACCCTTCAAAGTTTCGGCCAAAGAATCCTAAAGGAGTTAGATTCCTATATTTCGGCTAGAAGAGAGATTGAAAATCAAATAACAGTGGATCTTACCTTTAGTGTTGTAGTCGACTATTCCCTTGCTTGTGTCCACAGAGAAATTCGGCTATAGCTAGAGAGAACTCATTTTCGGCTTTTGGATGAACACTTAGAGAGTTTCGGCTTCAACAAAGATGAGAAGGATAAAGCTTGATGGTTTTGGCAATGGTGGAATGTAAATTCGGCTAGCATAGGGAGTATTTTGGCTTAACAAAATAAAAGAGAAGAGGAGAATTTTTGCCAGAGAATTTCGGCAGATGAACAAGGGAGGAAAGAATGAAGATTGGCCTCTCTTTTCCTCTTTCAGTCGAAATTACTACCCCAAGACTCCCTTATTCGGCCAATACTGTCAAATTCCTTGCTTTTTTCTTATCTCTTTATTTAAAAATTAATAACAATAATCCATCATTTATCTCTTAAAAATAAAAGGATAAAAACTCCTAAAATTTAGCCTTAGTGCCGTCCACTACTCCCTTCTTTTTGACGTCAATAAGTAAAAATAAAAACCTTAAAATTTTGCTTCCCACGCGACTTGAACTCAAGACCTGCACCAAGCTTGTGGCATCATTTCCAGAGCCTTAAGTGGCGCCTTGTAGCCACTTTGCTAAGCCCAATTTTATGTCAAATTTCCCCTACATTTTCTCTTAAGACCACCTTTCTTCAGTTCCCTCTTTTAAACTTTAAACTTAATATTTTCTAAGGCATTTCTCTACATTCCAAGGTTCCAAAAATTCACATAACACATTCAACACACATAGGACATGCTATCTCATATAATTTAAGCAAAAATGCAGAAGCCCAATCTCAGGATATTACAATTTAAATAAAGGGTGTGAGTTTTGAAACTCAGTGTGTACAACCCTTGGCATTCAATTCAATATATAATTATCACATTGGCCTGAGCCTATCAAAATCGGTAGTCTTGGGCCTTAGCCTACAATAACCTCATATCATATCATATCCAGAACAAGGTAATGCAAAACCCTCCCCAAAAATCCATCCGCTACACAGCATTTCCCTTCCAACCCTACACACCTGTGGGGATTTCTAAATTGACCCACCTATCCTCTACATACCACAGGTAGCACTCACAGTGGCCCTACTCAACGTTGCAGCAAGGCTGCTAATCATATAATGGGCTTAAAGCCACCTGTGGATCCATGGTCGTCAAGCGATTATGCGATCCTCAAATCTTCCTCCGTACCATAATTCCCACCCATATGCATCCTAATCAGAATATCATATGAATGCAACATGCACATGAGTAACATTCACAAAACTCATACTCATCACATAGGGGTATTTTCTTCCTTTCACAACCCAAGGGTATTTTCGTAAATCTACTCTACAGGGGTATTTAGGTAATTTTTTAAAATAGAGGTACCTTGGGAATTTTGTAAATCAGAGATGTTTTGGTAATTCTGCAAACAAGGGTATACTGGTAATTTCACAATTCAGGGCTATTTTAGTGATTTTACAAATCTAAGGAAGTTTTGGTAATTTTCAAACTAAGGATATTTTGGTCATTTTCAAAATAGGGGTATTTTAGTAATTTTACAAATCTAAGGGTATTTGGTCCCTATCGGGTTTTAGTTATGAACTTTGGCCCATTAACAAGTCCTTGCGGCTAAAGTGAACAGACACTATGCACCAGGTAGGATTCTTAGAGAAGAGGAGGTGGGCTGCTAAGGCCGCTTAAGTACCAAGTTCTCCCTAGATCTAATCCTAGACATGCAGATGCCCATTGCCACCCTTTAACCCAGTAACTTTTCTACAGACATATTTAATTATTAAAAAGCCTTATGCGGTTTAAGAGTTGTTCAATACTAAGCCTAAAGTCCATTATTCTACGTCCCGATAAAGCTCATCAACCCATTTCACGTTCATATAACCCATAATGGCCACATCACATTTTTATGGCCCACTAGGCCCAAATCTCAGTCATATGACCCATTAGGCCCAAAACAAATCTAGATCATGTAACATGCATGCCTAACCCAATTCATATAATCAAATTAATCCATTTCATCAAACTTAGCCTCAGGGCCCACCGGGCCCATTTAGCCACTTTCTGCTTTTCGACTTTCCGGCATTGCCGACATCATGTGTGCGTAATGTTTGTACACACCTGGTTATAATGTGTGCTGTAAACCCCTTAATCACGAACCTACAGTAGTCACCACTTAACGATTAATCTTAGCTTAATACACACTTTATCAAAAACTGAAACCTCACCGTAACCTTACCGTGTGCCACACGTTCTAGTAGCCCTTCCTTAGCTACTATTCATGAATATCCCTAAATCTGCACCCAAACATATATCATCAAAATCGAGTGACTCATTTTTCACATAAGTCACCCCTATAAGCCATACCTACATTAGGCCATCCATTAATCCATAACTGAGACGAGTACACTTACCACTTTGCTAACGATCCTTACCACGCTTGCGATCTCTGAACCCTACCTTTGTTAATACCAGGTTAACGACGATGAGAAGTTAGATAGCCCTTCGGTTTTTACCGAACATACTAAAGGAAAAACTGACTAAGTACTTACCCAAGGAGTAATCGGCCCAGGAAGCTTTCAGCTTTTGAGACTAGCATAGTGACAGGAATAATTTGGCACCAATAAGAAGAGGAAGAGAAGAGGTGATTCAGCTAGAAACAAAGGTGAAAAAGAGAAGGAATTTAAGAAGAGAAGGTAAGGGGAATTCAGCTAGAGAGGAAACTAAAATTTCGGCAAAGGAATGATGGGTTTTTTTTTGGGCAAATGGAAGAATTCGGCTAAGGGGGAGAAAAAAAATGTAATGGAACCCAAGGAACCTCTCCAAAGAATTCGGTACCTCCTTTTATAGCCAATAGCCGAATCCTACCTTCCTCTACAGTCTAATTCGGCACCAACTCTACCCACCTCTCATCTCCTAATTTTTCTCCATGATATCTCCCTTATCTCATCCGAAATTCCCTCCTTTATCAGCTCACAAGACCAATTCAAACACTTCAACAAAAGAGTCCAAATTCCACACAACTCTAGCTATCCACTATGCAAAATAAACACTCCAAAAACACCTTACCACTACTCGAACCCTGGACCTCTTTACACCACCTTGTAGCTCCCCTAGTGACGCCACCTTGCTACTGGACTACAAGCCCATTTGTGTCCTATTTTCCCCTTAATCTGCTTAAGAGGCCTATTGCCTAAGGCTAGGGTCCACTAAAGCAAAAAAAATAAATTTTTCCCTATGGTCATCCCTATCTCTAAGACTTCAAATAATCCCGATAATACCTTAAAATTAATATTCTAAGTGCTACTCATACTTACCAACCTCAGTCCACAAAAATTTAAAGTTTCGGGATTTTTGGGGCGTTACAACCCAATAAGCCCAAATCTACTAGGCCCAAATTGGGGGCGTTACAATTCTACCCTCTTTAAAGAAATTTCTTCCTCGAAATTTCCAACTAACTATCAATCGTACTACCGAGGTCTCAACATTATGCTTTTGCTGCACACACTAATTCTAAAGCCAAAATAAACACTCAGTATACTATGGTAGGATACTTACCATTATTCGCATCTAGAGTGTCTTCGTCCCCTTGGCGACGTGCTGCATAGACCAAAGCTAGCTGCCTCGCCTCCGCATAACCTGCACCTCTACCTGGTACTCCACTACCGCGTTCATTACCATTATCGCCCCTGGCTTGTCCACGGCCCCTTGATGGTTGTTGACCACCCCTCTGTGGCTGGAACTTACCTCTGCCATCGGCTCGCTCTTGATTTGGCCTGCTCAGGCACTCTCTAATCCTATGTTCCATAGATCCACACCTCAAAAAACCTCCTATTCTCCTCCAACATTCGCCCGTATGCCCTTTTCCACACACAACACGAGGTGGAATCCTGGTATTAGCAACAGCAACAAAGGCCTTAGCTTTAACCGACCCATTCACTCTGGCCCTCCTTGCAGGCCTTTGTTCAATCCCCATAGCTTCCACGGTCCGTTTGTTCTTGCCCTTCCCTTTTTCTCGGTGGAGGTGCTCCGTGTACTGTACATTCTCCGCTATCTTTGCTTTCTCCACCAAGACCGCAAAGTTCCACTCCCTCTGGGGAGCTATAAGCCCCCTAAGGTTGTCTCTTAACCCATCCTCTAATCGTACGCATCTTTCATACTCTGTTGCTACTATCCCCTTAGCATATCGACTGAGGCACAAAAACTCAGCCTCGTACTCTGCTACTGGCTTATCTCCCTAAGTCAAACTCAAAAACTCCTTCCTTGGGGTATCCACCTAGGCTGCTCCAATATATTTCCCCTGAAATGCCAATTTGAAAAACTCCCACGTGATCTGCTCTAGTTGGTTGCCCTCCTTTACGGTCAACCACCACTGATAGGCTTCCTCCCTATGTAAGGATATCGCCCCTTTTAACTTTTGTTCATCCGTGCAATCCAGATCGTCCATTATTCTTTCAGTAGCTTCCAACCAATACTCCGCCACACTCGGGGCCACCCCCGCTACTCCTTTGAAAATCTCTGCCCCATTAGCTCGGAGTAGCTCCACAATCGACCCACGACTCCCTATACCAGTATTGGGCCTGACGACTATTTCTAAGATCCTTAACATGGCCTGCGATACGGCATCTTCCGTAGCGGCAGCCCGTTCATATGCTCCCCTTTCAGCTACTGGTGAGGCCGGAGCCTCCCCTACTCCAACGTTGGGCATATGGCCTGACTCAAACGAACCTGCCCTTACACTTCCACAGCCTCTTCTGCGGCCTCTTGTACCTCTTCTAGTGCTCGTCGTTGCTTATTTCTGAATTAAAAATTTTATGAAACTAATTCGTAATTCCGCTATTTAAAGCGCATGTCTTATGTAAATAACATTTTTTTTAAAGTTATCTCGCGGTTGAGAGTCCACTACAGGCTCAAGTTTCCTACGGGCTTTAGTCTCTAAAAACCTACTTTAAAGTAGCCCATTATCTATACTGTTTCGTAATTTAAACAAATGTAGTACAGAAAACTTACTTGGCTCGACGTCGACGGCTCGGTGAACCACACTTCAAGAATCCTGCAAAAACCTTTTCAATCCACTTATTTTCAAAACCCAAAATCTAAGGTCCATTTCATAGCCCGAGCTTTGCAACTGGGCTCGGATACCACTAAATGTAAGATCCCAAACCGGCCTAGAAGTTAGGCCCGAATCCGGCGTGTCACATCAAAGGCATAATTTAAACGATTTTGCTAATTACTAATTTAAGGCCCCAAAGCCCAAAATCCTTGAGCCTTGTTAAGTAGAAAAAAAACCATTTTATAATTTGAAGTACTTTGGAAACCAAGTTTAAACGTAAGAAATTTCCTCAGGTTTAATAATTAACTAAACAGCTGAAACAACAAAACCAAAAGTCTAAAGTCAAAACGGAATACAAGGCCTTATTACATCCAACGAAAATAAGGAACTAAAAATATAGCTTTTGAAGCAAATAAATAAAAATTTAAACATCATCTTGTAGTGTGGCCATCTCCGAGTCCTCCCCCACGTCAAGCCATTTACTGAGGATCACCTAAAACATTAAATAAAGGGCGTGAGTTTTGAAACTCAGTGTGTACAACCCTTGGCATTCAATTCAATATATAATTATCACATTGGCCTGAGCCTATCGAAATCGGTGGTCTTGGGCCTTAGCCCATAATAACCTCATATCATATCTTATCCAGAACAAGGTAATGCAAAACCCTCCCCAAAAATCCATCCTCTACACAGCATTTCCCTTCCAACCCTACACACCTGTGGGGATTTCTAAATTGACCCACCCATCCTCTACACACCACAGGTAGCACTCACAGCGGCACTACTCAACGTTTCAGCAAGGCTACTAATCATATAATGGGCTTAAAGCCACCTGTGGATCCATGGTCGTCAAGCGACTATGCGATCCTCAAATCTTCTTCCGTACCATAATTCCCACCCATATGCATCCTAATAAAAATATCATATGAATGCAACATGCACATGAGTAACATCCACAAAACTCATACTCATCACATAGGGGTATTTTCTCCCTTTCACAAGCCAAGGGTATTTTCGTAAATCTACTCTACAGGGGTATTTAGGTAATTTTGTAAAACAGAGGTACCTTGGGAATTTTGTAAATCAGAGATGTTTTGGTAATTTTGAAACTAATGATATTTTGGTCATTTTCAAAATAAAGGTAATTTAGTAATTTTACAAATCTAAGGGTATTTGGTCCCTCTCGGGTTTTAGTTATGAACTTTGGCCCATTAACAAGTCCTTGCGGCTAAAGTGAAAAGACACTATGCCCCAGGTAGGATTCTTAGAGAAGAGGAGGTGGGCCACTAGGGCCACTTAAGTACCAAGTTCTCCCTAGATCCAGTCCTAGACATGCATATGTCCGTTGCCGCACTCTAACCCAGCGACTTGTCCATGGACATGTTTAATAGAAAGTCTTATGCTATTTAAGAGTTGTTCAGTACTAAGTCTAAAGTCTATTAAACCCTATCGTACTAGTCTACGTCCCCATAAAGCCCATCAACCCATTTCACGTTCATATAACCCATAATGGCCACATCACATTTTTATGGCCCATTAGGCCCAAATCACAGTCATATGACCCATTAGGCCCAAAATAAATCCAGATCATGTAACATGCATGCCTAACCCAATTCATATAATCAAATTAATCCATTTCATCAAACTTAGCCTCAGGGCCTACCAGGCACATTTAGCCACTTTTGGCTTTTTGGCTCTCCAGTATTGCCGACATCATGTGTGTGTAATGTTTGTACACACCAGGTTACAACGCGTTCTGTAAACCCCTTAATCACGAACCTACAATAGTCACCACTTAACGATTACTCTTGGCTTAATACACACTTTATCAAAAACTGAAACCTCACCGTAACCTTACCGTGTGCCACACGTTCTAGTAACCCTTCCTTAGCTACTATTCGCGAATATCCCTAGATCTGCACCCAAACATATATCATCAATATCAAGTGACTCATTTTTCACATAAGTCACTCCTATAAGCCATACCTACATTCGGCCATCCATTAATCCATAACTGAGACGAGTACACTTACCACTTTGCTAACTATCCTTACCATGCTTGCGATCTCTAAACCCTACCCTTGTTAATACCAGGTTAACGAAGATGAGAAGTTAGATAGCCCTTCGGTTTTTACCAAACATACTAAATGAAAAATTGACTAAGTACTTACCCAAGAAGTAATCGACCCAGGAAGCTTTCGGCTTTTGAGAATAGTATGGTGATAGGGATAATTCGGCACTAATATGAAGAGGAAGAGAAGAGGTGATTCGGCTAGAACCAAAGGTGAACAAGAGAAAGAATTTAAGAAGAGAAGGTATGGGGAATTTGACTAGAGAGGAAACCAAAATTTCGACAAAAGAATGATGGTTTTTTTCGGCAAATGGAAGAATTTGGCTAAGGGGGAGGAAAAGAAATGTAATGTAACCCAAGGAACCTCTCCAACGGATTCGGCACCTGCTTTTATAGATAATAGCCGAATCCTACCTTCCCCCACTGTCTAATTCGGCACCAACTCTTTCCACCTCTCATCTCCTAATTTTTCTCCATGATATCTCCCTTATCTCATCTGAAATTCCCTCCTTTATCAGATCACAAGTCCAATTCAAACACTTCAACAAAAGAGTCCAAATTTCACACAGCTCTGGCCATCCACTATGCATAATAAACACTCCAAAAACACCTTACCACTACTCGAACCTTGGACCTCTTCACGCCACCTTGTAGCTCCCCTAGTGACGCCACCTTGCCACTCGACCACAAGCCCATTTGTGTCCTATTTTCCCCTTAATCTGCTTAAGAGGCCTAATGCTTAAGACTAGGGTTCACTAAAGGAAGAAAAATAATTTTTTTTCCTATGGTCATCCCTATCTCTAAGACTTCAAATAATCCCGATAATACCTTAAAATTAATATTCTAAGTGCTACTCATACATACCAACCTTAGTGCACAGAAATTTAAAGTTTAGGGATTTTTAGGGCGTTGCAACCCAATAGGCCCAAATCTACTAGGCCCAAATTTGGGGCATTATAGTTGCTAAGAGTAATGAAGAAGATGTAGCTGTTGCTAATTTGGCCGATGAAAGCTATGGTTGTTTCTTGTTAGTGTCAACGAATGATAACTTTAAGCTCACACCCGAGTGGATCCTAGATTCGGGATGTTCTTTCCACATGTGTCCCAATAGAGAATGGTTCTCCACATACAGTTTGGTTAAATGTGGAGTTGTGCACATGGGAAACGATTCATTTAGTAAGGTAATTGGTATTGGTACTGTTAAAATTAGGATACACGATGGGACGATTAGGATACTCTCAGATGTCAGGTATGTACCTGATTACGAAAGAATCTCATCTCATTAAGTATTTTATACTTGAAAGGATACAGAATCAACATCGAGTCAAATGGCATTAAAGTATCTCGTGGAGCTCTAGTTTTGTTAAAAGGTAAAAGAACTGGTAGTCCTTATATTCTGGAAGAATCTACAGTGATCGGTGAAATTAAACGTCCCTCGTCTGGTATAGAGTTGAAGTCAACTCGTTTGGAGCAGAGGCAACTTGGTCACAGGAGGGAAAAAGGAATGACCATTTCGTTGAAGAGAGGTTCTCTTTTGGATGTAGGTTATGAAAAGTTAAGGCACTGTGTTCGTAAAAATCAAACACGGGTTAGTTTCGATTTGGCAGTGTACAAGTCGAAGGCTAGAAGTCTTCCAGTTTCTAAGCACAGATTCGACTCAGTTAATTCCTACATAGTTCAAGATAGGCTCCTAGTGGGCTTCGGCAAAGATGGCAATATGGAAATATGAGCCAAGGTGGAGATTTGTTGAATATGACTCTTATTTCAGTCAAATTTGAGAAATAATCTTCTAGTTAAACTCTGTTTATTTGTTTCAATCAAACTTTGATTAGTTTAGATTATTTTATTATTATTTGACCTATGAATTTACCCTGTAAATAGGCTCTTTTACAACCTTATAAAATACACTCATTAGATATTAGAACTCATAACACATTTAGAGAATTTTATGTTTACGTTTTGAGGGTTTTTTTATTTTTGAGTTTTCGGGGTTTAGTTTTTTTATCTCTATCTTTTGTACTCTTCGTTCTTTTACCATTATAGTAAAATTATCTTTGCCCATGGTTTTTTATCCTCTTTGGAGGGGTTTTTCCACGTTAAATTTGTGTGTTCAATTTCTCAATTTATTCCGCTATTTTTTTCTTTTTGCTTAATTGGGTCGATCCTAACAAATTTATATTTTGCAATTTCTTGACTTAGTACCTTGATTCGTAGAAATCCCTAAATTATGCTAATATCTCTCTTCAAGATTAAGAGCAACTGACTCTAAGTTGATTGATTGAATTTTTTTCTAATTAAAACCCCTATTGTCTCATTAACTCAATCTATGGATCCCTATATTAGATTTGACTTTGATTAGGTAGATTTATGTCGTCCTATTTCTAGGACTGCTTGCAACTCCAGTTAATCACGGCATATCTACTCTTAAATAGGGTCTATTCTTCCTCTGATTTAAGCACATCAAACATGGATTAACAGTCTAGAAATATGAAACCAGGAATTAAGCACACATAATTGAAAATAAGATTCAAGCATTTATTGTATAAAAATAGAGATCAAATAACAGAATCCATCCTGGGGTTCATCTCCTTAGGTATTTAGAAAATGAGTTCATGCTAGCAAATAAAAACATCCAAAATACAGTATAACCACAAGAAACAAATGAAATCATGATAATCTCCAAAGAAATCAAAAGGGAGTCTTTAATCTTGATGGAAATCTGCTTCAGAATCCACTTTAATGGTGCTTTTTGAATTGTTTTCTTGAATATTCTATGAAATTCACTCCCATCTTCTTATTTTTTTCATATATAGGTCTTAAAATGCCTGAAACACCTAAAAAAGTGCTTTTACGCAGGTTTGGAGTGTGATTCACAATATCCATATAGTCTGTCACATGGCCGCGTGGCAACCTGTGTGGCTCTTGAAACTTGCTCCGATTTCTCAATTTTTACTCCTTTTGCTACCAAATGCTCTCCTAAGTATAAAAATATGAATTTAAAGGATTAGGAACATATAATTCACTATTTTAAATTGAATAATCATCCAAAAATGCATTTAAAATGAGGCTAAAATATGTTACTTTTGGCATTTATCAAGTAGCATCATAGAACAATCAAGCATTGTATCCTAGCCATACGAGTAGCAAGAGGCAATAGCTACATAAGTAGTTGGTTTGTGGCTAGCATGACCTACCATGGAATGTGAAGTGTGCATAGGAGATGCTCATATGTGTGAATAAAGTGCACAGTGATGTTGGGACCACTGTCAAATGTTGGACAAGGTGGTAATGAATATGGTACGCCGGTGGCTAGCTGGCAGGAGTTGGTTAGTGATAATCATGCGATGATAGTGAATTTTAGTTCATGAGGTTTTTCTATTGGTTCAATTGTTATCAAGTTGTTTTAAGGCATGACTTAAGATATTTGACTTTTACCTAGAAGGCCTAGAGAGTGTGTAACGCCCCAATTTTCTTATACCGACTTTTGTAAATTTGTGACATAAATCTGTATCTACTTCAATGGTTAAGTGTCATGGGTGTGTGTCTGAGGTCCCAAGTTCAAGTCACAACTTGGATAAATTTTAACATTTTTATGAATAAAGCTCTCACTGGGGACGGTAGGCTTTTAAATTATTATTGGTAAAATGATATCAGAATGGGCCTACTGGTCTGGTGGTTAAGTGGTGTGTGGGTGTGTTGAAGGTCTTGTGTTCGAATCCCTCCGCAGCCAAGGGATAGTATTTTTGCTACAAAATTCTTCTAGAGTTGGAGTTTTACTGAAAATCTGAGTAGTGGGGAGTAGTGGGAGATAATTAAGGGATTTAGGGGTTATCAAATAGATTTTATTTGTATTTTCCTTTTCAAAATTTTCCCCGAAATTCTGATGTCCCATTCCATCTTTACTCTCTCTGTCGATTTCTATTTCCCCAAAACCTTTCTTGCATTTCTTCATCTTTTCTTCTATAGTTTACATTCAATTTCTGTTCTCTTTCACTGTGATGTCGTGATTTTGACAGATTATCATTTTCACATAAGGATTCTTCAAATCATTTTGGTAAGTGGGGTTCTTTTTCTGTGACTTGTGGTTTGTTCAAATGTAGATTGGGGTTAACCTTTGTTTTGGGCAGCAGCGAGTCGAGAACATCGTGCTCCTACTGCTGTGGGGTTGTAGATTGTCTTTCGGAGTGCAGGAGTAATCGGTAAGTGCTTGTTCTAAGTTATGGATGGTTTCGGGTTATCGGTTTAATCGTGCTTTAAGGTTGAAATTGAGTGTTGAACTGTCAATTTTTAGGTTCTGGAGGCTTAAGAGAGTTTACGCATCAGGAACGTTACAGGTGTGTACCCGTATCGCAATAAAATACGTTTTCGGGAAAAGTCGAAAACCTTTCTGTCGAAGCCACACGGCCGTGTGGTAGGTCGTGTACTAGACTGTGAGCCACAACACGGCCGTGTGATCAACAACGCGGCCGAGTGATGGCTGAGCGAAGCCGTGTGCGAGACACAGGCTCGACCAATTAGCCATGTGGGCCACACGGGCATGTGGGATTCTGGGCCAGGCCATGTGATCCACACGGCCAAAGGCCAATTTGGGTCGTGTGGGCCCACACGGGCAGCCACATGGGCCTGTGAGCCCATAATTCTGAAATGATCTGTAAGGTTGCACAGGTCGCCCAAGACTATTATGGACCTACCGTAGTGTCGGTAAGTAATACTTAGACCCTTATATGAGTAATTTGTCTGTCTGATTTCTGTACCAAGCATGAATTATGTTGTCTGAATGTATGTACTTTTAATTGCATAATAGCATGACATTCTTTATATGTTGCATTGCATCGGGGTGGGTTGACGATATTTAGAGGAAGTATTTGAAAGGCTCTTAAGCCTGTTATTTGGCAGCTCAACTGCGATTATCTGATTATGTGCTGCATTTCGGTACAGCATGGTGTGTAGGGATGGGTGGGTTGATTTTATCCCCACATGATGTGTAGGGTTGGACGGAGTTGGTGTGTAAAGGCTGGTTGGTAGGACTCTGTTATTCTATTATGTTCTGTATATTATATCTGAGATGGGCTAAAGCCCTAGAATATATCTGATTCTGTATCTAGGTAGGCTAATGTAACATCCTAGATTAGGGGCTATGCGTTTGTGCATAATTCATGAGTTAGTAGGTTTTGGCAGTGTTGGAAGTGTATTAAGGGTTTTTAGAATTTTAGGATGGAAGAAGAAAGCTTTGGAAAATTATTGGTTTTTAAGTAAAAAGGGGAGCTAGGTAAATGAGGCTTTAAAAGAAACTCCGTGTGAAGCATAACACAAGGAACCATGTGGTAAAATGGCATATTTTATGAATTATGAATGTGTTATGTGAATTCTAGAAATAAGGAAATGTATGGAAATTTATGGAAATGTAAGGAAATGTAAGGAAATGTGAGGAAATGTATGGAAATGTAAGGAAATGTCTTGTCTTGGAAATGTAGGGAAATGTCCTGAAAATGTAAAGAAATAAAGAGGAAAGTGAACATTTATGAAAACTAGGAAATGTAAGGAAATGATTCAAAAATGGAAAGTGAACATTTCTGGAAACTTGGAAATGTAAGAAAATGGCAAGTATACAGAGCCGATCGAAAATTTTAGGAAGCTTGAAATGACCTAGAAATGTCAAATTTTAAAGTTTAAAATAGGAAATTAGGGCAAGGGAGGCCTTAAAAGAAAAATTGGTGAAATTTGACACACAAACAAAGCTTGGAAAAGTGGCTCGAAGATGTCACTTAGGGCCTATGGAAATGGCGCCATGTGCAAGAGGAATGGGCACGAGTTCGAGTCACTTGGGAAGCAAATAAAGGAGGTTTTATTTTTTTGCTTCAGTAAGACCGAGGTGGACAAACATGTGCCTTCTAGAAAGGAGGTGTTTTATTTTCATAAATATTCGATTAAAAAGGTGATAAATAAAAGATTTTTAAATTGGATTATTTAGAAGAGATAAATATTGGATTAAACTCTTTTATTTATGATAATTAAAGGATAAAGTTATCAAAATAGAAGAGTGGTGGCCAAGTAAAGGACTCTAGCTAGTAATTTTGGCCATAAAAGGAAGAATAAGGCTATTCTTCATTCATTCCTTTCTCTTCAAGAAAACCTCTACCGAAATTCTCTAAAGTTTCTCCTATTCTCTCTCGCGAATTTTTCTCGCCATTATTATTCTCTTTTCCTTTTCTTTTCTTTTCTTCTCTTTTCTTCATTTGTCAAGTTGAAATTTCCGCCAAAGCCGAATCGTTGTGGTGTATGTGGAAGGAGTTGTCGATTTCACCAAGTAAAGGTAAGATCTAGATTTGGTTCTTATTCTTTTAGGCTTGTCTAAAACGGAGATTTAATCTCTACTATTGTTCTATGGCCGAATCTACAAGGGATTTCTCAAGTTTCTACAACTGACGAATACAAGGAGGAATCTTTCGGGAATTCAAGGATCTAAGGTAAGATATATGAATATACGGTTAAGGGTTACGATTTATGTTTTTAATGTTGGATTAAATCTAACATGAAGTATTAGGGATTTCGACAGTCATATAAGGCAAGGAATCCTTTTCAGATTTGGAAATCACAAGGTATGTGTTTAAGATATTCGGCCAAGGCTATTTTAAATATTTAGATTTATTATCAGAAGCCGAAAACTAACCTGTGGAGTAATATAGTGTTTAGCCGAATTCATAAGGGAGGAATACAAAGATCCGGCACTTGATTCTTAAAATCAATTCAGTAACAAGGTAAGTAATACAAATCCTAGTTGTATTTGGAAAAGTGGCTGAAAGGTCTTTTGAAGTGATTAACTTATGTAGGATTTGAGATCTAAATCTGTGGTTGATTCTCTTCGAGATTTCAAGGAACCTATTAAGCGAATCAGGTGTGTACCCACACTAACTCCCAATATATTACGACAATTATTTTATATATATATATATATATATAAATGTGCATGCGAATAAGAATGTGGCTAAGTGCCACAAATGTGGTAAAAGTACCCAGGTACGTTTCCTACTTCCGATAGGATTACGAATATGTTATATATATTTTGAATATGTAATATGAATGAGAAATATGATATGTATAAATATTTGGGGCATATGGGATATTTGTGAAAGGGGAAGAGTAGGTGTTAACTTCGGTCTCACCAACGAAGGTGTTGACTTCGGTCTCACCAACGAAATATGGTGACTACGGTCGCATTATTTGAATATGGTAACTTCGGTTACATTATTTGAATATCGTGTCTAATGACACAACGTATATGGGCGATGAGCACGTCGACTGCAGCGACTGCCTTTGATGGTGTGTAGCGGAAGGAGGGTTGACTTAGTAGTGCCCACGATGTGATTGGCAGGTACGGGTGGTGTGTAACGGATGGATAATTAGGCTTGGGTTTGGGTTGCATCATTTTGATATGTATATGTTCTGATATGAATATGTATGCCTGAAATATTGTTTGTTAGTTGGTGTACACATTGAGTCTGTTGACTCACCCCTTTAAGGGACCATTTTTCAGGTGATGAGCAGTAATGGACCGGGTCGGCAGGAGCTAAAGGTGGCCATGCTTAGCAGAGAAAATATTTACGAATTGGACCATTATTTTTATAAAGTTCTTTAAATTTTAAGTTTGGAAATTATTGATGTAATAAGGCCTAAAAGGCCATAGTTTTATTTTCGTTACTATTATTTACCTGCAATTATTATGCTTCGAAATACTTTACATTTATGATATTAAAATTTTATGTTTTTACATTTAAACCCTAAACTATTTTGTCACCCTAATTAAATGATTTCTAAATTAAATAAACGGGTTTTTAACCTAAGCCCAATCCAAAATGAACAGTTTTCTAAAAATACACCAATATTCTCTAAGTAATAAAGGACTTCGAAAACCGATTTTTCTTAAGGAACACACCAGATCCGGTTCAGGCTCGTGGGCCGGGTGTGGGGTGTTTCAGCTAAGGTCCACACCGATTCTGTAATGGGCTCAGACCTGAACTGTGAATATGTGAATGTTTTCTTATATTATGCTGTGTGCATGTTTTTTGTGGAGATTACACACTGAGTTGCGAAAACTCACCCTTTTCTGTTTAATTTGTTCAGGTAATCCCCAGCTGTAGACGGATCGGTGTAGCGGAGGACTCGATGGTGACCACTGCTTCTGCCTCATGGTTTTATACTTATTTTATGGTTTTGCTTATCTGGGAAAGTTTTATGTAATATGGCCTTTACGTATTTTGTTTGATTGGGATTTGCAACGCTTATGGTTTTACCGTTAGCAATAGGAAAGCTCGAGGTTTCAAAACAAACAAATGTTTTACCAAAACACCACGATTACGCAAATTGATTTAAGTGCTTCCGCGAAATATAAATACTTTGGAAAAATTATAACATTTTGGAAATGGATGATGATTGAAACAAACGACACGCTTTTGAAGGTAGCATAAGATAACAAAAATGGTCTTATCGTAATTGTGTTTTCTAAAGCACTATCATGTGACATCGCCAGATTCGGCCATAACGTCTAGGTCGGGTTTGGGATGTTACAAAGTGTTTTGGAAAAAAATATTGTAGCCTTAAAATAAATTATTTTATTAGATGGAACCATTGAATTTTTTGCTGGTTAGATTATTTAAATTTTTACTATGATTATGATACTTATGAACATCATGAGTAATTGAATGGTGATACATAGAGAAACATGTCCATGCATATATGATAAACATGTTATATAGTTTAGGAAAAATTTTACGTGTACTTATTTGATAATTTAATCATTTATGCTTGAAACATTAAACTATTAAGTCAGAAAAGGCCTTTAAAAGACATGGCCTCTATCAATAGTCTCTATGTAATAGTATAATAATATTTTGAGTTAATTTTGCCCAAAACGCACCCTACGATAGGTGTTATCACATGGGTTCATGGAAGGATTTTCTTTAAAAAGACAACTAGTCATATTTATTACTCACTGAGATTATTCTACGACTACTCGTAAAATAGTACATATTATGATGGATGCTGATTTGATACATATTATGATGGATGCTGATTTGATTGTTATACATTCGAGATTATTTTAGTTAAATAACTTCGTACAAAGCTTTAAAATTAAAATAATGATCAAATGTAAAATGAATATTAATGTGTGTTGTCTAATGTGTTAGATTTATATATTAATTGGGTGGAAATTCATATTCTTATTAATTGTTTAAGATACCTATGGTAACTTAATTTAATGGGTATAAAAATTGTTGTTGTAACGGACTCACAATTTTTCAAGGTTGAATTTAAGATTCATGTATCATGATTAATGCATATTGGATGTAGAATTTTTTTAAAAAAAATTGTTTATTACAAAGATAATGAATAGATGAAAACAATTTATTTTACACTTCAAAAATGACACAAACACGATTGATAAATATCTTAATTTAAAATAAATTGAATGGAAACAATTATAAGTACGGAAAAGGAACTTGTGGGATTTATATATTTTGATATATTGAAAGTTTGAGTTCAATTGGTAATAAGACCGAAAGCTGATTTATTGGATATATGACTTCTGTATGACATGACTTTACTTACAATAGTGGAATTCATAGACTGGCAAATAGTAAATGATTTTCTCTTATTGATATTACATAATAGAGGAGAAGTAACTAGTCATGGGTAATTTGTCTAGGATGAATTATTTAATTACTATGTGTTAGTAATTGGCTTTTTTCATGAAAGAAAGCGCAATAGATGTCCTGAGATAAAATAGGACTATACGAGGTAAACAAATTTAACCTAAAGAGAGGTAAACACTTTTAACCTAAAGAGATATTTAGGATATCCTATGATGATAAAAACACATGTGACAAGGTCATTGGACATGATATATAATGGGGGAACTTAGCCATAGTATTTTCGTGTTCCATGACTGAATAATATTCTAATTAATAGATAAAGAATAGAAACCTAATTACATATTATTTTAATCCTAATTAATATATGTGCAATCGGTTCCTCCACTAGCTCAGTACAACCCCGATGGTTTGCATTTGAATCGATGGGGTGAATAAAAGAAAACAATACATTAGAGAAATAGATTGCATGCATTGCTATCAACAATGAATGCGATTTCTCGCCATATCAAGAGGTGACTTAGTGATTAAGTTAATTTCTTTGAATTATAATTTAATTGATAATAATTAAAGTTCATAATGAAAATTAAATTAATTAGTTGTAACAACTCGTTTTCTAGTAGTTTTGAAAACAACTATTTCGGAACCCCATATTTTGATGATTGAATCAATAAATATTAAATATTAATATTTAAAAGTCTATTATAAAGTTATATTAAGTCATGGTCTTTAATGATTGGATGGTTAATTAAGCTACAATGACTAGATTGTAAAAATTGTAAACCTTGATTGCTATTGAATTTCGATTGGTGAAAAGGCCTAATTAGTAAATAATCAAGGATTTATATAGTAATTAGACCCTATTGGATTTAAATGGACGATTAGTGCTCTTTTTAAATGGTTTTTATGTTAAAAATAATAATAATAAAAGAAAATGGTTAAATAACATGTTAAAAGATATTAGATAATAGAAAACAAAAGAAAATTTGACATCTTCATCATCTTTTTTCCCCTCCAAGGTTGAACCACCATTTTTGAAGCTTAGAAAATTCAACCAATTATGCATTTTGCATGGTAAGCTTAAACCAATCCCTTTTTCATAAATTTTATATTTTTTAGATTATTGTAGCTTAATTAGCTAATCCGGTACCAAATCGTAAAACTACTAAAAGTTTTAAAAGTTACCAATAATGATTTATGGAATTTTTTTTATGTTCAATGGTAGATTTGTAAGCTTAGAAGTGAATAAAGACTAAACTATAAAGTAATTTTTGTTAGTTTTGAGTTTAAGGACTAAAATGTTATAATGCCAAACATGAAAATGTCTGTAACTTTTAGTTTTATAGGGTTAAGGAAGGATGAAAATGAAAATAGATTGAAAATAAAGCTTAAATGTGAAAGATACAATAGTTTCAATTTTAAGGACTAAATTGAATAAAATGTAAAAATTTAGGGACATTTTGTAAAATGAAATTAATAGGTCATATGCATGTATGTGAGTGCTATAAGGTTTATGAAATTGATATATTGAACTTAATTATTATTTAGATAAAGAATTGGAACAATCGATTGATAAATGAGGAAAAAGAACAATTGTTGAATAGTCCTTACGACCCAACTCGATAGTTGATCTTACTAGGTAAGTTCATGGGGTATAATTATGTATTTATATGTATTAAACGTTGTTGAATGGTTAATATATATAGTTAAATCAAAATTTTATAATATTTATAATTTAGTACGAAAGGTGAGAAACGAATTAAGGATCTAATCATAAAGTTTTGCATACTTGATCATTATAATTCTTGTGGCATGTTACATTATTGTGATCTAGTTATGATATATGTTTTCAAACATGGAAATGCTTCAGCATTGCTGATATCCCAAATTCTGTATTAATGCTCGTTTGAACATAGTAAATGATAAGGATACGATTGTCATGCCAATAAGGTTAATTGTACGTTTGTACTAATTTGCACTCTGGTGCCCCTGCTTGCACTTATGTGCCCTTGTATGCACTTTTGTGCCTCTATTCAACACTATGGTGCTCCCTAATGTATTTATCCTAGTATCCGAATTACTATTGCTATAGTTCATTGGTCTATCGAAATCTTAACATGATGGAGTAATGATATAATGGTATATGATGTTCCTATATGATTGTTCTAGATTGAATAACATATTTAACGTTGAATTATTCAGTGACCTTGTTTATGCTGAACTCACCAGTTTCTTGTGAAATATATTGTCAGGGTATAATATTCAATTATTTGTTTTATTACATATATTTGATTCAAGGTGAGTTTATACGTATTTTTTTTAACCTGTGAACTTACTAAGCTATTTAAAGCTTATTTTGTTTCATTTCCTCTTTTCTGTAGTTGACATTCTACAGAACAAGTCTATTGGATCAACTTCAAAGCTCACATTATCAAGCTTCAATCTCGGAAGATCTTTGAACTGTTTTAGATATCGGTTATGTGGCATGTATATAAGTTTTTTCGTGATCATATCTTTTTAAGTTCAAGTGATAATGTTGTAAAGATTATGAAATGGTTATTATGTAATGTTGGTGTTGAAAGTTTATATGGTATACTTGGTTGACATAAATGGTATATGTATGTCTAGTTGATGTGTGCTTAATCTTAAATCTTGAAAGAGTTTGAAATTTGGTGATGTTTGGATGAAATGTTGAGGCATATGTGTTAAAGGATAGTTGTAATGTTTGAGACATAAATGGTCAAGTTTTGTTTGTGTAATGGTAAATCTAGACAAATCTATTTTGTTGATATGTGGGATTGTAACATAAGTAATATGATTTTGTAATTAAGAGAATGTGTGATAATGTATATCTTGTTTGTGATGGTGCCAAAATGGCATATCGGTTAGGCACTTTTAGGATGTACTGTAATATGTTTTGGCTTGGTTATGAATGTTTTGAGCAAGGTTTCATGATGTTGTTATGCGTTTTTGGAAGCACCTTAATGTTTGGTTTGATTTAATTACATAAAGGGCATGTTTTTGTGTCACATGGTTGACCACATGGTCGTGTGTTATATATGGGTTGGTGACATGGCTATGTTGCCACTGAAAAATGGGATGTATTTTGATTACACGGTCTCCGATTGTCACATTTTAATGGAATTAGATTAGGGTGAAAAATCATTTAATTATGTGAATTAATTAAATTTATTTTAATTAATTAATATTTTGAGAATAAAAAATTAGTCATTAGGTATGAGATGGTTAAAAGTCTGATAACACATATAACGGTATTCAATATAAGAGGAAGGATAGAGCGTGTGACAACCCTAGCTCCTAGAGTAGGGGTGTCGTCGCCCATAACCTATCCCTGTAAGAGATAGGTGTATTTTTTTAATTAAAATATTATTATTTTATTTCTTTTTGTTCAACCAAGATTTTGTATTTTTCTCTATACATAAAGACCATAGATTAAGTCAAACACACACTATTCTAAGTACTGATACTCTTGTTGAAATTTTGTGAAATTTATTTTTCAAATAGGAACAACTATTTAATGGTGCATTCCATTGTTATTTAATGATGGAGTGATTTTTCTTTATTTTGGGTGACCAAATTAACAAAAATAATTTTAGGGTGATTAAAATTAGAATGATCATATTTAGAATGACTAATAAGGTAGTTTATCCAAATTTATGTTAAGAATAAACAAAATCAAAATTAAAAAAATGCTAAAAGTTTTAGTGGAGAGAAAATAACAAAACTAATATAAATATTAGAACAAATTCTACAATTATAACATGTTGAATTTTAAAAAAAAATAAAGCTACATTTTCATTGACACATTTCAACAAACATTAAATAAGCATACTATTCTATTACAATAAAACATAATCATTTGGAACATTGCAACATTTACATACATTCACAATTGTCATCGATGAACAAATATTTTAGCAAACATCGTTCAACTACAAATTATAACAACAAGAATACTTTAAGCATTCGCTTTACTCATGATCTACATGTATAGCTTCTAAAGTAACGAAAAAAAAAAAGCAAAAAGTTCATTTATCAAATAATCTAAAGCAATGAAAAAGAAAAAGCAAAAAGTTCATTTATCAAATAAAGAAACTAGATTATACACCAAATTTACAATTTCAACCCATTCACCGACCATTTTACCTATAAAGGCCTATTTCCAACTTTATTTACGGAAATTGACCAATTTTTTCATTATTTACCGGAGAGGGCCAAAAATAACAAAACGCGTCCAGGTAAGAGCGTTTTGGGGACAAATTTTAGTAAATCGCATCCCGGGGGGAGCAATTTTGCCATGTTAGCACAAACGCGCTGACGTAGAAGCGTTTTGATGATGTGGCAAAATCGCTCCCCCAGAGGCACGATTTTCTCTGTGTTTTTCTAGGCTAGGGCTTTTTGCATGTTTAGTCCCTAGGTTTTTTTGGTTTAGGGGTTTTAGGGGTTTAGGTTTAGGGTTAGGGTTTTGTTAAAATAATTTAGGGTTAGGGTTGTAGTGATAGGGTTTTGTTAAAATAATTTAGGTTTATGGTTTAGATTTTTTTTAAAAAATAGGGTTTAGTTATTTTTTTTAAATTAATTAAATTAGGGTTTAAAGGTTTTAAATAAATTATTTAAATTAGGGTTTAGAGTTTTTAAGAAAAATTAATTAAATTAGGGTTTAGCTTTTTAAAAAATAAATTTGTGTTTAGGTTTAGGTTTAGGGTTTAGGGAAAATTATATTGACAATAAGGATTTTGTTTTTTTTTTCTACAGTTGTTTCAAGAAAATTAATTTTGAGAAGACGGTTCTGAAAAGATAATGTCAAAAACGTTTCAAGCAGGATGCACTATTACAAAAAATTACTAAAAAAAAGCTCCCACGTGATGCTCTTTTTCTACAGTAGTTCCTGAAAAAATAATTTTGAGAAGACGGTTCTGAACAAATATTGTCAAAAACGCTTCAAGCAAGATGCACTGTCAGAAAAATTACTGAAAAAAATCACCCACGTGGACGCTCTTTTTCTACAGTAGTTCTTGAAAAAATAATTTTCGTAAGACGGTTCTAAACAAATAGTGTCAAAAATGCTTCAAACAGGATGCACTGTCAGCAAAATTGATGAAAAAAGCTCCCACGTGGACGCTCTTTTTCTACAGTAGTTCTTGCTTGGCCTTATCCTATAAATGAGCTAAATTTCATTCTCAAGTTACATAAGTTACAACAAGAAAAATTAGAAAGGCTAAGCAGAATAGAAATTGAAGATTAGTGAACGTATTAGTGCTGTTATTTGCTATGATGGTGAGGTCTGTGACACTGAGAACGGCGTTGTTTTTTATCGAAGAAAATAACGCGACTGGTTTTTAACCAGAACATATATTTGACAGAACTTCGTAAAAGAATTAGGCCCAAGATCTTCGAAACAACGCCAATGAAGGTTTCTTCTATTAAGTATCAATTTTGTGCTTCGATTGATCCCGTGACATATGACTCATTTTATATCAAAAGTGGTCGTAGCTAAGAGGCAATGGTGTAGACTCATCTAGCTAGTAGATCACCCTATCTTGAGTTATATGTACAATTTTCATCGCCAAATGAAGCATTTGCAACTTCAACATCTACTGTTGTTCGAGAGGAATACACAACCCCTACCCAACACTCCGTTAGTGGGAGGCAGAACATAGAAGCGCCCGTGTTTGGTGTCAGTATGGAATACACAACTTCTGCACGACACTCGATTAGTGAATGGGACATGCACATCGGTAGGTCGATGTTCGATGCTGGAAATACATATTAGGGAATGACATCAACTTCTAGTGGTTGGCAATCCACATCTAATTGGGGACATTACAGAACATCCACAAGAAGGGATGATGTACTCCCTACGACATACACCAGCGAGGGGACCTTGTACGTTACAGATGATGGTGGGTTGGATGATGAGTTCGATGTGGATCCATCTCGAGAGCCCAGCCCCGATGGTGCAGAAGTAGCATTATTTTCTGAACCAGAGCCTGTTCCATCTGAACCTGAAAACGTTGAAGGGGGTTCAGATGAAGAAAAAGAAGATCTGTGATTCAGGACGTACTCGCCTCCAGCCACATACATAATGTCGATATATCGGCAGATGATGCGTTGGAGTTTCGAGATCTACCACACAGAAGGCGTGACTGTACAAGTTCGTCATTGCATTCTGGTGAATTGGAATTTGGTAAGGAGTTTTCCAGTAAGGATAGTTTTCTTGGTGCATTGAAAAAACATAGCATCAATCACACAGTTAAATACAACGTGGTTAAATCCAAATCCAAGAAGTTCGAGGCCAAGTGTGTAGTGCAAGACGACACATGTTCATGGAAAATCATGACTTCGGTTAGGAAAAAGACAAGCTTGTGGGAGATAAAAAATACTAAGGTTCACATACCTGTGTTGCCTGTACAATATCACTGGGTGTTTAGGGTTTTTGAATAATAATGTTATTACTTAATGTTGCATTATTTAACGTACTTTGTTGACAGGTGTTTCACAAGATCATCACAAGATGGATTCAGGTATGATAGCTAGCTTAGTACTACCGATGGTGAAAGTGGATCCCAGGACTTCTATGTCGTTCTTAATTGCCAATATTCGTAGCCAATTGAGGTACACGCCCTCTTACTGCAAGGCTTGGATAGCTAAGAAAAAGGCATTGGAAAAGTTGCATAGCGGGTGGAACGCTTCATATAATAAGGTGTGGCAGTGGTGTCAGGTGCTGGAGAGGTACATCCCAGGTTGCATAATAGACCTTGAAATAGTCTCTACATACTACAACGACCGATTGCTCCGTGGATGCCAAGTGTTCATGCCTCTGTTCTAGAGCTTTAAGCAATGTCGGGACGCATTTGTGTACTGCAAGCCATTGGTACAAATTGACGGTACCCTTATGTATGGTAGATATACCCATCGGCTATTGCTACCTGTGGCATAGGATGGCGGTGGGAGAATCCTTTCAATTGTGTTTGCAATAATACCGGGGGAGTTAGGTGATGACTGAGATTTCTTTTTTTCTAGGTTAAGGGGGCATGTATGCCCCCAACTTGATATCTGCGTTATATCAGATCGGGGCACTGGAATACTAGCCGCAATTGAGCGACAGGTAAGCCTATGAGATCACACACACCATCGGTATTGTCTAAGGCACATTGCGTCCAACTACTACGAGCAATATCGGTCTACCACTGAACGACGGCAAGTGACCAACATGGATATTTAATCTCTATTAATATAATTTCGTTTGTAATATTCAATTTATTCTGAATGGAATAGTGGTATGTAATTTTTTCTATCAACTTAAATTGATTTGGCTCATCATTAAGTTTATCATGGAGTTGCCTCGGTCTTGCTTCGTATGTTCCTAGTTTCTCCTTGAAATGTGTCTTCCACTCGTCTAGTTCATCGATCTGAAGCCGTTGTTCCTCATAAGTTATTTCTTTGTTGGCACGAGGTCTAGGATGTGGCTCAGCTATGTAACTTTCTGGTGTTTCCTGTAATGAAGGTTGAACCAAATGGTCACTAGTAGAGTTTATGTTTTCACCTTGATTACTCGATGTCCTAGCCGAGTCAAGAGCCTGAAGAGTGATCGTTTCGTCACCTACACAAAGTAGGAGTTCTCCTGTACCAACATCAATTTTAGTTCTAGCAGTTGCTAAAAAAGGTCTTCCTAAAATTAAAGGAATATTATTGTCCTCATCCATGTCTAAAACGACAAAGTCTATTGGAATATGAATTTATCAATTTTTACAAGTAAATCTTCGATTATACCCCTAGGAATTCTAATAGTTTTATCAACTAATTGAATGCTCATCCTAGTTTGTTTTGGTTTCCCTAGACCTAGTTGTTTAAACATTTTATAAGGCATAACATTTATGCTTGCCCCTAAATCAGCTAAAGCATTATCAATAGATAAACTACCAATTAAGCATGGAATTGTAAAACTCCCTGGATCTTTTAACTTTCGTGGTAGTTTATTTTGTAGAATTGCTGAGCACACTGTGTTTAGCTCCACATACGACGCCTTGTCTAACTTTCGTTTGTTTGTCAAAAGCTCTTTTAAAGATTTCCTTGAATCTGGCATCTGCGAAAGAGCTTCAAGAAACGGTAAGTTAATATGTAAAAATTTCCGCTATGAATTTTGTTAGCATCTCCTCAAGGTTCGACTTCTTTTCTTGTGGGTAGGGTTGCTGTTGAAAGCCAGAAAGGGGTTGTTGTATCCAATTTCCTTGACCACCCCATGAGAAGTTTGGGTGGTTCCTCCAACATGGATTGTAAGTGTTACTATAAGGAATATTTTGAGGTCTAGAATTGTTACCCATATAGTTCATCTGTTTGCTTTCTATGCCATGGTTGTAAGGTGGATATTCTATATTGTTCATTCCTCCTCCATTTGTATCGCACTGCATCACTGGATATACCTGTGAAGAACCACACAAACCATCAATCTTTTTATTTAACAGTTCTACCTGGTTCGATAGCATGGTCACTGCATCGAGGTTGAAAACACTGGTGGCTTTTGTTGGCTTTGTCCTCGTGCCTTGCCATTGATAGTTATTAAGTGACATCTCTTCTATAAACTCATAAGCCACTTCAGGGGTTTTTTTTATTCAGGGTTCCAATGGCGGCTGAATCAATCAACTACCTAGTTGAGGGGTTCACAATGTTGTAAAACATTTGAACCTAGAGCCACAAAGGTAATCCATGGTATGGCACCTTCTCAGAAGATCCTTGTATCTTTCCCATGCATCGTAGAGTGTCTCTAAATCCATCTGCACAAAAGAAGAGATATCATTCCTCAACTTAGCCGTATTAGCCGGCGGAAAATATTTTTACAAAAATTTTTCGGTCATTTGTTCCCATGTAGTGATTGATCCTCGTGGTAACGAGTTCAACCACTGTTTAGCTTTGTTCCTCAACGAAAAGGGAAACAACCGAAGACGAATGGCATCATTAAAAACGCCATTTATTTTAAAAGTATCGCAAAATTCTAGAAAATTCACCAAGTGATTGTTTGAATCTTCATCCTGCAAACCATCAAACTGAACAAATTGCTCTATCATCTGAATTGTGTTAGGTTTCAGTTCAAAATTATTTGCAGCAATACCAGGTCTAACAATAATTGACTCAGTTCCTATTAAATTAGGCTCAGCGTAATCATACATAGTACGAGGAGCAGGATTTTGATTCACCGGAATTGTGGCAACCATAGGAGGTAGTGGATTGTTATCAGCCATCTCTTTAGTAGTATTGATTTCCTCTTCTTGCCTTTCTTCTATGTACTATAGGCTTTGCCTTATTTCTCTTCAGTTTTAGCAAACTGTACTTTCAATTTCACTGTCAAAAACTAATGGTCCTAACATGTTCCTTCTAGTCAAAAACTAAAAGTTCCTGCCAGAATAAAAGAAAAGAAAAAGTTAGCAAAGTAAAAAAAAAATAAGAATAGCTAAAGTAATAAAATTTTAATTTTATGGCCGAGACATTATGGCCGAATCCAGGAATGTCACATTGAAGGTATATTTCAAAACGATTTTGCTAAGTTAAATTTTAAGGCCTAAAAGCCCAAAAATCCTTGAAAATCTAGTTAAGTAATTATAAAAGCCCATTTTATTATTTTAAATATTCCAGAAACCATGTTTAAACATAAGAAATTTACTCAGGTTTAATAACTAAGTAAACAATTGAAACAATAATAAAAAAAACTCAAAAGCTACAGTCAAATCGGAGTATAAGGCCTTATTACATTCATCGAAAATAAAGCAATTTAAAATCATGTCTTTTGAACAATTAAATAAAATGTCTAAGTATCTTATAGTGTGGCCATCCTCGAGTCCTCTCCCACGTCGAGCCGTCTACTGAGGATCACCTGAAACATTTAATAGAAAGGGTGTGAGTTTCGTAACTCAGTGTTTACGACCCTTGCAAATCCAATACACATGCCAATATTACATTGGGCCTAAGCCCTATCAAAATTGGTGGTCTTGGGCCTTAGCCCACAACAACCTCATATCACATCTGTATCACACGAATGTAGTGCACCCATCCCAAATCCAACCCTGCACACCATTTCCCTTCCAACCCTACAGACATGTGGGGATGTAAATATCAACCCACCCATCCCTACACTCCAAAGGTAGCACCAGCAGCGGCACTACTCAACGTTGTAGCAAAACTACTATAATGGGCTTAAAGTCACCGATGGATCCACGATCGTCAAGCGACTATGCAATCCTCAAATCTTCCTCCGTATTATCAAAACCCACCCAAGTGCAACATATATTCCTTGAATGCAACATACATATTTCCACCCATTCGGCACTTAGGGGTATTTTAGTCATTTCACTACCTAAGGATATTTTCGTAAATCTACTCTACAGGGGTATTCAGGTAATTTTGCAAAACATAGGTATTTTTGAAATTTTCAAATTAGGGGTATTTTAGTAATTTTACAAATCTAAAGATATTTGGTCCCTATCAGGTTTTAGTTATGAACTTTGGCCCATTTAAAAGTCGTTACAGCTAAAGTGAACAGACACTCTGCGCCAAGTAAGATTCCAGAGAAGAGGAGGTAGGCCACAAGGACCACATAAGTACCAAGCTCTCCCTATGTCCAATCCTAGACATGCATATGTCCGTTGTCACACTCAAATCCAGTGACTTGTCCACGGACATGTTTAATTATTAGATTAAGTCTTATACGGTTTAAGAGTTGTTTAGAACTAGGTCTAAAGTCCATTAAACCCTAGCATACTTGTCTACGTCCCCATAAAGCCCATCAAGCCCAAATCACATCCTTACAGCCCATTAGGCCTAAATCTCATCCATATGGTCTATTAGGTCCAAAACAATTTCAGATCATGTAACATGCATGATAAACTCTATTCGTATAACCAAACCAAACAATTTCATCAAACTTAGCCTCAGGGCCCACTGGGCCCATTTAACTACTTTCGACTTTCCGGTATTGTCAATATCGTGTGTGTGTAGTGTTTGTACACACCTGGTTACTGCGAAGTTCTATACTATCCTTAGCCTTGAACCTACAACCAACCAACCTTCAATCAATCACTAAATCAAAACATTTACCAAAAGCCGAAACCTTACCGTACCCTTACCGTGCGCCACCGGGTTCTAATAGACCTTCCTTAGCTACTAATCAGGAGTATCCCCTAGATCTGCACTCATACATACACCATCAAAATCCGAGTGACTTATAATCCACAAAAGTCACCCCTATAGATCATACACACATTCGGCCATTTACTTAAACCACAATCGAGTTGAGTACAGTTACCCTTGCTAACGATTCTACCACGCTCGCGATCTTTGAACCTTATCCCTGTTAACACAGAGTTAACGACAGGATAGTTAGATAGCCTATCGGCATTTAGCAAAACATACAGGAGAGGTTAACTGAATACTACCAAATCCACTTTCGATCCTGCGGCTTAAATTCGGCTTTTAACCTTGACTGATAGTAGATAATAATCGATTTGAGATGGAGGAAAACAACAAGGGTTTGTCACAAATAGGAATTTTAGCAAGGAAGGCTGATGGTAATTCGGCAATAGGAGAGTTTGGCTACGAGAGAATTTGACAAAAAGAATTCGGCTATAGGAGATTTCGGCAATAGGGAGAATTCTGCTATAGGAAAACTGATTCAGGGGGAAAAAGAAAAACTAATGAAAACTCAAAAAACGTTTCAAAGCATTTGGCCCTCTCCTTTTATAGCCACAAGCCGAATACTCCTTTCCCCACAGTCCCATTCGGCACAAATTCTTCCCCCTCCTCATCTCCTAACTTTCCTCCCTGATAACACCTTAGCCTTATCCGAATTTCCCTCCATTATCAGTTCCCCTTACCACTCAAACACTCCAACGCAAGAGTTCCTATTCAACACAACTCTGGTCGTCCACCTATGCAAAATAAAGCACCCAAAAATACCACTCCTAATGCTCGGACCTTGGACCTCCTTAGCTGACAACACACCACCTTATAGCTCCCCAAGTGACGCCACTTGCCACTGGACCACAAGCCCATTTGTGTCCTATTTTCTCTTAATCTGCTTAAGAGGCCTAATGCCTGAGACTAGGGTCCACTAAAGCAAGAAAAATAAATTTTTCTTACTTTGGTCTTCCCTATCTCTAAGACTTCAAATAATCCCGATAATACCTTAAAATTAATATTCTATGTGCTACTCATATATACCAACCTCAATGCACAGAAATTTAAAGTTTTGGGATTTTTGGGGCCTTACAACTCTACCCCTCTTAACAAAAAATTTGGCTTCGAAATTTACCTGCTTGAAACAAGTGAGGGTATTGTCATCGCATTTCCTCCTCAGGTTCCCAAGTAGCCTCCTCGACAGTATGGTTACGCCATACCACTCTGACCAAAGGGACAAGCTTTCTTCTTAGCACCTTAACATCCTGATCAATTATTTGAACTGGCTCCTTTTCAAAAGTTAGGTCTGGTCTAACCTCGATCTCCTTGACTGACACGATGTGAGAAGGGTCTGAGCGGTAACATCTTAGCATTGATACATGAAACACATTGTGTATTTGGCTTAGTTCGGAAGGCAATTCCAGCTGATAGGCAACTGGCCCAATTCGCTTCAACACCCGGTATGGCCCGATGAATCTAAGGCTTAACTTGCCCTTTCAACCAAACCTTAACACCTTATTCCAAGGGGAAACCTTGAGAAAAACCAAGTCCCCCATCGTATACTCAATCTCTCTCTGTTTGTGGTCAGCATACGACTTCTACCTATCCACCGCCTACTTCAACCAATCCCGAATCAACTTTACGTTATCTTTTGTGTCTGCTACCAACTCCGGACCCAATACTCGCCGCTCACCCAACTCGGTCCAACAAATCAAAGTATGACATCTTCATCCATACAGTGTTTCATATGGTGCCATTCTAATACTAGCTAACGGCAAGTACTCTTCCCAACTTCTTCGAAACTCAATTACACACCTTCTCAGTATATCCTCTAATATTTGAATTACCCTTTCCGACTAACCATCAGTCTAAGGGTGAAATGTTGTACTGAAATCCAACCTCGTACCCAGTGCTTCATGCAACTTCTTCCAAAAGTGAGATGTAAAATGAAGGTCTCTATCAGATATAATAGAGACCGAAACCCCATGCAATCTCATAATCTCTACCACATACAACCTTACCAATTTCTGTAATGAGTACTCGGTGTGGACCGATATAAAATAGGCAGACTTAGTTAACCAATCCACTATAACCCACACAGAGTCCTTCCTAGTAGGCGTCAAGGGTAGCCCACTAACGAAATCCATAGTAACCTGCTCCCATTTCCAAAGTGGAATATTAATCTGTTGGAGTAACCCTGATGGTAGTTGATGCTCTGCTTTCACTTGCTGACATACCAAACATTTACCCACAAACTCTGTAACCTCGCGTTTCAAACCCGACCACCAATAAAGCTCTCGTAAATCCCGATACATCTTGTTACCTCATGGGGACATAGCATAGGAACTATTATACGCTTCCTGTAGTATAGACTTCCTTAGCTCTTCGTCTCTTGGCACACAAATTCTACCACAGAAACACAACAACCCGTCACTATTTATCCCAAAATCTATCGTTTCCCTATTTTCAATCTGCTTGAATCGAGCACCCAGAGTTTCATCCAATGACTGCTTAACTTTAATCTGCTCAACCCATAGTGGCTTCACCAGCAACTCGGCTAACAAACTCCTGTCGTCATACAAACTTCACCGAGCAAACATCGACCTCAAGTCCAACATAGCCCTACGACTTAGCGCATCAGCCACCACATTTGCTTTGCCCGTGTGATATTTTATCATGCAATCATAATCCTTTAACAGCTCAATCCATCTGCACTGCCTCAAGTTCAACTCCTTCTGAGTTAAAAGGTACTTCAGACTCTTGTGATCCGTATAGATGGTGCACTTCTCTCCATACAAATAGTGCCTCCAAATCTTAAGTGCGAACACCATTGCCGCCAATTCCAAATCGTGGGTTGGGCATGAGTCTTAAGTTGGCGAGACGCATATGCAACCACCTTCCATTCCTGCATCAAAACACAACCCAAGCCCACGTGTGATGCATCGCTATAAACCGTAAACTCCTTTCTGTGCTCCGACTGAATCAGAATAAGGGCCTCCATTACAACCTTCTTAAGCTTCTCAAAGCTTTCTTGCTATTTATCCGTCCACACAAACGACACCCCATTCCGTAGTAACTTGCTCAAGGGTGCATCAATTAGGGAAAACCCTTCAACAAACCGCCTATAGTATCCTGTCAGGCCTAGAAAACTCCAAATTTCTGACACCGTATTAAGTCATTTCCAATACAACACCGTTTCCACTTTCCGAGGGTCAACTCTAATTCCCTCAGCGAAAACCACATGCCCTAAGAAAGTGACTTCCCTTAGCTAGAATTTGCACTTGCTAAACTTAGCATAAAGTTGCTTTTCCCTTAGAATCTGCAACACAATCCTTAAGTGTGCATCATGATCATCCTCCATTCTCGAGTATACTAAGATGTCATCTATGAACACTACTATGAACTGGTCTAGATAAAGTTGAAAAACCCGGTTCATAAGATCCATAAAAGCAGCAGGTGCGTTTGTTAGCCCAAACGGCATCACCAAAAACTCGTAATGTCCATAACGAGTTCTAAAAGTTGTCTTATGTACATCTGCTTCCTTAACCTCAGTTGATGGTACCCTGAACGTAGGTCAATATTCGAGAAAATTGAAGCTCCCCTAAGTTGATCGAAAAGGTCATCTATCCTAGGCAGAGGGTACTTATTCTTAATGGTTAACTTGTTTATCTGTCTATAGTCGATGCACAACCTCTTGGACCCGTCTTTCTTCTTTATGAATAATACCGGTGCTCCCATGGAGACACACTTGGTCTAATAAATCCGCGGTCTAATAACTCCTGGATCTGGGCCTTCAGCTCCACCGGTTCCTTCGGTGCCATCCTATAAGGTGCGATAGACACTAGAGTCATACCAGGTAACAACTCTATTCCAAAATCCACCTCTCTCCTGGGAGGTAACCCTAAAAATTCCTCCGAAAAAACATTAAGGAATTCTTTTACTATTTTCAAATCCCTAACAATAAAACTCTTAGATTCCAAATCATTGATATAAGCTAAGTAAACTTCACAGCCCTTCCTTACCAACTTTTCTGCCTTTAAAGCTGAAATCACGTTTGACAAGTAATCCCATCGTATCCCGATCACTACCACTTCATCACCTGCTACAGTTCTTAATATCATCCTCTTCACAGCAAAATCTAGAATGGCTTGGTACCTCGTCAACCAATCCATGCCTAAGATGAGGTCAAACTCACCAAATGGTAATTCCATCAAATCCGCTAAGAAAGTAACTCCTTGAACTACCAATGGTACATTCCTAAACAACTTACTTTCACCGACTGCCCTAAAGGACTCAACACAGTCATTTCATTCTCAATGGTTTCAATTTCAACCCCTACAATTTCAGTCCTATAGGATACAATGTACGAATGTGTCGACCCCACATCAATTAGCGCAATATAAGGTAGCTCACAAATAAGGAACGTACCCGTTATCACATCTAGTGCATCACTTTCCTCTCTGCGACAAGCAGCATAAACCAACGCTGGCTATCTTACCTCTGCCAGACCTGTACCTTTGCTTGGTGATCCACGTCCTCGTCCTATGCCATTGCCACCTCTAGCTTGACCACGGCCCCTTGATGGTTGTTGACCACCCCTCTGCGGCTGGAAATCACCTCTGTCCTTGACTCGTACCTGATCCGGCCTTCTCGGGCACTCTATAATCCTATGTTCCATAGATCCACAGCCCAAACACGCTCCCATCCTTCTCCAACATTCACCCAGATGCCTTTTTCCACACCCAGCACAAAGTGGTATTCTGTTATTAGCAGCAGCCACAGAGGCCCTAGCTCTAACCAGCCCATTCACTCTGGCCCTCCTCGTAGGCTTTTGTCTGGCTCCCATAGGTTCCACATTCCACTTGTTCTTGCCCTTCTCTTAATCTCGGTTGAGGCGCTCCGCGCGCTTTACTTCCTCTGCTATCTTTGCTTTTTCCACTAAAACCGCAAAATCCCGCTCCCTCTGTGGGGCTATAAATACCCTATAGTTATCCATTAATCCATCCTCAAACCGTACGCATCTCTCATACTCTATTGTGACTATCCTTTGACATACCGACTAAGGCGTAGAAACTCAGCCTCATACTCTACTACCAACTTATCTCTCTGAGTCGGGCTCAAAAACTTTTTCCTTTGGGCATCCATATAGCCCACTCCAATATATTTCCCCTGGAATATCGATTTTAAGAACTCCCAGGTGATTTGCTCTGGTTGGTAGCCCTCCTTTACAGTCAACCACCAGTGATAAGCTTCCTCCCGGAGTAAAGATATCGCCCTTTTCAACTTTTGCTCCACTGTGCAATCCAGGTCGTCCATTATTCTTTCCATGGCATCCAACCAGTACTCAGCTACGTTCGAGGCCTCACCAACTACTCCTTTGAAAATCTCCACCCGTTAGCTCGGAGTTGCTCCGTGATCGACCCACGACTTCCCGTACCATTGTTAGGCCCAGCGACCCTTTCTAATATCCTTAACATGACCTGCGATACTGCATCTTCCATAGCGGCAGCCCATTCATATGGTCCCATTTCAGCTACTGGTGAGGCCGGAGCCTCCCCTACTCCAACGTTACGCATATAGCCCGACATCGACGACCCAGCCCTAACACTTCCACGGCTTCTACCGTAGCCTCTTGCAACTCTTCTAGCGCTCATCGTTGCGTATTTCTGAATTAAAATTTTTATGAAATTAGTTCGTAATTCCATGGCTTAAAACACATGTCTTATGTAAGTAACAAACTTTTTTTAAAGTTATTTCGCGGTCGAGAATCCACTACAGGCTTAAGTTTCCTATGGGCTTTAGTCTCTAAAAAACCTAATTTTAAGTAGCCCATTATCGATATAGTTCAGTAATTTAAACAAATGTAGTACCGAATACTTATTTGGCTCGACGTCGAGGGCTCAGTGAACCACACTTCAAGAATCCTGCAAAAACTTTTTAAAACCCAAAATCTAAGTCCCATGTCACAGCTCGAGCTTTGCAACCGGGCTCTGATACCACTAAATGTCACACCCCCAGACCGGCCCAGACGTTATGGCCAAATTCGGGAATGTCACATCGAAGGCATATTTCACAATGATTTTGCTAAGTTAAATTTTATGGACTAAAAGCCCAAAAATCCTTGAACATCTTGTTAAGTAATGATAGAAGCCCATTTTATTATTTTAAGTATTTAATAAACCATGTTTAAACATAAGAAATTTACTCATGTTTAATAACTAAGTAAACAATTGAAACAATAATAAAAAAAAACTCAAAAGCTAAAGTCAAATCAGAGTATAAGGCCTTATTACATTCATCGAAAATAAAGCAATTTAAAATCATGACTTTTGAACAATTAAATAAAATGTCTAAGTATCTTATAGTGTGTCCATCCTCGAGTCCTCTCCCACGTCGAGCCGTCTACTGAGGATCACCTGAAACATTTAATAAAAAGGGTGTGAGTTTCGTAACTCAGTGTGTACAACCCTTGGCAATCCAATCAACATGCAAATATTACATTGGGCCTAAGCCCTATCAAAATCGGTGGTCTTGGGCCTTAGCCCACAACAACCTCATATCACATCTGTATCACATGAACGCAATGCACGCATCCCAAATCCAACCCTGCACACCATTACCGTTCCATATAAATATCAACCCACCCATCCCTACACTCCAAAGGTAGCACCAGCAGCGGCACTACTCAACGTTGCAGCAAAGCTGCTATAATGGGCTTAAAGCCAACGGTGAATCCACGGTCGTCAAGCACTATACGATCATCAAATCTTCCTCCGTATCATCAAAACCCACCCAAGTGAAACATATATTCCTTGAATGCAACATACATATCTTAACCCATTTGACACTTAGGGGTATTTTAGTCATTTCACTACCCAGGGCATTTTCGTAAATATACTCTACAGGGGTATTCAAGTAATTTTGCAAAACAGAGGTATTTTGGAAATTTTGTAAACTAAGGATGTTTTGGTAATTTTCAAACTAACGGTATTTTGGAAATTTTCAAATCAGGGGAATTTTAGTAATTTTTCAAATCTAATGGTATTTTGGTAAATTTCCAGATTATGGGTATTTTAGTAATTTTACAAATCTAAGGATATTTGGTCTCTCTCGGGTTTTAGTTATGAACTTTGGCCCATTAACAAGTCATTGCGGCTAAAGTGAACAGACACTATGCACCAGGTAAGATTCCAGAAAAGAGGAGGTGGGCCACTAGGACCGCTTAAGTACCAAGCTCTCCCTAGATCCAATCCTAGACATGCATATGTTCGTTGCCACACTCTAACCCAGCGACTTGTCCACGGACATGTTTAATTCTTATATTAAGTCTTATGTGGTTTAAGAGTTGTTTAGAACTAGGCTTAAAGTCCATTAAACCCTAGCATACTTGTCTACATCCCCATAAAGCCCATCAAGCCCAAATCACATCCTTACGACCCATTAGGCCCAAATCTCATCCATATGGCCTATTAGGCCCAAAACAATTCCATATCATGTAACATGCATGATTAACTCAATTCGTATAACCAAACCAAACAATTTCATTAAACTTAGCCTTAGGGCCCACCGGGCCCATTTAGCCACTTTCGGCTTTCCGACTTTCTGGCATTGCCGATATCGTGTGTGTGTAGTATTTGTACACACCCAGTTTCTGTGACATGCTACACTATCCTTAGCCTTGAACCTACAACAAACCAACCTTCAATCAATCACTAAATCAAAACATTTACCAAAAGCTGAAACCTTTCTATACCCTTAACGTGTGCCACCAGGTTCTAATAGGCCTTCCTTAGCTACTAATCAGGAGTATCCTTTAGATCTGCTCTCACACATACACCATCAAAATTCGGGTGACTCATAATCCACACAAGTCACCCCTATAGATCATACACATATTCGGCCATTTACTTAAACCACAATCGAGTTGAGTACACTTACCCTTGCTAAAGCTTCTACCATGCTTGCGTTCTTTCAACCTTATTCTTGTTATCACAGAGTTAACGACAGGACAGTTAGATAGCCTTTTGGCTTTTAGAAAAACATACAAGAGAGGTTAACCAAATACTTACCAAATGCACTTTCGATCCTGCGGCCTAAATTTGGCACCTTGACCGATAGTAGATAATAATCGATTTGTGATGGAGGAAAACAACAAGGGTTTCGCACAAATAGGAATTTAGGCAAGGAAGGCTGATGGTAGTTCGGCAATAAGAGAGTTTGGCTTTGAGAGAATCTGACAAAAAGAATTCGGCTATAGGAGATTTCGGCAATAGGGAGAATTCGGCTATAGGAAAACCGATTCAGTAGGGGAAAAGAAAAACTAATGAATGCTCAAAGAACCTTTCAAAGCATTTGGCCCTCTCCTTTTATAGCCACAAGCCGAATACTCCTTTCCCCACAGTCCCATTCGGCACAAATTCTTCCCCCTCCTCATCTCCTAACTTTCCTCCCTGATAACACCTTAGCCTTATCCGAATTTCCCTCCGTTATTAGTTCCCCTTACCACTCAAACACTTCAACACAACAGTTCCTATTCAACACAACTCTGGCCGTCCACCTATGCAAACTAAAACACCCCAAAAATACCACTCCTAATGCTTGAACCTTGAACCTCCTCAGTTGGCAACACGCCACCTTTTAGCTCCCCAAGTGACGCCACTTGCCACTGGACCACAAGCCCATTTATGTCATATTTTCTCTTAATCTGCTTAAGAGGCCTAATGCCTGAGACTGGGTCCACTAAAGCAAGAAAAATAAATTTTTCCCCATGGTCTTTCCTATCTCTAAGACTTCAAATAATCTTGATAATACCTTAAAATTAATATTCTAAGTGCTACTCATACATACCAACCTCAATGCACAGAAATTTAAAGTTTCAGGATTTTTGGGGTGTTACACTTAGTCCACGGCAACAGCGCCAAAAACTTGATGGAGCTCGAAACTAACTATTATTTCGACAAAGGCAAGCGCACCTATCGAACAGTGGTATAGCTGTGGTGAGTCCGGAATATCGTATCCTCAAGGACCAAGAGTACTAGTTTTAACTATCTTTTTATTAGCTAGCCTAATAATTAAGGAGATTTATTTTTAATCTAAAATTAAATAACTAATATAACTAACTATGAATGCGACAGAGAGTAAATTGGGAAATACTTTTAAACAACTTTATATGAGATAGGCAATACCTAAGGAAAATTCCACCTAGACTCCACTTATTACTTTTGATTCATGCGATTTATTCACTTGACTTAATCCGTAGAAATCCTTAAATTATATTAATACCTCTTTCGAGGCTACTAACAACTGACTCTAGGTTGATTAATTGAAATCTCTTTCTAATTAAAACCCCTGTTGTCGCATTAACTCGATCTATAGATTCCCTTATTAGTTTTAACCCTAATCTGGAGATTTTCGTATCCCTATATCTTGGGTTGCAATCAATCCGCTTAATTTTGTTGATCTACTCTTAAACAGGGACTTTTGCTCCACTAAATAGGCACATTCGACTTGAATCAATAACCTGAATTATCAAAACAAGAATAAGAACTCACAATTAAGAATAAGAACAAGTATTTATCTCATAAATCAAATAATAATAAGATTCATCTTAGGTTTCATCCCCTCGGGTATTTGAGGGATTTAGTTCATACTAAAAGAGGGAAACATCATAAAAGAGGAAAAACAACAAAACATAAGAAAACCCAAAAAACTCCTAAAGAACTTGATGGGAGATCCTCAGTCTCGATGGAGATCTTTCTTCTAAGCTATTCCCGACTACTGTCATGGAGTATTTTCTCCTTCTACTAGGCGTCTATTCGACGTCCTGTCGAACTCCCCTTTTAGGTTGCCCCTAGGGTGTCTATATAGGCTTTGAGATGCCTTTCTTGGCCCACAAGTATCCTATTCCAAATAGAATTCATCCTTATTTCGATAGGGACACGCCCGTGTGACACGCTCATGGTCGATAGCCCAGGTCGTGTTCGATCCGACTTGCCTCACACGGCCGTGCGGTCCGCCCGTGTGCAGTGGTCCAGGCCATGTAGGCCTATTTCGTCCCTTATTGGCTCATTTTTCATCCTTTTTGACTCTCTATGCTCTCCTGAGTATAACACATGAAATTAAGAGATTAGGAGCATCGAATTCATCAAATTCAATGGAAAATCATCCAAAATTAAGCCAAGCATGGTGTTAAAATATGTGTAAATTATGGTTTATCAGCTCTTTGTTATATATATGAAAATATGAAGCTATTCATGGAAGTTTATATTGCAAAATATGAGTTGTTTAGTGATATGTTGAATGGATTCATGTTGTGTGAGCTAGAAGGATGAAAAGAGCTTGGCAAATAGCTTTGTTCTTGTCCACACGAGTAGGCACACGAGTGTGTGTCTAGGCCGTGTGTGACACATGAACGTCCCATGGGTGTGTGACTTGGCCATGTGTCCCTCGCATGTTGGTGTTGTAAGTCAGTGTCGACCACGGGCTAGCCACACGGGTATGTGCCTAGGCCGTGTGACCCTCATAAGGTTACTGGTGTCACAAATAGAATACCCAAGTTTTTACACACTGGCGAAGACACGGGCATGTTTAGGCCGTGTGGAGAACACGGGCGTATGTCTGGCTGTGTGAAAACCCTTTTAGGTTAAGAATGAAAATAAATCCCACACGGGGTAGGGACATAGACGTGTGTGACCACACGGCTTGCCCACACGGGTGTGTCCCATTCCACACGGGAGTGTAGCCCTTATTTAGGTGAAAATATTTAAGATCACGAAAGTTTTCGGTTGGGTTCCAAAACCCCTTGTATGTATGTTTAAGACCTCGTAGGTCCTTAATGAGGTTATTGTGATAGTGACAGAGATATGTCAAGTTGGGACTAAAGTTGTGTGGTTAAGTAAATTAAGTCTGGTAATGCCTCGTGTCCGGTTTCAGCACAGAATACGAGTAAGGGGTGTTACACATAGTGTCAAGGAGCCAGTTCAGGATTCGAGGATAATCAGAAGATCACCCACACTATCAGCTCATCTCGGTATATTTAGACTTAACATTTTGAGTATGGCATGTATTGAGGCTAGACTTAGTGCAATGTCTTGTTATTTTGGCCAAATGTGTTGGCTCCTTCAAAGATGAAGTTTTTATAAATAGCCATAGTTGATGGCTCATTATTATTAATATATGAAAAGATGAGGTTATTCATGAATTTGTATGATGCATGATTGGGTTGTTTGATTAATGGTTGAATGTGATTTATGTTTTAGGGGTTTGGGCGATAAAAAGAGCTTGGCAAATAGCCTTGTTCTTGTCTACATGGGTAGGTACACGGGCGTGTGCCTAGGCCGTGTGCCCCTTATAAGGTTACTGACGTCATAAATAGAATACCCAGGTTTTCACACACGGGTAAGGACACTGGCTTGTCTAGGCCGTGTGGAGGACAGGAGCGAAGGACATGGGCATGTGTCTGGCCGTGTGAAAACCCCTGTAGGTTCGAAATGAAAAATAAATTCCACATGGGCTAGGGACATGGGCATGTGTGACCATACGGTCGTGTCCCATTTCACACGGACGTGTGGCCATACTAAGGTAAAATTTTTCTAAGTCTACAAAAGTTCCCGGTTTGATTCCAAAACCCTCCATTTGCATGTTTAAGGCCTCGTAAGCCCATAATAAGGATGATATGAATGTGTTTGAAAAGCTTTAAGTTGGAATGAAATTTTATAACTCAAAGTTGTACGTTCAAGCAAGATGAGTCCGATAATGCCTCGTACCCGATTCTAGCATTCAATACAGGTAAGGGATGTTACAATATAGCCATGTGATACGGCTTGTTAATAAGTGTGTTTACGGATAAGTTTAGTTCATATTATATGATGCCAAAATTTGTATGTTTTGATGTGCTCATGAATGGCCAAATGAAATGGTCAATTTTGGTAAGTTTTCATGGTTGATTTGGGAATTTGATATGATGAGAAATGTTTTAAATTGATATGGATTGAAATGATGCTTAATTCAATATTTTTAATGTAAAGTTAGTGCTTTGAATTGGTATGTTTGAGTTGGATTTGTATATGAAAATGAATGATGTTGTTAAGGGTCAAATTATGCATGATTTGGTATGTTTTTGGTTGCCTTTGGGACTTGAGTTGAGGTTTGTTTGATGCTTGTAGGTTTGACCTAAATTTTGGGTGGCAAATTAGCCTTGCAAATGGCCTATATTTTCCCACACGGTTGAGCACATGAGCGTGTGTCTCGACCATGTCTCACAAGGTTGCAATTCAAAGCAAGTTAGGAAGCCACACGGGCTGGACACATGGGTTTGTGGCTGGCCGTGTGAGTAGGTCAGTAGCCTCCCTAAATTTCACACGGCCTGGCACACGAGCGTGTCTTGTGGTCGTGTGGACAAGTCAGTATGTATGCTCTGTTTCACCACGGATTAGACACAATGGTGTGTCAAATTCTGTGTGAGGCACACGGCCTACCCACACGGGCGTGTGACCTCTGTAACCTTGAAAAATGTTTAATTTTCAGAAAAATTTTTATGTGCTCAGTTTAGTCCTGACCCCTTTCCAATGCATGTTTAAGGTATTGTAAACCTTTTAAAGGGATTCTATATGTATATTCCATTATGAAATGTTTGTGATTATTTGATGTTATGAAACGTTTGTGTTATGGTTCGATACGTCCGGAAACGTCTCTTAACTTTAGTCCAGTGACTGATAAGGGTTAGAGGTGTTACTTTTATTGGTATCAGAGCTACGGTTTAGTTGGTTCTAGGACTAACGTAGCACATGTGAGTCTAGCTATACATGCCATAATATTATACTTCGATAGTGCGATGATTCCTAACAATTAAAATGTGTTTTCATATAATAAATGGATCTCGATCGAGCCGTAGCTGATGATGTGGAAAGTAATGTGCCCGCTCCTGCTCAGAAGGCAATGCCAGCTGATTCTAGGCTGATTTCGAGTAGTCATGAGAGTAAGGCTAAACAAGCCTAATATCAGACGATGAACGATTGGTTCACACAGTAACATTCATACAAATTTGGCTATTCAACAACCCCCACCCCAGCCTCATCCTTCTCTGATACCTATAATACCTCAAGTACTTGATCCGATGAGATCACATAAGCCCCCTATTTATAAAATTAGAAAATACGGGGCTGAAGAATTCAGAGCCACTATTGACTATGATGCTGAGTGAGCTGAATTTTGGCTCGATAATACTATCCGTGTGCTTGATGAGCTATCCTGTACACCTGATGAGTGTATTAAATGTTTTGTATTATTGCTTCGAGATTTCGTGGATCATTGGTGGAATCCACTAATATCTATAGTTCTGAGAGAATGGGTTACCTGGGAGTTCTTTCAGATTGAATTCTGTAAGAAATAAATCAGTCAGAGATTCATCGATCAAAAGTGCAAAGAATTCCTGAGTTGAAATAGGTTCGTATGACTGTAACAGAATATGAGCGAGAATTTGTGAGACTTAGTAATTATGCCTGATAGTGTTTTTCAACAAAAGCAATCATATGTAAAGATTTGAGGACGGACTGAATAAAGATATTAAATTTTTCGTTGGGATTCTTGAAATAAAAGAGTTTGTTGTACTTGTTGAGCGAACATGCAAAGTTGAAGAGCTCGAGAAAGAGAAAAGAAAAGTTGATTTTGAAGTTAGAAATTCCTGTAAGAGATCATCGAGTAAGACATTTTAGTCAATATCAAAGAAATTTCGAGATGACTTTAGCTGTTCAAAGACTACTGCGGGTTATTCTAGACGGGATCAAAATAGACCATCTGTGAGCTCGAGAGCTACCTCAGTAGCTAGTGTTGGTAACATCCGACCAAACCAAAGTGAGTGCAAACACTATGATAAATGACATCTCGGCATTTGTAGATTTAATGATCAGGCTTGCTTTAAATGTGGATCAATGGATCACTTTATTTGTGAATGCCCTGAGTTGGTTGAGCAAGACATGAAGTAGAATATGAGGTCGAGTAACATGGAAGCTCGTGGTAGACCACCTAGAAATACGGGTAATGTGAGTGGCAATCAGAGAGGAATTAAAGACATAGCTATTAGATATGAGGCTCGCCCACCTGCTAGAGCTTATGCTACTCGCGCTCTCGAAAAACCTTCGTCCTCAGATGTGATTACTGGTACTTTCACTCTCTATGATACTAGTGTTGTTGCACTGATTGTTCCTGGTTCGACTCATTCTTATGTATGTGAGACTTTAGTATCCAGTAAATGTAACAACCCGATTTAGACCTTAATCAGAGCAGTGGTTTCGGGACCACAAATTCGAGTCAAAAAATAATTACATATTACTTTCTGTGTTTATAATGTGTGAATTGATATCTGTGAAATTTTTGTGATTTAATTTTATCCTTTGAGAGCCTGATTTAATAAAATGACTTAATCGTGTAAAATGTAAAAGTGGATAATGAATGTGTAAGTGCTAAATTGCTATTGTTTTTATAATGTAAAGTCCTTAAAATGAAATTAGGCCACTATTAAAGTTAGTGGACGGCAATGGACTTAAAGTATGTGATTTTATAATGTTTTAATCAAGGTTAATTGTGTAATTTTGAAATATATGTTAATTAAATAAAACATAAAGTAAAAAACTATGCATGTTCATCTTATTTTTGGCCGAAACTCAAAGAAAAAGAAAACATTTGAAGGCTTTAAGGTTCAACACATTGGGAGCTTGATTTAGGTATGTTTTGAGCTCGATTTTTTATAATTTTTATGTTTTTGATATCATTGCTATGAAATTTACAAAGTCGATGCTTTAATTTTTGATTTTGATGAATATTTTGAGTTAAGCCATTGATAAATTTATGAGCTTTGTGATGTTAGATAATGGATTATGAAAGATATGTTTTGAATTAATATGTTTTGTATTGGAAATTTTGATGAATTTGAGTAATTAGGGCTAAATTGTAAAAATAATAAATTGAGGGACTAAAATGTGAAATAAATGAAATGTATGGACTTGTATGAACATGAGGAAGATTCAGCCTAAGCATGGAATAATGAAATTTTGCATATTTTGTGTTTTATGCAATAGGGACTAAATTGTGAAAAGTGTAAAATGTCAGGGCAAAATGGTAATTTGCCCATTTATGTTTTTTTGGACTAAATTGAATAAAATTGTGTTTGAATAAGTTTAATTTGAATATGTTAGATCAAGAACCAAAGAAATCGGACTTGGATCGGGGGAAAACAAATATAATTGAGTAACCGTTCTAATCTGTCCGTCGATATCCGAAGTAAGTTTATAAGCAAAGAAATGCTATTAATTTTGAATATATGTGAACTTTAAATGCTAAATTGAATATTATGAATATTTATAAGTGATGGCCGAATTGTTATATGCTTGGAAGCAATGTTTACGAGATCGATTTGATTGAGTTAAGATGTTCGAAAGTCCTGTACGAGCCTTAGGAGTAGCCAGGATACGTATGTCATGACATAGGATTCCGTTATGTGTTATCATGTAAGACCACGTCTGGGACGTTGGCATTGACTTGTGACTTACGTGTAAGGCCCTGTCTGGGACAGTTGAATCGATATGTGATTACATGTAAGACCATGTCTGGGACGTTGGCATTGTATGAAATATTCGACTATCTGAGTATCCTTTTTAATTCTGAATGGTTCAACAGGAAATGATAAGTTAAGACCAAGTGTAAAATAGAGTTAAAAGGCTTAGGTATGTATTCATACTAAGTTATGAAAATATGGTAAGTTGGATGTTTGAATTGATGATATAAATGTTATATGTTAATGTGAACTATGTATATGTATATGTATATGTGAATGTAAAAATTCGGCCAAATAATGTTTTTGTGATGTAGAAAATGAAGGCTAAACATGGTAATGTTCAAATGAGTATTCAGCCAAAGGAAAAACTTATACAAAATTATATGTTTTGATATATGAAATTATAAGTTTGGAAATGTATATGAATTTATGATGGTTTATTTCGGTTTAGCTAAAATAAATTATGAATATGATTAAATGTCTCAATTGTTTATGACTTACTAAGCTGTGAAAGCTTACTGTGTGTATTCGCTCTTTGTTTTATAGATTTTGGAATCTAGTTACGAGCTCGGGGATCGTCAGAGAAGTCTATCACACTATCGACTGTCTTTGGTACTTTTATAAGTTTGATTTTGAACCTATGGCATGTGTAGGCTGGTTAGTATGCTTGGTTTTGGGGTATGTAAATATGAGCCATGTGAAAATGGCTTATTTATTTTGTTAAGTTTGGTTTTTATGTTTTTGTTCAAATGATATAATTGTTGATTCGGTCATGGTTTATATATATATGTGTGTGTGTGTGTGTGTGTGAATTAAGTTTGATATGTTTTGTTAAGGATTTGTTAAGTGTTTCAGCATAAGATGAGTTTAGTTAAAGCATATAAGTGAAGTGAGTTTAATATGTCTTGTTAATCCTTGGATTTGATCATGGTTTAACTTATTTGGGAAGTAATATCATGTATATATAATGTGATGTTTTGTTATGTGTTTCAGCAATAAGCTAAGTAATGGATGTTAGTTAAGGTTTGTTATGTGTTAGTTAGGTAATGGACATGTTAAAATGCATGTGGTGTACTTGATAAATGTAACGCCTCGGTTTTTGCTTAATTTTGGCTTTTGGAATTTTGGAATGAATAAGTGTCTGCTTCAGTGGTTATGTGTGCTGGGTGTGTTTGGGAGGTCCCAAGTTCAAGTCTCAACTTGGGTGAATTTTGGTATTTTTATGACTAAAGCCCAAACTCTGGTTAGTAGGCTTATAAGTTAAAGTGTGTAAGTAATTAACAGAATGGGTCTGCTGGTCTAGTGGTTAAGTGGAGTGTTGGAGATGTTGCTGGTCTTGAGTTTGAATCCCTGCGTGAGCATTATTTTTGCCTGTCACATCCAGAGTGTTTGTGTTGGACTGAAAATCTGATAGTAAGGAGAGAATTAAAGGGAGAGATTAGGGGGTTAGCAGATTTCCTTTTTCGAAATTCTAGGCTATCACTCGTTCCCAAAATTTCCTGACTCCATTCTTCTTCTCCTCCTCACCTTGCTACCGTTTTTACTCTCCCTTCCCCACTCTCTCTGTTTTCTTTTAGAAATCGTCCCATTGTGTGCAACTGTCATTCCGATTGCTCGATAAGTTTTGCTTAAGTTTTACCTTGAATATGATCATCGATAAGTGACTTAAGAAAAGCGGTTATTTTGATTGTTAGGAGTCAATCAAGCGACTGAATATAGTTCTTAATCGACGAGTTAAGCGTGTGGAATTCTTGTTTCTATCGAAGGTAAGGTTTCGTTAATTAGGGATGGATGCCTCATTTCAATTTCGTTTAAATCTCGGTTATGTTACTGAAATTGGGGCTTTGATTCGAATATAGGTTCTGGAGTGCTTGGGAGTCATTTTAGCTTCAATCGAAACCAGGTGTGTACCCAAAAATGCAGGAAAAGAGGTTTCGCTGAAAGCAGAAAACCTATTTATCGAAGCCACATGGGCGTGTGGTCTCCCGTGTGGTAGGCCGTGTGCAAGACTGTAAGTCACCACACGGCCGTGTGATCGACAAGCCCGGCCGTGCACTGAGCGAGGCACACGGACTCGACCAATTAGGCCGTGTGGGCCACACAGGCGTGTGTGATTTTGGGCCAGGCCATGTGATCCACACGGCCAAGGCTAATTTGGGCCGTGTGGGCCACACGGGCATGTGGGCCCACATGGGCGTGTGAGTCCATTTTTCTGATAAACTCTGTAAGGTTGCACGGGTCGCCCAAGTAGACTGTGGACCTACCGTAGGGTCAGTAAGCAATACTTAGATCCCAAACTGAATGCTCTATCTATCTGATTTCTGTACTAAGCATGTATGCTGATTTGATTTATCTGTATAATAGCATGTCATTCCTGTATGTTGCATTGCATCGGGGTGGGTGGATTATGATTGGAGGAAGTATCTGAAAGGCTCTTAAGCCTGTTATCTGGCAGCTCAGCTGTAAATTTTTGATTATGTGCCGTATACGGTACACCATGGTGTGTAGAGGCTGGTGGGTCGGACTCTGTTTCTGCATATTTCATTTGAAATGGGCTAAGGCCCTATAATATGTCTGATTCCGTATCTGAGTGGGCTAAGGTCCACACCGTTTCTGTAATGGGTTCAGACTCGAACTATGAATATCATGTATGTTATCTGATATTTCTGTTTGTATGATTTCGGTGAGGATTACACCTTGAGTTTGTGAAAACTCGCCATTTTCTGTTTAATCTGTTCAGGTAATCCCTAGCGGAGGACTCGGCGGTTACCACAGTTCTGGATTCCTATTTTACGGTTTCATTTTTATTTATGGTTTGATTACATCTAGGTAAATGTTATGTAATAAGGCCATTTGCAGTTTTGTTTAAAATTTGGGATTTTATTTATAAACTGCTAGCAGTAGAATAAGACGCGAATTTTAAAAATAAACAGAGGTTTTATGAAACACCCCAAACCCGGCCCACGAGTCTTGACCGGATCTGGTATGTTCCTCGAGTAAAACAATTCAAAACTTTTTAGATTACTTTGGAAAAATTTGGATGGTTTTGAAAGAGATTTTTACTTTGTGTTGGGCTCGAGTTGAAACAAGTTTATCTTATGTTGAAACCCATTTGTTTTAGAGTGTCCAAATCATTTAGAGTTTATTTTTAAAATAAACTTACATAATCTTTTAACTTGATTAAATTCGTAACATGATGAATTCAAATAAAAAGCATGCATAAAACAGTTCATACTTTGGCCTTATTACATCAAAATTCAAAACCCGAAATAAATTCAAAGTATTTAAAATATAAACATGTCCAAAATCAGATAAAATCCCAAACTAAGCATGGCCACCGTCAAGTTCCTGCCGACCCGGTCCATCACTGTTCGTCACCTGAAAAATATTCCCACAACGGGGTGAGTCAACAGACTCAATGTGTAACCACAACACTAAATTTCAACGATTCAGGCATATGTTATCATATCACATATATATACATATAACAGATAAAAATAGTGATGCAATCCAAACCCAAACCTAGATTCCATCCGCTACACATCACCCGTACCAACCTGCACACCGTGGGGACTGCTAAGTCAACCCTTCATCCGCTACACACCATCGAAGGCAGTCGCTGTAGTCGACGTGCTCATCGCCCTTATAAAATTTGTGGCATAGCCACCAGATAAAATAATCATGACATGAGTCACCACATTCAGATAATATGACCGAAGTCACCACATTCAGATATCGTGGTATAGCACCACCACATTCACTTCCCCTTTCATAATAACCCATATGCCCATGTCATACAAAACATGCATTGTCATGCCAAATTCTTTATTCACATTCTTATAGTTTCTCATATGTGCCATAACAGTTATTTATCATCTCATACTCATAGTAGGAGTAGGAAAACGTACCTGAGTACTTTGTACCATAACATGGTACCTTAGCCATAGCTTTCACATTCTTATTAACATATTTAATGAAACACAAACATAAACCTATCAAGAAATAGTGTGGGGTACACACCTGGTATTAATGCATTTCTTGAAAACCCGAAAACCCAATCTAGTGTCCTAGACGCTTTATTCCTTGTTGCCGATTTGACTACTAGTCAAGCCCCGAAACTTGTAGGTTTTCCCCCTTGAAATCGGCTAATCACTAGATCCATTTACTTGGTTAGTTTTTGGCTTAAATAGATAAGAAATAGATCTAAGTACTAAGATAGAGCCTTGGCCGATTACATATATCCACTTACCTTGTGATTCAATTCCCAAAATTGATCCTTGCTTCATTAATGATGTCGAGATTCCTATAAGCACATGTTAGATTTAATCTAAGATTAAAAGACAATGCATGGCCTTTGGCCGAATCTTATATTCACCTACCTTGAATATTGAAATCCCGAAAATAGTCACTTAGCGTAGATCTTGAGATCCCGAATAATCTCCTCCTTGTAGTCGACAACTGCCGAAATCCAACAGGACCCTTCAAAGTTTTGACCAAAGAATCCTAAAGGAGTTAGATTCCTATATTTCGGCTAAAAGAGAGATTGAAAATCAAATAACAGTGGATCTTACCTTTAGTGTTGTAGTCGACTACTCCCTTGCTTGTATCCATAGAGAAATTCGGCCATGGCTAGAGGGAACTCGTTTTCGGCTTTTGGATGAACACTTAGAGAGTTTTGGCTTCAACAAAGATGAGAAGGAAAAAGCTTGAGGGTTTTGGCAATGGTGGAATGTAAATTCGGCTAGCACAGGGAGTATTTCGGCTTAACAAAATAAAAGAGAAGAGGAGAATTTTTGCCAGAGAATTTCGGCAGATGAATAAGGGAGGAAAGAATGAAGATTGGCCTCTCTTTTCCTCTTTCAATCGAAATTACTACCCCAAGAATCCCCTAATTGGCCAACACTATCAAGTTCCTTGCTTTTCTCTTTATCTCTTTATTTAAAATTAAAGAAAAATAATCCATCATTTATCTCTTAAAAATAAAAGGATAAAAACTCCTAAAATTTAGCCTTAGTGCCGTCCACTACTCCCCTCTTTTTGACGTCAATAAGCAAAAATAAAAACCTTAAAAGTTTGCTTCCCACGCGACTCGAACTCAAGACCTGCACCAAGCTTGTGGCGTCATTTCCAGAGCCTTAAGTGGCGCCTTGTAGCCACTTTGCTAAGCCCAATTTCATGTCAAATTTCCCCTACATTTTCTCTTAAGACTACCTTTCTTTAGTTCCCTCTTTTAAACTTTAAACTTAATATTTTCTAAGGCATTTCTCTACATTCCACGGTTCCAAAAATTCACATAACACATTCAACACACATAGGACATGCTATCTCATATAGTTTAAGCAAAAATGCATAAGCCCAATCTCAGGATATTACATTTTATCAAATACATACGAATTTGCAAATTATTTTAAAAGCTCCTGCAACATATAAACATTTTGGAAATGGATAATGAATAATTAAATGACACATTTTGACGAAATCCTAAGATATTAACAAATGGTTTTAACGCAGTTAAGTTTTCCAAAACACTATCATGTGACGCCGCCAGATTTGGCAATAACGTCTAGGTCGGGTTTAGGGTGTTATAATAAATGTTTGATTTGCACATGTGAGTGATCTTATGATTCGACTTAGTAATTGTAAAGTTATATGATTTGTATGGATGTTCGGAAATGGCTCAATTGATGTATACATATGCGCAAGCATGTAATTGGAAAATATGCATGTTTTGGTCATATAAAATTATGTATAGTTGTCTTTTAAACAGGCTTAAAGTTAGTAAATAATGTGCATCCAAATTCGGTTAATGTTAGTTAAATGAGTAGTGCATGTTTTGGGTTTAACTTTTATAGATTTAATTGGTTAGCCGAATTGAGGATAGGATGATTGGCAATGTGTGTATATATTTTATACTTGAATAGTTCAAATTTGATGTAAAGAAATGCGCATAAGGATTTTTATTACTCAATTATATATATTTGATCAATTGGTATAACTGTTTATGTCACATATGACTTTGGACATTAAGCTTTATGTTGTGATTTGTTTGGTCTATTAAGAGTAGGTATACTATTAAGTAATAAAGTGTTTAATAATTATTAAGTATTTGAATATCATTGTAATGATGAGTACATAATTCGTGCATATATTTTGAAGCATATTTTGTATGGCTTTGATGCATGTTTATTAAAGTATAAATATGATTATATGCAAGAGAATTGTATTTTGTTTTACAATTAATAATGTATGTTTAACATTTAATCAGCCATTTGTTTTATTTATGCGAATATGACATGTGTGCATATGTAATTGTTTAAAATGTGTGTCTTGTTCAGTAATGCCTCGTAACCCTAATCCGGCGACGGATACGGGTTAGGGGTGTTACATTTTATTGGCATTAGAGCTACGGTTTAGTCGATTCTAGGACTAACGTAGCATGTGTGAGTCTAGCTATACATGCCATATTTTATACTGCGATAGTGTGATGATTCCTGAAATTTGAAAATGTGCTTTCGTATAGTAAATGGATCCCGGTCGAGCCGTAGCTGATGATGTTGAGTGTATAGCGCCTACTACCGCGCCGGTTGATTCTCGATCGACTTCTAGTAACCAAGAGGGAGAGGCTAAACAAGCCTTTTATCAAATGATGAATGATTGGTTTACTTTGTATATCCAGACAAATCCGACTGTTCCACAACCTCCTATCCCACCGATTCCCCCTCAAATACCTGTAATGCCACAAGTTATGGATCCGGTGCGATTGAATAAGGCACCGGTTGATAAAATTAGAAAATACGGGGTTGAAGAATTCAGAGCCACTGATGATGATGATGCTGAGTGAGCTGAATTCTGGCTTGATAATACTATCCGCGTGTTTTATGAGCTATCTTGTACCCCTAACGAGTGTCCAAAATGTGATGTATCCTTGCTATGAGACATTGCATATAACTAGTGGAATATGGTAGTATCGGTACTTCCAAAAGAACGGGTTGCTTGGGAGTTCTTTCAGACTGAATTTCGGAAGAAATATATCAGTCAGAGATTCATTGATCAAAAATGCAAAGAATTTCTCAAGTTAAAACAGGATCGCATGACTGCGACAGAATATGAACGGAAATTTGTGAGACTTAGTAGATATGCCCGGGAATGTGTATCGACTGAAGCTATAATGTGTCAAAGATTTGAAGACGGGTTAAATGAAGATATTAAATTGCTAGTTGGCATCCTTGAAATAAAATAGTTTGTTGTACTTGTTGAGCAAGCATGCAAAGCCGATGAGCTCGGGAAAGAGAAAAGAAAAGCTGATTTTCAAGCCAGAGATTCCCGTAAGAGATCATTGAGTAAGACATTTCAGTCAGCATCAAAGATATTCAGAGATGATTTTAGCCATTCAAAGGCTATTACGGGTTATTTTAGACGTGATCGGGATAGACCACCTGTGAGTTCGAAAGCTACCTCAGTAGCCAGTGTTGGTAACATCAGACCAAATCAATCGAAGTGCAAACACTGTGGTAAACGACACCTCAGCAGCTGTAGATTGAATGATCTGGCTTGCTTTAAATGTGGATCAATGGATCATTTCATCTGTGAATGCCCTAAGTTAGCTGAGCAAAGCACAGTACAGAATGCAATACGGAGTAACATGTTAGCTTAAGGTAGACCACCCAGAAACACGGGTAATGTGAGTAACAATCAGTAAGGAACTAAAGACACAACTATTAGATTTGAGGCTCACGCACCTCCCAGAGCTTATGCTATTCACGCTCGTGAAGAGGCTTCATCCCCAAATGTTATTACTGGTACTTTCACTCTCTATGATACTAAAGTTGTTGCATTGATTGATCTTGGTTCGACTCATTCTTATGTATGTGAGATGATCGTGTGTCAGAGTCTTAAAAATTTATAAAAAGAATGATCGAGCCTAGAACTACCTATGACAATGACTTGAGGCAAGTGCACCTATCGAACAATAGTATAGCTGTGGAAGACCGGATTGTCGAACCCAAAGGAACCAAAAGTACTAATACTAACTTTCTTTTTATTATTTAGCCTAAGAATTAAAGGAATTTTTATGTAATCTAAAATTAACTAACAACTAAGCTAAAGGTGCAAAGACAAAGAAAATGAATTTGGGAAAAATACTTTGGGAAAAACCAATTGATTAGGACAATACCCGAGGAAGAATCCACCTAGACTTCACTTGTTATCTAACTCTGAACCAGACGATTTATTCACTTGACTTGATCCGTAGGATTCCCTAAGTTATATTAATACCTTCGTCGAGGCTACTAACGTCTAACCCTAGGTTGATTAATTGAAATCTCTTCCTAATTAAAACCCCTATAATTGCATTAACTCGATCTATAGACTCCCATATTAGGTTTCACCCTAATCCGGCAAAATCTTGTCACCCTATGTCTAGGCGTGCGATCAACTCCGCTTAATTATGCTAGATCTACTGTAACACCCCAAACCCAGCCCAAACACTACAACCGGATCTGGTATGTCACTTGAGTGATTTTACAAAACATGTCGCATTTTGGAAAACAATTACTAGGTTTAATCGTTAATACCGAAAATTTAATAGTTTATTAAGTTATATAAGATATAAAGTTATAAATTGCCTTGGTGAATTTTAAATAAAAACCGAAATCTTGTACATGTCTTAGTTTAATTTTTAAAACATAATTTAAAATGTCCAATAATAAAACCCAACATAAACCCAAAAATATAAACAATAGTCTAGTGGCCAATGGCCTTATTACAACGAGATTTGAAACCCATTAAATAAAAATATAAAATAATAAACTAAAGTCTTTTTGCTGAATTCAAATGTTCTTTTGCATGGCCACCTTGCTCTCCTCTCCAGCCCGGTCTGACACGCTAAGTGTCACCTGAAATTGTTAAAATAAAAGGGTGAGTTGCGAGAATCAGTGTGCAACCCTCGTGCACCATTAGATTTTGGGCCTTAGCCCCACAGAATATATATAATAAATTCATGTATATAACAAATGATATGCAAAGCCCAACCCATTTCCTACGTATCCATCCGCTACACGCCACCCGTACCGGCCATACACACCATTAGGGATTTCTACAATCAACCCACACCGCTACACGCCTTGATGGCAGTCGTGCTGCTCATCATCAGATCATGGCCGTAGCCACTACAACAGATCACGGCAAAAGCCGCTACAACAGATCACGGTAAGGAACCGCTACAACAGATCACGGTAAAAACCGCTACAACGTATAACTTCCTCCTTTCATCAAACCCAACCCATGAAATTATAGAAAATCGGCATACTCATATCATTTAATCAGAACATTCATTTAGAACAACAGGGATCACTAACCTGGTCTTTGCTTTACCCTCTTTGGGTTTCAAACGTTGTGCCGGAATTTCGGCATTTAACAGAACATATAAGACTTATAATCATATATTTAACAAACAGATCTAGATGGTGTGGAGAGTTACACACCTGATTAATGTCGATAACTTTGCTAGACCGATCTACAACTTTGCTTAAAAAGCCAAAAAGATGTGAAAATAGGGCCTCTCTTATATTCGGCCAAGGGTTAGTAAATCCTGAATTTACACGTCGAAACTAATAGATCTTCTTTCCTTGAAATCTCGAAAGTAACACGATTCGAGTGCTACCGATCTATAACCTAGAGATCTATGTGATTGACTTCATTAAAGTCCCCTTCAGATTTCGGCACAAGTAGGCACCACAGAAGCAATTCGGCAATCACAGGAGATGAGATCTAGGGATTTCGGCTTTTAGGAAAATCCCGAAAAAAGTATGAACAAGAGAAGGCTGATGTGTCTTTAGCTTTTAAAATACTTGAGTGAAGAGTTTCAGTTTCTGATAGGAAAAGAGAATAAGAAAAGAAAACAAGGAAGAGACTTGAAGATTTCGGCTAGGAAGAAAAAGAATGGAAAGAGTTTCGGCTTTTGAATCAAAGTGAAGATGAGGGATTAGGCTTAGAGATTTCGGCTTTTGCAGAGAATGAAGAAGAAGATGGAACTTTAGGAGTTTTCAGCTTTTACTCAGAGAAGAAGAGAAAAGAATGAGAGAAAAACCCAAATGCTGAAATTGAAGAGATATTCCCCCTATTTATAGAAATTTCGGCACTTACCTAACCTTGCAGATAAATCCTATCTTTACGCCTTTATCTTAATCTACTAGCTCATCTAAAAGAGACTTAATTATCTCTAACTCCTCCCTCCTTTATTAGCATATTATCCACATATTTTAATCATTAAAATCTCTAAATTTTAGCCATTATCTGCTTATTATCCACATAAAATAAAATGTTAAATAATAGCCTTTATATGCTTATTGTCCACATATTTTAAACATTAAAACCCCTAAATTTTAATCTTGTTGCCATCCACTCCACCTAATCCTAATGCCCAAAATTTAGCTAACTTAAATTAAAAGAATTAGGCTCCATGAAACTTAAATTTGGGCCCTTTACTCCCTTGTGTGGCGTCACCTCCTAAGATTGGGCCATAAGCCCACTTTGGTATTTTAAACATAGATACTACCTTTTAAACCCTATAATGCCCAAACAGATAATTTTAATCAAGGCCTCTACCTAAGCCTGAGCCGAATTTGGACCCCTAACACTTAAATTAACACATTAAACATATCCACCCATTAAATGCATAGGCCCAAAAATTCAGGATGTTACATCTACTCTTAGGCAGGGACTTTTACTCCTCCATCTAAGCATATCATACTTGAATTAATATCCTGGAAATATCAAAACAAGAATTAAGAACACATAATTAAGAACAAATCAAGTATTTATCATATAGTTCAGCAAACGATAACAAGATTCATCTTAGGTTTCATCCCCCTCAGATATATGAGAGTTTAGTTCATAATGATAAAAGAATACATCTCAGAAGAAAAGATAAAACAAAACATAAGAAAACCGCTAAAACTCCCTGAAGGAATTGAAGAGAGATCCTCTGTCTTGAGTATAACTTCGGCTTCTTGAGATGAATCAACTGGCTTTCTTCGGGTGAATCCCACAATTCTGACCTCTCTGGCTCGACTCCTTGGCCTTACTGGACGCCCCCTGAAGGTTGGCCTCTAGGATGTTTATACAGGCTCTTAGAATACATTTCTTTGCCTCTAAGTACCCCAATCTGACTGAAACTCTTCTTTTTCACGGCAGGGACACGCCCATGGCACACGCCCGTGTGAATCGTGGCCAGGCTGTGTTGAGTCTATTAATGAGGCACGGCCGTGTGGTCTTGGGCTTAGGTCATGTTGATTTCGTGATATGGCCCATTTACTCCGTTTTAGGCCCATTTCTCGTTCTTTTCATCCTCCGGTGCTCTTCTGAGTATAAAACTTGAAATTAAAGGATTAAAAGCACCAAATTACATAATTCAAGGGATAAATAATCCAAAAGCATGCTAAATGTGGCCTTAAAATATGTTACTATTACGGTTTATCAAATACCCCCACACTTAAGCATTTGCTTGTCCTCAAGCAAAATTCTCAACTCATAATTAAAATAAACTTCCTCGATTCATAATATTCATCAATAGTGTTTCATCATAATTCAAAGATAATTTATACATTAATAATTTAACTCGCAGGGTCCTAAAGATTCAAACAATCAAAGTCATACATTTATAGCACGAAACATAGGCATTTCCTTTTACCTAAATAATTATCTCTGATTCGAAATTGACAAGAGTTGACATCCTCACTACAGATTCGCTCAAATCACTTAAAGTGTTTAAGGTTCAAAATTAAGCACTCAAAAGTCGAACATGAAAAGTTAATCCTATAAGCTTGCCTGAAAATTAAATCTCTACCACTATAATATGAGATGATACACAAATCAAAAGGTCTTTACAAAGGGTTGTAATGGGGCTTAGGTTAAGGGTGTGGATAAAGGCTGAACTAGAGGGTTGAAATTGAGATTGAATTGACAATTTTCCTAACTAGAAAAATAAACTAATCATAAATAATTACATCAATTGAAAGCTTGTAAAACTAATAACATGAGCTTCTTCTCAAGATGTGGAATTTAAACGTATAAGCTCAATTACATAAAGCTGATATTGAATATACTTCGTTTTTTTTAAGAATAAATCATTACAATAATAAGAAAGAACTTTAACAACTGAAATATAGTTCATAGTTACGAAATTGTTCAGAATCAAATCTTGACAAAAAGGGAGTCAAGGAATGGTGATAACAAATACGAAATGAGTTTTGGGTTAATATCCATGGGTGAGTCAATAAAAGGGTTGTTAGGATCAAAGGGGTTCACTATGGGTTAATTATGAAGGTAGGCTTTTTAGTGGAGTGAGTAGGTTAAATCTTAAGTGCCTTTATCATCTCTGTATATCAAATCAATGATGTGGTCTTCACATGTATTATCGAAGCAAGTTCTAGAATAACAAATCAATGTTGACACACTCATAATAAAAAAGTGAGCACGAGAGAATGTATGCTCTAAAAGGCTCAAAATCTCACAAAAATTATGGGTATTTGATGTCAACCTTGTAAATTTCAAACTTCAAGGTAATATTTAGATTCAGGTAGACAACCTAACAGAATTTGAATTTATTTTTTTTTTGAAAATAGACTTATCATGCTTGATTCTCTAGTCTCCTAAAGTTTAAATCATCACTACACAATTATCAATGATTTAATCTAAAACATATCAATAAAAATCATGACTCACAAGAAATTTCATTCTAATTAGTAATAGATAATAGCAAAATAGTAATAAAATCATAAGATAGGGAGAGGATTGAAACTTTCTGAATTTTGGATGGAGTCAATGAAAAGAAACCGAATAGGAATTGGTAGAGGTGAACGTGGAGGAACGCCTCGAATCGTTTGAACTTGAATCCTCAAAGTAGCCGTTCTAATTTTTATTGTATCCTAAGCTAAATCTAAATGCCATGGAGAATAAGAAGAAAGTAATAACAATAAAAATAAGAATAAAAGTAAATAACGAAAAATGAAAGAAGAAAGATAACGGGAAAAAGAAAGGAAGAAGGGGGTTTAAATAGAGATGCATCCCATGGCCATGTGCAAGGCCATGTGGCTATGAAAACCTGCTCCTAAAAGTCTGGTTAGTTCTTAGGTAGATTCTAAAATTTGAGAATATAAAAATTAATGGGGTTAGTGGTCGGGTTGCCTCCCGGGAAGCGCTCGTTTAAAGTCTTGATCTAGACTTACCTGTTATTCGCACAATCATGGTGGTTTGAGGAGGTGGAAATCCTTTCTCATGTGATCAATTCAGTTATTGATATAAAGTTTAAGTCGAGTAGTGTTTACCTTAAAAGTGCCGAATTTAGGACTAGTTAACTCGACTGTTCCATCTGGGAAGATTTTGAGTATCTGATCTTCTATCTTAAGCTGGGTTATCCCATCATTAAGTTTTTTGTGGAGTTGCCTCGTGTTTGCTTCATGTGTTTTTAGTTTCTCTTTGAAGTGTGTCTTCCACTAGTCTAGTTCATCGATCCAAAGCCTTCGTTCCTCATGAATTTCTTCATTATCAACACGAGGTCTAGGATCTGGCATCTGTGAAAGAGCTTCAAGAAATGACAAGTTAATATGTAACTTCTTTAGAGGTCTAAAAAATTTACCTAATTGTTCCTCTGTGTGGTCTTTCTTTAATGCATTGGGGTATGGCACACGAACTTGGTACTCTGTAATTATCGGGTTTGGTAAATCATGGCTTACCTCAACCTTACCTTCACTTACCACAGGCTCTTGCCTCGGGTCAGATTCCACTAACCTTTCACTGTCATGAGTTGTTACGACTTGAATTTGCTCTTTTGGGTTAGTTTCAGTGTTGCTTGGCAAGCTTTCTTGTGGTTGTTCTGAGATCAAATTAGCAAGCTAACCTAATTGATTCTTGATCCCTTGAATCGATGCTTCTTGATTTTTGAGTGCTGTTTTGGTGTTTTGGAAACGAGTTTTTGATACCGCTATAAATTTTGTTAGCACATTCTCAAGGTTTGGCTCCTGTTCCTGATAGTGAGGTTGTTGTTAAAAGTTTGGGAGGGGTTGTTGTCTCTGATTACCTTGACCCCCCACGAGAAATTGGGGTGGTCCCTCCAACCTGGATTGTAAGTATTACTATAAGGGTTATTTTGAAATTTAAAATTTTTATCCATAGAGTGAGCTTGCTCGTTTTCCATGCCATATTCGTAGGGTGGGTACTCAGGATTCTCCACGCCTCCTAGATTCGAGTCATATTGCATTACTCGATGTACCTGCGAGAGACTATACAAACCATCAATCTTTTTATTCATCATCTCTACCTGATTTGATAGCATGGTGACAGCATTGAGGTTGAAGACACTGATTGCTTTAGTAGGAATTGTCCTCATGACTTGCCACTAATAATTATTCAGTGCCATCTTCTCTATAAACTAAAATTATCTGCCAAAAGCAAATAGAGGAAAAATTTAGCAAAGTAAAATAAATAAATAAATAAATAATAATAATAATGAAAACAAATTGCAATAATAATAATAAATGGCTAAAGTAATAAAAATTGAGCTTTCTTAATATTTTAGTTCCCTGGCAACGACGCTAAAAACTTGATCTCGTGTCAGAGTCTTAAACATTTATAAAAAGAATGATCGAGCCTAGAACTAACTATGACAATGACTTGAGGCAAGTGCACCTATCGAACAGTAGTATAGCTGTGGCAAGACCGAATTGTCGAACCTAAAGGAACCAAAAGTACTAATACTAACTTTCTTTTTATTATTTAGCCTAAGAATTAAAGGAATTTTTATCTAATCTAAAATTAACTAACAACTAAGCTAAAGATGCAAAGACAAAGAGAATGAATTTGGGAAAAATACTTTGGGAAAAACCAATTGATTAGGAAAATACCCGAGGAAGAATCCACCTAGACTTCACTTGTTATCTAACTCTGAACCAGACGATTTATTCACTTGACTTGATCAATAAGATTCCCTAAGTTATATTAATACCTCCGTCGAGGCTACTAACGTCTAATCCTAGGTTCATTAATTGAAATCTCTTTCTAATTAAAACCCCTAGAATTGCATTTACTCGATCTATGGACTCCCATATTAGGTTTCACCCTAATCTGACAAAATCTTGTCACCCTATGTCTAGACGTGCGATCAACTCTGCTTAATTATGCTAGATCTACTCTTAGGCAGGGACTTTTTCTCCTCTACCTAAGCACATCACACTTGAATTAATATCCCGGAAATATCAAAACAAGAATTAAGAACACATAATTAAGAACAAATCAAGTATTTATCATATAGTTCAGCAAACGATAACAAGATTCATCTTAGGTTTCATCCCCCTCAAGTATCTGAGGGTTTAGTTCATAATGAAAAAAGAATACACCTTAGAAGAAAAGATGAAACAAAACATAAGAAAAACCCTTAAACTCTCTGAAGGAACTGAAGAGAGATCCTCCGTCTTGAGTATAACTCTGGCTTTTTGAGATGCATCAACTGGCCTTCTTCAAGTGAATCCCACAATTCTGGCCTCTCTGGCTCGGCTCCTTGGCCTTTCTGGACGCCCCCTAAAGGTTGGCCGCTAGGGTGTTTATATAGGCTCTTGGAATATGTTTCTTTACCTCTAAGTACCCTAATTTGATTGAAACTCTTTTTTCTCACGGCAGGGACACGCCCATGGCACACGCTCGTGTAAATCGTCGCTAGGCCATGTTGAGTTTATTAATGAGCCATGGTCGTGTGGTCTTGGGCCCAGGCCGTGTTGATTTCGTGATATGGCCTATTTACTCTATTTTGGGCCCGTTTCTCGTTCTTTTCATCCTCCGATGCTTCTCTGAGTATAAAACATGAAATTAAAGGATTAAAAGCACCAAATTACATAATTCAATGGATAAATCATCCAAAAGCAAGCTCAATGTGGCCTTAAAATATGTTACTATTACGGTTTATCATGAGACTTTAGTATCCAGTAAGACTTTGCCTGTAAAGTCTACTGAGTTTGTGATTAGAGTATCGAACCCCTTAGGCCGGTGTGTTTTGGTTGACAAAGTGTGCAAAAATTGGCCGTTGACGATTCGAGATTCATGTTTTCCAGCTGATTTGATGTTGTTGCCATTCGACGAGTTTGGTATAATTCTGGGAATGGATTGGTTAACCTTGCACGATTCTATTGTGAACTGCAAATGAAAGACTATTGATTTGTGATGTTAGAATGATGAGATTATTCAGATTAAGTCTAATAATATAAATGGTTTACCGGCAGTGATATCCTCGATGTTAGCTCAAAAATATGTGAGAAAGGTTTGTGAAGGTTACTTTGCTTATATGCTCGACTCTAAAGTGACCGAAAAAAGATTGAATCAGTACCAATTGTGTGCAAGTATTCGGATGTGTTTCCCAAAGAATTACCGGGTTTGCCACCGATTCGAGAGGTAGAGTTTGGTATTGAGTTAGTGCCGGGGATGACTCCAATATCGATAGCTCTGTATAGAATGACACAACTGAATTAAAAGAATTGAATTCTCAGTTGCGAGAATTGACAGATAGAGGTTTTGCACGACCGAGTTTTTCTCCCTGGGGTGCATCGGTTTTGTTTTTGAAAAAGAAAGACAGAATTATGAGAATGTGCATCAATTATCAAAAGCTCAATAAAGTGACTATAAAAAAATAAATATCCTTTGCCACGGCTTGACGACTTGTTCGATCAATTGAAGGGGCTACTACGTTTTCTAAGATAGATCTGAGTTCGGGTTCCTATCAGTTGCGAGTTAAAGACTCTGATGTGCCGAAAACTACTTTCTGAACGAGGTACAGACACTATGAGTTGTTGGTTATGCCTTTTGGACATACTAATGCACCTATTTTCTTATGGATTTAATGAATCGAATCTTCAGATAGTATTTGGATCGATTTGTGGTTGTGTTCATAGATGATATATTGATATATTCCCCTAACTAATCCAAACATGTTGAACATCTGAGATTAGTGCTACATACTTTGCGTGACACGTAATTGTATGCGAAATTTAGTAAATGTGAGTTCTGGTTACGAAAAGTCAGTTTTCTGGGACATGTTGTATCAACATTGGGTATTTGGGTTGATCCGAACAAGGTTTCGGCTATTCTAGATTGGAAGCCTCCTAGAAATGTATTCGAAGTCTGAAGTTTTCTGGGACTAGCTGGTTACTATAGACGGTTCGTAAAAGGTTTCTCTATGATTGCAACCCCAATGACGCGACTACTTCAGAAAGATGTTAAGTTCGAGTGGTCAGAAAAGTGCCAAAAAATTTTTGATCAATTGAAAGCTTTGTTGACTGAAGCTCCGATGCTAGTTCAACCAAAATCGGATAAAGAATTTGTAATCTTTAGTGATGCATCTTTAAATGGTTTGGGCTATTTTTTTATGCAGGAAGGAAAAGTTATAGCATATGCCTTGAGACAGTTAAAGTCACACGAAAAGAACTATCCGACACACAATCTGGAATTGGCGACTATTGTGTTTGCATTGAAAATATGGCGCCACTATTTGTTCGGTGAAAAATGTCACATCTATTTTGATCACAAAAGCTTGAAATATTTGATGACTCAAAAAGATCTGAATCTACGATAGTGAAGATGGTTAGAGTTGATAAAAGATTATGAGCTTGTAATTGACTACCATCCGGGAAAAGACAATGTTGTTGCTAATGCTTTGAGTCAAAAATCATTGTTTCCCTACGTGCGATGAATACTCAATTGGCCCTATCTGATGATGGTTTGCTAGTAGCTGAGTTAAAAATGAAACCGTTTTTTATTCAACAGATTTGTGAGGCTCAGAAAGTTGATAACGAATTGATAGCAAAATGGGCTCAATGTAATGCAAATACTGATTCAAAGTTTTGAGTTGATACTGAAGGTTGTTTGAGGTTCAAAGACAGAATGTGTGTTCCGAGGAATTCAAAGTTGATTCAGATGATTTTGAATGAAGCTCATAGTAATCGGTTATCTGTGCACCCATTTAGTATAAAAATGTATAATGATTTGAAACAGCTTTACTGGTGGAATAGTATGAAACATGACATCTTTGACTTTGTTTTGAGATGTTTGATCTGTCAGCAGGTCAAAGCTGAGCATCAGGTTCCATCTGGGTTACTTCAATCGATTATGATACCGAGTGGAAATGGGACAGAGTCACGATGGACTTTGTATCATGTTTGCCTTTGTCGCTGAGTAAGAAAGATACGATCTGGGTCGTTGTCGATAGATTGACTAAATCAGCTCATTTCATTCTGATTCGCACAGATTATTTGCTTGATAAACTTGCTGAGTTGCATATTTCTCAGATTGTGAGATTGCACGGAGTACATATTTCTATTGTTTCGGATAGAGATCCGAGGTTCACATCGGGGTTTTCGAAGAAACTACAAGATGCATTAGGTATGAAACTACACTTTAGTACTACTTTCCATCCGCAAACAGATGGTCAATCCGAACGAATTATTCAGATTCTCGAGGATATGTTAAGATGTTGCATTCTCGAGTTTGAAGGTACATAGGAATTATACATGCCTCTAATTGAATTTGCGTATAATAATAGCTATCAATCGAGTATCAAAATGGAATCTTACAAGGCTTTATACGGTCGTAAATGTCGAACACCTTTATATTGGATTGAGCTCAGTGAGAATAAGATACACGGGGTCGATTTGATCAAAGATATTGAACAGAAAGTGAAAGTGATTCGCGATAGTCTGAAAGCCGCGTTAGATCGTCAGAAGCCTTACGCTGACTTAAAACATAAAGATATTGAGTTTCAGATCGAGGACAAAGTGTTTTTGAAAGTCTCACCATGGAAGAAAATACTTTGATTCGGTCATAAAGGCAAATTGAGCCCGAGATTTATTGGACCATATGATATTATAGAGCATATCGGGCCCATTGCTTACAGATTGGTGTTGCCACCTGAGTTAGAAAAGATCTATAATGTATTTCATGTTTCGATGATTCGACGATAGCGATCCGACCCATCACATGTAATTTCCCCGTCTGAGATTGAGATTCGATCCGATATGACATACGAAGAAGAATCGATCCAGATTTTGGATCGCGAAATAAAAGAATTGAGAAATAAGAAAATTTCTTTAGTAAAAGCCTTATGGTATCGACACGGGGTACAAAAAGCAACTTGGGTGCCCGAGGATGCTATGAGAGGACGTTACCCAAATCTATTCACCGGTAAGATTTTCGGGGACGAAAATCCCTTAGGGAAGAGTTGTAATAGCTTGGTTTAGACCCTAATCGGAACAGTGGTTTTGGGACCACAAATCTGAGTCAAAAAAAATAATTGAATATTATTTTTTGTGCTTATAATGTGTGAATTGATATCTATGAAATTTTCGTGATTTAATTTTATCGTTTGAGTGTCTGATTTAATAAAAAGACTTAATCGCATAAAATGTAAAAGTGGATAATTAATGTGTAAGTGCTAAATTGCTATTTTTTTATAATGTAAAGTCCTTAAAATGAAATTAGGCCACTATTAAGATTAGTGGACGGTAATGGACTTAAAGTATGTGATTTTATAATGTTTTAATCAAGGTTAATTTTGTATTTTTGAAATATATGTTAATTGAATAAAACATAAAGTAAAAAACTATGCATGTTCATCTTATTTTTGGCCGAAACTCAAAGAAAAAGAAAACATTTGAAGGCTTTAAGGTTCGGCACATTGGGAGCTTGATTTAAGTATGTTTTGAGCTCGGTTTTTGATAATTTTTACATTTTTGAGATCGTAGCTATGAAATTTACAAAGCCCATGCTTTAATTTTTGATTTTCATGAATTTTTTGAGTTAAGCCATTGATGAATTTATGAGCTCTGTGATGTTAGATAATGGATTATGAAAGATATGTTTTGAATTAATATTTTCTGTATTGGAAATTTTGATGAATTTGAGTAATTAAGGGTAAATTGTAAAAATAATAAATTGAGGGACTAAAATGTGAAATAAATGAAATGTATGGACTTGTATGAACATGAGGAAGATTCGGCCTAAGCATGGAATATTGAAATTTTACATATTTTGTGTTTTATGCAATAGGGACTAAATTGTGAAAAGTGTAAAATGTCAGGGGCAAAATGGTAATTTTTCTATTTATGTGTTTTTTTGGACTAAAATGAATAAAATTGTGTTTGAATATGTTTAATTTGAATATGTTAGATCAAAAACCAAAGAAATCAGACTTGGATCGGGGGAAAACAAAAATAATTGAATAACTGTTCTATTCCGTCCATCGATATCCGAGGTAAGTTTATAAGCAAATAAATGTTGTTAATTTTGAATATATATGATCTTTAAATGATAAATTGAATTTTATGAATATTTATAAGTGATGGTCGAATGGTTATATACTTGGAAGCAATGTTTTCGAGATCGATTTGATCGAGTTAAGACGATCGAAAGTCCTGTACGAACCTTAGAATAGCTAGGATACATATGTCATGGCATAGGATTCCGTTATGTGTTATCGTGTAAGACCACGTCTGAGACGTTGGCATCAACTTGTGACTTACGTGTAAAGACCTTGTCTGGGACAGTGGCATCAATATGTGATTACATGTAAGACCACGTCTGGGACTTTGGCATTGTACGAAATGTTCGACTATCTGAGTATCCTTTTTAATTTTGAATGGTTCAATGGGAAATGATAAGTTAAGACCGAGTGTAAAATCGAGTTAAAAGGCTCAGGTATGTATTCATACTAAGTTATGAAAATATGGTAAGTTGGATGTTTGAATTGATGATATAAATGTTATATGTTAATGTGAACTATGTATATGTATATCTGAATGTAAAATTCGGCCAAATAATGTATTTGTGATGTAGAAAATGAAGGTTAAACATGCTAATGTTCAAATGAGTATTCGGCCAAAGGAAAAACTTATGCAAAATTATATGTTTTGATATATGAAATTATAAGTTTGGAAATGTATATGAATTTATGATGGTCTATTTTGGTTTAGCTAAAATAAATTATGAATATGATTAAATGTCTCAATTTCTTATGACTTACTAAGCTGTGAAAGCTTATTGTGTGTATTTCCTCTTTGTTTTATAGATTTTGGATGTAACAGCCCGGTTTAGACCCTAGTCAGAACAGTGGTTTTGAGACCACAAATTTGAGGTCAGAAATATACTTTAATATTATTTTTGGTGTATATAATATGTGATTGATCATGAGTGAAAGTTCTGTGTAAAAATTTAATCGATTGTGTGTTTAATTTACGAAAAGGACTTAATCGCATAAAATGTAAAAGCTGTGTGCTAATTGTTAAAGTGCTAGTTTGACATGGCTTATTAAAATGTGAGTCCTTATGTTGTTATTATTCCATTGACAAATTGGATGGACAAAAATGCCTAAGGTTAGTGGATTTTAAATGATAATTAAAAGGGCTAACTTGGTAATTTGTGTATAAATATGAAAAAAAATAATATAAAAAACAAATTTGCTCATCTTTTATTCATCTATTGCTGAAATTGAGAAAGGAAATTAGGGAGAGGAGCTTTGAACATTTCGGCACCTACCAAGCTTGATTCAAGGTTAGTTTTTGTTCGGTTTTTGATAATTTCTACGTTTTTGTGATTGTTGTTTAGTTTATTATCAAACCCATGCTTTAATTTTAGAAATTGATGGTGATTTTGAGTTATACCATTGATGAATATGTGAGCTTTGTGTTGTTAGTTGGTGGAATATGAAAGCTTAGTGTTGGGTTAACATAGCTTGTATTTGAATTTTTGATGAAATTGAGTAATTTGGACTAAATTGTGAAAATACTATTTTGAGGGACTAAAATGTGAAATAAATGAAATATATGGGCTTGTATGAGACTAAAGAGAATTCGGCCTAAGCATGGTGTAGTAAAATTTTGTGTATTTGTGATTTTGTGGATTAGGGTCTAAAGGCGTCGAAATGTAAAAATGTGAGGGTTTTTTTTGTAAAATGCCCTAAATAGGTGTGTTTGGACTAAATTGAATGAATTGGTGATTAAATGAGCTAAACTTGAATATGTATAGACCAAGAAACGAGAGATTCGGATCGAGATCGAGGCAAAGACAAAGTACTCGATTAATCGGCTAGTTTCGGTATTTCGACGTCCGAGGTAAGTTTAGATATAATACGTGTTCTTAAATTATGTTTAAATGCTATGGAATGGATGGTTATATGATTATTGGATAGAGATGTTATGCGTCGAATCGAGATAGGTGGCACTAAGTGTGCGTAGTTAGAAATGAGAGAGAGATGATTAGCACTGTGTGTGCGAAATAATAGAAGCTTCGGCTTTGTGATTGGCACTGTGTGTGCGATACCGAATTAAGTTCGGTTTTATGTTGAGGCACTAAGTGTGCGATGTTATTTAAGCTTCGGCTATGAATTGGGCACTATGTGTGCGATTGAATTGAAAAGATGGTGAACAGTGAATAAATTGTAGTATTGAGCATTGAATAGCAAGAACGTTTGTTAACTAAGTGTTGGCAAAGGTATGTTCCAAACCTATGTGGTTGATGGAAATTTTTAAGGTTGAATGGATAGATGTTTGAGCATATGGTTGAGGATGACATTGTGTTTATGTAACAGTCCGGTTTAGACCCTACTCAGAACAGTGGTTTCGGGACCACAAATCTGAGATAGTAAAATATTTTAATATTATTTTCTATGCCGTTGATATTTGATTAAGCATGTGTTAAAGTCCCGTAATTTAATTTATCTGTCTGTGTGTTTAATTTGATAAAAGGATTAAATTGCATTGAATGCAAAATCCGCATGCTTTATGAAAAGACACCCATTTGAGATGGCTTTTTAATAAGGAGGTCTTATGAGGCAATTATGCCAATATTTAGATAGTGGATGGACAAAGGACAAATATGCCCTTAATGTATGTTTGTTTTAATTATTAATTAAAGGGATATTTTAGTAATTATATTAATAATATGGTAATAATCAAACAAAAGGTTAAATAATAAGCCATTCTCATCCATCTTCTTGCCGAAAATCAAAAGAAAATAAGGGTTTAAAAAGCTTTCATACATTCGACACTTGCAAGCTTTGATTAAGGTATGTTTTGACTTTGGTTTTTGATGATTTTTATGTTTTTGAGATTATTGCTTAGTCTACTATCAAGCCCATGTTATAATTTGAAGAATTGATGATGTTTATGAAATGTGCCATTGATGAAATGGTGAGCTTTGTGATGAGTATTGGTGTTAAATGAAAGATATGTGTTTAATGAACATGTTTTGTTCTTGAATTTTTTATAAATTTAGCTAATTAGAGCTAAATTGTGAAAATAGCATTTTGAAGGGCTAATTTGTGAAAGAAATGAAATGTTTGGACTTGTATGAGATATATGAGCATTCGGCTAAACAAGAGTATATGATGATTTTGTATATTTGATGTTTTGAGAAAAATAGACTAAATTGATAAAATAAGCAAATATGAGGGCTAAGTTGCAAATATCCCTAAATGTGTGTTTTTTGGATTGAATTGAGTGTGTTTGTGAATAAATAAGTTAAATTTGAATATGTTTAGATCAAGAACCGAAGAAAACGGACTTAGATCATGGGAAAGTGAAAGTAGTTGAATAACCGAGTCCAATCGAATTTCTGAATCCAAGGTAAGTCTATATACAAATAAACATATTTGTATTGAATTATGTATGTTCATATGACTATTGATAATGATGAATGTATATGAAATGTTGTATACATGAATGCCGAGATAGAATCGACGTAGTATTAATGTCCGAGAAGTCCCGTATGAACCTAGGAATAGATAGGGTTAATTATGTCATGACATAGACGTCTATTATGTGATATCATGTAAGACCATGTCTGGGACGTTGGCATTGATTCAAGATTTCGTGTAAGACCACATCTGGGACATTGGCATCGATATGAGATTTACGTGTAAGACCATGTCCGGGACATTGGCATCGTATTGATTCGTGTAAGACCCTGTCTAGGACAGTGGCATCGATATCTGATTACATGTAAGACCACGTCTGGGACGTTGGCATTATATGATTATTCTGAACACACTGCGTATCCTATTAGATTCCGAACGGTTCAATGGGCAAATCCGAGATACAAATGACTATGAAATTTGTATATCTGTTTCAGGTACGTTTGATATGTACACGAAGTGTGTATAAAAGGTAAGTGCTTATATGTCCTTACTAAGATAAATATGAGCAATGAAATAATGGAATGAGATGTGAAGATATGTTTAAATGATCTATATGTTATGTGATATTTGAGTTGAGAAATGTGGTAAGATATGGCTAAGTAAATGAGCCAAATACTATATGTGATGTATATGCTTTGAGAACCATTATTATCATTATATTAATATGGCTATGTGCAATTTATATTAGGTATATTTGCATATGACTTACTAAGCTTTTGAAAGCTTACTCTCTGTGTGTGTGTTTGCTCTATTTTATAGATCGTCAAAGCTACTGAAGGCTCGGGGACCATCGAGGATCGTCATTACACTACTCAAACTTATTTTGGTATTTTTGAAATATGTATGAGATTTGGGCCTAATGGGCCGTAAGGATGTGATTTGGGCTTGATGGGCTTTATGGGGACGTAGACAAATATGCTAGGGTTTAATGGACTTTAGGCCTAGTTCTGAACAACTCTTAAACTGCATAAGACTTAATCTAATAATTAAACATGTCTGTGGACAAATCGCTGGGTTAGAATGTGGCAACGGACATATGCATGTCTAGGATTGGATCTAGGGAGAGCTCGGTACTTAAGTGGTCCTAGTGGCCCACCTCCTCTTCTCTGGAATCCTACCTGGTGCATAGTGTCTGTTCACTTTAGCCGCAATGACTTGTTAATGGGCCAAAGTTCATAACTAAAACCCGAGAGGGACCAAATACCCCTGATTTGTAAAATTACCATAATACCCTTAATTTGCAGAATTACCAAAATATCCCTAATTTACAAAATTTCCAAAGTATCCATGTTTTGCAAAATTACCTAAATACCCCTGTAGAGTAGATTTACAAAAATACCTTTGGGTAGTGAAATGACTAAAATACCCCTAAGTGTCGAATGTGTGGAAATGTGTATGTTGCATTCATGGAATATATGTTGCGCTTAGGTGGGTTTTGATGATACGGAGGAAGATTTGAGGATCGCATAGTCGCTTGACGACCGCGGATCCACCGGTGGCTTTAAGCCCATTATAGCAGCCTTGCTACAACATTGAGTAGTGCCGCTGTTGGTGCTACATTTGGTGTGTAGGGATGGGTGGGTTGATATTATATCCCCACAGGTGTGTAGGGTTGGAAGGGAAATAGTGTACATGGTTGGATACGGGATGGGTGCATTGCATTCATGTGACTCTGATGTGGTATGAGGTTATTGTGGGCTAAGGCCCAAGACCACCATTTTTTATAGGGCTTAGGCCCAATGTAATATTTGTATGTTGATTTGATTTCCAAGGGTCGTACACACTGAGTTTCGAAACTCACACCCTTTTTATTAAATGTTTCAGGTGATCCTCAGTAAACGGCTCGACGTGGGGGAGGACTCGGAGATGGCTACACTACAAGATACTTAGATGTTTTATTTAACTGTTTCAAAAGACATGATTTTAATTACTTTATTTTCGTTTGATGTAATAAGGCCTTGTACTCCGATTTGACTTTGGATTTTGAGTTTTGTTGTTTCAACTTTTACTTAATTATTAAACCTGGATAAATTTCTTATTTTTAAACATGGTTTTCGGAATACTTAAAATAATTAAATAGGCTTTTACCATTGCTTAACAAAACTTAGGGATTTTGGGCTTTTGGGTCTTAAATTTTAACTTAGCAAAATCGTTTTGAATTATGCCTTTGATGTGACATTCCCAGATTCAGCCATAACGTCTGGGCCGGGTCTGAGGGTGTTAAATTTAGTGGTATCAGAGCTCGGTTGTAAAGCTCGGGCTATGAAATGGGCCTTAGATTTTGGTTTTTAGAACAAGTAGATTAAAAAATTTTTGCAGGATTATTGAAGTGTGGTTCACCGAGCCCTCGACGTCGAGCCAAGTAAGTTTTCTGTGTTTACCTTTGTTTAAATTACGGAACTATATCTAGTTATTGGGCTACTCTAAAATAGGATTTTAGAGATTAACGCCAGTAGAAAACTTAAACTTGTAGTGGATTCTCGACCGCGAAATAACTTTAAAAAAATTGTTACTTACATAAGACATACGCTTAAAACAGTGGAATTACGAACTAATTTCATAAAAATTTTAATTCAGATATACGCAACGATGAGTACTAGAAGAGGTGCAAGAGGCTGCGGCAGAGGCTATGAAAGTGTTAGGGTTGGATCATTGGCGTCGGGCCATATGAACGGGCTGCCACTAGAGAAGATGCTGCATCACAGGCCATCTTATGGATTTAAGAAAGGATTTTAGAAATTGTAACCTATTTGCTACAATAGGTGGATGTTTTGGATGTATGTTAAAAACGTTGGGATCAGAGTGCATAGCGGTAGCGTAGTGGGGTAGTTGTTACACGACTACCCTATTAATTGGAAATTTCGAGGACAAAATTTCTTTAAGGGGGTAGATTTGTAACGCCCCGAATTTGGGCCTAGCAGAATTGGGCCTATTGGGCCTTAGGCATGGGAGCGTTTAAAATTTTTGAGAACAAGAGAACGGCACTAACCAAGTTGTAACTCCCCAAAATCCCGAAACTTTAAATTTCTGTGCACTGAAGTTGGTATGTATGAGTAGCACTTAGAATATTAGTTTTAAGGTATTATCTGGATTATTTGAAGTCTTAGAGAAAGGGAATACCATAGGAAAAATTTTATTTTTCTTGCTTTAGTGACCCTAGTCTCAGGCGTTAGGCCTCTTAAGCAAATTAAGGGAAAATAGGACACAGATGGGCTTGTGGTCCAGTGGCAAGTGGTGTCACTTAGGAGTTATAACGTGGCACGTTGTCAGCTGAGGAGGTCCAAGGTTCGAGCATTAGGAGTGGTATTTTTGGAGTGTATTATTTTGCATAGGTGGACGGCCAGAGTTATGTTGAATATGAACTTTTGCGTTGGAGTGTTGAGTGGTAAGGGGAACTGATAATGGAGGAAAATTCGGATAAGGCTAATGTGTTATCATGAGAAAAGTTAGGAGATGAGGAGAGGGAGGAATTGGTGCCGAATGGGACTGTGGGGAAAGGAGTATTCGGCTGGTGGCTATAAAAGGAGAGGTCGAATGCTTTGAAGGGTTTTTGAGCTTTCATTAGTCTTTCTATTCTTCCCTTAATTGGTTTTCCCGTAGCCAAATTCTCCCAATTGCCAAAATCACCTATAGCCAAATTCTTTTTACCGAATTCTCTCATAGCCAAACTCTTCTATCATCAAATTACCACCATCCTTTTCCTTGCCAAAATTCCTATTTGTGCCAAACCCTTGTTGTTTTCCCCCATCACAGATTGATTATTGTCTACTATCAATCAAGGTTAAAAGTCGAATTTAGGCCGCAGGACCAAAAGTGGATTTGGTAAGTAATCAGGTAACCTCTCTTGTACATTTTGCTAAAAACTGAAAGGTTATCTAACTGTCCTATCGTTAACTCTGTGATAACAAGGAAAAGGTTCAAGGATCGCAAGCGTGGTAGGATCATTAGCAAGGGTAAGTGTACTCAACTCGATTATGGTTTAAGTGAATGGTCGAATGTGTGTATGACCTATAGGGGTGACTTATGTGGATTACGAGTCACTCAGATTTTGATTGTTTATGTGTGAGTGCAGATCTAGGGAATACTTCTGATTAGTAGCTAATAAGGGGCTATTAGAACTAGGTGGCACACGGTAAGGTTACGGTAAAGCTTCAGCTTTTGGTAAATATTTTGATTAAGTATGGGTGATTAATTGAAGGTTGGTTGGTTATAGGTTCAAGACCAAGGATAGTATACCACGATGTAGTAACCAGGTGTGTACAAACACTATACACACACGATATCGGCAATGCCGAAAAGTCGAAAATGGCTAAATGGTCCCGTTGGGCCCTGAGGCTCAGTTTGATGAAATTGCTTAGTTGGTTATACGAATTGAGTTAGTCATGCATGCTACATGATCTAGAATTATTTTGGGCCTAATGGGCCATATGGATAAGATTTGGGCCTAATGTGCCGTAAGGATGTGATTTGGGCTTGATGGGCTTTATGGGGACGTAGACAAGTATGCTAGGGTTTAATGGACTTTAGGCCTAGTTCTGAACAACTCTTAAACTGCATAAGACTTAATCTAATAATTAAACATGTCCGTGGACAAGTCGCTGGGTTAGAATGTGGCAACGAACATATGCATGTCTAGGATTGGATCTAGGGAGAGCTTGGTACTTAAGCGGTCCTAGTGGCCCACCTCCTCTTCTCTGGAATCCTACCTGGTGCATAGTGTCTGTTCACTTTAGCCGCAATGACTTGTTAATGGGCCAAAGTTCATAACTAAAACCCGAGAGGGACCAAATACCCCTGATTTGTAAAATTACCATAATACCCTTAATTTGCAGAATTACCAAAATATCCCTGATTTACAAAATTTCCAAAGTATCCATGTTTTGCAAAATTACCTAAATACCCCTGTAGAGTAGATTTACAAAAATACCTTTGGGTAGTGAAATGACTAAAATACCCCTAAGTGTCGAATGTGTGGAAATGTGTATGTTGCATTCATGGAATATGTGTTGCACTTGGGTGGTTTTGATGATACGGAGGAAGATTTGAGGATCGCATAGTCGCTTGACGACCGCGGATCCACCAGTGGCTTTAAACCCATTATAGCAGCCTTGCTACAATGTTGAGTAGTGTCGCTGTTGGTGCTACCTTTAGTGTGTAGGGATGGGTGGGTTGATATTTATATCCCCACAGGTGTGTAAGGTTGGAAGGAAAATGGTGTGCAGGGTTGGATTTGGGATGGGTGCATTGCATTCATGTGACTCTAATATGGTATGAGGTCATTGTGGGCTAAGGGCCAAGACCACCGTTTTTTATAGGGCTTAGGCCTAATGTAATATTTGTATGTTGATTTGATTGCCAAGGGTCGTACACACTAAGTTTCGGATCTTACACCCTTTGTATTAAATGTTTCAAGTGATCCTCAGTAAACGGGTCGACGTGGGAGAGGACTCAGAGATGGCCACACTATAAGATACTTAGATGTTTTATTTAATTGTTTCAAAAGACATGATTTTAGTTACTTTATTTTCGTTGGATGTAATATGGCCTTATACTCCGATTTGACTTTGGATTTTGAGTTTTGCTGTTTCAATTGTTTACTTAATTATTAAACCTGGATAAATTTCTTATGTTTAAACATGGTTTTCGGAATACTTAAAATAATTAATAGGCTTTTATCATTACTTAACAAGACTCAAGGATTTTGGGCTTTTGGGTCTTAAATTTTAACTTAACAAAATCGTTTTGAATTATGCCTTTGATGTGACATTCCCAGATTCGGCCATAACGTCTGGGTCTGGTCTGGGGGTGTTACATTTATATTAGATTATCCCGAGTACATACAATTTAACCTCTCCATCTAAACTACGATTTCAACGAAGTCTTATATTGGAAGTGGATCTCTCATTACTTTTCCAAGACCTCCCTTTAACATGCAGAGTTTCTTTGAGAACTTCTAGTTGTTCTTAATGATGGATTCTTATCTGCAATCCTCAGATAAATCCACTTTCATTGACCTATATACAAGGCATTACAGTCATATCATTTCCAAATCTAAATCTTGTTGAGTTACCACCATATGCCATATGGCTTCTATGTTTACCATTTTGTAAAATTTTTCCCATTTCTATTACCTTTTTCCTATTTCGGCAGATTCCTTAAACTTGTTGGCTAGCTATCGCTTGTCAACACCAGCATTTCTCTTCAAACCCTTTTCCTTGCTTATGTGATTTTTAATGTTTACCATCCTGGCAAAATACCCTGCATTTATTGTCCCGACAGACTCTATATGTTGTCATAGCCGAGTTATGGTCTTACACACCATACTGTTGGAAGATGTCCAATTTGAAAATGATTTTCTTGCACAATAGAAAATTAAAATTTTAAAAATTGACCCAGTTTGTGATATTTATAGCAATAAACCTTAGACCGAAATCATACATGTGACCAATTTTATTCGGTTGCATTCGATTATATTATCAAGAAATCATTAAAACACTAAATCATAATTAATCAAAATACCAAAAAAATTATTAAGATTCTCAAATTCAGTATTTATAATTAAAATATTAAATCTATAAATTTTGAAGAACAATTCAATCAATACAACTTTGATATAAAATTTCAACTTGTAAATCAATATGTGTCATGTCAAATCATTAAGAACAAAACTAGACGTTGGGGCGTACCTGAATTCATCGATATCTTGAAATCTTCAAGCCTTGTATGCAACATCCCTAAAACTGGGTTAGTAGAAATTAGGGTTAGTGAACCATGAGTGGTCACACCCCGATTTTTATAGTTATCTTTGTGCATTAAATAATAAATAAGTATCTAGTCTAATGGTTAAGTAACGGTGGAGTTGTCTTTGAAGATTTGAGTTCAAGTCCATTCCCTCACATCATTTTCTATTTTAAGCAATTTTGTTTCAAAATCCTAATTTGTGTTATACCTTGTTTAAAAATAAATGTCGTTAGCATCTAATAGAGCTTGAGAATTGGTGTAGTGGTTAAGTAGTTTAAGTAACTCCTAATTGACACAAGTTCAAGACTCTAACATTAATTATTTTTTTAAAATTTTATGCAAAAGTTTCCCATGCAAAACTGTCCAACCTTAAGCATGTGACCATCCACTCCTTCATCCCCTTATCCTTTCATTTGTTTTGTATTCATACAATTTTCTCTTTTTGCTCCTCTCTTTTCCTCCACCTTATGCCACCCAAAAAGCTTGCTCCTCCTTTATTTTTATTTTTCTATTTTTGCTTAATATTTATACTACAAACCGAAACACCACCATACAACCACCATATCACCACCATTCAACCACCACATCACAACCGTACCACTACTCCTGTGCCACAACCCAACAACCACCATTCAACCACCACATCATAATCGCACCACTACTCTTGTGCCACCATTCAAAAACTGAATTCTTTATTTTCTTTTCGTCTCTTGTATTCCTATCTCTTTTTATTATCATTAAGAGACCTTATTTCCTTTCTATTGTTGAAATCTTAAGTTCTTCTTAGAGAAGTCTTCAACTTTTTCTTAGAGAATTCTTCAACTTTTGACATCTTTGTCAATATTTGGATAATAAAGTATCTTTTATTTCTTCTCTTAATTATTATTCATAATCTAATCTATTCTATTTTGTTTTTATGAATATTAATTCGATTCATTTATTCTTTTCACCAAACTAGATCCTCACACCAACTCAAGTCATCAATTTTAGAAGCGTTCTTCTTGGATCATAATGGAATAAAGGAGTGAGTTTTATAAGTTGAGAAGGTAGTAGATGATTTTATTCTTTTATTGGAGATAAGAGAATTTTAACCACATATATGATTTCTTTAGGTGCAAATCAAAGTTCATATTCTTTTGGATTGGAAGTGATCGAACTTTAATAGGATTTACTATTCAAATCACAAAAGGTGTGCATTTTATACAGATTTACTATTCGAATCACAAAAGGTGTGCATTTTATACAAGTTAAATACGTAAGGATTTAACTATAAATTTATCAATCTATTTTACAAATAAAAACATTTTTTTTTGTTATTACATGAAAGTGGTTAAGGTAAGTTATTCTCACTTGAGTTTTTAATGATATGATATGATAAATATTGTTTTGAATTAATAAATTCTTTTTAATCTCATGTTGTGTAAAAATCATGGCTATATGTTAAGTGTAAAAACATGGATTACCATGAATATTGAAACTTATATGAAAATGAAAACATGGTTCTCATGTTTATTGATCTGCTATGAGATATGTTCGCCATGATGTATTACATGGGATTGGGACATTTGTAAGAAGGAAGATGTGGAAGTAATAATCTGCAAATATTGGCGGTTTACCCATAAATGCGTTTAGGCAGCTTGTCTGCAATTTTAGTGGCTTGACCACATATATTCGATCTAGCAGTTTAACTGCATTTTAATAAGTCATCATTGCCTGGTAACCCGGGTGGCAGGTCATCGTTGACGGGTAACCCAAGATGACTTAATTAGTATGCTTTAGATGGATGAGTTCTGGGAAACTCTTTTTAATGTGTAGCAGTGATGGGTAGGATGTTTTAAAAGAAATTGCACAAATGTTTTACCAAAATTACATTGCCATAATCATGTGCATAAAAGTTTGTTGATTTGTATATTATGTGTGTGCATATTGATATTTAATTTTTTACAAAATTCACACTGAGCTTATTAGCTCACCCCTTTAGTTTTCATAACCTTCTCAGATAATACTCCTGCGAAGGACTTGGATGCAGCATTTGGAGGAGTCTCTCAGATTTAATTTTCAATAAAATATTTTATAAACTTTTTGGATTTGTTTGTTTTTTACATTGGATTTTGGATTGTCTATGGGTTATTTTTATTTCTGATTTATTAATCGCTATGCATGCATAGTAGATTATTTTATAAATGTTGTAATTGGAAATTTTAACGGTTTTATCTAATTTAAAATAAATTTATAATTTAAAGTATTTCTAAGTATTTTCAAAGTTTGCTACAAAATATTTTTATTAAAATCATTTTTAAGTAATAATCTAAATTGATGTTGCAAATTTTTTAAATTAATGTTTAAGATGATAGCTCGATTTAATTAATGAATTCTTCAAATAAACATGTTTTATTAAATGCTTTTCAACAATACTAAATTATTTAAAAATAAATTTTAAGTTTTCATAAAAACGATTTAAATATAGTTGTTTTTAATAAGAAAAAGGTTTTTTCAACGGAATAAATATGGATTCCGAAACTTGGCTATAACGTATAAGTCGGGTTTGGGGGTGACATTGTGATTTTGATCTTTTAAATTAACATGTAAGTATTTTAAAGATGGTGGTTATCTTTTCTGAGGATGATATGCTAGAAAAGTTATGTGTGTAAATTGGGACTATAATCCTAATATATAATTTTTACGTTGTAACATTTATTTCTGATCAACTCATCATTAATTAGAAATTAGTTACTACAGTATGTACATATATTTGACCAATATATTATTTATTAACTGAAGTCCAATAAGTTTTAATCAAATTAGTTTACTTTTAAATTGAGTTAATCTTTTATGATAATAAATAATATATAATTATTTATGTGATGTCCATATTTTTCCAACATAATAATTTTAAATTATCAATAAAATAAAGTGTAAACCTTATGGACGAACAAGGACCCCCAATGCCCTCTCCTTGCTCGCTTGGATGTCAAAGCCTCTTCGCATATGTGTTAGCTTCCTTTGGCTCTAATTAAGTCACCTTAATTTAGCAAATGAGCATGGTTGGACTGATGTGATTCTTGAATTGGATAATGCTGTATTAACGATCTTGGCAACTCAGCCCTGAGAAATTCGAAGTTAGTTTTTAGTTCTTTCTTGTAATATTGTCATTTGCATGCATACTTTAAGGGAAGGTAGCCAAGCAACCGAATGGATTGCTAGGATGACCAAGGCTAGAATTTGTCCAAGCAATTGGGCAACTGGTGTACCAAACGATTTGAAATCGTTACTGTAACCTCTCTTTATTAATGAATTTCGTTTTATGAAAAAAATAATATTTAAATTTTGTTTACAATAATACAAATATAAAAATATGTTTGATATATATTAGTCTACACTAGAAATATAATCAATAAAATAAAAGAATTCGTACGGGTATATGAATTCCAACTAGAGTAAGAAAGATTTGGTATTTAAAATTTGTTTAAAAAGTAATATTTACGGGTTTGAATTAAGGTTAATTCATTCAAATTTAAAAACTGTTTTTTTCATCCTTTTCAATTTTAGAAAGTTTTTTTTTAAGTAAAAATAATGAAAATATTTTTTTAACTTTAATTTTCATGTTTTATATTTTTTTTTTTTTTTTGAAAAAAATTCAACCAAATACATTCTCTGGTGTTGTTTAGTTTATAAAAAAACAAAAACGAAAATCAACTCTATTTTTTGAAATTAAATGGAATTAAAAATTTGGTAAAAATGAAAATTTTTTATTTTTTTTTATTTTTTGGTGAATTATGTTTGTAAAATAAATGAAAAAGCAGTCAATGATCAATTTACAAACAATTTGATTTTTTTTATCAAATTGAATAAATGGAAAATATTTTTATTATTATTCAAATATATATTTATAAACATTTTAGTTTAATTTAAAGGAATGAATATGAAATCACATAATTGTAGTTGAACCAACTTTAATACAATTTTAAATTTCTTAATCACGAATACAAATTTAACAGTGCTAATGAAATACAACAATAGTTTTATCCCACCACGTATTGCACCCAATTTGAGTGAAGAACATTAACAACTAAGCTCATCATACATGTCAACCTCTCGACCATTCAATGGCTGACAAGGCCTTGCGTTTTTCTTGCAATCTGAGTTCAATGGAATGTCCAGAGCGGTTATCTGCTCTTTCGAAATCGACATCACCTGCAAAGTTTTGTAATTTTAGCCTTTTAGTGTAATAATTAATAACTATACTTTTTTCTTTTTCCAGCATTGCAAAAAAAGACATACCTTGCCGAGAATGATCCATATGACATTCTCGGAGCATGGAGGAGTGGTAAGAGAACCAACATATGTGTAATACTTGCGGCTTCTTCGGTTCAATTCGTTAATATTCAAGATACCAAGAGGAACTGTCGCATTTTCCCCTTCCAAAAGTTTCAATCCTTCTATTATCTGAAATCATAAAATTACAACTTAGTATCAATATACTGCCCCTCCTTTTGTTTAGAGAACATAACATGGGCTATGTTCTTTGGATCTGAGAATTAATAACGAAGAACAGTGTTAACTTTTCGTAGATGTGTCATTCATCTTGGGTTCTAGTTGTTGACTTTATGGTGAAGTAATTTTATTTAGGTGAAACTTTGATATCCAAATATGATATCAAGTAGGGACATTTTAACAAGTTTTACCCTGCAAATAAGTGGGTCAGCGTTACTTTCTTGGTAGAGTGCTGCTATAACTGCAAAGCTGCCATCCACTGCTGCCTGATGGACCAAATGAAGCTCAGCTGCAAATCTGTATATTGAAAAGGGTCAAGACTTGGCAAGGCCTTCTATTTCGGGGTGGGAGCCCATAAAAGTGAATTGGCCTCCACAATGTTGCATAGGATAGGATGAAATTGGACCAACAAACCCAATCACATACTAAGGTTTAGAGAGTGAAAGCTTACCGTTGCCCTTCAATTTGATGCTCTGCAGGTAAATGCCAGTGAAATTGCTTGAGGGTGTAATTTTTGCCATTAATCCATAAATCTCCAGGATATTCCTCGAAACGCACCTTTATTCCCTATATTCATCAACTTTTATCTAAAATATGTGAATAATGGACAATTAGGAGGAATTGCTTAGAAACCAACCCCAACGCTGTAGCCTTTGTTAAAGAGGGTAGCATTTACAGAATTGTAGTTCCTGGTTAAAGGTTTCAATAGCTTGTTGTGGACCGTTAGATTCCTCTGAATATTTATGGGAGACTGTCTTTTCCCTATAGAACATGGTGCGAATTTTGGCTCCAACATTCCCCATCTGTCTGGGCCATCTTTGCCTAAATAGCTGAACTCCATTCCTCCAAAAACTAACCCAACAGAAAGAAAAAAGGAAAAGATTAAGCACTGAATCTGGAATTCAAAACATATGTACTATCAATTTCCGAAAGAAAATGCTGCAAGAACATGATCGTACCATCAATGGCAGAAGCAATGCCAAGAAGCAAACTAAGCAAGAAAACGGTTGAGAGTTGAGGAGCCATTAATAACATGACCCAAAACTTGGACAACCCACAATAATTCAGCTTGCCAAAGAGAAGAACAACTGAAGAAAAGCTTATACAATTATCATATTTTCATTTGCTCATGGCTACTCGTTTTCAAACACTTTTTCTCTGCTACATATAGTAAGAGGCTTATTGGGAGTTTTAGAGCACCTTACACACTCGTATGTTTGTCTACTTATATATATAATGAGTGGTAAGATGCAGATATTCATGTCCTAATCAAAGAATTTGACCTACTATAATTATAATAATATATTTTGAATTAAAATCTTATTAAGTCCTTAGTAATAAAATAATAGAGAAAAAGACACTCGACGGATTACATCCACTTATATAGAGTTTTCACTATTTTAATTATAGATAAAAGTTGCTGATTAGACATGCGAGTTAATAATGACAATAGAATAATTGTAAAGTAATAATAAAATGAAAGAAAAAATATATATTTTATATGAAAATTCTTTCCGTAAAAATTACGAGCAAAAAAAAAAAAAATTCACTAATGTTGCAAGAGGAATTTTGACTGCATCGATTTAAAGGTTAAAAAATCTTATTCTAATCAATTTTAAATAGAAGAATGTAGTTCTATACAGATTCTACTTGTGCGGCATGATCCTTTTATTTACATAAACTTTAACAGATTTTATGTTGTTTTGATAAATTATCTATTTTTGTATTATTTAAATAAAAATTCATGTTCTGATAAAAAAACCGAAGTCAAAGTTATATTATTATTATTATTATTATTATTATTATTATTATTATTATTATTATTATTATTATTAAGATGAATCTTGTCTGTTATCTACTATATTTTTCATAGCTAAACCTGCAAAAATTAGTGATTAGAGCGTGGAGGTGGAACCCTTTAATCATATAAATGTAGATATAGAGAGCAAATATATTTGGGATAAGAAGATATAATTAAAAGGTTCGTTAACAGAGGCTGCGGGACATTTTCAAAATAGAATTAAAGTTATTTTTATGGTTGATAAATTTAAATTTTTTGAAGTTTGTGATTATTTTTTATTCAAGAGGAATATAATATATTTATATTTTACTAGCATACTCATGGTATCCTTCATCTTACTCTGATGTATTAGTCTAGTTAGAGTAAAGAGCAAAAGAGCTTAAGCTAACAGTAATGCTGAGAACGTAGAGGAAGGACTTGTACTTTGAGCATTATTATATTTGGTTTTTGGGCTGTCTGAGGAGCTGGTCGAAGATTGTTTATTCGCGGGTCATCTGGTCATATTACCAACTCACCCGCTCAAGATATTTTCTGACTACATTACTGATATTAATCAATTACTCGTGGTCCTAGATGATTTGTATGCAAGTTGTACAAGCTTATTGCTTGCCTTCCTGTTCCACCCTCACTTTATTTGTAACTTACCGTAATAGACCAACCTTCTTACTTAAAAATTTTCCATATTACACAGTCTTAACTACTTTTCTTATTTGATTTTCTTATTTTCAAATTTAAAAAATATAATATATTATTAATTAGTGAAATTTAGATTGTATCTTTAATAAAATTTAAAAATATATATCTACTTAATAAAAATTATTTTTATTTTATTAAATATGATTAATAAATTTTTTATATAAAATTTGAAAGTTTTGCTGAAATAATATCTTAACTAAATTTATAAATTTTATTTCACATGTGAAAATAACTAATATTACTAAAATTTAGTCATTTTTATGTAAATTTTGAATGATTTTATTTCACAAAAGATTGCTATAGACTATTAATTTATTAAAGAGTATACCTTATAATTAATTGTCGTTACTATAGACGAAAAGCTATTATAGAGGATAAAATAAAATATAAAAAATCCACCTTCCATTAAAATTGACTATTAAAATAAGATGTTGTTAAGGTCGATTGAATCTTAGCTCAATTGGCATCAGTATTATTGTCAATGCAGGAGGACGTGGGTTCAAGTGCCTAAAGCGCATTATTTTCCTATTTAAGGGTTGGGGAAGGGCTATGAGTAGTTCTAGGTATTATATCAAAATGAGCCTATATGATAATGTTATAATTGAACGTCGATAATGACAATGAATCGCAAAGAAAGAGAGAATATGTAACAGTCCGATTTAGACCCTATTCGGAATAGTGGTTTCGGGACCACAAATCCAGGTCAGAAAAATATTTTAAAACTATTTTTGGGGTTTAAAATATGTGAAGTTATATGTGTGAAAATTTCATGTGAAAATTTTATCGTTTGTGTGCTCGATTTAATAAAAGGACTTAATCGCGTAAAATGTAAAAGTGGCTAATTATTTGTTAAAGTGCTAAAGTGCTATGTTCTTTTTAATGTGGAGTCCTTATGTTGATATTATACCATTGAAATATTGGATGGACATAAAAACCAATGGTTAGTGGATTTTAAATGAGATTTTAAATGAAAATAAAAAGGTTAATTTAGTATAGTATATTAATATGAAATAAATAGAACAAATGAATTTGTAAGTGGGATGTGTTCATTCATTCTAGCGAAAAAGAAAAAGGGTTTTAGCTTTCTTAACATTCTTCCATTCATAAGCATAATGAAGATATGGGTTTTGATCCATTTTTGATAAATTTTTACGTTTTTGAGATCGTATCTCAATTTCTGAATTTGATGATGATTTTGTGTTTTGTTATTGTTGAAAGCTTGATGAATCTTGTGTTTGATGATAGAAAATAAATATATGTTGTTAGATTAATATGTTTTCTATTTGAATTTTTGATGAATTTGAGTAATTTGGGCTAAATTGTGAAAATAATAAATGGAGGGACTAAAATGTGAAATAAATGAAATGTGTGGACTTATATGAGCCTAGTGAACATTCGGCCAAGCTAGAGTGTGTCAAATTTTGATTTTTTTTTTATTTTGTGAAATAGGGACTAATTTGTGAAAAATGTGAAATTTCAAGGGCAAAAGTGTAATTTTCTCATTTATGTGTTTTTGGATGAATATTGATTGAATATGTGATTTAATAAGCTTAATATATACTAATTTAGATCAAGAAAAGAGGAAATCAGAATTGGATCGGGGAAAATCTAAAGTCGTTGAATAGTTGTCGCGGTTCGTCCTTATTTGCCGAGGTAAGTTCATAAGTAAATAAATATCATTAAATTCGATGGTATATATCTTATTGTGTCGAATTGAATTATTACTTGTATATATATGTTCAAGTCAAATTTGTATAAGTTCAGGAGAAGTATTTACAAGCCTAAATAGATCGAGTTACGACGTCCGAAAGTCCCGTACGAACCTTAAGAATAGTTAGGATACATATGTCATGACATAGGATTTTCGATATGTGATTTCGTGTAAGACCACATCTGAGACGTTGGCATCGACTTGTGATTTACGTGTAAGACCCTGTCTGGGACAGTGGCATCGACGTGTGATTACATGTAAGACCACATCTGGGACGTTGGCATTGTACGAGCTTTCTGACTATCCGAGTATCCTTATTAATTCTGAATCGTTCAACGGGCAATATCGAGTTAAGATCGAGTGTGAAGTTGAGCTAAAAGTCAGGTATGTGCTAAGTTAAATGATTGGGAAAGTAAGGTAAGTATATACTTGAGATGATTATATGAAATATGTATTATGAAAGTGAGAATTATATGTGCTTATGAATATATGTGTTTTTGGCCAAGTAAATATAATTTGATATTGTTCATTGATGGTATGAGTTTCAAGCATGAAAAATGTGTATTTGATTAAGGTTTGCATGATTCGGCCTTGTAGATTTTAATGTTCATGATTATTAAATGAATTACTTGCTTATGACTTACTAAGCTATTCAAGCTTACTGTGTGTGTTTTTGTTCATTGTTTTATAGATTTTGGAAGCTAGTTACGAGCTCGGGGATCGTCAGAGAAATCCGTCATACTATCGATCGTTTTTCTTTTCGGTACTTTATAAGTTGAACTTTGAATCTATGGCATGTATAGACTAGCATTTGTTTTTGTTGATTTTGAAAGTGTATATATATACAACTATAAGCTAGTTTTAATGTGTTCGAGTTTGAAAGTGTATATATAAAGCCATACAAAAATGGCTTGATTTTTATGCTTAAGTTCGATTATGTTTGAACATGGTTTAAGCTCGTTTTTGGTAAATATGCTATATGACATGCATGAATGGTATTTTGATTATGCAGTTTGATTTGTATTCATATATGTGATTAATGATTAATGATTTTGACTTAGATTATAAGGTAGATGATTAATGCTTGATGAATTATGAAAAATGACATGAATTGATTAAGTAATGTTTATGTTATATGTTCATGTAATTGATTCGGTTGTTTGTGAGATAATTAGTAGGTTATTCAATGTATGAGTATATTCGGCTATATTTAATTAATATATGTATATGTGTGTGCTTATGATGTGTTCTCACATGGGATAGCTATTGAGATTCAGTGGTGGTGGTAAGTATGTATATGTAACATGCGTAAGTAGTTGGTATTTATATGCGGTTTTAAGTATAGATTATTTGAGGTTATGAAAGTAATGTATAGACATGATCATAGTATGCGAATTAGACATGTTGGTTTAATATGAATGTTTGAAAATGACTCAAATGGATATGGTCATATATATATAAATTATGTAATAAGAAAAGATGTATTTTTGGTTTAGTCTTAAAGTCACTATAAGTGTATTATATAGGTACAAGTGTATATGTCTTGTATGCCATGTATGTGTAAGTAATATGTTAGTAAACTAGGTATATTATGAACTTATCTATTGGGACTGAAAATGGTGGTTGGTATAATAGTCAAATGAATGTGAATTAATATTTAAGTTGTTTGTTACTTTAGTATATAGTGAATGGTTAATGATGTACATGATTTGTGATTAAAATTTGATTGGTGTTTTGGTTATGTGTTTGTAATTTAAGTATGGTAATTGATATGTGAATTGAGTACACTATAGTTGTTATGTGTTCTCAAAATGGTTTAAATTAATATGGTCATATGCGCATGGTCTTGTAAATAGAAAAGAGGTATGTTTAGTCTTTAATAATTGTGGCAAGTTTGTTTGTTCATAATGACCATTTCCAATGCCGCATATGATATTGGATATTAAACTTTGGGAAATGTTTTGTTTGGCCTATTAAGTTCATGTATATAATTATGAGAATAAGTGATTAATAATTATTAAAAATTCGAATGTCATTATAATAATAAGCTCACAATTTATGTATGTATTTTAAGGCATTTTGTGTGGCTTTGAGACATGTATATTGACTTGAAAATATGGTATATGTTTGAAATGAATTCGATTGAACTTTGAGATATGATTCGTATATTTGGTGTGACTAATAATTTAAGTTTAATATTTAATTAGTAATATTATATATATATTTGCAAATATGTCCTATGTGATTATGTGAATGTACAAAAGCTGTATTTTCTTTGATAATGCCTCGTAACCCTAATACGGCAATAGATACTTGTTAGGGGTGTTACATTTAATTGGTATGAGAGCTACGGTTTAGTAGGTTTTAGGACTAACGTAGCGCATGTGAGTCTAGCTATACATGCCATATTATTATACTGCGATAGTGTGATGATTTATCACAATTGAAATATGTTTTTGTATAGTAAATGGATCCCAATCGACCCGTACCTAATGATGTGGAAAGTAATGCACCCGCTCCTGTTTAAGGGGCAGCGCCGGCTAATTTTAGGCCGATTTCGAGTAGTCATAAGAGTGAGGCTAAACAAGCCTTCTATCAAATGATGAACGATTGATTTACACAGTACATTTGTACAAATTCGGCTATTCAACAACCCTTACCCCGCCTAATCCTCCTCCGATACCTGTAGTATCTCAAGTACTTGATCCGATAAGATCACATAAGCCACTTGTTGATAAAATTAGAAAATACGGGGCTGAAGAATTTAGAGCCACTGTTGATGATGATGCTGAGTGAGCTGAATTCTGGCTCGATAATACTATCCGTGCGTTTGATGAGCTATCTTATACACCTGATGAGTGTATTAAATGTGATGTATCATTGCTTCAACATTCTGCGTATCACTGGTGGAATGCACTGGTTTTGGTGGTTCCAAAAGAACGGGTTACCTGGGAGTTCTTTCAGATTGAATTCCGTAAGAAATACAGCAATCAGAGATTCATCGATCAAAAGCGTAAAGAATTTTTCGAGTTGAAATAAGGTCGTATAACTGTAACAGAATATGAGTGCGAATTTGTGAGATTAGCAGATATGCCCGAGAGTGTGTTTCGACAGAAGCAATTATATGTAAAAGATTTGAAGACGGGCTGAATAAAGACATTAAATTGCTCGTTGGGATTCTTGAAATAAAAGAGTTCATCGTCGTTGTTGAGCGAGCGTGCAAAGAGCTCGGGTGTAACATCCTAGATTAGGGGTTATGCGTTTGTGCATAATTCATGAGTTAGTAGGTTTTGGCAGTGTTGGAAGTGTATTAAGGGTTTTTAGAATTTTAGGATGGAAGAAGAAAGCTTTGGAAAATTATTGGTTTTTAAGTAAAAAGGGGAGCTAGGTAAATGAGGCTTTAAAAGAAGCTCCGTGTGAAGCATGACACAAGGAACCACGTGGTAAAATGGCATGTTTTATGAATTATGAATGTGTTATGTGAATTCTAGAAATAAGGAAATGTATGGAAATATATGGAAATGTATGGAAGTGTGTGGAAATGTGTGGAAATGTGTGGAAATGTATGGAAATGTAAGGCAATGTAGGGAAATGTAAGAAAATGTAAGGAAATGTAAGGAAATGTATGGAAATGTATGGAAATGTAAGGAAATGTAAGGAAATGTGAGGAAATGTATGGAAATGTATGGAAATGTAAGGAAATGCAAGGAAATGTAAGGAAATGTCTTGTCTTGGAAATGTAGGGAAATGTCCTGAAAATGTATGGAAATGTTAAGTTTAAAAGAGGAAAGTGAACATTTTTGGAAACCTAGAAATGCATGGAAATGGAAATGGGAAATGGAAATGAACATTTCTGGATACTTAGAAATGTAAGAAAATGGCAAGTATACAGAGCCGATCGAAAATTTTAGGAAACTTGGAAATGACCTAGAAATGTCAAATTTTAAAGTTTAAAACAAGAAATTAGGCAAGGAGGCCTTAAAAGAAAAAGTTGGTGAAATTTGACACACAAACAGGCTTGGAAAAGTGGTCTGAAGATGGCACTTAGGGCCTAGAGAAATGGCGCCACATGCAAGGTGTTGGGCCTGAGTTCGAGTCACTTGGGAAGCAAATAAAGGAGGTTTTATTTTTGCTTCCAGAAGACTGAGGTGGACGGCACAAGCCTTCTAGAAAGGAGGTGTTTTATTTTCATAAATATTCGATTAAAAAGGTGATAAATAAAGGATTTTTAAATTGGATTATTTAGAAGAGATAAATATTAGATTAAACTCTTTTATTTATGATAATTAAAGGATAAAGTTATCAAAATAGAAGAGTGGTGGCCAAGTAAAGGACTCTAGCTAGTAATTTTGGCTATAAAAGGGAGAGTAAGGCTATTCTTCATTCATTCTTTTCTCTTCAAGAAAACCTCTGCCGAAATTCTCTAAAGTTTCTCCTATTCTCTCTGGCGAATTTTCTCTGCCATTATTCTCTTTTCTCTTTTCTTTTGTCTAGTTGAATTCTCTAGCCTCATCTTTCTTTTCTTTTCTTTTCTTCTTCTTTTTCAAAACCAAATCCAACCTAGCTGAAATTTTGCCAAAGCCAGAATCTACAAGAAGTGGTGTCAAGATAGATCCGCGAATTCAACACTTAAGGTAAGAATCTTGTGGTTATTGATTTATTCTCTTCTTTAAGCCGAAAAATAGGGATTAATGTTATTATTATTGTGGCCGAAACTATAAGGAGTATTTCTGGATTTCTAGTGCTATCGACTACAAGGGAGAGATCATCCGGGATTCAAGAATATAAGGTAAGATATACACATATTTGGTCAAAAGTTATGGAATATATGTGAGATTAAAATTAACATATAATTATAGGGATTTTGACGGACATACAAGGCAAGGAATCCTTTTGATTTGGAAATTTTAAGGTAAGTAATACAAATCCTAGTTGTATTTGGAAAAGTGGCCGAATGGTCTTTTAAAGTGATTAACTTATGTAGGATTTGAGATCTAAATCGGTAGATCGTTCTTCGGGATTTCAAGGAACCTATTAAGCAAATCAGGTGTGTACTCACACTAACTTTCAATATATATATATTATGGCAATAATTGTTTTAATATATGAATGTGTATAAGAATGAGAATATGGCTAAGTACCACAAATGTGGCAAAAGTACCAGTGCACGTATTCCTACTCTTGGTAGGATTATGAATGTGTTATATTCTGAAAAGTGACATGAATGTGAATTTAAGTATGATATGAATGATATGTAATAATTGGGGCATTTGGGATATATGTGAAGGGAGAAAGTGAAGGTGATGACTACGGTCTCTCACCAACGAAAGTCTCGACTTGACCGGTCTCACCAACGAAATATGGTGGCTACGGTCCCATTAATTGAATATGGTAACCGGTTACATTATTCGAATATAGTGTCTAAAGACACAACGTAAGTGGGCGATGAGCACGTCATTGCGCGCAGTGCGCCGATGGTGTGTAGCGGATGGAGGGTCGACTTAGTAGTCCCCACGGTGTACAGGTTGGTACGGGTGGTGTGTAGCGGATGGACAAATAGGCTTGGGTTTAGGTTGCATCATTTTGATTTGCATATGTACTTGATATGAATATGAATGCCTGAATTGTTGATTGTTAGTTTGTGTACACATTGAATCTGTTGACTCACCCCTTTGTGGGACTATTTTTCAGGCGATGAACAGTAATGGACCGGGCCGGAGGGAGCTTAGTAGTGGCCATGCTCAACAAGAATTATTTTACTTCATTTGGACGTTTTATTTTTTAAGTACTTTAAATTTTAATTATGGGGAATTATTTAATGTAATAAGGCCATAAGGCCCAAGTTGAATTTTCTTTTTATTTCCAATACGTTTAAGAATTATTCCCAATTAAAGTTTGAGTAATTTATTTTAAAATAATAGAACCCTAAATTATTTTTGTCACTTAAAGTAATTGTTTATTTTTAATTAATTAAATAAACGAGTTTTCAACCTAAGCCAAACCAAAATTAACATCTTTTTAAAATCACACAAGTTTTTCTCTAAGTAACAAAGAATTTTGAAACCGGTTTACTTTAGGAACATACCAGATCCGGCTCAGGCTCGTGGGCCGGGTTTGGGGTGTTTCATCGGGAAAGAAAAAAGAAAAGCTGATTTTGAAGCCAGAGATTCCCATAAGAGATCATCGAGCAAGACATTTCAGTCAGCATCAAAGAAATTTCGAGATGACTTTAGTCGCTCAAAGGCTACTACAGGCTATTTTAAACGGGATCGAGATAGACTACCTGTGAGCTCGAGAGCTACCTCAGTAGCTAGTGTTGATAACACCCGACCGAACCAACCTGAGTTCAAACACTGCGGTAAATGACATCTCGGTAGCTGTAGATTGAATGATCAGGCTGGCTTTAAATGTGGATCGATGGATCATTTCATCCGTGAATGCCCTGAATTAGCTGAGCAAAACACAGTACAAAATGTGAGACCGACTAACATGTCACCTCGAGGTAGACCACCCAGAAACACTGGTAATGTGAGTAGCAGTTAGAAAGGAACTAAAGACACAGCTGTTAGATCTGAGGCTTGCGCACCTGCCAGAGTTTATGCTATTCTCGCTCGTGAAGAAGCTTCATCCCCGGATGTTATTACTGGTACTTTAACTCTCTATGATACTAGTGTTGTTGCATTGATTGATCCTGGTTCGACTCATTCTTACGTATGTGAGACTTTAATATCCAATAAGACTTTACCTGTAGAGTCCACTGAGTTTATGATTAGAGTATCGAACCCCTTAGGCTGGTGTGTTTTGGTTGATAAAGTGTACAAGAATTGTCCGTTGATGATTCGAGATTCATGTTTTCCGGCTGATTTGATGTTGTTGCCATTCGACGAGTTTGATATAACTCTGAGTATGTATTAGTTAACCTTGCACGATGCTATTGTGAATTACAAACAGAAGACTATTGATTTGCGATGTCAGAATGATGAGATTATTCGGATTGAGTCTAATGATCTGAATGGTTTACCAACAGTGATATCTTCGATGTTAGCTCAGAAATATGTGAGAAAGGGTTGCGAAGCTTACTTTGCTTATGTACTTGACTCTAAAGTGGCCGGAAAGAAGATTGAATCAGTACCAATTGTGTGTGAGTATCCGGATCTGTTTCCTAAAAAAATTACTGGGTTTGCCACCGATTCGAGAGGTAGAGTTTGGTATTGAATTAGTGCAGGGGACGACTCTGATATCGATAGCTCCGTACAGAATGGCACCATTGAATTAAAAGAGTTGAAGACTTGGTTGCAAGAATTGACTGATAGAGGCTTCGCACGACCGAGTTTTTCTTCCTAGGGCACACCAGTTTTGTTTGTGAAAAAGAAAGACGGAACTATGAGATTGTGCAACGATTACCGACAGCTCAATAAGGTGAATGTAAAGAATAAATATCCTTTGCCAGAGATTGATGATTTGTTCAATCAGTTGAAAGGGGCTATTGTGTTTTTTAAGATAGATCTAAGATTGGATTACTATCAACTGCGGGTTAAAGACTCCGATGTACCGAAAACTGCTTTCCGAACGAGGTACGGGCACTATGAGTTTCTAGTTATGCCTTTCAGACTTATTAATGCACTTGCTATTTTTATGGATTTAATCAATCGGATCTTCAGACAGTATTTGGATCAATTTGTGGTTGTGTTCATGGATGACATATTGATCTATTCACATGATGAATCCGAGCATGCTGAACATCTGAGATTAATGCTACAGACTTTACGTGATAAGCAATTGTATGCAAAGTTCAGTAAATGTGAGTTCTGGTTACGAGAAGTCAGTTTTCTGGGACATGTTGTATCAGCATCGAGTATTCAGTTTGATCCGAACAAGGTTTCGGCTATACTAGATTAGAAGCCTCCTAGAAATGTATCCAAAGTTCGAAGTTTTTTGGGACTAGCTATTTACTATAGATGGTTTGTAAAAGGTTTCTCTATGATTAAAACCCCGATGACGCGACTACTTCAGAAAGATGTTAAGTTCGAGTGGTCAGAAGAGTGCCAGAAAAGTTTTGATCAGTTGAAAGCTTTATTGACTGAAGCTCCAGTGCTAATTCAACCAGAATCGGGTAAGGAATTCGTTATCTATAGTGATGCATCTTTGAACGGTTTAGGCTGTGTTTTGATGTAGGAAGGCAAAGTTATAGCTTATGGATCGAGACTGTTAAAGCCGCACGAAAATAATTATTCGACACACGATTTAGAATTGGCAGCTATTGTATTTGCATATAAAATTTGGTGCCACTATCTGTTCGGTGAAAAATGTCACGTCTATTCTGATCACAAAAGTTTAAAATATTTGGTGACTCAGAAAGATCTGAATCTACGGCAGCGAAGATGGTTAGAGTTGTTAAAAGATTATGAGCTTGCGATTGACTACCATCTGGGAAGGGCTAATGTTGTTGCTGATGCTTTGAGTCGAAAATTGTTGTTTGCCTTACGTGCGATGAATACTTAGTTGGCCCTAATCGATGACGGTTCGCTAGTAGCTGAGTTAAAAGCAAAATCATTATTTATTCAACAGATTTGTGAGGCTCGGAAAGTTGATAACCAATTGATAGCAAAACAGGCTCAATGTGATGCAAATACTGATTCAGAGTTCCGAGTTGATACCGAAGGTTGATTAAGGGTCAAAGATCGAGTGTGTGTTCAGAGAAATTTAGAGTTGATTCAGATGATTTTGAATGAAGCTCATTGTAGTTGGTTAGCTGTTCACCCAGGTAGCACAAAAATGTATAATGATTTGAAATAGCTTTTCTAGTGGCATGGTATGAAACTAGATATCTTTGACTTTGTTTCAAGATGTTTAATCTGTCAATAAGTCAAAGCTGAGCATCAGGTTCCATCTGGGTTACTTCAACCGATTATGATACCCGAGTGGAAATGGGACAGAGTCACAATGGATTTTGTATTAGGTTTGCCTTTGTCACCGAATAAGAAAGATGCAATCTGGGTTATTGTGGATAGATTGACTAAATCGGCTCATTTTGTTCCTGTTCGTACATATTATTCACTTGATAAGCTTGCTGAGTTGTACATTTCTCAGATTGAGAGATTGCACGGTGTACCTATTTCAATTGTTTCGGATAAAGATCCAAGATTCACATCGCGGTTTTGGAAGAAACTACAAGATGCACTAGGTACGAAACTACACTTTAGCACTACTTTCCATCCGCAGACAGATAGTCAGTCCGAATGAATTATTCAGATACTTAAGGATTTGTTGAGATATTGCATTCTCGAGTTTAAAGGTACATGGGAACGATACTTGCCACAGATTAAATTTGCGTATAATAATGTTTTCAATCAAGTATCAAAATGGCACCATACGAGGCACTCTATGATCGTAAATGTCAAACACCTTTGTATTGGACTGAGCTCAGAGAGAATAAGATACACGAGGCGATTTGATCATTGATACTAAACAGAAAGTGAAAGTGATTCGCGATAGTCTGAAAGCCGCGTCAGATAGTCAGAAGTCATGCGTAGATTTGAAACGTAAAGGTATTGAGTTTCAGATTAGGGACAAAGTGTTTTTGAAAGTCTCACTATGGAAGAAAATACTTCAATTCGGTCGTAAAGGCAAATTGAGTCCGAGATTTATTGGGCCATATGAGATTATTAAGCGTATCGGGCCGGTTGCTTATAGACTGTTGTTGCCACCTAAGTTAGAAAAGATTCATAACATATTTCATGTTTCGATGCTTCGACGATATCGACTCGATGCATCACATTTGAGTTCCCCGTCTGAGATTAACATTCAATCTGACATGACATGTGAAGAAGAACCAATTCGAATTTTAGGTCGCGAGATAAAATAATTGAGAAATAAGAAAATTTCTTTAGTAAAAGTCTTATGGCATCTACATGAGGTTGAAGAAGCTACTTTGGAGACCGATAATGATATGAGAGAACATTACCCAAACCTATTCGCTGGTAAGATTTTTGGGGATAAAATCCCTAAGGGGGCAGAGTTGTAACAGTTCGATTTAGACCATATTCAGAATAGTGGTTGTAATAGACCCATTTTTGCCTGGGTCCATTAACTAGATTAAAAAACCAAAAAATAAAATAAAACTAAAATAATAAACAGTCTAAAATTACAATACAAGCCCAATTATTAAACTAACCCAAGCCCAATGGCCCAAATACCTAACCCTAGCCCAGAACCTAAACATAGCAGAAAAGAAGAAAACACAAGAAGCTCCCCCTAACCCTAGCAGCTCCGTGCGCGTGCCTCCATGTGCGTTACCATGTGGCTCTGTACGCCACGTCCGCACCATTGTACTTGCAAATCAGACCACGACAACAGCAAATAACAGGAAAATAGTAGCAAAAATGAAATTTTTGTATTTATTTTTCTTTTCGGCTATAAAAGAAGCCATAAAAACATTGTAAAATGGTTACGATATACACAGATACGAAATCAATATAGAGTTGAGCAAGGTTTTTTTCTTTCCATTTTTCTTCTTTTTCATTCGAATCTACCAGCATACATATAAATTTTATTTCTTTTTTTCTATTTTCAAAACTATATACCTATTTAAATAAACTAAAAAGGAAAAAATGTTACCTTATTTTCAAAATCCGGCCGCCGTGTACGGCGGTGCCTATGGTGGCGGACAACAGCCGACGGTGGCGGTCGATGGCCGGACTAGTGTTCAAAACTTGGGCCAGAAGGAGAGGTTTGCAGAGCAGAAGTGTAACACCCCAAACTCGGCCTAGAAGTTAGGCCCGAATCCGGCGTGTCACATCAAAGGCATATTTCAAAACGATTTTGCTAAGTTAAATTTTAGAGCCCAAAAGCCCAAAACCCATGAGTCTTGTTAAGTAATGATAAAAGCCCATTTTATAGCTTTAAGTATTTCGGAAACCAAGTTTAAGCATAAGAAATTTACTTAAGTTTAACCATTAAGTAAATAGTTAAAACATCAAAACCCAAAATTTAAAATCAAATCAAAGTACAAGGTCTTATTACATTCAACAAAAGTAAAGCAACTAAAACCATGTCCTTTGAAACGAATAAATAAAAATAAAAATTTAAACATCTTGTAGTGTGGCCATCTCCGAGTCCTCTTCCACGTCGAGCTGTTTACTGAGGATTACCTGAAACATTAAATAAAGGGTGTGAGTTTCGAGTTTCGAAACTCAGTGTGTACAACCCTTGGCAATCAAATCAACATACAAATATTCACATTGGGCCTAAGCCCTATCGAAATCGGTGGTCTTGGGCCTTAGCCCACAATGACCTCATATCATATCATATCATATGCAAGAAAAGGTAATGCAAAACCCTCCCAAAAATCCATCTGCTATACACACCATTTCCCTTCCAACCCTACACACATGTGGGGATTTCTAAATCGACCCACCCATCCTCTACACACCAAAGGTAGCACTTACAGCGGCACTACCCAACGTTGCAGCAAAGCTGCTAATCATATAATGGGCTTAAAGCCACCGGTGGATCCATGGTCGTCAAGCGACTATGCGATCCTCAAATCTTCCTCCGTACCATAATTCCCACCCATATGCATCCTAATCAGAATATCATATGAATGCAACATGCACATGAGTAACATCCACAAAACTCATACTCATCACATAGCGGTATTTTCGTCATTTCACAACCCAAGGGTATTTTCGTAAATCTACTCTACAGGGATATTTAGGTAATTTTACAAAATAGAGGTACTTTGGAAATTTTGTAAATCAGAGATGTTTTGGTAATTCTACAAATTAAGGGTATCCTGGTAATTTCACAAATCGGGGCTATCTTAGTGATTTTTCAAACCAAGGGTATTTTAGTAATTTCAAATTAGGGGTATTTTAGTAATTTTACAAATCTAGGGGTATTTGGTCCCTTTCGGGTTCTAGTTATGAACTTTTGCCCATTAACAAGTCCTTGCGGCTAAAGTGAACAGACACTATGCACTAGGTAGGATTCCAGAGAAGAGCAGATGGGCCGCTTAAGTACCAAGCTCTCCCTAGATCCAATCCTAGACATGCACATACCCGTTACCACACTTTAACCTAGTGACTTGTCTACGGACAATGTTTAATTATTAAAAAGTCTTATGCGGTTTAAGAGTTGTTCAAACTAGGCCTAAAGTCCATTAACCCTAGCATGCTTGTCTACATCCCCATAAAGGCCATCAAGCCCAAATTACATCCTTACGGCCCATTAGGCCCAAATCACATCCTTATGGCCTATTAGGCCCAAACAAATTCCAAATCATGTAACATTCTTGACTAACTCAATTTTCATATACCAAACCAAACAAACTCATCAAACTTAGCCTTAAGGCCCACCGGGCCCATTTAGCCACTTTCGGCTTTTCGAATTTTCGGCATTGCCGATATTGTGTGTGTAGTGTTTGTACACACCTGGATACCACGACGTGCTATTCTATCCTTAGCCTTGATTCTACAACCAACTAACCTTCAATCAACCACTCATACTTAATCAAAATATTTACTCAAAAGTCGAAACCTTACCGTAACCTTACCGTGTGCCACCGGGTTTTAATGGCCCTTCCTTCGCTACTAATCACAAGTGTTCCCTAGATCCTTGCTAATGATCCTACCACGCTTGCGATCTCTAATCCTTACCCTTGTTAATACAAGATCACCGATAATGAAAAATTAGATCACCCTTTGGCTTTTAACAAAACATACTAAGGGGAGTTAACAGAATACTTACCGAATCCAACCTTAGATCCTGCATCCTAGATATCTACCGAACGAGATTCAGCTTTTAACCTTGATTGAGAGTAGCTAACAACTGATTTTTGATAGAGTAAAACAATAAATATTCGACACTAATGGGGATTTTGGCAAGGAAGGATGATGGTAATTCGACAAAGAAGAGAATTTGGCTATAGGGGAATTTGGCTTTCAGAGAAAGAAGAAGAACACAACTCTAATAGGAATTTCGGCAAAAAGAATGTTGGGTTTTCTTTTCGGTAAATGAAAGAATTCAGTTAAGGGGGAGAAAATGAAGAAATAATAGAACCCAAGGAACCCTTCAATGAATTCGGCACCCCTTTTTTATAGCCAAAGCTGAATCCTACCTTCCCCCTACAGTCCCATTCGGCACGGCTGTTTACTTCCTCTCCTTATCTCCTGACTTTTCTCCCTGATAACACCTTAATCTTATCCGAAATTTCCTCCACATACAACACACCTGTTTACTTCAAACTCTCCACGGCAAGAGTTCAAAACCAACACAACTCTGGCTGTCCATACAATAAAAATAAACACTCCACAAAATACCACTCCTAAGCCTCGAACCTTGGACCTCTTCAGCTTACAACACGCCACCTTATAGCTCCCAAGTGACGCCACTTACCACTGGGCCACAAGCCCATTTGTGTCCTATTTCTTCTTCATTTATTAAAAAGGCCTACTAATTGAAGTCAATGTTCCCTAAAGCTAAAACCAAAAATTTCCTTTACCCTTACTTGATCCCAGGACATCTCCAACACCCCTAGACACTCCAAATTCATTAATCCTCAAAGCCCACATGCCAATTGTCGTTTTTCTCGCTCACTTAAAATTTTTTTTCTAAAATCCCAAGCCCAAAGCCCAATAGGCCCAATTCTTCTAGGCCCAAATTCGGGGCGTTACAAGAAGGAAGCTCTTAATTTTTTTTCCCTCTTCTGCTGCAAATGAATTTTTGTTAAAAATTTTAGTATTTATAAACGTATAAAATGGCGCCGTTTAGGGCTGGCTTAAATAGCCCCAAAATGACGTCGTTTTACCTCTCCAGACCCGCGCGTTGACCCGACCCGGGGAAGGATCCGTGCCTTTTGTAAGGGAAAGGATAATTGCACATTTAGTAATTCCGCATTTTTATTATTTTGCAATCAAGTTCTTTTTTTTTTATTTAGCCCCATAGTTTATTGCAATTTCATTTGGGCCCTTATTCTAACGACATTGTTTTGGAGGGCAGGGATTAATTCCTCTTTTGGTCCCTTTTTGTTATCTGCGCGTTCGATATGGTCCTTTTCTCTTTGTTTATTTGCGTATTTGCCCTCAGATTACTGTTTTAAGTTAAAATTAGTCATTTGTTGTTATTTTTGTTATTAATTTAATTAATTTTAATATTATTTTCATTATTTTATTACTATTTTTTAATATTGTTATTATTTTATTCTTTATTATTATTACTTATTATTATTATTATAATTATTGTTGTTATTATTAATGTTATTATTAATTGATTTTAATATTTTACCATTATTTTTACTATTATTATTATTATTCTTGATATTATTATTATAATTATATTCATTATTATTACTTTCCTTTTTATTATTATTATTTTTATTATTTTTGATAGCACTATTGTTGTTGCCATTGTTATTTTTGTTATTACTAATTTTATTTTTTATTTTTTTCACTACTATTATTATTGTTATTATTTTCACTATTATTATTATTATTATTACCATTACTACCCTTATTTATTTATTTTACTATTATTATTTATTTATTAACATATTTTTATTATAATATATTAATATTGTATTTTTACTACTATTATCATTTTATTATCTTTAAACTATTGTACATAGTATTTATTTTATTGATTTATTATTATCTTTTGTTTTTGTTTTTTATTTTATTTTATCATTGTTACTTATTATTTTATATAAATTATTTGTTTTAGTTCTTATTTTATTTTTATTTTTATCTTTACTATTGTTATTTATATTTTATTATCATCATCATTATTTCGTTATACAAATTAGCATTGTAATTCATTTTACATTTTATTGTAAAATCATATCATATTTTATCTAATTTTTGAAATGAACAATTACTTTGTGTTCTAAGATTCAAAAGAAATCGTGCCCTAACTTACTAGGTTTCGATTTTTCTCATCGAGTCTAAAGAACTAATTTTTTTTTAAAAAAATCAAAACTTAAGTTAAATAAAAGCTTACTCTCGAAAATTCGAGATGTTGCATCCTAACTTACTGCATGTGACATTTTATCATCGCGAGGTAAGAATTTCTAAAAAAACGAAGGCAATATTCTGTAATCAGGAATTTTGAGAAATTGTGCCCTAACTCACTGGGTTCCAATTTTTCATAAAGCCTAAATAACCGAATACCCTTTTTCAGACTGTAATACATGAGTTCTAAAAATCAAAAGACAAGCATAGTTTCGAGAATATGAAATGTCGTATCCTAACTCACTGGGTATGACATTTTATTTCTTCGAAATAAGAGGGATAGCATCCAATTCGATTTCTTCAAGTGTTTCTTTTAAGCAAACCGATCGTAATCTAGAATCTTTTCAAATTTTCGACATTAAGACATTAAATGATCAATTAGGTACCAATTTTGGGCATTACGAGGGTGCTAACCCTTCCTCGTACGTAACCGACTCCCGAACTCGTTTTCTCAAGTTTTGTAGACTAAAATTTGTTTTAATAAATCAAAGTTTTATTAAAATGATCAATTCTAAGGTGATCCAATCACACCTTAAATAAAAAAGGCCGGTGGCGACTCCACTTTCATTTTCAAAATCGATCCCTGTATTTCAAAATTGAAATGGTTTCGACAGCTTGGCGACTCCACTGGAGATCATGAGAGAGTCGAGTCGTAAAATTGATTGTTTTCTGTCTTGTTGTCAAAAATTGAAAATCGGATTTGAAAAATTACGATTCTATTATTGCATTTTTTCGTATTGTTATTTCATAATTATTGTGGTTTGAGTCTCGCATCACATTGCATAGGGACCATTTTGGTCTTACGCTTTTAAGTCGGAGTGAAAAGCTACTCTTTCGTGAGGTTTTCACCTCCGTGCAGGATAGTGGATCACTTTCGGGATACATCCGTACCTATGTCTTCGTGAGATTTTCATCTCCGTGTAGCCATAGGGAAATGTATTCCCCTGAACTGAACTCGGTCCATATGAGCCTATAATGGGTGAGGATTGAGGAATCTGTTGGTTCGAGTACCTCTCTTTAGAACCAAACCACATATAGTGAACCCTAGGAGCCCACTTTAGGTAGAACTATGTTGAACTCTAGCAGTCTCCTGGATAGGTGCTTGACTATTTTCTGTTTGATTTGATTTTTACCATCTGTATACGATACTAACGTGTTTTCTTTTGTTTATGACTACATTGCATCATCATAGAAAAAAGGTGTTGATTCATATTCGATTGCTAAATAGAAGAGTTTGTCATAGGAAAATGGATTTCCTGATAAAGTGGGTTATAATACGTTCGTCCAAATATAGTCCAAGTAAACACAACGGGAAAAGATTGATAGTATATGACATTGCCTCGTTGCTCGGGGACTCAAGCCAACAAGGATTATTCGAGAGTCATCACGTCTCAATTTTCTTAAAGAATCTTATGAGCATCGCGAAAGATAAGTGAGTGAAGAATCACGACCTGGATCAAGCAACAAGAAGCTAGAAGGGGCATCTATTGAGAAATTTTACGGGACACGACCATAACATCCGGATACGAAGAAAAAGATTGGTGTCTTCACCTGGACTATGAGGACAAAGCCGCATATGTAATCCGTTTTATGTAAAGGAATTTATTTTCTAGAAAAGTTCTTCTAATGGAATTGAATTTAGAATCAACGCCTCTCTTTCTTTTTTGCATTCACTCCATGCATTTGCATTGCATTTCATGCATTTGCATTACATCGCATCATATGCATTAAAATTTGTAGAAAGACTCTAATTAATTAAAAATTAATTCAGCAACCTGGAAACCGACAAAACCTTACTAAATACGCATCCTTATGGTACACGAAGAAAGATTAAAGTAATGGATAAAAGACTAGAAAGGTTGGAACAAATGCAGAAGGAGATGCAAGAACAGATGCAAGCACAAATGCAAGAGCAGTTGGTTAAGATCCAGCAAGACATGATGGACAAAATGATGGAATCTCAGAGAAACATGATGACTCAAACGACTCAGATGACGCAGCTGTTGAATGGGTTTATGCATAAAGGAAAGAGCCCCATGGTTAATGCTGAGGATAATACTAAGTATCCTTAATATCCCCCTAGTTTTACTCCACCACATGTACAAACACAACTTGAAGTAACTTTACAAAGGCCATCTATCATGATCAGGCCCCAACAGTTTCAGGCTGGGGCTTCGACACCGGTGAATTCCCAAATTGGATCAGGCTCAAATCCAGAGGGTAATCCTACCAATCCCACTGTTCCCTATCTAGATAATGTAGCAGAAAGAGAAAGAGTAAGAAGGGAACTTCTAAAGCAGTTAGAGGACCGATGTAAATGGCTGGAAGAAAAATTCAGTGCAATGGGAAGCGCTAATAATTATAGAGGAATCGATGCTAAGGATCTAAGCTTGGTTCCGGACCTAGTACTTCCCCATAGGTTCAAAATGCCGAAGTTTGAGAAGTACAATGAAAATAGTTGTCCCGAAGTTCATATCACTATGTTCTGCTGACGTATGACTGGGTATGTCAACAATGACCAATTACTAATCCACTGCTTTCAAGATAGTCTAACTGGGGCATGACCGTAGCTATCGAGTCTTAAAATTTATAAAAAGAGAATGATCAAACCTGGAAACTAACTCTGACAATGACTTAAGGCAAGTGCACCTATGGAACAGTAGTACAGTTTAGGCAAGACCGGATTGTCAAACCCGGAACTAAAAGTACTAATACTAACTTTCTTTTTATTATCTAGCCTAAAATAAGTGAAGTTGTTGTTTTAATCTAATTTTAATTAACTACTAAGCTAAAGACACAAAGACAAAAAGAATGAATTGGGGAAATACTGTTGGAAAAACTCAGTTGATTAAGACGATACCCTTAGGAAGAATCCACCTAGACTACACTTGTTATTTAGCACTGAACCAGACGATGTATTCACTTGACTTGATCCATAAGATTCCCTAATTTATATTAAACCCTCTCTCAAAGCGAATAACGTCTAACCCTAGGTTGATTAATTGAAATATCTTTCTAATTAAAACCCCTAGAATCGCATTAACTCGATCTATGGACTCCTATATTAGGTTTCACCCTAATCCGGCAAAATCTCGTCACCCTATCTCTAGATGTGTGATCAACTCCACTTAATTATGATAGATCTACTCTTAAGTCAAGACTTTTGCTCCACCACCTAAGCACATCATACTTGAATCAATATCCCAGAAATATTAACACAAGAATTAAGAGCACATAATTAAGAACAAATCAAGTATTTATCATATAGTTCGGAAAACAATAACAAGATCCGTCTTAGGTTTCATCCCCTTCAGGTATTTGAAGGATTTAATTCATAACTATAAAAGAAAACATCTCAGAAGAAAAGATAAAACAAAACATAAGAAATCCCTAAAACCCCTTGAAGGAATTGAAGGAGAGATCTGCCATCTTCAGTAGAATTTCGTCTTCTTGAGATGGATCAACTGGCTATCTTCGAGTGATTTCCACAAATCTGACCTTTTCGGCTTGGCTCGGCTCCTTGGCCTAGCTAACCGCCCCCTTTACAGGTTACACTTAGGGGGTTTATATAGGCTTTTGAAATAGGTTTCTTTGCCCCTAAGCATCCTTTTCTGAGTAGAAATCTTCTTACCAGCGACAGGGACACGGGCATGGCACACACCCGTGTGCGTCGTCTGTAGGCCGTGCTCGAACTTCTTTAATGAGGCACGACCGTGTAAATCGGGATCAGGTCGTGTTCTAGTTTATCAGGGAGGCACGACTGTGTGGGCTTAAGTCTAGGCTGTGTCGATTTCCACTTTGGCCCAATTTGTTTTGTTTTAGGCCTGTTTCTCGTTTTTTCTATCCTCCGGTGCATTCCTGAGTATAAGACATGAAAAGAAAGGATTAAGAGCACCTTTTTACATAAATCAAGGGATAAATCATCCAGAAGTATGCTAAATGTGGGATTAAAATATGTTACTTTTACGGTTTATCAAATACCCTTTCACTTAAGCTTTTGCTTGTCCTCAAGCAATTTTCTCAACTTACAATTAAAACGAACTTTCCATAATTCATAATTCCTATAAACAATGTCTCATCATAATTCATAGATAATTTATACATGCAGAATTTAACTCAAAGAGTCCTACATATTCAAATAATATAAGTCATACATTTGTATCATGAAAACGTAGGTGTCTCCACTCATCTAAATAATCACCTTTAATTCAAAACTGACAAAGATTGACATCCTCACAAAAGATTCACTCAAATCACTCAAAAAGTGTTTTAAGGTTCAAAGTTAAGCACTCATAAGTTGAACCTGAAAAGTTAATCCCATAGGCTTGCTTGAAAATCAAATCTCCACCACTATAAAATGAGATGATAAACAGATCAAAAGGTCTTTAAAAAGGTTGTAACGAGGCTAGGTTAAGGGTATGGATATAGGCTAAATTAAAAGGTTAGAATCGAGATTGACCTGATAAATTATCTAACTAGAAAAATGAACTAATCTTAAATAATTACATCAATTGAAAACTAATAATACGAGCTTTTTCTTTTGATAAATAGACTTTAATTGTATAAGCTCACTTTTCATGATACTAATATTGAATATACTTCGATTTCTTTTTTAAGAACAAATCAAATACTAAAGGATAAATTCAACTACTGAAATAATATGATTAGGTAGCTAATCAAATCAAATCTCGATACAAGGGAAGTTAAAAGGAATGGTGATAACAAATATAAAGGGTTTTTGGATAATATTAGTGGGTGAGTCAATAAAAAGGGTTGTTAGGATTAAACAGGGTTCACTAGGGGTTAATTATGAGGGTAGGCTTTTTAGTGGAGTGAGTGGATTAAATCCTAAGTGCCTTTATCATCTCTGTATATCAAATCAAAATTATGGTCTCAACATGTATAATCAAGGCAAGTTCTAGAATAACAGATCAATGTTTACACACTCATAATCAATAAATGAGCACGAAAAAGAATATATGCTCTAATAGGCTCAAAGTCTCACCAAAAATTATGGGTGTTTTGATATCAACCTTGTAAGTTTTAAATTTCAAAGTAATATTCAATTTTAGGTAGACAACCTAAAAGATTTTAATTCTGAAAAATTAGACTTATCATGCTTGATTCTCTAGTATTCTCCAAATTTAATTATCAGTGCACAATTATCAATGACTTACTCAAAAACATATCAATAACAATCATAAATCATCAGAAATTTCATCCTAATTAGTAATATGAGGGAATTACTTAAGAACAAGATTAAATTCAGGGATTTGAGAATAATGCAGAAAGTTAGGCATTTTCTCGAAATAACTATTCACCCCCCACGCTTAAAATGTAAATTGCCCTCAATGCACAAATATAGTTATGTAATTTAAGAGAGAGGGAGAGGTGAAACTTTCTGAATTTGGATGGTTTCCAGGAGTTGGAAGTTGATAGAGGTGGCTGCTGCTACCGAGCTCTGTGCTAGATAAAGAAATTGGGGAGCTCATAGAGAATTAGCCAGGGATTATTAATACACATTTAAAATAAACTAAATATATAAATAAAGACAAGAAAGATAAAGAGAAAGAAAATAAAAACGTAATTAAACTAAGGCTAACAGGTAAAGGGGCTTGAGAATCCTTATTCGTAGATGGTTCGCGAGGTGGGTGTGACTTCTAAGGCGACGGAGGTGCTGGCGGTGGCGGAAGTGGCATGATTCCCAAGCAGCCTTGAACCTGACACTAAGAAACTAAAATAGTTTAAACTAAATTAAGCATAAGATTGTCAAAGAGAAGGAAAATAGAGGAAAAGATAAAAGTGAAACAAAAGATAAATGGTCTCAAAGACCCTTGGCTTGTTGTTTGGATGAAGCGACCGGCATGAACTTATGTATATCGGTCCCCATGAGGGAGACTTCATTTGTCATCTTCCACTTCTTCGACATGGGTATGTGTAGCTCAAGAGGTTGGAGACTTTTTTACGGAGAGGGGAGAATTCTAAGAGAAAAAGAAAGAAGAAAAGAGGTGGAAAGTAGATGAGAAGAATGGGGAGGGGGTTGGGTTTAAATAGAATTTTTGGAGTCTGATGCTCTCCCACGCCCATGGATCGAGGGCATGTCGATTCACACAGCCGCTTCACACGACCGTGTGTCTAGGCATGTTGATTCACCCACGCCCGCTTTACAGATTGTCACGCCCGTTTGTGAGAAGTCAGTGTCGACCACGGCCGCGTCGCACGGCTGTGGCATTTTGTCGGTGCCCGTGGTGGGGTGGTTGGGTCCGTAATTTCTAAAATTAGTTGGGACTAATTCGTACCGCCTCTGCTATGTCAGTACGAAGATTCTATACATCCATACGGTCACGGCCGTGGTGGTCTGAAAATCTGCACGTTTTAGTTTGTTTACAACTAGGTGTTCAGAAAGAAGAAAGGAAAAGAAAAGAAAAAAATGAAAAAAATGTGAAGGTAAATTGGGTTAGTGCTCGGGTTGCCTCCCGAGAAGCGCTCGTTTATAGTGTTAAGCTAGACTTTCCTCGTATTTGCAAAAATCAGGGTGGTTTAAAAGTTTGAATATCTTCCCTCATACTTTCAGTTCTATAAAGTTTAAGTTGAGAAGCGTTTACCTTAAGAGTGCCGAATGTTGAATTGCTTACCTCGACTGTTCCGTATGAGAAGACATTGCGTACCTCAAGAGGGATTTCCTTGTTCGTGTTCAGGTCTAGTGTGGTGATGCGAAGATCTGCTTTATCTAACAGTACCTGGTCTCCTATTTTGAAGTGGTTTGTTGTTCCTATGAGCTCTTCTGGGGGCTACTTTGGTTTTTCTTTGTGCGATTCTAGTTCCTCTTCAAAGTGTGTTGTCCACTCTTCTAATTTGTCGATCTTAGGGCTTCGTTCCTTGTGTGATCTTTCTTTGTTGGCATGGGGTCCATGATTCGGCTTAGGTTTGTACTCTTGTGGTGTTTTCTGCGGGGAAGGTTGAACAACCTGCTTATCAACTGGATTTGCTTTTTCACCTTCATCACTTGTTGTCCTGGCTGAGTCAAGGGCTTATAAACTGATCGATTTGTCAGCTACACGAAGTATGAGTTCTCCTATACCAACATCAATTTTTGTTCTAGCAGTTGCTAAAAAAGGTCTTCCTAAAATTAAGGGGATCAAATTATCATCATCCATGTCTAAGTCAACAAAATCTACTGGGAAAACGAATTTATCAATTTTTACAAGAACATCTTCGATAATACCCCTAGGAATTCTAACAATTTTATCAACTAATTGAATGCTCATCCTAGTTTGTTTGGGTTTCCCTAGACCTAGTTGTTTAAACATTTTATAAGGCATGGCATTTATACTTGCCCCTAAATCAGCTAAGGCATTATCAACAGTTAGTCTACAAATTAAACATGGAATTGTAAAACTCCCTGGATTTTTTAGCTTTCGTGGTAGTCTATTCTGTAACATTGCTGAGCATATTGCGTTTAACTCCACATGTGTCTCCTCGTCTAACTTACTCTTGTTCGTCAAGAGTTGTTTTAAAATTTTCCTCGAATCTAGCATCTATGAAAGAGCTTCAAGAAGAGGTAAGTTAATATGTAATTTCTTTAAAAGTTTAAGAAACTTACTGAACTGTTCCTCTGTATCGTCTCTTTTCATTGCTTCGGGATAAGGAATGCGAGGGTGGTACTCCTTGATTATCGATTTTGGCTTTTCTTGTGTTACCTCAACTTCACCTTCCTTTACCTCGTTTTCTTATATTGAATTGGGCTCATCTAACCCTATACTATCATGAGCTATGATGGCTTGGATTTTCTCCTTTGGGTTAATCTCCGTGTTGCTTGGTAGATGCCCTTGTGGTCTTTCAGAAATCTCTGATCAAATTTTAGAAACTATCTTGGTAAGTTGTCCAATTGACTTAGTAAGTTCTCCAACTTGGCTCTCAATCCCTTTGATTGATACTTGTTGATTGTCAAGTGTTGTCTTAGTTTTTTGGAGACGGGTTTCTATGGTTGCCATGAATTTTGTCAGCATCTCTTCGAGGTTCGACCCCTTTTTTTGTGGATAGGGCTAATTTTGGAAATTTTGAGGAGGTTGTTGTCTTTGATTTCCTTGATTTCCTTGACCTCCCCATGAAAAATTTGGGTGGTTCTCCAACCTGGATTATAATTATTACTATAAGAGTTATTATTAGATCTGAAATTATTACCTAAATAGTTCATCTATTTGCTTTCTGTGCCCAGTTGGTAGGGTGGGGACTCAGGATTCGCCATAGTTCCACTTGCGTCACACTGCATGACTGGATGTACCTGTGAAGAACACAAACTATCAAGTTTTTTATTCATCATCTCCATCTGTGTTGATAGCATGGTTACTGCATCGAGGTTGTAAACTCCGGCTGATTTTGTTGGTTTTGTCCTTGTAACTTGCCACTGATAGTTATTTAGTGCCATCTCTTTAATAAATTCGTACGCTGCTTCAGGAGTTTTATTGTTCAGGGTTCCACCGGTGGCTGAATCAATTAGTTTCCTTGTTGAGGGGTTTACACCGTTATAGAAAGTTTGGACTTGGAGCCACAAGGGTAAACCATGGTGTGGACACCTTCCCAAGAGATCCTTGTATCTCTCCCATGCATCGTATAATGTCTCTAAATCCATCTGCACAAAAGAAGAGATATTATTCCGTAATTTGGCCGTTTTGGCCGATGAGAAATATTTTAATAAAAATTTTTTGGTCATTTGATCCCATGTAGTGATTGACCCTCGTGGTAACGAGTTTAACCACTGTTTGGCTTTATTCCTTAATGAAAAGGGAAATAACCGAAGACGTATGGCATCATCAAAAACGCCATTTATTTTGAAGGTATCACAGAACTCTAAAAATTAGCTATATGAGTATTTGGGTCTTCGTCCTGCAAACCATCAAATTGAACAAATTGTTGAATCATTTGTATAGTGTTAGGTTTTAATTCAAAATTATTAGCAGCTATAGCAGGCCTAATAATACTTGATTCTGCTCCTGTTAAATGAGGTTTAGCATAACCATACATGGTGCGTGGAGCATTATTTTTCGCCACATCTTGTGGTGGTGGATTATTCTCGTCCATCCCTTCAGTAGGATTGGATCTGCCTTCTCGCTCTTCTTCTGTGTAATTTAGGGCTCGCCTAATTTCTCTGCGATTCCTGCGAGCGGTAGCTTCAATATCACTGTCGTATACTAACGGTCCTTTCGGGTTCCTCCTAGTCATAAACTAGAGGTACCTGCTAGGAAAAGAAAGAAAGAAAATTTAGCAAAATTAGAAATTAAACTAAAAATAAAAGTAATTTGCGGAAAATAAAAATAAAAATAAAAATAAAAAGATTGGCTAGATTAATAAAAATAGAGTTTTCTTAATATTTTAGTTCCCTGGCAACGGCTCCAAAAGCTTGATCATAGCTGTCAAGTCTTAAAATTTATAAAAAGAGAATAATCGAACCTGGAAACTAACTCTGACAATGACTTAAGGCAATTGCACCTATCGAACATTAATATAGTTTAGGCAAGACCGGATTATCGAACCCAAAGGAACTAAAAGTACTAAGACTAACTTTCTTTTTATTATCTAGCCTAAAATAAGTGAAGTTGTTGTTTTAATTTAATTTTAATTAACTACTAAGCTAAAGACACAAAGACAAAAAGAATGAATTGGGGAAATACTGTTAGAAAAACTCAGTTGATTAAGACGATACCCTTAGGAAGAATCCACCTAGACTTCACTTGTTATTTAATACTGAACCAGACGATGTATTCACTTGACTTGATCCGTCAGATTCCCTAATTTATATTAAACCCTCTCTCGAATAGAATAACATTTAGTCCTAGGTTGATTAATTGAAGTCTCTTTCTAATTAAAACCCCTAGAATCGCATTAACTCTATCTATGGACTCCCATATTAGGTTTCACCCTAATTTGGCAAAATCTCGTCACCCTATCTCTAGGCGTGAGGTCAACTCCGCTTAATTATGCTAGATCTACTCTTAAGCAGGGACTTTTGGTCCACCACCTAAGCACATCATACTTGAATCAATATCCCAGAAATATTAACACAAGAATTAAGAGCACGTAATTAAGAACAAATCAAGTATTTATCATATAGTTCAGAAAACAATAACAAGATCCATCTTAGGTTTCATTCCCTTCAGGTGTCTGAAGGATTTAGTTCATAACTATAAAAGAAAACATCTCAGAAGAAAAGATAAAACAAAACATAAGAAATCCCTAAAACCTCCTGAAGGAATTGAAGGAGAGATCCACCGTCTTGAGTAGAATTTCGGATTCTTGAGATGGATCAACTGGCTATCTTCAAGTGATTTCCACAAATCTAACATTTTCAGCTCAGCTCCTTGGCCTAGCTAACCGCCCTCTTACAGGTTACACTTAGAGGGTTTATATAGGGTTTTGAAATAGGTTTTTTTGCCCTTAAGCATCCTTTTCCGAGTAAAATTCTTCTTTCCAGCGACAGGGACACGGACATGGCACACGCCTGTATGCGTCATCTTTAGGCCCGTGTTCAGACTTCTTTAATGAGGCACGGCCGTGTGAATCAGGATCAGGCCGTGTTCTAGTTTATCAGGGAGGCACGATCGTGTGGGCTTAAGTCCAGGCCAGGTCGATTTCCACTTTGGCCCAATTTGATCCGTTTTAGGCCCGTTTCTCATTCTTTCTATCCTCCAGTGCTTTCCTAAGTATAAGACATGAAAGGAAAGGATTAAGAGCACCTTTTTACATAAATCAAGGGATAAATCATTCAGAAGTATGCTAAATGTTGGATTAAAATATGTTACTTTTACGGTTTATCAGGGTAGCGTCCAAATGGTATAACCAATTGAGTCGTACCAGGATTAGTTCATGGAGAGATTTAGCTCAAGTTTTCATGAAGCAGTATAGTCATGTAACGGATATGAACCCCGATAGAATTACTTTGCAGAACATGGAGAAGAGAACAAATGAGAGTTTTCGATAGTCTGCCTAAAGATGGAAGGAAGTCGCTATACAAGTCCAGCCACCTCTACTGGAAAAAGAAACCACGATGCTCTTCATCAATACTTTGAAGGCCCCATTCATTAACTACATGTTGGGAAGTGCCACCATGAGCTTTTCAGATGTGGTAATGTCCGGTGAGATAATTGAGAATGCTATAAGAAACAGAAAGATAGACGCGGGAGAAAACACCAAAAGATCAATATCGAGAAACAAAGAAAATGAAGTAAATATCTTGAGCACGCATAAGACCGAAATCAATAGCTATCAATGCTCTTCAAGGAAAGAATCCAACTCGAGGCCAAATGCAGAAAGGCTCCAGTTCACGCCCATCCTGATAACATATAAAGAGCTGTATCAGAATCTTTTTGATGTGCATGTAGTGTCTCTGTTCTACTCAGAACCTATGCAACCTCCGTACCCAAATTGGTATAATGAGAATGCCCAATGCGAGTACCACGCGGGAATAACAGGGCATTCAATTGAAAACTGCACTACATTTAAAAAGTTGGTCGAAAGGCTCATTGAAAGGGGAATTGTGAAAGTCGACGATTCTTCAGAACCTAATCACTCGGATGAAGCAGTGAATATGATAGTTGAAAGTGGAGGCAGAAGAATTGCAATTCCTTGAAGAAGTCAGAGGCTTGGAAGGAATATTAGAGAATTTGAGCATTAATGACATATCCGAAGAGGGAATCGGGGAATAAAAGTTTCCAAGCCTTTACATACTTGGGAAGATTTTAAACAATGGGACTGTGGAAAGGATCCTTGTATTTTTAGAGCTAATCTAGAGTAATATTCAAAACATGCTTGTTGCTTTAATCTTAGAGGCAATAAGAACCTTTTTGTGAAATAGGCTTGTGTCCAGAATTTTTATTTCAATGAAATGCATTTTTTTATTTCATACTATACATTCTTTTGTTTTATACTTTCATTCTTTATTCATGACCATATCATACAAATAATTATCCTTAGAATCATTTGTTCTTCGGATTTGTTGCCTTCGTACCTAGGTACCCAGATATTAACAACATGAGCGACGTTGTTACTGACTCCCTTTTTGAATGAGATATGGGTCTAAAGGATCTAAGGACTTTGAAGATGATAGAGATTGTAGCCTATCTTCTTATTTGTGAAGGATAGAAGAACAAGATGAAAATAGACTCTACCTTGCAAAGGGTCAGTGGACGTTGCAAGCTTAGGAAAGGTGTAAAGATCGAAGACTAACCCACCACAGAAATAAAACGAGACATCATTGAGCTATTTTCAAGAATTCAAAGATATTTTTGCACGATCATATCAAGGCACGCCAGACTATTGAAACGTGGGTACACAGTTGAAGAGATCCATGAAGGTGTTTAAAGAACCCATGTTGGCTAGGCTAGTCAAGAGGTTCGGGCTGCTGGTTTACCAAGAAAAGGAAATTGCATCAGTTACGCTGTAAATGCCAAATTGAGGAAGACAAGACTTATGTGCCTCCTCCATTTTTTTTAATATGTGGGTCATAGATGTTATGGGGCCAATTTTGTCAAAAGCATACACCAATTCATCTTCGTGGTTGTCAATTACTTCACTAGGAGGGTAAAGGTTGCTTCATATGCCAAAATTACAAAGTCAGCAGTCATCAAATTCAAATTCAAATCTAAATGCAAATCCACATGCAAATCCAAATCCAAATCTAAATTCAAATTCAAGTTCAAATTCAAATTCAAATTTAAGTTCAAATGCAAATTCAAATAAAAAAAAATTCAATCCAAAAAGAAGAAAGAAAAAGGAGAGGCCAATGCAAAAACCCGCAAAGGGCGCTTTGAGTTGAAAACCCGAAAAGGGCAGCTCAAATTTTGATCGAAAGTGGGGAATACAGTAGTCTTGCTACGCTTGAATTAATAATAAAGAAGTATGTTACGTCTTGGAGCATCGACAAAGTACTCCGGATCCCTTAAACACATATTGAGCTTAAAATGGTCCTCAAGAAGTTTGAACAGAGAAGCTCAGGCTACGATATCTGAGACACCTAGTTTCCATCTTACCCATTCTGAATTTGCTATCTTTAATTATTTTATTCATTTCAAAATACACTACCAATAAATTTCCTTCTAGATTGCATTTGCTATCTTTGCTTAACTTATTTGTTTCGAGCCATACTCCTAATTAGTTTCCTTCTTATCCATTGTTATGATTTTTTTCAGGCATTTCGTATTGAGATAACAATTGGTGGACTAATAATACTTTCATAAAAGGAGTTTTGCATATTACTTTGGAATCTTCTAAATAATACAAAAACCTGAAACATGACTTTTGTTTAGAACTCACCAAGCCTAAGGTTTGGAAATATTAGAGAAAGATGATTATCTCTTTGGACTTTTTATTGGTTGAACAAAAAGACAAGACATTTCATCGGTGATACAACCTCGAAAAATAATGAGCAATGTCAACCCAAGTGTACAAGGGGATCATTCTCGGGAAAAGACAAATGGTACTCTGCATTCAAGCAAATATCAGGCATATACATCTGGTCAGTACGCCCAGTGAATGGTGTAACAGATCAAATTGATTGAAGATGATTCAAATACTATACCTCGGAGTTGTAGCAGGATGGATGGAAGAAACCAAATGTTATTCTCCTGAAGTTGCAGTAGGAGGTACAAACTTTATGTCCCAGAAAGGTACAGTGGAAGGGACTCTGAAATTATAGCGAGGCAAGCTTGCTAGCAGAATATAATTATTTCTTTGGGTTTTCTGTCAAGAATACCAGCCGAACAAGATGGCAGCATAATACGTCAGTGATAATGCCTTGATGAACAACGAGCAATTATACCTTAAGCATAAAAAAACGGACCATTCTCATTTCTGCATTCATCATTCATAACACACTCAGTTAGGAGCATTTGATTCATTCTGATCATAGCATCCTAATCATTTGGCATAAACATAAGCACATGAAATCGAGTCTACAAGACAAGTCCCCCAGAGGATGATGTAGCAATATCGATGAAATCACAGATCTTGTCTCCCTAAGCAGTAGTAGAGCAGATCGAAATGGCGAATCTTATCTCTATGAAGCAGTGGAGTAGATTTAAGCCATTAGTCTTATCTTCCTGAAGCAGCAGTGGAGTAGACTGAAGATTACAGATCTTGTCTCCCTAAGCAGTAGTAGAGCAGATCGAAAACGACGAATCTTATCTCTATCAAGTAGCAGAGTAGATTTAAGCCACCAAACTTATTTCCTTGAAGATATAGCGGAGCAGGTTGAAATTACCAATTTTCATTTCCTTAAAGTGTCAATAGAGAAGATCGAAGCTACAAATCTCTTCTCCCTGAATTCTTATCCCTTTGAGGTTCCAACGGAGTAGGTCGAAGCTACAAATCCCTTCTTCCTAGAATCATCATTTCCTTGAAGTTTCAGTAGAGAAGATCGAAGCTAAAAATCTCTTCTCCCTGAATTCTTATTGCCTAGAAGTTCCAATGGAGTAGGTCGAAGCTATAAATCCCTTCTCCTTGAAATTACATTAAGGACCAATCATTATTTCTTTAAAGTTTTAGTAGAGAAGATCAAAGTTATAAATCTCCTCGAGGTTCCAGTGGAGTAGGTCGAAGTTACAAATCCCTTCTCCCTGAAATTACCTTGAGGATCAATCCTTATTTCCTTGAAGTTTCAGTAGAGTCGGTCGAAACTACAAATCCCTTCTCTCTGAGATTACATTGGAGTCACAATTCTTATCTCCTTGAAGTTCCAGCAGAGTAGATTGACGATGCAAATCTCTTCTCCCTAAAATTACATTGAAGCCATCAGTCTTATCTCCCTGAAGTAGCAGTGGAGCAGAATGAAGACAAATCTTATCTCCTTAAAAGTTCCAGTAGAGTAGATCGAAACTACAAATCTCTCCTCCCTGAAATTTTATTGGAGCGGATCGAAACATCAATTCCTATACCCAATGGGAAGGAATAAGGCTATTCAAAGAAAAGAAGTGCCAAGAAGTCAGGATTTGGCAAGACTGGGCAAAATTGGCCTTTTTAAAGTCTTTTGTAACACCCCAAACCCGGCCCATGTGTTACGACCGAATCTAGTATGTCACAAGAAGAAAGTGTTTAAAGAACTTGTGAATGTACTAAAGATTGATGTTAATTTGATATAGTTAAGAAAGCAAGTTTGGTTTATAAATATTCAATAAAATACTACAAATTTCGAGAAGTTCATTGATGAATCAAAAATCGAACTATTGAACTTTAAAACCGTGACTTTTGAAAATATTGTTGATAATTTGAAAGAAAATCCAAGTTAAATTATTTGTACATGTTTGTTATGAAATCCATTTGCTAATCAATTTTGGAAACCGTTATTTATGATTTTAGAAAATCCCCTTTTAAAAACAATTTAATAATAATAATAAATACGTCCCAAACATAAAGCAAATTAAAGCTTATCCCAGAGGCCTTATTACAACTTTAAACCCAAAATAGTAAAAGTAATGAAATAAAGCGGAAAATGAAATTTACTAAAGTTTGAAAACACCATTTCTAAAGTATGGCCTCCACCGAGTCATCCATGGCCCAAGTCCACATCACTGAGCATTACCTACAAGAATTAAGAAAAATGGGTGAGTTACTAGAACTCAGTGTGTAATCCCCCTTACCGTCATCCACTGGGCTTGAACCCTTATAGTATCATCTTGGACCGAAGTGTAACAACCCAAACCCGGCCCAAACACTATGGCCGAATCTAGTTTGTTACAGGGAAAAAAATTTTGAGAAACCCTTCTTAAATCAAATTAAGTTGTCGAAACCCTATTATTTTAGTGACCTTGCTAAAACCATACTTGGATTTAATTTGGAAATTTATTTAAGTTAAGTTATTATACAAATTTCAAATGTGCCCGATGGCACGATAAAAACATTTTTTTCAGTTTAATTTGGGAAAACATGTGTATTCAATTCAGTATTTGTAATATAGTTTAAAATAGAGTATCCAACATATGCGGAATAACAGAATAAAACATCAGGAGGCCTTATTACATCCGAAATAAAATTTAACCAACAGTAAAAATAAAATAACTAAGTTGAAAGTTCATTTAATTCAAATCCACTGCATGGCCACCTCGAGTCCATCCAGCTCCACATCCGCGATCTATGTGTCACCTGGAAAAAAAACTAAAGGAGAAGGTGAGTCACCAAGACTCAGTATGTAACCCTTCCCCCGATTTTAAGTAATTTCATACACAACATATAATTAACCAACATGTACCAAAACATGCACCCAACCTAGCCAACCAACCGCCTTTGTCTACCCCGTGTGGTACCAAACCACTGGTGGTGCAAAAACCATGGTGACATATAGTCACGGATGTGATGCCAAATCACTGGAGGTGCCAAACCTCTGGTGTCCGTAGACACAATCGATTGATGGGGCCAACCCATCGTGTGATGCCAAATCACTGGCGTCAATCCCTTATTATAGTATGTGGGGCCAACCCACTGTGGTGCTAAGCCACTGGGACAAGACGCGATGAGGTACCAAACCTCTGGTGACCGTAGTCACTTTGTGTTACCAAAACACTGGTGTCCGTCGACACAATATCACTACCCCCTCCTCTCATCAACCCATACCAAACAATCACAATATTCATACCATCATGTGTCCAATCACATATAACAAATTTATCATTAATCGTAAACCACATATCATGCTTCCCAAAAGCATCATAAAATCACATAATCAATCAGGGACTTACCCGGATCCTTGCTTATACCATTCATGGTATTAAATCCAAATCTACAAAGATTAGGTTAGCACACACACAACAGTTTTAGTACACTTAGATAATCATAAGTGTGTATGTACACACCTGAAGCTAATCGAGAGCCTTAAATCCCGAAATAACCAATCGGCCACACTCAAAGTCCTTGCCCCTATATTCAGCCATTACCAATAATTAGTACTAAGGCCATTCGGTCAAACCAAAACAATCAAAAGGGATTACTGCTTGGATACGAAGCCTTACCCAAATGCTTTTGAACACTAGCCAACTCCCTCAAAGTGCCTCTGCTTCCATAAATCGACAATCATTAAGTATTAGTAGCCTTCGGCTTTTCCATTACCAAATATGGTATAATAAATAAATGGATCCTTACCACTACTTGACAGTTGATTACTCAAGATTGAAGACTCTACTTGCCCACTTCCAAAATCCCGGAGACCTACAACAAATTGGTTTCGAAAAGGGTAAATAGCATCCTTGCCATCCATTGCCGAAATCAGCTTTCATCCTTGTAAAAATCGACAGAGATAGAAGAGAAGGGAAAAATAGCATTCGGCTATGGCTATTTACCTTTTCCCAAATCAATTGTCACCAAAAATCTGAAGAGATCCAACCACCTTAATATTCGGCCAAGGCTGTTAAAGAAATAGCAGGGAGATTCCGGTTAGATAAAGAAAGATAATGAGTAGAAGAGGGATAGGGGGTTTCGGCCAAGAGGTACTTAGTATGGGAGGAAAGTGTTTTTGGTTTAGCACTGATGGAGAAGAAAAGAGAATGAAGAAGAAGTGGAAGAGAAGTTTCGGCCAAAGGAATTGGGAAGAGAATTATCTTTAAGGGAGAGTGCTTTCGGTTTTACTAAAAGTTGAAAAGGAAAAAAAAATAAAAAGAAAAACTTTGAGATATGGGAGAGTGCTTAGCCGAAATTAGCAAGTAATTGGCTAAGCAAATTCGGCCTCCCCCCCTTAGAAAGCTTCCTTGCCGTCCGCTCCTATCCAAGGAGTTCCAATTTCGGCAACCACCTAGTTTTTCTCTTGGCCACTAGTTTAAACTTATTCAAAATAATTTGAACACTTTAACTCCTATATTTTCTCTTGCCACCTATTTTAATTAAACTCATAATAATCCAACAACAATATCCTTGTTATATTATCAAAAAAAAAAAAAAGAGTTTAAAGAGAGAAAATCTCTCCCCCTTGTGCTGTCCCTTCAAAGAGCAAAAAGAGAGAATTTTGTGACTCGAACCAAGGCTCTCCCTTGCTCAATGTGGCGTCACTTCTAGCTCCTAAGTGGCCCTCTTTTGCCACTTTTCCAAGGCTTATCTTGTGTTAATAAATCCTCTATTTATTCTTATAACCCCCACTTGCTAAGGCTCCATGCCTTTAAAGTTAAAAAAATGAAATTTTCAACTTACCGAGCCTACTCAAGACCTCTAATTAAGCCGTATTATTCCACGATTAATACCCTAGCAATTCAATCACAATAACAATCATTCAATCACAAATAGCCCCAATTTTAGGATGTTACAGTTCTACCCCCTTAAAAAGAATTTCGTCCTCGAAATTACCTGATTAGAAGAGATAGGGGTATTGCTGCCGCATCACATCCTTGGGTTCCCACGTAGCCTCTTCAACACCATGGTTTCGCCATAGCACTTTCACCAAAGGCACTGACTTCCTACGTAGAACCTTAACATCTCGATCTAAGATCTGAACTGGTTCTTCTTCAAAGGACAAATCCGAGTTGACCTCAATCTCAGCCACTGGCACAACGTGTGATGGATCTGACCGATATCTCCTAAGCATCGACACGTGGAAAACGTCATGAATCTGATTCAACTCTGCCGGCAGCTCAAGCTGATAAGCTACCGGTCCTACTCGCTTCAACACTGTATATGGGCCAATGAACCTTGGGCTTAGCTTCCCTTTTCGCCCAAATCACAACACCTTTTTCCAAGGTGACACCTTAAGAAAAACCTTGTCTCCTACCTCATACTCCATTTCCTTGCGCTTTAGGTCGGCATAAGACTTCTGTCTATCTGACGCTTCCTTAAGACGAGCCCGAATCACCTTAACCTTGTCCTCAGTTTCTGTTACCAATTCTGGACCCAAAACTTGTTGTTCACCCAACTTTGTCCAACATGTAGGAGTACGGCATTTCCATCCATACAATGCTTCGTATGGTGCCATCTGGATACTCGCTTGGTAACTATTGTTGTAGGCGAACTTTGCTAATGGTAAAAATTCCTCCCAACTACCCCGAAACTCCAAGACACAACCCCTCAGCATAACCTCTAAGATCTGTATGACCCTTTCCGACTGCCCGTCCGATTGCGGATGGAAAGTCAGATCAAATCCAATCGCTGCACCCAAAGCTTGATGCAATGCTTTCCAGAACCTCGACGTAAATCTGGGATCCCTATCCGAGATGATCGATACTGGCACACCATGTAATCTTACTATCTCGGCCACATATAACCTAGCTAGCTTCTGAAGAGGAAAATCCACCCTTACCGGTATGAAGTGAGCTGACTTAGTCAATCGGTCCACAATCATCCAAACTGTGTCCTTCCTACTGGGCGTGAGGGGTAGCCCACTGACGAAATCCATGGTGATCTCTCTCATTTCCACCGAGGATCTTTTACGGTTGAAATAGCCCCGATGGCACGGTGTTGGCCTTAACTGGCGACACGTCAGACACCTTCCCACAAACTCAGTTACCTCACGCTTCAGCCCCGGCCACCAGAACTATTTCCGTAGATCTCCATACATCTTGCTTCCTCCCGGATGCATAGCATACGGGCTGCTATGTGCGTCTTGTAGAATTTTCTGCCTTAACTCCACATCCTTCGGCATACAAGTTCGCCCTTGGAAACACAAAGACTCCTCACTAGACAGATGTGCACTTTCTAAGCCACCATCTTGAACTTGCGCCCTCTTAGCATTCAACTTTTCATCCACTAACTGCTTTTCCTTAATCTCCACAATCCAGGTTGGCTTAACCTGGAGTTCTGCCAAAAGACTTCCATCATTATATAGACTTAAACGAGGAAACATCACTCTTAAGTCCGATACGACCTTCCGGCTCAACGCGTCAGCCACCACGTTAGCCTTACCCGGATGGTACTCTATTGAACAGTTGTAGTCCTTTAACAGTTCAATCCATCGGCACTGCCTTAGGTTCAAGTCCTTCTGAGTCAAGAGATACCTTAGGCTCTTGTGATTCGTATAAACTATCGATTTCTCCCCATAAAGGTAATGTCTCCATATCTTCAAAGTGAAGACGACTGCTGCTAACTCCAAGTCGTGAGTCGGATAGTTCACCTCATGCGGTCTTAACTGACGAGAAGCATAGGCCACTACCTTCCCTTCTTGCATCAATACACATCCCAAACCAGTATGGGATGCATCACAATAGACCGTGAACAACTTCCGCCCCAGTCGTGTCGAGAACGGAGCTTAGTTAAAATTTTCCTCAGCTTATCGAAACTTTCCTGCTGCTTCTCCGACCATACAAATGGGACTCCTTTTCTTAATAACTTAGTCAATGGCGCTGCAATAAGATAAAATCCTTCCATAAATCTCCGATAGTACCCCGCTAGACCCAAAAAGCTTCGAATTTCGGCCACTGACCTAGGCGGTTTCTAATCTAACACCGCTTCAATCTTGCGGGGATCCACTTTAATCCCTTCCGCTGACACCACGTGACCTAAGAAAGCCACCTCCCTAAGCCAAAATTCACACTTACTGAATTTGGCGTATAATTGCTTCTCCCTTAGCACTTGTAGGACTATACGCAAATGCATATCATGTTCCTTCTCCGTCTTAGAATAAACCAATATGTCGTCTATGAACACCACGACAAATTGATCCAAGTACTGTTGAAATACCCTATTCATTAAGTCCATGAACGCCGCCGGTGCATTGGTCAATCCAAATGGCATTACCAGAAACTCATAATGCCCATACCTTGTTCGGAATGCCGTCTTATGCACATCAACCTCCTTCACCTTAAGTTGATGATAGCCCGACCTAAGGTCTATCTTCGAGGATACTGAGGCACCCTTCAGTTGGTCGAACAAGTCATCGATTCGAGGCAACGGATACTTGTTCTTGATGTTAACTTGTTTAACTGATGGTAGTCGATGCACATCCGCATGGATCCGTCCTTCTTTTTGACAAACAGCACAGGTGCACCCCACAGGGATATACTGGGTCGGATAAACCCTCTATCTAAGAGCTCCTGAATTTGAGCCTTTAGCTCCACCAATTTCTTTGGTGCCATTGCAGATGCGGTGCTATAGACACAGTGCCGTCTGGGTAGCAAGTCTATACCGAATTCAACTTCGGTCCCTGTAAGGCACCTAAGTTCTTCTAGGAACACCTCAGCGAATTCCCCAACCGTTCGGACCTTCTCCACTTCTGACTCTTTAGCCTCTAAGGCACAAATGCGAACCAAATACGCCTCGCACCCTTTTCTGACCATCTTCTCAGCCTTCAAAGCCGACACCACATTGGATAGGTAATTTCTTCTATTACCAATCATAGTCACTTCATCACCCTCAGCCATCTTAAGAACCATGCGTTTAGCCGCGTAATCCAATCTTGCCTGATACTTAATCAACCAATCCATTCCAAGGATCAAATCGAACTCCCCAAACGGCAGTTCCATCAGATCAGCTACAAATACGACCCCTTGGAGTTCTAGGGGTACATCCCTATAAAGCTTGTTCACAACTACAGAATGGCCTAAAGGGCTAATTACAGTCATCTCCCTAGAAGCAGTTTCAGAGTCTAGGTTCATAGTCTCTACTACACTACTAGCAACGTATGAGTGCGTCGAACCCACATCAATTAATGCAACATAAGGAAGACCGAAAATTAAAAACGTACCGGTTATGACATCCGGTGCGTCACCCTCCTCGCGATGTCTCGTTGCATAAACCAAGCCAGGCTGCCTAGCCTCTGTGTTGCCTGCACCCCTGCCTTGAATTCCACGACCTCGATTAGGACCGTTGCTCCTCTACCATTACCACGACCTCTCTGTGGTCTCACATTTCAATTCTGAGTACGGTTCTGCCCCTCTGACTGATTCTGAGCTCGCTTCTGGGGACAATCCCTCACACGGTGATCTAAAGACCCACATTCGAAGCAACCCCTCTCACCGGTCCAACAACCTCCCCAATGGGTTTTTCCACAACGATTACACCGAAATGGTCTCGACAGTACCCATGGGCCTCGCTGCCTGACTTGGCCCACTCTGCCTAGCCTTTTTCTGAACACTACCACTAGACCCAGACGACCCAAAGCTTCTCTTCTATTTATTCCTATCATAGCTTTGCCTCACAGATTCCTTGACACCTTCGGCTACCTTAGCCTTTTCTACCAGAGACGAAAACTCACGAACCTATTGTGGGGCAATCAGTAACCTTAACTCGTCTCTAAGCCCGTCTTCAAAGCGGACATAGCGCTCATGTTCGGTAGCCACGATGCCTCTAGCATAGCGGCTTAGCCTCAGAAATTCCGCTTCATATTCAGACACCGTCTTATTTCCCTGAACCAATCCCAAAAAGGCTTTCTCTCCGAGCATCTCAGATATTTGGTGCCCACGCATTTCTTTCCTCAAAAGCGTTTTGAAGTAATCCCACGTGAGATCATCTGCCGTGGCTCCATCTCGGACCGTGAGCCACCACTGATACGCTTCATCCTTCAGAAGCGACACTGCCCCTTTCAATTTCTCCTCATTAGACAGATCAAGGTCGTCCATAATCCTTTCTGTAGATTCTAACCAGTACTCTGCTGCACTAGGTGCCACTCCCGACACACCCCGGAATACCTCAGCTCCGTTAGACCGAATTCGCTCGGGAACAGATTTCCGAGCTCCCAGATTCCCACCGACCCCAGCCACCAACTCCAGGACTCGCAACACGACTTGCGAGCATCGCTCACCCCGGCCCGATCTCGATCCTCACTCCAAAAGTTGGGGGGTGGTACTAGCAGTACTTCATTCTCGTAACCACGACCCGACCTAACGGGTTCGAGACATCTGTCATCCTACCCTACCGCATCCACGGCGCCCACGCCCTCTAGAGCTCATTCTAACTACTGCGCTTTAATCTGATTAAGAAAATTTTATCGATTAGTACTTGTTCCACTTGATTATTCGCGAGGAAATTTTATGAAGAAAGTTTAGTTAGGGATTCTTTCGAGCAAACAAGATTTCAAGTCTTCTATCCTAGTTCACACAAAAGAATACATCCATTCCCTAATACTTTCCCTACTTATTCACTCCTTGGACATTTCTGTCCGTTTCTATCCAGGGGTATTTTCGTTATTTTCCTTCAGGGATGTTTTCGTAATAAAATCCGAAGGAATTTAAAACTTTAATACAGCAAGTCACTTTGTAATTCTCAAGACTGGAGTGTGTTTCTGAAAATTTGCAACATTTAAAGAAATGGCAACATTTGGAAACCAGGGGTATTTTGGTAATTTTGTCAATCAGGGGTAATTTTGTAATTTTAAAACTCAGAGATGTTTTAACAGTTGTAAAACTCAGAGGGTTCCTTTTTGAAAGTTTTCCTTTTTAAGAGGTGATGTTTGTAAAGATTCAAAACTAGGGTCATTTCGGTAATTTTACAAGTTGAGGGCGTTTTCGTAATTTTCCAAAACCAAAGTATTTTATTGATGATAATCAAAGTAGAGTTGTTGGATTTTGATAAAATAATGAAATTTTCGGGCAAAACCATTGAGTTGAAATTTATGAACCAAGGGTATTTTAGTAATTTTACCCCCTAAGGGCATTTCTGTAATTTTTCACAAATCAAGTTTTTCGGGGAAAACATTGTAAAAATGGTTGTTCTCAAATTTGAAAGAGTGATTTAAAAGTTTTGAAAAACTAGGGTTTTGTTGTTTCCCTTTTTTTTTCCAAAAACATGGCTAGTTCCCTTTCGGGTTTTAATCGTTATGTTTAGCCTATGACCGAGCCCTCTTGGTCAGGGTGAACCAAAGCTACGCACCAGGCAGGATTCGAGTGGAAAGGAGGTGAGTTACGCGGACTGCTTAAATACCAAGCTCCCACTGAACCTTTCTAGACATGCGCACAGAGGTTGCCACACCACTGAGCCCTCCGAGTTAGGGTGAACTGGCTACGCACGGGTAGGATACTGCGAAGAGGTGGTGAGTCACGAGGATCGCTTAAATACTGTGCTCTTCCGGATCCACTCCTAGACATGCGTACAGGGGTTACCACACCCTAGCTCAGTGACTAAGTCATTGGTTGGTTTAGTTCATTGAGTCTTATATCTTGTTTGGGTGTTTGAGTAGCCTAATCCTAGGGTTCAAGTTCCTATAAGTCTATCTACGTTCCATGCTTCCTACCCTTCTACAGAAAATAATTCACAAAGAAGTTCAGATGTACTTACCTGGGCAGATTGATGCCAGAGACTCGGGCCATGCTGTTCAAAAACCAAAAATTATTCCATAAGGCCTACCAAAACATTTTTGGGCCTTGAGCCCCCACAGCCGAGCTTTGAACTGGGCTCTAATACCAATTTTGTAACAACCCAAACCCGGCCCAAACACTATGGCCGAATCTAGTTTGTTACAGGGAAAAAAAATTTGTCGAAACCCTTTTATTTTAGTGACCTTGCTAAAACCATACTTGGATTTAATTTGGAAATTTATTTAAGTTAAGTTATTATACAAATTTCAAATGTGCCCAATGGCACGATAAAAACATTTTTTTCGGTTTAATTTAGGAAAACATGTGTATTCAATTCAGTATTAGTAATATAGTTTAAAATAGAGTATCCAACATATGCGGAATAACAGAATAAAACATCAGGAAGCCTTATTACATCCGAAATAAAATTTAACCAACAGTAAAAATAAAATAACTAAGTTGAAAGTTCATTTAATTCAAATCCACTGCATGGCCACCTCGAGTCCATCCGGCTCCACATCCGCGATCTATGTGTCACCTGGAAAAAAAAGTAAAGGAGAAGGTGAGTCACCAAGACTCAGTATGTAACCCTTCCCCCGATTTTAAGTAATTTCATACACAACATATAATTAACCAACATGTACCAAAACATGCACCCAACCTAGCCAACCAACCGCCTTTGTCTACCCCGTGTGGTACCAAACCACTGGTGGTGCCAAACCACTGGTGACATATAGTCACAGATGTGATGCCAAATCACTGGAGGTGCCAAACCTCTGGTGTCCATAGACACAATCGATTGATGGGGCCAACCTATCGTGTGATGCCAAATCACTGGCGTCAATCCCTTATTATAGTATGTGGGGCCAACCCACTGTGGTGCTAAGCCACTAGGACAAGACGCGATGAGGTACCAAACCTCTGGAGGTACCAAACCTCTGGTGACCGTAGTCACTTTGTGTTACCAAAACACTGGTGTCCGTCGACACAATATCACTGCCCCCTCCTCTCATCAACCCATACCAAACAATCACAATATTCATACCATCATGTGTCCAATCACATATAACAAATTTATCATTAATCGTAAACCACATATCATGCTTCCCAAAAGCATCATAAAATCACATAATCAATCAGGGACTTACCCGGATCCTTGCTTATACCATTCATGGTATTAAATCCAAATCTACATAGATCATGTTAGCACACACACAACAGTTTTAGTACATTTAGATAATCATAAGTGTGTATGTACACACCTGAAGCTAATCGAGAGCCTTAAATCCCGAAATAACCAATCGACCACACTCAAAGTCCTTGCCCCTATATTCAGCCATTACCAATAATTAGTACTAAGGCCATTCGGCCAAACCAAAACAATCAAAAGGGATTCTTGCTTGGATACGAAGCCTTACCCAAATGCTTTTGAACACTAGCCAACTCCCTCAAAGTGCCTCTGCTTCCATAAATCGACAATCATTAAGTATTAGTAGACTTTGGCTTTTCCATTACCAAATATGCTATAATAAATAAATGGATCCTTACCACTACTTAACAGTTGATTACTCAAGATTGAAGACTCTACTTGCCCACTTCCAAAATCCCAGAGACCTACAACAAATTGGTTTCGAAAAGGGTAAATAGCATCCTTGCCATCCATTGCCGAAATCAGCTTTCATCCTTGTAAAATTGACAGAGATGTAAGAGAAGGAAAAAATAGCATTCGGCTATGGCTACTTACCTTTTCCCAAATCGATTGTCACCAAAAATCTGAAGAGATCCAACCACCTTAATATTCGGCCAAGGCTGTTAAAGAAATAGCAGGGAGATTCAGCTTAGATAAAGAAAGATAATGAGTAGAAGAGGGATAGGGGGTTTCGGCCAAGAGGTACTTAGTATGGGAGGAAAGTGTTTTTGGTTTAGCACTGATGGAGAAGAAAAGAGAATGAAGAAAAAGTGGAAGAGAAGTTTCGACCAAAGGAATTGGGAAGAGAATTATCTTTAAGGGAGAGTGCTTTCGGTTTTACTAAAGGTTGAAAAGGAAAAAAAAAAAGAAAAACTTTGAGATATGGGAGAGTGCTTAGCCAAAATTAGCAAGTAATTGGCTAAGCAAATTCGGCCTCCCCCCCTTAGAAAGCTTCCTTGCCGTCCACTCCTATCCAAGGAGTTCCAATTTCGGCAACCACCTAGTTTTTCTCTTGGCCACTAGTTTAAACTTATTCAAAATAATTTGAACACTTAAACTCCTATATTTTCTCTTGCCACCTATTTTAATTAAACTCATAATAATCCAACAACAATATCCTTGTTATATTATCAAAAAAAAAAGAGAGTTTAAAGAGAGAAAATCTCTCCCCCTTGTGCCGTCCCTTCAAAGAGCAAAAAGAGAGAATTTTGTGACTCGAACCAAGGCTCTCCCTTGCTCAATGTGGCGTCACTTCTAGCTCCTAAGTGGCCCTCTTTTGCCACTTTTCCAAGGCTTATCTTGTGTCAATAAATCCTCTATTTATTCTTATAACCTCCACTTGCTAAGGCTCCATGCCTTTAAAGTTAAAAAAATGAAAATTTCAACTTACCGAGCCTACTCAAGACCTCTAATTAAGCCGTATTATTCCACGATTAATACCCTAGCAATTCAATCACAATAAAAATCATTCAATCACAAATAGCCCTAATTTTAGGATGTTACACGAAGCCCATTTACATAGAAATATCTGAATGAAGTAAATGTATGCAACCCAACCCATCCATCCATCACACCTCCGACCAGCCAATCACACCTGTGGGGATCAATTCAACCCACCCCGCCTTTCACACCAAATTTGCAGCCAAACTGCTATCATATAGTATTTTTGTGGTCAAGCCACCGAAATCATATTTAAGCACATTAATATACAAATTGTGGCAATGCCACCGGGCTACACTGCTCTCCATACAATTTTTCCCATCCATGCAATATGTAAAAATGCCACATACATAATAAAATAACATAAAACATCCACATATAAATATCAACCATTAATCAAGTAATTTATTAAGGTGAATCGACACATTATGGTTCTTTGGTAATTCAGCCCACTAAGGCATTCTAGCAAATCGGCCCATAGGGGCATTTTGGTAAATCGACCCATAAGGGCATTTTCGTAAATCAGCCCATAGGGGCATTTTCGTAAATCGGCACTTTAAAGGCGTTTAAGCAATTCGGCCCGTTAAGGCATTTTGATAAAAAAATGGCCCATTGAGGGTATATTCGTAATTCAGCTCATAAGGGCATTTTCGTAATTTAACAAATTTTATACCGATTTTAACAGATTTTAGAAATAATAATGTTTAATCCAATTATTCGATTCATGCTATATTACGGATATTAGACTTGTACAACAACAACGATCTATTCTTCCAACATAATAGTGAATCACGAATCTCATTTGGATTTTTGGTGTGAGATTACACACACGACACGGTAAGGACTAAACCTTCTTAATCGTCGGCACCTAAATCACCATTACACTTGATTAATCAACAAACGAGATTTTATTAATCCAAATCTAAATCAGAAGATCTAATGAAATGCTTACCCTTAGTATCGTGAACAACCACGATTTGTCTATTCTCACCAGATGATTGTCCACAACCCGGTGAAAAATCCCGAACTGCCGATACCGCCCTACCTTTGGACTTAGGAGTAGGAATTGAAAATCCACTCCCTTTTTGTCCTCCAATCGCTTTTCCTTTCAAATCGTTACCACTTGCCTCCATTGGAAAAGTCTCGGTTAGAAAATACCATGATGAGTGCAAGTAGTTGTTTAGGGATAGGATTCAGCTTACCACTACTTCCGAAGGATCAACGAATAGAGAAGAACGAGTGATTAGTCCCTAGAATAAACGTTTAAACATAATCATCGACCCATTTTTGCGGAATAACCAAGTATTGAGAGATATCGAGATGAACTTGAAGAAATCCCTTACCTTGACAATAATAGATCCAACTTCCACAGATTGGGCTTATGACTACAGATGAATCAGCAAGGATGTGATATTCAGCCACCCACTAAAACACTATGAAAACAAAGAGATGATCACGATTTGAGAGAGTAGGAGAAAATGATATTTTGATTTAGAAACAAAATAGAACAACCGAATAGTGATGGACACACATTCGGCTAGGGAGAAAAGAAAATGAAAAGAGAAGAAAGAAACCACTTACCGATTCGATCAAAGAAGAGAGTGCCAACACGAAAGAGAAAGAAATAATGAAGAAGAGATTTAGGGTTAAATGGTTCGACTATGGGGGAAATGAACAAGAAGATTCGGCTACCTTGAGAGAAAGAAACGAGAAAGATTCGTCCTCCAAAAATGGTCAACTAAGGAAAGAAGAGAGAAAGATAGGAGGAACGATGAGAAAACAAGAAAAGAAGAGCAAAGTGGCTTGAAATTTTCGGCAAAACAAAGGAAAAAAAATGTACAATTTTGGCTTTAGAGTTTCGACAAGTGAGGGAAGAAATTGGAAAAGAGAAAACTCAAAAATGCTGAAAAGAAACAAGCCTTTCATGCACCAAAATTTACAAAATGACTATTGAAATTTGGCTCCCCTTTTCTCCCTACGAAAACCGTGTGTCCCTAGCACCAAAAAGGTCATGGTTGACCAAAAATTCTTTCCAAAACACCTTCCACAAAATCGGCCAACATGTTCCCTCCCTTACCTTTTTCCTTTATTTCTTTCCTTATTCTTCCCTTGTTTCTCTCATTACTCTTCTCCCTTGTGTTCTTTCCTTCAATAAAAAGTCTTCCTTACCATCTTTAAAGCTTGGCTGACACTTTGAAAGAGAAACAAAAAAATTAATCCAAAAAATTTACAATAGGTGGGATTCAAACTCCACCCCTTAAGCCCCTTCATATGACGCCACACCACTCTGCTGCTAGCTTCACTTGTGCTAGCAAAATACACACTTATTTCCTTAAGCCTTGATGTAACTTACCTTCTCTCCTTAAAGTGCTTAAACACAAAAATTTTGTTAAGGCCCAACTCAACCCCAAGTTTTTTTAGGACCCCTAAACATACACAATTAACACGCTTAACTAACCTAACGCATGATATAATACAAAACATAAAATTCTGAATTTCAGGATGTTACCTCTTTACTCTATTCCCGTTACACGACAATGAGCAAAGAGGGGCAGCTGTAATAGACCCATTTTTTCCCGAGCCCATTAATCAGATTAAAAAACCAAAAAATAAAATAAAACCAAAATAATAAACAGTCCAAAATTACAATACAAGCCCAATTATTAAACTAACCCAAGCCCAATGGCCCAAATACCTAACCCTAACCTAGAACTTAAACAAAGCAGAAAAGAAGAAAACACAAGAAGCTCCCCCTAACCTTAGCAGCGCTACGCACGTCTGTCACCACGCACCTCCGTACGCCACGTCCGCACCATTATGCCTACAAATCAGACCACGACAACAGCAAATAACAGGAAAATAGTAGCAAAATAAGATTTTTGTATTTATTTTTCTTTTCGACTATAAAAGAAGCCAGAAAAACATTGTAAAACGGTTATGATATACATAGATACGAAATCAATATAGAGTTAAGCAAGGTTTTTTTCTTTCCATTTTTCTTCTTTTTCATTCGAATCTACCAGCACACATAAATTTTTTTTCTTTTTTTCTGTTTTTAAAACTATATACCTATTTAAATAAACTAAAAAGGAAAAAATTACCTTATTTTCAAAATTTTTGCTGTGTATGCATTTCAGTGCGACTATATGGACGACGGCGACGATGATGGCGGTCAATGGCCGGACTAGTGACCGGAACTTGGGCCAGAAGGAGAGGTCTGGGGAGCAGAAGGAAGCTCTTAATTTTTTTCCCTCTTCTGCTGCAAATGAATTTTTGTTAAAAAATTTTAGTATTTATAAACATATAAAACGGCGCCGTTTAGGGCTGGCTTCAATAGCCCCAAAGCAACGTCATTTTACCTCTCCAGACCCGCGCGTTGACCCGACCCGGGGAAGGATGGTACATATTTTATTGTGTCGAATTGAATTATTACTTGTATATATATGTTCAAGCCGAATTTGTATAAGTTCGAGAGAAGTATTTACAAGCCTGAATCGATCGAGTTACGATGTCCGAAAGTCCTGTACGAACCTTAGGAATAGTTAGGATACATATGTCATGACATAGGATTTTCGATATGTGATTTCGTGTAAGACCACATCTGAGACGCTGGCATGAACTTGTGATTTACGTGTAAGACCCTGTCTGGGACAATGGCATCGATGTGTGATTACATGCAAGACCACGTCTGGGACGTTGGCATTGTAAGAGCTTACTGACTATCTGAGTATCCTTATTAATTCAGAATGGTTCAACGGGCAATATCGAGTTAAGATCGAGTATGAAATTGAGCTAAAAGTCAGGTATGTGCTAAGTTAAATGATTGGAAAAGTAAGGTAAGTATATACTTGAGATGATTATATGAAATAAGTACTATGAAAGTGAGAATTATATATGCTTATGAATATATGTGTTTTCAGCCAAGTAAATATAATTTGATATTGTTCATTGATGGTATATGAGTTTCAAGCATGAAAAATGTGTATTTGGTTAAGGTTTGCTTGATTTGGCCTTGTAGATTTTAATGTTCATGATTATTAAATGAATTACTTTCTTATTACTTACTAAGCTATTCAAGTTTACTATGTGTGTTTGTTCATTGTTTTATAGATTTTGAAAGCTAGTTACGAGCTCGGGGATCATCAAATCTGTCACACTATCGATAGTTTTTCTTTTCGGTACTTTATAAGTTGAACTTTGAATATATGGCATGTATAAACTAGCCTTTGTTTTGGTTGATTTTGGAAGTGTATATATATACAACTATAAGCCAGTTTTAATGTGTTTGAGTTTGAAGATGTATATATAAAGCCATGCAAAAATGGCTTGATTTTTATGCTTGAGTTCGATTATGTTTGAACATGGGTTAAGCTCGTTTTTGGTATATATGCTGTATGACATACATGAATGGTATTTTGATTACGCAATGTGATTTGTATTCATATATGTGATTAATGATTTATGATTTTGACTTAAATTATAAGGTAGATGATTAATGCTTGATGAATTATGACAAGTGACATATGAATTGGTTAAGTAATATTTATGTTATATGTTCATGTAATTGATTTAGTTATTTGTGAGATAATTAGTAGGTTATTCAATGTATGAGTATATTAGGCTATATTCAATTAATATATGTGTGTGTGTGTGTGTGTGTGTGTGTGTGTGTGCTTATGATAAGTTCTCACATGGGATAGCTAATGAGATTCGGTGGTGGTGGTAAGTATATGTATGTAACATGCATAAGTAGTTGGTATTTATATGTGGTTTTAAGTATAGATTATTTGAGGTTACGAAAGTAATGTATAGACATGATCATAGTATGCGAATTAGACATGTATGGTTTAATATGAATGTTAAAAAATGACTCAAATGGATATGGTCATATATACATAAATTATGTAATAAGAAAATATGTATTTTTGGTTTAGTCTTAAAGTCACTATAAGTGTATTATATAGAATAAGTGTATATGTCTTGTATGCCGTGTATGTGTAAGTAATATGTTAGTAAACTAGGTATATTATGAACTAATCTATTAGGACCAAAAATGGTGGTTGGTATAATAGTCAAATGAATTTGAATTAATAGTTAAGTTGTTTGTTACTTTAGTATATAGTGAATAGTTAATGATGTAAATGATTTGTGATTAAAATTTGATTGGTGTTTTGGTTATGTGTTTGTAAATCAAAAATGGTAATTGATATGTGAATTGAGTACACTATTAATTGCTATGTGTTCTCAAAATGGTTTAAATTATATGGTCATATGCGCATGGTCTTGTAAATAGAAAAGAGGTATGTTTAGTCTTTAATAATTGTGCCAAGTTTGTTTGTTCATAATGACCATTTCCAATGCCGCATATGATATTGGATATTAAACTTTGTGAAATGTTTTGTTTGGTCTATTAAGTTCATGTATATAATTATGAGAATAAGTGATTAATAATTATTAAAAATTTGAATATCATTATAATGATAAGCTCACGATTTATGTATGTATTTTAAGGCATTTTGTATTGCTTTGAGACATGTATATTGACTTGAAAATATGGTATATGTTTGAAATGAATTAGATTGAACTTTGAGATATGATTCGTATATTTGGTGTGACTAATAAATTAAGTTTAATATTTAATTAGCAATATGTTATATATATTTGCGAATATGCCCTATGTGATTATGTGAATGTACGAAAGTTGTATTTTCTTTGATAATGCCTCGTAACCCTAATCCGGCAATAGCTATGGGTTAGGGTGTTACAGAATAGCTCACAAAATTTTACGTGGAAACCTTTTCGAGGAAAAATCACGAGCAGAGGAGAAGAAAATTCACTATGTCGAATTCGAATGATATAACAGGAGAGAAGATTACGTCTATTTATAGGTTTAAAAAATTTTATTCTAATCAAAGTAAAATGGAAGTAATGCAATAAGATTAAAACACCTTATTCTAATCAACATAAAATAAAGGAAGTAAACTTCATACGGATTTCACTTGTACAGCCTGTACTGTACCTTTATCTTACCACTTGTATTTTCTTTTTAATAGGAATTTGGGCCACACAACTTCTAATAGATAAAAACCTATATTGAGATAATGTTAAAAAATAAAATGTTATTAGAAGATTATTATAGTGAGAATGGACCGAATGTAAAACCCATTTTTATATTCATGATTGTGACCTGTGGAGTAGAGATGGCTAGGGATGGAAAAATTTGGCATCAGATTTGTCATTTACCAGGACCTCAAAAGGTAAGAGTTTTTCTTTGGCTAGATTTTTCAAATAGGTCCTTACTAATGAGAGTAGAGCAAGAAGGCATCTCACTACTGATGCTAAATGTAAAGTTCATGTATATAATTATGAGAATAAGTTCATGTAAAACCCATTTTTATATTCATGATTGTGACCTGTGGAGTAGAGATGGCTAGGGATGGAAAAATTTGGCATCAGATTTGTCATTTACCAGGACCTCAAAAGGTAAGAGTTTTTCTTTGGCCAGATCTTTTAAATAGGTCCTTACTAATGAGAGTAGAGCAAGAAGGCATCTCACTACTGATGCTAAATGTAAAGTTCATGTATATAATTATGAGAATAAGTGATTAATAATTATTAAAAATTTGAATATCATTATAATGATAAGCTCACGATTTATGTATGTATTTAAAGGCATTTTGTATGGCTTTGAGACATGTATATTGACTTGAAAATATGGTATATGTTTGAAATGAATTCGATTGAACTTTGAGATATGATTCGTATATTTGGTGTGACTAATAAATTAAGTTTAATATTTAATTAGCAATATGTTATAAATATTTGCGAATATGCCCTATGTGATTATGTGAATGTACGAAAGTTGTATTTTCTTTGATAATGCCTCGTAACCCTAATCCCGTGACAGATATGGGTTTGGTGTTACTGAATAGCTCACAAAATTTTACGTGGAAACCTTTTCGAGGAAAAATCACGAGCGAGGAGAGAAGAAAATTCACTATGTCGAATTCGAATGATATAACAGGAGAGAAGATTACGTCTATTTATAGGTTTAAAAAATTTTATTCTAATCAAAGTAAAATGGAAGTAATGCAATAAGATTAAAACACCTTATTCTAATCAACATAAAATAAAGGAAGTAAACTTCATACGGATTTCACTTGTACAGCCTGTACTGTACCTCTATCTTACCACTTGTATTTTCTTTTTAATGGGAATTTGGGTCACACAACTTCTAATAGATAAAAACCTATATTGAGATAATGTTAAAAAATAAAATGTTATTAGAAGATTATTATAGTGAGAATGGACCGAATGTAAAACCCATTTTTATATTCATGATTGTGACTGTGGAGTAGAGATGGCTAGGGATGGAAAAATTTGGCATCAGATTTGTCATTTACCAGGACCTCAAAAGGTAAGACTTTTTCTTTGGCTAGATTTTTTAAATAGGTCCTTACTAATGAGAGTAGAGCAAGAAGGCATCTCACTACTGATGCTAAATGTAAAGTTCATGTATATAATTATGAGAATAAGTTCATGTAAAACCCATTTTTATATTCATGATTGTGACCTGTGGAGTAGAGATGGCTAGGGATGGAAAAATTTGGCATCGATTTGTCATTTACCGGGACCTCAAAAGGTAAGAGTTTTTCTTTGGCTAGATTTTTAAATAGGTCCTTACTAATGAGAGTAGAGCAAGAAGGCATCTCACTCATCGATGCTAAATGTAAAGTTCATGTATATAATTATGAGAATAAGTTCATGTAAAACCCATTTTTATATTCATGATTGTGACTGTGGAGTAGAGATGGCTAGGGATGGAAAAATTTGGCATCAGATTTGTCATTTACGGGACCTCAAAAGGTAAGAGTTTTTCTTTGGCGGATCTTTTAAATAGGTCCTTACTAATGAGAGTAGAGCAAGAAGGCATCTCATCTCTTGATGCTAAATGTAAAGTTCATGTATATAATTATGAGAATAAGTTCATGTAAAACCCATTTTTATATTCATGATTGTGACTGTGGAGTAGAGATGGCTAGGGATGGAAAAATTTGGCATCGATTTGTCATTTACTGGGACCTCAAAAGGTAAGAGTTTTTCTTTGGCGGATCTTTTAAATAGGTCCTTACTAATGAGAGTAGAGCAAGAAGGCATCTCACTACTGATGCTAAATGTAAAGTTCATGTATATAATTATGAGAATAAGTGATTAATAATCATTAAAAATTTGAATATCATTATAATGATAAGCTCACGATTTATGTATGTATTTAAAGGCATTTTGTATGGCTTTGAGACATGTATATTGACTTGAAAATATGGTATATGTTTGAAATGAATTCGATTGAACTTTGAGATATGATTCGTATATTTGGTGTGACTAATAAATTAAGTTTAATATTTAATTAGCAATATGTTATATATATTTGCGAATATGCCCTATGTGATTATGTGAATGTACGAAAGTTGTATTTTCTTTGATAATGCCTCGTAACCCTAATCCGGCGACAGATATGGGTTAGGGTGTTACAGAATAGCTCACAAAATTTTACGTGGAAACCTTTTCGAGGAAAAATCACGAGCAGAGGAGAAGAAAATTCACTGTGTCGAATTCGAATGATATAACAGGAGAGAAGATTACGTCTATTTATAGGTTTAAAAAATTTTATTCTAATCAAAGTAAAATGGAAGTAATGCAATAAGATTAAAACACCTTATTCTAATCAACATAAAATAAAGGAAGTAAACTTCTATACGGATTTCACTTGTATAGCCTGTACTGTACCTCTATCTTACCACTTGTATTTTCTTTTTAATAGGAATTTGGGTCACACAACTTCTAATAGATAAAAACCTATATTGAGATAATGTTAAAAAATAAAATGTTATTAGAAGATTATTATAGTGAGAATGGACCGAATGTAAAACCCATTTTTATATTCATGATTGTGACCTGTGGAGTAGAGATGGCTAGGGATGGAAAAATTTGGCATCAGATTTGTCATTTACCAGGACCTCAAAAGGTAAGAGTTTTTCTTTGGCTAGATTTTTTAAATAGGTCCTTACTAATGAGAGTAGAGCAAGAAGGCATCTCACTACTGATGCTAAATGTAAAGTTTATGGACACTTGATAGAGAGCATTAGAGACGTCCTGCGATTATGCACACCAATGTGGGTACATGGTTTACGGTAATCAAGCAGGATAAAAGACAAGAATTCTTCACTATTAGACCCAGCCTAGACGTTATGGTCAAATCTGGCAATGTCACATGGTAGTGCTTTAGAAAACGTAATTACAATAAAGCCATTTTCAATGTTATAGGTTACCGTCAAAACGTCTTGTTCATTCATTCATTTACCATTTTCAAAACATTGTACGTTACGGAAGCTTTTAAAATACTTGGCGAATTCGTGTATATTTTGATAAACATTTGTTGTTTTTTTTTTTTGAAAACTCGCGTCTTATCCTACTATTAGCAGTTATAAATAAAGATAAAAATCCCAGATTAAAGTAAAACCCATAAAGGCCATTTACAGTAAAACTTTCCCCAGAAAAAATCAAAATCATAAATGAAAATAAGAAACCGTAAAAGTCCAGAACCGTGGTCATCGCCAAGTCCTCCGCTGCACCAATCCGTCTAATGCTGGGGATTACCTGAATCGGTGAGTTTTCGCAACTCAGTGTGTAATCCTCTCGGAAAACATGCACACGACATAATATCAGAAAACAGACATAAATTCACAGTTCGGGTCTGAGCCCATTACAGAAACGGTGTGGACATTAGCCCACTCAGATACAAAATCAGATATATTCTAGGGCCTTAGCCTGTTTCAGACATAAAATGCATATCAGAACAGAATAGCAGAGTCCTACCCACCAGCCTTTACACACCAACTCCGTCCAACCCTACACACCATGTGGGGATAAAATCAACCCACCTATCCCTACACACCATGATGTACCGAATGCGGCACATGATCAGTAATTTACAGCTGAGCTGCTAGTTATCAGGCTTAAGAGCCTTTCAAACACTTCCTCTAGTAAATCATCAACCCACCCCGATGCAATGCAACATACATAAAATGTCATGCTATTATGCAAATACAGTTCATGCATTTAGATCAGTATACATGCTAAGTGTAACATGTTCAGTACAGATTTCACATAATCAAATCACATAACTACGGGTCTAAGTACTGCTTACTGACCCTTCATTAGGTTCACAGTCGACTTGGGCGACCCGTGCAACCTTTCGAAACATTTCATAAAAATGGGCTCACATGCCCATGTGGGTCTACACGCCCTTGTGTCCCACATGGCCCAAATTGACCTTGGTCGTGTGGATCACACTGCCTGGCCCAGAGTCCCACACGCCCGTGTGGTTCACCCGTGTGGCCCACACGACCCAATTGGTTGAGCCTGTGTCTCGCACATAGCTTTGTTCGGCCATCACATGGTCGTGTCAACTGCGCACGGCCTGGCTCGTCAATCACACGGCCGTGTGGTGACTTACAGTCTTGCACACGGCCTACCACACGGGCGAGCACACGCCCGTGTGGCATCGACAGTGAGGTTTTTGACTTTCATCGAAACCCCATTTTCTGCATTTCCTGGTACACACCTGGTTCGATTTCGACGCCTAACCACTCCCGAGCACTCCAAAACTTATATTCGACAATTGAAAGCCCAATTTAAGTCACTTAATCCAAGTTGTTATGAATAGGAAATTTCTTGAAACTTACCGACAACCTTACCTTTAACGAGTAACGATGATTTCCCACTGCTAAAACCCCGAAAAGCAGTCCATAACTCATTGATTGTCCCTTAATCAGAAAGCAAACCTTTAATACTCCATTACTACACCAAAAGAAAAACATAACGTACCTCTTGAATTACCGAATACACACTAACCGCATGGATATGTGTTGTCGATGAGAAAGGGGAAACAAAATGAAATCGAGGTGGAAGGGAAAGATGAAAAAAAATGCCGGCAAGCTAGGGAAAATAGAATGGAATGGCAGAGAAATTGGGGAAAAAAGAGAATGCCAAAGTTTGTTTTTGTTAGGGAGAGGAAAACTGAATAGATTTTCTGATATTCCCCCTATCATCTCCCCAAATTTCTCCTTACTATCAGGTTTTTAGTCCAACACAAACACTGGGGACGTGACAGGCAAAAATAATGCTCACGTACGGATTCGAACTCCAAACCTCCAACAACCTCAACACTCCACTTAGCCACCAGACCAGTAGGCACATTCTGTTAATTACTAACACCTTTTTACTTATAAGCTTACTAACCAGAGATAGGGTTTATTCATAAAAATACCAAAAAATTGCCAAAGCTTAGACTTGAACTTAGGACCTCTCACACACACCCAGAACACATAACGACTAAAGCAGATACACAATTGTGTCTCAAATACACGAAAACAATTATAAAAATATTGGGGCTTTACAACTCTACCCCTCTAAGAGAAAATTTCGTCCTCGAAATTTTACCTGATCAAAAGAGGTGAGGATACTGCTGCCGCATTGAATCCTCTAGCTCCCAAGTGGCCTCCTTAGTGCTATGATTCTGCCATAGCACCTTCACTAAGGGGATAGATTTCCTCTGCAGAACCTTAATGTTGCAGATTTCCTCTGCAGAACCTTAATGTTACGCTCCAGAATCTGAACCAGCTCCTGCTCTAATGTCAGATCTGGTCTAACCTCAATATCCATAATAGGAACAACATGCGTGGGATCAGAGCGATAGCATCTCAACATTGAGACGTGGAACACATCATGCATACGATCCAACTTCGGAGGAAGCTCCAACTGATATGCAACTAGCCCCACTCGTTTCAGAATACGGTACGACCCAATAAACCGAGGGCTCAGCTTACCCTTGCGGCTGAACCTCAAGACCTTCTTCCATGGCGAGACTTTAAGAAAAACTATGTCCCCACAAAATACTCATTATCCTTTCTCCTCAAATCAGCATAGGACTTCTACCTATTAGATGCTGCTTTTAGTCAATCTCGAATCAATCGGACCTTATCTTCAGTTTCAGAAACCAATTCCGGACCCAGAACACTTCGCTCCCCCAACTCAGTCCAACATAAGGGAGTGCGACACTTACGGCTATACAAGGCCTCGTACGGTGCCATCTGGATGCTAGACTGATAGCTGCTGTTATAGGCGAACTCTGCCAACGGCAAGTACTCCTCCCAACTGCCTCTGAAATCTATAACACAACTCTTCAACATATCCTCCAGTACTTGAATCACCCTCTCCGACTGACCATCTGCCTGAGGATGGAAAGTAGTACTATAGTCCAACCTTGAACCTAGAGCTTCGTGCAATTTCTTCTAGAACTGAGACATGAAGTGAGGGTCCCTATCAGATATGATCAAGACAGGTACCCCTATAGTCTTACTATCTCAGATACATACAGTTTAGCCAGCTTCTAAAGAGAAAAGTCTATTCTTACTAGAATAAAATGAGTAGACTTGGTCAATCGATCCACGATGACCCAGACAGAATCCTTCTTAGTAGGTGTTAAAGGTAACTCACTAACGAAACTCCCATTTCCACATCGAAATCTTCACTGGCTGCAACAACCCCGAAAGCAACTGATGCTCAGCCTTAACCTGCTGACAGGTTTAATAGCCAGTAATGAAATCCGTAACTTCACACTTCAACCATGGCCACCAGTATAACTCTCGTAAATCTCGATACATTTTATTCCCGTTGGGATGCATAGCGTAAGGGCAGCTATGCGCTTCCCTCAAAATCAACTGTCTCAAATCCTCATCATTCGGTACACAGATCTAACCGCAAAAAGAAAGTACTTCGTCACTATAAATCCTAAAATTAGTAGAATCCTCATTCTCAGCCTGATGGAACAACAACTCAAGCAATTTATCTCCCATTTGTTTACCTCTAATCTAATCAATCCATATAGGCTTAACCTGAAGTTTCGCTAACAGACTCCCATCGTCGAATAAACTGAGTCGAGCAAACATTGCTCTTAGATCGGTCATAGCCCTACGGCTCAAAGCACCTACCACCACATTAGCCTTACCAGGATGGTACTCGATGGTGTAGTCGTAATCCTTAAGCAGTTCAACCCATCTACGTTGCCTAAGGTTTAAGTCCTTCTAAGTGAAGAGATACTTGAGGCTCTTGTGATTAGTGTAGATAGTACACTTCTCACCGTATAGATAATGCCTCCAGATTTTCAGAGTGAAGATTACCTTTGCCAACTCTAAATCGTGCGTCGGATAGTTAGCCTCATGCATCTTGAGCTGACGTGACGCATAAGCTACCACCTTACTATCCTGCATCAGTATGCAACCCAAACCCACATGCGACGCATCACTATGTACAACAAAATCCTTCCCAAATTCAAGCTGTATCAAAACTGGAGCCTGCGTCAAAACAGATTTGAGCTTCTCGAAGCTCTCTTATTGCTTATCAGTCCAGACAAAGGGAACTCCCTTACGCAGAAGCTTGGTCAATGGTGCTACGATCAAAGAGAACACTTTTACAAAGCGTCGATAATAACCCACTAGCCCCAGAAAGCTGCAGATTTTGGACACATTCTTCGGCTGTTTCCACTCCAACATAGCCTCAATCTTATAAGGGTCAAACATGAATCCCTTTTGCAGAAACTACATGCCCCAGAAAGGCTACTTCTCAAAGCCAGAATTCACACTTATTGAACTTCGTATACAACTATTTCTTGCAAAGCGTCTGTAATACCATCCGGAGATGCTCATCATGCTCGTCCTCAGTCTTGGAGTATACTAAGATATCATCAATGAACACCACCACAAATTGGTTCAGATAAAGTTGGAACACATGGTTCATCAAATCCATGAATGCTACTAGTGCATTGGTCAACCCAAAAGGCATAACCAGGAACTCGTAATGTCCATGCCAAGTTCTAAATGTTGTCTTATGCACATCAGCCTTTTTAACCTTTAGTTAATGATATCTTGATCATAGATCAATCTTGGAGAACACAGAAGCCCTTCAGAACTAGTCAAAAAGATCATTTATTCTCGGTAATGGGTATCTGTTTTTTATTGTTAGCTTGTTCAACTACCGGTAGTCGATACAGATCCTTATTTTCCATCTTTCTTCTTCACAAAAAACACCAGTGCTCCCCATAAAGACACACTGGGACGAATGAACCCTCGATCTAATAGTTCTTGAATTTGAGCCTTAAGCTCCACAAGCTCCTTCAGTGCCATTCTATAAGGGGCGATGGACACCGGAGCTGTACAAAGAAAGAGCTCAATCCCAAAATCTACCTCTCGGCTCGGAGGTAGACCTGGTAGTTCCTCAGTAAAAACATCCGAAAAGTCTCTTACGGTTCTGATGTCCTTAATCGAAAAGTCCCCAGAATCAGAAACACTGACATAGGCCAAGAATGCCTCACATCCCTCCTGTACCAACTTTTCTACCACCAACGCATAAATCACATTAGTCAGGTAGTGTTGACGTTCCCCAGTCACCACTACCTCGTTGTCCTCCTTGGTTCTCAAAACCACCATTTTTTTCGCACAGTCTGGACTTACTCGGTACTTGACTAGCCAATCTATTCCCAGAATCAAATAAAACTCCCCGAATGGAAGCTCCATCAGATCAGCCAAAAATATTGTCCCTTGAACCTCTAACGGGACGTCTCTATATAGTTTAGTAACCGAAATAGATTGCCTCAAAGGACTCACAACAGTTAACTCGCTCGAAAAACTATCAATCGGAATCCCTAAAGTTTCAGACACAACACTAGCTACATATGAGTGTGTAGAGCCTATGTCTATCAATGCCAAATAACATAAATTATAAATAAAAAATGTACCTGTGATGACGTCCTGAGTATCTCAGTTCTCACGGCGACGGGCAGCATAAACCAGTGTAGCCTGCTTCGCCTCAGTCAGTCCAGCCCCTCTGCCCGTTGCTCTCTGAACTCAACCCATGCCATTACCACCCTGGCCTGACCTTGGCCCCTAGGTGGCTACTGAACTACTCCCAGTGGCTACGCAGTAAGGGTACCCGTAGCTTGCACCTGATCAGTTCATAGCAGACAATCTTTGACACGATGCTCAGTAGAGCCATATTTTAAACAAGCCCCAGTAGTCCTCAAACACTCGCTTTGATGGCGTCTACCATAATGTCCGCAAAGCGCCACCCCAGTAGGTGCAACAGAAGGCCCAACTCTCACTGACCCATCAGACCTGGCCTTCTACTTAGGCCTCATCACAAAATTTGAAGGCTCCGATTCCCTTTTATTCTTTCCTTTCTTGCGGTTTTGGCACTCAGCGCGCTTAACCTCCTCGGCGATCTTCGCCTTCTCAACCAATGCAGCAAACTCATGCTCTCTCTGCGGAACTATCAGAACTCGCAAACTATCCCTAAGTCCATCCTCAAACCAGACGCAACTCTCATACTCGATCACCACCATGTCTCGGGCATACCGACTCAATCTCAGGAACTCAGCAAAATACTCGACCACTGATCGGTCTCCCTAGGTGAGATTAAGGAACTCACACCTCCTAACATCAATCTAACTGGCTCTCACATACTTGCTCTGGAAAGCCCTCTTGAAGTAATTCCAAGTCATTCGATCGGGTTGAGTGCCCTCCTTAACCGTTAGCCACCACTGGTAAGCTTTGTCGCAAAGTAGAGAAACAACCCCTTTAAGCTTCTGTTCCGCGGAAAAATCCAAGTCATCCATAATTATTTTTGTGTCCTCCATTCAATATTCGGCCATATTAGGGGCGATTCCACTGACACCCCTGAATAGTTTTGCCCCATTGGACCGAAGTCATTCTGTAACCAACCCTCGGTCCCCAGATCCAGTGTTGGGGCCAGCTACCCTCTCCAATATTCTCAGTATGGCCTGAGACAGTGCGTCATCCCCAGTTGCACGATCATGTGACCCAGTCTTCGTAACTGGTGAGACCGGTGTCTCGCTCGCATCCAGATTGGGCAGATTTCCAGATGATGAGGATCCAGCTCGAGCCCTTCTACGGCCTCTACCACGGCCTCTAGTACCCCGTGCATCGATACCTCGTGCGCTCATCGTAAATTTAGAGTTTATTTGTATTAACAGGTTTATGCATTAGTTACAGTTCTGATATTTATTAATAGATATTTTATGTAGAACAGTATCATAAGTTCAGAGTTCATTATCGCGAATCCTAGTCTCATTACGATTTTCGATTTCGCTATAGTTTTTAGTTTACACTACCTATAGTGTTTCAGTACAGTATACTACCAATTGGTTGTTTCAAGTATGCAAGTAGTATTTTCATACAAATTTAAACAGAGTTCAGAACACTTACAGGATCGGTGTCGGAGACTCGGTATACCATATACTCATTCCAAAAATATTTTAAATCACTTAAAATTATTTCATAAAAACTAATTTTTAAAACCGAAATCCACAGTCGAGTTGTACAACTTGGCTCTGATACCACTAAATATAATATCCCAAATCCGGCCTAGAGGTTATGGCCGAATCTGGCGATGTCACATGATAGTGCTTTAGAAAACGTAATTACAATAAAGCCATTTTCAATGTCATAGGTTACCGTCAAAACGTCTCGTTTATTCATTTATTTACCATTTTTAAAACATTGTACATTGCGAAAGCTTTTAAAATACTTGGTGAATTCGTGTATATTTTGATAAATATTTATTTATTTTGAAAACTCGCGTCTTATCCTACTGGTAGTTGTTATAAATAAAGATAAAAATCTCAAATTAAAGTAAAACGCATAAAGGTCATTTACAGTAGTTTCCCCGGATAAAATTAAAATCATAAATGAAAATAAGAAACCGTAAAAGTCCAGAACCGTGGTTACCGCTGAGTCCTCTGCTACACCGATCCGTCTAATGCTGGGGATTACCTGAATTGATGAGTTTTCGTAAATCAGTGTTTAATCCTCTTAGAAAACATGCACACGACATAATATCAGAAAACAGACATAAATTCACAGTTCGGGTATGAGCCCATTACAGAAACGGTGTGGACATTAGCCCACTCAGATACAGAATCAGATACATTCTAGGGCCTTAGCCCATTTCAGACATAAAATACAGATCAGAACAGAATAGCAGAGTCCTACCTATCAGCCTCTACACACTAACTCCGTCCAACCCTACACACCATGTGGGGATAAAATCAACCCACCCATCCCTACACACCATGATGTACCGAATGCTGCACGTAATAAGAAATTTGCAGCTGAGCTGCTAGATATCAGGCTTAAGAGCCTTTCAGACACTTCCTCCAGTAAATCATCAACCCACCCCGATGCAATGCAACATACATAAAATGTCATGCTATTATGCAAATACAGTTCATGCATTTAGATCAGTATACATGCTAAGTGTAACATGTTCAGTACAGATTTCACATAATCAAATCACATAACTATGGGTCTAAGTACTCCTTACCGACCCTTCATTAGGTTCACAGTTGACTTTGGTGACCCGTGCAACCTTTCAGAAAATTTCATAAAAATGGGCTCACACGCCCATGTGGACCCACACGCTTGTGTGGCCCACACGGCCCAAATTGGCCCTGGCCATGTGGATCACACGGCCTGTGTAACACCCCTTACCCGTATTCAACGCTGGAATAGGGTACGAGGCATTACCGGAATTACAAATTTATTTATCAGACATTTTATTTTAATTCAATATTTATATTTGAAACCAATCAAAATCAAACATATGGCCCCTTAAAGATATTCATTTTTCTCGTCATGTCTTACTTGAATTTATTACTCGTTTCATCATACTTAATTACCTTGTATTAACATATTAAAGATAATCACATATTTTCATGTCATGATAAATATCATTCACTTGCCGTTTCTTCATAAACATAAAAGCAGTTAATTTATCATATCAATATTTCACGTACATCATCAACTCATATTTTCTTATATCATATAATTAAGTTACACGAACTTACTCAAGCTAAATCAAATCAGAGAAATATCAAAATTCGGGGTCATTTTGGTAATTTTCTATTTTCATCGATTTTTCAATCGATCTTAATCTAAATTACTAATTTCATTCAATTTTGCAATTTTAAATAATAAAATAATCTATTTCATGCAAATTGGACATTTCTACATTTTTACAAAATTAATCATAAAGTTTTACTTTTATTCAATTTAGTCCTTGAGTCTAAAACATTTCAAATTAGCCATACTACCTAAATATTCATACATATTTTCCTCCTCCTCCTCTCCATTCCACATCCTTAATGTATATAACATGCTATAAGTAACATTGTCAATAATTTCATTAATTACTCATAAGTATATTCAAAACTGTCTATTTGAGTTATAGTCACTAAATTATTTATTTCCGGAGCTACAGAACTCCAAATGAAGCACCGTTAATTTTTACTGAAATTAGACTCACATATATTCATACCATAAAATTTCCAGAATTTTTAGCCTAGCCAATTAGTACAGTTTATTCATCAAAGTCACCCCTGTTCTGCTGTCTGGCAGTTCTGACCCTTCTTCACTAAAAATTAATTATCTCCTCATACACAATTCATATGATGTTCTCGTTTATTTCTATTGAAAATAGACTCATTCAGAATTCTAGACATATAAACTTAAGCCCCTAATTATTTTTTCTCAAATTTTTATGATTTTCCAAAGTCAGAACAGGGATCCCGAAATCCCTTTAAACCAGTCTTACAAAAATATAAATATCTCAAATTACAGAATTTCTTTGCTTTCCTTGTTTCTTTCATATGAAAGTAGACTCAATAAGCTTTAATTTCATATATCATTCAGCTTCTATTTCAACTTCTACGATTTTTGGTGATTTTTCAAAGTTACTCTACTGCTGCTGTCCAAAACAGTTTTGTTATAGCTTATTTTACAATTAAATCCTTTACCCAATTCTAACTTCAAATTCTTTCAATTAAACCACTAATTCATCTTTTGTTCATCATATGCTATATTCAACAGCTTTAAAACTTCAAAAACTTCAACTTAAATTCATCAAAACTTTGTTCTAAAACTTATAAAGCATCAAAATTAAAAGAGAAGGACTAAATTAACTTACCAATTAAACTTCCAAGCTTCAAACCATCAATTTCTCCTTTTTCTTTCTTTCCCTTTTTCTTCCCTTGCTTTCGTCTTGTTCTCTGTTTTTTTCTGGTATTCTCCCCTTTTTTTCTTTTGTTTTTGTTTGTATATATATATAATAATATAATAATATAATAATATAATATAATATTAATATATAATATAATAACATACTTTAAAAAATCTCAGATTTTTCATACTTAACCGCCTCAACTTTACAAAATGGTATAATTACCATTTTGGTCCTTCATAATTTTTTTAATCTATAATTCAACTTTTACACCTTTTTCAATTTAGTCCTTTTCATTTAATTACATATCCAAACGTTAAAATTTCTAAACTAAACTTTAATAATAACTTATGACACTCCATAAATATTTTTAGAAATATTTATGGCTCACTTTATGAATTCGAGCTCTCAATACCTTGTTTTTGGCCCAATTTTTCTAATTAATTCTTTTAGTTCACAAAATTCACTAATTTTAAAATATTTCCAAAATCACACTTAACTTATAATTATCGATTAACAAAGTTTTCTAACTTTTCGTCGATTTAGAAATCTCAAATCACTTTGTTCGACACTATTGAAATTGGGTCATTACAACTCTTTCCCCACAAAAAATTTCGTCCTCGAAATTTCCTTGTTATTTTGATCATGAACTTCATTATTTCTATAATTCTATAGCTCCTTTGTACACATATTTATCTAGTTTATTATTTATATCCATTCTATATCCCTTTCAGTTTGCAATTTATTTTTAATTCAATATTGCGAACATACTTTATAACAAAAATTACTTACTTTTTTTTTTTTTTATAAGAGGTCCAATAGATTAAACAGAACACTTAGGATATATGAAACAAATATAGAAGTGTATTATTATGTACTATTAATCAGATAGCATTTGATGAGTACCAACATGTTATTATCAGAGAATGCTACTGAGTCCCTTAATGGTATACCACAAATATCTTAGTAGATCTAATCTCATTTATTTGGGAAAATTACATTATACACGCATGTCACTTTTACAATTTTAACATAATGCTTTTACATACTTTACAATTTAACCATTGTACTAAAAACGTGTATGTTTATATCTTTTCTTTCTTTAATATATGTAACATATTTCAAGATTTACTAGTCATTCTTAATTTACTAATAATTCTTATTATGTGCTTCACATATCATTTTTTTTTTAATTTCAATTTTACTTCAATTTATTCACAACTAAATTTAATTTCACTTTCTTATTAATATACAATTCAATACTAATATTTATCCATCACTTAATTCAATTTCCATTCAATTCAACAATAACACTTACCTCATACTTCACTTGTTGTATGCATAATTTAAATTTAACATTAAATAATAGACATCAAACATGTAACAATATAAGTCATATGTGTTAATTTATACTTTAATTTCATACCTCAACAATAGTCTTTCATCAAATAGCCTCATATACCATCTACATTATCTTTAATCAATTCATAAACCTTTGGTTCAAGCTTTCAATCTCATATCTCAATTTCAATTTACATTTCAATTCCTAATTCCACTTTTCCACACCTTCAATAATTCAACCGATCAAATTCAATTGATTTTCTCATTTCGTTTATTCAACAGATTTCAATAATAATAATTTGATGTTTCAACAAATTTATGAACCTTAAGTTCATACTTCAATTCTCACATTTCAATTCGATTCACAATTCAACTCATAATTTCTTACTCATATTTTTAATAGTTCAATCGATTAAATTTATTTAGTTTTTCTCATTTCAGTTATTCACCCTATTAACAATCCGGAGTTTGGCGGATACACAGATTCCAACCCAAACACACCAAGATGCGGCACAATGTGCCTTAACGGTACATAGTATACAATACACAAAGTGTCGAATCGATAATATGATAATAATAATGATGAGTCGGCACATAAGTGCTCGATCGATGTTTCGGCAAAGACCCGTACTCTTCCATATCCTATGGCATGCCAATTATATCCGACTAGTCCGACAAGTTAATAGGGAAATCAATTCTCATTTTAATTTCACTTAATATTCATATCTACCCCTATCAACAAGACTCGGACTTTGGCGGATACGCGGATCCAACCAAACACACACGATTGGCACCCAGTGCCTCATCGGATAGTTCGAAGCAATATAGTGACACCCAGTGTCTCATCGGCCTAGCCGAAGTAAAGTGGTACCCAGTACCTTATTGAATCTATCCGAAATAAATAATATGACACCCAGTGTCTCATCGACTCAAGGTCGAAGAATCCCTGAACACTTCCAATCCTATGGCATGCCATTTGTATCCAATCTAGCCCGATAAGTTAATAGGGTATTCAAATCATCATTTATTTTTTTTCTATTTCAAATTCACTTTTCCATTTTCTAATCAGTATACAATTTAGTGATTGACTTTGTTCTCATTTCACTTTCTTAGCCCAAAGTAGACTTTATAGAACACACCGGATATACGGAACAAATACAGAGGTGCATTATGATGATGCAGTGAACAGAGAGCACCAATGTGTCGATAATCGAGAGAGCACCAGTGTGCTAATATCAGAGAGCACCAATGTGCTAATATCGGAGAGCACCAATGTGCTAATATCAGAGAGCACTGACGTGCTAATATCATAGAGAAACACCAGTGTGCTAATATCGAGAGAGCACCAATGTGCTAATATCAGAGAGCACTGACGTGCTAATATCGGAGAGCACCAATGTGCTAATATCAGAGAGCACTGACGTGCTAATATCAGAGAGCACCAATGTGCTAATATCGGAGAGCACCAATGTGCTAATATCGAGAGCACCGACGTGCTAATATCGCGAGAGAGCGCGCTAAGTTCCTTAATATCCGGTAGTTCTAAATTTCGTCTACTTGGGCATTAAAGTTTGGATCTCATATATTTAAATAATTCACATAAATATTTCAAAGAAGATAAATAACAAAAATTTAAAATTCTTGTAGTACTTACAACAAAAAGGTTGAAATGATATATGTTATTCTTCCTTCACTCCTTAACCTTCTCTTTTCCTTTTCCCTCAATTCGGTCCTCTCCTTTCTTTTTCAAATTAATTTCATATAAACATATAACATTTATATGTAAAAAAATAATCAAATAAACTATGTAAAAAAATAATCAAATAAACTTTCTGTATTATTTAATAAAATAATCATGTATAATATATTTTTATTCAATTCGTATTTTTAATTTATTGTCTAATCAAATTTAAAATCACTAATTACTTTCAATCAATATACATTTCAATTACTCACATATTTTCTTTATTTAATTTAATTTGATTCAATTCAAATCACTTTTAGTTTCCTATTAATATACCTTCAAATATTCACATAGTTCATAATTTAGTTACGTAATTTAAATAAATTTTAATTTTCAATTCATTCTATTTTCACTTCTTATTTCGATCGGTTTCATAGTATTGCAGTAATTCATTACATCAATAATTTCATAGTTTAACATAATACATATAACAATATTTAGTAACTTCACAATTCAATTCAAGTACTAAAATAATATTCAATATTCCATAATTGATTCGATATCAGTCTCAATTTTCAAAGATCCAATCTTAAATTTATCATTTTACTAAATACTTACCTTAAAATACTTACCACACATAATTAATAAATTACACATAATAGTAATACAAATATCATCAAAGTTGGAACATATCACATTATCTCAAGTTATATATTAATAATGGCATATATTTCTAGACTTCACATATACTACGTTTGGTCCGAGAACCGACTAAACCTAAGCTCGATACCACTAAATGTAACACCCCTTACCCGTATTCAACATTTGGAATAGGTAGTGCGAGGCATTACAGGAATTACAAATTTATTTATCGGACATTTTATTTTAATTCAATATTTATATTTGAAACCAATCAAAATCAAACATATGGCCCCTTAAAGATATTCATTTTTCTCGTCATGTCTTACTTGAATTTATTACTCGTTTCATCATACTTAATTACCTTGTATTAACATATTAAAGATAATCACATATTTTCATGTCATGATAAATATCATTCACTTGCCGTTTCTTCATAAACATAAAACAGTTAATTTATCATATCAATATTTCACGTACTCATCAACTCATATTTTCTTATATCATATAATTAAGTTACACGAACTTTACAGCTAAATCAAATCTGTAGAAATATCAAAATTCAGGGTCATTTTGGTAATTTTCTATTTTCATCGATTTTTCAATCGATCTTAATCTAAATTACTAATTTCATTCAATTTTGCAATTTTAAATAATAAAATAATCTATTTCATGCAAATTGGACATTTCTACATTTTTACAAAATTAATCATAAAGTTTTACTTTTATTCAATTTAGTCCTTGAGTCTAAAACATTTCAAATTAGCCATACTACCTAAATATTCATACATATTTTCCTCCTCCTCCTCTCCATTCCACATCCTTAATGTATATAACATGCTATAAGTAACATTGTCAATAATTTCATTAATTACTCATAAGTATATTCAAAACTGTCTATTTGAGTTATAGTCACTAAATTATTTATTTCCGGAGCTACAGAACTCCAAATGAAGCACCGTTAATTTTTACTGAAACTAGACTCACATATATTCATACCATAAAATTTCCAGAATTTTTAGCCTAGCCAATTAGTACAGTTTATTCATCAAAGTCACCCCTGTTCTGCTGTCTGGCAGTTCTGACCCTTCTTCACTAAAAATTAATTATCTCCTCATACACAATTCATATGATGTTCTCGTTTATTTCTATTGAAAATAGACTCATTCAGAATTCTAGACATATAAACTTAAGCCCTAATTATTTTTCTCCAAATTTTTATGATTTTCCAAAGTCAGAACAGGGGATCCTGAAATCCCTTTAAACCAGTCTTACAAAAATATAAATATCTCAAATTACAGAATTCCTTTGCTTTCCTTGTTTCTTTCATATGAAAGTAGACTCAATAAGCTTTAATTTCATATATCATTCAGCTTCTATTTCAACTTCTACGATTTTTGGTGATTTTTCAAAGTTACTCTACTGCTGCTGTCCAAAACAGTTTTGTTATAGCTTATTTTACAATTAAATCCTTTACCCAATTCTAACTTCAAATTCTTTCAATTAAACCACTAATTCATCTTTTGTTCATCATATGCTATATTCAACAGCTTTAAAACTTCAAAAACTTCAACTTAAATTCATCAAAACTTTGTTCTAAAACTTATAAAGCATCAAAATTAAAAGAGAAGGACTAAATTAACTTACCAATTAAACTTCCAAGCTTCAAACCATCAATTTCTCCTTTTCTTTCTTTCCCTTTTTCTTCCCTTGCTTTCGTCTTGTTCTCTGTTTCTTTTTCTGGTATTCTCCTTTTTTTTCTTTTGTTTTTGTTTGTATATATATATAATAATATAATAATATAATAATATAATATAATATTAATATATAATATAATAACATACTTTAAAAATCTCAGATTTTTCATACTTAACCGCCTCAACTTTACAAAATGGTATAATTACCATTTTGGTCCTTCATAATTTTTTTAATCTATAATTCAACTTTTACACCTTTTTCAATTTAGTCCTTTTCATTTAATTACATATCCAAACGTTAAAATTTCTAAACTAAACTTTAATAATAACTTAATGACACTCCATAAATATTTTTAGAAATATTTATGGCTCACTTTATGAATTCGAGCTCTCAATACCTTGTTTTTGGCCCAATTTTTCTAATTAATTCTTTTAGTTCACAAAATTCACTAATTTTAAAATATTTCCAAAATCACACTTAACTTATAATTATCGATTAACAAAGTTTTCTAACTTTTTCGTCAGATTTAGAAATCTCAAATCACTGTTCCGACACTATTGAAATTGGGCTGTTACAGCCTGGCCTAGAATCTCACATGCCTGTGTAGTTCACTAGTGTGGCCCACGCGGCCTAATTGGTCGAGCTTGTATCTCGTACACGGCCTCGCTCAGTCATCATACGACTGTGTCAACTTTGCACGGCCTGGCTCGTCAATCACACGGCCGTGTGGCGACTTACAGTCTTGTACATAGCCTACCACACGGGTGACCAGTGCTCGTGTGGCATCGACAGTAAGGTTTTTAATTTTTGCCAAAACCCTATTTTCTGCATTTCCTTGTACACACTTGGTTCGATTTCGATGCGTAACCACTCCCGAGCACTCCAAAACCTATATTTGACAATTGAAAACCCAATTTCAGTCACTTAATCCAGGTTGTTATGAACAGGAAATTTCCCGAAACTTACCGACAACCTTACATTTAATGAGTAACGATGATTTCCCACTGCTAAAACCCCGAAAAGCAGTCCACAACTCCTTGATTGTCCCTTAATTAGAAAGCAAACCTCTAATACTCCATTACTACACCAAAATGAAACATAACATACCTCTTGACTTACCGAATACACACTAACCGCAGGGATGTGCAGTGTTGATGGGAAAGGGGAAACAAAACAAAATCGAGGTGGAAGGGAAAAATGAAAAAAAGGTAGCAAGCTAGGGAAAAAGGAAGGGAAAGGAAGAGAAATTGGGGAAAAGGAGAATGCCAAAGTTTGTTTTTGTTGGGGAGAGTAAAACTCAACAGATTTTCTGATATTCTCCCTTTTTACTTAGAAGTCTACTAACCAGAGATAGGGTTTTATTCATAAAAATACCAAAAAATTGCCAAAGCTTAAACTTGAACTTAGGATCTCTCACACATACCCAGAACACATGACCACTGAAGCAGATACACAATTGTGTCTCCAATACAAGGAAACAATTATACAAATATTGGGGCGTTACAAATAATGTGTCAGGAATTGCTTCTATAGGGGAATTAATTCGTAACCAGTATGGATTGTTGGGTTTTCAAAAAATATTGGTTGCTGCTCTATTATCAATGCGGAGTTGTGGGGTGCTCTTGATGGGCTTCAATTAGCATGGAATTTAAGGATTAAAAAAATAGTGGTTGAGATGGATAGTACTGAAGCAATTCAGTTGATTCAAACAAATTCAACTAAACAACACATTCTACGGTGCTACGAGCTATAAAGGGTCTCTTACAACTTGATAGGATGATCCAAATTAAACATGTGTTTAGGAAGGGTAACAAGGTAGAAGATGGATTGGCACGAATGGTATCCTCAAGACTGTTAGGCAATCTAATATATATACAACCGTTGGATGAAATTATTCAATTATTGCATGATGATTATTCTGGAATGACTTGAACTCGTCTAGCCTAGTTACAAGTTTTTCTTTCACATTGTACCAAAAAAATGAGAGACTATATTGAAGCAAATATATTAGGGATTGAAATATTCAGTCATTCCTAACCATTTACTTGGGAGGGAAAAAATAATTAAAATACAAAACACAATTTCCAGTGTTGAATTAGTGTTGCAAGCACGAATGTTGACATCTCATCCAATCTCAATCTTATTTTCGGTCTTTTTCTCTTTCAACTTAAAAATTAAAATTAGCTTTGTATTTAATTTTTCACTTTTTAAATTTTTAATATCATTTTTTATTAAATCATCCTAAAATAAATGAAAAAATTAAGGTTTTTTAAATTTATCAGCGTTGCATACACCTGAATAACATATTAACGTTTAATTATTTTTTTAAAATTTAAAAATTCAAAAAATATTAGAAAACTATTTTAAAAATTAGAAATTATTAAAATTTAAAATATATATATTATTTTCAAAATTATAAAAAATAATTAAATGTTTATGTGTTATCTATGTGGCAGTCATCATAATTAGCAAAAGTTAAAATTTTCCATCCATTTTGGAATAATTTGACAAAAAATGTAAATTCAAGTATCAAAAGAGACGAAAAATTAAATAAAATGTTAAAATAATTATTTTTTTATAAAATTTGAGAGCCAAAAAAAAAGATTATGCCCTTATTATTTTGATGGTGGAAGCCAAATATTTGAATTTTTTTTGTGTTGTAAAGCCTCTTGCTCCATTTTTTCTCTCTCACTAATTGCTTCATCACATTTATTTATTAGTAATTTTTTTAATTTAATATTCTATAAATTATTTTATAATTTATATTCAAAATCATAGTTTTAATTTTATGATTTATTTTGGAGACTTTCTTATCCAGTAAGAAACCAGTCATTGCCTTTGAAGCAACCTAGCATGTAACTTTAGATGAATGGTGTGTTCATTATGAATATTGTAATAACCATATTTTGCCCGGGCCTTTAACTAAAACCCAAACCCAGGCCCAAATCCAATAATAATAAATAGTCTATCAAAAATCCATTTTCAAAATTAAACCACTAGAAAAACCCAACAGCCCAAATTGAAATACTAAGCCCAATCTATACGGACTCAAAATCGAAACATTTTAAGAACCCTAGGGTTCCTTACAGTTGGTTGTACACGATGCCTCTTGGCTTGCACGCAAGCCTCAACCATCGCGTCTCGCCTGACAACGTCCACTACGCACACCAACCGACGACCCATGTACCTCGACCGTCGTCATTTCGCATGCCCATCACCTGCAAAGAAGCATGTGCGACAACACCAAAAACAAGAAGAATAGAAAACAACAAAAATAAAACTTGTAAACTGGTTATAAAAACGAAAGCAAAAAACCATTGTAGCTCGGGGGTTTTTCGGTGATTACTGAGAAATCAAAGAACAACAAAAGTTTTAGAAGGTTGATTTCGATTTTACTCCTTTAGTTTCCCCTTTTCTGCATTTAGTCTATTGATTCGTTTGTTTACTCTATTATCTCAGAACAAACTTTTACAAAATCACAATAACAAAACGAAAAGAAAGAAAACTTACCTGAATCGGCGCTCTTCGGTGTCGAAATCCTCTCCTTCTTCCGTGTTGAAATCGGGCTGAAGGAGTGGGTCTTCGAGAAGGGCTTCGGATGGGGTGAAAACCCATTCTCCATGCGTCATTGATTCGTCGATTATGGTGGTAGTTCGACCACTGCCGGTTAGAGAAGCCCAATCAGCAGAAAGGAGTTGAGAGGGAACAAAAAGGGTGGTGGCTACTGGGTTAAAACAAAATGAGGGTTAAAAATGTTTTAAAAAAACAAATTTTAGGGATTCTAAAAAATAAACAAAAGGCGTCGTTGGGCTAGCAGGGTTACCGAATGTTCTCCTCAAAAGGATTATTTGCGCGATTAGCCCCCAATTTTTGAGACGATATTGGATCAAATCCTATTTTACCTTTCTTCCTTTTTTTGCAATTGTGCCCTAGTATTTCTGTTGCGCTTCAATCTAGTCTATGCCCATGTCAGATAAAGCATTACGCGCGAGGGCTGGGAATTTTACCCATTCGGCCCTTGTTGTTTTTGGGCGCGTTTCAACCCGACCCAAAATGACTTTTCCCTTATTTTAAATGTATACCTTAAATGTTAGTCCATTTTTAATTTAGTCCTTAACATGTTTAATGAGTTTAATTATTTATTTATTTTCCTTAAAATTGTGTTATTATTATTACCTTCTTATAACTATTATTTATTCTTCAATACTTATTATTACTACTATGTTTATTATCATTACTTCTTACTATTACCATTATTATTATTATTACCTATTTATTTAAAAGTTTTTGTATATTATTAAGCTTTACGTATATAGTTGATCTTAAATTTTGACATTATCTTAAATTATTCCAAATATTATCTACTTTGTTTCTTTACGTGTTCTTTACTTGCAATCATTTTTGTTAATTTACCCTTATTAAAAATGTTTATGTAATATTATTTTTAAGATTGTTTAATTCATTGTTCCTTGCCTATTAATATTAGTATTTAAATAATGTAAGCCATGTGATTATCGTTCCTGCATGCATTGTGATTTTCTTTATTCGTATTTACTTACCTTTGACATTATCATCAGCACTATTGTTATTTATGTTATCGTTCCATTATTACTGTTATTACTCATGTATGTTAACATTCTAGATTAACAGTTCCGATGTTACGTATTACATGTATTATGCCGAATTCGTGTTGCATTGTCGTTTTTCCGTCGCATAATCCCATCCACATTTTGAATAATGTTTCTTTAAAACATAACCTAATTCTTTATAAATTTCATTCCAAAATAAAAGTTTTCAAAATAATGCAATATTCATCTTGGATTTGAGGATTTAAATTATCGTGTCCTAAAGTATTGGATGTGATCTTTTATTCCTTCGAAACGAGAAATTTTTGATACTCAATTTTTTAAAAAAAATTATAAGATGATCTTGGATTCGAGGATTTAAATTATCATGTCCTAAAGTATTGGATGCGATCTTTTATTCCTTCGGAGCGTGCAAATTTTGGTATTCGATTCGAAAAAGTTATAAGATGATCTTGGATTCGAGGATTTAAATTATCGTGTCCTAAAGTATTGGATGTGATATTTTATTCCTTCGAAACGAGAAAATCTTGGTTCAATTCTAGAAAACTCAAATATTTTCAAAAGAGATTATTTTTTAATTCTTCTTAAAATTTTCAACTTTCGACATTGAGACATTAATTAGTCAATTTGATACCAATTTTGGGCGTGACGAGGGTGTTAACCCTTCCTCGCACGTAACCGGCTCCCGAACCCGTTTTCTCAAATTTCGTAGAGCAAAAATACTATTTTAGTAAATTAAAACGTTTTATTAAAACAAAGGTGATCCGATCACACCAAATAAAGATCGGTGGTGACTCCCCTTTTATTTTCGTTTTCAAAACCCAAAAGTCAATTCCCGCCTTTTCAAAAAGGATGGTTACGACAGCTTGGCGACTCCACTGGGGATACAAAAAGCGAGTTAGGCCGTAAATTGATTATTTTATGTCCTTTGTCGAAAGTTTGAAAATTTGATTTGAAAAATTACGATTCTTTTATTACATTCGCTTGTGTCATCTTGTTTGATTGTGTGGTCGAGTCTCGTATAATATTTTTACATCACTCATCACATTGCATGACCGTTGGGTCACACCCTTTTAAGTGGGAGTGAGAAGCTACTCTTTCGTGAGGTTTTCACCCCCGTGCAAGATAGTGGATCGCTTTCGGGATACATCCGTACCTATGTCTTCGTAAGATTTTCATCTCCGTGCAGCCATAGGGAAATGTGTTCCCCTGAACCGAAATCAGTCTATATGAGCCTATAATGGGTGAGGATCGAGGAATCTGCTGGTTCGGGTACCTTTACTTTAGCACCGAACCACATATAATGAACCTTAAGAACCAACCCTAGATAGAACCTCGTCGAACCTTAGGGGTTAACTGAATAAGCGTTTGATTACTTCTTGCTTATCTTGAGTTTTCGTTCATAGTACTGACTGGTGACATTTTGTTGTAATTGCACGGCACTTCATCATCAAGGTGTTGATTCACGTTCGGGTACTAGATAGAAAAACTTAACATGGAAAAGGGATTTCTTGATAGAGTGGAGGATAATGCGGCTGTTCAAGCCTGGTCTGAAAGGATACAGCGAGAGAAAGGAGATAGTTTGACGATGGGATACGAATCGAGTGTGGGGATTTGCACAGTGTCGGTGTGACTCGTAATAGCCCGCGAATTGAAGGAGATATGGGATTCATGGGGCGACGATATGAAACAACTATTCTACCGTAGATATGGTGATCTACCCTATTTGCTTGATATCAAGGTGGACGAGCGCCTATTCTGGGCTATCACTCAATTTTGGAACCCCGCTTATAGTAGCTTTACTTTCGGGAAAGTGGATATGGTACCTACCATAGAAGAATACATAGCCTTACTCCGTTGCCCAAGTATTCAAGCCGGCAAGGCTTATTCGCGAGCTGTTAATGTGCCGACATTCGTAAGAAAGCTGATGAACATTACAGGGATAAGTAAGCAGTGGGTTACAGCTCGGATCAAGCAAAAAAGGGATTGTATATGCATCCCTTGGAGACATTTGAGGGATCTAATCCTAGCGCATTTTGATGTAAAAAAGAAGGTCGACATTTTCGCCCTAAGCATCTACGGTTTTGTTATCTTTCCCAAAGTGTTAGGATATGTGGAGGAAGCTGTCTCAGACCTATTTGAGAAACTGGATAAAGGAGTCATACCCATCCCTGTAATCTTAACCGAAACATTCCGATCGTTGAACGCTAGTCGAAGAATAGGTGAAGGGAGGTTCATAGGGTGTACACAGCTTTTGCTATCATGGTTTCATAGCCACTTTTGGAAGGTGGAAAAGGTCTCGAACAAAGCTTTTTTCAAGAACTACTCTCCTTTGGAGGAATTAGCAACTACGCCAAGGCGGGATGACCTTTCTGAAGAGAAATGGATAGCAATTCTCTGAAATTTACAAGTAGAAGATGTCAAATGGAGAGCTCCATGGATGATCCCCGACGAGATCTTGTATAGGTGTGGAGAGTTTGATTGGGTCCCTTTACTTGGGATATGTGGAGCTGTTGGGTACGCTCCACTACTCGTAGCGAGGCAGTATCGATAAAGACAGTTCATACCCGCAACGCATGGGCTAGCTCAGTGCGAGTTCTCATACAAAGGCGATAATTATAAGAAGAGAGTTCGTGAGATAACGAGTGCGTGGACCCAAACCCGGTGAATGAAGGGGCTCGCTGCAGGACCAATGACAACCCCCGAATATGACGAGTGGTGGAATGCAAGAATCAATGACAATATTCTGATGTCAAGCCAAAGGGATGCTTTACCGATAAAAGAACATTTACGAGTTGTCCCATCCGAATTAGAGATCATCAGAGGAGATTTCGAGAAAAAGAGTCGAGAATTGGGAAAGAAGATAGAGCAACTAAAGGATGAGAAGATGCAGTTAGGGCTAGAAGTCGACATCTACAAGTTAGAAGTCGAGAAAGTGAGGAAAGGAAAAGACAAGGCCGAAGAAGATCTGAATAGCTTAAAGACGGATTATAAGAAACTACGCACGTCAATCAGAACCGTCGGTTTGGGCAAGATGTCAGAGTAATGGTGGCAAGAAATCAGAGAAGAAAAGACTAGGGCTGACCAGTGGGAAAAGAAATTCCAAGATGCTCGAGTACGTGAGGACATTTTGAAAAAGAATCTGTTGGAAAGTCAAAGTGAGAAAGAATAGTTACGGGCCCGAGCAACAGAACTGGAAAGATCACTGCATCTGTATCGAAATTGCAATTCGGTAAGTGAACTGAGAGCCAGCCAAAGCAAGGTCGAGGAGATAAAAAGAAAGATAGAAGAGCTCAAAACTACATTACAAAACAGTGAATTCCAAGCCGAACTCCTTAATGAATGCTAGAAAGAGCAGTTCCATCATTCTCAAGAACAGGTCAGGAATAGAGATTATGTAATGGGCGGAGTTGTGGCTCAAGTCTGGGAGGTAGCCGATCATTTGCAAACCTTGGCAGCTCGGGCCGATGTATTAAGTCTAATGTAAGAGTCAGGATCTGATCGAGGCCAAAATCTAGCTTGGCTTCTTAAGGAAGTCAAAGATTTAGGTGTTAAAGCGAAGCCGTATGTATAATCATCCACTCTATGCAAAGAAATTTGTTTTCCAGCAAAGTTAATCTAATGGAACTGAATCAAAATCAACACTTTCCTTTCTTTTACGCATTCATGCATTTGCATTGCATTTCATATACTCGCATCGCATCATATCATATGCATTTAAGACCATGGGGAGAGCCGAATGAGCTGAAAATATACAGAAGAGGAAAAAGAGAACCTGGAAGACGAACATCCGTACGGCACTCACGCTAAAACAAAGAAAATGGATCAAAGGCTAGAGCAATTCCAAAAAGAGGTGCAGGACCAGGTGCAAGCACAGGTGCAAGAGCAGCTAGTCAAAGTCCAGTAAGATATGATGGATAAGATGATGGAGTTTCAAAGAAACATGACAGCTCAAATAGCTCAAATGGCCCAACTATTGAATGGATTTATGGAAAAGGGAAAAGGCCGCATGATCATTACTGGAGGAGAGAATGAATGTATTCCCTCAGGTTCTACCCTGCCGCATGTGTCTTCACCGCACGAAGAGTATCCTCAGAGGCCATCCATCACGATTAGGCCTCCACAAGGACAAGCTAATATAGGGTCCCCTATGAATTTCCAAGTGGGCTCAGGATCCAACCTGGGAGATGACCCTATTAACCAGATTGTGCCAGATTTCGATATGATGGAGAAAGAAGGAACGAAAGCTGAATCCTCAAAGCAGATGGAAGATCGCTATAGATGGTTGGAGGAGAAAGTCAAGGCGATAGAAAATGCTGAGATTCGCTATGGAATTGATATCAAAGAGCTAAGTCTGGTCCCAAACTTAGCGCTTCCACCAAAATTCAAAACTCCGGATTTTGAAAAATACAACGGGACTAGCTGCCCTGAAGCTCACCTAAAGATGTTCATTCGACGAATGGCGAGACACGTCGACAATGAAAAATTACTGATTCACTGCTTCCAGGAAAGTCTGGTTGGATCTGCGGCCAAATGGTACGATCAACTCAGCAGTACCCAAATCAAGACATGGAAGGACCTAGCCCAAGCCTTTATGAAACACTATGGCCACGTAGCGGACATAGCTCCTGATAGAATCACGCTCCAAAATATGGGGAAAAGGCCAAGTGAGAGCTTCAGGCAGTATGCTCAACGATGGAGAGAGTTAGCCACACAGGTTCAACCGCCTCTTTTGGAAAAAGAAGCGTCCATACTCTTCATCCACACTTTGAAAGCTCCTTTCATCAGTCACATGCTGGGGAGTTCTACGAAGGATTTTTCAGAAGTCGTTAGGTGCGGAGAAATGATAGAACACGCAATTAGATGTGGTAAGATAGAAGCAGGGGAAAGTCCTAGAAAGACGGTCCCGAAGAAAAGAGAAAGTGACGTGAACAACGTAACCGCCCGGGATAAGCCAACCACTCTGAGTCAACCCAGTACTGTAATTACCGATCGTCCAAGCTCACACAGACAGGGATCCAATACTAAGCCGAATGTGGAGAAGCTCCAATTCACTCTGATATATACGACATACGGGAAACTATACCAAAAATTATACGACACGCATGTTGTTTCCCCCCATTACTTACAACCCCTACAACCTCCATACCCCAAATGGTATGATGCAAATGCACAATACGAATACCATGCTGGAATTGTGGGACATTCAATAGAAAATTGTCTCACCTTCAAGAGGTTGGTAGAAAAACTCATTCAAATGGGTGTGGTGAAGGTTAACGATGCGGAACACCCGCTACCCAATCACACTAATGATGGGGTAAACATGATAGGTGACAATATAAGAAGAAGAATAAAGACGAACGTGCCGGAAATAAAGACCCCACTAAGATGGGTCTGGAAGCAAATGATAAATAGAGGCTTAATCGCGCAAGAATCGAGGGAAGAGCTTAAAGGAGCTGGAGGGTACTGCGAGTTTCATGCCAAAATGGATCATGATATCCAAGAATGCCCTAAATTCAGGGCCATAGTCCAACACCTCATGGATAACAAAGAGATGGAATTTTATGAAGAGATTTGAGGGCCAGAAGAAGGAGAGGTTCATGCATCGGAGGAAGGACCATCTAGGAAAGTCTATGGGGGCAATCACCCCGCGATAATCATATCACGGCCAAGAGCGAGTGGAGCCGGAACATCGATTATACCAAAGGTTATAATTCAAAGACCTATAGCCCCTCCTTACAAAGACAACAAAAGGGTTCCGTGGAGTTATGATTGTAAAGTGATAATCCCAGGAAAAGAGAATCCAATCAATGCTACTGAGGAAGATCGAGATGGGGGTTTCTTCACACGTAGTGGAAGGCGTTACACCTCAAACACGAGAGCAGAAGCGGCTAAAGGAAAAGCGGTGGCGATTGAACAAAGGGAAGAAAAAACAATCGAACCTAGAACATTTGTCAATGAGCCAGTGATGGAAAATGAGGCCAGGGAGTTCTTAAAATTCCTTAAACACAGTGAGTTTAGTGTTGTGGAGCAACTGCACAAACAGCCGGCCCGCGTATCGATACTGGATTTGCTCAGGAGCTCAGAAACCCATCGAAACGCATTGATGAAAGCATTAAATGAAACATATGTCGCAAGGGATATATTTGTCAAAAAGCTGGACCATCTGGTCAGTAATATAAGTGCAGACAACTTTATTTTCTTCAACGATGATGAGATACCTTTAAGGGGCATGGGATCTACAAAGGCCCTACACATAACCACACGCTGCAAAGGGTATATATTGCCGGGGGTGTTTGTCGATAACGGATCAGCCCTAAATGTATTACCTTTATCCACATTGAATAGGTTGCCCATGGATAGCTCCCACATGAAAACATGCCATAATGTTGTGAGAACATTCGACAGAACGGAAAGAATGGTCATGGGGAGAATTGATATACCTCTTCAAATTGGCCCAAATACGTACGAGGTAGACTTCTTGGTGATGGACATTAAACCTTCCTACAATTACCTGCTGGGAAGACCTTGGATCCATTCAGCAGGGGCAGTACCGTCATCACTGCACTAGAAGTTGAAATTGGTAACGGAAGGTAGATTGGTCACGATCAACGCTGAAGAAGATGTCATAGTTTCCGTTACCAGTAGCACTTCGTACATTGAGGTAGACGAAGAGGCAATAGAGTGTTCTTTCCGATCATTGGAATTCATCAATGCAACCTTCATTACCGAGGGCAGCAAGATCCCGATGCCTAAAGTATCCAAGTCTACGATGATGGGCCTCCAAATGACAATTGGGAAGGGAGCTTTACCCGGGAGAGGACTCGGGAGAAACCTGTAAGGAAAGATTGAAGTGCCAATGCAAAAAGAAAAATGAGACCGCTTTGGCTTAGGTTCAAGCCAAACGCGAAACAAAAGAAGAGAGAAGAATAGAAAAGAATAGAGAGAAGAAGGGCGCGCCTAGGTGAGGAAGAGATCAAATGGGAGCCAATGACCTTTCCTCCTTTATCCAAAACATTTGTCTCGAGGGGAATCTTATACCCTGGCCAAAGCATGGCAGTAAGAAAAGAAGAAGAAGAAATGTTGGGAAACTGGAGTATCAACACCGTATCTGAGGAAAAGGCCGAAGAAAAGGATTTATCTGGGATCCGCCCTTATGCTCCTGGAAGTGTTTTGAACAATTGGACAATAAAAGAGATTCCTGTAGCTTTTAGGAGTAATTCAGAGTAATGTTCGAAACACGCTTATTGCTCTAAGCCTGGGAGTAACAAGAGACTTTTTGTTGAATAGGCATATGTCCAAGTGTACTTATTTCAATAAAATGCATATTTTGAGCAAATATTCTTTTTACTCTCCATTCATAGTAACTCACATAAATATTCATTCTTAGATTTTTGTTTCTGCGCCTTTCTTTGCCCTTTTAACAGGTCCCTAGATATCAATAACATGAGCGACACTGCTATTAACTCAGAATCTCCTTTTGAACAAGATACTGGTATGGAAGATTCTCAGGATTCCGAAGATGACCAAGACCGTAACATATCTCCCGATTTGTTAAGGATGGTAGAGCAAGGTGAAAAACAAATCCTACCCCACAAAGAATCAGTGGAAATGGTGAGCTTCGGAGAAGGAAAAGAGTTGAAAATTGGGGCTAGCATTACCACAAAAATGAAACAAAACCTCATCGAGTTACTCGAAGAGTTCAGAGACGTCTTTGCTTGGTCATATCAAGACATGCCCGGGTTAAACACGGATATAGTGGTGCACCGACTTCCTATAAAGGAAGAATGTAGACCTGTTCAGCAAAAACTTCGAAGAATGAGGCTGATGTTTTGTTAAAGATAAAAGAAGAAGTCAGGAAGTAGTTTGATCCTGATTTCTTACAAGTGGTTAAATACTCAGAATGGGTAGCAAACATAGTACCTGTCCCTAAGAAAGATGGAAAGGTATGAATGTGCGTGGACTATAGGGATTTGAACAAGGCCAGTCCAAAAGATAACTTTCCGTTACCTCACATTGATACCTTAGTAGGTAACACAGCTGGTTATTCACTTTTCTCTTTCATGGACGGCTTCTCGGGGTATAACCAGATTAAAATGCACCCTGAAGATATGGAGAAAACCACATTCGTGACCATGTGGGGGACATTTTGTTATAAGGTAATGCCTTTTGGACTAAAGAACGTGTGGGCAACGTATCAAAGGGCCATGGTAACTCTGTTCCACGACATGATGCACAATGAGATCGAAGTTTATGTGGACGACATGATTGCAAAGTCCAGGACTGAGGAAGAACATGTACAAGTCTTGAGGAAACTGTTCCTAAGGTTGAGAAAATTCCAGCTTAAACTCAACGCCGCAAAATGTACCTTCGGGGCTAGGTCGGGAAAATTGTTAGGATTTGTAGTCAGTGAAAAAGGAATTGAGGTTGATCCAGATAAGGTGAAAGCTATCCAAGAGTTTTCTCCACCACGTACCCAAAAGGAAGTTCGAGGTTTCCTAGGAAGATTAAACTACATCGCCCGGTTCATCGCACAACTGACGGAGAAGTGTGACCCCATATTCCGTCTTCTTAGGAAACACAACTCAGGTGTATGGAATGAGGAGTGCCAGAAAGCTTTTGATAAGGTCAAGCATTACTTGTCTAAAGCCTCGGTATTGGTACCACCTTGCCCAAATAAGCCACTGATATTGTATTTTTCAGTATTTGAAAATTCTATGGGATGCGTACTAGGCCAACATGATGAGTCAGGAAGAAAGGAAAGAGAGATATACTATCTCAGTAAGAAGTTTATAGAATGCGAGACAAGATATTCGCCAATCGAGAAGTTGTGTTGCGCTCTGGTTTGGACGACCCAGAGATTGAGACAGTATATGCTATATCACACCACTTGGCTTATCTCCAAACTAGATCCTCTCAAGTTCATGATGGAGTCAACTGCACTAAATTGAAGAATGGCCCGGTGGCAAATTCTACTTTCTGAGTTTGATATAGTCTACGTAAACCAGAAGGCTATAAAAGGGAGTGCAATAGCAGACTTTCTAGCCAGCAGAGCGTTAGAAGATTACGAGCCATTGGACTTTGATTTCCCAAATGAAGACATAATGTATGTGGCAATCACTGAAGAAAAGGTCCGAAAGAAGGGTCATCCTTGGAAACTAAACTTCGACGGAGCTTCAAATGCAGTAGGGAATGAAATTGGGGCAGCCCTAGTGTCTCCCAACGGAGATCACTATCCTCTTACTAGCAAATTGGATTTTGATTGCACGAACAACATGGCCGAATACAAAGCGTGCATCCTGGGAATCCGTGCAGCCATTAAACGAAAAATTAAAACATTGGAGGTATGCGGTGATTCTGCGCTAGTAATCTATCAACTGAAAGGTGAAGGGGAAACGAGAGATCCCAAGTTAATCAGTTATCGAAGGCTAGTCTTGGAATTAATCAAGGAGTTTGACAACGTCACTTTCTGCTACTTCCCAGGAGAAGAGAACCAGATGGCCGACGCCTTAGCTACCTTAGCTTCTATGATCAAAGTGAACAAAGAAGAAGAAGTGAAGCCTATCCAAATGAGCATTTATAAGGCTCCAGCACATTGTTGCAACATCGTCGAAGAAGAAGAAAAAGATAGTCACCCATGGTATCACGATATATTACAATACGTAAAGAATCGTGAATACCCCGACCAAGCAACTGAGAATGATAAGATGACGTTGAGAAGACTGGCCAACGATTATGTCTTGGATGGAGAAGTCTTATACAAGAGAAGGAAAGATTAGGTACTGCTAAGATGTGTAGATGCGGTTGAAGCCAAGAAAATCCTTGAAGAAGTTCATGAAGGTGTCTGTGGGACGCATGCTAATGGTTTTATAATGGCAAGACAAATCATGAGGTTCGGGTATTATTGGTCCACTATGGAAGGAGATTGCATCAGCTATGCCAAGAAATGCCACAAATGTCAAATCTATGGAGATAAAATTCACGTGCCTCCTTCACCTCTCCATGTCATGACCTCTCCATGGCCTTTCTCTATATGGGGAATAGACGTCATTGGGCCGATCTCACCAAAAGCTTCGAACGGGTATCGATTTATCTTTGTAGTAATCGACTACTTCTCCAAATGGGTAGAGGCCACTTCGTATGCAAATGTCACGAGATCAGCGATCAGCAAGTTCTTAAAGAAAGAGATCATATGCCGATATGGGATGCCTGAAAGGATCATATCTGACAATGCACTAAACTTGAACAATAGCACGATAGCAGAGGTCTGCAGCCAATTCAAGATCAAACATCACAACTCGTCACCGTATCGTCCAAAAATAAATGGTGCAGTCGAGGTAGCTAACAAAAATATCAAAAAAATCGTGGGAAAGATGACTGAGACTTACAAAGATTGGCACGAGAAGCTACCGTTCGCTCTTTACGCTTATTGAACATCAGTCAGAACCTCTACTGGGGCAACTCCCTTCTCTTTAGTTTATGGAATGGAGGTAGTGCTCCCGATCGAAGTTGAAATCCCTTCCTTTCGGGTCTTGTCGGAACTAAAGTTGGATGAAGCAGAATGGACTCAATCCCGGTATGACCAGTTGAACCTAATTGAGGAAAAGAGGCTAAAAGCTCTTCGTCATGGACAAATGTATCAAAAGCGAATGATATAGGCTTATAACAAAAAAGTTCACCCTAGAGAATTTTATGAATGAGACCTTGTCCTGAAAAAGATTCTTCCCATACAAAAAGACTTTAGAGGAAAATGGATGCCAAATTGGGAAGGACCTTATGTAGTAAAGAGGGCCTTTTCTGGTGGAGCTCTAATCTTGACAGAGATGGATAGTAAAAGTTTACCGAATCCTGTGAACTCAGATTCAGTCAAGAAATACTTCGCCTAAAAAAAATGAAGAAGCCAAAGTGAAAACTCGCCAAGGGCGCTTTGTGACCAAAGGGGGCTTTGAATTGAAAACCCGAGAATGGACAATTCAAATTGTTGATTGGAGGGAAGGCATGTAGTAGTCTCGCTGTAACCCGAATTAACAAAAAGGAGAAACGTCACGGCTTGGGGCATCAAAGAAGTCTTCTTATTCTGCCAAACACCTATCAAGTACAAAAGAGATCCTCAAGAAGTTTTGTGCAGAAAAACTCATGCTGTGATATCTAGACACTTGTTCTTATCTTTTTCATAACACGGTTTAGCAAAATTTACCTTGTCAAAACCTTATCTTTTGGTCAATCTGTTCATTTTAAGCCTTACTCTCAATATCTCTTGTGATGATATTTTTCAAGCACTTTTCAATGAAATAACGATTAATGGACCATTAATATTCAAATTAAGAGAGTTTCGCATACTACTCTGAAAAATTTTAATTATTACAAGAACCTGAAGTGAGATCAATATTCAGAACTGACCAAGTCCATGGGGGGAATTGAGGCCCAAAATGGTAACCCCCAAAGATACCAGCTGAAGAAGAAGGCAGGGTGACGTGTCACGAAAGAACCATTCTGCATTCATACAAATAGTTGGGAGTATTCAAATCATTGTGAAAAAGCATCATTCTCATGACATTCTGCATTTAAGTAAATGTCATCCATAGTGCATGTAATTAAGGGCATTTGAGTCATTCCGATCATAACATCCTCATCATTTATTTAAGCATAAACACATTCTACAGGACAGGTTCCTCAAAGAATAGTGCAGCAAGTTCAGATCTTGTTCCCTAAAGATGATAGTGGAGCAGACTGAAGATTGAAGTCTTCCTGAGGATAGTAAGAAAGCAAACCCAAAAGTCCAGATCCTGTCCCCTAGAGGGGATAGTGGGGCAGGTTGAAGATTGAAGTCTTCCTAGAGATAGTAAGGAAGCAAACCAAAAGTTCAGATCTTGTTCCCTAGAGAACAGACTGAAGATTGAGGACTTCCTGAAAAGGGGGTAAGTTGAAGATCGTCCTGTTGCCACTAAACAGCGGTGGAACGGGTTGAAGATCGTCCCGTTCACAGTGGAACGGGTTGAAGATTGTCTTCTTGCCACTGAACAGTGATGGAACGGGTTGAAGATTGTCCTGTTGCCACTGAACAGTAGTGGAACGGGTTGAAAATTGTCCTGTTGCCACTGAACAGCGGTGGAACGGGTTGAAGATTGTCCTATTGCCACTGAACAACGGTGGAACGGGTTGAAGATTATCCTATTGCCATCGAATAGCAGTGGAATGGGTTGAAGATCATCCTATTGCCACCGATCAACGATGGAAGAGGCTGAAGATTGTAGATTTTGTCGCCATAAATAGTGGTGCGACGGGGTCGAAGGCGAACATTGTGTCTCTAAACAATAGTGGAGTATGATCTAAGCCATAGCCATGTGGCCTTAACCAGCAGTGGAATAGGCCAAAGATCGCAAAAATGACGAAACAATAAAGCGGATTGAGGTTACAGGCCCTATCTCTCGGAAGTAGCAGTGGAGTAGAGCGAAGCAACAAGTTACAGTGGAGTTTGAAGCTACCTGGCAAAGAAAAAACACCCGAAGAACCAACGCTTGGCTAGGACCGGGCAAAATTGGTTCTTCTATTGTCTTTGCCCTATTATCGTTTTACGATAATGAGCAAAGAGGGGCAGCTGTAATAACCATATTTTGCCCGGGCCTTTAGCTAAAACCCAAACCCAGGCCCAAATCCAATAATAATAAACAGTCTATCAAAAATCCATTTTCAAAATTAAACCACTAGAAAAACCTAAATGACCCAAATTGAAATACTAAGCCCAATCTATACGGACCCAAAATGAAACATTTTCGTAACCCTAGGGTTCCTTCGTTGGTTGGCGCCGCGCATGCCTCTTGCCTCTTGGCCTACGCAAGCCTCAACGATTGCGTCTCGCCTGACAACCTCCACTACGCACACCAACCGACGACCCATGCACCTCAGCCGTCGTCATTTCGCATGCCCATCACCTGCAAAGAAGCATGTGCAACAACACCAAAAACAAGAAGAATAGAAAACAACAAAAATAAAACTTGTAAATGGGTTATAAAAACGAAAGCAAAAAACCATTGTAGCTCGGGGGATTTTCAGCGATTACTGAGAAATCAAAGAACAGCAAAAGTTTTAGAAGGTTGATTCCGATTTTACTCCTTTAGTTTCCCCTTTTCTGCATTTAGTCTATTGATTCGTTCGTTTACTCTATTATCTCAAAACAAACTTTTACAAAATCACAATAACAAAATGAAAAGAAAGAAAACTTACCTGAATCGGTGCTCTTCGGTGTCGAAATCCTCTCCTTCTTCCGTGTTGAAATCGGGCTGAAGGAGTGGGTCTTCGAGAAAGGCTCTGGATGGGGTGAAAACCTATTCTCCACGCGTCGCCGATTCGTCGATTATGGTGGTAGTTCGACCATCACCGGTTAGAGAAGCCCAATCGGCAGAAAGGAGTTGAGAGGGAACAAAAAGGGTGGTGGCTGCTGGGTTAAAACAAAATGAGGGTTAAAAATGTTTTAAAAAAACAAATTTTAGGGTTTCTAAAAAATAAACAAAACGGCGTCGTTGGGCTAGCAGGGTTACCAAATGTTCTCCTTAAAAGGATTATTTGCGCGATCAGCCCCCCAGTTTTTGAGACGTTATTGGATCAAGTCCTATTTTACCTTTCTTCCTTTTTTTGCAATTGTGCCCTAGTATTTCTGTTGGGCTTTCAATCTAGTCCATGCCCATGTCAGTTAAAGCATTGCGCGCGAGGGCTGGGAATTTTACCCATTCGGCCCCTGTTGTTTTAGGGCGCGTTTCAACCCGACCCAAAATGACTTTTCCCTTATTTTAAATGTATACCTTAAATGTTAGTCCATTTTTAATTTAGTCCTTAACATGTTTAATGAGTTTAATTATTTATTTATTTTCCTTAAAATTGTGTTATTATTATTACCTTCTTATAACTATTATTTATTCTTCAATACTTATTATTATTACTACTATGTTTATTATCATTACTTCTTACTATTACCATTATTATTATTATTACCAATTTATTTAAAAGTTTTTGTATATTATTAAGCTTTACGTATATAGTTGATCTTAAATTTTGACATTATCTTAAATTATTCCAAATATTATATACTTTGTTTCTTTACGTGTTCTTTACTTGCAATCGTTTTTGTTAATTTACCCTTATTAAAATTGTTTATGTATTATTATTTTTAAGATTGTTTAATTCATTGTTCCTTGCCTATTAATATTAGTATTTAAATAATGTAAGCCATGTGATTATCTTTCCTGCATGCATTGTGATTTTGTTTATTTGTATTTACTTACCTTTGACATTATCATCAGCACTATTATTGTTTATGTTATCGTTCCATTATTACTATTATTACTCATGTATGTTAACATTTTAGATTAACGGTTTCGATGTTACGTATTACATGTATTATGTCGAATTCATGTTGCATTGTCGTTTTTCCGTCGCATAATCCCATCCACGTTTTGAATAATGTTTCTTTAAAACATAACCTAATTCTTTATAAATTTCATTCCAAAATAAAAGTTTTCAAAATAATGCAATATTTATCTTGGATTCGAGGATTGAAATTATCGTGTCCTAGAGTATTGGATGTGATCTTTTATTCCTTCAAAACGAGAAAATTTTGATACTCAATTTTTTAAAAAAAATTAGAAGATGATCTTGGATTCGAGGATTTAAATTATCATGTCCTAAAGTATTGGATGCGATCTTTTATTCCTTCGGAACGAGAAAATTTTGGTATTCGATTCGAAAAAGTTATAAGATGATCTTGGATTCGAGGATTTAAATTAGCGTGTCCTAAAGTATTGGATGTGATATTTTATTCCTTCCAAACGAGAAAATCTTGGTTCAATTCTAGAAAACTCAAATATTTCCAAAAGAGATTATTTTTTAATTCTTCTTAAAATTTTCAACTTTCGACATTGAGACATTAATTAGTCAATTTGGTACCAATTTTGGGCGTGACGAGGGTGTTAACCCTTCCTCGCATGTAACTGACTCCCGAACCCATTTTCTCAAATTTCGTAGACCAAAAATACTGTTTTAGTAAATCAAAACGTTTTATTAAAACAAAGGTGATCCGATCACACCAAATAAAGATCGGTGGCGACTCCCCTTTTATTTTCGTTTTCAAAACCCAAAAGTCGATTCCCGCCTTTTCAAAAAGGATGGTTACGACAAATATGTTTTAAGTTTTAATAATTTTTTCATATATTTTAAAATATTCTTAAAATTAATAGTTGTATCTCTGTGTTCATATATAAATACTTAAAAGAAATCGAAATCTGAAAAAAGGAACTGAAAGCAAAATATAATGATGTTGGAAAGGTGGTGGTATTCATAGGTTAAAAAAGCACTTCCAATCCGACCACCACATAAGGGCATAAAAACTGGAACAAGGAAAAGGATGAATCAAGAACCAAGACATAGAAATGGGAAAGAGAAAGGTATGATTGAATATGCTAAACTTATAGGCTAATTTTTAAGCGATATTCCATTACTTACCCAAACCTTGCCCCACCTTCTAGTTTCATTTATTTATTTATGGTCACCCAATGCAAGTACCACCTTCCCCTGGTATATACTTGGTATATTAATCATATTATCAAAGTGGATCGAACCCACCAACGCACAATGTAGGTGAGGGATTTAGTTTTATCTATCCAAAGTTTGAAATATCTTAATCATGGAAAATGCATGGCTTTTAAATATTTTGTAGGAATTCAGTTGTTAATTACTTGAATTGTCAACTTAGAATGGAAATTGTAACGACCCAATTTTTAGTGGTAACGGAAAATACGATTTCGAGACCCCATTTTCGTAAACTAAATTTGTAAATATTTTTATATTATATAAATGAATTGAAATTTGATAGTCGATTTAGTTGAAATTGTGGTTAATTAGAGTCCCGGGACTAAATTGTAAAGTCCAATTGCTATAGATTTTTAATTAGTAAATGGCTTGGGGACTTAAATTGAAATTAACCAAAGGTTCAAAATAGCAATTATACCATGTTAAATGTTATAATAGTGGATGGTATGATTAGGAGGGTATTAGCATAATTAAAATAAGGTTTATTTAATCTTATTAAGATTAATTAAGCTAAATTATAATCTAATCATGGTATATAAGTTAAAATTCGATGGATGGAAATAGAATTCCATCTTCTTCAACAAAATTTTAGGAAGAAAAGAGAGCTCCACGCCATTTTTAGAGATTTTCAAGTTTTTAACCTTAAAGTCAAGTACATCCTAGCCATTTTCTTTTGATTTTTGTAGATTTTTTTTTATCTTGGGAGCTTGATTTAGCTAACCTAGGGCTTAATTTGAGCAATTAGTAAAGTTTTGATGAGATGTCATTGTTGAAAATTGAAAGCTTAGGAGTTAAATTGATAGATTTTAAGCTTAGATGTGAAAAAAGATACTAAATTGTAAAGCTTAATTGATAGTTTCGTGCATTAGGGACTAAACAGAATAAAATATAAAATTTTCTATAGAAATAAATAATAGGAGGTCTCTAATGAGTAATAGTGAAATCGGAATTCAATTTGGATATTTAAACTAAAAGTTAGGCCAGTCTCGATTTTAGGGACTAAATTGAATAAATTATAAAATTTGCATACATTGATAATTGATTGTGAATTGGTTGAATATTGATAGTGTTGTATGTTTATGTTAATTCATAGCTAACGTCAAACCAGATTCGTCGAAAGGGAAAGGAAAATCCAAAGTCATCGACGAAAAGCTCAGAATTTTCAGTTTGTATTTCTATGATTCAGGACCCATTTAATTGTTGCATTTTCTTGATATTGTGCGTCATACATTGTTAAAGTAAGTCATTGATGACTATTTGAGCTGAATTGGTATAATTGAGATTGATTATCGAGATAAGAACTAAATTGAATAGAATAGAAATTTATTGATTAGATTGATATTCGACAATTGATGTGAAATTGTGTTGAAATATGATATATATATATATATGTATATATGAGTTATGAAATTGTGCTATGTTGATTGATTGATGATTATTGAATTGTAAATTGAAATATATATATAATGAATAAAAAATGAAATACCCTGTTAGCTATTCGGATTGTGCTGGATATAATTACCATGCTATAGGGTCAAAGTTACGACAACGTTTTCGGGCAATCCGAGGTGGTAGATATTATGCATTGAGTCGTCATTGTCGGGCAACCTAGGGTGACAAATTGATTGAGTTGAGAAAAGCATTGTTGTAAGGCAATCCAGGATGGTTTTTTATATCACTATAATGTCATCATTGTTGGGCAACTCGAGGTGACGGATTCATATATCCGTACCGAGACCGTGTCTAGTTAATAAGGTTAAACATACATGAATTTTTTATATCAGTAATGAAATGAAATGTGATAGAAATGATACCGTTCGATTTGAGTTGAAACAAGTCCTGAGGACGATTATGTATGAAAAAGCTATCAGGCTTTGAAATGACTAGAATGTTTAAATGAAATGGGACTTATGAACTTATTTGTAATGTTTATAAATGAATGAGTGTCATTATTCATGAATGGATGCAGAAACGAACTAATTGCCTATAAAATGAATGCTATATGGTAGGATAATATGTATGAATATAGAATTGATATGCTAACATGAATATAAGCATGTTAAAATTGTGTTGGAAGATGATTAACATAAGATATGGATATTAATTGATTTAAGTTGAGTTGAATTTGTTTAAACTACTTCTGAATTATAGATTTATCACTAAGTGACTTACTCAGCGTATGGTTTATTTTCTGTGCACAGGTTAGATTCAATTCGTGATCCCAAGCATCGACTTCAGCATCCAGTTTACGGTCTCAAACTCAATCACGTTTGTTTTTGCAATCTCTAGGTTTTTGTGCACCCATTAAACCATATTACGAAAAATATAAGCTCGGACGGATGCCTTTTCTGAGATTGAAACTGTTGAAATAATTTTCAATTGTAAAGGACATTACAAAAGACAAACATCATACTGTAACATAGAAGATAGGGAAAAAAACATCTGTCAAATTTGAGACTTACTTTTGCCTCATGGATCAATTAGGAAACTAAGCAATTGTAGCAATATATAGGAATAAAACTTGTAAAATTTGACAAAGTTCAAACATGTGTTTTATCATGGTGCTTGTACTTTCATGAAATATCTAATGTTGTACTTGAAAATGACCAATATGATGCCTAAACATTCAATATATGTCTTATTATGGTACTTAATGTTAACATCTTTATTGAGTTACTAAACTAGCCAATAAAAATACGATATGTAGAATTTTCTCTCTCCAAATCATCAAGTTCAAATAGAAAATACAACATTATGTGAAAAACTAAATAATAAATAAATAAATTTAAAAAAAAAATAAACATATGACTAATAACAAAACTTTGTATCAATGTAAGGTTGCTACATAATGAGTGGTAGGACTTAAATTATCATGTGTGTATAGTTAAATATTGTGAATTATCTCTCTGACCAAGACCCTATAGACATACGTGAAATCAAATTACGTAACAAACCTTTTGGGTTACTATTTTTTAGTTCTTTGTTATCTCAATTATAACTGCTCGTATATCATCTAACAAAAATCAAATGTTTCATTAAGTTATAATTTTGAATAACGTTGCTTTCCATTAATTATATGAACTAAAATTATATTACACAATAAATATAATAAAAATGTTTCAATTTTGATTTGAAAATATATTATCATATTTAATTTTTTAAATAAATTAATATATTTTAATTATATTCATAACAAATTGAAAAACTAAATAAAAATTAATTATAGTAATTAAAATATATATTATTTATAAAATTAATTAAAAATTAAACGTATAAAATTATAAGCCAGAATAGTAAAAAAATTGGTGTTTGCATGTACTTAAATATAAATATATAAGTATAAATTTTTTTAAATATAAAAAAAATAAAAGTAAGTATTGGTTGGCAGAAGCACATCATAATCGGAATAAATGAGCATTAATACTTGAAAACAAAATCAATAAATAAAAATCTTGAAGTGATGGTAACATTTATGATTAAGATTGAAGATAAAGAATTAATGAGTTAGACATGATATGTGAAGGAAATTAGACATGTCCCTGATATTGTCTAGTTTGAATAAAAATTGAAAACAGTCCACATTCCATTTCCAGGTCTACCCTGCCATTAACGCCTCCATGGAAGGTGAGAATTCAATGGTGCCGTCTTCAATATGGACAGGCGACACTACCGACACTGGTTATAAGTGAGTTAATATTATATATCGATTCCAATTTTAATTTCACATTCAGTATAATTTTATTTCATTGTTGCCTTTGATGTTTTAGTTTTACAATTGTTGCAACACAAGCCATTTATATTTGTACAATTTGTGATTCAGTTTTTTGTTTTTAAGGGTTACACAAGATTCAAGCCTAAGGCTAGGCATTGTAATTAACATAAGTCATTTAGCTTAATTATTAATTTGTGATTCACTTTTAATATTATAAACATTGTTGTGGTCTTCAATTTGGATGAAATTATACGTTCAACTTATAATATTTATGAAGAAGGTTTGTAATTTTGTTCGTATAAGATACTTCTTTTTATAGGTTAACATTAAATTTGTATTATTGATTATAATTTTTTAATACTTATTGTGGATTATCAATTAAAGCTGTCCCAGCTCCAATGGTGGGAATCCCAAGGTCGTGGATTTCAATACGGATGAATGATCTTTCAAAAGAAAAAAAGATTAGGGATAAATGACTCTTAGAAAGCCATCGATCTACATGGTGATGAAGCCCTCTTTAATATATATACACATATTATAACATTATTGTGTTATATATACATATCTCATTTTTGGCAACTCTGTTGACCATGGCAGACATAAGGATTCTTCACTATAGATATGGTTTAGCCCCATCATGTGAGGACTATATATGACGAACAATGCTAACACATTTTGATATACATCCAACACTTTCTAGTTTCTACTCATACAATATTTGATATTTAGGAACATCAATCTTCTAGATAAGTGTTATGCGCAGAAATTATCTTAACAAGCTTGCGATATTTCTGTTTATATTACTCTAATTTAGGATTTGAGCTAAGCTCAAAAAATCGAAAATTAACTTAAATCGATGTGCTTGAATGATTTATAATATATGAGTTTAAAAATTTTGATTAGTCGAAACCAAATTAAAGTCTATTTAATATATAATTAATTTTATTTTTTATGATATAGAAAATATTTTATATTTAAAAAAGTAGAAATAATTGTTGATTAAGTCTTAGTTCGATTGGTATTGATAATGTTATTAATGTAGGAAGATATGAGCTTAAGTGTGCTGAATCGCATTATTCTCTTAAAGTTATAGAAAAATTATTTTTTTTCATAAAATATTTATGATTTTTTTAAAAAATTTATCAAATAATATTTAAAAATCTAAAACTAAAAATTAAAATAAAAAATCGATAATCGAATTGAACTAACAAAATTATGATATACGATTAAAAAAATTGACCTTATTCGGAATGTATGAAATACAAGGGCTAATTTAGCATTACTTTTAAAAAGTGTTTTTAAAAGGTGCTGAGAAAAAGTACTTTTGGGAAGTACTTTTGAAAATTTTGGTTTAAAATTTAAGTGTTTAGTATTGTTGTCGAAAAGTACTTTTGAGAAATAAAATATTCATTTTAGATATGGTATTATAAAGTAAAAAATATGCATTTTAATAATGTTCAAATTAGTTAATATTATGATATTTTAGCAAGAATATAAAAAATAATTTATTATAACATGTTGTTAATATTTTAATATATGAAATATAAATTTTAAATAATTTTAAGAAATTAATATTAATTGTTTATAAAATTAAATATTAACACATTTGAATTATTTTAAGAAATGTTTGTTTTAATTAATGACTTTATTTTAAAATGTAATTTGAATATATAACTCATATTAGATATTAACATAACATAACATAAACGTAACAAATTAAAATATTACATGTATTTGGATTAAAGTTTCAAAAATGGATAATATTTATATACCAAATATAAATATTAAAATTTTCACATTAGTATTTAGAATTTAAAGTGAATTCATTAAACTAGAAGCTATAACATCTCTTATTAATTCCATTTCAAAACCACGTGAATTGTTTGATTCATCATCATCATCACTTTCTTCATCATACACATCTTCTGGATCAATAATATTCTCATATGCCCTGTTAATCTGTATCATATCGACCTACTGTTAATATTTTTGTATTCCATAAAACATCCTTTACCTGCACAATATTTGTGCATTTTTACTGAAGAATCGTTATGACGTTCTTATTATTTTGGTATTTCAACTTGTTTCTGGTGAATACTTTTCTTAGAAGTTCATTCTTTATTCTCTATGGATATTACACCTTACTTTGAACTCATTACTTACCCATCAACATTTGCGATACGCCACTTACCTCTTTCAATCTAATATTTCAAAAGTCTTTACCCATTTCCTAAACAGAGGTCCATACGACCTAAACACTGTTACTCTTGTATATGTAACTTTAAGCCATCATTTCACCACAATTCATGTTTGATCACATATACAGATATAAATTTAGAAAAATCCTTTTTCAAAATATGCTTCTTTTATGTTTATCCATCACCTCTTCGCCATGTTATCACTCTATTATTCACAGTCGAATCATGGTCTTGCATAACATTTTACCGTAGACTATAAAGACACTATGCCTTTCTAATATTTCTAATCACACTAAAAAGCCATACTGATCACGCCAAAACAGTTTAATATAGAATCCACCACGTGAATCATTCATTTAAGTATGCCATCGAGAGACATACTAGGATACACCACAAGGGCACTGCTCTTAGGCTTCGCCATGTAAGTCGTTCCTTCAAGTTTTCTTCACAAAGGCTATCACATTAGAATTTTCCACACATGCTATTTATTCATAGTTCTCCACGAAAATGGTTTTTAAGAGTTCACCATGAAGACGTTCCTTATAGAGTTTGCTACAAGGGCAATCCTTTCATATTTCGCCACAAAGGCTTTTCTTTCCTAATGTGTTTACCATATAGATTCACCTAGACTCATGTTACGTGAGGTTTACCCATCATCGTTCTAGGATACGCAGGGAGCCCCATTAGGTAATAACCTTCATTTAGTTCTTCTTCAAGAAGTGCCTTGGCAATGGGCTTGTCCTTCAAAATTCATATAAGAGATCGTGTTTTTAGTCCTGACAAACCCTTTTAGACTCCACCCTGGTGAACAAACATAGACTCATTGGACAGACTCATCATACACCGACATTATTTAACACTCGGTGCTTCATATATTAACATACACCAAAACTATTTCACATCTCTTTGCATATTTACTAGATATACCCATACAAAAATGCATCAACATTAGATTTCTTAACGCTTACTTAAACTTGACAGATTCCACATATACATGTTATTCTCATCAAACATTCTTACTATACTTTTCTGATTTCAATTTCATAGTTCAAACAATTTCCACAAAAGTATCTCATGTGAACAATACACATGCAAGAGTCAGTTTAGGGACTCACCTAATTCTCACCTACTGCAGTTCAAAACTCCAGATCCAAACGTCTATTCATGGAAACCCATCAAGATCTATTCATATACCATATTTTCCTTCATTTCTAACGTTGAAAATCCTTAATAAAGGCCTTATATCTTCATCTTAATGATTTACCAGATCCAACAGAATTACTCTTTCACAATATAACAGGTAGAGTCATAAATCTTACCTTGACATGGAGTAATCACTGGTGAGGATCTAGATCTACAACTCCAACTTGAAGGAGAGAGAAATATTGTAAATTGTTTAATATTTAGGTAACAATACTTTTTCAGGAAGTAAGAAGAAACACTCTTCATTTTCTAACCTGAATATTTATATAAACAACCTAAGCCCTTATTGGAACCTGACACGTGCCTTAAACTTTCAAGACTGCCTTTATAAAAAATGGTTTACAATTGTAAATGGAAATTCAATATTTTATATTTCTGGTCCAACCTTTCATTCTATCCTAAGTACCTTATTAGTACGTAACTAACTTGATAACATAATAAACTTAGAATACAATACCTTTAGCTATAACCTAATTCACCCTAAAATTCTCATTATTATTACCAATCTTTTATTCTTTACAACTCCTTAAAGATGAATAGAACTTGAATTCATAATTGTGGGGTATGCCTTGTATTTTCAATCGAACAAACAACACCACAACAAGAAACTTCCCGACATTGCAAAAATAGATGACGTCATAATGACACAAATGGGGACGTTGCGATGTGGCAACGTGACGACGTGTTCCCCACATAAATTAGGTTTCTTCTCCTAGATAAACTCTGCTATCTTTGTAACACCCTCAACTCGATCCAATTTGTCAGATCCAAATCTCGGGTATTACTTCATGAATATAGACAAAGTTTATAATACTTATACAAATTACAATTAATTCACAACTTAACTTCATATATATTGAAACTAAATTACACAAATATATATGTACAATAGGTAGATACAGCTCCGGTACATGATAACTTAATTACAAGGATATCTAATTTGAAATCCTAATCTATTACAGTTATCCTAAGATATGGTTTCTTAAGTGACATTTCAGACTTTAAACATGCCACCAAACTCGCTATGTATGCATAATAACCTGATACGGCACTTCGTTCAACATAGTCCTGGCATCGTCCCTCCTAGCGCATACTCACATTCAATGTAACATCCTGGAGTTAGGGGCTTGGCATTATTGTTTGTTGCTGCGTGTTGGCATGTTTTGTTTATTGTTATGATGTGTTTAGGGGTCCCGAGAAGGCTCGGGGTTAAGCCTGAGCCTTGGTGAAAATTTTACTTTTAGGCACTTTAGGGGAGATGTAACATCCTAGATTAGGGGTTATGCGTTCGTGCCTAATTCATGAGTTAGTAGGTTTTGGAAGTGTATTAAGGGTTTCTAGAATTCTAGGATGGAAGAAGAAAGCTTTGGAAAATTATTGGTTTTTAAGTAAAAAGGGGAGCTAGGTAAATGAAGCTTTAAAAGAAACTCCGTGTGAAGCATGACACAAGGAACCATGTGGTAAATTGGCATGTTTTATGAATTATGAATGTGTTATGTGAATTCTAGAAATAAAGAAATGTATGGAAATGTATGGAAATGTAAGGAAATGTAAGGAAATGTATGGAAATGTATGGAAATGTAAGGAAATGTCTTGTCTTGGAAATGTATGGAAATGTTAGGTTAAAAGAGGAAAGTGAACATTTTTGGAAACTGAGGAAATGTAAGGAAATGATTTAGAAATGATTCAAAAGAGGAAAGTGAACATTTCTGGAAACTTGGAAATGTAAGGAAATGTCAAGTTTAAAGAGCCGAACGAAAATTTTTGGAAACTTAGAAATGACCTAGAAATGACGAGTTTTAAGGTTTAAAAGGGGAAATTAAGGCAAGGTGGCCTTAAAAGAAAAAGTTTGTGAAATTTGACACACAAACAGGCTTGGAAAAGTGGTGACCTAAGACCACAATAAACGAGGTTTTATTTTTACTGAGTACTTTAATTTTAAGTTTGGGAATTATTTGATGTAATAAGGCCATAAGGCCATAGTTGGATTACTTTATTTTATTTTTATTTATTAAAGTTTAAAGTATATTTATTCAAAACAAAGCCCAAACGTTTTGTCACCATAAATAAATGGGTTCCAACATAAGTTAAATTTGTTTTCAACTCAAGCCCAACCCAAAACAATTATTTTTTTTTTTAAAATCACACAAGTTTTTCTCTAAGTAACAAAGAATTTTGAAATCAGTTTACTTTAGGAACATACCAAATCTGGTCAAGGCTCGTGGGCCGGGTTTGGTGTGTTTCAGGAGAGCTAGCTGAGGTAGGCCTTAGGGGTATTCATTTTTGTTTTGTTAACACAAATAAAGAGGTGGTAAGGTGGCAAGGAGGCGCCACTTAAAGTGCTTGAAGTGATGTCACAAGGGAAAAGCGGCAGGGAGAAGGGGTTCGAGTTGCGTGGTCAGCAATGTGAAGTTTTATTTTTGCGCCTAAGGAGCTTGGGTAGTTGATTCGACAAGGGCACTGCATGGATGGGTTTTGAAGGAGTCAAATAATTTGAAAATGTGGCCATGAGTGAAAGGTGGAATTTGAATTATTCAAACTCATTTGAATGAGTGAACAAGAGTGAAAGTAGGAGCTGAACAAGGGATTGGGTGGCTAGTTGAGTAGTTGGCCGAAAGTGGGGTGTGTGAAGGGGGGAGGATTTCGATTTTGTGCTAGGTGAGGGTGTGTGCCGAAAGTCATTTGGGGTCTTATGCTTTTCCTTTGTTTTTCTTGAAGTGCATTCGGTCATTAGGGAAGCGGATAGTGTCGATTCTTGGTAAGTCCTATAATGCTCTTTTGTTCTCTTCTTCTATGACCTTTAGCCGAAATCTAAGAGACCATTCGTGCATCCCTTTTTCTTCATCTTTTCACTTAAGACTCTTTTGCCTTCATTAGCCGAACCCTCTTTTACTTGGTAGCCGAACCGTAGCTTCATCTTACTCATCATTCCACCATTCTTTCTCTTCTTTTTCTTTTTCCCTCTAAACCGAAACCTCTTGAGCCTCTTTGTCGAATCTCTTCTTCCCCTTTTTCTCATTCTCTTTAACCTCACAACCAAAAGCACCATACTACTTCCTTGCAAACCATATTTCTTCTCTACCTTTCTTCTTAAACCGAAACTTTATTTCATCTCCTCTGACGCCTTGTTTTTCTCTCCTTAGCAGAATAGCCTTTGGTCAAGTGAATCGATTCCACCCTATTGCAGGATTTCTAAAGGTAATGTTCTTTTCTCTTGTGCTGCGAAGGCCGAATCCCTCTCTTTTCATTCCCTTGTGGCTTCAATCTCTTTTCTTCTCTAAACTCCTCAATCTCTATTTTCACTAATCAGGTATTTGCCTCATCTTTCTTGCCGGATCAATGGCGCTGAGTAGCCTAGGGTGTGAAGGATTACGCTTTACTGAATCTGTTTGGGTTTTCTTCACCTGTTCCAATGCAAGGTAAATACGTCCAATACCCTTTTATTTGTCTTCGAGTCTCTTTTTGATTAGCCGAATATTCAAGGGCTATCTATGCTTGTCAGTGTAACATCCTAGATTAGGGGTTATGCGTTCGTGCCTAATTCATGAGTTAGTAGGTTTTGGCAGTGTTGGAAGTGTATTAAGGGTTTTTAGAATTTTAGTATGGAAGAAGAAAGCTTTGGAAAATTATTGGTTTTTAAGTAAAAAGGGGAGCTAGGTAAATGAGGCTTGAAAAGAAACTCCGTGTGAAGCATGACACAAGCAACCATGTGGTAAAATGGCATGTTTTATGAATTATGTATGAATGTGTTATGTGAATTCTAGAAATAAAGAAATGTATGGAAATGTAAGGAAATGTATGGAAATGTAAGGAAATGTATGGAAATGTATGGAAATGTAAGGAAATGTAAGGAAATGTATGGAAATGTAAGGAAATGTAAGGAAATGTCTTGTCTTGGAAATGTAGGGAAATGTCCTGAAAATGATGGAAATGTTAAGGTTAAAAGAGGAAAGTGAACATTTTTGGAAACCTAGAAATGCATGGAAATGGAAATGGGAAATGGAAATGAACATTTCTGGAAACTTGGAAATGTAAGAAAATGGCAAGTATACAGAGCCGATCGAAAATTTTAGGAAACTTGGAAATGACCTAGAAGTGTCAAATTTTAAAGTTTAAAATAGGAAATTAGGGCAAGGAGGCCTTAAAAGAAAAAGTTGGTGAAAGTTGACACACAAACAGGCTTGGAAAAGTGGCCTGAAGATGTCACTTAGAGCCTCTGGAAATGGCGCCACATGCAAGGTAATGGGCCTGGGTTCGAGTCACTTGGGAAGCAAATAAAAGGAGTTTTATTTTTGCTTCCAGAAGACTGAGGTGGACGGCACAAGCCTTCTAGAAAGGAGGTGTTTTATTTTCATAAATATTCGATTAAAAAGGTGATAAATAAAGGATTTTTAAATTGGATTATTTAGAAGAGATAAATATTGGATTAAACTCTTTTATTTATGATAATTAAAGGATAAAGTTATCAAAATAGAAGAGTGGTGGCCAAGTAAAGGACTCTGCTAGTAATTTTGGCTATAAAAGGAAGAGTAAGGCTATTCTTCATTCATTCTTTTCTCTTCAAGAAAACCTCTCACGAAATTCTCTAAAGTTTCTCCTATTCTCTCTGCGAATTTTCTTTGCCATTATTCTCTTTTTTCTCTTTCTTTTCTTCTTCTTTTCTCTTCTCTCTTGTCAAGCCGAAACCTCTTTGATTCTGTTTAAGTCTCCATAGCCGAATCTCTGTGGCTTCAATTAAAGGGTGCCGTCATTGTGGTGATAAGGTAAGAATAATGGATTCTTGTTGTTTATTCTCTTTCAACCAAGATTTGGGAACTGATTCTTTTGGTTGTCTTTTGGCCGAATATTAAAGGAGGAATTCGGGATTTTGGATCTAAGGATTTAAGGTAAGAAAAGCATGGTTTAGGCCAAAGGCCAATTGATTTAAGATTATTAAGTGATATGGAAATCGGATCTAACATATGTGTGTAGGGATTTCAACATCTCCATAGCCAAGGGTTACTTTTAGGATTTGAAATCACAAGGTATGTGTTTAAGATATTCGGCCAAGGCTATTTTAAATATTTAGATTTATTATCGTAAGTTTCGAAAACTAACTTTGTGGAGTAATATAGTGTTTAGCCGAATTCACAAGGGAGGAATACAAAGATCCGGCACTTGATTCTTAAAATCAATTCAGTTACAAGGTAAGTAATACAAATCCTAGTTGTATTTGGAAAAACGGCCGAATGGTCTTTTAAATAGTAAGTGATTAACTTATGTAGGATTTGAGATCTAAATTTGTAATCGGTTCTCTTCGGGATTTTCGAGGACTTCGTTAAACGAATCAGGTGTGTACCCCACACTACTTTGTAATATGAATTATGGTTACATGTATTAAAATATGTGTTAATGAAAATATGAGCATGGCTAAGGTACCATGTTAAGGTACTAAGTACTCAGGTATGTTTCCTACTTCTACTAGGAAAATGAAATATGTTATTCGTAACATGAGAATATGATAAGAATGTGAACTATGGTATATTATGCATATTAATGTATATGGGGCATTTGGTTGTATATTGAAAGGGGAAGTGAAAAGTGGTGACTTAAGACCACGATGTCGAAAAGTGGTGATTTACGACCACGATGAATCGAAAAGTGGTGATCTAAGACCACAGTAATCTGGAAAGTGGTTTCCTAAAACCACAGATGCGGAGCCTTAAGCCCGCAATTTGGTGTGTAGCGGAAGGAGGGTCGACTTAGTAGTCCCCACGGTGTGTTTGGCAGGTATGGGGGACTGTAGCGGATGGACAATTAGGTTTGGGTTTGGGAATGAATCATAACTTGTATTCATTGTTCTGAATGTGTAACTCTTGTATGCCTAATTCTATTATGATTTAGTGTCGTGTACACATTGAGTCTGTTGACTCACCCCGTTGTGGGAACATTTTTTTCAGGTGATGATAAGTAATGGACCGGGTCGGTAGGAGTTAAAGGTGGCCATGCTTAGCAAGGAATTTTATTTGGACTATTTAATTTTTATACATTAAAATATTTGGGTTTATTTGATGTAATAAGGCCATAAGGCCATAGTGCACTATTTTATTTCTGTTTTTATTTATTATGTTACGAAATTTTTATTAAGTTAAAGATTAAGTATTTCTATTTTAAATGTATTCTATATGTTTTATCACCTAAAATTTAAAAGGGTTTTCATTATAAAACGATTTTGTTTTCTACTCGAGCCCAACCCAAAACAATATTTCTTTCAAAACACACTATTTTCCCAAAGTAACAAAAGAACTTTGAATCGGTTTACTTGAGGAACATACCAGATCCGGTTAAGGCTCGTGGGCCGGGTTTGGGGTGTTTCAGTTAGGCCGAACCTCTCTCTCTCACAGTTCATCTCGGTTTCGAAGGCGAAGTACTTGTGAGGCAGTTTATCAGTAACCAAGGTAGGAGATTATCTTCTTAGATCCCATGATTAACTTTCCCTCTTGGTTTTAGTGCCTTAATCAGCGTGTTCATATTAGACAGTGACGTATCTCGCTAACTTCTGATTAAGTCTGCTCATGGATGCAAGAAACGGCCAAGTTGAGGAGGGGGTGTACCCATAGTGTCCATTCCAAACTTTAAGAGGCGAGCTGTGTCGGCGGTTCGGAATTTTCCACCGGGCTGTGGTAGAGAACCAACGTCTGCCTGGAATAGGCAAATAGTCGTTGTCCCTGCTAGTGAGAGCGTCGACGTAGAGAGTCTAGTTTTACACGTTACCAAGTGTGTAATGTTTACACTTTACTTTGCTAAAGTAATTCATGTTAATGACTGTGTGGGCTAAAAGCCGAAACGACTATGCTATTAGTCGAGATACCCTAGTGGTTAAGGTTGGAGACACCGGGTAAGTTCCGCTATGATGATACTTTTGTATTATTGAATGCATGAGTTAATTATATGTTGTACATTGAAAGTATGTAGCACTCACCTCAGTATGATATTATGTGCATGGGTTATGGGAGTTGATGGAGGGGAAGTGCTATTTAGTGACTATTGTCACAGTGGTCTGGGACCACAGTGGTTTGGAACCACGTATACATATGTTTATTAGTGACTTGTCTCAGTGGTCTGGGACCACAGTGGGTTGGTCCCATGTATACTTATCAGATATCGTCACAGTGGTCTGGGACCACAGTGGGTTGGCCCTACGTTTATATTTTCTGTGACTCTGTCACAAGTGGTCTGGGACCACAGTGGCTTAATGCCATGGGTGTTCGGTGGATACGGGTGATGTAGTGGATGGAAATCTAGGATGGGCTGGGTTGCATTGCATGCACTATTGATATGCCATGTTATTAGGGCTTAGGCCCAAACTGTGTTCGTAAGGGGAATTACACACGGAGTCTCGATGACTCACCCCTCTGCTTAATGATGCAGGTAATCCCTAGGTCGTAGATGTGGAGCCGAGGCGGACTTGAGGTGGCCATGCAATATTTTTATCGTAAATTCGTTTTCTCTATTCAAACTTGTTTTAATTGGGATTTTATTATGTAATAAGGCCTCCTATTCTTTAATTTGGGTTTTGGATTTTGTGCTGTTACAACTTATCTTATGAGACGTCGAATACAGAATTTTTCTAGAATAAAAATCTAAACAATCATGTTTTCAAATGTTAACAAAGGATGGCAACCAATTAATAACTAAATTCAGAAATTTTTCTTTAAACCATAAACACTGTTACCAACACGACATGTTTTGGAATATCACTGATTTTCGATTTTTCGTATCACAAAACCCGATTTCAACTAACAGTTCTTAAAAATAGAAGTTGATAAGAACTCTTAAACTAAATAATATTTTCAAGATAGAAACCCAAAACAAAAAGGTTTCAAAATTACGATATTTCCTTAAAATTCCAAAGTTCTTTTAAACAACCTTTCCCTGTGACATTCCGGATCTAGTCGTAACATCTTGACCGGGTTTGGGGTGTTACATTCAACCTAAAACATAAAGTGTAACTCATGTAAGTTCATAAGAACTCAGTAAGAAATAATCTCTTATACCTTAGTCATCGTTTTCGTAAAGTGCCAGGTAGTTCATCACTGCCAGCTTCTCTTCTTTCATCATCCACTATCTACCACAATGAGTGTCACACAATTTGCAAAACATTTTCATTTCTTTTATTTGTTGCATCCTAGTCTGAATCCATTATCATTATATATCAATAACTATATTCTCTCAAGAATCTCCTTCAACTTATCTTGATCATGGATTCTTACCAGTATTCTTTGCAAACCATTGCTCAAAATTGCTTTTCATACCTAACCTTAACTTCTACTCTTTTCTATTATTATTTATAGACAGATACCCTTTTTTGAATTATCAAACGTAGTCATTATTCAGATTTATTCTTTCAATGAAAGCTCATCCCTCTCATTATTTCATCAAACTATCATCTTCAATTGTTTCATGAATTTACTTGGTCCTGACCTTAAAATCATCAAGCACTCTAGCTTATTCTAGTCTTTTTGGTTGTGATTAAAGGTCATACGGGATATGCCACATCGCTTCGTATGGAATTTGCCACAATGGTTAATCTTTTAGAATTTGCCACGAGGCTTTTTCTTTCGTACTTCGCCAAAAAAGCTTATTCTTTCATAATTTGCCACAAAAGCTTATTCTTTTCTAACATGTTTATGACATGAATTTGCCACAAAGGCTTATTCTTTTCTAACATGTCTTGGGACACGCAGAGAAACCTATTGGGTAATCACCATCCTTTAATTCCTTTCAGATGGTTTCATGCCGATGGACTTTTCCTTCAGAGTTTTATTTTAGAGTTCGTGTTTAAAGTTCCGACAAACCCCTTTTAGACAACTCTGCGGAGAACAAACGCAAACTCACTTTACAGACTCTTTATGCATCAAAACAAACTAAGCTTAATCATCTAGATCTATTAATATCCAACCAACATAACACACATATCATATCATGCATTCTGGACATTCAAATACAACCATACTTCACTCTACATTACTCATACATCATCCATCTCATACTACATCTTTCATGATCTCAACATCACCATTCAATCAGTTTTCCACAAATATCATGGTATGAATAGTACTCATGAAAGATTCAGTATAGAGACTCACCTGACGATGTAACACCCCTAACTCCTCTTCATCGTCGGATTAGGGTCACGAGCATTACTAACGAATCAAACAATTAATTCAATCAAAATCAACATATAAACTAACTAATAACATCATAATAAGTAGGGGCACGTCACGACAATCTAATACTTTAAAGCTAGATTCTTACATATTCGGATAATAAATTATGCTATGTATTTATAAACTTGGTCTTCCACTGTCTACACTCTTATCACTATTTATACATTGCTAAGCTTAGTCTTCCACAGTCTACACTTTTATCACTATTTATCCTTCTAGAATGTCAAAATTCGAATACATACAAGACTATTCCAATTATTAGCATCAGGGTATTAGTCCATACTCCGTCTACGATTATCTTTTTAATTTATTTTCGATGATGTTAGTAGAATGCACTTAATTTAGGTTTGCTAATCCACCCCAATTCAGAGTAAAAGTTACTCTTACAGCCCCTATTACGAGTCCACGGGACCTTAAAAGTAGTTTAAAAATAGGCAGGGACTAATTTGAAATAATTCTAGAGGTTTAAGTAATAATTACAAAAATTTTGATTTCAGGGGTGACACACCCATGTGGCCAGGCCGTGTAACTCTCTGACTTGGGTCACATGCCCATGTGTGTTGCTCGTGTGAGACGTATGCCCGTGTGGCCAGGCTATGTGCACCCAAAGGTACCTTAAAACTCAAGTTTATCATTTCCTATTTACTTGGACACTAAGCAACTCAATTACCAATCATTTAACCTATTCAAAACACAATTAAACATGCCCAAAATACCCTGATTGGTACCACATTTTATATGTTCATATACATCAACAACACATCAAACATTCAAGACTTTTATTCATATCACACTTACCATATTTGAACTAACTTTCAAACTTCTAAAGTTACCAAATATGAAGCTAAGCACATACCAAGCATTATGCTAAGCTACCGAACTTTAAACTATCACATACCAAAATATAAACTAGGCTAGCATACCAACATAGCCTCAACCACAACCATATGCACATTTAACCATCATTTCACTAGCAACTAAGTTAACAACATCTTATAAACGATATCAACAAAAAACTTCCTAGGTACATGCCATTACAAAATGAAATATCAACACACTTGAGCTCAGGATTTGTGATTTGATGTTGAGTTGGCAATAATTCGAACAGTAACTAACCTGCGCATGGAAAACAAAACCGCACGCTGAGTAAAACTCAGTGGTATTTCTATAATCCAAATAACATACTTGATGTAAGTATTTAAAATGAAAAATGCAACAAGTAAGCTATGTTCATGTGTTTCAATTCAATAGTATAAATTTTGCTCATTCCTTATTTACATCTACTAAGGTTTTCAAATGTTCAAATATATAAGTATATATATATATCAATGGCATTTCATTTAACATTTGAATACATTATCTCATGCAATGGCATGATTTATATCTTTGATCAATACTTGAATTCATTCAAGTTTCACATTGTAACACCCCTAACCGTATCCGTCGCCGGAATAGTGTTACAGAGCATTACTGGAACTTTTCAGAACATACACAAATATATCATGTAAATCACTATTCACTAACCAAGATCACTCATAAAATCTCTTAGATGGACCCTCGAAGCCTAATACAAGCATTAGAATCAAGTCGGGACTTAATCAAAAACTCTAAAAAATTTTTGAGACATTTCAAATTTTTTTCCAAGGTACAAGGCTCACACACTTGTGTAGTCCAAGGGACACGCCTGTGTGACCCTAAGACACGCCTGTGCTATAGGCTGTGTTCAATTTAGGTTGTTCTCTGACTTGTACCACACGGCCATGCCACACGCCCGTGTACTAGACTGTGTAGTTAATTAATTCAATTCAAATTAGGTGTAGGTTTCACATGGCCAAGACACACGCCAATGTTCTAGGCCGTGTCTCCCACACAGCTGAGACACACGCCCGTGTCCCTACCTGTGTGCTCAATTCTGAGTATTCTATTTTCTCGAATTTAATGTGCAGGGGACACACGGCCAGGCCACACACCCATGGGGTAGGCCGTGTGTCACACACGGTTAGACACACGCCTGTGTGTCTGCCCATGTGGACAAAATAAAGCCATTCCTAGCTTTATTTCTCACCCAAAATCTCACCCATGACCTGCACTTGAATCACACATCCAAATACCAACCATTTCAAGCATTTAAATTAAGTAAATTCCATCATTCATCATGGCATATCATTTCATGTATACATGTTCATAATCCTGTCTTGGTTTAGTCCATATAATAAGCATAGTTTAATCAACTACTTAAAACAGGTGTAGCTTCAATAGTATGACATCAAATCAAACCATTACTAGCCATTCCAACGGCTAAATTACAAGCATCATTTACATTAACATGCTAATATGGCCAATATAACCTATACATGCCATTACAACCATAATTGATTTACCATATCGTACCGTCATGGGCTGATGGATAGTGTGAGTGATCCTCACCGAGCTTCGAATCCAACGAGCTTCCGATTTACTCTAAAACAGGGAAAAGAAACGGGGTAAGCATTGCATGCTTAGTAAGTTCGTATAACATGGTACTTAACTTACCATTCGTCCTATTTTAAGGTAACTATGTAAGGCATATTCACTTAATTTGACCTCAAGCCCTACACATATCCTCATTGCCCTTGTTAGTCATATATTCTATAATAACATCAAAAACAAGTATGAGCTCAACAGCAATAAAGTTTATGCTTTCCACAACATGTATAAATCACATTGTTATAGCTCGAGTATATTTTCATATAACTCATCTCGAGTTCAGATTATTTTATATCAGAACTTTATTCATAATACTCATAATATCAATGTCACATGAGTAGTGGTACATTCAAAGTGTACAAGTCTATAACCAAGGATGAACATTTTCATCTAATAACTTCCATGTACAAATATTGTCTTTTCATACTTTCATACATCTCTTGTCATGTATCATCATTTTCTTTTATTTCATGTAATATTCTCTTTATATCATATTTCCGTATCATATATATATCATTCTATGCCAATTTGTCTTAAATTCATATTTGCCCTTGTCAGAACTTTGCCCGTTGAATTTATTTAAATTATTGATGGATACACATGTAGTACACTCGAGGCGTACAAATCAAGGTTCGTCAATTCATATTCAATGGTACCCATAAGGTATTATTTCAGAGAGTACACTCTCGAGCCACACTTGTATTCAATGGGATTACCAGTCCAGGCTAAATCCCTTTTTACGACATAGGCTCTAAGGAGCTCGATCTGGATTACCCGTCCGGGCTAAATCCAATCCATAACATATGCTTGAGAGGACTTTTATCAGGATTACTCATCTGGGCTAAATCCTTTTTATAATGAGGTTAATAGGATTACTCGTCCGAGCTAAATCCCGTTCGCAACAAATGCAGGGCCTCCTTCATTTCGGGAAATCACGTATCCATTGACTTTCCATTTATTCAACCGGGATTTAACATTTTCAAGTATTTTCTGGTATGTGATTATTTCATACATCTATAACATCTATATAATTCAAATGATCACATTCCAGATCCATTCCAAGTATAAAGGTAACATTTTCATCGTTTACCCTTTTTCATCTATCGGGCATTATCATTTAATTTGAACATTTTTATTTATCGGGCTTGATCGGATATATAATCATTTCATATATATATACACAACATTCATACAATTTACATAATCACAATTAAAACAAGCATGTAAATATACATATTTTAGTTACACGAACTTACCTCGACAATGTTCGTATAAGTAAAATCCACTAATCTGACATTTTCCTCTTTCCTCTTCCTAGTTCCGAATTTGGTCTAACCAGGTCTATACGAGAAAATTTAACATCAATTTATCATATTTCACTTTCAATTGGACTCAATTTTTACTCTAGACAAAATTACCATTTGCCCCTAACTTTTCCATAAATTCCATTTTCGTCCTTAGGCTTGGAAAATGAAACTTGTGTGAATTACTCCCTATTCCAAGCCTAACCAAGCCTGTATTCATAAAATTTTAGAATTTTTCCTTCAATTTCACAAGTTTACATTTTAGTCCCTAAATCATGTTTTCATCAAAAATCACTTTGTAAAAGTTGTTTATCTATCAATAATCTTTCATTTTATACCATACATTTCTAATTTCTAGCATATCCATCCATGAACCATTTTTCATAACTTGATAACTTTTCAATTTAATCCCCGATATAGATAGTTTAGACTATCCCGATTCCAAAAATATCAAAATTACTAAAAAACAGAATAAGAAAACTTACCCAATTTTGCAATGAAAGTTTCTTCTCTCTCTCTCCTAGGGTTTCCATGTTTTATTTTGGGGAACAAGATGAAAAAATAAGATGATATCTATTTTATCATCTTTTACTTAATTAAAATTTTCACTTTCCAATTTAGTCATTACCCTTTTTTCTATATTTCCATGGATGAGTCACCAAGAAAAATCTATATACTTTTCTTAATGGTCTAATTACCATATAAGGACCTTAAGTTTTGAATTGCATAGCTACTTAATCCTTATAGCTACTAGAATTTGATTTTCGCATTTTATGCTTCTCACAATTAAGCACTCAATCGATAAAATTTTTGTACCAAAATTTTCACATGACTTTTCTAGCATAATACGGACCATATAATAAAATAAAAATAAATTTTATTTTCGACTCGAATTTGTGGTCCCGAAACCACTATCCGATTTCACCGAAATTTGGGCTGTTACAGACATCTCAATTCATCATTTCATATTTCATTTCTCATTTCATAATCATTTCTCATATTTTCCATTTAGTATTTTCTCATCTCATATTCATTTCTCATCTTTGCCATTTCAATATCAATCACATAAATTATTATTTTACTTTCTCCTATTAACACGACAAGGACTCAGACTGATACACGGATCAAACCAACACACCAGTTTGGCACCTAGTGCCTCATTAGATAAATCTGAAGTAATAACTGCACCCAGCGCTATATAAATTGACACCCAGTGTCTCATCGTTAAGCTGAAGCAAATTTGCACCCAGTGCCTCATCGACTCGAGGTCGAAGTAATCCCTAAACTCTTCCTATCTTATGGCATGCCATTTATATCTGACTTAGCCCGATATAATTAATAGGGATTCATTTCACTTTTCAATACAACTAATGCCTCAATTTCATGAATGTATATCATCACATATAATCATATATTCAATTTGAAAATAATCACATTTTTCTCAATACACGTATATTCATAATAATATATTTCATAATATACAAAATCAATAAATTTCATTTCAATTATGAATTTAATTCAATCCCAAAGTACCAAAGTACTCACCTCAAATGCTTACCATATACAAACAATTATATATGCAATAATCTACTATTTAATTGGGATTATAGAAACACAAACCGTGATTTTCGCGCTATTCGACGTCGATTTTATCCTTCCCCTTTTTACTCAAGGATTCCGGTACAGCGTTAGCTACGGGATAAAATAATTAAATCACATTAATATTACACATTCCAACTTCACATTAAATTTCAATATTCGCACTATATTTTTCTTGTTCTTTAATTTAGTCCCTAAACCGAGACTAATTTTAACCTTCACAATTAACTTCATATTTTTATACTAATTACACTCTAGACCACATTTAGCTTCTTCTTTTCCAATTCAAACCTTAATTTCAAAATTTTCACAATTTAGTCCATATTGTTCAAAATCAACAATTAATTCCACAATTTAGTCCTTTTCCATTTCCAACTTAAAAATATATCTATTTAATCCCTAATACTTAAACTATTCAATAATGTCAACATCTAAAATCTTGAACCATACTAAAAATTACAATAGGGTCGGGTAGCTCTATGTACCAAGATTCCAAAAATGTAAAACTTAGAAGTATAGGGACTAAATTGCACTAACCAATTTGGATTTGAACTTCAAACTGTAATGCCCCAAATTTGGGCCTAGAAAGAATGGGCCTTGAGCGTGGGATCAGCTAGGAGACTGCACATAAATATTTATGTGTGCAAGAAAATGACACAAATTGCTTTTTTGCTTTAATGGCTAAGTGATTTGGGTGTGTATGGGAGTGTTTGAGAAGCCTGGGTTCAAGTCTTGGCTTTTGCAAAAAATTTTAGTTTTCTTTTAAGTGAACTTGGACACTGGCACTTAGGCCTTATTAGTAATAATGCTAGTTTTATGACACGAGAGGAGCTTGTGGTCCAGTGGTAAGTGGCGTGTTAAAGGTTTCAAGGGAGCTCAAGTTCGAGTCTCATGATGCGCAAGCGAGTATTTATTTTATTTCCTTCCAGCATGAGAAGTGGAGTTAGACCGAAACTCTGTTAGGTGAAGTTTGAATTGGTCTTGGAGGCTTTTGTAGAGCAAATCAAGGAGGAGATTGGGGAGAAAATCAAGGAAATTCGAAAATGGGAGGTTGGTAGGGAGTTGTGGCTGATTAGGACTCTAAGGCTTAGTGAAATTCGACTAAGGGGAAGTGAGGGAGCATTTTCGGCACAAGGCAATTCTTTGTTTGGTTTTGTGAGGGTTGAAAGGAAGGTGCCAAATTTTCTTTGGGACTTTTCTACCACTCGGGATTCCTTTCGGGTTTGCATTTTAGCTATTGAAGTGACAAAAATTTCCACTACTTTCCTCCTTCCTACAATTGCCGCATAGGTAACCTTCTTTTTGGTTTCTTTTTCTTTCTTTGCCGAATTCCCTTTCCTCTCTCACTCTTGGTTCCGCTTCTTCTTTTCCTTGTAAATCATTCTCCTCTCGGCCTCCCTTCTAAACCGAACCTACTCTCCATCTTCTTCTTCTCTGCTTCCCACTCACTCCCAATCATAGTCGAATTCTTCATAAGGTTTTTGTGTACGTTTAATTTATCATCATTCCCTATTGTGCTTGGCCGAATATACCTAAATAATTCCAACCTATTTCATCATAATTAATTTTGGTAAGTCTTCCAACTTTTTCCAAGTGAGTTAGTTCATTAGCACTGTGTTTCTACGTTACGCTTATTTTGTTCTTAGGGTTCTAAAATCTCTAGAAGAGAAAGGAGGAGTCTCTAGGGTATAGAGACGTTCCAAATCTTCCCCTTCAACTGATTGATCATTAGGGTAAGTTTGGTAATAGGGCCGATTAGGCTGTGATGTGGGTGTTAGGTCTGTTTTTAATCACATTCTAGTGGACAGATCTGTCTAATAGGAATCGTTGCTTAAACATATAATCACCAGGAGCGTGGAATCGTGGCTTGGCCAACAATCTTAGAAGAGTAGGCCACATTTCATTCAATCATGGTAAGTGATTGTTTAAGGGTGGTTAAGTACTTAAAAATATCCATTATTGAAGGGCTGAATATTTGAATCAATGTAGGTTGGTTCTAAGAGGTGTTTCGCTAACTCTCGTGAAAAAGGTGTGTAATCACACTATCTCCGTTATGAATTAGCAAAAGCTGAAAAGCCAAAACTTCGACATTTGAGACCTCACTAGCATGCGATCGCTTGTGTGGAAAAACTGAGCCCACAATCGAGGGCGATAGACTGAAGAGGCCACTACGAGTGTTATCGGGCACTTGGGCCGTTATGGGCCTCGTTGGGACGAAATGGGCTGTGTGGGCCCCACATGGATAAAATTTATGAAAAGTGGCAGAAACTGGATTGGGCTATGTAGATCACATAGACATGATTGAATTTGGGCCAAATAGGCCACACTAACGTCTGGGTCTATTTGGTCCGAATATTGGGCTTTAAGACCAGTTACACTGTTTTGACCAAATGGATTATCTGTGTCGCTCGAGGCGATTGTAGGCCTTCGAAAAGGTCGTTAACTGTACCGAGACCCTAAGAAGTAAAATGACTGAAATACCCTAGCGAGTAAAATGACCGTAATGCCCCTGTAGGGTAAAATAACTATAATGTCCCTATAGGATAAAATGACCGTAATACCCATGTAATGTAAAATGACCGTAATGCCCCTGTAGGGTAAAATGACCGTAATGCCCTTGTAAAGTAAAATGACCCTAATGCCCCTGTCGGGTAAAATGACCGTAATGCCCCAGTAGGGTAAAATGACCGTAATGGCCCCGTAGGGTAAAATGACCGTAATGCCCATAGAGGGTGACTATTTTGCCCCTCGAGGGTGAGTGACTGATTTGTGCTATGATTTGATTGTGATTGTATGACTATGATTTGATTGACTTTACTGTAATGATATGACTGATTCTGAGCATGGCATACTGCATACATGACATACTGCATGGGGTTAGGATCTTGTATCGGAGGAAGTGATTGATATGTGAGGGTCACACGAGTCTCGCAAGACGACTGTGGACCTACAGATAGCTTTAAGTTGATTATGTGATTGGTAGCTCTACTGTAATATTGGTTAATGCCGTAACCGATGCTACATAAAGAGTGTAGGGATGGATGGGTCGATTTAATCCCCACAAGAGTGTAGGGTTGGACGGCAGACGGAGTGTAGGGTTGGTATGGGTAGTTATGCACTGAATATACTGATTTTGATATTGAGATGGGCTTAGGCCCAGATAGATGTGAAATGTGACATTTGATATGGGCTAAGGCCCAACCGAGGCTGATGGGGGCTAAGGCCCATTGCCACCGTTACTATAATGGGTTAAGACCCACACTATATCAGCATTCTTATGAAAGGGCTCTATGCCTGCATCGATTCTGCTTTCAGTATCACGACTATTTCTTTAATAAGGGGATTACACACTGAGTTTTTGTAAACTCACCCTGTTTTTAACCTTTCAGCTAATCCCCAGTGTTAGATGGTTCGGAGCTGCGAGGGACTCGGAGGTGGCCACATACGAACAATTACATTTTCGTGTTTTTAATTTACTTTATTTTTAATTATGTTTTCTTTAATCTGGGTTTTATTGTAATAAGGCCTATATTTGGTTTTGTTTTAAATTGTGGGATTTAATTGTGTTGATTGCATAACTTCTAGTTTCAGTCTCGAGTTTAAAAAAAAAAAAGAAATGAAAACAATGTTTTATAAACCAATCGTAAGTACACAAACCTTTTCAAAGAAAAACTTCTGCTGTATTTTGAAAGTTTAAGTAACAAGTTTAAAGATTCCTACATAAAGTTTTTAATCAGACCCTAAGATACCAAAATAATTTGAACATAATATTAAGTTATCACTGGCAAATGTTTTAAACTAAGAACTCCTCAAATGACTTCAAGGTTTTACATCAACTTCGGATTTTACGATTCACCCTTCAATGTGACGCTGCCAGATTCTGCCATAACGTCTGGGCCAGGTTTGGGGTGTTACGTTTAGTGGTATCAGAGCCTGATTGTAAAACTCGATTGTGGAATGGGTTTTTAGAGTTTTGGATTTCAAAAAGTTGTTTTCAAATATGTGAAGTGTTTTGAGATACTTCTTCTGAAAAGTGTGGCACACTGAGTCTCTGGTGCCGAATCCGTAAGTTTTCTGAATAATTTCGTCTGTTTAGAAATTGAAATGCAGTAAGTTAGGAAATACTGTGACTACTTTAGAAATTAGACTATACCACTCTAGATAGAGCAAACTGAAACTATAGGAAACTGAAAACTGTAGTGAGACTACGATCTACGAAAACAAACTCTTAAATACTGATACTGCTTTCCATAAGATATCTGTTAATAAACACGGAAACTGTAAACCAATCCGCATAAAACAGTTAGTTCTAATAAAACGCGAATAGAAAATGGACATAAGAGATACACGCGAACGTGGTTCAAGAGGCTGTAATAATGTTTTAAAATTAGAGTGCGCAGTGGGAGCGTGGTGGTGAAGTCTGTGTGGTGCGACTATTCTGACAGTTGGAAATTTCGAGGATGAATTTTTTTTAATGCTGGGTGAATTGTAACGCCCCAAATTTGGGCCTAGAAGGAATAGGCCTTGAGTGTGGGATCAGCTAGGAGACTGCACATAAATATTTGTGTGTGTAAGAAAATGACACAAATTACTTGTTTGCTTTAATGGCTAAGTGATTTGGGTGTGTATGGGAGTGTTTAAGAAGCCTGGGTTCAAGTCTTGGCTTTTGCAAAAAAAATTATTTTACTTTTAAGTGAACCTGGACATTGGCACTTAGGCCTTATTATTAATAATGCTTGTTTTATGACACAAGAGGAGCTTGTGATCCAGTGGTAAGTGGCGTGTTCAAGGTTTCAAGAGAGCTCAAGTTCGAGTCTCGTGATGCGCAATGGAGTATTTATTTTATTTCCTTGCAGCATGAGAATTGGAGTTAGACCAAAACTCTGACAGGTGAAGTTTGAATTGGTCTTGGAGGGTTTTGTGGAGCAAATCAAGGAGGAGATTGGGGAGAAAATCAAGGAAATTCAAAAATGGGAGGTTGGTAGGGTGTTATGGCTGATTGGGACTCTAAAGCTTAGTGAAATTCGGCTGAAGGGAAGTGAGGGAGCATTTTCGGCACAAGGCAATTCTTTGTTTGGTTTTGTGAGGGTTGAAAGGAAGGTGCCGAATGTTCTTTGGGGTTTTCCTACCATTCGAGGTTCCTTTCGGGTTTGCATTTTAGCTATTGAAGTGAACAAAATTTCCACTACTTTCCTCCTTCCTACAATTGCCATATAGGTAACCTTCTTTTTGGTTTCTTTTTCTTTCTTTGTCGAATTCCCTTTCCTCTCTCACTCTTGGTTCCACTTCTTCTTTTCTTTTTGAATCCTTCTCCTCTCTACCTCCCTTCTAAACCGAACCTACTCTCCATCTTCTTCTTCTCTGCTTTCCATTCACTCCCAATCATAGTCAAATTCTTCATAAGGTTTTTGTGTACTGTCTATTTATCATCATTCCCTATTATGCTTGGCCGAATATACCTAAACAATTCTAACCGATTTCATCATCATTAATTTTGGTAAGTCTTCGAACATTTTCCAAGTGAGTTAGTTCATTAGCACTGTGTTTCTAAGCCACGTTTATTTCGTTCTTAGGGTTCTAAAATCTCTAGAAGAGAAAGAAGGAGTCTCTAAGGTACAGAAACGTTCCAAATCTTCCCCTTCACCAACTGATTGATCATTGGGGTAAGTTTGGTAAGGTGGGCCGATTAGGCTGTGATGTGGGTGTTAGGTTTGTTTTAAATCACATTCTAGTGAGCAGATCTGTCTAATAGGAATCGTTGCTTAAACAGATAATCATCAGGAGCGTGGAACCGTGGCTTGGCCACAATCTTAGAAGAGTAGGCCATATTTCATTCAATCGTGGTAAGTGATTGTTTAAGGGTGGTTAAGTACTTGAAAATATCCATTATTGAAGGGCTGATGGAATATTTGAATCAATATAGGTTGGTGCCAAGAGGTGTTTCGCTAACTCTCGTGAAAAAGGTATGTAATCACACTATCTCCGCTATTAATCGGCAAAAGCCGAAAAGCTGAAACTTCGGCATTTGAGGCCTCACGAGTGTGCGATCGCTCATGTAGAAAAACTGAGCCCACAACCTAGCGCAGTAGATTGAAGAGGCCACTACGAGTGTTCTTGTGCATTTGGGCTGTTATGGGCCTCGTTGGGGCTGAAATGGGTCGTGTGGGCCTAATGGGCTCGTGGGCCCCACACAGATAAAATTTATGAAAAGTGGCAGAAACTGGATTGGGCTATGTAGATTACATAGCCATTTACACTGTTTCGACCAAAAGGATTATCTGTGTCGCTCGAGGTGACTGTAGGCCTTCGGAAAGTTCGTTAACTGTACCAAGACCCTAAGGAGTAAAATGACTGAAATACCCTTAGGGAGTAAAATGACCGTAATACCCCTGTAGGGTAAAATGACTATAATGCTCTTATAGGGTAAAATGACCGTAATGCCCTTGTAGGGTAAAATGACCGTAATGCCCCTATAGGGTAAAATGATTGTAATACCCCTAGAGGGTGAATGATTATTTTGCCCCTCGAGGGTGAATGATTGATTTGTGCTACGATTTGACTGATTTATTTTGCCCCTCCAATAAGGCCTCTGGATTAATTTTTGTTTTGTTTTTTGTTTGACGAATTATTAAACTGATTTAAGTATTTCAAATTGAGATTTTATTTTTCTAAAAACTTTATTAAACATTTATATAAAAAAAATGAATACACTTAAAGGATTTCTTAGTAACTTCATATTTTTAACTTGGAAATTTACTCGCACAATTTTCATCAATTCTTTTCAAAAAATATTTTTAATTTCTTTTAAAATTTTCTCGATCTGTTGATGATATTTTCAAAGTTACGATTTATAAGATCTTACATCTCAAATTGTTGATTTATCATTCAAATCTTTTACTCAATAAATACTTCGTCAAAATTTTGAAATCTGTCTTACATAAAAAGGACTTAAAGTACACTTATTTTGTGTGACACGTCAAATCTGGCCTTAACGCATAGGCCAGGTTTTGGGTGTTACATTTTATGGTATCGGAGCCCAGTTTCAAAACTCGACTGTGGTTTGGGTTCAAAACTATTTTGTTCAAAACTATTTTGAAATATAGAACGTATGTCTTTAAAGGAAGTATGGCACCACGGGTATCCGACACCAAGTCAAGTACGTGTATGTTGCAGAATGATTATGATTATTATGATATGACTATAGGAACACTCTAGAACTTTTAGTTATAGGTGTTGAAACTATAGAGATTGAGACTATATGATACATTTACGAAAACGACTATACTTCTTATACCTCATAAAGTATCGTTAATAAACATTCAAATAGTATACTGATTCATAAAACTTCTAATCAGATTAAATCGAATTAGCCAAGATGAGCGCTAGAGGACGTGGACGTGGTAGACGAGGCCGTGGTAGAGGCCAAGGTGCCAGGGTTGCGTCTGAAGCATCGGGTCATATGCCAGAAATGGACGCACCTACGTCACCCGGGACTGAAACTGGATTACATGACCGTACGAGGGAGGACATTACTCTGTCCTAAGCAATGTTGCGAGTCTTAGAAAGGGTTGCTAGGGCTAGAACTGAGCCAGCAGCTCGTGGATCAATTTCAGAACGACTTAGATTAAGTGGTGCCGAGGTTTTTAAGGGTGTCTCGGGTGTAGCCCCAAAGGTAGCAGAGTATTGGCTCGAGGCAATGGAACGGATCATGGATGATCTAGATTACACCGCTAAGCAGAAGCTAAGAGGAGCTATGTCCTTGTTGAGAGACGAGGCGTATCAATGGTGGCTCACTGGTCGGGAAGGCACTCAGGCTGATCGTGTTACTTGGGATTTCTTCAAAACTGCATTCCAAGGAAAGTATGTCGGGGCTAGTTATGTGGATGCCCGAAGGAAGGAATTCCTAAATCTGGTTTAAGGAAGTAAGACTGTGGCAGCTTACGAAGCGAAATTTCTGCGTCTGAGTCGTTATGCTCGGGCTATAGTGCCAACTGACTATGAGCGCTATGTGCATTTTGAGGATGGGTTGAGTGATGAGTTATAGGTACTGATAGCCCCACAACAAGAAAGGAATTTTTCCACACTTGTGGAGAAAGCCAAGATAGCTGAAGAGGCTAAGAACTCAGAGCGGCAAAAACGAGAAAGAGATAGAGGCAAGAGTAAGAGGGACTTTAAGTACTCGGGTCCTGCTAAAAAGTTTCAGAAGAGGCCCAGGAATGATGAGCCAGCTCAAGCTAGAGCACCAGCTGCTACCAATCAGATACAACCATGTGCTCACTGTGGAAGACGACACCCGGGTGAATGCTGGAAGAGAACTGGTGGTTGTTTCAAATGTGGTTCTAAGGACCATCAGCTTAAGAATTATCCTCGACGGACTGCTCCGACTCAGGAAGCTCGTAACTATGATACACAGCCAGCTAGAGGCGCTTAGCAGCCATCGAGAGGCCGTGGACCAGGTCGAGGTGGTAATGGCGCGGGTCGAGGTCAAGGTGCACCGGGTAGAGGTACTGGTTTTCGGGGTAATGCGGAGGCGAGATAGCAAAGGTTGGTTTATGCGGTCAAACGCTGAGAGGATGGCGATGCACCTGACGTGATAACCGCAGACGCGTTTTCATATCCGATGTACCATTCATCGCTTTGATAGATATCGAATCCACCCATTCGTATGTTGCTAGTGCTGTATCTGGAAATCTAAACATTAGATTTGAGATTACTGCTAGGGAGATGATAGTAATTAGTCTTTTAGGATAATCTGTGATAGTAAATAAATTGTTTAGAGATGTACCTTTAGAAGTTCAAGGAGAAACATTTTTGGCGGATTTGATGGAATTGCCTTTCGGCGAGTTCGACCTTATTTTGGGCATGGACTGGTTAGTGAAACACCGTGCTCACTTGGATTGTGCTGCAAAGCGAATGACGATAAGAACTTTGAAAGATAAGGAAGTGGTGATGATAGGTGAAAGGAGAAACTATCTATCGAATGTGGTATCTACTTTAAAGGCAGAAAAGTTGGTGCGAAAAGGGTGTGGAGCATTCCTAGCCTTCATTAGTGCGTTGGATGCCAAAGAATTGTCCGTGGAAGGTGTTAGAACGGTGAAGGAGTTTTTGGACGTCTTTCCTAAAGAACTTCCTGGATTGCCTCCGGATCGGGAGGTAGAGTTTGGCATTGAATTATTGCCAGGAACGGCCCGGGTGTCCATTGCTCCATATAGAATGGGGCCGAAAGAGTTGGCGAAGCTTAAAACTCAAATTCAGGAGTTGTTGGATTGGGGATTCATTCGACCGAGTATGTCACCTTGGGGAGCATCGGTCTTGTTCGTCAAGAAGAAGGATGGGTCGATGCGTATGTGCATCGATTATACGCAGTTGAATAAGTTGACGCTCAAGAATAGGTATCTATTGCCGAGAATCGATGACCTGTTCGACCAACTGCGAGGAGCTTTAATTTTTTCGAAGATATATTTGAGATCGGGTTATCACCAGCTTAAGGTCAAGGAGGCAGATATTCATAAGACGGCGTTTTGAACTCGCTATAGACATTATGAGTTCTTGGTGATGCCGTTTGGGTTGACCAATGCACCAGCAGCATTCATGGACATGATGAATTGGGTCTTCCAACCCTATTTAGACTGGTTTGTGGTGGTGTTCATAGATGACATCTTGGTATACTCGAAGAATGAAGAAGAGCATGATTCACATCTGCAAATAGTATTGCAAATATTGCGGGAAAAGCAACTTTATGCCAAATTCAGTAAGTGTGAATTTTGGTTAAAGGAAGTGACCTTCTTGGGACATGTTGTGTCGGTCAAAGGAATTAGAGTTGATCCCCCAGAAAGTAGAGGCCGTGTTGGATTGGAGACCACCAAAATTAGTGGCTGAAATTCAGAGTTTCTTAGGGTTGGCTGGTTATTATCGGTGTTTCGTTGAGGGGTTTTCATTGATTGCTGCACCTCTAACCAAATTATTGTACAAGGGAGTACCATTTGTGTGGTCAGATCAGCAGCAAGAAAGTTTCAAGAAATTGAAGAAGATTCTGACGGAAGTGCCAGAACTGATTCGACCTGAAGCTGGAAAAGAGTTTATTGTTTACTGCGATGCGTCACACACGGGCTTGGGATGTGTGTTGATGGAATGTGGAAAAGTGGTGTCTTACGCATCTCATCAGTTAAGGCAGCACGAAGTGAATTATCCCACTCATGATTTGGAGTTGGCTGCAGTGGTGTTTGCTTTGAAGATTTGAAGACACTACCTATACGGTGAGAAGTCGATCATTTATACGGATCATAAGAGTCTAAAGTACCTCTTTACCCAAAAGGAGTTGAACTTAAGACAGCGGAGATGGATAGAACTGTTGAAGGATTATGACTTCTCAATCGAGTATCATCTTGGAAAGGCTAACATGGTGGCAGACGTGTTGAGTCGTAAGGTGATATCGAATTTGAGAGCGATGTTCGCTCATTTCAGCTTGTATGAGGATGGTAGTCTGCTAGCTGAACTTCAGGTGAAGCCTGCGTGGGTAGGTCAGATTAAGGAAAAGCAGTTATCAGATGAAAAGTTAGGTTCCTTACTTCAGCAAGTGGAAGGTGGTGTGATAGGGGATTTTGGATTGAATAATGATGGAGTATTGTGTTTCTGCGAAATAATTTGTATGCCCAAAATTCAGAATTGAGGCAAATGATTCTGCATGAGGCACATAGTAGCCCTTATGCTATGCACCCCGAGGGAAATAAAATGTACCGAGACTTCCGTGAGCAGTATTGGTGGCCAGGGTTGAAGCGGGAGGTTATTGAATTTGTGAGTAGGTGCTTAACATGTCAGCAAGTGAAGGCGGAACATCAATTGCCATCGGGATTGCTACAACCGGTGAAGATTTCGTTATGGAAATGGGAACAGATAACGATGGACTTTGTTAGTGGGTTACCTTTATCGCCTACTAAGAAAGACTCCGTCTGGGTAATAGTGGATCGGTTGATGAAGACTGCCCATTTCCTACCTGTTCGTATGGATTACTCATTGCAGAAGTTGGCCAAGTTGTACGTAGCAGAGATCGTGAGGTTACATGGGGTACCAGTGTCTATTATATCGGACAAGGACCCTAGTTTTACATCACGGTTTTGGAAAGCCTTACATGAAGCTTTGGGAATAAAGTTAAACTTTAGCACGGCATTTCATCCTCAGTCAGATGGTCAGTCGAAAAGAGTAATCTAGATTCTGGAAGACATGTTAAGGGGCTGTGTGATTGACTTCAGGGGTAGTTGGGAGGATTTCCTATCATTGGCAGAATTTGTGTATAACAATAGCTATCAATCCAGTATCCAGATGGCACCCTATGTGGCATTGTATGGTCTTAGGTGTCGTACTCCTACTTGTTGGACTGAATTGGGGGAGCGGCAGTTATTGGGTCCTGAGCTGATATCAAAGACGGAGGAAAAGGTAAAGGTAATTCGGGCATGGTTAAAGGAAGCTTCGGATAAACAAAAATCGTATGCGTATCTGAAGCGTAAGGATATTGAGTTTGCGGTGGGAGATCAAATCTTTCTAAAGGTCTCACCTTGGAAGAAGATCTTTAGGTTTGGAAGGAAGGGCAAGTTGAGCCCTAGGTCCATCGGACCGTACCGTGTGTTGAAGCGTGTTGGGCCAGTGGCTAATCAGCTTGATTTACCTCTGGAGTTGAGTCAGATACATAGTGTATTTCATGTCTCAATGTTAAGGCATTACCAACGGATCCATCTCATATAGTACCGGTAGAGGAAGTTTAGATAAGGCCTGGCTTGTCGTTCGAGGAGGAGCCAGTGCAAATTTTAGATCGAGACATAAAGGTGTTGAGAATGAAGTCAATACAGTTAGTTAAGGTTTTATGGTGCAATCACGGATCGGAGGAAGCTACATGGGAGCCTGAGGATGTGCTTCGGCAGCAATATCCTCACCTCTTTAAATCAGGTAAATTTCGACGACGAAATTTTCTTTAAGGGGGTTAGAATTGTAACATCCTAAAATTTAGAATTTTTTGTGTTGCATTGTTTTTGGGTGCTAAGCATGTTAAATAATTAAATCGTGTATGTTTAGGGAGTCCTGAGAAAGCTCAAGGTTTATTTGGACTTAGTAAAGATCTTTGGCATTTAGCACTTTAAGGAGATGGAGTAAGTGACCTTAAAGCATTTGGAAATAAATGAGTAAATAGCTAGCATAAATGAGCAAGTAGTAAAGAGGTTATGGTGCCACATGTAGTGCCTTGAGGGAAGAGGTTCGAATCCCCTTGTGTGCAATTTTTGACTTTTATTTTTGCATTCCTTCCTTAGTGTCATCCAAGGTATATATATGGCAAGGTTGACTTCTTTATTTTTGGTATGGTGGCTAAAGGAATTAAGGAAAGGTTGAGGTTAGGGAAAGGAATCAAAAGGAAAAGGCAAGTGAGGAGAACAAGCGGCTAATTTCATGGAGAATGCTATGGAAGTATGGTTGGCAAAATTTTTACCCTTATGGCTATACATGTGGACGGTTTTGGGGGTAGGTAGGTAGTTGAAATTTTACTTTGGCTTTTGGTAAGGTCTTTGTATTGTTTTGGCCAAAAATCCTATTTGGCGAAATCTCTTTGCCGAAATCCCAAATTGCACTCTCTTTGTCGAAATCTTCTAGCACAATAGTGCATTTTTCTTCTCTTTTGAATGGTCACATATTCATCTTTTGTCCATCTTTCCTGATAGCCGAATTAGTGTTTTGCTTTTTGATAAACCAAAGTGTTTGTTTTGGTCAAATTTTCTCTTTGCCAAATTGAATCATTTTCTTCAAATTCTTCCTCTTCATGCTGAAACTTCAAGTTGAAAATAAGCAAAATTTTTCTTCTTTCTTCTTGAATGCCAAATGTACCTGAACCATTAAGACAATTTTGTTCAGTCTTTCTCTTTTGAAAAAATCGAAACCTTACACACACTTCTTTTCATCTCTCTTTTCTTTTTACAAAATTTTCCAAACATCTTTCTTCTTTCTCTCAAATCAATATTTTTCCATAACCGAATATTATTGTTTGCTTTTACTCCATAGCCGAATATTTTTGTCCATTTTTCTCCATCATCGAAACATTTTCATTATTCTTTCTTTCTCATTCGATCTATCACTTATTCCTTAATTAATCGAGATATAGTGGAAGGCCGAAACTTAGATTTTCTGAAGTCATCATATAATCGCTAGAAATCGGTCCTAAAATCTTTAAGGTAAGAGTTCTTCACGGATTCTATAATCACTCTTTATTTGTTAAGATGTTATTAGTATGGTGATAGTTAACCGATTGTAATTTTAGGGACTAAATCATTTGATACATCCAATCATTGATCACTCGGGATTAGTGGTAAGCCGATCTTCACCCTTTTTGACAAATCCGTACTTTATCGTAATACTAATCGATGGAGGCTTGTGGTAACGATTTGAAAGGAAAGTCGAGGGGAGATCTTAAAAGGAGTGGATTAACGATCCCAACTCCTAAATTCAAGGGAAGGGCTTTTTCGGCGATTTGAGAATTTCCACTGGGTTGTGGACCCTCATCCAGTGAGAATCAACTATTCGAGGTCGTTCGCAATTGTGAGGCATCAGCGATTCGGGATTTTCCACCGGGTTGTGGACCGTCATCTGGGGAAAACCGACAAATCATAGTTGTTCACCATCCCGAAGGTAAAATCTTAGACCTTTTGAGTAGATTTATTAAATCGCGTACGTTGACTAATCGAGCGTTATAATATTTTAGGTGTCGACGATCAAGAAAGCGTAGTGCTTACCGTAATCAGGTGTGTAATCTCACACCGTATTCCGTGGGTTAAAGACTAATATCGTATTGGTGGTAAATTGCTTGATTAAATCATATTTTGGTGAAATCGGAAAAATTGGCTTAGATCTCATTAGTTTGATAAAAATTTATGATATCGGTATTAAGACCGTGAAAAATTACGAAAATACCCTTGTTGGGCCCAATCAAAATAATTTGCTATATGGGCCGATTGATAATTTGCTATATGGGCCGATTGATATTTGCTATGTGGGCCAATTGATAATTTTCTATATGGGCCGATTGATATTTGCTATATGGGCCGATTGACAATTTGCTATATGGGCCGATTGATATTTGACTATGTGGGCCGATTGATAATTTGCTATATAGGCCGATTTGAAGTAAATTGTGAAATGGGCCAAGATGATATTCTGCTTAATTGGCCAACTTGATAAATTGTTATAATGGGCCATAATTTTGTAAGAAATATCTGAATAAATTATTGTGATTTTTTATGCATTATATACATGATTTGCATGGGATGGGATAATGATGAAGAGAAGTTCTGGTAGTTCTGCTACATAATTCTGGTGGCTTTGCCACAAATCTGTAAAGTGGCAATGCCACGTAAATTCCGTTAATCTGGTGGCTTGACCACAATTATATTTGTTATAAATGGCTTAATGCCTGCGATTGGTGTGTTGGCGGGGTGGGTTGACTAAAGATCCCCACAGGTGTGTTGGTTGCTACGGGTGGTGTGTAGCGGGTGGAATATTAGGTTTGGTTGGGAATTGCATTTCATATGCATATTATATTTGATACATTTTTATTATTGTGAATGGGCTTGGGCCCAAATAATGGCTTAATGGATTTTTGCCCAGTGGACAACGATAAGTGGGTTATACACTGAGTTCTAGTAACTCACCCCCGTTTTCCTTATCCCTTTCAGGTAATGATCAATGATGGACTTGGGCCATGGATGTCTCAGTGGAGGCCATACTTCAAAAACGGTTAAATTTGGAATTTGAATTTCTTTTAGTACTTTTTAATTATTTTGCTATTTTTAATTAAGGTTGTAATAAGGCTTCTGGATTAATTTTTGTTTTGTTTTTTGTTTGACGAATTATTAAACTGCTTTAAGTATTTCAAATTGAGATTTTATTTTTCTAAAAACTTTATTAAACGTTTATATAAAAAAAATGAATACACATAAATGATTTCTTAGTAACTTCATATTTTTAACTTGGAAATTTACTCGCACAATTTTCATCAATTCTTTTCGAAAAATATTTTTAATTTCTTTTAAAATTTTCTCGATCTGTTGATGATATTTTCAAAGTTACGATTTATAAGATCTTACATCTCAAATTGTCGATTTATCATTCAAATCTTTTACTCAATAAATACTTCGTCAAAATTTTGAAATCTGTCTTACCTAAAAAAGACTTAAAGTATACTTATTTTGTGTGACACGTCAAATCTTCCCTTAACGCATAGGCCGGGTTTGGGGTGTTATGCTTCACACGGCCTGGGCACACGCCCATGTCTTTGGCTGTGCCTCCTACACGGCTGAGACACACGGCTGTGTCTCTGCCCGTGTGTTTAATACAAAGCTTACTAACTTGTGAAACTAACTTGTAGGGGACACACGGCTTGGTCACACACCCATGGGACTGACTGTGTGTCACACACGGCCTAGACACACACTCGTGTGCCTACTCGTGTGGACAAGAACAAGGCCATTCGCCAAGCTCTTTCATCACCCTAATTCATTCCAGCATAATTCATAAGCAAACAACTCAATCATATACCCTACACAATCATGTATAACCTCATCTTTTCATTGATTAATTGTATTGAGCCACACACTTGGCTCCTATACATGCCATACATAAAATGCTAATTCAAAAATATATCAAGATGAGCTGATAGTGTGGGTGATCTTCCGATTATCATCGTATCCCGACCCGACTCTTTGACCCTATAAAATAAGGGAAAAAGAAAGGGAGTAAACTTTAAAGCTTAGTAAGTTTACAGGTAAACAATAAATATCAGAACATGTGCTAATCAATAAATAGCATTCCGCAATAAGTAAAAGCATCCAACATCATGCTTACTCATTCTTTCTTACCACATTCCAACCATATCACAACCAAATGCTCTTATTATTTAACATACATCCCTGCACTTATCACCACAAGACCACATGAAACAACACAACACAATTTCATGATAAGTCACTCTTAGAAATATCAACACTCGGTGGTTTCGCACTTAGCCCACCATTTGTCTTAAGTAGGGTGATACTGCACATAGCCCACCAACAAGAATATTTACGGTGGTATCGCACATAGCCCACCAATTGATAACATAAATGATGCTATCGCACACAGCCCATCGTGAATAAATATTAAGGCGGTATCGCACATAGCCCACCAATAAGAATAATTAAGGTGGTATCGCACACAGCCCACTATAATTTATTACGGAAAATATTCTACACTTACATATCTATTTCAACATTCATATTCTAACAAGTCCAATTCATTTAAATCATAAATGATCTCAATCACACAATACCCTAATAAACAATAAAATGTGTATTTAAGATACATCGTTTACACATAAACTTAGCTCGATGCAAAATGCGTTAATTTGCGGTTTAATCTGAAACCTTGTCTTTTCCCCAGTCAAGGTTAATTCCGCGCTCTTCTTGATCTATAACAATAAAATTTCATTCATACAATCATTTCATGATCATAATACATCATAATCTCTAGTTAGGCAAAAATGACCATTTTGCCCTTGTACTTTGGCAAAAATTACGATTTTGTCCCTAGGTTCGTAAATCATTTTTCATCACATTTTCTCATTAAAAAAGCCTAGCTGAACATTTATTACTCTTACAACTACTCATAATTCCAATTATTTCATGCATTTATTACACATTTTCAACATTTGCATTCAAGTCCTATTTAGGGGTTTTCATGCTAACACCTTTCACAAAAGTTGTTCCTTAACTCACTATCATTCATTTTCTTCCATAAAAACTCAGCAAACAACATAAACTCTCTCATGCCAAGTCCCTAGACTTTCAACCATATAGCAAGTTAGTCCCCTCATTAGCTAGCTTAAGCTTTGGGGACTCCAAAAGTACAAAAATTCTCAATGAAAACCACTAAGGTCACTTACTTGTAGAGATAAGGAGTTGCTGAAAATTTTCAAGCTCCCATGGTGTTTTTCTTTGGAAATTTCGGTGGTGAGAAGAAGGGGAAAAGATGATAACTTTTCTTCTCCTTATGTTATTATTTTACTAGACAAATTACCACCAAAATCTCACCTAATGCTTTGAAAATTTAATTCTTTGTCCCCTATGACTAGCTATTAACTTTAGAAAGGTCTATTTGCATATTAGGGACCTCCAATTAAAATCTACAGCTATTAGACACCTTTTGCTTTTAAAACAATACTTTCGCATTTAATAACTTTGGAAAGGTCATTTTACCCTAGAAGGGTATTTTGGTCATTTTACCCTCCAAGGTTATTTCAGTCATTCTACCCTCCAGGGGTATTCCGGTCATTTTACCCTCCAGGGGTATTTCGATCATTCTACCCCCAGGGGTATTTCGGTCATTTTACCCTCAAGGGGTATTTCAGTAATTTTACGACCTTCTGGAAGGTTTAGGTCGCCTCGAGCGACATGAATAGCATATATGGTCTTAACAGTGTAAATGGGCCCTAGGCCCATTATTCGGCCCAAAGAGGGCTCATACGCTCGTGTGGCCCATTTAGCCCAAAACTGCCTTTGGCCATGTGATTGTCATGGTCGGCTCATTATTTCCTTATCCATCCACAAAATTTACTGGCGTAGGGCCCACGGGCCGATTCCAGTCCATTTGGCCCCAAAAATGGCCTAAGCCCATGAGGATGCTCATGGTGGCCTCAACCATCTTATGCTGATATTTGTGGGCTTGGTCCACCACACGTGAGATCGCATGCTCGTGTGGTATCATTGGTCGGTACTTCGGCTTTTCGACATTTCAGCAGATATCTACAGTTGGAATGGTGTGAGTACACACCTGTTACGAAGCGCCCTACAAATCCCAAGCACCGAACCTACAACATTTAAGACTAACAGTTAGCCATTTGATCCATACAATTATCCTCCTTTTCCAACTAAAAGTCGAAGCCATAATATCACTTACCTTAATCGACCGAACCTTGTTAAACCCTCTCTAATCGTTAACAAGTTTAAACCCCTTGACGGATTCTGTATTACACCAAGCCTTATTAAGAGAAACGAATAACCTTGTGATTAAAACCACACTTGACCGTTTACTAGCCATCAAGAGTATTCAGCCCTAGCCAACAAGGCAAGAACGCTCACCTTGGTAAAGAACTGAGAGTAGAATGTTGCTTACTTCAAGTCACTTGTCCCTCTACCAGTCCTCGAGAGGACCTAGGTATTAACCAATATCAGAATATGAGAAGAGGGGGAGATTCGACAAAAGAGAAAGTAAATATCACCCGTAACGAAGATTCCTAAATAAAAAGAGTCATTAATACTTACACTTACCTACGGAAAAAAGAGAAGAAGAAAATGAAAGTGCAATCCGAACAATCGAAATAAACCCCCATGTTGAACCATTCTGATTAAGGTACGAATGCGATTGGAGAAGAAGGTAGAAGAGATAAAGAGAATAGAAAATCACTTTTCGGCACAAGGAAGAAGAACAGAGGAAGACGCAATCGGCCCAAGAAGAAATAGATAGAAATGGTACGAAAGTTGCCTAAATGGTAACACCAAAATCGGCTAACAAGAAAGTAGGGTGAAACCAAGCAAAAAGCATGCACGAGAGGTCACTTTTGCGCAAATTCGGCAACACAGAAAAGAACAAAAAGGAACTTTGGTTTTGGTAACCAAACTAACCAAAAAAAAAAAAGAAAAGAAAAACTCATCAAAGTCCAAAATATACCCCAAAACCCCTTTGGCTAAATTTCTAAGATCAAAGACCCCATTTCGACACTAACTCCTCAAGCCTTCAAATCCTTGAAAATCTCCAGCTCCCTCTCCTTGATTTTCTCCATGATGCACTCCTTAAATCCCTCAATTGAGTCATTCAAACTCTCCAACACAGAGTTCGAATCCAACACCAACTCTTGCCCACTATTGAGCAAAATAAATAATCCCTTTTTGCATGCACTGAGACTTGAACCTCTTCCTCCTTGCCACACCTTTGACGCCACAACCACTATACCACAGGCTCTCTTTGTGTCTTTTTTAATCACAATCAATTATAAGGCTTAATACCAGGAGTCAGGGTCCCCTAATGCTAAAAATAAAAATTTTCCAAATGACATTGCTTGAACCCAGAACTTCATAGAAGCCCCCTAACCTTCCAAAATCACTCACCTAATAGATCCATCTTGTATTAGTGCCCTTCTCTTATTCTCAAAAGTTTTAAACGCTCCCATGCCCAAGGCCCAATTCTACTAGGCCCAAATTCAGGGTGTTACAATTCTACCCCCTTAAAGAAATTTCGTCCTCGAAATTTCAAACTATTTAATAGCCACACAACACTGGCTACACCACTACGCTTCTGCTGTGCACTCTAGTCCTAATTGTAGATTAGGTAAATAGTATACCATGAGTAAAGTACGTACCAGTATTCAAATCTGGAGCATCTTCGTCCTCTTAGCGATGTGCTGCATAAACCAAAGTTGGCTGCCTTGCCTTCACATGGCCAGTACCTCTACCTAGAGTTCCACGACCCAAATCGTTTCCACCCCTAGCCTGCCCACGGCCTCTAGGCGGCTGCTATTCACCACTCGGTGGCTGTACATTACCCATATCGAAGGCCTGCCTCTGATTCGGTCTTCTGGGACACTCTCTGAGATGATGTTCCATGGAACCACAATTCAGACAAGCGCCCGTCATTCTCCAGCACTCGCCCACATGACCTTTCCCACAAGTAGCACAAGGTGGTAACCCAGTAGTAGCAATAGCGAGCCTAGTTCTGACTGGCCCATCCACTCTGGTTCTTCTTTTAAATCTCTGATCAGAATTGGAATGCTCAGAATCCCTCTTATTTCTGCCCCTTACTCTTTCCCGATTTAGTCGCTCATAGCGCTTCACATCTTCAGCGATCTTAGATTTCTCTACTAATGCAGTAAAGCCCCGCTCCCTCTGTGAAGCTATCAACACTCGGAGATTGTCTCTGAGACAGTCCTTAAATCGAACACAACGTTCGTACTCTTTTGCCACAATTCTTTGAGCATACTGGCTAAGTCACAAAAATTCTACCTCGTACTTAGCCACAGACTTGTCACCTTGAACAGGGTTCTGAAATTCTTTCCTACGAGCGTTGACAATGCAAAGACCCACATACTTTCCCTGAAATGTGGGCTTGAGGAATTCCCAGGTCAATCGATCAGACGGGGTACCCTCTTTTACCATAAGATAGGCTTCATACCTCAGCAAGGACACGACACACTTAAAATTTTGTTCAGGCGTGCAGTCGAGGTCGGCCATAATTCTTTCGATGGCCTCTAGCTAATACTCCACCACACTTGGGGCCACCCCAGAAACTCCCCTAAAGATCTCTGCTCCATTGGATCGGTGTCATTCTGTAACCGACCTACAGCCCCCAATAACAGTATTAGGCCCAACAGACCCAGCAACTCTTTCCAAAATATGAAGCATTGCTTGAGACAGTGCATCATCCCCAGCAGCTTGGTCGAACGACCCTGTCTCAGTTACCGATGAAGCTGGAGCCTCTCTTGCTTCAACTTTGAGCATATGGTGTGATCCGACGATCTAGCCCAAGCACTTCTATGGCCTCTGCCGCGGCCTCTTGCACCTCTTCTAGTGCTCATTATCGCTTCGCATATTATCTGAATTAAAAATTTTATGAATTTAGCTCATAGTTTCGATAATTAAACAAATGTTTTGTGGAAGTAGTAGTTAAGAGTTGTTTTCGCAGTCGCAAGCTCACTACAGTTTTAGTCTCCTACGGGCTTCAGTTTTACTCTAACTAAGAGTCTCAATATAGTCTATTATCTAGAGTAAGCCTAGTAACTATTTACAGTATAACAATTTAAAATAGATTTCAGTATCAGGAGAACTTACTTGGTTCAACGTCGGAGACTCAGTGTGCCACACAAAAATCTTTCAAAACTATTTCAGAATCATTTGTAAACATAATTAAAATAAAAAATAAAGCCCATTTCACAGCTCGAGTTTTGCAACCAGGCTCTAATACTACTAAATGTAACACCTCAAACCCAGCCTAGAAGTTAGGCCCGAATCTGGCGTGCCACATTGAAGTGTTTTTCGAAAACCTTGTTTTCATTGAAAACCCTACTTGATTAAAAGCTTGAGTAAAATCCCAATTATGTCAGTTTATTTTCAATCGAGGCTTACTAAAAAGTTTATTACCTTCAAAACCTTGTTTGCTGCGGAAGCTTAATTTAAAACAGATGATTTACGAAAACGTGATGTTTAAAAATTGAGTTGCGGAAACATAGTGTTTTCAAAATAGTTATCATTTTGGGAAAACCGCATTCTACTTCTAGCAGATTTAAATAGTAGTAAACTGAAAATCCCAAATTAAAATTCAGAAATTAAAAGCGAACTTATTACAACCCAGTAAGAAAGCGGTTTTAGTAAGGGAAAATAAAACTAAAACTTAAAGCTACTCGTAGTATGGCCACCTCTGAGTCCTCCCGTACGTCAAACCACTCACTGAGGATTACCTGAAAACTTAAAAAGAGGGGGTGAATTTACAAAAACTAAGTGTACAACCCTCATCGGTAAAAACGTGCATCTCTACAATCCGGGCCTAGGCCCATTACGGTCGTCAATGTGGGCCTAAGCCCAACACAGTAGCGGTGGCATTTGGGCCTTAGACCATAATAGCCTCAGTTGGGCCTTAACCCATGTCAAATGTCACATATCATATTTATCTGTGCCTAAGCCCATCTCAATATTAAAATCAATATATGCAATGTATTAATGCCCATACCAACCCGACAATCCGTCTCCTATCCAACCCTGCACTTTTGTGGGGATTTAATTGACCCACCCATCCCTACACTCCTTATGTAGCACCGGTTGCAGCACTAACCAATGTTGCAGCAGAAATGCCAATCACATAATCGGCTTAAAGCCAGCGATGGATCCATAGTCGTCAAGCGACCATACGATCCTATCAGAACTTCCTTCGTATCAATAATCCCATCCCCCATGTAGACATACCATAAATAGCATACAATAACAATCATATAACATGTAAGGGTATTTTAGTCATTTTGCCTTTTAGGGGCATAACAGTCATTTTACCCTACAGGGGTATTTCGGTTATTTTATCCTCTAGGGGTTTTTCAGTCATTCTACCCTCCAGGGGTATTTCGATCATTTTACCCTCCAGGGTATTTCAGTCATTCTACCCCCTAGGGGTATTTCAGTCATTTTACCTTCCAAAGGTATTTCGGTCATTCTACCCTCCATGGGTATTTCACTCATTTTACCCTCAATGGGTATTTGGTAATTTTACCCTTCGAGGGTATTTCAGAAATTTTACGACCTTCCCGAAGGTCTACGGTCACCTCGAGCGACACGGATAGCATATATGGTCTTAACGATGTAAATGGGCCCCAGGCCCATTATTCGGCCCAAAGAGGGCCCATATGCTTGTGTGGCCCATATAGCCCAAAACTGCCTTTGGCCATGTCATCATCATGGTCGGCTCATTATTTCCCTATCCATCCAAAAAATTTACTCGCGTAGGGCCCACGGGCCCATTCCGGTCTATTTGGCTCCAAAAATGGCCTAACCTCATGAGGACGCTCATGGTGGCCTCAACCATCATACGCCTATATTTGTGGGCTCAGTCCACCATACGTGAGATCGCACGCTCGTGTGGCATCATTCGTACATACTTCAGCTTCTCGGCATTTCGGCATTTGCCGATCTACAGTTTGAATGGTGTGAGTACACACCTATTACGAAGCACCCTACGAATCCCTAGCACCGAACCTACAACATTTAATACTAACAGTTAACCATTTGATCCATAAAATTATCCTCCTTTTCTAACTAAAAGCCGAAACTAATATCACTTACCTTAATCGATCGAACCTCGTTAAACCCTCTCTAATCGTTAGCAAGGTTAAACCCTTTGACAAATTCTGCATTACACCAAGCCTTATTAAGAGAAACGAATAACCTTGTGATTAAAACCACACTTCACCGTTTACCAGCCATCAAGAGTATTCGGCCCTAGCCAACAAGGCAAGAACGCTCACCTTGGTGAAGAACTGAGAGTGGAATGTTGCTTACTTCAAGTCGCTTATCCCTCTATCAATCCTTGAGAGGACCTAGGTATTAACCAATATCAGAATATGAGAAGAGGGGGAGATTCGGCAAAAGAGAAAGTAAATAACACCCGTAACGAGGATTCCTAAATAAAAAGAGTCATTAATACTTACACTTACCCACAGCAAAAAGAGAAGAAGAAAATGAAATTGCAATCCGAACAATCGAAAAAAAGAGAAGAAGAAAATGAAAGTGTAATTCAAACAATCGAAACAAACCCCCAAGTTGAACCCTTTTGATTAAGGAACGAATGCGATTGGAGAAGAGGGTAGAAGAGATGAAGAGAATAGAAGATCACTTTTCGGCACAAGGAAGAAGAACAGAGGAAGATACAATTGGCCCAAGGAGAAATAGATAGAAATGGTACGAAAGTTGCCTAAATGATAACACCAAAATCGGCTAACAAGAAAGCAGGGTGAAACCAAGCAAAAAGCATGCACGAGAGGTCACTTTTGCGAAAAATTCGACAACACAGAAAAAAACAAAAAGGAACTTTGGTTTTGGTAACCAAAATAACAAAAAAAAAAAGAAAAGAAAAACTCATCAAAGTCCAAAATATACTCCAAAACCCCTTTGGCTGAATTTCTAAGATCAAAGACCCTATTTCGGCACCAACTCCTCAAGCCTTCAACTACTTGAAAATCTCCACCTCTCGCTCCTTGATTTCCTCCATGATCCACTCCTTAAATCCCTCAATTGACTCATTTAAACTCTCCAACACAGAGTTCGAATCCAACACCAAATCTTGCCTACTCATGAGTAAAATAAATAATCCGTTTTTGCATGCACTGAGACTTGAACCCCTATCCTCCTTGCCACACCTATGACGCCACAACCACTTTACCATAGGCTCTATTTGTGTCTTTTTTAATCACAATCACTTATAAGGCATAATACCAGGAGTCATGGTTCCCTAATGCTAAAAATAAAAATTTTCCAAATGACATGGCTTGAACCCAGGACTTCATAGAAGCCCCCTAACCTTCCAAAATCACTCACCTAAGAGATCCAACTTGCATTAGTGCCGTTCTCTTATTCTCAAAAGTTTTAAACGCTCCCATGCTTAAAGCCCAATAAGCCCAATTCTACTAGGCCCAAATTCTGGGTGTTACATTTATAAGTTGTGTGTTATTGTTTATTAAATAAAATATACGTGTGTATTGATGTGATTGATTTACGAAGCATGAAATGAAATAAATGTCTATTTTGAGCTATGTTCTATTCAGTAACGTCTTGTAACCCTAATCTGACGATGGATACGGGTTAGGGATGCTACATTTTATTGGTATCAGAGCTATGATATAGTTGATTCTAGGACTAATGTAGCGCGTGTGAGTCTAGCTATACATGCCATAATTATTATACTGTGATACTGTGATGATTCCTGACAATTGAAATGTGTATTCTTATAGTAAATGGATCCCGATCGAGCCGTAGCTGATGATGTGGAAGTAATAGGCCCACTCCTGTTCAGGGGGCAGGGCCGGTCGATTCTCGACCAACTTCGAGTAACCAAGAGGGAGAGGCTAAACAAGCCTTTTACCAAATGATGAACGATTAGTTTATTCAGTATATCTGGATGAATCTTACTGTTCCACAACCTCCTACCCCACCAATTCCCCTTCAAATAGCTGTAATGCCACAAGTTACTGATTCGGTGCGATTGAATAAGTTACCGGTTGATAAAATTCAAAAACACGGGGCTGAAGAGTTCAGAGCCACTAATGATGATGATGCTAAGTGAGCTGAATTCTGGCTCGATAATACTATCTGTGTGTTTGATGAGCTATCTTGTACCCCTAACAAGTGATTAAAATGTGCTATATCTTTGTTACGGAACACTGCCTATCACTGGTGGAATACGTTAGTATCAGTAGTTCCTAAAGAACGGGTCACCTGGGAGTTCTTGCAGATTGAATTTTGGAAGATATATATATATCAGTCAGAGATTCATAGATTAGAAACGCAAAGAATTTCTCGAGTTAAAACAAGGTCGCATGACTATGACAGAATATGAACGAAAATTTGTGAGACTAAGTAGATATGCCCGAGACTGTGTGTCGACAGAAGCTATAATGTGTAAAAGATTCGAAGACGGGTTAAATGAAGACATTAAACTGCTAGTTGGCATTCTTGAAATAAAACAGTTTGTTGTACTTGTTGAGCGAGCATGTAAAGCCGAAGAGCTCAGGAAAGAAAAAAGAAAAACTGATTTTTAAGCTAGAGATTCCAGTAAGAGATCATTGAGTAAGACATTTCAGCCAGCATCAAAGAAATTCAGAGATGATTTTAGCCGTTCAAAGGCTACTGCGGGTTATTCTAGACATGATCGGGATAGACCACCTGTGAGTTCGAAAGCTACCTCAGTAGCTAGTGTTGGTAATGTCAGATCGAATGAGCCTGAGTGTAAACACTATGGTAAACAACATCCTAGCAGCTGTAGATTGATTGATCGGGCATGTTTTAATGTGGATCGATGGATCATTTCATTCGTGAGTGCCCAGAGTTAGCAGAGTAAAATACTGTACAGAGTGCAAGACTGAATACATGTCAGCTCGAGGTAGACCACCCAGAAACACGGGTAAGATGAGTAGCAGTCAGAAAGGGACTAAAGACACATCAGTTAGATTAGAGGCTCACGCACCTACCAGAGCTTATGCTATATGCACTTGAGAGGAGGCTTTATCCCCAGACATTATTACTGGTACTTTCACTCTCTATGATACTAGTGTTGTTGCATTGATTGATCCTGGTCGACTCATTCTTATATATGTGAGACTTAGTATCCATTAAGACTTTGCCTGTAGAGTCTACTGAGTTTATGATTAAAGTATCGAACCCCTTAGGCCGGTGTGTTTTGGTTGATAAAGTGTGCAAGAATTGTCCGTTAATGATTTGAGATTCATGTTTTTCGACTGATTTGATGTTGTTGCCATTTGACGAGTTCGATATAATTTTGGGTATGCATCGGTTAACTCTAAACGATGCTATTGTGAACTGCAAACGGAAGACTATTGATTTGTGATGTCAGAATAATGAGATTATTCAGATTGAATCTAATGATCTGAATGGTTTACTGGGAGTGATATCTTCGATGTTAGCTTAGAAATATGTGAGAAAGGGTTGTGAAGCTTACTTTGCTTATGTGCTTGACTCTAAAGTAACCAAAAAGAAGATTGAATTAGTACCAATTGTGTGAGAGTATCCAGATGTGTTTCCTAAAAATTTAATAGGTTTGCCACCAATCCGAGAGGTAGAGTTTGGTATTGAGCTAATGCTGGGGACGACTCTGATTTTGATAGCTCCGTAAAGAATGGCACCAACTGAATTAAAAGAGTTGAAGACTCAGTTGCAAGAATTGACTGATAGAGGTTTTGCACGACCAAGTTTTTCTCCTTAGGGTGCACCGATTTTATTTGTGAAAAAGAAAGATGGAACTATGAGAATGCGCATTGATTACCGACAGCTCAACAAAGTGACTACAAAGAATAAATATCCTTTGCAGCAGATTGACGATTTGTTTGATCAGTTGAAAGGGGTTACTGTGTTTTCTAAGATAGATTTGAGATCAGGATACTATCAGTTGCGATTTAAAGACTCCGATGTGCCAAAAACTGCTTTCCGAACGAGGTACGAACACTATGAGTTTCTGGTTATGCCTTTCAGACTTACTAATGCACCTGTTGTTTCTATGGATTTAATGAATTGAATCTTCAGACAGTATTTGGATCAATTTGTGGTTGTATTCATAGATGACATATTGATTTATTCCTGTGATGAATCTGAGCATGCTAAACATTTGAGATTAGTGCTTCAGACTTTGTGTGATAAGCAGTTGTATGCGAAGTTCAGTAAATGTGAGTTTTGGTTACGAGAAGTCAGTTTTCTGGGTCATGTTGTATCAACATTGGGTATTCAGGTTGATCCGAATAAGGTTTCGGCAATACTAGATTTGAAGCCTCCTAAAAATATATCCGAGGTCTGAAGCTTTCTAGGACTAGCTGGTTACTATAGACGGTTTGTAAAAGGTTTCTCTATAATTGCAACTCTGATGACGCGACTACTTCAGAAAGATGTTAAGTTCGAATGGTCAGAAAAATGCCAGAAAAGTTTTGATCAGTTGAAAGCTTTGTTGACCGAAGCTTTAGTGTTAGTTCAGCCAGAATCGGGTAAAGAATTCGTAATCTTTAGTGATGCATCTCTAAATGGTTTGGGTTTTGTTTTAATGCAGGAAGGCAAAGTTATAGCATATGCCTCAAGACAATTAAAGCCGCACGAAAAGAACTATCTGACATACGATCTAGAATTGGCAGCTATTGTGTTTGCATTGAAGATTTGGCGCCACTATTTGTTCGGTGAAAAATGTCACGTCTATACTGATCACAAAAGCTTAAAATATTTGATGACTCAAAAAGATCTGAATCTACGATAATGAAGATGGTTAGAGTTGTTAAAAGATTATGAGCTTGTGATTGACTACCATTCGGGAAAGGCTAATGTGGATGCTAATGCTTTGAGTCAGAAATCGTTGTTTTCCCTACGTGCGATGAATACTCAGTTGGCCATATCCAATGATGGTTCGCTAGTAGCTGAGTTGAAAGCAAAACCATTATTTATTCAACAGATTTGTGAGGCTCATAAAGTTGATAATGAAACGATAGCAAAACGGGCTCAATGTGATGTGAATACTGATTCAGAGTTCTGAGTTGATACTGAACGTTGTTTGAGGTTCAAAGATCGAATATGTGTTCCGAGAAATTTAGAGTTGATTCAGATGATTTTGAATGAAGCTCATAGTAGTCTATTATCTATTTATTAGGGTAGTACAAAAATGTATAATGATTTGAAACGGCTTTACTGGTGGCATGGTATGAAACGAGACATCTCTGACTTTGTTTCAAAATGTTTGATCTGTCAGCATGTTAAAGCCGAGTATCAAGTACTGTCTGGGTTCCTTCAGTCGATTATGATACCCGAGTGGAAATGGGATAGAGTCACGATGGATTTTGGATTGGGCTTGCTTTTGTCACTGAGTAAGAAATATGCAATTTGGGTTATCGTTGATAGATTGACTAAATCGGCTCATTTTGTTCCGATTCACACAGATTACTAGCTTGATAAATGTAACACCCCAAACCCGGCCTAAACGTTACGACCGGATCTGGTATGTCACATGGAAAGGTTGATTAAGAGAACTTTGGAGTTTTAAAGAAAACACAATTTTGAAAACACAGGTTTAGCTTAAAGGCTTCCTTACAAAGATTTTATGGGTAATCTTAACAATCAAAAACAAGTTTGTATTATGAAAGCCAAAAGCTAGGGGTATTTCGAAATATGATGTTTTGAAAACAGTGTTCATAGTTTTAAGAAAAATTCCCGAGTCACTTAGTTAATCGCATGCCATCTTTTGTTAACACCTTTTAAGGAAAATGATGATTTATATTTGTATTTTAGAAAACTCCATTTTTTGACAGTTCATAAAACATGTGATAATTGAATTAAAGCAAAAACCCAAGTTAAAGTTATAGTGGCCTTATTACACAACAAAATCCTGAAATAAAAAGTAACATTAAAGAAGAACCGAAAGTTTATGATAATAACAACACATGGCCACCTCGAAGTCTGCCCCGACTCCAAACCCGCGATCTAGTGATTACCTGCAAAATTAAGCAGAGGGGTGAGTCATCACAACTCAGTGTGTAAATCCCCTTATAACGCAATCTGGGCCTTGGGCCCACAGATATCCATTGGGCCTTAACCCACATAATACAGCATATTAATCATGTATGCAATGCAACCCAGCCCAACCTAGTTTTTCCATCCTCTAGCGTCACAAGAATCAGCCAAACACCCGTGGCATTAAGCCATTGTGGTCTCAGACCACTTGTGACAGAGTCACAGAATATATATAATCGTGGGGCCAACCCAATGTGGTCTCAGACCACTGTGACGATCTCTAATACGTATACGTGGGGCCAACCCACTGTGGTCCCAGACCACTGAGACAAGTCACTGATAATCATATGTATACGTGGTTCCAAACCACTGTGGTCCCAGACCACTGTGACAGAAGTCACTAAATCACTCTTTCCCTTTCAATCATCTTCCGAAGCCCATGCAACATAATATCATACTGAGATGAATGCAACATACTTTCAATGTACAACATCTAATTAATTCATACATACAATAATTCAAAAGTATCATCATAGCGAAACTTACTCGATGTCTCCAACCTTACCGACGAGGGTATCTCGACTATCTAAACAGTCGTTTCGACTTTCAGCCAACACAGTTATCAACATGAATTAATAAAGCAAAGTGTGAATAGTACACACCTGATTATGTGTAAAACTAAACTCTCTACGTCGGCGCTCTCACTAGGAGAAACAACCGCTATTTGCCTATACTCGACAGACGCCAACTCTCTACCACACCCAGGCAAAAAGTCTCGACACAGCATGTCTTTTAAACTTAGGAGCAGAGACCACGGGTCTACTCATTTCCTTAGATTGACTGGCACTTGCATCCATGAAAGAATCTTGATCAATAAAGTACTATAACGAAAACAACGATTATCCAACAAAGATGTTGGGTTATGACAACGAATAACGAAGAGAGAGTCTAATTGTAACGATCTAGAGAAAACCTCCTTACCTTAGTTGATGAGAATCACACACACAGATTCGGCCACCACTTCTCAAAGCTCGACAGATTAATGACCAAAGATGAAAGTTTGCTTGATCCCAACGGTATTCGGCCTTAATCGATGGAGAACCACCCAAGGACAGATTCAGTTGTGTCATGATGGAAGAAGAAGGAAAAAGGGATTAGTCAGCCACTTCGGCTATGAGTAGCAAAGACTGAAAAGAAAAGAGTGAAGAACTTTCTAACACCCTACGGCTACAGATGATTTGAACTACTAAGATGGATTCGATGGTCACCAAAATGCCCCACTTGAAACTACAAGCATTCGGCCATGGCACTCACTTAGAAGAGAAATAATTCCAATTGGCTACCATGGAGGTTCGGCTATGAAGAAGAAGCAAATAGCAAGAGATGGGAAAAGAGAGAGTTAAAGAGTAGAAGAGGATTCGTTAACACAGTGTACAAGAGAAAGATAAAACGAAAACGAAAATTGGTAGCTAGTGATTTCGGCTAGGAGAATGGAACTTAAAAGAAAACAAGTGAAAGAAAGAGAGAAAAGGAAAGAATGCTCAAAAGAAAATAGTAGGAATCGTGCAACACAGAGGACCTAAAATGACTCAAGATGTAAGCCTAAAATGTCAAAAGAAGAACACTAAAACATAAGGGAAGTTCGGCATACACTCTTCCAAACTTTTGGTTTTGCAACACACATACCCAATGCCGCCACTCCCTAGCTCAACAATACATAGCTGAAATTCCCCTCCCCACTCTCCAACATTCAGCCAACACTGCCCACCTTCACCAAATCCCTTGATTTGCTCCTACTTTCACTCTCCAACACCCATTTGAATTGGTTTGACCAATTCAAATTCCATCAAGCACTCTTGCCCATCCATTTGAATACATTGACCTATTCAACCATCGCCTTTGAAGAGTCTCTGCCGAACCCACCTTCTCTCCACCCTGTCGCTAAAAATAAAGCTCCATAATGAGGCTTATGGGATTCGAACCTTCACCCTCTCTGCTACCCTTGTGGCGTCATCCCCCTTGCTCCCTAAGGCATCACTTGCCACTCTTCCACACTCCTCTTTGTGTCATCGACCACACACAAACATTCATAAAGCCTACCTCTACAAGCTCTCCCCCCTAAAGTGCCCTAAAACATAAATTTAACCAAGGCTCTGGCCTGAACCTGAGCCTTTCCAAAACCCCTAAACACATCCAAATAGCAAGTAGAACAAGCCAAGCACGCAGAAACATAAAATGCAGAACCCCTAATTTCCAGGATGTTACAATAAACTTGTTGAATTGTATATTTCTCAGATTGTGAGATTGCATAGAGTACCTATTTCTATCATTTCGGATAGAGATCCGAGGTTCACATCGCGATTTTGGAAGAAACTGCAAGATGCATTAGGTACATAATTACATTTTAGCACTGCTTTCCATCCACAGACAGATGGACAGTCCGAACGAATTATTCAAATACTTGAAGATATGTTGAGATGTTGTATTCTCGAGTTTGAAGGTACATGGGAATGCTACTTGCCACTGATTGAATTTGTGTATAATAATTGTTTTCAATCATGTATCAAAATGGAACCTTACGAAGCTTTGTACGGTTGTAAATGGCGAACACCTTTGTATTGGACTGAGCTCAGTAAAAATAAGATACACGGGGTCGATTAGATTAAAGAGACTGAACATAAAGTGAAAGTGATTCGCGATAGTCTGAAAGCTGTGTCAGATTGTCAGAAGTCATACAAAGATTTAAAATGTAAAGATATTGAGTTTCAGATTGAGGATAAAGCATTTTTTAAAGTCTCATTGTAGAAGAAAATACTCATAGTCGGTCATAAAGGTAAGTTGAGTCTGAGATATATTGGGCCGTATGATATTACAGAACGTATCGAGCCGGTTGCTTACAAATTGTTGTTGCCATATGAGTTCAAAAAGATCCATAATGTATTCCATGTTTCAATGCTTTGACGATACCGATCTGACCCGTCACATGTGATTTCTCCAACTGAGGTTGATATTCGATCCGATATGACACACGAGGAAGAACCGATCCAGATTTTAAATCACGAGGTGAAAGAATTGAGGAATAAGAAAATTTCTCTAGTAAAAGTCTTATGCCATCGACATGGGGTTGAAGAAGCTACGTGAGAGCCCGAGGATGCTATGAGAGAGAAATACCCAAACCTATTCGCCGGTAAGATATTCAGGGACGAAAATCCCTAAGGGGGAAAGTTGTAACAGCCTGGTTTAGACCCTAGTCAAAATAGTGGTTTCAAACCACAAATCTGAGTCAAAAAATATTTTAATATTATTTTCTGTGTTAAAAGCATGATATGTGATATGTGTGAAAATTTCGTGTGAAAATTTTATCGATTGGTTAGTTAATTTGATAAAAAGGACTAAATCGCATAAAATATAAAAGTTTCTTTCTAATTGTTAAAGGTTTTTAATGGCTATTAAAGGGAAATATTGAGCACTTGCATGTCAAATATACCATTTATAATAGTGGTGGACAATATTGGACAAGGTTAGGTGAATTTTTATATTATATTATTAAGGTTAAAGTTGTAAAATATTATTATGTATTACAATAAAACATAAATTAAAAATGCATGCATTTAGTGTTCATCTTCAGCCGAATATAGAAAAGAAAAAGAAAAAACAGAAGAAGAACAATAAGGTCTGGCCACTTCGAGGTCTAATTAAGGTATGTAATTTGTTCGATTTTTGATAATTTCTACGTTTTTCTGATCGTTGCTTCGTGTACTACAAAGCCCATGTCTTAATTCTTTTATTTTGATATATATTTTGAGTTAAGCCATTGATGAATTCATGAGTTTTGTGATGTTAGATGATAGATTATGAAAGATATGTTTTGAATTAATATGTTTTGTATTGGAAATTTTGATGATTTTGAGTAATTAGGGTTAAATTGTAAAAATAATAAATTGAGGGACTAAAATGTGAAATAAATTTGGCTTAAGCATGGGACTATGAAATTTTGCATATTTTGTGTTTTATGCAATAGGGACTAAATTGTAAAAAGTGTAAAATGTTAGGGGCAAAATGGTAATTTGCCCATTTATGTGTTTTTGATTAAATTGAATAAAATGATGTTTAAATAAGTTTAATTTGAATATATTTAGATCAAGAACACAAAAAAAGGGATTTGAATCGAGGGAAAACAAAAATAATCGAATAGTCGTTTATTCCGTCTGTCGATATCCGAGGTAAGTTTATAAGCAAATAGGTGATGTTAATTTTGAATAAATGTGAACTTTATATGCTGAATTGAATTTTATGAATGTATATAAGCAATAGCCGAATGTCTAAGTGTTTGGGAGCAATATTTACAAGATCGATTCGATCGAGTTACGATATCCAAAAGTCCCGTACGAACCTTAGGAATAGATAGGATACATATGTTATGACATAGGATTCTGTTAAGTGTTATCGTGTAAGACCACGTCTGGGACGTTGGCATCGACTTGTGTTTACGTGGAAGACCCTATCTGGGATAGTGGCATCATTATGTGATTACATGTAAGACCACGTCTGAGACGTTGGCATTGTACGATGTGTTCGACTATCTGAGTATCCTTTTTAATTCTGAATGATTCAACAGGCAATGATAAGTTAAGATCGAGTGTAAATCAAATTAGAAATGCTCAGGTATGTATTCATACTAAGCTATGAAAATTGAGGTAAGTTGAATACTTAAATTGATGATACAAGGTTATGTGAAATATGAATTATGTGATGGCATGTTTGAACTTATATGTAATGTGTATGTATTGTGGAAAGTGATGGTTAGTTATACTAATGTTTAATGAGTATTTGGCTAAAGTTGAATTTATACAAAACTTATACGTCTTGATATATGGTATTAAATTTGAAATGTACATGAGTTGATAATGGTTTGTTTCGATTTAAATAAATTAATTTTTGTTTATGATTAAGTATTTATTTGCTTATAACTTACTAAGCTTTGATAGCTTACTGTGTTGTGTTTGCTTTCCATTTTATAGATTTTGAAAGTTGGCTACGAGCTCAGGGATCGTTAGAGAAATCCATCACACTATCGACTCTTTTCGATATTTTGTTAAGTTTGAGTTTGAACTTATAGCATGTATAGTCTAGTAATAATGTTTGATTTGGGATATGTAAATATGAGCCATGCAAAAATGGCTTATTTATTTTGTTAAGCTTAGTTTTTATGCTACTAATCAAATGTTAGATGTGTTTGGTTTTAGTGATTCGGCCATGGCTTATTTATATATGAAATATGGTTGTTATGCTTTGTTAATAATGTGGTAAATGTTTTGATATATATATAAGTTCGGTTATGGCATATAGGTGTAGTGAATTTGATATGTCTTGTAAATCATTGAAATTGATTATGGCTTAAGTTCATTTGGAAAAATACTATTATGTATTTATATAAGTGTGATGTGTTTGACTTATTTGTTAATGGATGTATATTTTAATTATATTTAATGCCTATTCGAAAACAACATATATGTATTATAGGTATATGATATATTTAGTATATGAATGAAAATGTAGTCTCGAAAGTTGGTATAATTTGTCATTATTTGGTTTGATTGAAAAATGACATGAATGGTCTTATAATTTGGTTAAGCAATGAAGTAAATAATGAATGCATTTTGATCTATGATATGTATTTATAATTGCCTTGGATTTACTATGCTATGTCTTGGATTTGTAAATTTAGTATGATTTATTAAAGACCTATGTGTTAATGTATAATTTGCATTACGAGTTAGTTTAAAGATGGTGTTAGATTGGTCTAAATTCGGCCTTGTTACTTCACTTATTTTGTAACAGTCCGGTTTACACCCTAATCAGAACAGTGGTTTTGGGACCACAAATCCGAGCCTAAATAATATTCTAATATTATTTTCTGTGCCGTTGATATGTGACTAAGCATGTGGTGAATTTCCGTAAGTGAATTTGTCTGTTTGTCAGTTTAATTTGGGCAAAGGATTGATTTGCATTAAATGTGAAAATTGTATGCTATTTGTTTAAGTACTAATATGTTGTGGCTTTTTAAAGTTATGGCCTTAAATGGCAATTGAACCACTATTTAATTAGTGGATGGATATGGTCAAAAATGACCTTGTTATTTATGTTATAAAATTTTGTTTTACATGGCTAAAAGGGTAAATTAACTATTAATATGTTATATGTCATAAAAACATGAAAAATGGCCATCCTTATTTTCATCTTTTTGACCGAAAACAAGAGGAAGAAGAAAGGGTTTTATTCTTTTAATTTTTGGCACATTCAAGCTTAATTCAAGGTTAGATTTCGATCCGTTTTTGATAATTTCTACGTTTTTGTAATTGTTGCTTTAAGAGCTATAAAACCCATGTACTAATTTTAAGTATTGATGATGTTTGTGTGAGATGCCATTGTTGATATGTTGAGTTTTGAAATGAGTTTAGTGGATAAATGAAAGATTTGAGCTAGATGAACATGTTTTGTTTTGATGATGTTTGTGTGAGATGCCATTGTTGATATGTTGAGTTTTGAAATGAGTTTAGTGGATAAATGAAAGATTTAAGCTAGATGAACATGTTTTGTTCTTGAAGTTTTGATGAATTTAGCTAAATAGGGTAAATTGTGAAAATAGCAAATTGAGGGACTAATTTGTGAATTTGATGAAAAATGTGGGCTTATATGTGATGTAGGAATATTCGGCTAAGCATGAGCATGGGTAGATTTTGTGAATTTGATGTTTTGAGAAAAATGGACTAAATTGATAAAGTGTGCAAATATGAGGGTTAATTTTCAAATAGCCATAAATGTGTGTCCTTGGATTGAATTGAATGAATTGGTGAATAAAAGGGTTAATTCTGAATATGTTTAGATTAAGAACCGAGGAAAACGAACTTAGATCGCGGGAAAGCGAAAGTGACAAAGTAGCCGTTTTCATTTCGATAAATCGAATCCGAGGTAAGTCATTATGCAAATAAATGTACTTGTATGAAATTGTAATTTTTCATATGACTAATGTTGATAATGGATGCTTATGAGAGGATTATGCATATGAATTTTGAGATAAGTTTGATATAGTGACTAAGTTCGAGAAGTCCCGTACGAACCTAGGAATAGATAGGATTAGTTATATTATGACATAGGTATCTGTTATGCTATCATGTAAGACCACATCTGGGACGTTGGCGTTGATTTGAGACTCGTGTAAGACCTCGTCTGGGACGTTGGCATCGATATGAGTGTTAGGTGTAAGACCTCGTCTGGCCATGTCTGGGACATCGGCATCGTATTGATTCGTGTAAGACCCTGTCCAGGACAGTGGCATTGATATCTGAGTGAATGTAAGACCTCGTCTGGGACGTTGGCATTGTACGACCATTCCGATCTTTCTGAGTATCCTACTTGATTCCTAACAATTCTACGGGCAGGTCTGTGAAGCAAATTGTAAATCCAATCTATGGTTTGTTAAGTGAGTGAATATCCATTTCAGGTACATTTTTCATACACTAAATGTGTATACAAGGTAAGTACTTATATGACTTTTACTATGATGAGTATGTATATGGGAATGGCAATATGATATGTGAAAGTAAGCATGAAAGAGCCTTGTATATATGTGACTTTTGAATTGATGAATGTGGCAAGTCATGCCAAGTATATGGACTAAAGCATAAATGTGGTAATTTGCTAAGTAAATGTTGTGTACCAATGTACCTTATGCATATATGCCTTTATGTTAAGTTTATTTGTATATGACTTACTAAGCTTTTGGAAAGCTTACTCTCTGTGTGTGTTTTCTCTGTTTTATAGGTCGTCAAAGCTACTGAAGGCTCGGGACCGTCAAGGATCGTCATCACACTACTAAACCCTTTTTGGTACACTTTGAAAATGTATATAGCTAGATATGGCATGTATAGGCTAGTATTTGGTATAAGTTTGTTATATGAATTTAGCCATGTGATTTGGCTAATTATGAGTTGAGTACTTGCCTAAATGAATGTGATGTTTGATGTATATCTTGATTTGGTTGAACCATATGAATTGATCAAGTTTTTGGTAAGTATTTGGATGAATGATGCTTAGATTATATATATTTTTTGCTTGGAAAGTTGATATGAATGAAATGGCTATTGAATGTATAGATTGAATGGTAAATTTTAGTATGTTTTTGGTTGCTCTATATGCATGAATGGTGTTGGAAAGTGTAGCTTGTAGGTATGACCCAGGTGGGTGGCATTTTGGCCTTGAAAATGGCCTATAATGTTACACGGTTGTGGCACACGGGCGTGCCTAATGACCGTGGGGACCAAGTCAGGATAGTGCATGGCCTTGGCACACGGTAGTGCTAAGTGCCTAGCAGCCGTGTGAATTTTGATAGGCTCGACCACGGTCAGAGCACACGGGCATGCTTAGTGGCCGTGGAGGTTAAGTCGGTATAGTCCACGGCCAGGGTACACAGCCGTGCTTGGTGTCCGTAAAAGGATAATCAGTTTCGACCACGGGGAGGACACACGGGGGTGTCTAGCAGTCGTGGGAGGCACACGGCCTACCCCCACGGACGTGTATCCCTTGAAACTTAGAAAAGTTTTATACTTTTGAGAATTTCTGTATGTGTTTCGATTTAGTCCCGACTCGGTTTATAAGCATGCTTATGGTCTCGAAGACTCATTTAAGGGACATTATGTTTGATAATGATGATTGTATGTATGAATTTCTGTAAATGCTTTCCGATCTGTCCGATAACGCTCCTAACCCTAATCCGGCGGAGGACTCGGGATAGGGGTGTTACATATTTTGGGAAATATATTACATGGTTTTAGATAGGGTTATAATGTTTTATGAATTGAAATGTTTTTTACTGGAATTTTATGTGTTAGTTGACACCTTGTATATATATATATGTTGTCCGATATTGGTATGTTTGGTTTAAGTAAAATGCATTTCAAAATGGATGCATTAATATGAATCGAATTGAGCATAGTATGGATTTGTTATATGTGCTTTATTGAATGAAATAGCTAATATTGAAAGGTGTTGTTAAATGGCATGGTTTAAAGTATATGGAATCGATATATATATATGGACTCGGCCAAGTACATAGAAAAATGACTAAGGAAAGTCAAGTGAACATATAATGCTTTATGAATGAATGTTATAATATGTACATATGATTTATAAAACGATATATGTTTGCTGATAAATTAGGTATTCGAATATCATGCATGTTATGTTTGTATGTTTTGAATATTATATTTATTAAATAAAGTAGTTAAATTTTGAAACATGAATGGTTTCGGTATTAATGGTATTAAAGCATGATTAGGTTTTGGTTGATTAAGTAATTTACTTGTATAATAATTTATATGACTGTGCTTTGATTTATAAGCTGTGTGTTATTGTTTATTAAATAAAATATACGTGTGTATTGATGTGATTGATTTACGAAGCATGAAATGAAATGAATGTCTGTTTTAAGCTATGTTCTGTTTAGTAATGCCTTGTAACCCTAACCTGACGACGGATACGAGTTAGGGGTGTTACATTTTATTGGTATCAGAGCTACTGTTTAGTCGATTCTAGGACTGCATCGCACTGTACTTCATGTAGGTTATCTATGTTACGTACCATTATCTGATCTGGCAGTTTAATTGTAAATTACCGGTATAGCGAGCTACCGCATCGCACTGTACCACGTGTATGTTAGCTATGCTACGTATATATATTTGATCTAGCAGTTCAACTGTATTTTGATAAACCATCGTTGCCGAGCAATCCGGGGTGGCGGGTCAGTGTTGCCGGGCAACCCAGGATGACTGTAGATGGTGTGTAAGGTTTGATGGGCCTACTTGGTCCTATGTGGTGTGTTCTGTTGGATAAGCTCAAACAGCTTATCGAGGTGTGATCGGGGGACGGAGAAGTGTGTTTGGCTGGATGGGTGGGTTTTTTTTATATCAGACTGCATACATTCGCATTTGTTTGAGTGTTCTACGTGTGAGATTCTCTAATTGTTTCTGTTTGTCTGATTAGCACATGTGATAGTGTGCCTGTGAGTGTGACTCAGTGTGCTCGAATTGTTATTTGGTTTTGAGATGTTGGTTTTGGGTTACCTTCTGGATCTGTATATTTTTTGTGAGTACGTTTCTTTATTGAGCTGCTATCCGACATCCTATTCTATGTTTCTATAGTTAGATTGGTTTTGAACTCACACTAAGCTCGAGTAGCTCACCCCCCTCTATTTCCCTTTCAGGTATATTTCAGAATTTTGTTGCTGGACTCAATATGTGGAGATCTCGGACAGTATTGGAAAATAATATAGTACAAGCCGTATTTTCAGTTTCTGTTTTGTTATTCAATTTTTGAATTATAAAGTTTTATAAAACTGTGGAACAAGTTCTGTTTTACCTTTTATTCATTCATTTTTTTCTGGTTTTAAAATAAATTTATCTGTAATTTTTGCTGACTAAAATTAGGCCATTAAATACTCCAGTTCTACATCATAACTTGTTTTGTAAAATTTACCTACGATCACTTCGGTGATCAATGTGGCATCCGAAATTCAATCTAAACTTCTAGTGTAACAGCCCGATTTTGGGGCTAGTCGAAACAGTGGTTTCAGAACCACTAATCCGAGGCCAGAGAAATTATTTTTAATATTATTTTATGTGTTATAGCATGATTATATGAGTACATGAAAATTTTGGTGAATTAATTTTAGCGATTTCATGCTTAATTTTGAAAAATGACTAAATCGCATAAAGTGCGAAAGTTTTGTTCTACAAGCTAAAGGTGTTAAATAGCTATGGAACACTAAAGTAGAGGTCCTTATTGGGTAAATAGACCAATAGTGGCTAAACATGGAATTTTTAATTAGAGACAAAATCATAGAATAGTCAAAATTAGGTGACATTAGGTGACTTGTTTAATAAAAAAAAAAAAAGAGAGGAGGCTATCATCTTCTCTTCACCACCAAAAATATCAGCAAAAATAGGGGTTTTGGAAGCTTGAAATTTCAGCAACTCTTCACCCTTGCAAGTAAGTGATTTTAATGGTCATTCTTAATAATTTTTGTACTTTTGAGACCCCTTTAGCTTAATCTAGCTAATGAGGGGACTATTTTGCAAAATGGTTAAGAGTCTAGGGTTTTACCATGTAAGTATTCGTGTTGTTTGCTAAAATTTTATGGAAGAAAATGAATCTTGGTTGTTAAATAAACAACTTTTGTGAAAGGAGTTTTCATGAAAACACCTAAAGGGGACCATTTTGAGAAGTTTATAAAATAGGTGGTAAATGTGTGAAATAATAGAAATTGTGAGCTGCTACAAGTATAAATTAGATTCGACTAGGCTTGGTTAATGAAGAAATTTGAGGAAAATCGTTTTACGAGCCTAGAGGCAAAATTGTAATTATGTGAAAGTTTAAGGGCAAAACGATAATTTTGCCAAAGTAGGAATTTTGGAATGTCTTGATTAATGTGGTGATTAGATAAGTCAATTTTGTCATTATAGATTAAGAAAAATGGAATTCAGACTTAGACCAGGGGAAAACCAAGCTATTGATCTAAATCGAACTAGTCACCAATATTTTGTATACCAAGGTAAGTTGTACGTAAATAATACAACTCTATTGTTATTATGTATTGAAAAATTAATATGGCATAAAGTTTTTGATTATTTTAGTGAATATACATGATGAGATTTGATGTAGTAAAAACTCCCGGTTGAGCCTTAGGAATAGATTGGATATCCATGCCATGACATTTGGGTGATATGTGTGCTAGTGTAAGACCATGTCTAGGATATGGCATCGGCCACATTATGAGAGCCAGTGTAAGACCATGTTTGGGACATGGCATCGGCGTTGATATGTGTACTAGTGTAAGACCATGTCTGGGACATGGCACCTGCCATATTATGAGAGCCAGTGAAAGACCATGTCTGGGACATGGCACCTGCCACATTATGAGAGCCAGTGAAAGACCATGTCTGGGACATGGCATTAGCCTCGATATGTGAGCCAGTAAGACCATGTCTGGGACATGGCATCGGCATCGTACCCTCTTGTGTGAGGCTGGTCGGGTATCCTTTGGTATTCCAACTGGTTCAACGGGTAATTTAAAGATTGTGCAAAAGTGAGAAAAGTTACGACTATGTTGTAAGTGATACAGGTACCTACACGAAATTCATGAGAAATGAGCTCGATTTATGTTGTATGATTAGCAAGGATGAAAAGGAGTAAGTTATTCCTTTAATCATTTGAGAATTATGTGCAAGTTTATAATATTTTAGGAGTATGATAATGCATGGTAATTATTGTCTATTATTTACATGAGACTTACTAAGCTTTATGCTTACTTCCTCTCTTCTCCATTTTCTTATAGTGTCGCCAAGCTAGCTCTGTGATCAAAGGATGTCGAAGGCTCGATCACACTATCAATCTAAACATTTGGTATATTTAGATGTATCATTTTGAGTATGGAATGTATAAGGACTTGGTCTTTTGTCAAGTGTCATATTGTTTTGGCCAAATGTGTTGGCTTGTCTTAAAGATTGATTCATTTTGTATAAGGCCATGGATGATGGCTAATACTTGTTATTGATATATGTAAATGATGATGTTTTTCATGAATATGTGTATGTCTTGGTTGTGGCTTAGGTTGGTGTAATTAAGGGAGGCAAAAGGGCTTGGTAAATAGCCTTGTTTTTGTCCACACGGGCGTGTGTCTAGGCCGTGTGTGACACACAGTCTGCCCTATGGGCGTGTAGTCAGGCCATGTGTCCCCTGCACCTTAATTTAGTAAAACAAAATGCCCAGTAGTAACCACACAGGCTGAGGCACGATCATGAGTCTCAACCGTGTGGATGACATGGCCATAACACATGGGCATATGCCCAGGCCGTGTGAAGTCTGCACTTGATTTTAGGAATTTAATTTGCTACATGGCCTAAGGACACAGGCGTGTGCCTTGGCCATGTGACCATATTGGGTTGATGACGTTAGAAACAGAATGTCAAGGTTTTATACACGGGCGTGTCATGGCCGTGTGGACGACACGGGCTATGGACACGGGCGTGTGCCAGGCTGTGTGAAAACCCCCTGTAGGTTCAAATTGAAAAATAAATCCACACGACTAGGGACATGGGCGTGTGTGACCACACGGTCTGCCCATACGGGCGTGTCCCTTGCCACACAGGTGTGTGCCCCTGTTTTTAGTGAAATTTTCCAAAGTTTTCTAAAGTGCCTAATTTAGTACCAAACCATTTCTAAAGTATGTTTTAGGCCTCATAGGCCCATATTAAAGACGTTAAGAGGAAGTTTGAAAAGTTTTGAATTTGAATGAACTTTTAGAACTCAAAATTTTATGTTTGTATGCGTTTAAGTAAGGTAATGCCTCGTACCCTATACTGGCGTCGGATATGGGTAAAGGGTGTTACATCTAGGCCGAGTTTAGGGTGTTACATTTAGTGGTATCAGATCCAGGTTTGCAAAAACTCAGACTGTGCTTCTACGTGTTCGTATATGCATGTGGTTGTTTTAAAAAGAAATTTTTGAGAAACTTTACCACAGTAGGCTGAAACGATTTGTGTTTTGGGAAAAGTTTTACGAAAATAAACTGTCAGAGACTCCGATGCTGGTCCAGGTAGAAATTCAAAACTGTAAGATTGGAAATGTAGAATTTTGTACTTATTCTATGTGTTTTTTGAAAATGTAGATATTCTAAGTTAGGGACACGACTGGCATGGATTCTGAAGGTAAGCAAGATTGCTAGGAGTCGTCTACTTCTCCGAGATTCTCTAGCTGTTTTTGTTTGTCTGATTAGCACATGTGACAGTGTGCTTGTGAGTGTGACTTAATGTGCTCGAATTGTTATTTGTTTTTGAGATGTTGGTTTTGGTTTACCTTCTGGATCTGTATGTTTTTTGTGAGTACGTTTCTTTATTGAACTGCTATCCAACATCCTATTTCTATGTTTCTATAGTTAGATTGGTTTTGAAATCACACTGAGCTCGTGTAGCTCACCCCTCTGTTTATCTTTCAGGTATATTTCAGAATTTTGTTGCTGGACTAGGTATACGGAGATCTTAGACAGTCTTGGAAAATATTATAGTACAGGTCATATTTTCAGTTTCCATTTTGTTATTCAGTTTTTGAATTATAAAGTTTTATAAAATTGTGAAACAAGTTCCTTTTTACCTTTTATTCGTTCATTTATTTTCGTTTTTAAAATAAACTTATCTGTAATTTTTGCTGACTGAAATTAGGCGACTAATATTCCAATTTAATGTAATAACTTGCTTTGTAAAAATTTTCCTATGATCACTTCGATGATCAATGTCATCCAAAATTCGGTTTAAACTTCTTGGCCGGGTTTAGGGTGTTACACAAACTATTTTAGGACTACACATCAAACCTTGTACCCATTTGAATTGGGATGTTACAATCTTTTCCCAGTTAAACTTTGATTACTTAAGGGATATTTTACTATGATTAGACCTCTAATCTTGGCCTATTTAAAGGGGCCTTATATCCCTATGTTGAGAAGCTAATTAAAAGGGCAATTAGAGATGTAATACTACATGGTTTTTATTTTGGGGGCGACAAGATATAGCTATAGATGAGTTTTGGTGAGAGTTTTCATAGTAACTATGTAGAGAATTTTATACCCTTTTTTGAGAATTCTATGAGGGTTAGGGTTTTATTTTCGGGGTTTTGCGTTTGTACGCTTAGTACATTTTAGTTCATTTTCTCCATATTGTTCTGTCAATTGTTTACTCATTTAGTAAAAAGTCAAAGCTTACTATTTTTTTGAGAATTGTTTACTCATATTGGTTGTGGTTTTTATCCTCTTCAGAGGAGTCTCTACCTTTTCTATTTTGTTGTTTATATAGGTTGATCCCCAACAAACTGATATTAGAACTTGGTTTGGATTCCACAATCGACAGGTTTAGATATGGAAACAACAAAATTTCAATATAAAAAAGTTTGATGGAATCACAGATTTTGGATTGTAACAGTTTTGGATAAAGTAAAGTGTTTAAAGTGAGGTTAGTCGCAAAGTGTGACAGTCAAGTGGAGGGAGTTGATTTCCTCGAGTTTTCTCTCTTGTTGTGAAGCACACGTCCGTTTGTGTATCATTGGCCTTGGTTGCATTATACAACCTTGATTTGAAGACTACGAGTTTTTCGATTTCCAAGTTCGAGAAATGTTTGAGCTTGGTTAACATTTTGCAAAGATCGAGTTTGGTCATTGACGAGGTATGGATAAGAAGGTATGGTAAATATGAGTCAAGGTGGAGATTTGTGGGGTATATCTTGTATTTCCGGTCGAACATATGACGACGTCACAACAAGAAGCTTCCCGACGTTGTGACGACAGACAACGTTATGCCAATGCAAATAGGGATGTTGCGACATGGCGATATGTTCCCCACATAAATCGGGATTCTTCTCCCAATTAAACTTTGCTATATTTTCTCGGTTAAAATTAAATTACTCCAAGGATATTTTAGTATTATTAGACCTCTAATATTAACCTATTTAAAAGGGCTTTGTATCCCTATGTTAAGAAGCCAATTAAAAGGGCAATTAGAGATGTAGTACTACAGTGCTTTTCTTTTGGGAGCGACAAGATGTAGTCGTAGATGAGTTTTGGTGAGAGTTTTTGTAGTAACTATAGAGGGAATTTTGTACCCTTTTTGAAAAAATTCTATGAGAGTTAGGGCTTTATTTTTTGGGGTTTTGGGTTTGTATGATTAGTACATTTAGGTTTATTTTTTCCATATAGTACTCTTGTTTGTTTACCCATTTAGTAAAAACCTGAAGCCTCCTTTGTTCGTGGTTTTTATCCTCTTCGGAGGAGCTTTCCAAGTAAAGTTTATGTGTTCGATCCCTAACAATAATTTATAACTAAAGCAAAATAATTGAATTGAAAATGCAACATTCCTTGCTCAAGTTTAAATACGAACTCAGATAATTGTTGTTACAATAGTCATATAATATTAGGGTGAATCGTATTTTTCTAAAGCAACTTCAATTTTTCTAATTTCATTATTCAATGCTTAATATTTGTTCAAATTTGAATAGAAAGATTAATTCATATAAAAGTTAATTAATATTAATTGAAAATATAAATTAAAAAATTAATTACACTCTTGAGCTACTTGAATTAAGAAGTTCGCATAAATTCTAGTACTAGTTTAAAAGAATCGAGCTTGAACAAAAGGGCCTATATTTATGTTCATTCATTTAAAATTATTTGTTTTTTTTTATGTTCATTTGTTTAAATTAAACAAACATATCCATGAACATTCTATGAACATATTTGTGAAAAATTAAAAAAATTTGCTAATGAATAATAAACAAGCAAATCATAAAAAGAAATATTTTTTCTCTTTTAGATATAAAGTAATCAAACATAAATAGTAATAATTATATTATAAATTAAATATAAACAAATGAACTTATTATTAATTATATAACAATGGAAAAATAAATGAATTTTAAAATAAATTTTAGTGATTTATGAAATGAGCCTTAAATAAATATAAACAAGTATATTTATTTATAATATACATAAAAACACGTGTAACATCCCGATATTGTGGGTCTAAATTTTTGGCGGATAGTAGTAAATAGTCTGTCTGGCGTAGTGTTATCTGCCCAAATGATTATTTTGGCGTATACGTATAAGTTAATAGTAACCGCCACATGAGTTAGTAAAAAATTGATTTCATGATATCCTACTATATTAAGGAGAAGCCCGTGTTAAGATATAAAGGGTAAGTATGAAATGAGTATGATGAAGAGTACTTATCTATATTTCTCTAGGCCATTAAGAAAGCAAGTTCTGAAATGTATGACACATGTTAAATTTTAGTAAGTAAGTTGAGTTATATTTATATGTGAGAAATGAGTTCTAAAAGGGTTCTTCCTTCTTCCTCTTCTTTAACTAGTATTTATTGATATCTTCCTTAAGTCTGAATGTATCTTCATCGATGATTTAGAAGCTATGGTTCTTTTATGATCAGTGGTTATTTTGCATTAGGGTAAGTATTTCAACTCTGCATGTTAAGTTTTGAATGAGTAAATCTGTAAGTGGTAACTGAATAGTAAGATTGTAAGTATGAGGTTTCTACATGAGATTGTCAACAATTGATATGATAAGTCATTTGTATGTACAAGAGTAGTAATAATGAAGTTATGTTTCTAAGCAGTGGTTGCTACTAGGTCGAAATGAATATCTAGATATGGATTTTCGAACTGCAGTAAGTAAGAATTAGGTGAGTCTCTACCCTAACTCTCTTGTGTAAATCTTTCCAATAAAGGTAATTATATATAACGGATGATGATAACTATAGCAATTGTTAAATGTATAACCATAGTAAGGATAAAGTATGTAATTCTACGATATGTGTAAAGTTCTAGTTGAGAAGAATACTGATTGGTAAGAGTACATGTATAGTTATGGTGCGAAAAGAATGTCAGTTAGAAACACAATCATCTAGGTAAGTGAGAAATGAAAAATGTCCCATTGTGAAGCCTTTGGTAGGACAAATCTATTGCTAACTAGACCGGCATATCACGGGCTGAAATGGGTGTAAGATCATAAGGTAAAGACCTATGGCAACTTAGTATGAATTGGAACCATTCATGGCGTAGCCTCTAGTAAGTTGAGACTGGATATGCAGACCGCGATATATGAATGTATGTAAGACTATAAGCTTAAGATCCATGGAAATATCGATATGACTGAATGAGTGTATGTAATATCATGAGGTTAAGACCCATGACAAGATCTGATATGATTGAATGAATGTATGTAAGACTATATGGTTAAGACCCGTGGTATTATATGAAATTTTTGTATGAATGTTCATGGCGTAGCCTTCGATATTGTATAAATCGAAATGGCAGATCGCGACCTAAAACTTAGTATAAGACCATGAGGTAGAGACCCATGGCATCTTCTGTGAAGTCCACCAGGATGAGACTCTGTATGATTGCCTATATGGCTTGGTCTGTTAGGCCTATGTGGTGTGAACTGTCAGGAATGTCTAGTAAGAGTTAAATCTGAATGTCTGTCTCTACTGTAAGATATGAGTAAATTCTTTTAGTTCTATAATATGTAAGACTAATATGAGGTATTGCTACATTCTGGGTTAAGAGTAAATAAGTATTAAGGGTTTTCGTGAAAAAATTATATGGGAATCTGTGTGTTAAGAAAGGTATCTATCATAATGATCTATAAATATGGAAAGTGAGTGGTATTGTATTTTCTTTTAAAATTATTTTGAATCTGATTTGATTTTATATTTAGTTATGGGATTCTGATATAAAACTATATGATATTCGTTCGAATGGTCTGTATAGTGATTTACCAGTATGGATATGTGTGGTACTGAATCAAGGTATGTCTGAGCATAAATTGATGGTATTAAATTCTACATAAGTATTCACCAAACATATATATATCTGCCTGTGATAAATGTCAATGAACAACTGTTTGAAATAAGAGTATGGGTTAAGGCATGGATTGTTGAAAGTGGTTTCTAAGGGTATGTTCTGTTAAGAAATTATTACGGGACAAGAGAGTTATGAAACATTTGGAATGATCCCTCAACTAGTTAGATAAGGAAGATTGAGTATGACAAGAGCATGATAGTTGGTGTATAAGAGACTGGTAAACTGTGGTCATATCCGCAGAAGTAAATGATGCAGAATAATGGTTTACTCATAGTAGTTCGTACAAGATTGCAAAGTATCCATCAAGGTCTTGTTATAATGATCTCACTAAGTACTTTTCTACTTACAAGAATTGCTATTGCTTTTCAGGTATTTGATAAGAGACTTTGCCTGGAGGAACAACGCCAGTAGTACGGCAAGGTGGTGGCAGAGTAGGCTATTATGCATACAATGTATATATGGTGTAGTCTAGGAATACGCCTTTCGAATTTGTATTAAATAAACTTCCATTTTGTAGATAATTGTACCCAGCTTGATGTAACAACTTATTTTAAGATAATTTCTTTGTTTTAAAAAAGTAAGATTTTCAATTAAAATGTCACATAAAATAATTAGAGAAATGGGAAATTTGTAAATTGTATTGTTAAAATGTTAAATATACTTTGTGGTAACACTCGAAATCTAGACTTTGTGAATCGGGTCAGGTTTAGGGTGTTACAACACAAGTTTGGAAAAATAGTTCGTTGACACATTTAAAGGCAAGGTTGATTATGTTGTTGTTTCTATGGATGAAACAGTTGCCACAACTTCATGCACTATTTCATTGCCTTACTTGCTTATTTTCAGAGTTGGTGAATTTTAGAACAAAAGTATTGGGCTATTTATTGTGGAATTATTTGGATGAATTAGAGCAAAAACATGAATACCAATTGTGTTGAAATTGAAGACTTAAAGATTAGTTCTTACAATTCAAATTTGGTTACATACGGAAAAAGTAAAATCACTTTCTATAGTTAAAGAAAGTGATTAGATTATAACTCTTATGTAAAAAAAATAAGTAGTATATAAACTTAAGCTTCGCCTAGGTTAAAGTGTACCGAGATTTCGAGTGTAACCAAGAGACTTAAAGAGAGTACAAATTTGCTCAAGTTAGGTATGTGGATGTGTGCATTATTTTTGTAAGCAATCAAGAGAGTCTCTTAAGTTGCAAGAGGGGGAAACTTAGTGGGAGAGTGATCTAGTCTTTGTACAACGATGAGATCGCTAAATTTGTATATGTAATGAATTGGAAGATTGAATACCCTATTAGTTGTTTGGACTAAGTCAAATATAGTTGGCATGTTTTAAGGTTAGATTATTGATTAAAGCCATCGTTTTCTGGCAATCCGGGATGGTAGATATTGTACATTGAGTCATTGTTCCCGGGCAATCTGAGGTGACAGTTTAATCAAACTAAGAAAAACCATTGTTGGCGGATAATCTAGGATGGTAGTATGTACTTGGATAGTATTATCGTAGCCAGACAACTCGGGATGACGGATTCGTGTATAAGTTTTGAGTCTGTGTCTGGTTAAGAGGGTTATAAAAGCTTGAATTGGTTGAATGCTATAAGAAATGGAATGACAGTGGATTGTGACATGTAATAGCATGTGAAATAATAAAAAATGAGCCATGGGGGCCAAGTAGGTATGAAAGAGTCAATTGGCTCGATAATGATTGAAATACTAAAATGAAATGGAACATATGAGCTTAATTATTGTTGATGATAAATGAATAAGTATAAATACTTATAAATGATAATGATAATCAATTAATTTGCTTAATACATGAATGTTACATGGTAAGTTAGTATATATGCTTAGTGAGTTAAGATGTTAACATGAATATAAGCATGACATATTATATTAAAAGTTATTTGAATGAGATGTATATGAATTGATTCTAAGTTAAGTTGAACTATATGTATGCATTAGTTTATATTTATTTTAATTTGTCTTGAATCATAAATTTACCACTGAGTGTTTTGCTCAGTGTACGGTTTGTTTTTAGTACGAATGTTAGGTTCAATTCGTGATCCCAAGCATCAACTTCAGCATCCAATAAATGATCCTGGACTTAGTAATGTTTGTTCATTTTAGATTTTGTTTTTAACTTGGCATATACCTAACAAGTTGAGTCATATTGAATTTGGTGTTTTAAAGATGATATATATTTGATATGTTTGATATATGCATATATATATATATATACATGCAACTTAGAATTGTCATTGTTTTATTAAGGTATGAAATATGAGATGGTGCCTTGAATGCAATGTATAATTGAACTAATCAAATGGTTTTACATATGCCCAAATGTGGAAATGTAAATGTTAGGGAAGAATAAGTATGTATATACATATATGTATAGGAGTTAGATGAAATGCATTAGGTAAAATTTGATGACCTTAGTTGATTATAGGTATGAATGTGTAAGTTTTGAATGAATTGCATTGGTTTTTAGTTAATGAATGATATGGTATTAGCCTAGTGAGGATTAAAGTTTTAGGTGTGTTTAAATTGATGTTAGATTGTTCCTTATAATAGATGACCATTAAGTGTTGGACTGTATTTGGTAATACTTGCAAGTTTGTGAACTGAAACTGCAGAAACAGTATGTGACGTCACGATGTCAAACGTACCACGTCACGATGAGAAATGATCTATAATGTGAAGGTGAGACGAGGAATCTCGTCATCCTGATGAAACCAAACAATATGTCATGTCACAATGATGAACTCCCTCACGTCGCGATGTCATTCCTATAATTTCAAACTTTTACACACCAATCCTGATTCGATCTCTGGATTACTTTAGAGCTTTTATAAACTTGTATAAAACCCGAAAATGATTACCTAACATATTATTTTCTTATAACATTCATATTTGTATGTAAAATGGTTTGAATTGTATTTATTTTGGTCATAATTGCTCCGACAATGAATGTGACGCACTGTAGCTCGGACTCGACGATCGGGTTAAGTATAGGATGTTATATATGTAACGTCCCAAATTTTGGGCCAAGAAAAAATAGGTTTTGAACAAGGGAACAGTTAGGAGACTACACATAAATATTTAGTTGTGCAAGAAAGCGAAATAAATGAATGTCTGCTTCAGTGTTTAAGTGATTTAGAAGTGTTTGGAAGTGTCTGAGAAGTCAGGGGTTCAAGCCTAGGCTTATGGAAAATTTTATTTTAATTGAATAAAATCCTTGGATCTAGATAGTAGGTTCTTAAATTATTGTGGTTAAAATATGATACAAAGGAGTTGTTGGTATGGTGGTAAGGGGTGTGTGGACTGTACATGAAGTCTAAGGTTCAAGTGGTGGCGCATCAAAAAGGGAGTATTTATTTTGCTGCCTAATTCGTGTGGGTGGTAGAGTTGGATTGAAATACTACTGAATGAAGTTTGATCTGGTCATACAGAGAATTGAGGAGGGATATTTGGAGATATTTGAGGAGAGAATATTGGGATTTGGGGAGGTTGTTGTTGTGGAAAGATAATAGGAGAAAATTAAGGGATAGGAAGTGGATGGAGGGTGTGTAGCCGAATTGGAGAAGGGATTTTTGGGATTTGGGGTTGTTTCCGATTTGGTGAGAGCTAGAATTCGGGTTTCAATCCTTTTCTTTCAACCTTAGCCGAATACAGCTTCTCTCCTCCCTCACCATTTTTCTTTTCGGTTTTCTCTCCTAGCCGATTCTGCCTTCTTCTTCTTTTTAAGCTCTACCGAATACTCTCCCCTCTTTTCTTTTTCTCTATTCTTTTCCTTGTTACGTTGTTACTTTGGCTGAGCACCCATTGCACCTTTCTATTTTTGCTCTCGTCTTTAGCAAGGGTTCGTTGATCAATTGGGAGCACAAAATTTTTTCTTCCTCTCCCTCAAGTGCTCTTCATTGGCCAAATACTGATAGATTAATCCCGATTCTTGGTTCTTTGTATGCTACATCTCTAATCTGCAATCTGTTTTATCGTTGTTGGTAAGTGGTTATTGTATGATAAGGAGTCATCTGTTACTTTTTGAGAAACAATATTGAGTGGTAAGTGTGGTGCAATTGAGATGGTTTGTCAAGTATAAGTCTAATATAGAGATGGTGACTTTTGTGTAGGTGGTGGTCGAGGTTGATTGGCACATTGCGTGGGAACCAAAGGTGTGATGATCATTGATTTTCGGAATAAGAGTGTTCGAAACGAAAAGCGCAAATCGCATCGGTGTGTATGATGACTCAGATGCTTGATGTCGGTGAAGCAGATCAAAAAAGTGTGTGCTCACACTGTTTTAACCGTAGGTCGGGAAATGCCGAAAAGCCAGAAAATATGGCATTTGATGCCACATAGGCGTGCGATCGCACGTGTGGCAATCCGAGCTCGTAAAACAAGGGCGTTTGTCTGTAGAGGCCACCATGAGTGATCTCATGGGATTAGACTATTTTGGGCCGTGTTGGGTCAAAATGATGATCGAAATACCCCCATAGGATAAAATGATCGGAATACCCCCATAGGGTAAAATGACTGTTATACCCCTAGTAGATGAAATAACTGTTTATGGCCTTATGTTATGTATGACTGATTTGCTTTATGATATGTATGACTATGATTGAGCATGACATTTTGCATACACGTATGATATTATGTCATGACATATTGCATGGGGATAAGTTGTTATATTTGGAGGAAGTGTACTATACTGATAAGTTCGCACGGGTCGCCCAAGACAACTGTGGACCTACTGATGGCTATATGTCATTTATTTTACTAGTAGCTTTGCTGCAATACTGTTTAGTGTCGCAACCGGTGCTAATCTTGGTGTGTTTGGTTGGGTGGGTCGATTTTATCCCCACATGGTGTGTTTGGTGGGACGGAGTGGTGTGTAGAGGTTGGATTGGGTAGGATTTCTGACTGCATATATGTATTGATTAATGATACTGTACTGTTACTGCATCGATTAATGATATTACATATTGTTCACTGCATGACTGATATCTCTTACTGTTATGGGCCAAGGCCCCACTAATACTAATATTGAAATTGGGCAAAGGCCCTACTGATTACTGGCATTGTGATGGGCTCAAGCCCAATCGTTTACTGTTACAAGAAAGGGCTTAGGCCCACACTGAACTGGACTGTTATTCTAACGGGCTCAGGCCCAAACTGCATTTATTTACTGTTTAATTGATTGTTTGCTTGTTAGGAGATTACACACTGAGTTTTCTTAAACTCACCCCTCTGTTTAACTGTACAGGTAATCCCCAGTCGTAGGTGGGTCGGTGCTGTGAGGGACTCGATGATGGTCACACAACCGCATCAGCTTTCGTTTTTAGCTTTTGATTTATAAGTAACTGAATTTGGGTATTTTTATGTAATAAGGCCTCTTTAAAGTTATAAACTTTAAATTGGGGTTTTTATTTATTTAGTTTGATATAAACTGCTAGTTGTAGAAAAAGACGGGTTTTCAAAAGGTAACTGTTTTCAAAGACATCACGTTTTCACAACATTTCCTAAAAAAGAAAAAAAATTCCGCAATAAATGAGATTTTGAAAATTCATAACGTTTTAAAAATGATTAGCTTTTAATGATGCACGCTTTGGAAATGAACAACCCGTTTTGGAATCACCGTTTAATAACAAATTTACGCTAAACACTTCAATGTGACACTGCCAGATTTGGCCATAATGTCTAGGCCGGGTATAGGGTGTTACAATATATGTTATGCGAAGGAAGCAATTTTAAATTTGTTTTTTTTTATTTATCCATTATTTGTTTGGTGTATATGAAAAATGTTTCATGAATTTATTTTGAAAAGAAATTCAATTTTCAACAATTTAACTTTTAATTATTATTAATAATATTAAATGTGGCCATTAATTTAATGCAAATATTTTTTTTTTTTTGTATTTGATTTCTTATATTGTTTCAAATTTGTACAATATTTTAATAGTTGGCTTAAGGATGTAAAAAGTTCTAAAACTTAAAATAAAAATAAAAATCAAGCCCATACCTTTGTGTGTGTGTGTGTGTGTGTGTGTTTTTTTTTTTACACTCAATTGTCAAAATGCATCAAAAAGGTCTTTTGACCATAAACTTTAATAGTTGACAATTAAAGTTAACTACCCCTAATTTTTTCAGTTAAAGTTATCTGTGTCACAACCATTGCGTCACATGTGACAAAAAAATTATTAAAAATAAAAATTATTAAAAGTTATAAAAATCATTAATTTTTAAAATAAATATTTAAATTTTACTAAAAAATATAAAAATGTAAAATTTTATAAATATCATAAAAAATTATAAAATGCATCAAAAAGGCCTTTTAACCATTAACTTTAATAGTTGATCGTTAAAGTTAACGACCCTTAGTTTTTTTTTCAATCAAAGTCATCACGTGTCATAACACAGTGTGATATGTGGCAAAAAATGATAAAAAAATAAAAATCAATAAAAGGTATAGAAAAATTATAAAATGCTTCTTTTTGCATAGATAATTATAATTTTTATAATTCTTTTATGAATTTTATATTTCTTTACATTTTTTATCATTTTCTTACGATTTTATAAAATTTTATATATTTTTCTATATTTATAATTTTTTAGGATTTTTATAATCGTTTTTCTATTTTTAATAAAATTAAATATTTCTTATATTTTTTATTAAATTTATTATTTTTATAATTTTTATTGATTTTTATTTTTTTATCATTTTTTGCCACATGTCACGTTGTGGTTGTGACACGTGGTAAATTTAACTAAAAAAACTTAGGGGTGGTTAGCTTTAACGGTTAACCGTTAAAGTTAACGGTCAAAGGGCCTTTTTAATGCATTTTAGCAATTGAGTGCAAAAAGAAAAAAAAGGGACTTAAATGATTTTTTGAAAAAATTTTAGGGCATTTTTTATGTATTTTGGCAGCTCAAATACCCAATTAATTTTGTTTTAAAAAAAGCAGGGGCTTAATTGTTTTTTTGAAAATGTTTGAGGACCTTTTTGATGTATTTTGAAAGTTCAAGTATCCAATTGAATGCAAAAAAAAAAAAAAATACAGGGCTTAATTGCTTTTTTTTTTTTTAAGTTTGAAGGCTTTTTACACTTTTAAGCCTTAATAACTTTATGTATTAATTCAATTTTTTATTTTCATAATTTTTAATAAGTTAAGTTATTCTTTCAATTATTTTTTCCAAAATTAATTGGCCTTTAATATAAATTAAACCAAGCCTCATTTAATTATCACAAATATATATTTTTAAAAATATAAAACTATATTATTTAATAAATTAAATATGTATAAAATCACATATGTTGAAGCTAGTTAACATACATAATTAAATTATGTCTTGTTATATTCAGTTTGTTAAATAAAATGATCTCAAATTTTAATTCATATTTATTTACTTAGTTCAACAATTACCCCTATAAATTAATAATACCTTTTTAATTTTCGTACTCTATCTATAACTCATTATAGGTTCGGGAAACAAATAGAAGATGTGTACGAACGAGATATTCAACAATAAGAAGAAGGAAAATGATTGAATAGAGGAACTCTTGAATATTTGGTGATCTAAGTTGTGCCAATATTAATGATGACTCATTATTTCAATAAATCATTTCTTCAAACAAAAGAAAATTATATAAACACTTATTTGAAATCTCACTTATTAGATTCTATTGTGGAAAACACAAGTTTTTTAAAGAATTCGCCAGCGTAATAGTATAAATGAGAAAAACTAATGTCCTAACAAAAATAATAAATAATAATAGATAAATTAAAATATTTAATTTATTTGGTTATAGTATTAGACAAGTAAAATATAGATATTATTATTTAAAATATAACTTTTACCATTAATGAAAGTAACATTCAATTTTTTTAAACACAGTCACCGCTAAACATATGAAAGGGCCAAGTTATCAGTGGATTTGATAAATTAAGTGAATCAAAATTAAATTTAGATCATCAATTCGACCCAGTCGGATTTGAGTTACTATTTATTAAACCAGACTTACTTGTTATAATCCAAAGTATCATTTGCAAAACCAATGTAATTCAAAGTTTTGAATGTGAAATGAAAATGCAACGCAATACAACTATTGATATGGATGTGAATAAATAATTCACAAAATGAATTCCCCCACTTGATGCCATTGTTTGGGAAAGAAAGAGTGTAAAGCATCTGTGAAAATTAAACATACACGAACTCACTTGAGTTTTCCAAAATCAGTGATGTGACTGATGATCAAGTATTAAGAGCTGTGTTAATTTATGTTGAAATTATAATACTTCTACTGCCACAATTTGTTTTATTTATACCCATACATAACTATTCATTAAATAAACTTTTACTATAACCATTAATTTATTTTATTTTATTCTTTATTACATAAAAATAATGATTCATTAATTTGACTTTGGCTAAATTGGTTATTAAGTTTGATGATTTAATTTTAAAAAATTAAAAAATAGTCATTAAATTATTTAAAAGTTTTTATTTAAGGCATTGAAGTAGTTAAAGTTTTTATTTAATTTATTAGGCTATTAAATTTTTTCTTTTAAAGTTTGGCTAGCGAGCTCCAAGCAATGATTCGATGATCAATACAGTGGATTAATACTCATCAACAAGTAAAAAACATACATTAAATTCAAGTCAATCTAACAGGTAGTATTATATATCAAAAAAAAAATTATTTGGATTTTGGTCCACAGATTCGTGACATTCAGTGGTCCGTACAAAGTTATTTCATCAAAAAAAAAAAATTGAAAAGTTATTTCATCAAAAAAAAAAATTGAACTATAGAAGGGGAGTGAAGAGCTTTGAATTGGTTCAAGTGGTCCATACAAAGAATGTCATACAACAATTATTTTAACAACCCAATGACTTAAATGAAAACTTTCAGATAGTTCAGTAACTATTTTGTAGCTTTCTGAAATTGAGTGACCAAAATGTAAACCTACTAATAGTTTAATGACATTGGATGTAGTTTCCCTTTGACTTTCTATCGATAATTATTTTGTAGTTCATGTGCAGTTGAAACTAAAATAGATAAGGTTAAAGTATAAGAATAGTTACTCAACTATTCAGTTCATTTTATTTTAATCATTCAACTATTTTTTTTTAGTCACTCAACTTTTTAAAATAAAAAATTTATTTATTCTTCCATTAGTTCCTAACAAAGTCTATTGTGGGCTTTGTTTTATTAGCCTAATAACAAATTTATTCCTCCAATATTTACACATTTAGTCAATTTGATTCTAAATCTAAAACAATCAACAAATTTAATCCTTAATGTTATAAAATTTGTCATTTTAGTTCTAATTCTAAAAATTATAAAAGATATTTTTAAAAATATTTTTATATTTACGTATTAAATTTTATAATTTATATTTACATTTTCTCATCAACCAAACATGTGAAAAATCCAGAAATTAAACCTATTTTTTATTCAATCTATTTTGATTTAGTCTTTTTTTTTTCTTTTGCTACATTATTCATCTTAAATGCTAATTAAAACCTAGAAAGAAGCTCAAAACAAAATAATTTATAAACTCAAAAAATGGTTGAGTTGACAACATCAACTCTGACAGCTTTACTCTTTACTTTAAAGATAGTACCAATTCCAGATTCTAGTATTATCTTGCCTTTATTGTTTATTGCTCAAGTATTGGAGAGAGATTACAGGTCAAGGCCATGACATTTGACATTTCCAACATCGTCAATTCAATGAAAGAAAGAAACAATGTAGATGATATTGTTAAAAGCCTTTTTGAGTACAAAAATTAAAAAATTATTTTTACATTCACTTTTTTTTAAAATTTATTTTTTTATAATTTAAATTCACTTTTTAATTCAATATTTTCAAAATATTTTTATAATTTTATAATTAGGACTTAAATGAAAAATCTAGTAAACATTGAGGGCTAAATTTGTTGATTTTTTTAGATTTAGTACCAAATTGATAAAATGTGTAAACATTAGAGGTTTTAATTTGTTATTAGGGCAATAAAGAAAAGCTCATGTAGACTTCCATTAACTAAGTAACGGAAAGTGATTAAAATATTTAATTTCAAAAATTAAGTGATTAAAACAAAAAAAATTTAAATGACTAAAATAAAACAAACTAAATAGTTGAGTGACTATTCTTACATGTTACCCAAAAGATAAAAAATAAAAAATGGAGAAGAAGAAGTTGAAAGCAATATTTGGAAACAACCTCAGAAAGAGAATTGGCGTAATTTTGTGATGGAGGCAGGGATAGGGGCATAGAGTAGCTGAGGATTTCCACTCGTGTAAAATTTTAATAGAGATAATGTGTAAATTTATACATTAATTTTGATTTTGTATAATTTAATAATAAAATTTTTATTTAATTCAATCATCGCAAATTATTAATAAAATTATTGATATAACTTCATTTTATGTTTATATATTGCATATACAAATAATTATATGATGTATTTGTTTCTTTAAATGCTTGGAATTGAATCAAAATTAATTTTTTTTTTTGTATAATTTTGAACCATAATCAAAATTTTATGTGTATAATTGTAACAAATCAAAATTCTTGTATCAAATTACTAATTAAATCAAAATTTATATATAATTTTGAGATTTCTCTTAATTTGTGAAATATACTCGTATACTTGTTATCATACTTTTTTGAGGTATCTTTTTGTCAAGAGAGAAAACTGTGAGATGAATAATGGCTATTAAGGGCTGCTTGGGATGCCCATTTAGTGTTAGTGCAGTGTGGTCTCTATTCAAACTTGTGCAAATTTCGGGTAAAACCGAATTAATTCCGCTAACCGATCGAATTTGGTTAATCGGTCGGTTAACCGAATTAATTCGGTCGGGGGTCGATTAATAATTTTTCAGAAGTTCGATTAACAGTTAATTCGGTTCAAAATTGGTCGGTTAACCGAATTTAATAAATAATATTATAATATATAAGTATTAGGTCGATTCAGTTAATTTTTTGGAAATATAAATTAATTGGTCGGTTAAGTCTGTTAATTTTTGATATGTTTTATACTTGTTTTAACCAAATATATATATACATATATAAACTTTGGTTAATTCGGTTAACCTATTGAATTAACCGAAAAAGTTCGGTTTGGTTAATTTTTTTTGAAAAAATTTCGGTTCGGTTAACGGTTAAGGGTTTAAAATGGTCGGTTAATTCGGTTAATGGTAGTTTGGGTTGGTTAACTGATTGAACACCCCTATGTGCAATTGAGGCCCAAAATTGTGTTTGGATGATAAAAGTGCAACACTGTAGAAGAGTTCTAAACATACCATAACACAAAATTCTCACTCATCTCTTTATAGTAAGTTAAAATTTTAAAGTCTTGAATCTTTTTTGTCCTTTTGTTATATTGTTAATAAATAAAATAAACTAACTAGTTAATGGCTCAAATTAAAACTATCGTAATAATTTATAGGGTAAATTACATCAACATTCACTCATCTTTGTTGTAACGCCCTGATTTTTTGCTAATTTCGGCTTTTGTAATTTTGTGACACAACTGTGTATCTGCTTCAGTGGTTATGCGTTCTGGGTGTGTGTGGGAGGTCCCAAGTTCAAGTCTCAACTTGGGTAAATTTTGGTATTTTTATGAATAAAGCCCAAACTTTGGTTAGCAGGCTTATAGCTAAAAGAGTGTAAGTAATTAACAGAATGGGTCTGCTAGTCTGGTGGCTAGGTGGAGTGTTGATTGGTTGGAGGTTGTGAGTTTGAATCTCTGCTTAGGCAAGAGGAGATTATTTTTTGCTTGAATTGGTGACGAAGAGTTTGAGTGAGTTTCAAAAACTGAGTGGTGGTTTGTGAATAGAATTAGTGGGAGGGAAATTAGGAAAGGATCAAAATTTCTGAGCAGTTGTCTTTTCCAAATTCCTCTCTACCGAAAATACCATTGTTCTCCCCTTTCCCATCAAAAATTCTTTTTTTTCTTTTTGCTTCCATTTTACACGGCAATCGTACTACCTCCCCCATCTGTGGCGTTTCTTTGAGTAACTTCGGTAAGTAGTTCTTGTGAATTGTGATTTATGAGGTTAAATTTTGATTAGGGTATTTATTCTGATGTCTTGGCAGCATCAAATCTTTGTGATCAAGACTCTTTTCGTACTGATTCACTAATAAACTGAATTTGAAGCGTTAGGGGTAAGTTTTAATCGCTCCTTGGCTAAGTAATTCATTTGGGTTGGTTTTAATTCAACAATTAAATGATTAAGTAAGTAGTTTTGGGCAAATATAGGTTCGAGAAGGCACGGGGTTCGTCTTAGCTGCAATAGAAACCAGGTGTGTACCTGAAAACACAGAAAATGAGGTTTCAACGAAAGCCAAAAACCTCACTGTCGACGCCACACGGGTTTGTGGTCGCTTGTGTGGTAGGCCGTGTACAATACTGTAAGTCACCCCACGGCTGTGTGATTGACGAGCTAGGCCGTGCGTGAGTGACACGGCCCTGTGATGGCTGAGTAAGGCCATGTGCGACACACGGGCGAACCACACTGGCATGTCCGATTCTGGGAACACACGGCCAAGGCCAATTTGGGCCGTGTGAGCCACACGGGCGGGCCACATGGGCGTGTGAGCCCCTTTTTTTGAAAAACTCTGTAAGGTTGCACGGGTTGCCCAAGTCGACTGTAGACCTACCGTAGGGCTGGTAAGGAATACTTATACCCCTAGATGAATGATCTGCCTGTCTGATTTCTGTATGTATACTGATCTGAATATATGAGTTTTAATTGAATAATAGCATGTTATTCTTGTATGTGCATTGCATCGGGGTGGGTTGATTATGATTGTAGGAAGTATCTGAAAGGCTTTTAAGCCTGTTATCTGGCAGCTCAGCTGCAAATTTCTGATTATGGACCGCATTCAGTACAACATGTATGTAGGGCTGGGTGGGTTAATTTTATCCCCACATGGTGTGTAGGGTTGGACGGAGTTGATGTGTGGAGGCTAGTGGGTAGGACTCTGTTTTTTGCATATTTTGTCTGAAATGGGCTAAGGCCCTGAAATATGTCTAATTCTGTATCTGAGTGGGCTAAGGTCCACACCGTTTCTGTAATGGGCTCAGACCCGAACTGTGAAAATCATGTCTGTTATCTGATATTTCTGTGTGCATGTTCACTGAGTTTGCGAAAACTCACCCTTGTCTATTTAATCTGTTCAGGTAATCCCCAATAGTAGATGGATCAGTGCAGTAGAGGACTCGGAGGTGACCACGATTCTAGATATTTATTTATGGTTTTATTTTTAATTATGGTTTGATTATATCTGGGTAAATTTTATGTAATAAGGCCTTTCAGATTTTTTTTAAAATTTGGAATTATTATTTTATAAACTGCTAGCAGTAGGACAAGACGAGATTTTTCAAAATAAACAAATGTTTTATCAAAATACATACGACTTTGCAAATCATTTTAAAAGCTTCTGCAACGTATAAATGTTTGGAAAATGGATAATAAACAAACAAGCAACATGTTTTTTATGATAGCCTAGGATATCGAGAATGGTTTTATTGCAAGTATGTTTTTTAAAGCACTATCATGTGACATCACCAGATTCGGCCATAACGTCTAGGCCGGGTTTAGGGTGTTACATTCAGTGATATCAGAGTCAGGTTGCAAAACTCGACTGTGGATTTGGGTTTTTAAAATTGGTTTTTTCGAATTGATTTTTGAATGCTTTAAAATATTTTTGGAATGAGTATGTGGTACACCGAGTCTGAAAATTTGTCTGTTTAAATTTGTCTGAAAATACTACTTGTATGCTTGAAATAGCCTTAGGTAGTATACCGAACTGAAAGCACTCTAGGTAGTGTAAACTGAAAACTGTAGCGAAACTGGATAACGCAGTAAAATTGTGATTTGCGATAACGAACTCTGAACTTCTGATACTATTCTTCATAAAACATCTGTTAACAAATATTGGAACTGTAACTAATGCATAAACCTGTTAATACAGATAAATTTTGAAATTATGATGAGCGCACGAGGTATCTGTGGACAGGGTACAAGAGGCCGTGGTAGAGGCCGTAGAGGGGCTCGAGCTGGGTCCTCAGCATCTGAAAATCTGCCTAATCTACATACGAACAAGGCACCAGTCTCACCTGCTACAGAGAGTAGGTATCATGATTATGAGGCTGGGGATGACGCACAATCCTGAGCCATGCTACGAATTTTAGAGAGGGTCGTTGGGCCCAACACTGGATCTGAGGGCTATGGGTCGGTTACAGAACTATTCCGATCTAATGGGGCTGAATTATTCAAGGGTGTCATTGGCGTTGCCCCTAATGTGGTTAAATATTAGATGGATGCCACAGAAAGAATCATGGATGATTTGGATTTCTCCGCGGAGTAGAAGCTTAAAGGGGCTATCTCTCTGCTTCGCGACACCAATGGTGGCTGATAGTTAAGGAGGGCACTCAGCCCGACCGTCTGACTTGAGACTAATTTAAAACGGATTTCCAGAGTAATTATGTGGGATCCAGCTACATCGATGCTAGGAGGCGTGAGTTCCTTAATCTCACCCAAAGGGATCGTTCAGTGGCCAAGTATAAGGCTGAGTTCTTGAGACTGAGCTGTTATGCTCGGAGCATGGTGGCGACTGAGTATGAGCACTGCATCCATTTTGAGGATGGACTCAGAGAAAGCTTACCGATTCTGATAGCTCCGCAGAGGGAGCGTGATTTTTCTGCTTTAGTGGAGAAGGCGAAGATCGCCGAGGAGGTTAAGCGCGCTGAGCGCCAAAACCGCGAGAAAGGAAAGAATAAAAGGGAATCAGAGCCCTTGAACTCTGTGATGAGGCCTAAGGAAAAGGCCAGATCTGTTGGGCTAGTAGAGTTGGGCCTTCTGTTGCACCTGCTGGGGTGGCGCTCTGTGGGCATTATGGTAGACGCCATCCGAGCGAGTGTTGGAGGACGACTGGGACTTGTTTGAGATGTGGGTCGGCTGAGCATCGTGTCAAGGATTTTCAGCTGAGAACTGATCAGATGCAAGTTGAGGGTACTGGTAATGCGCAAGCATTGAAAGTAGCTTAACAGCCACCTAGGGGCCGAGGACAGAGAGCACCGGGTAGAGGTGCTGGACCGACTGAGGTAAGGCAGCCTGCACTGGTTTATGTTGCTCATCGCTGTGAGGATCGAGATGCTCCGAACATCATCACGGGTATGTTTCTAATTCATAATGTACCTTATTTGGCACTGATAGACATAGCTCTACAGACTCATATGTAGCTAGTACTATGTCTGAAACTTTGGGGATTCCGGTTGAGAGTTCTTTGAATGAGTTAACTGTTGTGAATCCTTTGGGGCAATCTATCCGGGTTAGTAAACCATATAGAGACGTCCCTTTAGAGGTACAAGGGACAGTCTTTCTGGCCAATCTGATGGAGCTTCCATTCGAGGAGTTTGATTTGATTCTAGGAATAGACTATCTGGTCAAACACCTAGTAAGTCTAGACTGTGCTACAAAAAAGGATGGTTTTGAGAACTGAAGAGGACAACGAGGTAGTGGTGATTGGGGAACGTCGAAACTACCTGACTAATGTGATTTCTGTGTTGGTGGCAGAAAAGTTGGTACGAAAGGGATGTAATGCATTCTTGGCCTACGTCAGTGTTTCTAATTCTGAGGACTCTTCGATTAGGGACATCAGGACCTTAAGGGACTTTTCGAATGTTATTCCCAAGTAGAGATGTAGAGTTTGGGATTGAGATCTTTCCTGATACAGCTCCAGTGTACATCGCCTATTATAGAATGGCACCGAAGGAGCTTGTGGAGCTTAAGGCTCAGATCTAAGAGTTACTGGATCGTGGGTTTATCCGCCCTAGTGTATCTCCGTGGGGAGCACCTGTTCTGTTTGTGAAAAAGAAGGATGAGTCCATGCTTATGTTTATCGACTACCGTAAATTGAATAAGCTAACCATCAAGAATAAGTACCCCCTACCGAGGATTGATGATCTGTTTGACCAGTTCTGAGGAGCTTCAGTTTTCTCCAAGATCGATCTATGGTCAGGGTATCACCAATGGAAATTAAAGAGGTTGATGTACATAAGACGACATTTAGGACTCGCTACGGCCATTACGATTTCCTAGTGATGCCATTTGGATTGACGAATGCACTAGCAGCCTTTATGGATTTGATGAACCGAGTGTTCCAGCCTATCTGGATTGGTTCTTGGTAGTCTTCATTGACGACATTCTGGTGTATTTGAAGACTGAGGACAAGCATGATGAGCATCTCCAAGTGGTATTACAGACGCTTCGCGAGAAGCAGTTGTATGCGAAGTTCAGCAAGTGTGAGTTTTGGGTCTGAGAAGTAACTTTTTCTAGGGCATGTAGTTTCTACGGAGGGGATTCGTGTTGATCGTCATAAGATTGAGGCTGTGTTGAAGTGGAAACAGTCGAAGAATGTGTCTGAAATTCGTAGCTTTTTGGGGTTAGCGTGTTATTATCGACGCTTTGTAGAAGGGTTCTCTTTAATCTTAGCACCATTGACCAAGCTTTTGCATAAGGGAGTTCCCTTTGTCTGGACTGATAAGCAAAAAAAGAGTTTCGAGAAGCTTAAATCTATTTTGATGTAGGCTCCAGTTCTGATACAACCTGATTTTGGGAAGGACTTCGTTGTATACAGTGATGCGTCGAATGTGACTCTGGGTTGAGTTCTGATGCAAGATGGTAAAGTGGTAGCTTATGCATCTCGTCAACTCAAGATGCATGAGGCTAACTATCCTACGGACGATTTGGAGTTGGCAACGGTCATCTTCGCTGTGAAAATCTGGAGGCACTATCTGTACGGTGAGAAGTGTACTATCTACACTGATCACAAAAGCCTCAAGTATCTCCTCACCCAAAAGGAGTTAAATCTTAGGCAGCGTAGATCGGTTGAACTACTTAAGGATTATGATTGCACCATCAAGTACCACCCTGGTAAGGCTAATGTGGTGGCAGATGCTTTGAGCCGTAGGGCTATGACCGATCTGAGAGCGATGTTCACTCGACTCAGTTTATTCAACGATGGGAGTCTGTTAGCGAAACTTCAGGTTAAGCCTGTATGGATTGATCAGATCGGAGGTAAATAGATGGAGGATAAATCAGTTGAGTTGTGGTTCCGTCAGGTTGAGAATGGGGATACTACTAATTTTTGGATTAACAGTGATGGAATACTCTATTTTCGAGGTCAGATCTGTGTATTGAATGATGAGGATTTGATATAGTCAATTTTGAGGGAAGTGCATAGTAGCCCTTACGCTATGCATCCTAGTGGGAATAAAATGTATCCAGATTTGCGAGAGTTATACTGGTGGCCAGGGTTGAAGCGTGAGGTTACGGATTTTGTTGCTCGCTGTTTGACTTGTCAACAGGTTAAGGCTGAGCATCAATTGCATTTGGGGTTGTTGCAGCCGGTGAAGATACCGATGTGGAAATAGGAGGGAGTAACTATAGATTTCATTAGTTGGTTGCCTTTAACACCCACTAAGAAGAATTCTGTTTGGGTTATCATGGATCGATGGACCAAGTCTGCTCATTTCATTCTGGTCAGAACAGACTTTTCTCTTTGGTCGACTAAAGCGTATGTATTCGAAATTGTGAGATGCGCATGAGGTTCCAGTCTCGATCATCTCCGATAGGGATCCTAGTTTCACGTCTCAGTTCTGGAAGAAATTACACAAGGCTCTAGGTTCAAGGTTAGATTTTAGTATTGCTTTTCATCCTCAGACAGATGGTCAGTCAGAGAGGGTGATTCAAGTACTAGAGGATATGGTCAGGAGCTCTGTCATAGATTTCTGAGGTAGTTGGGAAGAATATTTACCATTGGTAGAGTTCGTCTATAGCAACAGCTATCAAGCTAGCATCCAGATGGCACCGTATGAGGCCCTATATGGTCATAAGTGTCACACTCCCTTATGTTGGACTGAGTTGGGGGAGCGACGTGTTCTGGGTCCGGAAGTGGTTTTAGAAACTGAAGATAAGGTTCGATTGAATCGAGATCGTTTGAAAGCGGCATCTGATAGGAAGAAGTCCTACGCAGATTTGAAAGGAAAGGATATTGAGTATTATGTGGAGGACTTAGTCTTTCTCAAGGTCTCACCATGGAAGAAGGTATTGAGATTCGGTCGCAAGGGTAAGCTGAGCCCTCAGTTTATTGGGCCGTACTGTACTCTGAAGTGGATGAGACTAGTCGCATATCAGTTGAAACTTCCTTCGGAGTTGGATCGCATTCATGATGTGTTCCATGTCTAAATGTTGAAACGCTATCGCTCTGATCCCATGCATGTTGTTCTTATTTAGGAGATAGAGGTTAGACCAGATCTGATTTTTTGGAAATCTATCCCCTTAGTGAAATTGCTGTAGCAGAACCATAGCACTGAGGAGGCCACTTGGGAGCCGGAGGATTCGATGCGTCAGTAATATCCTCACCTTTTCTGATCAGGTAAAATTTCGAGCACGAAATTTTCTTTTAGGGGGGTAAAGTTGTAATGCCCTAGTTTTTCGTTAATTTTGGCTTTTGTAATTTTGTGGCACAACTGTGTATCTGCTTCAGTGGTTATACGTTCTGGGTGTGTGAGGGAGGTCCCAAGTTCAAGTCTTAACTTGGGTAAATTTTGGTATTTTTATGAATAAAGCCCAAACTTTGGTTAGTGGGCTTATAGGTAAAAGAGTGTAAGTAATTAATAGAATGGGTCTGCTAATTTGGTGGCTAGGTGGAGTGTTGATTAGTTAGAGGTTGTGAGTTCGAATCTCTGCTTATGCAAGGGGAGATTATTTTTGCTTGAATTGATGACGAAAAGTTTGAGTGGGTTTCAAAAACTAAGTGGTGGTTTGTGAATATAATTAGTGGGAGGGAAATTAGGAAAGGATTAGAATTTTTGAGTAGTTGTGTTTTCCAAAATTCCTCTCTGCCGAAAATACCATTGTTCTCCCCTTTCCCAGCCGAAATTCTCCTTTCTCCTCGCCCTTCTTTTTGCTTCCGTTTTGTACGACAATCGTACTCCCTCCCCCATCTGTGGAGTTTCCTTGAGTAACTCTGGTAAGTAGTTCTTGTGGATTGCGATTTATGAGGTTAAATCTTGATTGGGGTATTTATTCTGATGTCTTGGCTGTATCAAATCTTTGTGATCAAGACTCTTTTTGTACTGCTTCACTAATAAACTGAATTTGAAGCGTTAGGGGTAAGTTTTAATCGCTCCTTGGCTAAGTAATTCGTTTGGGTTGGTTTTAATTCGACAAGTAAGTGATTAAGTAAGTAGTTTTGGGAAAATATAGGTTTGAGAAGGCTCGGGAATCGTCTTAGCTTCAATCGACACCAAATGTGTACCCGAAAACACAGAAAATAAGGTTTCAGCAAAAGTCAAAAACCTCACTGTCGACGCCACACAGGTGTGTGGTCGCCCATGTGGCAGGCTGTGTGCAAGACTGTAAGTCACCCCACGGCCGTGTGATTAATGAGCCAGACCGTGTGTGAGTGACACGGCCATGTGTGACACACGGGCTGTAACAGTCCAAAGTTGACCCTAATCAGAGCAGTGGTTTCGGGACCACAAATCTGAGTCCGAATAAAATTTTAATATTATTTTCTGTGTTGTTGATAAGTGAATTAACATGTGTTAAATTTCTGAGAATTTATTTGCTTGTCTGAGTGTTAAATTTGACTAAAGAACTAAATTGCATAATTGTTAAAAGTGACCTTTTTAATTGATTATGTGCTATATTGTGATGGCTTTATTAAATTGAGGTCTTTAAAGGACAATTGATCCAATGTTATTAAAGTGGATGGCATATGTGGGAAATTAGATGAAATTTTTGTTTTAATAATAACATGTTTTTAGGTGATAAATAAACAAATATTACTTTTACATTTTAAGACATAAAATAATGAAACAAAGTGGAAAGAAAGAGAACAAACCTTGTTCTTCTTCTTGGCCGAATGTGGGAGGAAGAAAACTCCATTGTTGAAGCTTAAATTTCGGTAACTTGGAGCTTAATTTGGGGTATTTATTTTGCTTAGTTTTAATAATTTTTACATTTTTGGAATTGTTGCTTTGAATGCTATACAACCCATGTGGTAATTTTTGAGATTATGGCACATTAAGATTCGGCTATGGTTGTATATGCATGGCATGAAATGTTTGATGGTAGATTATTAATAGTATGTGTTAAATCATCATTTTTAGAATTAGAAGTTTTGGTGAAATTGAGTGTTAGGGACTAATTTGAAAAAAATAAATTCTTGAAGGACTAAAACATGAAATAAATGAAAGAAATGGACTTGTATAGTCCCTATACACATTCGGCCCTAAGGGGTAATAGTGGAATTTTGTGTATTTTGTGTTTTGTGCAATTAGTATTAAAATGCAAAAATGTGAAATAGTGGGGGTAAAATGGTAAATTATGTGTTTGGGGATTAAATTGAAATGAAATGTACTTGAATGAGCTGAATTTTAATGTGCTTAGATCAAGAACAAAGAAAATCGGATTTGGATTGGGGAAAATCAAAGATTATTGAATAGCCGGTTTACGCGGTTCGTCGACGGTCGAGGTAAGTCCTTAAGCTGAAATATATCAAAGAATTATTTATGAACATGTTAAATGATGACGTTCGATATATTGGAGTACATGTTTATGTCATAGCCGAATGTATATAAGTAAATTAGATTGAATGCATAAATTGATAATGTGATATGAATGAATATCTCGATATGAATTGTGGGTTGTACAATAATGTAATGATTCTATTTTGTAATGTGAATAAGCTTAGTTGAATTGGATATGTGATATAATTATGAAATGTGTGTGGAATGATTAACTATGTTGATACTTGGGCTTTATGCCTAGCAGGCCTCGTGCCGGTGATATGTTTCAGGCTTTATGCCTAGCTGGCCTCGTGCCGGTGATATATTTCGGGCTTATTGCCTAGCAAGCTTAATGTCGGTGTTATGATTTCGGGCCCCGAGTGCAGCAGGCTTAGTGCCGGTGTGTGAGATTTAGGTAATGTTTAGCAGGTTATAGTTAATGAATTAAGTTTGCCTAAGCATTTGGGAGTGAATTTGTAATTCGGTTGTAAGGTATGTGTTATTACTACTTAAGTGATCTATGAATATGCATATATGTGTATATAGATGTATGTATGTGATGCTATTGAGAAAAAGGAAGATTAAAGTGATAAGAAAATTAGCTAAATGAAAGCATAAGTAGTTAAAGGTAACTATAAAGGTATAAAGAAATGTACAAGTTAGTGATGTAATTATATGCATATTCGGCCATAATGTATATATATATGTATAAGATAAGAAATGTTTATTTAAGGTCATGAGTTGGATGTTTAAATGTTTTACCACCGTATGTGATAATGTTTTTGCTTAAGACTTACTAAGCTAGCAAGCTTACTGTGTGCTCTTGTCTACTTCTATTTTATAGATTTTTGGTTCAAGCTACGGACTCGAAGGATCCTTGAAGAAGTCAACCATACTATCGACTCTCTTTTGGTATTGATAAACTTAGTTTTTGAGTTGAAAAGGCATGTATAGGCTAGACTAAGCTGTAATACTCATGGTACTTGATCATGTGTATATATATATTTAGCCATGCGAATATGGCTATCTATTTTGGTTAAACTTTGTTCATGTGTTTTGATGAAATGGTTTGTTCATGCTATGAATTATTGTTTGTATTCGAATGTGGTTAGGTACTATTTGAAATGTGAATGGGTGATACGAATGTTATTATTTAGTTGGAGAAAAACTTGACTTGGATTCGTTGTTAATGATAAGTATAAGTAGTGACAAATTATGAAAAAATGGTAATGAATATTCGGTCAAGGCATGGTTTATATGCTTGTGTTTTTAGGTTAAGTTGGTTTTGAGACCTATGTTTATGTATGGACAATTGTTGTACAATTAGTAAAATAAATTTTGCATTGCATTATGGAAGTTTAGTTGGCACATTCAGTCTTTGATCTATGCTTATAACATGCAAAGTTAGGTTGTGGTTATGCATTAAAAGCTAAGGTTATGCATATTCGGATATATTCATATATTTATAAATGAAGTGTATTGTCTCTTACTCCATGGATGTAAAGTCAAGTTATGTATGCATGAAACTGTAATGATGCTTATTAGTTGTACCAACTACAAGGTTCGGTATGCTTTGTTTAAAATGAAGTGGTGCGTGAGGCATGTTTACATGAAATGATTACAAAAGTAGTGGTACTAAATAGATGACTGTATCATAGAATAAAATAGATGAATATGCTAATAATGAGATTAGAAGTATATTGTTTGATCATTTTGTATTTGTGGATGAATATATTGAATATGTTTTGACTTAGTTTATCAAGTGTGTATATATATATTTGTGTATACTATGCCCATGTGCCTTGTCTGTCTGATATAAGAATTTATTGATTGAAAAAGGGTTTAGCTATTTGGTAATGCCTGTAACCCTAATCCGGCGACGGATACGGGTTAGGGGTGTTACACGGGCTCGAGCACTTGAATCGTGTGGGCCACACGGGCATATGGGCCCACACGGGCATGTAGGATTCTAGGCCAGGCCATGTAATCCACACGGCTAAGGCTAATTTGGGCCGTGTGAGCCACACGGGCGTGTGGGCCCACACGGGTGGGCCACATGGGCGTGTGAGCCCATTTTGCTGAAAAACTCTATAAGGTTGCACGGGTCGTCCTAGTCGACTGTAGACCTACCGTAAGGTCGGTAAGCAATACTTAGACCCCTAAATGAAAGATATGTCTGTCTGATTTCTTTACTAAGCATGTTTACTGATCTGAATATATTAGTTTTAATTGCATAATAGCATGTCATTCTTGTATGTTGCATTGCATTGGGGTGGGTTGATTATGATTGGAGAAAGTATCTGAAGGCTCTTAAGCCTATTATCTGGCAGCTTAGCTACAAATTTCTAATTATGTGCCGCATTCGGTACAACATGGTGTGCAGGGCTGGGTGGGTTGATTTTATCCCCACATGGTGTGTAGGGTTGGACGGAGTTGGTGTGTAGAGGCTGGTGGGTGACTCTGTTTTCTGCATATTCTGTCTGAAATGGGCTAAGGCCCTGAAATATGTCTGATTCTGTATCTGAGTGAGCTAAGGTCCACACCGTTTCTGTAATGGGCTCAACCCCGAACTGTGAAAATCATGTCTGTTATCTAATATTTCTGTGTGTATGTTTTCTGTAGGGATTACACACTGAGTTTGCAAAAACTCACCCTTTTCTGTTTAATCTGTTCAGGTAATCCCCAGCAGTAGATGGATCGGTGTAGCGGAGGACTTGGCGGTGACCACGATTTTGGATATTTATTTATGGTTTTATTTTTAATTATGGTTTGATTATATCTGGGTAAATTTTATGTAATAAGGCCTTTCGGAGTTTTGTTTAAAATTTGGGATTATTATTTTATAAACTGCTAGCAGTAGGACAAAACGCGAGCTTTCAAAATAAACAAATGTTTTATCCAAATATGTACGACTTTGCAAATCATTTTAAAAGCTTTTGCAACGTACGAATGTTTTGAAAAGGGATAATGAACGAATAAACAACACGTTTTTTTACGATAGCCTAGGATATTGTGAATGGTTTTCTTGCAAGTATGTTTTCTAAAACTCTATCATGTGACATCGCCAGATTCGGCCATAACGTCTAGGCCAGGTTTGGGGTGTTAAATTTGATGCAGTTGGGCACTCAATTTAATTCAACCACTCAACTTCCAAAAAATAACAAATTAGTCACTAAAGTTATCAAAAAAGTGACAAATTAGTCACCTATTAACATTGTCCGTGACAAGCTTAACGGGACAGCTAACGTGGCCAGTTAACTAGCTGATATGACCAATTAACTTGCCACGTTGGACGAGGCTGTAACACTCCTTACCCGTATTTGACACTGAAACAGGGTACGAGGTGTTACCAGACTTATACGCAAGCAATCATACAAAACTGGGACATGACTTTCTACTCAAATTTAAAACTTTTCATAAACATTCATCTCACCCCTTAAACGAGCCTACGGGACCCAAACATACATAAGGAGTGATTCGGGACTAAACCGAAAACTTTAGAAACTTCTGGGAAAACTTAGAAAATTTTCATCAAACAGGTCCACACGCCCTTGTGGATGAAGGGACAAACTCGTGTGGTATATCACATGCCCGTGCTTCAGCCCATGTCAAAAATAGGGGACATTCTGTTTATGACATCATCAACTAAATAAGGTCACACGGCCAAGACACACGCCCGTGTCCTTAGGCCGTGTGGCAAATTAAATTCCTAAAATTAAGTGCAGACTTCACACGACATAGGCACATGCCCATATTCTATGGCCGTGTCTTCCACACGGTTGAGACACATGGCTGTGCCTCAGCCCGTGTGGTTACTACTAGGCATTCTATTTTGCCAATTTGGAATGCAAGGGGACACACGGCCAAACTATACACCCATGGGGTAGACCGTGTGTCACACAGGGCGTAGACACACGCCCGTGTGTCTAACCAAGTGGACAATAACAAGGCTATTTACCAAGCCTTTTTGCCATTCATACTTGTACCAACCTACACAACATCAAAACCACACCAATCCATACATATATATATATATATATATATATATAAATTCAAGGCACTTAATATAGCATAACAAGTGCTTCACAATCATCAAACATCAATAATCACATGCAACGTATCATCATTCAACCATCAATAACCATAGACCATATCATAATAGCATTGGCACATACATGCATTTATGAATATGTTTACATCCAAATAAACATTATGAGCCACATCTCATGGCATTATACAAAATGAATCAAATATCATCATAAGCCAACACATTTGGCTAAACCAATATGACATATAACCAAAAAGACCAAGTCTCTATACATGCCATAATTCAATGTAAATCTCAATATACCAAAATGTGTGGATAGTGTGGGTGATCCTCTGACGGTCTCCATATCTCGACCTGACTTTTGGACACTATAAAACAAGGGAAAAGAGAAGGGAGTAAGCTTTAAGCTTAGTAAGTCTATATGTAAACAATGAACATCATACCACATACTTAACCATCAAGAACATTACATACAAATCAAGAACAATTCAGAACCTTATAGATGTACTTAGTTATTTTAAATCTTACCACATTCCAAATACATATTATAAACATTGCTCACATTTACATGCACTTATATCCTGCACTTGTCATCACATAGTCACACGAAAATTTCACTTAGTCAAAGTTTCCCGATGAACACTTCAGAATAATACCGGATACAGGGTGGTTTCGCACACAACCCACCATTAATAAATAACACGGTGGTATCGTACACAGTCCACCAACAATCACATATCCACGGTGGTATCGCATAAAGCCCACCAATAATCACTTATTCACGGAGTTTATCCGTATCATTTTCCTATTCTGAAGGTTCATCCAGGAATTTCCTCACTTTCGATCATTTTAATAGATATAAATAATATTCATTCATATTTCACATAATACATTAATATGTAAAAACATAAGTAAAAAGGATGTATCATTTACATATAAACTTACCTCAATACAAAATATGTCAATTTGCAAGTTAGTCCGAAACCTTGCCTTTTCCTCGGTCAAGGTTGATTCCACGTTCTTCTTGATCTATAATGACATATTTAGCTTATTAAATAACCACATTAATCAAATCACTCCAAAAATTCCTATTTTGGCAAAATTATAGTTTTGCCCTTAGACTTTCACAAAATTACGATTTTACTCCTAGACTCGTAAAATGAAGTGTGTTCATTTTTGTCACACCCAAGCCTAGTTGATTCATATTCTCTTTTATAGCAACTCACAGTTCTAATTATTTCACATTTACTATCTATTTTATAACTTTTACAAAATAGTCCTATTAGGTGTTTTCATGAAAAATCCTTTCGCAAAAGTTGTTTATTAAACAACCAAGATTCATTTTCTTCCATAAAATTTCAGCAAACACATGAATACTCACATAAAATAACCCTAGACTCTCAACCATTTTGCAAAATAGTCACCTCATTAGCTAGATTATGCTACAAGGGTCCCAAAAGTACAAAAATTATCAAGAATGACAACCAAAATCACTTACTTGCAAGGAGTGTAAGTTGCTGGAAATATCAAGCTTCCAAACCTCTATTCTTGTTGATATTTTTGGTGGAAGAAGAAGAAGATGGAAAAAAATGATAACTTTTCTTTGTTTTTATTTTATTTTATACATTTAGTCACCTAATGCCACCAAACTTTGACCAAATTCATTTCTTTGTCCCTATGGCCGGCCATCACCCTAGTAAAGGCCTATCTGCACATTAAGGACCTCTAATTTAAGGTTCTCTAGCTACATGACACTTCAAATTAGTAGAACACAAATTTCACCTTTTATGCAGCTTAGTCTTTTTTCGAAATTAAGTAAGTAATCACTACAATTAATTCACCAAAATTTTCATGCACTCATATAATCATGATATAACATATAATTAATAATATTAAAAATAATTTTTTCCAGCCTCGGATTAGTGGTTCCGAAATCGCTGTTCCGACTAGCCTCAAAATCGGGCTGTTACAGAGGCAAAGTTGAGTGACTATTTTTTTTCATCCTTCTTTTTTCTTTTCTTTTTTTAATAAATGGCCAATATTTTTACTTTTTGCGTAAATGGATCAATATTTTTGTACTTCTTCTTCTCCATCCCAACAATCTCTGTTTTCAAATATAGTTATATGTTTCACTCTACCATCAATCTCTTTTGTGTCCTATTCTTACCTTCCAATCTCTCTCCATCCAGATTCGAAAGGTAGGAAAAGAATTCATAACATGAGACAGATGGGGCATGATTTGAATGCTTTGGATCAGCTAGAGTTGGGACTAATGAGGACATTGCTATATGAGGCTATTGTTGGTGCTTGTGTTAAAGTTTCTTCTTACCCATTCTTCTTACCAAACATTTTTTTTTACTGGTCTGAAGATTGTTGAGCAAGAAGTAATTCTCTTGAATTGTTACAAGTAAGTGAATAAGCTTTTAATAAATTCTCTTGAATTGTTTTTGAAAAGCTTTATGCTAATTATTGCTTTATAAATGCAAAAACGGGGTTAAACATCTTTGGATACTTCCAAATTATTTGAAACTTTTGATAAGAAGAATTCAAATATTTGTCACCATCAGTCGCCGCGATCCACAACCTTATGCTGCTGCTGAACCACTCTAGAATTTTTCTCTTTTTCTTCTCTTCCTCCTCCTCCTCTTCTTCTTTTTCTTTTCTTCTTCTTCTTTTTCTTTTTCTCTGCTTCTTCTTTTTTCTTTTATTGTCCAACCCAACTAGGGTTTGAAATTAGAGTTGTTTTACACAGTAGGATGATAGATCACCTTTCCATTACGTCTATAATGGAAACTAGTTAAAAGGATTGATTTGTTATTTTTCAAAAGTTGAGCGACTGAATTAAAATCAGAGTGATTGTTTTGTCAACTGCACTAAAGTTGAGTGGCTATTGATGCAATTTACCCTAATCTATAATATAAAAGTAAAAAAAAATACAAATGGATACATATTGGTACAATATATAACTATAAAGATGAAGTAATACTGAATTGAGTACTTATAATTAAATATTTGCTTAATTTTGAAATATTAAATAAAATAATAAATATTTCAGATTTCTTAAAACGAAACATGTTTTCCAATAATAAAAAAAAAAAACAAAGCCGAATTCTTGGGCTTCAAATTCCTATCTCAATCCTTTGATTTGAGGTCTCTTTCCCCTTAGACTTAAAGAAACCGTTAAATTTCGTTATCTGAAAATGGGCCTTAGTTGAAAGGCCTCATGCCTTTTGGGTTATATCATTAAGCTAAATAAAATTACACCTTTTTCCATTTATGTTTTTCAAGAAGTGAGCATCATGTATGAGCGTACGTCTAACATCATTATATATATTTTTTTTTCATGTTTTTAAATATTTACTATTTTTTCACATTTTTAATAAATGTAAAAGTTTTCAAAAACTATATTTTAATTTCTATTAAATATAAAAGTTTCAATGCACCAAGCTAGACCAATGTCATACATAGTTACCAAGTCCAGCCCAACCCAAAAATATAGGTGTTAAATTTTGTGAAAACTTTCTGATATTTATAAATAGTTAATCCAGGCTCAATTAACCCGATTCATTTTTTAAAATATATCTTATTCTATTTAATACTTTGTATTTTTATATATACTCATTTCTTTACTACAATTAAAGAATTTTTATTAATTTTTTAAATATAAACAATCCAACTTATTTTCTTAATATTTATATTATATCACATTATATTTAATGTTTTATTATAAAAATTATATAACAGATAAAAGAAAAAAATATTATAAAATGAAAATGGGTCGGGTGAGTCGAGCTTTAAATAGTGATGCTCAAGTTTAACTCATATTTGAAATAACTTAATTTTTTTTTACCTAAACTCATTTTTAAACTTTATATTTTTATTTAAGTCCTCTCAAGAATATCCAACATATTTTTAATATTGGAAAAATAACTTAAGCCTTATGAAAAAAAAAAAATAGATAGCATAAGGGCTTCCATGCAAGGTGTTGTAGATTGTAGTGATGGATGATGAAAAAGTTGTCGGAGAAAGACAATCCTTTTCTCTACTTGTCAATCATTTATGTTTACGACTTTTGAAAAACAAATTTCAGAGAAAAATCCTAAAGTATAATATCAGCTAATTGTTTTTATAAAATGGTGGGGATGTTTCAAAATCAGATCTGAATTTTAGTGCCTTTCTCTAAGGTAGTAGAAACTAGAAACAAAAAAACATTAAAAAGAAAAATGGAAGATAATCATGCATTCTTGATCAAGGAAGCTGAGGAACTCAAAAGGAGCACCAAGAAGGTTAAAAAACTTGATAGCTCCTAGGAAAGAAGGCTTAGAGAGCATGCCTCTTACAAAAATACCCTTGTAGGCTCTATGTTTGGGAAGTATGATAAGTTATTAGAATCTGACTTGGTGGAAATGAAAGAAGTAGATGTAGAAGATAACCAGGTACAAGCTTAAGAGGCCGATGAGAATGGTAACATTTCCATTTGTTTGTCCAAAGAGAAGAAACTACGCATTCACCAAAGGTGGAAGAAAACCTTTATTGTTAGTATTCGGGAAAACATAAGAGTACCAATATTTGTTGTTCAAGCTAAACTAGTTGGGGAAACCATCAAGAGTTTTACAACATTTTCATTTATGCTTTGAATATTTCCTTGTGAAATTTCTATATAGAGGACTATAGAACGGTCGCTAAAAAAGGCGCTTGGTTCATCAAGAATTTCAAGGCTTCTATGGATTCTTTTAACTTAATTGTTGTATAGGTAAGATTGCTTGAGCTCCCTATTGAATATTATGATTGTAACAGCCCGATTTTGGGTCTAGTCGAAACAGTGGTTTCAGGACCACAAATCTGATGCAGTAAAATTTTTTTATTATATTTTTATGGTCTACAGTTTTATGGAATGATTTCGTGAAAATTTCTACGTTTGGGCACTTAATTTAGTTAAAAGGACTAAATTGCAAAAAGTGCAAAATGTGTGTTCTAGAAGCTAGAGGTGTCTAATTACTATGAAACTTTAAATTGAAGGTCCTTAGATAGTAATTAGACCATTGGTTAAGTTAATGGACAAAAATGGACATGAAGTAAGAGAATTTTTATGTTTTAAGTTAGGGGTATTTTGGTCATTTGGTTAATTAAATGAATTAACAAGTAAAATAAAAGCCAAATTTATTTCATCTTCTTCATGCTAGTGCCGAAATTTCAAGGGTTTCCATAGCTAGGGTTTGTCCATCTTTCAAGCTCGATTGTAAGTCCGTTTTTACTCCGTTTTTAATGCTCTTTACATTTTTGAAATCGTTGTAACTCGATCTATCTATTTCTACCACTAATTTAAGAAATAATCAAGGTCTAGGGTTTGACCCATGTTAGATATTTATTTATTTTGATGTTTAATTGTAGATTATACAAATTTGATGTTGGATAAACAACTTTTGCTAAGTGACTTTAAGTAAAAATGTCAAAAAGGACTTTTTTGTAATAGTTACAAAATATGTAGTAAAAGTTATAAAATATGTAGTAAAAGTGTGTTTTAATGAAAAATATGGGTTGGTATGAGCATAAAAATAGTTCGGCTAGGCTTATGTATTAAATAAATTTGAACATATTTCATTTTACGAGCCTAGGGACTAAAATGTAAAATGTCAAAAGTTTAGGGACAAAAATGTTATTTTTCCATAATATGATTTTTGGGCTGAATTGAATAATATGATGATTGAATAAGTTAAATTTCTTATTATAGATCAAGAAAAATGAGGTACGGACCTAGACTGGGGGGAAAACAAAGTATTTGACGATTAGGTCAAATTCTACTATTTTTGTACCGAGGTAAGTTTGTATGTAAATAATGCATTGTTATATTTATATTTGAAATGCTTTAATATTGTATGAATTTTGATTTACCCTTTGGATGTATTCGACAAAGTTTAGACAAATGAGAAATTTCAGCTGAACCTTAGGAATAGATAGGATACAAATGTCATGACATTAGGGTTACTAAGATTACGTGTAAGACATATCTGGGATATGGCATCAATATGAGACTTCGTGTAAGACCATAGCTGGGTTATTGGCATCGATACAAGATTTCATGTAAGACCATATCAGGGATATGACATTGGTATGGTACTGTGTGTACGAGATTCTCGAGTATCCTTTAGTATTCCAAGTGGTTCAACAAAAAATTTAGTGGGAATGTCAAAGTTATGAAAGGCTATGGTTATGTTGTGAATTGGTACAAGTATGTATGCAAAATTTATAATTAATGAGCTCGTTATGTGATGAACCCTCGGTAAGGTTGTGATTGAGTAAGTTATGACTATGAGATTTTAATAACATTTATGATAATTTTCATAACGCTAATTGTATGTTAAATGTGTGGTTATGATGCTTATTATTTGCATAGGAACTTACTAAGCTATATAGCTTACTCCCCTTTCCTTTCCCTTGTCTTATAGTGTCGCCAAGCTAGCTCGAGGTTCGGAGATCGTCGGAGATCCGCTCACACTATCAACAAATATTTTTGGTACCAATGAACTTAACATTTTGAGTTATGGCATGTATAGGGGACTTGGTGATTTTGTTATGTGTCATATTTGATTTGGCCAAATGTGTTGGCTTATATTGGTTTAAAGTTCATTTTGTAAATGGCCATTGAAATTGGCTAATATTGGTATAAGCAATTTATATAATGATGCCTTTCATGGATGTGGGAATTTACATGATATGAGTCAATAAGTATGTAACCTTTGTGTATGATAGATGGTAGCATGTGAATGATGTTTTGATGTTTTAGTTGTGGCTAATTTGGTTGTATGTATATGCTTGAATTAGGGCTATGTTATATGGTGCAGGTGTGTGCACTAAAGGGTGGCAAAATGGCTTGGTAAATAACCTTATTTTTGTCCACACGGGTAGACACACGGGCGTGTGTCTAGGCCATGTGTGACACACGACTTACCTTACGGGCATGTGTTTCGGTCGTGTGTCCCCTGCACCTAAAATTTAAGAAATAGAATGTCCAGAATATAGCACACGAGCAGAGACACGGTCGTGTGTCTCAGCTTTGTGTGCTACACGACCTTGGACACGGGCGTGTGTCTCGGCCATGTGAAGTCTGCACTTATTTTATGAAAATTTATGAAAATTAAATCAACCACATGGCCTAGCACACGGGCGTGTAGTACGGCCGTGTGGCACAAGTTAGAAAGCTCCATAATTTGAACACAGTCTATAGCACGGGAGTGTCCCATGGTCAAACGGGCGTGTCCCAAATCCACACGGGCGTGCCTGTAACATGAAAAATTTTCTAAGTTTTGTAAAATTTTCTAAAGTTCCCGGTTTAGTCCCAAACCACTTCCAAAGCATGTTTTGGGCCTCGTAGGCTTGTAGTAGGGGCTTTATGATTGAATGTAGATGATTTTAATTTGCATGCAACTTTTATGTCTCGGAATTTCTGGAATGCTTGTGTGATAAGTTCGGTAATGCCTCATACCCTGTTCTAGTGGTGAATATGGGTAAGGGGTGTACAATGATATTGAAATCCAATCAAGAACAGGAAAAAAACATGGGCACCCTTCTTCATGTTATGTTAGAGTTTGTTAAAACAATTAAGCAGTTGTGAATCTGTTATAAATTGTTAGTAGTAAGTTAGTAGAGGTTATCTACTGAGAGTTGTATAAATACATATATTGAGCTTCTAATGAAAATAAGAATAGATTTACACAAATTCAGTATTAAGTTTGTTTCCTTTTGATTAGTTCTTTGGTAGTATTCTGTCATGGTATCACTCGCTAGGTTCCTGGGGTGATTATCCTTGGTCTCTAATGTCGGTTGGTCTTATTATGTCCACTAATAAAGTCAACTACACACCATCTGCCACTAGTCTTCATCTGCCCTCACAAGGTGTTGCTGATAGTGTTTTGCTGTGTGGTCCAATCCTTTCCTTGCCACGACATTGTGAAGCTGAAAGAAGAAATGTTCCTTCAATGTCAACATCAAATGAAATTGATTGTTGAAATGTATGACTTAACTGGTTTTGTTCTAGGCACAATCATTGTTCCAGCTCGATTTGTAACATCCTGGAAAGGGCCTATGCATTTTCGGTTTAATTGTACGAAATGACATGTTTTAAGTTTTATGAATACATTTTTTAACATATTTTTGGAAACCTAGAAATGCATGGAAATGAAATTGGAAATGAACATTTTTGGAAACCTAGAAATGCATGGAAATGAAATTGGAAATGAACATTTTTGGAAACCTGGAAATGTAAGGAAATGATTCAAAAATGGAAAGTAAACATTTCTGGAAACTTGGAAATGTAAGAAAATGTCAAGTTTACAGAGCCGAACGAAAATTTTTGGAAATTTAGAAATGACATAGAAATGTCGAGTTTTAAAGTTTAAAAGAGGAAATTAAGGCAAGGTGGCCTTAAAAGAAAAAGTTGGTGAAATTTGACGCACAAACAGGCTTGGTAAAGTGGCCTCAAGATATCACTTAAGGACCAGGTAGGTGACGCCACAAGCTAGGCAAGTGGGCTTGAGTTCAAGTCACATGGGAAGGAAATAAAAGAAGTTTTATTTTTGCTTCTAGAAACACAGAGGTGGACGGCACAAGGCTTGCAAAAGAGGAGTTTTATTCTCTTTAAATTTCGGCTAAATAGGAGATAAATAGTAGATTTATTTAGATTATTTTCAAGAGATAATTGTGGATTAATTCCTTTTATTTTTTTAATGGATAAAAAAAGAAGAGATAATAGAAGGATTATTATTAATTCAAAGGATAAAGTTATCAAATAAAGAAGAGTGGTGGCCAAGTAAGGGATTACGAGTAGTAATTTTGGCTATAAAAGGAAGGAAAGAGGGCTACTCATCAATTTTTCTTCTTCCTGTTCTCTCTACCAAATTTTTTAGGGCTCTCTTCTCTTCTCTTCTCTTCTCTTTTCTTTTCTTTCTAATCCCTCCAAAAGCCAAAAGTTGTGAGAGCATCATTTAGCCATAGCCGAATCTCTGAAGTGGTGTCAAGAAGGATCCATCGATTTCAATATAAAGGGTAAGGATCTATAATCATAATTGAATTCCTTTCTTTTAAGCCGAAAGTTAGTCTAATCCCTCCTCAATCTTATTGATCGAAATATGGAAGGTGAATTTCGGGATTTCAGATCTAAGGTATTTAGGCATTTCCATTAATCAGGAAGAGAGTTTCGGGATTTAAAGAGTTAAGGTAAGAAACTATAAGATTCGGCCAAAGGCCATGCTTTATGTTTTGAGGATTAGATTAAATCTAACGTAAGGTTATAGGAATTTCGACACTACTAGGAAAACAAGGATCAGTTTCGGGATTTGTTGGTGTCCCAATCGGCAACAAGGTAAGTTTAAGAATACTAATCCTACTAGGATTTGGATTATGGCTGAATGGCTTAAATTAGTAAGTGATTAATCAAATTTAGGATTTAAGCAGTAGATCAGATTTCGAAATCTCAAGAAATTTACTAAGCGAATCAGGTGTGTACCCCACACTACTTTATAATGTGTATTATGGCTATGTTTATTAATATATGTGTTATTAAGTATATGAAAGTGGCTAAAGTACCATGATATGGTACTAAGTACTCAGGTACGTTTCCTACTTCTACTAGGATTACGAAATATGTTATATTTAACATGTGAAAAGTGACATGAATGTGAATTTAAGTATGATATGCATAATATGAATAATATGGGGCATTCGGGTTACATGAGAAAGGGGAAGTGAATGTGGTGACTTCGGTCTCACTATCTGAATGTGGTGACTTTGGTCACATTATCTGTGTGGTGACTTCGGTCACATTATCTGAATGTGGTAACTTCGGTTACATTATCTGAATGTGGTATCTCATGACACAATTATCTGGTGGCTATGCCACGAATTTTTATGGGCGATGAGCACGTTGACTGCAGCTACTGCTTTCGATGGTGTGTAGCGGAAGGAGGGTTGACTTAGTAGTCCCCACGGTGTACAGGTTGGTACGGGGGTGTGTAGCGGATGGACAATTAGGTTTGGGTTTGGGAATGCATCATAACTTGTATTTTATGTTTTGAATGTGTAACTATTGTATGCCTGATTCTATTATGATTTAGTGTCGTGTACACATTGAGTCTGTTTGACTCACCCCGTTGTGGGACCATGTTTCAGGTGATGAACAGTGATGGACCGGGACGGCAGAACTTGTGGTGGCCATGCTCAACATGAAGTCTTTGTTTTTATGGAACTATTAGTTTTTTTTAAGTACTTGAATTATTTGGAAATTATATGTTGTAATAAGGCCATAAGGCCATAGTTGAATCATTTTACATTTATTATTATTTATTATGTTTAGGAACCTTATTTATTAAAGTTTAAGTAAAAATTTCTTTAAACTAAATCCTAATTGTTTTATCACTTAATATTAAAAAGGGGTTTCCAAAAATAAAATCGAGTCTGTTTCAACACAAGCCCAAACCAAACAATATTTTTTTTTAATCGCACAAGTTTTCTCTAAGTAACAAAAGAATTTGAAACCAGTTTTCTTGAGGAACATACCAAATCTGGTCAAAGCTCGTGGGCCGGGTTTGGGGTGTTTCAGTTTGGTATCAGAGCCCAGTTTTAAACTCTCGACCTGTGGGCTAAGGCCCAAAACATTTTCAAATCGAGCCCAAATGAGTTTCTATGAAAGTATTTTTAAAAATAAGCAGGTTTTCTGGCATGGCACCCAAGTCTCCGACCCGCAGTCCACCAGGTAAGTACTCCTAACTCTATGTGTGATTTATGAATAGTATAAGGGTAGAAAAGGCATGGAACGTAGAATAGCATGATAGGAACTTGAACCCTAGGACTAGACTACTCAAACACAAATACATAAGACTTAATGCACTAAACAAACCTATGGCTAAGTCACCGAGTTAGGGTGTGGTGACCCTCATGACGCGCATGTCTAGGATTGGATCCGGAAAGAGCACGGTATTTAAGCGATCCTAGTGACTCATCTCCTCTTCGCAGAATCCCACAGTGCGTAGTAGCTTTCGGTTCACCCTAACCCGAGAGGGCTCGGTGGTGTGGCAACCTCATGGCGCATGTCTAGGAATGGTTTTGGTGGGAGCTTGGTATTTAAGCGATCCGCGTGACTCACCTCCTCTCCACTCGAATCCCGCTCAGTGCGTAGCTTTGGTTCACCCCGACCAGAGAGGGCTCGACACAAAGCTAAACATAATGACTAAAACCCGAAAGGGAACTAGCCGTGTTTTTATAAAAAACCCTAGTTTTTAAAAATCTTAAAATTTCCTTTTTAATTTGTGAGAACCATTTTTTTAAAAAAAAAAATTTCAAAAATTTTTTCGATTTATGAAATTACAAAAATACCCCTAGTGGTAAAATTATAAAAATGCCCTTAGTTTATGAAAATTCCAAAATACTCACGGTTTTTATTAAATTTTCATTTCTTTATAAAATGTTCAAAAAACCCTAACTTGCAAAATATCAACATACCTTGACTTTGGAAAATTACAAAATTGCCCCTAACTTACAAAATGACCCTGGTTTCCGAAATTTTTGCAAACATCACCATTTGAAAAGTGGAACTCTCAGGAAGAACCCTCAAAGTTTTACAACTTCTGAAATATCCCTGATCTATTAAGTTTTACAAAATTTGCCCTGGTTTGTGAAAAATTACCGAAATACCCCTAAGGTTAAAATTTACCGAAATACCCCGGATTCCAAAATTTTTTTCCAAAATACCCCGGGACTTTGAAATTACCAAAACACTTTTTGGACAAATCACCAAGGAAAGTTTTCTTTTGAAAAATTACGAAAATGCCCCTGTACGACAAAATTACGAAAATACCCCTGGGTAGTGGAAAAACAACAGCGATGAAAACTACAACGTTTCTCTGAATGAACGAAAGTTCATGCTTGTTTGATGGATGAATGAATGAATGGAAAGACTGTGTGTTTGTATGAATACGAAAGAACCACTCCTAAATTCTCTTTCATAAAACTTCTTCGCGGTAAACAAGTGAAACAAAAGTACTAATTCATAAAACTTTTTAATCAGATCTCCACGCTAGAAATGAGCTCTAGAGGACATGGTCGTTGTGGAAGAGGTAGAGGAAGGATGACTGTGTCAGAACCCGTTAGATCGGGTCAAGGAGCTGACAACGAGATACCACCGCCACCACCACCCCCAGCTGTTGGTGTTGAGCAACAAGCTCAGACGGGGAAGATCTTTGGTCGCAGTTGTCTTTGTGAGTTTTGGAATTGGTGGCCGGTGCAGGTGGAAATTCGAGAAATCGAAAGTCCAGGCTCGAAGCGGCCGAGCTAATGGAGCCGAAACATTTCGAGGAGTATCAGGTGTGGCACCCAGTACAGCTGAGTACTGGTTGGAAGCAACTGAGCGCATCATAGATGAGCTTGATCTGACCCCTGAGGAGAAGTTGAAAGGAATGGTGGCACTGTTACGTGATGAAGCGTATCAGTGGTGGTTAACTATTCGGGATGGTGCCACGGCTGAGGATCTGACCTGGGAATATGTTAAGGAAGCATTTCAAAAGAAATATGTGGGAACCAGGTATACAGATGAGCAAAGGAAGGCTTTTCTGGGGCTAGTGCAAGGGAGCAAGTCTGTTGCGGAATATGAAACTGAATTCCTAAGGTTGAGCCGCTATGCTCGAGGAGTAGTGGCAACTGAGCATGAGCGCTGTGTCCGTTTTAAGGACGGACTAAGGGATGATCTAAGGTTGTTGATAGCCCCACATCAGGAGCGGGAGTTTTCTGCCTTAGTAGAGAAAGCTAAGGTAGCTGAAGGAATTAAGGACTCTGCGAGACAGAAAACTGATCGGAATAGGCCAGAAAAAGGTTTTGGATCATCTGGATCATCTGGGAATAAGAGGCCTAGAGTTGATGAGCCGCGAGGTCAGCAAGCTGGTACAGGATGGCAGTATCGTCCTTGTGATCATTGTGGAAAGAAGCACTTAGGGAGGCTTTGGAAAAGACGGGAGGATGTTTTAGGTGTGGGTCCAAGGACCATATGCTCAAGGATTGTCCTGTGAAACCAGACGGGAATCGACCAGTAGCTCAGAAGGTTAATCAGGCTGGTAGAGGAGGACAACAGCCTCAACGGGGTAGTGGTCCGAACCATGGAGGAAATAGTTCAGGCCGAAGACGTGGAGCACCAAGCAGAGATGCTGAAGGTGCAGATGCGAGGCAACCAAGGTTTATGCAGTTGGCCGTCGCGAGGAGGAAGATGTGCCAGATATGACAACGGGTACGTTCCTTATTTCTGGAATACCCTTAATTGCTTTGCTTGTTATAGGGTTAGCTTACTCTTGTATTGCTAGTGAAGTGCCTGAAACTTTGGAAGTGAACTTAGAGAATGAGCCTAGAAAGTATGATAGTTCTTTAAGATCAGAGTGCGCAACAATAGCGTAGTGGGGTGAGTTAGACCGTACGATTGTTCGTTAGTAAGTAATTTTGAGGACGAAATTATTTTAAGGGGGTAGAACTGTAACATCCTGGAAAGGGCCTATGCATTTTCGGTTTAATTGTACGAAATGACATGTTTTAAGTTTTATGAATACATTTTTAACATATTTTTGGAAACCTAGAAATGCATGGAAATGAAAATGGAAATGAACATTTTTGGAAACCTGGAAATGTAAGGAAATGATTCAAAAATGGAAAGTAAACATTTCTGGAAACTTGGAAATGTAAGAAAATGTCAAGTTTACAGATCCGAACGAAAATTTTTGGAAATTTAGAAATGACTTAGAAATGTCGAGTTTTAAAGTTTAAAAGAGTCTTGGTAAAGTGGCCTCAAGATATCACTTAAGGCCCAGGTAGGTGACGCCACAAGCTAGGCAAGTGGGCTTGAGTTCAAGTCACATGGGAAGCAAATAAAAGAAGTTTTATTTTTGCTTCTAGAAACACAGAGGTGGACGGCACAAGGCTTGCAAAAGAGGAGTTTTATTCTCTTTAAATTTCGGCTAAATAGGAGATAAATAGTAGATTTATTTAGATTATTTTCAAGAGATAATTGTGGATTAATTCCTTTTATTTTTTTTTAATGGATAAAAGAAGAGATAATAGAAGGATTATTATTATTAATTCGAAGGATAAAGTTATCAAATAAAGAAGAGTGGTGGCCAAGTAAGGGATTCTGAGTAGTAATTTTGGCTATAAAAGGAAGGAAAGAGGGCCACTCATCAATTTTTCTTCTTCCTCTTCTCTCTGCCGAATTTTTTAGGGCTCTCTTCTCTTCTCTTCTCTTTTCTTTCTAATCCCTCCAAAAGCCGAAAGTTGTGAGACCATCATTTAGCCATAGCCGAATCTCTGAAGTGGTGTCAAGAAGGATCTGTCGATTTCAATATAAAGGGTAAGGATCTATAATCATAATTGAATTCCTTTCTTTTAAGCCGAAAGTTAGTCTAATCCCTTCTTAATCTTATTGATCGAAATATGGAAGGTGAATTTTAGGATTTCAGATCTAAGGTATTTAGGCATCTCCATTAATCAGGAAGAGAGTTTCGGGATTTAAAGAGTTAAGGTAAGAAACTATAAGATTTGGCCAAAGGCCATGCTTTATGTTTTGAGGATTAGATTAAATCTAACGTAAGGTTATAGGAATTTCGACACTACTAGGAAAACAAGGATCAGTTTCGGGATTTGTTGGTGTCCCAATCGGCAACAAGGTAAGTTTAAGAATACTAATCCTACTAGGATTTGGATTTATGGCTTAATAGCTTTTTATTAAATTAGTAAGTGATTAATCAAATGTAGGATTTAAGCAGTAGATCAGATTTCGAAATCTCAAGGAATTTGCTAAGCGAATCAGGTGTGTACCCCACACTACTTTATAATGTGTATTATGGTTATGTTTATTAATATATGTGTTATTAAGTATATGAAAGTGGCTAAAGTACCATGATATGGTACTAAGTACTCAGGTACGTTTCCTACTTCTACTAGGATTACGAAATATGTTATATTTGACATGTGAAAAGTGACATGAATGTGAATTTAAGTATGATATGCATAATATGAATAATATGGGGCATTCGGGTTATATGAGAAAGGGGAAGTGAATGTGGTGACTTGATCTCACTATCCGAATGTGGTGACTTGGTCACATTATCCGAATGTGGTGACTTTGGTCACATTATCTCGAATGTGGTAACCGGTTACATTATCTCGAATGTGGTGTCTCATGACACAATTATCGAGTGGCTATGCCACGAATTTTTAAAGGCGATGAGCACGTCGCCGATTGCAGCCACGCGCGCCGATGGTGTGTAGCGGAAGGAGGGTTGACTTAGTAGTCCCCACGGTGTACAGGTTGGTACGGGGGTGTGTAGCGGATGGACAATTAGGTTTGGGTTTGGGAATGCATCATAACTTGTATTTTATGTTTTGAATGTGTAACTATTGTATGTCTGTTTGACTCACCCCGTTGTGGGACCATGTTTCAGGTGATGAACAGTGATGGACCGGGACGGCAGAACTTGTGGTGGCCATGCTCAAAATGAAGTCTTTGTTTTTATGGAACTATTAGTTTTTTTTAAGTACTTGAATTATTTGGAAATTATATGTTGTAATAAGGCCATAAGGCCATAGTTGAATCATTTTACATTTATTATTATTTATTATGTTTAGGAACCTTATTTATTAAAGTTTAAGTAAAAATTTCTTTAAACTAAATCCTAATTGTTTTATCACTTAATATTAAAAAAGGGTTTCCAAAAATAAAATCGAGTCTGTTTCAACCAAGCCCAACCCAAACAATATTTTTTTTTTAATCGCACAAGTTTTCTCTAAGTAACAAAAGAATTTGAAACCAATTTTCTTGAGGAACATACCAAATCTGGTCAAAGCTCGTGGGCCGGGTTTGGGGTGTTTCACGATTAGTTCCTGATTCAAAAGGGAAGTCAGTTCGTAATCCTAATTTTACCTACTGTAAATAAAAAGATAAGTTACTTGCTTCTTTGATTATATCCACAATTAGTGGAGATCTACTCTTGTTTTTTATAGGTACATTTATAGCACACGAGGTATAGAGTAAGGCCTCTCAATTGTTTGTTGCTACCTCTGGTGTTAAAATTTCCAGAATCACACATGAATTGCATGCTTTAAAAAAGGGAAATCTTATTGTCACCGAATATCTGGCTAAGATTAAGCGTCTTTGTGATCTCTTTACTGCTTTCAGCCACCCACTGACCGCTAGTGAGCAGGTTGATGTGGTTCTTGGTGGACTGTCTATTGAGTTTGATGCGGTTGTCACGATGGTCGTGTTTGCACCGGAGCCAATGCACCTTGATCGGTTGGTGGAAGTCCTTCTGGATTGTGAACATTGTCAAAAGTAACTTGCTCTTAACAGCCCGATTCAGGTAAACATGGTGAGCTCTACCGATGTGGCTTGTGCTTTTCCAATGGTGATGTCATCTATGAGGGGTGGTTGCGCAGTCTATTGTGACGTGGTCTGAGTTAGAGAGGGCGTGTTCAGTGTCAGATTTGTGGTCGTCTTTTCACTTAGCCCAATGGTGTTACTACCATTTTGATCGGCTGTACGATGGCCCTTTGACACCGTTGTCGAGAGACTCTCAAGTTTGAGCAGCAACCTTTGACATAGCAACTAGGCAAGAAATGGTTGCTGGCTTTTGACCTGATACTATGATGAAAGGGTTTTTAACCCTAATTCTGGTCCTCTTTTAGGTTAAAGCGCTGGGCCATCAGTCAACCTTGTGGCCCTTAATGGGAACGTTCATTTTTAGGCTAGGCTTGCGTGTGTTTTGTAGGTTACATAAGTGGATAGGCCTGCTGCTAGAGGAGGGGCTTCGTGGACTTTGCAGCCCGACTTGCGAAGACCAATTGGGTTTGCTCCTGTGTTATTGTTACTGCTCCATTTGGGGAGTTCAGCCAAGGTACTCCCATGGGCCCTCAGTCGTGTGTTGGGATTCATCGGATCCTATATTTCTAAGGGTCTGAATTTTCTTGTGGAAATACATCGAATGCTACTACATTCGGCTTTGCCTATTGGCCGAATTTTGGAAATTCAATCATAAATCATGTGGAGCCATATGTCCCTCTACCCGTAGAAAATAATGCTTTGATATTATGGTACCCTGACTCGAGAGCTATTAATCACGTGTGTCAAGCGACTTTGGCATTAAATACATCCATGCAGTACTCAGGTAATATTCTGCTTTTAATAGGTGATGGGACGCATGCTACTATTGCACATTTATCTAATATTTTACATGTACCAAGTATTCGTAAAAATTTATTGTCTATTTCATAATTTACTCGAGAGAACAAAGTATTCTTTGAATTTCACCCCTTTCACTGTGTGGTTAAGGATATTCAAATTCAGGCAATATTGTTACGGGGCAACCTGTAGAGATGCTAATATGTTTGTACATAGTACTGAATTGGGATCAAGCCACTCCAATTTTAATATGTTTGAATTGTGGCATCGTTATCTGGTTCATCCTTCGGCACGTGTTGTTCGGTCTGTATTAAAAACTTGTAATATTGTTGCAAATAAGGATAAGTTTGCTTATATTTGTCCTATTTGTCAAAAAGGAAAATATCGTAAGTTGCCTTTTACGAATTCTACTACTGTATATACATCTCCTTTTGAATTGGTTGTATCTAACTTATTGGGACCTGCCACTGTTGCATGTGGTATTAATTGGTATTATGTATCTTTTATTGATGTTTTTAGTCGTTTTACGTGGTTGTATCTTATTCAACACAAATCTCAAGCTGTTAAGTGTTTCATTCAGTTTTACAGAATGGTTAATACTTAATTTGGGAAAGACATTAAACAATTTCAAAGCGATTGGGGTGGCGAGTTTCGATCATTCACATCTGTGTTAACTCAGCACAGTATCATTCATTGGATCACGTGTCACCATAAGTCTTAAGAAAATGGTGTGGTAAAAAGAAAACATCGCCATATTGTTGAGGTAGGACTCACGTTGCTTGCTTAAGCAAATTTACCAATAAGTTTTGGGGTTATGTCGTTTCGTGTGCAATTTATTTAATAAATCATTTACCCACTACTCTCTTATGTGATCAGTCTTCCTGTTTGGTTCTTCATGGTAAGTCCCCCACTTATTGTCATCTTCGAATATTTGGGTGTTGTTGTTTCCCATATCTATGCCCATTCAATAATCACAAGTTGGAATTTCGATCTCAGCCTTGTTCCTTTTGGGGTTACAGTTCCCAGCATAAGGGATATCAATGCCTTATGTTTGATGGCAAAATTGTTGTATCTCGACATGTTATTTTATAAAAGTTGATTTTTGTTTGCTGAGAACTCTTCATATTCTACCTCAACACCTAACTGTGTTCCAATGTTTGCTCCTCTTGTACAGTTTCAGTTGCATCACTCTATCTCTCCTAATAGAGATGCCGACATACTAAGTCCTGCGGTTTCGTCTCATGGCGCCATAGACTTGCCATTTTTGGAAAATGATGTCAGTGCCTTGGGTCTCAGTAGCAACACCTCTCCCCCCAAACTTGAGTTGTCACCTTTTGGAAAATGATGCAGATGCCTTAGATCATAGTAGCAACACTTCTTCCCACACACCAGTGTTGTCTATCACAATGGTAGCTCTTCCATTGCCACTATGCAATACACATCATATGATCCCCCGGTCCAAAGCAGGTATCTTCAAACCTAAAGCTCTAGCCGTTAAGTTACTTGATCATGATCCACATATGATTAATGAAGGGTTTGCACATAAAAAGTGGTGAGTGACGGCTCAAGATGAGTATGATGCTTTTATTCGAAATCGTACTTGAGAATTAGTTCCTTTTTCACCAAGACGGAAGGCTATTGGTTGCAAATGGTTTTTTAAAATAAAAAGAAATCCCAATGGTACCGTGGCTCGCTGGAAAGGTTGGTTAGTGGCTAAAGGGTGTTCCCAGGTGCTAGGGTGTGATTTTCGAGAAACATTTAGTCCAGTTTTGAAACCCGCTACCATTTGAACCACTCTGTCTATTTCTGTATCCAAACAGTGGACAATCCGCCAAGTTGATGTGAATAATGCATTTCTCAATGGTGAGCTCACTAAAGAAGTTTACTTGCACCAACCCCTGGGTATGTTCACATTGCGCAACATCTTGTTTGTCATTAACAAAAGCACTATATGTATTGTGGCAAGCTCCAAGAGCATGGTTTGATAAATTGAAAAATTTTCTGCGATCGTTAGGTTTTGTTCTTTCGAAATCCAGTGCATCTTTGTTTATTCGTGTCAATAATGATTCTTGTATGTATGTGTTAGTTTATGTGGATGATATCATCATTACAGGAGATTCGTCTAGCGGCATTGATGCATTTGTGCAACAATTGCACACTGAGTTTTTACTAAAAGAAACGGGATCTCTTCATTATTTCTTGGGGGTTGAAGACAGTTGTTCGCCCACTGGGAGTCTTCATTTATGTCAACGTAAGTATATTCTTAACTTACTTGATCGGTGTCACATGACTTATGCTAAGGGTGGTCATACACCCATGGTTAACTCTTCTTTGTTATCTAATAATGAGGCCATTCTGGTTGAAGATCCTAGTGAGTATAGAAGTATTGCTGGAGCATTGTAATATGTTGTTCTCACTCGACCCGACATTGCGTACGCGGTCAATCATATATGTCAGTTTATGCATGCTCCAATGGATGTTCATTTTGTGGCACTTAAACGTATTTTGTGAGACATGTATGGTAATATTGACTATGGTTTGCTCATTCAGCCCTCTAAGAGGCTCTCCTTAGTTGGTTATGCTGATGCTAACTGGGGATTGGATTTTGATGATCGATGATCCACCACAAGATATTGTGTTTACTTTGGGGGAAATCCTGTCTCCTAGTGCTCAAAAGTAGCAGGTTTTGTCTCGCTCCACAGTCGAGGCTGAATATCGAGGATTGGTCGTTGCGGCTGCTTATGTTACTTGGTTGGTTTTGTTGTTGTGAGAGTTAAAGTTTGAGTCTACTGACGTCCCTACCATATGGTGTGACAACTCAAGTGCCGTAGCGGTAGCGGCTAATCCAGTTCTACATTCAAAGTTCAATCATATCGAGCTTGATTTTTTTTTTGTTCGTGAAAAAGTTGCTGATGGTTCACTTATTATAAGAGAGGTTCTTGCCTGTGATCAGGTTGCATATATTCTTACGCAACCCTTGTCGACATCACAATTTTGTCGTCTTTGAAATCTTCTTCAAGTCTCGAAGGCTGAGAACTTATGTTAGAGTTTGTTAAAACAATAAGAATTTATGAATCTGTTAGAAATTGTTAGTAGTCAGTTAGTAGAAGTTATCTACTGAGAGTCGTATAAATACATATATTGAGCTTCTAATGAAAATAAGAATAGATTTACACAAATTCAGTATTAAATTTGTTTTCTTTTGATTAGTTCTTTGGTACTATTCTGTCATGTTGACAACACTACCAAGTCAAGGGGTAGATACACCAGGTTCTGTATCTAGGTGAATATGGAAGAGCCTCTTAAACACTTCTTGATGATTGAGGGCCGGAAGAAAACCATACAGTATAAAGGCTTCGAAAGCTTTTATTTTGTGTGTGAGAAGATAGAGCACCGCAGGTATTCATTCTTGAGGACTTGTTCAATCCCTTCACTGATAACTAGGTCTCCCTCAAGTCCAAAAGTGACTACCCCAAGCCAAGGTCACAATTTAGTGCTCAAAGGAAAATAGAGTGAGATTATAAAAGATACCCATGCATGTGCCATGCAAAGTTTAATGAGTCTCATTAACGGTAACTATGAGGAAGCAAAAATCTTTAACGGAATCGTTAATAACACCAGTCAAACCAAAAGTCACATGGTGTTGACGTTATTAGATGAAGATAATGGTTTTGGTCTATGGTAGTTGGTCCCTAGGAAAAAGGTGGCCAAATGGAAAAAAGTTCAAAATACTTGCTGAATTGGTGGAGCAAGGAAATTAAAACATAGAAAGAAAGTCCTTAACATTTCCCTACATAATGTAAACCCTAAGCCATCTATCAATTACCAAGTCAACCTCGGTAGGTCTATTAGATAATAAATGAATGCATCTCAAGCACAATGGATCACTCACACAAATTATATGAATGAAACAAACTCAAGAATCTAAAAAATTTAAACAAATAAAAGAAATGATGAAGAAACTTGAGAAAATATTGAATAAAAGTTTTCTGAGATATCATACTTTGATTAGATCATAGCATTGTATTTATACACAAAAGTTACTAGACACTTGTATCTATCTTTAACTAATAAATTGTACTTACGCAACAATTTTAACAACTATTAACCTTTTACAACCTTATTTGACTAGAGTTGTACTTATTTTAATACTCCAATATTCCTTATTAACTAAAATCATTTTGATAGTCCAACATTCCCCGCTGTCCTTTGGACTATAAATTAAGTGCATAAAGGGAAATGACACTCAACTAATCTCTAAGAGAAATAAAGGATCCTTCAACCATCAGTTTAGTAAATATAACAACAAATTGGTTTTCCCTGGAACATAGTTAACTTCTAGTTGACTTTTCATCACCTTCTCCTGGACAAAATGAACATCTAACTTAACATGCTTCATCCGAGCAAGCAAGACTGGGTTTCCAACTATGGCAACAACACACACTAAATTACCGATCTACTAATAAGTGATACTCCAGTTTTATTTAACAAGGCTTGAAACCAAACTACCTCAGCTGTAGCATTGGCAAGACTACAATACTTTGCCTCAAACATGGATCTCGACACTACTCCTTGATTTTATGAAGACCATCCGACCAAATTAGGTCCAAGAAAAAAAAATCCAAATTTCAAATCCTCAAGAGAATTAGCCCAGTTAACATCAGAAAAGCTAAAAATAGGCAATGTGGATGTTGGAGAAAACATTAGCCTATAAGACAGCGAGCCATTATGATGTCGAAGAATACACTTCATAACTAACCAATGTGTTTCTTATGGCTGTTACAGGTATTGGCTCACCTTATGCACATTGTATGCTACATCTGGTCAAGTCAAACAAATGTACTATAACTCTCCAACAGTACTACGATAAGTAGCTATATCCATAATCAGTCCTCCGACCATCAATGATAGCTTAGGATAGATCACCATAAGCATAGGAGTGGGTTTTGAAATAGCCAACCCAATCTTCTCCAAGATATTGATAACATACTTTTTTATGAATGAGATGAATATATGATCCAACATGAGCATCCTCGAAACCCAAGAAATAATTCAAATCCCCCAAGTCTTTCAGAGAAAACTCATTTAGTTGTTGAACTAGAAAGTCAATAGCTTTCTTAGATGACCCAGTAACAATGATGTCAGCCACATACACTAAAAGAAACATAACAGAATGATCAACCTTTTTATAGAACAAAGAAGGATCAGCAATAGAAAAATACCAAACAATTCCCAAAATTTTCAAACTACGCCCTAGGAGCTTGACGCAACCCCTATATTGCTTTCTTCAATTTACACACAAATGGAGAACCATGCTCATCAAGTTGTTAGAAACAAGAAGGTCACCCTATAAAAATATTTTCAGTCAGGTGTGATCTACCGTAATTTTGTGTAAAAGATTACACTAGTTTTCCTACTCGAGGAGCTTGAATACAAGCAATTTAAGCATGTTCTATTTTTCTTAATTTAGTTTAAATTCAATAAAAAGTGTATTTTGAGTATTTTATTGACCTTGGGGACCGAATGAGGCCTAAAAGTGAGCTAATGTATTTAGTGAGTGTGCAGGAGACCATTCAAAGGCATAGGAACTCAAAGTTGGTCGCTAGGTTGCAACACGGGGAGATTGAGGTCGCAATATAGAGAGTAGAATGCCAGAACCACTATACTGCCTTGGATGTCGCGACACACCCCTGAAGCTACTCCTGAACCATTTATACTTCTTTGGATGTCGCGACACAGGGATTAGGGTGTCACGACATCAGTCCTGTATGGGAAGAACTTACGAGTCAAGGGCATTTTGGTCCACACAATGGAAATTAAAACACGAGAACGTCAGTTGACCTAGGGTTGAGAACGGCGACAACCCTAACTCTATAAATAGTCTCTCTTTTTTTTTGATAAAAAAATATAAATAGTCTCTCAAAACACTTGTTGAGGGCCAACTTTTTCAGACTTTAAGTTTTTCTCAATAATTTCAGTTTGTAGTTTGTAGTTTGTAGTTTTGTAGTTTTTAGGCTTAGGTTTATTTTTAGTTCTTTTCTTTTTATTCTTGAGAGAACATGGTTTGTAAAAGCGATCAAATGCTACTGGATTTTCTACGCTTCATCTTGCAAATATAAAACATGATTCTCTAAACTCTACTCTTGATTTGTTATTTATGTGCATATTTATATTCAAATTTATTATGTTCATGAGATCCATGAGGAACTAATCCTCTTATGCGGGATTAATGAGTGGAGGTGTGATTAATTAATTCTTATGTAGGGTTTTCTTAACGGATCAACTATTTGGAAGAGGAAGAACTTTAATCCTAGGCTTATCGACCTTAGGAAGTCATTTAGGTAGGAATTAACCCAAAATTGGCATGACCTACCTGTGAACACCATAGCCCCAAACTGGTTTGGATTGTGAGGTCGAGATATAAATATTTCTTTCCAACTCATTAGTTTAGTGGAAGATCGAGAGATCCTACTAGAGTAATAACTAGTTGATTGAGTAGAAACCCAAAATAGGAATTAGTTATGACCACCAAAGCAAGCTAATTACCCATGCCTAGAATTGATTAAAGTCTATAAACTAAGTTTTCAGAAGTACTTTACACTTAGGTTTTTGTTATTTCTATTTCATTATTTATAAAAACCCAAAAATACTTGCGTTTATGTTTTATCGTACTATAAATTTTTTAAATTACTAATGAGATCTATTTGTATTTAGGTTAGAATTAATTTAGTACTCGCCTCCATTGGGTACTGTAATAGGCCAATTTTGGTCTGGCCCGATTAAAACGAAAATAAATACAAAAAAAAAACCCAATAATTAAAATTCCAATAAACAGTCCAGTATAAAACACTATACCCAATTTACAAACCCAATACCCAAGCCAAGCAAGATTCAAACCCTAGCAGCTCAAAAGGGCCTAAAACTAAACATTTCCAGCAAAGAGGCAGAAACCCTAGCCCTTTTGCACCTCCGTACACTCCACGCGCGCCACCACGTCCGCACGCCTCCATAAACCGCCACGTACAACCTTCGTACCTGTAAAAAATGACAGACAAACAGCACAGCAAATAGAGAACAACAAAAAAAAGAGAAAAAAACGTTGTATTTTTTTCATTTTTCGATTTCGGCTTTAAAAACCGAAAGGAAACCATTGTAATTTTTTACACACAATCAATAAAAAAAAAAGAACAAAAGCAGATCAGCAAAAAAAAGGTTCATTTTATCTTCTCTTTTTCTTTACATTTTTCTCTTTTTTTTTTTTTTTTACTTTTCAAAACTGTTCTTATATACTTATAAAGATTTTTTTCCTTTTTTTTTAAAAAAAAACTATACATATATTAAAATAGAATAAAAAAAAGGAAAAAAATACTCCCGGCGGCGGACGATGGCGGTCTGATGATCGGACCTGTGGCCAGAGAAGGAACCCCAACAAAGCAAAACAGAAGGGCCTTATGTTTTTTTATTTTTCGACAGAAATGAATTTTTTTTTGCAAAAAAGGGGGTTTATATAGGCGGAGAAAACGACGTCGTTTCGATGGGGTTAAGGAGACTGCAAAATGGCGTCGTTTGGTCCTTTGACCCGTGCTTTGACCTGACCGGCAAGGAGGATCCGCGTGTTTTTTAAAACTGGTATTATTGCCAGTTTGGTCCTTCCATTTTTTTATGGTTTCACGATTAAGTTTTTTTTATTTCTAATTTGGCCCTAAAATTTTGTTTTGATTTCACTTTAACCCCGTGTAAAATGCTGCGTTTTGGAGGAGAAGGGAAAATTGCCCTTTGGACCCCTCCTTGTTATTCGCGCGTTCGGATAGGTCCTTTTCATTTTCTTTTTATTTCTAATTTGCCCCAAATACCTGTTTTAAAGTTCAATTTAGTCCCTTTTGTTATTAAATTAATTATTATTATTATTATTATTATTATTACTACTTTTATTGTTACTAGTATTATTATTTTCATTTTTATTACTATTATTTTTAATATTATTATTACTATTATTATATTCATTTTTATTATTACTTTCCTTACTATTAACATGTTATTATTAACATATTATTATTCTTATTAATATATTTAATTAACTTTGTTATTATTACTTTTATTTCCATAATATTTGTTTGTTTAATATTTTTAAATACACTTATTCATTTATTAATTATTACCTACTTATTTATATCTTTCTATATATTTTAAAACTTCAAAAATTTTTATTATTATTAATGCCACCATCATTATTATTAACATAATGATTTTTTAGTTTGTGTTACACTATTCTTGTTTATTTATTTGTTTAATACTAATACTTTAGTTCTAAATTTTTAGTTTTATTATTATTATTATCATTTTTCGTGTATTTTGGCTTGTTATTTTATCTTCGTCATTTGTATTGTCATCTTTTTACATTTTACTATAAAATCGCGTTACATTAAACTTTGTCCGATACAAATTTTAATAAGCAATTTTTTGTAATTCGAGATTCGAGAAATCGTACCCTAACTTACTGGGTTTTGATTTTTCTCATCGAGCCTAAAGAACCGATTATCTTTTTAAAAATCAAGGCATATAAGTTAAATAAAAACTTATTCTCGGGAATTCAAAAATGTTGTGTCCTAACTCACTGGATGTGACTTTTTGTTATCTCGAGGTAAGGATTTCTAAAACCAAAGGCAATATTCTGTATTTGGAATTTTGAGAAATTGTGCCCTAACTTACTGGGTTCCAACTTTTCATTTGACCCAAATAACCGAATATCCTTCTTAAATTTAAATGCACGTGTTTTAAAAGTCAAAAGACAAGCTTAGTTTCAAGGATTAAAAATGTCGTATCCTAACTCACTGGGCATGACATTTTACTTCTTTGAAATAAGCGGATCTCAGCATCCAATTTAATTTATTCAAGTCTTCTTTTAAAAAAAGAGGATCTTATTTTAAAATCTTTTCAAATTTTTGACATTAAGACGTCAATCAATCAATTCGGTACCAATTTTGGGCGTTACGAGGATGCTAATCCTTCTTCGTGCGTAACTGACTCCCGAACCCATTTTCTGGAATTTTGTAGGCCAAAATCATTGTTTTAATAAATCAAAATGTTTTAATGATCAATGTCAAGGTGATTCGATCACACCTCAAAAGAAAAGATTGGTGGCGATTCTATTTTCGTTTTAAAGTCGACGCCATTTTTCAAAAAAAAATGGTTTCAACAGCTTGGCGACTCCACTGGGAACCATAAGAAAGTCAAGCCATAAAATTGATTATTTTCTGTCTTATTGTCAAAAAAAATCTGATTTGAAAAATTACGATCCTTTTATTACATTTGTTTGTATTGTTTCATATGAATGCTGTGGTTTGAGTCTTGTAGAATATTTTCGCATCATATTGCATAAGGATCATTTGGTTTTATCTTTTTTAAGTGGGAGTGAGAAGCTACTCCTTCGTGAGGTTTTCACCTCCGTGTAGGATAGTGGATCACTTTCGAGATACATCCGTACCTATGTCTTCGTGAGATTTTCATCTCCGTGCAGCAATAGGGAAATGTATTCTCCTGAACTGAACTCGGTCCGTATGAGCCTATAATGGGTGAGGATCGAGGAATCTATTGGTTCGGGTACCTCAACTTTAGAACCAAACCGCATGTAGAAGACCTTAGGAGCCCACCCTAGATAGTACTGCGAGAAACCCTAGCAGTTACCCATATAGGTCCTTGATTCTCTTTTATTTACTTTGAGTTTTGCTTTTGTACGTTGTATAGACTTATTGCATTTTTGCTATGTTTGCATGTCATTTCAGATTCGAAAGAGTGTCGATTACTAAATTAGAGAGCTTGTCATGGAGAACAAATTTCTTGATAAAGTGGAAGTTAATGCTGTTGTCCGTATATGGTCAGAGAAAACACAATTAGAGAAAGGAGATAGTCTAGCCGAGGGGTACACGTCAGAATTATGGGACTACACCCGTATGAGTGTGACGCAAAATAGCCTTCAAGAATTAAAAGAGATATGGGATTAGTGGAATGATGAAACTAAGCAGTTGTTCTACTATAATTATGGGGATTTGCCGTATCTACTCAACATCAAGGTAGACGAGCATTTGTTCCGGGCCCTCACTTAGTATAGGAACCCTGCATACAGTTGCTTTACCTTTGGAAGGGTCGATTTAGTGCTGACTATGGAAGAATATATAGCCCTACTGTGTTGTCCAAAGGTTCAAGTCGATAAAGCTTATTCTAAAGCCTCTTATGTCCGAACCTTTTGGAAGAAATTGATGAACATTACAGGAATGAACGAACAGTGGATTACAGTTAGGATCAAGCAAAAAGGTGGGTGTAAGTGCATCTCATGGAAGAATCTGAGGGATTTGATTCTAACGCATCCTAATACGAAAAAGAGAGTCAATGTGTTTGCTTTGAGCATCTACGGACTAATGATCTTCCCTAGGGCATTAGGGTATGTAGACGAAGCGGTCTCGAATCTTTTTGACCGACTTAATAAAGGGGTCACACTTGTTCCTACAATCTTGGCCCAGACGTTTAGATGTTTGAACACATGTAGAAGGGCCGGTGAGGGCAGATTTATTCGGTGCGTGCAATTGTTAATAGCTTGGTTCCACAATCATTTCTGAAAGGTGGATAAGGTTTCTTATCGAGTTTTCTCCAGGAATTACTCCCCATTAAAGGAGATAGTGTCCACGCCAAGAAGGGATGACATATCAGAGGAAAATTGGATAGTGCTCCACTAAAATCTTTAGGAAGAAGACGTCGAGTGGAGAGCTCCTTGGTTGATTCCCGATGAAATTCTTTACCGATGTGGGAGTTTTGATTGGGTCCCTTTGCTTAAGATTTCGGGAGCCGTTGGGTATGCTCCTATGATCGTATTGAGGTAATACAGATCAAGACATTTCATACCGGTAACGCATGGGCTAGCTCAATGTGAATTTTCGTACAGGGGAGATAACTATAAGAAAAGGGTAAAGGAGATTTCTAACACTTGGAATCAGACTACTCGAATGAAAAGGATGGCCGTAGGTTCAATGACGACTCCCGAGTACAGTGGATAGTGGGGTAAAAGAGTTAATGATAATATCCCTAGGCCGAATTTAGAAGGCGTTCGACCGATGGAGGAGTACCTACAAGTGGTCCCGTCAGAACTAGAAATCATAAAGCAAGACTTCGAGAGGAGGAATTTAGAACTTGAAAAGAAGATAGAATAATTGGAGGAAGCATAGATGCATTTAAGGTTAGATGCTGATGTTCAAAAGCTAGAGGCCAAGAAATTAAGGAAAGGAAAGAATAAAGTCGAGGAATACTTGGATAATTTGAAGATGGATTACAAGAAATTACATCTATCAATGAAAACAACTGGATTGGGAAAAACGTCGAAGCAATGGAAACAAGAGATCTAAGGATAAAGAACCAAAGTCGACCGGTGGGAGAGAAAATTCCAGGAGGCTCAGGCACAGAAAGAGGCTCTAGAAAGGAGTTTGTTAGAAACCCAGAAAGACAAAAGAGAATTAAAGGCTAGAGTGGCAGAACTTGAAAAATCACTTTACCAGTATAGAAATCGTAATTCTGCAGTTGAATTGAGGTCAAATTTGGATAAAATTAAAGAAATTAAAGGAAAGATAGAAGAACTAGAGTCTACATTATAAAATTGTGAGCTCCGGGTAGAACTTCTTGAGGTAAGTGAGGAACGTTGGAAGGAACAGCTTCACCATTCTCAGAATCAAGTTAGGAACAGAGATTACATTATGGGCGAGGCTGTGGCTCAGGTTCGGGAGGTAGTTGATCATTTACTGACCTTGGCAGTTCAGGCCGACATGCTAAGCGTGAAGTACGAGCTAGAATCAGATCGGGGTCAAGATTTGGCTTCGTTGCTTAGGAAAGTTAAAACTTTGAGCATTAGGGCAAAGCCATATTTGTAATTCATTTTATGTAAAGAATTGTTTTTTCTAGTAAAGTTTTCTAAATGAAATTGAATCAAAATCGATGCCTTTTTGCATTCATTTCATGCATTCGCATTACATCACATCATGTGCATTAAATTTCATGGAAAGACCCTAATTGGTTAAAATCAATTCAGAATTAATCTGGAAACCAACTAAAACTTACCAACCAAACATTATTACCGTACCCGAGCAAAGACAAAAGACATGGATAAAAGATTGGAAAGACTTGAACACCTCCAAAAAGAGTTGCAAGATCAACTACAATTGCAAATGTAAGAGCAACTGGCTAAAATCCAGCAAGACATGATGGACCGAATGTTGGAGTCCCAAAGAAATATGATGACTCAGTTGACCCAACTGCTGATTGGAGGAATAGATAAAGGAAAGGGCCCCATGGTTAATGCTGGAGAAGATAATGAGGAACCTCTCCATCTTCCGGGTTTTACTCTAACAAATACACAGGCACACCCTAAGGTATACCTTCGAAGAACATCCGTTACGATTAAGCCTTAATAATTTCAGGAGGGTGTTTGGGTACCGATGAACTTTCAAGCAGGATTAGGTTCTAACCCAGGGGATAACACAGCTAATCCTTTATCCCTGACCTTGACGAAATGGTAGAAAAGGAAAAGGTAAGGACAGAATTGCCAAAGCAGTTAGAGGGCCGATGTAAATGGCTGGAGGAAAAGTTCAGGGCCATGGAAAATGCTAATAGTCAACATGGAATCGATGCTAAAGATCTGAGTTTGATCCTAGATCTAGTGCTTCCCTACAAGTTCAAAATGTCAGAATTCGAAAAGTACAATGAGACCAGTTGTCCCGAAGCTCACATCATCATGTTTTGCAGACAGATGACCGGGTATGTTAACAACGATCAACTTTTAATATATTGCTTCCAAGACAGTCTGGTGGGAGCAGCATCCAAATGGTACAACCATTTGAGCTGTACTGGGATTGGTTCCTGGAGGGACTTAGCACAAGCATTCATGAAGCAGTATAGTCACGTGACGGATATGACTCCTGATAGAATCACTTTACAGAACATGGAGAAGAAACCCAGCGAGAGTTTCAGGCAATATGCACAGAGATGAAGGAAAATTATCATACAAGTTCAGCCACCACTCCTAGAAAAAGAAACAACGATGCTCTTTCTCAACACCCTAAAAGCCCCGTTCATCACTCACATGATAGGAAGTGATACAAAAAGTTTTTCAGGCATAGTGATGACTGGTGAAATGATCGAGAATGCGATAAGAAGTGGAAAGATAGATGTAGGAGAGAGTAACAAAAGGCCAACCTTGTGGAAAAAGGAAAACGAGGTGAACACAAGTACATATAACAAGGGTTACTCAAAATCGATTACTGTAAATCAACCAAGAATGGTGGCTATTGGTCAACAAGGTTTATCAAGGAAGGAGTCCGACACAAAGCAAAATACTAAAAAGCTCCAATTTATGCCAATCTCAATGACATATAGGGAGTTGTATCAAAGTTTGTTTAACGTACACGTGGTATCCCCTTTTTACCTAAGACCATTACAGCCTCCATATCCCAAATGATACGATGCAAACGCTCAATGTGACTACCATGCAGGAATTTCCAGGCATTTAATAGAAAACTAATTGCCTTTAAGAAAGTAGTTAAAAGACTTATTAAGATGGGCATTGTGAAATTTGATGATGCACCTAGTGCTGAAAATCCATTACCCAATCAAACTGATATTGGGGTAAATGCGATAGACGGAAAGGTGGGGAGAAGAATTAAGATCGATATTGCCAAAGTAAAAATTCCTTTGAGATGGGTCTGGATGGAGATGGTAAAAACGGGGTTGAGTATTTTGGATCCTAAAGGGAGTTGTGAAAACATGAGGGACCACTGTGAGTTCCATCATGAAGAGGGGCACAAGATCCAAAAATGTGAAGAATTCAGAGCCTTGGTGCAAGGTCTGATGAACAACAAAGAGATAGAGTTCTGTGAAAAAGCTAAGGAAGAAGGAAGAATATGTGCGTCAGAATCAACAATGAAGGTCCCAAAAGTCAATCATCATGTGGTCATCATTTTGTGACCTAAAAACAACAAAGCTGGAGTACAGATGACACCAAAGATCATAATTCAAAAATTGGCGGTCTTCTCTTATCAAGATAATAAAAGGGTCCCTTGGAACTATGATTGTAACGTGACAATCCCGGGAAAAGAGAACTCAGCCAGTGCTTCAAAAGAGGATCAAGATGTGGGTTTTCATACGCGTAGTGAAAAGCGTTATGATTTGATAAATGCCCGAGCAGAACCCGTAAAAGGAAAGACCATAATGGTGGAGCAAAAGACGGAAAAACCAGTCAGACCTGAGCCACTTGTTAATGAGCCAGAAAAAGAGGAGGAAGCTAAGGAATTCCTGAAGTTTTTGAAGCACAGCGATATAGTGTTGTGGAACAGTTGCATAAACAACCAGCTCACATATCTATACGAGCTTTACTCTTGAGTTCGGAGGTATACTGAAGTGCATTGATGAAAGTGTTGAACGAGACGTACGTGGCCAATGATATCTCTGTCAATAAACTGGATCGGCTAGTTAATAACATAAGTGCCAATAACTTCATTTTCTTTAACAATGATGAAATACCACCAAGGGGTATGGGATCCACTAAAGCTCTGTACACCACTACCAGATGTAAAGGATACATATTTCTAGAGGTTTTGATCGACAATGGATCGGCACTGAACGTATTGCCCCTATCCACACTTAATAGGTTACCTGTGGATAGCTCACACATGAAAGTATGCCAGAATATAGTGAGGGCATTTGATGGCACAGAAAGGGGGGTCATGGGAAGAATTGAAATACCTCTGTTGATTGGACAAACTACATATGAGGTGGACTTCCTAGTAATGGATATCAAGCCCTCCTACAATTGCTTTTTGGGAAGACCTTGGATACATTCGACAGGGGCAGTGCCTTCTTCACTGCATCAGAAGTTAAAGCTAGTATCAGAAGGTTGGCTGGTGACAATAAATACTGAAGAAGATATTATCGCGGTCGTAACCAGTGATGCGCCATACTTAGAGACAAATGATGAGGCAATTGAATGTTCTTTCTTGTCTTTGGAGTTTGTGAATGCAACATTCATCACTGAGGGGAACAGGATTCCAGTGCCAAAAATATCCAAGGCTACCAAGATGAGATTACAACTGATGGTAGGAAAGGGAGCTTTACCGCGAAAAGGACTAAGGAGACATCTTCAGGGAAGAGTTGAAGCTCCAATACTGAAGGACAAGCATGACCACTTTGGCTTAGGGTACAAGCCAGATGTAAGACAAAGAAAGAAGGAACTAGAAAAGAGGCAAGAAAGAAGAAGGGCACGCGTGAGTGGGGAAGAAACCAAATAGAAATCAATGATATTCTCCCACATATCCAAAACTTTCATGTCGAGAGGGATTATTCATGCTGAGCGAAGGACGCCAAGGAAAGAAAGTGTGAAAGAAATGTTGGGAAACGTTCACATCAATGCCATATATGAAGAAACAACTGAAGGAGGGACCTTGTCAGGTATCCGCCGTTATAAACCTGGGAGTGTTCTGAACAATTGGACTGCAGAAGAAATTCCTGTAGTTTTTACAGCTTACTTAGAGTAATGTTCAAAACACATTTGTTGCTTTAAGCCTAGAAGCAAAAAGAATTCCTTTGTGAAATAGGCTTATGTCCAAACATCGTTATGAAATACATATTTGATATCTTTTTGAGTAAATATTCTTCCATTCTTTTATATTCTTTCATTGTTTCTATACAAGTAACTATGCTAGATTCTTTCATTCCTTGGACATTTTTTCTGAATTATTCTTTCATTTCATTCATAAGCATACCATAAAATAATTATTCTTAAATTTATTCGTTCTTTGTATATTCCTTTATACCTACAACAGGTTCTCAGATATCAACGTCATGAGTAATGCTGCTAGGGAATTAGAACCTTCTTTTGAGCAAGACATGTGTTTAGAGAGATCCCAGGACTTTGAAGATGACATAGACTGTGGCTTATTTCCGAACTTGTTAAGAATGTAAAAAAAGAGGAAAAACAAATTTTGCCTCATGAAAAGACAGTAAAGATTTTGAACTTGGAAGAAGGAAAGGTAGTGAAAATTGGAACGTGCATAACCGAAGAAACAAAACGAGACCTCGTAGAGTTACTTCAGGAATTCAAAGATGTCTTCGCGTGGTCATACCAAGATATGCCTGGGTTAAGCATTGACATTGTTGTACACCGCATCCCCATAAAAGAGGATTGCAAGCCGGTTCAGCAGAAGCTCCGAAGAATGAGGCCTGACATTGGGCTAAAAATAAAAGAGGAAGTCAAAGAGCAGTTCGATGCCGGATTCTTGCAGGAAGTCAAATACTCAGAATGGGTAGCCAACATTGTGTCTGTCTCTAAGAAAGATAGGAAGGTGTGAATGTGTGTAGATTATAGAAACTTAAATAAGGCCAGCCCGAAAGACAATTTCTCCTTGCCTCACATTGATACTCTAGTAGACAATACGACAGGCTATTCGATGTTTTCCTTCATGGATTGCTTCTCGGGAAACAATCAAATAAAGATGTATCCTAAAGACATGGAAAAGACCACCTTCATAACCTTGTGGGGTACATTTTGTTATAAGGTGATGCCATTTGGGCTAAAAAATGTGGGAGCACCATATCAAAGGGCCATGGTGACCTTGTTCCAAGATATGGTGCATAAAGAAATTGAAGTTTATATCGATGATATGATCGCAAAGTTTCGAACAGAAATGGAACATATCCAAGTTTTGAGGAAGTTATTCTTGAGACTGAAGAAATTCTAATTAAAGCTCAATCCAACAAAATGTACTTTTGGAGCTAGATCGGGAAAATTGTTTGGCTTCATAGTCAGCGAGAGGGGAATTAAGATTGACTCAGACAAGGTCTGGGCTATACAAGAATTGCCTCTGCCGTGCACTTAAAAAGAAGTTCGAGGTTTCCTTGGAAGGCTAAATTACATTGCTCGGTTCATTTGACAATTAAACAAGAAATGTGATCCCATATTTCGTCTTTTTAAGAAACACAATCCAGGCGTATGGGACGATGAATGCCAGAAAGCTTTTGATAAGGTTAAACAGTACTTGTTAAGTCCTCTAGTATTGTCATCTCCATGCCCAGATAGGCCATTAATGCTATATTTGACAGTGTTTAATAACTCTATGGGATGTGTGCTGGGTCAACACGATGATTCGGGAAGAAGAGAAAAGGCGATATACTACCTCAGTAAGAAATTCACTGAGTGTGAAATGAGATATTTGCCAATTGAGAAATTGTGTTGTGCCTAGATTTGGACAACTCGGAGGTTGAGGCAATACATGCTGTACCATACGACCTGGCTAATCTCAAAGTTGGACTCTCTAAAATATTTGACGGAGTCAACTGCTTTGAATGGAAGGATGACTAGATGGAAAATTTTGCTCTCTGAATTTGACATAGTTTATGTGAGCCAGAAGGCTGTAAAAGGAAGCGCAGTAGCAGATTTTCTAGCCAGCAGAGCTCTAGAAGAGTATAGGCCTCTAAACTTTGACTTCCCCAATGAAGAACTAATGTATGTGGCAGCTACTGAAGAACATGCTACAAAAGATCACCTTTGGAAATTAAACTTCGACGGAGCATCAAATGCTGTAGGTAATGGAATTGGGGCAGTCTTGGTATCCCCAAATGGAGATCATTATCCATTTACATGCAAATTGGAATTTGATTGTATAAATAATATGGCAGAATATGAAGCATGTATCATGGGACTTCCTGTCTTCATAGAACGTAAAATTAGAGCGCTGGAAGTATATGGAGATTTCGCACTGATGGTCTACCAATTGAAAGGTGAATGGGAGACAAGAGACCCCAAATTAATTAATTATCGAAGGATAGTCCTGGGGTTAATTGAGGAGTTTGATGATATTACTTTCAATTATCTCCAGCGAGACGAAAACCAAATGGTAGATGCTTTGGCTACTTTGGCTTCCATTATCAAAGTGAGCAAATAAGAGGATGTAAAACCCATTCAAATGAGTATTTACGAGGCCCCAACTCATTGTTACAATGTGGAGGAAGAAGAAAGAGATGATTGCCCCTGGTACCATGATATATTACGATACGTGAGAAATCGTGAATACCCTGATCAGGCAACCAAGAATAATAAAAGGACATTGAGAAGACTAGCCTGTGACTATGTCTTAGACGGAGAGATCCTGTACAAAAGAAGAAAGGATCAGGTACTATTGAGATGTGTGGATGCTGTTGAAGCTAAGAAAATTCTGGAAGAAGTCCACGAGGGTGTTTGTGGAACACATGCTAATGGTTTCACAATGGCTAGACAAATTATGAAATTCGAGTACTATTGGTCTACCATGGAGGAAGACTGCATCAATTATGCTAAGAGGTGTCACAAATGCCAAATCTATGGAGACAAAATTCATGTACCTCCTTCACCTTTGCACGTTATGACCTCCCCATGGCCTTTCTCTATGTGGGGCATGGATGTCATCGGGCCGATCTCGCCAAAAACTTCAAATGGGCATTGATTCATCTTTGTAGTCATCGACTATTTCACCAAGTGGGTAAAGGCTGCTTCATATGCCAGTGTTACTAAGTTGGGAGTCAGCAGATTCCTAAAAAAGGAAATCATATATCGATATGGAATGCCTAAGAGGATCATATCTGACAATGCATTAAACTTGAAACAACAGCATGATAGCAGAGGTCTGCAGTTAATTCAAAATCAGACACCACAGTTCATCACCATATCATCCAAAAATGAATGGTGCAGTGGAAGCAGCCAATAAAAATGTTAAGAAGATCATGGGGAAAATGGCTGAAACTTATAAAGATTGGCACGAGAAGTTACCATTTGCTCTCTATGCTTATCGAACGTCTATCAGAACTTTCACCAGGGCAACGCCTTTCTCATTGGTTTATGGAATAGAGGTGGTTTTACCCATTGAAGTAGAGAGGGTATGCAACATCTTGGGGCATCAACAAAGTAGTCTATATCCTAAACACATATTGAGTTTAAAATGGTCTTCAGAAAGTTCATACAAAGAAACTCAGGCTACGATATCTGGGGCACCTATCTTTTCCCCTCACTATTTTGTATTCCAGCAATGTTTGCTTTCTTTAACTAACCCATTCTTTTCAGATTTTGTTTCTGATAAATTTTAGTTTTGTCCATCATTATGATCATTTTCAAGCATTTTGCATTGAAGTAACGATTAATGGGCTAATAATATTTTCACAAAAGGAGTTTTGCATATTACTCTAGAAACTTCTAAATAGTACGAGAACCTGAAACAGGACTATTATTTAGAACTTGCCAAGCCTAAGGGTCAGAAATATTTGAGAAAGGAACTCTAAATAGTGACTATTTCTTCGGATTTTCTGTCAAAATTATCGGCTGAACAAGAAGACAGGATATTACGCCAGTGATACAACCTTGAAGAACAACAAGCAATGACAACCCAAACATTAAAAAAGGGATCATTCTCATGACATTCTGCATTCATGCAAATATCATCCATAACACATCTAGTTAGGAGCATTCGATTCATTCTAATCATTGCATCCTAATCATTATGCATAAGCATAGGTCCATAAAATTGATTCTACAGGTTATGTCCCCAAAGGACGGTGTAGCAAGATCGATGAATCCACAAGTCCTATACCTCTGAAGTTGCAGTAGGTCGGATCAAATATATCATGGCGAATCTTATCTGCCTGAAGTTACAGTGAGCAGATTAAAGGCCCTAACCTTATCTCCCTGAAGTTACAGAGGAGCAAGTTGAAGATAGCGAATCTCATTTCTCTGAAATTGCAGTGGGACAGGTTAAAACCTCAAATCTTATTTCTCTGAAGTTGCAGCGGAACAGATTGAAGCTACAAGTTATGAGCCTTATCTTCTTGAAGTTGCAGTGGAGCATGATAAAAATAAACCAATCTTATCTCTCTAAAGTTGCAGAGGAGCAGATTGAAGCTACTAATCCTATCTCCCTGAAGTTGCAGTGGAGCAGATTAAAGCAACAAATCCTATACCTCTAAAGTTGCAGTAGGTCGGATTAAATTCTACCATAGCAAGTCTTATCTCCCTGAAGTTGCTGTGGAGCAGACTAAAACCACAAATCTCATATCCTTGAAGTTGCAGCGGAGCAGACTAAAGATTGCAAATCTTATCTCCCTAAAGTTGCGGCAGAGCAGATTGAAGCTACAATTCTAATCATCTTGAATTGGATCGAAGCGCTAGTTCCTATGCCCCTGAAGATACAGTGGGATGGAATGAAACTACTCGAAGAAGAAAGGCACCAAAACAAATAGAGACTCAGCGAGGCCAGGCAAAATTGACCCTTTTTAAGTCTTTGCTCCATATTCGTTACACGACAGCAGACAAAGAGGGGCAGCTGTAATAGGCCAATTTTGGCCTGGCCTGATTAAAACAAAAAAAAAACTCAATAATTAAAAGTCCAATAAATAGTCTAGTATAAAACATTACCCAAGTTACAAACCCAATACCCAAGCCCAACAAGATTAAAACCCTAGCAGCCCAAAAGGGCCCAAAACTAAACATTTCCAGCAAAGAGGCAGAAACCCTAGCCCCTTTGCATCTCCGTACACTCCACGCGCCACCACATTCGCATGCCTCCGTACACCGCCACGTACAGCCTCCTTACTTGAAAAAAAAGGACAGAAAATTAGCACAGCAAATAGAGAACAATAAAAAAAGAGGAAAAAAACGTTGTATTTTTTTCATTTTTCGATTTCAACTTTAAAAACCGAAAGGAAACCATTGTATTTTTTCTACACAAAATCAATACAAAAAAGAAAAGAAAAAGAAGAAGAACAAAAGCATATCAACAAAAAAAAAAGGTTCATTTTATCTTCTCTTTTTTTTTTTACATTTTTCTCTCTTTTTTTTACTTTTCGAAACTGTTCTTTTCTTTTTTTTTAAACTATACATATATTAAAATAGAATAAAAAAAGAAAAAAAACTCATCTGGGAGTTGCACTTGTGGCAGGAGAAGGAACCCCAGCAGAGAAAACAGAAGGGCTCTGTTTTTTTTTTATTTTTCGGCAGAAATGAATTTTTTTTGCAAAAAAGGGGGTTTATATAGGCAGAGAAAACGAGGTCGTTTCGATGGGGTTAGGAAGACTGCAAAACGGTGCCGTTTGGTCCTTTGACCTGCGCCTTGACCCGGCCCGCAAGGAAGATCCGCGTGTTTTTTAAAACTAGTATTATTGCCAATTTGGTCCTTTCGCTTTTTTATGGTTTCACGATTAAGTTTTTTTATTTCTAATTTGGCCCTAAAATTTTGTTTTGATTTCACTTTAACCCTGTGTAAAATGCTGCGTTTTGGAGGAGAAGGAAAAATTGCCCTTTGGACCCCTCCTTGTTATTCGCGTGTTCGGATAGGTCCTTTTCTTATTTTATTTCTAATTTACCCCAAATTCCTATTTTAAAGTTCAATTTAGTCCCTTTTGTTATTAAATTAATTAATAAATTTTAATTATTATTATAATAATTACTATTATTATTATCATCATCATCATCATCATCATCATCATTATTATTATTATTATCATTATTGTTACTATTACTATTACTTTTATTGTTACTAGTATTATTATTATTTTTATTACTATTAGTTTTAATATTATTATTACTATTATTATATTATTTTTATTATTACTTTTATTACTATTAACATGTTATTATTAACATATTATTGTTCTTATTAATATATTTAATTAACTTTGTTATTATTATTTTTATTTCCATAATAATTTTTTGCTTAATATTTTTAAATACACTTATGCATTTATTAGTTTATTACCTGTTTATTTATATCTTTCTATATATTTTAAAACTTCAAAAATTTTTATTATTATTAATGCCACCATCATTATTATTAACATCATGATTTTTTTAGTTTGTGTCACACTATACTTGTTTATTTATTTGTTTAATACTAATCCTTTAGTTCTAAATTTTTAGGTTTTTTTATTATTATTATTTTTCGTGTATTTTGGCTTGTTATTTTATCTTCGTCCTTTATATTGTCATGCATTAATACATTTATTATTAGCCTGCTATGCATATTAGTACCATAATTCATCTTTTTTACATTTTACTATACAATCGTGTTACATTAATCTTTGTCCGATCCAAATTTTATAAGCAATTTTTTGTAATTCGAGATTCGAGAAATCGTATCCTAACTTACTGGGTTTCGATTTTTCTCGTCGAGCCTAAAGAACCGATTATCTTTTTAAAAATCAAGGCATATAAGTTAAATAAAAACTTATTCTCGGGAATTCAAAAATGTTGTGTCCTAACTCATTGGATGTGACTTTTTGTTATCTCGAGGTAAGGATTTCTAAAACCAAAGGCAATATTCTGTATTTGGAATTTTGAGAAATTGTGCCCTAACTTACCGGGTTCCGATTTTTCATTTGACCCAAATAACCGAATATCCTTCTTAAATTTAGATGTACGTGTTTTAAAAGTCAAAAGACAAGCTTAGTTTCAAGGATTCGAAATGTCGTATCCTAACTCACTGGACATGACATTTTACTTCTTCGAAATAAGCGGGTCTCAGTATCCAATTTAATTTATTCAAGTCTTCTTTTAAACAAAGAGGATCGTATTTTAAAATCTTTTTAAATTTTTGACATTAAGATGTTAATCAATCAATTTGGTACCAATTTTGGGCGTTACGAGGGTTCTAATCCTTCCTCGTGCGTAACCGACTCCTGAACTCGTTTTCTCAAATTTTGTAGGCCAAAATCATTGTTTTAATAAATCGAAATGTTTTAATGATCAATCTCAAGGTGATCCGATCACACATCGAAAAAAAAAGATTGGTGACGACTCCATTTTCGTTTTAAAGTCGACGCTGTTTTTAAAAAAAAAATGGTTTCGATAGGTACGATCTTTGTAGTAGTCACCTACTTTGTTGTAACTATATTACAACTTAATCCGTATACTTGCTAACACCGCTTATTTTATATCTTTTGTGTAGGATTCACAATCTGAAGATTGGTACGTTTGGAAGTAGTCTCAATTCAAAAATGCATTTTTCACATACACTTGTCTCAACTCTCAGTAGTTTGTGACTGCTAATGCCAATATAGTACGAACCGTATTCGCTTTTACCACAGGACTAAGCAACTCCTAAAGTTCATATCTTGCTATGTGATAATATCTTTGAGTCACCAACCGCACTTTGTACTGAGAAACAGTTGCATCTAGATTGTGCTTTATCTTGAAAAGCCACATGCAACCCATAATTTTCCTATGGTGGCTTAGAAACAAGTGTCCATGTGTCATTATGCCAAAGAGCTCCCAACTCAGCTTTGACAGCCTCAGCCCAATGACAACTACGCAGAGCATCTTAGATATTTAAATTCCCATTAGACTTGCCTTCTGCAAGATAACTCTTGGGTTTAAAAACCTCAGCCTTGCTTTTTGTAACCAGAGGATGACCATTGCCTTCGCCATGTCATTTGAAGACACTGCTTCAGCTACTTCGGTATCTCAACTGGTATAACAGTTGGAATATTGATGATAAGACACTTGAAGAAGCAATTTCAGCTAGAGAAACTGAAGTAGTTGGTATAGCAAACAATGGCGCATCAATAGCTGGTAACTCAATTGGTATAGTAATTTTATAGAATTATTGTATTCATAAATAAAAAAATAAAATATATTTTTATAAAATTAATATTAACGGATATATTTTAATAAATTATTTATTAAAAGGTAATAAAAATTAGCATATGAATTATTATATGTTTCCTATATTTATTTATATAAAGGAAAATAGGGAATTAAAAATATGTTTATAAAATTAATACAAATAAATAAATTTTTAATTGATTATTAATTCTAAAAGCAAATTAATTTTAATATAAATATTATTTATTTGTACTTGCATTATTTATATACAAAAGAAAAAGAATAAAAAAAGTAATGAACAAAAAGGAAAGGCATAAAGTATAAAAAAAGGTCGCAAATAGATGGTGACACATGTCACGACATAGCTAACGAAGGACTTGATTGGAATAAGTATAATAGTTTAGTGATTTAATTAGAACATTTTAAAGTTTAGCTATCAATTTAAGATCTAACCCTTAGTTTGGGGATGTTTTGAACAATTAACTCTTTTATATGACATGAAGGTGATGTGTCAGTTATCTGTATTGTAGACATGGCAATAAACCTAATTTTTAGTATTCTTGGTAGGGTTAAGAAAAAAGATCTATTATTCATGTTATCAAAATAAACTTCGAAAACTCAAGAATACAAAAGGGAAAATTACTTCTAAGGTCACTAAACTATTAGTAGTTTATGTTTTAGTCACTTAACTTCAAAAAGTTACAAAATTGTCATTAAACTATTCAAAACTTTTCATTTAAGTCACTAAACTAGTTGAAAGTTTTTATCCAAATCATTGAGTTGTTAAGTTCTTTTTAAAGTCTGGCTAGTGTACTCTAAATTATGATTTGATGATTGATACGATAGATCAATATCCATCGATGAGTAGAAAAATATACCTTAAATCTAAGTCAATCTAGCGGTCAATGTCAGATATTAGAGAAGAAAACTGTTTGGATTTTGATTCTCAAATTTGTAACGTTCAAAGCTATTTCATGAAAAAAATTGACCTGTAGAAGGGAAGGGAGTGAGAGCTTTTTAATTGGTGTAGGCAGTGCGAACAGAGAAGGTTATATAGCAACAATTTTAATAACTCAATGATTTAAATGAAAACTTTGAGATAGTTCAATGATCATATTGTAACTTTTTGATGTTGAGTAACGAAAATAAAAAATTGATAGTTTAGTGACCTTAGGTGTAGTTTACCCAACACAAAACTAGTATAAAATATTGCTAAATGAATCGAAGTAAACCAAATTATCATAGACTATTCAAAAAAAAAAAAAAATTCCAAACCCCCAATTGAAACTAAACTAAGCTCAATCCTAAGCCTAGTTAATTAAGCTTAAAAAGCTCTAAGAGTATTACCTTAGTAGATGCCATTACTATTACAACAATTTGGAACTCTTGGATTCAAGTGTGTTTAAGCAACACAAGTTTATGGATAATGGACCCTAGCATTAGGCCTATTGGGTAAGGGTGCTCACCTTATTCCCAAGACTTTGGATCGATCCGCAAGTTTAACAAGTGATAAAGTAGTAATGTATATGTGTAGGTGCGTAAGTTGTACTTCAATGATAATAAAAAAGTTGGTAAAAGGACCACTTCAGTACTTTTCAATTTTAATATTGAGCAATTTTGTCTCTTTCAAAAAAATCGAAGTAATTTAATCCCTATGAATTTCAAAAATAAGCATCTATGGGACAGTTAATCGCAACATCAATGTTGTTAGTCAATTTTAAACCATTTTGATTGGTAAAATAACAAATTTAGCCCTCAAATTTTACACATTCTATCTATCTATATATATATAATTTCGAAGCTAAAGTTTTTATATTTTTATATATTTTTTAGATTTTAAAAAATTGTATACATTTCTTAGACATTTTTTTTAGAATAAGGACCAAATTGATGGAGATAATTTTTTATACCTAATTTGTTATTATGTCAATCTACATTATGTACAATTAACAAAAAGCATTACTTTTCGTGATCAATTACCCTTTAGTTGCTTATTTTCGAAATTGACATAGATTAAATTGTTTTGGTTTTTTTAGAGAGACTAGTTTACTTAATATTAAAATTGAGAGAGACAGGAAAAGTGTTTTACCAAAAAAAAGTTTATGAATAATTTTAGAATTGAGTTAATAGCACAAAACACCCCCAAACTATGAGTCATATTCTAAATTAGTCCCCAAACTTCAAAATGTTCTAATTACAACCTCAAGCCATCGAGGTTATATTAATTAGGTCCTTCTATTATTAAAACGATTAATTAAATCATTGAATGACATGTTAAAACTTATGTGATATAATTTAAAATGTAAAATTGAAAGTAAAACATTGTGCATAACTTTTAACAATAAAAACTAAAAAAAAAAAGTTAAACTAAAAAAAATTATGAATGATAAAGCTTCGCGAAAACCTCAAAACCAAAATTTTTACTACAACTATTTTTACAATATTCATTTTTCTTTAAAACTATCATTTTAAATTATGAAACATAAGATCTAATATATCATTTAATGATTAAATTGATGGTTTTAATAATAAAAAGATATAATTAATATAACTTTGAAAATTTAAGAATATGGTTAGAATACTTTAAAACTTGAAAATCAATTTAAAATTAAAGATCATAAATTTAGAATGTCTACTTAATTAACTTTAAGAATTTTATCTCACCAATATATAATTTGGTGAAGAAAGAGAATTACACCTATGGCTATGCGGGTGAACCATTGAGAGCAAAAAGTGTCATAAACTGGTGCGCCGCCATGTCAGCCGACGACCTTGGTGGCCTCTTTGGACTATGTCTCGGAACCACATAATAAAAGTATATTTCAGGTAAAACTCAAATCCTTCAGTTGAGGTTTATTTGTGTGGTAATAAGTAAATGAAGAATAAGAAAGGAATCTCTTCTTTCTTTTTTTTTTTTTTCTCTATGTTTGAACAGTTGAAAGACTATAATTTCATGCGTTAATAGTTGAATTCCTTAAGTTCCAAAATGGAATCCTCTTTCTTTCAATAAGGAGATATATAATTACAAAAACAATAAGCCAAAGTTTTTTTCTTTAATAAAGTTCTTAGTTCATCTTTAATAAAATAACAATGTTGTTGAGAAACCATTATAAATTAATTTCATGAACCTAAAATAAAATTTGATATGGGTTTTACTTGTTTTTGAGATATTTTGTTGGGTTATTATCTACTTTGGAATATTTCACCCTTTCAATAGTAGAGGTTTCGTCTCTCTACTTCAAGAATAGTCTAAAGAGTTTCATAGAGTTTCAATGGGAGCATTTAGATTCATCAATGGCAATGTTTTTATCCACTAAGATCTTTTAACAGCATGAGTTCGAACTCTTCAAAACCAAAATAATAAAAAAATATTTCCTTAGCCAAGTGGTAGTGCTTTTACCCACTAATATACTTTAAGGGCACGAGTTTGAACCTCACCAATGTCAAAATAATAAAACATTTCCTTGGTGGACATAGGTATTCTTATTAAAACTCTATGAACTTCTTTGGGTTCTCTTAAAAATAGGGAGACAAAACCTCCATCGTTAAGAGAGTGAGCCACTCTAAAGCACATACTCGCCCTTAATGTAATCTAAACAAATTTTGGACTTAATTGGTACTTAAATTTGGAAACCATAAGTCAACTTGATACTTTTTTTAGGTACCTAACTAACACCGTAATAAAAAGAAAAAGCTAACATGACACTGATATGGCATTGATGGCCAATAGTATGGTGACACGTGGTGACCTCATATTTTGACACATGTCAAAATAAAGAATTGTCATCAATGTCATGTCAACGTATTTTAATAGTGTTAGTCAAGTACCTAAAAACTAAATACCAAGTTGACTTACCATTTTTAAGTTTAAACACCAATTAAATCTAAAAGAATAGGTACAAATTATCAATTTCAAATACCTCATTATATATTAATCATTTTCTTGTTTATTTGTTTATTTATCTTTTAGTATTAGAGATGACCATATTCATCATCATGCTGACATAATTTCATCTTCAATGTCTCATGAAAAGCACCAGACAACCTGAAATTCCAAGCCATTATATGCATGCATTTTAAAATGGGATATTATTATTGCCATCACCTCAAAAATACAATAGACACCCTTGAAAGTGAAACACATGGGTTCTTTCTCAGTTGTATAATGTAGATCAGCTTAAGAATTCATCAAGCTGACATAATTAATAACACCATTAAAAAAATAAAAAAAAAATCTTGAGGCATATAGCACCTTGGGTCTAAATGATCTTCCATATCCTTAAAGCAACAGGCAAAAGAACAATATATTTAGCATATATTATTATGGCGCATATATTATTATGGCTCTCTATCTTTAGCTTTGAAATATCTTTGCTAAACTGTTTTGCAAACAATTTGTAAAGAGAAAAAACAAATTATCCATATAACATATATAGATATAGGTTTGTAGCATGGAATTTGTAAGGAGAGTTATCATTTTCTACTCTCCCACTAGTTAAGGAATTACTCCATAATCCATTGTTAAAGCATGCGTGTTGACAACATCACTCACCACTAAGCAGCCTTTGTTTTTTTTTTTCCCTCCAAATTCCTTTCATTCTCCATTAAGTCGTAAACTTTTTCCCAAGTGGGTCTCAATCATTTTCATTCATTCTCTCCAACAAAAGGGTACCATCTTTTTCCCTAAGATTTAAATTTATGTCATTAAGCTCCTATCGATTGGGTTCTTACTAACAATTACAGCCTGTTGGAACTAGCGTGTGTGCCATTAAACACCAATTGCCTCAGGCCGCCAACTTGGGACACTCCTTAACTTTATTTAATCAAAGAGTTGGAAGAATTCAGTCGAAAAATTATTTGTATTGTGTAAGTTTTTATTAATAATAAATTTGGACCTGTTTCTATTTTTCAATAAAAATTGTTAGAATCTAAATAGTGATCACAACATAATCTAATCTAACAGTTCCGATAGTATGATTTATATTTTATCCATCATTGATATTCACTATAATTATAAATAGATGTGAAAAGATACTTACCTATAAGCTTGAAGAAGCACTAGTAGCCCGGTAGTAGCTTGCAATATACATGTCCAATCTTATTCCCAAAGTTTTTGAAGTTTTAAACCTTTCTTGCAAACTAAACTAAGTATAAGTTACAGGATTAGAATTTTGGTCTGGCAAACCACGCGACCTTAGTGATTTTTTTTGCTTCAAATCCGCCTAAGTCAACTTAACTTTCAAAAGACGAGAATTCTCAAAGAAATTCTCTACCACACTGAAAATAAAAACACACAAGATGTTTGAATGCTCTCAAAAGTATTCAATTATACTCTGAATGGAATAAACCGAGTGATTACAAATTAGGGGAGACCTCTATTTATAGTTAAGTTTCCCCAAAATCTTACGGTACAGTTTAAATTACATCAACGATTAAAATTGATATCTATGTATAAGATGAGAGTCTTAAGGGATTTAAACACTGAACAATCTTATCCTTTAGGATTTACCATATTCACCATGGTAACTCTAGTTTTACAGGAGTGTTTCACTAAGCCACTAAGGCTTCAAGTAGATGAGCTTGTGTTCTACGAATCAATCCAATTCATGTGGAGTTAAATGAGCCTCATTTCATCAATTGACCTCTATGGGCGATTCTGTGTGCAATGGTTACATGATTTAATCTATGGTCCGTGACTTCTCCCCCATCCATTCTCATGATGCCTTTGTCACATCCTCGAAATGAAACTGGTCTAACTTATCTTGAAACTACCTCAATGCCTTATTCGATTCCCAACTAGTCTCTTTATCGGGTAGTTCCCTCCCTCAGAACACTTGCATGGTCTTATGTCTTTGTTTCCATCTCGCTCAAAATGTTTCTCTATTTTGTACATCTCATTCATAAGAGCCTATTTCTTTTACTTCCCCACATTGTGACTTGCATTGATTAGGATCCCTTTGATCCTCATGAAAAGACTTTCGCACACCTACATTGAGCACTAGGTGAACCTTGAATATTGTCGCTAACTCTGGTTTATAAGCCTCTCGGCTTACCTACTTCAAATATCTAAAAAGGCCCCTGTGTCTTTACCAAGCCAACAGTAAGTCATAATGTAACACACTTGAAAAGTGTTTGAGATGTACCTCGCTCATAGCATTTACTCATTTTGATTGCCTAGTTCGCATCACCACTTGTCCCACAAACTTAGATGCACAACTTACCTCTCTCATAGGTGGTAGCCTGACTAATAACTTAAAAGGCTTGATATCGGACTGTTGTACCTCTAGCAATTCTATAGGGGTCTCATTAGCACTTCAATTTACCGAGTTAATATTCTTACCACAATAAATTCCCTTAACTAGATAGATTGTAAACAATATCTTGGTTCTGCCCCTCATGTCTCATGTAATAGCCCGTTTTTAGTGAAATTCGAACAGTGGTTTTGGGACTGCAATTTTGACATCGAAATATTTATTTTATTATTATTTTATTTCTTACAGCATGATAGTATTATCATATAAAAATTTTGTTAAGAAATTTTATCGTTTACATGCTTAATTTGATAAAAAAAGGACTAAATCATGTAAAGTGCAAAATTTGAGTTCTAGTAGCTAAAGGTATTAAATAGCTATAGAAACTTAAATTTTGAGTCCTTATGTGCTAATTAGACCATAAATGTTCATAGTGAAATATGATGGCTCGGTATAAGTAAAATTATAAATGTTTTTAAAGGTTATATATGTAATATGGTAAATAAATGACAAATTAAATAATAAAAAATCAAGCTATCATCTTTTACCTCTCTTCAACTGAAATTTCAAAGAAAAAGAAACCATGAAAGCTTCCTAGGTTCGGCCATGGGTCTTTGGATGCATGGTATGTATTTTAGTTTTGTTTTTAATTATTTCTATTGTAACATCCTGATTTTGGGTCTAGTCAGAATAGTGGTTTCAAGACCACAAATCTGATGTAGAAATAAGTATTTTATGAACATTTTGAGTTCTATAGCATTATTGCATGATTGTGTGAAAATTTCATGAAGAAATATGCATAAAGTGACTAATTTGAAATTTAGGACTAAATTGAATAAGTTGCAAAATATACATTCTAGAAGCTTTGAGCATGAAATTGCCATGGATTTTTAATTAGAGGGTCTTAAATAGAAATGTGACCAATTTCTATTTTTATGGACAAAAATGGATATGGATAGGTAAAATTTCAAAGAAAGGCATTACGGGCATTTTAGTCATTTAGCAATTAAAAGATTAAAAAGGGAAAATCAAGTCAAAAATTTGCTCATCTTCTCCATGCTTGTGCAAAAAATTCTAAGGAGCCATAGCTGGGGTTATTCCAACTTTCAAGCTTGATTGTAAGTGCATCCTAGCCCCGTTTTTAATGCTCCTTATGTTTTTGAGATTGTTGTAACCTGGTTTACCTATTTCTACTATTATTTTGAAGTATGGTTCATGTTTAAAAATTTACCCATGTGTGAAATGCATGTATTTTGATGTCTAATGGTAGATTATGCAAGTTTAATGTTAAATAAACAACTTTGCTAGATGATTTTTCGGTGAAAATTGACAAAAAGGACCTATTTGTAAAAAGATTTCAATGTGTGTAAAAGTGTGATTAAATGAAAAATATGGACTATTATAAGTATAAAAGAGGTTCGACTAGGCTTGGGAATCGAATAAATTGAATAGATTTCATTTTTCGAGCCTAGGGGCAAAAGTGTAAATATGTTAAAGTTTAGGGGCAAAAATGTAAATTTTCCATAATATGACTTTTGAATTGAATTGAGTAATGTGATTATTAAATAAGCTAAATTTGCTATTATAGATCAAGAGAAACAAGGTTCGGACCTTGATCAGGGAAAGAATAAGATGTTTGATGATTAAATCCCTATTATACTATTTTTGTACCGAGGTAAGTTCTTATGTAAATGATGCATTATTATTTATGTTTTACTTGTATTATTATTGTATGAATTGTAATTTACTCTTTGACTGGATTCGATAAAGTTCGATAAGCGAGAAAGTCCTGGTTGAACCTTAGGAATAGATAGGATACAAATGTAATGACGTTAGGGTTATTGAGATTACGTGTAAGACCATATCTGGGTTATGGAATTGTTATGAGATTTTGTGTAAGACCATATTTGGGATATGGCATCGATATGAGACTTCGTGTAAGACCATAACTAGGCTATTGGCATCGATACGAGATCCCATATAAGACCATATCTGGGATATGGCATTGGTATGGTACTATGTGTGTGAGATTTCCTGAGTATCCTTTAGTATTCCAAGTGGTTTAACGGAAAACTTAACGGCAATGTTAAAGTTGAGAAAGACTGTGGTATGTTGTGAAAGATCATGGTAAGTTACAAGATAGTACATGTATGTACATAAAAGTCATGCTTAATAAGCTCGATATGTGATAAACCCTCAGTTTGGTTTGATTGAGTAAGTTACGAGATTAATGTTTTAATATCATCTATGCCAAGTTTGACTATGAGATTTACAATGACATTTATGTTAATTTATTTCATGTTGAGTATATGTTAAAGTGTGTTTATGATGCTTACTATTTTCATAGGAACTTACTAAGCTTTAAAGCTTACTCCTTTTCCTTTTCCCTTGTCTTATAGTGACGCCAATCCAACTCGGGAATCAAAGACTATTGGTGATCCATTCACACTATCAACTTAACATTTTGGGTACTTATGATTACATTATTTTAAGTTATGGCATGTATAGGGACTTGGTCTTTTTGGTATGTGTCATAATTGATTTGGCCAAATGTGTTGGCTTATAATGGTTGATGATTCATTTTGTAAATGGCCATTGGAATTGGCTAATATTGGTTAACTATATATGAATGTGAAAATGTCTTTCATGAATGTGGATTTTGCATGGTTTAAGATGATAAGTATGGGATGTTGTGTGTGATAGGAAATAACATGTAATTGATGTGTGGATGACTTGTTTGTGGCTAAATTGGTTGTATATATACTTGAATTTGTGTTGCTTGTTGTTGTATAGGTTGGTGCAAGAAAGGGTGGCAAAATGGCGTGGTAAATAGCCTTATTTTTGTCCACATGGGTAGACACACGACTTGCCCCAAGGGCGTGTGTTCTGGCTGTGTGTCCCTTGCACCTCAATTGTTACAAAATAGAATGCTCAGTAATGAGGACACGGGCAGAGACACGGGTGTGTGTCTCAACCGTGTAGACGACACAGTTTTGAACACAGGCGTGTTCCCTGGCCTTGTGAAGTCTGCACCTATTTTACGAAAAATTATGAAAATATAATCAATCAAACGGCCTAAGCACACGGGCGTGTGACCTAAATTTGATGATGACATCATAAATAGAATGCTCCCTATTTTGAACACGGCCTAAAGCACGGGCGTGTCCCGAACCCACTTGGGCATGTGACCCTTTTTACATGAAATTTTTTCTAAATTTCCCAAAAGTTTCCAAAGTTCTCGGTTTAGTCCCAAACCACTCCCAACGTATGTTTTGGGCCTCGTATGCTCGTAATAGGGACGATATGAAAGTATATGAAAAGTTTTAAATTTGGATGGAAATTCAAGTTTCAGTTTTGTATGATTGCTTGCGTATAAGTCCGGTAACGGCTCGTACCCTGTTCCGGCTAGAATACGGGTAAGGGGTATTATATCTATGTTTTCGGGATCGTTCTAGCTTAATGTAGCTAGCCCGGGGACTATGTAACACCCCAAACCCGGTCAACATACCACGACCGAATCTGGCATGTTACAGAGTGAAAACGCTTTGAAGAAAACAAGTTGCCGATTAAATCAATTGGAAACTCTCTTATCATTTTGAATACAGAGAAATCCTGTGTAAAGAATAGTTGAAAATGTTTTATTGATTTGAAACCCGGGAAAACTCACTTATGGAAAACCCGTTTGTCGTTTCTCGTTTTGAAAAATCATTCAATTCTACTAAAACCCGAGTGAGCTAAGCATAGTCAAGTTAAAACCGTTTGCATTTAAAATTGTAGAAAATTTAGATTGGGAAAACATTTAAGTTAACTTGTTATCATCTTGTATAGATTATTACCCGATGGTAAGGTTTGGAAATCCCGATAAGAAGTAAAATTTTGAAAACATTAATTTTTACCGGTTATTTGAGCATGCGAGGTTATTTAACTTTAACATAATATGATAAACATAAAAGCAGATAATTAAAAACCCAAAATAATAGCTTAGCGGCCTTATTACAAACCCAAAACCAAATTTTAAGAAAAATATAAATCGAAATTAGAGTCTAAAACAAAAACCCGAAAGTAATGTGCATGGCCACCTCGAGTCCTCCCCGGCTCCACATCTGCGATCTATGCCTCATCTGCAAAATATAAGGGAAGGGGTGAGTCACCGAGACTCAGTGCATAAATCCCCAACCCGATTAAACAAGCACTTACACAAATCATAAGTAACCATACAAATCATGCAAACCCCTCCTAACCATCCGAACTCCTGTGTCTACCCCGTGTGGTCAAAACTACTGGTGACCGTAGTCACAAAACATATAATGTGGTCAAAACCACTGGTGACCGTAGTCACAAATCATATAGTGGGGCCAACCCACCGTGTGGTCAAAACCACTGATGATAATCCCGTAATCAACATGTGGGTCCAACCCACTGTGGTACCAAACCACTGGGACGAGTCACAATAATCCATGCGTGGTCAAAACCACTGGTGACCGTAGTCAAAAATAGCATACGTGTGGTCAAAACCACTGGTGGTCAAAACCACTGAGACTTAGTCATGAATATACTATCAAAAAGCGGGGCGAACCCGCCATGTGGTCAAAACCACTGGTGACAGTCTAAATCAATATTCCCCCTCCTCTCATCATCCCCATCAGTGATCATACTTTCTATGTCATAAATATCATGCTTGAAAAACGAATGTCACGTAGCATCAAAATAATCCAATGATATAACAACATATCTCAATAATCAATCGACCAGGGACTTACCCGGAGTCCATGCACATACCCACAATGCATAACACTGGTTTCAATGGATATTTCAGCTTTTAACAGTAACATAATTAACACATATTACTAATGAAGTGTGTAAGCGTTACACACCTGACTACTTGCGGATCTAGCGAAATCCCGAAACCATGATCTACCCACAAACCGATAGAAACCCGAAGATCCCAAACGTTTGCCTCCTCCCTTCCTGTATTCGGCCAACACCTTATTGATAAATAAGAACCTATTCGGCTTAACCTGAAATCCCGAAGGATATAACGCACAGAGATAGCACCCTTACCTTAACACCTTTCGATCGTTAAGTAAATCCCGAAGCGACGCGATGGCAACCTCCCCCTATAGTTGGCTAAGTAATAAGCATTATAAACAAGTAGCCTTCGGCTTTTGAAAGAAAAAGGAGAAGATCCGAAATAATAGAACTCTTACCTAGATCGACAACCAAATCCTGAAGATCCACTGAATACGGCTACCCTCCTTTCTTACTGACAGATTCGGCCACCTACTACCAACGTTCGGCACACCCTAAAGATGTTTAGGGTTTTCGCTACCTCACCAAGATAAGAGATCTCAGTCTACAAAGATTGGAGAAACAAGAAAGAACATGACAAGTGAGTTTTCGGCCTACCTGAACCAGTTGAGAAAAAGAGAAGAAGCTATACTTACCAGGAAGGTTCGGCTATGAATCCAAAAGAGAAGAAAAGAAGGAAAAATCGCAAGAGAAGAAGAATGATGATATCGAATGGAAGAAGAGAATATTGGTTGGGTATTTCGACACAAGAAGATTGAAAGAAGAAGTCGAATGGGGTAGAGGATGTTGGTTTCGGCTTTTCAAGAATAGAGAAGATAAAAAAGAAGAATGAAACAAGAATGGATGGATTCCGAAAAGAGAGAAAAGATTTCGGCTTCTTAAGGGAATAACAAGAAGATGGAATGAAAATGGCAAATGGTGATCAAGTGGGTTTAGCTAACAAGTAACAAAAGAGCCGAATAAGAGATGTTACCTAGAAGAGATTTCGGTTTGGCACAAATTATGAGAGAAGGGTCAGCTAGAACTTGCACAAGGAAGAAAAAGAATCGAAAGGGAGAGTTCGAAAACATTCCCCTAGCAAGCCGACTTTAGCTACTTCCCAAAGCACATTCGGCAACCACTAAAAGAACACAAAATCGATTGCTCACTTGCCCAAAACACCTTCCCAATTTCGGCTAAACACTCCCCTTCTCCATCCCTTTGTTTTCTCCTTGAAATTCTCTTGACCACCAATTCAAATGAGTTTGGATTCATCAAACTCCTCAAATTTCTCTCAACCACACCTTTCAAATGTGTTGACTCCTTCAACACTTATCCAAGAGAGTCCATCCTGAGCACACCACCTCCTTGTTCCTGGCGTCAAATATAAATGTACAAGGGAGATTTCTGCAGCTCAAACCAAGGCCCTCCTAGCTCCTTGTGGCGTCACCTCCCTTATACCTGAGTAGCGCCTCCCTTGCCACTTTGCCACCGGGTTATTTATGTCATAACACTCCAGAAACCTCTCTTAACCCCTAGCTCCCTTAGCTCCTCCTTCCAAGAGCTTAAAACAAAAATTTTTGCCATGAGTCAGGCCTACCCCGAGGTCATGCCTGGACCCCAAAACACCCTAAACTAGCACAATAGACATATTATCATATGCAATCACACAAAAAATGCAGAGACCCCTGTTTAAGGATGTTACAGTTCTACCCCCTTAAAAATAATTTCGGCCTCGAAATTACCTGGTCAGAAGAGTTGAGGATATTGCTGCCGCATCACATCCTCTGGTTCCCACGTGGCCTCCTCTGTACCATGGTTTCGCCATAATACTTTTACCAAAGGAACTGACTTCCTACATAGAACTTTGATATCCCCATCCAAAATCCACACTGGTTCCTCCTCGAAAAACAAGTCTGAGCTCACCTCTATTTCCTCAACTGGCACAACATGCGACGGATCTGATTGATAGCGCCTAAGCATTGAAACATGAAACACGTCGTGAATCTGACTTAACTCTGCTGGCAACTCGAGCTGATAAGCTACTGGTCCCACTCGTTTCAACACCGTATATGGCCCGATAAACCTAGGGCTTAGCTTGCCCTTCCGTCCAAATCTCAACACTTTCTTCCACGGTGATACCTTCAGAAAGACTTTATCACCCACTGCGTACTCTATATCCCTACGCTTGAGATCGGCGCAAGACTTCTGCCTGTCCGACGCTTCCTTCAGACGAGCCCGAATCACCTTAACCTTATCCTCTGTTTCCGCCACCAATTCTGGACCCAACATCTGCTGTTCACCCAGTTCTGTCCAACACGTAGGAGTGCGACATTTCCATCCATATAATGCCTCATATGGTGCCATCTGAATACTCGCTTGATAACTGTTGTTATAAGCGAACTCTGCCAATGGTAGATACTCCTCCCAACTACCGCTGAAATCTATAACATAACCCCTTAACATATCTTTTAGAATCTGGATTACCCTTTCTGACTATCCATCAGACTGCAGATGAAAAGCCGTGCTGAAATCCAACCTCGTACCCGACGCTTGATGCAAAGCTTTCCAAAACCTTGACATGAATCTGGGATCCCTATCCGAGATAATTGACACTGGCATTCCATGCAACCTTACTATCTCTGCCACATACAACTTGGCTAACTTTTGGAGCGAGTAATCAACCAGAACTGGTATGAAATGAGCTAATTTAGTTAGACGATCCACAATCACCCAGACTGAATCCTTCTTGTTAGGCGTAAGGGGTAGCCCACTGACGAAATCCATCGTACTCCTTTCCCACTTCCACTGCGTAATCTTTACTAGTTGCAACAGACCTAATGGTAACTGATGCTCAACTTTGACTTGCTGGCATGTCAAACACTTACCCACAAACTCAGTTACTTCCCGTTTAAGACCTGGCCACCAAAACTGTTCCCTCAAATCTCGATACATCTTGCTACCTTCAGGATGCATAGCGTATGGGCTGCTATAAGCTTCCTGAAGAATCCGCTATTTCAACTCAACTTTCTTCGGTATACATAATTTCCCCTGAAAACACAGTACTCCATCACGCGCAAACTGTAACCTTCCAACTCACCATTTTGCACTTGCAATCTCCGAGCTCTCAACACCTCATGCACCAACTGCCTTTCCTTAACCTGATCAATCCAAGTTGGCTTTACTTGCAATTCTGCCAATAGACTCCCGTCGTCATACAGACTAAGGTGAGCAAACATCGCTCTCAGGTCCGCTACCACCTTGTGGCTCAACGCGTCAGCCACTATGTTAGCCTTACCCGGATGGTATTCAATCGAGCAATCGTAGTCCTTTAACAACTCAATCCACCTCCGCTGCCTCAAATTCAAGTCCTTCTGAGTCAAGAGGTACTTCAGACTCTTATGATCCGTATAAACTATTGACTTTTCCCCATACAAATAATGCCTCCAAATTTTCAAGGCGAAAACCACTGCAGCTAACTCCAAGTTATGTGTCGGGTAGTTACCCTCATGAGGTCTCAACTGTCGAGACGCATATGCCACCACTTTCCCCTCTTGCATTAGCACACACCCTAAACCAGTATGTGATGCATCACAATAGACCGTGAATTCCTTTCCTGCTTTCGGCTAAATCAAAACCGGTGCTTCTGTCAGAATCTTCTTTAACTTGTCGAAACTTTCTTGCTATTTTTCAGATCACACAAACGGAACCCCTTTTCTCAACAATTTGGTCAGCGGCGCTGCAATCAAAGAGAAGCCTTCTACGAACCTTCTGTAATATCCTGCCAAACCTAGAAAACTCTAAATCTCTACTACCGACTTAGGTGGTTTCCAATCCAACACTGCCTCAATCTTTTGAGGATCCACCCTAATCCCCTCAGCTGATACTACATGACCCAAGAAAGTTACCTCATTAAGCCAGAACTCGCACTTACTAAACTTGGCGAATAACTGCTTCTCCCTCAAAACCTGTAAAACCACCCAAAGATGTGCGTCATGTTTCTCCTCAGATCTCGAGTACACTAAAATGTCGTCTATAAACACTACGACAAATCGGTCCGGCTGAAACACCCGATTCATCATATCCATGAATGATGCCGACGTATTGGTCAACCCGAACGGCATTACCAAAAACTCATAGTGCCCATAACGAGTACGAAACGCTGTCTTATGAATATCAGCCTCCTTCATTTTAAGTTGATGATACCCCGACCTAAGATCTATATTAGAAAAGACTGATGTACCCTTAAGCTGATCAAACAAGTTGTCTATCCTGGGCAGCAGATACTTGTTCTTGATCGTTAACTTATTCAGCTGGCGGTAGTCTATACACATCCGCATTGTACCGTCTTTCTTCTTAACAAAGAGCACAGGCGCTCCCTAAGGTGATACACTCGGCCGGATGAAACCCTGTCCAACAATTCCTGAACTTGCACCTTTAACTCCACCAATTCCTTCGGCGCTATCCTATATTGGGCAATAGACACTACGCGGTTCCAGGTAACAAGTCTATACCGAACTCAACCTCACGGTCCGAAGGCAAACTCGGAAGTTCCTTTGGGAATACATCAGCAAATTCCCTTACGGTTCGGATACTCTTCAAAGCTGAATCACTGGCTTCCAAAGTTTAGACATGCACCATAAATACCTCACAACCTTTCCTCACCATTTTCTCAACCTTCAGCGCAGAGACAACATTGGATAGGGAATCTCTCCTATTACCTATCATCACTACCTCTTCACCTTCCATAGTCTTCAATACCATGCGCTTAGCTGCGCAATCCAAACTAGCCTGGTACTTCACTAACCAATCCATCCCGAGAATCAGATCGAACTCCCCAAACGGCAGTTCCATCAAGTCAGCCAAGAACACTACCCCTTGAAGTTCTAGGGGTACATCTCTATACAATTTATTTACTACCACAGAGTGACCTAAAGGGCTTATTACTGTCATCTCCCTAGAAGTAATCTCAGAGTCTAGGTTCACGGTTTCCACTATGCTACTGGCAACATACGAGTGCGTCAAACCAACATCTATCAAAGCAGTATAAGGTAGTCCAAAGATTAAGAACGTACCGGTTATGACGTCCAGTGCATCGCCCTCCTCTCGACGCCTCGCTGCGTAGACCAACCCAGGCTGCCTCGCCTCTGTACTACCCATACCTCTGCCCAGTGCTCTTCAGCCTCTACCAGAACCGTTACCTCCTCTGGCCGAACCACGGCCCCTCTGTGGTAGCTGACCATCTCTCCCGAATCGTATGCGATTTCGATCCCGGCATCAAGCCTAGCTGACCTCTGTAGACAATCCCTTACTCAGTGCCCCATCGATCCACATTCGAAGCACCTTCTGTTTCCAGTCCAACATTCTCCCGTGTGAGACTTCCCACACCGAGCACACCGTGACGGCCACTGAGTATTAGCAGCAGCAGGCCTCGCAGCTTGATTCGGCCCACCATATCTAACCCTTTTCTGCTGATTCCTGAAAAACCCTGATGACCCAGAATTTCTCTTATTCCAACCCTTATCCTGATTCCACCTTACAGACTGTTTCACTTCCTCAGCAACTTTGGCCTTCTCCACTAAAACCGCAAACTCTCTTTCCTACTGTAGGGCAATCAACATCCACAGCTCATCTCTCAACCCATCCTCAAATCTGACATAGCACTCATGCTCCGTACCCACAATACCCCGTGCATACCGACTCAGCCAAAGGAATTCTACCTTATATTCCGATACCGACTTACTTCCCTGAACCAAATTCAGGAATGCCTTACGTTACGCATCAATGTAGCTAGCCCCAATGTATTTCCTCTGATAGGCTGCTCTAAAGAAGTCCCATGTGATGTCGTCAGCCACTGCCCCGTCCCTAACTGTGAGCCACCACTGATACGACTCATTTCGGAGAAGAGATACTATACCCTTCAGCTTCTCCTCAGCCGAAAAGTCCATGTCATCCATGATACGTTCCGTCGCCTCCAACCAATATTCCGCCGTACTAGGAGCCATGCCGGATACACCCCTGAATACCTCTGCACCATTAGCCCGGAGTCGTTCGGACACAGATTTCTGAGCTCTTGATCCGACACCTGCACTGGCGACCCTTTCTAGCACCCGTAGCATCGCCTGTGATACTGCGTCATCACCACCCATCTGGTCTTGAAATTCTGCGCCCACAGCTGGCGGCGGTGGTACCTCGTTTTCTGACCCATGTCCAGACCCTACCAGTTCTGACACCGTCATCCTACCCCTACCTCGACCACATGTATTACGCCCACGACCTCATGCACTCATGACTACTGATACGAATTGATCTGGCTAAGAGTTTTATGCGTTAGACTTTATTCCACTGTTATTAATGCACAGTCTTATGAAAAGTCTAATATGGGGATTGTTCCGCGAGTTCATTCCATCCTACAGTTCAAGACTCTACAGTATTTCCCTACTACTATTTAGTCATAGCATCATCATTATAACCATGTAACTAATAAACAATAATTAGGGGTACTTACCTGGGCGGATCGGTGCCGGAGACTCGGTGCCATGCTTTCCCAACCATACTTTTTCCATAAAAACCTTTCATAACCCATTTTAAAATGTTTTTGGGCCTCGGGCCCACAGTCGAGCTTTTGAACTTGGCTCTGATACCGAAATTGTAACACTCCACACCCGGTCAACATACCACGACCGAATCTGGCATGTTACAGAGTGAAAACACTTTGAAGAAAACAAGTTGCCGATTCAATTCAATTGGAAACTCTCTTATCGTTTTGAATACGGAGAAATCCTGTGTGAAGAATATTTGAAAACATTTTATTGATTTGAAACCCGGGAAAACTCATTTATGGAAAACCCGTTTGTCGTTTCTAGTTTTGAAAAATCATTCAATTCTACTAAAACCCGAGTGAGCTGAGCATAGTCAAGTTAAAACCGTTTGCATTTAAACTTGTAGAAAATTTAGATTGGGAAAACATTTAAGTTAACTTGTTATCATCTTGTATAGATTATTACCCGATGGTAAGGTTTGGAAATCCCGATAAGAAGTAAAATTTTGAAAACATTAATTTTTACCGGTTATTTGAGCATGCAAGGTTATTTAACTTTAACATAATATGATAAACATAAAAGCAGATAATTAAAAACCCAAAATAATAGCTTAGCGGCCTTATTACAAACCCAAAGCCAAATTTTAAGAAAAATATAAACCGAAATTAGAGTCTAAAACAAAAACCCGAAAGTAATGTGCATGGCCATCTCGAGTCCTCCCCGGCTCCACATCCGCGATCTATGCCTCATCTGCAAAATATAAGGGAAGGGGTGAGTCACCGAGACTCAGTGCATAAATCCCCAACCCGATTAAACAAGCACTTACACAAATCATAAGTAACCATGCAAATCATGCAAACCCCTCCTAACCATCCGAACTCCTGTGTCTACCCCGTGTGGTCAAAACCACTGGTGGTCAAAACCACTGGTGACCATAGTCACAAATCATATAATGTGGTCAAAACCACTAGTGACCGTAGTCACAAATCATATGGTGGGGCCAACCCATCGTGTGGTCAAAACCACTGATGACAACCTACTGTGGTACCAAACCACTGGGACGAGTCACAATAATCCATGTGTGGTCAAAACCACTGGTGACCTTAGTCACAAATAGCATACGTGTGGTCAAAACCACTGGTGGTCAAAACCACTGAGACTTAGTCACGAATATAGTATCAAAAAGTGGGTCCAACCCGCCATGTGGTCAAAACCACTGGTGACAGTCTAAATCAATATTCCCCCTCCTCTCATCATCCCTATAAGTGGTCATACTTTCCTTATCATAGATATCATGCTTGAAAAATGAATGTCACATAGCATCAAAATAATCCAATGATATAACAACATATCTCAATAATCAATCGACCAGGGACTTACCCGGAGTCCACACACATACCCACAATGCATAACACTGGTTTCAATGGCTATTTCAGCTTTTAACAGTAAACATAATTAACACATATTACTAATGAAATGTGTAAGCATTACACACCTGACTACTTGCGAATCTAGCGAAATACCGAAACCACGATCTACCCACAAACCGATAGAAACCCGAAGATCCCAAACGTTTGCCTCTTCTTTCCTGTATTCGGCCAACACCTTATTAATAAACATGAACCTATTCGGCTTAACCTGAAATCCTGAAGGATATAACGCACAGAGATAGCACCCTTACCTTAACACCTTTTGATCCTTAAGTAAATCCTGAAGCGATGCGATGGCAACCTCCCCCTACAATCGGCTAAGTACTAAGTATCATGAACAAGTAGCCTTCGGCTTTTGAAAGAAAAAGGAGAAGATCCGAAAAAATAGAACTCTTACCTAGATCGACAACCAAATCCCGAAGATCCACTGAATACGGCTACCCTCCTTTCTTACTGATAGATTCGGCCACCTACCACCAAGGTTCGGCACACCCTGGACCCCAAAACACTATAAACTAGCACAACAGACATATTATCATATGTAATCACACAAAAAATGCAGAGACCCCGGTTTAAGGATGTTACAGACTAACTTGTGAAACTGTTAAACTATTAGAGTTTTTCCATTTATGAATATATATGAGTTTTAATGATTTATGAAAGAAAATGATTAGTTGTTGTTAGATAAACAACTTTTGTTAAGTGATTTTTTGGTGAAATTGTCAAAAAGGGATTAAATTGAAAAATAGAAAATTCTACATAGTGAAATTGTGAAATAATGAAATATAGGACTTGATAAGGACCAATTTGATATTCGACTATGATGGGTTGTGGTTAAAATGGATGAATTTTTATTTTTATGAGCTAGGGACTAAATTCAAAAGAAATAAAAAGTATAGAGGTAAAATTATAATTCTGCTAAAATATAAATTTGAATAAAATACATATTTAATTGAGCTAAATTTATTCGTTTAGATCAAGACAAATCTCGTACGGATTTAGATAGGGGCAAAGATAAAGTTTCGGGTTAATCGCCTCTGTGTCTACGTTAAATTATCGAGGTAAGTTCGTGTAATTATATTGCACTTATATTCTTTCAATTGATATATATATGTGTGTATATGTGTATGTGTGTGTGTGTATGTGTGTGTGTTGTCGTAACAACCCTAACCCGTATCCATCGCCGGAATAGGGTTACGAGGCATTACCTATCAAATCACAACATACAACATACATTTATGCATCCATTCTCAATCACCATTCAATCATAATCATATTGTCCCTTATAAGGGCCTATGAGGCCTTGAACATGCTTTAGAAATGGTTTGGGACTAAACCGATAACATACGAAAATTCTCAAAAACTTAGAAATTTTTCAAACATACCAGGGTTCACACGGCTCCAGACATGCCCGTGTCCTAGGCCATGTGAAAACAGGGCATACATACTGACTTGGGTCACACGGCTGACCACACGTCCGTGTGCCCTTCGAAATGGCCACACACACCCGTGTGCCAGACCATGTGCTAGGCCGTGCCAATCCTATAGGGTATACTGACTTATGCAACACGGCCAAGTCACATGCCCGTGTGCTAGGCCGTATGCCATTTAGAGGGTATACTGACTTGTGCCACACGATCGGTCACACCCCGTGTGGAGCATACCAACTTCAATTCAATCTCAACACCAGGGGACACACGACCCTGTAGCATGACCGTATGCCCATGTGGACAAAAATAGGCCATTTGCAAAGCCAATTTGCCACCCGTTTTGTACATACCTACACAAGCTCAAATGACATCAATTTAAGACACAAATATGCAGCCAAAGTTCATCAATCAATACATAATCATACCATATTCATTTCAACTATTTCAATACTCAATTCCATATCATTTACCTATTCAAATACTTATATCATTAAACATCAATTCACAAGCACTTAATTAACCATACTAACAACTTCAATCACACCTTATAGATCAATTCCCAAATCCAAATATAACCATAACCATATTCTTGCCAAACATAACTAATTGAGCCATTACTCATGTATACATACTAAGACATTTACCATTTATAAGCCAAATCTCATGGCCATTATCACAACCAAAACATATCATCATATCACTAGCCTATACATGCCATATACCATATTTACAAAGCATCAAAAGTACCAACAAGTTGTCGATAGTATGACAATGTTCCTGGTGATCCCCAAGTCTGAGCTAGCTACGATTATCTATAAAATAGGGAAAGAACACACCAAGTAAGATTTAAAAGCTTAGTAAGCCATATACAAATAAAAGTACCTGATGGGCTCGAAACTAACTATTATTTCGACAAAGGCAAGCGCACCTATCGAACAGTAGTATAGTTGTGATGAGTCCAGAATATTGTATTCTCAAGGACCAAAATTACTAGTAATAACTATCTTTTTATTATCTAGCCTAGTAATTAAGGGGATTTATTTTTAGTCTAAATTTAACTAACTAAATAATTATGAACGTGACAGAGAGTAAACTGGAAAAATACTTTTAAACAACTTATATGAGATAGGCAATACCTAAGGAAGAATCCACCTAGATTTCACTTATTACTTTTGATTCATATGATTTATTCACTTGACTTATTTCGTAGAAATCCCTGATTTATGTTAATATCTCTTTCAAGACTAAAAACAACTGACTCTAGGTTGATTAATTGAAATCTCTTTCTAATTAAAACCCCTATTGTCGCATTAACTCGATCTATGGATTCCCTTATTATATTTGACTCAAATCCGAAAGATTTTCGTCGCCCTATTTCTAGGGTTGCAATCAACTCCGCTTAATTGTGTTGATTTACTCTTAAACAGGGACTTTTGCTCCACTGAATAAGCAGATTCGATTTGGATCAATAACCTGAATTATCAAAACAAGAATAAGAGCTCACAATTAAGAATAAGAACAAGTATTTATCTTATAAATAAATAATAATAAGATTCGTCTTAGGTTTCATCCCCTTAGGTATTTATGGGGTTTAGTTCATACTGATAGAGGGAAACATCTTAAAATAGGGAAAACAACAAAACATAAGAAAACCCAAAAACTTCTAAAGAACTTGATGAGAGATCTTCAGTCTTGATGGAGATCCTTCTCCTAAGCTATTCCCTTCGCCTTTCTTGGAGTATTTCCTACCTTCTACTCAGTGTTTACTCGACGTCCAGTCGACTCCCCTTTTAGGTTGCCCCCTAGGGTATTTATATAGGCTTTGAGATGCCTTTCTTGGCCCACAAGTAGCCCTTTTTCGAATAGAATTAACCTTAGGTTGGCAGGGACATGCCCGTGTGACACACCCGTGGTCGATAGTCCAGGCTGTGTTCGGTTCTGCTTAGCATACGCGACCGTGTGGATGTGCCCGTGTGTGGTGGTCCAGGCTGTGTAGGCCCATTTTGTCCCTTTTTGGCCCGTTTCTCGTTCTTTTCGACTCCCTAAGCTCCTTTGAGTATAAAACATGAAATTAAAGGATTAGGAGCTTCGAATTCATTAAATCTAATGAACCTTCATCCAAAAATAAGCCAAGTAAGGGGTAAAAAAATGTATAAATTATGGTTTATCAAATATCCCCACACTTAAGGCTTTGCTTATCCTCAAGCAAAATCCTCAACTCACAATTAAAATTAACTTCCTCAGTTCATAATTCTTATCAATAATGTTTCATCATAATTCATAGATAATTCATACATTGATAATTTAACTAAAAGAGTCCTAAAGATTCAAACAATCTAAGTCATAAATTTTTCTAGCACGAAAACATAGGTGTTCCCCCTTACCTAAATAATTACCTCTGATTCAAAACCGCCAAGAATTGACATCCTCACTAAATATTCACTCAAATCACTTAAGGTGTTTAAGGTTCAAATTAAGCACTCAAAAGTCAAACATGAAGAGTTAATCCCATAAGCTTGCAGGAAAATCAAATCTCCACCACTACAAAATGAGATGATACACAAATCAAAAGGTCTTCAAAGGGTTGTAATGGGGCTTGGTTTAAAGATATGGATAAAGGCTGAATTAGAGGGTTAGAATCGAGATCGAATTGATAATTTACCTACCTAGAAAAAAAATTGAACTAATACTGAATAATTACATTCATTGAAAACTTATCACTAATAACATGAGCTTCTTCTAAAGACGTGACATAAATCGTTCAAGCTTAAAACTAATAATGAATGAATTTCCAAATTTTTTTTATTTTTTTAAGCATAAGAAAAAGTACATACAATGATAAGAAAAAACTTTAACAACTGAAATAGAGAACATAATTAGGCAACTGCTCAATTCAAATCTTGAAAAAAGGGACGTTAAAAGATTAGGGAAATTAAAAATTTGGTTTTAGGTTAATATTAGTGGGTGAGTCAAGAAACGGTTTATTAGGCTAAAAAGGGTTCACTAAGGTTTAATTATGAAGGTAGGCTTTTTGTGGAGTAAGTGGGTTAATGAAACACACCATACCCAGCCCACGAGCCTGGACCAGATCTGGTATGTTCCTCGAAGTAAACCGGTTAAAAATTCTTTTATTACTTTGGAAATCGGTGTGTTTTGAAGATAGTTTGCTGGTGGGTTGGGCTCGAGTTGAAAACAAATTTATTTTATATTGAAACCCATTTAATTTCAAATGACAAAATATTTAAAGTTTATTTTAAATTAAATTGACTTAATCTCTAAGTTTTAAAATTTCGTAACATAGTAAATAAAACAGAAAATAACATAGTTCACTATGGCCTTATTACATCAAATAAAAACCCAAAATGAAATTTAAAATACTTAGAAAAATAAGGGTCCACATAAAAATTTCCTTGCTGGGCATGGCCACCACTAAGCTCCTGCTGACCCGGTTCATTACTGATCATCACCTGAAAAATGTTCCCACAACGGGGTAAGTTAACAGACTCAATGTGTACCACAACACTAAAATTTAACAATTCAGGCATACATTATCATATCACATACGTATTCATATAACAGATAGAAAAAAAAAATAATGCAACCCGAACCCAAACCTAGATGCCATCCGTTACACATCACTCGTACCAACCTGCACACCGTGGGGACTACTAAGTCAACCCTCCATCCGCAACACACCATCGAAGGCAGTCGCTGCAGTCGACGTGCTCATCGCCCTTATAAATATTTGTGGCATAGCCACCAAATTAAATAATTATGACCGAAGTCACCAAATTCAGATATCGTGGTCTTAGGTCACCACATTCAGATATCGTGGTCTTAGGTCACCACATTCAGATACCGTGGTCTTAGGTCACCACATTCAGATATCGTGGTCTTAGGTCACCACATTCAGATATCGTGGTCTTAGGTCACCACATTCACTTCCCCTTTTCAATAACCCATATGCCCCATATCATATATTATGCATTAACATGCCAAATTTCACGTTCTTATCACTTATCACATGTTAAATATAACATATTTCATAATCCTAGTAGGAGTAAGAAACGTACCTGAGTACTTTGTACCATAACATGGTACCTTAGCCACATTCTTACACTTTCATATTAATACATGTATCAAGTTTAAGCCATAAATCTATTAAGATTAGTGTAGGGTACACACCTGGTATTAACGTTTCTGAAAACCCGAAAACCCGATCTAACACTTTAGATCCTTACTCCTACATTCGGCCAACACTTAGAAATTTAATGAAAACCCATTCGGCCATAAAACCAAATCCCATTAGGATTATTGTAATCGAATTCTTACCTTGGTGCCGATTTCACGATAAATCAAATCCCGAAAACTTTGTGCTATACCTTCCTTCAATCGGCCGACATTAAATCCATTAACTTGGTTAGTTTCCGACTTTTAAACATTTAAGAAACAAATCAAAATACTAAACTAGGCTTTGGCCGACTGTACATATGTACTTACCTTCCAAATCTTAAATCCCGGAATTGATCTCTTGTCTTAGGTGTATGTCGAAATCCCTATAGCCACATGTTAGATCAATTTCTAACATTAAATCTCAATAAAAATGGCCTAAGGCCGAATACTTTATTGTCTTACCTTGATCCTTAAATCCCGAAATAGTTGACTTGTACGAATCCCGAAAGATACTCCCCTTGAAATCGACAACTAGCAAATCCCGAAACCTTTTTCCAAAGTTTTGGCCAAGATTATTAAGGTTAGTTTCTAACATTCGGCTATAAAGAAAAGGAATGATCAAGACAATAATCGGCCCTTACCCTATTTGTGGAAGTCAACAGCACTTCCTCTTGATGCCACTTGAGATATTCGGCTATAGGTTGGAAAGAACCTGATTTCGGCTTTCTTGAATAATTAGCTATGGCCTTAAAAAGGCTTACTTCCGACTTTTGAATGGATTTAGAAAGAAAAGAGAAAGAAGAATAAAGATGGAGGATTCGACTAGAACACAAGATGTTTTCGGCTTGGCAAAAATAAAAGAGAAGAGAGAATATTGCTTAGGAAATTCGGCAGAGAGAAAAAGGAGAGGGAAGAATGATGAATGGCCTTAGTTTTCCTCCTTTTGCCGAAATTACTAAGCCTAGTGTCCCTTACTTGGCCATCACTCTTCTATTTTGATAGCTTTATCTCTTTAATTTTCACCTTGTTTTAAATTAATAGAATTAATCCATCATTATCCCTTATCCTTATTATCACACCTTTTTATCTCTAAATAATAATAAAAATAAAAGGATTTTAAACTCCTAAAATATAGCCTATGTGCCGTCCACCTCTGTCCATCTTTCAGCAAAAGAAAACTTTTATTTTACTTCCCCTACAGCTCGAACCTTGGCCTAATCTCCCCTCATGTGGCGTCACTTACCTGGGCCTTAAGTGGTGCCTTGTAGCCACTTTTCCAAGCCCAATTTCATGTCATATTTCACATACATTTTCTCTTAAGACCACCTTGCTTCATGTCCCTCTTTTAAACTTTAAACTTAACATTTCTAAAGCATTTCCTTACATTTCTAAGACATTTCCTTACATTTCCAAGACAAGACATTTCCTTACATTTCCAAGACATTTCCATACATTTCCAAGACAAGACATTTCTTGACATTTCTAAGACATTTCCTTACATTTCCAAGACAAGACATTTCCTTACATTTCCAAGTCATTTCCTTACATTTCCAAGACATTTCCTTACATTTCCAAGACATTTCCTTACATTTCCAAGACAAGACATCTCCTTACATTTCCAAGTCATTTCCTTACATTTCCAAGTTTCCAAAAATGTTCAGAATACATTCATAACACATAAGACATGCCATTTCGTATAATTAAATCAAAAATGCATAGGCCCATTTCGAGGATGTTACAGTTTTACCCCCCTTAAAAATAATTTCGTCCTCGAAATTACTTGGCTAACTGCATTCCTACTCACTACACTACGCTTATGCTGCGCACTCTGATCTTAATAACACTATCATACTTCCTAGGCATAATCTCTAAATTCACATGCAAGGCTTCGAACACTTTCACCAGTAATACAAGAAAACTCTACAACAATCGAAGCAATTAAGGGTATTCCGGAAACAAGGAACATACCCGTTGTCACATCTTGCACATCTTCCTCCTCGCGACGGCCAACTGTATAAACCAACCTTGGCTGCCTCGCGTCTGCACCTTCAGCGTCTCTACTTGGTGCTCCACAACCTCGGCATGAACCATTTCCTCCATGGTTCGGACCACGACCCCGCTGAAGCTGCTGTCCACCTCTACCAGCCTGATTAACATTCTGAGCTATTGGTCGATTCCCATCTGGTTCCATGGGACAGTCCTTGATCATATGGTCCTTGGACCCACACTTAAAGCATCCTCCTGTCTCTTTCCAAAACTCTCCTAAGTGTTTCTTCCCCACACTGATCACAAGTACGATACTGCCCTCCTGTAGCAGCTTGCTGACCTCGCGGCCCATCAGCTCTAGGCCTCTTTTGAACATTCCCAGATGTTCCTGACGATCCAAAACTTCTTTTCTGCCCGTTCCGATCGAAGTTCTGCTTTGTAGAATCCTTAATTCCCTCAGCTACTTTTGCCTTCTCTACTAACGCAGAAAATTCCCGCTCCTGATGTGGAGCTATCAACAACCTTAGATCATCCCTTAGTCCGTCCTCAAAACAGACACATCGGTCATGCTCCGTTGCCACTACTCCTCGAGCATACAGGCTTAACTTTAAAAATTCAGCTTTATATTCCGCCACGGACTTGTTCCCTTGAACCAATCCTAGAAAAACCTTCCTTTGCTCATCAGTATACCTTGTGCCGACATACTTCTTCTGATATGCGGCCTTAACATATTCCCAGGTCAGATCCTCAGCTGTGGCACCATCCCGAACTGTTAACCACCATTGATACGCTTCATCGCGTAACAGTGCCACCATTCATTTCGACTTCTCCTCAGGGGTCAGATCGAGCTCATCCATAATGCGCTCGGTTGCCTCCAACCAATACTCGGCCGTACTAGGTGCTACACCAGATACGCCACGGAATACCTCAGCTCTATTGGCACGAAGTTGCTCAGGTACCGACTTTCGAGCTCCCGAATTTCCTTCTGTACCAGCCGCCAATTCAAGAACTCAGAGTACGACTTGCGATACAAAGATCGCCTCTCGTCTCGATCCCCGCTGCTCAAAGATTGCTGGTGGTGGTGGTGGCGGTACCTCATTTTCAGATCCTTGACCCGATCTAATGGGTTCCGATACGGTCATTCTACCTCTACCGCATCCTCGCACATTACGTCCACGTCCCCTAGAGCTCATGTCTACGTTCGCGTGTTAATCTAATTAAGGAATTTTATGAATTAATACTTGTTTCACTGATTATCCGTGAAGAAATTTTATGAAAGAAATTTAGAAGTAGTTTTTTCGATCATTCAAAGTTTTCATGTCTTCTATCCTAATTCAGAGAAGTACATTCATCCAACATTCATTCAGTGACATCCATTCCATAGTATCTCCCATACACATTCACTCTTCGGACATTTCTGTCCGTTCCTATCCCAAGGGTATTTTCATCATTTGTCCTATAGGGGTATTTTCGTAATTTTTCAAAATAAGGTTCCTTGTTGATTTTGTCAATAAGGGTATTTTAGTAATTTTGAATATCGGGGGTATTTTGGTAATAAACTAGGGCAAATTTGTAAAGTTTAATAATTCAGGGGTATTTCAAAATTTGCAAAACTTTAAGGGTTCTTTTTGAGACTTCTATTTTCCAAAACGGTGATGTTACAAAAATTTTGGAAATCAGGGTCATTTTGGTAATTTTGTAAGTTAGGGGTAATTTTGTAATTTTCCAAAATCAAGGTATTTTTGATAATTTACAAATTAGGGTTTTTGAACATTTTATAAAGTAATGAAATCTTGATAAGAACTGTGGGTATTTTGGGAATTTCATAAACCAAGGGTATTTTTTGTAATGTTACCACTAGGGGTATTTTTGTAATTTTATAAATCGAAAATTTTTTGGAAAATTTTGTAAAAATAGTTTTCACAAATTAAAAAGGTAATTTTAAGAGTTTTAAAACTAGGGTTTTTTATAAAAACACGGCTAGTTCCCTTTCGGGTTTTAGTTATTGTGTTTAGCCTATGACCGAGTCCTCTTGGTTAGGGTGAACCGAAGCTACGCACCAGGTAGGATTCCTGCGAGGAGGAGGTGAGTCACTAGGACTGCTTAAGTACCAGGCTCTTCCGGATCCAATCCTAGACATGCGCACAGGGGTTGCCACACCCTAACTCGGCAACTTAGCCATAGGTTTGTTTAATTAGGCCCTTAAGTCTTATGTAAATGTTGGGGAAAACTAGTCCTAGGGTTCAAGTACTTATCATGCTAATCTACGTTCCATTCCATTTCTACCCTTCTACACATCATACTATAAATCACACAAATGGATAGAAGTACTTACCTGGTGGACTGCGGGTCGGAGACTTGGGTGCCATGCCAAAACCTGCTTATTTAAAAAAAAATGTTTTCATAAAACTTATTTGGGCTCGCTTTGAAAACGTTTTGGGCCTTAAACCTCAGGCCGAGAGTTTGAACAGCTCGATATTTCAAATCCCAAACATTCCCATACCCGCCCACGAGCCTGGACCGGATCTGGTATGTTCCTCGAAGCAAACCGGTTAAAAATTCTTTTATTACTTTAGAAATCGGTGTGTTTTGAAGATAGTTTGCTGGTGGGTTGGGCTCGAGTTGAAAACAAATTTATTTTATATTGAAACCCATTTAATTTCAAGTGTCAAAATATTTAAAGTTTATTATAAATTAAATTGACTTAATCTCTAAGTTCTAAAATTTCGTAACATAGTAAATAAAACAGAAAATAACATAGTTCACTATGGCCTTATTACATCAAATAAAAACCCAAAATGAAATTTAAAATACTTAGAAAAATAAGGGTCCACATAAAAATTTCCTTGCTGGGCATGCCCACCACTAAGCTCCTGCCGACCCGGTCCATTCGATCATCATCACGAAAAATGTTCCCACAACAGGGTGAGTCAACAGACTCAATGTGTACCACAACACTAAAATTTAACAATTCAGGCATACATTATCATATCACATACGTATTCATATAACAGATAGAAAAAAAAATGATGCAACCCGAACCCAAACCTAGATGCCATCCGCTACACATCACCCGTACCAACCTGCACACTGTGGGGACTACTAAGTCAACCCTCCATCCGATAGACACCATCGAAGGTAGTCGCTGCATCGACGTGCTCATCGCCCTTATAAATATTTGTGGCATAGCCACCAGGTTAAATAATTGTGACCGAAGTCACCAAATTCAGATATCGTGGTCTTAGGTCACCACATTCAGATATCGTGGTCTTAGGTCACCACATTCACTTCCCCTTTTCAATAACCCATATGCCTCATATCATATATTATGCATTAACATGCCAAATTTCACGTTCTTATCACTTATCACATGTTAAATATAACATATTTCATAATCCTAGTAGGAGTAGGAAACGTACCTGAGTACTTTGTACCATAACATGGTACCTTAGCCACATTCTTACACTTTCATATTAATACATATATCAAGTTTAAGCCATAAATCTATTAAGATTACTGTAGGGTACACACCTGATATTAACGTTTCTGAAAACCCGAAAACCCGATCTAACACTTTAGATCCTTACTCCTACATTCGGCCAACACTTAGAAATTTAATGAAAACCCATTCGGCCATAAAACCAAATCCCATTAGGATTATTGTAATCTAATTCTTACCTTGGTGCCGATTTCACGATAAATTAAATCCCGAAAACTTTGTGCTATACCTTCCTTCAATCGGCCAACATTAAATCCATTAACTTGGTTAGTTTCCAGCTTTTAAACATTTAAGAAACAAATCAAAATACTAAACTAGGCTTTGGCCGAATGTACATATGTACTTACCTTTCAAATCTTAAATCCCGGAATTGATCTCTTGTCTTAGGTGTATGTCGAAATCCCTATAGCCACATGTTAGATCAATTTCTAACATTAAATCTCAATAAAAATGGCTTAAGGCCGAATACTTTATTGTCTTACCTTGATCCTTAAATCCCGAAATAGTTGACTTGGACGAATCCCGAAAGATACTCCCCTTGAAATCGACAACTAGCAAATCCCGAAACCTTTTTCCAAAGTTTTGGCCAAGATTATTAAGGTTAGTTTCTAACATTCGGCTATAAAGAAAAGGAATGAGCAAGACAATAATCGGCCCTTACCCTATTTGTGGAAGTCGACAGCACTTCCTCTTGATGCCACTTGAGATATTCGGCTATAGGTTGGAAAGAACCTGATTTCGGCTTTCTTGAATAATCGGTTATGGCCTTAAAAAGGCTTACTTCCGGCTTTTGAATGGATTTAGAAAGAAAAGAGAAAGAAGAATAAAGATGGAGGATTCGGCTAGAACATAAGGTGTTTTCGGCTTGGCAAAAATAAAAGAGAAGAGAGAATATTGCTTAGGAAATTCGACAGAGAGAAAAAGGAGAGGGAAGAATGATGAATGGCCTTAGTTTTCCTCCTTTTGCCGAAATTACTAGGCCTAGTGTCCCTTACTTGGCCATCACTCTTCTATTTTGATAGCTTTATCTTTTTAATTATCACCTTGTTTTAAATTAATAGAATTAATCCATCATTATCCCTTATCCTTATTATCACACCTTTTATCTCTAAATAATAATAAAAATAAAAGGATTTTAAACTCCTAAAATATAGCCTATGTGCCGTCCACCTCTGTCTATCCTTGTAGCAAAATAAAACTTTTATTTTGCTTCCCCTACAGCTCGAACCTTGGCCCAATCTCCCCTGCATGTGGTGTCACTTACCTGGGCCTTAAGTGGTGCCTTGTAGCCACTTTTCCAAGCCCAATTTCATGTCATATTGCACATACATTTTCTCTTAAGACCACCTTGCTTCATGTCCCTCTTTTAAACTTTAAACTTAACATTTCTAAAGTATTTCCTTACATTTCTAAGACATTTCCTTACATTTCGAAGACAAGACATTTCCTTACATTTCCAAGACATTTCCTTACATTTCCAAGACAAGACATTTCTTGACATTTCTAAGACATTTCCTTACATTTCCAAGTCATTTCCTTACATTTCCAAGACAAGACATTTCCTTACATTTCCAAGTTTCCAAAAATGTTCACCATACATTCATAACACATAAGACATGCCATTTCGTATAATTAAATCAAAAATGCATAGGCCCATTTCCAGAATGTTACAGTTAATTCCTATGTGCCTTTATCATCTCAGTAGATAAAATCAAAAGTGTGGTCTCGACATGTATAATCGAAGCAAGTTCTAGAATAACAAATCAATATTGACACACTCATAATTAAAAAAGTGAGCAAGAAAAATATATGCTCTAAAAAGCTCTAAATCTCACAGAAATTATGGTTTTTTTATGCCAACCTTGCAAATTTCAAACTTCAAAGTAATATTTGAGATTAGGGAAACAACCTAATAAGTTTTTGATTTTTGAAAATAGACTTATTATGCTTGATTCTCTAATGTCTTAAAGTTTAAACCATCAATCCACAATTATCTATGACTTAATCCAAGACATATCAATAAAAATCATAAGTCAATAGAAGTTTCATTTTAATAGTAGTATGAGAAAATTTACTTAAGAACAAGACAAAATTTAGGGATTTTCTGGTAATGAAATCAATAACCTCCCCACACTTAAGATGTACATTGACTTCAATGTACAAAGATAAATAATGACAATATAGTAAGAAAATCATAAGAGAGGGAGAGAAGTGAAACTTCCTGAATTTTGGATGGAGTCAAAGAAAAGAAACGATGTAAAGTTGGGCAGGGGTGGTGGATACTTCGGTGGTGGTGTGGTCGTTCCGTAATAGCCCCTTGAACCTAAATTAAAAAAATTAAAATATAATAATATAAATTAAAGACAAAAAATAAAAGGAAAGAATTTAAAAATGAAAATAAAAGAAAAAGAAAAAAATAAATGGACTCAAAGGCCCTTATCTTGTCGAGTAAATGAAGCGACCGGCATGAACTTATGTAAGGTAGTCGCGCATGGGGAGACCGTGCTAGGATCTTTTCGCTTCTTCGATATGTGGATGATGGTGGAAAGAAAAAATGAAGGAAAAGGGGAAAGAGAAAATGAAAGGAGAAAGATAATAGAAAAAAGAAGGGGTGTGGTGGCTAGGGTTTGGGAGAAGAAGAATTTGGGGAGAAAATGAGAAGAAGGGGGGTTTAAAATAGGAATCAGGGACCTGGTTGCTGCCCACGCCTGTGTGCCACAGGCGTGTTAATTAACACGGCCGTATCGCACGACTGTGTGGTGCTTAGTTCGTTTCTCCCATGCCTGTGTAGAGGTTGCCACACCCATGTTGATTAATCAGTGTCGACCACGGCCTCGGGACACGGGCGTGTCGCACACCCGTGTTACTTTCTCAGTGTTGACCATGGTCGTATCGCACGGCCGTGATATTTTTTCGCTGCCCGTGGTTTGGGGATTTTTTGTCCTTGGTTCGCACAGTTTTTACCATGCCGATGTGTCTATTCATGGTGTCCACACGGCCATGGCCACGCCCATGTGTAAGGCCGTGTGGTTAGTGAAACTTGCACTTCTTTTACTTGGTTAGTTTTTAGTTAGCTGCAAAAATAAAAAAAATATATAAAAATTAATGGTGTTAGTGCTCGGGTTGCCTCCCGAGAAGCACTCGTTTAAAGTCTTAAGCTAGGCTTACCTTTCATTCGCATAATCATGGTGGTTTGAGAAGTTGATACTCCTTTCTCCTGCTATCAGTTCTAACATCACTGTATAGTTTGAGTCGAGTGGTGTTTATCTTAAAAGTGTCGAATGTAGGATTAGTTACCTCGACTATTCCGTATGGGAAGATATTCAGTACTGTGAAAGGGACCTCTTCATTAAGGTCTGAAATGGCAATTCGAGGGTCTATTTTATCTAACAATACCGGATCCCTGATCTTAAACTGAGTTGTCCCATCCTTAAGTTTGACATGGAGTTGCTTTGGTTCATCTTGTTTTTTGAGTGTCTGCTATTCATCAAGTTCATCGATTTGTAATCTTCGTTCCTCATGAACAGTTTTATTCTCAATATGAACACTAGACCTTGGCTCTGTTATCTTTTCCTGAGAGATTTCCTAGAAAGAAGATTGAACGTTAAGTTTATTTATGTTAACAGGACTTGTATTCTCTTGATCATTAGATATTCTATTAGAATCACATGCCTTGAGTTTAATCATGTCATCACCTACACGAAGTGTTACTTCCCCTGTATCAACATCAATAATGGTCATAGCAATTGCTAAAAAGTATCGTCCTAATATTAAAGGAACATCATTATCCTTATTCATATCTAAAACAACAAAGTCTACTAGGAATATGAATTTGTCAATTTTCACTAGTACATCCTCGATTATACCCCTAGGAACTCTAATAGTTTTATCAGCCAATTGAATGCTCATCCTAGTTTGTTTGAGTTTTCTTAGACCTAGCTATTTAAACATTTTATAAGGCATAACATTGATGCTTGCCCCTAAATCAGGTAAAGCATTATTAACAGATAAACTACCAATTAAGCACGGAATTGTAAAACTCCCTGGATCTTTTAACTTTCGTGGTAGTTTATTTTGTAAAATTGCTGAGTACACTGCATTTAGCTCCACATCCGACGTATCGGCTAACTTCCGTTCGCTTGTCAAAAGCTCTTTTACAAATTTCCTTGAATTGGGCATCTGCGAAAGAGCTTCAAGAAATAGTAAGTTAATATGTAATTTCTTAAGAAGTTTAAGAAATTTACCTTATTGTTCATTTGTGTGGTCTTTCTTCATCGTATTGGGGTATGGTACATGAGGTTGGTACTCTGTAATTACCAGTTTTGGTTTATCATGGTTTACCTCAACCTTACCTTCTTCTACCACATTTTGTTGTCGCGGGTTCGGTTCATCTAACTCTTCACTTTTGTGAGCAGTTATGGCATGAAGTTGCTCCTTTGGGTTAGTTTCAGTGTTGCTTGGCAAGCTTCCTTGTGGTCGTTCAAAGATCAGCTTAGCAAGTTGTCCTAATTGGTTCTCGAGCCTTTGAATCGATGCTTGCTGATTTTTGAGTGCTGTTTCAGTGTTTTGGAAACGAGTTTCTAACATCGCGATGAATTTTGTTAGCATCTCCTCAAGGTCCGACTTCTTCTCTTGTGGGTAGCGTTGCTGTTGAAATCCTGGGAGGGTTGTTGTCTCTGATTTCCTTGGCCACCCCATGAGAAGTTGGGATGGTTCCTCCAACTGGATTGTAAGTGTTACTATAAGGGTTATTTTGAGGTCTAGAATTATTACCCATATAGTTCATCTGTTCGCTTTCTATGCCAGGGTTGTATGATGGATATTCTGTATTATTCATTCCTCCTCCATTCATATCGCATTGCATCAATGGATGTACCTGCGAAGAACCACACAAGCCATCAATTTCCTTACTTAAAAGTTTTACCTAATTTGATAGCATGGTTAGTGCGTCGACGTTGAAAACACCGGCGACCTTTGTTGGCTTTGTCCTTGTAACTTGCCACTAATAGTTATTCTGTGACATCTCCTCTATAAAATCATAAGCCGCTTCAGGGGTTTTGTTATGTAGGGTTCCACCGGCGGCTGAATCAATCAACTGCCTAGTTGAAGGGTTCACACCATTATAAAAGGTTTGAACCTGTAGCCACAAGGGTAGCCCATGGTGAGGGCACCTTCTTAGTAAATCCTTGTATCTCTCCCATGCATCGTAAAGTGTCTCTATATCCATCTGCACAAAAGAAGAGATATCAATTCCTCAACTTAGTTGTTTTAGCCGGCGAAAAATATTTTAACAATAATTTTTCGGTCATTTGTTCCCATGTAGTGATTGATCCTCGTGGTAACGAGTTCAACCACTATTTAGCTTTGTTTCTCAACGAGAAGGGAAACAACTGAAGGTGAATGACATTATCAGAAACGCCATTGATTTTGAAAGCATCGCAAAATTCCAGAAAATTTGCCAAATGATTGTTTAGATCCTCATCCTGTAAACCATCAAACTGAACAAACTGTTGAATCTTCTGAATAGTGTTAGGGTTCAGTTCAAAATTGTTTGCAGCAATAGCAGGTCTAACAATACTTGATTCAGTTCCTGTTAAATTAGGTTTAGCATAATCATACATAGTACGAGGAGCAGGATTTTGGTTCACCGAATTTGTGGCAACCACAGGAGGTAACGGATTATTATCAGCCATCTCCTCGGTAGTATTAGTATCGTCCTCTTGCTCTTCTTCTATATATTGTAGGCTTCACCTTATTTCCCTACGATTTCTATGAACGGTACCTTTTATATCACTATCAAAAATCAAGGGTCCTGACAGGTTTCTTCTAATCATAAACGAAAATTACCTGCCAGAAGCAAATAAAAGAAAAATTAGCAAAGTTAAAAAAAATAGTTTACAAATAAATAAAATGGCTAAAGTAATAAAAATTTAGTGTTCTTAATATCTTAGTCCCCAGCAACGGCCCCGAGTCTGAGCTAGCTACGATTATCTATAAAATAGGGAAAGAACACACCAAGTAAGATTTAAAAGCTTAGTAAGCCATATACAAATAAAAGTACCTGATGGGCTCGAAACTAACTATTATTTCGACAAAGGCAAGCGCACCTATCGAACAGTAGTATAGTTGTGATGAGTCCAGAATATTGTATTCTCAAGGACCAAAATTACTAGTAATAACTATCTTTTTATTATCTAGCCTAGTAATTAAGGGGATTTGTTTTTAATCTATATTTAACTAACTAAATAATTATGAACGTGACAGAGAGTAAACTGGGAAAATACTTTTAAACAACTTATATGAGATAGGTAATACCTAAGGAAGAATCCACCTAGACTTCATTTATTGCTTTTGATTCCTATGATTTATTCACTTGACTTATTCCGTAGAAATCCCTGATTTATGTTAATATCTCTTTCAAGACTAAAAACAATTAACTCTAGGTTGATTAATTGAAATCTCTTTCTAATTAAAACCCCTATTGTCGCATTAACTCTATCTATGGATTCCCTTATTAGATTTGACTCTAATCCGACATATTTTTGTCCCCCTATTTCTAGGGTTACAATCAACTCCGCTTAATTGTGTTGATCTACTCTTAAATAGGGACTTTTGCTCCACTGAATAGGCACATTCGACTTGGATCAATAACCTGAATTATCAAAACAAGAATAAGAGCTCACAATTAAGAATAAGAACAAGTATTTATCTTATAAATAAAATAATAATAAGATTCGTCTTAGGTTTCATCCCCTAAGGTATTTAAGGGGTTTAGTTCATAATGATAGAGGGAAACATCTTAAAATAAGGAAAACAACAAAACATAAGAAAACCCAAAAACTTCTAAAGAACTTGATGGGAGATCTTCAGTCTTGATGGAGATCCTTGGAGTATTTCCTGCCTTCTACTCGACGTCTACTCGACGTCCTGTCGACTCCCCTTTAAGGTTGCCCCCTAGGGTGTTTATATAGACTTTGAAATGCCTTTCTTGGCCCACAAGTATCCCTTTTCCAAATAGAATAAACCTTGGGTCGGCAGGGACATGCCCATGGTCGATAGTCCAGGCCGTGTTCAATTCTTCTTAGCACACACGACCGTATGGATATGCCCATGTGCGGTGGTCCAGGCTGTGTAGGCCCATTTTGTCCCTTTTTGGCCTGTTTCTCGTTCTTTTCGACTCCCTAAGCTCTCCTGAGTATAAAATATGAAATTAAAGGATTAGGAGTAAATCTAATGAATATTCATCCAAAAATAAGCCAAGTATAGGGTAAAAATATGTATAAATTATGGTTTACCAGTACCACATGAATCAACATCACTTCCATCAATAGGCAAACTATGAGTAAACACATATAAGCTTGCAAACCTTTTCCAATGTATACATATTCAATATCATAAGTGAATTTATCAAATACTTCCCTTTTTAATACTTGTATGAATCTCATGTGTACCTGAGTCACTTAACTCATTCACACATTCTTTCTCGACTTGACTTTGCCCGTTGAACCTTTTGGAATTGTTAAGGATACTCGGAAATCACATACAGCTTGTACAATGCCATATCCCAGATATGGTCTTACATGTTATCACATATCCGTGATTATAGCCCAGCTATGGTTTTACACGAAATCAAATAAGATGCCAATGTCCCAGACATGTCTTACACATAATCACATAATGATGCCAATGTCCCAGACATGGTCTTACACATAACCACATATCGTTAATCCTAATGTCATGACATTCGTATCCTACACTATTACTAAGGTTCGTACAGGACTTTCAGATATTGTAACCCTGTTGATTCTTGCTCGTATTTAATCATTCAACATTCATAGCAGTTTAATGATAATTAAACATATATAATTCAATTTAAAGACATTTGTTTGCATATGAACTTACCTTGTATTCAAGATAAACGGACTGGATCGACTATTCAATAAACTTTGATTTTCCCCGATCTAAATCCGATTTCTTTTGTTCTTGATCTATATACATTCAAAATTAACTCATTTATTCATCAAATCATACAATTCAGTCCACAAACACATATTTGGGCATTTTTACACTTTAGCCCATAAAGTTCCACAATTTTCACAATTTAGTCCCCATTTTATAAAAACACAAATTACACAAAACTTAACAAAACAATGCTTAGCCAAATTACCATAGTACTCGTAGCAGCCCATATTTCACATTTATTTAACATTTCAACCACATAATTTGTACTTTTCACAATTTAATCCCTAAATAGTATTTTTACCAAAAATCACTTAACAAAATATGATAATCTATCAACAAATATCCATCTTTCATCATCAAACATTTAAAAACATAAACATTCATCAATGGCACTTCACAAAATCAATCAACAAACTCAAAAATTAGGGCATGGGCTAGCTAGTACTTGATGCAACAATCATAGAAATATAAAAATCATCAAAAACCGAACAAAATTCATACCTTAATTAAGAATTAAATATGCCGAACCCTAAATCTTGATGATAGCTTTCTTTTTCTTCAAATTTCGGTGCAAAAAGATGATACATGGCCACCATTTTGTTTTGTTTTAATTTAATTGTACTTAAATCACAAATTACTTAATTGACCTTTGTTTAAACATTAATAGAACATATAATGGATGGCTATTCATGTCAATTCCCACTTTCCATGGTCTATTCACAACATAAGTACTTGACATTTAATTATTCATAGCAAATAAGCACTTAAACAATTAGAATGCAACTTTTGCGTTTTACACGATTTAGTCCTTTTATCAAATCAGACATCCAATTGATAAAATTAAATCACGAAACTTTCACACATATATAATCACATGCTATAAACACCAAAAATAATATTAAAATAATTTTCTAACCCCAGATTTGTGGTTCTGAAACCACTGTTCTAATTTAGCTAAAATCGGGCTGTTACAACTCTTCCCCTTAGGGATTTTCGTCCCCGAAAATCTTACTAGTGAATAGGTTAGGGTATTGATTTCTCATAGCATCCTTGGGTTCGCACGTAGATTTTTCAACCCGTTTCGATGCCCTAATACTTTCACTAATGCAATTCTTTTATTTCTCAACTCTTTGATTTCATGAGCTAGAATTTGAATCGGTTCTTCAACATATGACATATCTGATTGAATTTCAATCTTAGTTGGGGAAATGACATGTGAAGGGTCAGATTGATATCGTCGAAGCATCGAAACATGAAATACATTATGTATTTTCTTTAACTTAGACGGTAAAGATAGTCGATAAGTAACTGATCCGACTCGTTCAATAATCTCATACGGTCCGATGATCGCGGACTCAATTTCCCTTTTTGACCAAATCGATATTCTTTTTCCACTGCGACACTTTCAGAAACACTCTATCCTCGATTTGAAACTCAATATCTTTCCATTTCAAGTCTACATAAGATTTCTGTCGATTCGGTGCTGCTTTCAAACTATCGCGAATTACTTTCACTATTTCTTCTGTTCCCCTGATCAGATAAACTCCGTGAATCTTATTCTAGCTTAGCTTAGTCCAGTACAACGGTGTTCGACATTTACGACCTTATAGAGCTTCGTATGGTGCCATCTTTATACTTGATTGAAAGCTATTATTGTAAGTAAATTCAATCAATGGTAGGTATTTCTCTCAGCTACCTTCAAGCTCAACAATGCAACAACTCAACATATCTTCAAGTATCGGAATAACTCGCTCGGATCGGTGAAATGCAATCTTAAATTGCAGCTTTGTACCTAAAGCTTCTTGAAATATCTTCTAAAATCGTGATGTGAACCTCGGATTTCTATCTGAAACAATAGATAGTGATACTCTGTGTAATCGAACATCTCTGAGATATAAGCTCAGCTAATTTATCAAGTGAAAAATCAGTACGTATAGGAATGAAATGCGCAGATTTTGTTAATCTGTCAGCAACCACCCAGATTGCATCTTTCTTCCTTAGAGTTAAGGTTAAACCCGAAACAAAATCCATAGTTACTCTGTCCCATTTTCACTCAGGAATCATTATAGGCTGTAATAAACCTGACGGCACTTGATGCTCAGCTTTGACTTGCTGACAAATCAAACATTTCGAAACAAATTCTGAGATATCATGTTTCATGCCATGCCACCAATAAAATTGTTTCAAATCATTATACATTTTCGTACTTCCTGGGTGTACGGATAAACAATTACTATGTGCTTCATTCAGAATCATCTGAATCAACTCAGAATTTCTCGGAACACATATTCGATCCCTGAATCACAAACAATCATCAGAATCAATTTGAAACTCTAAATCTGAAATTTACTCACACTGAACCTGTTTTACTTGTAGTTCATTATCAAGCTTTTGAAATATACTGTATAAACAATGGTCTAGCTTTCAACTCAGCTACTAACGAACCATCGTCGGACAATGCTTCAAAGCACGTAAAGTAAACAAGGACTTTTGAGTTAAAGTATCAGCAACTACGTTCGCTTTCCCTAGATGATAGTCAATCACTAATTCATAGTCTTTTAGCAATTCTAACCGTCTTCGCTATCGTAAATTCAATTATTTCTGAGTCATCAGATATTTCAAACTTTTGTTATCAGTATAAATATGACACTTCTCACCAAACAAATAATGACGCCAGATTTTCAATGCGAAAACTATCGCGGCTAACTCAAGATCGTGCGTCAGATAATTCTTTTCGTGTGGTTTCAACTGTCTCAAGGCATAAGCTACAACTTTGCCTTCCTGCATCAAAACACAACCCCGACCATTCAACGATGCATCACTGAACACTACAAACTCTTTACCTGATTCAGGATGAACTAACACTGGTGCCTTTGCCAATAAAGCTTTCAACTGATCGAAACTTTTCTGACATTTATCTGATCACTCAAACTTAACATCTTTTTAAAGCAATTTCATCATTGGAGTTGCAATAATCGAAAAGCCTTTTACAAACCGTCTATAATATCCTGCTAGTCCCAGAAAATTGTAACGCCCCAAAAACCCTTAATTTTTATTTTTGTATGTTGTTTGTGACAAAATCTGTATGTCTGCTTTAGTGGTTAAGTGTCCTGGGAAGTGTCTGAGAGGTCCCAAGTTCAAGCCTTATCTTGGGCAAAAACTTTGTTTTTATTGAATAAACCCCTATCTTTAGACAATAGGCTTATAAATAAATGTTGGTAAAACATGTTAGAATGGGTCTGCTGATCTAATGGTTAAGTGGAGTGTTAATGTTGCAAGGGGTCTAGAGTTCAAATCTCTGCGTGATCAAGGGGATTTATTTTTGTGCTTGTCCCGTGTACGAGTTTGAGGTATAATGGAATACTAAGTGGTTGAGGGATAAGGACATAGTAGTCGATTTTAAGGAGGAAAATGAGGGATTAGATTTTGTTTATTGTTATCTTTTTAAAAACATTTTGGTTTCCATACCTTCCCAAAATTATTTTGACGCTAGTTTTTCTTTTCCCGAAAGCCTGCCATTTTTTTTTTATTTTTCTTTTTCCCTTTTGGCCGAATATTGCTGTGAGGATGCTGCTAATGTTTTTTCTCCTCTTCGATCTTCTTTTCTTTTTATTTGATCTCTTGGTTCCACCGATTCCCTTCATCCCTTTGTGTTGTCGATTTTTCTGTTTCCTAATCCTCTTCTTATTGCCGCGACTGGTCACCTTTGTGTAGTTCTTGCATTATTTGTAACATCCCGAATTAGGGCCTAGTCAGAATAGTGGTTTTGAGACCACGAATCCAAAGTAGAAATAATTATTTTATGATTATTATAAGGTCTATGGTATGTTTACATGCTTGTGTGAAAATTTCATGAAGAAATTATATGTCTAAAGTGCTCGATTAGACTTTAAGGACTAAATTGAATAAATTACAAAATATGAGTTCTAGAAGTTTTTAGTATAGAATTGACTTGGATTTTTAATTAGAGGGTCTTAAATAGAAATTTGACCAAGTTCTAAAATTTTGGACAAAAATGGGCTTGGATGGATAAAATTTCAAAGAAAGGCTAAAAGGGCATTTTGGTAAAATACCTTAATTAATGAATAAAGACAAAATAACATGAAATAAGCTATCATCTTCTTCAATTTTTTTCTCCATGGCCGAGTGTAGCAAGGGAACACCATGGCTAGGGTTTGTTCATCTTCCAAGCTTCATAGTAAGTCCGTTCCAGTCCCATTTTTCATGTTCTTTACATTTTTGGAATCCCGGTAACTCGATTAAGCTAATTCTACCATTAATTCGAGCTAGGGTTTATATTTTGAAAATTACCCATAGGTGAAAAGTGTGTATTTTGATGTTTTATGAAAGAATATGAATTTTAGAATTATGTTAAACAACTTTTGCTAAGCGGTTTTCAGTAAAAACGAGTAAAATGACATAATCGGTAAAAATTATTATTGTTTATAAGGGCATGTTAGGGCAAGAAACTGATGTTTCTATAAAGGGAAAAATGTTCAGCATGTCATAAAACATAAGAAAAAGGAATAAAGTTTAATTTACGAGCATTGGGGCAAAAGTGAAAATATGTGAAAGTTTAGGGGTCAAAGTACAAAATTGTAAAAATATGATTTTTTTTGGACTCATATGAATAATGTGACTAATTAGTAGGCTAAATGTGATATAGATCAAGGAAATCGAGATTCGGGCTTAAATCGGGAAAATACAAGGTTATGGACTAAAATGGTAAATTACCGTTTCTGAATCCGAGGTAAGTTGGTGTGTTAATAATAATGCAATAATATCGTAATGTATGTTTGAAACCTAAATTGTGGTATTAAATTGATATTTTCTGAATTACATGTTTAGTATATTAGGTTGGTGAATTGATTTAATAATATGTTTATGATAAAAGGTGACATAGGTGACAAGGAAAAATGGGTTGAAATGTTGTGCTTAAAGATGTTTTCTATGACTATGGTTATTATGTGAAATGGAAAGTTTATATGTAAATAATGTATTTATTTTACTTGTTCAATAATTATTTTGCTAGATATTATGGAAGTCATTGGGTGATAACTATAATATGAAAATGTATGGAATGTGAAATTCTCAATTGAACCTTCGGAAAACCGAGAGATACTGACAATATGTAGCTAGGTAACACAAGTGATAAGGGACCTTCACCGTGTGCACAAGAAAGCTACAAGATGGCAAAATTTGATATGTAGCTAGGCCACATGGATGATAAGGGACTTTCACCATGTGTGCAAGAAAGCTACGGGATAATAATTTCATATGTAACTAGGTCACATGTGTAATACTGTATGTATACCACGTGTACAAGAAAGTTACGGGTTATGAGTAGCTAGGTCACATGAGTGGTTCCTAGTGTTCGATGCCATGTAGACAAGAAAGCTATGAGATGGAATGGCTAGGTCACATGGGTGATAAGGGACCTTAACCATGTCTACAAGAAAGCCTAATTATGTGTAGGTGGAGCTATGTGCTGAGACCATCGAGTATCGGGCGTTTTTCGAAGGGGTTCAATGAGATAACTTACTAATAGTGATTGGTGCTATCATGTTATGAATAAGTGCAGGTGTGAATGTGACCAATTGAGGAATGTGGCAAATGTACGTGTGAGTAAGTGTTTGTGTGAACAAGGGTGCATGTGTGTATGTGCATAATGTGTTTGATATGTGATACGTGATTGAAATTGAGGTAAGGCTGATATATCGTAAGCGCTACTATAAATACTCGTAAATATTGGTGATGATTATTCATTTTTATGGCTAGCATTGAACATGCTTGGTGTTATGTGTGCATATATGATAGTAATATAAAGAAAACATGGGAGAGTAAAATTTTCAGTAAAATAGATTGAAATATTAGCTTTTACATGAATTTGAAAAATCACCATAAATATTATAAATTGAATTATAAGTTTTATGAGATATTTATTTAAAGCTTATTGAGTCTATTTTCATATAAAAGAAACAGAGCAAACAAAAGATTTGTATATTTTTAGATATTTAAATTTTTGTGAGACTGGTTCAGAATAATTATGTGATCCCCTGTTTTGCCTTGGAAAACTCATTATAAATTGTAACAAAATAATTATGGGATATAGGGTATATTCTTGAAATCCTTAATGAGTCTATTTTCAAATGAAATAAATTATAATATCATTTGAATTCTATACAAGGAGAAAATTGATTCGTAGTGAAAAGTGGTTAGAACAGTTGAACAGTGAAATAGGGTAAATTAAATGAATAAACAGTACTTATTGGATAAACCAAAAATTCTGAAAATTTTATGGTAAGAAGATAAATGAGTCTCGTTTTATGAAAAATTAACGGATCTTAATTTGGAGTTTTTAAGCTCCAGATATAAATAATTTAATGACTATGACTCGAGAAAACAACTTAACTAGAATTTGAATAAATAGAAAGAATATGAAAATAGTATGTTATCGCATTGCTTATAATTTTCATGCGAGCTTACTAAGCGTAAAGCTTACTCCCTCCTTTCCATTTCTTTTAGTTTTGTCAGGTCAGCTCAGGGTTGGAGATTGTCAGAGGCAGCATCACACTATCGAGCCATTATCTTTGGAGTATTGGCATATGTATGTTAAATGTTTTGAAGTGAGTGGCATGTATAGGGACTTAATTTTTCTATGATGGATGTTGTTCTAATTAGTGAAATGTATTGGCTTATATTGATTTGTTGATTATAGCCATGAGATGTGGCTTATGATGATTTTAGCTTGTAAGCCTATTTGGCCATGGTATGTGTTAATGTCATATTATGTGGTATAAGTGATTAAACAGATAACAAGGTCAAATGTATGTGTGTGCATATAAAGATGACAAAAAGGCTTGGAAGTTAGCCTAAGTCTTTACCATACGGGTAGAGATACAGCCGTGTGGAGGACACGGCCTTTGGCCATGGATGTGTAACATCCTGAAAAGGGCCTATGCATTTTCGGTTTAATTGTACGAAATGACATGTCTTATGTGTTATGAATGGATTTTGAATATTTTTGGAAACCTGGAAATGTATGGAAATGTTAAGTTTAAAGTGGACATTTTTGGAAACTAGGAAATGTAAGGAAATGATTTAGAAATGATTCAAAAGAGGAAAGCGAACATTTTTGGAAACTTGGAAATGTAAGGAAATGTCAAGTTTAAAGAGGCAAACGAAAATTTTTGGAAACATAGAAATGACTTAGAAATGTCGAGTTTTAAAGTTTAAAAGAGGAAATTAAGGCAAGGTGGCCTTAAGAGAAAAAGTATGTGAAATTTGACACGTAAACAGGCTTGGAAAAGTGGCCTGGAGATGCCACTTAGGGTCTCTGGAAATGGCGCTACATGCAAGGGGATTGGGCCTAAGTTCGAGTCACAGGGAAAGCAAATAAAAGAAATTTTATTTTGCTTCCAGAAGAAGTGAGGTGGACGGCACAAGGTGTTTAAAAAGAAGAGTTTTATTCTCTTTAAATTTCGGCTAATAAAGGGATAAATAATAGATTTATTTTAGATTTTTTTTCAAGGAGATAATAAGGGATTGTTCTTTAAATTTTAAACTAAGGGATAATGATAAGGAAGAGTGGTGGCCAAGCAAACAATTCTTGGCCTAGTAATTTCGGCACAAGGAGGAGAAATAGGCCATTCATTCATTCTCCTTCTCTATTCTCTCTGCCGAAATTCTCCTAGCAAAAATCCCCTCTTCTCTTTTCTTTCTCCAAGCCGAAAATACATCTTGTGTTCTAGCCAAAACTTCTCCATTAAGTGCTGATTCTTTCTGAGCCTAATATCCTACTCTTTTTATCTTGAAGCCGAGTACATAAGTGACCAACTAGTCTCCAAGTAATCATAGCCGAATCTTTGAAGGGCTTCAAATAAAGGTGCTGTCGATTTCTTCAGTAAAGGTAAGAGTAAGATTGGTTTTTATTCTTTCCTTTAAGGACTTGTCGAAATTTCAAAGACTAATCCTTATTATTGATTTTGGCCGAAATATGGAAGGATCTTTCAGGGTTATCAGAGTAGTCGACTAAAAGGAGGATTTATTTTGGTATTTAAAGCTTCAAGGTAAGAAACTATAAGATTTGGCCAAAGGCCATTCATTATGTTTAATGTTAGATTAAACTCTAACATGTGTCTGTAGGGTTTTCGACAACAGTAAGGAAGCAAGGATCCAATTCGGGATTTAAGATTTGGAGGGTAAACACATAGGTATGTTCGGCTAAGGCCTGTTTTGATAACTAGATCTATTTCATAATCGTTTGAAAAGCCGAAACTAATTTGTTTAAGTGATTCAATGCTTGGTCGAATGCAAGAAGAGTATAGCAGAGATTTTGGGACTTGATTCTTAAGTCAATCGGCAACAAGGTAAGTTTTAGTATACTAATCCTACTAGGATCTGGATTTATGGCCGAATGGCTTTTTATTAAATTAGTAAGTGATTAATCAAATGTAGGGATTAAGGATCTAAGCGGTAGATCGATTACGAGATCTCAAGGAATTTGCTAAGTTTAATCGGATGTGTACCCCTACACTAATTCTTAATAAGTTTTATGGCTATGTCTAATTAAAATATGTGATATTAAGAATAAGAAAGTGGCTAAGGTACTATGTTATGGTACTAAGTACTCAGGTACGTTTCCTACTCCTACTAGGAATATGAAATATGTTATTTGTAACATGAGAATAAGAATGTGAACTCTGGCATATTAATGCATATTACAAAATGGGGCATATGGGTTATTGAAAGGGGAAGTGAATGTGGTGACCTAAGACCACGAACACGGTGACCTAAGACCGTGGTATCTGAATGTGGTGACCTAAGACCATAGTAATCTGAATGCGGTGACCTAAGACCGCGATATCTGAATGTGGTGACCTAAGACCACAAATGCGGTGACGTAAGACCGCGATATGGAGTGTAGCGGAAGGAGGGTCGACTTAGTAGTCCCCACGATTGTACAAGGGTTGGTACGGGGAGTGTAGCGGATGGCTTATTAGGTTTGGGTTTGGGAATGCATCATAATTTGTATGCTATGATATGAATGTGTAATATTTGTTATGCCTGATTCTATTATGATTTAGTGTTGTGTACACATTGAGTCTGTTGACTCACCCCGTTGAGGACCATTTTGTGTGATGAGCAATGAATGGACCGGGGACGGCAGAACTTGTGGTGGCCATGCTCAACATGAAGTTTTTATTTTTATGGACTATTAATTTTTAAGTACTCCGAATTATTTGGATTTACTTGATGTAATAAGGCCATAAGGCCATAGTGCACTATTTTATTTTTGTTTTTATTTATTATGTTACGAAATTTTTATTAAGTTAAAGATTAAGTAATTTACTTTAAATGTATTCTATATGTTTTTATCACCTAAAATATAAAAGGGTTTTCATTATAAAACGATTTTGTTTTCTACTCGAGCCCAACCCAAAACAATATTTCTTTCAAAACACACTATTTTCCCAAAGTAACAAAATAACTTTGAACCGGTTTACTTGAGGAACATACCAAATCTGGTCAAAGCTCGTGGGCTGGGTTTGGGGTGTTTCAGGACGTGTGCCTTGGCCGTGTGCCCTTAAACGGTTGCTGACGTCAAAATCAGAGAGTTACACGGGCGTGTGACTCTCCAAAACAAGAAAACTGGTTAAGTTGCCCAAATATTTTCAAAGTTCTTAGTTTAGTCCCGAACCACCCTGATGTATGTTATAGGCTTCGAAGGCCTGTATAAGGGATGATATGCATGTGTTTGAAAAGTTTTAATTTTGGGTGAAATTTGGTAACCCAGTTTTGTACGATTGTGAATGTTTAAGTCTAGTAACGCCTCAAACCCTGTCTCAGAGTTGGACACGGGTGAGGGGTGTTACATTATTGGTAAGTTTCTTAAATATGGTGTAATGTGGTTATGGATTTTTGGTAATCAATCGACTGTGTCTTTAATGAAGGTTAAGAGTGGGAGCATTCGGCTATCGTTGGAGTGTTATGGTTCCGCTATTACTCGTTTGGTAGGTAAGGTGGTTGTGATTTGATTTAATTTAGGGAAAAGCTTTTCTTCTTTCTTGGTTGGGGTATAAATCATTGTCATGTTAGTGGTTTTTTTTATAGTGGTTAGCAGAAAATATTAGGAGGGGTGATCCATCTCGTGGACTCGTAATTGGGAGGGTTGTTCGATTTTGGAAGGTAAATAATGATTGGATTGAATGATTTACTGTCAATGCTTTAGTTTGAACTAACTGCGATTTAAATTGACTGTGGGGTTTGGTTGTGGATCATAGGTGCTGGTGGTTTCAGAAGCGGTTTTAAGTCACAAACGAACCGGTTGTGTAAACACAATCGCTATTATGGAAATCGACAAAAGCCAGAATAAGTGAATGTCGACGCTACACGGGTGTGCGCTCACCTGTGTGGTAGACCGTGTGGCTAAACATGGGTGTGTGATCGACGAGGCTGGCCATGTGCGATTTCATGGGCTGGGCCGAACTGGGCCGTGTGGGCCCCACCGGTATGTGAGCCCCACATGAGCAAACCACACGGGTGTGTGGAAATGGTTAGGCCAGGCCGTACATTTCACACGGCCAAGGCCATTATGGGCGGTGTGGGCCACATGGGTGTGTGGGCCCACATGGGCTAGCAACATGGGCTCATGGGCCCATTTTCACTGTTTGACTGCTAAGGTTGCACGGGTCGGTAAGCTTACTTAGACTCCTAATTGACTAAATGACTGTTATGCCCCTGTTTGATATATTTATATATACGTACATGTAAGGCTATATTTTAGCATGCTATGTAGACTGTACTGAATACATACACGATACTATGATATGACATGACATGACATGGTTGCATGATGCATTCCATGGGGATGGGTTATTATTGATTGGTGGAAGTGTACTGAAAGGCTTCGAGCCTAAATTACTGGTAGCCCAGCTGCATATCATTGTATAGTGCCGTATTCGGTACTCGCTGGAGTGTAGGGATGGGTGGGTTGATTATATCCCCACATGGAGTGTAGGGTTGGACGGAGATGGAGTGTAGAGGCTAGATGGGTAAAACTTGTATGTTACTGCACTGATTAATGTTACTGTTATGGGCCAAGGCCCAAGCACATGACTATTCTGTACTGAGATGGGCCAAAGCCCAAACTGAAATTGTCCCTGATACTGCAAAGGGGCTTAGGCCTAGACTGTGTTTGTTTTCTGTTTGTTTGCTATTATGGGATTACACACTGAGTTTTTGTAAACTCACCCATCTGTTTTAACTGTACAGGTAATACCCAGTCATAGGTGGATCGGTGTAACGGAGGACTCCGCGGTGGGCACACGACCCATCTAATCCGATTTAGTATTTTATTATTTCAACTTAACTTTTAGGGTATTTTATTATAATAAGGGCCTTTGGATTTATATTTTTAATTTGGGATTTTATTATTGTTTGGTTTATAACTGCTAGCATTAGGAAAAGCCGCGAGTTTTTAGAAAGATAAATGTTTTATCAAAATCTCCTCAAATACACAATTGGTTTAAAAGCTTCCGCAATAAATGATGCTTTGAAAATTAATAACGTTTTTAAGTGAATAACTTTTCAATGATTCACGCTTTGAAAATGAACGACCCATTTTTTTTTTTAGATTCATCATTGAATAACACAGAGTGATTAAATAGAAAGGAGGATTGCAACGACAACATATTTTATGAAAAACACTTCAATGTGACATCGCCAAATTTGGCCATAACGTCCAAGCTGGGTTTGGGCTGTTACAAAAACTGCAGACTTTAGAAACATTTCTCGGAGGCTTCCAATCTATAATCGAAAATATCTTACTCGAATCAACCCAGATACCATCAGCTGAAATAATATGTCCTAGAAATCCAACCTCTCATAGCCAAAGCTCACATTTGCTAAACTTTGCAAACAACTGTTTATCTCTCAAAGTTTGTAGCACAATTCTCAAATGCTCGACATGTTCAGATTCATCACAAGAGTAAATCAAGATATCATCAATAAACACAACTACGAATCAGTCTAAATACTGCCTAAAAATCTGATTCATCAGGTCCATAAAAACATCTGTGCATTCGTTAGTCCGAAAGCATAACCAAAAATTCATAATGTTCATACCTTGTTCTAAATGTCGTTTTTGGCACATCAGATTTTGTAACTCGCAACTGGTAATAACCCGATCTCAAATTGATTTTTGAAAATACTGTTGCCCCTTTCAACTGATCAAACAAATCTTCTATTCGTGGCAAAGGGTATTTATTCTTGATCGTCACTTTGTTGAGCTGTCGAGAGTTTATACACATTCTCATCATGCCATATTTCTTTTTCACAAACAATACCGGTGCACCCTAGGGAGAGAAACTCGATCTAGCAAAACCTTTATCTGTCAACTCTTGCAAATGAGCTTTCAATTCTTTTAACTTTGTTGGGGCCATTCTGTATGGAGCTATTGATATCGGCATTGTCCCCGGTACTAATTCAATACCAAATTCAACTTCTTTAATAGGTGGTAAACCCGGTAACTCTTCGGGAAATACATCTGGATACTCACACACAAATGGTACTAATTCAATCTTTGTTTCTGTTACTTTCGTATCAAGTAGATAGGCAAGATAAGCTTCAAACCCTTTTCTCACAAATCTTTAAGCTAACATAGACGAGATCACAACTGGCATACTGTTCAGATCATCAGATTTAATTCTAATAATCTCATTACTTTTACACTTAAATTTAATTGTCTTTCATCTACAATTCACTATAGCACTATGCATATTTAGCCAATCCATACCCAAAATCACATCAAATTCATCGAATGGCAACAACATCACATTAGCCTGAAAACAGAAATCTCAATGCTTTAACGGACAATTCCTGCAGACTTTGTCAACCAAAACACATTTGCCTAAGGGGTTCGATACTTTAATCACAAATTCAGTAGACTCTACAGGCAAAGTCATACTGAATACTAAAGTCATGCATATATGAGAATGAGTTGATCTTGGATATATCAATGCAATCACATTAGTATCATATAGAGTGAAAGTACCGGTGATAACATCTGGAGAGGATGCCTCCTCCCTTGCACGGATAGCATAGGCTCGGGCAGGTACTCGTGCCTCAGACTTCACAGTAGAGTCTTTTGTCGCTTTTTGACTACCACTCACATTACCAGCATATCTGGGTTGCCTCCCTCTAATTGCATTATCACTCAGCTTCATACTCTGAGGGTTATCTTTTTCAGCTAACTTTGGGCAATCTCTTATAAATGATCTAACGATCCACATTTAAAACAAGCCCGATCATTCAATCTACAATCACCAAAATGCCATTTTTCACATTGTTTACATTCAGGTCAATTTGGTTTTGCACTCCCGACACTAGCTATCGAGATAGCCGGAGCTTTAAAGCTCGAATGTTGCCTTTCACGATCTTTGTTTGAATGTCCCACTGATGCATTAGAATGATTAAACGAGTTTCAAAATTTCTTCGATGAAGATTGATACGACTTACTCATTGATCTTGTTCTCGAGTCTTTAGCTTCTAAATCTGCCTTTCTTTTTTCTTTACTAAGATCCTTGGCTTTATAAGCCCTCTCGACTAGAACAAAAAATTCTTTCAACTCTAGAATTTCGACTAGTAATTTTATATCTTCATTCAATCCATCTACAAATCATTTGCACATGATTTCTTCTGTGGAAACATATTCCCGGGCACACTTGCTTAACCGTACAAATTCTCTTTCATATTCTGTCACAATCATGCAGCCCTTTTTTAGCTCCAAAAACTCTTTATGTTTCTGATCAAGGATTCGCTGACTTATTTACTTCTTTCAAAATTTAGATTGAAAAAACTCTCAAGTAACCTGTTCTCTAGGAACCAAAAATATCAACATTTTCCACCAATGGTACACATTATCTCTCAGCAAAGATACAACACATTTAATACACTCATCAGGAGTAAAAGACAATTCATCGAATACTCAGATCATATTTTTGAGCTAGAACTCAACTCTCTCCGCATCATCATCAATGGTAGCCCGAAACTATTCAGTCCTATGTTTACGAATCTTATCTACTGGTGGCTTATTCAATCGTATCGGATCTACAATTTGAGGAATAACAGGAATTTGTTGAGGAATAGGTGGGGGTGGAGGTTGTTGAGCAGCCAGATTCGTTCAAACGAACTCCGTAAACCACTCACTCATCATTTGGAAAAAGGCTCGTTTAGCCTCTCCCTCATGGCTACTAGATATAGGCCTAGAGTCAGATTGCGCTACCCTTTGAGCAGAAGTGGACGCGTTACTCTCTACATCGTCAGCTACAGCTCTTTCGGGATCCATTGCTATACGACAACACAATTTAAGCTATCAGGAATCATCACACTATCGCAGAGTATATATGGCATGTATAGCTAAACTCTCACACATGCTACGTTAGTCTTAGAATCGACTAAACCGTAGCTTTGATACCAATAGATGTAACACCCCTAACCCGTATCCGTCGTCGGAATAGGGTTACGAGGTATTACCTATCAAATCACAACATACAACATACATTTATGCATCCATTCTCAAACACCATTCAATCATAATCACATTGTCCCTTATAATGGCCTACGAGGCCTTAAACATGCTTTAGAAATGGTTCAGGACTAAATCAATAACATATGAAAATTCTCGAAAACTTAGAAAATTTTCAAACATACCAGGGTCGCACGCCTGTGTGAATGGGCAGTGTGCCTCACATGGATCCAGACATGCCTGTGTCCTAGGCCGTGTGAAAACAGGGCATACATACTGACTTAGGTTACATGGCTGACCACATGTCCGTGTGTCTAGCCAGTGTGCCCTACGAAATGGACACACATGCCCATGTGCCAGACCGTGTGCTAGGCCGTGCCAATCCTGTAGGGTATACTGACTTATGAAACACAGCCAAGTCAAATGCTCATGTGCTAGGCCGCGTGCTATTTAGGGAGGTATACTAACTTGTGCCAGGCGGCCGGTCACATGCCCGTGTGTGAGGCCATGTGGAGCATACTGACATCAATTCAATTTCAACACCAGGGGACACACGGCTGTGTAGCATAATCGTGTGTCGCACATGGCTCAGACACACGCCCGTGTCTCTGCCAGTGTGGACAAAAATAGGCCATTTGCAAAGCTAATTTGCCACCCTTTTTGTACATACCTACACAAGCTCAAGTGACATCAATTTAAGACACAAATATGTAACTAAAGTTCATCAATAAATACATAATCATACCATATTCATTTCAATTATTTCAATACTCAATTCCATATCATTTACCTATTCAAATACTTATATCATTAAACATCTATTCACAAGCACTTAATTAACCAAACTAGCAACTTCAATCACACCTTATAGATCAATTTTCAAATTCAAATATAACCATAACCACATTCTTGCCAAATATAATAAAATGAGCCATTACTCATGACTATATATATATACTAAGACATTTACCATTTATAAGCCAAATCTCATCGCCATTATCACAACCAAAACATATCATCATATCACTAGCCTACATGCAATATACCATATTTAAAAAGCATCAAAAGTACCAACAAGTTGATCGATAGTGTGATGATGTTCCTGATAATCCCTGAGTTCGAGCTAGCTTCGATTATCTATAAAACAGGGAAAGAACACACCAAGAAAGCTTTAAAATCTTAGTAAGCCATATACAAATAAAAGTACCACATGAATCAACATCACTTCCATCAATAGGCAAACTATGAGTAAACATATATAAGCTCACAAACCTTTCCCAATGAATACATATTCAATATCATAAGTGAATTTATCAAATACTTTCCTTTTCCAATACTTGTATGAATCTCATACGTACCTGAGTCACTTAACTCATTCAGACATTCTTTCTCGACTTGACTTTGCTCATTGAACCTTTTGGAATTGTTAAGGATACTCGAAAATCACATATAGCTCGTACAATTCCATATCCCAGATATGGTCTTACATGAAATCAAATAATGATCCCAATGTCCCAGACATGGTCTTACACATAACCACATATTGTTAATCCTAATGTCATGACAATCGTATCCTATACTTTTACTAAGGTTCGTACGAGACTTTCGGATATTGTAACCCTGTCGATTCTTGTTTGTATTTAATCATTCAACATTCATAGCAGTTTAATGACAATTAAACATATATAATTCAATTTAAAGACATTTATTTGCATATGAACTTACATTGTATTCGGGATAAACGGACTGGATCGACTATTCAATAACCTTTGATTTTCCCCGATCTAAATCCGATTTCTTTTGTTCTTGATCTATATACATTCAAAATTAACTCATTTATTCATCAAATCAGACAATTCAGTCCACAAACACATATTTGGGCATTTTTACACTTTAGCCCCTAAAGTTCCGCAATTTTTACAATTTAGTCCCTATTTTATAAAAATACAAATTACACAAAATTTATAAAAACACATGCTTAGCCGAATTACCATAGTACCCCTAGCAGCCCATATTTCACATTTATTTCACATTTCAACCACATAATTTGTACTTTTCACAATTTAATCCCTAAATAGTATTTTTACCAAAAATCACTTAACAAAATATGATAATCTATCAACAAATATCCATCTTTCATCATCAAACATTTAAAAACATAAACATTCATCAATGGCACTTCACAAAATCAATCAACAAACTCAAAAATTAGGGCATGGGCTAGCTAGTACTTGATGCAACAATCATAGAAATATAAAAATCATCAAAAACCGAACAAAATTCATACCTTAATTAAGAATTAAATATGCCGAACCCTAAATCTTGATGATAGCTTTCTTTTTCTTCAAAATTTGGTGCAAAAAGATGATAAATGGCCACCATTTTGTTTTGTTTTAATTTAATTATACTTAAATCACAAATTACTTAATTAACCTTTGTTTAAACATTAATAAAACATATAACGGATGGCTATTCATGTCAATTCCCACTATCTATGGTCTATTCACAACATAAGGACTTAAAATTTAATTATTCATAGCAAATAAGCACTTAAACAATTAGAATGCAACTTTTGCATTTTACGCGATTTAGTCCTTTTATCAAATTAGACATCCAATCGATAAAATTAAATGAAAAAACTTTCACACATATATAATCACATGTTATAAACACAAAAAATAATATTAAAATAATTTTCTAACCTGAAATTTGTTGTTCCAAAACCACTGTTCTGATTTAGCTAAAACTGGGCTGTTACAGTTGTGGATTGTCTTATATATATACCGATCATATATCCGACAACGTACGACGATTACTGAGTCCCGTTTGAACCATAGGAATTTGTAGGATACAAATGAAATGTCATTAGGTTTTACATGATTCGGGTGCTGGTCTTAAACATCCTACCGATGACTGAGGTTTGACATGTGTTGCGGGTACTCCACAACTTGTATGAGCAGCATCGTGTAGCTACGTTTTGACCTACAACTTGTGTGAGCATACATGTACAGGATTTGATGGATTACAGTTATATGAGTTAGCACACTATGTATGAGCTATCCTGGGTATCCAACAGTATTCTAAATGGTTCAACGGGCATGATTTAGAAAGAGGATGGTATGAGTTCGATATGAACTAAGACATGGACACATGTGAATTTCATTGAAATGGTAATACTTGGTATATTGTGAGTTGAAATGGATGATATATGCATGTGATACATGATTAAGTGTTGTGCTCATCCATGATTATGATTCCTTTGTTATATGCGTAAATGGCTAACATGTTTGGTATACATGCTTAAGCTTTGGCCAAGTTGTGGTTGGATTATGCCATGTTAACTTACCTATTATGTGATTAAATGGTAAGTTGTGTTTTATTTTATACAAACTTACTAAGCAATTATGCTTACTCTGTGTTATTTTTCGTGTTTTATAATGAATTGAAGCTTGTTGGTTGGAAGCTTGTCGGAGTTATATCACACTATCCATCGACTATATCGGTACTTTTAGATGTTTCTAAGTTTGGTTATAATGGCATGTATAGGTATTTTGGTTGATAAAGTAGCCATTGGTCTTGACTTGTGTTTATGACATTTTGAGTGATGATATGGATTTAGTTATGGCATGTATATATTTGGCCTTTAAGTGGTTGATGTTTTGGATTATTATGGTTGAATGATTGAAGATGAAATGGTAACTTAAAATGCATGTATAAATGGTCTTGTGATATGTTCAAATATGGTGTTTTGCTACTTTTGTTATAAATGTCATGAATGGCTATAAGTGCTAGTTGTTGAATGGTACATTTGGTACCTTTTGGTATGGAATTGATATGTAAATCAAATGTTACGTTTTGGTATAAACTTAGCTAAAGGTTAGTTGGACATTTGGCCAAATTGTGTTTATAAGTGTACATGTTTGATTATTGAGATTGAGGTGGCCTTTGGGAATATTGGTTGTACGCAAATGCATCATATTTGATTAGCTTGATTATTTATGGTTTTGATGCATTTTTATGGCTTTTTAAATCATGCAAAAGTGATTGTAGGTACATGTATGAATGGGTAAGAAAAACGGCTTGGAAATGACCTATTTTTCATCCACATGGGTAGAGACACGGGCATGTGCCTCAGCTGTGTGTGACACACGGCCTAGTGACACGACCATGTGTCCCCTGTAGCTTTCAAAAGGTTGCAAGTCCGGCTGTTACACGACCTAGCACATGGCTTGACACACGGGCGTGTGAGGTTACTTAGAAGGGTACACGACCTGGCACACGAGCATTTGGCTTGGCCGTGTAACCCAAGTCAGTGAGTTACACGAGTTGGGACACGGTCATGTGTCCCTACTTTGGATACCTACACGGCCTAGCCACACGACCGTGTGACCCTTGCAATTTAGAAAATTTTCATTGGTTTCTGAAATATTCTATAAGTTTCTGATTTAGTCCCAACTTGATTCCAAAATGTTTTTAGGGCCTCGAGGGCTCATATAATGAACTATATGTATGTTATTGATTTCTTTTGTTATGATTAAAGATATGAATTGAAATGTTTAAAATTTTAATTAGTTTGAATTGTAAACTTTGGTAATGCTCTGTAACCCTGTTCCGACGATGGAGACGGGTTAGTGGTGTTACATCTCAACTCACTAGAACAACATAATGTTGTTGTTGAGTATCCAAGAGACATATAAAATAATAAAAAAAAAAGAAACCAAAAGAGAATTAATCTTGTCAAGGAAATTCAATCCAAGAACAATGTGTTAGAGTATGCTCAAAGACTATTCATGAGATGATTGTAATCACATACTCATTTTACCTTGTTTGTTAATAAAAGACATTGTCATTATTATTTCAGTTTCCTTTTTTTGTGTGTATAAATAATCTGATTGATAATAAAGTCCTGAGAATAATATGATTATTCCTAAAAGGTCATTAGTCAAGTATTATTGTGAACTTGGACAATAATAATGCATTGAAACTAATGTGTAGTTGATTGATGACAAACTATTGTCATTGACATAGGGTTGTTAAAATCAATACATGAGTATGTGTTAGAGAACAACATACTGGATTGACTGCTATGAGTATATTTATTGGACTATTATATAATAGTCACAACATTACTTAAGATCATCATTGTCCCAACATCATGAGTCATATATTTTGATACAGTCAAATGTCTACTGTGACAGGTTTTACTATAAAGACTGATGTTGGTATGCCATGATCTATATAATGGGATATGATTGATTAAGACAGGGTTTGTCCTTCCTACATAATAGGAGTAGTATCTTAGGCCACTTGATGGAGTGAGACTAGAAATGCATGACCATGCTCAGATAAGTTGATATGAGATATCTCACTTATTTGTTTATTGTAGTGTACTCAAAATATCAAGAAATATGATATAGTGCTATACAAGTGTGACTATTCCATGACTTGTGTCCAATCCAGATATAAAGGATAAAAGGATATAATACATGAAAAATTTATCACAGAAAGTTTATTTCGAATCACGGCTTCTTGTAACTTGGGTAGCAATGATGCATTGCTAGATGCCACTCATTGTTTGTAACATTAGAAATGTTCTAGTATTACTACTAATGTAACAAGAGCCTATAGGGTCACACCCTATGGTTGAAGCGAACAGAATCCAAACACAGCTGGTATTGTGTTTAGCTGTTACATGAATTAAATTATTTATTGAATTAATTTAATTTGATAGTTAAATATTGAATGCATTATATGTACAAGTTCTTTGTACACAAATAGAGAATATATTTAAAATTAATATATGAATTTGAGTCATATAAAAATATCAATTGAATATAGTTTACCAAAATTATTAAAATAAATAGTTGTAATAATAATTTCGATTAAAAATAAAAAAATGAAAATTAATATTCTTTCGGAAAGAATATAATGTATTAATACTTTCCATATGTTTATAATGATTTAATACTTTCCATATGTTTCTCTAAAAAGGAAAATGAATAATTCTATTATTTTATGTGATATTAAAGAACAAAGGAATAGAATCCCTGATAGTGTGTATGTTACCAAGTAAAAGAAAAAGAGGTTTTAGCAGCCAATTTTAATGATTCTCTTTGAAAAGTTCAAAGAGAGATTTTTTTATGTTCGTTCTCTAACTGGGTGGACTACGTAGAGGCTAAGACAATTTTTTTGTGTGGCTTGGCGTCGACATTACGCAAGGGAATCATATTAAAAAGGTAGGGAATGCGAAAACTTGAAGGTAGATCTTGAGGGAGAGGTGTGGCAACTAGAAGAGAGTTTTTCCTCTTCTTTGGGTGTTTGAAAGGTGTGTTTTCATGCCTATAACCAGTGGGTATAAATAGACTTCCAAGGAGCTTTAAGCCTGAAATGGCCCAATTTTAGCTGAAAAACACAAGCATGTCGCGCCATAGCTTGTGCATGGTGTGCCACAATGCCTTAAAATCACCCCTTTTGGCTTTAAAATGCTCGTGTCGTGCCATAGCCTATGCATGGTGTGACATGACATGACAATTTCATGTCCCCTTTGCATAAGGGTCGTGTCGTCCATGGCCTCGGTATGTTGCAACACGACCTTGCTTCTAGCCTTTCGAGATGGGTCGAAGTCCTCCGATCATTCATTTTTGTCCCCGATTAGCTTCTCATTGTCCTGTTTTGTCTGAAAACCTATTTTCTCCTAATTCTAACATGCAATTACACAATACTTATCCTAAAATCTCACTACAAATGGAAAATTGAAACTAACTTACAAATTTTAAAAATTTATTAAAGTTCAATGGTTTAACAAATATGTCGTGCTACCAAACTTGTCTGGTAGTTCCTTGAATTTCACCATTGACTTCAATTGTCATTCACGAACATCGTAGGGCTTCGAATCGATGCCATTAGTATCAAGATCTCTCCATTTATCCCTTCTCTTGTATTTCAAACACATATACTCACACAACTTGGAAAATACCTTTGATCAAAGTTGTTAGTGGTTAAATTGAATAAAACATAAAACTCTTTGCTAACTAGTCCCTCACTTTGGGAATCATGGCTGCACTTGAACACTTCTATTTTGCTATTGATTTTTATTATTAGCTTGTTTCATTCGAGATCAATGGTTAACTTAGATGTGTCTAGGAACAACTAACCCAACAAAATGGAGATTTCCTGATCTTCCTCAAAGTCGGGGACTATAAAGTCAACAAGGATTATGAATCCCAGTACCTTAACAAATACATAATCGAGTACATCTTTTGAATTTACCAAAGATCTATTGTCTAATTGTAGTGTTATAAAGGTATTCTTTAGTTCCTCGAGTCTGAGTTTCCTATAGATCGATATGGGCATTAAATTTATGCTAGCTCCTAAATCACAAAGGGCCTTGCTGAAATGTCGATCCCCCATATATATTGGAATCCTGAAACTATTTGGATCTTTCAATTTTGGGGGCATGCTTTTTGTAATCAAAGCGTTACAAAGGCATCAATGTTAATTTTGCTCACCCTTTCACATTTTTTTATGTCGTGCCATGATTTCTTTTAGGTACTTGGCATATTTTGGTATTTTATCAATTAGTTCTACGAGCGGTAAATTGACATTAAGAGATTTAAATAAATTAAGAAAATTTATGAAATCTACCCCGTCGCTCTTTTTCTTGTCCTCTAATATTTTCAAGAATAGTACCTTCATTTTGCTCGGTTTTAAGATTACCGTATTAGACATTCGTTTGGTTATCCCAATTGGCTCAGTTTTCTCGCCCTCCTCCTCCATGGGTTCATCAACCTCTTCAGGAACATTCTCCTCTTCATGGATGGACTCTTTTGGCTTTTCAAGTGCCTTCCCCGATCGCAAGGCGATCACCTTTACATGCTCCTTCTCATCTCTCCAAGGATTGTTTTCCATGTTACTAGGGAGACTTTGATCGCTTTGCTTTTAGAACATTGTCATTAGTTGACTCACTTGATCGCAGAGGCTATCCATTCAAGATTCAAGTCGTCCACATGTAGCTTGGACTTTTTGAATGTTTGTATTCATCGTTTGCATCTCCCCTTCTAATTGATTGAATTGCTGACCACATGCAGCATGGTCATTACGCACGGATCATTGTTGCAATGGTGGAGGTTGGTAAAAGAGAGTTCTCTTGGGTTTGCGGTTAATTTACACCTCTTTGGTTGGCTCCCCACTTGAGGTTTAGATGATCCCTCCAATCGAGGTTATAGGTATTTGAATAAGGATTTAAACCCCTATTACCTATGTAATTTGCTTCTTTCGGTTGGTTTTCAAAATATTTCTCCGCTCTCATCGGCTTGTTGATCGTTTCCAAACAATTAAGCTTCTCTAGGATTTGCTAATATTGGTCATCTTTATTATCTTTGTTTATAGATTTTACTGTAGGAAGATTTGATTTATATTTGAATATTTCATTAGGCCACATGTACGAATTCATAGCCATGTCATATATGATATTGTAGTCTCGTTTGTACGTATGGAACACAATAGATCCTCCGACCGCTTCATCAAATTTGGATTTGATATTATCGTTAAAACCATTGTAAAATATCTAAATTTGGAGCCACGCTTGCAATTCGTGGTGTGGGCACTTCCTCAGTATTGACTTGAAACGTTCCCATGTCTTGTATAAGGATTCACCTTTGTATTGTTTAAAATTGGCGATTTCTCGCTGTAGCATCAGCTAATCGAGAAAAATTTTTTGAGAAATTTTTTCACTAAATTATCCCATGTGGTGATGGAACCTTTTATAATGAGTCTACCCAATCAGTCATGTTATTTCATAAAGAGAACAGAAATATTCAAAGATGTACAGCATCATTGGATGCTTTATTATACTTGAAGGTGTTGAAGAATTGTAAAAATCATTTCAAATGTTGGTTCGGGTCTTCCACCATGTTCCTATTAAATTGCAAGGCGTTCTGGATCACTTGGATCGTAGTTGTCTTTATCTCAAAATTATGAGCATTGATCGTTGACCTTTCGATACTACCTCACACCACATCTAGTGTTGGTAAAGCATATTTGTGCAACGTCCTTTTCTCCTTGGGACTTCTTCCTGGATATTTCCTGGTCGCTCCTGTGGATATTCAAACAATGGATTCTCCTACGATAATTAATTGCCATGGGTGTATTGATATTCATCACTTCACGATTGTAACACCCCTGACCCGTATCCGTCGCCGGACGAGGGTTAAGAGGCATTACCAAATACATCGAAACACTTTACTAACATTTTACAATATCAATCATTCAACATTATTTCATAATGATTCATACACATAAAGTCCCTTTAGAAGGTCTAATGAGACTTTAAACATGCTTTAGATAATGTTCGGGACTAAACTGATCTCGTACAGAAACTTTATAAAACTTAGAAAATTTTCTTTCAGATCAGGACACACGCCCATGTGGCTAGGTTGTGTGCCTCACACGGCCATGCCTTGGGCCATATCTCAGCCTGTGTATAAAACTGACATGAATCACATGGCCTGTCACATGCCCGTGTGTTTGGCCCGCGTGCGATGCTAACTTGAGTCACACGCCCATGTGTCTGGCCCGTGTGTAAGTCTGTCTTGTTCCAATTGGGACAGTGAAGGACACGGTTGAGACACACGCCCTTGTGCTCAACCGTGTGGGCAATTATATGCCGTTTGCAAGGCCAAATTGCCATCCATTATGGGTCATACCTGCAAGCATCAAATTATAACCCAAAAGTAGCCATAACATAACAAAATTTACATCACATATCATGAACTACATCTACACATATCACATTCATTAACAAGCCATATCACATGGCTATATATACATGTCCCAAAATATATCTTACCTATACATGTCATACTTCAATATGTACATTTTCAAAAGGTATCAAAATATAGTTTGATGGCGTAGTGATGATCCTCGACGATCCCTGAGCTCCCAGTAGCTTTGATAATCTATAAACCAATGTAAACTCACACAAAGTAAGTTTTCAAAAGCTTAGTAAGCCATAAATAAATGAACTCATCACATAAAACATTTATAGACCATTTCATTCATATATACTATGGCATAACACAATAGAAATTTTCATACTTCTCATTTGGCTCAATTGTTTTTGACCATTTGCTTACAAACATATCACATTCCATGTAGCTCATTTGATCATAGCATGTAATATCCGGGATTTAGGGGTTATGCGTTGTAACTTAAATATATGTGGCAATGTGCTTGTGTATGGTTAGTATGTGTTTTGGGGGCTTCGGGAACCCTGGGATGTAGGTAGATGCCTTAGAAAAATAGTGGATTTTTAAAGTCTTAAAGGAGAGCTTAGGGAGCTAGGCCTTAAGGAGTTTACTGTGTGGATTAAGACACAAGAAGCTAGCTAGTAAAGTGGCAAGAGAGGCACCACTTAGAACACAGGGGAGTGGCGCCTCAGGGGGTGTGAAGGGGCCTAGGTTCGAGCAGCACAGGTAGCGTTTTGAGCTTTTATTTTTTGGCAAGGAGGTGTAGTTGTAATATCCCGAAATAGGGGTTGCGAGTTTGGTAAATAACTCGAGTGTTAGTGAGCCTTAAGAGTGGTTTTGATGTGTTTTGGAGTTCTTAAAACTCTCGGATTAAAATGGGACACTTTTGGAAATTTTGAAAATTTAGGGTTAAAAGTGGAATTTGGCTGAGGAGGCCTTAAGTAAAAATTTTGTAAACTTTTGGGCATAAAAGTCCAGTAGTAAAGTGGCTTCCGTGTGCCACTTAAGGGGGCGCCAAAACAAGTCGAGAGTTCGAGTCTCTCGTAATGCGGCAAAAGCATTTTTATTTTGAAAAATAATATTTGCTTTGAAGGAGGGCTTAAAACAAATTATTGACGCGACATTAGCATGAATTGAACACTGGCCGAGTGGTTAAGGACTTGGCTTGAGAGCTGCGTCTAAGGGGACTCGCGTTCGAGTCCTAGGAGTCGCACTGGAAGCCTTCTATTTTTGCTTTTAGCGATAAAGCATAGGAGCCAGTAAAGTAAGGCTTAAAAGAAATTCCGACGAGATTATTGCATAAAATGCATAGAGGCTGAATGGCTGGGGCGTGGATATGTCTTCTCCAGGTCTCGGGTTCGAGACCCTGGAGCGCAGCGTGGTTTTGATTTTTTTCTTGCTGACGTGAAGTGGCTGCATGCCGCATGCAGTATGCATGCATGAAAAGAGTTTCTTCTTTTTTTTAAAATTGTTTTGGAAGCATGGGACTTCAAACTTTTATATTATTATTTTTATTATTTATTTTGTTGGTTATTTCAAAGCTGCAAAAGCATGGGTTTAAACCATTATATTCCATTATTTTTGTTTGCTTAGAATTATGGGAAAGTTTATATATTATTATTATATTATGTATTGGAATGGGTAAGGTGATGGAAATTGGTATTTGAATTTAGCAAAAAGAGAGGGGCATGGCCGGCCATGACATAGCAAGCTTGGGCATTAGTCTTTTGTTTATTAAAGAATAGGTATAGGAAATGGTGTAGTATGGGTGAAGGATTAAACTTTGAAATTGTGGAAAGTGATGTTGGAATTAGCAAAAGAGGGAGCATGCTTAGGGGATTCCTTGGCCGGCCTTGTGTTGAGAAAGGATGGCCAAAATTCTTTGCTTTCCTTGCTTTTGGAAGCTTAGCCGAATGTAAAACTCCATAGGTAGCTCTTCTTTTCCCCCATTTTCTTGGATGCATGGCCGAATGAAGCCCTTTGAGACCTTGTTGGTCGGTTTTGTGTAAGCTAAAGGCTTGGCCGAATCATCATCTTCCCAAAGACTAGCCTTTACTCTCTTGTAGCAAAGGAGGTGCCAAATTTGTTTGTAAAGTGTCTAGCTTGATACCGAATGCTGGCCAAGTGGTTCATTCCCAATTCTATGGTCATAACCAATTTGCCTTGGAGACGATTCTTTCAAAGACAATGAGTGGTTTCATAAAGTTGATCTTTAGAGGAGGGTAACGTTGGTGGTAAGTAAATTCTCTCCTAGTAATCAGTTTGGATTTCTTTCTATTAAAGTGCCCAAAATCAAAGGTTAAACCTTGATTTCTAAAGAGGGCCGAATGTACAATAAGCTTTCATAAGTGTTCTTTTGTGTGGCAAGTGTTAGGACTTTAAAAAGGAGACTTTTGGGAGTTGAAGTGCTCAATGGACTTTGTCGAGCAAGGTAAATGGAATTTTGATAACTTCGGGAGTAAATCTACGAGAACAAGTGGTGTTTCGGGATCGAAATAAGCTAGGTAAATGGTTCATGATATTCGGCCTAAGGCCATGTTATTGGTACTAAGTGCGACCGATTTCGGTTATGTGTTCTAGGGGTTAACCGATAGAATTAACAGAAGCTCTCGGGATTTTAGACTTTGTCAGAATCGATAGATCGAATATCGCTTTAATCAGGTGCGTAGTTATCGCACTGTTCTTTTGCTTGATATATGTATTGTAAGTATTATTTTATGTAAATGTATGAGTTGTGCATGTTAGCCGAAATAAAGGCTAAGGTAAGTAATCGAATAATCAAGTTAATGGTTATGATATTAACTTGTCAATGATTTGCGATAATAATTGATTATTGATGAATGTAAAATAAAGTGATGACATGTGATGTATATTGTTCTGAATAACATGTGACTATGATAGATAAAATATACATATTTGTTTCGTACAAAATGTTGCTATGGTACATATACGTACGCATGAGACTTGTGATGTGACTATTGGAGGAAAGGGTGTACACTATGTGAGTGGTTAAATGCTAACCTCGTGCTACATTCGCGATTGATGATCAGTGAACCGATTGATATGTGGATCACTATGTGATCAGTGGCTTGGCCATGACCTTAAGAAATAATTGTGTCAAGGAAAGACATGTGGATCACTTTGTGGATTGGATTTCATATTTATAATCATATGTTTGAAATTGTATATTTAAAGTTTCATATTCCTAATTTTATATATTAATTATATATATGGATTGTGTGGATATAGGCCAAGCCCACATGTGAGGACATGTGTATAACTATGCACTGAGTCTTGGTGACTCACTCTATTTTTCTTAACCCTTTCAGGTGGTACGTAAAGCTTGGACCGGGTTGGAGAGGATAGAAAGGTGGCCATGCAAAAGTGAATTTTCATGCAAAGGAATCTCTTATTTAGTAAATTAAGCATCTATAATTTCAGCATTTTAATTAAGTGTGTATTGTAATAAGGCCCACTAAAGTATTTCAATTCTCTTTTTAAGTATCTTTATTATGCCCTATTATGGATGGATGATTTAAAGGTTGATTGCAAATGGTTTTATTTCCTCAAGTAAAGCTTGAACCCAATATGTTTATAACAAACTTCGATTTTTACTTAGAATATTACAAGTCACGAAAATGTTTTATTAAAGGAAACAAATTTTCAATGGTTTTACTCTTAAGTAAGGATATTTTCAAATGTGTTCCGCAGTGCCATTCCAAATTCGGTCGGAGATAATAGGCCAGGTTTGGGGTGTTACATTTTGGTATCAGAACCTGGTTCAAAACTCGACTTTGAGGTTTTGGGCCCGAAAACAGTTTTCGAAAGTGGGCTTTTCAAAATGTGAACTTCTATTTTGGGCTTGTTCTGGCATGGCACCTGTACCTCAGGCAGAAGTCACACAGTAAGTAAGTACTCTCGACTATTGAGGTATATTGAATATGTGAACTGTATGGGCATAATTGGGCTCGTAGATTAGAAAATTTGGGCTATCGAACCCTAAGACTAGTCTATTCAAAAACAAGTGTATAAGACTTGAAAACTGAAATGATTATAGAGGTGTAGTGAATGAATGTGTCCCTGCTTATGAACGTGTATGTGGCTCCCTGAACTAGAATAGCGAACTTGAACTGAACCTATGTGTGATCGAAAAAACCACTTCGAATATTTTATTCCATAAAATTGTTCGCGGATAATCGATGAAACAAATTTTTAATGCATAAAACTTTCTAAGTCAGATTGTGCGATAAAAGATGAATTCTAGATGACGTGGTTGAGGCAAAATGGCCGTATCGGAACTCGTTAGATCGGGTCAAGGGTTGATAATAAGGTATCACCTCCACCACCAGCCTTTGATAATGAGTAGCAAGATCAGATGAAGGATAATCTTTGTATCGCGAGCGATCTTTGCGAGTTTTAGAGATGGTGGTTGGAGAGGGAGAAATATGAGAGCTCGAAAATTTGTTCCCGAGCGACTTTGAGCTGATAGAGCGGAATTGTTCCGTGATGTATCAGATGTGGCATCCAGTACGATTGAATAATGGTTAGAAATAACCAAGTGAGTTATGGATGCCCTGAGGAAAAAGTTGAAAGAAGGGTGGTGCTACTTCGTGACGAGACGTATCAATGGTGGCTCACGGTTCGAGATAGTGTCACAGCGAAGAAGCCCACTCGGGAGTATGTCAAGATGACATACCAGAATAAGTACGTCAGTACTTATTACATTGATGCTCATAGGAAATGTGTTTTTGGGACTAGTTCAATGGAACAAGTCCATGGCGAAATACAAGGTTAAATTCCTAAGGTTAAGCCAATATGCTCGAGGAATAGTGGCTACAAAACATGAACAATGTGTCCGGTTTAAGGACGGATTAAGGGACGGCCTGAGACTGTTGATAGCTCCTTAACAGGAACGGGAATTTGTTGTGATAGTCGAAAAAGTTAAGATAGATGAAGAGATTAAAAACTCGATGAGATAAAATCTAGATAAGGATATGAACCGTGATAGAAGAAATTTTGGATTGTCTAAATTATCTGAGGGTCTTCGGAAAAGACCGAGGCTTGAAAGTTTTGCTAGTGTGACTAAACCAGCTATGAGAAATCAGGACTGTCCGTGTGCTCAGTGTGGAAGATATCATGTCGGCGAGTGTTGGAACCAGAAATTGAGAATGTTTTAAGTGTAAGACTATAATCAATTGAATATTGTTAAGGTTAGTTATAACCTTGTGTACATGTTGGAATCCTGGTTATAAATATATTGAAAGCCAAATGTGGATAGACTTTCTATCATGAAATGTTACTGAAGTGATAAGTACAAGTGATATGTGGATAGATTTTCTATCATGGAATGTTATTGAAGTGATGAATACAAGTGATATGAATTATATGGTTTATAATTACGGTCACGAACTTGTAATGTGATTCGAGATGGTGATAATATTGTATCGAGCTTTGATGCCTAGAGCTTTGTGCCTGAGTGTATATTTGAGCTTTGATGCCTAGCGAGCTTTGTGTGAGTGTATATTTCAGAGCTTTGATGCCTATGAGCTTTGTCTTGGGTGTATATTTGAGCTTTGATGCCTAGTGAGCTTTTGTGCTTTAGTGTATATTTGAGCTTTAATGCTGCTTGGCTTAAGCTTAATGCGGTGATGTGTTATAATAGAAAACTTATGAATCACTTACAAGATGGAACATGTTTGTTACCATAAGCTAAATGCTCGGATAAGTGCAAGTCTTTCGTACTTACAAGGAATAAGGAAAGTTGGTATATTCTCATTTGAACTAAGTAAGATGTGGTATAGTTCAAGCTTCGATAAGAATGTTAATATGTGCAATTGATCTTACCATTGATGTGTATGATTTCCATAATGGAATCTAAGCTTGAATATGCTTGTGAAAGAAGTGGCCACATGTAAGAATACTAAATGTGAAAGAGGTTGGATATGTTTGCATATGTGTATAATTGAATATGTGTGATTGATATATGGTGAATTGAAATGTACGGATGTTCATTCATAAGTAATTTCGAGGACGAAATTATTTTTAAGGGGTAGAATTGTAATATCCCGAAATAGGGTTTGCGAGTTTGGTAAATAACTCGAGTGTTAGTGAGCCTCAAGAGTGGTTTTGATGTGTTTTGGAGTTCCTAAAACTCTCGGATTAAAATGGGACACTTTTGGAAATTTTGAAAATTTAGGGTTAAAAGTGGAATTTGGTGAGAGGCCTTAAGTAAAAATTTTGTAAAGTTTTGGACATGAAAGTCCAGTAGTAAAGTGGCTTCAGTGTGCCACTTAAGGGTCGGCGCCAAAACAAGTCAGAGTTCGAGTCTAGGTAATGCGGCAAAAGCATTTTTATTTTGAAAAAGCGCTGCTTTGAAGGAGGGCTTAAACACAAATTATTGACGTGACATTAGCATGAATTGAACACGCCGAGTGGTTAAGGACTTGGCTTGAGAGAGCTGCGTCTAAGGGGACTCGCGTTCGAGTCTTGGGAGTCGACCGAAGCCTTCTATTTTTGCTTCTAGCGATAAAGCATAGGAGCAGTGAAGTAAGGCTTAAAAGAAATTCGACGAGATTATTGCATGAAATGCATAGAGGCTAAAATGGTGGGCGTGGATATGTCTTCTCGGTCTCGGGTTCGAGACACCTGAGGCGCGGCGTGGTTTGATTTTTTCTTCTGTCGACGTGAAGTGGCGTGCATGTCGCATGCGACATGCATGCATGAAAAAAGAGTTTCTTCTTTTTTTAAAAATTGTTTTGGAAGCATGGGACTTCAAACTTTTATATTATTGTTTTTATTATTTATTTTGTTGGTTATTTCAAAGTTTTGCAAAAGCATGGGTTTAAACCATTATATTCCATTATTTTTGTTTGCTTAGAATTATGGGAAAGTTTATATATTATTATTATTATATTATGTATTGGAATGGGTAAGGTGATGGAAATTGGTATTTGAATTTAGCAAAAGAGAGGGCATGGCGGCCATGACATAGCAAGCTTGGGCATTAGTCTTTTGTTTATTAAAGAATAGGTATAGGAAATGGTGTAGTATGGGTGAAGGATTAAACTTTGAAATTGTGGAAAGTGATGTTGGAATTAGCAAAGAGGGAGCATGCTTAGGGATTCCTTGGCCGGCCTTGTGTTGAGAAAGGATGGCCAAAATTCTTTTGCTTTCCTTGCTTTTGGAAGCTTAGCCGAATGTAAAACTCCATAGGTAGCTCTTCTTTTCCCCATTTTCTTGGATGCATGGCGAATGAAGCCCTTTGAGACCTTGTTGGTCGGTTTGTGTAAGCTAAAGGCTTGGCCGAATCATCATCTTCCCAAAGACTAGCCTTTACTCTCTTGTAGCAAAGGAGGTGCCAAATTTGTTTGTAAAGTGTCTAGCTTGATACCGAATGCTGGCCAAGTGGTTCATTCCCAATTCTATGGTCATAACCAATTTGCCTTGGAGACGATTCTTTCAAAGACAATGAGTGGTTTCATAAAGTTGATCTTTAGAGGAGGGTAACGTTGGTGGTAAGTAAATTCTCTCCTAGTAATCAGTTTGGATTTCTTTCTATTAAAGTGCCCAAAATCAAAGGTTAAACCTTGATTTCTAAAGAGGGCCGAATGTACAATAAGCTTTCATAAGTGTTCTTTTGTGTGGCAAGTGTTTAGGACTTTAAAAAGGAGACTTTTGGGAGTTGAAGTGCTCAATGGACTTTGTCGAGCAAGGTAAATGGAATTTTGATAACTTCGGGAGTAAATCTACGAGAACAAGTGGTGTTTCGGGATCGAAATAAGCTAGGTAAATGGTTCATGATATTCGGCCCTAAGGCCATGTTATTGGTACTAAGTGTGACCGATTTGGTTATGTGTTCTAGGGTTAACCGATAGAATTAATGAAGCTCTCGGGATTTTAGACTTTTTGTCGAATCGATAGATCGAATATCGCTTTAATCAGGTGCGTAGTTATCGCACTGTTCTTTTGCTTGATATATGTATTGTAAGTATTATTTTATGTAAATGTATGAGTTGTGCATGTTAGTCGAAATAAAGGCTAAGGTAAGTAATCGAATAATCAAGTTAATGGTTATGATATTAACTTGTCAATGATTTGCGATAATAATTGATTATTGATGAATGTAAAATAAAGTGATGACATGTGATGTATATTGTTCTGAATAACATGTGACTATGATAGATAAAATATACATATTTGTTTCGTACAAAATGTTGCTATGGTACATATACGTACGCATGAGACTTGTGATGTGACTATTGGAGGAAAGGGTGTACACTATGTGAGTGGTTAAATGCTAACCTCGTGCTACATTCGCGATTGATGATCAGTGAACCGATTGATATGTGGATCACTATGTGATCAGTGGCTTGGCCACGACCTTAAGAAATAATTGTGTCAAGGAAAGACATGTGGATCACTTAGTGGATTGTATTTCATATTTATAATCATATGTTTGAAATTGTATATTTAAAGTTTCATATTCCTAATTTTATATATTAATTATATATATGGATTGTGTGGATATAGGCCAAGCCCACATGTGAGGACATGTGTATAACTATGCACTGAGTCTTGGTGACTCACTCTATTTTTCTTAACCCTTTCAGGTGGTACGTAAAGCTTGGACCGGGTCGGAGAGGATACAAAGGTGGCCATGCAAAAGTGAATTTTCATGCAAAGGAATCTCTTATTTAGTAAATTAAGCATCTATAATTTCAGCATTTTAATTAAGTGTGTATTGTAATAAGCCCACTAAAGTATTTGATTCTCTTTTTAAGTATCTTTATTATGCCCTATTATGGATGGATGATTTAAAGGTTGATTGCAAATGGTTTTATTTCCTCAAGTAAAGCTTGAACCCAATATGTTTATAACAAACTTCGATTTTTACTTAGAATATTACAAGTCACGAAAATGTTTTATTAAAGGAAACAAATTTTCAATGGTTTTACTCTTAAGTAAGGATATTTTCAAATGTGTTCATGATGCCATTCCAAATTCGATTCGGAGATAATAGGCCGAGTTTGGGGTGTTACATTTAGTATCGAACACTGGTTCAAAACTCGACTTTGAGGTTTTGGGCTAAAGCTTGATTTTCGAAAGTGGGCTTTTCAAAATGTGAACTTCTATTTTGGGCTTGTTCTGGCATGGCACCTGTACCTCCGACCCGAAGTCCACCTGGTAAGTACCTCTGACTATTGAGGTATATTGAATATGTGAACTGTGTGGGCATAATTGGGCTCGTAGATTAGAAAATTTGGGCTATCGAACCCTAAGACTAGTCTATTCAAAAACAAGTGTATAAGACTTGAAAACTGAAATGATTATAGAGGTGTAGTGAATGAATGTGTCCCTGCTTATGAACGTGTATGTGGCTCTCTGAACTAGAATAGCGAACTTGAACTGAACCTATGTGTGATCGAAAGAACCACTTCTGAATATTTTATTCCATAAAATTGTTCGCGGATAATCAGTGAAACAAATTTTTAATGCATAAAACTTTCTAAGTCAGATTGTGCGATAAAAGATGAATTCTAGATGACGTGGTTGAGGCAAAATGGCCGTATCGGAACTCGTTAGATCGGGTCAAGGGTTGATAATAAGGTATCACCTCCACCACCAGCCTTTGATAATGAGTAGCAAGATCGGATGAAGGATAATCTTTGTATCGCGCGGCGATCTTTGCGAGTTTTAGAGATGGTGGTTGGAGAGGAGAAATATGAGAGCTCGAAAATTTGTTCCCGGCGACTTTGGTGATAGAGCGGAATTGTTCCGTGATGTATCAGACGTGGCACCCAGTACGATTGAATAATGGTTAGAAATAACCAAGTGAGTTATGGATGCCCTGAGGAAAAAGTGGAAAGAAGGGTGGTGCTACTTCGTGACGAGACGTATCAATGGTGGCTCACGGTTCGAGATAGTGTCACAGCGGAGAAGCCCACTCGGGAGTATGTCAAGATGACATACCAGAATAAGTACGTCAGTACTTATTACATTGATGCTCATAGGAAATGTGTTTTTGGGACTGGTTCAATGGAACAAGTCCATGTCGAAATACAAGGTTAAATTCCTAAGGTTAAGCCAATATGCTCGAGGAATAGTGGCTACAAAACATGAACAATGTGTCCGGTTTAAGGACGGATTAAGGGACGGCCCGAGAGGCTGATATAGCTCATAACAGAAAGGAATTTGTTGTGATAGTCGAAAAAGTTAAGATAGATGAAGAGATTAAAAACTCGATGAGATAAAATCGAGATAAGGATATGAACCGTGATAGAAGAAATTTTGGATTGTCTAAATTATCTGAGGGTCTTCGGAAAGTTTTGCTAGTGTGACTAAACCAAATTTATGAGAAATCGGGGATCAGGTGTGCTCGGTGTGGAAGATATCATGTCGTGAGTGTTGGAACGAGAAATTGAGAATGTTTTAAGTGTAAGACTATAATCAATTGAATATTGTTAAGGTTAGTTATAACCTTGTGTACATGTTGGAATCCTGGTTATAAATATATTGAAAGCCAAATGTGGATAGACTTTCTATCATGAAATGTTACTGAAGTGATAAGTACAAGTGATATGTGGATAGATTTTCTATCATGGAATGTTATTGAAGTGATGAATACAAGTGATATGAATTATATGGTTTATAATTCTGGTCAGCTTGTAATGTGATTCAGATGGTGATAATATTGTATCAGGCTTTGATGCCTAGCAAGCTTTGTGCCGGTGTATATTTCAGGCTTTGATGCCTATGAGTGCTTTGTGCTTGCAGTGTATATTTGAGCTTTGATGCCTATGTGCTTTGTCTTAGGTGTATATTTGAGCTTTGATGCCTAGCGTGCTTTTGTCTTTGTCAGTGTATATTTTGGAGCTTTAATGCCTAGCGAGCTTAATAATGGTGATGTGTTATAATAGAAAACTTATGAATCACTTACAAGATGGAACATGTTTGTTACCATAAGCTAAATGCTCGGATAAGTGCAAGTCTTTCGTACTTACAAGGAATAAGGAAAGTTGGTATATTCTCATTTGAACTAAGTAAGATGTGGTATAGTTCAAGCTTCGATAAGAATGTTAATATGTGCAATTGATCTTACCATTGATGTGTATGATTTCCATAATGGAATCTAAGCTTGAATATGCTTGTGAAAGAAGTGGCCACATGTAAGAATACTAAATGTGAAAGAGGTTGGATATGTTTGCATATGTGTATAATTGAATATGTGTGATTGATATATGGTGAATTGAAATGTATGGATGTTCATTCATAAGTAATTTCGAGGACGAAATTATTTTTAAGGGGGTAGAATTGTAATATCCCGAAATAGGGGTTGCGAGTTTGGTAAATAACTCGAGTGTTAGTGAGCCTCAAGAGTGGTTTTGATGTGTTTTGGAGTTCCTAAAACTCTCGGATTAAAATGGGACACTTTTGGAAATTTTGAAAATTTAGGGTTAAAAGTGGAATTTGGCTGAGGAGGCCTTAAGTAAAAATTTTGTAAAGTTTTGGACATGAAAGTCCAGTGGTAAAGTGGCTTCCGTGGTGCCACTTAAGGGGTCGGCGCCAAAACAAGTCGAGAGTTCGAGTCTCGTAATGCGGCAAAAGCATTTTTATTTTGAAAAATAGCGCTGCTTTGAAGGAGGGCTTAAAACAAATTATTGTGCGACATTAGCATGAATTGAACATCGCCGAGTGGTTAAGGACTTGGCTTGAGAGAGCTGCGTCTAAGGGACTCGCGTTCGAGTCACGGGAGTCGACCTGGAAGCCTTCTATTTTTGCTTCTAGCGATAAAGCATAGAGCCGATGAAGTAAGGCTTAAAAGAAATTCGACGAGATTATTGCATGAAATGCATAGAGGCTAAATGGCTGGGGCGTGGATATGTCTTCTCCAGGTCTCGGGTTCGAGACCCTGGAGCGCAGCGTGGTTTTGATTTTTTTCTTGCTGACGTGAAGTGGCTGCATGCCGCATGCAGCATGCATGCATGAAAAGAGTTTCTTTTTTTTTTTTAAATTGTTTTGGAAGCATGGGACTTCAAACTTTTATATTATTGTTTTTATTATTTATTTTGTTGGTTATTTCAAAGCTGCAAAAGCATGGGTTTAAACCATTATATTCCATTATTTTTGTTTGCTTAGAATTATGGGAAAGTTTATATATTATTATTATTATATTATGTATTGGAATGGGTAAGGTGATGGAAATTGGTATTTGAATTTAGCAAAAAGAGAGGGGCATGGCCGGCCATGACATAGCAAGCTTGGGCATTAGTCTTTTGTTTATTAAAGAATAGGTATAGGAAATGGTGTAGTATGGGTGAAGGATTAAACTTTGAAATTGTGGAAAGTGATGTTGGAATTAGCAAAAGAGGGAGCATGCTTAGGGGATTCCTTGGCCGGCCTTGTGTTGAGAAAGGATGGCCAAAATTTTTTGCTTTCCTTGCTTTTGGAAGCTTAGTCGAATGTAAAACTCCATAGGTTGCTCTTCTTTTCCCCCATTTTCTTGGATGCATGGCCGAATGAAGCCCTTTGAGACCTTGTTGGTCGGTTTTGTGTAAGCTAAAGGCTTGGCCAAATCATCATCTTCCCAAAGACTAGCCTTTACTCTCGTTGTTAGCCAAACATTGTCACTATTACCGAATCTTGTGCATCTCTTGGTTGATTTTCTTGTAGCAAAGGAGGTGCCAAATTTGTTTGTAAAGTGTCTAGCTTGATACCGAATGCTGGCCAAGTGGTTCATTCCCTATTCTATGGTCATAACCAATTTACCTTGGAGACGATTCTTTCAAAGACAAGGAGTGGTTTCATAAAGTTGATCTTTAGAGGAGGGTAACGTTGGTGGTAAGTAAATTCTCTCCTAGTAATCAGTTTGGATTTCTTTCTATTAAAGTGCCCAAAATCAAAGGTTAAACCTTGATTTCTAAAGAGGGCCAAATGTACAATAAGCTTTCATAAGTGTTCTTTTGTGTGGCAAGTGTTAGGACTTTAAAAAGGAGTCTTTCGGGAGTTGAAGTGCTCAATGGACTTTGTCGAGCAAGGTAAATGGAATTTTGATAACTTCGGGAGCAAATCTACGAGAACAAGTGGTGTTTTGGGATCGAAATAAGCTAGGTAAATGGTTCATGATATTCGGCCTAAGGCCATGTTATTGGTACTAAGTGTGACCGATTTCGGTTATGTGTTCTAGGGGTTAATCGATAGAATTAACAGAAGCTCTCGGGATTTTAGACTTTGTCAGAATCGATAGATCGAATATCGCTTTAATCAGGTGCGTAGTTATCGCATTGTTCTTTTGCTTGATATATGTATTGTAAGTATTATTTTATGTAAATGTATGAGTTGTGCATGTTAGCCGAAATAAAGGCTAAGGTAAGTAATCGAATAATCAAGTTAATGGTTATGATATTAACTTGTCAGTGATTTGCGATAATAATTGATTATTGATGAATGTAAAATAAAGTGATGACATGTGATGTATATTGTTCTGAATAACATGTCACCATGATAGATAAAATATACATATTTGTTTCGTACAAAATGTTGCTATGGTACATATACGTACGCATGAGACTTGTGATGTGACTATTGGAGGAAAGGGTGTACAGTATGTGAGTGGTTAAATGCTAGCCTCGTGCTACATTCGCGATTGATGATCAGTGAACTGATTGATATGTGGATCACTATGTGATCAGTGGTTTGGCCACGGCCTTAAGAAATAAGTGTGTCAAGGAAAGACATGTGGATCACTTTGTGGATTGGATTTCATATTTATAATTGTATGTTTGAAATTGTATATTTAAAGTTTCATATTCCTAATTTTATATATTAATTATATATATGGATTGTGTGGATATGGGCCAAGCCCACATGTGAGGACATGTGTATAACTATGCACTGAGTCTTGGTGACTCACTCTATTTTTCTTAACCCTTTCAGGTGGTGCGTAAAGCTTGGACCGGGTCGGAGAGGATACAAAGGTGGCCATGCAAAAGTGAATTTTCATGCAAAGGAATCTCTTATTTAGTAAATTAAGCATCTATAATTTCAGCATTTTAATTAAGTGTGTATTGTAATAAGGCCCACTAAAGTATTTCAGTTCTCTTTTTAAGTATCTTTATTATGCCCTATTATGGATGGATGATTTAAAGGTTGATTGCAAATGGTTTTATTTCTTCAAGTAAAGCTTGAACCCAATATGTTTATAACAAACTTCGATTTTTACTTAGAATATTACAAGTCACGAAAATGTTTTATTAAAGGAAACAAATTTTCAATGGTTTTACTCTTAAGTAAGGATATTTTCGAATGTGTTCCGCAGTGGCATTCCAAATTCGGTCGGAGATAATGGGCTGGGTTTGGGGTGTTACAGTAGTGGTGGACGGCACAAAGACTCTGAATGGATGAGTGAAAGACCAAGTCAAATTCATTTGAATTTCGGCTAAGAAGGGAAGATAGGTGTTGACTCATTCAAATTCATTTGAATGAGAGGTGAAGAGAAGAATTAGGAGAAAAATGTGGGATTTGGGATGAGGGGGAGAGTTGGCCGGCCAAGGGACTTCTATGATGACAATTTCGGCCATGTAGGTAGGGGGAGTAGCCGAATATGCTTAGAAAAGTTTAGGCACCTTGTTGTGCGATTTCTTTTTCCCGAAAGCCTTGTGTTCTTCTTCTTTTGAGACCGAAAAGGAGACCACTTGTGCACTATTCTTCTTTGATCGTATTCTTCTTCTCTCTTTATTTTACTTAGGCTGAAACCTCTCTTTCATTTTATTCCCACCATTGCCGCAACTCTCAAAGATCCCAAACATCTTTTCTCTTATTTCGGTTTCTCTTGTGCCGTAAGAGGGATCACCAACATTCCTTCTCCTTTCTCCCCCCTTCTATATTTTCTCCATAGCCGATTGGACCTTCACCCCCTTTGAAACCGATTGTTCTTAAGCACCAAAAGCCGATCATCTTTCTTCTCTGAATTGATATCTCTACTTCGAGTTGTTCTTGTCGATTCCTTGGAGCCTGTTGACAATTTGCGTTTTGGTCACTCTTTTTCGGTAAGGATCTCTTTTAGGCTAATTCTTTTTACTTTTCCTTTCTTTGACTGTCGAAAATCAAAGACTCTAATCCCTCTTATTCTCATTTGGCTGAAACCATGAAGGAGATCTTTTGGGATTCTTGTAGCCAACGATTGAAAGGTGATCTTTCGGGATTTGAGATCCAAGGTAAGTAGAGTGTAACATTCAGCCAAGGGCCATTCTTATAGATCTTATGCAATAGGCCGAATCTGACATAAGTTATGTAGGGATTTTGACATCTTCAAGGGGAAACGATAGTTTCGGGATTTAAGCAAGCAAGGTAAGGGAGTTGTAATATTCGGCCAAAGGCCATATTACTGATTGAGGGTTGCCGATTCTAACTATGGTCTTTTAGGAGGAGTTCGACAGTGGTAAAGAAGGAGTCTTGGGATTCTGATCCATTTTGGTAAGGCTAGTTAAGTTATAGATTGTATTACGTTTAGATCTTATATGTCGATTAACCGGGTATTGATTAAGTGTTCCTCAATGGATGCGAGTACCAGTGGAGGAGAGAAAGGGGTAGTTCCTACCCTTAAATTCAAGAAACGCTCGGTTTCTGCTGTGCGTGATTGGCCACCAGGGTGTGGGCCAGCATAGGAAAGGGATAAGCAGATCGCTGTTATCTCTGCTAGCGAGAGTGTCGTTTTCACTGTTATCAGGTGTGTAACCCTACATTAATTTCCCGATAGATTAATAGTATCAATATTAAACATGTGATTATGAAAATACGAGTAACATGGCTAGGGGTACCATTCAATGGTACAGTGTATTCAGGTACGTTACCCCTTTAATACTCAGTTAATAATGTTATAAACATTGATATGGAATATGTGTGATTTTGTTATGACTTTGGGGTAAGGCACATTGCATGATATCTGAATAATATGTATGTTGCATGGGCATATGGGTGATAATGATAAAGGGGAAGTGTTCCAGTGGTTTTTACCACATTATCCGGTGACTTATGTCACATATTATGAATCCGATGACTCTGTCACATTATCTGGTAGCTATGCCACGATTATAAGGGCGATGTGCAGTTGACTGCAGTGACTACCTTCGAGGGTGTGTAGCGGATGGAGGGTCGATTAGTAATCCCCACGGTGTGATTGGCAGGTACGGCTGGTGTGTAGAGGATGGATATCTAGGTGGGCTCGGGATTGCATTTCATTTTATGTATAAATGTGATTCAATATGTTATGACTCGATAAACTATGTTATGAGCTTTGCCGAAATGTTATGATTAAGGCTATAATCGGTTGGGTTTTGGTGTAGCCGTTACACATTGAGTCTATTGACTCACCCTTCGTGGGCTAACTTTTTGCAGGTAATACTTAGCAACATGGACCGGGTCAGCGAGGACTATGTGGTGGCCATGTTCAAGCTCAGCATTTTTGGGTTTTCTTATAATTAAACTTATCATGTTTCTCTTATTATGTTTTCGGGATTTATTCGGGTTTTGTTTTGTTGTAATAAGGCCACTACTTAACTGTTTTATTTATGCGTTTTAATTTTTATTCTAATACAATCAACATCAAACCAATGACTAAACATTTTTCATAAAACAACTTCAACTGTTTTGACACCTAAACACCTACGGTTTTCAACTTAATAATAAGCTTTAAAATTCGGCATTTCTTTTAACTTATAATTTTTGAAACATGAAGGTAATGTTTTAATGAAATACAAACTTAAATAACAACACGGTTTTCAACAGGATCATAATACAAATCTATTTTCTTCGAAACCACCATATTTTCCAAGATGACAAAATGAGTTTTACTCAGGGAACGTGCTAGATCCGGTCGGGGCTTGTGGGCCGGGTTTGGGGTGCTTCATAGCACATTGGTATATAACACATCTTATCACAATATTCTCATACATATATCTCAATTCCACATTTCCATATATACTTACTCTTCATACTCAAACTTTGTTTGCATTTCAAACTTACCTACAAAGGATACACATTTCACATAGTCATTCATTTCTCGGAGTGCCCATTGAACCATTTGGAATCCATAAGGATACTCGGATATCTCTAAAAGCTCATACAATGCCAACGTCCCAGACGTGGTCTTACGTGTAATCAAATATCAATGTCATTGTCCCAGACAGGGTCTTACATGAAATCAGAGATGATGCCAATGTCCCAGACATGGTCTTACACGTAAATCTCGAATCGATGCCAACATCCCAAATGTGGTCTTACATGAAAACACATATTGGAACCCTATGTCATGACATTTGTATTCTAATTATTCCTAAGGATCGTACGGGACTTTTCGGACATTGACACATTGTCGAAACCTTCTCGAATTTCACAAATGTATCTTCCATAGTCATTCATCACAATTAAATTTCATATAAATATGAATAAATCAACTTAAACACATTTATTTTTATATAGACTTACCTTGTACGAATACAAACAGATGGAAACAACTACTCGACCACTTTCGATTTCCCCCAATCTAATTTCGTTTTCTTTGGTTCTTGATCTAATCACATTCAAATTTAGGTCATTCATTCACCAAATCATTCAATTCAATCCATGAACACATATTTAGGGAATTTTACAAATTAGCCCTCACATTTTTACTTTTTAACATTTTAGTCCCTATTTTATAAAATCACAAAATACACATAATTTCTTTATAGCCATGTTTAGCCGAATATTCCCTTAGCTCATATAAGCCCATATATTTCATTTATTTCACATTTTAGTCCTTCAATTTCTCATTTACACAATTAAGCCCAAAATAATCAAATTCATCAAAAATTCAAAGACAAAACATATTAATCTATCACATATCTTTTATATTTCATCAACTATCATCACAAAGTTTACAAAATCATCAATGGCATAACTCACAATCTTCATCAATTTCATAAATTAAGGCATGGGCTTAAGAGAACATGAAGCAACGATTTCAAAAACGTAAAAATTATGAAAAACCGAGCAAATAACATACCTTAATCAACAACCAAAAGTGTCGAACCCTATTTTGCTCTTGATCTTTGTTTTCCTTTGTTATTTTTGGCAATGTATCATAAAAGATGATACAAAATTTTGTTTTATTTTAGTTATAATAAAAAAAATTATTAATTACTTATTTTAACCTTATTATTATCATTAACAATCCACTAACTAATGTCCAACCATTTCATTTCATGAATTCAATGGTCCATTTACAACATAAGGACCTCATATTTAAAGAGACACATCAATTTGGAACTTAGTCAAATAGAAAGCTATTTTTACATTTTCTGCAATTTAGTACTCTTTGCAAATTAAACACACAAATGATCAAATTAAATCATAGAAATTTCACACATACTAATTCACACGCTGTACACTCAGAAAATAATATTAAAATATTTTTTTGACTCGAATTTTTGGTCCCGAAACCACTATTCCAACTAGGGTATAAACTGGACTATTACAACTCTCCCCTCTTAGGGATTTTCGTCCCCGAAAATCTTACCGTTGAACAGATTCAAATATTGCTCTTTCATAGCATCTTCCAGATCCTAGGTAGCCTCTTCTACACTTTCTATGCCATAATACTTTTACTAACGGAATTCTCTTATTTCGTAATTCTTTAATCTTGTGAGCTAAGATACGGATCGGTTCTTCTTCATAAGTCATATCAGACTGAATTTCTATTTCAGACAGAGAAATTACATGTGAGGGATCGGATCTGTATCTTCGAAGCATCAATACATGAAACACATTATGGATCTTTTCTAATTCAGATGGTAGCAACAGTCTATAAGCAACAGGCCCAACACGCTCGATAATCTCGTATAGCTCGATAAATCTCAGACTCAATTTGCCTTTTCTACCGAATCGATGTATTTTCTTCCACGGAGACACTTTCAAAAACACTTTGTCTCCGATCTCAAACTCAATATCTTTTCATTTCAAGTCTGTGTATGATTTCTATCGATCGAACGCTGCTTTCAGACTAGCACGGTTCATTTTCATTTTCTGTTCTGTCTTTTTTATCAAATCAACCCCATGAATCTTATTTCCGCTTAGTTCAGTCCAATACAATGGTGTTCTGCATTTATGACCGTATAAGGCTTCGTATGGTGCCATCTTAATGCTTGATTGAAAATTATTATTATACGCGAATTCAATCAATGGCAAATATTGTTCCCACGTACCTTTAAACTCAAGAATGCAACATCTCAGCATATCCTCGAGTATCTAAATAATCTGCTCAGATTGACCACCCGTCTGCGGGTGAAAAGCAGCACTGAAGTGCAATTTCGTACCTAAAGCCTCTTGCAGTTTCTTCCAAAACCGCGAAGTAAATCTCGAATCTCTGTCAGACACAATAGATAGTGGCACCCCGTGCAATCTAATAATATCAGAAATTTATAACTCAGCTAACTTATCAAGTGAGTAATCAGATCGTACCGGAATAAAATGGGCTTATTTCGTCAATCTGTCAACTACAAACCAGATTGCATCTTTCTTTCTTGGAGTTAGAGGCAAAACCGAAACAAAATCCATCGTCACTTTATCCCATTTCCACTCAGAAATCATAATTGGTGTAACAAACCACATGGCACCTGATGTTCAGCTTTAACTTGCTGACAGATCAAACATTTTGAAAAAAAATTAGAGATATCTCTTTTTATTCCAGGCCACCATTAAAGTTGTTTCATATCATTATACATCTTTGTACTGCCCGGATGAACAGATAAACGACTACTATGTGCTTTTTTCAAGATCATCTGAATCAACTCTGAATTTCTCGGAACACACATTCGATCTTTGAACCTCAAACAACCTTCAGTATCAACTCGGAACTCTGAATCAGTATTGGCATCACATTGAGCCCATTTTGCAATCAATTTGTTATCAAGTTTCTGAGACTCAGAAATCTGCTGAATAAATAATGGTTTCGCTTTCAACTCCGCTACTAGCGAGCCGTCATCGGATAGGGCCAACTGAGTATTCATCACACGTAGGGAAAATAATGATTTCTGACTCAAAGCATCAGCAATAATATTGGCTTTCCTCGGATTATAATCTATCACAAGCTCGTAATCTTTTAACAGTTATAACCATCTTCTCTGTCGCAGATTTAAGTCTTTCTGAGTCATCAAATACATCAGACTTTTATGATATGAAAACACATGACATTTTCCACCAAAAAGACAGTGGCGCCAAATTTTTAGAGCAAACACAATCGCAGCTAATTCAAGGTCATGCGTCGAATAATTTTTTTCATGTGGTTTCAATTGTCTTAAGGCATAAGCTATAACTTTTCCTTCCTTTATCAAAACACATCCCAAACCGTTCAACGAAGCACCACTATATATCATAAATTCCTTACCAGATTCTAGTTGAACTAGCACTAGAGCTTCGGTCAACAAAGCTTTCAACCGATCGAAACTTTTCTGGCACCTTTCTGACCACTCGTACTTAACATCTTTATGAAACAATCTCGTCAACGGAGTTGCAATCATCAAAAACCCTTTTACAAACCGTCTGTAATAACCAGCAAGTCCTAGAAAACTATGGACTTTAGACACATTTTTTGGAGGCTTCCACTCTAAAATGGATGAAATCTTGTTCAGATCAACTCGTATACCGGATGCTGACACAATATGCCCAAAAAAAACAACTTCGCGCAACCAGAACTCACATTTACTAAACTTTGCATACAATTGCTTATCACGTAGAGTTTATAGCACAATTCTCAAATGTTCACCATGCTCAATTTCATTGCACAAATAAATCAAAATGTCATCAATGAATACAACAGCAAATCGATCTAAATACGGTCTGGAAATTCTGTTCATCAAATCCATAAAGACAGCAGGAGCATTTGTTAGTCCAAAAGGCATAACTAAAATTCATAATGCCCGTACCTCGTTCTAAAAGCAGTTTTCGGAATGTTTAAATCTTTTACTCGTAACTAATAATATCCCGACCTCATATCTATCTTTGAAAACACAGAAGCTCCTTTCAACTGATCAAATAAATCAGTGATTCTGGGTAGAGGATACTTGTTCTTAATTGTCACCTTATTTAACTGACAATAATCAGTACACATTCTCATCGTACCGTCTTTCTTATTCGCAAATAAAACAGGAGCACCCCAAGGTGAAAACCTCGGTCGTGCAAATCCTCTATTGGTCAATTCTTGCAACTGAGACTTCAATTCTTTCAATTTTGTCGAAGCCATTCTATACGGAGCTATTGAGATAAGGGTCATTACCGGCACTAACTCAATGCAAAACTCAACTTCTCGTATCGGAGGTAATCCCAGTAATTCTTCAAGAAACACATCAGGGAATTCACAAACCACAGGCACAAATTCAATAGTCACTTTCGTATCAATCACATACGCAAAATAAGCTTCACATCCTTTTTTTTACATAATTCAGATCTTTCTTCGAAGTTATCACTGTCAGTAGCCCATTCAAATCACTGGACTCAATACGTATTATTTCATCATTCTGACATCTCAAATCAATAGTTTTCCTTTTGCAATTCACAACAGCATCATGCAAAGTTAGCCAATCCATACCCATGATCATATCAAACTCATCACATGGTAATAACATCATATCAACCTAAAAACAGATATCTCAAAACATCAACGGAGAATTCTTGCACACTTTGTCAACCAGGACACTTTTGCCTAAGGGGTTCGATACTTTAATTAAAAATTCAGCAGACTCTACAGGTAAAGTCTTACTGGATACTAAATTCATACATACATACGAATGAGTTGATCTTGGGTCAATCAATGCAATTACAACAGTATCATAAAGAGTAAATATACCCGTAATAACATTTGGGGACGAAGTTTCCTCATGAGCTCGAATGGTGTAAGCTCTAGCAGGTGCTCTTGCCTCAGATCTCGCAACGATATATTTCGTAGCTTTCTGGCTACCACTCACATTTCCCCTGTTTTTGGGAGGTCTACCCCTAGCTGAAACATTATTTGACTTCGGATTCTGAACAATCTCTTGCTCATCAGACTTAGGACAGTTTCGGATAAAATGATCTAAAGATCCACATTTGAAACAAGCTCGATCCTTTAATCTACAATTGCTCGGGTGTCTTTTACCACAATCTCTACACTCGGGTCGCTCAGATCTAACATTTCCAACACTTGTAATCGAAGTAGTTGGAGTTTGGAAACTCGAACGTGATCTAGCACGATCTCTGCTCAAATGTCCCACATTAGCCTTTGGACGGCTATACTCATCTCAGAATTTCTTTGATTAGACTGAAATGATTTACTTGAGGATCTTTTTCTCACATCTCTAGCTTCTGACTCAGATTTTTTTTCTCTTTCCCAAGTTCTTCAACTTTACACGCTCGATCAACAAGCACAACGAATTCTTTTATTTCCAGAATGCTAACTAATAAACAGATATCTTCATTCAAGCTGTCTTCGAATCTTTTACACATTATTGCCTCAGTTGAGACACATTCTCGTGCATACTAGCTCAGCCTCATAAATTCTCACTCGTATTCTGTAATAGACATGCGACCCTATTTCAATTCAAGAAACTCTTTTCACTTTTGATCAATAAATCTCTCACCAATATATTTCTTCCGGAATTCTGATTGAAAGAAATCCCATGTAATGCGTTCTTTCGGAACGACAGAAGTCAAAGTTTTCCACCATTCGTAAGCTGCATCTCTCAACAAAGAAACAACACATTTCACACATTTGTCAGGGGTACACGACATCTAATCAAATACTCTAATCGTATTCTCGAGCCAGAACTCAGCTTTATCATCATCATCATCAGTGGTAGCACGGAATTCTTCAACCCCATACTTACAGATTTTATCGACTGGAGGCATATTCAATAGATTCAGATTTATAACTAGAGGTACAACAGAAGTCTAAGGGGGATTAGGTGAGGGAGGAGGTTGAGAAACAGTCGGATTTGCTCGAATATAAGAGTGAACCACTCATTCATCATTTGGAAGAAGGCTTGTTTAGCCTCTCCTTCTTGACCGCTTGTAACCGGTCTAGAATCAGACAACGCTGTCTCTTGAGCGATAGCAGGCGCATTACTTTCTACATCGTCAGCTACGGCTCATTCGGGATCCATTTAATATACGAAAAACACATTTTATCTGTCAGGATTCATCACACTATCATAGTTCATATATATAGAATGTATAGCTAAACTCTCACACGGTACGTTAGTCCTAGAATCGACTAAACCGTTGCTCTGAAACAAACAAAATGTAGCACCCCTAAACCGTATTCGTCGCTGCATGAGGGTTAAGAGGTATTACCAAATACATTGGAACACTTTACTAACATTTTACAATATCAATCATACAACATTATTTCATAATGATTCATACACATAAAGTTTCTTTAGAAGGTCTACGAGACCTTAAACATGCTTTAGATAATGTTCAGGACTAAACCGATCTCGTACAAAAACTTTATAGAACATAGAAAATTTTCTTTCAGAACAGGACACACGCCCATGTGGCTAGGCCGTGTACCTTACACGGTCGTGCCTTAGACCATGTCTCAGCCCGTGTACAAAACTGACCTGAATCACATGGCCTATTACACGCCCGTGTGTTTGGCCCATGTGCAAGTCTATCTTGCTTCCAATTGGGACAGTGAAGGACACGATCAGGACACATTCCCTTGTGCTCAACCGTGTGGGCAATTATAGGCCACTTACAAGCCCAAATTGCCACCCATTATGGGTCATACCTGCAAGCATCAAATTATAACCCAAAAGCAGCCATAACATAACAAAATTTACATCACATAGCATGAACTACATCCACACATATCACATTCATTAACAAGCCATACCTCATGGCTATATATACATGTCCCAAAATATATCTTAACATTTCTAGCCTATACATGCCATACTTTAATATGTACATTTTCAAAAGGTATCAAAATATAGTTTGATAGTGTGGTGATGATCCTCGACGATCCCTGAGCTCCCAGTAGCTTTGATAATCTATAAAACAATGTAAGCACACACAAAGTAAGCTTTCAAAAGCTTAGTGAGCCATATACAAATGAACTCTTCACATAAAACATTTATAAACCATTTCATTCATATATACTATGGCATAACACAATAGCAATTTTCATACTTCTCATTTGGCTCAATTGTTCTTTACCATTTGCTTACAAACATATCACATTTCATGTATCTCATTTGATCATAGCACATTGGTATATAACACATCTTATCACAATGTTCTCGTACATATATCTCAATTCCATATTTCCATATATTCTTACTCTTCATACTCAAACCTTGTTTGCATTTCAAACTTACTAGTAAAGGATACACATTTCTCATAGTCATTCATTTCTCGGAGTGCCCGTTGAACCATTCAGAATCCGTAAGGATACTCAGATATCTCTGAAAGCTCATACAATACCAACGTCCCAGACGCGGTCTTACATGTAATCAAATATCGATGCCACTATCCCAGAGAGTGTCTTACACGAAATCATATACGATGCCAATGTCCCAGACATATTCTTACACGTAAACCTCAAATCGATGCCAACATCCTAGACGTGGTCTTACACAAAAACACATATTGGAACCCTATGTCATGACATATGTATCCTAACTATTCCTAAGGTTCGTACGGGACTTTTTGGACATTGACATATTGTCGAAACCTTCTCGGATTTCACATATGCATCTTCCATAGTCATTCATCAAAATTAAATTTCATATAAACATGAATAAGTCAACTAAAACACATTTATTTGTAGATAGACTTACCTCGTACGGATACGAACGGATGGAAACAACTACTCAACCACTTTTGATTTCCCCTGATCTAGTTCCGTTTTCTTTGGTTCTTGATCTAATCACATTAAAATTTAGCTTATTCACATTAAAATTTAGCTTATTCATTCACCAAATCATTCAATTCAATCCATGATCACCTATTTAGGGCATTTTACAAATTAGCCCTCACATTTTTGCATTTTAACATTTTAGTCACTATTTCATAAAATCACAAAATACACATAATTTCTTTATACCCAAGTTTCGCCGAATATTCCCTTAGCTCATATAAGCCCATATATTTCATTTATTTCACATTTTAGTCCTTCAATTTGTCATTTACACAATGTAACACCTCTAACCCTTATCCGTCGCCGGAATAGGGTTAAAGGCATTACCGATCAAATCATAACATTTAACCTTCATTATTCAAACATCATTAAATCACAATCAAACAATATCATTAAGTCCCTTAATAAGGTATATGATACCCTAAATAAGCGTTTCAAAGGGGTCAGGATTAAACCGAGCTTATACGAAATTTTCCAAAAACTTAACATTTTTCAAATTTACAGAGGTCACAAGCCCATGTGGGTAGACACACTGGTGTGTCCAAGCCGTGGCAAAACATGGCATACATATTGACTTGTCCACACAGCCGAGGACACGCCCGTGTGCTTCACCCGTGGTTGACATTAACTTAATTCACACGGCCAGTCGCACGCCCGTGTGTCCAACCTGTGTGCGAGTCTGACTTGTTTCAATTTAAAAACTTAAGAGACACGATTAAGCCACACGCCCGTGTGCTCAACCGTATGGGCAAATATAGGCCATTTACAAGGCCAATTTCCCACCCACACTTTGGATCACCTACAAGCATCAAACCAATTAAAAATCTTGCCTCAAATGCATTCAAAACATACCATTATGCACCTTTTTAACCTCTTACCATCACTACTCATTTCACATTCAAATTCCAACTCAAACTTACCAATTCAAAGTATCAAATTCATATCCAAAACATATAATTCATTCATCATTCAATCTTTACCTAAATCTAAGCATGAATCATACCATTTCTCTCTTAAATATTTAAGCCAAAATGTTCATTCACATAGAACACACATACACATATTAACCATCCTTTACACATACCCAAAACATATTTCACAATCATCAAACTACCAAGCCATATCACATGGCAAGATTTATATACTTCAAAACATGCCATAATCACTAGCCTATACATGCCATATGCAAAATTTATACAACTTCGAATAGTACCAAAATAGATAGCCAATAGTGTGATTAAGTCGCTGACGATCCCCGGATCCGAGCTAGCTTTAATGACACTGTAAACAGAGAAACACTTTACACAATAAGCTCAAAAGCTTAGTAAGTTCATCATATAATACATTTAACTCAACATATCTAATTCAATATACAAATTAAACTATCACATGGTTCAATTCACATTGATATACAATCTTATCCATAGCCATTATTCACATAGTCATCCATTTACTCATGTCTGATATCGTCAACCACATAGGTTCCATACATACCTGTTCTAACACTTAAATATCGATCACTTTTGCTATGCAAAGCTCAATACCACAATTCAAACAATTTTCATTAATAACTATCTATACTCGCACACTAGTGCCAATTTCCCCAAGCTTTAATATCATCGCACACTTAGTGCCTCAACATTGAACTGAATTTTGACTCGGTATCGCACACACAGTGCCAATCAATATAGTCGATACTTTTTTTATTTCGCACACACAGTGTCGTTCACAACTGTACTGATTCTATTTCGCACACTTAGTGCCACATTCTTTACAAACCAATCATACTCATCACTTACTCAACAACCTCAGTTCCATTCATTTCAATATATGTAAGCATAAATTCATCAATTCGTATTATACACGAACTTACCTCGGACGTAGAAATAATGACACAAGTCAATCAATCAAGCACTTTGTCTTTGCCTCGATCTCGATCCGAATCTCTCTTTTCTTGATTTATATGATATTAAATTCAACTCATTCAATCTCCAATTCATTCAGTTTAGTCCAAATACACATATTTAGGGCATTTTACAAAATAGCCCTCATATTTTCACATTTCGACATTTAAGTCCCTACTTCATAAAATCATCAAATACATATAATTTCATAACACCATGCTTAGACCAAATCTTCCTCTTGTTCATACAAGCCCACATGTTTCATTTATTTTACATTTTAGTCCTCCAATTTCTCATTTTCACAAATTTAATCCAAAATAGTCAAATTCATCAAAAGTTCAAAGACAAAATATGTTAATCTATCACATATCTCTCATATTTCATCATCAACTATCACAAAGCTCAAGCATTCATCAATGAAATTTCTCAAAATCATCATCAAATTCTAAAATCAAGACATGGGCTTGATAGAATGCTAAGCAACGATCACAAAAACGTAAAAATCACTAAAACCCGAGCTCAAAACATACCTTGATTGAGCTATGCAAGTGCCGAAACCCTTAAACTCTTTTTCTTTCTTTTTCCCTAGAAATTTTGGTAAGATGAACATGAAATGCCACTTATTTTATGCTTAGTTTTATTTAGTATTAACTTAATACATAGCTTACCATTTTACCCTTTGTTATTAAACCATTTAATCATCAATTTTATGCCTATTCATGTCCATCCAATCTATTAATGGTTTAATAATAACATAAGGACTCCTCATTTAAAAAGCCATGCCAAATAAGCACTTTAACAATTAGCACACAACTTTTGCATTTTATACGATTAAGTCCTTTTTCCACAATTCGGCACGCAAACGATAAAATTTTCTCACAGAATTTTCACACATGCTTAATCACATACTGTAATCACTAAAAATAATATTAAAATATTTTTTTGACCTCAGATTTGTGGTCTCAAAACCACTATTCTGTCTAGGGTCTAAATCGGGCTGTTACAACTCTCCCCCTAAGGAATTTTCATCCCCGAAAATCTTACCAATGAATAGATTTAGATTTTGCTTTCTCATAACATCTTCAGGCTCCCATGTAGCCTCTTCAACTCCGTGTTTGTGCCATAACACTTTCACTAAAGAAATTTTTTTATTTCTTAACTCTTTAATCTCACATGCCAGAATTCGAATTGGTTCTTCATTATACGATAAATTAGTTTGAATCTCAACTTCAGTAGGGGCAATCACATGTGATGAATCGGATCGATATTGTCTGAGCATCGATATTTGAGACACATTATGGATCTTTTCTAACTCAGGTGGCAACAACAATCTGTAAGCAACCGGCCCAATTCGTTCAATAATCTCATACGGCCCGGTGAACCTCAGACTCAATTTACCTTTATGACCAAATCAAAGTATTTTCTTCCATGGAGATACTTTTAAAAACACTCTATTACCGATCTCAAATTCAATATCTTTTCATTTCAAATCTGCATAAAACTTCTGACGAACTATTGCGGCTTCCAGACTATCACTGATCGTTGTTTTCGCGATGTCAAAGTCTTAAAATTTATAAAAAATAATGATCAAACTTGGAAACAACATATGACAACGATTTGAGGCAAGCGTACCTATCGACCAGTAGTATAGTTAAGGCAAGACCGGAATGTCGAACCCAAAGGAACCAAAAGTACTAATACTAACTCTCTTTTTATTATTTAGCCTAAGAATTAAAGTGATGTTTATCTAATCTAAAATTAACTAACAACTAATTTAAAGACTCTACGACAAAGAAGAATGATTTTGGGAAAATAACTTGGAAGAAAAAGCAATTGATTAAGACGACACCCAAGGAAGAATCCACCTAGACTTCACTTGTTATCTAACTCATAACCCGACGATTTATTCATTTGACTTGATCCGTAAGATTCCCTAAGTTATATTAATCCCTCTCTCGAGGCGACCAACGTCTACCCTAGGTTGATTAATTGAAATCTCTTTCTAATTAAAACCCCTAGAATTGCATTAACTCGATCTATGGACTCCCATATTAGGTTTTACCCTAATCTGGCAAAATCTCGTCACCCTATCTCTAGGCGCACAATCAACTCCGCTTAATTATGTTAGATCTACTCCTAGGCAGGGACTTTTACTCCTCCATCTAAGCACATCACACTTGAATTAGTATCCCAGAAATATCAACACAATAATTAAGAACACATAATTAAGAACAAGTCAAATATTTATCATATAGTTCAGCAAACAATAACAAGATTCATCTTAGGATTCATCCCCTTCAGGTATCTGAGGGTTTAGTTCATAACAATAAAAGAAAACATCTCAAAAGTAAAGATAAAAAAAACATAAGGAATCCCTTAACCCCCTGAAAGAATTGAAGGAGAGATCCTTCGTCTTGAGTATGATTCTAGCTTCTTGAGATGGATCAACTGGATATCTTTGAGTAATTCTCCACAAATCTACCTTCTCTGGACTAATCGGACAGCCTTTGACTAATGCCTTGGGTTCCGGCTTCTGCCGAACTCTTCTTTAGGTTGCCCCCTAATGTGTTTATATAGGCTTTGAGATGCCTTACTTGGCCTCCAAGTATCCTTATCTGAATAGGATTCCTATATGCGTGTTTATATAGACTTTGGAATGTGTTTCTTTGCCTCCAAGTATCCTATTCCGAGTAAAACTCCTCTTGGCCGCAGCAGGGACACGCCCATGGCACACGCCCGTGTAAGTCGTGGCCAGGCCGTGTTCGAGACAGTTGAGTGAGGCACGTCCATATGGCTTAGGCCCAGGCCATATTGATTTCGTGATATGGCCCATTTACTCTGTTTTGGGCCCGTTTTCTATTCTTTTCGTCCTCCGGTGCTCTCTTGGGTATAAAACATGAAAACAAAGTATTAAGAGCACCAAATTACATAATTTGAGGCTTAAATCATCCAAAAGCAAGCTAAATGTGGGCCTAAAATATGTTACGTTTACAGTTTATCAAATACCCCCACACTTAAGCTTTTGCTTGTCCTCAAGCAAAATTCTCAACTTATAATTAAAACAAACTTCCTCAATTCATAATATTCATCAATAATGTTTCATCATAATTCAAAGATAATTCATACTTTGGTAATTTAGCTCAAAGAGTCCTAAAGATTCAAACATTCAAAGTCATACATTTATAGCCCTGAAATCGTTAGGTGTTTCCCTTTACCTAAATAATTACCTCTGATTCGAAACCGACAAGAGTTGACATCCTCACTAAAGATTCACTCAAATCACTTGAAGTGTTTAAGATTTAGAATTAAGCACTCAATTGTACAACATGAAAAGTTAATCCCATAGGCTTGCATGAAAATCAAATCTCCACCACTATAATTTGAGATGATACACAAATCAAAAGGTCTTTGATAGGGTTGTAATAGGGCTTGGGGTTAAAGGTGTGGATAAAGGCTGAATTAGAGGGCTAGAATCGAGGCTGACCTGACAAATTACCTAACTAGAAACATGAACTAATAACAACTAATTTCATCGAATGAAAACTTGTACTACTAATAACACGAGCTTCTTCTTTAACAATTGGAAATTAAACATATAAGCTCATCTACTCACAAAACTAATAGTGAATATACTTCGATTTTTTTTAAGAACAAGTCAAATACATAATAAAAGATAGATTGAAATAGATAAAATAGTCAGGCAACTGATCAAATCAAATCTCGACATAAAGGTTGTCAAAAAGAATGGTGATAAAAAATACAAAGGGTTTTGTGTTAATATTAGTGGGTGAGTCAATAAAAAGGCTTGTTAGGATCAACGTGGTTCACTAGGGGTTAATTGTGAAGGTAGGCCTTTAGTAGAGTGAGTGGGTTAAAACCTAGGTGCCTTTATCATCTCTGTATATCAAACCAAAGGTGTGGTCTCGACATGTATAATCGATGCAAGTTCTAGAAGAACAAATCAATGTTGACACACTCATAACAAAAAGTGAGCACAAAAGAATCTATGCTTTAAAAGGCTCAAAATCTCACAAAAAAATTATGGGTATTTGATATCAACCTCGAAAATTTCAAACTTCAAGGCAATAATTAGCTTTAGGTAGACAACCTATTTTTTTTTTATTCTGAAAAATAGACTTATCATGCCTGATTCTCTAGTATCCTTCAAATTTAATTATCAATGCACAATTATCAATGACCTACTCTAAAACATATCAATAATAATCATAAATCAAAGGAAATTTCATTCTAATCATAATATGATAAATTTACTTTAGAACAAGGCATAATTCAGGGATTTTCAAATAATACTATAGTTAACCCCCCCACACTTAAGATGTACATAGTCCTCAATGTACAACAATAGATAATATCAAAATAATCATAAAATCCTAAGATGGGGAGAGAAGTGAAACTTCCTGAATTTTGGATGAAGTCAATGAAAAGAAACCGGATAGGATTGCAGGTGAACGTGGGGAAGTGTAGCCGTCCTGATTTTATTGTATCATAAGCTAAATCTAAATGGTACGGAGAATAAGAAGAAGATAATAAAGAAAATAATAAAAATAAAAATAAAAGTAAATAATGGAAAATGAAAGAAGAAAGATAATGGGAAAAGGATGGGAAGATGGGGGTTAAATAGAAATTATGGATCTGGTAGTTGGCCCCGCCCTTGTACCTTCTTGTGGTGGCCACACGGCCACGGCCACGGCCGTGTGGTATGGAAATCTATACTTTGGTTAGTTTATGGTTAGGTGCTATAAAAAAAGGATAAAATAAAATAAATAAGATAAAAATGTAGACGTTAATGGGGTTAGTACTCGGGTTGCCTCCCGATAAGTGCTCGTTTATAGTCTTAAGCTAGACTTTACCACTCATTCGTATGGTCATGGTGGTTTGAGAAGGTGAAAATCCTTTCTCATGTGATCAATTCAGTTATTGATATAACATTTTAGTTGAGTAGTGTTTACCTTAATGGAGCTGATTTTAGGACTAGTTTCCTCGACTGTTCTATCTTGGGAGATTTTTAGTACCTGATCTCCTATTTTAAGCTTGGTTGTCCCATCATTAATTTTGTCGTGGAGTTGCCTCGTTTTTACTTCGTGTGTTTTTAGTCTCTCCTTGAAGTGTGTCTTCCATTTGTGTAGTTCATCGATCCAAAGCCTTCGTTCCTCATGAATTTCTTCTTTATCGACACGAGTTCTAGGATCTGGCATCTGTGAAAGAGCTTCTAGAAACGTCAAGTTAATATGAAATTTCTTTGAAAGTTTAAGAGACTTACCGAGTTGTTCCTCTGTGTGGTCTTTCTTTGTCGCATCGGGGTATGGCACACAGGGTTGGTACTCTGTAATCACCAGGTTTGGTAAATCATGGCTTACCTCAACCTTACCTTCACTTACCACAGGCTCTTGCTTTGGGTCAGATTCCACTAACCTTTCACTGTCATAAGCTGTTACAGCTTGAATTTGGTCTTTTGGGTTAGTTTCAGTGTTGCTTGGCAAGATTTGTTGTAGTTGTTACTGATCCTTGATCTCCTATGTTGATGGCTCAAGTTTCGTTTCTATCTTTTGGAAACGTGTTTATGAGGCTGCTATGAATTTTGTCAGCATCTCCTCGAGGTTCGACTCCTCTTCCAGTTGGTAAGGAAGTTGTTGAAAATCTAGAGGAAGTTTAGGTGTTTGGCTACTTTGATCATCCCACGAGAAATTGGGATGATACCTCCAACCTGCATTATAAGTGTTATCATAAAATTTATTTTGAGGTCAAGAGTAGTTACCCATATAGTGGACTTGTTCGTTCTCCACGCCATATCCGTAGGGTGGGTACTCAGGATTTGCCACGCCTCCTAGATTCGACTCATATTGCATTATTAGGTGTACCTGCGAGAGATTATACAAACCATCAAACTTTTTATTCATCATCTCTAGCTGGTTAGATAACCTAGTGAGCACGTCGAGATTGAAGACACTGACTACTTTAGTAGGAATTGTCCTCATGACTTGCCACTATAATTATTCGTTGCCATCTTTTCTATAAACTAAAATTATCTACCAAAAGAAAATAAAGGAAATGTTAGCAAAGTAAAAAAAATAAAAATAAAAAAATAATAATGAAAATAAATTGCAATAAAAAAATGGCTAAAGTAATAAGAATTGAGTTTTCTTAATATTTCAGCTCCCCGGCAATGGCGCCAAAAACTTGATCATTGTTTTCGCGATTCAAAGTCTTAAAATTTATAAAAAAAAAAAAAAGAATGATCAAACCTAGAAACTAACTATGACAATGATTTGAGGCAAGCGTACCTACCGAACAGTAGTATAGTTAAGGCAAGACCGAATTGTCGAACCCAAAGGAACCAAAAGTACTAATACTAACTCTCTTTTTATTATTTAGCCTAATAATTAAAGTGATTTTTATCTAATCTAAAATTAACTAACAACTAATCTAAAGACTCTAAGACAAAGAAGAATGATTTTGGGAAAATAACTTGGAAGAAAAAGCAATTGATTAAGACGACACCCAATGAAGAATCCACGAAGACTTCACTTGTTATCTAACTCTTAACCAGATGATTTATTCATTTGACTTGATCCGTAAGATTCCTTAAGTTATATTAATCCCTCTCTCGAGGTGACCAATGTCTAACCCTAGGTTGATTAATTGAAATCTCTTTCTAATTAAAACCCCTAGAATTGCATTAACTCGATCTATGGACTCCCATATTAGGTTTCACCCTAACCCAGCAAAATCTCGTCACCCTATCTCTAGGCGCATGATCAACTCCGCTTAATTATGCTAGATCTACTCCGAGGTAGGGACTTTTGCTCCTCCACCTAAGCACATCACCCTTGAACTAATATCTCGAAAATATCAACACAAGAATTAAGAACACATAATTAAGAACAAGTCAAATATTTATCATATAGTTCAGCAAACAATAACAAGATTCATCTTAGGTTTCAGCCCCCTCAGGTATCTGAGGGTTTAATTCATAACAACAAAAGAAAACATCTCAAAAGTAAAGATAAAACAAAACATAAGAAATCCCTAAAAGCCCCTGAAGGAATTGAAGGAGAGATCCTCCATCTTGAGTATGATTCCGACTTTTTGAGATGGATCAACTGGCTATCTTCGAGTAATTCTACACAAATCTACCTTCTCTGGCCTAATCAGATAGCCCTTAACTAAAGTCTTGGGTTCTGACTTCTATCGAACTCCTCTTTAGGTTGCCCCCAAAGGTGTTTATATAGGCTTTGAGATGCCTTACTTGGCCTCCAAGTATCCTAATCCAAATAGGATTCCTATTTGGGTGTTTATATAGACTTTGGAATGTGATTCTTTGCCTCCAAGTATCCTATTCCGAGTAAAACTCCTCTTGGCCGTAGTAGGGACACGCCCATAGCACATGCCCGTGTAAGTCGTGGCCAAGCTGTGTTCGAAACTGTTGAGTGAGGCACGACCGTGTGGCTTAGGCCCAGGCTATGTTGATTTCGTGATATGACCCATTTACTCCGTTTTAGGCCCTTTTTTTGTTCTTTTCGTCCTCCGGTGCTCTCCTGGGTATAAAACATGAAAACAAAGAATTAAGAGCACCAAATTACATAATTCTAGGCTTAAATCATCCAAAAGCAAGCTAAATGTGGGCGTAAAATATGTTACTTTCACGGTTTATCAAATACCCCCACACTTAAGCTTTTCCTTGTCCTCAAGCAAAATTCTCAACTCATAAATAAAAGAAACTTCCTCAATTCATAATATTCATCAATAATGTTTCATCATAATTCAAAGATAATTCGTACTTTGATAATTTAGCTCAAAGAGTCCTCAAGATTCAAACACTCAAAGTCATACATTTATAGCCTTGAAATCGTTAGGTGTTTCCCTTTACCTAAATAATTACCTCTGATTTGAAACCGACAAGAGTTGACATCCTCACTAAAGATTCACTCAAATCACTTGAAGTGTTTAAAATTTAGAATTAAGCACTCAATTGTACAACATGAAAAGTTAATCCCATAGGCTTGCATGAAAATCAAATCTCCACCACTATAATTTGAGACGATACACAAATCAAAAGGTCTTTGACAGGGTTGTAATGGGGCTTGGGGTTAAAGGAGTGGATAAAGGCTGAATTAGAGGGCTAGAATCGAGGCTGACCTGACAAATTACCTAACTAGAAACATGAACTAATAACAACTAATTTCATTGAATGAAAACTTGTACTACTAATAACACGAGCTTCTTCTTTAACAATTGGAAATTAAACATATAAGCTCATCTACTCACAAAACTAAGAGTGAATATACTTCAATTATTTTTAAGAACAAGTCAAATATATAATAAAGGATAGATTGAAATAGATAAAATAGTCAGGCAACTAATCAAATCAAATCTCGACATAAGGGCTGTCAAAAAGAATGGTGATAAAAAATACGAAGGGTTTTGGGTTAATATTAGTGGGTGAGTCCATAAAAAGGGTTGTTAGGATCAACGTGGTTCACTAAGGGTTAATTGTAAAGGTAGGCCTTTAGTGGAATGAGTGGGTTAAAACCTAGGTGTAACATCTTGGTTTTGGGGGTTCTGCATCTAATGTATGTTGTGTGTGTATGTTATGTTTTTTACGTTATTTTAGTGTGTTTGGGGGTCTAGGGAAGGCTTGGGGTTAAGCCGAAGCTTGGAAAAAATTTTAGTCTTTGGGCACTTCCAGGGGAGAGCTGACTAGAGCACGACTTAAGGGTTATTGCTTGTGTTTGTTGACACAAGAATTGAAGTGGGAAAGAGGCAAAGAGGCGCCACTTAAGGTTCAGGTAGGTGACGCCACCAACGAGCAGAGAGAGAGCAAGTTCAAGTCGCATGGTGCTCATTTTGGAATTCTTTTTGGTGTCAAGGGGAGCAGAGGTGGAGTTCAGCTAGGATACTTCAAGAGGGGAGAGTTGATTGAGTCAAATAATTCAAATATGTGGCTAAGAGAAGAAAGAGGAGTCTGAATCATTCAAACTATTTCAAATGAGTAATCAGGAGTGAAATTAGGTGCAAAGTAAGGGATTTTCAAGTCAACGGAGGTGTTCGCCAAATATGGGAAGCTTAGGATGGGGGAGACATTTAGGTTAGGGTCTAGTGGGGGTGAGCCGAAAATCATTGAGGGGTCATAAGCCAATTTGGTTCTTATGAAGTGCATTTGGTTTTGGGGAATTGTAGGTGCCGAATTTTTGAGGTGGTTGTAGCTAAGTCTCGAGAGTTCTTGGTGTTCTTCTGATTGGCAACTTAAGAATCTTTTCTTTGTACAGCCGAAACCCCTAAGGCCTATGATCAATCATCATCACCTAAAGCCGAACCCTCCTATCATATTTTCGCACTTTTTCTTTCTTTTCATTTGCTCCATCTAAAAGCCAAAATCTCATTTTTGTCACTTCTTCTTCTTGATCGAATCTCTCTTTCTCCCCACTCATATTCTTAAGCTTCACAAACCGAAAGCGACACACCATTTCTTTTGTGATCACTTTTCTTCTTTTCTTCTTTACTTGTTTTTATTTCAAACCAAAACTATCTCTTTCCCTCATATTCATACAAAGTCGAAACCCCTAATTACTTCAATTCTCTTCTCCATTTCTTGCTAAGCCGAATCTCTTAGTCTTTTTTCTTGATTTTTCATTTGTCGAAACATATCCCTCACCTTCTCACAAGTTGTTTCTAAAGCCGAAGCATCCATTGTTATTATTCTTTCTATATTTCTTCTTGGTCGAATCTTCCTTGTGTGCTAATCTTCTTCTTTCGTTTTTAGGTTAGTGGATTACTCTCATTCCATTTCTTAACGTTCTCAATCAAATTCTATTTGATCGTGGAGAGGCTTTGTCTTCGCGTTCTTTCGGCATCTGATCTTTGATCGAAGGGTGTTAAGGGATGTTCGATTTTAGTCGACTTAGGTATTCAATCGGTGCCTTAATCCAAGTCTTATAATCTCCAGGATTTGCCAATCTGGCCAAGCAAAGGAAGGGGTTGGACCCGTAGTCCCAGCCCCTAATTTCAAGAAGCGCACGGTGTCTGCTATTCGAGATTGGCCACCGGGTTGTGGACCGGCTTCAGAACAGAGTAGTAGGCAGATAGTAGTCGTTTCTGCTATCGATAGTGTCGACGTAGAGAGTATTATTTTATGTTTTATCAGGTGTGTAAAACTTCATACACTTATTTTAACTGTGATATTAAATGTATGGGCTCAAAAGCAGAAAAAGGCTGTGTAGACAGTCGTAATACCCTTGTGGGTAAGGCTAGGGATGCCAGGTACGTGATTATACCGTTTTCCTTGGGTGTATGAATGTATGTGATAATATTTTACTGTGTTGATAGCATGTTGCATTCATTATGACATGTATGTTATGCATGGGATATAGATATGACATAAAGGGGAAGTGCCTGATTATTTGGTCAAATGGTGATCGGTGGCTAAGCCATGTTATATTATTTTTGGTCACATAGTGATCGGTGGCTAAGCCACGTTATATGATTATTTGGTCACTATGTGATCGGTGGCTAAGCCATGTATGAGGTGTGTAGCGGATGGAGGGTTGATTGTAGAAATCCCCATAGTATGATAGGCTGGTACGGGTTGGCGTGTAGAGGATGGAAAAATTAGGTTGGGCTGGGACATGATGCATTCATTTAATCTTATGTCATCTTGAGTGGGCTAAGGCCCAATAAGCGATTGTGGGCCTCGAGTCGTTTATGTGTTATAGGAGATTTACACACTGAGTCTCGGTGACTCACCCCTTGTTTAACCTTTCAGGTAACTAGTAGATCGTGGATGTGGGAGCCGAGGCAGACTCGTGGAGGCCATAAAGTCTTTTCTTTCTATAAATTTGTTTCCTGCTTAATTTTATTTTAAATGGGGATTTTTGTTATGTAATAAGGCCTTTCTAAGTTAATATTTCATTTTTATTTGATTTTTCATTTATTTAAAATTCGACACTATGCAAACTTGATCACGAAATTAAAGATGAGGTTTTCAAAACACAAGTAACACAAAACAAACGCTTTCTTTCAAAAATCACCAAGCTTAACGAATATTCGAATAACGCAAATTGAAATTTTTCCTAAACTCACAAATCACTGTTTTCAAGACATCGCCTTAATCGAAAGTTTTTTTAAATCTACGATTTTTCCTAAATTCAACAAAGATTTTTTACTTTATCCTGTAACATACCAGATCCAGTCATAACGTTTAGGCCGGGTTTGGGGTGTTACAATATTGGTATCAGAGCCTAGGTTGCAAAACTTGGGCTGTGAAATGGGTCCAATAGTGTTTTATAAAATTGATGTACATGTCAATTGGAGGAACTATTTTGATTGAAATATGGCATCTGAGTCTACCGGCACCCGATCCACGCAGGTAAGTCTTCTAACTTTTTGATGATGTATGCATGAAATGCTTATTTGATTGAATGAATGTGGTTACTAGCATTAGGAGATTTAGACTTTAGAAACTGAACCCTTTAGATATAGATACGAACTCGCGAGAACTACTATTAATACTACTCCTCATAAGATTGCTCGGTATAAAACAGTGAAAGAAAACACTAATTCATAAAACTTTTACTCATATAAATGCTTACCGGTAGCCATGAGTACTAGGGGACGTGGACGTGCTGTACGCGGCCATGGTAGAGGCCGAGGTGTTGGGTCTGAACCCTCGGAGTCAGGACATGGGTCAAGAAATGAGATGCCAGTATCGCCAGCTGCAGAAGCAGATCTTCAGGATCAAACGGACGGGGACGATGCGGTGTCTTAGGCAATGTTACGGGTCTTGGAGAGGGTTGCTGGAGCGAGCATAGGATCTGGGGCTCAGAAATCTGTGTCTGAACGACTTTGAGCTAATGGAGCAGAAATGTTTAGGGGCGTATCGGGTGTAGCTTTGATTGCAGCTAAGTATTGGCTAGAAGCAGTAGAGTGTATCATGGATGATCTTGATTTTACGGTGGAGGAAAAGTTGAAGGGAGTTGTGTCTCTTCTACGGGATGAGGCGTATCAATGGTGGCTGACAGTCAGGGATGGTTCCATGGCTGACCACATTACCTAGGATTTCTTCAAGTCGGCATTCCAGAGTAAGTACATCGGATCGAGTTATGTGGATGCGCAGCGTATGGCGTTTTTGAATTTGGTTTAGGGAAATAAATCGGTGGCTGAGTATGAGGCGAAATTCTTACGTCTTAGTCGTTATGCCTGGGGAATAGTGACCACAGACCATGAGCATTGTGTTCGATTTGAAGATGGTATGAGGGATGATTTGCGAGTGCTGATAGCTCCACAGCGAGAAAGGAATTTGTTGTCTTAGTGGAAAAGGCTAAGATAGCCAGGGAGGTGAAGCGGTCCGAAAAGCAGAATCAGGATAGAGATAGAGGTAGAAATAAAAGGAATTTTGGATCGTCGGGGTCAGCTGGATGTTTTCAGAAAAGACCTAGGTCGGATGGGCTGAGTCAGGTTGTGAGATCTATTGTTGATAGTCAGCCTCAGAGGTGTACTCGATGTGGTAAATTTCATTCGGGCGAATGTTAGACGGGTAACAGAAGATGTTTCAGGTGTGGGTCTACTGATCATCAGGTTAGAGACTGTCCACAGGAACGGGGCGGTGCAGGGCCAGTAGGTCAAGGTTATGCTCAGTCGGGTAAAGGTGGTCAGCAACCGCAGAGAGGTCTTGGTCTAGCTAGAGGAGGTAATGGTTTCGATCGGGGCCGTGGAACACCAGGCATAGGTTCAGGGAACACTGATGCAAGACAGCCGGGGTTAGTCTATGCAGCTAGACACCGATAGGAGGATGATGCACCGGATGTCCTAACTGGTACGTTCTTAATTTTTGGATTGCCTTTTTCTGTATTGATTGACATTGGGTCGACACATTCTTATGTTGCTAGTGTGGTATCTGGAACTTTAAGCATAGACTCTGAGATTTCTTCTAGGGAGATGACTGTAATTAGCCCGTTAGGACAATCTATAGTGGTGAACAAACTTTATAGGGATGTACCACTAAAAGTTCAAAGGGTAGTTTTTCCACTAATCTGATGGAACTGCCGTTTCGGGAGTTTGATTTGATCTTAGGCATGGATTGTGTAGCCAAGTGTATGGTGTGAAGAACTCCTGAGAATGATGAAGTTTTGGTGATAGGAGAAAGGAGCAACTATTTGTCAAATGTAGTGTCTGCCTTAAGGGCGAAAAGAATGGTGAGAAAAGGATGTAAGGCATTCTTAACTATTGTTCGGGCTCTAGAAGCCAAGGAACTAACTGTAGGGGATGTTAGAACGGTAAAGGAATTTTCTAATGTTTTCCCAGAAGAGCTTCCGGGGTTACCGCCGGATCGCAAAGTAGAGTTCAGTATTGATCTTCTTCCGAGAACAGCGCCAGTGTCTACTGCCCCATATAGAATGGCGCCGAAGGAGTTGGTGGAGCTGAAAGTGCAGATTCAAGAACTATTTGATCGGGGTTTTATCTGACCGAGTGTACCACCTTGGGGAGCGCAGGTGCTATTCGTTAAGAAGAAGGATGGATCAATGCGTATGTGCATTGACTATCGTTAGTTGAACAAGTTAACGATCAAGAACAAATACCCGTTGCCGAGGATTGAAGACTTGTTCGATCAATTGAAGGGGGCTTCAGTTTTCTCAAAGATAGATCTAAGATCGGGATATCATAACCTTAAAGTTAAGGAGGTGGATATTCATAAGACGGCGTATCGTACTCACTATGGTCATTACGAATTCTTGGTGATGCCGTTCGGGTTGACCAATGCACCAGTAGCGTTTATGGACATGATGAACCGGGTTTTTCAACCCTATATAGATCAATTCGTCGTGGTGTTTATAGATGATATTCTGGTTTATTCAAAGTCTGAGGAGAAGCATGATTCACATCTTCGAGTGGTTTTGCAAATCCTGAAGGAGAAGCATTTGTACGTCAAATTCAGTAAGTGCGAATTTTGGCTAAGGGAAGTTACTTTTTTGGGCCGTGTAGTGTCTGCTGAGGGGATTAGGGTTGATCCTCGAAAGATTAAAGCGGTGTTGGATTGGGAGCCAGCTAAGTCGGTGGCAGAAATCAGGAGTTTTCTTGGTCTGGCTGGGTATTATAGAAGGTTTGTTGAAGGGTTCTCTTTTATTGCGGCACCATTAACCAAGCTGTTGCAAAAAGGGGTTCCGTTTGTTTGGTCTGATAAGCAACAGGAGAGTTTTGAAAGGTTGAAAAGGATTTTGACAGAGGCTCTAGTGTTGATATCTGACTGAAATTTGGGAAAGAGTTAAGTAGTTTTCTTGTGATGCGTCACACACTGGATTGGGATGTGTGTTGATGCAAGATGGAAAGGTGGTTGCGTACGCGTCTTGACAGTTAAGACAACATAAGGGGAATTATCCCACACATGATTTGGAATTGGCAGCAGTTGTGTTTGCGCTAAAGAGTTGGAGGCATTATCTGTATGGGGAGAAGTCCGTCATTTGTACGGATCACAAGAGCCTAAAATACCTTCTCACCCAGAAGGAGTTGAATTTAAGGTAAAGAAGGTGGATCGAGTTGTTAAAGGCTTGATCAAATACCATCCGGGTAAGGCTAACATGGTGGCAGATGCATTAAGTCGTAGGGTAATCTCTGACTTGAGAGCAATGTTTGCTCACCTCAGTTTATACGATGATGAAAGTCTATTAGCTAAACTTCATGTGAAACCTTCTTGGGTCAGTCAGATTAAGGAGAAGTAGTGGGCTGATGAGTTGTTGAAGCCAAAGTTTCAGTTGGGAATAGATGGTGAGATAACAAAATTCAATGTGAATAGTGATGGGTATTGTGTTTTCGAGGGAAGACTTGCATGCCAAAGGATCCTGAGTTGAGGCGTAAGATTTTACAGGAAGTGCATAGTAGCCCATATGCTATGCATCCTGGAGGAAGTAAGATGTATAGGGATTTGCGAGAACAGTTTTGGTGGCCAGGTTTGAAGCGAGAGGTAACCAAATTTGTGAGTAAGTGCTTGACATATCAGCAGGTAAAAGCAAAACATCAGTTGCCGTCGGGGTTGTTACAGCCGGTAAAGATTCAGCAGTGGAAGTGGGAAAGGATCACGATGGACTTTGTTAGTGGGCTACCTCTCACACCTACTAAGAAGGATGCAGTTTGGGTAATTGTTGATCGTTTGACGAAGTCTACTTATTTCATACCGGTTCGTGTCGACTACTCTCTATAGAAGTTGGCTAAGCTGTATGTAGCAGAGGTTGTAAGGTTGCATGGGGTACCAGTGTTTATCATTTCATACAGATACCCTAGGTTTAAGTTGAGATTTTGGAAGGCGTTGCATCAAACGTTGGGTACAAAGTTGGATTTCAGTACAGCATTCCATCCTCAGTCTGATGGTCAGTCTAAGAGAGTAATTTAGATCTTGGAAGACATGTTGAGGGGTTGTGTCATTGATTTCAGGGGTAGTTGGAAGAGTTCTTACCGTTGGCAGAGTTCGCATACAACAACAGCTACCAGTTTAGTATTCAAATGGTGCCCTATGAAGCATTGTATGGGCGGAAGTGTCGTACTCTTACATGTTGGACAGAGTTGGGGGAACGTCGAATTTTGGGTTCAGAATTGGTTACAGAGATGGAGGAGAAGGTTAAGTTAATTCGTGCTCAATTAAAGGAAGCTTCTGATAGACAGAAGTCTTATGTGGATCTGAAGCGTAAGGACATAGAATTTGCAGTGGGTGACCGGGTCTTCTTAAAGGTGTCACCAAGAAAGTGCTAAGGTTTGGGCAAAAGGGTAAGCTAAGCCCCAGATTCATCGGGCCTTATCGTGTGTTGAAACTTGTGGGACCAGTAGCTTATCAGCTTGAGCTACCTTCAGAGTTAAGTAAAATTCACGATGTGTTTCACGTTTCGATGCTAAGACGCTACCGTTCGGATCCATCTCATGTTGTGCCAGTGGAAGAAATCGAAGTAAGGCCTGATCTATCCTTTGAAGAGGAGCCAGTACAGATCTTGGATCGTGACATCAAAGTATTGCGTAGAAAATCAATCCCTTTGGTTAAAGTGTTGTGGCAGAACCACAGTTCAGAAGAGGCTACGTGGGAGCCAGAGGATGTTATGCGATAGCACTACCCTCATCTCTTTTGATCAGGTAATTTCGAGGCCGAAATTTCTTTAAGGGGGTAGAACTGTAACATCCTGGTTTTGGGGGTTCTGCATCTAATGTATGTTGTGTGTGTATACTGTGTTTTGTACATTATTTTGGTGTGTTTGGGGGTCCAGTGAAGGCTCGAGGTTAAGCTAAAGCCTGGACAAAATTTTAGTCTTTGGGCACTTTCAGGGGAGAGCTGACTGGAGCAGGACTTAAGGAATATTGCTCGTGTCTATTGACACATGAATTAAAGTGGGAAAGAGGCAATGAGGCGCCACTTAAGGTTCAGGTAGGTAACGCAACAAGGGAGCAGAGAGGGAGCAGGTTCAAGTCGCATGGTGCTCATTTTGGAATTCTTTTTGGCATCAAGGGGAGCAGAGGTGGAGTTCAGCTAGGATACTTCAAGAGGGGAGAGTTGATTGAGTCAAATAATTCAAATATGTGGCTAAGAGATGAAAGAGGAGTTTGAATCATTCAAACTATTTTAAATGAGTGATCAGGAGTGAAATTAGGAGCAAAGTAAGGGATTTTCAAGTTAACAAAGGTAGTGGCCGATTATGGGAAGCTTAGGATAGGGGGAGACATTTCGTTAGGGTCTAGTGGGGGTGAGCCGAAAATCATTGAGGGTCATAAGCCAATTTGGTTCTCATGAAGTGCATTCGATTTTGGGGAATTGTAGGTGCTGAATTTTTGAGGTGGTTGTAGCTGAGTCTCGAGAGTTCTTGGTGTTCTTCTGATTGGCAACATAAGAATCTTTTCTTTGTATAGCCAAAACCCCTAAGGCCTATGATCAATCATCATCACCTAAAGCCGAACCCTCCTATCATATTTTCTCACTTTTTCTTTCTTTTCATTTGCTCCATCTAAAAGTCGAAATCTCATTTTTGTCACTTCTTCTTCTTGATCGAATCTCTCTTTCTCTCCATTCATATTCTTAAGCTTCACAAACCGAAAGCGACACACCATTTCTTTTGTGATCACTTTTCTTCTTCTCTTCTTTACTTGTTTTTATTTCAAACCGAAACCATCTTTTTTCCTCATATTCATACAAAGCCGAAACCCCTAATTACTTCCATGCTCTTCACATTTCTTGCTAAGCCGAATCACTTTAGTCTTTCTTCTTGATTCTTCATTTGCCGAAACATATCCCTCACCGTCTCACAAGTTTTTTCCAAAGCCGAAGCATCCATTATTCTTATTCTTTCTATATTTCTTCTTGGCCGAATCTTCCTTGTGTGCTCATCTTCTTCTTTCCTTCTTAGGTTAGTGGATTACTCTCATTCCGTTTCTTAACCTTCTCAATCGGATTCTATTTGATCCTGGAGGGGCTTTGTCTTCGCGTTCTTTCGGCATCTGATCTGTGATCGAAGGGTGTTAAGGGATGTTCGGTTTTAGTCGAGTTAGGTATTCAATAGGTGCCTTAATCCAAGTCTTATAATCTCCGGGATTTGTCGATCTACCCAAGCAAAGGAAGGGGTTGGACCAGTAGTCCCAGCCCCTAAATTCAAGAAGCGCACGGTGTCTGTTGTTCGAGATTGGCCACATGGTTGTGTACCGGCTTCAGAATAGAGTAGTAGGCAGATAGCAGTCGTTTCTGCTATCGATAGTGTCGATGTAGAGAGTATTATTTTACGTGTTATCAGTTGTGTAAAAGTTCATACACTTATTTTAACTGTGATATTAAATGTATGGGCTGAAAAGCCGGAAAAGGCTGTGTAGACAGTTGTAATACCCTTGTGGGTAAGGCTAGGGATGTCAGGTACGTGATTATATCGTTTTCCTTGGGTGTATGGATGTATGTGGTAATATTTTACTGTGTTGATAGCATGTTGCATTCATTATGACATGTATGTTATGCATGGGATATGGATATGATATAAAGGGGAAGTGCCTGATTATTTGGTCACATGGCGATCGGTGGCTAAGCCACGTTATATTATTTTTTGTCACATAGTGATTGGTGGCTAAGCCACGTTATATGATTATTTGGTCACTTAGTGATCGGTGGCTAAGCCACGTGATATTATCTTTGGTCAGATAGTGATCGGTGGCTAAGCCACATATGAGGCATGTAGCAGATGGAGGGTTGATTGTAGAAATCCCCATGGTGTGATAGGCTGGTACGGGTTGGCGTGTAGAGGATGGAAAAACTAGGTTGGGCTGGGACATGATGCATTCATTTAAGCTTATGTCATCTTGAGTGGGCTAAGGCCCAATATGCGATTATGGGCCTCGAGCCGTTTATGTGTTATAGGGGATTTACACACTGAGTCTCGGTGATTCACCCCTTGTTTAACCTTTCAGGTAACCAGTAGATCGTGGATGTGGGAGCCGAGGCGTACTCGTGGAGGCCATAAAGTCTTTTCTTTTCGTAAATTTATTTCTTACTTTATTTTATTTTAAATGGGGATTTTTATTATGTAATAAGGCCTTTCTAAGTTAATATTTGGTTTTTATTTAATTTTTCATTTATTTAAAATTCGACACTATGCAAACTTGATCACGAAATTAAAGATGAGGTTTTCAAAATACGAGTAACACAAAAAAAAAAAAAAAAACGCTTTCTTTCAAAGATCACCAAGCTTAACGAATATTCGAATAACGCAAATTGAAATTTTTCCTAAACTCACAAATCACTGTTTTCAAGACATCGCCTTAATCGAAAGTTTTTTTTTTTAATCTACGGTTTTTACTAAATTCAACAAAGATTCGTTTTTACTTTATCCTGTAACATACCAGATTCGGTCATAACGTTTAGGCCGGGTTTGGGGTGTTACACTAGGTGCCTTTATCATCTCTGTATATCAAACCAAAGGTGTGGTCTCGACATGTATAATCGATGCAAGTTCTAGAATACCAAATCAATGTTGACACTTTCATAATAAAAAGTGAGCACGAAAGAATGTATGCTTTAAAAGGCTCAAAAACTCACAAAAAAATTATGGGTATTTAATATCAACCTCGTAAATTTCAAACTTCAAGGCAATAATTAGCTTTAGGTAGACAACCTAATTTTTTTTTTTGTTCTAAAAAATAGACTTATCATGCCTGATTCTCTAGTATCGTTCAAATTTAATTATCAATGCACAATTATCAATGACTTACTCTAAAACTTATCAATAATAATCATAATATGATAAATTTACTTTAGAACAAGGCATAATTCAGGGATTTTCAAATAATACTGTAGTTAAACCCCCCACTGAAACACCCCACACCTGGCCCACGAGCCTGAACTGGATCTGGTATGTTCCTTAAGTAAACCGGTTTCAAATTCTTTGTTACTTATAGAAAATTTGTGTAATTTTTAGAAAAATATCATTTTGGGTTGGGCTTAAGTTGGAAACACATTTATTTTACTTAGAAATTATTTAATTATGGTGACAAAACAATCTAGGGTTTATTTTCAAAGAAATAATTCTTACTTGAACTTTAATCAAAAGTAGTTCGTAACATAGTAAATTAAAAATTTAAACAGAAATAAAGAAATCCAACCTGGGCCTTATGGCCTTATTACATCAATTAAAACCCAAAAATAAAATTAAAGTACTTAGTAAAAATAGAATAAAAGTCCAAATCTTTAAATTTCTCCTTGCGATGCATGGCCACATTTAGCTCTTGCCGACCCGGTCCATTGTTGCTCATCACCTGAAAAAAATATTTCCCTAATGGGGTGAGTCAAACAGACTCAATGTGTACACGACACTAAATCGTAATGGAATCAGGCATACAGTAGTTATACATTCAAACATGAAATACAAGTTATGATGCATTCCCAAACCCAAACCTAATTGTCCATCCGCTACACACCCCCGTACCTGCCAAACACACCGTGGGGACTACTAAGTCGACCCTCCTTCCGCTACACACCAATTTGTGGGCTTAAGGCTCCACATCTGTGGTTTTAGGAAACCACTTTTCAGATTACTGTGGTCTTGGATCACCACTTTTCAGATTACTGTGGTCGTAAGTCACCACTTTTCAGATTACTGTGGTCTTAAATCACCACTTTTCACTTCCCCTTTCAATATACAACCAAATGCCCTATTAATATGCATAATATACCATAGTTCAAATTCTTATCATATTCTCATGTTACGAATAACATTTTTCATATTCCTAGTAGAAGTAGGAAATGTACCTGAGTACGTAGTACCATAACATGGTACTTTAGCCATGCTCATATTTCTACTAACATATATTTTAGTATATGCAACCATAATTCATATTACAAAAATAGTGTGGAGCACACCTGATTCGCTTAACGAAGTCCTTGAATCCCGAAGAAAATCGATTACAGATTTAGATCTCAAATCCTACATAAGTTAATCACTTACTATTTAAAAGACCATTCGGCCATTTTTCCAACTACAACTAGGATTTGTATTACTTACCTTGTAACTGAATTGATTTTAAGAATCAAGTGCCGGATCTTTGTATTCCTCCCTTGTGAATTCGGCTAAACACTATAATACTCCACAGGTTAATTTTTGGCTTCTGATAATAAATCTAAATATTTAAAATAGCCTTGGCCGAATATCTTAAACACATACCTTGTGATTTCAAATCCCGAAAAGTAACCCTTGGCTATGGAGATGTTGAAATCCCTACACCCATATGTTAGATCTGATTTCCATATCACTTAATAATCTTAAATCAATTGGCCTTTGGCCTAAACCATGCTTTTCTTACCTTAAATCCTTAGATCTGAAATCCCGGAATTCTTCCTTTAATATTCGGCCAAAAGACAACCAAAAAAATCAGTTCCCAAATCTTGGTTGAAAGAGAATAAACAACAAGAATCCATTATTCTTACCTTATCACCACAGTCGACGGCACCCTTGATTGAAGCCATAGAGATTCAGCTATGGAGACTTAAACATGAATCAAAGAGGTTTCGGCTTGACAAAGAGAAGAGAAAAGAAGAAGAAAAGAGAAGAAGAAAAATTAGAGAGAGGGAAAGAGCTAGGGAATTTTGTGAGAGAGAGAAAGAAACAAAGCGATGACTAGCCCTCCTTCCTTCCTTTTATAGGCAAAATTATCAGCCTAAGGAGTCCCTTACTTGGCCACCACTCCTCTATCGATAACTTTATCTTTTAATATGATAAATAAAAGGATTTAATACTGATATTCATCTCTTCTAAATAATCCAAAAAAAATCCCTTATTTATCACTTAATAGCCGAATTTTAAAGAGGATAAACCTCTCTTTTTCTAGATGCCTTGCCGTCCACTCCTTGTGCTTCTGGAACAAAAACTGGAACAAAAATAAAACTTTCTTTATTTGCTTCCCAAGTGACTCGAACTCGGGCCCATCACCTTGCATATGGCGCCATTTCCATAGGCCCAAGTGACATCTTGAGCCACTTTTCCAAGCTTTGTTTGTGTGTCAAATTTCACCAACTTTTTCTTTTAAGGCCTCCTTGCCCTAATTTCCTATTTTAAACTTTAAAATTTGACATTTCTAGGTCATTTCAAGTTTCCTAAAATTTTCGTTCGGCTCTTTAAACTTGACATTTCCTTACATTTCCAAGTTTCAGAAATGTTCACTTTCCTTTTTGAATCATTTCTAAATCATTTCCCTAGTTTCCATAAATGTTCACCTTCCTCTTTATTCCTTTACATTTTGAGGACATTTCCCTACATTTCCAAGACAAGACATTTCCTTACATTTCCTTGCATTTCCTTACATTTCCATACATTTCCTCACATTTCCTTACATTTCCTTACATTTCCATACATTTCTATACATTTCCTTACATTTCCTTACATTTCCATACATTTCCTTATTTCTAGAATTCACATAACACATTCATAATTCATAAAACATGCCATTTTACCACATGGTTCCTTGTGTCATGCTTCACACGGAGTTTCTTTTAAAGCCTCATTTACCTAGCTCCCCTTTTTACTTAAAAACCAAAAATTTTCCAAAGCTTTCTTCTTCCATCCTAGAATTCTAAAAACCCTTATTACACTTCCAACACTGCCAAAACCTACTAACTCATGAATTAGGCACGAACGCATAACCACTAATCTAGGATGTTACACCCACACTTAAGATGTACATAGTCCTCAATGTACAACAATAGATAATATCAAAATAATCATAAAATCATAAGATGGGGAGAGAAGTGAAACTTGATACGAGCACGCCCGGGTCGTCAACGTTTTTCAAATTAACAACAAGGATCAAGCCAAGGAACTAGTGTGCCTTTTGGTGCACGTCCCAAATTGAGCTTGTTTTCAGCTCATTAAGTTTGATTTGCATTTATTTTATTTCATGCATTTTAATTAGTTGAATAAATTTATTTAATTAGTTAATTAAATTCTGCCCAAATTAATTAATTAAATAAATGTGTTTTAAGCTATTACATAATTTTAATTTGTCAAGTATTTGATTAGTCTTAGTATTTTAATTTGCCCTGGTTAGCCAAATTGATGCAAGCAATTAATTTGTTTTAGTACATGAATGCACTTGAATATGTCTTACAAGGCTGCCGAATTAATGAAATCAAATTTCATTGTGCTAAATTAAGGAGCTAATGGATTGATTAATTTCTGCAGGTTTGAATTTTAAAACTTAAGTGGATGCATGGTTGGGACGGCATGGCTTTGGAATGAACATGGTTTTGGGATGAATAAAATACTTAGTGAATTGATTGGAGCCTTAAAAAAATAATAAAACATGTGATGCATAGTGGAACAATTGAATAATGTTTTGTTTTGAGGGAATATACACTTGGACGGCACAAGGTGGAATATTGATGGAAGAATAAACAATTCATGGTCTTGAAAAAGGAAAGAAGAGCATGTGGGTGAATTCAATAATTGATAGGCTTTTCACGGCATGATAAAGCATATGGACGGCAAGCACATTCTAAATTGGGCACATGGAGCATTAAAATAATCAAGCACAATTCCTTTGTCTTCTTGTGAGTTTGACGGCATGGTGGAGCATTGGTATTGAGCATGAAATAAATAATAAGACCAAGAGCTATTTAAGGAGATTGTTGGAATAAATAAATGGAAGAAAACATGTGTTTAATTGAGGAGAATATTGTAGGGGACGGCAACACGGGGTTAAAAGAGAGCATGTGAGATTAAATAATACAAAGAAACAAGCCATTTTAAAATGCACTTACCTTGGACGGCCAAATGGAGCTAATGGGTGAACAAATAAATTAAAATAAGCAAGTTGGATGAGGCATGATGAAGGAATATTTTATGCATGGATAATTGCCAAATGGGGAACCATGTTGAACGGCATTGGGACTATGGGGTTTGACAATCCATGAATCACTAGTTGGACGACATATTCTCCCATATGCTCATATTTTTTTAAAGTTCTCCAAGCATGGCCAATTACATCACAAAGGCTCCACCAAGTTGACTACACGTTACAACCAATTGAGGGTTTCTAGAAGTAAGCCACTTGACATTCTTTATACATGGAAGCTTCAGGGAATCGGTTACCATTGGGAGTGCCTATAAATATTTTGCACATTTCATTTTGTAAGAGGCAGAATTTTTATGAATGAAATTTTATGAACTGTTGTTCATTTGAGTGAGTTCATCTCCTCTTCGTTTCGTACAAATTTCGTTAGACTTATCAAGCTTGCTTGTGGCGTCTTCGACTTGTTGAACTTATCACCAATTTCGTTTGGTGTGGCGTTCATCAACCTATATCTATCTATCCACCTTAACGATATAAGAAACGGGGTGACACTGTTATGTAGTGTTGAATCTTTCTTAAGTTAAGTTCGTATTTCCATTTCCATCATCGATTCCATTTATCCACCTTAAACATTATAGAACCCGGGGTGACACTCTTTAGTGTTGAATCGCTTCTCGTTTAAGTTCGTTTATCCGCTTCCATCAAAATTATCTTTTATCTATTTTTATTTTTATTTTGTTCCTCCAAACCGAACCATCACCTGATTTATTCTCTTAAGCTTCCACAAATTCATCCATATTTTCCGAATATCTTCCTAAGGCTTTATCCCGCCTCGTAGACGATTGGCCAACTCATATACATTTCGACTCATCCCGAGCTGGTTTGTATCAGTTGGTATCAGAGCTACAAAACGAGGACTACCGACGACCATACGTGAAGCCGGAATAGGTTCGTAAAAAAAAAAGGAGAAATACGAAAATTAAAAAAAAATTCAAGTTGTAATTTTTGTTTCTTGTATTTCATTATAGTATATTTGAAGTTCAAAAAAAAGAGATAAAAAAAAGGTTCAAATAAAAAAAATCGTATAAAAAATATATACGAATATAAAAAAAAGAGAGAGAAGTAAAAAAAAAAAAAAAAGAGAGAGAGTTTTAAAAAAAAAGATGTGTGGAAATTTTTTTTTTTTGAAGTTTGCAAGTTTTGTTTCAGTACTTCTTTCCCGATCTTCAAGCCACCCTTCTTCACCCCAACTCCAATATACCGAAAATTTTTTTTTCTCAACCGACCTCCACCCTATAACATCATTTTTCCTTGTACCAATTTTGAAGCCGACCTTCAAGCCACAAATAAGTTTTTTTTCGAAACGAAATACGAAATTGTGAGAGCGAGAAATAGCGGTAAAAGACACGAGTGCTACGTTAAAGAAAAAGCCATATTCGAGTGAAAAAACACGAGTGTGAGCGAATTTTCTTTACGAGTGACTTGTGAGTATTTGGGGTAAGGTATTTTAATTTTTATTGGTTTATTTCCCTTTGCTATAATAGTTTCTTTTTCAGCAATAAATATGTCTCAAGAAGAGTTCTCATCCAATGATTACCAATACTTGTTGAACGGAGTGCGAAGAGCCATAAGCAAGTTGGAAAAGAACTTGGATCGGATTGAGGAACTAGACCAACGAGATCGACTTTCTTCAAGTCGAAGGACGGAGTCAAGATCATCCCGAAGACACACTTTCGAAGAATATTCGAGAAGAGACTGTGATCGAAATTCTTATTCCTCAAGAAGTTCGAAACGGTATTCATCAACGAAAGATTATTCTCAAAGTGGTACATATTATGATTCTTATTCCCTCCAAAAAGACATACGAGTTGATCGATATATTCGTTCAGGAATTTCCACGAAAGCGTCCATGGAGTATTCTCCCTGAAGAACTCATCGAGATATCTTTGAGAACCCTAGCCCTTCTCTTGAACAAAATTTTACTCATTTTGATTCTTTTGTATCCTCTTCTTGTCATAATGAAAGGAAGAAAGAAAAAGAACTAAAAAGAAAAGAAAGGCAAGAGAAGATCATGAGAGAAAACGAGCGAATATGGAACGAACTTGAGAGAAGAAAAAAAGAAGAAAAAGAAAAAGAAAAAGAAATTGAAAAAGAGAAAGAAAAAGAAAAAGAACAAAACGAACGAGAAAAAGAGAGTGTTGAATCAATTAACCCGCTTGAAGGCTGTACTTGTTCTATTTCTTCTTTTCGGGTTTCCGAGAAGCTAAAAGACCAATACCCACTCCAATACCTCCCGGAAGAACGACGTTTCCATTTGATTAAAAAAGGTAAGGAAGCTAAGCGTTTTGAAGCATCAAATTCTTTGTATAAAGATAATTTTTCTTCTAACCCCAATTTGTTTGATTGTAGATATTACGAGATTAATTCGTTGTCTAATATGAAATCGTTGAGTTTTTATAAATACATTTTGAAATATGTTAAGAGCTTTGATCACTTTATCTTGAATGTACATAATTCTTATTGGTCTAACGTGATTGATTTTTCGGAACCTAAGTCCCATAAATCAGACATATGTTTCGATTTGTTTTGTGGAAAACTCAAGTATCATCCGGTAAGTTTGAAAGATTTCTATATTCTTGATACTTGGTTTTTGAACAAGGTAACGAATTTTGTCAACTTTGTTTTTAATTTTTATTCGTTCCTTAAACAATTTTTATGGTTGTATTTGAAATTCACTTTCCATTTGAAAATGGTTGAGTTGAACGCGAAGCTTCGATTACACTACTTGACCATGGAGAGAAGGTTTGTATTACTCGATCAAGGTAAGACTGATCTTTATCTTTCTGAGTATAAGGATAAGTCTTCTGAAACTGTTGATGCATTGTTACTCTCTTCGGATTACGATAAGCTTTGTGTTACTAACTTTGTTTCTGCTAAACATCTAGATCATGATATGATTAATTGTCCTATATTACCTATTGATGGTCTATTTGTTTTAATGGTTTTCAAAAGGATTCTTGTGTATGATACTTTTTATCATTCGTGTATGAGAGAGCCCACATATCGAACAATGCAAGGTTTGGTTGTTCAATTATGTGTTCCATGTGAATTTTGTCACCTATCTACTTGTGATGCTTATGTATATCATTTAATTTACTATTTACATGATAAGCATAATTTTTGGATTCCAAGTAAATCATATGCACGCCTTGAGATCTTTTCAAATTTGTTGCAAATGTTTGACAAGGCATTACTTTTTTTGTACGACAATTTGGTACTGCCCGACCACATGCGATTTACTTGTTTGATGGTGTCCATATTCGGGTTGCAAGTATGTTTGAAACATTTCTTGCTAATTCTTGAATTTTCTTTTTAGGTATTGCGATTATCATCCATCCCGTTTGATCGAGGAAAGACGAGCAAGAAGTTTTGTTGCACAACCAACGGGTCGATTCGAGGACGAATCGTCTTGAAGAGGGAGGGGATGATACGAGCACGCTCGGGTCGTCAACATTTTTCAACTTAACAGCCCGGATCAAGCCAAGGAACTAGTGTGCCTTTTGGTGCACGTCCCAAATTGAGCTTGTTTTCAGCTCATTAAGTTTGATTTGCATTTATTTTATTTCATGCATTTTAATTAGTTGAATAAATTTATTTAATTAGTTAATTAAATTCTGCCCAAATTAATTAATTAAATAAATGTGTTTTAAGCTATTACATAATTTTAATTTGTCAAGTATTTAATTAGTCTTAGTATTTTAATTTGCCTTGGTTAGCCAAATTGATGCAAGCAAATAATTTGTTTTAGTACATGAATGCACTTGAATATGTCTTACAAGGCTGCCGAATTAATGAAATCTAATTTCATTATGCTAAATTAAGGAGCTAATGGATTGATTAATTTCTGCAGGTTTGAATTTTAAAACTTAAGTGGATGCATGGTTACGACGGCATGGCTTTGGAATGAGCATGGTTTTAGGATGAATAAAATACTTAGTGAATTGATTGGAGCCTTAAAAAAATAATAAAACATGTGATGCATAGTGGAACAATTGAATAATGTTTTGTTTTGAGGGAATATACACTTAGACGGCACAAGGTGGAAGATTGATGGAAGAATAAACAATTCATGGTCTTGAAAAAGGAAAGAAGAGCATGTGGGTGAATTCAATAATTGATAGGCTCTTCACGGCATGATAAAGCATATGGACGGCAAGCACATTCTAAATTGGGCACATGGAGCATTAAAATAATCAAGCACAATTCCTTTGTCTTCTTGAGAGTTTGACGGCATGGTGGAGCATTGGTATTGAGCATGAAATAAATAATAAGACCAAGAGCTATTTAAGGAGATTGTTGGAATAAACAAATGGAAGAAAACATGTGTTTAATTGAGGAGAATATTGTAGGGGACGGCAACACGGGGTTAAAAGAGAGCATGTGAGATTAAATAATACAAAGAACCAAGCCATTTTAAAATGCACTTACCTTGGACGGCCAAATGGAGCTAATGGGTGAACAAATAAATTAAAATAAGCAAGTTGGATGAGGCATGATGAAGGAATATTTTATGCATGGATAATTGCCAAGCGGGAACCATGTTGAGCGGCATTGGGACTATGGGGTTTGACAATCCATGAATCACTAGTTGGACGACATATTCTCCCATATGCTCATATTTTTTTAAAGTTCTCCAAGCATGGCCAATTACATCACAAAGGCTCCACCAAGTTGACTACACGTTACAACCAATTGAGGGTTTCTAGAAGTAAGCCACTTGACGTTCTTTATACATGGAAGCTTCAGGGAATCGGTTACCATTGGGAGTGCCTATAAATATTTTGCACATTTCATTTTGTAAGAGGCAGAATTTTTATGAATGAAATTTTATGAACTGTTGTTCATTTGAGTGAGTTCATCTCCTCTTCGTTTCGTACAAGTTTCGTTAGACTTATCAAGCTTGCTTATGGCGTCTTCGACTTGTTGAACTTATCACCAATTTCGTTTGGTGTGGCGTTCATCAACCTATCTCCATCTATCCACCTTAACGATATAAGAAACGGGGTGACACTGTTATATAGTGTTGAATCTTTCTTAAGTTCGTATTTCCATTTCCATCATCGATTCCATTTATCCACCTTAAACATTATAGAACCCGGGTGACACTCTTTAGTGTTGAATCGCTTCTCGTTTAAGTTCGTTTATCCGCTTCCATCAAAATTATCTTTTATCTGTTTTTATTTTTATTTTGTTCCTCCAAACCGAACCATCACCTAAATTATTCTCTTAAGCTTCCGCAAATTCATCCATATTTTTCAAATATCTTTCTAAGGCTTGATCCCTCCTCGTAGACGATTGGCCAACTCATATACGTTTCGACTCATCCCGAGCCGGTTCGTATCAAAACTTCCTAAATTTTGGATGAAGTTAATGAAAAGAAACTGTATAGGATTGCAGGTGAACGTGAGGAAGCGTTTTGAACCATTTGAAATTGAGTCCTCGAAGCAGCCGTCCTGATTTTATTGTATCCTAAGCTAAATCTAAATGGTGCGAAGAATAAGAAGAAGATAATAAAGAAAATAATAATAATAAAAATAAAAATAAAATAAAAGTAAATAATGGAAAATGAAAGAAGAAAGATAACGGGAAAAGGAAGGGAAGAAGGGGATTAAATAGAAATTATGGATCTGGTAGTTGGCCCCGCCCTAATACCTTCCTGTGGTGGCCACAATGCCACGGCCACGACCATGGCCGTGTGCAAGGCCGTGTGGTATAGAAATCTGTACTTTGGTTAGTTTATGGTTAGGTGCTATAAAGAAAGGATAAAATAAAATAAATAAAATAAAAATGTAGAAGTTAATAGGGTTAGTACTCGGGTTGCCTCCCGATAAGCGCTCGTTTATAGTCCTAAGCTAGACTTTACCTCTCATTTATATGGTCATGGCGGTTTGAGGAGGTGAAAATCCTTTCTAATGCGATCAATTCGATTATTGATATAAAATTTAAGTCGAGTAGTGTTTACCTTAAAGGAGCTGATTTTAGGACTAGTTTCCTCGATCGTTCCATCTGGGAAGATATTGAGTACCTGATCTCCTATCTTAAGCTGGGTTGTCCCATCATTAATTTTGTCGTGGATTTGTCTCATTTTTGCTTCGTGTATTTTTAGTCTCTCCTTGAAGTGTGTCTTCCATTCGTCTAAATCATCGATCTAAAGCCTTTGTTCCTCATGAATTTCTTCTTTATCAACATGAGGTCTAGGATCTGTCATCTGCGAAAGAGCTTCTAGAAATGGCAGGTTAATATGAAATTTCTTTGAAAGTTTAAGAGACTTACCGAGTTGTTCCTCTATGTGGTCTTTCTTTGTCGCATCGGGGTATGCCACACGGGGTTGGTACTTTGTAATCACCAGGTTTGATAAATCATGGCTTACCTCAACCTTACCTTCACTTACCATAGGCTCTTGCCTTGGGTCAGATTCCACTAACCTTTCACTGTCATACACTGTTACGGCTTGAATTTGCTCCTTTGGGTTAGTTTCAGTGTTACTTGGCAAGCTTTCTTGTAGTTGTTCTGAGATCAGCTTAGTACGCTGACCAAATTGTTCCTTGATCTCCTGTGTTTATGCCTCAAGTTTCGTTTCTATCTTTTGGAAACGTGTTTCTGAGGCTGCTATGAATTTTGTCAGCATCTCCTCGAGGTTCGACTCCTCTTCCTGTTGGTGAGGTAGTTGTTGAAAATCTAGAAGAAGTTCCGGTCTTTGGCTACTTTGATCATCCCACGAGAAATTGAGATGGTACCTCCAAGCTGCATTATAAGTGTTATCATAAAAATTATTTCGAGGTCTAGAGTAGTTATCCATATAGTGGACTTGTTCGTTCTCCATGCCATATCCGTAGGGTGGGTACTCAGGATTCGTCACACCTCCTAGATTTGAGTCATATTGCATTATTGGCTGTATCTGCGAGAGATTATACAAACCATCAAACTTTTTATTCATCAACTATAGCTGGTTAGATAACTTGGTGACCACGTCGAGGTTGAAGACACTGGCTGCTTTAGTAGGAATTGTCCTCATGACTTGCCACTGATAATTTATTCGGTGCCATTTTTTCTATAAACTAAAATTATCTGCCAAATGCAAATAGAGGAAAAACTAGCTAAGTAAAAAAAATAAAAAAAATAATGAAAATAAATTGCAATAAAAAAATGGCTAAAGTAATAAAAATTGAGTTTTCCTAATATTTCAGTTCCCCGGCAACGGCGCCAAAAACTTGATCGTTGTTTTCGCGATGTCAAAGTCTTAAAATTTATAAAAAAAAAAAAGAATGATCAAACCTGGAAACTAACTATGACAATGATTTCAGGCAAGCGTACCTATCGAACGGTAGTATAGTTAAGGCAAGACCGGATTGTTGAACCCAAAGGAACCAAAAGTACTAATACTAACTCTCTTTTTATTATTTAGCCTAAGAATTAAAGTGATTTTTATCTAATCTAAAATTAACTAACAACTAATCTAAAGACTCTAAGACAATGAAGAATGATTTTGGGAAGATACCTTGGAAGAAAAAGCAATTGATTAAGACGACACCCAAAGAAGAATCCACCTAGACTTCACTTGTTATCTAACTTCTAACCAGACGATTTATTCATTTTACTTGATCCATAAGATTCCTTAAGTTATATTAATCCCTCTCTCGAGGCGACCAACGTCTAACCCTAGGTTGATTAATTGAAATCTCTTTCTAATTAAAACCCCTAGAATCGTATTAACTCGATCTATGGACTCCCATATTAGGTTTCACCCTAATCTGGCAAAATCTCATCACCCTATCTCTAGGCGCGTGATCAACTCTGCTTAATTATGCTAGATCTACTCTTAGGCAGGGAATTTTGCTCCTCCACCTAAGCACATCACACTTGAATTAATATCCTCGGAAATATCAACACAAGAATTAAGAACACATAATTAAGAACAAGTCAAATATTTATCATATAGTTCAGCAAACAATAACAAGATTCATCTTAGGTTTCATCCCCCTCAGGTATCTGAGGGTTTAGTTCATAACAATAAAATAAAACATCTCAAAAGTAAAGATAAAACAAAACATAAGAAATCCCTAAAACCCCCTGAAGGAATTGAAGGAGAGATCCTCCGTCTTGAGTATGATTCCGGCTTCTTGAGATGGATCAACTGGCTATCTTTGAGTAATTCTCCACGAATCTACCTTCTCTGGCCTAATCGGACAGCCCTTGACTAAGGCCTTGGGTTTTGGCTTCTGTCAAACTCCTCTTTAGGTTGCCCCTTAAGGTGTTTATATAGGCTTTGAGATGCCTTACATGGCCTCCATGTATCCTAATCCGAATAGGATTCCTATTTGGGTGTTTATATAGACTTTGGAATGTGTTTCTTTGCCTCCAAACTCCTATTGGCTGCAGTAGGGACACGCCCATGGCACACGCCCGTGTAAGTCGTGGCCAGGCCGTGTTCGAGACTGTTGAGTGAGGCACGACCGTGTGGCTTAGGCCCAGGCCGTTTTGATTTTGTGATATGGCCCATTTACTCCGTTTTGGGCCCATTTTCTGTTCTTTTAATCCTCCGGTGCTCTCCTGGGTATAAAACATGAAAACAAAGGATTAAGAGTACCAAATTACATAATTCGAGGCTTAAATCATCCAAAAGCATGCTAAATGTGGGCCTAAAATATGTTACTTTACGGTTTATCAGTCACAAATCACATTCACTTTTTGTTCAGTCTCTTTAATCAAATCGACCCTGTGAATCTTATTCTCACTAAGCTCAGTCCAATATAATGGAGTTCAGCATCTACGATCGTAAAGAGCCTCATATGGTGCCATTTTAATGCTAGATTGAAAACTATTATTGTACGCAAATTCAATCAACGGCAAATGCTTTTCCCATGTACTTTCAAACTCAAGAATACAACATCTCAACATATCTTCGAGAATCTGAATGATCCGTTTGGATTGACCATCCCTTTGGGATGAAATGCAGTACTGAAATGCAACTTCGTATCTAAAGCCTCTGTCAGATATAATAGATAATGGTACCCTGTGCAATCTCACAATCTCAGAAATATACAATTCAGCTAACTTATTAAGCGAATAATCTATTCTCATCGGAATGAAATAAGCTGAATTTGTTAATCTATCAACTATCACCCAAATTGCATCTTTCTTTCTCAGAGATAAAGGTAATCCCAACACAAAGTCCATTGCTATTCTCTCCCATTTCCACTCAAGAATCATTATCGGTTGTAACAAACCAGATGAAACCTGATGCTCAGCTTTGATTTACTGACAAACTAAACATCTCGAAAGAAACTCTGAGATATCTGTTTTCATACCCTGCCACCAACAAAATTGTATCAAATCATTGTACATTTTCGTACTTCCCGGATGAACAAACATACGGCTATTACGAGCTTCGTTCAAAATCAACTGGATCAACTCTGAATTTCTTAGAACACAAATCTGATCTCCAAATCTCAAACAACCATCATTATCAACTCGGAATTCATAATCAGAATACAAACCACATTGAACTCGTTTTGCCATCATCTCAATATCACTTTTCTGGGCATCATAAATCTAACGTATAAACATAGGCTTCACTTTCAAATCAACCAAAATTGAACCATCTTCACATAGATCTAACTGAGTACTCATTGCTCATAAAGCAAATAAAGACTTTCGACTTAAAGCATCGGCAACAACATTAGCTTTTCCCGGATGATAATCAATTGCTAATTCATAGTCTTTTAGCAATTCTAACCATCTCCGCTGTCTCAAATTCAATTCTATCTGAGTCATCAAATACTTCAAACTCTTGTGATCAGTATAAATGTGACATTTCTCACAAAATAAGTAATGATGTCAAATCTTCAGTGCAAATACAATAGCGGCTAATTCAAGATCGTGCATCGGATAGTTCTTTTCATGCAGTTTTAACTGTCTCAAAGTATAGCCTATAACTTTGTCTTCTTGCATCAACACACAGCCTAAACCATTCAATGGTGCATCACTGTAAACTATGAATTCTTTACCCATTTCAGGTTGAACTAACACTGGTGCTTCTGTCAACAATGCTTTCAACTAGTCAAAACTCAAATTTAACATCTTTTTGTAGCAATTTCGTCAATGGAGTCGCAATCATCGAGAAGCCTTTCACAAATCGTCTATAATATCCTGCTAGTCCCAGAAAACTACAGACTTCAGACACATTTCTCAGAGGTTTCCAATCTAGAATTGCTGAAATCTTGCTCGGATCAACTCGTGTTCCCGCAGCTGATACTATATGTCCCAAAAAACCAACCTCACGCAACAAAAACTCACATTTACTAAACTTTGTATACAATTGCTTCTCATGCAGAGTCTATAACACGATTCTCAAATGCTCAGCATGTTGCGTTTCATCACAAGAATAAATCAAAATATCATTAACAAATACCACGACAAATCGATCCAAATACGGTCTGAATATTCGATTCATCAAATCCATAAACACTGCAGGAGCATTCATTCATCCGAAAGGCATAACTAAGAATTCATAATGTCCGTACCTCGTCCTGAAAGCAGTTTTCGGCACATCAGAGTCATTAACTCGTAGCTGATAGTAGCCCAATCTCAAATCTATCTTAGAAAACACTGTAGCTCCTTTCAGCTGAACAATCAAATCAATAATACGAGGCAAAGGATATTTATTCTTTATAGTCACCTTGTTGAGTTGTCTATATTCAATGCACATACTCATAGTTCTGTCTTTTTTTTTCACAGACAAAACCGATGAACCCTAGGGAGAAAAACTCAATCGTGCAAATCTTCGATCGGTCAACTCTTGCAACTGAGACGTCAACTCTTTCAATTCGGTCGGTGCCATTCTTTACGGAGCTATTGAGATAGAAGTTGTCCCTAACACTAAATCAATATGAAACTCGACTTCTCGTATCGGAGGTAATCCCGGTAGTTCTTCATGAAACACATCAGGGAATTCACAAACCACAGGCATAGATTCAACTTTCTTTTCTGTCACTTTTATATCTATCACATATGCAAGATATGCTTCACAACCCCTTTTCACATAATTCAAAGCTTTCATCGAAGATACAACAGCCGGTAGCCCATTCAAATAACTGGATTCAATTCGAACTATCTCACCATTCTGACTTCTCAAATCAATACTCTTCCATTTACAATTCACAATAGCATGATGCAAGGTCAGCCAATCCATACCCAGAATTATATCGAATTCATCAAATGGTAGTAGCATCAAATTAGTTGGAAAACAAATATCCTAAAACATCAATAGACAGTTCTTGCACACTTTATCAACCAAAACACACTTGCCTAAGGGGTTCGATACTCTAATTACAAACTCAGTAGACTCAACAGGTAGAGCCTTACTAGATACTAAGTTCACACACACATATGAATGAGTAGATCCTGGATCTATCAACGCAATCACATCAGTATCGAAAAGAGTAAAAGTACTAGTTATGACATCCGGAGATGACGCTTCTTCACGAGTGCGAATAGAGTAGGCTCTGGCAGGTGCTTTAGCCTCAGATCTCACAGCTGTATCTGTTGTCCTCTCTGACTACCACTCAAATTTCCAGTGTTTCTGGGTGGTCTACCTCTAGCTGTCATGTTACTCGATCTTTCACTTTGAATAGTATCTTTCTCATTTAACTCTGGACAATCCCGAATAAAGTGATCTCGTGATCCACATTTATAACAAGCTCTATTATTGTACTTGCCCCAGCATTCTCCGATATGATGTCTTCCACACCGTCTACATTCAAGCTTATTGCTTCTAACAATTCCAAAACTCGATTCAATCGGAGTTTGAGTTTTAGAACTAGTATTCTGTTTCACTCAATCTTTACTTGAATGTCCAAATGAAACATTTGAGTGATTAGTTGCATCTCTAAATCTCTTTGACAAAGGTTGATATGACTTACTCATCGATCTTTTTCTTTCATCTCTAGCTTTAGAATCCGCTTTTTTCTTTTCTTTACTAAGCTCCTCGGCTTTGCAGGCTCTTTCAACTAATATTACAAATTCATTCAAATCAAGAATTCCAACCAACAGTTTAATGTCTTCATTCAAACCTTCGACGAATCGTTTACACATAGTATTTTCTGTCGAAACCCATTCTCACGCATATTGGCTCAATCTTACAAATTCCCGTTCGTATTCCATAACAGACATACGGCCCTGTTTCAGTTCTATGAACTCTTTATGTTTCTGATCTATGAATCATTGACTGATATATTTCTTTCAGAATTCAACTTGAAAGAAATCCTATGTGATTCTTTCTCTCAGAACCACCAATATCAAAGTTTTCCACTAATTATACGCCGTATCTCTCAACAATGAAATAACACATTTTAAACATTCATCAGGAGTACACGATAATTCATCAAACACTCTTACAGATTCTCAAGCCAAAATTTAGCTCGCTCTGAATCATCATCAACTGTGGCTCTAAACTTTTCGGCCCCATACTTTCAGATTTTATCCATAGGAGGCTTAATCAATCGGATCGGATCTGAAACTTGTGGCACTACGGGAACTTGCGGGGGTGGAGGTCAAATTCATTCGAACAAACTTCGTGAACCACTCACTCATCATTTCGAAGAAGGCTTGCTTTGTCTCTCCCCCGTGACTACTAGCTATGAGCCTTGATTCGGCCAACGCTGTCCCTTGAGTGGGAGCAGTCGCATTACTTTCAACATCGTCAGGTACTGCTCGATCGAGATCCATTGGCTATATAAAAACACATTTTTAACTGTCAGGAATCATCACACTATCAAAGGCATATATATGACATGTATAGCTAGACTCTCAGACGCTACGTTAGTCCTAAAATCGACTAAAACTTAGCTCTGATACCAATAAAATGTAACACCCTTAACCCATATCCGTCGCCGAAATAGGGTTAAGAGGCATTACCAATCAAATCATAACATTTAACCTTCATTATTCAAACATCATTAAATCACAATCAAACAATATCATTAAGTCCCTTAATAAGGTTTATGAGACAATAAACACACATTAGAAACGGGTTGGGACTAAACCGAGCTCATACGAAATTTTCCAAAAACTTAACATTTTTCAAAGCTACAGAGGTCACACGCCCGTGTGGGTAGGCCGTGTGTCTCATACGACCTTATACACACCCATGTGTCCAAGCCGTGGCAAAATAGGGCATACATACTGACTTGTCCACACGGCTGAGGACATGCCCGTGTGCTTCACCCGTGGCCGACACTGACTTATTTCACACGGCCAGTCACACGCCCGTGTGTCCAGTCCGTGTGCGAGCCAGAGGCCCGTGTGCTCAACCATGTGGGCAAATATAGGCCGTTTACAAGGCCAATTTGCCACCCACACTTTGGATCACCTACAAGCATCAAACCAATTCAAAATCTTATCTCAAATGCATTCAAAACATACCAATTATGCACCTTTTTAACCTCTTAACATCACTACTCATCTCACATTCAAATTCCAACTCAAACTTACCAATTCAAAGTATCACATTCACATCCAAAATATATAATTCATTCATCATTCAATCATTAGCTAAATCTAAGCATGAATCATACCATTTCTCTCTTAAATATTTAAGCCAAAATGGTCATTCACATAGAACAGACATACACATATCAACCATCCTTTACATATACCCAAAACATATATCAAAACCATCAAACTACCAAGCCATATCACATGGCAAGATTTATATACTTCAAAACATGCCATAATTGTAACACTCCTTACCCATATCCGACGCCAGGACAGGATACAAGGCATTACCGTACTTCACCTTACTTGAACTTGCATTATTGGGCTATAAAGTTTCTTATCAACTTAAAACCTTTCCTTCTTAATCATAACATGCACATTATGGGCCTACGAGGCCTTGAACTTACTTTCGGGAGGTTTCAGAGTTTAACCGGAAACTTTTACTCTTTTAGAAATAAATTTTGCCCAAACAGAGGTCACACGCCAGTGTGAAATGGGACACGCCCTTGTGGGCAAGCCGTGTGGCCACACAAGCCCATGTCCCTAGCCCGTGTAGAAATAAATTTTCAATTCGAACCTACAAGGGTTTTCCAACGCTCGTGTCTTTGACCCCTGTCCTTCACAAGGCCTCAACACATTCGTGTCTTTGCCCATGTATGAAAACTAGGGGTATTCCGTTTATGACGTCAGCAACCCCTTAAGGAGCACACAGCCTAGGCACACGCCCGTGTGCTGGCCCGTGTGACGAATCCAATTCTCGTAACCAATTCCAGGAGGCACACGACCTATCAACACACCCATTGAGGTTGATCGTGTGTCGCACATGGCCTAAATGCACGCCCGTGTGTATACCCGTGTGGACAGTTTGAGGCTATTTTCCAATCCTTTTTGCCACCCTAAAACATAAACTCATTCATTTCATCACAAGTAGTACCTAACATAACAACATTAAACTAATAAGAACCCTTAAGTTATCATTCATTCCACCCATATTTTACTCAATAACTTGCATGAACATTCAATTCATTATACTCATCAACTTTATAACATGAACTTGGCAATATTGGTCAACTCACCATGGCCATTTACAAAATGAGTGTAAAACATTAATAGCCAACCCTTTGGCCTACAAGCATGAAATGACACAAAATAATAAAGAACGGTTCTGACATTTTACGATCCCCGAGCTAACTTGGCAAAACTACAAGGAAAAGGGAAAAGAGAGGGGTAAGCATATAGCTTAGTAAGTTTGCATGAAATTATAAAGCAACATAATTGCTCAAACTAAATTCATCCATCTCATGAAATAATAGCAACATAAATCTCAAATGCTTAGGCATACTTATTCATACTTACTCACTCTTATTCTTACCCATCTCATGTCACATTATGATTTCTTAACTTGTACATATTCATGGTACCTGTATCACTCAATCACATAACTTAGCACATATGCTAACATGAATATAAACTCAATTTTTCATCATTCTTATCATGAATGAAACTCAAGGTCAACCATAAACGGATTTAGCTCTATACTATTTTACATACTTAGCTCTTTTGACCATAAAAAAACTGGATTATTGTGGGATATTCGAACTCATCATGCATAAATCTTGATGCCAATGCCATATCCCGGATATGGTCTTACATGGGTTCACCTCTTGACACCATTGTCATATCCCAGATATAGTCTTACACGAAATCTTATAACTCGATGTCGATGCCATGTCCCAGACATGGTCTTATACGAAATCGCATATGAATGTCGATGCCATGTCCCGGACATGGTCTTATAAGAGATCTTCCTTTAGTGCCGAGGCCATATCCCAGACATGGTCTTACACAGGACCTTCATTATTCAATGCTAATATATAGGTATCCTCATTATTCCGAATCTTTATTCGGAATTTCACATAACTCATTTTCACCATTTCCACATCGAGGCTTCATCACTCGATCATTCATATTAATAACATACATGGTCATAATATTAAGTAGTTTCAAACATTCAAAACATTATGAAACTTAACTTTATACAAACTTACCTCAATTCTCAAAATGTGTATCGATGCTCGATTTAGTCCTCAATTTTGTTCTTGCCTCGGTTTCGATCCGAGCTTCGTGTTTCTTGATCTATAATAACAATTTCACTTGTTAAATACACACATTGACTAAATCGACTCATAATTCAGATTTTGGCAAAATGTGATTTTGCCCCCAAACTTTTACATAATTTTATTTTTGCCCCTAGGCTCATAAAATAATTTTCATTCAACTTTCTTGTATTTCAAGCCTAGCCGAATCATATTCTCAACTATAACAACCTTCAATTTCAACTCTTTCACTCATGTATGACCATCTTCATAACTTTTACAATTTGGTCATCACATGCATTTTTCATGAAAATCACTTAGAAAAAGATGTTTATCATACATCAAACTTTCATATTCCTCCATAAAACATCAAAATAAATGCATGTCACACATGGGTAAATTTTTGAATATGAACCCTAGCTCAAAATATAGCTAGAAATAGCTAAACTGAGCTACGAGGATCTCAAAAATATAAATATCATTAAAAACAGGGCTAGGATGCACTTACTATCAAGCTTGAAAGTTGAAGAAACCCTAGCTATGTCTTCCTTGTGATTTTTGGCCAAGGGAGAGGAAGATGGACACCATTTTTGACTTATTTTCCCTTTTAATTCTTTTATTAACCAAATGACAAAAAATGTCCTTAATGATCATTTCTTAAGATTTTTCCTTCCCATGTCTATTTTTGTCCATCTTAACATATAATGGTCTAATTGCTAAATCAGGACCTCTAGTAATTTTTATAATTCTATTTCATACTTAAATCTTCTAAAATCTCATATTTTCTAATCTTTGCAATTTAGTCCTAATGGACAATTTATTCACTAATTAATAAAAGTTCTTCATGAATTTTTCACACAATCATGCAAGCATCTCATAAGCCTTATAAAAATCATTAAAACATATATTTCTAATTTGGATATGTGGTCTCGCACCACTTTTTCGACTAGGCCCTGAATCGAGCTGTTATAATAATCACTAGCTTATACATGCCATATGCCAACTTTATACAACTTCCAAAAGTACCAAAGTAGATAGCCGATAGTGTGATTGAGTCGCTGATGATCCCCGGATCTGAGCTAGCTTTAATGACACTATAAAACAGAGAAACACTTCACACATAAGCTCAAAAGCTTAGTAAGTTCATCATATAATACATTTAACTCAACATATTTAATTCAATATACAAATTAAACTATCACATGGTTCAATTCACAATGATATACAATCTCATCATAGTCATTACTCACATATTCATCCATTTACTCATGTTCGATATCATCGACCACATAGGTTCCATACGTACCTGTGCCAACACTTAAATATCAATTACTTTTGCTATGCAAAGCTCAAGACCACAATTCGAACAATCTTCATTAATCACTCGATATACTCGCACACTTAGTGCCAATTTCTTAGCCGAATCTTTAATATCATCGTTCACTTAGTGCCTTAATATTGAACCAAATTTTGACTCGGTATCGCACACACAGTGCCAATCAATAGCTGATACTTTCTTTATTTTGCACACATAGTGTCGTTCACAACTGTACCAATTCTATTTCGCACACTTAGTGCCACATTCTCTACAAACCAATTATACTCATCACTAATTCAACAACCCCAGTTCCATTCATTTCAATATATGTAAGCATAAATTCGTCAGTTCGTAATATACATGAACTTACCTCGGACGTAGAAATAACGACATAAGTCGATCAATCAAGCACTTTGTCTTTGCCTCGATCTCGATCCGAATCTCTCTTTTCTTGATCTATATGATATTAAACTCAACTCATTCAATCACCAATTCATTCAATTTAGTCCAAATACACATATTTAGGGCATTTTACAAAATAGCCCTCACATTTTCTCATTTCGACATTTAAGTCCCTATTTTATAAAATCATCAAATACATATAATTTCATTACACCATGCTTAGACCAAATCTTCCTCATTTTCATACAAGCCCACATGTTTCATTTATCTTACATTTTATTCCTCCAATTTCTCATTTTCACAGTTTAATCCAAAATAGTCAAATTCATCAAAAATTCAAAGACAAAATATGTTAATCTATCATATATCTCTCATATTTCATCATCAGCTATCACAAAGCTCAAGCATTCATCATTGACATTTCTCAAAATCATCATCAAATTCTAAAATTAAGACATGGGCTTGATAGAATGCTAAGCAACGATCACAAAATCGTAAAAATCACTAAAACCGAGCTTAAAACATACCTTGATTGAGCTATGCAAGTGCCAAAACCCTTAAAATATTTTTCTTTCTTTTTCCCTAACAATTTCGGTAAGATGAACATGAAATGCCACTAATTTTATGCTTTGTTTTATTTAATATTAACTTAATACATAGTTTACCATTTTACCCTTGGTTATTAAACCATTTAATCAACAATTTTATGTCTATTCATGTCCATCCAATCTATTAATGGTTTAATAACAACATAAGACTCCTCATTTAAAAATCCATGTCAAATAAGCACTTTAACATATAGTACACAGATTTTTCATTTTATTCGATTAAGTCTTTTTTCCACAATTCAGCACGCAAATGATAAAATTTTCTCACAGAATTTTCACACATGCTTAATCACATACTGTAATCACTAGAAATAATATTAAAATATTTTTCCAACCTTAGATTTGTGGTCTTGAAACCACTATTCTGACTGGGGTCTAAACCGGGCTGTTACACACAATTAAGCCCAAAATAATCAAATTCATCAAAAATTCAAAGATAAAACATATTAATCTATAACATATCTTTTATATTTCATCAACTATCATCACAAAGTTTACAAAATCATCAATGGCATAACTCACAATCTTCATCAATTTCATAAATTAAGGCATGGGCTTAAGAGAACACGAAGCAACGATCTCAAAAATGTAAAAATTATCAAAAACCGAGCAAAGAACATACCTTAATCAACAACCAAAAGTACCGAACCCTATTTTGCTCTTAATCTTTCTTTTCCATTGTTATTTTCGGCAATGTATCATAAAAGATGATACAAAATTTGGTTTATTTTTAGTTATAATAAGAAAATTATTAATTACCTATTTTAACCTTATTATTATCATTAACAATCCACTAACTAATGTCCAACCATGTCATTTCATGAATTCAATGGTCTATTTACAACATAAGGGCCTCACATTTAAAGAGACACATCAATTCGGCACTTAGTCAAATAGAAAGCTATTTTTACATTTTCTGCAATTTAGTCCTTTTTTTGTAAATTAACAGACAAATGATCAAATTAAATCACAGGAATTTCACACATACCAATTTACATGCTGCAGACTCAGAAAATAATATTAAAATATTTTTCTAACTCAGATTTGTGGTCCCAAAACCATTATTCCAACTATGGTATAAACCAGATTCTTGCAACAGTTGTGCCTGAGTAATTGCTCTGGGTCTGAATATGGCTTGATTGGGGTACTGGAGCTTCGGATCATAAACAACCTAAAAATCAAAAAGAAAAGAAATAAAAAATTGTACCTATAGTGTTTAACTTTCCTATTTATCTCATTAATTGTAAAGCTATTTTCTAAATTTAATGTCGAAAACTCTCTAGAAACGGCGTCAACAACTTGACCGCCACCAAACGTGTGAATGTTTGACTACAAAATACTACAGCAGCAATATATATAATTAAAGCAATGATGTCCGCAAGTATATGCGCCAAATTTTAATATAGTAATGTGTTGCAACGGAACACATGGAAGTGTTCCTAAGATCGTACCCAAGGGAGGATGGATTAATTCTATTGAAAACCTCTTTAAAATAATAAGTCTAAATAGTAATGGTTAAATTCTGTATTACGATGGATCATAAAAGAGATGAATATTATAAATTAAATAGCTAAAAAGATTATCAATAAAATCAACACAAGCGAATAAGTCAATTAAACCAATCAGGAAGATTAACTCATTTTAGGGATTAACTTATTTTAGGGGTTATAATCAACTTTGGGTTGGGGTTATAGGGTGGATTAGTTATTAACTAATAAATTATTATCTCCCGACCTCTAACTAATTAATTAATTGGTTGATACTCTATTATTTCTTGGCCTCACATTCTTAACCAGGATGAATTACGATTTACTTGAGAAAACTTATCTCTTATCCTCATTTAACTTATGATTACTACTTAGGGTTGTCAAGCCTAGGGTTTAGGAACTCATAATTTAAACCAACTAATCCTATCAGGAAACCCTAAATCCTCTGTTAATAATGTCTCGATACACTCTTTAATCTCCCCTAAAGGATTTAACCACTCATAATATTCATAATCTCAAACTTAATTGAATTAAACATGTAAACAAACACGATTAAATTGGAAGAGAGAAGAGATTTAGAATAATCCTGATTCGATGTCAATTGAAGCGCGAAGTAGAAAATCCCTCGATTGGAATAACACGAATCATCGCTTGTGAAGGAGAAACAATTGAATACTTCTATTAAAAAACATAAATTTTGGATAGGAATTGATTTCACGAGGAAAGAACAAAGTGTTTAAGAAAAGAAACGAAAACTTAATCTAAATTCTACTTCTAAACTACTAAGGTTTTTGGATGCATTTAAGACGACTTAGTTACATCAAACTCCTAAGGTTTTATTTATAAGAGTATTGGTAGCTCGAATTAGGTCTTCGACATGTCCTAAGTCTTCATATAAAGTTTACTATGTAACGATCCGATAGTTAGGGGTGTCAATAGTGCATTCTCAGGACTCCATTCTCGTAAATCGGACTCGTAAATATTTCTAAATATTTACGAAGTTAGTTATGTAGTTAATTAGATTTTAGTTAAGTGAATTTGTATGAATTAATAGTATTTATAGTATAAGGATTAAATCACGTATAGGATGAAAGTTGAATTATAGATTAAAAATTAATAAAGGGACTGAAGTAGTAATTATCCAAATGCTTAATGTGGTAGACGACATTAATAGGGTATCATATATATATATTAGTTTAATATATATATATATAATTTATATTAAAATTAATAAACTAAAGTTAAAAGTATGTATATGTATTATATAATATATATTATAAAATAGATGAAATTATAATAGTATAGTAAGTGGAAACATGCAAAATTAAGAAAGAAAAAAGAAAGAAGAAGAAAGAAAGGGAGAAAGGATGTAATATTCTGAAATTGGGCTTGTGCATTTTTGCTTAATTATATGAAATAGCATGCTTATGTATGTTTGGAATGTATTTTACGAATTTTTAGAACTTTAGTGTGTAGAAGAATGCATTAGAAATTATTAGATTTTAAATCTAAAAGAGGAAGCTAAGCAGGGTGGCCTTAAGAGAAAATGTAGGGGAGATTTGACACACGAATGAGCTTGGAAAAGTGGCTTGGAGGCGCCACTTAAGGCCTCTGGAAATGACGCCACAAGCTTGGTGCAGGTCTTGAGTTCGAGCAGCAAGGGGAGCAATATTTTGAGGCTTTTATTTTCGGCAAAAAGAGAGAGAGGTTGTAACATCCCGAAACCCGGCCCATTCACTACGACTGAATCTGGTTATGTCACTTAGGAAGAACGGTTGAAAAACTTTTTGACTTAGGATAAAACATGAAAATATACTAACTTTCAAGTATAGTGTTTATTGGAAAAAGAAATATAAGTAAATCTTGATTATTATAAAATATTGTAAAAGCCCAAGTTTAAACTTTAGCATATAAACAAGCTGCTTAAAATAAAATCAACTTCACATAGTATTCGATTTAACTAAGCCCAAAAAATAAATATGACTTATAAAATAATTCCAAAAAAATTATTTAAAGTGGCCTTCATTACAACCATTATTTTAATGAAATACTTAATATTTAATATAACTAAAAACTTCTCCTTGGCATGGGCCACCATGTGTCCTCTCAGACCCAGGTCAATTCATGAATCACACGAAATGTTAGGAAAATAATTGGGTGAGTCCATCGACTCGAGTGCATAATCACAACACTTACTTCTACTCGTATGGGTTTGGCCCAAAACCATAAAATTCTTATAGCAAGTCATGCAAATATGCATCTCCCCCACAAACCAACCGTGACGCCAACCTTAGCGGACTCCGCCTAAGGCCGTGGATAAACCACCACCGATCACATCGTGATCCAAAATCCTTACCTTGGCAACTCTCATCGCTCAAGGCCGTGGGTGAGCCACCGATCAACCAATCGTGATCCCGGTATCAAAATCCGTCTCACGGTGATGCACATAGCCATCAACCGCCGAGATGGGCACAGAGCCACACCTCCTTGAGGTAGCACAAAGCTAGCCATCAAGCGCTAATGTAGCTCGAGCTATCATTAGACCACGTACATCTGTGTACACTTCTCCCTTCTTCAATCCAATCCCATGCCCATGTGTCAATAAATCATGCAAGAATGTCATATAGAGTGAGTAATTATTAATTACCAATACCACATCAAACATATATAAAATATATACAACATAACCAATCTTACCAATCATCGATTCACATCACTTAAGCCATTATAATCAGCCTCCACACATAATACACATGTAATCACATTAAACAAACCAACAAACGCAGAAATAGTGCGTTGATTACGCACCTTAATAGCACCACCGATCAAACCTCAAAATGCTACTTAATGCCTCTGCAAAAACTGACTAAACCACTCCAAAGAAAGTCTCCTGCGTTGGGCTCTTCTCCCCTATAATTGGCCTTGCTAACCACTACCCTTTGTTCCAACAAAATCGGCCACCACCAAGGTAGTAAGGTTCGGCTATCAATAAAAAAAAAAACAAGGAAAGGGAATAGGGGTTTCGGCCAAAGGTTAGAGGAGAGGAAAAGAAAAGTGTGGGGATGTACTTTCGATTTAACGAAATGGAAGAAGAGGGATGAAAGGTGAGTGGTTCGGCCAAGGGTCCAAAAGGAAAGAAAGAAAGGATGGCAATGGAGGTTTCGGCTCAAGTGCAAATGAATCAAGTAAATGAAGAAATTGTGAGGCACTTTTTCGATAAGCAAACAAATGGGAAAACCAAAAAGATGAACCATTCACCCCTATTTATAACATTCGGCCAAGCTCCCCCCCTAAAGAAACAAGATTCGGCCAAACACTCAACTCCCCCTTCAAATCCCAATATTTGCTCCTACAATTCCTCCCTATCACTCATTCAAAAAGTTTGAATGAGTCAAACCTCTACCTAGCCGAATTTAAAAAGAGAAAACCAAGTCTTCCTCCATCATTTTAGCATCCAAAAGCCACCCAACTTCTTTCCTCTTTGACGCAAAAACAAGGCCCCAAATGCTGCCCTTGCGAATCGAACCTGGGCCCCTTCCCCCTACAAATGGTGTCACTTCTCCATGCTCTAAGTGGCACCTTCTTGCCACTCTGCCAAGCTACTCTTAGTGCCAAAACTCCACCAAAAATTCTCTTAAGGCCCCCTTTATCCAAGCTCCCCTTTTAACCCCTAAAACTAAAAATTTTCCAAATCATTCCACCACTACCTAGGGTTCTCAGGACCCCTAAAACTTACCCAACCACACACTAAAGTGTGCCAACACTTGAGCTAAGCACCAAAAGCCTAACCTCTAGAACCAGGGTGTTACAGAGGTGGACGGCATGGGGACTTCATTTAGATAAGGTTTATTCTTTTTAAAATTCGGCTAAAGGGTGTGATAATTGTGGATTAATTCCTTTTTATTTTGTATGGGTGGATAAGAGATAAATGTTGGATTATTCTTATTAATTTAAATGAAGTGATAAGAGAAAAAGAAGGGGTGAGATAGGGGGAGAAAGAGTTGGCCGGCCAAGGGAGTGTTTTGGTTGGTAATTTCAGCTTTGGTAGGATAAGTGTGCTAAAAATTTGTTCTCTTCTCACTTCTCTCATTTGTGCCGAAATTTTCACCATTTTCCTCTTTAGACATCTTCTTCTTTTCTCTTTTATTTTGCTAAGCCGAAATATTCTCTGTGCTAGCCGAATCTATATTCCACCATTGCCGAAACCTTCAAGCTTTTCCTTTTCATCTTTGTTGAAATCGAATCGTCCTTATCAACCTTTCCCTTCTTCTTTTCATAATCTTTCAAAAGTCGAAAGCAAGCTCTCTCTAACCATAGTCGAATTTCTTCGTGAATTCCAGCAAGGGAGTTGTCGAGGTACTAATCCTATTAGTAATCTTTGGCCGAAACTTAAAGGATCTTTCGGGATTTCTGATATTGTCGACTATAAGGAGGAGATCATATAGGATTTCTAGATCTAAGGTAAGGAAAGTATGGTTAGGCTGAGGGCCACTTGTTAAGTTCATTAAGCGATTGGAAATTAGATCTAGCATATGTGTACAGGGATTTCGACATCTCCATAGCCAAGTGGTGCTTTCGGGATTTTAGAATCACAACGGTAAGTGGATATACTAAGCGGCCAAGGCCCTATTCATTGATTAAGATCTATTTCATATTATTCAAAAAGCCGAAAACTAACATAGTTAAGTGATCTAGTATAGGCCGATTGAAAAAGGGGAGCATCACAAGGTTTCGGGATTTGATTAGTAAACAAATCGGCAGCAAGGTAAGATTTTGGTTACATTAATCCTTCGGGATTTGGTTTATAGTCGAATGGTTTTTTACTAACATGCTAAGGTTGGCCGAATATAGGAATTAAAGATCTAAAGCGATAGATTGGGTTTCGGGATTTCAATAGACTCGCTAAGTATACCAGGTGTGTACCCCACTCTAAGCCTTAATAGCTTTATGGTTATGCTTTAATAAATGTGTACTAAGAATATGTAAAATGTGGCTAAGGTACCATACAATGGTACAAAGTACTCAGGTACGTTTTTCTACTCCTACTATGAGTATAATATGATCTGTTATGGCATATATGAAATTATAAGAATGTGAATGAGGGATGTGACATGGCTTATGCATATTTGTATGACACGGGGCATATGGGTGATTATAAAAGGGGAAGTGAATGTGGTGACTTTGATCACATTATCTGAATGTGGTGACTCATGTCACAATTATTTTATCTGGTGGCTATGCCACGAATTTTATAAGGGCGATGAGCACGTCGACTGCAGCGACTGCCTTCGACGATGTGTAGCGGATGGAGGGTTGACTTAGTAGTCCCCACGGTGTGCAGGTTGGTACGGGTGATGTGTAGCGGATGGTACCTAGGTTTGGGTTTGGGTTTGCATCATTATATTTAATGTACATGTATGAACTGATATGCCTAACTATTAGGACTTAGTGTTAGTTGTTACACACTGAGTCTATTTGACTCACCCCGTTGTGGAAATATTTTTCAGGCGATGATCAGTGATGGACCGGGTCGGCAGGAACTTGGTGGTGGCCATGCTCAGTTCGGGACTTTATTTTAATTTGGACTTTTTTATATTTTATGTATTTTTGAATTTATTTTGGGTTTTGTTGTAATAAGGCCATAGTTATAAACTGTTTATGCATGCCTTTAATTATTTTCTTATGATACGAAATTTTTCTCAAAATTAAAGACTAAGTAAATTTTATTTAAGAATGAACTCTATACGTTTTGACATCTAAAAGAAAATCATTTCTAATTTAAAGATAAAGCCTAAAACAAATTCGGCGTATTTTCTAACTTAGAGTTTTGAAACTTAACAATGGGATTTTTATAAAAACTTATATCTCAAAAAATAAATTAGTTTCCAACTTGAGCCCAATCCTATTCGAGTTTTCTCCCAAAATCACTCAAAGATTTTCAAAAGATACAAACGGTTTTGAAAATGTTTTACTCGAGGAACATACCAGATTCGGTCGAGACTCGTGGGCTGGGCTTGGGGGTGTTTCAAAGGAAGAACCACGCACGGCCATAAGGGTGTTTAGGTTTCAAACTTCAATTGGTTAGTCAATTTAATCCCTTTTCTTGTAATTTTTACATTTTTGGAATCGCGGTGTTAAGTGCTACCCGACCCATGTCAAAATTTTAGAAATTATTAAGATTTCAAATGTTGTTAATGTTGAATAGTTTTAGTATTAGGGATTAAATTGATAGATTTTTAAGCTAGAGATGGAAAAGGATTAAATTGTAAAACAAATTTTAAATTTTGTGTATTAGGGACTAAATTGTGAAAATTTTGAAATTTAGGGGTTTAATTGAAAATAGGAAACTAAATTTAGCTTAAAGTGAAATTAGTGTAAAAATATAGGATTAAAGGTGAAGAATAAAAATTAGTCTTGATTTAAGGACTAAATTGGAATTTAAGCAAATATTGAGTAAAAATTTAAAATATTCAATGCGAAATTAAATTGTGTTGTATTGATGTATTTTAATTGTTTTAATTCCGTAGCTAACGTCGTACCGAAATTCTCGAATAAAAAGTGGAAGGATAAAATCGACGTCGAATAGCTCATAATCCACGGTTTGTGCTTCTATAATCTAAACTAAGTTGTAAATTATTGCATTTTGATTTCTTGCATATGGTAAGCATTGGAGGTGAGAACGATTGTGTTTTACAATTGAAATGGATTGACTTGGTATGTGATGAATTTATTGAAATGATATTGATTAAATTGAAATGATATATATGTGATAATGTGGTTATATGAAATTTGATACTGGATATATATATTGAAAGCGAAATGGAACCCTATGAACTATATCGGGCTGAGTCGGATATAGATGGCATGCCATAGGAAGAGTTCAGGGATTTCTTCAACTTTTAGTCGATGAGGCACTGGGTGCCAATTTGCTTCGGTTTAATCGATGAGACACTGGGTGTCAATTTATATAGCGCTGGGCATAATTGTTACTTCAGATTTATCCGATGAGGCACTGGGTGCCAAATGGTGTGTTGGTTGGATCCTTATATTTGTCCGAGTCTGAGTCGTGTTAATAGGGTAAATAAATAATAAAGTTTTATAATTTATATTGAACTGACATGATATGTGAAATGGAAATGAGATAATGGATTGAAAATGAAATGTGAAATATGTTGTGAACAAATGGAATATATGAGTTATGTACTCATGAATTGAATATGGAATGGATAATGTCATTGTTTAAATGAAATGTGGATTGATATATGAAAAGCTATTTATATAGCTATTGATGTGTATTGAGATATTTTTTGAACAAAACAAATATGATAGCATGTGAAAATTGAATATGGTATGAAATGATATGGTAATATGCATGAAATTGAAATAATGGTATATGGAAAATTTAAGCTTAGATAATAGCATGTTCATATAATTCAAATTATGCATTTTTGTATCATTATATCTTTAATTGTTCGGATTATAGAAATATCACTGAGTTTTACTCAGTGTACGGTTTTGGTTTTTCCCATGCACAGGTTAGGTACTTCTCTTTTGATCGCAGATTCAGCATCCAACAACGATCCTAATCTCAAATGTGGTGATGTTTATCTTTTTTTTTTTTTTTTTGGCATGTACCTAGGATGTCTAGTTGATAGTTATTTTGTGGATGAATTGTAAATGAAGTTATAAGTGTAATGTTGGTTTAAGTATATAAATCTATTTTTGTGTTAGAAGCCATAATTTAGCATGTTGGTTTGAACCAATGCTTGTTATGTGCATGTGAATATAAGTTGATGTTTTAGGTAGATATGAACTAGGCTAAATGGAATGATTTTAGGTATGTTTTAAACATTTTACTAAATTTTTCAAATGTTTTCGATTTAGTCCCAAATCGTTTCTAAAGTAATTTTTAGGCCTTGAAGGCTTGAATAAGGGATGTTATGCATGTTAATGATGAATTGTATTATGATTTTTGAAATGTTTTGAAATGAATGATTTTGTTTATGGTTACTCGGTAATGCTCCAAAACCCTATTCTGGTGACAGATACGGGTTAAGGGTGTTACATTTAGTGGTATCAAAGCTTGCATATTTAGCCGATTCTCAAACTAAATCGAGCTCAAAATTGAGTCTAGAGGTAGATGCCATAGTTGATACGAATTGAGTCGGGATTTGGATGCTGATATATTTGTTTTTGTTTTATAGTTGAAAATGTCGAATGATTAAAATAGTGATGTTGATCAAGAGATGTATATCTGATATGATGTCTCCAATGAATTAGATGGAACTGAATCTATAACACCAAGTGTTAATCCAGTTAGTACTCAACAACCTAACATTGAGCGAAGTAATACTGAGGGAGGAGGTGACTCACATTGGGGGAACTATATTTGTTACGGCATCTGCACCTTCTGTTCGTTGAGCTCTGGTTAAAGAGTTATGTAGATATGATGCGACTGAATTCTTAGGGTTGAAAGGAGTTGATATTTTTGTAGCTTAAATTTGGATTGAATCCGCTAAACGTGTCTTGCAACAACAAGAATGCAACCCGCGTGAAAGTGTTACAGGTGTTGTTTCTCTACTGCAAGGAGAAGCATATACCTGGTGGTAGTTAATGGCACGCCACGTATCCGTAGATCAGGCTAATTGGGAATTCTACCAGAAGGAATTCCAAAAGAAATATGTTGGCGAACTTTATATTGATGATAGAAGATAAGAATTTTTAATGTTGAAACAAGATAGAATGTCTGTGGTTGATTATGAATGAGAGTTTTCGTGACTTAGTAGGTACACCGTTGAATTTGTACCAACTGAAATTGAAAGTTGCAACTGATTTTTGTGTGGTTTACGCAATGACCTACGGGTACAGTTAGTATCAAATAGAATTACAAATTTTGCGGAAGTTGAACGGGCAAGAATGGTAGAACAAGTTCTGGGTTTTGATAAGAAGACCTAAACTACTCGTATTGTTGGAAAGCATCCTAGAGCTTCTAGTTTAAATCCACTACCAAATAGATTAAAAGACTTTCATGGTAGCTAGAGGTCAAATTTTAAGCCAGATAGAGCTTGTAGAAATCATATCGACAACCGACTATGTTTACAGTTAATGTACAAGGTCCAATCAGAGATACTGATATTTCTATTTGTGTGTATTGTGAGAAAAAGCATCATGGTAAATGTTGGAAGTTAACTCGAGGCTATTTTCGCTATGGGTCCATGGAACATTTTGCTAAAGAGTGTCCAAAAAATGAGAATACTACCCCTGTATCTTCTCAGAGATTTTTTCCTGCTCCTAGGGGACACGGGTCGAGTCGAGGTAGTTCATTTTTGAGAGGTGGTACTAAGAAAGGAAATGATGTTGTTACTCATCAGTTGGAGGCCAGAGCAGCAACCCGAGCTTATGTTTTGCTGACACGTGAGGATGGCGACGCTAATGACATTGTGGAAGGTATCTTTTTATTACATTCAAAACTTGTTTATGCTTTGATAGATCCAGGATCTTCACATTTATATGTTAATACTGAATTGGTTAAGTCGGGAAGTTTAAAATCTTAGACATCTAGAGTATTGATAATGGTGTCTAGTCCGTTGGGACAATCTATGTTAGTGGATCAAGTGTGTAGGAGATGGTTGTTAGTGATATAGAATACAATCTTCCCTGTTGATTTGTTAATAATATCGTTTGGTGATTTTGATATGATTTTGAGTATGGACTTGCTTACGGAGCACGAGGTGATTTTAGATTGCCATAAAAAGAAGTTTGCTATTCAGAGTGAAGGTGGTGGTTTGATTGAGGTGAATGGTGTTCGGACGAGTAGTTCAACTCGTATCATTTCAGTAATTCGAGCTGATAAACTTCTCGATCAAGGCTATGAAGCTTTTCTAGCCTATGTTATCAATTCGAATCTTGGTGATAGTCAAAGCAATAAAATTCAAACTATTTGCGACTTCCCTGATGTGTTTCCTAAGGAATTACCAGGATTTCCACCAGATTGGAAGGTTGAGTTCGCAATTGAAGTGTTTCCTGGTACAACTCCAGTGTCAATGTCCCCTTATCGTATGGTGCCCACAGAGTTGAAAAAATTAATAGTGCAATTGCAAGACTTACTGGATCGCGGCTTTATATGCCCTAGTATACCGCCTTGGAAAGCTCCAGTACTTTTCATCAAAAAGAAAGACCGCTCGATCCAGCTTTGTATTATCGGCAATTGAATAAGTTGACGATTAGGAATCGATACCCTCTACCCCATATTGATGACTTATTTGATCAACTAAAAGGAGCTTTTGTCTTTTCAAAGATCGATTTGAGATCAGGTTACTATTAGTTGAAAGTGAAAGATAGTGACATACCAAAGACGACATTTCGTACGCATTATGGTCATTATGAATCCTTAGTGATGCCTTTTTGGTTGACGAACACTCCGAAAACATTCATGGATATCATGAACCATATTTTCCAACCATATTTAGATCAATTTGTGGTTGTTTTTATTGATGACATTTTGATCTATTTGAAATCTGAATTAGAGCATGAGTAACACCTCATAATTGTTTTACAAGTGTTACGAGAGAAACGGTTATATGGAAAGCTTAGTAAATGTGCATTTTGGTTACCAGAGGTTGTATTTTTTGGTCAGGTTATCTCCACAGATGGAATTATAGTTTATTCGAAAAAGATCGAGGCACTTGTTTAGAGGAAAGCATTGAGGAATGTGTCAGAAGTTTGTAGTTTCCTTTGACTAGTTGGTTATTACCGAAGATTTGTAAATGGATTTTCGAAGATAACTTTGCCGATGACAAAGTTGTTGCATAAGAATGTTCAATTTGTCTGGGACGACCAGGGCCAAGAAAGTTTTGAGAAATTGAAACAAATCTTGACTGAAGCACCAGTTTTAACTTTACTAGATAGGGAAAGGATTTTGTGGTATATAGTGATGCTTCCTTGAGCGATCTTGGTTGCGTTTTAATAGAATATGGGAAAATAATGGCTTATGCATCTCGCCAACTAAAAACACATGAACGCAATTATCTAACGCACGATTTAGAGCTAGCTACTATGGTTTTTGCTTTAAAGATCTGGAGACACTACCTGTATGGCTAAAAGTGTCATATCTAGACTGATCATAAGAGTCTCAAATACCTCCTATCTCAAAAGGAGTTGAATTTGAGACAACATCGTTGGGTCAAGCTTTTGAAATATTTAAATTGCATCATTGATTACCACCTTCGTAAAGCTAACGTCGTAGCTGATGCGTTGAGTAGAAACGTAGTAGTTGAATTGCAAGCAATGTTTGCTCAACTCAGTATCAATGACAATGGAAGTTTGTTGGATGAATTAAAGATTAAGGCGGTGATGTTTGATCAGATCAAGGTAGAGCAGTTAGTTGATGACAAGTTGGCGAAGAAAAGAGAAATGGTTCAAAATTGCATATTCGAAAATTTCAGCATTCATGATTGTGATTGCCTAAGGTTTCATAACTGAATTTGCGTTACGGATGTTTCTAAACTAAAAGAGTTGATACTTCATGAAGCTCATTATAGCCCTTTTGCTTTGCATCCTGAAGGAATAAAAATGTATTGCGATCTGCGAGAATCCTACTGGTGGCTAGGAATGAAAAGAGTCGTGGTCGAGTATGTGGGTAAATGTTTAACTTGTCAGCGAATTAAGGCGGAACATTAGGTTCCCATAAGATTACTTTAGCCTATTTCTATTCCTGAGTGGAAATGGGACCGTATCATGATGGATTTTTTAACAGGGTTACCTTTATCGGCAAGTAAGAAAAATACTGTATGGGTGATTGTTGATCGGCTTACAAAATCGGCTCATTTCATTGCAGTCAGGACTGATTGGTCACTCCAAAAGTTTGCTAAAGTTTATATTCAAGAAATTGTAAGATTACACAATGTCCCTATGTTGATAATTTCTGATCGAGATTCAGAGTTCACTTTGAGATTTTGGAAACAGTTGCACGAATCTCTTGGTATGTGACTTAATATTAGCATAGCTTTTCACCCACAAACAGACGAACAATCTGAGTGTGTTATTTAGATTTTAGAAGACATGCTTCGTACTTGTGTTATTGATTTTGAATATTGTTAGGAGTGTTATTTACCTTTGGCTGAATTCGTATACAACAATAGCTTTCAATCGAGTACTCAAATGGCTCCGTATGAAGCCTTATACGATCGTAGGTGTCGAACACCTGTTTGCTGGATGGAATTAGGTGAAAGAAGAATGATCGAACCTGAATTAATTCAAGAAACAGAAGATATTGTTTGTAACACCCCTAACCCGTATCCGTCGCCGGAATAGGGTTACGAGGCATTACCTATCAAATCACAATATACAACATACATTTATGCATCCATTCTCAAACACCATTCAATCATAAACACATTGTCCCTTATAAAGGCCTACGAGGCCTTACACATGCTTTAGAAATGGTTCGGGACTAAACTGATAACATACGAAAATTCTTAAGAACTTAGAAATTTTTCAAACATACTAGGGTAACACACCCGTGTGAACTGGTCGTGTGCCTCACACGGCTCCAGAAACGCTCATGTTCCAAGCCGTGTGAAAATGGGGTATACATACTGACTTGGGTCACACGGCTGACCACACGCCCGTGTGTCTAGCCCGTGTGCCCTTCAAAATGGCTACACACGCTCGTGTGTCAGGCCATGTGCTAGGTCGTGCCAATCCTGTAGGGTATACTAACTTATGCAACATGGCCAATTCACACGCCCATATGCTAAGCCGTGTGCCATTTAGGAGGTATACTGACTTGTGCCACACTACCGATCACATGACCGTGTGTGAGGTCATGTGGAGCTTACTGACTTCAATTCAATCTCAACACCAGGGGACAGATGGTCATGTAGTATGACCGTGTATTGTACAGGGCTAAGACACACGCCCGTGTCTTTGTCCGTGTGGACAAGAATAGGCCATTTGCAAGGCCAATTTTCCACCCTTTCTCATGCTCACCTAAACAACCAAAATAATACCATTTCAACACATTTATAGGCAACCAAAACATGCTATTTCATATACAAATCAAGCCATCTAAAGTCCATCCATTTCACTACTCAAATCATAATCCAAAACATATTAAAACAATATGTCATTACCAACAATTTCACTTATCTTCTCTATACATTTTTCTCATAATCTTATCAATTGATTCATGTCATAAATTATACCAAATCATCATCTTAAAATCAAGCCACAAGATGCCATTGTTTCAAGCAATAATACACCAATTGACAACTAGATAATTGAGCAACTATATAACCATCACAACAACCATCCCAAACATGCCAAAACACAAGGCAATATATACATCATATGTCACTTATCAAACTTATGATTTAAGCCAACTTAAATGGCCAAATACACATCAACATTTACATCATTCATGAGCCAAATCTCATGGCTAATATCATATCTCAAAACACATCATCACATCACTAGCCTATACATGCCATATACCATATTTACAAAGCATCAAAAGTACCAACAATTTGATCGATAGTGTGACGATGTTCCTAATGATCCCCAAATCTGAGCTAGCATTGATTATCTATAAAACAGGGGAAGAACACACAAAGTAAGCTTTAAAAGCTTACTAAGCCATATACAAATAAAATTACCACACGAATCAACATCCTTTTCTTCAATAGGTAAACTATGAATAAGCATATTCACAAACCTTTCCCATTGTACACATATTCAATATCATAAGTGAATTCATCAAATACTTCCCTTTCAAAATTCATATGAATCTCATATGTACCTGAGTTATTTAACTCATTCACACATTCTTTCTTGACTTGACTTTACCTGTTGAACCATTTAGAATCATTAAGGATACTCATAAATCACATATAGCTTGTACAATGTCATATCCCAGATATGGTCTTACATGTTATCACATATCGATGCCACTGTCCTATACAGGTCTTATACGAAATCATATAACGATGCCAATGTCCCAGACATGGTTTTACATGTAATTACATCTCGGTAAACTAATGTCATGACATTTGTATTCTATACTATTCTTAAGGTTCGTAAGGGTCTTTCGAACGTTGTAACCTTGTCGATACTTGCTCATATTCAATCATTCAGTATTCATTACGTATTAGGGATAAACGGACTGGATCGACTATTCGATAACCTTTGATTTTCCCCGATCTAAATCTGACTTCTTTTGTTTTTGATCTATATGAATTCAAATTTAACTAATTTAATCATCTTTTCATTCAATTCAGCCTGCAAACACATATTTGGGCATTTTTACACTTTAGCCCCTAAAGTTCCACATTTTTACAATTTAGTCCCTATTTCATAAAAAACACAAATTACACAAAATTTAACAAAACACATGCTTAGCCGAATTACCATAGTACCCCTAACAGCCCATATTTCACATTTATTTCACATTTCAACCACATAAATTATACTTTTTACAATTTAATCCCTAAATAGTTTTTTTACCAAAAATCACTTAATAAAATATGATAATCTATCAACAAGTATCCATTTTTCATCATCAAACATTTAAAAAACTTAAACATTAATCAATGGCACTTCACAAAATCATCAACAAACTCAAAAATTAGGGCACAGGCTAGCTAGTACTCGATGCAACGATCACAGAAAAATAAAATCATCAAATTCATAACTTAATTAAGAATTAAAGGTGTCGAACCCTAGAGCTTGAAGATAGCTTTCTTTTTCTTCAATATTAAGTGCAAAGAAGATGATACATGGCCACCATTTTGTTTTGTTTTAATTTAATTAAACTTAAATCACAAATTACTTAATTAACCTTTATTTAAACATTAATAAAACATATAATGGATGGCTATTCATGTCAATTCCCACTATTCATAGTCTATTCACAACATAAGGGCTTTACATTTAATTATTCATAGCAAATAAGCACTTAAAAAATTAGAATGCAACTTTTGCATTTTACGCGATTTAGTCCTTTTATCAAATTAGACATCCAATCGATAAAATTAAATCACGAAACTTTCACACATATATAATCATATGATATAAACACCAAAAATAATATTAAAATAATTTTCTGACCTTGGATTTGTGGTTCTGAAACCACTGTTCCAATTTAGCTAAAACCTAGCTGTTACAACTGTCCCCCTTTAAGGATTTTCGTCCCCGAAAATCTTACCAGTGAATAGGTTCGGGTATTGTTTTCTCATAACATCTCCGGGTTCCCACGTAGCTTCTTCAACCCCGTGTCGATGCCATAATACTTTCACTAATGTGATTTTCTTATTTCTCAATTCTTTGATCTCACGAGTTAAAATTCGAATCGGTTCTTCATCATATGACATATCTGACTGAATTTCAACCTCGGTCAGGGAAATGACGTGTGAAGGGTCAAATCAATATCATAGAAGCATCGACACATGAAATACATTATGTATTTTGTCTAAGTCAGACGGTAAAGATAGTCGATATGCCACTACTCCAACTCTTTTGATAATCTCATACGGTTCGATGAATTGTGGACTCAATTTCCCTTTTAGACCAAACCGCAATATCTTTTTCTATGGTGACACTTTTAGAAACACTCTATCCCCAATCTGAAACTCAATATCTTTCCGTTTCAAGTCTACGTACGATTTCTATCGATCTGACACTGCTTTCAGACTATCAAGAATTACTTTAACTTTTTCTTCAATCTCTCTGATCAGATCAACCCCATGAATTTTATTTTCGCTGAGCTCACTCCAATACAATGGTGTTTGACATTTACGACCGTATAGAGCTTCGTATGGTGCCATCTTTATACTCAATTGAAAGCTATTATTGTAAGCAAATTCAATCAATGGTAGGTATTTCTCCCAGCTACCTTCAAACTTAAGAATGCAACATCTCAACATATCTTCAAGTATCTGAATAACTCATTCGGATTGACCATCCATTTACAAGTGAAACGCAGTGCTAAAATACAGCTTTGTACCTAAAGCTTCTTTCAATTTCTTCCAAAATCGCAATGTACCTTGGATCTCTATCCAAAACAATAGATAGTGGCACTCCGTGTAATCGAACAATTTCTGAGATATACAATTCAGCCAATTTATCAAACGAGAAATATGTACGTACAGGAATGGAATGAGTTGATTTCGTCAAACTGTCAACAACGACCCAGACCGCATCTTTCTTTATCGAAGTTAAGGGCAAACCTGAAACAAAATCCATAGTTAATATATCCCATTTCCACTCAGGAATCATGATAGGTTGTAATAAACCTGACGGTACTTGATGCTCAGCTTTGACTTGCTGACAAATCAAACATTTCAAAACAAATTCTGAGATATCACGTTTCATGCCATGCCACCAATAAAACTGTTTCAAATCATTACACATTTTTGTACTTCTTGGGTGTACTGATAAACAATTACTACGTGCATCATTCAGAATCATCTGAATCAACTCAAAATTTCTCGAAACACATATTCGATCTTTGAATCTCAAATAATCATCAGAATCAATTTGAAACTCTGAATTAGAAATTGACTCGCACTGAACCTATTTTGCTTGTAGTTCATTATCAAACTTTTGAGCCTCATAAATTTGCTGTATAAACAACGGTCTCGCTTTCAACTCGGCTACTAACGAACCATTGTCGGACAAATTCAAATATGTATTCAAAGCACGTAAAGCAAACAAGGACTTTCGACTTAAAGCATCAGCAACTACATTCGCTTTCCCCGGATGATAGTCAATCACTAATTCATAGTCTTTTAGCAATTCTAACCATCTCCGCTGTCATAAAATCAATTCTTTCTGAGTTATCAGATATTTCAAACTTTTGTGATTAGTATAAATATGACACTTCTCACCAAACAAATAATGACGCTAGATTTTCAATGCGAACACTATAGTGGCTAACTCAAGATCGTGCATCAGATAATTCTTTTCATGTGGCTTCAACTGTCTCGAGGCATAAGCTACAACTTTGCCTTCCTGTATCAAAACACAACCCAGACCATTTCAAGATGCATCACTGAAAACTACAAATTCTTTACCTGACTCAGGCTGAACTAACACTGGTGCCTCTGTCAATAATGCTTTCAACTGTTCGAAGCTCTGCTGACACTTTTCTGACCACTCAAATCTAACATCTTTTTGAAGTATTCACGTCATCGGAGTCACAATCATCAAAAATCCTTTCACAAATCGTCTATAATAGTCGGCTAGTCCCAAAAAACTATAAACTTCGGTTACATTTCTCGAAGGCTTCCAATCTATAATCGTAGAAATTTTGCTCTGGTCAACTCGGATACCCATTGCTGAAACTATATGTCCCAAAAAATGACTTCTCCTAAACAAAATTCACATTTGCTGAACTTTGCAAACAACTGTTTATCTTTCAAAGTTTGTAACACAATTCTCAAATGTTCAGCATGCTCAGATTCATCATGAGAGTAGATCAAAATATCATCAATAAATACAACTACAAATCAATCTAAATACGGCCTGAAAATTCGATTCATCAGGTCCATAAAAACAGCATGTGCATTAGTTAATCCGAAAGGCATAACAAGAAATTCGTAGTGTCCATACCTTGTTCTAAATGCAGTCTTTGGCACATCCGAGTCTTTTACTCGTAACTAGTAATAACCTGATCTCAAATCGATTTTTGAAAACATTGTTGCCCCTTTCAACTGATCAAACAAATCATTTATTCGTGACAAAGTGTATTTATTCTTGATCGTCACTTTGTTGAGCTGTCGATAGTCTATACACATTCTCATCGTGCTATGTTTCTTTTTCATAAATAATACTATGTACCCAAGGAGAGAAACTCAGTCTAGCAAAACATTTATCTATCAACTCTTGCAAGTGAGCTTTCAATTCTTTTAATTCTGTCAGGGCCATTCTGTACGGAGCTATCAATATCGGCGTAGTTCCCAGTACTAACTCAATGCCAAACTCAACCTCTTGGATCGGTGGTAAACTCGGTAACTCTTCAGGAAACACATCCAGATACTCACACACAACTTGCACTGATTCGATCTTCTTTTCAGTCACTTTCGTATGAAGCACATAAGCAATGTAAGCTTTGTCACACCCCAAACCCGGCCTAGACGTTATGGTCGTATCTGGCAATTTAACACGATAGTGTTTTTGAAACCTCGTTGTTACGATGAAAACATTCCATGTTATTATCTTTAGTAAACCTTTGTTAGAACTTAGAAAGTCGTCTTTATTCATTGTAAACACTTGTTTTGAAACATCCCTCATTGCGGAAGCTTTAATAAAATAGTCTAGGTGATCATGCGTTTAGGAAATACTTTAACTTTTTGAAAACCGAATTTCCTACGACCAGCAGGTGTAAATCCATAAAGTAAAATCTATAAATAAAAACCCAAATAGTCAATAATAATCAAATCATAAACCGTAAATTGAAAACCATGAAATCCAAAAATTACTATGGTCACCGCTGAGTCCTCTGTCGCACCGATCCGTCTAAGTCTAGGGATTACCTTGCACATTAAACAAAAAGGGTGAGTTTATGTAAACTCAGTGTCTAATCCCGCAGAAACAAATAAACAATCAGTATTCACGGCTGCGATTGAGCTGAGTCTTGGGCCTAAGCCCTTTTCGATGATCGATGATAGTTTGGGCCTTAGCCTATCTCAGTACAGTGTCAAAAATACAATAGGGCCTTAGCCCATCGTAGTATCAGTAGAAGTAGCAGTTATGCAGTAGCAAAATCCTACCCAACCAGCCTCTATACACCATCTCCGTCCAACCCTACACTCTAATGTGGGGATATAATCAACCCACCCATCCCTACACTCCAAGTAGTACCAAATGCGGCACAAAATAGAAGTTTGCAGCTAAGCTGCCAGTAAATTAGGCTTAAAGCCTTTCAGTACACTTCCTCCGAATAACAACCCCCAACCCAATGCAATGCAACATACAATGTATGATATGCTATTATGCAATTTCAGTACATATATTCAGTTCAAATATTAACATGCTCAATACAGATATCATTCAGCCGACTTGGGCGACCCGTGCAACCTTAAAAACATTTCGGTAAAAATAGGCCCACATGCCCATGTGATCTACCCATGTGGCCCACTCGGCCCAAATTGGCCTAGGCTATGTGATCCATTTTTAAAGTAACCCATGCTAGTTCAATACTCATATATGTTTTCTCTATTTATTTATATGTTCATTCAAAGCTGTCTACTTGAGTCATTCACACTAAATTATTTATATCTTGAGCTACAGAATTCCAAATTAAGATTCGCTTGATCTTTTTGAAACTAGTCTCAAATACATTCTATCATAAAATTTTCACAATTTATAGTTTATCAAATAAGTACAGTAAAATCTTTAAAGTTATCCCTATTCTGCTGTTTGAAAACTTCAACCTTTCCTTACTAAAAATTATTTATCTCTTAGTACGAAACTTAGATGATGTTTCTATTTGTTTCTCTTGAAAATAGACTCATTAAGGATTTAAACATATAAATTTAAGCCCCTAATTTTTTTTACAATTTTTTATGATTTTCCAAAGTCAGAACAGGGGAACCCAAAATCATTCTGACCTTGTCTCACAAAATTTATTATAACTCATGATTTAAAATTCTATTGCTTACACTGTTTCTTCCATGAAAGACTAGACTCAATAAGCTTTAATTTCATATTTTATTCAACCTCTAACTCAATTTACACTATTTTTGATGATTTTTCAAAGTTAGACTACTACTGCTGTCTAAAACTGCTTGAGTACAAAATGTGAATTTCCTAGCTTTTAACACCCTTGTTTCCTTTCTCTACAATTTTTCGCATCATTTTCTCTTATTTCTCTTATTTCTAGACAGCAAGTAATTTTGGCTTTTTGCTGAACCCCATTTTCTGCGTTTCAGGTACACATCTGGTACCGTTTTTATGCCTAATCACTCTCGAGCACTTCAAGGCCTAAAATCAAGATGCTCAACATCAATTTAACAGATTTACAAGCAAATTAACAACCAAGAACAAACAGAAACCAAACTTACCACCAACAATAACCCTCTGTTTAACTATTTTTAAGATGAGAACACTGAATTCGCCAGTCTGAGCCTCCCCCTACGCCCAAATCCTAAAGAAAACACATTACCACTTCAGTCGCTAAGGGATTCATGACAGAAACGAACAGAAAGACTTACCGAAACTAAGCGAGCACTAACCGCGTACGAAAACGAAGGAAAATAAATGGATTAGGGAAAAATCAAGAAGAAGAAAAAGAAGAGAAAGATGGAAAAACTACAAAAATTTTGGCAAGAGGAGAATGAGAAGAATAGATGACAAAAATTATTCTTTTTGGAAAAAAGAGCCGAAATTCGGTTATAGGAAAAAAAATAAAATAAAATACCGATAACCCCCAAAATCCCTTAATCTTCTCCCTAATTCCCATTTCACATCCATTACTCAGAATCCCCCTATTACACAACTCTATTCCGAAATCTAAGCAAAAAAAATAATATCTTTGTCTGCGCAAGGATTCGAACACAAGACCTCCACCATAATAACACACCACTTAACCACCAGACCAGCAGGCCCATTCTGATGTAATTTACCAACCATCAAATAAAAGCCTACTAAACAAGAGTAAGGCCTAATTCATTCAAAATATCAAAATTTGCCCAAGCGAAGGCTTGAACTTGGGACCTCTCAAACACTCCCAGAACACATAACCACTAAAGCTAACAGATATTTGTGTCATATTTTCACAATAACAAAATTAGAAATTTTGGGGCGTTACAACTCTACCTCCCTAAAAGAAAATTTCGTCCTCAAAATTTAACCGGTCAGAACAGATGAGGATATTGCTAACGCATCGTATCCTCAGGCTCCCACGTAGCCTCCTCAGTGCTATGATTACACCAAAGAACCTTAACCAGTGGAATAGATTTCCTCTTTAGTACTTTTACAGCTCAATCCAGAATCTGAACTGGCTCCTCCTCAAAGGTCAAGTCTAGCCTAACCTTAATCTCCTCAACGAAAATGATGTGAGTAGGACCAGAGCGATAGCGCCTCAACATCGAGACGTGGAACACGTCATGGATACAATCTAACTCTAAAGGTAGCTCCAACTGATAAGCGATTGGTCTCACTCGCTTCAAAATACGGTAAGGTCCAATAAACCTAGGGCTCAACTTGCCCTTACGACCAAACCTCAGAACCTTCTTCTATGGTGAGACCATAAGAAATACGAAGTCCCTCATGGAATACTCAATCTCACGTCACTTCAGGTCTGCATAGGATTGCTGTCTGCCAGATGCCGCTTTCAGACGATCCTGAATCAGTCAAACTTTATCCTCAGTTTCAGCAAGTAACTCAGGACCTTGAACACATCGTTCACCCAACTCAGTCCAATACAAGGGAGTGCAACACTTACGACCATACAGTGCCTCGGAAGGTTCCATCTGGATGCTAGACTGGTAGCTATTATTATAGGCAAACTCCGCTAACGACAAATACTCCTCCCAACTACCACGAAAATCAAAACTTGCACTTGCTAAACTTAGCATAGAGCTACATTTTCCTCAAAGACTGAAGGACAACTCTAAGGTGCTCATCATGCCCATCCTCAGTTTTTTAATAAACCAGTACGTCGTCGATGAACACCACCACAAATTGATCCAGGTAAGGTTAGAATACTCGATTCATCAGGTCCATGAAAGTTGTCGGTGCATTTGTCAGTCTAAAAAGGCCTCCCTAGGAACTCGTAGTATCCATAACGAGTCCTAAATGTCATCTTAAATACATCAGCCTCCTTAACCCTCAACTGATAATATCCAGAATATAGATTAATCTTGGAGAACACAGAAGCCTCTCGGAACTGGTCAAACAAATCATCAATCCTCGGAAGTGGGTACTTATTCTTAATCGTTAGCTTATTCAGTTGCTGATAGTCTATACACATCCTCATCATCTCATCCTTGTTTTTCACAACCAGCACAGGTGCTCCCCATAGAGACACACTGGGACGAATGAACCCACGATCCAACAGCTCCTGAATTTGAGCCTTAAGCTCCATAAGCTCCTTCGGTGTCATTCGATAGGGGAGATAGACATCAGAGCTATACTAGGAAGAAACTCAATCCCAAACTCCACTTCACGATTTAGAGGTAAACCCAGTAGCTCTTGAAGAAAAACGTTCGAAAAATCCTTTACCGTTCTGATATCCTTAACTGTAGAATCGCCAGAATCCGAAACACTTACGTATGACAAGAATGCCTCACATCCCTTACGAACCATCTTCTCTGCCACTAGTGTAGAGATCATATTAGGTAAGTAATTCTAGCATTCTCCAATCATGACTACCTCCTCATCCTCCTCAGTCCTTAGTACGACCCTCTTAATCGCACAGTCCAAGCTAACACAATGCTTGACCAACCAGTCCATCCCCAGAATTTGGTCAAACTCCCTAAAATTGCTCCTTGTACCTCTAAAGGAATGTCCCAATACAAGTTGCCAAGTCTAACAGATTGCCCTAACGGGCTCAGTACCGTAACCTCACTCATTGTGCTCTCAACTAAAATCCCCAAGTTTCCAGATATGTTGTTAGCTATGTATGAGTAAGTAGACCCTATGTCTATCAAGGCAATATATGGTACATCAAGAATAAAGAATGTACCTGTGATGATATCTGGAGCATCTCCATCCTCTCGGTAACGAGCTGCATAAACTAGGGCCGGCTACCTCGTCTCAGCTTGTCTAGTACCTTTTCCTGGTGCTCTCTACCCATGACCCATACCATTACCACCTCTGGACTATCTACAGCCCCTCGGTGGCTGCTGCACTACCCTCTATGACTGTGTCATACTAGTATCCAGAGCTTGCATCTGTTCGGCCCTCAGCGGATTCTCCCTAATACGGTGTTGCAATGACCCACACCGCAAGCACACCCCAGTCTATCTCCAACACTCGCCCTGATGGCGTTTACCACAATCAGTACATGGATGCAGTCCAGTAACAATAACAGGCGGCCCAGCTCTAACCAACCCGTCAGCTTTAGAATTTTTCTTAGACCTCTGTGCAAAACTTGAGGGCTTCGAATCTCACTTGTCCTTACCCCTCTTGTGATTTCGATTCTGGCGCTCAGCGTGCTTAATCTCCTTGACGGTCATCGCCTTCTCCACTAGTGCAGTAAAATCACGCTCCCTCTGCGAAGCTATCAAGACTCTCAAATTATCTCTGAATCCATCCTCAAAACAAATACATCACTCATACTTAGAGGCCACCATACCTCGCGTATAGCAACTCAGTTGTAGGAACTCGGCCTCATACTTGGCCACATTAGGGCAACTCCAGTGACACTCCTGAAGAGCTTAGCTCCATTGGACCGGAGTCGTTTCGTAATTAACCCTCGGCCCTTAGATCCAATATTAGGCCCAGCGACCCTCTCCAAAATCCTTAGCATAGCCTGGGACAATGCGTCGTCCCCAACCATGCAATCTTGAGACCCAGTCTCAATAGCAGGCAACACTAGTGTCTCAGTAGTATCCAAATTCGATATGCTACCCAGTGAAGAGGACTCAGCTTGAGCTCCTTTGCGCCCTCTACCTCAGCCTCTAGTACCACGTCCGCGGATACCTCGTAAGCTCACTGTCTAATCACGTTTATCTGTATTAATAGTTTTATGAATCAGTTACAGTTCTAGTGTTTATTAACAAATGTTTTATGTAAAAAAGAGTATTGGTTATTCAAAGTTCGTTTTCGTAAATCACAGTCTCACTACATTTTTCAGTTTCCCTACAATTTTCAGTTTACACTAACTAGAGCGTTTTTAGTACAGTTTACTACCTATAGTAGTTTCAAAATATATTATCCATAACAGTTTCAGTTTAAAACAAATCAAAGTTCAGAATACTTACAGGATCGACACCGGAGACTCGGTGTACCACTTACTCAGTAAAAACATTTCGAATCATTTGGAAATCAATCAATTTTTCGAAAGCCTATTTTTTTTATAAAACCCATAATCCACAGTAGAGTTTTGGAACCTGGCTTTGATACCACCAAATGTAACACTCAAACCCAGCCTAGACATTATGGCCATATCTGGTAATGTCACACGATAGTATTTTTGAAACCTCGTTATTACGATGAAAATATTCCATGTTATTATCTTTAGTAAACCTTTGTTAGAACTTATGAAGTCATCTTTATTCATTTTAAACACTTGTTTTGAAACATCCCTCGTTGCGGAAGCTTTAATAAAACAGTCTATGTGATCATGCGTTTAGGAAATACTTTAACAATTTGAAAACCAAATTTCCTACAACCAGCAGGTATAAATTCATAATGTAAAATAAATAAATAAAAACTCAAACAATCAATAATAATCAAATCATAAACCGTAAATTAAAAACCATGAAGTCCAAAAATTACTGTGGTCACAGTTGAGTCCTTCGTTGCACCGGTCCATCTAAGTCTGGGGATTACCTGTGCACATTAAACAAGAAAGGTGAGTTTACGTAAACTCAGTGTGTAATCCCGCAAAAACAAACAAACAATCAGTATTCACGGTGTATAGTTGAACAGTCTTGGGTCTAAGCCCTTTTCAGTATCACTGATAGTTTGGGCCTTAGCTCATCTCAGTACAGTGTAAAAAATACAGTAGGGCCTTAGCCCATCATAGTATCAGTAGCAGTAACAGTTATGCGATAGCACAATCCTACCCAACTAGCCTTTATACACCATCTCCGTCCAACCCTACACTCCATGTGGGGATATAATCAACCCACCCATCCCTATACTCCAAGTAGTACCGAATGCGGCACAAAATTGTAGTTTGCAGCTGAGCTGCCAGTAAATTAGGCTTAAAGGCTTTCAGTACACTTCCTCCGAATAACTACCCCCAACCCAATGCAATGCAACATACAATGGATGATATGCTATTATGCAATTTTAGTACATATATTTAGTTTAGATATTAACATGCTCGGTACAGATATCATTCAGTCAATTTAACACATTTAGGGTTCTAAGTAGCGCTTATCGACCCTACAGTAGGTTCACAGTTGACTTAGGCGACCTGTGCAACCTTAAAAACATTTCAGTAAAAATGGGCCCATGTACCTATGTGATCTGCCCGGTGGGCTCACATGCCCGTGTAGCCCACTTGGCCCAAATTGGCCTTGGCCATGTGATCCATTTTTAAAGTAACCCATGCTAGCTCAATACTCATATATGTTTTCACTATTTATTTATATGTTCATTCAAAGCTGTCTACTTAAATCATTATCACTAAATTATTTATATCTTGAGATACAGAATTCCAAATTAAGAACTTCTTGATGTTTTTGAAACTAGTCTCAAATACCTTTCTACCATAAAATTTTCATAATTTATAGTTTATCAAATAAGTACAGTAAAATCTTTAAATTTCTCTCTATTCTACTTTTTGACAGCTTCAACCATTCCTTACTAAAAATTATTTATCTCTTAGTACGAAATTTAGATGATGTTTTTGTTTGTTTTTCTTGAAAATAAACTCATTAAGGATTTAAACATGTAAATTTAAGCCCCTAATTATTATTTTTACAATTTGTTATGATTTTCCAAAGTCAGAATAGGGGAACTCGAAATCATTCTGACCTTGTCTCACAAAATTTATTATAAATCATAATTTAAAATTCTATTTCTTACATTTTTTCTTTCATGAAATACTGGACTAAATAAGCTTTAATTTCATATTTTATTCAACATCTAACTCAATTTACACTATTTTTGATGATTTTTCAAAGTTAGACTACTGCTGCTGTCCAAAACTGTTTTAGTGCAAAATGTTGATTTCCTAGTTTTTAACACCCTTATTTCCTTTCTCTAAAATTTTTCACATCATTTTCTCTTATTTCTCTTATTTCTAGACAGCAAGCAATTTTGGCTTTTCACTGAACCCCATTTTCTGCATTTTGGGTTCACACCTGGTATCGTTTTGATGCCTAATCACTCCCGAGCACTTCAAGGCCTAAAATCAAGATACTCAACATCAATTTAACAAATTTACAAGCGAATTGACAACCAAGAATGAACAGAAACCCAACTTACTGCCAACAATAACCCTCCATTTAACTATTGTTAAGATGCGAACACTGAATTCACCAGTCCGGGCCTCCCCCTATGCCCAAATCGCAGAGAAAAATTATTACCACTTCAGTCGCTAAGAGATTCATGATAGAAACTAAGAGAAACACTTACCGAAACTGAGCGAGCACTAACCGTGTGCGGAAACGAAGGAAAATAAATGGATTAGGGAAAAATCAAGAAGAAGAAAAAGAAGAGAAAGATGGAAAAACTACAAAAATTTTGGCAAGAGGAGAGGGAGAAGAATAGACGGCAGAATTTATTTTTTTGGAAAAGGGAGCCAAAATTCGATTATGGGAAAAAATACTGATAACCCCCAAAATCCCTTAATCTTCTCCCCTAATTCCCACTTCACATCCACTACTCAAAATCCCCCTATTACACAACTCTATCTCGAAATCTGAGCAAAAAATAATAATACCTTCGTCTGCGCAAGGATTCGAACACAAGACCTCCACCATAATAACACACCACTTAACCACCATACCAGCAACCCCATTCTGATGTAATTTACCAACCATCAAATAAAAGCCTACTGAACAAGAGTAAGGTCTAATTCATTCAAAATATCAAAATTTTCCCAAGCGAAGGCTTGAACTTGGGACCTCCAAACACTCCCAGAACACATAACCACTAAAGCTAACATATATTTGTGTCATATTTTCACAATAACGAAATTAGAAATTTTGGGGCGTTACAAGCTTCGCAACCCTTTCTCACATATTTCTGAGCTAACATTGATGAAATCACTGCTGGTAAACCATTCAAATCATCTGACTCAATCTGGATAATCTCATTATTCCGACATCTCAGATCAATCGTCTTTCGATTATAGTTTACTATAGCATCATGTAGCATTGGCCAATCCATACCCAGAATTATATCAAATTCATCAAATGGCAACAACATCAGATCATTCGGAAAACAGAAATCCCGAATCATCAATGGACAGTTCTTACACACTTTATCAACCAAAACACACTTTCCTAAGGGGTTCGATACTCTAATCACAAATTCAGTAAACTCTACAGGCAAAGTCTTACTGGATGCAAAATTCATCCATATATAAGAATGAGTTGATCCTGGATCTATCAATGGAATCATATTAGTATCATAAAGAGTTACAGTACCGATGATAACATCAGGAGATGACACTTCTTAGCAAGCGTGAATAGCGTAGGCTTTGGTAGGTGCTCTATGATAAACTATAATATGAACATATTTTAATCCTTGATAAACCGCAATAGTAACATATTTTAAGCCCACATTTAGCATGCTTTTGGATTATCTAAGCCTTGAATTGTGTAAATTGGTTCTCTTAATCCTTTATTTTCATGTTTCATACTCAGAAAAGTACCTGAGGATGAAAAGAACGAGAAACGGGCCCAAAACGGAGTAAATAGGCCATATCACGAAATCAACACGGCCTGGGCCCAAGCCACACGGTCGTGCCTCACTCAACAGTCTCAAACACGGCCTAGCCACGAATCACACGGGCATGTGCCATGGACGTGTCCCTGTCGTGACAAAGAGAAATTTCACTCGGATTAGGATACTTAAAGTCGAAGAAACACATTCAGAAGCCTATATAAACACCCTAAATATAACCTAAAAGGGAAAAATCAAAGGCTTTAGTCAGGGGGCATCCAGCTAGGCCAAAGAGGGCAGATTTGTGGGGATTTACTCAAAGATAGCCAGTTGATTCATCTCAAGAAGCCGGAATCATACTCAAGACGGAGGATCTCTCCTTCAATTCCTTCAGGGGGTTTTAGGGATTTCTTACGTTTTGTTTTATCTTTTCTTCTAAGACATTTTCTTTTATTATTATGAACTAAAACCTTAGATACTTGAGGGGGATGAAACATAAGATGAATCTTGTTATCGTTTGCTGAACTATATGATAAATATTTGACTTGTTCTTAATTATGTGTTCTTAATTCTTGTGTTGATATTTTTGGGATATTAATTCAAGTATAATGTGCTTAGGTGGAGGAGCAAAAGTCCCTACCTAAGAGTAGATCTAGCATAATTAAGCGGAGTTGATCGCACGCCTAGAGATAGGGTGACGAGATTTTACCGGATTAGGGTAAAACCTATTATGGGAGTCCATAGATCGAGTTAATGCAATTCTAGGGGTTTTAATTAGAAAGAGATTTCAATTAATCAACCTAGGGTTAGACGTTAGTCGCCTCGAGAGAATGATTAATATAAATTAGGGAATCCTACGGATCAAGTCAAGTGAATAAATCGTCTGGTTCAGAATTAGATAGCAAGTGAAGTCTAGGTGGATTCTTCCTCGGGTAATGTTTTAATAAATTGGTTTTTCTTAAAGTATTTCTCTCCAATTTCATTCTTCTTTGTCTTATAGTCTTTAGTTTAGTAGTTAGTTAATTTAGATTAAACAATAGATTCCTTTATTTTAGGCTAGATAATAAAAAGAGAGTTAGTATTAGTACTTTTAGTTCCTTTGGGTTCGACAATCCAGTCTTGCCTTAACTATACTACTGTTCGATAAGTGCGCTTGCCTCACAATGTTGTCATAGTTAGTTTCCAGGTTTGATCATTCTTTTCATATATTTTTAAGACTTTGACATCGCATAAAACAACGATCAAGTTTTTGGTGCCGTTGCCGGGGAACTGAAATATTAAGAAAGCTTAATTTTTATTACTTTAGCCATTTTTATTTACTTTTATTTTTTTTTACTTTGCTAATTTTCTATCTTTTATTCCTTTCAGGTACCTTTAGTTTATTATTAGAAAGAACCCGATAGGACCCCTACTTTACGACAGTGATATTGAAGGTACAGTCCGCAGAAATCGTAGAGAGATAAGGCGAAGCTTAAACTACATAAAAGAAGAGCAAGAAGTCGAAGCTAATACCACCGAAGAGATGGCTGAGAATAATTCGCCACCTCAAGAGATGGCCGATGAAACACCCCAAACCCGGCCCACGAGCTTTGACCAGATTTGGTATGTTCCTCAAGTAAACCGGTTCAAAGTTCTTTTGTTACTTTGGGAAAATAGTGTGTTTTGAAAGAAATATTGTTTTGGGTTGGGCTCGAGTAGAAAACAAAATCATTTTATAATAAAAACCCTTTTAAATTTTAGGTGATAAAACATATAGAATACATTTAAAGTAAATTACTTAATCTTTAACTTAATAAAAATTTCGTAACATAATAAATAAAAACAGAAATAAAATAGTGCACTATGGCCTTATGGCCTTATTACATCAAGTAAATCCAAATAATTGGAGTACTTAAAAATTAATAGTCCATAAAAATAAAACTTCATGTTGAGCATGGCCACCACAAGTTCTGCCGTCCCGGTCCATTACTGTTCATCACCTGAAACATGGTCCCACAAAGGTGTGAGTCAACATACTCAATGTGTACACAACACTAAATCATAATAGAATCAGGCATAACAAATATTACACGTTCATATCATAGCATACAAATTATGATGCATTCCCAAACCCAAACCCAATAAGCCATCCGCTACACTCCCCCGTACCAACCTGTACATCGTGGGTACTACTAAGTCGACCCTCCTTCCGCTACACTCCATATCGCGGTCTTAGGTCACCGCATTTGTGGTCTTAGGTCACCATATTCAGATATCGCGTTCTTAGTTCACCGCATTCAGATACCACGGTCTTAGGTCACCACATTCACTTCCCCTTTCAATAACCCATATGCCCCATTTTGTAATATGCATTAATATGCCAAAGTTCACATTCTTATTCTCATGTTACAAATAACATATTTCATATTCCTAGTAGGAGTAGGAAACGTACCCGAGTACTTAGTACCATAACATGGTACCTTAGCCACTTTCTTATTCTTAATATCACATATTTTAATTAGACATAGCCATAAAACTTATTAAGAATTAGTGTGGGGTACACATCTGATTCGCTTAGCAAATTCCTTGAGATCTAGTAATCTGATCTACCACTTAGATCCTTAATCCCTACATTTGATTAATCACTTACTAATTTAATAAAAAGCCATTCAGCCATAAATCCAAATCCTAGTAGGATTAGTATACTAAAACTTACCTTGTTGCCGATTGACTTAAGAATCAAGTCCCGAATTGAATCCTTGCTTCCTTACTGTTGTCGAAAACCCTATAGACACATGTTAGAGTTTAATCTAACATTAAACATAATGAATGGCCTTTGGCCGAATCTTATAGTTTCTTACCTTGAATCTTAGAAATCCCAAACCTTCCTCCTTGTAGTGTCGACGGTCACAAAATCCCAAGTTTTCCTTCAAAGTTTTTACCAACATGAATATGTCATTAAAACCTTGCCTTTTTGTTTTTAAAGAAGAAAGAAAAAAAATCATAATAGATCCTTACCCTTTTATATGGAAATCGGCAACACCCTTTGATCTACGAAAATATTCAGCTATGGCTTAGATGTGTATCACCAAATTTGATTTCCTTGAATAATTGGCTAGGGTTTTCTTTGGGGTTTGACTTACGATGGATTGGAAAGAAAAGAAGAAGAAGAAAGAATAAAGAATGAGAGGAAACTTGTGATTTTGTCAGAAAAGAATTTGGGGAAGATGACAAGAGAATTTCGGCAGAGGCTTGCTTGGAGAGAAAAAATTGTAAAATGCCTCACTTTTCCTCCTATTGCCGAATTTACTAGGCCAAGAGTCCCTTTCTTGGCCATCACTCTTTTATTTGATAACTTTATTTCCTTAATTTAAAATAATTAAAGAATAATCCTTTATTATCTCCTTGATAAATAATCTAGAATAAAAATCCATTATTTATCCTTATTAGTCGAAATTTAAAGGGAAAAAAACTCTTCTTTTTAAACACCTTGTGCCATCCACCTCACTTCTTCTGGAAGCAAAATAAAATTTCTTTTATTTGCTTTCCCTCTGTCTCGAACTTAGGCCCAATCCCCTTGCATGTGGCGCCATTTCCAGAGGCCCTAAGTGGCATCTCCAGGCCACTTTTCCAAGCCTGTTTGCGTGTCAAATTTCACATACTTTTTCTCTTAAGGCCACCTTGCCTTAATTTCCTCTTTTAAACTTTAAAACTCGACATTTCTAAGTCATTTCTAAGTTTCCAAAAATTTTTGTTTGCCTCTTTAAACTTGACATTTCCTTACATTTCCAAGTTTCCAGAAATGTTCACTTTAAACTTAACATTTCCATTCATTTCCAGGTTTCCAAAAATGTTCACTTTAAACTTAACATTTCCATTCATTTCCAGGTTTCCAAAAATGTTCATTTCTAAATCATTTCCATGCATTTCTAGGTTTCCAAAAATGTCAAAAATTTATTCGCAATACATAAGACATGTCATTTCGTACAATTAAACCGAAAATGCGTAGGCCCTTTTCAGGATGTTACAGTTCTACCCCGCTTAAAAATAATTTCGTCCTCGAAATTACTTACTAACGAACAATCGTACGGTCTAACTCACCCCACTACGCTATTGCTGCGTACTCTGATCTTAAAGAACTATCATACTTCCTAGGCACATTCTCTAGGTTCACATCCAAAGTTTCAGGCACTTCACTAGCAATGAAACACCCCCAAACCCGGGCCACGAGCCTTGACCGGATCTGGTATGTTCCTCGATGAAAACCAGTTCAAATTCTTTTGTTACTTAGGAAAAACTTGTGTGTTTTGAAAGAAGGATTGTGTCGGGTTGGGCTCGAGTTGAAAACAAGTTTATTTCATTATTAAAATCCTTTACTTTAGGTGACAAAACGTTTAGGCTTTGTTTTAAAAGAAATCTACTTAAACTTTAATTGATAAAAATTTGTAAACATAATAAATAAAATAAATGTAAAATAGTTCAACTATGGCCTTATTACATCAAATAAACCCAAATAATTTAAAATACTTAAATAAAAAAAATTTCCAAATAAAATTCCTTGCTGAGCATGGCCACCTTTAAGCTCCTACCGACCCGGTCCATTACTGATCATCACCTGAAAAATGTTCCCACAACGGGGTGAGTCAACAGACTCAATGTGTACACAAACACTAAGTCCAAATAAATTCAGGCATTTCATATCATACATATTCATATATCATTAAATTAAAAATGATGCAACCCGAACCCAAACCTAGATGCCATCCGCTACACTCCCCCATACCAACCTGTACACCGTGGGGACTACTAAGTCGACCCTCCTTCCGCTACACTCCATATCGCGGTCTTAGGTCACCGCATTTGTGGTCTTAGGTCACCACATTCAGATATCGCGGTCTTAGGTCACCGCATTCAGATTACTGTGGTCTTAGGTCACCACATTCAGATACCACGGTCTTAGGTCACCGTGTTCATGGTCTTAGGTCACCACATTCACTTCCCCTTTCAATAACCCATATGCCCCATTTTGTAATATGCATTAATATGCCAAAGTTCACATTCTTATTCTCATGTTACAAATAACATATTTCATATTCCTAGTAGGAGTAGGAAACGTACCTGAGTACTTAGTACCATAACATGGTACCTTAGCCACTTTCTTATTCTCAATATCACATATTTTAATTAGACATAGCCATAAAACTTATTAAGTGTAACACCCCAAACCCGGCCCATACGCCACGGCCAAATTTAGAATACCACTGTGGAAAACGTTTGAAAAATATTTTGATTTAGAGTGAAAACATATAAATTTATTGTCTTTAGAAAAACATGGTGTATTTAAAATTTCGAAACAAATTAAGTTGTTACAAATTCCCAAATTAAAAACTTTAGTATGTATATTTTAAAAAAAAAATAAGTTGCTAAAAATAAACATTTCCAAATAACAATATAATCAACAAACCAACTTAAAACATAATAATAATCCATAAATACTTTAAATGGCCCTTATTACAATAAATAACCTTTCATAAGAAAAATTTGTAAAACAAATAAATTTATCTTCTGCATGGGCCACCTCGTATCCACTGCAACCCGGTCCAAGCTTTAAGCATCACCTGTAAGGTTTGAGAAAAATTGGGTGAGTCAACAGACTCAGTGCATAATTATTACACATGTCCCCACATATGGGCTTGGCCCAATTCCACACAGTCCACATACATAAATATGCAAAATGAAGCCCAACCAAACCTAGTTCCATCCATTACACCAACCTCGGCACACCTGCTGCCCAAGGCCATGGCTAATCCACCGATCAAAAATGATCCTCATATCTTACCTTGGCAGACTTGCTGCCCAAGGCCGTGGCTAAGCCACCGATCACATAGTGATCCATATATCTGTATCCACGACGTGACTCGAGGTCATCCTCAATCTACAGTGATGCACACAGCTAGCCAACACCTCTCTTGATGAAGCACATAGCCATCATCAAGCGCCAATGTAGCACAAGGCTAACATCAGACCACGTACATAAAGTACACCCTTTCCTTCGATAGTCACATCCCAAGTCCCATGCATATATGTGTATCATGGCAACATATCACTTGAACAATAATGCATCACATGCCATCACATTTCATATATTCATCAACGATCATTTAATATCGTAAAACTGACCTGAGTATTTGATCACCCACCACGGGTATTCACAATCTTAGCCCTTAATTCGGCTACCATTAACATCATATAACATATAAATAAATATAACACATACACACAAACAGGAGACAGTGCGATAACTATGCACCTTTTTGGCACAGTCGGCTAAATCCCGAGATCACACGTTTTCACTTAAAAGTCTACCGAAATCCCTAAATGGAACCATATTAGTTTCGGCCTCTATACCAAAAAGCATTAGCAAGGGGCCTTTGCCCTCAAGAAAACGACATAGAAAAGAGAAAGGAAATACGGCCATGAACACTTACCTATCTTCCAAAACCGATTGAAGAAAACCAAATGAAGACCTACCCTTATTGATATTCGGCTAAGATAAAACAAAAAGAGTATGGGAAGTTTCGGCAATATGGTTGATTTGTAACAACAAAAAGGATTCGGCTAGAGTGGGGAAAGAGAAAGGAAAAGAAAAGTGAAAGAAATAGGAGAAGGATGATTCGGCAACAGAAGAAAGAAGAGAATGGAGAGAAGAAAATAAAATGGGAGAGGGATGTTTTCGGCTTTGAGCAAATGTGGAAGAAAGAAAAAGATAAATGAAGGGAAGGAAGGTTCGGCTAACCACTAAAGATGAAAAAAGAGATGAAGGGAAATGAGTTGGTTTTAGGCTTCAAAGAAAATAAAATATGAGAGAGACTCAAATGAATATTCGGCCAAATGCCTAAAAGAAAATTCGGCAAACCACAATGGTCCTTTCGGCTTTGACACTAAACAAGTAAACAATGCCAAAACTAAAACAAAAATTATACCAAATACCCAAGACACAATCGGCTAAGGAGGAAGATTTTGGAGAGGAAAAGTAAAATGCAAAAGATGCACAAAATGTTAGAATTGACCAACTAAAACCCCCAAATTCCTATCAACGATCATGGCTAACCCCTAGACACCGCATCAGCCCACATTCATGTCAAACTTTCTACACAAAACTTTCCATAGCATATTACCTTACAACATGCCTTATGTTCTCACATCAACCTTTAATCAAATGATTTCTTTCCCAAACATCAAGCTTACCTAAACTATCATTCAACTTACCATAAAAATATAAAGTCCAACCTACCAAAGCCTCCAACAAAAACGGTCAACCCTCCCCCTAGACCAAAATGTCGTCCACATACATGGACTAATGGCCATAGAAGAGTTTCCAAAACATCACCCCATACTTCAAGCCTTATGTCCCCTTATCCTACCTTAACTCCTTGATTCCATATCATAAATAAGTACTTGCCTTTTTCCTTTAGTCTACTATCCAAAAATAACAAAGTCCATCCTTACCATAATTAAAATTGACCAACACATGCCATACAAAAGCAAAAATAAAAGTCACCTTAATGTCATCCATAAGATTCAAACCTAAGCTCCCTCACACTACTTGTGGCGTCACCTTCAAGGCTCTAAGTGGCACCTCCTTACCACTTTGCCAACTGAATTCTTGTGCTAAAATTCCCCACGATTTACTCTTAACCCCTAGCTCCTTCAACTACCTTTAACTAAAGCTTGAAAATTAAATTTTTCCTACAGCTCGAGCCTACCCTTGGCTTATTCCTAAGCCCTAGAACATCTCAATTAACAACACAACAAACCGAACTCTTGCAAAACAATACCATCACAAATAACCCCTAATTCATGATATTACAATTCTACCCTCCTTAAAGAAATTTCGTCCTCGAAATTTCCAACTAACTAACAGTCGTGCATCCTAATTTACCACATTACGCTACTGCTGCGCACTCTGATCTTAATAAAACTAACATATTTCTATACACGATCTCAAAGTTCACACTCAAGGTTCCATCCACTTCACTAGGAACACAAATACGAACTAGCTCTATAAAAAACAAGACAATAAAGGGTATTCCAGACATAAGAAACTTACCTGTTGCCACATCTGGCACATCACTATCCTCCCTCCGATGAACTGCATACACCAGACCTGGCTGTCTTGCCTTAGTGTTACCATTATCTCAGCTTGGTGCTCCACGACCTCGGCCAGAACCATTTCCTCCATGGTTCAGACCACGACCCCTCGTCGCTTGCTGACCACCTCTGCCCGGCTGCTCATAACCCTGGCCTACTGTCCGAGTCTTATTCGGATCCTGGGGACAATCTTTAATCAAATGAGACTTGGATTTACACCTAAAACACTCCCGGTCCCGATTCCAGCACTCGCCAACATGATACCCTCCACACTGAGCACACGAACGGTCCTGATTCCCTGCAGCTGGCATAGAAACACGAGCAGAATTCTCGATCCTCGGTCTTTTCTGAAAGCTATCAGACGATTCTGACGGTCCAAAACTCCTCTTATCCTGGTTCCTATCCCTATCTCTGTTATGCCTCACAGAGTCCTTAATCCCCTCAGCTACCTTAGCCTTCTCTACCAACACAGCGAACTCTCGTTCTTAGTGTGGAGCTATCAACAACCTCAGGTCATCCCTTAATCCGTCCTCAAACCGGACACATCGTTCATGCTCCGTAGCAACTACTCCTCGAGCATACCGGCTCAACCTTAGGAATTCAGCTTCGTACTCCGCTACGGACTTGTTCCCTTGAACGAGCCCCAGAAATGCCTTTCTCTGTGCATCAATATAATGCGTCCCCACATACTTTTTCTGATACGCTGCCTTAACATACTCCCAAGTGGGATCCTCAGCTGTAGTGCCATCCCGTACCGTGAGCCACCACTGATACGCCTCGTCGCAAAGTAGTGCCACCATGCCCTTCAGTTTCTCCTCAGCAGTTAAATCGAGCTCATCCATAATTCGCTCAGTTGCTTCGAACCAATATTCAGCCGTACTGGGTGCCATACCAGATACGCCACGGAACACTTCAGCTCCGTTGGCTCGAAGTCGCTCGGGTACAGACTTCCGAGCTCCCCCATTTCCTTCAGCACCAGCCACCATTTCAAGGACTCGCGAAGACGACTGCGAGCACAAAGATCATTCCCCGTCTGGTCTTGCTGCTCAACACCAAAAGCTGCTGGTGGTGGTGGTACCTCATTCTCAGACCCTTGACCCGATCTAATGGGTTCCGACATAGCCATCCTGCCTCGACCACGTCCACGACGACCACGTCCCCTTGAATTCATTTCTAACATCGTGATTATTCTGATTAAAAAGTTTTATGCATTAGAAATTTTGTTCCACTGATTATCCGCGAACAGTTTTATGAAATGAAGTTTAATAGTGGTTCTTTCGATCAATCAAAGTTTTCATCTCAAGTTTACTATTCTAATTCAGAGAATCACATTCATTCACAATGTTCAACACACTAATATGAGCATCTTTGTCCATTCCCAACCTAGGGGTATTTCCGTCATTTTTCCTATAGGGTATTTTAGTAATAAATCGGGGTCAATTTAAAAATAATCTTGACAAATCAAAGGAAGTCTAGAATTTTCAAAACTCGAGGGTATTTTAAAAGTTTTTTCCAAATCAAGGGTATTGCAGAAATTTCAAAAATCGGGGTTATTTTGGTATTTTTCGAAGTCAGGGGCATTTTAGTACAATTTTCCAAATCAGGGTATCTTACTATTTTGTAAAATAGGAGTTTTTGGTATTTTTGTAAAGTAAGAATGTTTTTACAAAAGTCATGGGTAGTATGGTAATTTTATAAACCAAGGGCATTTTCGTAATTTTTCAACCAAGGGTATTTTAGTAATTTTGTGAATCAAAAAAAATTTCAGAAAAATTTTCAAAGTCGAAAATGGTTTTATTTTTTACAAATCAAGGGGTAATTCGGTAAATTTTAAAACTAAGATCGTTATAGAACAGTATGGCTAGTCTCTTTCGGGTTTTAGTTATTGGGTTTAGCCCGTGAATAGGTCCTCTTGGTTAAGGTGAACCATAGCTACGCACCAGGTAGGATTCGAGTAAAGAGGAGGTGAGTCGCTAGGACTACTTAAATAGCAAGCTCTTACTGAATCCACTCCTAGACATGCGTACAACAGTTGCCACACCTTAACTCGGCGACTTACTCACAGGTTTGTTTGGTTGTTCTTAAGTCTTATGCATGTGTTTGAGTGCACTAGCCCTAGGGTTTAATAGCCCTAATCTTCTAATCTATGAGCCCAATTATACCCAATCATATAATAATTCACACATCAATTAAAGGTACTTACCTGGTGGACTTCGGGTTGGAGATATAGGTGCCATGCCAGAATAAACCTGAAAACTTCATGAAAGCCTATATTTTTGAAAAGCCCATCTTAAGAAAATGTTTTTGGGCCCAAAACCCTCAAAGCCGAGTTTTGAACCAGGCCCTGATACCAAACTGTAACACCCCAAACTCGGCCCATACGCCACTGCCAAATTTAGAATGCCACTGTGGAAAACGTTTGAAAAATATTTTGATTTAGAGTGAAAACATATAAATTTATTGTCTTTAGAAAAACATGGTGTATTTAAAATTTCGAAACAAATTAAGTTGTTACAAATTCCCAAATTAAAAACTTTAGTATGTATACTTTAAAAAAAAATAAGTTGCTAAAAATAAACATTTCCAGATAACAATATAATCAACAAACCAACTTAAAACATAATAATAATCCATAAATACTTTAAATGGCCCTTATTACAATAAATAACCTTTCATAAGAAAAATGTGTAAAACAAATAAATTTATCTTCTGCATGGGCCACCTCGTATCCACTCCAACCCGGTCCAAGCTTTAAGCATCACTGTAAGGTTTGAGAAAAATTGGGTGAGTCAAGCGGACTCGGTGCATAATTATTACACATGTCCCCACATATGGGCTTGGCCCAATTCCACACAGTCCACATACATAAATATGCAAAATGAAGCCCAACCAAACCTAGTTCCATCCATTACACCAACCTCGGCACACCTGCCGCCCAAGGCCGTGGCTAATCCACCGATCAAAAATGATCCTCATATCTTACATTGGCAGACTTGCTGCCCAAGGCCGTGGCTAAGCCACCAATCACATAGTGATCCACATATCTGTATCCACGAGGTGACTCGAGGTCATCCTCAATCTACGGTGATGCACACAGCTATCATCCGCCGAGATGGGCACCTAGCCAACACCTCCCTTGATGAAGCACATAGCCATCATCAAGCGCCAATGTAGCACAAGGCTAACATCAGACCACGTACATAAAGTATACCCTTTCCTTCGATAGCCACATCCCAAGTCCCATGCATATATGTGTATCATGGTAACATATCACTTGAACAATAACGCATCACATGCCATCACATTTCATATATTCATCAATGATCATTTAATATCGTAAAACTGACCCGAGTATTTGATCACCCACCACGGGTATTCACAATCTTAGCCCTTAATTCGGCTACCATTAACATCATATAACATATACATAAATATAACACATACACACAAACAAGAGACAGTGCGATAACCACGCACCTTTTTGGCACAGTCGGCTAAATCCCGAGATCACACATTTGCACTTAAAAGTCTACCGAAATCCCTAAATGGAACCATATTAGTTTCGTCCTCTATACCAAAAAGCATTAGAAAGTGGCTTTTGCCCTCAAGAAAACGACATAGAAAAGAGAAAGGAAATACGGCCATGAACACTTACCTATCTTCCAAAACCGATTGAAGAAAACCAAATGAAGACCTACCCTTATTGATATTCGGCTAAGACAAAACAAAAAGAGTATGGGAAGTTTCGGCAATATGGTTGATTTGTAACAACAAAAAGGATTCGGCTAGAGTGGGGAAAGAGAAAGGAAAAGAAAAGTGAAAGAAATGGGAGAAGGATGATTCGGCAACAGAAGAAAGAAGAGAATGGAGAGAAGAAAATAAAATGGGAGAGGGATGTTTTTGGCTTTGAGCAAATGTGAAGAAGAAAAAAAGATAAATGGAGGAAGGAAGGTTGGCTAACCACTAAAGATGAAAAAAAAAGAGATGAAGGGAAATGAGTTGGTTTTAAGCTTCAAAGAAAATAAAATATGAGAGAGACTCAAATGAATATTCGGCCAAATGCCTAAAAGAAAATTCGGCAAACCACAATGGTCCTTTCGGCTTTGACACTAAACAAGAAAACAATGCCAAAACTAAAACAAAAATTGTACCAAATGCCCAAGACACAATCGGCTAAGGAGGAAGATTTTGGAGAGGAAAAGTAAAATGCAAAAGATGCACAAAATGTTAGAATTGACCAACTAAAACCCCCCCAAATTCCTATCAACATTCGCCAACCCCCCTAGACACCCATACCGTCCACATTCATGTCAAACTTTCTACACAAAACTTTCCATAGCATATCACCTTACAACATGCCTTATGTTCTCACATCAACCTTTAATCAAATGATTTCTTTCCCAAACATCAAGCTTACCTAAACTATCATTCAACTTACCATAAAAATATAAAGTCCAACCTACCAAAGCCTCCAACAAAAACGGTCAACGCTACCCCTAGACCAAAATGTCGTCCACATACATGGACTAATGGCCATAGAAGAGTTTCCAAAACATCACCCCATACTTCAAGCCTTATGTCCCCTTATCCTACCTTAACTCCTTGATTCCATACCATAAATAAGTACTTGCCTTTTTCCTTTAGTCTACTATCCAAAAATAACAAAGTCCATCCTTACCATAATTAAAATTGACCAACACATGCCATACAAAAGCTAAAATAAAAGTCACCTTAATGTCATCCATAGGATTCGAACCTAAGCTCCCTCACACTACTTGTGGCGTCACCTTCAAGGCTCTAAGTGGTACCTCCTTACCACTTTACCAACTGAATTCTTGTGCTAAAATTCCCCACGATTTACTCTTAACCCCTAGCTCCTTCAACTCCCTTTAACTAAAGCTTGAAAATTAAATTTTTCCTACAGCTCGAGCCTACCCTTGGCTTATTCCTAAGCCCTAGAACATCTCAATTAACAACATAACAAATCGAACTCTTGCAAAACAATACCATCACAAAGAACCCCTAATTCAGGATATTACATTAAGAATTAGTGTGGGGTATACACCTGATTAGCTTAACGAATTCCTTGAAATCCCGAAAAATCGATCTATCGCTTTAGATCCTAAATCCCTACATTTGGCCACATTTAGTATTTTAGGAAAAAGCCTATTCGGCTAATTTAATCAAATCCCGAAGGATTATCGTATCCACTTTCTTACCTTGTTGCCGATTTGATAATTAACCAAATCCCGAAAACTTGTATTCTTCCCCTTTAAAATCGGCTAATCACTAGATCCCTTGAATCGGTTAGTTTTCGGCTTAAAACACATAAAAATAGATCTAACAACTAAAATAGGCCTTGGCCGAATATTCATAGTCACTTACCTTAAGGATCTTAAATCCCGAAATTATCCCTTGGTTATAGCTTCTGTCGAAATCCCTAAAACCACATGTTAGATCAACTTCTAACCTTCAATCACAATCAATGGCCCTTGGCCGAATGACTTACCTTGATGGTCAAATCTCGAAGATCTTTTCCTTTATAGAAGACTATGGTAAAAATCCTGAAAGAATCCTTCCAAATTTCGGCAAATAAGAATATTGATAGGATTAGTCCTAGATTTCGACAAATCTAAAAGAATAGAAATCAAAACTTGTTCTTACCCTTTCTTGGAGAAATCGACAGCACCTATGCTTGAAGCCCCTCAAAGATTCGGCTTTTGATGGATTGGAAAGAAAAGAAATTGGCTAATGGTGATATCTTGAATTTTTGGATTTGGCTAACAAAGGAAGAAGAACAAATGCTCTAGGAAATTCGGCAGAGAGAAGGGTTGAGAGAAAGAATGATGAATGGCCCTCTTTTCCTTATATAGCCGAATTTACTAACTTAGAATCCCTTACTTGGCCATCACTCTTCTATTTTGATAGCTTTATCTCTTTAATTATCTCCTAAAATAAAAGATAATTCAGCAACTATCCTTACTTAGCCGAAATTATTAAACTCAAAGTCCCTTACTTGGCCATCACTTCTCCCTTATTTTCCTAATTAAAGAATAATTCCTCATTTATCTCTTGAAAATAATCTAAAATAAATCCATTATTTATCCCTTATTTATCCACTATTTATCTCTTAAAAATAAAAGAATACAAGCTCCTAAATTATAGCCTTGTGCCGTCCACCTCACTTCTTCTGGAAGCAAAATAAAATTTCTTTTATTTGCTTTCCCTGTGACTCGAACTCAGGCCCAATCCCCTTGCATGTGGCGCCATTTCCAGATGCCCTAAGTGGCATCTCCAGGCCACTTTTCCAAGCATGTTTACGTGTCAAATTTCACATACGTTTTCTCTTAAGGCCACCTTGCCTTAATTTCCTCTTTTAAACTTTAAAACTCGACATTTTTAAGTCATTTCTAAGTTTCCAAAAATTTTCGTTTGCCTCTTTAAACTTGACATTTCCTTACATTTCCAAGTTTCCAGAAATGTTCTCTTTCCACTTTTGAATCATTTCCAAATCATTTCCTTACATTTCCAAGACAAGACATTTCCTTACATTTCCAAGTCATTTCCTTACATTTCCAAGTTTCCAAAAATGTTCACCATACATTCATAACACATAAGACATGCCATTTCGTATAATTAAATCAAAAATGCATAGGCCCATTTCCAGGATGTTACAGTTCTACCCCCTTAAAAATAATTTCGTTCAAGAAATTACTTACTAACGAATAATGGTACATCTTAATTCACTGCACTACGCTTATGCTGCGCACTCTAATCTTAATAGAACCATCATACTTCCTAGGTACAATCTCTAAGTTCACGTCCCCTAGAACTCATTTCTAACGCCGCGATTTAATCTGATTAAAAAGTTTTATGCATCAAAATTTTGTTCCACTTATTAACCGCGAACAATTTTATGAAATAAAGATATTTAGAAGTAGTTCTTTCGATCACACAAAGTTTCAGTTCAAGTTCACTACTCTAATTCAGAGAATCACATTCACATTCATCAACAGAGACACATTCATTCCTCAATAGAGGCACATTCATTCATCAACATAGACATATTTATTCAGTGGTATCTACCACCCACATTCACTATTCGAACACTCTTTGCCTTATTCCTATCCCAGGGGTATTTTCGTAATTTGTCCTACAGGGGTATTTGCGTAAATTTTCAAAAGAAAAAGTTCCTTGATGATTCTGTCATAAAGTATTTTGGAATTTTTAAATTCTCGGGGTATTTTGGTAAATTTGAAATCTGAGGGTATTTCGGTAATTTTGAATCTCGGGGGTATTTTGGTAATAAACCAAGGTAAATTTGTAAATTTTAACAAATCAGGGATATTTCAAAAGTTGCAAAACTTTGAGGGTTCTTTTTGAGAATTGTTCTTTCCAAAACGGTGATGTTGCAAAAAAATTTTTTTGGAAATTAGGGTCATTTTGGTAATTTTTTGTAAGTTAGGGGCAATTTTGTAATTTTCCAAAATCAAGGTATTTTTGATAATTTGCAAATTAAGGTTTTTGGACTTGTTATGAAGTAAGGAAATTTTGATAAGAATTGTGGGTATTTTGGGAATTTCATAAACCAAGGGCATTTTTGTAATTTTACCACTAGGGGTATTTTTGTAATTTTACAAACCAAAAATTTTTCGGAGCAATTTTGTAAAATTAGTTCTCACAAGTTAAAAAGGTAATTTTAGGAGTTTTAAAACTAGGGTTTTTAAGAAAAACACGGCTAGTTCCCTTCGTGTTTTAGTTATTGCGTTGCTTTTGTGATCGAGTCCTCTTGGTTAGGATGAACCGTAGCTACGCACCAGGTAGGATTCCAGCGAAGAGGAGGTGAGTCACTAGAACTGCTTAAGTACTAGGCTCTTCTGGATCCAATCCTAGACATGTGCACAGGGGTTACCATACCCTAACTCGGCGACTTAGCCATAGGGTTGTTTAGTTAGGCACTTAAGTCTTATGTAAGTGTTGGGGAAAACTAATCCTAGGGTTCAAGTACTTATCATGCTAATCTACGTTCCATTCCATTTCTACCCTTCTACACATCATACTATAAACCACACAAATGGATAGAAGTACTTACAGTGTGGATCATGGTTGGAGACTTAGGTGCCATGCTAGAAACACCGCTTATGTCAAAAATATTTTCATAAAACTCATTTGGGCTCGCTTTGTAAATGTTTTGGGCCTTAAACCCCTAGGTCGAGGGTTTGAAACTGGGCTCTGATACCAAACTGAAACACCCCCAAACTTGGCCCACGAGCCTTGACCGGATCTGGTATGTTCCTCGATGAAAACCGGTTCAAATTCTTTTGTTACTTAGGAAAAACTTGTGTGTTTTGAAAGAGGGATTGTGTCGGGTTGGGCTCGAGTTGAAAACAAGTTTATTTCATTATTAAAATCCTTTACTTTAGGTGACAAAACGTTTAGGCTTTGTTTTAAAAGAAATCTACTTAAACTTTAATTGATACAAATTTGTAAACATAATAAATAAAATAAATGTAAAATAGTTCAACTATGGCCTTATTACATCAAATAAACCCAAATAATTTAAAATACTTAAATAAAAAAAATGTCCAAATAAAATTCCTTGCTGAGCATGGCCACCTTTAAGCTCCTACCGACTCGGTCCATTACTGATCATCACCTGAAAAATGTTCCCACAACGGGGTGAGTCAACAGACTTAACGTGTACACAAACACTAAGTCCAAATAAATTCAGGCATTTCATATCATACATATTCATATATCATTAAATTAAAAATGATACAACCCAACCCAAACCTAGATGCCATCCGCTACACTCCCCGCACCAACCTCGCATAACCGTAGGGACTACTAAGTCGACCCTCCTTCCGCTACACTCCATATCGCGGTCTTAGGTCACCGCATTTGTGGTCTTAGGTCACCACATTCAGATATTGCGGTCTTAGGTCACCGCATTCAGATTACTGCGGTCTTAGGTCACCATATTCAGATACCACGGTCTTAGGTCACCGTGTTCGTGGTCTTAGGTCACCACATCCACTTCCCCTTTCAATAACCCATATGCCTCATTTTGTAATATGCATTAATATGCCAAAGTTCACATTCTTATTCTCATGTTACAAATAACATATTTCATATTCCTAGTAGGAGTAGGAAACGTACCTGAGTACTTAGTACCATAACATGGTACCTTAGCCACTTTCTTATTCTCAATATCACATATTTTAATTAGACATAGCCATAAAACTTATTAAGAATTAGTGTGGGGTACACAACTGATTAGCTTAATGAATTCCTTGAAATCCTGAAAAACTGATCTATCGCTTTAGATCCTAAATCCCTACATTTGGCCACATTTAGTATTTTAGGAAAAAGCCTATTCGGCTAATTTAATCAAATCCCGAAGGATTATCGTATCTACTTTCTTACCTTGTTGCCGATTTGATAATTAACCAAACCCCAGAAACTTGTATTCTTCCCCTTTGAAATCGGCTAATCACTAGATCCCTTGAATCGGTTAGTTTTCGGCTTAAAACACATAAAAATAGATCTAACTACTAAAATAGGCCTTGGCCGAATATTCATAGTCACTTACCTTAAGGATCTTAAATCCCAAATTATCCCTTGATTATAGCTTCTATCGAAATCCCTAAAACCACATGTTAGATCAACTTCTAACCTTTAATCACAATCAATGGCCCTTGGCCGAATGACTTACCTTGATGGTCAAATCCCGAAGATCTTTTCCTTTATAGTCGACTATGGCAAAAATCCCGAAAGAATCCTTCCAAATTTCGGCAAATAAGAATATTGATGGGATTAGTCCTAGATTTTGACAAATCTAAAAGAATAGAAATCAAAACTTGTTCTTACCCTTTCTTGGAGAAATCGACAGCTCCTATGCTTGAAGCCCCTCAAAGATTCGGCTTTTGATGGATTGGAAAGAAAAGAAATTGGCTAATGGTGATATCTTGAATTTTTAGCTTTGGCTAACAAAAGAAGAAGAACAAATGCTCTAGGAAATTCGGGAGAGAGAATGGTTGAGAGAAAGAATGATGAATGGCCCTCTTTTCCTTATATAGCTGAATTTACTAACTTAGAATCCCTTACTTGGCCATCACTCTTCTATTTTGATAGCTTTATCTCTTTAATTATCTCCTAAAATAAAAGATAATTCAGCAACTATCCTTACTGAGCCGAAATTATTAAACTCAAAGTCCCTTACTTGGCCATCACTTCTCCCTTATTTTCCTAATTAAAGAATAATTCCTCATTTATCTCTTGAAAATAATCTAAAATAAATCCATTATTTATCCCTTATTTATCCACTATTTATCTCTTAAAATTAAAAGAATAAAAGCTCCTAAATTATAGCCTTGTGCTGTCCACCTCACTTCTTCTGGAAGCAAAATAAAATTTCTTTTATTTGCTTTCCCTGTGACTCGAACTCAGGCCGAATCCCCTTGCATGTGGCGCCATTTCCAGAGGCCCTAAGTGGCATCTACAGGCCACTTTTCCAAGCCTGTTTGCGTGTTAAATTTCACATACTTTTTCTCTTAAGGCCACCTTGCCTTAATTTCCTCTTTTAAACTTTAAAACTCGACATTTCTAAGTCATTTCTAAGTTTCCAAAAATTTTCGTTTGCCTCTTTAAACTTGACATTTCCTTACATTTCCGAGTTTCCAGAAATGTTCACTTTCCACTTTTGAATCATTTCCAAATCATTTCCTTACATTTCCAAGTCATTTCCTTACATTTCCAAGCCAAGACATTTCCTTACATTTCCAAGTCATTTCCTTACATTTCCAAGTTTCCAAAAATGTTCACCATACATTCATAACACATAGGACATGCCATTTCGTATAATTAAATCAAAAATGCATAGGCCCATTTCCAGGATGTTACAAGCAATACAAGAATAAGCTAACCCTATAACAAGCAAAGCAATTAAGGGTATTCCAGGAATAAGGAACGTACCCGTTGCCATATCTGGCACCTCTTCCTTCTCGCGACGGCCAACTCCATAAACCAACCTTGGTTGCCTCGCGTCTGCACCTTCAGCATCTCTGCTTGGTGCTCCACGTTCTCGGCCCGAGCCATTTCCTCCATGGTTCGGTCCACAACCTTGCTGAGGCTGCTGTCCACCTCTACCAGCCTGATTAACATTCTGAGCTGCTGGCCAACTCCCTTCCGGTTCCATAGGATAGTCCTTAATCATATGGTCCTTTGACCCACACTTAAAGCATCCTCTTGTCTTTTTCCAACATTCTCCTAAGTGCTTCTTTCCACACTGATCACAAGGACGATACTGCCCTCCTGTAGCAGCTTGCTGACCTCGCGGCCCATCAACTCTAGGCCTCTTATTCCCAGATGATCTAGACGATCCAAAACCTTTTTCTGGCCTATTTCGATCGGAGGTCTGCCTTATAGAGTCTTTAATCCCTTCAGCTACCCTAGCTTTCTCTACTAAGGCAGAAAACTCCCGCTCACGATGTGTAGTGTTAACAACCTCAAATCATCCCTTAGTACGTCCTTAAAGCGGACACACAGCGCTCATGCTCGGTTGCCACTACTCCTCGGCATACCGGCTCAACCTCGTGAATTCGACCTCATATTCCGCCACGGACTTGTTCCTTGAACCGGCCCAGAAATGCCTTCCTTTGCTCATCCGTATACTGGTTCCAACATACTTCTTTTGATACGCTTCCTTAACGTAGCCCTGTGTCGATCCTCATTTGTGGCACCATCCGAAACGATTAACCACCATTGATACGCTTCATCACGTAATAAAGTGCCACCATTCCTTTTAACTTCTCCTCGGTCGAGTCAAGCTCATCCATGATGCGCTCGCTTTCCAACTTCAACGATTACTCGGTATCATCTTGGGTGCCACACCGATACTCCACGAAACATTTCGGCTCTATTAGCTCGAGCCGTTCGAGTACGCACTTTCGATTTCCGAATTTCCTCCTGCACGGACACCAACTCCAAAATTCGCAAAGACGACCGTGACACGGCATCATCCCCGTCGAGAGCGAGCTGCTGCTCAACACCAATGATTGGGGGTGGTGGTGGCGGTGTATCTCATTGTCAGACCCTTGACCCGATCTAACGGGTTCTGACACAGTCATCCTTCCTCTACCTCATCCACGACGACCACGTCCTCTAGAGCTTATTTCTAACGTCGAGATCTGATTAAGAAGTTTTATGAATTAGTCTTTGTTTCACTTGATTACCCGCGAAGAAATTTTATGGAAGAGTTTTAGGAGTGGTTCTTTCGTATTCATACATGCACACAGTCTTTTCATTCATTCATACATCCATCAACCAATTATGAACTTTCGTTCATTCAGAGAAAGGTTGTAGTTTTCATTGTTATTGTTTCTCCACTACCTAGGGGTATTTCCGTAATTTTTTCCTACAGGGGTATTTTCGTAATTTTTCAAAAGAAAAAGTTCCTTGATGATTCTGTCATAAAGTATTTTGGAATTTTTTTTTAAATTCCCGAGGTATTTTGGAAGATTTGAAATCCGAGGGTATTTCGGTAATTTTGAATCTCGGGGGTATTTTGGTAATAAACCAGGGTAAATTTGTAAAATTTAACAAATCAGGGATATTTCAAAAGTTGCAAAACTTTGAGGGTTCTTTTTGAGAATTGTTCTTTCCAAAACGGTGATGTTGCAAAAAATTTTGGAAACCAGGGTCATTTTGGTAATTTTTTTGTAAGTTAGGGGCAATTTTGTAATTTTCCAAAATCAAGGTATTTTGATATTTTGCGAATTAGGGTTTTTGAGCGTTTGTAAAATAATGAAATTTTAGTAAAATTGTTGGGTAGTTGGACATTTTATAAACCAAGGGTATTTTGGTAATTTTACCACTAGGGGCATTTTTTGTAATTTCATAAATCGAAAATTTTTCGAAAAATTTTGTAAAGATGGTTTTCACAAATTTAAAAGAAAGTTTTAAGAGTTTTAAAACTGTAGTTTTGTTATTTTTATAAAAACACGGCTAGTTCCCTTTCGGGTTTTAGTTATTGTGTTTAGCCTGGGACCGAGTCCTCTTGGTCAGGGTGAACCAAAGCTACGCACTGTGAGGATTCGAGTGGAGAGGAGGTGAGTCACGCGGACTGCTTAAATACCAAGCTCCCACCGAAACCATTCCTAGACATGCGCACAGAGGTTGCCACACCCAGTGAGCCCTCTGGGTTAGGGTGAATCGAAGCTACGCACCAGGTAGGATTCCTGCGAAGAGGAGGTGAGTCACTAGGACTGCTTAAATGCCAGGCTCTTCCAGATCCAATCCTAGACATGTGCACAGGGGTTACCACACCCTAACTCGGTGACTTAGCCATAGGTTTGTTTAATGGAATTAATGTCTTATGTGTTTGTGTTTGAGTAGACTAGTCCTAGGGTTCAAGTTCCTATCATGCTATTCTACGTTCCATTCCTTTTCTACCCTTCCATAATTCACATAATCACACAGATGGTTAGGGGTACTTACCGTGGATCATGTGGTCGGAGACTTAGGTGCCATGCCAGAAAACCTGCTTAACTTTAGAAATACTTTTCATAAAACTCATTTGGGCTCGTTTGGAAAATGTTTTGGATCTTAGCCCACATGCCGAGAGTTTTAAAACGGGCTCTGATACCAAACTGAAACACCCCAAACCCAGACCACGAGCTTTGACCAGATTTGGTATGTTCCTCAAGTAAATCGGTTCAAAGTTCTTTTGTTACTTTGGGAAAATAGTGTGTTTTGAAAGAAATATTGTTTTGGGTTGGGCTCGAGTAGAAAACAAAATCGTTTTATAATAAAAACCCTTTTAAATTTTAGGTGATAAAACATATAGAATACATTTAAAGTAAATTACTTAATCTTTAACTTAATAAAAATTTCGTAACATAATAAATAAAAACAGAAATAAAATAGTGCACTATGGCCTTATGGCCTTATTACATCAAGTAAATCCAAATAATTCGGAGTACTTAAAAATTAATAGTCCATAAAAATAAAACTTCATGTTGAGTTTGGCCACCACAAGTTCTGCCGTCCCGGTCCATTACTGTTCATCACCTGAAACATGGTCCCACAACGGTGTGAGTCAACAGACTCAATGTGTACACAACACTAAATCATAATAGAATCAGGTATAACAAATATTACACATTCATATCATAGCATACAAATTATGATGCATTCCCAAACCCAAACCTAATAAGCCATCCTACACACTCCCGTACCAACTTGTACACCAGTGGGGACTACTAAGTCGACCCTCCTTCGCTACACTCCATATCGCGGTCTTAGGTCACCGCATTTGTGGTCTTAGGTCACCACATTCAGATATTGCGGTCTTAGGTCACCGCATTCAGATTACTGTGGTCTTAGGTCACCACATTCAGATACCACGGTCTTAGGTCACCACATTCACTTCCCCTTTCAATAACCCATATGCCCCATTTTGTAATATGCATTAATATGCCAAAGTTCACATTCTTATTCTCATGTTACAAATAACATATTTCATATTCCTAGTAGGAGTAGGAAACGTACCTGAGTACTTAGTACCATAACATGGTACCTTAGCCACTTTCTTATTCTTAATATCACATATTTTAATTAGACATAGCCATAAAACTTATTAAGAATTAATGTGGGGTACACACCTGATTTGCTTAGCAAATTCCTTGAGATCTCGTAATCTGAACTACCGCTTAGATCCTTAATCCCTACATTTGATTAATCACTTACTGATTTAATAAAAAGCCATTCGGCCATAAATCCAAATCCTAGTAGGATTAGTATACTAAAACTTACCTTGTTGTCGATTGACTTAAGAATCAAGTCCCGAATTGAATCCTTGCTTCCTTACTGTTGTCGAAAACCCTATGGACACATGTTAGAGTTTATTCTAACATTAAACATAATGAACGGCCTTTGGCCGAATCTTATAGTTTCTTACCTTGAATCTTAGAAATCCCGAAACTTTCCTCCTTGTAGTCGACAGTCACAAAATCCCGAAGTTTTCCTTCAAAGTTTCGGCCAGCATGAATATGTCATTAAAACCTTGCCTTTTTGTTTTTAAAGAAGAAAAAAAAAATCATAATAGATCCTTACCCTTTTATATGGAAATCGGCAACACCCTTTGATCTACGAAAATATTCGACTATGGCTTAGATGTGTATCACCAAATTTTGGTTTCCTTGAATAATTGGCTAGGGTTTTCTTTGGGGTTTCGGCTTCTGATGGATTGGAAAGAAAAGAAGAAGAAGAAAGAATAAAGGATGAGAAGAAACTTGTGATTTTGTCGAGAAAAGAATTTGGGGAAGATGACAAGAGAATTTTGCAGAGGCTTGCTTGGAGAGAAAAATTGTAAAATGCCTCACTTTTCCTCCTATTGCCGAATTTACTAGGCCAAGAGTCCCTTTCTTGGCCATCACTCTTTATTTGATAACTTTATTTCCTTAATTTAAAATAATTAAAGAATAATCCTTTATTATCTCCTTGAAAAATAATCTAAAATAAAAATCCATTATTTATCCTTATTAGTGAAATTTAAAGAGAATAAAAAACTCTTCTTTTTAAACACCTTGTCTGTGTCCACCTCACTTCTTCGGAAGCAAAATAAAATTTCTTTTATTTGCTTTCCCCTGTGTCTCAATTCAGGCCCAATCCCTTGCATGTGGCGCCATTTCCAGAGGCCCTAAGTGGCATCTCCAGCCACTTTTCCAAGCTTTGTTTGCGTGTCAAATTTCACATACTTTTTCTCTTAAGGCCACATTGCCTTAATTTCCTCTTTTAAACTTTAAAACTCAACATTTCTAAGTTCATTTCTAAGTTTCCACAAATTTTTCGTTTGCCTCTTTAAACTTGACATTTCATTAAATTTCCAAGTTTCCAGAAATGTTCACTTTAAACTTAACATTTCCATTCATTTCCAGGTTTCCAAAAATGTTCATTTCTAAATCATTTCCATGCATTTCTAGGTTTCCAAAAATGTCAAAAATTTATTCGCAATACATAAGACATGTCATTTCGTACAATTAAACCGAAAATGCATAGGCCCTTTTTCAGGATGTTACAGCCGAAAATCATGCTTCTCGAACTATGTATGATTATGCTAAACCTAGTTTAACAGGAACTGAGTCAAGTATTGTTAGGCCTACTATTGCTACAAATAGTTTTGAACTGAAACCTAACACTATATAGATGATACAACAGTTTGTTCAGTTTGATGGTTTGCAAGATGAGGATCCTAATACATACTTAGTGAATTTTCTAGAATTCTGTGATACCTTCGAAATAAATGACATTTCTGATGATGCCATCCATCTTCGGTTATTTCCCTTTTCTTTGAGGAATGAAGCCAAACAATGGTTGCATTCTCTTCTACGAGGGTCAATCACTACATGGGATCAAATGATCTAAAATTTTTTATTAAAATATTTTCTTCCGGCCAAAACGGCCAAGTTAAGGAATGATATCTCTTCTTTTGTGTAGATGGATTTAGAGACACTTTACGATGCATAGGAGAGATACAAAGACTTGTTGAGGAGGTGTCCACACCACGGATTACCCTTGTGGCTACAAGTCCAAACTTTCTACAATGGTGTGAACCCTTCAACAAGGCAATTAAATGATTTAGCAGCCGGAAGAACCCTAAACAACAAAACTCCTAAAGCAGCCTACGAGTTTATAGAGGGATGTCATTGAATAACTATCAGTGGAAAGTTACAAGGACAAGGCCAGCCAAAGTAGCTGGAGTTTTCAACCTCGACACAGTAACCTTACTATCAAATCAGGTAGAGATGTTACATAAAAAATTTGATGGTTTATACGGTTCTTCGCAGGTACATCCAATTATGCGGTGCGACGCAAGTGGAGGCGTAGTGAATCCTGAGTACCCACCCTACGGACAGGGCATGGAAAGCGAACAAATGAACTATATGGGTAACAATTTTCGATCTAACAATAACCCTTATAGTAATACTTATAATCCAGGTTGGAAGAACCACCCCAATTTCTCATGGGGTGGTCAAGGTAATCAAAGGCAACAACCATCCCAAAACTTCCAACAATAGCCCTACCCACAAGAAAAGAAGCCGAACCTCGAGGAGATGCTGACAAAATTCATAGCAGTCACAGAAACACGTTTCTAGAATACTGAGACAACACTTAAAAATCAACAAGCATCAATTCAAAGGATCGAGAATCAATTAAGGCAACTGGCTAAGGAGATCTCTGAAAGACCACAGGGAAGCCTACCAAGCAACACCGAGACTAACCCAAATGAGCAAATTCAAGTCATAACAGCTCAAGGTAGTGAAGGGTTAGACGAGCCCAATCTCCGGCAAGAGAACTAAGTAAAAGAAGGTAAGGTTGAGGTAAATAATAAAAAGCTAAAACCGGTAATCAAAGAATACCAACCTCGCATACCATATCCTGAAGCAATGAGGAGAGATGACACAGAGCAACAGTTTAGTAAGTTTCTTGAACTTTTAAAGAATTTACATATTAACTTACCGTTTCTTGAAGCTCTTTCACAGATGCCAGATTCTAGGAAATTTTTAAAGAAGCTATTGACAAAGAAGTGGAAGATAGACGAGGAATCACAAGTGGAACTGAATGCAATGTACTCAGAAATGTTGCAAAATAGACTACCACGAAAACTAAAACATCCAGGGAGTTTTACAATTCCATGCTTAATTGGTAGTTTATCTATTGATAATGCATTAGCTGATCTAGGGGCAAGTATAAATGTCATGCCTTATAAAATGTTTAAACAACTAGGTCTAGGGAAACCCAAACAAACTAGAATGAGCATTCAATTAGCTGATAAAATTGTTAGAATTCCTAAGGGTATAATTGAAGATTGCTAGTAAAAATTGATAAATTCTTATTCCCAGTAGACTTTGTCGTTTTAGACATGGATGAGGACAACACGATCCCCCTAATTTTAGGAAGACCAATCTTAGCAACTGCCAGGACTAAAATTAATGTCGACACAGGTGAACTCATACTTTGTGTGGGTGACGAGACAGTCATCCTTCAAGCTCTCGATTCAGCTAGGACATCGAATAATCAAGGTGAGAAAGACAATTCTATTGATAACCATTCGGTTAACCCTTCTTTTCAGAAAGAACCACAAAAGAACACAACTGAACCTGATCCTAGACCCAATGCCAACAAAGAAATAACTCATGAGGAACAAGGGATTCAGATCGATGAACTAGAAGAGAGGAAGACGCATCTCAAAGAAAAACTAGGGATAATTGAAGAAGAACCAAAGCCACTCTACGAGACAGACAAGTTCAAAATTGGAGATCAGGTATTGTTAGATAAAGCATACCCACGAATATCTCCTCCTGACCCCAACACAAACAAAGAAATCCCTTTTAAGGTGATCAATGTTTTTCCATACGGAACAGTCGAGGTAAGTAATCCCATTTTCGACATTTTTAAAATAAACGCTACTCGACTTGAACTATATACTGTTAGTCAGACAGATAGCATAAGGGAAAATGTTCAACTTTTCAAACCACCATGATTAGGCGAATGAGAGGGAAGTCTAGCTTAAGACTATAAACGAGCGCTTCTCGGGAGGCAACCCGAGCACTAACTCTATTAACTTTTACATTCTTATATTTTTATTTTTATTTCTACTTTAGCATCTAATTATAAGCTAACCAAAAGTGCAGATTGTCAAGCCACACGGCCTTGCACACGGCCGTGGACGTGGCCGTGTGGATACACCGAATCTCTGTACTGACATGACAGAGATGGTACGAGTCAGAACGAATCATATCTTCGAGTCACGGACTCCAACTACCACGCCACGGACGTACGATGCGGCCGTGGCTGACACTGTTAGATCAGACACGAGCGTGGCAATCTGAACATGGGCATGGGAGAAATAGAACAACGCACAACACGACCTTGCGATACGGTCGCGTGACTTACCACGCCTACGGTACACGGGCATGGGAAAGTACCAGGCCCCAAAATTCTATTCAACCCACCCCACCCCTCATTCTTCTCACCTACCCCTATCTCTTTTCTTTCATCCCACCCTTCAGACCACTCCCCTTCCATACTCTTCCTCTTTAATCCTTCATCTAACTCTTGAGCTACACCACATCTATGTCGATGAAGCGGAAGGACCTAAGCACAGTCTCCCTGTGGGAGACTGATTTACATAAGTTCATGCTGGCCGCTTCATCCACTCGACAAGCCAAGGATATTTGAGGCCATTTAGTTTTTATTTTCATTTTCCCTTCTCCTTTATTTTCCTTTTCTTTAGTCTTGTTTTACTTAGTTTAATCTAATTTCTTTCGTTTTCTTTGATTTAGGTTTTTCAGGCTGCTTGGGAATCACGCCACTTCGGCTACTGCCACCCTAATACAGCCCTAGAAATAACACCCACCCCGCGAACCATCCAACAATAAGGACTTTTCAGTCCATTCATCTTTTCTTTTAAGTTTATTTTACTTTCTATTTTCTTTCTCTTTATCTTTCTTGTCTTTCAATACATAGTTAGGTTATTTTTAATAAGCCTTAATAATTCCTGGCTAATTCTCTACGAGCTTCTCAATTTCTTCATCTAACGCAGAGCTCGGTAGCAGCCACCACACCTCGGGCCTTCCAACTCAAGGAAACCATCCAAATTCAGGAAGTTTCACCTCTCCCTTTCTCATAAATTTCATATACACCTTTGTACATTGAGGGCAATGTACATCTTAAGTGTGGGGGGTGAATATTTATTTCGAGAAAGTGTCTAACTTTCTTTATTATTCTCAAATCCCTGAATTAGGCCATGAATGATATCTTGTTCTAAAGTAAGTTTCTCATATTATGATTAGAATAAAATTTCCTTCGATTTATGATATTTGTTGATATGTTTTAAGTCATGGTTAATTAAGCATTGATGATTAAACTTTAAGATACTATAGAATCAAGCATGATAAGTCTATTTTTCAGAAATTAAAATTTTTTTTCTAGGTTGTCTACCTGAATCTGAAAATTACCTTGAAGTTTGAAATTTACAAGGTTGACATCAAATAACCATAATTTTCGTGAGATTTTGAGTGTGTCAATATTAATTTTGAGCATACATTCTTTCGCGCTCACTTTTTGATTATGAGTGTGTCAATATTGATTTGTTATTCTAAAACTTGCATCGATTATACATGTCGAGACGACACCTTTGATTTGATATACAGAGATGATAAAGGCACTTAAGATTTAACCCACTCACTCCACTAAAAAGCCTACCTTCATAATTAACCCCTAGTGAACCCCTTTTGATCCTAGCAACCCTTTTTAGTAACTCACCTACTAATATTAACCCAAAACCCTTTGTATTTGTTATCACTATTCTTCTTGACTACCCTTTTTGTCGAGATTTGATTTTGAGCAGTTACCTAACTATGTTTTATATTTCAATTGTTAAAGTTATTTATTATTATTTGTGATTTGTTCTTAAAAAAAAACGAAGTATATTCATTATTAGTTCTACTAAGTGAGCTGACATGTTTAAATTTAAAATCTTGAAGAAGAAGCTCGTATTATTAGTTTTCAATTGATATAATTATTTAGGATTAGTTCATTTTTTTTAGTTAGGTAAATTGTCAATTCAATCTCGATTCTAACCTTCTAATTCAGCCTTTATCCACACCTTTAACCTAAGCCCCGTTACAACCCTTTTTGAAGACCTTTTGATTTGTGTATCATCTCATATTATAGTGGTGGAGATTTGATTTTCATGCAAGCTTATAGGATTAACTCTTCATGTTTGACTTTTTAGTGCTTAATTTTGTACCTTAAAAAATTTGAGTGATTTGAGTGAATCTTTAGTGAGGATGTTAACACTTGTCAATTCTGAATTAGAGGTAATTATTTAGGTAAAGGGAAACGCCTATATTTTCGTGCTATAAATGAATGACTTTGGTTGTTTGAATCTTTAGGACACGTTGAGTAAATTATCAATGTATGAATTATCTTTGAATTATGATGAAACACTATTGATGAATATTATGAATCGAGGAAGTTCATTTTAATTGTGAGTTGAGAATTTTGCTTGAGGACAAGCAAAAGCTTAAGTGTGGAGGTATTTGATAAACCGCAATAGTAACATATTTTAAGCCCACATTTAGCATGCTTTTGGATGATTTAAGCCTTGAATTGTGTAAATTGGTGCTCTTAATCCTTTGTTTTCATGTTTTATACTCAGAAAAGCACCAGAGGATGAAAAGAACGAGAAACGAGCCCGAAACGGAGTAAATAGGCCATATCACGAAATAAACACGGCCTGGGCCCAAGCCACACGGCCATGCCTCACTAAATAGCTCGAACACGGCCTGGCCACGATTCACACGTGCGTGTGCCATAGGTGTGTCCCTATCATGACAAAGAGAAATTTCACTTGGATTAGGATACTTAGAGGCTAAGAAACACATTCAGAAGCCTATATAAGCACCCTAAGTATAACCTAAAAGGGAAAACCAAATACTTTAGTCAAGGAGAGTCCAACTAGGCCAAAGAGGGCAGATTTGTAGGGATTTACTCAAAGATAGCCAGTTGATTCATCTCAAGAAGCTGGAATCATACTTAAGACGGAGGATCTCTCCTTCAATTCCTTCATGGGGTTTTAGGGATTTCTTATGTTTTGTTTTATCTTTTCTTCTAAGATGTTTTCTTTTATTATTATGAACTAAACCCTCAAATACCTGAGGGGGATGAAACATAGGATGAATCTTGTTATCGTTTGCTGAACTATATGATAAATATTTGACTTGTTCTTAATTATGTGTTCTTAGTTCTTGTGTTGATATTTCCAGGATATTAATTCAAGTATGATGTACTTAGGTGGAGGAGCAAAAGTCCCTGCCTAAGAGTAGATCTAGCATAATTAAGCAGAGTTGATTGCACGCCTAGAGATAGGGTGATGAGATTTTTCCGGATTAGGGTGAAACCTAATATGGGAGTCCATAGATTGAGTTAATGCAATTCTAGGGGTTTTAATTAGAAAGAGATTTCAATTAATCAACCTAGGGTTAGACGTTAGTCGCCTCGAGAGAGGGATTAATATAAATTAGGGAATCCTAAGGATCAAGTCAAGTGAATAAATCGTCTGATTCAGAGTTAGATAGCAAGTGAAGTCTAGGTGGATTCTTCCTCGGGTAATGTTTTAATAAATTGGTTTTTCTCAAAGTATTTCTCTCCAATTTCATTCTTCTTTGTCTTAGAGTCTTTAGTTTAGTAGTTAGTTAATTTAGATTAAACAACAGATTCCTTTATTTTAGGCTAGATAATAAAAATAGAGTTAGTATTAGCACTTTTAGTTCCTTTGGGTTCGACAATCCGGTCTTGCCTTAACTATACTACTGTTCGATAAGTGTGCTTGCCTCACATCGTTGTCATAGTTAGTTTCCAGGTTTTATCATTCTTTTTATAAATTTTTAAGACTTTGACATCGCATAAAACAACGATCAATCCCACATTTAGCATACTTTTGGATGATTTAAGTCTTGAATTGTGTAATTAGGTGCTCTTAATCCATTTTTTTTCATGTTTTTTATTCAGAAGAGCACCGGAGTATGAAAAAAATGAGAAACGGGCCCAAAATGGAGTAAATGGGCCATCTCATAAAATCAACATGGACTGGGCCCAAGACCGCATGGTCGTGCCTCCTTAACAGACTCGAATACGGCCTGGCCACGATTCACACGGACGTCTGCCATGGGCGTGTCCCTGATGTGAGAAAGAAGAGTTTCAGTCAGATTAGGGTACTTAGAGGCAAAGAAAGCCATTCCAAAAGCCTATATAAACACCTTAGAGGCCAACCTTCAGGGGGCGTCCAGCTAGGCCAAGGAGTCGAGCCAGAGAGGCCAGAATTATGGAATTTACTCGAAGAAAGCCAGTTGATTCATCTTAAGAAGCCAGAATCATACTCAAGACGGAGGATCTCTCCTTCAATCCCTTTAGAGAGTTTTAGGGTTTTCTTATGTTTCGTTTTATCTTTTCTTTTCAGATGTATTCTTTTACGATTATGAGCTAAACCCTCAGATACCTGAGGGGGATGAAACCTAGATGAATCTTGTTATCGTTTGCTGAACTATATGATAAATACTTAATTTGTTCTTAACTATGTGTTCTTAATTCTTGTGCTGATATTTATGAGATATTGATTCAAGTACTGATGTGCTTAGGTATAGGTGGAATAGACCCTACGTAAGAGTAAATCCAGCGTAGTTGAGCGGAGTTGCTCGCACGCCTAGAGATAGGGTGATGAAAATCTACCGGATTAGGGTCAAACCTAATATGGGAGTCCATAGATCGAGTTAATGTAATTCTAGGGGTTTTAATTAGAAAGAGATTTCAATTAATCAACCTAGGGTTAGACGTTAGTTGCCTCGAGATAAGGATTAATATACATTAGGGAATCCTACGGATCAAGTCAAGTGAATAAATCGTCTGGTTCTGAGTTAGATAACAAGTGAAGTCTAGATGGATTCTTCCTCGGGTATTGTCTTAATCAATTGGTTTTTCCCAAAGTTATTTTCCCCAATTCATTCTCTTTGTCTTTGCATCTTACCCTAGTTGTTAGTTAATTTTAGATTGGATAAAAATTCCTTTAATTCTTCGGCTAAATAATAAAAAGAAAGTTAGTATTAGTACTTTTAGTTCCTTTGGGTTCGACAATCCGGTCTTGCCGCTAAGCTATGCTACTGTTCGATAGGTGCACTTGCCTCAAGTCGTTGTCACAGTTAGTTTCTAGGCTCGATCATTCTTTCTATAAATTTTTAAGACTCTGACACACGATCAAGTTTTTGGTGCCGTTTCCGGAGAACTGAAATATTAAGAACGTTTAATTTTTATTACTTTAGCCATATTATATTTCTTTTATTTTTGCAATTAAAATTTTTACTTTCCTAACTTTTCTTCTTTTCTTCTAGCAGGTACTTCTAGTTTATGACTAGAAGGAACCCGACGGGACCCCTACTTTATGACAGTGATATTGAAGGTACTATTCACAGAAATCATAGAGAAATAAGGCAAAGCGTAAACTACATAGAAGAAGAGCAAGAAGTTGAAATCAATACCACTGAAGAGATGGCTGAGAATAATTCGCTACCTCCAGAGGTAGCCGAACATCATGCTCCTCGAACTATATATGATTATGCTAAACCTAATTTAACAGGAATTGAGTCAAGTATTGTTAGACCTACTATTGCTGTAAATAATTTTGAACTGAAACCTAACACTATACAGATGATACAACAGTTTGTTCAGTTTGATGGTTTGCAGGATGAGGATCCCAACACACACTTAACGAATTTTCTAGAATTCTGTGATACCTTCAAAATAAATGGTGTTTCTGATGATGCTATCCGTCTTCGACTATTTCCCTTTTCCTTAAGGAATAAAGCTAAACAGTGGCTGCATTCTCTTCCACGAGGATCAATCACTACATGGGATCAAAGAACTGAAAAATTTCTGTTAAAATATTTTCCGCTGGCCAAAACGGCCAAGTTGAAGAATGATATCTCTTCTTTTGTGCAGATGGATTTAGAGACACTTTACGATGCATGGGAGAGATACAAAGATCTATTAAGAAGGTGCCTATACCATGGATTACCCCTGTGGCTACAGGTCCAAACTTTCTACAACGGTGTGAACCCCTCAATGAGGCACTTGATCGATTCAGCCGCCGGTGGAACCCTGAACAACAAAACACCTGAGGTTGCTTACGAATTTATAGAGGAGATGTCACTGAATAACTATCAGTGGCAAGTTACAAGCACAAAGCCAACAAAAGTAGCCAGTGTTTTCAACCTCGACGCAGTATCCATGCTATCAAATCAGGTAGAAACGTTAAATAAAAAGGTTGATGGCTTATGTGGTTCTTTGCAGGTATATCTAGTTATGCAGTGCCATACGAATGGAGGAGGGATGAACAACACAGAATATCCACCTTACAACCCGAGTGCAGAGAACGAACAAATGAACTATATGGGTAACAATTACAAATCTCAAAATAACCCTTATAGTAATACTTACAATCCAGGTTGGAGAAACCACCCCAATTTTTCATGGGGCGGTCAAGGAACTCAGAGACTACAACCCCCTCAAAACTTCCAACAACAGCCCCACCCACAAGAAAAGAACCCGAACCTTGAGGAGATGCTGACGAAATTCATCACGGTGACAGAAACTCGTCTTCAAAACACTGAAACAACACTTAAAAATCAACAAGCATCGATTAAAGGGATCAAGAACCAGTTAGGGCAACTCGTTAAGCTGATCTCTGAATGACCACAAGGCAGCTTGCCAAGCAACACTGAGACTAACCCAAAGGAGCAACTTCAAGCCATAACAGCTCAGGATAGTGTAGAGTTAGATGAGCCTAAATTAAGCCAAGAAAATGTGGTAGAGAAAGGTAATATCGAGGTAAATCATGAGAAGCCAAAACCAGTAATTAATGAGTACCAACCTCGTATACCATATCCTAATGCGATAACGAAAGTCGACACAGAGGAACAATTCGGCAAGTTTCTTAAACTTTTAAAAAAATTACATATTAACTTACCGTAAACTCTTTCACAGATTCCAAATTCAAGGAAATATTTAAAAGAGCTTCTAACAAACAAGCGGAAGTTGGACGAGAAATCACATGTGGAACTGAACGCAGTGTGCTCAGTAATGTTACAAAACAAACTACCACAGAAATTAAAAGATCCAAGGAGTTTTACAATTCCATGCTTAATTGATAGTTTATCTATTGATAATGCATTGGCTGATTTAGGGGCAAGCATAAATGTTTTGCCTTATAAAATGTTTAAACAACTAGGTTTAGGGAAACCCAAACAAACTAGGATGAGCATTCAATTAGCTGATAAAACCTTGGGATTCCTAGGGGTATAATTGAAAATGTGCTAGTGAAAATTGATAAACTCGTATTCTCAGTAGACTTTTTCATTTTAGACATGGATGAGGACAATAGTATCCCCTTAATTTTTGGAAGACCCTTTTTAGCAACTGCCAGGACTAAAATTGATGTCAGTGCAGGAGAACTCATACTTTGTGTAGGTGATGAATCAATCAGTCTTCAAGCTCTCGACTCAGCTAGGACAACGAGTAGTCAAGGTGAGAATATAAATTCTATTAATAACCCTTCGGTTAAACCTTCTTTTCAGGAAGCACCGTGAAACTACACAACTAAGCCAGGCCCTAGACCTCAGGCCAATAAGGAAATAACTCATGAGGAGTGAAGGCTTCAGATCGATGAACTAGATGAGTGGAAGACACACTTCAAAGAGAAAATAGGGTTGCACGAAGCAGAACCAAAGCCACTCCAAGGGACAAACAAAATCAAAATCAGAGATCAGGTACTGTTAGATAAGGTAGACCCTCGAATACCTCCTCCTGACCCTAATACAAACAAAGAAATCTCTTTTAGTGTACTCAAGGTTTTCCCATACGGAACAGTCAAGGTAAGTAATCCTACATTCGAAACTTTCAAAGTAAACGATACTCGACTTAAGCTTTACCATGATAGTAGAACCGATAACATGAGAGAGGATGTACAACTCTTTAAACCACCCTGATTATGCGAGAGAGAGGTAAGTCTAGCTTAAGACTATAAACAAGCGCTTCTCGAGAGGCAACCCGAGCTGTAACACCCCTTACTCGAGACCATCGCCGGAATTAAGTAAGAGGCATTACTAGACTTGACTACAAGTTCAAAACATGAAAATCTTAAAGCTGTCAAACTGCATTGTACCGACTAATTTGGCTATAACTCGAGTTACAAAATTCGAAATTCAGATCCGTAAATTTTCCTTGAAAGTAGACTCATATATCTATTCACCATAATTTTTCTAGAATTTTTCATGTGGCCAATTTGTACAGTTTATTCTTCAAAGTTACCCTTATTACACTGCTGGACAGTTCTGACCTATCCTTATAAAACTGCAGTTATCTGATTGCACAATTTTCCAATGGTGTTCTTATTTATACCAATGAAAAATAGACTCATTTAGGATTCTACACCTATAAACCATGATTCCTAATTATTTTTATACAATTTATGGCAATTTTTCCAAAACTGAACAGTGACTCACGAATGCATTCAGAGCAGGTTTCACTAGAACTCAATTATCTCATAATAAATAAATCGTTTGCCTACTCTGTTTCTTTCATATAAAAATAGACACAATAAGGTTTAATCTCATATCTCATTCACTTTCAAATTCAATGTACCCAATTTTTAGTGATTTTTCTAATTTACATCAATGCTGCCACTACAAGCTGTTCTGCTAAATTTTATGAAAGTTAAACTTCTAGCCGAACCTACCTACTTCCCAAATTCAAGGATTTATATGCATGCAAATATTTCTTAGCAAAAACGATTAAACCTGGATTTAAAATTTCATGAACATTGCCGTCATGTACCAACATACATATCGTAACACAACATCATATTTACTAAGAAAAATTGTAGCCATTTTCGCATGGCTATCATAAACACTTACAAGGTTAAATATCGCATATTTCTAAGACTTCATCTAGCCTATACATGCCTTCTAATTCGTAACCAAAATTCAAAATACCAAAGGAAGGCGATAGTGTGATGAGCTTCTTGACGATCCTTCACGAGCCCGCTACGTAACCAAAATCTATAAAACAAAGGAATCATTCCCACACGATAAGCTTGCTAGCTTAGTAAGTCCTAATTAAACATATATTTATTTAAGTGAAATACATACAACCATTCGAATTAATATCTTCTATCACTAATCCGAACATAAATAATACATAACCTCTTTTATTTATAAAGCCGAAACAACTTAATATCATTGATGCACTTAATACTAAGCTTTACCTTTCTTATTCACATACATCAATCATCAAGTATATCACAGACTTATGTACATATCATATGCTTATCCAATCAACTAAATACATTCATGCTTCCAAATATTTACTATCACATGATATGATTTGCATATACATATTCATTCATCTCTAATAAATTAATGTATAAAACTTTCACTTACTCGAATACTTGTTTGTCATTTTATTGAGTAACACAATTATAAAATACATACCTCTCTCATCGAATTTATACGAATCATGCTTCTAAACCGAAATTTCTTGATATGTTCATAACTTGATTTTCATGCACTTAGAGCTCAAATACATTCACGAAGCACTAGGCCCGCTGCACTTAAGGTCCGAAGTATATCACCGCATTAAGCACGCTAGGCAATAAGCCCGAATTGTTTCACCCAAGACGTGGGCTCGCTAGGCTAAAAGCCCGATTATTATTTCAAGCACAAAGCACGCTAGGCTCAAGCCCGAATTACTCACGGCTCAAGGCTGCTGCTAGGCTCAAGCCCGAATTACAACATAATTAAGCCTTCAATTCATATTTATTAATGCTAACATCACAACCAAATCATATACATCATATTACATTCACATAACATATCGAAACCATATACTTGTTCAAATCACATTAACAAAATATATTTAACCCAATTTAGCACCTTTACATTCGGCTAACACAAAGTTTTATAGTCAACATTATTAAATTTCATCCTTTAACATGTTCATAATTAACTCTTTAACATATAAGTACTTAAGGACTTACCTCGGTTGTCGATAAGCCGTGCAAATCGGCTACTCGATAATCTTTGCTTTTCCTCGATCTTGTTCTTTTTGTTCCCGATCTAATTTGGTTCAATTTTAACCAATTAACCACACGTCCATTCAATTCAAGAACAAAATCATAAAATACAAAATTTCAAGACATAACAATGTGCATTCGGCATACAAGCACTACCTTGTTCAAGTGCATTCAAAATATTTGGGAACACTTTGATAATAATCTCATTATCGTGCTTTAATTTAAAACTTATCTTATTGTCTATGGCCACATATTAACTTGATAAAAGTGTACCTATGTACCCGAATTCAATAACCCAATTTCATGCTCTCCTATGGCCGAATATGCCTATTCAAAGTACCCATGCATTTTCTTCAACATACGACCAAGAAACAAGCTAGATAACCACAACTTATTCATCCTAATTCCAAATTAATATTAGCTTGTTTAAACCCAAAATTTAACATGATTTTTCTATTAGCATCCTAAGCAAACAATTTCTACTTCATAAGACTTATTAAATCAAGCTAAGGTATCCACCATTTCTTTTCTTTTTCTATCTATCAAACAATGTAACCAACCATAGCCAACATGTTTTCATCACACATGAAAAGGCCTTAGAACTAAGTCATGGCCGAATCTAAGGAGAGCTTAAATCTCAAATTTTTGCACAAGAACTCGATAGTATGTAAGACTACCAACACAACCATGCAAAACCATCAAAGAAATGAAGCTTGATACCTCACCTTAGGGACACATGCACAGCCGAATGAAGAAGATAAATGTCTTCTCTTCTTGAAGGTAAGTTTCGGGTAGGGGATGAGTGAGGGAAGAAGAAAGAAATTTTCTTTTTGTTTAAATTAAATTCTCATCCATTTAGCATGCTTAACATATAATAATACTTAAAATTTAATATACATAGAAAGCATAAGATTCTTGCATGCTTGCCGTCCACCTTGTTTAAAGGTGGGAAATTTGACATGCAAATCCTTATGTTTTATGGACAATTCACTTAGCTCCCTTTTTATTAATGCCCACTACTTTGTCCTTCTTGCAATTTAGACCTTTTAGCAATTTAAACACTCGAGATAGCTAAAATTTTCCACTAAACTTTCACACTCACAAAAACACACATAACAAACACAATACATAATATTATAATGTCTCTTAGGCTCGGATTCGTGGTCCCGAAACCACCGTTCCATTAGGGTCAAAATTGGTCTGTTACAACTCTCTCCCCTTTAAGGATTTTCGTCCCCGAAAATCTTACCGTTAAATAAGTTCAGATATTGTTGCCTCATTGACTCTTGAGCTCCCACGTAGCCTCTTCAATTCCGTGACGATTCCATAATACTTTCACTAATGGAATCCTCTTATTTCTCAATTCTTTCATTTCCGAGCTAAAATACGGATCGGTTCCTCATCATAGGTCAAATCGGATCGAATTTCAATCTCGACGGGGTGATCACATGGGTCGGGTCCGACCAGATCTCTGCGAAGCATCAAACGTGAAATACATTGTGTATCTTTTCTAACTCGGAGGGCAATCTTAATCTATAAGCAACCGGTCCAATACGCTCAATGACTTCAGACGTCCAATAAATCTCGGACTCAACTTGCCTTTTCGACCGAATCGGAATATTTTCTTCCACGAGAAACTTTCAAGAACACCCGATCTCCGACACGAAATTCAATGTCCTTGCGTTTTAAGTCGGCATAGGACTTTTGACGATCCAAGTCGCTTTCAAATTGCTTTTAATCACAACCACTTTCTCGTTCGGTTTCTTTAATCCAATCAACCCGTGTATCTTATTCTCACCGAGCTCACCCAATACAACGGTGTGCGACATTTTCGACCATATAAGGCTTCATAAGGCGCCATTTTTATGCTAGATTGGAAGCTATTATTGTAAGCAAACTCAATCAAAGGTAGGTATCGTTCCCACGCACCTTCGAACTCGAAGAACGCAACACCTCAACATGTCCTCAAGTATCAAAATAGTTCGCTTCGATCGACGTGTCTTTTGCGGATGGAAGGTCAGTACTAAAATGAAGTTTAGTACCTAATGCCTCTTGCAACTTCTTCCGTAATCGCGAGGTAAATCTTGGGTCTCTATCTGAAACAATGGAACTCGGTGACATTGTGCAATCTTACAATCTGCGACACATACAATTCGGCGAGTTTGTCAAGTGAATAGTCGGTGCACGCACGGTACAAAATGAGCTGATTTTGTCGATCCACAACGATAACCCACACGGCATCTTTCTTACTAGGTGTCATAGGGAGACCGGATACAAAATCCATGGTGATTCTATCCCATTTCCATTCAGTATCATGATTGGTGAAGTAAACCGGATGGTACCGATGCTCCGCTTTCACTTGTTGATGATTAAACACTTGGAGACAATTTCGGATATATCTCGTTTCATGCCGTGCCACCAATAAAATCTGTTTCAAATCATTATACATTTTCGTACTACCGGGTGTATCGACATTCGGCCATTATGGGCCTCGTTCAGAATCATCGTATCAAACTCGAGTTCTTAGGAACACACAATCGGCCTTTATAATTCAAACAATCATTCGTGATCGATCGAAAAATCGATTCGCCGCATTTTCACACCGAGTCCGAATGGCAACTAACCTTTCATCAACTTTTCATGCGTCACAAACTTGCTGAATAAACATTGGTCTTGCTTGTAACTCGCCATGATCGAACCATCATCGACATAGTCACGTGCATTCGAGTGCACGAAGAGTAAATAATGACTTTCGACTTAACGCATCCGCAACAACATTAGCTTTTCCGGATGGTAGTCAATCACTAATTCATAGTCTTTTAGCAATTCCAACCATCTACGTTGTCTCAAGTTTAAATCTTTCTCGAGTCATCAAATACTTCAAACTTTTGTGATCCGAATAAATGTGACATTTTTCGCCAAATAGATAGTGACGCCAAATTTTTAAGGCGAATACAATGGCCGCTAACTCTGTGTCGTGAGTTGGATAATTTTTCTCGCGCGGCTTCAATTGCCTCTCAAGCGTAGGCTATCACCTTGCCCTCTTGCATTAAAACACAACCCAGACCCATTAAAGGAAGCATCACTAAAAATAATGAATTCCTTACCCGATTCAGGTGAGTCAACTTTGAGCCTCGGTTAAAAGGGCTTTCAACCGCTCAAACTCTTCGGCATTTTTTCGACCATTCATATTTGACATCCTTTCAGTAGTAGCCTCGTCAAAGGTGCAGCTATCACGGAAAAACCTTTTACAAATCGTCTATAATATCTCGCGAGGCCTAGGAAACTTCGGATCTCGAAACATTCTTTGGTGGTTTCCACTCGAGTATGCATTTGCTATTTTGTTTGGATCCACCCGAATTCTCGACACCGAAACCACATGTCCCAAGAAGTCGACTTGCTCAACCAAAACTCACACTTATCGAACTTTGCATACAATCGTTGATCTCTCAAAATTTGTAGTACTAATCTTAAATGCTCAAGATGTTCCGTTTCATTCTTGGAGTAGATCAAGATATCATCAATAAACACTACTACAAACCGATCCAAAAGCGCCGGAAGACCCGGTTCATTAAGTCCATAAAAGCAAGAGTGCATTAGTGAGTCCAAAAGGCATAACCAAAAACTCATAGTGTCCGTACCTCGCTCGGAAAGCGATCTTGGCACATCTGTATCTCGACTCAGAATCGATAATAGCCCGATCTCAAATCTATTTTCGAAAACACTGAAGCCCCCTTCAATTGATCAAATAAATCGTCAATCCGAGGTAACGGGTACTTATTCTTTATGGTTACCTTATTTAGTTGTCGGTAGTCGATACACATTCGCATAGTTCCATCTTTCTTTTTCACGAATAAAACTGGTGCACCCCACGGAGAGAAACTCGGTCGCGCGAAGCCCTTATCTGTCAACTCTTGCAACTGCGCTTTCAATTCTTTTAGCTCAATCGGTGCCATTCGGTACGGAGCTATCGAAATCGGAGCCGCTCCCGGTACTAACTCAATACCGAACTCAATCTCTCGTACTGGGGGTAAGCCCGGTAGCTCTTCAGGAAACACATCGGCGTATTCACGTATAACTGGTACCGATTCCATTTGTTTTTCGGACATTTTATTTCCCAGTACATAAGCCAAATAAGCTTCACACCCTTTTCTCACATACTTTTGGGCTACCATTGAAGATATTACTGTAGGCAACCCATTTATGTCACAAGATTTAATTCTGATCGTTTCACCGTTTCGGCATTTCAAGTCAATAAGCTTTCTTTTACAATCCACTATTGCCTCATGTGAAGTTAACCAATCCATACCCAGGATGATATCGAATTCGTCAAAGGGCAACAACATTAAATCAGCTGGGAAGCAATAATCTCGAATCATCAACGGGCAACTTCTACACACTTTATTAACAAGCACACATCTACCCAAAGGGTTGGACACTCGAATCACAAACTCGGTAGACTCGACTAGCAGAGTCTTGCCAAATTTTAAATTTTCACACACATAAGAATGAGTCGAACCGGGATCAATTAGTGCAATCACGTGAGTATCATAAAGAGTGAAAGTACGGTAATGACGTCGGGGAGGAAGCATCCTCTCGGCTCGGCAAAGATAAGCTCTAGTGGAGCTCTAGCCTCGATCGATCTGTAGTGTTCTTTGTTCCTTTCTGACTACCACCTACATTGCCCGAATGTCTGGGTGGTCTACCTCGCATTGGCACTTTGCTCGGTGTAGTGTTTTGGATTGCATTACCGCTCGATTAACCGGACACTCTCGATAAAATGATCCGACGACCCACATTTATAGCAAGACCGATCACGGAATCTACAACTCCTGAGTGCCATTTCCCATGATGATTTGCATTCGACTCTATTTTGTGGAATATTACCAACATCAAGCTATCGAGGTAGCTCGGGAGCTCATAGGAGGTCGATCTTGTCTAGGCTGATCAGAGAGACTTTTCTGTCGATCGTAGTCATCTCTCGGGCTTCTTGTTCGTGGAATGAAAGACTTTACCCAAGATCTTTTACGAAAGTCTCTAGCTTCATCTCTCACCTTCCTTTTTCTCCTTCCCGAGCTCTTGGCTTTGCAAGCTCTCTCAACTAAGGTCACAAACTCTTGAATTTCAAGAATGCCAACAAACATCCTTATATCTTCATTCAAACCATCTTCAAATCTTTTACACATCATCGCCGGTGGTAACACACTCTCTCGCATATCTCTTTGAGCGACAAATTTTCTTTCATATTTACAGATTATTCGTCATTCGTCACTGTTTGACTCCAGAACTCCTTTCGCTTTTGATCAATAAATCTTTGATCGATGTACTTCTTACGAAATTCATTCGGAAGAAGTCCCATGTCACTTTTTCTTTCGGAACCACCGATACTAGTGTATTCCACGGTGATATGCAGCTGGTCCCGCAAAGAAAGATATAGCACACTTCAAGCATTCATCCGAGTACAAGATACTCATTAAGTACCCGAATAGTGTTATCCAACCACATTTCGGCTCTCTCGGCATCATCATCATCATTAGCTTTAAAATCTTGGCCCCGAATTTTCGGATTTTATCAATTGGGGGCCTACTAGATCTCATCGGATCTATCATTGGGGAGTGAAGGAATCGGAGTTGGATTATTCGGGAGTGGAGGTTGTGGTACAAGTAGGATTATTTTGAACAAATTGGGTAAACCACTCATTCATCATCCGATAAAAGGCTTGTTTAGTCTCTCTCTTCGTGGCTACCCAAAACAGGTCGAGAGTCTATCGGCGCTGATCCGTGGGTACGGTCGGTGCCACGCTCTCTACGTCATCGCCACACGGCTCTTTCGGGATCGTGATCCATTTTCTATATAAAACAAAGTTCAGGTGTCGTAAGTCACCACACTATCAACATATAATAAGGCATGTATAGCTAGACTCGCACGCACGCGCTACGGTAGTCCTAGAATCGACTAAACCGTAAGCTCTGATACCAATCAAATGTAACACCCCTTACTCGAGACCATCGCCGGAATTAAGTAAGAGGCATTACTAGACTTGACTACAAGTTCAAAACATGAAAATCTTAAAGCTGTCAAACTGCGTTGTACCGACTAATTTGGCTATAACTCGAGTTACAAAATTTGAAATTCAGATCCGTAAATTTTCCTTGAAAGTAGACTCATATATCTATTCACCATAATTTTTCTAGAATTTTTCATGTGGCCAATTTGTACAGTTTATTCTTCAAAGTTACCCTTATTACACTGCTGGACAGTTCTGACCTATCCTTATAAAACTGCAGTTATCTGATTGCACAATTTTCCAATGGTGTTCTTATTTATACCAATGAAAAATAGACTCATTTAGGATTCTACACCTATAAACCATGATTCCTAATTATTTTTATACAATTTATGGCAATTTTTCCAAAACTGAACAGTGACTCACGAATGCATTCAGAGCAGGTTTCACTAGAACTCAATTATCTCATAATAAATAAATCGTTTGCCTACTCTGTTTCTTTCATATAAAAATAGACACAATAAGGTTTAATCTCATATCTCATTCACTTTCAAATTCAATGTACCCAATTTTTAGTGATTTTTCTAATTTACATCAATGCTGCCACTACAAGCTGTTCTGCTAAATTTTATGAAAGTTAAACTTCTAGCCGAACCTACCTACTTCCCAAATTCAAGGATTTATATGCATGCAAATATTTCTTAGCAAAAACGATTAAACCTGGATTTAAAATTTCATGAACATTGCCGTCATGTACCAACATACATATCGTAACACAACATCATATTTACTAAGAAAAATTGTAGCCATTTTCGCATGGCTATCATAAACACTTACAAGGTTAAATATCGCATATTTCTAAGACTTCATCTAGCCTATACATGCCTTCTAATTCGTAACCAAAATTCAAAATACCAAAGGAAGGCGATAGTGTGATGAGCTTCTTGACGATCCTTCACGAGCCCGCTACGTAACCAAAATCTATAAAACAAAGGAATCATTCCACACGATAAGCTTGCTAGCTTAGTAAGTCCTAATTAAACATATATTTATTTAAGTGAAATACATACAACCATTCGAATTAATATCTTCTATCACTAATCCGAACATAAATAATACATAACCTCTTTTATTTATAAAGCGAAACAACTTAATATCATTGATGCACTTAATACTAAGCTTTACCTTTCTTATTCACATACATCAATCATCAAGTATATCATGGACTTATGTACATATCATATGCTTATCCAATCAACTAAATACATTCATGCTTCCAAATATTTACTATCACATGATATGATTTGCATATACATATTCATTCATCTCTAATAAATTAATGTATAAAACTTTCACTTACTCGAATACTTGTTTGTCATTTTATTGAGTAACACAATTATAAAATACATACCTCTGTCGAATTTATACGAATCATGCTTCTAAACCGAAATTTCTTGATATGTTCATAACTTGATTTTCATGCACTTAGAGCTCAAATACATTCACCAAGCACTAGGCCCGCTGCACTTAAGGTCGAAGTATATCGGCATTAAGCACGCTAGGCAATAAGCCCGAATTGTTTCACCGCAGACGTGGCCCGCTAGGCTAAAAGCCCGAATTATTTCACCGGCACAAAGCCCGCTAGGCTCAAGCCCGAATTACTCACCGGCTCAAGGCTCGCTAGGCTCAAGCCCGAATTACAACATAATTAAGCCTTCAATTCATATTTATTAATGCTAACATCACAACCAAATCATATACATCATATTACATTCACATAACATATCGAAACCATATACTTGTTCAAATCACATTAACAAAATATATTTAACCCAATTTAGCACCTTTACATTCGGCTAACACAAAGTTTTATAGTCAACATTATTAAATTTCATCCTTTAACATGTTCATAATTAACTCTTTAACATATAAGTACTTAAGGACTTACCTCGGTTGTCGATAAGCCGTGCAAATCGGCTACTCGATAATCTTTGCTTTTCCTCGATCTTGTTCTTTTTGTTCCCGATCTAATTTGGTTCAATTTTAACCAATTAACCACACGTCCATTCAATTCAAGAACAAAATCATAAAATACAAAATTTCAAGACATAACAATGTGCATTCGGCATACAAGCACTACCTTGTTCAAGTGCATTCAAAATATTTGGGAACACTTTGATAATAATCTCATTATCGTGCTTTAATTTAAAACTTATCTTTGTTTGTCTATGGCCACATATTAACTTGATAAAAGTGTACCTATGTACCCGAATTCAATAACCCAATTTCATGCTCTCCTACGGCCGAATATGCCAATTCAAAGTACCCATGCATTTTCTTCAACATACGACCAAGAAACAAGCTAGATAACCACAACTTATTCATCCTAATTCCAGCCGAATATTAGCTTGTTTAAACCCAAAATTTAACATGATTTTTCTATTAGCATCCTAAGCAAACAATTTCTACTTCATAAGACTTATTAAATCAAGCTAAGGTATCCACCATTTCTTTTCTTTTTCTATCTATCAAACAATGTAACCAACCATAGCCAACATGTTTTCATCACACATGAAAAGGCCTTAGAACTAAGTCATGGCCGAATCTAAGGAGAGCTTAAATCTCAAATTTTTGCACAAGAACTCGATAGTATGTAAGACTACCAACACAACCATGCAAAACCATCAAAGAAATGAAGCTTGATACCTCACCTTAGGGACACATGCACAAAGCCAATGAAGAAGATAAATGTCTTCTCTTCTTGAAGGTAAGTTTCGGGTAGGGATGAGTGAGGGAAGAAGAAAGAAATTTTCTTTTGTTTAAATTAAATTCTCATCCATTTAGCATGCTTAACATATAATAATACTTAAAATTTAATATACATAGAAAGCATAAGATTCTTGCATGCTTGCCGTCCACCTTGTTTAAAGGTGGGAAATTTGACATGCAAATCCTTATGTTTTATGGACAATTCACTTAGCTCCCTTTTTATTAATGCCCACTACTTTGTCCTTCTTGCAATTTAGACCTTTTAGCAATTTAAACACTCAGATAGCTAAAATTTTCCACGAAACTTTCACACTCACAAAAACACACATAACAAACACAATACATAATATTATAATGTCTCTTAGGCTCGGATTCGTGGTCCCGAAACCACCGTTCCGATTAGGGTCAAAATTGGTCTGTTACACGAGCACTAACCCCATTAATTTTTACATTTTTATTCTTTCTTTTATTTTTCCTTTTTAGCACCTAATTATAAACTAACCAAGTGCAGATTTCTAGAACCACACGGCCATGCACATGGCCGTGGACATGGACGTGGCCGTGTGGGAACTACGGATGTACGTACTAACATGGAAGAGATAGTACGACATAGGACGAAAAATATTTTCAAGCCACGGCTCTCAACTGAACACCACAGCCGTGTGATGCGGCCGTGGCTGACACTGTCTTACCAAACACGGGTGTGGCGACCTGCACATGGGCGTGGGAGAAACAAACGAAGCATAACACGGCCGTCTGACACGACCGTGTGACTCGACACGCCTACGGTACATGGGCGTGGGGATGTACCAGACATCAAAAATCTATTTAACCCACCCCCTCCCTCTTTTCACCTACCCCATTCTTCAGATCTTCCCCCTTCCATATTTTTCTTCCTTAGCCCTTAGCTAAACTCTTGATCTCCACAATAGCCATGTCGAAGAAGCGGAAGGATTCAAGCACAGTATCCCTGTGGGAGAACGATCTACATAAGTTCATGCCGACCCCTTCATCCACTCGACAAGCCAAGGGTCTTTGACGACATTTAACTTTTATTTTTCTTTTCTCGTTTTCTTTATTTTCCTTATCTTTACTTCTCTTCTACTAAATTTAGTTTATCTTATTTTAGTTTCTTGGTTTTAGGTTCTAAAGGCTGCTAGGGAATCACACCTCGACCACGACCACTACCCCACCACAGCCTTAGAAATCACACCCACTTCGCGAACCATCCAACAATAAGGACATTTCAGTCCATTCATCTTTTCTTTTAGTATTATTTCAATTTTTACACTATTTCTCTTTATCTTTCTTGTCTTTAAATGCATAATTAGTTTATTTTAAATGTGTCTTACTATTTCCTGGCTATTTCTTCACGAGCTTCCCAATTTCTTCATCTAACGCAGAGCTCGATAGCAGCCACCACACCACAGGACCCCCAACTCAAGGAAAGCATCCAAATTCAGGAAGTTTCACCTCTCCCTTTCTCTTAAATTTCATATATATCTTTGTACATTGAGGGCAATGTACATCTTAAGTGTGGGGGGTGAATATTTATTTCGAGAAAGTGCCTAACTTTCTGCATTATTCTCAAATCCCTGAATGATATCTTGTCTTTAAGAATTTTCTCATATTACTAATTAGAATGAAATTCCCTGTGATTCATGATTTTTTATTGATATGTTTTGGATTAAATCATTGATAATTGTGTAGTGATGATTTAAACTTTAGGAGACTAGAGAATCAAGCATGATGAGTCTATTTTCAAAAATTAAAATTTTGTTAGGTTGTCTACCTGAATCTAATTATTACCTTGAAGTTTGAAATTTACAATATTGATATCAAAAACCCATAATTCTTGTGAGATTTTAAGCCTTTTAGAGAATACATTCTTTCGTGCTCACTTTTTATTATGAGTGTATCAACATTGATTTGTTATTCTAAAACTTGCTTTGATTATACATGTCGAGACCACACCTTTGATTTGATATACAGAGATGATAAAGGCACCTAGGATTTAATCCACTCACTCCACTAAAAGCCTACGTTCATAATTAACCCCTAGTGAACCCCCTTGGATCCTAACAACCCTTTTTATTGACTCACCAGCTAATATTAACCCAAAACCCTTTGTATTTGTTATCACCATTCCTTTTGACTACCCTTATATCGAAATTTAAATTGATCAATTTCCTAATTATTTTATTCCAGTAGTTGAATTCATCCATTATTACTTGATTTGTTCTTAAAAAAATGAAGTATATTCATTATTAGTTCTACTAAGTGAGCTTACATGTTTAAATTTCAAATCTTGAAGAAAAAGCTTGTATTATTAGTTTTCAATTGATGTAATTATTCATGATAAGTTCATTTTTCCAGTTAGGTAAATTGTCAAGTCAATCTTGATTCTAACCTTCTAATTCAGCCTTTATCTACACCTTTTAACCTAAGCCCCGTTACAACCCTTTTTAAAGACCTTTTGATCTATGTATCATCTCATTTTACAGTAGTGGTGATTTGATTTTCAGGCAAGCTTATGGGATTAACTTTTCATGTTCGACTTTTAACTGCTTAATTTTGAACCTTAAACACTTTAAGTGATTTGAGTGAATCTTTAGTGAGGATGTTAACTCTTGTCAATTTCGAATCAGAGGTAATTATTTAGGTAAAGGGAAATGCCTATGTTTTCATGCTATAAATGAATGACTTTGATTGTTTGAATCTTTAGGACCCTTTGAGTTAAATTATCAATGTATGAATTATCTTTAAATTATGATGAAACATTATTGATGAATATTATGACTCAAGGAAGTTCGTTTTAATTGTGAGTTGAGAATTTTGCTTGAGGACAAGCAAATGCTTAAGTGTGGGGGTATTTGATAAACCATAATATGAACATATTTTAATCCCACATTTAGCATACTTTTGGCTGATTTAAGCCTTGAATTGTGTAATTTGGTGCTCTTAATCCTTTATTTTCATGTTTTATACTCAGAAGAGCACCGGAGGATGAAAAGAACTAGAAACGGGACCAAAACGGAGTAAATAAGCCATATCATGAAATCAACACGGCCTGGGCCCAAGACCACACGGTCGTGCCTCCTTAACAGACTCGAACACGGCCTAGCCACGATTCACACGGGCGTGTGCCATGGGCGTGTCCGGGACGTGAGAAAGAAGAGTTTCAGTCGGATTAGGGTACTTAGAGGCAAAGAAAGTCATTCCAAAAGCCTATATAAACACTCTAGAGGCCAACCTTGTGGGGCCTCCGGCTAAACAAAGAGCCAGAGCAGAGAGGCGTAATTGTGGAATTTACTCGAAGAAAGCCAGTTGATTCATCTCAAGAAGCCGGAATCATACTCAAGACGGAGGATCTCTCCTTCAGTCCCTTCAGGGGGTTTTAGGGTTTTCTTATGTTTTGTTTTATCTTTTCTTTTGAGATGTATTCTTTTACGATTATGAACTAAACCCTCAGATACCTGAGGGGGATGAAACCTAGATGAATCTTTTATCGTTTGCTGAACTATATGATAAATACTTGATTTGTTCTTAATTATGTGTTCTTATTTCTTGTGTTGATATTTCCGGGATATTGATTCAAGTACTGGTGTGCTTAGGTAGAGGAGGAATAGACCCTGCCTAAGAGTAGATCCAGCATAGTTGAGCAGAGTTGCTCGCTCGCCTAGAGATAGGGTGACGAAAATCTACCGGATTAAGGTCAAACCTTATATGGGAATCCATAGATCGAGTTAATGCAATTCTAGGTGTTTTAATTAGAAAGAGATTTCAATTAATCAACCTAGGGTTAGACGTTAGTTTCGTCGAGAGAGGGATTAATATACATTAGGGAATCCTACGGATCAAGTCAAGTGAACAAATCGTCTAGTTCAGAGTTAGATAACAAGTGAAGTCTAGGTGGATTCTTCCTCGAGTATTGACTTAATCAATTGGTTTTTCCCAAAGCTATTTTTCCCAATTCATTCTCTTTGTCTTTGCATCTTTAGCCTAGTTGTTAGTTAATTTTAGATTAGATAAAAATTCCTTTAATTCTTAGGCTAAATAATAAAAAGAAAGTTAGTATTAGTACTTTTGGTTCCTTTGGGTTTGACAATCCAGTCTTGCCACTAAGCTATACTACTGTTCGGTAGGTGCACTTACCTCAAGTCGTTGTCACAGTTTGTTTCTAGGCTCAATCATTCTTTTTATAAACTTTTAAGACTCTGACACACGATCACTCTAACATTGGATCATGCAACAGTATCTCGTGTCACACCTCTACCACCACTCACATTCTGGGACTTATCTTTCTCATCTATCTCAGGACAATCCCGGATGAAATGTTCATGGGAGCCACATCTAAAACACGCTTTATCATTCAATCTACACTCTCCAAAATTTCATTTTCCACAACGTCCACATTCCGGTTTATTTGATCTAACATTATCCATACTTGCTACTGACACAGCTGGAGTTTTTTGTGCCCGTAATTTGCTTCTCGTGATCTCTACTAGTATGTTCCACTGATGTATTTGATCAGCTAAACAAAGCTCTAGATTTCTTTGATGAAGAGTGATACGGCTTACTCATTGATCCTTTTTCTCGAGTCTCTAACTTCTGAATCTGCTTTTCTCTTTTCTTTGCTAAGATCCTCAGCTTTACAAGCCCTTTCAACCAACACGACAAATTCTTTTAACTCTAAAATTTCGACTAGTAGTTTTATATCTTCGTTCAACTTGTCAACGAAGCGTTTACACATAATTTCCTCAGTAGACACATACTCTAGAGCATACTTGCTCAACCGTATGAATTCTCTTTCACACTCAGTGGCAGTCTTGCGGCCCTGTTTTAACTCTCAAAATTCTTTATGCTTCTGATCAAGGAATCGCTAACTTAAATATGTCTTTCAAAATTCAGATTGGAAGAACTCCCAAGTAACGTATTCCTTCGGAACCACATATATCAACGTGTCCCACAATTGGTACGCAATGTCTCTCAGCAAAGATACCACACATTTTAAACATTCATCGGGAGTACAAGATAATTCATCGAATACTCAGATTGTATTTTCGAGCCAGAACTCAACTCTCTCAGCATCATCATCAGTGATAGCTCGAAACTCCTCAGCCCCATGTTTACATATCTTATCTACTGGCGGCTTATTCAACCATATCAGATCTATAACATGAGGAACAACAGGGACTTGTTGAGGAATAGGTGGGGGTGGAAGTTGTTGAGCAACTGGACTTGTTCGAACGAACTCCATGAACCACTCACTCATCATCTGGAAAAAGGCTTGTTTAGCCTCACCTCTGTGACTACTCGACACGGGTCTAAATTCAGTAGGCACTATCCCTTGAGCGGGAGTAGATGCATTACTCTCTACATCATCCGCTATAGCTCATTCGAGATCCATTGCTATACGAAAACACAATTTAAGCTGTTAAGAATCATTACACTATTGCAGAGTATATATGGCATGTATAGCTAAACTCTCACACACGTTATGTTAGTCATAGAATTGACTAAACCTGGCGCTGATACCAATAAATATAACACCTCTAACCCATATCCGTCGTTGGAATAGGGTTACGAGGCATTACCTATCAAATCACAACATACAACATACATTTATGCATCCATTCTCAAATATCATTCAATCATAAACACATTGTCCCTTATAAGGGCCTATGAGGCCTTAAACATGCTTTAGAAATGGTTCGGGACTAAACCGATAACATACAAAAAATTTTGAAAACTTAAAAATTTTTCAAACATACAAAGGTCACACGCCCGTGTGAACAGGCCGTGTGCCTCACACGGCTCCAGACACGCCCATGTCCCAAGCCGTGTGAAAACACAGCATAATACTTGGGTCACACAGCTGATCATACGCCCGTGTGTCTAGCCTTGTACCCTTCGAAATGGCCACACACGCCAGTGTGTCAGGCCATGTTCAAGGCTGTGCCAATCCTGTAGGGTATCCTGACTTATCCAACACAGCCAAGTCACACGCCCGTGTGCTAGGCCGTGTGCCATTTAGGGGGTATACTAACTTGTGCCACACTACTGGTCACAAACCCGAGTGTAAAGCCGTGTGGAGCATACTGACTTCAATTCAATCTCAACACCAGGGGACACACAGCTGTGTAGTATGACTGTGTATCACACACGGCTAAAACACACACCCGTATCTCTACCCGTGTGGACAAGAATAGGTCATTTGCAAGGCCAATTTGCCACCATTTTCTCATGCTCACCTAAACAACCAAAATATTACTATTTCAACACATTTATAGGCAAAAAAACATGCTATTTCATATACAAATCAAGCCATTTAAAGTCCATCCATTTCACTACTCAAATCATAATCCAAAACATAATAAAACAATATGTCATTACCAACAATTTCACCTATCTTCTCTATGCATTTTTCTCATAATCTTATTGATAAACCGTAAAAGTAACATATTTTAATCCCTCATTTAGCATACTTATACATGATTTATCCCTTGATTTATGTAAAAAGGTGCTCTTAATCCTTTCTTTTCATGTCTTATACTTAAGAAAGCACCGGAGGATAAAAAGAACGAGAAATGGGCCTAAAACAGACCAAATTGGGCCAAAGTGGAAATCGACACGGCCTGGAGTTAATCCCACACGGCCGTGCCTCCTTAAGAAACTAGAACACGGCCTGATCCCGATTCACACGGTCGTGCCTCATTAAAGAACTCTGAACACGACCTAAAGATGATTCACACGGGCATGTGCCATGGCTGTGTCCCTGTCGTGGAGAAGAGCAATTCTACTCGGAAAAGGATACTTAGGGGCAAAGAAACCTATTTCAAAAGCCTATATAAACCCCCTAAGTGTAACCTTAAAGAGGGCGGTTAACTAGGCCAAGGAGTCGAGCCGAAAAGGTCAGATTTGTTGGAAAAACTCGAAGATAGCCAGTTGATCCATCTCAAGAAGCCGGAATTCTACTCAAGATGGTGGATCTCTCCTTCAATTCCTTCAGCGGGTTTTAGGGATTTCTTATGTTTTGTTTTATCTTTTCTTCTGAGATGTTTTCTTTTATAGTTATGAACTAAATCCTTCTGAACTATATGATAAATATTTGATTTGTTCTTAATTATGTGTGCTTAATTCTTGTGATGATATTTTCAGGATATTAATTCAAGTTGGATGTGCTTAGGTGGAGGAGCAAAAGTCCCTGCTTAAGAGTAGATCTAGCATAATTAAGCGAAGTTGATCGCACGCCTAGAGATAGGGTGACGAGATTTTGCCAGATTAGGGTGAAACCTAATATGGGAACCCATAGATCGAGTTAATGTGATTCTAGGGGTTTTAATTAGAAAGAGATTTCAATTAATCAACCTAGGGTTAGACGTTATTCGCCTCGAGAGGGGGTTTCATATAAATAAGGGAATCTTACGGATCAAGTCAAGTGAATAAATTGTCTGGTTCAGTGTTAAATAACAAGTGAAGTCTAGGTGGATTCTTCATAAGGGTATCGTCTTAATCAACTGAGTTTTTCCTCAAGCCATTTTCCCAATTCATTCTTTTTGTCTTTGCGTCTTTAGCTTAGTAGTTAATAAACATTAGATTAAACAATAACTTTATTTATTTTAGGCTAGATAATAAAAAGAAAATTAGTATTAATACTTTTAGTTCCCTTGGGTTCGACAATCCGGTCTTGCCTAAGCTATACTACTGTTCGATAGGTGCACTTGCCTTAAGTCATTGTCAGAGTTAGTTTCCAGGTTCGATCATTCTTTTTTTATAAATTTTAAGACTCGATAGCTACGATCACTTATCAACTAATTCATGTCATAAAATATAACAAATCATCATCTTAAAATCAAGCCACAAGATGCCATTTTTCAAGCAATAATACACCAATTGACAACTAGATAATTGAGCAACCATATAACCATCACAACAACCATCCCAAACATGCCAAAACACAAGGCAATATATACATCATATGTCACTTATCAAACTTATTATTCAACCCAACTTAAATGGCCAAATACACATCAACATTTACATCATTCATGAGCCAAATCTCATGGATAATATCATATCTCAAAACACATCATCATATCACTAGCCTATACATGCCATATACCATATTTACAAAGTATCAAAAGTACTAACAAATTGATCGATAGCGTGACGATGTTCCTGATGATCCCCGAATCCGAGCTAGCTTTGATTATCTATAAAACAGGGAAGAACACACAAAGTAAGATTTAAAAGCTTAGTAAGCCATATACAAATAAAATTACCACATGATACAACATCATTTTCTTCAATAGGCAAACTATGAATAAGCACATAAAAGTTCACAAACCTTTCCCATTGTTCACATATTCAATATCATAAGTGAATTCATCAAATACTTCCCTTTCAAAACTCGTATGAATCTCGTACATACCTGAGTTATTTAACTCATTCACACATTCTTTCTCGACTTAACTTTGCCCGTTGAACCATTCAGAATCATTAAGGATACTCATAAATCACATATAGCTCATACAATGCCTGTAATACCCAAATATTGCCCGGGCCCATTAAACCTGACCCAAGTAAACCAATTACAAACCCGGGGCCCAAACAAGCCCAAATAAACAAGCCCAAATCCAATTTTACCAGCCCAACTAAACCCAAATCAAAAAAGAAAAAAAAGAAACCCTAGCCTAAGTCTCTTGCGCCGCAACCCCATTACCCCCTGTCTGCCACCAGCGCCGCTCTCCACCAGCGCCGCAGCCTCCACCATGTTTTGCTTCCACTAACGCCTGCATCAAACGAAAAGAACAAAGGGCAGGGACTTGTATTTTTCTTTTTTTCAGCTATATAAAGCCGATTATTGTACTGAAACGGGACCTTTTTTTTCCTCTTCGTAATCAATCAAAAAAACACACAAAAAAAAACAGATTCCAAAACAAAAAAGCAAAAAGCAAAACAAATCTCCGAAGGTATTTTCCTTTTTATTTTCCTTTTTATTTTATTTTTTGCGTCTTCTACTTTTCCACAGATATACGTACATACATATATAAAATAAAAAATAAAAAAAAAACTCACTGTTTTTGCGAATTTCGGCCACCGCGGTGGCGGCCACGGTGGTTCTCCTCGCCGGAGAGCAGACCTGCAGAGGAAAGAAAATAAGAGAATTAGTTTTTTTTTTTTTGAAAAAGAAGGGAAATGAAGCAAAACAAAAAAAAATTTGCCTTATATACTAAGGCAAAACGGTGCGTTTTAGCACCCTCCCCAAAGCGCCCAAAACGGCGCCGTTTGGGAGCAAACCGGCCCGACCCGACCCGTCTGCCGAAGGATCTGCGCATTTTTGATAACTGGGATAATTTCCCATTCGGTCCTTCCACCTTTTCAGCTCTTTAAAATTAGATTTTATTTGATTTCAATTGTGGCCCAGTAATTTACTTCGGTTCACAACCTCGTCCTCCGCACTGCCCTGTATCTAAGCGAAAGGGTTTATTACCCATTTGGTCCCCTTACTTTTCGCGCATTAAAATTTAACCCCTCTAACTTCGTTTTGATTTCAATTTAGCCCTTCCTTGACCCTTTTTATTTATACTATTGATGTTATTATTATTGGTATATTATTATATTATTATCATCCTTATCATTATTATTATTTATTATTATTATTATTATTATTACTACTATATTGTATATATTTTGTATCATATCATTATTTTTTTATATTATTGCTATTATTACTATTATTATTATTATTATTATTATTATTACCATACGGTTATTCTATTATCATACTATTATGTTATTATTCTTTCTATATTACTATTATTGTACTATTGCCTGTATATACTACTACTACTACTACTACTACTATTATTATTATTATTATTATTATTATTATTATTATTATTATTATTATTATTATTACTACTATTATTATTATTATATTTATATTATTATATTGTACATACTTTGTATTAGCATTATTATCTTATTATCATTACTATATTTATATTAATATATTGTACATATTTTGCGTCAGTATTATTGTAATCTTATTATTACTATTATTATATTTATTATTACTATTGATATTATTATTATTATATTTCCTCTTATCTTGATCTTTACTAACATCTTCCTGCTTTTTTGTTATTATTATTTTAATGCTATTTTTTACCCTTTTTATATTTTTTATATTATTGTATCTTTTACCACCAGTATTGTTGATTTCGTATTTTCGTCATTTCACGTGGGTCAACGGTTTTAAATCACAACGCGACATTTTTCATACAAAAAGGTAATATTTGTGTGCTTAGAAGGGCGGAAAATTGCATCCTAACGTGTTGGGTGTCGATCTTTTCGTCTGACTAAATACTCAAATATCCTTTTTTCTACATGTTTTGAAGATCAAAGATGACCTCGGTGTCGAAATATAAGGGTACTACATCCTAACGTGTTGGGTGTGATACTTTTATTCCTTCGAAGTGAGTTAATCTTGAGATTCAATTCTGATTCAATTAGCCATTTTTTTTGAAAGTTTTACCCTAAATATTTTCAAGTTTTCGACATAAGGACAACATTAATCAATTTGGTACCAACTTTGGGCGTTGCAAGGGTGCTAGCCCTTCCTTGCACGTAACCGACTCCTGAACCCATTTTCTAGAATTTCGCAAACCAAAATATTTTTATAGGTGACCCGATCACACCTGAACAAAAAAAGATCGGTGGCGACTCCATATTTTTTAAAGTCGATTCCTGTTTTTAAAACCCCTTTTAAGAATGGTCTCGACAGCTTGGCGACTCCACTGGGGACGTTTTGAAGAGTTAAGCCATAAATTGATTAACTATTATCCTTTTAATCGAAAACTTGGAAAATTGTTTTGGGGAAAATCAGTTATTTGACGCCTTTGATTGTGTTATAATGTCAAGTCGCATGAAATACTTTGGCATCACATTGCATGACCGTTGGTCACACCCTTAAGTGGGAGCAAGAAACTAAGCTTTCGTGAGGTTTTCACCTCTGCATGGGCTAGTGGATCGCTTCCGGGATACATCCGTACCTATGCGTTTCGTGAGGTTTTCACCTCCGCATGGCCATAGAGAAATGTATCCCTTTGAGCCGAACTTGATCCGTATAAGCCTATAATGGGTGAGGATTGAGGAATCTGCTGGTTCAGGTACCCCTCTGTAGAGTCGAACTACATATAGTAAAACTTAAGAGCCTACCCTAGGTGAAATGCCGAAGCTTTAACCGTTACCTAGGTGAATGTTTGATGATGTTCTGCTTGCTATGATTATGTGATACTGACTTGGTTCGATTCATTGTTGTTTGCATGTCATTCTACATTAAAAGAGGTGTCGGTTTCTGTTCGATTGCTAAAATAGGAAGTTTGCTATGGAAAGCGATTTTCTTGATAGAGTCGAAGACAATGCGACCGTACGCGTATGGTCAGAAAAGTTGCAGTTGGAAAAAGGAGATAGCTTAGTTGAAGGCTACACGTCGGAGTTGTGGGACTTCACCCGTATTAGCGTGACGCAAAACGAGCTACGAGAGTTGCGCGACATCTAGGCTCATTGGGAATGTGAGGCTAAACAAGCGTTCTACTACAGTTATGGTGATATCTCTTACTTACTCGATGTCAAGATACATAAACACATGTTTTGGTCTATGGTTCAATTTGGAATTCTGCATACAATTGTTTCAGTTTCGGGAAAGTAGATTTGGTGCCGACTATAGAAGAGTATACCACCTTACTTCGTTGCCCCAAGGTACAAGTTGATAAGGTTTACATTAGGCCTGCTTATATTCCTCCTTTTGCCAAGAAATTGATGAAGATTACTGGAATGAGCGAGTAGTGGATCTCAGCTAGAATTCAGCAGAAAGGCAATGGGAGATGTATCCCTTGGGCAAATTTAAGGGATCTGATTTTGACGCACCCGGACGTGAAAAGGAAAGTTGATGCTTTTGCCTTAAGCATCTATGGATTAGTTATTTTCCCCAAAACTCTAAGACACATAGACGAAGCAGTGGTAGATCTATTTGACCGGTTGGATAAGCAAGTTACACCTGTCCCAGCAATCTTGGCAGAAACTTTCAGATCACTAAACGCATGCCGCAGAACAGGAGAGGGGAGGTTCATTCGATGTGCACAGTTATTGACCGTATGGTTTCATGCCCATTTTTGGAGGATGGAGAAAGTCTCTTATCGACCCTTTCGTGAGGACTATTCACCACTAAAGGAGGAAATAGCCATGTCAAGGCGAGAAGACATAACTGAAGAAGGGTGGATGACGATTTTCCAGAATCTTCATGAAGAAGACATTGAGTGGAAAGCCCCATGGATGATAGCGGAAGAGATACTTTATAGATGCGGAGATTTTAATTGGGTCCCTTTACCCGAAATTTGGGGAGCTGTCGGATATGCCCCTCTACTGGCAACAAGACAATATAAGTCTAAGCAGTTTGTACCAGCAACATATGGTTTGGCCCAGAGTGAATTCTCTTATTCAGGAGAGAGTTACAAGAAGAAGATTAAGGAAGTCGCGAACGCTTAGAAACAAACACATCGGATGAAGAGAATAAACGTGGGTAAAACAGTGACTGCTGAATATGAAGCGTGGCTGAGTAAAAGAACTAATGATAACATTCCGGGTCCAACTTACAGTGATGTTCGGTCGACAGAAGAACGCCTGCGAGTAGTTCCAACTGAGCTAGAAATTGTAAAGCAAGATTTTGCGAAGCAAAGTTTAGAACTCGGGAAGAAGATCGAGCAATTGGAAGAGGAAAAAGTGCATTTAAAATGGGACGTGGAGGCACAAAAGGCAGAAGTAGAAGAGTTAAGAAAAAGGAAAAGTGAAACTGAGGAAGATCTGAATAGCTTAAAGAAGGACTACAAGAAGATGCGCCTCTCAATGAGAACTGCGGGGTTAGGAAAAACTTCAGATCAATGGAGACAAGAGTTGCGGGAAGAAAGAAGTAAGACTGAGCAAATGGAACAGAAATTTCAAGAAATGAAAGCCCGGAAGGAGAGTCTAGAAAGGCAGATGTTAGAAAGCCAGAACAGAAGAAACGAATTGAAGTCTAGAGTGGCAGAGTTGGAAAGGTCACTTAATTATCATCAAAACCGTAGCTTGGCAAAAGAATTAAAAGTGAGTTTGAGCGAGATGGAAGAGATGAAAAGAAAAATTGAAGAGTCGGAAATGACCTTGCTAAAATGCCAAAACCATATCAAGGCTCTAGAGCTAAATGAAGAGCGAAGAGAAATGGAGCTGCACTATTCTCATAATCAAGTCAGAGATAGGGATTGCCTCATGGGGGAAGCTATAACCCGGATACGAGAGATAGCTGAATATTTGCAGACCCTAGCCATACAAGCTGATGTACTGAGCATGCAGTTTGAGACACAGTCGGACCAGGGACGGGAATTAGCTTTTCTACTCACGAAGATTAATGCCTTAGGGGTCAGGGCAAGGCCGTATTTGTAATCTATTCTATGTAAAGAGCTTTGTTTTCAAAATAAAGTTTCCTATACGGAACTGAATCAGAATCGACACCTTTTTTGCATTCATGCACAGAATCGACACCTTTTTTGCATTCATGCATTCATCTTCATTCCATACATATGCATTAGGGGTCATTAAAAGATGCTAATAATAAAGAAAATTTATTTCAGCACCCTGGAAACCAACAAAACCGTATCAGAGACACATCCTTACGACAGAAGAAAGAAAACCAAAGACATGGATCAAAGAATGGAAAGACTAGAGCAAATGCAAAAAGAAATGCAGGATCAAATAAAAGAACAAACACAGCAGCTACAAGAACAGTTGGCCAAAAGCCAGCAGGATATGATGGAGCGGATGCAAGAATCCCAGAACAACATGGTAAACCAGCTGGTACAGTTAATGACTAAGGAACGAGAGAAGGAAAAGGGCACTGCTGCTAGCTCGGGGAACGACAATGATAGCCCTACTCTTACCCCACTGAACACCCAAACGCCGCCTAATGTGTATCCCCAAAGGGCCTCTGTCACCATCAGGCCACAATATCAGGCTGGTACTACAATACCAACACACCTCCCAACTGGTTCGGGTACCAATCCAGAAGAAAGTCCAATCAATCCCAATGTCCCTGACTTGGACGAGATAGCTGAAAGGGCGAAAGTGAAATTACCAAAGTAGCTAGAGGACAAATATAAGCTGTTGGAGGAGAAATTTAAAGCTATATAAAACACCGGTAAACGTCATAGAATCAATGCCAATGATCTAAGTTTGGTCCCTGACTTGGTGCTCCCGTTCAATTTTAAGATGCCTGAGTTCGAGAAATACAATGGAACAAGTTGCCTAGAGGCCCATATCCCTATGTTCTGTAGGAGGATGACCGGATACACTAATAATGACCCACTACTGATTCATTGTTTCCAGGATAGCCTGGTAGGAGCTGCGGCCAGATGGTACAACCAGTTGAGTCGCGCCAAAGTTGGTTCATGGGCAGATTTGACAGAAGCATTCTTAGAGTATACAGTCACGTAACAGACATGACCCCCGATAGGATCACTCTTCAGAACATGGGAAAAAAAGGAAATGAAAGCTTTAGGCAATATGCACAGAGGTGGAGGGAGGTTGCCATCCAAGTCCAGCCACCACTGCTGGAGAAAAAGACTACGATGCTCTTCATCCAAACACTGAAAGCCCCATTTCTCATGCATATGATAGGAAGTGCAACCAAGAGCTTTTCGGACATTGTGATGACCGGAGAATGATCGAGAATATCATAAAAAGCGGGAAGATTAAGACAGGGGAAAGTACCAGAAGAATGCCCCCAAGAAAGAAAGAAAGTGAGGTGAATAACACGAGCATAGGGTACCCGAAGTCAATCACTATTAATCAGCCGAAAGCAGTGACCATGGGGGAGCAAGGATCGTCTAAGAAAGAACCTGGCACCACAAGACAGAATAATGAGAAACCCCAATTCACACCGATTCCAATGACGTACAAGGAGATGTATCAAACCCTGTTCAACAAGCATATTGTGTCCCCATATCATCTAAAACCAATGCAGCCTCCGTATCCCAAGTGGTATGACCCGAATGCACAATGTGAATACCATGCAGGAATCACGGGGCACTCGATAGAGAATTGCCTTGCCTTTAAGAAGTTGGTGGAGAAGTTTATCAATATGGGTGTTGTGGAATTAGGTGACATGCCAAATGCGACAAATCCTTTACCCAATCATGCTAATAGTGGGGTCAACGCAATTAGCGAAAGTTCAGAGAAAAGAATTAAGGCAAATATCGAGGAGGTCAAGACCCCTTTAAAAGTGGTTTGGAGGGAAATGGCCAAACAGGGACTGGTCGTTGAGGGAAAGAGTTAGGGAATGCTGACAAATTATTATGAGTATCATCAGAAATCGGGACACGAAATTCAGAACTGCAGGGAATTTAGAACTCTGGTGCAAAATTTAATGAACAATAAAGAAATGGAATTTTATGAAGAATGCATAGAAGAGGGAAGCATATGCACATCAGAGTCAACGGTAAAAAGTTTGAGAGTCAATCTTCCGATGATCGTTATTTCGCGTCCCAAAAGAGATGAGGCGGAAAGGCAAGTGGTGCCAAAGGTGGTAACACGGAGGCCCACCACCGTCGTTCATAAAGATAGTAAGGAGGTCTCCCAAAACCACGAGTATGGTATAGCAGCCCCCGAAAAAGAGAATGTGGCTAATAATAAGGCGGGGATACAGGTGGCGCCAAAAGTGATAATACGAAGGCCCGCTGCCTTTGCTTATAAAGACAGTAAGGAAGTTCCTTGGAACTATAAATGCAACGTAGCAGTCCCCGGGAAGAAGAATTCGGCTAGTACTTCGAAGGAAGATCTAGATGAAGGTTTTCATACTCGTAGCGGGAGACGCTATGATTCGACAAAAGAGAAAACTCCAATGGTAGAACAGGAGAAAGGAAAGACAGCCGAGCCTGCGTCAAAAGCCAAGAAGGCAGTGATGGAGGAAGGAGCCAAAGAGTTCCTAAAATTCCTGAAACACAGTGAATATTGCATAGTAGAACAATTGCACAAGCAACCGGAAAGCATATCTGTATTGGCTTTGCTTCAAAACTCAAAGGTACACAGGAACGCGTTGATGAAAGTCTTGAATGAGACCCACGTCCCAAGTAACATCTCAGTTAGTAAATTGGATCGATTGGTCGGTAATATAAATGCCGACAACTTCATCTTTTTTAATGACAACGAGATACCACCAAGCGGTAGAGGATCCAACAAGGCTTTACACATTACCGCCAGGTGCAAAGGGCACATACTGCCGAGTGTCTTGATAGACAACGGATCTGCGTTAAATGTATTGCCTTTATCCACCTTAAACAGGCTACCAGTGGACAGTTCGCATATAAAGGAGTGTCAGAGCATAGTAAAGGCGTTTGATAGCACCTAAAGAAGAGTCATGGGGAGAATTGAGATACCTTTACTAATTGGCCCAGCCATTACGAGGTAGATTTTTTGGTGATGGACATTGGACCTTCCTATAGCTGCTTATTAGGAAGACCATGGATACATTCGTCAGAGGCAGTGCCTTCATCATTACATCAGAAGGTGAAGTTGGTGGTAGATGGTCGACTGATAACGATAAAAGCTGAGGAGGACATTATTGCAGTCGTAACTAGCGATATGCCATATCTGGAGATAAATGATGAAACAGCTGAATGCTCTTTCCGATCTCTTGAGTTCGTGAATGCGACGTCCATTACGGAAGGAAACAAAATCCCGAAACCATGAATCTCTAAAACCACAAAAATGAGATTGAAAATGACCGTGGGGAGAGGTGTTTTACCGGGAAAAGGACTTGGGAAGCGTCTTCAGGGGATGGCTGTGACCCCAATATTGAGAGAAAAACAAGATCGCTTTGGTTTAGGATTTAGGCCAGACGCGAAGCAAAAGAGGAAAGAGTTGGAGAAGAGGTAAGAAAGAAGACGCGCTCGTCTGAACGGAGAAGAAATCCAGTGGGAACCCATGATAATCCCACACATATCCAAAACTTTTGTGTCAGGAGGGGTAATTCACTCTGAACCAAAGACATGGAAGGGAAAGGATATCATAACAATGATGGGTAATGTCTGCATTAACGCCATATCTGAAGAGGCAGTTGAAGAAGGAATCCTATCAGATATTCAGCTTTATGAACCAGGAAACATTTTAAACAATTGGACTGCGGAGGAGATTCCTGTAGTATTTAAAGCTTATCTAGAGTAATGTCCAGAATGCATTTATTGCTTTAAGCCCAAGAGCAATAAAGTTTCTTTTATGAAATGGGCACATGTTCAAGCATTATTATATCAATAAAGTGCATTTTCACCATCATTTGAAACAAACCTTCTTCCATTCTTTTCTTTATTTCCTGATTTTTCTTTTGTCATTGTCATACATACAAATATCCATTCACGAATTCATTCATTCTGTCCGTATTCTCTTGAACTGCAACAGGTCCTTGGATATCAATGGCTTGGGCGACGCAGCCATGAACTCAAAGTATCCTTTCGAGCAAGACATATGTTTAGAAAAATTACAGGATTTTGAAGATGACACAGACAGTGACTTATCTCCAGACTTGCTAAGAATGGTAGAGCAAGAGGAGAAACAAATTCGGCCTCATAAGGAAACAGTAGAGACTGTGATGTTGGAGGTAGGGAAAGCAATAAATATTGGAACATGTATAGCTGAAGGAACAAGGTAGAATCTTATCAAGTTGTTGCAGGAATTCAAGGATGTCTTCGCATGGTCGTATGAGGATATGCCTGGTTTAAATCATCGACATTGCAAGACACCGCTTACCCATAAGAATGGATCACAAGCCGATTCGTGAAGCTCGAAGGATGAGACCGAGATATCGTCTTTGAAAATAAAGGAAGAGGTCCAAAGGCAGTTTGACGCTGGATTCTTGCAAGAGATCAAATATTCAGAATGGGTGGCTAACATTGTGCCTGTCCCTAAAAAAGATGGGAAAGTACAAATGTGTATGGATTATAGAGACCTAAATAAAGCTAGCCCAAAGGATAACTTTCCTTTGCCTCATATTGATACTCTAGTAGACAATACAGTAGGCTTTTCATTGTTTTCCTTCATGGATGGTTTCTCTGGGTACAATCAGATAAAAATGCATCCTGAAGATATGGGAAAGACTACCTTCATAACATTGTGGGGTACGTTCTGTTACAAAGTAATGCCGTTCGGGTTGAAAAACGCAGGAGCTACATACCAAAGAGCCATGGTGACCTTGTTCCATGATATGACGCATAAAGAGATTGAGGTTTATGTGGATGACATGATTGCAAAGTCTAGAACGGAAGAAGAACATATCCAAGTTTTGAAGAAACTATTCCTGAGGTTGAGGAAATTCCAACTGAGACTCAATCCTACGAAATGTACTTTTGGAGCTAGATCCTGTAAATTGCTGGGCTTCATAGTCAGCCAGAAGGGGATCGAGATTGACTCGGATAAGTTCCGGGCTATACAAGAATTGCCTCCGCCAGGCACTCAAAAAGAAGTTTGAGGTTTTCTCGGAACACTAAATTACATTACTCGGTTCATTTCACAGTTAACCAAGAAATGTGATCCCATATTTCGTCTTCTGAAGAAACATAATCTAGGCGTATGGAATGATGAATGTTAGAAAGCTTTCGATAGGGTCAAACAATACCTGTCCAACCCTCTAGTACTGTCACCCCCACACCCAGATAAGCCATTGATCCTATATCTGACAGTGCTTAATCACTCCATGGGATGTGTGCTAGGTCAACATGATGATTCAGGAAAGAAAGAGAAGGCGATATACTACCTCAGTAAGAAATTCACTGAGTGCGAAATGAGATATTCGTCAATTGAGAAACTGTGTTGTGCATTGATTTGGACAACTCGAAGATTGAGACAATACATGCTATATCACACGACCTGGTTGATCTCAAAATTAGACCCTCTAAAGTATATGATGGAGACAACCGCCTTGAATGGAAGGATGGCTAGATGGCAAATTCTATTGTCTGAATTTGATATTGTCTACGTGAGTCAGAAAGCTGTAAAAGGGAGCACAATAGCCGACTTCCTAGCTAGCAGAGCTTTGGAGGATTATGAGCCGTTAAACTTTGATTTCCCCAATGAGGATCTAATGTATGTGGCAGCTACTGAAGAAAACACCGCAAAAGATCGCCTTTGGAAACTGAATTTCGATGGAGCATCCAATGCTGTTGGAAATGGGATTGGGGCAGTCTTGGTATCCCCAAATGGAGATTACTACCCATTCACATGCAAGTTGGATTTTGATTGTACAAACAATATGGTAGAATACGAAGCATGTATCATGGGACTCTGTGCAGCCATAGAACGCAAAATTAGAGTGCTAGAGGTATATGGAGATTCCGCACTAGTGATCTACCAACTGAAAGGCGAATGGGAGACTAGAGACCCCAAATTGATCAATTATCGAAAGATAGTCTTGAGCTTAATTGAGGAGTTCGATGATATCACTTTTAGTTACCTCCCATGAGAGGAAAACCAGATGACGGGTGCTTTGGCTACTTTGGCTTCCATGATCAAAGTGAGCAAGTAGGAAGATGTAAAGCCCATTCAAATGAGTGTTTATGAGGCCCCAGCTTATTGTTACGACATAGAAGAAGAAGAAAGGGATGATCATCCTTGGTACCAAGACATATTGCGATATGTGAGAAATCGCGAATACCCCAAACAAGCCACCGAGAATGAAAAGAAGACACTGAGAAGGTTAGCCTGTGACTATGTCCTGGACGGGGAGGTACTATACAAAAGAAGGAAGGATCAAGTACTGTTGAGATGTGTCGACGCGATAGAAGCTAAGACAATTTTGGAGGAAGTCCATGAGGGTGTTTGTGGAACACATGCTAATGGCTTCACAATGGCTAGACAAATCATGAGATTTGGATATTACTGGTCCACCATGGAAGGGGATTGTATCAAGTATGCTAAAACATGTCACAAATGACAGATATACGGGGACAATTCATGTACCTCCCTCACCGTTGCATGTTATGACGTCCCCTTGGCCCTTCTCCATGTGGGGCATGGATGTCATTGGACCGATTTCGCCAAAAGCTTCGAACGGGCACCGATTCATTTTCGTGGTCATTGATTACTTCACTAAATGGGTGGAGGCTGCTTCATACGCCAGTGTCACCAAGGCGGCGGTCAGTAGATTCGTAAAAAAAGAAATCATTTGTCGATACGGGATGCCCGAGAGGATCATTTTTGACAATGCCCTAAACTTAAATAACAGCGCAATCGCGGAGGTCTGCAGTCAATTCAAGATTAAACACCATAATTCATCGCCATATCGTCCAAAGATGAATGGTGCAGTGGAAGCAGCCAATAAGAACATCAAGTGAATTGTGGGGAAGATGGCCGAAACCTATAAAGATTGGCATGAAAAATTACCCTTTGCTCTTTACGCTTATCGAACATCAGTCGGGACATCCACCGGGGCAACTCCTTTTTCGTTAGTTTATGGAATGGAAGCGGTATTACCCATCGAAGTTGAAATTCCTTCCCTTCGAGTCTTGTCAGACCTAAAATTAGATGAAGCAGAATGGATCCAGTCTCGATACGATCAGCTGAATTTGATTGAGGAGAAGAGGTTAAGGGCCATTCGTCATGGCCAGATGTATCAAAAGAGAATGATGCGGGCTTATGATAAAAAGGTGCGCCCAAGAGAATTCCACGAGGGAGACTTAGTCTTGAAAAAGATTCTCCCTATACAAAAGGATTTCAGAGGAAAATGGATGCCAAATTGGGAAGGACCTTACGTGGCGAAAAAAGCTTTCTCTGGAGGAGCATTGATCCTGGCCGAAATGGATGGGAAAAACTTGTCCAATCCTGTCAATTCGAACTCTGTTAAAAGGTACTATACTTGAAGAGGGGGAGAGACGCTAAAGTCGAAGTCCCACAAAGGGCGCTTTGAGACCTTCAAAAAAAAGAAAAAAAATGAGGGCAATGGGCGTTTTGAAATCTAATGGGATCTGGGTTGAAAACCTAAAAGGTGGCTCAAATCATGATAGAAGAATCTCGCTTGACGAGAAAGGGGGCGGTTGTGTCTAGATGCATCGACAAAATACTTAAGATCTCCCTAACACATATCACGACTTCTAGAAGCTCAGGCAGAGAAGCTCAAACTACGATATCTGGGGCACTTAATTTCTATTTTACCCATTTCGGGCTTGCTATCTTTGTCTTTTGAAAATACAGTCTAAATAAACCTTCTTCTTCACTGCATCTTCTTGTTTTGATTAACTTGATTGGCCCAAGCTATGCTCCCAATGAATTTCTGCTTCATCATCATGATCTTTTTCAAGTATTTTGGCAGTAAAATAACATTTATTAGACTAATAATACTTTCACGAAAGAAGTTCTGCACATTACTCTAGAAGCTTCTAAATAATACATGAACCATAAATAGGACTATTGTTTAGAACTCACCAGGTCTAAAGGCTTGACAAATTCCAGGCCAAACAAAGACAGCATGATGCAAGGAATACCCTAAAAAAGAAGAGGGAGAGAGAGAGATCATTCTCACGTCATACACAGCCAATTTGATTCATCGCGATCATTGCATCCTAGTCATTTTTACATCTTAACATTCAGCATTCATGCAAGTGTCATCCATAGCACGTGCAGTTAGGAGCATGTGAGTCATCTCGATCATAACATCCTCATCATTTACATGAGCATAAGCACATTCTACAGGACAGGTCCCAGGCAAATTTAGGCCTTCTTTATGTCTTTGCTCTATTCCCGTTACACGACAATGAGCAAAGAGGGGCAGCTGTAATACCCAAATATTGCCCGGGCCCATTAAACCTGACCAAGTAAACCAATTACAAACCCGGGGCCCAAACAAGCCCAAATAAACAAGCCCAAATCCAATTTTACCAGCCCAACTAAACCCAAATCAAAAAAGAAAAAAAAGAAACCCTAGCCTAAGTCTCTGCGCGCGCAACCCCATTACCCCATGCGCGCCACCGCGCTCGCTCCTCCACCAGCACAGCCTCCATCATGTTTTGCTTCCACTAACGTCTGCATCAAACGAAAAGAACAAAGGGCAGGGACTTGTATTTTTCTTTTTTTCAGCTATATAAAGCCGATTATTGTACTGAAACGGGACCTTTTTTTTTTCTCTTCGTAATCAATCAAAAAAACACACAAAAAAAAACAGATTCCAAAACAAAAAAGGAAAAAGCAAAATAAATCTCCGAAGGTATTTTCCTTTTTATTTTTATTTTTATTTTATTTTTTGCGTCTTCTACTTTTCCACAGATATACATACATACATATATAAAATAAAAAAAAAAAACTCACTTGTTTTTATGCAATTTTCTACCCATGCATGATATATGCACGATGGTTCTCCTCTGTGGAGAGCAGACCTGCAGAGGAAAGAAAATAAGAGAATTAGTTTTTTTTTTGAAAAAGAAGGGAAATGAAGCAAAACAAAAAAAAATTTGCCTTATATACTAAGGCAAAACGGTGCGTTTTAGCACCCTCCCCAAAGCGCCCAAAACGGCACCGTTTGGGAGCAAACCGGCCCGACCCGACCCGTCTACCGAAGGATCCGAGCATTTTTGATAACTGGGATAATTTCCCATTCGGTCCTTCCACCTTTTCAGCTCTTTAAAATTAGATTTTATTTTATTTCAATTGTGGCCCAGTAATTTACTTCGGTTCACAACCTCGTCCTCCGCACTGCCCTGTATCTAAGCGAAAGGGTTTATTACCCATTTGGTCCCCTTACTTTTCGCGCATTAAAATTTAACCCCTCTAACTTCGTTTTGATTTCAATTTAGCCTTTCCTTGACCCTTTTTATTTATACTATTGATGTTATTATTATTACTGGTATATTATTATATTATTATCATCCTTATCATTATTATTATTTATTTTTATTATTATTATTATTATTATTATTACTACTATATTGTATATATTTTGTATCATATCATTATTTTTTTATATTATTGCTATTATTACTATTATTATTATTATTATTATTACCATACGGTTATTCTATTATCATACTATTATGTTATTATTCTTTCTATATTACTATTATTGTACTATTGCCTGTATATACTTACTACTACTACTACTACTACTACTACTACTACTACTACTACTATTATTATTATTATTATTATTATTATTATTATTATTATTATTATTATTATTATTACTACTATTATTATTATTATATTTATATTTATATTATTATATTGTACATACTTTGTATTAGCATTATTATCTTATTATCATTACTATATTTATATTAATATATTGTACATATTTTGCGTCATATTATTGTAATCTTATTATTACTATTATTATTATATTTATTATTGCTATTGATATTATTATTATTGTTATATTTCCTCTTATCTTGATCTTTACTAACATCTTCCTGCTTTTTTTGTTATTATTATTTTAATGCTATTTTTTTACCCTTTTTATAGTTTTTATATTATTGTATCTTTTATCACCAGCATTGTTGATTTCGTATTTTCGTCATTTCACGTGGGTCAACGGTTTTAAATCACAACGCGACATTTTTCATACAAAAAGGTAATATTTGTGTGCTTAGAAGGGCGAAAAATTGCATCCTAACGTGTTGGGTGTCGATCTTTTCGTCTGACTAAATACTCAAATATCCTTTTTTCTACATGTTTTGAAGATCAAAGATGACCTCGGTGTCGAAATATAAGGGTACTACATCCTAACGTGTTAGGTGTGATACTTTTATTCCTTCGAAGCGAGTTAATCTTGAGATTCAATCCTGATTCAATTAGCCATTTTTTTGAAAGTTTTACCCTAATTATTTTCAAGTTTTCGACATAAGGACAACATTAATCAATTTGGTACCAACTTTGGGCGTTGTAAGGGTGCTAGCCCTTCCTTGCACGTAACCGACTCCCGAACCTGTTTTCTCGAATTTCGCAAACCAAAATATTTTTATAGGTGACCCGATCACACCTGAACAAAAAAAGATCGGTGGCGACTCCATATTTTTTAAAGTCGATTCCCGTTTTTAAAACCCCTTTTAAGAATGGTCTCGACAATGTCATATCCCAGATATGGCCTTACATGTTATCACATATCAATGCCACTGTCCCAGACAGGGTCTTATACGAAATCATATAACGATGCCAATGTCCCAGACATGGTCTTACACGTAATCACATCTCAGTAAACTAATGTCATGACATTTGTATCCTATACTATTCCTAAGGTTCGTACGGGTTTTTCGAACGTTGTAACCCTGTCGATACTTGTTTGTATTAGATCATTCGGCATTCAATACAATTCAATGATAAATAAATACTTATAATTCAATTTAAAGACATTTATTTGCATATAAACTTACCTCGTATTAGGGATAAACGGACTAGATCGACTATTCGATAACCTTTGATTTTCCCCGATCGAAATTCGACTTCTTTTGTTCTTGATATATATGAATTCGAATTTAATAAATTTAATCATCTTTTCATTCAATTCAGTCCACAAACACATATTTGGGTATTTTTACACTTTAGCCCCTAAAGTTCCACATTTTTACAATTTAGTTCCTATTTCATAAAAACACAAATTACACAAAATTTAACAAAACACATGCTTAGCCAAATTACCATAGTACCCCTAGCAACCCATATTTCACATTTATTTCATATTTCAACCACATAATTTGTACTTTTCACAATTTAATCCCTAAATAGTATTTTTACCAAAAATCACTTAACAAAATATGATAATCTATCAAAAGGTATCTATTTTTCATCATAAAACATTTAAAAAATTAAACATTCACCAATGGAACTTCACAAAATCATCAACAAACTCGAAAATTAGGGCACAGGCTAGCTAGTACTCGATGCAACAATCACAGAAACATAAAAATCATCAAAAACCGAATAAATTTCATACCTTAATTAAGAATTAAAGGTGCCAAACCCTAAAGCTTGAAGATAACTTTATTTTTCTTCAATATTCAGTGCAAAAAGGATGATACATGGTCACCATTTTGTTTTGTTTCAATTTAAAACTTAAATCACAAATTACTTAATTAACCTTTGTTTAAACATTAATAAAACATATAATGGATGGTTATTCATGTCAATTCCAACTATCCATGGTCTATTCACAACATAAGGACTTCACATTTAATTATTCATAGCAAATATGCACTTAAATAATTAGAATGCAACTTTTGCATTTTACGTGATTTAGTCTTTTTATCAAATTAGACATCGAATCGATAAAATTAAATTATGAAACTTTCACACATATATAATCACATGCTATAAACACCAAAAATAATATTAAAATAATTTTTTAACCTCAAATTTGTGGTTTCAAAACCACTATTCTAATTTAGCTAAAATCGGGCTGTTACATTGTTAAGAAAATTTGAGATAAATTGAAAATAGCTTTTGATAGACAGAAATCTTATGCAGATTTGAAACGTCGAGATATTGAATATTCTTTTGGTGATAAAGGATTTCTTAAAGTTTCACCTTGGAAGAAAATTTTGAGATTTGGTCGAAAAGGGAAGTTAAGTCCTTGTTTTATTGGAGCATATAAGATCACGGAGAGAGTGGGGCCAGTTGTGTATAATTTAGCTTTGCCTGCGGAATTATAGAAAATGCATGATATTTTTTACATTCTAATGCTTAGAAGATACCGATCGGATTCATCTCACGTTATTTCAATGAAAGACATTCAAATTCAACCCGATTTGTCATATGAAGAAGAACCAGTTGAGATTTTGGCTCGCGAAGTGAAAGAGTTACGTAACAAGCGAGTTCCATTAGTGAAAGTGCTATGGCATAGTCATAGTGCCGAGGAAGCGACTTGGGAACCAGAAGAGACGATGAGATCCCAATACCCCCACCTCTTTTCAAGTAAATTTCGGGGATGAACTTTAATTAGGGGGAGAATTGTAACGACCCGATAGTTAGGGTGTTGAATAGTGCATTCTCGGGACTCCATTCCCGTAAATCAGACTCGTAAATATTTATTAAAAATATTTACGAAGTTAGTTGTGTAGTGAATTAGATTTTGGTTAAGTGAATTTGTATGAATTAATAGTATTTATAGTATAAGGATTAAATCGCGTATAGGATAAAAGTTGAATTATAGATTAAAAATTAATAAAGGGACTGAAGTAGTAATTATCCAAATTCTTAATGTGGTAGACGACATAAATGGGGTATTATATATATCTTAGTTTAATATATATAAGTTATATTATAATTAATAAACTAAAGTTAAAAGTATGTATATGTATTATATAATATATATTATATAAATGAAATTATAATAGTATAGTAAGTGGAAACATGCAAAATTAAGAAAGAAAAAAAGAAAGAAAGGAAGAACCACGCACGACCATAAGGGTTTTTAGGTTTCAAACTTCAATTGGTTAGTCAATTTAGTCCTTTTTCTTGTAATTTTTATGTTTTTGGAATCGCGATGTTAAGTACTACCCGACCCATGTCGAAATTTTAGCAATTATTAAGATTTTAAGTGTTCTTAATGTTGAATAGTTTTAGTATTAGGTGATAGATTTTTTAGCTAGAAATGGAATAGGATTGAATTGTAGAACAAATTGTAAATTTTGTGTATTAGGGACTAAATTGTAAAAATTTTGAAATTTAGTGGTTTAATTGAAAATAGGGAACAAAATTTATCTTAAAGTGAAATTAGTGTAAAAATATAGGATTAAATGTGAAAAATAGAAATTAGTCTTGGTTTAAGGACTAAATTGGAATTTAAGCAAATATTGAGTAAAAATTAAAAATATTCAATGTGAAATTAAATTGTGTTGTATTGATGTATTTTAATTGTTTTAATTCTGTAGCTAACGTCATGCTGAAATCCTTGAATAAAAAGGGGAAGGATAAAATCGATGTCGAATAGCTCAGAATCCACGATTTGTGTTTCTATAATCCGAACTAAGTTGTAAATTATTGCATTTTGATTTCTTTCATATGGTAAGCATTGGAGGTGAGAACTATTGTGTTTTACAATTGAAATGGATTGACTTGGTATGTGATGAATTTATTAAAATGATATTGATTGAATTGAATAGGTATATATGTGATAATGTGCTTATATGAAATTTGATATTGGATATATATATTGAAAGCAAAATGGAACCCTATGAACTATATCGGGTTGAGTCGGATATAGATGGCATGCCATAGGATAGGAAGAGTTTAGGGATTTCTTCGACTTTGAGTCGATGAGGCACTGGTTGCCAATTTGCTTCGGTTTAACCGATGAGACACTGGGTGTCAATTTATATAGCGTTGGGCACAATTGTTACTTTGAATTTATCCGATGAGGCACTGGGTGCCAATAGTGTGTTGGTTGGATCCGTGTATCCGTCCGAGTTCGAGCCTTGTTAATAGGGGTAAATAAATAATAAAGTTTTATAATTGATATTGAAATGACATGATATGTGAAACGGAAATGAGTTAATGGATTGAAAATGAAATGTGAAATATGTTGTGAACAAATGGAATATATGCGTTATGTACTCGTGAATTGAATATAGAATGAATAATGCCATTGTTTAAATGAAATGTGGATTGATATGTGAAAACCTATTTATATAGCTAGTGATGTGTATTGAGATATTTGTTAAACAAAAAAAAATATGATAGCATGTGAAAATTGAATATGTTATGAAATGATATGGTAATATGCATGAAATTGAAATAATGGTATATGGAAAATATAAGCTTAGACACTAGTATGTTCATATAATTCAAATTAAGCATTTTTGTATCATTATATCTTTAATTGTTCGGATTATAGAAATATTACTTAGTTTTTCCTGTGCGCAGGTTAGGTACTTCTCTTTTAATTGCCAATTCAACATCCAACAACGATCCCAATATCAAATGTGGTGATGTTTATCTTTTTGTGTTGGCATGTACCTAGGATGTCTAGTTGATAGTTTTTTTGTGGATGAATTGTAAATGAAGTTATAAGTGTAATGTTGGTTTAAGCATATAAATATATGTTTGTGTTTGAAGCCATAATTTGGCATGTTGGTTTGAACCAATGCTTGTTATTTGTATGTGAATATAAGTTGGTGTTTTAGGTAGATATGAACTAGGCTAAATGGAGTGATTTTAGGTATGTTTTAAACTTTGATTTGAATGATGAATTGATATTATGTTTTGATGATATAAATGTGGTACCAATGAGGGCCCATTGGTTAGGCACCTAGGATGATTGTTTTGGCATGTTTTGATCGTGTTTGATCGTGTTTTGAATAGATTAAAAAAATGGTTTTGAGTTTCTTAATGCCCGAGAAAGTAGGAAATGATAAACTTGTGGTTTAAGGTACATTTTAATTCCACATGGCCAAACACACGGACGTGTGACTTGGCTGTGTGAGACACATGGCTAGCACACGAGCGTGCAAGGCCACTTCGAGTGTTACACGCCCTGGCTCACGGGCTTGTGTCTTGGCCGTGTGACCCAAGTTAGTGAGTTACATGGGCACAGACAAGGCAGGGACACGGTCGTGTGTCCCTACTTTTAATGCCCACATGACCATACACACGGGCGTGATTCCCACAGCCTGGCCACACGGTTGTGTGACCTCTGCAGTTAAAATTTTTCTAAATTTTTCCTAAATTTTTCAAATGTTTCCGATTTAATCCTAAATCGTTTCTAAAGTGACTTTGAGGCCTCGAAGGCTTAAATAAGGGACATTATGCATGTTAATGATGAATTAGATTATGATTTCTGAAATGTTTCGAAATGAATGGTTTAGATTATGGTTACTGGGTAATGCTCTGAAACCCTATTCCGAAGACGATTATTGGTTAGGGGTGTTACAAACTGTGTGGACAAAAATAACCTTGAAGTACTTGGGCACCATGTCGGGCTTATGTCTCGCCATGCAAGGGCTATGGCACGGTACGATAGTGATTTTAAGCATTATTTGGTTCGTGTCGAGAAGCTTGTGCATCACTCATCCCTTGATCCTACACCCATTAGGCCTATAATTCATTATCCTATACACTCAATTACACAAATTAGAACTACCAAAGGTCCGTGTTAGCCTAATAGGTCACAAACACTCAAAAATGTGTTAAAAATAATTATTTTATTAACTTTTACTACTTAACTACTAAATGCCAAAAATATAATAATAAATAATAAAAGTGCTAGAAAATAAGCTCCTTAAGTTCGGAAATAGATCGGAATTACTACTTTATTTGATGTCAAGTCACTCATTAGCACTTTGATTTACCAGTTAACATTCTCACCACAAGGAATAACCTCAAAATTTCACAATTTCCCATGCGAGCCGAATTTCTTCCTTATCTAGTACAATCTTTAATTATTCAAAATTCACAAAGATTCTATGTCAATTTTAATATTTTATCAAATTAGTCCATTAACTAAAACTAACAAAAATTACTTTACAAAATAGTCCTAATCAACAACCAATACTACAAATTCATCATTTAACATAAAGAATAACTAAGATTCATTAATGGTAAATCCAACATCTTTAACAGTTTCAAAAACAGAGATACGAGTTAGTTAAACCTAGTTGTAACGATCTCAAAAACATAAAAATTACAAGAATTAGATGGAAAAATCACATACATGCATAGGTGTTTGCTTGGCCGAACCTAAGGTTTCTTTAATGGATTTTTTTCTTCTCCTATATTCAATGATGGATAGTGTAACGCCCTGACTTATTAAAATTCTGTTTTTACAAATTTTTTCGTAAATGAGCATTTGTTTCAGAGGTTGAGTGGCGTCAATGTGGGTGGAGGTCCTTGGTTTGAATCGTAGTAGGGGTGTAAGTGATTTTATTTTGTTGGTTTCAACTCTGCTGTTACGAAGTTAGAGTTGGTGTAGGTAGTTATCAGATGGTTAGTTGTGGATTTTGTGGGATTTTAGTTTTAATTTTTCCTATTTTATTATTTTAAAATAATTAATAATTAATTAGTGGTTGTTTTGTTATTATTTTTTATTTTAATTTTATTTTCTTTTCCCAAAAAATTTCTCCCCACAAGTCACGTTCTTTTTCTTGTTGTTTCCCTCTTCTCTCAACTTCCATACACATTCTTGTCTTTCTTTGTGCTTCAAATGGCAATTCTTGCCATTCTTTTTGTTTTTGATTGCAGGGCGAGTTCCTGTAGCTAATTAGTGGGCAATTGGACTGAATTGTAAGTGATGTATTACCTCTTTTCTGTGTGTTTAGTTTTTTTATTAAGCGAGTTCAAATTAATTATTAAAATTGGTTGATTTGTTTAGGAGAAGTGCAAGAAGCATTTAATTCTTCAGCGAGTTAGAATTTGGGAAGCGTTTTTCATTCAAATGTGAGCATTTTTGTAAATTTGGATACTATTTTTCTTTTCGAGTGTTGTTGGTAGGGGTTCGAGTAGTATTTTTGTTTAGAGAAAATTGAGATTTTGTCCTATGAATCATCTAGTTTTGTTACTGATTTAGTGTTCCAATCGATGCTTTTAGGTTCTGGTTATCTAGTGGGAGCACTTGTATCGAATCTAAACCAAGTGTGTAACGAGAAACCCGAAAAATAGGGAACAGAGAAAGCCAAAATTGGGCTCTATCGATGCCACACGATCTAGGCCATTTTGGCCGTGTGGACCACACGGGCGTGTGTGGGCCACAAGGGCAAGCCATTTTGGGTCGTGTGAGCCACACGGGTGTGTAGGCCTAAAATTCAGAATTTTTCTTTAGGGCTATTATGTATAAAGCATGTTCTACATCTGTTATACGAGCATGTATGATATGTAAATTCTAGTATCTATTATTTCTATTTATATCTGACTATGGAGTGGGACGTACATTATGTGGAGGAAATGTTCTGAAAGAGGTGATCTCTCACCCATTATACTAGCTGCATAGCTACAAATATTCTGAAAAGTGTCATGTTGACACTCAGTGGTGTGTAGGGCTAGATGAGTCTTTAATACCCTATATAGCATGTTGGGATGGTCGGAGATGGTGTGTAGTGGATAGGTGTAGGATTGTAATTGAAACACCCCAAACCCAGCCCACGAGCCTCGACCGGATCTGGCATGCTCCTGGAGTAAAACACTTCAAAAGCTTGTTTGTTAATTCGGAAAATTTGGTCATTTTGAAGGGAAATTGATTTGTGTTGTGAGTGAATTGAAAACGGTGTCATTATTGAAATCTATATTTTATTAAAACATTATTTTCGTACTTGAAAACTATAAGTTAAAGAAATGCTGAGTTTTTAGAGTTTACCATTAAATTGAAAATAGTTGGTGTTTAGGTGTCAAAACATTTAAAATTGACTTTAAAGAAAAGTTATTTAACCTTTGATTTGATAATAATCGTATCATAATAAAAACAAATAAAATGCATGCATAAAACAGTTTAATAGTAATGGCCTTATTACAACAAAGCAAAACCCGAAATAAATCCAAAACTTAATATAAAGTCCCAAAATAAAAGAAAACTCTGAGCTGAGCATGGCCACCACTAAGTTCCTGCCGGCCGATCCAACCATCGAGTGTCACCGCGCAAGCGTTAGCCCACGAGGGTGAGTCAACAGACTCGGTGTGTAACCACCAACACAAACTCCCAAACGATTTAGGCATGTCATATCAGGTATAACAAATATAGACAATGATGCAATCCCAACCCCAGCTAAATATCCATCCTCTACACATCACCCGTACCTGCCAAGCACACCGTGGGGATTACTAAATCGACCCTCCATCCGCTACACACCATCGAAGCGATCATTTGCGGTCAAGCGCACATCGCTTCTTATAATTGTGGCATAGCCACCAGATAATGTGACAGAGTCACCAGATAATAATATGTGACAATAGTCACCAGATTCAGATTTTGTGACATAAGTCACCAGATAATGTGGTATAACCACCAGATCACTTCCCCTTTTCATTATCACCCATATGCCCATGCGTCATACAAAACATGCAGAAGTCATGCCATACTCATAACAAATTCACATATGTGTCATATTCAATGTTCATAACATTATTTAAAGGTTGACGTACCTGAATACTCTATACCACTGAATGGTACCTTTAGCCACATTTTTCATATTTCCATTAACACATGTTTTAAATCAATACCATAAATCTATCAGGAATTAGTGTAGGGCTACACACCTGGTACTAATGTGTTCACTGAATCCCGAAAGTCTACCAAAAACAGATTATACTCCTTCCGAAAATCTAGAGTTAAAATCGGTCAACATTTAACAGACAAAAAGACCCTTGGCCGAATATCAAGACTCCCTTACCTTGATTGTCTAGATCCCGAAATTAACCCTTGTTCCTGGTGATGTCGAAATTCTTATAGGCACATGTTAGATCCGATTCTAACATTTAATGAACTTAATAAATGGCCTTCGGCCTAAGATCACCCTTGCTTACCTTAGATCTCGAAATCCCGAAAGATCTCCCCTTGCAGTCGACTATAATAGAAATCCCGAAGTCCCTCTTCAATATTTCGGCCAAAAAGAATAGGAGGGATTAGATTTTCGATTTCAACAGTCAGCAAAAGAATAAAGAAAGTAATCAGCCTAGAAGAGATTCTTACCGAAAAAGTAATAACCAACGTAAATGGTCACTAACCTTCAAGAAATCGGCAACAAAGAGAATCTGAAAGAGCAAATTCAATTTAGATGAGAAAGATCATAGGCTCTTGGTGCTTAGGAGAAATCGGTCTCAATGGTGACAATGAAGAAGAACTTTCAGCTTAGAAGAGAATAGCAAGGGATTATAGATTCGGCTTGATGAACACTAGGGAGATTCGGCTTCAACAAGAGAAAGAAAAGGAAAGGTATGAGGCTTTAGGGGTTGCGGCAATGATGAAATAGAGAGAAGAAGATTTCGGCCTTGGCAAGGTAAAAGAGAAGATAAGAACAAAACAAATTTTCGGCAAAAGAAAAATGGTCAAAAGAACATTCTGATGGCTTTAAACTTTCGGCAACCACCCTTCTAGCATGACCGAAGATGCCTCATCTCACTCCCCTCTCCTAAATTCGGCTAACACTCAAACACTAGCTTCTCCTTGCTTTTCTCCTATTTTTCCTCTTCTCTACTCATTCAAAATAACTTGAATGAGTCAAGCATTATCCTTGCCCTTAGCCGAAATTTTGAAAAGAATTTGACCACAACTAATGCTCATCCATCCAGTCTCCCCATGCCGTCCAACTCCCTTCCTCCCTGACGCAAAAAAACAATTCCACAAGTGCTCCCCTTGCTGCTCGAACCTAGGCCCTGCACCCTGCTTGTGGCGTCACTTCTTAAGGCTTTAAGTGGCGCCTCCTTGCCACTTTAACAAGCCCATTTTTATGTCCAACTTCCCCTACAAATTTCCTTAAGGCCTTATTTGCCTAGCTCCCCCTTTAAGACTTAAAACCTAATATTTTCTAAGGCATTCTCCTACCTTCTAAAGTTCCCGAAATCTATAAAACACATTCAAAACACACATAGGCATACTACTTCATACAATTAAGCAAAATGCAAAAGCCCAAAATCCCGGATATTACAGTAATTTACATATGACTCTGATTCTGTATGAGACATTCGTCAGTATCTGTTCTACTATGTATTAAATCTATAATTCTGTTTCAATTAAGTTATTCACTGAGTTATAAAAACTCACACTCTGTTTGTCTGTCACTTTCAGGAAACCCACAGAATTAGGTGGGTCAGTGTGATGGGAGCTCAGTTATGTCCACAATTCCATAAATTCTATTTGCTTAAATTTGACTTATTTGAAAATTCTGATTTGAGAGTTTTGTAAATTTTGGACCCTCTATACATTTGAGATTGTTTTTGTTTTGGATTTTTGGCATGACACGCGATAAAACAACTTTACGAAATTGACTATTTTCTGTAATTAATGATTTTCAAGAAAACAAACTCGATTTTCCAAAATACAATGTTCTAAAAAATTCCGCTGCAAAATATTTGATTTATTTAGAAATTGTAAATAAATAACAGTTTTATAATTGAAAAGGTATGACCAACATGATTTCCTAATAAAACGGGCTTTTTGAGTAACAATGATTCACACTATTTTTAATAAACGAAAGCTAGATTCCAAACCATTTAACATAATCACTCTAGATTCGACCATAACATCTAGGCCGAGTTTTGGGTGTTACAGATAAATGATAAGGAAGATGATACCAAATTTTTATTTTATGTTTTTACTTATTTTATTATTAGTTAACTTATGAAATAATATATAAAAATCTATAAATAAGTGCTTTAACCGTCTACTAATATTGAAACATGGTCTACTTACTTCATAAGTCCCCATACATATACTAATTAAACTATTTATTCAATAAAAATTCAATAGTGATTAGATTTTATGACTTAAGCAATTTATTTATTTTTAATTAATTAACAATCTAAATGCTAAAATTTTCGGACCAAAATTTCACATATCAATTGAATAACTCTATAAATATTTAAATAAAAATATTTACGAGCTTGATTTACAGAAACGAAGTCCAAATACCTCATTTTCCGAAACAACTTAACTTTTGGGACAACCACTTATACTAGCCATTTATTCAATTAATTAAAATTCGTCAAATCAAAATTCAATATAAAATTATTATTGACTCGTATAATTTAAATACTAATTATTATTGACTTACTCGTCGGTTTTGTGGTCTCGAGACCACTATTTCCGACACCACTGAAAAATAGGTTGTTACAAGGCCGCCAACTAATGGCTTCTTTCAATTTAACCCCACAATTATTTCTTAATTTTTAGAAGTAGTGGAAATCGGATGTGACAATAAATAGCAAAATTGAAAGTTATCATCTTTATATTTTCTTTCTCTTCCACCAAAATCACCAAAGAAAACTTAGGAAGCCACTTTCAAAGCTTCAACATATTCTACCCTTAATTTGGTAAGATTTTGAGGTCATGGGAGCTTGATTTAGCTAACTCATGTACCAATTTGTAAAACAGTTTAAGTTTTTTAAAGTTGTCATGGTTGAATTCTTGAAAAAAAAAATTGGTGTTAAATTGATAGATTTTAAGCTTAGATGTGAAAAATGACTAGATTATAAAGTTTGATTGTTAATTTTTGAACATAAGGATTAAAGTGTATAAATTTTGAAATTGTTTTAAAAATTTTGTAATAATAGATAACACAAGGTCAAAGAAGGATGTGATTGAGATTGGTTTCGAAATCAAAGCTCAAATTTGAAAGTTATGGCTATTTTAGTTTTAGGGACTAAATTGAATAAAATGTAAAACTTTATGGGTATTCAAAAAATGAATTGAACTGGTTCATGCATATTAAGGGACATTATAAAATGATTGGTATTGATAAATTGAATTAAATAATTATATAGATCGAGAATTGAACCAAATTGGAGATAATTAAGGAAAAGCCAAAATTATCGATTAGTCCTTGCAAATTCAACCTGTTGGCTGATTTGACTAGTTAAGTTCATATGGTATGATTGTGTCTAAATTGTTGTGTATTTGAATTATGAATATGTGTACATTTGGTTGAATTTTGGATTGTTTGCGATTTTGTACAAAATGTGATATTTGGACTAAATTGTAAAGGAATGTATATATGTGTTGAAAATGCCAGAGGGAAGTTAGCAAATTTTTTGTGCACGCTTATATAGATTAATTATTGATGATTACCAAGATCCAACATTTGTTGCGAACTTCAAGATACATGTGACACAGGTTTAGCTTGGACTTCTAACCTAATGTCATTTTAAAGGTTTAGCCTGTACTGGTAACCTTACATGTATATTTTTTGCTTGGCCATGCAATTGAAAGTGTCATTAAAGGTTTAGTCTTGTAACACCCCAAACCCGGTCTATGCGTTTAGACGAGATTTGGTTTGTCACACCAAACATATTTTCGTTTCTTTTCAAGATTTACGATAAATTAATGCTACAAAAACTTTTGAAAATCGAGTTTAATAAAAATTTAGTACGAGGATTTGAAATTTTGGTGTTTCAAGAAAAATAATTGTTTGAAAACTTAACGTCAAAATATAATTGTCAAAAACTTAAGATAATAAACTTTGAAGAAATTTAAAATAATTTATAATGTCCAAAAATTTTGTTATAAAACCAATGTTCTTAAGAAAACTTAGTAAATATAAGATAAAACCATATTAAGAGTTTAGAAATAAAATTTAAACCATCCACATAATAAAATCCATAAAACATACTTAGAGGCCTTATTACATCAAACCAATAATAGTAATTAAAATAAAAACTTAAATAAAGTCATAGTTCATAAAACCCAAGTTCGTAGTATGGCCTCCACCAAGTCATCTCCGGCCCAAGTCCACGTCAATTTCCATTACCTGAAATGGTTAATAAAATTTGGGTGAGTTACAAAGAACTCGAGTGTGCAACTCACTTACCACCATTTTTGGGCGGATCGTCAAGATATCATCTTTGGGCTTGAGCCCATTTACTGTGATTCAACCATACATCATAAAATAACATAAATAAAAAAATGCATGTAAAATGAATTTCCCAAACCAACCTAGTATCCATCCGCTATCACCCCGTACCAACCAACACACTGTGGGGATCAAGTCAACCCACCCCGCCAAACACACCAAACATGGGCTTAAAGCCCTTAAATAATTTTTGTAGTGCACTCACCGAACTAGATTGTGACGTTGTCACCGAACTAGAGGCATTAAGCCAAATTTGTGCGAGAACCACCGAACTAGAGGCATTGAGCGAATTTGTGGTGAAGAGCCACCGAACTAGATATTTGGCAACTGGCCATTCTTCTCTTCATATATCCCACCCATGCAATTATGCGTGTATAACAAAATATAATCATATAACAGATTTTCAATTAATCCATAACATCGGTGGGTTTATCATTAATCATTTCATTAGGCCCATATAAATAAATAATTTAGTAATTTGCCCATTTAACGATTTAGTGGGCTTTGGCCGCTTTTTGAACTAAAGTATTTTGGCCCAATTTAACGAACTAGAGTATTTTGGCCCAATTTATCGAACTAGAGTATTTTGGCCCAATTTATCGAACTAGAGTATTTTGGCCCAATTATCGAACTAGAGTATTTTGGCCCAATTTATCGAACTAGAGTATTTTGGCCCAATTTATCGAACTAGAGTATTTTGCATAATTCTCGATTTTAACCGTTTGCATGCATTTTCACAAAAGTATCAATTACTATAACATTTCCTGATTTACCATTTTCACGATTTTTATCGCAATACTTATGATTAGAAATCTAACCCGAAAATGAGTGTGAATTTACACACTGGTTATGGAGAGAACTAAACTTTCCGATCTTCAACACCTATACGTATTGCGTTAATTAAAACACTATAATGAAACCGATCTAAATATAGCGATCTAGAAATTTACCCTCGGATTTCCGTAAAACTTCTACTTGCGATTTCTCTCCGATCGATGGTTCGCTAACCGAATCGAAACCACGAACAAATAATGGTTCGGGAGTACGAACGACTTCGAACAATTGATTTTCCTCGGTTGAACGTCCGCAACCCGGTGGAAAATCCGGATTTCGAAATAGTCCTTTGCTTGTACTTAGGGGAATAATAGAACCTCCCTTCTTCCGAAGGCTAAACACCGCCCTTTTCTTCCCTATTTTGAATGTCTTTAAAGGCAAAGAACATTAATCTAATGATATCGAAATAATTCTAAAGTTTAAAAGATATGATTTCCTTACCACGAGAATTGATTCCAACGCTTTGTCACCCACAACTTCTTGATTCCAACTTTCCGTTAACGCACTAAAGTTTAACAAAATAAAGCGTTAATAAAATGAACGTTTATTTTGATCTAATAAAGCCTACAAACCAACATCAATATTCGCCATAACCACTATTAGCTAATCGAAACGAAAGAATCTCTTACCTAATCTCCACGTTTAAAAGAAAGGTTTGAGAATGGTATTGATGGATGAAAGATTGGCTATGTGAGATTAAGGAGAGAAGAAAATAGTTTGGCTTGTAGTCACCTTAATATTTGGCCATGAGAGTGTAGGTAGAGAGAATTTCAATTGAAAAGAATAAAATAGGAGAAAGATGGTGATGATGTTGCTTTGATTTCAAAGTGAATAGAAGAAGAAAAGAAAAGAAAAAGATGAGCTTGAGAGAGAGATGGATATTCGGCAATGGTGAGAGAAAAGAGAAAGAGAAAAGCTTTTGGTGTAGGTGATTTTCGGCACTAATGAAAATAAGGCACAAAGAATACCAATTGATGTGCAAAAATGACCAAATGGTCAAAAATTAACAAGGCTTACCAATACTCAAATTCGGCCAAAGGGAGAAAAGGTTGAGAGAATAGCAAAACTATGCACAAAACTAAAAATGACCAAAACAAAAACTAAAATTCCTAGCCAAAACTATCACCAAAATTCTGGCTCCCCTAGCCATAATGCCAGTCCATATGCTTGGTCATTAAGCCAAGATATTGTTTCCAAAATACTTCCTTGATTCTTGCCTCATATCCTCACATTTTCCTTATTCTTTTGATACCCTTCCTTAAGTTCAAATTTTCCTTATTCCTTTGATATACTAACCAAAAATAACAAGTCAACACCTTCCATATATGCTCTTGGCCAACACTTGCTATACATGGGAGAAAAATTCAAAATAAAAATTCACCTAGATGCTATTTAGGGGATTCGAACCTTCACCCCCATGCACTAGCTCATGCGCCAACACCACTTGTCCAATAACTCATCTTATGCTACATATTGACACTTAAATTAATTTATGTGTCAAAGCCACTTAATCCACTTCCATAAATAATTTCTCAAAATTAATAATATTCCATCAAATAAAATTTTAAATCCTTCTTCAGACTATACTATACTAACCACGAAAATAAATCAGAAAATTTTACTTTCTAGAATAATTACTCAAAGCACACAAAGAAAATAAATTACTCGAATTTTCAGGGTGTGACAACTCTACCCCCCTAAAAGAAAATTTCGTCCTCGAAATTTACCTGGCTGAAAAAGGTGAGGGTATTGTTGTCGAATTGCATCCTCGAGCTCCCACGTAGCTTCCTCCACTCCGTGGTTACGCCATAACACTTTGACCAACGGCACCGTCTTCTTTCTTAGTACCTTAACGTCTCGGTCTAAGATTTCCACTGGTTCTTCCTCAAAAGACAAATCCGAATTCAACTCCACTTCTTCTACCTGGTACTATGTGCGAAGGATCCGATCTATAGCGCCTCAACATGGACACATGAAAAACATTATGAATTTGACTCAATTCGGAGGTAATTCGATTTGATAGGCCCATGGACCAACTCGTTTCACCACACGATATGGTCCAATGTATCTAGGACTCAACTTGCCCTTCTTCCCGAATCGAAAATCTTCTTCCAAGGTGAGACCTTCAGGAAAACTTGATCTCCTACGGCATACTCGATATCCTTACGTTTCAGATCCGCATACGACTTCTGTCTATCCGAAGCTTCCTTTAACCGTGCTCGAATAGCTTTCACTTTTTCTTAGTTTGAAATCATCTCGAGTCCTAACAATCGCCGATCACCCAACTCGGTCCAACAAATAGGAGAAACGACACCTCACGACCATACAATGCCTCGTAGGGTGCCATCCGAATGCTAGATCGGTAATCGTTGTTGTACGCGCAAATTCTCGCTAACGGTAGAAAATCCTCCCAACTACCTTTGAAGTCGATTACACATCCCCTTAACATGTCTTCCAGAATCTAAATCACTCTCTCCGACTGACCATCTGACTGAGGATGAAAAGCCGTACTGAAGTTAAGCTTTGTACCCAAAGCTTCATGCAAAGCTTTCCAAAATCGAGATGTAAACCTAGGATCCCGATCCGATATAATCGATACAGGTACCCCATGCAACCTCACGATTTCAGATACATACAGCTTCGCCAACTTCTGTAACGAGTAGTCCGTACGAACTGGTAGAAAATGAGCAGTCTTCGTCAAACGATCAACAATTACCCAAACAGAGTTTTTCTTAGTAGGCGTTAAAGGTAACCCACTAACAAAATCCATTGTTATCCGCTTCCATTTCCAAAGAGGAATCTTAAGCGGTTGTAAAAAGACGACGGCAATTGATGCTCGCGCCTTCTTGCTGGCGACAAGTTAAGCATTTTCCCACAAATTCAAATCTCCGCTTCAATCCAGGCCACCAAAACCGCTCCACGAAGATCCGATACATCTTATTTCCTCCGGGATGCATAGCATAAGGACTACTATGCACCTCCCATAAAATCATTTGCCTCAGATCTGAATCCTTAGGCATACAGACTCTTCCACGAAAGCACATTACACCTTCTGAATTTATTCCAAAATCCTCAATTTCACCATTTTCCACTTGCTGAATTAAAAGTCTCAACTTCTCATCTAACATCTGTTTTTCCTTAATTTGTTCCAACCACAAAGGCTTCACTTGAAGTTCCGCTATCAAACTACCATCCTCATACAAACTCAAATGGGCAAACATAGCTCTCAAATCGATACCACCATTTACGACTTAATGCGTCCGCCACCACATTAGCCTTTCCAGGATGATACTCAATAGAGAAATCATAGTCCTTTAACAGCTCCACCCATCTCCGTTGTCTCAAGTTTAACTCCTTTTGAGTAAGAAGATACTTAAGACTCTTGTGATCCGTATAGATGATAGACTTTTCACCATAAAGGTAATGCCTCCAAATCTTTAAGGCAAACACCATTCTTTGCTAACTCCAAATCATGAGTAGGGTAGTTCACCGTGCGGTCTCAATTGACGAGAAGCATAAGCTACAACTTTTCCACTTTGCATCAATACGCACCTAAACCCGTATGTGACGCATCACAATAAAGCGTAAAGTCCTTCTTGACCTCGAGTTGAATCAATACCGACGCCCGTTAAAACCTTCTTGATCGCTTTCGAAACTTTCTTGCCGCTTGTCGGTCCATACAAACGGCACTCCCTTCCGCAAAAGCTTAGTTAGAGGTGCAAAGAATCAACGAGAACCCCTCAACAAAGCGTGCCTATAATATCCACCAAACCCAAGAAACTCCGAATCTCGCCTACCGACTTCGGTGGTTTCCAATCCAATCTGACTTCAATCTTCCGAGGATCCACCCTTATTCCTTGGTGATACAACATGACCCAAGAAAGTCACTTCTCTTAACCAAAATTCACATTTATTGAATTTGGCATACAACTGATTATTCCGAAGCACTTGCAATACAATCCGCAAATGCGAGTCATGCTCTTCTTCGCTCCTCGAATAAACCAGAATGTCATCTATGAATACCACTACAAACCGATCTAAGAATGGTTGAAAGACCCGGTTCATCATATCCATAAATGCAATTTGGTGCATTGGTCAACCCAAACGGCATCACCAAAAACTCATAGTGTCCGTAACGGGTTCGAACATTTGTCTTGTGAATATCCGCTTCTTTCACCTTAAGTTGGTGGTAACCCGACCTTAAATCAATCTTGAGAAAGCGAAGCTCCCTTCAATTGATCAAACAGTCGTCAATCCTCGGCAGAGGGTACCGATTCTTGATCGTCAGCTTATTCAATTGCCTATAGTCAATACACATACGCATTGACCCATCCTTCTTCTTAACAAACAAAATCGGTGCTCCCCACGGAGACACACTTGGTCGAATAAAACCCCGATCTAGCAGTTCTTGAATTTGGGCTTTAAGCTCCGACAACTCCTTCGGTGCCATTCTATAAGGAGCAATGGACACTGGAGCAGTTCCGGGCAAAAGCTCAATACCAAATTCCACTTCCCGATCTGGAGGTACACCAGGAAGTTCTTCAGGAAAAACATCCGAAAATTCCTTCACCGTTCTCACATCTTCCACTGATAGCTCTTTGGCATCTAAAGCACTAATAAATGCTAAAAATGCTCCATAACCTTTTCGTACCAACTTCTCCGCCTTTAACGCAGAAATCACGTTTGCCAAGAAATTCCTCCGCTCGCCTATCATAACTACCTCCTTATCCTCCGCAGTTCTTATCAACATCCGCTTTTCAAAGATCCAATTGTGCGGTGCTTAACCAACCAATCCATGCCCGAGAATGATATCGATTCGCCAAAAGGCAATTCCATCAAATTTGCCAAGAATGTTTCTCCTTGAATAACTAAGGCACGTCTCTAAACAGATTTATTAACCACCACCGATCGACCTAAGGGACTAATCACCTCATCTCATTATCGGAAATTTTTGAGTCTAATTTCAAGTTTCGATTATGGTGCTAGCAACGCACGAATGAGTAGAACCAATATCTATCAATGCAATAACGGTACATCGAGAAATGAAGAACGCATCGGTTATCACATCAGTGCATTGCCATCCTCCGCTGCGTCGACCGCATATACCAAACACAGGTCGTCTTGCGTCGCGTTGCCTCTAGGACCATTGCCTCGACCCGCGCACCTTGACCACGCCCGGCTCCATTACCACCACGACCCGGTCCACGACCTCGGTGGTTGCCGAGCTCCTTTTGCCGGTGGTGCATCGAGAGTACGAACTTCTTGAGTTGTATCCATACGTCGAGGCAACTCTTATATTGATGCTCCGTCGATCCACATTTATAGCAAGCACCGTCTTCCTCCAACATTCACCGGGATGTCTTTTTCCACATTCGAAGAAAGTCTCGACTGACGATTATGACTATGGTATCCTACCTTGAGTGATTCATCATTCCGAGACCTCTTGAAAAACCTTCTCGAAGAACCCGAATTCTTGAGATCTCTCTTGCCTCGAACTTGCTCCCGGTTTTGACGTTCGAGTTCTTAGCCTCTTCTTGGCTATCTTAGCCTTCTCCACAAGAGCGGCAAAAGTTCTAACTTCTTTGTGGGGCTATCGTAACCCGCAACTCATCTTTCAATCCGTCCTCGAAGCGCGCACACAACGCTCATGGTCCGTTGCCACTATCGTTCGAGCATAGCGACTCAAACGTAAGAACTCACCTCATATGTTGCCACCGTCTTATTTCCTTGCACCAGGTTCAAGAATTCCTTCCTTCGGGCATCCACATAGCTTGTTCCCACATATTTTCCTTGAAAGGAAGCCTTAAAGAACTCCCAATTAACCAAAGCGAAATCGCGGTGCCTTCTCGGATAGTAAGCCACCATTGGTAAGCCGTCTCTCAACAAAGATACCGCTCCTCTTAGCTTTTGTTCCCAAAGTGCACTCAAGATCGTCCATAATTCGCTCTCATCGCCTCAAGCCAATATTCGGCGACATTGGGAGCTACACCGAGACACCTCGAAAACCTCGCTCCACTGGATTTGATCGCTCGATGCTCGACCCACACCCACGATTGGTTGGTTACGGATCCAGCTGACCCTTTCAAGTACTCGCAGCATTGCTCGTGTAACGGCATTATCCTCTTCCATATGGTCGCGTGCGATCCCGCCTCACTCTCGAGTGACGCAGTGCATCCATTTCCGGCATATGACCGGCACATCGATTACGCCCCTAACACCTCGCGTCCTCTACCACGGCCACGCCTACCGCTGGCCCACACGACCACGCCCTCTAGTGCTCATAGCGACTAATTCGATTTAATCGATTAAGAGTTTTATGAATCGAATAATATTTCGATTGTTTATTAACGATGTCTTATGATATGAAAGAGATAGAATGTTTTCGCAACAATATCCTATTGTCTCAATCTCTACGGTTTTAACACCTAAAACTAGAAGTTCTAGAGTGTTTCTTATAATCATATCATAATCGTAATGCATAACAATCGATATCTGAGATACTTACTTGACTTGGCGCGGGATGCTCATGGTGCCATACTACCTTTAAAATCAAAAGTCTAGATATTTAAATTATTTTTCAAACAGATTTCATTATCGAACCCAAACCACAGCCGAGTTTTGAAACCTGGCTCTGATACCACTAAATGTAACACCCCAAACCCGGTCTATGCGTTTAGACGAGATTTGGTTTGTCACACCAAACATATTTTCGTTTCTTTTCAAGATTTACGATAAATTAATGCTACAAAAACTTTTGAAAATCGAGTTTAATAAAAATTTAGTACGAGGATTTGAAATTTTGGTGTTTCAAGAAAAATAATTGTTTGAAAACTTAACGTCAAAATATAATTGTCAAAAACTTAAGATAATAAACTTTGAAGAAATTTAAAATAATTTATAATGTCCAAAAATTTTGTTATAAAACCAATGTTCTTAAGAAAACTTAGTAAATATAAGATAAAACCATATTAAGAGTTTAGAAATAAAATTTAAACCATCCACATAAAAATCCATAAAACATACTTAGAGGCCTTATTACATCAAACCAATAATAGTAATTAAAATAAAAACTTAAATAAAGTCATAGTTCATAAAACCCAAGTTCGTAGTATGGCCTCCACCAAGTCATCTCCGGCCCAAGTCCACGTCAATTTCCATTACCTGAAATGGTTAATAAAATTTGGGTGAGTTACAAAGAACTCAGTGTGCAACTCACTTACCACCATTTTTGGGCCAGATCGTCAAGATATCATGCTGGGCTTGAGCCCATTTACAGGATTCAACCATACATCATAAAATAACATAAATAAAAAAAATGCATGTAAAATGAATTTCCCAAACCAACCTAGTATCCATCCGCTATCACCCCCGTACCAACCAACACACCTGTGGGGATCAAGTCAACCCACCCCGCCAAACACACCAAACATGGGCTTAAAGCCCTTAAATAATTTTTGTAGTGCACTACCGAACTAGATTGTGACGTTGTCACCGAACTAGAGGCATTAAGCAAAATTTGTGGCAGAACCACCGAACTAGAGGCATTGAGCGAATTTGTGTGTGAGCCACCGAACTAGATATTTGGCAATCGGCCATTCTTCTCTTCATATATCCCACCCATGCAATTATGCGTGTATAACAAAATATAATCATATAACAGATTTTCAATTAATCCATAACATCGGTGGGTTTATCATTAATCATTTCATTAGGCCCATATAAATAAATAATTTAGTAATTTGCCCATTTAACAGTTTAGTGGGCTTTGGCCCGTTTTTCGAACTAAAGTATTTTGGCCCAATTTAACGAACTAGAGTATTTTGGCCCAATTTATCGAACTAGAGTATTTTGGCCCAATTTATCGAACTAGAGTATTTTGGCCCAATTATCGAACTAGAGTATTTTGGCCCAATTTATCGAACTAGAGTATTTTGGCCCAATTTATCGAACTAGAGTATTTTGCATAATTCTCGATTTTAACCGTTTGCATGCATTTTCACAAAAGTATCAATTACTATAACATTTCCGGATTTACCATTTTCACGATTTTTATCGCAATACTTATGATTAGAAATCTAACCCGAAAATGAGTGTGAATTTACACACCTGGTTATGGAGAGAACTAAACTTTCCCGATCTTCAACACCTATACGTATTGCGTTAATTAAAACACTATAATGAAACCGATCTAAATATAGCGATCTAGAAATTTACCCTCGGATTTCCGTAAAACTTCTACTTGCGATTTCTCTCCGATCGATGGTTCGCTAACCGAATCGAAACCACGAACAAATAATGGTTCGGGAGTACGAACGACTTCGAACAATTGATTTTCCTCGGTTGAACGTCCGCAACCCGGTGGAAAATCCCGGATTCCCGAAATAGTCCTTTGCTTGTACTTAGGGGGAATAATAGAACCTCCCTTCTTCCGAAGGCTAAACACCGCCCTTTTCTTCCCTATTTTGAATGTCTTTAAAGGCAAAGAACATTAATCTAATGATATCGAAATAATTCTAAAGTTTAAAAGATATGATTTCCTTACCATGAGAATTGATTCCAACGCTTTGTCACCCACAACTTCTTGATTCCAACTTTCCGTTAACGCACTAAAGTTTAACAAAATAAACGTTAATAAAATGAACGTTTATTTTGATCTAATAAAGCCTACAAACCAACATCAATATTCGGCCATAACCACTATTAGCTAATCGAAACGAAAGAATCTCTTACCTAATCTCCACGTCGTAAAAGAAAGGATTTGAGAATGGTATTGATGGATGAAAGATTCGGCTATGTGAGATTAAGGAGAGAAGAAAATAGTTTGGCTTGTAGTCACCTTAATATTCGCCATGAGAGTGTAGGTAGAGAGAATTTCATTTGAAAAGAATAAAATAGGAGAAAGATGGTGATGATGTTGCTTTGATTTCAAAGTGAATAGAAGAAAAGAAAAGAAAAGATGAGCTTGAGAGAGAGATGGATATTCGGCAATGGTGAGAGAAAAGAGAAAGAGAAAAGCTTTTGGTGTAGGTGATTTTCGGCACTAATGAAAATAAGGCACAAAGAATACCAATTGATGTGCAAAAATGACCAAATGGTCAAAAATTAACAAGGCTTACCAATACTCAAATTCGGCCAAAGGGAGAAAAGGTTGAGAGAATAGCAAAACTATGCACAAAACTAAAAATGACCAAAACAAAAACTAAAATTCCTAGCCAAAACTATCACCAAAATTCGGCTCCCCCCCTAGCCATAATGCCGTCCATATGCTTGGTCATTAAGCCAAGATATTGTTTCCAAAATACTTCCTTGATTCTTGCCTCATATCCTCACATTTTCCTTATTCTTTTGATACCCTTCCTTAAGTTCAAATTTTCCTTATTCCTTTGATATACTAACCAAAAATAACAAGTCAACACCTTCCATATATGCTCTTGGCCGACACTTGCTATACATGGGCAGAAAAATTCAAAATAAAAATTCACCTAGATGCTATTTAGGGGATTCGAACCTTCACCCCCATGCACTAGCTCATGCGCCAACACCACTTGTCCAATAACTCATCTTATGCTACATATTGACACTTAAATTAATTTATGTGTCAAAGCCACTTAATCCACTTCCATAAATAATTTCTCAAAATTAATAATATTCCATCAAATAAAATTTTAAATCCTTCTTCAGGACTATACTAACCACGAAAATAAATCAGAAAATTTTACTTTCTAGAATAATTACTCAAAGCACACAAAGAAAATAAATTACTCGAATTTTCAGGGTGTGACAAGTCTAGACTGATAACTTGACACAAATATATATTTTCAACTTGGACGAGCAATTGATGTATCGAAGATACTTGTGACATAGGTTTAGCCTGGATTAGTAACCTGATGCCAATTTAAAAGTTTAGCTTAGACGGGTAACCTGACATGTGTATATATATTCAACTCGGATACATGGAGTAACAAGATACCTGTGTATGATATTAATTTGATGTTTAAATAGTTAAATGTTTAATTGATTATGAATATGGTATTGAAAATGGATTTTAGTGAATTGAAATTATATATGTTTGAATTACCATTTGATGTGATTATATGTTAAACTCACCTTATTGATATGTGTTTCCATATTTAGGCAAATGTTGCCAAGCTAAGTAGCTTATTGTGATTAGTTGTAATATGAGGTAAGATTTGTTTAATGCCTATGAACTTACTAAGCATCGTATATGCATGCCCTATTGTTTTCCCTTTTCCTAGTAAATCACCTTGCAGAATAAGTCAAGTCAAATAAACATTGAAGCTCACACTATTCCATTTTTGAATTGGTAGCTTTTTATCATTTTAAGTTCAGATTTGTGGCATGTATATAGGTGATTTGTAAATGCTATCTGCAACACCACCTACCCGACCCGATCATCGAATCCGAGTAGAAAGTCCCACAACTTAAACCATACAAAATTATCAAAGAATATTTGAAACTTATGAAAGTATCGAGTTCTTGGTGTAACATTCAGTATGACATTGATGAAACAATAAATCGGTAATACTCCTAATAAAACGTTTAACGAAAGCCTTATATAAGTTGATAGATTATATAAACGTAAGATCGGTTAATTCTATATAATAGTTTTAATGTACATCATTGGTACACTAATAAGACAATCTTGTAGAACAAAATATAATAGATTAAACACATACATGAAAGGTTTATAAAAATTCTCATAAAATCGTATCTTGAAAAAATGGTAAATAGTTATACAAGTTGATTACAAATAGGTCTATACACCGCCCCCACAAAGGTCATGCATGATACAAAATTAAACAAATGGCTCATAATCAACAGTTCTCAGGCGTAGTCCCTTCAACAGAATTACTTCCTTCAGTCAGCACGCCCAAGAAGGAAAGAATAACAAAGTAAGTTCTAACGAACTTAGTGAGCTCTATAAGGAAGGCACAACTAATATAAAATGATGCAACTAATGAACAGGCTTTAACACCATATAGATACATAACATTTTAGAAAAGTTAAATGTAACACTCACAGTATGCCCAATGGCATTCACATGATATGAACAGACATAATACGCCAACTTAACACGACACATGTGCGGTTACACTCTGATCGTTGTTTTATTCGATGTCAAAGTCTTAAAATTTATATAAAGAATTATTGAACCTGGAAACTAACTATGACAACGATTTGAGGCAAGCGCACCTATCGAACAGTAGTATAGTTAAGGCAAGACCGGAATGTCGAACCCAAAGGAACCAAAAGTACTAATACTAACTCTCTTTTTATTATTTAGCCTAAGAATTAAGGAAATTGTTTATCTAAACTAAAATTAACTAACTACTAAACTAAAGACTCTAAGACAAAGAAGAATGAAATTGTGTAAATAACTTGAGGAAAACCCAATTGATTAAGACGACACCCAAGGAAGAATCCACCTAGACTTCACTTGCTATCTAACTCAGAACCAGACGATTTATTCATTTGACTTGATTTGTAAGATTCCCTAAGTTATATTAATCCCTCTCTCGAGGCGACTAACGTCTAACCCTAGGTTGATTAATTGAAATCTCTTTCTAATTAAAACCCCTAGAATTGCATTAACTCGATCTATGGACTCCCATATTAGGTGAATTGCATTCACTTTTGCTCCTCCACCTAAGCACATCATCCTTGAATTAATATCCCAGAAATATCAACACAAGAATTAAGAACACATAATTAAGAACAAGTTAAATATTTTATCATATAGTTCAGCAAATGATCTTAGGTTTCATCCCTCTCAGGTATCTGAGGGTTTAGTTCATAATAATAAAAGAAAACATCTCAGAAGAAAAGATAAAACAAAACATCAGAAATCCCTAAAACCCCCGGAAGGAATTGAAGGAGAGATCCTCCATCTTGAGTATAACTCCGACTTCTTGAGATGGATCAACTGGCTATCTTCGAGTAAATCCCCACAAATCTGCCCTCTTTGGCCTAGCTGGACGCCCCCTGACTAAAGCCCTAGGTTCCCGGCTTCTGCCGAACTCTCTCTTAAACTACCCCCTAGGATGCTTATATAGGCTTTGAGATGCCTTACTTGGCCTCCAAGTATCCTAATCCGAATAGGATTCCTATTTGGGTGTTTATATAGACTTTGGAATGTGTTTCTTTGCCTCCAAGTATTCCATTCTGAATAAAACTCCTCTTGGCCGCAGCAGGGACATGCCCATGGCACACGCCCGTGTAAGTCGTGGCCAGGCCATGTTCGAACCTGTTGAATTGGGCAGGGCCGTGTGGTCTTGGGCCCAGGCCGTGTGGATTTTGTGATACGGCCCATTTACTCCGTTTTGGGCCCGTTTTTCATTCTTTTCATCCTCCGATGCTCTCCTGGGTATAAAACATGAAAACAAAGGATTAAGAGCACCAAATTACATAATTCGAGGCTTAAATCATCCAAAATCATGCTAAATGTGGGCCTAAAATATGTTACTTTTACGGTTTATCAAATACCCCCACACTTAAGCTTTTGCTTGTCCTCAAGCAAAATTCTCAACTGACAATTAGAACAAACTTCCTTGATTCACAATATTCATCAACAGTGTTTCATCATAATTCATAGATAATTTATACATGGATAATTCAACTCGAAGAGTCCTAAAGATTCAAACAATCTAAGTCATTCATTTGTAGCACAAAACATAGGTGTTTCCCCTCATCTAAATAATTACCTCTGATTCAAAATCGACAAGAGTTGACATCTTTACTAAAGATTCACTCAAACCACTCAAAGTGTTTTAAGGTTCAGAATTAAGCACTCAAAATTCAAATATGAAGAGTTAATCCCATAGGCTTGCATGAAAATCAAATCTCCACCACTATAATATGAGATGATACACAAATCAAAAGGTCTTTAACAGGGTTGTAACAGGGCTTGGGTTAAAGATACGGATATAGGCTGAATTAGAGGGTTAGAATCGAGATTGACCTGACGAATTACCTAACTAGAAACAATAAACTGAATATAAATAATTACATCAATTGAAAACTAATAATACTACTATTAATGACACGAGGTTCTTCTAAAAATGTGAATTCAACTGTTTTGAACTCATAGAACATAGAACTAATAATGAACCTACTTCTTTTTTTTTTTAAGAACAAGTCAAATACATAATAAAGGATAGATTGAAATAGATAAAATAGTCAGGCAACTGATCAAATCAAATCTCGACATAAGGGTTGTCAAAAAGAATGGTGATAATAAATACAAAAGGTTGTGGGGGAATATTAGTGGGTGAGTCAATAAAAAGGGTTGTTAGGATCAACATGGTTCACTAGGGGTTAGTTATAAAGGTAGGCTTTTTAGTGGAGTAAGTGGGTTAAAACCTAGGTGCCTTTATCATCTCTTGTATATCAAATCAAAAGTGTGGTCTCGACATGTATAATCGAAGCAAGTTCTAGAATAACAAATCAATGTTGACATACTCATAAAAAGTGAGCATGAAAAAGAATATATGCTCTAACAGGCTCAAAGTCTCACAAAAAATTATGGGTATTTGATATCAACCTCGTAAGTTTCAAACTTCAAGGTAATAATTAGATTCAGGTAGACAACCTAACAAAATTTTTAATTTTTAAAAAATAGACTCATCATGCTTGATTCACTAGTATCCTTCAGATTTAATCATCAATGCACAATTATCAATGACTTACTCTAAAACATATCAATAAAAATCATAAATCAAAGGATTTTTCATTCTAATCATAATATGAGAAGCTTACTTTAGAACAAGGCATAATTCAGGGATTTTTTCAAATAACACTATAATTAATCCCCTCACACTTAAGATGTACATTATCCTCAATGTACAAAGATAGATAATATCAAAATAATCATAAAATCGTAAGATGGGGAGAGAAGTGAAACTTCCTGAATTTTGGATGAAGTCAATGAAAAGAAACCGGATAGGATTGGAGGTGAACGTGGGGAAGCGTCTCGAACCGTTTGAAATTGAGTCCTCGAAGCAGCCGTCCTAATTTTATTGTATCCTAAGCTAAATCTAAATGGTACGAAGAACAAGAAGAAGATAATAAAAAAATAAAAAATAAAAATAAAAGTAAAAGTAAATAATGGAAAATGAAAGAAGAAAGATAACGGGAAAAGGAAGGGAAGACGGGTTAAATAGAAATTATGGATCTGGTAGTTGCCCCCGCCCCTATACCTTCCTGTGGTGGCCACACGGCCGTGTGCAAGGCCGTGTGGTATGGAAATCTATACTTTGGTTAGTTTATGGTTAGGTGCTATAAAGAAAGGATAAAATAAAAAAAAATAAGATAAAAATGTAGAAGTTAATGGAGTTAGTACTCGGGTTGCCTCCCGAGAAGCGCTCATTTATAGTCTTAAGCTAGACTTTACCTCTCATTCGTATGGTCATGGTGGTTTGAGGAGGTGAAAATCCTTTCTCATGCGATCAATTCGGTTATTGATATAAAATTTAAGTCGAGTAGTGTTTACCTTAAAGGTCATGATTTTAGGACTAGTTTCCTCGACTGTTCCATCTGGGAAGATTTTGAGTACCTGATCTCCTATCTTAAGCTGGGTTGTCCCATCATTAATTTCGTCGTCGAGTTGCCTCGTTTTTGCTTCGTGTGTTTTTAGACTCTCCTTGAAGTGTATCTTCCACTCGTCTAGTTCATCGATCCAAAGCCTTCGTTCCTCATGAATTTCTTCTTTATCGATACGAGGTTTAGGATCTGGCATCTACAAAAGAGCTTTAAGAAACGGCAAGTTAATATGAAATTTCTTTGAAAGTTTAAGAGACTTACCAAATTGTTCCTCTGTGCAGTCTTTCTTTATCGCATCAGGGTATGGCATACGAGCTTGGTACTCTGTAATTACCGGGTTTGGTAAATCATGGCTTACCTCAACCTTACCTTCACTTACCACAGGTTCTTGCCTCGGGTCAGATTCCACTAACCTTTCACTGTCATGAGCTGTTACGGCTTGAATTTTCTCTTTTGGGTTAGTTTCAGTGTTGCTTGGGAGGCTTTCTTGTAGTTGTTCTGAGATCAGCTTAGCAAGTTGCCCTAACTGATCCTCGATCTCCTGCGTTGATGCCTCAAGTTTCGTTTCTATATTTTGGAAACGTGTTTCTATGGCTGCTATAAATTTTATCAGCATCTCCTCGAGGTTCGACTCCTCTTCTTGTTGGTGAGGTGGTTGTTGAAAATCTAGAGGAAGTTCCGGTCTTTGGTTTCTTTGATTATCCCACGAGAATTTGCGATGGTACCTCCAACCTGCATTATAAGTGTCACTATAAAAATTATTTTGAGGTCTAGAATAGTTACCCATATAGTGGACTTGTTCGTTCTTCATGCCATAACCGTAGGGTGGGTACTCAGGATTCGCCATGCCTCCTAGATTTGAGTCATATTACATTGCTGGGTGTACCTACGAGAGACTATACAAACCATCAAATTTTTTATTCATCATCTCTAGCTGGTTAGATAACCTAGTGACCACGTCGAGGTTGAAGACACTGGCTGCTTTAGTAGGAATTGTCCTCATGACTTGCCACTGATAATTATTCAGTGCAATCCTCTCTATAAACTACAATTATCTGTCAAAAGCAAATAGAGGAAAATTAGCAAAGTAAAAAAAAATAATGAAAATAAATTGCAATAATAAAAAAATGGCTAAAGTAATAAAAATTAAGCGTTCTTAATATTTTAATTCCCCGGCAACGGTGCCAAAAACTTGATTGTTGTTTTATATGATGTCAAAGTCTTAAAATTTATATAAAGAATGATCGAACCTGGAATCTAACTATGACAATGATTTGAGGCAAGCGCACCTATCAAACAGTAGTATAGTTAAGGCAAGACCGGAATGTCGAACCCAAAGGAACCAAAAGTACTAATACTAACTCTCTTTTTATTATTTAGCCTAAGAATTAAAGTGATGTTTATCTAATCTAAAATTAACTAACAACTAATTTAAAGACTCTACGACAAAGAAGAATGATTTTGGGAAAATAACTTGGAAGAAAAAGCAATTGATTAAGACGACACCCAAGGAAGAATCCACCTAGACTTCACTTGTTATCTAACTCAGAACCAGACAATTTATTCATTTGACTTGATCCGTAAGATTCCCTAAGTTATATTAATCCCTCTCTCGAGGCAACTAACGTCTAACCCTAGGTTGATTAATTGAAACCTCTTTCTAATTAAAACCCCTAGAATTGCATTAACTCGATCTATGGACTCCCATATTAGGTTTCACCCTCATCTGGCAAAATCTTGTCACCCTATCTCTAGGCATGCGATCAACTCCGCTTAATTATGCTAGATCTACTCTTAGGCAGGGACTTTTGCTCCTCCACCTAAACACATCATACTTGAATTAATATCCCGGAAATATCAACACAAGAATTAAGAACACATAATTAAGAACAAGTCAAATATTTATCATATAGTTCAACAAACGATAACAAGATTCATCTTAGGTTTTATCCCCCTCAGGTATCTAAGGGTTTTGTTCATAATAATAAAAGAAAACATCTCAGAAGAAAAGATAAAACAAAACATAAGAAATCCCTAAAACCCCCTGAAGGAATTGAAGGAGAGATCCTCCGTCTTGAGTATAACTCCGACTTCTTGAGATGGATCAACTGGCTATCTTCGAGTAAATCCCCACAAAACTGCCCTCTTTGGCCTAGCTGGACGCCCTCTGACTAAAGCCCTGGGTTCCCAGCTTCTGCCGAACTCTCGCTTAAGTTGCCTCCTAGGATGTTTATATAGGCTTTGAGATGCCTTACTTGGCCTCCAAGTACCCTAATCCGAATAGGATTCCTATTTGGGTGTTTATATAGACTTTGGAATGTGTTTCTTTGCCTCCAAGTATCCTATTCTGAGTAAAACTCCTCTTGGCCGCAGTAGGGACACGCCCATGGCACACGCCCGTGTAAGTGGCCAGGCCGTGTTCGAACCTGTTGAATTGGGCACGGCCGTATGGATTTCGTGATATGGCCCATTTACTCCGTTTTAGGCCCATTTTCCGTTCTTTTCGTCCTCCGGTGCTCTCCTGGGTATAAAACATGAAAACAAAGGATTAAGAGCACCAAATTACATAATTTGAGGCTTAAATCATCCAAAAGCATGCTGAATGTGGGCCTAAAATATGTTACTTTTACAGTTTATCACACTCCGTCAACTTAACATAACTTATACACAACAAACCATCCTTATGCTAGCTTCGCACCAAGAATTCAGAATCAGTATCATATTAAATCAGTTGTATTCATAAACACCCCATTAACTCCTCATATCATATATGGTCAGTCATGTATGTTTTCTCGTGATTTGCCAGTCCAGTTGGCAATAAAGCTTCCCTACCAAAGGCATCAAAAACATATTGTCCTTTTTCATCAACACATATCACATATTGGTGGTACTGGCTTATACAGTAATAAGGGTGTTACAAATCGAAACATAAACAGACCATACCCACATTGATAATACCAGTTGAACACCATGAGACTAAATACCACATTTATGTTGTAGATAAAGAAAGCTTACCTTATACAGTTTATACAACAATGGAATTTACACAAACAGAGTACGAAGGAACACACCAGAAAGTCTACTATATTAATCTACTTAGCATGTCCTTTGCCTTTGTTACTTAGACCTTTGTTAGCTTCTTAAGCTAAAATAAAGCCAAAAATATCTATCAGATCATCAAACCATTGAAATTTTCCATGCATGCATGAATCAGTAACATGCAACCTAATCGGTAGCATGCAACCTAGAATCAATAAGTTTCTTTCCTTAGGAACAATTCTAAAACTTAGGCATACACTTAGGGGAGTATAAGGGACAATATAATGTGTCAAAATAATTTTGTGCTTAGCCATTTTATCGAGCTTGTTTTTGAATTCTGAACCAACCTAAACTGCAGAACATTACAAGTTGAAAAGTCCTATATAACCTAAGTAGTACTTTATATGGATGACAGTTGTGCCAAGCTTTGATATTTTTACCACTTATATTCATTTGAACATATTTTTATATTTATATTTTTAGTTTGATGGGTACCTATGCTTAATATTCTTTTATTTATTTTCTTTGTAATTTAGGGAACTATTCTGTTTAATTTTAGAAATTGTAAGTTAATTTTATATCATTCTAGAGTTATATGTTTACTTACATTATGAACTAGTACATTTTATCTTCTTGCATGTTTATTTCTTGTTTTTAGTTGTTTTGTTTTCTAGTTTGTTTTGTTTTGCTTTGTTTTTGTTTTTGCTTGTTTGAGGGCAAGCAAAGACTTAAGTATGGGGGTATTTGACTTAACGTCAAATGTAGTAGTTATTTTAGTATATTTATGCACTTTAGCTTATTTTCTAGCACTTTTAATAATAATTATTACACTTTTAGTAGTTAGTAGGCTAGTAGTAAAAGTTAATAAAATAAGTGTTTTTACGCATTTTCTAATGTGGATGACCCGTTAGGCCGATTCAAACCTTAGAAAGTTTTAATAGGTTAATTAAGTGTGTAGGAAGTCATTTTAGGCCCAAGACTACAAAGAACGATGGTCATGTCGTGACACGACACTATGAAGCATACTAGGTCTAAATTACATACGACATCCCGACGAGCCTCATGGCATCCCGACGTGGCGATGGTAGCTTGTGCGTGGGATGACATCACTAACCTTATTTTGCAAGCAGTTAAAGATACTGGTTGATATCTCACATTTATTATTATTGGAGGCATATCAGACATAAAGTGCACATATTTTAGCCTATAAATAGATGGCTCTTGTACACAGATTATCCATCAGTCCAATCAAACACAAAGATTTCTACAAACAATTTTTATCTTTAGTTCTTTAGTTTTAGTTTCCTTTTATTCTTCCGTAGTCGGAAGATCCTATTTTGATGTGAAAATGTTTGTGAGCGGAGATTGTTTAGAACCTGCGCTGCAATATATTTATTCATGAGCAGTCTCTTATCTTTTTTTATCTTTTCTATTCTTTTATTTATCTTTCGTTAATCTAGCCAATTAATGTTTGTATGAATAATCAGATAGATTATTGTGCTTTATTTATATCTTGCATGATTCGATTATTAAACTGATTTATTTGTTAAGTACTTATTTATCTGATATTGGTTGTTTATTCAAGAGTACTTAGTATATTAGGGAGTGATGTCCTTGATAGAATATATAGACAAGTGAGACCGGAAGGGTATCCATATGCTTAGGAAGAGACTGAAAGGGTGCCTTAGGTGGTAATCCTTAGCGAAGATGAGACCGAAATTGTATTCTTAACTAACGGTGATAAATAACTCAATCTAGGATAATTAATTATTTAATTAGATAATTAAGGATTTAATCAACATAGGCTAGAGGCTAACATCAATGACACTAGGAATAGGAAATTCCATTTGGTTAGTTTAGGTTAATTAGTTTAATTAGTTTAATTTATATTCACACTACTAACTCGTGAATCGATTACATTAGTAATTATTTTCTATAATTAATTTAATAATAGTTTCTCCAATATGCAATCCCTTGGGTATGATCTTCGGAATACTTACAGGTATTCTGTTATAACACTTGTATATTACAATTTGACCTATACGCTTACAAATGCCACACTTAAATATTTATATTTTTTTATTTGCATGATTTTTATTTTGAACATTCGCATATTTGGAGGCGTTCAGCTGTCCAATTGTTCCCTGATATATTATGAGGCAACTGCCCTCAATCCCATGTGAACCAACTACCCATATACCCAATATCAATCATCCCACAATCTTGCCAAACCTTCTTGAATGTCATCATTTGATTCTTATCTCGCAAACTCCCCCTTCATTTCTCAAATGAGTTAGCAATATCATTGAAGTCTCCCATCACCAACCATCTATCACCAAGTTGAGACCTCAATGTACGAATCAACTCCCTCAAACCATTGCGCTAAAAACTGCCTAGAGATCCATAGAAACCCTTAAACTGCCAAGAATTAGAGTCCCTATCATCAATAAAATCTACATCTATAAGATATTTTGAGAAACTCCAAAGATTAACCATACATTCCTGTTTCCATCCTATAGAGAGACCACCTTTTAAACCTTCTGAATTAACATCAATACCTTAATTGAACCTAAACATTCACTGAAGACATTTAATTCTCCTATCTGGTAGCTTTTTTTAAAATGAAAAAACTACATGGGGATTATAAGCCCTCAGTACAGACCGAAGGAGCCTAATGGCCCATAGGTTCCCCAACCCACGAACGTTCCAAAAAATAAGCCTTATTTATCCTGGTTGGCCTATTTAATAGACTCAATTGATCCATTCAAGTTGCCAGTCATCACATGGTCAATCATATCCCCAACCAAATTAGGGTTAGCAGAAATAGCTGAAGATGGCGTATCCTTCTTAGGTTGTTTCTTCCCATATATATGCGACAAAGGATCCTCTTCACCACACGAGCTTGTACCATTTTTAGTAAATAAGTGAGATGGCCGATCTGATACTTGACATATCACACCTTTATTCAAATTACCATCCAGATTTAATCCAAGATTAAGACTTATCTGATTAAGGAAATTTGATTTTTGATGATCATGCCTAATTTCCTCCTCTTTAATTTGTTCCCCAAATTTAGGAGCCAAACTCCCATCATCATCTTTGAACCAATAGCTTACCGCTAGCGTTCCTCGTCAAAGGTTGATCTTCAAGGAAATGTTCCATCCCAACGGAGTATCTTTAGAATCCAGCAAAACACGAACCGGCAAAAACTCATTTTGTCACTGGCTCCCACACAAGAAACAAAACAAAGATAATCATTCATAGTAAAATCGGGCATAAATCTGAGTCCATTGAAACACTATAAGCTTCTTGCAATGTTGGAGGGGTGCCCGAATTGTAACACCCCAAACCCGGTCAAAACGCTAAAACCAGATCTGGCGTGCCACGAAAAAGAAAATGTTTTTGAAATTGATTTGTCGACTTATTTTAGATAGAAAATCGATGCAAGATTTTAGAGTAAACGTCGATGTATTTTGTATAGTGAAAAACATGTTGAAACTTGGTTTGAAAACTTAGTTGTCATATTGTTACTCCGTATTAATTACTTAATCATTGTATATAAAGAAAACAAGTATTTAGTTTAGCTTTTGAAAACCTCCAAATCATGGTTTAATCATCATATTAGATAGAAACTATAAAATTGACTAAATAAAAGATCCCAAAATAAAACTTAGGCGGCCTTATTACAGAACTGAAAACCAAAATGTAATAAAATAACTAAGTCCGAATGGAAAACATTATAATAAACCAAATACTATGCATGGCCACCTCAAGTCCACTCCGGCTCCATATCCACGATCTAGGTCTGATCTGCAAGATGTAAAGGAAAGGGTGAGTCACCGAGACTCAATGTATAAATCCCCATCCTAAGAGAAATTATGCTCTTACACAAATTCATACAATAACATGCAAGTCATGCAACCCATCCAACCTAAGTATCCATCCGGGTCTCCCAAATCTACCCCTTGTGGTACCAAACCACTGGTGGTGCCAAACCACTGGTAACCGAAAGTTCCAGAATAATCATATGTGGTACCAAACCACTGGTGGTGCCAAACCACTGAGACTAAGTCACAATTTTATAATATGTGGGGCCAACCCACTGTGTGATACCAAATCACTGGTGACAGTCTGATAGATCATTTTTCCCCCTCCTCTCAATACCCATAACACATATTTATAGTAACGACATCAGTATGATCATGCTTAACATACCAAATTATGTATACCGAATAACATGCTTTCATAGATCACATTCATCGCAAGCAATAATAACAACTTACTCGGCATCCACGCTTTTACCCAAAAGGGTATTTTAGTAACCATTACCGTCATTCGGGCTTTTTAACAACACACAACATTAACATATTAAGTAAGAAAGTGTGTAAGAGTTACACACCTGGTTTTCGTACTAACACTTTTACTGCCTCTACGCTACTGTCACTCGAGACTACCACTATCAGCCTACGATCTGCTTTCGATGTCGGCTCACACCCCGATGGCCAATCTCGCACTCCTGATACAGATCTTTTCTTATACTTCGGCGTTAGGTTTACAGATCCAACCCCTCCTACTGCTTGACTTCCATTAGCGTCCATAACAACCCCTTGGTCACTAAACCAATCAAACCGATGAGATCTAATAAATAAACATAGTGTTTAAACGAAACTCTTACCTAACTGTCGGATCCCAAAAGCCTTTATGACCACGTCACCACACTACCTACATTCGGCCATCACCAAAATATTAAATCCATCCCCTAAACGCAACCAATTTAGCCCATATGACATTCGGTCAAATGACAAATACACAAGAAAGGCCATTCAGCCGAACCTACCATCAACACCTACCTTCAGCCTCTTCCCAAATCAGCACAGGGGACTTTAATGAGACAGATTCGGCTTCTAGGGGCAGGGAGTGAAATCGACAGGGCCTTTGAACAAGTGTTTTGAGTTAGAACTTAATAACAATAGAGGAATCGCAGAGGAAAGAAATCCCAAAACTCACCAGATTACTAAGGAGTATGCGGCTTATGGTGCACCTTCGGGAAACAGAGAAACCACCTTGACAATTCAGCTATGGAGAAAGGAATATGCACAGGGAAAATTCAGCTTTTAGAAGTATAATGGAGAGGAGAAAGGAGATAGGGAGTTTCGGCCAGAAGAGAAAAAAATAAGAAAAGAATTTCGGCTTTGAGAGAACAGATGAAAAAGTGAGAAAGAACAATTGGAAAAAGATGATACTAGCCACTCAAATTTCGGCAATACACACATATGCACAGAGTTGGAGTTTCGGCCAACTCTCCCATCTCCTGATAGGCTTTATCTCATCTGATAACTTAATCCCTATCTCACCTTTAGAAGAGGCCAAATTAGAACCAACTCTTCCCTCTTAATTATCAGCTTTTAATTACTAAATTAAAAAGAAATAAAGCTCCTAAATTTTAGCCATTGTGCCGTCCATTCCCTTCCCTCCTATGTGCCGAATTTTGCCCCAAAACACTTGGGCCCAAGCGGCCATACTAGGCCCAATTCCCCCTCCTTGTGACGCCACCTTGATGCTCACCTAAAGCACCTCAAATTTTTGGGCCACAAGCCCAGCTTGCTACTAAACATAATAATTAAAATTAAAATACTACTCACTCTCTTTTTGATCAATTTAACCCAGATTTAAAACCCAAACCTGAGCCCAATCCACACCTTAAAACCTTTACCTACTAACTTAGCCATGCAACATACCAAATGCACAGACCCACAGAATCAGGATATTACACGAATATTCAATCGGACTCGAATTCTCATGTTGTTTTGAAACCCCTGTTCAATTTCTTTAGCATCGTAATCCAAAATAGTTACTTATTTGACGAGCCATTGCCTTGGAAAATAAATCGTAAGGGAGATTGTGGACTTGCACCCATAAACCACTGTATAGTAGATGGACCAACATCAAATCTTCCCCTTCCTTTAACCGGCGCATTAATAAAGATGAGTATTGAAAGTACATGGCCCTGTATCAAAGACTCGCGTAATATCAATTTCGTAAAAGAACCTGAACAAAAAATGTGTCGCCTAAATCTAAAATGGGTACACCACCAATTGAGTGCCACGGGTTGGCTAGGGTATTTTGCATCAATTGGAAGTTTACAATACTAGTCATAAGGAAACTTCCAACAAAGCAAAACTCATAGTTGATTGGAGCTTCTGTAACACCCCCTAACCCTAAACTATCGCCGGAACAGGGTTACAGAGTATTATCGGACATTACGGATAATTTATGAACATTATACAATTAATTAAAATTTATAATATAATATATTCATTAAATCCCTTTCATGGACCCTCGAGGCCCAAAATATGATTAGAAGCAAATCGGGAATTGATTGGGTGCTCAGGAAATTTTTCATAATTTTTTTTTGTGTGAACTCAATATAATCCCTTTATAAACATCTAACATTCCCTGCAATTTCAAACCACAACCAATCCAAAACCAATGGCACAACCAAAACAATTTATACTCAAATACACCTAAATCTTAACCAATTCATTAACACAATAATTTAATAATTAAACATTCATAATATCATTCAAAGTTTAATAATAACTTCATTCATTTTCCATTCAAACTTAATACCAAGTTTTATAGTTACTTTTTACCATTTCACTTAGACTAAGTTCAAAGCATTACAAACCATCCATACTTTATAACCAAAATCATATGACCCATGTATATAACCTAGGTACATGCCATATTTACCAAAAGGAAAAGTACATCACCAATGTTGTGCTGAAGTCGGGATTGATTTGGATGCTGAACCGGGACATTTGACTTCTACTGACCTGCGCATGGAAACAACCATATGCTGAGTATGTCCATACTCAGTGGTATTACCATAATTCAAATTATATAACATTAATAAATTATAACATCAACTTGTAATATAGAAAATTATAAGAACAAATTTTACAATCAATTTAATATCTCATTTATAATAGCCTATCAACAGATATCATATATCAACAATTTGTATTTTTGATCAATTCATGAACCTTAAGTTCATGCTTTCAAATCTCATATCTCATTCTCACTTCACATTTCGATTCTTAATTTCACTATCTCATTTCTTCCATCAACTCATTCAAATCAAGATTTATTCATTTTCTTTTTCATTTAATTACCCCTATTAACAAGACTTGGACTTTGACGGATACATGGGTTCCACCCAAACACACCAGAATAATCCAACCAAACACACCAGAATAAATAATCCTCCCAAACACATCAGAAAGGCATTAAATGGCTCTTCAGATAATCCGAAGAAATATAGTAACATCAGTATCTCCTCGGCCAAACCGAAAGTCCCCTAAACTCTTCTAAATCCTATGGCATACCAACTATATCCGACTCAGCCAGACTACTTAATAGGGTGTTCAAATCATTTCTCAAATCAATCTCATTTCAATTCAAAACACACCTTTCAATTTAATCACAATTCAATTTAATATTTTTTTTTTCCACTTTCTAATCAATAAACGATTTAAATACTCAAACATATTCATACTTCATTTCAATTTCATTCATGTCAATAGTAATACTTACCTTCTAATTTACTTACCATACATAAAAACTTAAATATAATATTAACTAAACAGTAGTTTGAATTATAGTAATGCAAACCGTGATTCTCATGTCTACTCCTCGTCCACTTTTTCTTTTCCTTTCTTCGTGGATGCCTCGGGTGCGATATTAGCTACGAAAAATTAAGATAATTTCATAATCATTAATACACTACTAATTTATATCTAATTAATTGAATTTCTATTCAATTTTCTACTTTAATTTCAATTTAGTCTTAACTAAATTCACTTACTTTTCTATCTCAATTCATACTTTATTTCTACTCAATTTTCAACCAAACTTAGACATAACTATTAAAATTTCATCATAAAACCCTAATTTTAAAATTCTTGCAATTTAGTCCCTACTATGTAAAACTAATAGCTTCTTTTACAATTTAATATTTTAATCAATTCTAACTAAAAATTCTATCAATTAAACCCCTAATTCATCATTTTGTTCAACATGAATTATGTTCAAAAACCTAAGAATTCCAAAACTTCAACTTAATTTCAACAAAACTTTGTACTAAAGCTTCTAAAACATCAAAATTAAAAGAAAATGACTTAATTGACTTACCTATTTAAGTTCCAAGCTTTAAAATCTCTATTCCTCCCTTTTCTTTTCTTTTCTTCTTTCCCTTCTCTGTTTTCGAATGATTCTGTTCCTTTTATGCTTTGTCTTGTTTCATTTTATTTTACTTTAGTTTATTATTTTATTATATTAACTTAATAAATATTATTATTTCTTAAATAATAAGTAAATAAATATGTATATTACAATTGTATGTATATAATTTATTACACTATCACCTTACATTTGTCAACTTATTAATTTATTCATTAATATAATAATATAATATAAATTAATTAAATAATAATAATAAATATAATAAATATCTATTTAATACACAAATATATATTACAAATGTTCATAAATACATTGTTACATCTGTATATTATCATCACCATCCACTTGTCAAAATTTAATTTATTTATCCTATAAAAATCTTATAATATAATTATTTTAAACTAATTTATCATAATTTATATCTAAAATATTAATTATATAATTAAAATATAACATAGATTTTTATTGCATATTTTCCGGCTCATTTCTTATTAATGGCTTAATTGCCATTTTAGTCCTTTTTATTTTCTATTGATCTATAATTCAACTTTTACCATTTATTCAACTTAGTCTTTTTTACTAATTACTCTTAATTAAACTAAAATTACTTAATTAAAACCTAATTAAACACACTACTAGACTCATAAATATTTTTAATAATATTTACTAATTCGGTTTACTAAGACGGAGGCCCGATATTGCACTTTTCCGATGCCCGTAAATTTTGGGTGATTACAACTTCAACCTCCATTCCTTGGATCTGCCAAACCTCTTCCTCCTTCTCATCAATACATAGACTCGCCAACCCTTCTTCCATTAAAGAAAACACAAAAAAGACAGAGAGCAAATAAAAGAGGACGAAAAAGAACAAGAAAACACACACGAACAAAAATAGAAAAATGTGATAAGATAATAGACAATATTATCCAATTTTTTAATATAAGAAGTATTTATTTTTTTCACTTTTATACTATAAAATTTACACTTTTTAAAATAATTTTTTATTATTGTTAAATTTTAAATATTAAAACAATAGTATTACTATATTATTAATTAAAAGTTGTTACAAAAAGTTTAAAATTTTAAATAGACAAAACCAGTAAATATTTAAAATTATAGATGATCAATATCTTATTAGTTTTAATTGAATATTTTTATTATTACATTAAAACTAATAAAAAATTAAATAAATAAAGTCTTATAAAATATTGAAGTACGGCTTATATTAATATCGAATTACGCTTTCATTGTAAATTAATACTATTACTTTTATTATTATATTAGAAAAATTGAATACATAAAATCTAATATCTAATGAATTTTGAATTATCTTAGGTAGAGTTTGGTATGATGGAGAGTGATCACTTTCTTGACAACTAAATCAATTGAAAAGTGATTCTGGTATGTCATATTTTATTTATTTTCTTTGGAAAATCACTTTCCCTTGAGAGTTAATTTTTTCATAAATATGGAAATGTGATTCACATGATAAAAGGTTTGAAAGTTACTTTTTTCATGTAGATTGAAAAGTTTTAAAAAATAAGATAAAATTAACCTTATTTTCTTTTAATTTAGGGTATTAGTATGTTATATTTCAAAAAAAAGTGTTGCCTCCTTCCTCCTTACTACTACTAGTTCTCTTGTTTCTAACATACTCTATTAATTTTGTAACTTCCCAAAAATCGGCCTAGAAGAAATCGCGTTTTGAAACTAAAAGAGGTCATCCCTCGATTTGAGTTTAGACTTTGGAAATTTTTGTTAAGTAAATTGACATGGTTTGGTGGTTAAATGTTTTCGTTATGAGTGTGAGGTTTTGGGTTCAAATCTTATTTCTGAAAATTTTGTTATTTTGCTTAAACCCTTACATTAGAATGTGTGGTTTATAAGTTAATTATGTGCAATTAATATTAAGAATAAGCTTATTGGTTCAATGGTAAGGCCTCAGCTTACCCTTTAGTCCTATGTTTGAGTCTTGGTAAAAGATATTGAGATGTTTTTGCTAAACTGCCTTGTGGGGTAGTTTATTGTAGTTAAAATTTCCCCAAAACAAAAAATTCCTTTGCTATTCATGGTTCTCATTTGTTTTTTGTTTTTATTTTCTAACGTTACTTTTGGCTTCTTTCTTCTTCGTTTCAAGTTCATTTCTTTTTTCTATGCTACATTACGCTGATTCTGTACGAGATATGACTTGTCCTTTTAGTTCAATTCATTGGCTGCTAAGTTTGATTTAAGTTCTGGTGTCGAAAGTTCTTCGACGTAACTTAACTGTTTGTTGGACAATTGTTTATCATTTAGGGACGAGAATTCATTCTTGTTGCTCCTGCATCGAGTCCATATCAGGTGGGTGTCGAAACCCCTCTTTTTTTTTGCATTTTCAGTCATCGAAAGATGGGACTGTCGACACCACACAGCCAGGGACATGGGCGTGTGCCCAAGCTATGTGAGCCATACGGGCAAGGACATGGGCATGTGTCCAGGCCATGAGAACCACACGGACAAGGACATGGGCGTGTGTGCAGGCTTTGTAACTCACAATTTACACTTTAGAACCATACAGCCAGGGACATAGGCGTGTGCCTAGGCCGTGTGAGCCACACAGGCAAGGACATGGGCATGTGTCCAAGCCGTGTTATTCACTGTTTATGATTTAGAACCATACGAGCAGACGACATGGGCGTGTGCCCAGGCCGTGAGGCACACGGGCAAGGACATGGGCATATGTCCAAGCCGTGTAACTCACTGTTTATGGTTTAGAACCACACGGGCAGACGACATGGGCGTGTGCCCAGGCCGTGTGAGCCACATGGGCAAGGACATAGGCATGTGTCTAGGTCGTCTGGCATATGAATAGGATCCGAATCTTATTTTTGAGGCCGTGAGTGTTGCCCAACACGAGCACTGACCTCCATAATGTATTTATGATCTGAATTTGATCGTAAGATGACTATCTGATACTCGAAGACTGATATATGGATGATATATGGGATATCTGAACGTGTTAGACTGATGATGAACAACTTGTGATCTGTACGTATATCTGTTATGTTTGAACCTAAGTAAGTAGGATCCGTCAGAACGTAATGTGATATTGTTTATGTGTATGAATTATTAGATATGATCTGTATTCTGTTAAGTTTGTTGATACGCTTCTGCATTGCTCTGTTGATGAAGAATAGGTGATATTTGAACATGTTAGACTGATTGTTACTGATTTTGATTTATAACCGTGCATGTGACTTCATGCCAAATCTAATATGGTCCATTGAGGTTTGATAAGTATGTTTTACAAAACATGGACTCCCATATTTACTGATTCTATTATTGAGAGGTAGCATGACTTACATGCTCATTACTCTGATTTTGCATAAGCATGCCATGACACATTGCATGGGACTTGGGTTGAAGTAAAAGGAGGAAGTTTCTGGCAGTTTAATGATCTGCATTATCTGGTGGTTTATCCATACTCCTATTCCGGCAGTTTGACTGCACTATAGTGGCTTAACCAAATATATTTGATTGGCAGTTTAACTGCATATTGATAAGCCATTGTTGCCGGGCAACTCGAGGTAGCGGGTCATCGTTGCTGGGAAACCCGAGATAACTTTTTTGGTGTGGTTTGGATGGATGAGTTCGAGGGAGAACTCTATTCTGGTGTGCAGCAGAGTTTGGGAAAACTGTTTCTGATAAATCTGCATTCTGGTTTGTTGAAAAATACAGCATTAACATAAACATACATGCTTCGTTCTGCTCTTCTCCTTTCTGTTCTGTTCTGTTCAGTATTGTTCTGCTCTGTTCCAACCTATTTTGTTCTGCTCTATTCAGTTCTGTTCTATTTGAATTGCGTTGTTCTGCTCTATTTTATTTTGCCTTGTTCTGTTGTACTACCTCTGTTGGAACCTTTGTGATATTCTAGATCTGTTTCGTACTGGGTATACAATTGTTATCAAATGCTTGTGTTACTATGATTTATATATCACATTTTGTTTATTTGTATTTGAGTTTGGTTACACGCGGTGCTTGGTGAGTCACCCTTTGTCTTACTTTTATCTATCAGAAAGGCATCTGATTTAGGATCAACGACGTGCGAGAGCTTGTATTGTTTTGCATTGAGATAACTACAATTTAATCCTTTGGATTTGTAATCTGTTTTGGACTTGTCTTATTTTTCTTTTTATAATCTCGTTAGTATCAGCCAAGTCTACAAAATCGTCTAAATCGACTAAAATGAATTTCTGGTTTTCAAAGTTAAAACTTTGAAAAGAAGTACATTTTTACTACGTTGGTGTAACTCATTCAGCATTTTTACTACGTTGGTGTAACTCATTCAGATTCGATTTAAACTTCTAGGCCGAGTTTGGGGGACGAATTTTCTAAAAATAAATTATTTTTTTCTAATTTTATTTTTAATATGCATCTTTAATTTTTTATATATATATATATATAAAATATCGTTTTCCTCTCTTGTCAAAAGAAAATTTCAATATAATTGTAACTAAAACCTACAAAAACATCCCACGAAAGTTAAAAAAGCCAACGCTCAGCTCTCAGTTTGCTCCCTCAGCCTCCGTCACAGCATTAGCAACGTCCAAAGTATAATAAGCAAAACAACTGATAAAAAATTAAGTTTTGTATATGGATGCTCATATTTAGAAAATACATGCAACTTAATTTGAAACAAAAAAAAATTCAATTAAAATGATAATTTTAAAAAATATCAATTAAAATATTAGTTTATTAATAATAAATTTTATTGTACATATTAAATACATGAAATTATTTTTTATTTAACAAAGACAACTTTATAAAGTATCATTATATTCACTTAAAAATATTTAATGAACCAAATGTAATAATATAACTTTTCTAGAATTTTAATCAATACATTTCGTTGTAATAATGTAACTTCCCCTTTAGAAAAAAAAAAAAAAAAACTTTCCCAAAATCTTAATCAATACATTTGAGTATATACTAAATGTTGTACAGACAATTACATTCTAAAAAATTGCATTTCATTATAATTATAATAGAAAAACACGAAATACTATCTTACATTCATCTTTAGACTATAAGAAAATTTTTTAATAAAATATTTTTAATTGTGTTATGCTACATGAAATAAAATATATTTAAAGAAATATCTTTTCCAAACATGAGGTGCCAAATTGCAACTTGTTTACCTATCTCTACATATATATATATATATATATATATTGCTTTGTTTTCTCCACCTCATAGTTGTTGCCAAAAAAGACCCATCCATAACCACATTTCAAACACTTAACCTACTTCAATTCATTCAAATCCAGCCTATCTGAGTCTGCTCCATTAACTCAAAATAATTTTTTTAGTCAACTCTCTTTAAGTTACAGAAATGAAATGATTTACCAAGATAAAGTGATTTAATAGTATTTTTGTATGGTTTTAAGTTCCAAAGAAAAAATAATGATGAAAGAGTTTACTCCTCTTTAAAAGAGTTCAACCTAATTCAACATTCGACTTTATATTTAATCGAGATCCATGATTTGAATACCAAAAGTCAAGCCCCTAGTCGTCTTCTTAATCCACCAATGGGGTCCAAAGAAAGGGCAGGCATTAATGTAATATTTGAATGTTATAAGGGCATTGCCATAATCACTTTGTTTAAATACCAACAAATTAACACTTCAAACATCCTCGATTCAGTAACTCAACCTTTCATGATAAAAGTTTGTTTTCTATTGCAAGCAACTGCAAAACAAAACAAAGCCATGGGGAATTGCTTAGCTCAACAACAGAAGCTAATTAGAGTTATGAAATCTGACGGAAAAGTCCTTGAATATCAACCACCCATCAAAGTTGAACAAGTTTTATCAGACTTCCCTGCTCATGCTATCTCTGATACATTCTCTGGCTTCCACCATTTTCAGCCTGATGCTAAGCTGCTCCCCGGCCACCTATATTACCTTGTACCTCTTCCATCAACAGCAATCAATAAGTGCAAGGAAAAGAAGGTACGCTTTTTGAATCCAGAAGTGAATGATGAAGATAAGGGAAGCCCTGGTGTCGTAAGAATTAAGTTGATAATCACTAAGCAAGAATTGCAGGAGCTGATTCAAAAACAAGGAGTTACAGTTCAGGATATGGTGTCTCAGATACACAAAGCGGATGCTATTGTTAACAGCGGAGGGTGGAAGTGGAAGCCTGTTTTGGAAAGTATAGATGAAGTAAACTAGTAAAGGGTATCACTCTTTTTAGCTAGAATTATCTTAAATACAAAGTATATACATATACACACATATGTGAAGTATACTGCAACAATGTCACTACACAATATATATGATGTCTCCTTTATGAGAATCAGCAGACAGAAAGATTTCTCTTGAATCGAATCCATGCCCTTTGTGAACATCCATGACTTTGTCGTGTTTGACATCACTTAAATGGCTTCTACCACTCAGTTAAACGAAGCAACAAAGAATATCGATCACTTCTGCTTAAACTAAAACAAAATGCACAGGTCTTTATTACCAGGTCTCAGACACAAAGAACTAATTACTAGTCGGTAAAAACCCCGATCAAACAGAAAATATTCAAAATCTCAGCACCCTTTTATCTCAAAATAAGAATCAAGTTTCATCAATGGAGTTCATATTTCACCACATTGTAGGTAACTTAAATTAATATGTTCCACAAAAATAAATGATTACTAGATCAAGTCTCGCCTGCCAAGTCATTAAAAGAACATTTCTAGTAGCCATCTCACCATAAAAGCAAGTTTGAAAAGGAAAAAAGGAATGCTGGCAACGAAGGTATCCTTTAGAGCCTAACCTACGCTAAAACAAGTCTAGTTATCTTTTCTGCAGTGGTAATTATTAGGGTTATGGTGGTGCGTCTACAGCTCCACCCATGATAGCATTTGTGCTTATTTCTCATAATTAGTAGGCAATGCTTTCATAAACTGATAGGGCAAGTCAACTTGACCCAGTAAAAGAATTCATTATCTGGTGCAGGAAAAGCTTAGGGGAGTTCGCTTTGATATGTCTAAAAGGCATGAATCATGATACTCTGGCATTGGCCGCATTTCCAACACTAATCAAGCTCTCAAGTTGCTTCTTCTAAGAGCACTGGTTTCTGAAAATAAACCTAAACTATATCATGAAAACATCAATAGCTAATAAATCATAATAAAATTTAAAATTTAAAAGCAGAATGGTTCCAAAAATGAAGGTAAAATAGAATTTGATAAGATGTGTTCCATGTCACTGCCACACTCTGGAAGTTGAATATATTCAAAAAATCATTTCAAATCATCATAAATTTTGGAAACAAAAAATAAAACGTTTTATGAATGAAAGACTAAATGCTTCTAAACATGGTCAAGCGGATGTTCAGAGACATCAACACAGATAAATTAATACATACACACCCTTCTGATAATAAATAAACACAACTCTATTTTTCATTTAAACATCCAGAGCATGTCAAGCAAAGAGAAAAAAGAGCCCCGAAACAAGCTAGGAATAACAGATGCGGTACTCCATGAACAACATGCTTGATGACCAGCCGTCTTAACTGGCTCATTCATTGGGCCAGGCATGGCACCAAGTTTGCCATACATGGCATTTTTTAACTTGCTGAGCCACAACTATTTGCATAGCGTCACCTTAGACTTAGCTGACAGCTCTTTCCTCATTCAGGGTATATTCAGAATTCTTGTAGGACTCAAAGTACTGATTATAGACACTTCTGTTTCACTTTATCATGTAGGTGTAATCTATGTTATTTAGATTCTTCATTTTCCCTAAATTAACCGAGTTTGACATCTATATCAGAAATATATTTGAACACAACATTGGAGAATAATCCTCCAAATATGTGGAAAAAGTTTGGAAAAGAATTAAGCATATTAATGTCAAATACGGACCTATATCTTACCCATCAAAAAGTTCAATATTAAAAACCCAAAGATAGTCTTCTTCCACTAAAGAGGGTGTTCAGATTTTGAAGCATCCCCACTATTAGGCCTGCAGGGAATGGTACAGTTAAGATACAGCCTTGGTCCAGCCTAAAATGATTTTTATATGAATAAAATATATCTTTACATTACCACGATTGATTCACATAGGTTTGGTTTATTAAGCGTAAACAGTCCTACCATGGGAAGAAAATGAAGTTCCCACCCAGAACTATTTTAACAAGATTTAAAAGAAAAGCAGTGGGAGAACTGTTTACAAGCATGATGACTTCACTGTAAGCTTTAAATGTAGTGGCCATTGGCCAACAATGCATGTAAGGACCTCCATTTTGGAAAAACAGAATAGAAAAATGAAATGAGAAGTGAAAAAAACAAAACGAAGGTGAAGATAGCAGCCATATCGAAATTGTCTATTATTTATTCTTCTGCTAATTTTCTGGGAATTTGGAATTTGGAACACTTAAAACATAAGTAAATGCTCCTTCTAAAGTGAACTAGAGCATATTACTATCGTACCACGATTTTGGTACATAGCGGATTACTTTGTGGTTTGCATTCCACAAATCTTTTTATTCTGCAGTCCAAGTAACCCTGAGGGTGCATATGGATTCTTAAGAGGCACACCGAGTATGGTAGGGGTGCCTCTAATCAAGGATTCTAATGCACCACGAATCTGACTTCAGCTTTATCACTTTCTCATGTCCAAAAGTAGTTCGAGTCCCAAACCAAAAGAGGAGGAAGCTAATTTTCTAGTCAAAGTGCATCTCTGAATGTTGTGAAACTTGCACTGAAAACAGTCAGTATAGAACAGTTCAGCCACACCGAGTGTTTTCATTTGAAGACATTACGATCCATTGTTTTTAGAAAAGAAATTGCAATGTACTGTGACATATATGAATCAACAGTTCGAGATGACCAAAATCCAAACAAAATCTGCATTGTAAAACCACTAACCATCAACTTAGTTTGCTAGTCTTCCACTACTATATACATCAGTAGTTATGTCTAATTGAGTTCCAGAAGGATAACTGAACAAATGTGTACAATCATATAGATGGATTGGTCACGTATACCACCTGGCCAGGCAAATATTAAACAAGTGTGTAACTGAGTTTACAGGGAAAACATTGCATATTCAGTAAGCAGATACCTCAGGGTTCTAGAATTCATTATCCAGAGCTATTCTTCCTTCTTTTCTAGTTCCAGTGCTATCTCATTACGGCGGGTAAATGGAAGCGTAAATGGTGGATTGTACTGCAACCAAAACTATGGAGCTATTTAGAAAGGTATTCCCAGAAACAACTTATTTAGGGGCTGACTTCATTAAAGATAATTAACTACAGATCTGACCTGTGAAACTTCCACTGAAGCACCTTCTTTAACTCGAAACCCCCTGTCATTTTTCAGAGCATCTCTTAATCTCAATTCCCTTCGTTTAACTTCTTCATCAGTGACAAAACCTGGAGCAAGAACATGATCATAATTCATTGACAATTTTAGTTCGGGGAGCTTCACAGTTGAAGCACATAATTTACCAATGTCATGCTTTCTTTTTTCCTTAAATTGAAATAAACCGTAGTTTTATGCTCTAAAGAAAAAGATTTTACACAAGGTTAAAACGATATTTTAAAATTCGAGTGTCACTCCAATAAACAGTTACCTGCAACTATCTGAATCAAAATAAAAAACTGTGTGACAATATGCTTAGAACTTACAGATGACAACACATAATTGTATTATCCATTAAAGTTTGCAAATTACTTGGGAAATCTTAACCTGATTCATTTTTGTTTTCTGGTGACTGGATAACAACAATATGATGCCTTCTACCACACAAAGGCTAAGAACAAACCTGAGAAAGCAACAACTGCAAGTACTTTCCTTGGCACCTCCTTGATCCTCACAGAAGGATCTTTAGGTAATGGCAGAGTGGAGCCATACTTGGATGGCATGACAAAAGACATCTGCCACTTATCTTGATTTTCCACCTAGATCATAAGTTGTCAAACAGATAAGAACCAATTTAATGAACAATTAATTATATAGGACATGAAATAGTTGTAATGCATTGCAAGCCAATACAAAAGTAACTATGGACCAAATTTATAAACAACTAGGGTTTCAGAAACCCTTAAAAAGTTATAGCATGCAATCCTAACACAAAAACTTACCTTCTTCGTTATCACAGGTGTTGTCATTTCCATCCTTTCCCCATCAGATCTAGTCCTACTTGTAATGACAGGGGTAGTCATCTCCATTTTCTCCTTACTAGTATTCTATAAGCATCAAACATCTAGAATAAGCAAATTAAAAGAAATGATTATAGAAAGAAAATTTTCCAATTTAAAGCAGAAACTCGTAACTACCTTACCAAAAAGGTACTCAGCTAAAACATTGAAAGACTGAGATGAACCATTAAAATCAAATCCAGTCTTCCCTGGCATTGTTGTCTCAGCTATAAAATAAGGCTGTAATAACAATCCTAATTCTCTTTAGATTGCACATAGTAAATATTAAACTAAAAACAAACCCAAAAGTTAAATGCGTACCTCTACTTCCCTTATCTCATACTTGTCTGTCCTATTCAAAACCTTAAACCTCACCGTCTCAAGATCAGGGACTGCACCAATAAGTCCATGTAAAAGGAGAAAATGTCAATAAAACAAACTAAAAGGTAAATACTTAAGAGGTGTACAAGAGGTGTCCCAGTCACAAAGCAATTTATTTTTGCTTGCCCAAGTCTAGCCTAAGCTGAAGTCGGCCTCAAGTCCGGTGAGTATTTAAAAATAGGGTAACTAACCTAACTATTAATATTTTTCTTTTTTGTCATCCAACTATGAAAAGTTATAAAATGGTCACCTAACTATTCAATTTTTTTTTTCAATAGCTAGCTAACGGTGACAGCTTCCAAAATTGACATAATAGCAACTTTAACCCTCAACATTTACACATTATATAATTTAATTTTTTTGCAGTTTTTTTTTTTATGAGCCTTCTACCTAAAAAGCTAAAAAAAAATTATCAATTAAATTTGATTGAAAATATAAAATAAAATAAAAACACTTAAAAGTCTAAGATAATAATTTTCATCTTTTATCAGTTTTTTATAATTATCACTCAATGTCAAAATAAAGGCAAAACTAAAAAAACAAAGTACACCTGCAAATGTTGAGGGCTAAACTTTTTCTAATAATCAAGACTAAATTAACATAATTTATAAATTTTTAATATTAAAGTTATTATTATATCAATTTTAAAAGTTATCGTCAGCCAACTGGTGACCAAAAATGATGAAATTGAATAATAAGGTAACCATTTTTTAACTTTTTCATAATTAGATGACCCAAAAAGAAATTTACTAACAATTGAGTAACCATTTTATAATTTTTCATAGTATAGTTGAACCATCAAACAAATTTTATTAATAGTTGGATAACTATTAGTCAAGTTTACCCTTAAAAATATTGAAAATACATTTTATATTATTATTTATTAAAATCGGACCTATTGAGCTGGATTACAGAATCTCTGCCCAGCCCTTGGAACCATAAAGGGTTTAATATTTTCGTACAAATTTTTTTGCCGAGTACAGTTCTACTATTTGTCCATGAAAAAATCGCTACATCTTCACAAATTGCAAGGCGTTCATTAAACAGTATTAATCTTGATGCTATAATTGGCTAACATTAATGATTTAAATCCAATACAAAAAGTAACCTGCCATTAGCGCTTCCTCCAAGTTCTGGCTCTCAAACCTCTTCGGAAACACGTATTTTGCAGTCTCTGAGGCCAAGTCCATCAAAACTACAAGGAAATTATTTTGAAATTCAAAATTAAAAAATCAAAAGAAATGAAATTTTGGAATATTTGGAATTCGAAACTGAACATTTACGTCGTTGAGAGACAGAGGAAGCTTGAGAAGCGAGAGCGAAGACAAGGGAGATTCGAGCTTCGAATGCAGACATGGTTCGTCTCTGCGGCGGAGCTAAGGTGGTTGGTGTGCTCACCGTCGGGGCCATAGACTTGAGGCAGTTGAAGGATGGTGGGTTGATATTAGGGGTTAGGGTTGAAGAAAGAATTAGGGTTCTGGCAAGAGATTGAGCTGCCATCGATGGCTTTGAAAGGAAGCAAATGCTTTCTTGGAGGTCGAAATTATCTGTTACAGATTGTTGCGTTTAAATTTCAGCCGGAAAGAATAAATATATAAATTATATATAGTACAATTTGACAATGGGACGGCTGGAGTTTTCCCGGGAAGGATTAGACCCATGAAAACAAGATACAAGATTTTTCTCTTTTAACTTTTATATTCGGATTATCGTTTGTAGACTAATAGAAGGATAAAATACCAATAAATGCGGTTTTTTTTTTAAATTACGAAAATAAGTTATTTTTTTAATATTTATGAAAATAGGTCAATTTTGATAAAGTATTTTCAAATGAAATCTAAAAAATATCTTTTAATTGAACGCGATATCACCTATTAATATGGAAATAAAATTTACAAAATAGATCTTTATATAGACTCAAAGTCTCATTTTTCATGTTTTCTTAAACAATGTGGATATGAGATATGTGTATATATAGACTCATGAATAAGTTTGCAGCTTATTCCTAGACAATGTGGGATTGCTTTCTCTTTTAACTAACAATATAAGATTAAAGGCTACACTATATTTTATAATTTTTCTACTTATAGAGTTTAAAAATTTTATTGATAATATAACAAATGTTTTCCTTTTATGTTTTATTTTTTTTTTTAGAAAATTTTTACATGTCGATAGTTGTATTTATATTTTGCATAATTTGTTATTAAGGTTTATTTTGAATAAAATTTTGTTTAAAGTGATGTGTTGAAATCCATTACAATTTTATTCGTGATGTCAATTCATAATTTTATTTTTTTATTTGTTCAGAGTATTATAATTTTTATATATTCTACACATTAATAATTCATTTATATAGATATTAACACATGTATTAATATTGTATTCACATCATTTTATTGTTTAGTAATTTGATATAGAGATTTAGGTTTAAATTTAAATTCATTTTCTTAAAATTAATTAACAGGGCTTATACGTTACTAACGCCCCAAAAATTTAAGAGTTTTTTTTGTGAGAATCTGCAGTAATCAGATTTCTGTATCTGTAGTTTTGTGCTCTACTTCTGTGTTTAGGGTATGGAGTTCAAGTCGCCTCAATAAAAATTTTGTTGTTTTGGAAATCAAATCATAAGCACGCGTTAGCCACTTAAGTTCGATTCAGTGTGAAATTGTAACAAGAATGAGCTTGCTAGTTCACTGTGTAACAGCTCAATTTTGGGCTAGTCGGAATAGTGGTTTCGAGACCGCTAATCCGAGGATGAAGAAAATTATTTTTGACATTATTTTATGTGTCATAGTATGATTACAAGGATGTATGAAAATTTTGGTGCATTAATTTTAATGATTTAAGGCTTAATTGCGAAAAGAACTAAATCGCATAAAGGTAAAAGTTCCATTTTACAAGCTAGAAGTATTAAATAGATAAGGAACTTTAAATTGAAGGTCTTGAATGTGAAATTAGACCTTCCTAATGTGGATAGTCGGCCATAAGGGGCAATAGACTCAAAATTGGTCAAAATTGTGTGGGTTAGGTGGACTAATTTGAAGGAAATAAATAAAACTAGAAAATATGATATCGTCCATTTTTCTTCATCACCTTCACCACCGAAAATACCAGCATAGAGGGGGGTTTTGAAAGCTTTGAAATTTCAGCAACTTATCCTCACACAAGTAAGTAATTTTGATGGTTTTAGTTGATAATTTTTGTACTTTTGGAACCCCCAAAGCTTAAGCTAGCTAATGAGGGGACTAATTTGCAATATGGTTGAAAGTCTAGGGACTTGCCATGAGAGAGTTTATGTTATTTGCTGAGTTTTTATAGAAGAAAATGGATGTTAGTGAGTTGAGGAACAACTTTTGTAAAGGGTGTTACCATGAAAACACCTAAATGGGACTAAGTTGTAAAAGTTGAGATTGTGTAATAGATTCATGAAATAGTTGGAATTATGAGCAGTTGTAAAAGAAATAAATGTTCAGCTAGACTTGTTTAATGAGAAAATGTGATGAAAAATGATTTATGAGCCTAGGGGCAAAATCGTAACTTTGCCATAGTACAATGGCAAAAAGATCATTTTTGTCTAAGTAGAGATTATGATGTATTATGATTATTAAATGATTGAATGAGTGAATTTTGTTGTTATAGATCAAGAAGAGCGCTGAATTAACCTTGACCGGGGGAAAGGTAAGGTTTCGGATTAAACCGTAAATTAATACATTTTGCACCGAGGTAAGTTTATGTGTAAACGACGCATCATAAACACACATGTTGTTACTTATTGGTGCACTGTATGATTGAGAACATTTACGATTTAAATGGATTGAATTCGGTACATAATGAATAATTTTCGTATGAACATTGAAATAGATATGTAAATGTGAAATATTATTCGTAGAAATTAATGGTGGGTTGTGTGCAATACCACCTTAATTATTCTTGTTGGTGGGCTATGTGCGATACCACCTTACTACTTATTCACAATGGGTTGTATGTGATACCATCGTTTATATTAATATTTGGTGGGCTATGTACGATACCATCCTGTTAAAAACTAATGGTGGGCTAAGTGCGAAACCACTGAGTGTGTGGTATTACTGTGAATGGCTTATTATGTAATTGTGATATGTTGTTTCATGTGATCATATGGTGATAAGTGCAGGGATGTATGTTAAATAATATGAGCATTTGGCTTGTGATATGGTTGGAATGTGGTAAGAGATGAAATGAGTAAGCATGATCTTGGAATATGGAATGTTATTACTTATCATGAAATGCTATTTATTGATTAGCACCTATTATGATGTTTATTATTTACATGTAAACTTACTAAGCTTAATTTTACTCTCTTTCTTTTTCCTTGTTTTATAGTGTCAAAGAGCCGGGTCGGGATACAAAGATAATTGGAAGATCACTCACACTATCAGCTCATCTCGGTATATCTAGACTTAGTATTTTGAGTATGGCATGTATAGGGGCTAGACTAGGTGAATTGTTTTGTTATTTTGGCCAAGTATGTATTAGCTTCTTTAAAAATGAACTCTTTTGTATATTGCCATAGTTGATGGCTCATTATTACTAATTTATGAAAAGTTGAAGTTATTCATGGAAGTGTATGTGGCAAATTTGGGTTGCTTAGTGACTTGTTGAATGAGATTATGTTGTGTGAACTAGGGTGATGAAAAGAGCTTGGCAAACAGCCTTGTTCTTGTCCACACGGGTAGGCACACGGGCGTGTGTCTGGGCTGTGTAAGACACACGAGCAGTCCCACGGGTGTGTGACGAGGCCGTGTGTCCCTTGCATGTTAGTGTTTCAAGTCAGTGTCAACCATGGGCGTGTGCCCCTTATGAGATTTCTGACGTCACAAACAAAAAACCCAGGTTTTTACACACGGGTGAGGACACGGGCGTGTCTAGGCCGTGTGGAGCACACGGGCCAAGAACACGGGCGTGTGCCTGGCCGTGTAAAACCCCTGTAGGTTCGAAATGAAAATAAATCCCACACGGGTTAGGGACATGGGCGTGCGTGACCACACGGCCTGCCCACATGGGCGTGTCCCATTTCACACGAACGTGTGGCCCCTGTTTAGACAAAAAATTTTAAATGCACAAAAATTTTCGGTTAGGTTCTAAGACCCTCCGTAAGCTTGATTGAGGCCTCGTAGGCCTTTAATGAGAAATGTTAAGTTGGGATGAAGTTTTATAGCTTAAAGTTGTATGACCGAGTGAGTTAAGTACGGTAATGCCTCGTACCCGGTTCCAGCGTAGAATACGGGTAAGGGATGTTACACATTAGTTAAGCATATGTCTATATTTTGTCTAGTTTCAAGTTTGAATTCCATTGTATGCGTTAGGAATATATTTTTGTCAAGTGTCAAAAATCAGTTTGGAAGCTAGGAATTAATTAACGATAGTTTTGTTCCTTTCTTCTTATTTTATTTTTTTCTTTTTGTCGTTTCTATAGTTTTCTTTTTTTTTTTTGGTTTATTATTTTGTTAATCAGAAGTGGTGAGAGAATAGAGATTAACAGAAATTCTATTGTTGGTCACTGGTCCGAAGGCTGTCGGTAAGTAACTGTTAATGTGAGCAGCTTCGTGATTTTTCTACGCCTTGTAAATTGTTTGGAATGGAATACTTTTGTGAGTTCAAGAATCTCTTCTTAACAATTGTGTCTTTACATATCAGGCAAAGCTATTAACACCAACGAATAGCAACAAGACAATCTCTGTGATAGTTGCTGAAGTTTTGGTAAGTTTGGAATGTTTGAAGGTTTTGTGTCGAAACTTTCTACGTGGAATTTAAGCGAGCAATCGGGAAGTTCTATTGATTAATTGGCTAAATTGTGTTACTAATGCTTGTTTTAGGCATCGAGGATCTCTAGGATCGTTATCTCTTCAAAATCTTTCCAAGTGCGTATCGAAAACCTTAGTTTTTGCAAGTTTTGTTGCCGAAAATAGTGGCTGTCGATGCCACACAACCAGACACATGGGCGTGTGATTAGGCAGTGTGAGCCACATGGGCATATGGTAGGCAGTGTGATCGGTCGTGTAACTCATTGTTTGTTGATTTGGGGCCACATGGGAGGGCACACGTGTGTGTATCTAGGTCGTGTGTGACCATGTTAGTGCAGGGTTCACACAGGCAACGGACACAGGCGTGTGTTTTGGCCGTGTAACTCACTATTTGTCGATTGACACCACACAGCCAAGGACACGGGCATGTGTCTAGGCCGTATAACTCACTGTTTGTCGATTGACACCACACGGCCAAGGACATGGGCATGTGTCTAGGCCGTGTAACTCACTGTTAGGGTATTAAAAGCCACACGGGCAGGGAAAAGAGTGTGTACCCAGGCCTGTGTGAGTCACGCGGACAAGGACACGCAGGTGTGTCCAGGCAGTGTAATTCACTGTTTATGTTTGAAAACCATACGGCCATGGCACACAAGCATGTGAGCCAGCCGTGTGATAGATAATTGGGCCCGAAAAATTAACTTTTAAGGTCAGAAATGTTACTTGACCTTGATATTGGTTTCTGCAACATAAGAACAATAAAATTTGGTTATAAGAGATCTGTCTGAAACACTGAGACTGAATTGTAAGTAACAATATTATATGCGCACTATGGTATCTACTCTATTCTGAAACTAGTTTAGTATATTTTATAATGAATTAGAATGACTGAACATATGATATGGATAATTGCATTCTACATTAACATGTGGTGGGAGTTTATAAAAAGGGAGGAAGTCTGTACTGAAATCGTGGCTATGCCACAATGAGTATCACTCTAAATCTGGCGCTTATCATATATTGATCTAGCAACTAAGCTGCATTTCTGTGAAAGTGTCATTGAACACTTTAATGGTGTACAGGGATGGATTGTAACGACCTCAAAAGTATGGATATTGAAAAATGAGTTATCGGGTCTCCATTTTTAGTAAACGGACTCATAAAATATTTATTAAAAATGTTTACGAAGTTAGTTGTGTGTTTAATAAGGTTTTATTTAGGTGAATTTGACTTAATTAGAAGTATTTGAGAAAAATGATTAAATTGAAAAAGGTGCAAAAGTTTAATTATAGATTAAAAGAAAGTATAAAGGACTAAAAAGGCAATTATGCCATTTTTAAATGTTGAGGCTGAAAAAAATCCTAGATTTTTTTAGTTAAAAACGTGTATATGGATATAGATATATATATTAGATATTAATTATAAAGTATGTTATTATATTATTATATTTTATTATTATATATATAAATAGACTAAAGGAAAAAGACTAGAAAGATATAGAAACAAAGAAGAAACAGAGAAGTAAACGAAACAGAGAGCAGGGGAAAGGAAGAAAGAAAGAAAAAAGAGAAAAGAAAGAAGAAAAGGGAAAATTAAAGTTTGAAGCTTGGAAGTTTAATTGGTAAGTTAATTTAGTCCTTTTCTTTTAATTTTGATGCTTTATAAGTTTTAGAACAAAGTTTTGATGAATTTAAGTTGAAGTTTTTGAAGTTTTAAAGCTGTTGAATATAGCATATGATGAACAAAAAGATGAATTAGTGGTTTAATTGAAAGAATTTGAAGTTAGAATTGGGTAAAGGATTTAATTGTAAAATAAGCTATAAGAAAACTGTTTTGGACAGCAGCAGTAGAGTAACTTTGAAAAATCACCAAAAATCGTAGAAATGGAATTAGAAGTTGAATGAGATATGAAATTAAAGCTTATTGAGTCTATTTTCATATGAAAGAAACAGGGAAAGCAAATGAATTCTGTAATTTGAGATATTTATATTTTTGTAAGACTGGTTTAGAGGGATTTCGGGATCCCCTGTTCTGACTTTGGAAAATCATAAAAAATTGGAGAAAAATAATTAGAGGCTTAAAGTTATATGATTAGAATTCTGAATGAGTCTATTTTCAATAGAAATAAACGTGAACATCATATGAATCTTGTATAAAGAGATAATTAATTTTTAGTGAAGAAGGGTCAGAACTGCCAGACAGCAGAATAGGGGTGACTTTGATGAATAAACTGTACTAATTGGCTAGGCCAAAAATTCTGGAAATTTTATGGTATGAAGACATGTGAGTCTAGTTTCAGGGAAAATTAACGGTTCTTCATTTGGAGTTCTGTAGCTCGAGAAATAAATAATTTAGTGACTATGACACAAAAGGACAGCTTTGAATAAGTTTATGAGTAAATGATTAAATTGAAATGTGAGCAATAGTAAGAAAGCATGAATTTATCATAAAATACATGTTTATTTTATAGTACAAGAAATTATTTGATTGTTTTTAACATATAAATGTTATATGTTTATATGAAATTGAAGAAAAAGAAAAGGAAGGAGAGGACCGAATTGAAGGAAAAGGAAAAGAGAAGGTTAAAGAGTGAAGGAAGAAGAATTTATATCACCTCAACTTTTTATTGTAAGTACTACAAGAATTTTAAATTATTGTTATTTATCTTTTTTTGAAATATTTATGTGAATTATTTAAATATATAAGATTCAGCTTTAAATGCCCAAGTAGACGAAATTAGAACTCTTTGGGATATTAGTGGCATGCCATTAAGGAACTTTAGCGCGCTCGACGATATTAGCACGTTGGTGCTCTCGATATTAGCACGTTGGTGCTCTCTGATTATTAGCACATTGGTGCTCTCTGTTCACTTGTGCATCATAATGCACCTCTGTATATGTTCCGTATATCCGATGTGTTCTATAAAGTCTACTTTGGGCTAAGAATTGAAACGAGGATAAAGTGAATTACTGATGTGTTAAGGTAAGATTTATACCTTACAAAAGATAAGTTAAATTTTATTAAAGCAAGGCATACATGAAGAAACTTATATGTGAGAAGATATGCAATAATTGATTGAGTTAAAATATTCTGTTATGATTGCTTATTTAATTATTTTTGTAGTGCTTACTAAGCTTCTTCATCGCTTAACGCGTTTATTTTAAGCGCGTAGGTACAAGTAGACAAAAAAAGAAGTCCAACTAGAAGATCTCTCATCTCATCACATCCTCAAGGGCTTCAAAAGTAGGTATTGTATTTTGTATTAAAACGGCATGTACATATGTAGTTCAAAGGTGTTCCCACGTGATAGGGACTAAAATATAGATTCTTGAAATTTTATCTATTTTCAGTTATTTGAAGTATGTTGGTATATATGGAATGAATTAATAAACAATAAATATGTTATCAAAAATGGTTGGAAAGTTAAAATATTATATTCAAATGTTTTAATTAGATGAGATTCAGCCATAATTGTTTTGGCACCAAATGTAATAGTCTTATACCGGGTTTGCATAATTGAACCAGGGTATAGGGGTATTACATTTATTAATATCGAGCCAGGTTTTTCAATTCTTTGGTCGAGTATGAGTCTATTTGTACATGCCATTTTAAAAATTGATGTGATGAGATGAGATTTAGTTATTTAATTGTGAAATTTATGAATATTGTAGAAACTTAAAGATGTCTTACGAAAGAATAAAAGATACCGATTTTGTGATGTATCTTTGGAATTTATGAATTTAATAAATAGAGTTGGTTTCCTCTTAGTATAGAAAGAGGAAATGTTAAAGAAAGAAATGTTTTCCAATCGAAATAATTTCGATAATTCAGAAAGTGATGTTCAAATAATTAAGTAAAATGTTACTTATGATGAAACAGAATTTGAAAAGATGTGGATAAATGTCTTATAGTAAGAAATGATAAATGTTGTGTTATATGAGTATATACATGAAGCTAAATTATGAGGCCTTACGATCTCTACCCCTTATTATTACTGATTATATTTATAGTGAAATTGATAAGAATTATAATGATTTAGTTCAAAAGTGTGAAACTGATGAGTTTAAAGAAAGAAAGATGATGACCTAACTGAGGCTGAAGAATGGTTAGAGAACAGTCAAAGAATATTTAAAGAATTGCAGATTATACAAGAGATGAAAAGTTGAAATGTGCGATATCTTTATTAAAGGGTGAGGCTTACCAATGGTGGAATATTGTTATGAATATCCATTCTGCAGAGAAAATTAATTGAAATTCCTTTGTATCCGAATTTAAAAAGAAATTGTGAGTCAACTTTATCTTGAGAAGAAGAAAAGAGAATTTCGGATTTGAAGCGAGAACCACATGTGCATTCTTGAATATGAGCGTGAATTTATCGATTTCTTTTCGAAAATTTATTTGGGGATACACAGTGCTACTATTAAAGAAATGAGTCATTTATCAAAAATGGATTTATTCGGATATGGTAACTCTGAGAATGGGTTAATCGAAAATTTCTTTCGAATAAGCTTTGTGAGTGAAGTGAATGATATGGATTTATTAATAATTATATATGTTAACGGATTAGTAATGGAATTGCAGAAATATTTGAATACAGCTGCTATAGTTGGGTATCTTACAATGATCTCTTCTGGGTATTCTATATGGGTATTCTTTATGTTCTTTTATCTTCAGAAGTATATGCAACTGTTCAGATGTGATTTTCATTGTGTAGAAAATTTGGAATCATAACGTTAAAATGGAAGTTCGTTGATTCACGATCAGTCTCGCTTTATTTTTCTTTGGATTTTCTAATTTGTTTTGTTAGATAGAAGACTTAATGATCAGATTCATATGGAGTTATTTTCTATTTCTATCGGTTGATATTCTGGTACATATACGCAATTTGCATTATCTTTATCATAATCGTTTCTAGTGAGGATAAATGGTATTCTTCTTCTGGATTTTCTTTGGAATATTATCGATTTCTTTATCATTAAATGTGGTTTTTATTCTTGGAAATTCAATATAGCTTCACATCTGGGATTTCATTATGCCACATCTGGGATTCCACTATCTTGGTTTTCTTATTATTTTATAGTCTGATCCTATCTATCAAATATGATTCATCTGTGAAGGGGTATTCATTGATAGAAGGTAAATATATATATTACTGTTATAAATCTTGGTTCAGTTATGGGAGCTCGGTGATATGGATCTTAGATTATAGAAGTTGTATTATTATACTGGTTATTATTGAGACTACTCTTGGATTTCTTCTTCTATTTTAAAGCACCATTGAAGTTGAAGTATTGATCCATTTATATTATTGAAATGTGAGATCTATTACAAGATTACTATGGCTTTATCTATTTGATGATTTGTGGACTTGGGATAATTTGAAGTGTTGGGATTTTTTTTAATTTTTGTGAAAGTATTTTCTATGATAGCTATATCAATGATAAGAATACTACAGGAAGACACAAGGTTTGAATGGACTAATCAATACTAGCAGAATTTTGAGTAGATGGAAGTTCTAATAATTGAAGCATCAGCTCTGGTTCAGTCTGAATCATGTAAGAAATTATTTAAGTGGATTAGATTGTATTTTGATGAAGAAAGGCATAGTAGATGATTTGAATTATTGAAATGTCCTGATGTGATAATGGATTATCATACGGGGAAAAATAAATAGAGTTGTAGATGATTTGAATGGGAAAATAATTGTTCGCTCTGTGAGTAATAAATATTCGATTGCTCCGTCTTGATGAAGGATTAATTTTAGTTGAATATCCGGTATTGGTGTTTACAGAATTATTAGAGCTAGTAAAGATACTGGGATGGAGATGAGATATAAGTCTATGAAATTGGCAAACTATATGGAGTATCAATCTGTGAAATGTTTGATAAAGATCTACAATTTACGGTTCACTTTCTGATTTCGGAATAACTTATAAGAATGCTATACGAGTGATAGTTGATTATTTATAAAGTCAGAACTGATTGATGGCTTCTGAAACTTGCGGAGATGTACATTCCAGAAATTGTAAGATTTCATGGTATTCTAGTATTGATAATTTACGATCGAGATTATAGTTCACTTTGGGGTTAGAAAACAATTATAGGAAATTATTGAGTACTTAACTCAATTTGATCTGACATTTCATTCGCAAATTGATGGATAATTTGAGAGAGAGTTGGTTAGATTTAGAAAAAGATGTCTTGGTGGCGGTATGAAACGTGATATTTCGAGTTTGTATCCAGATGTCTGATATGTCAACAGGTCAAAGCAGAACATCAAGTACCTTCGGGGTTACTCCAGCCAATTACTATACCGGAATGGAAATGGGAAAGAATCACTATGGATTTTGTATCGGGGTTACCGTTATCTCTGAGAAAAAAAGATGTTATTTGGGTGATTATTGACCGATTGACAAAATCACTTACTTTATTAAGTGCGTATAGATTATTCTTTAGATAAACCAAGCTAAATCTGTATATATCTGAGATTGTCAGGCTACATAGAGTGCATGTCTCCATTATATTGGATATCCCCGATTTACGTCTCGTTTCTGGGATAAATTACAAGAAGCTTTGGGAATTCAATTGTATTTCAGTATTGCATTTCATCCTTAGACAGATGGCAATATCTGAGCATGTAATTCGGTATTGGAATATATGCTTGGTGTTGTATACTAGAGTTCGAAGGTAATTGGGAGAGGTATCTACCTTTGATTGAATTTACTTACAATAATGATTATCATCCAGTATTAAAATGGCTCGTATGAAGCTTTGTATGGTAGAACATGTAGAACACCGTTATATTGGACATGAGCTCGGTGGAAAGAAGATACATGGGGTTGATTTGATCCGGGAAACAGAAGAAAAGTAAAGGTGATTCGGAATAGATTAACATGCAGTGATTCGACAAATGAAATCAATTGTGGATTTAAAACGTCGGGATATTAAATATTACATGTTTGATAAGGTATTTATCAAGGTGTTTATTTGAAAGAAACTATAAGAATTCAGTGTTTCATCTCTTTTTAAGTAAATTTCGAGGACGAAATTTCAAAAGGGGGGGAGAATTGTAACGACCTCAAAAGTATGGATATTGAAAAATGAGTTATCGGGTCTCCATTTTTAGTAAACGGACTCATAAAATATTTATTAAAAATGTTTACTGAAGTTAGTTCTGTGTTTAATAAGGTTTTATTTAGGTGAATTTGACTTAATTAGAAGTATTTGAGAAAAAGGATTAAATTGAAAAAGGTGCAAAAGTTTAATTATAGATTAAAAGAAAGTATAAAGGACTAAAAAGGCAATTATGCCATTTTTAAATGTTGAGGCTGAAAAAAAATCCTAGATTTTTTTAGTTAAAAAACGATGTACATGGATATAGATATATATATTAGATATTAATTATAAAGTATGTTATTATATTATTATATTTTATTATTATATATATAAATAGACTAAAGGAAAAAGACTAGAAAGATATAGAAACAGAGAAGAAACAGAGAAGTAAACGAAACAGAGAGAGCAGGGAAAGGAAGAAAGAAAGAAAAAGAGAAAAGAAAGAAGAAAAGGGAAAATTGAAAGTTTGAAGCTTGGAAGTTTAATTGGTAAGCAAATTTAGTCCTTTTCTTTTAATTTTGATGCTTTATAAGTTTTAGAACAAAGTTTTGATGAATTTAAGTTGAAGTTTTTGAAGTTTTAAAGCTGTTGAATATAGCATATGATGAACAAAAAGATGAATTAGTGGTTTAATTGAAAGAATTTGAAGTTAGAATTGGGTAAAGGATTTAATTGTAAAATAAGCTATAAGAAAACTGTTTTGGACAGCAGCAGTAGAGTAACTTTGAAAAATCACCAAAAATCGTAGAAATGGAATTGGAAGTTGAATGAGATATGAAATTAAAGCTTATTGAGTCTATTTTCATATGAAAGAAACAGGGAAAGCAAATGAATTCTGTAATTTGAGATATTTATATTTTTGTAAGACTGGTTTAGAGGATTTCGGGATCCCCTGTTCTGACTTTGGAAAATCATAAAAATTGGAGAAAAATAATTAGAGGCTTAAAGTTATATGATTAGAATTCTGAATGAGTCTATTTTCAATAGAAATAAACGTGAACATCATATGAATCTTGTATAAAGAGATAATTAATTTTTAGTGAAGAAGGGTCAGAACTGCCAGACAGCAGAACAGGGGTGACTTTGATGAATAAACTGTACTAATTGGCTAGGCCAAAAATTCTGGAAATTTTATGGTATGAAGACATGTGAGTCTAGTTTCAGGAAAATTAACGGTTCTTTATTTGGAGTTCTGTAGCTCGAGAAATAAATAATTTAGTGACTATGACACAAAAGGACAGCTTTGAATAAGTTTATGAGTAAATGATTAAATTGAAATGTGAGCAATAGTAAGAAAGCATGAATTTATCATAAAATACATGTTTATTTTATAGTACAAGAAATTATTTGATTATTTTTAACATATAAATGTTATATGTTTATATGAAATTGAAGAAAAAGAAAAGGAAGGAGAGGACCGAATTGAAGGAAAAGGAAAAGAGAAGGTTAAAGAGTGAAGGAAGAAGAATTTATATCACCTCAACTTTTTGTTGTAAGTACTACAAGAATTTTAAATTATTGTTATTTATCTTTTTTTGAAATATTTATGTGAATTATTTAAATATATAAGATTCAGCTTTAAATGCCCAAGTAGACGAAATTAGAACTACTGGGATATTAGTGGCATGCCATTAAGGAACTTTAGCGCGCTCTCTGATATTCGCACATTGGTGCTCTCTGATATTAGCACGTTGGTGCTCTCTGATTATTAGCACATTGGTGCTCTCTGTTCACTTGTGCATCATAATGCACCTCTGTATATGTTCCGTATATCCGATGTGTTCTATAAAGTCTACTTTGGGCTAAGAATTGAAACGAGGACAAAGTGAATTCTTCGATGTGTTAAGGTAAGATTTATACCTTACAAAAGATAAGTTAAATTTTATTAAAGCAAGGCATACATGAAGAAACTTATATGTGAGAAGATATGCAATAATTGATTGAGTTAAAATATTCTCGTTATGATTGCTTATTTAATTATTTTTGTAGTGCTTACTAAGCCTTCACTCGCTTAACGCGTTTATTTTAACGCCAGAGGTACAAGTAGACAAAAAGAAGTCCAACTAGAAGATCTCTCATCTCATCACATCCTCAAGGGCTTCAAAAGTAGGTATTGTATTTTGTATTAAAACGGCATGTACATATGTAGTTCAAAGGTGTTCCCACGTGATAGGGACTAAAATATAGATTCTTGAAATTTTATCTATTTTCAGTTATTTGAAGTATGTTGGTATATATGGAATGAATTAATAAACAATAAATATGTTATCAAAAATGGTTGGAAAGTTAAAATATTATATTCAAATGTCTTAATTAGACAGTATCTGGCCATAATTGTTTTGGCACCAAATGTAATAGTCTTATACCGGGTTTGCATAATTGAACCGGGTATAGGGGTATTACATGGATGGGCATTAAATGTCCATAGTGGTGTGTTGGGATAGCTGAAGTTGATGTGTAACGGGTGGAAATAGGAACATTGCATCTGAATCAGATCTGAACTATATCTGAACTGGAATAGTATATGTACATATATGTAACACCTCTGCTCTGAATCTAGATTGAACATGCTTCTATGTCAAACTGAATATCTGAACTGGAATTTCTTCATAAGTAACCATTGTTGAATTACATTCTTTTACGCACTGAGTTCACAACTCACCCTTTTATTGATTAGATTTCAGGTGGTAATCAGTTTTAATCGGGTTGGTGTCACGGAAGCTCAGTCAAACATTTAACTTTCCTTTTTAGCATTACTATTAGGGTTTTATGTCTTATGATGTTATGGACTTGGTCATATGTTTAAGTTATTGTTATGATGAATATTACGTGACGGTGATATGATAGTATGAATGTTAGTACGGATGATGTAACTCTCCAACTTGGTCTGGACGTCTAGTCCAGGTTCAGGATGTTATTTTTCATTTAGTGGTATTAAGACAGGTTAGAAAATATTCAAACTGTGTTTGGGCTCATGATGAGTGAAAAAAGTAGTTAGTGACAATTTGGGTATTTGAGTTAATATAGAAACACTGAAACTTTAGCGACGACTGAGCCTCTAACGTTGGCCCTGTAAGTATTTCTGTTATATTATACAGATTTTGCTACTTAAATTATTACTGGTAACAAATGCTTTGGATGTGAGCTGGTGAAATCCTCTTGTTGGATCTGAACTGATCTATGTATTCTGCCATTGTAGTTAAATTTCCATAATGAGTTCGTGCGACAGTTTTGGACGTGGTATGCAGGGGTGTCGAGGATGCCGAGGAGGAAGAGCTCGAGCAGAGTTATCCTCTATGGGTAGCATGCCTAATCTAGAGACCAGTGAGACGTTGGTACTCTCGCTGCTAAGACGGAGTCTCAGACTCTGACAGCTGGGGAAGACGCACTATCCCCGGCCATGATTCGGGCACTAGAGATGGTAGCTGGGACCCATTCAAGATCAGGAGGCTGAGGGTTGATTATTGAACGACTTTGGTCGAATGGTGCTAAACTGTTCAGGGGCGTCATAGGAGTCGCTCCTACTGTTGCTGAATATTGGCTCGTGGCTACCGAGCGTATTATGACAGACCTTGATTGCACTCTTGCTCAAAAATATAGGGGCGTTGTGTCTCTACTCCGAGACATAGCTTACCAGTGGTGGCTAACCGTTGAGCAAGGTGTTCAGCTTGAACAAGTGAACTGGGATTATTTCAAGAACGCCTTCCAGGGTAAGTATATGGGGGCGAGTTATGTTGAGGCTCACCGATGTGAGTTTATGAGCCTAGCTCAGACTGACCGATTTGTGGCTGTGTATGAAGCTGAATTTCTGCGACTGAGTAGATATGCACGGGCTTTAGTAGCATCTGACTATGACAAGTGTGTGAGGTTCGAAAAAGGATTGAGATATTATTTGTGGGTTTTTATAGCTCCTCAGCGAGAGCGAGTTTTCGCAATTGTAGTTGACAAAGCGAAGATAGTGGAAGAAGTAAAGCGCATTGAGCGTAAGCGTTGTGATCGTGAAAAGGATCAGAATAAGGTTAAGAGGGATTTGGGTCCCTCTTGTTCTACTCAGCACCCTAAGAAGCGGGCGAGGTTTGATAGGCCCCCGAGGGTCGAAGCACCAGCTGGAGTGACTGAGATTCAGCAATGTAGTGATTGTAGGAAGCACCACCTGAGCGAGTGCTGGAGGAAATTAGGAGCGTGCCTCTGTTGTGGGTTGATGGAGCATCGAGTTAGGGATTGCCCCCGTCGACCTGATTCAGTGCCAACTACGATACAGACTCCAACTTCTAATTCTGTTCGGCCTCCGGGAGAGGTTCAGCAACTATTTAGAGGTTGTGGTACTGGTAAGGGTGGCAATGGATCGGGGAGAGGACAAAGAGCATCGAGTAGAGGTGTAGGTTAGACTGAGGCTCGTCAGCCAGCACTGGTTTATGCGGTGAGACGCTACGAGGAGAGCCATGATGCTGATGTCATTGTAGGTACTTTCTTTATTCATTATGTTCTATATTATGCTCTCATTGATATAGGCTCTACACACTCGTACATAACTAGTGTTGTTTCTGCAAATCTGGATTTAACTGCTGAGAATACTACAAGAGATTTTTTTGTGATTAGTCCATTGGGTTAGTCAATTCGAGTTGATAGAGTATACAAGCGAGTACCCCTAGAGCTCCAGGGTATGGTGTTTCCAGCTGATTTAATGGAATTACCCTTTAATGAGTTTGACTTGATTTTGGGAATAGATTGGCTCATCGAATATCGGCTCAGACTAGACTGTACAACCGAGAGGGTTACTCTAAGACCGACTAAGAATGATGAGGTGGCAATGATTGGGGAGCTTCGAGATTACCTCTCTAGCGTAATCTCTGCTCTTGTAGAAAACAAATTAATTCGAAAGGGTTGTGAGGCATACCTAGCATACGTATCCGATTTTGCTATTGAAAAGCTATCAGTGGAAGATATCCGCACTGTGATGGAATTCCCGAATGTCTTTCTCGAGGAATTGCCCAGAGTACTTCTGGATAGAGAAGTAGAGTTTGGAATTGACCTGTTACCAGGTACTGCAGTGTCCATTCAGCCCTATCGCATGGCACCGAAAGAACTGACCGAATTAAAAGTGCAACTTTAGGAACTCCTTCATAGAGGATTTATTTGACCGAGTGTGTCTCTGTGGAGGGAACCGATATTGTTTGTTAAGAAGAAAGACGGGTCGATGAGAATATGCATTGACTATAAACAGTTGAACAAGTTGACAATCAAGAACAAGTACCTGTTATCGAGGATTGACAACTTGTTCGACCAGTTTCGAGGAGCGTCCATCTTTTCCAAGATCTACCTACGCTCTGGTTACCATCAACTCAAAGTCGAAGAGACTGGTGTGTACAAAACTTCTTTCAAGACTCGTTACGGACATTACGAGTTCTTAATGATACCTTTTGGCTTAACGAATGCCCCGATAGTGTTTATGAATTTAATGAACCGGGTATTTCAACCGTACTTAGACCAATTTACAGTGGTTTTCATCGATGATATATTGATCTACTCTGAAACTGAAACTAAACATGATGATTATTTTTGTATTGTACTTCAGATACTCCGAGAAAAATAGTTGTACGCTAGGTTTAGTAAGTATGAGTTTTGGTTGTAGGAAGTCGCCTTTTTGGGTCATGTGGTGATTGCAGAAGGGATCCGTATTGACCCCAAGAAAATTGAAGCTGTTGTTAAGTGACAACAGCCGAAAAATGTATCTGAGCTTCGTAGTTTCCTGGGTTTATGTAATAGCCCGTTTTTGAGTCAAATCAGAATAGTGGTTTCGGGACCACAAATTCGAGGTTAAAATATTTATTTTATTATTTTATTATTGTTTACAGCATGATAGAATTATTATGTAAAAGTTTCGTAAAGAAATTTTACCGCTTAAATGCTTAACTCGGTAAAAAGGATTAAATCGCGTAAAGCGTAAAACTTGTGTGCCAATAGTTTAATGTGCCTTATAGCTATGGTTTATTAAATTAGAGTTCTTTATAATGTAATTATGCCATTGATAACGTTAATGGACATTAATGGCCTTAAACTTGTTTATTAAATAGTTTAATAACCTATGGTACAATGGTAAACTATGTATTAATGTATTAATAATAATAAAAAAACATAAAATTAGGGTTATTTTTCATCTTTCTCAACGAAAATCAAAGGAAGAAAGACCATTTGAAGCATTTTAGGATTCAGCCCTTTGTAGTTTTGATTGAGGTATGTTTTGAGTTCAGTTTTTGATAATTTCTACGTTTTTGTGACCGTTGCTTCGTATTCTAGTTAGCCCGTACATTAGTTTTTAAATTTTTTCATGATTTTGTGAAATTCCATTGATGATTATTTGAGTTTTTAGATGTTTTATGATGAAATATGAAAATTTGATGATAGATTTTAATGTTTTGTAAAGTGATTTTTGACAAAAATGTCAAAAAAGGGATTAAATTGTGAAATTATAAAATGTGGTGGTTAAAAGTGTGAAATAATGAAAGATATGGGCTGCTAGTGGTAGGTGGTAAATTTGGGTAGGCATGGCTTGGTATTAAATTGCATGAATTTGCAATTTTATGTGATAAGGACCAAAAGGTAAAAAAATTGAAAAGGATAGGGGCAAATGTGTAAATTTGCCAAAATATAAATTATGGACTAAATTGAATAGATTGAATGTTGAATGTATTGAATTGATAATATATAGATTAAGATAAGCCGAGATGCAAGTTTAGATCGAGGAAAAGGAAAGATCGACGAATAGCCAATAGTTTTTATCCGAGCAATACGAGGTTAGTTCCTATAATTAGAATCGAGCTTTTAAATATTTTTATTTATTTGAAATGTATGTATATGTTTGAGGAATTGATATACTTGGAATACAAATGCCTAATCGATATATATATTGATGGTTACGAGCCCCGTTTGAACTGTAAGAATTCGTAGGATACGAGTGACATGTCACTAGGGTTACCATTTTGGTCGAGCTCCTACATTTGTTGCGGACTCACCACGGCTCGTATGAGCTTACCGATATATCATCTCGTAAGAACTTACTATTTTTAGGTCATTGGATCTTACTATTTCATCTCGTATGAGCTTACTGTTCAGCTTGATAGAGCTTACTGTTTCAGCTCAATAGAGCTTACTGTTCATCAGCTTAGGAGGAGCTTACCGATCATGGCTCGAAAGAGCATAATTGATAATGAATTGAAGGGTTAATGATGTTTATCACTGGAGTATCCTTTAGAGTTCTAATAGGTTCAACGAGCATAGATTCTGTTTATACAGATTAGTACTGTTATTGAATGAATTATTGGTTATATGATTGAGAATGAAATGTTGAATGCTATATTGATTATTGAATTATGATAATGGAAGATTTCATGTATTAACTTGTCTAACCTATGGATGAATGCTTGTGATAGGCATTTGGAAATTGTATGGAGTTTACTTTAGTAATTTCCTTGATTATTGTATAAATGGTAAGTTTAATTCTAAATTATGCGGGCTTACTAAGCTATAAAGCTTACTCTGTTTCTTTTTCTATATTTTATAGAGGTTCGTCAGCTCACTCGTTTTAGACAAGTCAGAGTTGCACATCACACTATCCAACTTCTGATAGGTACTTTTGAATTTATGGATAATTGTAAATATGGCATATATAGGCTAGTTTAAAAGATGTTAGTTATGGCTACTTGATATTATGGTTTTGGTATGTTTTGTGTATGAGTTAAGCCATGTGATTTGGCTTATTTTGGTACTATGTTTTGGTTAAGTTTAAGTGTTCAATTATGGTATGTTTTGGGAAAGGAATTGATGGAATGAAAAGGTGCAAAAGATGTCTTGTTATGTAGTTGATATATGAATGAATAGTGCATGATGTTAATTAGGCATTTGAGTACCAAATTGAATTGGTATATTATGTGTATGAAATGTTATGGAATGATTGCTAACTGGGTTATGAAATGTGGTCATTTATGCTTATAAATGCTTGTGTGTATAGGGTGGCAAATGGCTTTGCAAATAGCCTATTTTTGTCCACACGGGCAGGGACACGGGCATGTGTCTCAGCTATGTGTGACACACGGTCATGTTACACGGCCGTATGTCCCTGGGTGTTGAAATGGAATAGAAGTCAGTATGCTCCACATGGCCTTACACACGGGCGTGTGAGTGGTCGTGTGGTACAAGTCAGTATACCCCCCTAAATGGCACACGGGCTAGCACACGGGCGTGTGACTTGGCCGTGTTGATAAGTCAATATACCCTATAGTTTTGGCACCGCCTGATACACGAGCGTGTATGGCCATTTCGAAGGGCACGCGGGCGTGTGGTTGGCCATGTGACCCAAGTCGGTATACTTTCCAATTTTCACACGGCCTAGCATACGGGCATGTTCTCAGCTGTGTGACCTAAGTCAGTACGTATGCCCTGTTTTCACACGGTCTAATACACGGGAGTGTCTATTAGTCATGTGAGGCACATGGCCTATTCACACGGGCGTGTGATACTTGAAATGTTGAAATTTTTTCTAGTTTTTTAAAATTTTCATATGTTACCGATTTAGTCCCGAATGCATGATTGAAGCCTTGTATGCTCGATTTAAATATATATTGAATGTGAATAAATGATATTTACTGAAATGAGATGATATTTGATAAATGCTTGTTCTGAATTGAGTTTCTAGTTCGGTAATGCCTTTTAACCTATTCCGGCGACGGTTACTGGTTAGAGGTGTTACATTTGTTGGTATTAGAGCTACAGTTTAATCGATTCTAGGACTAACATAGCATATGCGAGTCTAGCTATACATGCAATGTATAAAAATATGATAGTGTGATGACTCCTGACGTTTTCAAATGTGTTTTTATATAGTAATGGATACCAAACGAGTTGTAGCGGATGACGTAGAAAGTAATGCGCCAGCTCCCGGTCAAGGGACTGCTCCCGCTCAAGGGACTGCGTCTACTAAATCTAGACCCGTGTCTAGTAGTCATGGGGGTGAGGCTAAAGAAGCCTTCTTTCAGATAATGAATGAGTGGTTCACATTGTACATTCGTACGAACTCGGCTATTCAGCAACCTCCACCCCCACCTGTTCCCTAACTGATCCATGTATTTCCTCAAGGTATTGATCCTCTACGATTAAATAAACCACTTGTTGACAAGATACGAAAACACGGGGCCGAAGACTTCAGAGCCACTATTAATGATGACCCTTAGAGAGCCAAGTTTTGGCTCAAGAACACAATTTGGGTATTTGATGAACTGTCTTGCACACCTGAAGAATATTTAAAATGTGTTGTATCATTGTTACGAGATACTGCATATCAGTGGTGGAATACCTTGATATCCGTAGTTCCATGAGAAAGGGTTACTTGGGAGTTCTTTCAAGTTGAATTTAGAAAGAAATACATCAGCCAAAGGTTTATCGATCAAAAAGGAAAGGAATTTCTTGAATTGAAGCAAGGCCGTATGTCAGTCACAGAATATGAAAGAGAGTTTGTACGACTCAGTAAATATGCCCGTCAATGTGCATCTTCTGAAGCTATAATGTGTAAAAGATTTGAGGATGGATTGAATGAAGAAATCAGAGTGTTAGTTAGAATTCTTGAGCTGAAAGAGTTTGTTGTTTTATTTGACTGAGCTTGTAAAGCCGAAGAGCTCTACAAAGAGAAAAGAAAAAATCGATTTTGAGGCTAGAGATTCTAGAAAGAGATTTGCAGGCAAATCACATCAGTCAGCATTAAAGGAATTTAGAGAAAATCATACTCGTTCTACGGGAATTTTGATTAGAGATAGAGATGTGAGACATTTCAGTTCTAAACCTCAGGCGACATCCGTTGCCAGTATGGGAAGCGTTAGAAATAATAGACCTGAATGTAAACATTGCAATAAGAAACATTATGGTGAATGTAGATTAGTGAGCAGAGCTTGTTTTAAATGTGGATCTCTTGATCATTATCTTCGAGACTGTCCAGAAAAGTTTACAGCTGAAAGAGAACAACCGGCGAAAGTAAGTAAAACGACTACTAGAGGGAGACCACCCCAAAATACTGGAAATATGAGTGGTAATAGAGGTGCTACGAGAGATTCGACTGTGAGATCTGAGGCATGAGCACCTGCCAGAGCTTATGCTATTCGTGCACCGGATGAGGCATCATCGCCAGATGTTATTACCGGTACTTTTTCTTTTTTTGATACTGATATAGTTCGTTGATAGATCCTGAATCAACTCATTCATATATCTGTATGAACTTAGTATTTAAAAAGAGTTTACATGTCGAGTTTACAGAATTTGTAATTAAAGTACCGAACCCCTTAGGTAAGTTTGTTTTAGTTGATAAAATTTGTAAGAATTGTCCTTTGGTGACTCGGGGTTACTGTTTTCAAGCTGACTTGATGCTTCTATCGTTCGATGTGTTTGATGTAATTCTTGGAATGGAGTGGTAGACTATGCACGATGTGGTTTTAAATTGTAGACAGAAGACTATCGAATTGAAATGACAAAATGGATACTTGAAATATTTGAAAAAGGACTGTGATGCATATTTTGCATACGTACTGGATATAAAGGTGCCTGAATTAAAGATTAAATCTGTACCTGTTGTTTGTGAGTTTTCGGATGTATTTCCAAAAGAATTATCGAGTTTGCCGCCGATTAGAGAAGTTGAATTTGATATTGAATTAATACCGGGAACAACGTCGATATGGATAGCTCCATATAGAATGGCTCCAATAGAATTAAAAGAATTGAAAGCTCAGTTGCAAGAATTGACAGACAGAGGTTTTGCATGATCGAGTTATTCTCCCTATGGTGCACTGGTATTGTTCGTGAAAAAGAAAGATGGCACGATGAGAATATGTATCGACTACAGACAGCTGAATAAAGTGACTATAAAGAATAAATATCCTCTACCGTGGATTGATGATTTATTTGATCAGTTGAAAGGGGCTATAGTATTTTCAAAGATTAATTTGAGATCGGGCTATTATCAGCTATGAGTTAAAGAGTCAGATGTGCCGAAAACCGCATTCAGAACAAGGTATGGTCATTATGAATTCCTTGTTATGCCTTTCGGTTTAACTAATGCTCCTGCCATTTTTATGGACTTGATGAATCGAATATTCAGACCGTATTTAGACAGATTTGTTGTTGTATTCATTGACGATATTCTGATTTATTCACGAGATAAATCTGAGTATACCAAGCACTTGAGAATTGTGTTACAAACTCTATGTGATAAGCAGTTATTTGCAAAATTCAGTAAATGTGAGTTTTGGCTCAAAGAGGTTGGATTTTTGGGGCATATTGTCTCAGCTGACGATTTTAAAGTTGACCCGAGTAAAATTTCGGCTATTGTTGATTGGAAACCTTCGAGAAATGTATCTAAAGTCCGTAGTTTTCTGGGCTTAGCGGGATATTACCGAAGATTCGTGAAAGGATTCTCGAGGATTGCGACACCAATGACACGACTGCTATAAAAAGATGTGAAGTTCGAATGGTCAGAAAAATGTCAGCAGAGTTTTGAACAGTTGAAAGTAATATTAACTGAAGCACCATTTTCGTTCAACCGAAATCGGGGAAGGAATTTGTGATCTATAGCGATGCATTATTAAACGGCCTGGGATGTTTTCTAATGTAAGAAGGAAAGGTTATAGCTTATGCTTCCCGACAATTGAAACTGCATGAAAAGAACTATTCGACGCATGATATAGAACTGGCTGCGATTGTATTTGCATTGAAGATTTGACGACACTACTTATACAGTGAAAAATGCCACATTTATACGGATCACAAAAGCTTGAAATATCTGATGGCTTGAGCTACTGAAAGATTACGAATTTGTGATTAATTATCACCCAAGAAAAGCTAATGTTGTTGATGCCTTGAGCCGAAAATCTTTGTTTGCATTACGAGCAATGAACACTGAGTTGATGATTTGTGATGATGGGTCTATTTTAGCTGAATTAAAAGCTAAATCGGTATTTCTTCAACAAATCTGTGAAGCTCAAAAAGACGATAGTGATTTACAAGCTAAGCGAATTCAATGTGAGTCTAATTCTGATTCAGAATTTCATATTGGAACTGATGACTGTTTAATGTTCCAAAATAGAATTTGTGTACCGAGAAATTTAGAACTCATTCAAAATATTTTGCACGAAACACACCATAGCTACTTTTCTGTTCATCCGGGTAGTACCAAGATGTATAACGATCTGAAACAGCTGTATTGGTGGTCGGGTATGAAACGAGATATATCAGAGTTGTATTGAAATGTCTGATTTGTCAGCAAGTAAAAGATGAACATCAAGTACCATCGAGAATACGACAACCTGTGATGATTTATGAGTGGAAATGGTATAAAGTTACAATGGATTTTGTGTTGGGACTACTCCTAACTCCGAAAAAGAAAGATGCTATCCGGGTTGTCATTGATCGACTAACGAAATCTGTTCATTTCATACCGATACGTACAGATTACTCACTTGATAGATTAGCAGAATTGTACATTTCTAAAATTGTTCAGTTACACAGAGTGCCACTATATATTATTTCTGATAGAGATTCGAGATTTACATCGCGATTCTGGAAGAAACTACAAGAAGCTCTGGGATCCAAGTTGAATTTCAGTACTGCTTTTCATCCTCAGACTTACAGTCAGACCGAGAGAGATATTCAGATTGTCAAAGAAATGTTAAAATGTTGTATTTTAGAGTTTGAGGGATGTTGGGAAAATGTACCCGTATTCGATGCCGGAACAGGGTACGAGGCGTTACCGAACTTATATGCAATCAATCATACAAAACTGAGACATGACTTTCCACCCAATTTAAAACCTTTCATAAACATTCACATCACCCCTTAAACAAGCCTACAAGGCCCAAAACATACATATAGAGTGGTTCGAAATTAAACCGAAAACTTACAAACACTTATAATTTTTTTTTGCTTAAAACAGGCCACATGCCCGTATGGAAAGGAACACACCCGTGTGGGCAGGCCGTGTTATCACACACGCCCATGTCCCTAGTCTGTGCGGACTTTATTGCTCATATTGAACCTACAGGGGTTTTCACACGGCTTGGCACACGCCCGTGTCCTTAGCTCGTGTGTGAAAACTTTGACATTCTGTTTATGACGTCTTCAACTCAATAGAGTCACACGGCCAAGGCACACGCCCGTGTCCTTAGGTCGTGTGGCGAATTAAATTCCTAAAATCAAGTGCAGACTTCACACGGCCTGGGACATGCCCATGTCCTAAGACCATGTCCTCCACACGGTTGAGACACATGGTCATGCCTCAGCTCGTGTGGTTACTACTGGGCATTTTGTTCTGCCAACTTAGGGTGTAGGGGGACACAGGGCCGAACTACACGCCCATGAGGTATACTGTGTGTCACACATGGCCTAGACACACGCCCATGTGTCTACCCGTGTGGACAAACTAAGGCTATTTACCAAGCCTTTTTGCCACCCACACTTGCACCAACCTACACAACATCAAAACCACACCAATCCAAATATATATAAAAATTCAAGGCACTTAATATAACATAACTAAGTGCTTCACCATCATCAAACTTCCATAAATCACATGCCACATATCATCATTCAACCATCAATAACCATAGGCCATGTCATAATGGCATTGGCACATACATGCATATATGAATAGGTTTACATCCAAATAATCATTATGAGCCACATCTCATAGTTTTATACAAAATGAATCAAATATTATCATAAGCCAACACATTTGGCTAAACCAATATGACACATAACCAAAAAGACCAAGTCCCTATACATGCCATAATTCAATATAAATCTTGATATACCAAAATGTGTGGATAGTGTGGGTGATCCTCCGACGATCTCCGTATCCCGAGCTGGCTTTTTGACACTATAAAACAAGGGAAAAAAAGAAGAGAGTAAGCTTTAAGCTTAGTAAGTCTATATGTAAACGATGAACATCATACCACAAACTTATCCATCAAGAACATTACATACAAATCAAGAACAGTTCAAAACCTTATAGTTATACTTACTCATTTCAAATCTTACCACATTCCAAATACATATCATAAACATTGCTCACATTTACGTGCACTTATACCCTGCACTTGTCATCACATAATCACACGTAATTTCACTTAGTCAAAGTTTCTCGATGAACACTTTGGAATAATACCGGATACACGGTGGTTTCGCATACAGCCCACCATTAACAAATAACCCAGTGGTATCGCACACAGCCCACCAATAGTTACATATCCACGGTGGTATCGTACACAACCCACCAAATATAATAAATACAGTGGTATCGCACACAGCCCACCAATAATCATTTATTCACGGTTTTTATCCGTATCATATTCCCTATTCCAAAGGTTCATCCGAGAATTTCCTCACCTTCCATCATTTCAGTAGATATCCATAACATTTGTTCACATTTCAAATAATACTTTAATATGTGAAAAAATAAATAAAAAGGATGTATCATTTACATATAAACTTACCTCTATACAAAATATGTAAATTTGCAATTTAGTCCGAAACCTTGCCTTTTCCTCGGTCAAGGTTGATCCCACGTTCTTCTTAATCTATAATGACATATTTAGCTTATTAAATAACCATATTAATCAAATCACTCCAAAATTTCTATTTTGGAAAATTACTATTTTGCCCCTAGACTTTCACAAAATTACGATTTTACCCCTAGGCTTGTAAAATGAAATGTGTTCATTTTCTCTTTTATAGCAACTCAAAATTTCAACTTATTTCACACATTTACTATCCATTTTATAACTTTTACAAAATAGTCTTATTAGGTGTTTTCATGAAAAATTCTTTCACAAAAGTTGTTTATTAAACAACCAAGATTCATTTCCTTCCATAAAATTAAGCAAACACATAAATACTAACATGGAAATACCCTAGACTATCAACCATTTTGAAAAATAGTCCCCTCATTAGCTAGATTATGCTACAAGGGTCCCAAAAGTACAAAAATTATCAAGAAAGACCACTAAAATCACTTATTTGCAAGGAGTGTAAGTTACTGAAAATTTCAAGCTTCCAAACCCTTTTTCTTGAGTGAAAAATTAGAGGAAGGAGAAGATGATAAGAAAAAGATGATAGCTTTCTTTGTTTTATTATATTTTAATCATTTAGTCACCTAATGTCACTAAACCTTGACCAAATTTAATCCCTTGTCCCCTATGGCCGGCTATCACCCTTAGAAAGGCCTAATTACACATTAAGGACCTCCAATTTAAGTTTCTATAGCTATTTAACACCTCTTTCTTGTAAAATAAAACTTTCGCACTTTATGCGATTTAGTCTTTTTTCGCAATTAAGCATGTAATCACTAAAATCAATTCACCAAAATTCTCATGCACTCATATAATCTTGATATAACACATAAAAATAATATTAAAATAATTTCTCTGACCTTGAATTAGTGATTTCGAAACCAATGTTCCTACTAACCTCTACAGAATAATACTTACCGTTAATTGAATTCACGTATAACAACAGTTTCTAAACGAGTATAAAGATGGCACTGTACGAAGCTTTACATGGTCACAAATGTCGAACTCTGCTATACTGGACTGAATTAAGTGAGAGAAAGTTTCACGGGGTTGAATTGATCAGAGAGGCTGAAGAAAAAGTGAAAACGATTCGTGACAGTTTAAAAGCAGCTTCAGATCGACAAAAATCCTACGCGGATTTGGAACGTAGAGAAATTGAAGTTCAAGTCGAGGATCGAGTGTTTTTAAAGGTGTCACCCTGGAAAAAAGGTTCTTCGATTAGGCCGTAAAGGAAAGTTGAGTCCGCGTTTCATCGGATCGTATGAAGTTATTAAACGAATAGGGCCAGTGGCATATCGACTAGCTTTACCGTTAGAACTTGAAAAGATCCATAATGTTTTTCACGTTTTTATGCTACGTCGATACAGATCCGATCCGTCACATGTGATTTCTCTAGTAGATGTTAAGATACAAGCTGATTTGACGTATAACGAAGAATTGATCAGGATTTTGGCTCGTGAAATCAAAAAGTTGAAAAATAAACGCATAGCCCTAGTAAAAGTTCTCTGGCATAAACATGGGATATAGGAAGCTACATGGGAACCCGAGGAAGCTATGCAAAAATAGTACCCTAACCTATTTACCGGTAAGATTTTCGGGGACGAAAATCCCTAAGGGGGAGAGAGTTGTAACAACCCGTTTTTGAGTCAAATAGAAACAGTGGTTTTAGGACCACAAATTTGAGGTTAAGATATTTAATATATTACTTTATTATTGTTTACAACATGATAGAATTATTATGTGAAAGTTTCGTAAAGAAAGTTTACGATTTAAATGCTTAATTCGGTAAAAAGGATTAAATCGCGTAAAGTGTAAAACTTGTGTGCCAATAGTTTAATGTGACTTATAGCTATGGTTTATTAAATTAGAGGTCCTTATAATGTTATTATGCCATTGATAAGGTTAATGGACATTAATGGCCTTATATTTGTTGATTAAATAGTTTAATAACCAAGGGTAAAATGGTAAACTATGTATTAATGTATTAATAATAAAACAAAACATAAAATTAAGGTTATTTTTCATCTTTCTCACTGAAAATCAAAGGAAAAAGACCATTTGAAGCATTTTACGGTTTGGCCCTTTATAGTTTTGATTGAGGTATATTTTGAGTTCGGTTTTTGATAATTTCTATGTTTTTGTGATCGTTGCTTCGTAAGCTCGTACCTTAATTTTTGAATTTTTTCATGATTTTGTGAAGTGCCATTGATGATTATTTGAGTTTCTAGATGTTTGATGATGAAATATGAAAATTTGATGATAGATTTTAATGTTTTGTAAAGTGATTTTTGACAAAAATGTCAAAAAGGGATTAAATTGTGAATTGTAAAATGTGGTGGTTAAAAGTGTGAAATAATGAAAGATATGGCTGCTATTGATAGGTGGTAAATTCGGCTAGGCATGGGTTGGTATTAATTGCATGAATTTGTAATTTAATGTGATAAGGACTAAATGGTAAAAAAATTGAAAAGTATAGGGGCAATTGTGTAAATTTTCCAAAATATGAATTATGGACTAAATTGATTAGATTGAATGATGAATGTATTGGATTTGATAATATATAGATCAAGATAAGCCAAGATCGAGTTTAGATCGGGGAAAAGGAAAGATCGATGAATAGCCGATAGTTTTTATTCGAGCAATACGAGGTAAGTTCGTATAATTAGAATCGAGCTTTTAAATATTTGTATTTATTTTGAAATGTATGTATATGTTTGAGGAATTGATATACTTGGAATACGAATGCCTAATCGACATATATATTGATGGTTACCGAGCCTCGTTGGAACTGTAAGAATTCGTAGGATACGAATGACATGTTACTAGGGATACCGTTTTGGTCGAGCTACTACATTTGTTGCGGACACACCACAGCTCGTATGAGCTTACCAATATATCAACTAGTAAGAACTTACTGTTTTCAGCTCATTGGAGCTTACCGTTTTAGCTAGTATGAGCTTACTGTTTAGCTCAATAGAGCTTACCGTTTCAGCTCAATAGAGCTTACTGTTCATCAACTCAGGAGGAGCTTACCAATCATGGCTCGAAAGAGCATAATTGATAATGAATTTATGGATTAATGATGTTTATCACCCAAGTATCCTTTAGAGTTCTAATAGGTTCAATAGGCATAAATTTTGTTTGTACGGATGAATACTGTTATTGAATGAATTATTGGTTATATAATTGAGAATGAAATGTTAAATGCTAGTTATATTGATTATTGAATTATGATAATGGATGATTTCATGTATTAACTTGTCTAACCTATGGATGAATGCTTGTGATAGGCATTTGGAAATTGTATGGAGTTTACTTTAGTAATTGCCTTGATTATTGTATAAATGGTAAGTTTAATTCTAAATTATGCGAGCTTACTAAGCTATAAAGCTTACTCTGTTTATTTTTCTATGTTTTATAGAGGTTCGTTTGCTCACTCGTTTCAGACAAGTCAGAGTTGCACATCACACTATCCAACTTCCGATAGGTACTTTTGAATTTGTGGATAATTGTAAATATGGCATGTATAGGCTAGTTTAAAAGATGTTAGTTATGGCTACTTGATATTATGGTTTTGGTATGTTTTGTGTATGAGTTAAGCCATGTGATTTGGCTTATTTTGGTACTATGTTTTGGTTAAGTTTAAGTGTTCAATTATGGTTCAAAGGCCGGATTTGTGTACCTAATGACAAGGAATTAAGGCATTTGATCCTGCAGGAGGCACATAGCAGTCCCTATGCTATGCATCCTGGTGCGAACAAGATGTACCGGGATCTCCGAGAGCTTTATTGGTGGCCTAGATTGAAATGGGAGGTAGTCACTTTTGTGTCCCACTGTCTGACGTGTCAAAAGGTTAAGGCTGAACATCAGTTGTCCTCTGGACTGTTGCAACCAGTTAAGATTCCACAGTGGAAATGGGAGCAGGTAATCATGGATTTTGTTACGGGATTGCCTTTAACTCCGTGTAAGAAAGATTCAGTTTGGGTCAACGTTGATCAGTTGACTAAGTCAGCCCATTTCATTCCTATCCGAACAGACTACTCCTTACAGAAGCTAGCTAAACTATACATCGCTGAAATTGTGAGACTCCACGAAATTTCGGTCTCGATCATTTCTAACAAGGATCCGCGATTTTCATCTGGGTTCTGGAAGAAACTCCATGAAGCTTTAGGCACTCGACTTAATTTCAGTACTGCGTACCACCCTCAAACTAACGGACAGTCAGAGCAAGTTATTCAAATCTTGGAAGATATGCTTCGGGGTTACGCGATAGACTTTAAAGGTAGTTAGGAGGAGTATCTGCCATTGGCAGAGTTTGCTTACAACAATAGCTTTTAGTCTAGTATCCAGATGGAACCTTACGAGGTTCTATATGGTCGTAAGTGTTATACTCTATTATGTTGGACAGAGTTAAGTGAACATCGGATATTGGGTCCTAAATTGGTTTCTAAAACTGAGAACACCGTGAAAGTAATTCGGGATCGACTGAAAGTCGTATCTGATCGAAAAAACTCTTATGCAGATATAAAAAGAAAATATATTGAGTTTTCGGTAGGTGATCAAGTGTTTCTAAAGGTATCACCTTCGAAAAAGGTCTTCCGATTTAGATGCAAGGGCAAGCTAAGCCCGAGGTTTATTGGTCCTTACCGTAGCTTAAGGCGTGTTGGACCCGTTACATACCACTTAGTATTACCGCCGGAACTGGATCGAATTCATGATGTATTTCATGTCTCGATGCTGAGACGGTACCGATCGGATCTATCACATATTGTTACTGCTAATGAGATTGAGTTATGATTGGGCTTAACATTCAAAGAAGCCTGTTCAGATCTTGGAACGTGACGTTAAGGTGTTGAGGAGAAAAAATATTCCTCTAGTGAAAGTCCTATGGTGGAATCACGATACTGAGGAAGCCACATGGGAACAGAAAGAATCAATCTGACGATTGTATCCGTATTAGTTTGACTCAGGTAAAATTTCGAGGCCGAATTTTTTTTATGGGGAGGGAGTTATAACGCCCCAAAAATTTAAGAGTTTTTTTATGAGAATCTGCAGTAATCAGATTTCTGTATCCATGGTTCTGTGCTCTGCTTCTGTCTTTAGGGTCTGGAGTTTGAGTTGTCTCATTAAAAGTTTTGTTGTTTTGGAGATCAAACCACAAGCACGCGTTAGCCACTTAAGTTCGATTCAGTGTGAAATTGTGACAAGAATGAGCCTGCTGGTTCACTCGTTAAGCATCTGTCTATATTCTGTCTAGTTCCGAGTTCGAATTCCGTCGTATGCGTTAGAAATATATTTTTGTCAAGTGTCAGAAATCGGTTTGGAAGTTAAGAATTAATTAACGATAGTTTTATTCCTTTCTTCTTCTTCTTTTATTTTTTGTTTTTGTCATTTCTATAGTTTTCTTCTTTTCAATTGATTATTGTGTTAATTGAAAGTGGTGAAAGAATACAGATTAACGGAAATTCTATTGTTAGTCACTGGTCCGGAGGCTGTCGGTAAGTAACTGTTATTGTGAGCATCTTTGTGATTTTTCTACGCCTGGTAAATTGTTTGGGACGGAATACTTTTGTGAGTTCGAGAATCTCTTCTTAACGATTGTGTCTTTACATATCAAGCAAAGATATTAACACCAGGGAATAGCAACAAGACAATCTCTGTAATTGTTGCTGAAGTTTCGGTTTGGAATGTTTGAAGGTTTTGTGTCGAAACTTTCAACGTAGAATTTAAGCGAGCAATCAGGAAGTTCTGTTGATTAATTGGCTAAATTGTGTTACTGAATGCTTGTTTTAGGCTTTGAGGATCTCTAGGATTATTGTCTCTTCGAAATCTTTCCAGGTGCGTATCAGAAACCTTAGTTTTTGCAAGTTTCATCACCGAAAATGGTGGTTGTCGACGCCACACGGCTAGGCACACTGGCGTGTGACTAGACCATGTGAGCCACACGGGTGTGTGGCAGGCTGTGTAACTCACTGTTTGTTGATTTGGGGCAACACGAGTGTGTCTTCAGGCCGTATGTGACCATGTTAGTACAGGGTTCACGTGGGTAACGAACAGGGGCATTTGTTTGGGCCGTGTAACTTACTGTTTGTCGATTGAGACCACACGACCAAGGACATGGGCGTGTGTCCAGGTCGTGTAACTTACTGTTGGGGTATTAAAAGCCACATGACCAAGGACATGAGTGTGTACCCAGGCCGTGTGAGTCACACGGGCAAAGACACAGGCGTGTGTCTAGGCCGTGTAACTCACTGTTTATGCTTGAAAACCACACAGCCAGGACACATGGGCATGTGACCCGGTCGTGTGACAGATAATTGGGCCCAAAAACTGACTTTTGAGGCCAGAAATGTTACTTAATCTTGATATTGGTTTCCATAATGTAAGAACAATAAAATTTGGTTATATAAGATCTGTCTGATACACTGAGACTGAATTGTAAGTAACAGTATTATATGTGCACTGTGATATCTACTCTGTACTGGAACTATCTTAGTTGATTGTATAATGAATTAGAATGACTTAACGTATGATATGGATAATTGCATTCTGCATTAACATGTGGTAGGAGTTTGTGAAAAGGGAGGAAGTCTATACTGAAATCGTGGCTATGCCCCCAATGAGTATCACTTTAAATCTGGCGCTTGTCGCATATTGATCTAGCAACTAAGCTGCATTTCTGTGAAAGTGTCATTGAACACTCTAATGGTGTGTAGGGATGGATGGGCATTAAATGTCCATAGTTGTATGTTGGGATGGCCGAAGTTGGTGTGTAACGGCTGGAAATAGGAACATTGCATCTGAATCGGATCTGAATTGTATCTGAATTGGAATAGTATATGTACATATATGTAACACCTCTGCTCTGAATCTGGATTGAACATGCTTCTATGTCAAACCGGATCTCTGAATTGGAATTTCTTTATAAGCAACCATTGTTGAATTACATTCTTTTATGCACTGAGTTCACAACTCACCTTTTTATTGATTGGATTTCATGTGGTAATCAGTCTTGATCGGGTCGGTGTCGAGGAAGCTCGGTCAAACATTTAACTTTACTTTTTAGCATTACTATTAGGGGTTTATGTCTTATGATGTTATGGACTTATGAAGGTCATGTGTTTAAATTATTGTTGTGATGAATATTACGTGACTATTGGTTCAATTTGACTGTGATATGATAGTATGAATGTTAGTATGGATGATGTAACTCTCTAACTTGGTCTGGACGTCTAGGTCGGGTTTAGGATGTTACAATAAATATAACTAATACAGTATTAAATACAAAACTTTAATCTAATTTTTTAGAATCGTAGAGTCATATTTTAGTATTAAACAAAGGATAAATGATTTGCTTGCTATTGATAATTTCTTTGGCTCATAATTTCGGTTAATAGTCTTTGGAATTGCAGGAAAAGAAAATAAAAAATTATAAAATGTAGTGTAGCATTTAATCTTATGTTGTTAGTTAAAAGAGAAAGAAATCTCACATTGTCTAGGAACAAGTTGCAAACCTATTCATTAGTTTATATATACGCATATCTCATATTATTTAAGAAAACAAGGGAAATGAGACTTTAGGTCTATGTAAAGTCCTGTTTTGTAAGTTTTATTTCCAGATTAATAGGTAGCACCAAGAATTTAAAAAAACATTAGTGCTGCCTCTTTTTAGTGCTGATATGGAAAAAAGTTTGGAAGCGTTTTTCTGTCAATTGCTAAAAACGCGTTCACCTGGAAGCATCTAAAAACGTTTCTAGTTGTGTTTTACCAAAATTGTCCCATTCCCATAAATATTCAAAAATTTGGCCTATTTTCGTAATTTTAAAAAAAATGGCATTTATTAGTATTTTAGCCATAATAGAATGTTTGGTTGGGTTGATTATTTATTTATCTTAAAATTGAAATTTAAGGTTTTTAAAATTGAATAACTCTTGGTCAAATTATTGGTTAATTCAATCGATTTTTTTGTTTGGTTCAATCGATTCATACCCGTATTCGGGTCAATTAATCTAATGTCTCTCTCTAGACTAGTACTTTAGTCACTTCTTGATCATACTGGCCAATCTGGTTTGGTTCAAACGACTATAATTCTAAATCACTACACTTCGTACATTTGAAATTTACTCTAACTTTTATTTTCAATAATTTAATCTCTTAACTTTATAGATTTAAAAATTTACTTTCAAATTATAAATAATCACGTAATATTTTAATAAAAAAGTTAATGATATTAACTATTTGAACTAATTAATAACATTATAAAGATATAGAGACCAATTTATGTTAAAAATTAAAGTATAAAAATTAAATTTAAATTTTAGATCGACCAAAATTGAAATTTAATAGGAAACAATTAATGTTAAAAATTAAAGTATAAAAAATAAATTTAAATTATAAACATTTTAGACTGACAAAAACTGAAATTTAATCAAAATGCAAAAAGAAAAAGAGCATGGTTTGAGTGTACCACATGTAAGTAGAAGGAAAGTCCTTTGAATCTTAGACATATTAGAGGACCAAAACTAAAATTTAACTATTTTGATAAAATGCAACCAAAAAAAAAAAAAAAATGAGAGAGCATGATTTAGCTACTCACCTGTAACTTGTAAGTAGAAGGAAGGTCCAAAGGAAGGCTTTTATATATAGTTATATAGATTTCAAAAAATGCAGATAATATGTATTTTAAATTTTTTATATTTTAAATATATAATAATTTAATGGAACTCCGTTTCATCCCATAAAATCCATAGAGGTTTGAAGCTTGTCTTAAAATTAGGGTAAATTATATAGATAGTCACTTAATTATAAAATATTTTCATTTTAGGCATTCAAAATAAAAAGCTTACAATTTAAGCACCTAAATTATATAATTCGGTCATTTTGATTGCTCCCGTTAAAATCAAAATCGACAAGCTGACGTGACAGTTATAAAAATCGATATAGTAAAAATTTTAACCCTCAACTTTTGCATATTATATCAATTTAGTCATAATTTTTAAAAAAATTAATCCTCAAAATTTGCAAATATTTTCAATTTGATCTTAATTCTAAAAAAAATAAAAAATATAAAAGTACATAAATATTTTCAAAAAATATATAATAATAAAATTTTAAATATATAAAAATAAAAATTGTTGACAAAAATAATATTATATAAATTTTAAAAATATATACAAATATTAATCTTAATATTAAATAAAAACTAATTATATTAATATTATATAAAATAAAAATACCCCGTCCCTCTCCCCCTCCCTCACCACCGGATATAGGAATTGAATCCACATTCATGAACACCTGTTAAATTTGTAAGCTCAATAAGATGCCTTAAACTAATGCAATTTATATTTCGCTCCTCCAACTTTCTCAAAAAGAGATGCAGTAATATGATAATGATTGCAGAAGGAAAGCGCCACCAATGATGGTTTCGATCTGTTCAGCGGGTTATTCATCCATAACAGGTTTGCTCAACAAGAGGTACGTTGGTAGCTACCCATGTGACTGAAACAAACATCCAATCTTTCTATTAACACTAATGCTGTCTACCATGATGCAGCTGATGAACCTAGATCAGTCTTTTGAAATGGTCAAGCAGAGGCTGCTAAACAAGATGAGCGAACAACAAAGCCTTATCTTGGTCCGACCACCGATTGGAATGGGTTTTGCTAACAAAAACCTTCTAGTAATTGTCAACTCCGTAGACAGTCGCGTAACAGAATTTTTTTATTTTTTTATGATAATAAAAATATAATTTTATTATTTTAATAGTTATTTTTATAAATTTTAAAAGATAATTTTTATAATTTTTAGTAAGTTAAATTATAATTTTATTTTACTATTTTAAAATTTTATAAATTATAGAACATATAAAATAAAATTTTACAGGAGTCACTCTACTAAACTCTGCCAGATGTATTTTTTTCTCCGATTCTAATATTTAAATGCAGAAACAACACAGAGAGAGAAGGGGAGGGATGGCTGTGGGGAGGAGGCAAATTTTATTTTATTTTATTTAATATTAATATTAATATTAATATTAATATAAAATTTAAACTTATTATTATATTTTTTAAAAATTATTTATTTTTACATAATTTAAAATTTTATATATTTTTTAGCTTTATTATTATATATATATTTTTAAAGTATTTATGTATTTTTATATAGTTCTTTGAATTTTTTAGAATTAAAATCAAATTAAGATTATTTGTAAATTTTGAGGTTAATTTTTTAAAATTATAACTAAATTAATATAACATGTAAAAATTAATGGCTAAATTTGTTATTATATCAATTTTTTTAACTGTCACATCTGCTTGTTGTCTGTGATTTTAACGGGAGTGATCAAAATAAAAATACTATGTAACGTGAGTGCTTAAATTGTAAATTTTTTAAGTGCCTAAAATAATTTTTTTTTATAATTGTGTTACTATCCACATAATTTATTTTAAAATTAAAAAAAAAAAATCAGCTGTCATGAAGTATGGTGCGTGTGAGTGGCATGGGTATCTTCTTATCGTATATATGAATACTAATTATTGTATGTTAATAAAAATATAATTTAAGAAATTTTATAAATGAAATTTTTGGAAATGTTGATTAATAATAACTCTTTTTAAAAAGATAACTTCTCGTCAAATTGGATTTGTTTGAAGTCATCACCTTCTTTTCAATTTTAAGGATTGTCTATAGCTAATCTATTACTCTTACTACCACCGCTTTTTGCTTTCATAATTTAGAAAACCTAAAATTTTATACCATTCTAATTCGGGTAATATTTTGTACAGATGTAAATTTTAACTTTACACGTGAGATGACATTTTTTTCACATATTCTATTCATTTATTAATTTTTTAAATATAATTTAAAGACAAGTGAAAAATTTTAATTTATATTAAATAATTATCCTTCTAATCAATCACATTAGTTAACGCAATAAATTATCAATTATTTAGTACACGTACATATCTTGATCCGAAACCAGCAAACTCTGTAAGGCTTTGAACTTCTTCCGTGAAATGATCGTATCTTTACTAAACTTGATTACGGTTCGGGTCATTAGTTCAGTTTTGAAAATTCACTCGAAAAGTGAGAGTGTTTAAACAAAAATATAAGTTCGAAAAATGAGTTTAGACAAAAAAATAAGACCTGTTTTTTAAATGGGCCGAGCCTCAGGTAAGTTTTTTTCGCCCAAGCTCGGCCCGAATGTGCCTAGTTTTATTTTTTATTTTTTTTTTGCTTTCCTATCATTTTGTTGTTGTTTTGTTGTTATTTTGCTATTATATTGTTACTATTTGGTTGTTATTGTTTGAATATTGTATAATTCTTGTTTTGTTAATTTTATTACTATTTTAGAGACATTTACTTGTTAAGTTATAACCATTTTAATGTTATTTAAGTATAAAACCTTTTTTAAATGTATTTGCAACCAGTTAGGAAACATTTATTTTAATGTTTTTAGTGCATTTGATGTATTATATTTTTTAAATTTGTTTTTATATAAAATAATAATATAAAAAATTTTAATATGGCGGACTGGGTCGAGTTCGAGTTTAGCATTTTTTATCTAGGTCAGAATTGAGAAAAATTTTAGACCTATTTTTCAAACCAAGCCTAGGCTTAAAAAACGAGCCTAAAATTTTGCATCGCCCGACCCATGATCAAAGCCTAATCTTGAGCTATAAAGTTACAAATTAGGAGCATGTTTGGTTGGATGGAATAGCCTATGAATTCCAACTCTATTCAACGGGCCCACTATAAACTGTTGTTTGGTTTAAGGTAATAGCCTATTACGGGCCAAATGGAATTAACCTTTACTACTGGACAAATTGTAATAACAATTCAGGGGTTGGAGGGTCTGAATGACTATTCAAAACCACCCGTAAAAACATTTTTCCTTTTTTGGATCAACATAGCGCTCCTCTTTTCTTCATTGTTTTCACTTTCACTTCAGATTTCTTCCTCAACATTTCTTGAATATCCAACATTTTTCCTTTTTCTCCCATTCACTATTTATTAGCCCAAACTTTCCCTTCTTCCTTTAACATGGTGGTTTCATACAATTTTTATTTTCTTTTAAATCCCCCTTTCTCTCAACATAAATAGCTGGTGAAAATTTTATGCTTTGTGTGGCTATGATTAAAAAGCTTATTCATGTGTATACCAACATGCAAAGTGAAAGGCACATTGAGAGATAGTTGCAAGCAAGCATTGCTTGGGTAGCCGCTATTTCTAACCAAATGACACAATAGGACAGGGTGTTTAACTTTTTCATACATTTCTTGAACAAATGTTGGCAAATTGGTCTTTGTTTTTATGCTCTATTCTTGGCAATCTTACCTGTTTAGATTTAACCTTAAATATCCAAAATTGATCCCTTTTGAACAACACATATGTATATATAATAAACAGGCGTTTGCAATTGCAAGTTCTTTCACGGGTGTAAATACAAAAAGAAACCACAGCAGCAAAATAGCATGTAATTGGATAGAAAAACAATTAAAAAGTTGGTCTCACACTTGGTTTACACTTTTGTGTCATGTTTCTTTACATGGGGAATTTGTATATAATTTTTAAAATATTTGTTGCTTTAAGGGAACTTAATATAAATGTTTTGACTATGCAAAATCTTAATTTTATGTCTATCTTAGGATGAACATTTTTAATTTCACTTGTCCCTATGTTCTGCTTGTTGTGTTTCCATATAAAAAAAGTTTTGGTTGATTAGTCTGGCAAAAGAGGATCATAGACTTTGCAAGAGTCTCCGAGCTTCCCATGTACTCTTTTTCCAAGGATTGTTGTAGCTTACTTTAGTGCTAAATCTTCTGTATTTGGACTTCTAAGAGGAAAAATATAAGGTTAATTTTTTGTCATCACACCTGTTTGGGGCTTGTTTGGTTTTATGTGAATGCATTTGATGAATTTATTATAGTGTTTGAGGTGGTATGTTTGGCAACGACCTCTTACCAATTGGAGCCTTTTTCAGCTTCTGTACCATTACCAATTGTGGCAGTTGTATATTGTGTTCTCTTCAACTTTGTCTCTTCTGTTGGTCTTAGCTTTCTCTAGTTCTGTAACTTGAATAGTTTCAAAACAAAATTCATATTAGGCTTCCTTGAAATATCCATGTCTGACATTTTCCAACACATGTCATCCTAGGTATAAATAGAGATATGATGCTCCAAATTGAACAATTTGCAATAAATTAATCACTCTCTGTTTATTAGCAACTGAACAATTTTCTTTCCTAATGAAATGCAATTCAGTGACAAAGAGGTTATGATCTTCATGTCTCATACAATAGTTGCTGCTTTGGTTGTTTTATTCTTTGATTTAACACTTTTTCGATAAAATGATGAAAGTAAAAAGGACATTGGATTGAACTGGTGGGAAAAGTTTTGCTTTTACAAATCAAATATTAGGAATGATGAATTCTATGCACTACCCTTTAGACTTAACAAGCTTTTCCAATCAATTTAACCTTTTGAAAAATAAATATTTACTGTGAAAATTTATTTGCTTTCCAATTCCATTACTTAAGTTAGATTTATCTTCCTAATTTTCCTTTTCATCTTACATCTTTATTCAAAAAGCTGTTTTTGAGTCACCTTGGCTAATCTAATAGCAACTTTTATCTCATGTTACACTCTTTCTTATTTTTCCTTTATCTATCTGTGGTTCTTTTCTTACTGTCAAGTCCCAGTCTTGTTTTAAGCTAAACATATTAAATGGGATGAATTTTTTAAAAATTTCATATAATATATGTATATTTCTGCAGAACTGGAAACTATGTAATTTGGATGTGGATGTATTAAATGGGTATTTTAAAAAAAAAAATTATTAAACATCAGTCATCAATTAATCAAATCCACAAAAACACATTCTTTTCTTTTCTTTCTTTTTTTTTTCTTTTTTGGGTGATTGATAAAGAAATGAATTTCAAGTTTTTTACTTGCAAACATAGTTGTAACTTCTATTTTGTGCTTTGTAAAGATTCTTAATATGTATTGTTCATTTTTCTTTGACAGATTGTTATTGCTTCCTCTTCTTCTTTGGCTTGTTTGATTGCTTCCTCCACCCACAGTTGAGCACATTGTATTCATTGAATCACTGTAAGTTCTTTGGTAATTAAATTCTTTGATTTTGTTTTACTGTTATTGAAATTAGTATTGGAGAAATGTGACTCTTTTACTATGATTTGAAGATATGTAACACTTTAATATCTTGCAGCAATAGCTCATCTGCCTTTAATAGTATAAAGTAAGAGGCGTAAAAGAATTGGTCTTGCATTGACAATATGGTTGCAAATGTGTACAGTTGCGAGTTGGTTCTTAGTTATATTGGGTGCCATCCATAGCCTACATACTTATAGACCAAGGATTAGATCCTATATTTTAGATTTTAATGCAAAACGAGATTATGTGAAAAGACTTGTGTCGAAACCATTTTTTTCTGTTTGAAAAATAGGGTCGACTTTAAAAACGAAAATGGAGTCGCCGCCAATCTTTTTTTGAGGTGTGATCGGGTCACCTTGAGATTGGTTGTTAAAACATTTTGATTTATTTAAATGATGATCAAGCCTAATCTCGAGCTATAAAGTTACAAATTAGGAGCATGTTTGGTTGGATGGAATAGCCTATGAATTCCAACTCTATTCAATGGGCCCACTATAAATTGTTGTTTGGTTTAAGGTAATAGCCTACTATGGGCCAAATGGAATTAACCTCTACTACTGGACAGATTGTAATAACAATTCAGGGTTGGGAGGTCTAAAAGACTATTCAAAACCACCAGTAAAAATAGTGCTCCTCTTTTCTTCATCATTTTCACTTTCACTTCAGATTTCTTCCTCAACATTTCTTGAATATCCTAAATTTTTCCTTTTTCTCCTATTCACTATTTATTAGCTCAAACTTTCCCTTCTTCCTTTAACATGGTGGTTTCATATAATTTTTATTTTCTTTTAAATCCCCCTTTCTCTCATCATATATAGCTGGTGAAAATTTATGCTTTTTGTGGCTATGATTAAAAAGCTTATTCATGTGTATACCAACATGCAAAGCGAAAGGCACTTTGAGAGATAGTTGCAAGCAAGCATTGCTTGGGTGTTTAACTTTTTCATACAGTTCTTGAGCAAATGTTAGCAAGTTAGTCTTTGTTTTTATGCTCTATTCTTGGCAATCTTACCTGTTTAGATTTAAACCTTAAATATCCAAAAACAGATCCCTTTTGAACAATACATATGTATATAATAAACAGGCGTTTGCAATTGCAAGTTCTTTCACGGGTGCAAACACAAAAAGAAACCACAGCAGCAAAATAGCATGTAATTGGATAGAAAAACATTTAAAAAGTTGGTATCGCACTTGGTTTACACTTTTGTGTCATGTTTCTTTATATGGGGAATTTGTATATAATTTTTAAAATATTTTTTGCTTTAAGGGAACTTAATATAAATGTTTTGACTATGCAAAATCTTAATTTTATGTCTATCTTAGGATGAACATTTTTAATTTCACTTGTCCCTATGTTCTGCTTGTTGTGTTTCCATACAAAAAAAGTTTTGGTTGATTAGTCTGGCAAAAGAGGATCATAGACTTTGCAAGAGTCTCCAAGCTTCCTATATACTCTTTTTCCAAGGATTGTTGTAGCTTACTTTAGTGCTAAATCTTCTGTATTTGGACTTCTAAGAGAAATAATATAAGGTTAATTTTTTGTCATCACACCCGTTTGGGGCTTGTTTGGTTTTATGTGAATGCATTTGATGAATTTATTATAGTGTTTGAGGTGGTATGTTTGGCAATGGGCTCTTACCAATTGGAGTCTTTTTTAGCTTCTGTACCATTACCAATTGTGGCAGCTGTATATTGTGTTCTCTTCAGCTTTGTCTCTTCTGCTAGTCTTAGCTCTCTCTAGCTCTGTAACTTGAACAGTTTCAAAACAAAATTCATATTAGGCTTCCTTGAAATATCCATGTCTGACATTTTCCAACACATGTCAGCCTAGGTATAAATAGAGATATGATGCTCCAAATTGAACAATTTGCAATAAACTAATCACTCTCTGTTTATTAGCAACTGAACAATTTTCTTTCCTAATGAAATGCAATTCAGTAACAAAGAAGTTATGATCTTCATGTCTCATACAACAGTTGCTGCTTTGGTTGTTTTATTCTTTGGTTTAACACTTTTTCGATAAAATGATGAAAGCAGAAAGGACATTGGATTGAACTGGTGGGAAAAGTTTTGCTTTTACAAATCAAATATTAGGAATGATGAATTCTATGCACTACCCTTTAGACTTAACAAGCTTTTCCAATCAATTTAACCTTTTGAAAAATAAATATTTACTGTGAAAATTTATTTGCTTTCCAATTCCATTACTTAAGTTAGATTTATCTTCCTAATTTTCCTTTTCATCCTACATCTTTATTCAAGAAGCTATTTTTGAGTCAGCTTGGCTAATCTAATAGCTGCTTTTATCTCATGTTACACTCTCTCTTATTTTTCATTTATCTATCTGTGGTTCTTTTCTTACTGTCAAGTCCCAGTCTTGTTTTAAGCTAAACATATTAAATGGGATGAATTTTTAAAAAATTTCATATAATATATTTATATTTCTGTAGAACTGGAAACTATGTAATTTGGATGTGGATGTATTAAATGGGTATTTTTTTTAAAAAAAATTATTAAACATCAGTCATCAATTAATCAAATCCACAAAAACACATTCTTTTCTTTTCTTTCTTTTTTTTTTTCTTTTTTGGGTGATTGATAAAGAAATGAATTTCAAGTTTTTTACCTGCAAACATAGTTGTAACTTCTACTTTGTGCTTTGTAAAGATTCTTAATATGTATTGTTCATTTTTCTTTGACAGATTGTTATTGCTTCCTCTTCTTCTTTGGCTTGTTTGATTGCTTCCTCCACCTACAGTTGAGCACATTGTATTCATTGAATTACTGTAAGTTCTTTGGTAATTAAATTCTTTGATTTTGTTTTACTGTTATTGAAATTAGTATTGGAGAAATGTGACTCTTTTACTATGATTTGAAGATATGTAACACTTTAATATCTTGCAGTAATAGCTCATCTGCCTTTAATAGTATAAAGTAAGAGGCATAAAAGAATTGGTCTTGCACTGACAATATGGTTGCAAATGTGTACAGTTGGTTCTTATTTACATTGGGTGTCATCCATAGCTTACATACTTATAGACCAAGGATTAGATCCTATATTTTAGATTTTTATGCAAAACGAGATTATGTGAAAAAACTTGTGTCGAAACCATTTTTTTCTATTTGAAAAATAGGGTCAACTTTAAAAATGAAAATGGAGTCGCCACCAATCTTTTTTTGAGGTCTGATCGGGTCACCTTGAGATTGATCGTTAAAACATTTTGATTTATTTAAACGATGATTTTGGCCTACAAAATTCGAGAAAACGAGTTCGGGAGTCGGTTACGCACGAAGAAGGATTAGCACCCTCGTAACGCCCAAAATTGGTACCGAATTGATTGATTAACGTCTTAATGTCAAAAATTTGAAAAGATTGTAAAATACAAACCTCTTCATTTTAAAAACTTGAATAAATTAAACAGGATGCCGAGACCCACTTATTTTGAAGGAATAAAATATTATACCCAATGAGTTAGGATACGACAATTCGGATCCTCGAAACTAAGCTTGTCTTTTGCCATTGAAAACTCGTACATTAAAATTTAAGAAAGATATTCGGTTATCTGGGTCAAATGAAAAATTGGAACCCAGTAAGTTAGGTCACAATTTCTCAAAATTCTAAATACAGAATATTGCCTTTGCTTTTAGAAATCCTTATCTCGAGATAATAAAATGTCATATTCAGTGAGTTAGAACACAACATTTTTGAATTCCCGAGAATAAGACTTTATTTAACCTAAATGTTTTGGTTTAAAAATAATTGGTTCTTTAGACTCGATGAGAAAAATCGAAACCCAATAAGTTAGGGTACAATTCCTTTCGAATATTAGAACGCGGAGTATTTGCTTATTTCAAAAATTTGAATGCATCGGATAAAATGTAATATGATTGTAATAAAATGAAAAATGAATTATAATGCCAATATGCATAAAAGAATAATAACGAGTGTGGTAATATAAATAACAATAATAAATGCAAAAACAACATAAAATAAAATAAAAGCTAAACCCAACAATCTATGTAAAATAATAGGTAAAAGTTAAAAATAAATAAATAAATAAACAAATAAACAAAATAAGAGAAAATAATAATAAAAATATAATAAAAGCTAATGGTAAATCAATAAAGGAGAAAAAAATAAATACAATGTACAATGGTTTAAAGATAATAAAATAATAATAGTAACAAAGAAAAACAATAATAATAATAAATTATAATGAAAATATGTTAATAAACAAATAATAATAGTAAAAATAAATAAATAAGCGTAATAATAATAGTAGTGAAAAATAATAATAATAATAATAATAATAATAATAATAAGGAAAGTAATAATAATAAATACAATTATAGTAATAATAATATCAATAATAATAATAGTGGTAGTAAAAAAATAATAATAATAATAGTAATAATAATAATAACGATAATATTTATAATAATTAATAATAACATTATTAAATTAAGGATAAAATAGTAAAAATAACAAAAGAAATAAAAAGAAGGACTAAATTAAACAAAAAACGGAAGTCTGGGGAAAAATCAGAAAAAAAAGAAAAAAAGGACTCAATTAGAACGCGCACCATAAATGAGGGACTGATCGGGCAATTTTGCCTTTTCCCCAAAACGACACCGTTCAAATAAGGGCCCAATTGAAATCGCAATAAATTATAGGGCCAAATTAGAAAACAAAGAGGACTTAATTACAAAGTAATAAAAAAGTGGAAGGACCAAACTGGTAATTATACCAGTTTTAAAAAACGCGCGGATCCTCCTCGGGTTGGGTCAACGTTCGGATCCTGAGGGGGGAAAACGACGTCGTTTAGGGGCTATTGAAGTCAACCCTAAAACGTCACCGTTTTATGTGCTTATATAAACTATTTTTTTAAAACATTTTCATTCTTCTCTTTTCTTTTAAAAAAAAAAACACAGAAAGCTCTCTCCTCTCTTTCGACGATTTCCAGCTAGGAGTCACATCATCGGCCGGCCATCATGCATTGTGAATTTGCGTAAGTCGCCACCGTGGAACTCTAGAAAGTAATCTTTTTTTTTCGTTTTTTAAATATTTTAATACTTATATATATAGTTTAAAAAAATATATAAAAATCTTTATATATATATGTAATGGCATTTTCACAAAGAAGAAAAAATGTAAAGAAAAGAAAATAATAGAACCTTGCTGATTTTTTTGCTTTTCTATTGATTCTGTGCTTTTTGAAAAAATGTAGAGAGTACAAATTTGCTTCGGCCTTTGTTTTTATAGCCAAATTTTTAAGAATAAAATAAAAAATAAATAAAAAACCCTCTCCATTTCTATTATCTTGCTAGCCATCTTTGTTATTCTTTACTAGCCCTTTTTTTTTGCTGCTGTTTTGCTCCCTTGTTTGCAGGCGAAACCGGAGGCGCACGTGTGGGGTGACGTGGAGTTGCTGGAGGTTGTGGTGCATGGGTGAGGGAAGGCTGATGAAGACTCTAGAAACCTCTAGGGTTTCTAAAACCCTAACCTGTTTTGGGTTATTCGGGCTTGTTTTGGGTTTAGTATTTGGGCTCGGGTTTGATTTGTTGGATTTAGTTTATTGGGTTTGTAATAAATAAATAAAAAGGACTGTTATTAGACTTTATTAATATTTGAGGTTTTTTATTTTATTATTTTTTTGGTTTTTCAATTTTTGTGTTTTGTTTTTTGGTTTAAATCGGCCCCGGGCGAAAATGGGCTCTTACATCTACCCCTCTTTGCTCATTGTCGTGTAACGAGAATAGATCAAAGACTTCAAAAAAGACCATTTTTGTCCTGTCTTCGAATCTTTGACTTCTTTCGGTGTTTTTCTTCTTCGAGTAGCTTCATTCCATCCCACTGCATCTTCAGGGGTATGAGAATTAGCGCTTCAATCCAATTCAAGGAAATTAGACTTGTAGCTTCAATCTGCTTCGCCGCAACTTCAGGGAGATAAGATTTTCTATCTTCAGTCTGCTTCGCTACAACTTCAGGGAGATAAGGTTTGGTAAATTTGATTTGACTTACTGTAACTTCAGAGGTATAGGATTTATAGCTTTAATCTTTTCCACTGCAACTTCAGGGAAATAAGACTTGTGGCTTCAATCTGCTCCACTGTAACTTCAGGGAGATGAGGTTGATGGCGTCAATTTACTCCACTGCAACTTCAGGAAGATAAGATCCGCCGTAATTTGTAGCTTTAATCTGTTTCACTGCAACGCTAGGGAAATAGGATTCGCTGTTTTCAATCTGTTCCACTGCAACTTTAGGGAGATGAGGTTGATGGTTTCAATTTACTCCACTGCAACTTCAAGAAGATAAGATCTGCCATAATATATAGCTTTAATCTGTTCCACTGCAACGCCAAGGAAATAAGATTCGTTGTCTTCAATCTGCTCCGCTGCAACTTCAGGGAGATGAGGTTGATGACTTCAATTTACTCCACTGCAACTTCAGGAAGATAAGATTCACCATAATATGTAGATTTAATCTGTTCCATTGCAACGCTAAGGAAATAAGATTTATTGTCTTCAATCTACTCCGCTGCAACTTCAGGGAGATGAGGTTGATGGCTTCAATTTACTCCACTGCAACTTCAGAAAGATAAGATCCGCTGTAATTTGTAGCTTCAATCTGTTCCACTACAACGCCAGGGAAATAAGATTTGCTGTCTTCAGTCTACTCTGCTGCAACTTCAGGGAGATAAGGTTGGTGGCTTTAATTTGCTTCACTGCAACTTCAGGAAGATAAGATCTGCCATAATCTGTAGCTTCAATCTGTCCCACTGCAACGATAGGGAAATAAGATTTGTTGTCTTCAGTCTGCTCAGCTATAACTTTAGGGAGATAAGGCTGGTGGCTTCAATCTGCTTCACTGCAACTTTAGGAAGATAAGATCCGCCGTAATCTGTAGCTTTAATCTGTTCCACTGCAACGCCAGAGAAATAAGATTTGCTATCTTTAGTCTGCTCCGCTGTAACTTTAGGGAGATAAGGTTGGTGGCTTCAATCTGCATCACTGCAACTTCAGGAAGATAAGATCCGCCATGGTGGATTTCATCCGACCTACTGCAACTTCAGACGTATAGGCCTTGTGGATTTGTAGCTTTAATCCGTTCCACTACAACTTCAGGGGAATAAGATTCACTATCTTGACTTCAATCCATCCCACTGCAACTTCAGGGGTATGAGATTTGTGGATTCACCAATCTTGTTACACCGTCCTCTTGGGAACATGACCTGTAGAATCGATTTATGGACTTATGCTTATGTATGATGATTAGGATGCAATAATCAGAATGCATCGAATGCTCCTAACTAAAGGTATTATGGATGATATTTACATGAATGCAAAATGTCATGAGAATAATCCTTTTTTAAATGCATAATGATTGGGATACAATGATCAGAATGAATCAAATGCTCCTAACTAAATGTGTTTTGCATGAATGCAGAATGTCATGAGAATGATCCTTTTTTAAATGCATAATGATTAGGATACAATGATCAGAATGAATCAAATGCTCCTAACTAAATGTGTTTTGCATGAATGCAGAATGTCATGAGAATGATCCCTTTTTTAATGCTTAGGGTTGTCATTGCTTGTTGTTCTTCAAGGTTGTATCACTGGCATAATATCCTGTCTTTTTGTTCAACCGACATTTTTGACAGAAAGTCTGAAAAAATGGTTACTGTTTAGAGTTTCCTTGTCAAATTTTTCCAACCCTTAGGCTTGATGAGTTCTAAATAAAAGTCCTGTTTCAGGTTCTCGTATTATTTAGAAGTTTCCAAAGTATATGCAAAACTCCTTTTGTGAAAGTATTATTAGTCCATTAATCATTACTTCAATACAAAATGCTTGAAAATGATCATAATGATGAACAAAACTAAAATTTATCAGAAATGGAATCTGAAAAGAATAGGTCAATTAAAGAAAACAAATATTGCTAGAATACAAAATAATGAGGGGAAAAGATAGGTGCCCCAGATATCACAGCTTGAGCTTCTCTGTACGGACTTTTTGAAGACCATTTTAAGCTCAATATGTGTTTAGGAGATCAAGAGTGCTCTGTTGATGCCCCAAGACGTAACATCTCTCATTCTTTATAATTCAGGTATAGCAAGATCATTGCATGCCCCATCTTTGATCATAATTTGAGCCTCCCTTTTCAGGTTTTCGACTCAAAGCCCCTTTGGTCTCAAGGCGCCCTTTGCGGGTTTTCACCTTAGCCTCTCCATTTTTTTTTTAGAGAATGTCTCAAAGTGCCCTTTGCGGGTTTTCACTTTGGCCTCTTTCCTTTTCAAGTATAGTACTTCTCGACTGAATCCGAATTTACAGGATTGGGCAAGTTTTTCCCATCCATTTCGGTCAAATTTAGTGCTCCTCTGGAGAAAGCCTTTTTTACCACATAAGGTCCTTCCCAATTTGGCATCCATTTCCCTTTGAAATCTTTTTGAATGGGAATGATCTTTTTCAAAACTAAGTCCCCCTCGTAAAATTCTCTTGGGCGAACTTTTTTGTCATAAGCTCGCATCATTCGTTTTTGGTACATCTGACCATGACGAATAGCCCTTAGCCTCTTTTCCTCAATCAAGTTCAACTGATCATATTGAGACTGAATCCATTCTACTTCATCTAACTTTAGCTCTGACAAAACTCGAAGGGAAGGTATCTCTACTTCAATGGGTAAAACCGCCTCCATATCATAAACCAATGAGAAAGGCGTTGCCCCGGTGGAAGTTCTGATAGACGTTCGATAAGCATAGAGATTAAAAGGTAACTTCTCGTGCCAATCTTTGTAAGTTTTAGCCATTTTCCCCACAATCTTCTTAATGTTTTTATTGGCTGATTCCACTGTACCATTCATTTTTGGACAATACGGGGATGAATTGGGGTGTCTGATCTTGAATTGACTGCAAGCCTTCGTGATCGTGCTGTTGTTCAAGTTTAATGCATTGTCAGATATGATCCTCTCAGGCATTCCGTATCGACATATGATTTCCCTTTTTAAGAATCTACTGACTGCCGACTTGGTAACATTGACATATGAAGTAGTCTCTACCCACTTGGTGAAATAGCCGATGACTACAAAGATGAATCGATGCCCATTTGAAGCTTTTGGAGAGATTGGCCCGATGGCATCCATGCCCCACATAGAGAAAGGCCATGGGGAAGTCATAACATGCAAATGTGAAAGAGGTACATGAATTTTGTCTCCATAAATTTGGCATTTGTGACATCTCTTAGCATAATTGATGTAGTCTCCTTCCATGGTAGACCAATAGTACCCGAATCTCATAATTTGTCTAGCCATTGTGAAACCATTAGCATGCATTCTACAAACACCCTCGTGGATTTCTTCCAGAATTTTCTTAGCTTCAACAGCATCCACACATCTCAATAGTACCTGATCCTTTCTTCTTTTTTACAGGATCTCTCCGTCTAAGACATAGTTACAGGCTAGTCTTCTCAACATTCTTTTATTGTTCTCGGTTGCTTGATCAGGATATTTACGATTTCTATATCGTGGTACCAGGGGTAGTCATCTCTTTCTTCTTTCTCCACGTTGTAACAATGAGCTGGGGCCACGTAAATACTCATTTGAATGTGTTTTACATCCTCTTGTTTGCTCACTTTGATCATAGAAGCCAGAGTAGCCAAGGCATCTGCCATCTGGTTTTCGTCTCGCGAGAGATAATTAAAAGTAATATCATCAAACTCTTCAATTAACCCTAGAACTATCCTTCGATAATTGATCAATTTGGGGTCTCTTGTCTCTCATTCACCTTTCAGTTGGTAAATCACCAGTGTAGAATCTCCATACACTTCCAGCGCTCTAATTTTGTGTTCTATGGCAGCACGGAGTTCCATGATACATGCTTCATATTCTGCCATGTTATTTGTATAATCAAAATCCAATTTGCATGTGAATGGATAATGATCTCCACTTGGGGATACCAAAACTGCCCCAATTTCATTACCTACAGCATTTGATGCTCCGTCAAAGTTTAATTTCCAAAGGTGATATTTTGTAGTGTCTTCTTCAGTAACTACCACATACATTAGTTCTTCATTGGGGAAGTCAAAGTTTAGAGGCTCATACTCTTCTAGAGCTCTGCTGGGCAGAAAATCTGTTACTGCGTTTCCTTTCACGGTTTTTTGGCTCACATAAACTATGTCAAATTCAGAAAGCAGAATTTGTCATCTAGCCATCCTTCCATTCAAAGCAGTTGACTCCATCATATATTTCAGAGGGTCCAACTTTGAGATTAGCCTTGCTGTGTGGTACAACATGTATTGCCTGTCCAAATCAAGGCACAACACAATTTCTCAATTAGTGAACATCTCATTTTACACCCAGTGAATTTCTTACTGAGGTAGTATATCGCCTTTTCTCTTCTTCCCGAATTGTCGTGTTGGCCCAGCACACATCCCATAGAGTTATTAAATACTGTCAAATACAGTATTAATGGCCTATCTAGGCAGGGAGGTGACAATACTAGAGGACTTGACAAGTACTGTTTGACCTTATCAAAAGCTTTATGGCATTCATCATCCCACACGCCTAGATTCTGTTTCTTTAGAAGACAAAATATGGGATCACATTTCTCAGTTAATTGTGAAATGAACCGAGTAATGTAATTTAAGCTTCCCAGGAAACCTCGAACTTCTTTTTGAGTGTGCAGCGGAGGCAATTCTTGTATAGCCCAAACCTTGTCTGAGTCAATCTCAATTCCCTTTTCACTGACTACGAAGCCCAACAATTTTCCCGATCTAGCTCCAAAAGTACATTTTGTTGGATTGAGCTTCAATTGGAATTTCTTCAGTCTCAAGAATAACTTCCTCAAAACTTGGATATATTCCATTTCTGTTCGAGACTTTGCGATCATATCATCAACATAAACTTCGATTTCTTTATGCATCATATCATGGAACAAGGTTACCATGGCCCTTTGATATGTCGCTCCTACATTCTTCAGCCCAAATGGCATCACTTTATCACAAAATGTACCCTACAAGGTTATGAAGGTAGTCTTTTCCATGTCTTTAGGATGCATTTTTATCTAATTGTATGCCGAGAAGCCATCCATAAAGGAAACAACGAATAACCTGTCGTATTGTCTACTAAAGTATCAATGTGAGGCAAGGGGAAATTGTCTTTCAGGCTGGCCTTATTCAAGTCTCTATAATCTATACACATCCGTACCTTCCCATCTTTCTTAGGGACAGGCACAATTTTGGGTACCCATTTTGAGTATTTAACTTCTTGCAAGAATCCGACATTGAACTATTTTTTGACTTCTTCTTTTATTGTCAGCACAATGTCAGGCCTTATTCTTCAGAGCTTCTGCGAAACTGGCTTGCAATCCTCTTTTATGGGAAGGCAGTGTACAACAATGTCAGTGCTTAACCTGGGCATATCTTGGTATGACCACGCGAAGATATCGTTGAATTCTTGAAGTAACTCTACGAGGTCTCGCTTCGTGTCTTTAGTTATGCACGTTTCAATTTTCACTACCTTGCCTTTTTCCAAGGTCACAATCTTCACTGTCTCTTCATGAGGTAGAATTTGTTTTTCCTCCTGTTTTACCATTCTTAACAAGTCCAGAGATAAGCCACAGTCTATGTTATCTTTAAAGTTTTGGGATTCCTCTAATCACATATCTTGCTCAAAAAAGGGTTCTAATTTCGTAGCAGCGTTACTCATGTCGTTGATATCTGGGGACCTGTTATAGGTACAAAGAAATATACAAAGAACGAATGAATCTAAGAATAATTATTTGTATGGTATGATTATGGATGTCATGAAAGAATGATTTGGAAAAAGATCCAAGGAATGAAAGAGTCTATCATAATTATTTGGATAGAAAGAATGAAAGAATCGAAAAGAATGAGAGGATATTTATTCAAAACAATCTCAAATATGTATTTCATAATGATGTTTTGACATAAGCCTTTTCACAAAGGAATTCTTATTGCTTCTAGGCTGAAAGCAACAAGTGTGTTTTGAACATTACACTGTGTAAGCTCTAAAAACTATAGGAATTTCTTCTTCAGTCCAATTATTCAAAACACTCCCAGGTTCATAAGGGCGAATATCTGACGAGGTCCCCCCTTCAGTGGTTTCTTCATGTATGGCATTGATGTGAACATTTCCCGACATTTCTTCCGGGCCTTTGACCTCTTCAAAGAATTCCAACTCTTTTGATTAATTAGGGTTTTTTCTTTTTTTGAATTTTATTGTACATGATGCAATGCAATGCTAATGCATGAATGCAAAAAGAGGCATCGATTCTGATTCAATTTCATTTAGAAAACTTTACTAGAGAACAAAATTCTTTACATAAAACAGATTATAAATATACGGACAGCCGCATTATCTTCCACTTTATCAAGAAATTCGCACTCCATGACAAACTCCCTAATTTAGTAATCGAATGTGAATCGACACTCTTCAAATATGAAAAGACATGCAATGAATCATAACCAAAACAAAGTGAAATACGTTAGTACAAAGTAAAAGCAAGCAAGAAAGAAACAAATAGAGCACCTATTCGGGTGACCACTAAGGTTTGTCGGGGAACTATCTAGGGTGGGCTCCTAGGGTCTTCTACGTGCAGTTTGGTTCTAAAGTTGAGGTACCTGAACCAGGAGATTTCTCGATCTTCACCCCTTATATGCTCATACCGACTGAGTTCAGTTCAGGGGAATACATTTCCCTATGGTTGCACGGAGATGAAAATCTCATGAAGACATAGGTACGGATGTATCCCAAAAGTGATTCACTATCTTGCACGGAGGTGAAAACCCCACGAAGGAGTAGCTTCTCACTCCCACTTAAAAAGGTAAGACCAAACGGTCCTTATGCAATATGATGTGAAAATATTCTACGAGACTCAACTCACAGCAATCATATAACACAAACAAATCCAATCAAAGGATCATAATTTTTCAAATCATATTTTCAATTTTTGACAACAAGACAGAAAATAATCATTTTTACGGCCTGACTCTCTTATTTTCCTTAGTGGAGTCGCCAAGCTGTCGAAACCATTTTTTCTGTTTGAAAAACGGGGTCGACTTTAAAAACGAAAATGGAGTCTCCACCAATCTTTTTTTGAGGTGTGATCGGGTCACCTTGAGATTGATCGTAAAAACATTTTAATTTATTAAAACGATGATTTTGGCCTACAAAATTTGAGAAAACGGGTTCGGGAGTCAGTTACGTACGAGGAAGGATTAGCACCCTCATAACGCCCAAAATTGGTACCGAATTGATTGATTAATGTCTTAATGTCAAAAATTTGAAAATATTTTAAAATACAATCCTCTTCATTTTAAAAACTTGAATAAATTAAACTAGATGCCGAGACCAGCTTATCTCGAAAGAATAAAATATCATACCCAGTGAGTTAGGATACGACATTTTGAATCCTCGAAACTAAGCTTGTCTTTTGCCATTTAAAACTCGTACATTTAAATTTAAGAAAGATATTCGGTTATTTGGGTCAAATGAAAAATCGGAACCCAGTAAGTTAGGGCACAATTTCTCAAAATTCCAAATACCTTTATCGCAAGATAACAAAATGTCATATTCAGTGAATTAGAACACAATATTTTTGAATTCCCGAGAATAAGCTTTTATTTAACCTAAATGTTTTGGTTTAAAAATAATTGGTTCTTTAGACTCGATGAGAAAAATCGAAACCCAGTAAGTTAGGGTACGATTCCTTTCGAATCTTAGAGCGTGGAGTATTTGCTTATTTCAAAAATTTGAATGCATTGGATAAAATGTAATATGATTGTAATAAATGGAAAATAAATTATAATGCCAAAATGCATAATAGAATAAAAACGAGTGCGGTAATATAAATAACAATAATAAAGGTAAAAATAACATAAAATAAAACAAAAGCTAAAACAAACAATCTATGTAAAATAATAGGTAAAAGTTAAAAATAAATAAATAAATAAATAAACAGATAAACAAAATAAGAGAAAATAATAATAAAATAATAATAAAATCTAATGATAAATCAATAAAGAAGAAAAAAATAAATACTATGTACAATAGTTTAAAGATAATAAAATAATAATAGTAACAAAGAAAAACAATAATAATAATAAATTATAATGAAAATATGTTAATAAACAAATAATAATAGTAAAAATAAATAAATAAGAGTAATAATAATCATAATAATAATAATAGTGAAAATAATAATAATAATAGTAAAAATAAAAATAAAAATAATATTAGTAATAATAAAAATAATAGTAATAGTAATAATAGCAATAATAATAAATACAATTATAGTAATAATAATATCAATAATAATAATAGTGGTAGTAAAATAATAATAATAATAATAGAAACAATAATAATAACGATAATATTTATAATAATTAATAATAACATTATTAAATTAATGATAAAATAGTAAAATAACAAAAAAATAAAAAGAAGGACTAAATTAAACTAAAAACGGAAGTCTGGGGAAAAATTAGAAATAAAAAGAAAAAATGATTCAATTAGAACACGCACCATAAATGAGGGACTGATCGGGCAATTTTGCCTTTTCCCCAAATCGATGCCGTTCAAATAAGGGCCCAATTGAAATCGCAATAAATTATAGGGCCAAATTAGAAAATAAAAAGGACTTAATTACAAAGTAATAAAAAGGACTTAATTACAAAGTAATAAAAAGGACTTAATTACAAAGTAATTACAAAGTAATTATACCAGTTTCAAAAAACGCGTGTATCCTCCTCGTGTCGGGTCAACGTGCGGATCCTAAGCGGGAAAACGACGCCATTTTGGGGTTATTGAAGCCAACCCTAAAACGGCGCGATTTTATGTGCTTATATAAACTATTTTTTTTTAAAATTTTCATTCTTCTCTTTTCTTTAAAAAAACAGAAAGCTCTCTTTTCTCTCTTTTGACGATTTTCGGCGTGGGTCCGGTCATCGCCGGCCGATCGCTTATCAGGCGCCTCAGTCGACCACCAGTACGGTGGTCGGAACTCCAGAAAGTAAGCTTTTTTTCCTTTTTTTTTTTATATTTTAATACTTACGTATATATATATAGTTTAAAAAAATATAAAAATCATTATATATATGTAATGGCAGTTTCACAAAGAAGAAAAAATGTAAAGAAAAGAAAATAATAGAACCTTGTTGATTTTTTTTTTTTGCTTTTCTATTGATTCTGTGCTTTTTGAAAAAATGTAGAGAGTACAAATTTGCTTCGGCCTTTGTTTTATAGCCAAATTTTTAAGAATAAAATAAAAAGAAAATAAAAAACCCTCTCCATTTCTGTTATCTTACTGGCCATCTCTATTATTCTTCACTGGCCTTTTTCTTTTTGCTGTTGTTTTGCTCCTTTGTTTGCAGGCGAAACCATCGGAGGCGCACGTGTGAGGTGACATGGAGTTGCTGGAGGCTGCGGCGCATGGGTGGGGGAAGGCTGTTGAAGACTCTAGAAACCTCTAGGGTTTCTGAAACCCTAACCTGCTTTGGGTTATCTGAGCTTGTATTGGGTTTAGTATTTGGGTTCGGGTTTGATTTGTTGGGTTTAGTTTATTAGGTTTGTAATAAATAAAAAAAGGACTGTTATTGGACTTTATTAATATTTGGGTTTTTTTAATTTTATTATTTTTTTGGTTTTTCAATTTTTGTGTTTTGTTTTTTGGTTTAAATGGGCCCCGGGTGAAAATGGGCTCTTACAGCTTGTATATGCTAGTGACGAGACCTGCATTGAACAAGTTAGGATGAATAAAATTATGTTTTTTAAACTATGCTTACAAACTTTAGGGGGATTGAAGTCGTCAAGGAACATGCTTGCAACATCCCAAAATTGGGCCTAGTAGGATTGGGCCCAATGGGCCTTCGGCGTAGGAGTGTTTAAAATTTTTTGAGAACAAGAGAACGACATTATTTCAAGTTGGACATAATAGGAAAGTGATTTTAGAAAGTTACGGGGTTCTATGAAGTTCCGGGTTCGAGTTGGGCCTTAGTAAAATTTTGTGATTAAGCCGATTAAGGAGAGATAGTAAGAGGCATCAAGGCTTATGGAAATAGATGAGTAATTTGTTAGCATAAATGAGCAATTAGTAAAGAGGTTATGGCATCAAGTGATGGACCTTGAGGGAAGAGGTTCGAATCCCTTTGTGTGCATTTTTGACTTTTATTTTTGCACTCTTTCCTTAAGTGTCGGCCAAGAGGTATTTATGGCAAGGTTGGACTTCTTTATTTTTGGTAAGGTGGCTATAAGAATAAGGCGAGGTTGAAGTTGGGGAAAGGAATCAAAAGAAATAGGAAAGAAAGGGGGACATGAGGCTTATTTCATAGGTGATGTTTTGGAAAGTTTGGGTGGCCAAACTCTTATCCTAGGAGGGATGCATGTGGATGATTTTGGGGTATATAGGTGGCTGAAATTTTTATTTTGACTTTTGGTAAAGTCTTAGCTTTTGTTTGGCCAAAAATCCCTTTGACAACTTTGTGTCATTTCTCCCAATTTTGCAACCCTCCTTGCCGAAACATGTTAGCACAATAGTGCATTGTTTTTCCTCTCAATCTCTTTTCTTTTCTTTTCTTTTGCTTTGTGCCGAAATTACAAACCTTGGTGACCATATTTTTTCTTCTTTCTTTTTACTTTGGCTGAATCTTTGACTCATCCGTAGCCATTGTACAATCGTTGGGAACCGGTTTTATAATCATTAAGGTAAGGGATTCATTATGGTTCTTTTGGATCTTTTTCGTTGATCGGTGATTTTGCTAAGCGGGTTAGTGGTGGTGACTAATCAAGTTTATCTATAGGGATTAAATCACTAGATCACCTATCCCTCTTAATAAGAGACTCAGATTGTGGTAAGTGATTCAATTGTAAGTAATACGTTGGGTATGAAATATTTTGGAAATTCGAGGCTAACTTTTGGTTGGTATTGTTCTAGGGTCAACGAAGAGTGGTTCTTTGGGAAATCAAAATCAGGTGTGTAATCTCGTACCTTCTGTATATGGTGTGTAACCTCACACTTCTCTGAAATTTTGTATGAAATATTCTGTGAATCGGTCGAAATACCGAAGAAAAACCAAAAACCGGCATCCGTGATCACTCGGGTGTGCGTATGATCGTAGTGGTAATCGTATTTTGTAATAAAACAGTTTCGGTCAAAAACAGTGTCGTGTATTTGAAAAATCACGAAAAATAGGAGAAAAGGAATTACAAAGTGAATAAGATATCAGATTAAATCTTACTGTGTCTATTTTAATATGGAAGAAACGGAGAAGGAAAAGGAATTTTATATTCTAAGATATGTAAATTTTAGTGAGACTGGTTCTAAATGATTTCGGGGTATTCTGTTCTGTCTTGGAAAAATCGTATAAAATTGTAAAAAGTGAATTAAGAGTAATAATTGATATGTATGGATTCCTTATTGAACCTTATTTCAATAGAAACAAGTGGAAGCAGTATATGAAAACCGTACAGTGAGATATTTGAAATTAAGTTAAGAGAGGTCAGAATCGTTGGATAGTGAAACAAGGGAAATTTTAAAGAATAAATTTTACTAAATGGTTAAACCAAAAATTCTAGAAAACTTGTAGTAAGAAGATATATGAGTCTAGTTTCAAGGAAAATTTACGGATTTAGATTTCGAGATTTCTAACTCAAGTTATATTCAATTTAGTCAGTATGACGCAGATGGACAGTTTTAAATTGTTATGCCCAAATTAGTAGTTAAGTTTGGATTGCGAAATTACCGAATTACCCTTAGCGTGTACGATTGCTGTAACACCCCAAACCCAGCCCAAACACCCGAACCAGATCTAGCATGTCACTAAGGGAAAATTTATAGAATAATGAAAAACACCATGCATTTTGTTTTTAAAGGAAATGTCAGAATCTCGAACATAGTGGTTATCTAGAAAACTTAGTGTTTTTAGGTTATCCAAGTTTAATTATGCTAAGTTCAACAAAAATAATAGAGTGACTAGTAGAAATCTTTGTTGTCCATTTAGGTTGTTAAAGTTTGATTGCAAAATAGTAGTTCGTTTAATAATTTGGACGTTCGAAAACTTGTTGCCTTTGTGTTATCTTTTTAAAGTATATCATGAAACCAAAACGTTGTTTTGAGTATCTTAAAACTTAAAACCCGAAAACGACAAAAACGATTACCAGTGGCCTTATTACAACAAAAACCCAAATCAGTTAATAATAAAATAAAATTTAAGGCCTTTACTGGAACCGAAATAGAACCATGCATGGCAACCTCGTGCTCCTCTCCAGCCCGATCCGATGCACTATGTGCTACCTGAAAAATGTTAACCAACGGGGTGAGTCATAGGACTCAGTGTGCAACACTCATGCACCATCAGATCAGGCCTTAGCCCTACAGAACAGAATATCAGAATATTGTATGTACAAAAAATGATGCAAACCCATTCCAACCTAATGTCCATCCGCTACACACCTCTCGTACCTGCCAATCACACCAATGGGGATTTCTACAATCAACCCTCACCGCTACACACCAACGATGGCAGCCATGCTGTAGTTAGCTGCTCATCGGTAAAATTGTCACATAGTCACCATAACAGATCGTGGCAGAGCCACTATAACAGATCTTGGCAAAGCCACTACACACTTCCCCTTTCCTTAATAACCCATGCCCCCATGCAAACATATTACTTTTCATATTGAGCTATTACAGATTTCAACATGCATGTATGGCATACTCACAACATGTATCATATCATCCCTTTTTTGATAATACAAAAGTCACTAACCTGATGAATCGCCTTTTTCCCTCCACAGGGATTTCGATAGCCACATCACATTTCTGGCATTTAACAGATACACAAATACATATACATATATATATATATGTAGAACGCTACAAAACAGAACAATACTAATAGTGTGAGGAGTTACACACCTGGTTACGCGTAACACAATACCCTCTATGTCAACGCTATCGCTGACAGGCACTACCGCTATCTGCCTATTATTCCGCTCAGAAGTTGGCCCACACCCAGGTGGACAATCACGCACAGCAGACACAGCCCTCTTCTTGAACTTAGGGATCAAACCCGAAGGTTGACTTCCCTCTCCTACTTGTATGTTTCTTGCATCCATTAAAAGCCTTGTCAAAACTCACTACGAGAGATGTGATTTTGGGATATCCACCCCACTTAGGTTTAAACAATAGATAGCCAATAGATCGATTAATAGAATCACTTAGAAGGAATTCCTTACCTAAATTGATTGAATCCCGGAGTTAGCAGACTTAGGCTAACACGTTGATCGCACCTATACATGTACCTGATAAGTTTCGGCTCAAAGAGAACGGGTTAAAGGAAGTGGCCTTTCGGCCGAACATAATAACATCATCTTCTTACCTTCGAATCGCTTCAGGATTCGGCACAAGTAGTCCCAGTAGTAACGATTTGACTTGAAGGTGGCACACCAAAGGATAGCCAGAGGTTCGGCTTTTAAGAAGAGAAAAGAAAAATAAAACAACTTAACGGGGTTCAAGAAAAGATTCGGCCAAGAGGGAAAAAGAAAAAGATATAGAAAACAAATAAAAACTTACCAGAATATAGAATGAGATTTCGGCTATGGTGAATCTTTCGGGAAAAGAAAGCAAATGGGTTGATGCTAAGATCTAGAGATCTCGGCTAAGGAGCAAAAGAAAGTGTAGTTTCGACTTGCAAGGAGTTCCAAAAAGAAAGAAGAAAAGAAAAGGGAGGGAGAAGTGATGATTTTGGCTTTAGGGAAAAATGGGAAAAAGATGAAGCAAATGGGTAGAGTGGATTCGGCTAGCAAAAAAAGAAGAAGAGAAGAAGAGAGCAAAAAGAGGTATCGGCTTTTAAGATTAAAAAGAAAAGTGAAATGAAGAATTAGGCTCCATATGGTCTTCTAGTTCTGACTATAGTCAAAAGAAGAAAAGAGAGGAAAATGCCTAGGTGTTTTACGGCAAAAGAGAGAATGAGAGGAAACTAGAAAAATGAAACACACCTACCGCAAAACTACTCACTAGCAATCTCATCACCAAAATTTTGGCACCAATGCCAAAAGCCAAAATCGAAAATCCCTTGCCCCTCAAACTCTTCAAAGTTTTGGCTAACACAATCCCCCTATGCCATCCCTCCTATCATTCCTTGCTTCCCTCTCATCCAATCATTCAAAAAAATTTGAATTACACACACTCCTAAAATTCTTCTCCTCCACTCATTTAAAACATTTGACCACATCTCAACTCTCTTCTCCAGAGTTTGATTGCCCTTCAACCACTTCCCTTGTCAGAGCCAAAAATATTATAGCAGGACTCAAACCTCCTCCCCCCTCAACCTTTTGTGACGCCACTCCTTTGCATGCTAAGTGGTATCTCCCTGCCACTCTTCTACTGCACTTCCTTGCATCCCCAAACACGAACTAAAATCCCTTAAGTCCTACTCCTATTCGGCTATCCCCTAAAAGTGTCAAAACTAAAATTTTACCAAGGCTTCAGCTTAACCTCGAGCCTTCCCGAAGCTCCCAAACACAACCAAACAGCAAGCACAACACATCACTACGCAGAAATCATAAAAGATGCAAAGCCCCTAAATCCCGGATGTTACAATGGCCAAATTATGAAAATGCCCTTGTAGGCCAATTTATGGAAATGCCCCTAAAGGGCCGAAATACGAAATTGCTTATGGGCCGAATGGACATATTGATTAATGGGCCAATCTGATATTTTGCTAAGTGGGCCAATCTAATATTTTACTAAATGGGCCAATCTGATATTTTGTTAAATGGGCCAAATCTGATATTTTGCTTAATGGGCCTTTTTGATTAATTGAGATAATGGGCCATAATTTTGTAATAAATATCCGAATAAATTACTGTTGTTATATTGTGATTTGTTATGCATTATGTACATGATTTTGCATGGGATGGGATAATATTGAAGAGAAGTTCTGGTGGCTCTGCCACATATTTGTCTAGTGGCAATGCCACGTAAATTCTGTTACTCTGGTGGCTTGTCCACAACTAAATTTGCTATAATGGCTTCGTGCCTACGATTATAAATGGCCACTGGCCTGCGAATTATTATATTAAATGGCATTTTGCCTGCGTTTGGTGTGTTGGCGGGGTGGGTTGACTGATGATCACCCACAGGTGTGTTGGTTGGTACGGGTGGTGTGTAGCGGATGGATTATTAGGATTGGTTTGGGAATTGCATTTCATACACATGTTATATTTGATACATTAATGTTATTGTAAATGGGCTTAGGCCCAAAATATTGCCATTGGGTTCTGGCCCAATGGATAACGGTAAGGGGATTTCACACTGAGTTCTTGTAACGCAGCCCCTTCCTTTTAAATCTCTGTAGGTAATGCTCCGTAGTCAGGACTTGGGGCCCATGGATGACTCGGTAGAGGCCATACTTCAGAAATGGTTTATTTGGACTTTAAACTTCTTTCTCGTTAGTTTATTACTTTACTATTTTGGGTTAAATGTTGTAATAAGGCCTCTGGACTATTTTGATTTTGCTTTATGGTTGGGATTTTTTATTATTTTTCTTAAATTGTTTAAAAAGGAAATATTCTGAAAACTTAAATAAAGGTTTTTCAAAATCGATTAACAAATGGATTTCAAAATAAACTTTTACAAATATGATTTAACTTGAACTTTCTTTCAAATTTTCAACGTCGTTTTCAAAAGTCACAGATTTAAAGTTCAATTCCTTGATTTGTGATTCATCAATCAATCTCTCAAAAATACTTGTATTTTATCTATGTTTCTGCAATGTTTCAAAATGCTTTTGCAACTCTATTTTGAACGTCACATTTTCGTAAATCGTTTGTTTCAAATATGCTTTCGCAACCGAAAAGGTTTATTAAAGATAATTATGTTTTCAAGTAGACACAATTGCTGAAGTGTTTTGGGTTTTAACAAAGAGGCTGTAATTCTCAAACAAGTTTTTAACAATTGCAAAGATGGTTTTGAAAAACACTTCCATGTGTCACGCCAGATTCGGGCCTAACTTCTAGGCAGGGTTTGGGGGTTACAATGCTTGTTGATTAGCAAGTGGCAATGTTTTTACATATCATTTCTCATCACCTTAAAAATCGAGTTATCAAGCATCACTTAAATAGGTCGGGGAAACCGTTAGCAGATCATTTCACAATGTTTTAAATGCTATCATATGCTTACAAGATGTGTTATTTAAAATGTCAGAGCCAATTACAGCTAATTCTACAGACCCAAGGTGGAAATGGTTCAAGGTATTGGAGTGAGTTCTATATATAGCTCATACATAATTTAGTTGATTTAGATTTAAATATAGTATCCTAACTCAAGGTTTTATACATGTGATGTAGAATTCCTTAGGTGCTTTAGATAGAACCCACATCAAGATTAGGGTTCCAACAGTTGATAAACCTAGATATCGAACGCGAAAATGTGACATAGTAACAAATATGTTAGGTGTTTGTACACCTGATATGCATTTTGTTTATGTTCTTCCTGGTTGGGAAGGTTCTATTACTGATGGATAGGTTCGTCGAGATGCCATTAGTAGGAGACATGGACTAAAAGTTCCTCATGGTAAAGTGCAAAATTAGAGGAATTTGAATTAATTTTTAAGATCATACTTTTTTGGGAAATTAACCATGATAAATAGTTTCTTTTTATAGGTTTTTATTATGTAGTTGATGCTGGATACACAAATTGTGAGGAATTCTTGCACCTTTTAGAGGACAAAGATATCATTTGAATGAGTGGCGTTAGGGTTACCAGCCAAGTACTTCGGAAGAATTTTTCAATATGAAACATGCTTCAGTGCGTAATATTATTAAAATATGTTTTGGGTTATTAAAACTTAGATGGGGAATATTTAGGAGTCCATCATTCTATCCTGTGAGGGTGCACAAAAGAATAATTATTGCATGTTGTTTGCTCCACAATTTTATTCGAACCTATATGAGTCTTGATCCTATTGAAGCAGAGTTGGGAGAAAGATTACCTAGTAATGTGATAGATGACGATGAACCGAATATCGTAAATATTCATCCATCGGATGCATGGGCTACTTGGAGGATGGAACTAGCCAACCAAATGTTCGATGAATGACAAGCATCTAGAAATTAGTTAGGTTTAGGGTAAAAATAGTAAACATTAATTTGTTTATGTTATTCCATATATCTAGTGTAGCAGCTCGATTGTGGGGCTAGTCGGAACAGTGGTTTCAAAACCACTAAATCGAGGTTAAGGAAAATTATTTATATGTTATTTTATGTTTCATAGCATTAAAATATGGCTATGTGAAAATTTTGGTGTTTTAATTTTAATGATTTCATGCTTAATTGTGATAAAGGACTAAATCGCATAAAGTGCGAAAGTTCTATTTTATTTTCTAAAGGTGCCAAACAGATATGGATTATTAATTGGAGGTCCTAAATGTGCAATTTGGCCTTGTTTAAATGAATTGGCCGGCCATAGCATGCATAGGGGACAAAAGCATTTAATTTGGTCAATAGTTGGTGATATTAGTTGGTAAAATGAATAAAATAAGATGATATAAGCAAAAGTTATCATCTTTAGTCTTCTTCTCCAACCGAAAATATCACCAAGGGAGGGCTTTGGCTTGAAAATTTCAGCAACCCATTTTCTCTACAAGTAAGTGATTTAGGTGGTTTTAATTGATGATTTTTGTGTTTTTGAAGTCCCCAAAATTTAAGCTAGCTAATGAGGGGACTAATTTGTGATATGGTTGAAAGTCTAGGGACTTGCAATGAGAGTGTTTATGTGGTTAGCTGAGTTTTTATGGAAGAAAATGAATGTTAGGGAGTTGTGAAACAACTTTTGTGAAAGGCGTTTGCATGAAAACACCTAAATAGGACTTAAATGCAAAGATTGAGTTTGTGCCATAAATGCATGAAATAGTTGGAATTGTAAGTAGTTGTAAGAGTAATAAATTTTTATCTAGGCTTGTTTAATGAGAAAATATGTTGAAAAATGATTTACGAGCCTAGGGGCAAGATCGTAATTTTTGCCACGATACAGGGGAAAAATGGTCATTTTTGCCTAAGTGTAGATTTTGATGCATTATGATCATAGAATGCTCTAAACAAATGAATTTTATTGTTATAGATCAAGAAGAGCGTGAAAATAACCTTGACCGAAGAAAAGGGAAGGTTACGGATTAAATCGTTAATTAACACGTTTTGCACCGAGGTAAGTTTATGTGTAAACTATACATTTCACATACATACATTGTTGTTGTTGATTGGTGCATGGCATGATTGAGAACATGTATGGTTCAAGTGGATCGATTTTGATAGTCATTGTATGGTTCCATATGAATGACAAAATAGTCATATAAACGTGTAATGACAACACTTGACGGTGGGCTAAGTGTGATACCACCTTATTACTTAATTACGATGGGCTGTGTGTGATACCATCGTTTGTTGTATTATTTAGTGGGCTATGTGTGAGACCACTATAAATATCCCTTTTGGTGGGTTATGTGCGATACCACCCTATTAACGATTGATGGTGGGCTAAGTGCGATACCACCATATTAACGATTGATGGTGCGCTAAATGCGAAACCACCGAGTGTTTGACATTGTGATTGGATCAGTGAGAAATTATGATGTATTGTATCATGAGAAAATGTGATGTTGAGTGTAGGTATACAAATGAATGAATACAAGCATTAAGCTTGTGATGTGGTGAGAATGTGGTAAGGGATGGAATGAGTAAGCATGAATTGAATGTGGATGGTTTTTGTTTAGTATAATGCTATTTGTTGTTTAGCTTATTCTATGACGTTATTTGTTTACATGTAAACTTAATAAGCTTAAAGCTTACTCCCCTTTACTTTCCCTTGTTTTATAGAGTTTAAGAGCTGAGCTAGGATACTTTGATAATCAGAAGTTTGCCCACACTACCAGTTCACCTTGGTATATTTAGACTTAGTGATTTTGTATATGGCATGTATAGGGGCTAGACTAGTTAGATTATTTTGTTATTTGGCCAAAGGTGTGTTGGCCCCTTATCAAGGTAACTATATTGTATATTGCCATGGTTGATGGCTCACCTTGTTATATATGAAAAGATGAAGTTATTCATGGTAGTTCATATTGTAAATTATGAGTTGTTTATTGATATGTTGAATGTATTCATGTGGTGTGATCTAGAGGGGTTCAAAGAGCTTGGCAAATAGCCTCATTCTTGTCCACATGGGTAGGCACATGGGCGTGTGTCTAGGCAGTGCGTGACACACGGTCAGTCCATGGGCGTGTGCCCAGGTTGTGTGAAGTCTGCATTTAGAATTTGGAATTTAAATCGCCACACGGTAGAAGCACACGGGCGTGCGATCAACCGTGTGGATTAATCAGAGGCGACCACGGCCCACCACACGGGCGTGTGCTAATTAAGGGTTGATGATGTCATAGTCAAAGAGGCCTACAGGTAGAAGACACGGACGTGTCTAGGCCATGTGATTCAAGTCAGTGTCGTCCACGGGCAACGAATACGGGTGTGTGAAATGATACATGGGCGTGTTCCTAGGCCAACACGGGCGTGTGGCCCTTGTTTTGATGAAAAGTTTCTCGTGTTCGTAAAAGTTCTGGGGTTAGTTCCGAAGCCTCTCTGAGGCATGTTTAGGGCCTCGCAGGCCAAGATTGAGCTTTGTGATAGGTTTAACAATGATATTTTATAGCCCGTTTCGAGACGTTAAGTGTGATAAGTTAGGTAATGCCTCAAATCCGGTTCCGGCTTCGGATACGGGTAAGGGGTGTTACATCTAGTTTATGAAACTTTGGTGGTGTTTGAATTGTTTTTTTGTATTGTACTAGACTTGTTGAATTATAATTTATTTTATTTTGATTCATCATGTGTTATAATTTTATAAAGTGTTGACCTTTTGATTCATAATATTGAACTTAATTTTAATTTGTGTTTTTTCTTAAGATAGTTATGTTAGGTTTTTCACAATCAAGTGTTTCTTCCCAAAATTCTCGAGGAACCAAAAAGAAATGGGTTCCAGAAGAAGATGCTATGTTGGTTGCTTGTATGGTCGACTTGCACAATGTTGGAACCTTTAATGCAAATACGGGATTCAAAGCCGATTATTTAAATGAGTTGGAAAAAATGCTAGAAAATTTTTTACCCCATGCCATGTTAAAGGCTAAACCTAATCTTGAATCGAGGATTAGGACATTGAAAAGGGATTGGTCAATCGTTTATGACATGCATAGTGGAAAAAACAATAGCGGGTTTGGTTGGGATGAGCATAGGCAACTTGTTGTTGCTGAAGATGTAGTGCGGAACTCATATATAAATGTAAGAATTATTTCAAGTCTTTATTATCTTATTTTGACCAAACTTATATCTAATATGAATTCTTCATTTTTATAGAATCATAAAGAAACCGGTCAATTCAAACATCCTAGTTTCCCTTATTATGACCACCTTACTGCCATCTACGCAAAAGATCGAGCCACTGAGAAATATGCTCGAACAGCCGCTGATATTATTGAAGAAATAGATGTTGAGGATGTAACTACTACAAATACTCATGAAGAAAGAAATGGTTTCCATGGATGTGAAGCTGATGTTTCTTTGGATGACATGGATCTTTCAGCTACACAACTGCAACCAGCTAGAAACCAAGGTGATTCCACATTTTCAAAGAAGAAAAAAAAGATTTCTGATGCAAGTGATTCTTCTACTTCATTTACTGATGCTGCCACTTTATTGGCGGAAAACATACGGATCGTTGACCTGGAAATCGGTAAGAGTATTGCCTCCGAACTGCTAATTCAACAAAAGTCAGAAATGACCATTTAAGAAAGTGCTCTAAAATTATATCCAACATTATGTGAAGTAGAAGGTTTAACTAAGGATGAGCGCTATCGATCATTGAGCAAAATTCCAGATCATCCAACGCAAATGCTCATTTTCTTTAGCTTACCTTCTTCCGTGCGATTGGAATAGGTCAGAAGATTTCTTGCTTACCATTAAAAATCATGGTTGTGTTAATGTTATTTTGGTATCTTTTTGTGTTTGTAATATTTGGATGGTATAATGACATGATAGAATGTCATTTCAATGTTGTAACTTTTTGTTAATAAATGAATATTATGTTTGGATGTGAAATATAATTTTCAAGTTATTTATTACTTCTAATATTTTGTTTTCTATTGTATAATAATTAAATTATTTGTTTCACTAATGATATTTTAGCACATGAAATATGTATTGCAGTTTAAAAATAATAAAGTAGATTATATATTATTTTTATAGTATTATATATTATGATTTTTTAATTCATATAATAATTATATTAAGAATGTTATTAAATTATATTTTATTTTATTAAATTATATTTAATGATAATTATGTTAAAATATGGTTAAATTTTTTATTATTTTTTAATAATATATATTTAACGATAATTTTATTAAAATTTAATAACAATAACAATAATCATCTACCTAAAACAATTTCTGCTACGGGTACTTTGGTCATTTAAGTCTTTTTCCTTATACTATTACAACATCTATTCCATTCAATCAAACACAAGAATTTTATTACAGCTATGTTCCATTCCATTCAACAAAACAATTGAATTACTGATTACAGCTTTATTCCATTACAACCCTATTCCATTACAGTGAACCAAACATACCCTAGGAGTTTCAAAGTGCATTATTAAGATAACTCAAAGACCCGCATGTCTTTTTGTAAACTACTTTTCCACAATCTAGATGGAAGACTTCCAAAAATTGACTCGAAGTTAATTCAATGAAACCTTGTGGGGACTTTTAATTTCACACACAAAGTTTCCAACTCCGCTTTCAAATATTTTATCTTTTCCTCTATCCTTAAACTCGTTAGTTGCATGAAGTATAAGCATGCATATAAATATTCATGGATATTTTTGAAAACCCATAAAAAAACAAAAATTCTGAACAAGAACACTCTTTATTTAGTTGATTATGTAAAAACAATTAGTGTTTCATTAATATTCTATGTTCAACCAACAATACATTATTTTTATATTTTATGTTAAACCACAAAACATATTTATAAAAAAAATGGTCAGAGGTTAAAATCTATTTGAAATTGTTGAGGGGAATGTCTCGGACCCTCAACAAAAGGTATTATCCTCTATAAAGGTTTTTGTCTTCCGTACTCCAAGAAGAGCCCAAAGGAGCTCATCAAATTTAAGAAGTGTCTGAATTGGTGGAGAATGAACTAGAAGAATAAGAGAAGATAATAAGAGGCCTTAAGTGAAACTTATGCAAAATTGTGACAAGAGGATATATCTTTGGTCTAATACTCATTAAGAGTTAAATATGTTTGACTTTATATTTAATGGCTAATTAACCATTAACAGGTAAGTTGAACCCTATAATTCAGTAATTGAATTTGAATATGCTAAAAAGGTTAAGGATGACATAATTGAAGTTTGGGTACTTCTTATTGGGCTAAAACAACTAAGCACAATTCGACCATACTACAATGAGCTATCAAGCTGCTAGGGAAGTGGCCACACTACTGCAGCTGTTTTACACTGCTTTTACTTAAATTTAAAATTTATGTTGGGTTTTGGTTATGTAATAAGGCCATTTCTTTTTGTTTAAATTTTTAATTGGGCTTTGTGTACTTACTTAAAACTGCTAGTTTAGGAAAAGGCGAATTTTCAAAATAATTACCATTTTAAAAAAAAATGAAAGTTAAACATTAGATTTTTCCAAAAGCTTCCGCGATTTTAAATCAACCTATTATAACAATAACTGATAATAAGACAAACGTTTTGACTGGATGATTTGTTAAATAACAATGAAGGGGTTTTGAATTTGGAAACGAGTTTTACCAACAAGTCAATTTTTCGAAAGACACTTCAATGTGACACGCCAGATTCGGCCATAACGTCTAGGCCGAGTTTGGGGTGTTACATTTAGTGGTTTCAGAGTCAAGTTGCAAAACTCGACTGTGGAATGGGTTTTCAAAATATTTGGAAAATTTGGAAAACTGTTATTGAAGTGTTTTGGAAGGTTTACAAGTGTGGCACAGAAGTCTCCAGTGTCGAATCCGTAAGTTTCCTTTATACTGTACACCGCGTGAACTTAAATACACTGAGAGCCTACTATAGATAGTAGGACTATACTGAAACTCTTTAGTCAGAGTAAACTGAGATTGTAGGAAACTGGAAACTGTAGGGAGACCTTGACTTGTGAAAACAAAATTCTGATTACTGCTTTTCATTAGACATCTGTTAATAATTACTGGAATTACAAACTGATGCATAAAACTTTGTAAACAGATAATACGTTATTTGATATGAGCACTAGGGGTACTCGCGGAAGGGGTACACGATGCCACGGTAGAGAACAAGGGAATGCTAGGGCTAGGTCTTCGGCATCAGGCCACATGCCCAATGATGAGGCTAGGGAGGCACCAGCTTCACCGGTGACTAGGATGGGGTCATACGATCAAGCAGCTGGGAATGATGCACTATCTAAAGCTATACTTCGCATTTTGGAAAAGATGCAGGGACCAGTACTGGTGCTGTGGATCGTGGGTCGATTTCAGAACGACTTCGGTTGAATGGAGTGGAAATCTTCAGGGGTATTTCTGGAGTATCCCCTAATGTGGTGAATATTGGTTAGAAGCCACAGAGAGAATAATGGACGACCTCGACTGCACCTTTGAACAAAAACTAAAAGGTGCAGTGTCTTTACTGTGAGACGAGGCCTATCAGTGGTGGCTTACCGTGAGAGAGGGTACTCAGGCCGATCGGTTCACGTGGGATTTCTTTAATGTGGCATTTCAAGGAAAGTATGCGGGTGCAAGTTATGTGGACGCCCGAAGAAGGGAATTTTTGAGTTTGACCTATGGGAATAAAACTGTGGTAGAATATGAGGCAGAATTCCTGCGACTGAGTCGCTATGCTCCTGGGATAGTGGCAACTGAATATGAACATTGTGTGTGATTCAAAGACGGCCTCCGAGATGAGTTACGAGTCTTAATAGCTCTGCAAATGGAATGAGATTTTGCTGCCCTACTAGAAAAGGTGAAAATCACCGAAGATGTAAAGCGCTCTAAGTGCTAGAACCGTGAAAAGAATAGGGCAGATATAAGAGGGATTCGGAGCCCTCAAGTGTTTCTGAAAGGCCTAAAAAGAAGGTTAGGTTTGATGGGCCAGTCCGAGCTGGGGTTCCTATTGCAAGGCCACAACCCTGTGCTGATTATGAGAGACATCATTTGGGTGAGCGCTGGAAGAAGATTGGGGCATGTTTCAGATGTGGGTCTATGGAGCATCAAGTCAAGAATTGTCCTCAGAGGCCTGTTCAGATGCAAGCTATAGGTCAGGGTTATGTTCAGCCAGCGAGAGGTGGTTAACAGCCACCAAGAGGCCGTGGGCAGGCCACGAGTGGAAATGGTATGGAACGAGGTTGTGGAGCACCAGGCAAAGGCGTTGGTAACATTGAGGCGAGGCAGCCTGCACTGGTCTATGCTGCTCATAGCCGAGAGGATGGTGACGTTCCAGATTTTATAACCGGTACATTTCTAATTCATAATGTACCTTACACTGCTCTGATTGATATAGGGTCTATGCATTCATACATTGCATACACTGTGTCTTGCACCTTGGGTATTGTGTGTGAGAGCACTATGAATGAGATGACTGTTTTAAGTCCACTGGGATAGTCAGTAAGAGTAGACAAGTTGTTCAGAGATGTGCCTCTAGAGGTTCAAGGAGCCATATTTCCAGTGGATTTAATGGAGCTACCGTTTGGTGAATTCGACCTAATCTTGGGGATAGATTGGCTGGTAAAACATCGTGCAAGTTTGGATTGTGCTGCTAAGCGTATGGTGTTGAAGACTTCGGATAACGACGAAGTGGCTATGATTGGGGAGCGAAGGGACTTTCTGTCGAATATGATCTCTGCATTAATGGCCGAAAAACTGGTTCGCAAAGGTTGTGAGGCATTTCTAACCTATATTGATGTATCTGATTCTGAGGGTTCTTCTATTGGAGAGATCAAAACAGTTAAGGATTTTTTTTGATGTATTTCTTAATGAGCTCTCTGGGTTGCCTCCGAACCGCGAAGTGGAATTTGGTGTTGAGCTCCTAAATGGAACAGCTCCAGTGTCCATTGCCCCTTATAGAATGGCACCGAAGGAGCTGGTGGAGTTAAAAGCAAAATTTCAAGAACTACTGGATCGAGGATTCATTCAACCTAGTGTGTCTCCATGGGGAGCACAAGTGTTATTCATAAAGAAAAAGGATGGGTCCATGCTCATGTGCGTCGACTATCGAAAACTGAATAAACTGACTATGAAGAATAAGTATCCTTTGCCAAGGATAGATGATTTATTTGATCAGCTGCAAGGAGATTCAGTTTTCTCCAAAATAGATCTTCATTTTGGGTACCATCAGCTGAGGTTAAAGAGGCTTGTGTGTATAAGACTGCGTTTAGAACTCGTTATGGTCATTACGAGTTCCTAGTGATGTCGTTTAGGCTGACGAATGCACCAACTGCCTTCATGGACCTGATGAACTGAGTATTCCAGCCTTACCTGGATCGGTTCGTGGTGGTATTTACAGACGACATCTTAGTGTATTCAAGAATCGAGGATGAACATGATGCACATATCTGAATTGTTCTGTAGATTTTAAGGGAGAAACAACTGTACGCTAAGTTCAGCCAGTGTGAGTTCTGGCTGCGAAAAGTGACATTTCTGGGTCACGTAGTATTTCCAAGGGGATTGGGGTTGATCCTCAAAAAATTGAAGCCGTAATGGATTGGAAACCACCTAAGATCGTATCTGAATTCGAAGCTTTCTGGGTCTGGCAGGGTATTACAGACGTTTTGTTGAGGGGTTTTCCTTGATTGCTGCACCTATGACTAAGTTTTTGCGTAATGGGGTACCGTTTAACTGGATTGATAAGCAGCAAGAAAGTTTTCAGAAACTGAAGAAAGTTTTGACTGAGGCCCCTGTCTTGATACAGCCAAAGTCTGGGAAGGAATCCACCATCTATAGTGATGCATCACACGTTGGTTTGGGTTGTGTGCTGATGCAGGAGGGTAAGGTGGTTGCTTATGCATCTCGTCAGCTTAAGCCTCACGAGGCGAATTACCCTACTAATGACTTGGAGTTAGCCGCGGTGATATTCGCACTGAAAATTTAGAGGCACTATTTATACGATAAGAAGTGTATTATCTACACAGATCACAAGAGCCTCAAGTACCTCCTCATTCAGAAGGAGTTGAATCTTAGGCAGCAAAGATGGATAGAGCTGCTTAAGGATTATGATTGCTCGATTGAGTACCACCCTGGTAAGGCTAACGTGGTAGCTAACGCACTGAGCCGTAGGGCTGTATCTGATTTGAGAGCAATGTTTGCTTATCTCAGCTTGTTTGATGATGGTAGCTTGTTGGCTGAACTACAAGTTAGACCGACGTGGACTGAACAGATTAAGGGTAAATAGTGTTGGATGAGTCACTGGTTCCTCGTTTCCGACAGGTTGAGAATGGGGAAACTTCAGATTTTGGGCTGAATAGTAAAGGAGTATTGTGTTTACGTGGGAGAGTCTGTGTACCAAGGGATTCTGATTTGAAGCAATCTATACTGCAGGATGCGCATAGTAGTCCATATGATATGCATCCTGGTAAAAACAAGTTATACCGAGATCTTCGTAAGTTATACTGGTGGCCAAGACTGAAACACGAAGTTACAAATTTTGTGAGTAAGTGCTTGACATGCCAGCAAGTTAAGGCTGAGCATCAGCTGCCTTCAGGGTTACTACAGCCAGTTAAGATTCCACTTTGGAAGTGGGAGAGGGTAACTATAGATTTTGTGAGTGGGCTGCCCTTAGCGCCTACTAAGAAGGATTTGGTATGGGTTATTGTAGACCGATTGACTAAATCTGCCCATTTTATACCAGCTCGCACTAATTACTCATTGCAGAAGCTGGCAAAGTTATATATTTGTTGAGATTGTGAGACTGCCTGGGGTACCGGTATCCATCATATCCGACAGAGACCCTCGATTCACATCTCGGTTCTGGAAGAAATTTCACGAGCCTTTGGGTACTAGGTTGAACTTCAGTACTGCGTCCATCCTCAAACAGATAGTCAGTCAGAGAGGGTGATTTAGATACTGGACATGTTAAGAAGTTGGGTAATTGATTTTCGAGGCAGCTGGGAAGACTACTTGCTGCTAGCAGAGTTCGCGTATAATAATGCTATCAGTCCAATATTCAAATGGCACTGTACGATGTGTTATATTGTCGTAGGTGTCGTACTCCTACCTGTTGGACTGAGCTGGGCGAGCGGTGAGTTTTGGGGCCAGAGTTAGTTTTTGATACTGAAGAAAAGGTAAAATTGATTCGAGACTGGTTGTAGAAAGCATCTGATAGGCAGAAGTCTTACGCGGATCTTAAACGCCGAGAGGTTGAGTATTCTATGGGGGACTTCGTATTTCTCAAGGTCTCCTCGTGGAAAAAGATACTGCGATTTGGGCGGAAGGGTAAGCTTAGCCCTAGGTTCATTGGGCCATACCGTATACTGAAGCGTGTTGGACCAGTCGCCTATCAACTTGAATTGCCTCCAGAGTTAGACCGGATTCAAGATGTGTTCCTCGTCTCCATGCTGAGGCGTTATCACTTTGATCCCACACATATAGTACTAGTCGAGGAGATCGAGGTTAGGCCAGATCTGACCTTTGAGGAGGTGCCAGTACAGATATTGGAGCGTAAGGTTAAAGCACTGAGGAAGAAATCTATTCCACTAGTCAAAGTGCTTTGGCAAAATCACAGTTCAGAGGAAGCCACGTGGGAACCTGAGGAGGCGGTGCCTCAGCAATACCCTCATCTATTCTAACCAGGTAAATTTTGAGGCTGAAATTTCTTTAAGGAGGTAGAGTTGTAATGCCCCAAAAATTAAAGTCTTTAATTTTTGCGTGATATTTCACAAGTTGCTTATTTGTTTTAATGGCTAAGTGATTTGGGTGTGTTTGAGAAGCCTGGGTTCAAGTCTTGGTTTTGCAGAATTTTTAGTTTTTCTCTTAATTGTTTTATGACAAAAAGAGAGCTTGTGGTCTAGTGGCAAGGTGGCGTGTTGTGTAATTGTGAGGTCTGAGGTTCAAGTCCTGGGTTGCGCGTTGGAGTATTTATTTTGCTGCTTGAGCTGTGTAGGAAGTGGAGTTGGATTAAAACATAGCTAATGGGTGTTTGAACTGGTCATGGAAAGATTCAAGGAGGGATAAGGGGAGAGATTTTAGGAGGAAATCAAGGAGATGAGAGGGGATGGAGTTGTGTCAAATTTCGACTCTGGCACTCAAGAATTCGGCCAAGAAGAGGATACTGCTCATTTGGTTTTTCTCTCTTTGGCCGAATGTGGTAGGCTCTTTTGGGTTGTTTTTTTTCCTCTGTCTGTTTCGGTATTCCTTTTACTTTTTGCTTTTAGTGCTGATTTTTGGCTAAAACTTCAAGTACCTCTCGGGTTTGTTCCCTTTCTTTTCTACTCTTCCCTTTACTTTATTTTCTTTTGTTTGGCTGAATAACCCTTTGGCCCTCTCCTCTGTCAAAACCTCTTTTCTCTTCCCTTCTCCTCTTTGTTGTATCTTTTCTTTCCTGTACTTTCCCAAACCTTGACCTAATAGTGTTGGGCAGTTCTTCCTCCACCCCTTTTTGGTTAACTGTTTATCGAATATTGTCTATCTCTCCCTCTTCATCTCTCTAATTATGTTTTCGGCTTGACAACTATTCTTTAACGATTCGTATTCCTCGAGGAGTGAAAAATTTTTAGGTAAGATTAAAGTCGTCGAAACCTTTCTCTCATCACTCGATCAAAGATAAGTATGTAGGCTAGCATTCTAAAGTGTAGGCCAAATGCTTTCTGCGATTCTATAAGTTATCAGGCGTGGATTTAAACAACATGAATAAACAATCTTGTTGAATAAAATCCATTTGTAATACAGATATCCGTTAAAGAGGCTATAGTCAACCTTCGTTGGTAATATAAGTGGGCTAAGCCACATTAGTCTATCGAGGCAAGTGTTAGTTTTGGTTTTAGTTAAGGTTGTAAAAGAAGGGGGATTAACCCTATTGTTCAGCGACTAATGGAAGCCTTGTATGAATGTAGGTTTTGGTGCTCATGGAACTTGGAGCAATTGCGTAAACATGTGTGTAAACACCCCACTGTAACTGTAGCACGGTAAAAGTCGAAAAGCCAAAAAATTGAAAACGCGGTGTTTGAGACCATACAAGCATGTGATCGCTCGTGTGGTAAGCCAAACCCACGAAACGTGGGCGATAGACTGTAGAGGCCTCCATGAGCATTCTCATGGGCTTAGGCCATATTGGGCCAAGTTGGGCCGAAGTGGGCCCACAAGGATGAAATCCACGATTTGTGGCGTATACTGGATTGGGCTATGTAGGTCACATAGCCGTGGCGAAATCTTGGTTGAACAGGCCGTACGAGCGGTGGGCCCATTTGGGGCCGAGTAATGGGCTTTGGGCCCATTTGCACTATTATGATCGTTTAGGTTACAGAAATCGCTCGAGGCAACTGCAGACCTCCCGAGAGGTCGATATCTGAGACCCCAAAGTAGGTAAATGACCAAAATACCCCTAAAGGGTGGAATGACTATCTTACCCCTAATAGATGGAAATGATCGTTATATCCCTAAGGGTAGGTTGGTTGATGTGTTCATGATTTATATATGACTGTTACTGAGTATGACATTTTGCATATACGTATGATTTATGACATGACATACTGCATGGGGTTGGGGTACTATTATGGAGGAAGTATACTGTACTGGTGGCTTTCCCACATATTCTGTTACTCGCAGCTTTGCTGCAATACTGTTACTAGCAGCTTTGCTATGATATTGTTGTGTTGGTTGGGTGGGTCGATTTTATCCTGACATGGTGTGTTGGTGGTACAGAGTGGTGTGTTGGCTGGATTAGGATGGGTTGCATTATTACACTGTACTATTACTGTATTGGGCAAAGGCCCACACTCATATCTTGTATAGGGCTCTGAGCCCTGCATCATATCTTGCATGTTTCATCTTGGACCGACTAGTAAGGGATTACATATTGAGTTTTTGTAAACTCACCTTTGCTTTTTACTGTACAGGTAATCCTCAACCATAGGCGATTTGGTGCTGTGAGGGACTCAGAAGTGGCCACACTACTGCAGCTGTTTTACACTGCTTTTACTTAAATTTAAAATTTATGTTGGGTTTTGGTTATGTAATAAGGCCATTTCTGTTTGTTTAAATTTTTAATTGGGCTTTGCGTACTTACTTAAAACTGCTAGTTTAGGAGAAGGCGAATTTTCAAAATAATTATTGTTTTAAAAAACATGAAAGTTAAACATTAGATTTTTCCAAAAGCTTCCGCAATTTTAAATCAACCTATTATAACAATAACTGATAATAAGACAAACGTTTTGACTGGATGATTTGTTAAATAACAATGAAGGGGTTTTGAATTTGGAAACGAGTTTTACGAACAAGTCAAATTATCGAAAGACACTTCAATGTGACACGCCAGATTCGACCATAACGTCTAGGTGGGGTTTCGGGTGTTACAGGCTGTGTAAAGTCTGCACTTGATTTTAGGAATTTAATTCACCACACGGCCTAAAGACACGGGCGTGTACCTTGGCCGTGTGACTTTATTTTATTGATGACATCATAAATAGAATTTCAAGGTTTTCATACACGGGCGTGTCGTGGCCGTCTAAGGGACACGAGCCGTAAACACGGGCGTGTGCCAGGTCGTGTGAAAACCCCTGTATGTTCAAAGTGAACAATAAAATCTGCACGAATTAGGGACATGGGCGTGTGTGATAGCACAGCCTTCCCACACGGGCGTGTTCCTTTCCACACAGGCATGTGGCCGTTTTGAGCAAAAATTTGCTAAGTGTTCAAAAGTTTCCGGTTTAGTTTCGAACCACTCTATATGTATGTTTTGGGCTTCGTAGGCTCGTCAAAGAAGTAATATGAATGTTTATGAAATGTTTTAAGTTTGAGTGGAAAATCATGTTTCAGTTTTGTGTGATTTCTTGCTTATAAGTACGGTAACGCCTCGTACCCTATTCCAGCGTCGAATACGGGTAAAGGGTGTTACAGTTAGAGAGTTACATAGGCTGCGACACGGCTGTGTGTCCCTTTTTCAAAAGTCACACGACCTAGCCACATGGCCGTGTGACCCCTACAGTATGAATTTTTCTAGCTTTGTCCTTAATATTTTAAATGTTCTCGATTTAGTCCGAATCGCTTCTCAAGTATGTCTATGATTAGATTATGCCATGATTAATGAAATTTTTGGAAATTAATGTTTTTTAGTTATGTTCATATGGTAATATTCTGTAACCCTATTCTGGCGATGGATACGGGTTAGGGGTGTTACAGTCGAGCATGTAATTTTGACTGATACTAGATAATTTGGTATTTTTAAAAGTAAACTAGTTAGGTCAATCAATTAAATTGTTTAATAGACTAGAGGCAATCAGTTGCAATTAAAAATGTATAAATTGTGCCATAGGATGGGTAGAGTGTATAGATGCTTGAAAATAAATAAAGTTTGAATCAATAGTTATTCATTTGAATAGATGTAAGCATGATAGAATTTTTGTCTTGTGAAATGTTTTGGGAAGGACCTAAGGCATTGTTTGTATAACCTAGAGCCTAAATGTCTAACCTGTATGCTTTATACCCTTAGCTCCCATACTTTAAGCCTCAAGCATCCCTTTCTCTATGAGTCTTACTTTCGGAGCCTTTAGTCTAAATTAATCTATAAACTCAAACCCTCTCCATCCCGAATATTGAAATGCACTATGAACTGGACGTCAAGCCATGGATATTCGGGGGGTAGGTAGAAACATTTTGGTGGCTTTATTTTGTTATTAAGAGAAAAGAAGAGATTGTTTGATATAGTGTATATAGACTATTTCTAAGTGAACTTAAATGAAAAAGAAATCGAGAAATAAAAATATTGTGAAAGTTAAAAGCACGGTGAATGTTAAAAACATTGTGAGTGAAAAAATGAAAAATGTAGAAAAAGAGCTCCAATGAAAAACCAAATCCAAACTTAAAAAGAAATCTTTCAATTAATTATGTATGAGTGCTTGCTAGCTTTCTATATGCACCAATATTAAAATAGTATCTTTTAAGTCTATTGGAGAGATAATGAAGGTAAGAGAATGAGAAATTGATAAACCGTAAAAATAACATATTTTAGGCCCACATTTAGCATGCTTTTGGATGATTTAAGCCTCGAATTATGTAATTTGGTGCTCTTAATCATTTGTTTTCATGTTTTATACCCAGGAGAGCAGCAGAGGATGAAAAGAACAGAAAATGGGCCCAAAATGGAGTAAATGGGCCATATCATGAAATCCACACGGCCTGGGCCCAAGACCACACGGCCGTGGCTCATTTAACAGTCTCGAACACGGCCTGGCCACGACTTACACGGGCGTGTACCATGGGCGTGTCCCTGCCTCGGCCAAGAGAAGTTTTACTAGGATTTGGATACTTTGAGGCAAAGAAACACATTCCAAAGCCTATTCAAACACCCTAGTAGGAATTCTACTTGAATTAGGATACCTAGGGGCCAAGTAAGGCATCTCAAAGCCTATATAAACACCCTAGGGGGCAACTTAAGAGGGGAGTTCGGCAGAAGCCTTCTGCCAGAGCTTTTGTCGGGGGAACCCAAGGCTTTAGTCAGGGGGTGTCCAACTAGGCCAAGGAGGGCAGATTTGTGGAGATTTACTCGAAGATAGCCGGTTGATTCATCTCAAGAAGCCGGAATCATACTCAAGACGGAGGATCTCTCATTCAATTCCTTCAGAGGGTTTTAGGGATTTCTTATGTTTTGTTTTATCTTTTCTTTTGAGATGTTTTCTTTTATTATTATGAACTAAACCCTCAGATATCTGAGGGGGATGAAACCTAAGATGAATCTTGTTATCGTTTGCTGAACTATATGATAAATATTTGACTTGTTCTTAATTATGTGTTCTTAATTCTTGTATTGATATTTTCGGGATATTAATTCAAGTGTGATGTGCTTAGGTGGAGGAGCAAAAGCCCCTACCTAAGAGTAGATCTAGCATAACTAAGCGGAGTTTATCGCGCGCCTAGAGATAGGGTGACGAGATTTTGCTGGATTAGGGTGAAACCTAATATGGGAGTCCATAGATCGAGTTAATGAGATTCTAGGGGTTTTAATTAGAAAGAGATTTCAATTAATCAACATAGGGTTAGACGTTAGCCACCTCGAGAGAGGGATTAATATAACTTAGGGAATCTTACGAATCAAGTCAAATGAATAAATCATCTGGTTCAGAATTAGATAACAAGTGAAGTCTAGGTGGATTCTTCCTTGGGTGTCGTATTAGTCAATTGGTTTTTTCTGAAAGTTATTTTCCCAATTTCATTCTTCTTTGTCTTAGAGTATTTAGTTTAGTAGTTAGTAATTTAGATTAGATAAACAATTCCCTTAATTCTTAGGCTAAATAATAAAAAGAGAGTTAGTATTAGTACTTTTGGTTCCTTTGGATTCGACATTCAGGTCTTGCCTTAACTATACTACTGTTCGATAGGTGCGCTTGCCTCAAATTGTTGTCATAGTTAGTTTCCAGGTTTGATCATTCTTTTTATAAATTTTAAGACTTTGACATCGCGAAAACAACGATCAGAAATAAAGAGGTGAGCTTTATGATTAATTGAGGCGAATAGGGAACAATGTTGTGTGCTTCACTGTTTCTAGTGCTTGAAATAGTTTTGAGCTTCCTTTTTGTTTGAACTCCAAACCCTCCTAAGCCTTAAAATGTTACAATCCTAGAAGACCTTTACGACCCGAACATTTCATTCGCATATTTCTCTGGACTTGTTTGTATTTACTTAAATGAACACCTTTTATTTGCTTTACGTGTCTAATGTATCTACATAGTATATTTTGATGGATAACACAATTGAACATATATTAATTTGAATTGCCTCTAGATTTGTTAGTTTTTAATTTGTTGAACTATTTTTTTTTTTTTTTTGCTTTAGGAGTGCCCAAGTCAGGTAAATATCATTCTTAGGTTGCATGTGAGATAATGCTTAAACAAGTTCAGTATTTTATCGCCATGTTGCCTTTTTGTTCGATTTAGTCCAGGGGTCATCTCTTTTTGCATGTTTCATGTGTTTGCTTGAGGATAAGCAAAGACTTGAGTGTGGGGGAGTTTGATCTACTGTAATTTGATGTGTTAAATTAGGCTCTCCGTTGCACTTAATGAGCTTGTTATCGAACAATTTGAATGTCTTTTTCGTAGTTTTTGCTTAGTTTAGTTTCATTCTTTATAAGTGTTTAACATGCTTTTATCCCATTTTTGAGAGCCGAATTGGCCAAATGATGCCTTGAGAACCTAACAAGTTGATTGAGTATTGCAGGGAGTTAAACATGGAGCTAAGTGATACTAATAAGTGATACTGCTAAGTGCTACCATTAAGTGCTACCACTAAATGATACCGCTAAGTGATATTGCTAAGTGGTATCGCGAGGTGGTACTGCGTGGTGAGATTGAGAGGTGGTACTGCGAGGTGATAACGCGAGGTAGTGTTGCGAGGTGCAATCGCGAGGTGTACTGCGAGAAGGTAGCGTGAGGTGAGATTGCTAGGTGGTACTACAAGAAGGTAGTGCGAGCTGAGATCACGAGGTGGTAGCTATTGGAAAAAATCCGGTTTTAGAACGGTTTTCTTGCATAGTAGAAAATGCAAAATTTAAAAACGAACTCGATTTGTGATATTTATAGCAATAAACCTTAGACTGAAATCGTACATGTGTTTTTAGATAAATGGATCCTTGATGTTTTCTGGCTTTCAACCAAACAATCTTCTCCGCTATTCTCTTACCACGAACTGCTTCGAGTGTGGGCTCAAACCAATTAAATCAAAATACAGAACTAGAAAAAGTTTTCTTTTCTTTTGAGGGTGAAAACAAAAATTCTCTCTTCTTTAATAGAAACAAGTAGAATTGTTATTCTGGAAAAATATATTTAATAGTTGAGAATAAATTCTCTATTTTTCGATATAGGAACAATATCTTAAAGTTATTGTAAATAGTTCTACTGGTGTCATCTATTTGTAGGAAGAGAAAGTAGAACTCTTGTTGAATTGTAGAGGTTTATTTCAAATAAAAAAACTTCCTAGTCCAACTAGGAGAGGGACAGGGGCTAACAGCGTGTTCTTCCCCTCATATTTATTATGATGGAGATTCGGGCCTCTTATTATATTGGGCCCAATTATATGTGCTTTCTAGACTTTTAACTCAACACTTTATATTTTAATCCAACCCAATATTTGTTTTTCTATTTCCCAAAAATAAACTTTAATATATTTATAATCAATTAAATATTTTTTCTCATCCCAATTTTACTCTCAGTAAAATTATGAATATTATACCCTTGATAAAATTTTTAAGAAAATATATTTAATATTTCACAATTCAGCTTGTTTACAATGATCGAATGGTTTATTTTTATTTTTGGGCCTTAAAATAGCTCTAAATAAACTCATTTTCCTAATCATTTTTAACTAATTCATCTACATTTGCAAATGAATCATTTCTCATTTTCATTTTCATTTTAAGAAAACCACATTCATTTCCAAATGATTTCATTTCTCCATTTTGAAGAAAATCATAATCATTTCTGAATGTTTTTCATTTCTCCATTTCTATTCATTCTATTCATTTCAATTCAAACACACAATTCAGTTTTGGTTTCAACAAGCTAACGGAGAGGCCTATTGGACATATCTAATTAGGGCTCAAATGATTTATAATTAAGTTTCAACTTTTTACCTATTAATTATAAACTCATTTAGTCACGAAGCCATTCCACTATAGTATCGTAACTGAGCTCTCCCTAACAAAATACCATTACAAAAGCAACTACTTAATACTAGTCCAATGACATTATCATAAGTGTTACCTTCATAGGGTATCCTTGATCTCTTTGGGATAAGATTCGTTCTCCTAATATGATCCTATTTTATCTCATGGTAACCATTACATCTTCCTTCATTAAAATCCAATTACTATCAAATAGTATTTTAAGATTTTCATCACAAAGATGAACGACTTGTGGTCACATTTACTTTTCATCAACCATGTAATGTAATTAAGAGGATATCATTGACACATGTCTCGTGCTAGGAATTCCACTGTTGTGAATGACGCTACACCCAACGCACAAGCTTTCGATTCCTTATCTATTCGAAATCAAGCTTTTACTTACCTCAAAGTGCATGAGTCACACATAATGTAATATCCCTAAACCAGGTTTAGTAGTTTCGCGTATATTTTTTGGGTTCCAAGCATGAATTTAGGAATTTATCAGGTTAATAGTAATTTTTAATTTAATTTAAGAGGTCAATTTTATTTAAAATCGATTAAACACTAATCGAGAAAAATAAAAATATTTTTGGAAAATTAATTTTAAAGTAATTAAATAATTATTAGTGAAAATAATTAATTTGGATCGAAAATGAATTTTAAAATATTTTTTATTGGGGATTAATTTGAGATAAATTTAAATATTAATTAAATTAGATTTAATTGTAAAATAAGGGAAATTTTGGAGTATTTATTTGGCAAATAAACTTTTAAATTTGGAATTTTAGAGGGAAAGGATCAATTGGTAAAGTAAGGGAAATGTGGAAGTGGCCATTGGACAAATTTTCCAAATTTTAAATTTTTGGTGGGTTGTTTCAATTTTAAACACAATGCAACTAGCATATTTTTTACGCCATTTACATCAGATTAGAGCTATAAATTTCATCTTCTTTGCATGGTTTTAAAGATCTATTATGAGAGAATAAATTTAACAAATTTCCTTCTCAAAATACTCTCTTTTCACCCAAAATTATTCACAAAAGTAGCTAAAAATATTATGAAATTTCTCAAGATTCTTGAATCGAGATTTTCATTTAAAGGAGTTAGAACGAATCAAAGGTAATTATTATTTCTAAACTTATTTTTATGATGATTAGAAGCATATTTGCTTGATCTGGGTGATAAGTACATGATTTTTTTACCAATGTCATCTTCTTCAAAAGCTTAAGTTGTTTTAATGGTGGATCTTGAATTTTGAGAGGAAATCCACAAATTTAATAGATGTTCCAACTCAAAATGGACCTATTAGAACGCTTTTGATATTATTTATCAAGATTAAACATGTTTTGTAAGGTAATTTAAAGAAATTCGAATTTCATCATCTTCATGAGCCGATTTTTTAGACATTTGTGAATTGATTTAAATGTGAAATTGATGCTTAGTATATGTTTATTTGGTCTAGTATTGATGTTTGGGAGTGATTAGGACGGCTGGAGTGCTCGTTTTTGTGAGGAATTGAGTTTTCGACTTGATGACACAAATCCGGTAAGGTAACTTTGAGTGAGATTTTCGTGTAGCCTAGTTGATGAAAATTTTTGTTTATTATATCTTTTGAAAGGCGGTAATATCTATTTTATCTCTATTGAAGCTTCGAATATTGAGGAGGATCAAGCTAATTGAAATTGAAGCTTGGATTTGCTTGGTTGATCACTTGGTTGTGGTTGAGTTAGTTGTGTGGTGAGTGATTAAAAGGCAATTTGGTAAATTGACCCTCACTTATGCTTAATTGGATTATTAATTACTGATTGCAAATATTTAATTGAGTTTTTGTTGGTTAATTTTGCAAGATTATTGATATATGTTTAAGTGATGAAATTTTTGTTAAGTGTTGGTAAGTGAGCATCTAGTAATTTTATGTGCTTGATTTGATTGATTATAATGGTGAACTAAGCAAGCATGCTGGAGTTTTTGGTTCATTGTATGTTGATATTTCAATTGATAAATGAACAATGATAATAGGTAATTGGTATGCTAGATTTAATTTGATGTTAAAATGGCTATGTTACATGATTCACATATGCATTTTGGCACTTTAAATTGAGCACATTATTGACTAAAACTATGTTATGATTAATTGGTTATATTGGCACTATAGCATGGTGGATCCATTAGATATAGTTGGCATGCCATGGGATTTATGAGGACTCATCAAATTGATATGTTATTTGTGAGCAATGAGGCTCTAGGTGGACTGATTTGGAGTAGATAAGGGAGTATTGAGCTTCTGTCTCCACTCAACGAGACTAATTTGAGGCAATATAAAGGAGTGAGTGGCCTCGGCCCACTCAATCCGGGACTGATTCTGATTTTGATTGTATATGCCAATATAAATGTATGAAATGTTATATACTAAATTGATTATAGTTTTTGATACATGGTTGAGCATATGACATTGAACTATTATGGATTGATACTGTCGTTGTAAATTTGTATTTGATTGGTTTCAATTTAAGCATGATTTGGGTGATAATTTACTTGTTGTTTTATTAACATTCACTGAGATTTTTAAGCTCAAGCCCTCACATTCATGCAGTTAACTGATGGGATTGAGGAGCTGAGGAACCGAGCAAGAGAGTTCCAAGAGATTAAGGCTCAGTAGATATTTAGTTACATGTTTTAGAGATGTTAATCGGGCATTGTGGAACTTCTGGGACTTAGTTTAATTTTTGTTGTAATTAGACTTGGACATTGGACATTTTTAATTTTTGATGGTTTTATAATATCATATATGCATGTTTGAGTTTGATTATTGAATAATTTACGGTGTATTGTTGCTTGATAACACGGTGATCGATAACACGATGTCTGAGTCATGATGTTTACACTAACCATTGTTTAAATGAAGCTTCCATGGAGTGGCTTACTAACGACTAAGGTACGCCACTTGGTTGAATTAATCGGTGGGTGATATGCATGAAATTGAATGTTTAATTCTATTTAATTGTGGCTTAACTAGTGTTAATAAATTCAATTAAAAGTATATGAATATGTATGATATTTAATTGTAGCTAAATCGGGTTTAAGTGGCCATTAAAAAACTCAAAATTGGGTTTAAAATTGAATTTTTTGCATAAAAAAACTGTAGTGGACTATTCTGGTCTTTTTAAATTGGTTCTCTAGCCTATTTAAATTACAAATTAGTCTTGTTGATAAGTCTAATTAAAGCCTTAAATGATAAGGGAACTTGATAAAATTTTAGGATTAGACTTGTAATTGATAAAATTTCTTAGAAACGTACTCAATTTAATACTCGGGTATAGTACTGATAGTTTGAAATTGTTATGATTTAGTCATTAATGATAAAACTTGAATTAGACATAGAAAATAAACTCGGATTAAGTTGAAATTTTTAGGGCTAACATAAATTGACTAAAAGAGGGTTGGTAAATGTATAGTTCTAAATTTGGGTTAGTTTAACTGTAGGTGGTAAAATGATAAAAATGTCCTTAGCTTAAATTACTTATAAAAAGTTTAAAATCAATTCACAAATTGCTTCCGCATTAATAAATAACTAATAAATGGATAAGATTGAGGTTTTATAAGGTCGGGGTGTGTCTTGGGAGGTCGTTAGCCGAAGATTCACTAAGGTGGCTAATGTAGAGCTTCGAATTTGGGTCGGTCCGTCCCGGTTGAGTTTGGGGTGTCACACATACATAGTCCGCCATCCACTCAAGATTTAAGTATGCCACATATGAATGTCACAAGTGAATAAATCTATAAACGATTCAGGATCTATTCTACTTGGGTCTTGTCCAATGTACTGTCAGACCAATCAGTCACATCTATATCTTTATCTTCTATGAGCCATTTGCTTCGATGCCCAAGACAAAGCATCTCCCCAATTGGACTTGATAGATGACATATTAGTCTTTCAATCGGTTTGCTCATTTTCGACTAGACTAAGGACAGTTTTAGGTTCGTCTACCAATACAAGTAGTCTTTTCGTATTACGATCTGACCACGTAATACCATTTAGTATTAGTTAAACATTAGACAACTAGTGAGCAACATTTGCTTCCATTTTTTCTTTGGGCGAAAAAACCATGTGAGGAAAATATACAAAATATTAATGTAATTCATGAATAATTTTATTAACCAATCTGGTCGAAAAGATTACAAGTGTACTTAAATAAAAATACTAAAATTAGGGCACTAGATCCAAAAGTAGCGTGAAGTGATATCGCGATATGGAGATCCGACGTCGTGACACCCCTGATAGTGTAGGAATGAAAAGAATAAAGACCATCAACGGTGGTATCACGATACTCAAGCTCCCAAATGACCCCCATTTCAAGACTGACGAGGATATCACAATAACGAACCATGGGTATTACGATATCACTGTTGAGAGAAATAAAAAATGACCGCAGGGGTAGTCCTTGTCAAACATGTCCCGCAACCAAAATTAGATGTCTAAGGGAAATTTGGTCCAAAATTTTGGGTTGTAATAAGACATTAAAAGCCACTTTTGGTTGAGAACAAGTGTGTAGTGTAGAGAGAGATTTTTAGTTTAGGGTTTATTTTATCTTTTAGTTTAGGTTTAGGGTAGTTTTCTTCTCCATAACTGTAGGATTAAATTTTTCTACAACTTCTTTATTTTCCTTGCATTTTCTTAAATAGTTAAGTTAGTTTTTATTGTAGCTTAGGTTCATTTATATGTTAAGTACCTTAAACTTTTTTGTAATCACATTTTAGTCCTTGTTTAATATTAGTCAACTTTTCTTTTCTTTTCACTTGTTAAAAATCATAACTTTAGTATTTTTATTCATCTATCTTTCCATTGTTGTGCTCTCCAAGCTTTTGTAAAAGAGCTTGGGTTTTTATTCACTTCTGTTTAAGTTTAAGTTAATGTTTCCATTACTTGAATTTTTGCTTGTTGCTGGTTCAGAAATGACTAGGAGTAGCTAAACATTAGCTGGTTGGTTGATGGAAGTGTTGTTTGGTTAATTTTTGGTATAGGGATTAAATCGTAAAAACTAGAATAAATTGAATAGACTTAAAAACTTAGTATTGACACCCCTAAGGAAAAATTTAGGTAAGTGAGATCGAGTGAAGATCTTATCAAGCATCAATTCGTTAGTCTCGAATTTGTTGGTGAGGTCGAGAGATAAACCAGACTAATTTGTCTAAGTTGATAAGGTTGAGGCTGAGAGGTAAAATGGAACCAATTTAGGAGTTTAAATGGTTTAGATCCTTAATCTAAAACTTAATTAGCAACATGGAAGTCAATCGGCTGCTGTTTGTTATTAATTTTCTGAATTTCATAATTCTGCTTGTTTTGCAATTTAGTCCTTTTCAACATTAGATAACTAATTAGCTTAATTAACTTCAAATTATGCATTTTTGTAACATAGAAACTTAGTGAGTAGCTAGCTAGACTCATTTATTACATGCTTGTTAAATAGAAATCACTAAATCATTGACTCCTTTGGGTTCGACCCCTTGGAATATTCTGGAGTTCCATCGAACACTATAAATATTAACACTGACACTGTATACTTGCAATTAAAATCGCACCTTTAAAATTGCTTTGTAAAATGGTTTGTTTTTACGCACATGCACGATAGCGGTCAAGTATGTCCACAGAGATTTGGATATATTTTTGTTAAATATAGTTTGATTTATATTTCGAACTCATTTTTATGCTATCAATCAAACTTTGATTTGCTATTTAGTTTAAATATGTTTTTGATATGTGTTATAAGCTTGAAGGGAGATTTAAATTTGTTTGATAATGTCTTCGAACTTATGGAAATGATATGGATTTATTAGGACATGTTTGTAAGTGTTTTTGTACCCTTACTATGGGTATCGGAACAAAGCAAGTCAATAACTAAAATGCTATCGCCATTGAGCTAAGGGTTTTGTATAGATACGTAGGTCCCTGAGCATCATTTCTGCCCTGTTTGTGAGTTTTGAGCAAGCTGAAGCTCATTTTTGTTTACCATAGATACTTCCAATCTCCTACAAAATTATCCTAAATGGTTTAAGATAGTTTTTAAAACCTCAAATGGTTTCAAACTAAATTTTATGATTTTATAAAAATGGTTTAAGGTCCAAAATTTTAAATAACTCTAACACTTTTTATTTCGCGGTAGCATCTCTCATTCGTACCGTATGTCAAGGTGGTTGAGGGGTGTTTGATCTGTCGTAATTTGAGACGGCAAATTAGGAGTTCTCGGTATACTTGAGGAGCTTGTTTTCAATAATTTTAGCATTTTTTCATAGTTTTTCATCGTATTTAGGTTTTGATTTTATAAGTGTTAATGTCTCATTTTTTAATTATTTTGAGACTCAAATTGGCCAATAGTACCATTAGAGGCCCTAACATGTGATTGAGTGTTGAAGGGACGCATTGGAGGCCAGAATCTAGTGAGAACATCACCAAATGATAGGGTGTTGCGATATCTTACTCTTGAAATTGCGATACCTCCAACAAACCCTAAAGATAAAGACCACCTATAGTGGTATCATGATACCCACTTGCCAAGAGCACTCCCCATTTCAAAACTGCCAACGACATCGCGATATCCACTTCATAAGGGGATTTTGGGGAACAAGATAGGGTCAGAATAGCTGCTTAAATCAGCCAAAATTTGGCTAAGAGAGAGGCTACATTAGCTTAGTTTACCCTTAGTTTTCTCTAGGTTTTCTCTTTTCTTACAGTTTTCTAGGGTTTATATTTTCTCTTCTTTCTTAGTTTTAGAGTTTAATTTTCTCTAGACTTTATGATTCTCTGTAATATAACTTTTTTGCGATTAGTTGGTTAGACTCTTTATTTCACACGCTATTTAGAAATTATTCAATCACCAACTCATTTGGGTTCGATCTTTAGAATACTCTAGTGTTCCATTGGAACACTACAAATATTACAATTGACCTGTCACACTTGTAATAAGCCACGATATTTATATTTGTTTTAGTCCCAATGTTGATTTATCTCCCTCTCATCAGTCGAAAGGGAGGTGGTCAAGTTGGTGGCACCGTTGCCGGGGAGTCATTGCTAGATTGAACTATTTTTAGTTTCATTGCGTATACTTAAAGATATAATTATAGGTATGACCTTAAATATTAATTGTTTTGGTTGAATGGACAATGCAATGTGTTTATTTGATTTATTCTTTCACTGGTTATAGAAATTTGAGCTTTCTTGCGGAGTAAGGCACCTACTGTTCATCAATCATGTCCTCCTTACTTGCTATCATGTTGTACAACCATAATTGGCTAAGACCTAGTATTACGACTCTCGATATGAATGCTCCACACTCTGAGATAAATCCATCCTTATTAATGTGGATTATGACGAATCTTCAATTTTGTAAAAATGAGGGGGGAAACCCTATGGTTTTTCTTCGAAGGTTTGAACATGTTTGTGGCACTGTCAGCTATGCAGGGATTCCAAAGGATACAATTTGGCTATTGTTGATATCATTTGCCTTAAGAGGAATAGCTAGGGAGTGGTTAGATATGTTGCCCCCAGATACGGTTACTTCAGGAAATAATTTCTCTAATTGTTCTTGAAGAAAATATATTCCTATGACTGAGGTGTTAGCCGCTTATGAGGAGTTATTTGAATTCAAACAAGGGAGTATAGAGACTCTAAGGCAAGCTTGTGAGAGATTCAAGAGAATACTATGGAAACTAATTAGAAACAGGGTTGAGAGTGCATTACAACTTCAATATTTCTATATCGGTCTGGACAAGAATAGCCAAGTACAGTTTGATGTCATACCTAGTGGAAGTTTTTGGACAAAAACAATATGAGAAATCATTGTTTCACTTGAGAACGTTAGTAGCAATGACTTTGCTTGGAGGTATGAGCACACCCCCGATTACAAGACCCCTAAGAGTGGGGTAAGGGACATAGAGATGTAAGACGCAGTAAATGAAAAGGGACTTTTCTGTACTATAACAATCACTTCTAAGGGAAAAAAGAGATTTAAAAAACCTAAAGAGTATGAGGTGGAATAGTTTCTTGACGCCGGTAGCTTGGATTCCGTGGATTCTGAACAACAAGGTTCACCTATAGGTTCTATAGCTTAAAAAGAGGGTGAATGCCTTTTTGATGATGATGACACTTTGGACACTCATGATGATATTAAGGTTTAATTTGAGTAGGAACGGGTTAACCATCTAGATTGGTGGAGGAATTGCAAAGAACCGTTGGGACTCTTGAAAGACACCTTCGAGAAAATGATACCCTGTATTGTTAAACCATTAAAATTGGAATTGAAACCTTTTCTCAAAAAATTGAAGTATGGGTATTTGGGGGAAAGCAACATGTTACCTGTGATTATCTCTGCTTAGTTGATCCCATAACATAAAAAGACTCTACTTCACGTGTTAAAGTGACATAACAGAGCCATTGGATGGACTATCGTTGATATTAAGGGTATAAGCTCATTTCTATGTCAACATAAAATCTGATTAGAGGAAGCTAAAAAGCCAATGATGGATGCCTAGAGAAGATTAAATCCTACAATGAAAGAGGTTGTGAAAATGTAATTAACTAAATGGCTAAATGGAGGTATCGTGTAGGTGACCTTTGATAGCGAGTGGGTTAGTTAGACTCAGGGTGTTCCAAATAAGGGAAACTTAACAATGGTCCCTAATGAAAGGAATGAATTAGTCCCGACCTGCACCGTAACTGGATAGCATGATTGCATCAACTATAAGAAGCTCAATGATGCCACCTGGAAGGACCACTTTCATTTACCATTAATTGACCAAATACTAGACCGGCTAGCGGGGAAAGAATACTACTGTTTTCTTGATGGCTACTCTGGATACCATCAAATCTCAATTCACCTAGATGATCAGGAGAAGACCACATTCACATGTCCCTTTGGAAACTATGCTTTCCAAAAACTGCCTTTCGACTTATGTAACGCCTCGACTACATTCATGTGTTGCATGACAACAATTTTTACCGAGATGATAGAAGAAGGATTGGATGTGTTCATAGATGACTTCTCTTTGTATAGGGATTCTTTCATCGACTATTTAGCAAATTTAGAACGGGTTCTAGACAGATGTGAAGACACGAACCTAGTTTTGAATTGGAAAAAATGTCATTTTATGGTCAATAAGAGGATTATTTTGGGGCATTAAATTTCTAGGAAGGGGTTGGAAGTCAACCAAGCTAAGATTGAGGTCATTGAAAAACTCCCACCTTCAAAGATAGTCCATAGAATTCAAAATTTTCTTGGGCATTCGAGATTTTACCGGTCCTTCATTAAGGATTTCTCCCAAATAGCTAAAGCATTGACTCATCTCCTCCAAAAGGATGTCCCTTTTGTCTTTGACAGAGCATGCCATAAGACCTTTGAAGTGCTGAAACAGAAGTTTGTTACAGTTCCGATCATAACAAACCCAAATTGGAATGAGCCATTTGTGATCATGTGCGATGCTAGTGATTATTTGGTTGGGGTAGTGTTAGGAAAAAAAAGGGACAAAAATTGAATTTGATGGCAATGTTAGCGATGGTGTTTGCGTGTGAAAAGTTCTGACCGTATTTGATGGTAAATCGAGTTTATGTATATACAAATCATCTCGTATTAAAATACATAATGAAAAAGAAAGATACCAAATATCAAATAATTAGGTGGGTTTTACTTTTGCAGGAATTCGATCTATGGGTTTTGGATAGAAAAGGGACAGAAAATTAGATGGCTGATCACTTATCGCGGTTAGAGATCAAAGATGACCAAGGGAAGATTGGCACCATAAATGGATCTTTTACAGACGAGCAATTATTCCTTACGCAATGTTATCATGTGAAGGAAAAAATTGAATCCATACATTGGTTCGAGGATATTGTTAATAATTTGGTGCGAGGCATTTTTCCTACATGAGCATCTAGTCAAAAAAAAAAAAAGATCGCTCATTGGGAGAAACCCTATACCTTTCGGGAGTGTGCTAACCAAATCATCCGATGGTGTGTTGCAGAAGAATAGATAAAGGGTATTCTTAATGGATGCCATACTTCTCCTTGTAAGGGACACTTCGGGGCCCACTATGATTCAAGAAGCATATAAGTTTGCGAAATGATGTAATCGGTGCCAAAAAATGAGAACCATTTCCAAGAACGATGAAATACCTCGGAAAGGAATCCTGGAAGTGAAAGTTTTTTATGTATGGGGGATTGACTTCATGGGGACATTCCAGAACTCCCTTGGGAAAAAATATATCTTGTTAGCAGTTGATTATTTTTTCAAGTGTGTAACCCTCCTAACAAACATTATCGGACTATCACTTAAACAAACATACATTTCTCATACATTAATCATATCCAATTATAAATCATACGTAATCAATCACCTTGTTTCTAATATAAGCCTACGAGGCCCATCATGCATTAGGAGTGGTTCGGGACTAAACCAATAACTCAGGAAACTTTTGGAAATCTTAGAAAATTTTTCAAAATACAGGGGACACATGCCCGTATGGCCCGGCCATGTGTCTCACACGACCAAAGACACACCTGTGTTATAGGCCGTGTGGACATTCGAAATGGGATCACATTGCCGTGTCCTAACCCGCGTCCGACCCCGTGTAACTCTCTGACTTGGGTCATATGGGTAACACACACGCCCGTGTGACTAGCCCATGTGCCCTTAGAAATGGCCACACATGCTCGTGTGCCAAACCGTGTGCTAGGCCTTGCCAAAACTGTAGGGTATACTAACTTATGCCACACGGCCAAGTCACACGCCCGTGTGCTGGGCCGTGTGGAGCATACTGACTTGATTTTTAATTAACACTAGGGGACACACGGCCATGTCACCTAACCGTGTGTCACACACGGCTGAGATACACGCCCGTGTCTCTACCCGTGTAGACAAAAATAAGCAATTTACCAAGCCATTTTTCTCACCCAACCTTTCATTTACCTACACAAACCAAAATGGCATATAACATGGCATAAATAAGCATTCCCATAAATCTCAATCAAGTCTAATTCATGCTATTTCGTACCAAGAACTATAATGCTCATAACATCATAATTTACCTACTCAAAACATACCAATCTCTCATTCAAAAATCACCGAAATGGTTACTTTCATTTATGCACTATTTTGCCTAAAGCCACTAGCATATTAATCTTAAATTCAACCACTTGATACTCAAGCTACTTTTTCACAACAAGCATTCACATAATAAATCATCAACCACATAACAAAAGGTCATTTGCACATATACATATATCACCAAGTATACCAAGATAAGCTAAGTCACATGGCTATACACATAACTAACCATTCATCATTTACAAGCCAAATCAAATGGCTAAATCCATTACTAACATATATACCAAAATGACCATAACTCCTATACATGCCATATAACCAAATACATAAATTCAAAAGTACCAAAGTGATAGCTTGATAGTATGATGAGGTCTCCGATGACTCCCAAATCCGAGCAAGCTCCGATATTCACTATAAACACGGAAAAGTAAACAGAGTAAGAAATAAAGCTTAGTAAGTTCGTATAGTAATAAACTCAACTTACCATATATATATCCAAATTAAGCAATTAAACATATCATAATATAACTCATATTGATCCATAAACCTATCACATATTCATTCACAAGGTTAGATATGAAATTCACAAGTTTCTTAGATTCAATGCTTGTATGGTTCATGTACATACCTGTACCAACTCGTATCAATCTCATACTCATCCATATCCTTGATATACCTGTTGAACCATTCGAAATAATATCAGGTACTCGGGAGTCTCGCACCCTAAGTGCCAATACATAGCCAAAGCTATCACAATCTCATATCTCATATAATGCTCATTCTCGAGCTATCAAAGGGTCTACTCACATAAGCTGACGATCAAGACGTAGCTACACGGTGCTGCTCACACAAACTGACGAGAATCCGCAACACATGCCGGATAACTCAGCCGTCGGTAAGACGTACGTACCAACACCCAAACACATAACCCCTATTGACATGTCATTTGTATCCTAATCTATTCCTAAGGTTCAACTGGGATTTCACATTTCTGAATCTTTGTCGAACATATATGTAAGGTCGTATTCACAATTAATTCACTAATAAAGCACTTAAAACACAATTATAAAAATGCTTATTAACATACGAACTTACCTCGATCATAAAAACGACGAAAAGGATCGATTAGTTTAATACTTTGTTTTTCCACTGATCTAGATCTGAACTTCATTTTTCTTTATCTATATAATATCAAATTTAACTTATTCAATTATCATTCTATTCAATTTAGATCAAAAATCACATTATGGCAAAATTACACTTTTGCCCCTACTAGTCTAACATCTTTACAATTTAGTCCTTAGCTCATAAAAATAGAAATTCATGCAATTAAGCCCCTAATCATTCTAGCCTAATTTTCCTTATTACCATAGAAGCCCATGTTTTTCATTTATTTCACATTTCTACCAAAAAATTTCCACATTTTCAAATAAATCCCTAATTGACAATTTTATCAAAAATCTCTTAACAAATGTTGTTTTTCTAACAACAACTATTTATTTTCTATTATCAAACATCAAAATACATATACATTCATCAATGGAAAAACCCTAAACCTTTAACAGTTTTGCAAATTAGTTCTGGGGCTAGCTAGATTAAGCTACAACGATCTCAAAAACATAGAAATCATTAAAAACGGGACAAAAATCATAACTAATTGGACAAAAATGCCTTGGCTGAATATTGAAGCTTAAAGATGGCTTCTTTACACCCTAGTTTCGGTTGGAGAAGATGATAAGAGATAATAAAATTGTTTTGTTTTATTTATTTGTCACTTATTTGTTAATTTACTTAATTAACCTTTTAATTTAAAACAAATTTCAACAACACCAATCTCATAAATGTCCACAAACATACTAATGGTCCAATTACCACTTAAGGACCTTTACTTTAATGTTCTATACCAATTAGACACCTTTAGCTAATAGAACACAAGTTTTACACTTTACGCGATTTAGTCCTTTTTATCAAATTGAGTATTCAAACGATAAAATTTCTTAACGAAATTTTCACACAATCATACCATCATACTATAGAAATTAAAATAATAATATAATTATTTTGACTTCAGATTTGTAGTCCCGAAACCACTGTTCCGATTTGAGTAACAACGGGCTATTACAAGTCTCCCCCCTTAGGAATTTTCGTTCCCGAAAATCTTACCAAAAAATAGGTTAGGGTACTATTTTCTGATAGCTTCCTTAGGTTCCCACGTAGCTTTTTCAACACCGTGACGTTGCCAATGTCCTTTCACTAAACCTATGCTTTTATTTCTCAACTCTTTAATCTCTTGAGCCAGAATTCTGATCGGTTCTTCGTTATATGTCACATTAGGATAAATTTCAATCTCTGTCGGAGAAATTACGTGTGACGAATCTGATCTATATTGACGTAACATTGACACATAAAATACATTGTAGATCTTTTCTAGTTCTGATTGTAAAGCTATTCGATATGCCACTGGCCCTATTCTCTCAATAATCTCATATAGCCCGATAAATCTCGGATTCAATTTTCCTTTGCGACCAAAAAGAAGAATCTTCTTCCACGAAAATACTTTCAAAAATACTCTGTCACCTATTTGAAATTCAATGTCTTTACGTTTCAAATCTGTATACGATTTCTGTCGATCTGAAGCTGCTTTCAAACTATCGCGAATTACTTTCACTTTCTCTTTGGTCTCTCTAATTAAATCAACCTCGTGAATCTTTTTCTCACTAAGCTCGGTCCAATACAATGGAGTTCAGCATTTACGACCATATAAATCTTCGTACGGTGCCATCTTTACGCTCGATTGAAAACTATTGTTCTACGCAAATTCAACCAAAGGTAAATACTTTTCCCAATTGCCTTCAAACTTTAAAACATCGAAACGAAGCATATCTTCAAGAATCTGTATCACTCTCTCAGATTGACCATATTTTTACGGATGAAATGCAGTACTAAAGTGTAACCGCGTACCCAAAGCTTATTGTAATTTCTTCCAAAATCGCGATGTAAACCTCGAATCTCTATCCGAAATAATAGAAACTGGCACCCCGTGCAATCTAACAACATCAGAGATGTACAACTCAGCTAATCTATCGAGTGAAAAATATGTATGTACCAGAATGAAATGTGCCGATCTCGTCAAATGATCAACAACATCCCAGATAGCATCTTTCTTTTTCAGAGATAGGGGTAACCCCGATACAAAATCCATCGTAACTCTATCCCATTTCCACTCTAGTATCATCACTGGCTGTAGTAATCCCGAAGGCACTTGATGTTCAGCTTTAACTTGTTGACAAACCAAGCATTTCAACACAAACTCTAAAATCTCTCGTTTTATGCCTGACCACTAGTACAACTGTTTCAAATCATTGTACATTTTAGTACTCCCCGAATGAATAGATAAACAACTACTGTCTGCTTCATGTAGAATTTTCTAAATAAGCTCAGAGTTTTTTGGTACACAAATTCTACCTCAGAACATTAAATAATCATTGGATCCGATCTGGTACTGTGAATCAGTAGTCAACTTGCATTGTACTTTTTTAGCTTGCAATTCATTATCATACTTTTGAGCTTCACAAATTTGCTGAAGAAATAATAGTTTAGATTTTACTTCAGCTAAAATCGAACCATCACCAAACAAGGTTAACTGCGTTTTCATCGCTCGCAAAGCAAATAAAGATTTTCTACTCAGAGCATCCGTGACTACATTCGCTTTTCCCGGAAGACAATCTATCACTAACTCATAATCTTTCAACAACTCAGGCCATCTTCGTTTTCACAAATTCAAATCTTTCTAATTCATGATATACTTCAAACTCTTGTGGTCAGTAAAGATATGACACTTCTCACCAAATAAATGTGTCGCCAAATTTTCAAAGCGAATACAATAGTGACCAACTCTAAGTCGTGCGCCGGATAATTCTTTTCTTGTGGTTTCAATGGTCTGGAAGCATAAGCTATCACTTTGCCCTCTTGCATCAAAACACATCCCAAACCATTCAATGACGCGTCACTAAAAATAACAAACTTTTTACCTGACTCAAGCTAAACCAAAACTGGTGCTTCAGTTAACAGGGCTTTCAACTGTTCAAAACTCTATTGACATTTCTCAAACCATTCGAACTTCACATTTTTCTATAGCAATCGAGTCATCATTGTAGCAATCATCGAGAACCCTTTTACAAAACACCGATAGTAGCCAGCTAATCTCAAAAAACTTTTGACTTCGGACACATTTCTTGGTGGTTTCCAATCAACAACTGCTGAAATCTTACTCAGATCAACTCGTATACCTTTTGCTGAAACAATATGCCCCAAAAATCCAACCTCTCGAAGCCAAAACTCACATTTACTGAATTTAGCAAACAGTTGCATGTCTTTTAATATTTGTAAAACAATTCTCAAATGTCCAGCATGCTCAGACTCATCTCGAGAATAGATCAGAATTTCATCAATGAATACAACAACAAATCTATCTAAATACGATCTAAAGATTCGATTCATCAAATCCATAAAAATTGCAGGAGCATTAGTTAATCCGAACGGCATAACAAGTAATGCCTGTACCTTGTTCTGAATGCAATTTTTGGCATATCCGAATCCTTAACTCTCAACTGATAATAACCAGTATCAAATTAGTCGAAAAACAGTAACCCCGAGTCATCAAAGGACAATTCTTGCAAACTTTATCAACTAGGACATATTTGCCTAAGGGGTTCGATACTTTAATCACAAATTCAGTTGACTTAACAGGCAAACTCTTACTAGACACTAAATTCATACAGATATATGAATGAGTCGATCCAGGATCAATCAAGGCAATTACATTAGTGTCATAAAGAGAAATGTACCAGTGATAACATCTAGTGATGATGCATCTTCGCGAGTGCGAATAGCGTAAGCTTTGGCTGGTGTTCGAGCCTCGGATCTCACTGCAGAATCCTTTGTCGCACCTTTACTACTAGTCACATTTCTTGCATTTCTAGGTGGTCTCGTTCTTGCATTCTAATATTTATCTTTCTCGGGTAACTCAGGACAATCCCGAATAAAGTGATCTTGCGAGCCACATCTGAAACAAGCTTTGTTATTCATCCAGCAGTCTCCAAAATGTCGTCTTCCACACTGTTGACACTCGGGTTTGTTGTTTCTAACACTAAAAGCACTCGATACTAAAGTGGCTTGAGCTTTAGGACTCATGTATTGCTTCCTATGATCTCTATTAGAATACCTTACTGAAGCTGTCGAACGATTATACGAATTAAGTGATTTCTTTGACGAAGAGTGATAGGGTTTACTCATCGACCTCTTTCTCGAATCTTTAGCCTCGAAATCAGCTTTATCTTTTCTTTGCCAAGTTCCTCGGCTTCACAAGCTCTGCCAACTAACACAACAAATTCTTTCAATACCAGAATCCCGACTAGAGTCTAATGTCTTCATTCAACCCGTCATTGAATCGTTTACACATAATTGCCTCAGTGGATACACATCCTTGAGCATATTTACTAAGTCTCACAAATTCTCTTTCGTACTTGGTCACAGACATATGACCCTGTTTCAACTCTAGAAACTCTTTGCGCTTTTGATCAATAAACTACTGACTTATGTATTTCTTTCTGAACTCGATTTGAAAGAATTCCCACATGACTCTTTTTCTTGACACCACAGATATCAAAGTGTTCCACCACTGATATGCAGTATCTCTCAGAAGCGATACAGCGCATTTAACATATTGAGCTGGCATGCAAGAAAGTTCATCAAATACTCGGATTGTATTCTCAAGCCAAAACTCAGCTCTCTCAGGATTGTCATCAATGGTAGCTCTAAACTCTTCAACCCCGTACTTTCAAATTCTACCAACTGGCGGCTTGCTTAAATGTAAAGGTTCCAAACCTTGAGGAGCTACAGGGACCGGTTGGGAATAGGTGGGGGTGGAGGTTGCTGAGTAGCCAGATTAGTTCAGACAAACTCAGTGAACCGCTCGTTTATCATTTAAAAGAAGGCTACTTTGGCCTCTCCTTCCTAACTACCAGACACCGGTCTCGACTCAGATTGCGCTACTCCGTGAACGGAGGCTAGCGCATTACTCTCAACATCATCAGCCACTGCTCGATTGGGATCCATTATTATATGAAAACATGATTTAAACTGTCAGTAGATATCACACTATCACAGGTTATATAGGGCATGTATAGCTAGACTCTCACATACGCTACGTTAGTCTAAGAATCGACTAAATTGTATCTCTGATACCAATAAATGTAACACTCCAAACCCGTATTCATTGCCAGAATAGGGCTACAGAACATTACCGGGCTTATTACTTAAACAAACATATATTTCTCATACATTAATCATATCTAATTATAAATCAAACATAATCAATCACATTGTTCCTAATACGAGCCTACAAGGCCCAATTCATGCATTAGGAATGGTTCGAGACTAAACCAATAACTGTAACACCCTTAACCCGAAACCGTTGTCGGAATAGGGTTAAGAGGCATTACCGGACAATAGAATCATTTCACAACCCATTTACAACACAAAGTCAATAATCATCATAATACATCAAACATAAATAATTAGTCCCTTATTAAGGCGTATAAGACCTTAACACGTGCTAGGGAGAGGTCGGGACTAAACCGAAACACATACAGAAACTTCTCAAAAATTTAAAACTTTTCTAGGTTTCAGGGGATAAACGCTCGTGTGGGTAGGCCGTGTGCCTCCCACGGCTGCTAGACACACCCATGTGCCCTCCCCGTGGTCGAAACTGACTTAGCTCCACGGCCACCAAGCACGCCCGTGTGCTTTGGCCGTGGTTGATCCTGTTGAAAACAACACGGCTACCAGGCACATCCATGTGCCATGGCCGTATGCTCTTAGGCCATATACTGACTTACGCCCACGGTCATCAAGCACGCCCGTGTGCCACCACCGTGTCACAAAATAGGCCATTTGCAAGGCCAATTTGCCACCCACACAAGGTCAATCCTACAAGCACATTTGAGCATCTTTAAACACACAATTTGGCAACCAATTTCATGTCGAGTAATCATCATATCATCACATATAACCTCATTTCTAAACATGCCAATTTATACAACCAAATTACATGTAAGTCTAGGTATAAATCATCCATAACTTCACTAAATCAGTAAGGCATTAATTCATCATTGAACTCACCATTCATATGCTAATTCATTACCATCATGCCATATCAAAATATGCACTAAATACCATATTCATTCATGCACATTACCAACATTTAGCTAGCCATATCACATGGCTATTTACACATCTCAAATATGATTCAAAACAACTAGCCTATACATGCCATATTTCAACTATGTACATCTTTCCAAAGGTACCAAAATCGAATGCCGATAGTGTGATTGAGATGTTGATGATTCCCAGATCCGAGCTAGCTTTACTAACACTGCAAAGCAGAGAAACAAATCACATAGTAAGCTTTACAAAGCTTAGTAAGTTCGTAACATAAAACATTATATTACACCAACCATCACATAGATTATTTCTCAAACAACTATGTACCATACCATATCAACTAATATGTTCTATTAACATTCCATGATCTTAATCATAAATTTCATCAACCACATAGGTTCCGAACGTACCTTAGCCATAGTTATCGATCACATACTACTAATCACTCACTAATTTCATTTCTATCAACTTTCGTCACTTTCTCGGTTCATTCGCACACTCAATGCCCAAATCATTAGACGAAGCTTAGTAACATCGCACACTTAGTGCATTTTATATCAAACCGATTATATATTGGTATCGTACACACAGTGCCCACCATAAGACTGAAGCTTATATTATTTCGCACATACAGTGCTAATTATCTCGATCCCATCTCTGAATACACACACTTAGTGCCACGTAACATCGAGCTCTTACATAGCATTCCTAATATATTAATTCCATACCATTCACTCCAAACATTAAACATAGCTAAATATGATACACGTATTATGTCCGAACTTACCTCGGACGTCGAGCTATCAAAGCGGTCGATTAATCGAGCACTTTATTTTTGCCTCGATCTCGATCCGAACCTCTCCTCTCTTGGTCTATACATATTCAAATTCAGTCCATTCAATCGCCAAATCATTCATTTTAATCCAAACACACATTTTTAGGGCATTTTACACAATAGCCCTCACATTTTCACATTTCGACACTTTAGTCCCTATTTCACAAAATCACCAAATTCACATAATTTCTCCTAGTACAAGCTTAGCCGAATTTTACTAATGTCTATACAAACCCACACATTTCATTTATTTCACATTTTAGTCCTTCAATTTACACGTTTCTCAGTTTAGCCCAAAATACTCAATTTCACCAAAAATCTTAATACAAACTATATTAATCCAACATTAAGTTTTCATATTTCACTATCAACTAGCACATAGCTTAAGCATTCATCAATGGCTCATCACCGAAAGATCATCAATTCACAAAATTATGACATGGGCTTGATAGTAAACTAAGCAACAATCTCAAAAACATAAAAATCATCAAAAACCGATCAAAGACATACCTTAAATTAAGCTTGGAACTAGCCGAAACTTAGAAAACCATGGATGCTTTCTTTTCTTCAACACATTCAGCCAACAAAGATGAATAATGGCCTATTTCCATGCTTTTTTTTATGAAATTATGACTTAATTATCATTTTACCATTTTGCCCTTTTATTAATAATAAAAGACAAAATAACAATAAGATTATTAAGTCATTTAACCATCCACTAACTTAATAATGGTGTAATTGCCTCATAAAGCCTCCACATTAATAAAACAACAACATTTAAGTACTTATAATTTAGCACATAGCTTTTACTCTTTACACGATTAAGTCCTTTCTCTTAATTCGACACACAAACAATCAAATTATCACATAGAATTTTCACACAGACTATGTCACATACTATTCACATAGAAAACAACATTAAATTAACATTCTGAACACGAATTTATGGTCTCAAAAACACTGTTCCTACTAGGGTCTAAACCGGGCTATTACAATAACTCAAGAAAATTTTGGAAATCTTAGAAAATTTTTCAAAATACAGGGACACACACCCGTGTGGCCCAGCCTTGTGTCTTACACGACCAAAGGCACGTCTGTGTCATAGGCCATGTGGACATTCGAAATGGGATCATATGGTCGTCTCCCAACCCGTGTCCAACCCCGTGTAACTCTTTGACTTGGGTCACACGGCCAATACACATGCCGTGTGACTAGCCCGTGTGCCTTTAGAAATGGCCACACAAGCCTGTGTCCCAGGCCGTGTGCTAGGCTGTGCCAAAACTGTAGGGTATACTAACTTATTCCACACAGCCAAGTCACACGCTCGCGTGCTGGGTCGTGTGGAGCATACTGACTTGATTTCTAATTAAACACCAAGAGACACACGGCCGTGTCACCTAACCAGGTGCCACACACGACTGAGACACATGCCCATGTCTTTGCCTGTGTGGACTAGGCTATTTACCAAGCCATTTTTCTCACCCAAACTTTCATTTAGCTACACAAACCAAAATGGCATATAACATGGCACAAATAGGCATTCCAATCAATCTCAATCAAGTCTCATTCATGCTATTTAATACCAAGAACTACAATGCTCACAACATCATAATTTACCTACTCAAGACATACCAATTTCTCATTCAAAAATCACCTAAATGGTTACTTTCATTTATGCATCATTTCGCCTAAAGCCACTAGCATACTAATCTCAAATTCAACCATTTGCTACTCAAGCTACTATTTCACAACAAGCATTCACATAATAAATTATCAACCACATAACAAAAGGCCATTTACACATATACATACATCACCAAGTATACCAAGATAAGCCAAGTCACATGGTTATACACATAACTAACCATTCATCATTTACATGCCAAATCAAATGGCTAAATCTATTACTAACATATATACCAAAATGACCATAACTCCTGTACATGCCATATAACCAAATACATAAATTCAAAAATACCAAAGTGATAGCTTCATAGTGTGATGAGATCTCTGATGACTCCCAAATCTGAGCAAGCTTCGATATTCACTATAAACACTGAAAATTAAACAAAGCAATAACACTTAGTAAGTTCGTATAGTAATAAACTCAACTTACCACATATATATATACAAATTAAGTAATTAAACATATCATAATATAACTCATATTGATTTACAAACCTATCACATATTCATTCACAAGGCTAGATATGAAATTCACAAGTTTCTTCGATTCAATGCTTGTATGGTTCATGTATATACCTCTACTAACTCGTATCAATCTCATACTCATCCATATCCTTGATATACCCGTTGAACCATTTGGAATAATATCGGATACCCGGGAATCTCGCACCCTAAATGCCAATATATAGCCGAAGCTATCACAATCTCATATCTCATTAATGCTCACTCTCGAGCTATCAACGGGTCCACTCACACAAGCTGACGGTCAAGACATAGCTACACGGTGCTGCTCATACAAGCTGACGAGAATCCTCAACACACGTCGGATAACTCAGCCACCGGTAGGACGTACGGACCAACACCCAAACACATAACCCCTAATGACATGTCATTTGTTTCCTAATCTATTCCTAAGGTTATACCGGGATTTCACATTGTAGAATCTTTGTCGAACATATCTATAAGGTCGTATTCACAATTAATTCATAATAAAGCATTTATAACACAATTATAACAGTGCTTATTAACATACGAACTTACCTCGATCGCAAAAACGACGAAATGGATTTATTAGTCCAATACTTTATTTTTCCCCCGATCTAGATCTGAACTTCATTTTTCATGATCTATATAATATCAAATTTAACTTATTTAATTATCATTCTGTTCAATTTAGCCAAAAAACCATATTATGGAAAAATTACACTTTTTCCCCTAGTAGTTTAACATCTTTAAAATTTAGTCCTTAGCTCATAAAAAAAGAAATTCATGCAATTAAGTCCCCACTCATGCTAGCCAAATTTTTCTTATTACCATAGCAGCCCATATTTTTCATTTATTTCATATTTCTACTACAAAATTTCCACATTTCATAAATAAATCCCTAATTAACAATTTTATCAAAAATCTCTTAACAAATGTTGTTTATCTAACAACAACCATTTATTTTCTATCATCAAACATCAAAATACATATACATTCATCAATGGTAAAACCCTAAACCTTTAATAGTTTTGCAAATTAGACTTGGGCTAGCTAGATTAAGCTGCAACGATCTCAAAAACATAGAAATCACTAAAAACGAGACAAAAATCATACCTAATTGGATAGAAATGCCTTGGTCGAATATTAAAGCTTAAAAATGGCTTCTTTACACCCTAGTTTCGGTTGGAGAAGATGATAAGAGATAATAATTTTTTTTGTTTTATTTATTTATCACTTATTTGTTAATTTACTTAATTAACCTTTTAATTTAAAACAAATTTCAACAATACCAATCTCATAAATGTCCACTAACATACTAATGGTCTAATTACCACTTAAGGACCTTTACTTTAATGTTCTATACCTATTAGACATCTTTAGCTAATAGAACACAAGTTTTACACTTTACGCGATTTAGTCCTTTTTATCAAATTGAGCATTCAAACGATAAAATTTCTTAACAAAATTTTCACACAATCTTACTATCATACTGTAGACATTAAAATAATAATAAATAATTATTTTGACTTCAGATTTGTGGTCCTGAAACCATTGTTTCGATTTTACTAAAAACGGGATGTTACAAAGTGGGTGGAAATTGTTGCTCTTCCGAGTAATGACATGAAAGTTGTTGTCAAGTTCCTTCAAAAGAATATCTTTTCACGATTCGGGACACCCAGGGCTCTTATTAGTGATGAAGGGTTACATTTTTGTAGTAGACAACTCGAAAGTGCTCTGGATAAATATAGTATGAGGCATCGCATCACCACTACTTATCATCCTTAAGCAAGTGGCCAAGCAGAAGTTTTGAATCACAAAATTAAGAAAATATTGGAAACGGTGAACCCAAATAGGAAGGATTGGTTAGCTCACTTGGATGATGCATTATGGTTGTATAGAACAACTTACAAGACACCGCTTGGGATGTTTCCCTACCAATTGGTCTATGGGAAAAATTGACATCTTTCTATTGAGTTGGAGAAACAAACGTATTAGGTGTTGGATCTGGTGCCCTAAGTGTAGTATTTTCGTAAATATACACTTATAATTTTTTCAAAAAAATTGGTTAATAAAACAAATTTATTAATTACATTAATATACATTGTATAATTGTCCTCACATGATTTTTGCACGCAAAGCAAAATGAAAGAAAATATTGCTCATTGGTTGTCTAAATGTTTAACTAATACACATCCTTATTCTAATCAAAAATAAGTAAACCGATTAAAAGACTAATATGTCGTCTGTTAAGTCCAATTGGGGATATGCCTTGTCTTGGGTATCAGAGCGAGTGACTCTCAGAAAATAGAGACATAGATGTGACTGAGTAGACTGGAAGTACATCAAACAAGACCCAAGCAAAATAGATCCTGAATCTATTTATGGATTTATTTACTTGTGACAGTCATAATGTAGCATACCTAAATCCTGAGTAGATATGCGTGACTCATACACTTTGATGTAAGTAAAAGCTTGAGTTCAAATAGATAAGGAACTGAAAGCTAGTGCGTTGCGTGTACAACTTCTATAGTATGTAGTGTCATTCACAATAGTAGAACTCATAGGCCAAAACATGGGTAAGTGATATCCTCTCATTGGCATTACATGGTTGATGAAACGTAAACGTGGCCACGGGTCGTCCATCTTTGTAATGGATAACTTGATCAGTATTTGATAATGATTAAATTTTTATGAAGGAAGATGTAATGGTTACCATGAGATAAAATAGGACAATATTGTGAGAATAAATATTATCCCAAAGAGATCAAGGATATCCTATGAGGGTAACACACTAATGACAAGGTCATTGACGAGTACTAAGTAGTTGCTTTCGTAATGGTATGTCGTTGGGGAGAGCTCAATCACGATACTGTAGTGGAATAACTTCGTGACTAAATGAGTTTAAAATTAACAGGAGAAAAGCCCAAACTTGATTATAAATCATTTGAGCCTCAACTACATATGTCCAATCAGTCCCTCCACTAGCTCGTTGAAACCAAAAATGAATTGTGTTTGAATATAAATGAATAGAAAAAGAGAAATGATAAACACATAGGAATGGTTATGTTTTTCTCTGAAATGGAGAAATGAAATCATTTACAAATGAATGTAAGTTTCCAAAAATGGAAATGAAAATTTGCAATCCTATATGGATTACTTAAAAAATGATCAGAAGAATGAATTTATGTTTTTGGACTGTTTTGAAGCCCGAAAATGAAAATAAACTATTCGGTCATAATTAACATTTTGAATTGTGAAATATTGAACATATTTTCTCGAAATTTTACTAGGATCAAAATCATTAAATTTTTATTAGGGGTAAAATTGTTAAAATTCTGCTGGTGTAAAAGAGGGATGAGAAATATTTTTAATATAAATATTATAGTTTATTTTGGGAAATAGAAAATCTGAATCAGGCTAGATCACATTATAAAATACTGGGTAAAAAAATGCCAAAGAAGTACTCATAATTTGACTCAATGTGAGAAAGACCCAAAACCCTCATGTAACATGAAGGGGGAGGCAACCCTACTAGGAATACTAGGGTGTGCCTTCCACCCCTCTGCTACTCTAAGTAGGAATTTGTTTTTCTATTTGAAATAAACCACTACAACTCAACAAGGGTTCTACCTTCTCTTCCTATAAATAAATGGCATCGATAGAGCTATTTACGCAACTTTGAGACATTTTTATTCTGCCAAAAAATAGAGAGAATTTATTCTTAACTATTAAATATAATTTTCCAGAATAACATTTTTACCGGTTTCTATTAAAGAAAAGGGAATTTTTGTTTTCACCTCAAAAAGAAAAGAAAACCTTTTCTAGTTCTATATTTTGATTCAATTGGTTCAATTCCACACTCGAAACAGTTCTTGGTATGAGAATAGTGAAGAAGATTATTTAATTGAAAGCCAAAAAAAACATTGAGGATCAACTTAAACCAAAAACACAGGTATGATTTTGGTTAAGGTTTATTGCTATAAATATCATAAATCGGGTTGATTTTCAAATTTTTATTTTGAGAGGATGCCTAATACGTTCAAGGAACTATCTTGCGCATGAAACTCACATTGATAACATGAAAGAACAAGCACTTGAAGGTGAATAGGACCTCAAAGAGGCGCTCCAAGCTCTTAATTAGGTTTAACCCTATCCTGTACTTTATGAGTGTGGATTTTTTATGTGACATGATGTAAATATATAGTTGAAGAATTTGAACTTCAATTTGTGATTATTCTTTTGTTTAGTTTGGATGTAATTAGTTGCATAGTTCTCAGAACTTACAAGGATAATCATTGGATAAGAGGAAGTTTTGATGATAAGTTTGGACTCTTTGGGGAGTTATACAGTGAAATCGCGATATCCAAATGAGGATATCGCGATTTCTTCAACATATTCATTTGGGGAGACAAAATTTTTTAGGTATTGCGATATCAAACTCATGGTATCGCAATACCCTGGAATTTTAAAAATAAAAAAAATTGGTTTACGCACAATGGTATCGCGATACCAAACCATCAATATCACTATACTTTGGGCATATTCGAATTGGGCGAGGGTCCAAAAGCATAGGATATCGTGATACTCATGTCGGGTCAAGCAAAATACTCTTTTTTAATATCTTGATCTGTGAATGCAAGCTTATTTTAACCCCCAAAACACTCATGAAAACTCTAAACCCCCCAAAAAAATTTTAGTCATTCCTCCTCCGCCCCCATTGCACTTCTTATATAAGTTGTTTGCTCCTTTTAACTCACTACTTTACCTTTTTTTGTTGTAATTCTTGTTTGTCTCTCTCTTCATATTTTCAAGTCTCTCTTCCCCCTTCATTGGGACTTCTTAAATCAACAAGAAGAATCGTAAGTAGGGCTTCACATTCATCATTAACGATGAGTTAAGGTTTCACATTCCTTATCTTGATATATTGTTATACTTCCTTATTGCATTGGTCATTGTTTATGATTCGATCCATTTTAGTAACTAAATCAGAGAAACCCTAAATGCCTCCCCATCAAAATAAATCCCAATCTTCATCTATTCGGTCACTTGAGTTTAATAGTGCAAAATTTGTCTTGAAACAAGCTAAAGAATTTTTGTTCTTAAGCTTCAGGGATGTTCATTTGTCCACAAAAGTGGCTTTGATCCTAACTCACATTTAGGAGATAAATTTTAGACCTAATTGAATTTCACTGGTGACAAGACTTTTACCTCCGACCTTCATTTCTTATGGTTATACCGATAGTTTTGGAATTCTATGCAAATTTTGGGTATGTTGAAAGATGTAAGGTATATGTTAAAAACTAAGAGGTGGAAGTATCTTCCCCTCCATGTGTGTATATTATGGCATTTTATTTTTTGAAAATGATGATATTGAATTGATGGATATCTCTAGCTATTGTGGCTTAAATATGGATGTCATACTATCATACTTGAAGGAAAATAGGGGAGAACGGGTTCGAGACAAAAAGTTGGGACGGCCACTTTCATTTGACCATGCATTATTGTCTCCAATTGTGAAACTTTGGATAGAATTTATTTGCACCTGAGTTATTCCCCCACCTAATGCTTGAACGGTTAGCACTTTTCGAGCTATCTTGTTGACTTCTATTTTGCACCGAAAGCATTCTTTTCTAGGAACTTAGATCTATCGATGCATGTTGTGTTGCATGGAGAGTGATGCGTTTGGCATCTATTTCCTCCATTTGATCATAGACTTATGCAGCTAGGCTGGGGTAGTCATAGATCCCACTGAACTACACCATTGCCCTCCTACATTTGTAATCGGTGACTCAATGCCACGACAATTCCAAAAGCTGAGGGAGCAACAAAACCAAAAGAGAAGTCGTAACCAAAAGAATAAAAAAGATTGAACCTTAGGTTAGAAAGACGAGCTCCCTTCACAAAAGATTATTGGTGCCATGCAGACAAAGATTGATGTGTTGGTAGAAATGAGCCAATACAATACTCAAATGATTGAAGCAATGAAGTTGCATATTAATCGAGAAGCAGCGGAGTATGGTTTTGTGCAACCAAGTTGGCCGAGGAAGCCGAGAGGAATAGCAATTCATACCTTTAGTGAGGAAGAGTTAGACATTTGACCGCAATATCAACATAGATCCACCTTCAAGGGTAAAAAGAAACAACCAATGATCGAGGAGTTAATCTCCGACTCAAAATAGTTGCATGCTTTCGCAATTTTAATTTTAATTTTATTTATTTGTGAAGCATGTAAACTATATAAAATACATTACTTTTGGACTTATTTTTCTATTTTTATATTTCGTATTTTTTTTTTTTAGTTGTTTGTGTTTGTTCTATGTGTAGCAAATTACCATGGAAGACTACACTACATTCACAAGCTTTGACGAGGAGGTGGACCCTCGAACTAGTTTGATGCTCCTTTGAGGGAAGTCTAGTAACCTTCTATCCTTTTTTCGGGCACACACTGAAGACAATGCGTAGTATAAGCATGATGGGATGCACATATTTTTATATGTTTTAGTTTTTTACTTTTATATTGTTTTTGTATGTTTATTTTCATTATTAGGCCTTTTTTTAAAAAATTCAAATTTTTCGTTTTTGTTTTGTGTAATTGCATGGTGCTTGGAATATAATTAGGTAATAAATCATTAGTTATAAATATTGAATAAGTACATTGAATTTCCAAACTTGTAAATTTCGAATAATACTAGACAACTTGATGTGTTTAATTGTAGACTAATTAGTTCATCTAGTTAATGCGTATAATAGTGTAGAGGCAGTAACCTAAATGAAAATGTATAAAGTGTACCATAGGATGAATAAAGTATACGGATAATTTTAGATAAATAATTTGAATTGTTAATTGTTCGTTTAAATAGATGTATGCTTGATAGAATTGGTGTTGTGTGAATAATTTGGGAAAGACCTTAGGCATTGTTTAAACTAGCCTAGAGCCTAAAAGCTTACCTTTTGCTACATACCTCTAGTTCTCATATCTTTAAGCCTCAAGTACCCTTTCCTTGTAACCTTAACATCAAAACCTTGAGCCTAAATGAGTCTAGTACTCAATCCTTTTTTGTCCCAATCTTCAAAATGCACTATGTAATGGGCTTCAGGCCATGGACATTGAGGGCTAGGTAGAGACATTACGGTGGCTTTGTGTGTGAAAAAGAAAATAAAGAGATTACGTGATTTAGTACATTAATATAAAAAAAAAAGGTGAACGAAAGAGTGGAAAATGAAGAAAAAGAGAGCTAAATCAAAGTTGAGCTCGAAAAAAGAAAATCTTTCGGTTCACAATTACCAATTTTGTACGTAATAATATCGCATAATACCTTCTAGTATTTTGGAGAAATAAGGTAGGCGAGGGAATGAGAAATAAGGAGGTGAGTTTGTAAATAAATTGGGGGCGAGTAGGGAATAATGTCATGTGCTTAACCGTTTCTAGTGCTTGAACCCGTTTTGAGTGCCTGTTATTTGAATTCTGAACTGTGCTAAGCCTAGGAACTCTACAAGCCTAGAAGACTTTTGGGACCTGCATCAACACAATAATTCATGAATAGCTTGCATTTGTTTGAACAAATATGACCAATTCTTTTTAAATATCTATAAGCAATCCGCATAATTTATTTTGATGGATAACACTTGTACATACGTCCATTTCCGTTGCCTCTATATCTATTGACATTTTAACTTAGTGAACTAATTATGTTTGCAATAAGAATAACCAAGTTAGCTAGATATCACTCTTAAATGGCATGTGAGGTAGTTCTCATACAAGTTCGATACTTTACAACTATGTGACTTAATTTCCTGATCTAGTCCAAGTGTTTTATTGTAATAGTACAAATATTTAGAAATTGTTCAATCGTCAACTTATTTAGGTTCAATCCTTGGAATACTCCAGTTTTCCATTGTAATATTACAAATATTACAACTGACCTGTCACACTTACAGTAAGCCACGATATTTATATTCGTTTTAGTCCCACTATTAATTTATGTCGCTCAAAAGAGATGTGATCAATGTTACACTCATATTGTTTTTAAAATCTATATAATATAATATAATCTAGTCTAATCTAATTATTTTATTAATAATATTTCTACTAAATATTGAATATAAAATTATGATCTTACCAAATAACTAATAAAAATAATTATAATTAATAATTTTATTAATAATATTTTCATGTAATAGTTATTATTAGTTAATTAAACTTTGGATTCATATTAAATTACACTTATTGTTTTAGATTAATTACCACTTAATTAGTGTTATAGTTGTATACCAATTAAAAATAATATTTAACATTATAAATATATTCATTACCAAACATTTTCATTCAAATTAATATTTAAAGAATTACTGGAAAAACCACAGTTTAACATTATTTAATAGGTTTTGTTTTCATTACAAAAAAAAAAAAAAGAGTATGATTGTCATTGATATTTGAGATGTTTAGTTATTATTATTTCATAATATTTATATAATTGTGAATGTTGTTTACCTTTGTGTTGATTTGAAAGGCAATTAAAAATTAAAGCAATAGCTTTTTAGGTGAAATTTTAACTAATATTCGAATAACCAATTATTTTATCCAATTACTTAGTATTTTATACTATATGTTGTTTCATTTTTTTTCATTACTTTCAAAATGAATGAATGTACTTTAAAGGTCTCTCTATTATAGTGGCCAAATTAAATTAGTCTCTTTACTATTAAATGAATCAATTTAATCCATGTACTATTAAAAAGAATTAAATAATGCCAAATTGAAATAGAATTAATAATTATTATTTAAAAAATATCATTTACTATTTATCAGAGTTTATATTTTTAAAGTTTTATAGTTCTCTAAATGAAATATATTGTTTAAAATTGAATTTCAATTGAAAAAATAATTTTCAAGACATTTTCTATACAATACATGTTAATTTTGTTATAATTTGGACTTATTTAATTTTTTTAATAGTACAGTGACTAATTTAATCTATTTAATAATAGTGGGAATAATTTAATACAGTCACTATAATAGAAGAACTTTCTAGGCTCTTTAACCTTTTAAAATGTTATTTTATTCTCTCAGTATTTTTATTATAATTTAGGTCAATTCTCATTTAATTAGCATATATATTGTAAATATCATAAAATATATTATTTTAAAAAATTTAAAAATAAACACATCCAATATGAAAATTAATATATCTAAATAATCATAATCAATTATTTGAAAATAGGACCAGAATATATCAAACTTAATTCAGAATAAATTTAATCAAAACTTACACATAATCAAAGTTGAACTAAACTAAAATCTAACTAAATCTCAAGCATGATTTAGACTATATAAAACTCAATCTTGAGATATTGGGATTTTGACGCATCATTGTAAAATATTTAATATAAGAACTAATAAGTAAAAAATTTTGCATCACATTAATTATAAATATTTTTAAAAAAATAAAAAAATATTTTTATTTTATTCACTTTTTTTTGTAATTTAATTACTCTAATTAAGATAATTGTTCGAATTAATTATTATTATTATTATTAAAATTTTTATTAATACACCAACCATTTATTAACATGACACATTAATTAATTAAGTGAGTGACACGTAACTTTTTGAAAAAAAAACTTTGTTTTTATATTTTTGTACTTTCCCTTCGCTCACTTCTTTTTTTTTTTTATTTTTATTTTTTTGGTATATGATCTGTTTCTCATCCATTTAGTGATGAAGTTGACTAAATAATAGAAAGCCACGAGGCAGGTCTGCTGGATCCAAGAACAAGCCTAAGCCACCCATCATCATGACTTGAGACAATGCCAACGCTTTACGCACTCACGTAATGGAAATAGGCAACGAGTACGACATCGTCGAGAGCGTCTCCACCTTCGCTCGATGACGCAAGAGAGGCATTTGCATCATGAGCAGAACTAGGAACGTTACCAATCTTACACTTCGGCAACTGATACGAGCCTCAAGGTCTGATTTTAGATCTATAGATGTGATGGATTTATACTATTTTAAGGCCTAATAATAAGATTAAAGGTTGAATAAATTAAACTAAAATTTAATTAAAGGCAATATATAAGGATAAACCTTTTCGAGGAAACGAAAAAGGATACCTGCACGGAATGGGTAAAATCTATTAAAGTTAATTCAACCAAGTTGCTAATTTTTAAACTAAAAAGATTAGTCAACTTGCGATGAATTTTTAGATGGGATCAATGCATTTATAGGTTTAGATATCTACATAGCATTTGAAAATTTGTCTATTAGCTTCAAATCACACTTTGACTCACTCGATTTCAAGTTTAAGAGCTCAAGTTATAACTGTTTTAGTGAAGATTACGAGAGCAGAATTTTTAGATGTAATTATGACATAAATTACGAGTTACGGGCTTTTAATTTGAGTTTAAATCAAATTAGATTCGATTTTTAGACTTAAAAATTATTATTTATTTATTTCGAATTGTAGATATTGTTTATGTATTTTAAGTTATTTAGGAAGAGTTTTTGTTTGATTTTTAACTTTTAAAGAGTTGTTTTAATTAGACACTTATCATTCTATCCATTAGTTTACTTGTTTCATCTAATCTATTTTTCTTTATTTAGTTATTACTTTAAATATTTATTCTTTATTTTTAAATTTCATTTTTTTGTTGTTGTTTTTTTTCTAAATCTATTTAGTTTCTTTCTTTTAGATTACATCCAAATCTTTATTTCTTTCTTGGAACAACTTGAATTCGATTCTGATCCGCTTCCCCCGCTCAATCCTCTATCAGCAACCATCCTCGGTTGGTGCAATCGTGAGCTTACATGGGCATTTTGAGATATTATCATTCTCGGGTTCGTTCTTGCCTCCAGCGGCACTGCATGCAGCCTCAAGCCTAACCATATATTTGGTCGACGGGCATGGGTGGCAGTGTTGCCGGGACACTAACGTGTTCAAGCCCTATTGTGATTATGGCAGATTCGTTTAGTAACGTCGCGTATGAGCGACTTCCATTAGAAGAAGAAGAACCACCACAGCTTCCGATACCAAGCAGTGCAATTGACTCATCGTCGGATGCAGTCGGAGCGCAGCAACAGCGACAACAAGCGTTGGCAGAGTCAAATGTGCCTCTTTTTCATGGACTACCACCAAATATTCTCAATTTTATTCAACTACCAAATGACGCATTTTGGGCCAATGGTGGTCGCCCTCCATTCTTGCTAACAATCTCCATTACCACTGCTTGCTGATTTTAGTTCAGCTTCATCTACACGCCTCAACTACAACCAAGAGGATGATAAACAAAAAACTTGGATTTATAGCTAGGAAATCTGGGTTTGTTGAGCAACATTTTCTAGGTTTTTTTTCATCTTTGCTAAATGGATGAGAAAGGCTCATCTATCATCTCAGAAAATAAAATAAAAAAGAAAAAAAAAGACAAAAGAAAAAGAAGCAATGAGAAGAGAAAGAATAAAAAATAAAAAATAAAAATAAAGTGTTTTAAACTAATTATAGAAAGTCCTTGATTTCAGTCCAAGTATAAAAAAATTGTCACGTGTTAATCCCATTCAATGGGTTAACGTGTCGTATCTACAATCCATTAAAAATTCTCCATTTTAATGGTTAATTTAAATAATTATTTTAATTAGAACGACTAAATTAAGAAAAATTTAGAGCAACCTCTATTTTAGAGTTATCATAAGTGGAGTTTGTCCTATATTTTTTTCTCCCACGTTTTATTGCAAGCTTAAAATCATAAAAGAATGGTATCTTATTGTTAGCAACTCGACCAACTTTGGAGGTTTCTTCCTCTTCCAACTAAATTATCTACACGGTGGCATGAAGTTCTGGTTTTATCATAAAATCAGATACATAAAACTGAACAGGAGAAATACATAGAAAAAAAAGGGTTATTGTTTGTAAAATATGCAATGCATTATAAAAGAATCACAAGTTCATTCCAAGGATTTCCCAGTAGAAGCTTCTATAACACAACACAGCTACAATCATCCATACCAAGAAGGTGATGATCTTGGGAAGCCCGGCAGATCAAGGGTTGACTCAGGTGTAAGTTTTTAAGTTGTCTTACCACACCTTGAGTGAGGGCTGGCTGACCAGGTAACTTCTAGGGCCACAGGTAGCTCTACAACTTTAGTTTATGCCCCTCCTGTTATTCTCATGCCATGCAACTACATCACTGTATGCTAAGTTACCCCCAAAAATATCCAAGGCACTTCCTACGGTGACGTCCACTCGTCCCTTCCCTGCTGCTTTGATTGTGTCTAAATCATCCATTACTGTCACACCGCCAGCATAAGTGACAGGAATCTGCAAAATATACACCTTAATAAGTCAGAACCTTATAACCAAAATCTAATTCCCCGGGCACTTTACATTCACGGAATAGAAGAAAAAGTCAAATGCAATGACAGACCAAAAACTGGACTAAAACATAAGGGAGGCAAATGTAGGAGCTACCAACCGGAGAATGCTCGCCTAGCAATGCCACGAGATCTTTGTCTATTCCCAGCCTGTAATAAATAAACCATTGGAAGTTATAATACATACGGAAGTACAAATCATTTTACCCTTCTGTTGATGAAGTTTGAAGCAAATAACTACTGAAATACCTCAACCCTCAGACATTCCATAAAGGACATGTTGGAGTGGGGTATAGTTGGGTACAAAATGCAGAAACTCTAACCAATTATGTCTTACAAGCTCCGAATCTTTAAACATTCTAAAAACATAGAGTGATCAATCCATATGGTACAGCAGGCACTTATGAACAGATACAAGCAAACCAGACATATAAGCACGAATAAAGCTTGATTGGATATCTTTGAATTGTTGTGAGCAAAATGATAGACAAGCCTTTCTGAGTGCCATTAATACAATGGTTAGCTCAGAGCAAGGATCAAGATAATCAAGAGACTCAAAGCTGCAAGAACAAGAGACAACTGCTAAAACAACACAATCGCATAATTCAAACAATCATACTGATCACCGACAACAAAAACTTAAATCCAGATCAACTAACTGACAAATCATAATTGACCATCCATGTTTGAAAGAGCAACCAGGTAAAAACTACAACAGCATACAAACTAGCAAGTGTGAATTGCAGGTTGTAATAAATGACACAGTTCGGACTAACTTTTTCCCTTCAACATCCACACCATGAACCAAAAATTCATCTGCAAATCTGGCAAGAAAATTCAATACTTCCTCATCAAGATAGACATCACTGAATTTTTGCCATCTATCAGTGACAATGGCATATTTGTCTTCCTGCAATGGAAACCAACATCTTATGATTAACAACAGCCAAAATTAAGCATTCTATCAACTCAGAAGATAACACTCAATGGTAAGGGAGTAAAATTGGGGACTCGGGAATCAGGAGTAATGGAGGATAATGATGTACAATGTGCATGACAATAATCAAATTCAGAAGAGATTTCTCCAAGTATTTAGTGTGCAGAAGACAGAAATATTTCCTACCTTCTTTCTGCAGCTAAGGTCCAAAACAAGTCTTTGCTTGCCAAGAACATTGACAAGACCTTTGAGCCTTTCAAGGTCCATTTGCCCGTTGTTAAATACATACTGCAACAAATCCAACAAGAAAACATACACAAGATTAGGTGAAGATGTTTTCTCTCAGCAAACCCTGTACATGTCAGGATTTCACATCTTGCAACTAATAATGTTAAAAATTGATCAACATACTGAGGTGACAATGACATGGCTGGCTCCTTCATCAATGTAACTCAAACAATTATCTAAATTGATCCCGCCTCCGACTTGCAAGCCACCTAGATTTTTCCAGTGCTCACAATAAGCTCAGCAGAGGAAAGGTCGGTAAACATTAAACATATTACCAGAGATAGAGAACAAGGATGAGACAACCACTCTCAAGAAACTTCATTTGAGATTACAGTACAACCAGTTGAAGCTTGCATCATGACTTGAGAGTGTACACATCTAACCAGGATAGATATTTGACCTTCAAAGCTTTCACAATGATATCAAGTACTTTCAGGAAGACAAAGAAAATCATGCCAGAGGTATAAGAATATTGGAATCAGAAATTTTCAACCTGTAAAAGGTTTCCCATTCACCATAAATATATATGATAATAGTATTGTTAACAAACTCGTCTGCAGTGATAATCTAAGAATACCTGAATTACTATGAAAATGATCTGAAACATTGCACTTAAAAAGTCCCAATTTACCGAAGAATAGCCTAACATTTACAAATGAAAATAAAGTTCCAACAACTTAATATTGACAATTAACTCCGACTACTCCTTTTGCGTCTAGAGAAGCATCTATCTTCGAATTAATAATTTCACTTTTTTACAAGAATATTATATATTAATAACATTAAAACTTATCTTGATTGCAAGGAATCAGAAAATTAGCCCATCGTAGGACAGAAAGATTTGGCAGCGATCACAAAAAGTACTATGATAAGCAGTAAAGACAACTGAAATAAACAGACAACTAAATATGAAACTGAAATATCAGTTTTTACCAGGATATGCACGCAATGCTTCGATGGCTGCTGCTTGGTTTAGAGGATCAGCTCCAAGCATGATTACATGACCTCCATTTAGCCCATCTTTTTTGTACAAGTTAGCAAACTCAGCTGCCGACTTATCCGATTCAAAATTGGTTACAAGGGTTGATCCATCCTCCTTGGAATCTCTAAGAGTTGACCCAACAATTTGTTTCACTTTCCCCTGGTATTAAATCATATTTCACGTGTTAGGAACTAGCAAAAATGTTAAAGCCAGTCTCACACAAGCCCCAAGACATGAAGAAAAACTCTTTTCTCCTCCCATAGTGCAGGAATGAGAACAAAAATAAAAACACCAAAGAATCAATATTACTTTTAGGTTCCTTTAACGATGCTAGCCAAAGGATGAAATTTGTTTCAACATATAATTAACCAAATTAATTTCTACAATGAGATGAAAACTATCAGTCTATAGAAATTGTATACTAGAAAGTTATAACAAAGAATGTCAGCTTTCTGCAACAAAAATAAACCAAGAAAAAAAAGCATTCCTTTGTACTCAAATTACCTTGTGAATATCAATGCAAGGTCGAAAACTGACAGCGCAACGAACACAGAAATGACAAGATTCTGCAAGATGAAATAAAGTAAAAGAAAAAAATATGAGAGATTTAAGAAACCCAATAAAGAAAAACCAAAAGTGAAAATGGTAGAAGTTTGAGAAATACTGAAACTTAGTGAAGAGATGGCTCTGGCAAATGGGTGCTTGGAAGAATCGTAAAAGGAGGACTTGAAATTCCTGCCATGAGAAATGCTACTTAGCTCCCGTATCGAAGAAGTCCCATGGAGGCTGCTACTTCTCATCTTTGGGTTGAAACTGAAAACTCCCGGGGCCACTCCAGAGAAGAAGAAATGGGTTGTTAAGTTACTTAACTAGTAAATCTTAGGTTTTTGTTTTTCTTTTTTTTTCTTATTTCTTGGTTATTTAAGTCAAAAGGTTAACAGGTTGAGATAGGCCGAAAAAGGGTCTCGGGTGGGCTTCAAAAACTGACCTGGAATCGAAACAACAAAAGGCAATGGCCTTATCAAAATTCATTATTTCCTGTTTGTCATATTGACAAGTTTTCTGTTCTTCAAAAAATAGCTTATGAAGAAGAAGAACCTTCTTAAACCTCTCCAAAATCCTCCATCGAAATGCCCCCAGACACTCCCACCACTGTCTCCACTCATGGACTCACCCCAAACACCAACCCCTTCCCTTTCTCTCTTCCCCACAACACCCCAACCCCATCACCACAAGCAACTATTTTCCTTCCTCAAAGCTCACCTGACTCACCAACCCTTAACCCCCAAAACCCTCCTTCACTTCCTCAAAACTAAGCTTCACCATCACCCAATTTTCACCCACTATGACTTCCAAGTTTTCTCTTGGGCTGCCACCGTTGACTCTTTCCGTCATGATCACTCTACTTACCTGTGGATGGCTCATTCCTTAGCTTCCTCTCACCGTTTCTCCCTGCTTCGTTCTCTCCTTAGTTTTGTAGTTGCCAATCCTTGCCCTTGCTCTCCAGGTATCTTCTCTTGCCCTCAGATAGAACCCCTTTTTCGTTTCGTTATCGATGCGTTTTGTAGGTCTAGGAAGTTGAGTGATGCTGTTTTTGCTTTTGAAACCATGAAGAAATTGATCGATGGAAGGCCTAGTGTCGTTATTTATAATGTTATGATTAATGGGTATTTGAAAAGTGGGGATTTTGATAACTCTTTGAGGTTTTATGAGAGGATGGAAAAGGACAGAGTGAAACCAGATGTGTGTACATTTAATACTTTGATTAGTGGTTATTGCAGGAATGGGAAGTTTGAATCAGGATTGAAGTTGTTTAAAGAAATGAAGGAGAAAAGCTGTAGGCCTAATGTGGTTAGTTTTAATACTTTGATTCAAGGGTTTTTCAGAGAAAGGAAGGTTAAGGAAGCTATTGAGATGGCAAATGAGATGACTCAATCAGGGTGCCAATTTTCTACCGTGACTTGTGAGATTTTGGTCAAGGGTTTGTGTAAGGAAGGCCAGGTTCTGGAGGCATCTGACATGATCGTTGATTTCTGTAGGAAGGGACTTTTGCCGAAGGGGTTTGATTATTGTGGTTTGGTTGAAGAGCTTTGTGGTAAAGGCAATGCTGGTAGAGCATTTGAGGTGGTTAATGAGTTCTGGATGAAAGGAGATGTTCCAAGTTCGATTGCGTGTACCACATTGATTGAAGGTTTAAGGAGATCCCAGAGAAGAGAAGATTCATTTGGATTGATGGAAAAAATGCTTAAAGATGGTATTGTTCCAGATATCCTGACTTTTAATTATCTTATGCAAGATCTTTGTGATTTGGGAAGAACAATGGATGCAAATAAATTTAGATTATTGGCTTCAGCAAAGGGTTTAGAACCAGATGAGGTGACTTATAACATTTTGGTGTATGGATATACAAGGGATGGGAGAAGAAAGGAAGGTGAAAACTTGGTGGATGAGATGTTGGATAAAGGATATATACCTGATATTGCTACATATAATAGGTTGATGGATGGACTCTCCAATTCTACAAGTTCCACATTGGAGAAAGTTAGTGCCATTCATAGGTGAGCACGAGTTGGGAATATTGATATCAGAGCCCAAATTTATCTCAGATTTTCTGGTTTTCTTATCAACGGAGAGGAAGATTTTTTTTTCTTTGAAAAGTTTAATTGGCATTTGATTGATTCAGTACCGATGTTATAAGTTGATTTAGAGAAGGAAAGACTGCATCATTTACTTGTAAAAACTAGCATGACAAGCACTGGTAGTTCAAGGAAGAACAAGAGTTTGCAAGCAATGTGCTGTGAAATTCACCTTGGTGCCTGATAAGTGAAGTCGGTGAAGGCAATCTTCTGCTTTGAACTGCAACGGGGACTCCGTTGATCAAAAGCAATCTTCCGCTTCCTAATCAGCCTGAAGCCAAAGACCAAGCAAAGAAGCTTGGATGGATTCGGATCTAACTCGAAATTTGACAACAAATCTACTTGAGTCTGAGAGCACAAAATGGGATACTATATGATGTTAGTACTTGGCTATCATGCTTTTTCCCTGCATATGATTGAGTTAACAGCATTTATTTGCTAAGCAACGGACCAAAGGACTGAACACCTGATGCTAGGGCCGCTACAGATTTTCAATTTGATGAATTCCCTAATTGTAAACATTTCTGAGTGTATTTGCCGCACTTCAGAAGGAAGTGGCCCTATTCACCGTCTTACCCACCTCTGGTTTTCTTTTCCTTTTGCTCTATAGTCCTTTAATGATGTATGTATGTATTATTATATTTAATATTTACTCTGTTTTTTTTACCTTGTGAATTATCTTTGGATTATGATGTTCTTTTTTGGTTCATTATAATGTTACTTGGTTCTTCCCACTTGTTTAGCTACTAATCTTCCTACATCACCCTTTCATGGCTGCCATTTCCCATTCTGAAGATTTTGTAAGTTATCTACACACTTACCAGGAATTTTTTTTAGGAGTGAGAAAGATAAAAATTATAAAATTTTGGGAAGCAAAAATTATTGTGTTAAAAATACTATAATTAAATTATTTATTTTTTTAGAGGGGCCAAATTTTGAAATTTTCTATTTAACTAAAGGTTTAAAATGCTTAAATTTAATGTTTTACTTGGTTAAGAGGGTTAATGCCACCACCTGCCATGGATAGGAAATTTTGTTTAATTAAACAGTTTGGTATATAGGCAGACCAACACTGTTAGGGGACGAAGAGAACTCGAGAGGTCAAAATAAACAACAAAGTTATCAGTTAAACTCCTAGTTTCATACAAATACTAAGATTGGAACTGCTTCCTTTTCTAGCAAGAGCATCCGCACAACGGATAAATATGGAGCAGACGACTCCACTAGAAGCTACTCAATCATGAATAAGAGAATCAAGCAAGTCATTTTTATGGCTTTGATTTTTTGTGTTCACAAAAAGATAGGAGAAATGTGCAAGCTTTTAGCAAGTTGGAGCGCATCCCTAAGACCTTATAACTTGACTGTGATTCCGATAAATCTATGACAACCGGCAATCCAATGAACATTATGATCCCTAAAGATGGCTCTCAAGCCAACAGAAGGATCAGTCATAGTTGAGCTTGAGCCAACCCAAGGGGGAGGAGAGGAGACCATTTGACATGAATAAGTCTTGGAGGCCCTTTGATTTTAAAATGAAGTGAGAAAGCAGAGAACTCTCCTTAACATCATAAGGTTTATTGAAGATGATAGCATTCTTAGTCATCCAAATGGTACGAAGAAGAAAGGCAAACAAAATTGCCCCAAGGGATATGGTGGTGTTTCAAAAAAGGTTATCTTTAATCCAAGTGTCATAAGGAGCATTCCAACAGGATCTTGAGAGATGAGGGATAGGGAGAAGCTTCCACAAGTTGTCGATCATAGTGCACTCTTTTAGGAGAATGACTGGCAGTTTGCTGATTGGAGTTGCAGAACGAACACTCAATACTAACGCTCGTTCCTCTCGAAAAAAGCAAGGAACGAGTTGGAAGATAATTTCCAAAGAAAGAAAATTTAGGTGGAAGGTTGATCCAATTGCAATGATGGATATTGGAAGCAGATTTTAGGGTGAAAACACCGTTAGAAGTGCAATTCCAGCGAATGGAGTCTTTCGTATTGCCATAAAGAGATCAATGTAGGAGGACAAAGGAGGATTTGAAATGTCATTGATATCTACTCTTTTCATAATGGCTCCATTTTGTATGCTCCCAACACTTTTTTCTTTTTTTTAAGTATTCAAAGCCCCTCAAGTTTGATAACAAATAAAAAACTCTTATGAACTTGAAGCTAGCTAAGCTCTCATTTGCTTTACGTTTAATTTTAAAAAAATTGTTATCTATTTGTTTTTATCTTCTCTTTTACATCTTGTTTATTTTTAATAATTTTTATGCATTAAATATTTAAATTTTAATTTAATATAATATTAACTTTGTGATGAACTTTTTTTTTTTTACATTTATATTTTAATCAAATTCTTTCCTAATGTTACACTGAGTGGCTCGTGAACTTCCTATACTCACTCATTTTCTTTCTTATTGTTTCTGTATAGCTCATTCGTACACATCTTCTTTTTGTTTCCCGAGTCTATAGTAAATTACAGACAGAGTTTGAAAAGGTCAAATCTTTGATGATTCCATCATACATGATTGACTTGCGATGGCTCTTGCAAGGAGTCTAGATCTATTTTCCAAGCCTAGGCCAGACCCAAACAATGGGTTTATTTTTTGCCCAAGCCCTGCTGAAATTAAGAAAAATAAACTCGGACTTGGTTTGCCTATATTTGATTTTTTTTTAGATTAGTTTTTTTTTATTTAAAAATAAATTTTAAAAAATATGATACACTAAATGCATTAAAAACACTAAAATAAATGTTTTCTAACACATTAATTTATATTAAAGAACACTAAGGCCCTATTTGGCAATTGATTGATAGCTGATTGTTGATTGTTGTGGCTAGTTTAACCAACTAATTCTATTAATTGTTTATTTAAAAGCATTTGGTAAAACTTAGCTGATAGTTAATATATGTAAAATGACAAATAAGGGCATAACACATTTTATTGTTAAGTATTTGTCGAAACCATTTTTTTGAAAGGGGCGGGAATCGACTCTTGGTTTTGAAAACGAAAATAAAACAGGAGTCGCCACCGATCTTTTATTAGGTGTGATCGGATCACCTTTGTTTTAATAAAACATTTTGATTTACTAAAACAATGTTTTTGGTCTACGAAAATTTGAGAAAATAGGTTCGGGAGTCGGTTACATGCGAGGAAGGGTTAGCACCCTCGTCACGCCCAAAATTGGTACCGAATTGATTAATTCATGTCCCAATGTCGAAACTTGAAAATTTTGGAAAGAATTTAAAAATCAATCTCTTTCTGAAATATTTTAGTTTTTCTCGAATTTAATATCAAGATTTTCTTGTTCCGAAGAAATAAAATATCACATCCAGTACATAGGACACGATGATTTTAATCTTCAAATCCAAGGTCGTCTCTTAATTCCCGAGACTCGCGCGTTAAAATATCAAAAGGATATTCGGTTGTTTGGCCAAGCAAGAGAACTGAAATCCAACACATAGGGCACGATCTCTCGAATTTCCAAACACAGAATATTGCCTTATTTTGAAAATTTTGGTTTTGGATGAAATTGATAAAAAATTAGGTTATGTTTTAAAGAGACATTATTCAAAAGCGTGAATAGGGTCATGCGACGAATAATGATGATGTGACATTTAATTTGGCATAATGACAACATGATACACGTAATACATGACATTGAAATCAATAATCTAAAATATTGACATGCATGAATAATAATGATAATAATAACAATAATGGGTAATAATATGAACAATGATATTGAGATGTAAATATAAATAGGAATATATGAAATGTGATGATATGAAAATAGAAGTATATATGAAATAATATAAGTATAAACATATGAATGAAAGTTAAATAAATAATAACATATGCATATATATATAATATAATAAAGTAACAAAAATAATAATAATGATAACAACAATAATAATAATAGTAATAATAATAATAATAATATAGTGATAATAAATATAATAATAGCAATAATACGAAATATACATATATACCATATAATAACATGAATATAGTAATAATAATACTAACAATAATAATAAAGTAGTAGCGATAGTAAATATGGTAATCATAATAGTAGTAATAATAATAATTAATAATAATAATAATAGTAGTAAGTATATGCAAGCAATAGGACAATAATAGTAATATAGAAAGAATGATAACGTAATAGTATAATAATAAAATAATAGTATAGTAATAATAATAACAATGAGGTTAAATAATAAATTAAAAATAATAATAATATGTAGAGTGAATTAAAATAAATAACGTAAACAGTTAAACATAAATAATATATAAAATAGATGGCATATGAAATCTTTACAAGAATAAATAATATATAAAGAACAATAAAAGAGTGAGTAAATAATAAATTAAAAATGAAATAAAACTAATTAGGGACTAAATCAGAATGAATAACGAAATTAAAGGTAAAAATAAATAACAAAATAAATAAGTGAGGGCTATACTGAAATTGGAATAAAAAAAGGGACTAAAACTACAATAAATAAAAAAAAGACAGGAGCAAGGACCAGATCAAAACACGACAGAAATAATAAGGCGAAATTTAAAAAAATGCGAATGGGGGCCTGATCAAATAACGCCACAAAAGGAGGGGACTAAGCGCGCAATTATCCCTTTTCAAGGGATATGCGCATATTCCTGGACTAAACGGTGCCTAATTCATTTGTATCTTAAAAAGGAACCACCCTTTTTTGTCTTATTCAAACCTAAGTCAGAAAGAAAAAAGAACTTAAAACTCTAAAGCTTCTCCCTTCTCCCTCTCTTAAAATCAAAATGGCAACCCTTTCTTCCCCCTTTGCGTTACAAAATCATGAAAAGAAACCTCTGTCTTCGGTTCGGTCACGGCGACGGAAAGGCGGTTTCGGCGACGCGTTCCAAGATTCAGGTTCGTTTCCTTTCTCTTTCATTTTTTTTTTATTTTGTAAAAGCTTGTTTTGAAATAAAATAAATACACAAACAGCAGAGTACAAAACCAAAGAAATGAAATCGAAATCAACCTTTTATTTTTCTTTTTTGATTGCTGAAAATTGTTTAAGATTGGCCCCCCAGGATCCTTTACAAAGTTTCCTTTCGATTTTTATAACCGATTTACAGATTTTGTTTTTTTTCTTCATTTTCTTGCTTGTGTGCTGCTATTTTGTCTTTGTGCTCTTGTTCCCATACTCCTTTGTTTTTGTTGTCTCTGTTTGTAGGGTAGGGGCAAGGTAGTGACCACGCGAAGCTAGAGGTGCATGGGGGACGGTGGAAGCGTGGGGGAGCCGACCGAGACATGCGTGGAACAGAGGACCCTAGGTGCGGCGCACCTAGGGTTTATTGCTTGTTTTGTTTTTGTTTTTCTGATTGGACTAATGGGTTTCAATTTGGGTTGGTTTATTGGGTTTATTTTTCAATGGGTTCTCAGTCTGTATTGGGCTTTGGTTTAGTTGGTTGGATAGGCTTGTGTAATCTGGACATTTCAATGGACTATTTTATTATTTGGCTTTGTGTATTTTTATTTGGTTTTTTTTTTTTTTTTTTGTATTAAGCCTTAATGGGCCGGGCAAATTTGGTTATTACAGCTGCCCCTCTTTGCTCATTGTCGTGAAACGAGGATAGAGCAAAGACAAAAGAAGAACCAATTTTGCCCGGTCTTGGTGGGCTTAGACTTACTGGTCCTCGTCTTCCTTAAACATCTTCAAACTCTACCGTAACCTGTTGCTTAGACCCATTCCACTGCCGCTTCTGCGAGACATGGCCCGTAGCTTCAATTCACTTTTCCTCAATCTTGTTCATTCTTTAACTTGCTCCAATATGACTTCATGACACGAAAAGATTTGTAGCTTCAATCTACCAAATGCTCCACTGGGATTTTAAGGAAGTAAATCTGAACTTTTTAAACTGCTTCCTTATTCTCGCAATATGAATCGACTCTCCTTCTCTCTCTCTCTCTTTTTTTTTAAAAAAAACGACGATTGAAAAACGAAAATAGAAATTGAAAATTTCTCGGTGTGTGTGACCCGAGGCCCAACTCATCTTTCGCATTATGAGTTGGTTTTGACGAAAATTAAAAGACAAAAATTGAAAGTCAGGAGTTAAGTACCTCTCATATTATGAGTCGAATTTTGGACAAAAATTTAAAGACAGAAATTAAATACCTCGGCGTATCCCGAGGCCCAACTCACCTCTCGCATTATGAGTTGATTTTTGTAAAGACGGAAATTAAATACCTCGGCGTGTCCCGAGGCCCAACTCACCTCTCGCATTATGAGTCGATTTTTGAACAAAAATTTAAAGACAGAAATTAAGTATCTCGGCGTGTCCCGAGGCCCAACTCATCTCTCGCATTATGAGTTGATTTTTGAATAGAAATTGAAAGACAGAAATTAAAATACAGAAATTAAATACCTCGGCGTGTACTGGGGCTCAACTCACCTCTCGTATTATGAGTCGATTTTTGAATAGAAATTGAAAGACAGAAATTAAAATACAGAAATTAAGTACCTCAGCGTGTACCGGGGCTCAACTCACCTCTCGTATTATGAGTCGATTTTTGAATAGAAATTGAAAGACAGAAATTAAAATACAGAAATTAAGTACCTCGGCATGTCCCGAGGCTCAACTCACCTCTCGTATTATGAGTCGATTTTTGAAAAGAAATTTAAAGACATAAATTAAATACCTCGGTGTGCCCCGAGGCCCAACTCACCTCTCGCATTATGAGTTGATATTGAGATCAGAATTTTGAAACTTATCATCTGGTGGAACTCGGATGTCTTCTTTTCCTTGATTTGATACAACTATCGTCAGGATTATTGGTGTACCTGTACGTGTTATGCGTGATGTTGTCATGATATGCACATGCTTTCTCTTAAATGCTCTTATGCCTACGTTATTATGCCATGCACTCTAGGCTTGTTTGTCATGTATCTTTCATTATGACTTTCATGATGACTCGTATTCACTGCTTCGATTCTTGACTTTCCCTTCAGGTTTTGTATTCGTCCTCAAGTTCTACGAGTGGTCTGTACTTCTCATATGTCACCCATTTGCCCCCTCGTTAAACTTTTGTCCTTGCTTTGAGGTTCTTGTACTTACAGTTCTCATCCGTAATGCTCAACGTTTCTTACGTTTTAGAGTATGTAATTTCACTATTCACCATCTAAATAAACCAAACACGAGATGCATGATAATGGCCGAGTAGGTGTGAAAGAGATGCCTTACGTTCGTATTTATTTCAAAGCAACAAGGAAAGAAAATTGACAAGGAATGATTCAATAAGGAAAATATAAAAAAGAAAGTAGATTCAATTGTCACTAATGCTCTAGATATCCAACGCATGAACTTCTCCATGTTCCTTCACCCTGAACCCCTTCGAGTGAAGCTCCTTGCGTAGAAGACCCTGAGCTTCTGAGTCCACTTCAAATATTATAATCTCGCCCATTGACTCCCCATTCAAACCGTTCTTGCTCTTTACGTGCGAATCCCTTTCGTTAGGATGCCTTTTCAGGTTTTCATCCCAATTTTGTTTATCAAGACGCCCTTTTCGGGTTTTCATCCTGATTTTTTTCTTTCTTTTCTTTTCTTTTCTTTTTTTATATTTTTTTATTTTTTTTTTAAAATCAAGACGCCCTTTCAGATTTTCATCTTGATCTTTTCCTTTTTCTTTTCTCATTCCCCTTTTTTTTTTAGGCGTAGTACTTCTTCACTGCGTCTGAGTTCACTGGATTTGGTATATCTTTACCATCCATCTCAGTGAGAATCAAAGCTCCACCTGAGAAGGCCTTCTTTATGACATATGGCCCTTCCCAATTTGGTGCCCATTTTCCTCGGAAGTCTTTTTGTATTGGGAGAATCTTTCTCAGCACGAGCTCTCCTTCGCGAAATTCCCTTGGCCGTATCTTCTTGTCGTGGGCCGTGATCATTCTCTTTTGGTACATCTGTCCATGACAGATTGCTTTCAAGCGCTTTTCTTCGATTAGATTCAGTTGGTCGTATCGAGCTTGTACCCATTCTGATTCTCCTAGTTTTGACTCCATTAAGACTCGTAAGGAAGGGATTTCTACCTCGATGGGTAGTACAGCTTCCATTCCATATACCAGAGAGAAAGGAGTCGCCCCTGTGGAGGTCCGCACACACGTGCGGTACGCGTATAGGGCGAATGGTAGCTTCTCGTGCCAGTCTTTATACGTTTCGGTCATCTTTCCAATAATTCTCTTAATGTTTTTGTTGGCGGCCTCTACTGCTCCGTTCATCTTTGGGCGATAGGGTGAGGAATTGTGATGCTTTATTTGAAATTGTTCACACACTTCCTTCATCATCTTGTTGTTCAGATTCAAGGTATTATCTGAGATGATTTTCTCTGGTAATCCATATCGACATATAATCTCCTTTTTCAAGAACTTGCAAACCGCGGTCTTTGTCACGTTCGCAAACGAAGCGGCCTCAACCCATTTTGTGAAGTAATCTATGACCATGAAGATGAATCGATGGCCATTAGAAGCTTTCGGGGAAATTGGCCCTATAACATCCATGCCCCCCATGGAAAAAGGCCACGGAGAGGTCATAACATGGAGGGGCGAAGGTGTTGCATGAATTTTGTCGCCATAAGTTTGGCATTTGTGACATTTTCGTGCGTAGTTGATGCAGTCACTTTCCATCGTCAACCAGTAATAACCGAGTCTCATAATTTTCCTGGCCATAGTGAAACCATTGGCATGCGTTCCACAAGTTCCTTCATGGACCTCTTCAAGTATTTTTCTGGCTTGGACATCATCCACACATCTTAGAAGCACTTGATCTTTTCCTCTCTTGTATAGGATGTCCCCATCAAGAATAAATCCCGCTGCCATTCTTCTGATCGTTCTTTTGTCGTTCTCATTTGCTTTCTCCGGATACCTTTGATGCTTGACATACTCCAAGATATCATGGAACCATGGTCCTCCATCTGCCTCTTTTTCGATGCTAAAACAATGCGCCGGGGCTTCACATATGCTCATCTGGAGAGGCATTATTTCCGCTTCTCGATTCGCTTTGAACATAGAAGCTAAGGTGGCCAGAGCATCAGCCAATTGGTTTTCCTCTCGTGGGAAGTAATTAAAGGTTACTTCCTCGAATTCTTTGACCAGATCCATAACAAGATCGTGATATTTGACCAGCTTTGAGTCTCTCACTTCCCAATCTCCACGGATTTGGTAAATCACCAATGCCGAATCCCCTGATACCTTTAGGATTTTGATGTCTCGTTCAATAGCCGTGCGAAGCCCCATGATGCAAGCCTCGTATTCCGCTATGTTATTGGTACAGAAGAAGTTTAATCGGGCGGTGAATGGGTAATGATTCCCTTCTGGCGACACCAAGACTGCTCCAATCCCGTGCCCCAATGCATTTGATGCGCCATCAAAGCTCATCTTCCATGGTTCCTCATATTCTTTTTTTGTGATGCACATCAAGTCTTCATCCGGGAAATCAAATCTTAATGGCTCATATTCCTCTGTGGCTCGGGCTGCTAGGAAGTTGGCTATCGCGCTCCCTTTTATCGACTTCTGGTTCACATAAATGATGTCGTATTCCGATAGCAAGATTTGCCATCGTGCCATTCTTCCTGAGAGTGCAAGCGATTCCATCATGTACTTTATTGGGTCCAGCTTTGAGATCAACCACGTCGTGTGATACAGCATATATTGTCTGAGCCTTCGAGTTGTCCAAACCAGAGCACAGCAAAATTTTTCGATTGGTGGGTATTTTGCTTCATACTCTGTGAACTTCTTCTTCGAGAGGTAATAGATCGCCTTCTCTCTTCTTCCCGATTCATCATGTTGCCCTAGTACACATCCCATTGAATTTTCGAACACCGCGGATACAATATTAACGGTCTCCCGGAGTTGGTGGGTACTAGCACGGGGTTAGACAAATATTGTTTTATCTTGTCAAAGCAGCTTGGCATTCCTCGTTCCATTCCCCAGGATTGTGTTTTCGCAAGAGTCGGAAGATTGGGTCGCATTGGTTGGTAAGCTGAGCGATGAACCAAGCGATGTAGTTTAATCTTCCTAGAAACCCTCTGACTTCTTTTTGTGTCCGTGGAGGTGGTAATTCTTGTATAGCCTTTATCTTGTCCGGATCAACTTCGATACCTCTCTCGTTGACGATGAAACCCAGTAACTTCCCTGAGGTTGCTCCAAATGTGCACTTAGCTGGGTTAAGCTTCAGCTGGAATTTTCTCAATCTTTCGAACAATTTCCGGAGGTTTCCAACATGCTCTATTTCCCCTCGAGACTTGGCAATCATATCGTCGACATAGACTTCTACCTCTTTGTGCATCATGTCATGGAACAGCATCACCATCGCCCTCTGATACATTGCCCCGGTATTTTTTAAGCCGAATGGCATCACCTTGTAGCAGAAGGTGCCCCACATCGTCACGAATGTAGTTTTTTCCATATCCTCGGGGGCCATCTTTATCTGATTATAACTCGAGAATCCGTCCATGAAAGAGAATAATGAATGTTTTGCTGTGTTATCCACCAATGTATCGATGTGCGACAAGGGGAAATTATCCTTGGGGCTTGCTCGATTCAGATCACGATAATCCACACACATTCGTACCTTGCCATCTTTCTTTGGCACCGGAACTATATTAGCCACCCATTCCGGGTATTTAGAGACTTGTAAGAAACCAGCATCGAATGTTTTTTGACTTCTTCTTTTATCTTTAGGAGCATCTCGGGTCTCATCCGTCTCAGCTTTTGCTGGATAGGCTTGCATTCCGGCTTCAATGGGAGCCGATGGACCACTACATCCTCGCTTAATCCTGGCATATCCTGATACGACCACGCAAATACATCTTTGTATTCGTGAAGCAGGGTAATCAAATCGTGTTTAGTGTGCTTTGAGATGGAGGTCCCAATTTTTACTTCCTGCCTCTTTTCTTCGTTTCCCAAGTTTACCGTCTCAACCAATTCTTGGTGAGGAAGGATCTGTTTATCTTCCTGTTCTATCGTCCTTAGCCAATCGTGGGCCGAGACACAATCTTGACATTTCTTCTTTCTGATTCTCCTAAGCAGCAGAATGACTTGCTCAAAGTCGATTTCAGGATCAGTAACGGGATTGTTCACGTCGTCGATATCTGAGCACCTGAAAGATAAATGGAAAAGAAACTATAGAGGAACATCGAGGTATTGGAACCTACAAATTTGATTCTATGACATGAAATATATATAAAGACAAAGCTATGAGAGAGAGGAATAAATATGAGGCCAATGAGAATGAGAGACGGTGACAAAATGCATCTTCATTGATTGTTCATTTAAAAGTTAAACAGCCGACACAAACTCTTAAAACAGTTCCCCTTCTACTTAGGGGTATACAGGAAGTTGTCATTGAGGATTACTTTGGAGGGGCCCTAGAAACTACAAGGAGGTCCTCAGCGGTTCAATTGTTCAAAACAAATCCAGGAAGACCAGGGCGTATTTTCGAAATGCTTTCCATCGTATCACCCGCTTTGTCAATAACGTTTATGTTGAAGTTCCGAAAATCCCTTTCAACCAATAACAGGGCGTTACGTGAATCATCTCCCTCTGGGTACACTAGTCCTGCGGACGTAAAAGTATCTGACAAGCGCGGGTACGTCATGGGCCCCCATTCTATTTCTCGACCTGAGGCTCTTGCAATCCTCTTCCTCTGATCTTTCTACAACTGTTTCTTCTTTCTTTGTCATCCATCGAGTTTGAACCCTAAGCCGTATTGAGCCTTGTGGTGTATCGGGTTTAGCGCTCTAGCTATCCCTTGTTGGTGTCTTCCTAAACCTTTCCCTGCCCGGGCGCCTCTTCCTACAGTCAACTTGATTCCCATCTTGGTGTTTCTTGACAGCTTGGGTGTGGGAGCCCTGTCTCCCTCGGTGACAAATGTAGCGTTGATAAATTCGAAGGAGCGGAAAGAGCATTCTGGCGCATCTTTGTTTGCCTCGATGTAGGGTGCATCGGTAGATAGTGATGCGACGATGTCTTCTTCACCAGTGATCGTGATCAGACGGTTATCCAAAATAAACTTTATTTTCTGATAGAGAGATGAAGGGATTGCACCAGCGGAATGGATTCAGGGCCTTCCTAAAAGGCAATTGTATGAAGGTGCAATGTCCATAACCTGGAACTCAACATTGTATGTGCACGGGCCCACCTCTAGAGGAACCTCGATCTTTCCCATGACTTCCTGCCGTGTTCCATCAAATGCCCTTACCGCGGAATGACAAGGTCTCAGGTAAGACATGTCGACTGGCATCCTGGACAGTGTAGCCAACGGCATAACATTGAGCGTCGAACCGTTGTCAATAAGCACATGAGGTATTACATAGCCTTTGCAACCGGTCGTAATGTGCAATGTTTTAACAGAGCCCCTACCGTTTGGCGGTATTTCATCATCGCTGAAAGTGATGAAATTATCTGCATTTAAATTGTTCACCCACCTATCAAGTTTCTCAACGGGTACATCGCTTGGCACATATGCTTGATTTAACACTTTTAGTAAAGCGTTTCGATGTGGCTCTGAGTTCAGCAACAGGGATAATACTGAAATTCTTGCCGGTTGTTTGTTTAGTTGCTCCACAATATTATATTCGCTGTGCTTAATAAACTTTAAGAATTCCTGCGCTTCATTCTCATTCACGGACCCCTTGGATTCTTGTTCAGATTGTATTTCAACCTCACCCTCGGCTTCGTGTATTGGTGCCTTCCCTTTTTGACTCGTTCCAATGGCTTTCTTCTTTGTCTCAACCATCTCAGAGGAATAGCACCTCCCACTGCGGGTAAAATGCCCACCTCACCGACGTTTCGATTCTGACCTCGAGTGTGATGATGTTGATACCGTATTTCCATGGTACCGCTTTGTCATCCTTGTAAGAGAAAGGAGCCGGCACTTTGATTATCATCTTTGGTTCGGCCTCCTTCTTCTTGACCTCATAATAAATCACTAGTGGCCGATCGGCGCTATAAGGGATGGCTGGTGATTGATCATCGGAGGCGCATACTTCTTTTTCCTCGGCCTCATTTGTTTTATCAAAGATTTGGACCTCCTTGCTGTTTATCATGTTCTGAAGCAACTCTTTGAATTTCCCGCAAGACTGGATGTTGTGCCCTTCTATGCCATGAAAAACACAAAAATTCTGACCCCCCGTTTCCTTCTTGGAACTTTTCTCGAACAGGCCCTTCTCGGTCATTATTTCTCATATTTTGCTTAAAGGTGTCTTTATCTCGGAGACATAACTTTTGGCTCGCTGTTTGCCTTGTAGTGTCAATGCACTCACATTCCCTTCGGCATGGTTGGGGAGTGGATTCCCCGCCATATTACTAACACCATCAAATCGTAAAATGCCCCGCATCAATAAGAGACTTGAACCCTTTTCTTGAATGCTAGACAATTTTTCGTAGAATGCCCTTGTTTTCCAAATGGTACATACAACGGGCATTAGGATCATACCATTTCGGGTATGGAGGTTTCAAGGGTGCCATGTAGTGTGGGGATATCAGTTGTTTTTCTAGTAATTTCGGGCATAGCTCCCCATACGACACAGGGATAGGGGTAAACTGAGGTCTTTCAGGATTGGGTTTTGTTGGTCTTGATTCACTTTTGGGCTGACTTGGGGTAGGCATGGTATTAGGTGGGAATATGGTGAATGGTCTTTGGTTATCGGCGGCATAGACGGGGTAAGGGGGGGTGCTTGATAGTAAGGGTTTTGTGGAGGAAAATAGAAGTTCGGTGGTGGCCGAAACTGAGGTCGTGGTTGGGTTGGGTATTAATTGGTAGTATAGTGGTTCCCAGTCCCTACCATATGGGTTTCAGGCTCTCTCTTCTTTATGGGTACCGGCCTTTTCGAACTCTCAGAACCCTCCATCCTTCCACTCTTGATACCGTTTTTGATGAGTTCGCGAAATTACGATGTCGGTGAAGTCTTTCGTGGCATTCCCACGTTTGTCGTAGAATGGCGCCTTCAAGGTATTGATGATAAAGAGGATATTGTTACCTCACTTTTAGTTAGTGGGGCTCGACTTGACCGAGAGATCCCTCCATCTCTCGAGCGTATTGTCCGAAGGTTTTCGTTGGCTTCTTTTTCAACATTTGTAGTGTCAACCGATCGGGAGCCACATCGAAACATGCTTATATTGTTCAGAATGCGGTTGCTAGGTCCTTCCACGGCCGGGTCCTCTCGTGCTAAGTTGATCATACCATCGGAGGGTGATCCGATCAAGCTTTCTGGAAGCAATTGTATTAAAATGACTTGTCCTCATTCAAGTGTCCGACCATCTTTCGATAGAACATGATAAGATGTGCCTTCGGACATCTCGTTCCCTCATATTTTTGAAATCGGGCGCTTTAAACTTTGGAGGCGGGACGGATCGGACACGACCCGAGCTCTTTGGGGCTTAGTGCGAGAAAAGACTCAGTACCTCCACCACCTTGAGTCTTTCTTCCAAGATCCTGTACTTTTTTTCTCAAGATCATGATCGTCCTTCTTTAATCTAGCTATTTCACTGGATCATCCAAATTCGGAACAATCGGGTTAGCGTAATTATCTCGAGTTTGATACGTATATACTTTGCCCCGAGATGGGTAGGTGGGATGGGTCGTTGTTCTAGTCCTCTTGGGTTCCTTGAGGATATTCCCTTTGCGCTATGCGTGGGCATGGGGTGGCGTGAATCACGGGGATAGAGCGGATCTTGATTAACTCTTGAATGGGTTCTCGTAATATCGGGACTCTGTGTGATTCCTTTCCCTTTGGCGAGCCGTCAACATCTCCATCATTTTTGCCATTTGATCCTTATACTCTAGTGATTCCTCGCGGGATCTCATCATCAGTCCTTGCTTCTTCACGTGACATGGCTAAGCGTTTCTTGCAGCTCTTTTGCTGGATTCTTTCCATTCTTTCGATCCTCTCATTGAGTTGGCGTCCATAGCTCTAGTTCTTAAACGTGTCCTATAGGGATGATGTGAGTCCGATTCACGATGGCGAATCATGCGGATTATACGATTTCAGCTTTAGTAAATGATTATGGCGATGCGATGTTTAATGTATGCAATGTAATGCAAATACATGATATGAATGCAAAAAGGTGTTGATTTAATTCAATTCCATTAGATAAACTTTACTAGAAAATAAATTTCCTTTCATAGAACGGACGATTACATATACGACTTAGCCCTAATGCTTAAGTCCTTAACTTTCCTAAGAAGCCAAACTAAACTCTGGCCTCGCTCCGATCCTGACTCGTACATCAGACTTAACGCATCAGCCCGAACCGCTAAGGCTTGTAAATGGTCGGCCACCTCTCGGATTTGAACCACAGCCTCGCCCATTACATAGTCTCTGTTTCTGATTTGCTCTTGGGAATGGTGGAGCAGCTCCCTTCAATGTTTATTGTTTGCTTCAAGGAGCTCCACTCGGTTTTTGCTATCTTGTACTGCAGTCTCAAGCTCCTCTATCTTTCCTTTCATCTCCTTGACTTTGTTCTGACTAGCTCTTAATTTGACTACTGAGTTACGACTACGGTGCAGATGCAGTGATTTTTCTAACTCCGCTACTTGGGCGCGTAACCTCTCCTTTTCACTTTGGCTTTCTAACAAGTTCCTTTTCAAAGCGTCCTCTCGTACTCGAGCATCTTGAAATTTCCTCTCCCACTGATCGGTTCTGGACTTCTCTTCTTTGATTTCGCCGCGCCATTGCTCGACGTTTTGCCTAAACTAGCGATTCGATGGACATGCGTAGCTTCTTATAGTCCGTTTTTAAACTATCCAAATCCTCTCCGGCCTTATTCTTCCCTTTTTGATCTCTCGGCGGCGAACTTGTGGATGTCAACATCTAACCCCAACTGCATCTTTTCTTCTTCTAGCTGCTCTATCTTCTTACCCAATTCCCGACTCTTTCTCTCGAAATCTTGCTTGATAATCTCTAATTCAGACGGGATTACTTGCAGCTGCTCTTCTATTGGTTGAGCGTTTCCTTGGATTGGCCCTGGGACATTGTCGTTAATTCTTTTGCCCCACCATCGATCGTACTCGGGGGTCGCCATTGGCCCTATGGCGAGTCTCTTCATTTTTCGGGTTTGGGTCCATGCATCTGATATCTCGCGAACTCTCCTCTTATAATTGTCATCCTTGTATGAAAATTCACATTGGGCTAATCCATATGTCGCCGGTATGAACTGCCTCGATTGAAATTGCCTCATTACTAGTAGCGGGGCATATCCAACAGCCCCCCATATTCCGAGCAAAGGAACCCAATCGAACCTTCCACATCGATACAAGATCTCGTCCGTGATCATCCACGAAGCCTTCCATTCTATATCTTTGGTTTGCAGATTTTAGAGAATTGCCATCCATTTCTCTCCGGATAGGTCGTCTCGCCTTGGCGTACTTGCTAATTCTTCTAGAGGAGAGTAGTTCTCGAAAAAGATTTTGCATGAGGCTTTTTCTCTCTTCCAAAAATGGCAATGAAACCAAGATAACAACAACTGTGCGCAACCCACGAACCTCCCTTCGCCCGCTCTTCGGTAAGCGTTCAGTGATCTAAAAGTTTCGGCTAAAACTGCGGGGACGGGTGTAACTCCCTTATCAAGTTTATCGAATAGGTCTGAAACCGCATCCTCTACATGCCCTAACGCCTTGGGAAAGATGACCAAACCATAGATGCTTAGAGCGAAGACGTCAACCCTCTTCTTCTTATCAGGATGCGCCAAAACTAAGTCTCTCAAGTGTTTCCAAGGAATGCACTTACAATCTCCCTTTTGCTTGATCCGGACCGTGGTCCATTGTTCGCTCATTCCTGTAATGTTCATTAGCCTTTTTGAGAATACCGGCACATTAGCGAATCTTGAATACGCCTTATCAGTTTGAAATCTCGGGCATCGAAACAAAGTCAGATATACTCTCTACCAGTAGGCACCAAATCTACCTCTCCAAAAGTAAAGCAACTGTAGGCGGGGTTCCAAAACTGGGTAATAGCTCGGAGTAGATATTCGTCTACCTTGATATTAAGCGAGATAGAGCGGATCATCGTAGTTATAGTAGAAAGCGATTGTTTGTCCTCTTTTCCCATGAGTCCCATATTTCCTTTAGTTCTCGCAGATCATTTTGAGCGCACTGACACTGGTGAAATCCCATAACTCGATTCGTGCCCTCTTTGTCGGACTATCCCCTTTTCTTCTTTGTATTCTTTCGGACCACACCGAACCGTATTATCCTCCACTCTATCGAGAAATCCCTTTTCCATGTTAAGCTTTTCTACTTAGAAACCGAATGTGGATCAACACCTTTTATGATGAAATGCCATGCAATAAAAAGCAAAACACGATGAGTTAGTATCAAGTATAAAAAGGAAGCTCAAAATGAGCAGAAATGATCAAGCTCCTATTTAAGTTAGCGACTAAGATTCCCATGGTTCTACCTACAACGGGCTCCTAGGTCTCTCTATATGTGGTTTGGTTCTAAAGCCAGGGTTCCTGAACTAGCAGATTCCTCGATCCTCACCCATTATAGGCTCATATAGATCGAGTTCATTTGAGGGAATACATTTCCCTATGGTGCACGCGGAGATAAAAATCTCACGAAGACATAGGTACGGATGTATCCCGAAAGTGATCCACTATCTTGCACGGAGGTAAAAACCTCACGAAAGAGTAGCTTCTCACTCCCACTTAAGGGTGTGACCGCATTCATGCAATGCAATGCCAAAATATTTCACAAAACCTGACAGTATAGCACAAACGAATGCATCAAAGAGAAACATGATTTTTCAAAACATTTTTCCAACTTTCAATCGAAGGGACAAAAATCAATCAATTTACGGCCTGACTCTCGGTTTCCCCAGTGGAGTCGCCAAGCTGTCGAAACCATTTTTTTGAAAGGGGCGGGAATCGACTCTTGGTTTTGAAAAAGAAAATAAAACAGGAGTCGCCACCGATCTTTTATTAGGTGTGATCGGATCACCTTTGTTTTACTAAAACATTTTGATTTACTAAAACAATGTTTTTGGTCTACGAAAATTTGAGAAAATAGGTTCGGGAGTCGGTTACATGCGAGGAAGTGTTAGCACCCTCGTCACGCCCAAAATTGGTACCGAATTGATTAATTCATGTCCCAATGTCGAAACTTGAAACTTTTGGAAAGAATTTAAAAATCAATCTCTTTCTGAAATATTTTAGTTTTTCTCGAATTTAATATCAAGATTTTCTTGTTCCGAAGAAATAAAATATCACATCCAGTACATAGGACACGATGATTTTAATCTTCAAATCCAAGGTCGTCTCTTAATTCCCGAGACTCGCGCGTTAAAATATCAAAAGGATATTCGGTTGTTTGGCCAAGCAAGAGAACTGAAATCCAACACATAGGGCACGATCTCTCGAATTTCCAAACACAGAATATTGCCTTATTTTGAAAATTTTGGTTTTTGGATGAAATTGATAAAAAAATTAGGTTATGTTTTAAAGAGACATTATTCAAAACGTGAATAGGGTCATGCGACGAATAATGATGATGTGACACGAATTTGGCATAATGACAACATGATACACGTAATACATGACATTGAAATCAATAATCTAAAATATTGACATGCATGAATAATAATGATAATAATATCAATAATGGGTAATAATATGAACAATGATATTGAGATGTAAATATAAATAGGAATATATGAAATGTGATGATATGAAAATAGAAGTATATATGAAATAATATAAGTATAAACATATGAATGAAAGTTAAATAAATAATAACATATGCATATATATATAATATCATAAAGTAACAAAAATAATAATAATGATAACAACAATAATAATAATAATAGTAATAATAATAATAATATAGTGATAATAAATATAATAATAGCAATAATACGAAATATACATATATACCATATAATAACATGAATATAGTAATAATAATACTAACAATAATAATAAAGTAGTAGCGATAGTAAATATGGTAATCATAATAGTAGTAATAATAATAATTAATAATAATAATAATAGTAGTAAGTATATGCAAGCAATAGGACAATAATAGTAATATAGAAAGAATGATAACGTAATAGTATAATAATAAAATAATAGTATAGTAATAATAATAACAATAAGGTTAAATAATAAATTAACAATAATAATAATATGTAGAGTGAATTAAAATAAATAACGTAAACAGTTAAACATAAATAATATATAAAATAGATGGCATATGAAATCTTTACAAGAATAAATAATATATAAAGAACAATAAAAGAGTGAGTAAATAATAAATTAAAAAATGAAATAAAACTAATTAGGGACTAAATCAGAATGAATAACGAAATTAAAGGTAAAAATAAATAACAAAATAAATAAGTGAGGGCTATACTGAAATTGGAATAAAAAAAGGGACTAAAACTACAATAAATAAAAAAAAGACAGGAGCAAAGACCAGATCAAAACACGACAGAAATAATAAGGCGAAATTTAAAAAAATGCGAATGGGGGCCTGATCAAATAACGCCACAAAAGGAGGGGACTAAGCGCGCAATTATGCCTTTTCAAGGGATATGCGCATATTCCTGGACTAAACGGTGCCTAATTCATTTGTATCTTAAAAAGGAACCACCCTTTTTTGTCTTATTCAAACCTAAGTCAGAAAGAAAAAAGAACTTAAAACTCTAAAGCTTCTCCCTTCTCCCTCTCTTAAAATCAAAATGGCAACTCTTTCTTCTCCCTTTGCGTTACAAAATCATGAAAAGAAACCTCTGTCTTCGGTTCGGTCACGGCGACGGAAAGGCGGTTCCGGCGACGCGCTCCAAGATTCAGGTTCGTTTCCTTTCTCTTTCATTTTTTTTTATTTTGTAAAAGCTTGTTTTGAAATAAAATAAATACACAAACAGCAGAGTACAAAACCAAAGAAATGAAATCGAAATCAACCTTTTATTTTTCTTTTTTGATTGCTGAAAATTGTTTAAGATTGGCCCCCCAGGACCCTTTACAAAGTTTCCTTTCGGTTTTTATAACCGATTTACAGATTTTGTTTTTTTTTCTTCATTTTCTTGCTTGTGTGCTGCTATTTTGTCGTTGTGCTCTTGTTCCCATACTCCTTTGTTTTTGTTGTCTCTGTTTGTAGGGTAGGGGCAAGGTAGTGACCACGCGAAGCTAGAGGTGCATGGGGGACGGTGGAAGCGTGGGGGGCCGACCAGAGACATGCGTGGAGCAGAGAGGACCCTAGGTGCGGCGCGCACTAGGGTTTGTTGCTTGTTTTGTTTTTGTTTTTCTGATTGGACTAATGGGTTTCAATTTGGGTTGGTTTATTGGGTTTATTTTTCAATGGGTTCTCAGTCTGTATTGGGCTTTGGTTTAGTTGGTTGGATAGGCTTGTGTAATCTGGACATTTCAATGGACTATTTTATTATTTGGCTTTGTGTATTTTTATTTGGTCTTTTTTTTTTTTTTTTGTATTAAGCCTTAATGGGCCGGGCAAATTTGGTTATTACAGTATTTATTTGTTTATAATACTTTAGTCTTTATTTGGTGAAATTATTGAAATAAAACACAATTACTAAGGAATTAAAACATCCATTATGGAAATTAATTAGAGAATATTTTTGAAATTTCAAATAAACAAATTTCTTAAGTTCCTTATTTGCAAATATTAACCTTGTGCGAATTGATAAACATTTATATTGTATCACTATATTTTTAAACTATATTCTTAGTGATATTTATGTCATGTTCTTAGTATGTAAATTAGTGATAATAATGTCACACTCTAAATAAATTTGTTAAGTAGCATATTTCAATTAATTTAAAATTGCATAAGAAATCATTTTATACAAGTAAATTGAAAATAAATTAAGAGTACATAAATATTAAAAGATGAATGGGCTCGATTGAAAATTTCTCACGACAATGTTGATTTAAATAGATTCACGTTGGAGTTTTTTTTTAGTAGATTCATGATGGAGTTTTTTTTTTTTTTTCTTTTTGAGATTTACTTTGAACTTTGGAGGTGAAAGTGAAAATGGGAGAATGGAGGCTACTGATATCTTGGCACCCCTATTAGGTTTGAGAGCATGAATGGAGTAATTTGTGAGCAAGCATGGTCAGATACGTCATTGCACATATCTTATTCGTAATCAGTTGTTCATCCCAGCATTTTTTGCTTTGGAGGTTTTAGCTCAACAAGCTCTTACAAATCTCCATTCACCAAACACTACAATTAGAGGTTTTGACTACCTAATTCTCCATTTGTGCCCAAACCAACTAAAAAAGGCACAAAACTTTGTTTACCAAACACCACTAACATAAATAATAATAAACGTTTTATTATATTAAAAGCACATAATATAATAAATGTTATAAAATAATTAAATAAAAGAACACTTAAAGTAAACAATAGATCAAATCAACAGAGAATTTTCTCGTATCTTATTTCACTCAGGTAAGGATTCTATTTATAAGTAATTGACATTCAATACAATACAATACAATAAATGAAGCTTACTTAAGTGCTTCATTTTAAACAACTTGCATAATGAATTGGAGGTTTTACTTCATAAATGAGGGGGGTTAGAATATGGACGTCCACATTTATTTGTAACAATCCCTCTTGGATGTCAACTAGAGAAAATTGTGTCTCATTTAAACCTTTATTAGGAAAAACCCTGTGGGATAAAAACCTAATGAAGGAAAAAGAGTACACAATCTCTTGTTACAAGTTGCCTCGTTAAAAACCTTTACCAAGAAAACCCAGTAGGACAAAACCTTGGTTAAAGGAAAAGAGTGCAACGTGCTTTTGACTCCCTCTAATGGCAATATCACATTACATCTTTCAATTAACGCATTCCAATATTTGTGTAGTAGTCTTTCAAATGTTGAGGTTGGCAATACCTTGGTAAACAGATATGCTAAATTATCACTAGAACGAATTTGTTGAACTTTTATGTTAGCTTTCTCTCAAGATCATGAGTGAAGAATAATTTTGGTGAAATATGTTTCGTTCTGTCACCTTTGATGTAACCACCCTTCAATTGAGCTATACATGCTGCATTATCTTCGTATAAGATAGTTGGCATCTTTTCCTATAAAGACAAATTACATATCTTCTGGATATGTCAGGTTAATAAACTTAGCCAAACACACTCTTGACCTGCCTCATGCATTGTAATTATTTCAGCGTGATTTGAAGAGGCAGCAACTTATGTCTGCTTTGTTGAACGCCATGATTTGACAGTACCTCCACATGTAAATAAATATCTCGTTTGAGATCGACCTTTATGTGGATTGATAAATATCCAGCATCAGCATAGTCGACTAATAGGGATTTTGAATCATTTGAATAATAAAACTCCATATCAATGATCCCTCTGATATATCTAAATACATGTTTAATTCCATTCCAATGTCTATGTGTTGGAGAATAACTAAATCTTGCTAATAAGATTATAGCAAAAGCTATATCAAGTCTTGTGTTGTTTGCAAGATACATCAATGCCCCTATGGCACTTAGATATGGTACTTCAGGACCAAGAAACTCTTCATCATTCTCGCAATGACGAAATTGATCTTTATTCATATATAACGATCATACAACCATCGGGGTACTTCAAGACAAAATTTTGTTTTTCCATGATCTTTCATCTCAATTTTTTTCTTTAAATAATTTACTTCATTTTGAAGCTCTTTAGGAGTTCCAATAATATTTAGATCATCAACATAAATAGCAATTATCACAAACTCTAATCCAAACCTCTTTATAAAAACAAATGGACAGATTGGATCATTTTTGTAACCTTCTTTTAACAAATATTCACTAAGATGATTGTACCACATTTGTCCAGATTGTTTTAATCCATATAAACTTTTCTTTTAATCTGATTGAGCAATTTTCCCAAGAAACTCTATATCATTCGGGGATTTTAAATCCTATTGGGATTTTAAATCCTTCAAGGATTTTCATATACATTTCACTATCAAGTGTACCATACAAATAGGCTGTAACAACATCCATTACGTATGTCAAGTTTTTCACGTACTGCAAGACTAATAAGGTATCTAAAGGTGATTGCATCCATCATAGGAGAATATGTCTCTTCATAATCAATGTCGAGCCTTTGCAAAAATCCTTATGCTACAAGTCATGCTTTATATGTTACGACTTCATTTTTCTCATTTCATTTTTGCACAATATCCATTTATATCCTACCGGCTTTACATATTTAGGTGTTTGGACTATAGGTCCAAAAACCTCACATTTAGAAAGTGAATTTAATTCTGATTGAATTGCATCTTTCCACTTTGACCAATTTTTTTCTATTTCTACATTCCCCAATAGATTTAGGCTCATGATCCCCATTTTCTTTTGTTATTTCAATAGCAACATTATAAACAAAATTGTTGTCGGCAACTATATTTTTCCAATTCCATCTTTTTTCTTGTATTGACATAACTTATTGAGATCTCTTTATTTTCACCATTTTCATTTTCATTTTCATTTTCATTTCTAGGCACCTAAATCTCTTCTTGATTTTTATAATTAGTTATGTCATGGGTTTCTTTAGGAACCCTTGCCTCAACTATATGACCATCTTAAATGTTTGCTCATTTCATTTTACGAGGATTTTTTTTACCTTTGGAACCAACTGATCTTCCATGTTTCAAGCATGGATTACTTTCTTTTATACTAACAGTTTGTCCTATTGGGATATCAATTTGTATTGGAGCATTTTCAGCTGGTTTTTGAGATTTTGTAATTCTCTTTAGATCAATAAATGAATCTGGCAGTTTGATTTGTAAAATGAATTATCTGCTGAACTTTTGATTCACATTGCTTTGTACAAGGATCTTAGACAATGATAATTCATTTCAAGTACTTTATTCATCCAGCTTTTTATTCTCTCCCCCTAATGTTGGGAATGTTGTTTTATCAAAGTGACAATCAACAAATCGTGCAGTAAATAAATCTCCAGTTAATGGTTCAACATACTTAATTATAGAAGGAGATTCATAACCAACATATATTCTCAACCTCGTTTGAGGACTCATCTTTGTGTGTTGTGGTGGAGCAATTGAAACATATATCACACATCTAAAAATTCTAAGATGAGAAGTATTTAGCTCCTGACCAAAAACCAATTGTAATAGGGAGTATTTATAATTTATTAGTTTGATGCGTACAACATGTAAATCAACACAATCTCATGTTGAAATAGGAAGCTTTGTTCTCATAAGTAATAGTTTAGCTATTAGTTGGAGGCATTTGATAAATGATTCAGCTAAACCGTTTTATGTGTGAACATGAGCTACAGGATGTTCAACTTTTATCCCAAGTGACATACAATAATTATTAAAACTCACCAACATTGGCAACATGAATTGTTTTAATTGCATAATCTGAAATTAATCATTTAAACAAGCAATCTCGCAAACAACAGGTTGCGAGTTGATAATACATATGTGATTATTTTGTAGATGCATCTACCAAAATCATATAATATCAAAATCATCCACATGGTGAATAAATGAGCCCATATTCATTTCAAAAATGCAAAACATTAAATATTAACTTTAGCTAGTGAGCTTTTAATAATCAATTATCATTGAGAACAAGCAACACATGAAAATTCTTTAAATTAAAGAAACTTCTGGTTTTGTACTGAATGTCCATATGAATTCTCATTTTTTTTACATCATTATGATCTAGGATGGTCTAATCGATCATACCAAATAGTAAAAGTATGTGCTTTTACAAACTTCTGGTTTTGTAGTAACATGTGTCTCAATTGCACTAATATGCAGATAATATAAACCTAATGAAAAGCAGGTAGTCTTTCCAAAACATATTTCTTTCCACATTCAGCATGTGTAATATGTAGATATTTAATCTTGATATGATATCCATTTCGACGAATATCTATAAAGTTAAATTTCTTTGAAACTTAAAAGAAAACAATGCATCATCTATAATATACTTTACCCTTGAAATAATACTATCATTGCTCTTTTGGAGCCTTTTATTACTTGCATTTACCTAATATGATATTAAATGAGAATAATCTTTTACCTTTCAAGACAGAACATGTTGTAGCAAAATCTATCTGACATGTGGCTTTATTCTTGGGTTTAACCTAAAAATTAGAATTTTTCATATTTTTCTTTAAAAGAAACATTGCATAAGAAATATTACAAATAATCATAGGAAAATATATAAAACTATTTCTTATGAAGGAAAATTAGAAACATACAAATGAGCTATACCATTAAGGCCTTTAAAATCACCATCCTTGTATGCATAGTTAGCTTTAGCATCATAATAAAAACTTTCATTTTTTTTGTGTGGAAAAACTATCTTCCATTTCGTCATTTTGGGATAACGAAATTTGTTTGAATATTGTTTATTTTTTTTAATGGATGTTTTGATAATGTTTTACTAGATGTTTAAGTATACGACAGGTACGTGACTAATGCCTTTTCATACCACATCGGTAGTATAAATTTTCAATAACCTTCAAATATTTTGACCACAATTTTCTTATTTTTCATTATTATTCTTTTTCTAGTAGTTAGAAGTACCGCTATTATAACCACCATGATAACAGTTATTAGTACATTTCCAACCACATCCTCAATTACAACGACAACCATGATCTCTATATTTTCATTTTTTTTATAATTGTTATGTATTGCTACATTCACTTCGAAGAATGGAGCATAACCAGTTAAACGAATAACTCGTTATTTTGTTTAGCCATAAGAATGCATGAGATCAATTCATAATATTTTTTAAAACATTTTAAACAGTAAGCAGGGAATTATTGACTCAATCAAGATTACCACTAAGCTACATGTGAACATTAAATAAAATGAGTAAACAATTTTAAAGATATTATTCTCATTACTGCAAATAAAACAAAGATGGAGGTATAGAAACCCATAAAGAAATTCTAGGGTGCAAATGCTTGAAAGAAAAATTCTTTGTGAGGTTTGATAATCTTTATACAAGTTAGCATGTACTAACCTTGCTAGCTCGTAAAATCTAGTGATTACAGCTGGACTAAATGCATTAAAAATATATATTACATTTTACCAGTGCATAATGATCAATAATTAACCATATTGACTCGATTAAGTTGAAATGATTCATTGTAGAAAGATAAGTGGTAACTTCCAGCATAAATCAACAAATTAAAAGGAAAAAACTATGAATAGTAATAACAGTAAAAGAGGTAATATTCATCAAGAATTTCAAGAGCTACTTATAGAAAATGTCAAATAGTGTATTGGCCAATCATATTTTAAATAAAATTAGGAACTTAATGCACATGTCAACTAAATGCAAAACACACCAAATTAACAAACAACAAATCTCCTTCAAAATGCTTGATAGGTTACATATAATGAGACTGCAAATCTATATCCATTATGAATCAACATGAAATCCCAAACTATCACGTAGTCCATAAATAGTATATCCATGAAAGAGCATGCAAGCAACAATGTAAAACAAATAAATAATATAATATAATATTTTATGCAAATTATCTAGATCAAGAAGATAAGAATTAAATTAAAACAAATTGAAATAATTGAAAAATTTTTTAGTAACCTTTTAAAAATAGTGAATAAATCAAATAATTTAACAAAAAAGAAAGAGAGGATTTGTATGCTTTGAATATTTCTCTTTTTATCGAAATATGATGAACAAATTAAAACAATGATGAAAATACGTATGCCTTATATAGTTCAATGGAAGCTTTACGGGCAAGTTATATATAGTCGCAATGACGTGAACTTCACTATGAACTTGTAGAGGCTCGTACTGATAATATGTTATAAAACAATCAAATAAAAGAACACTTAAAATAAACAATAAATCAAATCAACAGAGAATTTTCTCATATCTTATTTCACTCACATAAAGATTCTATTTACTATTTATAAGTAATTCACATTCAATGCAATAATAAATGAAGCTTACTTAAGTGCTTCATTAACGCATACATTAAACAACTTGCATAATGAATTAGAGGTTTAACCTCATTAGTGAGAGAGGGTTAGAATATGGACATATACATTTATTTGTAACAATAAATTTTTTATTGTATTAAATATAATTTTTAAAATTTTATATTTTGGGTTGATTTACTTAATTGGATAGATTTTTTTGGGCTTTGAATAATGGTTTTAATTGACATTGAGTTAGCGATTCAATATAAGTATATATTAATTATTATTTAACATATATAATTAATTTTTATAATATAATATATTTAGGTCAGGTTAGACTAAGCAGCGCTTGGGCAAAAAATCTTGCCCAACGCTTGGTCCACATAAAAAATGAGTTTTAAATTTTACCCAAACTCATTTTCGAGTCTCATATTTTTTTAAAACCCTTTCATTTTTAAGCAGGCACATGACAAGCTCTAAATTTACATAAAATAATTTAAAGGTTTAACTAAATTTAAATTATTTATTTTAACTAAAATAAAATATATTTAATATCATAGCACAATAAATATATTATGGAATTTATATTGCAAAATAATTGGTATATCTTTAAACAAAGTAAAATCCTTTTTCGAATATGGTTGCCTTAAACTTGTTTGGAAAAATGCAAATATTATGTATATGGTAGAATATAATTCAGTTTTGATGTTATTGAAGAGTGAATATAAATTGTCATTGAAAAATAATTACTATTGCGTTCTTATTTTGTTATGTACTTAATTTTTAAATATTTTCATATTTAATCATTTTGCAAAAGGGACGAAATTGTTCTATAACTACGAATATTGGCTCTAAATTTCAATGTTTTAATTTTACATCAATTTTGAGATTTCCCATAATGAGTAAAAAAGGCAAATAAAGTGTAGACTTGGATTCATATTTGCATGCGTCAATTTGTTTCCAAAGGGATTAATTCTAATATGTGAACGTGCGATGGATTTAAAATATATTAATTTCCTTTTGTTTTGCTCCAATTTTCTTTTCTGTTTATATCACATTAAGAGAATTAAAATACATTAACTTAATTCATATTATATTTTAAAAAATCATATAAGTAAAATTAAAATAATTTTTTTTGACTTAAAAGTATATATGTGACATTAAAATGATTTATAAACAGTACTAAAATATACTTTTTAGAAAAAAAAAACTTTCACATTTCATATAATTTTGGGTAAAAAATAAAATGTAAATTATTAAAGTAAAAGATATAAAATTTTAGAAAATTAATTCAAAATGGTATACTAAATAAATACTATAATTTATTCAAAGAGTTATAATTTTGACTATCCATATACACGGATTACTTCTTTGGTAACAAAATTTGAATTTTTATTTATTTATTTATATGTATGTAATGGATGTATTTACATAATTACATGGGAGAGTAAAAAATGAGTTATAAATAAGAGAATAGAATATTAAAGGGTGTTTACTAAATAGAGTTTTGAGATTTTTTTTAGTTGATTTGGGCATAAATGGAGGATTGGGTAGTCGAATCTTCTAATTATAGGATCCGTTTGTTTACATGTAAAAGGTTTTACGGAAAATATTTTTTGCATTTTCCTGTGTTTATTTCACAGAAAATTGTTTGGTTAACGGAAAATGACTTACAGATCAATGTAAAATAAGTTATTTTTCCTGTAAAATGACTTACTCTTTTTCTGAAAAAGAGCTCATTTATAGATAATTTTACTTTTATATAAAAATTAACTTAAATCAAGCTTAATATTATTATATTGATAATAAATTTTATTTTTATTTTTAAAAATATTTAAAATATTATATTTTTCAATATATTAAACATACATATTTAATTATTTATATTTAGTCATATAATAAATTATTAATATAATAAATATAATTTATTTTTAATAAAGTATTTAATATTTTAATTTTATTTTAATACTAAATTTTAAAAATAAATAATATTATTCACATATTATTGAAAATATTCAATATTAATATTTTAATAATAAATATTTATTACAATTATAAATATGTTAATAATAAATGTTTTGTAGTATAAATGCTAAAATGTGTCATAAGTCTATATACACTACACATATTTGTAATTTAGTCTTTGTACTTTTATTTTCAAGAATTTAGTCCCTTTACTTTTCAAATTTGAAAATCAAGTCCAATTGTTGACATCGTTAATTTTTTTATCAATTTTGTTGATGTCACATTTTTAAATAAAAAATACCCACTTAGTAGTCGTGTAATTAAAAAATGACGTTGTAATGAATCGAAAATTAACATAATATTTTTAATATATGCAAAAACAATGTAAAATATAAAATTATAGATAAAAATAAATTCAATTAAACAATGAAAAAATAAGAAAATCTCAAATGTATGTTTGTTTAATTGAAAACAATTTTTATGAAATATTTTTAAGAAATCTACCAAACAACAGAAAGTATTTTACACAGATTCATCCAAACACCAGAAAATATTAGCTTTTCCAGAGAAGTAAATCATTTCCCAGAAATCATTTTCTGGAAGTTATTTTCAGTGAAACAAACAGAGCCATAATGTTTGGTGAATAGAGGTTTGTAAAAGCTTATTGAGCCAAAACTGCCAAAATAAGGAACACAGGGATTGACAACTTTTTTCACAACTGATTGAGAATGATATATGTGAAATGACATATCTAACCATGCTTGCTAAAAAATTACTCCCTTTGCCACATGTATCTATTTCTTGAATATTTATGCACTATTAATTTATTTTCAATTTTTTTGTGCAAAATGATTTCTTATGCAACTTTATATTAATTGAAATATGCTACTTGACAAATTTATTTAGAGTGTGACATAATTATCACTAATTTTGATACTAAGAACATGACATAATTATCAACAATTATATCAATACACTATTAATATTTATTAATTTCCACAATGTTAATATTTGCAAATAAGGAACTTAAGAAATTTGTTTATTTAAAATTTCAAAAATATTCACTAATTAATTTCCATAATGGATGTTTTAATTCCTTGTTAATAGTATTTTATTTCAATAATTTCACCTAATAAAGACTAAAGTATTATAAATAAATAAATACTTAACAATAAAATGCGTTATACATTTATTTGTCATTTTACAAATATCATCTAAGTTTCACCAAAAACTTATAAATAAACAGTTAATAGAATCAGTTGGTCAAATTAGTTATAAGAATTAGTTGGTCAAACCAGTCATTGCAATTAGCAATCAACTATCAACTAATTGCCAAACAGACAGAGGCGAATTTAATAAAGTAAAAAACTGTCATTTAGGCTCATTAATTTTTAAAAAAATTTTAAATTAGTAAAGGTAATATTGCACTTTGGCCCTCACTAAAATCATAAAAATTTGATTTAATTCTTCAAAAATTATAAATATAGACTATAAAAAATTAAAATTTCATTCGGCCCCTAAAAAATTGTTCTGGTTTCGCCCCTACAAACAGAGTCTAAATTTAATGTAATTCAATATTTGAATTTTAAAGATGTTTTGAACATATTATAAAAAGGATTTTATTCAATATAAATTTATTACATATATCTCACTTATTAAATAATATTTTTTAATTACTTAATGTTTTCAAGTTAAATAAAAAATTTTGATGTTCTAAAAAGTATTAAACTTGAAAATATATATATATAAATATTAGTATTTATAAATATTTTATAATATATTTAAGAGTTTAGTTTTGTTGATGCCACTCATCAATCAATAGAATTATATAAAATATTTATACCATAAAATATTTAAATATTGATAACTTTTGATAGTAACAAATTTATAAAACATTTATATTATAAAATATGTAAATATGATTATTTAAAAATCTTAATGCAAATTTTATTAATTTATAGGGTAAGTACATCTGAATTCATTATAATGCAATTAATTACTATTCTTTTTAATGTTTGCTTTATTTGTAATACAGTTAACTTTTGCAAATGACTGTAATTTATTTCATTACATTTGTTAGTTAATTTTGTGTGTTTAATGTATTTATTTTTGGTTAAATCTTGAATATACTAAGCTTGTGATTTCTTGTTTAAATTTTATTATGATGCAAATGAAATGTCGAAATTCAAAAAATCAAGCAAATTGGGCTAAATTTGAACAAAAAGTAAAAAAAAAAGGTGCCAAATTAAAAAGTTGTAGAATTGGTGGCTGATTAAAAAAATTAGATTTTGATTTTGTCAAATCCTATAATTAGGAGGAAGTCATGCTATAATTAGCTTGCCCCATGAGCATGTGTTCTAGCCGTGTTCCCCTGCACCTTAATTGTTGCAAAACAAAATGCTCAGTAATGAGCACACGGGCGTGTGTCTTAGCCGTGTGGACGGCACAGCTTCAAACACGGGCGTGTGCCCTTGTCATGTGAAGTCTGCACCTATTTTATGAAAAATTATAAAAATTTAATCGACCACACGGCCTAAGCACACAGGCCTGTGGCTTGGTCGTGTAACCTTAATATGATGATGACATCATAAACAGAGAGTTACACGGGTTAGGAACATGGGTGTGTCCCTTACTACACGGGCGTGTGGCCCTATTTCCATGGAAAATTTTCTAAGTTTCCCAAAAGTTTCCAAAGTTCTTGGTTTGGTCCTGAACCACTTCTGATGCATGTTTTGGGCCTCGTTGGCTCGTAATAGGGGCAATATGTATGTTTATGAAAAGTTTTAAATTTAGATGGAGATTTATGTCTCGATTTTGTATGTTTGTTTATGTTTATGTCTGGTAACGTCTCATACCCTGTTCCGGCGTCGAATACAGGTAAAGGGTGTTACAATCACATTTTAATAATTTATATGTCCTAATTTCATATCTTCACATATTTCATTAATTTATTAAACAATTACTTAGTTTTAACAACGAATTTAAGTAAAAAGGTGATAAATTACATGGGAAAAATCCTATATATTTTTCAGTTTACAATATTCAATCTCAAACATAGAAATTTCATTCAAATAATCATTATCAACTCACCTCAATGTTATATTGTGCAAAATATCACAAATATGCAACAATTAAATTGATACTAAATTGTAGAAATACAAACTGAAAGCTCGTGTTACTCGTCGTCGACTCTTGCCTTTCCTTTCCCTCTCGATGGGCTGACATTGTCTTAACTATTTATAATGATTCAAAAATAACACAATATCAAATTCCATCCAAATCACATTCCAATACAAAGTTAAACATATTTTTTAATTTATTCAATTTAGTCCCTAAACTCGGGACAAACATAACTTTCAATTTAGAGCTTTTACTTTCTATTCCTATCAAAATTTCATAATAGGTTTTCATTTTATTTAATTTAGTCCCTAATGTACGAAACTAACAATTAAGTTTTACAATTTAATCCTTTCCATAAACTAAGCTTAATTTATATCAATTTCACACCTATTTCATCCGATTCTCATCATGGAAACTTATCCGAACTTCAACAATTGAACAAATTGATACATAGGCTAGCTAAATCAAGCTCCCATAATCATAAATCTATAAAAATTACATGAAAAAGAGCTTGGTTACCTTGGGATATGAGCTTGGCCGAATCTTTAATCTTCAACTATGGTGTTTTGCTTTCTCTTTTTCTTTCTCAAGTAGATAGTATAGACCAAGGAGGAAGATGATGTTATCATGTGCCACTAACTTAATATATATACTAATGTTTATGGTTAATTAACATTTATTAATTACAACTAATTCTTTAATTAATTCATTATTGATTATTAACTTAGTTTAAATGTATTTAATCATCACACTCCACTATCATCTACTTATAATTAGTTAAATATCCATTTTGGTCATTTGGATAATTACCATCTAAGTTCTCAAGCCTTTTCCTAATTAAAAATTTATAATGATTAAACTTTTACAATTTAGTCCTTGGGTCTTAATTAACCACTTTTTCGACTAAATTACTTAATCAAATTTCAATTCATATATTCAATAACTCCGAAAATATTCTTATTTAATATTTACATACTCAGTTTACAAAAATAGGGTTTTGAAACAGTATTTTTTAACACTACTGAAAATCAAGTCATTACATATAAAGTTTATATTTTTAATTCATATTTGGAGATTGACGACCTTCAAATCCCATAGCTTGTGAGGTGTAAAGTTTAACGGAAATTTATGGAAATTAAACTTGGAAATATGGTGGAATTGGATTAGTTGGTGAAATAATGATGAAATTGAATAAAGAGAAAAGGTGTAAAATTTTCTACACATTTGGAGTGAAACGACAATAACAGGGGGTAGCAAAAAAAATATAATAATAAAATAAAAAAAGAAGAAGGAAAAGATGATGATTAAAGGTGGGAAATGTGTTATAAAATGATTGGTACTTAAAAATTAAATAAAAAAATAAAAAAAATGATGAAAGAAGAATGTAGAGAATATATACATGTTTTCAGCCAGGAGGGAAGACAAGGGAAGCTAAGAAAAAAACAAAGAGAATGAGGAAAGAAAAAAAAAGAAAGGAGAAAAAAAATAGTTTCTATTCAATTAGTGCTTTTCCATTATTTTAACAATTTTTCTCCTAAAATAATGAGAATTTCCATATCCTCCAAGAAGGAAAATTGTAGCAGAGATCTTAGAGAGTATGTTTAGAAGAAAATAGAAGGATAATGATGAAGTTGAGAAAGAAATGGAAGAGAAACAAAAGAGAAGAAAATATCATAAAAAGAGGTAAGTTTTCACATTAACTTTACTTGTATTTCAATGAGTTGAGTTAAATATTTTATGAATGAAATGTATGATATTTGTATTTTAATTGGAAACAGTAGAGATAAAAAGTATTTGATGAAGTATGATATGTAGAAACACCAAATTTTCAAGTGAAAGAGAGAAATATGATTTGTTTTATGAGAAGCTTTGAGGTAAAGAAATTAATATGTTATCAAAATATAAATATAAATGACTAAATTGAATAGTAATCAAAAGTATAGTGGTTATGTGTGTTTAAAAGAAAGTTAGTGCAAAGGACCATGGAAAAGCAAATATTTTCATTAAAATAGTTTTTGGACCGTAGCAATAACTTAACTTTCAAAATTCACCTAACATTGTATAAATTGAGTTAGTGGTTGAACAAAATATGAAATTAAAGTCTATTAAGTCTAATTTTGTATAGAATAAATGATGTAAGTAATGGAATTGTAGATTATGAGATATATTAATTTTAGTGAGACAATGTTAGAATGATTTCAGTTTCTCCTGAAAATCTTAATGAGTTTATTTTCAAGATAAATAAACGAAAACCTTATAAGAATTCTTTACTAAAAAATAAATGTATTTTAGTGGAAGTCAGTCAAATTTGCCTAGCAGCAAAACATGGGATAATTTGAAGAAAATATTGTATTAAATTACTTTAGTAAAAATTCTTAAATTCTTTTGATAAAAAGTTCATTAAGTCTAGTTTCAAAAACAAGAAGCAGATTTTAATTCTAAATTTTATAGGCTAACATATAAATAATTTAGTAACAACTACTCAAATAGACAACCCTATTAAAAGTATATGTACAATTAGTGAAAAAATAATTAATATTATATATAGGCATACTATACTAAAAGTCAAAGATTCATATATATATATATATGTATATATATGTACATATAGGATGTGGAATGGAAAGGAGGAGGAGGAAAAATAATAAAACAGATGTAATGCTAAGAAGTTAATATAAGAGATGAAATTGCTAATATGTAAGAGAAGTTCAAATGAACTTGTGAAGATTAGATTGACTTTTAGTGTAATTTTAAGCTTGGAAGGTGCACAAGAATGTATAGAAATGAAAAGGATGTTTATATATTGTTTCAGAAATGTTTATAACTTGATTAATGAATCCCCTGTTCCAAGGCTTGAGACCTAAGAGCCAAAGAGTCGAGACATGTCAACTTCAAATTAAAATACTACAGTTTCAAGACCATGTATCGAGACTAATTCGTTTTTGTCTTGAGACAAGTAAATTTTGAACCAAAATAGCTACAGTACTAGAGTAATGTCTCGAGACATATAAATTCTTGTCTTGAGACATACAGACTTGTGATTGGAAATTATCTCGTTTTACTTTAAAAAAGACCTTGAACAATCTCCATTCAAAACTAGGTCTTAAGGAAAGTTTAAAAATGGTACAAGAACATTTAAATAAATTTAAATAGACTAGAATGATGAGTGGAGCGTGAATGAATAGTCTAAACTTTGGTGAAGTGATTGGCTCAAAAATGTGGCATTCTTTACTCGGGTTTAGTTGCGAGCTCGAGTAAAGGATGTCACAATGGCTTTGTCAAAAGGTTCAAAACAATTGTTGAGGAAACTAGAAATGGTCTAATGGTCGGGAAAGAGGAAGAACCCTTGGGTAAGCAAGACACCACCTTTCACTGAAAAAGGAAATTTGATAAAAAGAAAGGACGATGACTTGAGTTATTTTTCCAAAAATGAAAGACAAAAGGAAAATAGATGAACTATAGTGGTTGAAAATGTAAGCAGTGTCGACTACGATTGGGTAGCAGCTCATGGTAAATCCAAGGTAGTCACTCTAAAATAGTGTCATTTCTATTTTGGTCACTTTAAATTTTTTTATTATTAATTTAGTCACTACTGCTAATTTTTTTTTTTTTTTTCAAAATGGTCACGTAACTGTTATTTCACTAACAGGAAGCTGACTAGACTTGCCACATGTGTATTATTTTTTCAGATATTTTACAGGTATTGTAATTAAAAAATAAAAATGATTTATTAAAGCACCATAAAGGTTTTAAACCCACAAAACTTTCTACATCTTCATCTCGACATTGCCAAAATTAGGGTTTGTTCTTCTTCTTCATCCCATTTCTACCAAATTAGGAGTTTCTTGAAAACCATTAATATTCAGATTGGTATCATAAGAACTGCAAATGCAACAAAATTGAAAAACAAAGCTAATTTGAAGCTCAACAGTTTCCCCCATTCTACAAATAAATGGAAAGACAGAGTAAGTTCAAAACTTACAATAACATCCTCTATTGCAATTTTGATGAGGTTAGTTTAAAAAACTATGAACAAATTTTGCAGAAATTAGTGATACTCCATCTACATTTTAAACCTCTTAATTCTTTTTTCTTTTTTTAATTTATGATTAAATTATCATACAAACAAAACAGAAATAATTTTTTTTTTATAATTTGATTCTCATTTAATGATTTCAATTTTGTAGTTAAATCTATCTCTGTCCTTCAAAATAAAAGTTAGGGGATAAAGATAGGACGATTTTTATTTTGTTAATTCCCTTTTTTTTTTCTTTTTAAATTTGATTGGTAAATTCCAATTTTAGATATTTGTTGAACACAAAGAAGCTGTTGAAGATAGTTCGGAGACACTTTCGATGAGTTTAATTTCATCAGTTCATATGTGGGGATGAAAAATAAGAAACCCCTAATATGGTAGAAACAAGATAAAGAAAGATAAGAAACCTTAAAATTGACAGTGAAGAGATAACATGAAGAAATTTCTACGGGGTTAAAATTGCTTAAATAACATTAATAAATCATTAATTTTTTATTTATAATACCTTAATTATATGAAGAAATAATACACGTGATACGTCTAGTCAGCTTCCCATTTAGAATGATCAAATTAGGAACGATCCTATTTTAGAGTGATTAATGAAATAGTTTATCCTAAATAAAATCGCGTACAAATAAAATTTAAAATTTTAACTATTATTAAAATATATAAATATCATATTATAATTTTATTGAGGTGTATAAAATATATTATATTCTTCGGCCTCCATTTTATTTTTTTTTGTTTTGTTAATTGTTTCTTTAGTATAAATAGAACTTATAAATTGTAAATTTTTTTAGACTTCACAAATAGATTAAAAGTGTGACAAGTATCACAATTATTTATATAATTTATTTTTTTATTTTTTACTACACTTTATAATGCATTTGTTAAACCCTAAATTCATTTGTGGAGTTTAAAAAACTTCACTAACAATATGTCAAATAATTTTTCATATTTTGTTATATTAATATGAATATAATTTTGATATTTGACTTAAAAATTTTACATTTAACCTTAATTCTTTTCCTAATTATTATTTTATATATATATACACATTTTGATTTAAATATTCTTAATAATGATTTTTTGTTTTAATCTTATTTCTATTATTATCTTTAAATCCAAACATTTATTTTAGTATTATAAAATCTTTACTATAATAATTAGGTTTAAATATAAATTAGTATTTAAATTTGTCCACTCTTTTTATATTGGTACCTATAATTTTTTTAATCCTAAATTGATACTCGAACTTTTTCTCCTTCTAATAGTTTGATACCCGAAACTAACAACGTTAATCTTTTTACTGACATGGCAGCATTGACCAATCGCACGCCACGTGCCATCTTAGTTGGCCATTTTTTTTTCCTCCTTTTATTTTCTTATTTTTCTTTTTCTTTTTTTCTGGGCTTGCCTCCTCATCTCCTATTTCTGAGCTTCATGGCCTTCGCACTATTTTCTTTCACTTTCCTCCCATCCAAACACCCACCACTTCATTATCGTTTTCTTTCACTTTCCTCCTATCCAAACACCCACCACTTCATTCCCAGCAACAACGAAGATGGCTTATCGACTAGTTCCAAACCCAGGTAAAGTACAACAAGATCTAAATGCAAAGACACCACTTTACACTAAAAATCCATTAAATAATTTAAAATACAAAAAGAAAAATTTCCTCCAGATCCAAACAGTCTTTCATAGAAAATTGCAGTGAAATCCTAAATTGTAGTATTTGCGAATCTCCATTGAAAGAGACCACGAAAGTAAAAACACAAAAAAAACCCTAAAATAACGGGGGCAAATGGAGCATTTGAAAACGGCTCCGACAGATTTCAGGAGAATGGTGTGAAGGTTGTTTCTAGTGTGAATTTGATGCTGGTTTTGAATGAGATTTTTGGCCATTTCTCGAAATGCTCAGAGATTGCTCAAGAGGTTTCTAAGATGCTGGAGGCTACCAGATTGCTCAAGACGATGAAGATGAATCCAACACATTATCTTTGTCTACATGTTCGAATTTATAAAACCTCCTCTTTATCAGTTTTTTTACAAACTTTCTGGATATTGTGATAACATAAACAAGGTTAAACGAGAGTGCATAAATCCGTATCAAGGGATTAAAAGTTTTTCCTATAATGAATCGACGAATTCGTATTTCAAATATTCGAACCCTTTTCCAATTTTTTGGGCTAAATATCAATACTTTTACGGGTAAATTAATAAAGCGGGAGAAATCAAACAAAGGATTTTCAATTTACTCTTAAAGCTTTCCAAATTATTCATTTATAAAGACATTTATGGAAGATATTGAAACTAATGGAGTGTATAAATTTTCTAAAAGTCAAAATGAATGGGAAAGCTCACGCAGAGATGGAGACGACCTCATGCAGAAATTAGATTAGAGAGCGTTGCAAGGTTTTTAGGTTGTATTTTTCGTTTAAAATTGTTTCGTCTACTTCAGCTTCAGGTTAAAGAAAGAAAGTCGGACAATGGTCGTCGTTGGTTAGAGAGCTCATTGGAGGAGGCCAGACTGCTAGCAGTGTAAAAGTACGATAGTTAGGGTAGGAAAAAGAAGAATAAAAAAAAAAAAAGGAAAATGAGAAAGAAAATAAAAAATAAAAGAGGCTGAAGAGGACATGCCACGTGACGACGCGCGAGTAGCTAACAAAAATAACTAAGTTAGTCTCAGGTACTAATTTAGTGAATAAAAAAATTTTAAATACTAATTTAAGTATTAATTTAGACTAAGCAAACAAATTTTAATATTAATTTTATATTTAACCCTAATAATTAAATTCACTACTACCACTACGGTTTTTAATTTCACTCAAAATAATCTCCCTAACCAATGAAAGCAAGCCTATGAAAATAAATAGCGAGCGAAAAGAATATGATAAAATGAAAAGCCGAACTTAAAGATGGAGATAATGGTCAATCTAAAAATATCGAGAAGGGCAAAAAGGTAAATCCAGAAACATAATCCTCCCGCTTTCTCTCTCTCTCTTCTTCTCCGCCAAGTTTTTACTACTTTTCCTCTAGACAACTAAATTCTCTTCCATGGCCGAAGCTAAAAGAAACTAGTAATTTCTTCTTTTTTCAAAAATTAATAATATTTGGAATTGCGTAAGATGGCCTCAATCTCTACTTGCCTTACTCTATCACCTAAGTTTCGTCTCCTAACTTCAAAACCCCAAGTTTCTCTCAATTTTCCGGGAATCCAACCACTAACTTCTTCTTCTTCGTTCTCGAGAAAATCCGGGAACTTTTTGAGACCTAGGGTTTCATTTCCCGTCATTAAGGCAAGTCTTGATGTTGGAAGCGACGCGATTAGGCCTGGAGGTGCGGTCGAGACTGATAAGTTACCCTCTGACGTCAGAAAACGAGCAATGGAGGCCGTTGACGCGTTTGGCGGGAGGGTTACTGTTGGAGATGTTTCGGGTAAAGCTGGGCTTAACTTGAATCAAGCTCAAAAGGCTCTTCAAGCACTTGCTTCCGATACTAACGGTTTCTTGGAGGTACTTTGAATTTTCGATTTCATATAACTTCCATAAATTTGATCTATGTTAGGGTTCTCGTTGAGTGGAATTACTATTTGAAACGAAATGCCAAAGTAGATTGTGAAATGCGCAACTTCATATCGGTTTTTCTCTACTTGTTCACCCCCTCCCCACCCCCACCAAAAAAAAAAAAAAAAAAAAAAAAGAGGAGATTTGGTGAATGGTTGAGGCTAAAATAGATGTAGACATGGTCTGGAAGTGATCTCGAACAGTGTAACTCCGTTGATGTATCTGCTGTACTAAAAAGCTGCTCACTGTTGGTTATTGGACTTAAAGGAGTTTTGATAGAGCGGTTTGAACATACAAACGAAAATACATGGTTTAGTTGGACCTACACAAGTTAATTTCTAGAAGCCAAGCTATCTTTTTTAGGTGTATGTTTTTGGATAACTAGCTGAAGTAATCTAGAGCCTGCCAGTGTTATTGACTTACTCTGTAGGAAAGCCTTTTCTGATTTTTGTATGGGGATTATCATGTTGCTTCTTGGGACTTGTTCTAGTATTATAATATCTATTTCTGGGATCTTTGAAGTTCTTGATTTGTGAGTACCACTTTTTTGTCAAGATGGTTTTAACAGGTTTCAGATGAAGGTGATGTCCTCTATGTCTTTCCAAAAGATTATCGTTCAAAACTTGCTGCCAAGTCATTTAGGATAAAATTTGAACCTTGGGTTGATAAAGCAAAGGTGAACTTTCATAACTTATTTTTCTTTTCATTTTTGTTGAGGCTAAGGAGAAAAATCCTGGATGTCAAACATTATGGGCAATAATTTAGTCTTTTTCTTTTTTGTCAGGCTGCACTTGAATATTTAATTAGAGTTTCTTTCGGGACAGCACTTATAGCTTCAATTGTTCTTGTTTATACAACAATTATTGCCCTAATCACAAGTAGAAGGTACCTACTAACCTTGACACTTAGGAATTATTATATAACTACATAATTCTACACCAGTGGTTATTGAAAGCAAGATGCTGACTATGTGATCTGATGGCAGCGATGAAGACAATCGTGGAAGACGAGGAGGCAGATCATATGACACAGGGTTCACCTTCTACTTGAGTCCAACTGACTTGTTTTGGTAATACTTTTTATATTATGAAGAACTCTAGCAGTTTTAGACTGTAACAGGCTGTTAATCACAATTGAGAATTCTCACTGATCAGGCCAATTAGGGGATGCTTATAGACAACATTAAGTAGATAGCTTTGGTTTTAAAGTAACTTTGTTTGCTGAATTGCTCTAGTATTGACAAATCAGTTTGTATTATGGTAAAAGTTTTGTCATCCACGTTTGGGTACATCTGATAGTTTCACATTAATTTTATTTCATTGGATAAATGAGATTGGGCCATCAAATTACCTTATTTTATGCTATAATCTAATGTTAAAACATATTGTCTCTGTAATCTGTATTCCTTTCATAAGTTCAAACTCTTACATAACCTCCTTCTCTGGTTTAATTTTTAATTTAAGGTACTGGGATCCATATTATTATAGGAGGCGGCGGCTACGAACTGATGATGATGAGAGGATGAACTTTATTGAATCTGTAAGATGTGAATAGAAACAAATGGATAATTTATGATTTTGCTCAGTTATTTTACATTCAAAGAAAATTAGTTCATTTGTGACATCTTCTTAGGTTTTCTCTTTTGTTTTCGGGGATGGTGATCCAAATCAAGGAATTGAAGAAGAAAGGTGGAAGTTGGTAATACTTCAGCACTAACTTCTTTGGTCAATGCTTGAAACATTTTATTTCAGTTTTCTGATAGTAGTTATTCTGATTATTAAGTGTTCTATTACCCCTACTAACTTTTACCATTTTCCACCCAAAATTTGCAGATTGGACAATACATAACTTCTAATGGAGGTGTTGTCACAGCTGAAGAACTTGCTCCATATCTTGATTTACCTACCACAAAGGGAGCATTGGTATGATTATAAATATTTTCTCTCATGATCACATTTGTTTTATTCACACTTTGACCATATGCAACTATTCTTGTTCTATCATTGCATCACCTAAACAAAAATTTTATTCCTATCGACTCAATTATTTCGTTATTTGCATTATAGTCCCAGCACAGTCAGTCAAACCTTATTTCTGCATTTGTACGTCATAGATCATTTAATCAAATAGTGTTTGGCACGTAATCATATATTTGATGGTAACTTGCTTGCTTTGATGTTATAAGTAGTTCATGGTCAAGTAATTCAGAAGTGATAAGCAGGGATTCAAATGTGGTAGGGTTCACTAACGTTTATTGCACTTGTAGATGCCACTTACGTAATAGCATAGATTACGGTTCATTATGGTTGTGAAATTTCTCTATCTTGCACAAGTTTCCCTTAAATAATTAAATCATAATTAACAACTCTCTTATAAAATATTTTAATTATTTATTACATTACTTTTAGAAGTCATAAAATATTAAAAACTAAATATATAATATTGCCTAATAAGTGTTTCAAAAAAGTTCTGTGTAAAAAGCTTCACAATCAGTATTACTCTGGTTTCTCCCTTAACAAAATGTTCAAAACTTATTGGAGAATATTCCAAATTCTCTTTGTTGAAAACTGTTTGTCAATGAATTATTTACTAATTAGTCCTTGACTGCATCAAAGGCTCCAAGGTGTTTGTATTTGTTTCCTTGTTAGTTTTTTGACATTTGTTTTGTTTTTTTTTTTTTTTGGTTTTCTGCTCAATTCTAGAGTGATGAGTCGTATGTCTTACCTGTTCTTCTGCGGTTTGATGGCCAGCCAGAAATAGATGAAGAGGTATGTACAAACAATTTATATGCATTACATATAATGCACACATGTCCATGTACCATGACAAATTCCATTTATTGTCACTTTTAAGATGTAAATATTTGAAATTTTTTATTTTCAAAGGAGCCAATATTTGATCTTTCTGTTAGACCAAGACATGTGTGTGTCTGTGTACTATGGCTAATTCCATTTATTGTTACTTTAAAATGTAAATATTTGAATTTCATGATTTTTGACATAAGGTACCAGGGTTTGATCTGTCTCTGAGACAAAGACAGATTAGCTTGTGTGTTCTATGGCAAATTCCATATTGTTGCTTTAAAATGTAAATATTTGAATTTTATCATTTTGACATAAGGTACCAATGTTTGGTCCGTGTCTCTGAGACCAAGGACATATATGTGTCTGTACAATGAGAAATTCCTTTTATTGTTACTTCAAAGTGTAAAGATTTGAAATTTATGATTTTGAGATAAGTTAGCATTGTTTGAGATGTGTCTCTGAGGCCAAGAATTATGTCATTCACATGTTACATTTCTGGAAAAAGAGTTCCTGCCTTTATGCCCTTATGAACTAGAAAACTATCTGTGTAGGGAAATATTCTGTATAGATTTCAGTCTCTGCAGCGGACAGCTTCTTCTCAGAGGAGTGGAAGGAAGGAATATGTAGGAAGAAGATGGAGTGATTGGGTTGGGGGAATTGAGAAATTTTTTAAGGAGAAGAAGTGGCAATTTAGGTTCTTCCTCTCCTTTCTCTATATGTGTGTTTTTGTGTGGTTTTTAGGTAGTGCATTTAGTTGACAAGGTTTGTTCTGTTATGGAGTTTTTTTGTATTGATAAGCATTTGTTATGCAGTAAAACAAGCTCATCAGAGAGAGCAATGGTCATTGGTTTGGGTGCGATTAACCTCTTTGGAGTCATAATTCTTGGAACACTGTTAAAGTACAGTCCTCTTTCAGTGTTTCTTTCAATCTGTGCTTCTTATGTTCTGAATCTCTAATGGTGCTGCTTTTACTTTTGTTTGAAGAGATGCTGCGATTAGACCGAGTGGATTTATTAATTTTGTCATGGACATTTTCCCTCTACTTCAGGTACGATTTGATGCTTATCTTTTTTTACAAGATTGTTTTATGGAACAGAAAAACTTAACTGTAGGGAAAAGTAGGAGGTCATTATGCGTTTTACATTTTCTTCTTGGATGAAATATGCAATATGATGCATAAAAAGCTTACTCCCTCTCTGTGCCCATGTCATATTCTTAGTATCTCAGTTCGAATCTCTATCACCCCTGTCACTACAATTTATGTATTCTTACATGATAACAGGACACCCAGAATCTCTATAACGTTAAGATACCTCTTCACTATATCTATGTCCATGCATGCATTTTGCTTTCTGCCTTTAGATAAAGTTTCATGTTCTGAGGCCCTGATGCCTGTCCAATATATAAGCATGCTTGTTTATTATTATGGATTAGCAATGTCAGATATGTAGGTTGAAGACTTGTCTGTTGCTACTTAGTACTAGATATAGATACAGCATGTTGAAGTAAATAGAAGTTTAGAATTGCTCTTTTTTGCTTCTCTGGTCTGTGACGTTGGATGTACTTTTCATGTCTTCTCCCATGCTTTTGAGGAAATGAAGTACCGTGAAACTGGATACAGTATTACTCATACAGTAATACTATAGAAGATTGAGAAACTCTAGTTTCTTTCCATTTCTAGAATGAAATTTGCTTCTGCTTTGCTTTTTCAAGATTTCTATAAAACAATTTTTTTGCAGATCTATGCTGGTTCTTTCTTTGCAATTCCTTTGGTTCGGTGGTTCTTCATTCGTAAAAGGAATGCTGATATAGAGAAGAGAAACCAAATAAGAAAACGGTTTGCTCAAGCACTTGAATTGCCTGATCTTTCACTAAGGCGGAAGGTATCCTTCTTACACCTGCATTTTGATTTCTTCATCAAGGTGGTGTTTATAATTTTCCATTAAGTAGCTTTATGCCAGTACTCTCTTCTATTCCGTAATAGGCAATTACACATTTCTAAAACAGTTTAACATTATATGTGAGTTTGAATTAATTTGTAGCTGTTAAGATTCGAATGTTGATCAGTGCAGTGATTTCCAATTTATTTGCATTTCTTTCTTGATTTATCTTCCTATACTCAAAAATCCCTTTGGACCACTAGTATGCAATCTCTGCATGCTAAATCACATCTCTATGTGATCTTGCCTTCTTGGTTATGGGAAGATAAATAGGATTGGGGTCCTTGAGAGTTCACTGTGATGCAATGTGGGATATTGCCCATTATAGTTTCGCCCTTGTATGTTTGAAATAAATTTTCCTATTATATTGATTTTAGTTATCGATGTATACTTGTATGATAGTGACATTTTATTTTTGTGTCGAATTTCCAAGTTTCATTGTATAAGATCAGCATAGGTAAACCTATTCCCATGGAATAATCTTTAGTTATTCTGTATATATGCCAGCTATTGAGTGCTCGAGATATGGCACAAAAAACAGTCATAGGACCAGACCGCATTGTGTATAGTACTGACAGAGACTTGGTTGAGCAAGACTATGAAGCACGAGAGTGGGATAGAAGATTCCGAGAAATTGAGAAGTCAGACTAAAAAGAGCCTATATGGAGTATGGCTTCTTGGTAAATTTTCCAAGATCTCTTTGCTAAACCCTAAATGTTTACGACTTAGAAGCAGACATCTCTCTATTTCTCTCTCTCATTGAACATGTGTGTGTGTGTATATACATTTACATATAGGTCTCAAACCTCGGAGCTGCTATTCTGACACGTTTTCATATTTATTTATTATAGCTTCAGGCTGCTCAAGTTGGTGCCCTCTCTTAGCAGAGAGCATCATTACATGAAGTGATTGACAGTAGATTATGGAAGCTGTCACTTTGAAACTGTTGACATACCATTGATGGAAGAGGCAATTCTACAAAAGAGAACAGGCGATCTGACTTTAGTGCTGGCTGGAATAGCTCAAGGGGGGAGGGGGTAATAATAGTATAGATTTTTCATTAAATTGCCTCGCACTTCCTTTTTTAATCATTTGCGTATCATTATAGAATTGCGGAAGGTCAAGGTTATGAAATCAAATCCACTTCATTTGTTTTCACCATCTTCTGTTTACACTTGAAAGTAAAAGTATGTTGTGTACTGTGTACTGTGAACTGTAAATGATTCATATTGTAAACCATTACATTTTACAGTGTTGAGACTCAGAGATCAATCGATACTACTTTATTTTGGTTGTAAAGACGAGCGTTTTTGGACTTAAATGGTACACTGGTATATTATGTAAAATGCAATGTTATTTGAACTGAATCAAACCGACCGATCCAACCGGGAATCAGTCTTGAAGGTGCTTTTGAACCAGTTAGGTTAGAAATTGGTACGTAGTAGCTAAAAAACTGGTTGAACTGACTATTGAATTGGCTAAAAATCGGTTGAATCAGTTGAACTGGTTGAATTAGAATTTTTTAATTTTTTAATAAATTTTTAATTAGACTGATTTTATTGTTGAGCCGGTGGCTTGACCGGTTCGATTACCAATCCGGTTTAAAAAATATTGTTAAAAAGTTAAAATTGGTTAAATTTCTTAAATCTTGCCAACTCAAAATTCCATATTTGTTTTAAAAAATTGAATCCCATTCAGATGGCATTAGAATGGAAGGCCAGGCCATAATATTGGGAACACATCAACACAGACCTGGCATAATCATAAAAGAAGAAGAAGCCAAAAATTAACTCTCGTGTCGGTTCAATTGATTCGTTCGGTTGGATTAAATAAATTATTAAAAATTTATTAAAAAATTAAAAATTCGGTTCAATCGATTTTTTATTCAGTTCAATTTTTCTGTACCAATTTTCACCCCGAGTTAATTGATTCAATGCCTCTCTTTAGACTGGTATTTAGGTCGATTTGATCCAACCGGTCCAGTTCAAACAAGCTTGTCTGAAACACAGAATGATGGGAAAACAATGCTTCGGTAATCTGAATAATGCAAATAGATGACGGCAGCAGCGTAGGTTCGGATCTAGATCCCCAAGACTTCCAATCTCTATAACGGCGAATGTTTATATCGACATCCCCAACCATAGCACTATTTAATGTCCTTATTCAGCTAAAATCTCAGTTAGATCTTGGATTTGAACTCAACTCCATGGGTCAGAACCGTATCTCCCTTCGACAAGAAGTCGAAAAGGGACCTCAAGGAGTAGCAGCTTAGATCAGGAAAGGGAAAAAAAGGTCAACTCAGATGGGGATTTTAATGTACAAAACAAAACTTAAAAGAACTGTGATTTTATAACCCTATTAAGATCAGCTGTTACTCTAACTGGAGTTCGAGATGGCTTGGATATCATCATATACAGCTTATATAAGTTTTGACTAACAAAGTAGATCTGTGAAATGGCATGCCATTCATATGTACAAATTTCTTAGATGAATTGCTGGAGCACATACATTTGTATTAGCTACTTCTGTATTGTAGATAGCAGCAAAATCAAAAGGCTGCTAGCCTACCAATCTCTGAATGTAGTTACTGATGGTTGGCTCCTCAACTTGCTGTGGGAGCCGAGCAAGTAATCTGCGCCGCAACTCCACTCAAAACCCACTTTGCAGATGCAACGATATACCTATTAAACAGCAAATGACCACTTTCAAGCGATATGGAAGATCAATATACCTGCATGAATAGAATTATGGGATAATGATTAGTTTTATATACAAGGCCCCAAATAAACACTTTGATTCCTGAAAGTTATCCATGGAATTTATATATTAACGCCTAAAAGTTTTTATGGGAGTGTAAGATGAATTTGTAAAGTCTTGCTGCTTGGCAGGATTATTTTCCTTAGGTTAACTCCTTTGAGAGTGAATTTAACAACAAGAACCGTGTGTAAGCAATAAACATGCAACTGTTTAACAAAAAGTCCATAAGCTAAGTACAACCAAAAGGAACCCTTCTCCTACATCCCTTTTTTTTTTTACCTCAAATTCGGAATTAAATGTTTAAATTAAAAGGAGATATCATTTTTCCATCTATTGCATGAAAATTAAGCTTTAAAGATAACATCATTGGAAAACACACTTATGGTTTTCCACATTGGTCTCTCGATTCATGTAATTTCCAATTCACACAAGCATAGCATCTCAAAATGATTGTACAAACAAGCATGAAAAGGGTTTTATAGAGAGAGTGCCTGATAAGCTAAAAATGTAGGTAAATCATTCGACAATCTAAATACATCCATAAATAGATCATTTGAATTTAGCAGGGACAAGTAGAGTAAATCAAATAGAAGATGGTATGTACAAATAGTGCTTACCTAAAAGCGTGAAGACAAATACTATTGCCAGTATCATTTTTATGGACCGCTGATTAACTTTAACTAGATATGAAAATCTATCAAATCTGGCATTGCATGCCCCAAGCCTCCTTCTCAAGTGCATGACCTTTGTCAGAAACCCATGTAATCCCTGGAGGCCATGGTCTCTAAGTGCTGAACATAGTCCAATATGCTGGCCCTGATAAAGAGATGCAAACTGTAAGTTGAGGATATTGACCAATGCGCCAAGGCTAGAGGAATTGATGAGTTTATTGCAAAACTAAGCAATAAGAAAGGTTAGCAATTAAAGGTATGTATTGCTTAGCAATTAAATGCATGTAAAAAAAATAAAAACCAAAATCATAGTACAAATTGTTCAGAAGTTCTGTAAAATGCTCGTATCAAAACTCAGAGCTAACTACTTCACCATATCTTGACTACTGATCACATGCATGCCTTCCGAAGAATAATAATGTTAAGATGGATTGAAACGTACCTGTGCAGCATGTGAAGCATCAATGTGCAAAGAAGAATGCTCTTCTTCCCCATCTTTTAATCGCTTTGTATAACTGCTAGGAACCCTTCTTCCCCATAGATTATTGAAGAATCCAATGAGATTCATACTGCTGGAAGAGCCTCTCAGCTCATTCTCATGGAAGAAACACTTAGGTTTGCTATCACCAGCTTCTATATACCAACTTCCATCGTCAGCATTCCTGTTACAAGAACTCTCTTGGAAAGAATTCACTGCATTTAGACCCAATTTCATAGAATTTTGAGAATCCACTTTCCTTAGGTTACTCTCCTCCAAAGAATCATAATAATGGCTACTATAAGCATTACCATTCATATTCACTTCTTCAATTTCTCCACATTCATTTCCAACAATTCCAGCATCTGTTGAGCATAATGCCGTGGGTGGATCAAGAAATCTTTTAAATATGTCACTATCACCCAACTCATAACAGTGATTGTTAATCCCCCCGGAAAGGAATAATGCCAAATTATCTTTATCTTGTTCATTCAAGTTTTGCAATTCAGAGTTTTTAGCGGGATTTCCCATTGCCATTTCCTCCAAGCTTTTCTCAACATTGTTGATCTGTTCTCTAATAGCACTAATAAACTCCTTATGTCTAAAAATCACAGCCTCCCTAGAGTGAGGCCGGTCCATCCTAGCTGATGAGTTAACTGCTCGTTCAAAATCTTCCAACTAATAAAATCAAAGGAAGCATTAGAATAAGCAAATGTAACACTATTAACAGGACATAATTAAACAAGAATAAACAAGGAATCAATGCCTGCCATTTTGCTGTTTCAAGTATGGTAGCAAGATCGCGCCTGTGATACCCAATCAAAGTAAGCAGCTTCGGGTCATAATTATTAGATTCAACAAGATTTTGTTCATGCAAAAGAAGGCGAAAAATCGATTCCATCCTGGAAATATCAAATTAACAAAGAAAAATCATTAGTTTTGAAAGTCTGTAGTGTGATATTCCACATTAACACGAGAACAGCAACCGAAAGGAAAATAATTAAAAATTGAAAAAGTTTCGAAATGGGTATTTTTAGGGAAAGATAAAACCTGTCAGCTGAATCTTGAACGACTTCGGCGGCTGAAAATAGGGGGTCGGATTCCCATTGAAGCAAGCTTGATCCCATTTTCTTTATATAATCATAAATAAACGTGATAGAAATTTGAAAAATAGAAAATTTTGCTATCCAAACAAGTAGGAAGCAGTAAGAAATGAACTCTGAAACAACGATTGTCGAAATAAATGAAAAGGGTATATATATTCTTTGAATTAAAATTAAATGAACTTAAAAATCGAATTTGAGTGCAAACGAGATTTTTCCTTCTCTCTTTTTGCTGTAAATTGGGAATTTATTAGGGTTTTAGGATTGCAAAAAAGAAATGACAATTGCTATTATCAACAGCTTTTTGGTTTAGAATTTAGAGGAGAAGTTGGTTCAAATGATCAATGACATTGATTTTGATGTGTCTTTCGTCTTTGATTTGAACTTATTTGCAACTTCCGCACGAAAGTAGTTTTATGAAAAAGATAATATTTTTCTTTTGATATTTATTTGACATATTTACTTATATAAAATATTTTCAATTATTTAACATATTTATTAAAAATATTAAATGAAGGTTATTTTTATTGAAATATATATATATATATATTCAAGATTTTCTTATTCTTTTATTATTTAATTGAGTTTATTTTATATCTATAAATTTATATTTTATTTTGTTAAATTCAAGTTTATTATATCATTTTTTAGTTACATGACTAACAAATGAGTATTTTTATTTAAAAATATGACATCAACAAAATTAACAATTAGAGTTGATTTTTAAATTGAAAAGTAAAGAGATTAAATTCTTGAAAATAAAAGTACATAGATTAAATTGCAAATCTGTGAAGAGTATATAGACTTATGACATATTTTAACTTTTAAACTACAAAATATTTATTATTAATATATTTATAATTGTAATAAATATTTTTATTAAAATATTAAATATTTTAATAAAATGTGAAAAATATTATTTAAAAATATTATTTTTAAAATTTATTATTAACATAAAAATAAAAATTAAATAATTTATTAAAATAATAAATTAGATTAATTATATTAATAATTTATTATATGATAAATATAAATAATTAAATAGGTATGTTTAATAACATTGAAAATATAATATTTTTTATTAATATTTTAATTATTTTTAAAAATAAAAATAAAAATTATTATCAATATGATAATATTAAGTTTGATTTAAGTTAATTTTTATATAAAAATAAAATTTTTGATTTATGTTAAAATTAGCTATAGATGAGCTCTTTTCCGAAAAAGAGTAAGTCATTTTACAAGAAAAAATGACTTATTTTAGGTTGACCTGTAAATCATTTTTTGTTGACCAAACTGTTTTCTGCGAAACAAACACAGGAAAATGCAGAAAACATTTTCTGTAAAACCTTTTACACGTAAACAAACGAACTAATTCATCGTCAATAATCAATTTTTTATTTTGTTTGGTTTTATGAATATATATATATATTTGTAAGCAGATTTATTGGCAGAATTATCCAAACTGGAACCTGTATTGTAAACAAACGCTTGTAAGTTCGTATGAACTTAGAAATTTTTAACCACCTTGAACATTTGTCGTTGAATCTTAAAGAGTACTGAATTTGTAACACCTCTTACCCCTGTTCGAAGCTAGAACCGGATACGATGAATTACCTAACTCAACTTGCTTAAACATGACGTTTCGAGCTGTAAAATTTCGTTTCGTCTTAAAAACTTCCCATTCCATCCTATAACATACTCATCCTGGGCCTATGAGGCCTTAAACATACTTCCGGAAGGTTTCGGGAATTAATCGGAAACTTTTATGCACTTAGAAAATTTTTTGCCTCAACAGGGGCCATTAATAGGACACGCCCGTGGGGGCAGGCCGTGTGGTCACACACGCCCATGTTCCTCACCCGTGGTCGACACTGACTTATTTCACACGGCCGGACACACGCCCGTGTCCCTGGCCCGTGTGTTGAATTAAATTCCCAATTTTAGGTGTAGACTTCATACGGCCTGGGCACATGCCCATGTCCTAGGCCGTGCCTTCCACACGGCTGAGACACATGGCCGTGTATCTGTCCATGTGTTTGCTACTGAGCATACTGACTTGCAATTCAAGCATGCAAGGGGACACACGGCCGATCAACACGCCCATAGGGCTCCCGTGTGTCAACCCGTGTGGACAATTAGATGGCTATCTACCAACCCATTTGCCACCCTATCAAATAATCACACTCATACTAAAACATTTCAATATATAAGATGACCAAATGGTACCTCTATGAACTCAAAAAGAATCACTACATCCTCAAAAGCATACACTTCATGAAATTCATCTTCATTTAACATAAGAATTAGCCAAGTATTGGCCCAACTTTAATGACCATTTACAAAATGAATTAGAACAACCTTAGTAGCCAACACATTTGGCTTACCAATATGACATAACAAAATACTCAAGTCTTATACATGCCATATTCAAAATAAATCTAATTTGGCTATACCAATATGTGGTCGATAGTGTGATCTCCAATTCTGATGTCCGCGAATTCTCGAGCTAACTTCGCAATACTACAAGGAAAAAGGGCAATGAAAAGGGGTAGGCATAAAGCTTAGTAAGTTTGCATGGAAATAAATGGCAATAATAAGCTCAAAATATAATCCATCCATGGCATTAATTAACCATACACAAGTCATAGACTTCTTGCCATATTTATACATACTCATACTTGCCCTTATCTAGCATATACCATGCCACATATTGTAATTGTTTCTTCATGATTTACTCATGAGTACCTGTGTTAATCACATAACTATTAGTAAAATCCTCTTCACTATTTCTAAGCTAATCAATTCATCCCTATAATTCACTAGGGATACTCAAGGATGTATGTTCATAAACATTAGTATAACATGAAACCAATGCCATATCCCGGATGTGGTCTTACATGGGGTCATTTCTGAGTGCCGATGCCATATCCCGGATATAGTCTTATACGAAATCTCTCATTAAGCATTGATACCATATCCCAGATATGGTCTTATACGACTCTCATACTCAATACTGAAGCCATATCCCGGATATGGTCTTATACGGAATCTCAATTCGGTGTCGAGGCCATGTCCCGGACATGGTCTTACACGGGACCTTATTCATCTCATATCTTGATGATAGCATTTTCACACTTATTATAGTCCCACCGGGACCTCAACATCTCAACTTTTATCAACTTTCTCATATAACACTAATATTCAATTTCATAGAATGTTTTTATAATATCAACCATTCTCAAACATGCTAGCATAAATATTGAATCATCACATACAAACTTACCTCGATTTCAAAATAAGCTAAATCGTTGATCTAGTCCGAGACTTTATTCTTTCCTTGATCGAGGTGGACTCTTGGTTCTTCTTGCTCTATAATAGCAAATTAGCTCGTTTTAATCATCACATTAATAAATGTATTTAAAAAAAATCATGCTTTGGTAAAATTATCATTTTGCCCTTAGACTTTGGAAAAATTACCATTTTACCTCAAGGCTCGAAATTTAATTCTAATCAAATTCTTACCTTTAATGAGCCTAGGTGAACATTTATTTCTCTTATGACTATCATCAAAATCCAACATTTCACACATTTACTACAAACTTTATAACTTTTACAACAAGGTACACCTTTCACAAAAGTTGTTCATTTAACAACCGGACTCATTTTCTTCCACAAAAATGCAGCAAATAATAATGAAAGCTCTCATGGAAAATTTCTAAACTCTTCACTATATCACAATTTAGTCCCCTCTTTAGAAAGCTTAGGCTTTAGGGGTTCCAAAAGTACAAATTTCATCAAGAAAAACCATTAAAATCACTTACTTGTGAGGAGATAAGTTTGCTAAAATTTTTGAGCTTTTTAACCCTTGTTTGCTACCAATTTTCGGTGGTGATGAAGAGAAGAAAAGATGATACTTTTTCTTTATTATTCTCTTATTTTATTCATTAATCACCTAACACCATAAAAACTTACCTAATTTACTCATCTTGTCCCCCCTATGGCCGGCTATGTCCTTTACAAAGGGGTATTAGACTTTTAAAAGCCCCAATTAACAATCTATGACTATTTGGCACCTTTAGCTTATAAAATAGAACTTTCACACTTTATGTGATTTAGTCCTTTTTCGTGATTAAGCAAGAAATTGCTAAAATTAAAGCACCAAAATTTTCATACACTTATACCATAACACTCTAACTCATAAAATATCATGAAAATAATTTTCTCTAACCTCGGATTAGTGATCCCGAGATCACTGTTCCGACTAGCCCCTAAATCGGGCTGTTACAGAATTTCTTTTTTGATATTGGCTAATACTTTTCCTTTCTCTCAGCGGATTCATATAGACTCATTTCTACACTTGTCTATCATACGTTCATTCCACACGTATGGTGGACTACAACATTCACTTCTCATTGCGGAACTATTTTACAATCTTTTCGGAGATAGAGACTGATGCATTCCACATAGTATATTCATATTGACATCAATTTTTGGCAGATTCTCTCACAAACAGATGTTGAATACCTTTTTCAGATGTTGCGCATAGATGTCATTCTTGGCAGATTCTTTCAATAACTGATCTCTTAGATTGATCTACATATGGATCTTACCTTTGTTGGATTTTTGTATTGGCTGATCTTGGAACAATTCCTAAGTAGGTTCTACCTTTGGTAGATTCTGATACTAAATCTGGTGGTTGATAGAATATTAGTCAGATCGTAACCTTCTCAACTCAAATAATGAATTTATCTTGATGAATGTGACATTTACGTCATTCATTAGAAATCCATATAATTATGTTACAAATTGTGAGAGTTCCAACGTTTGGCGAATACCATAGAATTAAATAACCTCTTTACAAAATGTGGATTTACTTAGATTTGTCGGAGACTTACATTGCCCATACTTATAAGTTCACTATATTCTTTTTCTGGCAGATTACCATAGCGAGATCATAGATCAGGACACCGGAAGGAAAACTTCTTCAGGAACTACTTTAATGAGCAACCAGACTTCGCCATGAAGGCGGCTAACCATTACTAGCCATTTAGGTGTTACAGAGTACGCCACAAAGGCTTTACAGAATATGCCACAAAGGCTTCATAGATTGTGCCACAAAGGCTCCACAAAATACGTCACAAAGGCTTCACAAATAATTTGCCTAATAAGGCTCTGTTTGGTTGCCACCAAGGCACCACATGAAATGTTGTGTTTGCGATATGGATTTGCCTAAACTCATCATCGCGTGAGGTTTGCCCATCATTACCCTGGGACACTCAGAACCTAAGTAGATAAATGTGGCTCATCCGCTATTTCTAGAATGTGTCATGGCCATGGTCTTTCCTCAGATTTGCCGTACCAGAATTCGTGTTTACTATCCCGACAAACTTTGTCAAATACCATAACGGTGTCAATCTAATATCACACAATTTCTCAACACTCTGATAAGCCCCCATTTCTCCAACATTTGCAATCATGCATCATACATATAACATAAATACACGTTCATATAGACTTTACTCATACCCATAACCAAATCATACTTCTTTACATGCTCACCACACATTGACACAATCATGCAGCATAGAATACACTCTATATACAAACATATAGTTGCTTCATAAGACCACATGCACTCATGCATACAACACATCACACATTTAAACCCCATGCAGATACTATATGAGCATCAAACATTCATTCAATAGTCACGCAAGGACTCATGCATCATTATTGGGACATCAACCATAAGAAGAAAATTTTGAGAATGACTTGTAGGAGTCAAGACTAGGGACTCACTTGAGAGCTCACCTTCACTTCAACTCATAGTTTCTGCTCCCATGATTCTACCTGAACCAGCAGCAACAACTGTTTAAAAGATTATGCAACTTCTATTAGAATCCCATTTATAGACACTAACATCTCAATTACAGATGACCCCTACGCAAGGCCTCTTATTCACAACCTACTATTTATATCATAACTTGTAGAGCTATCAGACTTACTAGGAGGATGAAATATCCATTGACTAATCCAAAGAACTTAGCTTTCTGTTTAACGAAGTAGAAAATATTTAGTCTTAAGGAGAACCAAAGCGTAGAACGGGAGGAAGAATAACTATTTGAATGTTCCCTTCTTATATATACTTAGTTCCTCTTAGTGGATCTTGACAATTGTTGAATGCCTACAAAAATTGTCCCTTAAATGCCCTACAAAACCCAGGAAAAATATAAAAGAAAAATCCAATACAGATTCAGTTTGACCAGTCAATCCATTCAATTGACTCCTAACCAATCACATTACAAAACCCACCTTACACAGTGTTCGAGCAACCGAACGTGCCATACCTTTGGTGGTAACCCTCATAAGGCGTGCTCTTCGGTTGGTGTACTCTTCTTAAAAAAATAAAATTTTTTGGGTGCCGTGTAGCAGGTGGCCAACACCCATTTTCAGTAACCAATATTTTTTTTCTTGATCCCGTGAACCCATTGGCCGACATCAGTACCATATGGGTATTCCATGATAAAAAAACAAAAAGAAAAAAATATGCAAACTCATCTTCTACAACTGGTTCTCTTCAATATTTCTTCCCAAACTCTTTCATTTCTTTTCATCATCTCTTGTTTCAGAAAAAAAAGAAGAAAAAAATTATGATATTTTATATGTTTCAGAAAATGAAAAGCCACAAACATTTTAGAAAATGAAAAAATCTGAGAAGAAGGGAGGAAGAGAAAATAAATGAATTGAGATATGGAAAATGAAAGTGAATGGAACGTTGGGTTTTCAATAAGGTATACAACTCAGTTTTTCCTTTTTGGTTTTAGTTTTATTTATTTACTTGTCTGTTGGTTTTTAATGTTCTGTTGGTGTTTATGCTTGTATTTGGCCATTATCCCATTAATAAAATCAAAATGTATATTTTCAAATATATATATACAGTTGTTGATTTTGATTTCCATTTCAAATATAAAGCAAAGCATTTATTAGGGCCCATATGTTAAGAAATTTACCATTTTTTTACATAAAAACTTTAATTAATTTGGAATTAGAACTTTTTGTACGGGAATTAAATCTTTCTAAAAGGAAACCTAAATTTCTCATGATTCTAATTTTTTTCCCATTCACCTCTCCTACTCCCCAATCAAATCCACCTCTTTCCTTTCACCTTTTCTTTTTCTTGTTTTTCTAATTTCAAGCACGTATGCCATTTTTAATTTTTATTTTTCACTCTTTACTCCTCCCTAATCAAACAAACACTTTTCCTTCACTTTCATTTTTCATATCCCAATTTATTTCTTTTCTCTTCCTCCCTTACTCTCAATTTTTTTATTTTCTCAAGTGTTTTTGGCTTTTCATTTTCTAAAACAGATAAAGTATCATAAGTTTCTTTTTCCTTTTAGTTTTCTAAAACATGAGATGATGAAAAAGAATGAAGGAGTTTGGGAAGAAATAGTAAAGGAGAACCAGTTGCAGAAGATGAGTTTGCATATTTTGTCTTTTGGTTTTTTGATCATGGAATACCCATATGTATTGTTGCCGGCCAATGGGTTCACGGGATCAAGAAAAAAAAGTTTTTTTTACTGAAAATGCGTGTCAACCACCTTAATACCGACACAAAAAATTTAAAAATTTTGAAAATGGGTGACAACCACTTGTTACATGGCACCAAAAAAAATTAAAATGTTTTAAAACCAAGTACAAAATGTATTGGAAAAGATACGAGCGAAAAAAAATACACATGGGTGCTGACCATTGCATTGCAGACACTAAAAAAAATATTTTTTTAATCCTTTCTAACATGGGTGTCAGCTCTGGGGTTGCTGGCACCACTTTGCACTATTCCTTTCAGGTTATTTTTGTTAATGTTTTTGAATCTGGATTATTCTTATAAATATTTAATTTTTTGGGGTCATTTTAGTAAAATAGCCTCAAATTCTGCACGGACGGATACATTACATGCCAGAATTAAAGTTATCAAAATTCTAAAAAATGGCGGACTATACTACAATAGTGCACCGAAACATGTAATCTTTACACCTATTCGCTTTTCTCTCGAATCCGCCAATTTTGGGGTGTTACATATGGCTCGCATGCTCATTCCGCACTTATCAGTGCTTTGGTCGAAAGATGGAGACTAGAGACACATATATTCCATCTTCCCTACAATGAGTGTACAATTACATTTAAAGAAGTTAGTTTACAACTCGGTCTACTGGTCGATAGGGAAGTCATTACGGGGCCAGTGATTAGTACCGATTGGAGTGCAACATGCAATCAACTACTAAGGAAGGTGTCGAACAAGTTTAGAGGTAGCCGAATTGAGATGAGATGGTTTGAGGACAACTTCCAAACTATCAAGGCATCTGCAAGTGATGTTGGTAAAGAAAAATTCGCACACACATTCTTCTTGAGGTTGATCAGGGGTTTGCTAATGCAGATATATCTCGCAATTTGGTACATTTAAAGTGGCTACTACTACTAGCCGACTTGAAAGAAACGAGATGAGTTAGTTGGGGATCAGTGGTGCTGACTACATTGTGCCCAGAAATGTGTCGAACGACGATAATAGAAAAAGTTAAAATCAGTGATTGCATGCTTCTTTCCAATCGTGGGTATGGTATCGACTACCATTTTTATGCCATTGAGTGGAACTCTCTTATGAATTCTCACTCGTAATATGGTAAAATTCATTTCATAATATCATTATCATTTTTATTTTTAATTGTTGTAATTTTGAAATAACATATTATTTGAATAGGTGGAACAACTCTGCGAGATACAATAGTATATCGACCAAGCTCGAGGATATCCAACTAGCTTTAAATCAACAAATCGAAGAGGATGTTAGTTTATGAATTTCATAGTTTTTGATTTTTCATTCTAACATTTGAAATTAAATATTATACACATGCTAAAATTTATAATTTCATACTATAGTTTGTATGGATGCCATAGGCAGACCCGAGGATTCAAGAATGAGTCCGACCAATTTTTTGGCCAATTGCAACATCTAGCACGTCAAGATGCCATTGATCATTTTTGCAAGAATCGAGATGCACATATCCGACTGATTGATGTGACAGTTCAAGTGTACGCAACGTATTCTGCCACCATACCAGGAGCTCGATGACTTGCACAAGATCAACATGTTGGGGAGACTCGAGAAGATTGGCCAACATTCTACAAGAAGTATATCGATATTTGGTAGTGTAGGTACGACTTTTTGCCAACGCGTGAACCATTTCTCACACTAGATTTAGCGACATCTCCGAGATTACATGAATTGGAAAAGGCATAATGACAAGCTATATCTACTACCGAGTTTAGAAAGGAGTAGGCAACATCATCGTTAGAGGCCTAGACGAGGGTCCATTAATCCTAGGTTGGGAGAAGATACCGCGGGGGGATCAACATTTGCTCTATCTCCATAGGAGGATTTGATTGCAGTGCAACCTCTCGGTCAGTATGGTTCATTTATTTTTGGTTCTAACCCAATTTATTTGACACAAGCATCACAACACACACAATCATTCTTCAGCTCCAATTTATTTTACACTAGCACTGCAGCATGCACAATCATTCCCTGCATTAACACATTCAGCACCAATTTATTTTACATAGCTCCACAACACACACAATCATTCCTTGCATCAACACCTTCTCCAAGGGTATATTTTGTACGAACGTTGCCCACCGTATCATATTACACGCCAATCCCACCATCAACACTTACGCATCCAGAATCGCCAGTAATTCCCACCTTTTATCTGCAACCGACCCATGCTACACCATATAGTCATCCGTCGATAGTGTCGCAAACACCCCTAACATCGTTGTTTTGTCGAGGTGGGTCATTCTTGCAATTGTTCATTCAAATAGGGGGATGTACGATGGGCGGCTAGGACATGGTTGTAATCAACTACGGAGGAAAGAGATTGTCGTAACCATTTTTTGACAAAACGGGAATCGACTTTAAAAATAGGGAGTCGCCACCGATCTTTATTTAGGTGTGATCGGGTCACCTTTGTTTTAATAAAACATTTAGATTTACTAAAACAATAATTTTGGTCAACGAAAATTTGAGAAAACGGGTTCGGGAATCGATTAAGTGCAAGGAAGGGTTAGCGCCCTTGCAACGCCCAAACTTGGTACCAAATTGATTGATGTTGTCCCAATGTTGAAAATCTGAAAATATTTGGGGTAAAAAGAATTAAAAGAATGGGTTACCTAAATTGGGATTGAATCTCAAGATTAACTCGTTTCAAAGGAATAAAAGTACCATACCCAACACGTTAGGATATGACACCTTTACACTCTGACATCGAGATCATCTTTGATCTTCAAAACATATAAAAGAAAAAGGGCATTTGAGTATTCAATCGAACGAAAGATCGCCACCCAACACGTTAGGATGTAATTTTTCGTACATCTAAACACTCGAATATTGTCTTCGTTTTTTTTAATATGCGTTCTTAAAATTGGTTCGACATTTATTTTTGCATAGTAAAATATTTGGAAAAAAGGTGTGAGCATGTTGAAGCTTGAAATACAATTTAAGGATGAGAAGCGTAAACATTAAACATAAAATACGCAAATTTAAAACATATTGATCGATTTAACGATCTGATTACTCTACATAATAAAATAAAAAGTTAGTAATGGTAATGGCAAGTAATAAACAAATAATGATATATACATATCAAAATAATATAATGACATTAATAATAACAACAAAATACTAATAATAATAACAGTAATAATACCAATAATCATAGTAATATAATAATATTATAAATAGTAAATTTAATAGCAAAGCAGCCAATGTGATCGAAGAAGGACTAAAATCGCATTGGAAACAAGTTGTTAGGGCAACTTGGTAATAAAGGTAAAAGGAGAGGACTTATTCGAGACTCGCAGACAAGGTCAGGGACCAAAATGGGCAATAGCCCATCCTTCTAAAATGCGCAGCATGGGCAGGGGTCGAATCGCAAACTACCAAAATTCCCAGGGTCTGATTAAAAATACTAAAGAACCTGATTTCAAATTCGTCGAAAAATGGAGGGGCTAAAAGTGCAATTAACCCCTTTACTGAAAACACACGGATCCCTTTTGGGGTACAAGTCAGTCTCGGATCGGTTTCCCCTAAAACAACGTCGTTTAGGGGGCTTTCAGATCTCACTGAAACGGCACCGTTTTACCTCCTATAAAAGCCAAATTTTTTCTGGAAAAATTATTTTAACCCTATTCCAAAGAAAAAATAAGGGAACTCTCTCAAATTTCTCTTCCTATCTGCGCCTCCAGTCTAGAGAACTGAGAGGGAGGAACTCTAGCATGCGTCTGAACTCGACCCCGACGACGGAGGGGGATCTCCGGCCTCGCGAACCCTGGAGTTTAGGTATACTCCTTCCCTCTCCTTTTTATTTCTTTTTTTCGACGATAATAAAAAGATGATGAACGAAGAAGAAACTATTCGATACAGAAAATGATAAAAACTCGAAACGGAAACCACTGTGACGTCTTTTATTTTCGTTTTGATCTCTGACGGTTCCTTTCCTTTTTGAAAATAAAAAAAATCCCCTTTTTCTCTTCTTTTATTATTTCGTAAATATCTAAATATAGGGTGAAGAATCAGGAAGAACAAATATTAACAGTATCTTATAAACATGAATGCCGAAGGGTTAAAATTTAACCTTCTACTTTTTCTGATCTCTGATAATATGCGGGTCTTTTTTCAGAAAAGCCACCCATTTTACATCGATTCTGAATGGCTTTATAGCTGAGAGATACAATCTTTTATTATTAATCTACTATTTCGTCCCATATTCTGCTTCTCGTTGTTTCTATCTCTGTTGCTGCATGTTTTCTTTGTAGGGTATGGGCGACGACGAAGGCGTGCGAAAGTAGGAGCTGACAGTGGCGTGCGAGTGCTGGTGGAAGCCGAGGCGCAGGGAGCATGCTCGTGGTGCAGTGTGCGGGCACGGGGAATCACGCGTGTGGGAGTGGAATGTCAGGAGGCGCGTCGACAGACGCGCGTGGTGGTAGAGGCATGGGGTCGCTGGTCAGTGGAGGGTTGACTAAGGCATGAGGAAGGGCGCTGGTGGAGAGGCGGCGTGAGAGGAAAGGACTCTAGGGTTCCTAAAGATTTTAATGTTTTTTGGGCCTTTGGGCCTCTGTAAATTTGGGTTAATTGGGCTTCGGGTTTAACTTGTAAAGAGACTGTTTTTAATTGGACTTTCATTTTGTTTATGGGTTAGAGCTTGGATTGGGCTTGGTGGGTCTGACGGGTTTTGTGCTGGAATTAGTTTGGATTTGAATTTGTTTGGCTTGGCTTTCATTATTTGTTTTGATTTGGGCTTGATATTTGGTTTTGTAATTGGGCCCTGGATTTGTTCTGTAAATGGACTGGACTTTTTATTTATTGGGCGTAATTTTAGGCTTGTAATTGGACATTTGGTCTATTTGGGTTTTATTGTTTTTGTTTTATCACTTGGGCCTCTAATCTGTATTAGGCCCGGGCAAAATTTGGTTATTACAGCTGCCCCTCTTTACTCATTGTCGTGAAACGAGAATAGAGCAAAGAAAATAGAAGAACCAATTTTGCCCGGTCTTGGCCAAGCCTTGACTATTGGTCCTCGTCTTCCTCAAACGTCTTCAAACCCTGTTGCTTTGATCCATTCTACCGCTGCTTCTGCGAGACATGACCCGTAGCTTCAATTCGCTTTTCCTCAATCTTGTTTATTTTTTTAACTTGCTCCAATATGACTTCAGGACACGAAGAGATTTGTAGCTTCGATCTACTAATTGCTTCACTGGGACTTCGATGAAACCTAAACTTTTCAAACTGCTTCTTTATTCTCGCAATATGAGTTGACCTTTTTGCCCTTCCCCTCCCCTTTTTTTTTGGTAATCGACATTGAAAAATAGAAATTGAAATACAGAAATTAAAAATACCTCAGCGTGCGTAACCCGAGGCCCAACTCACTTTCGTATTATGAGTCGATTTTAACAGAAATCGAAAAATAAAAATTGAAAATACCTCAGCGCGCGTAACTTGAGGCCCAACTCACTTTTCGCATCATGAGTTGATTTTGACAGAAATTGAAAAATAGAAATTGAGAAGACCTCAGCGTGCGTAACCCGAGGCCCAACTCACTTTTCGCATCATGAGTTGATTTCGACAGAAATTTTTGCTTAGAAAGGCATGATCTGTTATGCTCGATCTGCTTCGCTTAGGAAGACAAGATCTGATATCATCGATCTGCTTCACTTAGGAAGGCAAAATCTGCTTTTCGATCTGCTTTGCTTAGGAAGGCGAAATCTGTTATGCTCGATCTGCTTCACTTAGGAAGGTAAAATCTGGTTTTCAATTTGCTTCACTTAGGAAGGCAAAATCTGTTATGCTCGATCTGCTTTGCTTAGGAAGGCAAGTTCTGTTATGCTCGATTTGCTTCGCTTAGGAAGGCAAGTTCTGTTACGCTCGATTCGCTTAGGAAGGCAAGATCGATCTGCTTCGCTCAGGAAGGCAAAATCTGTTTTTCGATCTGCTTCGCTTAGGAAGGCAAAATCTGCTATGCTCGATCTGTTTCGCTTAGGAAGGCGAAATCTGTTATGCTCGATCTGCTTCGCTTAAGAAGGCAAAATCTGGTTTTTGATTTGCTTCACTTAGGAAGGCAAAATCTGTTATGCTCGATCTGCTTCGCTTAGGAAGGCAAGTTCTGTTATGCTCGATTTGCTTCGCTTAGGAAGGCAAGATCGATCTGCTTCGCTCAGGAAGGCAAAATATGCTTTTCGATCTGCTTCGCTCAGGAAGGCAAAATCTGCTATGCTCGATCTGCTTCACTTAGGAAGGCAAAATCTGGTTTTCAATTTGCTTCGCTTAGGAAAGCAAAATCTGTTATGCTCGATCTGCTTCACTTAGGAAGGCAAGATCTGCTATCATCGATCCACTTCTCTCGTATTATGAGTTAATTTTTGATTAGAAATTGAAAAACACTTCAGGGTGTGACCTGAGGCTCAACTCACCTATCGTATTATGAGTTGATATTTAAAAAATAAAAATTGAAAAAAGGAAATTGAAAATACCTCAGCGTGCGACCTGAGGAGTTGATTTTTTTTTTTGCAAATAGAAATTGAAAAACAGAAAGTAAAAATACCTCAGCGTGCGACCCGAGGAGTTAATTTTTGCAGACAGGAATTGAAAAACAAAAATTGAAAATACCTCGGCGTGCGACTCGAGGCTCAACCCACCTCTCGTTATATGAGTTAAGTTTGAATAACATATCATCTAGCAGAACTCGGATGTCTTCTTTTCCTTTGATTCAATATAGCTATCGTCAAAACTTCTTGTTTTAATGGCGTACCTGTATGTGTCATGCGTGATGTTATCTTGATATGCACGTGTTTGTCTTAAATGCTTTTATGCCTACATGATTATGCCATGCGCCCTGGGTTTGTTTCTCATATATCTCTTTTTCGTCACGACTTTCACGATGACCTATATTTATTGCTTTGATTCTTGACTTCCCTTTTAGGTTTTGTACCCGTCCTCAAACCTCAGGAGTAATCTGCGTTTCTCATATATCACCCTTTTGCCCCACTGTAGCTTCAGGGTTCATCTCATTGTGACCTGGGGTATAGGATTTGAATATCCTCCATTCATCCCACTACGACTCTAAAACATAGGATCTGTCTCTTCTTCAATCCACCCTCTTGTTATTCAAAGGTACAGGATCTGTATCAGCTTCCTTCTAACGATCACTCTTTAGGTGACCTAATCAGATGTATATGCATGATGCTCGCATGAATGCAGAATATCATTTCCTTTCGAGAATGATTCTGGTTTTGCACTTGGGTTAACAATGCCCATTTTTCGTCAGGATTGTATCACTAACGCGATACTTTGTCATTTTGTTCAATCACCATTTTTGACAAAAATCCAAAGTGATAACCTTAATTTGGACTCAGATATTTCCTACCCTTAAGCTTGGTGAATCTTAAGCAATAATCCTGTTTCAGACTCCTGTATTGTTTAGAGGTTTCCAGAGTAATATGTGAAACTCCTTTCATGAAAGTATTATTAGTCCAATAATCATTATTTCAATGCAAAATGCTCGAAAAGGGCCATAATGATGGGTGAAATGGGAATTTATTGGGAGCATGGCTTGAAACAAACAAGTTCAAGTTAATCAAAGCTAGCAAATGCAATGAAGAAGCAAGTTTATTTAGAGTGTATTTTGAAAAGACAAAGATAGCAGACTCAAAATGGGTAAAATGGAAAGTAGGTGCCCCAGATATCGCAGCTTGAGCTTCTCTGTTCAAGCTTCTTGAGGACCATTCTAAACTCAATATGTGTTTAGGGGATCCGGAGTACTTTGTCGATGCCCCAAAGCGTAACGTTCCTCTTCATTGTTACTTCAAGCGTAGCAAGACTACTGTATACCCCATTTTTTATCAAAATTTGAGTTGCCCTTTTCGGGTTTTCAACTCAAACCCACCTTTGGTCTCAAAGCGCCCTTTGCGGGTTTTCGCCTTTGGCCTCTCCTTTTTCTTCCTTCTTTTTTTGATGAGTTTTTTTTGATCCCCTTTTTTTAGGTCGAATCTGAATTTACCGAATTGGACAGGTCCTTGCCATCCTTCTCTGTCAATATCCATGCTTCCGTAGAACAGGCCTTCTTTACAGCATGAGGTCCTTCCTAGTTTGACATTCACTTTCTTCTGAAGTCTCTTTTGCATGAGAGAATTTTTCTTTCAAAGCCCTATCATGAAATGTTCTAAGGCGATCCTTTTTGTTGTAAACTCGCTTCATCTGATCGTGACAGATAGCTTTCAACATTTTCTTTTCAAATTCACTTGATTTCATCGGGGTTGGATCCATTCCACCTCATCCAATTTTCGGCACGGCCTGTGCCTAGGGAAAAGAGGATTTTGATTTCACTAGGAAAAACCTAATGAGGAAAGCGTTGTCCCAGTAGAGGTCCTGGCCGAAGTTTAATGAGCATAAAAGGGTAAACGTAACTTCAATATGCCAAACATTCACAAGTTTAGGTCATCTTCCTAACAACTTTTTTTTTTACACTCTGACGTGGCCCTTGATCTTTGAAAAGACCGCAAACTTTTGTCATTGTGCGGTTAAATATGATCTTTTTGCCATTTTTTGTTAATATTTTTTTTCTTTTTTCCTTTTTTGGTCTAATGACTATCGACTTTGTAATATTGGCATATGAAGCGACCTTCACCCTCTTAGTGAAGAGATTGATATCCACAAAAATGAATCGATGCGGACCAGAAGCTTTCAAGGAGATTGGCTTGATAACGTCCCTGCCCCACGTGTAAAAAAAAATGGAAGAGGCACATAAGTTCTGTCCTCCTTGATTTGGCGTTTGATGCAATTTTCCTTTCTGGGTAGACCAGTAGCTTGAACCTCTTGATTGGCTTAGTCAGGGTAGAACCATCAGCATGTGATCTTCAAATATCCTTATGGGCTTCTTCTGTGACTTCCTTAGCTTTGACAGCATACTCGTGCCTTTGTAGTCCCAGCGTGTCTTAACGTGATCATACGAAAATATCTTTGAACTCTTGGAGATAACTCAATGAGTCCTTGCCTTGTTCCTGCGGCAAGCTAAGCTTCCATCTTCATCTCCCTTGTAGTGTTTGCTGACGCTTCGTAAGATAGGATCTACCATTGTTGACAATTTAGGAAATAAGTTGTGACCTCTGTCATCTCCACAGTCCTCCAATCCCTTTAGACACATATCTCGTTAAAAAGAGAGTCGGTAACAGCGTCGCTCATGTCATTGGTATCTGGGGACCCTTTGTGGGCATAAAGGTAGAAAATTAAAAGTATGATATGAAAATGAAACGATGTAGACTATGAAATGTGGGGAATGAAAATAAAGATGCATTTTATTAAAATAATAATTCTGGAAACAAGCCCATTTCACGAAAGGACTCTTGTTGCCTCTAGGCTTAAAGCAACAAGCATGTTTTGAATATTACTCCAGATTAGCTAAAAATGCAGTTTTCTTCCACAATCCTATTGTTCAAAACACTCCCAAGTGTGTAAGGCTTCGGAAAGCTTTATGGTCTTATTGTTCAAAACACTCCCAAATGTGTAAGACTTCGGAAAGCTTTATGTCCCCGTTTTCTCTTCGAATGTGTCATTGACGTTTTGACTTCTCGATTTCTAGGCTTCTGATAACTTCTTTAAGGAATCGAGACTCTCTCGCCTCCTCCTTCAATTATCGCAAATTATTGCTCCGGTCGACTCATCAAACTTCAAAACCCCTATTTTAATAAGTCTCTCCACCAATTTCTTAAATGCAATACAGTTATCGGTTGAGTGACCCGTTATTCCCGCGTGATACTCGCATTGAGCATTTGAGTCATAAGATTTGGGGTATGAGGGTTGCACTGGTTTCATGTAGTGGGGAGCCACCCTATGTGCATCAAACAGGCTTTGATACAACTCCCCATATGTCATTGGAATTGGTGTAAACTGGAGGCGTTTTGCATTGGATTCTTGACTTGATGATCCCTGATGACCAGTGGTCACAGCCCTTGGTTGACCTGCAGAGACTGACTTGGAACGCTTGCCCAAGTTGTTCACTTCATTTTCCATATTTCTCGAGCTTGACCTTTTGACACTTTCTCTTGCATCTATTTTTCCACTCTTTATGGCATTCTCAATGAGTTCTCCAGACATTACAATATCGGTGAAGTCTTTTGTGGTGTTTCCCACCAGCTTGTCATAGAATGGCACTTTCAAAGTGTGGATAAAAAGGACCGTTATCTCAGTTTTAGTCGGTGGGGGTTCTATTTGGGCTGAGATATCCCTCCACCTTTGAGCGTATTGTCTAAAAGTCTCTATTGGCTTCTTTTCCATCATCTGTAGCGTTAGTCGATCACGCACCATATCGGAGACATGCTTGTATTGTTCACAAAACGCTGATGCTAAGTCCTTCCATGATCAGATCCTCTCTCTACTGAGTTGATTATACCATCGGAGGGTTGATCCGACCAAGCTATCTTGAAAACAGTGTATTAACAATTTGTCTTCATTCACATAACCAGCCATCTTCCGACAAAACATGATAAGATGCGCCTTTGGACATCTTGTTCCATCATATTTTTCAAAATCTGGCACTTTAAATTTCGAAGGCAGAACCAGATCGGGCACCAAACTGAGCTCTTTGGCACTTGGTGCAGAGAAGACTTCGATACCTTCTATCACCTTGAGTCTTTCTTCCAGACTCTTATACTTGTCCTGAGCATCACGATCTTCTGTTTTCAACTTGGCTACTTCTACCGGGTCATCCAAATCTGGAACCATTGGGTTAGCAGAATTATCTCCGGAGTTTGATACAAATATACCTTGCCCTAAATGAGCAGATGGTGCAGGTCGTGGCTCTAGGCCTACTGGTTTCACTTGAGGATATCCTTTTTGCGTTGTATGGGCGTGAAGCGGAGTGAATCTTGGGGGATAGAGCGGATCCTGATTAACTTCTGACTGGGGCTCTGTGATGTCAGGGCTTTGTGTGGGTCCTTTTCTTTTAACCAAGGCTGTCATCATCTCCATCATTTTGGCCATTTGATCCCTTTGCTCGAACGATTCCTCTCGAGATCTCGCCACCAGATCTCTTGCTTCCTGTTGCGACTTAGCCAACTGCTCTTGCAACTCTCTTTGGGTCCTTTCCATTCTTTCGATTCTGTCGTTGAGTTCTGCATCCATAGCTCTAGCTCTTAGCCGTGTCCTTTAAGGATGTCGTGATTTCAGATTCGTAGTGTCATAACTATAGATTATACAATTTTAGCCTTAGTGAATGATTAGGTGATATGATGCTGCTGTATGCAATGCAATGCAAATGCATGGTGTGAATGCAAAAAGAAAGAGAGGTGTTGATCATGAATTCGATTCCATTAGAAGAACTTTTCTCGGAAATGAAGCTCTTTACATAAAATGGATTGCATATACAGTTATGTCTTCATAGTCCAGGTGAAAACACCAATCCTTTCATCGTATCAGATGTTATGATCATGCCCCGTGAACTCTCTTTATAGATGCCTTTTCTAGCTCCTTGTCGCTTGGTTCGGGCTGTACTTCTTCACTCGCTTATCCTCCACGGTGTCCATAAGTTTCTTTAAAAAAGTCAAGACGTGACGACTCTTGAATAATCCATGTTGGCTTAAACCATCGGGCAAAGTCTTTTATTCTTCCGTGGACTATACGTCTTCTCTTGTTGTTTACTTGGACTATATTTGAGCAACCGTATTATAATCCACTTTATCAAGAAATTCATTTCCTTATGAAAAAACTCCTCTATTTAGTAATCAAATGTTAATCAACACCTCTTTTCTTCTGATGATGCAATGTGATGCAATCAAAACAGAAGAAAACACGTTAGTACAAGATAAATAAACATACACAGAACAATTATCCTGGTGACCACTAGGGGTTTGGCGTGTCTCTACCTATGGTGGACTCTTAAGGTTCAGTATATGAGGTTCGATTCTAAAGAAGGGTACCTGAACCAGTAGATTCCTCAATCCTCACCCATTATAGGCTCATATGGATCGAGTTCAGTTCAGGGGAACACATTTCCCTATGGCCATGCGGAGGTGAAAACCTCACAAAGCACATAGGTACGGATGTATATCAGAAGCAATCCACTAGCTCATGCGGAGGTGATAACCTTATGAAAGCTTAGTTTCTCACTCCCACTTAAAGGTGTGACCACAACGGTCATGCAATACGAGTGCAAGTATTATGAGACTCGATATTATTGCAGTTACAGCACAAACAAATGCTTTAGAAGAAACATGATTTTTTTATTAATTTTTTTTTTCAAGTTTTCAATCAAAAGGACAACAATCAATCAATTTTATGGCCTGACTCTCGAGGTCCCTAGTGGAGTCGCCAAGCTGCCGTAACCATTTTTTGACAAACGGGAATCGACTGTAAAAATAGGGAGTTGCCACCGATCTTTATTTAGATGTGATCGGGTCACCTTTGTTTTAATAAAACATTTCGATTTACTAAAAGAATAACTTTGGTCTACGAAAATTTAAGAAAACGGGTTCGGGAGTCGGTTACGTGCAAGAAAGGGTTAGCACCCTTGCAACGCCCAAACTTGGTACCAAATTGATTGATGATGTCCCAATGTTGAAAATCTGAAAATATTTGGGGTAAAAAGAATTAAAAGAATGGGTTACCTAAATTGGGATTGAATCTCAAGATTAACTCGTTTCAAAGGAATAAAAGTACCATACCCAACACGTTAGGATATGACACCTTTACACTCTGACATCGAGATCATCTTTGATCTTCAAAACATATAAAAGAAAAAGGGTATTTGAGTATTCAGTCTAATGAAAGATCGCCACCAAACACGTTAGGATGTAATTTTTCGTACTTCTAAACACCCGAATATTGCCTTCGTTTTTTTTAATATGCATTCTTAAAATCGGTTCGACATTTATTTTTGCGTAGTAAAATATTTGGAAAAAAGGTGTGAGCATGTTGAAGCTTGAAATACAATTCAAGGATGAGAAGCGTAAACATTAAACATAAAATACACAAATTTAAAACATATTGATCGACGAACTATACAGTACTCTACATAATAAAATAAAAAGTTAGTAATGGTAATGGCAAGTAATAAACAAATAATGATATATACATATCAAAATAATATAATGACATTAATAATAACAACAAAATACTACTAATAATAATAACAGTAATAATATTAATAATCATAGTAATATAATAATATTATAAATAGTAAATTTAATAGCAAAGCAGCCAATGTGATCGAAAAAGGACTAAAATTGCATTGGAAACAAGTTGTTAGGGCAACTTGGTAATAAAGGTAAAAGGAGAGGACTTATTCGAGACTCGCAGACAAGGTCAGGGACCAAAATGGGCAATAGCCCATCCTTCTAAAACGCGCATCATGGGCAGGGGTCGAATTGCAAACTACCTAAATTCCCAGGGTCTGATTAAAAATACTAAAAAACCTGATTTCAAATCCGTCAAAAAATGGAGGGGCTAAAAGTGCAATTAGCCCCTTTGCTGAAAACACGCGGATCCCCTTTGGGGTACGATTCGGTCTCGGGTCGGTTTCCCCTAAACGACGTCGTTTAGAGGGGCTTTCAGATCTCACTGAAACGGCACCATTTTACCTCCTATAAAAGCCAAATTTTTTCTGGAAAAATTATTTTAACCCTATTCCAAAGAAAAATAAGGGAACTCTCTGGAATTTCTCTTCCTCTCTGCGCCTCCAGTCCAGAGAACTGAGAGGGAGGAACTCTAGCATGCGTCTGAACCCAACCCCGACGACGGAGGGGGATCTCCGGCCTCGCGAACCCTGGAGTTTAGGTATACTCCTTCCCTCTCCTTTTTATTTCTTTTTTTCGACGATAATAAAAAGATAATGAAGAAGAAGAAATGTTCCACACCGAAAATGATAAAAACTCGAAACAAAAACCAATGTGACGTCTTTTATTTTCGTTTTGATCTCTGACGGTTCCTTTCCTTTTTGAAAATAAAAAAAACCCCCTTTTTCTCTTCTTTTATTATTTTGTAAATATCTAAAAACAGGGTGGAAAATCAGGAAGAACAAATATTAACAGTATCTTATAAACATGAATGCCGAAGGGTTAAAATTTAACCTTCTACTTTTTCTGATCTCTGATAATATGCGGGTCTTTTGTCAGAAAAGTCCTTTTTACATCGATTTTGAATGGCTTTATAGCCGAGAGATACAATCTTTTATTGTTAATCTACTATTTCGTCCCATATTCTGCTTCTCGTTGTTTCTGTCTCTATTGCTGCATGTTTTCTTTGTAGGGTATGGGCGACGACGAAGGCGTGCGAGAGTAGGAGCTGACAGTGGCGTGCGAGTGCTCGTGGAAGCCGAGGCGCATGGAGCGTGCTCGTGGTGCAGTGTGCGGGCATGGGGAATGACGCGCATGGGAGTGGAATGTCAGGAGGCGCGTCGATAGACGCGCGTGGTGGCAGAGGCATGGGGTCACTGGTCAGTGGAGGGTTGACCAAGGCATGGGGAAAGGCACTGGTGGAGAGGCGGCTGAGAGGAAAGGACTCTAGGATTCCTAAATATTTTAATGTTTTTGGGCCTTTGGGCCTCTGTAAATTTGGGTTAATTGGGCTCCGGGTTTAACTTGTAAAGGGACTATTTTTAATTGGACTTTCATTTTGTTCATGGGTTAGAGCTTGGATTGGGCTTGGTGGGTCTGACGGGTTTTGGGCTGGAATTGGTTTGGATTTGAATTTGTTTGGCTTGGCTTTCATTATTTGTTTTGATTTGGGCCTGATATTTGGTTTTGTCATTGGGCCCTGGATTTGTTCTGTAAATGGACTGGACTTTTTATTTATTGGGCTTAATTTCAGGCTTGTAATTGGACATTTGGTCTATTTGGGTTTTATTGTTTTTGTTTTATCACTTGGGCCTCTAATCTGTATTGGGCCCGGGCAAAAATTGGTTATTACAGAGATGATTGTAGCAATCAACCCCAACGTGCACGTGAAGATGAAGACAAAGTTAATGAGGAGTCGCCAACCCAAATAGTATGACGAAGCCCTAGGCATTAACGACGCCTACATTCGGGATGTCAATGATTATGTTATTTGTAATTTTCCCAAATTGCATCCAAATGTACAATTATTTACAATATATGAAACAAATTTATTAAATTGGTTTGCTTTGTGCCATATCATATTCTAGTTTAAAATTTACAATTATTTCTGTTACTTTTTTTTTTAAGTTTTTCTTTATCCATTTGTTAGGTACAATATTTTGAAAAAGCAAAAAATTTCTTAGAAGATTCCAAAAAAGATTAAAACTGTGGCTTGCATATTGTAATATATAGTACTTGAATAATTAATATTAACTTACACTTTGCAGAAAAAATTAATAAATAAACGTATAAGTAAGTATTTTAATTAGCTCTTCTCCTTTGGCACACATGAAATTTGTGGGGGAGAAAAGGCTCCCTCGCAGCGGTCTTTTTTGGGAATCCCAGGTTGCAAGGTTTCAGAAGCAATCAAGTTTGGTGGTTGAAACGCCTAAAGAGAAAACACCCCCTACAGGGAGTTTTCATCTTACATGATAGTGAAAACGCTTCCTGTAGGATGTGTTTTTCTAGCCACATGTCTGACATGTCAGTGGAAAACACATTCTGTAAGAAGCGTTTTCACTGCCATGCCAAATGAAAATGGACCTTGCAGGGAGCATTTTCTCTCTTGCCATTTCAATATGAAGGCTAACTTTATTACTTTTGAACACCTGTAACTTAGGATTTCTGGGATAAAAAGAAGAAAATTCCCCTTTTACCCTGCTCACATCCCTTATTCACCCATATCTCAATCTCCTTTAAATTGGTTTTTTCTTTCCTTTGCGTGTTAAAGTTGTTGGGTTTAAAGATTTATTTCTCTCTCACTTTGAGTGAGACATAGTCATAGTTTTAAGTTGTGTTTGGGTTCATGGTGATGTTGTGGAGTTCGAAAACCTACAAATTTCACTTATTGTGTAAGTATGGAGTCATCACTTGAGAAGCCGAGATTGTTTTGTAACGAGGTCTAAGTTGGCAATGATTATACCGTCTCAGGTTGAAGTGTAACTAAGGCTTCAAGTTTAAAAATGTTATGCTATCAAAGGATGGAGCATATTCGGGGTTGTAGTTGACGATGCTAATGTAGGCATGGCAACGAGTTTCTCCTCGTTAGAGGAGCATGCTTCATAAAACCCATACACAAATGCGAGGAAGGAAAACATAAGGGGCTTTCTAGTATAATCAAGTAATTCATGTTGTCCATCTCCATTGAAGGTGATGACCTTGTTAGTAATCTATTACACCCCAATTCTATCATAGGTTTTAATAACGGGGCCATCGCCTTTGGTGGTGATGAATAAGATGCATTACTTGATTATACTGAAACGCCACTACGTTTTTCTTCTTCAGACTTGTGTATGAGTTTTATAAAGCATCATCTTCTGATGAGAAGAAATCATTTTCGTTCACGCATAACCACTGTCAACTACGACCCCATTTATGCTCTATCCTTTGACAGCATAGCCTTTGTAAACTTGAAGCCCTAGTTACAATTCAACCCTATACTTTATACTAGTTCGCCCAGCTCTAGGCACCACTGTAAATTCATACATTCCTTAAAACTATAACCATGTCTATCTCAAATACGGATAAAAATAAATCTACAAACTTCTAATTTCTAACCATAAGAAAAAAATAATTTTTATGTAACATCCTGGTTTAGATCCTAGTCGGAACAGTGGTTCGAGACCACAAATTCGAGGTCGTAAAAATATTTTAATGATATTTTCTGTGTGAATGATATGTGACATAGTCTGTGTGAAAATTCTGTGTGATAATTTGATCGTTTGTGTGTTTAATTAAGAGAAAGGACTTAATTGCATAATGAATGAAAGCTATGCGCTGATTTATAAGTACCTAAGTGTGGATGTCTTTTTAAGGTGAAGGCCTTATGTTGTTAATAAACCATTACTAAGTTAGTGAGTGGTTAAATGACAAAATAACCTTATGGTTTATTTGTCTTATATGTTTAATGGAAGGATAACTTAGTAATTAGATTAATAACATGTTTATTATACAAACAAAAGATGAAAATAAGATGAAAGTGCTCATCTTTTATGCCGAAAAATCAAAGGAAGAAAAAAGGAGAAGAACACTTAGGTTTCGGTTGATGTTAAGCTTGATTTAAGGTATGTTTTGGCTTCGATTTTTGATAATTTCTACGTTTTCGTAATCGTTGCTTCGAGAGCTATCAAACCCATATATTAATTTTGAGTATTAATGATGTTTTGTGATGAGCCATTAATGAACAATTGAGCTATGTGCTAGTTGGTAGTAAATATAAGAACTTGGTGGTGGATTAGCATGTGTTGTTCTTGAAATTTTGATGAATTTAGCTAATTAGGGCTAAATTGTGAAAATACCAAATTGAAGGGTTAAAATGTGAAATAAATGAAATGTGTGGGTTTGTATGGATATTAGTAAAATTCGGCTAAGCTTGTGCTAGGTGGAGTTTGGTGAATTTGATGATTTTGTGAATTAGGGACTAAAGTGTCAAAATTTGATGATCTTGGTAAATATGGCTTGTAGGTGTGACCTTTAGGGGTGGTATTTTGGCCTTGCAAAATGACCTATAATGTTACACGGTTTGGGCGCACGGGCTTGCCTAATGACCGTGGGTGAATTGGCAGAATGCAGCTTAGTAGTACACGGCCTCGACACGGGGGTGTCAGCTGGCCGTGGTGTACAAGTCAGTAGCTAGCTAAGAGCACACGGCCATGGCACACGGGCGTGCTTGGTGGCCGTGGTGGAGAAGTCAGTATAAAGCCATGGGGAGGACACACGGGGGTGTCCAGCAGCCGTGGAGGGAACATGGTCTCCTCCCACGGCCGTTGATAAACCGTAATTATAACATATTTTAACCCCGCATTTAGCTTGCTTTTGGATGATTTATCCCTTGATTTATGTAAAAAGGTGCTTGTAATCCTTTCTTTTCATGTTTTATACCCAAGAAAGCACCCGAGGATGAAAAGAACACAAAATGGGCCCAAAATAGAGTAAATGGGCCTTAGCACGAAATTGACACGGCCTGACCCAAAGTCCACACGGCCGTGCATCGACGAACACCTAAAGCACGGCCTCAACTCCGCCTCACACGGCCGTGCCTCAAGTTAGAAATCTGAACACGGTCTGGTCTCGATTAATACGGGCGTGTGCCATGGTCATGCCTCTGTCGTCAGAATGAGCAATTTCAGTCGGAAAAGGATACTTAGGGAGAAAGAATTGCATTCCAAGAGCCTATATATATCCCCTAAGTACCACCTTTGAAAAAGCATCAAAGCTAGACCAAGGAGCCAAGCCGAGAAGGTCAGAGTTAGGGAATAACGTGAGGATAGCCAGTTGATCCATCCCAAGAAGCCGGAATTATACTCAAGACGGCAAAATTCTCCTTCAATTCCTTCAGGGGGTTTTAAGGTTTTCTTATGTTTTCTTTTATCTTTTCTCTTGTGATGTTCTTTTTATTCTTTATGAACTAAACCCTTCAGATACCTGAAGGGGATGAAACCTAGATGAATCTTTTTATTTGATTTTTAAGTTATATGATAATTGCTTAGTTTGTTCTTAATTATGTTGCTTAATCCAAATCTAATGTACTTAAGTGGAGGAGGAATAGACCCTGCCTAGGAGTAGACCTAACATAATTAAGCGGAGTTGATCGAACGCCTAGAGATTGGGTTACGAGATTTTGCCGGATTAGGGTGAAACCTAATATGGGAGTCCAGTGATCGATTTACTACTATCCTAGGGGGTTATTATAAGTGAACGAGTGTTCCACTAATTAACCTAGGGTTAGACGTTATTCGCCTCGAAAGAGGGTTTAATATAGGTTAGGGAGTCTTACGGATCAAGCTAAGTAAAGAAATGATATAATTTAGAGTCAGATATCAGGTGAAGTCTAGGTGGATTCTTGCTATGGGTATCGTTGTAATCGACTGAGTTTTCTTTCAAAGTTATTTTCCTATTCATCCTTTTTGTCTTTGTGTCTTTTGTTTAGTCTTCGTCAATATAGTTTAAAGCAACTTCATTCTATTTTTAAGGCTAAATAATAAAAAGAAAGTTAGTATTAGTACTCTTAATTGCTTTGGGTTCGATATCCGGTCTTGCCTAAGCTATACTACTATTCGATAGGTACACTTGCCTTTAATCGTTGTCAGTTTATCATTCTTTTATAAATTTTAAAGCTCTGATTTACAACGATCAAGTTTTTGGCACCGTTGCCGGGGAACTAAAATATTAAGAAAACTCTATTTTTATTACTTTAGCCATTATTTTATTTTGCAGCAATTTATTTTGTTTTTAGTTTAATTTTTAATTTTGCTAATTTTTCTTTCTTTCTTTTCTTTCTAGGTACCTCTAGTTTATGACTAGAAGGAACCCGAGAGGACCTTTAATATACGACAGTGATATTGAAGCCACTGCTCGTAGGAATCGTCAGGAAACCAGGCCAGCCCTAAATTACATAGAAAGGGAGGAAGAAGACAGATCCAATCCTACTGAAAGGATGGACGAGAATAACCCAACACCACACGATGTGGGGGAATAAAATGCTCCACGTACAATGTTTGATTATGCTAAACCACATTTAACAGGAACAAAATCGAGTATTGTTAGGACGGCTATAGCTGCTAACAATTTTGAATTAAAGCCTAACACAATACAAATGATTCAACAGTTTGTTCAATTTGATGGTTTGCAGGACGAAGATCCAAACATGCATATAGCTAATTTTTTAGAGTTCTATGATGCCTTCAAAATAAATGGTGTTTCTGATGATGCTATACATCTTCGGTTATTCCCTTTTTCATTGAGAAATAAAGCTAAACAGTGGTTAAATTCGTTACAACAAGGGTCAATCACTACATGGGATCAGATGACCGAAAAGTTTTTAATGAAATATTTTCCACCGACCAAAACGGCCAAATTAAGGAATGATATCTCTTCGTTTGTGCAGATGGATTTAGAAACACTTTACGATGCATGGGAGAGATTCAAAGATCTCTTGAGGAGGTGCCCACACCATGGCTTACCCTCGTGGCTACAAGTCCAAACATTCTATAACGGAGTAAACCCCTCAACGAGGCAACTGATTGATTCAGCAGCCGGTGGAACCCTGAATAACAAAACTCCCGAAGTAGCCTACGAATTCATTGAGGAGATGTTTTTAAACAATTATTAGTGGCAAGCTTCAAGGACCAAACCGACGACATTGGCAGGAGTCTTCAACATCGATGCCATGACCATGCTATCAACGAAGCTTGAGATGATGAATAAAAAGCTCGATAGTTTGTGTTCTTCGCAGGTACATCTAGTCATGCAGTCGACACAAGTGGAACAGTGGCGAATCTTTAGTACCCACCCTACCAACTGGAAGCAGAAAGCGAACAGATGAACTATATAGGTAATAATTTTCGATCCAATAATAATCCTTATAGTAACACTTACAATCCAGGTTGGAGGAACCACCCAAATTTTTTGTGGGGAGGTCAAGGCAATCAAGGAAATCAAAGGCAACAACCTCCTCAAAACTTCCGAAATCAACCCTATCCACAAGAAAAGAAACTAACCCACGAGGAGGAGCTAACAAAATCGGCAAACAAAGAAGAACGCCTACAAGGTATTGTGAGAACAATCAAAAGCAATGAGAGCAGAATCGGGGAAATCACTAAGTCAGTAAAGGAAGTTACTAATGTAGTCGAACGACTCGCACAGCTCATGTTAGAATGACCATAAGGACGTCTACCAAGTAACACCGAGATTAATCAAAAGGAGAAAGTTCAAGTCATAGCAGCTCAGGAAAATGTAGAGATAGACGAACCCATCTCGCAACAAGAAGACAAAGTAGACGAAGGAAAAGTAGAGGTAACACAGGAAGGGCCAAAACCGATAATCAAAGAATACCAACCTCGCATTCCTTATCCTGAAGCATTAAAAAGAGACGATTCAGAATAACAGTTTGGTAAGTTTCTTAAACTTTTAAAGAAATTACACATTAACTTACCTCTTCTTGAAGCCCTTTTTCAGATGCCAGACGCGGAGAAGTTTTTAAGATAGCTCCTGACAAACAAACGCAAATTAGATGAAGAGCCACACATTGAACTCAACGCAAAGTGCTCAGTAATTCTACAAAATAGACTACCACAGAAATTAAAAGACCCAGGGAGTTTTACAATTCCATGTTTAATTGGTAGTTTAACTATTGATAATGCGTTAGCTGATTTAGGGGCAAGCATAAATGTCATGCCTTATACATTGTTTAAACGACTAGGTCTAGGGAAGCCCAAACAAACTAGGATGAGTATTCAATTAGCTGATAAAACTGTTAGAATTCCTAGGGCATTATTGAAGACGTTCTCGTAAAAATCGATAAATATGTTTTCCCAGTAGACTTTATTGTTTTAGACATGGATGAGGATAAGTCAATCCCCTTAATTTTAGGAAGACCTTTCCTAGCAATTGCCAAGATTAAAATTGATGTTGCCACAGGCGAGCTCATACTTTGTGTAGGAGATGACTCAATTAGTCTTCAAGCCCTCGACTCAGCCAGGTCAATAAAGAACCAAGGTAAGAAAGAAAATTCTTTTGATGACCATCCAATTACACCTTTTTTTCAGGAACCACCGGAAAAAAGAACGATTGAACCAAATCCTCAGTTCAGTGCCAACAAATAAATAACTCACGAGGGGCAAAGGATTCAATCCAATGACTTAGACGAGTGGAAAACACACTTCAAGGAAAAACTAGGGTTACACGAGGAAGAACCAAAATCACACGAAGTAAAACCAAAGGAACCACCAGAGAGCTCGTGGGGACTTCAAATCACTTTAAAATAAGAGACGAGGCACTGTTAGACAAAGCCGACCCTCAAATCACTTCAATAGACCTAAGGGCAAAGGGAGAAATTCTTCTTAAGGTACACGATATCTTCCCACATGGAATAGTCGAGGTAAGCAATCCAATATTCGGCAATTTCAAGGTAAACGCCTCTTGATTTCAACTTTGTCAAAGAAACAGAACTGTAAGCATGAGGGAAGATATTCAAACTTTTAAACCTCCCTAAAAATTTCTAAATACGAGGAAAGTCTAGCTTAAGACTATAAACGAGCGCTTCTCGGGAGGCAACCCGAGCACTAACCCTATTTCTTTTTACATTTATTTGTATTTAATTTTATTTTTCTTTTTCTTCTTTAAACTAACCAAAAAAACTGCAGGTTTTTCAGGTCACACGGCCTTACACACGGCCGTGTCCGTGGCCGTGTGGACCACCGGAACCGCTACACTGACAGAACAGAGGCCGTGCAAGTCAGTCCAACCACCCCCCAACGTCACGGATCCAACCACCCTCCCCATGGGCATCGACAAAAGGGCACGGCCGTGCTCCTCAACCGTGTGAAGCTACTGACTTCCACACCACGGGCAGAACACGCCCGTGCCTACAAACCATGTGAAGCTACTGACTTGACAAACACGGGCGTGGGTGATGCAGCACGGGCATGGGGTGACAAACACACTCCAGAACACGGCTGTGCGAGATGGCCGTGTACATCGACACCCCCTAGGACCACGGCCGTGGGGAGGCTCCAGATTTGAACCTCTATTTAAACCTCACCTCTTCCCCTTCCTTCCATTTGATTTCTTCATTATTTTCTTTTGCTTTTCACTCTCCTACATCTCTGATTTTCCACCTACTAAGACTCTAGACCCTTGAGCAAGCCAACACCATGCCAAAGAAGCGGAATAAGCTGAGCATAGGCTCCTTAACAAAAAACGATCAACATGAGTTCATGCCAGCAGCTTCGTCTCAACACAAAGCCAAGGGTCTTTGAGACCAATTAGTTTTTATTTTTTCTTTCTCTTTTGCTTCAATTTCCTTCCCTTCTCCTTTATTTTCCTTATCTAAGCTTCTCTACTGCTATTTTCGTTTACTTTTCTTTTAGTTTCTTAGTGTCAAGTTTGAAAGGCTGCTTGAGAATCACGCCGACCACCACGATAACCTCTTCACTTCCGCCAGCGCCATCACATCCCCAACCTTAGTGTTGATTCCCACCTTGCGAACCATCCCTCAATAAGGACTTCACAGTCCATCAATATTTTCTTTTCATTTTAGTTTTCTTCTTAGTCTCCTTTCCTTTAATTTGTTTTTCTTTAATTTTATATTTAGTTTATTTTTATTAGGTCTTAATAAATCCTGGCTACTTCTCAATGCGCTACCCAATTTCTTCATCTAGCGCAGGTTTGTTATCCAGACGGACCATTACGCCACCAAAGACACTCCGCTTAGAAAACATCCACAATTCAGGGAGTAATTCCTTCCCCTTCTTTTTTGATTTATCCATTAAATGTTATTATCTATGTTTGTACATTGAGGGCAATGTACATCTTAAGTGTGGGGGGGTGAATAGTTATTCTGATAAAAATGCCTAACTTTCTGCATTGTTCTCAAATCCCTGAATTTAATCTTGTTTTAAAGTAAAATTATCATATTACTAATTAAGATGGAATTTCTGATGATTTATGATTTTTATTAACATGTTTTTGAATAAGTCATAGTTAATGGTACATTGATGATTAAATTTGAAAAATACTAGGGAATCAAGCATGATAAGTCTGTTTTTCAGGAATTAAAATTTTGCTAGTTGTTAACCTAAATTTGAATATTACCTTGAAATTTGAAATTTACAAGGATGATGTCAAAACATCCATAATTTTTGTGAGATTTTGAGCCTTATAGAGCATATATTCTTTTTCATGCTCATTTTACTAATTATGAGTGTGTCAACACTGAACTGTTATTCTAGAACTTGCCTTGATTATACATGTCAAGACCACAGTTATGGTTTGATATACTGAGATGATAAAGGCACCTAGGTTTTAACCCACTTACACCACTAAAAAGCCTACCCGCATAATTAACCCCTAGTGAACCCCGTTGATCCTAACAAACCCTTTTTATTGACTCACCTACTAATATTAACCCAAAAACCCTTTGTATTTGTTATCACCCTTTCTTTTGACTACCCCTTAATCGAGATTTGATTTGAATTAGTTACCTAAGTATATTATTCTGATAGTTAAATTTATCTTCTATTAATTAGTTTGTTCTTAAAAAAAAAATTGAAGTATTCAATATTAGTAGTATGAAAAGTGAGCTTACACAATCAAAGTCTATTTCCAAAAGAAAAGCTCGTATTAGTAGGTTTATGTAACATCCTAAAAAATTTGGAATTTTATGTGTTGCATTGTTTTTGGTGTTAAGCTTGTTTAATTATTAATTGTATATGTTTAGGAGATCCTGAGAAGGCTTGGGGTTTATTTGGACCTAGTAACAATTTTTGTTATTTAGCACTTTAAGGAAATGGAGTAAGTGACCTTGAAGCATATGGAAATAATTGAGTAAGTAGCTAGCATAAGTGAGCAATTAGTAAAGGGGATATGGCGCCATATGTATTACCTTGAGGGAAGGAGTTTGAATCCCTTTCTATACATGTGTGAATTTTGTTTTTTGCTTCCCTTCCTTATAGTGTCGGGAAAGCATTGAACTTATGGTAAGTTGGACTTTTATTTTTATGGCAAGATGGCTAAGAGAAAAGGCAAGATTGAACTTAGGGAAAGGAATCAATTAGAAAAGGCATGTAGGGGGAACATAAGGCTTATAACATTGGAGATGTTTTGGAAAGTTTGGATGGCTAAACTTTGACCATTTGGCCATGCACTTGGACGATTTTTGGGCTAGGGGGTGGCCGAATTTTTGTTGGCTTTTGGTAAGGTTTAGGTGCTAGTTGGTCACTTTTTCATTTTGGCATTTGGTGTTGTCAATAGCTTTTCTTTTCTACAATTTTCTCTCTAATTTCCTCTCCCTAGCCGAATGTACCTTGAGCAATAGGTAAACATTTGCTTTCTTTTGGCCATTTTATTTTTTTGACCATTTCGGTCTTATTTGTTCATTCTCTCCAAACCATTTTTTCTCTTTGTGCCGAAACCACATAACCTTGAAGGGCCATTTTTGTTTTCTCTCCTTTTCTTCTTTGCTGAATGCACGCTAGTCTCAAAGTTTCTTCTTTGTTCATCTTCCAATCTTGAAAAGAACCGAAACCTAAACACCTTATTTTCTTATACCTTTCTTCTTCTTTTTCTTCTTGCAAAAATCTCTCAAACATCATTCCCTCCTTAATATTCACCATGGTCGAATGTCAGTAAGCATCACCCTCTCCAATTTTTCACCATAGCCGAATCTCCTACTACACACATATTTCCTTCTCAAATCATTTTCTACTCACACTTTGATCAATCGGTAAGTGGCTAGTTACATCATTTTGGTATTGTTATTTTTCCCTTTCCTTTGTGCCGAATCTACATGTTGGTGTGGGATGGCCTTTTTGGATCGAGACCATCATCATACCATATCTTATTCGAATCTCTTTTCTCTATCATAGAATTTAGTGGAAGGCCGAAACTTGGAGTGTCTGAAGTCATCGTGTTATCATTAGGATTCGATCCAAAAATCTAAGGTAAAGATTTCTTTCGAGGATTCCATATTATTTATTAAAGATAGGGTGATTAATCGATTTTTATCTTAGGGACTCTATCGTTCGATTTTCATCTTGTAAACGTAAGGATTTTGTGGTAAGCCGGCTTCGCTCATAAGACCAATCGTTTTTAATTACAAAATATTAGTTTGGACTAATATTCAATTGTCAATGGAGGCAAACAAGATCGAATGAAAAGGAGTGGTGAATAGTGATCAGAAAAGGAGCGGATTCGCGATTCCCTCTAGATTCAAACGAAGGGCTGTTTCAGCGATCCGGGATTTTCCACCGGGTTGTGGACCCGCATCCGGAGAAAATCAACTATTCGAGGTTGTTCGCAATCGTGAGTCATCGACGATCTGGGATTTTCCACTGGGTTGTGAACCGTCAACTGGGGAGAACCAGTAAATAGTAGTTATTCGAGATTCTGAGGGTAAAAAGCTAGACCGTTTATCTTAGAATAGATTTACTATAAGTGTTAATGTTCTAATCGAGCGTTAAAAATATTTTTAGGTGTCGACGATCAGGAAAGTGTATTGCTTGCTGTAATCAGGTGTGTAATCTCACTCTGTATCCCATGGGTTAGATAATTATATCGTGTTAATCGTTTGATTAAATCGCTTGTTAGTGATATCGGGTAAAATGGCATAATTATCACTATATTGGTAAAGACTATGAAATCGGTATTAAGACTGTGAAAATTACGATATTACCCTTAATGGGCCAAATCAATAAAAGTGACTATATGGGCCAAATGTGATATTTGATATATGGGCCAAATGTGATATCTGATATATGGGCCAAATGTGATATCTGATATATGGGCCAAATGTGATATTTGATATATGAGCCAAATGTGATATTTGATATATGGGCCAAATGTGATATTTGATATATGGGCCAAATGTGATATTTGATATATGGGCCAAAATGTGATATGGGCCAGATTGAGAAAAATTTTATTATGGGCCATATTGTTCGTCATAATTATATGTATGGATTGTTGTAAATGAATATGCATATTATATACATGATTTGAATGGGTTGGGAAATTGACGAAGAGAAGTTCTGGTAGCTTTGCTACAAAATTCTGGTGGCTCTGCCACAAATCTGAAAAATGGCAATGCCATGTAAACTCTGTAAATCTGGTGGCTTGTCCAAAAATTGATAAACGACTTAATGCCTATTTTGGTGTGTTGGCAGGGTGGGTGACTAAAGCTCCCCACAGGTGTGCTAGTTGGTACGGGTGGTGTGTAGCGGATGGAAATTAGGTTTGGTTTGGGAATTGCATATCATATTCATATTATACATGTTATTGTGTTATATTTGTAATGGGCTTTGGCCCAATAAATGTTAAATTGGATTTTGGCCCAATAGACAATGGTAAGTGGTTTACACACTGAGTTCTAAGTAACTCACCCCGTTTTCCTTACTCTTCTCAGGTAATGATCAATGACGGAGACTTGGGCTGTGGACGACTCGGTGGAGGCCATACTACGAATAATGGGTTATTTGAACTTTGGATTTCTTTTAAGTATTTTATTATTTTGCTATTTTAAGTTAAGTTGTAATAAGGCCTCTGGATAAATTTTAATGTTGTTTCACGTTTGATAGATTTTATATTTTGTTTGAATACTTTAAGTGGGATTTTTCTAAAAAAAATTAATTAAATGTTTTTCTCTAAATGAACATGGAAAAAGGGTTTTCATTCTTAAATATTTTAACTCGGAAGATTTTCTGTTAATAACGTTCTTCAAAATTTTGTTTTCAAAACCACTTTCGAACTCTATTAAATTTTCTTAAAATATTAATTTAATTTATTTTAAAGTTTCAAATTATAAATTCTTACGTCTCAAATTGGTTGATTTATCAACCAACCATAATTTTCAATAAACTTCACGTCAAGATGTTTTAAAAATCCGATTTCTTAAAATCTTTAAAAGACTAGATGTATATTCCTTCCGTGTGACATGTCAAATTTGGTCTTAACGCATAGACCGGGTTCGGGGTGTTACAGTTTATTACTTTTCAGCTGATGAAATTTCGAAAAAGTTTTAGGTAGGTACTTATCAATTCAATCTTGATTCTAACCTTCTAATTTCAGCCTGTGACCACACCTTTTACCCTAGCCCCGTTACAACCCTAACAAAGACCTTTTGATTTTTGTCACCTCATATTACAGTGGTGGAGATTTGATTTTCAGGGAAGCCTATGGGATTAACTTTTTAGGTTCGACTTACGAGCGATCTTTTCCTGAACCTTAAACACTTTAGAATGATTTGAGTGAATCTTTCGTGAGGATATCAAGCCTTGTTGATTTTAGATTGAAAAGTAGTTATTTAAATGAAGGGAGACACCTATGTTTTTTGAGGTACAAACTCATGACTTATCTCGTTTGAATCTTTAGGACTCTCTGAATTAAATTATCCATGTATGAATTATCTATGAATTAGGAAAAGGCATTGTTGATAAGAATTATGAATCATGGAAAGTTCGTTTTAATTGTAAGTTGAGAATTCTGCTTGAGGACAAGCAAAGGCTTAAGTGTGGGGGTATTTGATAAACCATAATTATAACATATTTTAACCCCGCATTTAGCTTGCTTTTGGATGATTTATCCGTTGATTTATGTAAAAAGGTGCTTGTAATCCTTTCTTTTCATGTTTTATACCCAGGAAAGCACCCGAGGATGAAAAGAACGCAAAAGGGCCCAAAACGAAGTTAATGGGCCTTAGCACGAAATTGACACGGCCTGACCCAAAGTCCACACGGCCGTGCCTCGACGAACACCTAGAGCACGGTCTCAACTCTGCCTCACACGACCGTGCCTCAAGTTAGAAATCCGAACACGGTCTGGTCTCGATTAACACGGGCGTGTGCCATGGCCGTGCCTCTGTCATCAGAATAAGCAATTTCAGTAGGGAAAGGATACTTAGGGAGAAAGAATCGCATTCCAAGAGCCTATATATATCCCCTAAGTACCACCGTTGAAAAGGCGTCAAAGCTAGGCCAAGGAGCCAAGCCGAGAAGGTCAGAGTTAGGGAATAACGCGAGGATAGCCAGTTGATCCATCCTAAGAAGCTGAAATTATACTCAAGACGGAGGAATTCTCCTTCAATTCCTTCAGGGGGATTTAAGGTTTTCTTATGTTTTGTTTTATCTTTTCTCTTGTGATGTTTTTTTTTATTCTTTATGAACTAAACCCTTCAGATACCTGAAGGGGATGAAACCTAGATGAATCTTTTTATTTGATTTTTAAGTTATATGATAATTGCTTAGTTTGTTCTTAATTATGTTGCTTAATCCAAATCTGATGTGCTTAGGTGGAGGAGGAATAGACCCTGCCTAAGAGTAGATCTAGCATAATTAAGTGGAGTTGATCGAACGCCTAGAGATAGGGTTACAAGATTTTGTCGGATTAGGGTGAAACCTAATATGGGAGTCCATTGATCGATTTATTGCTATCCTAGGGGGTTATTATAAGCGAACGAGAGTTTCACTAATTAACCTAGGGTTAGACGTTATTCGCCTCGAGAAAGGGTTTAATATAGGTTAGGGAGTCTTACGGATCAAGCTAAGTAAAGAAATCATATAATTTAGAGTCAGATATCAAGTGAAGTCTAGGTGGATTCTTTCTAAGGGTATCGTCGTAATCGGCTAAGTTTTCCTTCAAAGTTATTTTCCTAATCATCCTTTTTGTCTTTGTGTCTTTAGTTTAGTCTTCGTCAATATAGTTTAAAGCAACTTCATTCTATTTTTAAGGCTAAATAATAAAAAGAAAGTTAGTATTAGTACTCTTAGTTCCTTTGGGTTTGATATCTGGTCTTGCCTAAGCTATACTACTGTTCGATAGGTACACTTTCCTTTAATCGTTGTCAGAGTTAGTTTCCAAGTGTGATCATTATTTTATAAATTTTAAAGCTCTAATTTATAGCGATCAGCCGTGTCTCCCCTGAATTTTAGAAAAGTTTTAAATTTTCATGAAATGTGTATGTGTTTCGGTTAGTCCCGACCTCTCTTAAACTTGTGAGTTAGGTCTCGTAGACCTTAATAAGGGACAACATGATTGTAAACGAATGCGAATGAAAATTATTGACTTTGTGTCGTAAATTCTAGATGTTAAATGTTCTGTTTGATCGGTAATGCCTCTTAACCCTATTCCGGCGACGGTCTCGGGTTAGGGGTGTTACATTTTAGCAAAGTGAAAACACGCCCTGTAGGACACATTTTTATTCTTTCTCTTGAAAACCCAACCTACAGGTTGCGTTTTCCTTTCTCTTTTCAAAAACAGTGTAGATTGGTAATTTTTTTTTAAAAAAAGCAGCCTAGTTTCTCAAAATCTTTTTATCATATTGTTATAATTTTGCGCAGATTTATTATTAAATAGATTTTCAAGAAAATTGCTTTATTTTTTGTATTATTCATTTATTTGTTTAAACAAACCTTGTTAACCCCTTAAAAAGAAAATTCTTGTTTAGGAACAAAAATTAAACTATTTTATCAAGATAGGAATTATAGTAAATTATATTTGGAGTATAGTTAAAATATATTTGTTGAAAATTGCTTTGGTTAGCTTCAAAAAAATGGTTTCATTTATTTATTAGTTTTTGTTATGCAAATTGCTAGTATTTCATAAGTAGCAGAATCTATGATTTTATCACTTTTTACTATTTGATGAAATTAATAATAAAAAATAATTGTAAAGTTTATCTCTATGTTAAGGAGGAAAAAAAGACTAAAGGGAAAAATGAGCACGGTGGTGATTAGTGGGTTATTAATTATCTTATGTTCATTAATTAGAGGTTTTGATTAGTTATGTGACGCTCCACATCTATTTTGGTTTTCAAATCCAAAGACGTGACGTAAAATTATGTTGCCAAAGTAACTTAAATTAACTTCATATAATTTTACTAAGTAACATGCATCCAAACAAATAAATCATGTATAATTCCAATTAATTCACATAAACATGTTCAATCAATGTCAATTGATCTAATTTAAAGTATTTAGAAGTTGTACGAGGTCAAATACGAAGTTGGGATTTGAATCCAAGCTCATTTATACAAATTCTGATGTGGCCTTCATGTCTCGAGACATGATAAATTTAATTTTTTTATTTGGTGTTAAAGTGTCTTGAGACTTAAGGATACATGTACCGAAACTTGGGTGACACAATTCCCTTTATTTAGATCTCTAGTTTCAGTGTTTATTGTCTTGAGACAAAAGGGTTCTTGTCTCGAGACTTAAAACAGGACAAAATTAATATGGTTTTGATGTCGTGTTGCCTTGAGACGCAAGCCATAGTGTCTCGAGACTTGGACCATGATGTCTAGACACTTGCTTGGTAAGTATTGAAACCTATACCTAGAAATGCACAAGTTGGTCATTTTTGTTCTTGGGGTCTCAAGACATTAATGTAATATGGTTTAAAATGAACATTTAAATGCATTCAAACACCAACCAAATCATACCTAACTTAAGCAAACTTAATACCAATTTCATATGCCTTAACTTAACAAACAAATATTTAACCAAACATCCAAACAACTTAGCAATCAATTCATCTCAACCTAACGCAGTTAAATAAATGACTTAATACTTATAGCTACACATACTCATTCATTACCCAAGAATTAAAACGCAACAAAAGTAACCTTATAGATCCATAGCTAACAAAGCATATTGTCATATTTGAAATCCTTTTAACCCAAAAATTTTAAATAATTAGGGGCTAAGTTGAAAGAAACTGTAAGTTAGCGATCATTACTGAAAAACTAGGAAAAGCTAGAAACAGAATGGAGTATGGTTGAACCAAGTCTGGTCCGATTGGATTTAAACTAGTCGGTCTCTTAATGGGAGACAAAATGGTTACGAATGAACGATTGATATGTGGTTGGAGACAGTGTATGAAGGGTTATAAATAGTTGAGAAATGAATCCTCAGACAATTTCCTCTTAGTTTATTTAATTTCTCCTCTTCTTCAACCTTCATGGTTGCTTTAAGGAAACGGTAGTCATGGAAAGCTTTGTATGGAGCAACGACCGGGAGGTTTAATTTGGAAAAGTACGAAAACCAGTAAACTGCTGCAGGAAGATGGAAGCTTTGGCGTTTGGAGAAGCTAAGCGAACAAGGCGACGGGGTATCAAGTGAGTTTCTATAGTCAAACCCAGAACTGTAAAAGTATGATACATGTTTCATAAGTTTATGAGTGTCCAACATTTTATTTTAATATGTATAACTAGGGAAAATCTTGAAAAGGAATATAAGAAATTAGGAATGGGAACATGGGATGACTCTATTAGATACTGCCATATAGTCTTACTGAGTGGAAGCTGTGATGAGCGAATCTCTGGGCCTTGCGGAGGGAACACTACGGTATTCGAGTATCAAGGTATAGGATAGTGAAATGGAGGAGTAGATGGAATGAAATGGGATGAGTGAATAGGAAAGATCATGGCTAAGCCACGGAATCGACCAGAGGCTATAACCTAAAGATGAGTAAGACCATGGTTGAAAGACGCCATGGCATTACAACTACTGATGTGTAAGACCATAGTTGAAAGATGCTATGGCGTAATGATATAGATGAGTAAGACCATGGCATCAAAGTTAGTACACCGAGACGATAAACACGGGGCTGCATTGAGTAAGACCATATCTGAAAGATGTTATGGCATCAAGTGATGAGTTAACAACAATAATGAGTAAGACCATGGTTGAAAGATATCATGGCATCACAATCAGTTCACCTGGATGATAAACATGGGTGATATTGTGTAAGAATATGGCTGAAAGATGCTATGGCAACAAAAGATGATTTGATGATAGAAAGAGTAAGACTATAGCTAAAAGATGCTATGGCATCAAAGAAGTCCAACGGGACATTAAACGCTAGATAGTCTGACGGGACATTAAACATGGGATACTTCGACAGGACGTTAAATTCAAGGTAGTTTGTCGAGATAGTAAACACGAGGATTAGGGAGGTAAGACCATAGATCGGACCATGACAACTAATGGAGTTTGCCAGGACATTAAACATGGGGTATTTGTGAAGACTATATCTCGACTATGGCAGTGTGGAAAGAGAAAAAGGGAAAGTCTGATGGGACATTAAACATGGAGGGAATCTTGAACAGAAATCAAAATAACCTACTAATGAGACAATGCGTGAAAGGAAAATGGAATTGTGAATAAGCAACCAGTAAGAAGCGGGTCTAGGGAATCCAAAATTGAATAGAAAGAGAAACGAAGGTGGAAGTACCTTGGCAGGATAGTAGGTATAGAAGCTTAGGGGACAAAAAAGGGTGGTAACTTAACTAGAAACAATTACAGGAAATGAAGTACCATTAATGATTGAGGAACAAGGAAAGGAATGAAGGTTTAACTAAGGGTCATGGTTAAGGATTTGTCATTAAAGAACGTCAAGGGCACTCAGAGAAAACACATAGTTTAGGGGCGTATCATAGGTTCGTAGGTTAGTCCCTAAAGAAGTGAAGGTTGGTCAGAACCCATTAATGGTTAAGGATACATTGGATGATAGAATTGTCTGTCAAGTTGAGAAACCATGAACCTAGATGGGCCACTTCGTGATAGTTGGTTGAGTACTAAAGATCATAGTGGACCATCGTAGAAAGACGTGTTACACTTAAAGGTCATAGTCCAAAAAAGAGGCAAGAGGTCCTTTTAGTCACCTAAACAGAAGGGAAATCAATAAGTTTGTCGTGGACTAAATAGGTTTAAAAATAACCTCCAATATTCTTTAGGAGGGTTTAGGGTTTAAGGTTTGAACCCTAGCTAGGTGGGGGTATGTATTAAATCTATTAAGAAACTCACTAAGTTCTTTCAAACTTATCAAAGTTTGGCATGTTTGTTATAGGAAAAGCGGAATGAAGCACTTGCGGAAAGGACCAAGCTAGATCAAGTAGAACTAGGGACTTATCTTCTATTTAGAGTCATGTACATAAGATAGGGGTCACCTTTGAGAACTATGCCAAACGGGGCGAATATGTTGTATTTGTTTTAAGTACTCTGAGTTCGTAGTTAGGATCGTAAATCTTATTTTGAATTTAGATGTTGTTGTAAATTATTTTATTAGGTAATATAAATTGTTTTAAACTTAGTGAGACTTTAGTTCGATTGATAAATCGGTTTGATTGTGATGCCTGTGCTTGGATTCGATGAACGGATCGGGTGAGGATGTTACTCATACCCAATTGACCAAAACAATATTTAACCACAAAAAAAAAAAAAAAACATAGGTACATGTCGTTAACTATTTTTAGATAGAACAATACAAACTTGGCTTGAGCTAAGCTGAGTTACTGACCACCTTGGATGCTTTACGACTTCGATCTATAAAAAGCCCTACCCAAGACCTATACACGAAAACAAACATAATGGTATACCGAGTATTGAATACTTAGTGGTGCTAATATAATTTGAAACCAATATATAATTAAATTGAAATTAAATTTATCAACTTATATGGAAATCATTGAATCACATATTAATAAACTTAATAATAATAATTATAAGTCACATAGGATGTTATGATATCCAACTCTTATAACACACTTAGGTTATTTGTTTATACTTTTGATTATAAAAAATATTGATGCACCTTCAAGGAATTAGCATTTTGTTTCTTATAACATAATCGATCTCAAAATTATTGTTTATAACATAATCGTTTATCATTTTTAAATCATATTCGTTTTACTATTACGACGTATATTAACTGACTTGGATTTGAGGATAGATACATGATCTGTCGTAATTTGGTGTAGCAGATTAAACTAGTTTTCACATTTAAGGAGCTTGAATACAAGAATTTTGTTTATGTTTTAGTTATGTTTTGATAATTCTATTTACATTCAATAAAATATGAAAATTGAGTCTTTTATTAACATTAGAGACTGAATAAGGCCTAAGGGTGAGCTAACGCACTTTGTGAGTGTGAAGGAGACCATTAGAAGCTGCACTAAATGAATATTGGTCGCTATGTCGCAACACGAATGACTCATGTCACAATATAGGGAGCAGAATGGATAAAACTCAAGATGGCCTTCGATGTCGTGACACAGACTTAGGGTATCACGACATACCCCTGAAGATAGTTGTAGAGGAGTATACTGATTGCTGTGTCCTGACATAGGTCTTAGTGTGCCGCGAAGTCGACTCTGTGATGGAAACAACAACGAAGCAGGGGCATTTTGGTTTGCACCATTCAAATTTAAGCTCGGGATCGTCAGCTAACCTAGGATTAAGGACATCATTCCTTTAGCCTAGATTCTTTCTTGTAAATTTAGTTTAAAATTCTTGTAAATTTAGTTTAACTTTCTTTCTTTCTTAGGGTTTTAGATTTATTTCAATTGTGCTTGTTGATTTCAAGAGATCTGAGTTGTGGAAGCATTCAAACTCTGTGGATTCATGCTTAATTTAAATACAATCAGTCTTTCATTTACTATATCTTATCGGTTTAATTAGCATGCTTTCTCTTTACATCGATTATATATTGTCTATGGAACCCATGAGGAACTAATCCCTATATGGGGGATAGCGAGTGAAGGTATGATTTGTTAATTGTTTTGGGGGGTTACTCAATGGATCAGCTGTTTGGGAAAGGAAGAACGTGAAACAAACCCTAGGCCTGACAACCTCGGGAAGTCATCAAGGTGGACATTAACCCAAAATTGGTATTTCCGTTCGTGAGCACCTTAACCCCAAACTAGTCTGAACTGTGAGGTAAAAAGAGAAGTAGTTCTTGCTAACTCGTTATGTTAGTGGAAGATCAAAATATCCTGCTAGGGTAGTGACTAGTTGATTGACAAGGAACCTGAAGTGAAAGTTGATGGAGATTACTGACACAAGCTAATCGCTATAATCGGATTTGATTTATTTTTCCCTTTTGATCTCTTGAATTTTGTTTTTTTATGTTATTTTTTATTACTACTATTATAACCCCCCCCCAAAAAACCTTTATTTCATATTTTTCGTACTATAACTGATGTAAAAGTATTAATTAGATCTTTTAGTGTTTAGGTTAGAACTCGTTTGGAACTCGTCTCCCTTGGGTACGATCCTCAGAGCACTCACATACTTTATTGTAAAACTATATTACAACTTGACCCGTATACTTGTGGATACTGCCTTGTCTTTCTATATTTTATTGCAGTATTCACACTCTGGACATTTTTACGTTCGGAGGTGGTCAAGTTGTTGGCGCCGTTGCCAGAGAGGCAATGTCACTAGTTTAATTTTAATCTTTGCACTTAAATTAGAATAATTAAGAAATTTTTTAAGTTATAGATACGATTCACACATAAGTTACTAATAATATATAGGTCTTGGGGACATTATTTGATGTAAATTGGTTAAGGTCCAGCATTTCCCAACCTGTTATCCATACTTCACATTTTGAATTAAATCCTACTCTACTAACATGGATCTCTAATAATGTTAGATTCGCCAATCATGTCAATGAAGATCCCATAGCATTATTGAGGAAATTTGACCTTATATGCAGCACTGTTAGTAGGAATTCCATCCGAGACTATCAAGTTATTATTGGTTCCATTCACTTAGAGGGAAAGGCAAAAATAGGGCTAAAGACACTTCCTCTAGACACCATCACAACGTGGACCAACCTCGTGTAGTTATTCCTTCGCTGAGTATTGCCCATGACTAAGGTACTAAGCAGTTACATGCAATTATTTTACTTCCAATAGGGTAGCACTAAAACTTTGTGACAAGCCTGGGAAAGGTTCAAAGCAATCCTTAGATCTATATTAGGTGGAAGAATATATTTTGTAGTTCAAATATATCATTTTTTCTATAGTTGGATAGTCAAAATAGACAAAAAGTTGATATCATGACGAGGGGAAGTATTTGGGAAAAAACCCAGGAGTAAGTAATGGAAATATTGGAAAGATTTAGCATCAATGAACCAACCTCGGAAGAATGTCCTGAAATACAAAATCAATAACTGGAATTTGTTGGACATAAGGAGCAAGAATGTAACCAATTGGAGTTTAGTATGAAAGAATTAATGGGTTATGAAACAGAATAAGAAAGGGATAGTACGAAATAAGAGAACCATCACATGATAACTCAATTGGACTGGTAGAGACAGAATAAGGAGCTACCAGAGCAAATTATCCCAATCCCAGTGAAAATGGTGCCATCTATTGTCAAACCCCTAGAATTAGAACTACATCAATTGCATAACCATTTAAAGTATGGGTATCTAGGGAAACAAAATACTTTACCGGTAATATTGCCGCAAGTTTAGATGCAAAACTAGAAGAGGCCTTATTAAATGTCTTAAAATTGCATAAAAAAGGGATAGGATGGACAATTGTTGATATTAAAGGAATCAATCCTGCGTTTTGTCAGCACAAGATTAGATTAGAAGAACGGAAAAGACTTGTGGTAGATGCTTAGTGTAGACTTAATCCAGCTATGAAGGAGGTGGTCAAAAATGAATTGCTTAAATGGTTAGATGCAAGTATTGTTTCCGCTATTTCTGATAATGAATGGGTTAGCCCAACCCAGTGTGTTCCAAAAAAGTCTAACTGTAGTTGAGAATGATAACAATGAGTTAATTCCAACTCGAACAGTTATAGGTTAGAGAGTATGCATTGATTACTAGAAATTACATGATGCAACAGAAAAACACCATTTCCTGTTGCCTTTTATTGATCAAATGCTTGATCGGTTAGCAGGAAAAGATTATTATTGTTTCCTTGATCGGTATTCAGGGTATCATCAAATTCTAATTCATCCCGATGACCAAGAGAAAACTACTTTCACCTATCCCATTGGTATGTAAACCTTTAAAAGAATTTTTTTTGGCCTATGCAATGTGCCAACAACCTTTATGAGATGCATGACTACGATCTTTACCTTTCTGTATAGTGGCACTCTTTTCATGAATGCCTGGGTAACCTCGAAAAAGTTTTAAAAAGATGTAATGAGATAACCTAGTGCTTAATTAGGAAAAATGTCATTTCAAAGTGAAAGAAGGACTGGTCTTAGGGCATCAGATATAGGGAAAACGTTTGGAAGTAGATAAAGCCAAAATAGAATTAATAAAGCACATTCCAGATTCGAGAAATGTTAAAGGTGTTCGAAATTGTTTAGGCCATGTAGAATTTTGTAACAGCCCGATTTTGGGTCTAGTCAAAATAGTGGTTTCAGGACCACAAATCCGACGTAGTAAAATTCATTTTTATTATATTTTTATGGTCTACGGTTTTATGGAACAATTTCGTGAAAATTTCGTTCGAAAATTTTGACGTTTAGGCACTCAATTTAGTTAAAAGGACTAAATTGGAAAAGGTGCAAAATGTGTGTTCTAGAAGCTAGAGGTGTCTAATTGCTATGAACTTTTAAATTGGAGGTCCTTAAATGGTAATTAGACCATTATACTTTAGTATGGACAAAAATGGACATGGCTAGTGAAATTTCAAAGTTTGGCATTAAGGGCATTTTGGTAAAATGGTAAATAAAGAATAACTAAATAAAAGATGTTCATCTTCATCAAATTAGTCTCTTGGCTGAAATTCACAAGAAGAGTCCATAGATAGGGTTTGTTCATCTTCCATGCTCAATTGTAAGTCCGTTCTTGCCCTGTTTTTCATGATTTTTATGTTTTCGAGATCCTTGCAACCTAATCTAGCTATTTCAAGGACTAATTTGAAAGAAAACTAAGTCTAAAATTTTATCCATTTTATATATTTGTGTATTTTGATGTCTAATGGTAGATTATGTAGGTTTGATGTTAGATAAACAACTTTTACTAAGTGATTTTTGATGAAAATGTCTAAAATGACCTATTTGTAAAAGTTGTAAAATATGTAGTAAAAATGTGAATAAATGAAAAATATGGGCTGCTATAAGCATGAAAAAGATTCGGCTAGGCTTGGGTAATGAATAAATCGAATGAAAATCATTTTATGAGCCTAGGGACTAAAATGTAAAAAGTTGAGAAGTTAGGGGCAAAAAAGTAATATTTCCATAATGTGATTTTTAGATTGCATTGAGTAATGAGAGTATTAAATGAGTTAAATTTGCTATTATAGATTAAGAAAAACGAGGTTTGGACCTAGATTGGGGAAAAAACAAAGTGTTTGACGATTAGGTCCATTTTCACTATTTTTGTATCGAGGTAAGTTCATTTGTTAATAATGCAATGTTATATTTGTATTGTAATAGGCGAATTTAGCCCGGGCCCATAAAAAAAATAATAAACCCAAAATAATAAAACAGAGTCCAAGTCCAGTCCAAAATATATCATTTGGCCCGATCGGAATGGCCCATTACTTGAAAAGATTGAAGGTCCATCTACAAGCTTGACGTATATGGAAAACAATCTTCAAGGATATGCAATCTTAGATATGAAATGCAATCCTAGAAGATATGATATGCAATCTTAGATATGATATGCAAATCTTAGATATGATATGCAATCCTAGAAGATATGGTATGCAATCTTAGAAGATATGATATGCAATCTTAGATATGATATGCAAATCTTAGATATGATATGCAATCCTAGAAGATATGGTATGCAATCTTAGAAGATATGATTTTGTAATCTTAGAGATTTAATTTGTAGATACCTTTTAATCTTAGTCGTTGATGTAATTGATCTGTACCGTTGGATTTGGGGAGGCTCAACTATAAATAGAGGCCTCTCCCTTCATTGTAAAGGACTTGAGTTTTGAGGGAAGCAATAAGAATTCTTGAGAGCATCCACTCAAATTTCTCTCCCTCTTGCATTTTTTTTGATATAAATGCTGGAATATCATTAAAACACAGGCTAAAACATAGTCAAGAACATAAAGAAACTGAAGCCCAAACATTATATCCAAAGAACAAGAAAAATAAAACAAACAAAACGAAAAAATCGGCCCAAAAAACAAACTAAAACCAGTACCAGAATCGACAGGGGTGCTTTAGGAAACTATGTCCCAGCTGTATCGATGATTAAATCCCTATATTGGAAAGAACAAAATCAGATGGCAAGTTATCAGACCTCATTAAACGCTTTCCATCATTTCAACCAGATCACTTCTGAGAAAACCCCTCAAATCTTCTTGAATACTCCACTTCTTATTTAAAGACCCACCAACAAAAGAGAAAACCCTCCGTCTTTCCATCTTCCCCTTCACCAACGTCACTCCCTTGTCTCCTGCGCATTTTCTGTCCATCTATGATCTCCATCACTATTGCTGCAGCGACAGTCAGAACCCTCTGCGACAGATAAGTGTTTTCTCCCTTTTTTATGCCTTCAGTAGCTATTTTATGCGCAACCTCATTTGCTTCTCTATTTAGAAAAAGAAAAACACAGTATCTGAAATGCAAGGTCATTTTTTTTGAATCTTCAATATACGCGGCTATTTTAGATATATCCTCTTTTTTCTCTTGCAGTTTTCAAATCACCATCCCAGCATCGCCTTCTACTTCCACGTCTCGAAGACCAAGTTGAAAACCCTGATCGAGTGCCTGATAACACGCCAACGCCTCGGCTGTAAAAGCGGACGGTATATTCTTATTGATGATAGATTTCGAGCATATTACTTCTGCTTTTCCATTTCTAACTCCTAATCCCGAACACAATTCTTTTCTTTGTATATTGAAAGCCACATCAAAATTTATCTTCAATTGTATCCCCAACGGGGCTATCCATCTGTTCATGTGGAGCCTTCTCTCAGGTAAGGTCTGCTTCACCCTTCCTTCATATAGTTTATAACAAAATCTGCAATTTGACCCCCTAATCTTATTTTGCCCTCATAAATGAATGTTTCTGGCTGTCCAAATCCCCCACAATGCGCACACAAATTTCCTACATATTCCTAGGGAATTAGCTGCAAAGAAATTTTTTAAACCTTCAGTGAACTCCATGTTTTCTTTTAAAACAGGCCAGGCAATATCTAATCTCTCCTATGTTTCCTTTGCAACAGGGCAATCTTTGAACAAATGCTCCCTCGTCTCAGCTTCCATTTGACACCTTCGACAATTGGCAGATCCTATTATTTGTCTGTAATGTAAATTGTTGTAGTTAGGCAAATAGTTGCGCGAGCTTCGCCAAATTGTAATCTTAATTTTTGAGGGTAGATCTAAATTCCAAAGTCGCTTGTAAAAATGTTTAATTCTGCCATGTACTTGAGTCTGTCCATCATGTGTAAGGACTTTATGTCCATTTCGCACCGAATATTCTCCAGTTGGCTCTCCACGCCAGACAAAAAAATCCTCATATGAGCTCAGAGACAGCGGAATGCATAAAATCCTCTCAGTATCCCTCTCTGTAAAGGTATTAAGAATCAATTTTACGTTCCATTTCCTTGTGTTAGAATCAATCAAATCTGTAACTTGTACTAGACTTGAATTAGGAGTTTGATTCTGACCACTTACCACTTCATTTCCAGGGACCCAACTGTCTTCCTAAATAGAAACCTTCTATCCATCGTTGATCCTCCAGCCCAAACCTTTCATCAGGAGTCCTTTTGCCGCCCACAAACTCTTCCAGGTTAAGGAAGGTAAATTACCCAGATTTGACTTTAGAAAATCGAAATCTTTAAAATATCTTGCCTTCAACGTACGCGCTAATAACAAATTAGGATTACGTAACAAACGCCAACCCTGTTTGGCCAACAAAGCAATATTGAAAGAATTCAGATCAGGAAAACCCATCCCTCCTTCTTCCTTAAGCGCGCTTAATGATTTCCAATCACACCAATACATGCCTCTTTTTTCATTACTTTTGTTCCACCAAAAGGAGTTCATTATGTTTTCCAATTCTGTATACAAGGCATTTGGCAGAAGAAAACAAGCCATTGTATACGTAGGGATAGCTTGCAAAACGGCTTTTATAAAAACTTCTCTACCTCCTTGTGAGATATGCCTAACACTTCAGCTATTAATTCTCTGTTTCAACCTATCTTTTAAAACTTGGAAAGCTAGTTTCTTTTTCCGTCCCACCATGTTTAGGAATCTTAAGTATTTCTCAGGATCATTCGAACACCGAACTCTAAGAGCTTAAAACACCAAATTCCTATCTTGATCATTTACATTTGAGCTGAAGAACACCGTTCATTTTTTGAAATTAACACACTGTCCCAAGCATACCTCATATTCCTTAAGAATATCCTTTAGCACATTTATCGCTCAATTCGAAACTTCCCCGAAAAGAATGCAGTTGTCTGCAAACATGAGGTGGGTGATTGAAAGAGAAGCTCTACACACCTTGGCTCCATTAATCTTTCTCTCCTAACAAGCCAATCTCATCAACGCTGACAGGCCTTTTCCACAAAACAAAAATAGATAAGGGCTAAATGGATCCCCTTGACGTAGCCCCATTGTGGGTCTGAAGCTCAAACCTTCTTCCCCACTAATTAAAATAGAGAATTTGACTGAATTAAGACATCGAATGATGAATTCAATAAAACCCTCTGCAAACCCCAGCTTAGACATTACTTCTTTGATAAAAATCCACTCCACTCTATCATAGGCTTTACTCATGTCTAATTTTAAAGCCATAAAACCTTTCCTCCCTGATCTTTTAATCTTAAACGAATGAAGTACTTCGTATGCCAGCAACACATTATCAATAATGAGTCTTCCTGGAACAAATGCACTCTGAGAGTCATCGATACAATCATCCAGCACCTTTTGTAATCTGTTGGCAACTGACTTTGCAATAATCTTATAAATCACTGTACACAAACTGATAGGGCGAAAATTCTTAAGATTAATAGGAGTCGCAGTTTTCGAAATCAATACCAGTAAAGTTCTGTTTATTTCCTCAAGCGAGTGCCCATGATTCAACACATCCAAGCAAAAATCACTAGTGTCCTTTCCCACGATATGCCAGAATTTTTGATAAAAGATTGCTGGAAAACCATCAAAACCTGAAGCTTTTGTAGGCCCCATTCCTGTCAGTGCTTCAACAATTTCAGCCTCTATATAACGGGCAATCAGACTTAGGTTCATACTATCTGAGATGCATGAATTAACCCGTGATAGTATGTGTGTCACATCTCCAACTCCTCTAGATTCAAATAAATCAGAAAAATACATCCGAGCAACCTCTTCAATCTCCCTTTCATTTGTCGTGAGAGACCCATCAACTCTCTGTAGCCCCCTGATTCGATTAATACGCCTTTTCTGCGATGCACACTTGTGAAAGAACGACGTATTCTTATCCCCCAATTGTAGCCAGTTAGACCTTACATGTTGTTCTCAATATCTCTCTTCCTTATCCATTTCCATATTTAAAAGAAGTTTCACCTCCATGAGTTCCGTCAAAGTCTCCTCCGATCTCTCATCACCATTCAATTGCTTTAGTCTTCTATTTAATCTTTTCACCTCGCCTTTATGTTTTGACTGAAATTTTCTTGCCCAAACTTTCAACTCTTTCGCAAGAATTGTCATGCGATTAAGGTAGGGTCCAGAGCTTTCTCCCCAAAGCTTTCTTATTTCATCCTCACACGACTCCTCAAGAACCCACCAAGATTCAAAACGGAGTTGCATAGGACTGTTCCTCCTCTTACCAACCTCTGTATCAACGAGCAAAGGACAATAATCAGAGAAAGAATGCGGGAGATGCCTCAGAGAATAGTTTGGGAAAATTTGAATCCAAGTATCCATTGCTACTCCTCTGTCAATTCTTTCCCTAATGTTCCGTTCCAATATGCGCCCCCTTTCCTAAGTAAACCAAGGACCTGAAAAACCAATATCTTCCAAAAAAACAATCCTCTAATGTTTTACAAAACGCTTCCATTCTAGCCTCTTCCCTTGGAAGACCACCTCTTTTTTCATGTGTAAAGAGAATACCATTAAAGTCCCCTCCAACCAACCAAGGTAACGAATTATTCCTCCCCAATCGTTGAAGTAAATCTCACGTTTATGCTTTATTTCTAACCTCAGGAGCCCCATAGAAACCCGTAAACTGCCAACAAGGTATATCATCCTCTTCTTGAATTTCCACATCAATATGGTTTTTTTTGGAAAACTCTTCAAATTAACTAAATGTCCCCTGTTCCACCCTAAACTTAATCGTCCTTGAGAGCCTTCAGCTGGCACATCAATACCATTGAAGAAACCACACCGTCTCCTAACTTTTTCCATTCTACTAACATTTTGCTTAGTCTCCATGAAAAAGACAACTTGGGGATGATAAGTTTTCAGCATGTGCTGAAGTCTTCTGACTGCTCGCGGACTCCCCAATCCACGAACATTCCAACAAAATATCTTCATTGTGTCTGGTCGGCTTGCTCCATGGAAGCCGCCGATATTTGTTGATTATGAGCGAAAAGCCCACCACGACCCTCTAACGAATCCTATCTATTAGAAACATTAGAGAGTAAAGAATCATACCTTTATCTTTTATTACCTTCCTCATTACTTATTGGAGTATCTTCTAAATCACACTCCATATTTGACAGCTCCATCCCATTCAAGATCCCCTTCTTCCTCGTACCATTCTGAAAATCATTGTCAGTTTAAGTATATCCCACCATTTGAATTTTTCCATGTCCTCACTCTCCCCTCATATATGACAACATCTTCCCTTTTCCTGGTCTTCATGCACCACGGCACTGGGTTTGGAACCTTCCAAATTTATCCCAAGAATGTTATTAAAATTTCCCCACAGTTCATGTCCTTGATTTTGACTTGAATTATGACTATATTGTTGTCCAATTCGACCTTTTCCAAAATGACCATTATCTCCCTCATCCCTCAACCAGATGCTGTTGATCGTGGAAGCCTTCCTCGTCGGAGCCCTCAATGTCAGATCCCACCCAAACTCAACCTACTGTGCTCCAATACGTAATCTCATCTGACAAAAATTCTCACCATGGCCCAGGCAGCCACATAAGAAACAAAACAATGTCAATTTCTCATACTTAAAATTTGCATATGAGAACTTAAATTTAGCAATTATAACTTTTTTCCTATGCTTCAAAGGTTTTCGCACATCAATCTGCACACGAATATGCATAAAATTTCTATACCCATTGAGGATTTGCTTTGTATCATGTTCTAACAATCTGTCAATAAAATTTCCAAACTGAACCGCCATTGAATCTCTAAAAAAACCTGGGGGTAAGTCATGAATTTGAACCCCACCAATCTGCATACACCAAAGGAATAGACATTGGGTTTTCATTCTCTTGAACCCGATGGAAAATCAGGAGATGGTTATTAAAAGTCCAAGGAGCACCAGTGATTACCGTAAAATATCTATCTCGTTGAAAAATTTGAAGAGAAAACATCTTTCCTCCAGATCCGATATTTGCACCCTTTCCAATAGATGCCAAATGTTTGCCAAAGTATTTCTCATTGCTGGAAAATGGACCACACTAGCTGTAAGGAGACTGCCCACCAAACAGAAATTATATGCAGAAAATTGTTCTTCTAATTCTTCTGGCAGAGAAAAGCCTCATCTTCCTCATTATTCAGATTCAAATCTGCAATATCGATTTCCATCACTTCCTGCAAATCAGCCCCTTTTACCACCACAGACCAGAAACAGAAATTCACGATCAAGAAAAGTAACGCAATCTATAACAAAGAAAATAGGAATAAAACTAAAACCCTAAAAAAAAACCGTGCCAAGAGCGGCAGAGAGAAACATGCCAAAATGACAGACATTATTTGTTTTAATATGAAAAGCTTAAGCGATTTAGTGGTGGATTTTATTTGAACTCTAAATACTACCAGCAAAGCTTCAACAATAAAAGAAAAATTGAACGTCCCTCTTGCGTTCTTATTTTCTATGGTTTGTTCTTTTTTTATTCTTCATTCATCTTCGTTTTTTTCAACCTTTTTTATTTATCCATTTAATTGTTTAATTATTAATTATTCTTTTTATTTTATTCGTTTATTTATTATTTCTGTATAGAGAATTATTTTATTTTCACACTTTTGTAAATCTGTATTTTATTTATTTATTCCAAATTTTTATGTGGTATTTATTTCAAGCTGTTTTATTTTATTATTTTTGATATTACTTATTTTAAATAGCTTTATTTTGATTAAGTTTTTTTATATTATTACTTCAAATTATCTTATATATCATTCATTTTTCTTATTGTTTTATATAACGATTATTTTAAAATGGTTTTAGTTTATATCATTTTAAACTGTTTTATATTATCTATTTTGAGTTTTTGTATATTTTTTTATTTTAAACTTATACGTATCTTTTTAGGATTTGTCACATATCATTTTCTTTAAGTCATTTTGTATATTATTTATTTAGATTGATATATGTGTATATATATATTGTTTTATATATTACTTATTTAAACTTACTTCTTATATAATATTTATTTTAAAATTCATTTATATATTACTATTTCATATATTATTTATTTTTATCTTTTTCTTTTGGATTTATTTCAAACTTTTACATATATTACCTACTTTAAAATTTTTATACATGAATTTATTTTTAAATTGGTTTTTATTGTCGATTTCAAAATTCTTTTCTTTCACATTATTTGTTTTAACATTGTCCATTATTATTTGAAAGCTTGGTACATTTTCTTTTTTTTTATTTGTTTTTAGATTTGTTATTTTTTTTAAAAAAGAATTCATTAATCTTTATTTATTAATGTGGCCAAAATACCTTCATATTTCAAAATCCATGATTTTTTAAATTTAAAAATAAGGCAATATTCGATATTTGGGAGTTTTGAGAAAATCGTGCCCTAACTTACTGGGTTTCGATTTTTCTCATTAAGTCCAATTGATTGAGTACCCTTTTTGAAATTAAAACATATGAATTTTTAAATAAAAAACCTATTCTCGGGAATTTAAGATGTTGTGTCCTAACTCACTGGATGCGACGTTTTGTCATCTCGAGGCAATGATTTCTAAAAAGCAAAGGATATTCGGTGTTTGAAAAATTCGAAAGATCGTGCTGTAACTTACTGAGTTTCGATTTTTCTTTTAAAATCCAAATAATTGAATGTCCATTTAAGATTGAAGGACATAAGTTTTAAAAATCAAAAGGATCGAGTTTTAAAATCTTTTCAAATTTTTGACATTAGGACATTAATTAATCAATTAGGTACCAATTTTTGGGTGTTACGAGGGTGCTAATCCTTCCCTCGTGTAATCGACTCGAGCCTCTTTTTCTCGAATTTTGTAGACCAAAATCATTATTTTAATAAATCAAAATGTTTTTTAAATGATCAATTTCAAGGTGACCCGATCGCACCTTGAAAAAAGATTGGTGGCGATTCCATTTTCGTTTTTAAAGTCGATCCCCATTTTTTCAAAAAGAAAAAGAAGATGGTTTCGACATGTATCTTAGTGTTTTGATATTGCATGGATTGTATGATTGATTCTATGAGCATATTGGATGAAGTTCCGACAAGAGAGAAATCCCAGTTGAACCTTAGGAATATATTAGGATACAAGTGACATGTCACTAGGAACACATGTTGTAACAACCCGTTTTTAGTTAAATCAGAAAAGTGGTTTCAGAACAAAAAATCTAAAGTCAAAATATTTATTTTATTATTTTATTAAAGTTTACAGCATGATAGAATTATTGTGTTAAAGTTTCGTAAAAAAATTTTACTGTTTGAATGGTATTTGATAAAAAGGACTATATCTCGTAAAATGCAAAAGTGTTAATCTATTAGTTAAAGGTGTCAAATAGCTTTGGATTTTAAACGTGATGACCTTAAATGGTAATTAAACCATTTGAAACATCAGTGGACATATATGGACACATTTTAGGTGTTTTAAATGATTTATATTAAAGGTTAAATTATTAATTTGGTTAATTAAATAAGTAAAATAACAAAACCACAAAGTGGTCATCTTTTTTCTAATCATTCATCCACCAAAAATTAAATAGAAGAAGAAGCTATGGGAATGAGCTAGGGTTCAACCATTTCAAGCTGTAATTGGTGAGTAAATTTTGCTCGATTTTTAATGATTTTTACGTTTTTGAGATCGTTGCTTCGTATTCTAGCTAGCCCGTACCCTAGATTCTGAAACTATTAAAGATTTATCATGTTGCCATTGTTGAATGCCTGAGTAATTTGATGGTTGATGATGGATTTTGAATAATTGTTGATAGTTAAACTGGTTTTGTAAAGTGATTTTTGACAAAAATGTCAAAAAGGGGTTAATTTGTGAAAATGTAAAATTTTGTGGTTAAAAGTGTGAATAAATTAAAAATATGGGCTGCTAGTAACATGTATAGTATTCGGTTAGCATGAATTTGTATTAAATTGAATGAATTATGATTTTATATAATAATGACTAAATTGCAAAAATGTGAAATAATAGGGGTAAAAATATAATTTTGCCAAAATGTGTAAATTGTGCTAAATTGAATGAAATGATGATTAAATAAGCAAAATTTGATATTATATAGATTGAGATAAACGAGATTTGGATCTAGAACGGGGGAAAACAAAGTATTGGATTAGTTGACCTAATTTGTCGTTATAGCGAACAAGGTAAGTTCGTAATTAGAATTGAACTTTTATATATTTGTAAATATTTGAAATGAATGTATGTAAATGAGTAAATGATCTACTTGAAATTCAAATGTTTTATTGATATAGTCTGATGGTTACCGAACCCCATTTGAACCGTAGTAATTCGTAGGATATGAGTGACATGTCACTAGGTTTACCGTTTAGGTTGAGATCCTGCATGTGTTGCAGAATCACCGCAACTCGTATGAGCTTACCGATGTACCAGCTCGTAAGAGCTTACTATTCTCAGCTTGTCAGAGCTTACCGTTTTAGCTCAATAGAGCTTACTGTCCATCAGCTTAGGAGGAGCTTATTGATCATAGCTCGAAAGAGCAAAAATGATAATGAATTAATGGACTGCTGATTTATATGTTATGTATATCACCCGAGTATCCCTTGATATTCTAATAGGTTCAACGGGCATAAATTATGTTATTTGTTATGTGATAAAGCTATGTGTTTATACGGATGAATTACTGTTTATATGGATGAAGTACTATTTAAACATATGAATTACTGTTTATATGGATAAGTTACTGTTATCGAATGAATTATTGTTTATAAGATTGTGAGTGAAATATTACCAATGATGTACATTATATATAAATGTGATATGATACAATGTATTGAGTATTGAAATTGAGATAAAGGTTGATTATATGTAGTTATGAGACTAACATATTGATGAATGCTTGTGTATAGGCATTTGGCAAGTAAATTTGGTATATTTTGTTTAATTGTTTGATTACGTATAAATGTTAAGTTAAATTCTGAATTATATGGGCTTACTAAGCTATAAAGCTTACTTTGTTTTTTTCCCATGTTTTGTAGAGGTTCGATAGCTCGCTCGATTCGGATAAATTAGAGTTACGCATCGCACTATCCAATTTCCAATTGGTACCTTTGAACTTATGGATTTATGTAAATATGGCATGTATAGGATAGTTATAAAGATGATAGTTATGGTTACTTGAGATAGTGATTTTGGTACATGTTGGGGTATAAGTTAAAGCCATGTGATTTGGCTTAACTTGGTGTAATGTTTTGGTTGTGTATAAGTGTTCAAATATCGTATGTTTGGCAAGTAGTAAATGGAATGGTAATATGCAAATATTGTCTTGATATGTAATAGGCATATGAATGGGAAATGCATGATATTAATTAGGTATTTGAATACTATGTCGAATTGGTATAAAATGTGTATGAAATGTTGTAGATTGGCTACCTATTGGGTTATAAAATGTTGCAATTTATGCTTGTGCATGCATGTATAAATAGGGTGGCAAAATGACTTTGCAAATAGCCTATTTTTGTCCACACGGGCAGAGACACGAGCGTGTGTCTCGACCGTGTGCGACACACGGTCATGCTACATGGCCATGTGTCCCCTGGTGTTGAAATTAAAAATAAGTCAGTATGCTTCACACGGTCTCACACACGGGCGTGTGACTAGCCATATGGTACAAGTTAGTATACCCCCCTAATTGGCACACGGCCTAGTGCACGGGTGTGTGACTTGGCCGTGTTGCATAAGTCAGTATACCCTACAAGATTGGCACGGCCTAGCACACGGCCTGGCACACAGGTGTCTGTGGCCACTTCGAAGGGTACACAGGCTAGACACACGGGTGTGTGGTTGGCCGTGTAACCCAAGTCAGTATGTACCCCCTATGTTCACATGGCCGGTGACACGAACGTGTCTAGTGGCCATGTGAGACACACGGCCTGGCTACACAAGCGTGTGTCCTCTATATTGAGAAATTTTCAAAGTTTCGTGGAAGTTTTATAAGTTTTAAGGCCTTGTAGGCTATTGTAAGGGACAAATTGAATCATGATTGTATGAAATGATTGAATGCATGAGAAAAGTACGATTATATGTGTTATAAGTCTGGTAATGCTCCGTAACCCTATTTCGGCATTGAATACGAGTGAGGGGTGTTACACATGTAATTATGTGATTTATGTTTCCCGAATGCTGGTCATGTATGTCCTACTCATGGCTGGGTAAATCGGCATATATTACGGATACCTGACAGCTTGTGTGAGCAGCACCGCGTAGCTACGTCTCGACTGACAGCTTGTGTGAGCAGGCCCGAGGATAGCTCAAGAGCGAGCTTGTATGTGCTATGAGATTTGTGGTAGCATTGGCTACATAAGTGGCACTTATGTACAAAGATTTTCGTGTATCCGATAGTATTCCAAGTGGTTCAATGGGCATGTCAAAGATGAGAAAGTACGTGATTATGATATGAGTTGGTGTAGGTATGTATGAAAAACTCAATGGGAATAGATTCGATATATGATGATCTATTGGTAAGAATATGATTGAGTATGTTATGTTCATGAAGTTTTAATGACATTTATGTTGATTCATGTTATGTTATGCATATGATAAATGTATAATTAATGTTGTTTATTATTTGCATATGAACTTACTAAGCTGTATAGCTTACTCCCCTTTCTTCCTCTTATCTTATAGTGTCACCAAGCTAGCCAGGGATTTGAGATCGTCGGAGATCCATTCACACTATCAACCATTATTTTGGTATCGATGAATTCAACATTTTGAATTATGGCATTTATAGGGGACTTGGTCATTTTGTTATGTGTCATAATTGATTTGGCCAAATGTGTTGGCTTATGTTGGTTAGAAGTTCATTTTGTATAAGGCCATTTGAAATTGGCTAATATTGGTATAAGTATAATCATATGATGATGCCTTCCATGAATGAGGAAACTTGCATGATTTGAGTTGATAAGTTAAGTGATGTTTATGTATGTTAGATGTTAGCATGTGAATGATGTGTTGATGTCTTGGTTATGGATGATTTGATTGTATGTATAAGCTTGAATTGGTTCTATGCTATGTTATGTAGGTGTGTGCATTAAAGGGGTGGCAAATGGCTTGGTAAATAGCCTTATTTTGTCCACACGGGCAGACACACGGACGTGCGTCTAGGCCATGTGCGACACATGATCTGCCCCACGGGCATGTAGCTTAGCTGCGTGTCCCCTGCACCTTAATTGTTGCAAAATAGAATGTCTAGAATTGAGCACACGGGCAGAGATACGGGCGTGTGTCTCGAGCATGTGTGCTACACAGCCTTGAACACGGGCATGTGCCCCGGCCGTGTGAAGACTACACCTATTTTATGAAAAATTATGAAAATTAAATTGACCACAAGGCCTAGCACACGGGCGTGTGGCACAACCGTATGACACAAGTTAGAGAGCACCCTAATTTGAACACGACCTGTAACACGAGCGTGTCTTAGGGTCACACGGGCGTGTCCCTTGAACCACACGGGTGTGTGACCCTTGTAACATGAAATTTTTTCTAAGTTTTATAAAATTTTCTAAAGTTCTCGTTTAGTCCCGAACCACTTCTAAAGCATGTTTTGAGCCTCGTAGGCTCATATAAGGGACTTGATGGTTGAATATGAATGGTTTTAAGTTGGTGTGAATGCTTGTGTTATGAGTTCGGTAATACCTTAAGCCCTGTTTTGGCGCTGAATATGGGTAAGGGGTGTTACAGATTTTATCAAAAATTTATAAAATATTTTGCTCATATTTTTAAACCTTTGAATCAACTCTCTAAAAAAAGACACCTTTCACATTTGACCAAAGTTGTGTTAAAGCCTTTGAGGTAATCATCACCCCAAATTGGTCGGAACCTTTTATTATTATGTGTGATGTTAGTGACTATGTAGTAGGTGTAGTTCTGGGACAAAAGAGGAATAATATATTTGGGGCTATTTATTATGCTAGCAAAACACTAAATTCAACACAATGCAACTACACTACAATTGAGAAAAAGATGTTGGCAGTAGTGTTCGCTTGTGAAAAATTTTGGCCTTACTTAATGGCGAATCGAGTATATGTGTATATTGATCACTTTGCACTAAAATACGTTATGAGGAAAAAAGAAACAAAAGCCAAACTGATGAGAAGGGATTTATTACTTCAAGAATTTGATTTATGGATAATGGACAGGAAGGAGACTGAGAATCAAATTGCAGATCATTTATCAAGAATTGAAAAAAAATTACAAGAGAAGGATATTGAAGAAATTAATGAGACCTTTGCAAATAAATAATGATTCAGACTACAAATTAATCAATCAAGACTAGTAAGCATCTAACACCATGGTATGCAGATTATGTTAATAACATCGCAAGGGGGATCTTCCCAGCACAAGCATCTTGGCAACAGAAAAAGCAAATAGCCCATGAATAAAAAAAAATTACGTTTGGGAGGAACCATATTTTTTTTGACAATGTGCAGATCAATTAGTTTGATGATTTGTAGCAGAGGAAGAGATACAAGATATTTTTCAAGGTGTCACATATCTCCTTATGGAGGGCATTTTGGTGGAAAAAGGATAGCTTAAAAAGTACTACAATTGGGGTTTTATTGGCCAACAATGAATAGAGACGCTTATGAATTCGTATAAGGATGTGATAGGTGTCAGAGAATTGGGAATATATCTAAAAGGGATGAAATGCTGCAAACAAGGATAATCGAGGTTGAAGTGTTTGATGTTTGGGGTATTGATTTCATAGGACCTTTTCTAAGTTCTTTTAGGAATCAGTATATCCTCCTGGCTATAGATTATGTTTCAAAATGGGTCGAAGCTGTTACACTACCTACTAATGATACAAAATCAATTGTGAGATTCCTAAGGAAAAACATATTCACCAAGTTTGGTACACTACGAGCGCTGGTCTGTGATGAATGATCTCATTTCTATAGCAAGTAGTTCGAAGCATCATTTGCTAAGTACATCATAAGACATAGGATGACAACGACATATCACCCATAAGCTAATGGGTAAGCAAAAGTATCTAATAAAGTAGACTTTGGAGAAAACAATAAACCCAAGTTGAAAAGATTGGGCAGTCAAGCTAGACAATGCATTGTGGGCATATAGAAAAACATATAAGACTCCTTTAGGCATGTCCCCATATAAGTTAGTTTATGGCAAGAACTGTCACTTACCAATCGAATTGGAGAGGAAGGCATACTGGGTGATCAAAGAGTTAAATCTGGTTCCAGAATTAGCTAAAAAAGAAAGACTATTCCAACTACAAGAATTGAAAGAATTTCGATTTATGACTTACGAAAATACTAAAATGTATAAGGAGAGGAGTAGAATTCAACATGATGAAAATATTAGAAAGCATGAATTTGTGCCAGGAAAAAAAGTGCTGCTCTTCAACTCAAGGTTAAAATTATTCCCTGGAAAGCTTAAATCAAGATGGACAGGTCCATATACAATACATCAGGTAACTCCTTATGGTACAATAGAGTGAACCGGAAAAGGGGGTCAACCTTTTCTTTAATGGCCAAAGAGTAAAATATTATTTTGGAAAAACTATTAATACTGTAGTGGGTGAACACACCTTGTAGTGTAGTGCTCTTTGGAATTTCCAAGGAATCAATGGGAAACTAACAAACATGAAGAATGATAATGAAGAAGGTGACCCACGTATTGATTTTATGAAACAATGAGAAATTTGGTCGTCATGTCATGACATCACTCCAGAATGTCATGACAAGGAACAAAATTTTGATTCTAGAACTTGTCATCGATGTCGTGACATCACCTAAGGATGTCACGACACCACTACGTAACACAACAAAGTGTTAATCAAACATAAAGGCATTGGTCCCACCAACCACTTCAGAATACACTTGTACCCTTAGGGAATTTGAGCTAGTGATACGTTCTCGACCCCCAAGGTATTATAGAACTATCATAATATAATACACGCTTAGCGCTAGATCTCCAGCCTATCGAAACAAACCCTATAGCATGCCAACTATACCTATAAATCTATCTAACACTGTTAATAGGACATTATTCTTTATTAATCACTATTCTATCATATTAAAACATAAATGACATTATGATATCAACATCTGAACGTAGGTATACATTGATCATGTATTAAATCATTTTCAATATAGCTTGCATTGCAATATCACCATGTAATCATATATACTTAAATTTCAAACATATCCCAATAATATAAATTAATTGATCTGCCGTAATTTGGTGCAGTAGATTAAACTAATTATCACACTTTAGGAGCTTGAAAATAAACATTTTTAGTATGTTTGAATTATGTTTTCTTAAGTTTTTAATAAGTGAATAAAATGTACAAACTAAGACTTTTATTGACCTTAGGGGCCGAAAGAGGCCTAGGGGTGAGATAACGCACTTTGTGAGTGTGCAGGAGACCTTTAGAAGGCATACTAAACTGATATTGGTCGCTACATTGCAACACGGGATGTTCGATGTTGCAACATAGGGAGAAGAATGGATAAATCTCAAGATTGCCTTTTATGTGAAGGTGCCGCGACATACCCCTAAAGATAGCTCAAGAGGAGTATACTGACTGCCATGTCGCGACACAAGTCTTAGTATGTCATGACATCGAGTCTGGAATGGAAATTTAATACAAAACATGGATGTTTTGGTCTGCACAATTAAACTTAAAGCTCAAAAACGTCAACTAACCTAGGGTTAAGGTCGACAACCACTTAGAATCTATAAATGGGCTCCTTTGTCACATGTAAAAGACACCATTCACTTAGGCTAGAATTCTCCCTTGAAATTTAGTTTTAATTTTCTCTTTTCTTAGGTTTTAGTTTTATTTTGTTTTTTGTTTTCTTTCAAAGACCTGAATTATGAAGACAATCAACTTTTGTGGATTCACGTTTAATCTTAATACGATGAAGCTCTTTCGCAAACATTATATTGTTAATTTATTTGGTATGCTATCTATTTACGTTGATTTTATATTATCTATGGAAGCCATGAGGAAGCCATGAGAAAAAATCCTTCTATGGGGGATTAGCGAGTGGAGTTATGATTTGTTAACTATTTTGTATGGTTACTCAATGGATTAGCTGTTTGGAAAAAGAAGAACGTGAAACAAATCCTAGGCCTAACAATCCCGAGAAGTCATCAAGGTGTGAATTAACCCAAAATTGGTATGGCACATCTGTGAAGACCTCCATCCCAAACAAATCTGGACTGTGAGGTTGAAAGATAAGTAGTCCTTGTTGACTCATTATCTTAGTGGAAGATCGGAAGATCCTGCTAGGGTAGCGACTAGTTGATTGATAAGGAACCTGAAAAGACAGCTGATGGGGATTACCGAAGCGAACTAATCACCCATAATAAGATTTGATTTATTCTACTTCTCTATCTCTTGAATGTTTACCTTTTTATGTTTTTTATTTTTATTATTATAAAAATGCTAAAAATCCTTTATTTTATGTTTTCGTACTATAACTAATTTAAAGTACTAATTAGATATTTAATGTTTACCCAAGTAGAATAGATCCTAGATCTGTTTATGAATTTATTTACTTGTGACATTCATAATGTGACATCCTTAATCATTAGTGGATGATGGACTATGCATGTGTTAATTGTATACTTTGATGTAAGTGATAACTCTTGAAAAGAGTTATATTTCATTCCCTTAAACTTAGTTAATTACCTATACTTAAGTGATTTTGGTTGCATTTTAGAATATTGCATTGATATTTTTAGAGTATTGCATTAAAGAGCTTGGATTGGGCTTAAGTGCTATTACATGTTGCTTTTAATTGCCTATGAGAAGGACTTGCTTGATGGTTGATTGGTAGGTGCAAAGTGTAGGAAAATGAGCAAAGGGTTGCAAATGAGTAAAGGGTTGAAAATGAGTAAAGGGTTGAAGGTCTGCCATGACAAATTTTGGGTAGTTTGGCAACACAAATGCTATGGAAATACCTGGAAGATACCTATTCAGCACTTAATGCGTACCGTTCTCAGTCCCAGCTGTACTTGTACCAAAAAAATCCACCTGAAAAAGGGATAAAAGATTATGGGTTGATGGACCTACCCTAGAAGGTTAAACCTATAAAAGCCATAGGGGGAACCCTATTATATTGGGCAGTTTTTGGATTGAAAATAAAGGAGCATCTTTTGACAGAAAATGGGGGAAGGACCAGTAAGGAAAGCGATTGAAGAAGGAGAAAACGACTGCATCATCTTTAGCAGCTGTAAGACATTGCACTGTTGATGTTGAGAGCTGAATAGGTGAAAGCCATCATCTCAAATTTTCTCCTTTAATTCTTATCGCATTTCCTTTATAACTTAATTTTTATAGATGATGTTGGTTACTGCATTAAATTCAAACTCGATTTACCAACTATTAAGGCTTGGGATTACTTTGCTAAACACTTTAATTTCTATTAATGTTTAGAATTTAAGTTGGAATTATTTTGATGTTTTATTCAATGGTATTTCATACTTTATACAGACTATGTATTGATGAATATGCAGCAGGTTATTAAAGATAACTTAATCCCGATAGGGTTAGGTTAACTCGGTAGACATTGGATAATATGAATGAATGATAAATTATTTATCTGCAGCAACCGCTAAATATAGAGCTTTGCCTCATACGCAAGAAGGTAGAAAATATTAGTGGTAGCTGAACTCAAGTCTATAGATATATAGTACTTTAGGGGAGGTAACCCAAGGTTTTGCTCTCGAAAGAAGCAGACTGCTATAGAAACCTATTGAGTAGTAGAATCATCAAGAATTCGTTGTGGCATTAATAGTTAGAGAAGATATATGTAATAGTAATCACAACCATCCTAATCAATATTGCAGTTCTTTAATCATCTTTTATGTAATTACTGTGTCGTGACATTCTTGCTTCATTTTCTCGTTTTTTTTTGTACATTTTATACATCATCATTCTCTCATTTTGCCATTACATTCTCACTATTATTTTTCTTTCGCATTAATCAAGCTTATCTCTAATAACTCGACCAAATTATACCTATCTAATCCCCATAGAGATGATCTCACTCATCAATTTATTACTTGTTCAACGTGTATACTTGCACAATTTGCACATCACATTCATAAGCGACAAGTTTTTGGCGCCGTTGTCGGAGATTGAAAATTGGTGAAATTTGGTTTTGTTATTCTCTATTGTTTCATTAGTTTTAGCTAACTTGCCTGTATTTAATTTTTACAGGTTTTCCATCAATGAATGAGTAGAAGCATTCATGTTAATGAAGAGTATTCTTTTGACCCAGAGATCGAAAGAACTTTGTGAAGGAGGAGAAGAGAATTACGTAATATGGCTAGGGAAGGAAATGATCCTGGTCTGAATGATCCATTGATTCCAAATGGCCGCGAAGTTTATCTTCTTATTCATTGTGTTATAGATGATTGAGACAGACTAATTCGAGAGGATGTAGCTCCAATTTTAGATGACCTGAATCCTGGGATAGTAAGACCACACATATAAGCTCAGCATTTTGAGTTGAAACTGATAATGTTTCAAATGTTGCAAACAATTGGACAATTTTGGGGGGGGGTCGCCCACTAAAGATCCAAGACTAAATTTACAACTTTTTCTAGAGGTTTGTGACTTGTTTAGAAAATAATGTGTTCCTGATGATACTCTGCGGCTTAAACTGTTCTCGTACTCCTTGAGAGATTGTGCAAGAACACTGCCTAATGCTTTGTCGTCGGGAACAGTGGCATCATAGAATGACTTGTGCCAGAGGTTTTTCCTACTGTATAATCTACCAAACATGAATGCCAAGCTTAGAAATAACATCACATCTTTTCGGCTTACGAAGCTTGGGAAAGATTTAAGGAATTACTTAGAAAATGTCCCATGCATGGTTTCCAGCACTAGACTCAGATGAAGATGTTTTATAGTGGGCTGAATGAGCATACAAGGATGGTAGTCGATGCTTCTGCCAATGGTACTTTGTTGGATAAATCCTATGATAAAGCATATGAGATTTTAGAACGGATTGCCAACAATGGTTATCAATATCCTACCACGCGAGCTGGGACTGGCAAGAGAGCTGTTGGCACCATTAAGCTTGATGCAATCACTTCATTGATAGCCCAAGTATCCTTTTTAGCTAATATGATCAAGACAATGAAGAAACCAACTACAGTCTAGGAGATAAAATCAGTTAAGCTATCTGGTGTTTATTATTGTGAAGACCATGCGTTTGATGAATGCCCATCAAACCCAACATTTGTGTACTACATGAGTAATTTCAACTGAAATAACAATCCTTATTCTAACACCTACAATCCTGGGTGAAAGCAACATCCAAAATTTTGTTGGAATAACCAAGGTGCTGGGAATTCAAACAATATTGTTAGATAGAATGCTAAAAGGGCATCACTTGGTTATAATCAACCCATGTCGCAGCAAACTGTCCAACAAGGTCAGGCATCAGCTTCATCATCATCATCTATTGAATCCTTGCTGAAAGAATATATGGCCAAGAATGATGTCATGATATAGAGTCAAGCTACATCACTTCGAGCTCTTGAGAATCAAGTGGGGTAGATTGGTAAATGCTTTAAATTCAAGACGACAAGGAACTTTGCCAAGTGATACTGAGAATTTGATATCACAATCGAAAGATCATTGTAAGGCAATCACTCTCAGAAGTGGGACTTAGTTGAATGAAAATTTTAAAGATGCAACTACAAAAGAGGACAAATCAGGTCTCATCCATGGAAAGAATTTAGAACAATCTAAACGAAACACTGGAATTGAAAAGGCTAAACAAAAGACTGTTGCAGTAGAATTAGATCGTGTTGCCAATAAAAATGTTACAACAAAAAAATATCAGCAACTTGAAGGATGGCCACCTCTACCTTTTCCTTAGCGATTTCATAACTATAAACAAGATGCCCAGTTCAAAAGATTTCTAAATGTCCTGAAACAACTCCATATCAACATACCATTGGTAGAAGATTTGGAGCAAATGCCCAATTATGTGAAATTCATGAAAGATATATAGTTAAAGAAGAGAAGATTGAGAGAATGTGAAACTATTGCGCTCATAGAGGGGTGTACGACGACGTTGAAGAATAAATTGCCTCCAAAGTTGAAGGATCCAAGGAGTTTTACTATCCCATATTCAATTGGAAATCATTATGTTGGCAAGACATTGTGTGATTTAGGAGCGGGGATCAATTTAATGCCTATGTCTATCCTTAGGAAGTTGGGAATAGGAAAAGCAAGACCTACTACGGTCACGTTGCAACTAGCTATTCGATCCTAGGCACATACGAAAGGTAAAATTGAAGACATGCTGGTAAGAGTAGATCAGTTTATTTTTCCTGTCAATTTCATTATTTTAGAATGTAAAGCTGATAAAGATGTGCTGATTATTCTTGAAAGACCTTTTCTTGCTACAAGCAGAACTTTGATTGAAGTGTAAAAAGGTGAATTGACCATGAGAATGAATGATCAACAGATCACCTTTAATGTATTCAATAACCCTAAAATGTGCTTATAGGAATGAAGAGTGCCACGCCATTGGTTTGATAGAAATAGTAGTGCAAGAAGAGTTTGAAAAATTTTGCCACAACAATTCTGATAGTGATACAGATTCACTTGAGCTAAATGAAATAGACTTTTGAAGAATTCAATGAACTCATGGAGGCAAAGCATAGGGTGGATAGAACAGAGAGAAAGTTTGAGTCCTTGGATTTATTGGCTTGCACTTTTAATCCTCTTAAACCATCTATAGAGGAACCTCTTACACTAGAATTAAAACCTTTGCCATTGCATTTACAATATGCTTACTTGGGAGGCAACAACACCATTTCAGTAGTTATTTATGCAAGTTGACACCCCATCAAGAGGCCAGGTTGTTGGAAGTTCTTCGACGATCTAAGAAGGCATTAGGATGGACAATTATCGACATTAAGGGAATCACCCCTGCTTTATGCATGCATAATACTTTATTGGAAGATTGCCATGGAAACTCTATTGAACAGTAGAGAAGGTTGAATCCCATCATGAAGGAAGTTTTTAAGAAGGAGACTATCAAGTAGCTCGATGCTTGTATTTCCTATCCTATCTTTGACAGTTCTTGAGTGAGCCTTGTACAATGTGTGCCCAAGAAAGTAAGTATCACAGTGGTCAACAATGATAACAATGAGCTCATACCAACTTACACTATCATGAGATGGAGACTGTGCATGGATTATCACAAGCTCAATAAGGTAACTAGGAAGGACCACTTTCCCTTACTGTTTATTGATCAAATGTCGGACATATTTGTTGGGAAGGCATTTTACTGTTTCTTGGATGAATATTTAGGGTATAATCAGATGGCTATAGCTCCCAGTGTCCAAGAGAAGATAACTTTCACTTGTCCATATGGTACTTTTACGTTTAGATGAATGTCATTCAGGTTATGTAATGCCTCGAAAACATTTCAGCGTTGTATGATGGCAATATTCTCTGATGTGGTGGAAAACTTTCTCGAAGTCTTTATGGATGATTTCTCTATCTTTGGCAATAACATTTAGGGTTGTTTGAAAAATCTAAAATTGGTTCTTTGCCGCTGTGAAGAAACAAATATTGTCTTGAATTGGGAAAAATGCCATTCATGGTCGGTAAAGGCATTGTTATGGAGCATAAAGTATTGTAATAAGAGATTGAAGTTGACAAATCAAAAATTGAGGTAATAGAAAAGTTGTTGCCTCCTACTAGTGTCCAGGGTATGAAGAGTTTTTTAGGCCATGCGGGTTTTTATAGAAGATTCATTAAGGATTTCTCGAAGATATCTAAACCCTTATGCTTCATGCTGGAGAAAAATAGACTTTTCAATTTTGATGAACCTTGTTTGATAGATTTTGAGGAATTGAAGAAATAACTAGTAGCAGCACCACTTATAATAGCTCCGGAGTGGACATTGCCTTTCGAACTCATATGTGATGCCAGTGATTATGCTGTGGGAGCAGTGTTGGGGAAAAGGAAAGAAAAGGCATTTTATGCAATGTATTATGCAAGTAGGACCCTAACGTATACACAGCTTAACTACACCACCACTAAAAAAGAGTTATTAGCTGTAGTATTCGCGTCCGACAAATTCTGATCTTATTTAGTTGGTACCAAGGTCATTGTCTACACATACCACTCTACTATTAAGTATTTTGTAACCAAGAAAGATGGCAAGCTGCGATTGATTCGGTGGATAATCTTGCTTCAAGAGTTTTGTTTATACATTTGAGATAGAAAGGGGATTGAAAATCAAGTGGTTGATCACTTGTTAAGATTAGAAGCTGGAAATGAAGATGACAAGTCAAACTTATTAAGGAAGACTTCTCAGACGAGCAACTGTTAGTTGCCATGGCATTACCTTCGTATGTCGATATAGTGAACTTCCTAGTAAGTGGTTTGGTGCCACCTGATCTCAACAGCCAAAGATGATGAAAATTCCTTCATGATGCTAGGCATTATTAATGGGATGAACCCTTCTTATTCAAGCATTTTGCTAATTAGATAATTAGGAAGTGTGTCCCTGATGGAGAAATATATAACATACTGCAACATTGTTATTCAGCTCCTTACAGAGGACACTTTGGAGGAATGAGAACTGCTGCCAGGGTACTCCAATCTGGTTTCTATCGGCCAAATCTGTTTAAGAATACCCATGAATTTTATAAGTCATGCGATCATTTTTAGAAGACAGGCAATCTATCTAGGAGATACGAAATGTTGCTGCAAAAATCTTGGAGATTGAGTTGTTTGATGTTTGGGAATAGACTTTATGGGTCCATTTCCACCCTCACTGGGCAACCTATACATACTCGTGGCAGTGGATTTTGTCTCTAAGTGGGTCGAAGTTGTTACTCTCCCTACTAATGATGCAAAGTCAGTGATAAAGTTCTTGCACAAGAACATCTTCACAAGGTTTGGAACACCACGAGCCATTATCAGTGATGAAGGATATCATTTTGATTGCAAGCTAGTGGCTAATACCTTGCAAAAATATGGAGTGAAACATAAGATTGCCACGGCATATAACCCCCCCAAAAAATGGACAAGCTGAGATTTTTAACAAAAAAATTAAACAGATTCTAGAAAAAGTGGTGAACCCAACTCGAAAGGATTAGTCCTTTAGAATGGATGAAACTTTGTGGGCTTATTGTACTGCATTTAAAACACCATTGGGGATGTCACCTTTTAAGCTTGTCTATGGAAAGCCATGTCACCTACCTGTTGAGTTGGAGCACGAGGCATTTTCGGCCTCTAAAAAGTTGAATATAGATTGGATCGCTGCTTGACATAAAAGGTTGTTAGAGCATGAACAAAATGGAGGAATTTTGGGCACAAGCATATGAAAATGCTAAATTGTACAAGGAGACGACCAAGTGCTGGCATGATAAGAGGATTATGCCATGAAAATTTGAACCAGAACAACAGGTGTTGTTGTTCAACTCTAGGCTCAAATTGTTCCCTAGCAAATTAAAATCTCCTTGGTCAGGTCCCTTTGAAGTAGCACAAGTATTTCCTCATTGAGCTGTTTATGTCAAAGATAGTAAGAACGGGATAATTTTTAAGGTTAATGATTAACGTTTAAAGCACTACTGGGTGTTTATGTGGATCGAGACAAACAATCCATTGACCTCCGTGATGTGTAACCTAAGCATCTTGATAAAATTTTCATTTTATTTTTGCTATTTTTAAGTTTCTCCTACTTCTTTCATTTAACTTGTTTAATAATTTTAGTTTATTTTATAGTGCATGTATTTCTGTTTGATTGACGGCAGTTGAGAGGTTGGGCCCCATATGCAACAATTTGGCCCAACGAAAAATTTTCCCACCCATGTAGCATCAAATTTTCTATTTCCCTCCAATTCCAAATATCCAATTACCCATGTTAGGCCATAATTACCGCCCATCCAATCACCAACGTCACACCCCCGATTACCACTTACATTGCTATCGTTACCTCTACCTTTGCCCTAATCCCCTCATTTTTTCCTCACAGTTACCCTAACTCTTTTATCTCTCAAAGATACTTGTGCCTCTTCAGCAACTAATTTTTTTCCTTTTCTCTTTTAAATCGACGTTTTCCCTACACCTTATCAATGGCTAGATGATTTACAACCCAGGCAGCTGCTGTGCCACCAAGAACGTTCTTCATGCTGCGACAGAAGAGACATATAAAATTAATATATCCAATAGGCCATTTTGCCTCGAAAAAGGTTTTTTTCCAAAGATGAACCTTTTATGGGGTATGACGCTTCCATATCTTTTGTGGTCGAAAAACATGGTTGGTAAATCTTTTGCTTGTATCCTAAAGATGTTTTGACTAAGCTTGCTTGTGAGTTTTACACTCACATCTCTTCACCCAATAACGCTTTCATATATGTTCGAGGAGCGTCAGTGTTGTTTGATGAGGATAGTATCAACGCTTAATATAGGCTCTCAGATGTACATGACGAGCATTTTCAATTCACTGCAATCGTCACTTTTGAAGGGTTGAATCAGGTTTTCAAGACCTTTGTGTTGAAGGAACTCGGTGGACAGTATCTAGTAAGACTGTTACACATTTAAAAGGGCATCCGTAAAGCCTAGTTACAAAGTTTGGTATCATTTCTTAAAGACACAGTTAATCCCTTCTACTCATAACTCTACTGTCTCAAAGGAGCAGATGTTGCTGCTCCACTCCGTCATGATGAGTAGAAGGATTAATGTGGGAAAAATCATCTTCAATGAAGTCCACTGATGTAAGCAAAAAAATGTAGGGAGTCTCAACTTTCAATCTCTAATCACTACATTTTGCCACCACATCAATGTCCAAGTCTAGCCTAATGAGGATATTACCCCAAATAAATGGGCAATCATAAAGATTATTGTAGCCAAGATTTCTAGAGAGGCCTTGTCGCAGCAACAACCACTTGGCTCAGCTTCTACATCCTCTACACCAACGTTTTCCATTGCAACCATTTCTACTTCCAACAGCCTATTTGAGTAGTAAGTGGTCAACTCATTTGAGAGGTTGCAGAAGAAGCTCCAGCTTTTCGAGACTCAGTAACTTCAAATTACTGCAGACTTAGAAAACGCGCAAGAACGAATGGTCATTTTCTGGGCCTATATGAAGAAAGGAGATGCTACCATGAAGAGGTCCCTTCAAAGGAATATCACCAAGCCCATGCATGCATTCCTTGAATTTCCTAAGGAACTACAGGCATTTTTCGAAGAAGGGATGGTCGACGCAGAGCCTGGAATCACCAACCCTGCTACTGAAGAGAAAGAAACCAAATCCCTTGACGAAGACACGAAAAAGACTGAATTAGTCCACATAGAGACCGATGAAGAGGGGACTCAAGAAGTAAACCCTACACTGACACCACAAAAGGATAGTACTGTAGTTGTCCCAGCTACATCTACCGAACCAATAACTAAACAAGACCACGAAATCAATCGTCTCATTGATGAGATCACTAAGTTGGACAACGAAGAGGAGGACATGCCATTTGAATCACTAAAAATGGAAATGTGTTATAAGCATTTGTCATGTAAGTCCACTTGTCGAAATTGAAGCAATGATAATCCAACTCCAAGCCAGGGGAGTTCTTTTCCCCTTTATTTTATTGCATCAAAACATCCATAGTTTTACCATGACATTCTAAGTGTAAATATATTCTTGCATTCATGATTCATGTCTATGCATACATTCAGGACAATGCATCCCTTAGGTTTGGGGATATGTTGAGCATTTAGGATGCATTAGATATTTAGTTGAGCATGTTCATTTTGCCATGACACGTAAATGCCAATGATTGTTTAGATTATTATGAGTGTAATATTTATCTATGATGTTCGATAAGGTGATTAATTCTTCAATAAATCTAGAAAAATATGACAATGGATTAGGTGAATTTAGCTTAGGACAGTTTGCCTGAGAATTGACCCCTAAAGATGAGATGTCCTAACTTCAATTACAATTGGTCTATAGTAAGTTCTTTTAATAAAATTAGAGATTTTTGTATATAAGCTCAGTAAAATGGCAATACTCAATAATGAATAAAATGACGAATTTTAAGAAAAATCAAAGAAATGCCATAAAACATTCCAATGCTTAGAATTTCCAAATAAGTCAACAACACTTTGTTTGTTCCATTGTGTTGTTGATTATAAAAAGCAAGTTTAGGCAAGAGTGTGTAATAAAGAAAAACTAGTTTAGGGGCACTCCAATGTAGTAATACGCTGAATAGCTATGGAGGTAGTTGTCTGCTCCATCCATCTTCTAAGTCAAAAACTTATCTTCATGAGTGAGTTCTATTCAAATCGTGACATGATTAAGTACCTGACTATTCAGTGTATGCTCTATTGTGATTGTTGAGTCAAAGAATTGTGTGACGAGCTGAGCCCTCTATTCTAAAAAAGGGGGGCAAAATGAGTTTAGATGAAAGATGAACTAGGTAAATTAGGAGATATTTGCTATAGTCAAATTGAATACAGGAGTATGTAGGATTTTTGTTCTTAGGGCAATATTTTCTGCACTGCCTTTGCTAAATAAACTTATGAAACTTGAATAAAATTTTTAGACATAGAAGATTGCTGAGAACTAAAATACAAAATGCTATCCATATGGTTTGGCAATACAAAAGTGGTTATGTGGCCATGGCAATTCTTGCATTCATGCATTCATGAATACTTTGCTTGAGGGCAAGCAATAACTCAAGTTTGGGGGTGTGACAACTCTTGAAAAGAGTTATATTTCATGCCCTTAGGCTTAGTTAATTGCTTGTCCTTAATTGATTTTAGTTGCATTTTCAGATATTGCATTAATATTTTAAAGCATTGCATTAAAGAGCTTGGATTGGGCTTAAGTGCTATTATATGTTGCTTTTAATTGCCTGTAGTTAAAGACGATGTTAGTTACTGCATTAAACTCGAACTCGATTTACCCAGCTATTAAGGCTGAAGATTACTTTGCTAAACCCTTTAATTTCTATTAATGTTTAGAATTTAAGTTGGAACTATTCTGATGTTTTATTCAATAGTATTTTATGCTTTATATAGACTGTGTATTGACGAATATGCAGTAGGTTATGTAACACCCCCAGACCCGGCCTAGAAGTTTAAACCGAATCCCGGATGTCACATTGATCACCGAAGTGATTGTAGGTAAATTTTTACAAAACCGACATGTCAAACCAAAACATTTAGTCTTTTAAAATACAAACAGTAATACAATTGAGATATTATTCATCAGCGGAGTAAAACTAAAAAATTGAAACGAGATTTGTACCACATTCTATAAATTCTTACATTTCAAAATTGAAATATCAATTAGAAACTGAAAATACAAACTGAAAATTTATTCTACTCCGAGACTGCCTGAGACCTCCGCATACCAAGTCCAACGTCAAAATTCTAAAATGTACCTGCAAAGGAAACACTAAGAAGGGGTGAGCTACTCGAGCTCAGTGTGAGTCCGAATCAAGAGTAAAAGTAGAATCACATAACTTAAATTAGCTTGTAACAAACTTACAGACATAAGCAGAAACAAATACCAAACAAGGGCCTAACACCCTCGCACACAATCGAAATAGAGCACACCAAGTACACAGAACACTTACACACGAGTTACTCAGGCAAACAGAACACAAACAGATATTCTTGCACCTAGTACACACAAAAATATGCATATGAAATGCAGTCAGAAAATATAACCCACCCATCTAGCCAATTCACCTCTCCATTCCCCGATCACACTTCATAAGAACTGTTAAAGCTCATCCAACCAATCACACCAATTAGGACCTTGGAAGGCCTATCCAACCTTACACACCACATATGTGGACTAAGCCACTCAGATAATAATACACAATAGAGCTAGCATATATGCTATACTGTGCAATGCATGATGAGATTGCTTTGACAAAGCGAGTCACGATTTAAATTGCGGATCGGATAACGGTATGATGCAGAAGAGTGATGTACGCATCTTGTCTGATGCAATACGGTAATCCGCTGTACTAACATGTTGTAGTTAAACTACCAGATCAGATAGTAGTTCTCGACAAAGCTGGCGCATGAGCAGTACAGTGCGATAAATCACTGTACGTGTAAATTTGCAGTTAAATTGCTAGATCAGAATAGATACAATCTTCTTTCTCTTCACAACCGAACCCAAAATACCTTATGCAAATGCATGAATGCATTCAAGCTCACATAACAGAGACACATTAATAGACAGTCAGTCAGAACAGTTATGTAGCACACTCCACAGTCCAGATTCAAAATCATACGTCACACGCAATCATCACAGATATCGAGTCTTGAATACCCTCACTACACTTAGCTAAGGGTCAGAGCACACACACAAACATATTTAGGTTAGAAATGCACACATAACCAATATAAGTGTCTTAAAACCACATGCCCGTGTGCTCTGGCCGTGTGGTAATGCTTAGGCCGTGTGGGAGATCAAAAGCCCGCGTGAGGGGGGCACACGGCCGTGTGATAGAGGCACATGCCCTTGTGAAGAGAGAGGCACACGGCCGTGTGACTGAAGCACACGCCCGGGTGGACTAGGGACACAGCCGTGGGAACAGGCCATGCAACTCTCTGCCCATTCGCACTTACAGGGCTGACATGACCGTGTGAGGGTCTCACACTCCCGTGTACCCACTAGACACGGCTGTGTGTCTGAAACACACACGCCCGTTTGGGATCCCTGATCCCCAAATTATCCACACGGCCATGTGGCCAGGCCATGTGGCATCGAATCACTCAAACCCTAATCCCTAAAATCACATGCCCGTGTGCCTGAGAGACACGACCGTGTGAGAAGCGATAAAATTTCCACATCGGCCACATGGCCGCTTGGTACCCAAATCAGCCCAAAAACCCTAATTCCCAAAAGCACACGGTCGTGTGAACTAGCACACGCCCGTGTAGAAAGCCCAGTGGCCCCGACACCACTTCAGAACAAGCCAGAAACGCCGTTTCAGCCATCTAACAAACCCAACCTTTGAAATGATAGAAGGAGGTTGGGATATGTTGCATTTCCCAAATCTTTTCCAGCAACTAACACCCAAAATTGATAGTTTAGAGCACAATTGAGAATTTTTGAAATGTGTAACACCCCAAACCCGGCTCAGACGTAATCGCCGAATCTGGAAATGTCACATCAAAGGCACAATTTAAAACAATTTTGCTAAGTTAAAGTTTAAGGCTGAAAAGCCCAAAAATCCTTGACCATCTTGTTAAGTAATGATAAAAGCCCATTTTATAGCTTTAAGTATTTTGGAAACCAAGTTTAAGAATAAGAAATTTACTTAAGTTTAATCATTAAGTAAACAATTAAAACATCAAAACCCAAAATTTAAAATCAAATCAAAGTACAAGGCCTTATTACATCCAACGAAAGTAAAGCAACAAAAACCACGTCCTTTGAAACAAATAAATAAAAATAAAAATTTAAACATCTTGTAGTGTGGCCATCTCCGAGTCCTCTCCCACGTCGCGCCGTTTACTGAGGATTACCTGAAACATTAAATAAAGGGTGTGAGTTTCGAAACTTAGTGTGTACAACCCTTGGCAATCAAATCAACATACAAATATTCACATTGGGCCTAAGCCCTATCGAAATCGGTGGTCTTGGGCCTTAGCCCACAATGATCTCATATCATATCATATCATATCATATCATATCATATCATACGCAAGACAAAGTAATGCAAAACCCTCCCAAAAATCCATCCGATACACAAACCATTTCCCTTCCAACCCTACACACCTGTGGGGATTTCTAAATCGACCCATCCATCCTCTACACATCAAAGGTAGCACTCACAGTGGCACCACCCAACGTTGCTGCAAAGCTGCTAATCATATAATGGGCTTAAAGCCACCGGTGGATCCACGGTCGTCAAGCGACTATGCGATCCTCAAATCTTCCTCCGTACCATAATTCCCACCCATATGCATCCTAATCAAAATATCATATGAATGCAACATGCACATGAGTAACACCCACAAAACTCATACTCATCACATAGGGTTATTTTCATCATTTCACAACCCAAGGGTATTTCTGTAAATCTACTCTGTAGGGGTACTTAGGTAATTTTGCAAAACAGAGGTACTTTGGGAATTTTGTAAATCAGGGATGTTTTGGTAATTCTACAACCTAAGGGTATTTTGGTTAATTTCAAATCAGGGGTATTTTACTAATTTTACAAATCTAAGGGTATTTTGGTAATTTACAAATCTTAAGGGTATTTTGGTAATTTACAAATCTAAGGGTATTTTGGAAATTCACAGATTAGGGGTATTTTGGTCCCTCTCGGGTTTTAGTTATGAACTTCGGCCTATTAACAAGTCCTTACGGTCAAAGTGAACAGACACTATGCACCAGGTAGGATTCTAGAGAAGAGGAGGTGGGCCATTAGGACCGCTTAAGTACCAAGCTCTCCCTAAATCCAATCCTAGACATGCATATGTCTGTTGCCACACTCTAACCCAGCGACTTGTCTACGGACATGTTTAATTATTAAATTAAGTTTTATGCGATTTAAGAGTTGTTCAGAACTAGGCCTAAAGCCCATCAAACCCTAGCATACTTTTCTACGTCCCCATAAAGCCCATAAAGCCCATATCACATCCTTACGACCCATTAGGCCCAAATCTCATCCATATCACCTATTAGGCCCAAAACAATTCCAGATCATGTAACATGCATGCCTAACCCAATTCATATAACCAAATTAATCCATTTCATCAAACTTAGCCTCAGGGCCCACTGGGCCCATTTAGCCACTTTCGGCTTTTTGGCTTTTTGGCATTGCCGAGTTTGTGTGTGCATAGTGTTTGTACATACCTGGTTACTGCGACGTGCTATACTATCCTTACCCTCGAACCTACAACCAACCAACCTTCAATCAATCACTAAATCAAAACATTTACCAAAAGCCGAAGCCTTACCGCAACCTTATCGTGTGCCACCGGGTTCTAGTAGCCTTTCCTTAGCTACTAATCAGGAGTATCCCCTAGATCCGCACTCACACATACACCATCAAAATTCAAGTGACTCATAATCCACACAAGTCACCTATAGATCATACACACATTTGACCATTCTGTAACACTCCAAACCCGGTCTATGCGTTAAGGCCAGATTTGACATGTCACAGGAAATAAATATACTTTAAGTCTTTTTAAAAAATTTAAGTAAAACAGATTTCAAAATTTAGACGAAGTATTTATTGAATAATAGATTTGATTCATAAATAGACAATTTGAGATGTAAGATCTTATAAACCGAAACTTTGAAAATATTGTTAATAGTTCGAGAAGATTTAAAAGAATTTGAAAATAATTTTGGAAAAGTTTTGATGAAAATTTTAAGAGAAAATTTTTCGAGTTAAAAATATATTTATGAAAGTTTATTATGAAACCCTTTTTGTATATCCATTTGAGAAAGATGTTTATTTAAGTTTTTAGAAAAATCTCAATTTGAAGTACTTAGAGCAAATTATAAATCCGTCAAACATAAAACAAAAAATAAAAAATTAATCCAGAGGCCTTATTACAACTTAACTCAAAATAGTAAAGTAATTAAAAGTACTAAAAGAAATCCAAATTCCAAATTATACCGTATTTGTAGTATGGCCTCCACCGAGTCATCCATGGCCCAAGTCTCCATCACTGATCATTACCTAAAAGGGGTAAGGAAAAACGGGGTGAGTTACTAGAACTCAGTGTGTAACCCACTTACTGTTGTCCACTGGGCCAAAATCCCATTAAACAATAATTTGGGCCTAAGCCCATTTACAATAATAATGTATCAATTATATCATGTGTATGAAATGCAATTCCCAAACCAAACCTAGTAATCCATCCGCTACACACCACCCGTACCAACCAACACACCTGTGGGGATCAAGTCAACCCACCACGCCAACACACCAATCACAGGCATTAAGCCATTTATAACAATTATAATTGTGGACAAGCCACCAAAATAACAGAATTTACGTGGCATTGCCACTATATAGATTTGTGGCAGAGCCACCAAAATTATGTGGCAGAGCCACCAGAACTTCTCTTCAATATTATCCCATCCCATGCAAATCATGCATATAATGCATAACAAATCACAATATAACAACAGTAATTTATTCGGATATTTATTATAAAAAATATGGCCTATTATAACAAATTATCAAATAGGCCTATATAGCAAAACATCAAATTGGCCCATTTAGCAAATTATCAGATCGGCCCATATAGCAAATTATCAGATCGGCCCATATAGCAAATTATCAGATCGGCCCATATAGCAAATATATTGATTTGGCCCATTAAGGGCATTTTCGTAATCTTTCATGGTGTTAATATTGATTTTGTCAATTTTATCAAAATAATGAGATCTAAGCCAATTTTTTCGATTTCACCATAATACGATTTTAATCAAGCGATATACTACCAATATGATATTAATCTTTAACCCACGGAATACGGTGTGAGATTACACACCTGATTATGGTAAGCACTAAGCTTTCTTGATCGTCAACACATAAAATATAATAACGCCTGATTAGTCGACATACGCGATTTATTAATCAACACTAAAATGAACAATCTCCGGTGCTTACCCTTGGAATCGTGAATGACCACGGTTTGTCGATTTTCCCTGGTTAACGGTCCACAACTCGATGGAAAATCCCAAATCACTGATGCCTCAAAATTGTGAATGACCTCGAATAGTCGATTCTCACCGGATGAGGGTCCACAACCCAGTGGAAAGTCCCGGATTGCCTATACCGCCCTTCGCTTGAATTTAGGAGTAGAGATCGCTAATCCGCTCCTTTTGAGATCTCCACTCGACTTTCCTTTCGAATCGATACCACAAGCCTCCATTCGATTAGATCTTATATAGATTGATATTACGATGAAATATGGATTGACAAAGGGTAATGATCGGCTTACCACTAATTCTGAGTGATCAACGGTTGGATAGATCGAGCGATTTAATCCCTATAATTGTAATCGATTAATCATCACTATCCAATAACATCTTAACGAATAAAGAATGATTTTATAGAATCTTCGAAGAACTCCTTACCTTAAAGGTTTTAGGACCGATTCCCAACGATTATACGATGACTTCGGAAGAATCAGAGTTTTGGCCTTCCACTATATCACTATGAAGAAGAAGTGATCTCATTTGAGAGAGAAATAAGGCGATGGTCTCGGTCAAAATGACCATCCCAAACCAAAACATAGATTCGGCATTAAGAGAAAGAAAATAAAAATGTTGAGAAGCATACTTACCGACTGATTAAGGATTGAGTGTTAATACGAATGAGAAGAAGAGATAGAGAAGAGATGAAAGTTCGGTTATAGAGGAAAATGTAATTTGATATTCGGTTATAAGGAGAATGAATAAAAGAAAAGGATTTGATCAAAATGAAGTTTTGCTTTTAAGAAATGGAAGAAGGGTTGAAAGGATGATTAAAAGAAATGAAAAAGAGAGAATGGGTGTCCACTAGTTTCGGTTTTCAAAAGGTGATGAGTGAACAAATTTTGGTCTCAAAGATTTGGGTACATTCGGCAACAAAAAGAAAGAAAAGAAGAGAATTAGCTCACCAATGGCTTGAAGATTCGGCAAGAAGGAAATTTGGAGAGAAAAGAAAAATGACACAAAAGTTGCATATAGGAATTTTGGCCAAAAACAATACCAAAACTTTTACCAATTGCCAAAGACAAAATTTGGCTAAGAGAATAGTAATTTGGAGAAAATGGCACACTTGATGCTAAAGGAATTTGACCAAAACAAGCACTAAAACTTTACCAAAACACCAAGGAAAATTTGGTTATCCTCCCTAACACACAAAACCGTCCACATACATGACCATAATGGTCAAGAATTTGCCAACCATACTTTCCATAACATTTCCCTTGAAAAAGGCCACATGTTCCCCTTACTTTCCCCTTTCTCTTGTTTTCTTTCCTCACCTTCAACCTTTCCTATTTTCCTTAGCCATCTTGCCAAAAATAAAAAGTCCACCTTGCCTTATTTACATGCTTGGCCGACACTTAAGGAAAGAGTGCAAAAATAATAGTCAAAATTTGCACACAATGGGATTTGAACCTCTTCCCTCAAGGTACATCATGTGGCACCATAACCTCTTTACTAATTGCTCAATTATGCTAGCTATTTACTCATTTATTTCCATAAGCTTTAAGGTCACTTACTCTATCTCCTTAAAGTGCTAAATGCTAAAAAAATTTACTAGGTCCAAATAAACCCCGAGCCTTCTCAGGACCTCCTAAACATACATAATTAATAATCTAACTAGCTTAGCACCAAAAATAATGCAACACATAAAATTCCAAATTTTAGGATGTTACACATTCACTTAAACCACAATCAAGTTGAGTACACCTACCTCTTACTAACGATCCTTACCTACCACGTTTGTGATCTCTGAACCTTATCCTTGTTATCACAGAGTCGACGACAGGACAGTTAGATACCCTCTGGGCTTTTAGTAAAACGTACAAGAGAGGTTAACTGAATACTTACCAAATCCCCTTTCGATCCTGCGGCCTAGATAGCTACTGAACGAGATTCAACTTTTAAAACTTGATTCAGAGTAGATAACAACAATCGATTTGTGATGGAGGAAAAATAACAAGGAATCGGAAAAAAGATAGGGCTATTCGATTATAAGGGAGTACTCGGCTTTCAGAGAAAGAAGAAGAACACAACACCAATAGGGATTTCGGTAAAAAGGAATGATGGTTTTTTGGTAATGGAAGAATTCGGCAATGGAAGAAACAGAATGAGAGGGAGAAAAGAAAAGTAATGGAAAACCCAAGGAACCTTTCAAAGGAATTTGGTAATGAAAAGAAAGACTGCCCTATTTGCAAAACTCTCCAAATGCCAAAAGCCACAATGAAAATTTGTAATACCCCCTAAAAGACCCAAAAAGGGCACCCATCTACCCTCCTAAGCTGAATTTATACACTCTCCACTTCCCAAAACAGCACCAACTCTTCACAGTTCTCAGCTCCTAACTTTTCTCCCTGATAACACCTTAGCCTTATCTGAATTTCCCTCTATTATCAGTTCCCCTTACCACTCAAACACTCCAATGCAAAAGTTCAAAACTAACACAACTCTGGTCGTCCACTCTCTAAAATAAACACTCCACAAAATACCACTCCTAAGCCTCGAACCTTGGACCTCTTCAGCTTACAACACGCCACCTTATAGCTCCCAAGTGATGCCACTTACCACTGGACCACAAGCCCATTTGTGTCCTATTTCTTCTTCATTTAGTTAAAAGGCCTACTAACTGAAGTCACAGTTCCCTTGGGCTAAAACCAAAATTTCTCCTATACCCTTACCTAACTCAGAATATCTCCAACACCCCTAAACACTCCAAATTGTCATTTTCTTGCCCAATAGGCCCAATTCTACTAGGCCCAAATTCGGGGCGTTACAAAACGATAATTCACGAAAATAAAAGTAGTCAAGATTCAAATCCCACAATTGATTCATGATCGAAAATGTTCAGATCTCGATTCGATGACCAGTAAATCGAAGCTTTTCAATACCACCACCACCGTTTACCAAAGGGAAGAGGAGAAAAAGCAAAAGAAAATAAAAATAAAAATAAAATAAAAGACATCATAGAAGAGGAGAACGTCCAAAACAATAAAAATAAAAAATAAAAATAAAAATAAAAATAAAAATAAAAATAAAAATAAATAGTTAAATATTTTACTTAAAATAAAACTAAAATAAAATGTTACCTCAAACGCAGACACAGAGGCTCGAACCCAGAACCTAGAGACAAACTAACACACACACAACCACCAGACCAGTAGGCCCATTTTGTCACTTACACGCAAGACTAACCACAAAAGTACACCTTTCCCTCAGACCCTAACCACTAACAATAGAACTTCTAACCCCCAAAATCTGGGGTGTTACAGGTTTTTAAAGATAACTTAATCCCGACAGGGTTAGGTTAACTGGGTAAAAATTGGATAATATGAGTGAATGATAAATTATTTATTCACAGCAACCTCTAAACATATAGCTTTGCCTCATACGGAAGAAGGTAGAAAATATTAGTGGTAGCAAAACTCAAATCTATAGATATATAGTACTTTAGGGGAGGTAACTCAATGTTTTGCTCTCAAAAAGAAGCAGATTGCTGTATAAACCTATTGAGCAGTAGAATGTTCAAGACTTGTTGTGGCATTAATAGTTAGAGAAGGTAGATGTAGTTGTCCTAATCAACATTGCAGTTCCTTAATCTTCTTTCTTGTATTTACTTTGCCGTGACATTCTTATTTCATTTACTTGTTTTGTTTTACACATTTTTATACATCATCATTCTCTCATTTTGCCACTACATTCTCATTGTTATTGTGCTTTAGCATTAATCAAGCTTAACTCTAATAACTCAACCAAATTCTACCTACCTAATCCTTGTGAAGACGATCTCACTTATCACTTTATTACTTGCTCGATGTGTATACTTGCATAATTTGCACATCACATTCACAAGCGATAGTAAGTAAAATCCTAAGTTCAAATACATAAGGAACTGAAAGCTACTGCGTTGGGTATGCGACTTCTATAGTATGTAGCATCATTCCACAATAGTGGAATTAATTGCGCAACTAAAAGGGTAAATAATATCCCCTCATTGGCATTACGTGATAGATGAAAAGTAAACATGATCACGAATCATTTGTCTTTCTAATAAATGACTTAGATTACTATTTGATAGTAATTGACTTTTCATGAAGGAAGATGTAATGGTTACAATGAGATAAAATAGGATCATATTAGGAGAATGGATTATCCCAAAAAGATTAAGGATATTCTTTGAGGGTAACACACTTATGGCAATGTCATTGGATGAGCACTTGTTAAGTATCTTTTGTAGTAATATATAATTAGGGAGAGCTCAATCATGATGCTTTAGTGGAATGACTTCGTGACTAAATAAGTTTATAAATCATACGCGAAAAGCTAGAACTTAATTATAAATTATTTGAGCCATAATTTTATATGTCCAATCAAGTCACTAAGCTAACTTGTTGAAACCAGAAATGAATTGCATATAGAATCAAATGAATAGAGATGAATGGAAACGATGAAGTAAGAGAAATGGATTGTATTCACAGTGAATGCATTTTCTCTCTTAAGTACATAAATGACTTGAGAATTAATTTAAGGCTTTTCAAATTATTATTAATTAATTTTAATTAAATAATTGATGAAAATAGAATTAGATTAAAATTCATTATGAATATGTTGAATAAGGAAATTAATATATTTCCTCATAAATTCTTTTACGGTAAATTTGTTATGATTTTAACGAAATTAGAATTGGGTAGAGAAAATTATTTAATTAAGAAATTAACTTAATTAATTAAATTAATTGAATAAATAATATTTATTTTGGGAAATAGAAAATAAGTATTGTGTTGGATTAAATTATAAAATACTAGGTCAATGTCCAAGAAGCACATATATATGGACCCAATACATGAGAGGCTTAGTTTCCCTTCATACAACATGTGAGGGGTAACAACCTTAGAAAAATTAACTAGAGTGTGCCCCCTTCTCTTTCAGTAAGATTGAGAGTGTATTTTCTGTTTAAATAATATTATTTATTAAGGGCTTGTTTAAACAAGATACTTGTAATTTACTCTATAAATAGAAAGCATCGATTGACCTAAAAACACAATTCATAAACATTATAGTTATTCTGCCAGAAACTAGTGATAATTTATTTACTTAGAATAAATTATATTTTCTGGGAATTACCATATTCATTGGTTTTTATATAGAGAATTTACTTTTCTATTGAATCAACTAAAAGCCAGAAGGTTGTTCGGTTAAAAGTCAAAATCAACTAAATCTGTCTCACAAAAAGTATAAATACTATTCGATTAGGGTTTATTACTATAAATATCAAAAGAGCTTGATTTTGAAAAATTTTAAATCTTCCACTACAACTATAAAACCATTTTCTTAACTGATTTTTTTCCCAACATATTTAATATTGGCAATTTGTATCAATTTACATCAAATTTGATTCAACACTTTCTACAACAATTATAACATGATTTTACCATAGTTCAATTTAGCACCAAACATGCATGAGTGCAAACTTTCAAAACCTAAATGCTTTTAAGCTTTAACAATGACAAGTTGACTCATTTCCATAATTGAAAGATCTATTTCATGGGTGATGTAAAACTAACTTCCTACATTAATAATCTAACTAAAATTTTACTTGAAAAGCTTACCCTTTTTCCTTAATGATGAACGATCATGGATGAATGAACCAAATTTTCTTTCTTCTTTTCTTAAGAACGAACGACAAGAAGATGATGAAAAAAAAAGCATTTTTTTCTTCATTCATCTTTCCTACTATCACTTATATATAAACATTTATTTACTTATCATAAAATTAAACAAATAAATTAAAATCTGAAGGACACCATTAAAACATTAAAGTAGCTAGTGGAGATGGACGACTAAGGTTAATCAAGGCCATAATCACACTTAGTTCATGGTTAAATTACTTTTGGTCCCTAGCTTTATTGCTAATTACAATTTTAAGCAATTATTTAATTAAATCTCATTAGTGCAACTTTTTGCAATTTAATCCTTGTAATATAATTTAACAACTTTCCTGGTTTGATTACTTATTAAATCGACACTATAATTTCATACTTGATACATAAATATATAAATTAATTTTCTATTTAATTATTTACTAAATAATTTTATTTCTAATTTAATTACTAATATTCCTATTTTTCTAATTTCGGACGTGTTTCATAATTGCCCGATTAAAATTTTTAGAGTGTTCAATTTAATAAATTTGGTCCCAGAATTGACTTTTCCGACTCCAATGAAGATTGGATCGTTGCAAGTTAGAATTGAGGAATTAGAATTGTTGGGGTTAATGTGAGAAAACCAAAAATTAGGATCAGATGGATGAGAGGTCCTTGATTGATAACTTACCCAAGCCCATAATAGCAAATTACCCAATTTGAGATGATGGTTGGAGGGAATGGTTATCAAGAACACTAAAATTCTCTTACATTTTCAACATCTAACTTTGATTTTGCTTAATTGAAATCAATTTGTAAATATGTTTCTTAGTATATCTTTCATTAAAGAAGATTTGTGAACTACAACCTCAACATTTTTATTTTTCCTATTTATTTGTTTTTCACATTAGATGTGGGAAGCAACAAGATAAAATTGAGTTTTTTTTATTTATTTATTTGATCAATCTTTGAGTTTTTCTAGCAAGGAAACTATTTTTAAGCCTTTATCTATGATTTTTAAGCCTTGAAAACTATTTTTTATTGCATTTTCTTCTATTTTGAGCAATTCTCATGGTAGAGTGATAAGGCTTTAATTTGAGGGTTTCTTGATGTTTTTGCCTGGATTTATGTTAGATTTAAGTTTATAATTATATAAGAAGGTTAGGTTTCAAGGTATATTAGGGTTTGGAGCTTGATCACTTAAGTTATCATTATTGAGAGCTTGAAGAGTTTTAGAGAGAGTGTGTGTATGAGCTAGAATTGCTAGTGGTTCTTGAATGATTAGGAGTTCTTAAACTTAGTTGTGAGATTATACTTTGGTTTCAAATGAATTAGATTAGAGTTATCTTGAGTTGTTAAGAAAAATGAGAAATGGTTTTTCTATATTGAATTGCATCTCGTTGACAGTTTTCGGTGAGGTTAATGTTGAATTATGTTTTTCTAACTTTGTTTCATTATTTTTACTATGGTTTTTAACAAAAGAAGTGACCGAGTCAATGAAGACAAAGAGGAAGGAGAAGGTTACGGAAGCATGATGGTTTTGGTTTGTGTTAGCTTAATTCAATTTCGTGATATAGAATCGATTAAGTAATCTAACTTAGGACTTATTGTAACACCCCTAACCCGTATCCGTCGTCGGAACAGGGTCACGGTGTACTACTGCGTTTCATAGAACATTCACAAGCAATTTGTATTAAACTACCATTCATACTCAAAATTTTTACTTATTGTCCCTTGAATGGGCCCTCGAGGCCCAAAACGAGTATTAGAATCGAATCGAGACTTAATCAAAACCTCTAAGAATTTTTTTGCAAAAGTACAAAATTTTTTTCTAAGGTGTAGGGCTCACACGCCCATGTGACCCTGGGACACTCCCATGATACAGGCCATGTCCGATTTAGAGTGCTCTCTGACTTGCGCCACATGACCATGCCACACGCCCCTGTGCTAGGCCGTGTGGATAATTAATTTAATTCGAATTAGGTGCAGGTTTCACACGGTCAAGACACACGCCCGTGTTCTTGGCTATGTCTCCCACACAGCTGAGACACACGCCCGTGTCTCTACCCATGTGCTCAATTCTGAGCATTCTATTTTCTTGAATTTAAGGTGCAAGGGACACACGGCCTGGCTATATGCCCATGTACTCGGTCGTGTATCACATACGGCCTAGACACACGCCCGTGTGTCTACCTGTGTGGACAAAATGAATGTAACACCCGGATTTAGGGGCTATGCATGTTGGGTATAATTCAAGTTCTAGTGGGTCTTGGGTATGCTTGGATGTGTTTTAGAGGTCTGGAGAATGCTCGGATTAAAAGGGGAGACTGTGAAAAATTTGGATTTTTAAGTGTTAAAAGGGGAGCCTGGCTATAGGTGACTTAAGAAACTTATTTGGGGGAATTGGACATAAGAATTGGGCTGGTAAAGTGGCAAGGGAGACGCCACTAAGTGCTTGGCAAAGTGACGCCTCAGGTGCAAGGGGAGGGGTCAGTGTTCGAGCTGCGAAGGCAGCACTTTGGCCTTTATTTTTTTGCGTCACTAAGGAGAAGAGTTGGGCAGCTTTTGGATACTTAAAAGATGGAGGAAGACTTGGTCTTCTCTTTTTAAAATTCGGCTAGGTAGGTAAGGAGAGAGGTTTGACTTTTTCTAATCTTTTTGAATGGATGAAAGGGAGGTGTTTTAGGAGTGATTTGAGGGATTTTGTGGGGAGGTTGGGTAGTGGCCGAATTTTGGTTTCTTTAGGGGAGCTTGGCGAATGTTATAAATAGGGGGTGTTCATCTTTTGGGTTTTTCCTATTTGCTTGCTTGCCGAATTGCTTCACAATTCATCTTTTTCCCATCCCTTCTAAACCGAAACCCCCATTGCTAGCTTCCTCCTTTCTCCTTTCTCTCTTGTATACCCATAGCTTGAACCACTCATCTTACATCCCTCCTTTTTCTTTCATTCGCTAAACCAGAAAGTGCACCCCACACCCTTCTCTCTGTCTTCTCAAACCTCTTTGGCCGAAACTATTATTCCTCTCTTTGATTCTCTTGTTAGCCGAATCTACACCATCTTTGTGCCGAATATTCCTTCCCTCAATTTGGTAGTACTATTGGCCGAATGTTAGCTTAGACCACTTCGGGTTCCGTTGCAATCATTGTTAAAGGGTACTACGGGGTTTAAGTAGTAGTCGATCAAGCCTTCGTTGTAGCAATCGACTTGGTAAGTGGTGGTAAGGTTTTTGATAAGCTATGTATGTGGTATTTCAATTAGATCTAAGGTTGTTAAGTATATGATGCTAAGGCCGATTGTAGGGGGAGAAGAGCCTAGCGCAGGAGATCTTTCGAGAGGCGATTAGTCAACGGTTGTAGAGGCATAAAAGTAACATTTTGAGGTTTGATCGGTGGTGCTATTAAGGTGCGTAATCAACGCACTATTTCTTCTTGGTCTTTGGTTTGTTAAATGTGTTTACATATGCGTGATATGTGATGGCGATTATAGTGGCTTGAATGGTGAGTTATTTATGATATATACATGATATGATAATCACATGTGATGCTTACTCTGTTGTTAATCGACATGTTGAACTTATGCATGCATACATGGATTTGGGCTTGATTCGATGAAGGAGGAAGAGTACACAAGTTGTCACGTGGTCTAATGATAGCTCTGGCTACATTAGCGCTTGATGGCTAGCTTTGTGCTACCTCAAGGAGGTGTGGCTCGGTGCCCATCTCGGCGGTTGATGGCTATGTGCATCACCGTAGGCGGATTTTGATACACGGGATCACGATTGGTTGATCGGTGGCTCGACCACGGCCTTGAGCGATGAGTTGCCAAGGTAAGGATTTTGGATCACGATGTGATCGGTGGTGGTTCTATCCACGGCCTTAGGCGGAGTCTGCTAAGGTTGGCGTACGGTTGGATTGTGGGTTGGGCTGAGATGCATTTTGCATGACTTGCTGTAAGAAAAGTATGGTTATGGGCCAAGCCCATACGTGTGGAAATCTGTGTTTTGATTATGCCTCGAGTCGGTGGACTCACTCTTTCATTAACCATTTGGTGACGTATAGATTGGGACCGGGATCGGAGAAGACACATGGTGGCCCATGCAGGAGGAGAAGTTTAAATACTTTTAAAGTGATTTATATTTGAAGTATTTGGGTTTAAATATTGTGTAATAAGGGCCTTTTATTTAATTTTATTTACTTTGGAAATTACTTAATTATTATTTTGGGTACTTTTTCTTTTCTTTTAATTTGGTTATGACTTGGGAAAAATTTAATTACTAGCTTGTTAAAATGATTTTATTCTAATCTACTTATTCAAAGTCTTCATAAGTTAGTAAAGTGTTTTAACGTGGACATCTTTATAATATCAAGTCTAAAGTAATTTTTTTAAAGTACATGGATTTTCAAAGGTTAATAAATTTATTATTTTATTTTAAGTCAAAGAGAATTTTTCCACCGTCTTTCCATGATGACATAACAGGATTGATCGTAGTGAATGGGCCGGGTTTGGGGATGTTACAAATTGGTATCAGAGCCCGGTTCAAAACTCGACTTTGAGGGTTTTGGGCCCGAAATAGTTTTCAAAATGGGCTTTTGAAATGTGGGCTTTTATAAACAATATTTTTGAGTTATTCGGCATGGCTTTGTGTCTCAGACCAGAAGTCCACAGTAAGTACTTGGACTTTCTTTAAGTGATTTGTTTGTATGAATTGATTTGGGCTTAGTTTGGGCTCGTAGAATAGAATAATAGGATCTGTTGGACCCTAGGACTAGACTACTCAAACATGTGCATAAAACTTAAAGCTCTTAAACAAACTTGTGAAGTAAGTCGCCAGAGTTAAGGTGTGGCAACCATCAGACGCATGTCTAGGAGTGGAACCGGAAGAGCCTGGTATTTAAGCAGTCCTTGTGACTCACCTCCTCTTCGCAGGAATCCTACCTGGTGCGTAGCTACGGTTCACCTTAACCAAGAGGACTTGTTCATAGGCTAAACTGATTATTAAAACCCGAAAGGGATGTGGCCTGATTGTTTTAAAATCCCCTGTTTTAGTATTTTCAACTTTACCCCTTTGGTCTATAAACCCTAAATTTTATTTTAAAGGACGTTTTTGATTTACAAAATTACCAAAATGCCCCTAGTGGCAAAATTACAAAAATGCCCTTGTGTTATAAAATTACCGTACTACCCTCAACTTTTGATAAAATGATTTTTTTACTTTGTAAAATACCAAAATTTTGCGGTTTCGAAATATTCAAATACTCTGGTTTGTGAGAATTTACGAAAATACCCCTAATTGATAAAATTACCAAAATGCCCCTGGTTTCTAAATTTTCAGATTTCTCTCGACTTTTACAAGAAATATTCCTATTCCACTAAATATCAGAAAATTCTATTTTGTAAAATGTTGTGACATTTCAATTTTTGAGAATTTCTGAAAAGGCTCATGATTTCCAAAATTACTTGAAATAACCCCGATTTAGAAATTTGTGCAACACATTTTGTTGAAAAACAAAATTTTCAAGATGACCACGAGATTTGTTAATTTTGAGATATCTTTAAGTTGGAAAACTATTTTCAAAATTGACCCGAGTTGTTACCAAAATACCCTCTTTAGGAAAAATGACGAAATTACCACAGGTAGGAAGGAAACTTTGATTGCTCGAAAGAACTACTCTCGGAAAAATTTATTGCATAAAATTGCTCGTGGATAAAGCAGTGGAACAAGAATTTCTAATCCATAAAACTTTCTAAGCAGACTAAATCGAGGCGCTAGATATGAGTTCTGCAGGGGCGTGGTCGCAATACTTGTGGGCGTGGTAGAGGCGGGATGTCGATGATCGGAATTGGTTGGAGTCACGCCATGGGTGAGAGAGCGATGCACCGCCACGGTGTTGAGGTTGAACAGCAAAATCGATTGGAGGAGACGACGCGATGATCGCAAGGCGTCTTTGCGAGTGCTCGAACAGTGGCGAGAGCCAATGTGGGCAATAGAACTCGAAAATCGGTGACCAAAGGCTTAGAGGCGAATGGGCCGAGGTCTCTTAGAGGAGTGTGCAGGGTAGCTCGAGCGTGGCGAGTATTGGCTTGAGGTTTGTTGAAAGGATTATGGGCGACTTAGACTTAAGCTGCGAGGAGAAGCTTAAGGGTGTTGTTTCGTTGCTACGGGATGAAGCCTACCGGTGGTGGCTCATCGTTAAGGAAAGTAACCTGCGGATCGAGTGGATTGGGGTTACTTTAAGATCAAGTTTGAAGGAAGTATGTCGGAGCGAGCTATGTGGACCTTTCGGAGGAAGGCGTTTCTTAACGGTGCAAGGTAGTAAGTCAATAGCGAGTCTGACGGGTGAGTTTTTGCGTTTGAGTCGGTATGCTCGAGGCATCGTGGGCCTCGATTATGAGAGATGCGTCGGTTGAAGATGGTGCGGGATGAGTGCGAGTTTTGATTGCTCCGCATCAAGAAAGAGACTTCATAGTTTTAGTGGAGAAAGCTCGAATAGCTGAGGAGGTCAAGAAGGCTGAGAGGCACAATAGAGAAAGGAACCGTGATAAGAGAAGTGTTAGATCACCAGAAGTGGTTGAGAGGGTCCAGAAAAGACCGAGGGTTGAGACTCCTGTTCATATTGCTAAGCCAGCCGCCGGAAATCCAGATCATCCGTGTGCGCAGTGCGGAAGGTATCATGTTGGGCGAGTCTTTGGAATCGAGTTTGGGAGTGCTTCAGATGTAAGTCCAAGACTCATCTGATTAAGGATTGTCCCCAGAATCCGAATAGGACTCGGACAGAAGGTCAAGGTTATGTGCAACCAGGCAGAGGTGGTCAGCAAGCGACGAGAGGTCGTGGTTCGAACCATGGAGGAAATGGTTCCGGCCGGGGTCGTGGAGCTTTAGGCCGCGGTAATGGTGGCACTGAGGCAAGACAGCCAGGTCTGGTTTATGCGATCCGTCGGAGAGAGGATAATGATGTGCCTGATGTGTCAGCTGGTAAGTTTCTTAAGCCTGGAATATTCTGTATGGTTTTGTTCGCTATAGTGGCAGGTTGTTATGTTGCTTGTAAAGTATCTAGAACCTTGAGTATGATTGGTACTGTGCCAAGAAATAGGTTAGCTCTTTAAAATCGGAGTGCGCAGCTATAGCGTGGTGAGGTGAATTAAGATGTTCAATCATTAGCCTAACCAAGTAATTTCGAGGACGAAATTATTTGTTAGGAGGGTAGAATTGTAACACCTGGATTTAGGGGCTATGCATGTTGGGTATAATTCAAGTTCTAGTGGGTCTTGGGTATGCTTGGATGTGTTTTAGAGAGTGCGGAGAATGCTCGGATTAAAGGGGAGCTGTGGAAAATTTGGATTTTTAAGTGTTAAAAGGGAGCTGGCTATAGGTGACTTAAGAAAATTATTTGGGGAATTGGACATAAGAATTGGGCTGGTAAAGTGGCAAGGGAGACGCCACTAAGTGCTTGGCAAAGTGACGCCTCAGTGCAAGGGAGGGGGGCGGTGTTCGAGTGCATGAAGGCGACACTTTGGCCTTTATTTTTTTGCGTCACTAAGGAGAAGAGTTGGGCGACTTTTGGATACTTAAAAGATGGAGGAAGACTTGGTCTTCTCTTTTTAAAATTCGGCTAGGTAGGTAAGGAGAGAGGTTTGACTTTTTCTAATCTTTTGAATGGATGAAAGGGAGGTGTTTTAGGAGTGATTTGAGGATTTTGTGGGGAGGTTGGGTAGTGGCGAATTTTGGTTTCTTTAGGGGAGCTTGGCGAATGTTATAAATAGGGGGTGTTCATCTTTTTGGTTTTTTCCTATTTGCTTGCTTGCCGAATTGCTTCACAATTCATCTTTTTTCCCATCCCTTCTAAACCAGAAACCCCCATTACTAGCTTCCTCCTTTCTCTTTTCTCTCTTGTATACCCATAGCCGAACCACTCATCTTGTATCCCTCCTTTTTCTTTCATTCTGCTAAACCGAAAGTACACCCCACACCCTTCTCTGTCTTCTCAAACCTCTTTGGCCGAAACTATTATTCCCTCTCTTTGATTCTCTTGTTAGCCGAATCTACACCATCTTTGTGCCGAATATTCCTTCCCTCAATTTGGTAGTACTATTGGCGAATGTTAGCTTAGACCACTTCGGGTTCCGTTGCAATCATTGTTAAAGGGTACTCTGGGGTTTAAGTAGTCCAGCAAGCCTTCCGTTGTAGCAATCAACTTGGTAAGTGGTGGTAAGGTTTTTGATAAGCTATGTATGTGGTATTTCAATTAGATCTAATGTTGTTAAGTATATGATGCTAAGGCCGATTGTAGGGGGAGAAGAGCCTAGCGCAGGAGATCTTTCGAGAGGCGATTAGTCAACGGTTGTAGAGGCATAAAAGTAACATTTTGAGGTTTGATCGGTGGTGCTATTAAGGTGCGTAATCAACGCACTATTTCTTCGGTCTTTGGTTTGTTAAATGTGTTTACATATGCGTGATATGTGATGGCCGATTATAGTGGCTTGAATGGTGAGTTATTTATGATATATACATGATATGATAATCCACATGTGATGCTTACTCTGTTGTTGTCGACATGTTGAACTTATGCATGCATACATGGGATTTGGGCTTGATTCGATGAAGGAGGAAGAGTACACAAGTTGTGCACGTGGTCTAATGATAGCTCGGCTACATTAGCGCTTGATGGCTAGCTTTGTGCTACCTCAAGGGAGGTGTGGCTCGGTGCCCATCTCGGCGGTTGATGGCTATGTGCATCACCGTGAAGCGGATTTTGATACGGGATCACGATTGGTTGATCGGTGGCTCGGCCATACGGCCTTGAGCGATGAGTTGCCAAGGTAAGGATTTTGGATCACGATGTGATCAGTGGTGGTTCTATCCACGGCCTTAGGCAGGGAGTCTGCTAAGGTTGGCGTACGGTTGGATTGTGGGTTGGGCTGAGATGCATTTTGCATGACTTGCTATAAGAAAAGTATGGTTATGGGCCAAGCCCATACGTGTGGAAATCTGTGTTTTGATTATGCACTGAGTCAGTGGACTCACTCTTTCATTAACCATTTCAGGTGACGTATAGATTGGACCGGGATCGGAGAAGACACATGGTGGCCCATGCAGGAGGAGAAGTTTAAATACTTTTAAAGCTGATTTATATTTGAAGTATTTGGGTTTAAATATTGTGTAATAAGGGCCTTTTATTTAATTTTATTTACTTTGGAAATTACTTAATTATTATTTTGGGTACTTTTTCTTTTATTTTAATTTGGTTATGACTTGGGAAAATTTTAATTACTAGCTTGTTAAAATGATTTTATTCTAATCTACTTATTCAAAGTCTTCATAAGTTAGTAAAGTGTTTTAACGTGGACATCTTTATAATATCAAGTCTAAAGTATTTTTTTTTAAAGTACATGGATTTTCAAAGGTTAATAAATTTATTATTTTATTTTAAGTCAAAGAGAATTTTTCCACCGTCTTTCTGCAGTGACATAACCGGATTCGGTCGTAGTGAATGGGCCGGGTTTGGGGATGTTACAATGAAGCCATTTCTTAACTTCATTTTCTCACCCAATTTTGCCAACAACCTGCACCAATACTTGCATAAATATACCAACCAGATCAAGCATTAAAACCAATCTTCAACTAACATCTATCATGGCATAATATCTCATGCCATTCATGTTTATAATCATACTTTTAGTGCATATTCAAGATAAACATACTCTATTCATCCACACTTAACACATAAACATTGAACATGAGATAACTTACAAACATCCCAAATAAATATTTACTAGCCATTCCAATGGCTAGATTACAAAACATCACTTACAAGTCATCATTTGACTAACTAAGCCTATACATGCCATTATACCAAAATGAGGTTTCTAAATATACCACAATGGAGATAGTGGATAGTGTGATTGTAATAGCCCGATTTAGGGCTAGTTGGAATAGTGATCTCGGGATCACTAATTCGAGATTGGAGAAATTTATTTTCATGTTATATTATAAGTCAGTGCATGATGGAAAATGTGCATGAGAATTTTAGCACTTTAATTTTAACGAATTCATGCTTCATTTTGAAAAAAGGGACTAAATCGCATAAAGTGCAAAATTCCATTTTACAAGATAGAAGTATTAAATAGATAAGGAACTTTAAATTTAAGGTCTTGAATGTGGAATTAGACCCTCCTAATGTTGATAGCCGGCCATAGGGGACAATAGACATAAAATTGGTCAAAATTGGGTGGGTTAGGTGGACTAATTTGAAGGAAATAAATAAAATAAGAAAGGATGATATCATCCATTTTTATTCATCACCTTCACCACTGAAAATGCCAGCATAGAGGGGGGTTTTGAAAGCTTTGAAATTTCAGCAACTTATCCTCACACAAGTAAGTGATTTTGATGGTTTTAGTTGATAATTTTTATACTTTTAAGACCCCTAAAGCTTAAGCTTTCTAATGGGCGGATTAACTTGTAATATGGTAAAGAGTATAGAGTTTTGCTATGAGAGCTTTCATTGTTATTTGCTACATTCTTATGGAAGAAATGGAGTCTTAGTTGATAGATGAACAACTTTTGTGAAAGGTGATAGCATGAAAACACCAAATAGGACCTTGATGAAATGGTTACAAAATTGGTACTAAGTATGTGAAATGTTGAGTTTTGATGATAGTCATAAGAGTATTAAATGTTCACCTATGGTTGTCGAAGGTAGAAATACGATCAGAATTTATTTTCGGGCCTAGGGGCAAAATGGTCATTTTGCCAAAGTTTAGGGGCAGAATAGTAATTTTTGCCTAAGCATGATTTTTGAAATGCTATTATTAATATAGTGATTAAAATGGGTTAAATTGCTATTATAGAGCAAGAAGAATCGAGGACCCGCCTTGATCGGGGAAAGAACAAAGTCTCGGACTAGATCGACAAGCTAGCTCATGTTGAAATCGAGGTAAGTTTGTATGTGATTTGAGTAGTTAACTTGAATGAAATGTTGAAAGCCTAATGGGCGATATTGAAATATGAAATAGATAAGGTCCCGTATAAGACTATGTCCGGAACATGGCCTCGGCACCGAGTTGAGATCCTGTATAAGACCATATCTGGGATATGGCTTCGGTGAGGGATATGAAAAGCGTATAAGACCATATTCGGAATATGGCATTGACCCATTCTAGGAAATTCCATATAAGACCATATACGGGATATGGCATTGGCATTTAGAGGTAATTCCATATAAGACCATATCCGGGATATGGCATTGACAGTTAGAGGTGACACCGTGTATGACCGCCTCGAAGACGTGGCATTGGCTTTATACTTACAGTAGTGGCAATAAACACATGTCTTTGACTATCCCTTGAGAATTGTGGGATAAGTAGATGAATTTAGAAGTAGAGATGTGAATGATATTTAAGTCATGTGAATGAGTCATGAAGAATCAGTTTCGATACGTGGCACGGTATGTGCTATACAAGGGTAATTGTAAGTAAGTATTGTCAAGAAGCCTTGACTCGTGTACAATTAGCTAATACCATGGATGGATTACTTTATGAGCTTATTATTGTTGTTTATTTCCATGCAAACTTACTAAGCTTTATGCTTACCCTTTTTTCTTGCCCTCCTTTCTTGTAGTATTGCCAAGGTAACTCGTGGACCGTGGGCGTAGGAGTTCAGAAATCACACTATCGACAGCACTTTGGTATAACAATTTTAGACTTGTTTTGATTATGGCATGTATAGGGCTCAAGTATTTTTTAGGCTGTAATTGTTAGTCAAAGTGTTGACTACGTAAGTTTGTAAAAGTCAGTTTGTAGATGGCCTATTGAGTTAGACAAACACTTGGCAAACTCTTTTGTTTAATGAAGATGTAATTCATGAAGTGTATGTCCCTTTTAATTATCTTGTAAGTTGGAATGAGCTCTAGATTTTCTTGTGGCTAGGAGGTGGTATTGTTCTGAATGGAGGAATGTATGTGCTAACTCTAAGGTGACCATGGCTTGGTATATAGCCTGTTATTTTCCCATATAGGTAGACACACGGGCGTGTGTCTAGACCGTGTGGGAGGCACGACTAGCACATGGGCGTGTGCCCAGGCCATGTGAAGTCTGCACCTTCCACTTAGAATTTGAATCACTACACGGCTGGAGTACACGGGTGTGTCAAGGCCGTGTGAACTTAGTCAGTGTCGACCACGGGTAGGAGACACGGGCATGCCTTAGGGGCACACGGGCGTGTACCTAGGCCTACACGGGCGTGTGGCCCCTATTTTATTAGAAAGTTTCTCGAATTCGTGAAAGTTCTTGGAAATTTTTTGATACTTCTTGGAAGTATGTTTAGGGCCTCCTACACCGGTTATGTGCAAGCGACGAGGTTAAAGGAAATTTTATAACCCTATTCTAGAAGTTTAAGCAAGTTTAGCTATATAATGCCTTGAACCCTCTTCCATCTCGGATACAGGCTAGGGGTGTTACAGTGATTATATCCTGACCAATCCTCCAACCTTTGCAAGCCTACGAGCACTATAAAACAAGGGAAAATTAAACGGGGTAAGCATTTTCATGCTTAGTAAGTTCGTATAACGGGAAATAAACTTACCGGTTATATCTATTCAAACTAGCATATATAAACATGCATTTCATCTATTATAGGTAGTTCACCTAAACATATACATTTAATCTAACAAGTTAGTCACATAACATCATATAAATATCAAGTAAACATAAATGAGCTCATTATATGCAAACTTCCATTAATTCCACCTTTCCATATTTCGAGAGTCTTTCCCGTTAAACTAATGAAATTTCGATGGACATTCGAGTGATGTACATAAGGTATACATATGAATTATCCGTCAATTCGTATTCATTAATACCTATTGGACATAAGTTCGAAGAGCAAACTCTTGAGCCACATATTTTACAACAGGATTACCAGTCTAGGCTAAATCTGTAGCAACCCGATTTAGGGCCTAGTCAGAATAGTGGTTGTGAGACCACAAATCCGAGGTAGAGATATGTGTTTTATGATTTTTATGAGGCTTATGAGGTGTTTACATAATTGTGAGAAAATTTCATGAAGAAATTTTATTAAGTAGTGAACAATTTGTCTATTAGGACTAAATTGCAAAGATTAGAAAATATGAGATTCTAGAAGATTTAAGTATGAAATAGAATCATAAAAATTATTATAGGTCCTTATTTGGCAATGAGACCATTATATATTAAGATGGACAAAAATAGACATGGGAAGGAAAAATCTCAAGAAAGGCACTTAAGGTTATTTTAGTCATTTGGTTAATAAAAGATTAAAAAGGGAAAAATGAAGCAAAATTTGCTCATCTTCTTCAAGCTAGGGCCGAAAATTCCAAGCTCTCCATAGCTAGGGTTTCATCATCTTTCAAGCTTGATTGTAAGTACCTCCTAGCCCCGTTTTTAATGTTCTTCGTATTTTTGAGATCCTCGTAGCTCGATTTAGCTATTTTTAGCTATATTTTGAGCTAGGGTTTACGTTCAAAAATTTACCCATGTATGGCATGCATGTATTTTGATGTTTTATGGAAGAATATGAAATTTTGATGTATGATAAACATCCTTTTCTAAGTGATTTTCATGAAAAATGCATAAAAGGGACCAAATTGTAAAAGTTATAAAAATGGTCATACGTGAGTGGAATAGCAGAAATTGAAGGCTGTTGTAGTTAAGAAAATGATTCGGCTAGGCTTGAAATATAAGAAAGTTGAATGAAAATCATTTTACGAGCCTAGGGACAAAAGTGTAATTATGTGAAAGTTTAGGAGCAAAATTGTAATTTTGCCAAAGTATGAATTAGGAGTCAATCTAGTCAATGTGAGTATTAAACAAGTGGAATTATTATTATAGATCAAGAAACACGAAGCCCAGACCGAAACCGAGGCAAGAATAAAGTGTTGGACTAAATCGAACATCCACACACATTTTGAGTACCGAGGTAAGTTTGTGTGAAATTAATGTTACATATGTTATTATTTGAATTACTTATTATTTTGAGAAATGCATATCATTTCCATGAAATTCATTGAAGATGACTTAATGAGAAAATGATGAGATTATGCTAAGGGAAGCCCCGGTTGAAATTTCGGATTAACGAGGATACCTATGTCAAGATATTAGATAAGGACAGTCCTGTATAAGACCATGTTTGGGACATGGCATCGGCACCAAATGTAGGTCCCGTATAGGACCATGTCTGGGACATGGCATCAGCACCGAATGTAGATCCCATATAAGACCATGTCTGGGACATGGCATCAGTATCGAATAAGGAAGGTCCCGTATAAGACCATGTCTAGGACATGGCTTCAGCACCAAGGGAAGATCTCGTGTAAGGCCATGTCTGGGACATGGCATCGACATCCAGCTAAGAGATCCCGTGTAAGACCATATCTAGGATATGGCATCAGCATCAAGAGGTGATCCCATGTAAGACCATATTTGGGATATGGCATTGGCATCGTGATACATGTAAGATGAGATTGAGTATCCTCCGATATTCCGAGTAGTTCAACGGGAAAAAGAGCTAAGTATGAAAAGATGATATAGAGCTAATTTATACAAGGATAATAATGAGTTCCATTTATGTTAAGGATGATGATGATTTAAGTTTATGTTCAAGTTAGCATAAGTGCTAAATTATGTGACTAAGTGATACAGGCACCATGAGTAAAATACAAGTTATGAAACCATAATGTGATGTCTGATGTTAAGAGTAAGTATGAGTAAGTATGCCTAAGCACTTGAAAACTTATGTTGCTATTGTTCTATGAGATGAATGGATTTTACCATGAGTACTTATGTTTCTATATTAATTCATGCAAACTTACTAAGCTATATGCTTACCCCTCTCTTTTTCCTTTTCCTTGTAGTATCGCCAAGCTAGCTCGAGGATCGTAGAACATCGGAGCTCAGATCACACTATCAATTATTCTTTTGGTATAGTAAAGTTGATTTATTTTGAGTATGGCATGTATAGAAGCTTGTTCATTTTGCGATATGTCATATTTGAAAGCCAAAGTGTTGGCTACTAATGTTGTACACTCATTTTGTAAATGGCCATTGGGAATTTTGCCAATATTTATCAAGTTTCTGGCTTTAATGATGATGAGTTTGATGAAGTGAAAGTTCATGCAATTGTTGGAATTAAATATGAAATGCATGAACGATGATTTAATGTTTCTTCATGGTGTATTATTGCCATGATATATGTTACTTGTGGTGGTATAGTTGTGTTTATGTTTCAGGGTGTGTAACACCCCAAACCCGGCCCATACGTTTCGACCAGATCTGGTATGCTACGGGTTATATGTTAAAAACTTTTACTTTGTTAGTTTTGGAAATCATAAGTTAATTAGACAATATTTGAATAAATAAGTGACATTAAAAAAAACCTTGTATTATTATTATTTGGTATAAATAAACCCCTGACATAATTTCATAAGTTGCAAATATTAAAAACTACATAGGCGAATATAAACTATGGCGCCTTATTACCTAAATATTCCCAAAATAAAGCTTAAAGGAAAAACCGAAAATAATCTATAGAAATAAAAACTTTATAGCCTCTCGAGTCCGTCTCGGCTTCCATGTCCACGATCTACTGCTCATCTGAAAAGTTAAGGAAAATAAAGGGTGAGTCACCAAGACTCAGTGTGTAAATCCCCAAAACACATAAAAGGCTTGGGCTCACAAACACATTATGAGCCCTAGCCCAAACATAAAGGCAACAATCATAATTACATGCAACATAATAAATAATGAATGGCCCAACCCATCCTAAAAGTCCATCCTGTACACACCAACCCATACCAACCAACACACCTTGGGGATTTCTACAATCAACCCTCTATCCACTACACACCATAACGACAACTGTGCTGCCTGTCTTAAAGACTGATCACTGTGTGACCTATGTGGCAAAGCCACCGATCGCCATGCGACATTAATAATACATCGTAGCATTTCGACAGCTGAGCTGCCTGTCATAAAAACCGATCACTGTGTGACCTATGTGGCAAAGCCACCGATCGCCATGCGACCTTAAAAATACATCGTAGCATTTTGATAGCTGAGTCATAAAGACCGATCACTGTGTGACCTATGTGGCAAAGCCATCAATCGCAATGCGACCTTCTTCCCCTTTATCATATCAAAATCCCACCCCATGCATACACACATAAAGGAAACATCATACAGGCTTTCATATATATATATATATCAATACACATAGAGATTTCTATGATTACGTACCTGGCATCCTTGCCTAACCCTTTTAGGGTTTTATTCGACTGTCTACACAGCCACTTTCCGGCTTTTTAGCCCATAACACATAAAACACAGTTAAAGAGTGTGTTAGAGATCTACACACCTGATTACCATTAGAACGAGACCATCTAAGTCGACGCTATCCGTAGCCAACACCACCACTATCTTGAAATCCTGAAAAGTGATATGAGATTCAGGGACTAGTGTTTCTGGCTTTTAGATCTAAAAGATCTACTTCAATTCCCAAATATCGCCCAATAAGAGAATACATAAAATCATTAAACCATTAGCTTTTCGGCTTTGTCTTCCAAAAATCGAAAGAGATCTTAAGGAATAACAAGAGTCGACACTCACCTTACTAGAGAAGATTCAGCTACTCCCAGAGGATTCCGGTTTTTGCAAAAATCAGGAAGACAAGATGATTTGAAGAAATCTATAGAGATTCGGCTTTTAAATATAGAAATCGGCAGGAAGAAGAAAAGAGAATTTCGACAGACTGGGGGTAGGTTCGGCCTTAACAAGGATCAAAAGAAATATAGAAAAAGGATTATGAGGTTTCGACTTTTTAGAAGGAAGAAGAGAAAAGAACAATGGAGTTTTTCGGTTTTTAGAAGAAAGAAGAGAAAAGAATAATGGAGTTTTCGGATTTTAGAAGGAAGAAGAGAAAGAAAAGATGGAAACCTTAAATGCCGAAAAATAAAGAAGAGAACCTCACCCGACTATTTAAAGTTTCCTCCCCTCGAGTTTGAAATTCTAGCCATCACTTTGTGACCAGTGAGATAGAACCCTAAATTTCCTCCCTTATCTTCCATATTATCAACTATAATATCTATATTATCCCTTTCACATAAATCCTCCTATTTTTGAGCCTTGTTGCCGTCCACTCTACCTAACCCTAATGCCAAAATTTAGCTAACTTAAATTAAAAGAATTGGGCTCCATAAAACTTAAATTTGGGCCCTTTACTCCTTTGTGTGGCGTCACCTCCTAAGATTGGGCCACGAGCCCACTTTGGTATTTTAAACACAGATACTACCTTTTAAACCCTATAATACCCAAATAGATAATTTTAATCAAGGCCTCTACCTAAGCCTGAGCCCAATTTGGACCCCTAACACTTAAATTAACTCATTGCACATGTTCACCCATTAAACGCATAAGCCCAAAAATTCAGGATGTTACAGTTGTACCCCCTTAAAGAAATTTCGTCCTTGAAATTTCCAACTAACTATTAATTGTACTACCCAAGTCTCACCACTATGCTTTCACTGCGCACTCTAATATAAACATTCACGCATACAGTTTTCTAAGCCCAAGAATATAGCATCCACACAAAACATACCCGACTTAATAGTGATTGAATAATCCCGAGCCTTATGCTCCTCAGACCCGGATCTTAAACACGTTCCTGACTTCCTCCAACATTTACCCGGATGACGCCTTCTGCAATATTTGCAAACCCGAAAGTTTGGACGTACCTTAACATGCTTCACAGAACGAGACTGCAACCCTAGAAAACTAGGATCTCTTTTTTTCTTACAGTCTACGCACCTAGCCCGAAGTGTTTCACCTATTTCTTTAACCTCCTTCAGTACCTCCCTAACTAGCTGAGTCAGCACATCAGTCCTAACACTTCCACGGCCTCGGCCGCGGCCTCTTCTTCCTCTTCTAGCGCTCATCGTTGATTCTCATATTATCTGAATTATAAATTTTACGAACTATTAATTTCTTTCACTGATTAACCACGAACAATCTTATGGAAAGTAGTTTTAAGAGTGGTTTTTTCGAATTCGAACCTATCTACAGTTTCAGCCTCAAGTTTATCTCCTAATCCTAGAAACCACATACATCAACCAGATACATCAATCACACAAGTAGCATCCATGCACACACATTCATCGCATGACGGTTTTTTTTTCGTCATTCCTCTACCCAAGGGTATTTCCGTAGTTTTGCCCTACAGGGTATTTTCCAAAATAAAGTATCTTGGTGATTTTCTCAAAATAAGGTATATTGGTGGTGTTGTTGTGTTTTTTTTAGCAGAGGTATTTTGGAAAATTTAATTTTTCAAATCGGGTCACATTTGTAAATCTAGGGATTTTCGGGTAAATTTGCAAAACATGGGTATTTTATAAAATCACGGTTGTTTGGAAATTTTCACAAACCAAAAGTATTTTGGAAATTTTGTCAACCGGAGTGTTTTGGTAATTCTCATGAATTTTGGTAGTTTGACAGTTCTGGGGTATTCTAGGAAATTTTCACAAATCAAGTGTATTTTGGAAATTTCACAAATCTTGGGGGTATTCTGGTCATTTTACAAATCAGGGGTATTTTAGTAATTTACAAATCAGGGATATTTTGGTCGTTTTACAAATCAGGAGTAATTTAGTAATTTTGCAGAATAGCATGGCTGGTCCCTTTCAGGTTTTAATTATAAATTTTTGGCCCGTCAACAAGGCCTCATGACTAAGGTGAACAGTCACAACGCACCAAGTAGGATTCTAGCGAAGAGGAGGTGAGTCACTAGGACTGCTTAAGTACCAAGCTCTCCCTGAATCCAATCCTAGACATGCGTATGCCTGTTGCCACACCCTAACCTATCGACTCAATTACAGGTTTGTTTAGTTGGATTAAATCTTATGAATTTAGAGAGTTGTTTAAACTAAGCCTAAAGTCCATCAATGTCTAATATACTAGCCAACGTCTACCAAGCCCATCAAGCCCAACATGTATATCACAACAGAAGTTAGAATACTTACCTGCTTGGCTCGAGTGCCGGTAGACTCGAAGGCCATATCTCAACCCCAAAGCATTTTTCCCAAATTTACATCAAATTTTCAAAACACTACTAGACCCATTTCACAGCCCGAGTTTTGAACTGGGCTCGGATACCAAAATGTAACACCCCAAACCCGGCCCATACATTTCGACCAGATCTGGTATGCTACGGGTTGTACGTTGAAAACTTTTGCTTTGTTGGTTTTGGAAATCGTAAGTTAATTAGACAATATTTGAATAAATAAGTGACATTAAAAAAAAACCTTGTATTATTATTTGGTATAAATAAACCCCTGACATAAATTCATAAGTTGCAAATATTAAAAACTACTTAGGCGAATATAAACTATGGGGCCTTATTACCTAAATATTCCCAAAATAAAACTTAAAGGAAAAACCAAAAATAATCTATAGAAATAAAAACTTGATGGCCCCTCGAATCCGTCTCGGCTCCCATGTCCACGATCTATTGCTCATCTAAAAAGTTAAGGAAAATAAAGGGTGAGTCACCAAGACTCAGTGTATAAATCCCAAAAACACATAAAAGGCTTGGGCTCACAAACACATTATGAGCCCTGGCCCAAACATAAAGGCAACAATCATAATTACATGCAACATAATAAATAATGAATGGCCCAACCCATCCTCAAAGTCCATCCTCTACACACCAACCCGTAGCAACCAACACACCTTGGGGATTTCTACCATCAACCCTCCATCCGCTACACACCATAACGACAGCTGTACTGCCTGTCTTAAAGACCGATCACTGTGTGACCTATGTGGCAAAGCCACCGATCGCCATAAGACCTTAATAATACATCATAGCATTTCGACAGCTGAGCTGCCTGTCATAAAGACCGATCACTGTGTGACCTATGTGGCAAAGCCACCGATCGCCATGTGACCTTAATAATACATCGTAACATTTTGACAGCTGAGCTGCCTGTCATAAAGATCGATCACTATGTGACCTATGTGGCAAAGCCATCGATCGCTATGCCACCTTCTTCCCCTTCATCATATCAAAATCCTACCCCATGCATACACACATAAAGGAAACATCATACAGGCTTTCATATATATATATCAATACACATGGAGATTTCTATGATTACGTACCTGGCATCCTTGCCTAACTCTTTTAGGGTTTTATTCGACTGTCTACACAGCCACTTTCCGGCTTTTTAGCCCATAACACATAAAACATAGTTAAAGAGTGTGTTAGAGATCTACACACCTGATTACCGTTAGAACGAGACCCTCTAAGTAGACGCTATCCGTAGCCAACACCACCGCTATCTTGAAATCTTGAAAAGTGATATGAGATTCAATGACTAGTGCTTCTGGCTTTTAGATCTAAGAGATCTACTTTAATTCCCAAATGTCGCCCAATAAGAGAATACATAAATTCATTAAACCATTAGCTTTTCGGCTTTGTCTTCCAAAAACTGAAAGAGATCTTAAGGAATAACAAGAGTCGACACTCACCTTACTAGAGAAGATTCGGCTACTCCCAGAGGATTCTGGCTTTTTGCGAAAATCAGGAAGAGAAGATGATTTGAAGAAATCTTTAGAGATTCGACTTTTAAATGAAGAAATCGGCAGGAAGAAGAAAAGAGAATTTCGGCAGACTGGGGGTAGGTTCGGCCTTAACAAGGATCAAAAGAAATATAGAAAAAGGATTATGAGGTTTTGGCTTTTTAGAAGGAAGAAGAGAAAAGAACAATGGAGTTTTTCGGCTTTTAGAAGAAAGAAGAGAAAAGAATAATAGAGTTTTCGGCTTTTAGAAGAAAGAAGAGAAAGAAAAGATGGAAACCTTAAATGCCGAAAAATAAAGAAGAGAACCCTCACCTGACTATTTAAAGTTTCCTCCCCCTCAGAGTTTGAAATTCGGCCATCACTGTGACCAGCAGATAGAACCCTAAATTTCCTCCCTTATCTTCCATATTATCAACTATAATATCTACATTATCCCTTTCACATAAATCCTCCTATTTTTGAGCCTTGTTGCCGTCCACTCTACCTAATCCTAATGCCGAAATTTAGCTAACTTAAATTAAAAGAATTGGGCTCCATAAAACTTAAATTTGGGCCCCTTACTCCCTTGTGTGGCGTCACCTCCTAATATTGGGCCACGAGCCCGCTTTGGTATGTTAAACACAGATACTACCTTTTAAACCCTATAATACCCAAACAAATAATTTTAATCAAGGCCTCTACCTAAGCCTGAGCCCAATTTGGACCCTAACACTTAAATTAACTAATTGCACATGTTCACCCATTAAGCGCATAAGCCCAAAAATTTAGGATGTTACAGGGTGGCAATTGGCTTGGAAAATAGCCTTCTAATTGTCCATATAGGTAGACACACGGGCGTGTGTCTAGGCCGTGTGTGACACACGGTCAGCCCCATGGGTGTGTTAATAGGCCGTGTCTCTTGTATCCAATTGCAAGAAATTGATTCGTCATACGGGCCAGTACAAGGGCGTATGCCGAGGCCGTGTGCCCTTAAGAGTTTGCTGACGTCATAAACAGAATGCTAAGGTTTTCACACACGGGTGAGGACACGAACGTGTCTAGGCCGTGTGAGGATCACGGGCTAAAGACACGGGCGTGTGTCCAGCCGTGTGAAAACCCCTGTAGGTTTGAAATGAAAAATAAATTCCACACGGGCTAGGGACATGGACGTGTGTGATCACACAGCCTGCCCACATGGGCGTGTCCCATTTCACACGAGCATGTGGCCTTGTTTAGGCAAAATTTTCTAAGTGCGCAAAAGTTTCCGGTTAAATTCTGAAACCCTCCGTATGCATGTTTAGGGCCTTGTAGGCCTATAATAAGGATGATATGAATATGAAAGACAAGTTTTAAGTTGAAAAGAAATTTTATAGCCCAAAGTTGTATGTTCAAACAAGTTAAGTCCGGTAATGCCTCGTACCCGATTTCGGAGTTGAATAAGGGTAAGGGGTGTTACAAAATCCCAATTTTCAACCAATGTTCACAAGAGTCATTTAGGATTGCCAGACCAAGCTAAATCCTATTAGTGACCTGTACTCTAAAGACCTTAATTAGGGTTACTCGTTCGTGCTAAACCCAATCTATAATATATACTCGAGAGGCTTAAATTCAGGATTACCCATCTGGGCTATATCCTATTTGTAACCTTTGCCATATTATACCCGTTTCAAGAAATCACCATAATCCATTGAATTTCAATATTCAACCGGGACATGATATTTTACCAATATTTCCAACTTGTAATCATTTCATTATGTATATCACCACATACATATTATCAAAATCACACAATTTAATTCAAACATATTACCGTACCAAATCAAGTTACACGAACTTACCTTGACAATTGTTCGTGTTTGAATTCCAACTAATCCGAAACTTTTTGTTTCCCTCGATCTAATTCCGTAGTTGGTCTTTCTGGGTCTATATAAGCAAATTTAATTATTAACTCATCACATTTTACATACATTTACATTCTACTACATCCTAGGCAAAATTACTATTTTGCCTCAACTCTTTTAAAAAATTCCAATTTCGTCCCTAGGCTCAGAAAATAAAATTCATGCAATCTAGTCCTATTTCCAAGCCTAACCAAGATTTAATAACAATTTTTACAACACACACATTTCATAAATTTTAGAATTTTCCATGAGTTTTACCAATTTTTCCTTTTAGCCCCTAAATCAAGTTTCCTTGAAAAATTGCTTCGTAAAAGTTGTTTATCTATCAACTATCTTTCATTTTCTACCATAAATTTCAAATTTCCATCATTTACATCCATGGTAAAGTTTCTACACTTTGTTATCTTTTCAAATAAATCCCATAAATAGAAAGATTAGGTTATCTCGATTCTAAAAATATAAAAATCATTAAAAACGGGACTTGATTTCATACCTTTCTAAGCTTGAAATGTTCTCTTCCTCTCTCCTAGGGTTTCCATAGAAAAATTGGGGAAGAAGATGAATATAAAAGATGATAATTTCTTTTTATTTTTCTATCATCTTTTAATTTTATTGATTTCCAATTTAGTCCCTAGTCATTTCTAATTTTTCCATGGATGAGTCACCAAGAAAAATCTTCATACTTTTCTTAATGGTCTAATTGCCATATAAGGACCTTAAGTTTTGAATTCCATAGCTATTTAATACCTATAGCTACTAGAATCCAACTTTTTCATTTTATGCAATTTAGTCCTTTACCTAATTAACCACACAATTGATAAAATTTTTGTATCAAAATTTTCACGTGACATTCCTATCATAATACAAATCATAAAATAAAATAAATTTTTATTTTTGGGCTCAGATTTGTGGTCACGAAACCACTGTTTCGATCTCACCGAAAATGGGCTGTTACACTTATTGATGATGATATGTTGGTGGTTATATGTGTTGATGTTTATATATGAACAATGCTATGTCGAGTTTATGTTTAGTGTGCATTGATATGAATTTATGGTAATGCATGAGATTGCTTTGGATTGGTATTGATGCAATGGTTTAATGGCTGAAAATTGATGATATGTGATAACAATTTATGATGTTTAATGTTTCTATTATATGTTTTAATAGCAAACATCGTATTAAACAATGTTGGAAATGCTTCGGGTATAGTTGGCATGCCATGGGGTTTGTTTGTGGCGGAGGAAGGTTTAGCATTTGTACGCATTCTATTGGTGCTGGTGTGCATTTGTACTTGGAACTTGGGTGTATTATTGGACTATTAGGGGAAGTCGTGTTCATATATGCATTGATGCATTTTTCCTATTTGGTGCTTGTGCTAATTTATGTGGAGTCTTAGGGGATTAATCCATGTATCCATTGTTGGTCCATAATTGGTTAAAAGGGGCCTATATTTCAATAATAATTTAACATGACAATGATAAAGATGAAATGTAATTGATGATGAACATGATCTATGAAAATGTTATATTCAATGTGAGATAATGCCAAGTATGATATTGATACACTATGTGACTTGATTTACATTATTGAGAATCTAACAAAGTGGCTAATTTGTGGCTACAATATGTTATAGAAGCATGGTTAATTGATGTATTAGAATGCTTAATGGCTTTCTGTTATGAAGTTGATTTGTTGTTATCACCATTGAGTTTTTCAATGCTCAGTGTACGTGTAACAACCCGATAGTCGAGGGTGTCGGAAAACGTATTTTTGGGACTCAATTTTTGTAAACTAGACTCGTAGATTTTTAATTAAATATTTACGAAGTTAGTTGGGTAGCTAATTAATTTTTGGATTAGTGAATTTTGTGAAATTATGAATTATTAAGGTATAGGGACTAAATAGCATAAAAGTTAAAAGTTGAATTATAGATTGATATAAATTGAAGGGACTAAGGAAGCAATTATACCTTTGTTTCAATTGAAGTGGGCGGTCATAATGAAATAATATTTATGATATGTATATATATTATATATTATATTATGTTAACTTAATGAATATAAGAAATAATAATAATAATAATAGTGCATTAAAACAACCAAAATTTTTCTTCTTTCATTACTACTACATGCAAACATTAAGAAAACAAAAAGAAAGGAAAGAAAGAAGAAATAACAAGGACGCACGGCGTGAGGGGGTTGAAGTTCAAATCCAAATTGGTTTGTGCAATTTAGTCCCTATACTTGTAATTTTTATATTTTTGGAATCTTGCTACTTAGGGCTGCCCGACCCATATTGTAATTTTTAGTATTGTTCAAGATTTTAGATGTTGACATTATTGAATAGTTTAAGAATTAGAGATTAAATAGATAGATTTTTAAGTTAGAAATAGAAAAGGACTAAATTGTGGAATTAATTGTTGATTTTGAACAATAGGGACTAAATTGTGAAAATTTTGAAATTAAGGGGTCAAATTGGAAAAGAGGAAGCTAAATGTGGTTTAAAGTGAAATTAGTATAATAATATGAAGTTAATTGTGAAAGTTAAAATTAGTCCTGGTTTAGGGACTAAATTGAAGAATAAGCAAAATATAGTGTGAAAATTGAAATTTAATGTGAAGCTGAAATGTGTAATATTAATGTGATTTAATTGTTTCATTTCGTAGCTAATGTCGTACCGGAATCCTCGAGTAAAAAGGGGAAGGATAAAATCGATGTCAAATAGCTTGAAAATCACAGTTTGTGTTTCTATAATCTTAATTAAATAGTAGATTATTGCATATATAATTGTTTGCATATGGTAAGCTTTTGAGGTAAGTACTTTGGTACTTGGGAATTGAATTAAATTCATAATTGAAATGAAATGGATTGATTTTGTATATGATAAAATATATTGATTATGAATATATGTGTATTGAGAAAAATGTGATTATTATCAAATTGAATATATGCTTATATGTGATGATATATATTCATGAAATTGAGACATTGGTTGTATTAAAAAGTGAAATGAATCCCTATTAACTGTATCGGGCTAAGTCAGATATAGATGGCATACCATAGGATAGGAAAAGTTCAGGGATTACTTCGTCCTCGAGTCGATGAGGCATTGGGTGCCAATTTGCTTCAGTTTAATCGATGAGACATTGGGTGTCAATTTATATAGTGCTGGGCACAATTATTACTTCAGATTTATCCGATGAGGCACTGGGTGCCAAACTGGTGTGTTGGTTGGATCCGTGTATCTGTCCGATTTAGTTTCGTGTTAATTAGGGAAAGTAGAATGATAATTTATGTGATTAATATTGAAATGGCAAAGATGAGAAATGAATATGAGATGAGAAATATTGAAATGGAAAATATGATAAATGATTATGAGATGAGAAATGAGATACGAAATGATGAATTGAGATGTGAAACTTGAATGAATTCAAGTATTGATTAAAGATATGAATCATGCCATTGCATGAGATGATTTATTTAAATTTTAAATGAAATGCCATTGATATAAACTTGTATATTTGAACATGTGAAAATCTTAGTATATGTGAATAAGGAATGAGCAAAAATTATACTATTGAATTGAAACACATGAACATAGCTTACTTGTTGCATTTTGCATTTTAAATACTTATATCAAGTTTATGTTATTTGGATTATAGAAATACCACTGAGTTTTACTCAGCGTGCGGTTTTGTTTTCCGTGTGCATGCTAAGTACTGTTCGAATTATTGCTGACTCAGCATCAAATCACAAATCCTGAGCTCAAGTGTGGTGATATTTCATTTTGTAATGGCATGTACCTAGGAAGTCTTTGGTTGATATTGTTTATAAGGTGTGGTTAACTTAGTTGCTAGTGAAATGATGGTTAAATGTGTATATGGTTGTGGTTAAGATGGTTGTGGTTAAGGCTATGTTGGTATGTTAGCCTAGTTTATATTTTGGCATGTGATAGTTTAAAGTTTGGTAGCTTAGCATAATGCTTGGTGTGTGCTTAGCTTTATATTTGGTAACATTAGTAGTTAAAAGTTAGTTTAAATATGGTAAACGTGATACGAATGAAAGTCTTGAATGTTTGATGTGTTGTTGATGTATTTGAACATATAAAATGTGGTACTAATAAGGGTACATTGGTTAAGCATATTAGGTGATGAATTTGGTGTATTTTGGGTATGTTTATTCGTGTTTTAGATAGGTTAAATGATTGGTAATTGAGTTGCTTAGAGCCCAAGTAAGTAGAAAATGGTAAACTTGAGTTTTAAGGTACTTTTAGGTGCAAACGGCCTGGCCACACAGGCGTGTGTCACACACAGGCAACACATGTAACACCCCAAACCCGGCCTAGACGTCATGGCTGAATCTTGGTGATGTCACATGGTAGTGTTTTGGAAATAAATGAGTTGTCGTAAAAACCTCTTTTCGAATTAGACTCATTACAAAATCTTATGTTAATTCTAGGATGCATCGTTCATTTTCAAAACATAGTTCATTATCACAAAAGTATTCTCTTTCAAAACGATATTAAGTTTCAAAATGTCACTTATCGCGGAAGCTTTTTAAATCAGATTGCGTATTTGAGTGTATTTTGTGAAAACATTTGATTCGTTTTGAAAACTCGCTTAACCCTACTACTAGCAGTTGTAAATCAAAATAATAGAAATCCCAAATTAACCATGAAAATCCAAAAAGGTCATTATTACAGTAAAATACCCCAAAAATAAAATCAAAATTATAATTAAGTGAGTCCTCCGCCGCACTGATCCGCCTAAGTTTGGGGATTACCTGTACAGTTAAAACAGAAGGGTGAGTTTACAAAAACTCAGTGTGTAATCCCAAATAACACAAACAGACAGACAAAAAGCAATCACAGTCTGGGCCTGAGCCCTATTTAGAATCAGTGACAGTATCAGTTTGGACTTTAGCCCATCTCAGTAAAGAGGCAGTTATGCATTTGGGCTGTAACACCCCAAACCCGGCCTATGCATTAAGACCAGACTTGGCATGCCACACAATTCGAACTTACATCTAGTCATCAATGCTTTTAATGAAAACAATTCTTCAAAATGATTTTGAAAAAAATGGAATTTATCATAAACTGAGATTTATTTGAAAACCATGATTTTAAAACATAAGAATTTACAATTTGATTTTCAGAGAAATAATTGGTTGAAATCTTAAATCTACAAAAGAGTTTTCACAAAATATTTTGGATTAAGTGATATTTAAGAAAATCCCTTTTTTTTTATACGCAAGTTTAAGAAATCATTTATAAAATCTAAACAGCCCCATTTAAGTAACTAGAACATATTAAAAATCCATCCACGAATAAAAGCCATAAAAATAATACCAGAGGCCTTAATACATCGCAATCGAAATAGTACTTAAATAAAAATATTAAAAAGAAGTTCAAGTTTATAAAAACCCATCATTCGTAGTATGGTTTCCACACGAAGTCATCCCCGGCCCAAGCCTCCATCAATTATCATTACCTGAGAAGGGTGAGAAAAACAGGGTGAGTTACTTAGAACTCAGTGTGTAACCCACTTACCGTGTTCACTGGGCCAAATCCATTTAAGCATTAAATTGGGCTAGAGTCCATTCACAAAAGTACAATATATAAATCAAATATAAAAATGCATGTAATATGCAATTCCCAACCAAGCCTAATTTCCATCCGCTACACACCACCCGTACCAACCATCACACCTGTGGGGATCAAGTCAGCCCACCCTGCCAACACACCAATCACAGGCATTAAGCCATTTAAAATATTTGTGGCAGAGCCACCGAACTAGATTGTGACAGAGTCACCGAACTAGATTGTGATAGTGTCACCAAACTAGATTGTGACAGTGTCACCGAACTAGATTATGGCAGATCCATCCGAACTAGATTGTGGCAGAGCCACCAGCACTTCTCTTCAATTTTATCCCAACCCATGCAATTATGTGTGTATAGCATAACAATGTTCATATAATAGTTTCATCATAAGGCTCATAATACAAGTTGGCCCATTAAGAAATCTTGCAATTTGGCCCATTAATCAATCTTAACAATTTGGCCCATTAAGCGATCTAGCAATTTGGCACATTAAGCACATGAGGCCCTTTTCACAATTTTCACACTTGGCCAATTTATCAAATAATTCGTATGGCCCAAAATATCACTTTTTAATATAATAGCCCATTAAGGCAAATCCGTAATTTCCACAACCTTAATACCAGTTTCATGCCTTTACACAAAGAGTGTTAATATGCCATATTTTCCAATTTTACCAACTTTACGATTTTTATTCTATTACTAACGATACAATATCTAACCCATGAGATAAGTGTGAAATTACACACCTGATTACAGTGAGTACTATACTTTTCCGCTCGTCGATACCTAAATATTTATCACGCTTGATTAGAACACTAATATTTAATATAAAACTATTCTAATGATGAACGATCTAGATCTTTACCCTCGGAATCTCGAACAACAGCTATTTGTGATTTGTCCTCGATCGATAGTTCATAACCCGATGAAGAACCACGAACAGTCAGAGGCTCAGGAGTACGAATGACTTCAAATAATTGATTTTCACCCGAGGAGGGTCCACAACCCAGTGGAAAATCTCAGATTGCCGAAACAGCCCTTCGCTTGAATCTAGAGGGATTACCGAAACTGCCCCTCTTCTGTACACTATTCACCACTCTTTTCGAACCTATCTTGTTTGCCTCCATTGACAAAAGATTATTAGTCCAACTATTAAATCGGAAATTAAGACTATAGGTCTTAAGGCGAAATCGGCTTACCACAAAAATTATCTTTGCGTTCACGGAATGAAAATCGAGCGTTAACGTCCCTAGGATAAAATTGATTAATAATCCATCTTCGATGAAATAACGAAATGATACGGAAGTCCTTGATAGAAATCCTTACCTTAACACTTCGATTCGATTTCTAGCGAGTCACGATGATTACGAATGCTCCGAGTTCGGCCTTCTCTATAACACTATTAAGATGAATAGGATTGTTTAAAGAAAGGAATAAGGGATACTATTTTTGGTCAAAAGACCCTCTAAACAATATGCATATTTGACTAGATGCAAAGAAGAAATAAAGAAATGAAAAGGGATTCTAACCATTTGGTTTAAATGAAAGTTGAAAGAATGATTATCAAGAGAGAAATATGTGAGGAGAAGGTTCGACTAAGAAATCAATTTTTATGGAAATGATGCCAGCAACATTCGGCCATGGAGAAAAGTAGAAGAGAGAAAATGTGTTTCGGGTTTTCAAGGATGAAAAAGAAACAAAGAGAGGGGTTTGGGACAAGAGAGCATTTGGCCAAAGAGTAGAAAAGAAAGAGAAGAAAAATGGCCTTTGTGCTATGATGATTTCGGCACTAGAGAGGAAGAGCTTGAGAGATTAGGCAAAAATTGAGACCAAATGGTCAAAAACAATGACTAAAAGAAGAAAATAAGAATGCTCACAATGCACCAATTGCATTCGATTAGGGAAAGAAAAATGAGAAGAAAGTTTTGTGAAAAGAAACACCAAAAATGACCAAACATGCTACCATCCTTACCTATGCAACCAAAAACATGCAACATATCAATACTAAATTTTTTTTTTTAGGATGTTACATGGGCCTTGGCCCATTACAGTATCAGTAATCAGTATAGTATCCCAATATGTAGTATACAAGTCCTATCCAGCTAGCCTCTACACTCCATTTCCGTCCAACATACGCTCCATGTGGGGATATAATCAACCCGCCCATCCTTACACTCCAAGTAGTACTGGTTGCAGCACTAGACAGTAGTTTGCAGCTGAGCTGCCAGTAAGTTAGGCTCGAAGCCTTTCAGTACACTTCCTCTGATCCATATAGCCCATCCCCATGCAATGCATCATACAATCATGTCATGCTAAATCATGGTATCATATATGTATTAAGTACAGTTTTAGCAGCATGCTAACAATACAGTCATACATGTATATATATAAAATACATGGATATAATAGTCACTCAGTCAATTAGGGTCTAGGTAATCTTACCGACCCTACAGTAGGTCCACAGTCGACTCGGGTGACCCGTGCAACCTTAGTAGTCAAAACAGTGAAAACGGGCCCACAAGCCCATGTAATTTGCCCATATAGGCCTACACGCCCGTATGGCCCACAAGGCCCAAAATGGCCTTAGCTGTGTGGATCACATGGCCTGGCCCAATAATCCCACACGCTCATGTGGTTCACCAGTGTGGGGCCCATACGCCTGTGTGGCTCACATGGCCCAATTCGGCCCAACCCATGAATCTGACATGGCCTGCCTCGTCATTCACACGCCCGTGTTCAATCACACGACCCACCACATAGGCAGCCACATGTCTGTGTGGTGTCAACAGTCTCACTTTTTGACTTTTTGTCGATTTCCGTTTGTAGAGTGGTGTTTACACACCTGGTTTTGATTCACTGTGAAAACACTATCGAGCACTTCGAGACCTTCAATCAACAATCACAAGCCCAACATCAATGATACTTAAAAAAACTAAACAAATTTTATAATGTGCCAAACAAATTCCGTCACCAAAACCTTACATTCGAGACCGAGCAACCCCTAACTGCAGATCCGAACAAGATATGTTACCACTCCTACAATTCGCTGCTGACAATTCTGAAAGGACCCAATATTAACATCAATTCACATATCATAACCAAGAGAAAAGAAAAACTTTCCCCTAACTTCACCAAAATATAGCCACCTTACCTACTAAACGAGTAACAGCAGAACCACACCACTCCAATGCTAACCGAATCGCTCCAACCTTTAACCTTCATCAATGAAACAACCGATCGATTCACCGAAAATCCATAAGCCAAAATACATCACAGTTACGCCATTTACCAACAACACAAGAACAACTAGAGGTGACAAGTTGCGGCAACGAAAAAGGGATTAAGGAAGGAATGGATTAAAAGGAGAAACCAAAGCAGTAAAAAGAGAAAATTTCAATAGGCAGTTGGCAATAACAAAAGAAGACAATGAAAGTCAGCAAGGGAGGAGGAAGAGGGAAAGGTTGCCGTATGGGAGAATAAAGCCAAAAGGGGAACAAAAGAAAAAGCAGAGAATTACCTAGCCAGTTTTGGCGAAGGAAAGGGGCAAGATGATGAACGACAGACTTGAGGGGAGGGGAAACTAGCGTCAAAAAAATTGAGAAAAGTATGGGGAACCAAATTTTTTTGAAAAATATGACAATAATCAAAATACAATCCCCTATTTTCCTCCTAAAATTTGGCCACAACAATCCCAGACTCCTCAAACACTTCAACCGCCCACTAGCATCAGAATTCTACTGGCACACAAACACTTACACAACATCCAGCAAAATAAAACACTCCCCTACATCGCTAGGACTCGAACTCAAGACCCCCAGCATAGTGACACTCCGCTTAACCACAAGACGAACAGGCCCATTCTGACATGTTTTTCCAATATTTATTTATAAGCCTACTGGCTAAAGATAGGGGTTTACTCAATTAAAAACAAAATTTTGCCCAAGCTAAGGCTTGAACCCAAGACTTCTCAGACAGTCCCAGAACACTTAACCACTAAAGCAGATACACAATTGTGTACAAACATATGAAGATAATTATAAGGGATTTTTGGGGCGTTACAACTTTACCCCCTTAAAGAAAATTTTGGCCTCGAAATTTTACCTGATTAGAATGGATGAGGATACTGCTGTCCCATCGTATCCTCAGGCTCCCACGTGGCCTCCGTAGAACTATGATTACGCCAAAGAACCTTAACCAGTGGGATAGACTTCCTTCTTAGCACCTTTACATCGCGATCCACTATCTGGACTGGCTTCTCCTTAAAAGTCAGATCTGGCCTCACCTCAATCTCCTCAACAAGAACAACATACGTGGGATTAGAACAGTAGCGCCTCAACATAGAAACGTGGAACGCGTCGTGAATCCGCACCGACTGATATGCTACTGGCCCCACTCATTTCAAAATGCTATAAGGCCCAATAAATCTAGGGCTCAGCTTACCCTTACGACCAAACCTCAGTAATTTCCTCCATGGTGAGACCTTGAGAAAAACGTAGTCCCCCACTGAATACTCTATCTCTCGACGCTTTAGGTCTGTATGGGACTTTTGTCTACTAGATGCCGCTTTCAATCGGTCTCGAATCAATCTAACTTTGTCCTCAGTATCAGAAACTAGTTCAGGGCCCAGCACACGCCGCTCGCCCAACTCAATCCAATCGAAGGTGTGTGACACCTACGACCATATAGTGCCTTGTAAGGTGCCATCTGAATGCTAGACTGATAAATGTTGTTATAAGTAAACTTTTCTAGTGGCAGATAATCCTCCCAACTATCTCGGAAGTCAATCACACAACTCATCAACATGTCCTCCAGTATCTGTATCACCCTCTTAGACTAACTAGCTGTTTGAGGATGGAACGCAGTACTTAAGTCCAACCTTGTACCCAGAGCTTCATGTTGCTTCTTATAGAACCGAGACGTGAAGTGAGGATCCCTATCAAATATTATTGAAATCGGTACCCCATGCAGTCTCACTATCTCAGACACATATAGTTTAGCCAGTTTCTGCAGAGAGTAATCGGTACAAACCGGTATGAAGTGGGCGGACTTGGTCAATCGATCCATGACGACCCATACAGAGTCGTTCTTAGTGGGTGTAAGGGGCAACCCACTAACGAAGTCCATAGTTACATGTTCCCACTTCCAATGTGGAATCTTGACTGGCTGCAGCAAACCCGAAGGTAACTGATGCCCAGCCTTAACTTGCTGGCATGTCAGACATTTACCCCCAAAGTCTGTAACCTCACGCTTAAGACCCGACCACCAGTATAACTTACGAAGGTCTCGGTACATCTTATTTCCGCCATGATGTATAACATAAGGGCTACTATGCGCTTCCCGTTGTAACAGCTCAATTTTGACCCTAATCGGAATGGTGGTTTCGGGACCATGAATCCGAGTCGGAAAAATAATTTAATACTATTTTCAATTCTTATTATGTGTGAATTAGTGTGTGTGAAATTTTCATATTAAAATTTGATCGTTTTAGTGCTTAATTGTGAAAAAGGGTTTAATCGCATAAAAAGAAAATTTGGTGGTTGAATGTGTAAGTACTAAATTGAAGGTGGCTTCTTAAATTGAGGTATTAAAAGTGCAATTTAGCCAAAAATTTGGCTTAGTGCCGTCCATCATTTGCATGTAATAGTGATTGATTTTTTTATTATATTTTAAATATTAATGTATTATTATTATTTTATAAAATAATAAAATAAGTAAAAGATGAGAAGTGTTCATCTTTTCTTCCTCAAATGACCAAAAATTAGCCAAAGGAAAAGAAAAGAAAACCTAGTTACATTCGGCCTCACTTGAGCTTGATTAAGGTAAATATTTAGCTTGATTTTTTTAATAATTCTTGCATTTTTGAGATAGTTGTTTTGAGCTTTAATTAGCCCATGTTTAAATTTGTGATTTGGTTGTGTTTTTCGTGAGATGCCATTGAAGGAAACTTGATGTTCTTGTTGTTTAATGATGAAATATAAATTGTATGTGATAGATTAACAAATGTTGTTCTTGAATTTTTGATGAAATTAGGTGATTTGGAGTAATTGATAAAAAAGAAAATTTTTTAGAGGTTAAAATGTTAAATAAATGAGTTGTATAGGCTTGTAATTAGAGGATGAAAATTCGGCCCTAAAGGATGGTGGTTAAATTTTGAGTAATTTGTGATTTATGCAATAGGGGCTAAATTGTAAAAAGTGTAAATGTCAGGGGTAAAATGGTAAATTGCATAATTATGTGTTTTTGGATTAAATTGAATGAGAAAAGTGTTGAATGAGGTTAATTTGAAATTATTTAGATCAAGAACGAAAAGAACCGGGATTGGATCGAGGAAAAACAAAGTTAAACGAATAGTCGGGAAGTTTAATGCATCGATTTTTGAGGTAAGTTATAAGCAATTGGATTAATTAAATTTTAATCTATATTATTATGTACTTGTTAAATGGAAAAAAAAATTTGTTTAACCTTATTGGCCAAATGTGAGGTTGTTATATATGAATATTTAAGCTTGATTATTTGAGATGAATAAATATATGTATATATGCAATAAAGGATTGTATATGTAAGAAATGAAAAGAGAATGATGGTTGTATTGAAATAGGTAGATAGGTATGTTAGCCAAATCTGATGGTATTTGAAAAGAGAAATGAGTTGTTTTTGAACATGTATATAAATGTTTATTTATATGAATGAAAATAATATCATATGAATTTTATGAATAAGGAAAGGATCGGCTAATGTGCACTATGTGTGCTACCGAGCACTGTGTGTGCGAAATCGATTGATTGGCGCTGAGTGTGCGGGAAAAATAAGTAATGGCACTAAGTGTGCGATACATTACGAGTAAATGGCACTATGTGTGCACTTTATCAAAGTAACGACACTAAGTGTGTGATACATTACATATATTGCATTGTGTGTGTGGGTTTACAGATTATCCGAAGTTTTTTTTTTTTAACTAGTGAATTTGGATGTATGAATTTAGATAACAGGTATGTGGATCGAGGTAGTTGGGGAAGTAAATACTAAAAAGGTAAGTTATATTGGCTTATGGTACTAAGGTAATGAAAATTGATTATTAATATTTGAGTATGTTTCGAGTTGAATAAATAATTCGAGTTGAATAAATAATGCTTGGTATCGAATGAAATTTTATGTGGTATGCATGAATATTCTGTTGTGAGACTACTAGGTAAGGTAGTTATGGTACGGTTATGTGAAGCATATTTATAGTTATGAATTCTTGATGATCGTAGTAGATTGATTTAATTTGTGGAATATTTAATTGTACATTTTACCATTGCTTTTAACTTACTAAGCTATGTTAGCTTACTGTATGTGGTTATTTGACTATTTTATAGATCTTGAAGTCTAAGCTCGAGCTCGGGGATCATCATTAAAGTCAATCACACTATCAACTATCTTTGGTACCCTTTTTTATAAGTTGAACTTTTGGAACTATGGCATGTATAGGCTATATTACTCTTCTGAGTTTATTCTGAATATGATATATATATTTGTATAAGCCATGCGAAAATGGCTTGTCCATCTTGTTAATCTTGGAATTTATATTTTATCATGATGATTATGTTTGGTTGTGGTTTTGGTTGATTTGGTTTTAGTATATATATAAGTATGGTTAATGTATAGAGTTTAAATGAATGGAGTAAGGATGTTATAAACTAGTTAACCATATTTTGCAATGAAACAGTTTTTGGTTAATAGTAGTGATGTGATTTTGAAAAATCACCAAAAATATGAAAGATGGAATTAGAAAGTTAAGTAGATATATAATTAAAGCTTATTGTGCCTATTTTTATATGAAAGAAACAGAGTAGGCAAAGGAATTTTATATTATGAGATATTTAAATTTTAGTGAGACTGGTTCTGAATGACTTCGTGATCCCCTGTTTTGTCTTTGAAAAATTATTAAAACTTGTAAAAAAATAATAATGGAGCATATTTTATATTCTTAGAATCCTTAAGGAGTCTATTTTTTATTGGAATAAACAGGAACATTATTTGAATTCTGTACAATGAGATAACTGAGCTTTTGTAAAGATAGGTCAGAACCATCGAATAGTGAAATAGGGGAACGTTTAATGAATAAACTGTATTAATTGGCCACATGAAAAATTTTGGAAAACTTATAGTAAGAAGATATATGAGTCTAGTTTCAAGGAAAATTTATGGATCTAAATTTAGAGTTTTTTAACTCGAGTTATAGTCAATTTATTCAACATGACGCAGATGGACAGTTTAAATTTTTATGCCCTGAACTAGTAGTTAAGTCTAGTAATGCTTCATGCTCGACTTCGACAACGGTCTCGGGTAAGGGGTGTTACACTCGTAGAATAGACTACCTCAACTCAGTATCATTCGGTACAGAGATTCTCCCACAGAAACAGAGTACCCCTTCGCTGTTCAGTTTAAAATCCACAGTATTCCCACTCTCAATCTGTCGAAAGCGAAGACCAAAGACTCGTCCTCCAACTGTTTACCTTTAATCTGCTCTATCTACGTCGGTTTAACTTGAAGTTTGGCCAATAGAATACCATCATCAAATAAACTGAGGTGAGCAAAGATTGCCCTCAGATTAGTCATAGCTCTACGGCTCAGCACGTCAGCCACCACATTAGCTTTACTAGGATGGTATTCAATTGTACAGTCGTAGTCCTTAAGCAGCTCAATCCACCTACGCTGCCTAAGGTTCAGCTCCTTCTGAGTGAGGAGGTACTTGAGGCTCTTGTCATTAGTGTAAATCATACACTTCTCACTATATAGATAATGCCTCCAGATTTTCAGTGCAAACACTATTGCGGCAAACTCCAAGTCATGCGTCAGATAATTCGCCTCATGAGTCTTAAGCTGACGAGACGCATATGCTACCACCTTACCCTCCTGCATCAACATACATCCCAAACCGAAATGTGATGCATCACTATAAATAGCAAACTCTTTTCCAGACTCTGGCTGTATTAGAACAGGGGCCTCCGTCAATACAATTTTGAGCTTCTCAAAGCTCTCTTCTTATGCATCAGTCCAGTTAAACGGCACACCCTTACGTAGTAGCTTAGTTAAGGGTGCGGCAATAAGTGAAAATCCCTCTACAAAAAGTCGATAATACCCTGCCAATCCTAGAAAACTGCGGATCTCCGATACAGTCTTAGGCTATTTCCATTCTAATACCACCTCAATCTTTCGAAGATCTACTTTAATCCCCTCAGCAGAAACCACATGTCCCAGAAACGTTACTTTACGTAACCAGAACTCACGTTTATTGAACTTGGTGTATAGTTGTTTCTCTCGTAGAATTTGCAGAACCACTCTGAGATGTTCATTGTGCTCACCTTCAGTTCTCGAATACACCAGTATGTCATCAATAAATACCACTACGAACTGATATAGATAAGGCTGGAACACTCGGTTCATTAGATCCATGAAAGCTGCTGGTGCATTTGTCAGTCCAAATGGCATCACTAGGAACTCGTAATGACCGTATCGAGTCCTAAATGCTGTCTTGTGCACATCAATCTCCTTAACCCTCAACTGATGATATCCTGATTGTAGATCAATCTTGGAGAAAATCAAAGCCCCTCGAAACTGGTCAAACAGATCATCTATTCTCGGTAGGGGATAGTTACTCTTGATGGTCAACTTGTTCAGTTACCGATAATTCATGCACATACACATGGATCCATCCTTCTTTTTCACAAACAAAGCTGGTGCTCCCCACGGAGACACGCTAGGACGGATGAACCCACTACCCAATAGCTCTTGAATTTGAGCCTAAGCTCCAGAAGCTCTTTCGATTCCATTTTATAAGGGCGATAGACATCGCAGCTACACCAGGAAGGAGCTCAATCCCAAATTCTACTTCACGATTCGAAGGTAACCTAGGTAGCTCTTTAGGAAAAATGTCCAGAAAGTCCTTAACCGTCCTGATATCATTAACCGAAGAATCTCTAGAATCTAAAACACTGATGTAGGCTAGATATGCCACACATCCCTTATGGACCAACTTCCCGGCCCTCAATGTAGAAATCACATTTGATAAGTAGTTTTGACGTTCCCCAATTACAACTACCTTGCTGTCCTCCTCAGTTCTCAATACAACCCTTTTTGTGGCACAATCTAAGCTTGCTCGGTGTTTGACTAACCAGTACATTCTCTGTATTAGATCAAATTCTCCAAAAGGCAGCTCCATCAGATTAACCAAAAAGATAGCTCCTTGTACCTCTAGAGGAACATCTCTAAACAGTTTGTTAACCCTTATTAACTGCCCCAACAAAATCAGTACAGTGACCTCACTCGTAGTGCTCTCAACCAGTATACCCAAGTTTTCAGATAGGGTACAAGCTATATAGGAGTGAGTGGATCCTATATCCATCAGTGTAGTATAAGAGTACATTATAAATAAAGAATGTACCCGTAATGACGTCCGGAGTATCTCCATCCTCTCGACGAAGAGCAACATAAACTAGAGCCAGCTGCCTCGCCTAAGTGTGACCAGCACCTCTCCCCGATGCTCTTTGACAACGTCTCAGACAGTTACCATCCGTGGCCTGACCACGGCCTCTCAGTGGCTGCTGAACTACTCTCGATGGTGCAATACCCATGCCAGAAGCTTGCATCTGATCGGACCTCTTCGGACACTCTCTAATACGATGCTCTAATGAACTACACCTCAAACAAGCCCCAGTTCTTTTCCAGCACTCGCCCTGATGGCGTCTACCACAATCAATACACGACGGCTGTCCAGTAGCAGCAATAGGAGCCCCATCTCTGATTGGCCCATCAACTTTGGTCTTTTTCTTAGGCCTCTGAACGGAACTCGAGGGCTCCGAATCCCTCTTATTCCTACCTCTCTCTCTGTTCTTGTGCTCAGCGTGCTTCACTTCATCGGCGATCTTCGCCTTATCAACTAGTGCCGCAAAGTATCGCTCCCTCTATGGAGCTACCAGAACCCTTAGATTATCCCCGAGGCCATCCTCGAAGCGAACACATTGCTTGTACTCAGTCGCCACCATTTCTCGCACGTAGCGGCTCAGTTATAGAAATTCGGCCTCGTACTCGGCCACTAATCTACCCCATTGAGTCAGATTTAGGAACTCTCTCCTACGGGTATCCACATAACTGGAACCCACATGCTTCCCCTGGAAAGCTATCTTAAAGAGCTCTCAGGCCAATCGATCGGGCTGAGTGCCCTCTTTAACCGTAAGCCACCACTGGTAAGCTTCATCGCGAAGTAGAGAAACAAGCCCCTTAAGCTTCTACTCAGCGTTAAAATCCAGGTCGTCCATAATTCTTTCCGTGACCTCTATCTAATATTCAGCCATATTAGGGGCGACTCCATTAACACCCCTGAATAACTCAGCCCCATTGGACTGGAGTCATTCCGTAACTAACCCTTGCCCCCCTGACCTAGTGTTAAGCCTAGTGACCCTCTCTAAAATCCATAACATAGCTTGGGACAGTGTGTCATCCCCAGCCGCATGATAATGAAACCCAATCTTTACAGCAAGTGAGACCGGCACCTCGCTCGTATCCAGATTAGGTAGATTTTGAAATGATGAGAACCTAGCTCGAGCCCTCTACGGCCTCTACCACGGCCTCTTGTACCCCGTCCGTGAGCACCTCGTGTGCTCATCGTAAATTTGAAGTTTATCTGTATTAATAGTTTTATGCATTAGTTTACAGTTCCAATATTCATTAACAGATATTTTATGCAGACAGTATCAAAAGTTCGAAATTTGTTATCGCGAATCGCAGTCTCACTACGGTTTTCAGTTTTACTACAGTTTTCAGTTTACACTACCTATAGTGTTTTCAGTACAGTATACTACCTATATTTTCAGACAAATTTAAACAGAGTTTCAAAACACTTACAAGATCGGCGCCGGAGACTCGGTGTACCACATACTCAGTCCAAAACATTTCAAATCACTCAAAAATCATTTCTTAAAACCAATCTTTCTAACCCAAATCCACAATCGAGCTTTGAAACCTGGCTTTGATACCACTAAATGTAACACCCCAAACTCGGCCTAGACGTTATGGCTGAATCTTGGTGATGTAACATGGTAGTGTTTTGGAAATAAATGAGTTGTCGTAAAAACCTCTTTTCGAATTAGCCTCATTACAAAATCTTATGTTAATTCTAGGATGCGTCGTTCATTTTCAAAACGTAGTTCATTATCACAAAAGTATTCTCTTTCGAAACGATATTAATTTTCAAAATGTCACTTATCGTGGAAGCTTTTTAAATCAGTTTGTGTATTTGAGGGTATTTTGTTAAAACATTTGATTCGTTTTGAAAACTCGATTAACATTACTGCTAGCAGTTGTAAATCAAAATATTAGAAATCCCAATTTAACCATGAAAATCCAAAAAGGCCGTTATTACAATAAAATACCCCAAAATAAAATCAAACTTATAATCAAGTACTAAAATAAAACAAAATGGGTCATGTGGCCACCGCTGAATCCTCCGCCGCACCAATCTGCCTAAGCTTGGAGATTACCTGTACAGTTAAAATAGAAGGGTGAGTTTACAAAAACTCAGTGTGTAATCCCAAATAGCACAAGCAGATGCATGCATGAAGGAAATCATAGTGCGGGCACGAGCCCTATCGAGAATCGATGTGATGTCGGTTTGGGCTTTAGCCCATCTCAGTACAGAGGCTATCACGCATTTGGGCCTTGGCCCATTACAGCATCAGTAATCAGTACAGTATCACAATATATAGGATACAAGTCCTACCCAGCCAGCCTTTACACTCCATCTCGGTCCAACCCTACACTATATGTGGGGATATAATCAACCCACCCATCCCTACACTCCAAGTAGTACCGGTTGCGTCACTAAATTGTAATTTGCAGCTGAGCTGCCAATAAGTTAGGCTTGAAGCCTTTCAGTACACTTCCTCAGATCCATATAACCCGTCCCCATGCAATGTATTATACAATCATGTCATGCCAAATCATGGTATCATATATGTATTAAGTACAATTTTAGCAGTATGCTCACAATACAGTCGTACATGTATATATATAAAATACATGGATATAACAGTCACTCAGTCAATTAGGGTCTAGGTAATCTTACTGACCCTATAGTAGGTCCACAGTCGAGTCGGGTGACCCGTGCAACCTTAGCAGTCAAAACAATGAAAACGGGCCCACAAGCCTATGTAATTTGCCCATGTGGGCCCACACATCCGTGTGGCCCACAAGGCCCAAAATGGCCTTAGCCGTGTGGATCACACAGTCTGGCCCAATAATCTCACACACCTATGTGGTTCACCCGGGCTCACACGCCCGTGGGGCCCAAATGGCCCAATTTGGCCAGGCCCATGAATCGCACTTGGCCTACCTCGTCGTTCACACGCCCGTGTCTGATCATACGGCCTACCACACGGGCGGCCATACGCCCGTGTGGTGTCAACAGTCTAACTTTTCAGCTTTTTGCCGATTTCCGTTTGTAGAGTGGTGTTTACACACCTAGTTTCGTTTCGCTGTGAAAACATTATCGAGCACTCCAGGACCTTCGATCGATAATTAAAAGCCCAACATCAATGATACTTCACAGAACTAAATGAAGTTTATAACGTTCCAAATGACTTCAATCTCCAAAACCTTACCTTCGAAACCGAGTAACCCCTAACTGCGAATCCAAACAAGATAGGTCACCACTCCTACAATTTGCTACTGACAATTCTGAAAAAGACCTAAAATTAACATCAATTCACATTTCATAACCAAGAGAAAAGAAAAACTTTCCCCTAATTTCTCCAAAATATAGCCACCTTACCTACTAAACGAGTAACAACAGAACCACACCACTGCAATGCTAACCGAATCGCTCCAACCTTTAACCTTCATCAATGAAACAATCGATCGATTCACCAAAAATCCATAAACCAAAATACATCACAGTTACGCCACTTACCAACAATGCAAGAACGAACAGAGGTAACAAGTTACGGCAACGAAAAAGGGATTAAAGAAGGAATGTATTAAAAGGAGAAACCAAAGCGGTAAAAAGAGAAAATTTCAATAGGCAGTCGGCAGTAATAAAAGAAGATAATGAAAGTCGGCAAGGGAGGAGGAAGAGGGAAAGGTTGCTGTATGGGAGAACAAAGCCAAAAAGGGAACAAAAGAAAAAGCAAAGAATCACCTAGCCAATTTTGGCAAAGGAAAGTGGCAAGATGATGAACGACAGACTTAAGGGGAGGGGAAAGTAGCGTCAAAAAAATTGAAAAAAGTATGGGGAACTAAATTTTTTTGAAAAAGATGGCAATAATCAAAATACAATCCCCTATTTTCCTCCTAAATTTCGGCCACAATAATCCCACACTCCTCAAACACTCCAACCGCCCACTAGCATCAGAATTCTACTAGCACACAAACACTTAGACAGCATCCACCAAAATAAATCACTCCCCTACATCGCCAGGACTCGAACTCAAGACCCCCAGCATATTGACACTCCACTTAACCACCAGACCAATAGGCCCATTCTGACATGTTTTTCCAATATTTATTTATAAGCCTACTGGCTAAAGATAGGGGTTTACTCAATTAGAAAGAAAATTTTGCCCAAGCTAAGGCTTGAACCCAAGACTTCTCAGACAGTCCCAGGACACTTAACCATTAAAGCAAATACACAATTGTGTCACAAACATACGAGAATAATTATAAGGGATTTTTGGGGCGTTACAACACACATGGGCATGTGACCCAAGTTAGAGTGTTACATGGCCTGGTCACATGGACGTGTGACGTGACCCAAGTCAGAGTGTTACATGGCCTGGTCACACGGACGTATGTCTCGGCTGGCCACACTAGTGTGTGACCCTTGAAATCAAAATTTTGTAATTATTGCCTAAACTTCTAGAATTATTTCAAATTAGTCCCTGCCTATTTTAAACTACTTTTAGGGTCTTATAGACTCGTAATAGGGGCTGTAAGAGTAACTTTTACTCTGAATTGGGGTGGATTAGCCAACCTAAATTAAGTGCATTCCACAAACATTATTGAAGATAAATTTAAAAAGAAAATCGTAGACAGAGTATGGACAAATACTCTGATGCTAATAATTTGAATAGTCTTGTATGTATTTGAATTCTAACATTCTAGAAGGGATAAATAGTGATAAGAGTTTAGACAGTGGAAGACTAAGTTTAGCAATGTATAAATAGTGATAAGAGTGTAGACCGTGGAAGACCAAGTTTAGAAATGCATAGCATAACTTATTAATCGAATGTATAAGAATATACCATGAAAGTATTATATTGTCGTGATCTTCCCCTACAGATTATAATGTTATTAATTAGTTTATATGTTGATTATGATTGAATTAATTGTTTGATTTGTTAGTAATGCTCGTGACCCTAATTGTAACAGTGGTTTCGGGACCACAAATCCGAGGTTAAAATATTTATTTTATTATTATTTTAAGGTTTACAGCCTGAATATATGATTGAGTGAAATTTTCGTTTAGAAATTTTATCGTTTGAGTGTTTAATTTGATAAAAAGGACTAAATCGCGTAAATTGCAAAAGTGTCGTTCTATTAGCTAAAGGTGTCAAATAGCTATAGAACCTTAAATTTTAGGTCCTTAAGTGGTAAATATACCATTAGTATGTTAGTGGATGTTAATGGTCTGGCATAAATGAAGTTTTGAATTAATTTTAAGGTTAAAATGGCAAATGGTTAATAAATGATAGAATAATTAAAACAAAAATTCATTGTCATCTTCACCTACCCGAATATACAAGAGAAAGAAGCCATTTTTAGCTTCCACATTCAGCCATGCTATTCTTGCTCAATTAGGTACGGTTTTTGTCCCGTTTTTAATGATTTCTATGTTTTTGAGATAGTTGTAGCTTAATCTAGCTAGCCCAGGGACTAATTTGTAAAATTTTTTAAGATTTTGAATGATTCCATTGATGAATACATGTGTATTCTGAAGTTTCTTGATAGATTATAAATGCTTGTTGATAGATATACAAGTTCTGTTAAGTGATTTTCAGTGAAAATGCAAAATAAGGATTAAATTGAGAAATGTTGAAACTTTGTGATTGAAATGTGAAATAAATGAAAAATATGGGCTGCTAGGGACATTATAGTAATTCAGCTAGGTATAATTGGAATTTTATTAATTTGTGATTTTATGAAATAAGGACTAAATTGTAAAAGTTGTGAAACATTAGGGGCAAATGTGTAAAATTTCCTTAATGAGTGTTTTGGACTAAATTGAATAGAGAGATGATTAAATGAGTTAAATTTGATTATATAGATCAAGAAAAATGACGTACGAAATTAGATCGAGGAAAAGACAAAGTTGTCGATTAAACAATTGTTTTTCATCGTACGAGTTCGAGGTAAGTTCGTATGTTAATAAGCATTATTATAATTGAGATTTAATGATTTATATTGAATTTTTGATGAATACAATTGTACGGAAATATTCGACGAAGCTTCGGCTATGTATCGACACTTTGTGTGCAAGATCGAGATAGCTTCGGCTATGTATTGGCACTTAGTATGTGAGATCCCCGAGTATCCAATATTATTTCAAATGATTCAACGGGTATATCAAAGATATGAAATGGTGAGAGATAGTCATGTATCGGTACAGGTATGTAGGTAAATTCATTTGAATATTGAATCCATGAAATTAAAAGTTCATGATAAGTGTGGAAATAAATATATGGTAAACTTGGTTGATGATTATGTGTTAGGTTTTTGGGCCAAATTGAGTTGTGATATAGTATGATCTACTCACTTAAATTGTGTTTCAAAGATTTGAGAAAAGGTAAAGCTCGGCAAATTCTTCAATTAGAATTGCTATTGAATGCATGGAAAAGTAATAGTTTCTGTGTAACGACCCGAAATCCGTGGGCACCAGAAAAAAAAAATGTGTTATCGGGCCTCCGTCTTAGTAAATCGAGTTAGTAAATAATCATTAGGAGTAATTATGAGTCTAGTAGTGTGTTTAATTAGATTTTTATATAGTGAATTTAGCTTAATTTAAGGTAATTAGGAAAAAAGGATCAAATTGAATAAAGAGTAAAAGTTTAATTATAGATTAAAAGAAATTATAAAGGACCAAAATGGCAATTATGCCATTTAGCATAAGTTGAGGCGGCATAAGCTTAAAAAAAATCTGAGATTTTATGTGTTAAAATATATTATTAATACTATTAAATAATTATATTAATATAATATTATATTATATAATAAAGTAAATAGTATAAAAGAAATAGGAAAAGAAACAGGGAGAGAAACATTCGAAACAAGCAGGAAAGAAGAAGAAAAAGAAGGAAAAAGGAAAAACTAAAGATTTAAGGTTTGAGGTTTTAAAAGCTAACAAGGAAAAAGAGGCATCGGCATCCAAGGGAAAAGAAAAGATCGCTGAGGAGTAAACGTGCATTTCGGGTTTGTATTACTATAATTCAAACTATTTATTTATTCATTAAATGTTAGATTAATTTATGAATATGGTAAGTAAATTATAAGGTAAGTGTTTTTATTGAATTGAATGGAAATTGAGTTGAATGATGAATATGTATTGAAATTGAATTGTATGTGGTTTGAAATGGAAAAGTGTAATTGATATTGAAATTGAATTTGTTATGAAAATGAAAATGAAATTGAGAACTGAATACCCTATTAACTAGTCGGGCTGAGTCGGATATAATTGGCATGCCATAGGATTTGGAAGAGTACGGGATTTATCGGCTTTGCCGATCAGGCACTTTATGTGTCGTAAATCGGGCACTTTATGTGTCGTATTTTAGGCACCTCGTGTGTCGTATCGGGCACCTCGTGTCGTCGATCGGGCACCTCGTGTGTCGTTTTGTGCACTTATGTGCCAGATATCTTGATTAGGTACTATGTACCATTTTAGGCACAATGTGCCGTCTTGGTGTGTTTGGGTTGGAATCAGTGTATCCGTTAAAGTCCGAGTGCATTAATAGGGGTAAATAAAGAAAAGGTTAAATTGAATAAAATGAAATGGTTGAGCCATTGGAAGAAATGCGAAAATAGAACATGAACTGAAAAATGTGATTGGAATATGAGTATGAGAATAGAAAGTATGAACCATTGGTTCAAGAAATGGATAGTGGCTCAACATGATTGTGTATTATTTCAATTGTTGAATAGCTAAAATTGAATGGTATGAATATATTGAGAAGGACAAACTTATATGAAAGTTATGTTTGAATTGGTTTAGTTAAATTAAAGTTATATGAATTAATGATATGATTATTATGTTTATAATTTGAATTATGGTAATACCACCGAGTACATGTATACTCGTCGTCACGGTTGTTTCGTCGCGTGAGTTGTAGAAGTCAAACATCTTGAACGACATCCGAAGCCGGACCGACTTCAAACAAACTTTTGGTGATGTATATTTCCTTTTCATAATGTGGCATGTACGTAGGTTGTGTATAAAGGTTATTATGTTTTGAATGTAAATGGTTAAAAATGTTAGTAGTACAAGTTTAAGAATTATAATGAAAGAAGTATATTTATTTTAATCTAACTAATATTTTGATAAATTTAAGTTGATATTATATTGATTGAGTTTGATTAGAAGGTATTTGGAATAGAAAATAAATTTATCAAATGAATTGGTTGAATTGGTTATGATTGAAATGAATATGGTTTAATTTACTGAGGGGTTTTATATAATAATAAGCGAGAAATCTTTGCGAAATTTATATTAAACAAAATTTATATTCGTAAATTGTCTGATATGTCCGGTAATGCCTCGTAACCCTGTTCCGACGATGGTTCGGGGTTAGGGGTGTTACATTCTGGATGATGAAAATATATTTAAACATATGCTTGATATAGGAATGCACATAAGTAATGTAAACTTATGTTATAATGTTTTGTAATAATTTGCTAAATTATACGATGTTTAAAATCGAAAAGCTAATGTTATTTAGGCTAAGATCAAGGCATGTTGGGTGACTTAAATGATTATGCTTATAAATTGAATGTTATAAGCTTTATTTCCTTGAATTACGAACTTACTAAGCATTTTATTCTTACTTTGTTTTAATTTCTTTGTGTATCTAGATATCGAAAGCTCGTTCAGGTTGGAAGGTGTTGGAGACGTTATCACACTATCTATCGGCTATTTTGGTACTCATGGTTTTTTACTTTTAGTTATAATGGCATGTATAGGTCGTTTTGGCTAATAATGGCCTACATGTTTTGTTAATGATGGACTGGCTTGTAAATGTATATGTCTTGGTTGGTATCTAATAGGCATGAGAGTTGGCTTAATTTGAGTTAGTTTCCTTGTGTATATGTGTTTGTGCTTATAGTTATTATTATGCAAATTGAGGTTAGTTTTTGATGCTTGATAGTAATAGATATTATGAATGTCAAATAGTTTGGTTGTGGATAATGGTATGCTTGTGGAATTAGGCTAAACAATGCATACTTGAGTTTAGCCATTTAGATGTTTAAAGAAGTAAAGTTTGGTACAATTGGTATAGTATGTTTTGGTGATTTGTATATAAGTAAAAATGGAAGTATGGAATGTGTATATTTTATGTTTGAATTAGCTGGTTTAGATGATTAGATATGCTATGTGCTTTGTGCAATATGAGTGGTGGTGTAAGTGTGTACAAAATAGGGTGGCAAAATGGCTTGGTAACTAGCCTATTTTTGTCCATACGGGCAGAGACACAGGCGTGTGTCTCAGCCGTGTGTGACACACGGTTAAGTACATGGCCATATGTCCCCTGATGTTGAAATTGAAATAAAGTCAATATGCTCCACACGTTCTTACACATGGGCGTGTGATCGGTTGTGTGGTATAAGTCAATATACCCCATAATTTATACACAACCTAGTACACGGGCGTGTGACTTGGCCGTGTTGCATAAGTCAGTATACCCTATAGTTTTGGCACGGCCTACCACATGGGTGTGTATGGCCATTTTTAGGGAACACGGACATTTGGGTTGGTCGTGTGACCCAAGTCAGTAAGCTCACTTGTTTAGACACGGGGTAGGACACGAGCTGGGACATGGCCATGTGCTTCCATTTTGAATGTTCACACGGCCTGTGACACGGGCGTGTCTGGTGGCTATGTGAGACACATGGCCTGGCCACACGGGCGTGTGTCCCCTGTTTTGAGAAAAATTTTCAAAGTTTGTGAAAGTTTCTTAAGTTATCGATTTAGTCCTGAACCATTCTTAAAGTATGTTTAGGGCCTCATAGGCTCATAATAGGGACATATTGATTGATATTGAATGATGATTGCTTGTATTGATTAAATGTATGAGAAAATTATGTTTAAATGTGTTGTAAGTTCGGTAATGCTCCGTAACCCTATTTCGGCGTTGAATTTAGGTGAAGGTTGTTACACCAATCTGATGACGGAGAGGGGTTAGAGGTGTTATAGTACGAATTGTCTGTTCTACCATAGGTTTCAAAGTGTGTACAAGTCGGTTTGAACTATCTAAAACATCCAATGTCTCAAATTTCAACTAGTATTTGATCTTCTAAGGTCTCTTGTTATACTTTTTAGTTTCAGGCATGTACCTAGGTCTCTAAGTGACTTTAGTGTCCTTATATGGTGACTTTTAGTTCTTTGATCTTCTTAACATTATTTGGCATGTTATAATATCATTTGGGAGCTTTTGTTGACTTTTATTTTTGATTTGAGGAATAATTTTGCATGATTTATACATGTTGTTATGTTTCCAATTTACTTGCCTATGGAAGTTTTAATCTAATGTGTTTGTAAGAATGAAATTTAATGTTTTGAAATTCATTTGATACGTCAAATGTGGTTGTATGGGTTTTAAGCATGTTATGTTATGTTTTTGTATGTTTTAGAAGTGGTGAGAATGGCCCAAACTATTTTTTTTTTTTTGGTAGATTTTTCTAGTTTGGGAGAGGTATCGGAACCTCAAACCTAAGTACTGATACTTTGTGTGAGGTATTGATACCTAGGCCATAATGTATCCGATCTTTTGAGACAGTAGCCTTAGGAAAATTGGACTTGTTTCAAAACATGATCCAAGGTATCAATACATGCCTATATGTATTAGTACATAGCCGTTTATGTATCAGAACTTCGACCCGCTAGGGCCAAATTGTTGGAATTTTTTGTCCAATTATTGGAACATTAGGACTAAGTATCAGTACTTGTCCTTTGTTTTTGGTGTTTTGGGCCCCAAATGTTGTTTTAAAGCTCATTTTCCTTCCAATTCACAACACATCATGTAACATCCCTAACCCGTATCCGTTGCCAGATTAGGGTTACAGGCATTACTAAACCAAATACAAAGTCAACGCACTCTCTCAGAACAATCACTTGATAAATGCAGACCATTTCATACCATCACGAATAAACATGTATATTCCATCTAATCTCAATACATCAACGTGCATATCACGATTAATATCATTAACATCAATTAGTAACTAATTGAAACCAACTAGCAAATCACTATTCACATGGTCATTTAAATGCAATGGCCGAATAGGTATAAGGCACTTAAACCTTTATTACATTTCTATTATCAATGGTACATTCAAACACATATCATTATTGAACATATGTTACACTTTTGATCATGTATGCTCCCCATTTCAATATCACATATGAACATATCATCTACTATCTACTTATCTCATGTTGGAATATACCATAAATATGAATTTCAAATCAAGACATTATCTATTAGTTCCTTATCACATTCGGCAATGATCATTTCATATGCATAAACATATAGTCATAGGCACATCTTAGCTAGATATTACATTCATGAATTAACCATTCATTTCTCATGGCCGGACACATATATGAACATTCAAAGAAAATTTAAAGTTTCCAACTAAATAAATGTAATGGCCGAATATACTTACAATTAGTTTGTCTTCATTAGATCACCAATGAATCAATTTCACGTATAGCTTAATATGAAATAATTTCTAAAATAAACCTATAAGTCATTCAATAAACATTCATTTTTATTATATGAATATCATACCATACATAATCACATGAAAACACACCTGCCAAAATAAGCTTATAATGTAGTTGAAATATACACATACATAAGCAACATCTCAAGCATAGTCAATTAACTCCAACCTAAAAATAAAGCCATATTCGCATGGCCCTAAATACATCATATACAATTTATCTTAAGAGTGTAATTTAGCCTATATATGCCATAGACCTTAGGTTCGAATACAAAAAGGTACCAAATTTGATGATAATGTGATTGACTTCAAGATGATCCCCGAGCTCGAGCTTCTACTTCAAAATCTAAGGAACAAAAGCAACAACACCCAAGTAAGCTATTATAGCTTAGTAAGTTTTAAACAATCTATCATATAATATCAATATTACTTAAATTAATATAATACAAAAATGGTAAACATGGATTTATCATTACTCATTGTAAAATACCATCATAAACCACCTATTAACCCTCAAAATTGGTTTCGAATACAATATGTAATACACTTCTATCATCACTCATTTTCATCTACTCAAATTCAAGCCATTAACACAAAATCATGATATACTATCTCACATAACCGAATTACCCAAGTGAGCTAAACAACATTTCATTACTCTAGCAAATATATCTCATACCAACTCAACCATTCAAAATTATACTTAAAAACAAATATAACATTCCACTCAAGTCATACTTTACATGTATATATATATATGTATTTGAAATTTGAATAATAGAATTTCATAGAACCAACTTACCGATTTCAACCTTTTGATATTAAAGTTGATCGCACACTTAGTGCGCTTCAGCTGGTTTCGCACACTTAGTGCCCGAACATTTTATTCGCACACTTAGTGCATATCGGCCGATTTCGCACACTTAGTGCTTGGTATCTTATGAATCGCACACTCAGTGCATATCGACTGATCTTGCACACAGAGTGCTCGGTATATAAGTTCGCACACATAGTGCTCAGATAATTGATATCGCACACATAGTGCTCGGTGTATAAGTTCGCACACATAGTGCCACCAATCCCATATTTCCTCACAAAGAAATACACATATGTTCTAATCTTTATTCATATATGCACATATAATTAATTAGGGGTTCGTAAATAACTCATTTATTCATATATATACATCACATTCGGCTCACACTTATTATGCATTTAACACATATTCACCATCTTCAAAATATCATCTTTCGTATCATTCTTACCTATAACCATCTTGTAATGCATATAGATATATAAATTCAACAACTCAATTAAATCAAGTTTACTTATACATTTATCAAATATTACATTCGGCCATTTCATGCTAAATTCATCTTCACATTCGGCAACATGATAATTAACTTGCTTAAAATCCTTTAACATATGCGCATAGTGTGAAATAAAATTCAAATCAATCCAATTGTTTAAAACTTACCTTGGAAATTGACGGATTAAGCTTCCCGGCTATTCGTTTAACTTTGCTATTCCCCAATCCAATCCTGTTTCCTTTTGTTCTTGATCTAATTAATTTCAAATTAAATCCATTCAAATACATTTCCATTCAATTTACTCAAAAAAAAACTACTTATTTGTGCAAATTACCATTTTTACCCCTCAACATTTACAATGTTTATAATTTAGTTCTTATAGCTCAAAACACAAAATATCAAGAATTTAACCACACCTATTGAGGGCCGAATACTCATAGTCCCTATATCAACTCATTCCTTCCATTTATCTTACCATCTAGTCCTTTCAAGAATTTTATTTTTATGAATTAATCCTTATACTAAATTTCATCAATAATTCTAAAGAGAATCTTGTTAATCTAGCATGCTTATATCATATTCTATCATTAACTTCACAAACATCAAATTTCCATCCATAGCAATATATAAATTACACAACCAAATCATGAATTTCAATATGGACTGGCTAAATTACATAACAACAACCTCAAAAATGTTAAAATTATCAAAAACCAAGTTCAATTACTTACCTTGTTTGAGCATACAAAAACCGAATGGTTGAGAGCTTAAACTCTTCTCCCTTTCTTTTATTTTCAGTGATGAGGGAAGAAGATGGTGATGTTTTTCCTTGTTTTCTTATTTTAATGTTATTAACTTATTATATTATTATTACTTAACTTATTATTTATTTTATAATATAATTAAAACACTCCCCAATACATATTCAAAGTAAATGCCGTCCACTAGCTTTCAAAAAGGTAAATTTGCAACCTCAATCCTCATGCGAAAAAAAATAATTTAATTTAGTCACTCAATTTAATAATTGGCTACTTTACTACTTATGCAATTTAATCCTTTATCTAAAATTAAACATCCAAACAGACGAATTAGCCTACGATATTTTAGGACATGCTCAAACACATAACATAGGTATCAAATTCAATATAAAAAAATATTTGTCTAACCCAGATTCGTGGTCCCGAAACCACCGTTCTGATTAGGGCCAAAATCGGGCTGTTACACTCACCCCCTTAAGGGATTTTCATCCCCGAAAATCTTACCGTTGAATAATTGTGGGTAGCATTCTTTCATTGAATCTTCAAGTTCCCAAGTTGCTTCCTCAACCCCGTGGTTGTGCCACATAACTTTAACCAACGGGATTTTCTTATTTCGAGACTCTTTAACTTCACAAGCTAAAATGCGAATCGGTTCTTCCTCATAAGTCAAGTCGGGTTGAATTTCAATCTCAGTTGGACTGATCACATGAGAAGGATCGGATCGGTATCGTCGAAGCAACAATACATGAAAGACATTGTGAATCTTGTTTAGCTGAGATGGCAACATAAGTCTGCACGTGACCGGTCCAATACGCTCAATAACTTCGTACGGCCCAATGAATCGCGGACTCAACTTTCCTTTACGACCAAATCTAAGTATATTTTTCCACGGCGAGACTTTCAAAAATACTCGGCCGCCCACTTGAAATTCTATATCTTTGCGTTTCAAATCCGCATACCACTTCTGACGATTTGAAGCGGCTTTTAGATTTTCTTGAATTACTTTTACTTTCTGCTCAGTCTCTCTGATTAAATCAACCCCGTGTATCTTGCTTTCACTTAATTCGGTCCAATACAAAGGTGTACGACATTTACGACCGTACAAAGCTTCATAGGGTGCCATTTAAATACTTGATTGAAAGCTGTTGTTGTACGCAAATTCAATCAAAGGCAGTTATCGTTCCCACGTGCCCTCAAACTCAAGAACGCAACATCTCAACATTCCTCGAGTTTTTGGATAATACGCTCGGATTGACCATCCGACTGAGGGTGAAAACCTGTACTGAAATGCAACTTGAGCATCCTACAGTTTTTCCAAAACCGCGATGTAAACTTCGGATCTCTATCTGAAACAATAGAAACAGGTACTCTGTGTAATCGTACGATCTACGATATGTACAACTCAGCTAACTTATCAAGTGAGAAATCCGTATGTACTGGAATAAAATGGGCCGATTTTGACAATCTATCAACAATAACCCAGATTGAATCTTTCTTACTCGGCACCAACGGCAAACCCGATACGAAGTCCATCGTGACTTAATCCCACTTCCACTAAGTTACCATAATCGGTTGAAGCAGTCTTGATGGCACCTGATGCTCGGCTTTCACTTGTTGACATACTAAACACTTCGACACATAGTCTGAAATGTCTCGTTTCATACCATGCCACCAATAATGCTGTCTCAAGTTGTTATACATTTTCGTGCTACCCGGATGAATCGACAATCTACTATTATGAGCTTCGTCACAAATCATTTGAATCAATTCAGGGTTCTTAGGTACACATATCCGATTCTTAAACTGTAGACATCCCCCAGCATCTATCTAGAATTCTGAATCAGTACTCGAACCACATTAACTCCTTTTTGCTATTAAATCATCATCAACCTCTTGAGCTTCACTAATCTGTTGTACAAACAGTGGTCTCGCTTTCAATTCTGCAATGATCGCACCATCATCGGTCATAGCTATATCCGCATTCAATGTGCGTAGAGCAAATAGTGACTTTCGGCTAAGTGCATCAGCAACCACATTAGCCTTCCCCGGGTGATAGTCAATCACAAGCTCATAGTCTTTTAACAATTCCAACCATCATTGTTGTCTCAAATTCAGATCATTCTGGGTCATTAAATACTTTAGACTTTTGAGATCCGAATAGATGTGGCATTTTTCACTGAATAGATAGTGACGCCATATTTTCAAAGGAAAAAATATGGCGGCCAACTCAAGGTCTTGCATCGGATAGTTCTTTTCGTGTGGCTTCAACTGTCTCGAGGCGTAGGCTACCACTTTACCCTCTTGTATCAAAACACAGCCCAGCCCATTCAAGGATGCATCGCTGAAAATAATGAACTCCTTACCCGACTCTGGCTGAACAAGCACTGGAGCTTCCGTTAGCAAGATTTTTAGCTGATCAAAACTCTTCTGGCACCGTTCTTACCACTCGAATTTAACATCTTTCTGTAATACATTTGTCATGGGGGCTACTATCATAGAAAACCCTTTCACGAAGCGTCTATAATATCCGGCAAGTCCCAGAATGCTACGTACCTCAGAAACATTCCACGGAGATTTCCAATCAAGTATAGTCAAAATTTTACTCGGGTTAACCCGAATACCCGATGCTCAAACAATGTGCCCTAGGAAACTAACTTCATTCAACCAAAACTCACATTTGCTAAATTTTGCGTACAACTGCTTGTCACACAAAATCTGTAACACAAGTCTCAAATGCTCAGCATGCTCGGTTTCGTCTCGCAAATAAATCAGTATGTCATCTATAAATACAACCACAAACCGATCTAGATACGGTCTGAATACTCGATTCATCAGATCCATGAAAACAGCAGGGGCATTAGTGAGTCCAAACGGCATCACTAAGAATTCATATCTCGTCCAAAAAGAAGTCTTTGGTATATCTGAGTCTCTAACTCGCAACTGATAATATCCTGACCTCAAATCAATTTTTGAGAAAATCGAGGCTTCCTTAAGCTGATTGAATAAATCATCGATACGTGGCAACGGATATTTATTCTTTACGGTCACTTTATTGAGTTGTCGATAATCAATACACATTCTCAAGGTTCCGTCCTTCTTTTTCACAAATAAAACTGGCGCACCCCAGGGAGAGAAACTCGGTCGGGTGAAACCTCTATTTGTCAATTCTTGTAATTGAGCCTTCAATTCTTTTAATTCGGTCGGTGCCATTCTATATGGAGCTATCGAAATTGGAGTTGTCCCTGGCACTAGTTCAATACCAAACTCTACCTCCCAAACAGGTGGCAATCCTAGAAATTCCTCCGGAAACACATCCAGATACTCACAAACAACCGGTACAGATTCAATCTTCCTTTCAGTTACCTTGCTGTCAATCACATACGCAAGATAAGCTTCACATCCTTTTTACAGATATCGTCGTGCCAACATCGAAGATATCACAGCTGGTAGCCCATTTAAATCTGCAGATTCAATTCGAATTATCTCATTATTCTGGCACCTTAAATCAATAGTCTTTCGTCTGCAATTCACTACTGCATCGTGTATGGTTAACCAATCCATACCGAGGATAATATCGAACTCGTCAAATGGTAGCAACATCAAATCGGTCAAAAAACATGAGTCTCGAATCATTAAAGGGCAATTCTTGCACACTCTATCAACTAACACACACTGACCCAGGGGGTTCGAAACCTGAATCACAAACTCAGTAGACTCAACAGGTAGAGTCTTACTAGATACTAATGTTTCACACATGTATGAATGAGTTGAACCGGGATCAATCAGGGTAGTTACACTAGTATCAAAGAGAGTGAAAATACCGGTAATGACGTCTGGAGATGAAGCCTCCTCTTTGGCACGAATGGCATAAGCTCTAGCTGGTGCACGGGCCTCTGATCGAATAGCCACATCTGACATCCCCCTCTGAGCGCCACTCCTTCCTCCCATATTACGAGATGGTCTACCTCTAGTTGTAGTGCTGCTCGATCTCGCACTCCGAACAATGCCCTCTTCGGCTGTCTCCGGGCAATCCCGAACGAAATGATCCTACGAACCACACTTGTAACAAGTGTGATTATTAGATTTACCCCAACACTCACCAAAATGCCGTCTACCGCACTGCTGACACTCTGGCTTACTTGGTCAGGTATTGCCAACACTACCAACTGATGTAGCCCGAGAACTTACTGGTGGTGGTTCTCGTATAAAGATTTTGGTGTTAGGTTTGTACCGGCTACCATCATTCTTGAACTTCTTTGTTGACGCTTGAGAAAATTTACTCGCAGATCTCTTCTGGAAATCTTTAGCTTCAAATTGAGCCTTTCACTTTTCTTTCCCTAGTTCCTTGGCTTTACAAGCTCGCTCAACCAGTACTACGAACTCGTTTATTTTAAGGATGCCAACCAAAAGCTTTATATCTTCATTTAAACCTTCTTCGAATCTCCGGCACATAGCAGCCTCAGATGAAACACATCACGAGCGTAGTGACTAAGTCTCACAAACTTACGCTCGTATTCAGATACGGCCATATGACCCTGTTTAAGCTCGAGAAATTCTTTACGTTTAGAGTCTATGAATCGCTGACTGATGTACTTCTTACGGAATTCCTTCTGAAAGAGATCTTAGGTAACTCGTTCCTTCGGAACAACCAATATGAGTGTATTCCACCAATAGTAGGCAGAATCTCGTAATAATGATATGGCACACTTCAGGCACTCATCAGGTGTGCAAGACAGCTCATCAAAAACACGAATAGTATTATCGAGCCAAAATTCAGCTCGCTCAGCATCATCACCATCTTCGGCTCTAAATTCTTGAGCCCCGTGTTTTTTAATTCGGTCAACCGGGGGCTTGCTTGCTCTTTTAGGATTTACGATTGGGGGTACCATCGGTACTACAGGGGAAGTATTCAGATTCAGGGGTTGTTGAACAGCCGGATTAGCTCGTAAATCCTGACTGAACCAATCATTCATCATGCTATAGAAGGCTTGTTTAGCCCCCTCTTCGATATTACTCGCAGTTGGTCGAGATTCCTCCGACGCTGTCCCTTGCGCGGGAGCAGGCGCCACGCTCTCAACATCGTCAGCTATAGCTCGCTCGGGGTCAGGATCCATTACTATATAAAAGAAACAAACACATTTCACTGTCAGAAGTCATCGCATTATCACATCATAAACTATGGCATGTATAGCTAGACTCACACGCACTAAGCTAGTCCAAGAACCGACTAAACCGTGCTCTGACACCAATAAAATGTAACACCTCTAACCCGTATCCATCGTCGGATTAGGGTTACATTCATTACTAAACCAAATACAAAGTCAATACACTCTATCAGAACTATCACTTGATAAATGCACACCATTTCATACTATCACGAATAAACATGTATATTCCATCTAATTTCAATACATCAACGTGCATATCACGATTAATATCATTAACATCAATTAGTAACTAATTGAAACCAACTAGCAAATCACTATTCACATGGTCATTTAAAAGCAATGGCCGAATAGGTATAAGGCACTTAAACCTTTATTACATTTCTATTATCAATGGTACATTCAAGAATATATCATTATTGAACATATGTTAAACTTTTGATCATGTATGCTCCCCATTTCAATATCACATATGAATATATCATCTACTATCTACTTATCTCACATTGGAATATACCATAAATATGAATTTCAAATCAAGATATTATCTATTAGTTCCTTATCACATTCGGCAATGATCATTTCATATGCATAAACATATAGTCATAGGCACATCTTATCTAGATATTACATTCATGAATTAACCATTCATTTCTCATGGCCGGACACATATATAAACATCCAAAGAAAATTTAAAGTTTCCAACTAAATAAATGTAATGGCCGAATATATTTACAATTAGTTTGTTTTCATTAGATCGTTTGTTTTCATTAGATCACCAATGAATCAATTTCACATATAGCTTAATATGAAATAATTTCTAAACTAAACCTATAAGTCATTCAATAAACATTCATTTGTATTATATGAATATCATGCCATACATAATCACATGAAAACACACCTGCCAAAACCTGCCAAAATAAGCTTATAATGTAGTTGAATATACACATACATAAGCAACATCTCAAGCATAGTCAATTAACTCCAACCTAAAAATAAAGCCATATTCGCATGGCCCTTAATATATCATATAAAATTTATCTTAAGAGTGTAATTTAGCCTATACATGCCATAGATCTTAGGTTCGAATACAAAAAGGTACCAAATTTGATAATAATGTGATTGACTTCAAGATGATCCCCGAGCTCGAGCTTCTACTTCAAAATCTAAGGAACAAAAGCAACAACACCCAAGTAAGCTATTATAGCTTAGTAAGTTTTAAACAATCTATCATATAATATCAATATTACTTAAATTAACATAATCCAAAAATGATTAACATAATCCAAAAATGATAAACATGGATTTATCATTACTCATTGTAAAATACCATCATAAACCACCTATTAACCCTCAAAATTGGTTTCGAATACATATGTAATACACTTCTATCATCACTCATTTTCATCTACTCAAATTCAAGCCATTAACACAAAATCATGATACACTATCTCAGATAACCGAATTACCCAAGTGAGCTAAACAACATTTCATTACTCTAGCAAATATATCTCATACCAACTCAACCATTCAAAATTATACTTAAAAACAAATATAACATTCCACTCAATTCATACTTTACATGTATATATATATATGTATTTGAAATTTGAATAATAGAATTTTAAGAACCAACTTACCGATTTCAACCTTTTGATATTAAAGTTGATCGCACACTTAGTGCCCTTCAGCTGGTTTTGCACACTTAGTGCCCGGACATATTATTCGCACACTTAGTGCATATGGACCGATTTCGCACACTTAGTGCTCGGTATCTTATGAATTGCACACTTAGTGCATATCGACCGATCTCGTACACACAGTGCTCAGTATATAAGTTAGCACACATAGTGCTCAGATAACCGATATCGCACACGCAGTGCTCGGTGTATAAGTTCGCACACATAGTGCCACCAATCCCATATTTCCTCACAAAGAAATACACATATGTCCTAATCTTTATTCATATATGCACATATAATTAATTAGGGGTTCGCAAATAACTCATTTATTCATATATATATATACATCACATTCGGCTCACACTTATTATGCATTTAACACATATTCACCATCTTCAAACAATCATCTTTCGTATCATTCTTACTTATAACCATCTTGTAATGCATATATATATAAATTCAACAACTTAATTAAATAAAGTTTACTTATACATTTATCAAAAATTACATTCGGCCATTTCATGCTAAATTCATTTTCACATCCGGCAACATGATAATCATTTGCTTAAAATTCTTTAACATATGCGCATAGTATGAAATAAAATTCAAATCAATCCAATTGTTTAAAACTTACCTCGGAAATTGACGGATTAAGCTTCCTGGCTATTCATTTAACTTTGCTTTTCCCCGATCCAATCCTATTTCCTTTTATTCTTGATCTAATTAATTTCAAATTAAACCTATTCAAATACATTTCCATTCAATTTAATCAAAAAAAAAATACTTAATTGTGCAAGTTACCATTTTTACCCCCGACATTTAAAATGTTTATAATTTAGCCCTTATAGCTCAAAACACAAAATATCAAGAATTTAACCACACCTATTGAGGGCCAAATACTCATAGTCTCTATAGCAACTCATTCCTTCCATTTATCTTGCCATTTAGTCCTTTCTAGAATTTTATTTTTATGAATTAATCCTTATACTAAATTTCATCAATAATTCTAAAGAGAATCTTGTTAATCTAACATGCTTATATCATATTCTATCATTAACTTCACAAGCATCAAATTTCCATCCATGGCAATATATGAATTACACAACCAAATCAAGAATTTTGGTATGGACTAGCTAAATTACATAACAACAACCTCAAAAATGTTAAAATTATCAAAAACCAAGTTCAATTACTTACCTTATTTGAGCATGCAAAAACTGAATGGTTGAGAGCTTAAACTCTTTTCCCTTTCTTTTATTTTCGGTGATGAGGGAAGAAGATGATGATGTTTTCCCTTGTTTTCTTATTTTAATGTTATTAACTTATTATATTATTATTACTTAACATATTATTTATTTTATAATATAATTAAAACACTCCCCAATACATATTCAAAGTCAAAGCCGTCCACTAGCTTTCAAAAAGGTAAATTTGCAACCTCAATCCTCATGCAAAAGAAAACAATTTAATTTAGTCACTCAATTTAATAATTGGCTACTTTACTACTTATGCAATTTAATCCTTTATCTAAAATTAAACATCCAAACAGACGAATTAGCCTACGATATTTTAGGACATGCTCAAACACATAACATAGATATCAAATTAAATATAAAAAAATATTTATCTAACCCGGATTCGTAGTCCCGAAACTACCGTTTCGATTAGGGCCAAAATCGGGCTGTTACACATCACAAGGTTAGTAGGTGTATTAAAAAGCATATCCAATCAATTAAACATGATACATATCAATATAAAGTTCAATACATAATTCTTTAATCTTTTACTCAATTTTTTCCCTTTTCATTTCATATTCCTGTACCATCATTTTTCATTCCATGTTTCCATAACACAGTTCTTTTGTATATGCATCCATTCATTAAAACTTATATCGTCCTTTAAATCAAATGAAATAACATCAAATACTTGAAAAATACTCATATAACCATTTAATTCTTTAAACGCCACAAACATCATTAGTTAACATATTTATAGACAAATGAAACATATAATCAAACCAAGACATAATATTCATTTCAAACTATACTAGTTTAAACATTCATCTATCAAAATATATCACAAATCCCACATGGTGAGTATTAATCCCTTTATTATTCTTATCAACTCCCTCGCATTTCATATTTCTTACTATCATAATGCATCATCTTCTTAACATATTATGATAATACATTTTTACCTCTTTTACTCATATATACTATTACAAACTGCTTATCGTTTTACACATCACATTTAGATCCTCATTTATTTCCATTTGATGAACACTGTAAAGATGATTGAAACCTTGGTACACATTTCATATTGTGCCATAGTCCAATAATGGTCTTACAAGTGCATTGCCATGGCCTTGCAATGGTCTTATGCTCATAGTGCCATAACTTGGTTATGCTCTTATAATTAGAATGCCATAGCCCATCTATTGTCTTACATATATATATACACTACCATGGTCCAACCATGGTCTTACGTCTGAATAACTGTCATAACCTCGCTATGGTCTTAAGTAAACATTGCCATAGTCTAACCATGGTCTTGTACATTTTTACGTCATGTTGCCATAGTGTCTTTCAACCATGGTCTTATTTGTTTCCTTCAAGCTGAAAAATTTGATTCACATATATACAAAAATAGAAAATAATTTATCGAAGTAGTAATTAATTAAATTAACCAAGTTACGAACTTACCTAAACTCATAAACGACTTCTAACACGAACTGACCACTATTCCGCTACTTTGACTTTTCTACGATTTGTGTCTTTTCAAGTTGTTTCTTGGTCTAGATAAATATTTTTATTGAATTAATTCCGTTCCGGATTTTAAAATAATCAATTTAGCTTAATCCTTAATAATGGAAATTTACGAAATTACCCTCAAAGTTTACCTTTTATGCAATTAAGTCCTTAAACTCGAAACTTTCAATTTCACCATTTTTAACCATAAATAATGCTAGCCAATTTTTACTTAATCTTATAACAGCTCATATTTATGAACAATTTACAATTATTTTCTTGAATTTTACAATTTTCATAAATAAGTCCCAAACCTTAAAATCACCAAAAATTACTTAACAAAATATGTCTATTTAACAACCAAGCTTAATAATCTATCAATTAAATTCAAAAACACACTTAAACTATTCATGATCCTAAAAATTTAACAGTTTTATGAATTGACCCTCGGGTTAGCTAAATTAAGCTAAAATGACTTCAAAAACATAAAAATCATTAAAAAATTATTCAAAATCACTTACAATGCATCGGAATTGGCTTAGCCGAACCTTGAGGAATTGAAACTTTTATTTCTCTTAAAAATGGTGGAAAGTTCGGTGGAAGAAGATAAGTGAATAGGTGATAAACATTTTTTCTGTTGTTTTATTATATTTTACTTAACATTTTAACATTAAAAATATTATAATTTAACTGAAAAGTTGTACCAAATCGTCCACTCACATTAACTATGGTTTAAAAGCCCTCAAATAATCCATGAACACATTTAATCCATATAAATTCATAGTGATTAATTTTGTAACTTTCACGATTTAGTCCTTTTTACTTAATTAACTATTTAAACGTCAAAAATTTTAACAAAAATTTAATATGACCCTAGTAACACTCTGTAAATATTTAATAAAATATTTACGAGCTCAGTTTATAGAAACGAGGTCCCAATATCTCATTTTCTAAAACCACTTGAATTTAAGGATATATTACTTGAACCTAATTTTTTGTTCAAATAACATACATTATCAACTTAAAATTTATTATAATAATGTATTTGAATCGTAAATATTAACTAGTAATATTTACAGACTCACTCGTCGTATTTTTGGCCTTGAAACCACTATTTCTGAAACCACTAAAAAACAGGCTGTTACAACTCTCTCCCCTCAGAAAATTTCGTCCTCGAAATTTTTCACCTGAAAATAGTTTTGGTTACTATTCTAAAAAACTCTTCAATTTTTTTTAAAATCAAATCTGTCCCAACTAGCTTGGTCTCGCTCCATAATGATCAATATAATTGGGTTCTACGTTTTCGTCCGTAAAAACTTCAAACAATATCATTTAATACAAGACTGATAGCTGTTATATAAACAAATTCAACCAACGATAAATATTTTCCAACTTGCCCTTGAACTTGATGATATAACACTGTATTATATCTTCCAGAATCTAAATTATCCGATCTGACTGTCCGTCTGTTTGTGCCATAGCTTTGTGAAATTTACTCCAAAATCTAAAGGTAAATATAATATACATGTAACTCAACTAGCTTTTCAAGTGTAAAATCTGTTTTGACTAGAATAAAAATGAGTTTATTTCCTCAGCCTGATAATAGAAATTCAGATCGAGTTTTTCTTTTTTATCTTCAAAGGTAGTCTAGATAAAAAATCCATGATGACTCATTCTCATTCCCAATCAAAAATCATAACAGACCGAAATAATTCAAATAGAATTTGATATTCAACTTGTACCTATTGACATACTAGACATCTTGGTATGAACTTTGAAAATTCACATTTTATTCTTGACCACCATTAACCTTGTCTCAAGTCATTACATATTTTTTTCGTTACCTAGTTTAAATCACAAAGGCGTTGTTAGGAACCTTGTATAACATGTCTTGTGTAATGTCCTGAAATAGGGGCTGTGCGTTAGTAGAATAACCCAAGGGTTAGTAGGCCTTAAAAGTGGTTTGGATGTGTTTTAGGAGTTCCTAAAACTCCAGGACTGAAATGGGATGCTTTGGAAAATTTTGAAAATTTGAGGGTTAAAAGAGGAAAATAGGCAAGGAGGCCTTAAGAATAAATTTTGAAAGGTTATGGCATATAAAATGCCCTGGTAAAGTGGTTTTCGTGTGCCACTTAAGGCTTGGGATTGGCGCCAAGCATGGTCAGGGGTTCGAGTAACGCTGGGCGCATAGGTTTTTATTTTTGTGTTGTATGGTGTGATGAGCTAAGGAGGCTTTAAAAGAATTTAGTGAGCGTAAATGGACATGAAAGTCCAGTTGGTAAAGTGGCACGGGTCGTGTTGGTGACTTCGGCAGAGAGGTCTCGCGTTCGAGTCCTGAAGGCAGCGCTTGATTGAGTTTTGTTTTGTTTTTGCGTCAAGCAAGGGACGCCTGCGAGTGAGGGCTTAAAACAAATTTTTGACGCGATATTAGCATGAAATGAGTAGCTGGCCGAATGGTTGGGGCATGGAGAACTTTTCTCCAGGTCTCGGGTTCGAGACCTGGGGGCAGCAAGGCATGGGTTTTCTTTTTGTGCCAGCGTGGAAAAAGGGCTGCATGGAGGCATGCACGCGTGAGCCATGCTTCATGGGATGCTTGTTACTTTAATTTTTATTATTAGTATTATTATTTTGAGTATGAGGAGTTTTTATTTATTGTTTTGGAAGCATGGGCATTAATCTTTTATTTATTAAAGGATGGGTAAGGTGATGGGTGAATGGTTAAACAATGTATTATCCTTTTTCAATGGTGATGGGTCTTTTGCTTGGGAAATGAACTCATTTGAAGCATGCTTTGGGGAGTTGGCCGGCCTTGTGTTTGGCAAGGAAGCATGGCCGATTTTCCTTGTTGCATTTTGGGAGCATGGCCGAATTTCATGCTTGGTTTTTTTCTCTTCTATCCCTTGTATTTTGGCCGGAAAGAAAAAGAAAAAGAGGGTGCTAGCTTTTTCAAACGGTTTTGATGGTGTGGAAGGTGATTTCAGGAAGTTGATCGTTAGTGGTAAGTATTTTCCACTCTAGTAATCAATTATGAGTTCTTTTCATTAAGGGTGCCGAAATCAAGGGGGTAGGCCTCGTTTTCTAAGGTTGGCCGAAGGTATATACTGGCATAACTTGTGTTTCTTTGCATGTGTCTACGTGAAGGACCAGTGAGGGAGCTCTTGGGACTTTGAGCATCATGGTAAGCTAGAATATAATTTCGGTCAAGGGTCATTATTCATGAAATAATGTGATAGCCGATTTTTAACACATGGTTTATGTAGGGTTTTCGACTACTCAAAGATCTAGTATTAGTTCTCGGGTTTCAGTGAGGTAAGTGGCTAATAGCATTTGGCCTTAGGCCATTTTTGGTGATTAAATGGCTAACCGTTTCTGTTAATGATGGATTAGAGGCTAATCGATGCATGATAGGACAAGTTCGTGATTTTAGTTGATATTAAATTCGATAGATCAGGATCTCACTATAAACAGGTGCGTAGTTATCGCGACCGCTTCTTTTTGCTTGTTATATGTGTTGTATGTATTATTTTATGTCAACGTATATGTTGTGCATGTTAGTAGAAATTAGGGTTAAGATGATGGGGATACCCAAGGTGGGTGATCGAATAATCAAGGTTAGTGGTTATGGTACTAATCTTTCAGTGATTTGCGGTAATGTATGATTATTGATGAATGTATAAAAATGTGATGATGTGTGATGTATAATTGTTTTGAGTAATATGTTACCATGATACATATATATATGCATGGGATTTGGGATGTGACTATTTGAGGAAAGGATGTACGTTATGTGTGTGGTCTAATGCTAGCCACGTGCTACACTAACGCTTGATGTTAACTATGTGCTTCATCAAAGAAGGTGTTGGCTAAGTGCCCATCTCGGCGGTTGATAGCTGTGTGTATCACTGTGTACTGATTGATATGTGGGATCCCTATGGGATCGGTGGCTTGGCCATGGCCTTGAGCAGTAAGTCTGCCAAGGTAAGATATGTGGATCACTATGTGGGTTGAGCTTCATAATTGCATATTCATAATTGCATATTCACATTCGCATATTCATGTTTATGAACGGTGTGGATATGGGCTAAGCCCATATGAGGAGACACGTGTATTAACTATGCACTGAGTCTTGGTGACTCACCCAATTTTTTTTTCTAAACCTTTCAGGTGATCGTGATTTTGGACCGGGTCAGAGTGGATACATAGGTGGCCATGCGGAAGTGGATTCTCATGAAAAAAGACATTTTGATTAATTAAGTATCTACATTTTCATTATTCTGATTAAGTGTTAATGTAAAAAGGCCCATTAAAGTATTTAAGTACTTTTATTAAGCATCTTTATTATTATGCTTTATTATGGATGGACAATTTAAATGTTGAGTGCAAATGGTTTTATTTTCCCAAGTAAAGCTTGAATCCGATATTTTATAATAAACTTCAATTTTTACCTAGAATATTTCAAGTCATGAAAATGGTTTATGAAAGGAAACAAATTTTCCACGGTTTTTACTATTAAGTAAGAATATTTTTGAAAGTGTTCCGCAGTGGCATTCCAAATTCGGTCGACATGAATGGGCCTAGTTTGGGGTGTTACATCTTGTATAGGCAAAAAATATGTGTTCTTTACTGTAACTTTATTCAACTGCTGATAATCCATGCACAATTTCATTGACCCATCTTTCTTTTTCAAAAATAGTACAAGTGCAACCCAATGTGATACACTCGACCAGATAAAACCTCTATCAATTAAATCTTGCAACTAAGCTTTTAATTCCTTTAATTTGATTGGAGTCATTCTGTACAAAACAATCAAAATTGAAGCAGTCCTGACACTAATTCTATAGCAAACTCAATTTCTCGCTTTGACAGTAAACCCAAAACCCTTAGGAAAAACATATGTAAACTCGTAAATTACCGGTAACTGAACAACTTTCATTTTAGATCTCCAGAATTCAGGATATAAGTTAAAATATATCATAATCTTTTTGTATAAATTTCTAAGCAGGTATAACTAAAATCATATTCAAAATAATCATACATAACATATTTAATGAAAATCAATTCACCATCTTGTATCTTAACAAATCCGTTTCTGTAGGGAATTTATTACAACATCATAAACAGTAAACTAATCTATTTTTGAGATAACGCCAAATTTATTAAAAAAGCAGTAACATCAAATTAGCATTAAAGTTGTAACCCTGAATTCTTAGTGAATGCTATTTGCAGACCAAATCAACTATGACACTTTAGCCTAAAGGGTTCATTACTTTAATAACATATTCAAGTGATACAATTGGTAAACTCTTTTCTGTTACTAACTTAGTGCATATACAAATGTGTCTCAACCGAGAGTCATTAATGCATATACTGTAACATCAAAGGTAGGAAAGGTACCAACAATAACATCAATAGCTGAGGCCTCCACGCGAAAACTCAAGCTTCAGATCGAATCACTATGTCTTTTGTTTCACTTCTATTGGATTTAGGCGTGCTTCAAGTTCCTGGTCATCTGTCTCATATAGAGTAGCAGGTCTTACCTTCTGGTCTCTATTTAACTCAATTAAATTCGGTAATATTTCTTAAAATAATATAAAAATCCACACATAAAATAGAATCTGTCGTTTAAACCACACACTCCAAAATGATTTTGGCCACAATAGACTGCATTCAAATCTATTTACATTTCTAACACTATCTGCATTGGTTATTGAACTTAACAGTGGTCGCACATTACTCTATTTCATTCCATCTCTGACGTAAAACCCCGATGGCACTAAAATCGGCTACTTGATTCTTTCATTTTTCTTTGGCGGGGAAATCAAAAACATTTTGAATACATCTCTTTAATTGAAGTCTTGAACTCTCATCTCGCACTGTTTCTCGTGATAACAAAATTCTTCCATTTTTCTAATCCCAATCAAATAAACTTACTAACTCACAAAATTCCATTGCACACACAAACATTTTAGACTCATTATTCAATTCATATTCAAAACGAATGCAAAATTTCTTCCAATCAGTATCATCATATGAGCATATTCATTGAGCTGAACAAAACTCTTCTTTGTATTCCACAACCGATCTGTTTCCCAGCTTCAATTCAAGAAATTTCTTTTTCTTCTTGTCTAAATATCGTTTGTTGACATAATTCTTTCAGAAATAAATTAAGAAAAATCCTAGTTAATCCATTTTTTTGATACCATAATAGTTAAAGTTAATTCCCAGTGAATAGCCTCCTCTTTTAACAAAGACACGACATAACATAGAAAATCTTTGAAAAGACATAACATTTCATTTTAAACTCTTTGTGTTTGATAACCAGTACTCAACTCTGACTGAATCACAACTCACTTTACCTTTAAACTTTTTGGCCCCACATTTTTTTGAATTTTCTCAATAAGAAGCCTATGGATATTCTATCATATAAATATTTGAGGACGAAGGGATAAAGGTTGTTGAGCCATGGGATTAACTCTCAAATTTGCATTAAACATATCATTCATTAATAAGAAAAAGTACTTCGATCTTGTTCTTTAGACTATTGAATTTTAGCACATTATAAGTAGTCCACTGATCGGATGCTTGAGCATTGCTCTCAACTTCATTGGAATTGGCTCGGTTGGAAGACATCTTTTATATATGTGAAAAATAAAATCCACAAGAGTTAGGAGACATCACACTATCATAGGTTATAAAATGGCATGTATTCCTAGACTCTATACATGCTACGTTCAATCTGAGAATCGACTAAATTTTAGCTCTGCTACCACTAAATGTAACACCCCAAACTCATCTCCGTTGCTAGATTAAGGTTACAAACTGTTACTGCATAAAATAGAACCTTTGAATTCAAAACAAAACAAATAATTAAACTTAAGCATAAACTCTAATATTTTAATTCAATCATAGCAGACATGCAAATTTGGGCATTAAATCAAGCTTTCAGGGCCCTAAAACAATTTAAGGACCAAATCAAAACAAATTAGAAAGTTCAGGAAAAACATGAAAAGTGGTGAAATAGAGGTCACACGGCCATGTGGTCAAGTTATGTGACATAGTCTAGACCATGTGGATATTCAAAGTAGGGACACATGGCCATGTCGCAGACTGTGTACTGGCTCGTGTGCCTATTCAAAGTTAGGTCACATGGCTATTTCGTCAAGCCGTGTAACTCCCTGATGCCTTGTGATTCAATTTGCACTAAAAATTTAAAAGATACATGGCCATGTGAGTTGGCTGTATGTGGCACACGGTCCTGTGACAGCTTGTGTCCCAGGTTGTGTGTAGCACAATTTGCCCTTAAAACAAGCCATTTCAAACACCATTTCTTAACTTTCAATCCATACCATCTATAGCTACTTTCACATGCTCAAAATCACATTCAAACCACCAACAACATGCCAAACATTCATCCATCCTAAGTCTAACCAATATGTCAATCAAAGGCACCACATTTCACACACCAACTTAGTCCTATTCGCCATCTCAAAGTCCTAATTTGAACCTATGCCAACATTACCAAATAACAATTCCAAAATATGTTATCATCTATCATCATTAACCATAACAAGCTTGACACCACTCAAAACAAACCAAATCACTTGAATAACTTTTAACCTATTACATGCCATTTATAACTATTACTAATTTAACCAAAGACTACCAAAAGAATTGAGGGATAGTGTGATCATGCTCCGACGCAATTCCAATCGACTGAGCCTTTCAATGACCTACAAAACATAAAAAATAACTACGCAACCAACTAGTGTTTAGTAAGCTCGTGTTTGGAACTTAAACTTACTGAACATAAATTATTAACCATTAGAACATTGCTCATTTAAAATTATGCATACTTTTCCTTCTAATTCACAACACATCACAAGGTTAGTAGGTGTATTAAAAAGCATATCCAATCAATTAAACATGATACATATCAATATAAGTTCAATACATAATTCCTCAATCTTTTACTCAATTGTTCCCTTTTCATTTCATATTCATATACCATCATTTTCTATTCCTTGTTTCCATAACACAGTTCTTTCGTATACGCATCCATTCATTAAAATATATATCGTCCTTTGAATCAAATGAAATAACATCAAATACTTAGAAAATACTATATAACCATTTAATTCTTTAAACACTACAAACATCATTAGTTAACATATTTATAGACAAATGAAACATATAATCAAACCAAGACATAATATTCATTTCAAACTATACTAATTTAAACATTCATCTATCAAAATATATCACAAATCCCACATGGTGAGTATTAATCCCTTTCTTATTCTTATCAACTCCCTTGCATTTCATAACATTTTCATTTATTACTATCATAATGCATAATCTTCTTAACATATTATGATAATACAACATTTACCTCTTTTAGACATATATACTATTACGAATCGCTTACCATTTTACACATCACATTTAGATCCTTATTTGTTTTCATCTGGTGAACACTGTAAAGATGATTGAAACCCCGGTACACATTTCATATTATGCCATAGTCCAACTATGGTCTTACATGTGCACTGCCATGGCCTTGCCATGGTCTTACGCTTATAGTGTCATAACTCGATTATGGTCTTATCATCAGAATACCATAGCACAACTATGGTCTTACACATATATATATATATATATACACGGCCATGGTCCAACCATGGTCTTACGTCTGGACAACTGCCATATCCTCGCTATGGTCTTACGTAAACATTGCCATGTCTAACCATGATCTTGTACATTTTTACGTCATATTGCCATAGTGTCTTTGAACCATGGTCTTATTTGTTTCCTTCAAGCTGACAAATTTGATTCACATATATACACAAATAGATAATAATTTATTAAAATAGTAATTAATTGAATTAACCAAGTTACGAACTTACCTGAACTCATAAACGACGTTTAACATGAACCAACCACTATTCTGCTACTTTCACTTTTCCGCGATTTGTGTATTTTCGAGTTGTTTTTTGATCTAGATAAATATTTTTATTCAATTAATCACATTCCAAAATTTAAAATAATCAATTTAGCTTATAACCCTTAATAATAGAAATTTACAAAATTCCCCTCAAAGTTTACCTTTTATGCAATTAAGTCCCTAAACCCGAAACTTGCAATTTCACAATTTTTAACCATAAATCATTCTAGCCGATTTTTACTTAATCTTATAAACAACCCATATTTATGAACAATTTATAATATTTTCCTTGAATTTTACAATTTTCATAAATAAGTCCCTAAACCTTAAAATCATCAAAAATAACTTAACAAAATATGTCTATTTAACAACTAAGCTAAATAATCTATCAATTAAATTCACAAACACAGTTAAATTATTCATGGTAAGTCCCTAAACTTTTAACAGTTTTATGAATTGACCCTCGGGTTAGCTAAATTAAGCTAAAACAACTTCAAAAATATAAAAATCATTAAAAATGATATCAAAATCACTTACCATGCATGGGAATTGGCTTAGTCGAACCTTGAGAAATTGAAGCTTTTATTTCTCTTAAAAATGTTGGAAAGTTCGGTGGAAGAAGATAAGTGAATAGGTGATAACATTTTTTTTCTTTTGCTTTATTATATTGTACTTTATATTTTAACATTAAAAATATTATAATTTAATTTAAAAGTCGTACCAAACCGTCCACTAACATTAACTATGGCATATTTTCCATTTAAAACCCCTCAACTAATCCATGAACACATTTAGTCCATATAAACTCATAGTGATTAACTTTTGCAACTTTTACAATTTAGCCATTTTTACTTAATTAGCTATTTAAACATTAAAATTTCTTAACCAAATTTTAATATGGCACTTCTTAACCAAATTTTAATATGACCCTAATAACACTCCATAAATATTTAATAAATTTACGGGCTCATTTTATAGAAACGAGGTCCCGAGACCTGCTATTCTAAAACCATTTGACTTTAGGGATGTACCACTTGAACCTAATTATTCGTTCAAATAACATAAATTATCAACTCAAAATTTATTATAAAACTATATTTGACTCGTAAACTTTAAATAATAATATTTATGGACTCACTCGTCAGATTTATGGCCCCGAAACTATTGTTTCTGACACCATTGAAAAACAAATTGTTACAATATTTGTTTCAATAAAATCAAGAAACCAAATATTGGACAAATATGAATAGTTTGAATAATTAAAGTTTCAAGAAAATCAAGATATCAATTATTGGAAATCTTGGTTCAAGAACATGAATTTTGGTTGTGAACGAGTTTGAAGGACCTTAATGAGCATAAACAAGCTAGAATCTTGAAGAAAGAAGGCTTAGAATCACTACAGGAAATTAAGCTTTTAGCGGCGTTTGGACCGAAAACATTGCAAAGGTTCTACATTAGTGGCACTAATCGAAAAACGTCATAATAAGTAAAAAAATAGCGACATTTATGTGCAAAATGCCGCAAAAGGTAAGGCATTAGCAGCGTTTTTGAATAAACACCACAAAAGGGTAGAACTATAGCAGCGATTTTCATAAACGCCACGAATATGTATTAAATTTTTGCGAAAACGGCACCGTTTTGTTAGCCCCAAAACCCTAATTTCTTTTCCCCAAATCAATTCCCTTCTCCTCGAAATCCCTAAATTTTTTCCCAGACCCCTTTCTCTTTTTTTTGCCAATTTCTTTCCCCAAATTAGTTCCCCTCTCCCTGAAATCCCTAAGTTTCTTTCCCAAACCCCTTTCTTTTTTCCCCAATTCTTTTTCCCTAAATCAGTTCCCCCCTCCCCAAAATCCCTAAGTTTTTTCCCAAATTCCTTTCGTTTTTTCCCCAATTTATTTTCCCCAAATAGTTCCCCCTCCTCAATATATGCTCAAAATTGATATTTTGTTGAAGAAGATAAAGATTGGTGATTGCTTTTGGTATAGAGATATATATCATTTCATTTGTTCCTTTTTCTCGATTTGAGGTAATTGTTAATTCTTGTTTGTTTCTTTTTTTTTTCTGGGGTTCGGGATTTTCACTGACTTACTTCTCTTCTGTAATCGATATGTTTTTGTAAATCGGCAAGGTTTTCAAGGTTTTCGTCGTTTTCTCCAACCTGCATTACTTCCATTCCTTGCTGGTAATAAATTATTCTCTCCGTCATGCACACCTTTTTTAGTTTATTAATTTTGCTTTATGTTTTCATTTTTTGTTTGTTCATTGGTGCTGTGTTTGGTTGCCGATAAACAAGAAGGAAATAAAGAAAAATAAAGGAATGGTTCTGTTTAAGTTCTTTTGTTGTTTTATTAATTTTGTTTCAATTGAACTTTGTGAACGAAATTAGCTTTTTATCTCGACATTGGAAAGAATGTGAACTCTTTTGTTGCATTTGTTGGCCATTGATGATTAGAACGAAGTTTTGTTTCAATAGGTTTTGCTGCATAAATGGAAGGCAGAAATTTTATTAGGAAATTTTATTAGAAAATAATTAAAATATTTTGTTTGTTATTCTGTTTATGAAATAGTTTTTGAAAACAGGGATATATTAAATAAAGGAATAGTTTCTGTTAGTAAAAAGCGTGAAATAGAATTGAACCAAAGTTAGTACTATATACACAATGTTCAAAGCTGCATTACCTGCTATGGGGTAGTAATTAGAAACTGATTTGCATAAAACGGTCCCTTCAACACCAATGGAGAGTAACTCTTCTTTCTCTTCAGGTTTTTCTTCTTCTGCTTTTGTTTGAACAACGTATGTTTTCTCTCGTATTCAGCCTTCCCTTTCTCTTCTTCTAGCTTGGGCTTGCAGGTGTATTTTTTTTCCTTCATAATTAGGCTTGTAATTAGTGCTTGGTTTGTGTTTACAAAAAAAAAAAAAAAAAAAAAAAAAAAAAAAAAAAAAAAAGGAAGAAGAGGAAAAACCTGACAGTTTTATGTTAATTAATTACTATTACAAAACCAACAGGGTTCTTGAAATGTTTGGGGAAGACCAAGATGTTGTAACCAAGTCCAATTGTTTTACAGTTGTATTCATTTAAGAATTGTTATTCATTTAAGAATTGTTCATATTTTAGAGCAGTGAATTTAGCATGAGATCATTGTTTGTAAGTTAAAATTTTGTTATTAGTTTTGTGTTCTTATATAATCATAGCTAAATGGAATTTTTTTATCTTAAAATTTTTTATTATATGTGAAATTGAATTAGGTCAGATTTCTTTTCAAAAATAATTTCTTTCAACACTATTTTACAAGGTTGAAACTTAAATGACTCTTAAGAAATCTAAATCCTTACGGCACAATCCAACAATATTAATTAGTTTATTGAATGCATCTGAATTTGGCCATTTTCATCTAGTTCTAATCTCATGTTTTTCTTAGTTTATACTGAAACAAGAGTAAGATATTTGGAGTTCTTAGTTTAGTTGATTCCGGGGTGTTCTTAGTTTTATATGAAACTATTCCCCATGTTGAGATTAATTTTTGGTTTAATTATTTTTCACAGACTCTTTTCCAATGAAAAGCTATTGAAAAGATAAGTAAATAATGATGGGTGATTTATCACTTAATGAAAAATGAGTTCGTTTAGTTAATCTATACTCTCTTTTTTTCTTTTTTTTTTTAATAATTGAATTTTATATTTTTTAAATTTGGTACTTAAATTTTTTTAATTTGATATTTAAATTTATCAAACATTATATAAATTACTTCAATACACTATAAAATTTATTTTTTATAAAATAATAAAAATAATCAATTTATGATCCACATGTGGAAGATGATATAAAATTAATTTTTTTGTATTTTAAATGTTCAATTACTTTTTATTTATTTTATTTTTTAATTTAATATAATGAATTTATTTTATGAATAATTAATTAATTTGCACTACTCTATTAAGTTCATCATATCATGTTATTGTCATTACTGCATGAACAGTAACTGCATGTATTTTTTTCAAAGTTGAATTTGAGTTTTATTTATTAATATCATGTATTTGACATGCAAATGTAAATTTTGCAATGATGAAAACGAAGCAAAAGTTTAGGCCAATTTTCAAAGCCATAAACATAAGAAATGGTTGCAATATTTAATCGATTTTTAAAAATTTAAAACTAAATAAATAAAACAGACGACAAGTTTTTAACTTGAAAAAAATTATTATTAATATATTGATTGATGGTAGGGGTGAGCGTTCGATCGAATCGAATTGAATGAAAAAATTTTAAGTTAATCGAGTTGACGAATCATATTTTATCATCCTAATTTGATTTGAAATTTTCTCGAATCGATTCGAGTGAGATGGAATTCGAATCGAATCGAATCGAATATATTTGTTCGAGTTAAATTTTAAAAAATAATTTTGGGTCCTTATAACCATTGTCACCCATCGTAATAAAATTTGTCTACCTTAACCAAATTTTTTATTAACTTTCATCACCAAATAATTTATTTATTAATCTTTTATATACGGGTTAGCTTCTTTGCTTGTTTAGTTCTTTCAATTATCTTCAGATTCTTGTCACTATATATTTTGGAATTTAAAAATATATTAAATGTAAAAATGTGATTTTTTAATAAAAGTTATTTTAAAGATAAAATGTGAAATTGATACCAATATAAAATTTTAACATGAATATTTTATGGCATAATTAATAATTCAATTTTAATATAAATATTCAATATGACTAAACAATTCAATAACATAAATAATATAAAATGTGAAATTTAATTTAATAATATAAATAGTAGATATAAATAAAATTATTACTATTTACGTTTAGTGATTTTTTTTTTGGATAATTTTGATTTTTTATTTGAGAGTAAAGGGTGAGAAGTAAAAGTGTAGGGGAAAATAAAAAGTTTTGAAGAATAAAAGTTTGAGGGAAAATAAATAGGGGGAGTAAAATTTTGAAGGGAAAATATTAAAAAAATTGGAGGGGGGATGGGTTTGGGGTAGATGGGAGGTGAGATGGGAAGGGAGTAAGAGTTTTAGGGAAAAAGTGAGAGGGAGTAAAAATTTTGGGGGAAAATAAAAGGTTTTGAGGGTTTTTGGAGTAAAATTTTGAGAAAAAGTAAATGAGAGAGTAAAATTTTGGTGGGAAATGATTTTGGGTAGATTGGGGGGTTGGGATGGGAGGGGAGTAAAAGTTTTGGGGGGAAAGTGGGAAGGAGTAAAAGTTTGAGGGAAAACTAAAAAGGTTTGGGAGCTTAGGGTAAAAATGTAAAATATTATAGTTTGATATTCGAATTATTCGAATTATTCGAGTTATTCGAATTCGAAAAACTCAACTCAATTCGAACTCGAAATTCGAAAAAAAAAATCAAGTTGACTCGAATAACTCGATTCGTTTAACTCGAAATTTGAATTTTTTTTTAATTTTTTCGAGTCGAATCGAGTTTTGCTCACCCCTAATTGATGGAAGTTCAAATAGTGGTGTTATGATAAAATAATAGTTTGTGCAAGATATTACATAACTTGGTTCCATTTATAACTACAAATTAGTTCCATCTCCAAACCAGATTAAAAAAAAATTCTGTAAATGAATAAAAGGACAAATAAGAATAAAAGTTGATGATTATCATAACTTACATGAACATTTAAAGAATATAAAAAATGCAATTTATAACATTTAGAGAATATAAAAAATATATATTATATCATAACTTATATAAAATTTTGGATCAAAATATATAAAAATCACAGAAATTAAGGCAACATTATTGTTTTTCCCTGCTCTTAATTATTCTTATAAATTTTTTATAGCGAATTTGGAGTATCCAAATGTCAAATGTTGTCTCTAATATATATATTTTATATAATTAGATTCTTGATACTTGATATATATTATCTATTTTAGTACAATCACATGATTTAAATCTATTTAGAACACTTAAGTAACTGTAATTTATTGTCAGTTTTAGACTTCAAGAACTACGAAATGGATAAATGTTGGATGGATTTGTCAAGGGTAAGCAACGACTATCGAAATGGAGTATAAACTTTTCTAAATTTTGCATTTCAAAATGCAAGCCAAGAGAATATGATTCTTTGCCCGTGTAAGAAGTGTGGTAACACCAATTGGCATTTTCATGAAGTTGTCTACGAACATCTAATTGTTGATGGCTTTATTTGGGGGTATAAAAAATGGATTTTCCATGGAAAGTGTACACCTCGTAGAACCTCTTCAATGATTAATTTGGTTTATCCTCATAATGCTTACCATCAGTCTATTAGAGAAGATGACATAGAAGGTATGTTGCGGGATGCATTTAATCTGCACAGTCATGGTCTGTAGTCATTTCCACCTGAAATCATTGCATCCGATGATTGTGATATTGGTGGAAATGCTTTTACTGAAACAGGAAGAAGTGCACCTGATGAAGAGCCAAATGGAGAAGCGGCGAAGTTCTTCAAGTTACTTAATGAAATGAATGAAAAATTTTACAAGAAATCGAAATTTTCAAAATTGTCCTTCTGCATTCGTCTTTTTCACTTAAAATGTTTGGGAGGGTGGACCGGAAACTCTTTTACGCTGCTGTTAGAGTTTTTGAGAGATATGTTTCTATTTGCAAAAATTTCTCATTAATGCAAAGATATGAAGAAATTGATAAAAGATTTAGGCCTTGGGTATGACAAAATTCATAGTTGCCCAAATGACTGCATGTTGTATTGGGGTGATCGGAAAAACCAACAGTCTTGTCATGTTTACGGTAAATCTCGTTGGATAAATAGGAATGCAGAAGATGTGAATGACGATGAAGGTGAGGCACAGTCAATAAAGAAGGTAGTAAATATTTTGCGATATTTTCCACTAATACCAAGGCTTCGAAGGCTTTTCATGTCGTCAAAGACAGCCGAGTCTATGAGGCGGCATCGAATCGATGATGGATTATTAAGGCATCTTGCGGATTCTTTAGCTTGGAAATCATTTGACAGTAAATTTTCAAGCTTTTCAAGCGATTCTTGAAATGTGAGGCTTGGGCTAGCATATGATGGATTTAATCGTTTTAAAGTCATGAGTACTTCCTACAGTACTTAGCTTGTAGTGCTTGTTCCTTACAATTTGCCTCCGTCAATTTGCATGAATCTTCTTTTATCTTATCTATGATTATCCTTGGAGAGAAAGGTCTCAGAAATGATATTGGCATTTATATGCAGCCACTTATTGAAGAGTTGAAACAGTTATAAGCGCCGCTATAGGGCCAAAAAAATGCTGCTAAAAACCTATTTTGCTATAGTGAATTCTAATTGTAAGTCTTTTTTGAAGAATTTGAAATTTTCAAGCCATTTTAGTGAAATTTTATTTTCATTATTTCCTTTGCAATTTTTTGTGAAATTTTGTTCTCATTATTTCCTTTGCAATTTTCTGTGCAAACACATAGAATATATGTTGTCCAAAAATTCACGTGATTTATCGTGTTACAAGTTCTTTAAAAGTCTTTTATCAGTTTTTTTTTTCTTTTGTTCATCAAGAAATTGAACCTTTAATAGTCATTCTTGACCAAGCGATTTTAAGAGTTTCTCTTCAACTAGGAGTTTGCTTTTTATTCACTCAGCAGGCCTTTAATAAGGTAGTCAGCCACCCTATTGTACTTAGATTTTGCTTATCATTCAATATAAGTTTATTTGCATGATTTGTCCTTATTATTGTTTAGAAGTTCTCTCAACTCAGTTTTATTCAAGATTATTGTGCTTCAATTTGTCAAGGACCTTTTCTTGGAGGTTAACCAGAGCAATTAATTAAATTTATTGGGGTTTTTACTTTAAAGGCTTCAACTGGATATCTTTCTCTTTAGTTCCACAATCCAATCGATTTTCTCAATTCATCTTTCATTTTTAATTTGTTTCCTTTGAGAGTCGAGTGATTTTTCTCTTGTTTCTTGACTATCGACATTTCTAAGATAATAATATATAAGAAATGTCGATAATTAGGGAACAAGAGAAGAACCAGTCAACTCTTAAATAAACTTGCTTCACACAAAGTAAAAGGAAAAAAAAGTTCAACTTTATTCAAATCTCTCCCTAATTCGACTAGCCAAGCCCCCTTTTTTATATAGGTACTTGCATAATAAAGTTTATCTTTAAAAAATTACATAAAATTCAACACTAGTAATTAAAGCTATAGCGAAACTCTATTTAATAAATAAAAGAACTAAAAAAAAAACTCTTAAAACTAATTAAATATTTAATTTTACAAGTCTTATATAACCAAAACTCTTTTAAAGGAACAAATAAATATATAATATCTTAAATAAACTTTTAAGTAGTAGAAAACTCAAAATTGATTGATGATCAAGAAATTCTCAGATCCTATCCAAAAATAGTTGCAAGTTTATTGATGGTCCAAATCCTCTTGATCTGTATCATATTGAAAAGGTGTTCATCTGGCTCTAAAATTCAATTGACCATAATTCTTGTATAGAATTTGACCAGCTCATCTAAATACACTAGAGTGCATTGACTTTTGAGCTAAGAGAACAAATCTAATGCATCGGTATGTAATTCTTTTAACCTTCTATTCTTTGTGAGTATTTTCATAGGAGAACTAAATCATGCTTCAATATTTATCTCCTACCTTCGACCAAAGGATGTTAAAGATTGTTGATTTTTGCCTGTTAGATATTTACAACTGGATTAAGTAACTATTGTTGGAAAAATAAAGATGAACACCAAAAGTTTGTTTATACAATTTAGAAACTTTAAATGTTCGCGAGGTTTTGTCTAAAGAGTAATCCACTATAATTAAATTTGTGCAAGACATGATTTAAGTACAACTCACTCACAAAGTTGCAACCTCACTCCCATACAATATCTAAATCACTCTCCCACAAATATTTTCTTCCGTTGAAGCTTAGTTGTAAATTAATCAATAAAAACAATTTACTTACAACAAATATGCACTAAAAATAAATTCCTAACTAAACAAACAAAGTTTTTTTTCTCAATCAAAATAAAACTTTATTAGAACCCAAAATGGAAAACTAACCAAGAGGTTAGTGAAAGAAGATCAACAAAGCATTACAAAACAAGAGCTCAAAATCCAACCATAATAAAAAACTGAAAATACCAAAAAAAAAAAAAAAAAAAAACAAAAGCAACTTGGCGGCACTACACTCCTACAAGCCCTCTTATATATGAAGTCAAAACACCAAGCCAAACATAAAATTACATCATTGTAGCAAGGACATGCAAAAAAACCCTCAAATAAGTGATTCATAATCTTTCGTGAAGTGTACAGAATGTGCTTATGCAAACAAGCCTAACCAATTGATAATACATAGCAATTGTTGTTAGTGGATGCTGACCTCATATTGGTTAAAAATCCTAGCGAGATCCCACAAAAACCATTCTCTCAATCTCTTTAATAAAATAAAACAATGATCAACCTTCACTTCAACAAACTTTTAATGGCTTGAAAAAGTTGAATAAATGTGAATCACCCTCTCCTTAAAAATTAATCTTCCATATAGTCTTTAATATAAAATGAAACGGTTGAGATATTATTGATATAATCTTTTAAAAGAACAAATCTCTTTAAATAAGGAAATATAATAATATTAAAGGCCTTCAAAAGAGTCATTGCTTGACTTTAACTTCTTCAAAACCATAAACTCTTTAAGTAAGACAAGTATATTACTCTTGAAAACTAATATTTTTTGTTCCAATCTCTTCACTCATAATCTCGTGATTTGGTACTCAAAATCCTTGAAAATATGCAAGTAAAAATCAAGATTGTAACAACCCAATTTTGGGCCTAGTCGGAACGGTGGTTTCGAGACCACAAATCCGACGTAAGAAAATTTATTTTTATTATATTTTTATGGTCTATGATTTCATGAAATAATTTTGTGAAAATTTCGTTTGAAAATTTCGACGTTTGGGCACTCAATTTAGTCAAAAGGACTAAATCGTAAAAAGTGCAAAACTTGAGTTCTAGAAGCTAGAGGTGTCCAATTGCTATGAAATTTTAAATTGGAGGTCCTTATATGGTAATTAGACCATTAGTTAAGTTGTGGACAAATATGGACATGGTAAGGTATGTTTTAAATTGTTTTTCATTAAGGGTATTTTAGTCATTTGGCTAATAAAGCCAAAATAACATGAGAAAAAGATGTCATCTTCTTCATTTCTCATACCCTGGCCAAATATACCATGGGCGCCATGGCTAGGGTTTTGTTCAAGCTTTCCAAGCTCTATAGTAAGTCCGTTCTAGCCCCGTTTTTAATGATTTTCACGTTTTTGAAATCCTTGTATCATGATTTACCTATTTCCACCATTTATTTGAGATATGATGAAGGTCTAGGGTTTGAACCATGTTATAAATTTGTGTATTTTGATGTTTAATGGTAGATTATGCATGTTCATGGTTAGAGAAACAACTTTTACTAAGTGATTTTCAGTAAAAATGTCAAAAAGGACCTATTTGTAAAAGTTAAGAAATATGTGTTAAAAATATGATTTTATGGAAAACGTGGGCTGCTATAAGCATGAAAATGATTCGGATGCGCATGGGTAGTAAAGAAATTGAACACATTTCATTTTACGAGCCTAAGGGTAAAAGTGTAAATATGACAAAGTTTAGGGGCAAAAACATAATTTTTCCATAATATGATTTTTGGGTCACAATGAATAATGTGACTAATAAGTAAGCTAAATGTGATGTTATAGATCAAAGAAAACGAGGTTCAGACCTAGAACGGAGGAAAACGAGTAATTGACGGTTAGGTCCCTTTTTGCCATTTTGATATTACATGAATTGTATATTGTCTCTACGAAATTGATTAATGACAATTTTGACAAAATGTCGAGGAACGAAAATCTCTTATTGAACCTTAGGAATGAATAGAATACAAATGTCATGACACCAAGGTTACTAAGGTTTTGTATACGACCATATCTGGGATATAGCCTCGGTATGTGATTTCGTATAAGACCATGTAAGGGACATCGCATCGATATGATATTTCATGTAAGACCATATCGAGATATGGCGTTGATACGGTACTATATGTATGATATTATCGAGTATGTTTTAGCATTCCGAGTGGTTCAACGGGTACGTTAAAAATGAGAAAGTATATGACTATGTTACAATTGGTACATGTATGTACATAGAACTCATGTGAAATGAATTAGGTATATGATGAATTCTTGGGAAGAATGTACACAAATAAGTTATACTTGTGAAGTATTGACAACCATGTGATTAGTGATCTACATTCATGATGAATGGATACATGATAAGATGTGATAATGATCATGTGATAGGTTTATGAACCAAATTGAATTGTGATATAGTACAGTTTATTTATTTAAATTCGTATTTCATTGGATATGAGAGAAAGGAAAGATAGGCATAATTACCGAATAAAGTCACTATGAGAATATAGTATGATACGAGCTTTGATAAACGAAAGGTGGATAAACCATATGTTGAAATTATGATTACTCATAAATGATGTGCATGTGATTTAAGAGGATGAAAATAACTTGTTAAATAATGTGATAAGTTATAATGGAGAGACTTTGGTGGTTAGGCTAATGCTAAGGCACATAAATGGTATTTATAAGATAAAAGAGTAAGCATTATGAATGATTAAGTGGGAATCATGAGATTAAATGCAAATTGTATTATAATACCTTTATGCTTGGGTAAAATAAATGAATGTCAATAGTTGTTTATTATTTGCATATGAACTTACTAAGCTTTATTGCTTACTCCCCTCCCTTTCCTATCTCTTATAGGTTAATTTAGCTAGCTCAGGTTGGAGATCGTCGAAGATCTATCACACTATCAAGCTATCATGTTGGGTATAAGTGAATGCAAACCCCTTTGAGTTTATGACATGTATAGGGACTTAGTCATTTGGTGTATGAGTCATTATGATTTGGCTATATGTATTAGCTTGTGATGGTTAAAAGTTGGATGTAATGTGTAGCCATGCAAATTGGCTTATATTAGCTAAATGAATGTAAGCCCATATAAGTATGTATGTGCATATGTCAAATGTTTTGTGAAATGGTTTATAATTTCTTGATATATGATGACTAGGTGTTTATACATATGTTAATGTCCTTTGAGTGTGAATTTAGCATGAAATGGTTTGGCAAGGCCTAATGTTATAATGCATGATAGATGATGGTATGAAAATGATACGTTATTGCTTGATTGTAGTTGTTTTTGAAGGCATTTATATGCTATGATTTGTGCCATGTGATGTCCTGTGAATGTGTGCAAGTAAGGGTGACAAAATGGCTTGGAGAATAACCTTGTATTTGTCCACACGGGTAGACACATGGGCGTGTGTCTAGGCCGTGCGTGACACACGGTCTGCCCCACGAGCATGTGTTCTAGTCGTGTGTCCCCTGCACCTTAGTTTTGAGAAACAGAATGCCCAGTAGTAAACACACGGGCACGAGACACGACCGTGTGTCTCGGTTGTGTGAGAGACACGACCATTAGAAGATGGGCATGTGCCCAGGCCGTGCGAAGTCTGCACTTGATTTTTGGAATTTAATTTGCCACATGGCCTAAGGACACGGGCGTGTGCCGTGGCCATGTGACCTTATTTGGTTGATGACGTCATAAGTAGAATGTCCCCTATTTTGGACATGGCCTGAAGCACGGGCGTGTGATATGCCACACGGGCGTATCCCTTCACCCACACGGGCGTGTGGACCCTTTTGATGAAAATTTTAGTCTCGAACCAACCCTAATGTATGTTTTGGGCCTCCTAGGCCCATAATAGGGACGATATGAATACAAATGAAAGTTTTTAAATTTGAGTGGAACCTCATGTCTCGGTTTTGTATGAATACGTGTATTTATGTCTGGTAATGCCTCGTACCCTGTTCCGGCGTCGAATACAGGTAAGGGGTGTTACAAAGATATGTTAACCTAACATGTTGTTAGAGTATCTGTATTAGTTAGGGTCTATTAGACTCTGTTAGAGTAATGTTGTAAATCAGTTGAGAGTTCTGCTATTATATAATGTATGACTGCTATAGTGTATAGTTAACTTTGATGTATAGATTCATTCTTTCATGAGATTGTAATTTGGTATCAGGGTATATTTTTTTCTTGAGAGGTTTTTATGTTAGCTATGGCGTCGATGAAATTAGCAACGGATAAGTTTTTGACTTTTGCATCGCATAAGGTGGCTACTCTGGTGGATGATGGGAACTTTTTGGCTTGGAAACAACATGTGCTATTGATTATTAATACTTATCGCTTACAAATGTTTATAGAGGGGACGATTCCTATTCCTTCAAGAATGGTTGTCGATGAAGATGGTGTCTCTGTTGAGAATCTTCTGTATGTGCGCTATGAAAAATAGGATTCCACACTTGTAGTGTGGCTTTTTTCGACTATCAGTCCATCATTGTGTAATCAGTTAGTTGGGAATTCTGGTTCATCTTGTGAGTTGTGGTAGACTTTTATGCGTATCTTTGGGTCTTATTCAACCACTAAGGCCATGTGCTATCGGTCATTGTTGCATAATGTTCGGAAAAATGAGTTGTCCATATCTTTGGGTCTTAATCAAGCATCTTTGTGATTCCTGGGTAGGGTGTGGTCAACGAGTAACAATGGAAGAACAACAGTCTGCTATTTTGAATGGTTTACTGGCATAGTTTGATCACGTAGTGTCAATTTTCACTACGAGCAGAGTGCCATTTGATATACAAGGTGTCACAACTGCTCTTCCGGATGCTGAGGCTCGGCAACAAGGGAATTTATCTCAGGTGCCATTTTTAGTGAATGTTGCGGTGGTGAATAAGACTGTTTCGACACAAAATGTTCCATCGTATGTCAGACAATTGCCGCCATATATGTTTCATTTGTCACGAGGATCTCAGATTTCTTGTTGTGGTCGAGGTCGAGGACGATGTGGTGGTAGTGCAAGACCTCAATGTCAGATCTGTGGGAAGTTTGAGCATCTTGCTTAGAGATGTTTCTATAGGTATGATTCAGCGTCCGACGACAAAGGGGAAAACCTAGTATGAGAGATGATAGTGAGCGTTCTAGTTGGGTTAGATCTACATCTCATATAGGTCGAAAGCCATTACTGCATATATGTGTTGTGTGAATGGTGGATCGCATTGGTCTGGGTTGTAGTCTCCTTACTATGCTTCTAATCTAGCAGCATGTGGTCCACTTCGTCAGATCCAACCTTTAATTTCTGATATGGATTCAATTCACTGTGGCCCAAGTCATCAGTTTCACATACCTTCTGCCGTTGATCAGACATCACGTGGTTCTTTTGCTTATGATTCTAACTGTATGCATCGTCGATCTGGTCTTTTATCTTAGTCATCTTTTTCGATGGGCAGTCACACTGTAAAATCAACTGGGTCACCTATGCTTGCTAGTACTTCTACAATTGTACATCTAGTGTGGTATCCAGACAGTGGTGCCATTGCTCACATGTCGAGTGACTCGGCGGAACTTTCATATGTTCGTTTGTACAATGGAGGAGGTAAGGTCATTATAGGTAATGGCCTCTCTGTACCTATTACGCAAGTTAGTGGTTCGACTATCTTGGCTAATGATTCTAGTTTGTTGTTGGTTAAGGACTTATTGTATGTTCCTGATATTAGTAAGAATTTATTGTTTGTTTCTAAGTTTGTAAAAGACAATGGTGTATTTTTTGAGTTTTATCCTAACTGTTTTTATGTCAAGGATTTGAAGACTCGTCAAACGTTGCTTTGCGAAAGTGAATTGAATGGGTTGTATCGATTTGATAGTGTTAAATCTGACTTCGTTTTTAATGTTGTAAGTACATTTCGTACAGAGTCTCAACAACAGGGGTCAGATGCTAGGTTTGATAGGTGGCATCGAAGATTGGGTCATCCATCACATGGTATTGTTAGTAGTGTTTTGAATGCTTGTAATATTAGAGTATCTAGACGTAAGAATTACTCATTGTAAAATGCTTGTGAACTTAGGAAAAGGCACAAATTGCCCTTTGGTTCGTGTATACTGCTCCCTTACAACTTGTGGTTGCTGATGTATGGGGGCCAGCTCCTTGTTACTCCTCTGGTTATCAATACTACTTGTCTTTTGTTGGTTCATTCTCTCGGCACACTTGGATATATTTCCTTAAATATAAATCTGATGCTTTTTCTACATTTATGTCATTTAAGAAATATGTTGAGCTACAATTAGGTGTTAAACTTAAGCAACTTCAAACTGATGGAGGTGGCGAGTTTTGATCTTTTGACTTGTATCTTCAACAATGTCGAATTGTTCATTGTGTGTCATGTTCGCAGACCTCGGAGCAGTGTAACACCCCTTACCCGTGTTTAACGCCAGAACAGGGTATGAGGCGTTACCAGACAATAACACTTGCAACTGAACAAATTCAAGGCATAAATTTTCATTTAAAATTTAAAACTTTTATCTTATATCATCAAGTCCCTAAAATGAGCCTACGAGGCTCAAAACATGCTTTGGGAGCGATTCGGGTCTAAACCGAGAACTATTAAAACTATTGGAACATTTAGAAAATTTCTTTATTCTCGAGTCACACGCCCGTGTAGCCCAAGACACACCCGTGTCCTCCACCCATGTAACTCTCTATTTATGACGTCATCATTCATTTTGGATCACACGACCAAGCCATACACCCGTGTGCTACACCTTGTCCTTCACACGGTTGAGACACACAGCTGTGTCTCTGCCTGTGTGGTCAAGAAGTTAGCTATTTTCCAAGCCAATTTCTACCCTATCATGCCCATACTTGAGTATAAATTGAATGACACATTTCATGACATATTAAAGCTACCGAAACATCCACCACACACATGTAATAATTCATAGCATACAATTTACTCAACCATTGAATGCATCACCATGAGTTTATAGCATAACCAATTTATTGGCCACATTAAATGGCCTTATAGAACAATGAACTCCGAATGTCATGGATCATTATTCTAGGACAACTCATAGTAACATATATACATGACCAAGTACCCTATACATGACATAACCCTAAATATAAAATCATTGATACCTAAATTGTAAGCTTGATAGTGTGATAGGTTCTTCGGCGACTTCCAACCCGAGCTAACCTAAGTACATTATAAACACGAAAAACAACGGAGTAAGCTATAAAGCTTATTAAGTACGTATGTAAATGATAAAAAATTGATTACCATGCTTTTAACAATCCTCATTATAAGCTTTCAAGATAATACCATCATTATTGCATAAATTTCACAATTCATTTATGTTCATCTTGAGCTATTTACTCTAGTTCTAATCACTAAATTATTTTTATCTGGAGCTAGGAAACTCCAAATTAAGATCTGCTACTTTTCCCTGAAACTAGACTCACATATCTTCTTACCATAAAATTTCCAGAATTTTTGGTTCAACCAATTAGTACAGTTTATTCTTTAAAATCTCCCCTATTTCGCTGTCCGATAGTTTTAACCCCTCTTCACTAAAAATTAATTATCTCATTGTACAGAACCTGAATGACATTCCCATTTGTTTCTCTTGAAAATAAAATTATTAAGAAATTCAAGCATATAAATTTTATCCCATGATTATTGTTTTACAATTTTTAATGAATTTCCCAAGTCAAAACAGGGGATTCCAAAATCATACTGACCTTGTCTCACTAAAATCCAAATACTCATCATATGGTATTGTTTTGCTTATTCTGTTTCTTTTATGTAGAAATAGACTCAATAAGATTTAATTTCATATCTCATTCAACCTATAATTCAATTTCCACCATTTTTCGTGATTTTTTCAAAGTGGTACAACTGCTACTATCCAAACTGTTTTATTGCTAATTTTACTCTTTCATGTTTCCTTTATATTAATTTTCATTTACACACATATAACACCAAAGTATATCCATGGCTACCCATTCCAATAACTAGTCATTATCAAATATTTACAAGCCATTCATTGGCCAATTTAACCTATACACCAACAACAAGGACTTGAACATATCATTTCTCAATTTAATTTGGCCTAAAAGCCTTACACATGATCATCACTTATATTTACCACATATCCATACATCATAAGCATGGACTTATAATCACAAGGTCATTCTCATAGGTATAACTTACTCGTTTACATTCTTACCAAAATTCAATCACCTACTGAGCACATTGCTCATGATTGTATACATACATATATCTGCACTTAATCGTCACATATTCACATTCCAAATACGTATCATAGACATTGCTTACAATTATAAGCACTTATAACCCTGCACTTGTCACCACATTGTCACATGTAATTTCACTTAGTCAAATTTTCCCGATGAACACTTTGAAATAATATCGGATACATGGTTTTTTCGCACACAACACACCAACAATAATATAAACACGGTGATATCGCACACAGCCCACCAATAATCACATGTACACGGTGGTATCGCATACAGCCCACCAATAATCACATATACACGGTGGTATAGCACACAACCCACCAATAATAATAAATACGGTGGTATTGCACACAGCCCACCAATAATCACATATACACGGTGGCATCGCACACAGCCCACCAATAATCATAATTGTACAATGTTCATCTGTATCCATTTTCTATTCCGAAGGTTCCTCCGAAAATTTTCTCACTTTTCATCATTTTAATAAATATCAATAATATTCACTCACATTTCACATAATACATTAATGTGCAAAAACATAAATAAAAAGGATGTATCATTTACGTATAAACTTACCTCGATATCAAAATGGTAAAAATGGACCTAACTGTCAATTACTCATTTTTCCTCCGTTCTAGGTCCGAACCTTGTTTTCTTTGATCTATAACATCACATTTAGCTTACTTATTAGTCACATTATTCATTGTGAACCAAAAGTCATACTATGGAAAAATTATGTTTTTGTCCCTAAACTTTGTCATATTTACACTTTTGCCCTTAGGCTCATAAAACGATTTTCAGTCAATTTATTTTTATTTTAAGCCTAGCCGAACCATTTTCATAACTACAACAGCCCACAATTTCCACTAATTCACACTTTTATGACAAATTTTATATCTTTTCCAAATTAGTCCTTTTTAGCATCTTTATCGAAAATCACTTAGTAAAAAGTCATTTATTACACATCGAGCATTCATATTCTACCATTAAACATCAAAACACAAGCATTTCTCATATGAGTAAATTTTCAAACATCAACCTTAGCTCCAATAAATGGTAGAAATAGAGAGATCTTGTTACAATGATTTCAAAAACGTAATGAACATTAAAAATGGGGCAAAGATGGACTTAACACCAAGCTTGGAAGCTTGAAAACCCTATCCATGGCTTCCCCCATGCTAAATTCGGCCAAGCAAGAAGATGGACAAGGGTTTTTGGCTTTTATTTTGTCTTTTAGTCCATTTAATTACAAATTACCAAAATACCCCTAACTTAAAAATATCCTATTTCACTTATCTCATGTCCATTTTTGTCCAACAATTTAACCAATGGTCTAATTACCATTTAATGACCTCCAATTTAAAATTTCATAGAAACTGGACCCTTCTAACATGTGGAACTCAACTTTTACACTATTTATAATTTAGTCCTTATGACTAAATTTAGTGCCCAAACGTCAAAATTTTCGAACGAAATTTTCACGAAATATTCGTGAAATCGTATACCATAAAAGTACAATAAAAATAAGATTTTCCTCATCGGATTTGTGGCCCCAAAACCACTATTCCGACTAGGCCCAAAATTGGGTCGTTACAAGCAGAATAGCCTAGTTGAACGTCGTCATCGACAGATTGTTGAAATAGGACAGGTGTTGTTAGCTCAAGCCTCCTTGCCCATTTCTTACTGGGCTGATGCGTTTGCTACTACTATGCACATCATGAATGTTCTTCCAACAAAGATATTAAATGGTGTATCTCCACGCGAGCAACTCTTTAATTACAAACCTGATTATCGTTAACTTCGTGTTTTTGGCTGTCTTTGCTATCCACTTATCCGACCATATGATGGAGCTCGAATCTAACTATTATTTCGACAAAGGCAAACGCACCTATCGAACAGTAGTATAGCTGTGGTGAGTCCAGAATATCGTATCCTCAAGGACCAAGAGTACTAATACTAACTATCTTTTTATTATCTAGCCTAATAATTAAGGGGATTTATTTTTAATCTAAAATTAACTAACTAATTTAACTAACTATGAACGCGACAGAGAGTAAATTGGGAAAATACTTTTAGACAGCTTTATATGAGATAGGCAATACCTAAGGAAGAATCCACCTAGACTTCACTTATTACTTTTGATTCATGCGATATATTCACTTGGCTTAATCTGTAGAAATCCCTAAATTATATTAATATCTCTTTCGAGGCTACTAACAACTGACTCTAGGTTGATTAATTGAAATCTCTTTCTAATTAAAACCCCTATTGTCGCATTAATTCGATCTATGAATTCCCTTATTAGGTTTGACCCTAATCCGACAGATTTTTATCGCCCTATTTCTAGGGTTGCAATCAACTCCGCTTAATTGTGTTGATCTACTCTTAGATAGGGACTTTTGCTCCACTGAATAAGCACATTCGACTTGAATCAATAACCTGAATTATCAAACAAGAATAAGAACTCACAATTAAGAATAAGCACAAGTATTTATCTCATAAATCAAATAATAATAAGATTCGTCTTAGGTTTCATCCCCTTAGGTATTTAGGGAATTTAGTTCATACTGATGGAGGGAAACATATTAGAATAGGGAAAACAACAAAACATAAGAAAAACCCAAAAACTTCTAAAGAACTTGATGGGAGATCCTCCGTCTTGATGGAGATCCTTCTCCTAAACTGTTCCCGACTACTGTCTTGGAGTATTTTCTCTTTCTACTCAGCGTCTATTCGACGTCCTGTCGAACTCTCCTTTTAGGTGGCCCCTTAGGGTGTTTATATGGGCTTTGAGATGCCTTACTTAGCTCACAAGTATCCTATTTCGAATAAAATCCATCCTAGTTTCGGCAGGGACATGCCCTGTGTCACGCCCGTGGTCGATAGTCCAGGCTGTGTTCGATCCTGTTTGTCACACACGGCCGTGTGGTCCGCCCGCATGCAGTGGTCTAGGCCGTGTAGGCCCATTTTGGCCCTTTTTGGCTCGTTTCTCGTTCTTTTCAATTTCCTAAGCTCTCTTGAGTATAAAACATGAAATTAAGAGATTAAGAGCATCGAATTCATCAAATTCAATGGAAAATCATCCAAAATTAAGCCAAGCATGGGGTTAAAATATGTGTAAATTATGGTTTATCACCATTTAATCGACACAAGCTCTAATACAAGTTTTCCCCTTGTACATTTCTTGGTTATGCTTCCAATCATAAGAGATATAAATGTGTTGATCGGTCTAGACGTGTTTACATTTCTCGACATGTTCGTTTTGATGAAAATGTCTTTCTATTTGCTCAAGTTTCAACTTCTGTAATATCTATCACTGACAACGAGTCTGGTCGGTACACGAGAGCTATTACTACTTTACTAGTGTTCAAGGTTCCTATCGCAAAGATTTCAGCACAATCTAGAGCTGATTCTAGTCCAGCTAGTGATACTAGTGCCTTGGGTTCTTCTTCAAATGGTGTTCTCGGCTCCACTTCGGTAAGTCCAGTGGGTACTTTAGCGACAATTGTTGAGCAACAGGGGCCAACTTTAGTGAATTGTCACCCCATGATGACTAGGAGTAACATGGGGATTTATAAAGAAAAGGCGTATATGGTGATGATTAGTGATGTGGAGCCCTCAACTATTCATGAGGCAGTGGCGATTCCTTCTTAGAAGCAAGATGTTAATGATGAATTTCAAGCCTTAATTCGGAATCATGCGTGGGATTTAGTTCCAGTACCGAAAAATTAGTCTTTAGTCGGATGTAAATGGTTGTTCAAGATCAAGAAGATGTAACACAGCTTACCTGTGTTTGACGCCGAAACAGGGTACGAGGAATTACCGAACTTAAACACAAGCAAACATATAAAACTAACACGTAATTTCCATCCAAATTTAAAACTTTTCACACACATTCATATCGTCCATAAATCGAGCCTACGAGGCTCAATACATGCTTTGGAAGTGGTTCGGGACTAAACTGAGAACTTTAGAAAATTTTACAAAACTTAGAAAGTTTTTATGTTACAGGGCTTACACGCCCGTGTGGTCCAAAGGACATGCCCGGTGACCCTTAGACACACTCGTGCTACAGGCCATGTTCAAAATAGGGTGCTCTCTGACCTGTGCCACACGGTCGTGCCACACTCCCATGTGCTAGGCCGTGTGGTCAATTTAGTTTCCATAGCTTTTCATAAAATAGGTGCAGACTTCACACGACTGAGAGACACGCCCATGTCCAAGGCCGTGTAGCACACACGGCTGAGACACACACCCGTGTCTCTTCCTGTGTGCTCAATTCTGGACATTCTGTTTTACAACAATTAAGGTGCAAGGGACACATAGCTGAAACACATGCCCGTGGGACAGACCGTGTGTCACACATAGCCTAGACATACGCTCGTTTGTCTACTCGTGTGGACAAAAATAAGACTATTTACCAAGCCATTTTTCCACCCTTACTTGCACCAACCTACACAACAACAAGCAACAACAATTCAAGCATAAACATACCACCAAATCAGCCACAAACAAGATATCAATACATCATTTACACATACTAACATCTATCATGCATAAACATCACATATCCTCTTTTCCATTCTTGCCAATTTCATCTTCATGATAGGCATCATCACATAAACATCCCAATGACCAATAAAATTAATATTAGCCAACTTCCAATGGCCATATACAAAATGAATCATTAACCATTACAATGCCAACACATTTAGGCCAAAACATTTATGACACATAACAAAATGACCAATTCTCCTATACATGCCATAACTCAAAATACTTGAATTCATTGGTACCAAAATAATTGTTGTAGATAGTGTGTATGGATCTTCGACAAATCTCCAATCCCGAGGATCTTCGACAAATCTCCAATCCCGAGCTTGCTTGGTGACACTATAAGATAAGGGAAAATAAAGGGAGTAAGCTATATAGCTTAGTAAGTTCCTATACAAATAATAAGCATTATAATCACACATATATCATACAAATACACATGATGAACTTGGCATAAGTAGTATCAAGATTTTATAATCATAACTTACTCATTCACAACCTTACCGAGGGATTCATCACATACCAAGCTCATTAGTAAATGAGTTTTACGTACGTACTTGTACCAACTCGCAGCATAATCATAACCTTTCACAACTTTGACATACTCATTGAATTTCCTATTGAACCACTTGGAATACTAAAGGATACTCGAGAATCTCGCACACACAATACTATACCAATGCCATATCCCAGATATGGTTTTACATGGGATCTCTTATCGATACCAATAGCCTAGCTATGGTCTTACATGAAGTCTCATATTGATGCCATATCCCAAATATGGTCTTACAAGTAATCTCAAATAACCCTAATGTCATGACATTCGTATCCTACCTATTCCTAAGGTTCAACCTGGATTTCTCACTTGTCAAACTTTATAGATTACATCCAAGGAGTCAATCATAATTCATACAATATTAAAGCATTTAAAACATAAATAAAACAATGCATTATTTACATCGAACTTACATCGGTACAAAATAGTAGCAATGCACCTAATCGTCAAACACCTTGTTTTTCCCCTGATCTAGGTCCGAACCTCATTTCTCTTGATCTATAATAGCAAATTAAACTCATTTATTATCCATATTTCTCAATTCAGTCCAAAAGTCACATTATGGAAAAATTACATTTTTGCCCCTAAACTTTAACCTTTTTACATTTTGGTCCCTATGCTTCTAAAATGAAATCTAATCGATGTTGTCAAGAGCCAAGCCTAGTCGAACCCCTTTCATGCTTATAATATCCCACATTTTTCATTTAATCATACTCTTACACACATTTTGAAATCTTTTTACAAATAGGTCCTTTTGACATTTTCATCAAAAAACCACCTAGCAAAAGTTGTTTATCTAACATTAAACTTACATAATCTACCATTAAACATCAAAATACACATATTTCTAACATGGGTCAAGCCCTAGACATCAACCATAACTCAAATTAATGGTCGAAATAGATAGATCGAGTGATAATGATTTCAAAAATGTAAAGAGCATTAAAAACAGAACAAGAACGGACTTACAATCGAGCTTGAAAGTGACCAAACCCTAGCTATGGCTTCCCTTCTAATTTTTGGCACAATCATGAAGAAGATGGACTAAATTTTGGCTTGATTTTTGTTTTTTAATTCATTTAATTACTAAATGACCAAAATACCCTTCACTTAAAACTTTGAAATTTTATCTCACCATGTCCATTTTTGTCCAGTAACTTAACAAATGGTCTAATTACCATCTGAGGATCTTAAATTTAAAATTTCATAGCAATTAGACACCTCTAGCATGTAGAACTCAACTTTTACACTTTTTACAATTTAGTCCTTTTTGCTAAATTGAGTACTCAAACGTCAAAATTTTCGAACAAAATTTTCACGAAATCATTCCGTAGAACTATAAACCATAAAAAACATAATAAAATAAAATTTTACTACGTCAGATTTGTGGTCCCGAAACCACTGTTCCGGCTAAACCCAAAATCAGGCTATTACAACTCTCCCCCTTTTAGGGATTTTCATCCCCGAAAATCTTACCATAAAATAGGTTTGGGTACTATTTTCTCATAGCTTCCTCAGGTTGCCACGTAGCCTCTTCGACTCCTTGTCGTTGCCACAAAACTTTAAATAGGGCTATGTTTTTATTTCTCAATTGTTTAACTTCCCGAGCCAAAATCATGATCAGTTCTTCACCCTAAGTCATATCGGGTCGAATCTCAACCTCTGTCGGAGAAATCAGATGTGAAGGGTTTGATTGATAACGATGTAACACAGATACATGAAACACATTGTGGATCCTTTCCAACTCTATCGGTAAAGCTAATCGATATGTCACTGGCCCTATTCTTTCAATAACTTCATACGGCTCGATGAAATGTGGACTCAACTTACCTTTACGGCCGAATCTCAGAATCTTCTTCCACGGAGATACTTTCAGAAATACATTATCACCAATCTGAAATCCGATCTCTTTCTTTTCAAGTCTGCGTACAACTTTTGTCAATTTGAAGCTGCTTTCAAGCAATCGCGGATAACCTTTACCTTTTCTTCGGTTTCCCTAACCAAGTCAACCTGTGAATCTGTTTCTCACTAAGCTCGGTCCAATAAAAAGGTGTTCAGCACTTGCAGCCATACAATGCCTCATAAGGCACCATCTTTACACTCGATTGAAAACTATTGTTATAGGTAAATTCGACAAATGGTAGATATTTTTCCCAACTACCCTCAAATTCTAGGACACAACATCGGAGCATATCTTCAAGAATCTAAATTACTCTCTCAGATTGACCATTGGTTTGCGGATGAAAAACGGTACTAAAGTTTAGCTTTGTACCCAAAGCTTATTACAACTTCTTCCAAAACCGCGAAGTAAACCTCGAATCTCTGTCTGAAATAATAGAAATAGGCACCCCGTGCAATCTCACGATCTCAGCAATGTACAATTTAGCTAGTTTATCAAGTGAATAATCAGTACTATTAGTATAAAATGAGCCGATTTCTTTAATCTATCGACAACAACCTAGACCGCATATTTCTTTTTTGGAGTTAAAGGAAAACCCATTATGAAGTCCATCGTAATCATGTCCCATTTCCACTTGGGTACCATTACTGGCTGAAGTAAACTCGAAGGTACTTGGTGTTCGGCCTTTGCTTGTTGACAAATCAAACATCTCGAAATAAACTCTGAAATATCTCATTTCATACCTGACCACCAATACAATTTCTTCAAATCATTATACATTTTTGTACTACCCAGATGCACAGATAAACAACCATTATGCGTCTCATGAAGAATTTCTGAATAAGTTCATCATTTTTTGGTACAAAAAATTCTACCTCAAAACATCAAACAATCATCGAATCTGATATGAAAATCTGAATCACTAATCGATTCACAAAGAACTCTTTTGGTTTGCAAATCACTGTCACATTTTTTAGCTTCGCAAATTTGTTAAAGGAATAATGGTCAAGCTCTCAACTCAGCTAGGATCAAACCATTTTCAAACAAAGTCAACTGTGTATTAATCATTCTCAAAGCAAACAAAGTCTTTCTACTCAACACATCTGTGACTACATTTGCCTTACTCGGGTGATAGTCAATCACTAGCTCATAATCCTTCAGTAACTCGAGCTATCTTCGTTGTCGCAAGTTTAAATATTTCTGAGTTATCAAGTATTTTAAATTCTTATGATCAGAAAAGACATGACACTTCTCACTGTATAAATGGTGTCTCCAAATTTTAAAAGGAAACACAATAGCGGCTAATTCCAAATCATGCGTCGGATAATTCTTCTAGTGTAGTTTCAACTGTCTCGAGGCATAAGCTATCGCTTTGCCCTCTTGCATCAACACACATCCTAATCTATTTAGTGACGCGTCACTATAGATTACGAACTCTTTTCCTAATTCAGGTTGCACAAAAATCGGTGCCTCAGTCAATAATGTTTTTAACTTCTCAAAGCTTTGCTGACACTTTTCTGACCATTCAAACTTAACATCCTTTTGCAACAGCTTAGTCATAAGAGTAGCAATCATCGAAAATCCTTTGACAAAACATCGATAATAACCGGCTAAGCCTAAAAAGCTTCTGACTTTCGATACATTCTTCGGTGCTTTTCGATTAACAATTGCTAATATCTTACTCGGATCAACCCGAATATCGTCTCTAGAGACAATATGTCCCAAAAATCTGACTTTTCAGAGCTAAAACTCACTTTTGCTAAAATTAGCAAATAATTTCTTATCGCTCAAGGTCTGCAACAAAATTCTTAAATGTTCGACATGCTCAAACTCATCCCGAGAATAAATCAAAATGTCATCGATGAACACAAGCTTATCTAAGTATGGCCGAAAAATTCGATTCATTAAGTCCATAAAAATAACAGGGGCATTAGTTAATCCAAAAGGCATAACAAGAAATTCATAATGCCCGTACCTTGTCTTGAAAGCAGTTTTCGGCACATCCGACTCTTTAACTGTCAACTGATAGTAGCCAGATCATAAATCAATCTTCGAAAATACTGTTACCCCTTTCAACTGATCAAATAAGTCATCAATTCTTGGAAAAGGATACTTGTTCTTTATAGTCACCTTGTTGTGGTGTCGGTAATCAATACAAAGTCTCATGGATCCATCTTTCTTCTTGAAAAATAACACCAGTGCACCCCATGGTGAAAAACTCGGTCTCGCAAAACCCTTATCTGTCAACTCTTGTGTAACAGCCCGATTTTGGGGCTAGTCAGAACAGTGGTTTCAAGACCACTAACCTGAGGTTGAGGAAAATTATTTTCATATTATTTCATGTGTAGTAGCATGATTATATGGATGCATGAAAATTTTGGTACTTTAATTTTAGCAATTGTATGTGTAATTGTGAAAAAAAAAAAGACTAAAACGCATTAAGAGCGAAAGTCCTATTTTACAAGGTGGAGGTACCAAATAGCTATAGAATGTTATATTAGAGGTCTTTAAAGTGCAATTAGGCCAATAGAAGAGAGTTGGCCGGCCATATGACATAGGGGGACAAGAGAATTTAATTTTTGGTCAAAAATTGGGTGAATTAGGTAAAAAAATAATGAATTAAATATGGTAAAAAGAAAAACTATCATCTTTCACTATTCACTCATCTCTTTCCACTGAACATTGAAGAGAAAATAGAGGTCTCTGAGGTTCAAACTTTCAGCAACTTAATTCTCATTCAAGTAAGTGATTTAGGTGGTTTTAATTGATGATTTTTGTGTTTTTAGAGTCCCCAAAGCTTGAGCTAGCTAATGAAAGGACTAATTTGTGATATGGTTGAAAGTATAGGGACTTTCCATGAGAGTATTTATGTTTTTAGCTGAGTTTTTATGGAAGAAAATGAATGTTAAGGAGATGTGAAACAACTTTTGTGAAAGGTGTTTGCATGAAAACACCTAAATAGAACTTGAATGCAAGGATTGTAATTGTGTCATAAATGCATGAAATAGTTGGATTTGTGAGTAGTTGTAAGAGAAATAAATGTTCATCTAGGCTTGTTTAATGAGAAAGTGAGTTGAAAAATGATTTACGAGCCTAGGGGCAAAATCGTAATTTTGCCATAGTACAAGGGCAAAATGGTCATTTTTGCCTAAGTGTAGATTTTGATGCATTATGATCATAGAATGATCTAAATGAGTAAACTCTATTGCTATAGATCAATAAGAGCGCGGAATTAACCTTGACCGAGGAAAAGGCAAGGTTACGGAATAAACCACGAATTGAAACGTTTTGCATCGAGGTAAGTTTATGTGTAAACAATGCATTTTTTTATATACACATTGTTGTTACGAACTAATGCATAGCATGATTGAGAACCTGTACTATTCAAGTGGATTGAATATGGTAGTTATTGAATAATTTTAGTATAAGTTACGAAATAGATATGTGAATGTGTACTGACAATACTTGACAGTGGGCTAAGTGCGATACCACCTTATTACTAAATTGTGATGGGTTGCGTGTGATACCATCGCCTATTTATCATTTGGTGGGCTATATGTGATACCACCGTAATTATTCTTTTGGTGGGCTATGTGCGATACCACCCTATTAGTGATTGATGGTGGGCTAAGTGCGGAACCACCAAGTGATTGGTAGTATGAATGGTTTATTGAATAGTTATGATGTGTTGTATCACGTGACTTTATGGTATTAAGTGCAAGGATGTATGTTAATGAATGTGAGCATTAAGCTCGTGATATGGTTGGGATGTGGTAAGGGAGGAAATGAGTAAGCATGACTATGAATATGGATTGTTCTTGTTTAGTATGTGATGCTATTTATTGTTTAGCACATATTATGATGTTAATTGTTTATATGTAAACTTACTAAGCTTAAAGCTTACTCCTTTTTCTTTTCCCTAGTCTTATAGAGTTAAAGAGCCGGGTCGAGATACGAAGATAATTTGGAAGATCGCCCACACTATCGGCTCATCTCGGTATATCTAGACTTAGTGATTTTGAGTATGGCATGTATAGGGGCTAGACTAGGTTTATTGTTTCGTTATTTTGGCCAAGTGTGTGTTGGCCTCTTTAATGAGAAACTCTTGTGTATATAGCCATAGTTGTTGGCTTTTTGGTTATATATATATATGAAAGATGTAGTTATTCATGGAAGTTTATATTGCAAAATATGAGTTGTTTGGTGATATGTTGAAAGGATTCATGTTGTGTGAGCTAGAGGGATGAAAAGAGCTTGGCAAATAGCCTTGTTCCTGTCCACATGGGTAGGCACGTGGACATGTTTCTAGGCCGTGTGTGACACACGGTCAGCCCCATGGGTATGTGACTTGGCCGTGTGTCCCTGCATGTTGGTGTTGTAAGTCAGTGTCGACCACGGGCTAGCCACATGGGTATGTGCCTAGGCCGTGTGACCCTTATAAGGTTGCTGACATCACAAATAGAATACCCAAGTTTTTACACACGGGCAAGGACACGGGTGTGTCTAGGCCGTGTGGAGCATACGGGTTAAGCATACGAGCGTGTGTCCGGTCGTGTGAAAACCCCTGTAGGTTCAAAATGAAAATAAATCCCACACAGGGTAGGGACATGGGCGTGTGTGACCACACGTCCTGCCCACACGAGCGTGTCCTATTTCACACAGGCGTGTGGTCCCTGTTTAGGTGAAATATTTTAAGATCGCAAAGGTTTCCGGTAGGGTTCCAAAACCCCTCGTATGTATGGTTGAGGCCTCGAAGTTCCTTAATGGGGTTGTTGTGATGGCAATAGAGATATGTCTAGTTGGGACTGAAAGTTATTGATTAAAGCTGTGTGGTTAAGTGGATTAAGTCTAGTAATGCCTCGTGCCCGGTTTCGGCATAGAATACAGATAAGGGGTGTTACATCTTGCAACTGAGCTTTTAATTCTTTCAATTCAGTCGAAGTCATTCTATACGGAGCAATTGATATCGGCGAGTTCCTGGTACTAAGTCAATACCAAACTCAACTTCTCTGGTGGGTGGTAGCCTTGGCAATTCTTCCGGGAACACATCTAGATATTCACAAACTATCGGCACTGATTCGATTTTCAACTCAGACACTTTTGTATTCAACACATAAGCAAGATAAGCTTCACAACCTTTCTTACACACCTCTAGGAAGACATCGAAGAAAGCACAATAGGTAACTTACCCGACTCATCTGAATCAATTCGAAGGATTTCACCATTTTCACATTTCAGTTCAATAATTTTTTTTTACAATTTACTACGGCATCATGCAATGTCAACCAATCTATACCCAAAATAACATTGAATTCATCAAATGGAAACAACATTAAATCATCCAGAAAACAGTGACCTCAATTCATCAAGGGACAATTCTTGCAAACTCTATCAACTAATACATGTTTGCCTAAGTGGTTTGACACTCTAACCACAAACTCAGTAAACTCAACGGGCAAGCTCTTACTAGCTACTAATTTAACACAAATATAAGAATAAGTTGATCCAGTATCAATCAACGCAAATACATTAGCATTATAAAGAGAAAAAGTACCAGTGATAACATCGGGAGATGTCGCTTTTTCGCGAGCACAGATGGCATAGGCTCTAGCAGGTGCTCGAGCTTCAGATCTCTCAGTTGTATCTTTCATCACACCTTCACTACTAGCTCCATTTATGGTATTTCTCGATGGCCTACCCTTATTAGTAGTATTACTCGGCCTCACACTCTGCAATTTTTCTTTTTCAGCCATTTCAGGACAATCTCAGATAAAATGCTCTTAAGAACCACATTTAAAGCAAGCCCAGTCATTAATTCTACACTCGCCGGGATATCTTCTTTCACAATGTTGACATTCGGGTCTATTAGACTTTACATTACCCATACTTGTAATTGAAGTAGCTTGAGATTTAAAACTCGAGTGTTGCTTCCCATGATCTCTGTGTGAATACCCCGCTGAAACATTCAAATGGGGATACCTTTCTTTAGATTTTCTTTGACTGAGATGGAAATGACTTACTAATTGGTCTTTTCCTCGAATCTCTAGCTTCAATATTAGCTTTCCTACTCTTTATTCAACTCTTCGGCCTTACAAGCTCGTTCAACCAATACCACAAATTCTTTCAGCTCTAAGATCCCAACTAACACACGAATATCCTCATTCAATCCATCCTCAAATCTCTTGCACATAATAGCCTTGGTGGAAACACACTCTCGAGCATATTTACTAAGTCTGAAAAATTCTCACTCATACTCTGTCACTGTCATATGACCCTATTTCAGCTCAAGAAATTCCTTACGTTTCTGATCGATGAACTGTTGAATAATATATTTCTTTCGGAACTCCTCTTGAAAGAATTCCCATGTAACCCTCTCTCTTGGTACCACCGATACCAGTGTATTCCACCAGTGATATGCAGAATCTCTCAGAAGTGAGATGGCACACTTTAAACACTCATCTGATGTACAAAACAACTCATCAAATACCCTGATGGAGTTTTTGAGCCAAAATTTGGCTCTCTCGGGATTATCATCCACATTAGCTCTGAAATCTTCAGCCTCGTGCTTTCAAATCTTATCAACCGGGGGCTTGTTCATTCTTACAAATTCCATACCTTGTTGAGCTATAGGAACCGGTCAGGGAATAGGTGGAGGTAGAAGAGGTTGGGCATTCGGATTTGTTCGAACAAATTTCGTATACCACTCATTCATCATGTGGAGAAAGGCTTCCCTACCCCCTTCTCGCTAACTAACCGTAAGAGGTCTACTATCAGATGGCGCTGCCTCTTGAGCGGGAGCCGGGGCATTACTTTTGACTTCAGCAGCTACAGCTCGGTTGGGATCCATTTACTATATGAAAACATAGTTTACAATTGTCAGGAGTCATCACACTATCACAGTTCATATATGGCATGTATAGCTAGACTCTTACACATGCTACATTAGTCCGAGAATTGACTAAACCGTAGCTCTAATACCACTAAATGTAACACCCCTTACCCGTGTTTGACACTGGAACAAGGTACGAGGCATTACCAGGCTTAAACACAAGCAAACATACAAAATTGACACGTAATTTCCATCCAAATTTAAAACTTTTCACATACATTCTTATCGTCCATAAATCGAGCTTATGAGGCATAATACATGCTTTGGAAGTGGTTCAGGACTAAACCAAGAACTTTAGAAAAATTTTCATGTTACAGGGCTTACAAGCCCGTGTGGTCCAAGGGACACGTCCGTATGACCCATAGACATGCCTGTGCTATAGGCCGTGTTCAAAATAGGGTGCTCTCTGACTTGTTCCACACGGAAGTGCAACACGGCCGAGTGCTAGGCCGTGTGGTCAATTTAATTTCCATAATTTTTCATAAAATAGGTGCAGACTTCACACGGCTAAGACACACGCCCATGTCTCTGCCTGTGTGCTCAATTCTGGACATTCTGTTTTACAACCATTAAGATACAGGGGACACAGCTGAAACACATGCCCGTGGGACATACCGTGTGTCACACGCGACCTAGACACACGCCCGTTTGTCTACCCGTGTGAACAAAAATAAGGCTATTTACCAAGCCATTTTGTCACCCTTACTTGCACCAACCTACACAACAGAAAACAACACCAATTCAAGCATAAACATACCACCAAATCAGCCACAAATAAGATATCAATACATCATTTACACATACTAACATCTATCACGCATAAACATCACATGTCCTCTTTTCCATTTATGCCAATTTCATCTTCATGATAGGCATCATCACATAAACATACCAATGACCAATAAAATTAATATTAGCCAACTTCCAATGACCATATACAAAATGAATCATTAACCATTACAATGCCAACACATTTTGGCCAAAACATTTATGCACAAAACAAAATAACCATGTCTCCTATACATGCTATAACTCAAAATACTTGAATTCATTGGTACCAAAATAATTGTTGTAGATAGTGTGTATGGATCTCCGACAAATCTCCAATCCCGAGCTAGCTTGGTGACACTATAATACAAGGGAAAAGAAAGGGGAGTAAGTTATATAGCTTAGTAAGTTCCTATGCAAATAATAAGCATTATAATCACACATATATCATACAAATACACATGATGAACTTGGCATAAGTAGTATCAAGATCTTATAATCATAGCTTACTCATTCACAACCTTACCGAGGGATTCATCACATATCGAGCTCATTAGTAAATTAGTTTTACGTATGTACTTGTACCAACTCGCAGCATAATCATAACCTTTCACAACTTTGACATACTCATTGAATTTCCTATTGAACCACTTGGAGTACTAAAGGATACTCGGGAATCTCGCACACACAATACTATACCAATGCCATATCCCAGATATGATCTTACATAGGATCTCTTATCGATGCCAATAGCTCAGCTATGGTCTTACTCGGGAATCCCGAGCTAGCTTGGTGACACTATAAGACAAGGGAAAATAAAGGGGAGTAAGCTATATAGCTTAGTAAGTTCCTATGCAAATAATAAGCATTATAATCACACATATATCATACAAATACACATGATGAACTTGGCATAAGTAGTATCAACATCTTATAATCATAACTTACTCATTCACAACCTTACCGAGGAATTCATCACATATCGAGCTCATTAGTAAATAGGTTTTATGTACGTACTTGTACCAACTCGCAGCATAGTCATAACCTTTCACAACTTTGACATACTCGTTGAATTTCCTGTTGAACCACTTGGAGTATTAAAGGATACTCGGGAATCTCGCACACACAATACAATACCAATGCCATATCCCAGATATGATCTAACATGGGATCTCTTATCGATGCCAATAGCCCAGCTATGATCTTACACGAAGTCTCATATCGATGCCATATCCCAAGTATGGTCTTACACGTAATCTCAAATAACCCTAATGTCATGACATTCGTATCCTACCTATTCCTAAGGTTCAAGAGCGATTTCTCACTTATCAAACTCTATTGATTACATCCAAGGAGTCAATCATATATTAAAGCATTTAAAACATAAATAAAACAATGCATTATTTACATACGAATTTACATCGGTACAAAAATAGTAGAAATGGACCTAATCGTTAAACACCTTGTTTTTCCCCCGATCTAGGTCCGAACTTCATTTCTCTTGATCTATAATAGAAAATTTAACTAATTTATTATCCACTTTCTCAATTCAGTTCAAAAATCACAGTATGGAAAAATTACATTTTTGCCCCTAAACTTTGACATTTTTACATTTTGGCCCCTAGGCTCGTAAAATGAAATCTATTCGATTTCTTCAAGACCCAATCCTAGCCAAACCTCTTTAATGCTTATAACGACCCAAATTTTTCATTTAATCATACTCTTACACATATTTTGAAATCTTTTTACAAATAGGTTCTTTTGACATTTTCATCAAAAAATCACCTAGGAAAAGTTGTTTATCTAACATTAAACTTGCATAATCTACCATTAAACATCAAAATACACATATAACATGGGTCAAACCCTAGACATCAACCATAACTCAAATTAATTGTAGAAATAGATAGATCAAGTGATAACGACTTCAAAAATGTAAAGAGCATTAAAAATGGGACAAGAACGGACTTACAATCGAGCTTGAAAGTGGCCAAACCCTAGCTATGGCTTCCCTTCTAATTTTTGGCACAAGCATGAAGAAGATGGACTAAATTTTGGCTTGATTTTGGGTTTTAAATTCATTTAATTACTAAATGACCAAAATGCCCTTCACTTAAAACTTTGAAATTTTATCTCACCATGTCCATTTTTGTCCACTAACATAACAAATGGTCTCATTACAATCTAAGTACCTTCAATTTAAAATTTCATAGCAATTAGACACCTCTAGCATGTAGAACTCAACTTTTGCACTTTTTATAATTTAGTCCTTTTTGCTAAACTGAGTACTCAAACATCAAAATTTTCGAACAAAATTTTCATGAAATCATTCCGTAAAACTGTAGGCCATAAAAATATAATAAAAGAAAATTTTACTGTGTCAAATTCGTGGTCCTGAAACCACTATTTCGGCTAGACCCAAAATTGGGGTGTTACAGAAGAATTCTGATGGAAGTGGAGCACGCAATAAGGTTCGCTTGGTTGCTCAAGGATTCTCTCAAGCAGCTGGACTAGATTATCATGAGACTTTTAGTCCAGTTGTCAAAGCCAATATTATGCGCCTGATACTTACCTTAGCTGTGTCACGGAAGTGGAAGCTTCAACAGGTTGACGTGAACAATGCGTTTTTATATAGAGACCTAGCTGAGGATATTTACATGAAGCAGCCTCCTGGGTTTGAAGTGGTTGATGATCATGGGCAGCCCTTGGCATGCAGGTTGAATAAAGCCATATATGGTCTTAAACAAGCCCCAAGGGCTTGGTTTGAAAACTTGAGGAATTTTTTAGTACAACAACTAAATTTTAAGCCTTCAAGAGCTGATTTTTCATTGTTTTACAAGCACACGAATGCTGGAAGTGTTTATTTCCTTATCTATGTTGATGATATTATAGTTACAGGCGGTGATTATGTTGGATTAGATGTTGCTATTTCCTGTCTGGATCGTCAGTTCTCTCTTAAAGATTTAGAGGCCCTGAGTTTTTTTCTTGGGCTTGAGGTGTTGAGACATCAGGATCGGATGCATGTGTCTCAGCAAAAGTACGCTCATGAGTTGCTAGAATGTGCTAACATGATGAATTCCAAGCCAATGAACACTCCTATGGTAAGTTTACTGACACTTACATCCTTGGTTGGGTCGCCTTTGTTAGATGGTACTTTTTATCGACAAGTTGTAGGCAGTCTGTAGTATATGTGTTTAACTTGTCCTGATTTGTCCTTTGCTGCCAATAAAGTGAGTCAATATATGCATAAACCTCATGATGTGCATTAGACAGTTGTGAAACGTATATTGCGGTATGTTAAGGGTACAATTGATTATGGGTTATTGTTTCAAGCATCAAGTATAAGTTTAACTAGTTTTAGTGATGCTGATTGGGCAAGTTCGATTGAAGCTTGCAAGTCTACTTCTGAGTTTTGTATGTATCTTGGTGATAATCTTATGGGTTGGATGTCCAAGAAACAGAGTGTTGTACCTCGATCTACTACAGAAGCTGAATATCAAAGTTTAGCTAATGCAACATCTGAATTGATGTGGTTTCATTCTCTATTGACTGAGATAGGCTTAAAGCTTAGTTGTACACCAGTTATTTAGTGTGATAATTTTAGTGTAGTGTAGAGTCGAGTCACTTGATTGCCCAATCATCGACGAGAAGATTGTTTGTAACATTGAAAAGGGTTAATTTTGGCTAAGGTAAAAGCGAAAGTTTAACAAAAAGATAATGATAGGTTAGGGATGAATGAAATAGGTTCAGTTTCACAATAAAGTAAAGATAGGTGAAATTCGAAATAGTGGGTGGAATGGAAAAACAAACTTAATGTCAAGAATGATTCAACACTATAAAGAATGTCACCCCAATTCTTATATTTTTAAAGTGGTAGGATGGATTGGTAGATGGATAGGTGGACGCCACACTAATGAATGGTGATAAGTTCAAGAAACAAGTTCGATAGACGCCACTAGCAAGCTAGATAAGTCACACGAGACTAGTACAAAATTAAAGAGGAAGTTAACCTCACAAAGAACACAACATTCATATAATAAAATGGCAAAAGTCTATACAAAATGAAAACAGCTAACTATTTATAGCTATCTAACTAGGCTAGTAGAATGGACAAAGGCATTGCTTAAAGCCTAAGTATTCGGATATTAATGTGCTAGAATATTCTAGAATAAAACTATTAAAATACTAAGTCCAAATTCAGCTTGCTGGACGCCAATGGTCATGCTTTATGGAGAAGGAAATAAGTTGGATGCACTTGGAAGCAAGGGAACTCCAATGGACTTGTTTAGGTTCGGATATGGGGACAAATAAAGCATTAAAATTAGGTTCATGCTTGAAGATGGTGCATGAATTGGCTGAACCATCATGTTGCTTCACTTGATGTATTCATGCATTCTTAACCTTGAAGAAAAACCTTAATTCCATGAATGTGCATCCCTTTAATGCTCCTACATCTCCCTTGGCTGAATGAAGCTTTAATGTGCCTTGAATAATTGAATTGAATGTATAGAAATTCATCTCCCTTGTGGCCAACTCCATGCACCTTAATAAATGGCAGAATAATCATGCACGGGAGAAGAAATGGATTATTCTAGATGCTGGTTGGTACTTGCACGAATTTCCCAAGCATTTATCTTCCAATTGTCCATAAATACAGTCCATGAATCTTTAAATACATGAACAATCAGTAGCTTTCTCTTGCATGAACGTCCCACATGCATGTGTCCCTTTGAATGACGTCCATTGAACCTAAATGGTGCATGCATCTTGCATTAACTCCTCCTCATGCATTTGGCTGAACCTAAACACAAAATGAACTCATTAAATCCAAGGCATATTCAGCTGAATCATAACTAAGCATCATCTAGACAAATTAAATAACATACTAAGCTAAATTAAACACACTTAATTATGGACTAGCTAATATAATAAGTTCAGCTAGCTCAAACATGTGAAAACAATTAATGAACTGATTTGAGCTAGGGAATTTGGACATGAGCTGTATCAAATTGAATAAAATAAAACTAATACTTAGTTTATTTAAATGATAAAAGAAATGAGCTGAAACTAAGCTAGGTTGAGCTCAGACGAGTTTAAATGAGCTCAAGTGAGCTGATTTGAGTTGAACGGAGCTCGAGGAGCTGGAGATGAGATGGGTTCAGCTTGCACAAGGGTGCAAGGGATCTTTAAAGAGCTGGTTCAAGCTTCTTCATGAGCGTTGAACTTTGTTTCATACCAAAGTTGAGGGATTAAAACTGAAATAGCTTCTTGAAAGAGCCTCAGGCTCGAGTTTGGGCATTTAGGCAACTCGATAGGACCTTGGCTCGAACTTGATGAGCTTCTGGGCGTGCTTACATCATTCCCCCTCTTCAAAGTGACTTGTCCTCAAGTCGAGCCATTTGTTAACAACAATGCATACATTATTATAAGACCCTTGGTGGCCGAATGGAATAGTTTGGCGCACAACGACCTGAGGAACAAAACACATCTTGAAAAGACAACACATTAGTCATATGTCCTTCCTCTTTTTCGATAGGCCATTTCAAAGTATCATCAACAAAATAAAGAAGAGGGTTAGGGACACACCTACTTAAGAACTTACAATCTCACTCCAGTTTCTTAATCCAAACTTGGGCAAATAAACCAATGCTGGGATAAAAAATAAAAGCGGGTCTCACCTTATCACAATGAAGCAAGAAATTCATCGATGACAAACAACTAGAATCACAAGTCCTTTGAAAATTATTACCTCAGAAATCGACATTGTAGGACCCAAATCCTTTGTACAATGATATGGAATAATGTTCACCGAGATTAAAGATAAAATTTTCTCTTACCATTTCTTGCTAACTTACATATTTTTTGACTGGCAACATGGTAGGAAAACAAAACACAGTAAAGTTGTAAGCATGCACATCATGTTCGCATCCCTTAAGGCATAGCATCAAAAAACCTCCAAATTCAAAGATTTGATTTTTACCTTTACTTGGCAATAATTCTAGAAAACATGCTCTGGGTTTGAATATATGATTTTGGTCGTCCATTGTTAAAAGCAGCAAAGGCTTTTCTTTCATCAACAACTCACATATGCAAAACAAAGAAGAAATGAGCAAACAACCATTCAAATAGTCAAACCTGTTCATCCGAAAAGACATGCTTATGCAAGAGAATTTTGCACAAGAATTTATAGGCTCTACAAAACCATCATAATCAAGTGAACTAGGCATTTTACACGTCAACGTTTTATCACACAAGCGAATCAGAGGGAATTTAGGCATGCATACATTCAAGCATTCATATACCACAAGTCTCATTCAAACAGGCTTGTACATGCATGTGGGTTTTGCACAACAGGTCAAACAATGCACATTATCACCACAATCAGAAAAATTGGAATGTTTATATGAACATTCACTATCATGCATAACCAAGTTTCGCAGTTGCCAATCAAATGTTACTTCACCAACATGCTCGTCAACACCACAATTTTCATTAGTGATGCTCTCATTGCCATCATTTAAAACAAATACATCACCATTAATCAAAGAATGGCAATTGACCATATCATCAATTTAATCACAAACATTCAAATAGGTTGGTGGAGACTGAAATGCTTTATAACACTTACCTTCTTTACCTTGTGGCACAAGTGGACTAGGATTACCTTTGCCAACCAACGTGAACCGTCTCTCCTTTGGGAGGTAATGAAGATGGAACTTATTAATCAATTCTTCAGAAACCTGAAAAGGAACAACACGAGGAAAACTCACATGGTGGTTAGTGGAAATATTCCTCACTTGTTCTAGCTCGTCTTTTTCTTTTATTTGTTTTTTTAACTAATTTTTTTCTTTCTTCAATCTCTCTCTCCTTTTCAATTTTATTTTCGTTCTCACATTCTTTTTTTATTTCTTTTTCTTTTTCAATTTCTTTTTCTTTCATTTTTCTTTTTCTTCTCTCGAGTTTGTTTAGGATCTGCTCATTCTCTCTCATGATCATCTCTTGTCTCTCTTTTCTTTTTATTTCTTTTTCTCTCGTTTTTTTCTTTACAATATGAAAATGATTCAAATGAATCAGAATGAGACGTTTTTCGATGGAAACAATGAGAAGAATCTATATATGAACCAAGTTCAACTCGTCGAGAATATTTCTCCGTGGGTGATTGCCTTGATGCATACAAAGAATAACTTGTAGTTTCTCGTTCGTCATCTTGAAAGGGTTCAAGCTCATAGCTCGCTTTATCTCGTCTCAAATTTCTTGAGGGATAGGAATCACGATAAGAATCCCTTCTTGGATGGTCATGGGATGTTTGTCTCTGTGATGGTCTTGACTCCGTTTTCCAACTTGATGAAAATTTTCGGTCGACCATGCACTCCATCTCTTTCAACAAATATTGGAATTCAAATACAGAATACTCTTCTCGAGACATGATTAATTAATTGTAATAGCCTGATTTAGGGGCTAGTCGGAACAATGACCTCGGGATCACTAATTTGAGGTTAGAGAAAAATATTTTTAAGTTATTTTATGTGTTAGAGCATGATTTTAGAATTACATGAAAATTTTGGTACTTTAATTTTAGCGATTTCTTGCTTAATCGCGAAAAAGGACTAAATCGCATAAAGTGTGAAAGTTCCATTTTATAAGCTAAAGGTACCAAATAGCCTTAGATTGATAATTGGAGGTCTTTAAAAGGAAATTAGACCCAATATATGCTTGGTCGGCCATAGGAGACAAGATTTGACCAAGTTGGTCAAAGTTGGTGGTGTTTGGTGGACTAATTGCCAGTTTAATATTAGAATAAGGAAAGAAAAGATATCATCTTTCTCTCCATCTTTCTCTACTAGTTTTACCAAGAAAAATAGAGGTTTGAAAGCTCAAAATTTTCAGCAAGCTCTCCTCCATTCTAGTAAGTGATTTTGATGATCTTTATTGATAATAATTGTACTTTTGAGACCCATAAAGCTTAAGCTTTCAAATGAGGGGACTATTGTGCAATATGGTGAAAAGTTTGGAGTTTTTCCATGAGAGCTATCATTGTTATTTACTGTATTTTTATGGAAGAAGTTGAGACTTAGTTGTTAGATGAACAACTTTTGTGAAAGGTGTTGTCTTGAAAACACCTAATTGGACCTTGATGAAAAGGTTATAAAATTTTAGTAAAACTGTGAAATGTTGAGTTTTGATGATAGCTGTAAGAGTAATAAATGTTCACCTTGGCTTATTGAAGGTGGAAATATGATTAGAATTCATTTTTGAGCCTAGGGGCAAAATGGTAATTTTGCCAAAGTCTAGGCGCAAAAGAGTAATTAGGCCAAAGCATAACTATTGAAATGATTTATTTAATGTGAGTATTAAAATGAGCTAATTTTCTATTATAGAGCAAGAAGAACCGAGAATCCGACTTGATCGGGGAAAGAACAAAGTGTCGAACTAGACCGTCAAGCTAGCTCATTTTGAGTACCTAAGGTAAGTTTGTATGAATTTAAGGTTTCACATGTATTTTCAATAAATTGCTTATTATGTTGTATAATATACACTATTTTCATGAAGTTATAGTTAATGATATATTGATAAGAAAGTGTATGAGAGTATGTAAGAGGAAGTCTCGATTGAAGACTTGGAATAATGAAGAATACTAATATCACAGCATGAAAAAAGGAAAGTTCATATAAGACCATGTCAAGACATGGCATCGGCACCCAAGGAATGTAGGTCTCGTATAACACCATGTCTGGGACATTGCGTCGGCACCGAACGTAGATCTTGTGTAAGATAATGTTTGGGACATGGCATCAGCATCGAACAAGGAAGGTCTCGTGTACGACCATGTCTGGGACATGGCATCGACACCATATATGGAATGTCCGTATAAGACCATGTCAAGACATGGCATCGGCAACCAAGAAATGTAGGTCTCGTGTAAGACTATATCTGGGACATGACGTCGGCACCAAACGTAGATCCTGTGTAAGACCATGTCCAGCATCAAATAAGGAAGGCTCGTGTAAGACCATGTTTGGGACATGGCATCGACACCACACAAGGAAAGTCTCGTGTAAGACCATGTCTGGGACATGGCTTTGGCACCAAAGGATGATCTCGTGTAAGACCATGTTCGGGACATGGCATCAACATCATGAGGCGATCCCATGTAAGACCACGTCTGGGACATGGCATTGGCATCGAGATACATGTTGGATGAGATTGAGTAACCTCAGTTATTTCGGGTAATTCATCGGGCAAAAGAGCCAAGCATGAAAGAGGTAACAAGAAAGCTAAGTTATTCAAAGTTGATAAAAAGTATTATTCAAGTTAAGGAAGATAAAGATTAAATTTACTTTGCATCAGCAAAAATGTACTAATCTATGTGATCAAGAGATACAGGTACCATGATTATAATGCAAGTATGAAATTATTTTGTAACTTATGATGAGTAAGGATATGTATGAGTAAGTAAGCCAAAGCACTTGAGACTTACGTTGTTTTTGTTCCATGATAGTTTAGTTATATTGAGCAAATATAATTGCTATATGAATTTCATGCAAACTTACTAAGCTATATGCTTACTTCTTTCATTTCTTTCTTTTTCCTTGTAGATTCGCCAAGTTAGCTCGGGGATCATAGAAGTTGGAGCTCGGATCACACTATCGGCCACTATTTTGGTATAGAAAAGTTAATTAATTTTGAGTATGGCATGTATAGGTGTTTGATTAGTTTGGTCATTTCATATTGTGAGCTAAAGGCTTGGTTAGTAAAATTATGCATTCTTTTGTATATGGCCATTAGTAATTGGTCAATATTTGTTAAGTTATATACCTTTTCATGATGATAAGTTTATGCATTTAAGTTATTGTAATGGATGGAATAATTGAGTTGTTTGAGATAGTATAAGTGTGTTTATGTTTCAGGGTGGCAATTGGCTTGGAAAATAGCATTATAATTGTCCACACGGGTAGACACACGGGTGTGTGTCTAAGCCGTGTGTGACACACGGTCAGCCCCATGGGCATGTGCCCAGGCCGTGTGAAGTCTGCACATTAATTGTGGAATTTAATTCAACACACGAGCTAGGGACAATGGCGTGTGCCTTGGCCGTGTGACCATAGTGAGTTGATGACGTCATAATCAGAGAGCTCCACTGGTAGAGGACACGGGTGTGTCAATGCCATGTGAAGGACACAGGTTATAGACACGGGCGTGTTCTTAACCGTGTGAAGTAAGTCAGTGTCGACCATGGGTGTCGAACACGGGTATGTCTTAGAGGCACACGGCCGTGTCCCTTAGACAACACGGGCGTGTGGCCCCTGTTTAGGCAAAAATTTTCAAAGAGTGTTAAAGTTCCCGATTGATCTACGGAACCCTCCGGTTATATATTTTAGGCTTCATAGGCCCATAATATGCACATTATGTGTAAGAAAGACAAGCTTTGAGTCAAAAAAAAAATTTTATAGCCCAATAGTACATATTCAAGTAAAGTTATGCACAGTAACACCTTGTATCCTGTTCTGGCGTTGGACACGGGTAATGGGTGTTACATTTAATGGTATCAGAGCTATGGTTTAGTCAATTCTAGGACTAACGTAGCGTAAGCATGAGTTTAGTTGTACATGCTATACATAAGAGCATTTTTTTATGATAGTGTGACGACTCCTGACGACCTAAATTGTGTTTTATATAGTAAATGGATCTCGAAAGAGCTATAGCGGATCATGTAGAAAGTAACGCGCCAGCTCCCACTGAAGGGACGGTGTCGAATGAGAATGAGAATAGAGCCTCTATAGTGAGTCAGAAAGGAGGAGAAGAGGCTAGAGAAGCCTTCCTCCACATGATGAATACATGGTACACGAAGTTTCTCCGTACGAACCTGAATGCATAGCACCCTCCACCCCCGCCTATTCCTCAACCTACCCTGCTGTCCCTCAAGTGGTAGAAGTGGTAAGATGAGAAAAACCTCCATTTGATAGAATCCAAAAATAAAGAGCAGAAGAATTCAGGGTCAGTAAAGGTGACGATCTTGTAAAAGTAGAGTTTTGGCATGAAAATACCATCAGGGTAATTGATGAGCTGTCATGCACACCTGAAAAGTGCATGAAATGTGTTGTTTCACTTCTGAGAGATCCTGCTTTTTAATGGTGGAATACCCTTGTTGCGTTGGTACTAAGGGAAAGGGTCACATGAGAGTTTTTCCAAGAAGAATTCAGAAAGAAGTACATCAGCCAAAGATTTATCGACCAGAAAAAGACGGAGTTCCTAGAGTTGAAGCAAGATAAGATGTCAGTAGCAGAGTATGAGCGCGAGTTTGTAAGACTCAGTAAATATGCTTGAGAGTGTGTATCCACTAAAGCCATCATGTGCAAGAAATTTGAGGACGGACTAAATGAAGACATTAAGTTGTTTGTTGTTGTCCTAGAGTTGAAGGAGTTTGTTGTGTTGGTAAATCGGGCTTGTAAAGCCGAAGAATAAGTAAAAGAAAAAAGAAAAGCTGAGATGGAGTCTCGTGACTCAAGAAAAAGACAGTGGAGTAAGTCCTTCCAATCCTCGTCCAAGAAGTCAAGAGATTTCTCCATCCGATCGGGTACTTCAGCTGGGTTTTCAAGTAGAGGCAAGAGTAAACAGTATTCGGGGAATAAGGCTCAAACTACTTCAGTTGCGAGTGTTTGGAACATTCGATCTAATAGACCAGAATGCCTACAATGCGACAGGCATCACCCCGGTGAATGTAGAGCACATGAAAATGCTTGTTTCAAGTGTGGTTCCCAAGATCATTTCATAAGAGAATGTCCTGAGATGATGAAAGAAGAGAAAGCTCAGAGTGCGAGGTCTGAGAGCATTGTTAGAGGAAGACCACAGAGGAACCCCGGAAGTGGAGTGAGCAGTAAAGGTAACCCTAGAGAGCAGGCTACGAGACCTGAGGGTAGGCGCCTGCAAGGACTTATGCTATTCACGTTCGCGAAGAGGCATCTTCTCCTGATGTTATTACGAGTACCTTTTCACTTCATGATACTAAAGTTATTGCTTTAATAGATCCCGAATCTACCCACTCATACATTTGCATGAAATTAGTATCTAATATGAGTATGCCCGTAGAGTCCATAGAGTTTGTGATAAAGGTGTCCAATCCACTAGGTAAAAGTGTGTTAGTTGATAAAGTATACAAAGATTGTCCCTTGATGATTAGAGGTCATTACTTTAAGGCCAACCTCATGCTATTGCCATTTGATGAATTTGATATTATTCTTGGTATGGATTGGTTAACCACTCATGATGTGATAGTAAACTGTGGAAAGAAATATATTAAGTTGAGATGTGAAAATGGGATACCCTTCATGTTGAATCAGATGAACAAGATAGGTCGCCGGTGGTGATCTCTCACATGACGGCCCAGAGGTATATAAGAAAAGGGTATGAGGCGTATATTGCCTTTGTGATGAATGCTAAAGAAACCAAATTAAAGATTGAGGCAGTGCCGATAGTAGATGAGTACTCAAATGTTTTTCCCGAAGAATTACCAGGATTGCCTTCGATTAGAGAGGTTGAGTTTGGCATCAAGTTAGCTCCTGGTACTGTACCGATATCAATTGCTTTGAAAAATTAAAGGCACAGTTGCAAGATTTAACAGACAAAGGTTTTTCTAGGCCGAGTTATTCTCCATGGGGTGCTCCAGTATCATTTGTGAAAAAAGAAAGATGGCTCTATGAGATTGTGCATAGACTACCGACAGCTTAACAAAGTAATATTAAAGAACAAGTACCCATTTCCAAGAATCGATAATTTGTTCGATCAACTGAAGGGATCCACTGTGTTCTCCAAGATAGACTTGAGGTCAGGATACTATCAGTTAAGAGTAAAGGACTCTGATGTGCGGAAGACTGCTTTTCGAACGAGGTATGGGCACTATGAATTTTTAGTTATACCATTTGGTTTGACAAATGCTCCTACGGTGTTCATGGATTTACTGAACCGCATTTTTCAGCCATACCTAGACAAGTTTGTTGTTGTTTTTATTGATGATATACTAATATTTTCTCAAGATGAGAGTGAGCATGCCGAGCACTTAAGGACAATTCTACAGATTTTGCATGATAATCAGTTGTACGCCATGTTTACAAAAGTGAGTTTTGGCTTAAGAAGGTTGGATTTCTGGGACATATTGTCTCGGGAGATGGAGTCCGAGTTGACCCAAGTAAGATATCGGTTATTGTGGATTAGAAACCACCGAAAAATGTATCTGAAGTTAGAAGTTTTCTAGGTCTAGCTGGCTATTACAGGCGGTTCGTCAAGGGGTTTTCCATGATAGCGACCCTAATGAAAAAATTGTTACAGAAAAAATGTAAAGTTTGACTGGACAGAAAAATGCCAACAGAGTTTTGAGAAATTGAAGGCAATGTTGACAGAGGCTCTAGTCCTAGTGCAACCTGAGTCGGGAAAAGAATTCATGATTTATAGCGATGCCTCCTTAAACGGATTAGGCTGTGTACTTATGCAAGAAGGCCAGGTGATAGCATATGCCTCCAGACAGCTAAAGCCTCATGAGAAAAACTATCTGACGGATGACATGGAGTTGGTTGCCATAGTTTTTGCACTGAAGATTTGGAGACCATTTGTATGGTGAAAAATGTCGGATATTTACTGACCACATAAGTTTAAAGTACTTGATGACTAAAACGAAATTAAACTTGAGGCAGCGAAGATGGTTAGAGTTGATAAACGGTTATGAGTTGGTTATTGATTACCATCCAGGAAAGGCGAATGTATTCACCGATGCTTTAAGTAGAAAATCCCTATTTACATTAAGGGTTTTGAATACGTGGGTGACTTTGATAGAAGATGGTTCTATTCTAGCTGAGTTGATGGCTAGACCGATGTTTCTTCAAGAGATCTATGAAGCTCAGAGTGGTGACAGTGACTTACAAGTCAAGAGAGCTCAGTGCGAGTCAGGCGTTGAGTCCGATTTTCAGGTTAATTCCGATAAATGTCTGATGTTCAGAGACATAATTTGTGTACTGAGCAATAATGAGCTTATTCAGAGGATTTTGCATGAGGCACATAGTAAATGTTTAACTGTACATCCGGGTAGCTCCAAGATGTATAATGACTTGAAGCGATAGTATTGGTGGCCGAATATGAAGAAGGATATTTTAGATTTTGTGTCAAAATGCTTAATTTGTTAGCAAGTAAAGGCTGAGCACCAAGTACCTTTAGGCCTACTTCAGCCTATTATGGTTCCTGAGTGGAAATGGGACCATATTACTATGGACTTTGTAACGGGTTTGCCGCTGACACCAACCAAGAAAGATGTTGTATGGGTTGTGGTCGATAAACTTACGAAGTCAGCCCATTTCATACCTGTGCGAGTTGACTACTCGCTTGACAAGTTGGCAAACTTGTATGTTTCAGAGATAGTAAGGCTTCATGGAGTACCCTTGTCGATTATATCAGATAGGGATCCGAGATTCACATCTAGATTTTGGAAAAAGTTGCAGGACGCTTTGGGTACAAAGTTGAGTTTTAGTACAGCCTTCTATCCCCTGACGGACGGTCAGTCGAAAAATTAATACAAGTACTCGAGGATATGCTTCGATGATATGTTCTTGAGTTTCAAGGTAGTTGGGAAAAGTACCTTCTATTGTTAGAATTTGCCTACAATAATAATTTTCAATCAAGTTTAAAGATGGCACTTTATGAGGCCTTATACGGGCGTAAGTGCTGAACGCCTTTATACTGGACGGAACTCATGGAAAACCAGATTCACGGGGTTGATTTGGTTAGAGAAAATGAAGAGAAGGTGAAGGTGATTCGAGATTGTTTAAAGGCTACTTTTGACAGACAAAAATCTTACTCAGAATTAAAAAGGAAAGAGATCGAGCATCAATTTGGTGATAGGTTATTCTTGAAAGTGTCGCCATGGAAGAAAGTACTTAGATTTGGCCGAAAAGGCAGGTTGAGTCCGTGTTTTATCAGACCATATGAGATCACTGATAGAATTTGGCCTGTAGCCTATCGGTTGGCTTTGCTGTCTGAGTTAGAAAAGATTCAAGACGTGTTTCATGTGTCTATGTTGCGCCGATACCGTTCATACTCTTCACATGTCATAGTACCGACAGAGGTAGAGATACAACCGGACTTGACTTATGGTGAAGAGCCGGTTAGAATTTTGGTGCGAGAGGTTAAGCAGTTAAGAAACAAAAGGATAGCCCTAGTGAAAGTTCTATGGAAAGGACACGGGATAGAAGAGGCTGCATGGAAGCCAAAGGAAATGATGAGAAACCAATACCCCAACCTTTTCACTGGTAAGATTTTCGGGGACGAAAATCCTTAAGGAGGAGAATTGTAACAGCCTGATTTAGGGGCTAGTCAGAATACTGATCTCGGGATCACTAATCTGAGGTTAGAGAAAATTATTTTGAAGTTATTTTATGTGTTAGAGCATGAATTTAGAATTACATGAAAATTTTGGTACTTTAATTTTAGCGATTTCTTGCTTAATCGCGAAAAAGAACTAAATCGCATAAAGTGCGAAAGTTCCATTTTATAAGCTAAAGGTACCAAATAGCCTTAGATTGATAATTGGATGTCTTTAAAAGGCAATTAGACCCCCAATATATGCTTGGCCGACTATAGGGGACAAGAATTGACCAAGTTGGTCAAAGTTGGTGGTGTTTGGTGGACTAATTGCTAGTTTAATATTAGAATAAGGAAAGAAAAGATATCATCTTTCTCTCCATCTTTCTCCACCAATTTTACCAAGCAAAATAGAGGTTTGAAAGCTCAAAATTTTCAGCAAGCTCTCATCCATTCTAGTAAGTGATTTTGATGATCTTTCTTGATAATAATTGTACTTTTGAGACCCCTAAAGCTTAAGCTTTCAAATGAGGGGACTATTGTGCAATATGGTGAAAAGTTTGGAGTTTTTCCATGAGAGCTATCATTGTTATTTGCTGTATTTTTATGGAGGAAGTTGAGTCTTAGTTGTTAGATGAACAACTTTTGTGAAATGTGTTGTCTTGAAAATACATAATTGGACCTTGATGAAAATGTTATAAAATTTTAGTAAAAATGTGAAATGTTGAGTTTTGATGATAGCTATAACAGTAATAAATGTTCACCTTGGCTTATTGTAGGTGGAAATATGATTAGATTTCATTTTCGAGCCTAGGGGCAAAATGGTAATTTTGCCAAAGTCTAGGGGCAAAAGAGTAATTTGGCCAAAGCATGACTATTAAAAATGCTTTATTTAATGTGAGTATTAAAATGAGCTAATTTTCTATTATATAGCAAGAAGAACCAAGAATCTGACTTGATCGGTGAAAGAACAAAGTGTCGGACTAGACCGTCGAGCTAGCTCATTTTGAGTACCGAGATAAGTTTGAATGAATTTAAGGTTTGACATGTATTTTCAATAAATTGCTTATTATGTTGTATAATATACACTATTTTCATGAAGTTATGGTTAATGATATATTAATAAGAAAGTGTATGAGAGTATGTAAGAGGAAGACTCGGAATAATGAGGAATGCTAATATCACAGCATGAAACAAAGAAATTCCATATAAGACCATGTCAAGACATGGCATCGGCACCAAGGAATGTAGGTCCCGTATAAGACCATGTTTGGGACATGGCGTCGACACTGAACGTAGATCCTGTGTAAGACCATGTCTGGGACATGGCATCAGCATCGAACAAGGAAGGTCTCGTGTAAGAGCATGTCTGGGACATCGCATCGAGACCATACAAGGAAAGCCCGTATAAGACCATGTCAAGACATGGCATCGACACCCAAGGAATGTAGGTCCCGTATAAGACCGTGTCTGGGACATGGCGTCGGCACCGAACGTTGATCATGTGTAAGACCATGTCTGGTAAATGGCATCAGCATCGAACAAGGAAGATCTCGTGTAAGACCATATTTGGGACATGGCTTCGGCACCAAAGGAAGATCTCGTGTAAGACCATGTCTGGGACATGGCATCAACATCATGAGGTGATCCCATGTAAGACCACGTCTGGGACATGGCATTGGCATCGAGATACATGTTGGATGAGATTGAGTAACCTCAGTTATTCCGGGTAATTCATCGGGCAAAAGAGCCAAGCATGAAAGAGGTAACAAGAAAGCTAAGTTATTCAAAGTTGATAAAGAGTATTATTCAAGTTAAGGAAGATAAAGATTAAATTTACTTTGCATCAGCAAAAATGTACTAATCTATGTGATCAAGTGATACAGGTACCATGATTATAATGCAAGTATGAAATTATTTTGTAACTTATGATGAGTAAGGATAAGTATGAGTAAGTAAGCCAAATCACTTGAGACTTACGTTGTTTTTGTTCCATGATAGTTGAGTTATACTGAGCAAATATAATTGCTATATGAATTTCATGCAAACTTACTAAGCTATATGCTTACTTCTATCATTTCTTTCTTTTTCTTTGTAGATTCGCCAAGTTAGCTCGGGGATCATAGAAGTCGAAGCTCGGATCACACTATCGACTACTATTTTGGTATAGCAAAGTTAATTAATTTTGAGTATGGCATGTATAGGTGTTTGATCAGCTTGGTCATGTCATATTGTGAGCTAAAGGCTTGGTTAGTAAAATTATGCTTTCTTTTTTATATGGCCATTAGAATTTGGTCAATATTTGTTAAGTTATATACCTTTTCATGATGATAAGTTTATGCACTTAAGTTATTGTAATGGATGGAATAATTGAGTTGTTTGAGATAGTATAAGTGTGTTTATGTTTCAGGGTGGCAATTGGCTTGGAAAATAGCCTTATAGTTGTCCACACGGGTAGACACACGGGCGTGTGTCTAGGCCGTGTGTGACACACGGTCAGCCCCATGGACGTGTGCCCAGGTCATGTAAAGTCTGCACATTAATTGTGGAATTTAATTCGACACACGGGCTAGGGGCAATGGCGTGTGCCTTGGCCGTGTGGCCATAGTGAGTTGATGACGCCATAATCAGAAAGCTCCACGGGTAGAGGACTCGGGCGTGTCAATGCCGTGTGAAGGACATGGGTTATAGAAACGAGCGTGTGCTCAGCCGTGTGAAGTAAGTTAGTGTCGACCACAGGTGTCGAACACGGGCATGTCTTAGGGGCACACGGGCGTGTCCCTCAGACAACACGGGCGTGTGGCCCCTGTTTAGGCAAAAAATTTCAAAGAGTGTTAAAGTTCCCAATTGATCTACGGAACCCTCCGGTTATATGTTTTAGGCCTCATAGGCCCATAATATGCACATTATGAGTAAGAAAGACAATCTTTAAGTCGAAATGAAATTTTACAGCCCAATAGTACATGTTCAAGTAAAGTTATGCACAGTAATACCTCGTATCCTGTTCCGGCGTCGGACACGGGTAAGAGGTGTTACATATATGAAAATAAAAAAGTGTTAAAAACAAAACAAAAAATGAATACCTCACCACAAAAACTCACTAATCACTTGGAAAAAAAAGAAATAATTTAGCACTCACACTCGTGTTTGCACTCGATATAAAGCTTTTCCGGCACTCTAATGCACTCACTCACTCTTTGCCTTTTACCACTCGACCTTACTCTTGTAACTTCGTATTTCGTTTCGTTTGGACTTATTTTCTGCTTTGGCGTCTGTTTCAAAGTGGTTTCAAGGGATATATCGTTTACGGTGCAGGTAGGTTGAAACAAAGAAATTTTCAGTTTGAGTGTGGTGTTTTAAGAAAGGTAGATAGAAGAACAAAACTTTACTTGATCGGGAAACAAGAATATGAACACAAAGATTTTTCAATACTTCACTTTTTTTTTACTCGATTGTTTTTTATTTTTTATATACTTCGTTATTTTTTTTCAGTTACAATATGCTGAATACAAGAGAACTTGAATACAACTCAAAAAAAATTTTTAATTCGAACTTTTTTCTTCACGAACCTACTTCGAGATGGATACAAACATCGGCGCTCCTCGTTTTACAAGGTCTGATACCAAATGATGTGATCCAGCTCGATGATGTAGAGTCGAGTCACTTGATTGCCTGATCTTTGATGAGAAGATTGTTCGTAACGTTGAAAAGGGTTAATTTTGGCTATGGTAAAAGCGAAAGTTTAACAAAAAGATAAGGATAGGTTATGATGAAAGAAATAGGTACGGTTGCACAATAAAATAAAGATAGGTGAAATTCGGAATAATGGGAGGAATGGAAAAATGAACTTAACGTCAAGAATGATTCAACACCATAGAGAGTGTCACCCCGATTCTTATATTGTAAAGGTAGTAGGATGGATTGGTAGATGGATAGGTGAACGCCACACCAATGAATGGTGATAAGTTCAAGAAACAAGTGTTTGAGCTCATGTCCAAATTCCTTAGCTCAAATCAGTTCATTAATTGTTGTCACATGTTTGAGCTGGCCGAACTTATTATATTAGCTAGTCCATAATTAAGTGTGTTTAATTTAGCTTAGTATGTTATTTAATTTGTCTAGATGATGCTTAGTTATGATTCAGCCGAATATGCCTTGGATTTAATGTGTTCATTTTATGTTTAGGTTCAGCCGAATGCATGAAGAGGAGTTAATGCAAGATGCATGCACCATTGAGGTTCAATGGACGGCATTCAAAGGGACACATGCATGTGGGACGTTCATGCAAGAGGAAGCTGCTGATTGTTCATGTATTTGAAGATTCATGGACCGTATTTATGGGCAATTGGAAGATAAATGCTTGGGAAATTCGTGCAAGTACCAACCAGCATCAAGAATAATCCATTTCTTCTCCCATGCATGATTATTCTACCATTTATTAAGGTGCATGGACGTTGGCCACAAGGGAGATGAATTTCTATATATTCAATTCAAGTATTCAAGGCACATTAAAGCTTCATTCGGCCAAGGGAGATGTAGGAGCATTAAAGGGCTGCACATTCATGGAATTAAGGTTTTTCTTCAAGGTTAAGAATGCATGAATACATCAAGTGAAGCAACATGATAGTTCGGCCAATTCATGCACCATCTTCAAGCATGAACCTAATTTTAATGCTTCGTTTATGCCCATAGCCGAACCTAGACAAGTCCATTGGAGTTCCCTTGCTTCCAAGTGCATCCAACTTATTTCCTTCTCCATGAAGCATGGCCATTGGCATCAAGCAAGCTGAATTTGGACTTAGTATTTTAATATTTTTATTCTAAAATATTCTAGCACATTGATAGCCGAATACTTAGGCTTTAAGCAATGTCTTTGTCCATTCGGCTAGCCTAGTTAGATAGCTATAAATACTTAGCATTTTTCATTTTGTTTAGACTTTTGCCATTTTAATTGAATGAAACTTTGTTTCTGTGAGGTTAACTTCCTCTTTAATTTCATACGAGTCTCGAGTGACTTATCTAGCTTGCTAGTGGCGTCAACCCGAACTTGTTTCTTGAACTTATCACCATTCATTGGTGTGGCCTTCACCTATCCATCTACCAATCCATCCTACCACCTTAACAATATAAGAATCGGGGTGACACTCTTTATAGTGTTGAATCATTCTTGACGTCAAGTTCGTTTTTCCGTTCCACCCACTATTCTGAATTTCACCTATCTTTATTTTATTATGAAACCGAACCTATTTCATTCATCCATAACCTATCCTTATCTTTTCGTTAAACTTCCGCTTTTACCTTAGCCAAAATTAACCCTTTTCAACGTTACGAACAATCTTCTCATCGACAATGGGGCAATCAAGTGACTCAACTCTACATCATCGAGCCGGATCACATCAGCTGCTAATCCTATGCTGCATGCTAGAGTGAAACATGTGGAGTTGCACATTCATTTTACTTATGAAAAGGTTCTTAGTGATCAACTTTGCGTGAATTTTGTTCCTGGGTGTGATCAGGTGGCTGATGTGTTGAACAAACCATTGACCTTTGGAGCTTTTTCTCGATGTCGGGATCAAATGAATGTTGTTGGTGCCAGCAGTTTGTGTCCAGATACTAGAGGGGGAATGTTAGACTAATTGTATTAGTTAGGGTCTCTTAGAATCTGTTAGAGTATTGTTATAAATCAGTTGAGAGTTCTGCTATTATATAATGTATGACTATTATAGTGTATAGTTAACTTTGATGAATAGATTCATTTTTTCATGAGTTTGTTATACATGCCACAAGTTATAATGTTCTGCCAGCTTTTCCTTAAGTTACAATTAATGTTTGTTAGCAATTATAACTCACACTAACAAGATGATTGTTTTAAGTTTCAGCAAAATTGAATGAATGATGTGCATATCAAAAAATTTTGCCAGGATACCTTCATACTTTTTAGGTTATGAAGATGGCTACGGTGCAGATTGGTTTATTTTGTGGTTCTAGTATTGATGAATGGAGCTTCATATAAATTGCTATTGATGAAGGCGGCTCATACCAAGGTCGTAAATTCAGTACAATGATGCTATGGGGTAAGATTCCTTCTCATGGAAATTAACAAGGATTATATTCTTTATTGTAGGTAATGCGTGAGGGTTTGATTTTTATTTTATTTTTTAAATTTCAGTACATGTGCATAAAAGTAGAAATGAATATAAATCACAAGTATAGATAATTTCTTTATGCATGGTTGAATACTTCAGTCTGGTGGTTGGCTCAGTTAGTGGGCACTTTTTTGTCATCTTATGAAATGTTCTAATGATTGCCTTTGAATGATAGCAAAACCATCCAGAAAATAATCAAAATAAAATGCAACTTGTTAGTAAATGTCCATTTCTTTAGCTTTACTAGTCTTGACTGTTAGACGGTATTTTCCATCACTTAGGCCAAGCATGTTGAACCAGCAGCCCGCCTACAACATTGTGGAGTTAGAATTTTCCTATTTCGAACTCCCTTGGCCTTTTGCTAAGTTATTCATCCATAAAACCCTCTTAGATTCCAACCTTCGAGCGAAGCATTGGTAGTAAAAAAGGATTTTCCTATTTCACCTAATCTTTTTCCTTTTATTTACGGCATCACCTTGTCTATTACACCAGCGAGCTGATTCAAGGTAGACACTGACTGCTTTGGCCGATATGGGACATGAATTTTAGTAACAAATTGGCCAATGCAGAAAAAGAAAAGAAAAGAAAAGAAAAGAAAAGCACGAACAACTGCTGTATAGAAAAAAGTAGTATAGTTCTTAATTTGTCATCTTCAGAAAAGCCCCCAATGATTTGCACCACTGAACCAGGTCAGCCGTGTTGGAGGCTTGGGCTAAGTTTCTCCCCCACAATGTGCTCTTGGTGATAACCATGATTTTGACTAACCTCACATACTGCGTCTTCTATCCTGAATGAGCTGGTAAAGATTAGATCATAAAATCGATATTATACCTTTAATTAGTCGGTGAAGTGACATCCATTAGATTCCATATTTTATTATTCTTTTTCCTGTTTGTATGTCATAACATAACTAAATCAAATTTCATTTATCATAAAAAATAAAAAATATAAAAGTAGCAACATAATAACTCTGGCAAATCCCATACGTAAAGCAGAAAATGAAATCAAACCATCCATTATTAAAATGTATCCTTTTTTTTTTTTTAATCTCAATCTTGATTAACTAAAACACACGAAGGAAATAATAATAATAATAATAATAATAATAATAATAATAATAATAATAATAAATTTAACACCTGTTTTCTATTCTAAATCCGCCAGAATTGGCTCCTCTTCCTTCCTCAACCAAAGCAGCACGAGCTGACATGATCCCATGAGGCACCAAAGAATCATTAAATGCAGAACAATCAATCCAATCCTTCAAAAGCTCTTCTTGACCCCATATGTCTGGAATCCAAACATTGCCCGCCACCTCAATCCTATGCCTCTTCAGTTTCTCCGGTCCCTTGTCCTCTTCAGATTCATCCGCCCTCATTGCTTCTTCTTTAACCTCATGATCCGCTCCTACTTCCGGAGCCGGTGAAGACACACGACACTTCACATGACATGTTTCCATCCCAGAGTTTGTTCCATCGTGGTCGGGCTGCTGAGTTTTGTTGGGTTGTTCCGGCGGCTGGTGGGGTGTCGTGTTTTTCATGTCTTGAGGATGTAGTACGTTCATGGAATAGAAGGGAAAGGGTTTAGGTGAATGGGTGAGGGTTGAAAGAGAAGATAGAAAGATTAGATTTTAGAGAGGAGAGAGGGGGTTTAGTTGATGTGTGGGAATAAAAGCAAAGATGGAATGGGTGGGGAGTTGGTTTACACGTCATCACTCTGTCAAAGACTTTACATGTGTCGTCTTGTTTTTGTATGGCAACTAAGAATCTTACGTATCTTCTTCCGAAAGTAGGTTAAATTTAAGTAGTACTGCATTTTGTGTGGTTTACTTCCATGTTCCTTCTTCATCTTCCATAACTCTCTCTAGAGTATTCAGAATCTTGGTTACTCACACTTGTTTTATTGGTCAAATTTTGTTATTAGGGCTTAAACTTTGTATAAGTAATAGATTTAGCATTTGTACTTTAATTTTGTTATTTTTAATTCTTGTACTTTTAGAAATTTAAAAATTTTAGTTCTATTATTTTCATAATTTGATACATCAAATTATCGTATGGCTAATGTTATGACAATTTATTATTTTCATATATTATTCATAAAAAGAATTAGTTAATAGATTTAACAACCGTGTTTGCATTCAGACTAAAATATCGAAATAAAAAAATATAACTACTAAAAGTGATCCAGTTGAAGAACATAGACTAAATCTATAACTTTAAGCATAATATAGGACTGGTAGCATAAGTTAACCAAACAAATTTAACTGCTACAAATTGGCCATGACTAAAATTTCAAAATTAAAAAAAGTACAAGGATTAAAATTGATCAAATTAAAGAACATGTACTAAATTCACAACTTACACAAAATAAATGATCTAATAGCATAATTTGATTATTTTATTTTAAAATTTTTATAAGTTTTAGAATTTAAATATTAATTTTTTATACTTAGGATACAATTTTCATTTTAAAGACAACTTTAAAAACCAAACTTAGTTCTTTTAATTTATTATTTAATAATTTTAAAAATCAAATTTTAGTATGGAAAAAGTAAAAGGAAAAGGAGGAGAGTGAAATCTCGGCATATGATTCCCTCGATGGATTTTTTTGGAAGGATTGTGAGGTTCATGCTGAGTTCTATTTTTATTTATTTTTGGGTAGACATAGTAATAAATAAATAAAAGAAAGCCATGAATTTTTAATAACTTATTAGCCAATCGGGTAGTTGGTTTTGATTTGAGAAAACAGAACAAAAAAAAATTCACAAAAAAATACTTTTAATAAGAGATATAGACAATTTTTTAGAGATATTCTTTTTTGTTCTTGATGTACACTAACAACTACTCTCTCCCCTCTCCTTTCCTTTGTGTTCATTTGTTGGTGTGTGGCAAAATTAACTAAAAATTTTATTAAGATAAGTGTATCTATCAACTAATAGTATAATTACGGCGAACAAAGATATTGTTCTTACAAAAACTAAAAATATTAGTAATAACTATCTTTCTATTATTTAACTGAATAATTCGAGTAATTGATTAAAACTAAAATTAACTCAATTAATTAACTAAGGAACACGACAAAAAAATCAATCAGGAAAATAATTGATTAATAACCAAGAAGTAAAATAATATCCAGGAAAGAATCAGCCAAGATTTTCTCTGCCACTATCAATCTAAATTACGCAATTTTTTTACTTAGTATATTGATCCGTAAAAATCTCTAAATTATACTAATATCTCTTTCGAGTATAAGAGCAACTGACTCTAGGTAGATTAATTGAAATTCATTTCTAATTAAAACTCCTATTATCACACTAACTCGTGCTATGGATTCCCCTATTAGATTTGATTCTAATTTGGTAGATTTATGTCATCCTATTTATAGGATTGCATGTAACTCCACTCAATTACACAAGATCTACTCTTAAAGAGGGTCTATTCAACCTTCGGTTTAAGCACATCAAACATGGATCAATACCTTTGAAATATCAAACTAAGAATTAAACACACATAATTGAGAATAAAAAATTAAGTATTTATTGTGTAAAATAAAAATCAAATGACAGAATCCATCATAGGGTTCACCTTCCTAAATATTTAGAAAATTAGTTCATGCTTCAAAATAAAAAATCCAAGATACAATATAACCGAAAGAAATAAAAAAAAAACTCATTATAACTTCCTAAGAAATCAATTGGGAATATTCAATCTTGATGAAAATTTGCTTCAATAGTGTTTTTCGAGTTATTTTCTTGAGTATTCTATGATGGCTCACTCCTCTTCTTATTTTTGTCGTATATACCTCTTAAAATGCTGGAAAGCCTAAAAATCGTGATTTTTCGTTGTTCGGTGCTCAATTCTGCAAAATCGACACGGTCTACCACATGCCCGTGTGGGTCACATGGCCGTGTGAAATGGTTCAGCCCATATGGCTCCTGCAGCTTGCTTTGATGATCCAATTTTTGCTCCTTTTGCTCCCAGGTGCTCTATTAAGCATTAAATATGAATTTAAAGGATTAGAAGTGTAACACCCCAAAAATCGGCCCAGAAGTTTTGGCCAAATTTCTAAGGTCACATTGATCACCAGAGTTCGTAGAAAAATGTTAGTTTAACAAACCGAAAAAACATTGCAGTATTTAAGTTACGTAAAATTCTCAGTTATAAAATCATGATATTTCAAAAGAAAATACAATCCCAATGACACTTATGTGCGTAAAACACAAAATTACGTACCACAGTTTTCAAAACAGTACTCACAGTTCAAGGTGTTTAATTATAAACTTCTAAATTATTAAAATACTATTAAAGCCTGTTTTTAACCATGACTGTCCGAGACCTCTGCATACCGATTCCAGCATCAGAATTCAAAAATGTACATGCAAGGAGAAACACTATAGGGTGAGCTACACGGGCTCAGAGTGAGTTCAAAACGTATCTAGCAACGAAATTACAGATCAGAAACCAAATAGTAGTTCGATAACGAAAAGTACTTACAGAGATACGCAGAAACAAAAAGCAAACTCGGAACCAACATCCCAAACAAATGTAATAATTTAAGCACACCAAATCACACACAGAAAACTCAACAGATAAACCTGTCAACAGTTCGATACAAAAATACTTATCATCATAATCCAAAATGTCACTATGCTAACACCTCAATGCGCGCAAAATCAGTCATAAATGTTATGACGAAGAGACAGATTACAGACAAGTAGCTCACATCCGTATGCATATAAATGCAGTCAAGTATTAAATCACCTATCCAGCCAAAACTCCTCTGCGTCCCCCGATCACACCCCAAAAGAGCTGTTTAAGCTTATCCAACCAAACACACCACATAGGATCTCGAAAGGCTCATCTAACCCTACACACCATGTATGTGGACTAAGCCACTTAGATAATAGTCTGCAACAAGGCTGGCGTATATGCAGTATAGTACATTGCGGTAAACCGCTGTACAGACATGTTGCAATTTAAACTGCCAGATCAGATAATAGTACGCAGCAAAGCTGACGTACATGCGTATGATCTGATCTTGATAAATCTATTGCATCGATAAAGTTACGATTAACGTGCTAGATCAGATCAGAATCAGTCTTCCTTCACTTCATAACCAACCCAATAATTACTTAATACAAGTGCATGTATGCTTACAACCTCACAGAAACAATGAACACATCAACAGACAATCAGATAGAAATAGGCATGCACACACCCAACTAACCGAGTTTAGAATCAAATATCTCGCACAACAGTAAAAAATAACACATAAGCCGAAGCCCAGATCAAAGTATTAACTACCTTCGCTAAAGCCTAGTTAAGGGTCGGAACACACAGACGCATTTTCAGATCAAACATACACAGAACTAAAATTGGTGGCTTAGGGCAACACGGCCGTGTGCTCTGGCTGTGTGGAAAAGCCTAGGCCGTCTGAGGGTCAACACGCCCGTGTGGGAGGAGGCACACGACCGTGTGGTTGAGGCACACGCCCGTGTGAGCTACGGATATGGCTGTGTGAATAGGTTGTGTAACTCTTTGCGCAATTGCACTACATTAGGGTTCAGGGCAGACACAGTCGTGTGAAGGTCTCACACGTCCATGTGCCCACCAGACACGACCATATGTCCAAAGCACATGCCCGTGTGCCCACCAGACACGATCGTGTGTCTAAAACACATGCTCGTGTGAGATCCCTAAATCTCCAAATTAGCCACACGGTCGTGTGGCACCAAATTACATAACCCTAATTCTTAATCGCAAATAGAGGTGCTCATGGGTCTGGCCGGGTCGGGCTCAATTAAAAATTCAGGCCCATTTACTAGGCTCGGACCTGACCCGACCAGAAAAATAGGCCTAAAATTTTGCCCAAGCTCGACCCGGATAAAAATGCTAAATCCCAGGCCTGACCTGGCACGCCCGTATTAATTTTTATATTATTTTTATATAATTTTTAAATATATATAATACATCAAAAATACAAAAAACATCAAAATAAATATTTCCTAACAAATTGAAAATAAATTTTAAAAAATATGTAGACTTAAATAACACTAAAATAAATACAATTTAATAAGCAAATGCCTCTAAATTAATAACAAAATTAACAATAAAATAAGTTTTATACAATATCCAAACAATAACAATAAAATAGTAGCAACATAATAGTAAAATGGTAGCAAAATAGGGAGAAAACAATAAGAAAATAACATTAGAAAAAAATAAGAGCAGTTTTTTTGTCTTTTAGTGAATTTGGGCCAGGTCTGGCCCGGGCCTGAGCCAAAAATACCTTACCCGAGGCCCGGCCCATTTTTTAAACGGACATTTTTTTGTCCAAGCCCATTTTCAGGCCTATATGTTTGCCCAAACCCTCCCACATTTCGGGCAAGCCTTCGGGCCGGGCCAGGTGGCCCAACCCATGATCAGGTCTAATCACACATGCCCGTGTGGATATCAACAAAAATTCCCAAATTGGCCACACAGCCGTGTGGCATCAAAATTGGCCTGAAAGCCCTAAATCCCAATACAACACGACCGTGTGAATCGCCCATGTAGGGGCACTCGCTCGTGTGACAGCCCATATGGTCACGAAACCACCCTAAAATAGCCTAGAAAATCATGTTTTCGCTCTCGAAACACTTCCCAACCCTCGATAACTCGAAATTATACCAAATTAAATAAGTTCTAAGCATGAAAACAGCAGCACAACATTGTAAATAACCGGTTTGTGAACATACACATAAAATGTCGACTTTCACAGAGTCAGAATAAGAATTTGCAAATAAATGAGATAAGATACGGAACCCAAACCTTAGACGGAACCTAAACACGCATTAAGAATGAGGTTAAAACATGTTACTTTTTACACTTATCAAATATCCCCACACTTAAGCATTTGCTAGTCTTGAAGCAAAGTTCTCAACCCACATTCAAGTTAACTTCCCTTAATTTATTGTTTTCACCGAAAATATCTTAGGATAATCTATAGCTAATCATGCACTATAAATGTCGAAAAATTAAATTTGGAAAACACAAATGAAAATAAATTTAGGGAAAAACCAAAATTTTAAATTTTTTTCCAAAACAAGAACTTGGTTGTGATATCTAAAGTAGTAAACACTTGATCAAAATTGTACCTTTTCGATTTATCTAGGATGAACGCTTCGACCAAGTAGTCTTCTCCGTTATCATCAATCTCACGTCTGTCGAGTGTGAGCTCGCTTCGAATCAGAATTTTTTTTCACAAAAATTACCAGTAAGGTAATTTCACAATTTCTCTAAATTTTGGGCCAAGTTGTAAATAAGAAAAATATATCTATAAATTTTCTGAAATATTTTTTTCTGAGAATTTTTTCTCTATAACTTTCTCTTAAATTCAAGTGTGTGTAAAACAATGACCCAATGCTCTCTTTATATAAGAAGAGTTTAGAGAGTTCAATTATGATTAAACTTAATCACTTTAATATTAAATTAATAGAATATTTATCTATAAGATAAAGCATTAAATTAAATTAAATTAAATATAAGATAATCACTTTAATATTAAATTTATAAAATGCTATTAAGATAAGTATTAAATTAAATTAAATATTAAACCTATTAAAATAATATTATTTTTGAAATAGTTAATCTGAAATCAAATTCTCTGGTAGAGTTCTAGTAGGAGTCTAAGTATTCCACTGCTCAACCACCAAAGACCCACCGCCGTTGTAACACTCCAAACCCAGCCTAGACGTTATGGCTGAATCTGGAGGGTTACAATAATGCGTTGAAATATTTACTTTCCAAAACATGACTCGATCCGAAACCGAAAATCAAACTTTTATAAAACTCACTAGAAATCTTTGATAGAAAACTTACCACTCTTAAAACGCTTATGTGAATTTATTAATGACTAACTTAAAGTCCCAAATTTTACTAAATCATCGCGCTTATGTCGCTTGCATTATAAAACTCGTAATTCTGAATAAAACTTTGTAGTAGAAATTTTAGAGGTGATAGTTTGGAAACCATGATCTCGATAAGCGAAAACGTACAATTCGCCAATCGGGCATATTCTGAAACATTTGTTATAAACCTATTTTAAAGTTGCAGCAGAAAATCCTTAGCTTGTTTTAGTTTTGAAATCTGAAATCCATTTTTGTTAACTCATATGATTTTGTAGTTTTATGATCGCTGTAAATCAGAGTTTTAAAATTTATAAAAGAATGATCAAACCTGGAAACTAACTCTGACAACGATTAAAGGCAAGTGTACCTATCGAACAGTAGTATAGCTTAGGCAAGACCGGATATCGAACCCAAAGGAACTAAAAGTACTAATACTAACTTTCTTTTTATTATTTACCCTTAAAAATAGAGTGAGATTGCTTTAAACTATATTGACGAAGACTAAACTAAGAACACAAAGACAAAAATGATGAATAGGAAAATAACTTTGAAGGAAAACTCAGTTGACTACGGCGATACCCTTAGGAAGAATCCACCTAGACTTCACTTGTTATTTAACCCTAAATTATATGATTTCTTTTACTTAGCTTGATCCGTAAGACTCCCTAACCTATATTAAACCCTCTCTCGAGGTGAGTAACGTCTAACCCTAGGTAAATTAGTGGAACTCTCATTCGCTTATAATAAACCCCTAGGATAGCAGTAAATCGATCAATGGACTCCCATATTAGGTTTCACCCTAATCCGGCAAAATCACGTAACCTTATCTCTAGGCGTTAAATCAACTCTGCTTAATTATGTTAGATCTACTCTTAGGCAGGAGCTATTCCTCCTCCACCTAAGCATATTAGATTTGGATTAAGCAACATAATTAAGAACAAACTAAGTAATTATCATATAACTTAAAAATCAAATAAAAGGATCCATTTAGGTTTCATCCCCTTCAAGTATTTGAGGGGTTTAGTTCATAATGAATAAACAAAACATCGCAAGAGAAAAGATAGAACAAAACATAAGAAAATCCTAAAACCCTCTGAAGGAATTGAAGGAGAATTCCACCGTCTTGAGTATAATTCCGGCTTCTTGGGATGGATCAACTGGCCATCTTCGCATTATTCCCTAACTCTGACCTTCTCGGCTTGGTTCCTTGGCCTAGCTTTGACGCCTCTTCAAAGGTGGTACTTAGGGGATATATATAGGCTCTTGGAATGCAATTCTTTCTCCCCAAATATCCATTTTCGACTGAAATTGCTCATTCTGATGACAAAGGCACGACCATGTAGCACGCCCGTGTGGATCGACTCCAGGCCGTGTTCAGATTTCTAACTTGAGGCACGACCATGTGAATCGGGGGAGAGACTGTGTACTAGATGTTTGGCGTGGCACGACCGTGTGGTCGCCGGGCCAGGCCGTGTCGATTTCATGATATGGCCCATTTACTCCATTTTGGGCCCGTTTTATGTTCTTTTCATCCTCGGGTGCTTTCTCGGTATAAGACATGAAAAGAAAGGATTAAGAGCACCTTTTTACATAAATCAAGGGATAAATCATCCAAAAGCATATTAAATGTGGGCTTAAAATATGTTACTTTTACAGTTTATCAAATACCCCCACACTTAAGCTTTTGCTTGTCCTCAAGCAAAATTCTCAACTTACAATTAAAACGAACCTTCCGTGATTCATAATTCCTATCAACAATGCCTTATCCTAATTCATAGATAATTTATACATGGATAATTCAACTCAAAGATTCCTAAAGATTTAAACAAGATAAGTCATACATTTGTAGTACGAAAATATAGGTGTTTCCCTTCATCTAAATAATTACCTTTAATTCAAAACCTACAAGGATTGACATCCTCACAAAAGATTCACTCAAATCACTCGAAAAGTGTTTTAAGGGTAAAAATTAAGCACTCATAAGTCGAACCTGAAAATTTAATCCCATAGGCTTGCCTGAAAATTAAATCTCCACCACTGTAAAATGAAATGATAAACAGCTCAAAAGGTCTTTGTTAGGGTTGTAACGGGGCTAGGGTTAAAGGTGTCGATAAAGGCTGAAATTAGAAGGCTAGAATCGAGATTGAATTGATAAGTTACCTACCTAAAAATTTCTAAGATAACAATTGCATAAACTGAAAATAATAATCCTACTAATACGAGCTTTTCTTTTGATAATTAGACTTTAACTTGTATAAGCTCACTCTTCATAATACTAATACTAAATATATATATTTTTTAGAACAATCTAAATACAAGATAAATTTAACTACCAGAATAATAAACTTAGGTAACTAGCTCAAATCAAATCTCGATTAAGGGGTAGTCAAAAGAAAGGGTGATAACAAATACAAAAGGTTTTGGGTTAAAATTAGCGAGTAAGTCAATAAAAAGGTTGTTAGGCTCAACGGGGTTCACTAAGGGTTAATTATAAGGGTAGGCTATTTATTGGAGTAAGTGGGTTAAAAGCTAAGTGCTTTTATCATCTCGGTATATCAAATTATAACTGTGGTCTTAACATGTATAATCGAGGCAAGTTCTAGAATAACAGTTCATAGTTGACACACTCATAATCAAGAAGTGAGCATGAAAAAGAATGTATGCTCTACAAGGCTCAAAATCTCACAAAAATTATGGGCGTTTTTGACATCAACCTTGTAAATCTCAAATTTCAAGATAACATTCAAATTCTGGTTGACAACCTAAAATTTTAATTTTTAAAAAATTAGACTTATCATGCTTGATTCCCTAGTATTCTTTAGATTTAATCATCAATGCACAATTAACTATGACTTATTCAAAAGCATATCAATAAAAATCACAAATCATCAGAAATTTCATCTTAATTAGTAATATGAGAAAATTACTTTAAAACAAGATTAAATTCAGGGATTTTGAGAATCATGCAAAAAGTTAGGCATTTTTATCCTCAGGGTTTGAGAATAATGTAGAAAGTTTGGTATTTTCTCAAAATAGTTATTCACCCCCCCATACTTAAGATGTACATTGCCCTCAATGTACAAGGATAGATAATGACATTTAAGGGATAAATCAAAAGAGAAGGGGAAAGAATTACTCCCTGAGTTGTGGATGTTTTCCCGGATGAGTGTCTTTAGTGGCAGTGATAGTCTGTTGAGATAATGTTCCTGCGCTAGATGAAGAAATTGGGTAGCGCTTTGAGAAGTAGCCAGGCTTTATTAAGACCTAATAACAGTAAACTAAATATAAAGTTATAGAAAAACAAATTAAAGGGAAGGAGACTAAGAAGAAGACTAAAATGAAAAGAAAATATTAATGAACTGTGAAGTCCTTATTGAAGGATGGTTCGCAAGGTGGGTGTGATTTCTAAGGCTGGAGAGGTGCTAGCGGTGGCGGAAGTGAAGAGGTTATCGTGGTGGTCGGCGTGATTCCCTAGCAGCCTGGCAAACCTGACACTACGAAACTAAATTAAGTTAAACTAAATTAAACATAAGATTATTAAAGAAAAGGAGAATGAAAGGAAAGAGAAATGGAAAATAAAAATTAATTGGCCTCAAAGATCCTTGGCTCGGTGTTAAGACGAAGCTGCCGGCATGAACTCATGTTTATTGTTCTTTATTAAGGAGCCTATGCTTAGCTTTCTCCGTTTCTTCGGCATGGTGTTGGCTTGCTCAAGGATCTAGAGTCTTAGTGAGTGAAGAATCTGAGATGGAAGAGAGTGAGAAGCAAAGAGGATAGGGATGAAAATCAGATGGAGGAAAGGGGAAGAGTTGAGGGGTTTAAATAGATGCTCAAGTTTGGTACTCCCCCACGACCGTGGTCCCAGGGTGTATCGATTTACACGGCCTCCTCACATGGTCATGTTATTGAGGGTGTTGTCACCCTATGCCCATGTTTGATCCCTCCATGCCCGTGCTCGTGAAGTTTTTCTTTTGGCACGGTTTGTCGACATGCCCCTGTCATATTGAAATCGCCCGTGTTTTTCGCGTTTTTTAGGATTAGGCGTGTTCAGGATTCGTGGCGTGGCCATGTGTCTCTTTGGCACGCCCGTGCTTGACAAAGTAAATGGTAGGCACGGTGAGGTCTTACGGGCGTGTGTAGCCCGTATATAACAAGTCAGTATCCTCAGAATTTTCACACGGTTATGTGGCACGGCTGTGTTTTGTCTGTCGGTGCCCGTGGGGAGGGTGGTTGGATCCGTGACGTTGGGGTGGTTGGACTGGGTTGCACGGCCTCTGCCCTGTCAGGGTGGTGGTTCAGGTGGTCCACACGGCCATGGACACGGCCGTGTGTAAGGCCGTGTGTTCTAGAATTCTGCACTTTTGATTAGTTAAAAAGAAGAAGAAAAAGAAAAAGAAAATAAAATTTATAAAAAATGCAAAAAGAAATGGGGTTAGTAATTGGGTTGCCTCCCGAGAAGCTCTCGTTTATAGTCTTAAGCTAGACTTTCCTCTTATTTGAAAATTTTAGGGAGGTTTGAAAGTTTGGATATCTTTCCTCATGCCTATAGTCCTATTTTCTTGACAAAGGTTGAGTCGAGTAGCGTTTACCTTAGAAGTGCCGCATGTTGGCTGCTTACCTCGACTCTTTCATGTAGGAAGATACTATGTACCTCAAGAGGGATTTCTTTCTTCAGGTTTGCTGTGATGATGCTAAGATCGGCTTCATTGATTAGTACCTGATTTTCTACTTTGATGTGATTTGATGTTCGTACGAGCTCTGCTGGTGGCTCCTTTGGCTTTTCAGTGTATAGCTCTGGCTCTTCCTTGTGTATCCCTAATTTCTCCTTGAAGTGCATTTTCCACTCATCTAGGTAATTGATTTGAATCTGATGCTCCTCGTGATTTATTTCTTTTTTGGCACTGAGCTGAGGATTCGGTTCCATCGTTCCTTTTTTTGGTGGCTCCTGTAAAGAGGGTGTAATTGAATGATTATCAAAAGAATTTTCTTTCTCACCTTGATTCTTTGATGACCTAGCTGAGTCGAGGGCTTGAAGGCTAATTGAGTCGTCACCTACACAAAGTATGAGCTCACCTGTGGCAACATCAATTTTAGTCTTGGCAGTTGCTAGAAAAGGTCTTCCTAAAATTAAGGGGATTGAATTATCCTCATCCATGTCTAAAACAACAAAGTCTACTGGGAAAACAAATTTATCAATTTTTATGAGAACATCTTCAATAATGCCCCTAGGAATTCTAACAGTTTTATCTGCTAATTGAATACTCATCCTAGTTTGTTTGGGCTTCCCTAGACCTAGTCACTTAAACAATGTATAAGGCATAACATTTATGCTTGCCCCTAAATCAGCTAACGCATTATCAATATTTAAACTACCAATTAAACAGGGAATTGTAAAACTCCCTGGATCTTTTAATTTCTGTGGTAGTTTATTTTGTAGGATTGCTGAGCACTTTGCATTGAGATCAATGTGTGGTTCTTCGTCTAATTTGCGTTTATTTTTCAAGAGCCGTCTTAAAAATTTCTTCGAGTCTGGCATCTGAAAAAGAGCTTCAAGAAGAGGTAAATTAATATGTAATTTCTTTAAAAGTTTAAGAAACTTACCGAACTGTTCCTCTGAATCGTCTTTTTTTAACACTTCGGGATAAGGTATGCGAGGTTTGTACTCCTTGATTACCGGTTTTGACTTTTCTTGTGTGACTTCTGTTATACCTTCGTCTACCTTACTTTCTGGAATTGGTTGTGGTTCATCTAACTCCTCATTCTCCTGAGCTGTGATGGCTTGAATTTGCTTCTTTGGATTAATCTAGGTGTTACTTAGTAGACGCCCTTGTGGTCGTTCTGACATGAGCCGTATGAGTTACTTGACTGCATTAGTCATTTCCTTGACTGATTTAGCAATTTCACTCATTCGGCTTTCGTTGCTTTTGATTGTCCTATCAATATTTTGTAAGCGTTCTTCTGTGTTTGCAGGTTGTTTTAGTTCCTCCTCATAGGTTGGTTTTTTCTCTCGTGGATAGGGCTGATTTTGGAAGTTCTGAGGAGATTGTTGCCCTTGATTTCTTTGATTGCCTTGACCTCCCCATGAAAAATTTGGGTGGTTTCTCCAACCTAGATTGTAAGTGTTACTATAAGGATTATTATTAGATCGGAAATTGTTACCTATATAGTTCATCTGTTCGCTCTCTTCTTCCGGTTGGTAGGGTGGGTACTCAAGATTCGCCACGGTTCTACTTGTGTCACACTGCATGACTGGATGTACCTACGAGGAACATAAACTATCAAGCTTTCTATTCATCATCTCAAGCTGTGTTGATAGCATGGTCATGGTGTCGGCGTTGAAGACTCCTGCCGATTTCGTTGGTTTAGTCCTCGAAGCTTGCCACTGATAATTATTTAATGACATCTCCTCAATGAACTCATAGGCATACGGGGTTTTGATGTTTGAGTTCCACCATTTCTTTGAATCAATCGGTTGCCTTGTTGAGGTTGACACTGTTGTAGAATGTTTGGACCTGTAGCCACAAGGGTAAGCCATGGTGTGGGCACCTCCTCAAGAGATCTTTGAATCTCTCCCATGCGTCATATAGTGTTATTAAATCCATCTGCACAAAAGAAGAGATATCATTCCTTAATTTGGCTGTTTTGCCCGGTGGAAAATATTTCTTTAAAAACTTTTCAGTCATTTGATCCTATGTAGTGATTGACCCTCATTGTAATGAGTTTAACCACTGTTTGGCTTTATTTCTTAATGAAAAAGGGAATAACCGAAGACGTATGGCATCATCAGAAATGCCATTTACTTTGAAGGTATCACAGAACTCTAAAAAGTTAGCTATATGCATGTTTGGATCTTCGTCCTGCAAACCATCAAATTAAACAAACTGTTGAATCATTTGTATTGCGTTAGGCTTTAATTCAAAATTGTTAGCAGATATAGCAGGCCTAACAATACTTGATTCCGCTCCTGTTAAATGTGGTTTCGCATAATCAAACATTGTACGTGGAGCGTTGCGATCTCCTACATCGCGTGGTGGTGGGTTGTTTTCGTCCATCACTTCAGTAGGATTGGATCTGTCTTCTTTCTCTCTTTCTGTGTAATTTAGGGCTCGTCTAGTTTCTTGACGATTCCTTCGAGCGGTAGCTTCAATATCACTTTCGTATACTAAAGGTCCTCTCGGGTTCCTTCTAGTCATAAACTAGAGGTACCTGAAAAGAAAAGCAAGAAAGAGAAAAAAAATTAGCAAACTTAAAATTTATCCTAAAATAAAAATAAATTGCTGAAAAATAAAAAATTATGGCTAAAGTAATAAAAATAGAGTTTTCTTAATATTTTAGTTCCCCGGCAACGGCGCCAAAAACTTGATCACTGTAAATCACAGTTTTAAAATTTATAAAAGAATGATCAAACCTGGAAACTAACTCTGACAACGATTAAAGGCAAGTGTACCTATCGAACAGTAGTATAGCTTAGGCAAGACCGGATATCGAACCCAAAGGAACTAAAAGTATTAATACTAACTTTCTTTTTATTATTTAGCCTTAAAAAATAGAGTGAGGTTGCTTTAAACTATATTGACGAAGACTAAACTAAGAACATAAAGACAAAAAGGATGAATAGGAAAATAACTTTGAAGGAAAACTCAGTTGACTACGACAATACCCTTAGGAAGAATCCACATAGACTTCACTTGTTATTTAACCCTAAATTATATGATTTCTTTTACTTAGCTTGATCCGTAAGACTCCCTAACCTATATTAAACCCTCTCTCGAGGCAAGTAACGTCCAACCCTAGGTTAATTAGTGGAACTCTCGTTTGCTTATAATAACCCCCTAGGATAGCAGTAAATCGATCAATGAACTCCCATATTAGGTTTCACCCTAATCTGGCAAAATCATGTAACCCTATCTCTAGGCGTTCGATCAACTCCGCTTAATTATGTTAGATCTATTCTTAGGCAGGGTCTATTCCTCCTCAACCTAAGCACATTAGATTTGGATTAAGCAACATAATTAAGAACAAACTAAGTAATTATCATATAACTTAATAATCAAATAAAAGGATCCATCTAGGTTTCATCCCTTTCAGGTATCTGAGGGGTTTAGATCATAATGAATAAACAAAACATCGCAAGAGAAAAGATAAACAAAACATAAGAAAATCCTAAAACCCCCTGAAGGAATTGAAGGAGAATTTCACCGTATTGAGTATAATTCCGACTTCTTGGGATGGATCAACTGGCTATCTTCGCGTTATTCCCTAACTTTGACTTTCTCGGCCTGGCTCCTTGGCCTAGCTTTGACGCCTCTTCAAAGGTGGTACTTAGGGGATATATATAGGCTCTTGGATTGCGATTCTTTCTCCCCAAGTATCCTTTTCCGACTGAAATTGCTCATTCTGACAACAGAGACACGACCATGTAGCACGCCCGTGTGGATCGACTACAGGCCGTGTTCGGATTTCTAACTTGAGGCACGGCCATGTGAATCGGGGAAGAGACCGTGTACTAGATGTCAAGCGTGGCACGGCCGTGTGGTCGCTGGGCCAGGCCATGTCGATTTCATGATATGTCCCATTTACTCCGTTTTGGGCTCGTTTTTTGTTCTTTTCATCCTCGGGTGCTTTCCTGGGTATAAGACATGAAAAGAAAGGATTAAGAGCACCTTTTTACATAAATCAAGGGATAAATCATCCAAAAGCATATTAAATGTGGGCTTAAAATAGTTACTTTTACGGTTTATCATTTTACATTTGAAAACATCAAATACTGACGAAAAACAAAAACCAAAACCAAGCCCAAAACAAAACCAAAACTTAAAACTTAGTTCAAAAATCAAAAGTCTGAACATCTAGATTAACTAACCAAAACAAAGCATTTTATGTGAAAACCAATCCGAGCTCCTACACACCGTCTGGTCCTAAGTCGGAAGTTCACCTGAAACGTATCAAACAAAAGAGTGAACTAGAAGCTAGTGTGTGACTCGACCCTCAAGCATAATTTTAGTTATAATGTACAGATATCATATCAGAATGTTGTATTACCAGAAACTTATATCAGATCATTATCTCATTTTTTGAAACATATTTCGGGTTAGAATATCATATTTTCAAAACATATATCAGACTAGATGGTCAAAATTTCAAAAACATATATATCATATAAGAATGTCATAACAAACTAGAACAAATGCAAATACAGACCCTGCCCCCATCCGCTACACACCAACTCTGTCCAACCAACCACAGAAATTAGGACTACAAGAGTCCATCCATCCAATCACACCGGGTCGTGGTGGTATGTCAATCATAATGATACAGCTGAGCTGCCAAACATATATTGTGGTTTAATTGCCGAAAATGCAGTAATACTGCTTGAAAACACTTCCTCCAACATCATAACCCACCTCAATGCACATATAGAATCATAATATATGTTCATATTACATAGTCGAACCGAATAACTTAACAGAATAAATAACAAAATACGTATAACACACATGGTTTGCAAATTAGTCATGCTTAACTCATGTACCTACTTATAGAAAATCATAACGCATTGTTATACTTATCAAAACTTAGTTAACATACCTCCTACACTTACCCATGTTTTTTAAAGAAACTTATTCTTTTTTAAGCCTACATAATGCCCACAGACCTAATTTTTGAGTCCCTTAATCGCCCTCTAATCAGGCCTCAAAATTGGCCCAAAAGGCTTACATGGCCCAAAAACCTAGCCTGTGTCATCACACAGCCTACCACACAATCTATGTAATTTCATACCGCCGTGTGCTGCACACGGCCTATCATGTAGTCGTGTGGTGCACACGGTCTACCATACATGCTACTTAATTACACACAGTTGTGTGCTCTACATGGCTTGACATACAGCCTACCACACGACTGTGTGGCGTACACGGTCTACCACACGACCTGGCACATGGCCATGTGGCACTAGACAGTTTCGAAAACAACCCCTGATTTGACAGTATTCTGAGTCCAAAACAACTTTTCGGGTTACAATCACACGCCTGATGATAGTTTTTATAAACCACACAATAGTATACTCCGAACATACGACACCAAAATGTATCGATTAACAAACATAGATAACCCAAAATTTCACTTTAAATAGTCCCCTAAGTCGACGTTGATCACTTACCCAGAAAGTTGGCTATTTCACAACACCTATCTCGTCAGAAGATTAGCAATTCTAGAGTCAACACCTATTCAAGACCACAAACATCAATTAAAACCAACCTCAGTCCAAGCCATTTAACTCATCCAATTACGTCCAAACATAAAGAAAATCAACACCAAAACCTTACAAAATGCATACAAATACTTACCCAAAAGAGAACAGCAAATTGACGAAAAATTGACAGCACAAAAACATGAAGAACTATAGAATAACAAATAGAAAACAAAAGGATAGTGGAAAAAGAAGGATTAAGATTGTTTTTGCAAAAATATGGGTTCAAAACTTAAGGGAAAAATCCATAGAGAACAAGAGCTTGAAAGGAAGTCTATAGAAAATAATTTGAAACACAAAATGTGGAAATAGTGGGAAAAGAGGGACAGTAGTTTAAGCGAGAGATTTTAGGGAATGTCTCCTAACTATATTTTTATTTTTTTAATTAAAAAAAACTACCCATTACCCCTATTAAATCTGATAACTAACCACTTATCAAGTTCTCCAGAATTCAAAACAAAAATAATTTTCCACTTTACATATGTAGGGATTCGAACATAAGACCAAAAGATAAGTTGACACCTTACTGCTGAACCAACAAGCTCAGTCTATCATAACTTGCACAAAAATAATATTTAAGTCAGAAGACCATGCATAATAATAAAGCTAAAAATTAACAAAATTTCAAAAGATAGGATTTGACTAGGACCCCTCACACACATACAGAACACATATCCACTGAACCAAATTAAATTACTTGTCATAATTTTCACAACCTTAATCCAAAAATAGGGCGTGCCAACTCTTGATTTCACTTTCCAACCCGATTTTTGGGATGTGATAACTCTCATCTCTTTAAAAGAATCTCATCCTCGAATTCCAGTTGTCACACCATTCATTTAAGCACAAAATTTGAAATTCCTTATTCTGAACTGACCATCATGCTATTGCTGTGCAACTATGATTTCAATACAATCCAGACAATATTTCTAATGAAGTTACTATTGGTGGACATGTTTTATCTCACGGAGCTATTTATCGGAAATACTGCTAGCGGTTCCACAACCCCAAAGTCAAAAATTCTAATGACAGTCAAACACTTAAGTATAACCAAATACCTAATCAAAGAAAAAAAACAATTGACATGGATCACAATTGTACCCTTATTGATGCTAGATGTGTCTTGACCTTTTTGACACCTAGTTGCACAAAGCAATATTCAATTTCCTCTTTGACTCGAAGCTTGCATCCGACTAATAGAACATCGTGAAAAATCCCTAACACAATGCTTCTCAACTCCAGATCCAAAAGACACTCTCATTTCCCTCCAACATACGCCCGAACGATGCCTACCACAAAAGGCACAAATCGAAACCTAATATACGCTTACAACTGCCTCAACCCGCTGAGACCTAACTATTCTGGCTCATTTCCTAACTTGCATATTGAAGTCAACAAGACCAGAGCTCTTCTTATTTCATACTTATTCATTTCATTTTCCTCTCCCTCTAACCAACTAATCTCTTTTACTAACTCAGTCTCATTCGACCGTAGTCACTCAGTCACAAACCCTCGACTCACAGATACAAATTAGACCTTAGCGACCCTTTTCAGATCTCTAAATAAATCCTAGGACACTACATCGTCTCCAACTTCCCAATTATTGCCCTAAAAAATAGGCGTCTTCACACACTAGCTAATTTTCAAATTGGGCATACTACCTAAAAAAAAGGACTCAGCGTGAGTCTCCTGACAACGTCGACCACATCCTCGCACACCGCATCCATAGATACCACGTAAACTTATTTTACTAATCTTCATTTCAGAAATCTAAAGTTTAGCTTAAGTTATTAAAAATTATAAGTCTTATATTTAACAAAAGTGCTTAGTTATCTTAAAGAAAATAATATTTTATTCGATAATCTCTAATGTTCATTAGACTAACTAAAGTAGCTGAAGTGCAAATAAGCAAAGTATAAGTAACTTACTTAGATCAGCATCGGAGTCTCGAATTCACATTTTCAGAAACTTAATAAATTTCTGTGCAAATTCACCTACATTAGATTTCCAAAAATTTCTTAATAATCAGAAATTTCAAAACAATTTATGCATAAAATTTTAAAAGTTTTGCAATCTAGCTCTGATACCACTAAATGTAACACCCTAAATCCAGCCTAAACGTTATGGTCAAATCTGGAGGGTTACAATAATATGTTGAAATCTTTCTCTTGAATCCTAGTATCATATGTTCATATTACATAATCGAAAATAGCTTATCAGAATAGATAACAGGATACGTAAAACACACATGGTTTACAAATTAGTCATTCTTAACCCATATACCTACTTATAGAAAATCACATTGCATTATTATACTTATCAAAACTTAGTGAACATACCTTCTACACTTACCCATGTTTGTTTATAGAAACTTACGTTTTTCTGGACCTACATAATGCCCATAGACCCAATTTTTGAGTCCCTTAATCGGTCCCTAATCAGGCCTTAAAATTGGCCCCAAAGGCCTACACAACCCAAAAACCTAGCCCGTGTGGTCCACACGGCCTACCACACAATCCATATAATTTCACATGGTCGTGTACTCCACACAGCCTACCACGTAGTCATGTGGTGCACACGGTCTACCATACAACTTGGCACACGATTGTATGGTGCTGTGCAGTTTCGTAAACAACCCTTGATTTCGTAGATTTTTCGGGTTCAAAACAACTTTTCGGGTTAGAATCACACACTTGACGATAGTTCTGATAAACCACACAATGGTACACTCCGAATCCTATATATGACATCAAAATGTATTAATTAACAAACACGAAATACCCAAAATTTCACTTTAAACAATCCCCTAAATCGATGTTGATCACTTACCCAAAAAGTTCGCAATTTCACTACACCTATCTCGTTGAAAGATTAACAGTTCCAGAATTGGAACCTATGCAAGACCACAAACATCAATTAAAACCAACCTCAGTCCGAGCCATTTAACTCAACCATTTACTTCTAGACGAAAAGAAAATCAACTCCAAAACCTTACAGAATGAGTACAAATACTTACCAAAAGGAGAACAGCGAATTGATGGAAATCGACAGCACAAAAAGATGAAGAAATGTAGAATAAAAAATAGAAGGATAACGGAAAAAGAAAGATTAAGATTGTTTTTGCAAAAATATAGGTTAAAAACTTAAGGGAAAAATCCACAGAGAAGAGGAGCTTCAGAGGAAGTCTATAGAAATTGGTTTAAAACACAAAATGTGTATAGTGCGGGGAAAGAGGGACGGTAGTTTGAGGGAGAGGTTTTAGGGAATGTCTCCTATCTATATTTTTGTTTTTTTAATTAAAAAAACTAACCATTACCCCCATTAAATCTGATAAGTAACCACCTATCAAGTCCTCCAGAATTCAAAACAAAAATAATTTTCCACTTTGCATATGTAAGGATTCCAACACAAGACCAAAGGGTAACCTATGTAACACCCCTAACCCGTAACTGTTGCCGATTTAGGGTTAAGAAGCATTACCGATCAATCCAAAACATTTACAATTATTTTACAACACAAAGTCAATCATCATCCAAACATATCAAAACATAAACATATAATCCCTTAATGAGGTCTACGAGACCTTAAAGACATGTTAGAAACGGGTCGGGACTAAACCGAACACATAAAAAATTTTCAGAAAATCAAATATTTTTCAAAGCTGCAGAGGTCACACGCCTGTGTAGGTAGGCCATGTGCCTCACACGGCCTCGGACACGCCCATGTGTCCAAGCCGTGGCAAAACAGGGTATACATACTGACTTATCCACACGGCCTGAGACACGCCCGTGTTCCTCACTCGTGGTCGACACTGACTTGCACCACACGGCTAGTCACACGCTCGTGTGTCTAGCCCATGTGCGAGCCTGACTTAATTTAAATTACAAACTCGAAAGACACGGTCGAGCCACAAGCCTGTGTGCTCAACCGTGTGGGCAATTATCGGCCATTTCCAAGGCCAAACTTGCCACTCACACCTAGGATCACCTATAAGCTTCAAACTATAAGCATTTATACCTCAAATGGCAACCAAAACATACCAATATATGTACCAATTGATCATCATCCACACCATCTATTTCCATACTCAATTTCATCTCAAATAAATCCATCTAAAATACCAATTCCACATCCCAAATAATACAAGTCAAGTATCATGCAACTCATATCACAATTTCACATTTTAACCACATTTGTCATCAACCAATTTAAGCATTAAACATACATATCCATTTTTCGCTAACTCATACCATATTTATCATTCACATAACCCACATGTATATATACCAACATCGTTCAACTTTCAAGCCGTATCACATGGCAAAGCTCATACGCTTCAAAACATACCATATCCACTAGCCTATACATGCCATATTCAAATATATACATCTATCCAAAAATACCAAAATAGATAGCCGATAGAATGATTGAGTCGCTAACGATCCCCGGATCCGAGCTAGCTTTTAATATACTGTAAAACAGAGAAAACTTCACATAGTAAGCTTTAGAGCTTAGTAATTTCGTAATATAATACATTTAACTCAATGATTCAAAATCAAAATACAAAATAAAACATCACATAGATTAATTCACAAGAATACACAATCTTATCTATATCCAATACTCACATAACCATCCATTCACCTATTTCCAAATTCATCAACCACATAGGTTAAATACATACCTTTTCCAACACTAAATTAACGACCAATTTTGCTACGCAATGCTCGATACCACATTTCTATCAATCTTCGTTATTCCTTCGATTCAATCACATACTTAGTATCAATTTCATAGCCGAAGCTTAAATATCATCGCACATTTAGTGCCTTTACTTTAAACCAAATTTAGCTCGGTATCGCGCACACAGTGCCAAACGATACTTTCTCTATTTCACACACACAGTGCCATTCTCTACTATATCAATTCTATTTCGCATACTTAGTGCCACATTTCTCAATTTCACACATATATCATTTCTAATTCAATAACCACATATTCATTCATTTCATAACACACATATATATGAATTTAACAATTCGTATTATACCCGAACTTACCTCGGACGTCGAAGTAACAAAACAAGTCAACTAATTGAGCACTTTATCTTTGCCTCGATCTCGATCCAAATCTCTTTTTTCTTGATCTATACATATTCAAATTTAGCTCATTCAATCACCAAATCATTCAATTTAGTCCAAACACACATATTTAGGGCATTTTAGAAAATAACCCTCACATTTTCACATTTCGACACTTTAGTCCCTATTTCATAAAATCATCAAATTTACATAATTTCACTTCACATATGCCTAATCGAATTCTCCTTATGCTCATACAAGCCCATATATTACATTTATTTGACATTTTAGCCCTTCAATTTCTCATTTTCACAATTTAACCCAAACTATTCAATTTCATTAAAAATTCAAATACAAACTATGTTAACCCAACATTAAACTTTCATATTCTATCAACTAACAACACAAATCTCACACATTCATCAATGGCACTTCTCAAAATATTCATCAAATTCTAAAATTAAAGCATGGGTTTGATAGAATACAAAGCAACGATCACAAAAATGTAGAAATAATCAAAAACCAATCAAAATCCATACCTTAATCAAGCTCTCCAATGGCTGAATATCACAAAGCTTAAAAACCTTCTTTTTCTTGCAATAATCGGTGGTGGATGATATATTCTAGCCATTTACTTATGTTTTATTTAAGTTATTATACATTAAATCATGTTTTACCATTTTGCCCTTGATCATTAACCATTAAAATTCCAGTAACTATGTACATATATGTCCATCTCTACTATCTATAGTCCAATTACAACATAAGGAGCTTTCATTTAATAAGCCATGCCAAATAAGCACTTTAACAATCAACACACAGCGTTTACATTTTATGCAATTAAGTCCTTTTTGCAAATTAAGCACACAATTGATAAAATTTTCACATAGATTTTTCAGCCATACTCAATCACATACTGCAAACACCAAAAATAATATTAAAATATTTTTATGACCTTGGATTTGTGGTCCCGAAACCACTATTCTGACTAGGATCTAAACCGGGTTGTTATAACCTAACACTTTACCGTTGAACTAGCATACTCATTCTATCATAATTTTCACAGAAATAATATTTAAGTTAGAAGAACAGGGATAAGAATTGAGCTAAAAATTAACAAAATTTCAAAAGATAGGATTTGAACTTAGGACCCCTCACACACATAAAAAATACATATCCACTGAACCAAGTTAAATTACTTGTCATAACTTTGACAACTTTAATCCAAAATAGGGCATGATAACTCTGATTTCACTAATCCAATTTCTTCAAACCAATTTTTGGGATGTGACACCTATCGACCATTTGACGGCCACCAGAATACCATCGTCGCAACCGTCAGCACCCCAAGCTGGTTTGGTTGTTGCCGATTCAGTCTGGGCCAATGACGGCCCGACCAATTTGGTCTAGTCATCGGTTGGATCGTCAGCCTGGTTTCATATACTAGGCTCTATTTGACTAGTTTTTGGGTCTTTGTCTTGGTTTTAGGCTCCTGAGCCCAGTTTACGATTTCAAGTCCAATTTTCAGGTTCAATTACCCACTGAATCAATTGTCTGACTTGAAAATTAATTTTCAAAAATATCATATTAATTTTAATAAATTTGATTAATTTAATTTTACTTGACCAAAATTAATTTTCCCAAAAATCACTTAGATTTTCAAATTTAATTTTTAAGAAAATTCTTTAATCAAATTCTCTAGTTGAACAATTCTTTCAATTGCTCAATTTAATTCCACATCGAAAAAATTGAATCAATTAAATTATATCTAAAGACGTAAAATTTTCTTCTAATTCAAAAGCAGTCTGATTGAGTTTTTATTGAGCTAGAAGAGGAACCAATTGGACATATACAATTAGGCTCTAGTAATTGCAACTATGTCCAGAAGTATCGTTCTGATAATTCGCAATTACGTAATCATGGAGTCAGTCCAGAAGAAGTACCGTGATTGAAAACTCTTTATCGTATACTCTTTATGAAAGCAATTCATCCAACTGCTTTGTCCAATAACCTTGTCATGTGTGTGTTACCCTCATATGACATCCTTGATTAAATATTTAACTTCAATTTTATGTTTATCTAATTAAATATTTATTTTGAACATAAATTTAATTTAAAAATTAAATATAGATAATATATAATTAAATGAGTAAATTTTTATTTAAATTAAATTAAATTAAATTTAAAAGTTTGCGCCATGTGTTGCAATTTTAGTGCATGTATGTTGTTATATTATATATATGATACCTTTAATAATTATTCTAAAAAATGTTACTTAAACATTTTTTAATTGTTTGATAAATTTAAAAAAAGTTGTTATTAATTTGCAGGTTTTAGGATGAAAAAAGTTTTTAATAAAAAAATAAAAAAAAGTCAATTTATTAAGGTGAAAAAATGCATTAAATTAATCCTTTAATAAAAAAACCAATTAGGTCCATCCATTAATTAAAACCATCGTTTATTGATATGGTCTATAACGATCCAATTTTCAGTGTTATAAAAAAAAAGCGGTTTCAAAACCTCATTTATGTAGACTAAGTCTGTAAATATAAAATAGGAATATTTATGATGTTGGTATGAGAATATATTGAAGTATAAAAAGGTAAGATAGTGAGAAATTTCATTATCATCTTCTTCATTCTCCCGTATATGAAAAGAGAAGAAAGCTTCAAAAATTATCCTATCACTTTCGACCAACATTTAGTTAAGGTAATCACGCCATTATACTGTAATTTTTTTTATAGATTTATGATCATGAGAGCTTGATTTAGCTAGCCCATGTATTAATTTGTTTAATTGTTAAGTTGTTAGCAAGATGCCATGGTAGATAAATTGATAGATATTAAGCTTAGATCATGGTAAGGACTAAATTGTAAAATTAGTTAAGCTTGTTTGATAACATTGAAACATTAGTGAAAAATTTGAATAAAGAGAAAACGTTTCATGAAATTATGCTATGAATAGAAAGTATAGAATCCCTAATGAAAAAATGTGAAATCAGATTTTGATCTGAAGCAAGGTATCAAAAAATATGCATATCCCAAGTACAAAGACTGAAATGAATAAAATGTAAAATATGAGTATATATTAGGGCCATGCATCTCATGACATCATTGTTGGTGAACTATTGAATGGCTATTATATGTTAAATTATTATATTTATTTGGTATGCATATGTATATTTGTATAGAGCAAGAATTAGATAGAAGTAGAGCTAGTAGAGGAAAGGCTAAAATTGAGGAATAAGCCTTGAAAGATTTGCTAATTTTTGTGTTTTGAAAGGTAAGTTCTCATGAAACTTACTATCCTTCCTTGTTTGATAGGTGTGCTTGTATTAAATTTCATTATTAATTTTATCTATACTTGTACTTGTGCTAAAATTATGATAGAATTTGACATATAAGATTAGTAAATATAAATGAATAAGGGTGAATGCTGATAAGTTACAATGCTATGCCTATTGAATTGTGGTTATAAGAAAGGCAAAAGATCTTTAAATGTACCATTTATTTCATGTGTGATCATACTTAACTTCGACTGATAAATTATGAAAATTGAAATGTGATGGTCACTACTTATGTGTATACAAATATGATTGGTTGATACCTATGTAAACTTAATAGAAAAGCTAGGATACAATTGGCATGCCAATAGGGTCATATGTGCGCTTATGTATGGAATTGTTGACAATGTGGAGATAATGATATGTTATTTGAAATCCAGCTAATGTTAGGGATCATTGAGTATTCATTGTCTCTTCGGAGTCCTTGGTGTGGTGGAGGGATATATTTGCTATGAATATGCATTTGATGCTTATGGGCTTGGCACTTTGGAGATTTGGTATTGTGTAATTTTGCTCATACGAGCTATCTTGGTGTAGTGTAGTTTACCTACGTATCTGAGTCTATTTTTACTAAGGTTACATTGGGCAAAATGTAAAAAATTGAATCTTGAAATCTAGAAATGTAAATGAACCAGATTTGATAAGCTATAAAGGGATGTGGTTACAATTGTATCAGCATAAACTAGTAGCTTAGTGAAGGTATGTGAGATTGTGATGATGTACTTTGAATTGGTACAAATTGATAATATTTTGGTTATGCTTATAATGTTGACACATATGGATATATATGTTATGTAACACCCCTTACCCGTATTTGACACCTGAACTGGGTACGAGACATTACTGTACTTAACTTGTTCAATCATACAATATTAATCCTTAAGAACTTCATTCCAAATTTAAAACTTTTCATTCAAGACCATAATGCCCTTATTATAAGTCTATGAGACCCTAAACTTGTACCCGAAATGATTCGAGACCAAACTAGAAACTTTTGAACACTTAGAAAAATTTGACATAAAATAGGGCCACACGCCCGTGTGAAAGGTGGGACACGCCCGTGTGGCATATCACATGCCCGTGTTCCACACCTGTGTGGATTTATTTTTCAATTCGAACCTACAGGGGTTTTCACACGGCCTGACACATTCCCGTGTCCATAGCCCATGTCCCTCACATGGCCATGACATGCCCGTGTCTTCGCCCGTGTGTGAAAACCTTGACATTTTGTTTGTGACGTCATGATCTCAATAAGGTCACACGGCCAAGGCACATGTCCGTGTCCTTAGACCGTGCGTCAAATTAAATTCCTAATTTTAGGTGCAGACTTCACTCTACCTGGGCACATGCCCGTGTCTTAGGTCGTGTCTCCCATACGGTCGAGACACAAGGTCGTGTCACTACCCGTGTGTTTACTACTGAGCATACTGACTTGTCAACCTAGCATGCATGGGGACACACAGCCTCTCAACACGCCCATGGGGCTGACTCTGTGTCACACACAACCTAGACACACGCTCATGTGTCTACCCATGTGGACAATTGTAAGGCTCTCTACCAAGCCATTTGCCACCCTACATGCAACCACACTTATACCAAATCAATTCAACCTCTACCATGACCATAAGGAACTTCTAAGAACCCAAAATCAAGACATCCACACAAACATGCACTTTATGAATTTAATCTTCATTTTTAAATATGAACTTGTCAAGTATTGGCCAATTTCCAATGACCATTTACAAAATGAATTGAACATCATTAATAGCCAACACCTTGGCTAACAAATATGACATAACAAAATAACCAAGTCCTATACATGCCATACTCAAAATAAGTCTAGCTTTGCTATACTAAGGAAAATTTGATAGTGTGATTTCTGAATTCCTACATTCCACGAATTCCCGAGCTAGCTTGGCAATACTACAAGGAAATGGGAAATGAGAGGGGTAAGCATAAAGCTTAGTAAGTTTTCATGAAATAAATAACAACATAAGGCTCTTAATGTCATCCATCCATGGCATTGAATAAAACACAAAGTCTTAGGCACATTGCCATAACTTACTCATGCTTACTCTTACCAATTACATATCATATCACATATCATAAACTTTCCTTATGAATTACTCACATGTACTTGTATCACTTCATCACACAGCTTTAGCACTAATCTCATCTCTATTACGAGATTAAATATTATCCCATTGAATCACATGAGATACTCGAAGATACATATCATCATCATTTACATAAATATGACGCCAATGCCATATCCCATATATGGTCTTACATGGGTTCACCTCTAGATGCCAATGCCATATCCCCGATATGGTCTTATACGAGATCTAATATCGGTTATCGATGCCATATCTCGGATATGGTCTTATACGATTCTCATATTCGATGCTGATGCCATATCCCAGATATGGTCTTATACGGGATCTCAATTTGGTGCCGAGGCCATATCCCAGATATGGTCTTATACGGGACCTTACCCTTCTCAAGTCTGGATGATATTATTCTCTTAGTTATTAAAGTCCAACCGGGACTTCCACATCACAATTCTCATCATTTTCTCATTCAACATCATTACTCAAATTCATATAAATATTATACAACATCACTAATATCAATCATTTAGAAACTTAATAACATGATGTTGAATTTATTACAAACAAACTTACCTCAATTTTAAAATAGGCCAATTTGCCGATCTAGTCCGAGACCTTGCCCTTTCCTCGGTCAAGGTTAATTCCTTTTCTTCTTGATTTGCAAGGAGAGAAGCTTGCTGAAATTTTGAGCTCTCAAACCCCTTAGTTTTCTGCTAATTTTCGGTGGAGGAGAAGAGAAGAAAATATGATATCTTTTCTTTCTTTATTTTATGATAAAAAAATCAATTTTGTCACCAAATTTTCACCTAACCAATTGACAAAGTCTTTTCTTTGTCCCTATGGTCGGCCACCACCCTAAACAAGGCTTAATTGCACATTAGGGAACTCTAATTAATATTCCTTAGCTATTTGACACCTTTAGCTTGTAAAATAGAACTTTCACACTTTTTGCGATTTAGTCCTTTTTCGCAATTAAGCATGCAATTGATAAAATTAAAGCACCAAAATTCTCATGTACCTATATAATCATGCTATAACACATAAAATAATATAAAAATAATTTTCTTCAACCTCGGATTAGTGGTCCCGAAACCACTATTCCGACTAGCCCCTAAATCGGGCCGTTACAATTATCCCCCTTAAGGATTTTCGTCCCCGAAAAATCTTACCGATGAAAAGTTTAGGGTATTGGTTTTTCATAGACTCTTTGGGCTCCCATTTTAGTCTCTTCTACCCCGTGCCAATTCAAGTCATATAAATCAAGCAAACATCATTAACATGTATGAAATATTATCTCATATTTATATTATCAAACTTACCATCTAATAATAATTTATGTTTTACCTAATTCAATTTAACCAAACATACATATATATATTAGCATGTTATAGCTTTGTAGTAGTATACCAAATTAAACATCACTAGCCATACCAGTAGCTAGATTACAAAATCATTTACAAATCATCATTGGCCAAGTTAACTTATACATGCCATTATACCAAAATAAGTTTACGTTATTTATACCAAAACAAGTTGATGGATAGTGTGATACTGCTCTGACTGACTTCCAACCTTTATGAGCTTCTGAGCACTATAAAACAAAGAAAATAAAACCTAGTAAGCATTTAATGCTTAGTAAGTTTGTATAACAGAAAATAAACTTACCAATCACATTCATTATAATAAGCATACAATAACATACTTTCCATCAATTTAGCAAATTTTCCTAATCACATACACTCAATTAAGCAAGTTAGTCACATTATTAACATATACATCAATTAAGTATAGATGAGCTCATCATATTACAAACTTTCAAGTATTTTGGAATCATTCGAAATATAATTTATTTATTCTCATAATTTCTCATTTCAGGGATTTATCCATTGAATTATTGAAATTTCTATGGATACTCAAGTAGTACACTCAATGTATACAAAACTGTAAACTGTCAATTCATAATCAGGGGTACCCATTAGGGCACGTAATCAGAGAGCACACTCTTGAACCACATATCAATATGCTCAGTTGAGCCAGTAACTGGACACTTATCCGGGCTAAACAGAAAGCTCATAACAGTTTTATCAGGGAGCTCATAGAGCTTAACAGATAACTCCAAAGAGTTAATATTAGGGAGCACCAGATAAGGTAACAGGGAGTTCAAGCGAGCTATATCAGGAAGCCTATAAGAGTTTATATCAGGATGCTTACGTAGAGATGCATTTGTGTTCGCATTATATGCTGGATCACAACCGATCGAGTCATGTAACAGGACCCTCACACAGAGCTGCGGTAGTGTACAACACATGTAAAATCTCTACTGATCATGATGCACGTAAGAACTATTTATCAGGATGTTCGAGTGGGCTTTATCAGGATTACTCGTCCGAGCTAAATTCTGTCTACAACATATGCAGGATCACATTCAATATAGGAAATTACATATATCCATCGAATTTCATTATTCAAACGGAACTTGACATATATTCAACTATATCGGGCATATAATTTATTCCATACTTTAAATATTTATAATTTGTATAATCACATAACACATTCAATACAAGCATATAAATAAACACATTTGGTTACACAGACTTACCTTAATGGTCGTTCGTACAAGAAATTCTACTAATCCAAAACTTTTTCTTTTCCTCAATCTAGCTTCGCATTTGAGTTGTCCGGATCTATATAAATAAATTTAATCATCAATTTTTCACATTTCATATTCAATTGGATTCAATTTACACCCTAGGCAAAATTACCGTTTTGTTCCTAAACTTTTCATAAATTCCAATTTTGTCCCTAGGCTCGCAAAATGAAATTCACGCAATTTAATCTTTATTCCAAGCCTAACCGAATTTTTAGTATAACATTTACAGCACATGTATTCCATAAAATTTAGAATTTTTCTTCAACTTTCACATTTTTACAAATTAGTCCTTAAATCATAATTTTATCAAAATTCACTTTGTAAAAGTTGTTTATCTATCAACAACCTTTCATTTTCTACCATAAATTTAAAATTTTCAACATTTTCAACCATGGAAAAACTTTATTACTTTGATAACTTTTCAAATTAATCCCCAAAATAGATAGATTAAACTATCCCGATCTCAAAAATATAAAAATTACTAAAAACGGGACGTGAATACTTACCTAATTAAGCTTGATTAGTTTCTTTTCTCTCTCCTAGGATTTCCATGCAAATTTTAGGGAAGATGATAAAAAAATAAGATGATATTTTCTATTGTCATCTTTTAATTAATTCAATTTCCAATTTAGTCCTTAACCTTTTTCTAATTTTCCATGGATAAATCACCAAAAATTTCTACTAACTTTTCTTTAATGGTCTAATTACAACATAAGGACCTCAAGTTTTGAATTCCATAGTTATTTAATCCTTTTAGCTATTAGAATTCAACTTTTTCATTTTATGCAATTTGGTCCTATCTATAATTAAGCACATAATCGATAAAATTTTCTTATCAGAATTTTCCTATAACATTTTTTTATCAAAATACAAACCATGAAATAATATTAAAATAAAATTTCTTTCTGACTCGGATTTGTGGTCCTGGAACCACTATTCTGATTTCACTGAAAATGGGATGTTACAACTCTCTCCCTCTTAAAAATTTTTGTCCTCGAAAATCTTACCAGTAAAGAGATTGGGGTACTGATTCCTCATGGTATCCTCCGGTACCCATGTAGCTTATTCTATACCATGTCGTTGCCAGAGAACTTTTACTAATGCTGCTTTTTTTATTTCTTAACTCTTTTGTTTCACGTGCCAGGATTTTGATCGGTTCCTCACTGTAAGTCATATCAGGTTGAATCTCAACTTCTGTAGGAGAAATAACACGTGTAGGATCTGACTGATATCGTCGCAATATAGACACATGAAAAACATTATAAATTCTGTCAAGCTCTGGTGGTAATGCTAATCGGTACACAACAAGTCTGATTCTTTCTGTAATTTCATACGGCCCGATGAATCGTGGACTCAATTTTCTTTTACGGCCAAATCGAAGAACTTTCTTCCAAGGTGATAATTTCAAGAATACCTTGTCATCGACCTAAAATTCTATTTCTTTTTGTTTAAGATCGGCATAAGACTTTTGACAATCTGAGGCTACTTTTAAACTATCTTGGATTACTTTCACCTTTTCTTCAGTTTCACGAACTAAGTCAACTCTGTGTATCTTTTTCTCCCTGAGTTCTGTCCAATACAATAGAGTTCTACATTTTCAACCATACATAGCCTCATACGGTGCCATTTTAATGATGGACTGATAACTGTTATTATAAGCAAATTCAACTAAAGGAAAATATTTTTCCCAGTTACCTTCAAATTCAAGTACACAACATTGAAGCATATCTTCCAAAATCTTATTACACGTTCAGATTGTCCATCAGTCTGAGGATGGAATGTAGTACTAAAATGTAGCTATGTACCCAAAGCTTCTTGCAATTTATTCCAGAATCGAGATGTAAACTGAGGATTTCTATCTAAAATAACGGAGTCCAGCACTCCATGCAATCAGAAAATCTCAAAAACATATAATTCAGCCAATCTATCCAAAGAAAAATCCATACGTACTGGAATAAAGTGTGTAGACTTTGTTAACCGGTCAACGATTACACAAATGGCATCTTTCTTCTTTAGAGATAGGGGTAATCCCAATACAAAATCTATAGTAATTCTTTCCCATTTCTATTCCAGTATCGTAACTGGCTGTAATAATCCCGATAACACCTGGTGTTCAGCTTTTACTTACTGACATATTAAACATTTAGATACAGATTCTGAAATATCCCTTTTCATTCCCGACCACCAGTACATCTTTTTTAGATCATTGTACATTTATTACTGCCAGGATGAATAGAAATATTACCATTATGAGCTTCATGTAGAATCTCCTGTACCAATTCTGAGTTCTTCGGTACACATTGATGTGAAACGACCTGGGGTAATCAAGTCGTTCACGGGTTTACTTGATCGTTTACGAGGAGGAGTTTTGTCTTCAAGAAATAATAGAAAATTTAGTTAAGTTTGCAGGAGCTTTTAAGGGATTTACTTTTATAATTTGGTTTAAGTTAGGAATGGAGGTTGATAAATGATGGAAATGACTTAGAAGATGGAATGGTTAGGTTTGGCTAGGATAGAAGGAAAGAAGATGGATGTTCGAATGGCTCAGTTTTAGTAAGGATGAATGAAGATAGATGAAATGTATGATAATAGGTGGGGATGGATAAGTGAACTTAAACACTAGAAATGATTTAACACTATATCGTAGTGTCACCTCAGTTTCTATTCGGTTTAAGGTGGATTTGCGGAATTATACGTTGTTAAACGCCACACCAAGCTCGGTGATAAGTTCAAAAGAAGAGAACGATTGATGCCACCATCTTTGCTAGATAAGTCAGACTGAAACTCGTACGAATTTTAGAGAGGAGTAATCTCACTCTTTGAACAAAGTTCATTCAAATTGACAAAATGGCAAAAGTCATTTTACATTGAAAAACATCAACTACTTATAGTGTTTAGCTAGGTAGCCGAATGACCTAATTAGAAGCTTGATAATTACGTAAAAACTAAGCTAGATTGTGCTAGAAACTTCCAAAATTGAACCATTAAAATTCCATAGCAGATTCGGCTGAATGGGACTTCAAGGGATAGCTTTCTAGAAGGCTGACCAGCTAGCATAAATTTGAACACTTCAAGAGGTGCATTGCACAAGCTAGGTTTGGCCAATGAGTTAAATGAGATCAATCAATGTGCAACTCTTGCTAAAAAATTACCAGCATTAAAATGTGGATTCGAACAGCCATTGAAGTGTGAAAATGGAGCTGGAAGAGTCTTTGAGGTGTGAACAAGCCCAATCGAATGGACTCACTGTGTGAACAGCAAATCTGAAAGGAATGTTACTTTTTTGGGAATAGAAACGGCCAATATTGGAGAGCTTAATGGCTGGAAGCTTCTTAGCCGAATAGGTGCCTTGGGGAAGCCAAAAATGAGCAGCTTAAATGCCTTGTCCAGCCGAACATGCACCAGCCAAGTTTATTGCACCATACATGCATGCACCTCACTTAAAGCTCCTTAGTAGATTCTGCTACATCTATTAACACAAAGAAAATACATTAAATCAAGCCTATTTTAGCTGAACTTATTTAAACCATAATTTAGACACAACAATTAACATTTAGACATATTAAATAAAAAGATCTAAGACACATTAAAAATTGGTTAGAACCTAGATACACTAAAAACTTGTAATAAAATGAGACTGTAACACCCCAAACCCGGCCCATGAGTCCTGACCGGATCTGGTATGCCACGGAGTAAAATAGTTTGAATTATTTTGAGTGTCTAGCGAAACCTTGGTGAGATATGTCTAAGGTATTAAAACGGTGTTTTAAAACTCAGTTGGGTTTTTATAAACATGGTTGGGTTGATAAACTCTTTGAAAACGTTTGATCATGTATTGTTTAAAAGTCGTCTAAGTTATTGGTGACTTGGTAAATTTTGTTACCCGATGGTATCTTCTTTGAAAACCCGTTAAATTTTATTAACTTTGGAAAAGTTACTTTTAAACGGTTCGCTTAATATTTGTAATATAATATAATTTAGAATAAACAATTAATTAACATCCAAATAAAAATTTAGCGGCCTTATTACATCCCAAAATAAATAGAAAAAAAACGTAGAAAATAAAATGAATAATCTTAGCAAAAATAAATTTAAATCCAATGATAAGCATGGCCGCCTCGAGTCCTTTCCGGCTCCATCTCCGCGATAAAACCAGCTTGGGGAAATTTTCGGCTTTGAAGTTATAAGGTGGGTGTGCCGAATTGGGTAGTTTAAATAGAAGTGATCAGCCCTTGGCAATTCTTTTCTTCAATTTATTTCCATTTGTGCCGAATTCTTCCCAACCACAATTGCTAAAGTTCTTCAGAAATTTTCTTTTTCTTTTTCTTTTTCTAATTCCTATTAGCCGAACCTACCCCTTTCTCTTCTCAAAATTCCAGCCTTCAACCTTGAGCTAGCCGAATCTCTCCATCCCCTTCTTGCCGAAATCTTTCCTCCTCCATTAGAGTTACTTTGGTCGAATATCAAGGGAGCACAAGTTTCTTTTTGGGATTCTTTTTCAATCATTAGTGAGAGGTATGTAGACATGGCCGAATGGTTCTTTTTAAATATATGATTGGGGCCGAATGGCCTAAAAACCCTTATTAATACGGTTAAAGCAATTGTAGGGAAGCCATAGCCATTAAGGGAAGCTTTCGAGATTTATTCTCCTAAGGTAAGGTGGTAAGTAACATTCGGCTATAAGCTTTGGTTATGTATATATGTGCAAGCCAATTGTTTAACAAATGTTTTGGTAGGAATCTCGACAGGACAAGTGACAAATACGGGAATTTGGTGGATTGGTAAGTGAATAAGCCACATTCGGCCAAAGGCCATACTTTTGGTACAACTGATCATTCGGGATCTCTAGTTTAGCCAATTGGCTAATAGATCTAAAAATTCATGTGTTGACCGATTGTAGGAGGAAACAACGTCTCAGGATTTCACTAGTATATTCGGGATTTGCTAGTAAATAGGTGTGTAAGAACTCACTACACACTTTATTAATTTACATGATTATTGTTGTTGGTAGTCACCTTTTTGGTAGTGTTTTGTTTATGGCTAAGCATGGATTCCGGGCAAGTCCCCTAACTTGTGATTGTTGATATATGATTTGCATGCCATCACATGATGCTAAATGTTATGCCATGATATATGATAATTGATATATAAGCATGTGATGGTGGGATTGATGAGAGGAGGGGGATGATTTTATGGACTGTCTTCAGTGGTTTTGACCACAAGATGGGTTGGCCCCATCAGATTATTTGTGACCTATGGTCATCAGTGGTTTGACCACACCGATTGATAATTTGCGACTAAGTCCAGTGGTTTGGTACCACCAGTGGTTTTGACCACACTTGATAAATTGTGACCTATGGTCATCAGTGGTTTTGACCACACGATGGGTTGGCCCCATCTTTTAATTTGTGACCTATGGTCATCAGTGGTTTTGACCACACGGGGTAGCTAAGGAGTATGGATGGTTAGGTTGGGTTGCATGATCGCATGTCTATTAATAATCTGTGTTATGAGTTACAATTTTTGGGTGGGGGACTTACACACTGAGTCTAGGTGACTCACCCCTTCCCTTACTATTTTGCAGACGAGTAGATCGCGGAGATGGAGCCAGAAAGGACTCGTGGCGGCCATGCTTATCATTGGATTTAAATTTATTTTTGCTAAGATTATTCATTTTATTTTCTATGTTTTTTTTTCTATTTATTTTGGGATGTAATAAGTCCGCAAAATTTTTATTTGGATGTTAATTAATCATTTATTCTAAATTATAATATATTACAAATATTAAGTGAAGCAGGTTAAAAGTAACTTTTCCAAAGTTAATAAAATTTAGTGGGTTTTCAAAGAAGATACCATCGGGTAACAAAATTTACCAAGTCACCAATAACTTAGACGACTTTTAAACAATACATGATCAAACGTTTTCAAAGAGTTTATCAACCCAACCATGTTTATAAAAACCCAACTGAGTTTTAAAACACCGTTTTACTACCTTAGCCATATCTCACCAAGGTTTCGCTAGACACTCAAAATAATTCAAACTATTTTACTCGTGGCATACGGATCCGGTCGGGACTCATGGGCCGGTTTAGGGTGTTACAAATTGGTATCGAGCCAGTTCAAAGCTCTCATTGTGAGGCCCAAGGCCCAAAATGTTTTAGTAGGCCTTTTGAAAAATAGTTTTGGTTTTAGATGACATGGCAATGAGTCTTGGCACCAATCCGCCCGGTAAGTACTTCTAAACTTCTGTGTGAATTAATTATTTATAGAAGGGTAGGTATGGAACGTAGATAGTATGATAGGTGTTTAAACTTTAGGACTAGTTTACCCCAACAAAAATACATAAGACTTTAAAAGCCTAATTAAACAAACCTACGACCAAGTCACCGAGTTAGGGTGTGGTAACCCTGGTGCGCATGTCTAGGATTGGATCCGAAAGAGCTTGGTACTTAAGCAGTCCTCGTGACTCACCTCCTCTTCGCGGGATTCCTACCTGGTGCATAGCTTTGGTTCACCCTGACCAAGAGGGCTCGGTCATAGGCTAAACATAATGACTAAAACCCGAAAGGGAACTAGCCATGTTTTTTTTAAAAGAAGAAAACAACAAAACCCTAGTTTTTTCAAAACTTTTAAAATCACTCTTTCAAATTTGAGAACAACCATCTTCACAACTTTTTCCGAAAAATTTGATTTGTGGAAAATTACAAAAATGCCCTTAGGGGTAAAATTACCAGAATGTCCTTGGTTTATAAAATGCCCAACTACTCAATGGTTTTGCCCAAAATTTCATTATTTTATAAATATGCAAAACCCGAACTTGCAAACTATCAAGAAATATTTTTGGTTTGGAAAAAATTACGAAATTGCCCTCAACTTGCAAAATTACCAAAATAACCCTGATTTCCAAAATTTTTGCAACATCATCGCTCTGAAAAGAGAAGATCTCAAAAGAACCCTCAAAGTTTTACAACTTCTAAAAATATTCCTGATTTATTAAATTTACAAAATTACCCCTGGTTGATAAAATTACCAAAATACCCCTGGTTTCTAAAATTCTGTCGTTCCTTAATTTTGGCAAATTTTTGAAATACTCTCCAGTTTTGGGAATTGTAAAATGTCTTATTTTATTAAGAAGTTTTTAAAATTTTTGGGTTTATTACAAAAATACCCCTGTAGGAAAATGACGAAAATACCCCTGGGATAGAAACAGACAGAAGTGCCGAAGAGTGTGTATGAAAGGTCTTAAGGAATGGATGTGCTTTTTTTTGTGTGAACTAGGATAGAGGACTTAAAACCTTGATTGATCGGAAGAATCTCTATTAACTCTCTTCATAAAAATTTCTCCGCGGATAACCAAGTGAAATACTAATGCATAAAATTCTTAAACAGATAAACGCAATCGTTAGAATGAGTTCAAGGGGTCGTGGACGTCCGCCGCGTGGCCGTGGTAGGGGTAGGATGACCTTGTCGAAGCCAGCAAGGTCTGGTCACGGGTTTGGAAATGAGATGCCGGATTTGCCGGCTGCGAAAACTGAATTTCAAGATCAGACGAGTGGTAATGATGTCGTATCTCAGTCAGACACGTATTGGTATTGGAGCGAGTTCTTTGAAATTTGTGCGCGGGTGTAGGAGCCGTAAATCTGTGGTTGAATGACTCCGGGCTAACGGAGCAGAAGTATTTAGGGGAGTTTTCGGAGTGGCACCCAGTACGGCGGAGTACTGGTTGGAAGCAACTGAAAGGATCATGGAAGACATAGAAATTATAGCTGAGGAGAAATTAAAGGGTATAATTTCTTTGCTTCGGGATGAGTCATATCAGTGGTGGCTCACTGTAAGGGATGGAACGGTGGCAGAAAACCTCACCTGGGAATTTTTCAAGGATGCCTATCAAAAGAAGTATATCGGAACTAGCTACGTGGATGCACAGCGGAAGGCTTTCTTGAACCTGGTTCAAGGCAATAAGACAGTGGCGGAGTATGAAGCCGAATTCCTTCGGTTGAGTAGGTATGCTCGTGGTATTGTAGGCATCGAGCATGAACGCTGTGTGAGATTTGAAGATGGGCTGAGAGATGAGCTGAGAATGATGATAGCTCCACAGCAGGAACGGGAGTTTGCTGTCCTAGTGGAGAAATCTAAGGTTGCTGAAGGGGTAAGGCAGTCGGTTAGGCGGAACTAGGATCGGAATTGGAATAAGAGGAGTTCCGGACCTTCAAAGTTTTCTGGTAATCAGCAAAAGAGGGTAAGGTTTGGTGGGTCGGATCAAGCTGCTAGGCCTGGTGCTGCCAATACTCAATGGCCGCCACAGTGTGCTCAGTGTGGCAAGCCTCACAAGGGGGAGTGTTGGAATGGTAATCGAGGATGTTTTGAATGTGGGTTTTTGGATCACCGTGTAAGGGATTATCCTCAGAAGATAGCTAAGAACCAGCCAGAGGGGTAGAACCGTACTCAGGATAGAAGTGTGGGACCACAGAGGGGTCGCGGTAATGGTAGAGGAGGCAATGGTCCTAATCGAGGTCGTGGAATTGAGGCAGGCGCGCGGCAGCATGAGGAGGCAAGACAGCCTGGCTTAGTCTATGCGGCAAGGCGTCGCGAGGAGGGAGACGCACCGGACGTCATAACCGGTACGTTCCTAATTTTTGGTCTTCCATATGTTGCATTAATTGATGTGGGTTCGACGCATTCATACGTTGCTAGTAGGGTGGTAGAGACTATGAACCTAGACTTTGAGACAGCTTCTAGGGAGATGACTGTAATTAGCCCTCTAAGACACTCTGTAGTAGTAAACAAGCTTTATAAAGATGTACCCCTAGAACTCCAAGGGGTCATGTTTGTGGCTGATCTGATGGAACTACCGTTTGGGGAGTTCGATTTGATCCTTGGAATGGACTGGTTGGTGAAGTATCAGGCAAAGTTGGATTGCGCTGCTAAGCACATGGTTCTTAAGATGGCTGAAGGTGATGAAGTGGTTATGATAGGTAATAGAAGAGATTACCTATCCAATGTGGTGTCTGCCTTGAAGGCTGAGAAAATGGTCAAAAAGGGTTGTAAGGCGTTCTTGGTTTGAATTTGTGCCTTGGAGGCCGAGGAGTCAGCGATTGGAAAGGTCCGAACAGTTGGGGAATTCGCTGATGTGTTTCCTTCCAGATCGTGAAGTTGAATTCGGTATAGACTTGTTACCCGAAACGGCACCCGTGTCTATAGAACCCTACCGAATGGCACCAAAGGAATTGGTAGAGTTGAAGGCTCAAATTCAAGAGCTCTTGGATAGAGGGTTTATCCGACCAAGTATATCGCCGTGGGGAGCACCTGTGCTGTTTGTCAAGAAGAAGGACGGTTCAATACGGATGTGTATCGACTACCGTCAGCTAAACAAGTTGACGATCAAGAACAAGTATCCGTTGCCTCGGATTGATAACTTGTTTGATCAATTAAAGGGTGCATCGGTGTTCTCCAAGATAGATCTTAGGTCGGGTTACCATCAACTTAAGGTGAAGGAGGTTGATGTGCACAAGATGGCATTCCGTACTCGGTATGGGCATTACGAGTTTTTGGTAATGCCGTTTGGGTTGACCAACGCACCTGCAGCGTTCATAGACTTAATGAATAGGGTGTTTCGGTGGTACTTGGATCAATTTGTCGTGGTGTTCATAGACGACATATTGGTTTACTTAAAGACAGAGGAGGAGCACGATATTCATTTGCGTATAGTTCTACAAGTACTAAGGGAGAAGCAGCTATATGCCAAATTCAGTAAGTGCGAATTTTGGCTTAGGGAGGTGGCTTTCTTAGGTCACGTAGTATCAGCTGAAGGGATTAGAGTGGATCCCTGCAAGATTGAAGCGGTGCTGAATTGGAAACCGCCTAGGTCGGTGGCTGAAATTCGAAGTTTTCTGGGTCTGGCAGGGTACTATCAAAGGTTTGTGGAAGGATTCTCTTTAATTGCAGCGCCATTGACTAAGTTATTAAGGAAAGGAGTTCCATTTGTATGGTCAGAGAAGCAGCAAGAAAGTTTCGATAAGTTAAGGAAGATTTCGACTAAGCTCCAGCTCCGCACACCAAGCGGGGAAGTTGTTTTCTGATTTCTTGTGATGCATCCCATACTGGCTTGGGATGTGTGTTGATGCAGGAAGGGAAGGTAGTGGCCTATGCATCCCGTTAGTTAAGACCGCATGAGGTTAACTATCCAACGCACGATTTGGAGTTAGCAGCAGTAGTCTTCGCTTTGAAAATATGAGACATTACTTGTATGGAGGGAAGTCGATAGTCTACACAGATCACAAGAGTCTGAGGTATCTTTTGACTCAGAAGGATTTGAATTTGAGGCAGCGTCGGTGGATTGAGCTGTTGAAAGATTACGACTGTTCAATTGAGTACCATCCGGGTAAGGCTAACGTGGTGGTTGATACGTTGAGCCGGAAGGTCGTAACGGACTTAAGAGCGATGTTTGCTCACCTCAGTCTATACGACGATGGAAGTCTTGTGGCAGAGCTACAAGTTAAGCCAACTTGGATCGAGGAGATTAAGGAAAAGCAATTGGTGGATGATAGTTTAAATGCGCGAAGGTTGTAAGTTCAGGATGGTAGTTTGGAAGGGTACAGTTTGTCTAGTGATGGTGTGCTATGTTTTCAAGGACGGGCTTGTGTGCCAAAGGATGTGGAGTTGAGGCAAAGAATTCTTCAAGATGCACATAGCAGCCCATACGCTATGCACCCTAGAGGTAGCAAGATGTATGGAGATTTGCGGAAACAGTTCTGGTGGCCAGGGTTGAAGCGCGAGGTAACTGAGTTTGTGGGAAAGTGTCTGATGTGTCAGCAGGTTAAGGCTGAGCACCAGTTGCCATCAGGGTTACTTCAACCAGTGCAGATTTCTTAGTGGAAATGGGAGAGGATCACTATGGATTTCGTCAGTGGGCTACCCCTCACGCCCAGCAAGAAGGACGCAGTTTAGGTGATTGTGGACCGTCTAACCAAGTTAGCGCACTTCATACCGGTAAGGGTGGATTATTCTCTTCAGAGGCTAGCAAAATTGTATATGGCTGAGATAGTAAGGTTGCATGGTGTGCCAGTATCGATCATCTCAGATAGGGATCCTAAGTTCACGTCAAGGTTCTGGAAAGCGTTGCATCAAGCTTTAGGTACACGATTGGATTTCAGTACAGCTTTCCACCCACAGTCTGACGGGCAATCGGAAAGGGTTATACAGATTCTAGAAGATATGCTGAGAGGGTGTGTTTTGGATTTCAGTGGTAGTTGGGAAGAGTATCTACCGTTGGCAAAATTCGCTTATAACAATAGTTATCAAGCGAGTTCAGATGGCACCATACGAAGCACTGTATGGACGGAAATGCCGTACTCCTACATGTTGGACGGAGTTGGGTGAACGACAAGTTTTGGGTCCAGAGTTGGTAGCAGAAACGGAAGATAAAGTTAAAGTGATTCGGGCTCGGCTTAAGGAAGCGTCAGATAGGCAGAAGTCTTATGCTGATCTTAAGCGTAAGGAAATGGAGTATGCAGTAGGGGATAAAGTCTTCTTAAAGGTGTCACCGTGGAAGAAAGTGTTGAGATTTGGGCGAAAAGGGAAGCTAAGCCCAAGGTTCATCAGCCCATATACAGTGTTGAAGCGAGTGGGACCGGTAGCTTATCAGCTCGAGCTACCGACAAAGTTGAGTCAGATTCATGACGTTTTTCATGTGTCGATGCTTAGAAGGTATCGGTCAGATCCATCACACATTGTGCCAGTGGTAGAGATTGAGGTAAACTCGGACTTATCTTTCGAGGAGGAACCAGTTCAGGTCTTAGAGCGAGATGTCAAGGTTCTACGCAGGAAGTCAGTACCTTTGGTGAAAGTACTATGGCGAAACCATGGTACAGAGGAAGCCACATGGGAGCCCGAGGATGCGATGCGGTGGCAATACCCCCAGCTCTTCTGATCCAGGTAATTTCGAGGTCGAAATTCTTTTTAAGGGGGGTAGAATTGTAACATCCTGAATTGAGGGTGTTTGAAAATTTAATTAATTGTTCCCATGTGTGTGTGTGTGCTTGAAGAAATAAATACAATGATTTATTTGGCATGTTCTAAGGTCTAGAATTAAACCCGAGTTAGACCTGACTTAGTATTAAAAATTTCTTTTTAAGTACCTAAAAGGAGGGAGCTAGGTGAGATAGGGCTTAAATAAAATTCTAGGCGAAATATGACAAAGAATGGGCTTGGTACAATTGGCTTGGCGCGCCTAAGGGTGTTGCAAGGGAGGTCTTGGGTTCAATTCTTAAAAGTTACAAGGGGGAAATGTTTTTCTTTTGGGTCTTTGGGGTGTTAAAGTGAAGAGGGCTTTAAAGAAATTTCGGGCAAGGGTTGAGCATGAAAATCCAGGTGGTTGGAGTGGCGTGGGGGCGCATCCTGCAGCAAGGGTTCAGCTGGTCCTAGGTTCGAGTGGCTGGAGCAGAGTTTCGCGTTTTATTTTTTTTTATATGCGGTGATGGGCTTAAGTTGGAAGTCCTTAAAGATTAAATGATGGGGCTTTATGACATGAAAGTTAATTGGGAAGAGTGGCCTGGGGCGTTGGAAGAGAGGGCTGCGGCAGTGAGGTTCTAGGTTCGAACCAAGGGAGCTGCAAAGGGTAGTTTTTTTTTTATTCTTCAATGCTGGCATGAAAAGGGAGTTGGCCTGCACATGGGCAAATAGGAAGATAAGGATAAGCTTAAGCACTTTTTTTTGAATTAGAATTCGGCTGGAGTGGGGGGATAAGCATTAGTTTATTTTAATTTTTATTTTGAAGAGGTGATAATGGATTAAATGGGATATTAGCAGGGGATAATTGATGTTTTTGTTTTTATTCATTTGAATATGTGGCAAGGAGTTTAAATAGGACTTTTATTTGGGAGTTGATTAAAAGATAAGGTTGGCCGAATGGGGACTCTCCAGCTTGGGGAAATTTTCGGCTTTGAAGTTATAAGGTGGGTGTGCCGAATTGGATAGTTTAAATAGAAGTGATCAGCCCTTGGCAATTCTTTTCTTCAATTTATTTCCATTTGTGGCGAATTCTTCCCAACCACAATTGCTAAAGTTCTTCAGAAATTTTCTTTTTCTTTTTCTTTTTCTAATTCCTATTAGCCGAAGCTACCCCTTTCTCTTCTCAAAATTCCAGCCTTCAACCTTGAGCTAGCCGAATCTCTCCATCCCCTTCTTGCCGAAATCTTTCCTCCTCCATTAGAGTTACTTTGGCCGAATATCAAGGGAGCACAAGTTTCTTTTCGGGATTCTTTTTCAATCATTAGTAAGAGGTATGTAGACATGGTCGAATGGTTCTTTTTAAATCTATGATTGGGGCCAAATGGCCTAAAAACCCTTATTAATACGGTTAAAGCAATTGTAGGGAAGCCATAGCCATTAAGGGAAGCTTTCGGGATTTATTCTCCTAAGGTAAGGTGGTAAGTAACATTCGGCTATAGGCTTTGGTTATGTATAGCTGTGCAAGCCAATTGTTTAACAAGTGTTTTGGTAGGAATCTCGACAGGACAAGTGACAAATACGGGAATTCGGTGGATTGGTAAGTGAATAAGCCACATTCGGCCAAAGGCCATACTTTTGGTACAACTGATCATTCGGGATCTCTAGTTAGCCAATTGGCTAATAGATCTAAAAATTCATGTGTTGACCGATTGTAGGAGGAAACAACGTCTTGGGATTTCGCTAGTATATTCGGGATTTGCTAGTAAATAGGTGTGTAAGAACTCACTACACATTTTATTAATTTACATGATTATTATTGTTGTTAGTCACCTTTTTGGTAGTGTTTTGCTTATGGCTAAGCACGGATTTCGGGTAAGTCCCCTAACTTGTGATTGTTGATATATGATTTGCATGCCATCACATGATGCTAAATGTTATGCTATGATATATGATAATTGATATATAAGCATGTGATGGTGGGATTGATGAGAGGAGGGGGATGATTTTATGGACTGTCGTCAGTGGTTTTGACCACAAGATGGGTTGGCCCCATCAGATTATTTGTGACCTATGGTCATCAGTGGTTTTGACCACTCCGATTGATAATTAGCGACTAAGTCCCAGTGGTTTGGTACCACCAGTGGTATTGACCACACTTCATAAATTGTGACCTATGGTCATCAGTGGTTTTGACCACACGATGGGTTGGCCCCATCTTTTAATTTGTGACCTATGGTCATCAGTGGTTTTGACCACACGGGGTAGCTAAGGAGTATGGATGGTTAGGTTGGGTTGCATGATCGCATGTCTATTAATAATCTGTGTTATGAGTTACAATTTTTGGGTGGGGGACTTACACACTGAGTCTAGGTGACTCACCCCTTCCTTACTATTTTGCAGATGAGTAGATCGCGGAGATGGAGCTGGAAAGGACTCGAGGCGGCCATGCTTATTATTGGATTTAAATTTATTTTTGCTAAGATTATTCATTTTATTTTCTACATTTTTTTTCTATTTATTTTGGGATGTAATAAGGCCGCTAAATTTTTATTTGGATGTTAATTAATCGTTTATTCTAAATTATATTATATTACAAATATTAAGTGAACCGGTTAAAAGTAACTTTTCCAAAGTTAATAAAATTTAACGGGTTTTCAAAGAAGATACCATCGGGTAACAAAATTTACCAAGTCACCAATAACTTAGACGACTTTTAAACAATACATGATCAAACGTTTTCAAAGAGTTTATCAACCCAACCATGTTTATAAAAACCCAACTGAGTTTTAAAACACCGTTTTAATACCTTAGCCATATCTCACCAAGGTTTCGCTAGACACTCAAAATAATTCAAATTATTTTACTCCGTGGCATACCAGATCCGGTCAGGACTCATGGGCCGGGTTTGGGGTGTTACAGAGACAAATTAAATTAAGCTAAGACAACATTGATTCGGTCATAATAACATACTAATGACACATTTATATGCTGTAATAAAATAACTATATTAATTATTCAATTTATTCAAATATTAATAAATGAGCATATTTTAATTAAATAACTCAATAAGCTGGAATGAGCTCGAATGAGCTAATCCGAGCTGAATTGAGTTTGCACCAATGTGCATGGAGAGCTAATAACTTGGACCCAAGCTGGTGCTTCGCCCTTGGATTGAGTTTCAGCCCATAATTGGCTCTCAAGGGCTGCCACGGTGTCTTGCAATCTCTTGACCAGAGCTTGAGTCATGGGACCTTCAGACATTACAAGAGCATCGGAATTGAAATCTTTGGTTGCCCCGGGTTGGCTTACATCACACATATCCTGCCTTTGAATAACAAATAACCATCAGAACCAATCTGAAATTCTAAATCAAAATTCAATTCACACTGTACTTGTTTAGCTCGTAATTCATCATCATTTTTCTAAGCTTCAAAAATTTGCTATAAAAACGTCAATCTAGCTTTTGATTCAGCTATAATTGAACCATAATCAGATAATGACAATCGGGTATTCATTGCTCGTAAAGCAAACAGGGATTTTCTACTCAAAGTATCTGTAACTACATTAGCTTTTCCCGGATGATAATCAATAATCAAATCATAGTCTTTCAATAATTCAAGCCACCTGTGTTGTCTCAGATTCAAATCTTTCTGCGACATCAGATACTTCAAACTTTTATAATCAGTGAATATGCGACATTTTTCACCAAATAAGTGATGCCGCCATATTTTCAGTGCAAACACAATGGCTACCAACTCAAGATCATGTATCGGGAAGTTCTTTTCAAGTGGTTTTAACTGTCTTGAAGCATAGGCTATTACTTTACCTTCTTGTATTAATACACAGCCTAAACCATTTAATGATGCATCACTATAAATTATAAATTCCTTACCCAATTTAGGCTGAACTAGCATGAGTGATTCAGTCAACAAAGCTTTTAATTTATCAAAGCTCTACTGACATTTATCAGTCCACTCAAATTTCACATCTTTCTGCAACAATCGAGTCATCGGACAAGCTATCATCTAGAACCCTTTAACAAACCTCTGATAATATCCTACTAGTCCTAGAAAACTTCTGACTTCAGACACATTATTTGGTGGTTTCCAATTAGCAATTCCTGAAATTTTATTCAGATCCACCTAGATACCTTCTGCAAATACAATATATCCAAGAAAATCAACTTCTTGTAGCCAAAATTCATATTTACTAAATTTGGCATACAATTGCTTCTCACGCAGAGTTTGCAACACTATTCTCAAATGATCTGCATGCTCTTTTTCATCTCGGGAATATACCAAAATATCATCAATAAATACCACCAAAAACTTGTCTAGATACGATCTAAAAATTCTGTTCATCAAATCCATGAATACTGCAGGTGTATTCGTCAATCCAAATGGCATCACAAGAAACTCATAATGCCCGTACCTAGTTCTGAAAGTTGCCTTTGGTACATTTTAATCTTTTACCCGTAGCTGATAGTAACCAAAACGAAGATCAATCTTCGAAAATACAGTGGCACCTTTCAACTGGTCAAATAAATCATCAATTCGAGGCAGTGGATACTTATTCTTTATTGTGACTTTGTTAAGCTATCTGTAATCTATACATAGTCTTAATGATCCATCTTTCTTTTTTTACAAACAAACTCGTGTAACGCCCCAAAGTTCTCTTACATACTTATTTTCGTACGTTTAGAACACAATGTCTATCTGCTTCAATGGTTATGTGTTTTGGGTGTGTGTGTGAGGTCCCAAGTTAAAGCCTTAGCTTGGGCAAAAAAAAGTTTAAATGAATACACCCCTATCTCTGATCAGTAAGCTTATAATTAAATGTTGGTAAAATATGACAGAATGGGCCTGCTGGTCTGGTGGCCAAGGTGTGAGCTGGCGTGTGGAGGTCTGGAGTTCAAGTCCCTGCGCTAGCATGGGGGATATATTTTTACTGGTGGTGCCGTGGAGAGTTTGAGCAGAACTAAAATGCAGAAGTGGTAAAGGTGTAGTGGGAAGTGGGGAGAGAAAATTAAGGGATTTTGGATAGTGAGAGAGTGTGGTGAACAGTTTTGGGGGTGTTTGAGTTGTAGTGGGGGAGTGTATGAGTAGATTGAGGGTTATCTGATTTAGTTTGAATTTTTTCTCTCTTTTTGAAAATTTGTTTTCTCTCTCCCCAATTCCAAATACTGATTTTTTTTCCAGTTTCATCTTGCACATTGCTGAAATTCTTTGTTCTCCCTCTTTAGTCTTGTTTTTTTTTCTTTCACTCTTATCAAAATTCTCCTTGAATCCACCCTTTTCTTTTTCTTTTTTCGTTTTATTGTTATTATCGTTCCCTTCTTGTAACAAAAATTGCGTTGGTGCGGTTTCAGTAAGTAATTCTTTCCCTTCTCTCGTATTTGTATGTCTTTCGAGTGGGAATCTAAAGTTTTTTTCTAAAATTGATGGTTTAGGTGAAGGTCTTGGAGCAATAAGTTCGTTCTTGGATTGAGAAATAGTTACAAAGGTCCTCTGTCGGCGGTAAGTCAAGCTTTGGGTAATTCCTTAACGACGAATTCATTAGTTTTAAATCTTTAAATGGCTAAATTGAGGATGTGTACAATGATTTTTAGGCTTTGGTGCGCTTAGGAGTGCTTACGCGTCGAAAGTAATACAGGTGTGTAACCATAACACTGAAAATAGAAATCGACGAAAAGCCAAAAAACATGAGAAGTCGATGCCACAAGAGCGTGCGGCCGCCCTTGTGGTAGGCCGTACGACCGAACACGGATGTGTAATTGTCGAGCTTGGCCATGTGCGATTCATGGGTTTGGCCGAATTGGGCTGTAGAGGCCACACGAGCGTGTGGGCCCTACAAAGGTGAACTACACGGGTTTGTGGAATTATTAGTTTAGGCTGTGTGGGCGTGTGGGCCCACTTGGGCATGTGACATAAGGCCTGTGGGCCTATTTTCACTTTGCTTTTGATCGCTAAGGTTGCTGGGTCGCTTGAGTCGATTGTGGACTATTATTGCACGATCAGTAAGCGTACCTAGACCCCTAATTGACTGAATTGAATGTTTGACTAATATGAATAAGCATGATGATGTTCCACTGATTTGATACTGTATGCTTTGACTACATGCATGATATTTTGTTATAGCATGTTATATTTTCATATTGCATTGCATTGGGTTGGAGGTTTATTTTGTTCAGAGGAAGTGTGCTGAAAGGCCTCGAGCCTAATTTACTGGCAACTCAGCTGCAAACTACTGTTTTAGTGTCACAACCGGTATTACTTGGAACTACCTTTTGGAGAATTTGATCTAATACTGGGAATAGACTGGTTAGTCAAACACCGAGTGAGCTTAGATTGTGCCACAAAAAGGGCTGTATTGAGAATTGAGGAAGACAACAAGGTAGTCGTAATTGGGGAGCATCAGAACTACTTATCGAATGCAATTTATGCACTTAGGGCGGAAAATTTGGTTCGTATAGGATGTGAAGCGTATCTGGCCTACATCAGTGGTTCAGATTCTGTAAGGATATGAAGATGGTTAAGGACTTTCATGATGTTTTTCCTGAAGAGCTACCTGGCTTACCTCAGAATTGTGAAGTAGAGTTTGGGATTGAGCTCCTTCCTGGTACAGCTCCGGTGTCCTACGCCCTTATAGGATGGTACCGAATGAGCCTGTGGAGCTGAAGGCTCAAATTCAAGAGTTACTAGATCGTGGGTTCATCCACCCTAGTGTGTCTTCGTGGGGAGCACCAGTTCTATTCGTAAAAAAGAAGGATGGATCCATGCATATGTGTATTGACTACTGACAACTGAACAAGTTGACCATCAAGAATAAGTACCCCTTACCGAGAATAGACGATCTGTTTGACCAGTTCCGAGGGACTTCTATTTTCTTCAAGATTGACCTCCGATCAGGATATCATCAGTTGAGGGTTAAGGAGACTGATGTGCACAAGGCAGCATTTAGGACTCGATACAGTCATTACGAGTTCCTGGTGATGCTATTTGGACTGACGAATGCACCAGCAGCTTTTATGGATATGATGAACCGAGTGTTCCAGCCCTATCTGGATGGGTTCTTAGTGGTTTTTATTGATGATATACTGGTGTATTCGAAAATTGAGGATGAACATGATGAACACCTTAGAGTGGTTCTACAGATTTTGCGAGAGAAACAACTATACACCTTGAGTTCTAGTTACATGAAGTAACGTTTTGAGACATGTGGTTTCTACTGAAGGGATTAGATCCGATCCTCGAAATATTGAGGTTGTCTTGAATTAGAAGCAGCCTAAAACTGTATCTGAGATCCGCAGTTTTTTGGGACTGGCAGTATATTATCGACGTTTTGTAGAGGGGTATACTATGTAAGTATACGTATACCTAAAGGTTTCAGTCTCTAAAGTTGAGTTTCTTAATTCTAGCGTTCATGGCATAACATAACTACTTCATGCAAATCACCCAATTTAGCCAGAAGACTTACCGTACGGACTTGGTGCCGGGGAACTCGGGTGCCATGCTTCCAGAACGTATGTATATATATTTCCTAAACCATTTTCGAACCCTATTTTGGAAAATGTTTTGAACCCAAAACCCATGTCGAGTTTTTAAGCCGTGCTCTGATACCAAAATTGTAACACCCAAACCCAGCCCAAACACCATGATCGGATCTGGCATGTCACATGGGAAGATCTTTTTGTAACATCATGTTCTTCAGAAAATTTTTAAAGTCCTTTCTTTGAAAACTTCAAGTTTTAGTTCATTGAAAACTCAATGATCAATTTATGAAGATTTTAATTAGCCCAATTCTTGTGTTTAGGTGACGTTTGAAAACCTTTGACGTTACATTAGAGTAATCTTGAGGTTGTTGTCAAATTTTGTTTATAAAATCGTTGATTAATTTGTGAGAAAAACCTCCACTTGCATTTTTTTTAAAAAAAAAATGTCTTATCAATTAATTTGTAATTAAAACGTCTAAAGTTTAAACCGGGATTAAAGCAAAATAATAGTGGCCTTATTACATAACAAAAATCCCCCAAAAGCAAAAAATGATAAATAAAGAAAAGTCTAATTGGAAAAACAAAACCCGTGCATGGCCACCTCGAGTCCACTCCGGCCCAGTCCGCTGAACTATGAATCACCTGCAAAATGTTTAAGCAGAAAGATTGAGTCATGATGACTCAGTGTGCAATTACCTCACACAAACCATACCGGGCCCAAGCCCTCATATTTCAATCGGCCGCAGCCCAATACACGATAACATATCAGATAAATAATATGATAAACCCAACCCATCCTATTATTCCATCCTCTACACTACGCTCCATATATCTAATCTCAGCACTCCTGTGGGGATTTCTACAATCAAGCCTCCATCCGCTACACTCTGCTTTGGCAGCCATGCTGCTCAAAATCGGTAAAATGTACAATATGTGGCCTAGCCACTGAAGCAATGTGACCAAGTCACCGCACTAAGCCATCAGAATAGTGTGACAAAGTCACTGATATACACTTCCCCTAAACATCATCAACATTTCCCAAATCCCATGCATATGCAACATAGTGAACCGAATATGTCATATAACAGCATACATAGAATGTTTAAATCACATGCATATCCATGCTAACGATAATATTTTTAAAGCATAATATGAGAATAACTAACTTGGTATTTCGATTTTTCCCTCTAAGGGTAACTCAATAGCCATTACCGAGTTCCCGGCTTTCAAACAACACATATACTTTTTATTAATATCAAACAAAAGAAGTGTGGGAATTACACACCTGTAAACACGAAGGACAATACTCTCGATATTGTTGATACTTTTAGAAGAAGAAACAATCGCAATCTGCCTATCCCATGCAGATGTCGATTCCCTACCACAACCCGGCGGAAAGTCTCGTACCGTCGATACTGCACGCTTTTTAAAGTTAGGGGCAGGAACTACAAGTCCAACCCCCTCCTTTACTTGACTGGTATTCGTATCCATGAAAGATCTTGATCAGGGAACTAGGTTAAGGCAAAGAAAAATAGAAAGAATAGGTACCCAAACTGAAGAAGTTCCTTACCTTGATTAACAGAAACTGAATGCTAGAAGGCTAGCCTACGAAACTGATTGAGTCCCTAAATAATCACCATGTTAGAATCGGTTCTCCAATAGATCCAAAGAAGTTGCCTTTCGGCCAAACAAGTCGATAAAGAACCCCTTACCACCCATTCGGCCAACAACCACTTACCAAGATCCTCTTGAAAACAGGCCACACGAAAAAGAGATGTTGGAGATACAGCCCTCTACCAGTGCCCAAGGAAGTGAGTGAAAACTTCGGTTTAACCCAAACTAAGAGAAAAAGGAAGAAGAACGAGAAGAAAATAGAATAAGGGCTCCTTACCGAACCAAGAGATTGACGAGTGGAGAGTCTATAATCGGCTACTAGCAAAATCGATAGAAAGGGTGCCTACACTTGATGCAAAAAGGGGATTCGGCTTCCACTAAAATATGAAATAAAGAAGAGAAGAGAAACAATAAAACCAAAGAATAAGTTTTGGCTATGACATTTACAAGTTTAGGTATGACGAAAAAAAGAAGCGAATGAACTAGGGAGATTCAGCTATGAAGAAACAAGAAGAAGAAATAGGGTAAGGGGTTGCGATTTTGGTAGGAGAAAGAAATGAATGCAAAAGTGGTAGCAAAAATGATAGTTTCAGTTCTATACTACTTCCAAAAAGCAAAAATGGTACACTCTCACCTTATGACCGAATGCACAACAAAACAAATGCCAAACTCAACAAATGGACATTCGGCCCCTCACCTACCAAGCTAAACCGTGCACACACACACACACCACCCCCTTCCCAAATTCAGCCAAACTCTCTCTCTCTCTCTCCAAATCCCACAACTTCCTTCACCTTTCACTCTCCACTGCCCATTAAAAAATGTTGACCGATTCTCACTCCCCCAACTCCTCTCCTCCCTTCATTTCAAATGTGTTGACTAATTTAACCCCCCACACACCAAAGTCCTAGCCGAATCCACCTCTCCTCCATCCTGGCGTCAAAAAGAAATTCCAAAATGCAAGCTGCGCGACTCGAACCTCCACCCTCACTGCTCTCCTGTGGCGTCATCCCCTCCTTGCTTCCTAGGCGTCACTTGCCATTCTTCCACACACTCCACTTATGTCATCAATTACACGCAATTATACATAAGACCTACCTCCCCAAGCTCCCCCCTAAAGCGCCCTAAAACTAAAATTTAACCAAGACTCCAACTCGTACTCGGGCCTTCCTAAGACCCCCAAACACATCTAACAAGTAAGGAAAACAAGCCAAACACACAGTAACATGAAATGCAGAACCCCCTAACTTGGGATGTTATAGTTTTACCCCCTTAATGAAATTTCGGCCTCGAAATTTACCTGATCAAAAGAGGTGAGGGTACTGCTGCCGCATCACATCTTCCAGCTCCCACGTGGCTTCCTCTGCACCGTGATTTCGCCTTAAAACTTTGACCAAAGGAACTGATTTCCTCCCCAGTACCTTAACGTCTCAATCTAATATCTGTACTAGTTCCTCCTCAAAGGATAGGTCTGGTCTTACCTCAATTTCCTCTACCGGCAAATATGAGACGGATCAGAACGGTAACGTCTCAACATCGAGACATGGAACACATCATGCACCTGTCTCAATTCTGGAGGTAACTCAAGCTGATACGCCACTGGTCCCACACGTTTCAATACCCGATAAGGCCCGATAAACCTGGGACTTAGCTTGCCCTTTCGTCCAAACCTCATAACTTTTTTCCACGGTGAAACTTTCAAAAAAAACCCGATCACCCACTGCAAATTCTATTTCCTTACGCTTCAGATCTGTATATGACTCCTGCCTGTTGGATGCTTTCTTCAACCGAGCCCGAATCAGCTTAACCTTCTCCTCTGTCTCTGAAATCAAATCTAGACCCAACAACTATCGCTCACCCAACTCTGTCCAGCAGGTAGGGGTTCGACATTTACAACCATATAGTGCTTCATAGGGTGCCATCTAAATGCTGGATTGGTAACTATTGTTGTATGCAAATTCTGCCAGCGGTAGAAAATCCTCCCAACTACCCTTGAAGTCGATAACACAGCCTCTCAACATGTCTTTCAAGATCTGAATTACCTTCTCAGACTGACCATCAGTCTGTGGATGAAATGCCATGTTGAAATCCACCCAATGCCTGATGCAGCGCCTTCCAAAATCGCGACATAAACCTAGTTTCTCTGTCTGATATGATAGACACCGGTATCCCATGCAACCTCACAATCTCTACCACATACAGCTTAGCCAGCTTCTGTAATGTATAGTCGATATGAACAGGTATGAAATGGGCGAACTTCATCAACCGATCAACAATCACCCATACCGAATCTTTCTTAGTAGGTGTAAGAGGTAGCCCACTAACAAAGTCCATCGTTATCCTCTCCCATTTCCACTGTGGAATCTTCACCGGCTGTAATAACCCCGAAGGCAACTGATGCTCTACTTTCACCTGCTGACATGTCAAGCACTTACCCACAAACTCGGTAATTTCTCGCTTCAAACCAGGCCACCAAAAATTTTCACGCAGATCCCGATACAACTTACTCCCACCAGGATGCATAACGTAAGGGCTACTATGCGCCTCCTGAAGAATCATCTATCTCAACTCAATATCCTTTGGCATGCAGACCGTTTCTCGAAAGCATAATACCCCATCATTATTCAAACTATAATCCTCTGCCCCACCATCCCGAATTTAAAAAAGTCGAGCACTTAACACATCGTCCAATGACTGTTTCTCCTTAATCTGGCTTACCCATGTTGGCTTTACTTGAAGCTCAGCTAATAAACTTCCATCATCATACAAGCTGAGGTGAGCAAACATTGCCCTTAAATCCGATATCACCTTCCGACTTAACGCATCCGCCACTATGTTAGCTTTTCCCGAGTGGTACTCGATCGAACAGTCATAATCCTTCAACAGCTCAATCCACGTTCATTGCCTTAAATTCAACTCCTTCTAGGTAAGGAGATATTTTAGACTCTTATGGTCGGTGTAGATAATGGACTTCTCCCCATACAAGTAGTGTCTCCAGATCTTCAGAGCGAACACTGCTGCAGCTAACTCTAGATCATACGTGGGATAGTTAATTTCATGCGGTCTTAACTGCCGAGACACATACACAACTACCTTCCTTTCTTGCATCAACATACACCCTAGCACTGTGTGTGAAGCATCACAATAAACTACGAACTCTTTCCCCGCCTTAGGCTGAATCAATACCAGAGCCTCCGTCAAGATCCTCTTCAACTTCTCAAAGCTTTCCTGCTACTTATCAGTCCAAACAAAAGGTATCCCCTTCCACAACAACTTAGTTAAGGGTGCCGCAATTAAGGAGAATCCCTCAACAAACCTTCCGTAATACTCGGCCAATCCCAAGAAACTTTGAATTTCTGTTACCGATTTCGACGGCTTCCAGTCCAGAACAGCTTCGATTTTTTGGGGATCCACCCTAATCCCTTCTGCAGAAACAACATGCCCTAAGAAGGGTACTTCCCTCAGCCAGAATTCACACTTGCTGAATTCGGCATACAGCTGCTTCTCTCTTAAAACTTGCAGAACAACCCAAAGATCCGAATCATGCTCCTGTTCTGTTCTTGACTAAACTAGAATATTGTCTATGAACACCACTACAAACCGGTCCAAATGGGGTTAGAATACCGGGTTCATCATATCCATAAATGCAGCTGGTGCATTTGTCAACCTGAACGGCATCACTAAAAACTCGTAGTGACCATAACGAGCTCGAAAAGCCGTTTTATGAATGTCCGCCTCCTTGACCTTAAGCTGATGATAACCTGACCTCAAATCTATCTTTGAGAAAACTGAAGCCCCTTTAAGCTGATCGAACAAATCGTCAATCCTCGACAGCGGGTACTTGTTCTTAATGGTCAACTTATTCAACTGACGATAATCAATGCACATACGCATTGACCCATCTTTCTTCTTCATGGACAACACCAGCGCTCCCCACGGAGATACACTTGGTCGAATAAACCCACGATCCAACAACTCTTAGATCTACGCTTTAAGTTCTACCAGCTCCTTCGGTGCCATCCTATATGGGGCGATGGACATCGGACCGTACCTGGAAGCAGTTCAATTTAAAACTCCACCTCACGATCTGGAGACAACCCCAGAAGCTCTTCAAAAAAGACGTCCACAAATTCCTTCACTATTCTAACCTCCTCTACAGTCACTTCTTTTGCATCCAAAGCACTGATAAAAGCTAGAAATGCCTTGCACCCTTTTCGAACCATCTTAACAGCCCTTAATGCAGAAACCACGTTAGACAAATAGTTCCTTCTTTCTCCTATCACAACCACCTCTTTGTCCTCTAGAGTTCTCAACACAATTCGCTTAGTCGCGCAATCCAAATTAGCATGATGTTTAACAAGCCAATCCATGCCTAAGATAAGGTCAAACTCGCCAAATGGTAATTTCATCAAGTCTGCTGGAAATACTACTCCCTGAATTTTTAAAGGCACATCCCTAAACATCTTGTTCACTACCATGGAGTGTCCTAAAGGGCTAACCACAATCATTTCTCTAGCAGCAATTTCAGATTCTAAACTTAAAGTCTCAGATACAGTACAAACAACATAAGAATGGGTCAATCTAATATTAATCAAGGCAAGAAACGGCTTATCAACTATAAGGAACGTACCAGTTATGACGTCCGGTGCGTTGCCATCCTCTTGCCGTCGAGCTGCATAGACTAAACCCAACTGTCTTGCATCTGTACTACCCGCACCCCTGCCCGATGTTCCACAACTGCGACCAAAACCATTTCCCCCTCTGATCGGACCATGACCCCTCAGCGGCTGTTGTCCACCTCTTCCCTGCTGTACATAACCCTGGCTTACCGACCGTGCCCCAGCTAACTCTTGCAGACAATTCCTAAATGATCCCTCGCTCCACACTTAAAGCATCCCTTATCTTTCCCCCAACACTCTCCCAAATGTGACTTCCCACACTGAGCACACTGTCGAGACTGACCCACAACAACCGACATCGCAACTCGACCTGGCCCATCAAACCTAGGCCTCTTCTGAAAGCTCCCAGCTGATCTCGACGGCCCAAGACTCCTCTTATTTTACCTCTATCCTTATCCCTGTTTTGCCTCTACATCCGCTTCACCTCTTCGGCTATCTTAGCTTTTTCAACCAGGATGGCCAAATCCCTCTCCCGCTGCAGAGCTATCAATACCCTTAACTCATCTCACAGCCCATCTTCGAACCACACGCAATGCTCATAATCAGTCGCAACTATCCCTCGGGCGTAACGGCTCAATCGCAAAAATTTTGCTTCATACTCAGCCACGGATTTACCCCATTGCACCAGATTCAGGAATGCTTTCCTTTGAGCATCCACATAGCTTGCCCCAACAAATTTCCCCTGAAATGTCATCTTGAAGAAATCCCAATTAACACGATCCGCTGGAGTACCCTCTCTTACCGTGAGCCACCGCTGATATGCCTCATCTCGGAGAAGAGACACCGCTCTTTCAATTTTTCCTCTATCGTGCAGTCTAGATTATCCATAATCCGCTCGACTGTCTCCAGCCAATATTCAGCTACATTTAGGGCCACACCCGAGATACCCCTAAACATTTCAGCTCCGTTTGCTCGAAGTTGTTCGAGAATAGACTTTCGAGATACTGTCCCAGTGTTTGCCCCAGCAACTCGCTCCAGCACACGCAACATCGCCTGAGACAAAGCATCATCTCCACCAGTTCTATCTTGGGATCCCACCTCTGCCATGGGTGATGCTGGCGCTTCATCCTCGGGCTCATGTCTTGCTTCCGAGAATTCAGCCTCAGCACCCTGACCCCTACCATGGCTGCGTACACCATATCCACACCCTCAAGCACTCATGTGTATCGTATCGTCTTAATCTGATTACAAATTTTATGAATCAACATTTCTTTCCACTGTTTATTAACGAGTAGTCTTATGAGAGTAGAGTTATAAGTAGTTTTCCGCAAATCATACGTATACCTAAAGGTTTCAGTTTCTAAAGTTGAGTTTCTTAATTCTAGCATTCATGGCAGAACATAACTACTTCATGCAAATCTCTCAATTTAGCCAGAAGACTTACCGTACGAAGTTGGTACCGGGGAACTCGGGTGCCATGCTTCCAGAATGTATGTATATATATTTCCTAAACCATTTTCGAACCCTATTTTGGAAAACATTTTGAACCCAAAACCCATGCCAAGTTTTTAAACCGTGCTCTGATACAAAAAATGTAACACCCAAACCCAACCCAAACACCATGACCAGATCTGGCATGTCACATGGAAAGATCTTTTTGTCACATCGTGTTCTTCAGAAAATTTTTAAAGTCCTTTCTTTGAAAACTTCAAGTTTTAGTTCATTGAAAACTCAATGATCAATTTATGAAGATTTTAATTAGCCCAATTCTTGTATTTAGGTGACATTTGAAAACCTTTGATGTTACATTAGAGTAATCTTGAGGTTTGTTGTCAAATTTTGTTTATAAAATCGTTGATTAATTTGTGAGAAAAACCTCCACTTGCATTTTTTTAAAAAAAAAAACATCTTATCGATTAACTTGTAATTAAAACGTCTAAAGTTCAAACCGGGATTAAAGCAAAATAATAGTGGCCTTATTACATAACAAAAATCCCTCAAAAGTAGAAAATGATAAATAAAGAAAAGTTTAGTTGGAAAAAAAACCAGTGCATACCCACCTCGAGTCCACTCCGGCCCAGTCCGCTGAACTATGAATCACCTGCAAAATGTTTAAGCAGAAAGAGTGAGTCATGATGACTCAGTATGCAATTACCTCACATAAACCATACTGGGCCCAAGCCCTCACATTTCAATCGGCCGCAGCCCAATACACGATAACATATCAGATAAATAATATGATAAACCTAACCCATCCTATTATTCCATCCTCTACACTCCGCTCCATATATCCAACCTCAACATTCCTGTGGGGATTTCTATAAACAACCCTCCATCCGCTACACTCCGCTTTGGTAGCCATGCTGACAGTCATGCTGTTCAAAGCCGATAAAATGTGACAGAGTCACTGATAAACAATATGTGGCCTAGCCACTGAAGCAATGTGACCAAGTCACCGATAAGCATATATGGCACTGAGCCATCAGAATAGTGTGACAAAGTCACCGATATACACTTCCCCTTAACATCATCAACATTTCCCAAATCCCATGCATATGCAACATAGTGAACTGAATATGTCATATAACAGCATACATAGAATGTTTAAATCACAATCATATCCATGCTAACGATAATATTTTTAAAGCATAATATGAGAATAACTAACCTGGTATTTCAATTTTACCCTCCAAGGGTAACTTAATAGCCATTACTGAGTTCCCGACTTTCAAACAACACATATACTTTTTATTAATATCAAACAAAAGAAGGTGTGGGAATTACACACCTGTAAACGTGAAGGACAATACTCTCGATATTGTCGATCCTTTTAGAAGAAGAAACAATCGCAATCTGCCTATGCCAAGCAGATGTCGGTTCCCTACCACAACCCGGTGAAAAGTCTCGTACCGCCGATACTGCACGCTTTTTAATGTTAGGGGCAGGAACTACAAGTCCAACCCCCTCCTTTACTTGACTGGTATTTGTATCCATGAAAGATCTTGATCAAGGAACTAGGTTAAGGCAAAGAAAAACAAAAAGAATAGGTACCCAAACCGAAGAAGTTCCTTACCTTGATTAATAGAAACCGAATACTAGAAGGCTGGCCTACGAAACCGATTGAGTCCCTAAACAATCACCATGTTAGAATCGGTTCTCCAATAGATCAAAATAAGTGGCTTTCGGCCAAACAAGTCGATAAAGAAACCCTTAACACCCATTTGGCCAACAACCACTTACCAAGATCTTTTTGAAAACAAGCCATACGAAAAAGAGATGTTGGAGATACCGCCCTCTACAATCGGTCAGTGCCCAAGGAAGTGAGTCAAAACTTCGGTTTAACCCAAACCAAGAGAAAAAGAAAGAAGAATAAGAAGAAAAGAGAATAAAGACTCCTTACCGAACCAAGAGATTGACGAGTGGAGAGTCTATAATCGGCTACCTGCAAAATCGATAGAAAGGGTGCCTACACTTGATACAAAAAGAGGATTAGGCTCCACTAAAATATGAAATAAAGAAGAGAAGAGAAACAATAAAACCAAAGAATAAGTTTTGGCTATGATATTTACAAGTTCGGGTATGAAGAAAAAAAGAAGCAAATGAACTAGGAAGATTCGACTATGAAGAAACAAGAAGAACAAATGGGGTAAGGGGTTGCGATTTTGGTAGGAGAAAGAAATGAATGCAAAAGTTGTATCAAAAATGATAGTTTCGGTTCTATACTATGTCCAAAACACTTTGAGTGAAAATGGCACACTCTCACCCTATGACCAAATGCACAACAAAACAAATGCCAAACTCAACAAATGGACATTCGGCCCCCCACCCACCAAGCTAAATCGTGCACACACACACCACCCCCTTTCCAAATTCGGCCAAACTCTCTCTCTCTCCACAAATCCCACAACTTCCTCCACCTTTCTCTCTCCACTGCCCATTCAAAAATGTTGACCGATTTTCACTCCCCTAACTCCTCTCCTCCCTTCATTTCAAATGTGTTGACTCATTCAACCCCCCACACACCAAAGTCCTAGCCGAATCCACCTCTCCTCTATCCTGGCATCAAAAAGAAATTCCAAAATGCAAACTGCGCGACTCAAACCTCCACCCTCACTTCTCTTCTGTGGCGTCATCTTCCCCTTGCTTCCTAGGCGCCACTTGCTACTCTTCCACACACTCCACTTGTGTCATCAATTACAAGCAATTATACATAAGACCTACCTCCCCATGCTTCCCCCTAAAGCGCCCTAAAACTAAAATTTAACCAAGACTCCAACTCGAACCCGGGCCTTCTTAAGACCCTCAAACACATCCAACAAGCAAGCAAAACAAGCCAAACACACAGTAACATGAAATGTAGAACCCCCTAACTTGGGATGTTACAAGCTGCTTAAGGACTACGACTGTACGATTGAATACCATCCTGGTAAGGCCAATGTGGTGGTCGACGCGCTAAGCCGTAGGGCTATGACTGATCTGAGGGCAATGTTTTTCACCTCAGTTTTTTTGTTAATGGTAGTATATTGGCTGAACTTCAAGTAAAACCGACGTGGATTGAGCAAATTAAGAGTAAACAGATGGAGAATGAGTTGTTGGGTCTTTATTTCCAATAGGTTGGGAGTGAGAATACCGAGGACTTTGAACAGAATAGAGAAGGGGTGCTCTATTTCCATGGGAGAATCTGTATACCAAAAGATACTAAATTGAGGCAGTCTATACTGAGAGAGGTGCATAGTAGCCCTTATCCTATGCATCTTGGCGAAAAGAAGATGTACCGAGACCTTCATGAGTTATACTGGTGGCCAGGTCTTAAATGAGAGGTTACTGAATTTGTGGCCAAGTGTTTGACATGCCAGCAGGTTAAGGTTGAGCATCAGTCACCTTCAAGATTGTTGCAGCCAGTCAAGATTCTACTTTGGAAATGGGAGCGTGTAATTATGGACTTCGTTAGTAGGTTACCCCTCACACCCACTAAGAAGGATTCTGTATGAGGCATCGTGGATCAATTGACCAAATCTGCCCACTTCATACCGGTTCGTGCCGACTACTCTCTGTAGAAGCTGGCTAAATTGTAAGTGTCTGAGATAGTGAGATTGCATGGGGTGCCGGTTTCAATAATATCTGATAGGGATCCCTGCTTTACGTCTCGGTTCTTGAAAAAGCTACATGAAGCTCTGGGTACAAGGTTGGACTTTAGTACTGCGTTCCATCCTCAAATAGATGGTCAATTTGAGAGGGTGATTTAGATACTGGAGGATATGTTGAGAAGTTGCATGATTAATTTCTGAGGCATTTGGGAGGATTACCTGCCGCTAGCAGAGTTTACTTATAACAACACCTATCAGTCTTGCATTCTGATGGCACCTTACGAGGCACTATATGGTCGTAGGTGTCGCACACCTTCATGTTGGACTGAGTTGGGCGAGCGACAGGTTCTGGGCCCTGAACTAGTTTCTAATACCGAGGACAAAGTTAGATTGATTTGAGACCGACTAAAAGTGGCATCAGACAGACAAAAGTCCTATGCGGATTTAAAGTGTCGGGAGATTGAGTATTCTGTGGGAGACTTCATTTTTCTCAAGGTCTTACCATGGAAAAAGGTACTGAGGTTTAAACGTAAGGGCAAGTTGACCCTAGGTTTACTGGGCCTTACCGCATACTAAAACGTGTGGGATTGGTTGCCTACCAGTTGGAGTTACCTCCAGAGTTAGAATAGATTCACGACGTATTCCACGTCTCTATGTTGAGGCGCTACCGCTTTGATCCCACGCATATTGTTCCTGTTGAGGAGATCGAGGTTAGGCCAGATCTGACCTTTGTGGAGGAGCCAGTCTAGATATTGGATCGTGATGTAAAGGTTCTAAGAAGAAAGTCCATCTGACTAGTTAAGGTTCTATAGTGTAATCATAGCATTGAGGAGGCTACGTGGGAGCCTGTAGATGCGATACGTCAGCAGTATCCTCATCTGTTCTAATCAGGTAAAATTTTGATACCGAAATTTTCTTTTCGAGGGTAGAGTTGTAATGCCCCAAAATTCTCTTACATACTTATTTTTGTATGTTTGGACCACAATGTCTATCTGCTTCAATGGTTATGTGTTCTGGGTTTGTGTGAGAGGTCCCAAGTTCAAGCCTTAGCTTGAGCAAATTTTTGTTTTTAAATGAATAAACCCCTATATCTGATCAGTAAGCTTATAATTAAATGTTGGTACAATATGTCAGAATGGGCCTGCTGGTCTGGTGGCTAAGGTGTGAGTTGGCGTGTGGGAGGTCTAGAGTTCAAGTCCCTATGCTAGCATGGGGGATATATTTTTTCTGGTGTTGCCGTGGAGAGCTTGAGCAAAACTGAAATACCGAAGTGGTAGAGGTGTAGTGAGAAGTGAGTAAAGAAAATTAAGGGATTTTAGATAGAGAGAGTGTGTGGTGGATGGTTTTATGGTTGTTTGAGTTGTAGTGAGGGAGTGTGGGAGTAGATTAAGGGATTGAGGGGTTATCTAATTTAGCTCAGATTTTTTTCTCTCTTTTTGAAAATTTGTGGGATTGAGGGGTTATCTAATTTAGCTCAGATTTTTTTCTCTCTTATTGAAAATTTGTTTTCTCTCTCCCCAATTCCAAATTCTAATTTGTTTTCCAGTTTCATCTTGCACATTGTCGAAATTCTCTGTTCTGCCTCTTTAGTCTTGTTTTCCTTTTTCCTTCACGCTTGTAAAAATTCTCCTCGAATCCTCCCTTTTCTTTTTCTTTTTCCGTTTTATTGTTATTATCGTTCCCTTTTGCAACAAAAATTATGCTGGTGTGGTTTCGGTAAGTAATTCTTACCCTTCTCTCGTATTTTTATGTCGTTTGAGTGGGGATCTAAAGTTTTTTCTGAAATTGATATTTTAGGCGAAGGTCTTGGAGCAGTAAGTTCATTCTTGGATTGAGAAGTGGTTACAAAGGTCCTCTGTCGGTGATAAGTCAAGCTTTGGGTAATTCCTTAACAATGAATTCGTTCGTTTTAAATCTTTAAATGGCTAAATCGAGGATGTGTACAATGATTTTTGGGCTTTGGTGCTCTTGGGAGTGCTTACACGTTAGAAGTAATACAGGTGTGTAACCACAACACTGAAAATGGAAATCGATGAAAAGCTGAAAAACGTGAGAAGTTGACGCCACACAGGCGTGCGGCCGCCCGTGTGGTAGGCAGTGTGATCGAACACGGGCATGTGATCGTCGAGCTTGGCCATGTGCGATTCATAGGCCAGGCCGAATTGGGTTGTATGGGCCCCATACAGCTGAACCACACGGGGCGTGTGAGATTATTGGGCCACGCCGTGTGATTCACACGGCCAAGGCCATTTTAGGCTGTGTGGGCCCACTTGGGCATGCAACATAGGCCTGTGGGCTCATTTTCACTGTTTGACTGCTAAGTTTGCACGGGTCACCCGAGTCAATTACCATCATAGTGTCTCTTTGGTAGGTCCTCAAGACCTAAAGCAGGCTCAAAAATGGGGTCGGGACAAAACCGAAACACATACAGAAATTCTCAAAAATTTAAAACTTTTCTAAGTTTGAGCTTACACGCATGCAGTAAGGCATCAGTGTGCCTCCCACGGCTGCTAGACACACCCGTGGTTGAAACTGACTTTCCTTCCACGACCACTAAGCACGCCCGTATACATTGGCCGTGGTCGATCCTATCAAAAATCACACGGCTACAAGGCACGTCCATGTGCCAAGGCCGTGTACTCTTATGCTAGCTACTGACTTAGTCCCACGGTCACTAGGCACGCCGGTGTGCCACAACCGTGTGGCAAAATAGGCCATTTGCAAGGACAAAATGCCACCCACATGGGTTTTACCTACAAGCAAATTCATTAAGACATTTCATACCTATTTGGCAACCAAGAACATACCAAAATAACCATCCAAATTACAAGACTAAAACTCATCTCATCTCAAGCATAATTCATTCATTTGCTTAACCAAAACTGTAACATCCTAGATTAGGGGTTTTGCGTTTGGAGCATAACTCAAGTGTTAGTAGGCTTTAAGTATGGTTGAGCATGTTTTAAGGGTTTTGAGAATCCAAGGATGTAGGAGGAAGTCTTGGAAAAGTATTGGAATTTTATTTTTAAAGGAGAAGTTAGGTGAAGGAGGCCTTAAGGAAAATTTTTAGGAGTTTATGGACATGAAAATGGGCTTGTGCATTCTTGCTTAATTTTATGAAATAGCATGTCTATTGTGATATGAATGTGTTATGTGAATTCTAGAAACCTTGGAAATGTAAGGAAAGTGCATTTTTAGAAATGTTGGAAATGAAAGGAAATGTCTTGGAAATGTAAGGAAATGTCCTAGAAATGCATAGAAATGATTTAGAAATGAACATTTTTGGAAACCCGGAAATGATTTGGAAATGATTCAAAAGTGGAAAGTGAACATTTTTGGAAACCTGGAAATGTATGGAAACATTAAGTTCAAAAGAGGAAAATGAACATTTTTGGAAACTAGGAAATGTAAGGAAATGATTTAGAAATGACTCGAAAGAGGAAAGTGAACATTCTGGAAACTTGGAAATGTAAGGAAATGTTAAGTTTACAGAGCGAACGAAAATTTTGGAAACTTAGAAATGACCTAGAAATGACGAGTTTTAAGGTTTAAAAGGGGAAATTAAGGCAAGGTGGCCTTAAAAGAAAAAGTTTGTGAAATTTGACACACAAACAGGCTTGGAAAAGTGGCCTGGAGATGCCACTTAGGGCCTATGGAAATGGCGCCATATGCAAGAAGAATGGGCCTGGGTTCGAGTCACTTGGGAAGCAAATAAAGAAGGTTTTATTTTTGCTTCCAGAAGACTGAGGTGGACGGCACATACTTCTAGAAAAGAGGTGTTTTATTTTCATAAATATTCGATTAAAAAGGTGATAAATAAAGGATTTTTAAATTGGATTATTTTGAAGAGATAAATGTTGGATTAAACTCTTTTATTTATCATATTAAAAAAATAAAGTTATCAGATAGAGGAGTGGTGGCCAAGTAAGGGACTCCTTAGGTGATAATTTTGCCTATAAAAAAAGGAAGGAAGGAGGGCTACTCATCAATTTGTTTCTTTTCTCTGCTCTGTAGAAAATTCCTAGCTCTTTCCCCTCTCTGCCGAATTTTCTTCTTCTCTTTTCTTCTTCTTTTCTCTTCTCTTGTCAAGCGAAACCTCTTTGATTCATGTTTAAGTCTCCATAGCCGAATCTCTCGTGGCTTCAATCAAGGGTGCAAGTCATTTGTGGTGATAAGGTAAGAATAATGGATTCTTGTTGTTTATTCTCTTTCAACCAAGATTTGGGAACTGATTCTTTTGGTTGTCTTTTGGCCGAATATTAAAGGAGGAATTCGGGATTTCGGATCTAAGGATTTAAGGTAAGAAAAGCATGGTTTAGGCCAAAGGCCAATTGATTTAAGATTATTAAGTGATATGGAAATCGGATCTAACATATGGGTGTAGGGATTTCAACATCTCCATAGCCAAGGGTTACTTTTCTGGGATTTGAAATCACAAGGTATGTGTTTAAGATATTCGGCCAAGGCTATTTTAAATATTTAGATTTATTATCGAAGTCGAAAATTAACTTTTGTGGAGTATTATAGTGTTTAGGCGAATTCACAAGGAGGAATACAAAGATCCAGGCACTTGATTCTTAAAATCAATTCGATTACAAGGTAAGTAATACAAATCCTAGTTGTATTTGGAAAAGTGGCGAATGGTCTTTTAAAGTGATTAACTTATGTAGGATTTGAGATCTAAATCGTGGTCGATTCTCTTCGGGATTTCAAGGAACCTATTAAGCGAATCGGTGTGTACCCATACTAACCTTGAGACGTTATATGGCAATTATTAATTATATGAATATGCATAAGAATGTGAATGTGGCTATGTGCCCTAATGTGGTACAAAAGGTACTCAGTGCACGTTTCCTACTACGATAGGATTATGAATATGTTATATTCTTAACATGTGAATAGTAATATGAATGAGAAAAATAAGTATGTTGTGCATGATAAATATGTGGGGCATTTGGGCTATATGTGAAAGGGGAAGAAGGTGTTGACTTGGTCTCACCAGCGGAATATGGTGACTACGGTCACATAATTTGAACATGGTAACCGGTTACACTATCCGAATTTGGTAACCGGTTACATTATCGAACATAGTGTCTATTGACACAATTATCCGAGTGGCTATGCCACGATATTTTATGGGCGATGAGCACGCGATCATTGCAATGATTGCCTCGATGGTGTGTAGCGGATGGAGGGTTGACTTAGTAGTCCCCATGGTGTGATTGGCGTGTACGGGTGGTGTGTAGCGGATGGACAAATAGGCTTGGGTTTGGGTTGCATCATTTAATTGTATATGAATATGAACTTGATATGAACTTGTATGCCTGATTTGTTGAATGTTAGTATTGTGTGCATATTGAATCTATTGATTCACCCCTTTGTGGGACCATTTTTCAGGTAATGAGCAATAATGGACCGGGTCGGCAGGAGCTAAAGGTGGCCATGCATAGTAAGGAAAAACTTTTATTATTTGGGACTATTATTTTTATTAAGTACTTCAATTTTATTTTTTTTTTGGTTTTTGATTGATGTAATAAGGCCATAAGGCCCAAGTTGAATTTCTTTACTTCTGTTTATTCTTACTTTATAATGTTACGCATTATTTTTAATTAAGTTCAATTATATTTATTTTAATAATAATAAACCTTAAATTGTTTTTTTTTCATAGCTAAATGATTTCTAAGTAAAATAAATGGGTTTTTAATCTAAGCCCAACCCAAAACGAGATTTTCCTGAAAATACACAAATTTTCTCTAAGAGACAAAGGATTTTGCAACCGGTTTACTTAAGGAACATACGAGATCCGGTTCTGGGCTCGTGGGCGGGTGTGGGGTGTTTGATTTGGTATCGAGCCCGATTTCAAACCCTCGACCTAGGGGTTTAAGGCCCAAAACGTTTTCAAAGCGAGCCCAAATGAGTTTTATGAAAATATTTTTGAAATAAGCGTGTTTACGGCATGGCACCTAAGTCTCAGACCATGATCCACGGTAAGTACCCCTAACTATTTGGGTGATTATGTGAATTATATTATGAACTTTAGAAGGGTAGAAAAGGCATGGAACGTAGAATAGTATGATAGGAATTTGAACCCTAGGACTAGACTACTCAAACACACAGAACCTATAAGACTTAATGAACTTAACCAACCTATGGCTAAGTCACTAAGTTAGGGTGTGGTAACCCCTGTACGCATGTCTAGGATTGGATCCGGAAGAGCCTGGTATTTAAGTAGTCCTAGTGACTCACCTCCTCTTCGTAGGAATCCTACCTGGTGCGTAGCTTTGGTTCACCCTAACTCAGAGGGCTCAGTGGTGTGGCAACCTCTGTACGCATGTCTAGGAACGGTTTTGGTGAGAGCTTGGTATTTAAGCAGTCCGCGTGACTCACCTCCTCTCCACTCGAATCCTGCCTGGTGCGTAGCTTTGGTTCACCCTGACCAAAGAGGGCTCGGTCATAGGCTAAACATAATGACTAAAACCCGAAAGGGAACTAGCCATGTTTTAAAAAAAAAAAAAAGAAAACAAAACAACAAACCCTAGTTTTAAAATTCTTATGATTTTTCTTTTAATTTTGGTGAAAACTATCCTTACAACATTTTTTTTTCTTCCGAAAAATTCCTGATTTGTGAAAATTACAAAAATGTCCTTAGTGGTGAAATTACCAAAATGCCCTTGGTTTGTAAAATGTTCAACTACCCAACAGTTTTACCAAAATTTCATAAACATTCAAAAACCCTAATTTGCAAAATATCAAAAATACCTTGATTTTAGAAAAAATTACAAAATTGCCCCTAACTTACAAAATTACCAAAATAACCCTGATTTCTAAAATTTTTGCAACATCACTATTTTGGAAAGTACAATTCTCAAAAAGAACCCTCAAAGTTTTGCAACTTTTGAAATATCCCTGATTTACTAGATTTTACAAATTTACCCCGATTTGTGAAAAATTACCAAAATACCCCCGAATTTCAAAATTTTTCCAAAATACCCGAGAATTTAAAATTACCAAAATACTTTTTGACGAAATCACCACGGAACTTTTCTTTTGAAAAATTACGAAAATACCCCTGTAGGACAAATTACGAAAATACCCCTGGGTATTGGAAAAAACAACAACGATGAAAACTACAACATTTCTCTGAATGAACGAAAGTTCATAATTGATTGATGGATGTATGAATGAAAAGAGCGTGTGTGCATGTGAATACGAAAGAACCACTCCTAAAATTCTTTTCATAAAACTTCGTCGCGGGTAATCAAGTGAAACAAAGATTAATTCATAAAAATTCTTAATCAGATCACGACGTTAGAAATGAGTTCTAGGGGACGTGGTCGTCGTGGATGGGATAAGAGGAGTCTTGGACCGTCAGAATCGTCTAAGAGTCTTCAGAAAAGACCGAAGGTTGAGAATTCTGCTCGTGTTTTTAAGCCAACTACTAAAAATCCGGACCGTCCGTGTGCTCAGTGTGGAAGGTATCATGTTGGCGAGTGTTGGAACCGAGATCGGGAATGTTTTAGATGTAAGTCTAAGGCTCATTTGGTTAAGAATTGCCCTCAGGCAATGAAGGTTTGTGGTTTAAACCATGGAGGAAATGGTCATGGAACACCCGAAGAGAGTCTTTGAAGGTTCGGATGTGAGACAACCAAGGATATGATAGCGGTTAAGTTCCTTGTTTTTGGAGTACTATTTATTGTTTTAGAGATAGTTCATTCTTGTGTTAAAAGTGAACTGTTTGAAACTTTGGATGTGAACTTAGAGACTGTGCCTAGGAAGTATGATAGTTTTATAAAATCAGAGTACGCAGAAGTAGCGTAGTGGATGTATGATCGTTCGTTAGTAAGTAATTTCGAGGACGAAATTATTTTTAAGCAGGGTAGAACTGTAACATCCTAGATTAGGGGTTATGTGTTTGGAGCATAACTCAAGTGTTAGTAGGCTTTAAGTATGGTTGAGCATGTTTTAAGGGTTTTGAGAATCCAAGGATGTAGGAAGAAGTCTTGGAAAATTATTGGAATTTTATTTTTAAAGGAGAAGTTAGGTGAAGGAGGCCTTAAGGAAAATTTTTAGGAGTTTATGGACATGAAAATGGGCTTGTGCATTCTTGCTTAATTTTATGAAATAGCATGTCTATTGTGATATGAATGTGTTATGTGAATTCTAGAAACCTTGGAAATGTAAGGAAAGTGCATTTTTAGAAATGTTGGAAATGAAAGGAAATGTCTTGGAAATGTAAGGAAATGTCCCAGAAATGCATAGAAATGATTTAGAAATGAACATTTTTGAAACAGGAAATGATTTGGAAATGATTCAAAAGTGGAAAGTGAACATTTTTGGAAACACTGAAATGTATGGAAATGTTAAGTTCAAAAGAGAAAAATGAACATTTTTGGAAACTAGGAAATGTAAGGAAATGATTTAGAAATGACTCAAAAGAGGAAAGTGAACATTTCTGGAAACTTGGAAATGTAAGGAAATGTTAAGTTCTGAGAGCCGAACGAAATTTTTGGAAACTTAGAAATGACCTAGAAATGACGAGTTATAAGGTTTAAAAAGGGAAATTAAGGCAAGGTGGCCTTAAAAGAAAAAGTTTGTGAAATTTGACACACAAACAGGCTTGGAAAAGTGGCCTGGAGATGCCACTTAGGGCCTATGGAAATGGAGCCATATGCAAGAAGAATGGGCCTCGGTTCGAGTCACTTGGGAAGCAAATAAAGGAGGTTTTATTTTTGCTTCGGAGTAAGACTAGATCAAGTGGACGGCACATGCTTCTAGAAAGGAGGTGTTTTATTTTCATAAATATTCGATTAAAAAGGTGATAAATAAAGGATTTTTAAATTGGATTATTTTGAAGAGATAAATGTTGGATTAAACTCTTTTATTTATCATATTAAAAAGATAAAGTTATCAGATAGAGGAGTGGTGGCCAAGTAAGGGACTCCTTAGCTGATAATTTTGCCTATAAAAGGAAGGAAGGAGGGCTACTCATCAGTTTGTTTCTTTCTTTGCTCTGTAGAAAATTCCTAGCTCTTTCCTCTCTGCGAATTTTTTCTTCTTCTCTTTCTTCTTCTTTTCTCTTCTCTTTGTCAAGCGAAACCTCTTTGATTCATGTTTAAGTCTCCATAGCTGAATCTCTGTGGCTTCAATCAAAGGGTGCCGTCATTGTGGTGATAAGGTAAGAATAATGGATTCTTGTTGTTTATTCTCTTTCAACCAAGATTTGGGAACTGATTCTTTTGGTTGTCTTTTGGCGAATATTAAAGGAGGAATTTGGGATTTCAGATCTAAGGATTTAAGGTAAGAAAAGCATGGTTTAGGCCAAAGGCCAATTGATTTAAGATTATTAAGTGATATGGAAATCAGATCTAACATATGGGTGTAGGGATTTCAACATCTCCATAGCCAAGGGTTACTTTTCGGGATTTGAAATCACAAGGTATGTGTTTAAGATATTCGGCCAAGGCTATTTTAAATATTTAGATTTATTATCAGAAGCCGAAAATTAACATGTGGAGTATTATAGTGTTTAGTAAAATTCACAAGGGAGGAATACAAAGATCCGGCACTTGATTCTTAAAATCAATTCAGTTACAAGTTAAGTAATACAAATCCTAGTTGTATTTGGAAAAGTGGTCGAATGGTCTTTTAAAGTGATTAACTTATGTAGGATTTGAGATCTAAATCGTGGTCGATTCTCTTGAGATTTCAAGGAACCTATTAAGCGAATCAGTGTGTACCCATACTAACCTTGAGACGTTATATGGCAATTATTAATTATATGAATATGCATAAGAATGTGAATGTGGCTATGTGCCCTAATGTGGTACAAAAGGTACTGAGCACGTTTCCTACTTACGATAGGATTATGAATATGTTATATTCTTAACATGTGAATAGTAATATGAATGAGAAAAATAAGTATGTTGTGCATGATAAATATATGGGGCATTTCGGGCTATATGTGAAAGGGAAGAAGGTGTTGACTTCGGTCTCACTAACGGAATATGGTGACTACGGTCACATAATTTGAACATGGTAACCGGTTACACTCTCGAATTTGGTAACCGGTTACATTATTCGAACATGGTGTCTATTGACACAATTATCTGAGTGGCTATGCCACGATATTATATGGGCGATGAGCACGTCGATCGCGCAAATGATCGCTTCGATGGTGTGTAGCGGATGGAGGGTTGACTTAGCGGTCCCCACGGTGTGGACCGGCAAATGCGGGTGGTGTGTAGCGGATGGACAAATAGGCTTGGGTTTAGGTTGCATCATTTAATTGTATATGAATATGAACTTGATATGAACTTGTATGCCCGATTTGTTGAATGTTAGTATTGTGTGCACATTGAGTCTGTTGACTCACCCCTTTGTGGGACCATTTTTGAGTAATGAGCAATAATGGACCGGGTCGGCAGGGAGCTAAAGGTGGCCATGCATAGCAAGGAAAAACTTTTATTATTTGGGATTATTATTTTTATTAAGTACTTCAATTTTATTTTTTTGGTTTTGATTGATGTAATAAGGCCATAAGGCCCAAGTTGAATTTCTTTACTTCTATTTATTCTTACTTTATAATGTTACGCATTACTTTTAATTAAGTTCAATTATATTTATTTTAATAATAATAAACCTTAAATTGTTTTTTTTTCATAGCTAAATGATTTCTAAGTAAAATAAATGGGTTTTTAATCTAAGCCCAACCCAAAACGAGATTTTCCTGAAAATACACAAATTTTCTTTAAGAGACAAAGGATTTTGCAACCGGTTTACTTAAGGAACATACTAGATCTGGTTCAGGCTCGTGGGTCGGGTGTGGGGTGTTTCAAAAACTTGACCTTTTCATGAATCAACTAACCATGCCAAAAACATACTTCACACATATCACATTCATTTAAGCAAATTCTCAATTCATAACTAGCCAAATCACATGGCAAAGTTCATATAACGAACTTATATCAAATACTAGCCTATACATGCCATATCTAGCTATATACATTTCCAAAATGTACCAAAACGAGTTTAGTAGTGTGATGACGATCATTGACGGTCTCGAGCCTTCAGTAGCTTTGACGACCTATAAAACAGAGAAAACACACACACAGAGTAAGCTTTCCAAAAGCTTAATAAGTCATAATACAAACAAACTTAGCATGCAAAGCATATAAGCTTATAGAAACATTGGCAATATTCATACTCATAGCAAATTTCTCACATACATGCTTTGGTCCATATTCTAGGCCATAATTGCCACATTCACCAATTCAAGAATCATATATATATACATAGCTTATTCATAACCATTCTTGTAACTCATTCACATTCTCATATTCACTCTTACATTATTCAAATCAAAATCACATAGGTTCTTACCTTTTCATACACACTTAGTGTACATAATACACGTACCTATAACGGATTTACAATTTTCATAGCCATTCGTATCACAGACGTGCCCGTTGAACCAATAGGAATCTAATAGGATACTCAGAAAGCTCGGACTAGTAGTACAATGCCAATGTCTTAGACGAGGTCTTATATGCATTCAGATATCGATGCCACTGTCCCAGACAGGGTCTTACACAAATCAATACGATGCCGATGTTCCAGACATGGTTTTACACGTAAAGATAATATCGATGCCAATGTCCCAGACGTGGTCTTACACGTAAAGATAATATCGATGCCAATGTCCCAGACGTGGTCTTACATGAAATGTCAAATCAATGCCAACGTCTCAGACGAGATCTCACATGATAAAACAGAACAGATACCTATGTCATGACATAGCTAATCCTATCTATTCCTAGGTTCGTACGGGACTTCTCGGACATTGTCACTAAGTAATCCTTATCTCAGAATTCATGAACAGATCATATAATAAGTATTCATCGATAACAATAGTCATAAGAACATACATAATTCCAAAAGAATACGTTTATTTGCATAATGACTTACCTCAGATTCGATTTAACGGAAATGGAAATGGCTACTCGGTTCCTTTCGCTTTCCCGTGATATAAGTCCATTTTCTTCGGTTCTTGATCTATACATATTCAAAATTAACCCTTTTATTCACTAATTCATTCAATTCAATGCAAGGACACACATTTAGGGCTATTTACAAATTAACCCTCACATTTGCATAATTCTTAAAACATCAAATTCACAAAATCATCACACATCCACGCTTAGCCGAATGCATATATAAATCATACAAGCCCATATTTTCCATCAAATTTGTAATTTAGCCCTTCAAATTACTATTTTCTCAATTTAGCCCTAATTAGCTAAATTCATCAAAAATTCAAGAACAAAGTATGTTCATCAAGCTCAAATCTTTCATTTAACAACTAAACTCATCACAAAGCTCAACATATCATCAATGACATATCTCACAAAAATAATTAATATACAAAATTGAAACATGGGCTGTGTAGCTCTCAAAGCAATGATTGCAAAAACATAGAAATTATCAAAAACGAATCACAAACTAACCTTGAATCAAACCAAAACCATGGCCGAACCCTTGCTTGTGTTTATCCTTTCTTTCTTTTATGAATTCAGCAAAGAGATGAAAAGAATAAGGCCACTTACACATGTTTTCTTTTTATTATAATAATATAACTTATAAAATAAATATAATATAATTTTAACTTATAAAATAATAAATAAAAGCATAATATAAATTTGCATGTTGTCGTCCACTATAAGTAGAAAGGGGCTATTTGCCTTTTAAGGACTTTACAATAATAAAGCTACATCAATTTGGTCACTAATCAAAAGAAAAACCACTTTTAAACTTTATGCGATTTAGTCCTTTTATCAAATTAAGCACACAGATGGACAAATTAACATACAAAACTTTACCACATGCTTAACCACTTGTCAAAGACACAAAAAATATTATTAAAATATTATACAGACTCAGATTTGTGGTCCCAAAACCACTATTCCTACTAGGGTATAAACCGAATTGTTACAATTCTCCCCCTTAGGGATTTTCGTCCTCGAAAATCTCACCGTTAAACAGATTCAGATATTGCTGTCTTATTGAATCTTCAAGCTCCCACGTAGCCTCTTCTATTCCGTGTCGATTCCATAGTACTTTCACTTACGAAATTTTCTTATTTCTCAACTCTTTCACTTCACGAGCTAAGATACGGATCGGTTCCTCTTTATATGTCATATCTGATCAGATTTCAGTTTCAGATGGAGCAATCACATGTGACGGTTCGGATCGATATGTACGGAGCATCGAAACATGAAATACATTGTGTATCTTTTATAGCTCAGAGGGCAACCTTAATCTATATGCAATAGGCCCAACTTGTTCAATGATCTCATACGGTCTGATGAACCTCGGACTTAACTTGCTTTTACGTCTGAATCGAAGTACTTTCTTCCATAGAGACACTTTCAAAAATACGTTGTCACCGATCTCAAATTCTATATCTTTTTGTTTCAAATCTGCATAAGACTTCTAATGGTCAGATGCTGCTTCCAAACAATCTCGGATCAGTTTCACTTTTTGTTCTGATTCTTTGATCAAATTGACCCCGTGAAGCTTATTTTCACTGAGTTCGGTCCAATACAGAGGTGTACGACATTTACGTTCGTACAAAGCTTCATAAGGTGCCATTTTGATACTTGACTGAAAACTGTTATTGTATGCAAATTCAATCAATGGAAGATACTGTTCCCACGTACCGTTAAACTCAAGTATACAACATCTTAACATATCTTCGAGAATCTGAATGATCCGCTCGGATTGACCATCTGTTTGCGAATGAAAAGCTGTACTGAAATGTAGTTTTGTGCCTAAAGCTTCTTGCAATTTCTTCCAGAACCTCGACGTAAACCTCGGATCCCTATCTGACACAATGGTTAGCGGCACCCCGTGCAATCTAACAATCTCAGAAATATAAAGTTCAGCTAATCTATCAAGTGAATAGTCAGATCTTACCGAAATAAAATGGGCAGATTTCGTCAATCGGTCAACTATGACCCAAATCATATCTTTCTTTCTCGGAGTCTGTGGCAAACCAGAAACAAAATCCATTATCACTCTATCCCGTTTCCATTCAGGAATCAGAATTGGCTGTAGCAAACCAAATGGAACTTGATGTTCGGTTTTCACTTGTTGACAGATTAAGCATTTCGAAACAAAGTCAGAAATGTCTCGTTTCATACCAGACCACCAATAGTGTTGCTTCAGTTCATGGTACATCTTTGTACTTTCCAGATGAACAGATAGACGACTGTTATGTGTTTCACTTAAAATCAGCTAAATCAACTCCAGATTTCTCAGAACACATATACGACCTCTGAAACTCAAGCAATCATCAACAACCCAAAATTCAGATTTAGAATTCGAATCACACAGAACTCGTTTCAATAATAACTCATTATCAGATTTCTGAGCATCACATATCTGCTGTATAAAAAATGGTTTCGCTTTTAACTCATCTAACACAGAACTATCATAAGACAAATCTAACTGAGTATTCAAATCACATAGTGCAAACAATGATTTTCTATTCAACGCATCAGTAACAGCGTTCGCTTTACCCTGATGATAATCTATCATGAGCTCATAATCTTTTAACAGCTCTAACCATCTTCTTTGACGCAGGTTCAAATCTTTCTGAGTCATCAGATATTTCAGACTTTTATGATCTAAAAACACATGACATTTCTCACCTTACAGATAATGGCGCCAAAGCTTAAGTGCAAACACAATCGCAGCTAGCTCAAGGTCGTGTGTCGGATAATTCTTTTCATGAGGCTTCAATTGTCTCGAGGCATAAGCTACAACTTTGCCTTCCTGCATCAAAACACATCCCAGACCATTTAACGAAGCATCACTGTATATAACAAATTCTTTACCTTATTCTGGCTGTACTAAACTGGAGCTTCTATTAGCAGAGTTTTCAACTGATCAAAACTTTTCTGGCATTTATCTGACCATTCAAATCTAACATCTTTCTGAAGTAATCTAGTCATCGGAGTAGCTGTCACTGAAAATCCTTTTACAAATCGACGATAATAACCAGCTAAACCTAGAAAACTACAGACCAGATACATTTCTCAGAGGTTTCCAATCCAGAATAGCAAAAATCTTACTCGGATCCACTCGGATTCCAGAAGCTGACACAATATGTCCTAGAAAACTATCCTCGTGTAACCAAAATTCACACTTGCTAAATTTCGCGTACAATTGCTTTTCTCTCAAAGTTTGCAACACAATTTTTAAATGTTCAGCATGCTGATTTTCATCACGTGAATAAATCATGATGTCATCTATGAACACCACAACAAATTGATCTAAGTACAGTCTGAAAATTCTGTTCATTAGATCCATAAAAACAGCAGGAGCATTGGTTAGTGCAAATGGCATAACTAAAAATCATAATGCCCGTACCTCGTTCTGAAAGCAGTCTTCAGAATGCCTGAATCTTTAACTCTCAACTGGTAGTATCCCAATCTCAGATCAATCTTAGAAAATACAGTAGCTCTTTTTAACTGATCAAATAATTCGTCTATTCAGGGGAACGAATATTTATTCTTTATTGTCACTTTATTCAACTGACGGTAAACAATACAAATCCTCATCGTGCCATCTTTCTTTTTCACAAACAGAACAGGAGCACCCCAAGGCGAGAAACTCGGTCTAGCGAACCCTCTATCAATCAACTCTTGTAACTGTGACTTTAACTCTTTCAACTCTGTTGGTCTATACGGAGCTATCGAAATAGGTGTAGTACCAGGCAACATTTCAATACCAAACTCAACTTCACGAATTGGAGGCAAACCCAGTAACTCTTCAGGGAACACATTAGAATACTCACATACAACAGGCACGGATTCAAATTTCTTTTCAGATGCTTTCGAATCAATCACATAAGCAAAATATGCCTCATAACCCTTTTTCACATAACTTTGAGCTTTCAAAACAGATATCACAGTAGGCAATCCATTCAAATCATTAGACTCAACTCGTACAATCTCATCATTTGGACATCTCAAATCAATAGTCTTTCTTTTACAATTTACAACAGCATCATGCAAAGTTAACCAGTCCATACCCAGAATGATATCGAACTCATCAAATGGCAAAAGCATCATATCAGCAGGGAAATAGATATCTCGAAATATTAACGGATAGTTCTTGCATACTTCGTCAACCAAGACACTTTTTCCTAAGGGGTTCGACACTTTTATAGAAAACTCAGTAGACTCTACGGGCAAAGTCTTACTGAATACTAAACTCATGCATACATACGAATGCATAGAACTAGGGTCTATCAATGCAATCATAGAAGTATCATAAAGTATAAAAGTACCCGTTATAACATCTGGTGATGAAGCTTCCTTACGAGCTCGAATAGCATACGCTCTGGCAGATGCTCTGGCTTCAGATCTTGCAATAGTGTCTCTCATAGTTCTCTGACTACCATTGACGTTTCTTACATTCTTCGAAGGTCTTCCTCTCACAGGTGCGTTATTCGATCTCAGATTCTGAACAGTTTCTAGCTTAACTGACTCAGGGCAATCACGGATAAAATGATCAAGTGATCCACATCTGAAGCAAGCTCTGTCATTTAATCTATAGCTTCCCGGATGCCTTTTCCCACAATGTTTACATTCAGGTCTCTCGGATCGAACATTACCAACGCTGGCCACTGAAGTTGCTGGAGTTTTGGAACTCATTTGCGATCTAGCTCGATTTCTTTTCGAATGTCCCACATTATCTCTGAAATGACTTTGATCATATCTGAATCTTTTCAGAGCAGACTGAAATGATTTGCTTGGAAATCTCTTTCACATATCTCGGGCTTCAAACTCAGCTTTTCTTTTATCTTTCCCGAGTGCCTCAGCTTTGCACGCTCGATCAACGAGCACAACGAACTCTTTAATTTCTAATATCCCGATTAGCAAACAGATATCTTCATTAAGGCCATCTTTGAATCTTTTGCATATTATTGCCTCAGAAGATACACATTCCCGAGCATATTGACTCAATCTTACAAATTCTCGTTCATATTTCGAAACAGTCATTCGGCCCTATTTTAGTTCTAGAAATTCCTTTCATTTCTGATCGACCAATCTCTCACTGATATATTTCTTCTGGAATTCACTTTGAAAGAAGTCTCATGTAACTCGCTCTTTCGGAACAATAGAAATCAAAGTTTTCCACCATTGATAAGCTGCATCTCGGAGTAATGACACAATGCACTTTATGCATTCTTCCGGAGTCAAAGACATTTCATCGAATACTGGAATAGCATTTTCTAACCAGAACACGACCTTTTCAGCATTATCATCATTAGTATCCTGAAACTCTTATGCCTCATACTTACGGATTTTGTCAACAGGAGGTTTGTTTAACAAGTTCAGATTCATAGTCGGAGGCATAGCAGATGTCTGAGGGTGATTAATAGGGGGTGGGGTTGCATAACAGTCAGGTTATTCTGTATGAATTGAGTGAACCATTCGCTCATCATCTGGAAGAAAGCTTGTTTAGCTTCTCCCTCATGACCACTCGTAGCCGGTCTCGAATCAAAGGGCGCTGTCCCTTGCTCGGGAGCAGGCGCATTACTTTCTACATTGTCAGCTACGGCTCTTTCGGGATCCATTACTATGCGAAAATCACATTTTACACGTCAGGATTCATCACACTATCACAGTTTAGATATATGGCATGTATAGCTAGACTCTGACACGTTACGTTAGTCTAAGAATTGACTAAACCGTAGCTCTGATACCAACCAAATGTAACACCCCTATCCCGTGTCCGTCGTCGGATTAGGGTTAAGAATGTTCCCTGACAGATCAAAAACTAAATTAGACATTTCATCAAGTATCTCATCAATTACCATCATAGTGTCCCTTCAGTAGGTCCTCGAGACCTAAAGCATGCTCAAAAATGGGGTCGGGACAAAACAAGAACACATACAAAAATTCTCAGAAATTTAAAACTTTTCTAAGTTTCAGGGCTTACACGTCCGTGTGGGCAGACCGTGTGCCTCCCACGGCTGCTAGACAAACCCGTGTGTCCTCCCCGTGGTCGAAACTGACTTTACTTCCACGGCCACTAAGCACGTCCGTGTTTTCTGGCCGTGGTTGATCCTGTCAAAAATCACACGGCTACTAGGCACCTCCGTGTGCCAAGGCCGTGTACTCTTATGCTAGCTACTGACTTAGCCCCACGGTCAATAGGCACGCCCGTGTGCCACAACCGTGTGGCAAAATAGGCCATTTGCAAGGCAAAAATGCCACCCACATAGGTCTTACCTAGAAGCAAATTCATTAAGACATCTCATGCTTATTTGGCAACAAGAACATACCAAAATAACCATCCAAATTACAAGACTAAAACTCATCTCATCACAAGCATAATTCATTCATTTGCTTAACCAAAACTTGACCATTTCATGAATCAACTAACCATGCCAAAAACATACTTCACACATATCACATTCATTCAAGCAAATTCTCAATTCATAACTAGCCAAATCACATGGCAAAGTTCATATAACAAACTTATATCAAATACTAGCCTATACATGCCATATCTAGCTATATACATTTCCAAAATGTACCAAAATGAGTTTAGTAGTGTGATGGCGATCCTTGACGGTCCCGAGACTTTAGTAGCTTTGACGACCTACAAAACAGAGAAAACACACACACAGAGTAAGCTTTCCAAAAGCTTAGTAAGTCATAATACAAACAAGCTTAGCATGTAAAGCATATAAGCTTATAGAAACATTGGCAATATTCATACTCATAGCAAATTTCTCACATATATGCTTTGGTCCATATTCTAGGCCATAATTGCCACATTCATCAATTCAAGAATCATAAATATATACATAGCTTTTTCATAACCACTCTTGTAACACATTCATATCTCATATTCACTCTTACATTATTTAAATCAAAATCACATAGGTACTTACCTTTTTTATACACACTTAGTGTACAAAATGCACGTACCTGTAACGGATTTACAATTTTCATAGCCATTCGTATCTCAGACTTGCCCGTTGAACCAATAGGAATCTAATACGATACTCAAAAAGCTCAGAATAGTAGTACAATGCCAACGTCCCAGGCGAGGTCTTATATGCACTCAGATATCGATGCCACTGTCCCAGACAGGGTCTTACACAAATCAATACAATGCCGATGTCCCAGACATGGTCTTACACGTAAAGATAATATCGATGCCAATGTTCCAGATGTGGTCTTACACGTAAAGATAATACCGATGCCAACATCTCAGATGTGGTCTTACATGAAATCTCAAATCAATGCCAATGTCCCAGACGAGGTCTTACATGATAAAACAGAACAGATACCTATGTCATGACATAGCTAATCCTATCTATTCCTAAGTTCGTACGGGACTTCTCAAACATTGTTACTAAGTAATCCTTATCTCGGAATTCATGAACAGATCATATAATAAGTATTCATCGATAACAATAGTCATAAGAACATACATAATTCCATATGAATACGTTTATTTGCATAATGACTTACCTCGGATTCGATTTAACGAAAATGGAAATGGCTACTCGGTTACTTTCGCTTTCCCGCGATCCAAGTCTGTTTTCTTTGGTTCTTGATCTATACATATTTAAAATTAACCATTTTATTCACTAATTCATTCAATTCAATCCAAGGACACACATTTAGGGCTATTTACAAATTAACCCTCACATTTGCACAATTCTTAAAACATCAAATTCACAAAATCATCACACATCCAAGCTTAGCCGAATGCATATATAAATCATACAAGCCCATATTTTCCATCAAATTTGCAATTTAGCCCTTCAAATTACTATTTTCTCAATTTAGCCCTAATTAGTTAAATTCATCAAAAATTCAAGAACAAAGTATGTTCATCTAGCTCAAATCTTTCATTTAACAACTAAACTCATCACAAAGCTCAACATATCATCAATGGCATATCTCACAAACATCATTAATACACAAAATTGAAACATGGGCTTTGTAGCTCTCAAAGCAACGATTGCAAAAACGTAGAAATTATCAAAAACAAATCGCAAACTAACCTTGAATCAAACCAAAACCATGGCCGAACCCTTGCTTTTGTTTATCTTTTCTTTCTTTTATGAATTCAGAAAAGAGATGATAAGAATAAGGCCACTTACACATGTTTTCTTTTTATTATAATAATATAACTTATAAAATAAATTAATATAAATTTAACTTATAAAATAACATATAAAAGCATAATATAAATTTGCATGTTGCCGTCCACTATAAGTAGAAAGGGGCTATTTGCCTTTTAAGGACTTTACAATAATAAAGCCACATCAATTTGGTCACTAATCAAAAGAAAAGCCACTTTTAAACTTTATGTGATTTAGTCCTTTTATCAAATTAAGCACACAGATGGACGAATTAACATACGAAACTTTACCACATGCTTAACCACTTATCAAAGACACAGAAAATAATATTAAAATATTATACAAACTCGAATTTGTGGTCCCAAAAAACCACTGTTCCGACTATGGTATAAACCGGACTGTTACAGTAAAGGCTGGTTTGGTAGGATTTTGATGTGATCTGGCTCGAGAATGTCAAGTCGGTTCACTTGTTTGCCTGGTCGTCGGTGAGGAGAATGTTCGAGTTGTCGAAAAGGGTTTAATTTTAATTATGGTAGCAGAAGTTTTAACAAAGTGGTTTGGATAGGTTGAGGATGGATAGGTTCGGTTTAACAACGAAAAGATAGAAAAGATAGAAAGTGGATACGAAAGGTAGAACTTAAGTGTCACGAACGATTCGATACTATAGTGAGTATTTCCTTGGGACTTACATGGATTAAGGTGAAAGATGGAAATACGTGGATGGACGAACGCCACATCAAGGTTGGTGATAAGTTCGGAAAGAGTTCGGGTTGACGTCACTAACACGCTAGATAAGTCAATCGAGACTCACATGAAATATGAGAGGGAGAACCTCACAAGAACAATAGTTCATTCAATAAAATGGCAAAAGTCCTTTACAAATGAAATTAACAAACTATTTATACTACTAGCTAGATAGCCGAATGGACAAGTTCACTAACTTAATAGCTAAGGAAATTCGGCTAAAAGGTGTTGGAATAATCTAGAAAATGTTCTTTAATTTGCTTAGTCTATATTCGGCTGATTGGAACTCCATTGCACAGCTTCATGACTAAGGAAATCAACTTGCATGAACTTGGAGTCTTTGAGAAGTGCAATGCACTAGTCTAGGTTCGGCCAAGGGGCTTTATGAACTCATTTAATTTCAACTCTTAGCTGAATAGATATGACTATTAAAATCGGTCTTAAACAACAATTTGAGGTGTAAACACTCATCTTTGAAAAGTCTCCTTAATGTGAAAGCTTATAGCCGAATAGTCTCTAGTGTGAACAGCTAGTGTGGACGGCTTGATGGTGTCATTGGGGAGGTGGACGACCAGCTTGGGAAAGGGAATGGGCAGCTACTCCTTGGCCAAATAGTTACCTTGGGGAACCAATAATCAACTCACTATTCATTAAAGAGAGCCATGCATGAACCGTCCCATGCATTGAACCAAACCCGTGCATGTACCTTGCTTAAATGCACCTTCATGCATTCGACCAACCTACAAAAGGAATGAATCAAATTAAATTGAGCCATATTCGGCTGAACCATGCATTAATATAATTTAAACACACTAATTAACATATAAATTAATTTAAGACAACTTTAATACTAACTTAACATAACTTACTAAATTCGGCTTTGACTAAGACATAATAAAAACATGTAATAACTCAAAACATATTTATGAGCTGTAAAGATATTAATTAAATTAATTAAATACTGAATTTATTCAATCATTAACGTAAATGAGCTAAAAGCAATTAAAAACGAGCTCAATGAGCCGAATTGATCTCATGTGAGCTGACTCGAGCTAGATAGAGCTCGGGGAGCTGAATTCAAGCTGAAATTGGCTTGCCTTAAGGTGTGTAGAATCCTTCAATTGCTAGCACGAGCTGGTTTTGAAGTCAATTCGCATGATCTCGTACATTCCTTACTCGAATTGGAACAGTCCTCGATCGTTCTCACATTATTCCCCCCTTCTTCAACATGACTTGTCCTCAAGTGGAGTCGATTGTTCTCTTCGAAACTTACGTTCTTATTCGGCTCGCTAGAGACAAACGGGGTGAATGGCCTTTCAAAAACCTGTCCAGATAGAATCTCCATAATCGACAATAAATTAGTAGTCAATCCAAAAAGTACGAAGAAATTATCATCTAACTGATTCGAACACGTATAACGCATACATCCAGGCGGTTTTGACAAATCATCATCGAGGAAAATCTTACCAAATAAAAGTTTCAAAAGAGAGGTGGACACAGTTAGTTTAATTTTTTCATTGTTCAAGGAAATAAGATTTTTCACCACAATTCAATAAACACATATTTTCATCACAAACAGGTAAATAGAAAAATCCTTTTGAGTCATGATCTCGCTCAATGAAACCTTGTAATGGATGTTGGATGATTGGCTCACCAACAATTGCATCAACATCTTCAACAAAGTGTAATACCTTTTCAAAATTCAATTCAGGATCGTAGCTATCAACTCGAGTTGAATAGAGCAGTTTAGGGATTAGATAAATTTTACCTTGCTTACCGATAGAGATGAAAAGATGAGGATCGGTTTTACCCCTTTCAAGTAGCACAAACCTTCTCTCCTTGGGAATGTAGTGTAGTCGAATCTCCTTGCTTGAACTAACTTGAAATGAAGGAAAAACACAAAGACTTCAAGCATACTGATTAGTCAAAACTCATTTCACTTTTTCACTCGTCTCTCTTTTATCTTTTTTTTCTTCTTCTCCACTCATGTTTTTCTCACAATTTTTTTCTTTTCTCTCGATCTTCTTTCTTTCCTTTTGAACCTTTATTCTTTTCCTTTTCTCACAATTGTTCCAAGGAACATTTCAATCTTTGTTGATCTTCCAACACTTGTTTTGGCAATAGAGGTGCCAAAGTGATGTTTTTACCATTGTGTTTGAAGGTGTATTGGTTGGTGAATCTGTCATGTTTGACTCACTGGTCAAACTGCCATGGTCTTCCAAGCAGTAAGTGGCCCGCATGCATGGGCACTACCTCACATAGAACCTCATCATGGTACTTTTCGATTGAAAATGAAATTAAGGCTTGTTTGGTCACCTTTAATTCAACACCTTCTTTGAGCCATTGCAACTTGTATGGACTCGGGTGTGTGATAGTTGGCAAAGCAAGTTTTTCCACCATGAGTGTACTTGAAACATTCGTACAACTTCCACCATCGATAACAATGCTGCAAACCTTTCCTTGGACATGACGATAGGTATGGAACAAGTTTTCTCGTTGTGGTTCACTTATGAAGCTTTGCTTACTAAGGATTCTTTTTATGACGAGCATCTCGCCTTCAACCGCATATTCTAACTCGTCTTCGTCATCGAAGGGGTTTTCGACATCATCTTCATTCTTTTCTACTTCTTCCTCCGACTCGATTTCACCGTTGGGTCTAGTTACCATTATACTTTGATTTGGGAATTGGTTCGCAATATGGCCTCTACCGAGACACTTGAAGCACTTTATGTCCCTTGATCGATTTTGGACACTATCAACAGCCTTGCCTTTACTGGATTCGGTCACAGGCTTAGTAGACTTCATCGGCAGCACTGATGCTTTTGCTTGACTTACCGAAGGAGTCTTATTCGCACCTTGGCTCTATTTGGACATGTTTGAAGTGGAGTAACCCCGGGTAGAACCTTTCTTCTTGAGTTGCTTCTCAAATTAAATAGCATATGGACCATATCCACAATCTCCATGTAGTGTTGCAACTCCACTACATTGGCTATTTCACGGTTTAATCCAGCCAAAAATTGAGCAATAGTCGCCTCGCGGTCTTCTTGCACGTCCGCTCGAATCATGGTGACTTCCATTTCCTTGTAATAATCTTCAACGCTTTTAGATCCTTAGGAGAGGTTTTGGAGCTTTTGGTAAAGCTCTCGGTGGTAGTACGAAGGAATAAACCTCCGGAGCATCACCTCTTTCATCTCGGCCTAAGTGCTAATAGGACGCTCACCATTTCATCTCTAGCTCGTTGTGAGTTGGTACCACTAAATCATAGCGTAGTCAAAAAATTCTATGGCAGCCAACTTAACTTTCTTGGCCTCGGAATAATTGTGACACTCGAACAAAAGTTTGTTCTTCTTCCCCCACTCGAGATAGGCTTCGGGATCCGATCGACCTTGGAACCGGGGAATTGTCAACTTGATGCTTTTGAAGTCATCGTCGAACCTTTCTCGATCTCGTTGGCGTTGTTTTCTCCTTCGATCACTTACGTTCAAACCTTGATCACTTTCGGGCTCATTTGATCCGGACAAGTCGTTGTTTTAGACTCGTTGCCTCCCTCAATGTCTTGGTGGACTTATGGGAGTCCTTTCACGTCGGTCTCTTCCTTCCACACGATCAATTCGATCTTCCATAGGCTTTAGCCTTCAATTCAACAACCATTCTACTTCTTGTAGCATGGCTTGCAAGTTTAAGTCTAGCATATTCCAAACTGGTTGCCTTTTGTTCCTGTCCGCCATGTTTATATTAGGACTTCTTGACATGAAATATAGATCCTCACCACAAAAACCTCACTAATCACTCGAAAAGAAAAATAAATAATTTCATTCACTCTCGTGTTTGCTCTTGTTTTAAAGGCTTTTTCTACACTCGGTTGTACTCACACGCTCTTGCCTTTTACCACTCGACCTCTTTCCTACAATTTCGTATTTCATCTCAAATAGACTTATTTGGTTGCTCAGGGTCGGTTTCAAAGGGGTTGCAAAGGATAAAGCGTATCGGGTGTAGGGTAGGGTGAACAAAAGAAAATTCGGGTATGTGTGGCATTTGGGAAGATGAAATGATGGTAGAATGAGAAAATAGATGATCGGGAATAGAAAGGAAATGAATACACAAACTTTCAATACTTCACCTTTTTTTTTTATACTCTTTTTTTATACTTCAATTTTTTTTTTCAATTTCAATATGCTGAATACAAGACAATTTCGAATACAACTTGAAATTTTTTTTAATTCAAATTTTTTTTATTTCACGAACCTACTCCAGGCTTGATACAAATGTCGGCACTCCTTGTTTGCAAGCTCTGATACCAAATGATGTGATTCGACTCGAGAATGTCGAGTCGATTCACTTGTTTGCCCAATCGTCGACGAAGAGAATGTTCGAGTTTTCGAAGAGGGTTAAATTTTAATTATGGTAGCGGAAGTTTTAACAAAGTGGTTTTGATAGGTTGAGGATGGATAGGTTCGGTTTAACAACGAAAAGATAGATAAGATAGAAGGTGGATACTAAAGTTAGAACTTAAGCATCAAGAACGATTCGATACTATAGCGAGTATTGCCCCGAGAATTATATAGCTTAAAGTGAAAGATAGAAATAGGTGGATGGACCTCGACCCGTTACTTAACAAAGTAGGAACCGAAGGTATATTTAGATGGACGAATGCCACACCAAGGTTGGTGATAAGTTCGGAAAGAGTTCGGGTTGACGCCACTAGCACGCTAGATAAGTCAATCGAGACTCATACGAAATATGAGAGGGAGAACCTCACAAGAACAATAGTTTATTCAATAAAATGGCAAAAGTCCTTTACAAATGAAATTAACAAACTATTTATACTACTAGCTAGATAGCCGAATGGACAAGTTCACTAACTTAATAGCTAAGGAAATTTGGCTAGAAGTGTAACAACCTAGTTTAGACCCTAGTCTGAATAGTAGTTTCGGGACCACAAATCTGAGGTTAGAAAAATATTTTAATATTATTTTTTATGTTTATAATATGTGATTGAGCATGTGTGAAAATTTGGTGTGAAAATTTTATCATTTGTGTGTCGAATTAAGAAAAAGGACTTAATCGCATAAAATGAAAAAGTTGTGTGTTAATTGTTAAAGTGCTTAATTTTCATGGCTTTTTAAATGAGGGGTCCTTATGTTTTAAATGGACCATTAATGTTTTGAATGGACATAAATGGGTTTATAATAGGTGAATTTAGAATGTTTTAATCAAAGGTAAAATGGTAAAACAAGCATAAATGTATAATAAATAAAACAAAAGCATTAACATCTTTAATTTCTCTTCATCTCAATCGAATAACAAAAGAAAATAAAGACAAGGGAGAGCTTTGGGTTTCGGCACACTTGAGATCTTGATTGAGGTACGAAATTTGTTCGGTTTTTGATAATTTCTACGTTTTTGTGATCGTTGCTTAGTGTATTATCAAACCCATGCTTTAATTTTAGAAATTGATGGTGATTTTGAGATATTCCATTGATGAATATGTGACTTTGTGTTGTTAGTTGGTGGAATATGAAAGCTTGGTGTTGGGTTAACATAGTTTGTATTTGAATTTTTGATGAAATTGAGGAATTTGGACTAAATTGTGAAAATATTATTTTGAGGGACTAAAATGTAAAATAAATGAAATATATGGGCTTGTATAAGCACGAGGAAAATTTGGCTAAGCTTATGTGAATAGAAATTGTGTATTTTATGATTTGATGAATCAGGGACTAAAGTGTCGAAATGTGAAAATGTGAGGCAATTTTGTAAAATGCTCTAAATATGTGTATTTGGACTAAATTGAAAGAATTGGTGATTGAATAAGTTAAATTTGAATATTTATAGATCAAGAAAAGAGAAATTCGAATCGAGATCGAGGCAAAGACAAAATACTCGACTGATCGGCTAGTTTCAGTATTTTGATGTCCGAGGTAAGTTCGGATATAATACTAGCTGTTAAATTATGTCTATGTGATGAAAATTGAATGAATGTATAGTTATTGAATTAGAAATGTTATATATGAGATTGAGAAATGTGGCACTAAGTGTGCGTAATTGAAATCGAGACAGAGTTGAATACAACTGTGTGTGAGAAGTAATGGAAGCTTCGGCTTTACTGATTGGCACTGTGTGTGTGATACCGAATTGAGTTCGGTTTTATATTGAGGCACTAAGTGTGTGATATAATTTAAGCTTCGTCTATGGATTGGGCACTAAATGTGTGATTGAATCAAAGAGATAAAGGAGATTGATCGAAATGTGGTATCGAGCATTGAATGGCAGGGTTGTTTGTAAACTAGGTGTTGGCAAAGGTATGTATGAAACCTATGTGGTTGGTAAATTTGAAAGTAGATGAATGGATGATTATGTGAGTATTGGATATAATTGAGCTTGTGTATTTTGTTAAATTATCTATTTGATGGTTTAAATTGTAGATTGGTTTGATTCAATGAATTAACTATATTATATTACGAACTTACTAAGCTTTAAAGCTTACTGTGTGATGTGTTTCTCTATTTTACAGTGTCAGTAAAGCTAGCTCGAATCTAAAGATCATTAGCATCTCTATCACACTATCGGCTATCTATTTTGGTACTTTTGAAAGATGTTCATATTTGGTATATGGCATACATAGTCTAGTAAATATGGTACATTTTGAGGTGTTGGACCTTGCCATGTGATATGGCTTGGAAGTTGAATGTTGTTGGTGTAACATCCTGGAAATTAGGGGTTCTGCATTTTATGTTTCTGTGTGTTTGGCTTGTTATGCTTGCTATTTGGATGTGTTTGGGGGTTTTGGGAAGGCTCGGGTTCAAGCCAAAGCCTTGGTTAAATTTTTATTTTAGGGCACTTTAGGGGGGAGAGCGCTTATAGAGGTAGGCTTTATGAATGTTTGTGTATGGTCGATTACACAAAGAGGAGTGTGGAAGAGTGGCAAGTGACGCCTTAGGGAGCAAGGGGGATGACGCCACAAAGGTAGCAGAGAGGGTGAAGGTTTGAATCCCATAAGCCTCATTATGGAGCTTTATTTTTGGCGCTAGGGTGGAGAGAAAGTGGGTTCGGCAGGGACTCTTCAAGGATGATGGTTGAATGGGTCAATGTAGTCAAATGGATGGGCAAGAGTGCTTGATGGAATTTGAATTGGTCAAACCAATTCAAATGGGTGTTGGAGAGTGAAAGTAGGAGCAAATCAAGGGATTTGGTGAAGGTGGGCAGTGTTGGCCGAATGTTGGAGAGTGGGGAGGGGAATTTCGGCTATGTGTTGTTGAGGCTAGGGAGTGACAGCAATGGGTGTGTGTGTTGCAAAATTGAAAGTTCGGAAGAGTGTGTGTCGAACCTCCCTTATGTTTTAGTGTTCTTCTTTTGACATTTTAGGCTTTCATCTTCAGTCATTTCGGTTCTTCTGTGTTGCACGGTTCCTACTATTTTCTTTGAGCATTCTTTCCTTTTCTCTCTTTCTTCCACTTGTTTTCTTTTAAGTTCCATTCTTCTAGCCGAAATCACTAGCTACCATTTTTCCTTTTCGTTTTATCTTTCTCTAGTACACTGTGTTGTCGAACCCTCTTCTACTCCCTAACTCTCTCTTTTCCCATCTCTTGCTATTTGTTTCTTCTTCATAGCCGAACCTCCCTGGTAGCCGATTGGAATTGTTTCTCTTCTGAGTGAGTGCCATAGCCGAATCTTGTTCTCCATCTTTACTTCTTCTTTTCTCTTTTCTATTCATTTATTTTGCAAGCCGAATCTCTTCTTGTGTCAACTGAATTCATTCTTTCGTATTTGCTTATAGCGGAATGCTTGTAGTTTCAAATGGGACATTTTGGTGACCATTGAATCCATCTTAGTAGTTCGAATCATCTGTAGCCACAGGGTGTTAGTAAGTTCTTCACTCTTTTCCTTTCAGTCTTTGCTGCTCATAGCCGAAGTGGCTGTTTCTCTAAATGTTAGATTACGACTAATCTCTTTTTCCTTCTTCTTCCATCATGACACAACCGAGTCTGTCCTTGGGTGGTTCTCCATCGATTAAGGTCGAATACCATTGAGATCAAGCAAACTTTCATCTTTGGTCATTAATCTGTCGAGCTTCGAGAAGTGGTGGCCGAATCTGTGTGTGCGATTCCTCATCAACTAAGGTAAGGAGGTTTTCTCTAGTTCGTTATGATTAGCCTTTCTTTGTTATTCGTTGTCATAACCTAACATCTTTGTAGGATAATCGTTGTTTTTGTTATAGTACTTTATTGATCAAGATTCTTTCATGGATGCAAGTGCCAAGTTTAAAAGACGTGCTGTGTCGGTGATTCGAGACTTTCTACCGTGGTGTGGTAGAGAGCCGACGTCTGCCTGGGATAGGCAAATAGCGGTTGTTTCTCCTAGTGAGAGTGTCGACGTAGAGAGTCTAGTTTTACGCGTAATCAGGTGTGTACTGCTCACACTTTGCTTTATTAATTCATGTTAATAATTGTGCTGGCTGAAAGCCGAAACAACTGTTTAGATAGTCGAGATACCCTCGTGGGTAAGGTTGGAGACACTGGGTAAGTTCTGCTATGATGATACCTTCGAATTATTGTATGTATGAATTAATTATATGTTGTACATTGAAAGTGTGTTGCATTCATCTCAGTATGATGTTATGTTACATAGGCTTTGGGAGATGATTGAAAGAGGGAAGAGTGATTTAGTGACTTCTGTCATAGTGGTCTGAGACCACAATGGTTTGGAACCACGTATACATATGATTATCAGTGACTTGTCTCAGTGGTCTGGGACCACAGTAGGTTGGCCCCATGTATACTTATCAGAGATCGTCATAGTGGTCTAGGACCACTGCATTTATATATATTCTGTGACTCTGTCACAAGTGGTCTGGGACCACAGTGGCTTACTGCCACGGGTGTTTGGCTGATTCTAGTGACTCTAGAGGATGGAAAACTAGGTTGGGCTGGGTTGTATTGTATACATGATTAATATGTTGTATTGTGTAGGTTAAGGCCCAATGGGTATCTGTGGGCTCAAGGCCCAGATTGCGTTATAAGGGGATTTACACACTGAGTCGCGATGACTCACCCCTCTGCTAAATTTTGCAGGTAACCACTAGATCGCGGGTTGGAGCTGGGGTGGACTTCGAGGTGGCCATGTGTTGTTATTATCATAAACTTTCAGTTCTTCTTTAACGTTACTTTTTATTTTGGGATTTTGTTGTGTAATAAGGCCACTATAACTTTAACTTGGGTTTTTGCTTTAATTCAATTAGCACATGTTTTATGAACTGTCAAAAATGGAGTTTTCTAAAATACAAATATAAATCATCATTTTCCTTAAAAGGTGTTAACAAAAGATGACATGCGATTAACTAAGTGACTCGGGAATTTTTCTTAAAACCCTGAATACTACTTTCGAAACATCATATTTTGGAACACCCCTAGCTTTCAGCTTTCATAATACAAACTTGTTTTTAATTGTTAAGGTTACTCATAAAATCTTTGTAAGGAAGCCTTAAAGCTGAACCTGTGTTTTCAAAATTGCGTTTTCTTTAAAACTCCAAAGTTCTCTTAATCAACCTTTCCATGCGACCTACCAGCTCCGGTCGTAACGTTTAGGCCGGGTTTGGGGTGTTACAGTTGGTATGATATAGTGAGATTGGAATTGGTATATTTCATGCTTGGATTAGTTGATGAGAATGGTGTTTTAAATATAAATTTGTGGCATGACTAAATGATACTTAGCTTATATGATTTTGAGTTGGGAAGATTGGTGTTTTGGATGGAATTATTGAGTAGGAATTGACTATGGAAATGAATGATATAGTTGATGATTAGTTGGTACTTGTATTGGTATGTTTTGATTGCATTTGTGGCATGAATTGATATTATATTGATGCTTGTAGGTGGTTGCAAAGTGTGGATGGGAATTTGGCCTTGAAAAATGGCCTATAATTGCCCACACAGTTGAGCACACGGGCGTGTGGCTCAACCTTGTCTTTCGAATTTGTAATTTGATTCAAGTCAGACTCGACCACGGGCAAGACACACGGCGTGTGACTGGCCGTGTGGTGCAACTCAGTGTCGACCACGGGTGAGGCACACAGGCGTGTCTCAGGCCGTGTGAACAAGTCAGTATGTATGCCCTGTTTTGCCACGACCTAGACACACGGGCGTGTCTGAGGCCGTGTGAGGCATACGGCCTACCCACACGAACGTGTGACCTCTGTAACTTAGAAAAATGTTTAAAATTTTAAAAAATTTTGTATGTCTTCGGTTTAGTCCAAACCCATTTCTAGCATGTGATTAAGGTCTTGTAGACCTCATTAAGGGACTCATTAAATATGAACTATTATGTTTAGATGTGAAATGATATGGAATGTTCAGAACTAATTAGTAATGCCTCTTAACCCTAGTCCGGCGACGGTTACGGGTTAGGGGTGTTACAAGAAGGTGCTAGAATAATCTAGAAAATGTTCTTTAATTTTCTTAGTCTATATTCGGTTGATTGGAACTCTATTGCGCAGCTTCATGACTAAGGAAATCAGCTTGCATGAACTTAGAGTCTTTGAGAAGTTTAATGCACTAGTCTAGGTTCAGCCATGGGGCTGTATGAACTCATTTAATTGCAACTCTTGGCTGAATACATATGAACATTAAAATCAGTCTTGAACATCCATTTTGAGTACGAACACTCATCTTTGAAAAGTCTCCTTAATGTGAAAGATTATAGCCGAATAGTCTCTAGTGTGGACGGCTTAATGGTGTCATTGGGGAGGTGGACGGCTAGCTTGGGAAAGGGAATGGGCAACTACTCCTTGGCCAAATAGTCACCTTGGAGAACCAATAATCAACTCACCATCCATTGAAGAGAGCCATGCATGAACCTTCCCATGCATTAAACCAAACCCGTTCATGTACCTTGCTTAAATGTATCTTCATGCATTCGGCCAACCTACAAAAGGAATGAATCAAATTAAATTGAACCACATTCTGCTAAACCATGCATTAATATAATTTAAACACACTAGTTAACATATAAATTAATTTAAGACAACTTTAATACTAACTTAACATGACTTATTAAATTCGGCTTTGACTAAGACATAATAAAAACATGTAATAACTCAAAACATATTTATGAGCTGTAAAGATATTAACTAAATTAATTAAATACTGAATTTATTCCATCATTAAAGTAAATAAGCTAAAAGCAATTAAAAATGAGCTCAATTAGCTCAATGAGCTGAATTGAGCTCATGTGAGCTGACTCGAGTTAGATAGAGCTCGGGGAGCTGAATTCAAGTTGAAATTAGCTTGCGTTAAGGTGTGTAGAATCCTTGAATTGCGAGCACGAGCTGGTTCCAAAGTCAATTCGCACAATCTCGTACATTCCTTGCTCGAATTGGAACAGTCCTCGATCGTGCTCACATCAAATTTCCTGATTGCATATTGGTTACCGTTACTGTTACTGATATGGGCTAAAGCCCGAACTGGTATTGATATTGTAATGGGTCAAGGCCCTAATGTATGACTGCTCTTGTATTGTAATGGGCTAAGGCCCTAACTGAAACTGAAACCGTTACTAAAATGGGCTTAGGCCCAGATTGTGATTGTTTTCTGTCTGGTTGTTTTATATGAGATTACACACTGAGTTTTTCTAAACTCACGCATCTATTTTATCTGTACGGGTAATCCCCAGACATAGGTGGATCAGTGCAGCGGAGGACTCAACAGTGGCCACACGACTATTTCATTCTATTTTAGTAATTAATTAAAATTTTAATTTTATTTTGGGGTATTGACTGTAATAATGGCCTCTTTGGATTTTCATGGATTATTTGGGACTTTTATTATTTTGATTTATAACTGCTAGTAGTAGGGGCAATCGAGTTTTCAAAAAATCAAACCTTTTTAACAAATTGCATACGAATTCGTAAACTATTTTTAAAGCTTCTGCGATAAATGACATTTTGAAAATTAATAACGTTCTGAAAGTAAATAACTTTTTGATAATGATTCACGCTTTGGAAGTGAACGACACATCTTAGAATCAATGAAAGGTAATAAAAATAGGACTAAGAGGAAAGAGGGTTTTTCTTTCATAACAACTTGTTTTATGAAAAACACTTCAATGTGACATCTCCAGATTCGACCATAACGTCCAGGCCAGGTTTGGGGTGTTACAACTGGTGCACCCCAAGGTGAAAAACTGGGTCGAGCAAATGCTCTATCAGTCAATTCTTACAACTGTGCTTTCAATTCTCTCAATTCGGTAGGAGCCATTCTGTAGGGTGCTATGAATATATGTGTTGTTCCCGGAATTAGATCTATAAGAACTCCATTTTTCTAACCGGTGGTAAATCAGGTAATTCTTTCGGAAATACATCAGGAAATTCACAAACAATCGGCACTGACTGAATCTTCGACTCAGTTACTTTAGTATCCAACACATATGAAAGATAAGCATCATAACCCTTTCTGATATATTTCTATGCTAATATTGCTGAAATCACAGTAGATAATCCATCCAATTTATCAGATTCAACATGAAGTAATTCACCATTCTGACATTTCAACACAATGTATTTCTATTTACAATTTACCACTGCATCATGCTGGGTTAAGCAGTCCATTCCTAAAATCACATCAAATTCATCAAAAGGCAACAACATCAGATCAGTTGAGAAACAATAACCTCTTACCATCAAGGGGCAATTTTTACAAATTTTATCCATAATAACATATTGGCCCAAGGGGTTCGAAACTTTAACCACAAATTCAGTGAATTCAATAGGTAAATTTTTAATAGACACTAAATTTGTGCATATGTATGAATGTGCTGAACCGGGATCAATCAAAGCAGTAATATCAGTGTCAAGTAGAGAAAATGTACCAGTAAAGACATCTGGTGCTGAAGCATCTTCTCTAGCACGTATAGCATATGTCCTTGCTGATACTCGTGCTTTAGATTTAACTATTGAATCTTTTGTAGTACCTAGGCTACCACTAACATTGCCGGGGTGGTCTGCCTCTCAAGGAGGGATTACTCAGTTTCAAAGTTTGATCAATATCTTTTTCAATCCTTTCCAGGCAATCTTTAAGAAAATGATCAAGGGAAATGACACTCCCCAAAATGAAATTTGTTACAATATTTACATTTCGATTTGGGATTACCGACACTTCCAACACTGGTTACAGATGGAGACGAGGATCACGGGTTAGAGCGTTGAGAGCCCCGCTCTTTCCCAGAATAACCCGTAAAGGTGGTAGAACGATCATGTTAATTCTTTGATTTCTTTGACGTAGATGATTGTGTCTTGCCCATAAATCTTTTACCAGAAACCCGAGCTTCTCTTTCAGCATGTTTCTTTTCTTTACTCAATTCTTCAGCTCTGTGCACTCGATCAGCCAAAACCACAAATTCCCTTAATTCAAGGATTCCAATTAACAGCTTGATATTTTCATTTAATCCCTCTTCAAATTGTTTACACATATCAAACTCGGTTGGAACGCATTCTCTGGCATACTTGCTCAACCAAACAAATTCCCGCTCGTACTTAGATACAGTCATGCTTCCCTGTTTGAGCTATAAAAAATTTTTCTTTTTCTGATCCAGAAATCTCTGACTAATGTACTTCTTTTTGAATTCAGCCTGAAAAAAATTCTCATGTAAATTTTCTCTTGGTACAATTGAAATCAAGGTATTCCACGAATGATAGGCTGTGTCTTTTAACAAGGAAACTGCACATTTCAAACACTTAGCTAGTGTACATGATAATTCATCTAAGACGCAGATGGTATTTTCCAACTCTGGATCATCATCGGTAGTAGCCCTAAATTTCTCTGCCCCATTTTTACAGATTTTATCTACCAGAGGCATACCAATTCTAACAGGTTCAACACCCTGTGGCATCTTTGGAACCAGTTGAGGAGTAGGAGGGGAAGATTGTTGTACAACAGGATTTGTTCTCAAATATTCAGTGAACCACTCATTCATCATTTGAAAGAAGGCTTGTTTTGCCTCCTCACTTCGGCCCTCAGATTTGGGCCTTCTACTACTAGATACAACTCTTTGAATTGACGCTAGAGCATTACTCTCATCTTCCTCGGATTCAGTTCTAACTTGGTTGGATGACATTATTATATGTAAAACAAATTTGAAAATGGTCAGGAGATATCACACTATCAAAAATTATATAATGGCATGCATAGCTAAACTCATACTTGTTAAGTTAGTCTGAGAATCGGCAAAACGTAGCTCTGATACCAATAAATGTAACACCCTTAACCTGTATCTGTTGTCGGAATAGGGTAACAGAGTATTACCAGAGTTTGCAAAACAATTACAGATAATTCATGTTAATTACTATTCAATTCCGAAACTAGTCATATTGCCCCTTGAAAGGACTTTTGAGGCCCAATATAAACATTAGAATCGAGTCGGGACTAAATCAGGAACTCAGAGAATTTTTTGCAAAATTTCAAAAATTTTTCCTAGATGCAGGCACACATGCTCGTGTGGTCAAGGGACATGTCCGTGTGACCATAGGACACGACTGGACTGCAAGCCGTGTTCGACCCCGTATAACTCTCTAACTTGTGCCACACAGCTTGCTACACGCTCATATGCTAGGTCGTGTGGTCAATTTAATTTTCACAATTTAGGTGTAGGTTTCACACGGCCAAAACACACGCCCATGTTCTAGGCCATGTTTCACACAAGGCTGAGACACACGCCCGTGTATCTACTCGTGTGCCCAATTCTGAGCATTCCATTTCTCAAATTGAAGATGCAAAGGACACACGGCCTAATCACATGCCCATATGCCAGGCCATATGTCACACACGGTCAAGACACACGCCTGTGTGTCTACCCCTTGTGGACAAAATAAGGCCATTTCTTAGCCTTATTTCTCACCCAAATTTAACCTTCAACCTATAATAACATTTGCATATATTTGCCTACCAATTCAAGTCATATAATTCAAGCAAACATCATTAACATGTATGAAATATTATCTCATATTTATATTATCAAACTTACCATCTAATAATAATTTATGTATTACCTAATTCAACTTAACCAAACATACATATATATATTTTAGCATGTTATATCTTTGTAGTAGTATACCAAATTAAACATCACTAGTCATACCAATAGCTAAATTACAAACATCATTTACAAATCATCATTGGCCAACTTAACCTATACCATGCCATTTTACCAAAATAAGTTTACTTTTTTTATACCAAAACAAGTTGATGGATAGTGTGATGCTGCCCCGACCGACATCCAACCTTTATGAGCTTCCAAGCACTATAAAATAAAGAAAATAAAACCTAGTAAGAATTTAATGATTAGTAAGTTCGTATAACAGAAAATAACCTTACCAATCATATTCATTATAATAAGCATACAATAAAATGCTTTCCATCAATTTGGCAAATTTGCCTAATCACATACACTCAATTAAGCAAGTTAGTCACATTATTCACATATACATCAAGTAAGTATAGATGAGCTCATCATATTACAAACTTTCAAGTATTTCAGAATCATTCGAAATATAATTTATTTATTCTCATAATTTCTCATTTCAGGGATTTATCCGTTGAATTATTGAAATTTCTATGGATACTCAAGTAGTACACTCAAGGTATACAAAACTGAAAACTGTCAATTCATAATTAGGGGTACCCATTAGGGCATGTAATCAGAGAGCACACTCTCGAGCCACATATCAGTATGCTCAATTGAGCCATGTAACGGGACACTTATCTGGGCTAAATAGGAAACTCATAAGAGTTTTATTCAGGGAGCTCATAGAGCTTAACAGATAACTCCAAAGAGTTATCAGGGAGCACCGGATAAGGTAATAGGGAGTTTAAGCGAGCCATGTCAGGAAGCCCATAAGAGCTTATATTAGGGTGCTTACGTAGTGTTGCGTTTGTGTCCGCATTATATGCTGGATCACAACCGATTGAGTCATGTAATAGGATGCTCACACAGAGCTGCAGTAGTGTGCAATACATGCAAAATCACTACTGATCATGATGCTCGCAAGAACTATTTATCAGGATGCTCGAAAGGGTTTTATCAAGATTACTCGTCCGAGCTAAATCCTATCTGCAACATATGCATCGAATTTTATTATTCAAATGGAACTTGACATATATTCAACTATATCGGGCATATAATTTAGTTCATACTTTAAACATTTATAATTCGTACAATCACATAACACATTCAATACAAGCATATAATAAACATAATTCGGTAACACGAACTTATCTTAATTGTCGTTCGTACAAAAAATTCTATTAATCTGAAACTTTTTCTTTTCCTCGATCTAGCTTCGAATATGAGTTTTCTGGATCTATATAAATAAATTTAATCATTAATTTTTCACATTTCATATTCAATTGGATTCAATTTACACCCTAGGCAAAATTATCATTTTGTTCCTAAACTTTCCATAAATTCAAATTTCGTCCCTAGGCTCGAAAAATGAAATTCATGCAATTTAATCCTTATTCCAACCTAACTAAAATTTTAGTATAAATTTACAACACATGTATTCCACAAAATTCAAAATTTTCTTCAACTTTCACCTATTTACAAATTAGTCCTTAAATCATAATTTCATCAAAATTCACTTTGTAAAAGTTGTTTATCTAGCAACAACCTTTCATTTTCTACCATAAATTTCAAATTTTCAACATATTCATCCATGAAAAAACTTTACTACTTTGATAACTTTTCAAATTAATCCCCAAAATAGATAGATCAAAATATCCCGATCTTAAAAATATTAAAATTACTAAAAACGAGACTTGAATACTTACCTAATTAAGCTTTATTAGATTCCTTTCTCTCTCCTAGGGTTTCCATGCAACTTTTGGGGGAGATGATGAAAAATAAGATGATATTTTCTATTATCATCTTTTAATTAATTTAATTTCCAATTTAGTCCTCAACCTTTTTCTAATTTTTCATGGATGAATCGTCAAAAATATCTACTAACTTTTCTTTAATGGTCTAATTACCATATAAGGACCTCAAGTTTTGAATTCCATAACTATTTAATCCTTCTAACTATTAGAATTCAACTTTTTCATTTTATGCAATTTGGTCCTTTCTATAATTAAGCACATAATCGATAAAATTTTCTTATCAAAATTTTCATATAACATTCTTATCAAAATACGACCATGCAATAATATTAAAATAAATTTTCTTTCTAACTCAGATTTGTGGTCCCGAAACCACTATTCTGATTTCATTGAAAATGAGTTATTACAATAGCACTATGTTTTTATTTCATCTAATGGTTATGGCTTCGGTATGGTTCAAAGCTCCGATATTAGCAATTGAAATATTTTCATTATATATCCCATTTCTAGCTTTCATGAAAGGGATAGGTAATGAAAAAAGTTTAGACGGTAGAGGGTTGAGCTTAACCTCGCATATTGATTCTTATTACTTAGTTAAATTCAAATTATGTCAACGAGTCAAGGTGGGATGTCATATTTTGAGTGAGTTAATGCAGTTTGTAGTAATTTTGGTCAGTATTCTAAGGAAAGTACGATAGACAATATATCTGGATTATCTTGTCAACAAAAGGAAAGAATTATTCTGAAATCTTATTATTCAATTGATAATATCAAGTTATATATATTCGAGTTGACGGGTAAATTGACGGACAGTCAGAATAAAGGATTCATATTCTAGAAGACATGTTATAGAAACATATCTATCAGATCAGTTATTATTGGGAAATGTCATTATGGGTTAAAATCGTCTTGATAGTAACAATTATCACACTTGTATTTAGATGATATTGTTTGAATCTTTCTGTGAAATGGAACGTTCATCGATTAAAAGTTACAGATGCAGATGCATCGAAAACATTAGCTAGAGTCCGTTGTGAAAATTTCGAACTTTAACTAACCGCTATGAATTGTCTAATGTGCCTGGAATAAGATAATTAGGGTTTTCTTTCGGTTATGTTTCGACAGATAATTGTTGGAAATTTCTTGGTATTATTGATGATAAAGTTATGACAAGATAACATCATAGTTCTTCAATTAAGTTCAAGTATAGTATCAAGTTCTAATATGAGTTCTGATGTGAGTTCTAAATGGGATGAGCTACGATTGATTTATTTATGGACTTTGATTGAAAAGGTGGAAGAAAGGCTCGACTTGATGGCTATTATCAGGTGAGAAATTTCGAGGACAAAATTTTCAAAAGGGGGGAGAGTTATAACAGCCTTTTTTCAGTGGTGTCAAAAATAGTGGTTTTGGGCCCACAAATCTGATGAGTAAGTTTGTAAATATTATTATTTAATATTTATGAGTCAAATACGGTTTTAAAAAGGTTTTTGATATGATAATTTATGCTACATAAATGACTAATTAAGTTTAAGTGGTAAGACCCTAAAGTCAAGTGGTTTTAAAAAATGAGGTATCGGGACATCATTTCCATAAACTGAGCTATAAATATTTTATAAATATTTGTAGGGTGTCATTAAGGTTGTATTAAATTTTCGTTAAGAAATTTTGATTTTTCAATAGTTAATTAATTAAAAAGGACTAAATCGTAAAAAGTGTGAAAATTGAATTCTTCTAACAAAAGTTGTTTAATAGCAATGAAAAAGTAAATTTATGGAATAATATGGTAAATATACCATATTATGGTTGAGTGGGCGATTGGTGATTATTTTTGTTAGCTTATATGATATATTTTAATATTAATAAATTAAATAATAAGTATTAATTAAGAAAAAGAAAAAGAAAACATAATTTTGTTTTGTGTTCTTCTTTTTTTATGGGAAGAACTCCATTTTCAGAGAAAGGAGATTCGGCCAATCCATTTTCTATGCATAGAGGAGATTTTGATGCAATTTTTTATAATTTTTATGTTTTTGATATCGTTGCAACTAGGTCTAGCTAGTCCGTACCTTCATTTTTAAAAATGTTAAAGATTTTGAATGTTGCCATTGATGAATCTTTGTGATTTTAGATGTTAATGGATTGATTTGAAGTACTAGTTGTTATTTATAAGTATTTTATTAAGTGATTTTTTGATGAATTTGCCTGTTAGGGATTAAATTGTTGAAATAGTAAAAATACAAGGACTTGGTGTGAAATTGTTGCAAAAATAGGCTGAAATGGAAGCTAACAATATTCGACTATTAGGAATTTGCAATGAAAGTGGTTAAATTGCATGTTTTATGCTCTGGGACTAAATTGAATAAAAATAAAATATTAGGGGCAATTTTGTAAAAATGCCAAAAAATGACTTAATTCCGTAAAATAATTTTTTTACTATCTAAATTAATAAATTGAATGGAATTATTAATTTAGATCAAGATAGAGTGGAAAATCGAGGAGTGAAAATTACCAAAAAAACCCATGTATTTCGACATTTCTGTAATTTGGCCAAGTAAGTTCGTACGGTTAGAATTTAACATCAATATGAATTTTTAAGTAGATTAACATGGTAAAAATTATATATTTATTTTTAATTGTTGATAATTAATGGTAATTTGAGATATAATATTGAATTTGATGCTCTGTTTGGATTGAACGCGGGATAGAGTACAATTGTGATTTGGTGTGTTATGGGGGTTTAGAGTAGAGATAGTATTGGAGGGAGATATCTGTATATTACCCGAGTAAACTGGGGTTCAGTATTTTTGCGAACTCTCATGTTATACTCTTTGTTTGGCGTGTTTTTGTTGGATCAGCTCTTATGAGCTTTTGTTTGGCGTGTTTTGGTTGGATCAGCTCCTATGAGCTTCTGTTTGGTGTGTTTCGGTTGGATCAACTCTTATGAGCTTCTGCTTGGCGTGTTTCAATTGGATTAGCTCTTATGAGCTTCTGTCTGGTGTGTTTGGTTGATCTGACGATTTACTCTTATTCGTAAGTCGTTCTTCGAATGGAAAATCTCGATAAGATAATCTGTTTAATGAATTTGAAAGATTTGTTATTTATTGAATATTGATCTGAATATAGATGAATTCATCTGACTGTAAATACCAGTAAGGTAACTTGTTTTTTGATTTTGATGGAATTGTCATATATTTAAGCTTGAATTGAATGTTTCAATTCTCCGGTTGAGATTGTAGATGACAGGAACACATATGGTTAATTTTTGTGTTTATACTTTATACTATGCAAATGAAAAGATGTAATTTCTTATGAAATGATTTATCATGTACTTGACCCTAAAAGAGTTATGTATAAATGTACTAACTTGGGTATTGATGATGACAATTAGGCTTGTATCAAGCTTGTGGTTATGGTTGATGTTTATGTTTATGTCTTGTGTTATGCAAATGAAATGGGTAAGAAAAGGTAATGAAATGGTAAGTTCACAATTGAAATGTAATGTGATAAGATAAAAAATTGATGAATTAAAGAACTTACCTATATGTAAGAAATTTACTTCTACTAAAGATGAATTTACCTATGTCATGAATAATCATTCTAATTCATGAATTGATAATTTAATTAAGCTTATGCTAAGTAAATGGAACAAAAAGTAAGTAAGTGGAATGATTCATCATATTAAGAAAAGATTGATAATTATGTAGTACAACTTATAAGATCTTATTATGTTATGAATAGAAAGTATATGTGAGTCGATAGTTTTATAGTTTGATAAATCTTGTGGCATTTGTAAAGCTTTACATTTGTCGTGTAAATTTCATATATATGATGAAATTTTATGTTTAATATTCAAACGAGCTTACTAAGCATTCATTGCTTACGTAGTTATTTTCCTTTACTTTACAGATTATTGGAAGCTTAGTCAGGTTGAAAGCTTGTTAGAGATCTATCACACTATCCAGTGATTATATCGGTAGTTTTTTATGTCTTGATAAAGGTTATAATGGCATGTATAGGTGGACTTGTGTTTGATGAGCTAGTTGTTATGTTTGGCTTGTAAATATTGTAATATAGTCGATGTGCTTTTGGCATTTTATGCCTTGATGGTTGGTGTTTTATTGCCAATTTGATGCATGAGTTAAATGGCCAAAGTGGTATGTGTTGGCATGGTTGAAATGAGGTCAATTAGGTTATGTGTTGATATAGAATTTAGTTAAGGTTGTTTGGATGAAACATGATCATTTTGATGCAAATGTAAGGATGAATTCTTGGTTGTGTTTGAGATGCCTAAATGGCATATTGGTTAAATGGACTTATGGTAGATTGAATGGTCTTATTATGCATATTTTGGCATGTTTTGTTCCCTTGATCATAGGTTCATTTGGTGTGTTGGTACTTGTTGAAATTGGGTGAAAGAAAATGCTTGATTTCGGCCTATTTCTTGTCCACACAGCCTAAGACACGGGTGTGTGTCTCTACCGTGTATGACACGCGGCCAGGTGACACGGCCGTGTGTCCCCTGTAGGTTGTCAATGGTTGCTTTTCAAAAGTTACACGGCCTGGCACACAGGCGTATGGCTTGACCGTGTGACCTAAGTTAGTGAGTTACACGGGCAAGGACACGGGTTGGGACACGATCATGTGTCCCTATTTCAAATGTTACACGGCCTAAGATACGGATGTGTGTCTCAGCCATGTTAGCCATACGGCCTAGTCACAAGGCCGTGTGACCCCTACAGTGTATATTTTTTCTAACTTTTTCCTAAACTTTCTAAATATTTTTGATTTAGTCCTGGACTGTTTCTATTGTAAATTTAGGGCCTCGAGGGCTTGATTAAGGGACGTTATGAATGTATTTGAATGAAATTAGAATATTTATTACATTGATATAATAATTGAATGGTTTATTGTTTTGTTTGTTCGGTAATGCTCCATAACCATGTTCCAGCGACAGATACGGATACGGGTTAGGGGTGTTATAGATTTAAAGAGATTCTATAGATGTTTAAGGCTTGGGTATTGAGAGAAATCCAAAGCTTATATTTTGGTAATCAAAATCGAGTGGAGAAAGCTAGGGAAATCAAAGGGACAACAAGCACAATGAAAGGAAAAAAAACTGACGTGAAAACATGTTGATGGGGAAGAAATAGGTTCAATTTTATAAACTGGTAAAATTGCAACATAAATGCCTACTATTTTGACTTTGTTACAAATCAGTCCTCTTTCTAAAATTAAAGATTTCTAAAACACTTTCTCAAAAATTTATTTAACAGTTATAATGCCATAGTCGAATATAATTCCAATTTACCATGCTACGAAATCTCGAGCATTCAAGAGCTAAAATTTCTAAAATACCCCTAAACTCTTAGGCCCTATTTTAGGGTGTTACAAAAGTACCCACCAATATCAGAAAAGTAATTCAGAACTCTTCAAGTTGAGATAATTCAATGAAAAACGTTTAAGGTGACCTTGGTTAAAAATTTACTAAGTTTATACAAACTTACAAGTGTATGTTATGATGTAGGTTCCGATTAAAGTTGGTACGGCAGGAGGGACCAAGCCAGGAATGCGCCAAGGTGGCTGTTCAAGTTGCATTATTATGCATACAGAAGACATTGTAAGGATATGGAAAATTGTATTCTATGCCATGCTAAGTCTGTCTTTATCGAAGGTTTAAGTTGTAATGATTTGTTTACTATATTTAAGTTTGTCGTACTTAATAAGTACCTCTTTATTGGTTGTGAAGAAATAAACAGAAGTTTGTCATAATTGAGTTACGCTAGTTTTAAAATTTTTAATAAGTGTTTAGGTATTGTAGCACCCAATATTCAAATTCGGTGATTTGGGTCGGATAAAGGGTGTTCCAATTCGAATCCCCAATGACTCTTAGTAGTACAATACGAGAATTGATTCAATACCGTATGTGCAATAAATTTAGTAAAATCCCGACAAACCCGACTAACATTCCTGTTGTACATGAATTTTATGTCTTATTAAAAGAAATGGAAGCCACGCGACTATTGGGTGAGCCATGGTCGCACGTCGCTGTTAGGAGCATAGACATATCAGTATCACGCCCAAAAATTTGTAGATACTATGATGTTCCATTCTACATGTATTATTTTTTTCAAAAATCAGATTTAATTATTTTCTAAAACATAGACATGGACATCATTATAGACTACTTAACTGATGGGAAAGGTGAATGGACACGTCAGCTAGACACTGAGTGTAACATCCCGGTTTAGACCCTAGTCAGAACAGTGGTTCAAGACCACAAATCCGAGGTCATAAAAATATTTTAATGATATCTTCTGTGTGAATGATATGTGATATAGTCTGTGTGAAAATTATGTGTGATAATTTATCGTTTATGTGTCGAATTAAGAGAAAGGATTAAATCGCGTAAAGAGTAAAAGCTGTGTGCTGATTTATAAATATCAAAGTGTTGATGTCTTTATATTGTGGAGGCCTTATATGGAAAATAAGCCATTTATGAGATAATGGTTGATTGAATGACTAAATAACCTTAGTATAAAATTTGTCTTATATGTTTAATGGATGGATAAAATGGTAAAAGGTTTAATATGATAATATTAATGAAACAAATGAAAGAAAAGATGAATGTTATCATCTTTGTTAGTGTCGAAAATACAAAAGAAAAGAAGGAAGAAAAGCTTTGAAAATTTCGGCTAGAATTTGGCTTGATTAAGGTATGATTTTGAGTCGATTTTTGATAATTTCTACATTTTTGTAATCGTTGCTTCGTGCTCTAGCTAACCCATGTTGTAATATTGTGAATTGATGATGTTTTTGTGATGAGCCATTGATGAATGCTTGAGCTATGTGCTAGTTGATAGTAAAATATGAGAACTTGGTGTTGGATTAACATGTGTTGTTTTTGAATTTTTGGTGAATTTAGCAAATTAGGGCTAAATTGTGAAAATGGCAAATTGAAGGGTTAAAGTGTGAAATAAATGAAATGTGTGGGTTTGTATGGATATTAGTAAAATTTGGCTAGACTAGTGCTAAGTGAAATTATGTGAATTTGATGATTTTGTGAATTAGGGACTAAAGTGTCGAAATGTGAAAATATAAGGGCTATTATGAAAAATTCTCTAATTGTGTGTGTGTGGACTAAATTGAATGAAATGGTGATTGAATGGATTGATTTTAAATGTGTATAGACCAAGAGAGAAGAGGTTCGGATCGAGATCGAGGCAAAAATAAAGTGCTCGATTAGTCGACCGTATCGATAGTAGACGTCCGAGGTAAGTTCGGATATAATACATGTTATTAAGATATGTCTAGTATAATGAAATAAATGTGTATATGTGGATAAAATTGAGATGCTATGTGCAAGGATAAGCTGATGGCACTAAGTGTACGAAATGAAAAATTGAAACAGAAATGAATGGCACTGAGTGTGCGATGATATGAAAGCTACGGCTTATTGACTTGGCACTGTGTGTGCGACACCGAGACAGGTCGATTAAGAGACTAGGCACTAAGTCTGCGATAACAAAAATGTTACGATTATGCATATAGCACTATGTGTGCGATTATATTGAATGGAAATTAAAGGATGATCAACAAGTATTATCGAGCTTTGAATAGTTTAGTAGTTTAACAACTATGTGTAGCTAAGGTATGTATTGAACCTTTGTGGTTGATGAGTATAATCGAGCTATGATTGAGGAAATGACCATTTTAACTATAAATGATATGGTATGAGTATGTGAGAAATGATCTTTGTGATGGCTATTGTATATGTTAATTTGAATTGATGATATTATGTATTATGTTAAGAACTTACTAAGCTTTATAAGCTTACTATGTGATTTGTTTCTCTGCTTTGCAGTGTCAGTAAAGCTAGCTCGGATCAGGGGATCGTCAGCTTCTCAGTCACACTATCGGCAATCTATTTTTGGGTATTTTCTAAAGATGTTCATAGTTGAAGTATGGCATGTATAGGCTAGTCATTTAAATCATGTTTGAGAATTGTAGTAGCCATGAGATGTGGCTAGATATGTGCTAGTTTTAGCATGAATGATTTTGGTATATATGTGATGCATCTTTTGGCATGTATTGTGGTTTGAGAAGTTGACTTATGAATGGTAACTTGGTGTTGATAAAATGCTAATATGAATTAGTGAATTGAGAAGAAATGATGTTTGGTATTGAATGTAATATGCTTGTGATGATATGAGTTTTAGTCTTTGATATAGACATGGTTGGAATTGGTATTGAATGCATGATTTGAATGGCTATTTGGTATGTTTTTGGTTGTCATGTATTCTTGATAAGTGTTGGTAAATGATGCTTATAGGTTTGAATCATTTGGTTGGCATTTTGGCCTTGCAAAATGGCCTATAATGTCACACGGGCGTGCCTAATAACCGTGGGTGAATTGTAGGATGTAGTTTAGCATCACACGACCTCGACACGGGTGTGTCATCTGGCCGTGGTGTATAAGTCAGTAGCTAATATAAAAGTACACGGCCTGGACACGGGTGGGCTTGGTGGCCGTGGTGGGGAAGTCAGTATATGACCTAAAAGTACACGGCCATGGCACACGGGCGTGCCTAATGACCGTGTTGGTATAGTTGTATAAACAAAGATGGATACACGGGGGTGTCTAGAAGCCGTGGAGGGTACACGGTCTCCTCCCACGGGCCTGTCTCCCCTATATTTTAGAAAAGTTTCAAATTTTCATGGAATTTTGTATGTGTTTCAGTTTAGTCCCGACTCGGTTTATAAGCATGCTTAGGGTCTTGATGACTCATTTAAGGGACACTATGTTTGTAATTGAATGCGAACGAAAATGATTGACTTTGTGTTGTAATTTCTGGATGTTAAAGGTTCCGTTTGATCGGTAATGCCTCTTAACCCTGTTTCGACGACGGTCTCGGGTTAGGGGTGTTACACTGAGTTTCCAATATCGTTTCCACATGTTAGACCATCCCTTATGGCCAAGATGTGGTTCCAATCCATTTGAACTCGTATAAATCCTAAGGTAATTGTGTCTAAAATCAATACTTTTGTAGCCACTATGCTTTATACTATCATGCAGGAGGAAAGAATTTGTATTGGAACTTTAATATATTGAAGCATGATTTGTTGCGTTCGTAAGAAGAAAATAGGGCTGCTTTTCCCACATCTTATGATAGCCTTATGCAAGCAAGAGAAAGTTCCCATGGGCAGGTCAGAACTATTTCTGTAGCCATCAAAGAACTTGATACGAGAGTTCGGCACAAGACAGTTTGTAGAACTTCACAAACAAAAATGGGATTTTGAAGCCCAACAAAGTTCAGATGAAGCTAACATTCCTAACTCAGAATGAATAATTTGATGGATGCAAGAGATAGGGTCGATTTACGAGAATTACGTACAGAGACACAGCCTGCGAATGCCACAATTCCCATCCTTCAAACACATTTCAAGACCAGTCAACAGTAAAATTGACGATGAAGACCTAGAAGAGGAGGAAAATCCCAAGGAAGAAGAGGAAGAGGCATCCAAACAAGACTCCTACTGAAATTGAACTCTTTTTTATATTTTGGGGATTATAATTTTAAAACTTGGATTTATTTTTATTTTTATTTTTATTTTTATTTTTGCTTTTGCTAGATTCTTTTTATTGCTAAAAAATTTCTGATTTCTGTGTAGGAATTTCACGCTTTGGACGACACTATATTTTAGAGCTAAATAAGAAAGGGGACGGTCACCCAACAAACATCATAGAGTTGTCACACCAAAATGGGTAATCTGTTTCTTTAATTATTTTTCAGCCACATTAAGGACAATGTGTCAAATAAAGTGCGGGATTGACATATAATTTTTAAATTTTTATTTAATATTTTTTGGTATTTTTAAATATTTGCTTAGTTTAGTTAATTTTTTTTTGTGTTTTATTTATGCTCGAGTTTGTAGAAATACAAGTAAATGGTTAGGAGCATGTAAATAGGAATGTGTGTATAAACTATAAATTTAGTACGATAATGATTGATTCTAGGTTGTTTAATTTTTGGCTAATTAGTTCAATTTATTACACTGTGAATAGGTTAAAGTGTGTTAAGCATACCACATGTTAAATGGATACACAAAAGCATGAAGGTAAATTGAATAATAGGTTGTGGGCATTGATAAACTAGGTTGAATCCATGTATTGAAATAATTAGGGATGAGCTAAGGCATTGCATAGTAGACACTAAAGCTAAAAAGTTGACCCAATACATGAATTCCCTGGTAAAAATAATGATGTATTTTTATATATTTCTTTTAATTTGTTAGAATTGGGATTAAATTGAGAATATTTTTAAAATTTAAGAGTTAATTTTTTAAAATTATAACTAAATTGATATCATGTGTCGAAACCATTTTTTTAAACGAGTTTGAAAAACGAGGATCGACATTAAAAATGACAAATGGAGTCGCCACCGACCTTTTTATTTAAGGTATGATCGGATCACCTTGGAATTGATCATTTTAATAAAACTTTGATTTATTAAAACATATTTTGGTCTACAAAAACTCGAGAAAACAAGTTCGGGAGTCGGTTACGTACGAGGAAGGGTTAGCACCCTCGTAGCGCTAAAAATTGGTACCTAACTGATTATTTAATGTCTTAATGACGAAAATTTGAAAAGATTCTAGATTACGATCCATTTACTTAAGATATATTTGGACAGAATCATATTGGATGCCGAAATTTCGAAGAAATAAAATGTCGTACTCAGTAAGTTAGGGCACAACATCTTATGTTCTCGAAATTAGATTTATCCTTCGACATTCAATACTCGTACATCTAAAATTAAGAAGGATATTCAATTATTTGGGTCAAATGAAAAATCGAAACCCAATAAGTTAGGGCACTATTTCTCAAAATTCCCGAATACGGAATATTGCCTTTGTTCTTTTGAAATTCTTATCTCGAGATGATAAAATATCACACCCAGTAAGTTAAGTTGCAATGTCTCAAATTCCCGAGAATAAGTTTTTTTATTTGAAATATTGTTCATTTGGATTTAAAAGAAAAAAAGGGTACTCGGTTGCCAAGTTTTAACGAGGAAAATCGGAACCCAGTAAGTTAGGGCACGATTATCTCAAAACCCCTGAACAGGAGCATTGCCTTATTTCAGAAAAACTTTAAAGGATTTTTGAAATTTGAATGACATTAAACTCGATTTTCTTTAACAAATAAATCGTAATGAAATGATATTATACAAAGCAAAATAGTAATATATACACAAAAATATTACAATGATGAATCACAAATAATTAATGGCTACGAGCTAACAAATTATAATTCATATGCTAGCAATAATCATATAACGAAATTTCGATATTAACAATTGAAGAAAATAGAGCAAAATATTATACAAAAATGAATATAAAATGGAAAGTAATTAAGAACCAATATTATATAAAATTACTTTAAGGGAGTATATGTATGTATAAAATGATTGAAAATACTTAATTTGAAAACAACCCTATCAAGCATAAAAAGATTTAAATTTATTAATGCACGTAAAGAAGTTGGAAATAAATAATATATCAAAGTGTAAAATAGTTTAACAAATAACATACAAAATCTTAAAATAAGTAATTACAAACAAACCTTTTAAATGATAAAAAATGATAAATAAAAAATGAAATAATTTAAACCGTTTAATATATAAAAATAGATATTATAGAAATTTAATACAAATGATATGTATTTATAAATGATAAGAGATAAAAAAAGATAAATAGAATTAGATAAGTAAATAGGTTAAAATAGGTTAAGGACGAAATCGAAATTAAAACAAAATTAGAAACCTAAAAGCTAGACATTAAAACAACAGGAGGACCCAGATGGAAACGCGTACGAAGAATGGGGATTAAACCAACAATTATTCCAGTTGGCCAAAACGCGGCACACAGATAGGATTAGATTGAAATACTGCATAAATTGTATAGCTCAATTAAAAAAAACAATGAAATGAATAACAAGTTTAATTAAAAACAATACGACAAAGGAGGACTAGGCGCGCAAATACTCCTTTTGGAAGAAACACGCGGATCCTCCGGGTTCCGAATCGGGTCGGATCGGGGCGCCCACACGACGTCGTTTCAAGGCTATCAAACTGAACCTGAAATGTCGTCGTTTCATTAATGGCCATAAAACTAGATTAAAAACACTCAGATGCCATTCGAACTAAACCCTAGCCCCCCGGATTTGTTCTCGTTCTCCGCCGCAAAGAAAAGGAGACGAAACGACCACTACAACGCCATGTCGATCGGCGATTAGTGGCCGAATCTAGACCATTCAACGGCAGCCCCCCCAAAATCCGACCAGGATGCTTCGTGTCTACGCCCCGACGAACTGCTTTACTCCGATCACCGCGAAGAAAGCAACCTGACGGTCTCCATTCTAAAGGTGAACCCTTTCCTTCCCTCCTTTTTTTAAAAAAATATCTGAACAAAAAGAAATATTTGAAACACAAAAAGGAAAGAAAAAAAATCGATTCAGAAAGAAAATGGAAAATAAGCAGTCGAAAAAAAAACCTTTTTGTTTCTGATTTGTTGATATATTCTGTATGCGTATTGATATTTTTGTGTTCGTAAGAACGTACCCATTACAATGGTCTGTTTCAGCCCTTTAAAGCCGAAAATCGAAAATAAAAACTAAAACAAAAATCAAAATTACAACTTTTGTTTTCTCTCTGCCATCTGTTATTTCTGTTGTTGCTATTGTCCTTTTTGCAGGTACGACCATCGTAGTACGGAGGCGTACGTGGCGATATGGAGCTGTTGCGGTGCTAGAGGACGCTGAAGCGGCGCAAGGCTAGGGGCTATGGTTTGCTGCCTGGTTTAGGCTATTGGGCCATTTTGGGCTTATTTAGGTTTTGTAAATTTGGGTTTAATGTTTGGGTTATTCTGTAATTGGGTTTAGGGATTTGGACTGTTATTGGACTGTTAATAACTTTTTTTTGTTTTATTTTCATTTGGTTTTTTGGTTAATGAATGGGCCCAAGCAGATTTGGACTCCTACATCATGTGTAAAAAGTTTATGGCTTAATTTGTTATTATACAGACTTTTTTAACTAGCACGTACCGTTTGTGATTTTAATGTAGGTGGCTAAAATGATTGAATTATGTAATATAGATATTTAAATTACAAAATTTTTTTTAGTGCCTAAAATAAAAATATTTTATAACTGGGTGACTATATGTGAAATTTTCCCTTTTTCTTAAAGAAAATAAAATATAAGCAGAAAAAATGATAATGGCATCTCGCGTAGATTTGTTCACAAATCCATGGCTTCTCGATTATTCGCGACCGCCGCAGAGAAAATCGGGCAACCGGCTTTGAGGCGGCAAGTTCTGACGTTGACCGACGCAGCAGCCTCCAGAATACATCACCTTCTTCAACAGCGCCAAAGATCGTTCCTTCGATTGGGTGTTAAGGCTCGTGGATGTAACGGTTTATCTTACACCCTCAATTACGCCGGTTCGTCTCATATTCTCGTCCTTCTATCAAATCTATTCTCTTATTTTTGAAAAGAATAAAGATGTGGGGAACTGATTTTTATTTTATTTTATGGAATTGACTGATAGATGAGAAAGGAAAGTTTGATGAATTAGTTGAGGACAAGGGCGTTAAAATACTAATTGATCCAAAAGCTTTGATGCATGTGATTGGGACCAAGATGGATTTTGTAGATGATAAACTCAGGTATCAAAACAATTAATGTTTATTGTATCATTTTTTTTTATTTGATAATAATTAGTTATGTTCTTATATGATCAATTAGTAGCCATTAGTAAGGTGAAAAATATAAATGAGATTTAAAGCACTTACGTTTGATCAATCAGTAGTCAGGAAAATGAACCATTTATTTCTGTTTGTGTATTTCCAGGTGGAAACTGGAATGAAATTCTTTTTCTACCTTGAATCATTACATGGATATATTCAATTTAGTTTTCAGTCTTGCATTCCTGTCTTGTTTTTTTCATTTCCATTTCAACAATTTTCACCTTTGTGGTTCTTATCTGTTTATCATCATTTCTTTGAACATGGCTGCGTGTTATGACTTATGATCACTTTACCGGTTCCCGTTTTAACCTTTACTGTAGCATTCTCATTGTTGCTCACAGTGGTTTTATAGACAGAGAATGCTGCTCCATTACCACCATCCCATTCCTGCTTAGTGACTATTAGGAGAAATGAATCACAAACAGAATGACCAGCTCAGCTCATCCAATCCTCAACAGATTCCAGCTCACCAGGCGTAACAAATTCACTGTCCTTTGTCCTTTGTCCTTTGTCCTTTACAAATCTGTTATATCTTTTGTATATAAGGAACACTGTAGCACCTGGTTTTCTTATGAATGAGCATCTGTTGTACATTTTTCTTACATTAACCTTGCTGGTGATCCGTCTGTCGGAGTCCTGTGTTTGTGCGAGTGTGCTCATGTGTCTTCAAGCATGATTTCGTACTCTTCTTTAACTGGATAAAAAAAGAACATTGCATGTACGGAGTTATGAAACATGCAAGGCGTAACTATATTTGATATGTATATAAATGAACTGTTATGGTTTGTGTTACAGAAACTGGCTCGTATTTGTTGTTGATTTTGTACACGTCCTGTTATGAAGCTGGTGCATCTTTATTTTCTTTGGTTCTAATTTGTATTTCATCGTTTCTTCACAGGTCTGAGTTTATTTTTATCAACCCAAACTCCAAAGGGCAATGTGGATGTGGCGAATCTTTCATGACAACAGCTGGTAGCACAGCTAAGCAGGGTAGTAATTGAGGATTTCAACACCCTTGTAATAAGATAAGATTTTAACTAACCTTCATGAGTCCAGGATGCTTGCTTTCCTAATTCACCACTCAAAAAAAGCTACAAGGAAAAATGTTTCCATGTCATTTATAGGAGTTACTGCCAACTGATTGTATTAGTATCGGTTCACATATTTCTGTATCACAGATGTTGTATTCTAATTGTTTTGTCTATACCATATTACGTTACATAAGTTATTTTGAAATAACGAAGTTGAATTACATCTAACTAGTTGATATTCTGTTAATCCCTTTGAGTTCTTTCATGAAGGCTTCTATAACTATGATATTATAGTTTGTGGATCATGGTATGTGCTACGATTTTGTCTATACTTTAGGTTCTTTTAGGAACACTTAGTTTGATCGTATGAATGATTATAGTGTAAGTAGTAATCACTATATGATTTTATTAGGATTTTTTGAATTAAAAGAAAATAGTAGAAAACAAAAACTAAATCTAGTATATGAACAAACACGGGAGACATTCTTATTAATTCTTAAATCTGTTTACTTTGATGAAAATTTTGTTTCTTTTTTTTTTTTTATGTATTTTAAAATTTGTTTATAAATATGTGCAGATTTTCTAGGATTTATTTTTCATTCTTTATATAGTATTGTAACCGACAAATGAAATGCATTTTAATGTTATAATATTTTGAAATTAAAAGCATTACGCGTTGATTCATTTTTCTTTTTAGGGATTCATTTTATTTTGATACTAAAATTAAGAAATGGATTTTGTTTCTGGGACCATATTGGAATTGAGGATTTTATTTTTCATATAAAGAAAAAAAAAAAGTTGAAGACTGCACAGCGTTGATTATCGTATTACACATTGATTATGAAGGAGAAATAATCGTGAGGCTTGAGGAATAGTACTGGATTATGGTATATATTACTTTATATTTTATTTTGAGAGTATAACAATAATTAAGTATGATGGACCCAGCTACACTCATGCATGATGGATTTGGCCTTCTCAACATTGCAAACCTACATCTTTTGATGTCATCGACCGAAAATACCACATTCTTGTTAGGCATACCCAATGTCAAAACGAACAAGTTTCCAAGACAAATCTCAGGGGGGGAATAGCATCCTCAAATGCTACAAATTTGAGATTAAATTACAAAATCTCAGGCTCCAGAGGCATGAGATGAACAGATAGATAGATAGGGCCCATTACTCGCTATTTTTCTCCAACTAAAAGTGCCTTTATGATAGCATTGGCCATCCCATCAGCTAGAGGAAGGAAATGCCTACCACCTGAAACTTCATGGTACCAAATCCAGGGAAGTTGTTCTGCAATGTAGCGGTTCATTGTAACGGGCACGATCTTATCCTCATCCCCATGCCAAAGGTGTACAAAACCCTCATTGTTTGCAAATGGATTTCCCAGATCCAGAGGATCAAATTCCCATGCTCCTTGTGTAACTATAAGATCTCGATGAAGGGACTCAAACTCTCCTTGCTCTGTAACTGGTTGTGACTGCAAGGGACAAAGCATAAAACACAATGAATCACATAAGTTCAATTACCTTGTAATCTGCCTTTTCCTTTGGCCGATTCATACTGCTAAAAGGAAGTGAAAACGAGGAAGGCACCTCTTTTAAGAAATACATACCACGGAATCCTTTCTCGAATAAATTCTAGACGTAATTTCTTTGTCCTGACTAGACAAAACATCAGAATTGTTGGCTAAAACACTAGAAGCAGGGAACAGTTTTTGAGTGTTCCACCAGTAAACGAGCCAAGGGGCGTAGTGAGCAACACGAATAACCCACTGGTCTTTTCTTGACTTCTGATTGAAGGCTTCATTCAATACATTTGCAGGAAAATTAGGCCACCAATAAGTAACAGCTGGAGCTAATAGTGTTGCTCCAGCTAACCTGTTCGGAGTTGCAAATACATTGTCGATATGAGGAAAACATCAATAAGGTGACTGCTAGATGCGCTAGTTTACTATCTCATGGTTAGCTTGGGCAAAAAAACCTGTTAGGTATGTACTTGAGACAACTCCATACTGCCTGCCTCCAATGGAATAGCCAATTACATAGAATTTGGATCCTAGTCCTAACTGATCAGCAAGCTCTTCAATATCCATTGCCATGCTCTTTACTGTTCGCTTTGGATTCGGATCACTTTCTCCATAACCTGGTCTGTCGAAAGACACAATGTAGACCCCTAACTCTTCGATAACTTCCTGAAAGAAACCATCTAAAAGTTCATAGAACACTAAAATTTTAACATATTAAACAATAAAACATAGACAAGAGACAGAAATATAAATAAAAAGTAAGCCAATTAACAAGTACCGGAGATAGAGTAGCTGCAACAACAACATTATGCCTACCGGACCTGAAACCATGCACATGATAATTTTATACTTGGCCACATCTCTCGGAACACCATGCTCTTTGTAGGCTAAATGCCTTCCATCTTTAAGCCTTATTCTTGGTGCTGTCACAGGGGGGCTATTCGGAGAGCCGCACATCTTGGGGGGAGGTGGTTGGATCACCTGGTAAATCCATGCCAAAATCCCCACAAACAAGACTGCTAGTATTTTCTTGAAGAAACCTGAAAATTTCTACCTTGTAACGTAAATATTTTGACTTGTTAGTTGTTAAAGTAACTTGCATGGTAAGTGTCACAGAGAGTAAATAATTCAGAGCATATAACTGAGCAACTAAGGACCAAAGTTTAACAACTGCAATAAACAATAGAGGATAAGTAGCAGTATGTCAATATCGATTCTCCATTTATGGAATAAGAGAATTCAGTGTCCTATTGTCAAGGAAGTTGCATTCAACCATTAACATACTTTACCACTTAATTGCACACAGAAAGTGCTTAATTGTTCAAGACTTTGAATCATGATAATACCTTTCTGTCTCTATTGTTTATAACAGAACAATTAGAAACACCCATTCAACAGCTATTACCTAAAATGCTACCACTTTTGAGGTACAAAATCAGTGGAATTCTAAATGAACAAAGTCCTAAGCCAATCAAAACAAAGTCACCAAGAAATGAAAAGAACAATCTGTTCTTATCCTTTTGAAACAGTGACCAAATACAATGAATTCAAAAGGTTGTTCTGTTCGTATCTGCTTATCAACCAAATAAGCAATGAGAAAAAAAATCATGATCCGCCAGCAGAAAAGCTTGAAACTTGAATGGATCAAATGAAACATAAATCTAATGTAAAACACACCTGGAGAAAGCTTGAAAGAAGAGCTTTGATGAGATTTTCTGGTGTGAGCTCTGGCTGACGCTGCTGATATCTTCCTTCTAACTTCCGCCATATCGTCCCTCAAAACCCAATAATCTGTAAAAGGAAGACTCCCCCAAATTACTTCAGATATCTCTCTTAAATTCTGTTTTAAAAAACAGAAGATTTAATCGAATGAAGAAGGTACAGCGAAAACTGGGAAGTATGACAAAGATTGAAATAGTAAAAGGTAATCCCTCATCTTTTAATCTATTAATTTTCTTGATTTATTCTTACCACTTTTTGAAATTAAATATTATTTTTTTATTGATTTAAAATAAATTTAATTTTTTAATATTCTCCCTTCTTTCAATCTAAAAAATTTAATAAATTTAAGTTTTAATATTTATATATTTTTTATTTTAATTCTAAAAATTTCAATATTATTTATCCTTCATCATTTATAACTTTTTTCAATTTAATACATTCTAAAAGTTTCAAAAATTGAGTAAAAAAATTAAAAATCTGAAAAGTATGCATAACTTATAAATAAAAAACTAAAACATATGGATGAAAAATATATATATACCAAATGATTCAAAAAGAAATTAGTATAAAATGAATTAATATGTTAAAAGAAATGAAATTGGACATCCGCATTGGACATGAACGTAAGTATTTTTCTTGATTCAATTCAACTCTTATTTTCAATTATTGGACCAACATATTTAGATTATCCAAGTCTAGAAGTTGTTCATAGCATGTGCAAACTATATATATATATATATATATATATTCTAAAACGTGGATAGAGTAATTTGCTTCGGATTATTTAGTAGCAACAATACATATTAATTCTTTTAATAAAAAAAATAAATATAAAACAATTAAAAGCTAGACATTAGAAATCTTTATAATAATAAAATTTTGAAGCACTTCAAGTTAATTGTTATAATAATTGTTTCCGCTGCCAAGTTAATTGTTATAATCAATTATTTATTTTTAATATATTTTATACTTTTTTTAAAAAAAAAATAAATAAAACATATAAATTTTGGTTAATTCAATTAACCGACCGCATTAACTAAAATATTTCAATTAGGTTAATTTTCTAAAAAAAATTAATTCGGTTAACTGTTATAAAATTAAAAAAATTCAATTAACACCAACCCTACTCTAAGCATTTTGCAATTTGAGTCACTCACGAGGTGCCACTTTAGTTGAAAAATTGAGGTCCTAGCGCTTTTAATGGCTCTATGTCAAGCAAAGCCTTTTCAAATCTCTTCATTAAAGACCGGTCTGTTCAGAATTTCCAAATCTTATATATCGATAGTTGGGAAACAACCCCTTATGGAAAAATTTCCTGCAATAGTACCCTCGTTAGTATAAAGGTATTGAGAAAGGGAGAAAGCTTTACCTTTAAGGATTTCATCCTCTAGTCATAACCCCAAGATTTGATTCTGTTTCTTGCAGTAATCGTTCTACTATGGAAGTATCCCGTATTTTGGTCCCCCCATGATCAACCAATCACTACGAGATGTTAAGCTTTTATAAGAGTTCCTCTTGATCAACAATCAATACGAAGGCTAGAGAGATTAGGATTCGTTTGAACACCCTCAATGTTACCAAATACTTCCTTCTTCCATATCGTAAGTGTCTCCGTAAACTCTGATAATGTTTCCAAGACTTTCTATCAAAAGAAAAATCGAAAAGGGCGGGGTCTATCACGCATCCTCAACAAAAGCAGTCTATGGTCAGGTTTGTTGTGGTAAAGATGTTTTGCAAGTATTTTCCACGCATTGTTACAAAGTACCTTGTCTAGGCTACCTCCTTGCTTTTCTTCAACATCAATTATGCCACTGAAATCTCCTAAAAAAATCCAAGGCTGGTTATAAAGTACGTTGAGCTAATTCCATAAGTGAGTTTGTGGACTTCCATAAATCACTATCAGGATAAATAATAATAATAATAAAAACAATTAGTAGAATTTTTCATATGGATGAATTGTAAATGGTTATAAAGCACCTCCACCATAATGGAATCATCCCAAAGCACTCATATACCACCCACCAGCAAAACATTGTGAGATTTACTAAAACCTAGCTTAAAAATAACATCAGCTTTCTTACCACCAATTCTAGTCTCAAACAATGCAATACGTTTAGGCTACTCTCTTAAGGATTTTCGGAAATCAAATAACATTTCCAAAATATCATAGAAAAATTCAACATCAAAAGAGAGAAAAACAAATAGTACCCGTACTATACTAAAGCTTCATTTGATTAAAAAAACCCCCATGGTGAGATGGAATACGGAAGAATATACCTTTCCACAACAAGGGTAACACCCCTCAGTGTGGTAGAAATGCTTTTCACATCATTAGAGGTTAAAATCTTGAGTTAAAGCTCATATGTCTAGTGGAAATGGAGCAACTCCTTTCACTTTTTTTATTTCCGATATTTTCTTTTCTTTTTTATTTTTTTTTATCTCGCCTTTCTCTTTTTCTTTTCAATTAACTCTTTTTTTTTTTACTAACATTTTATTTTAAAACTTTTTGTTTAACCCTTTTTTCTTCTTTCTTCCAGTAAGGTTTATTATTGTAATAATTTATTCAAAAATCTAGTAAAAAGTTTAATAATTATATTATAAAATTTATTTGATGTACAATTATTTTTATTGATTTTTTATTAATGAAATTATTGTTTTACATAAAAATACTTTAACAAAATTTAATTATAAATATAATAAATAACACATTTGATATATTATTTTTAATTATTTATTATTCAAATTACTTTTTGATATAAACATATGTTTAATCAAATAAAATCAATTTTTTATTATACATTCACGGCTTTCAATTTTTTTTTCTCATTATGATTCACCTCATCACCACCACTATAATTGAATTCAAACACATTGTTGAGGCAAATCGTGAGAGCAATGATTCGAGCAATGACCACTGCACTTAACACTCTCCAAGTTTTATAATTTGTCTTATTTGTTGACATGTTTAACCAAAATATCTTGACTATTTCCTTGCATTTTTTCATAGATTTTGTGTAACCAATCTCATAATTATTTTTAAAGAAGAGATTGAATCAAGATTGCTTTTCGAGGATTTTAATGTGATCAATTTCCCTTATATACTAGGATATGCAATCCAAGAAGATATAAACTAACTTTATGAAGATTTGTCTTAATCCATTATATCTTTATATTAAGGGTATTTGATTTGATGAGATATTGACAAATCAAGATGGATTAAAGGTTATTTTGTGAAACTAGATTCGTGCTCTAAATATGGAAGCCTTGTTCAACCTTGAAAGATGTATTTGTTGAGGTAGTTATGTAAGTAGTGCTTCACGCAGTGTCCACTACACTTGACACTGTGCAACTCACATTTAAAGACTTATTTTAGAGATATTTGATTTATTCTAAACTTTACGAGGATATTTGTAAAGTCTTTTTATGAGGTTATTTTAGTGAGATCTTGATTATATTTGAACTTTTATCTTTGCAAGCATAAAATTCTTATATATTAAAGGCTTGTGAGTAAGTTAGAAGCGAGTAGAGTTGAGCACTTAATTTGTTCAATAAAGAATTACTCCTGTAAGTGCATTTTTTTGTAAGTAAACAAGTGAGTCACTTATTTTACACACTAACAGTATGTTTTGTTCGCTGGAACAGAACAGAAACTATAATAGAAAGGTCATTCTACGGAAATAAAATAGAGTTATAATAGAATGAAATGGGTAAAACAATGGTTTGGTTGGATGAAATGTAATGGAGGCTCTAATAATATTCTTGTGTATGGTTTAAGGGAATAAATACAGCATAAAATAAGAAAAAATGTCAAAATAATGAATATTCCCTTCAATAGATTATTTTATTTTTCTAATAAATGTTAAAAAAAACCCAAATGTAAAGAAAATATCAAATCACCAAAATTATCATTTAAATATATTAAAAATATTAATCAACTTAAACTCAAAATACAAATTTTGATTATATTTTGATTTTTATCAAGCCTAAAACCCTTATATAATAGAGATTTGTGTAAATTAGAGGAGAGTAGAGTTGAACATTAATTTATTCAATAAGGAATTACTTTTGTGAGTGCATTTTTTGTAAGTAAACAAGTGAGTCACATGGTTTACACACTAAGTTTTCAAGGGAAAAACATAGAAGTGTGTGATCTAGATCTTTTAATACAAGTATGAGGTTGCTATATCAGGGTGTGATGTGATTTAAATCATTTGTTGTATTGGGTTTAAATATAATAAATTATTCCACTAAACTAGACTCCGCAGGCTTAGAAAAAATAAAATTACGTAAACCATTTATTTGTGTTTTTTTTTTTGTAATCTTGTCGTAGTGTCATCTTCAATGGACACTGTGGGCACTACAACCAGCATTGCACTTTGCACTGCCTATTTTTTTTGCAATTATTAAATGTAGTTGTAACAATCCGTTTTTTAGTGATGTTAGAATCAGTGGTTACGGGACCACAAATTCGACGAGTGAGTCCGTAAATATTATTATTTAAATATTTATAGTCAAATATATTACTATATTTAATTGTGATTTGATAATTTTTGCTAATTGAATGAATAGTTAAGTATAAGTAGTTTGTCCTTAAAGTCAAGTAATTTTAGAAAATGAGGTATCGGGACCTTATTTCTATAAACAGAGGCCGTAAATATTTATTTTATAAAATATTTATGGATTGATTATATAGGTATATGAATTTTGGTCCAAAAATTTTGATGTTTAGATAGTTAATTAAAAAAAAGGACTAAATCGAAATAAGTGCAAAAATTAATCACTATTAATTTATTAATGCTTAATGGCTTTAAAATCATAGTTGGAAGACTTTATGTTGTAATTAGGCCATAATTAACATGAGTGGACGGTTTATGCATGGTATTTTATAAAATTTAATAAATAAGCATAAATTAAAAAAAACAAAGGTTGCCATCTTCTTCATTCTTGGATTTCTTCAACCTAAACTCCATGGATTTTTAAGTCAAGCATTCAGCCAAGTTTATTCCACCTTGCACGGTATGTGTTCCAAGCATGTTTTTAGTTATTTTTATGTTTTTGAGATCGTTGTATCTTAATCTAGCTAACTTAGGGACTAATTCGTAAAATTGTTAAATATTTTGAATTATGTCATTGATGAATTTGTGATGTTTTTGAAGCTTGATGATAAATTATTAAGCTTGATAGTTAAATAGGACTATTTTGTAAAGTGGTTTTGGTTAATTTTAAAGTTTAAGGATTAAGTTGTTAAAATAGTAAAATTAAATGAAATTATTGTGAAATTTCAACAATTATGGGTTGTATATGTATAAGTAAAAATTCGGCTAGTTTGGTTTTGGGCTTAATTGTGATAATTGTAAAAGTTACGGGTTTAGGACTAAATTAAACAAAAGGTAAAAGGTTAGGGTAAAAGTGTAAAATGTTGATAAAGGGTTATATATGTGAATTTAAGTGTTTTAAAGTATTGAATTGGTTATTTGAATGAAAATATTATATTTAAATGAAAAATGGATTAACCAGTTGATAATTGTAGGAAAGGAAAAGTCGTCGAGTAGTCGTCATTGAAGTGTTCGTAGCCATTGTGTCTAGGTATCTAGGTAAGTTCATTCGGTATTATTTTGTGTATTTTAGTAATGTTATTATTAAAAATACTATAATTTGATGACATTGGTTATATCTGAAATATTACGATTGAATTGGTGATAAAATGGATTGAAATGTAAACTGTTATACGATTACGTATATCAAGCCTGAATGAACATAAAATAGGATACAATTGGCATGCCAATAGGTTATATTGCGTGCTGTATGAGATTGACTTGTGATGAGATGGTGATTCTTGACTTGTTATTATCCACTGAATATACTGGAGTCCAGCATTTGTTGTTGACTATTGTGTTATACTTACAATGATTCTATCATGTTACTGGGGGTGGATGTTAGCCTACGGGCTTGGCACTTGGTGCCTAGGCATATTTCTGGAGGGATGTTAGCCTACGAGCTAGGCCCTTGGTACCAAGGCGTGTTCTCAATTGTTTTGGCTTGTTTGAGCTTTTTAGCGTGTCTTGGGTGGATAATTGCATATTTGTACCTATTTATATCGTTCATCAGGTAGGTTTTCAATGGTTAGATGACTTGCTAATGAATTATATAAATGTATACATGATTTTTTATATTATATCGTGACTTGGTATTGAATGATCTTGTATAATTGATTAGATTATGTAACTCGTGTATATAAAACTCACATGTTGAATGATTGTGGTTGACAGGATTAATGTTTATTAACATTGTTGTTAAATGTATAAAATGAAACAGGTATATAAAACAATTATATGGAATGAGACATTGAATGGATAAATTAATATGAATTATTGAAACAAAATGTGATTTACAAAATGATTATGTGTTAAAGGTGTAATATGAAATGGTTATATGAGATGGTTATTCGAAATGTTTATATGGATAGATATGTAAAAATGAACTTTTGAAATGAACACTTGAAATGTAAATGTGAAATGTTCAATGAATAAGTGTTGAATGAATGGTATATCTAATGTGTTTACTTGTATATGTTTTATAACATGATAAGGTTATGAGTTTTGTATATGTGAACTCATTAACCTTGTGAGAATATATGTATAGGTTAATAATGAACTCATGACCTTGCTTATGAATTTAATTGTAAATTGTTTAAGTTGCAACCTTTACGGTAAGTTAAATTTTAAGTTTATTACGAACTTACTAAGCAAATATTTGCTTACATCCTTTGTGTTTGATTTCTTTTAGATCATCAAAAGTTTATGACGGTTGGAAGTTCAAGTCGGAGCTCACACTATCCGTTAAACGACTCAGTATAAATTGTGATTATTTTGATATAGGTTATATATGGCATGTATTAGGAGTTTAAAGTTCAATTGTTATTAGACATGTTTCATACTTTATTATGTGATGTTGTGGTTGTGTTTATTTGGCTCTTTTGGTATGTTTTGACCATATGTATATGAGTGGTATGATTCATGCCTTTGCAAGTTTGGTTTTGATTGTAGTTTAAGGTTATGAAATGATTGATAGAAACATGATTTTTGGTTTGTGAAATGATATAAGTGAATTAAATTTTAAATATTTGAATTGTGGTACCAATGAGGGTACATTGGTAAGGCACATAGGTTGAAGGCGAATTGGCATGATTTTGGCATGTTTTGATGTGTTTTGAACAAGTATAAATGGATGGAAATGGTATGGTTTGAAACTTAAGATATGGATGTTGAAATAGCTTGGTTTTGAAGTCATTTTAGGTACACACGGCTTAGGACATAGTCTGTCACACGGCCATGTGCCACACATGGTCACCCCCCGACGGTCATGTGATCTGTTTGATTTTAAGTGCAAGATTTTTCACACGGTTCATGAATGTCACACGGCCGTGTGACCCCTGTTTACAGTAGTTTTCCATATTTTTTTTCTATTTTGTTTCAGATTAGTCCTTATTTGTTTCTAAATTGATTTTTAAGTTTCGTAGACCTGATTTAAGTTCCATTTTCACATATATGCTATGAATAATGATTAACTATTGATTTATGATGATTAAATTGAGCTTTAAATTGTTTTTATTTATAATTAAACTGAAATTTTGAGAATATTGCAAATTAGTCTTAGTTAAATTCTGGATGATACTAGAGCATACATAAGCCCGTATATAATATGAGAAATGACATATTTGTTATTTTAAAATTGAATTGACTATGTTTGGATGATTTTTGTTAAATTTGAGTAATAATTATGCATTTATAAAGTATTCTATGTTTATTTGAGATAAACAATGTGAATTGAATGTGTTCTATTCTGATTACGATTGTAGCATTCCGTAACTCAGGTCTGACGACCGGATCGGGTTATGGATGTTACAATAGGTTCCAACGCATATCTCACCACTAATTTTATACTAATAGTTACAATTCTTAATCCCATTGCTACAATAACTAATCTCACTACCACCACTATTTTTAATCTCACCAGAACCAATCGCACGCCATCTAAATCTAATAAATAAATTTAAAAATTATAAAACCAAAACAAATTGATGTAGAGTTATTTATATCAATTTTTTATTCATAAAATTAATGTTTCACATCAAAATATATTTTTATAATAAATAATGCTTTTCATATATTATTATTTTTAATTATTTATTGTTGAAATTATTATTTGGTATAAATATATTTTTAAAAATAATTAATTTATTATTTTTCTAAATATCAAATAAAATCTATTTTTATTATATATTTAACCCCTTTTAAATAATGTCCTTAATGGTAATTTTTCCTTCATTATGATTCACCTCATCACCATACTAGCTACAATTGTATTCAAGCACATATCTTAACATAAATTTTAGAATCGTCCTTACAACACTTAATATCATCTTTACAATAATTAGTCTCAACATCACTATTGTTTTCAATCTCATCGTAATCAATCTCATTACCTCTACAAATGGATGCTTAGGAAATATCCAAATACTTGGTACCTTTTTCCTTACGTTCCTCTTAGCTGCAATCTGGTAGCCAATAATTTATCTCTAGTAACTTTAAATTCTTGGTTGAGTTGGTGTCATAATTCAATCAGTGTAACACCCCTAACCCCTCCTCCATCGTAAGATTAGAGTTACGAGCCTTACTAACTAAATCAAAACATTTGATTCCATAATCATATCATATACAATTGATTTATGAATCATGCTATTTCATTCAAAATCACAGTAAAACTTACCCATACAGTCTTAAATACGAGTTTACGGGACTCTAGAAGTAATTTAAGAACAAACAGGGCTAATTTGAAATAATTCAGGAAGTTTAGGGCCATTTTTTAAAATACCTAAAAACAGGTAGACCGTGTGACTGTCGAATTTGGGACACACAGTTGTGTCCTAGCCCGTGTCTTTGCCCATGTTACTCTCTGACTTGAGACACACGGCCGTGTCCCAGCCGTGTCTCAGCCCGTGTCTCAGACCATGTGCACCTAAATGTACCTTAAAACTCAAGTTTACCATTTTCTACTTGCTTAGGCATTAAGCAACTCAAATACCAATCATTTAACCTATTCAAAACATAATTAAACATACTCAGAACATGCCAAAACCACCATCTTAGTGCCTAACCAATGTACCCTAATTGGTACCACATTTTATATCATCAATACATACTAGCAAATAAATTAACCATTCAAAGTTTCATTCATACCAAGTTTACCAATATTGGGCTAACATTTTAGCTAATTAGAATCTTAAGCTTAAAGGTACTACAAATACCAAAATCTCATGTCAAGCTAACATACCAAATATATATATTCATCCACAAGCATATATATATAAATGACCATCATTGTACTTGAAACCCAAAATAGCATCACATTAACAAAACATCTATCAACCAAGGGCTCTCTAGGTATATGCTATTACAAAATAGAATATCACCACATTTGAGTCCAGGATTGTTGTTAGATGTTGAATCTGCGGCAAACCGAAAAGTACCTAACCTTTGATGCGGTCGTTGAGAGCACCAAAAATATCCTATCGCTATAAAATAATGAAAAGAATAGTATAAGGGAAGTAGCGTTAAATCCTGGATTTGTACAAATGCTTGTTCCTCAAAATCCCAGACAGAGTCGTGCCCAACAAAACTTGCGTACTTGAAAAAAAACAACAGAATTAAAAGTTTTGATCTGGAAAAAATAAAATAAAAAAAAAGTTAAAAGTTTTGATTGAATTGAAATTGCGAAAATTAAAATTAAAATAGTAGAGATAAAAAGAGTTGAGGAAAATGAGTTTCTTATGGATAGATTCCAGCCTCCGGTTGTCTCGATCTGCCTTGGGTTCAATCCTCGACTTTTAGATGATTCTTCTCAAATAGAATAAGCCAATTATAGTGGAAAAGGACGCCTACGACCACCAGCTCCAAGATTTTAGACTTACGATTTAGCGAAACTTGACTCTAGCCAACAATCGCTTTTGTAGGACCATCTTATGTTAGATCATCACTTCTCAATGGCAAATACCACGCCATTTTGTCTCTTGGACTCGCCAACCTCTGACACAGTAAGCTAACGAACCGACTGTGCAACCTTCCCAAAACGTACAAAGCGGCCGTTCCTTGCACAAGTTGAAAAGATCACCTATTAAGGGACATGGGCGGAAGCGCCAGCCCCGTAATGCGGAGAAACGATGAATACTCGTTGAGAAGGCTAAGTGCGGATTCTAAGCCTCATGAACCCTTTTTGGGGAATTTCGACAACCTTCGACTAGATAAGTTTAATGGCTCATGATTTTGGGGAAAAGGAAATAAATGTAATTGAAATAGAATTTTTATTGAAAAATATGGAAAGAATAAAAGACCTTTATGGGAGAGAGATTGTTTACAGAAAAATATGAGTGAAATTTGTGTCACTCCATCCCCTATTTATAGTACTAAGAAACCTAGTCTGTTCCTAATTAAACTCTAAAAGATAAATAATGATAAATAATGATAAATAATGATAAATGCTAAAATTAAATCTAAATAATAATTCTTAATAATTATCCAAATATAATTGGAATTCAAATAGGGTCTTGTGCTATAAAATCTCTTCTTTTTCATTTTTGCTCCAAAATCTTCCACACTTTGCATTTTTGGCACCACTCCTCTCCTACTTCGCATGTTGGCCTAATTTATCTTCAAATTCACTCTTTTTTCCCCTAAATTTCCTTTTGCCTTCAATTTAGTCCCTACAAGATAAAAAACCATAAATAGCTCAAATTAGTAGGATCATACTCAAAATAAATATGTAATTAATACATAAAAATATGTCATTCTAGAGTATTGTGACCTGTATACGAAAAACAAAAGCGTACGCTGAGTATAACTCAGTGGTATTTCTATAATCAGAACACAAAAATAAAACATAATACAATTACATGCTCAAGTTATAGTAAGTGATGTTATGCAATATTACCTTAATCATATTTCAATTCATTTCATACATAATTAAACATCATTCCTTAAATACATATCCATTCAGTACTTTAGTTCCCAATTCACATTTCATTCTATATTTCACTTCATTCTATTACACTTGCTATTCAATAGCATTGTCATTTTCAAATCAAATCCAATATCCCATACAATATACAATATTCAGTATTTTATTTCATAACTATGCAATTTAATACCTTGTCACTAGTAATCATTCAATTCAAATTCGCATTTCATAAAATTGTTTCAAGGAATAACTTACCTTATATATATACTTACCAATTAATGCAATGTATAAAAATATCGTTTTTTTTAAATAGTTTAGATTATAGAAACACAAACAATATATTTTGAGCTACTCGACGTTTGCTACCAAATAAAATAATTACAATAGGTTAATGATGCACAACTCAATTCATGAGAAATTTTAAATTTTCCTCTACATTTTGTTTAATGAATAATTTAGCCCCTAAACCAAGACTAATTTTTTAATCTCCACATTTAACCTCTAATTTTTATACTAATTTCACTCTAAAGCTAAATTTGGCTCTCTATTTTCAATTTTACCCCTTAATTTCAAATTTTTTAATTTAGTCCCTACTACTCATAATCAACAATTAATTCTACAATTTAGTCCTTTTCCACTTCTAACATAAAAATCTATCAATTTAATCCCTACAACTCCAACTAATTAACAATGGTAACGTTATCAATCTTGAACAATATTAAAAATTGTAACATGGGTTGGCTAGTCTTAGATACCGAAATTCCAAAAACATAAAAATTACAAAGAAAAGACTAAATTCCACTAACCAATTTGAAGTTGAAATGCTTGAAACCCTAATGCCGTTCAAACTCTTTCTTCTCCCTATGTTTCGAATGCATGCCAAAGAGAAAATTCTCTTTGATTCCACTTTCCTTAATATTCATTACCTTTTTTGTTTTCATTTTATTATTATAATTATAATTATAGCATACATGCATATATACATTAAGTAAACAACATATATATGTACAATTTTATCATAAATGCCATTTATGACCGTCCACTTAAAAGAACAAACGCATAATTGCTATTTTGGTCTCCTTTAATTCATTTAAACCCATAATTCAACTTTTAACACTTATGCGATTTGGTCCTTATACCTTAATAACTCGTAATTTAAAAAATTTACCTATCAAAAATTTAATTCTCTACTAGCTTAACTTTGTAAATATTAAATAAAAATATTTACGAGTTCGATTTATAGAAACAAGGTCCCGATATCTTAATTTCCAAAACCACTAACTTTAGAATCGATACACTTGTATCTTGTCTAACTTTCTAAATGATTAAAATGATTAGACCAAACCTCAATATAATATTGTAATACGCTCGTAAATATTAATAAATCATTCACAAATTCTATCATCGAAAAATAACATTCCGAAATCACCGTTTTCGACTCCACTGACTTTTGAGTCATTACAACCAGACATCAACTTAATTGAAAAATTTACTAACATTTCTTTTATTTAAAATAAATTATATTATTATGATGACAATTTTATCTTTTTTATATTTTTAATAAAACTAATAAAAACTTATGGTAAAATTTAAATATAAATATATCAACAAAACATCAACTTTACTCCTTACACCTTTATTTTCATTTTTTTAAATCTCAAATATCCACTAACTTTAAACCCTTACATATTTGTGGCAAAAAAGAAAAAAAAAATCCTTATATATTTTAGTAAGATGTTGAAATTGCCTAGACCTGTCCATGGATAAGGTCACCCGATCTGGCTTAAAGGCCAATTCGAAGTGTAGAAGAGTTCGGACAAAAATATAGGTTCGACAAATAAGTTTGGGCAAAAAAATAATGCCCATTTAGAAAGCGGGTCAAGCCTCAAGTAAGGTTTTTTTAGTTCGGACCCGACCCAAATTTGAAAAAAGAAAAGAAAAGAAATATGTTGTTTTAATGCTATCCCACTATTTTGTTGTCATTTCACTTATTATGTTGCTACTATTTTATTGTTATTATTTGGATATTGTAACATTTGCTTGTTAAATTCAACTTATATTAGCACTATTTATATATAAAGAGTTCTTTTAATTTATTGGGATTTTAATGTTTTTAAAGTTTTTGATATATTATGTTGTTTAAAATTTTGTATATAAAACAATTTTAATATGAGCAAATGGGATTAAGTTCGAATTTTAATATTTTTATGTTGGGCAAAATTTTAGTCCTTAGTCGTACCCGAACATACCTAAAATTTTGTTAGGCATAATGGAGACCTCTAAAACCACATTTTCCAACATCGTGCTTTACGTGACTCAAGGAAACAAAAGTGTCTGCACATCCGTGGAGAATAAAGTGGTGAGAACGTCAGCAGTAAGGTTGATATCTTTAGTTCCTACTGAAAGCATGGCATTTCGAAAAAAGGGAGAAAAAAGAGGAAAGTGCAGAGAATGCATATGAGGTGCTAAACTTGTTATCTTAGCAAAGACCCAATAGAAAGGTGCTTCACCTTCCTCGTGAAATCAGGAATGAAGTGATAGATAATTTCATATTCCAATCTTAGCTCACATATTCATATAATTTGCTTAATTTGCCTCGAAGCCAAGATAAAAAAAAATGTTCAAAAGGGAAGAGCCATCACCGGAGATTCTAATTCCTGTATGGGACGGTAATGAAGATGAGCTGCATTTCAGCGGCCGTGAGAAAGAGAATTTTCGTTCTTTCAGAGCCTTGAAGAAATCTGCAAATGGCAACACTCAGACTCAGTCTTCCAAATCCAAACCCTTAATTCGAAGGGTTCCTACAATCCTTAGAGAAAACGACAACTTCAAGAAATATTTTGAACCACGGGTGTTTGCAATTGGCCCTCTCCATCATGAAAACAACCAGCTCCGGTTAACAGCGAAGGCTAAGCTTAAATTTGCAGTGTTGTTCTGTAAAGAACATGAAGTTTCAGAACAAGTGTTGTACAAAAAGATTAAGGATGAGATAGGGTATCTCAAGAAGTGTTATAAGCCAAAGGATATCGAAGTTTACGAGGATGATGAGCTCGCTTGGATGTTCTTCGTAGATGGAAGTGCAGTGTTGCATGTCATACACGGCATTACTACTGAAAAGTGCATAGATCATGTTAAATTTGATCTTCTTGCATTTGCTCAGGTCGATCTGTTCATGCTGGAGAATCAAATTCCTTTCCGAGTCCTCAACTTACTGATCAGCTCAATCAGTAAGGGAAATGATGTGAGAAGCTCAATTTATACGTTCATTGATAAGAAGATTAAGAGCACACTAGCAGAAGGGAAGTTGGACCCGTATCAGCGACAAGTAGTGTCGGAACAAGATCAAGAACCGACTCATCTTCTGGGGATTTTGCGTGACAGACTCTTGACAGAGTCCAAGAATGAACCCACCACCAACGGTAAGGAGGAGGTAAACCGTAACCTACTTATGTCCTTGGGATCAAAACCGCGGCATAGCAAAACATTTCGTAGCGTGAAAGAGCTGAAAGAAGCAGGGATTCAAGTGAGTCCCAGCGAAACAAGCAGCTTCCGAGATGTTGATTTCCACGTAGGGTTGTTGGGAACTCTGAAGATCCCTCGCATCGTGGTGGACGACTCAACCGGTTCCAAGTTCATGAACTTGGTAGCTTACGAAATGTGCCCAGATTTCGAAAATGACTTTGGGATCACCTCTTACTTATGCTTCCTCGACTCCCTCATTGACACTGCAGAAGATGTGAAGGAGTTGAGACATGCAGGAATGCTACTGAATTACATGGGCAGTGATGAAGAAGTGGCCCGTCTATTCAATAGCTTAACCACCGATTTGGTACCTGATTTCAGTACGTACAAAGTTGTAACAAATGATATGCGTAAACACTGCAACAACCCATGGGCGACCTCCATTGCTAAGGCATATTACACTCATTTCAGCACCCCCTGGAGTATACTCGCCTTTTTGGGTGTCTTATTGGGTCTTGTTTTTACTGGTATCCAAACATACTACTCAATCAGAAGGAAAGCAGGAGAGCTAAAATAAACAACGATGACCATCTTTGTCTTATTCCCAAGTGTGTTTTTCATCTTAATTTTAATTTATTCCTGCAATATGCATATGAATAAACAATACTTATATCTTGTGTGTCCAGATGAGTTCTTTCTTCTTAAGTTAAATGATCGTCCCTTCTGTTCACTGATGATTGATCCCAAGTGTTATTTTCAACTTTAAAAATCCTCTCGGCACAAGCGTATGATCACAATTCTGACATCTAAAAATCATAAATTAATATTGTTCTTCTAAGCAAAATCAGCAATAGAATGAGTATCAACATATATGTATAACTTTCACAGTATACTTCACGTATCAAGTTTATTCAGTTCCAAAGAAAATACTTTTGTAAGATCATTAACCCACTATAAAATGTTTTCAGCATAAGATACATTAACTATATAGAGTTACAGATAATGTTGAAAAAAGGAGGAAAACAAGAAAGAGATTCGGGTTCATCAGATACGCTTCGAGGAAGGATGCGAGAAGAGCTATAGATAGAATGAATGGCTTTTGGTGTTTCAGAAACATATAGGCATAAACCTGGTGAAATTTAAAACTCGTTCAAATTTCTTGAGAAAGAAAAAAAGGGAAACTAAGACGACGAGGGAATAGAACAACGTTAAGAGGATTGAAGGAATGATAGAGGAGGAAATCGGAGAGCTAGAAGACAAGCCCAAGGAAGAGGTTTCAGGCAAGGCTAACAACTCTATTCTAGGTATGATAGATGAAGAGAAACTGCATACGCTACTGATCGTGTGTCAGAGTGTTAAAAATTTATATAAAAGAATGATCTAGCTTAGAAACTAACTATGACAACGATTGAGGCAAGCGCACCTATCGAACAGTAGTACAGTTTAGTGGCAAGATCGGATTGTCGAACCCAAAGGAACTAAAAGTACTAATACTAACTTTCTTTTTATTGTTTAGCCTAAGAATAAAAGTGAATTATTAATTAACTAACAACTAAGCTAAAGATGCAAAGACAAAGAGAATGAATTTGGAAAATACTTGTGGGAAAAACCAATTGATTAAAACAATACCCGAGGAAGAATCCACTTAGACTTCACTTGTTATTTAACGCTGAACCAGACGATTTATTCACTTAACTTGATCCGTAGGATTTCCTAATTTATATTAATACCTCTTTCGAGGCTACTAACGTCTAACCCTAGGTTGATTAATTGAAATATCTTTCTAATTAAAACCCCTAGAATTGCATTAACTTGATCTATGGACTCCCATATTAGGTTTGACCCTAATCTGGCAGATTTTCGTCATCCTATTTCTAGGGTTGCGATCAAGTCCGCTTAATTATGCTAGATCTACTCTTAAACAGAGACTTTTGCTCCACTGCTAAGCACATCAATACTTGAATCATTATCCTGAAATATCAAAGCAAGAATTAAGAACACATAATTAAGAACAAATCAAATATTTATCATATAGTTCAGAAGACAATAACAAGATCCGTCTAGGTTTCATCCCCCTCAGGTATTTGATGGTTTAGTTCATAATAATAAAAGAATACATATCAGAAGAAAATATAAAAAAAAAATAAGAAAAACCCTAAAACCCCCTGAAGGAAATTGAAGGGAAGATCCTCCATCTTGAGTATGATTTCGGCTTCTTGAGATGAATCAACTGGCTTTCTTCGAGTAAATTCCACAATTCTGGCCTCTCTGGTTTGGCTCTTCGGCCTAACTGGACTCCTAACTAGACTCTAGGGTGTTTATATAGGCTTTTGGAATGACTTTCTTTGCCTCTAAGTACCCTAATCCGAATGAAACTCTTCTTTGTCACGGCAGGGACACGCCCATGGCACACGCCCGTGTGAATCGTGGCCAGGCTATGTTCGGGTCTATTAATGAGGCATGGCCGTGTGGTCTTGGGCCCGGGCCGTGTCGATTTCGTGCTTTGGCCCATTTACTTCGTTTTAGGCCCGTTTCTCGTTCTTTTCATCCTCCGGTGCTTTCCTAGGTATAAAACATGAAAACAAAGGATTAAGAGCACCAAATTCCATAATTTAAGGCTTAAATCATCCAAAAGTATGCTAAATGTGGGATTAAAATATGTTTATATTACGGTTTATCAAATACCCCCACACTTAAGCATTTGTTTGTCCTCAAGCAAAATTCTCAACTCACAATTAAAATGAACTTCCTTGATTCATAATATTCATCCATAATGCTTCATCATAATTCAAAGATAATTTATACATTAATAATTTAAGTAAAAGGGTCATAAAGATTCAAACAATCAAGTCATAGTTTTTGTAACATAAAAACATAGGTGTTTCCCCTTACCTAAATAATCACCTTTTATTCAAAATCGACAAGAGTTGACATCCTTACTAAAGATTCATTCAAATCACTCAAAGTGTTTAAGGTTCAAAATTAAGCACTCAAAAGTCGAACATGAAAAGTTAATCCCATAGGCTTGCTTGAAAATCAAATCTCCACCACTTTAAACTGAAATGATACACAAATCAAAAGGTCTTTAAAAGGGTTGTAATGGGGCTCGGGTTAAAGGTGTGGATAAAGGCTGAATTAGAGGGTTAGAATGGAGATTGAATTGACAATTTACCTAACTAGAAAAAAATAAACTAATACTTTAATAATAATTACATTTATTGAAAATTTTGAAACTAGTAATACGAGCTTCTTCTTCAAGATGTGGAATTTAAACGTATAAGCTCACTTAATCATAAAACTAATAATGAATATACTTCGCTTTTTTTAAGAACAAATCATAAGAAAGGATAAATTTAACTACTGATTTAAAGATTATAGTTAGGTAACTGATCAAATTATATCTCGATATAAGGGTGGTCAAGAGGAATGGTGATAACAAATACAGACCGGGTTTTGGGTTAATATTAGTGGGTGAGTCAATAAAAAGGGTTGTTAGGATCAAAGGGATTCACTAGGGGTTAATTGTGAGGGTAAGCTTTTTAGTGGAGTGAGTGGGTTAAATCCTAAGTGCCTTTAGCATCTCAGTATATCAAATCAATTAATGTGGTCTCGACATGTATAATCGAAGCACGTTCTAGAATAACAGCTCAATGTTGACACACTCATAATCACAAGGTGAGCACGAAATAATGTATGCTCTAAAAGGCTCAAACTCTCACAAAAATTATGGGTTTTTTGATATCAACCTTGTAAATTTCAAATTGTAAGGTAATAATTAGATTTAGGTAGACAACCTAACAAAATTTTAATTTTTTGAAAATGGACTTATCATGCTTGATTCTCTCGTCTCCTAAAGTTTAAATTATCACTGCACAATTATCAATGACTTAATCCAAAACATATCAATAAAAATCATAAATCAAAAGAAATTCATTCTAATCATAATATGAGAAAATTACTTAAGAACAAGGCATACTTTAAGGTATAATTCAGAGATTTGAGAATAATATAGAAAGTTAGGTACTTTCTCGAAATAAATATTCACCCCCCACACTTAAGATGTACATTGCCCTCAATGTACAAAGATATATATGAAATTTAAGAGAAAGGGAGAGGTGAAACTTCCTGAATTTGGATTGCTTCCTTTAGTTGGGAGTGTCGTGGTGTGGTGGCCGCCGACAATCTCTGCGCTAAATGAAAAAATTGGGAAGCTCGTGAAGAATTAGCCAGGAAATAATAATAATAATTCAAAATATACTACATATATATTTAAAGACAAGAAAGATAAAGAGAAAGAAAATAGAAAGTAAAATAAAATTAAAAGAAAAGGCTAATGGACCGGAGAGTCCTTATTTTAGATGGTTAGCGGGGTGAGTGTGATTTCTAAGGCTGTGGTGTCGTGGCTATAGTTGTGGTGTGGTGATTCCCAAGCAGCCTTTAGAACCTAAATCAAAGAAAATGAAATAAAATAGAGTAAACTAAGTAAAAGAAAAATAAAGAAAAGGAAAATAAAGGAGAAGTGAAAATGAAAAGAAAAGTTAAATGGACTCAAAGGTCCTTTTCCTGTCGAATTAATGAAGCGACCGGCACGAACTTATGTAGATCGGTCTCACAAAGGGAGATTGTGCTAGGATCCTTCCGTTTCTTCGACATTGATGATTGTTAGAACAAAAGTTATGAGGAATGAAGAAGAATGAGGATGAAAAAGAAGGGAGGTGTAAAGGAAGAAGAAGGGTGGGAAATAGATAAGAATGGGAGAGGGGTGGTTTAAATAGAAATTTCAGGTTTGGTACGTCCCTACGCCCGTGTAATGTGGGCGTGTCGAGTCACACGACCGTGTGTGCAGGTCGCCACGCCCGTGTTGCTAAAACAATGTCGGCCACGGCCATGGTGTTCAGTTAGGGCCCGTGGCTTGAAGATATTTTTCGTCCTGTGTCATACTATCTCTGCCATATCAGTACGTACATCCGTAGTATCCACATAGTCACGGCCACGGCCGTGTGCAAGGTCGTGTGGTATGGAAATCTGCACTTGGTTAGTTTATAGTTAGGTGCTAAAAAGGAAAAATTGAAAAAACAATAAAAAATGTGAAGATTAATGGGGTTAGTGCTCGGGTTGCCTCCCGAGAAGCGCTCGTTTATAGTCTTAAGCTAGACTTACCTCTCATTCGCACATTCAGGGTGGTTTCAGGAGTTGAAAATCTTTCCTCATGCTATCGGTCCTATTATCAGTATGTAACTCGAGTCGAGTAGCGTTTACTTTAAAAGTGCCAAATGTAGGATTACTTACCTTGACTGTTCCGTATGGGAAAACCTTGCGTACCCTAAAAGAGATTTCTTTGTTTGTATTAGGGTTAGGAGTAGGTATTCAAGGGTCTGCCTTATCTAACAATACCTGATCTCCGATCTTAAATTCATTTGTCCCACAGAATGGTACTGGTTCTGCTTCGTGTATCCTTAATTTCTCTTTGAAGTGTGTCTTCCATTCGTCTAGATTATCGATCTGAAGCCTTCGTTCCTCATGATTTATTTCTTTGTTGGCATGAGGTCTAGGATCTGGCTCAGTTGTGTAGTTCTTTGGTGCTTCCTGAAAAGAAGGTTTAACCAAATGGTTATTAATAGAATTTATATTCTCACCTTAACTACTCGATGTCCTAGCTGAGTCAAGAGCCTGGAGAATGATTGATTCGTCACCTATACAAAGTATGAGTTCACCTGCACTGTAACACCCCTTACCCGAGTTCTATGCCATAACCGAGCCCGAGGCGTTACCATAATAAAACCACTTGATTGCCACTTAGGCTCATCGTGACTACTCTTTTAAGTCACATCAACAACCTCAATCTTGACTTACGAGGCCTCACTCATACATACAAGGGCTCCCGAGACTATATCGGAACTTTTTTCAATCTTAACAAAAAACTTTTCTCTTTTGTACAGGGTTAACACGCCCGTGCATAGACCCACACGCCTATGCTCCACAATCGTGGTTAATACTGACTACATATACACGACCTCAAAGCCTAGTCACACGCCTGTGTGACTAGCCCGTGGCCAACACTGACTAAACTCACATGGCCTATGCACACGCCCGTGTAGCTAGTCCGTGGTCTATTTTGACTTAAAATGTTAACATGCAGAGGACACACGGCCAAGTCACACGCCTGTGGGTTGACTGTGTGTCACACATAGTCTAGACACACGCTCGTGTGTCTATCCACATGGACAAAAACAAAGCTATGTGCTAAGTTCCTTTCACCCCTCTAGCATACACAATATGCATTCATTCAAACATCCATAATTAACTCAAATTGAAGTGCAATCTCACATAGATAACTACAATCTTTTCATATACGGTAGCCAACTACTATGGCATTATACAAAATAGACTATTCAACACTTTTACTCTATAAGACAAGGGAAAAGAAAAGGAGTAAGCTTTAAGCTTAGTAAGTTTACACATAAACAATTAAGCATCATAGTATAAGCTAAACAACAATGCTTACTCTTTCTATCCCTTACCCCAACACTCTCCAGTGTGATATCTACCACAACTTGAACACTCCGGTTTGCTCTTTGTATTGCCCACACTTTCCATTGAGGTGGCTTGGACTCTCGAAATAGAACGAATATTGCCCAAGTCTCGATGCGAATATCGCACTGAAGCTGTTGTCCGAGAATTCCCTTCCTTGGATCTTTTCGACTGGGCCTGGTATGACTTGCCTATCGACCTTTTTCTAGCATCTCGGGCTTCAATCATAGCCCTTCTCTTTTCCTTACTCAACTCTTCGGCCTTACTTGCACTTTCAACTAACACCACAAACTCTTTCAACTCCAGAATACCCACTAGGAGTTTGATATCCTCATTCAGTCTGTCTTCAAACCTCTTACACAAGATGGTCTCTGTCGATACACACTCTTGAGCGTATTTGCTAAGCCTAACAAACTCACGCTCATACTCTGCTACTGACATTCTTCATTGCTTCAACTCAATGAATTCCTTCCTTTTTCGATCAGTAAATCGTTGGCTTATATACTTCTTCCGAAACTCTTCCAGAAAGAAGTCCCACGTCACCCGCTCTTTCGGGACCACTAACATTAGCGTCTTCCACCAATGGTTTGCCAAATCTCTCAGCAAGGATACGACACACTTCAAGCTCTCTTCTGGTGTACATGAGACCTCATCAAACACTCTCATCGAGTTCTCTAACCAGAACTCTGCCCTCTTAGGGTCATCATCCACCTTAGCTCTAAACTTCTCAGCCCCGTGCTTCCTAGTCTTATCCACCGGGGGTTTCGATATCCTCACAACATCAATACCTTGAGGAGCCACTAGATTTGACTGAGGTATAGGAGGAGGTGGCGGAGGTTGAGCATTAGGGTTCGCTCGAACATAGTCCGAGTACCAATTACTCATCATCTCGAGAAAGGCTTCTCGTGCCTCTTCCTTTTGACCCCTAACCTTGGGTCCACTTTGTACAGGCACGGTTCCTTATGTAGGAGCCGGAGCATTACTAGCTGCTTCATCAGCAGTAGATTGATCGGGATCCATATACTATACAAAACAAGATTTAAAATCATCAGAAACCACCACACTACTATAGTACACTTATGGCATGTATAACTAGACTCTTACACCCGCTACGGTAGTCCTAAAACCGACTAAACCCTAGCTCTGATACCATTAAATGTAACACCCCTTACCCGAGTTCTACGTCAGAATCGAGCCCGAGGCGTTACCGTAATAAAACCACTTGATCGCCACTTAGGCTCATCGTGACTACTCTCTTAAGCCACCTCAACAACCTCAATCTCAACTTACGAGGCCTCACTCAAACACACAAGGGCTTCCGAGACTATATCGAAACTTTTTCCAATCTTAAATAAAACTTTTCTCTTTTGTACAGGGTTAACACGCCCGTGCAAGGAGAGACACGCTCGTCCATAGACCCACACGCCCATGCTCCACAACCGTGGTTAATACTGACTACATACATACGGCCTCAAAGCCTAGTCACACGTCCGTGTGACTAGCCCGTGGCCAACACTGACTAAACTCACACGGCCTATGCACAAGCCCATGTAGCTAGTCCGTGGTCTATTCTGACTTAAAATGTTAACATGCAGGGGACAAACGGCCAAGTCACACGCCCGTGGACTGACCGTGTGTCACACATGGTCTAGACACACGCCCCTGTGTCTATCCACATGGACGAAAACAAAGCTATGTGCTAAGTTCCTTTCACCCCTCTAGCATACACAATATGCATTCATTCAACACATCCATAATCAACTCAAATTGAAGTGCAATCTCACATAGATAACTACAATCTTTTCATAAAATAAGGTAGCCAACTACTACGGCATTATACAAAATAGACTATTCAAAACTTTTACTCTATAAGACAAGGGAAAAGAAAGGGAGTAAGCTTTAAGCTTTGTAAGTTTACACATAAACAATTAAGCATCATAGTATAAGCTAAACAACAATGCTTACTCTTTCTATCCCTTACCACATTTCCAACACATCATGAGTCACAAACTCATAACCATTGAAATGCACCCCTGCATTCAATATCACATTTACACAATATACAACACAACATCATTTCTCGATAATTCATCCATACAGCTAATTAACTCAATAATATAACCACACAGCTAATCCACGCAACTAATCCACACATCTAATTTCTCGGTGGTTTCGCACTTAGCCCACCACAATCAATTCATAAGGTAGTATCGCACTTAGCCTACCACAAAGGTATTCATAGTGGTGTCGCACATAGCCCACTAGATGATATACTTAACAATAGCATCGCACATAGCCAACTTATCGTCAGTATGCATTAAGATGGTATCGCACTTAGCCTACCATTTAGCGTTCTCACTACATATTCACATATCTACTTACTTAACCATACATCCATTCACAAATTCTACCACATTCATCCCACATAGGTTCTCAATCATTCTCAATCATGCTACACACTATCTAGCATTAAGAAATTGTAAGTATGAATGCATTGTTTAAGCATAGACTTACCTCGATACTCAAAAGTATAGAAATATGCAATTTAGTCCACCACCTTGCTCTTGCCTCGGTTTAGATCCGGGCTTCATCTTTCTTGATCTATACTAAATGAATCAGCTTATTCAATACACACATTGACTAAATTGACACTTATCTCATACTTTGGCAAAATTACCCTTTTACCCCTAATCTTTCTCATAATTACACTTTTTCCCCAAGGCTCGTAAAGTGATTTTTATTCAACTTTCTAGGCTTTCATGCTTAGCTGAATCACTTACTAAACTAAAGCATTCACCAATTCTCACTAAATCACACATGTATGACCAAACCTAAAACTTTTACAAACTAGCCCCTACATGCATTTTCATGGAAAATCACTTAGCAAAAGATGTTTCTACTACATCAAGCGTTCATAATCTTCCATAAAACATTAACATACATGCATGTCATACATGGACAAAATTTTGAACATTCAATATAGCTCATCAAATAGCTAAAAATAGCTTATTCATACAACTAGGACTTCAAATATACGAAGAATATCAAAAACGGGGCTTGGATGTACTTACTAGCAAGCTTGAAAAATTTGAAGAACCCTAACAATGGCTCTTAAAAATTTTGGCAGCCTTGGAGAAGAAGATGAGTGAATTTTGTCATCTTTTCTCCCTTTTTAATCATTTAATTGCCAAATGACCAAAATGCCCTTTTTGATAAACTTCCTATTTTAACTCATCCATGCCCAAATTTGTCCAAAAATTAGAATTTGGTTAAATTTCTATTTAAGGACCTCTAATATATATTCTAAAGCCATTTCACACAAATAGCTTTTAGAATCTCATATTTTGCAACTTTTGCAATTTAGTCCTTTTGGACAATTCAACCGAAATTTCATAAAATTGCTTCATGAAACTTTCACACTAACATGCAAACATAGCACAAATCTTAAAAACTCATACATAGACCTCAGATTTGTGGTCTCACACCACTATTCTGACTAGGCCCTAAATCGGGATGTACATGCACTGACATCAATTTTAGTCGTAGCGGTTGCTAAAAAGGGCCTTCCTAAAATTAAAGGGGATACTATTGTCCTCATCCATGTCTAAAATGACAAAGTCTATTGGGAATAAGAATTTATCAATTTTCACAAAAACATCTTCAATTATACCCCTAGGAATTCTAACAGTTTTATCAGCTAATTGAATGCTCATTCTAGTTTTTTTTGGGTTTCCCTAGACCTAGTTGTTTAAACATTTTATAAGGCATAACATTTATGCTTTCCCCTAAATCAGCTAAAGCATTATCAACAGATAAACTACCAATTAAGCATGGATCTTTTAATTTTCGTGGTAGTTTGTTTTGCAACATTGCTGAGCACACTGTGTTTAGCTCCATATGCGATTCTTCATCTAACTTCCGTTTGTTTGTTAAAAGATCTTTTAAAAATTTCCTTAAATCTGGCATCTGCAAAAGGGCTTCAAGAAACGGTAAGTTAATATGTAATTTCTTTAATATTTTAAGGAATTTACCGAATTGTTCGTCTGTGTTGTCTTTCTTCATCGCATCAGGATAAGATATGCGAGGTCGGTATTCTTTAATTACCGGTTTTGGCTTATCATGACTTACCTCGTTCTTATCTTCCTTTACCACATTCTTTTGGCTTACCTTGGCTCACCTAACCCTTCACTATCCTGAGGGGTGTTGGCTTGAAGTTGCTCCTTTGGGTTAGTTTCAGTGTTGCTTGGCAAGCTGCCTTGTGGTCGTTCTAAGATAATCTTGGCAAGTTGCCCTAATTGATTCTCGATCCCTTTAATCGATGCTTGTTGATTCTTAAGTGTTGTTTCGGTGTTTTGGGGACGAGTGTCCGTCACCGTGATAAATTTTGTCAGCATCTCCTCAAGGTTCAGCTTCTTTTCCTGTGGGTAGGGTTGTTGTTGAAAGTTTAGAGGGGGTTGTTGTCTTTAGTTTCCTTGACCTCCCCATGAAAAATTGGGGTGGTTCCTCCAACCTAGATTATAAGTATTACTATAAGGGTTATTTTGAGATTTAAAATTGTTACCCATATTGTTAACTTGCTCTTTCTCAGCGCTCGGGTTGTAAGGTGGATAATCTGTGTTGTTCATCCCTCCTCCATTTGTATCACACTGCATAACTGGATGTTCATGCAAAGAACCACATAAACCATCAACCTTTTTATTTAACATCTCTACCTGATTTGATAGCATGGCTACTGCGTCAGGGTTGAAAACACTGGCTACTTTAGTAGGCTTTGTCCTTATAACTTGCCACTAATAGTTATTTAGTGACATCTCTTCAATGAATTCATAGGCAGCCTCAGGTGTTTTATTGTTCAATGTTCCACCGGTAGTTGAATCAATTAACTGCCTGGTTGAGGGGTTTACATCGTTGTAAAAGGTTTGGACCTGTAGCCACAAGGGTAATCCATGGTGTGGGCACCTTCTTAATAGATCTTTGTATCTTTCCAATGCATCATAAAGTGTCTCTAAATTCATCTGTACAAAAGAAAAGATATCATTCCTCAACTTGGCCATTTTAGCTGGCGAAAAATATTTTAATAAAAAATTTTCGGTCATTTGTTTCCATGTAGTGATTGATCCTTGGGGAAGAGAATTCAACCACTGTTTGGCTTTATTCCTCAAAGAAAAGGGGAATAATAGAAGACGGACGGCATCATCAGAAACGCCATTTATTTTGAAAGTATCACAAAATTTTAGGAAATTTGCCAAGTGATTGTTTGGATCTTCATCATAGTTCGAGGAGCATGATGTTTGGCCACCACCAGAGGTATCGGATTATTCTCAGCCATCTCTTTGGTGGTATTAGTTTCAATTTCTTGCTCTTCTTCTATGTAATTTAAGTTTCACCTTATCTCTCTGTGATTTTTGCGAACAGTACCTTCAATATCATTGTCGTAAATCAGGGGTCCTGTCGGGTTCCTTCTAGTCATAAACTAGAGGTACTTGCTAAGAAATAAAAGAAGGAAGATTAGCAAAGTTAAAAGCAAAATAAAAATAAAAGTAAATTGCAAAAATAAAAATGGCTAAAGTAATAAAAGTTTAGCGTTCTTAATATTTTAGTTCCCCGGAAACGGCGCTAAAAACTTGATCGTTTGTCAGAGTCTTAAAAATTTATAAAAAAAATGATCGAGCCTAGAAACTAACTATGACAAAGATTGAGGCAAGCACACCTATCGAATAGTAGTATAGTTTAGTGGCAAGACCGGATTGTCGAACCCAAAGGAACTAAAAGTACTAATACTAACTTTCTTTTTATTATTTAGCCTAAGAATAAAAGTGAATTATTAATTAACTAACAACTAAGCTAAAGATGCAAAGACAAAGCGAATGAATTTGGGTAAATACTTGCGGGAAAAACTAATTGATTAAAACAATACCCGAGGAAGAATCCACCTAGACTTAACTTGTTATTTAACGCTGAACCAGACGATTTATTCACTTGACTTGATCCGTAGGATTCCCTAATTTATATTAATACCTCTTTCGAGGCTACTAACGTCTAACCCTAGGTTGATTAATTGGAATCTCTTTCTAATTAAAACCCCTAGAATTGCATTAACTTGATTTATGGACTCCCATATTAGGTTTGACCCTAATTCGGCAAATTTTCATCATCCTATTTCTAGGGTTGCGATCAACTCCACTTAATTATGCTAGATCTACTCTTAAACAGGGACTTTTGTTCCACTACCTAAGCACATCAAAACTTGAATCAATATCCTGAAATATCAAAGTAAGAATTAAGAACACATAATTAAGAACAAATTCAGAAAACAATAACAAGATCCGTCTAGGTTTCATCCCCCTCAGGTATTTGAGGGTTTAGTTCATAATAATAAAAGAGTACATATCAGAAGAAAATATAAAACAAAACATAAGAAAAACCCTAAAACCCCCTGAAGGAAATTGAAGGGAAGATCCTCTGTCTTGAGTGTGATTTCGGCTTCTTGAGATGAATCAACTGGCTTTCTTCGAGTAAATTCCACAATTCTAGCCTCTCTGGTTTGGCTCTTCGGCCTAAATGGACGCCTAACTAGACTCCTAACTAGACTCTAGGGTGTTTATATAGGCTTTTGGAATGGCTTTCTTTGCCCTAAGTACCCTAATCCGAATGAAACTCTTCTTTTGTCATGACAGGGACACGCCCAAGGCACACGCCCGTGTGAATCATGGCCAGGCTGTGTTCGGGTCTATTAATGAGGCACGACCAACTGGTCTTGGGCTCGGGCAGTGTCGATTTTGTGCTTTGGCCCATTTACTCCATTTTAGGCCCGTTTCTTGTTCTTTTCATCCTGCGGTGCTTTCCTAAGTATAAAACTTGAAAACAAAGGATTAAGAGCACCAAATTCCATAATTCAATGTTTAAATCATCCAAAAGTATGCTAAATGTGGGATTAAAATATGTTTATATTACGGTTTATCAGCTACAAAGAAGTGTAGTGGGATGGTGTAGAAGATTCTTCAAGATGGAGGTGTTAGCAAATGAAATTGTGTCCAAGGACATCAGAGGTGCGACGATAATGAGATATTCAGGCTTTATGGTTTTGTTGGTATTTGAGAATGAGAAAAGGATGGAATATGTAATGGCGAAACAAAGAGAGACGCTTGATAACTGATTTTTGCGGTTGCAGCGAATGGTCAGAGAAAATTATAATCGACAGTCGAATAGTGTGGTTGGCCTGTAGAAGGATTCCTATCTATGCACGGAACATGGTTACTTTTCAGAATATTGGAGAGAGATGGGGGAATTTATAATCTACTGATAGTGGGATATTATATCCTAGTTACTTCATGAGGGCTAATATACAAATTGTTACGGATATTTCATGGGGAAATTTTCCCTCTTCAAGTGGGTAATAAACAATTCAGAGTGTATGTTAATGAATTTGACCTCAGTGTTATCAGTCAATGCTGTGGCGATGATAGCGAAATAGAATAGTAAGGAAATGGAAAAAGATGAAATGGAATTTGAAAAGTCGTCGAGCGATTCTATAGCAGACAAGGAGGTTAATGAGAATGGCGGATCATTGTGTAATCTGGCGTGGGTGGTATTGAGAAGAGATGGGAATTCCACAAATGAAATAAACTAGAATACAAATGTGGGCATAAAAATCTAATAGAGAATATAGTATTTAGGAAAAAGTAGGGCCGAGTAAAAGTGGGCTGATTGCTCATCGAGGAACCCAAGTTGCAAACCCTATGGGCAGATCTCAAGAGCCCTTAAAAATCTAATTTTCTTTTTGTTGCAGACGCAACTTTTAGACTTGGATAAGTCTTTAGGCTCCTTGGTTCTCTTTCTTTCCACTTAAGGTGGCTTAGAGAACTTAGCCTTATTTCTTTTAGCGTACTTTCCTTTCCCTTTAGAGGAAGAAACAACAACTAAGTTTGCTTATACTTTTTAGATCGGTTGACTGTCATTAAACATCAAGTCATAGGATTGAAATTTCTTCATGAGTTGTGTAAGCGTTGGATTCTTGTTACCAAGGTTAGATGCAGCCCAAAAGCTTGCAAAGCACTTGGACAAGTTTTTGAACACCATCTCTATTTGCCTGTTCTGGTCCAAATTGGTCTCATCCGCAGCCTCGGCAAAGTATCCCATAAGAGTAATCATATGGTCTTTAACTAAAGTGTTAGGCTTTTGCTGGGCATTCATCAAACTAGTTATAATAGTCGACTGTCAAACTAAGGTAACTTGGCCACTAAATATATCTTCTAGTTTGTCTAGAATCGCTTTGGCAGTCTTATAGCTTTTCAGTTGCTTATAAAGTGTATTGGTCATACTTGCCAACATATAGCAATGAAGCTATCTCATCAGACTCCTCCAAGCGTTTTCTAGCCTCAACTTGAATGGTCGGAGGGCATTTATTATCAAGGCCTATTTTTAGTTTCTCACAACTCAAGACAATCATGAGGTTCCTTTTCCATTCCTTATAGTTATTCATGTTCTGTTTGTTTTTAGTTAATATATTTAATAAGGGAGTAGGTGTCATTTTTGAACTGAAAATAAAATACTTATTCATTAATATATTTGTATTAAGAAAATATTTTGAAAATATTTTGCAACCTACGATATGCATTAAGACGATGCATGTGTCTTACATTAAACCTTGAAAACATTTGTAAGTCATTGCAACGATAATCCCTATACCCATTGAATCAAGTCACCGTGGGGTAATCTTGATCAACTAGTAAGAATATGGATTTCTATTCAACTAGTACATGAACCTGTTTAATAACTAATTACAAAAGGACCAAATAGCAAAGCATGTAAAGTTATGAAATTAACAAATAAATGACAAACGAGCCGTACGAGCATGTGGACCCACTTGGGCTGAGTAATGGGCATTAGGCTCATTTATACTTTATGACCATTTAGGTTACCGGAGTCGCTCGAGGCGACTACGAACCTTCCGAGAGGTCGATATCTGCACCAAGACCCATAGGGTAAAATGACCGAAATACCCCCATAGGGTAAAATGACTGAAATGCCCACATAGGGTAAAATGACTAAAATGCCCCCATAGGGCAAAATGACCGAAATGCCCCCATAGGGTAAAATGACCGAAATACCCTCTAAGGTAAAATGATCGAAATGCCCCTATAGGATAAAAATGACCGAAATACCCCCATAGGGTAAATTGATCGAAATACCCCATAGGGTAAAATGACCAAAATACCCCCATAGGGTAAAATGATCGAAATACTCTCATAGGGTAAAATGGCTGTTATACACCTAGGAGATGAAATGACTGTTATGGCCTTTTGTTATGTATGACTGATTTGCTCTATGACATGTATGACGATGATTGAGCATGACATTTTGCATACACGTATGATATTATGGCACGACATATTGCATGGGGATGGGTTATTATATTTGGAAGAAGTGTACTATATTGATAAGATCACACGAGTCGCCCAAAACGATTGTGGATTTACTGATGGCTTTGTGCCGTTCATATTACTGGTAAGGTTGCACGGGTCGTCCAAGATGACTGTGGACCTACTGATGGCTATATGCCATTTGTTTTACTTGCAGTTTTGCTGCAATATTGTTTAGTGCTGCAACCGGTGCTAATCTTAGTGTGTCTGGCTGGGTGGGTCGAATTTATCCCCACATGGTGTGTTTGGCGGGACGGAGTGGTGTGTGAGTAAATTTGGATTGGGTAGGATTTACATTGTATATCTCGCCTTTGGTTAATGATCTTGCATCTTTATTCTTGCATCAATTAATGATATTACATACTGTTATGGGCCAAGGCCCCACTGATACCAATACTGAAATTGGGCAAAGGCCCTACTGATTACTGGCATTGTGCTGGGCTCAAGCCCAAGCGTTTATTGTTATAGGAAAAGGCTTAGGCCCACACTGAACTGGACTGTTATTGTAACGGGCTCAGGCCCAAACTGCATTTATCTACTGTTTAATTGATTGTTTGCTTGTTAGGGGATTACACACTGAGTTTTTGTAAACTCACCCATCTGTTTAACTATACAGGTAATCCCCAGTCGTAAGTAGGTCGGAGCTGCAGGGACTCGATGATGGCCACTCAACCGCATCAGCTTTCATTTTTAGCTTTTGATTTATAAGTAACTGAATTTGGGTATTTTTATGTAATAAGGCCTCTTTAAAGTTATAAACTTTAAATTGGGGTTTTTATTTATTTAGTTTGATATAAACTGCTAGTTGTAGAAAAAGACGAGTTTTCAAAAGGTAACTGTTTTCAAAGACACCACGTTTTCGCAACATTTCCTAAAAAACTTCCGCAATAAATGATATTTTGAAAATGAGTAACGTTTTAAAAGTGATTAGCTTTTAATGATGCACACTTTGGAAATGGACAACCCATTTTGGAATCACCATTTAATAGCAAAATGATTAATTAATTTTGAGGATTTTAACGACAACAAGTTTTACGCTAAACATTTCAATGTGACACTGCTAGATTTGGCCATAACGTCTAGGTCAGGTTTGGGGTGTTACATTTAGTGGTATCAAAGCCGAGTTACAAAACTCGACTGTGGAATGGGTTTTTAAACTTTGAATTTCTAAAAGCTGCTTTTAAATAATCTGAAGTGTTTTGGAAGGATTTTCTAATTGTGTGGCACATCGAGTCCCCGCGCCGATCCTGTAAGTTCTATCTGAAAATTATACTTTGATTTTGACTAAAACTGCCATAGGTAGGAGTACTGAGATTACTGTAGGTAGTACTGCAAACTCTTTAGTAGGGTATATTGAAACTGTAGTAAACCAGTACACACCAATAGACACTGCGTGGTGCGAAAAAAAACTCTAAATTATTGCTTTTCATAAGACATCTATTAATAAACAACTAGAACTGTAAATCGATCTGCATAGTATTGTTAATTCAGATAAAACGCGAATAGACAATGAGCACAAAAGGTACACACAGACGAGGTACAAGAGGCCATGGTAGAGGCCGTAGAGGTGTTCGAATTGGGTCCTCGTCGATGGGCCATATGCCTAATTTGGAACTAGAGTGCGCAGTAGAAGCGTAGTGGTGGAGTCTGTGTTATGCGATTGATCTGATAATTGGAAATTTTGAGGATGAAATTTCTTTAAGGAGGGGTGAATTGTAATGTCCCAAATTTTGGGCCTAGAAGAAATAGGTTTTGAACAAGGGAATAGATTAGGAGACTGCAGATAAATATTTAGTTGTGCAAGAAAGTGAAATAAATAAATGTCTGCTTCAGTTGTTAAGTGATTTGGGTGTGTATGTGAGTGTTTGAGAACCCTGGGTTCAAGTCTTGGCTTTTGCAGAATTTTTAGTTTTGCTCTTAAATGAATCTGGACACTGGCATATAGGCCTTATAAATAATAGTGCTTGTTTTATGACAAAAAGAGCTTGTGGTCTAGTGGCAAGGTGGAGTGTTGTGTAACTGTGAGGTCTGAGGTTCAAGTCCTGGGTTGCGCAATGGAGTATTTATTTTACTGCTTGAGCTATGTAGGTAGTGGAGTTGGACTGAAACACAGCTAAGGGGAATTTGAATATAATTTGAATGGAGTTGTTGGGGGAGTTGAGGAGAAATCGGTGGAGTAATTCAAGGAGGGATAATGAGAGAGATACTAGGAGAAAATCAAGGAGTTTGATTGAGAGGAAGTGTTGTGCCGTTTGGGGGAACTCTAGCTTTGAGAATTCGGCTGGGGAAAATGTTTGTCATTTTCGGCATGCATGTGTTGAATTCTCCCTTTCTTTTCTTTCATTCATCGGCTTTTGGTTCTTTTCGGTTTCTATCCTAGCTGATTCGCTCTTCTCCCGTGTTTTCATTTTCTTTTCTCAAATCTGGCCGAATAGTATATCCCTCATTCCTTTCTCTATTTTTTCTTTTGGTGTTCTTCTGTTTTTGGGTTTGGCCGACTGTTCCCGTATTCTACTGTGGTGTTGTGGTTTAGGTTTTGCAAGAGTTCTGACGAATCGATAGGTACTCATAAGTTCCCTCCTTTGATTCTCTGATATTTCTTTATGTGTTCAAATCCGTTTTCTTCTATCTTTTCCGAAAGCCAAATGCTTCTTCTTACGTGTTCTAATTGTGATTCTTGTCTTTTCCTTGCGATGTGGTGGTTTGTTGGGTACTGGGTATTTCAGTAGAGTGAAGAGGTGCAAGTGACTGAAGCAATCGAAACCTTCTTCGTTCATCGTTCAGTTAAGGTAAAGGCATTATCTTGGTTTTTGAGCATAAGCTGAATATCCCTATGTTTCTGCAAGTTTGATAATCATGGATTTAAGCCACTTGTGAATGATTCTACTTAATGAGATCTGTTGTTATTGCAGTAAGTTGGCAAGTAGCGTTCGATCGTTTTAGTTAGCGATCTGAGAGGAGTAAATTGCATATTACTCAGTCAAGGTTGGGTGCTTGAGAAACTTAGAGCGGTTGCGTAAGCAGGTGTGTATTCACACTGTTTCGACTGTAGAACGGCAAAAGCTGAAAAGCCAAAAAGCGGAAAAGCCGAAAAGCCAGAAGCTTAGGCTTGGAGGTCACATGGGCATGCGAACGAACGTGTGGTCAAATCGAGCCCATGAATCACGGGCGTATGACTGTAGAGGCCTCCATGAGCATTTTCGTGGGCTTAGGCCATAATGGGCCACGTTGGGCCAAAAAGGGGTCGTGTGGGCCCAATAGGCTCATGGGCCCCTCACGGATGAAATCCACGATTTGTGGCAAATACTGGACTGGGTTATGTAGGTCTCACAGTCGTGGCGAAATCTGGGCTGAACGGGCCGCACGAGCATGCGGGCCCACCTGGGCTGAGTAATGGGCCTCGGGCCCATTTATACTGTTATGACATTTAGCTTACCAGAGTTGCTCGAGGGGACTGCGGACCTTCCGAGAGGTCGATATCTGCATCGAAATACCTCAATAGGGTAAAATGACCGAAATACCTCAATAGGGTAAAATGACCGAAATGCCCCCATAGGGTAAAATGACCAAACTACCCCCATAGGGTAAAATGACCCAAATGCCCCCATAAGGTAAAATGACCAAAATGCCCCCATAGGGTAAAATGATCGAAACACCCCCATAGGGTAAAATGACCAAAATAACCCCATAAGGTAAAATAATCGAAATGCCCCATAGGGTAAAATGATCGAAATGCCCTCATAGGGTAAAATGAACGACATACCCCATAGGACAAAATGACCGAAATAACCCCATAGGGTAAAATGACCGAAATACCCCCATAGGGTAAAATGACCGAAATGCCCCAATAGGGTAAAATGACCGAAATGCCCCCATAGGATAAATGACCGAAATGCCTCCATAGGGTAAAATAACCGAAATGCCCCCATAGGGTAAAATGACCGAAATGCCCCCAAAGGGTAAAATGACTGAAATGCCACATAGGGTAAAATGACCAAAATACCCCCATAAGGTAAAATGACTGTTATACCCCTAGAAGATGAAATGACTGTTACAGCTTTATATTATGTATGACTGATTTGCTTTATGATATGTATGACGATGATTGAGCATGACATTTTGCATACACGTATGATATTATGTCACGACATATTGCATGAGATGAGTTGTTATATTTGGAGGAAGTGTACTGTACTGATAAGGTCGCATGGGTCGCCCAAGACGACTGTGGACCTACTGATGGCTTTGTGCCGTTCATATTACTAGTAAGGTTGCACGGGTCGCCCAAGACGACTGTGGACCTATTGATGGCTATATGCGCTTTTTTTCTTGTGCTTTCTCGCAATATCGCTCATTTAGTGCCATGGCTGGTGCTAATCTTGGTGTGTCTAGCTGGGTGGGACGAATTTATCCCCACATGGTGTGTTTGGCGGGACGGAGTGGTGTGTAAAAAATTTGGATTGGGTAGGATTTACGATCGCATATCTCGCACCTTTGGTCAATGATATCTGCATCTTTATTCTTGCATCGATTAATGATATTACATCTTATTCCTCATCGCATGACTAATATTTGTTACTGTTATGGGCCAAGGCCCTACTGATACTAATACTGAAATTGGGCAAAGGCCTTACTGATTATTGGCATTGTGCTGGGCTCAAGCCCAAGCATTTACTGTTACAGGAAAGGGCTTAGGCTCACACTAAACTGGACTGTTATTGTAACGGGCTTAGGCCCAAACTGCATTTATCTACTGTTTAATTGACCCTTTGCTTGTTAGGGGATTACACATTGAGTTTTCGTAAACTCACCCCTCAGTTTAACTGCACAGGTAGTCCCCAGTCGTAGGCAGGTCGGTGCTGCGAGGGACTCGTTGATGGCCACACAACCTCATCAGCTTTCGTTTTTAGCTTTTGATTTATAAGTAACTGAATTTGGGTGTTTTTAAAGTTATAAACTTTAAATTGGGGTTTTTATTTATTTAGTTTGATACAAACTGCTAGTTGTAGAAAAAGACGGGTTTTCAAAAGGTAACTGTTTTCAAAGACACCACATTTTTGCAACATTTCCTAAAAAACATCCGCAATAAATTAGATTTTGAAAATTAGTAACGTTTTAAAAGTGATTAGCTTTTAATGATGCACGCTTTGGAAATGGACAACCCGTTTTGGAATCACTGTTTAATAACAAAATGATTAATTAATTTTGAGGATTTCAACGACAACAAGTTTTATGCTAAACACTTCAATGTGACACTGCTAGATTCGGCCATAACGTCTAGGTCGGGTTTGAAGTGTTACATCCCTCATCTAAAAATTAGTTTTCCCATACCTCTATCAACCAACCATTTTAAGGTTTAATTACTCAAGATAAAAGCTAAGCTAACAAATATAAAAGAAGAAAACATGGCAATCATTACAATCCAACTTAACAAAAAAATAAAACTTGAGATTTTTAACTTGGAAAACCTGAAGGAAAAGTAAAGATGAGCATTCAACAACAAAATGATGAACAAGAAACATTAAAGTTTAAGCTTTTAGCAGGTTAAACTAAATAAAACTGAAATAATATTAATTAAAAGAGTGAAATATCATTACAAGTAAAAGAGAAGTACTAAAAGTGTAAATAAACTCTAGCTACAGTAGTAACTAACTTAAGAAATTATAAGAACAAGAAGAAAATGCAGAAAAATTAGCACTACAACTATGGAATAAGAAGAAAAATGTAAAACCCAAAAAATGAGTAGAGAAAACCTAAGAGAAAACTAAACTAAACAATGCCTAATGCTCCTCTTCTTTCTCCTCAACCAAAATTGGTTTTTTTAGTAGCTATTCTAACCTAAAATTGTTGCCCAAAATGCCTTTGAATGTGTCTTTTTAATTGATGCTTCAGTTAGAAAAAGACTACCCATAATGTCATTTTTTGTCCCTTCGCAATAGCGATATCGCAATACCCAGGGTAGGATATCACGATACACAAAGAGGATATCACGATAGCACTGTAGGTGGTCTTCATCTTGGGCCTGTTGGAGGTATCGTGATATCCCTTTCTTTCGTGATGTTTTCGCACAATTTTGGGCTTCCGTTAAGTTCCTACAACACTCAATCAATCGTTATGGTCCAAATGATACAATTGGCCAATTTGGGTCTCAAAATAATCATAAGAGCACATTAAAAAAATTATTTAATCTATGAACCAAAACTAACCTAAATTATGGAAAAAGACACTTAAATTGCTTAAGAACAAGCTCATTAAGTATAACGGGAAGCCTAATTTGATAAATCAAATTACAACAAATCAACATGCAAGGTTTTTAATGTCCGATTTCAATCATGAATAATTAATAAATGCATGATAAGTACATGTGACATTCTTTCCCTAAACTATGGCATGCTTATCATACACATGCATAAACATACATTCACAGTCAAATAAATATCATCATGTTATCATAAATAAAAAGCATAAAATTTAAATAAACCTAACTAGTAGAAGTTTCCAGGATTCCATCTTAGAAAAATAATAAATTACAACAAATACCCCAAAGCATACTTTGTGTCTTCTATTTTGCCACCATGAACTTCTACTGTCGTATCGGTTCATGTCGTCGTCACCATCATTTTCCACTGTCGTACCGATTCATGTCGTTGTCGCCATCGTCATTATATTGTCATTGTCACCATCTTTTTTCCACCTTTTGTTATCGTACCATCTTATTTGACAACCGCCAGTCGCCACTAGCCACCACCATCGACCTCTGCTGTCGGGCCACTATTGATATTTTGTCGATTGGATAATTCGAGTTTGCATCGTCTCAATCAGTTTAGATTCGTCTTTCTTTTTTCGGGTTCCACCAAAAATATTGATTACTTAAGTCTTTTGTCTATTTTTGGCTTATATAAATTATTCTAAAATAATAAAATAAATAAATCCTCTGTGGAGATGATAGTCCACGACCTAATTACATACCCAAAAATTAGAAAGAACTACATCCAAATTTCTAGGAATCACAATTTTGGAAAAAAACACTTTATCATATAAATAATAAAACAATAACATACATTCATTCACATACATATCCCTAAACATGCTGATAATTATAACAATGTCACATTTTATAAAAATTTAAGCACACATGAAGAAGAGAGAAAACTTTCAGTATCAGTTTATACTATAAACATAGCGAAACCTGGCTTTGATACCAATTGTTTCAAAAAATCCAGTTCAAAAATTGTTTTCTTGCACAGTGGAAAAATAAAATTTTGAAAACCAAACAGGTTTATGATATTTATAACACTAAATTTTTCCCGAAATATACTTGTGCTTTTTAGCGAGATAGATCCTTGTTGTTTTCAACTTTCAATCTAACGTCTATCACATCCCAAAAATCAGGTTAGGAGAACCGGGTCGTTAAGTTGAGGGTTCGAGTTGAATATCAAAATAGGGTCGTAAATAATTAATTAAAACATTAAAATAATAATAAGATTTTGAAATAGTATATTAAGTAAGGAAATTTAAAATTAAATGATTAATTAGTAATTGATTTAAAAAAATTAATTACGAGGTTGGATTTGAAAATAGTGGGTTCTAAATTGAATTGGATTGATTTGAAAAAAAAAAGGAAGAAATAGGAAGGGGCTTATGAGGACAATTGCCCAATTTTTGAAAAATGGTTAGCTATATAAGCAACATCTTGTCACCTTCAATCCTTCATATTCTTCATTTGAAATTTCTCTCATATCTAAATTTGAGAGTTTCCTTCAAAATTAATTCATCCTTTCAGATCTATTAACTTCCCCAACACCAAAATAACCTCCAGTTTTATAGAAAACTATGATTTCTTCTTCAAATTTGCCATTGTTCCTCTCATGTAAAACTTCATATTAGATTTTTAGATCATCGTTTTCAACAAAACAAGGAAATATTCTGACTTTCTATGATTAAATAAAATGTGTTGTTTAATTATTTGAGTTTTAAATAGTTATATAGAGATTTATTTAGATCTTATGTTTTTAAGTAAGCTTTGATTCAAAAATGGAAAATCTCGAAATCTTGAGTAAATCTGATGTTTCAAAGTGATTTTTGATTAATTTTAACCTAATTAGAAGGTATTTCACTTCAATTCAATAGATTATTGCCAATTTTTTAAGAATTAAGCATTTTCCCTCTTTTACGTGTTCTTGAGAGCTTGAATTTTCGGAAATCTTATATCCATGAATTTAAGTAAAATTAATGGTTTAGATATGAAATAAATGATATTTAGGACATTTGAAATTGAAATTGAAGATTATAAATGAGATTTGAGTGTCGAAACTTCTATTTAAACAAAACTAGTTAGTTTTCGGTAATGAGATTGGATAGGTTTGATCTACATTTTCCTTGTTGTTTGGTTGTGTTCAAGGTTGTTTATAATGAGTTTGTAATGTGTATTATGTGTGCAAAGTTCCATATCTGTAACGCCCTCAGCCCGACCCAATTCACCGAGTCCGGATATTGGATGTTACCACGTACAAATACTTAGCATAATTTTAACAATTGACGTATACAAGGTTTTTAACATATTTCATTTCATTTAACTAAAGGTTATTCTAAACAAAGAACTAGAAAGACCATTCAATGAGTATAAAAGATTCTTAAAATCATATAAAACATTACAACCCAAAGGTTTGTTATAAATGGACTTCCTTTAAAGCGTGGTTTACTATACACCCTACTCCTAAGATGTTCCTTGTATACATAATATCCCAACTCGCCGTTTCTAGCAAGTTCCTGGCTTGTCCCTCCTAGTGCACTCATTCATACATCAACACTTAAAATAAGAACAAACACTTGTAAGTTCAAGAGAACTTAGTGAGCTTTAATACAGAATACCCTGGCGGGTACTTCATATTATCGGACATATGCCTATATGCCAATTTCCATACTTAGCATATTAATTCTATTTTGGGTGGACACTAACATAGAATTAGACTTGCACTTATATGCCAATTACCATACTTAACGTACTAACTTTCACTTTACTACTTGGTCAACTTCAAACCTTACCAGATAATATTTTATTATCTTCTTTTTCTCAGAACAACAAAGGTACTTCCCAAAAGAATATCTCTACAGAGCCCACTTCCCACGGATTTTCTCTTCAAATCAACACTTAATAATTTTTCCTAGAATGCTTACACACATATATTGTTCACAAATGGATACTTACTACAAATTCACATTTGGCGGATTCCCATGTTGAGTTTTATACTATCAGTCTATCAATCAAATCATATCCCAGTTTTAACCCAACACATGTTCATACTGATAATATACTATCCATATAATTCAGAAGAATTTCACGTTTATATGTTATAAACACAAGAATATCCAAGATATCAACAGCTCAGATTCCATAAAGTCCCAAAATGAGACATAATACTATTCAGATTTGGCGGATATCTGATAATTCAAATTTCAACCTTGCATAGCGCATGTGAACACAGACCGACGAATTCTTATATCTTTCATAACTACGAATATGCCTTTATTCTAAACTAGTCGATTACTATGACAAATACCCTCTTTGAATCATACATATACATACTACCTTTCAGGAAATTTCCTTTAAGACTTATTCGATTACATCACAAAACTAATCAAACCAAAATAACTTTAGACATTTCATATCCTTATCATAGAATCATCTATCAAAGAACGCTCAGGCTTACCCAGAACTTACCAAAGGAGAATAACCATATTATACCACACAAGTCTCACTGAATACAATAATGAGACGATACAAAAGTTACCACAAAGACCTTACAGAATACACCAAAAAGGCTTACCAGATCACATTATTAGGAAATGTGCCCATGCTGTAGTAAACATGTAACTGTTTTCTATTTATTTGAAAGATGAATAAATAAATAAAGTTAATTTTAAATTTCATTATTATATCTTTTGTATTTTTATTTTTTATATTTTGCATGCATAGCGAAATTGTGACAAGCAAATATTAGCTCATTGATTTTGTAAGTTCAAACTGAAGATAAATGGCATTGTAAGAATGTTTACATTGTGAGAAAGACAACTTCAATAGATAATCTAAATAAGTTTGTAATCCGTAAAAGAATCAAAGTGAGCATTTGACACAAATACTAAGAAGGATTACTATGTCATCTACAATCCAACTGAGGAGATGGCTAGTCTTACCTATCGAAGTAGTGGACTCCACGAGTAGAAATATATATGTATTCATTGGTAGAATGATACATTGGATTGGACCTAAGATGAATTAATTCTGAATCCATTTTTGAATTAATTCGCCTATGATGTATGGTGTGATTTACCTAAATCTTGAGTTAGTCACAGACCATACGTATGCAACTCATGTGCTTTGATATAAGCGGAGGCTTATGCTCTAAAGATTATCGAGCCCATAGCTAGTATGTTGGGTACATGAATTGTGTATGGTATGGTTTTACTAGCAATAGTGGAATTCATAGCTCAATTAAAGAGTTAATGATAACCTCTCATTGAAATTATATGGATTGATAAATATGGAACATGACCATGGGTTGCTTGTTCTCTAACGAACAATTTATCATAGTCATTTGTTGATAGTGATCATATTAATCATTAAGAATACAAAATGGTGACATGAGATAAAATAGAATTGTTTTGAGTGAACAGATTTAACTCAAAGGAATCAAGGATATCATATTAGGGTAACACAAACATGATGAGGTCATTGGACAAAGTAGTTGAATGAATTGCTTTCGTAAAGAGAACACAATAAGGAGTTTTCAATCATGGTACTTCTTATGGACTGTCTTCATAATTAATTAAGTGAGATTTATCGGAACGATGCTTCTGGACATAATTGCAATCACTAGAGCCTAATTGTATATGTCCGATTGGTCCCTTCGCAAGCTCAACAAAAGCTCGATTGAACTGCATCTGAATCAGAAGAAAATTATACAACTTTGGGAATAATTTAATTGTGTCTATTTATTCGATGTGGAATTAAATTAGGTGGTCATGAGAATTGTTCAACTAGATAAGTTGATTAAAGAAATTTATTGTACAGTTAATTTGAAAAATCTAAGTGATTTTTGGAAAAATTAATTTTGATCAAGTAAAATTAAATTAATCAAATTAATTAAAATTAATATGATATTTTTGGAAGTTAATTTTCAAGTCAGACAATTGGCCTAATGGGTAATTGAACTTGAAAATTAGACTCGAGATCGTAAATTGAACTCGAGAGCCTAAAACTGAGACCAATACCTAAAAATTGGTTGAACCGAGCTCGGTATATGAAACCGGGCCTACGGTCCAACCGGTGGCTAGACCGGACTGGTCAGGTTGTCACTAACCTGGATCAAATCGGTAGTAGCTGAACCGGCAGTAGTCGAACTGGCTCAAGGTTCCGTAAGGGTGTCTCATCTGCATTACCGGACATGGCGATGCTAGTGGCTGCGACGAAGGCATCCTAGTTGACAGCTATAGCAACTTGTTTTCAGTGAAATTAGAATAGTGGTTTGGAGGCCACAAATCTGAAGTCAAAAAATTTATTTTATTATTATTTTATTTCCTACAGCAAGATAGAAGTATCATATAAAAATTTCGTTAAGAAATTTTACCGTTTACATGCTTAATTTGATAAAAAGTACTAAATCGCGTAAAGTGCAAACGTTGAGTTCTAATAGCTAATGGTATTAAATAGCTATAGAACTTTAAGGTGGAAGTCTCTATATAGTAATTAGACCATAAATGAGTTAGTGAATATGTTGGCTTGGCAATTTTGAAATTTGGATTAATTATTAAGGTTAATTTTGAAAATCAGTAATTATATGTTAAAATTAATAAAACAAAATAAAGCATTCATCTTTATTTTCCTTTCTTCAACCAAATGTTCAAAGAAGAAAGCCAATTTTGGAGACCTAGGTTCAACAAGCGTATTTTGTCCAATTAGGTATGCATTTTTGTCCCTTTTTTTTAGTGATTTCTACGTTTTCAGGATCGTTGTAGCTTAATTTAGCTAGCCAAGGGACTAATTTGCGAAAATTTTAAACTATTAGGGTTTTACCATTGATGAATATATATGATTTTTGATATTTAATGATAGAAAATGGATGGTTGTTGTTAGATAAACAACTTTTGTAAAGGAATTTTTTATGAAATTATGAATTAGGGGCTAAATTTTTTTTATGAAATTTGTGAAATATGTGGGCTGCTATAAGCATGTTTAAAAATCGGCTAGGCTTGGGTAGGGGAAAAATTGCATGAATTTCATTTTCCGAGCCTACAGACTAAATTGCAAAGAAATTAAAAGTATAGGGGTGAAATGATAATTTTGCCAAAAATATGTGTTGGACTAAATTGAATGTGAAATATATTGAATTGGGTTAAATTTATCAGCATAGATCCAGTTAGACCTCGTACGGAGTTAGATTGAGGCAAAGAGAAAATCTCGGATTAATCGTGTAACACCCCAAACCCGGCCCATGCGTTAAGGCCAGATCTGACATGTCACATGAGAAAAATACTATTAAGTCCTTTTTATTTGTACATACATAGATTGTGATTTAAAATCAATTAAAACAAACTCCCATTTAAAATTTTTTGATAAAGTATTATTGAACAAAAGTTTGATTGATAAATTGATACATTTTAGATATAAGATTAATAAACCATAACTTTGAAAATATCGTTAATAGTTCGAGAATAATTTAAAAGAATTTCGAAAATATCTTTTGAAAACTGTTGATAAAAATTTTAATAGAAAATCTCCGAATTAAAAATATATTTTTGGAAGTTTATTATGAAACCCTTTCTGTATATCCATTTTAGAAAAAAAAAGTTTATTTAAGTTTTTAGGAAAAAAAAATCTCAATTTGAAATACTAAGAGCAAATTATAAATTCGTCAAACGTAAAACAAAACAAAAATTAATCCAGAGGCCTTATTACAACCTTATCTCAAAATAGTAAGAAATTAAATGTACTAAAAAGAAATCCAAATTCCAATTTAAACCGTTTTTGTAGTATGGCCTCCACCGAGTCATCCATGGCCCAAGTCTCCATCACTGATCATTACCTGAAAGGGATAAGGAAAAACGGGGTGAGTTACTAAAACTCAGTGTATAACCCACTTACCCTTGTCCACTGGGCCAAAATCCCATTAAGTAATAATTTGGGCCTAAACCCATTTACAATAATAATAATGTATCAATTATATCAGGTGTATGAAATGCTATTCCCAAACCAAACGTAGTAATCCATCCGCTACACACCACCCGTACCAACCAACACACCTGTGGGGATCAAGTCAACCCACCCCGCCAACACACCAATCGCAGGCATTAAGCCATTTATAATAAACATAATTGTGGACAAGCCACCAGATTAACAGAATTTACGTGGCATTGCCACTATACAAATTTGTGGCAGAGCCACCAAAATTATGTGGCAGAGCCACCAGAACTTCTCTTTAATATTATCCCATCCCATGCAAAATCATGTATATACTGCATAACAAATCACAATATAACAACAGTAATTTATTCGGATATTTATTACAAAATTATGGCCCATTATAACAATTTATCAAAAAGGCCCATTAAGCAAAATATCAGATTTGGCCCATTTAGCAAAATATCAGATTGGCCCATTTAGCAAAATATCAGATTGGCCCATTTAGCAAAATATCAGATTGGCCCATTAATCAATTTGTCCATTCGGCCCATAAGGCAATATGTCAATTCAGCCCATTAAGGAAATATAACAATTCAACCCATTAAGGCAATATAACAAAACGGCCCATTAAGGCAATATACCAAAACAGCCCATTAAGGCAGTCTATCAAATCGGCCCATTAGGGGCATTTTCGTAATTTAGCCCATAGGGGCATTTTCGCAATTCAATAATTTTACCCACTAAGGGTAATTCGATAATCTCGCAACCCAGGGGTATTTCGATAATTTACAATCCAAGGGTATTTTGGTAAATTCGCCCCCCAAACTTAACTACTAGTTTGGGCATAAAAATTGAAACTATCCATCTACGTCATACTGACTAAACTGACTATAACTCGAGTTAGGAAATTAGAAATTTAGATCCGTAACTAAAAGTTTTCCAGAATTTTTGGCTTAACCATTTAGTACAGTTTATTCCTTTAAGTTTCCCTTGTTTCACTGTCCAACAGTTCTGACCTCTCTTACCTAAATTTCATATATCTCACTGTACGGTTTTCATATACCGCTCCAACTTATATCTGTTGAAAATAGGCTCACTAAGGAATCTATACATATAAACTATAACTCATAATTCACTTTGTACAATTTTATACGATTTTTCCAAGACAAAACAGGGAACCATGAAGTCAATCAGAACCAGTCTCACTAAAATTAAAATATCTCAGAATATAAAATTCCTTTTCATTCTCCGTTTCTTTCATATAAAAATAGACACAGTAAACTTTCATTTGGCATCTTACTCACTTTTTTAATCCTTTTTCTCCTATTTTTCATGATTTTTCGAAATCACTTCACTGCTGCTGACCAAACTATTTCATTGCGAAAAATGGTTACTACTACGAACATACGCACGCCTAAGTGGTCACAATTGCCGATTTCCGATTTTTCTTCGGTATTTCTGCGAAATCACATAATATTTCATGTAGCATTCAAAGAGGTATGAGATTACACACCATTTCATCAATGTATTTGGAAGGTACGAAATTACACACCTTATTGATTTCCTAAAGAACCACTCTTTGTTGACCCACTATAATCGTATGATCAACAAGTCGATCGATCGAGTGATTTAGTCCCTAAAACATAATTGGTTATTCACAACCACTATTATCCCAAAAATAACTTAAACGAATACAGAACGATTTCAAATAATCCATGAAGGATTCCTTACCTTATCGATATTGGATCCAGTTTCCACGATTTGACTTAGGGCTAGAACAATACATGGCCTCCCACTTAGAACACTACGAAAAGAAAATGAGTGTTAATACAGATGAGAAGAAAAGATAGAGAAGAGATGAAAGTTCAGTTATAGAGGAAAATGTATATTGATATTCGACTATGGGGGATAATCAAACAAGAAGATGTGATCTTATGGTGGTGTCGATTTAGAGAAGAGGAAAGATTGAAGGAATGTTTAAAAGAAAAGAATGGAAGGTTGGATGGAGGCTAGGTGATTCGGCTATCAAAGGAAGATGAACGAGAGATAAATGTTTTGACCAAACAAAAGAGAAGAAAAAAGTTGCACAAATGTGCTAGGAGGTTTCGGCAAAGAAGAAAGAAAGAAGAAAAAAACTAAAACTCACAAAGAGTAGCAATTTGGAGAAAATGACACTATTGAAGCTAAAGGTATTTTTGACCAAAACAAACTCTATAGTTTTACCAAAACACCAAGTAAAATTCGGCTACCTCCCTTTAGCCCCAAAACCGTCCACATACATGACTATAATGGTAAAAAGTTGGCCAACCACACTTTCCATAACATTTCCCTTGAAAAAAGCCATATGTTCCCCTTACTTTCCCCTTTCTCTTGATTTATTTCCTCACCTTCATTCTTTCCTATTTTCCTTAGCCATCTTACAGAAAATAAAAGTCCACCTTACCTTATTTACATACTTGGCCGACACTTAAGGAAAGAATGCAAAAATAATAGTCAAAATTTGCACACAATGGGATTTGAACCTCTTCCCTCAAGGTACTTCATGTAGCGCCATATCCTTCTACCAATTGCTCAATTATGCTAGCAATTTACTCTTTTATTTCCATAAGTTTTAAGGTCACTTACTCTATCTCCTTAAAGTGCTAAATGCCAAATTTTTTTACTAGGACCAAATAAACCCCGAGCCTTCTCAGGATCCCCTAAACATACACAATTAATAATTTAACTAGCTTAGCACCAAAATAATGCAACACATAAAATTCCAAATTTTAGGATGTTACAATTTTACCCTCCTGAAAGAAAATTTCGTCCTCAAAATTTACCTGATTAAAAGAGGTGAGGATATTGCTGCCGAATGACGTCCTCAGGCTCCCATGTAGCTTCCTCCGATCCGTGATTGCACCATAAAACCTTGACTAATGGTACCGACTTCCTTCCAGCACCTTAACGTCCCGATCTAAAATTTGCACTGGCTCCTCCTCGAACGACAAGTCAGGTCTTATCTCAACTCCCTCTACCGGTATTATATGAGACGGATCCGATCGATAACGACTTAACATTGAGACATGAAATACACTATGTATCTGACTGAATTCCAGAGGTAACTCAAGCTGATAAGCCACTGGCCCAACACGCTTCAAAACACGGTACGGTCCGATGAACTTAGGGTTTAACTTGCCCTTTCGTCCAAATCTGAAGATCTTCTTCCAAAGTGAGACCTTTAGAAAGACTTGATATCCGACTGCAAACTCAATATCCTTACGCTTCAGATCTGCATATGATTTTTGTCTATCCGAAGCTTCCTTTAATCGTGCCCAAATTACCTTTACTTTTTCCTCCGTTTTTAAAATCAGCTTAGGACCCAATAACTGTCGCTTCCCCAATTCAGTCCAACAAGTAGGAGTACGACACCTACGACCATACAATGCCTCGTAGGGTGCCATCTGGATGCTGGATTGATAGCTATTGTTATATGCAAACTCTGCCAACGGTAGGAAATCCTCCCAACTACCCCTGAAGTCAATCACACCTGGCCCCTTAACATGTCTTCCAGTGCGGATTAGTCTCCGACGGACCATCTAAGCGAGGATGAAAGCGTCTTTGAATTTAACTTTGTTCCCAAAGCTTCATGTAAGGCTTTCCAAAACCGTGATGTAAACCTAGGGTCCCTATCCGAAATAATAGACACTGGTACTCTATGTAACCTCACGATTTCTGCTATGTACAACCTGGCCAACTTCTGCAATGAGTAATCCGTACGAATAGGTAGGAAATGAGTAGTCTTCGTCAACCGATCCACTATTACCCAAACGGAATCTTTCTTAGTAGGCGATAAGGGTAACCCACTAACAAAGTCCATCGTTACCCGTTCCCATTTCCATAATGGAATCTTCACCAGTTGTAGCAATCTCGATGGCAATTGATGTTCCGCCTTCACTTGTTGACATGTTAAGCACCTACTCACAAAATCAGTAACCTCTCATTTCAACCCTGGCCATCAATACTACTCATGGAGGTATCGATACAATTTATTTCCCCGGGGTGCATAGCATAAGGGCTACTATGCGGCTCACGCAGAATCATTTGTCTCAATTCTGAATCTTTGGGCATACAAATTCTTCCACGGAAACACAATACTCCATCATTATTCAATCCAAAGTCCCCTATCACACCACCTTCCACTTGCTGAAGTATGGAACCAACTTTTCATCTGATAACTGCTTTTCCTTAATCTAACCTACCCACACAGGTTTCACCTGAAGTTCAGCTAGCAGACTACCATCTTCATACAAGCTGAGATGAGCGAACATGGCTCTCAAATCTGATATCACCTTACGACTCAACGCGTCTGCCACCACGTTAGCCTTTCTGGGATGATACTCGATTGAGAAGTCATAATCCTTCAATAGTTCTATCCACCTCCGTTGTCTTAAGTTCAACTCTTTTTGGGTAAGGAGGTACTTTAGACTCTTATGATCCGTATAAATGATCGTCTTCTCACCGTACAGGTAGTGTTTCCAAATCTTCAAAGCAAACACCACTGCAGCCAACTCTAAATCATGAGTGGGATAATTCACTTCGTGCGGCCTTAACTGATGAGATGCATAAGCCACCACTTTTCCACCTTGCATCAACACGCATCCTAAGCCCGTGTGAGACGCATCACAGTAAACAATAAACTCTTTTCTAGCCTCAGGTTGAATCAATACTGGTGCTTCTGTCAGAATCTTCTTCAATTTCTCAAAGCTCTCTTGCTGCTTAACTAATCTCACAAAAGGTACTCCCTTGCGCAACAGTTTAGTTAGGGGTGCAGCAATCAATGAAAGCCCCTCAATGAAACGCTTGTAATAACCAGCCAACCCTAAGAAACTCTGAATTTTGGCCACTGACTTTGGTGGTTTCCAATCCAACACAGCCTCTACCTTTCGAGGATCAACTCTAATTCCTTTGGCCGCCATAACATGCCCCAAGAAGGTCACTTCCTTCAGCCAAAATTCACACTTACTGAATTTGGCATAAAGTTGCTTTTCCTGTAATATTTGCAATACTATCCGCAGATGTGAATCATGTTCTTCTTCATTCTTTGAGTATACCAAGAGGTCATCTATGAATACTACTACAAACTGGTCTAAATGGTCTAAACTGGTGTATTAGTCAACCCAAACGGCATCACCAAGAACTCATAATGCCCATAACGAGTTCGAAACGCAGTCTTATGAATGTCCGCCTCCTTGACCTTAAGTTGATGATAACCATATCTCAAATCTATCTTCGAGAAAATCGAAGCTCCTCGCAGTTGATCGAACAGGTCATTGATTCTCGGCAACAGATACCTATTTTTGATCGTCAATTTATTCAACTGCCTATCCTTCTTCTTGACGAACAAGACTGGTGCTCCCCACGGTGACATATTCGGTCGAATGAATCCCCGATCCAACAACTCCTGAATTTGAGCTTTAAGCTCCGCCAACTCCTTCGGTGCCATTCTATATGGAGCAATGGACACCGAAGCCGTTCCTGGCAATAACTCAATGCCAAACTCTACCTCTCAATCCGGAGGCAATCCAGGAAGTTCCTCGGGAAAGACGTCTGAAAACTCTTTCACCGTTCTAACACCTTCCACTGGCAATGGCATTCAGAGCACTAATGAAGGCTAGAAATGCTCCACACCCTTTTCGCACCAACTCTTTTGCCTTTAAAGCAGACAACACATTTGATAGATAGTTTCTTCTTTCACCTATCATCACCATTTCCTTATCTTCCGAAGTTCTTAGTGTCATCCGCTTTGCAGCACAATCCAAATTCGCACGGTGTTTCACCAACCAGTCCATGCCCAAAATAAGGTCGAACTCACCGAAAGGCAGTTCCATCAAATCCGCCAAAAATTTTTCTCCCTGAATTTCTAAGTGCACATCTCTAAATAATCTATTCACTATCACAAACTGTCCTAAAGGACTAATTACCGTCATCTCTCTAGCAGTAATCTCAAATCTAATGTTTAGATTTCCAGATACAGCACTAGCAACATACGAATGGGTGGATCCGATATCTATCAAAGCAGTAACAAGTACATCAGATATGAAGAACGTACCGATTATCACATCAGGCACATCGCCGTTCTCTCGGCGTCTGACCGCATAAACAAACCCTAGCTACTTCGCCTTCGCGTTACCCCTTAAACCAGTACCTTTACTCGGTGTACCCTAACCTTATCCTACGCCATTACCACCTCGACCTGGCCCACGGCCTCTCAGTGGCTGCTGAGCGCCTCTAGCTGGTTGTGCATCATAGTTATGAGCATCCCGAGTCTGAGCAGCCTGTCGAGGACAATTTTTGAGTTGATGGTCCTTGGAAGCACATTTGAAAAAACCACCGGTTCTTTTCCAGCATTCACCCGGGTGTTGTTTTTCGCAATTCGCACATGGCTGTATCTGATTGGTAGCAGCTGGTACTCTAGCTCGAGCTGGCTCATCATTCCTAGGCCTCTTCTAAAACCTTCTAGCAGGACCTGAGTACTTAAAGTCTCTCTTGCTCTTACCTCTATCTTTTTCTCGATTTTGTCACTCCGAGTGCTTAGCCTCTTCAGCTATCTTGGCTTTCTCCACAAGTGTTGCAAAATTCCTTTCTTGTTGTGGGGCTATCAGTACCCGCAACTCATCACTCAACCCGTCCTCAAAACGCACACAACGTTTGTAGTCAGTTGGCACTATACCCCGGTCATAACGACTCAGACGCAGAAATTTCACCTCGTAAGCTGCCACAGTCTTACCTCCTTGAACCAGATTTAGGAATTCCTTCCTTCGGGCATCCACATAGCTAGCCCCGACATACTTTCCCTAGAATGCCGTTTAGAAGAAATCCCAGGTAACACTATCGGCCTAAGTGCCTTCCCGAACAGTGAGCCACCATTGATACGCCTCGTCTCTCAACAAGGACACAGCTCCTCTCAGTTTCTGCTCGGTGGTGCAATCCCAATCACCCATGATTCGCTCCACTACCTCGAGCCAATACTCCACTACATTGGGGGCTACACCTGAGATACCCATAAAAACCTCAGCACCATTTGATCTGAGTTGTTCCGAAATTGACCCACGAGCTGCTGGCCCAGTTCTAGCCCCAGCAACCCTTTCCAAGACTCGCAACATTGCTTGGGACAGAGCGATGTCCTCCTTCATACGGTCTTGTGATCCAGTTTTAGTCACGGTTGACGCAGGTGCGTCCATTTCTAACATATGTCCCGGCGCTTCAGACACAACTCTAGCACCTCGGCCTCTACCACGGCCACGTCTACTGCATCCACGTCCTCTAGCGTTCATATTGGCTAATTTGATTTAATCTGTTTAAAAGTCTTATGAATCAGTATACTATTTCGATATTTATTAAACAATATTTTATGAAGTATGAGAAGTAAAGTCGTTTTCGTAAACGCATCCTATAGTCTCAATCTCTATAGTTTCAACACCTAAAACTAAAAGTTCTAGAGTATTCCTATAGTTATATCACAATAATCATAATCATACATTAACATACACTTACTTGACCTGGTGCCGTATACCCGTGGTGCCATACTTCTTTTAAAACATACGATTAAATTCAAAACAGTTTTGGAAAATGTTTTTGAATCTAAACCACAGTCGAGTTTTGAACCGGGCTTTGATACCATAAAATGTAACACCCCAAATCCGACCCATGCGTTAAGGCCAGATCTGACATGTCACATGAGAAAAATACTATTAAGTCCTTTTTATTTGTACATACATAGATTGTGATTTAAAATCAATTAAAACAAACTCCCATTTAAAATTTTTTGATAAAGTATTATTGAATAAAAGTTTGATTGATAAATCGATACATTTGAGATATAAGATTTATAAACCATAACTTTGAAAATATCGTTAATAGTTTGAGAAGAATTTAAAAGAATTTCAAAAATATCTTTCAAAAAGTGTTGATAAATATTTTAATAGAAAATCTCCGAATTAAAAAAATATTTTTGAAAGTTTTTTATGAAACCCTTTTTGTATAAACATTTTAGAAAAAAAAAGTTTATTTAAGTTTTTAGGAAAAAAAAATCTCAATTTGAAATACTTAGAGCAAATTATAAATTCGTCAAACGTAAAACAAAACAAAAATTAATCCAGAGGCCTTATTACAACCTTATCTCAAAATAGTAAGTAATTAAATGTACAAAAAAGAAATCTAAATTCCAATTTAAACCGTTTTTGTAGTATGGCCTCCACCGAGTCATCCATGGCCCAAGTCTCCATCACTGATCATTACCTGAAAGGGATAAGGAAAAAAGGGGTGAGTTACTAAAACTCAGTGTATAACCCACTTACCCTTGTCTACAGGGCCAAAACCCCATTAAGCAATAATTTGGGCCTAAACCCATTTACAATAATAATAATGTATCAATTATATCAGGTGTATGAAATGCAATTCCCAAACCAAACGTAATAATCCATCCGCTACACACCACCCGTACCAACCAACACACCTGTGGGGATCAAGTCAGCCCACCCCGCCAACACACCAATCGCAGGCATTAAGCCATTTATAACAAATATAATTGTGGACAAGCCACCAGATTAACAGAATTTACGTGGCATTGCCACTATACAGATTTGTGGCAGAGCCACCAAAATTATGTGGCAGAGCCACCAGAACTTCTCTTTAATATTATCCCATCCCATGCAAAATCATGTATATAATGGATAACAAATCACAATATAACAACAGTAATTTATGCGGATATTTATTACAAAATTATGGCCCATTATAACAATTTATCAAAAAGGCCCATTAAGCAAAATATCAGATTTGGCCCATTTAGCAAAATATCAGATTGGCCCATTAATCAATTTGTCCATTCGGCCCATAAGGTAATATGTCAATTCAACCCATTAAGGCAATATAACAATTCAGCCCATTAAGGCAATATAACAAAACGGCCCATTAAGGCAATATACCAAAACGGCCCCATTAAGGCAGTCTATCAAATCGGCCCATTAGGGGCATTTTCGTAATTCGGCCCATAGGGGCATTTTCGTAATTCGATAATTTTACCCACTAAGGGTAATTCGATAATCTCGCAACCCAGGGGTATTTCGGTAAATTACCATCCAAGGGTATTTTGGTAAATTCACCACCCAAACTTAACTACTAATTTGGGCATAAAAATTGAAACTATCCATCTGCGTCATACTGACTAAACTGACTATAACTCGAGTTAGGAAATTCGAAATTTAGATCCGTAAATTTTCCTTGAAACTAGACTCATATATCTTCTTACTAAAAGTTTTCCAAAATTTTTGGCTTAACCATTTAGTACAGTTTATTCCTTTAATTTTCCCTTGTTTCACTGTCCAATAGTTCTGACCTCTCTTAACTAAATTTCAAATATCTCACTGTACGGTTTTCATGTACTGCTCCAACTTGTATCTATTGAAAATAGGCTCACTAAGGAATCTATACATATAAACTATAACTCATAATTCACTTTGTACAATTTTATACGATTTTTCCAAGAAAAAACAGGGAACCACGAAGTCAATCAGAACCAGTCTCACTAAAATTAAAATATCTCAGAATATAAAATTCTTTTTCATTCTTTGTTTCTTTCATATAAAAATAGACACAGTAAAATTTCATTTGATATCTTATTCACTTTTTAATCCCTTTTCTCCTAGTTTTCATGATTTTTCAAAATCACTTCACTGCTACTGACAAAATTGTTTCATTGCGAAAAATGGTTACTACTACGAACATACGCACGCCCAAGTGGTCACAAATGCCGGTTTCTGATTTTTCTTCGGTATTTCTATCGAATCACAGAATATTTCATGTAACATTCAAAGAGATATGAGATTACACACCATTTCATCCATGTATTCGAAAGGTATAGGATTACACACCTTATTGATTTCCTAAAGAACCACTCGTCGTTGACCCACTATAATCGTATAATCAACAAGTCGATCGATCGAGCGATTTAGTCCCTAAAACATAATCGGTTAGTCACAACCACTATTATCCTAAAAATAACTTTAAACAAATACAGAACGATTTCAAATAATCCATGAAGGATTCCTTACCTTATCAATATTGGATCCAATTTCCACGGTTTGACTTAGGGTTAGAACGATACACGGCCTCCCACTTAGAACACTACGAAAAGAAAATGAGTGTTAATATGGATGAGAAGAAAAGATAGAGAAGAGATGAAAGTTTTGTTATAGAGGAAAATGTATATTGATATTCGGCTATGGGGGATAATCAAACAAGAAGATGTGATCTTATGGTGGTGTCGATTTAGAGAAGGGGAAAGATTGAAGGAATGTTTAAAAGAAAAGAATGGAAGGTTGGATGGAGGCTAGGTGATTCAGCTATCAAAGGAAGATGAACAAGAGATGAATGTTTTTACCAAACAAAAGAGAAGAAAAAAATTGCACAAATGTGCTAGGAGGTTTCGGCAAAGAAGAAAGAAAGAAATAAAAATCTAAAACTCACAAAGAGTAGCAATTTGGAGAAAATGACACTATTGAAGCTAAAGGTATTTTTGACCAAAACAAAAACTATATTTTTACCAAAACACTAAGTAAAATTTGGCTACCTCCCTTTAGCCCCAAAATCGTCCACATACATGACCATAATGGTCAAAAGTTGGCCAACCACACTTTCCATAACATTTCCCTTGAAAAAAGCCATATGTTCCCCATACTTTCCCCTTTCTCTTGATTTCTTTCCTCACCTTCATTCTTTCCTATTTTCCTTAGCCATCTTGCCAAAAATAAAAGGTCCACCTTGGCTTATTTACATACTTGGCCGACACTTAGGGAAAGAATGCAAAAATAATAGTCAAAATTTGCACACAATGGGATTTGAACCTCTTCCCTCAATGTACTTCATGTGGCGCCATATCCTTCTTACCAATTGCTCAATTATTTTAGCAATTTACTCATTTATTTCCATAAGCTTTAAGGTCACTTACTCTATCTCCTTAAAGCGCTAAATGCCAAATTTTTTTACTAGGACCAAATAAACCCCGAGCCTTCTCAGGATCCCCTAAACATACACAATTAATAATTTAACTAGCTTAGCACCAAAATAATGCAACACATAAAATTCCAAATTTTAGGATGTTACAAATCGCCTCTGTATCTATGTATACTCATCGAAGTAAGTTCGTGTAATTAAATGGAGAATTTATATGTTTTAATTGAATTGTATGTATGTGATTTGTATAATTGCCATGTATAAATACCGATCACATATCCGACAACGTACGATGATTATCGAGTCCCGTTTGAACCTTATAAATTCATAGGATACATGTAACACCCCTAACCCGTGTCCCTTGCTGGAAACAGAGTTACGGAGTATTACCGGAACTTTCAGAATATTTTTAGATAATTCATAACAATTATTATTCATTTCCCGAGATTTTTTCATAACGTCCCTTAAATGGACCATTGAGGCCCAATATGAGCATTAGAATCGAGTCGGGACTTAATTAGAAACTCTAAGAATTTCTCGTGAAATTTCAAAAATTTTCCAAGGTGCAGGGCTCACATGCCCGTGTGGTCCAAGGGACACGCCCGTGCTACAGGCGATGTTCAAAGATAGGTAGCTCTTTGACTTGCGCCACACGGCCGGCCACATGCCCGTGTACTAGGCCGTGTGGTTAATTTTATTTTTCAAGTTTAGGTGCAGGTTTCACACGGCCAAGGCACACGGCCGTGTTCCAGGCCGTGTAGCACACACGGCTGAGACACACGCCGTGCCTCTGCCCGTGTGCTCAATTTTGAGCATTCTATTTCTTAAATTTTAGGCGCAGGGGACACAAGGCCTAACCACACACCCATGTACCAGGCCGTGTGTCACACACGGTCTAGACACACGCCCATGTGTCTGCCCTTGTGGACAAAATAAAGCCACTTCTAACTTCATTTCTCACCCAAAATTTTTACCAAGTTCCTGCACCAGACTTACATCCAAATACCAACCAATCCAAGCATTGAATTCAAGCAATTTATAACATCTAATATAATATATTGTTACATGCATTCATGCTTTTAATCTTACCTTTTATAAGCATACTCATTTAACCTTTCTCAATCAATCAATAACAAACACTTATGTTATCTCTATAAAATAAACTTAATACATGTATATACATATACCAAAACATAATTATCACTAGCCATTCTAATGGCTAGATTACAATAATCATTTACATTTACATGCCAATATGGCCAATATAACCTATACATGCCATTATAACCATAATTGATTTAAAATATTGTACCGACATGGGCCGATGGATAGTGTGAGTGATCTCTGCCGAGCTTCCAATCTAACGAGCTTCTGATTTACTATAAAATAGATAAATAAAACTAAGTAAGCGTTACATGCTTAGTAAGTTCGTATAACATGGTACTTAACTTACCATTCATTCTATTTTGAGGTAACTATGTAAGGCACATTCATTCAATTTGATCTCAAGCCCTACACATATCCTCATTGCCTTTGTTAGCCATATATTCCATAATAACATCAAAACATGTTTGGGCTCAACAACAATCAAATTTCCAGGCACATAAGCTTTCCACAACATGTGTTCATTTAACATGTATAAATCATCTCTTTATACTACAAGTATAATTTCATAATAGTTCATCTCGAGTTCATATTATTTCATATCAGAACTTTACTCATATTACTCGAAATATCAATGTCACACGGTATACAAGTCTATAATCAAGGATGAACATATTCATCAAATGAATTCCATGTACAAATATCATCATCTCATGTTTTCATATATCATTTGTTATGTATCATCATTTTCATGTATTTCAGACAAATACGTGTAATAACTCATTTCTTATTCATACCTTCTCATGTCATGATTTTTACCTGTTGAATTTATTCAGAATATCGATGGATACACAGGTAGTACACACAAAGTGTACAAATCAGTAAATCCGTCAATTCATATTCAATGGTACCCATCAAGTACTATTACAGAGAGTACACTCTCCAGCCACACATATATACAACAGGATTACCAATCTAGGCTAAATCATTTTTATGACATATGCTCTAAAGAGCTTGATCTGGATTACCCTTCTGGGCTAAATCCTTTTTATAATGAGGTAAATGGAATTACTCGTCCGAGCTAAATTCCGTCAACAACAATTGAAAGACTTCATTCATTTCGGGAATTCACATATCCATCAAAATTTTCATTTATCCAAACGGAATTTGAAATTTTCCAAGCATTATCAGGCATGTGATTGTTTCATACATTTATAATATTCACATAATTCAAATAGACACATTCCACATTCATTTCAAGTACATAAGTAACATTTTTATCATTTATCATTTATCGGGCCTTATTATTGATAGGGCTTCACCAGGTATATTTCCAATGTCATATACATATAATATTTATACAATTTACAAGCACAACATTTAATTCAAGCATATAAATATACACAATTTAGTTACACGAACTTACCTCGACAAATGTTCGTGTACATATAATCTACTAATCCGACATTTTCCTCTTTTCCTCTTTCTAGCTCTGAATTTGGTCTATCCGAATCTATACAAGTAAATTTAACATCAATTTATCACATTTCATATACAAGTGGACTCAATTTACATCCTAGGAAAAATTACCTTTTTGCCCCTAACTTTTCCATAAATTCTAATTTTGTCCCTAGGCTCGGAAAATAAAATTTATGCAATTTATTCCCTATTCCAAGACTAACCAAAATTTCAATATACATTTTACAGCACATATATTCTATAAATTTTAGAATTTTTTCTTCAATTTTCACACTTTACATTTTAGTCACTAAATCATGTTTTCATCAAAAATCACTTTGTAAAAGTTGTTTATCTATCAACAACCTTTCAATTTCTACCATAAATTTCAAAATTTCAGCATATTCATCCATGACCTAATTTCCATAATTTGATAACTCTTCAAATTAATCCCCCAAATAGATAGATTATGCTATCCCAGTTTCAAAAATATCAAAATTACTAAAAAAGGGACAAGAAAACTTACCCAATTTGGCCAAGAAAGCTTGTTTTCTTTTTCTTAGGGTTTTCGTAGAATATATTGGGGAAGAAGATGAAAAAATAAGATGATAATTCTTTTATCATCTTTTAATTAATTTAAATTATTTCAATTTCCAATTTAGTCCTTAGCCTTTTTCCAAATTTCCATGGATGAGTACCAAAAATATCTACATACTTTTCATTTATGGTCTAATTACCATATAAGGACCTTAAGTTTTAAACTCCATAGCTATTTTATCCTTATATCTACAAGAATTCAACTTTTGCATTTTATACGATTTGGTCCTTCTCGTAATTAAGCACATAATCGGTAAAATTTTCTTATCAGAATTTTTACATGACATTTCTATCATATTACGAACCATAAAATAAAATAAAAATAAATTTTATTTTCGGCTCAAACTTGTGGTCTTGAAACCACTGTTCTGATTTTACCGAAATCGGGCTATTACAATACAAATGACATGTCATTAGGGTCACCGATTCTCAGCTCGAAAGAGCTTACCGATTTGCAGCTCTTGAGAGCTTACCAATTCTCAGCTCATATGAGCTTACCTATTCTCAGCTCGTATGAGCTTACTAATATATGGCTCGTGAGAGCATATCGATTTATAGCTTGTATGAGCATACATGTACAAGAATTGATGGATTATAGTTTAGCACTCTATGTGTGAGCTATCCTGAGTATCCAACGATATTCTAAATGGTTCAACAGTCAATGTTCTGATACGAAATGATATGAGTTCGATATGAACTATTACAAGTATATACATGAAATATACAGAAATGATATTATATGATATATTGAAACATGAAATAGGTGATATGAAACTTGCTTAATTATTGTGTTCATCCATGTTTATTGGCTATTATATGTGTTTACATGGCTAACATGTTGGTGAATATGTGCTTAGGCATTTGACCAAATTGAGTTGGGATATGTTTTGTTACTTACCTATTACTTGATACAAATGGTAAGTTATATTCTAAATTATATGAACTTTTTAAGCTTAAATGCTTACTCTATGTTATTTTTTGTGTTTTATAGCGAATCGGAAGCTCGTTTGGGTTAAAAGCTTGTCAGAGCTATATCATACTATCCATCGGCTCTTTCGGTACTTTCAGTTGTTTAATTTTGGTTATATTGGCATGTATAGGTTATTTTGGTTAATGTTTGCTTACATGTGTTGTTGTGATTGTGGCCATATGATTTGGCTTGTGTCCGTATCATGTTGATGTATGGCTTGATATGGTAGAATAATGGAAGGTAAAATGGTGGTTTAAATATGCATTTTGTATAAGCTTTGAAGCTTGATAGAATTGTTTTAAATTGGTACTTGTTTGAATGGTTTATTTGATGTTTTTAGTGTACAAGTTATATGTGAATTATATGACTATTTGATGCTAGTGTTTAAGTGATTAATTGGTACCATTTGGTGTGTTTTGGTAAGTGAGTTACATGGTAATTCTTGAAGCAAATATGCACATATGTTAGTTGATCATTTGATTATAACACATGGTTTGACATGTTTATAAATTGGCATTTGAGGTGCCTAAGGGCATATTGGTTGTATGAATCTCTACCATATGTATATATCTTGTTTATGCTTGATTTGGATGCCTTATTATGTGTAACACCCCAAACCAGGTCTATGCGTTTAGACGAGATTTGGTTTGTCACACAAATCAAACATTCATTTAATTCTCTAATGATTGAAGTAAAACATTACTACAAAACCTTTAGGAATTAGGGTTTAATAAAAATTTAGTACGATGATTCAAAATTGATGATTTAAGAAAATAATTGTTTGAAAATCTTATTATTTAAAATGTATTTGTCAAAACCTTAAAGTAATTTCACAAGAATTCGAAAGAATTTAAAAGAGAAATTTAAGTGTTCAAAATGTTGAAAAACACAATATTTTAAGAAAACTTTAAAAATTTAACATAAGCCCATATTGAGAGTCTTAAACAAAATTAAATCCATCCACCCAATAAAATCCATAAAAACATAATTAGAGGCCTTATTACATCAACCCAGAATAGTAATTAAAATAAGTAACTTAAATAAAGTTCATAGTTTATAAAACCCATGCTTGTAGTATGGCCTCCACCAAGTCATCTCCGGCCCAAGTCCACATCAATTTCCATTACGAAATGGATAATAAAGCGGGTGAGTTACAAAGAACTCGAGTGTGTAACTCACTTACCATCTTTATTGGGCCAGACCATCGAGGCATTTATTTGGGCTTGAGCCCAATTACACATTTCAACAATATTAACTGAAATAAATATATATAAAATGAAATAATAGATAAAATGCATGTAAAATGAATTTCCCAAACCAAGCCTAATTTCCATCCGCTAACACCCCCGTACCAACCAACACACCTGTGGGGATCAAGTCAACCCACCCCGCCAAACACACCAATCATAGGCATTAAGCCTTTTAATAATGTTGTAGTGCACTACCGAACTAGATTGTGACATAGTCACGGAACTAGATTGTGACATAGTCACCGAACTAGAGGCATTAAGCCAAAATTTGTGGCAGAGCCACCGAACTAGATACGTGGCCACAGGCCTTTCTTCTCTCCATCAAATCCCATCCCATGCACTTATGTATGAATAACAAACTTTAATCATAACATGATTTATCAAGTAATCCATATTATAGATAAGTCTATAATTTAACCTTTCATTTGGGCCTATTAGCAATATAGTATCTAGCCCATTTAGCAATCTAGAGATCTTTGGCTCATTTATCGAGCTAGAATATTTTTGGCCCATTTATCGAACTAGAATATTTTTGGCCCATTTATCTATATATCGATCTAGCAGTTTTATGATCCAAATTATCGATCTAGCAGTTTTTCGTAAAAACTTAGCAATCTAGCGATTTTTCGTAAATTTCTTGGTTTTTACCGTTTTCATGCATTTACACAAAAGTTCTAGTTACTACAAAATTTTCGATTTGGTCATCTTTACGATTTATCAAAATACTTACGGTTTGATAATTAACCCGAGAGATAAGTGTGAAGTTACACACCTGGTTATTGTGAGAACTAGACTTTCCCGCTCGTCAACACCTATACGTATCACGATAATTAGAACACTATAATTTATTAATAAAACCGATCTAAAAATATCGATCTAAAATTTTACCCTCGGATCTTCGAACTACTTCTACTTGCGGTTTCTCCCCGATTGATGATTCGTTAACCGAAGCAAATCCACGAACAAATAATGGTTCGGGAGTACGAACTACTTCAAACAATTGATTTTCCTCGGTTGAGCGTCCGCAACCCGGTGGAAAATCTCGGATTCCCGAATAGCCCTTTGCTTATACTTAGGGGGATTAACGGTACCACCCTTCTTCCGAACACTATACATGGCCCGTTTCTTCCCTATCTTGATTGTCTTCAATGACAAAAGATCGTTAGCACGTCCTAATAATATATATCGATTATGACTAAAGGTTTTAAGAACGAGATTTCCTTACCACAAATATTCTTGTTCCACAAGGAGAATCGATCCAAGCGTTCTATGTCACACACGACCACTTGAATTCCGATCTTCCGTTATCGCACTAAAGTATAACAAAATAAACGTTAATAGAATGAACGTTTATTTTGATCTAAGAAAACCTTCATACCACCATCAATATTCGGCCATGACTACTACTAACTAACGAAATTAAAAAGAATTCTTACCCTTTTGTCCACGGTTGAAAAGAAAAGGATTAAAAATGATGTCTTTAAGTGATGGAGGATTCGGCTATGACTCACTAACATTCGGCCATGGAGAAAAACAATGGAGAAAAGGATGAGTGAAAAGAAATAAAATATGAGAGAAGAGATGATAATGAAGATTCGGTTTTCAAAGAGAAGAAAAGAGAAAGAAAAAGATGTATTGGAGAGCAAGGTACATTCGGCAATAGAGAAAGAAAACAAAAAGAGAGAAATGGTCTTTTTGGTACTAGCAAATTCGGCACTAAGAAGAGGCACAAGAGAATATTCAAAAGATGAACAAAAATGACCAAATGGTCAAAAGAATTAGGCTTCACCAAATGCACAAATTTGGCCAAGGGAGAGAAGTTGAGAAAGGATTGCAAAACTTTGCACATATGCTAAGAATGACCAAAAAGAGACTTCAAATCCTAGCCAAACTAACACCAAAATTCGGCTCCCCCCCAGGCCATATTGCCGTCCACATGCATGGTCAAATGGCCATGATTTTGTTTCCAAAACACTTTCCTTGATACTTGCCCTATGTCCCCATATCTTTCCAAATTTTTCTTGATTCCCTACCATAAATTCACTCTTACCTTATTCCTTTGATATACTAACCAAAAATAACAAAGTCAACACTTATCATACATGTGCTTGGCCGACACATGCTAGGAAAACCAAAAATAAAAGCCATCTAATTGCTATTTAAGGGATTCGAACCACTCCCCTCATGCTATAACCCATGCGCCAACACCACCTTGCTATTATTCATCTTATGCTACATTTTTGACACTTAAATTTATTTAAGTATCAATACCACTTGATCCACTTCCATAAATTCTCAAAATTAAAAATTATTCCATCCCCGAATAATTCTATGCTCTTCTTCAAAGGTATACTAAACCCGAAAAGAAGTAAGAAATTTTCCTACATAAGCTAAACACCAAAACATGCAATAAATCGATACTTAAATTTTAGGGTGTTACATTATGGTTTGGTTATATGTGCAAAGTTGGTTATAGGTACATGAAAAATTGGGTGAGAAAAATGGCTTGTAAAATAACCTATTTTTGTCCACATGGGCAGAGACATAGGCGTGTGTCTCAGTCTGTGTGACACACGACTAGGTGGCATGACCGTGTGTCTCCTGTAGCTTTCAAAGGGTTGCAAGTCAGGCTATTACACAGCCTAGCACACGGCCTGGCACATGAGCGTGTGAGGTTATTTTGAAGGGTACATGACCTAGCACATGGGCGTGTGGCTTGGTTGTGTGACCAAGTCAAAGAGTTACACAGGCATGGACACAGGCTGGGATACAATCATGTGTCCCCATTTTGGATGCCCACACGACCTGGGACACAGGTGTGTCTCTTGGCCATGTGAGTCACACGGCCATGTGACCACTGCAGTGTTGAAATTTTTTTATTATTTTGTGAAAAATTTTTTGAGTTTTTGATTTAGTCCCAACTTGTTTCTAACATGTATTTTGGGCCTCGAGGGCTCGTATAAAGGACAATATGTATATTTTGACTTGGTTTTAATGTGATTATTGATATGTTATGAAATTTTCAAAATTTTGTTCGTTTGTACTATAAGCTCGGTAGTACTACGTAACCTTGTTTCGATAATGGATACGGGTTAGGGGTGTTACATTTATTGGGTTAGAGCTACGGTTTAGTCGATTCTCGGACTGTACGTAGTGTGTATAAGTCTAGCTATATATGCCATTATATAACCTGTGATAGTGTGATATCTCCTTACTATTTTAAAACATGTTTTCATATAGCAATGACATCCAACTGAGCTGATTCTGATGAGGTAGAGAGCAACGCTCAAGCTTCTGTTCATGGAGTAGCTTCGAGTGATACGAGGCCTGTATTTGAGGGCCGAGGAGAAGAGGCTAAAGAATTCTTCTTCCAGATGATGAATGAATGGTTTACCGAGTTTTTATGGATGAACCCGGCTACCCAACAACCTCCACCCTTTCCTACTCCCCAACCGATTCCTGTTATTCCTCAAGGTATGGAACCAATCCGAGTTAGTAAGCTACCTATTTATAAGATATGTAAGTATGGGGTTGAAGAATTCTGAGCTACTGCCGTGGATGATCCCTAGAGAGCTAAATTCTAGCTAGAGAATGCAATCAGGGTTTTTGATGAACTATCCTATACACTGGCTGAATGTATTAAATGTGCAGTGTCGTTGTTGAAAGATTCGACTTATCAGTGGTGGAAACGTTGCTTTAGTTGTGCCGAAAAAGTGGATCTCCTGAGAATTTTTCCAACCTGAGTTCCAGAAGAAATACATCAGTCAGAGGTTTCTGATTAGAAACGTAAAAAATTTCTTGAGTTCAAACAGGGTCGTATGACTATATCAGAATATAAGCGGGAGTTTGTCAGATTGAGAAAATATGCTCGGGAGTGTATTCTAACCGAGATTGCTATGTGTAAGAGATTCGAAGATGGGTTAAATGAATATCTTAAGCTTCTAGTTGGAATTCTTGAGCTAAAAGAGTTTGTTGTACTGGTTGACCGGGCACATAAAGCTGAGAAACTAAGTAAAGAAAAAAGACGTACTAATTTTGAGGCTACAGACTCGAGAAAGAGATTGACTGGGAAATCCTATCAGTCAGCTTCCATTCTACAGCTTATTTGGGTTATTCTAGTAGAGACAGAGGTACCCGACGCTCTAGTCCAAAACCTCAGGCTACATCTGTAGCGAGTGTGTGTAGTGTCATAGATGCCAGACCCGAGTGTAAGCACTATAACATGCCACATTATGGTGAGTGTCGAGTGAAGAACAGAGCATGTTTTAGGTGTGGTTCCTTAGACCACTATCTTAGAGATTGTCCAGTGAAATCCAAGAAAAAGAAAGCTCATACCACTAGGTCGAGCAATACTGCTGCGAGAGGTAAACCACCTCGTAATCCTAGAAATATGTGTGGTAACTGTGGTGTTACAAAATATTTTGCTGTGAGATCTGAGGCACGAGCACCAGTCAGGGCTTATGTTATTCGTGTATGAGAGGATGCTTCTATGCCATATGTCATTACCAGTGTTTTCTCTAATTTTGATACTGATATTACTGCTTTGATTTATTCGGGATTCACTCATTCATATGTGTGCAGGAATTTAGTGTCTAGTAAGAATTTACCTTCGTGGTTAAAGTATTGAACCCCTTAGGTCAATATGGGCTAGTTGATAAAGTCTACAAGAATTGTCCTTTGATGACTCGGGGTTACAGTTTCTCGACTGATTTGGTGTTGTTACCGTTTGATGAATTTGACGTGATTTTGGGCATGGATTGGCTAACTCTGCATGATGCTATGGTAAATTTTAGATGAAAGCTTGTCGTATTAAAATGTCAGAACGATGAGACGCTTTGTATTGAATCAGATAATCTGAGTGGGTTGCCTATTGTTATATCAGCTATGTCAGCATAGAAATATGTGAGAAAAGGTTATAATGCTTACCTTACTTATGTATTGGATACTCAAGTGTCTGGATCGAAGCTTGAATCAATGCTAGTGGTTTGCGAGTATCCCGATGTGTTTCTAGAGAAGTTACCTAGATTACCGCTGGTCAGAGAGGTTGAACTTGCTATAGAACTTGTACCGAGAACATCACCGATATTAATAGCACCTTACAAAATGGTTCCTACCGAGTTAAAAGTGTTGAAAGCACAGCTGCAAGAGTTGATAGATAGGGGTGTTGCTAGACTTAGTTTTTCACCTTAGGGTGCACCGACTCTATTCGTTAAGAAAAATGACAGATTGATGAGATTGTGTATAGACTACCGTCAGCACAACAAGGTTACAATCAAGAACAAATATCGACTACCTCGTATATATGATATGTTCGATCAGTTGAAAGGTGCCACAATATTCTCGAAAATTGATCTTCGTTTTGGTTATTATTAGCTATGAATGAAAGATTCAGATGTGCCGAAAACTACATTTAGAACCAGATACGAACACTACGAATTTCTTGTGATGCTGTTTGGTTTAACTAATGCACCTGTAGTATTTATGGATTTGATGAACAGAATCTTCATACGTATTTAGATAAATTTGTGGTGGTATTTATTGACGACATTCTAATCTATTCTCAGGACTAGTCCAAGCATGCTGAACACTTGAGAATTGTTTTGCAAACCCTGCGAGATAAACAACTCTTTGCTAAATTTAGCAAATGTGAGTTTTAGCTCCGAGAAGTCAATTTTCTGGGACATATAGTACCAGCTGAAGGCATCAGAGTTGATCCGAGTAAAATTTCAGCAGTTATTAACTGGAAACAACTAAAAAATTTATCCAAAATCAGAAGTTTTCTAGGATTAGCTCGTTATTACCAAAGGTTTGTTAAAGGGTTCTCAATGATAGCTACACTGGTAACGCCACTCTTACAGAAGGATGTGAAATTTGAATGGTCTGATAAATGTCAACAAAGTTTCAATCAGTTGAAAGCACTGTTGACCGAGCACCAGTTCTTGTGTAGCTTGAATCGAGTAAAAAAAATTTGATTTTTAGCAGTGCATCTTTAAATGGTTTAGGTTGTGTTTTGATGTAGGAAGGTAAGGTAATATCTTAAGCTTCCAGACAGTTAAAGTCGCCCGAAAAGAATTATTCGACACATGACCTAGAGTTGGCAGCAATTGTGTTTGTGTTGAAAATTTGGCGACACCATTTTTTCGGAGAAAAATGTCATATATTTACCGATCACAAGAGTTTGAAGTATTTGATGTCACAGAAAGATTTGAATCTAAGACAGCGTGGATGGGTCGAGCTGTTAAAAGATTATGAGTTGATTATTGATTATCATCCAGGAAAAGCGAATGTAGTTGCTGAAGCTCTAAGTAGAAAACCTTTATTTTCTCTCCGAGCAATGAATACACGAATGACATTATCTGATGATGGCTCACTCTTAGCTAAGTTGAAAGCTAAACCGATGTTTTTACAATAGATCTGCGAAGCTCAGAAATGTGATAGTGAATTGCTAGCTAAATGGGTAATGTGAGTCGACTTCTGATTCAAAATTTCAGATAGGATCTGATGATTGTTTACTCTTCAGAGGTAGAGTTTCTGTACCGAAGAATCCAAAACTTATTCAAAGAATCTTACACAAAGCTCATAGTGGTAGCTTATCTGTTCATCTGGGAAGTAATAAAATGTACGATGACTTGAGACAGATGTACTGGTGGCCGGGAATGAAACGTGAGATTTCTAATTTTGTATCGAGATGTTTGATATGTCAGCAAGTTAAAGCTGAACATCAGGTACCTTCAGGACTGTTACAGCCAGTGATGATACCAGAGTGGAAATGAGATAGAGTTACTATGGACTTTGTATCAAGTTTACCCCTGTCTTCGAGAAAGAAAGATGTCATCTGGGTTATTATCGATCGTTTGACAAAGTCTGCACATTTTATTCCGGTACATACAAATTTCTCCCTTGTTCGATTAGTTGAATTGTATCCGTCTGAGATTGTCAGATTACACAGAATGCTAGTCTCCATTATTTCAAATAGAGATCCTCGATTTATATCACGATTTTAGAGAAGGTTACAAGAAGCTTTAGGTACGCGGTTGCATTTTAGCACTGCATTTCACCTTCAAATTGATGGTCAATCCAAGGATGTGATTCAGATTCTTGAAGATATGCTTCGTTGTTATGTATTAGAGTTCGAAGGCAACTGGGAGAAATATTTATCGTTGGTCAAATTTGCGTATAATAACAGTTTTCAATCGAGCATAAAGATGGCACCATATGAGGCTCTGTATGGCCATAAATGTTGAACTCCGTTATACTGGACTGAGCTAACTGAGAGAAAGATACATGGGGTTGATTTGATTCGTGATACTGAAGAAAAAGTAAAAATCATTCGATGCAGCTTCAGATCGTCAGAAATCATATGCAGATCTTAAACGTAAAGACATAGAGTTCCAAGTCAGCGACAGAGTATTCTTGAAAGTTTTGCCCTAGAAGAAAGTTCTTTTGTTCGGTCATAAAGGAAAGCTGAGTCCGCGATTTATTGGGCCGTATGAGATTACTGAAAGAATCGGACCTGTTGCATACTGATTAGCTTTCTCGTCAGAACTAGAAAATATTCATAATTTCTTTCACATGTCTATGTTACGACGGTACCGATCTGATCCTTCACATTTTATCTCCTCGACAGATGTTGATATTTAGCCTGATATGTCATATAGTGAAGAACATATCAGAATTTTGGCACAAGAGGTGAAAGAATTGAGAAATAAGAACAGAGCTTTAGTAAAAGTTCTCTAGCAGTAGCACAAAATAGAAGAAGCCACCTGGGAATCCGAGAAAGCTATGAGAAAGCAATATCCGAACCACTTTTCTGGTAAGATTTTTAGGGACGAAAATTCCTTTATGGGGGAGAGTTGTAACAGCCTGTTTTCAGTGAAATAGGAACAGTGGTTTTGGGACCACAAATCTACAGTTAGAAAATTTATTTTATTATTATTTTCTTTCCTACAGCATGATAGAAGTACTGTATAAAAATTTCGTTAAGAAATTTGACCGTTTACATGCTTAATTTGATAAAAAGGACTAAATCGTGTAAAGTGCAAAAGTTGAGTTCTAATCGCTAATGGTATTAAACTGCTATAGAACTTTAAGGTGGAAGTCCTTATATAGTAATTATACCATAAATGAGTTAGTGGAAGATGTTGGCTTGGCAATTTTGAAATTTGGATTAATTATTTAGGTTAATTTTGGAAATTAGTAATTATATGTTAAAATTAATAAAAAAATAAAGCATTCATCTTTATTTTCCTTTTTTCGACCGAATGTTCAAAGAAGAAAGCCATTTTCAGAGACCTAGGTTCGACAAGCTTATTTTGTCCAATTAGGTATGCATTTTTGTCTAATTTTTTTTAGTAATTTCTACGTTTTTTGGACCGTTGTAGCTTAATCTAGCTAGCCCGAGGACTAATTTGTGAAACTGTTAAAATATTAGGGTTTACTTTTGATGAATATATATGATTTTTTATATTTGATGATAGAAAATGGATGGTTGTTGTTAGATAAACAACTTTTGTAAAGGAATTTTTGATGAAATTATGAATTAGGTGCTAAATTAAAAAATGTGAGAAATCCATGGTAAAATTTGTGAATTTGTGAAATATGTGGTCTGCTAAAAGCATGTATAAAAATTGACTAGGCTTGGGTAGGGGAAAAATTGCATGAATTTCATTTTCCGAGCCTAAGGACTAAATTGCAAAGAAATTAAAAGTATAGGGGCAAAATGGTAATTTTTCTAAAAATATGTGTTGGATTAAATTGAATGTGAAATATATTGAACTGGGTTAAATTTATCCGTATAGATCCAGTCAGACCTCGTATGGAGTTGGATTGAGACAAAGAGAAAATCTCAGATTAATCGCCTCTATATCTACGTATACTTGTCGAGGTAAGTTCGTGTAATTAAATTGAGTATTTATATGTTTTAATTTAATTATATGTATGTGATTTTATAGTTGCCATGTATAAATATCAATTTGCAGCTTGTGAAAGCTTATTGATTCTCAACTCATATGAGCTTACCAATTCTCAGCTCGTATGAGCTTACCGATTTACTGCTCGTGAGAGCATATCGATTTATAGCTCGTTTGAGCATACATGTATAGGAATTGACAGATTATAGTTTAGCACACTATGTGTGAGATACCCCGAGTATCCAACGATATTCTAAATGGTTCAACGGGCAATGTTCTGATACGAAATGATATGAGTTCGATATGAACTATTACAGGTATATACATGAAATATATGGAAATGATATTATATGATATATTGAAACATGAAATGTATGATACATGTATATGAAACTTGCTTAATTATTATGTTCATCCATGTTTATTGGCTATTATATGTGTTTACATGGCTAACATGTTGGTGAATATGTGCTTAGGCATTTGGCCAAATTTAGTTGGGATATGTTTTGTTACTTACCTATTACTTGATTCAAATGGTAAGTTAAATTCTAAGTTATACGAACTTACTAAGCTTAAATACTTACTCTGTGTTATTTTCTGTGTTTTATAGTTAATCAGAAGCTCGTTTGGGTTGGAAGCTTGTTGGAGCTATATCGCACTATCCACCAGCTCTTTCAATACTTTTGGTTGTTTAATTTTGGTGATAATGGCATGTATTGGTTATTTAGGTTATTTTGGCGAATGTTGGCCTATATGTGTTGTTGTGATTGTGGCCATATGGTTTGGCTTGTGTTTTGGAATATTTTGGTATATATATAGGTAGCCTTATCATGTTGATATGTGGCTTGATATGGTAGAATAATGGAAGGTAAAGTGGTGGTTTAAATATGCATTTTGTATAAGCTTTGAAGCTTGATAGAATTATTGTGAACTGGTATTTGTTTGAATGGTTTATTTGGTGTTTTTAGTGTACAAGTTATATGTGAATTATATGACCATTTGATGCTATGTTTAAGTGATTAATTGGTACCATTTTGTGTGTTTTGGTAAGTGAGCTACATGGTAATTCTTGATGCAAATATGCATATATGTTAGTTGATCATTTGGTTTAACATGTTTATAAATTGGCATTTGAGGAGCCTAAGGGCTTATTGGTTGTATGAATCTTTACCATATGTATATATCTTGTTTTGGATGCCTTATTATGGTTTGGTTATATGTGCAAAGTTTGTTATAGGTACAAGGAAAATTGGGTGAGAAAAATAGCTTGTAAAATGGCCTATTTTCATCCACACGGGCAGAGAAATGGGTGTGTGTCTTAGCCGTGTGTGACACACAGCCAGGTGGCAGTGTCATGTGTCCCCTGTAGCTTTCAAAGGGTTGCAAGTCAGGCAGTTACACGGCCTGACACACGGGCGTGTGAGATTATTTCGAAGGGTACACGACCTAGCACACGAGCGTGTGACTTGGCCATGTGGCCAAGTCAGAGGGTTACACGGGCACGGAAACGGGCTGGGACACGGCTGTTTGTCCCCATTTTGAATGCTCATATGGCCTGAGACACGAATCAAAAAGGTACAATTTTGAGTAAGTGTTTATTACTTTAGATATCACAATCAAACTCTTGTTGTAGACACTTGTTTTTGTCTGAGCCTGATTAGATGCCCATTTAAATTTTTGTTCTCTCTTGAGCTATTCGAGGCCAACCCGGTTTTGGATTTGAGACCTTTATTTTTCTTTTCTTTTTTTTCTTCTTATTTCCTTTTTGGTCCTGTCAAAAGCCCAAATTGTTATTATTATCATCACTACTACTATTATTATTAGTAAATATTATTATTATTATCATTTTTTACAAATAAGCAAGATTAAAAAAATAATATATTAACATGAAATGAAATGAAATAGAGGAGGCTTTTCATTATTTTTGTCCTTAAAAAAAAGTAAAAAAAAAACAACATAACAACTACAAGCATTATATTTATTTTTTTTCTTTTCTTGTACCTTGTTTTTTTTTTTTTGGCATAGGCATGTCATGAGGGATCAGATTTTGGGTTTCGATGAAGGAGACGTCACCGGACCGTCGATCCTCCGCCCATAGGAGCCCCCAAAAATTCCCTTTTTTCCATCCCCTTACTAAAATAAAGGTTTTTTTAAAAAATAAAAGGCTTGATTTTGGAAAAAGTTTTGATTTCTTTTTTCAAAAAAGAGAAATTTTAGATTTTAACAAATAAAAATATGTTTTTTTTTAGTTATTTTAAAGGAAAGTTTAAATTTTTAAAACAAAATTTTAATTTTTTTTTTCAATTATTTCAAAATAAAAGCTTTAATATTTAAGAAAAATAGTGTGTTTTTAAAAAGGAGAAAGTTTAGTTTTGGAAAAAATAAAAATTTGTTTTTTTAGTCATTTTAAAGGAAAGTTTAAAATTTTAAAATAAAGTTTTGATTTGTTTTCAACTACAAAATAAAAGCTTTAATCTTTAAGAAAAATAGTGTTTTTTTTATTTTTTTAAAAAAGGAGAAAGTTTAGATTTTGAAAAATAAAAATATGTTTTTTTAATTCATTTTAAAGGAAAGTTTAAAATTTTAAAACAAAATTTTTATTTTTTTTAACTATTTCGAAATAAAGTTTTGATTTTTAAGAAAATTAATAAATTTTTCTAAAGAAAACTTTGATTTTACAAAAAAAAATAATAATAAAATTCGGTCACCGTACGCAGCGGCTCCACCATCGGAGGCTGGAGAGCTGCTGGGTTCTTCGGTGGTGGAGCCATGGCCAACATAGAAGTTGGAAGAGAAAGAGGAAGAGGTTTTTTTTTTTTTTTTTTTTTTTTTTTTTTTTTTGAAAAACATGAGGTTAAAATGAAAGAATGAATAGTTTTGTTCTTTTTTTTCATTTATAGGTGCCAAAAATGGGTAATTTATTTCCATCCCCTTACTTTTTAAATTTACAAAAAATATCCTATTTTTTCGCAGCACTGCCCTCACTCTCTGACCTATTTACACCTATAACCCTTTTATTTATTTAAACATTCGATTTAATCCAAAATTTAAAAATTAAAAGAAAATTAATTGCTACATCAGTCCTCTATCTTCCACATTTTTTATCTTTTAGTCCTAAAATCAAGCTATGTCATTTTGTTTCAATCTTTAATAAATAATTTACACTTATATCTTCCATTTCACTTGCATTTATACATTATATATTTAATTTTAATTATGCACTTTATTTTAATGATTTATATTTATTCACACTTGTATAATTTTTATTTATTCTTATTTCGTTTTATTTATTTTCATGTCTATTTATATATATTTACACATTCCCCATACATACATTTTAATATTATTTATTTATGTTACTTTGATTCTTTTATTGTATTATGAATAAGGTGTATTATTATTATTAGTATTATCATCATGCTAATGTCTTATTTATTTCATTTATTTAAATTTTCTTTTTATTGTTTCCTTTTTGAAAGAGTTTTAACTTTTCATTAACTTTAGCCAATTTAATTAATTTTCCAATTTTATTACTATTAGTTTTAAAGGAGGGAACTTTAGGTAATTTTTCCATCCTATAATTATTGACATGAAGTTAGTTAAGTAGATGTTATATTTTAATGAAACCATAAGGTTTTTACATTTGGATTTAGGTTAGTCCTTAAGATATTACCTACCATTTACCTTAGAAAAATTATTAATAATATGCAATATATTTTTTTAGGGTTTTAAATTAGTTTTAAATATTGTATAGGATTAGAATCTTAAGTTAATATGTAAATATTTTTTATGACTTTAGTCAAGATTAAAACTAAAGATTTTTGTAGGTTAATTGTAAATCATGAGTAGGTCTTTCTAAGTATTTTATTTTAGAAATTTTTTTAAGAAAGCTAATAAAAGTTGTTTAAGATTTATTATTTTAGGATTTTGATGAATTTAAATCTTAGATCAAGAATTTTAAAGTAAGATAAATCATAAACCCGACATAGGATACTTTCATAAGATCTTGATAGGTTCAATGTTATTAATTAAATCTTTTTAAATAATAATAATAAAAGATCGAATAAGTTGTAGATGTATTTTAATAACTCTTAATTCATTGGTAATTTCTAGGTTTTTTTTTTTTTTTTGAATTCTAAAATAGAATTAATTTTAGGAATTGAAGGTATTTTACTAGAATTATTTAGGTATCCTTTAGGGTTTCCGTTAAAAGTAAAAATTTCTAATTTAAGTTTCAAATTAGATAAGTTTGGTGAACACATCTTAATCGAGATACAAGTAAACCGGAGGCATTTCCTTTTGGAGTTTTTATTTAAGATTTCCATAAGATTTTAGCTTAGATTAAGACATTAATATGCTTAAATAAAAAAAAATCTAGCTCTTAAGACCCCGTAAGACTATCCACGGATAGGCATGTGGGGGTGCTATAACCTTCCCCACAGATGACCGTACTCCCGAACTCTAAATTTGGTGATGAGATCAAGTCTAGATTTTTAGGATTTTTCCGTAGTATTAATTCTAGATTTTTATACGATAGGTGGCTAACCAACCTAGCCCTAATTGGTTAGTGACGACTCTACGTAATTTAGTCCCTCCGTGTCTAGCTTTGCTTAATAGGCCTCCGTACTTTTATGTAGGCAACATTATGACACTTGTTTTAGAAAAAAATGTAAAACTATAGTTTTTCCCTAAATTTATTTTTCGCCGCGTTTTCCAAACCCGTTTTTCTAACACACTTCACACAAGCAACATATAGAACCATGTGTTTATTGTCATGTTGGACTTTCATAGAAGGTTCCATTGGTTACCCCCTTATGGACTTATACATAACTTCATGTTTTGATCTGCCAGTTCGATTCACATATTATCGAAGGCATCACCATGAATATTCTTACTATCATATTATGCCATAGGTCTCAGGCACATGGGCTTACACATCCTCATGTCGCAATCTATCAATCCAGTCTTCATCTTACTGAGGCATCACCATAAGTGTTTTCGTATCACACAATGCCATGGGTCTTAGCCACATGGTCATGTACTTACTCTCGTATCGTGATCCACCAGTCTAGTTAGCAATATAATTGTCTTACCAGATGCTTTATAAATGAACGTTTTACTTAATATTCACTTACCCAGATTTGTTCACACACTAGAATAATTCATACTTTCCCATATCAGGCTTTACCTGCATACTTGCCACTCAACTTTCTATTCAAGCAGTACTTCTAACATATCATCATCGCATATGTAGCAACTACTGTGCTTTACACAATCACCAATTTTTGAGGTTTTAACATTATATGTATTTAACTAAAAATTCCCAACCAGGAGCCATAATAGAGACTCATCTGATACTCACATAAATTGTATCTTGAACTCCAAAATTGAACACCCTTCTCGAACCAACAACAGCAGCAGGAGGTGAAACATCCACTAGTTAACTTAAAAACCTTAGCTCTATCTTAATAAGGAAGAAGGGATCATACAAATTTAGGAAGAAGAACCAAAGAATAGTATTTTCCAGAAATAAAAACCTCCTAACGAACTCTTCTCATTATATATATAACCTTAGTTTCCTTTAGTGGAGCTTGACAAGTGTTAATGGTGTCCAAAATTTGTCTCACTAAATGGCCTACAAGATCTGAGAGAAACATGAATGAAAATCCTGCACAAATGATGTTTGACCAATCAATCCAGTTGGTTTCTAACTAGATCACATTACAAACCCAATTAGCACAATATTGAGACAACTGGGCACACTATACATTTGCCGGTAACTCATGCCGGGCTTACTCTTTAGTTGACACATTCTTTTCTTAAATAGTAGAATAACCCAAGATAGAATCTTTAATTTCTTACACGACGGTTACCTTATGCCAAATTATTATTCGTAAAAACCACAAATGGGCGGTCTACATTATACCAAACAGGTACCTTCACTTCTACATGCCTTCAAGTCGGGTTCACCATATTTGGAGTGCTACAAGATCAATCGAGAACCTTTACAAGCAATGAAAAAGACAAGTGAAAGCTTACTTGAGCTTTGGCTTTGTAGCAATGATTGCAAAGATGAATGTTTGGAACTATCGTTCTAGCCACAATGTTATTCATTATTAAGGAGATTAGGTTAGCCTAAACCACTCCCCTAAGTTCCAAGGGTAAGTATCTCTAATCGATCAATTACCGATATGCAAAATATGTTTACAAGATGAGATATGTTATGTGTTTTGTGGTTGAATGTGTTATGAGTTTGTTGGATTTATGCACATTGTATAAGATCTATAAGATATGACTCTTTAAACATTACATGAGCACTTGATAGTACATTTTATGAGTTTAATTATGTGTTATGGCATGTGAAATATTATGTAAAAGTATGCATAAACCAAAAATAAATGTGTGTTCAAGTGGATATATTGGCATATAATCTCTTAGAACCATTGGATATAGTTGGCATGTCATAGGATTGTGAGTACTCACCACTTTTTGGTTGTGTTTGGGGGTATATTGGTTGTGTTTGAAGGGTATATTTGGTTGTTCTTGGAGGGTGATAGTACTATGCTACACATTATATTAGTTGTGCTTGGAGATTCGTTTACCCAATGCAATATGTTTATACATGTTCCATAGTCACAATATGCTAATATGTCATTGTGAAATGCTATAAATTATGTCAACAAAATGTCAAAATATCTATATGATTGCTATGATTTATGCTTAATGTTATGCTACGAATGAATAATATAGAATGCTTTCTCATAACCTTGATTTTGTGGCTTGGTTGTGACATTCATGTGCACTCACTAAGCTTGTATAAGCTCACACTATTTTATGAAAAATTTGCAGTAAAATAGCTTGAGTGAGGAGGGGAACGTGTGCAAGTTGTGATCCATAGTAAGGCAATCCTTGGAGTAGGTAATTTGGTTTGGTTTTGCAAATATTGAAGGCCATGTGGGACTTTGTTGGGACTTAGACTTTATATATTTTTGTTGGTTTGTTAAATGGATGTTTTACGGACTATTTGAGGAAATGTTAAGGATTAGTCATGGAATTTTATAACTAGTTTTTGTTTATTAGTATGCTTGAGAATGTTGACTTGAATATGGATGTTTGATGGTTAAGTTGTATGTTGAATGACATGCATGCTTATTAGTGAAATGTTGTTAAGGATGCTTAAATGGTATGCTTGTAACACCCCCAACCCGTATCCGTCACCGGAATAAGGTTAAGAGGTGTTACCAGACAAAACAGATCAAAACATAAACAATTCATTATCATCAAACATTCACAAACATTCCATGGTGAAAAATACACATAGTGTAACAGCCCAATTTTGGGGCTAGTTGGAATAGTGGTTTTGGAACCACTAATTTGAGGTTGGAGAAGTTATTTTTTAATATTATTTTATGGGTTATGGCATGATTATATGAATGCATGAAAATTGTGGTACATTAATTCTGGTGATTGAATGCTTAATTGTGAAAAAGGACTAAATCGCATAAAGTGTGAAAGTTTTATTTTACTAGCTAGAGGTGTCAATTAGCCATAGAACTTTAAGTTGGAGGTCTTTATGGTGGAATTAGACCTCACTAAGGTTGACAACCGGCCATAGGGGACAAGAAATGTCAAAATTAGTCAAAGTTGGTGGATTAAGTGACTAAATTGATGTAATAAAATAGAATAAAGAAAAGAGTGATATCATCCTTTCCTATTCATCTTCTCCACTGAAAATATCAGCAAAATTGGGGTTTTTGGAAGCCTAAAATTTTCAGCAACTTCTCACCCTTTCAAGTAAGTGATTTTGGTGGTCTTTCTTGATAATTTTTGTACTTTTGGGACCCTTGTAGCATGATCTAGCTAATGAGGGGACTATTTTGAAAAATAGTTGAGAGTCTAGGGATTTTCCATGTGATTATTCATGTTGATTTCTAAATTTTTATGGAAGAAAATGAATCTTAGTGGGTTAATGAACAACTTTTGTGAAAGGATTTTTGCATGAAAATTCCTAATAGGACTATTTTGTAAAAGTTATAAAATAGATGGTAAATGTGTGAAATAATTGAAATCTTGAGATGCTATAAGAGGGAATATGAACCGGCTAGGCTTGGGCATGTGAAAAATGAACACATTTCATTTTACGATCTTAGGGGTAAAATTGTAATTTTGTGAAAGACTAGGGGCAAAATGGTAATTTTGCCAAAATAGGAATTTTGGAGTGATTTGAATAATGTGGTTAATTAATAAGCTAAATATTTCATTATAGATTAAGAAGAACGTGGAATCAACCTTGACCGTGGAAAAGGCAAGGTTTCAGACTAAATCACAAATTGACACATTTTGTATCGAGGTAAGTTTATATGTAAATAATACGTCCTTCTTACTTATGTTTTTACATAATGAGGTAGTATATGAAATGTGAATTTATATAATTGATATATATTGAAATAATGGAAAGTGAGGAAATTACGAATGAACACCGTAAATAAGTGAGTGTAGGTGGGCTGTGTGTGATACCACTGTATTTATCATTATTGGTGGGCTATGTGCGATACCACCGTGAAAATTTGACTATTGGTGGGTTGTGTGCGATACCATTGTTTTATTCATTAGTGGTGGGCTGTGTGCGAAACCATCCTATATTCGGTATTATTCCAAGGTGCTTATTGAAAAACCTTGTCATAGTGAAATTACATGTGGTTTGTGGTGATAAGTGCATGGTTTAAGTGCATGTAAAGGTGAGCAATGTTTTATGATATGTTTATGGAATGTGGTAAGATTTGAAATGAGTAAGTATAATTATGAAGATCTAAATTACTCTTGATGAATAAGTATGTGGTATGATGTTCATTGTTTACATGTAGACTTACTAAGCTTTATGCTTACTCCCTTTCTTTTCCATTTCCTTGTAGTTTTGCCAAGCTAGCTCGAGAATTCGAAGGACGTCGGAGCTCATTTCACACTATCAAGCTATTCTTTTGGTATAGTATAGTTAGATCTAGCATTTTGAGTATGGCATGTATAGGGACTTAGTCTTTGTTTGTATGTCATATTGTTTTGGTCAATTGTGTTGGCTTATTTGAAGATAAATTCTTTTGTATATGGCTATGGTTGATGGCTATTTCTTATTAATATATGAAATGATGATGATAGTCATGAATGTGCAAGTTGCATTGTTGATTAATTGGTATATTTGTGCATGATTGAGTTGGTTGCTTGATGTGGATTATATTGTTGTAAGTAAGGGTGGCAAGAAGGCTTGGTAAATAGCCTTGTTATTGTCCACACCGGTAGACACACGGTCATGTGTCTAGGCCATGTGCGACACACGATCTACCCCATGGGCATGTGGTTTGGCCGTTTGGCCCCCTGCATGCCAGTAGTAACCACACGGGCTGAGACACAGCCGTATGTCTCAATCGTGTGGAAGACGTGACTATAGGACATAGGCGTGTGCCCAGGTCATGTGAAGTCTACACCTAAATTTAGGAATTTAATTCGCCATACAGTCTAAGGACACGGGCGTGTGCCTTGGCCGTGTGACCCTATGGGGATGATGATGTCAGAAACAAAATGTCAAGGTTTTTGCACACGGGCTAAGACACGGGCGTGTCATAGCCGTGTGGGGGACACGGGCTATGGACACGAGCGTGTGTTAGGCCGTGTGAAAACCCCTATAGGTTCGAATTGAGAAATAAATCTACACGGGTGTGGAACACAGGCATGTGATGTGCCACACGGGCGTGTCCCTTCTTTCACACGGGCATGTAAACTGTGTGATGAGAATGTTTTCTCAGTCTTTCCAGTGATCTTATAAAGAGTTCGATTTGATTCCGAATCATTTCTAAAGAGTGTTTTAGGCCTCGTAGGCTTGTGTAAAGGATGATATGATGGTTTATGAAAAATTTTAAATTTGAATGGAAAATCATGTCTTAGTTTTGTATGGTTGCTTGTTTATAAGTCTGGTAATGCCTCGTACCCTATTCCGGCATCGAATACGGGTAAGGAGTGTTACACATAGAGTCCCTTTAGAAGGTTTAGAGACCTTAAACATGCATTGGAAAGGGGTCAGGATTAAACCGAGCACATACAAATTTTTTCGAATATTAAATATTTTTCAAAGTTACAGAGGTCACACGCCCGTGTGGGCAGGCCGTGGCAAAACAAGGTATGCATACTGACTTGTCCACATGGCCACAAGACACACCCATGTGCCAGGCCGTGTGAAAATTAGGGAGGCTACTGGCTTGCTCACACGACCAGTCACATGCCTGTGTCGAACCTGTGTGGCTTCCTGACTTATTTCGAAATGCAACCTTGAGAGACACGGTCAAAACGCACACCCGTATGGGAAAATATACGCCATTTGTAAAGCCAATTTGTCATCCAAAATTTTGGGTCAAACCTACAAATATCAAATAAATCTAAATTCATATTCCAAAGGCATCCAAAACATGCACAATTTAACTCTTAACAACATCATTCATTACCATATGCAAACCTAACTCAAATATACAAATTCAAAGCATAGATTTCACATCAAAATATATGATTAATATTTCATTTAAAACCATTTCAATTTCTAACATTTCTCATAATATCAATTTTCCCAAATCAACCATGAACTTACCAATATAGACCATTTCATTTGATCATTCATGAGCACATCAAAACATTCCAACTTATGCATCAAATAGCATGGATTAAACTCATCCATAAACACATTCATTAGCAAGCCATATCATATAGCTATATTTACACATCTCAAAACATAATCAAAGTTCTCTAGCCTATACATGTTATACTTTAATACGTACTTTTTCAAAAGATACCAAAATATAGTTCAATAGTGTGGTGATGATCCTCGACGATCCCCGAGCTTCTCGTAGCTTTAATAATCTATAAAACAATGAACAAACACACGTATAAAGTAAGCTTTCATAGCCTAGTAAGTCATAAGCAAATAATGAACAAATAAACATTTGCATTAAATCAACTAGCCAAATCAAACAAACCTTAACCAAATGTACATTTAATATACTTGTAAACTCAAATATTATCGCATTTACAATAGCAATATAACATCAATGTTCGAATACACATATACTCATAAGCACATATAAATTTCTCTTTTACCATTTCTAATTCATATATTCATCTCTAACATATACTTACCTTACTTCCATATACATATAACATAGCACGTACCTGAATCTTTTAGTTTATTTTCACATTCGATCTCACCTCAATAATGCCCGTTGAACCATTCGGAATTAATAAGGATACTCGGATAATTGGAAATCTCGTACAATGCCAACGTCCTAGACGTGGTCTTACATGTAATCACATATCGATGCCACTATCCCAGAAGGGTCTTACACTAAACATATACGATGCCAATGTCCCAGACATGGTCTTACACGTAAACACAAATTGATGCCAACGTCCCAGACGTGGTCTTACACAAAATCACATATCGGAATCCTATGTCATGACATATGTATCCTAACTATTCCTAAGGTTCGTACGGGGCTTTCGGACGTCGTAACTTGATTGATTCAAGTTCGTAGACAATTTTTCCACACTTTTACCGATTCAGCATTCATATATATATATATATTTGCAAATAATAATTCAATCTGGTACAAATAAAATATATAAACAACCAAATTTAAGACATTTATTTACTTATGAACTTACCTCGTACGGAAACGAACAGATCGAAGTGACTATTCGATGACTATTTGACAACTTTCGACTTCCCCCGATCTAATTCTGATTTCTTTCGTTCTTGATCTAAATAAATTCAAATTTAACTAATTTAATCACACATTCATTCAATTTAATCTACAAACACATACTTAGGCCTTTTTACACATTATCCCTTATAATTTCACACTTTTACATTTTAGTCCCTATTACACAAGACACAAAATATGCATAATTTCATTATACTATATCATGGCCGAATATTCACCTAACTCAGACAAGTTGACATATTTCATTTATTTCACATTTTAGTCCTTCAAAATAACATTTTCACAATTTAGTCTAATTTACTCAAATTCATTAAAAATCCAAAGACAAAACATTATAATCTATCACATATCTTTTATTTTCCATCATCAAACAACAATAACTACAAGATTTCAACAATGGAAAAACACAAAATCATCATTAAATTCAAAAATTAAGACATGGGCTTGATAGATTACATAACAACGATCTCAAAAACATAAAAAATATAAAAAAATCGAGCAAAACACTTACCTTAATTTAGCTTGAACATGGTCGAACCCTTAAAGCTCTTTTTATTTTCTTTTTCTTACAAGTTTCGGCTAAGATGAACACAATTGTATGGCATTTTAATGTTTTGTTTTATTATAATGAACATTATTTAATCTTTTACCAAATTAACCTTTTAAAATAACATATAAAACATATATATTTAATGTCCTTTACCATCCATGCATTCTTCCAAATGGTGAAATTTCAATTTAAGGACTACACGTTATAAAAAAACATTAGCGATGTAGCACTTTAACAAATATCAAGTCACTTTTGCATTTTACGTGATTAAGTCCTTTTATCAAATTAAGCACACAAACGGATAAATTAATTCACGAAAATTTCACACATGTCAATTCACATACCATAAGCACGAAAAAATAATATTAAAATATTTTTCTGACTCATATTTGTGGTCCCGAAACCACTGTTCTGATTAGGGTCTAAACCGGACTGTTACAATGCTGGATTTTTAGAAAAGTTGAAAATAGCCTATTGGCATGAAAAGAACTTATTCTGCCTTTAAAAATGCATGAGATGAAAATTAATTCACAAACGGATAAATTAATTCACGAAAATTTCACACATGTCAATTCACATACCATAAGCATGAAAAAATAATATTAAAATATTTTTCTGACTCAAATTTGTGGTCCCGAAACCACTGTTCCGATTAGGGTCTAAACCGGACTGTTAGAATGCTGGATTTTTAGAAAAGTTGAAAATAGCCTATTGGTATGAAAAGAACTTATTCTGCCTTTAGAAATGCATGAGATGAAAATTTGACATGTCAAATAACTGTTTAGTGATTTTAGAAATGCATGCTTACATAGATAATCGTATGGAATGTTAAACTAAGTTAGTGCTTGTTTCAATGATATTAAACATGTTTAATATGATATATAAATGTTATGTGATAAGTCAGATTAGAGAAATTAGGCTAAATGTACGAATTGGTATGCTTGGTAAAGTGTCAAAGTGTCATATGTAAGTTTTGGGTTGTTTCTACAAAAAAAAAAAATAGGTGACACTCCACCAACCTAGACCCGATGTTGTGATGAGGGATCTTTGTCTCGACGCCAAAGATTTCATCTTCGAGACGAGGGAAATTTCCCAAACGATGTCGTGTCGTGGGTTTCGCGTGGTCGACACGTGGTTTTAGGTCTATTTTGTTAACTTTGCAAATTAGTCTTTAATTTTATACAATCAAATTGAAGACCTTAAAAGACACCAAATGCTTTAAAATTAAGAAAAACTAAGTTTTGTATGCCTAATTTTATAATTAGACTTTTGATTTTACAAAAAAAAAAAAAATTCATAGTATTTTTCTAAATTTACGATTTAGTCTTTTAAACTTTGTTTCGAAATTAAAAGAGATTTGCTTGTCATTTTGAACTATTTCTTTCAAATATTGCCTTAAAATAAATGTTGTGATATATATGCATAGTAACTTTGGAATTTATTAATGTTTTGTATGATGCATGTTAGACGATGTATTTACCCTTGATGTAATTTTGATCAGAGTAGTATTACAGAAGCATGATTTAAGGTTTTCATATTAGTTTCAGCTAAATGTTTGACATATAAGCATGTATTTTTTGGTGTGATTAGTGGCTAATATGATGTTCTGAATTCAGGTCAGACTGTCCCAACGGGGTTTGGGGTGCCACAATGACCTTGTTTGTTATTCTCATGTTGCAAACTGTTTTGAGTGTGGGCTCGAATAATTTTAAATCAAACACAAAACCTGTAACACCCCAAACCTGGCCCAGACGTTATGGCCGAATATGGCGATGTCACATGATAGTGCTTTAGAAAACATACTTATGATAAGACCATTTTTCGTTATCTTATGCTACTTCCAAAACGTGTCGTTTGTTTCAATCATTATCCACTTCCAAAATATTGTCCATTTTCCAACATATTTGTATTTCGCGGAAGCATTTAAATCAGTTTGTGTAATCGTAGTGTTTTGGTAAAACATTTGTTTATTTTGAAAACTCGAGCTTTCCTACTGCTAACGGTAAAACCATAACCATTGCAAATCCCAAATTTAAACAAAACACGTAAAGGCCATATTTACATAAAACTTTCCCAGATATCATTAAAACCATAAAATAAGTATAAAAACCGTAAGGCTGAAGTTGTGGTCACCACCGAGTCTTCCGCTGCACCGATCCATTTAAAGCTGGGGATTACCTAAACAAATTAAATAGAAGAGGGTGAGTTTTCGCAAACTCAGTGTGTACTCTCCACAGAAAACATGCACACAGCATAATATCATAAAACAGTCATGCATTTACAGTTCGGGTCTGAGCCCATTACAGAATCAGTATGAGCCTTAGCCCACTCAGATATAAAATATACAGAACAGAACAGAATATCAGAATCCTACCCACCAGCCTCTACACACCAACTCCATCCAACCCTACACACCATGTGGGGATAAAATCAACCCACCCAACCCTACACACCATGCTGTATTGAAATGCGGTACATAATAAGAAATTTGCAGCTGAGCTACCAGATAACAGGCATAAAATCCTTTCAGATACTTCCTTCAAATATCTTCAACCCACCCCGATGCAATGCAACATACAAAGGATGTCATGCTATTATGCAATTAACAGTACATACATTCAGATATCATAATTCATGCTTGGTACAAAAATCAGACAGACAGATCACTCCTATAGGGGTCTAATTAATACTTACCGACCCTACAGTAGGTCCATAGTCGACTTGGGTGACCCGAGCAACCTTACAGAACTTTTCAAAAAATGGGCTTACACTCCCATGTGGCCTGCCCGTATGGCCCACACGCCCGTGTAGCCCACACGGCCCAATTGGTCGAGCCTGTATCTCGCACACGGCCATGTCGTTTGTACACGGCTTGGCTTGTTGATCACACGGCTGTGTTGTGGGCCATGGCCTACCACACGGTCGTGTGGCGTAGACAGAAAGGTTTTCGGCTTTTGCTAAAAATACGTTTTCTTGCGATTCGGGTACACACCTGGTTCTGATTGAAGCTGAAATGAATCCTGAGTCCAAAATCAATCACTTGAAACGAGTTACTATGAACAGATAAAACCTAAATCTCAACGGAAACCCCTTACCTTTGAGCAGACACCGATAAACACGTACTTAGTCGGCATTGTTTGGGAACCACAGCCACTTATAGCACTCCTAAACACAAAAACACTCCTATTTAGTAATCTTTTGAGAGGAATAGATAAACTTAATCAAAAGCATAACTTACCTACCACGCGCTCGCATAGAGTGGAAGAGATGGAAAAGAAAATGGAATCAAACAAGAAGGGGGTGGGGCAACAAAAGAATTCGACAGCAAACGGTGGGGAGAAAATGAAGAAAACGACACATAAAAGAGAAATTTTGATCAAAATTGCCAAAAAGAAAGGAAGTGTAACACCCCAAACCTGACTTAGACGTTATGGCCAAATCTGGCAATGTCACATGATAGTGCTTTAGAAAACGTAATTGCAGTTAAGCCATTTTTGATATCCTAGGTTACCGTCAAAACGTGTCGTTTATTCATTCATTATCCATTTTCAAAACATTATACGTTGCGGAAGCCTTTAAGAATAACTTGCGAATTCGTGTGTATTTGATAAAACATTTGTTTATTTTGAAAACTCGCGTCTTATCCTACTACTAGCAGTTATAAATAAAAATCCCAAATTTAAGCGATAATCCATAAAGGCTATAGTTACATAAACCTTCCCAAATATAACCAAAACCAAAAATAAAAGTAAAAAAATGTAAAGGTCCAGAACCGTGGTCACCGGCGAGTCCTCCGCCGCACCGATCTGTCTAATGCTGGGGATTACCTTAACAGGTTAAATAGAAAAGGGTGAGTTTTCGCAAACTCAGTGTGTAATCCCCATAGGAAACATGCACGTAGTAAAATATTAGTAAACAGACATAAATCGACAGTTCGAGTCTGAGCCCATTACAGAAACGGTGTAGACCTTAGCCCATTCAGATACAAAATCAGATATAATCTAGGGCCTTAGCTCAATTTAGACATAATATGCATATCAGAACAAAATAGCAGAGTCCTACCCACTAACCTCTACACACCAACTCTGTCCAACCCTACACACCATGTAGGGATAAAATCAACCCACCCATCCTTACACACCATGCTGTACCGAATGTGGCAGATAATTAGAAATTTACAGCTGAGTTGCCAGATAACAAGCTTAAGAGCCTTTAAGATATTTCCTCCAGTAAAACATCAACCCACCCTGATGCAATGCAACATACATAAAATGTCATGCTATTATGCAAATACAGTTCATACATTCAGATTTCAGAATTCATGCTTAGTACAGAAATCAGAACGTCAAGTCACAGAATCAAGGGTATAGGTAAAGCTTACCGACCCTACAATAGGTCTACAGTCGACTAAGGCGACCCGTGCAACTGTACAGAACTTCTCAGAAAAATGGGCTCACACACCCAGGTGGCCTGCCCGTGCAGGCCCACACGGCCCAAATTGGCCTATCCACACGGCCTGGCCAGAAACCCACACGCCCGTGTGGTTCACTCGTGTGTGCCCACACACTCGTGTGGCCCACACGATCCAACTGGTCGAGCCCATGAGTCACACACGTCCTTGCCCGGCCACCACACGATCTTGTCACTCGCGCACAGCCTAGCTCATCTATCTCACGATCGTGTGGTAACTTACAGTCTTACACACGGCCTACCATATGGGTGACCACACGCCCGTGTGATATTGTCAGAGAGGTTTTCGGCTTCTGTCGAAACCTCATTTTTTGCATTTTTGGGTACACACCTGGTTCGATTTTGATGCATAAGCTCCACTAAGCCTCTAGAACCTAAAAAACAACAAATGAAACACTCATTTAACCACTTGTTTCATCATTCAATCAAAATTATATCGTCAATAATCTAACGAATCCTTACCATTAACAACCGAAATTGCAACTCTTAATTCTCTGCAGCAACACCGACCAATTATTGCCTTTCACCTAATCAAAATACCACAACAGACCCCTTATTAGACGCCTAACCCAAAGCAAAAAGATTAAGCAGAAAAGGACTTACTGTATGAACACACCACCGTTGAACAAGGAGAAAACAAATTGAAAAATAGAAGAAGAGGGGAAAACAAAGGAACTTTTGGCAGGGAATAGGCAATAACACGTTAAAAAGAAAATGAGAAATTTTTGGGAAAATAGGGTGATAGCCAAAAATTCAAAAAGGAAATCTTCTAATCCCCTAATCTTTCCCCTTAATTCTCTTCACTACTCAGATTTTGAAACCAACTCAAACTCTTCGTCACCAAACCAAACAAAAATAATCTCCTCTACTTATGCAAAGATTTGAACTCACAACCTCCAACCAATTAACACTCCACCTAGCCACTAGACTAGCAGGCCCATTCTGTTGAATACTTACACACTTTTACTTATAAGCCTACTAACCAGAGTTTGGGCTTTATTAATAAAAATACCAAAATTTTACCAAGTTAAGGCTTGAACTTGGGACCTCCCACTCACACCCAGAATACTTAACCACTCAAGCAGTTAGATATTTATGTCTCAAAATTACAAAAGCTGAAATAAGAAAATCGGGGCGTTACAACTCTACCCCCTAAAAGAAAATTTCTTCCTCGAAATTTTACCTGATCAGAAAATGTAAGGATACTGTTGTCGCATCGAATTCTCAGGCTCCCAAGTGGCCTCCTCAGTGCTATGATTCTACCATAGCACCTTCACTGAGGGCATAGATTTCCTTCGCATAACCTTAATGTTGCTCTCCAGAATTTGGACCGACTCCTCCTCAAATGTTAGATCTGGTCTAACCTCAATGTCCTCAATAGGAAGAACATGCGTGGGATCAGAGCGGTAGCGTCTCAACATTGAGACGTGGAACACATCATGAATGCGGTCCAACTCCGGAGGAAGCTACAACTAATATGCGCCTGGCTCCACTCGTTTAAGAATACGATACGGCCCAATAAACCAAGGGCTCAGCTTACCCTTGCGACTGAACCTCAAGACCTTCTTTCATGGCAGGACCTTGAGAAAAACTAAGTCCCGCACAGAATACTCAATATCATTTCTCTTCAGATCAGCATAGGATTTTTGCCTATCAGATGCCACTTTTAGTTGATCCCGAATCAATATGACCTTATCTTCAGTTTCAGAAACCAACTCCGGACCCAGTACACATCGCTCCCCCAACTCAGTCCAACATAAGGGAGTACGACACTTACGGCAATACAAGGCCTCGTACAGTGCTGTCTGGATGCTAGACTGATAGCTATTGTTATAGGCGAACTCTGCCAATGGTAAGTACTCCTACCAACTGCCTCAGAAATCTATAACATAGCTCCTCAACATGTCCTCTAGTGCTTGCATCACCTTATCTAACTGACCATCTATCTGAGGATAGAAAACAGTACTGAAGTCCAACCTTGAACCTAGAGCTTCGTGTAACTTCTTGTAAAACCGAGACGTGAAGTGAGGATCCCTATCGGAGATGATCAAGATAGGAACCCCATGCAGTCTGACTATTTCCGATACAGTTTAGCCAGCTTCTAAAGAGAAAAATCAGTCCTGACCGGGATGAAGTGAGCAGACTTAATCAATCGATCCATGACGACCCACACATAATCTTTCTTAGTAGGTGTTAAAGGTAGCCCACTAACGAATTCCATAGTTACTCGCTCCCATTTCCACATCGATATCTATACCGGCTGCAGCAACCCTGAAGGCAACAGATGCTCGGCTTTAACCTATTTACAAGTTAAACTGTGAGCAACGAAATTCGTAACCTCGTGCTTCAACCCTGGCCACCAGTACAACTCTCAGAGATCTCAGTACATCTTGTTCCCACCGGGATGCATAGCTTAAGGGCTGCTATGCGCCTCCCTCAGAATCGACTATTGCAACTCCACATCACTCGATACACAAATCCGACCGCGGAAACAAAGTACCCCATCACTGTTAATCCCAAAATCAGTAGAATCACCAGTCTCAACCTGACTGAATCGCAACTCAAGTGACTTATCCCCCATCTGTTTACCTCTGATCTGATCAATTCATGTAGGCTTACTCTAAAGCTCCACTAATAGACTCCCATCGTCGAATAAACTGAGTCGAGCGAAAATCGCTCTTAGATTAGTCATCACCCTATGGCTCAAAGCATCTGCCACCACATTAGCCTTACCAAGATGGTACTCGATGGTGCAGTCATAATCCTTAAGTAGTTCAACCCATCTACGCTGCCCAAGGTTTAACTTCTTCTGAGTGAGGAAATACTTGAGGCTTTTGTGATCATTGTAGATAGTACACTTCTCACCGTACAGGTAGTGCCTCCAAATCTTTAGAGCAAAGACTACCGCTGCCAGCTCCAAGTCGTGCGTCTGATAATTGGCCTCATACGTCTTGAGCTGATGAGACGCATAAGCTACCACTTTACCATCCTGCATCAAAACGCAACCCAGACCCACATAGGACGTATCACTATACACAACGAAATCCTTCCCAGATTCAGGCTGTATCAGCACCAGAGCCTGAGTCAAAATAGATTTGAACCTCTCGAAGCTCTCTTGTTGCTTAACGGTCCAGACAAAGGGAACCCCCTTACGCAGAAGCTTGGTCAATAGTGCCGCGATCAAAGAGAACCCTTCTATAAAGTGTCGATAACAACTTGCTAGGCCCAGAAAGCTGCGGATTTTGGACACATTCTTCGGTTGTTTCCAATCCAACACAACCTTAATCTTACGAGGATCAACACAAATCCCCTTCGCAGAAACCACATGCCCTAGAAAAGTTACTTTTCGAAGCCAGAACTCACACTTATTGAACTTCGCATACAACTGTTCCTCACGCAGAGTCTATAATACCACTCGAAAATGCTCATCATGCTCGTCCTAAGTCTTCGAATACACCAGAATGTTGTCAATGAAGACTACCACGAACCGATCCAGATAGGGCTGGAACACTCGGTTCATCAGATTCATAAAAGTTGCTGGTGCATTTGTCAGCCCAAATGGCATCACTAGGAACTCGTAATGTCCATACCGAGTCCTAAATGCCATCTTATATACATCGACTTTGTTAACCTTCAGTTGATGATATCCTGACCGGAGATCAATCTTGGAGAACACAGAAGCCCCTCTGAACTAGTCAAAAAGGTCATCTATTCTAGGTAGTGGGTATTTGTTCTTGATTGTTAGCTTGTTCCATCTTTCTTCTTCACAAACAACACTGGGGCTCCCCATGGAGACACACTGGGACGAATGAACCCTCGATCTAACAGTTCTTAAATTTGAGCCTTAAGCTCTGTAAGCTCATTCGGTAGGGCACAATAGACACTGGAGTTGTATCCAAAATGAGCTCAATCCCAAATTCCACTTTTCGGCTCAGAGGCAGTTCCGGTAATTTCTCAAGAAAACATCCGAAAAGTCCCTTACGATCCTGATGTCCTTAACCGAAGAGTTCACAGAATTAGAAACACTGATGTAGGCCAATAGTGCCTCACACCCTTTTCGTACCAATTTTCCAGCCACCAACGCAGAAATCACATTAGTCAAGTAGTCTCGACGTTCCACTATCACCATTACCTCGTTGTCCTCATCGGTTCTCAAAACCACCCTTTTTGTCACACAGTCCAAACTCACCCGGTGCTTGACCAGCCAGTCCATTCCCAAAATCAAATCGAAATGGGAGCTCCATCAGATCAGCCAGAAACACTGTCCCTTGTACCTCTAATAAGATGTCTCTATATATTTACTAACCCGGATAGATTGCCCCAAAGGACTCACAACTGTTAACTCGCTCGATGAACTCTCAATCAGAATCTCCAAAGTCCCAGACACAGAGCTAGCTACGTAAGAGTGTATAGAGCCTATGTCTATCAATGCCAAGTATTGTACATCAAAAATTAAAAACGTACCCATGATGACGTCCGGAGCATCACCATCCTCTCGGCGACGTGCAACATAAACTAGTGCAGGCTGCCTCCCCTTAGTCGGTCCAGCACCTCTGCCCGGTGCTCTCTGTCCTCAGCCCATGCCATTACCACCCTTGGCCTGACCTCGGGCCCTAGGTGGCTGCTGAGCTCCTCTCGGTGGCTATGCATTACCAGTGCCCTCAGCTTGTATCTAATCAGTTCTCAACGGACAATCCCTGACACGATGCTCAGTCGACCCATATCATAAACAAGCCACAGTTGTCCTCCAACACTCGCTCGGATGGCGTATACCACGGTGCCCATAAAGCACCACCCCAGCAGCTGCAATAGGAGGCCCAACTCTCACCGCCCATCATCGATCGGCCTTTTCTTTAGCCTCATCACGTAATCTCGAGGCTCTCGATTCCCTCTTATTCTTTCCTTTCTTACGATTTTAGCGCTCAGTGCGCTTAACCTCCTCGGCAATCTTCGCCTTCTCTACTAGAGCAGAAAAATCACGCTCCCTCTGCAGAGCTATCAGAACCCATAAGCTGTCCCTGATTCTATCCTCAAAACAGACGCAACGATCATACTCGGTCGCCACCATGCCCCGGGCATAAAGGCCCAGTCTCAGGAACTCGCCCTCATACTCGACCACTGAACGATCCCCTTGGATGAAATTAAGAAACTCACGCCTCCTAGCATCGATGTAGCTGGCTCCCACATACTTGCTCTTAAAAGCCACCTTAAAGTAGTCCCAAGTCAAACGGTCGGGCTGAGTGCCCTCCTTAACTGTCAGCCACCATTGGTAAGCTTCGTCACGAAACAGAGATATAGCCCCCTTAAGCTTCTGCTCCGCGAAAAAATCCAAATCGTCCTTGATTCTTTTCGTGGCCTCCATTCAATATTAGGCCACATTAGGGGTGACTCTAGTGACACCCCTGAATAATTCAGCCCCATTGGACCGGAGTCGTTCCGTAACCGACCCTCGACCCCCAGGTCTAGTGTTGGGCCCAGCGACCTTCTCTAATATCCTTAGCATAGCCTGGGATAGTATGTCGTCCGCAGCCATGCGATCTCGAGACCCAGTCTCTATAGCAGGTGAGATCAGCGTCGCGCTCGTATCCAAATTAGGCAGATTTTCAGATGACGAGGACCCAGCTCGAGCCCCCTCTACGGCCTCTACCAGAACCTCTTGTACCCCATCTGCGGATACTTCATGCGCTCATTGAAAATTCAGAGTTTATCTATGTTAACAGTTTTATGCATTAGTTACAGTTCCAATTTTTGTTAACAAATATTTTATGCAGAACAGTATCAGAAGTTCAGAGTTCATTATCGCGAATCGTAGTCTCACTACGATTCTTAGTTTCACTACAGTTTCCAGTCTACACTACCTAGAGTGTTTTAGTACAGTATACTACCTATTAACTATTTCAAGCATGCAAGTAGTATTTTCAAACAAATTCAAACAGAATTCAGAACACTTACAGAATCGGCGCCGGAGACTCAGTGTACCACATACTCATTTCAAAAATATTTTAAATCACTTAAAATCGTTTCTTTAAAACCAACTTTCAAAACCCAAACCCACAACTGAGTTTTGTAACCTGGCTCTGATACCACTAAATGTAACACCCCAAACCCAGCCTAGACATTATGGTCAAATCTGGTGATGTCACATGATAGTGCTTTAGTAAATGTAATTGCAATTAAGCCATTTTTGATATCTTAGGTTACCGTCAAAATGTGTCGTTTATTCATTCATTACCCAATTTCAAAATATTATACGTTGTAGAAGCCTTTAAGAATATCTAACTCCCCAAATTTAGGCCTAGTAGAATTGGGCCTATTGGGCCTTAGGCTTGGGAGCGTTTAAAATTTTTGAGAACAAGAAAACGGTACTAATGCAAGTTGGACCTATTAGGCGAGTTTTAGAAGGTTAGGGGGCTTCCATGAAGTCCCGGGATCAAATTTAGGCTTAGGAAAAATTTTGATTTTAGGTGAATAAAACCCTGGGAGTTAGTAAGTAGGCTTTAAGAATAAAATATAGAGAAAAATAACACAAAAGAGTTGTGGTCTAGTGGCAAATGGCGCCACATTGGAGACAAGGGAATGACGCCACACAAGGAAGCAAGGGGTCCAAGGTTCAAGTCTGGGCGCTTGCATTTCATTTTGATTTATTTTTTTTAAATGAACTTAGACTTTGGCCATAGGCTTATATTTAGTTGCGCATGTTTTAAGATAACAATGAGCTAGTTGGTAAAGTGGCTAGCGGCGTGGATTATGTTACAAGGAAGCCTGAGTTTGAATCCCATTGCAAGCAAAAAGAGGATATTTATTTTGCTAAGTTGGGGCGACAAGTGTTTGAGATGGAATTAAACTCTGCTGAAGGTAGGATCCCACATCGAAAAGCTAGCATGAGGGAAGGTGAGAAGCTGGCTTTAGATAGAGCAATCTATGAGGAGAGTAAGGATACCTTAGTGGGCGTTTGGGCATAGGAGTGCTCAGAGCACAGATTAGAAGCTTCAGATTCCTATCAGGTATGTATTTTACCCTACTCTAGCTGTAGAGCGGCAAATGCCGAAATGTCGGTCACACTTCGATGGTAGCCACACGAGCGTGCGAGCGCACGTGTGGGAGCTTCGACGCGATAGTTGAGGCCCTCATGAGTGTTCTCATGAGTCTAGGCTATTTGGGCCAAGTGGGCCGATATGAATAAATTGTATGATTGTGTAGTAGATAGCGAACCGGTCTATGTGAATCTCATATATGTGGCTAGATTTGGACTAAATGGGCCATATGTGCGTGTGGGTCCATTTGGGCCGAGAATGGGCCCTAGGCCTATTCGCATCATTATCTCTATTTAGAATACCCCTAGTTTGCGAAATTATCGAGATATCCTCGATTTGTAAAATTATCGAAATGCCCTCAGATTGCTAAATTACCGAAATACCCCTGATTTTTAAAATTACCAAAATACCCTCAGTTTGTAAAATTACTGAAATACCCTCGATTTACAAAATTACTAAAATACCCTCGGTTTACAAAATTACCGAAATACCCCAAGATTGTAAAATTACTAAAATACCCCTGCTTCGTAAAATTACTAAAATACCTTCGACTTGCAAAATTATCGAAATACCTTCAGTTTATGAAATTACTAAATTACCCTTATAGGGTAGAATTACCGAAATACCCTTATAGGGTAAAATGACTATTTTGCCCTTGTAGGTAAATGACTGATTTAGACTGTGAATTTGATTGTTTTGATGATTGTATAACTATGAGTTTAACTGACTTGACTGTGGGCGTATGACTGATATGCTGTTAATATACGTTTAGATGACTGTTACTGAGCATGGCCATTTTGCATACATGTGTAATGATTGAGCATGACATACACGACATATTGCATGGGGTTGGGATTTGTATTTTGGAGGAAGTACTGTACTGGTGGCTATGCCACGTTTTACTGATTTAGTGGCTTTGCCACGTATACTAATTCTAATGGCTCAGCCACATATACCGTCATTAGTAGCAAGGCTGCATTATTGGAGAGCTTGGCTCTGTGCCATCTTGATTATGGCTTTGTGCCAATCATATTTACCCGTGGCTATGTGCCTAACAGATATCGATAACTCTGTGTTGATCATATTTACCCAAGGCTATGTGCCAATTATATTACCGTCGCTAATGGCTATGTGCCAAACATAATACAGTTACTGATGGCTCTGTGCCAATTATAATACCGCTATTGAAGGCTTAAGAGTCGCATATATATATATATACTAGTAGCTCGGCTGCGTTCTTGGTGTGTAGGGCTGGGTGGGTTGACTTGGTCCCCACAGGAGTGTAGGGTTGGTACGGGTGGTGTGTTGGTTGGACTGGGTTGGGATGCATCCTCATACTGTTGCATATATGTTTATGAGATCTGTCACTGTACTGGGCTTAGGCCACTTGTTCTGTTATTAGATTGGGCTAGGCCCAATTGATACTGTTATGGGCTATGACCCAAATAATTTCGTAGTGGGCTTTTGACCCACGTATTCTCTGATATGTCTTTGCATCGTTATTCTTGTTGAAAGGGCTTTGGCCCGGACTATTTAGGTTTTCGCTTCAGTATATTTTATTTACTCGTAAGGGATTACACACTGAGTTTTCATAAACTCACCCAATTTTTAACTGTGCAGGTAATCCTCGGACTTAGACGGATCGGAGCTGCGAGGGACTCGGAGGTGACCACACGTCCGATTAGCTTTAAAGTGCATGTCCTATTTTTATTTTAATTTTAATTTGTTGGGTTATAAATTTTGTAATAAGGCCTTAAGATTTCTAAACTTTAAGTTTTGGGATTTTATTGATTGTTTTATAATTGCTAGAAGTAGAACACGATTTATCGGAAATAACTGTTGTTTATCAAAATATCACGTTCCGCAACTATTTTAAATTAAGTTTTTCGCAACAAAAAATGTTTTAAAGATATTAATGTTTTTCCAAGAATGATTTCTAATAAACCATGTTTTGATAATAAGCAAACGGGATCTGAGGTTTTGAATAGTAGATAGTTTTGAGTTGTATGAAGGGTTTCTAATGAAAGCATGGTTTTCGAAGAACTCTTCAATATGACACACCAGATTTGGGCCTAACTTCTAGGCCGGGTTTGGGGTGTTACAGACTAACTTGTGAATTCGTGTGTATTTGATAAAACATTTGTTTATTTTGAAACCTCGCGTCTTATCCTACTGCTAGCAATTATAAATAAAAAATCCCAAATTTAAGCGATAATCCGTAAAGCCCATAGTTACATAAACCTTTCCAAATATAATCAAAACCATAAATAACAGTAAAAAACATGTAAAGGTCTAGAACCGTGGTCACCGTCAAATACTCCGCCACACTGATCCGTCTAGTGCTGGGGATTACTTGAACAGGTTAAAAAGAAAAGGGTGAGTTTTCACAAACTCAATGTGTAATCCCCACAGAAAACATGCACGCAGTAAAATATCAGTAAACAGGCATAAATCCATAGTTCAGGTCTGAGCCTATTACAGAAACGGTGTCAACCTTAGCCCACTTAAATACAAAATCAGATATAATCCAGGGCCTTAGCCCAATTCAGACATAATATGCAGATCAGAACAAAATAGTAGAGTCCTACCCACCAACCTCCACACACCAACTCTGTCCAACCTTACACACCATGTGGGGATAAAATCAACCCACCCATCCCTACACACCATGCTATACCGAATGTGGCACATAACCAGAAATTTGTAGCTGAGCTGCCAGATAACAGACTTAAGAGCTTTTCAGATACTTCTTCCAGTAAAACATTAACCCACCCCGATGCAATGCAACATACATAAAATGTCATGCTATTATGAAAATACAGTTCATATATTCAGATATCAGAATTCATGCTTAGTATAGAAATCAGAACATCCACAGTTGACTAGGGCGACCCATGTACCTATACAGAACTTCTCAAAAAAAAGGGTTCACACGCCCAGGTGGCCTGCCCGTGTGGGCCCACATGCCTGTGTGGCCCACACGGCCCAATTGGTCGAGCCTATGAGTCGTACACGGCCTTGCCCAGCCATCACACGGCTGTGTCACTCGTGGACAGCCTGGCTCGTCGATCACACGGCCGTGTGGTGACTTACAGTCTTGCACACAGCCTACCACACGGGTGACCACATGCCCGTGTGGCATCGACATAGAGGTTTTCGGCTTTCGTAGAAACCTCGTTTTTTGTATTTTTAGGTACACACCTGGTTCAATTTCGACGTGTAAGCTCCCCTAAGCCTCTAGAACCTAAAAATCAATAAATGAAACACTCATTTAACCACTTTTTTGGTCATTCAATCAAAAGTCTATCGTCGGTAATCTAACGTGCCCTTACCGTTAACAACCGAAATTGCAACTCTTAATTTTCTGCAGCAACACCGATCAACTAATGCCTTTCACCTAATCAAAATACCACAATAGACTCCTCATCAAATGCCTAACTCAAAGCAAAAAGATTAAGCAGAAAAGGACTTACTGTATAGGCACACCACTGTTGAACAAGGAGAAAACAAATCGAAAAATCAAAGAAAAGGGGAAAACAAAGGAATTTTCGGCAGGAAATAGGCAGCTACACGTCAAAAAGAAAAGGAGAAAATTTGGGGAAAACAGGCTGATAGCCAAAAATTCAAAAAGGAAATATGCTAATCCCCTAATCTCTCCCCTTAATTCTCTCCACTACTCAGATTTTGAAACCAACTCAAACTCTTCGTCACCAAATCGAACAAAAATAATCTCCCCTACTTATGTAGAGATTCAAACTCACAACCTCCAACCAATCAACACTCCACCTAGCCACCAGACCAATAGGCCCATTCTATTAAATACTTACACACTTTTACTTATAAGCCTACTAACCAGAGTTTGGGCTTTATTCATAAAAATACCAAAATTTTCCCAAGTGAAGGCTTGAACTTGGGACCTCCCACACACACCCAGAATACTTAACCACTCAAGCAGAAAAATATTTATGTTTCAAAATTACAAAAGCCGAAATAAGAAAATTAGGGCGTTACAGGAAGATTCAGATAGAGAAGATTGAGTATTACAACAACCACCCAATTCCCATGTTTTTCTCCCTCACTTCCCACTAAAACTCTAATTCTCCGCATTTCACTACACTTCAAACTCTTACACGGCCCTAATAGCAAAAATAATGCTCATGTCGCAACTTGAACACAAGACATTTTCCATCCCAACACTCCTCTTAACCACCAGACCAGCAGGCACATTTTGACATAAACTTACTAACACTAAAACTAAAGCCTATTGGACAAAAGTAAGGCTTTATTCAGTTAGAAGCATAAAATTATTTTCAAGTCAAGGCTTGAACCCAAGACTTCTCAGACACTCTCAGAACACATAACCACTGAAGCAGACAGATATTTGTAATAAATTTACAAAAGCCGAAATTGAGAAAATTTGGGCCGTTACATAACCAAAAATATTTTATTTACTTTCAATAGGAAAGTAAATATCTCTTCTATTGAAATCGATAAAATTATTATTATACTTAGAAAAAAATTCTCACTATTTTCTACAGAATAATAATATCTCAAAATTGTATTTTAGTTATTTCTTTTAGCCCTACCAGTTCCATCTATTTAGGAAGATGAAATGAAACCTTAGTTAATTTAGTAGAATGCATTTAATGCCTAGTTAAGATAAAAACAATCCCTTACTTGAACTAGGAGAGAGAGGCACAAATAGGCTGTGCTTTCCCTCATATATATTATGATAGAGATTCGGGTCTCTCTTATATTTGGTCTAATTATACGTAAGGGTGTTCACAATTCGATTAAAACCAAATTAACCAACCGAACTAATCTAATTCAGTTAATCGGTTAGTGGCCGAATTTAGTTCGATTAGAGGTCGGTTAATAATTTTTTGGAATTTTGATTATAGGTTAATTCATTTCGAAACTGGGTAATTAGCCGAATTAACCAATTAACCGAAATAAATAATATATATTATATATAATATATTTTTATATTAGAAATGTATTTTTTGAACTATTATTTTTTATATTAATCGAAATAAATAATATATATTATATATGATATATTTTTTGAACTATTAAAAAAAGAAAATGAACATTAGCAATGTATTTTATTTATATGTTATATACTTATTTTAACCAAAAGACAAAAACATATAAATTTTGGTTAATTCGGTTAACTGATCGAATTAACCGAAATATTTTGATTCGATTAATGCATTTGAAAAAAAAAATCAGTTAGGTTAACGGTTAATTTTTTATATACCTTTTGAACACCCCTAATTATACATATTTTCTAGAATTTTAACCAACCACTTTATAATTTAATCCAACCCAGTACATGTTTTTATTTTTCTAAAAATTGGCAGTATTTATTAAATTAATTTAAATAAAATAATTTTCTCAACCTAATACTAATTTCATTAAAATCATGGGCCTAAAATTTTATTCAAGCTCGTCCATATTTGCAAAAGACTAACCCAAGCCCATTTTAGACCCACCCTGTAACATCCCAAACCCAGCCCAGATGGTATGGCCGAATCTGGCGATATCACATGATAGTGCTTTTGAATCCGTAACCACGCTTAAACCATTTCTCCTTTTTTTAGAAAAGAATTCATTATTTAATGTTAATTCTAAATAGTGTCATTCGTTTCTGAAGCGCTGTCTGTTTTCCAAAATATTTATACTTTATGAAAGCATTTAAAACAGTTTGTGTAATCAGATAATTTAAACATTTGCTTCTTTTGAAAACCCTCTCTTTCCTACTTCTAGCAATAAAAACCATAAAACATTTCAAATACTAAATTTAAACAAAAATCCGTAATGACCATAATTACATAAACTTTTCCCAGATATAATCAAAACCATAAATAAGTATAAAAATCGTGAATCTATCGTGAAGCAGAAGCAGTGGTCATCATCGAGTCCTCCGCTGCACCAATCCATCTAATGTTGGGGATTACTTGAGCAGATTAAACAGAGAAAAGATGAGTTTTCGCAAACTTAGTGTGTAATCCCCACAAAAAACATACACACAGCATAATATCAGAAAACAATCATATATTTACAGCATAATACCAGCCTTTACACACCATCTCCGACCAACCCTACATACCATGTGAGGATAAAATCAACCCACCCATCCCTACACACCATGCTGTACTGAAATGTGGCACATAATCAGATAATTGCAGCTGAGCTGTTAGATAACAGGCTTAATAGCCTTTCAGATACATCCTCCAATATCATTAACCCTCCCCGATGCAAGGCAACATACCAAATATGACATGCAACATGCAAATAACCAATCATACATTCAGTTCAGTACAGATATCATGCTCAGTCAAACGCCATATAATCAGATCACGTAAATAGGGGTCTAAGTAACGCTTACCGACCCTACAGTAGGTCCACAGTCGACTTGGGAATCCCGTGCAACCTTACAGATCATTTCAGAAAAATGGGTTCACACGCCCATGTGGCCTGCCTGTGTGGGCCCACACACCCATGTGGCCCACTCGGCCAAAATTGGCCCTGGCCGTGTGGATCACACGACCTAGCCCAAAATTCTACACGCCCGTGTAGGCCCACACGGCCCAATTGGTCGAGCCCGTGTCTTACATAGAGCCTTACCTAGCCATCACACAGCCGTGTCCTTCATGCACGGCCTAGCCTCTCGTCGATCACACGGCTGTGTTGTGGCTCACAGCCTTGCACACGGCCGTGTGGCGTCAACAGAATCATTTTTTTGACTTTCGCTGATTTTCATTTTCTATGTTTCCGGGTACACACCTAGTTTCGATTGATGCTAAATGATCCCCGAGCACTCTAGAAACCTATAATTGACCAACCAAAGTCCTTAGTCAAATACGAAAATACGATATTCAGACAGCCCCTAATCAAACGCACCCTATGGACAATATTTTCCACGCATGAAACTTACCATTGCCGAACCAGAACTTTGATTGCTTATTCTGCTACAGAAATCCCAACCAGAAATCGTTCTTCGCCTACCAACAACAACACACAATTTCCCCTTATCAAGATTAACCCAAAAGTAACATTAAGGCTTAAGCAAAGTAAACTTACCGAACGATCGCAGATAGACGTGTAACGTCAAAAGACATTGTGGGAAAGAATTCAAGAAAGAGAGGGGTGTGAGAGAACAAAATTTCGGTAGCCAAAGAAAGGGGAAATAACTCCAAAAATTGCAGAGAGAACCGAATATTTTTCGAAAGAGAAGAATATGATCAGATTTGGGATTCGAACACTGAACATTTAGTACCTTGACACATCTCTTAACCACCAGACCAGCAGGCCCATTCTAACATGTTCTTACAAATAAATACCTATAAGCCTAATAACCAAAGGTAAGGGTTTATTCCATAAAAACCCAAAATTTGCCCAAGAAGGGCTTGAACCCAAGACTTCTCAGACACTCCCAGAACACTTAACCACTAAAGCAGATACACAATTGTGTCTTAATATTTCACCAAAACATTAACATAAATTTTAGGGCGTTACATGCCCATATTATTTATATATTTTTTAAAATTTTTTATATTATTTTAGTATTTAATAATTTTAATTTTTTATTTGTTGAAAATTTTTATATATTCATCTTAACATTATTTTAATGTTTACATTAAAGTAGCATTATATATTAGTATAAGGTTTTTTTAATGTGTTATAAATTACATAAATATAAAAAAAATAACATAACACAAAGTATTATAAACTTAAAAACAAATTGGTCCGAGTTGGGCTTGAGCCTTGAATATTCAAAACCGAGTTCAACCCATATTTTAAATGGGCATAAATTTTTTTTTGAAGCCCATTTTTTGGGCCTAATGTTTTTATCCAGACCCTCCCAAATTTCGGGCAGGCCTTTGGGCTTGGCTGGGTAACTTGACCCATGAACAGGTCTAGATGCGGTGTTCTCTAGCTATCATAAAAACTTCTCAACAAGTCCAAATCTATGCATTTTAAAAAACTAAAGCATGAACTATAAAGTTCAATAAGTAACAAGGATAATCTTCAGTCTTTATTAACTTTGAGCCCCTTTAGAAGAATCATCATTTTAAGTTTATTTTAAGCCACATTGTCACAATTTTAATCCTTTCATGTGAGTTTGTAAGTTAAGCCTCAACTTATAGTTTGATGATTTATTAACGATTCCCATTATGCGTGAGTTCCCAATTTTAACATTTGATTCATTTATGAATCTTACCTTTCATTTCAACTTTCATCTCAAGGACTTACACAATTGTTAACGCACATTAATAACGCATTAAGGCTTTCAAATTGACTACAATTTGTTTTTTCACAAAACTTTTTTATAGGTTTGCTTCTCCATTTAATTCTTGACAACTTCGTACAATGGTTTATAAAATATTTAAAAGTAATGTTAATAGCATCTAACAATTTCGAGAATTCATTCATACAATGAAAAAACCAGTTTAAGTTCAGCCCTTAGTAAGCCTAGAAAAATAAAGAAAGGATACTAGGGACAAGTTATCTGGAATTACAATAATAGGAGTGCCGAAGCGCAGGTATCCGAAGACCAGATCAAAATCGCACCGAAATTCTAGGAACAAAAGCACCAAAGTGCTAGTAACAGGAGCATTGAAGTGGTGCTAGTAACAAGAGTATCGAAGTAAAAACAGGAGTCAATTATTGACATGTCAATCATATCCTAGTTATTTATATAAGCTACCAAGGCCTTGTTTCAAGGTTTTCAAAATATCAGTAAACTCACGTATTAAATCAAATTATAAGTTTGTATTAGTATTCATGGCGTAAACCAATATATTATAAATTGATAATTTAAATCATGACATTATGCAACTACACAAGATTTCAAAGCTATCATTTTTATCTCCATATAGAGACATCTTACAAGGTTCTTTTTGGAAGTTGTTTTCATGCCAATAATTTGAATTCTAACATCATTCAACATAGTCGAACTTTACTTGTTCGAAACCATATTTTTCAAGCATACAAAAATGAATTGACAATATTATACTTGATATAATTTTATTAATTAAATTAAATATAAAATAAGTATTTACAAAATAATTTCATAATCTTTCAGTCTTTTCAGTATTTTAAGCTTGTATTGACACTTGACGACTTAAAACAAGACTTTGCAATTTGACATGTTTTTTGCCATACTAGTCTTATCTAATCTTTCCATAATAGTGACATGGTTTATATATGTCCACTAATACTTCCATGGCACCCCAAAATTCTTATGTCATAATTTCAATTCTTAAGCACTTCATGTCTATATAATTACAACTGTAACACCCAAAACCCGGCCCAAACGCTACAACCGGATCTGGTATGCTATAGGGTTTACGTTACAAACTTCACTTGGATGATCTTTGAAAATTCAGTTTCTTTATACAAGTATTCGTTAAGTAAGTGATATTGGAAGAAAACCTTTGCTCTTTTGCTGAACATAAATTTAAAAAAAATAAATGAAGAATTAACAATTATAAATTGATAACCTAAGCTACGGAGGCCTTATTACATCCAATAATTCTGAAATTAAAACTTAAAATAAAATGGAAAGTGTAAAAACAAATAACTTGATGGCCCCTCGAGTCTGTCACGGCTCCCATGTCCACGATCTACTGCTCATCTGAAAGAGTAGAGAAAAATGAAAGGGTGAGTCACCAAGACTCAGTGTGTAAATCCCGAAACACACAACGACCTGAGGCCCACAAACACATTATGAGCCTTGGCCCATACATAAAGGCAACAATCATAATAACATGATAAATGATAAATGATGAATAGCCTAACCCATCCTAGAATTCCATCCTCTACACACCAACCTGTACTAACCATCACACTTTGGGGATTTCTACAATCAACCCTCCATCCGCTACACACCATAACGATAGTCGTACTGCCTATTCCTATTAATCAGGAATCATTAAATGTGGCATTGCCACCGATCACAATGTGACCTAACATTAGATTTTATGGTTTAACCACTGATCACCAAGTGACCTATCATGCACTTCCCCTTCATTATCATAGTCCCACCCCATGCATACATACCAAAAAAAATAAGAAAACAGGTTTTAACATATATCGATACTCATAGAGTGGTTTCTATGATTACGTACCTGGTATCATTTGTAAACCCTTTTTCGGGTTTTATTCGACTGTCTACACAGCCTCTTTTCGGCTTTTTAGCCCATAACATATATATTGCAATTAACTAGTGTGTTAGAGATCTACACACCTAATTACCTACAAGATGATACTACCTATGTCGACGCTATCCGTCGCCGACACAACCACTATTTGCCTAAGGTGTTGTTCAAAAGCCAGTCCACAACCCGGTGGCCAATCTCGAACCGCTGACACTGCGTGTTTCTTAAACTTAGGGATTGGGTTTACATACCCAATCCTCTCCTTTGCCTGATCCATATTGGATTCCATCAAAAGTCCTTGTCAGAACTACTATAACGAAATAGGGTTGTTAAACCATAACATATGGTTAAGATCTCAAATGTGATAGCGAATCTAACGGAAATCTAAAGAAAACCCCCTTATCTTAAAATCTCGAAATTAGAGACTAGCGATTTTCAGCTTTTAGATCTAAACGATCAAGTTTCCTTCAAATCCCGGAATGCCGCCCAAAACACAAAAAGAGAGAAAGTATTAGCCTCAATCGACAGCCTTAACAAACCAAGTGGCCATTCGGCCTTGTCTCCTAAAAACTGAAAGAGATCTTAAGGAATAGCAAGAGTCGACACTTACCTTAATAGAGAAAATTCGGCCACTTTTAGGAGATTTCAGCTTTTTATAAAAATCAGGAAGTGAAGATGATTCAAAGAAGTCTATGGTGATTCGACTTTTAATAAAGAAATCGGCAGGAAGAAGAAAAGAGAATTTCGGTAGACTACAGGTGGGCTCGACTTCAGCAAAGATTAAAAGAAAAGAATGTAGAGAAAGGATTATGAGGTTTCGGCTTTTAGAAGAAACTAAAAGGAAAGGCTGCAGAGAATGGCTGAGGGTTTCAGCACAAAGAATGAAGAAAAGAATAGGGTTCAAATGCCGGAATTGAAGAGATACTACCCCTATTTATACAGAATTTCGGCACTTACTTATCAAATCCCGGAAGTGCCCTTCCTGATAACTAAAAATTAAACAAATAATAGGGAAAATTTGGCACACCCTATGGCAAATAGAAGCCGATTTCTTCCTCCCTTTTAGAGTCAAAATTTCGGCCACCACCTAGCCTTACAGATAACTCCTTGATTCTTTCCTTATCCTCATCTGACTACTCATCCACAGTGTCATGGATAACACTACCTCTTCCTTCTTTTATCAGCACATTATCCACCTTATTATCACATTAAATAAATTCCTAAATTTAAGCATCATTGCCGAACTCCACTACTGCTCTTATAAATGCTGAAAATATTTAAAATAAAAGGTACCAGGTGACTTGAACCTTGGACCTTCACTTGACGCCAACTCCCTTCCCTTTTAGTGGCGCCATTTTCCCCCTGGGCCACAAGCCCATTTATGTTTTAAAACACAGCTAATATCTGTTATGCCCTAACTTAACAAGCTTTCCACTAAAGTGTTCAAACAAGAATTTTAACTACAGCCTCGGCCCCAAACCTGAGCCCATCCTGAACCCTTAACACTCACATTAAACATAACCACACATTAAATGCATAGCTCCAAAAATTCAGGATGTTACAGTTCTACCCCCTTAAAGAAATTTCGTCCTCGAAATTTCCAACTAACTATTAATCGTACTACCCAAGTCTCACCACTATGTTTTCGCTGCGCACTTTAATTCTAAAGCCAAAAGAAACACTTAGTATACTATGATAGAGTACACATCGGTATTCGCATCTAGAGCATCCTTGTCCCCTTGGCGACGTGCTGCATAGACCAAAGCTGGCTGCCTCGCCTCAGCATAACCTGCACTTCCACGACCATGTCCTGTGCCATTGCCACCATTGACTTGACCACGGCCCCTTGGTGGTTGTTGACCTCCTCTTCCTGGCGGTGCATTCTCTTAAGCTTGTGGGCCCTTCACTGCCCTGTTGCTGCGGATAGTTTCTAACTTGGCGGTCCGTAGATCCACACCTAAGGCACTTCCCACTGCCTGCCTAACACTCACCTACATGGAATTTACCATATCGAGCACACTTCCGTGTCTGAATAGTAGCAGCAGATCTCTCATCCTGTTTCGGCCCGTCTGACCTAGGTCTTTCCTGAGTTTGCCCAGTTGCCCCTGACAATTCAAAATTCCTCTTACTTCCACCACTATCTATATCTTGATTCAGTTTCTCTGTCTCCTTTACCTCCTCAGCTATCTTAGTTTTTTCCACAAGCACAGTAAATTCCCTCTCCCGCTGTGGTGCTATCAATACACGCAGTTTGTCCCTCAAACCATCCTCAAATCGAACACAATGTTCATGTTCTGTGGCCACCATCCCTCGATCATAACGGCTAAGGCGTAAGAATTTCGCTTCATACGCAGCCACCGACCTACTTCCGTGAACCAGGTTCAGAAACGCTCTACGCTGTGCATCCACATAACTTGTCCCAATGTATTTACTCTAGAATGTCGTTTTGAAGAAATCCCAGGTGATACGGTCAGCTACCGTGCCATCCTTAACCGTAAGCCACCATTGATACGCTTCATCCCGCAGGAGAGATACAACCCCTTTCAACTTCTCCTCCTCCGTGAAATCCAAATTATCTATTATGCTTTCCACTACCTCCAACCAATACTCAGCTGAACTTGGGGCTTTACCCGAAATTTCCCTAAACACTTCCGCCCCATTGGCTCTAAGTCGCTCCGACACAGATTTCCGGGCTCCTGTACCCATGCCTGCGCCAGCAACCCTCTCTAAAACCCTTAACATCACCTGCGATACCGCATCATCTCCGGCCGTCTGGTCCTAAAATTCCACCTCCGCAGCTGGTGGAACTAGCATCTCGTTTCTAGACTCATGGCCAGATCCTACTGGTTCTGACACAGCCATCCTACCCCTACCACGACTACGCGGCGGACGTCCACGACCCCTTGTACTCATTCTATCGATTTGCGTTTATCTGTTTAGAATTTTTTATGAATTATTAATTTCTTCCACTGATTAACCACGAACAATCTTATGGACAGAGATTTTCAAGAGTGGTTCTTTCGAATTCGAAATTATATCTACGGGTTTTCAGTCTCAAGTCTGTATCTCCTAGTTCTAGGAACCACATACATTCAACCATCATATATCAACATACAAGTAGCATCCATGCACTCACATTCATCATATAAGGGTATTTCCGTCATTCTACTACCCAGGGGTATTTTCGTAATTTTATCCTACAGGATATTTTCGTAATTCCACAAAATGGGATATCTTGTTTTTTTTTTTTTAGAGCAAGGGTACTTTGGAAAATTTAATTTTGCAAACCGGGTTACTTTTGTAAATCTAGTGGTTTTCGGGTAAATTTTCAAAACATCGATATTTTATAAAATCACGGTTGTTTTGGAAATTTTCACAAACCAAGGGTATTTTGGGAATTTTGCCAACCGGGGTGTTTCGGTAATTCCACAAATTTTGGTAGTTTTATAGTTCTGGGGTATTCTGGGAAATTTTCACAAACCAAGTGTATTTCGGAAGTTTTACAAAACTTGGGGGTATTTTAATTGTGAAATAGGGTGGCTAGTCCCTTTCGGGTTTTAATTATAGATTCTGGCCCGTCAACAAATCCTCGTGGCTAAGGTGAATAGTCACTACGCACCAGGTAGGATTTCAGCGAAGAGGAGGTGAGTCGCTAGGACTACTTAAGTACCAAGCTCTCCCTAAATCCAATCCTAAACATGCGTAAGCCTGTTGCCACACCCTAACCCATTAACTCGGTCACGGGTTTGATTGCATAGATTAAGTCTTATGAATTTAAAGAGTTGTTTTAACTAAGCCTATAGTCCATCAATGCCTAACTAGTCTACGTCCATCAAGCCCATCAAGCCCAACATGTATTTCACATCAAAAAGTTTAGAATACTTACCTGCGTGGATCGGGTGTCGGTAGACTCGAAGGCCATATCTTCTTCCAGAATATTTTTTTCCAAATCTACATCAACTTTACAACACATTACTAGACCTATTTCACAGCCCTAGTTTTGAACTGGGCTCTGATACCAAAATGTAACACCCCCAAACCCGGCCATACGTTTTGACCAGATCTGGTTTGCTACGGGTTTGATGTTAAAAACTTTTCATTAAAAGGGCTTTGTAAAACTTAGTTCGTTTTTGAAGATATTTTTTAAATAGGTGGCACTTGTAGAAAATCTTTGTAATTTATCTTTCCAAATAAGTGTTACTTAAATAATGTTTAAATATTCCATTTTTATTTCTTTAAAACATAAGTCTTTGATCATGAATAAAAAAAAAATCATAAGCATTAACATATATCAACTTATAACCTAAGCTACGGAGGCCTTATTACATCCAATAATTCCGAAATTAAAACTTAAAATAAAATGGAAAGTGTAAAAACAAATGACTTGATGGCCCCTCGAGTCCGTCTCGGCTCCCATGTCCACGATCTACTGCTCATCTGAAAGAGTAGAGAAAAATGAAAGGGTGAGTCACCAAGACTCAGTGTGTAAATCTCGAAACACACAATGACCTGAGGCCCACAAACACATGATGAGCCCTGGCCCATACATAAAGGCAACAATCATAATAACATGATAAATGATAAATGAATAGCCCAACCTATCTTAGAATTCCATCCTCTACACACCAACCCGTACCGACCATCACACCTTGGGGATTTCTACAATCAACCCTCCATCTGCTACACACCATAACGATAGCCGTACTGCCTATTCCTATTAATCAAGAATCATTAAACATGGCATTGCCACCGATCACTATGTGACCTAACATTAGATTTTGTCGTTTAACCACCGATCACCAAGTGACCTATCATGCACTTCCCCTTCATTATCATAGTCCCACCACATGCATACATACTAAAAAAAAAAACAAGAAAACAGGTTTTAACATATATCGATACTCATAGAGTGGTTTCTATGATTACGTACCTGGCATCATTTGTAAACCCTTTTTCGGGTTTTATTCGACTATCTACACAGCCTCTTTCCGGCTTTTTAGCCCATAACATATATATTGCAATTAACTAGTGTGTTAGAGATCTACACACACGATTACTGAAACAAAATGATATCGCTTATGTCGACGCTATTATCCGCCGACACAACAACCGCTATTTGCCTAAGGTGTTGTTCAGAAGCCGGTCCACAACCTGGTGGCCAATCTCGAATCACTGACACTACGCGTTTCTTAAACTTAGAGATTGGGTACCCAATCCTCTCCTTTGGCTGATCCATATTGGATTCCATCAAAAGTCCTTATCAGAACTACTATAACGAAATAGGGTTGTTAAACCATAACATATGGTTAAGATCTCAAATGTGATAGCGAATCTAACGAAAATCTAAAGAAAACCCCCTTACCTTAAAATCTTGAAATTAGAGACTAGCGATTTTCAGCTTTTAGATCTAGACGATCAGGCTTCCTTCAAATCCCAGAATGCCGAACAAAACGCAAAAAGAGAGAAAGTATTAGCCTCAATCGATAGCCTTAACAAACCAAGTGGCCATTCGGCCTTGTCTCCTAAAAACCGAAAGAGATCTTAAGGAATAGCAAGAGTCGACACTTACCTTAATAGAGAAAATTCGGCTACTCTAAGGAGATTTCGGCTTTTTGCGAAAATCAGGAAGTGAAGATGATTGAAAGAAGTCTATGGTGATTCGACTTTTAATGAAGAAATCGACAGGAAGAAGAAAAGAGAATTTCGGCGAACTACAGGTAGGCTCGGCTTCAGCAAAGATCAAAAGAAAAGAATGTCGAGAAAGGATTATGAGGTTTCGGCTTTTAGAAGAAATTAAAAGGAAAGGTTACAGAGAATGGCTGAGGGTTTCGCATAGAGAACGAAGAAAAGAATAGGGTTCAAATGCCGGAATTGAAGAGATACTACCCCTATTTATAGAGAATTTCGGCACTTACTTATCAAATCCCGAAAGTGCCCTTCTTGATAACTAAAAATTAAACAAATAATAGGGAAAATTTGGCATCCCCTATGGCAAATATAAACTGATTTCTTCCCCCTCTTAGAGTCAAAATTTCGGCCACCACCTAGGTAGATAACTCCTTAATTCTTTCCTTATCCTCATTTGACTACTCATCCACAGTGTCATGGATAACACTACCTCTTCCTTTCTTTATCAGCACATTATCCACCTTATTATCACATTAAATAAATTCCTAGATTTAAGCATCATTGCCGAACTCCACTACTGCTCTTATAAATGCTGAAAATATTTAAAATAAAAGGGACCAGGCGACTCGAACCTTATACCTTCACTTGACGCCAACTCCCTTCCCTTTTAGTGGCGCCATTTTCCCACTGGGCCACAAGCCCATTTGTGTTTTAAAACACAGCTAATATCTGTTATGCCCTAACTTAACAAGCTTTCCACTAAAGTGTTCAAACAAGAATTTTAACTACAGCCTCGGCCCCAAACCTGAGCCCATTCTGAACCCCTAACACTCACATTAAACATAACCACACATTAAATGCATAGCCCCAAAAATTCAGGATATTACAGCAACTTCACATTTTAATGTGTTATTTTATATGTTAAGGCCATGGAATTTCACACTAATATTAGCCCCATTAAATACTTAATTATAATATTAATTACAAAAACCCTAAGTTTACTAACTTAGGAGAAAGATGACCATCACTTCCTAACACTTAATCAAGCTCCCATGAACACCAATTACCATCAATTAAGCTTGAAACTCCATGAACCAACATTTCCCCAATTCCATACAATAAAAAATATATCAAATATTAACATAAATTCTTTCTAAACTTTTTCATATCATTTCTCAACAATTATCAAACTAATAGAGATATAGGAAACCATTTCTTACCATTGTTGAAGCTTTCTCACACTAGCTTCATCTTCTCTCAAAAAAGCTCCATAAACCCTAGGACGAGAATGATGAAATTGATGGAAGAGTTGAGCTTAGGAGGTTGATTACATGAAAATTTTAACAAAATCTCAATGTGGGTAGTGTAATTTTTGGAAGAACTTGAAGAAATAAGCAAGGAAATAAAGAGGAGAAAAATGGAAGCCATGGGAGCTTATTGACAGCTAAAGAGGAAGAAAAATAAGGTGATGGGGTTTCATTCTCTAATTAAAATTGTCGACAAATGGGCACCTGCCCATCTATTTAAAGTCTAATTTATGTCAATTTAAGGCTCATTTCTTTAAAACGAGGTTTCAAAGGATCCAAAATAATTTAAAATATCAAATATCATATATCATATTAAAATGTTAAAATTTTATTTCCATCATAAAAGTCTTGGGAATTTACCAAATTTCTCTTTTATGGAAAAATTGAAAAATTGTAATTTTACCTATTTTGTCCTTTGTAGAGATTCTTCAAATTCTATATTAGACCAATTTAAGTTTATAAATCACTCCATGAGTAATGAATACCACACTTTCTCTCTTTTCCTAATAAATTGAAAAAATTACATTTAATCCTTGTACTATTCGAATTTTCCAATTTAGTCCCAAAAAGGATTTTCATCACAAAAAATCACATTCCAATCCATTTGTATCAAATAATACAAAAGAATCAATATTTTCATATTTGGATAATTTTGCACATTAGTGCTCATACTTTTCAAAATTTGCAATCTGGGATTTTTTGTCATATATTCACTTTTCTGATTCTTTTCATATGTTTCCATCTCCATTATCAAATTTCTTTCATACAATTTCTCATTCGACTCATTCCATAAATTCTCATAATTTTTCTCAATATTCTAGCATGAAATTATGCCATGAATCATATCAAATTTTCCGAGTGTTACATGCATTTATTGAAGAAAATTATTCTGAAGCATCAAGTTTTAAATGATGTTAATCCAAGAGCCTAAGTTAAAAGTGATCAATTCACATTGGGTGGATAAGGTAAGGTCAAATTTTTATTTTGATTTCATTTTTTCTCCATCTCGTGGAAAATTAAGGGGTATTATTCTCATATAGGGAAGGGTTAAGTTTGAGGTTATTGATAAATGGGTATATCAATTTGTCATTATGGCCCTTGGTATATGGTGCGAGTTAAATTTTGAAATAGTTATTGCAACTATTTATGCTCCTTATGGTAGTGAGAATAAAAAAGAACTGTGTATGGAATTGAGAAGTTTTATGGATATTGTCAAAGAGAATTAGTGTTTAAGGGAGATTTTAACTCAGTTAGATCATGGGAAGGAAGAAGAGGATGTAGGAAAGATCTTAGATGAGTGGAGGCTTTTACTGAGTTCATTGAGCAATCAGAATTAATTGATGCATCGATGATTGGAAAGAGTTTCCTGTGGTTTGGTCCGGGTAATAGATTTAGACAATTGGATCATTTTCTTGTTTCTATGTTGGGTGAGTCATTTCAAAGATCTAAAGTGGATGGTTCTGAAAGGTATACTATTTGATCATTTTCTGCTATTGCTATTTTTACATGGAGTGGATTGGGGTTCTTGTCCCTTTAAGGTATTAAATTGTTGCTTTGAAGATAAGGTGAACTTGGAAAGGTTTAAAGAATCTTGGATGAATCAAGTAAAAGCTTAGAGTAATAGAAATGGGTTTTTCCACAAGAAGATAAGTTTAAAATAATTCTTAAAGCAATGGAATCAACAAGAATTTTGAAACATGTAAAAGAAGTTGTTCACATTAGAAAAGGTACTTGAAAATTTGGATCGAAGGTATGTTAATAATTCCATCACAATAGTTGAAATAGAGGAAATAAAGAAGGTTATGTCTATGTTGTAGAAAACCTTTAGACTTTATGAATTTATTTGGTGTCAAAAGTAAAGAAACTTATGACTTAAAGTAAGGGATCGTAATACTACTTTTTTCCATAGGAAGAAAAAGATTAGGGCGGGGAGGAATGCTTTGGTAGGAATAAAAAATGTAACTATTGGTGTAACAGCCCGATTTAGGGGTTAGTCGAAACAGTGATCTCGGGATCACTAATCTGAGATTTGAGAAATTTATTTTCAGGTCATTTTATGAGTCAGAGCATGATGGTATATGTACATGAGAATTTTGGTACTTTAATTTTAGCGATTTCTTGATTAATCGCAAAAAGGGCTAAATCTCATTAAGTGCGAAAGTTCCATTCTATAAGCTAAAGGTACCAAATAGCCATAGATTGATAATTGGAGGTCTTTAAAAGGCAATTAGACCCCCAATATTAGCATGGCCGGCCATAGGAGACAAAGATGGACAATGTTGGTCAAAGTTGGTAATAGTTGGTGACCAAATTGACTAGTTTAATATTAGAATAAAGAAAGAAAAGCTACCATCTTTTCTCTCCATCCTCTCCACCAAAATTTGTAAGCAAAATAGGGGTTTGAAAGCTCAAAAATTTTCAGCAAGCTCTCCTCCATTTCTAGTAAGTGTTCTAGTGATCTTTTCTTGAAAATAGTTGTACTTTTGAAACCCCTAAAGCTTAAGCTTCCAAATGAGGGGGCTAATGTGCAATATGATGAAGAGTTTAGAGTTTCGACATGAGAGCTATCATTGTTATTTACTGCATTTTGATGGAGGAAAATGAGTCTTGGTTGTTAGATGAACAACTCTTGTGAAAGGTGTTGTATTGAAAACACCTAATTTGACCTTGTTGTAAAGGTTATAAAATTTGTAGTAAGTATGTGAAATGTTGAGTTTTGATGATAGCTATAAGAGTTTAAATGTTCACCTAGGCTTGTTGAAGGTAAAAATATGATTAGAATATAATTTCGAGTCTAGGGGCAAAATGGTTATTTTGCCAAAGTCTAGGGGGCAAAATAGCAATTTTGCCAAAGAATGATTTTTGAAATGCTTTTATTAATGTGATGATTAAAATAAGCTAAATTTCTGTTCTAGAGTAAGAAAAATTGAGAACCCGCCTCGATCGGGGAAAGAACAAAGTCTTAGACTAGACCATCGAGTTAGCTCATTTTGAAATCGAGGTATGTTTGTATATGATAGATTCAACATCTATGTTAGCATGTTTGAGAATGCTTGGCATTATATTGATGCATGATGCTCTACTAAATTGAGTAGTAATGTGGAATGAGATGTTGAAGTCCTAGTGGACCATATTGAATATGAAAATGTTATCATTGAGATATAAAATAAATAAGGTCCCTGTATAAGACCATGTCTGGGACATGGCCTCGGCACCGAGTTGAGATTCCGTATAAGACCATATATGGAATATGTCTTCGGTAATGAATATGAGAATCATATAAGACCATATTCGGGATATGTCATGATACTTGATGTGTAAGTCCATATAAGACCATATCCGGGATATGGAATTGGCATTTAGAAGTGACTCCATATAAGACCATACCCAGGATATCGCATTGGCATTTAGAAATGACTCCATATAAGACCACCTCGAGGATGTGGCATTGGCTTCATACCTACATGAATGACGATTAATATGCGTCTTTGACTATCCCTAATGATTAATGGGACAAGTGGATGAGTTTATAAGTAGATATGAGAATTGTACTAAAGTCATGTGAATGAGTGATTACAGGTACTCGTGAATGAGTCACGAAGGAACAATTACGATATGTGGCACGATATGTGCTAAATAAGGGTAATTGTAAGTAAGTATGGAAAGAAGCCTATGACTTGTGTATGGTTAGTTAATGTCATGGATGAATTATATTATGAGCTTATTGTTGCTATTTATTTCCATGCAAACTTACTAAGCTTTGTGCTTACCCCCTTTCATTGCCCTTTTTCCTTGTAGTATTGCCAAGATAACTCGAGGAATATGGGTGTAGGAGTTCGAAAATCACACTATCGACGTCACTTTGGTATAACAATTTAGACTTATTTTGAGTATGGCATGTATAGGACTCGAGTATTTTGTTAGGTCATAATTGTTGGCAAAAGTGTTCGCTCTATAAGGTATCAAAGTCTTTTTGTAATGGTCTATTAAGTTAGGCCGATTCTTGGCAACCTCTTATGCTTAATGAAAGTGATTTTCTTGAAGTGTATGCTCTTGTGTATGGATGTTGAATTAAGTATTTAGATGTGCCTTTTGGTTATGAATTATGTAGAATTGAATTGGTGTATGTATGTGTGCAATGTAGGGTGGCAAAAAGGGCTTGGTAGATAGCCATTTAACTGTCCACACGGGTAGACACACGGGCGTGTGTCTAGGCCGTGTGTGATACATGGTCAACCCTATGGGCGTGTGGATCGACCGTGTGTCCCTTGCATGCTTGAATTTTAAGTCAGTATGCCTTGTAGTAAACACACGGGCAATGACACAGCCGTGTGTCTAAGCCATGTGGGAGACACGGCCTAGGACATGGGCGTGTGCCCAGGCCGTGTGAAGTCCGCACATTAATTGTGGAATTTAATTTGACACATGGGCTAAGGACACGGGCGTATGCCTTGGACATGTGACCATAGTGAGATGATGACGTCATAGTCAGAATGCCAAGGTTTTGGCACACGGGCTGAGACACGGACGTGTCGAGGCCGTGTGAGGACACGAGCCAGGGACACCGGTGTGTTCGGCCTTGTGAATTAAGCCAGTGTCGACCACGGGTGGAAGACACGGGCATGTCTTAGGGGCACACGAGCATGTCCCTAGACCAACACGGGCGTGTGGCCCCTATTTCGATGAAAAGTTTTCCTAGTTCATAAAAGTTCCCGGTTAAATCCCAAAACCTCTCGGAGGTTTGTTTAGGGCCTCGTAGGCCGAGAATATGCAAGAGATGGGTCTAAATGAAATTTTATAGCCCATTATTTTTGTAAGAGTATGCCCAAAGATCAACCATGAGATGGTTGTAATAACATACTTAATTTACCATGTTTATTAGTATAAAGCGTTGTCATTATTATTTCAGTTTTTCTTTCTGTGTGTATATATAAACTGTTTTATAATAATGTCCTGAGAATAATATGATTATTCTTAAAAGATCCTTAGTCGAGTATTATTGTTGACTAGGACAACAATAATGCATTAAGACTAACATGTAGTTGATTGATGATAAAGAGTTGTCATTGATATGGAGTGTCAAAATCAATGCATGAATATGTGTGCTAGAGAACAACATATTGGATTGACCCGCTATGAGTATGTTTCTTGGATTATTATGTAATTGTCACAACATTTCTCATAGTGATTAATATGTATATGATCCTCAGACTTGAGATCATTATTATCCCAGCATAGTGAGTTGTATATTTTGATACAGTCAAACGTACACCGTAACAGGTTGTTCTATAAAGACTGATGTTGGATATACCACAATCTATGTAGAAGGATATGGTTTATCAATAAAGGATAAGTCCCTCCTACATAATAGGAGTAATATGTTAGGCCACTTGATTGAGTGAGACTAGAAATGCATGGCCATGCTCAAATAAGTTGATATGAGATGTCATACTAATTTGTATATCATAGTCTACTCAAGATATCAAGAAACATGGGATGGACTATACAAGTGTGACTATCCCATGACTTGTATCCATTCCAGATATAAAGGACTTAAGGATTAATGCATGAAAGGTTAATCACAAAAGGTTATGTCGAATCATGATTTCTTGTAACTTAGGTAGCAATGATGCATTGTTAGATGCCACTCATTGTCTGTGACAATAGAATCGTTCTAGTATTACTGCTAATGTTACAAGAACCTACAGGGTCACACCCTATGGTTGAAATGAACGGAATAAAATATAGTTGGTATTGTGTTTGGTTGTCACATAAATTAAATTAATTAAAGAATTAATTTAATTGGGCAATCAAATATTGAACATATTATATGTACAAGGATGTTGTACACATAATGATAACATAATTTTATTAATATATGAATTTGATTCATATATAAATTTAAATAAATATAGTTTACCGAAATCCTTATTATAATTAATGTAATTATAAATTTCGGATATAATTAATGTAATTATAATTTTCGGTTAAAAACTTTATTGTATTTATTTAATCTTATAATACATTCAAGAGATACCAATTATAAAAGGCCCAATGAAAAAGACACCCATTAAAAAAGGTATTAAAAGGAGACAAAGAACAATAAGAAAACCCTAAGTGATTGCTTGTTAGGTCTAGCAGCCATCAAGCAAATAAACCTCCAAAAACAGTTTTGGAGATTTCTTCCGTTCATAGTAAAACCGGGTGGATTGCATAGAGGCCGACATCGGAAAAGGTTGTGGCTTGATTCGACAGTAGATCAAAACTCTTGTTGCCAAGGCATCGCTGTCTACTCAAATTGAAGTTTTGGTAATTTCGAAACCTTTATTTCACCCCGATTTGTTCCTCACACATGGATTCATGGTTTGGATCGCCGGATCTAATTTTATTCTGCTGCGCCATGGGGTACCGGTGTTCCAACATATTTCATGTCCAAGTAAGGTTAGCATAGTAATGCCTCGTATCTGGTCTCGACGTCGGACACGGGTAAGGGGTGTTACAATTGGTGTTCCGAACCAAGAGTGATTAAAGAGAAGATTGTATGGGTTTTTGAAAATCATTTCAAATCTGAATTGTAACACCCCTAACTCGTATCCGTCCCCAAAATAGGTTTACGAAGCATTACTGAAAATTTACATCTTAAAACATTCAATTAATCAAAAGATTCAAAACATAACATAAATCATACCAATATCAATCAAAATCAAACATATTGACCCTTATACAAGCCCTAGAGGCCCTAAAAACACTTTAGAACCAAATCGGGAATAAATTTGAAATGTATAGAATTTTTAGGAAAAAGTTACAAATTTTCATACTACAGGGGTCACATGGCCGTGTGGTCAAGTCGTGTGACTCACACGGCTGAGACACACGCCCGTGTCTCCGGCCAGGTAGGCATTCAAAGTAGGGACACACGACCGTGTCCCAGGCTGTGTAAATCTCTGACTTGGGTCATACGGCAAAACCACACTCCCGTGTGCCAAGCCGTGTAACTCTCGAAATGGTCTCACACGCTCGTGTGCCAGGCCATGTAACTGCCTGACTTGCAACCCTTTGTAAGCTACAGGGGACACAGGGCCGTGTCACATGGCCGTGTGTCACACACGGTTGAGACAAACACTCGTGTCTTAGGCCGTGTAGATGAAAAATAGGTAATTTCCAAGCCATTTTTCTCACCCAAGCATGCACACACCTACAACCCTTTTTTCACATATAATCAAGCATTCAAAGTTTACCTAAACCATGCATAAAGATGGTAGATCAATATGGTATTTGTTCATACAACCAATACGCCCAAAAGGCACCTCAATCACAACAACCAAACATGTATTATACATTTGCATAGTTTAGCTATAAATCAACCAACTTGTAACTAAGTATATGCGAAAACTTACCACAATGTTCACATAACAAAATCAAACTCCTTATACCAATTTGACCATTCAACATTTAGCATCACTAAACCATAGAAAAATTGTCCATATGACAAACACATCCAAACATACCACAATGACCACATCCAAGAATATCAAAAGAACCATTCATAGCATGCATTTTATTTACCATTCCAACTCTCACCATTCCAGCACCAAGATACCCAAAATATCAACAATTATAAACCATATATACATGCCAAGATAACAACCAATCCATTAGCCAAAATACCATATTTACAAGTCAACATAATGGCTATATCACTAAACACAAAACACCTATACATGCCATTATAACCATGACTTAAAAACATCACAATCTACCGATATAGCTGATGGATGGTGTGATAGTTCTCCGACAAGATTCCAACCCGAACAAGCTTCTGACTCACTAAAAGACATGGAAAATAACACAAAGTAAGCATAAAATGCTTAGTAAGTTTGTATAACATAAAACTTAACTTATCGTTTCATTACATAACATTAAAACTTAGATGGCATAATCCAACCAATAGCTTGGCCAAATCCTAAGCATCAACACAAACATGTTAGCATACTTGAACATAAATCATAGGCAATTTAACATGGAAGACCATTAAACTTAAACATGAATCATTTGGATTTGTCATCCATCTCAACATACATATTTTCCATGTATCACCAATTCAATGAAATTCATATATGTACATATTGAACTCTTTCCATTTCCTTCAAAATCATGCCCGTTGAACCGATTAGAATACCGTTTGACACACGGGATAGCTCGCACGAAATGTGCTAAACATAAAACTGTAATCCATCATTTCCTTTACATATATGCTCACACGAGCTATGAAATGGGCCTGCTCACACGAGCTGTGGGTCAGAACATAACTACATGATGCTGCTCCACAAGCTGTCGAGTATCCGCAACAAATGCCAGAACTCAGCCACCGATAGGACATTCAAGATCAACACCTGAAACATGTAAACCCTAATGACATGTCATTTGTACCATACGAATTCCTAATGTTCAAACGGGGCTTGGTAGTCAACGTAACATCGTTGAATATGCAACAATTGTTTACATGGCAGTCCACAACACATATGTAATTCAATAAAAAGCATATAAACATTATGCAATTACACGAACTTACCTCGACGATAAAATGTAGATACGGAGTCGATTAATCCGAAACATTGTCTTTGCTCTGATCTAAAGCCGTACAAGGTTTATCTTGATCTAAATGAATAAATTCAATTCATTTAATAATCATTCTATTCAATTCAATCCAAATTCATATTTTTGTAAAATTACGCTTTTTCCCTTATAGTTTTGATTTCATTACAATTTAGTCCATAAGCTCATAAAATGAAATTCATGGAATTTCACCATTAACCCATGCTAGCCGAATTTCATATAGGTCCCTATCAACTCATACAATTCATTATTTCATAAATTACACCATGAATATTTTACATTTTCTAATTTAATCCCTAATTGACATTTTCAACAAAATTCACTTTACAAAAGTTGTTTATCAAACAACAAAGGTTCATTTTTCTTCCATTAAACATCACAACAACATGTATTCATTTATGGAAAAACTCTAGTCTTATCACAATTTTGCAAACTAGTCCCTGAGCTAGCTAGATTAAGCTACAATGACTCCAAAAACATAAAAATCATTAAAAACAGGACGAAAAATCATACCATGCAAGGTATGAGAGATGGCCGAATGTTAAAGCTTCTTCAATGGTCAAATTTTTGTCCCTTAAAATCTTACCAGAAAATAGGTTCGAATATTGTTTTCTCATAGCTTCTTCTGGGGCCTCCTCTATACTATGTCGTTGCCACAAAACCTTTACTAAAGCTATGTTTTTATTTCTCAATTCTTTAACCTCTCTAGCTAAGATTCTGATCGATTCTTCGCTATACGACATATCAGGCTGAATCTCAACATCCACTGGTGAAATAATATGCGAAGGGTCTACTCAGTACTAACGTAACATTGATACGTGAAACACATTATAAATCTTTTCTAGCTCCGGCAGCAAAGTTAAATGATAATCTATTGGCCCAATTCTTTCAATATCTCATACGACCCGATAAATTGTGGACTTAGGTTTCCTTTACGACCGAAACGAAGAACTTTCTTCCAGGGAGATACTTTCAAGAACAGTTTATCACCGACTTGAAATTGAATGTCTTTACGTTTTAAATCCGCATACGATTTCTGTCAATCTGAAACTGCTTTCAAACTATCAAGGATTACTTTCACATTTTCTTCTATCTCTCGAATCAAATCAACCCCGTGAATTTCTTTCTCATTGAGCTTAGTCTAATACAATAGAGTTCAGCATTTACGGCTATACAAAGCTTCGTACGATACCATCTTTCTACTCGATTGATAACTGTTATTGTACGCGAATTCAACTAAAGGTAAATATTTTCCCAATTACATTCGAATTCTAACACACAACATCAAAGCATATTCTCGAGTATCTGAATTACTCGCTCAGACTAACCATCGGTCTGTGGATGAAATGCAGTGCTCCAAAATCGTGATGTAAAACGCTGATCTCTATCTAAAATAATAGAAACTGGAATATTGTGCAATCTGACAATCTCAGCAACATATAGTTTGGCTAATCTCTCAAGAGAATGATATGTACAAATCAGAATAAAATGTGCAAACTTCATCAGACAGTCAACAACAACCCAAATTGCATCTTTCTTTCTCAAAGACAAAGGTAATCTCGATATAAAGTCCATCGCGACTCGCTCCCATTTCCATTCCGGTATCATCACTAGCTGTAACAAACCAAAAGGTACTTGATGTTCAGCTTTAACTTGCTGACATACTAAACATTTCGATACAAAGTCAGAAATCTCTTGTTTCATACTCGGCCACCAGTACATTTATTTCAAATCACCGTACATCTTATTACTACTAGGATGAACAAACAAGCTACCACTATGAGCTTCATACAAAATCTTCTGAACGAGCTCTGAATTTCTTGGTATGCAAATTCTGCCTCTTAAAAGTAAACAATCATTGGATCCAATCTGAAAATTTGAATCATGTGTCGACTCACTCTGTTTTCGTTTAGCTAATAACAAATCATCACATTTCTGAGCCTCGCAAATCTGTTGTAAAAATATCGGTCTAGCTTTTAATTCAGCTAAAATCGAACCATCATCAGACAACACCAATCGTGTATTCAAAACTCACAAAGAAAATAAAGACTTTCTACTCAGAGCATCAACAACTACAGTCGTTTTACCCGAATGATAATCAATGATCAAATCGTAGTCTTCCAATAACTCAAATCATCAGTGCTGTCTCAGATTCAAATCTTTCTACGACATTAAATACTTCAAATTTTTATGATTTGTAAATATGTGACATTGTTCGTTATACATATGGCATCGCCAAATCTTCAACGCAAACACAATAGCTGTCAGTTCTAAATCGTGCATCGGAATAAGTTATCACTTTGCCTAGAAGAATAAGTTATCACTTTGCCTTCCTACATCAAAACACAGCCTAAACCATTTAAAGATGCATCGCTGAAAATTACAAATTCATTACCCAATTTAGGTTGAACTAACATCGATGCCTCGGTTAATAACACTTTCAACTGAATGAAGCTTTACTGGCATCTCTCAGACCACTCGAATTTCACATCTTTTTGCAATAATCTCGTCATCGGCGTAACAATCATAGAGAATCCCTTAACTATTATTCTATAATACTAGGCTAAACCCAAAAAACTTCTAACCTCAGATACGTTTCTCAAAGACTTCCAGTAAACAACAGCTGAAATTTTGCTCGGATCAACTCTGATGCCCTCTACTGATACAATATGTCGCAAAAAATCAACTTCCCGGAGCCAAAATTCACATTTGCTAAACTTGGCAAATAACTACTTTTCACGCAAAGTTTGCAATACAATTCTCAAATGCTCGGCATGCTCAATCTCGTCTCGAGATTAAATTAAGACATAATCAATGAATACCACAACAAATTAATCTAAATACGGTCTAAAAATTATGTTCATCAAATCCATGAATACCACAGATGCATTAGTTAAACCAAATGGCATCACAAGAAATTCATAATGCCCGTACTGGGTCCTGAACGGAGTTTTTGGTACATCAGAATCTTTAACTCGCAGCTGATAATAGCCATAACAATGATTAATCTTTGAAAATACTGTTGCACCTTTCAACCGATCAAACAGATCATCAATTCACGGCAATAGATACTTATTCTTGATCGTAACTTTGTTGAGCTGGCGGTAGTCAATACATAATTTCATTGATCCGTCCTTTTTCTTAACGAATAAAATAGGTACACCCCAAGGTGAAAAATTGGGTCGAGCAAAACCCCTCTCTGTCAACTCTAGCAACTGCGCTTTCAACTTTTTCAACTCAGTAGGAGCCATTCTGTAAGGAGCTATTGATATCGGTAAGGTTCTTAGTACTAACTCAATGGCAAATTCAACTTCATTAATCGGCAGCAACCCGAGTAACTCCTCTGAAAACACATCTGGATACTCACAAACCACTAGAACCGATTTTAGTTTTAACTCAGGAACACTAGAATCAAATACATATGCAAGGTATGCATCACAGCCTTTTCTCACATATCTCTGTGCTGATATAACTGAAATAACAATAAGCAAACCACTCAAACTCTCTGATTCAATCTGAAGCTTTTACCCTTCTGACACTTTAATACAATAAGCTTTCGTCTACATTTCACTATAGCATCATGCAGAGTCAGCCAATCCATGCCTAAAATCACGTCAAACTCATCAAATGGAAATAGCATCAAATCAGTCGGAAAGTTATAACCCTGAATCATCAAAGGACAGTTCTTGCAAACCTTATCAACTAGCACATATTGACCTAAGGGGTTCGACACTTTAACCATGAATTCAGTGGACTCAATAGGTAAGTTCTTACTTGATACTAAATTCGTACGTACATAAAAATAGGTTGATCCTAGAGCAATCAAAGTAGTAACATCAGTATCAAAGATAGAAAAAGTACCAGTAATAACATCTGGCGTTGAAGCATCCTCTCGTACACTGATAGCGTATACTCTAACTGGTGCTCGTGCCTCAAATCTCACAGTAAATTCTTTTGTTCCAACACGGCTATTACTTGCATTTCCAGGATTACGAGGTGGTCTACCTCTCGCAGCAGTGTTGCTCAGTTGATTAGTTTGAACTTTTTCTTTCTCTGACTTCTCTGGGAAATCTCTAAGATAATGCTCAAATGAACCACACTTGAAACATGCCCTATTCTTCAATCTACAGTCATCGAAGTGTCATCTATTACATTGCTTGCATTTGAGCATGTTGTCCCTGACACTACCCACACTTGCTATAGACGTAACCTGAGGCTTTGGAATTGAATGTCGTTTACCTCTATCTCTACTGGAATACCCCACTGAAGTTGTAGAATGGTTGTGATGTTCCTTTGATCTCTTCGATGATGACTGATATGACTTTCCAGTTGATCTCTTTCTCGAATCACTAGCTTCAAAATTAGTTTTTCTCTTTTCTTTGCTAAGCTCTTCGGCTTTATGTGCTCGATCAACTAAAACAACAAATTCTTTTAATTCAAGTATCCCAACTAAAATCTTTATATCTTCATTTAAACCTTCATCGAACCACTTACACATAGCAACCTCAGTTGGAATACATTCCCGGGTATATTTGCTTAATCTGACAAATTCTCTTTCGAATTTAGACACAGACATACAACCCTGTTTAAGCTCAAGGAATTCCTTGCGTTTCTGATCAAGAAATCTCTAACTTATATATTTCTTTCGAAACTCGGTTTGGAAAAATTCCAAATTTATACGCTCTCTCGACACAACTAAAATCAACGTGTTCCATCATTTGTAAGCTAAGTCTTTCAGTAAAGATACAGCAAATTTAACACACTCTGCCGGTAAATAAGATAACTCGTCAAAAAACTAATTGTGTTTTCTAACCAGAACTCCACTCTCTCGGGATTATCTTTAGCGGTAACTCTAAATTCTTCAGCCCCATATTTACAAACTTTATCAATTGGCGTCTTATTAACTCGCAAAGGTTCCAAACCTTGAGGAATTTTGGGGACAAGTTAGGGAACATATGGGGTTGGAGGTCGTTGAGCAACCGGGTTTATTCGTACAAACTCGGTAAACCATTCGTTCATCGTCTGGAAGAAGGCTTCCTTAGCCTCTCCTCCTCGACCCTCAAATACGGGCCTTGTACCGCTCGACGCTGCTTCATGAACGGAGGCTTGTACATTACTCTTAACTTTATTGGAGTCGGCTTGGTTGGATGTCATTACTATATGAAAACATATTTCAAAACGAGTCAAGAGTTATCACACTATCACAAGTTATATAATGACATGTATTTCTAGACTCACACACGCTACGTTCAGTCCGAGAATCGACTAAACTGTAGCTCTGATACCAATAAATGTAACATCCATAACCCGTATTTGTTGTCGAAATAGGCTTATGAATCATTATCAAAAGTTTACATCTTAAAATATTCAATTAATCAAAAGATTCAAAACATAACATAAATCATAGCAATATCAATCAAACTCACAGATATTGTCCCTTATATGAACCCTTGAGGCCCTAAAAACACTTTAAAAACGAATGGGGACTAAATCGAAAACGTATAGAACTTTTAGGAAAAAGTTACAAATTTTTATATTGCAGGGGTCACACGGCTGAGACACACACCCGTGTCTTAGGCCGTATGGATGAAAAATAGGCCATTTTAAAGCCATTTTCTCACCCAAGCATGCACACACCTACAACCCTTTTTCACATATAATCAAGCATTCATAGTGTACCTAAACCATGCATAAACATGCTAGATCAATATGGTATTTGTTCATACAACCAGTATGCCCAAAAGGCACCTCAATCACAACAACCAAACATGTATTGTACATTTGCATAATTTAGCCATAAATCAACCAACTTGTAACTAAGTCTATGCCAAAACTTCCTACAATGTTCACATACCAAAATCACACTACATATACCAATTTGACCATTCAACATTTAATATCACTAAACCTTAGAAAAATTGACCCTATGACAAACACATCCAAACATACCACAATGACCACATCCAAGCATATCAAAAGAACCATTCAAAGCGTGCATGTTATTTACCATTCCAACTCTAACAATTTAAGCTCCAAGATGCCCAAAATATCAACAATTATAAACCATATATACATGCCAACATAGCAACCTATCCATCAGCCAAAATACCATATTTACAAGCCAACATAATGGCTATATCACTAAGCACAAAAAACTTATACATGCCATTATAACCATGACTTAAAAACATCACAATCTACTAATATAGCCAATGGATAGTGTGATAATTCTCCGACAAGATTCCAACCCGAACAAGCTTCTAATTCACTAAAAGACATGGAAAATAACACAAAGTAAGCATAAAATGCTTAGTAAGTTTGTATAACATAAAACTTAACTTACCGTTTCATTACATAACATTAAAACTTAGCATGGCATAATCCAACCAATAGCTTGGCCAAAGCCTAAGCATCAACACAAACATGTTAGCATATTTGAACATAAATTATAGGCAATTTAACATGGATGACCATTAAAACTAAACATGAATCATTTGGATTTGTCATCCATCTCAACTTACATGTTTTTCATGTATCACCAATTCAATGAAATTCATATATGTACTTGCCTTAGTTCATATTGAACTCTTACCATTTCCTTTCAAAGTCATGCCCGTTGAACCGATTAGAATATCGTTGGATACACGGGATAGCTCACACGAAGAGTGCTAAAAATAAAATCGTAATCTGTCATTTCCTTTACATATATGCTCACACGAGCTGTGAAAAGAGTACACGAGCTGTGAAATGGGCTTGTTCACATGAGCTATGGGTCGGAACGTAACTACACGGTGCTTCTCCACAAGCTTTCAAGTATTTGCAACAAATGCCGAAACTTAGGCACAGGTAGGACATTCAAGACCAACACCCGAAACATGTAAACCCTAATGACATGTCATTTGTATCCTACAAATTCTTAATGTTCAAACGGGGTTCGGTAGTCGACCTAACATCGTTGGATATGCAACAATTGTTTACAAGGCAGTCCACAACACATATGTAATTCAATAAAAAACATACAGACATTATGCAATTACACGAACTTACCTTAATGATAAAACGTAGATACGGAGTCGATTAATCCGAAACATTATCTTTGCCCCGATCTAAAGTTGTACGAGGTTTATCTTGATCTAAATGAATAAACTCAATTTATTTAATAACCATTCTATTAAATTCAATCCAAATTCATATTTTTGCAAAATTACGCTTTTGCCAATTTTTATTTCATTACAGTTTAGTCTCTAAGCTCATAAAATGAAATTCATGCAATTTCACCACTAACCCATGCTAGTCGAATTTCATATAGGTCCCTATCAACTCATACAATTCATTATTTCACAAATTACACTATGAATATTTTACATTTTCCAATTTAATCCCTAATTGACATTTTCAACAAAATTCACTTTACAAAAGTTGTTTATCTAACAACAAAGGTTCATTTTTTTCCATTAAACATCATAAGAACATGTATTCATTCATGGAAAAACCCTACTCTTATCATAGTTTTGTAAATTAGTCCCTCGGCTAGCTAGATTAAGCTACAACGGCTCCAAAAACATAAAAATCATTAAAAACGGGACGAAAAATCATACCATGCAAGTTATGAGAGATGGTCAAATGTTAAATCTTCTTTAATTAAGCCTAATTTCTGTTGAAGATGAACATAGAAAGTTGATAACTTTGTTTTTTAATTATTTTACTAACATTATTTATTAATTTACTAGAATAACTTTATAATTAAACCTTTAAAATTTCATTTTTAATGGCCATAATTGTCCACTCAAATATCTATGGTTTATTTACAACATAAACCCTCTAAACATATAATTTCATAGCTATTAAATCCCTTTAGCTTATAGAACTCAAGTTTTGCACCTTTTGCAAATTAGTCATTTTTACCGAATTAAGCGTGCAAACGGTAAATTTTCTTAATGAAATTTTTATACGATAATACTAGCATGCTGTAGACATTAAAATAATAATAAAATAAATATTTTCACGTTAGATTTATTGTCTCAAAACTATTGTTCCGATTTCATTGAAAACTCGGGACCACGAAGATGGAATTTTAGTTTGAGATAGGATTTTAACAAACTTCAAGCTAGTGAGAAAGATTTTATAGAAAGACCTTTTGTGGAAGTCGAGTTGTGAGGGTCAAAATCTCTTGGATCGGACGAATTTAATTTTGACTTCTATAAGAAATGTTGGAGCTTTGTCAAGGAGGATGTTTTGACTTTTTTACAGAATTTTTATGGGATTGGTAAGTTGTCAAGGGGTTGCAACTCCACATTTATTGTGCTTATCCGGAAAGTTTCATCCCTATTGTCAGTAAAAGACTATCTTCCAATCAGCCTGGTGAGTTCACTTTATAAAATTTATCAAAGGTGTTGACGAGGAGGAGACTTCAGGGGGTCATTGGTGAATAGTTAGTGTTACTCAAAGTGCTTTCATAAAAAGTAGGCAAATTATGGATGGTATACTATTAGCAAATGAAGCTGTGAATTCAATTATACAGCAGAAGTAGAAGAATGTGGTTAGGGGGATTCTGATTAAACTAGACTTTGTGCGGGCATATGATTGTGTCAAATGGGACTTTTTGGATTATGTATTGGATTGTATGGGTTTTGGTTGCAGGTGGCGTTGTTGGATTTTAGAGTGTGTAGGCACATCAAAGTTGTCAGTTTTAACCAATAGAAGCATATCTAGAAAGTTTTATATGCACCGAGTACTAGACAAGGGGATCCATTAACCCTTTTTCTTTTTGCTTTAGTTGCAAAAGCTCTTCACCGTTGATTTGTAGGGCGAAATCTCAAGGTTTAATTAGAGTATTGGTTATCAACTTAGCGCTCAATTGAAACCAACATTCAATTGAGCCCTTAACTGAATTTAAGCAATCAATTAAGCCCTCGAAAAATTAATTTTTATATAAGCCCCTAACTTCTATTAACTTTGCCACGTGGTAAAATTTGGTAATTTTCCTTAAATTTGTTTGGAAAATAAAAAATTGTAAAAAAATCATAAAGAATTCTAATAAGTTCTTAAAATTCTTAAAAAAATTCTAAAGTATAAAAAAATTATAGATTTTTCGAAAATTTTAAAAAATTAGAATTTATAAAATTTATAAAAGTGATAAAAAGAAAATAATAGAAATTATTTAAGAATAAAAAATAGGCTTTTTAAATATTATAAAAAATAGAATTTTAAAAAATTATAAAATTTATTAAAAATAATATAAAATTAAAAAAATATTAAAAATTATATAAAATTATGAAAAAGAGGTTGCATGGGTCACTAACATGCTACAAAGAGTTGATTGTGGAGAAAAAGAATCAAAATTTACAAAGAGTTGATTGTGGAGAAAAAGAATCAAAATTGAGTTAAGGTCAAAGGGGAGAAATTCAGGATCCTTAGTGATTGCACCATGTTCCCGCATTGATGCTTATATTGATGATATCGATAAGTTGATCAATCTCAAAGATGGATCCATAGAAAAAATAATTTATTATATTTTCATAATTTTATATTTTTTTGCAATTTCTTTTTTGTTATAATTTTTTAAAATTCTATGTTTTTCAATATTTAATTTTTTTTGAAATTTTTATAATTTTATAATTTTTCAATATTCTATTTTAATTTTTTTTCAAAATTCTAATTTTTGTTTATAATTTTAGAAAAAAAAATAGACTTTTTAATGATTTTTAAAACAAATTTAAGGGAAATTAAGGAGAAGAATAAAGTTTCATCCACCATATAGCAAATATGGAGAAGAAACAGTGAGAAGGAGAGAAGAATTGTTGAAGAAGATATATATTTCATTTGAGGAAGGAAAAAAAACACGAGTAAACAGTGATGAGTCTGTAAAATGTCAGGAAAACACGCTCTTTCAAGTTGAGGAGTAATATATTTTCCTGAACCAAACATGGTAAAATACTGAAAATTTTCTCTACAAAATATTCTGTCAAACAAACAATACCTTAAAACTAAACAACCCCTTCTCATTTCTCTTGTATAATTGTCGAATTCAATCCATATAGAGAGGTTTGCAGTATCAACGTTGGTTGGAATAAAGGGAAATTCCACATATAAATGCAGACTACTACTCTCCGACCAAAACCTTCACTATATTATCCGACATCCCTGGAGCGTGTGGAAACATATGTCCAGCACCTGGTAGTTCGTAGTAGTGAATCCATGGGAGTTGTTGAGCAATGTAGCGTTGCAGTATAACCGGCACTATCTTATCTTCATCGCCATGCCACATGTGCACCGATCCCTCGTTGTTAGGAAATGGGTTGTCCAGATCCATGGGAGAGAATTCCCATGTTCCAAATCCGATCATCATATCACGATGCAGAGACTCGTATTCACCTTGCTGTCTTACTACTGCCTGAGGGGAGGACAAGACAAATTATGATGGCATTCAGCAATAACAGCAAATCACTACTACGACCACAGACCAGTAAAAGAACCAACAGTAACCCACCATAATCATTTACTACAACAAAATCTTTAGTATGCCAACAGATTCCCATGACCGAACCACCACAATCGGCAAAAACCACTATTCACATCTCGAATACAAGTCACTACGCAAGTGCAAGCAACTTTGTAGCAGAAAGAAACACGTACCGTGTAGTTCCTAGTAGAGACTATCTCGGGCAAGAGTTTTTTGTCCTCACTATTAAGAATATCGGTACTGTGAGCAACAACGCTAGAACTAGGGAACCATTTTTGAGTGTTCCACCAGTAGGTAAGCCAGGGAGCATAGTGACTCACACGGACGGCCCACTGGTCTTGGGGTAACTGTTGCTGATATGCTTCCGTAACTAAGTTTGCAGGAAAACCAGGCCACCAGTAGTTAACAACTGGAGCTAACAATGCTGCCCCAGCTAACCTGTTAGAGTTGCAAAAAGTCCCTCACATGATTGAACAGATGTCAAAAACACAAGCAGTATACTGACAACAGAACAGATATCGTATGTTATTTCTTTGTTTCTTGCATTCAAGTAGTTCAGTGAAAACAATACCTGTGTGGGATGTACTTGAGGCAGCTCCAAATAACCTGTCCCCCCATAGAAAATCCAATTACATAAAACTTGGTTCCTAATCCCAATTGATCAGCAAGCTCTTCTATATCCAAAGGCAAGCTCTGAACCGTTCGTTTTGGATTAGGGTCACTCTCTCCATAACCTGGTCTGTCAAAAGACACGATATAGACCCTGAGAGCTTCAACAATTTCCTGGTAGGAACAAAGAGCAAAGTCCAATGAAACTTATGTCAACATGCCATACCTGAAAGCTCATATGACTATGAGTATCCGAAACAAGAAGAAAAAAGAACAAATAAGTACCGCTGACAAGGTATTGGCAACAACAGCATCATGTCTACAAGAATCAAAGCCATGGACATAGACAATTTTATACTTTGCTGCATCTCGAGGAACACCATGCTCTTTGTAGGCCAAATACCTTCCATCCTTGAGCTTTATTCTTGATGCCGTGACCAGTGGACCATCGGGAGAGCCACATGTCTTTGGTATTGGCGGCTGAATAGCCTGATAAGCCCATGCCAATATCCCAGCAAACAAGACCAATAGTATCTTTGTGCAAATCCCTGCACAAGTCAAACAGTCCATAATAATTGGAGAAATGAATTTAAAATAAATGGCAGTTAATCAATATAAAGAAATCCCATTATAGGCTGTTAATCAGCCACCTGGGATACCTCATGTGTTTTAATTTAAAGTGCACCTTTCTGTTTTCACCTATAGAGCAATATCATCAGTCTAACTCACACTCGCTCCTCTCTATCCAAAAGATAATTGGAACTCATTTTTACGTCAAGCCAAGATCGAAGTTCAAGGCTTGACTCAAAGACAGAGTGAGTGAAGGCAAATGACTGATATTCATACAATCTCAGCAGAAACAAAGAGAGACAAAATTCCAAAGATTTTACTACCCTCAAATGAGTCAATATGTTTTACTACCCTCAAATGAGTCAATATGTTAAGAATCTGTAAGATCCAAATATTTCAACTTTCTTATGCTTTGTAAGAACAAAAGCAAAGTAACCCAGATAAAAAAGAAAACTGTTGGAATTCTAAAATTGCAATATAACCCAAATTAGATCAAATAAAAGGTAGATTTTAAGGAGAATGGAAAACCCACCTGAAGGAAGCTTGAAAGAAGCGTTTTGCTTGGCTCTTCTAGTGTGAGCTCTTGCTGAAGCGGCTGATATTTTCCTATTAACACCTGCTGCCATATTTGGGTCTCTTTGAACTAAACACCCCCCCCCAACCCAAAACAACAATCACCCAAATGTGTTAGAAAAGTCTGCAGAGAACAACAACGAAAAGACCAAAGAGATCTGAAGAAGAAACGTTTGTTACTTCACAACCTAATATAACTTGTTTGACATGATATGTTTAATGGCTGATATTTTCGGGTCTTTTTTACTATAATCCCTGAAAAGGACATTGCTTTTTTTCATGGATGAAGTGTAAAGGTGAAGGCTTTTTGGTAAAGTATTAAACCTCGATGTAATGATAGAGCTTGAATGATTTCTTATGTCAATTAATCTGAGGTGAGCGTAATTTGACTGTCCAATGGCTGCAATTAGATTTCAATTTATAAACAATATATGTCAATGCTTTGGTTGAACTTTTGGGTGGCTTACTGCTTATTTTAATCATATTTATTTAGTTTTATGAGTCACATAAATTGAACCGACCAAGCCCAACTTTGAAGAAATGACCTGAGACCACAAAGCAACGCATCCAAGTGGACTGCCAATAGTACATTAACAGTCCTTAAATTTGGTTTTAAATTATATTTTGATTATTTAATTTTTAAAACATACATATTAATATTATTCAATTGTTACATATTAGTCATTTGTTTGCAAACTTTTGTTACCCTTTAATGAAAGTATGACGTCACATATTAATTTAAAGGGTTAATAATTAATTTAATCCTTAAATTATAACTAAAATACTATTTTGATATTTTTAGAATATTTCTTAACAATAATTTTAAAAAATAAAAATAACAGAAAATGCTAAAAGAATCTTAAAATTCATTATTTATTTTTTAAAATTATGATTATACGATATTTTTAAAAATAATCACAATTTTGAATTAATTTAATATATTTGAAAAAGGTGCTTTTTATATATTGGATTACTATTTTGTATGAAAATATTCAAATTGATATGGATATCTCGCTCCACTCTAAAACTATACTATCAAATTCTAGCTCTTTTTTTTTTTATTTTACAATTCATTGCATCTTTAAATCCTACATATTTCCAGATTTTAAAAAAAAAAACATATTTTATTTAAAATTTTAGAAATGATTTTTAGAAAATGAAAATAAGAAAATAGTAGAAAGTTATTCCCATTGTTTTCACTAAAAATATTTTGTAAAATTGAAAAAGTTGAAGAAAATAGATTGATTCTAGTTCAAACTCATATAAAAGCAAAATTAGAAAATAATAAAGAGTTTTTTTTTTAATTTTAAATGGATTTACTCTAATTCAAATTTATTTTATTTATTGTGTTTTTATTATTATTACAATATTAGCAAAAGTGAAAGAGGATGACAAGGTATGAATTCATGTCAACTTGGTGCCATTTAAGAATTTTAATCACTACTTTAAACAAGTCTTAGCTTATGTCTTATATTTTCTATTATAGCAAAATAGGTACAAAACATATTTCTTATGTTTTCATTATTGAAAATATATTTTTATATCAAACTGTTTTTTTTATTTTTTAGAAAATAAAAAATAAAAATTAATTTTTTAAAATGAAAATGAAAAATAAAAATCTAAAACATTTTAAAAAAACTAAACCGAGTATACCATTTTATATAAAATGTACTTCTAAATAAGGGTCTACTTTTATTTGTGTAAAATTTAAGTGGTATTAAATTTTTTGTATTTTTCTACGTAATTAATATTTTAACAACCCAACGGTTATATTTTATACTCCATTCATGTAAATCATGCATGCCAAGTTCAGCGTAAATTAAATGAAAAATTTCTAACTATTCATTTTATGTAAAAAAAAAAAACTTTCAACCATTAAATATATATTAATATAAACAATGTTTTAAATCGATGTGATAAAGATATCAAATAGGTAAAAAAATTACATGCATGATAAGTACAAATATATTAATAAATTCAATAGTTGGACTGTTAGAATATTAACCGTATAAAAAATTACAAAATAATGTAAAACCACTAAAATTTTACATTAATATAAGTGGATCCTTCCGTTCAAATATTTTTATCCTTAAATTTTTAATCTCTTACAAATATTTGTATAAATCCAATTAAAGATGATATTTTATTTTTGACAAACATCATATTATTGTTTACCTTACATTAATAGCCCATAATCACTATCGTCTACCCACACTTCACATTAGGTTGATTATTTCTTTGTGTCAAATTAGAGTAAAATTTTACAAATTAAAATATACTCTAAGCAAGGTTTTCAGAACCAGATCGATGGTCGAATTGGTTAGGCCACTACTTCGTATGATTCGATTAAATAAATTATTAAAAATAAAATAATTTAAAAAATAAAAAAAATCTGTTCAATCGATTTTTTAGCTTTGTTTAATCGTTCTGTATGGGTTTGTGGATCAACTGGTCTGATGTATTTCTTCGAACCAACACGCCAACTGGTTTAGTTCGATTCAAAAAATCATGACTCTAAGTCTCTACACTTTGTACCTTTGGAATTTAGTTCTCCTACTTTTATTATCAATAATTTAATCCCCTCATTTTTAGATTCATAAATCTACTTTCAAATTACATATAATCATGTAATAGATTAATTAAAAATTTAAAGATATTAACTATTTGAACTAATTAATAACATTATATTAATATGGAAACCAAATTATGTCAAAATTAAAGTATAAAGATTAAATATTAAATTTAAGCATATTAGAAGGACCAAAACTGACAAGGAATCATTTTTATAAAATAGAAAAAAATGTTACTGTCATGGGGCTAGACTTTCATTCTCGCAATTCGTGCGGCCTTAGGCGATTCCTTCGACTCAAATGCGCCTAAGTTAACTTAACTTCTGCAAAGTGAGGATTCTCACAGAATTCTTCCAAGACACTAATTTATATAGCGGAAGCAACTCAAGCTAAAAGAATGCTCAAAAGAACGAAATAAACACAAAAAAACAATGCACGATAAGTGTTTGAGTAAATACTCTCAACTTAGTATTTACTACTAAAAATTGGAATACAATAGATACAATGGGTGATTTACAACTGAGGGGGAGACTCTCTATTTATAGTTGAGCTCCACCAAATCCAACAGTCTAGCTAAATTTACATTGACGTACGAGGTGAAGCCTATCCCTAGAATTAAGGGATTTACAAGATTGCATAATCAAGTCAAATATAATCTTATCAAATTTTATTTCCCTCACTAAGATTAATTTCCCTTTTTACCAAGGTAGCCTAATTTTCCAAATTTGTTTCATTGGGCCACTCAAGCTTCAAATAGACATACTTCTCCATAAGTTCTTTGAATCGAACCAATTCTCGTGGGCTAAGTGAGCCCCATCTAATCGATAGACCTTTGTGGGACATCTTTTGTGCAATGGTCACGAGCTTTAAACCTTGGCCCGTGACATTCTCCCCCCACCCATTCTTGCAACGCCCTCGGAATAGCACTTACTTGATTCACCTCGGAACTTTCTCGACACTTTAGCCCTTTCCCGACCAGTCTCTCTATCAGTTAGTCTCGCCCTTCGAAACTTTTGCCTCGGCTTCCATCGCCTTTTGGCTCAAACCGTTCCACTCGTTGGTACATCTTGCTCACAAGAGTCCACTGCTCTTACTTCGCTACATTATGACTGTAACAACCCAAACTCGGCCCATACATTTCGACCAGATCTGGTATGCTACGGGTTGTACATTGAAAACTTTTGCTTCGTTGGTTTCGGAAATCGTAAATTAATTAGACAATATTTAAATAAATAGGTGACCTTTTGAAAATAAAACCTTGTATTATTATTATTTTGAATAATTAAACCTTTTGACAAAATTTCTTAAGTTGCAAATATTAAAAACTACTTAGGTGAGTATAAACTATGGGGCCTTATTACATATATATTTGCGAAATAAAAACCAAAAAACTTAAAGAAAACCGAAAATAGTCTAAAGAAATAAAACTTGATGGCCCCTCGAGTCCGTCTCGGCTCCCATGTCCAGGATCTACTGCTCATCTGAAAAGTTAGGGAAAATAAGAGGGTGAGTCACCAAGACTCAGTGTGTAAATCTCGAAAACGCATAAAAGGCTTGGGCCCACAAACACATTATGAGCCCTGGCCCATACACAATGGCAACAATCATAATTACATGATAGGTAATAAATGATGCATAGCCCAACCCATCCTAGAATTCCATCCTCTACACACCAACCCGTACCAACCATCACACATTGGGGATTTCTACAATCAACCTTCCATCCGCTACACACCATAACGACAGCTGTGCTGCTTGTCTTAAAGACCGATCACTGTGTGACCTATGTGGAAAAGCCACCGATCGCTATGCAACCTAACATTCATATTTGTGGGTTTTCTACCACCGATCACCATGTGCCCTAACATTTCATTTCGTGGGTTTTCTACCACCGATCACCATGTGACCAATCATGCTCTTCCCCTTTAATAACATAATCCCACCCCATGCATACACATAAAAGAAACATCATGCAGACTTATACATATTTCGATACATATAGAGAGTTCTATGTTTACGTACCTGGCATCCTTGCCTAACCCTTTTAGGGTTCCATTCGACTGTCTATACAGCCTCATTCCGGCTTTTTAGCCTATAACATTTAAAAATAGTCATACATACAGGTTTATTAGTAGTGTGTTACAGATCTACACACGACTGTTCATACAGCCTCATTTTCCGGCTTTTCAAATTTCTACGTGTATAATACAAAATAAAACTTATGTGATAAGGATCTACACACTGACACCGATAAAACGATGTTTTCTATATCGACGCTATCCTTAGTCACACAACAACCGCTATCCGCCTAAGGTGTTGTTGAAGCAGGTCCACAACCAAGTGGCCAATCTCGAATGGCGTCATCTTGCTCTTTTCTTAAACTTAGGGATTTTCTCCTTTGCCTGATCCATATTTAATTTCATCACAAGTCCTTATCAGAACTACTATCATAATATTTAATCGTTAATCCTCATTATAACATTAAGATCTCGTATATAATGATGAAATCTAATAGAAATCTAAGAAAATCTTCTTACCTTAAAAATCCCGAAAGTGGAGACTAGCTATTTTCAGCTTTTAGATCTAATTGACCAAGCTTCCTTCAAATCCCGAATTGCCGCCCATCATAAAACCATTAACTATTAGCTTTTTCGGCTTTTGCCTTTCAAAAACTGAAATAGAATATGAGAAACTAGCATAAGTCGACACTTACCTTAACACAGGGATTTCGGCTAGCACTAGAAAGAGGATTCGGCAATGCCAAAGTAATAGATTTTAAATGCCAGAAGAATAGATTTAACTCACAAATAGGATGAATAAAGAAAATGTATAGAGGTTTTGGCTTTTTAGAGAAATCGGCACAAGGGAAAGAACAATGGAGAAAAGGTTTCGGCTTTTGAAGAAATTGAAGAAGAGAAATTGGAGAGGAAGAGGCTAGGGATTTTCGCACAAGGAATGAGGGGAGAATTAGGGTTTTAAGTGTCAGAATCAAGGAGCTATCCCCCCTATTTATAGGATTTTCGGCACCTCCTGTATAAAATCGAAAATGCCCTTCCTAATTAATTAAAATTCAAGCTAAATAAAAGGGAAAATTTGGCACCCCTTTGCCATGCAGTAGCCGATTTCTTTACTCCTCTCAGTGGTGGATTTTCGGCCATCACTCTCCTTGTAGATAGGCTTCTATCTTTTCTCCTTTTTATCTTCTATATTATCAATTATAAAATTCAAATATATCTTCCTATTTTTAAGCCTTGTAGCCATCCACCTCATCAAGTCTTAATGCTGAAATTTAACTCACTTAAATTAAAAGATTTGGGCTTCATTAAACCTAAATTTTGGGCCCCTAACTCCTTGTGTGTGGCGTCACCTTCTAATTCCCTTACAGTGCCACCTTTTGGTGGGCCACAAGCCCACGTTGGTATTTTAAACATAATTACCATTCTTTTAACTCTATAATGCCCAATCTAATAATTTAACCAAGGCCTTTGCCTAATTTTGAGCCCAATTTGGACCCCTATTACTTAAATTAACATATTAAACATATTCACCCATTAAACGCATAGGCTCAAAAATTCAGGATGTTACAATGACTTGCCTCGATCGGGATCCCATTGATCTGTACAACTAGGCTTCAGCATGCCTAGAGGCTCTTGGCTTTCCCACTTTATGACTTTGAAAGGGCCTCTATGTTCTTGCCAAGCCAATGCTAAGTTAGAATGTGAAACACTACCATAATGTTTGAAATGTACCTTACTCGTAGCATTTAATCGCTCTTGTCCAATTTGCATATTTACTTTCCTCCCAAAGTCCAATGCATAACCCATCTCTCCCATAAGTGGTAGTTCTATTAGTAACCCAACAGGCTTCATATTGATTTTTTACTTCACTATCATTCCCAAAGGGGCTTTTGTAGCATTTTTATTTACCAAGTTAATGTTTCTCCCGTACAAAACATCCTCAGCTAACTGGATTGCGGACAACACCTTAGTCCCAACCTTCATGTCTCGATTTACCATCGCAACACATGGTGATTCTAGATTATCATGGATATGATTACGATTTGGTGCTTGGCTTAAACTCCCTTGATAGAATTAAAGTGGATATTTTTCCCTTTATAAATCGTATTCATGTCCATGATAATCTGGAATGGTGGTTCACGCTTAAAAAGTCTACCAAATCCCAACTCTTTTAATTTTTGGTCAAATTGCTTGTGGGAAACTCCCAATTTTGCCCCAGTTTTAAATTAGTCCCTTTTTTTTTCCAATTAAAAGCTTTTCTCTTGATTCTCTTAAAATTAATTTTTATTTTTGGAAGTTGTTTTAAGGAAAATATCTTCTGGTTACTAAATTCTGAATTTTCAAACCTAATTTTTACTCTAATTTCCAAAACTAATCTCGACCCAAATCGACAAACTCGGTTCACTAACTCGAAACTACTAGGCCAAAATTTAGGATGTGATAGTATTAGTTTAAATATTAGATATCCAATGAGAAATATTTGCTTCCATTTTGTTTTGCATCCAAAAATCATGTGAGGATAATTATACAAAGCATATTAATGTAATCAATGAAATATTTTTATTAACCAATTTGTTTGAATAAATTACAAGTGTACTTAGACAGAAATACTACACTTAGGGCATCAGATCCAACAATGCACACGTCCAAATATCTGTTTCTCAATGGGGTTAGTGAGTTAATATCAGGCGAATTCAGGACCAAGACACTGGCAAGCAGTTAAACATATACTCAAGTATTGGGTTAAAAGTTTAAGAAGTACTTATAATTGGACTCGATACAAGAGAGGTCAAAAATCCCCTCATGTTAATTCTATGGCCTCTAATCCTAGTTAGACTAGGAGTTCATTTTTCTATTGAAACAGACTTCTACAATTCAACAAGGGTTTCATCTCTTCTCCCCATAAATAAATGGCACAGGTAGGGATAAATATACATATTTTGAGATATTGTTATTCTCCCCGAAAATAGTGAGAACTTATTTTCTAAGTATAAAATCTATTTTCTAAAATAACAATTCTACTGGTTTCTATTAAAAAGTGATTTGTTTTCCTACTAAAAGTAAAGTAAATAATTTATGATTTTGTATTTGATTCAAATTTGTTCGAGCCTACACTCGAAGCAGTTCATAGTATAAGACTAGCAGAGAAGGTCGTTTGATTGAAAGACAAGAATGAAAAGGAATCCTCTAGCCGAAAACACATGTGTAGTTTCAGTAAAAAGTTTATTGCTATAAATATCACAAATCGGCTCGATTATCAAAATTTTTATTTTTCATTGTGCAAGAAAACCATTTTCGAACCATATTTTTTTCCAACAACAATCATGTCGCGACATTGGACCCTTAACGTCACGACTAGATCAAATAAGTGAGTTGTGTAGCTACGAGAAGCCCTCGAAATCACGATGTCAACTCAGTATTTTGCAAAATTTACCATTTGGTCATAAATCGACCTCAGGTTAGAAAAAGAGATTTTGTAAACTCACATAAGACTCGAAAATGATTATGTAACATATTATGAATGTGTAATATACTTATCTGCATGTGTAAATGGTTGCATTGTGTATAATTGATCATAGCTCAGATCCGACAACTGGGTCAGGTATGGGGTGTTACATATATGTGTGTGTGTGTTTCTAGTAGTTGCAAAAGAAAAGTTAGAAGTAACCAAAAGTTATATCACTTTGTTATTAACGAAAAATTGTCACTATTTATAGTGATAGTGTAACACCCCAAACCCGGCCTAGAAGTTAGGCCCGAATTTGGCATGTCACATCAAAAGGTTGTGTAAAAGCTATGCGTTCGTTATAAACCTTGTATGCTTTTAAAACTCCGAATTTCGTTGTTTGAAAAAAAAATAAGATTTTGCTTAAAGGGTATTCTCAAAAACTTTGTTCATTGCAGAATTTAATTAGGGAATTGCAGAAACGTGATATTTTAAAAATGGTTATTAACGTTTTAAGAAAACCCAATGTCTAATCATTTAACAATTTAATAATAGCCGATACGAAAGTTCAAAAGGAAAATAAAATCCAATGGCCTTATTACAAAACATTAATCCCAAAATAATTAACATAGAATAAAATAAAAATTGGATTTACTAAGTTTCGTGAGAAGTAACTCCGATGTATGGCCACCACTGAGTCGTCCGCAGCTCCAAATCCTCAAATTACCTACAGGGTTAAGAGAAAGGGGGGTGAGTTACGAGAACTCAGTGTGTAATCCCCTAAACAGTCACTAACTGGGCCTGAGCCCTTATAGTATCAATCTGGGCCTAAGCCCTATAATCATGGTAATGCAATAATGAAATGCAGCCCAACCCAATCCAACCAATCACACCCCCGTACCAACCAATCGTCACCTGTGGGGATCAAGTCAACCCACCCCGCCAATCACACCAATGTTGCAGACAAGCTACTAATCACGATATATATACGGCTCTTAAGCCTTCAATATCAGTATTATAATTGGCACAAAGCCATCAGTAACTATATTATGTTTGGCACATAGCCATCGGTGATGGTAATATAATCAGAACACAGCCTTGGGTAAATATGATTTACACAGAGTCATTGATATCTGTTAGGCACATAGCCACGAGTAAATACGATTGGCACAAAGCCATAATCAAGATGGTAAAGAGCCAAGCTCTCCAATAATGCAGCCTTGCTACTAATAATGGTATATGTGGCTGAGCCACTAAAACGGTATTTGGCGATGCCACTCAAACGGTATGTTGCAGAGCCACCAGAACGGTATGTGGCAGAGCCACTAAAACGGTACTTCCTCCAATCATCAAACCCAGCCCATGCAACATGTCGTGTATGTCATGCTCAATCATTACACGTGTATGCAAAATGGCCATGCTTAGTAACAGTCATTTCAACACATATTAATAGTAAAGCAGACATACGCTCACAGTCAAGTCGGTTAAAACACAGTCACACAATCACAGTTAAATCGGTCAAATCATAGCACAAGTCAATCATTTATCCACAAGGGCAAATCAATTTTACCCTATAAGGGTATTCAGTAATTTTGTAAACCAAAGGTATTTTAGTAATTTTGTAAACCAATGTATTCTAAACAGAGATAACGATGCGAATGGGCCTAGGGCCCATTTTCAGCCCAAATGGGCCCACACGCTCGTGTGGCCCATTTAGCCCAAATCTAGCCATAGATATGAGATTCACATAGACCAGTCCAATATCTACTACACAATCATACAGTTTATTCATATGGACCCACAGGCCCATTGGGCCCAAGGCAGCCTAGACTCATGAGAACACTCATGAGGGCCTCAACTATCGCGTCGAAGCTCTCACACGTGCGCTCGCATGCTCATGTGGCTACCATTGTCGTGTGACCGACTTTTCGGCATTTGCCGCTCTATAGCTAAAGTAGGGCGAAATACACACCTGATAGGAATCTAGAGTTGATCCGCGCTCCGAACACTCCTATGCCCAAACGCCAACCCAGGTATGCTTACTTTCCTCATAGATTGCTCTATTTAAAGCCAGCTTCTCACCTTCCCTCTTGCTAGCTTCCCAATGTGGGATCCCTCCTTCAGCAGAGTTTAATTCTAACACAAACTCTGGCCGTCCCAACTTAGCAAAATAAATATCCCTTTTTGCTTGCGATGGGATTCGAACTCAGGCTCCCCTGTAACTTAATCCACGCCGCTAGCCACTAGGCCACAAGCTCCTCTTATGTCTAAAATCATGCGCAACTAAATATAAGTCTATGGGCCAAAGTCTAAGTTAACTTAAAAATAAATCAAAAAGAAATGCAAGCGCCAAGACTTGAACCTTGGACCCCTTGCTTCCTTGTGTGGCGTCATTCCTTTGTCTCCTATGTGGCGCCATTTGCCACTAGACCACAACTCCTTTTGTGTCGTTTTTCTCCACATTTTATTCTTAAAGCCTACTTACTAACTCCTAGGGTTTTATTCACCTAAAACCAAAATTTTCCTAAAGCCCAAGTTTGATCCCGGGACTTCATACCCCCTAACCTTCCAAAATCACTCACCTAATAGGTCCAACTTGCATTAGTGTCATTCTCTTATTCTCAAAAATTTTAAACCCTCCCTTGGTCAAAAGCCCAATAAGCCCAATTCTACTAGGCCCAAATTCGGGTCGTTACAGATAGGTTATGTCTCTTAAATATAAAGGGTTGTGTCACTTGGTTATTAACCAAGAGTTGTCACTATTCATTGTGACGCATTACATCTCTTGTAACTGAAAGTTATGTTGTTTGGTTATTAACAAAGAGTCATAGTTATTCAAGTAGATATCTATTGAATAATTATATCTATTACTAAAAGATGTGACTATCCATTTGGATAATTACATCTCTATGAAGAAATACGAGAACTCCTATAATATGAGTCAAATTTCATTTCTTTGATATACCAAAAACACATCAAAAGTTGACAAAAAAATTTTATTTCTATTCTCCTCCATCTTATAATATTTTTAGATTGTTATATAAAGAATAAGTGCAGAAGTTCTTTATAGAAATTGACACTCTTGCTGTGCTGCACTCAATGTTCAGTGGATTATTTCCATCAGTGCAAAATGTTGACAGCCATTGGGATTCATTATATCCTCGAGGTTCATTTGCTAGTAACTTTTTTGCACACCAAAATATAGATGGAGACGAATACAACCTTAAAGAAAGTGGCATTAATACACGCCTTGAAGCCTTCATTAATTTCTCATAAATTTATTTTTGTCCCTACAGATCAACAGTTAGAAAGTTTATATTGTCAGACAAATTTAACGAATACAAAAAAAAAAAAAAAGAGTACGTATTAATGAGTTTGGGTAAAAAATTAGAAATAGATCTTTTGAATATGATGAAATGTATGTGTTTACTGCAAAGATCTAGCTCAAAAATAAAATAAATTATAATCATATAATAATTTAAACTTAAAATAGTTAAAGCCTTTTTAATTATTTATTTTTAAGGTAATTATTTACTAAATATATTAAGAATAAAATATATTTATTAATTAAATTAATCAATATATTAGATTAATTTACTATTGGTTAAGCCTTTAAATTTAAAACAGATAAAAACTTGATTATTTATTGATTTAAAAAGTCTTGTTTATTATGATGAAGCATATTCGTACATGATGTTTGATGTATTGTAGTTATACTAGATTATATTTATTTTTTTAAAGAACCTATATTACATTGGTTTAAAAAATGGTGTGTCAGAAGTAATAGAATTTGTTCGAGACGGTTTTGCTATTAATAATAATGTTTAGATATATTCTTTTAGATATTTGGGAATTCTTTTCAAAAAAATTATGAACATGTGTCAATTATCTATGTTGAGTGTGGTTGTTGTGTCCCCTCTTGGTGGGGAGAATCGGGTATTTATATGGCATGATTATTGTTCATGGAATTGACGTTCTAGGTAGGCTCCATGCATGTCGACACATATACTGTCCTAGACTTAACACGTGTTCACTGGTTTTGGTGTCTGCTAGTTCACTTGTCTGGCTTTGTACCCTGTGCTTACGAACACCCAGAGACACACGAACTCGGTTTGCGAGATCACACTCGAGCTCTCCCCACAAGCCCCTCAATGTAGCTACTTGGTGGTACCTAAACTCGGGTCATGGGTCGATAACCCGGGTTATATCCGAGTTTCGGGTTGGCAATCGGATATACTATAACAATATAGTCCCCTCCTAGTGGTTTTAAGAAGAGTTATAAAGTGACACTTCTTAGAGACGGTGTTTTAAATTTTAATGGCTTACCAAACACACATTGGTCCCTAGTGCCTAATGTTTACCTTGCCACGTGTACGAGGGGATTATGCCCATTCAGATCTTACCATTCCTTTGACCTTGTTTATTTGAATGGCAAAAGCATGAGGGCAAAAATTCTTTAAAAGGGGGTTTATGAAGCCCTAAAAATTATTGCTTCAAACACTTTCAACTGCTACATTCGACGAGGAACGTTTTCTTTAAGGTAAAGATTTGTGAATTTTTCTACTTTGGGTATTCTTTCTTCTTCTGTTACAATCATGCCTAGGACTAGGAGAGGTAGTAGTCGCCAGATAATCTGAGTTATCCGCCGTAATGGCGTGCGGCAGGGTTCCGGTCGAGGCTAATTTCTACACCTGTACTACAATGATGGTGGAAATATTTCGAACCCTAGAAGTGTGAAGGATTAAAATTCCCAATTTTGCATATCAATTTTCAGTTCTTGAGGGCTCGCATCGCCTGAGCAACACCAACGACAACAATTTTCTTCTTCCCCTTAACGTAATAGAGGCTGAGTTTCATTTGCCTCTTCCCCATTTCTTCTGTCACCTACTTGAAAATTATGGGATCGCACCTGGCCAGTTGTCTAGGTTCTTCTAGTGGATTGCGATGGCCTATTTCATCGACTGTTGTCACCATGATAAAGTACCATTGTTCACTGTATTCCAAAACCTGTATCAACTGAAGGCCCAAAATCGAGGCAGTTTATCAGGTGTCTACTACTTCACCCCTCGCAAAGATGTGAAATCTATCATTTCCAACAAGTGCTCTGACCTTTGCTTGAATTGGGGGAAGTACATTAGGGTAAAGTGCAAGCTCGTCGATGGTTACAGTTCTCCCACAGAGTGGTCCTTGCCAAGTAAGGACGTGTGTTTAATTCAGCGGGACATTATGACAAGAGAGGGTTAGGTGCAATTTAAGAAGGCTTCGTAAGGGTTGTGTTATAGATTTGGAGGATGTCTTAACCGCGAGGAATATATTTCGATTTTGTCTGGAAAATTGTAGCCCAACAGATGGAAACCAAGTGATGATAATGAAATAGCTGATGCTATTAGGGTGCAGTCTGAGAGGTTCATGTGGCCATATAGGGCCAAAGATGACTTGGGACTGGTTCTGTTGGGATACAAAGAAGAACTAAGAAATTGTTTCTATAGTTATTGTAAAATGAGGCCTTGTTCTTGGTTTTCACTACCTTTTTCACATGTGGAAAGTGGTGCGAACCCTAACTTGCTTACTGCTACTGCTGATCTTAAAATTGTTGGTGTGCGAGCATAGCTCGTGACAGTGAGGACAGTTTGGAGGAGACTACTAGTTTGTCGCGTGAATTCGACGAATATATGGATGTGCGAGCTTCTACGTTGGACATGCACAAGAAGCACAGGACTAATACAAGGGCTGCTAATGTTGTGGTAAGTAGCGAGGAGAAGGATGTAACACCTCTAACTCGTATTCATCGTGGGAAGAGTGTAACATCCTAAATTTTTGGGCCTATGCGTTTAATGGGAGAACAGGTGCAATGTGTTAATTTAACTGTTAGGGGTCTAAATTGGCCTCAGGATGTGGTCAAGGCCTTGGTGAAATTTGTGTTTGGGCACTATAAGGTTTAAAGGGTGGTATCTATGTTTAAAATATCAAAATAGGCTTGTGGCCCAGTGGTCAGTGGTGCCACTTAGGGAGCAAGGAGGTGATGCCACACAAGGGAGTAAAGGGCCCAAATTTAAGTTTTATGAAGCCCAATTCTTTTAATTTAAGTTAGCTAAATTTCGGCATTAGGGTTAGGTAGAGTGGACGGCAACAAGACTCAAAAATAGGAGGATTTATGTGAAAGGGATAATGTAGATATTATAGTTGATAATATGGAAGATAAGGGAGGAAATTTAGGGTTCTATCTGCTGGTCACAGTGAGGGCTGAATTTCAAACTCTGAGGGGGAGGAAACTTTAAATAGTCAGGTGAGGGTTCTCTTTTTTATTTTTCGGCATTTAGGGTTTCCATCTTTTCTTTCTCTTCTTTCTTCTAAAAGCCAAAAACTCCATTATTCTTTTCTCTTCTTTCTTCTAAAAGCTGAAAAACTCCATTATTCTTTTCTCTTCTTTGTTCTAAAAGCCGAAAACTCCATTATTCTTTTCTCTTCTTTCTTCTAAAAGCTGAAAACTCCATTATTCTTTTCTCTTCTTACTTCTAAAAAGCCGAAACCTCATAATCCTTTTTCTATATTTCTTTTGATCCTTGTTAAGGCCGAACCTACCCCCAGTCTGCCGAAATTCTCTTTTCTTCTTCCTGCCGATTTCTTTATTTAAAAACCAAATCTCTATAGATTTCTTCAAATCATCTTCTCTTCCTGATTTTCGCAAAAAGCCGGAATCCTCTGGGAGTAGTCGAATATTCTCTAGTAAGGTGAGTGTCGACTCTTGTTATTCCTTAAGTTCTCTTTTGGTTTTTGGAAGACAAAGCCGAAAAGCTAATGGTTTAATGATTTTATGTATTCTCTTGTTGGGCGACATTCGGGAATTGAAGTAGATCTCTTAGATCTAAAAGCCGGAAACACTAGTCCCTGAATCTCATATCACTTTTCAGGATTTCAAGATAGCGGTGGTGTTGGCTACGGATAGCGTCGACTTAGAAGGTCTCGTTGTAACGGTAATCAGGTGTGTAAATCTCTAACACACTATTAATCCTGTATGTATGTCTATATGTATGTTATGGGCTAACAAAAGCCGGAAAGAGGCTGTATGAACAGTCGGGTTACCCAGAAAGGGTAGTCAAAGGATGCCAGGTATGTAACCATAGAAACTTCTCTATGTGTATCGATGTATGTGAAAGACTGTAATCTCTTAGGTAGTATATTGTTTGATTTTGCATGAATGTATGCATGGGATGGGTTTGATATGGAAAGGGGAAGAGCATGATTGGTCACATGGTGATAGGTGGTAGAAAACCCACGAAATGAAATGTTAGGTCACTTGGTGATCGGTGGTTAAACCACAAATTCAAATGTTAGGTCACATGGTGATTGGTGGTAGAAAACCCACGAAATGAAATGTTAGGTCACTTGGTGATCGGTGGTAGAAAACCACGTTAAAATTCCTGATTGATAAGGAATAGGCAGTACGGCTGTCGTTATGGTGTGTAGCGGATGGAGGGTTGATTGTAAAAATCCCCAAGGTGTGATGGTTGGTACGGGTTGGTGTGTAGAGGATGGAATTCTAGGTTGGGTTGGGCTATGCATCATTTATTATCTATCATGTAATTATGATTGTTGCCATTATGTATGGGCCAGGGCTCATAATGTGTTTGTGGGCCCAAGCCTTTTATGTGTTTTTGGGATTTACACACTGAGTCTTGGTGACTCACCTTATTATTTTCCCTAACTTTTCGGATGAGCAAAGAGATCGTGGACACGGGGAGCTAGGAGACGGACTCGAGGGCCATCAAGTTTTATTTCTTTAAACTATTTTCAGTTTTCTTTAAGTTTTTGGTTTTTATTTCGCGAATATTTATGTAATAAGGCCCCATAGTTTATACTCACCTAAGTAGTTTTTAATATTTGCAACTTAAGAAATTTTGTCAAAAGGTTTAATTATTCAAAATAATAATAATACAAGGTTTTATTTTCAAAAGGTCACCTATTTATTTAAATATTGTCTAATTAACTTACGATTTCCGAAACCAATGAAGCAAAAGTTTTCAATGTACAACCCGTAGCATACCAGATCTGGTCGAAACTCATGGGCCGGGTTTGGGGTGTTACAAAGAGGGTTACAGAGTATTACCGAACAAACGGAATAGTAAATCATTCAATTCATACATCAAAGCAATACATATTCTAATTTCATTCAAATACATTCATAACGTCCATTAATCGAGTCTTCGAGGCCCTAAAAAAATACAATAGAAATAGTCTGGGACTAAATTAGAAACATTTAGAAAGTTTATGAAAAAGTTAGAAAAATTTATACTACAGGGGTCACACGGCCGTATGACTAGGCTGTGTGGTTCACACGGCTGAGACTCATGTCCATATCTCAAGCCGTGTAACATTTGAAATAGGGACACACTACCGTGTCCCAGCCCGTGTCTGTGCTCGTGTAATGCACTGACCTAGGTCACACGGCCAAGCTACACGCCCGGGTGTCAGACCGTGTAACTCTCGAAATGCAACCTTTAAAAACCTACAGAGGGCAAATGGTCGTGTCGCGTGACACACGGCTGAGACACATACCCGTGTCTTAGGCCATGTGGACAAAAAATAGGCCAATTTCAAACTATTCCTTTCACCCAAACCAACCTTGAACCTACAAGCCAAAAGCATATATGAATAAAGCACCAAAACATACTAAATTTTACATAATAAGACCACTTTTAATATGCCATTAAAGCACCTCAAACACAATTCATCAAATTCACCCAAAACATATGCATAATTGATCATTCATTTGGCATTTATATCTAATCTATTTCCATACCGAAACTTACCTCAAATGACCTCAATGAAACATCATCATCACATACCAAGTTTGGTCATAAAACCTTCCATCAACTTGACCAAATAAACATCAACCATTTAGCATCAAAGTACCACAAACATACCAACCACCAAGGTATGAAAATACCATTAATTTCACACTTCAAAACAACATTACGAGTCATAAACATTAACTAAATCTTAAACATAAGTCCACCTATACATGCCATTATAACCATGACCTAAAATGTTAAAATCTACCGATATTACTGCTGGGTAGTGTGATAGATCTCCGGCGAGCTTCCAACCTGATCGAGCTTTCGATAATTTGTAAAGCAAGAGAAAAACAACTACATAAGCAATGAATGCTTAGTCAACTCGTATAAACATTAAACATAACATTCCATTTCAATAATGAACTTTGTAGATTAAATATAAACCTAGACCAGTGCCTCAAGATTTATCAACTACATAACCATCAACTCATAAATGAGTAAGTTTATCAACATCATATATATTTTTCATTCTTAAATAGGATTTTATAAAACAATATACACTATCTTTAACATTTTCATAAAACTATGAATTATTTTGTTTACTTACTTTCTATTCCATTTGCTAAGCATAAACTTAAATAACAACATCAATTCACTAATTGGTGTATTTATTCACATTATAGGTAAGTTATCATATATAAGTACATCTTTCAATTCATCAATCCCTTTTTCTTCATATCTTATTTCAATAATGAACTTACCATTACATTACCTTTTCTTACCCGTTTCATTTGTATAATACCAGACATAAGCATAAACATCAATCATAGTCTCAAGCTTGACATAAGCCTAATCACCATCATCAATACACAAGTTAGTGCATTTATGTATACAACTCATTTGGGGTCAATCACATGATAAACCATTTTATAAGAAAATACACCTTTTGAATCATACCACCTTCTCATGAACATAAGCATATTCTCATTTTTTTTCATTTACTATTTCAATGTATATCATTAATATTAAACATGATATAATGTATCCTTAAGCTTAACATAAACCTAAGCATCATCCACAGTCTCAACTGTTGAATTCATTTATGTTCAGATCAATATTCAATAAATAACAAATTTTTCAATTTCATTATATAGATTACCTTACCGGTATTTTCCATTCAAAGAACAACTTACGGATAAGAGTACATTGACAGTCCAACCAAACACACCAGATGCTCACACGAGCCAATCCCTCTAACACACCAATGCTCATGAGAGCTAATCCAACCAACACACCAATGCTCATAAGAGCTAATCTAACCAACACACGAAACATAGAGTATAACACGAGAGTTCGCAACAAATTCTAAACCTCGGTTTACTCGGGTAATATGAATATTACCTGAGTAAACCGACTCCAACCCCCTATAACACACCAAATCACGACTGTACTCCATCCCACGTTCAATCTAATCCGACCATCAATTTTCAATAATATTTCTCAAAAAATCATTCATTATCATCAATTGTATAAATACTTATTGTATCATGTTATACAATTCAACAATTAATATAGATATTAAAATTTTAAACCATACGAACTTACCTAGCCAAATCGTAGAAATGTCAAAGTATAGGGGCTATTTGGTAATTTTTCATTCTCCTCGATTTTCCACTCGATCTTGATCTAAATTAATAATTTCATTCTATGTGTTAATTTAGACAGTAAAACAATGTATTTTATGCAATTTAGTTATTTTTGAAATTTTTACAAAATTGTCCCTAAAATTTTACTTTTATGCAATTTAGTCTCTGAGCCTAAAACATGCAAATTAACCATTTTTATTGAAATATCCCACTAGTCGAATATTCATGGCATAAAAACAACCCATTTTTTAAATAATTTCACAACAACTACTTCTACTTTTATTTTTATTTTTTTGAGGAAAAACGACTACAAGAGTCGGATCAGAATTTATTCAAATAGCATCACAGATTATAGCATTATGAATTTCTGCGGGATAATCCATATCAAAAAACTAGTAACAAGCATCCACACACATTTTTTTACAAATAAAATCAGACACAGTGTTACAATGTCGACTAGTCCAGACACAAGTAGCAGACCGAAAATTAACATAGGCCTTGAGACTATCCTTAATCCTTTCACCAATTATTGCTAGGTCCTTATTTTGGCCATTTATTTTGTTGACCAACCCTACACAATCCGACTCAACCAGCACATCACCTTTAATATTAAGACGACATGCAATCTTAATGCTTTCATCAAAAGCATGCCATTTAGCCTCCTCAGTCGACAGCTGCCCATCTTTAAAGACTCCACCACTGCCTAAAACAAAACCATCCTCATCCCTAATAATTACCCCATATCCAGTTCTGTTATTGTCAATAGAAGCATCAAAGTTAATTTTAATGTAGTCTTTTGGAGGTTTAATCCATTTTTTTTCCTTCGAGCTGAGTAGATAGTATAGGCATCTTTAAGCGATTATGGATGCGAAATTCTTTACTGAGCATACTGGCCTTACTCCAAATATTTTTTGGCTTCTCTTCCTTGCCATTAAAAACACGATTGTTTCTACTGTTCCAACAGTTCCATAGGATAGTCATAAAGTCTGCCATGGCTTTTTTATCAAGCACTCTCATCATATCTTCAAGCCAATCAATACATCTATCGCACTCTTGGAAATAACACTGCTATCCAAACCTCCTAGCATTAAGGTGGCCCTCGAGCTCGTATAATCTTTAAGAGCATGAACGAGGGTTTCATAATCGACACCACACCTTGGACAATTATAACTAAAGCCATGGTGAATAGAAGCAAGTTTGACGTTGGTAGGCAGAATCTCATTACCCACTCTCCAAGTGAACACGCGAATCTTAGGGAGAGTGTCAAGTCTCCAAACCGCTCTCCAAAAAAACCTATGAGGGCCAAATCCAATTTGCTTTACAAGAAGCCAGGAGTAAGCATGCTTTGAAGTGTAATTTCCTAATGAGTTGTGAAACCACACCATTCTGTCTCTGTGATTCTCATCCCCAATTGGTAAGTTGCAAATTTTCTCCCTAAGATCTTGGCCATAGATTTCCCAGACTCTACACTATTCCATCATCTACTTTCCCTATGCCAAAGATCTCTAACACTGTTTTCATTAGGATATATCATATATGGCTTCATAGCTTCCCCATTTAAGCCCTCCAACCCCCAATTATCAGTATGGATATTAATGTGGTCACCGCATCTGACTTGCCACCCAAAACCACTCTTGAGGACACTAGCTACAGTAGCAATACTTCTCCAAGTAAATGAAGCTCTGTCGACTTTTTTAAAGTTGAAAATATTTCCATTCGGAAAATACTTGGAGCTAAGCACTTGATAACAAAGAGCATCTTTATTGTTAATAAGCCTCTAGACTTGTTTTCCGAGAAGTGCCAAATTAAAAAGATGAAAGTCTCTAAAACCAAGCCTTCCCATACTGTAACACCCCTTACCTGTATTTGACGCTTGAACCAGGTACGAGGCATTACCGAACTTAACTTGCTTTATCATACAACATCGATTCATAAAATTTCCTATCAAATTAAAACTTTTCATTCAAGATCTTAATGTCCTTATTATAGATCTACAAGACCCTAAACTTGTACCCGGGATGATTCGGGACCAAACCTAAAACTTTTTAACACTTAGACAAATTTGACATGAAACAGCGCCACACGCCCGTGTGAAGGGAAGAACACGCCCATGTAGCATATCACATGCCCGTGTTCCACACCCGTGTGGATTCATTTTCCAATTCAAACCTACAGGGGTTTTCACACGACCGAACACATGCCCGTGTCCCTAACACGACCACGACACACCCGTGTCTTAGCCCCTGTGCAAAAACCTTGGCATTCTGTTTATGACGTCATCACCTCAATAAGGTCACACAGCCAAGGCACACGCCCGTGTCCTTAGACCATGTGTCGAATTAAATTCCTAATTTTAGGTGCAAACTTCACACGCCTGGGCACATGCCCGTGTCTTAGGCCGTGTTTCCCATACATCGAGACACACGGTCGTGTCTCTGCCCGTGTGTTTACTACTGAGCATATTAACTTGCCAACCTAGCATGCGTGGGGACACATGGCCAATCAACGCGCCTATGGGGCTGACCGTATGTCACACACGGTGTAGACACACGCCCGTGTATCTATTCGTATGGAAATTTGAAAGGCTATCTACCAAGCCAAATGCCACCTTACAAAGCAACCATACGTATACCAATTCAATTCAACATATATTATGACCATAAGGCACTTCTAAGAACTCAAAATCAAAACATCCACACAATCATGCACTTCATGAATTTCATCATCTTTGAATATATGAACTTGTCAAGTATTGGCCAATTTCTAATGACCATTTACAAAATGAATTGAACAACATTAATAGCCAACATTTTGGCTAACAAATATGACATAACAAAATGACCAAGTCCTATACATGCCATACTCAAAACAAATCTAACTTTGCTATACCAAAAAGAAGTTGATAGTGTGATTTTCGAACTCTGACGTTCCACGAATTCCCAAGCTAGCTTGGCAATACTACAAGGAAAAAGGAAATGAGAGGGGTAAGCATAAAGTTTAGTAAGTTTGCATGAAATAAATAGCAACATAGAGGCCCATAATGTCATCAATCCATTGCATTGAATAAAATACAAAGTCTTAAGCTCATTGCCATAAGTTACTCATGCTTACTCTTACCAATTACATACCATGTCTCATATCGTAAACACTTCTCATGAATTACTCATATGTACCTGTATCACTTCATCACATAGCTTTAGCAATAATCTCATCTCTATTATAAGCTTAGCTATTTACCCATTGATTTCACTTGGAATACTCGAAATTACATATTATCATTATTCACATAAATGCGACACCAATGCCACATCCCAGATGTGGTCTTACATGGGGTCACCTCTAGATGTTGATGCCATATCCCAGATATGGTCTTATACGGGATCTCATATCGATTGTCAATGCCATATCCCAGATATGGTCTTATACGATTCTCATTTTCGATGCCAATGCCATATCCCAGATATGGTCTTATACGGGATCTCAATTTGGTGTCGAGGCCATGTCCCAGACATGGTCTTATATGGGACCTTACCCATTTCAAGTCTTATTGATATTATTCTCTCATTTATTAAAGTTCAACCGGGACTTCAACATCACAATTCTCATCATTTTCTCATTCAACATCATTACTCAAATTCATAGAAATATTATATATCTTCACAATTATCAAACATTTTAAATCATACTAGCATGATGTTGAACTTATTACACACAAACTTACCTCGATTTCAAAATAGGCCAAATTGTCGATATAGTCCAATACCTTGCCCTTTCCTCGGTCATGGTTAATTCTTCGTTCTTCTTGATCTATAATAACAAATTAGCTCATTTAATTGCCACATTAATCAATACATTTCAATAATCATAATTTGGCAAAATTACCATTTTGCCCTTAAACTTTCACAAAATGACGATTTTACCCCTAAGCTCGTAAATCAATTCTAATTGAATTTACTCCTTTTACAAGCCTAGATGAACATTTATTACCCTTATGGAAACCCTCAATACTCATTATTTCACACAATTAGCACATATTTTACAACCATTACAAAAAGGTCCGTTAGGTGCTTTCATGGTAACACATTTCACAGAAGTTGTTTATCTAACAACTAAGACTCATTTTATTCCATAAAAATGCAGCAAACAACTTCAATGCTCACATGGAAAAAATCTAAAATTTCAACCATTTTGCAAAATAGTCCTGTCTTTAGCTAGCTTAGGCTTTAGGGGTTCCAAAAGTACAAATATTATCAAGAAATGACCATCAAAACACTTACTTGTAAGGAGAAAAGCTTGCTGAAAGTTTTGAGCTCTCAAACCCTTATTTTTGCTGCTAATTTTCGGTGGAGAAGAAGAGAAGAAAAGATGATATCTTTTCTTTCTTTATTTTATTTTATTTCTAGACAATTTACCATCTAATCCACCAACTTGATAAATTTTGACATCTTTCTATTCCCTATGGCTGGTCAACCATTACTAGAGGGGTTAATTTGCACTTTAAGGACCTCGAATTAATATTCTATAGCTATTAGACACCTCTAGCATGTAAAATAGAACTTTTGCACTTTATGCGATTTAGTCTTTTTTCGCAATTAAACATGCAATCGCTAAAATTGAAGCACCAAAATTTTCATGCACCTATATAATCATGCTATAACTCATAAAATAACATTAAAATAATTTTTCCAACCTCAGAGTAGTGGTTTCAAAACTACTATTTTGACTAGCCCCTAAATCGGGTTGTTACACATGCCTTTTGGATAACACAATTTCTTCGAAGAGAGCATAGTCCAAAATCTACCCCGACCTTTTTCGGACCACCAAACCCTACTGATCTTTGTTTGCATTTCTTCAATAACACCTTTGGGGGCAAGGAACACTTACATTGCATGTAACACCCCTTACCCGTATCTTGTACCGGAATCGGGCACGAGGCATTACCTGACTCAACTAACTTAGTCATGTAACTTTAAGTTAGCAATTTCATTTCCAAATTTAAAGGTTTTTAATCTTACATCTAACTTCTTTATAATGGGCCTGTAGGGCCCTGTACTAACCACTGGAAAATATCGGACATAAATAGGAAAATTTGACACATTTAGAAATATGGCACCTAAACAGGGGTCACACGCCCGTGGACTAGATGACACGCCCGTGTATCATCTCACACGCCCGTGGTCGACACTGACTTGAATCGCACGACCTAGACACACGCCCATATGGTTGGTGCGTGGTCGACTCTGATTATTTCCCCATGGCCTGGGCACGCCCGTGTGCTTCAACCGTGCGATAATTCAAATTCCAAATTTAAGATGCAGACTTTACACGGCCTTGGGCACACGCCCATAGCTTGATCGTGTGTCACACATGGCCTAGACACACGCCCGTGTGCCTACCCATGTGGACAAGAACAAGGCTATTTGCCAAGCTTTTTGCGCCCTTATAACTTACACTACATGAACCCATTCAACATACTAATAAACATCTTATAATTTCAATATGAACTTCCATAGATAACTTTGTAATTTCATAAATGATAAGGTGAGCCATCAACCATGACAATATACAAAATAGTTATCATAACAAGGGCCAATACATTTTGGCCAAAATGATAAAATATCCTAACTAGTGTAGCCCCTATACATGCCATGTACAAAATCATTAAGTCTAAGTATACCGAGGTGAGCTGATAGTGTGGGCAATCTTCTGAATATCTTCGTATCTCAGCTTGGCTCTTAAACTCTAGAAAACAAGGGAAAAAGAAAAGGGGAAGTAAGCTTTAAGCTTAGTAAGTTTACGTGTAATCAATATAACATCATAACATGTATTAAACAATTACATAGCAATACATACTAAGCAAGAAATAATTTACATTCATGATCCTGCTTACTCATTTTCTCCATTCCCACATTCCAACCATATCACAAGCTTAATGCATACATTCATTAACAGGTTCTCCTACACTTAGCATCATAACGTCACATAATACAACACATCATTATCTCTAATTCCATTACTCATAGTCACATTATTCGGTGGTTTTGCACCTAGCCCACCATCCGTCACCTTTAAAACATTTTAACTAACGATTTAATCCATCACCTTGCCTTTTCCACGATCAAGGTTGATCCCATGCTCTTCTTGATTTGAGTGAGGACAAGTTGCTGAAATTTCAAAGCTTTCAAAACCCTTTTTTGAGTGTAAAAATTGGTGGAAGAAGAAGAGAAGAGAACAAAGATGATAGCCTTCCCTTATTTTATCATATTTTAGTCAATTAGTCACCAACTATCACCAAATTTGACTAAAATTTAATGCTCTTGTCCCCTATACATCCTATCGCTGGTCAACACTCTCAATATGGCCTAATTGCCCTTTAAGAACCTTCAATTTAATATTCTATGGCTATTAGACACCTCTACCTTGAAAAATAGAACTTTTGGACTTTATGCGATTTAGTCCTTTTCCACAATTATGCAATCAATCGTTAAAATTAAGGTACCAAAATTTTCATGCATCCCTATAAACATGTTACGACACATAAAATATTATCAAAATAATTTTCCTCAACCTCGAATTAGTGGTCTCAAAACCATTGTTCTGACTAGCCCCAAAACCGGGCTGTTACATTGCATAAGTTGGTAAAGACTGAAGAATTGCCTTAATGAAGATTTCTTTGCCTCCAAAGGATAACATCCTCTTTGTCCAGCTATTTATTCTATAAGACAAACGATTGTTAATATCCTGAAATGCTAATGATTTTTTCTTACCAATAGAAAGGGGGAGGCCAAGATAATTGTCCAATTTCTCCACCACTTCCATTCTTAATAATTCACTAACACTTTGCCTTTGAAAATTTGAAGTATTTTGACTAAAGAGAACCATGGATTTACTAAAATTAATCTCCTGTCCTGAAAATTAGTAAAATCCTTTAAAATTTTAAGTAAAGCAACAACATCATAGCTTTTATTTTTCACAAAAATAAGGGCATCATCAGCAAAGAAAATATGGTTAATTTTAGGGCCATTGATACTAGCCGTAATACCCCAACTACTTGTACTTTTATCATTTCAATAATTTAGTCCCTAATCAGAAAATTCATCAAAATTACTTAACAAAATAATTTTAAATATCAACCAACATTTCAAATTCATCATTTAATAACTAAAATCACCTAGATTCATCAATGGCAACATTAAATATCTTTAACATTTTCAAAATCAAAAGTACGAGCTAGCTGGACCTAGTTGCAACAATCTCAAAAACATAAAAATTAAAAGAAATAAACCCAAATTTAGGTTACATGCAAAGGAGGACTTTGGTCAAATGCTTAAGCTATCATCCATGGCTTCTTCATTCTTCAATTTCGTCAAAACTCATGAAAAAAAAAAAGATGATAGCCTAATTGTTTTTTCTTTAATATAATTTAATTTATCAAATTACCACTTTAACCTTAGTTAATAATTAAATAAACATCAAATTCAAGCCCATAATTGTCCACTAAATCCTTGAATGGATTAATTACCATTTAATTCCATTTTTCTTTGTTCAATAAGCTATTTAATCACTCACATCAAATAGTGATCAAATTTTACATCTTTTACAATTTAGTCCTTTTGAATTAATTAACTATCGAAATGTTAAAATTTCTTAACGAAACTTTAATACAACCTTAATGACACTTCGTAAATATTTATAAAAATACTTACGGCTCGCTTTATAGAAACGAGGTCCCAATACCTCATTTTTTAAAACCACTTAACTTTAGAGTTTTACCACTTAAACTTAATAAATCGTTTATAAAACATAAATTATCAATAAAAAACCTTCTAAAAACCATATTTGACTCGTAAATATTAAATAATAATATTTACAAACTTACTCATCAGATTTGGTGTCCCTGAAACCACAGTTTCTGACACCACTAAAAAAACGGGTTCTTACAAAGGAAGATAGTGCAAGATTAGGATGTTGGAAAAAGAGGACAGACCATGCTGGGCCTTCTGCTATTGTGGTCGCCGCTTCTATTTCCCCTGTTGCGAGCTCACCCTCTGTCTCTCATGTGAGCTCCCCTGCGGTTATTTATGAAAGTTCATCATTTGATGTTTCTATTAACTCACCCTATACTTATCCTCCTTCTTATCCCCAAACCATGGAATGACCTTTAAATGAAGGTGTTTTTGATACCATCATGGAGGATGGTGTTGCTGGTGCACCTGTAAAATTTGTTGGGATAAGTGGCAAGACTGGCAAACTGTTCCCTTAGCATACACACCTGAGCACAAGGGAGTTCCCTTATATCCCTAACGATGTTACCAACCATTTGATGACCTCTCTGCCAAAAGCAGCTAAAGATCGCATGTGTTCGGTTGGTTCATCTAGTGGTGTGAAGAAACCTTCTCCGCCAGAACTAGCTTTGTCCCTACAAATTCTCCTGGCTGAGGCTAGCATGGTTGGTTTGGTCTGAGAGAAGGCATAAACGGAGCTGAAGTCAACAAGAGGGAGCTTGATGGCTCTTACCAGAATGCTCTATAAGCCCTAGAGAGAGCCCGTGAGCTCCATTACAAGCTAAAAGAAGAAAACCAAGACTTGTGGGAGAGGAAAAAAGATTTAGCTGCATGTTTGGTGGTCGTTGAGACAAGGCAGAAAAGTTGTCTGGGGAGATCGCAGCTAAAAAGATAGAAAAGGAAATTCTGGATGCTACTATGAAGAAGATGGTTGAAGAGCATGATACCACTATAAGCAAGATGGGTGAAGAGCAAAAGGCTGCTATGGCGAGCTTGGAACAGAGGCAAGCTGAAGCTTTGGAAAGTTTTAAAAAGGAAACTCCAAAAACTTTAACAACTTCCTGCCCGAGTTGAAAGTTAATATATTGTTGCATGCTCAAGTTGTTGATGGGCCTTTTGATGCACGCAAGGTTGACCTCAATGCTTTCTGCAATGTCACTGGTGACCAACTGGATTTTGATATCCACTTCCCTTTTAGAGTTGTATAGGATGAGTTCGCATCCGAGTGGAGAAATTCTGAAGATTTTTATTTGGACAAAGATCCAGCTGAAGCTAGCGTTGCCCTTACTAAAGAAGATGATAACAACAAAGCTGACTAAGGAAGTACAAAAGAGAACGAAGCCTCCAGCAACCTTGAAGGGACTAATGATATACCTTAACTTGTATTCTATTGTATTTATGTTTTCAAGTATGGAATGAAAATTTTGAGTTGAAATTTTTTTAAGTAGATTTACTAATGTTATGCCATTATATCCTTTTGTGAACACTATATAACTCATTGCATAACTGTACTGTTAGTAATGAGGAACTGAACTTTGCCAAAAAAAATTTGAACACGCTCTCATAAGCTTTCAATTGACTTATAGTATCCAAATGGTTTTACTTATGCGATCCTTAACCCATTTCAGTTCAAAAGGTCTTAAGTAACTTGGGTTGAGAGCTTAACTCAACTAGCCTTTAAACATTGGCTAAGGCGAAATAAATGTTTTTTTTTTTTGAGTAGTGAGCTTAACTCAGCTAACTCAAATAAATGAAGGTTGTGAGTATAACTCATGTAACCTTTAAAAACCAGCTGAGAGCGTAGGTCTGCAATTTGTCAGCTAGGAGCATAGGTTTGCGAGTTGTTCCGGAGTAGCGAGCTTAACTCAGCTTACTCAAATAAATGAAGGTTGTGAGTATAACTCATTTAACCTTAAAACATCATTTGGGAGCATAGGCCCACAAATAGTTTCAAAGTAGCGAGCTTGACTCAGCCTACTCAAATTAATGAAGGTTATGACTATAACTCATCTATCCTTTAAACATCAACTAAGAGCATAGGATCTCGAGTTATGTTGAAGTTTATCAGCTAGGAGCGTAGGTCTCGAGCTATCAGTTAGGAGCGTAGGTCCATGTGCTGTTTCGCAATAGTAAGCTTGACTAAGCTAACTCAAATAAATGAAGGTTGTGAGTATAACTCATCTAACCTTTAAACATCAGCTAGGAGCATAGGTCTGTGAGCTGTGTTAACAAATAAATAACTTAAGTACAAATATTTTTCAATAACATTTTTTATTAAAGGGTAAGAAATTATACATAGTATTTTTTCAAGTGTCGAGCGTTCCAGGTTCCTAGTAAGACAGTGCCTTCCATTTTGGCCAACTTGTATGCTTCATACCCTATTTTCTACACGATTCTATGAGGTCTCTCCCAATTGGGAGCCATCTTGCCTTGTTGTGATGTAGAGAAACTTACCTTAATATTTCTCAAGATCAGGTCACCGACTTGGAATTGCTTATTCTTAACTCTGGAATTGTAGTACCAAGCCACCTATTGAACGTTCGCTGGATTCCTAACTTTCGCTGCTTCTCTGACTTCATCAATTAGATCAAGGTTAAGTCTCAGGGCCTATTGGGTGGCATCTTCATCAAAATGTATCATTCTATGTGATCATATGCCAATCTAAACAAGAATTACCACTTTTGCGCCATAAACAAGAGAGAATGCAGTCTCCCCTATTGCTGTATAAGTTGAAGTTCGGAGAGCCTACATAATATATGGTAGTTCCTCCAACCAAGCACCCTTGTCCTCGTCCACCTTCTTTTTCAAGGTTGCCAAAATCTTTTTGTTCATTGCCTCGACTTGACCATTTGTTTGTGGCATTTTAACAAAACTTTGAGCTAAGGCGATTTATAGGTCTTTGTAAAGGTTTTTAAATTTTCCCTAAAACTATGTGCCATTATCCGTTATGATTAAGCGTGGTATGCCAAACTTGTACACGATTTATTTCCAAAGGAAAGATTCTATTTGTCTTTCTGTAATGGTCGCTAGAGCTTTAGCTTTGATCCACTTAGCGAAATAGTCTACAACTACCACTATGAACTTGCTCTAGGCTATAACTATTGGGAATGAATCGAGGATGTCAATTGCCCAAGTCGCAAACGGCCAAGGACTGGACACGATTTGTAGAGGCTCTTCTAGTTGTCATTACACCTAAGCATACCTCTGGCAAGAGTCACAAGTTCGCACCAAATGGTGAGCATCTCTCTGTACTATCAGCCAATAATATCCTTGTCTAAAGGCTTTTTGTGCTAGTAACCTTCTGTAAAACCCCTAACCCATCTCCGTCATCGGGTTAGGGTTACAAAGCACTACCATACAATCAAAAATATTTAAACAACATAACATTCAATAATTAAAATATATCATAAACTATTCATTCTCATACATCTCTTCCCTAAATCGAGCCTTGAGGCCCTATAAATAGCTTGGAAGCAATTCGGGACTAATTTGAAACAAAACGGAAAGCTAAGGAAAAGTTGAAAAAATTGACAAACAGGGGTCACACGACTGTGTGGAATCACCCTAGGCCGTGTAACTTTCGAACAGGGACACATGACCATGTCCCAACTAGTGTCCTCACCCGTGCAACTCATTAAGTAGGGTCACACGACCTTGTCACATGCCCGTGTGTCAGGCCGTGTAATTCTTTGAATTGCCCCACACGTGTGTATGCCAGGCTGTGTGTTAGGCCATGTAACTCACTGACTTGAACCCTACACATGACCCTGTTGCCAAGCCGTGTGCCTCACACTGCTGTGTCAGACACCCGTGTCCTAAGCCGTGTGAACCTAAAATTTACCTAAAATCAAGTCATTTCAAAACCATTTCATGCACAAATTTTCAAACCATTTAAGCACACATTTAAGGGATTCAAATGCCATTTAAACTTGCATAAACATACAAATTCAAGCATGCTAAATCACCTGACCAATATGCCCTTCAAAGGCCCCACAATACACCAAAACATCAACTAACAAAACTTCCCATTTTTCTATCCATAAATACCTAATTCAAACACCTACAAAAACATATCACATTTAACCATTTTCTAACCATTCAAAACATACCATAAAGAGCCTTATAAAAATGCATAATAAGGTAATCAAAATGACATAATTTGATAAGGCATCCATTATTTTAAGGTTTCATAGCCATTTGACCCTTTTAACTAATAGAAGTCAATTTTTACACTTTTATGATTTAGTCCTTTTTACTTAATTAACCACTTAAACATCGAAATTACTAAATGAAATTTTAATACGACCCTAATATAATCCCATAAATATAAAATAATAAAAAAATAAATCGCTCGTTAAAATTGTGGTCTCAAAATCACTTTTTCCAATATCACTGAAAATGGCTGTTACAACTCTCCCCCTAAAGGAATTTCCGTCCTCGAAAATCTTACTAGAAAATAGGTTCGGGTATTGTACTTTCATATCTTCCTTCGGTTCTCAGGTAGCTTCTCCGATTCTAGGACATTGCTAGAGAACTTTAACTACAACTATACTTTTATTTCTTAGCTCTTTAACTTCCTAAGCTAAAATTCTTATCAGTTCTTCACTATACGACATATATGGCTAAATTTAAATATCTACAGGTGAAATCAAATGTGAATGGTCTAACCAATACCACCGTAACATTGATACATGAAACACATTATGAATTTTCTCTAACTCTGATGGTAAATCCAACCGATAAGCCACTGGTCCAGCCCTCTTGATGATCTTATACGGTCCGATGAATCGCAGACTAAGCTTCCCTTTTCAGCCAAAACGAAGAACTTTTCTCCCAGGTGATACTTTTAGAATTACCTTGCCACTGACTTGGAATTCTATATCTTTTCTTTTCAAATCCACGTAGGATTTCTGAGGATCAGAAGCAGCTTTCAAATTGTCTCATATTACTTTGACTTTTTCTTCGGTTTCTCTAATCAAATCAACACTGAATAACTTTTTCTCCCTCAGCTTAGTCCAGTATAACAGAGTTTGACATTTTTGACCATATAAAGCTTCATACGGTGCCATTTAAATGTTCGCTTGATAAATGTTATTGTATACAAAATCAACCAATGGAAGAAATTTCTTTCAGTTACCTTCGAACTCTAAAACACAACATCAAAGCATATCTTCAAGTATTTAAAATACTCGCTCAGATTGACCATGTAACACCCCTAACTCGTATCTATCGTTGGAGTAGGGTTACAAGGTATTACCGATCAATACACATCATTTAACATACATAACTCATACATTTACTTGAGGAACAACAAGGATTTGTTGAGGAATAGGTGGGGGTGGAGGTTGTCAAGTAGTCGGATTTGTTTGAACGAACTCCGTGAACCACTCGTTCATTATTTGGAAAAAGGCTTGTTTAGACTCTCCCTCGTGGCTACTCGCTACAAGCCTAGAATCAGATGGCGCTGCCCCTTGAGCGGGAGCGGGGGCATTACTCTCTACATCATCAGCTACAGGTCGTTCAGGATCCATTACTATACAAAAACAAAATCCAAGCTGTTAGGAAGCATCACACTATCACAGAGTATATATGGCATGTATAGCTAGACTCACACACACGCTACATTAGTACTAGAATCGACTAAACCGTAACTCTGAGACCAATAATATGTAATGCCTTTAACCCGTATCCGTTGTCAGAGTAGGGTTACGAGGTATTATCGATCAATACACATCATTTAACATACATAACTCATACATTTATGCATTCGTACTCAAATACCATCTCACAAACACATTGTCCCTTCTAAGGGCCTACGAGGCCTTAAACATGCTATAAAAGTGGTTCGGGACTAAACTGATAACATGTGAAAATTTTGGAAACTTTAAAAAATTTTCAACCATACAAGGGTCACACGCCCATGTAAACAGGCCGTGTGCCTCACATGGCTCCAGACATGCCCGTGTCCCAGGCCGTGTGGAAACAGAGCATACATATTGACTTGGGTCACACTGCCAACCATACGCCCGTGTGCCTTTCGAAGTGGCCACACACGCCTATGTGCCAGGCTATATACTAGGCCATGCCAAACCTTTAGGGTATACTGACTTATGTAACACTGCCAAGTCACACGCCCGTGTGCTAGGCCGTTTGCCAATTGGGGGTATATTGGCTAGTACCACATGGCCAATCACACACCCATGTGTGAGACCATTAGAGCATACTAACTTCAATTCAATTTCAACGCCAGGGGACACACGACCATGTAACATGACCGTGTGTCACACACAGCTGAGACATACGCCCGTGTCTCTGCCCATGTAGACAAAAATAGGCCATTTGCAAGGCCAATTTGCCACCCCAACTTCAATGTACCTACACAAGGCAAAATGGTACCATTTCATCGTACAATTAGGCAGCCAAAATCATCAACCAAATGCATAATTCTGCTATACAAATAAAACCATTTCACTTACTCAAATATATACCAAAACAACATGATCTTTAACCTTAATCCATACAATATATATATACCAGCTTAATATTCACAATCGAAAACCATCCTCAACTCAATCAATTCATTCACTGTAATACATACTATTTAACTACCAATTTGACATATAAGTTCATGCCACAATAAGTCTTTTCTCAAGCTTTCATTCGCCATAATTCAAATAACCCTTTTAAATTCCATAAGGTCTTGGTTACAACCATGCCAAAACAACCCATCTCACAAGGCATTATAAACATCTTACAAAAGTCATTAACAACCATTTCTAATAACCAAACACACATCAATATTAACATTATTTACAAGCCAAATCTCATGGCTATAATCACAACCAAAATACCACATCTAGCCTATACATGCCATATACCATAAATGTATAATTAAAAAGTACCAACTTAGATGTTTGATAGTACGATTATGTTCAAGACGACTCTCGGATCCGAGCTAGCCTTGATTCACTATAAAACATAGAAAAATAACACGATGTAAGCTTCATAGCTTAGTAAGATCGTATGTGAATAACGTATTACATCGAATAAATACAAATCAACCAACTACTTATGACAAAACCATATACACATTAACTACAAACCTTTCTCATGTCTCAAAACATGATCAAATACAAACTCATCGAACTTTCACTATTTAATACTCGAATAGGTTTTGCACATACCTATATCACCTCTACAAACTTCTTTCTCAACCACATCATTCGTTTACCCGTTGAACCATTCAGGATAGAAATCAGATACTCAGGGGTCTCATACGATATGTAACAGCCTGATTTTGGGCCTAGTCAGAACAGTGCTTTCAGGACCACAAATTCAACATAAGAAAATTTATTTTTATTATATTTTTATGGTCTACAATTTTGTGAAAATTTCGTTCGAAAATTTTGACGTTTGGGCACTCTATTTAGTCAAAAGGACTAAATTATAAAAAGTGCAAAAGTTGAGATCTACATTCTAGAGGTGTCCAATCGTTATGAAATTTTATATTGGAGGTCCTTATATGGTAATTAGACCATTTTTAAGTTGGTGGACAAAAATGGACATGGTTAGGCATGTTTCCAAAGTTTTTCATTAAGGGCATTTTGGTCATTTAGTTATTAAAATGAATTAAAAACAAAATTAAAAGCCAATTTTTGTCCATCTTCAACCCCTTGGCTAAAACTTGCATGGAGAAACCATGTCTAGGGTTTTTTAAGCTTTCAAGCTCGATTGTAAGTTCGTTCTAGCCCCGTTTTCAATGAATTTTACGTTTTTAAAATCCTCGTAACAAGATCTATCTATTTCTACCACTAATTTGAGATATGGTTAAAGTATAGGGTTTTGAAACATGATGAATATGTATGTATTTTGATGTTTAATGGTATAAAATGCATGTTTATGGTTAGAGAAATGACTTTTACTAAGTGATTTTCGGTGAAAATACCTAAAAGGACTAATTTGTAAAAGTTATAAAATATGTCATAAAAGTGTGTTTTAATGGAAATTGTGGGCTTTTATAGTTATGAAAATGTTTTGTCTACGCTTAAAGTACAAAGAAATTGAATAAAAATCATTTTACGAGCCTAGGGGAAAAAGTGTAAATATGACAGTTTAGGGGCAAAAATATAATTTTTGCAAATATGATTTTTGGGGTGAGTTGATTATTATAATGATTGAATAAGTTAAATGTTATCTTTTTAGATCAAGAAAAACAAGGTTCAGATCTAGGTCGGGGAAAAACAAGTAATTGACGAATAAGTCATTTTCACCGATTTTACTTTCGAGGTAAGTTTGTGTGTAAATAATGCATCGTTTTTACTTACGTTTTTATGTTTTGATATATTTTATGAGATGTGGCTAAATATTGAACGAAATTGAAAAAGTATCGAAATGTGAGAAATTTCCCGGTTGAACCTTAGGAATAGAATAGGATACAAGTGACATGTCACTAGGGACCTATGTGAAATCTATGTGAAATTATGACTAAGTGAATCGGGTGCTGGTGTTAAGTTCTACTAGTGGCTGGGTATACCGACATGTGTTGTGGATACGACGACGACTTGTGTGAGCAAAGACCGAGTAGTAAAGAATGACCGACGACTTGTGTGGAGCGGACAGTGAAAGTGAATAGCTCGAGAACGAGCCTCTATGTGAAAAGTGATGTGAAGTAGCTTTGGCTACAAGTGTGGAACTTTTGTGCAAACTTCCGGTGTATCCAATAATATTCCGAAGTGTTCAATGGGAAAATGACTAAGTGTAATTGAATGTGATTATGTGATGAACAAGTGCAGGTACATGTGTATATATATTCTTGAGCAATGTGCTGGATATGTGATCGAACTTTGGTAAGGTTGATATGGAGTAAGTGTTACAATGAAGACTTCTAAATCTTTGATTATGACTAGCTATTGGCATGGCTAATTATGGACATACTTTAGTGTTATATGTATGTAAATGAGAATTAATACAAAGAAAACATGATAAAGTAAAATTAGCAATAAACCAGTTTGGACAGCAGTAGTTGTATCAATTTGAAAAATCACCAAAAATAGTGGAAAACAAATTAGAGGTTTAATAATATATGAAATTAAATTTTCACATAAAAGAAACGGTGTAAGCAAAAAAATTTCATATTCTGAGATATTTGAATTTTTGTGAGACAGAGTTAGAATGATTTTGGAATCCCCTGTTCTGACTTGGGAAAAATGTTAAAAATTGTAAAAAAATAATTATGGGTTATAATTTAATACTTAAAATACTTAATGAGTATATTTTTAAAAGAAACAAATGGGAACATCATTCGAATCCCGTACGAGGAGATAATTAATTTTTAGTGAAGAGGGGTCGGAACTATCAGACAGCGGAACAAGTGTGACTTTAATGAATAAACTGTACTTATTGGCTAAACCAAAAATTCTAAAAATTTATGGTAATAAGATATGTGAGTTTAGTTTTAGGAAAAATTAATGGATCTTAATTTGGAGTTCTTTAGCTCAAGATATAAATAGTTTAGTGATTGTGACTCGAGTAGACAGCTTGAGATGAACATAAGTAAATAGTGAAATTTTGTGCAATTATGATTGTATTACCTTGAGAACATATTGTGAGAATTGGTGAAAACATGTTAATAAATTGCTTATTATTTTCATACGGCTTACTAAGCTATATAGCTTACCCCTTCCTTTCCTTTTTCCTATAGTGTCACAGAGGCTAGCTCGAGTTGGAGATCGTCAGAGAGTCTGTCACACTATCAAGCTTTTGACTAGTATCAATGCCTTCAAGTAATTTAAGTCTATGGCATGTATAGGGACTTACTCATTTAGTGTATGTGTTATTATGTTTTAGCCAAATGTATTGGCTTGTAAGGTTAAAGGTTATTGTAGTATGTAGCCATGCTAATTGGCTTATATTGGCTAATTTATTGTAAGTCTATATATATTATTTATATGCCAATGTCTTGTGATGTGAGTTGTGTTTGCATGATACATGATGAGTTGTGGGTTATGGCCTAAATACCTAATGGTTGAATGTGCTAGTAGTCTTGATGTCGAATGGCTAAGTTTGGCTCGATGGTATGGTATGATAATTAGATATAATTATGCATGTATAAGAGTTGTTGAGGATGCATATTGAGTGTGACCTTGTTTTGAAGAAAATTTTTCTAAGTGTTGTGAAAATTTACAAAGTTCTCGGTTTAGTCCCGAACCGCTTCTAAAGCATGTTTTGGGCCTCGTAGGTCTATATTAGGGACTCTATGATTGAATATGAAAAGTTTTAAATTTGGATGAAAATTTGTGACATAGAAATGATCGATTATAGGTGATTAAGTCCAGTAATGCCTCGTACCTATTCCGACAATAGATACGGGTAAGGGGTGTTACATTTAAGTGGTATTAGAGCTAGGTTTAGTCAGTTCTCAGACTAATGTAGCGTATGTGAGAGTCTAGCTATACATGCCATATAACTTGTGATAGTGTGATATCTCCCTATCCTGACGAAATTGTCTTGTTGAGATAGAGATGCCTTCCAACCGAGCTATTTTAACAATACTGAAAGTAGTACTAAGATATTCAAAAATGTGTTTATGATGAGTCGAAACTTGACATGTTATGAATAAAAATTCATGATTTGTTTGTAATGATGTGCAAATTGGAATTGGAATAAGCTGAGAAACATGAAAAAAGGTGAAATGGAATGAAAGTTTATATTGTGATAAGCTGGTATATGTTTGCTTGGTAATCATATGATGTTATGTGCCTAACTTGTTTGATTAAGTGAATGTGATAAGTTATCTTTATTCAAAATTGAAGGAATGTGTGTTTATGTACACTTGTTTGAATAAATGCAACCGGTAAGTTTGACATAAATATGTATGTAAATTTGCCTGAAGTGAATTATATGATTGTGATGATATTATGTTAATGATGGGTGCTAAGCCATATGTGTGTAATCATGAGAGTCGAGTTAGAGGCTTTACGACCTCACCCCCTTACCAATAGAGCTATATGCCATAAGAGTTATGAGATTTATTTTGAATGAGCTCATAAGTGTGAAACTAAAGAGTTCAGTGGTGAAATAATTAGTAATGCATGCAAAGATGAGAATAGTTTGGAAAGTGAAAATAGTTTTGGGAAGAATATAAGATTGTTTTAAAGATTATACAGATTATGCAATGTCACGTATAAAGAAAAAGTTAGTCTTGGTTAATCGACTCAATTAGGTATGATGTTTAAAGTATGTATTTGCTGGAAGTTCTCCCAGATCGATTTTCGTTAGTGAACGGAATAATACGGGGTTCATGATGACAGAATTAGTCAGAGAAATGATATTTGAGTTGTAAAGATGTCTGTGTGTGACAGTTACAGTGACTATCTCTTCTGGACACTCTATGTGTTCGTTCATTCTCAGAGGCATATGTAATTGCTTATTTTCTGATGAAATTCTTATTGTATGAGAATGCTAGTTAACTAAAATGTTAGATGAAAGCCCTATTGGTCTGGTTGGTTTATGATCAGCATTTCTTTGTGTCTTCGGGATTCTATTCTAATACGTTGGAATGAAGTTGATGGTAAAAAAATTTATATGAGACTATTCTTCTATTTCTACTGATTATGGTTTTGTTTTATATATTTGAAAAATATATTATCTCTGTTACAATGGAATTCCAGAGCCAGTAAGCATCGCTTTCTTCTGGTTTTCTCTAAGGAATCATTAAATCTTTATTATTTCTTATGAGTTATGTTCTCGGATTTCTGGCGTGGTATCATATCTTGGATTTCTTTATCTCAGTTTTTCCTATTATTCTTATTTCGTGAACTATCAACTATGGTTTATCTTTAAAGTGTGTTCTCCGGCTTGTGATAATTATGTCTATTATGATTATATTTTTGGTTCGATTCTAGGAACGTGGTGATTCTGGTTTCTAGATTTCTCTAATTTTCATGTAAGGAATTAACATTGGCAAAGGTATAAATGATGGAAGCTCAAGCCCAAATTGTATGATGGTTCTCTTTTCATAGGTAAGTTTGATTAGAGTCAATGCGTTCAGTCAGGATATTTGTCTTCTTGAGCTAATACAGTTGTAAGGATATTTGACTAGCTTGTTTGGGAAATTTCGAAAGATTATGAGTAATAATCGATTTACCTTTGGAAAAACAAGTACGATTACGGATGCTTGATTGGAAAATCTTGATTATTTTGTGAATATTGGTCATGTGATTGATCTTATTCGGTGACGATCCGATTCAGTTAAAGTATAAACTAAAGTGATGTTTTCTATGCGAGTTTAAGAAGCTTATAAATGTGTTAATGAATGGTAACCTGAATGAGTTCAGAGTGAATCGACTTCGATTTTAAATTTTAAGAGGGACCTGATTTCTGTCATTATTATCATTGTTCTAAAATAAAAATTGCTTATAGAAGAATCCAGTGATTATGCAAAAAAAATTTTACGAGGTTCAGTACTAGCTCGTCTGTTAAATTAGAGAGTAACAATATGTACAGTTATTTGAAGTAAATGATTTGGTGTACGGGTATGGAAACCGATATTTCTGATTTTGTGTTCAGATGTTGATTTGTGAAAAGGTTAAAGTCGGATAACAAGAGCATTCATTACTAATACAGTCAGTGATAATATTGGTGTGTTGTGAGATAGAGTTACTATAGATTTCATATCAGGATTATCTTTATTGTTGAAAAAGGATAATGTTTTTTTGATTGTGGTAAATCATTTGTTAAAAGTCCACATCATCATTTTGACATGTACGGATTCTTTATTTTGACAGATCGGTTGAGTATATGTGTTTCTGAGAAAGTAATTCAGACCTTTGTTAATATGCTCCGACACTGTGTGTTAAAGTTCAAAGATGATTAGAATGAGATTTATGAAGTTGATTTGATTCGTGATTTTGAGAAAAGTGAAAGTAATTTGTGAAAGTTGAAAATAGCTTCAGATCGACATGACGGATATGCAAATTGGAAAGTTTAGGATTTTAGATATCAGATCCAAAGACAGAGTGTTTCTGGAAAATACTACCTTGAAGGAGAATCTTCGATGAGTTAGAAGAAACTATGAGTAAGATGCTCTAATCTCTTGTCTGGTAAGATTTTAGGGGACGAAAATCCCTAAATGAGGCTGAGTTGTAACAGCCTGATTTTGGGCCTAGTCGGAACAGTGGTTTCGGGACCACAAATGTAACATCCTGAAATTCGGGATTTTATGTTTTGCATTATTCCATGCGTTGAGCTAGTTAAATGTGTTCATTGTATGTTTATGGGGGCCCTAAGAAGACCTGGGGTTGAGCTGGGCTTTGCGAAAATTTTTGTGTTTAAGCACTTAAGGGGGAGAAGGTAAGTGGCATCAAGACTTAAGGAAGTAAGTGTGCATTTTGCTAGTACAAGAGGAGCTAGTAGCAAGGTGTGAGGCGTCACATGAAGGGGCTTAAGGGGTGGAGTTTGAATCCCACCTATTGCAATTTTTGGATTTAATTTTTGTGCTAATCAAGTGAAAGATGGTAAGATTCGGCCAGGACTCTAAAGAAGGAAATGAAGAATCATTCAAATCCATTTGAATGAGTAATGGAGAGGAGATTGAGGTAATGGAGAGGAGATTGAGGTGATGGAGAGGAGATTGAGGAGGAAATTAGGGAGAAATAAGGGAAAGAGATAAGGGGGAATGTTGGCCGAATTTTTGGGAGTTGCATAGGGAAAGAAATTTGGTCAACTAAGATCTTTTTGGAAAGTGGTATACGATTTTGGTAGGGGGAAAAAAAAAGGGGAGCCGAATTTCTTAAGGTCTTTTTGCAAGTTTTGTGCATGAAAAGTTTTTATTTTTTTTAACATTTTGTACTTTCTTTTCCAATCTTTTCTCTTGCTTGCCAAAACATACAAGTCTTTTTTTTTTTTGTTCATCTCCACCATAGTGTTAGTTGAAATCCTCTGACATTTCTCTTGTCCATCTCTTCTATTTTTTCTCACCGTCTCTTTAATCTTCCTCTTTTTCTTTAATCAATAATACTTGATGGCCGAATCTTCCTTGTTCTTTTCTCTTTAAATAGCCGAACCTTTTAACACTTTATCTTTTCTCCATTTTGCATGTTGGGCACCTTCTTTCTTGGACGAATTGAGTAAGTGGTTCCATTCTCCTCCTTTCATCTTCTCTTCTACATGACCGAATGCTGAACCTTTAATATTTGGCTGTTTTGTTTCATCTCTAGACCGAAACTTCACTTCTCGTACTCTCTTCTTTTTATGACGGCATCTTGTAGATATTTAACCGGAGTTTGCCGATTTACTCTTCTCTGTCGATTTGTGGGTAGTCAAGGAATGGCGATTCTCTGTCGTAGTTCTTTTGATTGATCTTATTGTTTCCATAGGGAAGATGGCATTGTCGTTTTCTTTTCTTTTCTTTCAACTAATATTTTTCTTCATCTACCTTTGTGCTATAGCCAAATCTGCCCGTACTCGACTCTCTTTTGATCAAAGTCGAGTTTCATAAGGAGATTACAAATCCCTTTCTCTGTTTTCTAATTATTGGGGACTTTAAGAATCTGTGGTAAGAGTCGAAACCCCTTGTGTGCCGATCTTACTGTGGTACATTACTTATCGGGATTTTACTCATGGATGCAAAGGATAATCGGTTGAAGGGGATAACACTAAGGGAACCGAAGGAAAGCGGTCCCATAATTTCTATACCCAAGTTCAAACGAAGGGCAGTGTCGGTAGTTCGGGATTTTCCACCAGTTTATGGAAGGGAACCATCTTCTGGTGCGAGTAGGCAAATCGTAGTTGTTCGCAATACTAAGGGTAATCATTTCTTCAGATCGTTTGATTTAGATTTGGATTAAGACACTCTCTTTTGTTAGTTAATCGAGTGTTATGGTGACATAGGTGCCAACGATCAAGAAGGGTTAGTTCTTACCGTAATCAGGTGTGTAACCTCACACCGAAATCCCGTAGACTCGTGATTCACCATCATGTTGGAAAAAAATAGATCGTTGTTGTTTACAAATCTAATAACAGTAACATGGCATGACTCGAGTAACTTGCTTAAACAACATTAATTCTAAGATCTATCAAAATCGATACTAACTTGTTAAATTACTAAAATGCCCTCAATGGGTCGATTTATCGAAATGCCTTAACGGGCCGAATTGCTTAAACGCCCTTAAAAGGTCGATTTACCAAAATGCCCTCGATGGGCCGATTTATTAAACTGCCCATAGTGGGCCGAATTGCCAAAGTGCTTTAATGGGCCGATTCACAGAAATATTTCACTAGTTTAATGGTTGTTATATATTTGGATTTTTTTTATGTATGATGCATCTTTACATACTGCATGGGGTGGGAAAAATTGTATGGAGAACGGTGTAGCCTAGTGGCATAGCCACAATTCGTTTATTATTGTGCTTAATTATGATTTCGGTGCCTTGACTACAAAAATACTATATGATAGCAGCTCGACTGGAAATTGGTGTGAGCGGCGGGGTGGGTTGACTTGATCCCCACAGGTGTGATTGGCTGGTCGGGGGTGTGATGGATGGATGGGTTGGGTTGCATTTATTTCATTTAAATACTGTTATGTAAATGGGCTTAGGCCCAACTTGTTGCTATGCGGGTTCAGGCCCAGTGGATGACGGTAAGGGGATTATACACTGAGTTCTTATAACTCACCCCTTTTTCTTGATCCTTGCAGGTAATGCTCAGTAATGAGGACTTGAGGCCATGGATGACTCGGTGGAGGCCATACTTTAGGAATGATGTTTTCGAACATTAGTAAATTTCTTTTCCACTTTATTTCGTTACTTTTACTATTTTGGGTTTAAAGTTGTAATAAGGCCTCTAGAATTTTTAATTTGCTTTTTGTTTAAACGTGTAACAGCCCGATATTGGGCCTAGTCAGAATAGTGGTTTCGAGACAAACAAATCCGACGTAATAAAATTTATTTTTATTATATTTTTATAATCTACAATTTCACGGAACAATTTCGTGAAAATTTCGTTCGAAAATTTCGACCTTTGGGCACTCAATTTATTCAAAAGGACTAAATTGTAAAAAGTGCAAAACTTGAGTTCTAGAAGCTAGAGGTGTCAAATTGCTATGAAATTCTAAATTGGAGGTCCTTAAATGGTAATTAGACCATTGGTTAATTTTTGGACAAAAATGGACATGAAATAGGTGTAATAGAATATTTTTAAGTTAGGGGCATTTTGGTCATTTAGTAATTAAATGAATTAAAAAATAAAATTAAAATGCCAATTTTGTCCATCTTCTTCATATGGACGAAATTTACCAGGAGAAGACATGGCTAGGGTTTTCTCAACTTTTCAAGCTCATGGTAAGTCCGTTCTAGCCCCGTTTTTCAAGTTATTTACGGTTTTAGAGTCCATATAGCTCGATTTAGCTTATGCTACCAATAATTCATGCTAGGGTTCATCTTTGGAAAATTACCAATAGGTGAAAAGTGTGTATTTTGATGTTTTATGGTGGACTATGAAGCTTGAAATTATGTTAAAGAACTTTTGCAAAACGATTTTAAGTGAAAACGAGTAAAACGACGTAATCGGTAAAAATACCTAATGTTCATAAGTGTATGTTAGAGTAAGAATTTGATGTTTCCATAGAAGGGAAAAATGATCAGCATGTTATAAAACATGAGAATAAGGGCTAAAGTTTAATTTTCGAGTATTGGGGCAAAAGTGTAAATATGTAAAAGTTTAGGGGCAAAATTGTAATTTTTCAAAAGTTGATTTTAAGTCCATTAATTAAATAAGTGAAATATGTTTTTATAGATAAAGGAAAACAAGGTTTGAAACTATAACGAGGGAAAAACGGGTAATTGACGAATAAGTCCTTTTTACAAATTTTACTTTCGAGGTAAGTTTGTATGTAAATAATGCATCGTTTTTACTTACGTTTTCATATTTTGATAAATGGTATGAATTGTGGCTGAATATTTGACGTAATTGACAAAATATCAACAAGTGAAAAATTTCGTAGTTGAACCCTAGGAATAAAAATGGATACGAGTGACACGTTAACTAGAAACCTATGTGAAATCTAAGTGAAATAAGTGATCTGGGTGCTGGTCCGTACGTTCTACCGGTGGCTGAGTTATTCGGCATGTGTTACAGATACTCGAAAGCTTGTGTGAGCAGCACTGAGTAGTTACGTATGGTGACGACTTGTGTGAGCGGACGAGATTGTGATTATGTGAAGCGGTCTTTGGTCTTATAAGTTCTACCAAAGTGACTGGGTAATCCTGCATGTGTTACGGATACCTGACAGCTTGTGTGAGCAGCACTGAGTAGTTATGTATGACCGACATCTTGTGTGAGCAGACTCGCGAATGTGAATAGCTCGAGAACGAGCCTATGTGTGATAAGTAATGTGAAGTAGCTTTGGCTACAAGTGTGGCACTATGTGCAATATTCCGATGTATCCGTTAATATTCTGATGTGTTCCACGAGAAATGACTAAGTGTAAATGATTGTGATTATGTGATGAATAAGTGTAGGTATATGTGCATAAACTTATGAGCAATGTGCTCGATATGTGATAGTACTTTGGTAAGATCGATACAGAGTAAGTGTTATAATGAAAGTTACTATATAGAAAACATGAAAGAGTGAAATTTAGAAATAAAACAGTTTTGGACAGCAGCAGTTATGTGTCTTTGAAAAATCACCAAAAATGGCGGAAATTGAATTAGAATTTGAATATGAAATTAAAGCTTATTGAGTTTATTTTTGCATAAAAGAAACGGTGTGAGCAAAATAATTTTATATTCTGATATATTTAAATTTTGGTGAGATAGAGTCAGAATGATTTTGGAATCCCCTGTTCTAAATTTGGAAATGCATTAAAAATTTTTAAAAAATAATCATGAGATAAATTTTATACCTTTGAATTTATTAATGAGTCTATTTTCAAGAGAAAAAACGGTAACATCATTTGAGTTCTGTACAATGAGATAATTAATTTTTAGTGAAGAAAGGTTGAAACTGTCAGACAACAAAACAGTGGAGACTTTGAAGAATAAACTGTACTAATTGGCTAAACCAAAAATTCTGAAAATTTTATGGTAATAAGATACTTGAGTCTAGTTTCAGGTAAAATTAATGGATCTTAATTTGGAGTTCTGTAGCTCAAGATATAAATAATTTAGTCACTATGACTCGAGTAGACAACTTGAGATGAACATGAATAAAAAGTGGAACTATGTGCAATTATGATTGTATTATCTTGAGAAAATATTGTGAAGATTTATAAAAGTCTATTAATAAATAACTTATTGTTTACATACTTACTTACTAAGCTTTGTAGCTTACTTCCCTTCCTTTCCCATATCTTATAGGGTTGTATGCTAGCTCGAGTTGGAGATCGCTGAAGATGTAATCACACTATCAAGCTATCATTGTGGGATAAAAGTGAGTACAAACCTCTTAAGTTTATGGCATGCATAGGGGACTTAGTCATTTGTATATGTCATAATTGGTTTGGCATAAAATGTTGGCCTTTAATATTTAGTAGTTCACTTTGTACAAGGCCATTGATGTTGGCTAGTGTTATTCAAGTTATATGTTTGTGATGATGCATAATTTGGATGAAATTTTATGACTTACTTTAATACGTTTACAAGTGTATGTGTTCTGGTAATGTCTCGTACCCTGTTTTGTCGTTGAATACGGGTAAGGAGTGTTATAAAACATACTTATTATCTTTCATGAATTGTTTTAAACGGGGATTTTCTGAGATCATAAGCAACGGTTTTCCAAAAATGATTAACAAACGGATTTCATAACAAATATGTACAAATAATTTAAACTTGGATTTTTCTTCGAATTATCGTCATCATGTTCAAAAGTCACGGTCTTAAAGTTCACTAGTTCGCTTTTTGATTCACCAAAACAACCTCTCAAGATTAGTAGTATTTTTATCGAATATTTATAAACCAAACTTGTTTTTCTTAACTTTAACCATATAATGTCAACTTTAGTACAATCATAAGATCTTTAAACATTTTCTTCATGTGACATGCCAGATTCGGTCATACCGCATGGACTGGGTTTTGGGGTGTTACATTTTATGGTATCAGAGTTCGGTTGCAAAACTCGGCTGTGGTTTGGGTTCAAAAGCATTTTCCAAAGCCGTTTGAAATTTAATTTATAAATGCATGCTTTAGAGGAAGTATGGCACCACGGGTATCCGGCATCAAGTCAGTAAGTCTTTGTTTTCATTTTATGATTATTGTGATATGACTATAGTAAGAAAACTCCACAAAATAGAAATACTCTAGAACTTTTAACTTTAGGAGCTGAAACTATAGAGATTGAGACTCTAGGATACGATTTGCGAAAACAACTTCTACACCAATACTCCATAAAACATTGTTTAATAAACATTGAAAAGCATACTGATCCATAAGGCTCTTAATCAGATTAAATCGACCTAACAAACATGAGCGCTAGAGGATATAGACGCGGTAGACGTGGACGCGGTAGAGGCCGAGGTACTAGAGTTGTATTTGAGGCATCGGGACATATGCCGGAAATGGACGCACCAGCTTCTCTAGTGACTGAAACTGGGTCGCATGATCGAGTGAGAGAGGACGACGCTCTGTCCAAGCGATGTTGAGGGTACTGGAAAGGATTGCTGGGGCAAGAACTGGGTCGGCAGTTCGTGGATCAATATCCGAGCGACTTAGACCGAATGGGGCTGAAATTTTTAGGGGTATTTCGGGTGTAGCCCCAAGTGTAGCGGAGTACTGGCGTGAAGCGGTGGAGAGGATTATGGACGATCTGGATTGTACAGCTGAGTAGAAACTGAAAGGAGTTGTGTCATTGCTGAGAGACGAGGTGTATCAGTGGTGGCTTACTGTTCGAGAAGGCACTTACACTGATCGTATTACCTGGGATTTCTTTCAGATAGCATTCCAGGGAAAATATGTCGGGGCTAGCGATGTGGATGCCCGAAGAAAGGAATTCTTGAATCTGGTCCAAGGAAGTAGATCTGTGGCAGTATATGAGGCGAAGTTCCTGCGTCTGAGTCTGTATGCCCGGGTAATAGTGCAGACTGATTATGAATGCTGTGTGCGTTTTGAGGATGGGTTGCGAGATGAGTTATGGGTACTAATAGCCCCACAAAAGGAGAGAAATTTTGCTACACTGGTGGAAAAAGCTAAGATTGCCGAGGAAGTAAAACACTCGGAACGGAAAAATTAAGATAAGGATAGGGCCAGGAACAAAAGAGACTCTGGGTACTCAGGTTCTACAAGAGAGTTTCAAAAAAAGCCCAGGAATGAGGAGCCAGCTCGAGTAGGAGTTTTAGCTACTACCAATCAGTTACAGCCTTGTACGGACTGTGGGGAACTTCACTCGGGTGAGTGCTGGAAGAGAACTGGCGGTTGTTTTAGATATGGATCCAAGGACCACTGATTTAGGGATTGCCCTCGAGAGCCTGTTCAGACTCAGGTAGTTCATCACAGATTTGCGCAGCCAGCTGGGGGCGCTCAGCAGCCGCCGAGAGGCCGTGGGCCAGGTCGAGGTGGAAATTGTATAGGACGAGGTCAGGGTGCACTGGGTAGAGGTACCGGTAATAGGGGTAACACAGAGGCGAGACAGCCAGGATTTGTCTATGTGGTTAGACGTCGAGAGGATGGCGACACACCGGATGTCATAATCGGTATGTTTTTCATATCTGATGTACCTTTTACCACTTTGATAGACATTAGATCCACCCATTCGTATGTTGCATGTGCTGTGTCTAGAACTTTGGATATTAGATTTGAGATTACTGCTAGAGAAACAACTGTGATAAGCCCTTTAGGATAGTCTATGATAGTGAATAAGTTGTTTAGGGATGTGCCCTTAGAAGTTCAGGGGTGGTATTTCTGGCGGATTTGATAGAACTGCCGTTCGGTGAGTTGGATCTTATATTGGGTATGGACTGGTTGGTTAAGCATCGTGCGAATTGGACTGTGCTACGAAGCAGATGGTATTAAGAACTCCTGAGGATAAGGAAGTGATGATGATAGGTGAAAGAAGAAATTATCTGTCTAACATGGTATCTGCTTTAAAGGCGGAAAGATTAGTTCGAATGGGGTGCAAAGCGTTCTTAGCTTTTATCAGTGCTCTGGATGCTAAGGAATTATCGGTGGAGAATGTTAGAACAATGAAAGAGTTTTCAGATAATTTTGCCGAGGAGCTTCTAGGATTACCTCCGGATCGGGAGGTGGAGTTTGGAATTGAGCTGTTGCTAGGAACAGCTTCGGTGTCCATTGCCCCTTACAGAATGGCGCCAAAAGAGCTAGTGGAACTTAATGCTCAGATCCAGGAACTGATGGATCGTGGGTTTATACGGCCAAGTGTGTCGTCGTGGGGAGCACCGATTTTGTTCGTCAAGAAAAATGATGGGTCGATGCGTATGTGCATCGATTATAGGCAACTGAACAAGTATCCGTTATCGAGGATCGATGATCTGTTCCATCAACTGCGATGAGCTTCCGTCTTCTCGAAGATAGACTTGAGATCGGGGTATCATCAGCTAAAGGTCAAGGAGGCGGATATCCATAAGACTACGTTTCGAACCGGATATGGGCATTACGAGTTCTTGGTAATGCCGTTCAGGTTGACTAATGCACCAGCTGCATTTATGGACATGATAAATCGGGTCTTCCAACCCTATTTAGACCGCTTTGTGGTGGTATTCATAGATGACATCTTAGTGTGCTCAAAGACTGAAGAGGAGCATGATTCGCATCTACGGGTTGTGTTGCAGATATTAAGGGAGAAACAGCTGTATGCCAAATTCAATAAGTGTGAATTTTGGCTGAAGGAGGTAATATTTTTGGGGCATGTTGTGTCTGCCGAGGGAATTAGAGTTGATCCTCGAAAGATAGAGGCTGTATTGGATTGGAAGCCTCTGAAGTCAGTGTCAGAAATCTGATGTTTTCTTGGTTTGCTGGGTATTACAGGCGATTCGTTGAGGGGTTTTCATTGATTACTGCACCCTAACTAAGCTGTTGCGTAAGAGAGTACCATTTGTGTGGTCAGACAAGCAGCAGGAGAGCTTTGAGAAATTGAAGAAGATTCTGACAGAAGCACCAGTATTGATTCAACCTGAGGCAAGTAAAGAGTTTATTGTTTATTGTGATGCGTCACACACGGGCTTGGGTTGTGTGCTGATGCAAGAGGGGAAGGTGGTGGCTTATGCATCTCGTCAACTAAGACCACATGAGGTAAACTATCCCACTCATGATTTGGAGTTAGTTGCGGTGGTGTTTGCTCTAAAGATATGGAGACATCATTTATATGGGGAGAAGTCGATTATCTACACCGACCATAAGAGTCTGAAGTATCTCCTTACTCAGAAGGAATTGAATTTAAGGCAACAGAGGTGGATAGAATTGTTAAAAGATTATGACTGCTCAATCAAGTATCACCCAGGTAAAGCTAACGTAGTGGCAGATGCGCTGAGTCGTAAGGTGATATCAGATTTGAGGGCGATGTTTGCTCATCTCAGCCTTTATGAAGATGGTAGCCTGTTAGCTGAACTTCAAGTGAAGCTTGCATGGGTAGGTCAGATTAATGAAAAGTAGTTACTGGATGCAGTGTTGGGTTCTCGACTTCAGCAAATGGAAAGTGGTGAGATAGGGAACTTTGGATTAAATAGTGATGGAGTATTATGTTTTCGTGAAAGAGTTTGTATGCCAAGGGATTTTGAATTAAGACAAATAATTCTGCGGGAGGAGCATAGTAGCCCATATGCTATGCACTCCGGGGGAAACAAAATGTACCGAGACCTCCGTGAGCAGTATTGGTGGCCAGGGTTGAAACGGGAGGTTACCAACTTCGTGAGCAAGTGCTTGAAATGTCAGCAAGTGAAGGCGGAACATCAACTGCCTTCAGGGTTGCTACAACCGGTGGAAATCCCACTATGGAAATGGGAAAGGATAACAACGGATTTTGTTAGTGGGTTACCCTTAACGCCAACTAAGAAAGATTCAATATGAGTGATAATAGATCGGTTAATGAAGACTGCTCATTTCCTACCTGTTCGTACGGACTATTCGTTGTAGAAGTTGGCCAAGTTGTATGTGGCAGAGATTGTGAGGTTGCATGGGGTACCGGTGTCTATCATCTCAGACAGGGATCCTAGGTTTACATCACGATTTTGGAAGGCTCCACATTAGGCTTTGGGTACAAGGCTAGATTTTAGTACAGCGTTCCATCCGCAGACTGATGGTCAGTCAGAGAGAGTAATCCAGATTCTTGAAGACATGTTAAGGGGCTGTGTGATTGACTTCAGGGGTAGTTGGGAAGAATTTCTACCATTGGCAGAGTTTGCTTACAATAACAGCTATCAATCCAGCATCCAGATGGCACCCTACGAGGTGTTGTATGATCGTAGGTGTTGTACTCCTGCTTGCTAGACTGAGCTAGAAGAGCGACAAATTTTGGGTCCAGAGTTGATCTCGGAGATGGAGGAAAAAGTTAAGGTAATTCGAGCTCGGTTAAAAGAAGCCTCGGATAGACAGAAATCATACGCGGATCTAAAGCGTAAGGATATAGAGTTTTCGGTGGGAGCTCAGGTCTTTTTGAAGGTCTCACCTTGGACGAAGACCTTAAGATTTGGGCGAAAGGTCAAGTTGAGCCCTAGGTTCATCGACCATACCGTGTACTGAAGCGTGTTGGGCCAGTGGCTTATCAGCTTGAGTTACCTCCGGAGTTAAGTCATATCCATAATGTATTCCATGTCTCAATGCTAAGGCGTTATCATTTGGATCCGTCTCATGTTGTGCCAGTGGAGGAAATCGAGATAAGACCTGACTTGTCTTTTGAAGAAGAGCCAGTGTAGATTCTAGATCGGGATATTAAGGAGCTGAGAAGGAAATCGTTTCCGTTGGTCAAAGTATTATGGCGTAATCACGGGTCAGAGGAAGCTACATGGGAGCCAGAAGATATGATCAGACAACAGTACCCTCATCTCTTTTAATCAGGTAAATTTCGAGGCTGAAATTTCTTTAAGAGGGGTAGAATTGTAACATCTTGAAATTCAGGAATATATGTTTTGCATTATTCCATGCGTTGATCTAGTTAAATGTGTTCGTTGTATGTTTATGGGGGCCCTAAGAAGACCTAGGGTTGAGCTGGGCCTTGGGAAAATTTTTGCGTTTAAGCACTTAAGGGGGAGAAGGTAAGTGGCGTCAAGACATAAGGAAGTAAGTGTGTATTTTGCTAGCACAAGAGGAGCTAGTAGCAAGGTGGTGAGGCGACGCATGAAGGGGTTTAAGGAGTGGAGTTTGAATCCCACCTATTGCAATTTTTGGATTTAATTTTTGTGCTAATCAAGTGAAAGATGGTAAGATTCGACCAGGACTCTAAAGAAGGAAATGAAGAATCATTCAAATCCATTTGAATGAGTAATAGAAAGGAGATTGAGGTAATGGAGAGGAGATTGAGGTGATGGAGAGGAGATTAAGGAGAAAATTAGGGAGAAATAAGGGAAAGAGAAAAGGGGGAATGTTGGCCGAATTTTTGGGAGTTGCATGGGGAAAAAAATTTGGTCAACTAAGACCTTTTTGGAAAGTGGTATAAAGTTTTGGTAGGAAAAAAAAAAGGGGAGCCGAATTTCTTAAGGTCTTTTTGCAAGTTTTGTGCATGAAAAGTTTTTTTTTTTTTAACATTTTGTACTTTCTTTTCCAATCTTTTCCCTTTCTTGCCAAAACACACAAGTCTTTTTTTTTGTTCACCTCCTCCATAGTGTTAGCCGAAATCCTATGACATTTCTCTTGTCCATCTCTTCTTTTCTTTCTCACTGTATCTTTAATCTTCCTTTTTTTCTTTAATCAATAATACTTGATGGCCGAATTTTCCTTGTTCTTTTCTCTCTACATAGCCAAACCTTTTAACACTTTATCTCTTCTCCATTTTGCGTATTGGGCACCTTCTTTCTTGGCCGAATTGAGTAAGTCGTTTCATTCTCCTCCTTTCATCTTCTCTTTTACATGACCGAATGTTGGACCCTTAATATTCGGCTGTTTTGTTTCATCTCTAGATCGAAACTTCACTTCCCTTACTCTCTTCTTTTTGTGACGGCATCTTGTAGATATTTAACCGGAGTTGGCCGATTTACTCTTCTCTGTCAATTTGTGGGTAGTCAAGGTAAGGCGATTCTCTGTCATAGTTCTTTTGATTGATCTTGTGATTTCCATAAGGGAGATGGCATTGTCGCTTTCCTTTCTTTTCTTTTCAACTAATCTTTTTCTTCATCTACCTTTATGCTATAGCCAAATCTGCCCGTACTAAACTCTCTTTTGATCAAAGTCGAGTTTCATAAGGAGATTACAAATCCCTTTCTCTGTTTTCTAATCGTCGAGGACTTTAAGAATCTGTGGTAAGAGCCGACACCCCTTGTGTACCGATCTCACTGTGGTACATTACTTATTGAGATTTTACTCATGGATGCAAAGGATAATCGATTTAAGGGGATAACGCTAAGGGAACCGAAGGAAAGCGGTCTCATAATTCCTATACCCAAGTTCAAACGAAGGGTAGTGTCGACAGTTCAGGATTTTCCACCAGGTTGTGGAAGGGAACCATCTTCTGGTGCGAGTAGGCAAATCGTAGTTGTTTACGATACTAAGGGTAAGCATTTCTTTAGATCGTTTGACTTAGATTTGGATTAAGACACTCTCTTTTGTTAGTTAATCGAGTGTTATGGTGACATAGGTGTCGACGATCAAGAAGGGTTAGTTCTTACCATAATCAGGTGTGTAATCTCACACCGAAATCCCGTATACACGTGATTCACCATCATGTTGGAAAAAAATAGATCGTTGTTGCTTATAAATCTAATAACCGTAATATGGCATGAATCGAGTAACTTGCTTAAAAGACATTAATTCTAAGATCTGTCAAAATTGGTACTAACTTGTTAAATTACTAAAATTCCTTCAATGGGCCGATTTATCGAAATGCCTTAATGGGCCGATTTATCAAAATGCCTTAATGGGCTGAGTTGCTTAAATGCCTTTAAAGGGTCAATTTACCAAAATGCCCTCGATGGGCCGATTTATTAAACTGCCCATAGTGGGCCGAATTGCCAAAGTGCTTTAATGGGCCGATTCACCGAAATATTTCACTAGTTTAATGGTTGTTATATATTTGGATTTTTTTTTTATGTATGATGCATCTTTACATACTGCATGGGGTGGGAAAAATTGTATGGAGAGCAGTGTAGCCTGGTGGCGTAGCCACAATTCGTTTATTATTGTGCTTAATTATGATTTCGGTGGCTTGACCACAAAAATACTATATGATAGCAGCTCGACTGCAAATTGGTGTGAGCGGCGGGGTGGGTTGACTTGATCCCCACAGGTGTGATTGGCTGGTCGGGGGTGTGATGGATGGATGGGTTGGGTTGCATTTATTTCATTTAAATACTGTTATGTAAATGGGCTTAGGCCCAAGTTGTTGCTATGCGGGTTTAGGCCAGTGGATGACAGTAAGGGGATTATACACTGAATTCTTGTAACTCACCCCTTTTTCTTAATCCTTGCAGGTAATGCTCAGTAATGAGGACTTGGGGCCATGGATGACTCGGTGGAGGCCATACTTTAGGAATGATGTTTTTTAACATTAGTAAATTTCTTTTCTGCTTTATTTCGTTACTTTTACTATTTTGCGTTTAAAGTTGTAATAAGGCCTCTGGTATTTTTAATTTGCTTTATGTTTAAACGTACTTATTATCTTTCATGAATTGTTTTAAACGGGGATTTTCTGAGATCATAAGCAACGGTTTTCCAAAAATTATTAACAAACGTATTTCATAACAAATATGTACAAATAATTTAAACTTGGATTTTTCTTCGAATTATCGTCATCATTTTCAAAAGTCACGGTCTTAAAGTTCACTAGTTCGCTTTTCGATTCACCAAATCAACCTCTCAAGATTAGTAGCATTTTTATCGAATATTTATAAACCAAACTTGTTTTTCATAACTATAACCATATAACATCAACTTTAGTACAATCATAAGATCTTTAAACATTTTCTTCATGTGACATGCCAAATCCGGTAATACCGCATGGGCCGAGTTTTGGGGTGTTACAACAAATTTGACATAATAAAATTTATTTTTATTATATTTTTATGTTCTACTATTTCATGAAACGATTTCATGAAAATTTTGTTCGAAAATTTTGACGTTTGGGCACTCAATTTAGTCAAAAGGACTAAATTGTAAAACATGCTAGAGGTGTCCAATTGTTATGAAATTTTATATTGGAGGTCCTTATATGGTAATTAGACCATTTCTTAAGTTGGTGGACAAAAATGGACATGGTTAGGCATGTTTCCAAAGTTTTTCATTAAGGGCATTTTGGTCATTTAGTTATTAAAATGAATTAAAAGCAAAATTAAAAGCCAATTTTTGTCCATCTTCAACCCCTTGGCTGAAAATTGCATGGAGAAACCATGTCTAGGGTTTTTCAAGCTTCCAAGATTGATTGTAAGTCCGTTCTAGCCCTGTTTTTAATGAATTTTACGTTTTTAAAATCCTCATAACAAGATCTATCTATTTCTACCACTAATTTGAGAAATGGTGAAAGTCTAGGGTTTTGAATCCTGATGAATATGTGTGTATTTTGATGTTTAATGGTAGAAAATGCATGTTTATGATTAGAGAAATGACTTTTACTAAGTGATTTTTGGTGAAAATGCCTAAAAGGACTTATTTGTAAATGTTATAAAATATGTCATAAAAGTGTGTTTTAATGGAAATTGTGGGACGTTATAGTTATGAAAATGGTTCGGCTAGGCTTAAAGTACAAAGAAATTAAACGAAAATCATTTTACGAGCCTAAGGGCAAAAGTGTAAATATGATAAAGTTTAGGGGTAAAGATGTAATTTTTCCAAATATGATTTTTGGGCTGATTTGATTAGTATAATGATTAGATAAGTTAAATATGATGTTTTAGATCAAGAAAAACAAGGTTCAGATCTAGATTGGGGAAAACCAAGTAATTGACGAATAAGTCATTTTCACCGATTTTGCTTTCGAGGTAAGTTTGTATGTGAATAATGCATCGTTTTTACTTACGTTTTTATGTTTTGGTATATTTTATGAGATGTGGCTGAATATTAAACGAAATTGACAAAGTATAGAAATGTGAGAAATTTCTCGGTTGAACCTTAGGAATAGAATAGGATACAAGTGACATGTCACTATGGACCTATGTGAAATTTATGTGAAATTGTCACTAAGTGAATCCGGGTGCTGGTCTTAAGTTCTACCAGTGGCTAGTATATCGTCATGTGTTACGGATACCTGACAGTTTGTGTAAGCAACAGTGAGTAGTAACGAATGACTGACAGCTTGTGTGAGCAGACCCGTGAAAGTGAATATGCACCCAAAGTGCTACCATCATGGCCCGAAGCCAACTCAACGTATCACTTACTGACTTGTCAATAGTATCCAAAACTATTCTTAAGGTTCAACTGGCCTTTCACACTTTTTGTTTCCATCATTGAATGCATCCGTAAAGTCGGTTTCACAATTCATACATTATCCATAATCTCGTTTTAACAATTTATGTAATATTAAAGCATTTTAACATACATTTATAGTGTAATCATCACATACGAACTTACCTCGTATTCAAAATTGACGAATGGGGTCGACTATTCGATAACCTTGCTTTTTCTCCGATCTAAATCCGAATTCTTTCTTTCTAGATCTATATGAATTCAACATTAACTTATTTATTCATCTACTCATTCAATTAATCCAAAAATACACATTTGGGTATTTTTACACATTAGCCCATAAACTTTCACATTTAATCAATTTAGTTCATATTTCACAAATATACAAAATTCACACAATTCAACAAAACCCATGCTTGGCCGAATTATATATAGGTCCCTAGCAGTCCAAAACTTTCATTTATTTCACATTTCAACCACACAATTTGCACATTTCACAATTTAATCCCTATTATGCATTTTCATCAAAAATCACTTAACAAAATATGTAAAACTATCATCAAACTTTCATATTTCAACATTAAACATCAAAGAACACATAGATTCAACAATGGCAACTCTCAAAATCTTTAACAGTTTCGAAATTAAAAGGTACAGGCTAGCTAGATTGAGCTGCAACGATTACAAAAACATAAAAATCATTAAAAACGGGACAAAAATCACTTACTAATTGCACATATGAGGTTGGTCAATCGAAAAGGAATGAAAATGGCTTCTCAAGCCCTAGAATCGATTGAAGATGAAGACTAAAAAGATGATATTTGTTTTTATTTCATTTAATTAGTCTTTAATAATTAATTTACTAATATAACCTTTAAAAATCTTAATAATTTCCATAAAACCAAGGTCGTAATTGTCCACTAACTCATTAATGGTCTAATTACCTCTTAAGGACCTACACTTTAAAGTTTTATAGCCATTAAACACCTTTAGCTGTTAGAACTCAAGCTTTACACTTTACGCGATTTAATCCTTTTTATCGAATTGACCAACCAAATGATAAAATTTCTCCACGAAATTTTCACACATATACTAAATAATGCTGTAAACATTAAAATAATAATGAAATAAATACTTTGACTTTGAAATTGTAGTCCCAAAAATACTATTCTAATTTGACCAAAAACGGGCTGTTACAGACCATCGATCTGTGAATTAAACACTGTACTGAAATGTAGTTGAGTGCCTAAAGCTTCATGTAATTTACTCCAGAATCGAGAAGTAAATCGTGGATCCCTATCAGAGATAATAGAAAATGACACAACATGTATTCTAACAATCTCAGAAACATACAATTCTGCCAATTTCTCAAGTGAATAATCTATATGCACTGGAATGAAATGTACCGATTTTGTCATACGATCAACAGTGACCCATACAAAATCTTTCTTTCTCAGAGATAAAGGCAACCCAGATAAAAAATCCATTGTAATACGTTCCCACTGGAATCATCACAAGTTGTAACAAACCAAAAGGTACCTAATGCTCGGCTTTAACTTACTGATAAATCAAATATTTTGATATAAATTCTGAAATCTCTCGTTTCATACCTGGCCACCAGTACAACTATTTCAAATCACCATACATTTTATTACTAACAGGATGTATCGACAAGCTACTTCTATAAGCTTCTTGTAAAATCTTCTGAATAACATCAGAATTTCTCGAAATAGAAATCATGTTTCTAAAGTACAAACTATCGTCTGAACCAATATGAAAGTTCGAATAAGGTGTCGACTCAATCTGTTCCCATTTTGCGATCATTTTAGCGTCACTTTTCTGAGCCTCACAAATCTATTGCAAAAATGTCAGTCTAGTTTTTAATTCAGCTAAAATAGAACCATCATCAATCAACGCCAACCTTGTGTTCAAAGCTCACAAAGCAAACAAAGATTTTCCACTTAGAGCATCAGCAATGACATTAGCTCTTCCTGGGTGATAATCAATGATCAAATCATAATCTTTTAGCAGTTTAAGCCATCTACATTGTCTCAAATTCAAATCTTTCTGTGACATCAAATATTTCAGGCTTTTGTGATCCATGAAGATATGACATTTTTCTCCTTACAAATAGTGTTGCCAGATCTTTAAAGCAAACACAATAGCTGCAAGCTCTAAATCATGAGTCAGATAATTATTTTTGTGTGTTTTCAACTACCACGACACATAAGCTACCACTTTGCCTTCTTGCATTAAAACACAACCTAAACTATTCAATGAAGCATCGTGGTAGTTGGCATTTAAAAATGGTTTTTTTCACAAGGAATTTGTAAAACCATTCAATAATTTTTTTTTCACACAAAGTCTGTAAAATGATTCTTAAATGCTGGGCATGCTTTGTTTCATATCGAGAATAAATCAAAATTTCAACAATGAACATGACAAATCTATCTAAATACAGCCTGTAACAGCCTAATTTAGGGGTTAGTCGGAACAGTGATCTTGGCATCACTAATCTGAGATTAGAGAAATTTATTTTTATGTCATTTAATGAGTCAGAGCATGATGATATATGTACATGAGAATTTTGGTACTTTAATTTTAGCGATTTCATGTTTAATTGCAAAAAATGACTAAATTGCATAAAGTACAAAAGTTCCATTCTATAAGCTAAAGGTACCAAATAGCCATAGATTGATAATTGGAGGTCTTTAAAAGGCAATTAGACCCCCAATATGTGCTTGGCCAGCCATGGACTAGCATAGGAGACAAGAATTGACCAAGTTGGTCAAAGTTGGTAGTGTTTGGTGGGCTAAATTGTTAGTTTAATATTAGAATAAAGAAAAGATGATGTCCATCTTTTTGCTGATCCTTCTCCACCAAAAATAGCAAGCAAATAGGGGTTTTTGAAAGCTCAAAATATCAGCAAGCTCTTATCCATACAAGTAAGTGTTCTAGTGATCTTTTCTTGAAAATAGTTGTACTTTAGGGACCCCTAAAGCTTAAGCTTTCAAATGAGGGGACTATTGTACAATATGGTAAAAAGTTTAGAGTTTTTCCATGAGAGCTATCTTATTTATTTGTTACATTTTTATGGAAGAAATTGAGTCTTAGTTGTTAGATGAACAACTTTGGTGAAAGGTGTTGTCTTGAAAATACCAAATTGGACCTTGATGAAAAGGTTACAAATTTGTAGTAATTATGTGAAATGTTGAGTTTTGATGATAGCTATAAGAGTATTAAATGTTCACCTAGGCTTGTTGAAGGTAGAAATGTGATTAGAATTAATTTTCGAGCCTAGGGGCAAAATGTTCATTTTGCCAAAGTATAGGGGCAAAATAGTAATTTTTCCTAAGTATGATTATTGAAATGCTTTCATTAATGTGGTGATTAAAATGAGCTACATTACTATTATAGAGAAAGAAGAACTGAGAATCCACCTCGATCGGGGAAAGAACAAGGTCTCAGACTAGACCGACGAGTTGGCTCATTTTGAAATCGAGGTAAGTTTGTATGTGATTAATGCAACATTCATGTTAGCATAATTGAGAATGCTTGGTATCATATTAATGCATGATACTCTAATAAATTGAGTGATTGATGTTGAATATGATGTTGAAGTCCTAGTGGATTGTAATGAATATGAAAATGCTATCATCGAGATATGAAATAGATAAGGTCCCGTATAAGACCATGTCTAGGACACGGCCTTAGCACCGAGTTGAGATCTCGTATAAGATCATATCCAGGATATGGCTTTTGTAATGAATATGAAAATCATATAAGACCATATCCGGGATATGGCATCGATATTAAATTTGAAAATCCATATGAGACCATATCCAGGATATGGCATTGGCATCTAGAAGTTGTCGAAACCATTTTTTTGTTTGGAAAACGGGATTGACTTTTAAACGAAAATTGAGTCGCCACTAATCTTATTTTTTTGAGGTGTGATCGGGTCACCTTTGAGATTGATCATTAAAACATTTTGATTTATTAAAACGATGACTTTTGGTCTATGAAATTCAAGAAAAATTAGTTCGGGAGTCGGTTACGCACGAGGAAGGATTAGCACCCTCATAACGCCCAAAATTGGTATTGAATTGATTGATTAATGTCTTAAAGTCAAAATTTTAAAAAAAATTTAAAATACGATCCTCTTTGTTTTTGAAAACTTGAATGAATTAAACTAGATGCCGAGACCCGCTTATTTCGAAGGAATAAAATATCATAACCAGTGAGTTAGGATATAACATTTTGAATCCTCGAAACCAAGCTTGTCTTTATTTAAAAATCGTAGATTTAAACTTAAGAAGGATATTCGGTTATTTGGGTTGAATGAAAAATTGGAACCCAGTATGTAACATCCGGGATTTGGAGGTCAGGCATTTTATCTTGTGTTTTTGTGCTCTTGTGTGTTGCATGACTATCTGAGTATGTTTGGGGGTTCGGGAAACCTTGGGGTAAGGTAGGAACCTTATTGAAAATTTTGGGTTCTAAGCTTTTAGGGAAGAGCTAGGGGAGCTAGGCCTTAAGGGATTAAATATGGTGTTTGATGACACAGCAAGTGGAGTGGTGGAGTGGCAGGGTGACGCCTAGGAGCAAGGAGGGTGACGCTACAAAGAGGGAGTTCAAGGGGGATGGGAGTTCGAGCTGCAAGGGTAGCATTTTGGAGCTCATTTTTGCACATGGAGAGTGAAGAGGTGGTTTCGGCTAGGACACTTGAGTGTAGGAGGTTTGAAATGGTCAAATATTTTGAATGTATGGTGGAGAGCTAAGCATGAGGTTTGAATCATTCAAACTCATTTGAATGAATGATGTAGAGGGAAGGGGTGTTGGCTAGGTGAGTGTTAGCTGAATTCTTGAGTGGCATAGGGGAGTGGAAGTATTTGGTTTTGAGCTTAAGGGGAGGGTGCCGAAATTTGGTGCTAATGTGAGTGGTCATTTTTTTCGGCATTGAGTTGTGCTTTTCATCTCTTGTTTTGGTAGTGTTCTCATTTCTCTCTGGTGCCGAAATCACATAGCTTGGCAATTCTTTTCCTCTTTTTGATTCTTAGCTGAAAGTTAGAGGACCAATAGGGTCATTTGATTCATCTTCTCTTCTCATCCTCAAAAGCCGAAAGTGAGAACCCTTTGATGCATTTTCGTTCATCTTCTCTTTTCTCTTCTCTAAAGCTGAAACCTCTATCATTATTCATCTTTAATCTCTTTTTCTTCTAAAAGCCGTATAACCCTTCTATCTCTTTGAACCTTGGCCGAATCTCTCATTCATCCTCACTTCTCTCTTTTCATTCTATTCTTCTTTTCCCTCTTCTATCTCGTGTGTTCGTTCAGCCTCATTTCTTAGCCGAATTTGTCAGAGCCGAATATCTAAGGGTGGTAAGGATCTCTTCTCTGTTACATTTTCTTTCTTCTTTTTCATTGGTTTGTCGAAACCAAGAATCTAACACTATTTAGGGGTGTGGCCGAATCTATGTAAGGCCTTAATTTCGTGCCTTTCATTTGTAGCCAGCGTTAAGGGAGGAGGATCTTTCGGGATTCGGTTGAGCAAGGGAGTTCAATAACCTTTAGATTCAAGCAAATAGTTTCGGGATTCTGTTGACTTTATCAGATAAAGGGAGGGGGTGGACACGTAGTCCCTATCCCTAAGTTCAAGAAGCAGTCAGTTTCAGCAGTGCGGGATTGGCCACCGGGGTGTGGGCGAGCATCGGAAAAAGATAAGCAGATCACTGTAGTCTCTTTGAGTGAGGACGTTAGGGAGATCGATAATCTAGTGTTTCAGGTTCTCAGCTGTGTAATTATCACATTGTTTCCTTAGTTGTTGTAAATAAATATATGTATTATATGTGGTAAGCAAAATAGTGGCTGTGGTGGTGTTATTGCCTACAATGGGTAATCCGGTAACCAGGTTAGTATACTGCCTACATCGAAGTTATGGATAAATGATTGTTTATGCATGTAATCATGTTGTATATGTATACGTGGGTGTGTTTATAGTCTATTATATTACCATTTCATCATATTATGCTACATGTGCATGGGGTTCGGGTATTATGATTAAAGGGGAAGTGTGTATATTTTAATATACGTGGGTGACCCTGTCACGATTGATGATGGCTGTGAGCCTCATCGTGGGTTAAGGATGATCTTGAGTCTCATTGTGGATATCTGTGATTTAATCACGCGGATCAATGGCTAGACCACTAAGTGGACTTTGAGTGGTGTGTCCGTCGGCGTAGATCGCCAAAGAGGTGTGTAGCGGATGGAGGGTCGATTTAGTAATCCCCAGGTGTGTATTGGATGGATGTACGGGTGGGGTGTAGCAGATGGATACTAGGTTGGGTGGGCTATCATATTGCATTTCTGTTTTGCTCATGGTATGCTGGTTGATGTGGTTGAGGGGCCAAGCCCATTAGTGGAGGCTGTGAGTATGATTGCACACTGAGTCGGTTTGACTCACCCTATCTTTTCTAAAAGAAAACAATGCAGGTGACACATGATCCGATAGACCGGGCTGGAGGGGATTCGAGGTGGCCATGCAGGAGCTGTTTTCGTAAATTTTTATTTTAAACTGCTAGTTTTTCTTTGGGACATTTCATTTCTGTAATAAGGCCACTCTAAACATTTCGAGATTTTATGGTTTAAGTTAGATTTACTGCTTAATAATTTTTAAATGTGACATTAAAACATTTTCGACACGGAGACATCAAATGAGTTTCAAGTACCTAAAAGCAAACATTTTCTCACAAAACTGGTACAAACAACGAATCAAATTTTATACAACTTGGACACCTGTTTTATTTTTTTCGGTAAATTACTAATTCTTAATGACAACCCTTGAAGAAGATAGTTTCTCAAATATAAAGTCTAATCCCATCTTCAAAATAACAACTCGTTTTCACCTCTTTTCCCGTAACATTCCGAATTCGGCCGTGGTGTTTTGGGCCAGGTTTGGGGTGTTACACAGTAAGTTAGGGCACAATTTCTCGAAATTCCCAAATACTGAATATTGTCTTTATTTTGAAAATCTTTTGAGTAATCAAAATGTATTTTATTTGATTTGGTTGGGATAAAAAAACCAACTAAAATTGGCCTATATAACCTAGAATTTGCATCATTATTTGATAATAAGACATAGTGTCAAGCATAGAATTATAATACATGGCAATAATAACATACAAAGGAACAAAATCATATAAAAAAACCAAGAACCCAAATTAATACACATACGATGGTAATACAACATATACTTTACAAATATCAACATTAACATTCAAAATCCATAAATTAAAAGACTATTTTTTTAAAAAAGAATACCAAACAAATTGACATAATTCAAATTTGACAAATATATAAAAAACGAATAACACACAGGAAAAACCATTTGCAACCAATATTATTCAAATTATAAGTTATATATTCATAAGTTTGGAAATTACATATAAAAAAGCAAATCAAAATAAACCGTATACAAAATCGTAAATAGAAATAATATAAGAAATATACATGCAATAAAACTAATTATAAGTAATTTATGCATGATGAAAATCTTGAAATGAACAAAAATATGAACAAGATTGAAGCTTTAAAAAGATATAAGTTATTTAACTAGATTTATGAGAAAAAAATACACATAGAGATAGATTTAAAGTAATATATATATACATATTGAAGAAAAATTTTAATGCAAACCTATATACATTTATATGAATAAATAATATTTAAAATAGGCAAGAGATAATTTTAAATGAGGCATTTCAAAGACATGATATATGTACAAACAATTTTAAATGAAGATATATGGATATATAAATATATACACAAAATAATGAAACGAAAACAATTTTGGTAAAATTTTATATGCAAACATTTATATATGTAACATAATAATGTAAAAAATATTTATATTCGATATTATATCTATTTCAAATCATACAAGTGCCTAAAAGAGAAATGAAAAAACCAGAAGAAATCAATTTATTAAAAATAATTTATTAAAATTAATAAGATAATTCAAAATAATTTATTAAAAACCAGAAGAAATCAATGAATTTAAAGCAATAAAAGAATAGAAAAAACTCAATTGAATAGAAGATAAAATTTAAAAAGTTAATTTATAAATAAATAAAATTATTTAACCAAATCAAGGATCAAACTCAAAAACGCACAAATGATCAAGGGCTAAACCAGCAAATATTTCCATAGTTCAAAACGCAGCGCATAGACTAGACCAAATTGAAATGATGCACAAATTATAGAGATTAATTAAGAAATAAAAGAAATATATAATGGAACTAATCGAAAGATGGCACGATAGAGAGGGACTAAATGCACAAATATACCCTCGGAGACCAAAACACGCGGATCTCAGCCGCATATAGATCGGGTCATCGGGTCATTCCACATGGCGTCGTTTTAAGGCTATTGAAATAAGCCCAAAAGACGTCGTTTCCTTAATGGACTAAAACCAAATTAAAAAAAAATCAAACATCCTTCTGAACTAAACCCTAGCCCCCTTTCATTTTTGTTTTTAGCCGCAGTCTAAACCCTCTCTCTTAGCCGCATCTGAAAGAGCATCCGACCACCATAGCGCCGCAACAATCAGCGATAAGTGGCAGATTCAGGCCATTTGAACGATCCCTTTTAAACCAGTCTCGAATGTTTCGACATTCCGAGCCTCTACAACCCTCTTTACTTCGATTTCGATGAAGAAAGCAGTCTGATGGTTCGTTTTACAAAGGTAAATTCTTTCCTTCTTTAATTTACATATGAACAGAAACATGCAGGAAGAGAAAGAAAGGAAAATATGAAAGCGAAAAGATTTTTAAAAATCACCTTTCAATATTTTTTTTTTTTTTTGCTTTTCATTTAGTATTTCTTGCGTATCAGTCTGTATGTGTGTAAAAATTCAATGTACAATATTCGGCTTTTTATAGCAAAAAAAAGAAGAAAGAAATAAACGTTTTTTTCTACTGTATTCTCGATTTTCTGCTCTTCTCTATTTCTGTTACAGGTAAGCTATGGAGGAGGCCGTTGCTGGCACGCATGTGCGTGATGCTACTGGCGTGGATGCACGCGGGGCGTGCGTGGGAGAAGGCTGCAGCGCTGGAGGGTTCCAGAAACCTCTAGGGTTTCTGGAAAGCGCTGACAATATTGGGCCATTCGGATCCTGTAAATTTGGGCCCGGTTCGGTTTGTAAATTTGGGCTCGGGTCAGGCCATCTATAAATTTTATTTTGGTTACTGGACTGTTTCAAGTTATTGGGCCTGTAATTTTGTATTCGGACTGTTGTTATTGAACTATTATTTTATTAGATTTTTTATTATGCTTTTTTTTGTTTTGGTTTTTTTTAATGGGTTAATAGGCTGGTTGATTGGGCCCGGGTGAAATAGGCCCATTACAGAAGCGACTCAATGTAAGACCACCTCAGGGATGTGGCATTGGCTTTGTACCTACAAGAATGACGATGGATATGCATCTTTGACTATCCTTAGCGATTAAGGGGATAAGTAGATGAGTATAGAAGTAGAAATGAGAATTTTACTAAAGTCATGTGATTGAGAGAAAACAGGTACTCGTGAATGAGTCATGAAGAAATGATTACGAGGTGTGACACGGTATGTGCTAAATAAGGGAAATTGTAAGTAAGTATGGTAAGGAGCCTATGACTTGTGTATGGTTAGTTAATGCCATGGATGTATTATATTATGAGCTTATTATTGCTATTTATTTCCATGCAAACTTACTAAGCTTTATGCTTACCCATTTCATTTCCTTTTTTTCTTGTAGTATTGCCAAGATAACTCAAGGAACGTGGATCGTTGGAGCTCGGAAATTACACTATCTACATCACTTTGGTATAACAATTTAGACTTATTTTGAGTATGGCATGTATAGGACTTAGGTATTTTGTTAAGTTGTAATTGTTAGTCAAAGTGTTGGCTAGGTAAGTTGTAAAAGTCATTTTGTAAATGGCCTTATGAGTTAGGCAAATTCTTGGCAAGCTCTATTGCTTAATGAAGTATATGTCCCTTTGTATATCTTGATTTTTGAGCTCCTAGAGATACTTTTTTGATTACCTTTTATGTTGGAATGAGTTCTTAGATGTGCCATTGGGATAGGAGTTGTATTGTTTTGAATTGGAATATGTATGAGTGTAACGTAGGGTGGCAAGGGCTTGGTATATATATCCTACTAAATCTCCACCCGGGTAAACACAATGGCGTGTGTCTAGACCGTGTGGAAGGCATGGCTAGCACATGGGTGTATGCCCCGGACGCGTGAAGTCTGTACCTTGCACTTGGGATTTAAATCGTCACACGACGGAAGCACACGGACGTGTGCATAGGCCGTGTGGATAAGTCAGAACGACAAGGTTTGGCACACGGACCAGGGACATGGGCGTGTCTAGACCGTGTGTTTTGGTCAGGATCGACCATGGGCAGAAGACACGGGCATGTCTTAGGGGCACACAGGCGTGTCCCCAGACCAAAACGGGCATGTGGCCCCTGTTTTGAGGAAAAGTCTCCCACGCTCATGAAAGTTCCCGGATTGATTCCGAAACCTCTCGGAGGTATGCATAGGGTCTCATGGGCCAAGTTTTAGCAAAGGTTGGGTTTAATCAAAATTTTGATAACCCTATTTGAGACGTTTAAGTAAAGTTAGTTAGGTAATACCTGTAAGAGGTGTTACACAGCCTGAATATTTTGTTTATCAAATCCATAAACACAGTAGGTGCATTAGTTAAACCAAATGGCATAACAAGAAATTCATAATGTCTGTACCTGATTCTGAAAGCAGTCTTCGAAACATCCAAGTCTTTAGCCCGTAACTGATAATACCCAGAACGAAGCCTGATCTTTGAAAATACTGTCGCACCTTTTAGCTAATCAAACAAATCATCAATACGTGGCAAAGGATACTTGTTCTTGATCATGACTTTATTGAGCTGTCGGCAATCGATGCATAACCGCATTGACCCATCCTTTTTCTTAACAAATAATACAGGAGCACCCCAAGGAGAAAAGCTAGGCCGAATAAAACCTCTGTCTGTCAACTCTTGTAACTGTGCTTTTAATTCTTTCAATTCTTTAGATGTCATTCTATACATAACTATTGATATCAGAGATGTTCCTGGTACTAACTCAATAGCAAATTCAACTTCTCTGACTGGTAGTAACCTTGGTAACTCTTTTGGAAACACATTTGGGAATTCACAAACAGTCAAAACCGACTCTAATTTCACTTATGAAACTCTAGAATCAAACATGTAAGCTAGATACACTTTACAGCCTTTCTAACATATTTCTGTGTCGTCATAGATGAGATTACATTAGATGTCCATCCAATCGATCTGATTCAACTCAGACCCTTTCACCGTTCTGACACTTTAACAGAATATGCTTTCATCTATAGTTTCCAACAACATCATGCAGAGTTAACCAGTCCATACCCAGAATCACACCAAATTCGTCAAATGGAAACAATATCAAATTAGTTAAAAAGTTGCAATCCCGAATAATCATAGGACAGTTGTTACAAACTTTATCAACTAACACATACTGACCTAAAGATTCGTTACTTTAACCACAAATTCAGTAAACTCAATATGTGTTTTCTTATTCGACACTAAAGTTGTGCATTCATATGAGTGCGTTGATCCCTAGGTCAATCAAAGAATTAACATTAGAATCAAAGATAGAAAATGCTCCAGTGATCACATCAGGTGTTGAATCTTCCTCTTGAGCAAGAACCAAATAAGCCCTAGCTGGTGCTTGAGGCCTCAGATCTAACAGCTAAATCTTTCATTCCACACCGACTGCTATCCGCATTACCGCTATTTTTGGGCTGTCTCCCTGTCGAAGCCGTATAACTCGAATGAGTATTCTGAGCTTTCTCTTTATCTAATCTTTCAGGGCAATATATGAGAAAATGATCATAAGAACTGCATTTGAAGCATGATCCGTCTTTCAATCTTCATTCTCTAAATTCTCATCTATTGCATTACTGACATTCAGGTTTGTTATTTCTAACACTACCCACACTTACCAAAGATATAGTCTAAGATCTCGAACTCGAATGCTGCTTCTCTTTATCTCTCATCGAGAATTCTATTGGCTGATAAACGATTGTGAAATTTCTTTTATTTCTTCAATGGTGATGAGAATGACTTTCCCATAGGTCGTTTTCCAGTATCACGAGCCTCATAGTCTTCTTTTCTTTTTTTTCATTACTAAGTTCCTTAGCCTTGTGCGCTCTATCAACCAAAACCACAAATTCTTTCAGCTCTAGAATCTAAACTAGCAACTTGATATCTTCATTTAAACCATCTTCAAACCGGGTACACATAATAGCCTCTAATGATATACACTCTCGAGCATATTTGTTGAGTCGTACTAATTCTCTCTTGTACTTGACTATTTTTATACAGCTTTGTTTCAATTCTGGAAACTCTTTCTGTTTCTTGTTGAGGAATCGCTAGCTAACATGTTTCTTTCTAAACTCTGTCTGAAAGAATTCCTAATTCACATTGTCTTTAGGGACTACCATAATCAAGGTATTCCACCACTGATATGCTGAGTCTTTCAGTAACGATACAACACACTTTAAACATTCTGTAGGTGTACACGATAATTCATCGAAAACCCTCACAGTGTTTTCTAACCAGAACTAGGCTTTTTGGATCATCTTCGGCTATACCTTGAAACTCTTCAACCACATATTTTTAGATTTTATCAATTGGAGGCTTGCTTGCACGTAATTGTTTTAAACCTTGAGGTATAAGAAGGACAATTTGGGGTATGGAAGGGGGTGGAGGTCGTTGAGCCAACAGGTTCGTTCTTACGAACTCTGAAACCATTTAGACATCATCTGGAAGAAGGCTTCTTTAGACTCATCTCCTCGACCCTCAACTACGGGCCCACTACTAGAACTAGCTACTCCGTGAATGGGGGCTTGTGTGTTACTTTCAACCTCACCAAAATTGGCTCAGTTGGATGACATTTTATCTATATGAAAACATAGTTCAATTTGAGTTAGGAGTTATCACACTATCACAGGTTATATAATGACATGTTTTTTTAGACTCCATACATGCTACGTACAGTCCAAGAATTGATAAAACTATAGCTCTGATACCAATAAATGTAACACCCCTAACTCATCTCCATCGTCGAATTAGGGTTATGGAGTATTACCATACAATCAGAAATATTTAAACAACATAACATTCAATAATTAAAATATATCACAAACCATCCATTCTCATACATTTCATCCCTAAATCGAGCCTTCAGGCCTTAGAAATAGCTTGGAAACAATTCGGGACTAATTTGAAACAAAACAAAAAGTTAAGGAAAAAGTTGCAAAAATTGACAAATAGGGGTCACACGGCCGTGTGGAATCACCCTAGGCTGTGTAACTTTCGAACAAGGGACACATGGTCGTGTCCCAGCCCGTGTCCTCACCTGTGCAACTCACTAAGTAGGGTCACAAGGCCGTGTCACACACTCGTGTGCCAGGCCATGTAACTCTTTGAGTTGCCCGACATGCTCGTGTGCCAGGCCGTGTGTTAGGCCGTGTAACTCACTTACTTGAACCCTAAGAAATCCTCAGATGACACACAATCGTGTCACTGAGCCATGTGCCTCACACGGCTGTGTCACACGCCCGTGTCCCAAGTCGTATGAACCTAAAATTTACCTAAAATCAAGCCATTTCAAAACCATTTCGTGCATAACGTTTCAAATCATTGAAGCGCACATTGAAATGATTCAAACACCATTCAAACTTGCATAAACATACCATTTCAAGCATGCTAAATCACCTAACCAATATTCCTTTCAAAGGCACCACAATATACCAAAACATCGACTAACAAAACTTGTCATTTTTCCAACCAAAAATACCTAATTCAAACACCTACCAAAACATACCATAAAGAGCCTTATGAACATGCACAATAAGGTAATCAAAATGACTTGATAAAGCATCTAATGGTACCAAACCAACATAACTTTCAAAACTTATACATGCCAAAACACCATTAGCACATTCACCAAAATACCATTACATATTACCCTATACATGCCATTATAAGCATTGGTCAAAATACTCAAAAACTACCGAATTAACTGCTGGATAGTGTGATAGGTCTCCGATGAGCTTCCAACCAAATCAAGCTTCCAATGATCTATAAAAAAAAAAGGAAAGAAACTACGTAAGCAACGAGTGCTTAGTAAGCTCGTATAAACTTAAAACGTAACTTACCATTTCAATAATACAATTCATAGAACAACTATAAACCCTTACCAATGCCAAAAGCTTAGTAAAAGCCTAAACAACAACATCAAACTCACAAGTTAGTGTACTTGTTCATGATACATATGAGATCAACCATAATATATGAAGTTTACCATATATAAACATAACATTTAATTCATCAACATTTCCATAATATCATGATTCATTCCATATGCAAACTTACCATTTTATTTTCCTTTTCTTACTCATTGAACCATCTAGAATTACATCGGATACACGGGAAAGCTCACACGAAGTGTGTCTTCACATATAACTGTAAACTTTCCTTTACATCGATGCTTACACGAGCTGTGAAATGGGCCTGCTCACACAACTTGTGGGTCAGAATGTAAGCTACATGATACTGCTCACATGAGTTGTAGAGAATTCGCAACAAATGTAGGACCTCAGCCATCAGTAGGACATTCAAGACCAGCACCCGAAACATGAAATCTCTAATGACATGTCATTTGTATCCTAAGAATTCCTAAGGTTCAACCCGGACTCGATATCCGTTAACTCATCATAGCATTGATACATTTGTATATTGATTCATTTACATCAAAACAACATAATAATCATTCAATTTAAAGAACATTTAAACTATTACAATTCATAGGAACATACCTCGATAACTAAAGAGCAGAAGTAAGATCGAGCTAATCCAAAGCTCTAACTTTTCCTCGATCTAAGTCCAAACATGGTTTATCCTGATCTATATAGATAGTTTCAATCAATTAAATACTTCTAGAACTCAATTTAATCCATTTTTCATGTTTATGAAAAATTACTAATTTGCCCCTAACATTTTAACATTTCACAATTTAGTCCTTAAGCTTATAACTTAAAATCTAACCATTTTAATCTAAATCCATGTTAATCAAAGATGTAAGGGACCTTGAAAACCCATATTTACCACATTTAAAAAAAAAACCCTAGCATTTATACTTTTAACAATTTAATCTTTATTTCCAAAATTCATCAAAATCACTTAACAAAACTTGTTTATTTTTCAACAAGGATCCATAATTTATCAACTCAAAACCTATTCAAAAACATGCATGACGTAGCCTTCAACCTTTAATAGTTTTTCAAGCTATCCCCCAAGCTAGTTAGATTAAGCTAAAGGATTCATAATTTATCAACTGACATCAAAACCTATTAAAAAATATCCATGGCATAACCCTCAACCTTTAACAGTTTTTCAAGCTAACCCCCAAGCTAGTTAGATAAAGCTAAAATTATCTCAAAAACATAAAAATCATTAAGAACGGGGCTTGAATTCACTTACTTGCACACATTTAGGCTAAAGAACCTTAAAGCCTTAACAATGGATATTCTTTCCCTAAATTTTTGTTGAAACAAAGAAGTGAGGAAGATAACACCTTTTCCTTAGTTTATTTTAACCTTAATTATTAGTTTGCTAATTTACCTTTAATAATATAACTTAAAACTAACATAATTATGTCCAAATTTGTCCACTAACATCAATAATGGTATATTTACTATCTTAGTCCATTAGTTTAAGGTTTCATAGCCATTTGACCCATTTAACTAATAGAAATCAACTTTTACACTTTTTATGATTTAGTCCTTTTTACTTAATTAACCATTTAAACATCGAAATTTCTTAATGAAATTTTAATTTGACCCTAATATAATCCCATAAACATAAAAATAATAATAAAATAATAACTCACTCGTCAAAATTGTGGTCTTAAAACCACTATTTTTGATATCACTGAAAAGGGGTTGTTACACCTTCTACCCAAATGATCGCCATAGATACCCTCGCGAATTTCTTGCATCACATATTCAGCCTCAGGAGGTGCGCAACAACAAATATGAATACCCCTTTCTATACAGTACATCCTTTATAATGGTATACCTAGCTATTTTATAACAAAATAAATTGTTTTAATTGATTGTATAACTGAATAATTGGATAACTAACTATATTTTACTTAAGCATGTAACTTATCAGTTTGTATCTATTTTGCGTAAGCAAAATGTATAATAATGACATACCTCGTAGCTTTGCGCTGTAACTTTGTAAGCTCTTTCCCGTCCATATGACTTTTCTCTCCCTGTAACGTGTGACTTATTGGAGTAATCTGTGTTTCCTCTTGATCTAAGCTGAAAATTGGTGGGATGTTGTAGCTTAGAGTGTATCTATATTCTAACAAAAATTTTCCTCTTTTCTCGATGACAATTGAGGACGTCAGCTTAGATAAAGCATCTACACGCGAGTTATCCCTCCTTGAAAGTTGCTTCACCTATACCTTGTTGAATCATGCGAGCAGTTGTGCTGTGATTGAATGATACTTCTTCAAAACTACCTCATTCACCTCATATTTACCACTCATCTGTTTTGCCACCAATTGTGAGTGTGTGTGTACAACAAGGTCCCTCGCCCCAAGTTGGCGAGCTAATTGCGATCCTATAATTAGAGCTTCATATTCTGTTGTATTGTTCAATGTTTGAAAACCAAAAGATAGACTATATTGCCATTCACTCTCACTAGGATCAACTAGAGCTACTCCTGCTCTTGACACTATCTTTCATGTGAAACCATCAACATAGACTAACCATGTTTTTAAGCTATCAGTCGCGTTTACATCCTCCTGAGGTAAACTAACTACAATGTTGCGTGCAACAAAATGGAAAAAGGGATATTAGAATAAAGTATAAGTTTATCACAAATTATCATAAAGATAATGAATTATACCGTTGATGGTCATTAGTGTTTATAAGAGATTACAAATATCCAACATGTTTAATTTTGTAAAATACTCGTGGCACAATATCTCAGATTATAAATTATGTTACCCGTTAGACTAATAGGCTTCTCAAAAGAACATTCAACTATAAAATCAACTAGTATTTCCCCTCTTTATTGTCGTCATCTGTGCGTACTCCCCACCAAACTCAGTTAACTCGATCCTCTACTTTATCATCCTTCTTGATTTGTCAACTTTGACCAATATATATTTTATAGTTTGACTTATTATGAGGACAACAAGATGGGCCTGGAAATAGGGGCGCAGCTTGCGAGTTGTAACGCCCTGAAAATATAAGTAATAATTTTTCAATTTTTGAGTACCTTAGCTCTCCATTCTACATCACCTTACTAATATAGTACACTGGGAACTGGAGGACATCTTCTACTCTAACCAAAACAACTATAATTATTTCCTCTAAGGGAGCCAAATATAAGTAATGTAACGCCCTGAATTTGGGCCTAGTAGGATTGGGCCTTGTGCGTGGGAGCCGTTAGGAGACTGCACATAAAAGTTTATGTGTACAAGAAATATCACAAATTGCTTGTTTGCTTTAATGGCTAAGTGATTAGAAGTATTTGGGAGTGTTGGAGAATTCCTGGGTTCAAACTTGGGCTTTAGCAAAAATTTATGTTTTCTCTTAAAGGAGCCTTGATGTTAGTGGGTAGGCTTTAAGAATATTTTTGTGATGAATTTATATCACAAGGAGCAATGTGGTCTAGTGGTTGAGGAGTCATGGTGTGGACAGGGATATTGAGTTTAAATCGCATGGGATGCAAAGGGGATTTTATTTTATTTCCATGAGGTGAGAGAAGTAGAGTTGGATTAAAACTCTCTTGAGGTGGTTATTGACTTGGTCTTGGCTGATTTTATTGGAGAGGTTGAATTGGTCTTGTGAGTTGGTTATGGAGGATATCAAGGAGGGATAAGGGGAGAGGATCATGGAGATTTTTAAGGAGTTTGAGATTGGGGGAAGTTGTAGCCAAATTGGGGAACTGGTTGGTGCAAAATTCGGCTAACGAGTTTGGGGGTGTGCATTTTCGGCATTTGGTTTGTGGATAGGTGCCGAATTGGTATTTTTGTTCTACTCTTTCTTTTTGCAATTATAGCCGATTTTGAGTGTGACTATTTGGGTAGTCCTTTTTACTTCTCTATTTCTTTGGAGTGCCTTTCTCTTCTCTTCTTGTTTTCGGCATTACTATTGTGGTATTTGGCCAAGCCTATGTTCTTCGTCTCTCACAACCATAGTCGACTACATTAGCCCTTCTCTCCCTCTTCAACTACTTTTCTTCTACCTTTAATAACCTTCTCATTGTTGGCTGAATTTACTCTGATTCTGTCTTGACCGATTCTTTGTGGAGTTTCTTTTGGTCTCTTTCCTAGCCGAACCCCCTCTTCGTCTCGTTGCCCATCCCTTTTCTATTTTCTTTTGATACACTCATATTTTGTTGAGCCGAATACTCTTCACTGATCGTTTCTCTCTGACTCAACACATTACCCAACACTTGTGTGTTACTCCTTTAGTTTGGAACCGATTCTGCGGGTTGGTTGTGGACGAGGGGGGGTCTAACAATTGTTTGAAAGTTGGGGAAATAGGTGTTTTATTATTGGTAAGGTCACAATAGTTGATTTAGTTTTCTGTCGGTTTCTTTTTGCTTTGTTTTGGATAAATAATCGTTATGGTGTTTTAATCTAGGTGCGAGGATATTTAGGGTGCGGTTCGTTTCACAAATAGGTGTGTCACCACACTCTTTCTAATCGTAAATCGAAAAAATGCCGAAAAGCCGAAATACCGGTGAATGATGCCACACGAGCGTGCGATCGCACGTGTGGTGGACTGAGCCCATGAATATGGGCGTAAGATGGTTGAGGCCACCATGAACGTTCTCATGGGCTTAGGTCGTTTTGGGCCGCATTGGGGCCAAAATAGGCCATGTGGGCCCAATGGGCCTGTGGGCCCCACACGAATTAAATTTGCATATTGTGGTAAATGTTAGACCGAGCCGTGTAGTCCACATGGCTAGGGTCATTTTTGGGCAATGGGTCGTGTGGGCCCACTGGGTTGGTGGGCCCAACACGGATAAAATGCATGTTATATGGTCTCTATTGGTTTGAACTGTGTTGTTTGTATAGCCGAGGTTATTTCTAGGCTAATTAGGCCACACGAAAGTGTGGGCCCACTTGGGCCAAGTAATAGGCCTTAGGCCCATTTACACCGTTGTGACTGTTTAGGTTATTTAAGTCGCTCGAGGCGACGGTGGATCTTTTGTTGGGTCGCTGAGACCCCGATTTACGAAAATTACCAAAATACCTTCGATTTGTAAAATTACCAAAATACCCCCGATTTGTGAAAATTATCAAAATACCCTTAGTTTGCAAAATTATCAAACTACCCCTGGTTTGCAAAATTACCTAAATACCCCCAATTTTTGAAATTACCAAAATACCCTCGATTTATGAAATTACCAAAATAACCTGAATTTCCAAAATTACTAAAATACCCCTGTAGGGTAGAATTATCGAAATACCCTTGAAGGGTAAGATTATCGAAATACCCTTATATTGTAAAATGACTGACTTAGACTATGAATTTGACTGATTTGGCTGTGATTGTATGACTGTGTTTAAACTAACTTAACTGTCGTGTGACCGATATGCTTTTAATATATGTCTAAATGACTATTATTGGGCATGGCCATTTTGCATACACGTGTAATGATTGAGCATGGAATACACGACATATTGCATGGGGTTGGGACATTGATACAGAGGAAGTTCTGATAGGGTCGCACGGGTCGCATGAGACGACTGTGGATCCAGTATTGATTTGTTAAGGTCACACGGGTCCATGAGACGACTGTGGACCGACGGACGACTTAAAGCCGCGTAATTTGATTATGGTTCTGTGCCAACCTAAATATGGCTCTGTGACATCTTGATTATGGCTATGTGCCAATTGTATTTACCTGTGGCTATGTGCCTAACATATATATTGATGACTATGTGTCAATCATAATTACCCAAAGCTGTGTGCCGGTCATATTATCGTCGCTTATGGCTATGTCCCAAACTTATTACAGTTACTGATAGCTTTGTGCCATCTTGATTATGGCTCTGTGCCATTCTGATTATGGTTTATAACCATTCTGTTTATGGCTTTTAGCCGTTCTGTCCACGGCGTCGAGCCGTTCTGTTGACTTAGTGCCACAACCAGTGCTAAGCTTGGTGTGTTGGCTGGGTGGGTCGATTTTATCCCTTTTATCCCCAAAGGAGTGTAGGGTTGGTACGGGTGGTGTGTTGCCTGGATCGGGGTGGGATGTATCCTCATACTGTTGTATATCTATTTATGAGATCTGTCACTATATTGGGCTTAGGCCCACTTGTTCTGTTATTGGTTTGGGTTGGGCCCAATTGATTCTGCTATGGGTTGTAACCCAAATGATATTGTAGTGGGCTTTGGCCCACGTATGCTCTGAACAGGACTGTACTGTTACTTTTATAGGGCTTTGGGTCAGACTAATTCTGTTTCTTTATACTAACAGTTACTCTAATAAGGGATTACACACTGAGTTTTCATAAACTCACCCCGTTTTTAACCTTTCAGGTAATCCCCAATGTTAGACGGCTCGAAGCTGTGAGGGACTCGGAGGTGACCACACAACTTCAGCTATTATGATTTGGAATTTATATATGTTTTATATTCCGTTTTGGGTTTTAATTTCTGTAATAAGGCCTCTCTGAATTTAATTCTGAATTTGGGATTTTGTTACGTTTTATATCTGCTAGACGTAGACGAGTTTTCAACCCAATTACTATTTTCACCATTCAAAGATGTGCATCATAATCCTCCTCGAGTTCTTCTGAAAGGCCTATAAAGAAGGTCAGGTTTGATGGGTCAGTCCTAGCAGTCCTTGTTACTATGGTTAGACTACAGCCTTACGCAGATTGTAGGAGAGCTCACTAGGGTAAGTGCTAGAAACGAACTGGGGCGTGTTTTAGATGTGGGTCAATGGATCATTAGGTCTAGAACTATACTCAGAGGCCAATTAAGATGCAAGTCGCAGGTCAGGGCCATGTCTAGCCATGGAGAGGTGGTCAGCAGCCACCAAGAGGTCGTGGCCAGGCCAGAGGAGGAAATGGTTTGAGAAGAGGTCGTGGAGCACCGAGCAGAGGTGCTAATAACACTGAGGCGAGACAGCCAGCTTTGGTCTATGCTGCTCGTTGCTGAGAGGATGGCGACGCCTCAGACGTCATAACTGGTACGTTCCTAATTTATAATGTACCATACACTGCTTTAATTGACATTGGGTCTACACACTCGTATGTTGCATGCACTATGTCTGGGACGCTAGGTTTTCAGTTTGAAATTACTGATAGGGAGGTGAATGTGTTAAGTCCACTGGGACAGTATGTTAGGGTGAATAAGTTGTTTAGAGACGTGCCCTTAGAGGTCCAAAGGGTTGTCTTTCTAGCAGATTTGATGGAACTGTCGTTTGTTGAATTCGATCTTATATTGGGCATGGATTGGCTAGTGAAATACCATGCGAATTTGGATTGCACTGCTAAGCGTATGGTGTTGAAGTCTTCTAAGGATGAGGAGGTGGTTGTGATAAGGGAGCAGAGAGATTATTTGTCTAATGTAATCTCAGCATTAAGTGCCGAGAAACTGGTTCGCAAGGGTTGCGAGACATTTCTAGCTTATGTCAGCAGTTCTGATTCTAAAGGTCCTTCTGTTGGGGATGTAAAAACTGTTCAAGAGTTTCCAGATGTATTTCCTAAAGAGCTTCCTGGGTTACCCCCAGACCGTGAGGTCGGATTTGGTATCGAGCTCCTACCGGGAATAGCTCCGGTGTCCATCGCCCCTTATAGGATGGCACCGAAGGAACTGGTAGAGTTAAAGGCTCAAATTCAAGAGCTACTGGACCGAAGGTTCATTCGACCGAGTGTGTCTCCATGGGGAGCACCAATGTTATTCGTGAAGAAGAAAGATGGATCCATGCGCATGTGCATCGATTATCGTCAACTGAACAAACTGACGATTAAGAACAAGTACCATTTACCGAGGATAGATGATCTGTTTGACCAACTACGAGGAGCTTCAGTTTTCTCCAAGATAGATCTTTGATCTTGTTACCATAAGCTAAGGGTTAAGGAGGCGGATGTGTATAAGACTGCATTTAAGACTCTTTATGGTCATTATGAGTTCCTAGTAATGTCGTTTGGGTTGATGAATACACCAGCTGCTTTCATGGATATGATAAACTAAGTATTCCAGCCCTATTTGGATCTGTTCGTGGTGGTGTTTATAAATGACATCCTGGTGTATTCAAGAACCGAGGAGAATCATGATGCACATCTTCAAATTGTGTTGTAGATTCCAAGGGAAAAACAACTATACGCAAAATTTAGTAAGTGTGAGTTTTGGTTGAGAGAAGTGACATTTTTGGGTCACGTGGTGTCTGCCAAGGGGATTAGGGTTGATCCTCAAAGACTGTATCTGAGATTCGACGCTTTCTGGGTCTGGCTGGGTATTACAGACGATTTGTTGAGGGGTTTTCACTGATTGTTGCACCTCTGACTAAGTTACTGCGTAAAGGGGTACCGTTTAATTGGACTGATAAGCAGTAAGAGAGTTTTGAGAAACTGAAGAAAGTTCTGACTGAAGCCCTTGTGTTAACACAATCAGAGTCTGGGAAGGAATTCACTGTCTACAGTGATGCGTCACACACAGAATTAGGTTGTGTGTTGATGCAAGAGGGTAAGGTGGTTGCATACGCGTCTCGTCAGCTTAAGCCTCACGAGGTGAGTTACCTCACCCACGACTTGGAGTTAGCTGCTGTGGTATTCGCACTGAAGATTTGGAGGCATTACTTATACGATGAGAGGTCTATTATTTACACGAATCATAAAAGCCTCAAGTACCTCCACACTTAGAAGAAGTGTGGTTACATACCTGCTCATGAAACGAACAGCACCCCAAATAACCTCGCACCTAGATTAAAACATCATAACGATTATTTATCAAAAACAAAACAAAAAGAAATCGACAGAAAACTAAATCAACAACTGTGACCTTACCAACAATAAAACACCTGTTTCCCCAACTTTCAAACAATTGTCGGACCCTCCCCCTCCCCATCCACAATCAACCCGTAGAATTGATTCCCAACTAAAAGAGTAACACAAAAGTTTTGGGTAACGCATTGAGTCAGAGAGAAATGATCAGCGAAGAGTATTCGGCTTAACAAAATATGAGTATATCAAAAGAAAATAGAAAAGGGATGGGCAACAAGATGAAGAGAGGGTTTGGCTAGGAAAGAGACCAAAAGAAACTCCACAAAGAATCGATCAAGATAGAATCAGAGTACAAGAGAGAGGTTAAATTCGGCCAACAATGGGAAGGTTATTAAGGGTAGAAGAAAAGTAGTTGAAGAAGGAGAGAAGGGCTAATGTAGTCGACTATGGTTGTGAGAGACGAAGAACACAGGCTTGGCCAAATACCATAAGAGTAATGTCGAAAACAAGAAGAGAAAAGAAAGGTACTCAAAAGAAACAGAGAAGTAAAAAGACTACCCAAACAGTCACACTCAAAATCGGCTATACTTGTAAAAAGAAAGAGTAGAACAAAAATACCAATTCGGCACTTATTCAAAGACCAAATGCTGAAAATGCACATCTCCAAACCCTTTAGCTGAATTTTGCACCAACCAGTTAGTAGATATTAGAACCGATGTCGTTTCTAAGTTAGTAGTGTTACTGCTAAATTGTAGATAAATATTAAGATTGTATTGTTTAAAATTATATATTAGAACTGAAAACTTTAGACTGTAAATACTCAGGAAATAATTAGACGTTTTATTTTTAACCATAGATTAACATAAAAATTTATACTCAAGAAAGAAATATGAAAACCCGAGGTATGCAAACTCGTGGTATGTGATTTTCGAGGGCGCAATGTTTAATAGCTCAAGATTATTCTTTAGTTTTTTATTAAGAACTTGTGCCTAACCTTGAGACCAATGGCATTGTTAATGCGTCTACCACTAAAATAGGAAATCAAGAGACTAGAGATGATGCAAGCAACATTGGGAGTTTTAGAAAGGGTTTTTGAGACTACGGTTGAGAAGAACAAGATATTAGAAGGGTGTAAGTGGTTAGAACGCGAGAGAAAGAAAAAGAATAAAGTACGAAATAAGAGGAAGTCTAGTTCTACTGGCCCAAATTCACAACCATTGAAGTAGGCCAGAGACGATAGACCACAATAAAATGTTGTTAAAGCTAAGTATTAGAAGTTCTATTAGTTCAAACAAGATTTTTTTTTTATTTGTAAATATTGTAGTAAGCGTCATTTGGGAAAATGTTGGAAAAAGTAAGGTGCATGCTTCAGATGAGGGTTTATTGAGCACCATGTTAAAGATCGTTCATGTCATTCTTTTCGTTAAATACAAGCCTCGACTCAAAAACGAAATTAGAGATTTGTTTATGCTGCTAGGTGCTAAAGAAATATGCCTTGACGGGTTGACCACCTAAACCCGAAGCTCCAGTTTGCCTGAATGAGAAGTTAATGGGGGAATTTTCATTTGGGTGAGCCATTTTGGATTTTCAAACTAAAAAGAAATATGTTGGTCAGAAGTCTGTCCACGCTCAGCGCACCAAATTGTTGAGTGTTTTTACTACACGCTCACTGCACCAAATTGTTGAGTGTTTTTACTATGTGTCCTCTTGGTGGGGAGAATCGAGTATTTATATGGCATGGTTACTGTTCATGGAATTGATGTTCTAAGTAGGCTCCATGCATTTCGACACGCATATTATCCTAGACTTAACATGTGTTCACTACTCTAGGTGTTCATCAATTCACTCGTTTGGCTTCGTACCTTGTGCTTGCGAACACTCAGGGACATGCGAATTGGGCTCGCGAGATCACGTGCCAGCCCCTCAACGTAGCTACTTGGTGGGGCCTAAATTCAGGTCAGAAGTTGGTAACTCTGGTTATATTCGGGTTTCAGGTTGACAATTAGAATATACCATAACAATCTAAAATGCTAAATGTAAAAAAATTATAACGTGAACAAAAATATTTATTTACTACTTTGTAATAATATATATAATATAGATAAATAATAAATGAATATTTCATTAATTTATTTTAAGATGTAATTCTTAATATATTATTACATTTTAAAGTCAAATAATGGATAAAATAATAACTTTGAAGGATAAATATATCATGACTCCTTGTATTTTTTGAAAATTTGAAACTTAGTCTTTGTCATTTAATTTTCAAAAATTTAGTCACTCTATTTTTCAATTTTCAAATTGCATGTAACATTGTTAATGTTTTTTATAAAATTTATTGTTGTAAAATTTTGAAATTTAAAAAATTAGCCACTTGGTAGCTTGTAACAAAAAAATAATGTTGTAGTAAACTTGAATTTAACAAAAAAAGTAATAATATTAACAGTGAAAAGTGGATGAGCTAAATTTTTGAAAACAAAAACATAAAGACTAGATTCCAAATTTTTAATAAATACAAAAACTAATTTAGCAAATATGAAAACTCTTTGTAATGAATAAATTCAAAATACCTAACGAATCAATTCAATATTGACATCACTACGTATCCTCGACTCTCAGTTTGATCTATCATTTACGTGTTTTAGTTTTAAATGCCAAAGTAATTTCACTTATAAGAAATTTGGATTCAATTAGTGATATAAAACATGGAAAAGGTTTAAAGTTGAATCTGCATTATTTTAGCCTTTTACTGCTTCTTTCTTTTTATAGTTTAACACAGATATTATTAAACAACTATGGAAATTAAAACACTAATTCATGAATTGTGTTAGGATTTGCGAACCGCCGTCCCAAATAACCCAATAGGATCCGGATCTCCGACCCGGATGGACTCGAACCAGAAGAAGAATGCTCACCTATAGGCATAGTTCGCTGGGTACACCGTTGGAATGCTAGATAGCTAGCTCGCACGAAAAGCTCGTGAGGAGAGCTTGCTTAAGCCTCGTAGGAATGAGGTTGCAAATTATGTCTGAAGAAGGGATTGCGAGCCCTACAAGGGATCCCCACCCGTGACTAGCAGGCACGAGGCTCGTTGGAGGAGTTAGTCCCTGGATCAGAAAGGACCACATGCTCCGCAGACACGCATCTAATCAGCCAAGGGATGCCTAGGGAATGCCAGCACCAGGAAGAGGGAATTTCAGTACCATCGGCCCCAAGACCGAGATAAAATTATGGGCCCTATTGTGAGCTGTAATAGCAGTAGTAGGAACATATAAATGCCCCATGCGTTTCCCTTAATACAATATGAGAAAAATATTACTCAACAATTGGTGCAATGGGTGTGGACTATTTCCGACCAACATATTTTCTCCAGTTTAATTTAGTTCTCTTTAACTCAAAAAAAAAAACAAATGACTCACTCAAATGAGACTTTTCCTTTTATCCCCTCTTCCAATCCAGTAGGAGCGTCGGGTTCCAACCCTCAACATGATGAGATAAACTTGTTCGCCACTTGGTTCGATGACAGACCTGAAAACCTCAACAATGAAATTTACTGAAGGTTGTCCCCTTCACTGGACCTTAATCTTTCATCGAGCTAGGGAATGCCCTCTTCCCTCAACTAGGAACCACCCCCACCGCAGTTCCTAGCCCTCCAGGAGTAGATGATGTTCATGAGGGAACAAATGGCTGTAGAAGAAGCACAATTTGTAGAACAACAAACCTTCCAATAGGAGTTACTAAGGTAGAATAGGGAACTGCGCAGAAAGGCACAAGTTGACAACTTAGGGTCCCAGGGAAACCTCAATACCCAAGATGAAACCCCGAGTACCGAGGTGAAGGAGTGGCTGAACGAGATGGATGAGCTTCGTCGTAACGTGCGAGCCTTACACCGTAAGTCACGAGATATGGATTGGTTATTCTACTCCAACAACCTATTGGCCCCTGAAATCGCTTGCCCTACAATTTCAAGGTACTTAAGGATATGTTTTAACGAATAAGAGACCCATGAGCCCATCTAATGTAGTATAATGACTATATGAACTTGTTGGAGGCATCAGACACAGCCAAATGCAAGGCCTTCTCTACAATGCTAAAAGCAAGTGACAAGACTGGTATTTCTCCCTCCCGCAAGGCTCAGTTCAAAACTTCTCGCAATTGGGGAAAATGTTCTTGGGAAGGTTTAGGGCCCATCGAGCAATCATGAACACACCCATAGGGTTGATGTTAGTAAAGAAGCGGGAGGGTGAATTCTTTCAAGATTGTATAAAGAGGTTCCATGCAGTTATACTCAACACAAAAAACTTGGAAGATTACTGGGCGATAGATGCCTTCATTATGGGAGTACAGAATGACCATGTACAGTACTCGTTCACAAACAACAGACCACAAAGCCTAGCCATCCTATACGAGTGGGCCCATAAGTTCGCAGAGGCAGAAGAAATTAAGAGAGTGTCACGGGCCAATTTCCAAAGGGAGGATAGACAACCCAGGAGTAGAGAGGGACAACGCGCTAGGCAATCTTCCATCAACCAGTCCCTGCGAGTCAAGATTGATAGGTCAAACAAGACCTTAGCCCAAGGTTACACACTTAAAAACACGCAGATTCCCCAACAAGAACACGCGAGGCGTTACCATCCCAAGGCAGGTTTGAGGCTTACACCCAGTTGAATGCCATATTATCTTGCATCCTCAACCAAGTAAAGAGCCTAGGCATCCTTCCCAAACCACCCCCAGTGCGAAGTACCGATAGGAGGGCAAATTCTAAGGACCGGTGTGTTTTCCATGATGACTTGGGGCATAAGACCGAAGACTATTTCACACTAAAGGACGCCATAGAAGAAGCGGTCCAGAATGATGAACTTGTTAAGTTCATAAATCGGGGAAGTCCGAAGCAAGGCCAAAGCTCAGAAGAACCAGATCCAAAGGGTAAGCAAAGGGTGTGAGGCACCATTCATGTAATCGTAGGCACCAACAACGAATGGATGCAGTCAAGTGTAAACCGGTGAGCACACATGAGAGGTGTGATGTCACTCAGTGCCTCGAAGAGGCCGCGATAGAAGGAAAAATAGAATGTGGAGTTCGACAGCGACGACAATGAGCTAATTCGTGATGAGGAAAGAAACAACCCAATGGTGGTATCGGTTGCTGTCATAGGCTTCAAAGTTAAAAGGATACTTGTCAATAGCGGTAGCATAATGAAATTCCTATCTTGGGAAACATATAAGAAAATGGGTTTAAAAGAACAGTTCTTGTCTGCGACCAGCCCCTTGTACAGCTTTGTGAACCACCTTTTCAAGGTAAAAGGCGCTCTCACGTTGCCGGTCACCTTAGGTGACGACAAACATACAACCACAGTGTGTGTCCAATTCTCTGTGGTCGACCACCCGATGGCATATAACACCATCTTTGGAAGACCAATCATGAGGATGGCGAGGATGATGATGGCGACCTTTTGTATGAATATCAAATTCCAGACAAGTACCGGCGTCAACTTCTTGTGATCCAACTAGTGCATGGTGAGGCAATGTCACATACTATCCGTTAAGCAGGCAAGACAGCCTATGACTGAGAAACAGAGTTCACCAACTTAAACTATCAACTTAGGCGATCTGGATGTAAGAGAAGAACATAAGGGTAAGAAACCTAAGGCAGTGGAGCACACCAAGGCCTTACAACTATCTGTGACAATAAAGAAAAAAAGTTAAGATCTTGTCGGTGTTAAACGAGAAAGAAAAGATGATATTAGTCAAATGCCTGAGAGGGATTTTGAACGTCTTTGCATGGTCTGTAATGGATATGCCAGGCGTGGATCCGTGGGTAATAGTTAATAAGTTTAATGTGATCCCAGAAGCGAAGCCCGTAAAGTAGAAAAAGAGAAAATTCGCACCACAGATAATAGAGGCAGTGAGGCAGGAGGTTTCCAAGTTGCTGGTCACTGAATTTATCAAGGAGGTGGAGTATCCAGATTGGATCTCGAATATAGAAATGGTTAAAAAGGCGACAGGAATATGGAGGATGTGGATCAACTTCACCAACCTGAACAAAGCATGCCCTAAGGATAGCTTCCCCCAATTGTTGATAGATCGCCTAGTTGACGCCTCCGCTGGGTAAAAGTTTATGAGCTTCATAGACGCCTTTTCGAGCTACAATTAGATCCTATTGAACTATGATGACTAAAAAAAGACAACTTTCATCACCGAAGAGGATCTCTTCTGTTACCAAGTCATGCTATTTGGACTCAAAAACGCAGGTGCAACTTACCAAAGGTTGGTAAACAATATATTCAAGGAGTAGATAGGTTACAACTTGGAGGTGCACATAGATGACATGCTGGGAAAAAATGAATCCATGGAGAAACATGTGCGAAACCTTTTCGATATGTTCACGAGATTTAGGGCCCATAACATAAAGCTTAAACCAAAGAAAGGTGCCTTCGGTGTGCGAGCCCGCAAGTTCCTGGATTTCATGATATCAAAAAGAGGAATAGTGGCGAATCCGAAAAAAATCCAGGCCATTATAGAGATGCCTCCTGCAAACTATAAAAGAAATCCAATGCCTCATGGGCAGGGTGGTGGCGTTGAACAGATTTTTCTCCAGAATGTCAGGCAAGTGCCTCTTGTTTTTCAGAGCTCTAAGAAGCCCTTCTCATAGACCGAAAAATGCCAAACCATTTTCGAATAATTGAAACAGTACCTTAATTCCTCCCACTGCTAAAGTTACCTCAAATGAGAGAAACACTATACATGTACTTAGAAGCCTCAGAAGAGACAATCGTGGCCATCTTAGTCAAGTCCGAAGGTACCCTTCAATTTTTGGTATAGTATATCAGCAAGGTGCTTCAGCATGGCGAGCTTAGGTACACAAAAATAGAAAAATACATCAATGCTCTAATCATTGTAGCTCGCAAGCTCCGACCATACTTCTAGACCCACCCAATTGTTGTAGTCACCAACCAACCAATGAATAAGGTGTTCACCAAGGCAGACACCCTGGGGAGGATAACGAAATGGGGAATTGAACTCACAAAGTTCGAGATAGATTTTACCCCGTAAACGACGATAAAAGGGCAGGTGTTGGCAGATTTCACAGTAGAATGCTCGTTCAAAATAAGTGAAGACACAACAGTAAACACACCCTCAGGAATTACGCGAACAATAGATAAATCGAAAGGTTGAATTGTAACACCCCTTACTCGTATTCAACGTCAGAATTGGATACGAGGCATTACCGAACTTAACTTGTTCAAGTATATAACATTGGGCCATAAATTTTCGTTTCAACTTAAAGCTTTTTCATTCATATTCTTAATGTCCCTATTATGGGTCTACGAGACCCTAAACATACATGCAAAATGGTTTGAGACTAAACCTTTTGCACACTTAGAAAATTTTTGCTTAAAACAGGGCCTCACGCCCGTGTAGAATAGAACACACCCGTGTGGGCAGGTCGTGTGGTCACAAATTGTAACGCCCCGAATTTGGGCCTAGTAAAATTAGGCCTATTGGGCTTTGGGTCTCATAAAATTTTTAAGTAAGCAAGAAAATGACAAATGACATGATAGCTTTAAAGGTTTAATGAATTTGGAGTGTCTAGGTGTGTTGGAGAAGCTCTGGGTTCGAGTTTTGTGGTGAAGGATTCTTAATTTCATTAATTAAGGAATCAAGGTTGTGAGTAGTGGGCTTTTAAATAAAATAAGTGAAAAATGGCACAAAGAAGCCTATGGTGAAGTGGTAAGTGACGCCACTAGGGTGTAGAGAGGTGGCAACATATGCATGCAGGAAGGTCTGAGGTTCGAGTGCTAGCTTAGCTTTATTTTGGAGTTTAATTTTAGGCTTCTAGAAAGCTGGAAATGGCGTGTAGAGGGACTCTAAGGAGAAGTGATCAGTAGATAGAATTTAGGAGAAGGATAAGGGAGATATCATGGAGAAAAATTAGGAGATGAACAGTGGATGAAGTGGTGTCGAATTGGACTTTAGGGGTGGCTAAGTTCCAGCTATAGGCTATATAAATGTGTGTGTGTGTGTCAATTTTGGGGTCCTAGGTAATGCCAAATTTTCCATTCTTTTTCTTTCCCTTGCCGAAACCTTATTTTTCCACAACTGAAAATACCTTGCCTTGTTGTCGATTCTTCACTCTTCTCCTACCTTCTAAACCTTTATTCTTGCTTCTGAGCTGACTCTTCTCTTCTTCCTTGGCAAACTGAATAGCCTCTATTCTCCCTCAAGTTTCTTCTTTGATTTTTGTGATTTCATCTTCTTCCTTTACCTTGCATTTAGGTGCCGAATATCCCTTTGCACCACTCCCATTTTTAGGCCGAATACACCTTGGCCGAATCTCCTCTATGTTTTTCTTCAGCTTTCACTGATTGATTCTTGGGATTTAGCATCGATCTCTTCCGTCCAAGGTCGTTACCATTTCACTCTTGTTGCATTTCGGGTTTTGGGTAAGTGTTCTTTACTTCGGTTTAAGGGTTGGTCGAATGGTCATATATGTTGTGAGGGTGACTTGTGTTGGATGCAAGTCATCTATTACTTAGGCTCTAATGATTAAGTTGGTACAGATCTAGGGTCTAATCATGGTTGGTGTTAAAGAAAGGAGCTATTAAGGCTTGTCGCACACGGTAAGGTTACGGTGAGGCTTCGGTTTTTTATAAAGTTTGTATTTAGCCTATGATTAATTGTTAAGTAATATCGAATGTAGGTTCGTGACTAAGAGGAAATCACAACACGCGCTATTACCAGGTGTGTACAAACACTACACACACACGATATTGGCAATGCCGAAAAGCTGAAAGTGGCTACATGGGCCCAGTGGGCCCTTAGGCTAAGTTTGATCAAATTGATTGATTTGGTTATATGAATTGAGTTAGTCATGCATGTTACATGATCTGGAATTGTTTTGGGCCTAATAGGCCATATGAATGAGATCTGGGCCTAATGGGCCATAAGGATGTGATTTGGGTTTAATTAGCTATATGAACGTGAAATGGGATTGATGGGCTTTATGGGGATGTAGACAAGTATGCTAGGGTTTAATAGACTTTAGGCCTAGTTCTGGACAACTCTTAAACCGCATAAGACTTAATTTAATAATCACCATGTCCAGGGACAAGTCGCTGGGTTAGGGTGTGGCAATGGACATATGCATGTCTAGGATTGGATCTAGGGAGAGCTTGGTACTTAAGTAGTCCTAGCGACCCACCTCCTCTTCTTCTCTAGAATCCTACCTGGTGCATAGTGTCTGTTCACTTTAGCCGCAAGGACTTGTTAATGGGCCAAAGTTCATAACTAAAACACGAGAGGGACCAAAATACCCCTGATTTAAAAATTACCAAAATATCCTTAGTTTAAAAATTTCCAAAATATCCTTAGATTTGCAAAATTACTAAAATACCCCCGATTTGTAAAATTACCAGAATACCCTCGATTTGTATAATTACCAAAATATCCCTGATTTACAAAATTTCCAAAATGCCCCTATTTTGCAAAATTACCTAAATACCCTGTAGGGTAGAATTACAAAAAAGTACCCTGGGTAGTAAAATGACTAAAATACCCCTAAGTGCTTAATGTGTGAAATTGTGTATGTTGCATTCATGAAATATATGTTGCATTTGGGTGGGTTTGATGATACGGAGAAAGATATGTGAGGATCGCATAGTCGCTTGACGACCGTGGATCCACCGGTGGCTTTAAGCCCATTATATGCTTAGCAGCCTTGCTGCAGCTTTGAGTAGTGCCGCCATTGGTGCTACCTTTAGAGTGCAGGGATGGGTGGGTTGATATTTATATCTCCATAGGAGTGTAGGGTTGGAAGGGAAATGGAGTGCAGGGTTGGATTTGGGATGGGTGCATTGCATTCATGTGGTACTGATGTGATATAAGGTCATTGTGAGCTAAGGCCCAAGACCATCGTTTTTGATAGGGCTTAGGCCCAATGTAGTAATTGTATGTTGATTGGATTACCAAGGGTCGTACACACTGAGTTTCAGAACTCACACCCTTTTTATTAAATGTTTCAGGTGATCCTCAGTAGACGGCTCGACGTGGAAGAGGACTCGGACGTGGCTACACTGCAAGCAGTTCTTAATTTGTTTTGAAAGACTTAGTTTTAAATTACTTTGTTTCCGTTGGGTTGTAAGAAGGCCTTGTACTCCGATTTGACTTTAGATTTTGAGTTTTGTTATTTTTGTTTAAACTGTTTACTTAATTGTTGAACCTGGATAAATTTATTAAATTTAAACATGGGCTCTTATCATTAGTTAGCAAGATTCAAGGATTTTGGGCTTTTAGGCCTTAAAATTTTAACTTAGCAAAATCGTTTTGAATTATCCCTTTAATGTGACATCACTATATTCGAGCCTAACTTCTAGGCTGGGTCTGGGGGTGTAACACAAATGCCCATGTTCCTAACCCGTGTGAATTTTATTTTTCATTTTGAACCTATAGGGGTTTTTACACGACATGGCACACGCCCGTATCCATGGTCCGTGTCCCTCACACGGACAAAACACGCCCGTGTCCTCACCCGTGTGTGAAAACCTTGGTTTCCTGTTTATGACGTCAACAAACACTTAGGGGCACACGGCCTAGTCACAAGTCCATGTACTGGCCCATGTGACGAACTAAATTTTTGCAATTTTGATGCAGGGGACATATGGCCTATCAACACACCCATGGGGCTGACCGTGTGTCACACACGGCCTAGACACATGCCCGTGTGTCTATCCGTGTGGACAATTATAAGGCTATTTTCCAAGCCAATCGCCACCCTTAAAAGTAAACACACTTATAACATCACAAGTAACACATAACGTAGCAATAATAAGCGATGAACAATCACTAATTCATCATGCATACACTTCACACTTTACTTAATCAATTGCACGAACTTGCACTTCATGAATCTCATCATCATTGAATATATATAAAACTTAACAAGTATTGGCCAATTCCTATTGGCCATTTACAAAATGAATGAGTAACAATAATATCCAACACTCAGGCTAACAAATAAGACATAACAAAATGACCAAGTTCCTATACATGCCATACCCAAAATAAATCAAATTTACTATACCAAAAGCATAGTTGATAGTGTGATCCGAACTCCAACTTCCTACGATCCACAAGTTAGCTTGGCAATACTACAAGGAAAAGGGAAAAGAGAAGGGTAAGCATGAAGCTTAGTAAGTTTGCATGAAATAGATAGCACATAGAACTCATGATAACATCCATTTATCACATTAAATAATACACAAGTTCTCAAGCACATCAACATAACTTACTCGTGCATACTCTTACCAAATCACATATCACTATTTTGCATTCATTTCTCGTAAGTTTCTCATAGGTACCTATATCACTTCATCACATAATTTAGCACTTATGCTATCTTGAACATAAACTTAACTCATTGTCATCTTTAATATACATTTAACTCTTTAACTGTTGAACTACTTGGAATATCGAAGGATAACCAATCTCATCATACATGTATCACGATGCCAATGCCATACCCAGATATGGTCTTACATGGGATCACCTCTCGATGCCGATGTCATATCCCAGATATGGTCTTACACGGGATCTCATGTCTCGATGTCGATGCCATATCTCAGATATGGTCTTATACGAGATTGTATATCAAAGTCGATGCCATGTCCCAGACTTAATTTACACGAGATCTTTCTACGGTGCCGAGGCCATGTCCCAGACATGGTCTTATACGGGACCTCCTTTGTTTGGTGCCGATGCTATGTCCCAGACATGGTCTACAGGACCTTCTTTATTTGGTGCCGATGCCATGTCCCAGACATGGTCTTATACGGGACCTTCTTTATTTGGTGCCGATGCCATGTCCTAGACATGGTCTTATACGAGACCTTCCTTATCTCATGTTGTGACACTGGTATCCTTGCTATTCCGAATGTTCAACCGAGGCTTCAACTTAACATATTTTCATCATGCTTCAACTTAACATATTTTCATCATACTCTCATCGAGACATCATTATTCGATTTCATAGAAATAATATTCATTTCTCATAATATCAAGCAATTAAAAATATAAAAACATTATGTACCTTTAATTTCACACAAACTTACCTCAGTACCAAAGTATATGTGGAATTGTTGAATTTAGTCCACGACCTTGTTCTTGCCTCGGTTTCAGTCCAGGCTTCATGTTTCTTGATCTATAATAACAATCTCACTTGGTTAATACTCACATTGACTAAATTAACCCATGAATCATACTTTGGCAAAATTATAATTTTGCCCCTAAATTTTTACATATTTACACTTTTTCCCCTAGGCTCGTAAAATGATTTTATTCAATTTCTTTGTATTTTAAGCCTATCCAAATCATTTTCTTAACTACAATAGCCCCCAATCTCCACTAATTCACTCATGTATGACCATTTTCATAACTTTTACAATTTAGTCCTTTTTATGAATTTCCCATGAAAATCACTTAGAATAAGATGTTTATCATACATCAAAATTTCATATTCTTCTATAAATCATCAAAATACATGCATGTCACGTATGGGTAAATTTTAAAACATAAACCCTACCTCAAAATATAGCTAGAAATAGCTAAATCGAGCTACGAGGATATCAAAAATACGAAGAACATTAAAAACGGGGCTAGGAGGTACTTACAATCAAGCTTGAAAGTTGAAGAAACCCTAGCTATGGTGTCCTTGTAATTTTCGGCTATGGAGGATGAAGATGAACAAGATTTTTAGCTTATTTTCCCTTTTTATTCTTTTATTAACCAAATGACAAAAATACCCTTAAGGCCACTATCATGAGATTTTTCCTTCCCATGTCTATTTTTGACTTCTAATAATTTTTATAATGCTATTTCATACTTAAATATTCTAGAACCTCATATTTTCCAATCTTTGCAATTTAGTCCTAACAGACAAATTGTTCACTAATTTATAAAATTTCTTCATGAAATTTTCACACAATCATGCAAGCATGCCATAGACCTCATAAAAACCATGAAAAACATATTTCTACCTCAGATTTTTGGTCTCGCAACCACTATTCTAAGTAGGCCCTAAATCAGGCTGTTACAATTCTCCCCCCTTAGGGATATTCGTCCTTGGAAATCTTACCCGTAAAAAGGTTAGGATATTGGTTTCTCATAGTCTCCTCGGGCTCCTATGTAGCCTCTTCTACCCCATGTCTTTGCCATAGTACCTTCATAAGAGCTATACTTTTATTCCTTAACTGTTTGACTTCCCGTGCCAAAATCTTAACCGGCTCTTCGCCATAAGTCATGTCAGGTTGAATTTCAACCTCTGTCGGTGTAATCACATGCGAAGGATTTGATCGGTAACAACGTAACATAGACACGTGAAACACATCATGAATCTTTTCCAACTCAGATGGCAAAGCCAATCGATAAGCTACTGGTCCTATCCTCTTGGTAATCTTATATGGTCCGATAAAACGCGGACTCAATTTGCCTTTACGACCAAATCTAAGAACTTTCTTCCATGGTGACACTTTCAAGAATACGTTATCACCAACTTGAAATTCGATCTCTTTCCGTTTCAAGTCCGAGTAGGATTTTTGTTTACCCGAAGCAGCTTTTAAACTATCACAAATTATTTTTACCATATTTTTAGTTTCTCTTACCAGATCGACCCCGTGAATTTGATTTTCTTTGAGTTTTGTCCAATACAATGGCGTTCGACACTTCTACCCATACAATGCCTCATAAGGCAGCATTCTCAAACTTGACTGAGAACTGTTATTATAGGCAAACTCTACCAACGGTAAGTACTTTTCCCAGCTTTCCTGAAACTCAAGAACACAACACCAGAGCATATCCTCAAGTATCTGTATTAATCTATCCGACTGTCCATCAGTTTGTGGGTGAAAACTTGTATTAAAACTCAACTTTGTGCCCAAAGCTTCTTGCAACTTTTTCCCAAAATCTGGATGTGAATCTCGGATCTTTATCCGATATAATAGACAAAGGCACTCCTTGTAGTCTTACAATCTCTGAAACATACAAGTCTGCCAACTTATCAAGTGAATACTCGATGCGTACATGTATGAAATTGGCCGACTTCATAAGTTTATCTACCACAACCCATACGGCATCTTTCTTACTCGTTGTCAACAGCAAACCCGTCACAAAGTCCATAGTAATACGGTCCCATTTTCACTCGGGAACCATAATAGGCTGAAGTAAACCCAAAGGTACTTGGTGTTCAGCCTTCACTTGCTAACAAATCAAGCATTTTGATACAAACTCAGAAACATCTTTCTTCATACCCGTCCACCAATACCATTTCTTCAAGTTATTATACATTTTTGTGCTTCCCGGATTTACAGATAAACATCCACTATGTGCCTCGTGCAAAATTTTCTGAATTAATCTAAAAATCTGATTTAACACCCGACTCACACTAAACTCTTTTGGCTTGCAAGTCGTTGTCACCTTTCTGAGCTTCACAAATCTCTTGGAGAAACATCGGTCTAGCTCTCAATTCAGCTAGGATAGAACCATCATCTGACAAAGTCATCCGTGTATTCATGGCTCTCAATGCAAACAAGGTTTTCTGCTCAAGGCATCAGCGACTACATTTGCCTTTCTCGGGTGGTAGTCAATCACTAGCTCATACTCCTTTATCAGCTCTAACCATCTTCATTGCCTTACACTCAATTCCTTTTGAGTCATCAAGTAATTTAGGCTTTTATAATCGGTGAATATCCGACATTTTTCACCATACAGATGGTGTCTCCATATCTTCAATGCAAACACAATGGCAGCCAACTCTAAATCATGTGTCGAGTAATTCTTTCCATGCGGCATTAACTGTCGAGAGGCATATGCTATCACCTTGCCCTCTTGCATAAGTACAAAACCCTATCCATTCAAGGATACATCACTATAAACCACAAATTTTTTTCATGGTTCAGTTGCACTAGAGCTGGAGCCTCAGTCAATAGTGCCTTTAGTTTCTCGAAACTCTGTTGGCACCCTTCTGTCCATTCAAACTTCACATATTTTTGTAACAACCTTGTCATTGGAGTCGCTATCATAGAAAATCCCTTGACAAACCTTCTGTAATAGCCCGCTAGTCCCAAAAAACTTCTAACCTCTGATACATTTCTCAGCTGTTTCCAATCAACAATAGCTGAAATCTTGCTCAGGTCAACTCGGATTCTGTCTCTCGAGACAATGTGCCCCAAAAATCCAACTTCTTTGAGCCAAAATTCACTTTGCTAAACTTCGCATACAACTGATTATCTCGTAAAATCTATAAAACCGTCCTCAAGTGATCGGTGTGCTCATTCTCATCACAAGAATGAATTAATATATCATCAATAAAAACCACAACAAATTTATCCAAGTGTGGCCGAAAGATGCAGTTCATTAAATATATAAACACAGTAGGGGCATTTGTTAAACCGAAAGGCATGACTAAAAACTCATAGTGACTATACCTTGTCCAAAATGCAGTTTTCGGCACATCTGAGTCTTTGACTCTCAACTGGTAATATCCCGACCTCAAATCTATCTTGGAAAACATAGTGGCTCCCTTCAATTGATCAAACAAATCATCGATTCTTGGCAACGGGTACTTGTTCTTCACGGTTACCTTATTAAGCTACCGATAATCTATACATAATCTCATGGAACCATCTTTCTTTTTCACATATAATACCGAAGCACCCCACAGAGAATAACTCAGTCTTGCAAAACCTTTGTCCGTCAACTCTTGTAGCTGTACCTTCAATTCTTTCAACTCAGTTGGAACCATTCTGTATGGAGCAATCGATATAGGTGCAGTACCAAGGGCTAACTCGATGCCAAATTCAATCTCTCTAACTGAGGGCAACCCTGGCAATTCTTCTAGGAATACATCTGAATACTCACATACTATCGGCACTGATTCAATTCTTAACGCAGTCTCTTTGGCATTCATCACAAAGGCAAGATAAGCTTCATATCCCTTTCTTACATATTTCTGGGCAGAAATATGAGAAATCACTTTAGGCGATCTGTCATGTTCATCTGATTCAACACGAAGAGTGTCCCCGTTTTCACATCATCAGCGGTTAACCAGTCCATACCAAGAATTATATCGAATTCATCAAATGGAAATAGCATGAGATTCGCCTTAAAATAATGACCTCTAATCATCAATGGGCAATCTTTTCATACCTTATCAACTAATACACATTTGTCTAAGGGATTGGACACCTTTATCACGAATTCTGTAGACTCTACAGGCATGCTCATTCTAGATACTAATTTCATGCAAATATATGAGTGGGTAGATCCCGGATCAATTAAAGCAACAACATGAGTATCATGGAGAGAAAATGTACCCGTAATTATGTAACACCCCAAACCCGGCCCATTCACAACGATCGAATTTGAAATGCCACTGCGAAACACGTTCGAAAATATTCTTACTTAAGAGTGAAAAACCGTAAAAAAAATTTGTTGCCTTTAATAAAACATTTTCGTGACTTAAAATATTCTAAGTAAAAATTAAATTGTTATAAAAATACCGGATTCAAAACTTTATTATACATACTTAAGAAAATAAAATCATTTGCAATTAATATTTAAATTGTCAATCCATAATAGAACATAATAATAATAATACTGAATAAAAATACTTAAATACTTTAATGGGCCTTATTACAATAAATTATTAAACCAAAGTACTTAATAATAAATTGATTGAAATAATCAAAACGTCTTCTGCATGGGCCACCTCGTATCCACTCCAACCCAGTCCGATCACCACGAATCATCTGCGATGTTTAATAAAAATTAGGTGAGTCATACGGACTCAATGTGTAATTAACCACTGATTTCCACCCACATGTTAACCACATAATAACATATATATCAGATAGCATATATCATATTCAGATAATATCACATTCTGGCTTGGCCCATACTCATAACACTTATCAGGTAACAGGGTAATTAGCCACATACTTTCCACATACTCGGCTTAGCCCATTTCTTATTCAAGTCCACATTCACATACTGCGCTTGGCCCATTTCCACATTAGTCCACATATCCATTGGGCTTGGCCCACTTTCACATTAAATTCACATATCAGATATAATTATGCAAAGTGTACCCAACCCAAACCTAGGGTCCATCCTCTACACACCCCCGTATCCGACCTACCACACACCAGGGGATTATTGAATCACCCTCTCCTTTTCACTCCAAAGGCAATCACTGCCGTCCACGTGCAATTAAACACAATAATCCACAATGCGACCTCAGTCAGCGCCAATCCACGATGTAGCCGTAGCTAACACCAAAACCACGATGGGACACATAGTCACTCATCAACCACGATATGGCACATAGCTGATATCAACCATGATGAGGCACATAGCCACTCATCAAGCCACGCGAACTTAATCGCAAATAATCCACAACGTGACCTCGGTCAATGTCAATCCACGATGTAGCTCAAGGCTAACATCAAACCACGTACTCGAAGTACACCCATACCTTCTTCCATAACCCACCCATGCACATGCAACATAAAATAGTGCCATGATAATGCATGTACATGTTATTCATAATCATAGGCATACTCACATATACAAATCAATGATCACATCTCATGCATTCGATACTAACCTGGTCATCGTCATACCCTTTAAGGGTATCTATTTCACATTTATCACTGCACTTATTAGTAAACACATAACACATGCAAATATCACATAAACCCCGGAAAACAGTAGGCTAACTACACACCCGATTACTTGGAGTTCTAAACTCTCGATCCCGACGCTATCCCTAAGCGAGACTACAGCTATCTGCCTATAGCTTTCTCCTACTGCTGGCCTACACCCCGGTGGGCAATCCTGAACTGCCGAGACAGATCTTTTCTTAAACTTCGAGATAGGGATTTTCCCTTTACCTTCTTGACCGGCATCCATGTCCATTAATGATATCTTAATCAGAACCAAACGGTTAACCGATAACATTATAATCTAAATATACCAAATCTAAACTATACTTACTAAATATTCTTACCAACGAATCAAATCCCGTAAGCTTCTGATTACCTTTGTCGAAATTCCTAAATGGCCATGATCGAGAATCGGTTATCACTTATTTACCAAATATGGCCTATGGCCGAATTATCACCTTGACTTACCTTGCTTAAATCAAATCCCGAAAAGACCTCCTTCAATGCACCTTGACGCTAACACATACAAAAAGAAATTCAAAGTTATGCCACTATACTCATTCGGCCAACCTTAGAAATCAGCCTTACTCACTTGCTTTGGCAAGACACTTAAAAGAATAAGAAGAATGATTAGGAGAGCACTCTACTTACCACCAATGGCACCTTTGGCTTCTAAAACTTGCAACAAATAGAAGAGAATAGAACCCTTTTTGCTATTCGACTATGGCTTCAAGATATAACTAAAATATTGGCTATGGTATTCTTTTAAGATGTCAAGCAAAGAGAAGAGAAGAAGATGCACCAAGGTTCGGCCAAACTTGTAAAAAAAAAGATTGAATATTCGGCTACTCCAAAAGAAATAAAAGAGAGAAAGAAAAAGCAAATTTCGGCACACCTAATAAGTATACCCCCAAGCCGAAAATACCACCCTAGTTGTTCACAATGAAAAAATAAACCAACCCTTTATCACTTTACCACCTATTCAAAAATAAATAAAATACAACAGCCCTTATCCTTATCTTACTAATTTAACTAAAATAATTAAAACAACCCAAATTTATCTACCTATTAAACTAAAATAAAATAAAAAAATAACTAAAGCCATATTTATCCTACCTTACCGCAGCCGAGTTTTAATAGGAGAATTTAAGCCAAATCCTTATCTAATTGAAACTCCATGTGCCGTCCAATTACCCTCCACCTGAAGCAAAAAGCAAAAAAAAAAAAAAATTAAAATCCCACTCCTTGCTGCCCACGTGAATCAAACCCCAGCCCTCACTGCTGTAGGCTGCCATAACGCCCCAAGCCACTCTGCCCAGGCCTTTTTTTGTGTCACAAACTCGCCCCAGTTCTTTTTAAGTCCTCCTTAGCCCAGTTTCACTTGCTAACGCAAAAAGGAAAAATAAAACACTCCCATGCCATCACCACGACTCGAACATGAGACCTGCTCCTTGCTCAATAGATAACGCCCCAACCATCTTGCCAAGGCGCTGTTTGTGATATGATTCACCCAGAACTTCTTTTAACACCACTTTCGCCAGGTGCCTTCTTAGCGCAAAAATAAAATCCCATTCGCTTCCTCTGCAACTCAAACCAAAGACCTGCGCCAGGCGTCACCTCTAGGCCCTTAAGTGGCGCCTTGCAGCCACTTTATCGAGCCTCCTTCCATGTCCCAAAACGCTCACAATTTACCCTTAAGGCCTCCCTGGCCTTGCTCCCCTTCCAGACGCAAAAAATAAAAAGTCTCTGATGCGCCCCGCGTTACTCGAACCTCTTCCCTCCTGCACTCCCTTGCACCTTAGCGCCTCAAGCCACTTTGCCAATTAATTTCTTGTGTCCTAAACTCCATAAAATTCTTTTAAGGCCTTCTTGCCTAGTTTCCCCTTTTCACTTAAAATTATAATATTTTCCAAAGTTTTTCCCCTTCACCTAAAGTTCTCAAAACTCCTAAAATATATCCAACCACACTTAAAGCCTACTAATCACTTGAGTTATGCTCTAAATGCATAACCCCTAATTTAGGATGTTACAAATTACATCAGGGGATAACGCCTCTTCGTGAGCGCGAATGGCATAAGTCCTCGCAGGCGCTCTACCCTCAGATCTTGCAGTCTGCTCTCTGGGTGTACTCTTACTACTCATTCCACTTCTCGAGTTTCTCTGCTGTCTCCCTCTAGTAGTGCTTCCCGATCTTGTACTCTGAATTTTCTCTTTTTCGACCATCTCAGGGCATTCTCTAATAAAATGATCTTAGGAACCACACTTAAAACAAGCTCTCTCATGTGCTCGACACTCATCAGGGTGATGTCTGCCACACTGTGGACATTCCGGTCTATTTGGTTGAACGTTCCCACCACTAGCAACTGAAGTGGTCTGAGCTATAGAGCCAGAGTACTATTTACCCTTACTTCTATTTGAAAACCCAACTGAAGTAGATAATTAAGTAGTGAAGTCTCTCGACTTCTTGAATGAAGATTGAAATGGCTTGTTCAGTTGTCTTTTTTTTGAGTCACGAGACTCCATTTCAGCTTTTCTTTTCTCTTTAACCAACTACTCGGCTTTGCAAGCCCTGTCCACTTTAATTCTAAGACCCAACAAATAATCGTATATCTTCATTTAATCCGTCCTTAAACCTTTTACACATAATGGCTTCAGTGGATACACACTCTCGAGTGTATTTGTTAAGCTTTACGAACTCACGCTCATACTCGGTTACTATCATCCGACCCTGTTTTAATTCAAGAAATTCCTTTCTTTTCTGGTCGGTAAACATTTGGCCAATGTACTTCTTTCGAAATTCTTCTTGGAAAAACTCCCAATTAACTCTCTCCCTTGGTACAACCGACACAAGGGTGTTCCACCACTGATAAGCGGAATCTCTCAAAAGGGACACCACACATTTCATGCACTCTTCAGGTGTGCAGGATAACTCATCAAATACTCTAATGGTATTTTCAAGCAAAATTCTGCTCTTTCCAGATCATCATCTTTACTAGCTTGATATTCCCCTACTCCTTGTTTCCTGATTCTATCAACCGGAGGCTTTTCTCTTCTTACTACTTCCACCACTTGGGGAGTTACAGGGGTAGACTAAGGAATAGGTGGGGGGAGGGGGTTGAGCATTCGGGTTCGTACAAACGAACTCTATATAGCAGGCATTCATCATGTGGTAAAAAAGGCTTCCCTAGCCGTTTCTCCTCCTCTTTGACTTACATTCGCTGCTTTATTCTCATTCTCAGTCGGCACCGTCCCTTGAGCGAGGGCTGGCGTGTTACTTTCTACATCATCCGCCACACCTCTATCGAGATCCATTTACTATATAAAAACACAATTTAAATTGTCAGGAGTCGTCATACTATCATTATGTAAATACTCATACATATGGCATGTATAGCTAGACTCATGCATACGCTACGTTAGTTCGAGAATCAACTAATCCGTAACTCTGATACTACTAAATGTAACACCCCTTACCCGTATTCAATGTCGGAACCGGATACGAGGCATTACCGAACTTCACTTGCTCAAACATATAACATCAGTCCATAGATTTTCATTTCAACATAAACCTTTTTCATTCATATTCTTAATGTCCCTATTATGGGTCTACGAGACCCTAAATATAACAGCCCAATTTTGGGCCTCGTCAGAACAGTGGTTTTGGGGCCACAAATTTGAAGACGAAAATCATATTTTTATTATATTTTTATGGTCTACGATTTCACGAAAAGATTTCGTAAAAATTTCATTCAAAAATTTTGACGTTTGGGCACTCAATTTAGTCAAAAAGACTAAATTGTAAATAGTGCAAAATTTCTATGAAATTTTATATTGGAGGTCCTTAAATGGTAATTAGACCATTTGTTAAATGCTTGGACAAAAATGGACATGAGATAAGTGAAATAGGATATTTTTAAGTTAGGGGTATTTTGGTAATTTGATAATTAAATGGACTAAAAGACAAAATAAAAGCCAAAAACCCTTGTCCATCTTCTTACTTGGCCGAATTTAGCATGGGGGAAGCCATGACTAGGGTTTTCAAGCTTTCAAGCTCAATAGTAAGTGCATCCAAGCCCCGTTTTTAATGTTCTTTACATTTTTGAGATTCCCGTAACTCGATTTAACTATTTCTACCATTATTTTGAGCTAGGGTTTGTGTTTAAAAATTTACCCATGGATGACATGCATGTGCTTTGATGTTTAATGGTAGAATATGAATGCTCGGTGTGTAGTAAACGACTTTTACTACGTGATTTTCGATGAAATTGCATAAAATGTCTAGTTTGTAAAAAGTTGAAAAATGTATGCAAATGTGTGAATGAATGCAAATTGTGGACCGTTATAGTTATGAAAATGGTTTGGCTAGGCCTAAAATACAAGGAAATTGAATAAAAATCATTTATGAGCCTAGGGGCAAAAGTGTAAATATGACAAAGTTTAGGGGAAAAATGTAATTTTTCCATAGTATGATTTTTGGGTCACAATGAATAATGTGACTAATAAGTAAGCTAAATGTGATGTTATAGATCAAAGAAAATGAGGCTCGAACTTAGAACGGGGGAAAAACGAGTAACTGATGGTTAGGTCTCTTTTTGCCATTTTGGTATCGAGGTTAGTTCATGTGTAAGTAATACAACATTATATTATGTATTTAATATTTTGCTATTGCATAAATTGTATATATATGTTTCTACGGATTCGATTGATGATGATTTGGCGAAGAATCGAAGAATGAGAATCCTAGTTGAACCTTATGAATAAAAAGGATACCTTGTCACGACATTAGATTAATAAGGTCCCGTATAAGACCATATCTGGGATATGGCCTAGGCATCGAGTAGTAATCCCGTGTAAGACCACGCCTGGGATCTGGCTTCGGTATGAAAATTGTGTAATACCATGTCTGGGACATGGCATCGATATACCATCTTGTATAAGACCATATCTGGGATATGGCATCGGCATCGACATGTGATACCATGTGAGACCATATCTGGGATATGGCATTGGAATCTTACTACGCGTATGACAATTTTCGAGTATCCTTCGATATTCCAAGTGGTTCTACGAGATAAAGAAGTAACGTTTATGTTAAAGACGGGAAAATGACTAAAGTGTAAATCAATGTCAATTTGTGACAATTAAATGCAAGTATATGTATGTATACACTTATGAGCAATGTGCTCGGGATGTGATCGAATTTTGGTAAGAAGGTAAACAAGTAAGTTATACCTATGAGAATGACCTTGTGATTATAAGTCCATGCTTATGATGTATGAATATGTGGGAAATGTGATTGATGATCATATGTGAGGCTTTTAAGCCAAATTAAATTGAGAAATAAAATGTTCAAGTCTTTGTTGTTGATGTATAGGTTAATTGGACAATGAATGGCTTGTAAATATTTGATGATGACTAGCTATTGGCATGGCTAACTATGGATATACTTTAGTATTATATGTGTGTAAATGGGATTTAATACAAAGAAAACATGATAGAGTAAAATTAGCTATAAAATAGTTTGGACAGGAGCAGTTGTATCACTTTGAAAATTCACCAAAAATGGTGGAAATTGAACTAGAAGTTGAATAAGATATGAAATTAAATCTTATTGAGTCTATTTTCTCATAAAAGAAACGGTGTAAGCAAACAAATTTCATTTTATGAGATATTTGAATTTTTATAAGACAGGGTCAGAGTGATTTCGTAATCCCCTATTCTGACTTGGGAAATTCATTAAAATTTTTAAAAACATAATCAAGGGGTAAAATTTATATTATTGAATTTCTTAATGAGTCTATTTTCAATAAAAATAAAAAGGAACGTCATTATAGTTTTTTACCACAAGAAAATAATTTTTTAGTGAAGAAGTGTCAAAACTGTCAGACAGCGAAACAAAGGAGACTTTAAAGAATAAACTGTACTGATTGGCTGAACCAAAAATTCTGGAAATTTTACGGTAAGAAGATATGTTAGTCTAGTTTCAAGGAAATTATTGGATCTTAATTTGGAGTTTCGTAGCTCCGGATAAAAACAATTTAGTGACTGTAACTCGAGTAGACAGCTCAAGATGAACATAAATGAATAGTGAAATTTTATGCAATTATGATTGTATTACCTAGAGAACATATTATGAGAATTGGTGAAAAACATGTTGATAAGTTTCTTATTATTTGTATACAAACTTACTAAGCATTGTAGCTTACTCCCCTTTCTTTCTCATATCTTATAAGGTTTTATGCTAGCTCAAGTTGGAGAACGCTGGAGATGCTATCACACTATCAAGCTATCATTGTGGGGTAAAGTGAATACAGACCTCTGAAGTTATGGCATGTATAGGGACTTAGTCAATTTTGTATGTGTCATTTGATTTGGCCAAATGTGTTGGTTCATAATGGTAATATAATTCATTTTGTATATGGCCACGAGATGTGGCTCATATTGGTTAATGAGTTGTAATGCCTATTTATATGTGTGTGCTTATACTAAAGGTTTCATGTGATGTGGTTATGTGTGTTTGGTATGGATGGATTTAGGATGTGTTGATGATAATCATGGCATGAAAGTTTGATAAATTTAAGCTAGGCAAAGTATGATGCCTTATGCATGCATAAGATTATATGAATTCGCTATGATCATGACTTGTTTGATGATGTTTAAGTGCTCAGTTATGCCATGAAAGATGACATTGAGATTGTGTTTAAGTATGTACAAATGAATGTGCCAAATGGTTTGGTAAATATCCATTTTCTTGGCCACACGGGTAGAGGCACGGCCGTGTGTCTCAGCCATGTGGAGGACATAGGCGTGTGCCCAGGGCGTGTGAAGTCTGCATCTATTTTTTTCGGAATTTAATTCACCACACGTCCTAAGCACACGGGCGTGTGACTTGGCCGTGTGACCCTATTTTGTTGATTACGTCATAAACAGAAAGTTATACGAGCTGAGGACATGGGCGTGTGTGACCACACGGTCTACCCACACGGGCGTGTCCCAAGCCCCACGGGCGTGTGACCCTTATTTTAATGAAAAATTTTCTAAATCTTCTTAAAGCTTCCTAAGTTCTCGTTTTAGTCTCGAACAGCTCCCAATGATTGTTTTAGGCCTCATGGGCCCATATAAGGGACGTTTTGCATGTGAATGAGTGCTTTTAAATTGAATGAAATTTTATAGCCTGATTTTGTATAAATGTTTATGTTTAAGTCTGGTAATGCCTCGTATCCTGTCCCTGTGTCGGACACGGGAAAGGGGTGTTACACTAAACATACATACGAAATGGTTCGAGACTAAACCGGAAACTTTTGCACACATAGAATTTTTTTGCTTAAAATAGGGCCACACGCCCGTGTGGAATGGAACGCGCCCGTGTGGGAAAGCTGTGTGGTCACACACGCCCATGTTCCTAACCCGTGTGGATTTTAATTTTCATTTCGAACCAATACAGGTTTTCACATAGCTTGGCACATGCCCGTGTCTATGGCCCGTGTCCTTACCTGTGTGTGAAAACCTTGGTATTCTCTTCATGACATCAGTAAACAATCAGGGGCACACGGCCTAGTCACACGCCCGTGTGCTGGCCCGTGTGACGAACTGAATTTTCATAATTTTGATGCAGGGGACACATGGCCTAGACACATGCCCGTGTGTCTACCCGTCTGGACAATTATAAGGCTATTTACCATGCCAATTTCCACCATTAAAAGTAAACACACTTATAACATCACAAGTAATACATAACATAGCAATAATACACTATGAAAAATCACTAATTCATCATGCATACACTTCACACTTTACTTAATCAATTGCACGAACTTGCACTTCATGAATCTCATCATCATCATTGAATATATATAAAACTTAACAAGTATTGGCCAATTCCCAATGGCCATTTACAAAATGAATGAGTAACAATAATATCCAACACTTTGGCTAACAAATATGACATAACAAAATGACCAAGTTCCTATACATGCTATACCCAAAATAAATCAACTTTACTATATCAAAAGCATAGTTGATAGTGTGATCCAAACTCCGACATCCTACGATCCCTGAGTTAGCTTGGCGATACTACAAGGACAAGGGAAAAGAGAAGGGTAAGCATGAAGCTTAGTAAGTTTGCATGAAATAAATAACACATAGAACTCATGATAACATCCATTCATCACATTAAATAATACACAAGTTCTCAAGCACATCAACATAACTTACTCATGCATACCCTTACCAAATCACATATCACAATTTTGCATTCATTTCTCGTAAGTTACTCATGGTTACCTGTATCACTTCATCACATAATTTAGCACTTATGCTATCTTGAACATAAACTTAACTCGTTATCATGCTTAACATACATTTAACTCTTTACCTGTTGAACTACTTGGAATATCGAAGGATAGTCAATCTCATCATACATGTATCACGATGCCAATGCCATATCCCAGATATGGTCTTACATAGGATCACCTCTCAATGTCGATGACATATCCTAGATATGGTCTTATACCGAGATCATATATCGAAGTCGATGCCATGTCCTAGGCATGGTCTTACACGAGATCTTTCTCCGGTACCGAGGCCATGTCCCATACATGGTCTTATACGGAACCTCCTTTATTTGGTGCCGATGCTATGTCCCAGACATGGTCTTATACGAGACCTTCTTTATTTGGTGTCGATGCCATGTCCCAGACATGGTCTTATACGGGACCTTCTTTATTTGGTGCCGATGCCATGTCCCAGACATGGTCTTATACGGGACCTTCCTTATCTCATGTTGTGACACTAGCATCCTTGCTATTCTGAATGTTCAACTGGGGCTTCAACTTAACATATTTTCATCATACTCTCACCGAGACATCATTAGTCGATTTCATAGAAATAATATTCATTTCTCATAATATCAAGCAATTAAAAATATAAAAAAATTATGTAGCTTTAATTTCACACAAACTTACCTCGGTACCAAAATATATGTGGAATTGTTGAATTTAGTCCACGACCTTGTTCTTGCCTCGGTTTCGGTCCGGGCTTCGTGTTTCTTGATCTATAATAAAATTTTCATTTATTTAATACTCACAATGATTAAATTAACCCATGAATCATACTTTGGGAAAATTACAATTTTGCCCCTAAACTTTTACATATTTACACTTTTGCCCCTAGGCTCGTAAAATAATTTTCATTCAATTTTTTTGTATTTTAAGCCTATCCGAATCCTTTTCTTACCTACAACAGTCCCCAATTTCCACTAATTCACTCATGTATGACCGTTTTCATAAGTTTTACAATTTAGTCCTTTTTATGAATTTCCCATGAAAATCACTTAGAATAAGATGTTTATCATACATCAAACTTTCATATTCTTCTATAAATCATCAAAATACATCCATGTCATGTATGGGTAAATTTTTGAACATAAACCCTAGCTCAAAATATAGCTAGAAATAGCTAAATCGAGCTACGAGGATATCAAAAATACGAAGGGCATTAAAAACGGGGCTAGGAGGTACTTACAATCAAGCTTGAAAGTTGAAGAAACCCTAGCTATGGTCTCCTTTTAATTTTCAGCTATGGAGGATGAAGATGGACAACATTTTTAGCTTATTTTCCCTTTTAATTCATTAATTAACCAAATGACAAAAATGCCCTTAAGGCCCTTTTCTTGAGATTTTTCCTTCAATCCCGTATAAGACCATATCGGGGATATGGCTTCCGTAATGGATATAAGAATCGTATAAGACCGTATCCGGGATATGGCATCGATACTTGATGTGAAAGTCCATATAAGACCATATCCGGGATATGGCATTGGCATTTAGGAGTGACTCCAAATAAGACCACCTCGGGGATGTGGCATTGGCTTCGTACCTCCATTAATGATGATGAATATGAGTATTTGACTATCCCCAGTGATTAATGGGATAAGTAGATGAGTTTGGAAGTAGAAATGAGAATTGCACTAAAGTCATGTGAATAAGTGAATACAGGTACTCGTGAATGAGTCACGAAGAAACAATTACGATGTGTGGCATGGTATGTGCTAAATAAGGGCAATTGTAAGTAAGTATGGCCAGGAGCCTATGACTTGTGTATGGTTAGTTAATGCCATGTATGGATTATAATATGAGCTTATTATTGCTATTTATTTCCATGCAAACTTACTAAGCTTTATGCTTGCCCCTCTCATTGCCCTTCTGCCTTGTAGTATTGCCAAGATAACTCGAGGAACGTGGATGTAGGAGTTCGGGAATCACACTATCTTCATCACTTTGGTATAACAATTTAGACTTATTTTGAGTATGGCATGTATAGGACTTGGGTATTTTGTTAAGTTGTAATTGTTAGTCAAAGTGTTAACTATGCAAGTTATAAAAGTCATTTTTGGTAAATGGCCTTATAAGTTAGGCAAATACTTGGCAAGTTCTATTGCTTAATGAAGATGAATTTCATGAAGTACATGTCCTTTTGTATATCTTGATTTTTGAGCTCCTAGAGATACCTTTGGTTTTCTTTTATATTAGAATGAGATCTTAAATGTGCCATTGGGATAGGAGTTGTATTGGTTTGAATTGGAATATGTATGTGTGTAGCCTAGGGTGGCAAGGGCTTGGTATATAGCCTACTATTATCCATAGGGGTAGACACACGGGCGTGTGTCTAGACCGTGCGGAAGGCACAGCTAGCACATGGGCGGATGCCCAGGCCGTGTGAACTCTGCACTTTGCACTGGGATTTAAACCATTACACAGCTGAAGCACACGGACGTGTGTATAGGTTGTGTGGATAAGTTAGAATGACAAGGTTTGGCGCACGGACCAGGGCCACGGACGTGTCAAGGCCGTGTGAGATTAGTCAGTGTCGACCACGGGTGAAAGACACGGGAATATCTTAGGGGCACACGGGCATGTCCCTAGTTCAACACGAGCATGTGGCCCCTGTTTTGATGAAAACCCTTCCAAGTCCGTAAAAGTCACCGGTTAGATCCCGAAACCTCTTGGAGGCATGCTTAGGGCCATGAAGGCTGAGAAAGGGCAAGAAATGGGTTTGAATGAAATTTTATAACCCTTTTTGAGATGTTTAAGCAAGATTAGTTAGGTAATACCTCAAACCCTGTTCTGGCTTGCATAAGGGTAAAGGGTGTTACATCCCGGTTGTAGAATCAAGGCTCGTACGTGAAGAGCCGTGACCTCCAAAACAGTTAGCAAGAGCAAAGTTCCCAGCTATAAAATCAAGGTTCACAGGCGAAGAGTCGTGACCTCTAAAACAGTTAGCGAGAGCAAAGCTCCCAACTGTAAAATCAGGGCTTACAAGCGAAGAGTCGTGACCTACAAAACAATTAATGAGAGCAAAGCTCCTAACTGTAAAATCAAGGCTCACAGGCGAAGAGCCGTAACCTCTAAAATAGTTAGTGATGTAAAATCAAGGCTCGTAGGCGAAGAGCTGTGACCTCCAAAATAGTTAGCGAGACCAAGGCTCGTAGGTGAAGAGCTGCGACCTCCAAAACAATTAGCGAGACCAAAGCTCGCAGGCGAAAAGCCGCAAACTCTAAAATAGTTAGCGAGAGAAAAGCTCCCAGCTATACAATCAAGGTTCGCAGACGAAAAATTCTAAAAACTTTTCAAGTATGAAACAATTCGATAGGTTATAAAAAAATCTTTTTTAAGTAAATAATAGTTTGTAAACCCACATCCTCAACACATTATCAAAGCATGCTACACGATATGAAGAATGCAAACAACAGAAAGAAAACCAACAAGAAATAAAAACAAATACTTATTTATTCAAGAAAAACAAGAATACATGATTATTGTTCCATTACATCATCAACCCCTCAACACCCTGGTCTTTATTGACAAGAACGACACCCTCAACAGCTAAGGAAGCAACAGTAACACTCTCAGTTACCGAAAGAGGAACCAAGTTCACAGCATCACCAACAATAGATGGAGCCATGTCCACAGTGGCAGAGCCCTCCCCCTCCTCAACAAAGAGCTCACCCTTCCAAGTAACCACGAAGAAGTCCTAAGTAGACCTAGAAGGATTGAAAACATCAATCCTAGGCTGTTCATGTCCACATCAGCAAGTGCATCAAAATCCACCTTGTGAACATCAAAAGGGCCACAAGCAACCTGGGCATGAAGAAGCAGGTTCTCCTTGAACTTCTGAAAGGAGCCGAGGATGTTCTGGGATGCTTGTTGCTTGAAAGCTGTCAGAGCCTCATCTTGCTTTCGAAGGGTATTATCCACCTGTTCTTGACACTCCCTAATAATCCTTTCCAGCTCGGTGTACCTTACAGTGACCCTCCTTAACTCCACCTCCATAGTTATACATCTCTCTTTCTCTATAGCGAGCTCATCTCCACACTCCTCTGTCTTCATCTCCATAGTCACATGGCATTCATTGAGGACCCCTTGTTTCTCATTTATTATCTCACTCTCTTCCCTCGCCTTATGATACAACTCACGCACCCTCTTCAACTCAGCCTTGGTATCCGCAAGCTCCTTATTACGAGCCTCTATATACCTCAGACCAAGAACACCAACTTAAGATAGTAAGCGGCATAGAGATGAAGAGAAGTCCTCCCCATCCTTAACAGGCACTCTTTTGATCCCAGGAGTCATTGGAGAATTCTCAAGAGCATGGGGAGAGGGTGTCCTCATTAATGGTAATGAGTGAGTTCGCTTGGGAAATAGTTGGCAAGCTTGCCACAGGGGAAGAATGGACGTGAGTGATCGCAGTAACAGGGCCTCTGCGATTAGCTCTCTTTTTTCGGCGATACTCTAGTGGAGCACCACTCCCCTCCTCCATGCGGGAAGGATTGGTACGCGTGGCCCCAGTAGAAATCTTGTGCCTCTTGCAACCACTACCTATCAAAGAATTGATATTCATAGCTTTATTAAGCTCACGCGAGATGTTGTCACTATCACTGGAATTATCCTTATAGCACCGATTGCCCCCTACACCATTAACAACCTTAGGATCAGTAGAAGTAATTAACAAGTCAGTACCTCCTCTAACCCTCTCCTATTGCTCGAACTCAGGAAGGGCAAAGGGACGGAACAGCAGCCCACAATAATGGTAGAAGAAGTGAGTAGGCTCCTCCAAACGTGCTGTCAATATCATGCCCAGTTAATTAAGGGAATCGTGAGGCCAAGTACTCATCGCTGATTGCCTACCAACTACCGTGTGACCTCTTAGTTTGTCGCCATCCTTCCAACCATTTAGGCTGAGATCCTCCAGGTAGAATCTAAAGACATTCCTCACAGTCAAAATTGCCTCTAGAGCCTCTGAAATTGTGCGACAACCTCATCAATGGTAAAACTCTTCTGGAAGGCGCGCATGTCTTCACTAGGGGAGGACCACCTGGTTGGGAACCCAAAGTCTTCGCCAAGTATACTGCGGATTAGGATATACATCCCCCATTTCAAGCGAAGATTCTTGTACTGATTTCGTATAATTATTTGCGCCTTTTGATAAGGGGAAAAGTAGTAGAACCCCGCAGATTCCCCCAAATTAGTCCCTTTCAACTGGTACAGGTGCTGGAAGACAGAGAGCATTGGCACTGCGCTAGGTTGGCAGCTATTGAGAAAGTACGCCATGGCTAGCCACCAGGAAAAACCAAATAATTGGCCAGGATCAAGGCGATAATCCTTGAAGAGATTGTAGAATAAGGGATACATGGGGGCAAAATCTCGCCTCTAGAACATGCAACGGGAGAAGGAAACTATCCCTCATTGCCTCACACATGCGGTGTAGCCCCAAAGGAATGGAAAATTCATAGGCAAAGTGGGGAAGCTGGATTCCTCGCACAGCTAGAGTCCACTTTATTTCCTCCTACGTGGCGGTACAGACATAGGGCTTTTCAGTCACAACGACTAGAGCTGGACAGAAAGAGACATTGTGGGTTCCTCTCATCTTCACCATGTTTCGAGTAAAAAGAAATCAGAAATGGAAACTAAGAAGTAGATAATATTTGTAAAAATTATCTCAATCCGAACTTGCAGAAAATGCCAAATAATAAAGAAACCTAAAACCTCGAAGATCCCCTTTTAAAGAGAGGTTCTTTAAACCGTTCGGATGGCTAAAAAATAGACCAACGACCCAGATGTGAGCAAGAAGAAATGGTTCGTCTCTCAATGATCAGATGTGCGCACCCAATATCTGAATTCACACGTGGCAAGGCAATTGTTATGCACCACAGCCCACGGTATACCTAGCAAGCTGCGTTTAAAATGGACCTAAGGCCCGCCACTTTGTAACATCCCTTAGACCCACTAAGGAGGGATTGGATTGTTAGGATTTGGGAACTGCCAGACAAAATATCCCAATAGGATTTGGATCTCCGACCCGGAAGAAGAATGCTCGCCTATAGGCATAGTTCACTAGGGACCCCGCTAGAATGCTAGATGTTCGCAAAGATAGCTCACAAGGTAAGTTCGCAAGGAAAGCTTGTGTAAGCCCCGCAGGAATGAGGGTGCAAGCTATGTTCACAGAAAGGATTGCGAGCCCTAGGGATTTAAATAGTAGTGTGAAGCAGAGTCACGCCAATAGCGGTGGACCGCAGCCGCAATTTAACGGGTAATGGCCAATTGCGGCAATAACGGGCCGCTATTCTCGTTATTTTCCATTACAGTAAAATTAAAAAAAAATCCAACTCCTCTAAAAAAATCAACTGAAATACAATGAGACAAAAGGGAATATATTTCTCACCTGCAAAATCAGATAGTTTTCAATCAAAAAAAGTAAAAGAAGTCCAAATACAATAGAAAAAAGCAATCAAAAGCAACAAAAAAATATGAAATTCTCATATTTCAGTTTAGAGTCTAAACTCCAAACCAAACCAAACAAAATCACAACACAGCAGAGCTACCATTGAACCCGAGAAGCAAACCTGATCACTTGCACATTCGGAGATTCATAATTTTCAAGTAAGTACCTGGATTTTTTTTTCTTGATTCTTGCTTTTTTTTATTGTAAAATGCAAATATTGTTGTAACTTGTAACATGCCCGAGAAGAAGTTGATAGATTAGTAACAAACAAGTCTTGAATCTACAAATATGTTCTTTAGGTAAGGGATGACTGCTGAGAAATAGTTAGGGAGAAGGGGAAAGGTTTTGGAAGGATGGATGCTTTGAATGGGTTTTAGGGTTAATTTTGGGGGTTCCCAATGTTTTTTTTTTTTTTTGAATTTATTGTTGACGGTGGAGACTTGAAGTTGAGAGCTGATGGCCTACCTAATGCTTGATTTTTTTCTACTAGCTATCCAGCCATTTGTTATTTTATATTATAAGATTTTTTTTATATTTTTGGGGCTTGTGGATTTATATTTGATTTTTGTAAGATTTGGGGTCTATTTTAATTTTTGTTTGGTCTCTTGTGTGCTGCCCATTCTCTATATCCAACCCAACAATTAACTTCTAAAAGCCCCTTAAACCATCCTACACTACAACTAAAAATATCAATTTAAAATTAAGTTTTATATTTTTATTAGCGTTAAAATGTGATTTTGTATTGGTTTGTATCTTGATAGTTCTCAAAAGGATTAAATTGAAATTTTGACATTTTCTAGGAAGAAATTTTAATTTTACCATATATTAACTTAAGATTTTATAAGATTTTACCAATTGAAGTTAATTGGAAATAAAATAAAGTAATTGATTATGAAATTGATAGAGACAACGGGTCAACCAAATGAATTATTTTTCTTCATATTAAATTATAAAACATTCAAAATGTAGTTATGCCACACAGAAAAAGATTTATATAAAAATATATATTTATTAAAATTTTATATGAAAATCAAATTAAATGAAATTGAAGTCTTTAAAATTATAATGTTTATGGTGAAATCAAATAGTATCTAAAACAATCACTAAAAAAAATTGGAGATTAATAAGTTAGAATTGTTTAAAGAGATCTTACTGAAAATAAAAATTACTTTGATGACAATCATATTATTATATTTTTAATATGAAAGCTTCAGTCTTATCAGATTTATAATTTTACTTTATATGTTATTTTTTAATTAATATTGTAATTATAATTTATAATGATAATTATTTATTATTATTTTAAAATTTCATAACTTTCATTACTCAGGGTTTGTTTAGGGTTACACACAAAATTAATGAAAAATTATAACCTCTGTTGCTTGGGGTTTGCTTAAGGTTACACACAAAATTAATGAAAAAAGTATAGCCTCCATCACTTATGACTTGAATTATAAAAGGTAAAAAATCAAGACAAATTAATTCATCGTGTTTTTCTTCATCAAATCCGATAGATGACTTCAATTCAACATTAGATAAATCTCTATTGATTTTAGTTTGCATAATATGAAAAACTTGAATTTTTAAATTTGATCCAATTTGAACTTAAATTTTATTAAGATGGAACAAAACAAACTATTTATACAAAAAACTTTGGAACCAAGTAATAATGGGTTATGGTGTATTGTTATTTTTAAAAAAATAAATAAACTATGGATTATACAATAAATTTATTTTTTCCATGTTAATGATGTTTACTTTTTTTTTTTTGTATTATATTTTTGATAATATAAATAATGATTTGTTTATATTTCTAAATATAATTTTATGTTTCTTATTGATAAATAAAAATAAAGCATGCCACCAAGTGAAGAGTTCCCAACTAAAGGATTGGAGGGTGCACCAAATAATGATATAAGTTGGCACTTTGGAACTCCAGTGCCAAATACAAAAGGAAATGTCGTATGTAAACTTTGTGGTAAAGTTGTGAAAGGAGGAATAACACGATTTTTAAAGAGCACATTGCTTATAAAACCGGCAATGTTGCACCATGCCCTAATGTTACTGGTATGTGATACTTTATTATTATTTTTAAATGTTATTGTAAATTTATCAATAAAGATTATATATAATTGATAATAATATAAAGTGTGAATTATTTTTATTTTATTAACAGGTGTCATTAGAGAAGTATGATGAATATTCTGAAAGAAATCAACACAAAGAAAATAGACAAAAAGAGGAGAACAGATGAATTCTCATCTGAATTAAGAGGACAGGAGGATGAACACGAGGAATTCATTGATGAGGTTTCTGCTATAAGGCAAGCAACTCAAGAAAGTATCCAATCACAAAACGAGTGGCATAGAAGGGAGGAATTCAAACGAAGTACTGGTGGTTGGAATAACATTTATGAAGAAGGGCGGTCTTCTCATGGACCAAATAGAGAATATCATAGAGAAAGAACAAGTAAATCCATCCCAAGTGAGTCTGAGTTTACCTTAAGAGGATCTATACCTGAATTGGCTAGAAGCAAAAGTTTAAAGTAACCAAAGATCGGTGACTCTTTTTTAAAGACTTTTCGAAGGAAGATAGGTGAAGCGATTTCTAAATTTTTAATATATGAAAGACTTAGGTGAAGCGATATCTAAATTTTTAATATATGGAAGACTTCCTTTTCAATTAGCAATCTCTCCGTGGTTGTATAACTTAATTCAAGTGTCAACAAAAGTTAGACAAGGTGTAAAGCTCCCAACACCTTATGAGGTTTCAGATGTGTATTTAGAGTCAGAGTATCAATGAGTTCATGATTGGGCAAATAGACTAAAGACTCATTAGAAAGAATTGGGTGCAACTCTAATGTGTGATGGTTGGACCAACAGTTTGAATCAAATGCACATCATTAATTTCCTTGTTTATTGCAGTAAAGGAACCATTTTTTGGAAATAGGTAGATGTCTCAAGTGTTCGCAGTAGAGATGCTGATTTCTACTACAGTTTGTTAGATTCAGTTGTAGAAGAAATTGGAGAAAATTATATTGTCCAAATAGTGACTGATAATGAAGCAGCAATGAAAGCTGCTGGAAAAAAAACTTAATGTTGAAAAGAAAACATCTATATCGGACCTCATGTGCAACTTACTGTTTAGATTTATGCCTTGAAGATATTGGGAAAAATCCCAGTGTAGCAAAAGTGTTAGATGAGGTAAAGAAAGTGACTTGCTTTATATACAATCACATCTGGACTGTTGATTTGATGAAGAAGTATACAGGGCCACACGTCCATCCAGAAAATTTTATGCACTTAGAAAATTTTTGCTTAGAACAGGGCCACACGCCCGTGTGGGCAAGCCATGTGGTCACACATGCCCATGTTCTCAGCCCGTGTGTATTTTATTTTTCATTTTGAACCTACAGGGCTTTTCACACGGCCAGACACACGCTCGTGTCAATGGCCCATGTCCCTCACACGGCCTAGACATGCCTGTGTCCTCACCCGTGTGTGAAAACTTTGGTATTCTGTTTATGACGTCAACAAACACTTAAGGGGCACACGGCCTAGTCACACGCCTGTGTGCTGGCCCATGAAACGAATTAAATTCTCGTAAATTTGATGTAGGGGACACAAGGCCTATCAACACACCCAAGGGATTGACCGTGTGTCACACATGGCCTATGTAACACCCCATACCCGGCCCATGCGTTATGAGCGGATTTGGTATGTCACGTGAAGAAAATATTTTGAGAACTTATGAATGTACTAAAGAATATAATATACTTAAGAAAGCAAGTTTCATTTATAACTATTCGATAAAAATACAAATTTCAAGAAGTTTATTGATGTATCGGAAACTGGACTATTAAACTTTAAAACCATGAGGAAAACGTAAAACATCATATGATTCTTACTAAAATAGGCGTTACTTGGTTGTTTTTAAGTAAACAAGTTTTGTATGTAAATATTTGATAAAATACAGCTATATTTGAAAGATCGTTTGATGAGTCGAAAATCGAGGTAGTGAGCTTTAAAATCGTGACTTTTGAAAATGTCGTAGATAATTTTGAAAGAAAATCCGAGTTAAATCATTTGTAAAAGTTTACTATAAATCCATTTATTAATCAATTTTGGAAACCATTATTTAAGTTTCTAGAAAATTACCCTTTTAAACAATTTAAGAAAAATATTAAAAACATCCCAACCATAAAGCAAAAATAAAAATAGTCCAGAGGCCTTATTACAACATTTAACCCAAAATAGTAAAGAAATATAATAAATGAGAAAGAAGTATAAAGTCCAAATAAACCTTTTCTGAAGTATGGCCTCCACCGAGTCATCCATGGCTCAAGTCCACGTCACTGAGCATTACCTGAAAGGGTTAAGAGAAAGGGGGTGAGTTACAAGAACTCAGTGTGTAATCCCCTTACCGTTATCCATTGGGCTGGAACCCATTTAGCAATATTTTGGGCCTAAGCCCATTTACAATAATAATGTATCAATTATAACATGTGAATGTAATGCAATTCCCAAACCAATCCTAATAATCCATCCGCTACACACCACTTGGTACACACCTGTGGGGATCAAGTCAACCCGCCCCGCAAACACACCAATTGCAGGCATTATGCCATTTATAACAGATTTAATTGTGGGCAAGCCACCAGAATCACAGAGTATCATATTATCAAACATATTTGTGGCAGTGCCACCGGAATTTCTTCTCTTCAACATTTTCCCAACCCATGCAAAGTCATGTAGATGCATCATACATAGCAAATCATGAAATTTACAAATATAACAACAATAATTAATTCAGACAAAAGTTCAGCCCATTAACACTTTACAAATCGGCCCATTAAGCAATATATCAAATCGGCCCATTAAGCAATATCAATTCGGTCCATTAAGCAATATCTCAATCCGGCCCATTGTAACAATTTGTCAAATAAGCCCATTAAGCAATATCTCAATTCGGCCTATTAAACAATATATCAAATCGGCCCATTAAGCAATATCAATTCGGCCCATTAAGCAATATCTCAATTCGGCTTATTGTAACAATTTACCAAATAGGCCCATTAAGGCAATATATCAAATCGGCCCATTAACACTTTTGAAAATCGGCCCATTAGGGTAATTTCCATAATTCGGCCCGTAAGGGCATTTTCGTAATTTGATAATTTACCCACTAAGGGTAATTCGGTAATTTTGCAATCCAGACTTAACTACTAATTTGGGCATAAAAATTTAAACTGTCCATCTGCGTCGTACTGACTAAATTGACTATAACTTGAGTTAGGAATCTCAAAATATAAATCCGTAAATTTTCCTTGAAACTAGACTCATATATCTTATTACTACAAGTTTTCCAGAATTTTTGGCTTAACCATTTAGTACAGTTTATTCCTTAAAGTTTCCCTTGTTTCACTATCCAATGATTCTGACCTCTCTTACCTTAATTTTAAATATCTCACTGTACGGTTTTCATATATTGCTCCCACTTGTTTCTAATGAAAATAGGCTCACGAATCTATACATATAATTTATAACTCATAATCCACTTTGTACAATTTTATCTGATTTTACTAAGACAGATCAAGGAACCACGAAGTCATTCAGAACCAGTCTCACTAAAATTAACATATCTCAGAATATAAAATTCCTTTTCCTTTTCTGTTTCTTCCATATTAAAATAGACACAGTAAGCTTTAATTTGATATCTTATTAACTTTCTAATTCCCTTTCTCCTATTTTTCGTGATTTTTCAAAAACACGTCACTGCTTCTAACTGAAACAGTTTTATTACAAAATACGATTACCACTACGATCATACGCACGCCCGAGTGATCACGGATGCCGGTTTTTGGTTTTCTTCAGTATTTCGACCGATTCACGGAATATTTCATACAAACTTTCAGAGAAGTGTGAGATTACACACCATTTCAGATATGTATACGGAAGGTACGGGATTACACACCTGATTTTGATTTCTTAAAGAACCACTCGTCGTTGACCTAGAACAATACCAATCAAAAGTTAGCCTCGGATTTCCAAAAGATTTCGTATCACTTACACTTGAATCACTTACCATTATGTCCAAAGGTAGAATATATCGAGTGATTTCATCCCTAAAACATAATCGATTAGTCGAAACTTCGATCCCATTAACACAATAACCGAGTAGTGATATCGAATGGATTATGAAAAGACTCCTTACCTTAATCGTTGATAATCCCAATTCCCACCAATTGGCTTATGACTTGAGATGATTAGGCAATGATGTGGTATTCGGCCAATCCACTAGAATACTACAAATAAAAGATTATCAATATGTGAGGGAGTAAGGGAGAACACCATTTCGATTTCAGAATCAAGATGAAACAACCAAATAATGAGGGACTCTCATTCGGCTAAAGAGAAAAAGAATGAAAAGATTTGAATAAAAACACTTACCCGGTTTAATCAAGAAAGAAAAGCCCAACTTGGAAGATGGAGAAGATGATCAATTAGGCTAGGTGGTTTCGGCAAAACAAAGAAAGAAAAGTACTCACTAATTGCTATAGAGTTTCGGCAATAGGAGAAGAAATTGGAGAAAGCAAAAGACACCAAAATGCTAAGGAGAAAACAGCCTCTCAAGCACCAAAAATTTTGCCAATTGCCTATAGAAAATTCGGCTATCCTCTCCCTTTCACAAACCATTATCGTCTTTACCAAAAGATGAACATAGACCAAATAAAACCTTTCCAAAACATCCCCCAGGAAAAATGCCAACATGCTCCCTCAACTTGCCTTTTTCTTTTGATTTCTTTCCCTATCCTCATCCTTTCCTTATTCCCTTAGCCACCTTGCCAAAATACTACCTTGGCCGACACTTAGGGAAAAAGCACAAAAAAAATAGTCAAAATTTTGCACCAAGTGGGATTCGAACCTCTTCCCTTAAAGCCTTTCATGTGACACCACATCCTCTTTACCATATGCTCATTTATGCAAGCAAATTGCTCTCTTATTTCTATAAGCCTTGATGCCACTTACTATCTCTCCTTAATAGGCTTTAAACACCAAATTTTCCTATAATCTAACTTGAACCCGGAACTTCCTAGAAACCTCGTAACTTTCCAAAATCACCTTCCTAATAAGTCCAACTTGAAATAATGTCGTTCTCTTGTTCTCAAAATTTTAAAACGCTTCTACGCTCAAGGCCCAATGCGCCCAATCCTACTAGGCCCAATTTTGGGATGTCACAGCCTAGACACACGCCCACGTGCCTACCCGTGTGGACAATTGTAAGTCTATTTACCAAGCCAATTGCCACCCTAAAAAAATAAGCACACTCATACCACCACAAGCAACACATAATGTAGCAATAATACACTATAAAGACTCACTAATTCATCATACATACACTTCACATTTTACTCGATCGATTACATGAACTTGCACTTCATAAATATCTTCATCATAGGATATATATAAAACTTAACAAGTATTGACCAATTCTCATTGGCCATTTACAAAATGAATGAGTAACCATAATAGCCAACACTTTGGGTAACAAATATGACATAGCAAAATAACCAAGTTCCTATACATGCCATACTCAAAATAAATCAACTTTACTATACCAAAAGAATAGTTGATAGTGTGATCCGAACTCCGACGTCCTAAGATCCTCGAGCTAGCTTGGCGATACTATAAGGAAAAGGGAAAAGAGAGGGGTAAGCATATAGCTTAGTAAGTTTGCATGAAATAAATAGCAACATTAAGACTTATAATAGCATCCATTCATCTCATCGAATGAAACACAAATTCTCAAACACATCAATATAACTTACTCATGTATACTCTTAGCAAATTACATATCACATATTGCATGCATTTTTCGTAAGTTACTTATGGGTACCTGTATCACTTCATCACATAACTTTAGCACTTTTATACTCTTTAATCATAGGCTTAGCTCTTTGTCATATGTACATAAACTTAGCTCTTTGCCCATTAAACTATTCGGAATATCAGAGGATACTCAATCTCATCATACATGTATCACGATGTCAATGCCATATCCCAAATATGGTCTTACATGGGATCACCTCTTGATGCCGATGCCATATCCCAGATATGGTCTTACACAGGATATCTTGTCTCGATATCGATGCCATGTCCCAGATATGGTCTTATACGAGATCGTATATAGATGTCGATGCCATGTCCCAGACATGGTCTTACATGAGATCTTCCTTTGGTGACGATGCCATGTCCCAGACATTGTCTTATACGGGACCTTCCTTATCTCATGTTGTGACATAGGTATCCTTGTTATTCTGAATATTCAACCAAGACTTCAACTAAACATATTCTCATCGTGTTCTTATCGAGGCATCATTAGTCGATTTTCATAAAAATAATATCCATTTGTCATAATATCAAGCAATTAAAAATATAAAAACATTATGTAGCTTTAATTTCACACAAACTTACCTCGATACTCAAAATGCGTATAGTTGTTTGATTTAGTCCACAACCTTGTTCTTGCCCCGGTTTCAGTCCGAGATTCGTGTTTCTTGATCTATAATAACAATTTTATTTGTTTAATACTCACATTGACTAAATTAACTCATGAATCATACTTTGGAAAATTTACGATTTTACCCCTAAACTTTTACATATTTACACTTTTTCCCCTAAGCTCGTTAATGATTTTCACTCAATTTATTTGCATTTTAAGCCTAGCCGAATCATTTTCATAACTAAAACAGCCCCCAATTTCCACTAATTCACTCATGTATGACCATTTTTATAACTTTTACAATTTGGTCCTTTTATGCATTTTCCATAGAAATCACTTAGAAAAAGATGTTTATCATACATCAAACTTTCATATTCTTACATAAAAAATCAAAATACATGCATGTCATACATGGGTAAATTTTTGAACATAAACCCTAGCTCAAAATATAGCTAGAAATAGCTAAATCGAGCTACGAGGATCTCAAAAATACGAAAAAAAATTAAAAACGGGGCTAGGATGCACTTATTATCAAGCTTGGAAGTTGAAGAAACCCTAACTATGGTGCTATTTTGATTTTCGGCCAAGCTTAGAGAAGATGAACACCATTTTTGACTTATTTTCCCTTTTAATTCATTAATTAACCAAATGACAAAATTACCCTTAAGGCCCCTTTCTTGATATTTTTCCTTCCTATGTCTATTTTTGTCCATCTTAACGGATAATGGTAAAATTGCTAAATAAGGACCTCTAGTAATTTTTCTAATGTTATTTCATACTTAAATCTTCTAGAATCTCATATTTTCCACTTTTTTTGCAATTTAGTCCTAATGGACAAATTGTTCACTAATTAATAAAATTTCCTCATGAGATTTTCACATAATCATGCAAACATATCATTAGCCTCATAAAAATCATAAAACACATATTTCTATTTTAGATTTGTGGTCTCGCAACTACTATTCCGACTAAGCCCTAAATCGGGTTGTTACAATTCTCCCTCTTTGGAATTTTTGTCCCCGAAAATCTTACCTATAAAAAGGTTTGGATATTGGTTTCTCATAGCCTCCTTGGGCTCCTATGTAACCTCTTCTACCCCATGTCTTTGCAACCGGTTCTTCGCCATAAGTCATGACAGGTTGAATTTCAACCTCTGTCGGTGTAATCATATGCGAAGGATCTGATCGGTAACAACGTAACACCGACACGTGGAACACATCATTAATCTTTTCCAATTCAAACGGCAAAGCCAATCCATAGGCTACCGGCCCTATCCTCTCGATAATCTCATATGGTCCGATAAAACGCGAACTTAATTTGCCTTTTCGGCCAAATCTGAGAACTTTCTTCCATGGTGACACTTTTAAGAATACCTTATCATCAACTTGAAACTCGATCTCTTTTCGTCTCAAGTCCGAGTAGGATTTTTGTCTATTAGAAGCAGCTTTTAAAAAATCACGAATTATTTTTACCTTCTCTTTGGTTTCTCTAACCAGATCGACCCCGTGAATCTGATTTTCTTTGAGTTCAGTCCAATACAAAGGCGTTCGACACTTACGCCCATAGAAAGCCTCGTAAGGCACCATTTTCAAACTCGACTGAAAATTGTTCTTGTAGGCAAACTCCACCAACGGTAAATACTTTTCCCAGCTGACCTAAAACATAAGAACACAACACCGAATCATATCCTCAAGTATCTGTATTAATATCTCTGACTATCCATCAGTTTGTGGGTGGAAAGCTATACTAAAACTCAACTTTGTGCCTAAAGCTTCTTGCAACTTTTTCCAAAATCGGGATGTGAATCTCGGCATGTAGTCTTACAATCTCTGAAACATACAAGTCTGCCAACTTATCAAGTGAATAATCAACGTGTACAGGTATGAAAAAAGCCGACTTCGTAAGTTTATCTACCACAACCCATATAGCATATTTCCTGCTCAGTGTCAACGGCAAACCTGTTACAAAGTCCATAGTAACACGGTCCCATTGCCACTCGAGAACCATTATAGGCTGTAGTAAACCCGAAGGTACTTGGTGTTCAGCTTTCACTTGCTGACAAATCAAGCATTTCGATATAAATTCAGAAATATCTTTCTTCATACTCAGCCACCAATACCATTTCTTCAAGTCATTATAAATTTTTGTGCTGCCCGGATGTACAGATAGACATCCACTATGTGCTTCGTGAAAAATCTTCCGAATAAACTCATCATTCCTCGGTACATAAACTCTGTCTCTGAACATCAAACATCCATCAAAATTAATCCAAAAGTTGGACTCAACACCCGACTCACACTGAACTCTTTTGGCTTTGCAAGTCACTGTCATCTTTCTGAGCCTCATAAATCTCTTGGAGGAACATCATTCTAGCCCTCAACTCAGCTAGAATAGAACCATTGCTTGACAAAGTAATCCGTGTATTCATAGCCCTCAATGCAAACAAGGATTTCCTGCTCAAGGCATCGATGACCACGTTCGCCTTTTCTGGATGGTAGTCAATTACTAACTCATAATCCTTTATCAACTCTAACCATCTTCGTTGCCTTAAGTTTAATTCCTTTTGACCCATCAAGTACTTTAGGCTTTTATGATCGGTGAATATCCGACATTTTTCACTATACAAATGGTGTCTCCATATCTTCAATGCAAACACAATGGCAGCCAACTCTAAATCATGTGTCGGGTAATTCTTTTCATGCGGCTTTAACTGTCTAGAGGCATATGCTATCACCTTGCCCATTTGCATAAGCACACAGCCCAATCCATTCAAGGATGCATCACTATAAATCACAAATTCTTTTCCCAGTTCAAGTTATACTAGAACTGGAGCCTCAGTCAACAATGCCTTTAGTTTCTCGAAACTCTGTTGGCACTTTTTAGTCCATTCAAACTTCACATCTTTTTGTAACAACCTCGTCATTCGAGTCGCTATCATGGAAAATCCCTTAACAAACCGTCTGTAATAACTAGCTAGGCCCAAAAAACTTCTAACTTCAGATACATTCCTCGGCGGTTTCCAATCAACAATAGCTCAAATCTTGCTCGGGTCAACTTGGATTCCATCTCCCGAGATAATGTGCCCCAAAAACCCAACTTTTTTAAGCCAAAATTCACTTTTGCTAAACTTGGCATACAATTGATTATCTTGTAAAATCTGTAAAATCATCCTGAAGTGCTCGGCATGTTTATTCTCATTGTCGTAACCATTTTTTGTCAAAACGGGAATCGACTTTAAAAATAGGGACTCACCACTGATCTTTATTTAGGTGTGATCGGATCACCTTTGTCTTAATAAAACGCTTCGGTTTACTAAAACGGTGTTTTGGTCTACGAATATTCGAGAAAATGGGTTCAGAAGTCGATTACATGCAAGGAAGGGTTAGCACCCTTGCAACGCCCAAAATCGGTACCAAATTGATTAATGTTGTCCTAATGTTCAAAAACTTGAAAATATTTAGAGTAAAAAATTTAAAGAGAAGGAAAAAAAATCATTAAATTGGAATTGAATCTCAAGATTAACACGTTTCAGAGAAAATAAAGTATCATACCCAGCACGTTAGGATATAACACATTTATATTCTGACACCGAGATCATCTTTGATCTCCAAAATATATTAAAAGGGTATTTGGTTATTTAGTCGTACGAAAAAAAATCAACACCCAACACGTTAGGATGTAATTCTTCGAACTTCTAAACACACAAATATTGCCTTGTTCTTCAAATATAAAAATCTTAAAGTTTGCTCAATATTTATTTTTTTAACATGATAAAATATTTGGAAATATGTTGAAGTTTGAAATGCTATATGAGGATAAAATGCGTAAACATAAAAAATTTAAGTGCCAATAGATTATCAATAACTATTATATACAAAGAAAACTTAAAACGAAGAATGTACAAATAACATGTTAATCTATAAAATGTCTAATGAAACTTAATATTAATAATTTATATATGAAGTTAATAATATATAAGGATTTTCAAAATAAACAAAACATATGATGAAGTATAGACTTAAGAGAAAATAAATTATATTAATAGATAAATTTAAAATATAACTATACATATAAATAGATTTAAAAGAAAATAATATAAAAATAACAATATACGCATAAAAGTAATTTAATAACAACAATAGAAATTTGTTAATTAATGAATGAAATATTATACATAATAGTTTCAATATAGTAAAACGATAATAATAATATTATTAACAATAATAATAAAATAGTTAAATAATGGCAAAATGACAAAATAATTAGAGAGAATAAAATATACAAAGAAGACTAAATTAAAATGAACGTAGGATTCTGGGGCGAAAATCGAAAATAAAAAAGAGTCAAAGGACCCAAATGAAACGCGCACAAACGATCTATGATTAAACTAACAATTATTCCCAGTTGCGAAAACGCTGCGTTTAAGAGGGCTGAATTGAAGATGCGTTAGATTACAGAGGCTAATTCATAAAAAACAAATAAAAGTGCACAAGGCTTAATCACATAGAGACACAGAAACAGGGGGACTAATCGCGCAAATGCCCCTCCCTGATGAGAACACGCGGGTCACGCAGGTGATCGGGTCGGGTAAAACGTGTCGCCCAATACGATACCGTTTCACCTGGTTTAAAAGGTTAATTAAACCTAAAAATTAATCAGAGGCTCAGTTGCCCTCTTTTTCTTCTAAAATCTAAACCCTAACCGCCTAAAAAAAGGACAAAATCAAAGCCCCTCCCTCGCCGCTCTGCCGATACAGAGAAGTGCACCGTTCACCCACCAATCCGCCATTGTAATCGACGTATGGTGGCGCAGGCGATGCTCGCCTGCCTCTTGCTTAGGACCAAGACCCAAAGATGATGTGATTCCGGCCTGAAATCCTCGTCTCGGGCTTCGATAGCACCCTGCGAACAGGTATTCTCCTTCCCCTTTCCCTTTTTATTATTCGTTTGTTTACAGAGATTTAAGATAATGAAAACAATAAAAAGAACAGTAAAATTGTAGGAAAACAAATGTAAAATCAACCTTTTAATCTTTTCTCTTTTCGATTTCTGATAATGCGTAAAATAAAAGAGCCCCCCTGATGCAAGATTTGCTTCGGTTTCGCTATAACCAAATTTACCGAGATCCTTCTTCTTTCTATTTTGTTTTTGTATTTTTGGGAATGCGTTCGGGCCGAAGAAGACTACAAAATGGATTTATTTCCCCTTTTATAGCCGAATTATAGATTTCTATATATTTTCTTTGTTTTCTCGGCTTCTCGACTTTTTGCTCTCGTTCTTTGGTTGTTTTCAGGGTATAGGTGAGGCATGCGAAAGTGGAGACGTCAGAGGCATGTGGGTGTTGGCCGAGGCCTAAGGGAGGGCACTGGTGGAGTGTTCAGTGGCTAAGAGGCACGCGTGGACATGGGGTGATGAGCAGTGGTCTGCGGCGCCTAGGGTTGGTCAAGCGGCGCGAAAGGGGAGAGGAACCGTCAAGGGGCATGCGGTGCTGGCTAGGGTTTCTTGTTTTTCTTTTTTTCTAATTTGGGCTGTTGTGGATTGGGCTAGGTTATTGGGCTTCGGTTTTGGGTTGGGTTTTATTGGGTCTGTTGTGATTTTTGGACTGTTTAATGGCTTTTGTAAATTTTGTAAAAGGACATTATGGACCATTTTTATTATTGGATTTTTTATTGGCTTATTCTGTTTTGTTTTTAGCTTTTTGTACTGGTATTGGTTTTCTAAATGGGCCTCGGTTGCTTTCGATGGGCCCGGGCCAAAATTGGTTATTACAACTGCCCCTCTTGCTCATTGTCGTGAAACGAGAATAGAGCAAAGAAAATAGAAGAACCAATTTTGCCCGATCTTGGCCGAGCCTTGACTTATTGTTCCTCGTCTTCCTCAAACGTCTTCAAACCTTGTTGCTTTGATCCACTTCACCGCTGCTTCTGCGAGACACGACCTATAGCTTCAATTTGCTTTTCCTCAATCTTGTTTATTTTTTTAACTTGCTCTAATATGACTTCAGGAGACGAAGAGATTTGTAGCTTCGGTGTACTAACTGCTCCATTGGGACTTTGATGAAATCTGAACTCTTCAAGCCGCTTCCTTATTCTCGCAATATGAGTTGATTATAACAGAAATTGAAAAACAGAAATTAAAAATACCTCAGCGCGCGTAACCCGAGGCCCAACTCATATCTCGTATTATTAGTCGATTTTAACAGTAATTGAAAAATAGAAATTAAAAATAGAAGTTGAAAATACCTCGGCGTGTCCCGAGGCTCAACTCACCTCTCGTATTATGAGTTGATTTTTGAACAGTAATTGAAAGATAGAAACTAACAATACCTCGGCGTGCCCCGAGGCTCAACTCACCTCTCGTATTATGAGTTGATCTTTAAATAGAAATTGAAAGACCGAAATTAAAAATACCTCGGTCTGCTTCGCTTAGGAAGGCAAGATCCGATCTTCGATCTGTTTCGCTTAGGAAGGCAAGATCTGTTCTTCGATCTGCTTCACTTAGGAAGGCAAGATCCGATCTTCGATCTGCTTCGCTTAGGAAGGCAAGATCTGTTCTTCGATCTGCTTCGCTTAAGAAGGCAAGACCTGCTATCTTCGATCTGCTTTGCTCAGGAAGGCAAGATCTGCTATGCTCGATCTGCTTCGCTTAGGAAGGTAAGATCTAGTTTTTGATTTGCTTTGCTTAGGAAGGCGAAATCTATTATGCTCGATCTGCTTCGCTTAGGAAGGAAAAATCTGGTTTTCGATTTGCTTCGCTTAAGAAGGCAAAATCTGTTATGCTCAATCTGCTTCACTTAGGAAGGCAAGATCTGCTATCATCAATCTGCTCCTCTCGTATTATGAGCTAATTTTGATCAGAAATTGAAAAACACCTCAGGGTGTGACCTGAGGCTCAACTCACCTCTCGTATTATGAGTTGATATTTAAAAAATAAAAATTGAAAAACGGAAATTGAAGATACCTCAGCGTGCGACTTGAGGAGTTGATTTTTTTTTTGCAACCAAAAATTGAAAAACAGAAATTAAAAATACCTCAGCGTGAGACCCGAGGAGTCGATTTTTGCGGACAAAAATTGAAAATACCTCAGCGTGTGACTCGAGGCTCAACCCACCTCTCGTTATATGAGTTGCGTTTTGAATAACATATCATCTAGCGGAACTCAGATGTCTTCTTTTCCTTTGATTCAATATAGCTATCGTCAAAACTTCTTGCTTTAATAGCGTACCTATATGTGTCATGCGTGATGTTATCTTGATATGCACGTGTTTGTCTTAAATGCTTTTATGCCTACATGACTATGCCATGCGCCCTTGGTTTGTTTGCCATGTATCTCTTCTTCATCACGACTTTCACGATGACCTGTATTTATTGCTTTGATTCTTGACTTCCCTTTCAGGTTTTGTACCCGTCCTCAAACCTTAGGAGTAATCTGCGTTTCTCGTATATCACCCTTTTTCCCTACTGTAGCTTCAGGGTTCATCTCATTGTGACCTGGGGGTATAGGATTTGAATATCCTCCATTCATCCCACTGTGACTTTAAAACATAGGATCTGTCTCTTCTTCAACCCACCCTCTTGTTATTCAAAGGTACAGGATCTGTATCAGCTTCCTTCTAACGATCACTCTTTAGGTGACCCAATCAGATGTATATGCATAATGCTCGCATGAATGCAGAATATCATTTCCTTTCGAGAATGATTCTGGTTTTGCACTTGGGTTAACAATGCCCGTTTTTCGTCAGGATTGTATCACTAACGCGATACTTTTTCATTTTGTTCAATCACCATTTTTTGACAAAAATCTGAAGTGATAACCTTAATTTGGACTCAGATATTTCCAACCCTTAAGCTTGGTGAATCTTAAGCAATAATCTTGTTTCAGACTCCTGTATTGTTTAGAGGTTTGCAGAGTAATATGCGAAACTCCTTTCATGAAAGTATTATTAGTCCAATAAGCGTTATTTCAATGCAAAATGTTCGAAAAGGGCCATACTGATGGATGAAATGGGAATTTATTGGGAGCCTTCATGCCGAAAATAATCTAAAATAAATCCATTATTTATCCACCTATTTAGCCGAAATTTAAAGAGGATAAAACTCCTCTTTTAAGAGCCTTCATGTCGTCCAACTCCCTTGCTCCTTGTAGCAAAATAAAAAAAAATTCTTTTATTTGCTTCCTAGGTGACTCGAACCTTGGCCCCTTTCTCCTTGAACATGGCATCACTTGCGTTTTGAATAACATATCATCTAGCGGAACTCAGATGTCTTCTTTTCCTTTGATTCAATATAGCTATCGTCAAAACTTCTTGCTTTAATAGGGTACCTGTATGTGTCATGCGTGATGTTATCTTGATATGCACGTGTTTGTCTTAAATGCTTTTATGCCTACATGACTATGCCATGCGCCCTTGGTTTGTTTGCCATGTATCTCTTCTTCATCACGACTTTCACGATGACCTGTATTTATTGCTTTGATTCTTGACTTCCCTTTCAGGTTTTGTACCCGTCCTCAAACCTTAGGAGTAATCTGCGTTTCTCGTATATCACCCTTTTTCCCTACTGTAGCTTCAGGGTTCATCTCATTGTGACCTGGGGGTATAGGATTTGAATATCCTCCATTCATCCCACTGTGACTTTAAAACATAGGATCTGTCTCTTCTTCAACCCACCCTCTTGTTATTCAAAGGTACAGGATCTGTATCAGCTTCCTTCTAACAATCACTCTTTAGGTGACCCAATCAGATGTATATGCATAATGCTCGCACGAATGCAGAATATCATTTCCTTTCGAGAATGATTCTGGTTTTGCACTTGGGTTAACAATGCCCGTTTTTCGTCAGGATTGTATCACTAACGCAATACTTTTTCATTTTGTTCAATCACCATTTTTTGACAAAAATTTGAAGTGATAACCTTAATTTGGACTCAGATATTTCCAACCCTTAAGCTTGGTGAATCTTAAGCAATAATCTTGTTTCAGACTCCTGTATTGTTTAGAGGTTTGCAGAGTAATATGCGAAACTCCTTTCATGAAAGTATTATTAGTCCAATAATCGTTATTTCAATGCAAAATGTTCGAAAAGGGCCATACTGATGGATGAAATGGGAATTTATTGGGAGCATGGCTCGAAACAAACAAGTTCAAGTTAATCAAAGCTAGCAAATGAAATGAAATGAAGCTAGCAAATGAAATGAAGAAGCAAGTTTATCTAGAGTGTAGTTTGAAAAGGCCAAGATAGTAGACTCAAAATGGGTAAAATGGAAACCAGGTGCCCCAGATATCGCAGCTTGAGCTTCTCTGTTCAAACTTCTTGAGGACCATTTAAGACACAATATGTGTTTAGGGGATCTGGAGTACTTTGTCGATGCCCCAAGGCGTAACATTCCTCTTCATTGTTACTTCAAGCGTAGCAAAACTACTGTATACCCCATTTTTTATCAAAATTTGAGCTGCCCTTTTCGGGTTTTCAACTCAAACCCACCTTTGGTCTCAAAGCGCCCTTTGCGGGTTTTCGCCTTTGGCCTCTCGTTTTTCTTTCTTATTTTTTGATGAGAATTTTTTTTTCTTTTTTTGATTTTCTTGATTTTGATCCCCCTTTTTAGGTCAAATCTGAATTCACCGAATTGGACAGGTCCTTGCCATCCATCTCTATCAATATCCATGCGTCCATAGAATAGGCCTGCTTTGCTGCATGAGGTACTTCCTAGTTTGACATTTACTTTCTTCTGAAGTCTCTTTTGCATGAGAGAATTTTCTTTCAAAGCCCTATCATGAAATTTTCTAAGGTGATCCTTTTTGTTGTAAACTCGCTTTATCTGATCGTGACAGATATATCTCAACATTTTCTTTTCAAATTCACTTGATCACATTGGGATTGGATCCATTCCACCTTATCCAATTTTGGCTCGACCTATGCCTGGGGAAAAGAGGATTTTGACTTCACTAGGCAAAACCTAATGAGGAAAGCGTTGTCCTAGCAAAGGTCCTGGCCACAGTTTAATGAGCATAAAAGGGTAAACGTAACTTCTATATGCCAACATTCACAAGTTTAGGTCATCTTCCTAACAAGTTTTTTTTTTACACTATGACGTGGCCCTTGATCTTTGAAAAGACCGCAAACTTTTGACATTGTGCGGTTAAATATGATCTTTTCACCATTTTTTGTAAATATTTTTTTCTTTTTTCCTTTTTGGTCTAATGACTATCGACTTTGTAATATTGGCATATGAAGCGACCCTCACCCTCTTAGTGAAGAGATCGACATCCACAAAAATGAATCGATGCGAACCAGAAGCTTTCAAGGAGATTCGCTTGATAATGTCCCTGCCCCACGTGTAGAAAAAAATGGAAGAGGCACATAAGTTCTGTTCTCCTTGATTTGGCGTTTGATGCAATTTTCCTTTCTGGGCAGACCAGTAGCTTGAACCTCTTGATTGGCTTAGTCAGGGTAGAACCATCAGCATGTGATCTTCAAATATCCTCATAGGCTTCTTCTGTAACTTTCTTAGCTTTGACAGCATACTCGTGCCTTAGTAGTCCCGGCGTGTCTTAACGTGATCATACGAAAATATCTTTAAACTCTTGGAGATAACTAAATGATTCCTTGCCTTGTTCCTGCGACAAGCTAAGCTTCCATCTTCATCTCCCTTGTAGTGTTTGCTGATGCTTCATAAGATAGGATCTACCATTCTTGAGTTAGGAAATAAGTTGTGACCTCTGTCATCTCCACAGTCTTCCAATCCCTTTAGACACATATCTCGTTAAAAAGAGAGTCGGTAACAGTGTCGCTCATGTCATTGGTATCTGGGGGACCCATTGTGGGCATGAAGGTAGAAAATTAAAAGTATGATATGAAAATGAAACGATGTAGAGTATGAAATGCGAGGAGTGAAAATAAAGATGCATTTTATTAAAATAACAATTCTGGAAACAAGCCCATTTCACGAAAGGACTCTTGTTGCCTCTAGGCTTAAAGCAACAAGCATGTTTTGAATATTACTCCAGATTAGCTAAAAATGCAGTTTTCTTCCACAGTCCTATTGTTCAAAACACTCCCAAGTGTGTAAGGCTTCGAAAAGCTTTATGGTCTTATTGTTCAAAACACTCCCAAGTGTGTAAGACTTCGGAAAGCTTTATGCCCCCGTTTTCTCTTCGAATGTGTCATTGGCGTTCTGACTTCTCAATTTCTAGGCTTCTGATAACTTCTTTAAGGAACCGAGACTCTCTCGCCCCCTCCTTCAATTATCGCAAATTATTACTCTGGTTGACTCATCGAACTTCAAAACCCCTATTTTAATAAGCCCCTCCACCAATTTCTTAAATGCAATGCAGTTATCGGTTGAGTGACCCGTTATTCCTGCGTGACACTCACATTGAGCATTCAAATTATACCATTTGGGATATGAGGGTTGCACTGGTTCAGTAGTGAGGAGCCACCCTATATGCATCAAACAGGCTTTGATACAACTCCCCATATGTCATAGGAATTGGTGTAAACTGGAGACGCTTTGCATTGAATTCTTGACTTGATGATCCCTGATGACCAGTGGTCACAGCCCTCGGTTGACCTGCAGAGACTAACTTGGAACGCTTGCCCAAGTTGTTCACTTCATTTTCTATATTTCTCGAGCTTGACTTTTTGACACTTTCTCTTACATCTATTTTTCCACTCTTTATGGTATTCTTAATGAGTTCCCCAGACATTACGATATCGGCGAAGTCTTTTGTGGCGTTTCCCACCAGCTTGTCATATAATGGCGCCTTCAAAGTGTGGATAAAGAGGACCGTTATCTCATTTTTAGTCAGTGGGGGTTCTATTTGGGCTGAGATATCCCTCTACCTTTGAGCGTATTGTCTAAAAGTCTCTGTTGGCTTCTTTTCCATCATCTGCAGTGTTAGTCGATCAGGCACCATATCGGAGACATGCTTGTATTGTTCACAAAATGCTAATGCTAGGTCCTTCCATGATCGGATCCTCTCTCTGCTGAGTTGATTATACCATCGGAGGGCTGATCCGACCAAGCTATCTTGAAAACAGTGTATTAATAATTTGTCTTCATTCACATAACCAGCCATCTTCCGACAAAACATGATAAGATGCACCTTCGGACATCTCATCCCATCATATTTTTCAAAATCTGGCACTTTAAACTTCGAAGGTAGAACCAGATCGGGCACCAAACTAAGCTCTTTGGCGCTTAGTGCAGAGAAGACTTCAGTACCTTCTATTGCCTTGAGTCTTTCCTCCAAACTCTTATACTTGTCTTGAGCATAGCGATCTTCCGTTTTCAACCTGGCTATTTCTGTTGGATCATCTAAATCTGGAACTATTGGATTAGCAGAATTATCTCCAGAGTTTGATACAAATATACCTTGCCCTAGATGAGCCGGTGGTGCAGGTCGTGGCTCTAGGCCTGCCGGTTCCCCTTGAGGATATCCTCTTTGCGTTGCATGGGCGTGGGGCAGAGTGAATCTTGGGAGATAGAGTGGATTCTGATTATCTCTTGACTGGGGCTCTGTGATGTCAGGGCTCTGTACGGGTCCTTTTCCTTTGACTAGAGTTGCCATCATCTCCATCATTTTGGCCATTTGATCCTTTTGCTCGAGCAATTCCTCTCGGGATCTTACTACCAGATCTCTTGCTTCCTGTTGCGACTTAGCCATCTGCTCTTGCAACTCTCTTTGGATCCTTTCCATTCTTTCGATTCTTTCATTTAGTTCTGCATCCATAGCTTTAGCTCTTAGCCGTGTCCTATAAGGATGACGTGATTTCAGATTCATAGTGTCGCAACTGTAGATTATACGATTTTAGCCTTAGTGAATGTGTAACATCCTGGAAAGGGCCTATGCATTTTCAGTTTAATTGTATGAAATGACAAGTCTTAAGCATTATGAATAAATTTTTGATATTTTTGGAAACTCAGAAATGTATGAAAATGCATGGAAATGAAAATGAACATTTTTGGAAACACGAACATTTTTGGAAACACGGAAATGCATTAGGACATGAACATTTTAGGAAACCCGAAATGTAATGAAATGGTTCAAAATGGAAAGTACACATTTTGGAAACTAAGAAATGAAAATGGAAATGATCCAAAATGGAAACTATACATTTTAGGAAACTTGGAAATGTAAGAAAATGGCAAATGTGAGCCGATCGAAAATTTTAGGAAACTTAGAAATGATGCAGAAATGTCAAATTTTAAAGTTTAAAATAGGAAATAAGGGCAAGATGGCCTTAAAAGAAAAAGTTGGTGAAATTTGACACACAAACAGGCTTGGAAAAATGGCCTGAAGATGTCACTTAAGGCCTATGGAAATGGCGCCATGTCCAAGAGGCATGGGCCTGGGTTCGAGTCACAAGGGAAGTAATTAAATGAAGGTTTTAATTTTGTTTCCAAAAGCACAAGGAGTGGACGGCAAGCATCTTGAAAAAAAAGAGGTTTATTCTCTTTAAAATTCGGCTATTAAGTGATAAATAAGAGATTTTTTTTAGATTATTAAATTTGGATTATTTGAGGAGATAAATGATGGATTAAATATTTTTTTAATATTATCACATATGTGGAGTGGTGGCCAAGTAAGGGACTCCTTGGCTGATAACTTTGTCTATAAAAGGAAGGAAGGAGGGCTACTCATCAGTTTGCTTCTTTTTCTGCTCTGCCGAAATTCCCTAATTCTTTCCCCTCTCTGCCAAATTTCTTCTTAAGCAAAATCCATCTTCTCTTCTTCTATTTTCTTCTCCTCTCCTTTACTATTATCAAGCCAAGACACTCTTTGATCCCTGTTAAATCTCCATAGCCGAATCTCTAAAGCAGTGTCAAGAAAGATCTGTCGGATTCATAAGGTAAGGATCTAGTGGTTGTCGATTACAAGAAGAAGTTCAACAAAGTTTCGGGATTTCTACGGATCTAAGGTAAGAGATATGAATATTCGGTCAAGAGTTATATTTTTATGTCTCCATGTTAGAATTAAAATCTGACATGAAATTATAGGGATTTCGACAAACAAACAAAGGAATACTTTCGGGATTCAAGATTTAAAAGGTAAGCACCAAAATAAATTCGGCCAAGGCCTATTTTTATATATATATGGATTATCAAAAGCCGAAAACTAATCTATGGAGTAACATAGTGTTTTAGCCGAATTCACAAGGAAGGAATACGAAGATCCGGCATTTGATTCTTACAATCAATTCGGCAAACAAGGTAAGTGTTAGTAATTCTATTCCTAGTAGGATTTGGTTTTAAAATCAAAAGGGTATTAATATGTTTATATATGATGGGCCAAATATAGGAGTTAACAGATCTAAAGTCTGAATCTGTGATCGATTCACTTCGGGAATTCAAGGAATCTATTAAGCGAATCAGGTGTGTACCCACACTAACTCCCAATATATTACGGCAATTATTTTATATGTACATATATGAATGAGCATGCAAATAAGAATGTGGCTAAGTGCCACAAATGAGGTAAAAGTACCCAGGTACGTTTCCTACTTCCGATAGGATTACAAAAACAATATATATATATTTTTGAATATATAATATGAATGAGAAATAAGATATGCATGATATAAATATTTGGGGCATATGGGATATATATGTGAAAGGGGAAGAATAGGTGTTGACTTCGGTCTCACCAACGAAATATGGTGGCTACGGCCCCATTAAGTGAACATGGTAACTTCGGTTACATTATCTAAACATAGTGTCTAATGACACAACGTATATGGGCGATGAGCACGTCGACTGCAGTGACTGCCTTCGATGGTGTGTAGCGGAAGGAGGGTTGACTTAGTAGTCCCCACGGTGTGACCCGGTAGCACGGGTGGTTTGTAGCGGATGGATAATTAGGCTTGGGTTTGGGTTGCATCATTTTGATATGTATATGTTCTGATATGAATATGTATGCCTGAAATATTGTTTGTTAGTTTGTGTACACATTGAGTCCGTTGACTCACCCCTTTGAGGGACTATTTTTCAGGTAATGAGCAGTGATAGACCGGGTCGGCAGGAGCTAAAGGTGGCCATGCGTAGCAAAGAAAATATTTACGAATTGGACCTTTATTTTTGTAAAGTTCTTTAAGTTTTAAGTTTGGAAATTATTGATGTAATAAGGCCTAAAAAGCCATAGTTTTATTTTCGTTACTACTATTTACTTGCAATTATTATGCTTCGAAACACTTTACATTTGTGATATTAAAATTTTATGTCTTTACATTTAAACCCTAAATTATTTTGTCACCCTAATTAGATGATTTCTAAATTAAATAAACGGGTTTTTAACCTAAGCCCAATCCAAAATGAACAGTTTTCTAAAAATACACCAATATTCTCTAAGTAATAAAGGACTTCAAAAACCGATTTTCTTAAGGAACATACCAGGTTCGGTTCAGGCTCGTGGGCCGGGTGTGGGGTGTTTTCAGAATGATTAGGGTGATATGATGCTGTTGTATGCAATGCAATACAAATGTATGGTATGAATGCAAAAAAGAAAGAGAGGTTTTGATCATGAATTCGATTCCATTAGGAGAACTTTTCTAGGAAATATGTTTCTTTACATTAAAACGGACTGCATATACGGCCATGCCCCCATAGTTTAGGTGAAAATACCAATCCTCTTCTTCGTATCTGGAGGTTATGATTGCGTCCCGTGGACTTTCTCAATAGACGTCTCTTCTAACTCCTTGTTGCTGGGTCTAGGTCGTACCTCGTCATTCGCTTATCCTTCGCGATACTCGTAATCCTCCGATGACTCCCGAACAATCCTTGTCGGCTTTGAATCTTCAAGCAAGGCGTTCTCCCGTTGTTACCTAGACTATGTTCGGACGACCGTATTATAATCCACTTCGTCAAGTAACACATTTCCTTACGACAAACTCTCCTATTTGGCAATTGAATATGAATCGACGCCTCCTTTCTAACGATGCAATGCAATACAAATGCATGGAATGAATGTAAAAAGAAAGAGAAACGTTGATTATGGATCCAATTCCATTAGAAGAGCTCTTCTAGAAAATAAAGCTCTTTACATAAAATGGATTACATATACGGTTTTGTACTCCTAGTCTAAGTGAAAACACCAATCTTTTTCTTCATATCTGGAGGTTATGGTCATGTCTCGTGAACTTTCTTCATAGATGCTTCTTCTAGCTTTTTGTCACTTGGTTCAGGCCATACTTCTTTACTCGCTTATCCTCCGCGGTGTCCATAAGTTTCTTTAAGAAAGTCAAGACGTGACAACTCTTGAATAACCCTTGTTGGCTTGAATCATTGGGCAAAGTCCTTCTCTCGTCGTTTACTCGGACTATATTCGAGCAACCGTATTACAATCCACTTTATCAAGAAATTCATTTCCTTATGAAAAACTCCTCTATTTAGTAATCAAATATTAATCAACACCTCCTTTCTTTTGATGATGCAATGTGATGTAATCAAAACAGAAGAAAATACGTTAGTACAGGAAAAATAAACAAACACAAAACATTTATCTTGGTGACCACTAGGGGTTTGGCGTGACTCTACCCAAGGTGGGCTTTTAAGGCTCACGATATGAGGTTCGGTTCTAAGGAGGGGTACCTGAACCAACAGATTCCTCAATCCTCACCCATTATAGGCTCATACGGACCGAGTTCAGTTCAGGGGGATACATTTCCCTACGGCCATCCGGAGGTGAAAACCTCACAAAGCACATAGGTACGGATGTATCCCGGAAGCAGTCCACTAACTCATGTGGAGGTGAAAACCTCACGAAAGCTTAGTTTCTCACTCCCACATAAAGGTGTGACCACAATGGTCATGTAATGCAAGTGCAAGTATTATGAGATCGATATTATTGCAGTTATAGCACAAACAAATGCTTTAGAAGAAACATGATTTTTAAAAAAAAAAAAAAAACAATTTTTCAAGTTTTCAATCAAAAGGACAAAAATTAATCAATTTATGGCCTGACTCTCGAGGTCCCCAGTGGAGTGCCAAGCTATCGTAACCATTTTTTGTCAAAACGGGAATCGACTTTAAAAATAGGGAGTCGCCACCAATCTTTATTTAGGTGTGATCGGATTACCTTTGTCTTAATAAAATGTTTCAATTTACTAAAACGGTGTTTTGGTCTACGAATATTCGAGAAAATGGGCTCGAAAGTCGGTTACGTGCAAGGAAGGGTTAGCACCCTTGCAACGCCCAAAATCGGTACCAAATTGATTAATGTTGTCCTAATGTTTAAAAACTTGAAAATATTTAGAGTAAAAAATTTAAAGAGAAGGAAAAAAATCGTTAAATTGGAATTGAATCTCAAGATTAACTCGTTTCAGAGAAAATAAAGTATCATACCCAGCACGTTAGGATATAACACATTTATATTCTGACACCGAGATTATCTTTGATCTCCAAAATATATTAAAAGGGTATTTAGTTATTTAGTTGTACGAAAAAAAATCAACACCCAACACGTTAGGATGTAATTCTCCGAACTTCTAAACACACAAATATTGCCTTGTTCTTCAAATATAAAAATCTTAAAGTTTGCTCAATATTTATTTTTGTTAACATGATAAAATATTTGGAAATATGTTGAAGTTTGAAATGCTATATGAGGATAAAATGCGTAAACATAAAAAATTTGAGTGCCAATAGATTATCAATAACTATTATATACAAAGAAAACTTAAAACGAAGAATGTACAAATAACATGTTAATCTATAATATGTTTAATGAAACTTAATATTAATAATTTATATATGAAGATAATAATATATAAGGATTTTCGAAATAAACAAAACATATGATGAAGTATAGACTTAAGAGAAAATAAATTATATTGATAGATAAATTTAAAATATAACTATACATATAAATAGATTTAAAAGAAAATAATCTGAAAATAACAATATACGCATAAAAATAATTTAATAACAACAATAGAAATTTGTTAGTTAATGAATGAAATATTATACATAATAGTTTCAATATAGTAAAACGATAATAATAATATTATTAACAATAATAATAAAATAGTTAAGTAATGGCAAAATGACAAAATAATTAGAGAGAATAAAATATACAAAGAAGACTAAATTAAAATGAACGTAGGATTCTGGGGTGAAAATCAAAAATAAAACAGAGTCAAAAGACCCAAATGAAACGCGTGCAAACGAGCTAGGATTAAACTAGCAATTATTCCCGGTTGCGAAAACGCTGCGTTTAAGAGGGCTGAATTGAAGATGCGTTAGATTACAGAGGCTAATTCATAAAAAACAAATAAAAGTGCGCAGGGCTTAATCACATAGAGACACAGAAACAGGGGGACTAATCGCGCAAATGCCCCTCCCTGATGAGAACACGTGGGTCACGCAGATGATCGGGTGGGGTAAAACGAGTCACCCAATACGACACCATTTTGCCTAGTTTAAAAGGTTAATTAAACCTAAAAATTAATTAGAGGCTCGGTTGCCCTCTTTTTCTTCTAAAATCTAAACCCTAACCGCCTAAAAAAAGGACAAAACCAGAGCCCCTCCCTCGCTGCTCTGCCGATACAGAGGACTGCACCGTTCGCCCACCAATCCGCCATTGTAATCGACGTATGGTGGCGCAGTTGATGCTCGCCTGCCTTTTGCTTAGGACCAAGACCCAAAGACGATGTGATTCCAGCCTGAAATCCTCGTCTCGGGCTTCGATAGCACCCTGCGGACAAGTATTCTCCTTCCCCTTTCCCCTTTTATTATTCGTTTGTTTACAAAGATTTAAGATAATGAAAACAATAAAAAAGAACAGTAAAATCGTAGGAAAACAAATGTAAAATCAACCTTTTAATCTTTTCTCTTTTCGATTTCTGATAATGCGTAAAATAAAAGAGCCCCCTGATGCAAGATTTGCTTCGGTTTCGCTATAACCGAATTTACCGAGATCCTTCTTCTTTCTATTTTGTTTTTGTATTTTTGGGAATGCGTCCGGGCCGAAGAAGACTACAAAATGGATTTATTTCCCCTTTTATAGCCGAATTATAGATTTCTATATATTTTCTTTGTTTTCTCGGCTTCTCGACTTTTTGCTCTTGTTCTTTGGTTGTTTGCAGGGTATGGGCGAGGCGTGCGAAAGTGGAGATGTCAGAGGCGTGTGGGTGTTGGCCGAGGCCTGGGGGAGGGCACTGGTGGAGTGTCCAGTGGCTGAGAGACGCGCGTGGGCATGGGGTGATGAGCAGTGGTCTGCGGTGCCTAGGGTTGGTCAAGCGGCGCGAGAGGGGAGAGGAACCGTGAAGGGGCATGCGGCGCTGGCTAGGGTTTCTTGTTTTTCTTTTTTTCTAATTTGGGCTGTTGTGGATTGGGCTAGGTTATTGGGCTTCAGTTTTGGGTTGGGTTTTATTGGGTCTGTTGTGATTTTTGGACTGTTTAATGGCTTTTGGAAATTTTGTAAAAGGACATTATGGACCATTTTTATTATTGGATTTTTTATTGGCTTATTCTGTTTTGTTTTTAGCTTTTTGTACTGGTATTGGTTTTCTAAATGGGCCTCGATTGCTTCCGATGGGCCCAGGCCAAAATTGGTTATTACACTCATTACGAGAATAAATCAGTATATCATCAATAAAAACCATAACAAATTTATCCAAATATAGCCAAAAGATGCGGTTCATTAAATCCATAAACACAGCAGGGGCATTTGTTAAACCGAAAGGCTTGAATAAAAACTCGTAATAACCATACCTTGTCCGAAATGCAGTCTTCGGTACATCAGATCTTTGACTCTTAACTGGTAATTTCCAGACCTCAAGTCTATCCTGGAAAACACAGTGGCTCCCTTCAACTAGTCAAACAAATCATCAATCCTTAGCAATAGGTACCTGTTCTTCACGATTACCTTATTAAGCTGTCAGTAATCTATACATAACCTCAGAGAACCATCTTTCTTTTTCACAAATAATACTGGAACACCCCACGGAAAATAACTTGGTCTTGCAAAACCTTTGTCCGTCAACTCTTGCAACTGTGCCTTCAATTCTATCAATTCAGTTGGAGCCATTCTGTATGGAGCAATCGATATAGGTGCAGTACCAAGGGTTAACTCAATACCAAATTCAACCACTCTAACCAGAGGCAACACTGGCAATTCTTCTGGGAATACATCTGGATACTCACATACTATCGGCACCGATTCAATTCTTAACTCAGTCTCTTTAGCATTCATGTAACATACCGGTTTAGGGCCTAATCGGAATAGTGGTGGGAGACCACAAATCCAAAGTCTATGTATGAGTTTTTAAGGTTTATGTTATGTTTGCATGTTAGTGTGAAAGTTTCATGAAGCAATTTTGTGAAATTGCGATTGAATTGTCCAAAAGGACTAAATTGCAAAAGTTGCAAAATATGAGATTCTAGAAGCTATTTGTGTGAAATGGCTTTAGAATATATATTAGAGCTCCTTAAATAGCTTTAATTTTTGGACAAAATTGGGAATAGAAAGTTTGTCAAAAAGGGCATTTTGGTCATTTACCAATTAAATGATTAAAATGGGAGAAAAGATGACAAAATTCATCCATCTTCTTCTCCAAGGCTGCCGAAAATTGAAGGAGCCATTGTTAGGGTTCTTCAAATTTTTCTAGCTTCTTAGTAAGTGCATCCAAGCCCCGCTTTTGATATTCTTTGTATTTTTGAAGTCCTAGTAGCATGAGTAAGTTATTTTTGGCTATTTGATGAGCTATGTTGGATGTTCAAAAATCTGCCTATCTATGACATGCATGTATTTTGGTGTTTTATGGAAGAATATAAAAGCTTGATGTAGTAGAAACATCTTTTGCCAAGTGATTTTCCATGAAAATGCATGTAGGGACTAGTTTGTAAATGTCTTAAGTTTAGTCATACATGTGTGATTTAGTGAGAATTGATGATAGCTTTAGTTTAGTAAGTGATTAGGCTAAGCATGACAGGCTAGAAAGTTGAATAAAAATCACTTTACGAGCCTTGGGGAAAAGTATAATTATGAGAAAGATTAGGGGCAAAAGAGTAATTTTTCCAAAGTATGAGATAAGTGTCAATTTAGTCGATATGTGCATTGAATAAGCTGATTTATTCATTATAGATCAAGAAAGATGAAGCCCAGGTCTAAACCGAGGCAAGAGTAAGGTGGTGAACTAAATTGCATATTTCTATACTTTTGAGTATCGAGGTAAGTCTATGCATAAACAATGCATTCATACTTACAATTTGTTAATGCTATCTAGTGTGTAGCATGATTGGGAATGATTGAGAATGATTGAGAACCTATGTGGGATGACTGTGGTAAAATTTGTGAATGGATGTATGGTTAAGTAAGTAGATATGTGAATGTGTAGTGAGAATGCTAAATGTTGGGCTAAGTGCGATACCATCCTAAGGCATAATGACGATGAGCTGGCTATGTGTGATGCTATCGTTAGGTATATTGTCTAGTGGGCTATATGCGAAACCACTATGATTACTTTGTGGTAGGCTTAGCGCGATACTACCTTATTAATTGATTGTGGTGGGCTAAGTGCGAAACCACTGAGGAATTTGTTGTGTGGATTAGCTGTGTGGATTAGCTGTATGGATGAATTATCGAGAAATAATGTTGTGTTGTGTATCGTGTAAATGTGATATTGAATGTAGGGGTACATTTCAATGGTTATGATTATGTGACTCATGAGGTGTTGGAAATGTGGTAAGGGATAGAAAGAGTAAGCATAGTTGTACATTATATGTTAGTATAATGTTAATTGTTGTTTAGCTTATACTATGATGCTTAATTGTTTATGTGTAAACATACTAAGCTCAAAGCTTACTCCCTTTGTTTTCCCTTGTCTTATAGAGTAAAAGTGTTGAATCGAGATATGAGGATCAATTGAAAGATCATCCACACTATCAACACACTCTAGTACATGAGACTTAATGTTTTGTATATGGCATGTATAGAGGCTAGATAAGTTAGCAAATTTTGTTGTAAATGGCTAGGATGTGTTAGCCCATAGTTGAATAATCTATTTTGTATAATGCCATAGTTGTTGACTGTTATATTATATGAAAAGATGTAGTTATCCATGTGAGATTGTGATTTCATTTGAGTTGATTATGGATGTGTTGAATGAGTGCATGTTGTGTATGCTATAAGGGTGAGAAGGGCTTAGCAAATAGCTTTTTTCTTGCCATGTGGATAGACACACGGGCGTGTTTCTAGGCCATGTGTGACACATGGTCAGCCCATAGACGTGTGACTTGGTCGTGTGTCCCCTGCATGTTGAAATTTTAAGTTAGATTTGGCCACGAGCTAGCCACACGGGTGTGTGTCTAGGCTCTAGGCCGTGTAAGTGAAGTCAGTGTTCACCACGGTTGGAGAGCACGGGCGTGTACCCTAACCGTGGTGTAATAACCCGATTTAGACCCTAGTCAGAACAGTGGTTTCGGGACCACAAATTCGAGGTCGCAAAAATATTTTAATATTATTTTTGGTGTTGATTATTTGTGCTATAGCATGTGTGAAAATTCTGTGTGATCGTTTGTGTGTCGAATTAAGAGAAAAGACTTAATCGCGTATAGAGTAAAAGCTATGTGATGGATTTTAAGTACTTAATTGTTGTTGGCTTTTTAAGGTGGAGGCCTTATGTTGTTAATAAACCATTATTAAGTTAGTGGGTGGTTAAATGAGAAAATAACCTTGTGGTTTATTTGTCTTATATGTTTAATGGAAGGATAACTTAGTAATTAGATTAATAATATGTTTATTATACAAACAAAAGGTGAAAATAAGATGAAAGTACTCATCTTTTATACCCAAAAATCAAAGGAAAAAGGGAGAAGAACACTTAAGTTTCGGTGGATGTTAAGCTTGATTTAAAGTATGTTTTGACTCGGTTTTTGATAATTTCTACATTTTCGTAATCGTTGCTATGTGCTTTACAAAACCCATGTTGTAATTTTGTAAATTGATGATGTTTATGGAATGTACCATTGATGAAATGAGGAGCTTTGTGATAAGCTTTGTGAAATGAGTACATGGCCATGGCACACGGGCGTGCTTGGTGGCCGTGGTGGAGAAGTCAGTATATGACAATGGGGAGGACACACGAGGGTGTCCAGCAGCCGTGGAGGGCACACGGTCTCCTTCTATGGGCGTGTATCCCCTGAATTTTAGAAAAGTTTTAACTTTTCATGAAATTTTGTATGTGTTTCGATTTAGTCCCGACCCTATCTTTAGTAAGTGAAATAGGTCTCATAGACCTTGAAAAGGACAACATGATTGTAAATGAATGTGATTGAAAATGATTGACTTTGTGTCGTAAATTCTAGATGTTAAATGTTCTGATTGATAGGTAATACCTCTTAACCCTATTTCGGCGATGGTTTCGGGTTAGGGGTGTTACATTTTATTGGTACCAGAGCTACGATTTAGTCGATTCTCGGACTAACATAGCGTGTGTGAGTCTAGCTATACATGCCATATTTGAAATTGTGATAGTGTGGTGAATTCTGACAGCTAAAAATGTGTTTTTATATAGTAATAGATCCCGATCAAGCAGTTGCTGACGATGTAGAAAGCAATGCGCCTGCTCCCGCTCAAGGGACAGTGCTGGCCACATCTAGGCCGAATGATAGTGGTGAGGGAGGAGAGGCTAAGCAAGCCTTCTTCCGAATGATGAGTGAGTGGTTTATGGTCTTCGTTTGAAGGAATCCGACTGCTCCACAACCTCCACCCCCACAAGTACCTATTGTGCCACAAATTGTAGATCTGATCAGATTGAATAAACCTCCTGTGGATAAGATTCGCAAGTATAGGGCCGAAGAGTTTAGAGCCACATCTGATGATGATGCTGAGCGAGCCGAGTTTTGGCTTGAGAATACAATCAGAGTATTTGATGAGATGTCGTTGAACCCTGATGAGTGCATTAAGTGTACAGTTTCCTTGTTGAGAGACACGGCTTACAACTGGTGGAAAACATTGATATCTGTGGTTCCGAGAGAGAGAATCAACTGGGATTTCTTTCAAGCTGAGTTCAGAAAGAAGTATATCAGTCAACTCTTCATTGATCAGAAACGTAAAGAGTTTCTAGAATTGAAATAGGGTCGGTTGTCTGTTACTGAGTATGAGCGAGAATTTGTAGGATTGAGTCAATATGCGAGAGAATGTGTCTCGACCGAAGCTGCTATGTGCAAATGTTTCATAGAGGGATTAAATGAAGACATCAAGTTATTGATTGGGATACTCGATATAAACGAATTTGTTGTACTGGTTTGAGAGTAAGTAAAGCTGAGGAACTCAGTAAAGAAAAGAACAAAGCTGATTTAGAAGCTCGTGATGAAAGAAAGAGATCGATGAATAAATTTTCTCAACCTTCTACTAAGAGATATAGAGATGCAAGTAACCATTCAAATGCTTCGTTTGGACATCCAAGTAGAGAACGTTTGAGACAAAGGACTGGTCCATGAATTCAAGCTCCGAATGAATCAAGTGTTGGCAGTGTTAAGAGTAACAAGCCTGAGTGTAGACAGTGTGGAAGGCGACATGTGGGAGAATGCTGGGGCAAGTACAACAATAGAGTTTGCTACAAATGTGGATTCTGAGATCATTTTATTCGAGATTGCCCGAAAATGGTCGAAGAGGAAATTGTTCAGAATGAAAGACCGAGTAATGTGACGGCTAGAGGTAGACCACCCAGAAACACCAAAAAATGTGAACGATAGCCAAAGAGGGACAACTGATATAGCTGTGAGATCGGAGGCGAGAGCTCTTGCCCGAGCCTATGCTATACGTGGACGAGAGGAAGCATCATCTCCAGACGTCATCACCGGTACTTTCACTTTATTCGATATTGATGTTATTGCATTAATAGATCTGGGGTCAACTCATTCCTATGTGTGTGTGAATCTAGTCTCGAGTAAAACTCTACCTGTTGAGTCTATTAAATTTGTGGTTAGAGTGTCAAACCCTTTAGGCAAGTGTGTCTTGGTGGATAAAGTGTACAAGAATTGTCCATTGATGTTTCGAGATGCTTGTTTTTTGGCTAATTTGATGTTGTTACCATTCAATGAGTTTGACATAATTCTGGGTATGGATTGGCTTACTCTGTATAATGCCTTTGTGAATTGTAAAAGAAAGAGCACTGAATTGAGAAGTCAGAATGATGAGCTAGTTCGAATTGAATCCAGTGATATGAAAGGATTACCAGCTGTTGTATCTACAATGAAAGCTATGAATTATGTGAGAAAAGGGTGTGAAGCTTATTTGGCATATATGATTGATACAAAAGTGTCGGAAAAGAAAGTTGAATCAGTGCCTATTGTCTATGAGTTTCCAGATGTGTTTCCTGAAGAGCTGCCGGGAATACCTCCGATTCGAGAAGTTGAATTTGGTATTGAATTAGTATCGAGTACCACTCCTATTTTGATAGCTCCGTACAGAATGGCACCAACAAAATTGAAAGAGTTAAAATCACAGTTGCAAGAATTAACTGATAGAGGATTTACACGACTGAATTTCTCACCCTGGGGAGCTCCTGTGTTATTTGTGAAAAAGAAAAACAGAACTATGAGAATGTGTATTGATTATTGACAACTGAATAAAGTGACAATAAAAAATAAATATCCATTACCTCGTATTGGTGATTTGTTTGATCAGCTGAAGGGAGCTACAGTGTTTTCTAAGATAGATTTGAGATCAGGCTACTATCAGTTAAGAGTTAAAGAATCCGATGTGTCAAAAGCGCTTTTCGTAATGAGGTACAGACATTATGAATTCTTAGTGATGCCTTTCAGATTAACAAATACTCCTGCAGTGTTTATGGATTTGATGAATCGGATATTCAGACCATATTTGGATCACTTCGTGGTGGTGTTCATTGATGATATTTTAATCTATTCGTGTGATGAGACACAGCATGCCGAACATTTGAGAAATGTGCTACAAACTCTACGTGAGAAACAATTGTATGCAAAGTTTAGCAAATGTGAATTTTGGTTGCGTGAGGTTGGGTTTTTGGGACATACTGTATCAGCTGCTGGAATAAGAGTTGATCCGAGTAAAATTTCTGCTATTTTGGAGTGGAAGCCTCCGAGAAATGTGACTAGCAAGATACCATAGACGATTTGTGAAAGGCTTCTCGATGATTGCGACTCCGTTGACAAAGTTTTTACAGAAAGATGTTAGATTCGAGTGGTCAGAAAAGTGCCAGCAGAGTTTTGAGCAGTTGTAATTGTTGTTAACAGAAGCACCAATGTTGATTCAACCCGAGTCAGGCAAAGAGTTCGTAGTTTACAGTGATGCATCATTGAATGGTTTGGGCTGTGTGCTGATGCAAGAAGGGAAAGTCATTGCATACGCTTCGAGACAGTTAAAACCGCATGAAAAGAATTATCCAATGCATGATTTTGAATTGGCTGCGATTGTATTCGCATTGAAGATTTGGCGTCACTATTTATTTGGTGAGAAATGTCATATTTATACTGATCATAAGAGTTTAAAGTATTTGATGACTCAGAAAGATTTGAACTTGCGACAGAGATGATGGTTAGAATTGTTGAAAGACTACGAACTTGTGATAGATTACCACCCGGGTAAAGCTAACATTGTGGCTGATGCCTTGAGTCGAAAATCGTTATATGCTTTGCGAGCTTTGAGTAATCAAATAGATCTGTGTGATGATAATGTGGTGGTAGCTAAATTGAAAGTTAAGCTGATGTTTGTACAGCAGATTTGTAATGCTCAGAAAAATGATAATGAAATGATGGCTAAACGAATTTTGTGTGAATCAAATGCTGAATCAGAATTTCAAGTAGATAGTGAAAATTGTCTGAGATTTAGAGACCGGATTTGTGTTCTGAGAAATTCAGGGATGATTTCGATGATTTTGACTGAAGTTAACAATAGCCATTTGACTGTACATCCGGGAAGTACGAATATATATAATGATCTGAAACAGCTCTATTGGTGGCATGGCATGAAAAGAGACATTTCTGACTATGTGTCGAAATGTTTAGTTTGTCAGCAAGTTAAGGCTGAACATCAAGTTCCATCTAGTTTGTTACAATCGATTATGATTCCTGAGTGGAAGTGGGAGAGAATTATGATCAACTTTGTGTCAGGTTTGCCCTTATCTCCGAGTAAGAAAGATGCAATCTAGGTGATAGTGGACAGATTAACGAAATTAGCTCATTTCGTTTCGATGAGAACCGATTATTCTTTAGATAAGTTAGCTGAATTGTTTATTGATGAGATTGTGAGATTGCACGGAGTACCGTTATCTATGGTGTCTGATAGAGATCCGAGATTTACCTCACGATTTTGGAAGAAATTACATGAAGCTTTAGGCACGAAATTGCATTTCAGTACAGCTTTTCATCCGCAAACAGATGGCCAATCCGAACGAATCATTCAAATTCTCGAAGACATGCCGAGATGCTGCATACTTGAATTTGAAAGTACTTGGGAAAAGCATTTATCAATGATTGAGTTTGCTTATAACAACAGTTTTCAATCTAGTATCAAAATGGCACCATATGAGGCTCTTTATGGTCGAAAGTGTCAAACTCCATTATATTGGACTGAGCTGAGTGAGAATAAGATTCACGGGGTTGATCTGATAAAAGAGACCGAACAGAAAGTGAAGGTAATTCATGATAGTTTGAAAGCGGCCTCAGATCGTCAGAAATCTTATGCAGATTTGAAACGAAAAGATATTGAGTTTGAGGTTGGTGATAAAGTGTTTTAGAAAGTGTCTCCGTGGAAGAAAATACTTCGATTTGGCCGAAAGGGCAAGCTGAGTCCAAGGTTCATCGGGCCGTACGAGATTATTGAATGAGTTGGACCGGTTACTTATAGATTGAAATTGTCATCTGAGTTAGAAAAGATTCATCAACGGTACAGATCAGACCCGTCGCATATGATTGCTCCTACTGAGGTGAGATTCATTCAGACTTGTCATATAATGAAGAACCGATCCGAATTTTGGCGCAAGAGATTAAAGAGTTGAGACACAAAAGAATTTTCTTAGTGAAAGTGTTATGGCACAAACACGGAATTGAAGAGGCTATGTGGGAGCCTGAAAACTTTATGAGAGAGCAACATCCACAGTTGTTCACTGGTAAGATTTTCGGGGACGAAAATCCCTAAGGGGGAGAGTTGTAACAGCCCGGTTTAGACCCTAGTCAGAACAGTGGTTTCGGGACCACAAATCCGAGGTCACAAAAATATTTTAATATTATTTTTGGTGTTGATTATATGTGCTATAGCATGTGTGAAAATTCTGTGTGATAATTTGATCGTTTGTGTGTCGAATTAAGAAAAAGGACTTAATCGTGTATAAAGTAAAAGCTATGTGCTGAATTTTACGTACTTAATTGTCGTTGGCTTTTTAAGGTGGAGGCCTTATGTTGTTAATAAACCATTCTTAAGTTTGTGGGTGGTTAAATGACAAAATAACCTTATGGTTTATTTGTCTTATATGTTTAATGGAAGGATAACTTAGCAATTAGATTAATAATATGTTTATTATACAAACAAAAGGTGAAAATAAGATGAAAGTACTCATCTTTTATGCCGAAAAATCAAAGGAAAAAGGGAGAAGAATACTTAGGTTTTGGTGGATGTTAAGCTTGATTTAAGGTATGTTTTGACTCGGTTTTTGATAATTTCTACGTTTTTGTAATCGTTGCTTTGTGCTTTACAAAACCCATGTTGTAATTTTGTAAATTGATGATGTTTATGGAATTTACCATTGATGAAATGAGGAGCTTTGTGATGAGTGTTGATGTTAAATGAAAGATATGTGTTTAATGAACATGTGTTGTTCTTGAAATTTTGATGACTTTAGCTAATTAGGGCTAAATTGTGAAAATATAATTTTGAAGGGCTAGATTGTGAAATAAATGAAATGTGTGGGATTGTATGAGTATAGTGAAAATTCGGTAAAGCTTGTGCTAGGTAAAATTTTATGAATTTCATGATTTTTGTGAATTAGGGGCTAAAGTGTTGAAATGTGAAAATGTAAGGGCTATTTTGTAAAATGCCCTAAATATGTGTGTGTAGACTAAATTGAATGAAATGGTGATTGAATGGATTGAATTCGAATGTGTATAGACCAAGAAAGGAGAGGTTCAGATCGAGATCGAGGCAAAGAGAAAGTGCTCGATTAATCGATCGTTTCGGTATTTTGACATTCGAGGTAAGTTCGACATAATACATGCTATTAAGATATGTTTTAGTATTATGTAAATGTATATGAAATTGAGATGCTATGTGTAAGGTTTAGTTAAGGGCACTAAGTGTGCGATATTAAAATCGAAACAGAAATGAATAGCACTGTGTGTGCGATGTTATGAAAGCTTCGGCTTATAGATTAGGCACTGTGTGTGTGTTGCCGAGATAAGCCAGTTGAAAGATCAGGCACTAAGTGTGCGATGAATAATATGTACCGACCGTGTATTAAGCACTGAGTGTGCGATTAAGTTGAATGAATATCAAAGGATGATCAACAAGTAATATTGAGCATTGAGTAGCTTGGAAAATTGAAAACTATATGTTAGCTAAGGTATGTCTTGAACCTTTGTGGTTGATGAATTTATAGATAAAGCTATAGATGGATGAATGAGTATCTTGGCTAGGGATGATAAAGTATGGATAAGAGAGAAATGATCTATGTGATGATTATTGATTATATTGGTTTGGTTTAATGTCACGATTATATTATATATCGAACTTACTAAGCTTTGTAAAGCTTACTGTGTGATTTCTTTCTCTACTTTGCAGTGTCAGTAAGGCTAGCTCGGGTCAGGGGATCGTCAGCATCTCAGTCACACTATCGGCAATCTATTTTGGGGTATTTTGGAAAGATGTACATAGTTAAAATATGGCATGTATATGCTGGTCATTTGAATCATGTTTGAGATTTGTAATAGCCATGAGATGTGGCTAGATATGTGCTAGTTTTAGCATAAATGACTTTGGTATATATATAATGCATCTTTTGGTATAGATTGTGAGTTGGGAAATTGACTTATGAATGGTAACTTTGTGTTGGTAAAATGCTAGTATGAATTAGTGAAATTGAAAAGGAATGATATTTGGTATTGAATGTATTATACTTGTGATGAGATTAGTTTTGGTATTAAATTTTGTTATGGTTGGAATGGGAATTGAATGCATAGATTGATTAGTCATATTGGTATGTTTTTGGTTGCCTTATATGCACTATATATTTTGGTATGTATTGCTTGTAGGTGAGACCGAAATGGGTGGCATTTTGGCCTTGCAAATGGCCTATAATCTCACACGGTTGAGGCGCACGTGCATGCCTAAAGACCGTGGGTGAATTGGCAAAATGTAGCTTAGTAACACACGGCCTCGACACGGGGGTGTCAGCTAGCCGTAGTGTACAAGTCAGTAGCTAGCTAAGAGTACACGGCCATGGCACACGGGCGTGCTTGGTGGCCGTGGTGGAGAAGTCAGTATATAACCACGGGGGTGTCCAGCAGCCGTGGAGGGCACACGGTCTCCTTCTACGGGTGTGTCTCCCCTGAATTTTAGAAAAGTTTTAACTTTTCATGAAATTTTGTATGTGTTTCGGTTTAGTCCCGACCCTATCTTTAGCATGTGAAATAAGTCTCGTAGGATAAGGGACAACATGATTGTAAATGAATGTGATTGAAGATGATTGACTTTGTGTCGTAAATTCTAGATGTTAAATGTTCTGATTGATAGGTAATACCTCTTAACCCTATTCCGGCGATAGTTTTGGGTTAGGGGTGATTGATAGGTAATACCACTTAACCCTATTCCGGCGATGGTTTCGGGTTAAGGGTGTTACACGTGGGGCATTGGCAGAATGCTTAGGTTTTCATACACGGGTTGAAGGCATGGGCGTGTGTGTCTACACACGGGCGTGTCTCATCTTACACGGGTGTGTGAGCCCTATATAAAAGAAAAAAAATTTAAGATTTGAAAAAAGCTCTGGAATAGTCTCCAGAGCCCTCGTGTGTATGAGTGAGGTCTCGTGAGTCGAGAATGAGATTGTTGAGTTGACTTAAGAGAGTAGTCACGATGAGCCTAAGTGGCGATCATGAGGACTTTATTAAGGTAACACCTCGAGCCCAGTTTCAGCGTAAAACACGGGCAAAGGGTTTATATTTAGTGGTATCAGAGCTATGGTTTAGTCGGTTTTATGACTACCTTAGCGGGTGTAAGTGTCTAGCTATACATGTCATAAGTGTACATTGATAGTGTGGTGGTTTCTGATGATTTTAAATCTTGTTTCATATAGTATATGAATCCCAATCAATCTACTGCTGATTAAGCAGCTAGTAATGCGTCGGCTCCTGCGCAAGGAACCGTGCCTGTACGAAGTGGACCCAAGGCTAGGGGTCAAGGAGAAGAGGCACGGGAAGCCTTTCTCCAGATGATGAGTAATTGGTACTTGGACTATGTTCGAGCGAACCCTAATGCTCAACCTCCTCCACCCCCTCCTATACCTCAGCCAATTCTAATGGCTCCTCAAGGTATTGATGTAGTGAGGATATCGAAACCCCCGGTGGATAAGATTAGGAAACACGGGCTAAGGATGTTAGAGCTAAGGTAGATGATGACCCTGAGAGGGCGGAGTTCTGGTTAGAGAACTCAATGAGTGTGTTTGACGAACTCTCATGTACACCTGAAGAGAGCTTGAAGTGTGTTGTATCCTTGCTGGGAGATTCGGCATACCATTGGTGGAAGACGCAGACGTTAGTGGTCCCAAAAGAGCGGGTGACGTGGGATTTCTTTCTGGAAGAGTTCTGGAAGAAGTTTATAAGCCAACGATTTACTGATCGAAAAAGGAAGGAGTTCCTTGAGTTGAAGCACAGAAGAATGTCAGTAGCAGAGCATGAGCGTGAGTTTGTAAGGCTTGGCAAATACGCTCAAGAGTGTGTATCGATAGAGACCATCTTGTGTAAGAGGTTCGAGGATGGACTAAATGAGGACATCAAACTCCTAGTGGGTATTTTGGAGTTGAAAGAGTTTGTTGTGTTGGTGGAAAGGGCAAGTGAGGCCGAAGAGTTGAGTAAAGAAAAGAGAAAGGCTATGAGTGAAGCCCGAGATGCGAGAAAGAGGCCGATGAGCAAATCGTATCAAGCCCAGTCGAAAAGATCCAAGGAAGGGAATCCTCGGACGACAGCACTAGTGGGTTATTCGTATCGAGACTTGGGCAATGCTCGTTCGGGTTCGAGAGTTCAAGCCACCTCGATGGAAAGTGTAGGCAATCTGAAGAGTAAGATGGAGTGTCCAAGTTGTGGTAGATATCACACCGGAGAGTGTTGGGGTAACAGCCAGAACTGTTATAAATGTGGTTCCCCTGATCACTTTATTCGAAACTGCCTCGAGAGGGATGATAAGGAAAAGAAACAAGAGAAAAGATCCAGTGATGTGTCTGCAAGAGGCAGACCACTTAGGAACCCGAGAGATGGGAATAGTGGTAGAGGTGCGTCCAGAGACTCTGCTGTGAGACCGGAGGGTCGGGCACCTGCGAGGACGTATACTATTCACGCTCGTGAAAAGGCATCTTTCTCAGACTTGATAACGGGTGCTTTTTCTCTCTATGAAACTTTTGTTGTTGCTTTAATAGATCCATGGTCTACTCATTCTTATATTTGCATGAGATTAGCATCTAGTTTGAGTATGATCGTTGAGTCTACGGATATTGTGGTTAAGGTGTCAAACCCGTTACGAAAGCAAGTGTTAGTGGACAAAGTGTGTAGAAATTGTCCTTTATTGATTGAGAATCATTGTTTTCTGGCAAACCTTATGTTGTTGCCGTTTGATGAGTTTGACTTAATCCTAGGCATGGATTGGTTGACTAACAATAGTGTTTTAGTGAACTGTGGTAGCAAGTACATTGAATTGAAATGTGAGACTGGAGATATAGTTCAGGTTGAATCAGGTGGATCGGATAGTCTACCAGTGATGATTTCTTCTCTAGTGGCTGAGAAATGTTTGAGAAAAAGATGTGAGTCCTATCTCGCCTTTGTGTTGAATACTCAAGAGATTGGTGTGTGAAGTTTGAAACAGTGCCGATAGTATGTGAATACCCATATGTATTCCCAGAAGAGTTACCCGGATTACCTCCAGTGCGAGAAGTCGAGTTTGGGATTGAGTTGATTCCGGGAACGGCACTTATTTCAATTGCTCCATATAGAATGGCACCTTTAGAGTTGAAAGAACTGAAGGTTCACTTGCAAGAGTTGACAGATAAGGGTTTTGTAAGATCAAGCTACTCACCATGGGGTGCTCCAGTATTATTTGTGAAGAAGAAAGATGGGTCTATGAGATTGTGTATAGACTATAGACAACTGAACAAAGTGACGGTGAAAAATAAGTATCCTTTACCAAGGATTAATGATCTTTTTGATCAACTAAAAGGAGCTACAGTGTTAGAGATAGAACTAAGATCTGGTTACTATCAGTTGAGAGTGAAAGAGCAAGATTTGTTGAAAACTATATTTCGAACAAGGTATGGCCATTACGAGTTTTTGGTTATGCCGTTTGGTTTAACGAATACACCTACGATTTTTATGGATCAAATGAACCGTGTTTTTAGACCATATATGGACAAGTTTGTAGTTATCTTCATTGACGACATATTGATCTATTCTCAGGATGAGAATGATCGTGAAGAGCATTTGAGAATTGTCTTGCAAACTTTAAGAGATAAGCAGTTGTATGCTAAGTTTAGCAAGAGTGAGTTTTGGCTCTGAGAGGTCAGATTCTTAGGACACATTGTGTCGGGAGATGGTGTCAGAGTTGACCCAAGTAAGATTTCGACTATTGTGGATTGGAAACAGCCGAGGAATGTGTCAGAAATTAGAAATTCCTTGGGATTAGTGGGATATTACAGACGTTTCGTAAAGGGGTTCTCTGTGATTGCTACCCCGATGACGAAACTATTGTACAAAGATGTCAAGTTTGAATGGACTGAGACATGTCAACAGAGTTTCGAGAGATTGAAAACAATGTTGACTGAGGCACCGGTTTTGGTTCAACCAGAATCGAGGAAAGAGTTTATGGTTTACAGTGATGCGTCGTTTAATGGTCTCGATTGCGTGTTGATACAAGAGGGTAAGGTATTCGCTTATGCCTCGAGACAGCTAAAACCGCACGAGAAGAATTATCCGACTCATGATTTGGAGTTGGCTGTGATTGTTTTTGCGTTAAAGGTTTTGCAATATTACTTGTATAGTGAGAAGTGCCGAATCTTTACAGATTACAAGAGTTTGAGATATTTGATGGATTAGAAGGATTTGGATTTGAGACAGAGGCGGTGGCTTGAGTTATTGAAAGACTATGAATTAGTCATTGATTATCACCCGGGAAAAGCGAATGTGGTTGCGGATGCCCTGAGTAGGAAATCCTTATATGCTCTAAAAGTTATGAGAACGAGTTTAGCATTGTCTAATGACGGTGCTATTTTGGCATAGTTAAGAGCTAAGCCACTATTTGTTCAATAGATATGTGAGGCTCAAAGAAATGACAGTGAGATGCAAGCTAAGAGAGCTAAGTGCGGATCTGAAAGTGATTCTAATTTTCGAGTGGGCTCGAATGGTTGTTTGCTATACCATGACAGAATTTGTGTACCGAAAGATGAAGAGTTAATCCGATAGGTTTTGCATGAGGCCCACAATGGATGTTTGTCAGTACATCCAGACAGTACGAAAATGTACAATGACTTAAGGAAGTTGTATTGGTGGCCGGGTATGAAAAGAGACATTTCAGAGTTCATGGCAAAGTGTCTGATTTGTTAACAGGTGAAAGCTAAGTACCAAGTGCCTTCGGGATTGCTTTAGCCAGTGATGGTACTCGAATAAAAGTGGGATCGGGTTACCATGGATTTTGTGATGGGGTTGCCGATGACTCCGAAAAAAGAGAGATGTTGTGTGGGTTGTTGTGGATAGACTAACAAAATCGGCTCACTTTATTCTAGTACGTGTTGATAATTCACTGGATAAGCTATCTGACTTGTATGTTGTAGAGATAGTGAGATTGCATGGTGTGCCTATGTCTATTATATCGGATAGAGGTCCGAGATTTACTTCGAGGTTTTGGAAGAAGTTGCAAGAGGCCATGGGTACGACATTAAATTTTAGTACTGCGTTCCATCCGTAAACTGATGGTCAGTCTGAAATAGTAATTCAAATTCTCGAAGATATGCTTCGATGTTGTGTGTTAGAATTCGTTGGTAGTTGGGAGAGATATCTACCTTTGGTCGAATTTGCTTACAACAACAGTTACCAGTCGAGTATACAAATGGCTCCGTATGAGGATTTGTATGGTCATAAGTGTTGAACTCCTTTGAATTGGACCGAGCTTCGTGAGAAACGGATCCATGGTGTAACAGTCCGAATTTTACCCTAATCGGAACGGTGGTTTCGGGACCACGAATCCGAGTCCGAATAATAATTAAATATTATTTTCTGTGTTAATTATAGGTGAATTAGTATGTGTGAAAATTTCATAAGATGATTTGTTTATTTGTGTGATTAATTTAAGAGAAAGGATTAAATTATTAAAAAGGTAAAAGTAGCCTTTTAAATTGGAAGGGTTTAATTGACTAATTGCTTGCATGTATGGGTTTGCATGTCAAATTACCCATAGTTTAAGTAAGTGGACGGTATGATGACTATTTATTATATTTTATGTAAGTGTTTAATAAGTGGGATTTTAGTAATATTATTTTATATGAGTAAATAAAGAAAAACAAAAAAAAAGGATGAAGGAGTGTTCATCTTTTATTCTTTTGTTCTTCATTACCGAAAATTTACAAAGAAAAGAGGGAACCTAAGCTCCTAACCTAAGCTCCTAACTTTCGGTCATTGCATGTCCTTTAAGGTTAGAAATTTAACATGATTTTTGTGATTTCTTTATATGTTTGAGTTGGTTACCTTGAATATTAACAAACCCATGTGGAAATTTTAGTTTAAAAGTATGTTTTAGATTCGATTCTTGATGAATGGTGGTGATTTGTTGTGTTTGATGGAAGAATAGAAATATATGTCTTAAATTATCATGTTTAAAGTATGAAAATTATATATGATATAAAATGTGATAGCTTAAATTGTGAAAATAAATAGTTGAGAGATTAAAATGCAAAATAAATGGCTTGTATGAACTTATATAAGCATGAGGAGTATTCGGCCTTAAAGAATTGTAATCAAATTTCATGTATTTTGTGTTATATGCCTTGAGGACTAAATTGCAAAAGTTATAAACATTAGGAGCAAAAGGGTAATTTTCCCATTTATGTATTTTAGGATTAAATTGAATGTAAATGTTTTTAAATGAGCTTATTTTAAATATGTTTAGATCAAGAACAAAAGAAAACGGATTTGGATCGGGGAAAAACGAAGATAATTGAATAGCTAGCCTTTGTTGTCAAACGATAATCGAGGTAAGTCTCTAAGCAAATATATGTCGTAAATTATTTATGTAATTTAGTAAATGTTGAAATTGAAACCATTGTGATTATATATGTAATTGCCAAATTTGGCTAAGTATAATGTGTGATTTGGTTGAATTATTTGAATGTTAGAAGTTATTTGAATATTTGTACGATGATATTTCAATGAGAAAGAGGTTCAATATATGAAATAGTTCATGGGAGATATCTTTGAGTATTACCATTCGGGCTTTGAGCCTAGTAAGCCTCAGGCTGGTGAATTTTTCGGGCTTTATGCCTAGCAGGCTTATTGCCGGTGAATGGATATCAGACCTTGGGTCTAGCAGGCTTTGTGCCGGTACAAAATTCAGGCTTTTGCCTAGCAGGTTTTTATACGAGTGATAAAATATTAACTTGTGGATTATGTGAGTATATCGTGAGGTGTTCATTGGACAAGTAAGTTGATAATACAAGTTATTTATATTCGGCCATATAGGTAAGTGCTTGTGAGTAAGTTAATTTTGAATTTCTATATTCAAGCAATTAGGAAATTATAGATATGTGAATTTTGTTGGGCAAAAATGTGACTAATGACTATATATGTATAATCGCCCCTTTGGTTATCTGGTTATATTGTTGTCACATTGTTATTGAATACTTGGATCTATGAAATAATAAATGGATAAGTGTTTATATATACATTTTGTAAGTGTCCTTATCGAATGATATGCATACGAAATGAATAGATGGTTGAAAGTTGATACTTTCTATTTGAACCTTGTGCCGAAATGGTGATCCATTTGTTAAAGGCAAGATATTCATGTATGTTAAGTTAAATGAAGTAATAGAGTTCGGCAATGATAATCCATATGTGTTTTGTTAAATATTGATTGATGATAAGTATTTGATCTAAAATGCTTGAGTGTTTAATTGAATTATTTTAAATGCTTAAGACTTACTAAGCTAGTTAGCTTACCTTGTGTGTTTCTTTTTACTCTGCTTTATAGATTTTGATCAAGCTACGAGCTCAAGGGATCATCACCAAAGTCATCCACACTATCAACTTGTTTTGGTACCTTAAATGTTGAATTTTTGAGCTTAAGGCATGTATAGGCTAGAATATGTTTTGAACTATGAATTTTGTCCTTGTATATATTACAGCCATGCGAAAATGGCTTACTCTTAATGTAAATTGTTTCCATGCTTTGTGTTATTAATCATGTTATGTGTGTTTATCATATTTGGATTATAAATGTGTTTTGTTATGAGGTAATTTTAAAAGTTTCAAGTTGTATTTTGGAAGTTGAAATGAGTGATTGTTGAATAAAATTAGGTTGGCATATTCGGTCAAGATGTATATATATGTTCTTGTAGGATTATAATTTCGGTTTTTATATCTTGAATTATGAGAGTTTCAATGTATATGTTTTATCTTGTGTATTGGCTTAAACATGGAAGAGAGTGTACACTCATGTTCGGTTAGAATTTGATAATTTGATATATATATATAGAGAGAGAGAGAGATAGGTATATGACATGTTGTATATGTATTGTTATTTCATGGTCAATTTGGTTAGTTTAAGGTTAGACCTTATTTATGTGTATAATGTGTTAGATGAATTAATAGCAGTATGGCTACATTAATTCGAGTATTTATTTATGAAAATTTGCTATGTCTATGTATGCATTCGGTTATAAAATATTATGATTTGGTTTGATCACATGAGTATGTTATAAATATGTTTATATATGGATAATATTAGTATTTGAGTAGTGCATGAAATGGGTATAAATTTTATATGGTAATTTGATGGCCGAATAGAGCATGGAATGAATGGCAAAGTGTGTACATAATCATGCTTGAATGGTTCACTTCGATGTAGACAATTACGCATAAGATTTTAATGATTAATGAAATATGCTTGATCATCATATGGAGTTTTTAATGTCGTATTTGCTTATAGACATTAAGCCATGTATAAGCATGCACAGAAATTTTTAAATAATGTGTTTAATTTATGTTAGGCATTCGAATATTATTAAGATGATGTGCATTGATTCGAGTATGTGTTTAATAAAGTATGTATATATTATATAGCTTTGTGGCATGTTTATTTGTTTGAAAATATGATTGTATACATAGTATGGTTTCGGGTAAATTAGAGGCATGATCCTTATGTATAATATGAATAAGAATATAAGTTTAATAGTTAATTAGTTACATGCTTTAAATATATATATGAATATGACTCGTGTAAATGTTCGAATCTGTATTGGTGTTCAGTAATACCTTGTGACCCTAATCCGGCGAGGATACGGGTTAAGGGTGTTACACATGGAGTTGATCTAGAAAAAGAAACTGAAGAAAAAGTGTGAGTAATCTGTAATAGTCTGAAAGCTGCTTCGGACCGAGAGAAGTCGTACACGGATTTGAAAAGAAAAAAGATTGAGTTTAAGGTGGGTGACAAAGTGTTTTTGAAAGTGTCCCCATGGAAGAAGATTATAAGATTTGGACGAAAAGGGAAATTGAGCCTAAGATTTATAGGGACGTATGAGATTACAGACAGAGTTGGACCAGTAGCTTACCGGTTGGCTTTGCCGGTAGAGTTGGAAAAGATTCATAATGTGTTCCATGTATCGATGTTGCGATGGTATTGCTCTGATCCTTCACATGTGATTCCTTCAATGGAAATTGAAATAAGACCGGATATGTCTTATGAAGAGGAGCCAATTAAGATCTTGGCTCGAGAGGTGAAACAGTTGAGAAATAAGAGCATAGCACTAGTGAAAGTGTTGTGGCAGAAACATGGTGTGGAAGAGGCTACGTGGGAAACAGAAGAATCCATGATAGAGCAACATCCAAACCTCTTTACTGGTAAGATTTTCGAGGGCGAAAATCTCTAAAGGGGGAGAGTTGTAACATCTCGATTTAGGCCTAGTCAGAATAGTGGTGCGAGACCACAAATTCGAAGTCTATGTATGAGTTTTTGAGGTTTATGTTATATTTGCATGTTAGTGTGAAAGTTTCATGAAGCAATTTTGTGAAATTATGATTGAATTGTCAAAAGGACTAAATTGCAAAAGTTGCAAAATGTGAGATTCTAGAAGCTATTTGTGTGAAATGGCTTTAGAATATATGTTAGAGATCCTTAAATAGCAATTTTCCCAATTTTTAATTTTTGGACAAAATTGGGCATGGATGAGTTAAAATAGGAAGTTTGTCAAAAAGGGCATTTTGGTCATTTACCAATTAAATGATTAAAATGGGAGAAAAGATGACAAAATTCATCCATCTTCTTCTCCAAGGCTGCCGAAAATTGAGAGAGCCATTGTTAAGGTTTTTCAAATTTTTCAAGCTTGCTAGTAAGTGCATCCAAGCCCCGCTTTTGATATTCTTCGTATTTTTGAAGTGCTAGTAGCATGAGTAAGCTATTTTTAGTTGTTTGATGAGCTATGATGGATGTTCAGAAATGTGCCTATGTATGAAATGCATGTATTTTGGTGTTTTATGGAAGAATATGAAAGCTTGATGTTGTAGAAACATCTTTTGCCAAGTGATTTTCCATGAAAATACATGTAGGGACTAGTTTGTAAATGTCTTGAGTTTAGTCATACATGTGTGGTTTAGTGAGAATTGATGATAGCTTTAGTTGAGTAAGTGATGGCTAAGCATGACAGGCTAGAAAGTTGAATAAAAATCACTTTACGAGCCTTGGGGCAAAAGTATAATTATGAGAAAGATTAGGGGCAAAAGAGTAATTTTTCCAAAGTATGAGATAAGTGTCAATTTAGTCGATATGTGTATTGAATAAGTTGATTTATTCATTTTAGATCAATAAAGACGAAGCCCGAATCTAAACCGAGGCAAGAGCAAGGTGGTGGACAAAATTGCATATTTCTATACTTTTGAGTATCGAGGTAAGTCTATGCATAAACAATGCATTCATATTTACAATTTGTTAATGTTAGCTAGTGTGTAGCATGATTGGGAATGATTGAGAATGATTGGGAACCTATGTGGGATGAATGTGGTAGAATTTGTGAATGGATGTATGGTTAATTAAGTAGATATGTGAATGTGTAATGAGAATGTTAAATGGTGGGCTAAGTGCGATACCATCCTAAGGCATAATGACGATGAGCTGGCTATGTGCGATGCTATCGTTAGGTATATTGTCTAGTGGGCTATGTGCGAAACCACTATGATTACCTTTGTGGTAGGCTTAGTGCTATACTACCTTATTAATTGATTGTGGTGGGCTAAGTGCGAAACCACCGAAGAATTTGCTGTGTGGATTAGCTGTGTGGTTGTATTATTGAGTTAGTTAGCTGTGTGGATGAATTATCGAGAAATAATGTTGCGTTGTATATCATGTAAATGTGATATTGAATGTAGGGGTACATTTCAATGGTTATGATTATGTGACTCATGAGGTGTTGGAAATGTGGTAAGGGATAGAAAGAGTAAGCATAGTTGTACATTATATGTTAGTATAATGCTAATTGTTGTTTAGCTTATACTATGATGCTTAATTGTTTATGTGTAAACTTACTAAGCTCAAAGCTTACTGCCTTTGTTTTCCCTTGTCTTATAGAGTAAAAGTGTTGAATCGAGATACGAGGATCAATTGAAAAATCGTCCACACTATCAGCACACTCTGGTACATGAGATTCAATGTTTTGTATATGGCATGTATAGAGGCTAGATAAGTTAGTGAATTTTGTTGTAAATGGCTAGGATGTGTTAGCCCATAGTTGGATAATCTATTTTGTATAATGCCATAGTTGTTGATTATATGAAAAGATGTAGTTATCCATGTGAGATTGTGATTTCATTTGAGTTGATTATGGATGAGTTGAATGAGTGCATGTTTTGTATGCTATAAGGGTGAGAAGGGCTTAGCAAATAGCTTTGTTCTTTTCCATGTGGATAGACACACGGGCGTGTGTCTAGGCCATGTGTGACACGCGGTCAGCCCATGGGCGTGTGACTTGGCCGTGTGTCCCCTGCATGTTGAAATTTTAAGTTAGATTTGGCCACGAGCTAGCCACACGGGCGTGTGTCTAGGCTCTAGGCCGTGTAAGTGAAGTCAATGTTCACCACGGTTGGAGAGCACGAACGTGTACCTTAGCCGTGGGGAATTGGCAGAATGCTTGGGTTTTCATACACGAGTTGAAGGCATGGACGTGTGTGTCTACACACGGGCGTGTCTTATCTTACACGGGCGTGTGAGCCCTGTATAAAAGAAAAAAAATTAAGATTCGAAAAAGCTCCAGAATAGTCTCGAGAGCCCTCGTGTGTATGAGTGAGGCCTTATAAGTAGAGAATGAGGTTGTTGAGGTGACTTAAGAGAGTAGTCACGATGAGCCTAAGTGGCGATCATGAGGACTTTATTAAGGTAACGCCTCGAGCCCGATTCCGGCATAAAACACGGGCAAGGGGTGTTACAATTCATCACAAAGGCAAGATATGATTCATATCCCTTTGTTACATATTTCTTGGCAGACATATGAGAGATCACTACAGACGATCTGTTATGTTCATCTGTTTCAACACGAAGAGTGTCCCCTTTTTCACATCTCAATTCAATGTATTTCTTTCCACAATTTACTGTCACATCATGAGTGGTTAACTAGTCCATACCAAGAATTATATCGAATTCATCAAATGGCAATAGCATAAGATTCGCCTTAAAATAATGACCTCTAATCATCAATGGACAATCTTTGCATACCTTATCAACTAATACACTTTTGCCTAAAGAATTGGACACTTTTATCATGAATTTTGTAGACTCTACAGCCATGCTCATAAAAGATACTAATTTCATGCAAATATATGAGTGGGTAGATCTCTGTTGTCTCCCTCTAATAGTGCTTCCTGATCTTGCACTCTGAATTTTCTCTTTTTCGACCATCTCAGGGCATTCTCTAATAAAATGATCTTGGGAACCACACTTAAAACAGGCTCTCTCATGTACTCAGCACTCACCGGAATGACGTCTGCCACACTATGGACATTCTGGTCTATTTGGTCGAGCATTCCCAACACTAGCAACTGAAGTAGTTTGAGCTTTAATCCTCAAGTACTGTTTACCCTTACTTCTATTCGAAAACCCAGCTGAAGGAGCTAATCGAGTAGTGAAATCTCTTGACTTCTTGGAGGAAGATTGAAACGACTTGTTCAGTTGTCTCTTTCTTGAGTCACGAGACTCCATTTCAGCTTTTCTTTTCTCTTTAACCAACTCCTCAGCTTTACAAGCTCGGTCCACTAGCACACCAAATTCCTTTAATTCGAGGACACCAGCAAATAATCGGATATCTTCATTTAATCCGTCCTCAAACCGTTTACACATAATGGCTTCAGTGGATACACACTCTTAAGTGTATTTGTTGAGCCTTACGAACTCACGCTCATATTCAGTTACTGTCATTCTACCTTGTTTCAGTTCAAGGAATTCCTTCCTTTTCTGATCGATAAACCTTTGGCTAATGTACTTCTTCCGGAACTCTTCTTGGAAAAACTCCCATGTAATCATTTCCCTTGATAGAACTGACACAAGGGTGTTCCACCACTGATAAGCGGAATCTATCAAAAGAGACACCATACATTTCATGCACTCTTCAGGTGTGCAAGATAACTCATCAAATACCCTGATGGTATTTTCAAGCCAGAATTCTACTCTTTTTGGATCATCATCTTTACTAGCTCGAAATTCCTCGACTCCTTGTTTCCGGATTCTATCAACCGGAGGCTTTTCTCTCCTTACCACTTCTACCACTTGGGGACCTACAGGGGTAGGCTGAGGAATAGGTTAGGGTGGAGGGGGTTGTGCATTTGGGTTCGCATGAACAAACTCCATAGACCATGCATTCATTATGTGGAGAAAGGCTTCCCTAGCCTCTTCTCCTCCTCTCTGACTTACAGTCGTTGTTATATTCTCATTTTAATTTGACACCGTCCCTTCAGTGGGAGCCGACGCGTTACTTTCTACATCATCCGCCACAGCTCTATCGAGATTCATTTACTATATGAAAACACAATTTAAATCGTCAGGAGTCGTCAGACTATCATTATGTAAATACTCATACGTATGGCATGTATTGTAACACCCCTAACCCGAAATCATCGCTGAAATAGGGTTAAAAGGTATTACCAAACAATTGAAACATTTCATATCCAGTTCACAACACAAAGTCATTCATCAATCAAACATATTCAAATATAAACATATAGTCCCTTATTGAGGTCTACGAGACCTTACACACGTGTTAGAAAGAGGTCGGGACTAAACCGAACACATACGAAAATTTTTAGAATTTAATCATTTTTCAAAACTGCAGAGGTTACACGCCTGTGTGGGTAGGCCGTGTGCCTCACACGGCCTCGGACACACTCATGCATCCAAGCCGTGTCAAAATAGGGCATACATACTGACTTGTCCACACGGCCTGAGACACGCCTGTGTGCCTCACCCGTGATCGATACTGACTTGCACCACACGGCCAGTCACACGCCCGTGTGTCCAGCCCATGGTCGAGCCTACTTTGCACCAAATTACATACCTGCATGACACGGTCGAGCCACACGCTCGTGTGCTCAACCGTGTAGGCAATTATAGGCCATTTTTCATGGCCAAATTACCATCCACACTTAGAATCACCTATATGCATTAAACCAATACCAAATCATGCCTCAATTGCAATCAATACATACCATTACAAGTACCAACTAATCCTCTGTTACACCATTTATTTCCATACTCAATTCCTATTCAAATAAATCCATCCAAAACATCATATTCTCTACTCAATTCATATAATCTAACATCATCTAATCATGCCATAAATTCACACTTAAAATACCATTCTTATCAACCAATTCAAGCATAAAATATACCATTTCCACCTTCTCTAATTCATACCATATTCATCATTTCCATAGCTTCACAAACAAACACAAACATTACTCACTTTTAAGCCATATCACATGGCAAAGTGTATACATTTCAAACATGCCACATTAACTAGCCTATACATGCCATATTCAAATTTACACATCTTTTCAAAAGTAATAAAATAGTTAGCCAATAGTGTGATTAAGTCGCTGATAATCCCCGAATTTGAGCTAGCTTTACTGACACAGAGAAACATATCACACAGTAAGCTTAAAAGCTTAGTAAGTTCGTGATATAATACAGTTAAATCATTGAATCAAACCAATCTTATAATTTAAACCATCACAAAGATAATTTAACATAATACATAAGCTCAACTATATCCAATACTCACGTAGCCATCCATTCATTTACTTTCAAGTTTTCCAACCACATAGGTTTCATACATACCTTTTTCCATCATCCAGTTTACAATCAATTTTGCTATTCAATGCTCAATGCCACATTCCGAACATTCTTCATTATCTCTTCGATTCAATCGCACACTTAGTGCCCAATTCATGGCTGAAGCTTAAACAACATCGCATACTTAGTGCCTCAATGTAAAACTGAACTCAATTCAGTATCGCACACACAGTGCCAATCAGTAAAGTCGAAGCTTTCATTACTTCGCACACACAATGCTATTCAACTCTATCTCAATTTCATTTACGCACACTTAGTGCCACATTTCTCAATCTCATATATATCATTTCTAATTCAATAACTATACGTTCATTCATTTCACATCACATAGAAATAAATTTAATAACTTGTACTATATCCTAACTTGCCTCGGACGTCGCAGTAATAAAACGGTTAATTAATTGAGCACTTTGTCTTTGCCTCGATCTCGATCCGAATCTCTCCTTTCTTGTTCTATACACATTCAAATTTAACTCATTCAATCACCAATTCATTCAATTTAGTCCAAACACACATATTTAGGGCATTTTACAAAATAGCCCTCAGATTTTCACATTTTGACACTTTAGTCCCTAATGCATCAAATCACAAAATACACCAAATTTCTATTCACATAAGCTTAGCCGAATTCTTCCCATGCTAATACAAGTCCACACATTTCATTTATTTTACATTTTAGTCCTTCAATTTACACTTTTTCTCAATTTAGCCCGAATTACTCAATTTCACTAAAAATTCAAAGACAAAACATGTTCATCCTTCACATATCTTCCATATTTCATCATCAACTGTCACAAAGCTCAAACATTCATCAATGGCATATCTCAAAATCACCATTAAACTCTAAAATTAAAGCATGGGTTTGATAGTACACTAAGCAACAATCACAAAAACGTAGAAATTATCAAAAACCGAGCTTGAAACATACCTCAGTCAAAGACAACAATGGCCGAACCCTAGCTTAGTCTTTTTGTTTTCTTTTTCTTGTGATTTTCGGTAAGGAAGATGATAATGGCTTCCTTTTTCTTATTTGTTTTATTTTATTATACATTAATGCACCATTTACCATTTTACCCTTAATGAATTAATAATAACAACCAATGCCATGCCATTACCATCCATTTACTCCCAAATGGTTTATTAACAACATAATGACCTCTTTTTTAATAAGACATGACATTTAAGCACTTTAACAATCAGCACACAGCTTTTACATTCTACGCGATTAAGTCCTTTCTCATAATTCGACACACAAATGATAAAATTTTCACATCAAATTTTTACACCAAATTTTCACACATCACATATTATAAACATCACAGATAATAATAAAATTTTTTTTGACCTAAGATTTGTGGTCTCAAAATCACTGTTGTGACTAGGGTCTAAACCAGGCTGTTACATGTATAGCTAGACTCATGCATACGCTACGTTAGTCCAAGAATCCACTAAACCGTAGCTCTGATACCACTAAATGTAACACCCCTTACCCATATTCAACGCCGAAACTGGATACAAGGCATTACCAAACTTAACTTGCTTAAGCGTACATTATCGGGCTGTAAAATTTCATTTCAACTTAAAACTTATCATTCATATTCATAACATCCCTATTAGGGGTCTACGAGACCCTAAACATACATTCAAAATGGTTCGGGACCAAACCGAAAAATTTTACGCACTTAGAAATTTTTTGCTTAAAACAAGGCCACACGCCCATGTGGAATGGAACACGCCCGTGTGGGCAGGCCGTGTGGTCACACACGCCCATGTTCCCAGCCCGTGTGGATTTTATTTTTCAGTTCGAACCTACAGGGGTTTTCACACGGTCAGACACACTACCGTGTCAATGGCCCGTGTCCTCACACGGCCTAGACATGCCCGTTTCCTTACTCGTGTGTGAAAACCTTGGTATTCTGTTTATGACGTCACAAACACTTTAGGGGCACACGGCCTAGTCACACGCCCGTGTGACGAATTGAATTCTCGCAAATTTGATGTAGGGGACACACAACCTATCAACACACCCATGGGGCTAACCGTGTGTCACATGCGGCCTAGACACACGCCCATGTGTCTACCTGTGTGGACAATTATTCATATTTACATTTTTTCCCCTAGGCTCGTAAAATGATTTTCACTCAATTTCTTTGCATTTTAAGCCTAGCCGAATCATTTTCATAACTACATCAGCCCCCAATTTCCACTAATTCACTCATGTATGACCATTTTTATAACTTTTACAATTTGGTCCTTTTATGCATTTTCATAGAAATCACTTAGAAAAAATGTTTATCATACATCAAACTTTCATATTCTTCCATAAACATCAAAATACATGCATTTCATACATGGGTAAATTTTTGAACATAAACCCTAGCTCAAAATATAGCTAGAAATAGCTAAATCGAGCTACGAGGATCTCAAAAATACGAAGAACATTAAAAACGGGGCTAGGATGCACTTACTATCAAGCTTGGAAGTTGAAGAAACCCTAGCTATGGTGCTATTTTGATTTTCGGCCAAGCTTAGAGAAGATGGACACCATTTTTGACTTATTTTCCCTTTTAATTCATTAATTAACCAAATGACAAAAATGCCCTTAAGGCCCCTTTCTTGAGATTTTTCCTTCCTATGTCTATTTTTGTCCATCTTAACATATAATGGTCTAATTACTAAATAAGGACCTCTAGTAATTTTGCTAATGTTATTTCATACTTAAATCTTCTAGAATCTTATATTTTCCACTTTTTGCAATTTATTCCTAATGGACAAATTGTTCACTAATTAATAAAATTTCCTCATGATATTTTCACATAATCATGCAAACATATCATTAGCCTCATAAAAATCATAAAACACATATTTCTATTTCAAATTTGTGGTCTCGCAACCACTATTCTAACTAGGCCCTAAATCGGGCTATTACACCTCCATCTCTCATGTATCCTTATCCTCCTCCTTAAATATATCCTCCATATCAATTATATGAAAACCAAGGTGAAAATGTTACTTTCTTTTGGATATATTTTTGGACAAAGGCCAAGAGAATCAAGTCAAGAACACTCTCAAAGTGAAGGTGAAGGAGCTGATCCTTCTCGTCATTCCACTAATTGGTGAAAACTAAATCGTACCACTACCATTATTTGTAAGGTATGTTTTTTTAAAGAAAACTTTTGTTAATGTTCTTAATTTTGATGATATTAAAACATTTAAAATATATCTTTAGATAAATGAACGGAGTATATTTTATGAAAAGATAATTAAGAATCGAAGCATGTTAAACTATATATGAAAGTAGAATGAGAGTGGGAATAAGTGGTAGGAAATAGGAATAATTTAATGAGAATCTATACATTTATCTATTCCTTTTTTTTTTTTCCTTTTGCAGCATAGAATGTTTATAACTTCATCATCTTCAAAGCTATCAAGAAATATTGAAGACATCTCTTAGGTATGAACTTTCAATTATTTTATCTATAAAAACTTTCAAACTTATTAAATATGATAAATGTTTAATATTTCCTCTTTTTTTTTTTTTACTTTGTTATTAGTTAATATAACATTCTTAGAAAATTCGTAAATAAATATAAGAATAATTAATGATTATAAAAGTTGTGTTCTCATATCATATTAATAAAAGTTCATAAGTGTCAGAAAATACTCTAGAAATCATTAAAAGTGACTTTTTTATAATTATAATTATAATTATTATGTTTTACAATAAGTTATGCAAATTTAAAAAAAATTCACAACCGCGATAAACGCAACGCGACCGAAAATGAGGCCGCGGCCGCAATTTAAATCTCTGGCGAGCCCTGCAATGGATCCCTGCTTATGACTAGCAGGTACGAAGCTCGCTGGAGGAGTCAGTCCCTAGATTAGTGCCAAGGAATGCCCAGGGAATGCCAACACCAGAGACAGAGAATAACAGTACCATCGGCCCCAAGACCGAGACAAAATAGTGAGCTCTATTGTGAGCTATAATAGTAGCAATATAAACATGTATAAATATCACCTACGATTCTCGATACGAAAAAAAATATTACTCAACATAATAAAAAAAAAAAAAGGTTTCCAAGTGCAACACATAACAAGTTACACTACCAAAAAAAAGAGCTTATAAGTTTGATCACCTCGGTAAGCCATGGTAGAGTCTCAAGAAGAAGGTCTCTGCAGTAAATTATTTAGACTAGTGGTACTGCAAGACTACATTTCTTAGAATAACCACACAGTTTACATAAAAACCCAGTTTTTTTTTCCAAATCCAAATGGAACGTTCTTTCTTGTGTTTTGAAGGTTTAATTAGCGTCTTCTTGCAGCAGTTTCTCTTCGTGCATTGAAATAAACAGCGGCAACAGGGAGGTCAAGATCGTTCTCAGCAGCGAAATCTCGGGTGTTGAAGTTATCTCTCGAAGAAGGTGACCTGATTACCTGTCGACGTTTCTGCTTGAAAAGAACGAAAACAAACCTGTGGATTCCTATATCTGGCCTTGGGATCTCATAGTTCACAACTTCCCTTCCTGTTTGATAAAATGCCCAACAGATCAAAAAGTTAAAAAGATCACTACCTTTTGTTATATCTTTCTTTAAATTTGTCCAACAGGTAATTAATTACAAGGGCAAACCTACCAAATGTGGCATCTGTTGTGCCTGGGATGTCTGTCACAATCCTGTTAAATGGTCAAAATCAAATGAAACTGTCAGCTCTTTTTCTTTTCTTTTTTGGCAGGTGCAAGCTCTTATTTTCTAGTTTTATCTATTATTTGTTGCTTTCCAAATAACTAAGATCTCTATAAATATCTTATCAACGCATGCAGACTTGATTATTACAGAGTTGAAGAAGTTATGAACTTTGGTTTTGTCCAAACTCTTAATTAGTAATTGATTAGATTAAAGACGTGACATGACAATAAGTTTACGAGTGGTTGTTATTTTAACTTTTATTATATTGAAGCAATTTGCTTTTCAAACACTAGTTGTTTGGGTCCCCCACACAGCTATGGTGGTGGTGATCGTGGAAGCAAGTGGGAAAAAGTACTGGATTTAGAGCCACTTTGGTAACCCTCTCTAGACTGTATCCCAACAGTGAACTCTTTCATGGGCATGCATGATGGACTGAACTGCTCTATTAATATATCTATCTTACTCTCCTTTCTTAAAATATTCTATCCGGCACATATCTAAACATATATATGAGGATATAAGAATTTTGAAATTGACAGGGATCACATAAAATATTTATGCAAGTAATTTGCTGTTTGAATGTAGGGTTGAAGGGTGATTAACCCTAGAAGACACACACGTATATATGTATGTATTGGTAAGAGGACTAGGGTTCTGTATACCAGTGAAGGTGTTCCCTTAAATAAGGATTACTAGGTCCAGGGACATCAGGGTCTGTCATGACCTGCAACAAAAATAGAAGAGCAAGGTGTGAAACAACTTGGGATTATAAAAATGGAAAGAGAGGAAAGAGGTGATGAAGAAGAAGAAGGTGAGGCAGAACCACTTACCAGAGTGAAGAAAGTTCTCAAATCGCCACCTTGAACCTCAACCCTAGGTTTGGTGGCAACAGATGAAGGGTAAAACTCATGTCCATTAAAGACTTGCTTGTTATTGAAAGTGACTGACATTTTAATGCTAGGATTGAAAGAATCAAGAACATCCCCAACTACTCCCCCAACAATGAGAGGCTCTCCCATTCTTGATGACACTGAATGAAAAGAAGAGAAGGATTGTTATATATGATTCTACAGAAGGAAGGATGTAATGTAAGTAAGAAGAGAAACCCTTTTTATAGTGTATGAAATGGAAAAACTGTTACTTCTCTAGATATAGATGTTGAAGAGTACTATAAACATTTGTAATATATGGGAATTCATAAAAGGAAGAAATGAGTGGAAACTCCTTTGGCTTTTGCTATATTCAATGTCATATTGTTTTAGTTATATATATATGATTATTTCTCAGTTGGGGGACCCTGGAATTGGTTCTTGATTGGCTGTTTGTTCTAGGTTCTTTTATAACATTTAACATGATTTTCATCGGGCCCCAAAATATTAAATATGCTTTTGGTAAATTTACACTTTCGAACTCTCCAAAAATTTATGAATCCACTTGGTCCAAGAATTGAATTATAAACAATGTTTTCAAGTTTTCTTTACTATGCAACTTGAACATCAAAAAAGGATGTACGAGTTTTGGAATATTTGGAAGCCCCCCCTTGTGCTTGAAACTCAACTAGTCTTTCTTTTTTTTTAATTTCTTTCATAGATACTAAGAAATTGTTAATTGTTTGTTTTTCTTTAATGATTAATATCATAGAACCTTTCCCAAAGTTTAGAGATGCAAAGGAAGTTTTACCATATTTAGAGATATTCTTTTAGAAGAGAAGGCATAAAGGGGACTCCACCATAAGCGACTCAGTGAGTGGTACATAAGTCATAAAGCAAGGTCATTTCAAAGTTATAAACAAATCTGGAGCAAGTTCCAAATTTGGCTAAATGAAAATTATAGTGAATTTTCCATTAGTAGGAGCAAAAACTTGTGTCCCACCGTGTACTCATTTTCAGTCATTCAGCTGCTGCATTCATCACACGCCAAGTTTCATCCTTACCCTTTCCCGAATCTACATTTTTATTAATTATGGCATTTTAAAGATAATTACACAATTCAATTCCATTAAAATACCACTTCCAACATTAACACTAATGCTTTTTTAAATAAAATATTAAGGGTAGGAGATGAAATAACACGGTGTTAAATAGGTATCCGATAACAACTTTAACATTAATATTTTATTATTAATTTATTTTTTAAATAAAAAGAGTCAAAAGTCTTCATTATTTTCGAGATAATATAAGATTAGTTAATATTCCATTACCACTAATGTTTTTCCTCATTAAAAATTTTCTATTTCTTTGATATATTCTTCAACTAATAATTTATTATGCTAATTTCAAATTTTAATTATAAATTATTTTTTTGATAAAAATATAAACTATATACATTTGAATAAGTATAAATAATACAGATAACACAATTAATATTAATAATACATGCTGCTTACTTCAATTTCTAAAAAAAACAATACATGTTTCTATAGTTAATTTTAAAAATATTTATATTTATTGTGCACAATATCGATGTATTTAGATTTATTTTGTTTTCAATATATTTTTATATTTTATATTTTTGTTGAACAAAATCAACAATTTTTATATAAATGCAAGATTGCACATATATCATTACTTTTTTTTTAAATTAATAATTAATTTGAACAAAAAAATAAGATTATAAAAATATTATAAAATTTATGCAGAATCTAAACTAAATTTATCTATTACACTCCGTTCAAAACATTACGTTTATAAAAAATATACCATTTTTAAGATTTAGTTCAAAATTTTCCTTAAACTATACCAAATAACATGTTTTAGTGTATATATATTCCTTTTTTTTTTCTCACTTTAATCAAAAGTAAAGCCTTAACTATTTATTATATCCCCCCTTAGTTTTAGTTTATTTATTTGAAAAAAAAATCCAAAAATTAATTTACTTGATATCTATATTCATTTATTAGTAAAATAAAATACTAAAAGTTTCAATTTTGGTGCATTAACAAATTTAAAAATAATTTTTCGATTATAATATAGTAAAATGTACTTTTAAGTAATTTTATCTAACAAAATTCTTACATTTTAATAAAATAAACCAAACAAAATAATGCAATAATACTCAATAATGTACTAAGTAATCTTATAAATAATATAATAATACCTGTTAATATATTAAGTAATCTTATATTTTGATAATTTTATTAAAAAATAATCGTATATTATATGTAAACATATATATCTATATATATATATATATACAAAGCCCTCGATCTCTAAAATATAAAATATGATTAAAGGTTAGTTGTAGCCTCCAAAATTTTGCAACAGCAATACTAACCAATATCTTATAGTTCAATGATTACGAAACAAAAAGAATATTGGTTTTGATCTTGGCAACATAGTACAAATTCCCTTTGCATTGTTATCTCATTTTGGGAGCTAATAATACTGTCTTGTCGGAATCCATCGTCAATTACAAAACTATTTTCAACTTAACTAAAATTTAACTCCATATTCTAGTTAACTTAACTACTAATTATCTTTCAATTAATAATATTGTCCATAAGATAGAAATATTTATAAGCGAATTGAATCAATTTGGTCTTCCTATCATTAAATATATCAATTTAGTCTTTATATTATCAAAACGAATCAAATAAATTTAAAACGTAATAAAGTTTACATTTATTGTATACAAAATATCTTGAATTTTCTTTTCCAATTGTACTTTAATTCCAAACAAAATATTTCATTTACAAAATCATAAAAACTTTAAAATATATATTAACTCTGTTAAACGGTAAATGATACTTTTTAAACAGCAAATGTTAACTCTACTCCAATTTAGCCTTTTTTTAATTTTTTTAATAGTACATAGACTAAATAGATCCGTTTAATAGTAGGACTAATTTGATCAGATCCCTGTAATAAAGGGACCTCTTGAGTACATTCACCTATTTATAAGTTAACCAAATACAAAAACTACCTAAATTAGTAACTTAATCTAACGATAAGAAAATTATATTTGAATTTCGTAACATACACATTAATTTTTAACATAAACCCTTGCACTGTGCTAGTGTCATGGGTCACAAATCTAAGCCCGTGACAAATACGCGCAGAATGTCCCATGAAGGTCAATTAATTAAATGGGGCTCATTGGACCCACTTGTACTGGCCCGATTCGTGGAACAAATGGAGAAACCCATCTATTTAAAGCATCGGTGGCCTAATGAGATACTCTAGTAAAACTAGAGTTACCAAGGTAATTATTGTAAATATTAAAGGATAAGAATGTATAGAGTTTAAATCCCTAAGGACTCTCATTTTGTAAATAGGCATTGACCGCGCCGCGACATTCATGCTCCGAGGCTATGAATCAACACAAATACAATCAATAATCTAGTAGTGTACTACAAGTATGACAGGTCAGTTTTAATATTTATAGTGTTACAATGGAACATCTCAAGTATTCCAATGATTGAACCTAAGAGAGTTCGGGGACAAAGTGATTAATGTGGAGCAAGCATGCAAGTAGGAAGTCTATCTAATTACTCACTAAGTATTATATTATGAAAAATCATAATCAAGGGGTAATTACACTAATTAACTATCTATCGCTAAGAAGGACTAAATTGTAAAATAGTGAAAAATACACAATTAACAATTCAATGAACACAAGTGGTTGGTTGACTTCCATGTTGTCGATTAGTGTTTGGATTAGGGAACTAAAAATCTTAAACTTTTAATTGGTTCAATTTTACCTCTCGGTCACCATTTTATCAAATTAGACGATTTAGTCTGGTTTGTCTCTTGACCTCACCGAACTAACTCTGAACAACCAAATTGGTTCTCAATAGCTCTCCTCTTGGTGTCATCGACCTAAATATTCACCTAGAGTCGTCAATTCTAAGTTTTGAAGTTTATTTGATTTAGTCCAATTTTTCATCTTATTTTAACACCCTAACTCAATTTGAAATTTTTTTCGAATTGAGTCGAGTGAAATGAAATTCAAGTTGAGTCAAATCAAGTAAAATTTTTAGAATTAAATTTTAAAAAATTAAACATGTCAAATTAAAATCCTGTTACTGTATAACTAAATCCATGAGCATATAAATTTGAAACCACATATATTCGAAAAAATTTCAAAGCAAAATAAGAAAGTATGATAAACTTGAATCATTAATTAACTTATTTAGGTTCCAAAATTATTATTTTAGAAAATTTTTAAAATTTTAACTTTCTTTATATATTCTCTAGATTTTTTTTTAAAATTTTATAAATTTTTAAAAATATAAATTTTGGAATTTTTATAAATATTTTAAAATTTTAAAATTATTTTTGATTATTTTATAATTTTTGTTGAGAGAAAGACTAATTTGTTTATTTTCAAAATTGATAGGACCAAAGTGTTATTTGCACCAATATGTTATTCGAATTATTCGAGTTATTCAAATTGTAAATTCAATTCGACTCAAACTTGAAATTTAAATTACTTATTCAAGTTGACTTGAAAAAAAATCAAATAAACCAATCCGATTAATTTGAAATTCAATTTTTATTTTTATTTTTTTAAATCGAATTGAGTTTTACTCACCTTTAATCTTAGATATGCATCCATTTTGGGTTTTGGAGGCTCCTCAAACAAGGACCTTGGATTGACTAAATCTTATCTATTCATATTATTAATATTATCTAGAACACATACGTAACTAGGGATTGTCACTTCAACGTGCAAACCTTTGGTCAACATTGATCATAGTCGATCAACGGTCCGTTAACACCAATCAAAGTCACATGGTATATTTCTATAATTTTTATTACATTTTTACTATTTAACTTTTTATTTATTTTTTAGAATCTATTTTTACTTTTATTACATATGAATGTGACATGGCACTTTCTTATTGGATTGAAGTGCCACATGGCACATTCTAATTGAGTTGTGCCACGCGACAATTTCTAATTTTTTTTTATAATTAGAACCAAATTGATAGAATGTGTAAAATCTAAATTAAACTAAAGGAATGTGTAAACATTTGGGTTAAATTTGTTGATTTTTTTAATAATTAGAACCAAAATTAATAGAACGTATAAAATGTTAAGGGCTAAATTTGTTGTCATACTAATCAAAAGTTTGTCATGTCATCATTCGGTCTAGTGACTAGTGCATTTTAATGGTAGAGTGACTAAAATAAGAAATTAACTTAATGAGAGTGACTAAATTAACAAAAAGAAATTGGGTGACTAAAATAAGAACACGCTAAAACTTGGGTGATTATATGAGGAATTTACCCAAAAAGTTATCATGGCAGCTAAAGGTGAGCATTGGTTCGAATCAAGTGAAAATTTAAAATTAATCAAGTTATCGAGTTGACAATTTCTCATTTTATCATCCTAACTCGATTTGAATTTTTTTCTTAATCGAGTCGAGTAAAATGAAATTCGAGTCAAGTCAAATCAAATCTTGTTAAAGTTAAATTAAAAAAAAAACTAAACGTATCAAATTAAAATCTTGTTACAATATAACTAATTTCATGTTAGAGCCAATAAATTTGAGATTATATATATTTGAAAACCTTTTCAATGCAATAATAGAAAAAAAAAGATATTTTAATATGATAAACTTAAATTATTAATTTACTAATTTAGGTCCTAGAATTATTATCTTAGAAATGTTTTTAAAATTTAATTGAGATTATATATATTTGAAAACCTTTTCAATGCAATAATAGAAAAAAAAGATATTTTAATATGATAAACTTAAATTATTAATTTACTAATTTAGGTCCTAGAATTATTATCTTGGAAATGTTTTTAAAATTTTTAATTTTTTATATACTTTAGATTAATTTTCTTATTTTCAAAATTGGAAGGAACCAACGAGACATTTATATTAATATGTTATTTGAATTATTCAAATTATTTAAATTATTTTAATTCTAAAATTTAACTCGACTGAAACTTGAAATTCAAATAACTTATTCAAATTAATTAAAAAAACTGAATAATTCAATTTGATTAAGTAAAAATTCAAAAAAGAAAATCAATTTTTTTGGAACGGTTTCGCCTGGGAGCTGACTGGAAATAAAGTGTTAATGAGGGGTTTTTTTTGCGGCCCAAATTTAATTTGAGGCTTTGAAGTGACCCAAAAACCCTCAAACAAGAACCGCCCCAAGTCAAAACCCGAAGCCCCTCCTCACTGAAAGGGTATCAAACGGAGAAGATATTGAACCGGAACCGGCTTTTCTTTCCCACCTTCTCTTCCTCTCTCCGGTGATCCTGGCTGCCGCCTCTCCGAATCCAGACATGGAAGAGAGCGAAGGTAGGTTATCGAAGCCAGTAGCGGTGATTGCTTGCATCGCTATGACACTGTTTTATGTTGCGATTCTTTATGCTCCTACTCTGATCCTCCGCCTCCCGCCTCCCCAATCCTACGAGAATTTCATGATCCGACGGTTCATTTGCGCCGCCGTTTTCTCCGTCGCGTCCGTTATTTTCTGCGCTCTCGTCCTTCCGGTATACCTCTTTCCTTTGTCTCTCATTTTTATTTCACTCATTTATTATTATATAATTATGAACTAAGTTGAGATTTCTGTCATTCTGTGAAGTAAGTGGAAACTTTCTTCATTGAGCTAAAAAGTGAACTCATGTATAATTAGAGATGAGCGAACGATTGAATTGTTAACATGCATTGAACTAAAGCCATTTAACATTTTCATGTGAAAGTAAAATCATCCATTTTGCGTTTTAAAAATTTGTTATTATTTGTTTTTATATCCAAAACACGTTTGTTCCTTTTTTTATTATTCTGACAATGTTCGATTATGCGTAGATAACAAGTGGGGAGGCATCTTACTCGTTTGGGGTTTATGGCATTCGATCGGATCATTTTGTAAGAATCATACTTATGGAGTATATTTCCTACATTGTTGTTATGGATTTATTATTTATGTTTATGATCTGCTGGTTCAATATCAGTTCTTGAAATGCAATTTTATGTGTGGAACAGTGGCAAGCAATCCTCTTTCCTCTTTTCTTGACTTCTCTTATGTATGCTGGATCTTTGATATTCAAGTCCATGTTATTGGTAAATAAGTGGAAGGAGCATAGACATCAAGAGGGAGAGCCACTGTTAGGTTGTATAAAAAGTACCCTTCTTAGCCTCCCGGGCCAGATGTCTTCAGTTGCTTCCAATGTTTTATTCTGGAGGAATTTTATTGTGGTTAGTATGCTTACCACTTAAATTTCTTCATCTTTTGGGTGAATGCAAATAATTGTAAGGTCTATAAATAGGGTGTGTTTGCAATATTTTATTGTTGAAAAGGTTGCATTGTGCTTGCTTATTCTAGAAAGTAGTCTTCCAAATGGATTGAATATTGTGTTACATGTCCTGCTTATTGTTCAATGTTTAACAATCCTTCTTAGGAGAACAGCAATAATTGAAAATTAGAAGGAAATTTTCGAAATTGTTCCCTGTTTCTTCAGTCTTCATTCCTTAATAGTACTTTAATGAACAGGCACCAGTAACGGAGGAGTTGGTGTTTAGAGCATGTATGATCCCTTTACTTCTTTGTGGGGGATTTAAAGCATACAATGTCATTTTTCTCTGCCCTACTTTCTTCAGTTTAGGTGAGTCCTTTTTTTGTTAAACACAGTTTGATCATTCATGAGAGGATTTATTATCTTTTTCCTTTGGGTGTTAAGTATTTGTAATAGCTTAGACATGCTTTCATTGCCTATATACTGGTATGTATTGGTCCAACAATCTGTTTTTTTTAACTTTTACCACAGTAGAAAGAAGCTAAAAAGGATAAGGTTGGCACGAAATGATCCATTTTTAAAATCTTATTATCCAACTTTGCATGTTCTTGTTCATATTTGCAGGTGTTGCTCAATTATATGTGCTTGTGCATTTATTGCATTTGTTAACCATAATGCTTTCTATTTCTGCCACATTGCATATTGAGTTGAATGGCATATAAACTGTTTCAACTCTGTTTTGTCAATGTCTTGCAGCACATTTGAACCATATGATGGAGATCTACAGCCGACATAACTATAGCTTGCTTAAAGCTTCCTTGGTTGTAGGTACAAACTAGATTTTCCTGCTTGAATGTGATGGTTGGAATGTTATTTTAAGAGGAAAGACGATATATATATATTTATATAATATAAGTGTAGAGTGGGTTGATTGCTTTTGTCTTTTAGGTAGAAACTTTGGTTGGCTTGAAGCTTTTGAACCTTGTTTTAGGAACAAGAATGTTGTTTTATGTCTTTTAAATGCTAATACATTGTTGCTTCTTGTGATGTGTTTCTCAGGTCTCCAGCTTGGCTACACTGTGATCTTCGGTTCATACGCTTCATTTCTCTTCATTCGAACAGGTTGGTGGTTAATTCGCTGATAAATTTTATTGCCTTTTTTGTGATCTTTTTCCTAAGTACATATTGGTCCCACTCCATTTCTGGTTTGCTTTTGTGTTGGAAAGAGATTTCTTTTTTCGTTTACTCATTTCAGCTTTCTGTAAATTAGGAATAGATGAAAAATGGTGAAATATGGATGCAGTTGCTGTAGTATTGACCCTAGGTAGAAAATAACCTAGAAGCAGATAAAAGGGAAATTTAATTGTTATTGTTCTTATTATTGTGATATTTTGTTATGCAGATCTAGAACAATACAGGTGTTTTTGCTATGGGTTAGTTTATTGTCTCATTACAACTCTTATCATTCTGCCTCATTGATTCTACGTATATTAATTCTTTGCAGGAAACATTGTCGCTCCTTTAGTTGCCCATGCATTTTGCAATTATATGGGATTGCCAGTGCTGTTTGTACATAGGAAAGGTACGGATTAGAGTTTCTATTACCTGAGTCCCTTTATAATTTTGCTTTCTCAGTGTACTAGTATGTATGCCTGGACAAATTGCTTACCTTTTTGGTCCATTATATTGATAGGGCTAGTTAGCATCGCATTCGTAGCTGGAATGGTATCATTTGTGTGGCTTTTGTTTCCTATAACACGGCCCGACCTCTACAATGAGAGTACCAATAATTGCAGATGTTGGCAAGGATATTGTTCATGGAACCAGTAGTAATGACAGTCCAAAGGGGAAGGACCGTTTGGTCTGACATGGGTTGTTTGCCAAATCGGAGCATTGACTAGATGGAATAGTAATAGTATAAACAAACGATGAATTGAGTATAGTTAGGGATTGGAAGCATGTGTATTTTTGAACCATTTCATGATCAAATCTTGTTGTAATCTTTCAGCATGGCTTTTTGACTTTGCCCATCCAATTGTTGTGAAATTTTTTTGGTTTTACATTAGATCCTGGTCTCGACTCAAGTATTTTGCTCACCTTGTTTCTCTCCTTATCTTTCTTTTGGTTGAATTTATTTTATTTTGGCGTTGAAGTTGTTGGACTCAGAGTTGAAAAGGTGGTTTAGGTTCTAGTACAGAAAATTTAAATATGTAAGAAGATATATATTGCTTCTTGAAAGCTCGAGTTTGATAGGTAACATTTTTTAAACTCAGGTTTGATTTGATTAAATAATAATTTTTTAATTTCTGAGATGGATCTGGGAATTTTTTAATTTTCTCAAAGTTTTATTATATTTTTTATTTCCCTTGCCACGGTTTTATATATCATTTTAAATTCACAATGTTAATATTAATTAAATGTAAAATGGGGTTTCAGACAAAGTTTGGAAATAATATGGAGGATGGAATACGTAAAAAAATGGCATAGCTCAGCACTTTCAACTGATGAATCAACGAGTAATGATGACCAACTTTAAGAAATAATCTAGATTATATTGACATTAAAAAGTATTAAATTATTCTTTATTGTTGGATTATATTTTCAGTTCACCCCTTTGATTTGACCAGGGTGTGCAAATTTTTTTTTATTTTTTTCTGTTTCTCAATTCAATTAGTTTATTTAATTGATTTCTTTAATTTAATATTTTAAACCCATTAAATAAATAAATAAAACTGACCAATTAGCAACTATCAAATCTGACTCTTTTTTCCCTATCTTTTTACTAATTTTAATAATCAGTATTTATTATATTTATTTCCTTTTAAGGTTTTATTTTGATAAACTTCCACAAAGTAGCATTAATAAAAATAATTCTGTGAAGAACTTAGTTCTGCATAAATAATTGAATCCTTTATGACAACTATGAATATTAGACTGACATTGGTTAGATATTTTTTACAAATACATGTAGAACTGTCGATACATTCAAAAAAAAAAAAATTAGTATAACTATTGATTTTAGCAACAATGCAACACCAAACTGAACCAACCCCTGTATGCGAGATTAAAACCTAAAAAAAAACAATGCATTGGTGGGTGGAGGTGCAAGGTAAGATTGAAGTGGATAAAGAAAGCAGCAGCTAGGTGTAAGGGGCAAATACTTACAGAACGGCAATGCCATTCAAGCCATATTCAGTGGTTTGGTTGTTGGTAATAGCTGATTACAACCCAGTTCAATAGACACATTGGGATTGCAACAAAAAAGAATTATGCAAATCTTGCAGCAGCACAATCCGCAAATTAAAAAAAAAAAGATAGTTTAAAAAGAGCTTGAATTTAGTTTAGAAAGACGAATCTGGGTTATATCAAGACTTGAATTCCTTATTCACCAGTTTTGGTGGAATTGAAATTGATGACCAACAAAACTTCATCACTATTCTTCCTTTTCTTAAAAACTTTCTTTTTTTACCTTGATGGTTCACGTTTGTTTAGCCACAAAATATGGTTCTGAATCTGAGTATTTCCGGTGGACTTTCAGACTTCAAAACTTGGGGGCAATGGAAGATAATAGAAACAAAAATGACATATCAAAGAATAGAATATCATAGTTGGTGAATTTTGGGCCAACATTGAGTCAGTGGGAAACAACGCCTAATGCTGGCAAGATGCAGGTTTGACTCGTGAAGTAGTTGTGGGAGAAAACCTATGACAAATAATCATGTTTGAATATAATTTAATGTCTTTAAGTAGAAAGTTTGATAAAAATAAATACTTATATTAATAAATATTAATCTAAAATTTAATTTTAACTATATAATTTTTATTTTATTAAATATTGTAGGCCCAATTTTTGTCTGGGCCCATTAACCATTTTTTAACCCAAAACAAAAAAATATAAAAATTCATTTACAACAAAATTACAGCAGGACTTAAGCCAAACAAACCCAAACCTTAACCCAATTACAAACCCTAGTCCATGGCCCAATAGCCTAAACTCTTTGCAGAAACCTAGTCGTCGCCAGCAGCCCCATGTACGCACCTGCTCCTTTGCATTGTGCGCACCTCCAACACTCACCACGCCTGTGTAACGTGCCTACAAACAGGGAAAACCAATTGTAAAAAATCAGCTATAAAACCGAAAACGGAGGGGACTTGAGAGAATTCTTAAGTTTTTTTTTAAAAATAAAAGTGCAGAATGTTTTTTTTTTATTTCTTATTTTTATACAAGGATAATACGGCGCCGTTTTGAACTAAAGCTTTCATAGCCAAAACGACGCAGTTTTATTTAAACCTGAAAACCCGACTCAAAGCAGCCCAGGATCCACGTGTTTTTTTGCGGAAGGGTTATTTGAGCTTTTAGCCCTTCCGCCTTTCCGCCTTTTCAGTCTATTTCAATTAGATTTTTTTTAATTTTAAATTTGCCCCGGTAATTCTATTTATTTTTCATTTAGTCCTTGGGTAAAATGCTGCGCATAACGGGCCAGGGATATTTCCCTCTTCACCCCTCGTGTTTTTAGTGCATTGCAATTTAGTCCGTTTATTTCTTTTTATTTATAATTGGCCGCCAAATTTCTGTTTCGAGTGCAATTTAGTCCTATTTTTTTTATTTTTGTTATTAAATTGATTGAATTTAATATTGTTACTATTATTTTTATTATTATTTTATCTATTATTGTTATTATTGTACTTATTATATTTATTATTTTAATACTATTATTATTATTAATTTAGTTTTATTGCTATTACTACTATTATAATTATTATTTTAATATTACTACAATTATTATTCTTTTATTATTTTATTTATAATTAACTTTATTATTATTATCACTTTTTTATATATTATTATTACTATTATTATATTTATTTTTTATTTTTATTATTTACTGTTATTTGTTTATTAATATATTCTATTATTATTGCATTTTTTGTTACTACCATTATTATTCTATGTGTTTTTTATTATTGTATATAGCTTCCATTTTTGTTACTATTCTCTTTTATTTATTTCATTTGTTTATCTTGTTTTTACTTTATTGTATTTTATTTCTACCTTTATTATTGCTATTATATTTTATCATCATCATGTTGCTATACAAGCTAGCATTGTAAATCGTTTTACGTTTTATTTTAAATTCATTTTTATTTTATTACGATCGCATTACATTTTATCCGATTTTCAAAATAAGCAAATATTTCGCGTTCTAAGGTTCAAAAGAAATCGTACCCTAACTTATTGGGTTTTGATTTTTCTCTTCGAGTCTAAAGAACTTATTACTTCCTGTTTAAAAGATAAATAAAAACTTATTCTCGAGAATTCAAAATTGTCGTGTCCTAACTCACTGGATGTGATATTTTGTTATCTCAGGATAAAGATTTCAAAAAAAACAAAGGCAATATTTTGTATTTGGTACTTTGGGAAATCGAACCCTAACTTACTGGGTTCCGATTTTTCATTAGACCCAAATAACCGAATATCCTTCTTAGATTTAAACATAGTAATTTTGAAAGTCAAAGGACAAGCTCAGTTTCGGGAATTTGAAATGTCATACTCGAACTCACTGGGCGTGATATTTTACTTCTTTGAAATAAGAGGGTCTTATCACTCATATTTTATTCAAGTTTTCCTTTAAAATAAGGAGAATCGTATTTTGAAATCTTTTCAAATTTTCAACATTAGGACATTAAATAGTCAATTAGGTACCAATTTTGGGCGTCACGAGGGTGCTAATCTTTCCTCGTGCGTAATCGACTCCCGAACCCGTTTTTTTAAATTTCGTAGACCAAAACTATCGTTTTAATAAATCAAAATGTTTTAACGATAAATCTCAAGGTGACCCGATCACACCTCAAAAAAGGATTGGTTGCGACTCCATTTTTCATTTCCAAAGTTGGCCCCGTTTTCCAAACAAAAAATATGGTTTCGACAGCTTGGCGACTCCACTGGGGACCATGAAAGAGTCAAGCTGTAGGGTTGATTATTTTTTGTCCTTTTATCGAAAGTTAAAATTTGATTTTGATTTTTTCACCGCATGAGTTTGTGTTGTGTTTTATGTTGGTTGTGGTTTAAGTCTCGTAGGATATCCCTGCATCATGTTGCATGACTGTTGTGGTCACACCTTTTAAGTGGGAGTGAGAAACTATACCTTCGTGAGGTTTTCACCTCCGCATGGGCTAGTGGATTGCTTTCGGGATACATCCGTACCTATGTCTTCGTGAGGTTTTCACCTCCGCATAGCCATAGGGAAATGTATTCTCCTGAACTGAACTCGATCCATACGAGCCTATAATGGATGAGGATTGAGGAATCTGCTGGTTCAAGTACCGTTTTTCTTTAGAACCAAACCACATATAGTGAACCCTAGGAGCCCACTTTAGGTAGAACTATGTTGAACCCTAGCAGTCTCCTGGATAGGTGTTTGATTTTTACCATCTGTATATGATACTAACGTGTTTTCTTTTGTTTATGACTACATTGCATTTCATCATCATAGAAAGGAGGTGTTGATTCATATTCGATTGCTAAATAGAAGAGTTTTGTCATAGGAAAATAGATTTCTTGATAAATCGGGTTATAATACGTTCGTCCAAATATAGTTCAAGTAAACACAACGAGAAAAGATTGATAGTATATGACTTTTCCTTGTTGCCCGGGGATTCAAGCCAACGAGGTTTATTCGAGAATCATCACGTCTCATTTTTCTTAAAGAAGCTTATGAGCATCGCGGAGGATAAGTGAGTGAAGAGTCACAGCCTGGATCAAGCAACAAGGAGCTAGAAGAGGAATCTATTGAGAAAGTTCATGTAACACGACCATAACATCGGGATACGAAGAAAAGGATTGGTGTCTTCACCTGGACTATGAGGATAAAGCCGCATATGTAATCTGTTTTATGTAAATAAATTTATTTTCTAGAAAAGTTCTTCTAATGGAATTGAATTCAGAATCAACGCCGCTCTTTCTTTTTGCACTCATTCCTTTGCAGTGCATTTCATGCATTTGTATTACATCGTATCATATGCATTAAATGTCATAAAAGAATCATATTAACTAGAGATCATATTATAGTTACCCTGGAACATCACTACGACACACGAAGAAAAACCAAAGTTATGGATCAAAGGTTGGAAAAACTGGAACAAATGCAGACGGAAATGCAGGACCGGCTGCAAGCTCAGATGCAAGAGCAACTGACCAAGATTTAGCAGGACATGAAAGAACAGATGTTAGAATCACAAAAGAGCATGATGAATCAGTTAACACAGTTACTGCTTGGAGGGCCAGAAAAAGGAAAGAGCCCTATGGTCAACCCCGGGGATGACAGTGAAGACCCTGTCTATCCACTGGGTTTCGCCCCGACAAATACCCCAGCGCAGCCTAATACATACTCACCTAGGGTGTCCGTCAATATCAGTCATCAGTATCAAGCCGGCATTTCAGCGTTAACACACCTCTTGACAAGCTCAGGCACCAGAGATAATCTAGCAAACCCCGGTGTCCCTGATCCGAATGACATGGCAGAGATAGAAAAGGCAAAAGGAAAGCTCCCAAGGCAACTAGAAGGCCGATACAAATGGCTGGAAGAGAAATTCAAGGCGCTGAAAAGTGCTGATTATCAGTGTGGAATGGATGCTAAGGAGTTAAGTTTGGTTCCAGATCTAGTGCTCCTTCCGAAGTTTAAAGTGCTAGAATTTGAAAAATACAACGGAACTAGCTACCCTGAGGCCCACATCACGATGCTTTGTCAGAGGATGACTGGTTATGTTAATAATGATCAGCTGTTAATTCACTGTTTCTAGGACAGTTTGATTGGGGCTACAGCCAAATGGTACAATCAGCTGAGTCGCACCCAAGACAAATCATGGAAAGACTTAGCACAGGCCTTTATGAAGCAATATGGCCATGTGAAGGACATAGCGTCTGACAGGATCACATTACAAAACATGGAGGAAAAGTTGAATAAAAGTTTCAAGCAAAATGCCAGAGGTGGAGGGAAGTCGCTACACAAGTCCAACCCCCACTGTTGGAAAAAGAAACCACCATGCTTTTCATTAATACTTTGAAGGCACATTTTATCAATCACATACTGGGAAGTGCAACTAAGAGTTTCACGGGTATAATGATATCCAGGGAAATGATAGAGAATGAAATAAGGTGCAGTAAAATAGAGGCTGGGAAAGTACCAAGAGGTCAGCCCCGAAGAAGAGAGAAAATAAGGTTGGTAATGTGAGTGGGGGTTGTGCAAAACCAATCACAATAAATCAACCGAGAGCGATTGCCACGGGCCAGCAAGATTCACCAAGACAAGAGTCTAATACAAAGTAAAACAAGGAGAAGCTCCAGTTTACTCCCATTCTAATGACGTACTGGGAGCTATACAAAAGTCTATTTGATGCGCACGTTGTACCCCCTGTCTACTTAAAGTCGTTGCAACCCCCATACCCTAAATGGTACGACGCAAGTACTCAATGTGAATACTATACGGGGATAATGGGGCACTCAATAGAGAATTGCTTCTCTTTCAAAAAGCTAGTCGAAAGGCTCATCAAAATGGGCATTGTGAAGTTCGATGATGCACCTGGTGTAAGAAATCTGTTACCCAATCACGTTGATAATGAGGTGAATGCGATAATCGAGAATGCAAAAAAAAAAAGAATCAAGTTGAATGTTGCAGAAGTAAGAACCCCATTGAGGGAGGTTTGGAAGGAAATGCAGGAAATAGGGTTAGTTCCGCAAGGGTTGGGAAGCAAATCCCAAGACACGAGGAACTAGTGTGAGTTCTACAATAAGGAAGACCATGAGATCTAGCGATGTAGCGAATTCAGGGCCCTAGTGCAAGCGTTAATGGATAACAAAGAGCTGGAGTTCTTTGACTCAACTGAGGGGGAGGATGTGTGCATCATAGGAGGAGAGTCGGTAGAGAAGGGCGCTGAGGTCAAATGGAGATCAATGACTTTTCCCCATATATCCAATGCATTCGTATCGGGAGGAATTATCCATCCTAAACCGGGGATGACAAGAGAAGGAATGGCTGAAGATATAATAAAAACTTTGAGCATCAACGCCGTATTTGAAGAGGGATCGAAGGAAGGAAACTTAGCAGGCATTCGCCCCTGTGAGCCTGGAAGTGTTCTGAACAACTGGACTGCGGAGGAAATTCCTTTAGTTTTTAGAGCTAACACAGAGTAATGTTCAAAACACACTTGTTGTTTTAAGCCTAGAAACAATAAGAATCTTTTGTGAAATAGGCTCATGTTCAAACATCTTTATTTTTAATAAAAAATGCATTTTTGTGTTTCATGCCGGGAAAATATTTTTTATTATTATTTATTCTCTCATTTCATTCATAATCATGTCATACAAATAAGCCACTCTTAGATTCATTCTTTGGATATTCTTTCATACCTACAATAGGTCCCTAGATATCGATGTCATGAGCAACGCTGCTATGGACCCAGAACTCCCTTGTGAACGAGACATATGCTTAGAGGGATCTCAGGATTTTACAGATGACGGAGATTGCAGTTTATCCTTGGATTTGTTAAGGATGGTAGAGTGGGAAGAGAAGCTGATTCTACCTTACAAAGAGACAATGGAGAATGTGATTTTGGAAGAGGGGAAAGAAGTGAAAATTGGCACTTGCATAAATGAGGAAACAAGGCAGGATCTCGTTAAACTTCTGCTAAAGTTCAAAGATGTCTTCGCATGGTCATATCAAGACATGCTTGGGTTGAACATCGGTATTGCGGTACATCGTGTCCCCATAAAAGAAGAATGCAAGCCAGTTCAACAGAAGCTCCGAAGGATGAGACCCGATGTTGCAGTAAAGATAAGAGAAGGGGCCAAGAAGCAATTTGATGATGGGTTCTTTCAAGTGGTGAATTACTCAAAATGGGTAGCCAATGTCATCCCTGTTCCTAAGAAAGATGGAAAAGTACGGATGTATGTAGCTTACAGAGACTTAAACAAGGCCAGCCCAAAAGACAACTTCGCACTGCCTCACATCGACACTTTGGTGGATAACACGACAGGTTATTCATTGTTCTCCTTCATAGATGGTTTCTCTGGATACAATCAAATAAATATGCATCATGAAGACATGGAAAAGACCACATTCATAACCTTGTGGGGAACTTTTTGTTACAAGGTGATGCCATTCGGGTTAAAGAACGTGGGAGCAACGTACTAAAGAGCCATTGTAACCTTATTTCATGACATGATGCACAAGGAGATCGAGGTCTACGTTGATGACATGAACACGAAATCCTGAATGAAAAAGGAGCATGTACAGGTTTTGAGGAAACTGTTCTTGAGGTTGAGGAAATTTCGGCTAAAGCTCAATCTAACTAAGTATACTTTCGGGGCTAGGTTAAGAAAGCTGCTTGGTTTCGTAGTCAGTAAAAAGGGAATTGAGGTTGACCCAGATAAAGTCAAGGTTGTACAAGAATTTCCTTCGCCACACACTCAAAAGAAGGTTCGAGGTTTTCTAGGAAGACTAAATTATATTGCCCGGTTCTTTTCGCAATTGACTGACCCCATATTTCGTCTTCTTAAGAAACACAATCCAGGCATTTGGGACGATGAATGCCAGAAGGCTTTTGACAGAATTAAATAATACTTGTCTAATACTCCAGTACTAATACCACCTAGTCCTGATAAACCATTGATTATGTCTTTAACGGTATTCGATATTTCAATGGGATATGTGCTTGGCCAACACTATGAGACAGGGAAGAAAGAAAAGGCGATATACTACCTCAGTAAGAAATTTACCGAGTGTGAAATGAGATACTCGCAAATTGAGAAGTTACATTGCGCCTTAGTCTGGACAACTCGGAGGTTGAGGCAGTACATGTTGTACCATACGACTTGGTTAATCTCGAAAATAGACCTCTTAAGTATATGATGGAGTCAACCACTCTGAATGGAAGAATAGCCTGATGACAAATTTTGCTCTCTGAATTTGGCATAGTCTATGTGAACTAGAAAGCGGTGAAGGGGAGTGCAATAACAGATTTTCTAGCTAGCAGAGCTCTAGACAATTACGAACCCTTGAACTTTGATTTACCCAATGAAGATCTGATGTTTGTAGTGGCGACTGAGGAAGATACCCTAGAAGATCGTCCTTGGAAGTTGAATTTCGACAGTGTGTCAAATGCCATTGGTAATGGAGTTGGGGCAGTCCTGATATCCCCAAGCGGAGATCATTATCCATTAACTTGCAAGTTGGATTTTGATTGCACAAATAATGGCAGAATACGAAGCATGTATCATGGGAATTCGAGCAACCATAGACCACAAAGTCAAGGTGCTAGAGGTATATGGAGATTCCGCGTTGGTGATCTATCAGCTCAAAGGAGAATGAGAAACGAGAGATCCCAAATTGATCAGTTATCAAAGTTAGTTTTGGAGTTAATTGAGGAGTTTGATAATATCACCTTCTTTTACCTCCCACGTGATAAAAACCAAATGGCTGACGCCTTGGCCACATTAGCTTCTATGATCAAAGTAAATGAGCAGGAAGGTATGAAGCCTATCTAAATGAGTATCTGTGAGGCTCCGGCTCACTGCTGCAATATTAACGAGGAGGAGGAGAGAGATGATCATCCTTGGTATCATGATATTCTGCGATATGTGGAGAGCCGTGAATACCCTTATCAAGCAATAAAAAATGATATGAGAACATTAAGAAGACTGGCCAATGACTATGTCTTAGACGGAGAGATCTTGTATAAAAAGAGGAAGGATCAGGTGCTGTTAAGATGCGTTGATGCTATTGAGGCTAAGAAAATCCTGGAAGAAGTCCATGAATGTGTTTGCGAGACGCATGCCAATGGGTTTACAATGGCTAGACAAATCATAAGATTCAGGTATTACTGGTCCACGATGGAAGGAGATTACATCCGTTACGCCAAGAAGTGTCACAAGTGCCAAATTTGTGGAGACAAAATTCATGTGCCTCCTTCACCTCTTCATGTTATGACTTCTCCGTAGCCTTTTTCAATGTTGATCATGGACGTCATTGGGCCAATTTCGTCGAAAGCTTCTAATGGCCATCGATTCATTTTCATGGTCATCGATTACTTCACCAAATGGGTAGAGGCAGCTTTATATGCCAATGTCACGAAGACAACAGTTAGCAAGTTTTTAAAGAGAGAGATCATATGTCGCTATGGTATGCCGGAAAGGATCGTATCTGACAATACGTTGAACTTGAATAATAGCGTGATAGCGGGGGTTTGCAGTCAGTTCAAAATTAAGCACCACAACTAGTCGCCATATTGTCCGAAAATGAATGGTGCAGTTGAGGCAGCTAATAAAAATATAAAGAAAATTATGGGGAAAATGACTGAGACCTACAAAGATTGGCATAAAAAATTACCGTTTGCCCTCTATGCCTATCGAACATCTGTTAGAACTTCTACCGAGGCAACACATTTCTCATTGATTTATGGGATGGAGGCAGTTTTGCCCATTGAAGTTGAAATTCCTTCTCTCCGGGTTTTATCAGAGTTGAAGTTGGATGAAGCGGAATGGATCCAATCTCGGTATGATCAACTGAATCTAATTGAGGGAAAAAGGTTAAAAGCCATCTGTCATGGTAAAATGTACCAGAAGTGAATGATGCGAGCTTACAACAAAAAGGTCCACCCCATAGTATTTCATGAGGGAGACTTGGTATTGAAAAAGATCTTCCCTATTCAAAAGAACTTCAGAGGAAAGTGGATGCCTAATTGGGAGGGACCTTATGTTGTAAAAAAGGACCTTTTCTGGAGGAGCATTGGTGTTAGTCGAGATGGATGGCAAGAGTCAGCCAAACCCAGTTAATGCGGACTCAGTCAAGAAATACTTCACTTAAGAAGGAAAATGGGCCAAGGAGAAAACCTGCAAAGGGCGTCTTGAGTTCAAAAAAAAAAATGGAGAGGCCAAGGTGAAAACCCGCAAAGGGCACTTTGAGACCAAAGGAACTTTGAATTGAAAACCCGTAAAGGATAATTCAAATTTTTGATGAGAAATAGGGCATGCGCTAGCCATCCTATACATGAGTTAACAATGAGGAGATATGCTACATCTTCAGGGCATTGACAAAGTACTACAGATCTCCTAGACACATGTTGAACTCAGAATGGTCTTCAAGAAGTTCGTACAGAGAAGCTCAGGCTATGATATCTGGGGCACCAATTTCACCCTTACTCATTTTTGTACCTTAGCAAAATTTGCTTCCTTTGCTCAATCCATTCTTTATGGATTTTGTCCCGAATAAATTTCAGTTTTATTATTCATCTCTATAATCTTTTTTAAGCATTTCATATTGAAATAATGATTAATGAACTAATAATGCTTTCACAAAAGAAGTTTTGCATATTATTCTGAAAGTCTCTAAATAATGCAAGAATCTGAAACAGGACAATTATTTAGAATTTCACCAAGCTTAAAGGGCTGGGAACACTTTAGAAATAAGGGTTTAAGCAATGACTACATCTTCAGATTCTCTGTTGGAAATATCAGTTGAACAAGAAGACATACGTCAGAGGTATCACCTTAACAAACGGCAAGCAACGATAGCCCAAATGTTAAAAAATGGATCATTCTCATGATATTTTGCATTCATTCATATAACATTCATAATACATCTAGTTAGGAGCATTTTCCGATCATGACATCCTAATCATTTGGCATAAGCATAGACCCCATGAAATCAATTCTACAGGTAGATTCCCCAAAGGACGATGTGGTAAAATTGATTAAAATTACAAATTTCGACAAGTCTTATCTTCATGTATCGGCAATGGAGCAGATTGAAGATTGTAGATCTTGTCCGCTCGAGATAGCAGTGAGGTAGATCGAAGTTGGTGGATCTTATCTCCATGTATCGGCAATGGAGTATATTTAGGCTACTAGCCTTATCTTCCTAAGATAGCAAGGAAGTAGGCTGAAATTACAAGTCTTATCGCCATGTATTGGCAATGGAGCAGACTGAAGATTGTAGATCTTGTCTCCTTGAGATAGCAGTGAGATAGATCGAAGTTGGCAAATCTTATCTCCATGTGTCGGCAATAGAGCAGATTTAGGCCAATAGCCTTATCTCCCTGAGATAGCAAGGGAGCATGCTGAAATTACAAGTCTTATCTCTATGTATCGGCAATGGAGCAGACTGAAGATTGTAGATCTTGTCTTCCTAAGCAGTAGTGGAGCAGATCGAAGACGACGAATCTTACATCCATATAACCATGGAGCAGATTCAAGCCATCAGCCTTATCCCCCTAAGCAGTAGTAGAACATGCTGAAAGTTACAAGTCTTATCTCCATATATCGGCAATGGAGCAGAATGAAGATTGTAGATCTTATCTCCTCGAGATAGCTGTAGGGTAGATCGAAGTGCGCGAATCTTATCTCCATGTATCGACAATGGAGTAGATTTAGGCCACCAGCCTTATCCCCCTAAGCAGTAGTGGAACAGGCTGAAAGTTACAAGTCTTATCTCCATGTATCGACTATAGAGCAGACTGAAGATTGTAGACCTTGTCTCCTCAAGATAGCAGTGGGGCAGATCAAAGTGGGCGAATCTTATCTCCATGTATCGACAATGGAGTAGATTTAGGCCACTAGCTTTATCCCCCTAAGCAGTAGTGGAACAGGCTGAAAATTACAAGTATTATCTCCATGCATCGGCAATGGAGCAGACTGAAGATTGTAGATCTTGTCTTCCTAAGTAGCAGTGAGGCAGATCAAAGTTGGTGAATCTTATCTCCATGTATCGGCAATTGAGCATATTTAAGCTACAAACCTTATCCCCCTAAGCAGTAGTGGAACAGGCTGAAAATTACAAGTCTTATCTCCATGTATCGGCAATGGAGCAGATTGAAGATTGTAGATCCTGTCTCCCTAAGCAGTAGTGGAGCAGATCGAAGACGATGAATCTTAAATCCATATAGCAACAGAGCCGATTTAAGCCACCAGCCTTATCCCTCTAAGCAATAGTGGAACAGGCTGAAGATTGCAAATCTTATCTCCCTAAGCAATAGTGGAGCAGATCGAAGATGGTAAGCCATATTCCCTAGGCAGTAGTGGAGCAGATTGAAATGAAAATTCCTATACCCCTGAAGATGCAGTGGGTTAAAGCGAGGCTACCTGAAGAAAGGAAGAATCAAGAAGTCAAGACTCAGCAAAACGAGGCATAATTGGCCCTTTTAAAGTCTTTGTTCCATTTTGGTTACACGACAATGAGCAAAGAGGGGCAGCTGTAGGGCCCAATTTTCGCCCAGGCCCATTAACCATTTTTAACCCAAAACAAAAAAATATAAAAGTCCATTTACAACAAAATTACAGCAGGCCCAAAACTTAAGCCCAAACAGACCCAAACCTTAACCCAATTACAAACCCTAGCCCATGGCCTAATAGCCTAAACTCTTTGTAGAAACCTAGCCGCTGCCAGCAGCCCCACGCACGCACCTGCTCCTCCGCATCATGCGTACCTCCAACACTCACCACACCTATGTAACGTGCCTACAAACAGGGAAAACCAGTTGTAAAAAATCAGCTATAAAATCGAAAAGGGAGGGGACTTGAGAGAATTCTTAAGTTTTTTTTGAAAAATAAAAGTGCAGAATTTTTTTTTTTGATTTCTTATTTTTATACAAGGATAATAAGCGGCGTTTTGAACTAAAGCTTTCATAGCCAAAACGACGCCGTTTTATTTAAACCCGACAACCCGACCTAAATTAGCCCAAGATTCGCGTGTTTTTTTTGTGGAAGGGCTATTTGCGCTTTTAGCCCTTCCGCCTTTCCGCCTTTTCAGTCTATTTCAATTAGATTTTTTTTTTAATTTTAAATTTACCCCGGTAATTCTATTTATTTTTCATTTAGTCCTTGGGTAAAATGCTGCGCATAACAGGCCAGGGATATTTCCCTCTTCACCCCCTCATGTTTTTAGTGCATTGCAATTTAGTCCGTTTCTTTCTTTTTATTTATAATTGGCCCCCGAATTTCTGTTTCGAGTGCAATTTAGTCCTATTATTTTTTATTTTTGTTATTAAATTGATTGACTTTAATATTGTTACTATTATTATTATTATTATTTTTATTAACTATCTATTATTGTTATTATTGTACTTATTATATTTATTATTTTACTACTATTATTATTATTAATTTAGTATTATTGCTATTACTACTATTATAATTATTATTTTAATATTACTACAATTATTATTCTTTTATTATTTTATTTATAATTAACTTTATTATTATTATACTCATTTATTATTATTATTACCATTTTTTATATATTATTATTACTATTATTATATTTATTATTATTATTGTTTTTATTATCAACATTATTACTGCTATTTTCATTATTATTATTATTATTATTTACTGTTATTTGTTTATTAATATATTCTATTATTATTGCATTTTTTGTTACTACCATTATTATTCTATGTGTTTTTTATTATTGTATATAGCTTCCATTTGTGTTACTATTCTCTTTTATTTTATTTCATTTGCTTTTACTTTATTGTATTTTATTTCTACCTTTATTATTGTTATTATATTTTATCATCATCATGTTGTTATACAAGCTAGCATTGTAAATCGTTTTATGTTTTATTTTAAATTCATTTTCCATTTTATTACGATCGCATTACATTTTGTCCGATTTTCAAGATAAGCAAATATTTCGCGTTCTAAGGTTCAAAAGAAATCGTACCCTAACTTATTGGGTTTCGATTTTTCTCTTCGAGTCTAAAGAACCTATTACTTCTTTTTTAAAAGATAAATAAAAACTTATTCTCGAGAATTCAAAATTGTCGTGTCCTAACTCACTGGATGTGACGTTTTGTTATCTCGGGATAAGGATTTCAAAAAAACAAAGGCAATATTCTGTATTTGGTACTTTGGGAAATCGAACCCTAACTTACTGGGTTCCGATATTTCATTAGACCCAAATAACCGAATATCCTTCTTAGATTTAAACACGTTAATTTTGAAAGTCAAAGGATAAGCTCAGTTTCGGGAATTTGAAATGTCATGCCCGAACTCACTGGGCGTGATATTTTACTTCTTCGAAATAAGAGGGTCTTATCACTCATATTTTATTCAATTTTTCCTTTAAAATAAAGGGAATCGTATTTTGAAATCTCTTCAAATTTTCAACATTAGGACATTAAATAGTCAATTAGGTACTAATTTTGGGCGTCACGAGGGTGCTAATCCTTCCTCGTGCGTAATTGACTCCCGAACCCGTTTTTCTAAATTTCGTAGACCAAAACTATCGTTTTAATAAATCAAAATGTTTTAACAATAAATTTCAAGGTGACCCGATCACACCTCAAAAAAGGATTGGTGGCGACTCCATTTTTCATTTCCAAAGTAGGCCCCGTTTTCCAAACAAAAAAATGGTTTCGACAAATATTATTTATTTTTATAATATATATTATAATTAAATTAAAATACAATAAATAAAATTCAAGGGTAAATTTGTCATTTTAAACCTATTCCACAAGTATTCCTTTACAATTTTTTTATCAACCAAACAATGTAATATTATTACTTGCCTATTACATTGCAATCAACTGAACTACATAACACCTATTACATCTCTATTCCATTTCCACTGAATATGTATTTCATTTCTACCCTATTCCATTCTAGTGAACCGAACATGCCGTTGGAGTTTTTTTATTATTTTTTATCTATGTATATATATTAAAGGTAAAATTAATAGAATATTGTAAAGAATAAATTTGATTAAGTTTGTGAGCTACTTGATCGCATGCCGGTGTACAAACACTGAGCAGAGAATTAGCACGAAATAGAAAGAATTAGAAGTCGTTTTTTATTGCAAGAGTGACATGCCAGTTGTAATATTTATAATATTACAATGGAACATTCAGAGTATTCCAAGGATCGAACCCAATGGATTGTTAATTTAATTACAAGCTAAGCAATTACTAATCTAGTTTAGAGTAGGAAATTAGTAGCGCAAACCAAATATGAAAGTATATTAAAGCTAAATTCTAATTAACAAATAAAAATATCAAATTAACTTTCTTCCTCCTCACTAGAAACAATGCAAATGGATTGAAATGATGGCCGAATGATTTGTTAATTGCTAATTAAGCTAATAAACCTATGCTAATTATATTGTTTGTCACTTTTAGCTAGAAATCTCCTCTCAGTCTTACTTAGGCATATAGATCTCCTTTCGATCTTACTACTCGACACAAATGTATTAAATTCTCACACGATGGAGCCTCTTCTAAGTCTCATCTATCTAAATCGTCCATTAGAGGAGTCAATTCTAATTTGAGCCTCTTCCCATTCGCCTTTTGTTGCCACCTGTTCCACCTCATTTCGACACCAATAGTCGATAGAAGTCCAATGCAACTGTGTTCGAAACCCCAACGCCAAACAACCCAAAAATCGACTTTTTATTATATTCAAATGTTCACAACAAAACCTCCTTAACACCATATTCGACTTTCGATGCCATCGCCTCCTATTAACCCACACTTTGACGATGTTCAAAACTCCGATGTGACCAGAAACTTTAAACAGTGACGACTAGTGTTCATTCGAAGGAAGAAGAAAAAATAAAAGAAGAAAAGGAAGTTGGGAAGAAGAAAGGAAAACCAGGAAAAGGGAAAAAGAAAAAGAAAATAGTTTTTAAAAATATATTTTATTTTTAATATATTTTTTAGATTATAACATCATCATGGTATTATTAATGACATGTGTCATAATCTATTCTGTCAACTATCTTAAACTTAATGGCGTTACAAAAAAGTATGATTTAGTTTATGGAAAAAAAAAGATTCTAACACTAACCTGGGACAAAAAAAAAAAACATAAAACACCGATCTAAGAAAAGTGGACAAGTTTAGATACTAATTATACATTTTTTCCCTTAAAATTTTCAAAATATATAAAACAATTGCACATTAATGTACAGATCAGGTTCCTTTACCGTGGTTTTTTGTTGCATTCTACTTATGTTGCAATATAACATCTAAAGATAGTTTAGAGATAATAAATAATAAAGTTGTTGTAGTGGTGAGTATTTCTGTCTAAAACGTATGGAACAATTTTCTTTTTCTATCTAAAATATGTGTAAATCCCAGAATGATTGATTTTCTTCCTCAGCAGATATTTTGGGAATAAAAAAGCTACTAATCTTCTGATTTGCTTGGTTCTTCAACAAGGTACAAGGAATATAATATGTTTGGTAAATAAGAAGAGATCTCATTTGCTTTTCTGTTTTACTTCACCTTAAGATTATTTTGAACTTACTATTTTCCCAAAAGTTGAGTCCCATTGATAAAGAATGATGTGGATGAATACGGAAGCGAATCGTAAAGTTTGTCAAAGTCACGAATTTATCCTAGATCTCTAAATAAACGTCAACTGAAACGAGAAACAACGAAAATAGATTAGTTGTCACAAAGGAGAGTCAAACGAAATTAAAACAAAAGAAAGATGAACTGACTGATAAAGAGTCCAAAAGAGAATAAACTAGTGTTTCTTGGATGGAAAGAAACTGTCCTTGGATCTCAAGGAAACGCCCAAACCAGATCTGGAAAAACAAAACACAAACAGATTTGTTAGAAGTGATTTTAAAGACAAAAGCAAACTGTTTTGTGCAAGAATGTTTGAAACAACAAGAAAATATTAAAACTCCTAATTTTTATGTGTTTCTTGATGGAACAAGATAGGAGAACGTAGTTCTTGAAGCAACTTTAACCTAGAATGAAAATCAATAATATCAGTAAACCAGAACAACAAGAACTAACTTAAATAAGCAAGAAACGATAAATTAAGGATAAAAAAGAGAAGATGACGTCCTAAGAAGCCTTGGAAACATTAATAATCCACAACTCCTTTCAATGGCTCTAATTCCCCCTCCAAGAAAATGATTTTGGCAAGAAAAAGCTTGAAGATGATTCTCACAATCTGAAAGATTGCTAAAACAGCATCTAAAAAAAACTCAAGAGAAATTCTAGAAGAAAAACTCAAAGAGAATTATTATTAAAAAAACATAAATCAATTTTGTGTGCATAATGGTGAACGCCCATGCCACTTATAGGCCCCCAAAATAAGTTTTCCTAACTCTAATTGAACAACTAACATGACAACTCATCAAATTTAAAAAAAAAAGTAATTCTAAGTGTGGACTTTTAATGGGAATTCAGCCAAATGAATTAAATGGGCTCCTTAAGCTGAATTCTTACATGATAATCCATCTATTAAAATAAAATTGGACCTATAGCTTAAATATTTTACAATTTGGGTCACTTTGATAACTTGGTCTGATATTTAATTAAATTACTTTCCAAACTTTAAAATGGGCTTGTAATCATCTTAATGGGCCATTTTTTCAAGAACTTGGTCTTGTGATCCATTTGCTCTCGAAATTAGCTCTTTCAAGCACGTACATGAAATCCGATGTGCCTTGGCTGCAAGATTCGGTTTCTTGGACTAAGATTTTCAAAGATTTGAAATCTTGATTTTCTTGATTCTTGAAATTGTCCAAAACAGCAAAATTGGACCAAGACTCAATTTCTTGATTTTCTTGAAAACAAGAAAGTAAATCTTGATTTTCTTTTTCGGCCGTGTGCGCATCTAAGGCCTTGGTAACGAAGTCTTGGATAGTCCCATTCAATCTTGCTTGGATTTGCTTGGGCTTCGACCTCGTTATTGGGCCATGAGGAAATTTGAGCCCATCACGTTCATGAGCTATATTTTGGGTCTTGAGACTCGCATCATTCCCCTCTTCCTCAAAAAGATTCGTCCTCGAATTTGAAGCATCGAAGGGAGATAAATCAGCAAAATTAAAAGTAGAACTTATATTGTACTCACTGCGCAAATCTATTTGATAGGCGTTGTCATTGATTCGCTTGAGTACTTAAAAAAGCCCATCTATATTATGGCCTTTGAATTGGACCGAGCTACTCGTATCACCCATGGGTTGGATTGGTGTCTTCAATTGTTCTTCTTCCATTGTTTTTCTTGGGATTGGAAGAATACCCTTCCGGCTATCCATTGTGACTTGTGAGTTCCAAATTTTCTTCTGTTTAATCGCAAAGCAAACAAATGGGTCATCTTTCAAGATTTGATGACTTACCCAAAGATTTTCTTTTTATTTCCAAAACATGTTAATTGATTGTGGATCTTGGGGGGGTTCTCGAATGAGCACTGAATGACTGTTGTCAGCCAATCCTTTACTGGGTCTTCTAAGGAGATTCGGGTCATCATATTCTTTTGTCCTCCTTTTAGTTTCCAAATTCACTAGCTGAGCTGGTGACAGGGTTTGGTGGCCACTGATTATGAAAGCCAAAGGGCCATTTCCTGGGCTTCATACACACACATATTTGAGTTTGATAAGACATGTTTATCTATTTTACCCTTTTCTTTATTATACCAAAAGATTTTGGTTCATGGTCAACCATCATCACCCAAGGGACTGTGTCATGTCAATAACTTGATTTGTGGGTTACCACTTGTTTCAAGCTTAATAGACTTCCATTGACTTTCTCTTCATCAATCTTTTTTGTTTGACATTAGCTTTGTTTAACCAGAGGTTCAAAAGCCACCCATTTCTTTTCTGATCATTCCTTTTTGCATATAGCACAGCTTAGTTTCTTTCACAACAAGCAAACGTGCAAGCTTTTGTCTACTGTTGGAAAACTAAACATACATTGCGGACACTTGAACCCCAATTGTGTATCATTAGTACTCTTGTTTAAGATGGAAGTACTCGTTGGTTCCAAATTAGGTCTGCTATTGGACCTTGTGCATTTTCAGCCGTATATAACATATGCATGTAACTGTACTAGTAAGGTAAAATCTACCCTAGGGAATAGAGTTGAGCTAGAGATATTTCTAATTGTCATGAATGCTGGTGATTATGAAACATGGAGTTTGTTTGTCCATTTCAGTAATCCACCTACACAAATGGAGAGCAAATTTATCCAAAATTAGACTAGAAATGTTATAATATTATATTAATTCCTAGCAGATAGACTCATACATCCTTCGTTGTTCATAAATCCAGATCATCCCCCACAAAAGAAGATACTGAGAAAGGTGGAGAAAGATACTACAACCACCCTATATTTAGCTGAAATGAAGCTAAATCTAGCCTTCTACCACCGTTTAGCTATGGTTTTACAGAAAAAGAAAAAAGGGAGGCCAAGGGCCGGGGTGGGGGAGGGGTGTACATTAGATCATAATGTCTATCTTGGGGAATCAGGGCTGGCTAGGATTTGGGTTAGAAGTTGAGCCAAGGTTTAGGTCAGGAATGGCACTAGTTGCTGAATTTTTTCCCTTGGAATTGTTGTTATTAGCGTTGGAGAGTTTCTGTTTCAGCTCAGATAACAGTGCTTGATTCTCTTGGTTCAGAAGCTGTGCTTTCTTCCTCAACCTCTCATTCTCTTTCATTATGTAACAGTTCTGCAGGTACAGATTTGAGTTCAGTCTTTCCATGACTATCAAAATTAACTCTCTTTTAATACTACCTGTGATGCCCCTGAAACCAAAATAAACCAAGAAAGAAATAGTACCAATATATATACACATAAAAGGGTATCTCTCCTAGCATTCTTTATTGCTTCATGAAAATCATTGCACTGCATATGGAGAGGGTATTGTCATAATAATTTTTGAATATATGACTTTAAAAATGTTACTTAGTAAGCACGCATAAGTCGTTATGTATGCATAAGACCATGACATTAAACATCATTCAATAAATAAATAAAAAAGTAATTTGTAAGAAACACATGTTTGTCCATAACTATAAAGTTAAATAAAGAAAACATTAAAATATCTAGGATAGTTCCTCTTCATTTTCATGTTTTTGTAGGGTTTATAGAGAAAAACAGAGCAGCCCCTCATGTAGTTTGTACAGCAGGAGAAAGACATTGAAAAAGAAGACAAATAGGAAGAAAATTCCAACATAAGGAATTTACAAAATAGAAGAGAATCCCAATAGTTAGACACAAAAGCATCATAGGTAAGATGTGCGGTTAAACATGGAACAAAGAGTTATGGATTAGGCATTGCAAAGCAATGGCCATGATGTACCTTTTGAAGGGAAGGGAAGGGAACGTTGGGCTGGGCGAGGAAAGCTAAAAAACTCTGGTTTTTCTAACAAGTAGCAGTAGCAGTTTAAAAAAAAAAAAAAAAAAAAAAAGAGTGAAGTGAGGGACAAAGAGGAAGGGAGGTGGGGTTAATATAGAGAGAGAGGGAGGGGAAGGGGAAGGGGGTGGCAGGGACTCACTCGTCTGACACAACAATCATGCATGTGTAAGCTTAGAAGGCGGCCGGTTAGGGGGCGAGGCTTTAATGTTTTTATCATTTATGCCTTTTTATTATGGGATATATGGCGTCATGTCACAATATCTCTTTAAATATCGTTGTTTACTAGACTACATTTCATTTTCTTTCAAATTTTATTTTTGTAAGAAAAATAGAAAGCCAATAGCATTGCAAATGCAAAGGAAGGAGAGTGATGAGGTTGAAGTGGGTCAATGATGGGGTGGGATAAGCAGGCCGTCCCAAGATTCGCAATGATGGTTTGGATTGGTTCCCAACCATCATCAGCTCTTCCTCCTTTTCATAATCAATTTTTTCTCTTTTTTTCTTTTCTTTCTCTAATTATTTTTCCTACTCTTTTATTATTTCTTCCCTAGTTTCACTTCGTGCTTTGCTAATAATCATTTTCCTTTTTCGACCCATAAAAATCTTTTGGAAATTAAAATGGTGGTTTTCCCACACCCTAATCAAACCCACCTTTTTTTTCTACCCATCTCTCTCTATTCTCACCAATTATATCTACTCAAATAGGGTCAAACTCACTTCATAAATTACATCTACCTCTAGGGGTAGTCTTGGGATTCAATTATTGCATTAGGAGGAAAAAAACTCTAATACAATTCTACTTATAATGATCCCCATTATGCTAACTACAACAATAAGCTTTGACAATCTTTTAATGAACAAAATTAATCATTTTTACTTTACTTAATAATTTATTTCCCTTATCTAACTTTATAAAATAAAGTTATTTTAATCATTCATTAAATTTTTTTACCTCTTTTAGTCTTTAAATTTATCTTTTTTTAATAAATCATCCCAAAATAAATAAAAAATTAATATTTTTCAACTTTATTGATGTGGCATATACGTTAGTTGCCACGAGGATGACACGTAAATATTTTAAAATTTTAAAAATTAATTAAATGCTGACATGTTACTCATGTGAAAATCCACATGTATGTCACACGTCAACAAAGTTAACGAACATTAACTTTTCCATTCATTTTGAAGTAATTTGATAAAAAAATACAATTTCAAAAGTTAAAAAAATGAAAAAATAAATGATGAACTAAAATAACTCTTTTATAAAATAGAAGGACCGGAAAAGTGACTATACCTAAAATATTATTGCTTCACTTTACTTTACCCTACTCTTCTAATGTCTTTAATCCTACTTATATAATAAATTGTTTTATAGGGGCAATTTTTCTTTTTTCTTTTAAAAATTGAAAGAAACACAAACAGGGAGAGGTAATTTTATTATTTGGAGAAGGATCATGCAATTTTTTTTTTATCAATTGCTACAATTAAGAAAAAGAAATTGCATTTTTGCGCAGTTTATAATTTTGTTTGAAAAAAAAATATAATATTAGAAGTGGGTTTAAACCTGCATCATTTAAATATATAAAAAAAGTAATTATTACTCCAAGTAAATCTTAACTCATGGCTTATAATTTACTTATAGTGTATTTATTATTATTTTTATAACATAATTATATTTTAAATTTGACTTATTCTTATTCATATAAATTTTGACGCTTACATGATATTTTATATAAGTTTTAATAGATTTATATATATATTTTTTGGAGGAATCAGATTTATATTATTCTGATTAATATTTTGAATAATTATATCATATAAATTACGAAATTTATGAGAACTATGGGCTTTTAGTGCAACCAAATGACGACACTACCCCTATATCTATCAACTGTTGTACACCATTGATGATGTTCTGTTTAATCATTTTTTTTCTGAGAGATATTTGAAATAATGAGAGGAAATGTAAAAGAAAAAAGAGGTTGGGCCAGTCTCAACCTCTTCATGGGTTATTGAGTACCTTAACGTGAAACATCATTGTTGACAGATGGTGGTCTATGGGTAAAACGGTCAATTCAGGGTTTCACCCCCTCCTGGATTTCCTTCCTTCCGAGTGTTAATTATTCACTGGGCTGATTGCTACTTTAATTACCTCTTTACCCTTAACGGTTCATTCCCATCCTTAGAAATAATAAAGTTGGAAATCTGTAATGGCAATACATTACAGCCCAATTCGGTAGGCCCATAATCAAACTATTGTTTGGTTGGTTGTAATAGTTATTACAGCCATATTCATTACGGGATTATTCAGCGTGAAAATGCATCAAACCATCCCATGCTTCCTCCACTGAATGGTGATTTAGGGAATGGGTGAAATAACAAATTAGAGAACGGTTTCAATTTTACCTTCACCATTCTCCTCTCTTTCTCACAATCTGAAATCCTCAACTCATATGTTCTCGTTCTCACACCTGAAATCCCCAACTCATATGTTCTCGTTCTCACACTTGAAATCCCCAATCCCTAACTGATTTTTTTTTCATTCTTCTTCCCTCCACCACTGTAAACTTCATTTCTTCTTCACTTAATTTAAAATTTTCTTTTTAATCTCATTTCCTCCTAATCCTAATAGTTCATCCATTGAAAAAAAAAAAGTGAAGTGTTTTTCGAGTCGTCTCGCAGGATCCAAGATTTGGTAAGTTTTAATTCGAACTATCTGTTTTTCAATATTTCTTTTTCATTGTAAAAGCAAATGTAAAACTTTCCCTTGTTCAAGTAATTTGGCTTTCCAGGAAGAGCGTTGAGATTCCATTCTATTTGTATTAGATTGAAAAAACTTACCCTTATTTGATATTTGGGCTCTTCGTTTCTGTTTCCGGTAAAATTTTCTTCCTCTGTGTTCTTCATTTTCTTAAATATCTCTTTTTTGATGTTTGGTTTTTTTGTGAATTTGATGATACATTCTAGGAAAAGATCACTAACTCCGACAATAACAAATCATTTTAATTTTTAAACAAAAGGAAGAAACTTTATTTAGCTCAAACAAAATGGGAAAAAAAAAATTAGTTAATGTGTGAATTTGGTATTTAGCTTAAATTAATGGAATATGTTTGCTTCTTTGAACCTATTATCTAAGATTTTCTAGTTCTTTCTTCTAAGGAAAAAAAGTTTACCCAGAATGTCATTTTTTATATAAAGTAAAATCCCCAATGTTCTTTTGGGTCCAAACTAACTGTTTCTTTTAGTAATTGTGCTCTGCTTGGTTCTTCACTTGTGTTTTCATCTTTTTTAGCCAACTTTTAACACACTACTCATTTAGCTTGAATTCTTGTGGAGCAACTTAAATTGATCAATTAGAAATTTAAAGTTGGTTTTTAGGGATATCTGATGTTTATTGTTACTGCAAATTTTGTGAGAATTGAAGCTATCATCATTAAGAAAATTAAAATAGAGCATAAATATGTTTTGATGTAATGGGTTGATATTTGGTTAGTTTTATTGCAGTAAAAGCCTTAAATGAGATAAAAGCATCACTTGGATGGAGAGTTGTATATGCATGGATTGGGGATGATCCTTGTGGTGATGGTGATTTACCGCCTTGGTCTGGTGTAACATGTTCTACTCAAGGAGACTATAGAGTTGTTACTGAACTGTATGTATCATATCTGCTATGCATTCTGTTTAATATGCTTATTAGTGAAAGGGATGTTCCTTTGTTTCACAAATTCCATCTAATAAACAATGCAAATGCCTTTTGCTATTGATTCTTGTTCTATATTTCATTCCAACTTGTATCTATATCTTATGTTACGGTTTGGGGGGGAAGATGCCGAAACGAATACCGCTCTGCCATGATTGAATTCTAATGCCTTTGTTTATCTAATGAACAACGCAAATGTATTTCACCATTGATTCAACATTCTATGTTTCATTCACATTTATGTTATATCTTACATTACGGAATGGGGGAAAGATGCCAAGGTGTATACTGTTCTGCCATGATTGAATCCAAACACTTTTTGGTTTCTCATTCTATGTGTTCTTTTTTTTTTTTTTTTTCGATTTGTATCTTATCTCGTTTTAGAGGCTACTTGAAAGATATTCAAGTGACTACTTTTCTGCCTTGATTCGCTATTGTATGTTATTCTGTTGGCTTGTATTGACCCTGACCTTGAATTGTTATTATTGCTATGCCTGATGCATATTTGCATGTCTATATAAGTTCATGTATTGGAAAATTTATAGAGCATTCTCTATATTAAGTATAGTTTTTAGTTATAGTATGTATTTAGTATTTAAAGATAAAGATATACACTGATTCTATATGTAAAAGTAGGTTTCTCAACTTCCCAATGAAAAAGAGACAGTTTATGGAGCATTGGACAAATGGGTAGCTTGGGAGACTGAGTTTCCATTGATTGCAACTACAAAAGCTTTATAAATTTTCAAGAAGAGGAGCCAATGGTTGCATGTTATTCAAGTATATTCAGTCTATTGTTATTCTTGCTTTGTATTTTCCAGCTTTTAAAATACATTCATTGATGCAGGGAAGCTTTATATGTTCAATAATTTTCCATTAATATATATTATATTAAAATAGCCTTGTATTATCATATTTGATTCTATAGAATACTTTTGGTTAGTATTTTAAAGGAACCTTAATGCTATTCTTTGTGAATAGATACTTTCAATCAATATTCTTTATGAAGTTTGGCACATGTAAAAATGAAGTTGCATGAGAGTTTGTGATTACAAATATTAAATCTATATTATTTATTTTTATTTTTACATGAGATTCTTATATAATACATGTCTAGCAGCATTAATAAATTAATGAAAATATGTTAAAAAATATATATATACAACATAACAATTTCATTTGTTCTTTTGTTGTATTTCAACATCTGTCTGTGAGTAAAAATATTTGAGACAATATATTCTTTAAATTACTCTTTTAAATTATTCTTTAAGTAACATATAGATTATGATATATATACTAAATTGTTTGTTTTGCTAATAATATTCTAACACATTAAATATGTATTATATTTTAAAAATAATAAAGTACGTTGTATATTATTTTTTGTAATATTATATATTATTTTTATTAATTCATATTTTAATAATTGTTATATTAAGAATATTATTAAATTATATATTATTAAATTATATTTAATAATAAATTTATTAAAATAGGATTAAATTATGTATTATTATTTTTATTAATTTATATTTAATAATATTCTTATTAAAATTTAATAACAATAATTATCCTTTTAACAAAACTTTTGTTAATGGTACTCTGGTCATTTCAGATTCTTTTCTTATGCTATTACAACTCTATTCCATTCAACCAAACACAAGAATACTATTACAGTTTTATTCCATTCCATTCAACCAAACAATTGAATTGCTATTACAGTTTTATTCTATTACAACTCTATTCCATTACAGCTCTATTCCATTACAGCTCTATTCCATTACACTGAACCAAACGTGGTCTAACTGATAACAATAATTCTAATAATTACTGTTAGGGAAATAAAAAAAAAAGAGAGAAGAAATTAGATTTGGGCTACTAATTGCATTTTTACATGAAATCAATAATTAAAAGAAAATGTAACTTTTTATTTTTAGTTTTAAATATTTTATTAAAACTTATAATTTTGTAACCGAATTTATAAAATTAAGTCCAATCATATTTTATACACCTAGCAACTAACTTGGTTGGTGTTACAAGTCAACTCGATACCAACTTAGTCAAGAAAATTATTAAAATAATCTTATAGGTTTTAAATAAATTAGGCTTAATGGTGTAAAAAAACCCTCAAAATTTTTCAAAAAAAATAAATAAATTAAGCCTCTGCTTTTTTTTTTGGCACTCAATTAAGTACTTGAACTATTAAAATACATCAAAAAGGCCCTCAAATTTTTTCAAAAAAGAAATTAAACTGTTGCTTCTTGTTCTTTTTGCACTCAATTGCCAAATTGCATCAAAAAAGCCCTTTGACCATTAAAGCTAACCACCCCTAATTTTTTCGGTTAAATTCACTACGTGTCACAACCATAGCATGACATGTGGCAAAAAATGATAAAATAAATAAAATTTATAAAATTTATTAATTTTTAATAAAATATAAGAAATATTTAATTTTTATTAAAAATTATAAAAAATTATAAAAATCGTAAAAAAGTATAAAATAAATAGAAATATAGAAAAAGATATATAAAATTTTATAAAGTCGTAAGAAAATGATAAAAAAATATAAAATTTGTAAAAGAATTATAAAATTATCATACCAAAAAAAGAATTTTATAATTATTTTTATTTTTTTATTAATTTTCGCCACATGTCACATTGTGTTGCGACATGTGGTGACTTTAATTGAAAAAGCCGGGGACCGTTAACTTTAACGGTTAACGGTTAAAATTAATGGTTAAATGACTTTTTTGATGCATTTTATAACTTTCTTAATGATTTTTATAAAATTTTACAAATTTTTATATTTTTTTTACAATTTTTATATATATTTTTAATTTTTTAAATTTAAATATTTTTATATTTTTATTAAAGTTTAATAATTTTTATAATTTTTTGTCACATGTGACGTAGTGGTTGTGTCACAGGGTGACTTTAATTGAAAAAAATTAGGGGCAATTAACTTTAACGATAAATTGTTAAAGTTTACGGGCAAAAGGCCTTTTTGATGTATTTTGACAATTGAGTGAAAAAAAAAGAGTAAGGGCTTAATTGCTTTTTTTGAAAAAAATTTAGGGTGTTTTTTTATGCATTTTGATAGATCAAGTACCCAATTGAATGAAAAAAAAAAAAAGCAAGGGTTTAATTGCTTTTTTTGAAAAAGTTTGAGGCCTTTTTTGATGTATTTTGAAAGTTTAAGTATCCAATTGAGTGCAAAAGTAAAAAGTAAGGGCTTAATTGTTTTTTTTTTTTCAAATTAAGGGCTTTTTACGCATTTAAGCCAATAAATTATTATTACAATGATACTTTCGTCTTTTTCATATTTAAAAAATCAACAAAAAATTACAAATACTAAAATTTTAACCCATGCCACCAATAATTATTAAATCTATTCTTTACCACCTCAACCAAACTTTAATTTAACATTTTTATAGATTCTAATATTGTTACACAAATTGTTTCACTTACATTATTTGTATATCTATAATCTATACTATTTATAAAGCTCTTTACTGAGTTTGTATCACCCATCAAGCGAGTCCCAACTCAGTTAAGCAAAATCACTTTAGTACCTCTTTGCATTTAAAATAAATTATATTATTTGAGGGTATTTTAATTTTTTTATTTAAAAAAATATAAAAATATGCATATAATTAGATTTGAACCCATGCCAATTGGATTAGCAAAACCTCATATATACCACCTACTCAAAGTTTTATTTTAATATTTTTATACATTTTAATTTTATTATGCATACTTTATGACATCGACCAATTCTATATATACTAATAATGTTGAGATGATGTCACAAATTAACTAGACACCAATTCAGGATTGGTGACAATATCATTAAATAATCGTGTTCATTTAGTAATCTTAATATGATGTGTTCATGTATTTAAATTTTGTTTACTTACAATTTAATCTATTTTTTATTTTAATATCGTACATATTTCATGTATTATTATTAATAATTAGTTTCAAATCATACATTTCATTATTTATTAAATGTTATTTTTAAACACAAATTTATATTCTAAATATATAGTTTTCACCCACATACGCCTGTGATAGAGTTTAAAACGAAATTGAAAAAAAAAACACAAATTTTGTTAATTGAGTTGGTGTCTCAAGGTTGCTCGACACTAACACACAATTGATGACAACACCATAATAAACAATTGTAGTACATTCAGTATTGTTAATCTAATTTATTTATGTGTTTAAATTTCATTTTACTTACAATTTAATCTAATTTTTTGATTTTAATATCATACATATTTCATGTATTATTATGATTATTTAGTTTCAGACCATATGTTTAATTATTTATTATATATTATTTTTAAACACACATTTATATTCTAAATATGTGGTTCCCACAGACATACGTGTGTGATAGAATTTCTAGTAAGATTAATAAAACCTCTAACTAAGTTTGTGTCACATGTTAACATTGTACCAACTCGGTTAGAAAATTATGAAAATATCCTTTCGTAATTAAAATAAATCATATCATTTGAGGGCATTTTAGTCTTTTCATTTTAACAAAAATCAAGAAAAATATGCATATTGTGAGATTTGAATCCATGCCAATTGGATTAGTAAAATCTTAAATTTACCACTCAACCAATGTTTTATTTTGATAATATTTTATACTTTTTTAATATGCACAATTTATTATCTTCACCAGTTGTATATCTATATACTTACTATTAATAATAGCCCAAACTGAGTTGGTGTCACGGGTTAACCAAGTACCAACTCGATTAGGAAATTATGAAAATGTCCTTCTATAATTAAAATGAGTTATATTATTCAAAGGTATTTTAATTTTTTTTTTCATTTTAACAGAAACCAAATGATGGGGTTTGAACCCACACCAATTTGATTAGTAAAACCTTAAATTTACCACTCGACCAAAACTTTATTCTAATATATTTTATACATTCTTTTTAATATGTACAATTTATTATCCCCGCCAGTTGTATACCTATATTATTAATAAAACCTTTGACTAAGTTGGTGCCATAGGTTAACTGGGTAACAACTCAGTTAGAAAATTATAAAAATGTCCTTCCGTAATAAAAATAAATCATATTATTCAAAGACACTTTAGTCTTTTCATTTACAAAAAAAAGAAAAATATGCATGTGGTCGGAGTTAAACTCGTGCTAATTAGATTAGTAAAACCTTAAATTTACTACTCAATCAAAACTCTATTTTGATTTTTTTATACAATTTTTTAAATATTCATAATTTATTATCTTCACCAGTTGTATTTTTATACTATTAATAAAACCCTTAGCTGAGTGGTGTCACAGTTTAACTAGGTACCAACTCGGTTAGGAAATTATAGAAATGTCCTTCCATAATTAAAATAAGTAATATTAATCGATGGTATTTTAGTCTATTTATTTTAACAAAAGTCAAGAAAAATATGCATATGGTGGTATTTAAACCTATGTCAATTGGAGTAGTAAAATATTAAATTTACCACTCAACCAAAACTTCATTTTTTTTCATACATTTTTTATATGCACAAATTATTATCTCCGCTAGTTGTATGTCTATATTTACTATTATTTAAGTGCTTTACTGAGTTGGTGTCACCCTCAATAGGGTCACCAACTCAGTTGTTAAATTACGAAAATGTCTTACCGTGATTAAAATAAGTTATTTTATTCGAGGTTACTTTAGTTTTTTTTCTATTTAAAAAAAGCAATCAAAATTTGCATATAGTGGAATTTAACACGAACCAATTGCATTAGTAAAAGCTTGAATTTACCATTCAACTAAAGCTTTGTTTTAATATCTTTATACAAATTCAATTGTGCACACTTTATTACGTGCATCAATTGTATATCTATATACTTACTATTTATTAAGAACTTGACTGAGTTGGTGTCACCCTCAATCGGTTTGTCACATCCTAGGTCTAGCGGATTTGGGTTAAGGCGTGGAGTCGTGAAGTTATCTATTTGACGTAGTGTAATCCGCCATGTTATAGTCTTCTGGCGAAATGAAATGTGGCGTATAGTGTAACACCCCTAACCTATATCAGTCGCCAGAATAAGGTTACGAAACATTACCGTACAAATGAAACATTAAAACATACATTTCATACATTAATACAAACATGGCATAAATCATTCATTCACACACATATCGTCCCTAAATCGAGCCCTCGAGGCCTTAGAAATACATTAGAAACAATTCGAGACTAAATTGGAAACATTTGAAAAGTTTAAGAAAAAGTTAGAAAAATTTGACTGCAAGGGTCACACGGCCGTGTGCCTCATATGGTTGAGACACACGCTCGTGTCTTAGGCCATGTAACAATGAAATAGGGGCACACGACTGTGTCCCAGCCCATGTCCTCACCCGTGTAACTCTCGAAATAGCCCCACACGCCCGTGTGACAGGCCGTGTGTTAGGCCATGTAACAGCCTGACCTGAATGCAATAAAACCTACAGGGGACACATGGCCTGTCACACACGGCTGAGTCACACGCCCGTGTCTTAGGCCGTGTGGACAAGAATTTGCCCATAACAAGCCATTTTCATGACCAAATCAAGCATATACCTAAAAACATTTTGTGCACATAGTCAAGACATTAAAACCTTACCAAAACATGCATATAATGACCAATTCATTATCCTTAAATTCATCAACCAATATTGTAACACCCCTAACCCGTATCCGTCGTTGGAACATGGTTTCGAAGCGTTACCGAAACATTCAGAACATCTATCGATTAATTCAGGCAATTTACTATTCATTCACCGAGGTAATTCATAATGTCCCTTAAATAGACCCTCGAGGCCCAATACGAGTATTAGAATCAAGTCGGGACTAAATCGGGAACTCAAGGAATTTTTCGTGAAATTCCAAAATTTTCCAAAGTGCAAGGCTCACACGCCCATGTGGTCCAAGGGACACACCCGTGTGACCCTCAGACATGCCCATGCTTCAGGCCGTGTTCAAAACTAGGTAGCTCTCTGGTTTGCACCACACGGCCATGCCACACGTCCGTGTTCTAGGCCGTATGGTTATTTAATTCAATTTGAAGTAGGTGCAGGTTTCACACGGCCAAGACACACGCCCGTGTTCAAGGCCGTGTCACCCACACGGTTGAGACACATGCCTGTGTCTTTGCCCATGTGCTCAATTCTGATCATTTTTTTTTTCTCGAATTTAAGGTGCAGGGGACACATGGCCTAACCATATGCCCGTGTTACCAGGCCGTGTGGACAAAATAAAGCTATTCTTAGCTTCATTTCTCACCCCAATTTTTGCCATAATCCTACACCACATCTTACATTCATAACCTAACAAATCCAAGCATTTTATTCAAGTTAATTCTATCATTTAACATGATATATCATCACATACAATTACTAACCATTTCAAGCATTCTAATCAAGCATATTCCATCCATCATCATCGCATATCATTTCATGCATACATGATTACAATCTTACCTTGGTTATGTCCTTATGTTAGACATAATTTGATCAACTGCTTAACATATATGTGGCTAACATAATATGACATTACAAGTATATCCAAACAATCATTACTAGCCATTCCAATGGATAGATTACAAGCATTGTTTATGCTTACATGCCAATATGGCCAACATATCCTGTACATGCCATTACAACCATAATTGAATCTAGCCAAGCTTCCAATCCAATGAGCTTCCTATTTACTCTAAAACAGGGAAAAATAAAACGGGGTAAGCATAAAATGCTTAGTAAGTTCGTATAACATGGTACTTAACTTACCATTCATCCTATTTTGAAGTAACTATGTAAGGCATATTCACTTAATTTGACCTCAAGCCCTACACACATCCTCATTGCCCTTGTTAATCGTATAATCCATGATAATATCAAGACATGTATAAGCTCAATCAACAATCAAGTTTCCATGCATATATGCTTTCTACAACATGTATTCATTAAGCATGTATATATATCATCTCTTAATATTACAAGTATAGTTTCATAGCAGTTCGTTTCGAGTTCAAATCGTTTCATGTTAGGACTTTACTCATTTTATTTGAGTATTAAGGTCAACAAGTAGTAGTACACTCAAGGTGTACAATTATATAATCAAGGATGAACACTCTCATCAAATAATTTCAATGTACAAATTATCATCTTTTCATATTTTCATACATCACTAGTCATAAATCATCATTTCCTTGTATTTCATATAATATTCTTTTTCATGTCATATTTCATATCATATATACATATCATTCCATGTCAATTTGTCTTATATTCATATTTGCCCTTATCAGAGCTTTGCCTGTTGAATTTAATCGAAATATCGATGGATACACAGGTACTACACTCGAGGTGTACAAATTAGAATCCGTCAATTCGTGTCCAATGGTACCCATAAGGTATAATTTTAGAGAGTACACTCTCGAGCCACGTATATATATATAAACAACAGGATTACCAGTCCAAGCTAAATCCTTTTTACGTCATATGCTCTAAAGAGCTTGATTTGGATTACCTGTCCGGGCTAAATCCAATCCATAACATATGCTCGAGAGCACTTATATCAGGATTACCCATCCGGGCTAAATCCAATCAGAATTGAGGTCAAAGGATTACTCATCCGAGCTAAATCCTATCCGCAACAAATTCAGGACCTCTTTCGTTTTGGGAAATTACATATCCATCGATTTTCCAATTATTCAACCGGGAATTAAACACTTTTCAAGCATTATCGGGCATTTGATTATTTCGTACCTCTGTAACATTTATGTAATTCAAGTAAAACACATTCCAAATTCATGTCAAGCATACGAGTAACATTTTATTCATTTACCATCTTATTGGGCATTTTCATTTATCGGGCTATATCGAGTAGGTGATCACTTCACATATTTATGACATTGAAAAGATTCACAAACACAACATTTAAATCAATCATAAAAAACATATACAATTTAGTTACACGAACTTACCTCGACAAAGGTTCGTGTACGTAAAATCAACTAATCCTACATTTTCCTCATTCCTCGTTTGTAACTCTGAATTTGGTCTGTTCGGATCTATACGAGTAAATTTAACATCAATTTATCATATTTTACATTCATGTGGACTAACTTTTCATCCTAGGCAAAATTACTATTTTGCCCCTAACTTTTCCATAAATTTTATTTTCGTATCTAGGCTCGGAAAATGAAACTTGTGCAAATTACTCCTTATTCCAAGCCTAACCAAATCCCCATTACAAATTTTACAGCACATGTATTCATAAAATTTTAGAAATTTTCATCAAATTTTATAACTTTTCATTTTAGTCCCTAAATCATGTTTTCATCAAAAATCACTTTGTAAAAGTTGTTTATCTATCAATAATCTTTCATTTTCTACCATAAATTTCTAATTTCTAGCATATACATCCATGACCCATTTTCATACTTTGATAACTTTTCAAATTAATCCTCCAAATAGAGAGATTAAGTTATCCCGATTCCAAAAATATCAAAATTACTAAAAAGGGGACAAGGAAACTTACCCAATTTGGCCATGAAAGTCTCTTCTCTCTCTCCTAGGGTTTCCATGTTTATTTTGGGGAAGAAAATGACATAAAATAAGATGATATCTTTTATCATCTTTTTAATTAATAAGTATTTTGCTATTTCCAATTTAGTCCTTGCCCGTTTTCTATATTTCCATGGATGAGTCACCAAGAAAAATCTACATATTTTTCTTAATGGTGTAATTACAATATAAGGACCTCTAGTTTTGAATTCCATAGCCATTTGATCCTTCTAGCTACTAGAATCTAACTTTTGCTATTTATTCGATTTAGTCCTTCTCGTAATTAAGCACTAAATCGATAAAATTTTCTTTTCAAAATTTCACACGACATTTCTAGTATACTATGGATCATATAATAAAATAAAAATAAATTTTATTTTTCAGCTCGAATTTGTGGTCTCGAGACCACTATTCTGATTTCACCGAAATTGGGCTGTTACAAATATGCCATGAAACACCCCGAACCCGGCCTGGACGTTATGGCCGAATCTGGCGGCGTCACATGATAATGCTTTAGAAAACGTAACTAAGTTAAAACCAGTTTTAGGTATCTTAGGCTATCGTCAAAACGTGTCATTTATTTATTTATTATCCAGTTTCAAGACCATATACATTCGCGAAAGCTTTTAAAAATAATTTACGTATTCATATGTATAATAAAACATTTGTTTACTTTGAAAACTCGAGTTTTCCTATTTCTAACCGTAGTACCACTACGTCATAAATTCTAAATTTAAAATAAAATACGTAAAGGCCTTCTTACATAAAAATTACCGAGATTTAATCAAACCATTATGAAAAATAAAACCATAATTAAATGTCCAGAACAGTGGTCACCGCCGAGTCCTCCACCGCACCGATCCGTCTACTGCTGGGGATTACCTAAACATATTAAACAGAGAAGGGGTGAGTTTTTGCAAACTTAGTGTGTAATCCCCACAGAAAACATGCACACACAAAAATATCAGATAACAGATATCAATTCACAATTTGGGTCTGAGCCCAATACAGAAACAATGTGGACCTTAGCCCACTTAGATACAAATTCAGATATATTTGAGGGCCTTAGCCCATTTCAGACAGAATATGCAGAAAATAGAGTCCTACCCACCAGCCTCTACACACCAACTCTGTCCAACCCAACACACCATGTAGGGATAAAATCAACCCACCTAACCCTACACACCATATTGTACCAAATGCGGCACATAATCAGAATATTTGTAGCTGAGTTGCCAGATAACAGGCTTAAAAGCCTTTCAGATACTTCCTCCGAATATCATCAATCCCACCCTGATGCAATGCAACATATATAAATGTCATGCCAATATGCAGATAATAGTTCATACATTCAGATCAGCATGCATGCTTAGTACAGAAATCAAATAGTCAGATCATTAACGTAGGGGTCTAAGCATTGCTTACCGACCCTACAGTAGGTCCATAGTCGATTTGGGCGACCCGTGTAACCTTACAGAGTTTTCCAAAAAAATGGGCTCACACGTCCATATGGCCTGCCCGTGTGGGCCCACACGGCCCAAATTAGCCTTGGCCATTTGGATCACACGGCTTGCCCAGAATCTTACACACCGTGTGGCCCACACTACCCAATTGGTCTAGCCCGTGTGTCGCACACGGCCTTCTCAGCCATCATACGGCCGTGCCACTCACACACGGCCTGGCTCGTAGGTTACACGGCCGTGTGGTGACTAACAGTCTTGCACATAGCCTACCATGCGGGCGACCACACGCCCGTGTGGCATCGAGAGAATGGTTCTTGGCTTTCATTGAAACCTTGTTTTCTGTATTTTCGGGTACACACCTAGTTCCAATTGAAGCTAAAACGACTCCCAAGCACTCCAACACCTATATTCGATCATTAGAACACCATTTTAGTCACTTAAAGCTATACTCAATTGAAAACGCATGAGATGATTGAACGCTAACTTACAAAAATGTTACCTTCAATCGAACAATCGGGGTTTCGTGTACTTAGCTCATCAATTAACGATCTCTAGCCCTCTGGTTATCTCCTAATGATCAATCAAAATCCCCATAAGCAGAGATCCATTAATCCAATTAAAACTAAAATATTGTACTTACCAAGACACAAAGAACCAAAGCGGAGGATCGCAGATACTAAATGATAAAAAGAAAATGGTTGAGATCAAGTGCAAAGGGGAAAAATTCGGCAGTAAAGGAGGAGATAGAACGGCAGAGAGAGGGAATTTTTTTGATGGAAAATTGTTTTCAAAACAAAAACAAATCCTATTAGATTTTCTCCCAACTCCCACTATCAGCATTTAACTAAAACTCAAACTCCTACACGCCACTAGCAGCAAAAATAATTCCTCCTGCTCGCACATGAATTCGAACCCCAGACCTCCAACAACTTAATACTTCGCTTAACCACCAGACCAACAGGCACATTTTGATATAATTTCCCTAACAATTAATTAAAAGCCTACTGAATAGAACTAGAGCTTAGTTCATAAAAATACCAAAATTTACCCAAGTTGAGACTTGAACTTGGGACCTCTCAGACACACCCAAATCACTCAACCACTAAAGCAGATAGGTATTTATGTCTTGAAATTACAAAAGCCGAAATTAATGGAAAACCATGGAGTTACATGCCATTTCAAGGCACCTCACAAGCAAACATCAAAGCTTACCTACACATACATACTTTGCCACTTTTCAATCATAAACATCTAGTTAAATACCATCTCAAAACATACCACATCTTAACCATATTGACACAAATTCATCACATACCGTTTTGGCCATTCAAACAAGCATAACAAGTACCCAAAATGACATAGTTGGCAAGCATCAAAAGGTACCAAATCTAAACAACGTATACATGCCATTATCATCAACTAACATTCAACTAATATCAAAACTGTTATGAAATAATGAAAGGAAAGAACAAACTAAAAGAGAAAACATCAATAATACAATAGAAGATAAACAAGAGAACTTTTTATTTCATTTATTGTGCATCTCTACAAGCCTTGTACATGCCTCTATTTATAGACCTTCTAACATAATACAATCCCTTAAGTTACAAAGAATAAATAGAGGTTTAATTACTATATAAAACCCTCACAATTCCAGTGGGGGTTGCTACAATGGAGGCTACAACTTTGAGAGTTATTGACATCTATAATAAAGTAATATTTATAACACTCCCCCTCGGGTGTCGATTAGAGAAAACTGTGCCTCATTAAAAACCTTTATTAGGAAAAATCCTATGGGATAAAAACCTAATGAAGGAAAAAGAGTACACAATCTCCTATTACAAGTTACCTCGTTAAAAGCCTTTACCAGGAAAACTCAGTGGGACAAAACCTTGGTTAAAGGAAAAGAGTACAACGTGTCTTTGACTCCCCCTAATGGCGACATCATATTATATCTTTGAGTCGACGCATTCCAATCTTGTTTCGTAGTCTTTCAAATGTTGAAGTTGGTAATGCCTTGGTAAAAAGATCTGCTAAATTATCATTAGAACGAATTTGTTGAACTTCTATGTCACCTTTCTTCTCAAGATCATGAGTGAAGAAAAATTGTGGTGAAATATATTTTGTTTCTATCACCTTTGGTATAACCACCCTTTAATTAAGTTATACATGCTGCATTATCTTCGTATAAGATAGTTGGCATATTTTCCTGTAAAGGAAAGTTACATATCTTCTGGATATGTTGGGTTAATAACCTTAGCCAAACACACTCTCGGCTTGCCTCATGCATTGCAATTATTTCAGCATGATTTGAAGAGGCATCAACTAATGTTTTCTTTGTCGAACGGCATGATATGGCAGTACCTCTATATGTAAATAAATATCCCGTTTGAGATTGACATTTATGTGGATTCGATAAATATCCAACATCAGCATAACCAACTAATAGGGATTTTGAATCATTTGAATAAAATAACCCCATATTAATGGTCCCTCTAAGATATCTAAATACATGTTTAATTTCATTCCAATGTCTACGTGTTGGAGAAGAACTAAATCTTGCTAACAAGTTTATAGCAAAAGCTACATCAGGTCTTGTGTTGTTTGCAAGATACATAAATACTCCTATGGAACTTAGATATGGTACTTCAGGACCAAGAAACTCTTCATCATTCTCACAAGGACGAAATTAATCTTTGGTCACATCTAACTATTGTACAACCATCGGGGGTACTCAATGGATGTACTTTATCCATATAAAGTTTATTTAAGATATTTTTCGTATAAGTTGATTAATGAACATGAATTCCATCTTTTAAATGCTCAATCTGCAGGCCAAGACAAAACTTTGTTTTTCTAAGACCTTTCATATCAAATTCTTTCTTTAAATAATTTATTGCATTTTGAAGCTCTTCAAGAGTTCCAATAATATTTATATCATCAACATAAATATAAATTATCACAAATTTTGATTTAGACCTTTTTATAAAAACACTAGGCAGATTGGATCATTTTTATAACCTTCTTTTAACAAATATTTACTAAGACGATTGTACCATATATGTCCAGATTGTTTTAATCTATATAAACTTTTCTTTAATCTGATTGAGCAATTTTCCTGGGAAACTCTATATCCTTCATTGATTTTAAATCCTTCTAAGATTTTCATATAAATTTCACTATCAAGTGTACCATACAAACAGGCTGTAACAACATCCATTAGGCGCATGTTAAGTTTTTCACATACTACTAGACTAATAAGGTATCTAAACGTGACTGCATCCACCACAGGAGAATATGTCTCTTCATAATCAATGCCGGGCCTTTACGAAAACCCTTGTGCTACAAGTCGTGATTTGTATGTTACGACTTCATTTTTCTCATTTCATTTTCACACAAACATCTATTTATATACTACCGGCTTTAAATATTTAGGTGTTTGGACTATAGGTCCAAAAAGCTCACGTTTAGAAAGTGAATTTAATTCTGCTTGACTTGAGTCTTTCCATTTTGGCCAATCTTTTCTATTTCTACATTCCTCATTAGATTTAGGCTCAAGATCCTCATTTTCTTTTGCTATTTCAATAGCAACATTATAAGTAAAATTGTTGTCGACAACTATATTTTTTCGGTTCCATCTTTTTCCTAAAGTAACATAACTTATTGAGATTTCTTCGTTATCACCATTTTCAGGTACCTGAACCTCTTCTAGGGTTTTTTGATTAGTTATATCTTTGGCCTCTTCTTGGGCACTTGCCTCCATAATATTATTATTTTGAATAATTGCTCCTTTCTTTTTACGAGGATTTTTCTCTATGGAACCGATTGGCCTTCCACGTTTCAGGCGTGGATACTTTCTTTTGCACTAACAATTTGCCCTATTAGGATATCAATTCATATTGGAGCATTTTCAGTTGGTATGTGAGACTTTGTATGTAACACCCCAAACCCGGCCCAGAAGTTAGGCCCGAATCTGGCGTGTCACATTGAAGTGTTTTTCGAAAACCATGTTTTCATTGAAAACCCTCCTTAATATTTGAAAACCAAAGTCTTAGTTTGTGTTCGTTTAATTCCAAAACGAGGTTCATTGAAAAGTTAATCACTTTAAAAAACGTTATTAACTTCGTTAAAAATCTCTTTTAGTTGCGGAAGCTAATTTACGGTAAAGAAGTTTAAAACGTATGTTTTTAAAAATAGTAATTCGGTTGAAAACTCGTCTACGTCTAACAGATATAAAACGTAACAAAATCCCAAATTCAAAATCAAATCCAGAGAGGCCTTATTACAGAAATTAAAACCTAAAATAGAATTTAAAACGTATATAAAGTCTAAAGCATCACAACCGCAGTCGTGTTGTCACCTCCGAGTCCCTCACAGCACCGATCCTCCTAATGCTGGGGATTACCTGCACAGTTAAAAACAAGGTGAGTTTACGAAAACTCAGTGTGTAATCCCCTTACTAGAGTAACAATCAGTATACAGAAATAGAAACCGAAATAGTCTGGGCCAAAGCCCTTTAACCGTAACAGTACAGTCCAGTTCAGAGCATACGTGGGCCAAAACCTACTACAATATCATTTGGGTCACAGCCCATAACAGAATCAATTAGGCCCAGCCCAAACCAATACAGAACAAGTGGCCCTAGGCCCAGTACAATGACAAATCTCATAAACAGATATGCAACAGTATGAGGATGCATCCCACCCTGATCCAACCAACACACCACCCATACCAATCAACACACCATGTGGATACAAAATCGACCCACCCAGCCAGCACACCAAGCTTAGCACCAGTTGCGGCACTAAGTCAACAGAACAGCTTAGCGCCATGGACAAACCGCTGACAGCCATAATAGAATGGTTATAAACCATAATCAGGATGGCACAGAGCCATAATCAGGATGGCACAAAGCTACCAGTGACTGTAATAAGTTTGGCACATAGCCGTCAACGACGGTAATATAATCAGCACACAGCCATAGCTAAATACGATTGGCACAAAGTCATAGTCAAGATGGCATAGAGCCATATTTACGTTGGCACAGAGCCATAACCAGATTACGCAGCTTTAAGCCGTCCGTCGGTCCACAGTTGTCTCATCCAACTAGTGCGACCTTAACAGATCAATACTGGTCCACAGTCGTCTCATGTGACCCATGCGGCCCTATTAGAACTTCCTCCGTGTCAATGTCCCAACCCCATGCAATATGTCGTGTATGTCATGCTCAATCATTACACGTGTATGCAAAATGGCCATGCTCAGTAACAGTCATTTAAACACATATTAAAAGCATATCAATCACACGACCACAGTCAAGTCAGTTAAAACACAGTCATACGGTCACAGTCAAATCAGTCAAATTCTTAGTCTAAGTCAGTCATTTACCCACAAGGTAAAAACAATCATTTTACCCTATAAGGTTATTTCGAAAATCTTACCCTTCAGGGGTATTTCGGTAATTCTACCCCATAAGGGTATTTCAATAATCCTACTCTACAGGGGTATTTCGATAATCCTACCCTATAGGGGTATTTCGGTAATCCTACCTTACAAGAGTGTTTCGGTAATCCTACCCTACAGGGGTATTTGGTAATTCTACCCTACAAGGGTATTTAGGTAATTTTACAAACCGAGGGTATTTTGATAATTTCACAAATTGAGGGTATTTTGATAATTTCACAAATCGAGAGTATTTCAGTAATTTCACAAATCGAGGATATTTCGGTAATTTCACAAATCGGGGGTATTTAAGTAATTTCACAATCTGAGGGTATTTCGGTAATTCTACAAATTGGGGGTATTTTAGTAATTTCATAATCTGAGGGTATTTAGATAATTTTACAAATCAGGGGTATTTCGATAATTTCACAATCCAAGGGTATTTTTGTAATTTTACAAATTGGGGGTATTTCAGTAATTTCACAATCCGAGGGTATTTTGGTAATTTTACAAATTGGGGGTATTTCGGTAATTTTATAATCTGGGGCTTAACGACCAAACAGAAGGTTGGTCCACCGTCGCCTCGAGCGACTTAAGTAACCCAAACAGACACAACGGTGTAAAAGGGCCTAAGGCCCATTACTCTACCCAAGTGGGCCCACACGCTCGTGTGGCCCAATTAGCCCAGAAATAGTCTTAGTCATACGAGTAGCACATTTCAAACCAATAGAAACCATATATCATGTATTTTATTCGTGTGGCCCTCAAGCCCACTAGGCCCACATAGCCCATTTCGGCCCAACGAGGCCTAGAACAGCCCAAGACCACGAGAGCGCTCGTGGTGGCCTCTACAGACTAACGCCCATATTCGTGGGCTCGGTTCACCACACGCATTATCGTACGCTCGTGTGGCATCATACGCCATATTTTTAGCTTTTCGCCATTTTACCGATCTACAGTCATAGCAGTGTAAACACCACATACTTTTGGCTTTTCAGCCGATCATCGAATACCGCATACAAATACACACACTCTATCGGCTTTCCTGCTGACTATCGAATATAGGGTACTGTTACACACCTTTGCTGCGAAGAAAGCAAATAATCCTTGAGCACTAAGACCTACATCGATTCCCAACACACGATTAATCACATGTTGATAGGGATACAACCAACCTTAATAGTCACATACCTTCTTAATACTTAGCCCCTAAACATTCACCACCCTTACCTTGATTGAGTGAGTGCCTCTAGTCTTCTAAGAACGCTAACTATGATAGATCACACGCATTGCCGCCAAACTTAATAGGACGATGAGAGAAAAACCTCGACGACCTTAGCACTCTAGAACTTCTTCGCTCCTCGGATTTGACTAGCCCCCAACGAGCATCATATCAAGCAAGAGAATCAAGAGCGTAATTAGAGTCCAAAAGAACAGAAGCATTCGGCTTCCAAAGAAATACTAAAAGAGATCAAATTTGAATGTGAAGGAGAAAGTATAAACACCTACCAGGAGCACTTGCAGAACCGATTAACAATACCAACAGTGGAGCATAGAAATATTCGGCCAAGGATAGAGAGAGAAGAAGGTTGAGTACCTTCGGTTTATCAAGCAGAAGAAAGAAAAGAGGGAAGAAGGAATAGAGAAGGGAAAAAGAATGAAGGCAGAGAAAGAGAGGTTGAATTTGACTCACATTAAGAAGAATATGAAACAGGGAGAAGAGAATAAAGAAAATCGAAACGAGAAAAACACAAAAAGGTCTATGGCAATATTTGGCACTATAGATAGAAGAGAGAAATTAAATCAAATCGGCATAGAAGAAAGCAATTGTCGAAAATGCACCAAATGCACTCTCTAGCCGAATTTGCCTAAACAAAACTCCCCCAATCGGCTCCAACTTCTCCCATTTCAAAATCCTTCAAAAACTCAACCAATCCCTCCACCAAATTTTCTCCTTGATTTACTCCAACTCCCCATTCAAATTCAATTCAAATTATTATGACCAATTCAACCATAGAGTTCCAGTCCAGTTCCAACACCTCCTCAGCGCAAGCAGCAAAATAAACATACAATTGCGCACGCCAAGCCTCGAACCTCAGACTCCTTGCCACACATGTAGCTCCACCACCACTACACCAACGGGTTCTTTGTGTCACATTTTACCTTCAATTAATTAAGAGGTCTAAAGGTCGAGGTCCAGGTTCCTTTAAAAGAAAAACCAAAATAAGTTGTAAGAGCCAAGACTTGAACCTAGGCTCCTTTGCAACCTTAATGATGCCACAACCAGTAGGCCACATGCTTCCTTGTGTCATTTTTTTGACACAATAATTTAAAAGGCCTACATCCAAGCATCCAGGGTTTTATCCACTTAAAACCAAAATTTTTGCTAAAGCCCAGGTTTGAACCCAGGACTTTTCCAACACTTTTAGGACCCTTAACCACTTGAGTAGACATTTAATTGTGTCATTTCCTTGCACAATTAAATACTTATGTACAACCTCCTTATTGATCCATACACAAGGCCCAATACTTCTAGGCCCAAAATTCAGGGTGTTACATTGTAATTCTCTTTAAGTCAGTAAATGAATTTGGCAGTTGATTGGCTATGTTTTGCAAATGTATGATCCTTTGAACTTTTTGTTCACATTGACTTGTGCAATGATCTAATTGAGATAATGATGATCCGTTCCATGTAATTTCTTTTACCAGTTGTATTTTCTCTCCCCCTTATGTTTGGAATGTTGTTTCATCAAAATGAAAATCGATGAATCGTGTAGTAAATAAATCTCCAGTTAATGGTTCAACATATTTAATTATAGAAGGAGATTCATAACCAACATATATTCCCAACCTCCTTTGAGGACCTATCTTTGTGCGTTGTGGTGGAGCAATTGGAACATATAATGCACATCCAAAAAGTCTAAGATGGGAAATATTTGGCTCCTGACCAAAAGCCAATTTTAATGGGGAGTACTTATTATAACTTGTTGGCCTTAAGCGCACAAGTATTACTGTATGCAAAATAGCATATCCCCAAGCTGTAACAGGGAGTTTTGTTCTCATAAGCAATGGTCGAGCTATTAGTTGAAGGTGTTTGATAAACGATTCAGCTAAACCATTTTGTGTATGAACATGATCTACAGGTTGTTCAACTTTTATCCTAGTTGAGATACAATAATCGTTAAAAGCTTGGGATGTAAACTCACCAGCATTATCAAGACGAATAGTTTTGATTGCATAATCTGGAAATTGTACTCTTAATCGAATTATTTGGGCAAGTAGTCTCGCAAACGCCATGTTGCGAGTTGATAATAAACACACATGTGACCACCTACTAGATGCATCTATTAATACCATAAAATATCTGAATGGTCCACATGGTGGATGAATGGGCCCACATATATCACCTTGAATACGTTCCAAAAATGCGGGAGATTCAATCCCAGCTTTAGCTTGTCATGGTCTAATAATCAATTTTCCTTGAGAACAAGCGACACAAGATAAATCCTTGAATTTAAGAATCTTTTGGTTCTTTAATGGGTGTCCAATTGAATTCTCGATTATTTTCTGCATCATAATAGATCCGGGATAGCTTAATCGGTCATGCCAAATAGTAAAAGTATGTGGTTCTACAAACTTCTGGTTTGTAGTAACATGTGACTCAATTGCACTAATATGTGTATAATTTAAACCTAATGAAAAAGCATGTAGCCTTTCCAAAACATATTTCTTTCCACATTCAACATTTGTAATATATATATATATTCAATATTTTTCTCATTCATAGTCTTAATATAATATCCATTAAGACGAATATCTTTAAAACTCAATAAATTTCTTTAAGACTTAGTGGAATATAAAGCATCATCAATGACAAATTTTGTACCTTTAGGTAATAATATAATAGCTCTTCCAGAGCCTTCAATAAGTTTTGATCTACCTGATATTGTATTAACATGGGTATTACTCATTGTCAAATGAGAAAAATATTTGTGTTGTAGCACTATCTACAAGACACATGTCTCCATTGATTTTGGGTCTATCGAAATTTTGTTGAATATTCATATTCTTCAAACAAAATACAGTATGAGAAACATTGCAAATATTTATTAAATATACAAATTATTCATTATGCAAGAAAATATACTTAAAACAATATAAATAATGTTAAAATAACATCAATTTTTCTAATGATTCTCAAAGAAATCTGCCACATCTAGGTGAGTTATATTATTAAGGTCATTAAAATTTATCACCATCGTAGGCATGGTCAGTTTTAGTATTATAGTGAATATCTTCATCTTTTGCCTCCATTTCATCATTTTGGGATGTAAAATTTGTCTTCATATGCTTTCCCTTCTTTTTAATGGATTCTTGATAAAGTTTCACTAAATGCTCAAACGTACGACAGTACGTGACCAATGCCCTTTCATACCACATCGGTAGCATATATTCTCAACAGTTTTTGAAGGATTATTTTGACCACTTCTTTCTTGTCTTTCATTGTTATTCTTTTTCTGGTGGTTAGAATTATCATTGTTATGACCACCATGATAACAGTTACTAATACGTCCTCGACCACGTCCCCCACTACGTCCACGACCACGACCGCGACTTCTATATTTTCTATTTTCATAATTATTGTGTATTGCTACATTCACTTCAGGGAATGGTGCAGAACCAGTGGGACGGATTCCATGATTTTTTGTTAATAGCTTATTATTTTGTTCAGCCACCAAAAGGCATGAAATCAATTCAGAATACCTTTTAAAACCTTTTTTACGGTATTGCTGCCGTAGGAGCACATTAGTAGCATGTAAGGTTGAAAATGTTTTCTCTAACAAGTTCTCAGCAGTTATATTTTCTCCACATAATTTTAGTTGAGAACTAATTTTGAAAAGTTCTGAATTGTATTCACTTACAATCTTAAAATCTTGCAACCATAAGTGCATCCAATCATAATGAGCTTTAGGGAGTATCACCATTTTCTGATGGTCAAATCGTTCTTTCAAATTTCTCCACAACTCAAGAGGGTCTTTCATAGTGAGATATTCCACTTTTAATCCTTCATGTAGATGATGACGGATGAAAATAATTGCTTTTGCCTTGTCTTGATTAGATGCTTCTTTAATAGCTAATATAGTATTTCCTAGACCTTTAGCATCTAGGAGAATTTCAGTATCTAATACCCATGACAAATAATTCTTGCCTGAGATGTCTAAGGCCGCAAATTCAAGTTTGGCAAGATTTGTTATTTCATTTATTGTGCATCTCTACAAGCCTTGTACATGCCTCTATTTATAGACCTTCTAACATAGTAATATCCCTTAAGTTACAAAGAATAAACAGAGGTTTAATTACTATATAAAACCCTCATAATTCCATTGGGGGTTGCTACAATGGAGGTTACAACTTTGAGAGTTATGGACATCCATAATAAAGTAATATTTATAACAAAATCAAGTCCACCTATACATGCCATTATAACCTTGGAAAAAACATCAAAAACTACCGATATTTATGCTGGATAGTGTGATAGATCTTTGACGAGCTTCTAAACTGATCGAGCTTCTTATTATCTATAAAACATAGGAAAGAAAACTACGTAAGCACATAATGCTTTGTAAGTTCGTAAAACATGAAACATAACTTACCATTTCATCTAAATAACATAAGTATAATGTAATCCAACCACAAGCTTGGCACAAGCCTAAGCACCATGATCAACACATGTTAGTGCATTCATACATAATTAACTTGAAGTAAACATATGGTGATTCATTTCAATATGAACATATATCATTTGTATTATTCAACCTTTCCACGAACATAAACATATTACCATATGAAAAATTACCTTTTCAGTCCTTTTCATTGCCAGTTGAACCACTTAGATATCAACGGATACTCGGGAAAGCTCACACGAAGTGTGCTTAAACATATAACCGTAACATTTCCTTTATATCATTGCTCACACGAGCTGTGGGTCCAAATGTAAGCTACATGATGCTGCTCACACAAGCTGTGGAGTATTCACAACAAACGCAGGGCCTCAGCCATCGGTAAGACATTCAAGACCAGCACTCGAAACATGAAATCCCTAATTACATGGCATTTATATCCTAATAATTCCAAAGGTTCAACCGGGACTCATTAACTCTCATAGCATGATTTTGGATATATATTGTTCAATAGCACTTTAAATACATATTAACATATAATTAAACAACATAATCATAACAATCCGTACATATGAATTTATCTCGACGATTAGAGTGTAAAAACGAAATCGATTAATCCGAGGCTTTAGCTTTTTCCTGATCTAAATCCATACGTGGTCTACCTTAATCTAAATAGACAAGTTCAATCCATTTAATACTTCTATTATTCAATTCAGTCCATATTTCATATTTTTGCAAAATACTATTTTGCCCCTAATATTTTAACTTTTTACAATTTAGTCCTTAAGCTCATAAATTGAAATTTAGACATTTTAATCCTTTTCTCATGCTAGTCAAATTCTCTAGGGACCTAAATCAATCCATACAAACCATCATTTCATAATTTTTACATGAAAATTTATGATTTTTACAAATAAGTCCCTAAATACAATTTTCATCAAAAATCACTTTACACAACTTGTTTATTTATCAAAAAAGACTCATAAGCTACCATTGAACATCAAGAATCACATAAAAGCATTCATGGTACAACCCTAATTATTAAACAGGTTTACAAATTGACCCTCAAGCTAGTTAGGTTAAGCTACAATGATCCTGGAAACATAAAAATAATTAAAAATGAAGCTTAAAAATATACCATGCATGAGCTATACATAGCCGAATCCTCAAAGCACCAAAAATGGTGTTTTTCCTTCCATATTTCAGTGGTGAAAGACAATAAAGAAGATGATACAAAGTTTTACTTAATTTTAATTTATCTTAATAATTAAAACACTTATTTAACCTTTGCTATTAACATTAAAATCACTTAATTTTATCCCCATAAATGTCCACTAGCTTTATGAATGGTATAATTACCATCTAAGTACTTTCACTTTAAAGTTTCATAGCCATTTGACCATTTTGACAAATAGAACTCCACTTTTACACTTTTTACGATTTAGTCTTTTTCACTTATTTAAGCATGCAAACATCAAAATTTCTTAACGAAAGTTTAATAAGAGCCTTCTGAAATTCCATAAAAATTAAAATAATAAAATAATAATTTACTCGTCAGATTTGTGGTCTTGAAATAACTGTTCCGATTTCACTAAAAACAAGTTGTTACATATAATAACCATTATAGAGGCAAATAAAGGTTTTATGTTTTTCTTATATTGTTACCTAAGAGAAGGGTATATCAAGTGAAGTATAAGCTGGGTGAGTTACCACCATATGCATAGTACGTCTAGTTGCCAGAGTATTGCGTTAATTGGGTTTTGTAATGTGATCTAGTTAGGAGTCAACTAGATTAACTGGTCAAATATCAATTATACAGGATTCTCATTTATGTTTCTCTTGAAACCTATAGGCCATTAAGAAGGAAAAATTATAGATTCAAGAAACACTTGTTAATTTCCAGTAAGAGAAGATTGGTTATATATGTGGGTAAGAAGGGTTTGTGAGGAAGTTTTCTTCTTCTTTCAACATTACTTTCTATTCTTTTTTCTTAAATTTAAATGTTATCTTTTCTCTTTGAGCTGGAAGCTACGATTCTTGACTTAATTTGTGGTTGTTCCATCTCCTAGTAAGTATTGTAGCTTTATATATTAAGTTTTTGAAGGAGTAAATATGTTAAGGATAAGGTCTTACATGGGGGTTATCTATGACTTAAATGTTAACAATTTGTGTGTAAATGGGTTTTAATGTTGAATCTGTATTCTTTGAGTAGTAGCTATTGCTGGGTCGAGATGGATGTCCGAGTCTAGAGTTTCGAGCTACAATTTAGGTGAGTATCAGGTGAGTCTCTATTATGACTCCTAAATGTTAATTGTTTAAGTAAATACACACATATAATGATAAAACCTCAGATAATGGGCAAGTTTGTGAAGTATAGTAAAGATTTTATGTGTAAAATGAAGTTATGTATGAAGTATTGTATGAATAAAAAGTGACTGGTAAGTATGCATGTAAGGTCTGATATAAGGAATGCATGAATCGATCAGTTATGCGTGAACAAATCTGGGTAAGTAAATTCTGGATAAAACGTCCCTTGTGATGCCTCTGGTTGGGTAGTTATATTTCTAATTAGACTTGCAGATCATGATAAAAAAATAAGTATAAGACCATGTGGTTGAGACCTATGGTAATATATGATATGAAACACTCATGGTGTAGTATCCAGCAAGATAAAAACTAGACTAACATATCATGACATGAGAATGTGTAAGTCTATGTGGCTGAGACGTATGACAGGATATGATTGTATGAATGTTCATAGTGATGCCTTCAGTAATGTATAGATCGAACTGATAGACTACAACATGAAGTTATGTATAAGACCATGAGGAAGAAACTCATGACACCTTCTGTGAAAGTTCGCTAGGACAATAAACATGTGATTTTGTATGTTTGACTGTGTGGCATGATCTATATGATTGTGTGAGGTTAAATGATAGATTTGTCAGTTTGGTTGTTAAATAGGAGTATTTTGTAAAGTAATTTTAGTTAGTTTTGAATTTAGGGACTAAATTGATAAAATATTAAACTTAACGAGAAAATTTTGTAAAATTTAGTTACTTATGGACTGATATGGGACTATATTGAATTTGACACTAAGATTTTTGGTTTAATTGTGAAAAATATGTAAGTTTTGGTTTTAGGGACTAAATTGAATAAAAGGTAAAAGTTTAGGGTAATCATGTAAAATATTACTTAAGGATCATGTGCATGTATTTTCACATTATAAGGTAATTGAAGTTGATAATTGAATTAAATTATATTATAGATCAAGAAACGAATTAAACGGTAGACAAATGTGAAAAAAAATTGCTGAGTAGTCCTTGGTGTCGTGTTTGCTGCTCTTTGATTTAGGTAAGTTCATATAGTGTATAAATTGATTTAATTATTGCCTTTTTGATTTAATATGTATATGTATAATCATGATTGAATTTCTTTGTGCAATAATCTTAAATATTGGCTGCATCAAATTGTAAGGAATAATATAATTGGTGTTGGTGATTGGAAAAGGAAATGAATATAATTGTGTTCATGCTAATATGTTGATGTTTGAATGACTGGAAGTTATGGATATAAAATGAGGCCCGCATGATCGTAGTGAATGACTAGGATATGAATGACATGACATTAGGGTTATTACCATTTCGGGTGCTAGTCTTAGATGTTTTACCGATGGCTAAGGTCTTGCATTTGTTGTGGATTCTTCAGAGCTCATGTGAGCATCATTGTGTAATGTTATCAACCTGACCCACATCTCGTGTGAGTAGACCCATTTTTACAGCTCATGTGAACATTATATTCATAGCTTGTGTGAGCATTTCTATCCTGAGTTTTCAATGTTATTTTGCTATAGTTTATTGGGTAAAAATAGGACATATGGAATAGAAATGATAGTATAATTTGTTATAAGTGAATGGTGATATATGTACCAAGTATGTTCACTTGAATATGATTCATAAGTGTGGAAATGTTTTATGTTTATATTGTGAAGGAACTAACCTTGTTGGTTTTGTGATTTGCATAGGCCATCAAAGAATACCATGTTTCTTAATTGTATAAATTTTATGTTTAATGCTTAAGTTATGTTAGACTTAGCTAAGTTATGTTACATTTCGTAAGAACTTAAGGATTGTGTTGCTTATGTTTGCTTTGTTTGATTTCTTGTAGATCATTAGAAGTTTTACAGTCGGTTGGAATTAAGTCTGAGCTCACACTATCTATTCAACGACCCAGTAGACATTTTTTTATCATTTTGGGATAGGTTATAAGTGGCATGTAATGTTAAGTTTATAGGTATGTGTTATATTTTGATATGAATTGGCAAATATGTTTTGGTCATATGGTGAACTTTAATTAATGTTGTATTGGTATTTGATGGTGATTATGTGGGAATGTTTAGATATGTGAATTGTTGTAATGCCCCAAATTTTCTCAATTTTGACTTTTGTAAAATTGTTACAAAAATATCTGTCTATTTCAGTGGTTATGTGTTCTGGGAGTGTTTAAGAAGTCTTGCGTTCAAGCCTTGACTTGAACATAATTTTATGTTTCTAAATGATTAAAGCCTTACTTTTGTCCAGTAGGCTTAAGTTTTAGTGTTAGTAAGTTTATGTTAGAATGGGCCTACTGGTCTGGTGGTTAAGAGGAGTGTTGGGATGGAAAAGGTCTTGTGTTCAAGTTACGACATGAGCATTATTTTACTATTAGGGCCGTGTAGGAGTTTGAAGTGTAGTGAAAAGCTGAGAATTAGAGTTGTAGTGGGAAGTGAGGGAGAAAACATGGTACTTGGGTGGTTATCGTAATACCCAGTCTTCTCCATTTGAATCTTCCTTTCTTTTTGGCAAGTTCGATCAAAATTCCTATTTTGTGTGCCGATTTCTTCATTTTCACCCCACCGTTGGCTGTCGAATTCTTTTGTTGCCCCACCTCTTCGTGTTTGATTCCATTTTCTTTTCCATCTCTTCCACTCTACGCGAGCGCACGGTCGATAAGTTATGCTTTTGATTAAGTTTATCTGTTCCTCTCAAATAGTTACTAAGAGGAATGTTTTTATGTTTAAGAGTGCTATAAGTGGTTGTGGTTCCCAAACTGTGCCGACTAAGTATGTGTTTGTCGGTGTCCGCTCAAAGGTAAGGGTTTCGTTGAGATTTAGGTTTTATTTGTTGATAATAACTCGTTTTAAGTGATTTATTTTTGGCTCAGGATTATCGATCTTGGGTTCTGGAGTGCTCGGGAATTGTTTTAGCTTTAATTGAAACCAGGTGTGTACCCAAATCGCAAGAAAACACGTTTTCGAAAAAAGCTGAAAACTTTTCTGTCTATGCCACATGGCCGTGTAGTAGGCCATGTGTAAGGCTGTGAGCCACAACACGGCCGTGTGATCGACGAGCTAGGCCGTGCGCAGGCGATACGGCCGTGTGATGGCCGGACGAGGCCGTGCGAGACATAGACTCGACCAATTGGGCCGTGTGGGCCCACATGGGTGAACCACATGGGCTTGTGGGGTTCTGGGCCAGGCCGTGTGATCCATACGGCCAAGGCCAAGTTGGGTCGTGTGGGCCATACGGGCTTGTGGGCCATACGGGCAGGCCACATAGACGTCTGAGCCCATTTTTCTGAAAAGTTCTGTAAGGTTGCACGAGTCGCCCAAGGTGACTGTGGACCTACTGTAGGGTCGGTAAGTATTACTTAGACCCCTATAGGAGTGATCTGTATATCTGATTTTTGTACCAAGCTTGAATTATGATATCTGAATGTATGTACTTTTAATTACATAATAGCATGACATCCTTTGTATGTTGCATTGTATTGGGATGGGTTGATGATATATGGAGGAAGTATCTGAAAGGCTCTTACGCCTGTTATCTGGCAGCTCAGCTGCAAACTTCTGATTATGTTCCGCATTTCGGTACAGCATGGTGTATAGGGTTGGGTGGGTTGATTTTATCCCCACGTGGTGTGTAGGGTCAGATGGAGTTGGTGTGTAGAGGCTGGTGGGTAGGATTTTGAGATTCTGTTCTTTTTTGTATATTCTATATCTGAGTGGGCTAAGGCCCACACCGATTCTGTAATGGGCACGGGCCCGAACTATAAATGCATGACTGTTTCCTGATATTGTGCTGGGTGCATGATTTCTGTGGGGAGTACACACTGAGTATGTTATAAATCACCCTTTTCTGTTTAATCTGTCCAGGTAATCCCCAACTTTAAACGGATCGGTGCAGCAGAGGACTCGACGGTGTCCACTGCTTTGGCATCATGATTTTTATACTTGTTTTATGGTTTTGATGATATTTGGAAAAGTTTTATGTAAATATGGTCTTTACATATTTTGTTTAAATTTGGGATTTGCAATGTTTATGGTTTTACCGTTAGTAGTAGAAAAGCTCGGGTTTTCAAAATAAACAAATGTTTTACCAAAACACCATGATTATGCAAACTGATTTAAATGCTTTCGCGAAATACAAATATTTTGGAAAATGGACAATATTTTGGAAGTGGATAATGATTGAAACAAACGACACGTTTTGGAAGTAGCATAAGATTTCGAAAAATGGCCTTATCGTAAGTATGTTTTCTAAGTCACTATCACGTGACATCGCCAGATTCGGCCATAACGTCTGGGTCGGGTTTGGGGTGTTACATTTAGTGGTATTAGAGCCAGGTTACAAAAATTGACTGTGTATTGGGTTTTAAAGGTTGGTTTTAAAACGATTTTTAAGTGCTTTGAAAAGTTTTTGGACTGAGTATATAGTAGACCGAGTCTCCGGCGTCGATCCTGTAAGTGTTCTAAAATCCTATTTAAATTTGTCTGAAAATACTACTAGCATCTTTGAAACAGCCAATAGGTAGTATACTGTACTGAAAACACTCTAGGTAGTGTAAACAGAAAACCGTAGTGAGATTGTGATTCGTGATAACAGATTCTGAACTTTTGATAATGTCTGCATAAAATATCTGAACTATAAACTAATGCATAAAACTATTAATACAGATAAACTCTGAATTTACGATGAGCGTACGAGGTATCTACGGACGGGGTACTAGAGGCCGTGGTAGATGCCGTAGAGGGGCTCGAGCTGGGTCCCCATCATCTGGAAATTTACCTAATCTGGATACGAGCAAAACACCAATCTCACCTGCTACACAGACTGGGTCTCATGATCGTGCAACTGGGGACGACGCACTATCCCAAACCATGTTACGAATTCTAGAAAGGGTCGTCGGGTCTAACATTGAATTTAGGGGCCGTGGGTCGGTTATAAAATGACTCCGGTCCAATGGGGCTGAATTATTCAGAGGCCTAACGTGGCCAAATATTGGATGGAGCCACGAAAAGAATCATGGACGACCTGGATTTTACAACCGAGCAGAAGCTTAAGGGGGCTATTTCTCTGATTTGCAATGAAGCTTACCAGTGGTGGCTGATGGTTAAGGAGGGCACTCAGCCCGATCGACTGACTTGGAATTACTTTAAGACGGCCTTCCAGAGTAAGTATGCGGGAGCCAGCTACATCGATGCTAGGAGTCATGCATTTTTTTAATCTCACACAAGGGGACCGCTCAGTGGCAAGTATGAGGTTGAGTTCCTGAGATTGAGCCGTTATGCCTGGGGCATAGTGGTGACCGAGTATGAGATGTGTGTCCGCTTCGAGGATAGACTCAGGGACAGTTTGCAAGTTCTGATAGCTCCGTAGAGGGAGCGTGATTTTTTTGCTTTGGCTGAGAAGGCGAAGATCGCTGAGGAGGTTAAGCACGCTGAGCGCCGAAACCGAGAAAGAGGAAAGAATAAGGGGGAATCGGAGCCCTCGAGTTCTTTGATGAGGCCTGAGAAAAAGGCCAAATCTGATGGGCTAGTGAGAGTTGGGCCTCCTTTTGCACCTACTAGGGTGGCGCTTTGCGGGCACTGTGGTAGACGCCATCCAGGCGAATGTTGGAGGACTACTGGGGCTTGTTTAAGATGTGGCTCTATTGAGCATCGTGTCAGAGATTGTCAACTGAGAACCGATCAGATACAAGCTATGGGTACCGTTATTGCGCAGCCACCGAGAGTAGTTTAGCAGCCACTTAGAGGCCGAGGTCAGGCCAGGGGTAGTAACGGCATGGGCCGAGGGTAGAGAGCACCGGGCAGAGGTGCTGGACTAATTGAGCCGAGGCAACTGGCACTGGTTTATGCTGCCCGTCGCTGTAAGGACCGTGATGCCCCAGACGTCATCATGGGTACGTTTCTAATTTATAATGTACCTTATTTGGCATTGATAGACATAGGATCTACGCACTCTTACGTAGCTAGTATTGTGTCTGAAACTCTAAGGATTCCGGTTGAGAGTACTTCTGGTGAGGTAACTGTCATGAGTCTGTTGGGGTAGTCTATTCGAATAGGTAAGTTGTTTAGAGACGTCCCGTTAGAGGTTCAAGGGACAATATTTCTAGCTGATCTGAAAGAGATAACAAGAATGAAGATTAAGTTTACTTTTGTATCGGCAAAATGTACTAATCTGTATGATTAAGTGATACAGGTACTATAATTATAATACAAGTATGAAATTGTTATTACATGTGATGAGTAAGGATAAGTATGAGTAAGTAAGCCAAGCACTTGAGACTTATGTTGTCATTATTTCATGATAGATGAATTTTATTTAGCAAATATATTGCTATATGAGTTTCATGCAAACTTACTAAGCTATATGCTTACTTCTTTCATTTATTTCTTACTTGTAGTTTTGCCAAACTAGTTCGGGGATCATAGATGTCGGAGCTCGGATCACACTATCAATCATTATTTTGGTATAGCCAAGTTGTTATATTAAGTATGGCATGTATAGGAATCATTTCATTTTGAGTTAAGTCTTAAGAGGATTCAAACTGTTGGCTATTAAAGTTATTATTCTTTTGTATATGGTTAAAGAGATTAGCCAATATTTACTAAGTTTATACATCAATGTTGATGAGTTATGCATTGTTATTCATGTTTTTTGATGAAGTATTTGAATATTTGGATTGGGTATATGAATGATCTTGATCTCAGGGTGGCAATTGGCTTAGAAAATAGCCTTTAAGTGTCCACACGGGTAGACACACGGGCGTGTGTCTAGGCTGTGTGTGACATACGGTCAACCCACATGGGTGTGTTAAAAGGCTGTGTGTCCCCTGCGAGTTAGTGTTTTAAGTCAGTGTCGGCCATGGGCTAGCCACATGGTCGTGTGCCTAGGCCGTGTGCTCCTTAATGGATTGCTAACATCATAAATAGAATACCTTTAATTTTTCACACAAGGAAGAACACGGGCGTGTCTAGGCCGTGTGAAGGACACGGGCTATTGACACGGGCGTGTGTCTGGTCGTGTGAAAACCTCTGTAGGTTCAAAAATAAAATAAATTATACACGGGCTAGGGACATTGGCGTGTGAGATCACACGGCCTGCCCACACGGGAGTGTGACCTCCTGTTTAGAAAAAAAATTTCAAAGAGGGTAAAAGTTTCCGGTTGAACTCCGAAACCATTGGGATGTATGTTTATGGTCTCGTAGGCCCATGAGATGAATTTTATGACTAAGAAAAGAAAGTTTTTAAATCGAAACGAAATTTATAGCCGGTAAATACATGTTTAAGCAAGGTCAAGGATAGTAATGCCTCGTATCCGGTCCCGGCGTCGGACATGGGTAAGGGATGTTGTAGGTTCTCCTTGATCGCAGCACCATTGACCAAGCTTTTACGGAAGGGAGTTCCCTTTTTCTGGACTGATAAGCAACAAGAGAGCTTCGAGAAGCTCAAATATGTTTTGACGTAGGCTCCGGTTTTGATACACAGCTTGAATCTAATGATTTCATTGTATACAGTGATGTGTAGCATGTGGGTCTGGGTTGCGTACTGACGCAGGATGGTAAGATGGTAGCATCACGTCAGCTCAAGATGTATGAGACTAACAACTCGACGCATGATTTGGAACTGGCTGCTGTGGTCTTCATTCTAATGATTTGGAGGCACTACCTATTCAGTGAGAAGTGTACTATCTACACTGATAATAAAAGCCTCAAATACCTCCTCACTCAGAAGGAGTTAAATCTTAGGCAGCGTAGATGGGTTGAACTGCTTAAGGATTATGACTGCACCATTGAGTACCATCCTGGTAAGGCCAATGTGGTGACAGATGCTTTGAGCCGTAGGGCTATAACCGATCTGAGAGTGATGTTTGCTCGACTCAGTTTATTTAACGATAGGAGTCTGTTAGCAGAACTTCAGGTTAAGCCTACATGGATTGATCAGATTAGAAGTAACCAGATGGGAGCTAAGTCTCTGGAGTTGCGTTTTCGTCAGGTTGAGACTGGTGATGTAACAGCCCGATTTTGACCTTAATCAGAACGGTGGTTTTCGGACCACGAATTCGAGTTACAAAAATATTTTAATAATATTTTCTATGCTCATTATGTGTGAATTGGTGTGTGTGAAAAGTTCGTATTAAAATTTGATCGTTTTGGTGCTTAATTGTGAAAAAGGGCTTAATCGCATAAAAAGAAAATTCGGTGGTTAAATGTGTAAGTACTGAATTGATGATGTCTTTATAAATTGGAGGTTTAGAGTTGCAAATTGATCATAAAATGGAGATAGTGGATGGTCATGATTATGCATGTAATAGTGAATTGAAATTTTATTATATTTTATGTTTTATGTTATATTTTAATATATGTTAAATATAATAAAAGTAAAAAAAAAAGATAGTGGAGTGTTCATCTTCTTGGTGCCAAAAATAATAAAGAAAAAGAGAGGAAGAAAGCTTAGAAACATTTGGCCCTTTGCAAGCTCAATAGATCAAGAACAAAAAGAATCAGGATTGGATCGGGGAAAAGCGAAGTTGAACGAATAGCCAGGAAAACCTAAGCCATCGATTTTCGAGGTAAGTTTTTAAGCAATTGGGTTGAATTGAATTATTATCTATAATGAAGTACATAAATTAAATAAAGGTAATATGTACAATATGTCAATGCCGAATGTATTATTGGTTGGAAGATGAATTTAGTTGAATGTGAAGTATAAAATATATGCTCATGACATGGCTAAGTGAGATATTGATGTCAAGAAATGAATATAGTTGAAAATGATGAATTTTTATTATTAATATTTAGCCAAATGTGAAGGATATAGAAAAGAATAAATTAATTTTTTATACATATATATATATATATATATATATGGGATTGGGATTCAAATTTATATATATGTGTGTTTATTTAGACAAGTATCAAGACTAAGAAATGTGCTAAGTGAGTGAATTTGAATACCGAGCACTGTGTGTGCGAAATCGGTCACGTGGCACTAACTGAGCAAATTTTAACATCCGAGTACTAAGTGTACGAAATCGGACAGTAAGCACTAAATGTGCGAATTTAATTTTCCGAGTACTAAGTGTACAAAATCAGATAATAAGCACTAAGTGTGCGAAATCGGACAAAGAATTTTAATTGCATGAATTGAACTTTAAAACACGTTTGGTACAAAAAGGAATTTCGGTCGAAGAGTATGGAAGGTGTGAGTGTAAACACCAATGTAATGGTTGAAATCGGTAAGTTTTCGATACTATATGAGTTTATTATTTGAATGGTAAGTGTAAATCTCATAGTAATGTATGTATGTTCAGATTTTGGAACTATGAAAGATGATAGGTTAATATTCTTTTGTATTCAAGTTATGAATGAATTTAAGACTTATGAGAAGTCAATTTTTTTTAAATGCTTGGGATATTCGATTTATGAGTTAATAGTGTTTAAATTACTATTACAATGTATTTTGTCTTTGTTATGTAATTGCTTATAACTTACTAAGCTATGTTAGCTTACAGTGTGTGTTTATTTGATTATTTTATAGATTTTGAAGTCTACTACGAGTTCGAGGATCATCGTCGAAGTCTATCACACTATCGACTCATTTTGGTATATTATAAACTGAATTTTTGAAACTATGAACATATATGACATGTATAGGCTAGTAATATTATGTTTGGTTTTGAAGTTGAATATATTTGTATAAACCATGTGAAAATGGCTTGTCCATCTTGTTAATCTTGGAATTTATATTTTGGCTTGATGATTATGTTTGATTGTGGTTTTGGTTGATTTGGTTTTGGTATATATAAGTATGGCTAATGTATAGAGTTTAAGTGAAATGGAGTAAAGATGTTATAAACTTGTTAACCATGTTTTGCAATGAAACAATTTTTGGTTAGCAGCAGTGACGTGATTTTGAAAAACCACCAAAAATAGGAGAAATGGAATTAGAAAACAATTATTGTGTCTATTTTTATATAAAAAAACAGAGTAGGCAAAGGAATTTTATATTATGAGATATTTAAATTTTAGTGAGACTAGTTCTGAAAGACTTCGTGATCCCCTGTTCTATCTTGGAAAAATTATTCAAAATTGTAAAAAAATAATCATGGAGCATAGTTTATATTATTAGAATCCTTAATGAGTCTATTTTTTATGGAATAAACGAGAACATTAATTGAATTCTGTACAATGAGATAACTTAGTTTTTGTAAAGATAGGTCAGAACCATCAAACAGTGAAACATGGGAAACTTTAATGAATAAACTGTACTAATTGGACACAAGAAAAATTCTGGAAAAATTATAGTAAGAAGATATATGAGTCTAGTTTCAAGGAAAATTTGCGGATCTAAATTTTTAGTTTCGTAACTCGAGTTATAGTTAATTTAGTCAACATGATGCAGATGGACAATTTCAATTTTTTTGCCTCGAATTAGTAGTTAAGTTTAGTAATACTTCGAGCTCGACTCCGGCAACGGTCTTGGGTAAGGGGTGTTACAGATGATGCTATTGATTTTGGGATTAACAGTGATGGGGTTTTTGCAGTTGGATTTGTGTACCGAGTGATGAGGAGTTGCGTCAGTCGATTCTAAGGGAGGCGCATAGTAGTCCCTATGCTATGCATCCCAGCTAGAACAAGATGTATCGAGATCTCCGAGAATTGTACTAGTGGCCAGGGTTGAAGCGTGAGGTTACTAACTTCGTTAATCACTGTTTGACTTGTCAGCAGGTTAAGGCTGAGCATCAGTTGCCTTCGGAGTTGCTGCAGCAGGTAAAGATATCGATGTGGAAATGGGAACGGGTAACGATGGACTTCGTTAGTGGGTTGCCTTTAACACCCACTAAAAAGGTTTCTGTCTGGGTCATCGTGGATCGATTGACCAAGTTTGCGCATTTCATTCCGGTCAACACGGACTTTTCTGTAACAGTCAGATTTACACCCTAGTCTGAATGGTGGTTTCGGGACCACAAATCTGAGTCCATATAATATTTTAATATTATTTTCTGTGTCTTTGATAAGTGATTAAGCATGTGGTAAAGTTTCGTAAGTTTATTTGTCCATCTGTGTGTTTAATTTGACAAAAAGATGGAATTGCATTAAATGTGAAAGTTGCTTGCTATTTCTTAAAGTATTAATGTGTTGTGGCTTTGTTAAGGTGGAGGCCTTATGTTGTTAGTATACCAAATTATAGATAGTGGATGGATAAAAGTCTTAAATGCCCATATTGTATAATTGTTGTAATTATATGAATGAAGGCTATTTTGGTAATTGAATTATTAACATTAGATTAATGAAACAAAGGATGAGTGTTCATCTTTTATTTCTCTTCTTTTGACCGAAAAACACAAAGAAAAAGAAGCTTTGAAGCCTAGCATATTCGGCTACTTACAAGCCAAATTCAAGGTAAGTTTTTAGTCGATTTTCGATAATTTCTACGTTTTTGCAATCGTTGCTTTGAGAGCTACAAAACCCATGTATTAATTTTGTGTATTGATGATGCTTGTAAGATACGCCATTGATGATATGTTGAGCTTTGTGTTGATTTATGGTGTTAAATGTAAGATTTGAGCTAGGTGAAAATGTTTTGTTCTTGAAGTTTTGATGAATTTAGCTAAATAGGGCTAAATTGTGAAAATAGCAATTTGAGGGACTAAATTGAAAATTTGATGGAAAATATGGGCTTGTATGATATATATGTACATTCAGCTAAGCATGAGTGTGGGTTGATTTTGTGAATTTGATGTTTTGAGAAAAATAGACTAAATTGATAAATTGTGCAAATGTGAGGGTTAATTTGTAAGTAGCCCTAAATGTGTGTCTTTGGATTGAATTGAATGAATTAGTGAATAAAAGGGTTAATTCTGAATATGTTTAGATCAAGAACCAAGAAAACGGACTTAGATCGCGGGAAAGCGAAATTAACTGAGTAGCCTTTTCCATTACGATAGATCGAATCGGAGGTAAGTCACTATGCAAATAAACGTACTTGTATGAATTTGTAAATGCTCATATGACTAATAATGATAATGAATGTTTATGAGATGTTGTGCATATAAATTACGAGATAAGGTCGATATAGCGACAATGTCCGAGAAGTCCTATTCGAACCTAGGAATAGATAGGATTAGCTATGTCATGACATAGGAATCTGTTCTGTTTTTATCATGTAAGACCACATCTGGGACGATGGCGTTGATTTGAGATTTCGTGTAAGACCTCATCTGAGACGTTGGCATCGATATGAGCTTTACGTGTAAGACCACGTCTGGGATGTTGGCATCGATATGAGCTTTACGTGTAAGACCATGTCTGGGACATCGACATCGTATTGATTTGTGTAAGACCCGGTCTAGGACAGTGGCATCGGTATCTGAGTGCATGTAAGACCTCGTTTGGGATGTTGGCATTGTACGACTATTCCGAGATTCCTGAGTATCCTACTAGATTCCTAGCGGTTCAACAGGCAAGTTTGTGATATGAATTGCTAATCCGAGCGATGATCAATTAAGTGAATGATTATCCGTTTCAGGTACGTTTTGTATATACACTGAGTGTGTATAAAAAGGTAAGGACCTAAGTAAGTTGATTTAAAGAAATGTACAATTGATTATGAGAATGTGAATAAGATACAAGAATAGTTATGTAAGAGTTATGTATATACATGTGATTCTTGAATTGATGAATGTGACAAATATGACCAAGGTTATGGTTTAATGCATTTATAAGAGAAATACACCATGAATATGAATTGTGCCAATGGTTATATATGCTTAAATGGTTTACATGTTAAGTTTATTTGTATCTGACTTCCTAAGCTTTTAGAAAGCTTACTTTGTGTGTGTGTTTTCTCTGTTTTATAGGTCGTCAAAGCTACTGAAGGCTCGGGACCGTTAAGGATCATCATCAGACTAATAAACTCATTTTGGTACACTTTGGAAATGTATAAAGCAAGATATGGCATGTATAGGCTAGAATTTTGGTATATGTTGTTATATGAACTTAGCCATGGGATTTGGCTAGAGATGAGTTGAGATTATGAATTATGATCATGATATTTGAATAATGTTTTGGCATGGTTAGTTGATTCATGAAATGGTCAAGCTTTTGAGTTAAGCAAATGAATGTATTATACTTATGATATACGTTTTGGTCTTGGAAGTTGACATTGTTGAAATGGTTATTGAATGTATAGATTGGATGGTTAATTGGTATGTTCTTGCTTGACATATGGGTATGCAATGAGTTGGTTGACATTGCTTGTAGGTATGACCCAAATGGGTGGAATTTTGGCCTTGTAAAGGGCCTATAATGTCACACGGTTGTGGCACACGGGCGTGCTTGGTGGCCGTGGAAATATAGTTAGGATAGACCACGGGGAGGATACAAGGGTGTGTCTAATACCTGTGGGAGGCACAAGGCCAGCCCACACGGGCGTGTAACCCCTGAAACCTAGAAAATTTTTAATTTTCTATGAAATCTTGTATGTGTTTTGGTTTAGTCCCGACCCGAATTTATAAGCATACTTATGGTCTCGTTGACCGTATTAAAGGACATTATGTTTTAGATTGATGGTTGAATGTATGATTTTTTGTAAGTGTTTTCTGATCTGTCCGGTAATGCTTCTAACCCTACTCCAGCGACGGACACGGGATAGGGGTGTGACATTTGGTTGGTATCAGAGCTACGGTTTAGCTGATTCTCAGACTAACGTAGCATGTCAAAGTCTAGCTATACATGCCATATATCTGAATTGTGATAGTGTGATAAATCCTGACGTGTAAAATGTGATTTTTGTATAGCAATGGATCCCGAAAGAGACGTAGCTGACGACGTAGAGAGTAATGTGCCTACTCCCGCACAAGGGACAGCACCCTCCGATTTGAGACCGGCTACGAGCGGTCATGAGGGAGAAGCTAAACAAGCTTTCTTCCAGATGATGGGTGTGTGGTTCACTCAATTTGTAAAGAATAACCCGACTGTTTCATAACCCCCGCCCTCGATTAATCCCCCTCAAGCATCCGATATACCTCTTACTGCAAATCTGAATCCGTGGAATAAGCCTCCGGTTGACAAGATCTGTAAGTATGGGGCCGAAGAGTTCCAAGCTACCAGTGATGATGATGCTGAAAAAGCTGAGTTCTGGTTAGAGAATACGATCCCTATAGGAGTGATCTGTCTGTCTGATTTTTTTTTATCAAGCATGAATTATGATATCTTAATGTATGTACTTTTAATTGCATAATAGCATGACATCCTTTGTATGTTGCATTGTATCGAGGTGGGTTGATGATATATGGAGGAAGTATCTGAAAGGCTCTTATGCCTGTTATCTGGCAGCTCAGCTGTAAACTTCTGATTATGTGCCGCATTTAGGTACATCATGGTGTGTAGGGTTAGGTTGGTTAATTTTATCCCCACATGGTGTGTAGGGTCAGACGGAGTTGGTGTGTAGAGGCTGGTGGGTAGGATTCTGTTCTGTTCTGTTCTGTATATTCTGGATCTGAGTGGGCTAAGGCCCACACCGATTCTTAATGGGCACAAACCCGAACTATAAATACATGACTGTTTCCTGATATTATGCTGGGTGCATGATTTCTGTGGGGAGTACACATTGAGTTTGCGACAACTCACCCTTTTCTGTTTAATCTGTGCAGGTAATCCCCAGCTTTAAACGGATCGGTGTAGCGGAGGACTCGACGGTGAGCACTGCTTCAGCCTCATGGTTTTTATACTTGTTTTATGGTTTTGATAATATCTGGGAATGTTTTATGTAAATATGGCCTTTATGTATTTTGTTTAAATTTGGGATTTGCAACATTTATGGTTTTACCGTTAGCAGTAGGAAAGCTCGGGTTTTCAAAATAAACAAATGTTTTTCTAAAATACCACGATTACACAAACTGATTTAAATGGTTTCGCGAAATACAAATATTTTGGAAAATGGACAATATTTTGGAAGTGGATAATGATTGGAACAAACGACATGTTTTGGAAGTAGCATAAGATAACGAAAAATGGCCTTATTGTAAGTATGCTTTCTAAGGCACTATCACGTGACATCACCAGATTCTGCCATAACGTTTGGGCTGGGTTTGGGGTGTTACAATTGTGGTATGGATGATAATGAATGTGTGATTGTAAATGGTTAAGTTGAGGTGCCAATTGTGTGGTTGGGCACTTAGGTTGGATGATTCAAGTTGTGTTTTGACATATTTTTGATGTGTTTGAATAGGTTGAAAGATGGTTCAATGCTTTCTTGTGTGTTAAGGGAGCTTATGGCCGTGTCGGTACACATGGTCATGTTCCATACACGGGCATATGGCACGACTATGTGGTCTATTTGATTTAGGTAGTATTTGGGGAGACACAACTACAGTTTGTTACACGGCTTGACGACACAACCGTGTGACTTAATATTACACGATAACATCCTGTTACATGGTTTAACAACATGAACATGTCACTTAGCTCTACACGACCTCAACCTGTCACACGGCCGTGTGACCCTTATTTACTAATTTTTTTGTACTTTTTGTATAGTTTACAATTAAGTCCTCGCATGTTTTCGGGTTGGTTTAAAGGCTTTCGCAAGCCAGTTTGAGACTTGGATTGAGTATGAATGCTACGAAACTTGATTGTATGAGGTGTTGACATGAAATCTTGTATGTTTAAGTTTATATACGAATGTTATATGTTTTGTTTTCTAGAGTAGTAGCCTATAGCTCGGGTCCGACGATTGGGTTGGGTTAGGGTTGTTGCAATGTTTCCAATGTAGTCATGGTGCCCAAGCCCGGAAATAGGTGGCAGATGTGTGTGGACTTTGATCTGCCACAATTCGTTGTGGCAAATCAGAGTCTTTTCAACACTTAACGAGCTTGTTTTCTAGCCATTTTAAGATTATTTTATTACATTTTTCCAATTCTATTAGCTTGTGTTTAATTTTAGTAAAAGCATTTTTACACATATTTTTGTAATGCAATGACCTAATGGGCCAACATGTGCTTAAGAAAGGACTAACAGTCGATTTAGTGTGCAAAAGACCATTTTCAAGTTAAGAATGCAAAGGACAATGGCAACATCGCAACACCGGTACGTGGTGTCGTAACATTATACTTCAAAGCCAAGGAAGTCACATTCGAAGTTCGGTGTCACGACACTGGTCCTGTGGTGTCACGACACCTGAGTGACAAAATGCAATTTTAAGTTAAGGGTGTTTTCGTCAACACAACACATTTTATTAAGCCCCATGGCTTGTAATTGGCCTAGTTGGGGCAGATCATATGGCTATAAATATTCATATGTAGTCTAAGTTTAGGAGGTTAGTTAAGGGAGCCATTTTAGACTAGATTTTTAGGATTTTAATTTTAATTTCATTTTTAGTCTTCTTTTAATTTAGTCTTTTATTTTCAAAAACAAAACTTTCTTTTTGTTCTGACTTGGATTCAATTTGGATCCAAGCTTTCGTTTATTTAGTTTTTATAAATTTCTTTTTGGTTTTCAATTGGAATTAACATTATCTTCGCAACTGTCAATGGAATTTCAGCTTTCATGCACAAATTGATATCGAAACAGATCAATTTCTCTAATCCATTTTTGTATTTAAATATTTGCTTTGCATGTTTAATATGAAATTAGGGGAAATTACATCTAGATCCATGTGTAGCTACTTTCCTTAAGAAGATTAATGATTGGATGTGAGAATAGTTAATGGAAGAATTAGGGTTTGTTTTTGAATTAGTTGACTTAAATTATGCATTCTTAAACCCTAAGATTGACAGCCCTAGGAAGTAATCTAGGTAAACGAGGTCGAAAGAATAGTTTACTGAGTAACTCGTAATTTATCCCAATTTAAATGGTGCGGTCAAAAGATAAGTTGTTTTTTCGATTAATTAATTAGTTAGAGGCCGAAAGTTAATAACTAGTTAGTTAATAGCTAATTGAATAAAACCCGAATTTTGAAGTTAATTAGGAACATTGATGTGAGTTAATCTTCTGCTTATTTATTGGAGTTAATTTCGGTTGTTAATTTGCCTTGCTTAATTTTATTTAATTTAATTTATGTTATTTAATTTATTTAATTTTAAATTGGTTTTTCGTACTATAATTTTAGATTATTACTATTTAGCCCTGTTAGTGTAGAAAAGTAAATTTTGGTTTAATTCAACCTCTTTTGGGTACGATCCTTAGAATACTTCTGAAGAAGTGTTTCATTGTAACACCATGTATGGCTTTTCACGATGGCTATAGTCTGCATGATTCTATGAAACTTTTCAATCTCTCCTAACTCGAATTCTTTTCCTTTTCTAATTTCAATTAACCCCTTTGTAAGATTTGCTTATCATTTTAACCATAATCCCCTTTTCTCCGTTACTAGTCTATTATCAACTCTTATCTTTTGTATTTGTGTCTTCACTTTCCCCTTAATAGTTTTCATCCTTGTAAGGTTTTTCAGTCCAATTTTTTTATTCTTTTAAAATTTATTTGTAATAATTTTTCTTAGATTATGAATTGCATATGGCTTTGAGTTTGTATTTTTTTGTAGGTGCACTCTTTTTTGTTGAGTTTGTTTATGGTTATCTAAGTTTGTCTACATCCTCTTAGCATGTTTACATTCTTAATCATTTATTTTCTTCTAGTGTAAGATCCTATGGTTATTATACCTTTCCGTTTACACGCTTGTAACTATAAACCTCTCTAACTCTAACTCTAAATCCTTGTTCCTTTTTTCTAACAATACTTTGCATATATGTTCTTTTTCACCTTTTGGTCCTTGTAATATGTCTTTTGGGTCAATTCTAAGTTGATTAATGATAACATTTGTCTTATTTGGATTGGTTATTTTAAAGTTTTGATAGTTCAATAATTTTTTGGTCTTTGTTGTCTTCATAGGAGGCTTTAGTTTTTAACCCTTTCATCTTGTTTTTCTTTGCTTGTCCTTTAGTTTGGTTTTCATGCATATTTATCTGTAGTGCTTTGACTCTTTAAATAGTAATTAAGTCTTTTAGTTCTTTGTAATCTTAAAGTGTTGTTAAGCCAAAAGAAGAGTCTCCTAAATCCCTATTAGAAGGATGATAAGAAGAAAATAATCAAAAACCCGTGTCTAGTTTTTTGAAATATCCTTGTAAAACATCTAAGTATATACAACCTTGTGAAAGTAACTCCTTCTCAAGTATGATTCGAAGGGAGGCTAGCTGGTTGACTAACGATGAAACATATTTATGAAGTGAAGATGAAGAAATAAAAGATGTGTCACATCATCAAGTTAAAATGAAAGAACGGGAGAGAAGAGGACCCCTAATACACAATTGTATGATTGCATATATTTTTATATAGAGTTTTCAGTTAGAAAAATTTGGAGGATGGTGAGCACTTATTAGCACTTGAGAGAAAAAAGTTAATATAATACCCAAAAATTTTTGATACCATAATTGGTATTGTTTTGAGAATGTAACATCCCGAAATTGGGCCTAGTAGGATTGGGCCCAATGGGCCTTGGGCGTAGTAGCGTTTAAAATTTTTGGAGAACAAGTGAATGGCTTTAGTGCTAGTTAGACTTATTAGGTGAGTATTTTTGGAAGGTTAGAGGGCTTCTATGAAGTCCCGGGATCAAACTTTGGCTTTAGGGAAATTTTGGTTTTAAGTGAATAAAACCCTGGAGTTAGTAGGTAAGCTTTAAGAATAAAATATGGAGGAAAATGACATAAGTGGAGTGTGTGATGTAGTGGCAAAGTGACGCCACATAAGAGGCAAGGGGGTGACGCCACAAGGAAGGAAGGAGGTCTAAGGTTCAAGTCTTGGCTCTTGCATTTTGGTTTTCTTTTTACATGGACTTTAGAATTTGGCTATAGATTTATATTTAGTTGCGCATGGTTTAAGACACAAGAGGAGTTTGTGGCCAAGTGGTTAGTGACGTGAATTATGTTGCAAGGGAGCCTGGGTTCGAATCTCATGAAAAGCAAAGGAGTATTTATTTTGCGAATTGGATGGGAAGAGTTTGAGCTGGATTTAAACTCTGCTGATGGAAAGATCCCACATCGGAAAGATACAAAGAAGGAAGGTGAGAAGCTAGCTATATATATATAGCATTCTAGGAGGAGGATGAATACACCTTGGAAGGCGTTTGGGCACAGGAGTGGTCGGAGCGCGGATTAGCACCAGATTCCTATCAGGTGTGTTACTCTCTCTACTCTAGTTGTAGAGCGGCAAATGCTGAAATGCCGGTCACACGGCGATAGTAGCCACACGAGCGTGCGAGCGCACGTGTGTGTGGGCTTCGACGCGATAGTTGAAGCCATCGATAGTATTCTTGTGGGTTGAAATTTGTTTGGGCCACGATGGGCCGAAGTGGGCCCGTGGGCCCAATTGAATAAAATTGTATGATGGTGTAGTATATAGTGAACTAGACTAGGTGAATCTCATATACGTGGCTAGATTTGTGTTAGGTTGGCATACGAGTGTGTGGGCCCAAATGGGCCGAAATCAGGTTTTAGGCCCAATAGTCCGGTACGATCGGAAATGGTAGTTGAGTCGCTCGAGGTGACATTGGGCCTTCGAAAAGGCCATTCTAGGTGCGAAATTACTGATATACCCTTGGTGGGTAAGTTACCGAAATACCCTTGGAGGGTAAATTATTGAAATACCCTCGATAGGTAAATTACAAAAATACCCTTGCTAGGTAAAATTATGGTTATACCCTTAGAGGTTGATTAGCTTTATTATGTTGTATTATGTCTATCTGATTATGATGGTAATTCATGTTATCCTTATATTTGATATATGTTTTGCATACATGTCATACTGCATACACGAATTATTATGTCATGACATGTTGCATGGGCTGGGGTATGATGTGAAGAGGGAGCAAACATGATCTCTTTTAGACTGTCACCAGTGGTTAGGTGCCATAAGTGGGTTGGCCTCACATAATTCATACAGTGACTATGTCTCAGTGGTTTGGAACCACCAGTGGTTTGGTACCACATATATATTATTTCTGTGACTTGTCACCACTGGTTTGGTACCACAGTGGGTTGGCCCCACATATATTCATTAGGGATTGTCACCAGTGGTTTGGTACCACAAGTGGGTTGGCCCCACGTATATTATTTGTGACTTTGTCACCAGTGGTTTAGAACCACCAGTGATTTGGTACCACATACATATGATTTTGTGACTTGTCCCAGTGGTTCGGTACCACAGTGGGTTGGCCCCACATGCATAATTAGTAGGGATTGTCAACAGTGGTTTGGTACCACAAGTGGGTTGGCCCCATATATGATAATTTGTAACTCTGTCACCAGTGGCTAGGTGCCACATATGGAGTGTAGCGAATGGAGGGTTGATTGTATAAATCCCCACAGTGTGATTGGCTGGTATGGGATGGTGTGTAGAGGATGGAAAAATTTAGGTTGGGTTGGGGTTTTGCATCATAATACATTAATTTCTGATTATCTACTATTCTCTGCGAAATGTGCCAATGCTCAGTCTGATTCTATATGGGCTTTGCCCAAAGTGATTTGTAAGGGCTAAGGCCCAGTTGGTATTTGAATGGGCTCGGGCCCAGCTATGGTTGGTGTGGAGTGATTGCACACTGAGTCTTCTTGACTCACCCCTTCTACTTAAATTTTTGCAGGTAATTCATAGATCACGGGTTTTAGAGCCAGGGCGGACTCGAGGTGGCCATGCATTACGATTGCTTTCGTAAACTTCGTTTCAATTTGAACTTATTTTAATTCGGGATTTTATTTTGTAATAAGGCCACTATTACTTTAAATTTGCTATTTTATTTGGTTTAGCTTTTAAATTGATTACTGCCTATTATTATTAAATGTTCAATATGGGAATTTTCTAAACCCTTAATAATCATTTTCCAAAATGTTAAATAAATGATTACCAGCGAATAAATATTTAAACTCGAAATTTTTAACAAACGCACAGATTTTAAACAACCCTTTCATGTGACATGCCAGATCCGGTCATAACTTCTAGGCCGGGTTTGGGGTGTTACAGAGAATGTGTACAATGAATTGGTTCACTTGGGAACAGGGAAATCTACTAGAGACTAGTATAAGGGAGCGGTTGGATAGAGGGGTTGCTAATGACGATTGGTTGAGTATGTTCCAGCATGCGACAATTAAACATTTATCGAATTCTTTCTCAGATTGTTGCCCAATCCTACTAAGCATTGTTAGTGAAACAAGAAGAAATAAAGCAGCTAATTTTAAATTAGAGGTGTGGTAGACAATGGAGAATTTTTTAGAAGGAGAAATTAAAAGACTTTGCGATTCGGCTAGAGGATTTATTTTCGAAAAATTAAAAGAATTGAGTACTGGTTTGATAAAATGGGAAAAGATGATTAAGGTGAACCGCAATGAATTGAAGTGTGCCCTTTCTAAAAAAATTAGAAGATCTAATGGCTGAGGGTCAAGATGATAATAATTTGGTAGCACTCATAGATGTTAAGATCCAGCTGAACTTTGAGCTTGATAAGGACGAAGCTTTTTGGGAATAAAGGGCGAGAGCTAATTGGCTTCGTTTGGGTGATAAAAACACAATTTTTTTTCCATAGGTACGCTTCAACTCGAAAAAAGAAAAATACTATTGGAAGTGGTGTGCTGTTGAAAGCACAAAAAATAACCTATCCCTAAGAAATAATGAAAAGAATAGTATAAAGGAAGTAGGGTCAAATCTTCAGGGACTGGATCGCTACAACTTCTTGTTCCTCGAAATCCTGGGCATAAGAAAAATGTCTAACCTTGGAAAAAAATAAAAAAATAGAACTAAAAATATGGAATAGTTGAAATTGAATACATTGAAATTGCAATTGTAAAAAGAAACAGAGTTGAGGGAATGGGTTTATAGATTTGAGGGATTCCAGTTTCCAGTTATCTCGATCCTCCTTTGGTTCAATCATAAGATTTTAGGTGATCCTTCTCATGATCGAATAAGCCAGTTATAGTGGAAGAGGATGCCTATGGCCACTAGCTCCACTTAGGTTTTAGCCTTACAATTTAGAGGAATTTGACTCTAGCCAACCGTCACTTTTGTGGGACCGTCTTACACTATATCATCATTTCTAAATGGCGAATGCCACACCATTTTGTCTCTTAGGCTCAACAACCTCTGACACAGTAGTTAATGAACTGACTGTGTAACCTTCCCAAAAAACATACAACACAGTCGGCTTTGCACAAGATGAAAAGATTACTTTTTGAAGGACACAGACGGAAACATCAGTCCCGTAAAGCGGAAAAACAATGAATAGTCGTTGCGAAGGGTTAAGTGCGAGTTCTAAGCCTCATAAACTTTTTTTGGAAGAGTCTTGATAACCTTTGGCTAGATGTGTTTAGTGGCTCATGCTTTTCGGGAAAAAAAAACACATGTTTAATGGAATGAAATTTTATTGGAGAATAAAAGGAACAAAAAGGCTAAGAGCCTTAGTGGGAAGGAGTTCTTTATAGAAGTGATGAGTGAATATTCATGTTACTCCATCCCCTATTTATAGCACATAAAAAACCTAGTTTGTTCCTATTTAAACTCTAGAAGGTAATAAAAGATATAGTTTGAAATAAAATCTAAACAATATCATAATAATCCTAAAAATAAAATTCAAATTTAAATAAAGTCTTATGTTCATAAATCTCTTCTTTGAATTTTTCCCCAAGTCTTTCACATTTTGTATTTTCAGCACCGCTTCTTCCCTATGTCATTTTAGAGTATTATCAGGAAGTTTGGAGCGAGAAGATGGAACTGTAGCTAGCACAAAAGATGAAATTGGGGAGCTTGCTATGGAATATTTTTAAAACTTGTTTTCTTCGAATGGGATTGGTAATCTGTCACATATTTTATCAGGGATTAATACGAGCATCTTTCATGAGGAGAATCTTTTCCTTTTAGCAAAGTTTACGGAATAAGTAGTTTACACAACATTGAAAGAAATGGGGCCCACAAAAGCACTAGGGTTTGATGGTTTCTTAGCTATGTTTTTCTAGAAGTACTAGCATATTGTCAAGAATGATGTTCTCTGCTACTGTTTGGGGGTTCTTAATAAAGGTAATGATCTTGGATATGAAAATATTACTGAAATTGTTCTTATCCCTAAAATTCCAAATCCCAAAAACCTAATGATTGTTAGACCCATTAGTCTGTGTTCTGTTTTATATAAACTTATGGCAGAAGTTTTAGCAAACCGACTTCAGGGCGTTGTTGGGAACTGTGTCAATTGTGCTCAAAGTTCCTTTGTAATATCCGGGATTTAGGGGTTGTACATTTTTTCTTAAATATATGTGGAAGCATGTCTAAGTGTATGTGGAATGTGTTTTATGAATTTTGAGAACTTTAGAGTGTAGGGGAATGCCTTAGAAAATATTGTATTTTAAGTTTTAAAGAGGACCTAGGCAAGTGAGGCCTTAAGGAAAATTGTAGGGGAGATTGGACATACAAATGGGCTTGTTAAAGTGGGAAGGAAGGCGCCACTTAAAGCCTTAGCGATGATGACGCCACAAGCGGTGTGCGAGGGCTTAGGTTCGAGCGGCAAGGGACGCAAAGAGGAGTTTTATTTTGCAGCAAAGATGAGCAGTGGTGGATGGCAGGGGGAGACTGGATGGATGAGTATTAGATGTGGTCAAATTCCTTTTTAAAATTCGGCTAAGGTAGGAAGATAATTGTTGTTTTATTTAAATTATTTTGTATGGGTAAAGAAGAGAAGTTTTAAGAGAAAAAGAAGGGATTAGATAGGGGGAAGAGAGTTGGCCGAATGGAGGGGTCTAGGTATGGTATTTTCGGCGAAAGAGAGGTGAATGAGGCCATTTGCTTTCTTTTCTTTTCAATTGTGTCTCCGCCGAAAATTCTTTCTCTGTTGCAAACCAAAAGTGAATCTTCTCTTCTCCTTTTATTTTGTCAAAGCCGAAAACACAAGTGAGCCTAGCCGATTTCTTTATCTTTTTCTCTTCCATATAGCCGATTTGATCATAGCATTAAAAGCCAAAATATTCCTTGTGCTAGCCGAATCTTCATTTATTACCTTTGCCGAATTGCTCAACCTTTCTCTTCTTCTTTTCACGATTTTCCAAAAGCCAAAAGTAAGTTCTTCCTAGACCATAGCCGATTGTTCATTAAACTCCAAAAGCCGAAACCAATTGATCAACATCTAGGCCATAGCCGAATATCTCTGTGGGTTCAAGCAAAGGTGCAGTCGATTTCAGCAGTAAGGGTAAGGATTCAATTGTCATCGTTTTATTTCTTTTCTTTTAGCCAAAATTAAGACTCTAATCCTATTAGTGTTTTTTGGCCGAAACTTTGAAGAAGGTTTCGGGATTCCTATTATAGCCGACTTCAAGAGAGGATCTTTCGGGAATTTAAGATCTGAGGTAAGTGAAGTGAGATTTAGACCGAAGGCCATTTGCTATGACCCATTAAGAGTTAGAATCGACACTAACATAGGTTATGCAGGGATTTCGACATCTCCATAGCCAAGTGAGTATTTTCGGGATTTAGATCCACGAGGTAAGGGAATATGAATATTCGGCCAGGGCCATATTAGGTATTAGTGTTTAGCCAATTCTGACTTTGATTTTTAGGGAGGAATACAATCTGTTCGGTAGACTTTCGGGATTCAGGGAACACGTTAGTAACCAGGTGTGTAGCCCCACACTAATTCTTGATAGATTTATGGTATTGATTTAATGTATGTGTTAATGAAAATATGAGTTAAGAATGTGGCTAAAGGTACTAGTCAATGGTACAATGGATTCAGGTACGTTATCCATTAATGCTCTGTTAATAATATTATGAATCTTGGAACATGTCACATATGAGAACTTGTTACGAATGTGAATTAAGGTAAATTATATTATTTCTGCATGTTGTATGACACATGGGCATATGGGTGATATTGAAAGGGGGAAGTGATCTGGTGGTTCTTACCACAAAATCTGGTGACTCATGTCACATAATCTGAATGTGGTGACTTATGTTACAAATTGTTATCTGGTGACTCTGTCACATTATCTGGTGGCTATGCCACAATTTATAAGGGCGATGTGCAAAGTCGTCGCGCAGCGATCGCCTCGATGGTGTGTAGCGGATGGAGGGTCGATTTAGTAATCCCAACGGTGTGATGGCAGGTACGAGTGATGTGTAGAGGATGGATATTTAGGCTTGGGTTCGGGATTGCATCATTATTTATATTTGTTATATATATATGATTTGATATGCCTAAATCGTTTGGGACTTTGTGTTGGCTGTTACACACTGAGTCTGTTTGACTCACCCCTTTGTGGGATATCTTTTCAGGTGACATTCGAAGAAATGGGTGGGTGGCGGGAACTTAGTGGTGGCCATGCTCAGCTTAGAGTTATCTTATTTTTAGTTTTTTTTTTTTAGATTTGAATTTATTTCGGGTTTTGCTTTGATGTAATAAGGCCAATACTATTAAACTGTTTTATGCATGCATTTTATTTATTTTAGTATGATGCGATTTTTATTAAATCAAGGTTAAATAACTTTTCTTTAAAATAAATTTTAAATGTTTTGACACCTAAATACAAACTATTTTCAATTTAAAGGTAAACTTTAAAACCACTCGGCATTTCTTTTAACTCATAGTTTTGAAATATAAAGATAAGGTTTTAATAAATTCCAGACTTCAAGAATAACACTGTTTCCAATTTGAACTCAACACAAATCAATTTTTTTTCAAAACCACCCAAATTTTCCAAAGTAACACACAAGTTTCTGAAATGTTTTACTCGAGGAACATATCAGATCCGGTCAAGGCTCGTGGGCCGGGTATGGGGTGTTTCAATTTGGTATCAGAGCCCAGTTTTAAACTCTCGGCCTTGGGTTTAAAGCCCATAACGTTTTCAAAATTAAGCCCAAATAAGTTTTGTGAAAAATTTTGTGAATTGAGCAGGTTTTCTGGCATGGCACCTGAGTCTCCGACCCGAAGTCCACCAGGTAAGTACCCCTAACTATTGTATAATTTATTCTATGATTTGTATGTGGGAATAACGGGAATATAGATTAGTATATTAAGTTATTGAACCCTAGGATTAGCTATCCCAACACAAGAATTACATAAAATTTAAGGCCTAATTAAACAAACTTGTGAGTAAGTCGCCGAGTTAGGGTGTGGCAACCATTGTGCACATGTCTAGGATTGGATTCAGGGAGAGCCTGGTATTTAAGTAGTCCTAGTGACTCACCTCCTCTTCGCTTGAATCCTACCTGGTGTGTAGTGACGGTTCACCCTAACCAAGAGGACTTATTCATAGGCTAAATTCATTAATTAAAACCCGAAAGGGACTAGCCATACTTTTTATAAAAATCTTAGCTTTTAAAATTATCAAATTACCCCTTTGATTTGTAAAAACTATTTTATAAAATTTTTCCAAAATATTCCCGAATTACAAAATTACCCAAATACCCCTGGTTGTAAAATTACTAAAATATCCTTGGTTATAAAAAATTACCATACTACCCTCGCTTTTTACTAAGATATTCTTACTTTACAAAAATTACCAAAATACCCCTATAAGACAAATTACGAAAATGCACCTGGGATGGGAACGGACGAAAATGTTCGAGTGGTGAATGTGTCTAGTAGATACTACTGAATGCATGTGTTTCGCTGAACTAGGATAGAAGACTTGAAACAAAAACTCTAAAATGATCGAAAGAACCACCACTAAACTCCTTTAGATAAAATTTCTTCATGGGTAATCAGTGGAACAAAGACTAATGCATAAAACTTTTTAAATCAGATTAAATCGCGATCGTAGATATGAGCTCTAGGGGACGTGGTCGTAATGTGCGAGGACGTGGTAGAGGTAGAATGACCGTATCCGGACCCGTTAGGTCTGGTCAAGGGTCCGAAAATGAGGTGCCACCACCCCTACCCCCAGCTGCTAATGTTGAGCATCAAGATCAGACGGCGGATGATGCAGTATCGCAGGTGGTGCTGCAAGTTCTTGAGATAGTGGCTGGAGCAGGTGGAGGTATGGGAGCTCAGAAATCTATACCCGAGCGACTCCGAGCCAATGAAGCTGAGGTATTCCGTAGTGTACCCGGTGTGGCACCTAGTACGGCCGAGTATTGGTTGGAGGCGACAGAGCGAATTATGAATGAGCTGGATCTGACTGCTGAGGAGAAACTGAAAGGAATAGTGTCGTTTCTTCGCGATGAGTCATATCAATGGTGGCTCACAGTTCGGGATGGTGCTACAGCTGAGGAACTCACTTGGGAGTATTTTAAGGCGGCGTATCAGAAGAAGTATGTTGGTACTAGTTATATTGATGCGCAGAGAAAGGCATTTCTAGGGCTGGTTCAAGGTAATAAGTCCGTAGCGGAGTACGAGGTGGAATTCTTAAGGTTGAGCCAGTATGCTCGAGGAATCGTGGCTACGGAGCATGAACGATGTGTGCGAGAGACGGTGAGGATGACTCGAGGTTGTTGATAGCCCCATGGCGAGAGCGAGAGTTTGCCGTGTTGGTAGAAAAGGCTAAGGTAGCCGAAGGGATTAAGGACTCAGTGAGACAGAATACGGATCGGAATAAGCAGAAGAGAGGTTTTGGATCATCAGGGTCATCCGGGAATGTTCAAAAGAGGCCTAGAGTTGATGGGCGCGAGGTCAAGCAGGCTGTCACAGGAGGACAATACCGTACTTGTACTCGGTGTGGGAAGATGCACCTAGGAGAGTGTTGGAAGAAGGCAGGGGATGTTTCAAGTGTGGGTCCAAGGAACACATGATTAAGGGCCCGTCCTATAAAAATAGGCGGAGCCGACCAACAGTCGGGGTTTTAATCGAGCTAGAGAGGTGGGACAGCGACCTTTAGCGGGTCGTGGTCCGATTGGCGAGAGGTAATGGTTTTGGAAGAGGACGTAGAACACAGGGCGAGGTGTTCGTGTCTACGCAGGCAAGACAAGTGAGTCGGTGTATGCGATTCACGGAAGGAGGATGGAGACGCACCGGACGGCATAACCGTATGTTCCTTATAGGTGACAAGCCTTACTTTGCTTTAATTGATGTTGGCTCGACCCATTCTTATGTTGCATGTAGAGTAGTTGAAACACTAGGCATAGCCTGCCTCGAGCGGTGCGATAGGGAGATAGCTGCGATGGCCAGTTAGGTCAAAGCGTAGTGGTGAATAAGATATTTTGAGTGTACCTACAGAGATTCGGGGAGTGGTATTTCTGCCGACTTGATGGAACTACCTTTTGGAGAATTTGATCTCATTCTTGGCATGGATTGGCTAGTGGAACATCGGGCTAAATTGGATTGCGTAGCTAAGCAAATGGAGTTAAGGACCCCGGAGGATGAGGAGATAATTATGATAGGAGAAAGAAGGAACTACTTGTCTAACGTAGTCTCCGTAATAAAGGCTGAAAAGATGGTTCGGAAAGGGTGCAAGGCGTTTTTGACCTTAAATCGGTGCGTTGGATGCAAAAGAATGGGAGTTAGTGGAGTTAGAAACGAAGGGAATTTGTGGATGTTTTTTTGGAGGAGTTACAGGATACCCCGGATAGGGAGGTGGAGTTCGAATTGACTTCTTGCGCAGTGCGACTCCCGTGTCAATTGCTCGCATGCATGAATGGCACCAAAAGAATTGGTTGAGCTTAAGACTCAAATTCAAGAGTTACTTGATCGTGGGTTTATCCGACCCAGTGTGTCTCCGTAGGGAGCACCGGTCTTGTTTGTGAAGAAGAAGGACGGAACTATGCGTATGTGCATAGATTATCGTCAGTTGAATAAGCTGACCATCAAGAACAAGTACCCTTTGCCAAGGATAGACGACTTGTTTGATCAGCTTAAGGGGGCCGCGGTGTTTTCAAAGATAGATTTACGGTCTGGATATCATCAGCTTAAGGTGAAGGAAGCAGATATCCATAAGACAGCTTTCCGGACAAGATACGGGCATTATGAGTTTTTAGTAATGCCGTTCGGGCTGACGAACACCCCAGCTGCGTTCATGGATATGATGAACCGGGTCTTTCAACCCTACTTGGATCAGTTCGTCGTTGTGTTCATAGACGACATCCTAGTATATTCAAGTCTGAGGAAGAACATGATGAGCATCTCCGGATAGTGCTACAAGTGTTAAGGGAAAAGAAGCTATATGCCAAATTCAGCAAGTGTGAATTTTAGCTTAAGGAAGTTGCGTTCTTAGGGCATGTGGTGTTTGCAGAAGGGATAAGGGTGGATCCTAGGAAGATTGAGGCAGTGTTAGATTGGAAACCACCTAAGTCTGTGGCTGAGGTTTGTAGTTTCTTGGGATTGGCAGGCTACTACAGAAGATTCGTGGAAGGATTCTCATCAATAGCAGCACCTTTGACAAAATTGTTGAGAAAGGAGGTACCTTTCATATGGACAGATAAGCAACAGGAGAGCTTTGAGAAGCTCAAGAGGGTTTTGACTGAGCTCCGGTTTTGATTCAACCTGAGGCAGGGAAGGATTTTGTGGTGTATTGTGACGCTTCTCATACAGGTTTGGGATGCGTATTGATACAGGACGGGAAGGTAGTCGCTTATGCGTCTCGGCAATTAAGGCCACATAAGGTTAACTATCCGATGCATGATTTGGAATTGGCGGCAGTGGTCTTTGCTCTTAAGGATGGAGGCACTATCTATATGGAGAAAAGTTAGTGATCTATACGGACCATAAGAGCCTTAAGTATCTGTTGACTTAGAAAGAGCTGAACCTGAGACAGCGAAGGTGGGTGGAGTTATTGAAAGACTATGACTGTTCTATAGAGTATCACCCGGGCAAGGCGAATGTGGTAGCAGATGCCCTAAGTCAAAAAGTAGTGTCGGATCTGAGGGCGATGTTTGCACATCTTAGCTTGTATGACGACGGAAGTTTATTGGCAAAATTACAAGTCAAGCTGACATGGTTGGATGAGGTGAAAGAAGGACAGTTGGCGGATGATGATTTAAGTGCTAAGTTGCGGCAAGTGCAGAGTGGGGAGTTGGAAAACTATGGTGTTAACAGTGAGGGAATGCTATGTTTTCATGGCAAGGTCTATATGCCTATGAATAAGGAGTTAAGGTGGAGAATTCTTCAAGAATCGCATAGTAGTCCTTATGCTATGCATCCTGGAGGTAGCAAGTTGTATAAGGATCTATGGGAACAGTTTTGGTGGCCTGGTCTTAAGCGGGAAGTTACAGAATTTGTAAGGAAGTGCTTAACGTGTCGTGAGTTAAAAATTTGAACACCAAGTTCCGTCGAGATTGCTTGACCAATAAAGATTCCATGATGGAAGTGGGAGAGAATCACCATGGACTTCGTTAGTGGGCTTCCCCTTACGCCTACTAAAAAGGACTCGGTATGGGTGATAGTGGATCGATTGACAAAGTCCGTGCATTTCATTCCAGTGCGGGTTGATTATTCTTTGCAGAAGTTGGCGAGGTTGTATGTGGCAGAAATTGTGAGATTGCATGGAGTACCGGTGTCAATTATTTCAGATAGGGATCCAAGGTTTACGTCTCGATTTTGGAAAGCACTACATCAGGCTTTAGGCACCAAATTGGATTTTACTGCGGCATTTCATCCACAGTCAGACGGTCAATCTGAACGAGTGATCCAAGTGTTGGAAGATATGTTGAGGGGCTGTGTGATAGACTTCAGAGGAAGTTGGGAAGAATATTTGCCTTTAGCGGAATTTGCTTATAATAACAGCTATCAAGCCAGTATTCGGATGGCACCGTATGAAGCACTGTATGGACGGAAGTGTCGCACTCCTACGTGTTGGACAGAATTAGGGGAACGTCGCGTTTTGGATCCAGAGATTGTGGCGGAATCCGAAGAGAAGGTTAAGGTAATTCGAGCATGGTTAAAGGAAGCATCTGATAGGCAAAAGTCGTACGCAGATCTTAAGTGGAAGGAAATAGAATTTGATGTGGGAGATCAAGTGTTTCTTAAAGTTTCGCCTTGGAAGAAGGTGATGAGATTTGGTCGCAAAGGAAAGTTAAGTCCCAGGTTTATAGGACCTTATCGGGTATTAAAGCGAGTTGGACCAGTGGCATACCAGTTAGAGTTGCCTCCGGAGTTGAAACAGATGCACGATGTATTCCATGTTTCTATGCTACGTCGTTACCGATCGGATCCATCTCATATAGTGCCAGTTGAGGAGGTGGAGCTGAGACCAGATTTGTCCTACGAGGAAGAGCCGATTCAGATCTTGGGGCGAGATGTGAAGGTATTACGGAGAAAATCAGTTCCTCTAGACAAAGTGTTATGGTGTAACCATGGATCGGAAGAAGCTTCGTGGGAGCCAGAAGAAGCAATGCGACAACAATACCCTTACTTATTTTAGCCAGGTAATTTCGAGGTCGAAATTATTTTAAGGGGGTAGAACTGTAATATCCGGGATTTAGGGGTTGTGCATTTTTGCTTAAATATATATAGAAGCATGTCTATGTGTATGTGGAATGTGTTTTATGAATTTTGAGAACTTTAGAGTGTAGGGGAATGCCTTAGAAAATATTGTATTTTAAGTTTTAAAGAGGAGATAGATGAGTGAGGCCTTAAGGAAATAGGGGAGATTGGACATAAAAATGGGCTTGTTAAAGTGGGAAGGAGGCGCCACTTAAAGCCTTAAGTAGTGACGCCACAAGCAGTGTGCAGGGCTTAGGTTCGAGCAGCAAGGGACGCAAAGAGGAGTTTTATTTTGTAGCAAAGATGAGCAGTGGTGGACGGCATGGGGAGACTGGATGGATGAGTATTAGATGTGGTCAAATTCCTTTTTAAAATTCGGCTAAGGTAGGAAGATAATTGTTGTTTTATTTAAATTATTTTGTATGGGTAAAGAAGAGAAGTTTTAGGAGAAAAAGAAGGGATTAGATAGGGGGAAGAGAGTTGGCCGAATGGAGGGGTCTAGGTATTGTATTTTCGGCAAAAGGGAGGTGAATGAGGCCATTTGCTTTCTTTTCTTTTCAATTGTGTCTCTGCCGAAAATTCTTTCTCTGTTGCAAACCAAAAGTGAATCTTCTCTTTTCCTTTTATTTTGTCAAAGCCGAAAACACAAGTGAGCCTAGCCGATTTCTTTATCTTTTTCTCTTCCATATAGCCGATTTGATCATAACATTAAAAGCCAAAATATTTCTTGTGCTAGCCGAATCTTCATTTATCACCTTTGCCGAATTGCTCAACCTTTCTCTTCTTCTTTTCACGATTTTCCAAAAGCCGAAAGTAAGTTCTTCCTAGACCATAGCCGATTGTTCATTAAACTCCAAAAGTCAAAACCAATTGATCAACATCTAGGCCATAGCCGAATATCTCTGTGGGTTCAAGCAAATGTGCAGTCGATTTCAGCAGTAAGGGTAAAGATTCAATTGTCGTCGTTTTATTTCTTTTCTTTTAGCCGAAATTAAGACTCTAATCCTATTAGTGTTTTTGGCCGAAACTTTGAAGAAGGTTTCGGGATTCCTATTGTAGCCGACTTCAAGAGAGGATCTTTCGGGAATTTAAGATCTGAGGTAAGTGAAGTGAGATTTAGGCCGAAGGCCATTTGCTATGATCTATTAAGAGTTAGAATCGACACTAACATAGGTTATGCAGGGATTTCGACATCTCCATAGCCAAGTGAGTATTTTCGGGATTTAGATCCACGAGGTAAGGGAATATGAATATTCGGCCAGGGCCATATTAGGTATTAGTGTTTAGCCGATTCTGACTTTGATTTTTAGGGAGGAATACAATCTGTTCGGTAGACTTTCGGGATTCAGTGAACACGTTAGTAACCAGGTGTGTAGCCTCACACTAATTCTTGATAGATTTATGGTATTGATTTAATATATGTGTTAATGAAAAGATGAGTTAAGAATGTGGCTAAAGGTACCATTCAATGGTACAATAGATTCAGGTACGTTATCCATTAATGCTCTGTTAATAATATTATGAATATTGGAACATGTCACATATGAGAACTTGTTACGAATATGAATTAAGGTAAATTATATTATTTCTGCATGTTGTATGACACATGGGCATATGGGTGATATTGAAAGGGGGAAGTGATCTGGTGGTTCTTACCACAAAATCTGGTGACTCATGTCACATAATCTGAATGTGGTGACTTATGTCACAAATTGTTATCTGGTGACTCTGTCACATTATTTGGTGGCTATGCCACAATTTATAAGGGCGATGTGCAAGTCATCTGCAGCGACTGCCTTCGATGGTGTGTAGCGGATGGAGGGTCGATTTAGTAATCCCCACGGTGTGATGGCAGGTACAGGTGATGTGTAGAGGATGGATATTTAGGCTTGTGTTTGGGATTGCATCATTATTTATATTTGTTATATATATATGATTTGATATGCATAAATCATTTGGGACTTTGTGTTGGCTGTTACACACTGAGTCTGTTTAACTCACCCCTTTGTGGGATATCTTTTCAGGTGACATTCAATAAATGGACCGGGTCGGCAGGAACTTAGTGGTGGCCATGCTCAGCTCAGAGTTATCTTATTTTTAGTTTTTTTTTTAGATTTCGGGTTTTGCTTTGATGTAATAAGGCCATTACTATTAAACTGTTTTATGCATGTATTTTATTTATTTTAGTATGATACGATTTTTATTAAACCAATGGTTAAATAACTTTTCTTTAAAATAAATTTTAAATGTTTTGACACCTAAATACAAACGATTTTCAATTTAAAGGTAAACTTTAAAACCACTTGGCATTTCTTTTAACTCATAGTTTTGAAATATAAAGATAAGGTTTTAATAAATTCCAGACTTCAAGAATAACAATGTTTCCAATTCGAACTCAACAGAAATCAATTTTTTTCAAAACCACCCAAATTTTCCAAAGTAACAGACAAGTTTCTGAAATGTTTCACTCAAGGAACATACCAGATCCGGTCAAGGCTTGTGGGCCGGGTATGGGGTGTTTCATCCTTTGTGTCGGGGATATTAATTTTTATAATGTTTTACTCGCTTATGAATTGTTACACACGTTTTGCCACAAGCGTACTGGAAAGAAGGGCTGCATGGCAATTAAGCTAGATATGAGTAAAGCCTATGATAGGGTTGAATGAGCTTTTCTAAAGGCAGTGATGTTAAAGATGGGTTTTGCTGCTGATTGGGTAAGGATCATATTGAGATGTATTTCATCGACTTCATATTTGGTAAAGGTTAAATTTTGCACGGGAAGAAGATTTTGGCCTTCAAGGGGCCTTCGTCAAGCGGACCCTCTTTGTCCTTTTTTATTTCTCATTTGAAGTGAAGGTCTTTCAGCTTTGATGAGGTTGGCTATGGATGGAAGTCTTTTGAAAGGGGTTAAGGCTAGTAGAGGGGGGCCTTAAATCTCACATCTCTTGTTTGAGGATGGCAGTATTCTCTTTAGGGAGGCAACAACAAGAGATGCTCTTTTATTGAAAGATATTCTTAAGGAATATAAGAGTTGTTCTAGTTAATGTGTGAATTTTAGTAAATAAAAAATTTTCTTTAGTTCAAATGTTTCTAAGGGGGAGAAGATCTGGGTCTCAAATTTGATGAGGGCGTGTTTTTCCAAAAATGTTGAAAAGTGTTCGGGGCTGCCTAATATGGTGGGGAGAAGGAAGAAAGCATATTTTCAAAGATTAAAGGATATGATTAAGGAGAGAATCGAGAATTGGAGCACGAGGCTTTTATCATAAGGGGAAATGAATTTTTTATTAAATCAGTCTTACAAGCAATCCCCACATATGCAATTTTGTGTTTTTTGTTGCCAATGTCTTTTTGTGGAGAAATTGAAAGCATTATAACAAAATATTGGTGGCAAAAAAGACAGGGAAGGCGAGGGATACATTAGTGGGAGTGGAAACATATGTGTAGATTGAAAGAGGATAAGGGGATGGGCATTAGAAACATGAGAAAGTTTAATATTTCTTTGTTGGCCAAATAGGGGTGGAGGATTATAAATCGTCCAAATTCACTTATTATGCGTGTGCTAAAAGCTAAATACTTTCTAAGATATGATTTTATGGATATTCTTTTAGGGAATAATCTGTCTTATACTTGGAAAAGTATTTGGGCGTCAAAAGGGTTTTAAATGAGGGCTTATTGGAAGTATACGATGATGCAAGGATTCCCGGTAATGAAAATTTTAAAGTATCTAGAAATAGTGGTAATAGGCAGAATTTATTGGTGTCGGAGTTAATAGATTCTAATGAACGTATCTAGAAGCAGGGGTTAATAAATGATACCTTATTGCAGTCGAATGCTGTTAATATCCTTCGGGTTTTGCTTGCTCAGGACGCCCATGAAGATTTTTTGGTATTGGAAGGGGAGCCTTCGGGGGAGTTCTCGGTTTGTAGTGCCTACAAACTATTACAAAAGAAATTTGGAGGATCCTACTACTTATGTATTACAGACTAGATCTAGTGTTTTCTACAAACTTTTATGGAACCTAGACCTCCTGGGGAAAATTAAAATTGCTATTTAGAGGATTTCTTGGAACTATCTACCTACGCTTGCTAACTTGAAGTTTAAGAAGTTGGCCACAAGTTCCTGTTGCCCTCGGTGTGGAAGTGCGGATGAATCAATGGATCATTTGTTTTGGTGCTGCCCTGTAACAATTGAAGTTTGGTTAGAATTAAATTGTTTGCACTTTTTGAACATTCAGGGTATGGAGTTTGAACAATGACTTACCTGGGTTTTCGAGAGTTTCACCACCCATTAGAGGAAGATGTTTTGCTGTGCACTCTGGGCTATCTAGAAAGACAGAAACAGAATGGTTCATGACAGAAAAATTATTACAGGCAAGGACACTGCAAATTTTGTTTCTAACTATATGGAAGAACTTAAAGGGTTGGAGGAAAACACCTGTACTAAGAGAAGGGATGATGTGAGTTGGAATGTAACAACCCTAACCCAGGTCCATCACCGGATTAGGGCTACGAGGCATTACCGATCAAAATACAATTTAGAACAAACATTCATTTCAATTCAAGTACCAAATAATATAATCATTTCAATACTATTTATCTAGTATAATTTTAAACCAATCTAACATGCGTCGATTCTATAATTCATACTCTTCCCAAATTAATATTCAAACATTATAACCAATGAATCATGGCAATCGAATGCTTAACTTATAACCAAGTATAATTCATTTCATATACCGATCATTTATTAAGACATCCATTCATATAAATCTATTTCATTAGCTAATTTCCAAAAACACTATTTATAATTATGCACTTCTTCACATTTTATTAAGTCAAGCCAAACCATATGATTTATTAAACATTAATGTAACACCCCTTACCCGTGTTCGACGTCGGGACCAGATACGAGGCATTATCATGCTTAACGTTGCTTGAACTTGTAATAACGGGCTATAAAATTTCATTTTAACCCATCTATTGCTCATTCTCACCCTACAAGGCCCTAAACATACCTCTGAGAGGTTTTAGAATTTAACTGGGAACTTTTACGAACTTGGAGAACTTTTCATCAAAACAGGGGCCACACACCCATGTTGATCTAGGGACACGCTCGTGTGTCCCAAAGACATGCTCATGTTCTCCACCCGTGGTCGACACTAACTTATTTCACACAGCCAGACACATGCCCGTGTCCCTCACACAGCCTCGACACGCCCGTGTCTTAGCCCGTGTGCCAAAACCTTAGCATTCTATTTTTGACGTCATCACTTCCCTATGGCCACACGGCCAAGGCACATGCCTGTGTCCTTAGACCGTGTGTTGAATTAAATTTCACATTTAATATGTAGACTTCACATGGTCTGGGCATACGCCCATGTCCTAGGCCGTGCCTCACACACGGCTGAGACACACGGCCCTGTCTCTGCTTGTATGTTTACTACAGGGCATACTGACTTGTAATTCTAGCATGGAAGGGGACACAAGGTCGATCAACACGTCCATAGGGCTGACCGTGTGTCACACACGCCCTAGACACACGCACGTGTGTCTACCCGTGTGGACAATTAGATGGCTATCTACCAAGCCATTTGCCAGCCTATCAAGAAATTAAACTCATACCAAAACATTCAAATATATGAGATGACAAAATGGTATCTCTAAGAACTCAAAAGAATCAAGACATACACTTCAAAGAATTTGCCAAGTATTGGCCTAACTTATAAGACCATTTACCAAATAAATTAGAACAACATTTATAGCCAACACATTTGGCTTGCCAACAAGACATAATAAAAGACTCAAGTCCTATACATGCCATACTCAAAATAAAACTAATTTGGCTATACCAAAAAGTGGTCGATAGTGTGATCTCCAACTCTAACGTCCGCAACTTCTCGAATTAACTTTGTATTACTACAAGGAAAAAGGGCAATGAAAAGGGGTAAGCATAAAGCTTAGTAAGTTTGCATGGAAATGAATAACAACAATAAGCTCATGATAAAATCCATCCATGGCATTAATTAAACATACACAAAGTATTAGGCTTCTTGCCAACTTACTCATACTTGCCCTTATTTAGCACATACCATGCCACATATTGTAAGTGTTCCATCGTGAATTACTCATGAGTACCTATATTCACTCATTCACATGACTTTAGTACTAATCTCATTTCCACTTCCAAACTCATCTACTTATCCCATTAATCACTAGGGATACTCAAAGACGCATAATATAGTTATTAATATAAGTACGAAGCTAATGCCACATCTCAGAGGTGGTCTTACATGGAGTCACCTCTGAATGCCGATGCCATATCCCGGATATGGTCTTATACGATTCTCATATTCAATACTGAAGCCATATCCCAGATATGGTCTTATACGGAATCTCAATTAGGTGCCGAGGCCATGCCCCGGACATGGTCTCATACGGGACCTTATCCACTTCATATCTCGATGATAGCATTTTCATATTCATTATAGTCCACTTGGACTTCAACATCTCAACTTAGTAGAACATTATGTATCAATATAATACCAAGCATTCTCAAACATGCTAACGTAAATGTCGAATCTATCACATACAAACTTACCTCGATTTCAAAATGAGCTAAATCGTCGGTCTAGTCCGAGACTTTGTTCTTTCCCCGGTCGAAGTAAATTCTTGATTCTTCTTGCTCTATAATAGCAAATTAGCTCGTTTCAATCATCACATTAATAAAAGCATTTTAATAATCATGCTTTGGCAAACTTACTATTTTGCCCTTAAACTTTGGCAAAATGACCATTTTACCCCTAGGCTCGGAAATCAGTTCTAATCAAATTTCTATCTTCAACAAGCCTAGGTGAACATTTAATACTCTTATGGCTATCATCAAAAATCAACATTTCACACATTTACTACAAACTTTATAACCTTTCTAACAAAGCCCTTTTAGGTGTTTTCATGACAACACCTTTCACAAAAGTTGTTCATCTAACAACCAAGACTCAATTTTTTCCATAAAAATGAAGCAAATAAAAATGAAAGCTCTCATGGAAAAAATCTAGATTTTTCACCATACTGCAAATTAGTCCCCTCATTAGAAAGGATGAGAGCTTGCAAAAAATCATCAAAATCACTTACTAGAATGGATGAGAGCTTGCTGAAAATTTGAGCTTTCAAAACCCCTATTTTGCTTGCTATTTTTGGTGGAGAAAGATGGAGAGAAAAGATGATATCTTTTCTTTCTTTATTTTATTAATACAAGTCAAATTAGTCACCAACTATTACCAACTTTGACCAATTTTGTCCATCTTTGTCTCCTATGATCCCTTATGGCCGGCCAACCATTTACAAAGGGCTAAGTTGCCTTTTAAAGACCTCCAATTAACAATCTATGGCTATTTATCACCTTTAGCTTAAAAATAGAACTTTCGCACTTTATACGATTTAGTCCTTTTTCGCTATTAAGCAAGAAATCGCTAAAATTAAAGCACCAAAATTTTCATGCACTAATATAATCATGCTCTGGCTCATAAAATAGCATGAAAATAATTTTCTCTAACCTCGGATTAGTGATCCCGAGATCACTGTTTTGACTAGTCCTTAAATCGGGCTGTTACAATTAATATATATATACGACATTAACAACTTCACATAATGGTCAAGTATAAAATTTGGTTTTACCAAATTATGCACATTTTACCAAAATAATAACTACCAATTTTATACATAAGAGCCGAATCAAATCATACCATAATTACAATACCGCTTGACTAATAAATATCCAAAATACTTATCTATCAATTACCAAATTCATAAATCACATATATGGCACATTTTAAACTCAAGCATTTAACTTAACAACGTAACCATTAATTACCAAAATCACGATCAAATCATATCATAGGCATGTATAAGTATATTTTACCTATTGATAGCCAAATATAAATACACACCCTTTACTATTTCCAAAATACATATGCACAATCGTTTTTTTAACCATATATTCGGTCATAAAATTTATCCTCCGATAATCCAACCAATTTCACAACTCGAATCAAAGGTAATTGTACCATTTATAACCGTAGCTAAATGACCATCAAATAAATTACAAAATATGTTCATATTTTACCATCACAAACTGTACTTTAATAATCAATATGCAAGCTATCACACATACATAACTTAACTTATGTGAGCATATGTATTATATCAAAAACACATCATTTACCACTTTTAAACCTTTACAAAAGACAAATTATACATCCAAAATAAGTCAATAATAAGCCACAACCAAAATACATCCATCAACTATATTTACTTCACTTAAGCCAAATTATATAATCAACCACCACACAAAATATACCGTAAATCATACTTCCAATATGAGCTACTTTCATGGCCGATTATACATCATCATTAACATTTCTCATTGCCGAATCATATAACCAACATCACAAACATATTTAACATGAAACATACCTCCAAATTAAGCTTATAACATGACCGAATATATATACTAACATTAGTATCATGATCAAGCCATTTTCGCATGGCTATATACATATATACAAATTTCAAAACCAAACATATCAAAACTAGCCTATACATGTCACATAACCAAAAACTCAAAGCTTTTATTTACCGAAGTGATAATAGGATAGTATGATGAGGTCTCTTATGACTTCCAACCCGAACAAGTCTCCGGAACTATACAAACATAGGAAAAACACACAGAGTAAGCTTTGAAAGCTTAGTAAGCCATAAGCAAATAAATCATCTCAATGATATTTATAATTCAATTTAACTAGGCCGAATTTAGAAATCTCAACCACATATACATTCACCATACTCGTAAATTCTTATGACCACATTAAGTAACTTCACTTATCTTATTTATCAATGAACATATTAACCATGCTTTCAAATTCGAATAGCAGCCATTAGCTCAATCATATAAATTAAATTTGTACATATTAGTTACATAACCAACCAAAAAAAGTCATGCTTTACTAGCCATTTCACATATATGCTAACCATGCATCATAACACCATCATCTCGATATCAATTAACTAATCCAAATTTCAAACCAATTTAGCATACTTCAACACCATGGTTCATGTTTCATAATTCCCATGTTCAAAACATATGACCACAATTTCATATAACGAGCATATGTAACACAACGTTCATTTGTATACATTCATTTCATTCATTGTCATATATTTCACATATCGTCATTTTAAACATACTCACCTTTCAATTTTGAATAACATATACACTTCGTACGTACCTCAATCGGATATACTTTCACATAGTCATTCATTTCTCGATATTCCCCGTTGAACCGTTCGGAATCAATAAGGATACTCGGATAACTCGGAAAGCTCATACAATGCCATATCCCAGATATGGTCTTACATGTTATCAAATATCGATGCCACTGTCCCAGACAGGGTCTTACACGAAATCATATATGATGCCGATGTCTCGGACATGGTCTTACACGTAAATGTCAAATCGATACCAATGTCCCAGACGTGGTCTTACATGATAACACATCTCAGAATCCTATGTCAAGACATATGTATCCTATACTATTCCTATGGTTCGTACGGGGCTTTTGGATGTCATAATTCAATTAATTCCAGCTCGAAACAAGTCATTCCATGCTCAATTCAACTCGGCAATATGTATATAAATACAATTCAATTCTATAACATATACATTTGAATTCGAGATCATTTATTTACTTATGAATTTACCTCGTACGGACACGAACGGATCGGAATGACTATTCGATAACTTTCGACTTCCCCCGGTCCAATTCCGATTTCTTCCTTTCTTGATCTAAATTAATACAAATTTAACTTATTTAATCATATATTTATTCAATTTTACCCGAAAACACAAAAATGGGCATTTTGCACTTTAGCCCCTAACATTTCACATTTTCGCAATTTAGTCCCTATTTCAAAACAACACAATTTACTCAAAATTTCAACAAATCCAAGCATGGCTGAATCTTCCCTTGGACCCTAGCAGCCCATAATTTCATTTATTTCACATTTTGACCCCTCAGTTTACAAATTTCACAATTTAGTCCTTAATAATCATTTTTATCAAATAATCTATCAAAAAATATTTATTTTTCATCATAAAACAACAAAAGCATCAAGCTATCATCAATGGCAAATCACGAATACATCAACAAATTCAAAAATTCAAGCATGGGCTAGCTAGTATTCGAAGCAAGAATCTCAAAAACATAAAAATAATCAAAAATCGAACAAAATCCATACCTCAATTTGAGCTTCAAAGTGCGGCATATTTAAAGCTTTCAAATGGTTCTTTTTCTCTTCAATATTCATCCAAAAGATGAACATGCATGGCTCTTTCCTATTTTGTTTTATTTTAATTACATTTTACATTTACCATAATAACCTTAATGATTTAATAATAAAACCATATAATGCATGCCATTACCGTCCATTCATGTATTCAATGGCTAAATTTCATTTTAAGGACTCTATAATTAATTAATCAAAGCAATTAAGCACTTTAACAATTAGAATGCCACTTTTACATTTTACGTGATTAAGTCCTTTTATCAAATTAGACAACCAATCGGTAAAATTAAATTACGAAATTTTCACACATATCAAATAACATGGTGTAATTACCAAAAATAATATTAAAATAATTTTACGACCTCAGATTTGTGGTTCTGAAATCACTATTTTGACTAGGGTCTAAACCGGGCTGTTACATGGAAAGCTCCACTAAGTTAAGTCATCAAAATAAATTTTGATAGTGCTTTTGATGGTCAAAGATTTCGATCGGTGTCAGGAATGGTTGTTAGGGATGAAAGAGGAACAGTACGGTTCATTTGTACGAGTTTCCATAAGGGAATAATGTCTGCCTTTGCTGCTGAAGCTTTAGCTTGTCAACTCGCAATGAGTACGGGTCTTGATAAAGGATGGATACGAGTCATTATCAAAGGGGATTCATTAACAACAGTCAAGAAATGTAAGCCTTTGAAACTTGATAAATCACAGATTGGAGTTTTCATAAGAAATATACAACAAATGAAGAGTAATTTTTAAGAAATCAGTTTCAATCATGTTCCAAGATTAGCAAATGAACTCGCTCATGCTTTGGCAACAAAAATGCTGAAAGGGGGGAAATCGGTTTACCTGGAGGGGAAAGCATTTTCGTTTGTGGATCCCAGGACAACGAAGGAGAGATCGATGGAACCAGATTGATTGAGAAGGGAAAGTTTGAAGAATGATGGAAAGGAATTGACTGGGTGTAAGGGTTGGTGTCTCACTGCTTCTAGAATCCTCCTTGTTTAGGTTTTTGTATACTTCATTTATCATGTGTGTTTTAGTTTTATTTGGGTTTTGGTTAGTGTTTTGGACTTATTTTTGTTTTTTTTAGTTTTTGGTGTTTGGATTAATAAGAAGAAAAAGCCCAATCTATTAATTTAAAAAAAAGTATTAGCATGTAGAATTTGACCTTCTCGTTAGAAAAAAAAATGTGACTGACCTTCATAGAAGACTATCGATCTGCACCTAATTCTAGTGACGATGGTATTAATTTGAGTTGAACCATCTTCAATAACTTGGAAGCTTCGTGAAACTGGCTTTGATACAATGTTAAAGAACTAAATCTCCATGAATGAACCACAATAAGCGAGACCTAAAGAGAAAGAAGGTAGAATAATGGGAAAACAAATTTGATAGAACAAAAATCAAGAATAAAAAATAGAGAGAAAGAATAAACTTTGAGATTTTTTTATTAAAGATTACAGAAAATACACTTACTTACATTTGCCATATTCGTCTGTATATATATAGATAGTACCCGCTAGTAGCCAAATTAAAACAGACTATTAATCACTATCAGCCAATTACTAAGAATCTAGTTACAAGAAGTTACATTAATAACAAAGATTCACTAACTACTATCTATATAATTAATTATATGTTTTAAATAATCATTAATTTCATGTTTTATGAATTTCTTAATTTCTTAAAATCCTTTAATATTTTACGAATTACTTAATTTTCTTAAATTCCTCTAATGTTCTATATTGGCAATCATCCATACTTTGGAAAGTCAAAGATATGACTATCAAAATGTTGGCACTAGAAATTTGAGATTTAAGGTACCAAAAGTGGGATTGAGATTTGGCATGAGATAATTGCAATTTTTTGGTCCCTAATTGTATAGTGACTTTGCAAGTTGATCCCTGAACCTCAACTATAAATAGGCCTAACCATTTCTCATTTTATCAACCCACATTTTCCATTCTTTACTTAAGGCATTGTTCTCTCTCTTTGTAAATCTTCACTTGTATTTTGGAGTGAAATATATTTGGTAGTGCCCGAGGATGTAGGCAAAATTTACTGAACCTCGTTAAAATTCTAGTGTTCTTTATTGTATTATTTTGCATATTTTGTGAGTGTGACTGTAGTGATTTATTGTGCTATTAAGTTACGATAGAGGAATATTCTGGCTAGGAAAGACCTGGTACTTAAGTGATCCTTGTGATCCACCTCTCTTTCCTGGGAATTGAACTTAGTGTGATTTTTCAGTACAATAATTTTACTCTTTTACACGCTTCTGCACAACAATTGGTATCAGAGCTAGATTCGTACTTGGGAAATATGATTGTTTACTATACTATTTGCATATACGGTATTGTTCATCCACAACACTATTCATGTTGGCAGTACTGTTCATGTATACAGTAGTTGGGATTGAGGAGAAAAATGGCAAAGGCATCGTCATCAGCAAAGACTACTGTGCGATGCAAAATTTGAAGTAGAGAAATTTGATGGTACCAATAGTTTTGGCATGTGGCAGTGTGAGATCCTGGATGTCTTATGTCAGCAAGAGCTGGATATAGCCCTTGAAGAAAAACTTGATAAGATGGATGACAAAGAGTGGGCTAAGATCAATAGGCATGCATGTGGTACAATTCGCCTATGTTTAGCCAAAGAGCAGAAGTACTTTGTCATGAGGGAGACATCAGAAAAGAAGTTGTGGGATACACTGGAAGAAAAGTTTCTATCAAAGAGTCTTGAAAATAGGCTTTATATAAAAAAGAAATTGTATCGGTTCACGTATGCACCTAGTATGTTGATGAATGACCATGTAAACTCATTCAATAAAATTTTAGCAAACTTGCTAAATTTGGATAAGAAATTTGAAGATGAAGACAATGCATTATTGTTGTTGAATTCTCTTCCTAATGAATATGATCATCTTACCACCACATTGCTTCATGGGAAGGATACGATCACATTTGATGCAGTTTGTAGTGTGTTGTATAGATCTAATACTCGAAAGAAAGATAAAAGAGATCACAGAGATACAACTACAAAAGTCTTAATAGTAAGAGGCCATTCGCACAACAACAAATCTGGTAGAAGGACTAAGTCCAAAGGGAGACCTGCCAAAGATGAATGTGTTTTTTGTCATGAGAAAGGGCATTGGAAAAAGAATTGTCTTAAGTTACAAAAGGGCAAGGCTATTTCTGATGCATGTGTAGCGGAGTATGATGAGGAGCCAAACTTTAGCTTGGTTGGCATAGCAATGGCATGTCATACAGATGAGTGGATTTTGGATTCAGGATGTACTTACCATATGTGTCTTAATAAGGACTGGTTTTCTAGTCTTAAAGAATTAGAAGGTGGAGTTGTTTTTATGGACAATGTCAACGCTTATATGACAATGGGAGGAGGTACAATCCAATTGAAGAACCACGATGGCTCAATCCAAGTCTTGACAGATGTTTGCTATGTACCTAGCTTGAAGAAAAATCTCATCTCATTAGGGGTCTTAGAATCTAAAGGGCTCACAATCACTTTGAAAGATGGATTACTAAAGGTAGTAGTTGGGGTATTGACGATGATGAAAGGCATAAGAAGGAATAACTATACTATTTAAATAGAAATATAGCTATTGGATCAACATCAACAACTTTTGCGAAAGATGCAGATTCAGAGGCTACCAGGTTATGGCATATGCGATTGGGACATGCTGGTGAAAAAGCTTTGCAGAATTTGGCGAAGAAAGGATTGTTGAAAGGTGCAAATTCTTACAAATTGGAATTCTATGAACATTGTGTTCTGGGCAAACAGACGAGGGTAAAATTTGGTTTAGCAATTCACAATACGAAAGGAATTTTGGACTACGTTCACAGTGATGTGTGGGGACTTACCAAAGTGGCTCTTTGGGAGGTATGCGCTATTTTGTTACTTTTGTTGATGATTATTCAAGAAAAGTATGGTTGTATCTAATGAAAAGAAAAATTGAAGTTTTGGATACATTTCTGAAATGGAAGAAGATGGTGGAGACTTAGACTGGTCGAAAGGTCAAACGACTTCGATCAGACAATGGTACTGAGTACAAGAATGATCCATTTCTAAAAGTATGTTAAGATGAGGGCATTGTGTGACACTTCACTGTTCGGGATACACCACAACAGAATGGGGTGGCAGAACGTATGAATCGAACTATATTGGAGAAAGTTCGATGTATGTTGTCCAATGCTGGATTGGGCAAGGAATTTTGGACTGAGGCAGTTACATATGCGTGCCATCTAATTAACTGGTTGCCATCAGCTGTAATAAATGGAAAAACTCCTATGGAGATGTGGACTGGTAAACTTGCTACTGATTATGATTCATTACATGTTTTTGCTTCCACTGCATATTATCATGTAAAAGAATCTAAGTTAGACCCAAGAGTAAAGAAAGCATTATTCGTAGGTATAACTGGTGGAGTAAAATGATATCGTCTCTGGTGTCCTGATACAATGAAGACTGTTTTCAGTAGAGATGTGACTTTTGATGAATCAACCATGATGAAGAATAAGGATTCACAAAAGGATGACAAAACCAGTAGTAATTTTAACAGCCCGATTTTGGGGCTAGTCGGAACACTGGTCTCAGGACCACTAGTCCGAGGTTGATAAAAAGTATTGGGTATTATTTTATGTGTTATGGAATTAATATATGGCTATATGAAAAATTTGGTGCTTTAATTTTTTCAATTGGAAGTTTAATTGTGAAAAAGGACTAAATCGCATAAAGTGCAGAAGTTTCAAATTTCAAGCTAAAGGTGTCTAATAGTTAAATGATATCAAAATGGAGGTCTTTAAAGTGAAATAGGCCAACAGATGTGTGTTGGCCGGCCATATAGCTTAGGGAGACAAGAGCATTTAATTTTTGGTGAAATTAGGTGACAAAAGATGAATAAAATAAGATAAAAAGAAACGCTATCATCTTTCACTATTTACCCTCCTTCTTCCACCGAAAATTGAAGGGAAAAATAGAGTTTTTGGGGTTCAAACTTTCAACTAAGCTATCTCCTTGCAAGTAAGTGATTTTGATGATTATTTTTGAGGATTTTTGTACTTTTTGAGTCCCCAAAGCTTAAGCTAGCTAATGAGGGGACTAATTTGTTAAATGCTTAAAAATTTAGGGACTTTCCATGAGAGATTTTGTGTTGTTAGCTGAGTTTTTATGGAAGAAAAGGAATGTTAGTAAGATGAGAAACAACTTTTGTGAAAGGTGTTAGTATGAAAACACCTAAATAGGACCCGAATGCAAAGATTGAAAATGTGTAATAAATGCATGAAATAATTGGAATTATGAGTAGTTGTAAGAGTAATAAATGTTTAGCTAGGCTTGTTTAATGAGAAAATGTGATGAAGAATAATTTACGAGCCTAGGGGCAAAATCATAATATTGCCAACGTACAAGGGCAAAATGGTCATTTTTGCCTAAGTAGAGATTATGATGTATTATGATGATAAAATGATTAAATGAGTGAATTTTTGTTGTTATAGACCAAGAAGAGAGTGGAATCAACCTTGACCGAGGAAAATGCAAGGTTACGAAATAGATCGCTGATTAACGCGTTTTGCACCGATGTAAGTTTATGTGCAAACGATGCATCTTGAATACACATGTAATTGCTTATTGGTGCATTGTATGATTAAGAACACTTACGATTTAAATGGATGAAAATTTGGTAGAAAGTGAATAAACTCCATATGAACATTGAAATAAATATGTAGGTGTGGAATATTATCCGTAGTAAATAATGGTGGGCTATGTGCGATACTACCTTAATTATTCTTGTTGGTGGGCTATGTGCGATACCACCTTATCACTTATTCACGATGGGTTGTGTGCGATACCATCGTTAGTATTATTATTTGGTGGCCTAAGTGCGGTACCACGGAAAATATTTTTGTTGGTAGGCTATATGCGATACCACCCTGTTAATAATAAATGGCGTGCTAAGTGCGATACCACCGAGTATTTAGTATTACTAAGAATAGTTTATTGTATAATTGTGATGTGTTGCTTCATGTGATCATGTGATGATCAAGTGCAGGGATGTATGTTAAATAATAAGAGCAATTAGTTTGTGATATGGTTGGATTGTGGTAAGAGATGAATGAGTAAGCATGATCTTGGATTGTGAAACGCTATCTATTGATTAGCACATGTTATGATATTTATTATTTACACGTAAACTTACTAAGCGTAAAGCTTACACCCTTTCTTTTCCCTTGTTTTATAGAGACAAAGAGTCGAGTTTGGATACGGACATAATTAGAAGATCACCCACACTATCAGCTATCTCGGTATATTTAGAACTAGCATTTTGAGTGTGGTATTGGCATGTATAGGAGTTAGACTAGGTATATTGTTTTGTTATTTTGGCCAATTGTGTTGGCTCCTTATAGATGAAATCTTTTGCATATTGCCATAGTAAATGGCTCTTTACTATCAATCAATGGAATGAAAGGTTATTCATAAGTGTGTGGAGTATATGGTTGGGCGGTTTGGGTATGAATATGTATGAATGAATTGATGGTAGAGGGTGAATTATGGTTGAGTGAGTTAGGGTGATGAAAGAGCTTGGCAAATAGCCTTGTTCTTATCCACACTTGTAGGCACACGGGCGTGTGTCTAGGCCGTGTTTGACACACGGTCAATTGCATGAGTGTGTGACTAGGCCGTGTGTCCCCTTGCATGTTAGAATTGCAAGTCAGTAAGCTCAGTGGAAAACACACGGGCAGAGACACGACCGTGTGTCTCAACCATGTTGGAGACACGGCCAAAGACATGGGCGTGTGCCCAGGCCGTGTGAAGTCTGCACCTGAATTTAGGAATTTAATTCGACACACAGTCTAAGGACACCCGCATGTGCCTTGGCCATGTGACCATAGTGAGGTGATGACATCAAAAACAGAATGCCAATGTTTTGGCACATGGGCTGAGACACGGGCGTGTCAAGGCCCTGTAAGGGACATGGGCCAGGGACAAGAGCGTGTGTCCGCCCGTGTGAAATAAGTCAGTGTCGACCACAGGTGAGGGACATGGGCGTGTGTGACCACACGGCTTGCCCACACTGGCGTATCCCATTTCACAGGGGTGTGTGGCCTCTGTTTAGGTAAAATTTTTCTAAGTGGGTAAAAGTTTCCGATTTATTTCTGAAACCTTCCAGAAGTATGTTTAGGGAATCATAGGGCCAATATAAGGATGTTAGATATGTGAATGAGAAAGTTTTAATTTGGAATGAAATTTGATAACCCAAAGTTGTATGACCATGAGTTAAGTACGGTAATACCTCGTACCCGATTCTGATGTATTATGCGAGTAAGGGGTGTTACATTTAGTGGTATCAGAGCTATGGTTTAGTCGATTCTTGGGCTACCGTAGCGTGTGTTAGAGTCTAACTATACATGCCATAAGCGTATATTGATAGTGTGGTGGCTTCTGACAATTCTAAACTTTATTTTTATATAGTAAATGGATCTCGATCGAGTGGCTACTGATGACACAGCTAGTAACGTACCAGCTCCCACATAAGGGACTACGCCTGTAGAGAGTGGACCCAAGACTAGGGGTTAAGGAGAAGAGGCCTGAGAAGCCTTTCTCCAAATGATGAGTAACTGGTACACGGAGTATGTACGAGCAAACCCTAATGCTCAACCTCCTCCAGCCCCTCCTATACCTCAGCCAGTTCCAGTGGCTCCTCAAGGTATAAATTTAGTGAGGATGACCAAACCCCCTGTAGATAAGATTCGGAAGCAAAGGGCTGAGGAGTTCAGAGCTAATATAGATGACGACCTCGAGAAGGCAGAGTTCTGGCTTGAGAACTCGATGAGAGTGTTTGGTGAACTCTCTTGCACACCTGAGGAGAGCTTAAAATGCGTCGTGTCCTTGCTGAGGGACTAGGCATACCGTTGGTGGAAAATGTTGACGTCGGTAGTTCTAAGGGAGAGAGTGATGTGGGACTTCCTTTTGGAGGAGTTTAGAAAAAAGTATATAAGCCAACGATTTGTGGACCAGAAATAAAAAGAATTCATTGAATTGAAGCAAGGAAAAATGACCGTGGCAGAATATGAGTGTGAGTTTGTTAGGCTCAGCAAGTATGCAAAAGAGCGTGTGTCTATAGAAGCTATCTTGTGCAAGAGGTTTGAAGATGGGCTGAATGAGGATATTAGACTGCTAGTGGGGATTTTGGAGTGAAAAAAGTTTGTGGTGTTAGTTGATAGGGCATGTAAGGCCGAGGAACTAAATAAGGAAAAGAGGAAGGCCATGAGTGAGGCCCGAGATGCAAGAAAAGGGCCAATGAGTAAATCATACCAAGCTCAATCAAAGAAGTCCAGGGAGATGAACCCTCGGATGACTACATCAGCTGGATATTCACATAAAGATCGAGGTACTACCTACTCGGGCTCGAGAGTTTAAGCCACTTCAATGGCAAGTGTGGGCAATCTGAAGTCCAAACTAGAGTGTCCAAATTATGGTAGGCAACACATTGGGGAGTGTTGGGGAAACAACAGGAATTGTTATAAGTGTGGTTCCTCCGATCATTTTATTCGGAACTATCTTGAGAGGGATGACAAGTAAAGGACGCATGAGGTAAGATTAAGCAATGTATCTTCAAAGGGTAGACCACAAAAGAACCCGGGAGGTGGGACTAGTAGTAGAGGTGCGCCTCGAGATTCTGCTATAAGACCAGAAAGTCGAGCACCCTTGAGGACTTATGCCATTCACGTACTCGATAAGGCATCATCTCCAGATGTGATAACGAGTACTTTTTCTCTTTATGACACCTCTGTTATTGCTTTGATTGATCCGGGGTCTACCCATTCATATATTTGCATGAAATTGGGATCTAGTGTGAGCATGATTGTCGAGTCTATGGAATGTGTAGTAAAGGTGTCAAACCCGTTAGACAAACATCTGCTAGTTGACAAGGTGTGTAGGAATTGTCCTTTGACAATTAGAGGTCATTGTTTTCCGGAAAATCTTATGTTGTTGCCGTTTGATGAATTTGATTTGATTTTTGGTATGGATTGGTTGACGGCTCATAATGTTTTAGTGAACTGTGGTAGCAAGTTTATTGAATTGAAATGTGAAAATGGGGATGTCATTCGGGTTGAATCAGGTAGATCGAATAATCTGCCAATTATAATTTCAACTATGGTAGCCGAGAAATACTTATGGAAAGGATACGAGTCTTATCTCGCCTTTATGCTAAATACTCAAGAGTCAGAGGTAAAGATTGAATCAGTACCGGTGGTATGTGAGTATTCAGATGTATTCCCGGAAGAGTTACCCGAATTACCTCCAGTTAGAGAGGTCAAGTTTGGAATTGAGTTAATTCCGAGAATGGCACTTGTTTCGGTTGCTCCGTATAGAATGGCACTATTAGAGTTGAAAGAACTGAAGGTTCAATTGCAAGAGTTAACGGATAAGGGATTTGCAAGGCTGAGCTATTCACCATGGGGTGCTCCTGTACTTTTTATAAAGAAGAAAGATGGGTCGATGAGGTTGTGCATAGACTACAGACAGCTCAATAAAGTGACGGTGAAGAAAAAATACCCTTTACCAAGAATAGATGATTTATTTGACCAACTGAAGGGAGCTACAGTGTTCTCCAAGATAGATCTAAGGTCTGGTTATTATTAGTTGAGGGTTAATGAGCAAGATGTGCCGAAAACTGCATTTCAGATGAGGTATGGCCATTATAAGTTTCTTGTCATGCCATTTGGTTTAACGAATGCCCCTAAGATTTTTATGGATTTAATGAATTGTGTCTTCCGACCGTATTTGGACAAGTTTGTAGTTGTCTTTATCAATGATATACTGATTTATTCTCGGGATGAGAGTGATCATGCAGAGCACCTGAGAATTGTTTTGCAGACTTTAAGAGACAAGCAGTTGTATGCTAAATTTAGCAAGAATGAGTTTTGGCTTCGAGAGGTCGGATTCATATGACACGTTGTATCGGGTGATGGTATTAGAGTTGATCCGAGTAAGATCTAGGCTATCGTAGGGTGGAAACTGCCAAGAAATGTGTCAGAAGTCAGAAGCTTTTTTGGTTTAGTGGGGTACTACAGATGGTTCGTAGAAGAGTTTTCCATGATTGCTACCCCAATGATGAAACTGTTACATAAGGATGTCAAGTTTGAATGGACTGAGAAATGTCAACAGAGCTTCGAGAGACTAAAAACATTGTTGACTGAGGCACCGATCTTAGTGCAACCTAAGTCGGGCAAGGAGTTTGTAGTATATAGTGATGCATCATTTAATGGACTCGGCTGTGTGTTGATGCAAGAGGGTAAGGTAGTAGCTTACGCCTCGAGACAATTAAAACCATATGAGAAGAATTATCCGACTCACGATTTGGAGTTGGCTGCAATTGTTTTTGCTTTGAAGATCTGGCGCCATTATTTATATAGTGAGAAGTGTCGAATCTTTACCGATCATAAGAGTTTGAAGTACTTAATGGACCAAAAGGATTTGAATTTGCAACAACGGCAGTGGCTTGAATTATTGAAAGACTATGAGCTAGTAATTGATTATCATCCGAGGAAAGCAAATGTAGTGGAGGATGCCTTGAGTAGAAAATCTCTATACGCTTTGAGGGCCATGGGTATGGGCTTAGCGTTGTCTAATGATGGTGCTATATTAGCCGAGCTAAAGGCTAGACCATTATTTATTCAATAGATATGTGGGCTCAAAAGAAAGATGATGAGATGCAAGCTAAGAGAGCTAAGTGTGAATCGGGGAAATGATTCTAATTTTCAGGTGAGTTCGGATGGTTGTTTGATGTTTCACGACAGGATTTGTGTACCAAAAGATGATGAGTTGATCCGGAAAATTTTACATGAAGCACACGGTGGTCATTTGTCAGTACATCTCGGTAGCACGAAAATGTACAATGATTTGAAGAGATTTTATTGGTGGCTGGGTATGAAAAGAGACATCTCTGAGTTCGTGACAAGATGCTTGATCTGTCAACAAGTAAAAGCCGAACACCAAGTACCTTCGGGATTGCTTCAGCTGATGATGGTTTCCAAGTGGAAGTGGGATCGGATCACTATGGATTTTGTGACGGGGTTGCCTATGACTCCGAAAAAGAAAGATGCCGTATGGGTTATTGTTGATAGACTAACGAAGTCGGTTCACTTTATATCAGTGCGAGTAGATTATTCGCTTGATAAGTTGGCCGAGTTGTATATTGTTGAAGTGGTGAGATAACATGGAGTGCCTGTATCTATTATCTTGGATAGAAATCTGAGATTTACTTCGAGGTTTTGGAAGAAGTGGCAGGAGGCCTTGGGTACAAGGTTGAATTTTAGTACTGCATTCCATCCTCAAACTGATGGCCAATCTGAAAGAATGATTCAAGTTCTTGGGGATATGCTCCGATGTTGTGTGTTAGAGTTCGGAGGTAGTTTGGAAAGATATCTACCTTTGGTTGAGTTTGCCTATAACAACAGTTATCAGTCAAGTATACGAATGACGCCATATGAAGCCTTGTATGGTCATAAGTGTCGGACTCTCTTGTATTGGACCGAGCTTAATGAGAAGCTAATTCATGGGGTCGATCTAGTTAAAGAGACCGAGGAAAAAGTGAAAGTTGCTTTGGACCGACAAAAGTCGTATGCAAATTTAAAAAGGAAAGAAATTGAGTTTCAAGCGGGTGACAAGGTATTTCTAAAAGTATCCCCGTGGAAGAAAATATTGAGATTTGGTCGTAAGGGTAAATTGAGTCTGCGATTCATAGGGTCGTATGAGGTTACTGAAAGGATTGGGCCAGTGGCATACCAGTTGGCTTTGCCGGTAGAGTTAGAGAAAATACATAACCTGTTTCATGTATCGATGTTGCGATGATATCGTTCTGATCCCTCGCATGATCCCTCCAACGGAAGTTGAGATACGATTAGACATGACTTATGAAGAAGTGCCAATTAAGATTTTGGCTCGGGAGGTTAAACAGTTGAGGAATAATAACATAGCCTTAGTAAAAGTGTTATGGCAAACACACGGTATGGAAGAAGCTAGATGGGAATCGGAAGAAGCCATGAGGGAACAATATCCAAACCTTTTTATAGGTAAGATTTTCGGGGATGAAAATCCCTTAAGAGGGGAAGAGTTGTAACAGCCCGATTTTGGGACCAGTCGGAACAGTGGTCTCAGGACCACTAATCTGAGATTGAGAAAAATTATTTGGTATTATTTTATGTGTTATGGAATTAATATATGGCTATATGAAAATTTTGGTGCTTTAATTTTAGCAATTGGAGGTTTAATTGTGAAAAAAGACTAAATCGCATAAAGTGCAAAAGTTTCATATTTCAAGCTAGAGTTGTCTAATAGTTAAAGGATATCAAAATGGAGGTCTTTAAAGTGAAATTAGGCCAATAGATGTGTGTTGGCCGGCCATATAGCTTAATGAGACAAGAGCATTTAATTTTTGGTGAAATTAGGTGACAAAAGATGAATAAAATAAGATAAAAAGAAAAGCTATCATCTTTCACTATCCACCATTTTTCTTCCACTGAAAATTGAAGGGAAAAATAGAGTTTTTGGGGTTCAAACTTTCAGCTAAGCTATCTGACCGCTGAAATCAGAGTTTTAAAATTTATAATGAATGTGATCGAACTTGGAAACTAACTCTGACAACGATTAAAGGCAAGTGTACCTATCGAACAGTAGTATAGCTTAGGCAAGACCGGATATCGAACCCAAAGGAACTAAAAGTATTAATACTTTCTTTTTATTATTTAGCCTTAAAAATAAAGTGACGTTTGTTGTAATCTAAATTTGACAACGACTAAGCTAAGGACAAAGACGAAAAGAACGAATTGGGGAATAACTTGGAAAAAGACTCAGTTGATCAAGATGATACCTTCACGAAGAATCCACCTAAACTTCACTTGTTATCTAACCTTGAATTATATGATTTATTTACTTAGCTTGATCCGTAGGACTCCCTAACCTATGCTAAACCCTCTCTCGAGGCGAATAACGTTTAACCCTAGGTTAATTAGTGGAACTCTTGTTCTCTTATAATAACCCCCTAGAATAGTAGTAAATCGATCTACGGATTCCCATATTAGGTTTCACCCTAATCTGGCAAAATCTCGTAACCCTATCTCTAGGCGTTCAATCAACTCCGCTTAATTACACTAGATCTACTCTTAGGCAGGATCTATTCCTCCTTCACCTAAGCACATCAGATTTGGATTAAGCATGCATAATTAAGAACAAACTAAGTATTCATAAATCAAATAACAAGATTTATATAGGTTTCATCCCCTTTAGGTATCTGAGGGGTTTAGTTCATAACTAAGAAAGAAAACATCTCAAGAGAAAAGATAAAACAAAACATAAGAAATTCCTAAAACTCCCTGAAGGAATTGAAGGAGAATTCCGCCGTCTTGAGTATAATTCTGACTTCTTAGGATGGATCAACTGGCTATCTTCAAGCGATTCCCACAATTCTGACCTTTCCGACTTGGCTCTTTGGCCTAGCTCGCCTCCCCTTCAAAGGTGGTACTTAGAGGATATTTATAGGCTCTTTGGAATGCGATTCTTTCTCCCTAAATATCCTTTTCGACTGAAATTATTCATTCTGACGACAGAGGCACGTCCATGTAGCACGCCCGTGTGGATCGACTTCAGGCCATATTCGGATTCTTTAATGAGGGACGACCGTGCAAATCAGGGGAGAGGCTGTGCTCTAGGTGTTCGACGAGACACGGCCGTGTGGGCTTTGGGCCGGGCCGTGTCGATTTAGTGCTAAGGCCCATTTTACTCCGTTTTGGGCCCGTTTTATGTTCTTTTCATCCTCGAGTGCTTTCCTGGGTATAAGACATGAAAAGAAAGGATTAAAAGCACATTTTTACATAAATCATCCAAAAGTAAGGTAAATGCGGGATTAAAATATATTATAATTACGGTTTATCAAATACCCTTACACTTAAGCTTTTGCTTGTCCTCAAGCAAAATTCTCAACTTACAATTAAAATGAACTTTCCATGATTCATAATTCCTATCAACAATGCCTTATCCTAATTCATAGATAATTTATACATGGATAATTCAATTCAAAGAGTCCTGAAGATTCAAACAAGATAAGTTATATTTTGGTAGCACGAAAACATAGGTGTTTCCCTTCATCTAAATAATTACCTTTAATTCAAAACCGACAAGGATTGACATCCTCACAAAAGATTCACTAAAATCACTCAAAAAGTGTTTAAGGGTCAAAATTTAAGCACTCATAAGTCGAATCTGAGAAGTTAATCCCATAGGCTTGCCTGAAAATCAAACCTCCACCACTGTAAAATGAAATGATAAACAGATCAAAAGGTCTTTGTTAGGGTTGTAACAGGGCTAGGGTTAAAGGTGTGGATAAAGGCTGAAATTAGAAGGTTAGAATCGAGACTGAATTGATAGGTTACCTATCTAAAAATTTCTAAGATAACAATTACATCAATTGAAAAATAATCCTACTAATACGAGCTTTTTTTCTTTTGGATTTAGACTTTGATTGTGTAAGCTCACTTTTCATAAAACTAATACTGAATATATATATTTTAAGAACAAACTAAGTAAAGACAATTTTCAAATAATAATTCATAAAATCTTAGGCAACTAACCAAATCATATCTCGATTAAACGGTAGTCAAAAAGAAGGGTGATAACAAATACAAAGGGTTTTGGGTTAAAATTAGTAGGTGAGTCAATAAAAAGGGTTGTTAGGCTCAACGGGGTTTACTAGGGGTTAATTATAAGGGTAGGCTTTTTAGTGGTGTAAGTGGGTTAAAACCTAGGTGCCTTTATCATCTTGGCATATCAAATCATAACTGTGGTCTTGACATGTATAATCAAGGCAAGTTCTAGAATAACAGTTCATAGTTGACACACTCATAATCAATAAAGTGAGCACGAAAAAGAATGTATGCTCTATAAGGCTCAAAATCTCACAAAAATTATGGGTGTTTTTGACATCAACCTTATAAATTTCAAACCTCAAGATAACATTCAAATTCAGGTTAACAACCTAAAATTTGAAATTTTAGAAAATTAGACTTATCGTTCTTGATTCCCTAGTATTTCTTCAAATTAAATCATCAATGCACAATTAACTATGACTTATTCTAAAACATGTCAATATCAATCACAAATCATCAGAAATTTCATCTTAATTAGTAATATGAGAAAATTACCTCAAAACAAGATAGAACTCAGGGATTTGAGAACAATGCAGAAAGTTAGGCATTTTTATCCTCAGGGTTTGAGAATAATGGAAAAAGTTAGACATTTTCTCAGAATAACTATTCACCCCACACACTTAAGATGTACATTGCCTTCAATGTACAAAGACAGATAATAACATTTAATGGATAAATCAAAAGAGAAGGGGAAGAAATTACTCCCTGAATTTTGGATGATTTTCCTAGAGGAGTGTCTTTGGTGGCGGTGATGGTCGGTTTTGATGACGAACCTATTCTAGATGAAGAATTGGGTAGCGCACTGAGAAGTAGCCAGGATTTATTAAGACCTAATAAAAATAATCTAAATATAACATTAAAGAAAAACAAACTAAAAGGAAGGAGACTAAGAAGAAAACTAAAATGAAAAGAAAATATTGATGGACTGTAAAGTCCTTATTGAAGGATGGTTCGCAAGGGGGGAATCAACACTAAGGTTGGGGATGTGATGGCGGTGGCGAAAGTGAAGAGGTTATCATGTTGGTCGGCGTGATTCCCAAGCAGCCTGGCAAACCTGTCACTAAGAAACTAAATTAAATTAAAATAAATTAAACATAAGATTATTAAAGAAAAGGAGAATAAAAGGAAAGAGAAATGAAAAATAAAAACTAAATGGTCTCAAAGACCCTTGGCCTGTTGTTTGGATGAAGTGGCCGGCATGAGCTTATATGTAGGGTCTTTGTTAGGGAGACTATGCTGGATTGCTTCCGCTTCTTCAGCATGGTTCTTGAATGGCTAAAGAGTCTGGATACCTTCTCTAAGGAAAGGGAAAAAATTTTGAAAGGAAGAGAATGAAGATTGAAGATGAGGAGAGGGGGAAGAGCTTGTGGGGTTTAAATAGACTTCAAATCAAGCCTACTCCCACGCCCGTGGACTGAGGGTGTGTCGATTCACATAGCCGCTACGCATGGCTGTGTGACTATGCGTGTTGGCTCTCCATGCTCGCGCTTCAGCCCTCCACACCCGTGCTTGATAAGTCAGTATGTAGGTACGGTTGGGCGCCATGGGCGTGTGTTGGTCGTGCTATGTAAGTTAGTAGCTTCACATGGCCAAGAGGCACGGTCGTGTCATTTTGTCGGTGGCCGTGGAAGGGGTGGTTGGATCCGTGACGTCGGGGAGTGGTTGGGCCTGGGTTGCACGACCTCTGCTCTGTCAGTGTGGTGCTTCCAGTGGTTCACACGGCCACGGGCACGGCCCTATGTAAGACCGTGTGACCTGGAAATCTATGCTTCTGGTTAGTTTAAAAGAGAAAATAAAAAGGGAAAATAAATTAAAATGAAAATTAAATGCAAAAATAAGTAAGGTTAGAACTTGGGTTGCCTCCTGAGAAGCGCTCGTTTATAGTCTTCAGTTAGACTTTCCTTGTGTTTTGAACAATTCATGGAGGTTTGAAGGTTTGAACATCTTTCCTCATATTATCCATTTGATGTTCATTGTGTGGTTCAGGTCGAGTGGCATTGATTTTGAGAGCATCAAAATTGGGATTGCTTACCTCAACTGTCTTGTGTGGAAGAACATCGATTACCTTAAAAAATATTTCTTTATTTGTAATAGGATCAGGAGTAGATGTTTGTGGGTCTACTGTGATGATGTGATGATCTGATTTATCTAGTTGTACCTGGTCTCCTATTTTGAAGTGGTTTGATGTTCCTATGAGTTCTTCTGAGTGCTCTTTTGGCTTGACTTTGTGTGACTCTGGGTCTTCCTCGTGTATCTCTAATTTCTCTTTGAAGCGTGTTTTCCATTCGTCCAGTTCGTTAGTCTGAATCCCTTGTTCCTTGTGAGTTATTTCTTTGTTGGTACTGAACTGAGGATCAGGTTCAGTCTTTCCTTTTTTTGGTGGTTCTTGAAAAGAAGGTGGGATTGAATTGTTATCAAAATAATTTTCTTTCTCACCTTTGTTGATTGATGTTCTGACCGAGTCAAGGGCTTGAAGACTAATTGAGTCGTCACCTACACAAAGTATAAGCTCGCCTGTGGCAACATCAATTTTAGTTTTGGCAGTTGCTAAAAAAGGTCTTCCTAGAATTAAAGGGATTGAATTATCCTCATTCATGTCTAAAACAACAAAATCTACTGGGAAAACAAACTTATCAATTTTTATGAGAACATCTTTAATAATGCCCCTAGGAATTCTAACAGTTTTATCAGCTAATTGAATACTCATCCTAGTTTGATTGGGCTTCCCTAGACCTAGTCGTTTAAACAATGTATAAGGCATGACATTTATGCTTGCCCCTAAATCAGCTAACGCATTATCAATAGTTAAACTACCAATTAAACATGGAATTGTAAAACTCTCTGGGTCTTTTAATTTCTGTGGTAGTCTATTTTGTAGAATTGCTGAGCACTTTGTGTTGAGTTCAATGTGTGGCTCTTCATCTAATTTGCGTTTGTTTGTCAAGAGCTGTCTTAAAAATTTCCTCACGTCTGGCATTTGAAAAAGGGCTTCAAAAAGAGGTAAGTTAATGTGTAATTTCTTTAAAAGTTTAAGAAACTTACCAAATTGTTCTTCTGAATGGTCTCTTTTTAGTGCTTCGGGATAAGGAATGCGAGGTTGGTACTCTTTGATTACCGGTTTTGGCCTTTCCTGTGTTACCTCTACCTTTCCTTCGTCTATCTTGTCTTCTTGTTGCGAGATGGGTTCACCTATCTCTGCATTTTCCTGAGCTGCTATGGCTTGAATTTGCTCCTTTGGATTAATCTCGGTGTTACTTGGTAGGCGTCCTTGCGGTCGTTCTGACATGAGCATTACAAGTTGTTCGAATGCATTAGTAACTTCCTTCACTCTTAGTGATTTCCCCGATTCGGTTCTCGTTGCTTTTGATTATTCTCTCAGTTTCTTGGATACGTTTTTCTGTGTCTGCCGAAAATCTTGCCACTATCTCTTCGAGAGTTGGTTTCTTCTCTTGTAGATAAGACTAGTTTTGGAAGTTTTGAGGAGGTTGTTGCCTTTGATTACCTTGATTTCCCTAGCCTCCCCATGAAAAATTTGGGTGGTTCCTCCAACCTGGATTATAAGTATTACTATATGGATTATTATTGGATCTGAAATTGTTACCTATATAATTCATCTGTTCGCTCTCTGCTTCTGGTTGGTAGGGTGGGTACTCATAATTCGTCACAGTTCCTATTGCATCACACTGCATCACTAGATGTACCTGCGAAGAACACAAACTATCAATTTTTTTTATTTATCATCTCCATCTGTGTTGATAGCACGGTTATTGTGTCGATGTTGAACGCTCTGGCTAATTTCGTCGATTTTGTCCTTGAAGCTTGCCACTGATAATCATTCAGTGACATCTCTTCAATGAACTCGTAAGCCGCTTCAGGAGTTTTGTTGTTCAAGGTTCCACCGGCGGCTGAGTCGATTAGTTGCCTCATTGAGGGGTTTACACCGTTATAGAATGTTTGGACTTGTAGCCACAAGGGTAAACCATTGTGTGGACACCTTCTCAAGAGATCCTTGTATCTCTCCCATGCGTCGTATAATGTCTCTACATCCATCTGCACAAAAGAAGATATATCATTCCGTAATTTGGTCTTTTTGGCCGGTGGGAAATATTTCATTAAAAACTTTTCGGTCATTTGATCCCATGTAGTGATTGACCCTCGTTGTAACGAGTTTAACCACTATTTAGCTTTATTTCTTAATGAAAAAGGGAAGAACGAAGACGTATGGCATCATCAGAAACGCCTTTTATTTTGAAGGTATCACAGAACTCTAAGAAATTAGCTATATGAGTGTTTGGATCTTCGTCCTGCAAACCATCAAATTGAACAAACTATTGAATCATTTGTATTGTGTTAGGCTTTAATTCAAAATTATTAGCGGCTGTAGCAGGCCTAACAATACTTGATTTTGCTCCTGTTAAATGTGGTTTAGCATAATCAAACATTGTACGTGGAGTGTTGCGTTCCCCCACATCATGTGGTGGTGGATTAGTCTCATCCATCCCTTCAGTAAGATTGGATCTGTCTTGTTCCTCTCTTTCTGTATAGTTAAGGGCTCGCCTGATTTCTCGGCGATTCCTTCGAGCGGTAGCTTCAATATTACTGTAGTATACTAAAGGTCCTCTCGGGTTCGTTCTAGTCATAAACTAGAGGTACCTGCAAAGAAAAGAAAGAAAAATAAGCAAAATTAAAAATTAAACTAAAAACAAAATAAATTGCTGAAAATAAAAATAATGGCTAAAGTAATAAAAATAGAGTTTTCTTAATATTTTAGTTCCCCGGCAACGACGCCAAAAACTTGATCGCTGAAATCAAAGTTTTAAAATTTATAATGAATGTGATCGAACCTGGAAACTAACTCTGACAACGATTAAAGGCAAGTGTACCTATCGAATAGTATAGCTTAGGCAAGACAGGATATCGAACCCAAAGGAACCAAAAGTATTAATACTAACTTTCTTTTTATTATTTAGCCTTAAAAATAAAGTGACGTTTGTTGTAATCTAAATTTGACAACGACTAAGCTAAGGACAAAGATGAAAAGAACGAATTGGGGAATAACTTGGAAAAGACTCAGTTGATCACGATGATACCTTCAGAAAGAATCCACCTAGACTTCACTTGTTATCTAACCTTGAATTATATGATTTATTTACTTAGCTTGATTCGTAGGACTCCCTAACCTATGCTAAACCCTCTCTCGAGGCGAATAACGTTTAACCCTAGGTTAATTAGTGGAACTCTCGTTCTCTTATAATAACCCCCTAGAATAGTAGTAAATCGATCTATGGATTCCCATATTAGGTTTCACCCTAATCTGGTAAAATCTCATAACCCTATCTCTAGGCGTTCGATCAACTCCGCTTAATTACACGAGATCTACTCTTAGGCAGGGTCTATTCCTCCTCCACCTAAGCACATCAGATTTGGATTAAGCATGCATAATTATGAACAAACTAAGTATTAATAAATCAAATAACAAGATTCATCTAGGTTTCATCCCTTTCAGGTATCTGAGAGGTTTAGTTCATAACTAAAAAAGAAAACATCTCAAGAGAAAAGATAAAACAAACCATAAGAAATTCCTAAAAATCCCTGAAAGAATTGAAGGAGAATTCTACCGTCTTGAGTATAATTTCGGCTTCTTGGGATGGATCAACTGGCTATCTTCAAGCGATTCCCACAATTCTAACCTTTCCGGCTTGACTCCTTGGCCTAGCTCGCCTCCTCTTCAAAGGTGGTACTTAGGGGATATTTATAGGCTCTTTGGAATGCGATTCTTTCTCCATAAGTATCCTTTTCTGACTGAAATTATTCATTCTGACGACAGAGGCACGACCATGTAACATGCCCGTGTGGATCGACTTCAGGCCATGTTCGGATTCTTTAATGAGGCACGGCCGTGCAAATCGGGGTAGAGGCCGTGCTCTAGGTGTTCGACGAGATACGACCGTGTGGGCTTTGGGCCAGGCCGTGTCGATTTCGTGCTAAGGCCCATTTTACTTCGTTTTGGGCCCGTTTTATGTTCTTTCATCCTCGGGTGCTTTCCTGGGTATAAGACATGAAAAGAAAGGATTAAAATCACCTTTTTACATAAATCAAGGGATAAATCATCCAAAAGTTAAATGTTTGAAAGTTTAGGGATTTTCCATGAGAGGGTTTATGTTGTTAGCTGAGTTTTTATGGAAGAAAATGAATGTTAGTAAAATGAGAAACAACTTTTGTGAAATGTGTTAGCATGAAAACACCTAAATAGGACATGAATGCAAAGATTGAAAACGTGTAATAAATGCATGAAATAATTAGAATTATGAGTATTTGTAAGAGTAATAAATGTTCAGATAGGCTTGTTTAATGAGAAAATGTGATGAAGAATGATTTACGAGCCTAGGGGCAAAATCGTAATTTTGCCAACGTACAAGGGAATAATGGTCATTTTGGCCTAAGTAGAGATTATGATGTATTATGATGATAAAATGATTGAATGAGTGAATTTTTGTTGTTATAGACCAAGAAGAGCGTGGAATCAAACTTGATTGAGGAAAATGCAAGGTTACGGAATAGACAGTTGATTTACGCGTTTTGCACCAAGGTAAGTTTATGTGGAAACGATGCATCTTAAATACACATGTAATTGCTTATCGGTGCATTGTATGATTAAGAACACTTACAATTTAAATGGATGGAAATTTGGTAGAAAGTGAATAAACTCCATATGAACGTTGAAATAAATATGTAGGTGTGGAATATTATCCGTAGTAAATAATGGTGGGTTATGTGCGATACCATCTTAATTATTCTTGTTGGTGGGCTATGTGCGATACCACCTTATCACTTATTCACGATGGGTTGTGTGCGATACCATTCTTAGTATTATTATTTGGTGGGCTAAGTGCGCTACCACCGTAAATATTCTTGTTGGAAGGCTATGTGCGATACCACCCTGTTAATAATAAATGGTGGGCTAAGTGCGATACCACCGAGTGTTTGGTATTACTAAGAATGGTTTATTGTGTAATTGTGATGTGTTGCTTCATGTGATCATGTGGTGATCAAGTGTAGTGATGTATGTTAAATAATAAGAGCAATTGGGTTGTGATATGGTTGGATTGTGGTAAGAGATGAATGAGTAAGCATGATCTTGGATTGTTAAATGCTATCTATTGATTTGCACATGTTATGATGTTTATTGTTTACATGTAAACTTAATAAGCTTAAAGCTTACCCCTTTTTTTTCCCCTTGTTTTATAGTGACAAAAAGTCGAGTTGGGATACGGAGATAATTGGAAGATCACCCACACTATTAGCTCATCTCAGTATATTTAGAACTAGCATTTTGAGTATGGCAATGGCATGTATAGGAGCTAGACTAGGTATATTGTTTTGTTATTTTGGCCAAATGTGTTGGCTGCTTATAGATGAAATATTTTGTATATTGCCATAGTATATAGCTCTTTACCACCAATCAATGGAATTAAAGGTTATTCATAAGTGTGCAGAGTGTATGGTTTGGTTGTTTGGATATGAATATGCATGAATGAATTGATGGTAGAGGGTGAATTATGGTTGAGTGAGTTAGGGTGATGAAAGAGCTTGGCAAATAGCATTGTTCTTATCCACACGGGTAGGCACACGGGCGTGTGTCTAGGTCGCGTATGACACACGGTCAATTGCATGGGTGTGTGACCAGGCCTTGTGTCCTCTTGCATGTTAGAATTGCAAGTCAGTAAGCTCAATAGTAGACACACGGGAAGAGACACGGCCGTGTGTCTCAGCCGTGTGGGAGGCACAGCCAAAGACATGGGCGTGTGCCCAGGCCGTGTGAAGTCTGCACCTAAATTTAGGAATTTAATTCGACATACGGTCTAAGGACACGGGCATGTGCCTTGGCCGTGTGACCACAGTGAGGTGATGACGTCATAAATAGAATGCCAATGTTTTGGCACACGGGCGTGTCAAGGTCGTGTAAGAGACACGAACCAGGGACAATTGCGTGTGTCTGGCCATGTGAAATAAGTCAGTGTCGACCACGGTGACGGACATGGGCATGTGTGACCACACAGCCTGCCCACACAGGCGTGTCTCATTTCACATGGGCGTGTGGGCCCTATTTAGGTAAAATTTTTCTAAATGCGTAAAAGTTTCCGATTTATTTCCAAAACCTTCCGGAAGTATGTTTAGGGCCTCGTAGGCCCAGTATAAGGATGTTAGATATGTGAATGAAAAAGTTTTAATTTGGAATAAAATTTGATAACCCAAAGTTGTGTGACCATGTGAGTCAAGTATAGTAACGCCTCGTACCCGGTTCCGACGTAGAATACGGGTAAGGGGTGTTACAGTACTTTGCAGCAGGTGGACCTTGAAAAGATTAATGATGATCCTGCTAATATTGAAGGAACAAATGATGAAGAAGTTTCGACCCAATAACTTCTACAGCAACAAGATTCAATTGCATATAGAAGGTTAAGAAAAGAGATTCATTTGCTTGCTCGCTTTGATGATATGATGGCCTATGCACTTCCAATTGCAGATGATAATGTTCCTTCTACTTACACAGAAGTAAGAAGTAACACTGATGGTGTAAAGTGGAAGCAAGCTATGAATGAAGAACTGCAGTCTCTTCATAAAAATAGGACTTGGGAGTTGGTGACACTGCCCAAAGGAAATAAGGCAACTGGATGCAAATGGGTATATGCCAAGAAGGAAGGATTTTCTGGTAAAAATGAAATTCGATACAAGGCTAGATTGGTAGCAAAGGGTTATGCTCAGAAAGAAGGAATAGACTACAATGAAGTGTTTTCTCTAGTTGTGAAGTATTCGTCTATTTGGATTTTGCTAGCCTTGGTTGCGGAATATGATCTTGAACTAGTTCAGCTTGATGTGAAGATTGCATTCTTACACAGTGATTTGGAAGAGGAAATCTATATGACTCAGCTAGATGGATTCAAAGTTGCTGATAAAAAAAATTGGGTTTGCAAACTGACAAAGTCTCTTTATGGATTGAAACAATCTCGGAGGCAATGGTACAAGTGATTTGATCAGTTCATGTAAGGGCAAAGGTACACAAGAAGTAAATTTGATCATTGCGTGTATTTTTAAAATCTAAAAGAAGGAATTTTCATATACTTGCTCTTATATGTTGATGATATGTTGATAGCATCTAAAAGTAAAGTTGAAATTGAGAGATTGAAGACTCAACTCAACCTTGAGTTTGAGATGAAAGATCTAGGTGAAGTTAAGAAGATTCTTGGCATGGAAATATGTAAAGATAGAACTCATGGCAGAGTTAGCTTGTCTCAGAAGCAATATTTGAAGAAGGTACAACAGTAGTTTGGCATGCACGAGCAGACAAAACCTGTAAGTATCCCGTTGGCTTCTCATTTCAAGCTTTCTGTACAACTATCTCCTTCGACGAATACGGAACAAGAATACAAGTTACAAGTTTCGTATTCTAATGCAGTAGGTAACTTGATGTATGCAATGGTGTGTACAAGACCCAACATTTCACAGGTAGTTAGAGTAGTGAGCAGGTATATGCATAATCCTGGAAAAGGACATTGGTAAACTATGAAATGGATTCTACGGTATATTCAGAAGACCGTGGATGTTGGATTACTATTTAAGCAGGATACTACACTTGGTAAAGGTGTTATTGGGTACCTTGATTCTGACTATACTGGTAAATTGGACAAACAAAGATCAACCACTGGTTATGTGTTTACACTTGCTGGAGGACCAATAAGATGGAAGTCTACACTGCAGTCTACAGTTGCGTTGTCAACCACAGAAGCCAAATACATGGCTATAACAGAGGCTGTAAAAAAAGCTATTTGGTTACAAGGTATGGTTAAAACCTTGGGATTGGTTCAGGAGCATATTAACATGTATAGTGATAGTTAAAGTGCTATTCATTTAGCAAAGAATCAAGTCTATCATGCACGTACAAAGCATATCGTCGTACGATTCCATTTTGTGTGGGAAATTATTGATGAAGGGAAAATTCATCTTTAGAAGATTAAGACTGCAGATAATCCCGCAGATTTGATGACCAAGGTGGTAACAACAACCAAGTTCGAGCGTTGTTTGAACTTGATCAATATCCTTCAAGTTTGACAGTTGAAGAAGGCATTATCAAGTATTGTTGACAAAGGCAGAATGAATTGTGTGAAGATAAGATTATCCTAATCAAATCTTCTAGGTGGAGACTATTGGCAATTATCCATACTTTGGAAAGTCAAAGATATGTGTATCAAAATGTAGGCACTAGAAATCTGAGATTTAAGGCACCAAAAGTGGGACTGAGATTTGGCATGAGATAATTGCAATTTTTTGGTCCCTAATTGTATAGTGACTTTGCAAGTTGATCCCTGAACCTCAACAATAAATAGGCCTAACCATTTCTCATTTTCATCAACCCATATTTGACATTCTCTACTTAAGGCATTGTTCTCTCTCTTTGTAAATCTTCACTTGTATTTTGGAGTGAAATATATTTGGTAGTGCCCGAGGACATAGGCAAAATTTGCTGAACCTCGTTAAAATTCTAGTGTTCTTTATTGTATTATTTTGCATATTTTGTGAGTGTGATTGTATTGATTTATTGTGCTATTAAATTACGATAGAGGGATATTCTGGCTAGGAAGGACCTGGTACTTAAGCAATCCTTGTGATCCACATCTCTTTCCTGGGAATTGAGCTTAGTGTGATTTTTCAGTATAATAATTTTACTCTTTTACACTCTTCCGCACAACATTGTACCAACTACTTAATTTGTTAGAAACATTCTCAGCAACTCTTTTATATATTACTCACAACCTTTTCATGTTTTAAGTAATTCTAATTTGTATTACAAATCACCTAATTTCTTACAACCCTTTCAAATTTTATGTATTTCTTTCATGCTTAACAAATTACTTAATTTTAAGTTTTTCTTTATTTTCAATGAATTATTTAATTTCTTAAAAACCTTTTCATGTTTTAAGTAAGCAAGCTATTTTGAACTGTAAGGTGTATTTTTTTCTCATTAATTTAGGTCAATTGCTTTTTGGTCTAATGGTTCATATTCTTCCAACCGCATGGGAAGCTCATTTTAATGAGCTCCTTTTAAAATTTTCCTAAGTGAAATTAATATCTTGTTTCTCATGATTTTTTTCCTTAATATATGTTTAATTTAGTTATGGAGATTTTGATGGATGAGATTTCGAGTGTTTAAGCTCAAGTTTCAAATGTTATACATGAATTCTCTTTTAGATTATTTTTAATTTAAGTTTCATCATATGTGAATTCTTTTCAAATTATTTTATTCTAAATTTAAAAATATTCTCATTTTTAATTTATTGTGATTTTTATTAAGTTAATTTTAATAATATATATTATTTATGATTTGCGCTCTTTAAAAAACCAAAACACTTAAAATTGACATTTAATAAATCATTTGATCATTTGCAAACCCATACCACATTTTCAAATCGGAGCATGATTTTTTGTTTTTTTTTTTAAATTAACAGTAATAAATTTAGTTTTTAATAAAATTTTTATTTTAATCTTTTCTATTCTTTAGCCCCCGGTCTTAAAAAATTAGTTAATTTGCATTTTTATAATGAAAGAGTCCATTAGATTTTAAAATTTTAAACATGTGAACATGGTAACTCGTGTGTTGGTAGATATATACTTTGTTGTTGATGTGAATATTTTTTTTTAAAAATGTTATATGAATGTTTTTGAAGTTTTGAATGATTTTTATGTATATTTTTAAACTTTGATGAAGTATACGAGGATTATCATGTAAATTGCCATCTCTACACAGTAAAATTTTAACAGTAATCTTTTTTAAATTAAATCGATGGTTGAACCGGTTAAGCTACTGGTTCGTCGATTCGATAATATCAATGTTTTTTAAATTGTAACAGTGGTCGAACTGGTTAAGTCACTGGTTTATCGATCCGGTTGGTTCAACCAATCAAATTAAAAAATATTAAAATTCAAAAAAATAACAAAAAAAAAATCTATTCAGCTGTTTCAACCGCTTGGCTCAACTGGTTTTTTTGTCTAATTCAACCAATCCATACCGATTTTCAAGTCAACTAGTTCAAAACTCCTCTGTACCAACATCCCGACCAGTTTCTGGCTCAACTGATTTGTCCGGTCCCATTTAAACAACATTAAATTTTCGTCCAAAAGAATTTGATTAAAATTTGAAAATTAATTGTGAAAATGATGAAAAAATATTAATAATAATGAAAAAAAGAAACAAATAAACGTTATCCCAAAGGAAAACTTGCATTATTGATAACCAATAGCTCATTGACAAATGTCTTATAAAACTAAAAAATGGAGAAATAAGTGGTCCATTGAAGGCAGATTGTTTTATGGAGGGTATTTTGCAAAGCATATTCCTATATATCCTGCAATTACTTGTAAACCTGATTAAGCTTTAATTGAAGTTCCAAGATTCTTTAAGCTCTGAAAACTGAAAGGTTGTCAGAAGCCAACCAGCTGTTAGCCTTTAATATTTGTAATGTCATAAGCAGATTTAATTTCAACCATGTTCTATAGATTTATATATTCGCATATACGGCTAAGTTTGAGGAGACAAAATGTCATATTGTAACGAGGAAAACCTAGTCCTGTTGCTTAGATGACTGGGAGGGTTTTGTCAACAATCAGTGCCTTATAACCTTAATTACTTTACTGTAAGGCAAACATAAATTAATTAGAACTTTAGGTATTTATGTATTTATGGGATGCCGAGTTTTTTTTTTCTTTTCCATTTTTTAAAATGTCGTCATTGCTGCAAGCATATCCAAAAGGATTCCAAGTGACTTCCTTGACGCCATTGCAACCAAATTTTTTACATATTTTCAAGATTCAACCTAGAGCTCCAAGGACCCCTTCTTATTATAAACCTCCATCCCTCTTCATGTCTTTCCCAACTTCATCCAATTATAAACAGCCAAAAATGGAGAACCCAATATGGCAAAACCCTCATTTCTTCCCTCTCCTTTTAACATGCACCTTCTTCTTATTCCCTTTACAACCCTCACTTTCAGCCGGTTTGCAAGACGATTACATCCGACAGCCGCCCCGAAAAGTCGTCGTCGCTCCCCACCTCCGATCCAAATCCGACCCTCAGCAGGTCAACATTTGGAACCACTGTTTTCTTATCCACTTTGCTTTCGAAAAACAAACTGTTTTTTTTTTTTTTTTTACTTCATTTTCTGTCGTCAACTATTGTAGGTACATGCTTCTCTTGCAGGCAAAGAATACATGAGAATCAGTTGGGTTACAGATGAGAAAGACGTGGCGTCGAAGGTCGAATATGGGAAGGTCTCAGGGAAATATGAGGCAATGGCTGTAGGAAACCATACCTCATATCATTACTTCTTTTACAGTTCCGGGAAGATACATCATGTTAAAATTGGACCCTTGGAGCCAGCAACCACTTATTACTATAGGTGTGGTGGTCATGGCCCTGAATTTTCATTCAAGACACCTCCACAAACTTTTCCCATTGAATTTGTTGTGGTTGGTAAGTTCCTATAATGTTAAAATGAATGAATCCTCAAATTCTTGACTAATTTAAGCAAAAGCAAAGGCCCGGCCCCAACACGGTTTAACCAAAAGTGCACACTTTGTACATTAGTTACTTGGCTAGTAAGGCTTAGCCTAGCAAGTTTAGGGTTTAGCTTACATTGCTTGGGAACCCATCTTATATATTTGTTGTAATGATTTAAAATTAGATCGGTGATTGAATAACCAATATGATCTGATTGCTTAGCTAATTTATATGTATGCCTTATCTTAAACATATGTCAGCCTTTTTTGTTTTTTTTCTTCCTTAAAAGTAAGAATTCTTGTATATGAAGACAAATTATATGCTTTGAATTATCCATGTCCTTATATAGGATTGTTGTGTTTGCGCCATAATTCACTAAAACCTATTTAGTTTATTGTACTTTTATTGTTTTCCACAAAGGTTTAATAATATTAATTTAATATACCCATCAAACTTCTAACCATTGAAGAACAGATGATTCCTTGCATGTTTCTTTTATCACAAAAACAAAACTTATTATATGATGAAAAATAACATTTAATTAATTAAACTTGTTATACAGGTGATCTTGGACAAACAGAATGGACTGCCTCAACTCTATCGCATGTCGACAGCAAGGACTATGATGTGTTCTTATTACCAGGTGACCTATCTTATGCGGACACACAACAACTACTATGGGACTCATTTGGCCGTCTGGTGGAGCCCTACGCTAGCCGCCGCCCATGGATGGTGACGGAAGGGAACCATGAGATTGAAACTTTCCCAATAATTTATCCTCATGGTTTCAAAGCCTACAATGCCCGTTGGTTAATGCCATACCAAGAAAGTGGGTCGACCTCAAATCTCTATTATTCCTTCGATGTTGCCGGTTCCCATATCATAATGTTAGGCTCTTACACGGATTTTGACGAGGATTCAGTTCAATACAAGTGGCTTGAATCTGATTTGCGTAAGGTTGATAGGAAGAAGACGCCATGGGTTATTGTGCTATTGCATGCGCCATGGTATAACACTAATTTGGCTCATAAAGGAGAAGGGGAAAGCATGAGAAAAGCTATGGAAGATTTGTTGTATAGGGCACGAGTTGATGTGGTTTTTGCAGGCCATGTTCATGCATATGAACGATTTGTAAGTCACTCATTAATTAAAAATGTTGGGTTTTTCTTTTTATTTTATATTGACAGCTAAATACATTCGATTTGTGTTATATTTGTTGCAGACTAGGATTTATAACAACAAAGCTGATCCATGTGGGCCTGTATATATAACCATTGGTGATGGAGGAAACCGAGAAGGACTTGCATTAATGTAAGTAAAATCTAGGCCCAATGCATATTGAAGAACTAGCACTTGGCCCATAATTACCGACCTTAATTCCAGCAACACAAAGCCTTTATAATAGGCACCATACATGAAGGTCCTGATGTGATAATTCAATGATGTGCAGGTTTGAGAATCCAACACCAGAAGTTTCGGTTTATAGGGAACCAAGCTTTGGACATGGTCGGCTAAGGGTGGTAGACGAAAGTCGAGCACATTGGTCGTGGCATCGCAACAATGATTCTGATTCATTCGTGGCCGATGAGGTTTGGCTACAAAGTTTAACCACAACCAAATCATGTTGGCATAATACCGCAAATACAGATGGCTCAAAGTCAAAGGTTAACAAAGACGAACTATAAAAATACATATGAAAATGTCTTTTAGTTTCTCAAAATACTACAATTTAGTTATTTTTCGTTTCTTTTGTAAGGTAATAAAATGTATTCAATTATCATGTTTTGTACTTCAGTAGTAGGCTGTTTTGTGATGGCTAAAATAACGAGTAAAAGTGACTTATAATTTTCCTCCATTCGTTTTTAAAGATAAGTTTATTATACCCAATTAAAATTTTGAAAACTTATATAATAATATATATGTTTTATAGCAAAGTTTAGAGAAAGAAGATAACTTAGGTGGCAAACTTCATTATTTGAGAAATAGCATCTCGAAAGATTGACACCTTATTAATTTCAATTTATGAAAATAATATTTAAAACAATGATTTTATCTAAATATACATCATGTCTTGACCTTAAGTCGAGCAATGGAATCTCTAATAAAAGTTATCAAATTTTCTTTTAGGTTTAAATATATAGACATATTCATATAGGATCTTTGAGAAGAAATAAAGAGAAAATTTGACAACTTGAAATCTGATGTTAATTTGAAATCAGATATTCAATCAAGGTGAGAGTGCTACAGAAGAGGTGGTGAGAGCACTAGTGAAGATGTTATGGCATAAAAATGTTTATGTTAATTTTTGTTTCTGTTTGCTTTTAATGACCGTTGGTGTTGCGCACCGCTTTAACTGGTAGATTTTTAAGTGAAACGATTCAGATTGTTCATGTTTTAGAATAGCTAGAAATGCTGCATTTTGGGCAGTATTGTTAGCTAAGTGAAACGGTGCAGTTTAAGGGAAGATTACAGCTGTCACTAACAACTTGTGACAACCAACCCTTGGTCGTTATGCACTCATATTTCTAGTGGGAAAGGTGTACTGGTTACGAAAAGAATTGTGGAATTTCTTCTCTTCTTCCTCTCAAATTTTTTCTTCTCTCTCCTCTCATCTCTGTCAAATCTTTCACTCACAAAATAACACGTATGAAAGGCATCAGAGCCTCATGATCTCCTTGGTCAGGGAAAGGGTAACCACACGAATGCAGAAGGCAATGAGCCAGTTGCAGCAGGACACTAGGTTGGACAACTGTTTTAAGAAGCTCAAGGATGAAGTCAAGGGAGAGATTAAAACTAAGTTGTAAGCTCTTTTTGAATAGTATCTAGGTCAACCGCATTCAGTGACGAGCAGTGGGTCCTTACAGGACAAAGGGACTGTGGGTCCTTACAGTGAAGTCACTACAAGCTATTTTTGAACTGACTGTCTTGGGATGCTTATGCTTAAGGGTTGCGAGAATGATTTGGCTCCACATCTTTCCTAGATCCAATGTCAGAGTTGGTCTCTTTGAAACACCAAGGGACTGTGGATCAATACCACGACCAATTTGTAAGCCTACTAAATCAACTTTACCTACCTGAAAGTTATACATTGAGCATATTTACTAGTAATCTGAAGGTTGAAATAGGCCAATATTTGCATCTATTTAAACTTAAGACTCTAGCTGAAGGGTTGTTATTGGCTAGACAAGTGGAGGGAATTTTAACTCACAATCATAAGAGGTTTGCTCCAATAGGAGTAGGAGGATCTCCTAGACTGCCATTGTTATTTCCTGCTACTCGGGCCCCTATACTTCTCAATTCCACTACATCTTCTAATGGGCCCTTTAGTGCTGCTAGTGTTCAGAAGAGAACTGCTAAAGCTCTCACACAGTTACACATGGAGGAGAAAATGAAGAAAGGGCTATGCTTTTGGTGTGCAACTAAGTACACACCTGGACATAAATGTATGAAGGCACAGTTGTATCAACTTCTATTGAATCCTTAAGATGATGTAGATGGTGAAGCCACAAGTCCACAATCTGAGAAATTTTTGGATTGTCAAGAACAGTCGGACAATACTAAACCTGAAGGAGAGTAGTCCCTAGTTCCAGTACTTTCTTTGCATATATTACAAGATTCCCAGGGAAACAACCTATGAGGGTTGATGCTATTATTGGTACTACTACTGTCATCATCTTAATTGATTTAGGCAGTACCTATAATTTTGTGGATACCAAACTTGTCAAGAAACTTGGTCTTCCAGTTAAGCATACAACCAGGTTGAGATTGAGGTTTACTGTTGCTAATAGAGGTATTTTACACACTTAAGGACACTGCAGGGTATTACACTGGGCATTTCGAGACAGTCACGTCAGCACCAACTTCATCTCTTACCTCTAAAAGCGTGTGATCTCTTTCTAAGGGTTCAATGACTCTTATCCTTGGGAGATATTATGTAGACTTCTCCACTCTAACTATGCAATTCACTTACCAAGGCCAACAATATACATTATAAGGGATCTCACCAAGAGCTATCCAAATTATGTTTCATACTCAATCAAGAAAGTTGTTTTCCTTTCTTAGTAATGGGCCTTGTACTTTGCTTTTAACTACTGCTTTTAACTACTGGTGCTCAAAATTCTTTGTTCACTACTTCCAGTACCTCGAATACAAACTTGCACAAAATATTGGCTGATTTTGGTGATGTCTTCCAAGTACCTCAAGGACTACCTCCTCCTAGGATGCATTACCACCATGTTCTTTTTAAAGATGAAACTGTTATGGTCAAAGTCAAGCCCTATAGGTATCCCACACTTTAAAAGAATGAAATCGAGAGAATGATTCAAGAGATGCTTCAGGCAGGAATAATTAGAAACAACTGTAGCTCATTTGCTTCACCAATTTTCATGGTGAAAAAGAAGGATGAGAGATGGCGTTTATGTGTTGGATACAAGAACTTAAACCAACTTACTATAAAAGATAAATTTAATATTCCTGTGATTGAAGAGTTGCTTGACGAGCTCGGTTAGGCAACCTTTTTCTCTAATCTAGACCCCAGATCTGGATATTACCATATATGAATAGAGGACATGCATAAAACTGCATTTAGGACACATGAGGTCCATTACGAGTTTATGGTCATGCCATTTGGCCACACAAATAGACCCTCAAGTTTTCAATCTCTAATGATTGTGGTCTTCAAAACACTTCTGAGGAAATCAGTGCTTGTTCTTTTTTATGATATCCTTATGTATTCAATGGACTGGTTAGCTCATTTGGCCTATTTAAGGGAGGTTATTCAGTTACTTTGAGAGCATCAATTGTTCACCAAAAAGAACAAATGTACTTTTGGTACTATTGAGATAGTGTACCTTGGGCACATCTTTTCTAAAGGCTCAGTATCTATGGATGATACCAAAGTGGATAGTGTGTTGAACTGGCCAACACCAACCCTAGTGAAGGAATTGCGAGGTTTTTTGGGTCTATTTAGCTATTATAGACAGTTTATTCGACACTATAGGGCAATGGCTAAGCCACTGACTATATTACTAAATAAAGAAGTCAAATTGGAGTGGACCAAAACTACCAACGATGCCTTTTTATAGCTCAAACATGCCATATGCACAACACCTGTTCTCACACTATCTAATTTCAACTCATAATTTTGCCTTGACACTGATGCAGTGGTCATGGCATTAGAGTTGTGCTACAACAACATAGGAAGCCAATTGTGTAACACCCCTAACCCGAAACCATCGTCAGAATAGGGTTAATAGGCATTATCGAACAATTAGAACAATTCACATCTATTTCACAACACAAAGTCAAGCATTAATCAAACATATTTAAATACGAGAATATAGTCCCTTATCGAGGTCTACGAGACCTTAAACACATGTTAGAAAGAGTTCAGGACTAAACTGAACACTTACGAAAGTTTTCAGAAATTTAAACATTCTTCAACACTGCAAAAATCACAAGCCCGTGTGGGCTAGTCATGTCTCTCACACGACTACCAGACACGCCTATGTGTCCAGGTCGTGCCCAAACAGAGCATACATACTGACTTGTTCACACGGCCACCAGACACGCCCGTGTGCCATGGCTGTGTGAAATTAAGCTAGCTACTGACTTGGTCACACGACCACCATGCACACTCGTAGGCCTCGACCATGTAACCTGTCCAGACACACCTAGAAGTGACCCTTAAACCACACGGCAGTGACACATGCCCGTGTCTCTTGGCCATGTATGCAAAATAGGCCATTTGCAAGGCCAAGTTGTCACCCATACAAGGGTCAACCAACAAGCTTCAAAGCAATATCATTTCATGCTTCTAAATGCATTCAAACATACCATTTCATTCACCAATTAATCATCAATAATACCATTTACTTCTATACCTAATGTCATCACATTTGAGTCCATTCTAAGTAACAATTGTACATCTCAAAACATATATGAAATATATGAAACATTAGGTAATCCATACCACAGTTCATCTTCAAATCACATCTTTCATCAACCATAAAATCATGAAATATACCAATTTCATAGCTCATTCATAAATTCAACACCATTCAACTTCCAAGCCAAATCACATGGCAAGGATTTAACATTTCTAAACATACCATAACTTCTAGCCTATACATGCCATATTTTAACTATACACATCTTTCCAAAAATACTAAAATAGATTGCTGATAGTGTGATTGAGATACTGATGATCCCCGGATCTGAGCTAGCTTTACTGACACTGTAAAGTTTAGTAAGTTTGTAACATAATACATTATACCAAAACAAACCATCACATAGATTAATCCACAATCACGTATACCATATCATCCAAAGCTAATATGTTCAATTAACCTTCCATAAACTCGTTCATAGTTTCATCAACCACATAGGTTCCGAGCATATCTTAGCCAACACTTAGTTTTCGATCATTTATGCTACTCAATACTCACTATTTCATTTTGATCAACTTTCGTCACTTCTTCGGCTCAATCGCACACTTAGTGCCCAAATCAATAGCCGAAGCTTAATTAACATCGTACGCTTAGTGCATTTATATCAAACCGATCTTAAATCGGTATTGCACACACAGTGCCAACCACAAAGCCGAAGCTTATATTATTTCGCACACACAGTGCTAATCATCCTGGTCACATTTCCAAATACGCACACTTAGTGCCACATAACTCAGGCCCTTACATAGCATTCACAATTCAATAATATCATACCATTCATTTAATAACATTAATCATAGTTAAATACACGTATTATGTCCAAACTTACCTCAGACGTCGAAATACCGAAACGATCGATTAATTGAGCACTTTATCTTTGCCTCGATCTCGATCCAAACCTCTCCTTTATTGGCCTATACACATTCAAATTCAATCCATTCAATCACAAATTCATTCCTTTTTTCTGGTTGGTTTTTTTAGTACACGTCCAACTGGCTAAGAGTGATGTGGATAGAGTGCTAAGTCATCTTCCCAGAATTGCCATGGTAATTTTGTTGGCAATCAATCTTACCAATTTCCATGATAATGTTTCACTTCCCTTATTTTCTTTCTGCATCCTCTTCATTCTCTTCTTCTACATGCACATGTGTTCACACAGAGCCACACTTTTCCTCCCCAAGTGATAAAAGTAACAAATAATGGCCAATGTAGTGCAAGCTTTGTTATGCAATGTTCTAAAATTGTCTTAAAAATGCAGATGTATTTACTTAATTTCAAGCAATTAATTCCATTTAGCAGATTAAAATATAACTCTTTTCAAGAGTTATCACACCCCCAAACCTTTAATTATTGTTTGTCCTCAAGCAAATAATGTATGAATATGCATGAATACATGGAATTGCCAAGACAATCAGTCACCAATTATACTGCCAAATCATAATCAGAATTCTATGTACCTCTATTCTCAGTAATCTTCTATTGAAACAAAGAAAAATTGCTTACAATTCTTGTAATCCTATTTAGCAAATGAATTGTAGAAAATGGTTCCTAAAAGTAAATGTTTCTAAATATTTCAACAATTAAAACTATAGCAAATTTCTTCTGAATATACCTAGGTTATCTTTCTCCTAAACTCAGTTTTTATTTTATTTTATTTATTTTAGACATTTATTCAATTACCAACACAAAAGTTTTCTAGGGAATTCATATTGTCATATGATTTTATACTTGACAACCTCGATGGAGCATACACTAGATTGCCATGTATTATACCATGTCACAATGTGAATATAAATCACTCATGAAACAAAAGCTTTTAACTGAAAAGATGGATGGAGCAAACAACTACCTTTTTAGCAATTTAGCCTCAAGATTTAGTGGAGTGTCCCAAAAATATGTACACTTTTTTTAGACAAACACTCATATCTGAACTCATTTTTCTAGTCAACAATATAATCTAGCAAACAAAATATTACTGACCAACTCAATAGGTTCAAACATTGAAGTATTCATTATTTTACCATGACAAAAATTATACCTTATTGCTATACTGAAATTAAGTTAAGAAGTCCTAAATTTATTCAAAGAAAGATACTATAGCCTAATTGCATTTATATTTCAATTATTTTACTTTTAGAAATTCATTTCAACAACTGTCCTATGCTAAACATGCCTAAACAAGTATCACCATATTTTCTAAGTTTACAAAGAAGAGTTATGATCCTCATTGAACATCATTGATAACCATATACTCACATAATTAGGCAGTTGAATGACAATTGAATGTTATGGCAAAAGGACTGTGTGAACAATTAACAATGCAGTCTATATGCACAACGGACCCCTAAACCTAAAGGATGCATTGTCCTTAATGCATGAACATGACAAAATAAAAATGAATAAAAACTACATGAATGCATGAAATAGATAAAAATCAAAATGAACGGTCATGGAAATATAAAAATCTAAGCTTGGATGGAAAGGAAATTACATCACTTGGGTTGTGTAGATTTCCTTGCAGCTCTTATGTAACGTTACGGCTTGTCTTGGTCATCACTATCAGCTTGAACGATTTTACTAGCAGCTTTCTTGAATCTTTTTTTCTTAAGTTAGTTAATGTGCACCTCTTCCTCATCATCGTTGGTATCTGAGTTTGTGAATTCATCAATCTGTTGATGAACTGCACGTTCTGAACAGTCATAGAGTTCTTGGATTGTGATGCAGGTGTAGTAGTCTGAGTGATATCCATTCCCTCATCATCAGATTCAATGTAGATAGATTTTTTTCTTGGCTTTATCTCCTTATGGTTCTTGGTTGTGCGTGGGAGCAGTAGTAAGTTCTTCATCTTCTACATCAGGATTCAGTAATAGTTCCTTAGGAAAAAAGGAAATGGTGGCATTGGGCATGAAAAGTTCTTTTACAAGGATTTATGAATAGCAACATCACGTTGGCAGACATATCCCCAAAAGCTGGCCTTCTCCTCTTGAGGTTTTTCAAAGTTAGTGACAAGCATTTTCTGATGCTTTTCCAACACACACAATTTTTGTTTCAAACCTTCTACAGCTTCAATCATTCACCGCTCAAACTAAGTGTGAGAAGTCGAGGGGGCAACAGAAGTAGTCTTAGGGGGAGAAGATAGAGGCGTGCCAGTTTGCCTTGTATTTCCTCGCCAGTCAGTTTCTGTGCAATGAACTTAGTAATAGCTCATTTGTTCGAAAGGTGGTCTTCATTTGATGATAGGGGAACCTTGAGTCTTTAGTATAGTGCAATAATCAGTGAAGGGAAATTTAAAGTGGCAACATTTTTTTGGGCACAATGATGAATCTCACGAAAGATAATTTTGCCAACATTAATATTTCGGCCCAACATTATATGGTGGAGAAGCAATAATCGGTCCTTAGAGATTGTATCATTATATGTAGAAGGAATTAGACGAGTTTTCAAGAAATGGTACCAAATATTGCATTGAGGTTTCATTGAGACTCTGTCGATGGTGTAATATCATTTCTTGAGATTGACCATTATGTACCTTCCACAGGCTAAGCACTCTGGGGATATTGTCTTCACAAAGTCAACATGCTCATGAGGACCTTCAAACAATGCATATTGGGTATTGATGGAGTCATCATCAAATAAAACTGATACAACATGCACATATATAAATGCATTGTCAGGAGAAGTAATATGGGCATAAAACTCTTTTAATACCTTTAGAAAGACATCATCAGGATGGAGATAGAAGACGTTCCACCCATGCTTTTTGGCAACTGCTTATATGGCCTCTGTATACCCCATGAAGGGAGCATCTTGAAAAAGGAATCATGTTTCCATGTAGAATGGTCGTTTGACAATATTTTTGATGTGTGTGATAAGACAGACCTTAATCATAGGCTGAGAAGGCAAAACAATCAACATTTAGAGAGACAAGAAAATGGAATTAGCGCAAATTTGTGAGAAATAAAAGGATTTGGGCCAATGGCTTTAATTTGTATGTATTCTGGCCCAAGGGAAAACCTGTAACAAGAGAAAATAAATAGTTAAATAAATTTATTGGGTAAAAAATAAGAAAAGGTAAAAATAAAATAAACAAGTAAGATTTATGCAAAAGGATAATGATTAAGTATTTCAAAGAGAAATAAAATTTTTGTCGCGCATTATAGGAGCTCCAAAATAATGTTTCAAGTGTTGACCATTGACTTTGAAAGTGGATCCTGTTTTTCCATATTTAACGTTGACAGCTCCATGAGGGTATATACGCTCGACTTCAAATGGTCCAGACCATCTCGACTTTAATTTGCTAGGAAATAGTTTAAGTCTGAAATTAAAGAGCAAGATTTATTGTCCAAGTATAAATTGCCGTGGAAAAATTTTCTTGTCATGCCAGCGTTGTGTCTTTTCTTTGTACAGTCTCGCATTCTCATAAGTTTGAGCTCGAAATTCATCCATCTCATTAAGCTCTAGTAAGCGATGATTGGCATCATCACCCCAGTCCATATTTATTTTATTGATTGCCAAAAATGCTTTGTGTTCTAGCTCAACTGAAAAATGACATGGTTTACCATAGGCAAGCTTGAAAGGTGACATTCCTAATGGTGTCTTAAAAGCTGTGCGATAAGCCCAGAAGGCTTCATCCAACCTTGCTGGCCAATCCTTGCAGTTGGGATTGACAACTTTCTCCAGAATTTTCTTGATTTCTCTATTGGAAATTTTAGCTTGCCCATTTGTTAGTGGGTGGTATACCGTGGCAATTTTATGTTTAACCCCATATCTGTTCAGAGCATTGGCAACTACTCTGCAATTAAAATATGAACCTTCATAGCTAATTAATGCACGAGAGGTATCAAACCTGGTAAAAAATATTTGTATGCAGGAATCTCAAAACTGATTTGGCATCATTTGTAGGTAAATCCACAACTTCAACCTATTTAGAGACATAATCCACATCGACAGTAATGTATATTTTTCCCCAGAATGGTGGAAATGGACCCATGAAATCAATTCCCCATACCTCAAATAATTCTACCTCTAAAATATTTTGTAGTGAAATTTGTGTCTCCTTGATTAGTTACCAGTTCTTTGACAACAATCACATCTTTGATAGAACTCATGAGCATCTTTAAACATGGTAGGCCAATAGAAACTAGATTGTAGAACCTTTGCAACAGTTCACATGCTTCTAAAATGTTTTCCATAAGGTGTAGAATGACAGTGATACAAGATACTTTGAATTTCATCATCTGGAGTACATCTCTGAATTACTTGATCTACACACTGCTTAAATATGAATAGCTCATCCCAATAATATTGCTTGACATCGTGAAGGAATTTCCTTTGTCCTTGATGATTGAGCATAGGTGGCAGCAACCCACTGGCTAGAAAGTTAACAATATAAACATACTATGACAATGCCATAGCCAACAATAATTGCTCATCATGGAATTTGTCTTTAATCATTTGACTATCACCATAATTATTCCTTACTTCCAATCGTGACAAGTGATCAGCCACTTGATTTTTAGTGCCTTTTTCTATCTTTGATTTCCAAATCAAATTCCTGCAGCAACAATATCCATCTAATGATTCTAGGTTTGGCCTCTTTTTTCGTCACCAAGTATTTGATGGTAGAATGGTCTGTATAAACTGTGACTTTGGTACCTACTAAATAAGCTTTGAATTTTTCAAAGGCAAACACCATTGCTAATAATTATTTCTCCATGGTGGTGTAATTGAGTTATGAATCTATCAGCGTGCAAGAGGCATAATATATAGCATGAAACATTTTGGCTTTTCTTTGCCCCAGCATTGCTCTGATAGCAAATTTACTTGTATCACACATTATTTCAAATAGTAGAGTCCATTCTGGTGAAGTGACTATAGGTGCTGTAATTAATCGCTCCTTTAACTCTTTAAACGCCTTTTAGCATAACTCATCAGAATGAAATGGTCTATTTTGCTCCAACAATTGACATAAAGGTTTGGATATCTTAGAAAATTTTTGATGAAGCGATGATAAAATCCAACATGACCAAAGAAGCTTCTAATTCATTTCACTGAAGTAGGTGGTGGCAACTTTTCAATGACTTTTATTTTTACTTTGTTGATGGAAATTCCTTATTGTGAAATCTTGTAGCCCAAAACAATGCCTTCACAAACCATGAAATGGCATTTTTCCCAATTCAGCACTAGATTTGTTTCTTGACATCGAAAATGTACGAACTCTAAATTTTTAAAGCAATCTTCAAAAGTTTCGCCAAATACCAAGAAATTATCCATGAATACTTCAAGGAACTTCTCCACCATGTCGGAAAATATTGCCATCATGCAATGCTGGAAGGTTGTCAGGGCATTACATAACCCAAATGGCATTTTTCTGGAAGCAAATGTTCCATAAGGATAGGTGAATGTAGTCCTTTCTTGATCAGTAGGAGATATGGCAATTTGATTGTACCTTAAGTAGCTATCCAAAAAGCAGTAGAAGGCTTTCCCTACTAGTCTACCTAACATCTGATCTATAAAAGGTAGAGGGAAGATGTCCTTCTTCATTGCTTTGTTGAGTTTTCGATAATCCATACAAACTTTCAAACTTGTGATGGTACGTGTGGGAATGATTTGTTGTTATCAGTGCTGGCTACTGTAACTCCTCCTTTCTTGGGTACGCACTGAACACGGCTTACCCAAGAACTATCAGGAATTAGGTATATAATTCCAGCATCCAACCATTTGATAATCTCATTCTTAACTACTTCTTTCATGATAGGATTCAGTCTCCTTTACTAGTCAATAGATTTTCCATGGCAATCTTCAAGTATTATTTTGTGCATGCAACTTGTTGGGCAAATTCCTTTGATATCAGCAATTGACCATCCTAAAGATTTCTTCGATTTTTTAAAGACCTCTAGTAATTGCATCTCCTAGTCTGTTGTAAGCTCGGCAAAGATAACTACTAGGAGTGTATCCTTATCTCCCAAGTAAGCGTACTTCAGATGCACTGGTAATGACTTCAATTCTAGCACATGTGGATTTTCTATTGACGAGAAAGGATGGTTGAAAGATCGATCTGATAAGTCTAATGATTCATAGTCCCTCCTGAATCCATTTCCAGATTGCTGAATTTCCATTAGTTCTCCAGATTCTTCAATAAATTCTATTTTAGTTAATTCAACAAAGTCTGCATCAGAATTATGGTGCATATGTCCTGCAAACTCTTCCTGAATTATAATGTATACAAATTCAACAGCATGGCATTCTTCATCTAGGTCTGCACACTTTAAAGCATCAAACACATTAAATGTCAACTACTGATAATTAATTGTCATGGTTAACTCACCTTTCTGTACATCAATCAATGTTCTACCAGTTGCTAAGAAAGTTGTCCAAGTGTTATAGGTACCTCTTTATCTGGTTCACATTCCAGAATAATAAAATCTGCTAGAAAGGTGAACTTGTCAACTCTTATCAGTACATCTTCAATTTTACCTTTTGGATCGACATATGATCTATCAGCTAATTGTAGTGTGACTGTAGTAGGTCTTACCTTTCCTATCCCAAGTTTTCTAAAAACAGACATAGGCATTAGATTGATACTTGCACCTAAATCGCATAATGTTTTACCTACATAATGGTTTCCAATCGAGCAGGGTATAGTGAAACTCCCTGGATCTTTTAATTTTAGTGGCAGTTTGTTCTTCAGCATTGCTGTGCACCCTTCAGTAAGTGCAACATTTTTGAACTCCCCTAACCTTCTCTTCTTGGATAGGATATCTTTCATGAACTTCACATAGTTAAGCATTTGTTCTAATGCTTCCACCAAAGGTATTTTGATATGTAATTGCTTCAAGACCTCTAAAAATTTCTTGAATTAAGCATCTTATTTCAACTTTTGGAAACGCTGGGGAAAAGGTGGCGGTGGCCTTCCTTCCATTTGTTGAGGTTGCTTTGCCATGGCATTTGTATTGGCTTTGCAAGATGAATTTACTTTTATATGCTTTTGTCTACTCACATCTCTTGTAGTTTGCTCCACTTCTGGTTCGAAATTTGTGGTTCCAGGAACTTCTGAACTTTCCTCCTCAAAAAAGGCATCATTCACAACTCTTGGCAGCTGAGTGCCACTCTGGAGTGTTATGGCCTTACATTGTTCCTTTCCTTGAGATTGAGAACTCTCTGTGTCACTAGGCAATGCTCCTTGTTGTTTGGAACTTAATGCAATAGCAATTTGTCCCACTTGATTTTCCAGAGCTCCTAAGGATGCTACCTAACTCTGAATAATTACATCATTCTTATCCATATACTCCTTTAATAAAGCCTCCATGAAGATGACAAACTTTGTTGCACATTTTTCCATGGCATTGGTTGACCGTATCCAAGTGGTATATCAGCCGTATTCTGTTGATTAACATTGTTGACATTTCCCATTCCCTGATTACTCCAGTTGAAATTTGGATGTTGTTTCCACCCTAGATTGTATGTGTTAGAGTAGGGATTGTTGTTGTTATGATTAAAATCACCCATGTAATACGCGAAGGCAGGATTGGATGAGCATTCATCAAAAACATGATCTTTCCACAGTATAAGCATGCTAGTTTTGCAACCTTCATCTCCTGTAACACTGAGGGTCTTTTTAGAGTTTTAATCATATTTGTTAAAGATGATACCTGAGCTGTTAACGATGTGATCGCATCAATTACATTGTTCCAGTAGCTCTTCTACCAGTACCAACTTTGGTAGTGGGGTACTGATAATCATTGTTTTCTATTCTTTCTAGAATTTCATATGCTTCATTGTAGGATTTTTCAAGCAACGTCCCATTAGCAGATGCATCCACCACTATTCAAGTATGAGCATTTAATCCATTGTAGAATATTTCCATCTGTTTCCAATGCTAAAAACGATGAATTGAGCATTTTCTAATTAGTTCCTTGAAACATTCCCAAGCTTCATATAATGTCTCATCTGCAGATTACCTGAACGATGTAATGTCATTCCTTAGCTTGGCAACTATGTTGGAAGAAATCTCTAACACAGTTTATTCGAAGATGCCACTGTACCTAATGGTAACGCATTCAACCATGATCTGGCACTATCTCGCAATGAATAAGGGAACAATTTTAATCTAAGGGCATCTTCAGGAACACCCTGCTCCCTGAATGTGTCACAGACTTCAAGAAAAAGTCACAAATGCAATCTTGGATCTTCAGTAGGTAGACTAGTAAACTACCTTACCGTCTGTAGCATCTGAAGCATTACTGGATTTAATTCAAAATGTTTAGTTTGAATATGTCGCCTAACAATTCCTGGATTTAGATCATCCAAAATAGGCACTACATGTTCTCTGATGGGTCTCTCTGTCATCTATAATTCGAGGAATATTCGCATTCCTTTCATTCTGGAGTACTTGATCTTTTCTGATTGGATCATTTATAATCCTCTTTATTTCTCTTAACTCTTTTCTTCTTCGCCTTAATGTCCCTTCAATTTCAGGATAAAAACAATATTCTTTATCCTCTTGAATACTTCTTTTCATGCACTAATACAAACCTGAAAAATCAAATAAAACACTAATTAATTGTTCTAACAAAAAAAAAGAATGATAGGAAATCAACTTTTCACCAATGCTGCCGATCCCCGACAACAGCACCAAAAACTTGTTGCATGTAATATAACTAATACAGTTGTGCAAGTGTACATGTCATTCAAAAGTAAGTGTCGTCTCCACAAGGATCAAAAATTGGTAAGACATTGATTATGTTATTATAATACTATTAATTATACCAAAATACTAGGAAATAATCTTAAAGTGAATAAGAAACTAGAATAATGGATTATTGAAATTAAATGATAAAGAACAAAGAATTGATATGGCAAATAAAATGATGTGGCAATTCACAGAGAATATTAAGAGTATTTATGTTGTTGGGTGAATAAGGTTGAAATTATTCAAGAGAAATGTTTATATCAAGATAATGCCATGGCAAAATATTGTCTAATCTACTGCCCAGAGATTCGCTACTGTGACCTGCCTCTTTCTATAGCTAGATCTTACGCTAAAAATCTAAGTTCATGTACGTCTACAGAACTTGGGATTGAAAACTGCAATGAACGTCCTCTCTTTACAACTTGCAGCATCTATGTCTAGAGTGCTACGAATATTCTGTCGAGTATTTGCTTGCATCAAACAATTCAAGATCCAGTATTCTTAGCTTTTTCAAAATTAAAAACACCTAAGAACACAACATAGACTCAACTGTGTCTAGAGCTTGCATGCATGTTTTTAAAATAACCATGAATCAAATGTAACAGTGGTATAGATAATTTAAAATCCTAGGCATTAAAGATGATAAAACATTCACCCAAACAACTCCAACCCAGAAAAGATTTAGTTCATGGATGGAAAAGTAAACATCAAAATAGAATCATTCATCAACATTTCTCAATTAATTTTGAATCACAGAAAATTCAATATAGAAAAACAAAGGTAGAACTACAGGAAGTTAATTCCACACTCCAGCTTCTCTTTTATCTTCCAATTGTACGTGAATCTAGGATAGATTTCTCTTCCCCTTCTTCACGTCTGTATTCTACTCTTTTCTAAGTTGTTACCCTTTCATTCTCTGGAATTCTCCAATGAAGTTCTTCTTTTCTCTCTCATTCTTTTGTTGGGTAGATCCGTCCCACCTCAGGACACATTTTTCATTCCTCTTTTCAGGTTGGTTTTTTTAGTACACGTCTAGATGGCTGAAAGTGATGCGGATAGAGTGCTGAGTCATCTTCTCGAAATTGCCATGGCAATTCTGTTGGCAATCAATCTTACCAATTGCCAGGACAATGTTTCACTTCCCTTATTTTATTTTTGCATCCTCTTCTTCTACCTGCACATGTGTTCACACAGAATGGCACATTTCCTCCCCAAGGGATAAAAGTAACAAATAATGGCCAACATAGCGCAATCCAAGATTTATTATGCAATGTTCTAAAAATTATCCTAAAAATTCAGATCTATTTACTTAATTTCAAACAATTAATTCCATATATAGGCCTAAAATATAACTCTTTTCAAAGTCTAAGGTTCTTGTCTAACAAGTAAGTTATTACTCCTTATCAACAGAGATGAATTTAAAAAGTACTCAGGTATGACTATGTTGTGACTTACAAAAAAGGCACTCATAATTTAGTTGTAGATGTTTTATCTAGGAAGCCACAATAGGAATAGGGTTAGCTCCTTCAGTGTCTTAACAACTCCAACTAGTCCCACCTGTAGACAAGAGTATTGGATTTGTGTGTTAAGGATCTTAAAATGTAATATTTGTGTACAAAAGTTTAACAACAACATTTGCACCCAAAATATTCCTAGGATGGCATATTTTTAAGAAGAAAATGGAAGACTTTGTGGGAGACAGTGACACTCTCAAAAGGGATTTATTTTAGTATGCTATTGGTGGTCACTTAGGGTTACAGGCCACTAGGCATCGAATGGTTGGTCTTTTTTTTGTTGGAAGGGACTTTCCAAGGAAGTTAAACAGTGGGTGCATGAATGTGTGACATGTCAACAATGTAAAGCTGATAATTACTCACATCTAGACCTCTTACAACATCTTCCAGTCCCTGCTTAAGATTGGTCCTCAGTTAGTATGGATTTCACTGAAGGCTTGCCAGCTTAAAGGGGCAAGACCACCATCCTTATGTTTGTGGATTGTTTGACCAAGTATGCACATTTCTTAGCCTTAACTCATCCCTTTTCTGCACTGGTTGCTGCTCAGGAATACCTTAATCAGGTCTATAGACTTCATGACTTCCCTGATTCGGTAATACCTGATAGAGATTAAATTTTTTCAAGTAACTTCTGGCAGGAGCTGTTTAAAAGGTTGGGCACTAACTTGCACATGTCGACGACCTACCATCTCGAGATTGATGGGCAGACAGAGGTGCCAAATAGGATCAAGGGATACCTACGGTGTATAACAGGTGAGAGGCCAAGTGATTGAATGTTATGGTTACCTCTGGCAAAGTGATGGTATAACATCACCCATCACATTGCCATCCAGTGCACACCTTATGAGGCACTCTATGGTCAGCAACCTCCTAACCATTTGCCTTAATTAGCTGGATCTTGACCTGTGGAAACTGTGGATAGAAGTTTATAACATCGAGAGGAAGTCAGACAATTGCTTAAGTTCTACCACAAAAGAGCACACGGTAGAATGAAACATATCGTTGATTGGAAAAAGAGTGGCCATAAATTTCAGGAAGGGGACTTGGTGTATCTGAAATTACAACTTTATCGACAACACTATATGAGGCAAGTCATGAACCAGAAGCTTTTCCCAAAGTATTTTGGTCCTTACATAGTGGAAGCATGAGTTGGGAAAGTGGCTTATCGATTGAAGTTCCACCTGACTCCAAAATCCATCTGACCTTCCACATATCTCAGCTGAAGAAACATGTGGGGAAGGCTTCAAGAAAAATCAGTTTGCCACCAATTGGCAATGATAGAGCTTTATTGTAACACCCGTAACCCTTCTCCGTCGTCAGATTAGGGTCACGAACATTACTAACCCATCAGAACATGTAACTTCATCGCAAGCAATGGTGCAAGCTAAATATTAATATCACATGATACAAGAGCAATGTATTCTAATTTAATATTTCCATAGCCGTGTCTTATACAATTTAATAATGTATCATGCTATATAATACCAATTTAGAGTAAAAATTACTCTTGCAGTCCTTAATATGAGTTTACAGGACCCTAAAAATAGTCTAAAAATAGGTAGAGACTAATTTGAAACAGTTTTAAAAGTTTAGGGTGAAATCTCAAAATGCCTAGAAACAGGGGACACGCGTGTGGAATGCCCCAGACCGTGTGACTTTCGAAGTTGGGACACACGACCGTGTCCCAGCCCATGCCTCTACCTGTGTAACTCACTGACTTGAGACACACAGCCGTGTCCCATCTCATGTCTCTGCCCGTGTGGAAACTACACTTATACTGTTAATGTACATGTTCAGGGCACATGCCCGTGTGTGACACACGGCCATGTGGTAGACCGTGTCTCAGGCCGTGTGTACCTAATTGTACCTTAAAACTCAAGTTTACCAAATTGTATTTACTTGGACACTAAGCAACCAATTCACCAGTCTTTTAACCTATTCAAAACTCGATTAATCATGCTAAAAAAAAGCCAAAACAATCATCCTAAGTGCCTAATCAATGTACCCTTATTGGTACCGCATTTTATATCTTCAAACCTAATAACAACACATCAACCATTCAAGACTTTCATTCATACCAAATTTTCCAATATTGAACTAACATCTAACTACTTAGGATATCAAGCTTTAAGCTAAAAAACACATACCAAAACCTTGGGCCAAGCTAACATACCAAATATAGCTTCAACCACAATCATATATATACAATTGACCATTATCGAACTAGAAAACCAACACATCAACACGATATAAACAACCACAACAAAAGACTTCCAAGGTACATGCCATTACAAATTTAAACATCACCACACTTGAGTCTAGAATTCGTTGTTGGAAGTTGAATCTGCAGCAAACCGAAAAGTACCTAACCTGTGCATAGGAAACAAACCTCACGCTAAGTAAAAATCATTGGTATTTCCATAATCGAACAATAAAACATATTATAAAGGTTATAATGCGTTTCAACATGTCAATATACAAGTCCAATTACATCACCTAATTATTCAATCTATCTATATATCTTAAATCGAGCTTATAAACTAATATCCATTATCTCCCATTGTTTCAATTTCGTTATGCTCAATTTCTCAGATCTACAATATAATTCATCAACCAATCTTTAAATCACATATGTAACAATATAATTCATCATTAATTGAACTCCATTGCAAAATTATAATAATTTATCATATTTTAAAATCTATTCAATTTAGTCATTATAACAAATAAGTAATTAGAATCAATTCAATTCAGCTCGTTCTAAGATTTCCATCTTACTGTATGTCATTACCATGCAACGTCGCTTGTGAATGCAACAATTGAAAAGGTCCGGCTTATAGAAATACAAACTATAAATTCTAAGCTATTCATCATCGAACTTTTCTTTTCATTTCTTTCTCGAGGATTTCGGGTCAATGTTAGCAAATTGAATTTGAACCCTTAGGTCCCTTATCCATATGTTCTTTCTATCCTTTTCTTTATTTATTTTCTTTCTTTTCTTTCCTTTTTAATTTGCATGCATTCTTCTCTCCATTTCCACTTTCATTTTTATTTCATTCATTTGTTTTCATTTTATTTATTTATTATTATCATTATATAATACACATACATACTTTTCATGTTTCTTATTTATTATTACACATATATATAAGTTATCATATATATATAACACATATCACTATGCCGTCCACTTTAAAAGAATAAGGATGTAATTGCTACTTTAGCCCTTTCAATTTATTTCAATCTATAATTTAACTTGTAACACCTACGCGATTTAGTCCATGTACCTTAACAATTCCTAATTTCATGAAAATTACTTATCCAAAATTTAGTTCATCTCAAATATAACTCTGTAAATATTTAATAAAAATATTTACGAGTCCAGTTTACGGAAATGAGGTCTCGATACCTCAATTTCCAATCCTCAATATAATATTGTAATACGCTCGTAAATATTAATAAATAATATTAAAAAATTCTATCATCCGAAAGCAACATTCCGAAATCACCGTTTCCCACTCCACTGACTTTTGAGTCGTTACAATTCTCCCCTCCTTTAAGAAATTTCATCCTCGGAATTTACCTGGAAAGAGGTGGAGTACTAAAACTTTCATTCAACCTATTCATATGTCATAACTTTATTTATCTTGGTCTGACTTAAGTCAAATACATAGATTAACTAACTTATATCCCAATCTAGCATCGTAATTACATCATTGTATAAAATTGAAACAATCATATTGACACTTAAATGTATCATCGGATGAGCTGACTCAATTATACTGGCATATACAGTGCATCATCTGGTATACCGAAGCAACTACATTGTCACACATAGTGCATCATCAGATATACTAAAGGAACTATACTGGCACACACAGTGCATCATCGAATATACCACAGCAACTATACTGGGACACACAGTGCATCATCGGATATACCGTAGCAACTATACTGGCACACACAGTGCATCATCAGATATACCGAAGTAACTATACTAGCACACACAGTGCATCATCAGATAAACTGAAGAAAATAAACTGGCACACACAGTGTATCATCAGACATACCGAAGCAACTATACTGGCACACACAGTGCATCATCGGATATACCGAAGCAACTATACTGGCACATACAGTGCATCATCGGGTAAACTGAATAAAATATACTGACATACATAGTGCATCATCGGATATACCGAAGTATAACTTGTACATTTAATAACCAACCAATTTTCAATATCATTATGTGTCCTTTTCACAATTTATTAATCCCAATTTTATTAACATCTATCAAATTATCAAATATGCTTATATGCTTCAATTCAATTTATACCCAAAATCTAATACCAATGCAACACCCCAAACCCAGCCTAGATGTTATAGCCGAATCTAGCGGCGTCACATGATAGTGCTTTGGAACACTTAACTACGTTAAAACCATTTGTAAATATCTTAGGCTTTCTTCAAAACGCGTCATTTAATTATTCATTATCCATTTTCAAAACGTTATATGTTGTGGAAGCTTTTAAAATAATTTGCAAGTTCGTGTATATTTGATAAAACCTCTGTTTATTTTGAAAATTTGCGTCTTGTTCTACTGCTAGCAATTTATAAATAAAAATCTCAAATTTTAAACAAACTCCGAATGGCCTTATTACATAAAATTTACCCAAATATAAAAATGTAACAGTAAAATAGGAATCCAGAATCGTGGTCATTGCCGAGTCTCTACCGTACAGATCCGTCCACTATTGGGGATTACCTAAACAGATTAAACAGAAAAGGGTGAGTTTTTGCAAACTCAATGTGTAATCTCCACAGAAATCATACAAACAGAAAATATCATATAACAGACATGATGTTCACAGTTCGGGTCTGAACCTATTACAGAAACGGTGTGGACCTTAGCCCACTCAGATACAGAATCAAACATATTACAAGGCCTTAGCCTATTTCAGACAGAATATGCAAAAAACAGATTCCTACCCACCAGCCTCTACACACCAACTCCGTCCAACCCTACACACCATGTGGGGATAAAATCAACCCACCCAGCCCTACACACCATGGTGTATCGAATACGGCACATAATCAAAAATTTGCGGTGAAGTGCGGATAATGAGCTTAAGAGCCTTTCAGATACTTCCTCCAATCATAATCCACCCACCCCGATGCAATGCAACATACAAGAATGACATGCTATTATGCAAATAAAACTCATATATTCAAATCAGCATACATGCTAAGTACAAAAATCAGACAGACAGATCATTCAGTTTAGGGTCTAAGTATTGCTTACCGACCCTACGGTAGGTCCATAGTCGACTTAGGCGACCCTTGCAACCATACAGAGTTTTTCAGAAAGATGGGTTCACACGCCCATGTGGCCCGCCCGTGTGGCTCGTGTGGCCCACACTGCCCAATTGGTCGAGCCCGTGTGTCGCACATGGTTTCCCACTGCTTATGACAGGAAATTTCTTGAAACTTACAGACAACCTTACCTAAAACCTCGAAAAGCAGTCCACAGTTCCTTAATTGTCCCCTAATCAGAAAAGTAAACCTTTAATACTCCATTACTATACCCAAAATGAATCATAACGTACCTCTTGACTTACAGAATACACACTAACCACAAGGATGTGCAGTGTCGATGGGAAAAGGGTAAAAAAAAGGCAGCAAGCTAGGGAAAAAGAAGGAAAAGCGACAGAGGAATTTGGGAAAAAGTAGAATTCTAAAATTTTGTTTTTGTTGGGGAGGGGAAAACTGAACAGATTTTCTGATATTCCCCCTATCATCTCCCAAAATCTCTTCTTACTATCATATTTTTAGTCCAAAAAAAACTCTTTGGATGTGTTAGGCAAAAATAATGCTCACGTTGGGAGTCGAACACAGGTCACTCAGCATAACCAACACTCCACTTAGCCACTAGACCAGCAGGCCCATTCTGTTATTTACTTACTTTACTTACAAGCCTATTAACCAGAGATAGAGCTTTATTCATAAAAATACCAAATTTTTCCCAAGTCAAGGCTTGAACCCAAGACTTCTCTGACACTCCCAGAACATTTAACCACTGAAGCAAGCAGATATTTGTCATAAAATTACAAAAGCCAAAATTAAAGAAAATCAGGGCGTTACAACCAATCAAGTCCACAATTTTCTACACTACTCAATTCAGTCCAATTCTCAAGATTTTGTACTCATAATCACAATTATATATATAGTAATTATATCTCACTTTAATTCGCAATCATATGTACTTCATAAAACCATGAACGAATAATTTAATCTTAAATTATGAAAATATACGTACCAAATCCTTGTGCTTTTGATTCACCCTTAATGTTTCCCCGACCTTTTTCTGTTGGATTAGATCTCTAGGTAGTGACAGGAATATTGTCAACATTTCTTGGACAATTTCAAGTGAAATGATTTAAAGATCCGCATCAGAAACATGCTCTGTTTTTTTCCAACATTCACTACTATGTTTCCTGCCACAAATTTCACAGTTCGGAATAGTTATGTCCTTTTTTGACTTTTTACTATTACCAATAGATATTGATGGTTGTTTGACCCGATCTTTCTCAAAGTCTACATTCGGTGGAATTGGTTTTTCAGAATTTTGACACTTTCTATTTCATTTAAATATAGTTGTGAGTTTATAGTCTCTATCCTCTTTCAAAATACTCGAAGAGACTCGCCTTCCTTATCTAAGCCCAAGGCTTGTTCAAACATTTTTGCTCGTTCAGTTATGTCGGCAAACTCTTTTATTTTTTTAATACCAACTGAACTCGAAAGTCATCATGCATTCCCTGGAGGAATCGCTTACAACTTTCTTCTTTAGTCGGAACAAGTTCTAGAACATACTTACTGAGTCTCAGAAACTCACGTTCGTAATCAATTACTATCATCTTGTCTTGCTTCAACAATAGAAACTCTTGCTTTCTGTCCTCCAAGTATAGTTCACCAACATACTTTTTCTGGAATTTAGGTTGAAAGAAATCCTAGTCAACATGAAGAGCGGGCACATGACGAATAAAAGTTTGCCACCAATTATATGCTTCTCCTTGCAGAAGAGAAACAACACATATAACACATTTGCGGGACGTGCATTCTAACTGTTGAAGTACTCGGTTTGTTACCTTTACCACATCTTGGCTGCCAAAGGATCGACCCTTTTACTCCCATAAACTCTATAGCACTGTATTGTTGTAGTTATTTTATTGGAGCTCATCTAGCTATCTTTGATGAAGTAGTTACTGGAGAAGTTCTTGCTATTCTCTGAAAGATTTCTGCTATCTTGCGAGATAATCACTCATTACCACGATCTTCTCATCAAGATCTCACAGGTAAGTTTTGTCAAACACTGGCTAAATCTTCACTGGATGCTTCAACCCCAATTTGTCAAACACTGGCTAAATCTTCACTGGATGCTTCAACCCTAATCCTATTTTCATTCTCAACCGAGTGACCACTATTATTTAGGTCATTATTAAAGACATTTCTCGATTCATCTAACATTTTCAACTATAAAATAGAAACACTTATTATCAGCATCCAAATCCTGACTCTGACTCGACTCAACTTTGGTACGTATCTCTAGACTCAATTTTGAGATTGATTTAGTCTGAGAATCAACTACATCTATAGCTCTGATACCACTAAATGTGACACCCCGAACCCCTCTATGTCGTCAGACTAGGGTCACAAGCATTACTAACCAATCAAAACATTTAATTTTAACACAAGCAATGGTGCAAGCTAAATATTAACATCACATGATACAAGAGCAACGCATGCTAATTTAATATTTTCATATTCGTGTCTTATGCAATAATATAATAAACCATGCTATATCATTCCAATTCAAAGTAAAATACAGTCCTTAATACGAGTTTACGGGGCCTTAAAAATAGTCTAAAAATAGCCAGGGACTAATTTGAAACAATTCTAGAAGTTTAGGGTGAAATCTCAAAATGCCTAAAAATAAAGGACACACGACCGTGTAGAATGCCCCAGACCGTGTGACTTTCGAAGTTGGGATACACGGCCGTGGCGTAGCCCGTGTAACTCACTTACTTAAGACATATGGTCGTGTCCCAACCCATGTCTCTGCCCGTGTCCCAGCTCTTGTCTCTGCCCGTGTGGAAACCACACTTATACTATTATTCTACACGTTCAGGGCATATGCCCGTGTGTGACACACGGTCGTGTGACAGACCGTGTCCTAGGCAGTTTGTACCTAATTGTTCCTTAAAACTCAAGTTTACAAAATGGTGTTTACTTGGACATTAAATAACCAATTCACCAGTCTTTTAACCTATTCAAAACTCAATTAATCATGCTCAAAACAAGCCAAAACAATTATCTTAAGTGCCTAATTAAGATACCATCATTGGTACCACACTTTATATATTCAAACATAATAAAACACATCAACCATTTAAGACTTTCATTCATACAAAATTTGCAAATATTGAACTAACATCTAGCTACTTAGGATATCAAGCTTTAAGCTAAAAACACATATGAAAACCTGAGGCCAAGCTAACATACCAAATATAGCTTCAACCATAATTGTAACACCCAAAACCCAGCCTAGAAGTTAGGCCTAAATCTGGCGTGTCACATGGAAGTGTTTTTCGAAACCATAGTTCTTGTTGTTAAAACCTGTTTGAGAGTTAAAGCCTCTTTGTTAAACTCAAAACACTTAAGCAATTGTTATCCACTTGGAAACGCAATTACTTTTAAAAAATTATCTATTGCGGAAGCATATTTAAAATAAACAATTTATGAGAACGTGATGTTTAAAAATTGAGTTGCAGAAGCATTTTGAAAACGTTGCTGAAACGTAGTGTTTTGAAGACAATTATCATTTTGGAAATCGTATTCCACTTTTAGCAGTTAGAAAACATCATAAATAAATATCACAAATAATAAGTTAAAAACAGAGAGGCCTTATTACAACCCAAATCAAAAACCGAAGTGCTTAAATAAATGAACGAAATAGAAAGGCATGGGTGGCTGTGTGGTTTTCTCCGAGTCCCTCGCAACTTCGAACTGTCTAAGGCTGAGGATTACCTGCACAGTTAAAAACGGGGTGAGTTTACGAAACTCAATGTGTAATCCCCTATTACGGTCACAGTTTGGGCCCGAGCCCATACGGTATCAGTCTGGGCCTAAGCCTTATTCGGTAACAGTCTGGGCCTAAGCCCTATTTGGTAACAGTCTGGGCCTAAGCCCTATTCGATAATAGTCTGGGCCTAAACCCTATATCATATTAATGCAATGGACATGTAACCCAACCCTTAACCACCAAACTCTCCACCCGTACCAACCAATCTCTTCATGTGGGGACCATGTCGACCCACCTAGCTAAACTCTCCAATGGTGCAGCCTAGCTGCTAACAATGGTATACGTGGCTGAGCCACTAGAATCAGAATACGTGGCGATGCCACTATAACGGTACTTCCTTCAAATCAGAAAAACTCAACCCAATGCAATATGTTACGTATGCAGTGTATCAAAATCATATACAGTTATATAAAAATCACATAAACATCATTTAAACTACCACTAAGGGTATAACGGTCATTTTTTCATTTACGGGTAAAACGATAATTTGACCCTTTAAGGGCATTTCGGTAACTTTACCCATCGAGGGTATTTCGGTAACTATACCCATAGAGGGTATTTCGGTAACTTTAACCATAGAGGGTATTTCAGTAATTTGTAAACCAAGGGTATTTCAGTAATTTTGTAAACTAGGGGTATTTTGGTAATTTCACAAACCAGGGGTATTTTGATAATTTTGCAAACTGGGGGTATTTCGGTAATTTTGCAAACCAGAGGTATTTCGATAGTTTTGTAAACTAAGGGTATTTTAGTAATTTTTTAAATTAAGGGTATTCTAGTAATTTTGTAAACCAAGGTATTCTAAACAGAGAAACGATGCGAATGGGCCTAGGGCCCATTCTCGGCCCAAATGGGCCCACACGCTCGCGTGGCCCATTTAGCCCAAATCTAGCTACAGATATGAGATTCACATAGACCAATCCAATATCTACTACACAATCATACAACTCATCCTATTGGGCCCACAGGCCCATTGGCCCCACATTGCCCCTTTCGGCCCATCGTGGCCCAAATAGCCTAAACCCACAAGAACACTCATGATGGCATTGTGATCGGCATTTCGGCATTTGCCCCTCTATAGCTAGAGTAGTGCGAAATACACATGGAATCTGAAGCTAATCCAAGCTCCGAACACTCCTATGCCCAAACGCCAACCAAGGTATGCTTACACTCCTCATAGATCGCTCTAATTAAAGCCAACTTTTCACCTACTCTCATGCTAGCTTCCCGATGTAGGATCCCTCCTTCAGCAGAGTTTAATTCCAACACAACCACCTGTAGCCCCAATTTAGCAAAATAAATATCCCTTTTTGCTTGCAATGGGATTCGAACCCTTGCCCTCTCCTATGCTCCAGACGCTACATGCCACCACAACACAAGCTCCTTTTGTGACTTACAACATGCGCAACTAAATATAAGTTTATGGGCTAAAGTCTAAGTTCATTTAAAAGGAAAACAAAAAGAATTGCAAGCGCCAAGACTTGAACCTTGGACCCTGCTTCTTTTATGGCATCACTTCATTGTCTCCCATGTGGCGCCATTTGCCACTAGACCACAACTCCTTTTTGTGTCATTTTTTTCCACATTTTATTCTTAAAGCCTACTTACTTACTCCCAGGGTTTTATTCACCTAAAACCAATATTTTTCCTAAAGCCTAGGTTTGATCCCGGAACTTCATGGAAGCCCCCTAACCGTCCAAAATCACTTACCTAATAGATCCAACTTGCATTAGTGCCATTCTCTTGTTCTCAAAAATTTTAAACGCTCCCATGGCCAAGGCCCAATTCTACTAGGCCCAAAAATTCGGGGCATTACAACAATCATATATACAATTGACCATTATCAAACTAGAAAGCCAAAACATCAACACGATATAAACAACCAAAACAAAAGACCTCCAAGGTACATGTCATTACAAATTTAAACATCACCATACTTGAGTCTAGGATTCGTTGTTGGATGTTGAATCTGCAGTAAACCAAAAAGTACCTAACCTGTGCACGGAAAACAAAACCGTACGCTGAGTAAAACTCAGTAGTATTTCTATAATCGAACAATAAAACATATTATAAAGGTTATAATGCATTTGGACATGTCAATATACAAGTCCTATTACATTAGCTAATTATTCAATCTATCTATATATCTTAAACCGAGCTTATAAACTAATATCCATTATCTCTGTAACACCCCTAACTTGTATCTATTGCCGAAATAAGGTTATGGATCATTACATAATATTTCATTTCAATATTTCACAACATTAATCCTAGCAAACTCCATTAATAACTTACATATTGTCCCTTATACAAGCCCTCAAGGCCTTAAAAGCGCCATTTATCATCTATTTTGTCTCCATGCCAAAACATAGCATAATTGACCATATTCTAAAACAAACCAAATATACTAAATTGGTCATTCAAAGTATACTTTTATTTGACCATTCCAAAACCAACCATTGAAGCATCAAAACCATCTAAATGACACGAATCTACCCAATTCCAAATGGCTCCACCAACCAACATATACACATACCAAATTTGACTCATACACATCTATTCAAACCTTTACAAAGCATGCCATAACTTGAAAATGTTGTGGTCAATCTAACATCTACCAGTTTAGCCATTCCAACAAGCATTAATTCATTGTCAAGTGACACACATCAATAAGGCCTCACAAGTACCAAGGTTACACTAACCACAATGATATATACATGCCAAACTCATCAAACTAACATATATCACAATTCCACCTATACATGCCATTATAACCTTGATTAAGACATCAAAATCTACCAATAAAATCGATGGATAGTATGATGGATCTCCGACTAGCTTCCAACTCGGTCGAGCTTCCGATAATCTATAAAGTAAGAGAAAGAAAACCACATAAGCAATGAATGCTTAGTAAGCTCATATAAAATTTAAACATAACAGTCCATTTTAAATATGAACTTTATAAGTCATAAATAAACCTATACCAATGCTTCAAGATTTATCAAACTATACAACTATCAACTCACAAATGAATAGGTTCATTAACATCCCGAATACTTTCCATTTATACCATAATAAGGTACCTTTTCTTAAAACGGTGAACCATTTCATTTACTAACTTACCATTCCATTTACTTACAATAAGCTTAATTATGTTATCAATTCACGAATCAGTGTTTTTATTCATGACATAAGTAAATTCACATATATCATAAGTAAATTCCTTCCTTGCAAGTAAGTTTTTTAACTCAACAATCCTTTTTATTTAATCATATTTCGTCACAGATATGAACTTATCATTTTCATATCTATTCTCACCCGTTTCATTTGCATAAACATCAACCATAACCACAAGCTAGTGCATTTAAACACAACTCTTTCACATTTAACTAATAATCATTCTATAATTCATCATTCGTCTCAAACTTCCCTACAAACATGCCTTTCTGGAATCACTTACCTTCACTAAGTAAGATTAAAGATAAATGAATAAATTAATCATACCTGTTATACATTTACAAAGCACTTATAAGCTTAGCATTGAAAATGATTCATCGTATGCTTTTTGTACTATAATAGTTAAACCCAAACTCATTTATATATGCATATAAACATATATATTTAGCTGAATAATAACCAATATAACGATACTCACATATGATCAAGTAATTCATTTAACATTTAACATTTACTAATATCTTGACTATACATTAGCCTTTAACATTAAAATAATTTTGTAAATTCCATTCACAGTTAGCCCGATGAACTAGTAACTTGATGTGACATCCTGGTTTAGACCCTGGTCGGAACAGTGGTTCGAGACCACAAATCCGAGGTCGTAAAAATATTTTTTTAAATGATATTTTCTATGTGAATGATATGTGACATAGTCTGTGTGAAAATTCTGTGTGATAATTTGCTCGTTTGTGTGTTTAATTAAGAGAAAGGACTAAAACGCGTTAAGAACAAAAGCTATGTGTTGAATTATAAGTACTTAACTGTTGTTGGCTTATTAAGGTGGAAGCCTTATATTGTTATTAATCCATTTTTAAGTTAATGGATGGTGGAGTGTCATGATAACCATAAAATATATTTGTCTTATTTGATTATTAAATGGGTAAATGAGTAAATGTATAATTATGTTATTAGTTAATGAAAGAAATAAGCATGATATTGGATTTTATTCATCCATCTATCACTGAAAATTCAAGGAAGAAGAAAGGGTTTTATCCTTTTAATTTTCGGCACATTCAAGCTTAATTCAAGGTTAGATTTTGATCTGTTTTTGATAATTTCTACGTTTTTGTAATCGTTGCTTCGAGAGCAATCAAACCCATGCATTAATTTTGAGTATGGATGATGTTTGTGTGAGATGCCATTGATGCTATGTTGAGCTTTGTGATGTTTTATGGTGTTAAATGAAAGATATGAGCTAATTAGGGCTAAATTGTGAAAATAGCAAATTGAAGGGTTAAAATGTGAAATAAATGAAATGTATGGGTTTGTATAAACACTAGTAAAATTCGGCTAAGCTTGTGCTAGGTGGAATTTGGTGAATTTGATGATTTTGTGAATTAGGGACTAAAGTGTTGAGATGTGAAAATATGAGGGCTATTATGCAAAATGCCCTAAATTTGTGTATGTGGATTAGATTGAATGATTTGGTGATTGAATGGTTTTAATTTGAATGTGTGTAGACCAAGAAAGAAGAAATTCGGATCGAGATCGAGGCAAAGATAAAGTGCTCGATTAATCGACCGTATCGATAGTTCAACGTCCAAGGTAAGTTCAGACATAATACTTGTATTTAGCTATGTTTAATGCTATGAAATAAATGGTATGATATTATTACTAAGTGAATGCTATGTGATAGATTGAGTTAAATGGCACTAAGTGTTCGTATTCGAAAAGATGATCGGGATAAACAACACTGTGTGCGCGGAGTAATTAAGCTTCGGCTCTGTGGTTGGCACTGTGTGTCCGATGCCGATATAAGTTCAGTTTGAGGTGGATGTACTAAGTGTACGATGCTAATTAAACTTCGGCTAACTATTTAGGCACTAAGTGTGAAATGAATCTAGGAAGAAACAAATGTGGATTGAAATGAATCGTGATTATTGATTAGTAAAAGTATTTGACAACTAAGTGTTGGCTAAGGTACGCTCGGAATCTATGTGGCTGGTGAAACTATGATTGTGGTTGTGGATGAGTTAATTGAACATATTGGTTGTGGATGGTATTATATTTTGATGGTAAAAGTAATCTATGTGATGACATGTTGATATTATGTATTATGTTATGAACTTACTAAGCTTTATAAAGCTTACTGTGTGATTTGTTTCTCTACTTGCAGTGTCAGTAAAGCTAGCTCGGATCAGGGGATCGCCATCATCTCAGTCACACTATCGGCAATCTATTTTGGAGTATTTTGTAAAGATATACATAGTTGAAATATGGCATGTATAGGCTGGTCACTTGAATGGGAATTATGTTTGATGTTTGTAAGTAGCCATGAGATGTGGCTAGATATGTGCTAGTTATAACATGAATGAATTTGGTATATATGATGCATCTTTTGGCATGGTTTGTGGGTTGAGAAATTGACTTATGAATGGTAACTATGTGTTGGTTAAATGCTTGTATGAATTAGTGAAATTGAAAGAAATGATGTTTGGTAATGAATGAATTATGCTTGTAATGATATGAGTCTTAGTCTTTGAAATTGTCATGGTTGGAATTGGTATTGAATGCATGGTTTGAATGATTATTTTGTTATGTTTTTTGTGGTTATATGTGCATGAGATGTCTTGGTAAATATGGCTTGTAGGTGTGACCCTTATAGGTGGTATTTTGGCCTTGCAAAATGGCCTATAATGTCACATGGTCTAGGCACACAGGCGTGCCTAACGACCGTGGGAAAATTGGCAGAATGCAACTTAGTAGCACACGGCCTCGACACGGGGGTGTCAGCTAGCCATGGTATACAAGTCAGTAGCTAGCTAAGAGCACACGGCCATGGCACACAGGCGTGCTTGGTGGCCATGGTAGAGAATTAGGTATATAGCCACGAGGAGGACATACGGGGGTGTCCAGCAACCGTGGAGGACACACGGTCTCCTCCCACGGTCGTGTCTCCCCTGAATTTTAGAAAAGTTTTAAATTTTCATGAAATGTTGTATGCGTTTTGGTTTAGTCCCGACCCCTCTTAAACATGTGAATTAGGTCTCGTAGACCTTAATAAAGGACGACATGATTGTAAATAAATGCGAATGAAAATGATTGACTTTGTGTCGTAAACGCTAGATGTTAAATGTTCTATTTGATCGATAATGCCTCTTAACCCAGTTCTGGTGATGGTCTCGGGTTAGGGGTGTTACACTTGACTCGGATACTCGGGTAAATACACCACACAAAAGGCATCATGATGCATAAATAGGGGTACAGAACTGCAGACAGCAGGAAAAATGTGCAAACAAGGGCACCGTAGTGTGAATGAGACACCGAAGTGCAAACAGGGGCACTGAAGTGTGAATCTCGTACAAGTGCACATTCTAACCCTATTGGCATGCCAATCGTATCCTAGTGATTACTACGTTCAATCGGGTATTTCATGTAATCAAATTCCTTTAAACATATTTATCATTCAAGGGCACTTCACCATTTCCGTACACATGATATTATATCAATACATATATTCAGACTGTCAATATGCCATCACAAAGATTAACATCATCTACTAACCACTTTCATATTTCTCGATACACATGCTATAATAATTTATAATAATGCTGAAATCACATATATATCATATCTCATAAATATTCAATAGTTTTCTAATAAATCCTTTCTCATCTTATATTCAGTTATAATATTTCGAGTTTCAGCTCACATTTTAAACATCATATATAATTATATACATTCACGAATCAACATTGACATTATTTATATTTATAGGTATGTACAATTCTATACTTATAAGCTTACCTGGCAAAATTGCAGAAATGTCAAAGTACAAGGGCATTTTGGTAATTTTCCATTCTCCTCGATTTTCCAACCGATCTTGATCTAAATTAAGAATTTAATTCAATCTATTAATTTAGACAGTAAAATAAAATATTTTATGCAATTTAGTCATTTTTGATTTTTTTACAAAATTACCCCTAAAATTTTACTTTTATTCAATTTTGTCCTCAGCCTAAAACATGCAAATTAACCATTTTTACCAAAAATTGAGCCTAGTCGAATACTTATGGCATCCAATACATCCATTATTGCAATAATTTCACATCAAATCCTTTTACTTTTACTTTTACTATTTTAACAATAAATCCCTAATCAATAAATTCATCAAAAATCACTTAACAAAATACTTTTAAGTATAAATCAACATTACAAATCCATCATTTAACATAAAAAATCATAAGATTCATCAATGGTAACATTCAAAATCTTTAGCAGTTTCAAAAGCGAAGGTACGGGCTAGCTAGACCTAGTTGCAACGATCTCAAAAACATAAAAGTTATTATAAATAGATAGCTTAAGGACTTACATGCAAGGAAACATGGTTGGACAAACCTAGCTTCCGTAGCCATGGATTTCAGCTGAAAAACAAAAGAAAAAGGGAAGATAACAACCATATTTTTTACTTATGTTTTATTTAATTTAATTAATAATCAAATTACCATTTTAACCTTGGTTAATAAATAAATAAAACACCAAAATCATGTCCATATTTATACACTAACCTCATGAATGGTCTAATTACCATTTAAGTCCCTTTTCCTTTATTCAATTGACCATTTAATCACTCAAATCAAATAGTGATCAAATTTACATCTTTGACGATTTAGTCCTTTTTAATTAATTAACTATCGAAACGTTAAAATTTTTCAACGGAACTTTAATACCACCTTAATGACACTTCGTAAATATTTATAAAAATATTTATGGCTCGGTTTATAGAAACGAAGTTCCGACACATTATTTTCTAAAATTACTTGACCTTAGGGTCATACCACTTAAATTTAATAAATTGCTTATATAACATAAATTATCAAATCAAAAACCTTTTTAAAACTCATATTTGACTTGTAAAAATTAAATAATAATATTTATGAACTTACTCATCAGAATTGGTGACCCCGAAACCACTGTTTCTGACACCACTAATAAACGGGCTGTTACAATCTCCCCTTGTTTCAATTTCATTATGCTTAATTTCTCAGATCTACAACATAATTCATCAACCCATGTTTAAATCACATATGTAACATCATAATTCATCATTAATTAAACTGAATTGCTCAATTATAATAATATATCATATTTTCAAATCTATTCAATTTAGTCATTATCACAAATAAGTAATTCAAATCAATTCAATTCGGCTCGTTCTAACATTTCCAGCTTACCGTATGTCATTACCATGCAGCGCAGTTTGTTAATGCAACAATTGAAATGGTCTGAGTTATAAAAATACAAACCGTAAATTCCAAGCTATTTGTCGTCAACCTTGTCTTTTCCTTTCTTTCTCGAGGATTCCAAGACAATGTTAGTAAATTGAATTTGAACCCTTAGGTCACTTACCCGTGCATTCTTTCTCTCCTTTTATTTATATCTTTTATTTCTTTTCCTTCCTTTTTAATTTGCATGCATTCTTCTCTCACTTTCCACTTTCATTTTTATTTCATTTTATTTATTATTATGTAATATACATACATACTTTTCATGTTACTTATTTATTATTACACACACATATATATATAAGTTAACATATATATATATAACACATATCACTATGTCTTCCACCTTAAAATAATAAGGGTGTAGTGGCTACTTTTGCCCCTCCAATTTATGTAACACCCCAAACCCGGCCTAAACGTTACGATCGGATCTGGCATGTCACATAAAAGGGTTGTTTAAAAACTGCGCGTTAGTTAAAAAATTCGAGTTTAAATATTTATTCGCTTGTTATCCTTTTGTTAACATTTTGGAAAACGATTATTTAGGAAATTCTCGTATTGAACATTCAATAATAATAGGCAGTAATCAAATTAAAAGCTAAACCAAATAAAATACCAAAATTAAAGTTATAGTGGCCTTATTACAAAACAAAACCCAAATAAAAATAAGTCCAAATAAAAGAAACGAGTTTACGAGAGAACATTGCATGGCAACCACAAGTCTGCCTCAGCTCCCAAATCCGTGATCTAATGATCACCTGCAAAATTAAACATAGGGGTGAGTCATCGAGACTCAGTGTGTAAATCCCCATAAACACAATCTGGGCCTAAAGCCCACAGAAGCAAATCGGGCCGTAGCCCTAACATCATGGCATATCAGATAGTGAATGCAATGCAACCCAGCCCAACCTAGTATTTCCATCCTCTACACTCCACTCCATATGTCCATCCTCAACACACCTGGGGATTTCTACAATCAACCCTCCATCCTCTACACTCCACTTTGGCAGTCATGCTGACAGACACACTGCTCAAAGACAATATAACGTGGCTTAGCCACCGATCACTATGTGACCAAAGATAATATATCGTGGCTTAGCCACCAATCACTATGTGACCAAAGATAATATAACGTGGCTTAGCCACCAATCACCATGTGACCAAAACACCGATACAATAATGTACCATCATTAGGTGTGACATTGTCGCCCATAAGCACTTTCCCTTCATATCATAACATCCCAAATCCCATGCAATATGACATAATAATTCGTGTATGCAGTATGTCATGTATGCAAAGCATATATCAAATATAAGTATAACATGAATTACCATCATAATCAGATAGACATAATACAACATATCAAGCTAATCAACCTCTAAGGGTATAACCGTAATTTTACCTATCAAGGGTATTTTCGTAATTTACCTATCGAGGGTATTTCAGTAATTTTGCACCTGCAATGGCCTTTTTGAAGGCCTAATGTCGCCCCGAGTGACTCAGCTACCATTTCCGGTCGTACCGGACTATTGGGCCTAAAACTCGATTTTGGCCCATTCGGGCCCACACACTTGTGTGGCCCACCTAACACAAATCTAGCCACGTATATGAGATTCACCTAGTCTAGTTCACGATATACTACACCATTATATAATTTTATTCAATTGGGCCCATTGGGCCCACTTCGGCCCATCGTGGCCCAAGCAGCCTCAACCCACAAGAATACTACTGATGGCCTTAACTATCGTATCGAAGCCCAACATGTGCACTCACACGCTCGTGTGGCTACTATTACTGTGACCGGCACTTCGGCATTTGCCGCTCTACAATTAGAGTAGAGAGAGTTACACACCTGATAGGAATCTGGTGCTAATCCGCGCTCCGACCACTCCTGCGCCCAAACGCCCACTAAGGTATATTAACTCACCTCATAGAATGCTCTATATATAGCTAGCTTCTCACCTTCCTTCTTTGTATCTTTCCAATGTGGGATCCCTTCGTCAGTAGAGTTTAAATCCAACTCAAACTCTTGCCGTCCAATTCGCAAAATAAATACTCCCTTGCTTTTCATGAGATTCGAACCCAGGCTCCCCTATAGCTCAACACGCCACTTGCCACCAAGCCACAAGCTCCTCTTGTGTCTTAAACCATGCACAACTAAATATAAATCTATAGCTAAATTCTAAGGTCCATATAAAAAGAAAACCAAAATGCAAGAGCCAAGACTTGAACCTTGGACCTCCTTCCTTCCTTGTGGCGTCACTTTGCCACTACACCACACACTCCACTTGCGTCATTTTCCTCCACATTTTATTCTTAAAGCCTACCTACTAACTTCCAGGGTTTTTCCACCTAAAACCAAAATTTCCCTAAAGCTAAATTTTGATCCCCGGGACTTCATAGAAGCCCTCTAACCTTCCAAAATCACTTATCTAATAGGTCCAACTTGCATTTAAGCTGATCTCTTATTCTCAAAAATTTAAACGCTACTACGCTCAAGGCCCATTGGGCCTAATTCTTCTAGGCCCAATTTCGGGATGTTACAATTTATTTCAATCTATAATTCAACTTTTAACACCTACGTGGTTCAGTCTATGTACCTTAACAACTCCTAATTTCATGAAAATTAGTTATCCAAAATTTAATTTTTCTCTAATATAACTCTATAAATATTTAATAAAAATATTTATGAGTCCAGTTTACGGAAACGAGGTCCCGATATCTCAGTTTCTAAAACCACCGACTTTAGAATCGATACATTTGTACATTGTCTAACTTTCCAAATAATTAAAATGATTAGACCAAACCTCAATATAATATTGTAACACGCTTGTAAATATTAATAAATAATATCCACAAAACTAACGTTTTCGAAACCACCATTTTCAATTCCACTAAGTTTTGGGTCGTTACTATAACAGCCTATTTTTAGTCAAATTGGAATAGTGGTTTCGGGACCACAAATCCAAAGTTGAAATAATTATTTTGTTATTAATTTAATGTTTACAGCATGATAATATGTTTGTGTGAAAATTTCGTTAAGAAATTTTATCATTTGATTGGTCAATTTGATAAAAAGGACTAAATCGAGTAAAGTGTAAAGTGGAGTTCTATTAGCTAAAGGCATCTAATGGCTATGGAGTTAAATAGTGGAAGTCCTTATGTAGTGAATATACCATTTTAATTATGAGTGGACAATTATGGGTATTGTAACGCCCCGATTTTTGCTTAATTTCGTCTTTTGTAATTTTGGCATGAATAAATGTTTGCTTCAGTGGTTATGTGTGCTGGGTGTGTGTGGGAGGTCCCAAGTTCAAGCCTCAACTTGGGAAAATTTTAGGTATTTTTATGAAGCCCTAGCTCTGTTCAGTAGGCTTTTAATTAATTGTTAGGGAAATTATATCAGAATGGGCCTGCTGGTCTGGTGGTTGAATGGAGTGTTGGAGTGTTGGTGTCATGTGTTCGAATCCCAGCATGAGCAAGGATGTTGTTTTTGCTCAGTGGACTATAAGAGTTTTGGTTAAGCCGAAATACTAAGGTGATTGAGATGTGTGGGGAAGTAAGGGATGATTTTAGGAGGAAAATAAGGGATTAGGGAGGGGTTATTAATTTCTGATTACTCTGCCTCTCTACATTTTCCCCTCTACCTTGCTGCCGAAACTCTCCCCCATCTCTTTCTTTTTCTTTTCGTTATTTTCCATTAACTCGTTGGTTTAGTACGACGTTGGCCGTGATCGGTGAGTTTGATTATGTTTTATCCTGAATATGATCATGAATAAGTGACTTAAGAAAAGTTTTTATTTTGATTGTTAGGAGTCAATCAAGGGGCTGGAGATTAGCCATTAACGATGGGAGGTTGTGAAATTTCTGCTTCTCGTTTGGAGGTAAGTGTTAAGTGGTTAGGTGGATTCGTGATTGGAATGATGGATTTATTTAAACCGTGGCTATGGGCTAATTCTGGGTTTCGTACTATCAATTATAGGTTCAGGGTTGCTCGAGATTGTGTTAGCATTGATTCAATACCAGGTGTGTACCTGAAAATGCAGAAAATAAGGTTTCAGCGAAAGTCGAAAACCTTTCTGTCGACGCCACACAGGCGTGTGGTCCCCCGTGTGGTAGGCCGTGTGCAAAACTGTAAGTCACCACATGGCCGTGTGATCGACGAGCTCGGTCGTGTGCTTGTAAACGGCCGTGTGCGATACACGGGCTCGACCAATTGGGCTGTGTGGGCCACACGGGCGTGTGAGATTCTGGGCCAGGCTGTGTGATCCACATGGCTAAGGCCAATTTGGGCCCTGTGGGCCACACGGGCAGGCCACATGGGCGTGTGAGCCCATTATTCTGATAAACCCTGTAAGGTTGCAGGGTTTGCCCAAGTCGACAGTGGACCTACCATAGGGTCGGTAAGAAATACTTGACCCCTAACTGAATGCTCTGTTTGTCTGATTTCTGTACTAAGCATGTATGCTGATTTGAATATATGAGATTTATCTGCATAATAGAATGTCATTCCTGTATGTTGCATTGCATCGGGGTGGGTGGATTATGATTGCAGGAAGTATCTAAAAGGCTCTTAAGCCTGTTATCTGGCAGCTCAGCTGCAAATTTCTAATTATGTGTCGTATTCTGTACACCATGGTGTGTAGGGCTGGGTGGGTTGATTTTATCCCCACATGGTGTGTAGGGTTGGAAAGAGTTAGTATGTAGAGGCTGGTGGGTAGGACTCTGTTTCTGCATATTCTGTCTGAAATAGGCTAAAGCTCGGTAATATGTCTGATTTCGTATCTGAGTGGGCTAAGGTCCACACCGTTTCTGTAATGGGTTCAGACCCGAACAGTGAACATCATGTCTGTTATCTGATATTTCTGTTTGTATGATTTCTGTGGGGATTACACACTGAATTTGTGAAAACTCACCCTTTTCTGTTTAATTTGTTTAGGTAATCCCCAACAATAGACGGATTGGTGCAGCAGAGGACTCGATAGTGACCACGGTTCTGGAAACTTATTTACGGTTTAGTTTTAATTAAGATTTGGTTATAATTGGGTAAATTTCATGTAATAAGGTCTTTATGGATTTTCACTTAAATTTGGGATTATTATTTTATGATCGACTAGCAGTAGCACAAGACTCGAGTTTTCAAAGTAAACAAATGTTTTATCAAAAACACATGAATTCGCAAACTACATTTAAAGACACACGTTTTGACAAAAGCCTAAGATATTTTCAAATGGAATTTAACGTAGTTAAGTTTTCCACAGCACTACACCGCCAGATTCAGTCGTAACGTCTGGGCCAGGTTTGGGGTGTTACATGTATATATTAAGTGATTTCTAATGTTTTTAAACAAGGTTAATATAGTAATTTGTAAAATAACTTAAGTTAAAATAATAGAAATCATAATTCATCATCATCTTTTCTTTATTCCACTAAAAATTCAAGAAAATAAAGAACCAACAGAGCTTGATAGAGTTCAGCCATGTTGATGCTCAATTGTAAGTCCGCTTTTGTAACAGCCCCATTTAGACCCTATTCAGAATAGTGGTTTTGAGACCACAAATTTGAGCTCGAAATAATATATCACTGTTATTTTTGGTGTTTATTACATGTGATATAGCTTGTGTGAAAATTGTGGTAATTTTATCGACTGTGTGCCAAATTAAGAGAAAGGACTTAATCGCGTAACGTGTAAAAGTTGTGTGCTGATTTATACGTACCTAAGTGTTGTTTTCGTTATATTGTGGAGCCCTTATGAGGCAAATATGCCAATAATTAGGTAGCGGATGGTTAAAAGACATGAATGGCCTTATTATATATATGTTTTATATATTAAATGAAAGGTTATTTTGTAAATGAATTTATATCATAATATTAATAAAACAAAAGGCTAATAATAAGCCATTATCATCCATAATAGCCGAAATTGAAGAAAGAAAGGAAAGAAAAATTAAGCTAGGGTATTCAGGTAGTTTTGGAATCAATTAAGGTATGTTTTGACTTTATTGATGATTTTTATGTTTTTGAGATTGTTGCTTAGTGTACTATCAAGACCATGTTGTAATTTGAAGAATTGATGAAGTTTATGAGATGTTCCACTGATGAAATGATAAGCTTTGTGATGAGTATTAGTGTTAAATGGGAGATATGTGTTTAATGAACATATTTTGTTCTTGGATTTTTGGTGAATTTAGCTAATTAGGGCTAAATTGTGAAAATGATAAATTGAAGAATTAAAATGTGAAATAAATGAAATGTGTGGGCTTGTATGAACACAAGGAAAATTCAACTCGGCTTGTGTGAAAAGAAACTATGTGAATTTGATGATTTTGTGAAATAGGGACTAAAGTGTCGAAATGTGAAAATGTGAGGGTTATTTTGTAAAATGCCCTAAATAAGTCTGTGTGGATTAAATTGAATGAATTGGTGATTGAGTGGTTTGAATTTGAATATGTATAAACCAAGAAAAGAGAGGTTCGGATCGAGATCGAGGCAAAGACAAAGTGCTCAATTAATCAACCGTTTCAGTATTTCAACGTCCGAGGTAAGTTCAGATATAGTAGAAGTTGTTAATTTATGTTCTATATGATGTGAATGGAATGAATAAATATATAGCTATGAGATTAGAAATGCTATGTGCTAAATTGAATTAGAGGGCACTAAGTGTGCGAAATTAGAAATGGGATAGAGATGATTGGCACTATGTGTGCAAGATGATAGAAGCTTCGACTTATTGAATTGGCACTGTGTGTGCGATATCAATATAAGCTCGGTTTAATATATTGGCACTATGTGTGCGACGGCAATTATGTTTGTCTATAAGTTGGACTAAGTGTGCAAATAAAGCAAGAGAATAGCAAAGGTTGATCGAAATGTAAAGCCGAGTGGTGAGTAGCATTGTTGGTGACTAACTATGTGTTGGCAAAGGTATGTATGATACCTATGTGGTTGAGGAAATTTAAAGTAGATGTATGAAATGTTATGTGAGTATTGGATATGGTTGAATTTGTCTGACATTGATAAATTATCTATGTGATGGTTGAATGTGTACCTTGATTTGATTCACTGAGTTAATTTTATTGTATTTCGAACTTACTAAGCTTTGAAGCTTATTGTGTGATTTGTTTCTCTGCTTTGCAGTGTCAGTAAAGCTAGCTTGGATTCAGGGATCGTCAGTATCTCAATCACACTATCAGGAATCTATTTTGGTACCTTAGAAGATGTGTATATGTAAATATGGCATGTATAGGCTAGTTGTTTTAAAATATGTTTGGGATGTGTAATTAGCCATGAGATGTGATTAGATAAATGTTGGCAATATGCATATGTGGATTTGGTGTATGAAGTATGTTTTGATGGTATTAATAAATTCTTGTGAATGGTAAGTTTAGGGATGGATTGATGCTTTGTGATCTAGAGATATTGTGGATGAATCATGCTTGATTATACATGTGTTATAGTTGTGCAATTTGGAATATAAGTTGACATGATTAGAAATGAGATTGGATGAGATGATATGTTAATCACTTGACATGAAATTGGTTTCCAAATTGTGTGTGGAATTATGCTTAAATGTGCTTGTAGGTTTGACCCTTGTGTGGATGGCAAATTGGCCTTGCAAATGGCATGTTTTGCTTACACAGTTATGGCACACGGGCGTGCCTAGTAATCGTGGGATAAAGTCAGTAGCTAGCCTAAGTATGCACGGCCACGGTACACGGACGTGCCTAGTAGCCGTGCGAATAAGTCAGTATATTTCCTAAGAGTACACGGCCTTAACACACAGGCGTGCCAGGTGGCCGTGTGAAGAAGTCAGAATACATGCTCTGTTTTGGCACGGCCTGGACACATGGGTGTGTCTGGTGAGCGTGTAAGGCACACGGCCTGATTGCATAGGCGTGTGACCTCAACAGTATTGAAGAATATTTTAAAATTTGAAAACTTTCATTAGTGCTCGGTTTAGTCCCAACCCCTTTCTAACACGTGTTTAAGGTCTCGTCGACCTAAATAAGGGACTATATGCTATATTTATGTATGTTTGATTTATGATTGACTTTGTGTCATGAAATGATTTGTAAATGTTTCGTTTGTCCGATAATGCTTCCTAACCCTACTCCGGCGACAGTTTCGAGTTAGAGGTGTTATAGCTTTTGTCCCGTTTTTAATGATTTATATGTTTTTGAAATCGTTGCAACTAGGTCTAGCTAGCCTGGAGGCTATTTTGCAAAAATGTTAAAGATTTTGAAAGTTTCCGTTGATGAATACATGTTTATTTTGATGTTTAATGATAGATTATGAATATTTGATGTTAGCTATACAAGTTTTGTTTAGTAATTTTTAGTGAAAATGCAAATTAGGGATTAAATTGTGAAATGTGGAAACTTTGTCATTAAAAATGTGAAATAAATGAAAAATATGGGCTGCCTAGGGACCTAACTGTAATTCGGCTAGCATGGGTTGTGATTAAATTGCATGAATTTGTGTTTTTATGAAATAAGGACTAAATTGTAAAAATGTGAAACATTAGGGGCAAATATGTAAAAGTTCCTTAATGTGAAATTTGGATTAAATTGAATAGAGTGATGATTAAATAAGCTGAATTTGATATTATATAGATCAAGAAAAGCGAAATACAGACTTAGATAGGGGGAAGAACAAGGTTTTGGATTAGTTGACTCGTGTTATCATTTTTACATCCGAGGTAAGTTCATATGTAATAAGCATTATTATAATTATGCTTTAAATGCTTTGATATTGTATAAATTGTGTATACGAGACTGTAGTCATGTTTGACGATGATTCGGCTATATATTTGCACTTAGTGTGCGAAATCGAGATAGCTTCGGCTATATATTTGCACTTTGTGTGCGAAATCGAGATAGCTTCAGCTATATATTTGCACTTAGTGTGCGAGATCAAGATAACTTCAGCTATATATATATAGTGGCAATTAGTGTGCGAGATTGATGTAGCTTCGGCTATTTATTTGGCACTTAGTGTGCGAGTTTCCCAAGTATCCAAAAATATTCCGAATGGTTTAACGGATATGTCAAAGATGTAAATGAGTATGAGTTAAATATTGGAAGGTACAGGTATGTACATGAACCTAGTAATACATTGAAATGATGAAAAATTATGGAAATTATATCTAATTTGGTGAATACAATGGTGGTAGGTTGGTGATTCATTATGAGATATGTTATGTTATGTTTTTGGCTTAATTTGAATTTATAAGATGAGTTGAAATAAATGCTATACGAACTTACTAAGCTATAAAGCTTACTTTGTGTATTTCTCTGTGTAACGACCCGAAATTCGTGGGCACCAGAAAAAAAAAATGTGTTATCGGGCCTCCGTCTTAGTAAATCGAGTTAGTAAATAATCATTAGGAGTAATTATGAGTCTAGTAGTGTGCTTAATTAGATTTTTATTTAGTGAATTTAGCTTAATTGAGAGTAATTAGGAAAAAGGATCAAATTGAATAAGGAGTAAAAGTCTAATTGTAGATTAAAAGAAAATAAAAAGGACCAAAATGGCAATTATGCCATTTAGCATAAGTTGAGGCGGCATAAGCTTAAAAAATCTGAGATTTTATGTGTTAAAATATATTATTAATATTATTAAATAATTATATTAATATAATATTATATTATATAATAAAGTAAATAGTAAATGAAATAATAAAAAGAAACAAAGAAGAACAGAAAAGAACAGAGAGCATACTGAAACAAGCAGGAAAGAAAGAAGAAAAAGAAGGAAAAAGAAAAACTAAAGATTCAAGGTTTTAAACTTTAAAAGGTAAGTCAATCAAGTCCTATTCTTTTAATTTTGATGTTTTAGAAGCTTTAAAGCAAGATTTTGATGAAACTAAGTTGATATTTTGATAGTTTATTGGTTTTTAAGTATAGTTTATGTTAAAGAAAAGATGAACAAGGGGTTAAATTGAATGAAATTTAAGTTAGAGTTAGTAAAAGGATTAAATTGTAAAGTAAGCTATAAGTTTTGTATTATAGGGATTGATTTGGAAGAAATTATAAATTAGGGTTTATTTTGAAAATTTTGTAATCAAGTTGAATATGGAAGGAATTTAAGTAGAATCAAGCATGAATTAAGTTAAGAAAATAAGTAAACTTAACTAGGATTTAATTGCAAAATAAGTCATAAGAAAACAGATTTAAGACAGCAGCAGTAGAGTAACTTTGAAAATTCACCAAAAATCGTAGAAATGGAATTAGAAGTTGAGTGAGATATGAAATTAAAGCTTATTGAGTCTATTTTCATATGAAAGAAACAGAGATAGCAAATAAGTTCTGTATTGTGAGATATTTAAATTTTAGTGAAACTGGTTCAGGGTGATTTCGAGATCCCCTGTTCTGACTTGTAAAAATAATTAAAAATTGTATAAAAATGATTTTGGAACATAATTTATATGGTTAAATTCCTTAATGAGTCTAGTTTCAAATGAGCTAAACAAGGAGGCCATCTAAATTCTGTACAAAGAGTAATTTAATTCGTAGTGAAGAGAGGTCAGAGCAGTTGGACAGTGAAACAGGGGAAACTTTAAGAATAATCTGGTATTGATTGGCCATACCAAAAATTCTGAAAAATTTACAGTAAAAATATATATGAGTCTAGTTTCGGGAAAAATTTACGGATCTTAATTTGGAGTTCCGTAGCTCCAGATATAGATGATTTAGTGACAATGACTCAGGTAGACAGCCTAGAAAGAACTTATAAGTAAATAATAGAATTGTGTATAAAAGATGTGGAATGAAGAGGAAGAGTAGAAATTGAATAAAATTCAATTATTTATTGTAATTTAATGTTGTAATTAATAATGTAAATTATTATTTTCGTAGCTAAAAAGGAACTCGAGGCATCAACCCATAAAGGAAAGGAGAAGGTTACCGAGGAATAATCAAGCAAATTCGGGTTTGTATTACTATAATTAGATTAAAAGAAAATAAAAAGGACCAAAATGGCAATTATGCCATTTAGCATAAGTTGAGGCGGCATAAGCTTAAAAAAATCTGAGATTTTATGTGTTAAAATATATTATTAATATTATTAAATAATTATATTAATATAATATTATATTATATAATAAAGTAAATAGTAAATGAAATAATAAAAAGAAACAAAGAAGAACAGAAAAGAACAGAGAGCATACGAAACAAGCAGGAAAGAAAGAAAGAAGAAAAAGAAGGAAAAAGGAAAAACTAAAGATTCAAGGTTTTAAACTTTAAAAGGTAAGTCAATCAAGTCCTATTCTTTTAATTTTGATGTTTTAGAAGCTTTAAAGCAAGATTTTGATGAAACTAAGTTGATATTTTGATAGTTTATTGGTTTTTAAGTATAGTTTATGTTAAAGAAAAAGATGAACAAGGGGTTAAATTGAATGAAATTTAAGTTAGAGTTAGTAAAAGGATTAAATTGTAAAGTAAGCTATAAGTTTTGTATTATAGGGATTGATTTGGAAGAAATTATAAATTAGGGTTTATTTTGAAAATTTTGTAATCAAGTTGAATATGGAAGGAATTTAAGTAGAATCAAGCATGAATTAAGTTAAGAAAATAAGTAAACTTAACTAGGATTTAATTGCAAAATAAGTCATAAGAAAACAGATTTAAGACAGCAGCAGTAGAGTAACTTTGAAAATTCACCAAAAATCGTAGAAATGGAATTAGAAGTTGAGTGAGATATGAAATTAAAGCTTATTGAGTCTATTTTCATATGAAAGAAACAGAGATAGCAAATAAGTTCTGTATTGTGAGATATTTAAATTTTAGTGAAACTGGTTCAGGGTGATTTCGAGATCCCCTGTTCTGACTTGTAAAAATAATTAAAAATTGTATAAAAATGATTTTGGAACATAATTTATATGGTTAAATTCCTTAATGAGTCTAGTTTCAAATGAGCTAAACAAGGAGGCCATCTAAATTCTGTACAAAGAGTAATTTAATTCGTAGTGAAGAGAGGTCAGAGCAGTTGGACAGTGAAACAGGGGAAACTTTAAGAATAATCTGGTATTGATTGGCCATACCAAAAATTCTGAAAAATTTACAGTAAAAATATATATGAGTCTAGTTTCGGGAAAAATTTACGGATCTTAATTTGGAGTTCCGTAGCTCCAGATATAGATGATTTAGTGACAATGACTCAGGTAGACAGCCTAGAAAGAACTTATAAGTAAATAATAGAATTGTGTATAAAAGATGTGGAATGAAGAGGAAGAGTAGAAATTGAATAAAATTCAATTATTTATTGTAATTTAATGTTGTAATTAATAATGTAAATTATTATTTTCGTAGCTAAAAAGGAACTCGAGGCATCAACCCATAAAGGAAAGGAGAAGGTTACCGAGGAATAATCAAGCAAATTCGGGTTTGTATTACTATAATTAGATTAAAAGAAAATAAAAAGGACCAAAATGGCAATTATGCCATTTAGCATAAGTTGAGGTGGCATAAGCTTAAAAAATCTGAGATTTTATGTGTTAAAATATATTATTAATATTATTAAATAATTATATTAATATAATATTATATTATATAATAAAGTAAATAGTAAATGAAATAATAAAAAAGAAACAAAGAAGAACAGAAAAGAACAGAGAGCATACGAAACAAGCAGGAAAGAAAGAAGAAAAAGAAGGAAAAAGGAAAAACTAAAGATTCAAGGTTTTAAACTTTAAAAGGTAAGTCAATCAAGTCCTATTCTTTTAATTTTGATGTTTTAGAAGCTTTAAAGCAAGATTTTGATGAAACTAAGTTGATATTTTGATAGTTTATTGGTTTTTAAGTATAGTTTATGTTAAAGAAAAAGATGAACAAGGGGTTAAATTGAATGAAATTTAAGTTAGAGTTAGTAAAAGGATTAAATTGTAAAGTAAGCTATAAGTTTTGTATTATAGGGATTGATTTGGAAGAAATTATAAATTAGGGTTTATTTTGAAAATTTTGTAATCAAGTTGAATATGGAAGGAATTTAAGTAGAATCAAGCATGAATTAAGTTAAGAAAATAAGTAAACTTAACTAGGATTTAATTGCAAAATAAGTCATAAGAAAACAGATTTAAGACAGCAGCAGTAGAGTAACTTTGAAAATTCACCAAAAATCGTAGAAATGGAATTAGAAGTTGAGTGAGATATGAAATTAAAGCTTATTGAGTCTATTTTCATATGAAAGAAACAGAGATAGCAAATAAGTTCTGTATTGTGAGATATTTAAATTTTAGTGAAACTGGTTCAGGGTGATTTCGAGATCCCCTGTTCTGACTTGTAAAAATAATTAAAAATTGTATAAAAATGATTTTGGAACATAATTTATATGGTTAAATTCCTTAATGAGTCTAGTTTCAAATGAGCTAAACAAGGAGGCCATCTAAATTCTGTACAAAGAGTAATTTAATTCGTAGTGAAGAGAGGTCAGAGCAGTTGGACAGTGAAACAGGGGAAACTTTAAGAATAATCTGGTATTGATTGGCCATACCAAAAATTCTGAAAAATTTACAGTAAAAATATATATGAGTCTAGTTTTCGGGAAAAATTTACGGATCTTAATTTGGAGTTCCGTAGCTCCAGATATAGATGATTTAGTGACAATGACTCAGGTAGACAGCCTAGAAAGAACTTATAAGTAAATAATAGAATTGTGTATAAAAGATGTGGAATGAAGAGGAAGAGTAGAAATTGAATAAAATTCAATTATTTATTGTAATTTAATGTTGTAATTAATAATGTAAATTATTATTTTCGTAGCTAAAAAGGAACTCGAGGCATCAACCCATAAAGGAAAGGAGAAGGTTACCGAGGAATAATCAAGCAAATTCGGGTTTGTATTACTATAATTCAAGCTATTTATTTATTCATTAAATATTAGATTAATATATGGATATGGTAAGTAAATTATAAGGTAAGTGTTTTATTGAAATTGAATTGTATCTGGATTGATATGGAAAAGTGTAATTAATATTGAAATTGAATTTATTATGAAAATGAAAATGAAATTGAGAATCTGAAATACCCTATTAACTAGTCGGGTGAGTCGGATATAATTGGCATGCCATAGGACATGGAAGAGTACGGGATTTTGCCGGCTTATCGATCGAGCACTTACGTGCCGACTCATCTTATTATTCTTATTACCGATTCGACACTTTGTGTGTCATTATCGTTATCTTATTATCGCATTAGTTCTGAGTTGACACTTTGTGTGTTGAATGAATCGATATTGTTATCATTACGATTCGACACTTTGTGTGTCGATATATCGTTATCGTAAAGGCACATTGTGCCGCATCTTTGGAGTGTTGGGTTGGAATCCGTGTATCCGTTAAGGTCCGAAGTGCATTAATAGGGGTAAATAAAGAAAAGGTTAAATTGAATAAAATGAAATGGTTGAGCCATTGGAAGAAATGCGAAAATAGAACATGAACTGAAAAATGTGATTGAAATATGAGCATGAGAAAAGAAAGTATGAACCATTGGTTCAAGAAATGGATAATGGCTCAACATGATTGTGTATTATTTCAATTGTTAAATAGCTAAATTTGAATTGTATGAATATATTGAGAATGATAAACTTATGTTTGAATTGGGTTAGTTAAATTAAAGTTATATGATTTAATGATATGATTATTATGTTTATAATTTGAATTATGGTAATACCACTTGAGTATATGTATACTCAATGCAGTTGCTTGCTTCGTGCGCGGTTGTAGAAGTCAAATCATTGAACCGAAAGATCCGAAGCCGGACTCGACTTCAAACAAACCTTTGGTGATGTATATTTCCTTTTATAATGTGGCATGTACGTAGGTTGTGTTTAAATGTTATTATGTTTTGAATGTAAATGGTTAAAAATGTTAGTATTACAAGTTTAAAAATTATAATGAAAGGAGTATATTTATTTTAATCTAACTAATATTTTGATAAATTTAAGTTGATATTATATTGATTGAGTTTGATTAGAAGGTATTTAGAATAGAAAATGAATTTATCAAATGAATTGGTTAAATTGGTTGTTTATTGAAATGAATACGATTTATTTTCTGGGGTTTTATATATTAATAAGCGTAAATGTCTTAAATTTATATTAAACAAAATTTATATTTGCAAATTGTCCGATATGTCCGTAATGCTTCGTAACCTGTTCGCGATGGTTGGGGTTAGGGTGTTACATTTATTGGTATCGAGCTATCGAGTTTAGTCGATTCTCGGGCTAAATCGGGCTCGAAAGTGAGTCTAGAAGTACATGCCACTATTGAGTCGAAAGTTGAGTCGGGTTTTGGATGTTGATATATATTTATTTGATTTTGTTTTATAGATAAAATGTCGATTTAAAGAATGTATGATGTTGAGCAGAAATGCATCATGGAAATCGAGAAATTGAAGAAAGCTGAATCACATTACACCATCTGTAAATCCAGTTAAATAACCAACCTCCTAATGTAAGAAGAGAAAGAGATAACTCACAATCTGTTAAGAGCTATAGCCGATGCATTGCAACATGTAGCGGAAGCTGTATCAAGCATTACATCGGTACCTACGGTTAGGCGGGCCCCGATTAAAGAGTTAAGAAAATATGGTGCCACGGAGTTTTCGGGACTAAGAGGTCTTGATCCGTCTATTCTTTGAGAATTGGATAGAATCAACAAAAGAGTTTTGCAACAATTAGATTGCACCCCCGAGAGAATCGATATGTCTTTGTATCATTGTTACAAGGGAAGCATATCTCTGGTGGGAATCTGTTGTTAGACATTTACTGAGGATGATCGGGTAACCTGGGATTTGTTTCAAAAAGAATTTCAAAAGAAGTATATTGGGGAAATGTATATTGAAGAGAAAAAGCAAGAGTTTTTAATGTTGAAACAGGGTAATATGTCAGTATTGGATTATGATCGAGAGTTTACTAGATTGAGCGGTATGCTTGAGAATATATTCCAACAGAGGTGATAGTTGTAAGCGGTTTTTACGGGGATTAAGAGATGAAATAAAACTACAATTAGTGTCCCAGCGAATTACTGAATTTGTTGATTTGATCGAACGGGCCAAAATGATAGAGCAAGTCTTGGGACTTGATAAAAAGTCAGAAACAGTTGGATTGACCAGGAAACGAGTAGGAGCAACTAGTTCAAATCCACTACCAAAAAGATCTAGAGAATTTAGAGGTGGTTGGAGATCAAGCTTTCGATCTGATAGAGGTGACGGAAGCAGAGGAAAGCAGATTACTATTTCCACCGGTAGTGTAAAAGCTCCACCCGGGAAAATGAATATCCCGAATGTAACTATTGTGGAAAAAAGACATTTTGGTGAATCTTTGGAAGAAAATTGGAGGATGTTTTCGTTGTGGCTCTCTTGAACACTTTATTAAAGATTGTTCAAAACTCGAGTAGTACACCTACCACATCTCGAGAGATCGAGATCATCGCGGAGGTAGAAGAATGTCTAGAGGAGGTTTTGTTTCGAGGAGAGGAGGAGCTAGTAGAGGCAAAGTGATATAGCTACACAACGATCGGAGGCTAGAGCACCGGCCCGGAGCATACGTAGTTCGGACCGTGAAGAAGGCAATGCTCACGATGTGGTGACAGTATATTTTTATTGTATTACGAGCCTATTTATGCTTTAATTGACCCGGGTTCATCACATTCATATATTAATTTAAAATTAGTTGAATCGGGGAAGCTAGAATCTGAAATGTCTAGAGTTTTCATAGAGGTGTCTAGCCCTTTGGGACAAACAGTGTTAGTAGACAGAGTATGCCGGAGGTGCCCGTTAATAATACATGATAAAATGTTTTCGTGGATTTCTTGATCATGCCTTTTGGCGATTTTGATATCATTTTGGGTATGGATTGGTTATCTGAACATGGGGTAGTTTTGGATTGCTATAAAAAGAGGTTTAGTATTCAGCAGGAAAAATGGGGACAGAATTGAAGTGAATGGCATCCGTACAGTGGTTCGACACGTATCATTTCAGCTACTAAAGCTAACAAGTTATTACAGCAGGGTTGTTCAGCGTATTTGGCATATGTTATTAATTCGATTCGGTGGGAAGCCAATGCGGCGATTAGGATCGTATGCGAAGTTTCGGATGTATTTCGGAAGAACTACGGGTTTACCACCGACGAGAGAGGTTGAATTTGCTATTGATGTGTATCCGTGCACAAGCACCAATTTCTATACCTCCGCATCGAATGTCGCCTCTTTGAATTGAAAGAGTTGAAGGTGCGATTACAAGATTTATTAGATCGAGGATTTATCCGACCGAGTATTTCACCTTGGGAGCTCCGGTATTGTTTGTTAAAAAGAAAGATGGTTCTATATGCGGTTGTGCATTGATTATCGACAGTTGAACAAAGTGACAATCAAGAACCGGTATCCTTTGCCTCGTATAGAGGCGACTTGTTTGATCACCTTAAGGGAGCTTGAGATTTTCTAAAATTGATTTGAGATCCGGGTATTATCGGTGAAGGTGAAGGAAAGTGATGTGCCTAAGCGCGCCTTCCGTACTCGTTATGGCCATTATGAATTTTTGGTGATGCCGTTTGGATTGACCAATGCTCCGGTGCTTTTATGGATTTGATGAATCGCATTTTCCAGCCGTATCTAGATCGGTTTGTGGTGGTTTTTATTGATGATATATTGGTATATTCAAAAACAGAGGAGAACATGATCAGCATCTTGAAAGGTTTTCTGATTCTGCGGGAAAAAGCAGGTTGTATGGGAAATTAAGTAAATGTGAATTCAGTTTGTCGAAGTGGTATTTTTAGGACATGTGGTATCTGCTTGATGGGATTAGAGTTGACCAGAAGAAGATCGAAGCAATTGTTGATGGAAAGCGCCAAAGAATGTGTCCGAGGTACGTAGTTTTCTCGGTTTATTTGGATATTATCGAAGATTTGTAAATGGATTCTCGAAAATAGCAATGTCGATGACTAAACTACTACAGAAGAATGTTCCTTTTATCTGGGATGATCAGTGCCAAAATAGTTTTGAGACTTTGAAGCAAATGTTGACAGAGGCACCGGTATTAACATTACCAGTCGGGAAAAGATTTTATTGTGTACTGATGATGCTTCTTTGAGTGGTTTGGGTTGTGTATTGATGCAAAATGGAAAGGTTATTGCATATGCATCTAGGCGATTGAAGCCGCATGAACGTAATTACCCGACACATGACTTGGAGCTAGCTGCAGTAATTTTTGCTTTAAAGATTTGGAGACATTATCTTTATGGCGAGAAATGTTACATTTACACAGAGATCATAAAAGTCTCAAATATCTCACACACAGAAAGATTTAAATTTAAGGCAAAGGCGGTGGATCGAGCTTCTAAAAGATTATGATTGTGTTATAGATTATCATCCGGAAAAGCAAATGTGGTAGGCGATGCATTGAGCAGAAAAGTCTGCGATTGAATTACGAGCAATGTTTGCTCGGCTTAGTGTTAATGATGATGGAAGCTTGTTGCATTTGAGTTAAAGGTTAAGCCAATGATGTTAGAGCGATTAAAGCGGCTCGGATGGAAGATGTCAAATTATTAAAGAAAAGAGAAATGGTTGAGAATGAGTACGATCGAAAATTTTAGTATTGATGAACATAATTGTTTGAGGTTTCAAAATCGGATTTGTGTTCCAACTACTTCGAATTAAAGAAGATGATTCTTCAAGAAGCACACGATGGTACTTTTGCGTTGCATCGGGTGGAACAAAAATGTATCGTAATTTAAGGGAGCACTATTGGTGGCGGGAATGAAGAAAGATATAGTTGAATATGTCGGTAAATGTTTGACTTGCCAACGAGTAAAGGCAGAACATCAGTGCCGGCTGTGGTTACTCGATCTATTAGTATTCGAATGGAAATGGGATAGTATTACTATGGATTTTGTTACTGGGGTTGCCACCGTCGAGAGAGCAAAAAGAATGCCATTTGGGTGATAGTTGATCGACTTACTAAGTCTCGCTCATTTCATAGCGATCGGGGTGATTGGTCTTTCTGAAGCTTTTTGAAGTATATATCCAGAAATTGTGAGATCGCATGGCATTCCAAAGCATCTATAATTTCCGATCGAGATCCACGATTTACATCGAGATTTTGGAAGCGATTACATGATTCTTTGGGTACTCGGCTTAATTTTAGTCTCGCATTTCATCCACAAACCGACGGACAATCGAGCGGGTAATTCAAATTTTAGAAGACATGCTTGGGCTTGCATTATTGACTTTGAATCAAGGTTGGGAACGATACTTGCCATTAGCTGAATTTGTTTATAATAATAGTTATCAATCTAGTATTCAAATGGCTCCATATGAAGCGTTATATGGTCGAAGATGTCGATCACCGGTATGTTGGACAGAGTTGAATGAGAAAAAGATTGTTGGACGGAATTAATTCGGGAGACGAGAAGAAGTAGTTAAAAAGATCAAAGACGGGTTGAAAGTAGCTTTTGACAGACAAAAGTCTTATGCGAGATCTAAAGCGGCGAGAGATATAGAGTATTCGTGGGTGATAAAGTGTTTTTAAAAGTATCACCTTGGAAGAAAATTTTGAGATTTGGTCGCATGAGAAAATTAAGTCCTCGTTACATTGGGCCATATGAAGTAATTGAAAGAATCGGACCGGTTGCCTATCGATTAGCTTTACCTCGGAATTCTGAGAAAATTCATAATGTTTTCATGTTTCCATGCTACGAAGGTATCGATCGGATCCATCTCATATTATTTCTCATGAAGACATTGAGATTAGACCGGATTTGTCATATGAAGAAGAACCGGTTCAAATACTAGCTCGAGAAGTGAAAGAATTAAGAAACAAACGAGTCCCTTTGGTAAAAGTATTGTGGAGAAGCCATAATGTAGAAGAAGCAACTTGGGAACTGAAGAAACTATGAGAGCGCAGATATCCTCACCTATTCTCGTGTAAATTTCGAGGGACGAAATTTATTAAGGGGGAGAAATGTAACGACGAAATTCGTGGGCACGAGAAAAAAAAATGTGTTATCGGGCCTCCGTCTTAGTAAATCGAGTTAGTAAATAATCATTAGGAGTAATTATGAGTCTAGTAGTGTGCTTAATTAGATTTTTATTTAGTGAATTTAGTAATTGAGAGTAATTAGGAAAAAGGATCAAATTGAATAAGGAGTAAAAGTCTAATTGTAGATTAAAAGAAAATAAAAAGGACCAAAATGGCAATTATGCCATTTAGCATAAGTTGAGCGCATAAGCATTAAAAAATCTGAGATTTTATGTGTTAAAATATATTATTAATATTATTAAATAATTATATTAATATAATATTATATTATATAATAAAGTAAATAGTAAATGAAATAATAAAAAGAAACAAAGAAGAACAGAAAAGAAGAGCAGAGAGCATACTGAAACAAGCGGGAAAGAAAGAAGAAAAAGAAGGAAAAAGGAAAAACTAAAGATTCAAGGTTTTAAACTTTAAAAGGTAAGTCAATCAAGTCCTATTCTTTTAATTTTGATGTTTTAGAAGCTTTAAAGCAAGATTTTGATGAAACTAAGTTGATATTTTGATAGTTTATTGGTTTTTAAGTATAGTTTATGTTAAAGAAAAAGATGAACAAGGGGTTAAATTGAATGAAATTTAAGTTAGAGTTAGTAAAAGGATTAAATTGTAAAGTAAGCTATAAGTTTTGTATTATAGGGATTGATTTGGAAGAAATTATAAATTAGGGTTTATTTTGAAAATTTTGTAATCAAGTTGAATATGGAAGGAATTTAAGTAGAATCAAGCATGAATTAAGTTAAGAAAATAAGTAAACTTAACTAGGATTTAATTGCAAAATAAGTCATAAGAAAACAGATTTAAGACAGCAGCAGTAGAGTAACTTTGAAAATTCACCAAAAATCGTAGAAATGGAATTAGAAGTTGAGTGAGATATGAAATTAAAGCTTATTGAGTCTATTTTCATATGAAAGAAACAGAGATAGCAAATAAGTTCTGTATTGTGAGATATTTAAATTTTAGTGAAACTGGTTCAGGGTGATTTCGAGATCCCCTGTTCTGACTTGTAAAAATAATTAAAAATTGTATAAAAATGATTTTGGAACATAATTTATATGGTTAAATTCCTTAATGAGTCTAGTTTCAAATGAGCTAAACAAGGAGGCCATCTAAATTCTGTACAAAGAGTAATTTAATTCTGTAGTGAAGAGAGGTCAGAGCAGTTGGACAGTGAAACAGGGGAAACTTTAAGAATAATCTGGTATTGATTGGCCATACCAAAAATTCTGAAAAATTTACAGTAAAAATATATGAGTCTAGTTTCGGGAAAAATTTACGGATCTTAATTTGGAGTTCCGTAGCTCCAGATATAGATGATTTAGTGACAATGACTCAGGTAGACAGCCTAGAAAGAACTTATAAGTAAATAATAGAATTGTGTATAAAAGATGTGGAATGAAGAGGAAGAGTAGAAATTGAATAAAATTCAATTATTTATTGTAATTTAATGTTGTAATTAATAATGTAAATTATTATTTTCGTAGCTAAAAAGGAACTCGAGGCATCAACCCATAAAGGAAAGGAGAAGGTTACTGAGGAATAATCAAGCAAATTCGGGTTTGTATTACTATAATTCAAGCTATTTATTTATTCATTAAATATTAGATTAATATATGGATATGGTAAGTAAATTATAAGGTAAGTGTTTTATTGAAATTGAATTGTATCTGGATTGATATGGAAAAGTGTAATTAATATTGAAATTGAATTTATTATGAAAATGAAAATGAAATTGAGAAGCTGAAATACCCTATTAACTAGTCGGGGTGAGTCGGATATAATTGGCATGCCATAGGACATGGAAGAGTACGGGATTTTGCCGGCTTCGATCGATCAGCACTTACGTGCGACTCACATTATTATCTTACATTACCGATTCGACACTTTGTGTGTCGATAATCGTTATCTTATTACCGTTACTGAGTTCAACACTTTGTGTGTTGAATGCGATATTATTATCAGCACGATTCGACACTTTGTGTGTGTCGTATATCGTTACCGTAAAGGCACATTGTGCCGTCATGGAGTGTTGGGTTGGAATCCGTGTATCCGTTAAGGTCCGAGTCATTAATATAGGGTAAATAAAGAAAAGGTTAAATTGAATAAAATGAAATGGTTGAGCCATTGGAAGAAATGCGAAAATAGAACATGAACTGAAAAATGTGATTGAAATATGAGCATGAGAAAGAAAGTATGAACCATTGGTTCAAGAAATGGATAATGGCTCAACATGATTGTGTATTATTTCAATTGTTAAATAGCTAAATTTGAATTGTATGAATATATTGAGAATGATAAACTTATGTTTGAATTGGGTTAGTTAAATTAAAGTTATATGATTTAATGATATGATTATTATGTTTATAATTTGAATTATGGTAATACCATCGAGTATATATATATACTCAACAGACGCGATTGTTAACTTCGTGCGCGAGTTGTAGAAGTCAAACATCGAACCAAAGCATCCGAAGCCGGACCGACTTCAACAAACCTTTGGTGATGTATATTTCCTTTTATAATGTGGCATGTACGTAGGTTGTGTTTAAATGTTATTATGTTTTGAATGTAAATGGTTAAAAATGTTAGTATTACAAGTTTAAAAATTATAATGAAAGGAGTATATTTATTTTAATCTAACTAATATTTTGATAAATTTAAGTTGATATTATATTGATTGAGTTTGATTAGAAGGTATTTAGAATAGAAAATGAATTTATCAAATGAATTGGTTAAATTGGTTGTTTATTGAAATGAATACGATTTATTTTACTGGGGTTTTATATATTAATAAGCGAAATGCTGCCGAAATTTATATTAAACAAAATTTATATTTGCAAATTGTCTGATATGTCCGGTAATGCTTCGTAACCCTGTTCCGGCGATGGTTCGGGGTTAGGGGTGTTACACTCTGTGTTTTATAATAATTTCAAGCTAGCTCAGATTCAGGGATCGTCGGAGACTTCATCACACTATCTAACTATCATCTCGGTACTTTTAAACTTAAGTATTTTGAGTATATGGCATGTATAGGGACTTTGGTCATTTTGGTTATGAGTTGATAATGATTTTGGTCTTTTGAAATGGCTTGTAAATGTTAAATGTTTTGGTTTGTATAAAGCCATGAGAGTTGGCTCATTTGGGTTGATGTTGTTGTGTATATATTTGTGCATATGACTCTTATTATGTGTTTGAATATCGTAATGTGATTGAGGTTGATTTGGTGATGTTTATTGATAGTTGGTATTGTGAATGCCAAATGGTTGATATTAGAGAAGATATATGTTTGTGAAATTGAGCATATTGATGCATATTTGAAAGTGTATAATTAGTTGAATTGTATATGTGTGATTTTGGCCATAAATGGCATGGTCTATTTTGTGATTTGTGTATATTGAGGAAGGTGGTACAGAATATACATGATTTAAGCTTGAATTGGTTGTTTTTAAATGCCAAATTATGTTATGTTTTGGTGCCAATTGGGTTGTTGTAGGTGTGCACAAGATTGGGTCGAAAATTGGCTTGGTAAATAGCCTATTTTTTTCTACACGGGCTTGTGTCTCAGCCGTGTGTGACACACGGTCATGTACACGGCCGTGTGTCCCCTGGTGTTGAAATTAAAAATCAAGTCAGTATGCTCCACACGGCCTCACACACGGGTGTGTGACTCAGCCGTGTGGCATAAGTCAGTATACCCTACAGGTTTGGCATGGCCTAGCACACGTTCTGGCACACGGGCACGTATGGCTATTTGTAGGGCACACGGGCTAGCCACACGAGCGTGTGTGTTGGCCGTGTGACCTAAGTCAGAGAGTTACACGGGGTCAAACACGGGTTGGGACACGGCCATGTGCTCCCATTTCGAATGTCCACATGGCCTATGACACGGGCATGTCTTTGGCCGTGTAAGACACATGGCCGGGCTACACGGGCATGTGTCCCCTATTTTTGAGAAAATTTTATAATTGTTCAAAAAGTTTTCAAAGTTATCGGTTTAGTCCGAACCACTCCTAATGCATGTTTAGGGCATCGTAGGCTAGTATTAGGGACGATATGAATGTGTTGATTGATATTTGAATGAAATTTGGAAATGTATATGTAATTGTGTTATAAGTCCAGTAATGCTCCGTAACCCTATCTTGGCATTGAATACGGGTGAGGGGTGTTACAGTTACATTTATCCAAAGAGCCATCAAGAGTACTTCAATGCAGGATGTTTCGTAGAGGAGACCATGCAGTCACTGAGGTCCTAGTCTAATGGACCAATACTTTTCTTGAGGACTTGACTTGGGAGGTGCTCTAGGACTTGCAACAAAAATGGCCCCATTTTGATCCTCGAGGAAAAAAATCTTTCGAGGAAGGCAATATTGTTATGGCATAAATTATTTTTTTTTTATTTTCTATTTATGTTTGCTTTTAATAACTGTCGGTGTTGCACACTGTTTTAGTTGGTAGACCTCTAAGTGAAAGCGTTTTGGGCAGTATTGTTAGCTAAGTGAAACTGTGTGGTTTAAGGGAAGATTACAGTTATCATTAGTAGCTTGTGATAACCAACCCTTGGTGGTTATGCACTCTTTTTCTAGTGTGAAGGGTGCACTCTTTTTTCTAGCTTGTGACAACCAACCCTTCTCTTTTTCCTCTCAAATTTTTCCTTCTCTCTTCTATAATCTCTGTCTAATCTTGCACTCACAAAACAACATGTATCAGAAGAGTTTTTTGTAGTTATTGAATTAAGAATAGCAATATGGTGTCTTTTGAGTTGTTATGAGTTTACTATAATTGTTTCAATAATATGGTGTGTTTTGTTTGAGTCTGTTTGTAACACCTAGTAATAGATGGTAGTTACTAGTAGTTATAAATTGGTGGGAACGGTTTTTTCCCTAATAAATGAGAATTTTCTTAATCATCTCCTTCTTCTTTTTTTCTTTCTTCTTCCTTATCCCCTTTATTGGAAAATTTTGGTTAAGAAAATAATTTTCAATTATAGCGGATGTTTAAAAATATGAAAATCGAGTTGATTTGTGATATTCATAGTAATAAAAATTTTTCAAAAAAATACTCGTGTTTTATGCAATACGGATCCGAAGCATTCCTGACTTTCAATTGAACGACCTTCTTCGCTATCATTGTACTCTGAATTGTGTCGAGTCTGGGCTTGAGCAACACAAACACAAAATAATAAACAATTTTATTACTTTCAATATGAAAGTAATTTCTCTCTCTATAAAACAGAAAAGTTTGTCATTCTAAAAAACATAATTTGTAGTTAGAAATAAATTCACTCTATTTTTCAGTAGAATAACAATATATGAATCAAGTATATTTTCCTCTACCAAAACTGTCTATTTATAGAGAGAGACAAGAGAATCCTGGTTGAACAAGAAAAACACTCCTTTAGCTTAACTAGGAGAGAGGGGGTGGCACACACTCTCAAATTCCCTTAGGGTTGTCACCCCTCACATGCCATGTGAGGGGAATTGAGCCTCTTACGTATTGGGTTTAATTATATGTGCTTCTTTGACATTTTGACCCAACACTTTATAATTCAATCCAACCTAATTTTTTTTCTGTTTCCTAAAATAAATATTAATTAATTAATTAATTAAATTAGAAAAATATTTTCCAATTAAATAATTTCTTCAAACCAATTCTAATTTCGTAAAAGTCATGTCAACTTTACCGTAAAAGAATATATGATGAATTATATTTAATTTCCTTATTCAAATGAACTCATAATGACTAATTAAGTTAATTTCAGTTTTGATTTTCAAGCCACTTCTATACTTAGTGAGAAAATGCATTCATTTGTAAATATAACCCATTTCTCTAACTTCATCATTTGAATTCATTTGGTTTTACATGCAATTCATTTCTGGTTTCAACGAGCTAGCGGAGGGACCAATTGGAAATATATAATTAGGGCTCAAATAATTTTTAATTAATTTCCAGTTTTTAGCCTTTTAATTATAAACGTTTTTAGTCATAAAGCCATTCCACTATAGTATCGTGATTGAGCTCTCCTGAATTACATACCACTATGAAAGTTACTTAATAAGTACTTATCCAATGACCTTGTCATAAGTGTATTACCCTCATGTGATATACTTTATCTTTATGGGATAAATTCATTCTCCTATTATGATCCTATTTTATCTTATGGTAACCAATACATCTTCCTTCATGAAAAGTGAATTACTATCAAATAGAAATCAAGACATTTATTACAAAGACAAACGATCCCTGACCACGTTTACTTTTCATCTATCATGTAATACCAATGAGAGGATATCATTTACCCTGTAGTTGGGTTATGAATTCCACAATGGTGAATGATGCTACATACTGTAGAAGTTGTATACTGTAACACCCCTATCCCGAGTCTGTCGTTGGATTAGGGTTAGGAGCGTTACCGGACAGATCAGAAACATTCACAGACAAAATCATACATTCAATCATCATTCTCAGACATAATGTCCCTTAGTCGGGTCCTCGACACCTTAAACATACTTATAAGTCGAGTCGGGACTAAACTGAAACATATATGAAATTCTATGAACATTTGAAACTTTTCTAAAATACAGGGGAGACACGCCCGTGTTCCATGGCCGTGTACTTTTAGGCCATATACTGACTTCTCCACCACGGCCACCAAGCACGCCCGTGTCGAGGCCGTGTATTTTTATGTTAGTTACTGACTTGTACACCATGGCCAGATGACACGCCCGTGTCGAGGCCGTGTGATTTTATGTTGCATCCTGCCAATTTACCCACGGTCTAAGGCACGCCTGTGTGCCACAAACGTGTGACATTATAGGCCATTTACAAGGCCAAAATGCCAACCAAAAAGGTTCATACCTATAAGCATCATTTACCAACACATATCAAGCATATATGGCAACCAAAAACATACAAATAGCCATCAAAATCATGCACATTTGATCACTAAGATATTCACAACTATACATTAAATTTTCATTATATATATACATTCAAAACCAATACTAAACATACCAATTTGCATAAGTAAAACTCAATTATACCTATGCACCATTTGTCTATATACTTACCATATCATAACCATTCCATATATCAACTAATCATATCATAACAACTTCACATATCACATTCATCTAAGCATGGTACCAAAACATAACTAGCCAAATCACATGGATAAGTTCACTTTACAAATCATCACAAGAACTAGCCTATACATGCCATATCTAGCTATATACATATCCAAGGTGTGCCAAAATGATATTAGTAGTGTGATAACGATCCTTGACGGTCCCGAGCCTTCAGTAGCTTTGACAACCTATAAAACAGATTAAACTACACACAGAGTAAGCTTTCCAAAAGCTTAGTAAGTCAATATACAACAACTTAGCATAAAATGCATATATTTGCTTTGATTCATACACTTTTGACCATATTAGCTGTATTCCCAATTCAAAGATCATATAAACACATAACTCATTTCACCAAAATCTTATACAACATGTCATCAAATCCATATTCATAGCATCATAGTAAGATCATATTGATGCTTACCTTGTATACACAATTAGTGTCTAATAAACAATTGAATTTACTATCACGTATTTATTCATAGCTCGGATTTGCAATTAGTATCATAGACTTGCTCATAGAACAGTAATAAATCCAATAGGATACTCAGAAAGCTTAGAATAATCATACAACGCCAACGTCCCAGACGAGGTCTTACATGCATTCCGATATCGATGCCACTGTCCCAGACATGGTCTTATACGAATCAAAACAATGCCGATGTCCCAGACATGGTCTTACTCGTAAGTGTCATAATGATGCCAACGTCCCATACGTGGTTTTATACGTAAAGATTATATTAATGCCAACGTCCTAGACGTGGTCTTACACATAATCAGAGATCGATGCCACTGTCCCGTACAGGGTCTTACACGAATCTCAAATCAATGCCAACATCCCAAACGTGGTCTTACATGATAAAACATAACAGATACCTATGTCAAGGTTCGTACTAGGCTTTTCAGACTTAGTCAATATCCGAACTTATCTCGGAATTCAATTACATAATTTCTCATAAGCATTCTTTACCATCATTAAACATATGAACAATTACAAATGATACATATTCAGTTATTTGTATAGTGACTTACCTCGGATTCGGTTTATCGGAACAGAAAATGGCTACTCGATAACTTTCGCTTTCCCGCGATCTAAATCCGTTTTCCTCAGTTCTTGATCTAAACACACAGACAGTCAAATTAGCTCACGAAAATTTATCACATGCTCAATCACACATCAACGGCACAGAAAATAATATTAAAATATTATACGAACTCAGATTTGTGGTCCCGAAACCACTATTCTGACTAGGGTATAAACCAGACTGTTACAATTCTCCCCCCTTAGGGATTTTCATCCTCAAAAATCTAACCGTTAAACAAGTTCAGATATTGCTGTCTCACTGAATCTTCAGGCTCCCAGGTAGCCTCTTCAATCCCATGTCGATTCCATAGTACTTTTACTAACTGAATTTTCTTATTTCTTAACTCTTTCACTTCACGAGCTAAGATACGGATCGGTTCTTCTTCATATGTCATATCAGATCAGACTTCAATTTCAGATGGGGCAATCACATGTGACGGATCGGATTGATATCTACGAATCATCGAAACATGAAATACATTGTGGATCTTTTCTAGCTCAGACGGCAACTTTAATCTATATGCAACAGGTCTGAAACGTTCAATGATCTCATAAGGTCCGATGAACCTCAGAGTTAATTTACCTTTATGTTCGAATCGAAGCACTTTCATCCATGGAGACACTTTCAGAAATACTTTGTCGCCAATTTCAAATTCTATATCTTTTCGTTTCAAGTCTGCATAAGACTTCTGACGATCAGATGCTGCTTTCAAACAATCTCGGATCAATTTCACTTTCTGTTCTGAATCTTTTATCAGATCAACCCCATGTAACTTATTCTCACTGAGTTCAGTCCAATACAAAGGTGTACGACATTTCCGTCCGTACAAAGCTTCATGAGGTGCCATTTTAATACTCGACTAAAAACTGTTATTATATGCAAATTCTATCAGTGACAGGTACTGTTCCCATGAACCATTAAACTCTAGTATGCAGCATCTTAGCATGTCTTCAAGAATCTGAATAGTCCGTTCAGACTGACCATCAGTTTGCGGATGAAAAGCTGTACTAAAATGGAGTTTCGTGCCTAAAGCCTCTTGCAATTTCTTCTAGAATCTCGACGTAAATCTCGGATCTCTATCGGATACAATAGACAGTGGCACCCCGTGCAATCTTACAATCTCCGAGATATAAAGCTCGACTAATTTGTCAAGTGAGTAGTCAGATCTTACTGGAATGAAATGGGCAGATTTCGTTAATCTATCAACCACAACCCATATTGCATCTTTCTTTCTTGGAGTCTGAAGTAAACCAGAAACAAAATCCATGGTTACTTTATTCCATTTCCATTCAGGAATCAGAATTGGCTGAAGCAATCCAGATGGAACTTGATATTCGGCTTTCACTTGCTGACAGACTAAACATTTTGAAACAAAATCAAAAATGTCTCGTTTCATACCAGACCACCAGTAGTGTCGTTTCAAATCTTGATAAATTTTTGTGCTTCCCGGATGAATAGATAGACGACTGTTATGAGCTTCATTCAAGATTAACTAAACCAACTCTGGATTTCTCAGAACACAGATACGACCTCGGAATCTGAAATAATCATCAACAATTTGAAATTCAGATTCGGAATTCACCTCACACTGGGGTCGTTTTGCTAGCAATTCATTATCAGATTTCTGAGCATCACATATCTGTTGTAAGAACAACGGTTTGGCTTTTAATTCAGCTAACACAGAACTATCATCAGATAAATCTAACTGAACATTCAAAGCACATAATGCGAACAATGATTTTCTACTCAAAGCATCAGCAACAACATTCGCTTTACTCGGATGATAATCTATCACAAGCTCATAATCTTTTAGTAGCTCTAACCATTGACGTAGGTTTAAATCTTTCTGAGTCATCAGATATTTCAGGCTTTTATGATCTGAAAACACGTGACATTTCTCACCGTACAGATAATGATGCCAAATCTTTAGCGCAAACACAATTGCAGCTAACTCAAGGTCGTGCGTCGAATAATTCTTTTCATGAGGCTTCAACTGTCTCGAGGCATAAGCTACCACTTTATCTTCCTGCATCAAAACACATCCCAGACCATTTAACAAAGCATCACTGTACACAACAAATTCTTTACCCAATTCTGGCTGTACTAACACTGGAGCTTCTGTTAACAGAGTTTTTAATTGATCAAAACTTTTCTGGCATTTATCTGACCATTCAAATCTGACATCTTTCTGAAGTAATTTAGTCAATGGAGTAGTTATTGTCGAAAAGCCTTTCACAAATCTGCGATAATAACCAGCCAAACCCAGAAAACTGTGGACTTCAGATACATTTCTTGGAGGTTTCCAATTCAAAATAGCCAAAATCTTGCTTGGATCAACTCGAATCCCAGATGCTGACACAATATGTCCTAGAAAACCAACCTCGTGCAACCAGAATTCACATTTGCTGAATTTTGCATACAATTGCTTTTCTCTCAAGGTTTGTAAAGCAACTTTCAAATGTTCATCATGATCGGCCTCATCACGAGAATAAATCAAAACGTCATCTATGAATACCACAACAAATCGATCTAGGTACGGTCTAAAAATTCTGTTCATCAGATCCATAAAAACAGCAGGAGCATTGGTTAGTCCAAATGGCATAACTAAAAATTTGTAATGCCCGTACCTCGTTCTGGAAGCAGTCTTCAGAATATCTGAATCTTTAACTCTCAACTGATAATATCCTGATCTCAGATCAATCTTGGAAAACACAGTAGCTCCTTTCAACTGATCAAACAAATCATCGATTCTGGGCAACGGGTATTTATTCTTTATTGTCACCTTATTCAACTGATGATAATCAATGCACATTCTCATCATGCCATCTTTCTTTTTCACAAACAAAACATGAGCTCCCCAAGGCGAAAAGCTCGGTCTAGCGAAACCTCTATCAGTCAATTCTTACAATTGTGCCTTTATCTCTTTCAACTCTATTGGTGCCATTCTATACGGAGCTATCGAAATAGGTGTAGCACTAGGCAACAATTCAATACCAAACTCAACTTCTCGAATCGGAGGTAAACCCGGTAACTCTTCAGAGAACACATCAGAAAACTCACAGACAATAGGTATTAACTCAATCTTCCTTTGAAACATTTTTAAATCAATCACATAAGCGAAATATGCCTCATAACCCTTATTCAAACAACTCTGAGCTTTCAAAACATATATCACAGCAGGCAATCCATTTAAAGCATTCGACTCAACGCGTAAAATCTCATCATTCAGACATCTCAAATCTATAGTCTGTCTTTTGCAGTTCACAACAGCATCATACATAAATAACCAGTCCATACCCAGAATAATATCGAATTCATCAAATGGCAAGAGCATCAGATCAGTAGGGAAACAGATATCTCGAAACATTAATAGACAGTTCTTGTATACTTTGTCAACAAGGACACATTTACCTAAGGGGTTCGATACTTTTATAGCAAACTCAATAGACTCTACAAGCAAAGCCTTACTGAATATTAAATTCATGCATATATATGAATGCGTAGAACCAGGGTCTATCAAAACAATCACAAAAGTATCATAAAGAGTAAAAATACCCGTTATAACATCTGGTGACGAAGCTTCTTCTCGAGCTCGGATAGCATATGCTCTGGCTAACGCTCTAGCTTCGGATCTGACAACGTTGTCTCTCGTAGTTCTCTGACTACAACTAACATTTCTGACATTTTTCGATGGCCTACCTCTCACAGGTGCATTATCAGATCTCAAATTCTGAACAGTCTCTAGTTCGACAGACTTAGGGCAATCACATATAAAATGATCAAGCGATCCACATCTAAAGCAAGCTCTGTCGTTTAATCTACAGCTTCTCGAGTGCCTTTTTCCATAATGTTTACATTCAGGTCTCTCGGATTGAACATTACCAACACTGGCCACTGAAGTTGCTAAAGTTTTAGAACTCATTTGCGGTCTAGGTTGATTTCTATTCGCATGTCCCATATTATCTCTGGAACAACTCTGGTTATCTCTGAATTTCTTCGAAGATGACTGAAATGATTTGCTTGAAAATCTTTTTCTCATATCACGAGCTTGATTGACTTTTCTCTTATCTTTCCTAAGTGCCTCGGCTTTGCAAAGCTCACAACGAGTACAACAAACTCTTTTATTTCCAAAATCTCGACTAGCGCATTTAATGTCTTCATTAAGGCCATCTTGAACCTTTTGCACATTATAGCTTCAGATGATACACATTCTCGAGCATACTGACTCAGTCTCACAGCTTCCCGTTCATATTCGGTAACAGACATACGGCCCTGCTTTAGTTCCAAAAATTCCTATCATTTCTGATCAACAAATATCTCACTAATATATTTCTTCCGGAACTTGATCTGAAAGAAGTCCCATGTAACTCGTTCTCTCAGAACAACAGAAATTAGAGTTTTCCACCATTGATATGCTGTATCTCGGAGTAATGATACAACACATTTTATATATTCTTCTGGAGTCAGAGACATTTTATCAAATACCCGGATATTGTTTTCAATCCAGAACTCAGCCTTTTCAGCATCATCATCTTTAGTAGCTCGGAATTCTTCAGCCCCATACTTACAGATCTTGTCAACAGGAGGCTTATTCAACAGATTCGGATGCATAATCGGTGGCACAACTGTAGTCTGAGGGGGATTAACTGGGGGCGGGGGTTGTGAAACAGTCGGGTTATTCTTTACAAACTGAGTGAACCACTCACTCATCATCTGGAAGAAAGCTTGTTTAGCTTCTCCCTCTTGACCGCTCGTAGCTGGTCTCGATTCAGAGGGCACTGTCCCTTGCGCGGGAGCAGGCGTATTACTTTCTACGTCATCAGCTACGGCTCTTTCGGGATCCATTACTATATGAAAATCACATTTATACTTCAGGATTCATCACATTATCACAATTCAGATATATGGCATGTATAGCTAGACTCTGACACGCTACGTTAGTCTGAGAATCGGCAAAACCGTAGCTCTGATACCAACCAAATGTAACACCCCTATCCCGAGTCCGTCGCCAAATTAGTGTCAAGAGCGTTACCGGACAGATCAAAAACATTCACAGATAAAATCATACATTCAATCATCATTCTCAGACATAATGTCCCTTAATCGGGTCCTCGAGACCTTAAACATACTTATAAGTCGAGTCGAGACTAAACTAAAACATATATGAAATTCTATGAAAATTTGAAACTTTTCTAAAATACAGGGGAGACACGCCCGTGTTCCATGGCCGTGTACTTTTAGGCCATATACTGACTTCCCCACCACGGCTACCAAACACGCCCGTGTCGAGGCCGTATATTTTTATGTTAGCTACTGACTTATACACCACGGCCAGATGACACGCCCGTGTCGAGGCCATGTGATTTTATGTTGCATCCTGCCAATTTACCCACAGTCTAAGGTACGCATGTGTGCCACAACCGTGTGACATTATGCGCCATTTACAAGGCCAAAATGCCAACCAAAAAGGTTCATACCTATAAGCATTATTTACCAACACATATCAAGCATATATGGCAACCAAAAACATACAACTAGCCAGCCAAATCATGCACATTTGATCATTAAGATATTCACAACTATACATTAAATTTTTATTATATATACACATTCAAAACCAATACTAAACATACCAATTTGCATAAGTAAAACTCAATTATCCCTATGCACCATTTGTCTATATACTTACCATCTCATAACCATTCCATATATCAGCTAATCATATCATAACAACTTCACATATCACATTCATCTAAGCATGGTACCAAAACATAACTAGCCAAATCACATGGCTAAGTTCACTTTACAAATCATCACAAGAACTAGCCTATACATGCCATATCTAGCTATATACATATCCAAGGTGTACCAAAATGATATTAGTAGTGTGATGACGATCCTTGACAGTCCCGAGCCTTCAGTAGCTTTGACGACCTATAAAACAAATTAAACATACACACTAAGTAAGCTTTACAAAAGCTTAGTAAGTCAATATACAACAACTTAGCATAAAATGCATATATTTGCTTTGATTCATACACTTTTGACCACATTAGCCATATTCCCAATTCAAAGATCATATAAACACATAACTCATTTCACTAAAATCTTATACAACATGTCATCAAATCCATATTCATAGCATCATAGTAAGATCATATTGATGCTTACCTTGTATACACAATTAGTGTATAATAAACATACCTGAATTGAATTTACTATTAGTGTATAATAAACATACCTGAATTGAATTTACTATCACGTATTTATTCATAGCTCGGATTTGCAATTAGTATCATAGACTTGCCCGTTGAACAGTAATAAATCCAATGGGATACTCAGAAAGCTTAGAATAATCGTACAATGCCAACGTCCCAGACGAGGTCTTACATGCACTCGGATATCGATGCCACTATCTCAGACATGGTCTTATACGAATCAAAACGATGCCGATGTCCCAGACATGGTCTTACTCGTAAGTGTCATAATGATGCCAACGTCCCAAACGTGGTCTTATACGTAAAGTTTATATTGATGCCAACATCCCAGACTTCATTATCTTAAAGATGGCTTATTTGCCATATAAGGCTTCCATCTTTACAAAGCCACATCACTTAAGCACTTAAACAATTAGCAAGCAACTTTCACATTAAATGCAATTTAATCCTTTTGTCAAATTAAACACACAGACAATCAAATTAGCTCACGAAAATTTATCACATGCTCAATCACACATCAACGGTACAAAAAATAATATTAAGAGATTATACAGACTCAGATTTGCAGTCCCGAAACCACTGTTCTGACTAGGGTATAAACCAGACTGTTACATATACCTAACGCACCAACTTTTGGTTCCTTATCTATTTGAACTCAGGCTTTTACTTACATCAAAGTATACGAGTCACGCATACATAATCAATCATTCACTCAAGATTAAGTTATGCCACACTGTGAACATCACAAGTGAATAAATATATAAACAAATTTAGGATTTATTCTGCTTGGGTCATCCACTCCAGTGCTCAAGACAAAACATCTCTCCAATTGTACTTGATAGACAACATAGTAGTCTTTCAATGGATTTTATCATTTTCGATTAGGCTAAGGACATGTTTAGGTTTGTCTACTAATACAAGTTATCTTTTCATATTACGTTCCAACTATGTAATACCACATAGTATTAGTTAAATGTTAGATATCCAATGATCCAGTATTAGCTTCCATTTTGATTTGCTTGCAAAAACATTAAGGATAATATACAAAGGGTATTATCTAATTAATGGACATTCTGTTAAACCAAATTATTTGAAAAATACAAGTATACAAAATGAATGTACTACACTTAAGGAATCAAATCCAACACCTAATTTTTTTTTCCTCCTTCTCTCTTGATTTTTTCTTATCAGATTAAACCGCATCATTTGGGCATCAAAGCCAAGTTATGGGTGGTGGCAACGGTGTAACCACGCGTAATAAGTATGATCATTAGGATCTAGATAATAAAAAAGATGTGAGATTGTAACACCCTAAATTAGGGGTTGTTGAAAATTTAATTATTTTAAATACTTTCCCATGTGTGTGCTTGAAGAGTTAAATTCTAGGATTTATTTGACATGTTTAAGGGTCTAAAAATAACCCGAGCTAGGCCTGACCCAGTATTAAAAATTTCTTTTTAAGTGTCTAAAAGGAGGAAGCTAGGTGAGATAGGGCTTAAACAAAATTTTGGGCGAATTGTAACACAAAGAATGGGCTTGGCAAAGTGGTGGGAGCTAAGGTAAAAGGGAGTGCAAGGGAAGGAGTTCGAATAACAGGGGAAGCAGATGAGTTTTATTTTTTTTAGCGTTAAGGGAGTTGGGCTTAAGTAGGAAGGCCTTAAAATTAATTCGTGAAGGTTCAAGGCATCAAAGCCCAGGTAGTAGGAGTGGCTTGGGGCGCCACTTGAGAGTTTAGAAGAGGCGTGTCTCGGGTTCAAGGACTTGAGGAGCATTTTTATTTTGGGCTTTTGCGTTAGAAAAAAAGGGCCAATAAGTAGGTCTTATAAATAAAGGAAAGGGTAAATTGACATGAAAGTCTAATGGGAGAAGTGGCAAGGGCGTTGGAAGAGGGGGGCTGCAGTGGGGTCTTGGTTTCGAACCCCAGCAGCTGCAAATGGTTTTTATTTTTTTTTCATGGCTGGCGTGAAAAGGAGAATTGGCTGCACATGGTTCTTTGTTTTTTTAATTTGGAAGAGTTTGTTAGGCACATGGTTTCTTTTATTTATTATTTATTTTGATAAGATAAAAGGGATAATAATAGCATTATTATTAGATTATTATGGGATTATTATTTAATTATTATTTGAGTATTCAAATTATTTTGAATTAGTCAAATGAGTGGCTAAAAGATAGGATAGTAGATAAACATTGTTTTTAATTTAGTTAAATGGGTGAGGATAGGATTGCCGAATTTCATCTAAATGGGTTTTCTTTTATTTTATTTCTTTTTCCAATTTGTTTCATAGCCAAAACCATTTAAAAATTCCAGCATCTTTTTCTTCTACTTACTTTGTCGAATTTTTCCTTGTTCTTAAGCCAAAACTGTTCAAAATTTCCAGCATCTTTTTCTTCTCAAAATTTCAGCCCTTCCATTAGTGTTGGCCGAACCTTCTTTTTCCCCCTAAATTAAGTGCTGCCGAATTTCATAGTGTGGAACTACGGGATTTTCAAGCAATAGATCTGACTCTCCATCCCCTATCAATCGATTTTGGTGAGAATCTATTTTATTTAATTTGTGTTCAAAGCCGAAGGCTATTAATTTTGGATAAGTGCCGATTGTAGGGAAGTGAAACGGATGTACATATCGTAAGGTGGTTAGTGTTCAAAGGACGTGTGAGGTCGAGATCTAGCGACGTAAATCGGATCTTCGGGATCTAGGAATTCCAGTAGAAACAGGTGTGTAAACTCTTTACACACTTTATTAATAAACTTGCTATATTATTGTCTTGAGTATAAATTTTGGTAGTGATCTATGATATGCATGTGGGCTTAAACATGGATTCCGGGTAAGTCCCCTAACTTGTGATTTTTGATATGTGATTTGCATGCCATCACATGATGATTAAATGCTACGGTATGATTTATGAAAATTGTTATAAAAGCATGTGATGATGGGATTGATGAGAGGAGGGGGATGATTATGGATCGTCGCCGTCGGTGGTTTTGACCACAAGATGGGTTGGCCCCATCAGACTATTTGTGACCTATGGTCATCAGTGGTTTTGACCACAACGATTAATTATTTGCGACTAAGTCCCAGTGGTTTGGTACCACCAGTGGTTTTGACCACATTTGATATATTGTGACCTATGGTCATCAGTGGTTTTGACCACACGATGGGTTGGCCCCATCATTTAAATTGTGACTTTAAGTCATCAGTGGTTTTGACCACACGGGGTAGAAAAGGAGTATGGATGGCTAGTTGGGTTGCATGAGCATGTTTATTAATGAATTGTGTATGAGATGTATTTTAGGGTGGGGATTTACACATCGAGTCTTGGTGACTCACCCTTCCCTTAACATTTTGCAGATGAGTAGATCGCGGAGGTGGAGCCGGATGGACTCGAGGTGGCCATGCAGTGGACATTTCAATTAAATAAACTTTAAATTTTAGTTATTATACTTTATGGTTAGTTGTGTTTTAATTGAGTTGTAATAAGGCCTCCTAGAATTATTTTATTATTGTTACATGCTTTGAATATTTGTTTAAACTATTTAATTATGTTAAAAATGAATTCACATGTTTTTCCCAATCAAACGTAAAATGTTTTAAAAATGCCATCGGGCCCATTTGCAATCTATAAACAACCCGACTTAATAAATATTTCTAAACAACACTAAGTATGGTTTTTAACAAGAGACTTGAAAACACAAGGTTTTCGACAAAACTTAAAACGGTTTTAAAAAGATTTCAAAAATGTTTTTCTCAGTAGCAACCCAAATTCGGTCGTAATGTTTGGGCCGGGTTTGGGGATGTTACAAATTGGTATCAGAGCCCAGTTCAAAGCTTGGCTATGGGGGCCCAAGGCCCAAAATGTTTTGTTTTTATGATTAGTAGGCCTTATTGGAATGTTTTGAAACTGTTTTGGGTTTTGAATAAGCATGGCACCGAGTCTCCGGCACCTATCCGCCCAGGTAAGTACTCCTAACTTCTGTATGATTTATTTTCTGTAGAAGGGTAGGAAGCATGAAACGTAGATAGTGATAAGTACTCTAAACCTTAGGACTAGTTTACCCCAACAAGGACATAAAACTTTAAAAACCTAATTAAACAAACCTAGGACCAAGTCGCCGAGTTAGGGTGTAGTAACCTTAGTGCGCATCTCTAGGATTGGATCCGGAAGAGCTTGGTATTTAAGCAGTCCTCGTGACTCACCTCCTCTTCGTAGGAATCCTACCTGGTGCGTAGCTTCGGTTCACCCTAACCAAGAGGACTCGGTAATAGGCTAAACACAATAAAACCCAAAAAGGGATTAGCCATGTTTTAAGGGAAACTCTAGTTTTAAAATCACTAAAATACTTCTTTTAAATAGGAGGAAAAAGTTATTTTTGGAAAATTTTTAAAATATTTTGATTTACCAAAATTACCAAAATGCCCCTAGTGGCAAAATTACGAAAATGCCCTTGGTTTCTAAAATTACCAAGACCACCCCGATTTCAATAAAATTCTCTTATTTTGCAAAAGTATCCAAAATTCTGTATTTCAAAATAATACCCTGACTTTTGAAATTTTCAAAATTTCCTTGATTGCTAAAATTACCAAAATACCCCTGGTTTCCAAAATTTTGTCATATCTTTAAATTTTACAAATTTTCAGGAATACCCTCCAGTTTTAGAAATTTCAAAGTGACCTGATTTATTAAAGTTTTAAAACTCCTCTGATTTATTACGAAAATACCTCTATAGGAAAATGACGAAATTACCCCTGGGTTGGGAATGATCAAGGAAGTGACATGGATGAATGAATGTGACTCTTGAATTAGAATAGAGAACTTGAACTGAAATTTTGTGTGCTCGAAAGAACCACTGCAGGAACTTCATTTCATAAAATTTGCTCGTGGATAAACAGTGGAACAAAATTTCTAATACATAAAACTTTTAATTAGATTAAATCGCGGTGTAGAAATGAGCTTAAGGGGACGTGGTCGTCGCGGGCGTGGTCAAGGTGGAATAACAGCTTTAATAAGATCAGAATGTGCAGCAGTGTGGTATGTTAGGATGTACGGATGATCGTTAGTAAGTAATTTCGAGGACGAAATTATTTTTAAAGAGGGTAGAATTGTAACACCCTAAATTAGGGGTTGTTGAAAATTTAATTATTTTAAATACTTTCCCATGTGTGTGCTTGAAGAGTTAAATTCTAGGATTTATGTGACATGATTAAGGGTCTAAAAATAACCCGAGCTAGGCTCGACCCAAAGATTAAAAATTTCTTTTAAGTGTCTAAAAGGAGGAAGCTAGGTGAGATAGGGCTTAAACAAAATTTTGGGCGAATTGTAACACAAAGAATGGGCTTGGCAAAGTGGCTGGGGCGCTAAGGTGAAAAGGGAGTGCCAAGGGAAGGAGTTCGAATAACAGGGGAAGCAGATGAGTTTTATTTTTTTTAGCGTTAAGGGAGTTGGGCTTAAGTAGGAAGGCCTTAAAATTAATTCGTGAAGGTTCAAGGCATCAAAGCCCAGGTAGTAGGAGTGGCTTAGGGCACCACTTGAGAGTTTAGAAGAAGCAGGTCTCGGGTTCGAAGGACGCAGGGAGCATTTTTATTTTGGGCTTTTACGTTAGAAGAAAAAGGGCCAATAAGTAGGTCTTATAAATAAAGGAAAGGGTAAATTGACATGAAAGTCTAATGGGGGAAGTGGCAAGGGTTTTGGAAGAGGGGGGCTGCAGTGGGGTCTTGGTTTCGAACCCCAGCAGCTGCAAATGGTTTTTATTTTTTTTTCATGGTCATGTGAAAAGGAGAATTGGCTGCACATGGTTCTTTGTTTTTCTATTTTGGAAGAGTTTGTTAGGCACATGGTTTCTTTTATTTATTATTTATTTTGATAAGATAAAAAGGGATAATAATAGCATTATTATTAGATTATTATGGGATTATTATTTAATTATTATTTGAGTATTCAAATTATTTTGAATTAGTCAAATGAGTGGCTAAAAGATAGGATAGTAGATAAACATTATTTTTAATTTAGTTAAATGGGTGAGGATAGGATGGCCGAATTTCATCTAAATGGGTTTTCTTTTATTTTATTTCTTTTTCTAATTTGTTTCATAGCCAAAACCATTTAAAAATTCCAGCATCTTTTTCTTCTACTTTGCTGCCGAATTTTTCCTTGTTCTTAAGCCAAAACTGTTCAAAATTTCCAGCATCTTTTTCTTCTCAAAATTTCAGCCCTTCCATTAGTGTTGGCCGAACCTTCTTTTTCCCCCTAAATTAAGTGCTGCCGAATTTCATAGTGTGGAACTACGGGATTTTCAAGCAATAGATCTGACTCTCCATCCCCTATCAATCGATTTTGGTGAGAATCTATTTTATTTAATTTGTGTTCAAAGCCGAAGGCTATTAATTTTGGATAAGTGCCGATTGTAGGGAAGTGAAACGGATGTACATATCGTAAGGTGGTTAGTGTTCAAAGGACGTGTGAGGTCGAGATCTAACGACGTAGATCGGATCTTCGGGATCTAGGAATTTCGGTAGAAACAGGTGTGTAAACTCTTTACACACTTTATTAATAAACTTGCTATATTATTGTCTTGAGTATAAATTTTGGTAGTGATCTATGATATGCATGTGGGCTTAAACATGGATTCTGGGTAAGTCCCCTAACTTGTGATTTTTGATATATGATTTGCATGCCATCACATGATGATTAAATGCTACGGTATGATTTATGAAAATTGTTATAAAAGCATGTGATGATGGGATTGATGAGAGGAGGGGGATGATTATGGATCGTCGCCGGTGGTTTTGACCACAAGATGGGTTGGCCCCATCGGACTATTTGTGACCTATGGTCATCGATGGTTTTGACCACAACGATTAATTATTTGCGACTAAGTCCCGGTGGTTTGGTACCACCAAATGGTTTTGACCACATTTGATATATTGTGACCTATGGTCATCGGTGGTTTTGACCACACGATGGGCTGGCCCCATCATTTAAATTGTGACTTTAAGTCATCAGTGGTTTTGACCACACGGGGTAGAAAAGGAGTATGGATGGCTAGTTGGGTTGCATGAGCATGTTTATTAATGAATTGTGTATGAGATGTATTTTCCGGGTGGGGGATTTACACACTGAGTCTTGGTGACTCACCCCTTTCCCTTAACATTTTGCAGATGAGTAGATCGCGGAGGTGGAGCCGGATGGACTCGAGGTGGCCATGCAGTGGACATTTCAATTAAATAAACTTTAAATTTTAGTTATTATACTTTATGGTTGGTTGTGTTTTAATTGAGTTGTAATAAGGCCTCCTAGAATTATTTTATTATTGTTACATGCTTTGAATATTTGTTTAAACTATTTAATTATGTTAAAAATGAATTCACATGTTTTTCCCAATCAAACGTAAAATGTTTTAAAAATGCCATCGGGCCCATTTGCAATCTATAAACAACCCGACTTAATAAATATTTCTAAACAACACTAAGTATGGTTTTTAACAAGAGACTTGAAAACACAAGGTTTTCGACAAAACTTAAAACGGTTTTAAAAAGATTTCAAAAATGTTTTTCTCAGTAGCAGCCCAAATTCGGTCGTAATGTTTGAGCCGGGTTTGGGGATGTTACAGAGATTGTAGAGCTTTCGCAAGGAATTCAAGAATGAGGTGTGTGCTGAACTTAAAACATAACTTAAAGGGTTATTGGAGCAATACTTGGGTCAGTTAGGTACAGTAGAGGTAGTAGAGGAGGTTCCCAAAGCCCTGTTGGGTAATGGTAAATGTGCTTTAGGCGCACCTCCTAGGTTCCCACCCTAAGTTCCATTCAATGATGATGTGGGTCAAGTGGATTTAGTGGAAGACATGGGATCTAAATCGAGTAGAGTGTAGGAAAAAAATTGATTTGAAAACGGTTTCTTACACAACAAAAAATTAAAAATTTGAAAACCGACCTAGTTTGAGATTTTTATAACAATAAACCGTAATTGAATTCATACCCTAATTGAATTCATACCTATGTTTTTAGCTTAGCAGACATTCGTTGTTCTTGAATTTTAACCAAACGATCTTCTCATTTATTCTTGTACCACAAATTTTTTTGAGTGTGTGCTCAAACAAATTGAATTGAAAAATAGAACTAGAAAAAGTTCTCTCTTTTATTTGGGGTGAAAACATAAATTATCTCTTCTTTAATAGAAACCGGTAGAATTGGTATTCTGTAAAAATATATTTCATAGCTGAGAATAAATTTTCTCAATTTTTTGGTAAAGTAATAATCTCTCAAAAGTTGTGTTTTATGCCCTACCGATGCCATCTATTTAAAAGAAGAGAAGGTAGAACTCTTTTTGAGTTGTAGTGGTTTATTTCAAATAGAGAAACAACTTCCTACTTAGAGTAAGGGTGGGGTGGACAACACACCCTAGTATTTCTATTAGGGTTGCCACACCATTCATGTTATATGAGGGCTTTTGGGTCTCTCTCACATTGGGTCCAATTATGAGTACTTTCTAGGCCTTTTTACTCAGTACTCTATAATGTGATCCAACCTGATTTGATTTTCATATTTCTCAAAATAAACTTTACTATCCTATAGTAAATAATTTTCTCATCCTTACTTTAACCCAGTAAAATTTTAAAAATTTTACCCTCAGTAAATTTTTTATGATTTTACCCCTGGTAAAATTTTAAGAAAATACGTTTAATATTTCAAAACTCAATAAGTTCATTGTGATCAAATGATCATTTTCTGGCTTCAAAACAATTCAAAAACATAAAATCATTCTTCCGATCATTTTTAAGAAATCCAAATAGAATAAGCAGTATACGCACATGAGTCAATTTAAAGACTCACCTAACACCCACGAGCAGCAACTTGGTCTCCAGATCCCAAACATCCAACATGAAAACCCAACAATAATTGCTTGTAAGATATAAGGATACTGTTAAAACTCATTCATATGAATTTTCTCAACATTTGGAACCCAGATAACCCCAATGCAACACCTTACTTCCTCATCTTATTATTTACGCACATAAAACAAACTTACTCTTTTAAAAGTTAACATACAAGTCCATAATACTTACCCAGAATATGAAACAACCTTCTGTATGAACTTTGATCCTTAGTTTTAGCTAAGTAATCAATATCTCTAATTAGCTCCAATGCAAGTCAACAATGATGTTTTCAAATAGAATAAAGGAGACAACTTCCCACTTTCTTATAAAGTTCACATCAATATATATGTAAAACCCATGTTCTCATAGTGAAACTTGACACGTGTCACCAACTTTCAAAATTACCCTTATTAGTGGCTTACAGCTATAGAGAAATGTGTACAAGAATCCAAAGTCTTCACATATCCTTGATTTATCCCTTCGTTCATCCCTGACTATCTCATTAGAACCTAACTTGCACCATAACTAGACTAACTAGGCATACCTTACCTTTGGCGATATTCTCATTACCTAATAACCCTTGACACACTTGTCATCCTCTTCCTCTATACATATTCACACATTTCAAAGAGAAATCATTACCTTATACTCCAATATTAGCTATGTGCCCTACATGTACGCCGAAAGCGTCAATTGGGTGGGTAGGACGATGCCACTCAGATTCCTTCGAGTTACTCGCCTAAACTCAAGACCCACCGATACTAGGTGCTACAGGCATGATAACTATTGTTGTAAGAAAATTCAACCAAAGGAATATAACTTTCCCAATTCAACCTAAAATTAATTACATAGCTTCTCAACATATCCTCCAAAACATGAATAACTCTTTTAGAATGACCATCTATTTGAGGATGAAATGTAGAACTGAATTGCAGCTTAGTTCCCAAAGGTTTCTGTAATTGATTCTAGAATCTTGAAGTAAACCCAATATCTTTGTCAGAAACTATGGAAGATGGAATTCCATGCAAGTATACTATCTCAACAATATAAAGCTTAGCTAAATTCTCCAACGAATAAGTAGTGGTCACAGGCTGAAAATGAGATGACTTAGTAAGCCTATCAACTATTACCCAAACTGAATTTTTCTTTGAAGGGCTGAGGGGTAACCTTGACACAAAATCCATGGTAATCCTATCCTACTTCCACTCTAGTATGTCCAGAGGATACAACTTACCCGAGAGAACTTGTGCTCTGCTTTAACTCTTTGACATGTCAAATAGGTTGAAACATACTCTGCAATTTCTCTTTTCATCCCAGGCCGTAAATACAAGCTTTCCAAATCTCTGTACATCTTGATACTCTCTGGATGGAGTGAAAAAGGTCCTTGATGAGCTTTTCTTAAAAAATTCTTCCTCAAATCATTCTCAAGTGGTACAAACATTCTTCCCATGAATCTCAACTCACCACTCTTACCCAAACTAATTTTTTTTGCTTAGCCAGATATCATTTGCTATTTATATGAATCACAATGTGCATCTTTTATTTGTTCTTCTAAAATCTGAGAAAGAAATGTTGGCATCACAGTTACTTCTGCTAGTAAAGATCCACTATCAATCATACTTACTTTTACTCGGAAAGATACTAGTGTTGCCACTATCTTTCTACTCAAAGTATCTGCCACCACATTTGCCTTCCCTCGATGATGCTCAATAGTCAAATCATAATCTTTCAACAGTTCTAGCCATCTTTTTTGGTGCAAATTTAGATCCATTTGAGTCCTCAAATATTTCAAACTTTTATGATTAGAGAACACATGACACTTCTCTCCATACAAATAATGTCTTCATATCTTCAATGCCAATACCCTACTGCCAATTGCAAATTATGAGTGGGATAATTCTTCTCATGAGGCTTAAGCTGACATGATACATAAGCTATAACTTTTCCCTTCTGCATAAGAACATATACAAGCCCATTTAAAGATGCATCTGTATAAACTGTATACTCTACACCAGACTCTGTCTGTGCTAAAATTGGAGCTTCAGTCAATACTACCTTCAACTTCTCAAAACTTTACTGACACACCTTATTCCATGCAAACTTTTCTTTCTTTTTCAATAGGCGAGTAAAAGGTGTTGCAATCATTAAAAAACCTTTTACAAATCTTCTGTAATAACCTACTAGCCCAAAAAAACTATGAACTTCGTATACATTTTTTGGCAGATTCCACTCAAGTACTGCTTTTATCTTACCAGGATCTACTTTAATGCCCTCAACAGAATCACATGGCCCAGAAAATCTACTTCTCTCAGCCAAAATTCACATTTACTTAACTTAGCATACAACTGATTATCACGCAGAGTTCTCTATACAATTCTCAACGTCCTTTATGATCAACTTCATTCTTAGAATAAACCAATATATCATTAATAAAGACCATTACAAACTGATCCAAGTATGGTTGAAACACTTTGTTCATTAATTCCATAATATTGCAGGTGCATTAGTAAAACCAAAAGGCATTATTAAAAAAACTCATAATGACCATACCTCGATTGAAAAACAATCTTAAGGACATCATCACCTTTGATCTTCACTTGATAATATATATACCTCGTATCAATTTTACAAAGTATTGTAGCCCTACATAACTAGTCAAACAAATCTTCAATTCTGGGCAGAGGATACTTATTCTTTATCGTTACCTTATTCTTTACAAATAGAATTGGTGCACCCCAAGGTGACACACTTGGTCTTATAAAACCCTTATCAACCAAATCTTACAACTATGCTTTTAGCTCTTTTAATTCTAATGGTGTCATTCTGTATAGAGTACAAGAGATAGGTGTTGTTCCAGGTTCTAGTACAATTGAGAACTCAACATTTCTCTTAAGCATCATTCCTAGAAGTTCTCCTAGAAAGACATCTGGAAATTTTCTTACCACAGGAACTTGACTAACTTCTTTTCTTGACTCGGATGAATCTATTATATATGCCAAGTACACGTCTGTACCCTTAACAATCAACTTTCTGGTGGATATAGCAGAAATGGTCATGTTCGCCAAATGAGTCTGTATGTCAGGCATTAATACTTCTTTACCCTCAACAGTTATCAGACGTACACCCCTAGCACAACAGTCTACCATAATATTATGTTTAGTCACTATTCCAACCCCAAAATCGCATCAAATTCGTGAAAACTCAACAATAACAAATCTACCAAAAACGTGTGCTCACCAAATACTAATGGACAATTCTTTATCATTTTACTCACCACAGTACTTTGACCTAGTAGATTAGTTACTAACACATTCGTTTCAGAATATACCACTTCAAGACTTAGACCTTCTAACACCTTAGTACAAATATATGAATGAGCGAACCCTGGATCTATCAAAGCATAAATAATATTTCCAAGAAAAGAAAATTTACTCGTTATCACTTCTGGCAAATCAGCATCCTCCTTAGCTTTCATTACATAGGCTTGGGTTGACACTCTAGAACTCAGCTTACGAAATATTTTCCTTGGGGTTCCCTTTATTGAACCAAACTTTGCTACAGTTCCAGATCTAGTCTCTTGCTAAAACTTCTGGGGTCCTCGAATAGATTGCTTTGTTGTTGTGTAACAGCCCGTTTTCAACGAAATTGGAACTGTAGTTTCAGGACAACAAATCTAACATAGAAATATTTATTTTATTATTATTTTAACGTCTAAGATATACTAATAGTGTTGTATAAAAATTTTGTTAAGAAATTTTATCGTTTGCATGCTTAATTAAGTAAAAAGGATTAAATCATAAAAGGTGCAAAAGTAGAGTTCTAATAGTTAAAGGTATCTATTAGCTATGAAATTAAATTGTTAAGGGATTTATGTGGTAATTAGACTTTTTTTTATGGGTGGACATTTATGGACATGAATTAGGTGATTTTAATGTTAAAATGCAAGGTTATTTATGTAAATTAATAAATATATGTTAGTAAAATAAAGACAAAAGCTATCATCTTTTCACTTCATCTTCACCAAAATTCAAAAGAAAGAAACCATGGGAGCAAGCTAGGTTTGGCCATGGCATTTTTGTGTGCATGGTATGTGTTTTAACTCCGATTTTAATGATTTTTATGTTTTTGGGATCGTTGTAGCTTAATCTAGCTAGCCTAGAGACAAATTTGCAAAACTTTTAAAAGGTTAGGGTTTTACCATGAATGTGTTTGTGTGATTTTTGAAGTTTGATGGAAGAAAATGAATATATGGTCTTAAATAAACAACTTTTGTAAAGTGATCTGTGACGAAATTATCATTTAGGGACTATCACATAAAAGTGATAAAATGTTATGATGAAATTGTGAATTAATGCTTTGTTTTGGTTTATATGAGTCCCTAGGTAAATCGGCTAGCATGGTATGTGGATGAAATTGCATGAATTTCAATTTAGGATCTTAAGGATTAAATTGTAAAGAAATTAAAATAATAGGGGCAAAAGCGTAAGTTAGCAAAAGTATGAATTTTGGACTGAATTGAGTAGAATGAAAATTAAATGAATTAAAATTTCTTACTTAGATCAAGTTAAGCCTCATACGGATCTAGATCGAGGGAAAGATAAAGTCTCGGACTAGTTGATTATATTTCGTCATCTTTGTATTCGAGGTAAGTTTGTATGTTTAAATAGCATTTAAATGTTATTTGATTTAAATGTTATTATGCTATTCATCATATCATGTCACGACGAGAATCCAAAAACGTTACGACGACTATCGAGTCTGGTTTTAACCTTAGGAATATATAGGATACAAATGACATGTCATTAGGGTTACCATGTTCCGGGTGCTGGTCCTGAATGTCCTACCAATGGATGAGTTCCAGCATTTGTTGCGGATACTCGTCAGCTTGTGTGAACCGTATCATGTAGCTACATTCTGACCATCAACTTGTGTAAGCAGACCCATTTATGGCTCGAGTGAGCATCGATGTAAAGGAAAAGGAAAGGAAATGGTTTCGACCATGTGTTAGCACACTTTGTGTGAGCTTCCTATGCATCTATTATTATTATAAGTGGTTCAACAAGCATGAAATTTGAAGGAACGATAACTGTACCAATGGCTAATTTAAGAACTTACGGAAAGGTATGAATTATTGATGATCGAAGTATGTATAGCCATGTTTATGAAAAGAATGAATTCAAGTATGATATGTTCATGAAATTTATCTTACCATGAGATGATTTTGCTAAGTTATGTGTTTAATCACTAACTTGTGTTTTTTATGATGCTTAGGCTTGTGCCAAGATATGTTGGACTAATTCATGTCTATTTTTAAGATTATGCACTGAAATGGTAAGCTATGTTCATGATTTATGAACTTACTAAGCATTATATGTTTATGATGTTGTTCTTTTCTATGTTTTATAGATTATTGGAAGCTCGATCAGTTTGGAAGCTCGTCAAAGACCTATCACACTATCTAGAGATTATACTGATAGATTTTGATGTTTTGTCCATAGTTATAATGGCATGTATTGGTGAATTGAGTTTTATGAACTAGTTGTTTTGTTTGGCTTGTAAATATGGTAATTTGGTTGGTGTGCTTTTGGCACTTTGATAATATAATGGTTGATGTTTATATGGTCAAAATGATGCATGGTTTTATGACCAAAGTGGTATATGTTGGCATGTTTGCAATGTGGTCAGTTTTGGTAAGTTTTGGTATGGAAAAAGGTTTAGATATAAATGCTAGATGAATGGTCATTTATGCATAGGTTTGGATAGATTTGATAAATTGTGATTGAGGTGCCTTAATGGCATATTGGTTGTATAGATTTATGGTCTATTGAAATGGTCTTATTATACATGTTTTGGCTTGTTTTGGTACCTTGTCCATAGGTGCATTTGGCTTGTAGGTACTTGTTGGAATAGGGTGAAAGGAATAGCTTGATTTTGGCCTATTTCTTGTCCACACAGCCTAAGACACGGGCATGTGTCTCAGCAGTGTGTGACACATGGCCATGTGACACGGCCGTGTGTCCCCTATAGGTTTAAAAGAGTTACAAGTCAGGCAGCCACAAGGCTTAGCACACGGCCTGGCACACGGGCGTACGAGGCCATTTCGAGAGTTACACGGCCTGGCAAACGGGCGTGTGAGACCATTTCGAGAATTACACGTCCTGGCACACGAGCGTGTGGCTTGTTTACGTGACCCAAGTCAGAGAGCTACATTGGCACGAACACGGCCGTGTGTACCTATTTTGCCGTGTGAGGCGCACGGCCTGGCCACACAACTGTGTAACCCCTGCAGTGTGAATTTTTCCAAATTTTTCCTTAAGGTTTAATATGTTCCCGATTTAGTCTTGAATCATTTCTAAAGTGTTTCTAAGGCCTCAAGGCCTCGAATAAGGGACGATATGCATGTGTTTCAATGAATTATGCTATGATTTATCTAATGTTTGGAAATGAATGTTTTAAGTTATGTTTTTACGGTAATGCTTTGTAACCCTATTGTGGCGACAAATACGGGTTAGGGGTGTTATAGGTTTTCGTTACATCCGAGTCCCGAACTCTAAGCTAATAGTACCCAGACCTCAAATCTATCTTGGAAAATACCATGGCTCCATTCAATTGGTCAAATAAATCATCGATTCTCGGCAACGGGTACTTGTTCTTCACAGTTACCTTGTTAAGTTGCCGATAATCTATGCATAATCTCATAGAACCATCTTTATTCTTCACAAATAAAATGGGAGCACACCACGGAGAGAAGCTCGGTCTTGAGAATCCTTTATCCGTTAGTTCTTGCAACTGTGTTTTCAACTCTTTTAGCTCGGTTCGGGCCATTCTATATGGAGAAATAGAAATAGGGGCAGTGCTTGGAGCTAACTCAATTCCAAATTCAATCTCTCTAACCGGAGGTAACCCTGGCAATTCCTTCGGGAAAACATCTGGATACTCGCATACTATGGGTACCGACTCAATTGTCAACCCAGTCTCCTTAGCATTCACCACAATGGCAAGGTAAGCTTCGTACCCTTTTCTTAAATACTTCTGAGTCAACAAGGATGATATCACTACTGGTGATCTATCTTGCTTATCTGATTCAACACAAATAAAATCCCTATTTTCTTTTTTAAACTCAATAAACTTCTTTCCACAATTAACAACTACACCATGAGTAACTAACCAATCCATCCCGAGGATGACATCAAACTCATCAAATGACAATAACATAAGATCAACCGGAAAGTAATTACCCCTAATCATCTAAAGGCAACCTTTGCAAACTCTATCAACCAACACACACTTGCCTAGTGGATTAGACACTTTTATTATAAATTCAGTAGACTCTATGGGCATGTTCATGCAAGAGACTAAATTTATACATATGTATGAGTGGGTAAATCCCAGATCAATTAAAGCTATAACACGAGTATCATAGAGAGAAAAGGTACCCGTGATTACGTCAGGGGAATATGCCTCTTCACGAGCACGAATGGCATATGTTCTTGCCGGTGCTCTACCCTCGACTCTTGCAGTCTGCTCTCTAGATGGATTCTTGTTACTCATTTCATTTCCTAGGTTTCTCTGCAGTCTTCCTCTAGCAGCACTTTCTGGTCTTGCATTTTGAGACTTTTCTTTCTCGCCCACCTCGGGGCAATCTCTGATAAAGTGGTCTAAGGACCCACATCTAAAACAAGCCTGCCACACTGTGGGCATTCCGGTCTACTTGGTCGAATGCTACCCACACTAGCAACCGAGGTGGTCTGCATTTTAGACCCCAAAAACTGTTTGCCCTTACTTCAATTTGAAACCCCAACTGAAGTGACTGGTCGAGTAGCAAAATCCTTCGATTTCTTAGATGAGGATTGGTAGGACTTACTCAATTTCCTTTTCCTCGAGTCACGGAGCTCAATCTCAACTCTTCTCTTCTCTTTAGCCAACTCTTCGGCTTTACAAGTCCTATCCACCAACACTACAAATTCTTTTAGTTCTAGGACTCCGACATATAAACGGATATCTTCATTTAACCCGTCCTCGAATCTCTTGCACATGATAGCCTCGGTAGACACCCACTCCCGGGCATACTTGCTAAACCTTACGAACTCTCGTTCGTATTCGGTCACCATCATTCGGCCTTGCTTTAATTCCAGGAACTCTTTTCTCTTAGGGTTGATGAATCTCTAGTTGATATACTTCTTCCGGAATTCCTCTTAGAAGAATTCCCAGCTAACTCTCTCCCTTGGTACCACCGACACAAGGGTGTTCCACTATTGATAGGCTGAATCTCTCAAGAGAGATACCGCACACTTTAAGCACTCCTCGGGCATGCATGACAACTCATCGAATACCCTGATGGTATTCTCAAGCCAGAATTCGCCCTCTCCGGGTCATTATCCTTACTAGCCCAGAACTTCTCGGCTCCTTGTTTCCAGATCTTATCAACCGGAGGCCTTTCTCTTCTCACTACTTCAACCACTTGGGGAACTATAGGAGCGGGTTGAGGAATAGGTGGGGGGTGGAAGGGGTTGAGCATTTGGATTTGCTCGGATTTACTTAGTATACCAGTTGCTCATTATACGGAGAAAGGCTTCTCGGGCCTCTTCTCCCTGACCCAAGATCTCAGGTCTACTTTTTGTCAGCGCGATCCCTTGAGCGAGAGCCGACGCATTACTCGCAGCATCATCGGGTGCAGTTCGGTCTGGATCAGAATCCATTTACTACATAAAAACACGGTTTTAAACGCCAAGAGCCATCACACTATCATTACACATGTACTCTTACATATGGCATGTATAGCTAGAATCATACTTACACTACTTTAGTCCTAGATACGACTAAACCATAGCTTTGATACCAATAAATATAACACCCTTTACCCATGTTCGAAGCCCAAAACGAATACGAGGCATTACCTAACTCAACTTGCTTGAACATGACGTTTCAGGCTGTAAAGTTTTGTTTCATCTTGAAAACTTCCCATTCAATCCCAAAACATACTCATACTGGGCATACGAGGCCTTAAACATACTTCCAGAAGGTTTCGGAAATTAATCAGAAACTTTTAAGCACTTAGAAAAATTTTCCTAAACAAGGGCCACACGCCCGTGTGAAAAGGGACACGACTGTGGGGGCAGGCCGTGTTGTAACACCCCTAACCCGAGACCATCACCAGAATAGGGTTAAGAAGCATTACCAATCAAACGGAACCTTTAACATCCAGAAATTACAACACAAAGTCAATCATTTCCATTCACATTCAATTACAAACATAGTGTCCCTTAAATGAGTCATCAAGACCCAAAGCATGCTTATAAACTGGGTCGGGACTAAACCAAAACACATACAAAATTTTATGAAATTTGAAACTTTTCAAAAATACAGGGGAGACACGCTCGTGGGAGGAGACCGTGTTCCCTCCACGGCTTCTAGACACCCCCGTGTCCTTCCGTGTCTATACAGCTATACCAACACGGTCATTAGGCACGCCCGTGTGCCATGGCCGTGTACTTTTAGGTCATATACTGACTTCCCCTCCACGGCCACTAAGCACGCCCGTGTCGAGGCCGTGTATTTTTATGTTAGCTACTGACTTGTACACCACGGCCAGATGACACACCCGTGTCGAGGCCGTGTGATTATAGGCTGCATCCTGTCAATTTACCCACGGTCTAAGGCACACCCGTGTGCCATAACCGTGTGACATTAGAGGCCATTTACAAGGCCAAAATGCCAACCAAATGGTTCAAACCTATAAACACCATTTACCAACACTTATCAATCATATATGGCAACCAAAAACATACCAATTAGCCATTCAAAACATGCATTCAATACCAATTCCAACCATGTCAATATCAAAGACTAAAACTCATATCATCACAAGCATACTACATCAATACCAAACATCATCTCTTCTCAATACCACTAATTCATATTAGCATTTTATCAACACCAAGTTACCATTCATAAAACAACTTCTCAAAACACAATCCATATCAAAAGATGCATCACATATATATACCAAGTCATTCATGCTAAAACTAACACATATTTAGCCACATCTCATGGCTACTACAAATCTCAACCATGATTCAATTAACTAGCCTATACATGCCATATCTTAACTATATACATCTTCCCAAAATACCCCAAAATAGATTGCTGATAGTGTGACTGAGAAGCTGACGATCCCTTGATCCGAGCTAGCTTTACTGACACTGCAAAGCAGAGGAACAAATCACACAGTAAGCTTATAAAGCTTAGTAAGTTCGAAATAAAATACAACTATATCATCAAGTCAAACCAATTCATATAAAAATCATCACATAGATCATTCTTCTTGTACTTATACCATACTATCAATAGCTAAATTACTCATTCGTCCGTCCATAACATCATCTATAAACTCATCAACCACAAAGGTTCGATACATACCTCGACAAACACATAATTATTCAATCTCCAAGCTATTCAATGCTCAATTATACTTGTTGATCATCATTTGATATTCATTCAGCTTAATCGCACACTCAGTGCTTCATACACGGTCGATACTTATTAGTCATCGCACACTTAGTGCCCAAATCTCTCAACCGACTTATCTCGGTAACGCACACTCAGTGCCAATTCAATAAACCAAAGCTTTTATAACATCGCACACACAGTGCTATTCATTCCTGTTTCGATTTTAATATCACACACTTAGTACCCTTAACATAAACTTGCACATAGCATCTCAATTTCATACATATATACACATTCATTTCATAACACAAAATCATATGTTAACAACATGTATTATATCCGAACTTACCTCAGACGTCGACTATCGATACAGTCGACTAATCGAGCACTTTATCTTTGCCTCGATCTCGATCGAAACCTCTTCTCTCTTGGTCTATACACATTTAAATTCAATCCATTCAATCACATTTCATTCAATTTAGTCCACACACACACATTTAAGGCATTTTGCATAATAGTCCTCATAATTTCACATTTCGACACTTTAGTCCCTAATTCACAAAATCATCGAATTCACCAAATTCCAATATACATGTGCTTAACCGAATTCTTCTTATACCTATACAAATCCACATATTTCATTTATTTCACATTTTAACCCTTCAATTTGCTATTTTTACAATTTAGCCCTAAATAGCTAAATTCATCAAAATTTCAAGAACAACACATGTTAATCCAACAACAAGTTCTCATATTTTACTACCAACTAGCACATAGCTCAAATGTTCATCAATGGCTCATCACAAAACATCATCAATTCATGAAATTACAACATGGGTTTTGTAAAGCACAAAGCAACGATTACAAAAACGTAGAAATTATCAAAAATCGATCAAAATTCATACCTTAATCAAGGATAGCAATGGCCAAATATTTCAAGCCCTATTTCTTTCTCTTTTTCTTCTTCAGTTTCGGCAATGGTGGTGTAAAAAGATGAACATTTCATGTTTTGTTTAATTATTTATGACTTATTTTACTAATTACCAAACTAACCTTTTATTTAACTTATAAAACATTTATCCATTAAGGTTATTCTAGTCCATTGCCACCCACTATCACTAAATGTGGCCTAATTACATCATAAGGCCTTCACTTTATAAAGAAAACCACAATTAAATACTAAACAATCAGCACACAGCATTTTACACTTTACGCGATTAAGTCCTTTTTCCTAATTCGACACACAAACGATTAAATTATCACACAGAATTTTCACACAGACTATATCACATATCATTTACACAGAAAATATCATTAAAATATTTTTTTTACGACCTCAGATTTGTGGCCTCGAACCGCTGTTCCGACTAGGGTCTAAACCGGGATGTTACACTTGTGGTCACACATGCCCATGTCCCTCACCCGTGGTCGACACTGACTTATTTCACATGGCCGGACACATGCCCGTGTCCTTTACACGTCCTCGACACACCCATGTCTCAGCCTGTGTGCCAAAACCTTGGCATTCTGTTTATGACATCATCATCTCTCTAAGGTCACATGGCCAAGGCACACGCCCGTGTCCTTAGCCCGTGTGTCGAATTAAATTCCCAATTTCAGGTGCAAACTTCACACGGCCTGGGCACACGCCCATGTCGTAGGCCGTGCCTCCCACACGATTGAGACACATGGTCGTGTCTATACCCATGTGTTTACTACTTAGCATACTGACTTGTAATTCAAGCATGCAAAGGGACACACGGCCGATTAACACACCCATAAGGCTGATCGTATGTCACACACGGCCTAGACACACGCCTATGTGTCTACCCATATGGATAATTAGATGGCTATCTACCAAGCCATTTGCCACCCTATCAAGGTATCGCACTCATACCAAAATATTTCAATATATAAAATGGCCAAATGGTACCTCTATGAACTCAAAAGAAACAATACATCTGTAAGGGCATACACTTCATGAAATTCATCTTCATTAAACATAAGAATTAGCCAAGTATTGGCCCAACTTTAATGACCATTTACAAAATGAATTGGAACAACCTTAGTAGCCAACACATTTGGCTTACCAATATGACATAACAAAATACTCAAGTCCTATACATGCCATATTCAAAATGAATCTAATTTGGCTATACCAATTTGTGGTCGATAGTGTGATATCTGATTCCGACGTCCGCGAATTCTCGAGCCAACTTTACAATACTATAAGGAAAAGGGGGAATGAAAAGGGGTAAGCATAAAGCTTAATAAGTTTGCATGGAAATAAATGGCAACAATAAGCTCACAATATAATTCATCCATGGCATTAATTAATCATACACAAGTCATAGGCTTCTTGCCATATTATACATACCCATACTTGCCCTTATTTAGCACATACCATGCCACATTTTGTAATTGTTTCTTCGTGAATTACTCACAAGTACCTGTGTTAGCTCAATCACATAACTATTAGTAAAATCCTCTTCGCTATTTCTAAGCTAATCAATTCATCCCGATAATTCACTAGGGATACTCAAGGATGTATGTTCATAAACATTAGCATAACACGAAACCAATGCCACATCCCAGATGTGGTCTTACGTGGGGTCATTTCTAAGTGCCGATGCCATATCCCGGATATGGTCTTATACGGAATCTCTCATTAAGCATCGATGTCATATCCTGGATATGGTCTTATACGATTCTCATACTCAATACTAAAGCCATATCCTAGATATGGTCTTATACGGAATCTCAATTTGGTGCGGAGGCCATGTCCCGGACATGGTCTTACATGGGACCTTATTCGTCTCATATCTTGATGATAGCATTTTCACGGTTATTATAGTCCCACTGGGACTTCAACATCTTAACTTTTATCATCTTTCTCATATAACCCTAATATTCAATTTCATAGAATGTCATTATAATATCGACCATTCTCAAACATGCTAGCATACATATTGAATTATCACATACAAACTTACCTCAGTTTCAAAATAAGCTAGATCGTCGATCTAGTCCGAGACTTTGTTCTTTCCCCGATCGAGGCGGACTCTTGGTTCTTCTTGCTCTATAATAGCAAATTAGCTCGTTTTAATCATTACATTAATAAATGTATTTCAAAAATCATGCTTTGGCAAAATTACCATTTTGCCCTTACACTTTGGCAAAATGACCATTTTACCCTTAGGCTCAAAAATTAATTCTAATCAAATTTCTACCTTTAACGAGCCTACGTGAACATTTATTTCTCTTATGGCTATCATCAAAATCCAACACTTCACCCATTTACTACAAACTTTATAACCTTTACAACAAGGTCTATTTTGGTGTTTTCATGGCAACACCTTTCACAAAAGTTGTTCATCTAACAACCAAGAATCATTTTCTTCCATAAAAATGCAGCAAATAAAAATGAAAGCTTTCATGGAAAATCTCTTAACTCTTCACCATATCACAAATTAGACCCCTCTTTAGAAAGCTTAAGCTTTAAGGGTTTAAAAAGTACAATTATCATCAATAAAAACCATTAAAATCACTTACTTGTGATGAGATAAGTTTGCTGAAATTTTTGAGTTTTCTAACCCTTGTTTGCTGCCAATTTTCGGTGGTGATGACGAGAAAAAAAGATGATACTTTTCTTTTCATTATTATTCTCTTATTTTATTCATTAATCACCTAACACCACCAAAACTTACCTAATTTACTCATCTTGTCCCCCCTATGGCCGGCTATGTCTTTTAGATTGGTCTAATTGCACATTAAAGGCTTCCAATTAAAAATTCTATTACTATTTGGCACCTCTAGCTTATAAAATAGAACTTTTGCACTTTATGCGATTTAGTCTTTTTTTTGCGATTAAGCAAGAAATTGCTAAAATTAAGGCACCAAAATTTTCATACACTTATACCATCACACTCTAACTCATAAAACATCATGGAAATAATTTTCTCTAACCTAGTATTAGTGATCCTGAGATCACTGTTTCGACTAGCCCCTAAATCGGACTGTTACAATATTCACATCTAACATTTCTTATCACCCTAGACCTACCAAAACTTTCCATTGAAGCGGTTGGTCTGTTAAATTCTTCTCGCCTAAAACTTCTAGACTGTGAGCCTCTCCTTGAAGTTGAATAAGTTTGATCCTTGGCTTTCTTAAAACTTGTTAGAGGTGGATGACTAGCCATTCCTCTTTTCATCTGTTCTCTTTCAAAAGTTTCTACTTCTGTCAAACTTCTGTCACTAATAATGGTTTCCATCTTATGAGCTTTAACTATCGTGGCTGTTGAAGTCTTGCATTCAGAGGCTGCTACTAAGGCACAAATCTCATATCTTAACCCCCATTCAAATTTGTCATACATTTCTTTCTTTGTTTGAAACATGTTTTTAGTCGTACTCCATCATAAACATTCTTTCTTGTCTTAAGTACATAAATTCTTTCGTTATTTGCTCAACATACATCTGATTCACATATCTTTCCTTAAACTTCCCCAAAAAGAAGTCCCATTCAATAACCTCTTTAAGAGTCACACTAACCAATGTTTCCCACCATTTATAAGTTTCTCCTTCTAGCAAAGATATGGCACACAAGAGATTGCCTTATGGTTTGCATTTTAATTCTTTTATCACTTTGCATTCACGAGACAACCATTGCTCAGCCACAATGGGATCATCATTGATCAGCACCCCTTTTTTTATTTCTTTCACAAGGTCAACCTTAGATATAGTTACTGCAAGCATTAGTGGAGCAGGTTGTGTCGGGTGAACCACTTCAAGATGTGGTTCTCGATGTTGTTATTGTTGGGGCACTTGAGTGTTCCCTAAAAACCGATCAAACAATTGTGTTATAATCATGAAAAATACAATCCTAAAGGCATTCCCTGTATTATCGATATTGTTGGAAGGGGCTTGCTCTTGTGCAAGCATATGACTCTCTATCTCTTCTGCAGTAGCTTCTCTTGGTCTGTCTGACATTTTCTTACATCATTACACAAGAAAATTTAATTAAGTTCAAATAATAAGGACTAAGCCAGAGGTGTACTATGCATGATAGGGTGTGACACAGCCTTCAGTTTTCTGAGACTCGACTCAGCCTTGGCTAAGATACCAACTTGTAACACTCCAAACCCAGTAATTTAAAAATATCCAAGTATGACGTGTTACTACTTAATAATCGATTTAAGTCTAAAATCAGTTCTGGCATAAACTTTGCATAACTTTAGCATTTAAATAAACCCTTTAACAGATAAAAAAATAACAATATATAAGCCATGCGACATATAAGTTTTAGTATGATGTTTTCATCAATCAAAGAATAATTCTTTGAAATCAAACCATAAAACCTTAAAGAGACTTCATTAAAAGTATAATTTAACAGATAAATGTTATTAGTACAAATTCTTCTCAAAATACACATAGATGTCAGCCCCCCCACATATCATACACAATACAAGCAAAATTGATATCTCACAGTAACAATACTATTCTGGTGTAGTCATTTAGAAATATCTTCCTTCAAATAGCAAGCCTGAGAAGGAAAATGGTAACAGTGTAAGTTTATAAGAACTTAGTGAGCTCCAAAGAGATCTTAAATGGGCCTTTCAAAGGTATTTCATAAACATTAACACAGAGTATGCCTAATGGCGTATTCAAATCACAGACAGACTCAGTATGCCATTGGCTTGTCATATGGGTGAATTATATACGCCAACTCAACATAACTTAGACAATCCATTCATGTCAGCCACATACTGAGTTTACAAAAACAAGTACATAATATACGATTTCATTTCATTCATATACCCTTAACTCTTCATTTCAGTATCATACGATATATCATGTTTTATCGTGTTCTATCAATCCGATTTGCAATATATCTGCCTTATCAGAGGCTACACAAACATATCTCCTTATCTTCATCTCCTCATATCAGATCATTTCATATCTTTCATATCAGAAGTAGATGGTAGTGGCTTAACATAAGAATGACTTTCACTTCATATCACATACATACTTAAATCAAACCAAAAACTCTGGACAATCATAATTTACACACACATACACTTTTTATACATTATAGAGAAAGGGTACTTACCTTAATCAACTATCAAATAAAGAAAACCATAATATATGGAAGTAAGAAGGAACTCATCAGAAATAATAGCAAAGTCCATAAAGCTGGTCATTTTCCTTTATCACTTAGACCTTTAGTAGCTTCTTTAGCTAAAAATAAGGATAATTCAACATATTAGATCACTGATCTATCATATCGAAACATGCATGCAAGAAACATCCACTCTTAATCCAGAACCAGGAAGCTTCTTTCCTTACAAAGAATTCTACTATTTATGCATGCAAAACCATAAATATGTAAATAACTTTGAGAATATTCTAGGGTTCATTAGCAATTACCAATGAGCTAGATGAACGTTTAAGTTAATTGAATACAACGAACCCAACTAGAGAGGTTTTTTAGACTTAATTTTTTAAAAAGCTCAAAGAAAATCAAGGAAAAGAAGAAAACAGAGACAGTGCAAAGGTTTTCAGAGAAGACACGGGTATTAATATATATTTAAGCTTAAAGACAAGGTTTAGTGGAAACATTAGATAATTCCACTAACACTCTTGATTATTGTGATTAAGTTTGCTTATCAATATTTTAAGTCTTTTCATCTATAATAGCTTAATTCTATTCTAACTAAACCTCAATTTAACTAACTGAATTACCTTACTAAAATATTAAAATAATAAATAAATCTATTTAACTGCAAACCTAATGAGTTCGCCAGCGCATCCAGGGTGGCTTATTCTTAAAAGAAGGATTCTCAAACCAAAATCTCACCAAATTAGGAATTCGCCAAGTGGCGCATAAATAGAATCCTACACTTAGTCAAAATAAACACTTTACTTGGTCATCTCTACTCTTATTTTACCCAAAACACACCAAATAGTAACCATATATATAGACTTCGTCGGGTGGGCTGTTACACTTAATCCTGAGCCTATGAATACCTAATCTTAGTCATACTTAATACAAAACTAACAGAAATTATCCATAACCTACCATAAGGATAGATATACAAATCTTACCAAACATATATGAATGAACACGCCACAAGGGCCAAAGGGCCAAACAAAATATGCCATAAGGCTTCATATAGAATACGCCATAAAAGCGTCATACAGAGTTACGTGTTTACTGTCCCAGCAGACTTTCACATAAATCCATGTATTGCGATTAGCCAATTCAATTTACATATTCCGAAGGCTACACCATGAATATTCAAACAGACATATCATGTCATGGGTCATAACCACATGGTCTTACATACATTCATGTATCGTGTTCTACCAATCTAGTCTTCATCTTATTGGAGGCTACACCATGAAAGTTTCCAAATCATACCAAGTTGACATAAGCCTCTACCTCATAGTCTTACACTCGATTTCAATCTGTGATATGTCAGTCTGGTTAGCAATATAACTGCCCTACCTCAGGCTTCACAATAGAATGTTAGCTCAACATTTACTTACCCAGATAATCACCTTCTTACAAAATCATACGCCTTATATACCAAACCTTTACCTGCATGCTTATCGAACATTATTCTTTTAACATAACTTTATGCATATTATTACAAAACATCTCTCCTCTTTACTATGCCCATACCCTTATCATTTTTCGTAGACATAATCAATCCATCTACGAATGTGTATACATATATATATTTCTTATTTGAATAGTTCATATAAAATAGTTAGGGTAGAGACCTTAATTCACCTTCTGTAGTTCTAAGCTCCAAACTCAGACATCTCTTTCGAACCAGCAATAACAACAATTGCTTACAGAACATAGAAACACCATTAAAAACTTATTCGTATACAACTTACCATTATCTTAAACACTTAGAACCCACATGCAAAGCCTTATCCTTACATCTTACTGTTCATACAATCCTTATAGGCTTACTCTTTCAGAATTTAACATATAGAGTTGTAATACTTACCTAAAGGTGAAATAACCACTAGTTAAACCAAGAATCTAAGTTTCCAGTACAAGGAAGAAGAAATGAAATCGGTTCCAGAAAAGAATCAGAGATTAACATTTAGAATCCTCAAGAAACTCCTCTCAGAACCCTTATCTCATATATATACAATCCAATCTCCCTTACATACGTTCAATAAGTGTCACTTGAATTCATATCTTGTTTCTCTTATTGGCCTACAGACTCCAAACAAAACATAACTAAAAATCATATATAATAAATATTAAGACAGTCAATTCAGTTGGTTCCTAACCAAGCACTTCACAACCTAATGAGAACAGTACCAAAACAAACTGGGTGTATTATGCATTTGGTGATAAATCATACTGTAATTTGCCTTTTTTTCAAGCTAAAACCTTTACTCATTAGCTAATCAAAATAATCTAAAATAAAATTTCCACTTACTTACTCGGCGTATATTATGCACCCACAAGTATACGCCAAAAGAAGTAAATGGGCGAATTACAACCTGCTGAAAACAAGTTCTTTCACTATTATACACATTATCCTTGAACCCGCTTGAACTGGTGTGTGATAGCATTAGGTAAACATACTCATATCTGGAATAGTCATCTAAAAAGGTTACATAATAATCATAACCACCCGTGTACTTACGTTTATGAGGCCACATACATCAGTGTGCACAAGTTCTAAGGGTTTAACGGCCCTCATTCCTTTTGTATTAAAAGACTACTTAGTCATCTTACCTTCCAAACAAGATTCACATTGTGCAAGATTAAATTTCTTCAATGAAATTAAGGTGTCATCTTTCACAAGTCAAGTGATTCTTTCGTGGTTAATATGACCAAGTCTTAAATACAAAAGGTGCACCTCGATAGAGTGTGAAGTTTTAAGTTTCTTATTCGTTATTTTCAGTTTCAAGAAGTGTGTACATCTTTGGTTTAACAAAATACAGATTATTTTTCATTCATCTATTACAGATAAAGTATTATTTCCATACATTGCAATACTATTATTAAAAGACGCGATCAAACTATCTTTAAATAAACATGCAATTGAAATTAAGTTTCTTTTGAAACTAGATACATAAAAAACTTCTTTCAAAATAATCTTCCTAAAATTATCAAAATAAATATGTACATCTCACACTACTTCAGCTGCCACACTTGTCACATCTCCAGTCTGCAACGAGAGACTCTTGTCTCTAAGATCTTTCATTTCCTTGAACCCCTATAAAGGAACACACAAATAATTAGTGGCTCTAGAATCAATGACCTAGTGGTCTATTGAATCTTTCACTAAGAAAATTTCAATCATAAAAAGTTCAATTCATTTTCCTTTAGTGGTAGCTAATCCTTCCACTCTTTAAATTTTGCTTTGAATTGTCCTTTTCTTACTGCATAAGAAACACTTAGACTTTTCTAAGTCTTTAGGCTTTTTAGTTCCCTTCCTTTCCACTTTAGGTAGTTAGAGGACTTAGTCATGTTTCTCTTAGCATGCTTTCCCTTTTTCCTTTAGAGGATGAAGTAACTGCTAAGTGAGCTTCTACTTTTTGGACCGATTGGCCGTCATTCAACATCAACTCATAGGATTGTAATTCTTTCATGAGTTGTGTAAGATATAGTTGCTTGTTCCCGAGGATATATGCAACACTAAAGCTGACAAAATATTTCAACAAGCTTTTGAACACAATATCAGTCTATATATTGTGGTCCAAGTTGGCCTAATTGTCCTTGGCCTCGGCAAAGTAGCCCATAAAAGTAATCATATGGTCTTTGATTGGAGTGTTGGGTTTTTACTGGGCATTCACGCTTTCAAACATGTAGTAATAAGCTATCTCATCAGATTTACACCAATGAGTTCTAACTTCAGCTTGGTTGGCTGGAGGGCATTTGTTATCAAGAACCATCTTATGTTTCTCACAGCTTAGGACAATCATGGGGTTCTTTTTCCATTCCTTATAGTTGTTTTCTTTCAAATTGTTTTCAGTAAGGATATTAATGAAAGGAGTTGGTGTCATTTTCGAACTATTTAATAAACTCATTTATTCACTAATATCTTTGTATTAAGAAAATATTTTGAATTTTTATGCAACATATGATATGCATTTAGATTATGCATGCGTCTTACATTAAACCTTGAAAACAAATTGTAAGTCGTTGCAACAATAATTCCTACACCCATTGAAATAAGTTACTGTGGGGTAATCTTAAACCAACTAGTAAGAAGAAAGATTTCCATCCAATTAATTTATGAACCTAATTTCTTAGGTATTCACACGTACCAACAATTGTTCCATGTTTGACCATCATTCTAACTTAAGTAGTGGGAAGTTCTTAACAAGAATGATCGTGAGTGTATAACCATAAACTTGACACCTGTCATAACATGTACTACGAATTATTCATCGTGGGACAATCTTAGGTTACATAAACTCTAAGTCTATTTCTAGCTCACATGAATTATTTTAAAAAATAAAATAAATAAAACCTTCGTGAAGATTATAGTCCATGATCTAATTACATAACCCAAAATTTATGATAAACCTAAATTGCACCGAATCTAATTTCTGGGAATCATAACTTCTAGAAAAATTACTTTATCATAATAAAATAATAAAACATACATTCAATCACATGCATATGTTCCAAAATATGTATACACTTAAAGAATTTCACATCTCATCTAATTGAATCAAACATGAAGAATAGAGAGAAAATCTGGTTTCATTTTATACTATAAATATAGTACAACTTGACTCTAATACCAATTATAGGAAAAATCGATTAAGAAAAAAGTTTTTACAGTTAGAGCAAAAGTTTAAAAATTTCTTTAAAATCTATCCCTTTTGTGATATTTATAGTAATAAACCTTTGATCGGAAATATATCTATGTTTTTTCAAGACAAACTTAAGTGGATCTTAGCTTTCAATTGAATGGCTTTCTCAACTATCCTTGTACCACAAATTGAGTTGAGTGTGGGCTCAATCAACACAAACCAAAAACACAGAAAAATGATTTACTTACTTTTAGTAGGAAAGTAAGCTCTTCTATAAACAAGTAAAACTCGTAATTCCTAGAAAATAGAATTTATTCTAAGTAAATAAATTACCACTACTTTCTGGTAGAATAACGATGTATGAATATTGTGTGAATAGCTCAATCGTTGCTCTTTATTAATTCAGGGAAGTACAAGAGTTCTGGTTAAATAAGTCCTTGATAAATAATATTATTAAAATAGAAAACACAATATCACTCTAAGTGAGAGAGGGAGGCGACACATCTTAGTATTTTCTATTAGAGTTCTTGCCCCTCATGCTAAGTATGAGGGCACATTGGGCCTTTCATGTGTTGAGTCCAATTATATACGCTTCTTGGACTTTTGACCAGACACTTTATATTTTAAACCAACTCAATATTTATTTTCTATTTCCCAAAATAAATATTATTTAATCAATTAATTTGATTAATTAGATTAACTAAATTCGTTTCCCAATTAAATAATTTTCTTAGCTCAATTCTAATTCCTTTAAAGTCATAACAACTTTATCATAATAGAATCTATGAGGAAATATATTTAATTTCCTTATTCAACAGATTCGTAATGACTAATTAATTTAATTTAATTTCATCTTCAAACTTCAATTATTTAATTATACTTAATTAAATAATAATTTGAAAAACCTTATAAGTTCTCAAGTTATTTTTGTACTTAAAATGCAATCTGTTTCTCTTACTTCACCATTTCCATTCATTTGATTCTATATACAATTTGTTTATGGTTATCACGAGCTAAGGGAGGGACTGATTAGACATAAATAATTAAGGCTTAAATAATTTATAATTAAGTTTTGGCTTTTTTCCTATTAAGTATAAACTATTTTAGTGACGAAGTAATTCCACTAAAGTATCATGACTGAGCTCACCCTTATTATATACCATTACGAAATCTACTTTAACAAGTGATCATCCAATGATCTTGTCATAAGTTTGTTGCCCTTATAAGATATCATTAACCCCTTTGGAATAAATTCGTTCTTCCAATATGATCCTATTGTATCTCATGATAATCATTATGTCTTCCTTCTTGAAAACTCAATTACTATCAAATAGTAATCAAATCATTTATCACAAAGACAAATGACCAAGTAACCATGTTTACTTTTCATCTTTCATGTAATATCAATAAGAGGATATATTTTCCCCTTTAGATGGGCTATGAATTCCAATATTGTGGAATGATGCTACATGTTGCAGAAGTCGTATACCCAATGTACCAGCTTTTGATTCCTTATCTATTTGAACTCAGGCTTTTCTTTACATCAAAGTATACAAGTCACACATACATAGTCCACCGTCCACTCAAGACTAAGGTATGCTACACTATGAACACCACAAGTTAATAAATCCACAAACGGATTTAGGAACTATTCTACTTAAGTCTCGTCTAATGTACTGTCAATGACATCTATGTCTTTATCTTCTATGGTTATTCGCTCCAATATCCAAGACAAGGCATCTCCCTGTTTGGACCTAATAAACAACATATTAATCTTTCAATTGATTGTTCATTTCCGATTAGGCAAAGGACATGTTTAGAATGTCTACTAATATAAGACGTATTTACATATTTACGATCTGACCCGTAATGTCACTTAGTATTAGTTAAACATGAGATAATAAATGAGCTAATATTTTCTTCCATTTTTCTTTGTGTGCAAAAAACCATTGAGAACAATTTACAAAGGGTATTAATGTAATTAATGGAACCATTTTTTTTTAAATTACAAGTATACAAAGATAAAAATACTACACTAAGGGCACTAGATCCCAATAGCTGATGCTTTGTCTAAAAGGCTTGGCATCTCAGAGGGATAACTATTTTCTTTGGTTAAGGTGACTATTGGAAATGAATTGGTGACTAAAATTTGAGAATCTTGCTAAAAGGATCTCAAGCTATAGTAGCTAGTCAAGGTGTAGGAAGAAGGTACAATGGTCCATTCTATGTATTTCTGGTGTGGACAGATGTTGAGGAGAAAGGGTAAGTTTGTAGTGGTCCATCAAATAACATTGAGAAGGGAATTGATTGATCATTTTCATGTTGGTGCCATGAGAGGTCATTATGGTGTCTGAGCTACAAGAAAGATGTTGTCAAGCCTGTTTATTGGAAAGGTTTGGTCAAAGATGTGAAGGCATATGTGGTTGAACGTGTAGTGTGCCATAGATGCAAAGGGACAATGTAATATTGCTAGGATTATTACAACCTTTTTCCAGTACCAGAGAAGGCTTAGGCTGAGGTTAGTCTTGATATTGTAGAAAGATTACCTGTCTTGAGAGGCAAGTGTGTTATTTTGGTGGTTATTGATCGATTAACTAAATATTGACATTTCTTGGGCTTATCTAACCCATATTTAGAATTGTAAGTGACTCAAGATTACTTGAACCATGTGTTCAACTTGCATAGTACCCTTGAATCTATTGTGTCAAATAAGGACAAGGTCTTCATCAATGTTTTTTGGTAGGAACATTTTAGGAAATTTGGGGTAAACTCAAGCCTTCTACACCTTATCACCTTCAAACAGATAGCCAGACTGAAGTGTTGAATAGGTGTCTTGAGGGGTATCTCATGTTTATGTCTTGGGAGAAACCTAGTGATTTGATGTGTTGGTTACCCCTAGCTGAGTGATAGTACAATACCACTTATCACTCTATGATAAAGACCATTCCTTATGAGGAATTATATAGTCAAGCACCGCCTTTGCATTCCCTATATATGGTTGGGACTTGTTTATTAGCTACTATTGATAATAGCTTACAACAAAGGGAGGTTTTGTTTGAATGTGATCTTTTTATAGGGCAAGAAACCATATGAAGCATATGAAAGATAAGAAAATAAAAATAATAAAGAGTTTGTAAAAGACATGGTTTACCTCAAGTTGCAACCATATAAGCGACAAACTGTGCATAGGAGGGGAAATCAGAAGCTTGCTCCAAAGTTCATTAAACCTTTTCCTATGGTGGCTAGAGTGGGTAAAGTAGCTTTTACACTAAAATTGCCTCAAGGTTCTCGAGTTCATCCCAGTTCCCATGTTTCTCAGTTGAAGAAGAACATGGGTAATAGTGTTTATCAATCTTATTTGTCTGTGGTAGGATCAGATGAGGCTACAGTTGAAGAGCCTATGGTTGTGCTGGATAGAAAGATTAGGAAACGAGGTCAGAAGGTCGTTATAGAGGTTTTGGTACAATGGAAAAACTCTTTTCTAGAGAATGCTATGTGGGAAATCCTCCATGACTTGAAACAACAATTTCCTAATCTCAATCCTTGAGGTCAAGGATTTACTTGAATGAGGGGAGAATTGTTGCAATTAAAAAATTAAGAATAGTAGTACAGTGCCGTTCAAGTTGTTATGAGGTTGTTATAATCATTTTAATAATACGATGTGTTTTGTTCGAGTATGTTTGTAACGACTAGTAATAGATGGTAGTTATCAGCTATTATAAATTGGTGGGAACGATTTCTTCCCTAATAAATGAGATTTTTGTTAATTATCTTCCTCTATCTTTTCTTTCTTCCTTCTCCTCTCTTCTGTTCTCCTTCTCTCTTGATTTCTTCTTATCAAATCAAATAGCATCAGAGTTCCAACAACAACACTAGTGAGGGAGAGAGATTAGTGGGAGAGAAGAATGAAAAGGGGAGAGAAAATGTGTTTTTTCTTCATGCATGAAATGTAAAGAAAAAAATTGTAAAATGACTTGCCCTCTTTTTAGAGTAAGTTGTTTTATGGAAAAAACACAACTTAGGCTCCCTTTGGATTACACTGAACCTCCAGTTCAATTTTTATTTAATGTCAAATTCTTTTAGTATATTTTAATACTCAATATGATTTAAGTAGTGTTTTTTTTATTTCCTCAAAAATATAATATTTTTATTTGTTGATATAATACTTAGCATTTTTATAAAAAAATGGTTAACTATAAAAATAATTAAATAGCATTTATCATTTAATATAATAAATAATTTAAAGTGGTTGCAAAACAATTAATTAAAATATTTATAAAAATATAGTAATATATATGATTTTATTAAATTAAATTTTTAATAAAATTTTATAAAAATAAAATATTTTAAAACTTCTATTGTATATAAGTTTCAATGTAATGCTCTTAATAGTCATTTTACTTCCTCACCTCACCACTACAGTTATGTTTGAATCTAAACACGCACCCCACTGTTGTTTCTAATCTCATTGCTACAGTATCTAATCTCATCGTTATATTATTTAATCTCATTGCCACCATTATTTTTAACCTCACCGAAGATAAACATACCGCTCATCCAAATTAAGCCTTACTTGTAAGAAAAATTTCAATTGACTAAGGCTTAGTTTGAATGGGAAGTGTGTTGACCTCCGGTGAGATTAAAAACAGCGATGGCGGTGAGATTAGTTACTGAAGCGGTGAGATTGGATACTGTAGCGGTGATATTAGAAACAGCGATGGAGTGTGTGTTTGGATTCAAACATAGCTGTAGCGGCGATGTGAGAATAGAAAATGACTATTAAGGACATTATATTAGAAATAATATATAATAGAAGTTTTTAAAATTATTTTATTTTTACGAAATTATTAAAAATATGTGAATTTATAAATTCATTTAATAAAATATTAAAATGTATCTTCCGATATTTTATTATATAAAATGAGAATTTTTAACATTTTAAAATTAAAATAATTAAAAATTAAAATAAATAATCTAAAAGTAGTTAATTCAGGGAATGGTAAATTAAAATTTCTTTTGATAATAATGTATATTAGTTTGTTATAAAATAATGGGGAAATTGTTTATATTTTTTTCTTTAACCATCAAAGTGTTTTTTTACTTTTGTTTATTCAATTTATTAATAAATGAAAAAGAGCAAAAAAGGCATGTAAGCATTTGCAGCTTTGAATTTTCAACTGGACATAAATAGGGCAGTGGAAATTTTAGGGTGTGGCGCGATCTATTTCCTTCCACCGCACTGGAACTTGGTCATCCAAAGGAAGCTTTGTGCTGCGATTGCACAAAAATCAATAGAAAATGTACTGTATTAATGCTAAACGGAGAACCAAAAGAAACCTAAAACTATTTACTTTATTAAATAATGAAAAATTCATAAAATATTTTTGAAATATATTTTACTCCAATAAAACAAACCCTTAATTTATAGAAATTAGATATGGATTAGACTTTCCTAAACAATTGAGAGCCGGTAGTCAGTAGACGATGAGATTTCTTTTTATCACACACTTGTGAACCGACATTTTGATGTCTTTGAGGTCGAATTAGGTGGTTCATCTTTCAGCATTTGGTGACATTGGTAATGATTAAAACAAGTGGCTGGTTTTTTATGAATAGCGTAAGCTTGATTATTGTTACAACTCAAAAAGTTTTAATTTTTTATCATGTGATGTTTATTTTTGTAGATGATTAAAAGTATAGAATTCATATTGCATTGTAGATATGAGAGTTCGAGTTCAATCTTAGGTAACTTCATTCTGTATCTCTTATATATAATTAAAAGACATTAATAAATAAATCCATAATCAATCAAATTTAAATTTCCAATTTAACTATTTATCCATATAAGATTTATTTTAAGGTTATAATTTAAATTATTCAACCTTTTAAAATTATAAAATTATTGAAAAGCATAAATATCTATATGTAAGGTTTATGAAGCATATCATAAGGAGCAATGTAATAGAGAGATTCATCAATAATTAGATGAATATTTGTTCATTGAATAAAAAATCAAGAGTTTTAACTTATCACTTTTACAAATAACTCATAATGTTGCATCCCTTTCGAGATCATGAGCCATACTTCTTGATATTAACTGAATTGACATTTAATTAATTTTTAAAAATAATAAAATTTTTTATTGTTAATGACTGTTTCTTTCAATAATATCATCTCTAAAATTCAAATATTCATCTTCACTAAAAATACAATCTACTTGACACTTACCTATATAAAGATATTTGGTGTTGTAGGAGCACATGGTTTTAATCTTTTAGAACCCTTATTTCACAATCCTTATGTTTTGCTTACCGCTTTGGGAGCGTCGTATACATATCTCAACTTTTAGAGAATGAAAACCCATTATTCTTTTGTCTAATTAAAATTAACAACAATATCTTTAAGGGTGAATCATACTATACCCAATGATTCACAATGTTCATGTCCTCCTCTCTTTTCTCAAATTAGGAATTTCTTTTTATAAAAAGTTTAATTCAGTTAATGTGAATTTTAACAAAGCTTTAACTTAACTGTCAAATTATTAAACACCTTTATTTTAACAAAATAATAAGTATTATTTTTAGGATATTTTTGTCTTTTTCCTATAAAATACAGAAGCTTTAATCTTGTACATATATTTGACAAAAGTTATATATTTTGGTACTTAAAAGTAACCGTGTTAATATTTTAATATTTAATTCGAGTTTTAAGATTGATTTGATCCAAGTTTATTACTCTATTTAGGTTTTAATTTTTGCCCATTTATAAATTATTATATTATAAATTTTTGTATAATAAAATGGCAGTTTTCTCAACCAAAATTAAAAAAAAAATTGTTTAATCCTTTTAAAAATGATGAAATTATAAACTAGTATATGATAAAATTTATTTTGACATCTCAAAAATTTATATTTCGATTATGATCCCTTCTAAATATTTTTCTAAATTCGCTACAACAAAGAATGTATTAAGTCAATCTAAAAAAAACAAAATATATGTATTTAATAAGATTTAAACTCAAAACCCTATCACTTTCACTCCCAACATAACTATACATATATAACTTTTATATAATTTTTAATAAAATTATTATATAATTATTTTCACCCACAAATTTATGACTAAATATCGAGAAAATGCCAAAAATAAGTTACGTGTTTAGGCCATTTTCTCGAAAAATGATGGGAATAGGCCGATTTTACGAAAATGGTTCCAGCTAGCAGCATGTTCAGGTGAAATGCAGAAAAGCGAGTCCACATGGAAGCGTTTTCAGCGTATGTGTAGGAAAACGCTCCTGGCTAGAGGCGTTTTTCTGCTTTTTACCTAAAAACGCTGTCATTTCATGTGTAACGTTTTATTTGGGTTAGGGTTTTGATTATTTAAATTAGGGTTATGGTTTCAAGTTTTTTGGATTTTAAGGTTTAGGGTTTGTTTTTTATATATTATTTTTTTATAGTTTTAAATTTTTTATATATTATTTTTTATAGTTTTTTTTTATTTTTTATATATTATTTTTATAGTTTTTAATTTTTTTATATATTAAGTTTTTAAAAAATAATTTTTATATATAATTTTTTTATAATTTTTTGAGACATATAGTTAATAATTATTTAATTTGATTTTTAGAGGTATTGTATTTACACCAATCGTATATTCTGATTATTCAAATTGGAAAATTCAATTCACATCATAATCAAAACTCGAACTACTCGGTTTGATTAAATATTTCAGTGCATTATTTTCGAACACTTATATAGGTTCATAAAATATACCTCGGGAATCCTGGTATATATGATGGTTGAGTGGCAATTTGTGTTAAAATTCTTAAAGAGAAAGTGCTCCACGTAGGACGTTTTTTCAATGCATGTCAGAGAAAAGCACTGAAAGAGCCTCCAGCTGGATGCACTTTCAGCTAATGTGACGGGAAAATGCGTCCTGCTAGAGGCGCTTTCAGCGATTTTCTCTTACATGCACTGAAAAAGTGTCCTACGTGAAGCGCTTTCTCTCTAAGAATTTCAACTCCCACTAGTCCCGAAAAATTTTCTAAATTAATTGGCACTTACCCCGGGGTCTATAAAAGCAAGCTATTTTAGGGTTGATTGTCTTAAGGTATTTACGAGCAAAGAAAATTGAAAGAAGATCAAAAGAAAAGAAGTTCGTAAATTAGGGGTAATTTGAAGCTACCGCACAATTTGCATAAAGTAACGATCATTTTTGTTGTTCAAGTTTAATTACAACACTATTTCTCTGCATGATTTTTTTGTTTCGAACAAGTGGAAAAGGTTATTTCATTGAAAATGAGCGGACTGCTATTACTTATTACAACAATGAAGTGCGTGACATCGAGAACAAGATCATTTTTTATCAAAGAACACAACGCGGTTGGCTTTTAAACAGAACATACAATTGCCAGAATTTCAGACAAGAATTAGGTGAAAAATCGTCGGATCCAACCAAATAAGAGTATCGTCCCTTAAATATCAATTTTGTGCTTCTGTTGACCCCGCCGGATATAACGCTTTCGATATCAGATGTGCGAGGGGGTTAGAGGTGATGTTGCATACGCATATTGATAGTGGATCACAATTTCTCAAGTTATATGCGGAGTTTGCAAGGATTAGATGAAGGCCCTCGAAGATCAACATATGTTCCTATTCGAGAGGCCAAAACGGAAGAACATGCCGAGAGTCCAACGACATAGTTGTGTGGTGGGTTCACCGTTTTGTTAGAAAGTTCCCATTATGATATCCCAGAATCATCAATAGGAAGACACATCTCTCTTGGCCCTATATGTCAATTGCGGCAAGAGGACACTAAACAGTCGAGATTTGATGGTAACATGAAATATTGGACCCCTATACGATACTTAGTTGGTGGTTTTGATTTTAATTTCGGTTAGCCGATGTTCAACGTTGGGAACACTTATAGAGGAATGACATCAAGTTCCAGCGGTTGGCAATCAACAACTAATTTTGGGTGTTTCAACAACTAGACAAGAAAGGATGATGTACTCCCTATGACATCTACCATCAAGGTGACATCCAATCTTGGAGATGTTAGTGGGTTTGATAATGAAAAGGGCATTCACTTCAATGTTGATCCAATTCGGGATCCCGATGTCGATGAATCAAAAATTGTATTATTTTTTGAACCAGAGCTGGTTCTAATTGAACTAGAAGATGAAGGTACAAAAGGTGAAGGTCTGAATGAAAATGCCGAAGAAGATCCATGATTCACTGCATACTCACCTTCAGTCCACATGCATGATATGGACCTATCAGCAGAAGAAGCATTAGAGTTTGCAGAACTACCACACAGAAGATCGGTCCATGCAAGTTCTTCGTTGGATTCAGGTGATTTAGAAGTAAGGAATGAGTTTTTCTCTAAAGATGGTTTTTCGCTGCAGTGATGCGATACAACATCAAAAACGAGGTAAACTTCCACGTTGTTAAGTCCCGATCTAACAAGTTCGAGGCAAAGTGTGTAATGCAAGACAGCATATGTGCTTGAAAAATCATGGCTTCTATTAAGAAGAAGACGAGGTTATAGACCATAAAAAAATATATCACTCTGCATACGTGTATTGCCGCGGGTACTGCATCAATACTATTTTTCATTATAATGATCGATGAATCGCTTATTTTAATGTATTCGTGTTGTTGTAGGTATTTCACGGGATCATTCAAAATTGGGAGTGGAATGTAGTCTAATTCTCATTTGTCTTTCCCCGCAAGTCAACAAGATGTAGATCATTGAGGTCTAAGGGTGCCACTGGAATCGATTGCCGGAACCTAAATAGTCACAACACTCTATCCGACTCGCACATCTCCAAGGTAGCGTACACTACCAATGGAACCTTCACGTGCCAGATGCTGAGATTGACTAAGAATTTCGACAGGATGCATTCTTAAATTATCAGATCAAAGTAAGGCGTCCATTCAAACTATATTAAAATAATAAAAATTTTAATTATCTATGTACTACTAATTTTTAAATGAACTACATTAATATTATATAATTCAAAATTAAAAAATATATATACATCCGCTTTCGATCGTTGGTCTAACAGAAGCCGCATATCTCAAAGCTCGTCAGGTTATCCCACGTAACTCGGCTCATGGTTCTACCTATTGAAATAATATGTTAACACAATAATTTAAATTTTAAATAATTTTATTATGGTAAATATATTAACTAATGAATTTTACCTTGTTACGAGTGGGAACGTATACGGGTAGCCAACTTGAGGACGTAAAAATGGCAGTCGGTACCGCGCCCACGATTGTAGTAGAAGCATCAACCACCAATTTTGATTTTATATGGTTCGGTTGCCCGACACATCTCCCGGTACAACGTCTCCAACACAACTGACCCTTAGTTGAGTTCACCTACTTCTCTAAAGTTGACGAGTTTTAGAAGCCACCTTAAATGGACGAGATTTCGTGACTTATCGGGTATTAGGAGACCTCCGATAATCATAAGGATGTACACCTAAGCTTCAAAAGTTACTGGCACAGGTCTCTCCAATCGGCTACGTGAACTGACCCAGTCACTATTGGCCCATCCATCGGTAACTCGAGATGTAATTGCACATCCTCTAAAGTGATAGTGCACTCGCTGCATAGAATGTAGAATGTGTGCGTCTCATGTTTCCACCTTTCCACCAACGCGCTAACAAGTGTGGAGTCCAATTTACACCTCCGACCAATAAGGGCCACGTGCAAAAATTCAGCTTCTCTTAAGTACAGTTCACTTACGGGTGATGAGGAGCAGGTAAATTACGAATATAAGTCTCCAAAATTCGATCTTTCGCCTATATATAAAAAATATTAAATATTAAATTAAAATATAACAATAAAATATTTAAATTAAATTACATTAAATATAATAAAAAAATTATCATTTACAATTGATCGATGATCGTGTCTGTGAAAGTTTTAATATTTATATAATGAATGATAGAGCCTAGAAACTAACTATCACCATGATTGAGGCAAGCGCACCTATCGAACAATAGTATAGCTTATTGGCAAGACCGGAATGTCGAACCCAAGGGAACCAAAAGTACTAGTACTGACTTTCTTTTTATTATCTAGCCTAAAATAAAGGGGATTGATGTTTATCTAACTAATTCCTAAGCTAAGGATGCCAAGACACATAGAATGAATTGGGAAAATACTTTTGAGAAAATCAATTGATTAAGACAATACCCGAGGAAGAATCCACCAAGACTTCACTTGTTATTTAACTCTGAACCAGACGATTTATTCACTTGACTTGATCTGTAGGATTCCCTAATTTATATTATTATCTCTTTCGAGACTAATAACGTCTAACCCTAGGTTGATTAATTGAAATTTCTTTCTAATTAAAACCCCTAGTGTTGCATTAACTTGATTTATGGACTCCCATATTAGGTTTGACCCTAATCCGGTAGATTTTCGTCATCCTATCTCTAGGAGTGTGATCAACTCCGCTTAATTATGCTAGATCTACTCTTAAACAGGGACTTTTGCTCCTCTAAATAAGCACATCAATACTTGAATCAATATCCTGGAATATTAAAGCAAGAATTAAGAGCACATAATTAAGAACAAATCAAGTATTTATAATACAGTTCAGAAAACAATAACAAGATCCGTCTTAGGTTTCATCCCCTTCAGGTATTTGAGGGGTTTAGTTCATGTTTATAAAAGAATACATCTCAGAAAAAATTAAATACCAAAACATAAAGAAAAACCCTAAAACCCCCTGAAGGAAATTGAAGGGAAAATCCTCAATCTTGAGCGTGATTCCTGCTTCTGAGATGGATCAACTGGCTTTCTTTGAGTAATTCCCTATATTCAACCCTCTCTGGCTTCGCTCCCCCTTTTAGGTCACACTTAGGGTGTTTATATAGACTTTGAAATGTCTTTCTTTTTCCTCTAAGTAACCTTTTCCGCCTAGAATTAAAACGGGTCACGGTAGGGACACACCCGTGTGGAACGCCCGTGTGAATCGAGCCCAGGGCTGTGTTCAAATCTGCTAAAGTGGCATGGCCGTGTAGTGAACTCCAGGCCGTTTTGATTTCTTACTTTTCTCATTCTCTTCCTCCTCCTATGCTCTCCTGAGTAAAAAGCATGAAATTAAAGGATTAGGAGCCTCAAATTCCATAATTCAAGGGGTAAATCATCAAAAGTATGCCAAATATGGGATTAAAATATGTATGTATTACGGTTTATCAAGTACCCCCACACTTAAGCATTTGCTTGTCCTCAAGCAAAATCCTCAACTCACAATTAAAATTCATTCTTCTCAACTTATAACTCCTATCAATAATATCCAAAATAATCCATAGGTAATCATACATTGAGAATTCAACTAAAAGAACATCAAAGTTTCAAACAATCCAAGTTGAGCATTTTATTCATGAAAACATAGGTATTCCTCATTATCTAAGTAATCACTTTTGATTCAAAATATCACAGAGTTAACATCTTCACTAAGGATTCACTCAAATCACTCGAAGTATTTAAGGGACAATAAATTAAGCACTCAATAGTCAACAAGAAAAGATATTACCATAGGCTTGCATGAAAATCAAATCTCTACCACTATAAATTGAAATGATACATCGATCAAAAGGTCTTTAAAAAAGGGGTTGTAACGTGGCTTGGTTAGGGGGCGTGGTCACAGACTGAAAGAGAAGGATAGAATCGAGATCGAATTGACAAATTACCTAACTAGAAAAATAGACTAATAATGAATAATTACATTAATAATACGAACTTCTTCTAAAATGTGAAATTTACTGTTTAAGCTCATAAAAACATAGAACTAATAATGGATATACTTTCAACTTTTTTTTAAAAACAAACATAATTAAGTACAATCATAAGAATTTAACAACTGAAATGGAAAATATAGTTAGGCAACTTCTCAAATCAAATCTCGATAAAAAGGTTAATACAATAGGAAAAATTCTTAATGAATCAAAAAGAGTAAGTCTTGGGTTAATATTAAGGGTAAATCAATAAATTGTTTATTAGGATCAAAGGGTTTCACTAGGGGTTAATTATGAAGGTAGGCCTTTTGGGAAGTAAGTGGGTTAAATCCTAGGTGCCTTTATCATCTCAGTATATCAAATCAAAAGTGTGGTCTTGACATGCATAATCGAAGCAAGTTCTAGAATAAAAAATCAATATTGACTCACTCAAAGCAACAATAAAAGTGAACAAGAAAAGAAAATGCTCTCAAAGGCTCAAGATCTTACAGAATTTATGGTTTTTGATGTCAACCCTATGAACTTCAAATTTCAAGATAATACCTAAAATTGGGAAAACAACCTAACATTTTTTTTTAATTTTCAAAAATCAACTTATCATTGATTCTCTAAAGCCTTCAAGTTTAAACAATCAATGCACAACTGCCTATGTTTTAATTCAAGACATATCAATAAAAATCATAAATCAATCAGAATTTGTTCTAATAGTGATATGAGAAAGTGACTTGAGAAAAAGACAAAATTCAGGGATTTGAGAATAATGCAAAAAGTTAGGAACTTTTAAAATTCACCCCCCACACTTAAGATGTACATTGCCCTCAATGTACAAAGATATTTGTTCTAGAAATTAATAGCATGATATCATAAGAAAGAGGGAGAAGTGAAACTTCCTAAATTTTGGATGGATTCCTTGAGTTGGAAGTGTGGAAACTTGATTCGAAGGTGTAAGATAAGTTGAAGGAGGCATGGTAGATTTTCCTCATTAGAGTTGGGTATTCCAGAGTGCTATTTTAGGCTTTTTAACTGCAATAAAATTAGTGGATTCTTTAAAATGTAAGGATTACTCAAATTTTGCCAAAAGATGTAAATTTAATAGTAATTATGGAACCTAAAAATAACTAAAATAAACATGAGTCAAAAATTAAAATAAAATGAAAATTAGTATTTTAAAATTTAACAGAAAATAACATAAAGATAAAAGAAAAAGGACTTAAAAGTCATCATCGCCAGATGGCTCACGAGGTGGGGGCGACGATGAAATTTGAAGGTGCTGACATATCTGGTGGAGGGTGGCATCGATGTGATCGAAGCACTGGAAGCATTGCTACTCGAATCGTGTTAGGCGCTCAGATATGTCTGAAAGAGAAGCTACCGCATGAACTAGGCGATGGCTCGGTGGTGGCTCCTCGTGTAGGGGGACATCGTCAGTAATGTCCTCAGGATCCTCCTCCTCGGTGGCATAGGCTAGACGGTATTGGAAGGATCGGTCCCAAGGCGATGCTTGATCATCCTCATGTTTATCATGATCAAGATGCCCTATGGAGACATCTGGCCTATCAAGGTGAGAGAGGATGATTGTGTCGTAGTGTTGAGGAGACCAAAGTGTCTTGCTAGGCGTGTCACATAAGGTCCCACAAAAATGACCCCCTTACGATGCCGCTCCGTCTGATGTTGGATGGCAAGAGCGATGAAGTAGGCAAGGTCGAACACGCGGTCGTGCGCCATGCTCCACAGAAAATAGGTGTCATGGGTATTAATGACGTTGGTGCTCTCGCGCCTTCCTGTCAATATATGTGTGAAGAGGGCACGGAGGTACCTCAATGATGGGGGAAGAGCAGTCGCCTTAGAGCGACTAGGATCGTATGTTGCTAAACCTGGAACCAAGGCCTACCAACATTTGGAAGGTGAATAGTGGATATGGCGGCAAAGAGTGTCGAGTTCATTCTCCTCCATGTACTCTTCTGTGTAGAGTCCCAGAGCGACTCCAAATTCAGGGACACTCATTTCGCGAACCAAACCTCCTAGGCAGAACTGTATGGTGCCTGGGTCATCGTGGTTCGTCATTACCACCTGCAAATGAAAAGTAGAGCAAAGCTCTAATGTTAGTTCGAGGTATTTGGGCTTGATAATACTGAAGAACTGCTCCTAAGGTCGGTGGACAGTATGGCCCGAACGGCATCAGCAAGTTGTACTTGCTCCAGGGCGGCCCAGTTGACGCATCTGCCTGCACTGATAGGTCGTGCTCATAAAATCTAAAAAATTTCCTCTTGAGGTCCTAGAGGAAACTGTAAGAATAGGTGTCGCATTTCGGCAGATGCCCTTGCCGATGATGAACCGGGCCCCTTTCGTTTCTTCGAAGCAGGGACTGCAATTTTCTTGCTGCGGAAAGAAGACATTATGTTCTTGCAAAATAGAGTAAAGAACACCATCCCATATGTTGTCATAATGATAGTACCTATAAGTCCAAGATTACAATCTCATGATATTAACAATGAAAATTTTTCCTAAATATTTTCTTAATACTAGAAGTTCAAGGAATTCAAAAATTAGAGTTAAATTATCCATAACACTCAAGTAAACATCAGTATTGAAAATAATTATCAAGAATGAATACTAAAAATTTAAAGGAATAAATTTAAGATCTAAAAAACAAGCATGGAATAAATAGGATTAAGCAATAAAGTAGAGAGTGAAAGGGATAGAGTGGACCAACGGAGGCGTGGAGATGGTGCACGATCATGTAGGGATAACGTACGGGCGTGTACTGCGGCAAGGTGGCCGTGGGGACGAAGAAGGAGAGGGAAGGAGAAAGGAGAAGAGAGTGGGTGTCGACGGTGGTGGCTGGACTGAGTAGGGGAGAGGAAAAAACGGCTAGGGTTTTGGGGAGAGTGATTTGGGGAGAAGATGAATAGTGGGTTGGTTTAAATAAGAAACAGGGGCACACAGGGGTGGCGTACACCCGTGTGATCGTTTTTAGCCCTTGTGTTTTGAAAATTAGGGTTTTAGCGCACCTGGTAGGTCATGCTCGTGTGCTGTGGGCGTGTTGTCCCACACGGCCGTGCCGAGCTTCGTTTGCTTCTCTCACGCCCGTGTTATAGGTCCCATGCACGTGTTATTTTGACAGGTTTGGCCACGGTTTCAAGGCACGGGCGTGTCATTCTTGCCCATGCCCATGGTAATCAATCAGTGTTAAGCACGGCCTATAGGCATGGGCGTGTTGCTCGTCCGCGTAAATGTCTCAGTTTAGACCCCGACTGCCTCGTACAACCGTTGATCATTTACCTTGAATGTGTCGTAAGTAGGATGAGTTACATCGATTGTGCCATAGGGAAAAATGGTTTTGATTACGAATGGACCTGACCATCTAGATTTCAGCTTTCCAGGGAATAATTTGAGCCTTGAATTATAAAGTAGAACGAGATCTCCAACTTCAAATTGTTTAGGTCGCTTTAGACGAGCATCGTGGCATCGCTTTGTTACTTTTTTGTATAATCGTGAGTTCTCGTAGGCATTTGCTCGCCACTCATCAAGCTCGTTCAACTGCATCAATCTTTTTTCTCCTGCAAGTTTAAGATCATAGTTTAAGAATTTTATAGCCCAAAATGTTTTGTGCTCGAGTTCAACCGGTAAATGACAACTCTTCCCGTAAACAAGTTTATATGGGGATATTCCTATGGGAGTTTTAAAGGCGGTTCTATAGGCCCATAAAGCATCGTCTACCTTAATGCCCAACCTTTCCTGTTTGATTCTACGGTTTTCTCTAGAATACGTTTAAGTTCTCTATTGGATACTTCAACTTGTCTACTGGTTTGAGGGTGGTAAGGAGTAGCTGTTCTGTGGTGTACTCCATATTTCTTTAAGATTTTCTCGAATTGGGTGTTACAGAAATGAGTACCCCTATCACTAATAATTGCTCTAGGTGTTCCAAATCGAGAGAAGAGTTTCTTAAGAAATCTCACTACCACTCTCGCATCATTAATGGGTAAAGCTTGAGCTTCCACCCATTTCGACATGTAATCAACCACTACGAGGATGTATTTATTCCCAAATGAGCTAGGGAATGGACCCATAAAATCGATACCCTATACATCAAATATTTCACATGATAGCATATATGTTTGAGTCATTTCATCGCGTTTAAAGATATTACTTGTTCTCTGACATCTATCACATGAATTAACATACCTGTTAGCGTCTTTCAACAGAGTGGGCCAATAGAAACCTGATTCGAGTGTTTTATATGCTGTTCTACTCCCACTGTAATGTCCTCATGTTGGTCCTAAATGGCAATGTTCTAGGATTTTGCTTGCTTCTTCCTTTGTAACACACATCCGAATTACTTGATCTGCACATATACGAAAAAGAAAAGGGTCCTCCTAAAATAGTTTTTCACATTAGTAAAGAATCATTTTTTTGATGATGTGTCAACCCTTTTGGTAGGATGTTAGCAGCCATGTAATTCGCAATATCTGCGAACCAAGGTACCTCAGAGTTGGATATAGCCAAGAGTTGTTCTTTGAGAAACGAGTCATTTATCCCGCTCTCATCAAGTTCTTTAAGATGGGGATTTTCGAGTCTAGAAAGATGGTTTGCCGCAAGATTTTCAACTCCTTTCTTATCCTGAATTTCCAAATCAAATTCTTGTAAGAGTAAAATTCATCTTATGAGTTGAGGTTTTGCATCAGATTTAGTTAAAAGATAACGAAGAGCTGAATGGTTAGTGTAAACGATAATTTTAGATAATATCAAATATTGTCTAAATTTATCAAATGCAAAAACCACAGCTAGTAACTCTTTTTCTGTAGTGGTGTAATTTTCTTGTGCGGCCGTCAATGTCTTGCTAGCGTAATAAATTTGTTGAAAATGCTTGTTTCTTCACTGTCCCAAGACTGCACCTACTGCAAAATCACTCGCATCACACATTAGTTTAAAGGGTAAATTCCAATCAAGTGCAATTATAATTGGGGCATTTATTAATTTAGTTTTGAGGGTATTAAATATGTCTAAACATTTCTGATCAAAATTGAAAGGCACATCTTTTTCTAGTAATTTAGTTAGAGGCTTAGCTATTTTAGAAAAATCCTTAATAAATCTTCTATAAAATCCAGCATGTCCTAAAAAGCTTCTAATAGCCTTAACTGAACTAGGGAGAGGTATTTTTTCTATGGTTTCAATTTTTGCTTTATCAACCTCAATCCTTTTACTAGAAATTTTGTGACCTAACACAATCCCTTCTCGAACCATGAAGTGACATTTTTCCCAATTAGGCACAAGGTTCGTTTCCTCACATCTCATTAAAACCCGTTTTAAATTTTTAAGGCAAAGGTGGAACAAATTACCGAATACCGAAAAGTCGTCCATAAATACCTCCATAATATCTTCCACAAGTTTATCAAAGATGGCTAGCATGCAGCGCTGAAAAGTAGCAGGAGCATTACATAATCCAAAAGGCATTTTACGATAAGCAAACATACCATATGGACATGTAAATGTTGTCTTTTCTTTATCCTCAGGAGCTATTGGGATTTGGAAGTAGCCAGAGAGTCCGTCTAGGAAGCAGTAGTACATATGCCCCGATAATTTTTCTAACATTTGATCAATGAAGGGTAAAGGAAAGTGATCTTTTCTTGTGGCATCGTTCAACTTTCTATAGTCGATGCAAACTCTCTAACTTGTGACTATTCTTGTTGGAATCAATTCATTCTTCTCGTTGGCTATAACAGTCATGCCTCCTTTCTTGGGAACAACCTGCACAGGACTTACCCAAGAACTATCAGAAATAGGATAAATAATTCTGGCATCTAGAAGTTTAATTACCTCGGTTTTGACAACTTCCTTCATATTGGGATTTAATCGTCTTTGCTGTTGGTTTATATTCATCTTCCATTAAAATTTTGTGGGTGCAAAACGATGGGCTTATCCCTTTAATGTCAGAAATCTTCCAAGCTATGGCTCTTTTATTCTCCTTTAGTACCTGTAGTAATACATCTTTCTCATTGGGTTCCAAGTCTGAAGAAATAATTACTGGTAGTATAGAATTGTCTCCGAGGAATACATACTCTAAGTGCTTTGGTAACTGTTTCAATTCCAGTTTAGGAGGTTCTTCAATAGAGGGTTTTTATTTAGTTTCATCATTTACTCCAATGCCCTCATAATTCTTCTGTCTTGGGAAATAACTATTATAATTTATCTTTGTGATATCGTCACTTATCTCCTCACCTTGGACAAGACACAGTTCCAACGTGTCTTTATGTATGATTTCCTGAAAAGAATATTGAATAGAATAATCAATAGTATCAATAAAATAACAGGAATCATCTTGCTCCTTAGAGTATCGCATAACATCATAAATTTTAAAAATAATCTCCTCTTCACCTACCCTAAGCACAAGTTTACCATCACCTACATCAATAACAGCCCTAGCAGTAGCTAAAAAGGGGCGTCCTAGAATTAAAGGTACCTTAACGTCCTTATCCATGTCAAGCACAACAAAGTCAACAGGAAATATGAATTTATCAACTTTTACCAAATCATTTTCAATGATTCCCCTAGGATATTTAACAGATCTATCAGCTAATTGGATACTCATCTTAGTGGATTTTGGTTCCCCAAGACCAAGCTGCTTGAACATTTTATAAGGCATTAAATTAATACTGGCGTCTAAGTGAGCTAATGCTTTCTCAATATTTAAACTACCAATTAAACAGGGAATAGTGAAACTTCCTGGATCTTTCAATTTGGTTGGTAGCTTATTTTGAAAAATAGTTGAGCATTCCTCGTTAAGTTCCACTGTTGATAGCTATTCAAGATTCCTTTTATTTGTTAAAAGCTCTTTTAAGAATTTTGCGTACGTAGGCATCTGCGAAATAGCTTCAACAAAAGGTAGTTTAATATGTAATTGTTTAAAAAGTTCAAGAAATTTACCGAATTAAGCGTCCATGCGGTCTTTCTTCAACTTTGCTGGATATTGGATCGGTGGGTTATACTCTTTAAGTACTGGCGTTACATTTTCATTTACTTCCTCACCTTTTTCCTTATTAATTTCTTGCGGCATCTTCTTTTCAGCTTCAACCAACTCCTTTCCACTCCTTAGTGTAACTGCCTTCACATTCTCTTTTGGATTAGTGTTACTAGGTAAATTACCTGGTTGCCTTTCGGAAACTAACTTGACTAGTTGTCCAATTTGATTCTCAATCCTTTGAATCAATTCTTGCTGGGTTTTCAACGTCATTTCGGTATTCTGGAAACGAGTCTCTGATACAGTGATAAATTTTGTGAGTATCTCCTCGAGGTTTGACTTCTTCTCTTAGGGTAGGGTTGTTGTTGAAAACCTGGAGGTGGTTGTTGTCTTTGATTTCCTTGACCATCCTATGAGAAATTGGGGTGGATCCTCCAACCTGGATTGTAAGTATTACTATAAAGGTTATTTTGAGGTCTAGAATTATTACTCATACAGTGAACTTGCTCATTTTCAGCGCTCGGGTTGTAAGGTGGATATTCTGTATTGCTCATCCCTCCTCCATTTGTATCGCACTACATAACTAGATGTACCTGCGAAGAACCATATAGACCATTAATCTTTTTATTCAAAAGCTCTACCTGGTTTGATAGCATAGTAACTGCGTCGAGGTTGAAAACACTGGCAGCTTTTGTCGGCTTTGTCCTCATGACTTGCCACTGATAGTTATTCAGTGACATCTCTTCAATAAATTCATAAGCCGCTTCAGGGGTCTTGTTATTCAGGGTTCCATCAGCGGCTAAATCAATTAACTGCTTGGTTGAGGGGTTCACATCGTTGTAAAATATTTGAACCTGTAACTACAAGGGTAACCCATGGTGAGGGCACCTCCTTAGTAGATCTTTGTATCTCTCCCATGCATTGTAAAGTGTCTCTAAATCCATCTGCACAAAAGAAGAGATATCATTCCTCAACTTAGTCATTTTAGCCGGCGGAAAATATTTTAACAAAATTTTTTCGGTCATTTATTCCCATGTAGTGATTGATCCTCGTGGTAACGAGTTCAACCACTGTTTAGCTTTGTTCCTCAACGAAAGGGGAAACAACTGAAGACGAATGGCATCATCAGAAACGCCATTAATTTTGAAAGTATCGCATAACTCAAGAAAATTTGCCAAGTGATTGTTTGGACCCTCATCCTGCAAACCATTGAACTGAAAAAATTGTTGGATCATCTGTATAGTGTTAGGTTTCAGTTCAAAATTATTTGCAGCTATAACAGGTCTAACAATACTTGATTCAGTTCTTGTTAAATTAGGTTTAGCATAATCATACATAGTATGAGGAGCGGGATTTTGATTAACCAGGTTTGCGGCAACCACAGGAGGTAGTGGATTGTTATCAGCCATCTCTTCGGTAGTGTTTGTATCATCCTCTTGCTCTTCTTCTATGTATTGAAGGTTTCGCCTTATTTCACTGCGGTTTCTATGAACTGTACTTTCAATTTCACTGTCAAAAAGCAATGGTACTGACGGGTTCCTTCTAGTCATAAACTAAAAGTTCCTGTCAGAAGCAAAGAATAGGAAAAGTTAGTAAACTTGAAACAAAAATTAATTGCAAATAAAAATAAGAATGGCTGAAGTAATAAAAATTGAGCGTTCCTAATCTTTCAGTTCCCCGGCAATGGCGCCAAAAACTTGATCGTGTCTATGAAAGTTTTAATATTTATATAATGAATTATCGAGCCTAGAAACTAACTAACACCACGATTGAGGCAAGCGCACCTATCGAACAGTAGTATAGCTTAGTGGCAAGACCGGAATGTCGAACCCAAGGGAACCAAAAGTACTAGTACTGACTTTCTTTTTATTATCTAGCCTAAAATAAAGGGGATTGATGTTTATCTAACTAATTCCTAAGCTAAAGATGCCAAGACACACAGAATGAATTTGGAAAATACTTTTGAGAAAATCAATTGATTAAGACAATACCCGAGGAAGAATCCACCTAGACTTTACTTGTTATTTAACTCTGAACCAGACGCTTTATTCACTTGACTTGATCCGTAGGATTCCCTAATTTATATTATTATTTCTTTCGAGACTAATAACGTCTAACCCTAGGTTGATTAATTGAAATCTCTTTCTAATTAAAACCCCTAGTATTGCATTAACTCGATTTATGGACTCCCATATTAGGTTTGACCCTAATCCGGCAGATTTTCGTCGTCCTATCTCTAGGAGTGCGATCAACTCTGCTTAATTATGCTAGATCTACTCTTAAACAGAGACTTTTCCTCCTCTGAATAAGCACATCAATACTTGAATCAATATCCTGGAATATTAAAACAAGAATTAAGAACACATAATTAAGAACAAATCAAGTATTTATCATACAGTTCAGAAAACAATAACAAGATCCATCTTAGGTTTCATCCCCCTCAGGTATTTGAGGGTTTAGTTCATGTTTATAAAAAAATACATCTCTGAAAAAATTAAATAACAAAACATAAAGAAAAACCCTAAAACCCCCTGAAGGAAATTGAAGGGAAAATCCTCAATCTTGAGCTTGATTCCGGCTTCTGAGATGGATCAACTGGCTTTCTTCGAGTAATTCCCTATATTCAGCCCTCTCTGGCTTCGCTCCCCCTTTTAGGTCACACTTAGGGTGTTTATATAGACTTCGAAATGTCTTTCTTTGCCTCTAAGTAACCTTTTCCGCGTAGAATTAAAACGGATCACGGTAGGGACACGCCCCTGTGGAACGCCCGTGTGAATAGAGCCCAGGGCTGTGTTCAAGTCTGCTAAAGTGGCACGGCTGTATTGATTTTTTACTTTGGCCCATTTTCTCCGTTTTTGTCCCGTTTCTCGTTCTTTTCCTCCTCTTATGCTCTCCTGAGTAAAAAGCATGAAATTAAAGGATTAAGAGCATCAAATTCCATAATTCAAGGGATAAATCATCCAAAAGTATGCCAAGTGTGGGATTAAAATATGTATATATTACGGTTTATCAATCAACGAAAATGTGCTACTCATCCAAATGGATTAGAGATGGTGTCATTGTTAAATTCATAAAGCACAAAATAAATTGTAAAATAGTTTACGAGAAACTTAAGACCATTTCTTTAAATAAAATTGAGTTGGGAGAGAAATAAATTTTTAGTAAGAAATTATGAGGGAATTGAGAGAAATTTAAGAGAGATTAATGTGAGAGAGAGTTGAGATTGAATTGAATAGAAAAATAAAATTATTGTGGGGGGGCCGGGGGAGGGGTTATATAGAAATGAAAAATATGACCATTGAGGAAAAGAGCCATCGGGTTGTTGACCATTGAGCGTTTCCACGTGGACGGATTTTTCTATGTCACCTTAAAACGCTATCAGATGGAAGCGTTTTTGTAAAATCGATCTAATCCCGTCATTTTTTGAGAAAATAGTTTAAACACTTTTTTTTTTTAATTTCCAACATTCTTTTGGCAATTTAGACCAAATTTATTTATTTTTTTGATAAATAAAATAGAAAATTACATAGAACTATTCATAAATGAGTAATCAAAGAGTATTTTTTTTTTCTTTCAAGATCTCTTTAATCTCCTAGAAAGTTTGCTAAAATATGTGCTATCAAAATTTATTATACATTATTTTCACCCACCACAGTGTTGTTAGAATTCATTCTTTTAAATTTGTCAAAATCATGGATGTTACGATAAGTTGACACATCCATCCTTAACGTCGAACGTTTTCAAGGAAATCATCTTGAAATTAAAACCCGTGTAATCTTTTAGTAATTACATTAAACCTTTACAGCATGTTTGGTTGGGTGTAATGGCTATGCCATTACACCTCTATTCCGTGGGCCCACCTAATGCTTTTGTTTGGTTCACCGTTTCTTCATTCGGCTGCATTACTTATTACGTTTCTATTCCCTCAAAGGCGTAATAGGGATTCAGTGCTGAAAGCTCTGAATAGCCATTCCTTCCATCACCGAATAGAAATGAAGAAATTTTTTCCCAAAATCTCCTTCAGACTTTCTCCTTCGCCAAGAACAAGCCAAGTAACCAACGAGAAAAGTCTAGCAACAAATATGGATAGCAGCAACTACATGAAAGAAATCTAATGGAGCCGCAAGGCATAGCTGCCATGCCCTATCTGTTGGAACCCTTCACGATCAGAGACTATTTGCTAAAATCAAAGCTACGTGAAAGTTCTATTTTTCGCCTTCTTCACGTTTTACAGGTTTGTTCATTTTTTTGGCTCTCTCTCTTTTCTTTCTTCTGGTTTTTCGATTCCAACAGTGGGTTGTTTATGATTTTCCTATCATTTCTGGAATACCCATTTGATATATTCTCTTTAATCCCATGGTTTGATGGATTAACTAATTCGATTTCTCTTTGTCAACTTGGAAATTTGGTTGTTTTGTAGCGATTACTGGGGACTGGGCAATTTATTAGTCAATTTCAATCCTTTTAATTTTTAAGCATTTGTTATAGTTATTTTAGAAGATTGTATAACCATGGTAATCCTAGCTCTAAACAAATGAAAAAGCTCATAAGTAATGCCGGTAATATAAAATAAGACCCTTATTCTAGTTTCTGGCAATGCTTCTCTACCAATTGGTTTGTGTTGGGATTTGATTTTATAATTTGCTTAATAGTTAATACGTTAAAGTCAAGTATGAAGTGTTGATTATTTAGAATACATTGTATATATGTTTTTCTACTCTAATTTCCACATAAGAATGGGCTAATTTTTCTTTAATTTTCAGTCTGAAAGTTGTTTGTTCCTGGTCCTCCTCTTACATTCGACGTTATGGAAGAGTTCAAGAGCAATTAGCTGGGAGATTCATGCAGCAACTAGGTAGCTATTTTTATTTTTATTTTTATTTTTATCTATCATAGCGAGGTTTCTTCATTTAAACATTATATCAGGAGTAGCCATTCGTTTCCTTTGCAGGAGCCGGTTTGGAAGTATTGCAGTCCCACCATATCATTCACAGAGACCTGAAGCCAGAGGTATGGAAAGCATTATCTTTATCATCGTTATTGTACCTTGCCATTTTGCATTTGTAACCTTACATTATAAGTTTTCTGGGATGCACCTTGATTTTGCAAGCAAGAGCTTTTATCGTTTTGTGATCGCATGGCACTATTTCTCTCTTGTTGTACCGCCTACATTGCAGTTGGCCATTCCTGTCCTCTTGGGTTTTAGGCTGATTGGATGGATTTAATGATTTTTTTGATAGTTTGGTGAATTATGTGGTGGCCTATCCTGTTTTAATGCTAATTTAGCTGATGACTCATTGGTTTTTGCATCTATATTCAAATTTCAATTAGTCATTTGTTACTCAATTTCAAATATCAAAGTTTAATGTTAGAGAAGGGTTTATCATAATGAAGTGAGACAAGTGAAGAGAGCCTGCCAGCAGTTGCAAGGATGTTCAGTAGCAAAGCTAAAGGTGATATGCTTTCTTTCTTATTTTAAATTTTGGATTTGTAGTTAATCTTGTCCAATGTGCTTTGCTATCGTTGGCTATGTTCATCCTTAGTATCTGCAGATAAAATGAGAAATTGAATTTTTGTTTCATTTGATCCAGCAACTTTGGAATTAAGAAAAAAAAATGCGTTGCCACTGTTTTCCAAAGATGACATGGTTTCTTTTTGGCATTTACAATTAATTGGAATTAAAATTGCTAGAATGTAGAAGATTGAAAATATGAAATGTGTCCATCTTCTTGTCTGGAAGAAGGAAAGGAAATAATTTCATAAAACTAAGTATTACAATGATTGCAAATGTGGTAGTCGATTTTTTGTTTTATTTTGCATAAGTAGCGACGGATTGTTATCACTAGAACTGAAATTCTTCAGCAGTGCCACCCTGTAGTGTTCTTAACTGCTAGATTTAGTTACTTATCTGTAAAAATACATCTGTAAAAAGAATGATCCTGTTGAAAAATCTGTAAATGAGTTTCAGTGGTGGCCAAATCTCTGAAATACAATAGAAATTTCCTAGGTCATATTGGTTTCATCGCACACAGCTCATAGCTCAATATATATGCAGATGTCCTTCTCTTAGTTAAATGGATTGATGTATCAGATGCATCCCCTCCATTAACAGTACATTGGCATGTAGACTTACAACTGTTCCATAGTTTCTTGCTTAATAACTTTATTACTGTGATGTTGGTTTGTGATTGGCAGGAATTGAGTGGAGTCTTGACAATGATGCATCAAATGCTGCAGTCCTGGTTGCTAGCGAGGCACATGCTATTTCTTTGGCAATTGAAGGTTTGATGGGTGTTGTCTTTACTTAGACATAAAAAAATAAAATACATATGTAATAAATATTGTACATACATTTGTAATACATGTATGCATTTACTTATTATTTAAGTAAATATTTAATGTATTTATTATTATTAAATTGATATTATGTGATGAATAAATTAAATTAAGACAAATGTATGGTGCATATGGTGACATGTGTGATACTAATATAGATACATTTGTAAAATGCATGTATATTTACTTATTATATAAGTATATTATTAAATTATATATTATTATTAAGTAAAAGATATTCATATAATAAATAGATTAAAGAAAAACAAGTGTGATAATATAAATGGATACAAACGTTAAAAGAATATTTGTTATTAAATAGATTTTTATAATAGATATCTATTAAGTTATTATATTTTATATATATATATATATTGGTTTAATGAAATAAAGAAAGAAAAGAGTAGAAATAGAAAGCCAAACGAAATAGAGAGCAAGGGAGGAAAAGAAAGAAAAAGAGAAAAGAAAGAAAAAAAGGGAAAATTAAAAGTTTGAAGTTTGGAAGTTTTATAGGTAAGTCAATTTAGCCCTTTTTACTTAATTTTGATGTCTTAGAAGCCTTGGAATAAGGTTTTGATGAAGTTAAGTTGATATTTTGAAAGATAGTTAATTATTAGACATTGTTCATGTTGAATAAAATGATAAATTAAGGGTTAAATTGATAGAAATTCAAGTTAAGAATGAAATAAGGATTGAATTGTAAAGTAATTCATAAGTTTTGAATAGTATGGACTAAATTGAAATAATTTTGAAATTATGGTTTAATGCTAAAATTAGAAAGTTGAATTTAGTTTAAAGTGGAAATTGGATAGAAATATTAAGTTAACTGTGAAGAATAAAAGTTAGTCTCGGTTTAGGGACTAAGTTGGAATTAAGGCAAAAGTTGGATAGAAATTGAAATATTCAATATGAAAATTGAAAGGTAGTGTATTTTGATAGTATATATATTTTTATAGTATTATATATTTTGATTTTTTAATTCATATAATAATAATTATATTAAGCATGTTATTAAATTATATTTAATAATAATTATGTTAAAATATAATTAAATTATTTATTATTTTTATTAAATTATTTTTAATAATAATCTTATTAAAATTTAATAACAATAACAGTAATATCTACCTATAAAAAATTCTACTAAGAATATTTTGGTCATTTTAGTTCTTTTCCTTATGCTATTATAACATCATTCCATTCAACCAAACACAAGAATTCTATTACAGCTCTATTCCATTCCATTTAACCAAACAGTTGAATTACTTATTACAGCTCTATTCCATTACACCTCTATTCAATTACAGCTCTATTCCATTTCAGCGAACCAAACGTGGCCTTAGACTTCAACCCTAAATACACCTTTAGACTTCAATCCTAAATACAAAATACTGTTAATCCCCTCCTTGAATTGTTAGAGACGACAGGACGACTGTGCACATTTAAAAGAACCTGTAAGTGTCAAATTAATGCTTTTCATAAGAAAATACTTTTCCGATCACTAAATTGATAAAATTGAAACTGTAAGAAGAATCTTGAATTAAAAAAATAATGTAGTATTTATTTTGTAAAATTAAGATGCAACATAAAAACAAAATGGAAGGGACAGAAGTTGTCATTTTCTTTTTCAAAAGATAATGAAGAAGGACCACTCCAATAAAAACAACTACATTTAAGGAAATAGCTTTCATGGCTTTTCATGATCGGCCGCTGCCAGCACATTTAGACACTATTACTTGAAAATATAAATAAAAACTTCAAATGGAAGAAGCAGGAATCAACATTTCTTTTTCCTTTTTTCACCACAAGGGATTAAAAGAAGAAAAGAAAAAGTGACTTATTTTTTACAAAGCAAAAGAGGAAGAGAGAAAAAAAAAAAAAAAAAAAACTAAAGAGGCACATAATTTAAATATTATTATAAAATATTTATATTTTAAGAAGAAAATATATTTATCCAGCCCAATTGGTTTACTCTTGGTGGTGGGGCCCATCGCCGAGGCACGTGTCTCGATCTTATCAACGTTTGATGAAATTTGAAATTTTCCCAATGGCTTGGCTTCCCATCATCATCATCTTCTACTCAAATCTTCTCGAGCTTCTCTGCTTTGACAAGGGGATTAGCGCGTGCGATCTCCTCTCTGCCGACCTTCTTGAAATCGAACGTACACCCGTGATTCTCAGGGTACCTGTGGGACCCGCAATACGTAACACCGCACTTGCATCTGAATCCGGTCAACCGTACCCGCTTCCTGCAAACCATGCACCGATTCGGTTGTTGCTGCGATCGTTGTTCGGCCGCCGGTGCAATCTCCGGAACCGCCGATTCTCTGTTTACTTCAGGGAGAGCCAAAAGAGGAACCTGAGAAATGGAATCGACGACCGTTGATGAAGACGAAGGGGAAGAGGAAAGAGCGGATTTGATCGAAGAAGCTTCCTGTTCCTTGAGACAGAGATCTCTGTAACATTTGGAGCAAAGGTTCATCGTCGCCGAACTTCCGAAAAAGCCACAGTTATTGACGCAAAGATGATGGCCTTCTGGCGCTTGGCATCTATGCTCCTCTGCCATTCTTTTTTCTCTCGATCTGTTAAATTTTAATTTTCTTAAGGATCAGATCTACAATCTAAAATTCAAATCATAAAAAAGAAAAGAAAAGAATCAAACTAGAGGAACAGCGAAATGCAAAATAAAAGGGTGAGAAAGAGAAGTACCTTGACAGGAAAAGGTGAAAGAAAATAAATAAGAAGCAGAAAGGGAGAATAGGAACAAAGGAAAGGATTATCAGAAAGAAAGATCAGAGGAAAGAATATTGGAATGGATGGAGGATAAAGGAAAAAAGAGGAACCAACAACGAAGAAGAGACAAAAAATAAAAAAGAGTAATAATTTTAAATGTTTTTTTTCTTTATTTTCTAATTGAATTTTTTCAAAATAAAATAATATAGGAATATCTGAAAAGACAGGCTGGCAGTAAAACGCTAAATTTGGAAAAGTCCAGGCCAACACCTTTTGGTTATCTTAATTGCCTGCAAATCAAAAATCGCCACGAAAATTCATGCACAAAGGGTAAAAAAAAAAAAAAATTTTGTTATAAAATTAACCTAAAAAATTTAATTAATTATATAAATGACCTTTTTTTTATTAAACACGTAAATGACTTAAAATCTACGATTAAAAGTTGGTGAAGTCATAGATTTTGGCGTCACCAACATGTCACGTTAGCAATTGGGATAAAAAATTAATTTTTTGGTGGAGCCATGTAGAATGATGTCACCTGTATAAATATTAAAGAAATACTATAATTTCTGAAAAAATAGAAGGATTTTAAAAAAAAAATCCCATTTTCTGGTGGAGCAAATAAATTGGCGCCACCCGTTTTCAATGTTTTAAGTTTTCTAAAATTTTAAATATATTAAAAAATGTTAAGTATAATTAATTTTAAAATTTTAATATAATATACTTAATATATATTTTTAATAGATAAAGACAAAAAAGATTTTCTTAATATATTTAAAATTTTTAAAAACTTAAAAATATTAAATACATTAAAAAATGTTAAGTATAACCAATTTTAAAATTTTAATATATTTAATATATTTTAAAAAATTAAATATATTAAAAAATATTAAGTATAACCAATTTTAAAATTTTAATATATATTCAATATAATTTTTTAAAATATATTTTAAAATTTTAATATATTTAATATATTTTTTAATAGGTAAAGAGAAAAGAAAATTTCTAATATATTTAAAATTTTAAAAATTTAAAAAATTTTATATTTTAAATATGTTAAAGAAAATGTTGAGTATAACTAGAGCTGAGCATGGGCTGGGCCACCCGACCCGGCCCGAAGGCCAGCTCGAAAATTGGGAGGGTTCGGGTAAAAATATAGGCCCGAAAAATGGGCTTGGACAGAAAATGAGGCCCATTTAAAAAATGGGCTGGGCCTCGGATAAGAGTTTCTTGGCTCGGGCTCTGCCCAGCCCGGCCCGAAATATATATTAAATAATGTATTTTTTAATCCTTTTTTAATTTTAACTTTACCTTCCATTTGCCTGACTTTATTTACCTTTGTTCGTAGTTCCTCTTCCTTCCCATTGTTCCCATTTCCAAAATCCCTAAGTCCGGCACTTTAGCTCCTACGTTACCAGCCCTCTGCAGCTCAACTCCGATCCAGCAGTCTCCACCTCCCGAACACCCATTCACCTCCACTCTTCACCTCAAGTTCAGCTCAGCTCATTTCTCTACCCACGGGTATAACAACACAGTAAGTTGTAAGCCTCTTCTTCTTCTTCTTCTTCTTCTTCTTCTTCTTTTAACTTTATCACTTAATGAAAAGAGTATGGACTTGCTCAACTTCTTGCCCACGGTAATAAAGCCTGTTCTTTTGAAGCTGGTAGTCCAAAATAAAGCCCTGAGGCCAGGAGAAATATTTTCTTTTAATCCGCATTTGGCAATTTCTGTCTTACATATGTTTATTAGATATGTGAAATTTTAATAATTCGTTTAAATGATATGCTCTTCTTTCAAGAAATTTTTGTCTAATTTGTAAGTCTTTTATAAGTTCTTTATAAGGTTTTAAGGTCATAATTCCCAAAATAATTGTCTAAAACAACTTAATAAATTATATTGCTTTTCTTGTTCTTTTAGGTTTTCTTCCTTTATTGTTTCATTTAATGTTTCATCATTTCTGATTTTCCATTGTTCTTCTGTTATTTTGTATCTTTCTTCACAAATTAACTAATCGTATAAGTTTTTTCTTTCTCTCTTAAAGTCTATTGTTTTTAAAATGTTGGTTATTTCCTTTATTGCTTCTGTATCTTTCATTTTATTAAGTTTTTTATTTTTTCTATTTGATTATCTAATGTTTCAACTATTTATGTTTCTTTCCTATCTCGTTTTAAGTCTTCTAATCTTGGTGATGGTTGTATTTGTATAGGTTTTTGTTCTTGATAAATTTTTATGAGTTTTTGGCTTGAACTTGGTTCGATGGTTTCTAATTTTAATGTTTTTCTTTGTAATGTTCTAAGTTTTGTACTAGTTTTTACAAATAAGTCTTCTATACATATTTTTTCTTTGTGTTGAAAATCTATTCCGTGTAAAGAATTACTTAGTGCGTATCCAACAACATAAGTAATAGTGAATGGTATTTCTCCTTGTTGCATTAAATTTTGTCTTTTAAAGTGATATGCTATACCTATGGATTGATTAAAGTTTCTAGTTGAAAGAGGTATTCCATATTGTGGTGATACGTTAAATTCTATTACTGAATATCCTAAGTTTCCTTCTATTATTCCTAGAATTCTTTCATTTTGATCTAGTATCCTTTTATCTAGAACTGCTAGTAGAACTGGTGTATCAATTCCTTTAGCATATGTACTTTTAAGTATTATTTGTATTGCTGATATGTGTACGTATTCTATTTTGGATCTATCATCAGATTTCATCTTTTCTAATTTTTTAGATATGTCTTCATACGAGACTATTGGTAACATAAATTCTCCTTTTGCTTCTGATATTTCTACATTTTCTTCTCTTTGATATTTACCTAAGTAGAGTATATTTTTTTTTGTTTAAACAGTCTTTCCATGAATTTTTTATATCTTGCCCCTTTTTCTAACGTAAGTTTTCCTTGTTTTTCTAGTTTAGCAATTCTAAAGTTTTCTATCAATATGTCTGCTAAATAATATCCTTGAGTTTTAGTTTTATCAATATATTCTAACAAATCCATGAATAGATATAAGTTTTAGAACGTACCTGATCTTATGTCTCTGTTTTCTGAAGTGTCTAAGATGCGATCTCCATATGTCTCTAATGTCTTGAGAAAACTATGTTTAATATGTTTGGGTAACTCAGAAAATAAATTCCTAGTATTATCCTACAATCCGGATAATAGGATCAAGAAAAACTCACAAAGAGATTTTTTTTCTTAAAATTTAGTCTGAGTTCCTTAGCAGGATTTCTTCTTCATTTATAGATATAAAAAGTTTATACAATAATTATCATCCTTCAATAATTCACATAGATGGTCCCTATAGGTGGACTTATTACCGCACTAAAAAGCCTTTTTTTTTATTACATTATTACAAAACGATTCATATATTATATATAATTATTGAACAATTATATTAACGTTTGGTTTATTTGGATTCCAGGACTTGAGTTTTTATGACTATGGCTAGTTCGAACACTCCTATACCTGTGGACGATGGGTTTAATGAGTATGAAAGTGCTACCAAACGTCAAAAGTCTACCACTTCAAAGGTGTGGGATGAAATGGCAAAGCTTGAATGCAAGGACAAAAATGAATTGAAGGCACAATGTAATCACTGTAAGAGTATCTTTTCTGCTAAATCTTCTAGTGGAACCTCTCATTTAAGACGCCATCTAAATCAATGTTTGAAAAAAGTTAATAAGGACATCACTCAATACACCATAGCCAATCAACCATCATTATGAGGTGGTCCATCTATAAAAAACTACAAGTTTGATGCTGATGAGTGTCGTCGAGCTATTTCTACTTTTCTTGTCTATGGCAAGCATTCATTTAGGACAGTTGAAGAACCGGGATTTAGATACATGATGAGAACTGCTAGTCCTAATTTTAAGAATATAAGTAGATTTACAGCTGCTAGGGATGTCCTAATGTATTATGCAAAAGAGAGAGATCATGTTAAAGAAGAGTTAGCTAAAGCACCCGGTTTAATTTGTCTAACTTCCGATAATTGGAATTTAAAGCATACTAATGATGAATATATTTGCATAACTGCTCATTGGATTGATAAAGATTGGAAGCTACAAAAGAGAATCATAAGTTTTAGAGCTTTATTTCCTCCGTATGATGGTTTGAACATAGCGGATGAACTTGTTTTATGTTTATCTCAATGGGGTATAGACAAGAAAATTTTTAGCATCACTTTGGATAATGCTTCTTATAATGATGTATTGGTTTCTTGTCTTAAAAATCGTTTTCGTGCGAATCGAGCTATTTTGTGTGATGGTGATTTTTTTCAAGTTAGATGTTGTGCACATATTTTGAATCTTATAGTTAAAGCTGGTTTGAAACCTGCTGATGATGTTGTTGTTAAGATTCGAAATGGAATTAAGTATATAAAAAAGTCAGGAATTCGTAAGAAAAGATTTTATGATGTGGCTGACAAAAGTTTTCATTTGAATGTGACTAAAAAGTTGCGTCAAGATGTGTGTGTGAGATGGAATTCTACTTATTTGATGCTTGAATCTTCTCTCTACTATAAAGATGTGCTAGATTATTGGGGCCAACGGGATAAAGACTATCAAATGTTTGCACTTTCTGACGAGGAGTGGAGAAATGTTTCTATTCTTTGCAAATTTTTAAAAGTCTTTTATGACGTGACTTGTATTTTTTCTGGTTCTAATTATCCGACGGCCAATCTTTATTTCTGAAGGGTTTGGAAGGTTCACAAAGTCTTGCTTGATCTGATTAAAGGTCCTTATTCTTTTTAACTCCAATGGTTAAACAAATGCAAGAGAAATTTAATAAATATTGGGCTGAGTATTCGTTGATATTGTCATGTGCTGCAATTTTAGATCCTCGTTACAAGTTGAATTATGTGCAGTATTGCTTTACTACAATCTATGGTATTCATGCTTTAGATTTTGTTGAAACCATTATTACCAATCTTAGACTCTTGCTTGATGAGTATGCTAAGAAATCCAAATCCACGTCTTCCTCTTTGGCCGAGAATTCTAATATCTCAGATAAAGATCCCGTTGATTCTAGTTTGCATCAATACAATGTTAATAGTGTTGGTTTTGGAAGAGATTTTGATGAGAGTGATGATTATAAACGGTATTTAAATGAATCTAGCACTAAGAGTGAAAAGTCACAGTTGGACATTTATTTGGAAGAACCGGAGCTTGAATTGAATAGTCAAATAGATGTTTTGGATTATTAGAGCAAAAGTTCAGTTTGATATAATGAGCTTTCATTATTGGCTCGTGATTTTTTTGCAATTACAATATCGACTGTAGCTTCCGAGTCCGCTTTTAGCATGGGTAAGAAAGTTATCACACCTTTGAGAAGTTCACTTAAGCCAAAAATGGTTCAAGCCGTTGTTTGCCTTGATGATTGGATGCGAGCTAAGAGATTTTCAACGGGTAATTATTATTCTCGTCTTATTGTTAATTTTATATTATTTTTTATCGATTTGATAATCTAATTATTTATTCTTATTTCATGTTAGAAATTGGTGACAAGAATGACGATGACGATGAGGACGATGATGACGATGTTTCTTCGGTTGGTTTTTAGGTTACCTTCCTTTCTAAATATTGGCAATTTAATTTAGCTTACAATTTATGGTTTCTTATAAAATTAAATATGTTAATTGGTTAATGTATAGATATTTTGGTTGGTTGATTATATTTTGCAGGTTTTTGGTACTGTTTTGGGGATGTTGGTGATGTTGTTTTTCTACTGTTTAGTGCTATTTTTATCTTTGTTTGCAATCGCTTTTGTTCTTTGTTTGATCTTTGTTTGATGCTATTTTGATGCTGTTTTATTGTTCTTTTACGGTATTTTATTGTTCTGTTGTCGTTTTTAATATTATTTCGATATTGTAGAACTTTTGTTTTATTATCAATTTGGTTTTTATTTTAGTTTAAACAAGTTGTTTCAATTTTAATATAACTACTTCTTATTGTTCTGTTGTCGTTTTTAATATTATTTCGATATGATCTTTGAGATCCTATAATATATTAATTGAATATCAAAACTTTTTTTTGTGGAGATGAACAATGGATGGTTGCGTTTGGGTGCATGTTCCATCACATCTCGCATTTGATTTGAAAGACAGAAATTGTTTTTATAAATTATGCAATGCCAACAGTGTCCATACATAGGTATAGAAGAGGATATTTGACCTTTATGTGCATAACATCACTTCACTCTTACAATTACAACAAACGATATTGAAAAGAAAAGATATAAGAAAGCATAAAAGCACAATGAACCTTAAGCATAAAAAAACACATCTTTGGGCATCAACCACTAAAAACTCAAAGAATTGGTAGAAAAATTTCAATATTTTTGTATTTTGTTTTAGTATCATTTTTTATTTGTTTCTTGTTTTAATATTTGTTTTTATTTTTTAAAATGTATTTGATTTATTATATTTTATTTTTTAATAAAATAAGTTTAAAAATTAATATTAGTCGGGCTGGGTTCAGGCAGGGCTCAGGCCTACCAATTTTATGTCGGGCCGGGCTTGGGCAATTTTTTAGGCCCATATTTCGGGCCGGGCCCGAGCCTAAAAAACAGGTCGAAATTTTTTTGGGCCCAGCCCATGCACACCTCTAAGTATAACCAATTTTAAAATTTTAATATACTTAATATATTAAAATATATTAAAATTTGAACTTACTAAAAAAAATTAAGTGTTAACCAATTTTAAAATTTTAATATATTTTTAATAGGTAAAGACAAAAAAAAAGATTTTCTTAATATATTTAAAATTTTAAAAGGAAAAAGGAGTGGGCAACTTTGGAAACTGGTGGCGCCAATTTATTTGGCTCCACCAAAAAAGGAATTTTTTTTTTAAATCCTTCTATTTTTTCAGAAATAAAAGTATTTTTTAGTATTTATACATGTGGTTTATACGGCTCCACTAAAAAATTAATTTTTTATCCTGATGGCTAACGTAGCATGTTGGTGGTCACAAAATCTTTGGCTCCACCAATTTTTACTATAAATTTTAAGTGATTTACATGTTTAATTAAAAAATGAGTTATTTATATAATTAATTAAAAATTTTGAGTTAGTTTTATAAAAAAAAGTCGGAAAAAAAAAGAAGAGAAATTAAAATTACAGCTGCGTGCTGTCACTCCTAAGTCCTACCTGTCTAGATTAACACGTGGCATCTGATATGTGGCTTTAATTATTTTTGGATTAGAGATTAAAAAGTTCGTTTTTTGGCTGAAGTGGTCCTCTTTTCTTTTTTCTTAGGGTAGGTAGGATGTGGTTAATAATCTTTTATAAAATTTTATTTATGAATATTTTAGTGATTAAGATATTGTTTAAAATTTAAAATTAAAATTTATCTAATATGATCATCTTAGAAAATGCTTTGTTAGAATATTTTATAGGGTTAACTACCTCACAAGTAAATTTGTTATGTGTTTGGCTATTCAATCAGGGTCGAAAGTCCGCTTTAGAATAGGAGAGATTAGAAAAAAAATATGATTTTCGAAAAATAAGTTTGGATAAAATTTAAGACTCATTTTTTATATAAGTTGAGAATTGGGTTTTTTTTATATCGAGCTCGACTCAGCTCGACCTAAATATATTATGTTATAAAAAATATTATATTAATTATATATATTAAATAATATTTATATATTTATATTTATATTAAATCAACAACTTAATAATATTTAAAATCGTTACACAAAACTTGAAAAAAAAAACTTACTAACTAAATAACTCAATCCAATATATAAAATCTTAATACCCATTTACCCCAAAAGACCCATTTTTAAACAAGATTACGGAAATGGGCCAATTAACACATTATTTACGGAAAAGGGCCAGTTTTGGCAAAACGCGCCTACGTGGTCGCGTTTTAGGGGGAAAATCCAGCAAAGCGCGCCCCTAGGGGAGCGCTTTGTGCCACGTCAGCAAATCGCACTTACGTGGACACGTTTTGTTTTTTTTTTGGCAGTAAAGGCTATTTTTTTTTCAAATTTTTTGACCATTGGAGGGGTCCAACGGTCTAAAAAATATATATAAAACCCTCTTCTTATATTTCACAGTTAATTTCTTCAAAATTTAGCCAAAAATCTCTAAAATTTCTCCCTAAAGCTCTCAAATTTCTCATTAAATTTCTCAAATCTCTTTATAATTAGTTATTTACTTTATTTTTTAAAATTAATAATATTTTTTTATAATTTCAAAAATATTTGATCGTGTTAGCAATGGCCGGGGAATTCATTCGTCTCGATCATAGACATATCTCCGTCAAACAAATGAAAAATGTAACGGTTTATTTTAAATGTTGAATATTATTTAATATGCTTTTCATTTATGTAATTTTAATTATTTAATATTTTTCATTTATGTAATTTTAATTAATTTTTATTTTATAATTTTTTATAACAATATATAGATCAGACGTTACAATGTTATATTCGTAATATGTCTGGTCCGCTACCACCGTTGATAGAAAATTACTTCAGGGAAGCGGGTTTTTGGCACGCGGAACTATAGGCCGGGGGTGCAAGTTAGACCCGAAACTCATCAGCGCGTTAATAGAGAGGTGGAGACCCGAGACACACACATTCCATCTTCCATACAGAGAGTGTACTATCACTTTGGAGGACGTCCAGTTACACTTAGGATTGCCGGTGGATGGGTTCACACTCACCGGGTCCGTTCAATCTGCTGATTGGGGAGCCATATGTTACGATCTTTTGGGTGCGATTTCGGATAATATTTACAGAGGTTGGATTGAGATGGGCTGGTTACGAGACACTTTCCCGGAGCTGGAGAATGATTCGACTGAAGTTGAAAGAATACAATATGCTCGGACATACATCCTTGAGATGATTGGAGGTTATTTGATGCCGGAATTGTCATGAAACCTCGTACATCCGAGGTGGCTGCTAAAACTCATTGATTTTAGAACAGCTGGCGAACTTAGTTAGGGGTTTGTCGTGTTGGCAACATTGTACCGGAAGATGTGCGGGGTGACATGACCAAATAAAGCCAAAATCGGAGGTTGCCTATCACTACTACAATCATGGGCTTGGTTTCGCTTTCCATTTTTATGTCCTCGAGTGAACCACCCATATACATTCCCACTCGTAACGAGGTAAATTTTTTATTTGATTTTACAATTATTCCATAAATTTAAAATAAAATTGTATGCAGAAAATTTATTTAATTAGGTGGAACCATCCGGCGAGTTATATTGGAATACCTATTGCTCTTGAAGATATACAACTTTTATTAGACCAACGGTCGGAAGCACAAGTAAGTATTAAATAAAATATATATACATAAAATAGTCGTTTCATGTTTAGTATTTAGTATTTAGTATTTAGTATTATGTATATAACTAATATTTTTATCCTGTTCATATAGTTTCAATGGACACCATACGAGGATCCGGCAATACGGGCAGTAATTCCGGAAGAATTCTTTCAAATTTTGAACATTTGGCATGTTAAGGTCCCAGTGGTCAACTATGCTATTATCGAGATGCACAAGACAAATAGAATGTTGCGGTAATTTGGATTCTAACAACCGATTCCTAAAGAACCTGAGGTGCCCAATGACCAGCATAGAATCGACTTATGGCAACGAATAATAATTGGTCGATTTCTAGTCCGAATATATCGAAATTTGGGAAAACCGGTATGATCATATACCTGATCATGAACCGATCATTGTCCCAGAGTTAGCGTGCACCCCGGATTACATGTCATGGTTTAGAATCCATGGCAAGCCATATTTGTTGACAGAAGAGTAAAGGCGTCAACAAATCCGTGTGGAAGAGGAACGACAGGGCCCTTTAAATCTAAGGAAAAAAGATGATGGGACGGGCCCATCAATAACATCTACACAATCACCGGGCCCATCAACAGTACCCACACAATCACCGGGCCCAATGCCTCAATTGATGACACCCACATCACAACCATTTCAGATTATGCCAGGTGCGTATCCTAGCCCTTATATGTATCCTAACCCTTATATGTTTCCTTTTCCAAGTCTTATGGCAGGTTGGAATGCATGGCCCGGTGCATCTCATTTCCTGATGACTCTGATGACTTAATCGATGATATATAGGCTATCATCGCCGGAGGGATTGCACGAGGCACCGTCAGCGAGCTCATCTCATTACTATTCCCCATCGCTTTATAGGATTCAAACACATTCGCCTTGGGTGATACAAACACCTGCACATTCTTTATTCTACCAAGGTGGGTTATCCTCCCAACACCTACAACCGGAGCAACCAAGGAGGAATCCAGCGTGTAATCGTCGTCCACCCCCATGTGGCACTGATTCCGACCGGCATATACATTGATTTTTTTAATATATTTGTAGATGTTGTTTCTATATTATTTCATTTAATAAAAAAAGTTTTTAATATTTTAATTGTAAATTAATTTTATATTTTTAATAAAATATAAGTTCTTTTGAATAAGGCAGAATAGAAATAATGTAACATCGTTTCATTACAGCAATTATCAACTATTTCGGTTTGGACATGATCGAATTGTATGACTTGGGTTCCTACACCATCCACACAAATTCTGTTGGTTTGTTCTTTCTCGAATATCCATATTATTATGTATTCTACTCGAGCAAGGTCAACCTTTCGATTTGCGATGCAATTTTCTATCTGGTAACAGCTTAAACGAAGCAAGCAATACAGACGACCACTTACGTTTATCTGAGACCGGTAGGAATACGTGTCTCCACACATTGCACATGTTTTCTATTTTGTACACTTCATCAACATATCTCATCGGATCCAAACGGAGATTCTGACAAGCTGCAATTACATGAGTGCATGGATAACGAAGTACGTCAAACGTCCCACAGTCGCAAGTCCTATTTATCAGGTGTACACGATATTGCTCGCCGCTAATACATTGGCTCAGTTTGTCAAACTTAGTCACACGAAGCCATAGGTTGTTGTAATCGTGACACACTGTGTACATGGTGTTGGCTCGCGCCTTCGCCTTGTTAATTTCTTGCAATACCTTCCAGGACAATACATGGGCTCCCTACATTTGGCCTTTATAACTCGTTGCTCACTTTGGAAATAGTTTCACCAAATGAAATATGTCTCTCGCACAACCGAGGTTATCGGCAAATGATGCGTTTATTTTAGAACAATTTTTTTATGCATTCAACCAGGTTTGTGGTCATATGACCATATCGTAGGCCGCCGTCGTATGCTTGTGTCCACTGTTTGAAAGGTATGTTACAGAGGTAGTCTGTGCCTTGATCGTTAACTAACATAAATTCCCCAACATCTCACGAAAGCGGTCCTTATTGATCTCGTACCTTGCCAACATAAGTTGATAGCAAAAATTACATACTAATATTCCATTCAGAATAAATTGAGTAAAGTATATTAATAGAGATTAAATACTCATGTTGGTCACTTGCTTTTGTTTAGTCGTAGACCAATATTGCCCGTAGTAGTTGGACGCAACGTGCCTTAGACAATACCGATGGTGTGTGCGATCCCATAGGCTTCCATGTTGCTTAATTGCGGCTAGTATTCTAGTGCCTCGATCCGATATAACGCAGATATCAGGTTAAGGGATATATGCCTCCTTAACCTAGAAAGAAAGAAATCCCAGTCATCAGCTGACTCCCCTGGTGTTATTGCAAATGCAATTGGAAGTATTCTCCCACCGCCATCTTGTGCCACAACTAGCAATAGCCGATGGGTATATCTACCATACATAAATGTGCCGTCAATTTGTACCAATGGCTTGCAGTACACAAATGCATCCCAACATTGCTTAAAGCTCCAGAATAGACGTTTGAACACTTGGCATCCATAGAGCAATCGATCATTGTAGTACACCGAGATCGTTTCAAGGTCTGTCATGCAACTTGGGACGTACCTCTCCAACACCTGACACCACTGCCAAACCTCATTATATGAAGCATCCCACCCACTATGCATATTTTCCAACTCTTTTTGCTTAGCTATCCAAGCATTGCGGTAAGATGGCGTGTACCTCAATTGGCTACGAATACTGGCAATTATGCATGACACAGAAGTCCTGGGATCTGCCTTCAACATCAGTAGTATTAAGGTAGCTATCATGCCTGAATTCATCCTGGGATGATCTTGTGAAACACCTGTCAACGAAGTACGTTAAATAATGCAACATTAAGTAATAACATTATTATTCAAAACCCTAAATACCCAGTGATACTGTACCAGTAACACAGGTATGTGGACCTTTGTATTTTTTTATCACCCACAAGTGTAACACCCCTTACCCGTGTTCGAAGCTGAAACCGGGTTCGAGGTATTACCTAACTTATCTCGCTTAACATCTCACATTGGGCTATGAAAATTTCATTTAAACCCAACCCTTGCTTATTCTCGGCCTACGAGGCCCTAAACATACCTTCGAGAGGTTTCTGGATTTAACCGGGAACTTTTGCAAACTCGAAAAACTTTTCATCAAAACAGGGGCCACACCCCCGTGTTGGTCTAGAGACACGTCCGTGTGCCCTTAAGACATTCCCGTGTCTTCCACCCGTGGTCGAAACTGACTTATTTCACACGGCCGGACATACGCCCGTGCCCCTGACCCGTGTCCCTCACACGGCTTTGACACGCCCGTGTCTTAGCCCATGTGTCAAAACCTTGGCATTCTGTTTGTGACGTCATTACTTCACTATGGCCACACGGCCAAGGCATACGCTCGTGTCCTTGGACTGTGTGTCGAATTAAATTCCACATTTAATGTGTAAACTTCACACGGCCTAGGCACACGCCTATGTCGTAGGCCGTGCCTCCCACACGGCTGAGACACACGGCCGTGTCTCTGCCTGTGTGTTTACTACAAGGCATACTGACTTGTAATTCTAGCATGCAAGGGCACACACGGTCGATCCACACACCCATGGGGCTGACCGTGTGTCATACACGGCCTAGACACACGCCTGTGTGTCTACCCGTGTGGACAATTAGATGGCTATCTACCAAGCCCCTTTGCCACCCTACATGACACACATACATACTCCAACTCAAAACAGCACAACTCATAACCCAAAGGCACATCCAAGAACTCCATCCAAAACATTCATACAAGCATAAACTTTCTAATTTCTCATCATGGAATATATCAAGTATTGGTCCAATTCCAATAACCATTTACAAAATAACTTTAATAACATACATAGCCAACACTTTGGCTAACAATTATGACCTAACAAAATACCCAAGTCCTATACATGCCATACTCAAAATAAGTCTAAAATTGTTATACCAAAGTGATGTCGATAGTGTGATTTCCGAACTCTTACGTTTCACGTTCCTCGAGTTATCTTAGCAATACTACAAGGAAAAAGGGCAATGAAAGGGATAAGCATAAAACTTAGTAAGCTTGCATGGAAACTAATAGCAATAATAAGCTCATGATAAAATCCATTCATGGCAATAATTAAACATCCACAAGGTATTAGGCTCCTAGGCAACTTACTTATACTTGCCCTTATATAACACATACCGTGTCACATATAATAATGCTCTATCATGAATTTCTCACGAGTACCTGTATTCACTCATTCACATGACTTTAGTACTAATCTCATTTCTACTTCCAAACTCATCTACTCATCCTATTAATCACTAGGGATACTCAAAGACACATAGTATCATCATTAATATAAGTATGAGGCCAATGCCACATCCCAGAGGTGGTCTTACATGGAGTAACCTCTGGATGCCAAAGCTATATCCCGGATATGGTCTTATACGGAATTTCACATCAAGTATTGATGCCACATCCTGGATATGGTCTTATACGATTCTCATATTCAATACCAAAGCCATATCCCAAATATGAACTTGTACAGAAATCTTAATTAGGTGACGAGGCCATGCCCCGAACATGGTCTTATACGGGACCTTATCTACTTCATATCTCGATAATAGCATTTTCATATTCGTTATAGTCTACTTGGACTTCAACATCTCAACATAATAGAGCATTATATACATCAATATAATACCAAGTATTCTTGAACATGCTAACATAAATGTTGCATTAATCACATACAAACTTACCTCAATCTCAAAATGAGCTAGCTCGTCTGTATAGTCTGAGACTTTGTTCTTTCCCCGATCGAGGTGGATTCTTGGTTCTTCTTGCTCTATAATAGCAATTTAGCTCATTTTAATCATCACATTAATAAAAGCATTTTAAGGTTAAAGGCTATACACCTATTTACCAAGGTTAGCGCTATTGGATTTTCGCGAGAGGTCGCTAAAAGGTGTGTAATCGTACACCCAATATTGTTACTGTCATAATGACGGATGAAGGTGTGTATTCACACCCTTGCTTAATTGTGAATCGGCAAAAGCCGAGAAGCCAAAAAGCCGAAACTTCGGCATCTGAGGACTCACGAGCGTGCGAACGCTCGTAGGGACAAATCAAGCCACAACCGTTGGCGATAGACTATAGAGGCCGCCACGAACATTCTCGTGGGCTTAGGTCGTAATGGGCCTCGTAGGGCTGAAATGGGCTATGTGGACCTAATGGGCTCATGGGCCCCACATAGGTAAAATCCATGGTAAGTGAATAATAATGGATTCGGCAGCGAAATTCGTATAGCCGTAATAGAATTTAGGCTGAACGGGCCACATGAGCGTATGGGCCCACTTGAACTGAGTTTTGGGCCTTGGGCCTAATTACACTGTTTTGGCCATATAAGTTATCCGAGTCGTTCGAAACGACGGTAGGCCTTTGGAAAGGTTGTATACTGTACTGAGACCCCTAGGGAGTAAATTTACCGATATACCCTCGAAAGGTAAATTTACCGAGATACCCTTGAAGGGTAAAATTACCGAAATACTCTCAAAGGGTAAAATTACCGAAATACCCCCGATTTGTGAAAATTATTGAAATACCCCAACTTGTGAAATTACTCAAATACCCTTAATTTGTGAAATTATCGAAATATCCCCGATTTGCAAAATTATCGAAGTACCCCTAGTTTGCAAAATTACCGAAATACCCTCAATTTACAAAATTACCAGAATACCCCCAGTTTGTAAAATTACCGAAATACCCCTAGTTTGCAAAATTGCCAAAATAACCCCAGTTTGCAAAATTACTGAAATACCCTCGTTTTGTAAAATTACTAAAATACCCTCAGTTTGCAAAATTACTGAAATACCCCCAGATTGTAAAATTACCAAAATACCCCCGGTTTGTAAAATTATCAAAATAGCCTCAATTTACAAAATTATAGAAATACCTCTAATTTGTAAAATTACTAAAATACCCCCGATTTGCAAAATTACCGAAATATCTCTAGTTTGTAAAATTATTAAAATACCCCTGTAGGGTAGAATTACCGAAATACCCCTGAAGGGTAGGACTACCGAAATACCCTTGTAGGGTAAAATAACAATTTTGCCCTCGTGATAAATGATTGTTTTATGCTATGTTTCGGTTGACCTAAGCTACGATTTGTCTGTCTTTCTTGAGTATGCCATGTGATTTATATATATGTGCTTTGCATACATGACATGCTACATGGGATTGGGATTTTGTAATTGAAGTGACTGATCTGTTAGGGTCACACGGGTCACCCGAGACGACTGTGGACCCACCGATTTGATTGTTAGGGTTGCACGGGTCGCCCGAGACGACTGTGAACCCGCTGATTTGATTGTTAGGGTCGCATGAGTCGTCTGAGACGACTATGGACCTACCGACAGCTTTAAGCCGCTTATATTCTGGCAGCTCTTCTGCGATATCGGTTAGTACCGCAACCGATGCTAATATTGGTGTGCTGGCTGGGTGGGTCGATTTTATCCCCACATGGTGTGTTGGTTGGTACAGGTGGTGTGGTGGCTGGATTGGGGTGGGATGCATCATACACTATTGCATTTTTGTTTATGAGATTCGATATTGATATGGACTAGGCCCAAGCGATTCCGTTATGGGCTGAGACCCAAACAATTTTGCGATGGGCTTAGGCCCCCATCAAAGCTATCTTGTGGATGAATAGGCTCGTGCCTGCATCGCTTACAATTCTATCTATCTAACTGACTGCTTTTATATTAGGGGATTACACACTTAGTTTTCGTAAACTCACATCGTTTTTAACTGTACAGGCAATCCCTAGCCTTAGACGGATCGGAGCTGTGAGGGACTCGAAGATGGCCACACAACTGGTTCTATTTTTCCATTAAGTTATTCATAAGTACTTTGTTTTAGTTTGCTTTGTAATAAGGCCTCTTAAAGTTTTTGGATTTTAAATTTTAGGTTTGGTTTTATTTTAATTTATATCTGTTAGAAATAAATCACGGTTTTTCCAAAATGATTACTATTTTTGAAACACTACGTTACAACTACTGTTTTCGGTTATCACGTTTCCGCAACATTTTAAAAAAAAACTTTTGCAGTTGAATGAGATTTTGAAGGAAATCAATAACGTTTTAAAAGTGAAAAAACCTTTTTCAATGAACCCCATTTTGAAAATAAATGAACGCAAGCTGAGGCTTTACATATTTTTAAATGCCAAGAAGTTTTTAAATATTAAGAAGGGTTTTCAATGAAAACATGGTTTTCAAAAAACACTTAAATGTGACACGCTAGATTCGGGCCTAACGTCTAGGCCGAGTTTGGGGTGTTACATTTAGTGGTATCAGAGCTTGGTTGCAAAACTCGACTGTGGATTGGGTTTTTAAAATTGAATATCTGAAAGAACTGTTCAAAAATATATAAATTTTTTTAGAGTATTTGAACTATTTTACTGAATGTTTCTTGGAAGTGTGGTGGACTAGGGTGTGCGATTATTCTGACAGTTGGAAATTTCGAGGACAAAATTTCTTTAAGAGGGTAGAATTGTAACGCCCCGAATTTTGGGTCTAAAGGAAATGTGCTTCGCGTATCGGAGGAATTGGAATTTAGATGTGCAAGTGACTAACATAAAAGTATGTCTGCTTTAGTGGTTAAGGGTCCTGAGAAGTATTGGAGAAGTCTTGGGTTCAAACCTGGGCTTTAGCAAAATTTTGGTTTTAAGTGGATAAAACCCTGGATGCTTGGATGTAGGCCTTTTAAATTATTGTGTCAAAAAAATGTCACAAGGAAGCATGTGGTCTAGTGGTTGTGGCGTCATTAAGGTTGCAAGGGAGCCTGGGTTCAAGTCTTGGCTCTTGCAATTTATTTTGGTTTTTCTTTTAAAGGAACCTAGACCTTGGCCTTTAGATCTTTTAATTTATTGAATGAAAAAAAATGACACAAAGAGAGTGGGTGATCTAGTGGTAAGGTGGAGCTACATGTGTGGCAAGGAGTTTGAGGTTCGAGGCTAAGTGTGCACAATTGTATGTTATTTTGCTGCTGGGGAGGTGTTGGAGCTGGACTGGAATTCTGTGGTTGAATTGGTCATAAGAATTTGAATTGAATTTGAAAGGGGAGTTGGAGTAAATCAAGGAGGATTTCGTGGAGGGATTAAGGGAGTGATTTATGGAGAAAAACAAGGAGTTTGAAGAGTGTGGGAGTGTTGTGCCAAATTGGTAAGGGGAAGCATAGGAAATTCGGCTAGGAGAGTGTTTTTCGGCAATTGGAACTTTTGGAGGTTTTAAATTTGCTGAAAAATTTTCCTTCTTTTCATATCGGTATCTTTTCTACTTTTGGGGTTTTTATTTTGAGTTCTTTGGCGCATTATGGTTCATTTGGTTGATCCTAGCTTGCCGTGTGGGCGCTAGCTATGTCGACGCTCGTAGGAAAGAATTTCTGAATCTGGTTCAAGGTGACAAGTCTGTGGCTGAGTACGACGCAAAATTTTTAGGACTTAATCAATATGCTCGTGGGATAATAGCTACGGAATATGAGCGCTGTGTTCGTTTTGAGGACGGTCTTAGAGATAGCCTTCAGGTTCTGATAGCTTCACAGAGGGAGTGAAATTTTGCTGCACTGGTGGACAAAACAAAGGTTTCTGAGGAGGTGAAGCGTGTTGAGCGCCAAAATCGGGAAAAGGAAAGGAGTAGAAACAAGAGAGACATAGAGCCTTCCAAATCTGTTCAGAGGACTAAGAAACAGGCCAGAAGAGATGGGCCAATCAGAGCTGGGTCCCTTTTGGCACTTTTGGATTGCCACCTTGCACTGGTTGTGGAAGACGCCATGTGGGCAAATACTGGAGAAGGATGGGAGCCTGTTTGGGTTGCGGATCGATAGAGCACCATATTAAAGAGTGTCCTCGAAGGCCAGATCGGATGCAAACTACGGGTAGAGGTAATGTGTAACCGCTGAGAGGTGATCAGCAGCCATTGGGAGGCCGTGGCCAGGCTAGAGGAGAAGACGGCTTAGGCCGTAGAGCACTGGGCAGAGGTGCTGGTTATGCTGAGGCAAGACGGCTAGCTTTGGTCTATGCAGCTCACCACCGAGAGGATAGAGACGCTCTAAATGCGAATATTGGTACGTACTTTACCCATAGTGTACTATTTCCCTAATTTGTAATTAGAATTAAAGTGCGTAGCAGAAGCGTAGTGGTGTAACCTGTGTTGTGCGATTATTAGATAGTTTGTAAGTTTGAGGATGAAATTTCTTTAAGGGGGTAGAATTGTAACGCCCCAAAATATAGGGTCTTTAATTTTTCAATTGCTTGTTTGCTTCAATGGCTAAGTGTTTTGGGCATGTTTTAGGAATTTTAGGAAGCTTGGGTTCAAGTATGGCCTTTGGCAAAATTTTGATTTTTGCTCCGTTGGAACCTGGATGTTAGCGTATAGGACATATATATTAAGTGTACTTGACATGTGACACAAGGAGTCTAGTGGTAGAGGTGGCAAGTGGCGTGTGGAGTGTTCTAGTGGTCTGAGGTTCGAATCCCATGGCATGCAAATGGGAGGTTTTATTTTATGACCCTGTGGCGTGAGAGGTAGAGTCTGATTCAAACTCTGTAGAGGTGGTTGGAGACTTCATCATCAAGTTTGAATAAGTTTGAATGGGGGGTGTGGAGTGAATCAAGGAGCATTCAGTAGAGATTTTTAGGGAATTTGAATGAGAAGGGAGTCTTGGCCGAATGGGAGAGCTTGAGTAGGGGGATTTCGGCTAAGGGAGTTTCATTTGTACAATTTAGGCATTGAGGTGAGTGTAGGAGTCGAATTTCCTCTTTGGTATTTCGGGATTTTTCTCTTTTTCATTTCGGGTTTTTCCTCTTTTGGTGTCATCTCGCGCAATATTTTTGACCATTCGGGTCTTTCTTTCTTCAACCTTCTTTTTCTCTCGATTGTCATTCATTTTTGCCAATCAAAATACCAATTGTCAATTGCTGAATCCTCCATTGAAGCCTTCCCTTTTCTTCTGCACATCTTCTTTCTGCCGATTGGCATTATACTTCTTCTTCCTTTGTTTTGCGAAATCAAAGTAAGTTCTTCTGTTCCTCTCTTCTCGTGAATAGCCGAACACCTTACATTCTCCTCACTCCTAAAACTCTAATAAGCCGATCACTGCCTAGACCTTCTCAAACGTTCATTTTGTTGCAAGTCTAATATTACTCTTTCTCCTTGTTACCAAAGCTGATTATTGGGGTAAGTAAGTGGGTTGTCTCTTGTTACTTTGTTGGTTTCTCTTTTAGGATTATCGTTATTGCTAATCTATAATCTTCTTTCGAGTTACTCACTCTTAGATTGAACGCAATACTCTATCCGGGTGTGCCACTCATTTACGGCAACTTTTGTTTCTGAGGGATTTGATAAGTGTTCCCTATTTTGCTCAAGTTTTTGTGATGGGTGTAGATTGTATCCTTATTCAACCCTCTAACAGAATTTGTGGTTATGCAGTGTGGGGTAAATCATCAATTGTGGGAGTCTAGCTAAGCAATTTTAAGGTTAAAGGCTATACTCCTGTTTACCAAGGTTGGGGTTGTTGGATTTTCGCGAGAGGTTGCTAAAAGGTCTGTAATCGTACACCCAATATTGTTACTATCAAAACGACGGATGAAGGTGTGTATTCACACCCCTGCTTAATTGTGAACCAAAAGCCGAAACTTCAGCATCTGAGGGCTCACGAGCGTGCGAACACTCGTAGGGACAAATCGAGCCACAACCGTCGGCGATAGACCATAGAGGCCACCACGAACGTTCTCGTGGGCTTAGGTCGTAATGGGCCTCTTAGAGCCAAAATGGGCCATATGGGCCCAATGGGCTCATGGGCCCTACATGGGTAAAATCCACGGTAAGCGAATAATAATGGATTGGGCAACAAAATTCGTATAGCCGTAATGGAATTTGGGCTGAACGGGCCATACGAGCGTGTGGGCCCACTTGAGCTGAGTTTTGGGCTTTGGGCCCAATTACACTGTTTTGGCCATATAAGTTATCCGAGTCATTCGAGACGACGGTAGGCCTTTGGAAAGGTCGTATACTATACCGAGACCCCTAGGGAGTAAAATTACCAAAATACCCTCGAAGGGTAAATTTACAGAAATACCTTTGAAGGGTAAAATTATCGAAATACCCTCGATTTACGAAAATTATCGAAATACCCCTAACTTGTGAAATTATTTAAATACCCTCAATTTGTGAAATTATCGAAATACCCTTGATTTGAAAAATTACCAAAATAGCCCCAGTTTGTAAAATTACTGATATACCCCCTATTTGCAAAATTACCGAAATACCCTGATTTGTAAAATTACCAAAATACTCCCGATTTGCAAAATTACTGAAATACCCCCAGTTTGCAAAATTATCGAAATACCCCCAATTTGTAAAATTACTGAAATACGCCCAGTTTGCAAAATTATCGAAATACCCTCAGTTTGTAAAATTATCGAAATACATCCGATTTGTAAAATTACCAAAATATCCCTACATGGTGTGTTGGTTGGTACGGGTGGTGTGCTGGCTGGATTGGGGTGGGGTGGGGTGCATTCGTACACTATTGCATTTCTGTTTATGAGATCCGATACTGATATTGGCTAGGCCCAAGTGATTCTGTTATAGGCCGAGACCCAAACGATTTTGCGATGGGCTTAGGCCCACTACAACTGTACTATGACTGAATAGGGCTCGTGCCTGCATCGCTTCAATTCTATCTATATCGATCGACTATTTTTATATTAGGGGATTACACATTGAGTTTTCGTAAACTCACCTCGTTTTTAACTGTGCAGGCAATCCCTAGCTTAGACGGATCGGAGCTGTGAGGGACTCGGAGATGGCCACACAACTGCTTCTGTTTTTCCATTAAGTTATTCATAAGTACTTTGTTTTGGTTTGGTTTGTAATAAGGCCTCTTAAAGTTTTTGGATTTTAAATTTTAGGTTTGGTTTTATTTTAATTTATATCTGTTAGAAGTAAATCGTAGTTTTTCCAAAATGATTACTGCTTTCAAAACACTATATTTCAACTACTATTTTCGGTTATCACATTTCTACAACATTTTAAAAAAAAACTTCCGTAGTTGAATGAGATTTTGAAGGAAATCAATAACGTTTTAAAAGTGAATGAACCTTTTTCAACGAACCCTGTTTTGAAAATAAACGAACGCAAGCTGAGGCTTTACACAAGTTTTAAATGCCAAGAAGTTTTTAAATATTAAGAAGGGTTTTCAACAAAAACATGGTTTTCAAAACACTTCAATGTGACACACCAGATTCGGGCCTAACTCCTAGGGCGAGTTTGAGGTGTTACACTGTGCATCCTGCTTGAAGCGTTTTTGACACTATTTGTTCAGAAACGTCTTCTCAAAATTATTTTTTTAGGAACTACTGTAGAAAAAGGGCGTCCACGTGAGAGCTTTTTTCTATAATTTTGCTGAAAGTGCATCCTTCTTGAAGCGTTTTTGACACTATTTGTTCAGAAACGTCTTCTCAAAATTATTTTTTTAGGGTCAAAATAGTCATTTTTGTTAAAAAAATAAACACAATGTTATTTTTAATAAAGTAAACCCTAAATTAATTAATTTTAACCCTAAACCCTAATTTAATTTATTTAAAACCATAGAACCCTAATTTAATTAATTTATTTAAACACCATAAACCCTAGTTTATTTTATTTAAAACCCTAATTTTATTTATTTAAAACCCTAGAACCCTAATTTACTTAATTCATTTAAAAATCATAAACCCTAATTTAAATAATTTTTATAAAATAACATTAAATCCTAATTTATTTTAAAAATATACTAAAACTTTAAACCCTAACCTATTTTTAAAAAATAACCACTAAACCTTAACTTATTTTAGCAAAACCCTAACCCTAAAAACCCTAAAAAACCCTAGGGACTAAACATGTAAATATCCATAAATATAAAAACACAGAGCAAAGCACGCCCCTGGGGGAGCGCTTTGTGCCACGTCAGCAAAACGCGTTCACGTAGGAGCGATTTGCTGACATGGCACAAAGCGTTTCCCAGGGGCACGCTTTGTTGGAAATTTCCCCCTAAAACGCAACCATGTAGGCGCGTTTTGCTAAAACTGGCCCTTTCCGGTAAAGAGTGGTTTAGTTGGCCTATTTTCGTAATTTTGTTTGGAAATGGGCCTTTTTGGGTAAATCGTTCAAATTTTAAAATTATATTAATACAATAAAACATTTATTATGATTTTTTTGCTTTATAGTATAATAAAACATTAATTATATTTATGGTAGTGTTTTTTATTATAAATACTTTTTAATGTATTTTTAATGTGTTAGAAAACTTTTATTTTAGCCTTTTTTTAGTACATTTTGTTGGAAAAAATCCAGTTTGAAAATGGTTTTCTTGCACAGTGGAAAATAAAAATTTTTGGATAGAAGGTTCCTTGCCGTTCCCGGATTTCAACCAAACGATCTTCTCCACTATTCTCTTACCTTGAACTACTTCAAATGTGGGCGCGAACCAATTGAATCAAAATACAAAACTAGAAATTTTTTTTCTTTTATATGGAAAGAAAAATAGTCACTTCTCAAATAGAAACCGGTAGAATTTCTATTTTGGAAAAATATATTTAATAGTTGAGAATAAATTCAATCTATTTTTTGGCAGAGTAACAATATCTTAAAGTTGTGTAAACAATTTTACCGGTGTCATCTATTTATAGGAAGAGAAAGTAGAACATTTGTTGAGTTGTAAAAGTTTTTTTCAACTAAATAAACAAGTTCATATTATTTCAACTAGATAAACAAGTTCATACTTAAAGTAAGAGTAGGGTGGATGGCATCCCCTAGTATTCCTATTAGGGTTGCCGCCCCTTCATATTCCATGAGGGGATTTTGAGTCTCTCTCACATCGGGTCCAATTATAAGTACTTCTTGGACTTTTCAACTCAATACTTTGTAATTTGATCAACCCGATTCTATTTTTCTATTTCCCAAAATAAACTTTGATAATTATATTCGATTAAATAATTTTCTCATCCAAGTTTACCCCTGATAAAATTTTCGAGAAAATATATTTAATATTTCACCATTCAACTTGTTCACTATGATCGAATGATTTATTTTCATTTGGGGGCTTTAAAATAGCTCAAAATCATAAATTCATTCTTCCGATCATTTCTGAGTAATCTATGTTCATTTGCAAATGAATCGTTTCTCATTTCTCATTTTCATTTTCATTTTCATTTCAATTTCCATTTTGAGAAAACCACATTAATTCTAAAATGATTCCATTTCTTCATTTTGGAGAAAACCATAATCATTTTTGAATGTTTTCTATTTTTCTATTTCTATTCATTTTGTTCATTTCGATTCGAACACGCAATTCATTTCTAGTTTCAACGAGCTAGCGGAGGGACTGATTGAACATATGCAATTGAGGCTTAAATGATTTATAATTAAGTTCTGGCTTTTCACCTATTAATTATAAACTCATTTAGTCACGAAGTTATTCCACTATAGTATCATGACCGAGCTCTCCCCAATGACATACCATTATGAAAGCATCTCAATTAGTGCTTGTCCAATGACCTTGTCATAAGTGTGTTATCTTTATAGGGTATCCTTAATCTCTTTGAGATAATATCTGTTCTCCCAATATGATCATATTTTATCACATGGTAACCATTACATCTTCCTTTATGAAAAGCCAGTTACTATCAAATAATAATCAAGTCATTCATCACAAAGATGAACCATGTAATGCCAATGACAGAATATCATTTACTCATGTCTTGTGCTATGAATTTCACTGCAGTGAATGATGCTACATACTGCAGAAGTTGTACACCCAGCATACCCACTTTCAGTTCTTTATCTATTCGAACTCAGGATTTTACTTACATCAAAGTGTGCGAGTCACACATATTGTTATCCACTCAAGATTTAGATATTTCACACTATGAACATAACAAGTGAATAAATCTATAAACGAATTCAGAATCTAATATTCTTAGGTCTAGTCTGATTTACTATCAGTTCAGCCAGTCACATATATATCCCTATCTTCTAGGAGTCATCTGCTTTGATGCCCAAGGCAAAACATCTCCTCATTTGGACTTGATAGACAACATATTAGTCTTTCGATCGATTTGCTCATTTTCAATTAGACTGAGGATATGTTTAGGTTTGTCTACTAATATAAGTTGTCTTTCTGTATCATGATCCAACCATATGATATCGCTAGTATTAGTTTAAACATTAGACAACTAATGAGCAACATTTGTGTAATGACCTGAAAGTAAATGGTATTGGAAAGTGTGGTTTTGGGACTTCGTTTCCGTAAACCGGACTCGTTAATATTTTTGTTAAATATTTATGAAGTTATAATTAAAGCGAATTGAATTTCTGTCGAGTAATTTTATTGAATTAAGACTTAAATAGCGTAAAAAGACTAAATCGCGTAAGTGGTAAAAGTGTGAATTGTTATTAAATTATGAGGTAGAACACGACTAAGGGACTTTTGAAGCAAATAGACCAATGGTTTAATAATAGTGGATGGTAGTGTGGTGCTTAAGATTAAAAATTTTGTAAAAATTATAATTAAAATAAATAAACATTAAACAGTAAACAAATGCATAATAAAATAAAAACTAAGTGGATAGAGAGAGAAAAACAATTTTTTCTTCTTTTTCTTTTTTCTTGTTGAAGCAAAAAGAATAGGGGAGGAGGTTAGTCCTTTTCTTGTAATTTTTATATTTTTGGAATCATGGTAGCTCAAGATAGCTAACCCATATCGTATTTTTCGATATTGTTAAATTTTTTGGATGTCACCATTGTTAGATAGTTGAAGCTTTTGGTGATATCTTAATAGATTTTAAGTTTAGTGTGAAAAAGGGAAATTGTAAAGTTAAATGATGATTTTATGCAAATTTTGTATAAATTAGAGTTTGAATGTGAAAATGGTTGTATATTGATTAAATATTTTGTTGTTTTTAATCCGTAGCTAACGTCGACTCAGATTCCTCGAAAAAGAAAAGGGAAAGGCAAAGTCATCGACGAATAGCTCAGACTTTACAGTTTGCATTTCTATAATTCAAACTAACTTATAAAATGTTGCATATTGATTTATTTATACATGGTAAGATTATAAGTTGAGATTACTTTTTCATTTGTAATGATTTGAATCAACTAATGATTATGAGGATTAAATTGAGTATATTTGAAAATTTGTGTGTATTCTTTATAAATGTGAAAATTTAACATGATTTGGGATAATTGTGGTTGCTATATATGTTGAAGCAATGTTTACATAATATAAATAAATGTGAATTGAGGCATTGGTTGATATTGAATAATGAAATGGAAACCCTATTAACTGTTTGGGCAGAGTCAGATATAGTTGGCATGCCATAGGATAGGAAGAGTTCAGGGATTCTTTGACTACGAGTCGATGAGGCACTACATGCCAATTTTCTTTGGTTAAACAATGAGACATTGGGTGTCAAACATATTAGCGCTGGGCGTAACTATTTGCTTTGGATTTATCCGATGAGGCACTGGGTGTCAAAGTGATGTTGTAACAGCTCGGTTTTAGATAAATCAGAACAATGGTTTTGGAACCACAAATCCGATGTCAGAAATTATTTTAATATTTATTTTATGTGTTTACAGCATGATAGCATGTATGTGTGAAATTTTCGTGAAGTAATTTTATCGTTTAATTGATCGATTTGAGAAAAAGGACTTAATCGCGTAAAATGCAAAAAGTTGCATTCTATTAGTTAAATGTGTTTAATTGTTATGATTTATTAAATTAAAAGTCTTTATAATGATATTAGACCATTGGTAGTGTTAATGAACAATTATGGCCAACCATTATATGTTTTTATATGTTTATAACAAAGGCTTGATTAAGGTACGATTTTAGCTCGATTTTTGACGATTTCTATGTTTTTGTAATCGTTGCTTCATATTCTAGCTAGCCCGTACCATAGATTTTGAAACTATTAAAGATTTTAAGAGTTGCCATTGATGGGTTCATGTGTCATTTGATGGTTGAAGGTGAAATATGAATTTTTGATGATAGATTTTCATGTTTTGTAAAGTGATTTTTGATGAAAATGCATAATAGTGACTAAATTGAGAAATGTGTAAAGTTAGTGGTTAAAATGTGAAATAAATGAAAGTTTTGGGCTGCTAGGGGCTTATATGTAATTTAGCTAAGTTTGGGTTTAATGAAATTATGTGAATTTTGAGTATTTGTGAAATAAGGACTAAATTGTAAAAATGTGAAAGTTTAGGGGCTAATATGAAAATATGCTTAAATGAGTGTTATGGACTAAATTGAATGAATGAATGATTAAATAAGTTAATTTTGAATATATTTTGATTAAGAAAAGAGGAATCCAGAATTAGATCGAGGGAAAGGCAAGATTATCGAGTAATTGACTCATTTCGCCGTTTTCATACTCGAGGTAAGTTCATATGTAACGATCTATATTATTATTGTGTTTATATGCTGTGATATTGTATAAATTGTAAATATTAGACTACGGACTTGTTCGACCATGACTCGACAACGATTTGACAATAATTCGATGTGATTCGACTACGAAATTGTATTGGAAAATCCCGGTTGAACCTTAGGAATAGGTTAGGATGCTAGTGACATGTCAATAGGGTATTGAGTTGGCTTCGGGCCATGATATCGGCATTTCGGGTGCAAGTTAGGCCTTGATTTGGCTTTGGGCCATGTTATAGGCACTTCAGAGGAGTTACCTTGATTTGGCTAGCCATGGTATAGGTACTTATCAATTGAGATCCTTGAGTATCCGACCTCTATTCCGAACGGTTCAATGACAAAGTGAAAGATGCGGACTAGATTGAGATTGGTACGAGTTGGTACAAGTGTGTTCGTAAAGTTTATAAACATTGAATCCATAAAATGGATGAAATCTTGGTAAGCTAGTGAATGAATAATTGAATGGTTTAAGATTTAATGTAGTTGTATTATCTTGCATTTATATTTATTGAATTGTGAATGAATGGTGAGATTGCTCATTATGTTAATACGAACTTACTAAGTTATGAAGCTTACTTTGTGTTATTTTTCTATGTTTATAGTGAATCAAGGCTAGCTCGAATCCGGGAGTCATCAGGAACATCATCACACTATCGGACATCTATTTGGTGCTTTTGAGTTGTGTAAATATGGGTTATGGCATGTATAGGCTAGATGTGATATTTTTGTTGTGATGATAGCCATGAGATTTGGCTTGTAAATTAATATGTTTTGGTTTGTATATATAGCCATGAATGATGGATTATTTTGATATGATTTGGCATGAACGTGGTTATGGTTTTTAGTTGCTCAAAACAGTTATAATTGGAGCTTGGTAATTGACTTATATTGTGTGATAGAAATTGATAATTTGAGAGTTTATGTGCTAGTGAAATTGTGTTTGATTAATGTGAGTGTGGAATGATTAATTGATTGAATTGTATATGTGAATTTAGGTATGAAAATTTGATGGCAAACTATAGTATGTCTGTGATTGGTATTGTTGGTATTTGGATGGACATTTATGTCTTGAAATTGTACCATTTAAGCTTGAATAGGTATGTGCGCAATGGATGGCAAATTGGCCTTGCAAATGGCCTATTTTTGTCCACACGGGCAGAGACACGGGTTGTGTCTCAGCCGTGTGTGACACACGGTTAAGTGCACAACCGTGTGTCCACTGGTGTTGAATTGAATTAAAGTCAGTATGCTCCACACGATTTCACACACGAGCGTGTGACCAACCGTGTGGTACAAGTTAGTATACCCCCTAAATGGCACATGACCTAGCACACGGGCGTGTGACTTGGACGTGTTGATAAGTCAATATACCCTACAGTTTTGGTACGACCTAACACATGGCCTGGCACACGGGGGTGTGTGGCCACTTCGAAGGACACACGGGCTAGACACACAGGCGTGTGGTTGGCCGTGTGACCCAAGTCAGTATGTATGCCCCTGTTTCCGCGGCGGCCGAGGCACGGAGTGTACGAGCCGTATGAGGCACACGGCTCGCATACACCTTGGCGTGTGACCCCTGTATGGATAAAAAATTTCTAAGTTTTCCAAAGTTTTTGTATGTTATTAGTTTAGTCCCGAATTACTTCTAAAGCATGTTTAAGGCCTCGTAGGACCTTATAAGTGACAATGTGCTGGTGTTGATTGATTTATGAGAATGAATGTTTTGTGTTTGATAAATGTATGAATATATAGTGATCGGTAATACCTCATAACTCTATTCTGGCGACAGATACGGGTTAGGGGTGTTACAGATGTGTTGGTTGGATTCATTTATTTGTTCGAGTCTAAGTTATGTTAATAGGGAAATAAATGGTAAAATTGATATATCTGATATTGAAATGGAAAATGATGAGAAATAGAATTAAAATGTGAAATGGAACATGAAATATGGGTTGATATGTAAGTAATGATTGATTATGATCAATGAATCCATGAAATTGGAATTTGAGTTGGAATGTACCATTATATGAGTTGTATTAGTAAATGACTTATGAATTGTGATGGATATGTTTAATTATTGGTGAAATGAGATGGTTGTGATAAAAGATTATGTGAATTGGCATATTTGATTTGTATATTGCATATCATCTTAATTTTTAATTATATATCTTTTTGAATTAAATTATGATTTATTATTTGGATTATAGAAATACCACTGAGTTGTACTCAATGTATGATTTTGTTTTTTGTGCGCAGGTTAGGTACTTAGCGATTCAATCATTGACTCAGCATCTAGCGGCAATCTCGAACTAAAAAGTTGGTGATGTGAACATTTTGTGTCTTGACATGTACCTAGGAAGTATTTTGGTTATAATACACATTTTTGTATCTTGATGGCATTTTGGTTGTTCTGTATATAGGTATATGTATGTGTATATATATATATATATATATATATGAGTTGGTAATATCCATATTATTGTTGTCATGGTAGGTAATTTGTTTTATATGCTTAATGATTTATTGGATGAGAAAATAACATGCTAAGTGTCTTAGTTAATGCTTGGAAATGATATGATGGATGGTATGTTAAGTTATGCATTAGAAATGATCTAGTAAGTTTGATGATTATATTTATGCCTTGCTTGAAAAAAATTTGGTAGTTTTAGTATCTAGGTTGAATGATTAAATATGGTTATTGACTAGCTTTGATATGTTGTTTGAGGTGCCAATTATGGTATATTGGTTAGGTAAATTGGTTGGTTGATTTAAATAATGTTTTTGACATAAATTGGTGTTTTTGAATTGGTCAAAGCATGGTATATTTGGTTGTTTGTGACCCCCTGTTTACAGATTTTCTCATATGTTTTTTTAGTTTCAAGTTGATCCCTAACAGTTGCTTGCTTAGTTTTAACCTTCTGTAAGCTCATTATTAAATTGAAATATATAATATACTTGTATGTGATCAATTGATATCTATTTGAGATTTTTAATCTATAATTTGTTTATAAATATTTGTTTTTTTTTTGTCGGTAGCACTTTGTTGCCTGAGTCTGGCGACCAGATCGGGTAAGGGTGTTACAATTTGCTTCCATTTTGCTTTGTGTGCAAAAAACATTTGAGGAAATTATACAAAGTATATTAATTTAAGGGTAAATTACACAACAGTCACTCAAATTTGATGTAACTGACAAAACAATCACTCTGGTATCAATTCAGTCACTTAGCTTTCGAAAAATAACAAAACAGTCACTAACATTATCGAAAAGTGACAAATCAGTCACCCATTAGCATTTTCTGTCGCAGGTTTAATGGGACAACTAACGTGGCCAGTTAACTAGCTGATATGGCCAGATAACTTGCCATGTTAGAAACCCAATTAGCTAACATGACAGATTGACGTGGAGTTTACCCAAAATCAAGGCCCAAAATGGGAAAAGAAATATGGGAAATTTTTTTTGGCAATGACAAAGCAAGCAAAACAATCCCTAACAGAACCTGAAAAAACTCTTTCTTTGGAAGTGAAAATTAAAAATCGACAGTGAAAATGTTGAGGTTGGCATCAGAACAGTTGCTTGGGCTAACGTCAAGGGAGATCCCATCATAGCCCGTTCATCGGCACTGGTTTGGTCAGAGCTCCTACTTGTGGCAACATTATGAAGCTTCAAATCAAAATCGATGACAAAACACCAAAAACCAGCAAAAACAAAAATACCAAATAGCAAGCATCCAAAATCAAACCAACAAAAAACGAACAAGAATCCCAAATTGGCCTGCATCAAAAAAGAGAAGTAAAAAAAACTAAATAAGAAGAGAATCAGAAGAGAAGAAACCAACACCCATTTCGGGTTTTATGGGTTGGAGAACTTGAGCCACCAATTTGATGATTTGAGTGGTCAAGAATCATGGTTGGTCGAAGAAAAGCTATGGTCGGAATATGGTGGTGATTCAATGGTGGAAGGCGGAGATCCGTTGAAGCCTTGTTCGAAGATTTGAGGTTTTAATGTTGGGATTTTGAAGGCCTATTGGGAAATTTGAAGTGAGATTTGAGAATAGGCAAAAAGGAGCCATTTGGTGATGACGGTTGGCCAGAGAAGGCCATGAACGACAGTGACTAGAGTTAAGGAAAAAAAAAAAAGAAAGAGAGGAGAAAAAGAGAAGAAAAAAAAGGATAGAGATTCAACGAATAGCAATGAACTGAGTGGTGGGTCCACCTTGGAGGAACAAAAAGGTCGTAGCTAGGGTATGTCCATTCCTTCTTTTCTTCTTTCTACTACCTAACTAGGGCTATGGGGCTGTTTAAATGATAGCTAACCCTCCATTAAATGCCATGTCACTTTTTTGTTACGTTTGTAATGGAAAATGATTAAAAAGACTGTTTTGTTATTTTTCAAAAGTTGAGTGACTGAATTAAAACCAGAGTAACTATTTTATTAGCTGCATCAAAGTTGGTGTAATTTACCCTTAATTTAATCAATGAATTTGTTTAATTAATCAATATATTCGAAAAAAATACAAGTTTATAAACGAATATACTACACTCTTGCACCAGATCCAACACATTTAGTATATTATACTTAAAAAAAAATCAAATATGGGCTGGTCAGACTCGAGTTTACATTTCTTAAATTGGGTCGGACTTGGGCAAAAAAGTAAGCCCATTTTTTAGGACGGGCTAGGCCCGAGCTTGGAAAATTGGTCTAAATACCTTGCATGCGCTTAGCCCATGAGCACTTCTAATCACAAGTCACCCAACTATGAGTCGTTTACTAAAAATCGAGATTATTTTTTTGGGTCCATTTCCATTAATTGTCATTAAATGTCTAATAGAAGGATGATGTGGCAGTTAAAAAATCAGTATAAGAACAAATTTAGCCTTCAACTTTTACGTACTATATCAATTTAGTCATAATTTTAAAAAATGAACTCTCAAAATTTATAAATAATCTTAATTTAATCCTAATTCTAAAAAAATAAAATAAAAATACAAAAATATTTTTAAAAATATATAAAAAAAAAGATTTTGGAGTAAAGCATCTCCCTTGGTCAATCTTCTTTCTGAGCATCTCTCATCTCTTCCTTCACTACAAATAATGCACAGTATAAAATGCAATATTTGGATTAAAGTGATAGGTAAATGAGAAAGTGTTTCAAGATTAAGGTCCCAATCCAGAAAGAGTAAACCATGGAGAGTTTCAAAAATACATATTTCCTCGCTGTGAAAAAAATATCCTAAAAATTGAAATCTTTAAAATGGGAAAATGAAGTCCCATTATGAGATCACTAAAAACCATGAAATTTCAACAGAAACAGAAGCTTGTATGTACTTTTTCTTTTGCCCCATTGTAAGCAACAATTATAATAAAACACAAAACAGTAACAAAAGCAAACATCAAAGACTCCAATTCTTTCGTTATAGCAAATCAAATCAAAAACCCACCCAAAACTAAGATGTTTCAAACAAGTGCAAATCACCCAAAGAAACTAAAGCAACGAAAGTGAGGGAAAAAATGAGAGAGATCAAAGACAGATTTGTGATAATCGATACCATTGAAGCATTGGGTTTATAAGTTTTTAATACTTTTAATTTTTTTAAAAGTATTTATGTATTTTTATATTTTTTTGAATTTTTTAAAATTAGGATTAAGTTGAGATTATTTGTAAATTTTGAGAGTTAATTTTTTAAAATTATGACTAAATCGATATTCTATGCAAAAGTTTAGGGCTAAATTTGTTATTGTTAGCTTTGATTTCCCAACATTTTGATATAACAATATTTAAGATAAATTTTATATGTATTATATTTCTTTCAGTGAAAATATAATTTTTATCAAACATTTTCAAAGCATTTTCAAAGACTTGAAATATACTCAAAAACATGTTTTAAATGTGTTTAAATTTATCTAAATGTTCTTAGGTCAATACCGAAGTGCTCTAAGGTGTTTAAAATGTTTTTAAGGTACTTTGGCATGCAAGTCTCGGGACATTGGAACATATGTCCCGTGACATGAAGTTTTGAATGCAAAATTTTATTTCAAGGACTTTGGTCTCCAGACAACAATCTTGTCTCGAGCCATAAGCATGTTTGTCTCGAGACAGATAAACATCGAAGCTAAGAGTTGCTTCAGGAGGGGCTATGTCTCAAGACATTTGAGTAATTGTCTCAAGACATATGACCAAATGTCTCTGGACACACTAGCCCCGTCTCTAGACACAACTTGCCAACGACTATATAAAGGTCATATTTTTCTTCCTGTCTCAAAATGAGGGTTTTATGTCTCAAGACACAGTGTTGCAGGTTGCATTAAATGCGTGAAGCACATGCTCCTAGTGGATAGAATTCATCGCCAACAACCATAAATGTTTACAAACTTGTTTCGTGATATAAATACACTTCAAGACTAAGAGAGAAATATCCAAGCATCAAGATAAAGAGAAAAGTATTCAAATATTTATTATTTCATTTCTCAATATTCTCTACAAACTTATTATTAGATCTTTTATCACTTTCATTTAATTTCTGAGAGCTTATTTTTGTAAACACATACTTGTAGAGGTCTCTTTGTTTAGTCTCTTTCATTTCACAAATTTAAATTGGGAAGGTTTTAGTTGAGCCAAAAAGCTAAGAAGGGTTCTAGTTTAGCCATAAAAGTTAGGAGGAAATATTTTGTCTTAGCCTTGTGAAAAAAAATATGGATTGTAAAGGTTTTACCTTCTCCTAGGTATCAATTTTAGTAATGAATTGGAAAAACTTTAGTGGGGGAAAGCTAAAGTAATGGGGATAGGTAATTGGGGTTGAACCACTATAAATCGAATTGTCCAAGATTTTCTTTCCTTCCTATCTTTTAGAGAAGTTTGTAAAAAAATTTAAAATACCAATTAACCCATTCTTGGTATTTTCAGGCCTAACAATTATTATACAGATTTTTTAATTGTCACATCACTATCTAGTTAGTGCAATTGGGCAAATATCCCATATATACCCAAAAAAAACAAAAATTATAGAAATGTACCAGTTTAAAAAATAATTACCGAAATGTACCGTTTTCCCCAAAAACACGTCCATGTCAGCGCGTTTTTGGGGGATGAAGGGCTAAAGCGCGTCCCTGAGGGCACGCTTTATCCCTGCATCACCCAAAAACGCACTGACATGGACGCGTTTTTGCCCTCCTTTCCTGTCCACTTTTAATTGAATTTTTGGGCCAGTAGTCTCCGGCAAAATAATTTTGAGGAGACGTTTCTGAACAAACAGTGGCCAAAAACGCTTCCAGCAGGGTGCATTGTGAGCAGAGTACCGAAAAGAGCTCCCACGTGGACGTTCTTTTGCTACAGTGGTCTCCGGCAAAATTATTTTGAGGAGACATTTCTGAAAAAATAGTGGCCAAAAAAGCTTCCAGCAGGGTGCACTGTGAGTAGGAGTACCGAAAAGAGCTCCCACATGGACGTTCTTTTGCTACAGTGGTCTCCGGCAAAATTATTTTGAGGAGACGTTTCTAAACAAACAGTGGCCAAAAATGCTTCCAGCAGGGTGCACTGTGAGCAGGAGTACTGAAAAGAGCTCCCATGTGGACACTTTTTTGCTACAGTGGTCTCCAGCAAACTTAGGCTATAAATCAGCCAAATTTCATTCTCAGGTTGCAGAAGGCAAATTCAGGCAAAAGAAAAAAAATTGAAAATGAGTGAACGTATTAATGCTGTTATTTACTACGATGGTGAAGTTCATGACACTGAAAATGGTGTTGTTTTCTTATCAGAGAACACAGCGCGATTGAGTTTTAATCAGAATGTCGATTTGGTAGAACTTTGCAAAAGAATTAGGCGTAAAATATTCAGAACAACGCCAATGAAAGTTCAGTCTATTAAGTATAGATTTTGAGCTTCTGTTGATCTGGTGAGATATGACTCACTCGACATCAAAGGTCCTCAGAGCCTTGAGGCAATGGTAGAGACTCATCTTGCCAGTGGATCGCCCTATATCGAGGTATATGTAGGAATTTTCATCTCCAAGTAATCTTTCTGCAACCTTAACATCTATTATTGTTTGAGGGGAATACACGACCCCAAGCCGACACTCTGTAAGTGAGAGGCAAAACACAGAAGTGCCCGTGTGGGATGGTAGTATGAAAAACATAACCCCTGCACGACACTCGGTTGGTGGATGGGACATACATATCCGTCATTCGATGTCCGATGATAGAAATACGTATTGGGGGACGTCATCAACTTCTAGTGGTTGGCAATCCACATATGATTGGGATCTTTACGAAAGATGTTTAAGGAGGGATGATGTACTCCCGACGACATCCACCAGCGAGGGGCCCTCGTTTGTTGCAGGTTATGGAAGGTCAGACAATGAATCCGATGTGGATCCACCTCGGGAGCCAGGGCCTGACGGTGCAGAAGTTGGATTATTTCCTGAACCGAAGCCCGTTCCAATTGTACCTGAAGACGTTGAGGGCGGTTCAGACGAAGAAGAAGAAGATCCGCTATTTAGGGCATATTCACCTCTAGTCCACATGCATAATGTCAATCTATCTCAAGATGATACATTAGAGTTTCCTGAACTACCACACCGGACGCATGACCGTACAAATTCTTCGTTAGATTCGGACCAATTAGAAGTTGGTAACCAGTTTTCCAACAAGAATACTTTTCTTGCCACATTGAAACAATACAGCATTAGGAACGGGGTTAACTATAATATGGTTAAATCCAGGCTGGATAAGTACGAGGCGAAGTGTACAGTGCAAGACGGCACATGTTCATGGAAAATCATGGCGTCGTTGAGGAAAAGGACAGGGTTGTGGGAGGTAAAAAAGTACAAAGGTCCGCATACATGTCTTGCTAGTACAGTACCACTATGTTTTCAATGATTTCGAATAACACTAATATTATGTAATGTTGTATTATTTAACATACTTCGTTGACAGGTGTAACACAAGAACATCCGAGGATGGATTCAGACATGTTGGCTGACTTAATAATCCCGACGGTGAAGGCCGATCCCAAAACTACAGTGCCGGCCTTAATTGGAAATATTCGTGGCCAATTGGGGTACACGCCCTCTTACAGAAAGGCTTGGATAGCCAAGCAGAAGGCGTTGGAAAAGTTGCACGGTCGGTGGGACGCTTTATATAATGAAGTGTGGAAGTGGTGTCAGGTGCTGGAGAGATATGTCCCAGGCAACACAACAGACCTTGAAATGGAACCGGCGTACTACAACGATCGTCTGCTCCGTGGATGCGCAGTGTTCAAGCGTCTGTTATGGACATTTAAACAATGCCGAGATGCTTTTACATATTGCAAGCCATTGGTACAAATTGACGGTACCTTCATGTATGGTAGATATATGCATCGGCTATTGCTAGCTGTGGCACAAGACGGCTGTGGGAGAATCCTTCCGATTGCGTTTGCAATAACACCAGGGGAGTCAGCTGATGACTGGGACTTCTTCCTATCTAGGTTAAGGAGGCATGTCTGCCCCCAACCTGACATATGTGTTATATCGGATCGGGGCCCTGGAATACTTGCGGCAATAGAACGCCAGGGAAGCAGGTGGCATCGCACACACCATCGATATTGCCTGAGGCATGTTTCATCCAACTACTATGGGCAACATCGATCTAAAAGACAGAAACAACAAGTGACCGATATAGGTATGAAATATCTAGTAATATAATTTTTTTTGTAAAATTCAATTTATTCGCAATTGAAGAGTGGTATGTAATATTCGCTATCAACGTATATTGCCAGGTACGAGATCAATAAAGACCGTTTTCTCGATATGTTGGCGGTTTATGCATAATAGTGCGCGAAGGCGCGAACTACATGCAATATTCCTTTTGAACAGTGGACACAAGCATATGACGGCGGCCTACGATATGGTCATATGACCACAAACCTGACCGAATGCATAATTTCTGTGCTAAAAGGAACCCGTCATCTGCCGATTACAGCGGTTGTGTGGGAGACATATTTTCGTTTAGCGGCACTATTTTCAAAGAGAGCAGCGAGTTATCGAGGGCAGATGCAAGGAGGCCATGTATGGAGCCCGAAGGTCTTGCAAGAAATTAACCGTGGGAAGGCATGGGCGAACACCATGCACACACAGGTGTGTCACGCATCGCCGCGACGACTATGGTTTCGTGTCACGAGTTTGTGACCGAACCAAGGTATTGTTGGCGGGCATTATCGTGTACACTTGACAAATAGGACCTGCGACTATGGGATATTTGATGCACTTCGTTACCCGTGTGCTCATGTACTTGCTGCTTGTCAGAATCTCCGTCTTGATCCCATGAGCTATGTCGACGAAGTGTACATATTAGAAAATATGTACAACATGTGGAGACACGTATTCCCACCAGTCCCAGGTGAACATAAGTGGCCGTCGGTATCGCTTGCACCGTATAAGCTGTTGCCGGATAGACAATTGAGGCGCAAACCAAAAGGTCGACCTTGCTCTCTCTAGAATACGCAACAATATGGATATCTGAGAACCGAGCAACCAAAGTCGGCGGTGCGGGTGGTGTAGGAACTTGGGCCATACATCTCACTCGTGTCCAAATCGGAATAGTTGACCGTGTTCTTAGCTTGTTTGTCTCCTGATGGCTATGTAATTTCTATTTTTTTGGAGGAAAACGGTGAACTTTTGTACAAGAACTTTTATTTTATTCAAGTTATTAAAATTAAATTACAAAATTACAAAAAATAAAAATTAAACCATTTCTATTTTATCAAAAATATTAAAATTAAAATACAAAAAAATTAAATTACAAAAGCAATAAAATTAAACTCAAACTTTATTAAATATAAAAAAATTAAATTACAAAAAATAAAAATTAAACCATTTCTATTTTATCAAAAATATTAAAATTAAATTAAAAAAATTAAATTACAAAAGAAATAAAATTAAACTCAAATTTTATTAAATATAAAAAATTAAATTACAAAAAATAAAAATTAAACCATTTCTATTTTATTAAAGATAATAAAATTAAAATACAAAAAAGTTAAATTACAAAAGAAATAAAATTAAACTCAAATTTTATTAAATATAAAAAAATAAATTACAAAAAATAAAAATTAAACCATTTCTATTTTATCAAAGATATTAAAATTAAATTAAAAAAATTAAATTACAAAAGAAATAAAATTAAACTCGAATTTTATTAAATATAAAAAAATTAAATTACAAAAAATTAAAATTAAACTATTTCTATTTTATCAAAGATATTAAAATTAAAATACAAAAAAAAAATTACAAAAGGAATAAAATTAAACTCAAATTTTATCAAATATAAACATAATTAAATTACCAAAAAAAATTACAAAACTAATTAGGGTTTAGGGCTGATGCCGGTGGGAACCAGTGCCACACGGGGGCGGTCGGCGGTTACGCGCTGGATTTCTCCTTCTTCTAGCTTCCGGCGGGGGTCGTGGAACCTCGGGTAGGGAATCAGGTTCCTCCGGCAGTGGGTCTGGTTCTGGGTGTTGCGATGATGACCCACCTTGAAAAGATAATGACCCCGGAGGTGTTTGCATAAACCACGGCGGGGGTGACTGCATCCCGTACGGCGAAAGAGTCTGGTAGAAAGAACTGCTCCCCGACGGTGCCTCCTCTAATCCCACATGCGACGTCAGTCTCACGATCGGCTGGCTATCGGGAGTAGTCAGGAACGGGCTCAAACCTGGCCATGCATTCCAACCTGGGGTGGGACTGGGAAAAGGAAACATATATGGATTAGGAGGATACATATAAGGGGTAGGGTACGCACCTGGCATAAACGGTGGACGCTGTGATGTCGGTGTTGTCGACTGAACTGATGGGCCCGGTGACTGTGTAGGCGCTGTTGATAGCCCCCGTCTCATCCCCCCTTCTCTTTGGATGTAAAGGGGCTCGACTTTCCCTTCGCTCGTGAAGTTGCCGTCGCCTCTCTTCATCCGACAACAGATACGGCTTGCCATGGATCCTAAACCATGGCATGTACTCCAGCACGCACGCTAACTCAGGAACGATGATCGGTTCCCGGTTAGGTAAAAAGTCATACCGGTTCTCCCACGTCTCGATATGACCTGACCCAAATCTTAGCCAATCCGTGTGCGGCTGCCGTAAGTCCACTTTGTGCTCATCATCGAGCACCTCAAGTGGCACAGGAATCAATTTTTGAAATCCAAATTGTCGCAGCACTCGATCTGACTGGTGCATCTCCACGGTCGCGTAGGTGATTATTGGGACCTTAACGTGCCAACTGTTCGAATTTTGGAGGAACTCCTCGCATTATCGCCCGAATTTACGGATCCTCAAATGCGGTGTCCATTGAAACTATATTAACATTACCAAAATATTAGTTATATACATAATACTAGACAAAGTACATACGAAATACTAAATTATAATAACAAAATTGAAACTTACTTGTGATTCGACCGTTGTTCCAATAGGAGCCGTATATCCTCAAGCGAGTTAGGTATTCCAATATGACTCTTGAATGGTTCCACCTAATTAAATAAACTTTTAGCATGCAATTATACTATAAATCTACGAAATAATTGTAAAATATAATATTAAATTTACCTCGTTATCAGTGGGAATGAATATTGCTGGTCGAGTCGAGGACGTAAAAATGGAAATCGAAACCATGCCCATGACTGCAGTAGTGATAGGCAACCTCCGATTTTTGCTTTACTCGGCCGCGTCGCCCCGCACATCTCCCGGTACAACCTCGATAGCACGGCAGACCCCCAACTCAAATCATCGGCTGCTCTGAAATCAACAAGTTTCAGGAGCCATCTCAGGTGGACGAGGTTTCTAGAGAGGTTTGGCATCAGATAGCCTCCAATTATCTGAAGAATGTATGCCCGAGCATACCGTATTCTTTCTTCTTCGATCGAACCCTCGTTCGACTGCGGGAATGCGTCTCGTAACCAGGCCATATTGATCCGAGCTCCTTGAATTCTATCCGGAATGGCACCCAGAAGCTCGTAGCATACGACCATCCAATCGATAGATGTTGCGGACCCGGTGACTACCGACCCGTCCACCGGTAATCCCAACTGCAATTGCACATCTTCTAGAGTGATGGTACACTTTCCGCATGGCAGATGGAAAGTGTGCGTCTCGGGTCTCTACCTCTCTATCAACGCTACCGATCAAAGCGGCTCCAACTTGAACCCAGGCCTATCGTCGTGTACGTCGCGAAAACCCGCTTCGCGCAGTAATTCTCGATCAACGGCGATGGGGACCGGGCATGTTGCGAATATAACATTCCAACACCCGATCTACTGTGATTGTTTAAAAATTATAAAATTCAAAATTAATTAAAATTGCATAATTAAAAAAATTAATAATATTGAAAAATTAACATTAAAACTTACCATTTTCATTTGCTCGACGGCAATGTGCTTGTCGTCTAGGCGACGTAATTCCTCGGCCATTGTAATCCGATAAAAAATTTTAAAATTTTCCAAAAAAAGATATATTAAAAAAATTATAAAGGGCAAGGACTATTTTGAAATTTGAGCGTAAATTTCTAGGACTTTGAGAGAAAATTGAGAGAAAATTGAGAAAGGATTGAAGTGTGAAAAAAATAAAGGGTTGGGGGGGTTTTTATACTTTTTTTTGCCCAACGGTCAAAAAAAATTTTGCCGTTGCATTTGACCGTTACACGGGCTAAAGCGCGCCCTCAGGGGCACGATTTAGCCCTTCATCCCCCAAAAACGTGCTGACGTGGACGCGTTTTTGGGGAAAACGGTACATTCCGGTAATTATTTTTTAAACTGGTACATTTCCGTAATTTTTGTTTTTTTTTTGTATATATGGGATATTTGCCCAGTGCAATTAGTGAAAATGGACAAAAAATAATTTTAATTAATTCAGTGATCAATTTAAAAAAATAAACCAAAAAAGAAATAAATCCATAATTAGGTGACTAATTTAAAAAAATAATCATTGAATGATAAAAAAAAACTCATAGCTAAATAACTTCGGTGTAATTTACCCTGTTTTATATCAAAAAGAAAATATTGATTGAGGAGGTTAATGTGGGTTGGCTTAGCTGGATGGATTGATTTGGTCGTGTATTTTTGCTTTGCCCGATACGCGGCATTTAGGGGTGGGAGAAAGATGGGTGATGCTGCCGGATGCATGATATGCGGCATGGTTCACCACCGAATCATTGAGGGCTACTTTAGGTTTATTATAGAAAAAGAAAAGTAGCATTTAAATTTTTTAGTATTAATATAAAAAGGAGATCGAATAAGTTTGAGATATTAAAATATATATTTTTCAAATTAATGACAATAAAATAATTTCGTGGTTTGCGAACTTTTAAAAGTTTCATTTTTTATCTTTTCCTTTTCTTTTATTAAATTAGGAAATAACTTTCGATCTTAAAAATTTGTCAATGTCTCAATATACCAAAAGTTAATATTATTAAAGGGGATTGATAGGGTATTAATTTGATTGACATCAAAATTGTTGTCGGTGTAGGAAGACGTGAGTTTGAGTATACTGAAACGCATCATCGTCCTATATAAGGGTTGGGGAGGTACTATGAATAGTAGCTCTAGGCATTGTATTAAAAAAACTTGAGGAGAGTCGAAAGGTAGTTCACTTTCCATTCCCCAAACTATTAAAAAGCAAAATTATTCTTTTGACCTTTCTTTTTTTTTTCATTGGATCTTTATAAGAGGGTTGTAGTTTAAATCTGTGGCAAGGTTTCAGACAAAAAGGAAGTAAGATCTTTATTTAAATACCGTCTGTTAACCAGTTTTTTAGAAATTCTGTTTTAGATAATTGAATACCATTATAAGTGCATTTAACATGCATTTCTCGATTCTAATCCGTTAAATCCTCAGACCACTCAGGAAATTGAAATAATAACATACGGGCAATGTTTTTAACTATTATCAGTTAAGGTAATATAATATATTTTCTAAGAATTGGTTGGGTTATTAACACGAAGTCCCGTATTACTTGAGCAAGTAAAAGACTATCCCAAGCTTATGCTATTTCTATCTTCATTTTCTCTTCTCTTTTGTATTTTTCTCTTTCGGCCTTGTCTTTTTTCTCGATTTTTTTTCTGTACAATCAGAAATTTTTTATTCTCTCAACATTCACATGTTTTTTTTTTCCAATATGATCTTTACTCTTAAAAAGTGCATAATTTTTTTTAAAAAAATAAAAATTTAATTTTTTTCATATTTCAAATAAAAAATATTTAAAAACTATAGTTTCTTTAAAATAAAAAAGATATAATTTTTAAAAAAATATGAAAAAAAGAAAAATTCTTTAAAAAAATAAAATGATTTTAAAATATAAATAAAAAATTCTAAAATTCAATGTTATTTAAATCGAACTGGCCAATTTGACAGGGAACTGATTGAGGAATTGGTCCAATGAGAGGTAAGAAATTGTTTGACTCGTGAATTAGTATGGACTAGTTGAATCGAGCTAAAAAATATATTAAACTAATAGTTGAGCCAATTTTGAACCAGTTTGATCAATTGATTCCCAAAACAACTGGCCCGATCGCTTTAAGCAAATAAATTATTGAAAATTGAAAATAAAAAAATAAAAGTTATAAAAATCGATTCAATTTCCAGTTCAAATGATTTTTAGTCTGGTTCAACCAGTCCATATCGATTAGTGAGTCAACCAGTTTTTAAAATTTTTAAACTTTTCTAGCCCTCAACATTTACAAATTTTAGTCAATTTGGTTCATACCCTTTAAAAGTAAGTATTTTTTAAAAAAATATTAAAAGTTATTATTTTCTTAGTTTAAACAAAAAAACATAAAAAGTTTAAAAAATATATATATTTTAAAAAAGATAAAAGCTCTTTAAAATTCAAAAATTAAAATTAAAAATAAAAATAAAATTAAAATGATTTTTTTAAATATTTTAAAAATATAAAAATTTCAAAGTTCGAGGTTATCTAAACCGGACTAGATTGATTGGATTAAAAATCAATTAGGGGTATCAGTCTTGTGAGAGGTAAAAAACTAATTGACCTGCGAACCGATACAAATGATTGAATTAGGCTAAAAAAAACCCAATTGAACTGATAGTTGAATTGATTTTTATATTTTTTAATATTTTAATTTTTAATAATTTATTTACTTTGAATCAATCAAATCGATCGTTCTAAGAACCAATTGGTCAGACTAGTTCAAAATCGGCTCAACTACTGGTGCAATCGATTTTTAGCTTGATTTAACCAGTCTATTCTGGTTGTTGGTTCACGGATCAACCAGCTTTTACCTCTTGCCATACCAAAAACCCTAGCTAATTCTTAGTCTAGTTTAGATAACATTGAATTTTGAATGTTTTATATATTTAAAATATTTTTTATTTTCTGAATGTTGAAGTGTTTTTATCTTATTCATATATATTTTTAAATTTTTATGTTTTTAATTAAAATATGAAAAAAATTCTATATACTTTTAAAGGGTAAGGACCAAGTTGAAAAAATATTGTAAATGTTAGGGCTCAAAAATTTATTTTATCTTTGACACCACTAACTTTAACGGCAAAATTAGATGGATGGGTCAAAATTTTTAAATAAAGAAGTACAGGGACTCAATACTTAAAATTAAAATATAGGGATTAAATTTTAATTTCAAAAAAGTATAGAAACCTTTGGCATATTTAAACCATAATAACACTAAGGTCTCATGTTGTATTATTATTCAAATTGTCTGTAATATCCTGGACTATAGCTTATGCATTAATACTAAGTTATATGAAATAGCATGCTTGTGTGTGTTGTGAATGTGCATTATGAATTTTGTGAACCTTAGTGCGTAGGTGAGCACTTTAGAAATTACTCGATTTTAAAGTTTAAAGAGGGAACTAAGGCAAGGTGGCCTTAAGAAAATTTTTAGAGGATATTTGCATGAAATTGGGCTTAGAAAAGTGGCTACAAGGCGCCACTTAAGGCCCTGGAAATGACGCCACCAGCATGTTAGGAGGGGCTTGCGTTCGAGTCGCGTGGGAAGCAAACCTTTAAGGCTTTTATTTTTGCATGTGACGTCAATGAGAGGGGAATAGGGGGACGGCACCAAGGCTAGATTTTAGGAGTTTCTATCCTTTTATTTTCAAGAGATAAATGATGGATTATTTTTAAATAAAGAGATATAGAGGAAAATAAGGATATGAGAGTGATGGTCAAGTAGGGGACTCTAGCTTAGTAATTTCGGAAAAAGGAGGAAAAATAAGGCCATTCATTATTCTTTCTTTCTCCTTCTCTCTCTGCCGAATTTTCTCTGCCACTATGCTTCTTTTCTTTTCAATTCTTCAAGAATCCGAAAGTTCTTTTCTTTCATCATTCTTGCCGAAAATTTCAAGCATCATACTCTTCATCTCCATATTTTGTTAAAGGCCGAACCACCATACCACTCTTTCTTTTCCATTAGAGCCGATTCTTCACTTGGTCACCATTGCCGAAATTGTTGATCCACATCCTAGCCATAGTCGAATTTCTTTGTGGGTTTAAGCAAGGGTGCAGTCGACTACATCATTAGGGGTAAGATTAAATTCGATTTCTATACTTTTTCTTGTAGGCTTGTCGAAATCTAGGAACTAATTCCTTTATGTCTTTGGCCGAAACTTTGAGGAAGGTTTTCGGGATTTAGGTGTTTGTCGACTTTAAAAGGATCTTTCGGGATTTGAGATCCGCAAGGTAAGTACATATGTACATTCGGCCAAGGCCCTATTCAATGATTGGATCTATTCCTTATTTTATTCAAAAGCCGAAAACTAACTAGTTCAATGATTAAGTGTATAGCCGATTGCAATAAAGAACCATCACAAAGTTTCGGGATTTGTTTAGGAATCAAATCGACAGCAAAGTAAGATTTTGATTGTGATAAACCTTTCGGGATTTGATTATTTGGCCGAATGGCCTATAGCTAAAGTATGTAGTGTTGGCCGAATATAGGAATTGAAGATCTAAATCAATAGGTCGGGTTTTCGGGATTTAGAGTGATCTCGATAAGAATATCAGGTGTGTACCCTTCCCTAAGACTTAATAAATTTAAAGCATTACATTTAATATAAGTGTTATAATGATGTGAAAGCTATGGCTAAGGTACCATGTTATGGTACAAAGTATCCAAGTACGTTTTCCTACTCCTACAAGATTATAATAGAATCTGTTATGGTACCTATGTGAAACTATAAGAATGTGAGTAAGGGGTATGACATGGTTAATGAGTATTTGTATGACATGGGGCATATGGGATATTATGAAAGGGGAAGTGAATGTGGTGACCTATGTCACGATATCTTAATGTGGTGACCTCGGTCACAATTATCTGAATGTGGTGTCTAGTCCCCACGGTGTGCAGGTTGGTACGGGTGATGTGTAGCGATGGCATCTAGGTTTTGGTTCGGGTTTGCATCATATTATTTAAATGCTATATGTACATGTATGATTTGATATGCCTGAATTTGTTAGGACTTAGTGTTGTGGTTACACATTGAGTCTGTTGACTCACCCCGTTGTGGGATTATTTTTTAGGTGACGATCAGTGATGGACCGGGTCGGCAGAAGCTTAGGGGTGGCCATGCTCAGTAAGGAATTTATTTTATTTGGACTTTTTATTTTAAGTACTTTGAATTTAATTTTGGGATTTATTTGATGTAATAAGGCCATAGTTGAACTACTTTATTTTACTTTTATTTATTATGTTACGAATTTTTATCAATTAAAGGATTAAGTAAATTTATTTTAAAATAAACTCTAAATGTTTTGTCACCTAAAATAAAGGGTTTTCAATATAAGATAAATATGTTTTCAATTCGAGTCCAACCCAAAAACAATCTTTCTTTCAAAACACACAGTTTTCCAAAGTAACAAAAGAATTTTGAACCGATTTACATCGAGGAACATAGCAGATCCGATCAGGGCTCGGGGGCCGGGTTTGGGGTGTTTCATTGTCTTTTGAAAAGAAATCAATTTTTAAAAAGAAAAACAATCTCATTATAGGTTCTGATCATATCTGCTCTTTTTGACACAATGCCTAGCACATAATCCCTCCCCAACCATAAATAGGAGGATAATGCGCTACAGTACACTCAAACCCATGTCCTCCTGCATTGGCAAAAATGCCTATAATAATCGAGTTAAGACTCAATTGACACAAATTAAATTTTTAATTCATAAATAAGGCTAAACGATTTGTTTTTGGTTTCAACCTGACTTTTTAAGCCAAATAGAAAGTTTAAAATATTTCTCGCAACAACACCTTGACTAGGACTACTCAACAACTTTTCCTTTCCCATGATTATCAACTGATTGATCCATTTCTTGATTTATATATAATAATTTAACTCAATTAACCGATTCAAATGCCTTAAAATATTTAAATTCATGTATTTGACCTTTTATCAATATTTTACAATTTTAAATACCCTAGATTTGATAAGGAAATCTGGGGAATCAAAAGTATATTTATGGGAAGGGGACATTTCAGATGGTTTTCTATCTGCTTAATGTTTAGATTTTTTTCTAACCTCAACATTCTTTTCTTCTTCTTTTTTAAGATGGGAATTGGTGTTGCGTGTAAGTAACTAATGCAATTGTGTAAGTGTACACGTCATTCAAGTAATAAAGTGATAAGTAAGTATCGTCTCCACATGAATCGTAAATTGGTAAGAGATTGATTAAGTTATTATAATCCTATTAACTATACTAAATAGCAGGAAATACTCCTAAATTGAATAAAATGTTTGTATAATGAATTAATGTAATTTAATGCTAAAAACAGAGAATTGATATGACAAATAAAATGTAGTTACAAGTTACAGAGAAAAACAAGCGTAATTATGTTGTTGAATGAATAGGGCTGAAATTATTTAGATGAAATGTTCATATCAAAATAATGTCATGGCAAAATATTGTCTAATCAACTGCTCAGAGAGTTATTACTGTAACCTGCCTCTTTTGATAGCTAGATTTTAAGCTAAAAATCTATGTTACTGTATATCTACAGAACTCTGGATTAATAACTGTAATGAACGTTCTTCTCTGCACAACTTGCAACATCTATGTCTAAAGTGCTATGAATATTCTATTGAATATTCGCTTGCATCAAACGATTCTAGATCCAACATATTTAACCTTTTCAGAATTAAAAATACATCTATGAACATAGCATACAATTAGCTATGTCTAGAGCTTGCATGCATGTATTTAAAATAGGCATAAATCGAACGAAACAATGTTATAGACAATCTCAAATCATGAGCATGAAAGATGATAAACATCCACCCAAATAACTCCAACCCAGAAAAGATTTAGTTCATGTGTGGAAAAGTGAACACCAAATCTAAATCATTTATCAACATTTAAAGAAGTTTGAATCATAGAAATCAAGAAAACTAAAGGCAGAACTGTAGGATTTCTCGCCACACTCCGGCTTCTCTTTTATCTTCTAGTCATACGTGAATCTAGGATAGATGTCTCTTCCCCTTCTTTAGGTTTATATTATGCTCTTTGTAGCTACTACCTTTTCTTTCTCTAATATTCTCCAATGGAGTTTTTCTCTATACAGAGGCATGATTGCTGTCACCAGTCTCTTTCTCACACAAATTCTCCTCTCCTTTTCTTTTTCTCTCTCATTCTTTTATTGGGTAGATCTGTCCCACCTCAGCACACCCTTTTCATTCCTCTTTTCAGGTTGGACTTTTTGGTACACGCACAGCTAACTGAGAATGACATGGATGAAGTGTTGAGTCATCTTCTTGGAATTACCATGGCAAATCTGTTGGCTATCAATTTCACCATATGCCACGGTAATACTTCACTTCCTTTATTTTCTCTCTTCATCTTCTTGCTTTTTCTACGCCTGTATTCACACAAAACCACACCTTTCCTCCCCAAGTGATAAAAGTAACAAATAATGACCATTATATCACAATCCAAGCTTTGTTATGCAATGTTCTAAAAACATCCTAAAAATGCAAATGTATTCACTTAATTACAACGAATTAATTTTATTTAGAGGCCTTAAATATAACTCTTTTCAAGAGTTATCACACCCCAAACTTGAATTATTGCTTGTCTTCAAGCAAATGATGTTTGAATATGCATGAATTCATGGAATTGCAAAAACAATCAGTCACCAAATGTATTGCCAAATCGTAATAAGCATACTGTGTACCTCTATTCTCAGCAATCTTCTACTGAAACAAAGAAAAAATGCTTACAATTGTTGTAAACCTATTTAGCAAATGTAGTGTAGAAAATGGTTCATAAAGGTAGATTTTTCTAAGTATTTCAGCAATTAAAACTATAGCAGATCTCTTTAAATATACTTAGGTTATCTCTCTCTCCTAAACTCAGTTTTTTAGGCACTTATTCAATTTTCAACACAAAATTTCCTAGAGAATTCATATTGTCATATGATTATATACTTGACAACATCAATGAAGCTTACACTAGACTGCCACATATTATATCATGTCACAATTTGAATATAAATCACTCATGAAACAAAAGCTTTTAACTAAAAAGATGGATGGAGCAAACAACTACCTTTTTAGCAATTTAGCCTCAAGATTTAGTGGAGTGTCCCTAGAATATGTACATATATATTTTTTTTTAGAAAAACACTCATATTTGAACTCATTTTTTTTGGTCAACAATAGAATGGAGCAAACGAAATATTACTAACTTACTCAAAAGGTTCAAACATTGGAGTATTCATATTATTTTACCATGACAAAATTATACCCTATTACTATACTGAAATTAAGTCAAGAAGTCCTAAATTTATTTAAAGACTGCTACTATAACCTAATTGCATTTATATTTCAATTATTCTACTTTAGAAAGTCATTTTCAATAACTGTCCTATGCTGAATATGCATAAACAATTATCACCCTATTTTCTAAGTTTACAAAGAAGAGTTATTATCCTCATTGAACATCATTGATAACCATATACTCACATAATCGTGCAGTTAAATTGCAATTGAACGTTATGGTAAAAAAAAAACTGTATGCACAACACACCCCCAAACCTAAGGGATTCATTGTCCTCAATGCATGAAATGACAAAGTAAAATTAATAAAAGCTACATGAATGCAGGAAACAAATAAAAACTAAAATGAAGGATCATGAAAATATAAAAATCAAAGCTTGGAGGGGAAAGAAATTACTTCACTTGGGTTGGATGGATTTCTTTGCAGCTCTCTTGTAACGTTGCGGCCTGCCCTGGTCATCACTGTCAGCTTGAACGGTTTTACGAGCAACCTTCTAAAATCTTTTTCTCTTAAGCTAGTTAATGGGCACCTCTTCCTCATTATCATCGAAATCAGACTTTGTGATTTCATCAATTAGTTGATGAACCGTGTAATACCCCTTACCCGTGTCCGACGCTGGGAGAGGATACGAGGCATTACCGTACTTAACCTCACTAGAACTTGCATTAATGGGCTATAAAATTTCTTTACAACTTAAAACTTTTCTTTCTTAATCATAACGTGCACATTATGGGCCTATGAGGCCTTAAACACACATCCAAAAGAATTCGGAGTTCAACCGGAAACTTTTGCACTCTTGAAAATTTTTGCCTACATAGGGGTCACACGCCCGTGTGACATGAGACACGCCTGTGTGGGCAGGCCGTGTGGTCACATACGCCCATGTCCCTGTCCCGTGTAGAAATAAATTTTCAATTCAATCCTACAGGGGTTTTTACACGACCGGATACACGCTCGTGTCTTTGGCCCATGTCCTTCACACGACCCCAACACGCCCGTGTCCTCTTCCTTGTGTGAAAACTAGGGGTATTCCGTTTATGACGTCAGCAATTCCTTAAGAAGCACATGGCCTAGGCACACGCCCATGTGCTAGCCCGTGTGACGATTCAAATTCTCATAACTAAATGCAGGGTATCAACACAATCATAGAGGTTGACCGTGTGTCGCACACGGCCTAGACACACACCCATGTATCTGCCGGAGTGGACAACTAGAGGCTGTTTTCCGAGCCTTTTTGCCACCCTAAAACAAAAACTCATTCATTTCATCACAAGTAGCTCATACATAGCAATATTAAACATTGAAGAATCCTTAAAATTATCTCTCATTCCATCCATATTTTACTCAATAACTTGCATGAGCATTCATTTCATTTCACTCATCAACTTTATAACATGAACTTGGCAATATTGACCAATTCGCCATGGCCATTTACAAAATGAGTGTAAAACATTAATAGCCAATCCTTTAGCCTTCAAACATGACATGACACAAAATAATCAAGTTTCTATACATGCCATACTCAAAATGAAGTGACTTTACTATACCAAAAGAACGGTTGATAGTGTGATCCGAGCTCTGACGTTTTACGGTCTCCGAGCTAACTTGGCGAAACTACAAGGAAAAGGGAAAAGAGAGGGGTAAGCATATAGCTTAGTAAGCTTGCATGAAATTCTAAAGCAACACAATTGCTCAAACTAAATTCATCCATTTTATGATACAATGGCAACATATGTCTCAAATGCTTAAGCATACTTATTCATACTTACTCGTACTTGTTCTTACCCATCTCATGTCACATTATGGGTTCATAACTTGTATCTACTCATGGTACTTGTATCACTTATCACTTAACTCAGCACATGTACTAACATGAGCATAATTCAAATCTCCATCATTCTTAACATGAATGAAACACAAGGTCATCCATAAATAGTTTTGACTCTATACCATTTTACACACTTAGCTCTTTTGCCCGTGAACTAATCGGATTACCGTAAGATATTCAAACTCATCATGCATAAATCTTGACGCCAATGTCATATCTCAGATATGGTCTGACATGGGATCACCTCTTGATGTCGATGCCATATCTCAGATATGGTCTTACACGAAATCTCGTAGCTCGATGTGGATGCCATGTCCCAGGCATGGTCTTATACGAGATCGTACATATATGTCGATGCCATGTCCCAGACATGATCTTATATGAGATCTTCCTTTTTGTGTCGAGGCCATATCCCAAACATGGTCTTGCACGAGACTTTCTTTATTCAATGCTATAACATGTGTATCCTCATTATTCCTAATCTTTATCCGGAATTTCACCTAGCTTATTTTCACCATTTCTTCATCGAGGCTTCATCACTTGATTTTCATAGCAATACATACATTGTAATAATATTTAGTAGTTTCAAATATCTAAACATTATGAAACTTTAACTTTATACAAACTTACCTCGATTCTCAAAATGTGTATTGATGCTCGATTTAGTCCCCGATTTTATTCTTGCCTCAGTTTCGATCCGGGCTTCGTGTTTCTTGATCTATAATAATAATTTCACTTGTTAAATACACAAATTGAATAAATCGACTCATAATTCATATTTTGGAAAAATTATGATTTTGCCCTTAAACTTTTACATAATTACACTTTTGCCCCTAGGCTCGTAAAATGATTTTCATTCAACTTTCTTGTATTTCAAGCCTAGCCAAATCATATTCTCAATTATAACAACCTTCAATTTTTACTATTTCCCTTATGTATGACTATTTCTACAACTTTTACAATTTGGTCCTTTTTTGTAGTTTTCATGAAAATCACTTAGAAAGAGATGTTTATCCTACATCAAACTTTCATATTCTTCCATAAAACATCAAAATACATGCATGTCATACATGGGTAAATTTTTGAACATAATTCCTAGCTCAAAATATAGCTAGAAATAGCTAAATCGAACAACGAGTGTTTCAAAAATACGGAGAACACTAAAAACGAGGGTAGGATGCACTTACTATCAAGCTTGGAAGTTGAAGAAACCCTAGTTATGGCTTCTTGTGATTTTCGGCAAGGGGAACGAAGATGGACACTATTTTTGACTTGTTTTCCCTTTTTATTCTTTTATTAACCGAATGACTAAAATGACCTTAATGATCCTTTCTTGAGATTTTTCCTTCCAATGACCATTTTTGTCCATCATCAAATATAATGGTCTAATTGCTAAATAAGGACCTCTAGTAATTTTTATAATTCTATTTCACACTCAAATCTTCTAGAATCTCATATTTTCTAATCTTTGTAATTAGTCCTAATGGACAATTTATTTACTAATTAATAAAATTTCTTCATGAAATTTTCATACAATCATGCAAACACCTCATAAACCTTATGGAAATCATAAAACTCATATTTCTACTTCGGATTTGTGGTCTCGCACCACTATTCCGACTAAGCCCTAAATCGGGCTGTTACAGGTACTGGTTCCTAATAGCCTCCTCGAGCTCCCATATAGCCTTTTCTACCCCATGTCTTTGCCATAATACTTTCACAAGGGTTATACTTATATTTCTTAACTACTTGACTTCTCGTGCCAAAATCTTCACTGATTCTTCGCCATAAGTCATGTCGGGTCAAATTTCAACCTCTGTCGGTGTAATCACATGCGAAGGGTTTGATCAGTAACGACGTAACGTAGACACTTGAAGCACATCATGAATCTTATCCAATTCAGACGGCAAAGCCAATTGATAGGCTACCAGCCCTATCCTCTCGGTGATCTCATATGGTTCGATAAACGCGGACTCAATTTGCCCTTACAGCCAAATCTGAGAACCTTCTTCCATGGTGACACTTTCAAGAATACTTTATCACCGACTTGAAACTTGATCTCTTTTCGTTTCAAATCCGAGTAGGATTTTTTTCTATCAGAAGTAGCCTTTAAACAATCTCGAATCACCTTTATTTTCTCTTCAGTCTCTCTAACCAAATCGACCCCGTGAATCTGGTTTTCCTTAAGTTCAGTCCAATATAAAGGCGTTCGGCACTTACGCCTATACAAAGCCTCATAAGGCGCCATTTTCAAACTTGACTGAAAACTGTTATTATAGACAAACTCTACCAACGGTAGGTATTTTTCCCAGCTGCCTTGAAACTCAAGAACACAACACTGGAGCATATCCTCAACTACTTGTATTAATTTCTGCGACTGTCCATCGATTTAGGGGTGAAAAGCCGTACTAAAACTCAACTTTGTACCCAAGGCCTCTTGCAACTTTTTCCAAAATCTGGATGTGAATCTCAGATCTCTATCCGATATAATCGATAAGGGCACTCCGTGAAGCCTTACTATCTCTAAAACATACAAGTTTGCCAACTTGTCAAGTGAGTAATCAACTCGTACAGGTATGAAATGGGCTGACTTTGTAGGTCTATCGACTACAACCCATACCGCATCTTTCTTGCTTGGTGTTAATGGAAAACCCATTACAAAGTCCATACTAATATGGTCCCATTTCCACTCGGGAACCATAATAGGTTGAAGCAGACCTGAAGGTACTTGGTGTTCAGCTTTCACTTGCTGACAAATTAAGCATTTCGACACAAACTCTGAAATATCTTTCTTCATACTTGGCCACTAATACCGTTGCTTTAAATCATTATACATCTTGGTGCTACCCGGATGTACAGATAGACATCAACTATGTGCCTCATGTAAAATCTTCCGAATAAGCTCATCATTCCTCGGTATGTAGACTCTGTCTCTGAACATCAGACATCCATCAGAATTAATCTGAAAATCGGATTCAACACCCGACTCGCATAGAATTCTTTTGGCTTGTAAATCACTATCATCTTTCTGAGCCTCGTAAATCTCTTAAAGAAACATCGGTTTAGCCCTCAACTCAGTTAGAATTGAACCATCCTCTGGTAAGGTTACCCGAGTATTTAAAGCCCTTAATGAAAATAGGGACTTTCTACTCAAAGCATCGGCGACTACATTCGCCTTTCCTGGGTGGTAATCAATCACTAGCTCATAATCCTTTATCAACTCTAGCCATCTTCGCTATCTTAAGTTCAATTCCTTTTGAGTCATCAAATACTTTAAACTTTTGTGATCAGTGAAAATTTGACATCTTTCACCATACAAATTGTGTCTCCAAATCTTCAGTGTAAAAACTATGGCAGCCAACTCTAAATCATGTGTCGAATAATTATTCTCATGTGGCTTTAACTGTCTAGAGGCATATGCTATCACCTTGCCTTCTTGCATAAGTACACAACCTAATCTATTTAAGGATGCATCGCTGTAGATCACGAATTCTTTTCCAGACTCAGGTTGTACTAGAACTGGAGCCTCTGTCAACAATGCTTTTAATTTCTCAAAACTCTATTGCCATTTCTCTGTCCATTCAAACTTTACATATTTCTGTAAAAGTCTCGTCATTGGGGTCGCTATCATGGAAAACCCATTAACGAACCACTTATAATAGCCAGCTAGGCCCAGAAAACTTCTAACCTCAGATACATTTTTCGGCGGTTTCCAATCAACAATAGCTAAAATCTTACTTGGGTCTACTCGGACTCAATCTCCCGAGACAATGTGTCCCAGAAATCCAACTTCCTTGAGCTAAAATTCACTTTTGCTGAACTTAGCGTACAACTGATTATCCCGTAAAATCTGTAAAACTGTCATTAAATGCTCGCATGCTCACTCTCATCACGGGAATATATCAGTATATCATCAATAAAAACAACAACAAACTTGTCCAAAAATGGCCGAAAGATGCGGTTCGTTAAATCCATAAACACAACTGGGGCTTTAGTTAAACAAAAAGGCATGACTAAAAATTTGTAATGCCCATACCTCGTTTGAAAAGCAGTCTTCGACACATCTGTGTCTTTTACTCTCAACTGATAATATCCAGACCTCAAGTCTATCTTGGAAAACATAGTGGCTCCTTTCAATTGATCGAACAGATCATCATCCTTAGCAATAGATACTTGTTCTTCACGGTTACCTTATTAAGCTGCCGGTAATCTATGCATAACCTCATGGAACCATCTTTCTTTATCACAAATAACACTAGAGCACATAATGGAGAACAACTCGGTCTAGCAAAACCTTTATCCGTTAACTCTTGCAACTGTGCTTTTAATTCCCTTAACTCAGTTGGAGCCATTCTATATGGAACAATTGATACCGGTACAGTACCGAGAGCTAACTCAATGCTAAATTTGACCTCTCTAACCGGAGGTAATCTTGGTAATTCCTCAGAAAAAACATCTGGGTACTCACATACTATCGGTATTGATTCAATCTTTAATTTAGTTTCTTTGGCATTCATCACAAAAGCAAGATACGCTTCATACTTTTTTCTTACATACCTCTTAGCCGACAGGTGAGAGATCACTACTGGTGATCTGTCTTGTTCATCTAGTTCGACACGAAGAGTGTCCCCATTTTCACATCTCAACTCAATATATTTCTTTCCACAATTTACTGTCACATCATGAGTGGTTAACCAGTCTAGACCAAGAATAATATCAAATTCATCAAATGGCAATAACATAAGATTTGCCTTAAGACAATAACCTCTAATCATCAATGGGCAGTCTTTGCATACTTTATCAACTAACACACTTTTGCCTAGTGGATTAGACACTTTTATCACAAACACGGTCAATTCTATGGGCATGCTCATACTAGATACTAATTTCATGCAAATGTACGAGTGTGTAGATCCCGGATCTATTAAAGCAATAACTTTAGTATCATGAAGAGAGAATGTACCCGTAATTACATCGGGGGATAATGCCTCTTCACGAGCGCGAATGGCATAGGTCCTCACAGGCGCTCTACCTTCAGATCTCCCAGCCTACTCTCTGTGTGTATTCTTACTACTTGTTCCACTTCCCGGGTTTCTTTGTGGTCTTCCTCTAGCAGTGCCTCCCGGTCTTGCATCTTGAGGCTTCTCTTTCTCATCCACCTTGGGACGATTTCTAATAAAATGGTCTACAGACCTACACTTAAAACAAGCCTTTTCATTTCCTCTACATTCACCGGAATGAAGTTTGCCACACTGTGGGCACTCCGGTCTACTCAGTCGGGCGTTGCCAACACTAGCAACTGATGTGGTCTGGGCTTTAGACCCTGAGTACTGTTGGTTCTTACTTTTCTTTGAAAACCAGGCTGAAGTAGCTGATCGGGTAAAAAAATCTCTCAACTTCTTGGACGAGGACTGAAATGACTTACTCAATTGTCTCTTTCTTGATCCATCTCAGCTTTTTTTTCTCTTTTACTAATTCCTCGGCCTTACAAGCCCGGTCCACTAACACAAAAAATTCCTTCAACTCGAGGACACCAACAAATAATTTGATATCTTCATTTAGTCCATCCTCAAACCTCTTATACATGATGGCTTCAGAGGACACACACTCCAAAGCATACTTGCTGAGTTTCACAAACTCACGCTCGTACTTAGTCACCGTCATCTTACCTTGTTTCAATTCAAGGAATTCCTTTCTTTTTTGATCAATAAATCTTTGGCTTGTGTACTTTTTCCGGAATTCTTCTTGGAATGGTACAACTGACACATGGGTATTCCACCACTGATAAGCGAAATCTCTAAGAAGAGAAACCACACACTTCATGCACTCTTCAGGTGTGCAAGATCATTCATCAAATACCCTGATGGTATTTTCAAGCCAAATTTCGGCTCTTTCCGGATCATCATCTTTACTAGCCCAAAATTCCTCAGCTCCTTGTTTTCGGATTCTATCAACCGGTTTTTCTCTCCTTACCACTTATACCACTTGGGAAGCTACAGGAGTAGGTTGAGGAATAGGCGGGGTGGAAGAGGTTGAGCATTAGGATTTGTTCGAATGCACTCGGTGTACCAATTGCTCATCATTTGGAGAAAGGCTTCCCGGGCCTCTTCTCACTGATCCAAAGTCTCAAGTCTACTCTTTACTGGCGCGGTACCTTGCGCGGGAGCCGGCGTATTACTTGCAGCATCATCGACTGCAGCTCGGCCAGGATTAAGACCCATTAATTATATAAAAGTATAGTTTAAATTGTCAAGAGTCATCACACTATCATCATATAAATACTCATACGTATGGTATGTATAGCTAGACTCATGCATAAGCTATGTTAGTCCGAGAATCAACTAAATTGTAGCTCTGATACCACTAAATGTAACACCCCTCCGTGTCCAACATCGGGATAGGATACGAGGCATTACCGTACTTAACCTCACTAGAACTTGCATTATTGGGCTATAAAATTTCTTTACAACTTTAAACTTTTCTTTCTTAATCATAATGTACACATTATGGGCTTACGAGGCCTTAAACACACATCCGAAAGAATTCGGAGTTCAACCAGAAACTTTTGCACTCCTTGAAAATTTTTGCCTATATAGGGGTCACACGCCCGTGTGACATGAGACACGCCCGTGTGGGCAGGCCGTATGGTCACACACGCCCATGTCCCTATCCCTTGTAGAAATAAATTTTCAATTCAATCCGACAGGGGTTTTTACACGACCGAACACACGCCCGTGTCTTTGGCCCATGTCCTTCACACGACCCCAACATGCCCGTGTCCTCTTCCTTGTGTGAAAACTAGGGGTATTCTGTTTATGACGTCAGCAATTCCTTAAGAAGCACACGGCCTAGGCACACGCCCGTGTGCTAGCCCGTGTGACGATTCAAATTCTCATAACTAAATCCAGGGGACACACGGCCTATCAACACAACCATGAGGGTTGACCGTGTGTCACACACGGCCTAGACACACGCCCATGTATCTGCCGGAGTGGACAACTAGAGGCTGTTTTTCGAGCCTTTTTGCCACCCTAAAACAAAAACTCATTCATTTCATCACAAGTAGCTCATACATAGCAATATTAAACATTGAAGAATCCTTAAAATTATCTCTTATTCCATCCATATTTTACTTAATAACTTGCATGAGCATTTATTTCATTTCACTCATCAACTTTATAACATGAACTTGGCAATATTGACCAATTTCTCCATGGCCATTTACAAAATGAGTGTAAAACATTAATAGCCAATCCTTTGGCCTTCAAAAATGACATGACACAAAGTAATCAAGTTTCTATACATGCCATACTCAAAATGAAGTGACTTTACTATACCAAAAGAACGGTTGATAGTGTGATCCGAGCTCTGACGTTTTACGGTCTTCGAGCTAACTTGGCGAAACTACAAGGAAAAGGGAAAAGAGAGGGGTAAGCATATAGCTTAGTAAGCTTGCATGAAATTCTAAAGCAACACAATTGCTCAAACTAAATTCATCCATTTTATGATACAATGGCAACATATGTCTCAAATGCTTAAGCATACTTATTCATACTTACTCGTACTTGTTCTTACCCATCTCATGTCACATTATGGGTTCATAACTTGTACCTACTCATGGTACCTGTACCACTTATCACTTAACTCAGCACATATACTAACATGAGCATAATTCAAATCTCCATCATTCTTAACATGAATGAAACACAAGGTCATCCATAAATAGTTTTGGCTTTATACCATTTTACACACTTAGCTCTTTTGCCAGTGAACTAATCGGATTATCGTAAGATATTCAAACTCATCATGCATAAATCTTGATGCCAATGCCATATCCCAGATATGGTCTGACATGGGATCACCTCTTGATGCCGATGCCATATCCCAGATCTGGTCTTACACGAAATTTCATAGCTCGATGTCGATGCCATGTCCCAGACATGATCTTATATGAGATCTTCCTTTTTGTGTCGAGGCCATATCCCAAACATGGTCTTACACGGGACTTTCTTTATTCAATGCTATAATATCTGTATCCTCATTATTCCTAATCTTTATCCGGAATTTCACCTAGCTTATTTTCACCATTTCCTCATCGAGGCTTCATCACTTGATTTTCATAGCAATACATACATTGTAATAATATTTAGTAGTTTCAAATATGTAAACATTATGAAACTTTAACTTTATACAAACTTACCTCGATTTTCAAAATGTGTATTGATGCTCGATTTAGTCCTCGATTTTATTCTTGCCTCAGTTTCGATCCGGGATTCATGTTTCTTGATCTATAATAATAATTTCACTTGTTAAATACACAAATTGAATAAATCGACTCATAATTCATATTTTGGAAAAAATTATGATTTTGCCCTTAAACTTTTACATAATTACACATTTGCTCCTATTATCATAAAATGATTTTCATTCAACTTTCTTGTATTTTAAGCCTAGCCAAATCATATTATAAACTATAAAAACCTTTAATTTTCACTATTTTCCTCATGTATGACTATTTCTACAACTTTTACAATTTGGTCCTTTTATGTACTTTTCATGAAAATCACTTAGAAAAAAGATGTTTATCCTACATCAAACTTTCATATTCTTCCATAAAACATCAAAATACATGCATGTCATACATGGATAATTTTTGAACATAAATCCTAGCTCAAAATATAGCTAGAAATAGCTAAATCGAACTACGAGGGTTTCAAAAATACAGAGAACATTAAAAACGGGGCTAGGATGCACTTACTATCAAGCTTGGAAGTTGAAGAAACCCTAGCTATGGCTCATTGTGTTTTTCGTCCAAGGGGGAAGAAGATGGACACTATTTTTGACTTGTTTTCCCTTTTTATTCTTTTATTAACCAAATGACTAAAATGCCCTTAATGATCCTTTCTTGAGATTTTTTCTTCCCATGTCCATTTTTGTCCATCATCAAATATAATGGTCTAATCGCTAAATAAGGACCTCTAGTAATTTTTATAATTCTATTTCACACTCAAATCTTCTAGAATCTCATTTTTTCTAATCTTTGCAATTTAGTTCTAAAGGACAATTTATTCACTAATTAATAAAATTCCTTCATGAAATTTTCACACAATCATGCAAACACCTCATAAACCTTATAGAAATCATAAAACTCATATTTCTACTTCAAATTTATGGTCTCGCACCACTATTCTGACTAAGCCCTAAATCGGACTGTTACAAACCGCACGTTCCTGGGCAGTCTTGGATTATGGTGCAACTGTTGTAGTCTGAGTGGTATCCTTTCCATCATGATCAGATTCAATGTGGACAGCTTCTTTCCTGGCTTCATCTTGCTTTGGGTCTTCGTTGTACGTGAGGGCAGTAGTAGGTTCTTCATCTTTTGCTTCAGGATTCAATAGCAGTACCTTAGGAAAACAGGAAATGATGGCATTAGGTGCGAGAAATTTTTTTATAGGGATTTACGAATGGAAATATCATTGGCAGACATATCCTAAAAAGATTGCTATTTCCTCTTGAGCTTTGCCAAAGTCAGTGATAAGCATTTTCTGATGTTTTTTCAACATACAAAACTGTTGTGTCAAACCTTTTCCAGGTTCAATCATTCACTGCTCAAACTTAGTGTGAGAAGTCGAGGGGGCAACAGAAGTAGTCCTAAGGAGAGAAGAAATATTGGCGTGTGCGATAAGATTGGCCTCAATCATGTGCTGACAAGGCAAAATAATTAACATTTAATGGGAAAAGGAAATGAAATTAGCGCAAATTGGAAGGATTAAAATAATTTGGGCTAATGGCTCGAACCTGTATTTATTTTGGCCTAAAGAAGAACTTGTAACAAGAAGGAAAAATTTAATAAGTTTAGTGAATAAAAAAATAAAATAAAATGAAGAAAATTTTAAATGCATGAGAGAAATTTTATTATTCTGAAGAGAAATGAAATTTTTGTCATGCATTACAGGAGCTCCAAAATAGTGTTTCAGGCGTTGACCATTGACTTTGAAAATGGATCCTGTTTTTCCATCTTTAACGTCGATAACTCCATGAGGATATATACTCTTGACTTCGAATGGTCTAGGCTATCTTGGCTTTAAGTTGCCAGCAAATAGTTTAAGTCTGGAATTGAAAAGCAAGACTTGTTGTCCAGGAACAAATTACCGTGGCAAAATTTTCATGTCATGCCAATGGTTTTTCTTTTCTTTGTACAATCTTGCATTCTCATAAGCTTGAGCTCAAAATTCATCCATCTCATTAAGCTCCAGTAGGTGATGAGTAGCAGCAACACCCCAGTCCATGTTTAGTTTCTTGATTGCCCAAAATGCTTTGTGTTCTAACTCAACTAGCAAATGACATGGCTTACCATAGACAAGCTAGAAAGGTGACATTCCTAACGCTGTCTTGAAAGCTATACGATAAGCCCACAAGGCTTCATCTAACCTTACTAACCAATCCCTGCAGTTGGGATTGACAAATTTCTCCAGAATCTGCTTGATTTCTCTGTTGGAAATTTCAGCTTGTCTATTTGTTTGGGGGTGATATGCCGTGGCAATTTTATGTTTAACCCCATATTTGTTAGAGCGTTGACAACTAATCTACAGTCAAAATGTGATCCTTCATCACTAATTAAAGCATGGGGGTACCAAACCTGGTAAAAATATTTGTATGCAGGAATCTCAGAACTGATTTGGCATCATTTGTAGGTAGAGCCATAGTTTCAACCCATTTGGAGACATAATCCACAAAAATAAGAATATGGATTTTTCTCCATGATGGTGGAAATGGACCCATGAAATCAATTCCCCAAACATCAAATAATTCCAACTCTAAAATATTTTGCAGCGGCATCTTGTGTCTTATTGATAAGTTACCCGTTCTTTGACAAGGATCATAGTTTTTACATAACTTATTAGAATCTTTAAACATGGTGGGCCAATAAAAACTAGATTGGAGAACCTTTGCAGCAGTTCTCATGCTTCCAAAATGTCCACCATAAGGTGTAGAATGACAGTGATGCAGGATACTTTGAAATTTATCATTTGGAATACATCTTCGAATTACTTGATCTGCACACTGCTTGAATAGAAATGGCTCATCCCAATAACGTTACTTGACATCATGAAGAAATTTCCTTTGTCCTTGATGATTGAGTGCAGATGGCAGCAACCCACTGGCTAGAAAGTTAACAATATCAACATACCATAGCAATGTCATAGCCAACAATATCTGCTCATCAGGGAATTTGTCTTTAATCATTTGACCCTCACCATACCCATTCCCTGCTTCCAGTCATGATAAGTGACCAGCCATTTGATTTTCAATGTCTTTCCTATCTTTGATTTCCAAATCAAATTCATGCAGCAGCAATATCCATCTAATGAGTTTAGGTTTGGCCTCTTTTTTCATCACCAAGTATTTGATGGTAGAATGGTCTGTACAAACTATGTCTTTGGTGCCCACTAAATAAGCTCTAAAATTTTCAAAGGCAAATACCACTACTAACAATTCTTTCTCCGTGGTGGTGTAATTGAGTTGTGAATTTGTCCGCGTGCGACTGGCATAATATATAGCATGAAACATCTTGGTTTTCTTTGCCCTAGCACTACTCCTATAGCAAAGTCACTTGAATCACACATTAGTTCAAATGGTAAAGTCCAATCTGGTGCAGTGATTATAGGTGTTGTAGTTGTATCACACATTAGTTCAAATGGTAGAGTCTAGTCTGTTGCAGTGACTATAGGTGCTGTAGTTAATCATTCCTTTAACTCTTCGAATGCCTTTGAACATAACTCATCAAAATAAAATGGTCTATTTTTCTCCAACAATTGACATAGAGGCTTTAACATTTTAGAAAAATCCTTGATGAAGCGACAGTAAAATCCAGCATGCCCGAGAAAGCTTCTTGTAACACCCCTTACCCGTATTCGACTCCGGAACCGGGTACGAGACATTACCTGACTTAACTTGCTTGGACATACAACTTTGGGCCTTAAAATTTCATTCCAAACTTAAAACTTCCCATTCATATGCATACCATTTCTTCAGGTCATTATACATTTTCATGCTGCCCGGATGTATGGATAGGCATCCACTATGTGCCTCGTGTAAAATCTTTCGAATAAGCTCATCATTTCTTGGTACACAAATTCTGTCTCTAAACATTAGGCATCCATCAGAATTGATCCAAAAGTCAGACTCAACACCCGACTTGCATTGAACTCTTTTGGCTTGCAAGTCACTGTCATCTTTCTGAGCCTCGTAAATCTCTTGAAGAAACATTGGCTTAGCCCTCAACTCAGCTAGAATGTAACCATCATCTGACAAAGTCACCCGTGTATTCATGGCCCTTAAAACAAATAGGGATTTTCTACTTAAAGCATCGGCGACTACATTTGCCTTTCCCGGGTGGTAATCAATGACCACCTCATAATCCTTTATCAGCTCTAACCATCTTTGCTGCCTTAAATTCAATTCCTTCTGAGTCATCAAGTACTTTAGACTTTTATGATCGGTGAATATCCGACATCTTTCACCATACAAATGATGTCTCCAAATTTTTAATGCAAACACAATGGCAGCCAACTCTAAATCACGCGTCGGGTAATTTTTCTCTTGTGGCTTTAACTGTCTAGAGGCATATGCTATCACCTTGCCTTCTTGCATAAGCACACAGTCCAATCCATTCAAGGATGCATCACTGTAGATCACAAATTCTTTTCCCGGCTCAGGTTGTACTAGAATTGGAGCTTCTGTCAACAATACATTTAATTTCTCGAAACTCTGTTGGCACTTTTCTGTCCAATCAAACTTCACTTCCTTCTGCAATAACCTCGTCATTGGAGTAGCTATTATAGAAAATCCCTTGACGAATCGTCGGTAATAGCCAGCTAGACCCAGAAAACTTCTAACCTCAGATACATTCTTCAGCGGTTTCCAATCAACAATAGCTGAAATCTTACTTGTGTTGACTCGGATTCCATCTCCCAAGACAGTATGCCCCAAAAATCCAACCTCTCTAAGCCAAAACTCAATTTTGCAAAACTTGGCATACAACTGATTATGTTGTAAAATTTGTAAAATTGTCCTCAAATGCTCGGCATGCTCATGCTCATCACGAGAACACATCAATATGTCATCAATAAAAACCACAACAAACTTATCCAAATATGGCCGAAATATACGATTCATTAAATCCATACAAACAGCAGGGGCATTTATTAAGCCAAAAGGCATGACTAAAAATTCATATTGCCCGTACCTCGTTCGAAATGCAGTCTTCGGCACATCTGAATCTTTTACTCTCAATTCTCAAGTCTATCTTGGAAAACACAGTGGCTCTCTTCACTTGATTGAATAGATCAGCAATCCTTGGCATTGGGTACTTGTTTTTCACGGTTACCTTTTTAAGCTGTCGGTAATCTATACAGAATCTCGTGGATCCATCTTTCTTTTTCACAAATAATACTAGGGCACCCCACGGAGAATAACTTGGTCTAGCAAAACCTTTATCCGTCAACTTTTGCAACTGTCCCTTCAATTCCTTCAACTCAGTTGGAGCCATTCTGTAAGAAGCAATCGATATAGGTGCAGTATCGGGAGCTAACTTAATGCCAAATTCAACCTCTCTAACCGGGGGCAACCTTGGCAACTCTTCGGGGAAAACATCTAGATACTCACATACTATCGGTACTAGTTCAATCTTTAGCTCAGTTTCTTTGGTATTCATCACAAAAGCAAGATATGCTTCATAGCCTTTTCTTACATACCTCTGAGCAGACATATGGGAGATCACTACAGGCGATCTGTCTAGTTCATCTGATTCAACACGAAGAATGTCCCCATTTTCACATCTCAACTCAATGTATTTCTTTCCACAGTTTAATGTCACATCAAGAGTGGTTAACCAGTCCATACCAAGAATTATATCGAATTCATCAAATGGAAATAGCATGAGATTTTTATTAAAATAATAACCTCTAGTCATCAATGGACAATCTTTGCATACCTTATCCACTAATACACCTTTGCCTAAAGGATTGGACACTTTTATCACAAACTATGTAGACTCAACAGGCATGCTCATGCTAGATACTTATTTCATGCAAATGTATGAATGGGTAGACCTCGGATCAATTAAAGCAACAATATTAATATCATGGAGAGAAAATGTACCCATAATTACATTAGGGGATGACGCCTCTTCAAAGCGCGAATGGCATAAATCCTCGTAGGTGCTCTACCCTCAGATCTCGTAGCCTGCTCTCTGGGTGTACTCTTACTACTTGTTCCACTTCCCGGGTTTCTCTATTGTCTTCTTCTAGTAGTGCTCCCTGACCTTGCACTCTGAATTTTCTCCTTTTCAGCCATTTTAGGGCATTCTCTAATAAAATGATCTTGGGAACCACACTTAAAACGGGCTCTCTCATGGGCCCAGCACTCATCGAGATGGCGTCTACCACACTGTGGACATTTTGATCTATTAGGTTGAGTGTTCCCAACCTAGCAACTGAAGTAGTTTGAGCTTTAAACCCCGAGTACTATTTACCTTTACTTCTACTCGAAAACCAGCCGAAGTAGCTGATCGAGTAGTGAAATCTCTTGACTTCTTGGAGGATGATTGAAAAGACTTGTTCAGTTGTCTCTTTCTTGAGTCACGAGACTCTATTTCAGCTTTTCTTTTCTCTTTAACTAACTCCTCGGCTTTACAAGCCCGGTCCACTAGTACAACAAATCCTTTTAATTCGAGGACACCAACAAACAATCGAATATCTTCATTTAGTTTGTCCTCAAACCTCTTACACGTGATGGCTTCAGAGGACACACACTCCCAAGCTTACTTGCTGAGCCTTACAAACTCACGTTCATATTCAGTTACAGTCATCTTACCTTGTTTCAGTTCAAGGAATTCCTTTCTTTTCTGATCAATAAATCTTTGACTAATGTATTTCTTCCGAAATTCTTCTTGAAAAAACTCCCATGTGATCCTTTCCCTTGGTACAACCGACACAAGAGTGTTCCACCACTGATAAGAGGAATCTCTTAAGAGGGACACCACATATTTCATGCACTCTTCAGGTGTGCAATATAACTCATCAAATACCCTGATGGTATTTTTAAGCCAAAATTTTGCTCTTTCCGAATCATCATCTTTACTAGTCCGAAATTCTTTGGCTCCTTGCTTCCGAATTCTATCAACCGGAGGCTTTTCTCTTCTTACCACTTCTACCACTTGGGGAGCTACTGGGGTAGGAGGAGGAATAGGTGGGGTGGAAGGGGTTGTGCATTTGGGTTCGCACAAACGATCTCTGTGTACCATGCATTCATTATATGGAGAAAGGCTTCCCTGGCCTCTTCTCCTCCTCTCTGACTTATGGTTGTAGGTCTATTTTCATTTTCATTTGGCACTGTCCTTTCAGCGGGAGCCGACGCTTTACTTTCTACATCATCTGCCACAGCTCTATCGGGATCCATTTAGTATATAAAAACACAATTTAAGTCGTCAGGAGTCGTCACACTATCATAATATAAATACTCATGTGTATGACATGTATAGCTAGACTCATGCATACACTACGTTAGTCCAAGAATTGACTAAATCGTAGCTCTAATACCACTAATTGTAACACCCTTTACCCGTATTCGACTCCAGAACCGGGTACGAGGCATTACTTGACTTAACTTTCTTGAACATACAACTTTGGGCTTTAAAATTTCATTCCCAGCTTAAAGCTTCTCATTCATATGCATAACATTCTTATTATGGGCATATGACGCCTTAAATATGGGCATACGATGCCTTAAACATACATCCATAAGGTTTCGGAATTAGACCAAAAACTTTCATTCACTTAGAAAAATTTTGCATAAAAAGGGGCCATACACCCGTGTGAAACGGGACACGTCTGTGTGGGCAGGTCGTATGGTCACACACGCCCATGTCCCTTGCCTATGTCGGATTTATTTTTTTCATTTCAAACCTTCAGGGGTTTTAACACGGCCAGACACACGCTCGTGTCAATGGCCCATGTCCCTCACACGGCCTAGACATGCCCGTGTCCTCACCCGTGTGTGAAAACCTGGGTATTCTATTTATGACGTCAACAATCTCATAAGGGGCACACGGCCTATCAACACACCCATGGGGCTGACCGTGTGTCGCACACGGCTTAGACATACGCCCGTGTGTCTACCCGTGTGGACAATTAGAAGGCTATTTTCCAAGCCAATTGCCACCCTGAAACATAAACACACATGTACCAACACAAGCAACACATAACATGGCAATAATACACTATGAAGAACCACTAATCATCATTCATACACTTTACAATTTACTTTATCATTTGCATGAACTTTCACTTCATAAAACTCATCACCATTAAAATATGAAACTTGACAAATATCGGCCAATTCCTAATGGCCATTTACAAAATGTGTGTATAACCTTAGTAACCAACACTTTGGCTTCCAAATATGACATATCACAAAATGACCATGTTCCTATGCCATACTAAAAATAAATTAACTTCACTATACCAAAAGAATGATTGATAGTGTGATCCGAGCTCCAACGTTCTACGATCCTTGAGCTAGCTTGGCGATACTACAAGGAAAAGGGAAAAAAGAGGGGAAAGCGTATTGCTTAGTAAGTTTGCATGAATTAATATACCAATTTAAATACTCATGGTAAAATCCATTCATCTCATGGAACAATAACAACATAAGTCTTAAGTACATAGGTATACTTACTTATACTTAATCTTACCCATCACATATCACGTTATGGTTTCATAACTTGTATTTTACTCATGATACCTGTAACACTTAGTCACATAATTTAGCACTTAAGCTCACATGAACAAAAACTCAAATCATCATCATTCTTAACATAAATGGAAATTAATGTCATCCTTGTATAATTTAGCTCTATATCATCTTTGCATACTTAGCTCTTTTTCCAGTGAACTAATCGGAATATCGGAGGATACTCAATCTCATCTTACATGTACCATGATGCCAATGCCATATCCCAGATATGGTCTTACATGGGATCACCTTTTGATCCTGATGCTATATCCCAGATATGGTCTTACACGATATCTCTTAGCTCGATGTCGATGCCATGTCCCAGACATGGTCTTACACGAGATCCTTCTTTGGTGCCGAAGCCATGTCTTAGACATGGTCTTATATGGGACCTTCCTTATTCGATGCCGATGCCATGTCCCAGACATGGTCTTATGCGGGATCTACAATCGGTGCAGATGCCATGTCCCAGACATGGTCTTATGCGGTATCTACATTTGGTGTCGATGCCACGTCCCAGACATGGTCTTATATGGGACCTACATTTGGTGCCGATGCCATGTCCCAGACATGGTCTTATACGAGACATTCCTTATATCATGTTGTGACCTAGGTATCCTCGTTATTCCCAAAATTCAACTGAGACTTCATGTAGCATATTATCATCATTTTTCTCATCTAAAAATTATTCATCAATTTTCATGGAAATGATATATATTTCTCAAAATAATAATTAATTTAAGCACAACAACATATGTAGCATTAATTTCACACAAACTTACCTCGGTACTCAAAATGTGTGTGGATGCTCGATTTAGTCTATTACTTTATCCTTGCCTCGATTTCGGTCTGGGCTTCGTGTTTCATGATCTATAATAATAATTTTTTACTTGTGTAATACTCACATTAACTAAATTGACTCATATTCATACTTTGGAAAATTATGATTTTACCCCTAAACTTTTACATAATTTTATTTTTGCCCCTAGGCTCGTAAAATGATTTTTATTCAACTTTCTTGTATTTCAAGCCTAGCCGAATCATTTTCTTAACTATAGTAGCCCCTAATTTCCACTATTTCACTCATGTATGACCAATTTCATAACTTTTGCAATTTGGTCCTTTTATGCATTTTTCATGAAAATCACTTAGAAAAAGATGTTTATCATACATCAAACTTTCATATTCTTCCATAAAACATAAAAATACATGCATATCATAGATGGGTAAATTTTTGAATATGAACCCTAGCTCAAAATATAGCTAGAAATAGCTAAATCAAGTTACGAGGATTTCAAAAATAGGAAGAACATTAAAAACGGGGCTAGGAGGTACTTATAATCAAGCTTGAAAGATGAAGAAACCCTAGCTATGGTGAGCTTGAGAATTTCGGCTATGGCTTGAAGAAGATGGACACAATTTTGACTTATTTTTCCCTTTTTAATTCATTAGTTAATCAAATGACTAAAATGCCCTTAAGGCCCTCTCTTGAGATTTTTCTTTCCCTTGTCCATTTTTGTCCATCTTAACATATAATGGTTGAATTGCTAAATAAGGACTTCTAATAATTTTTATGATGCTATTTCATACTTAAACCTTCTAGAATCTAATATTTTCTAATATTTGTAATTTAGTCCTATTGGATAAATTGATCACTAATAAATAAAATTTCCTCATAAAATTTTCACGCAATCATGTAAACACATCATAAGCTTCATAAAAATTAATAAAACACATATTTCTACTTCAGATTTGTGGTCTCGCATCACTATTCTGACTAGGCCCTAAATCGGGCTGTTACACTTCTGATTCCTTTCTTGAAGTGGGTGGTGGCAACTTTTTAATGACTTCTATTTTTTCTTTGTCAATGGAAATTGTTTGCTGTGAAATTTTGTGGCTGAAAACAATGCCTTCACAAACCATGAAGTGGCATTTTGTCCAATTCAACACCAGATTTGTTTCTTGATATTAGCAAATTACCGACTTCAAATTCTTTAAGCAATCTTCAAAAGTGTCGCCAAACACCAAGAAATCATCCATGAATAATTTAAGGAATATCTCCACCATGTCAGAAAATATTGCCTTCATGCAACACTAGAATGTTGTCTAGGCATTACATAACCCAAATGACATTCTTCTGAAAACAAATGTTCCATAAGGACAGGTGAATGTAGTTTTTTTTTTTTTATCAGTGTGAGATTTAGCAATTTGGTTTTACCCTGAGTAGGCATCTAAAAACAGTAGAAGGCTTTCTTTGCTAGTCTATCCAACATTTGATCTATAAAAGGCAAAGGGAAATGGTCCTTCTTTGTTGCTTTGTTGAGCTTTCAATAATCCATACAAACTCTCTAACCTATGAAAGTACGTATGGGAATGAGTTCATTGTTATCATTGCTGACTACTGTGACTCCTTCTTTCTTGGGTACACACTGAACATGGCTCACCCAAAAGCTATCAGAAATTGGGTATATAATTTCGGCATCCAACCATTTGATAATCTCCTTCTTAACTACTTCCTTCGTGATAGGATTCAGTCTCCTTTGTTGTTCAATAGATTTGCCATGGCCATCTTCAAGTATTATTTTGTGCATATAGATTGCTGGGCTAATTCCTTTAATATTCGCAATTTGTCATCCTAAAGCTTTCTTGGATTTCTTTAAAACCTCCAGTAATTGCATCGCTTGGACTATAGTAAGCTCGGTAGAAATAACTACAGGCAGTGCATCATTTTCTCCCAAATAAGCATACTTCAAATGCACTGGTAATGGCTTCAAATCGAGCATCGGTGGATCTTCTATTGATGAACGAGGAGGGTTGAAAGAGTGACTTGATAAATCTAATGATTCAAAGCTCCTTCTGTATTCATTTTCAATTTACTGAGTTTCCATTAGTTCTTCAGTCAAATCTATTTCATTTAATCAGAATTATTGTGCATATGTCCTGCAAATTCTTCCTAAATTACAATGTTAACAAATTATAATGTCTCATCTTCAAATTTTCTGAACGATGTAATGTCATTCCTCAGTTTGCATTCATGTTGTGAGGATTGTACCTAAGAAAAAATCTCTGATACAGTTCATTCCAAGATGCCACTGTACCTAATGGTAATGTATTCAACCATGATCTAGCACGATCTCGCAATGAATAAGAGAATAATTTTAATCTAAAGGCATTTTTAGGAACACCCTACTACCTGAATGAGTCACGGAATTCAAGAAAAAGTCTAAAGTGCAATATGAGATCTTAAGTTGGTAAACCACTAAACTGCCCTACCGTCTACAACATCTGAAATATTACTAGTTTTAATTCAAAGTTTTGAGCTTGAATTTGTGGCCTAACAATTCCTGTACTTAGATCACTCAAAGTAGGCACTACATGTTCTCTGATTGGTCTATCTCTGTCATCTAAGATTCAAGGAATATCAACATTCCTTTCGTTCTAGAGTACCTGATCTTCTCTAATTGGATCATTTATAATCCTCTCCATTTCTCTTAATGCTTTCCTTCTTCGCCTTAATGTCCTTTCAATCTCAGGATCAAAACAATACTATGTATCCTCTTGAATACTTCTTTTCATGCACTAGTACAAACCTGAAAAATTAAATAAAATACTAACTAACTGTTCTAACAAAAATAACAAGAATAATAAAAAATCAACTTTTCACCAATGTTGTCGATCTCCGACAACGGCGCCAAAAACTTGTTGCTTGTAAATAACTAATGCAATTGTGCAAGTGTACACATCATTCAAGTAACAAAGTGATAAGTAAGTATCGTTTCCATAATGATCGGAAATTGGTAAGAGATTGATTAAGTTATTATAATCCTATTAACTATACTAAATAGTAGGAAATACTCCTAAATTGAATAAGATGTTGGTATAATGAATTAATGTAATTTAATGCTAAAAATAGAGAACTGATACGGCAAATAAAATATAATGTCAAATTATAGAGAAAAACAAGAGTAATTTTATTGTTGAATGAATAGGGCTGGAATTATTCAGGTGAAATGCTTATATCAAAATAATGTCATGGCAAAATATTGTCTCAACTACTCAGAGAGTTACTACTGTAACCTGCCTCTTTCGATAGCTAGATTTTAAGCTAAAAATCTAAGTTACTATATGTCTATAGAACTTTGGATTAATAACTGTAATAAACGTTCTTCTCTACACAGCTCACAACATCTATGTCTAGAGTGCCATGAATATTCTTTTGAATATTCGCTTGCATCAATGATTCTAGATCCAATATATTTAACATTTTTAGAATTAAAAAAACATCTATGTACACAACATACAATCAACTATGTCTAGAGCTTGCATGAATGTGTTTAAAATAGGCATAAATCAAATGAAACAGTGATATAGACAATCTCAAATCATGAGCATCAAAGATGATAAACATCTACCCAAATAACTCCAACCCAAAAAAGATTTAGTTCATGGGTGGAAAGGTAAACACCAAATTTAAATCATTCATCAACATTTAAAGAAGTTTGGCTCACAAAAATTAGGAAAACTAAAGGCAGAACTGTGGGATTTCTCGCCATACTCCAGCTTCTCTTTTATCTTCTCATAGTACATGAATCCAAGATAGATGTCTCTTCCCCTTCTTCACGTTTATATTATGCTCTTTGTAGCTACTACCCTTTCTTTCTCTAATATTCTCCAATGGAGTTCTTCTCTGTGCAGAGAGAGGATTGCTGTCACCAATCTCTTTCTCACACAAATTCTCCTTTCTCTTTTTCTTCTTCTCTCTCCTTCTTTTATTGGGTAGATCTGTCCTACCTCAGCACACCCTTTTCATTCCTCTTTTCAGGTTGAATTTTTTGGTACACACACAGCTTGCTGACAGCTTGCTGAGAATGACGTGGATAAAGTGCTGAGTCATCTTCTTGGAATTACCATGGCAAATCTGTTGGCAATCAATTTCACCATTTGCCATGACAATATTTCACTTCCTTTATTCTCTCTCTTTACCTTCTTGCTCTTCTTACACTTGTATTCACATAAAACCACACATTTCCTCCCCAAGTGATAAAAGTAACAAATAATGAGCATTATATCACAATCCAAGCTTTGTTATGCAATGTTCTAAAAATATCCTAAAAATGCAAATGTATTCACTTAATTACAACCAATTAATACTATTTAGAAACATTAAATATAACTCTTTTCAAGAGTTACCAATAGGATCTCATTAATAAGTAGATGATTCTTCCTTCTGGTAAGTCTTACAGCTTTGCATGTTATGATTATAAAAGAGAAGATATCTACAAATACGTAAATGAGGTAAGCAATGTGCGGCATGATAGAAAGTGTGTGATATGAGATTATACTGGCATGTGTGTGGCTATTGCCTAATATTTTCCTGTTATATGATTCCAGTACCTAACAAATCTGAGTTATGTAAAAATGTGAGAGAGAGACCTGCTTGTGTAGCCTCTGATAGGGTAGGTATATTGTTGACCGAATAGGTAGAGCACTGTGAAAACGAAGATTTATTGTGTAGCTTCCGGTAACTATAATGCTAACCAGACTGGTAGGTCACTGAATAAACTTGTGGAAAGTCCACGGCCATGACATCATATGATAATACGCCAATAGGGCGTAGGTATTAGACCGTAAATGAGAAGCCCCATGGAATCCACAAAGATGGTCTGCCAGGACAATAAACACGGATTATCTGGAAAGCCTTTGTGGCTAATCTTATGAAAAGCCATTGTGGTGTATTTTCTGGAAAGTCTATATGAAAAATTCTATAGAGCCTAAATGGCGAGTGGTTAAGCCGCCCTTATTGTATAATCGAGGCATGTATTGGAATTAGAATCTGAAAGAGTTCTCAGTATTGTATCTGACTGAGAAATCCACTTTAGTGATCCACCAAGAAGGTAAGCTTGTTGTATTTGGAGGCACAGTGATGAAGAGTCTGCCATAACTTGGGAATCCTCACGTTATGTATCAAGTTATATGGAATTCTATTGGGTGATCAAAACCTTACATCCATCCGAGTAAGTATGTTTGTCTGGGTTAATTGGAAGATTTGGTGTGAACTGTGTTGATGACCACCAGAGTCATTAGGAGAGACAGTTAAATAGTAGTACCCATAGGAATAATACCTTGGGGAATGAATTCAACTGCTATATTCAATTGGATAGTGAAATAGAATTTAGACTATGGGGCGAAGTTGTAATCCGCCAGTTAGATGGATTGTCTATAGGGTGTTCAAAAGTAGAGGCAGGCGTATTGTTATCCGCTAAGAATAAAAAATTCTCCAAATCTTTAAAGGAAGTCCATAATTTTTAAGTCGAGGAATCCAACTTCATCATTTAAAGGTAAAATTAGTGGAGATTCACTAAGTTCCATTGAACTTATGGATGTTATTTTGAAATGTAGGTTTTTAAGTTTAAACCAATTCGCCAGTGGGTACCAAGCCAAGAATGCGCCAATGTGGATGATCACAATGTGGTATTATGCATACAGAGGGACACTTTGAAAATATGTTTTTAAATGACAAATAGAACTATACGCCATGATTGAGTTTTTTTTTTAATAGTTTTAAGTGATATTGTCTTACACTATTATTAAGAATCAGTTGTAATCGAACAAGCGTTTATCTTTAGAATCTTTGACTAATAATAAAAATAAATAGTAAAGCAACACATTTAGTAAAGTCTTGTCCATCTTAAAACTTTTGTTAAGTGTTTAAGTTTAGTAACATCCTAAATTTGGAATACATAAATTAGGTCGGCTATAGGGTATTACATCATGTTAGAAATATTGGTATAGTGTTAGAAAATTTGGTACAAGCTATTGGTCCCCACATACAAGCGTGAGCAGGAAAATTTTGGTATATTAAAGTATGTAACGATTTTCATTAGAAATATTGGTATCACATTAAAAATTTTGGTATTTGGTGAGAAATTTTGGTATCCATTAGAAATTTTGATATGCCAAAATATCTAACAATATCAATATAATATTAGAAATTTTGATACAAAATATTGGTCCCCGCACATGGGCAGGAAAAGGAAAATTTTGGTACACCAAAATATCTAATGATTTCCATTAGAAATATCGATATTGCATTAGAAATTTTGGTACTAACTTATGACCATTTGATTAGGTAAAACATTTTCCTAATTTTTTTCGGAGTGTAGAGCAAAACCTCCCTTGCATCTAGTGTAAGCTTGTCTGTAGTGGTTTATAATGATAGAACAACATTTTACTATAAAAAACTAGGATTATATGTCAAAAAAGCCCTTAAGAAAATGCGACAAAATGAATTAAGCTCCTGTATTAAATTTGCAAGCCCTTGTCTTCAACCAAAAAAAAAAAAAAACTATTAAACCCCTTCATTAATGATTTCCATTATTGACCACATTGACAGTTAAAATAAATTGACAGACTAAACAGATGGTAACACATGGCAGCTTCTAGTTGAATTTAATATTTTTTCTATAGAACTATTAAAAATTAGAAAAATTATTAAAAAATAAAATCTTTAAAATATTAAATTTGATATAAACTTATAAAAAATGTTATAAATATAATAAATCTAATAAATTATAAAAATTAATAAAATTAATAAAAACATATTTAAAATATTCAAAAAAAAATAAAAACGTATAAAATTTCTTAACAACTTATAAAAATTCATAAAAAATTTAAAATTTATATAAAATATTAAGAAAATTATAAAAAGAATCATAAAAATTTGAACTGGACCTGATCAGTCACATGGGTCGGTTAGAGTAAACTCAATAACGGTGTCGATCTAGAGAAAGCCATTAGACCACTTGACTTGGAACTAGGCAGTTGAACCAATTATTTTTTTAATGTTTTATTTAATTGAACTGGACGAACCGGTTGAATTGTCAAATTGGTGGCCTGATTAGTTCAACCACCGGTCTGGTTCTGAAAATCTTGGTCGGAGTATTTCATATTGACATATGCTAATAGTTGGATAATGAAATTTTGGTTTGAGAGTATCTAATTGTACCAAAAATATTTTATACCATACAATACTAAGCAAACATTTTCAACTTTTCAAGGTCTAAAATACTCTAGTGTACTTAAAAATTTGAAGAAAAAAATTATAAAATAAAAGTAATAGTTTATCAATAAAAAGGAGAGGGTCTCTCAATTATTGTTTTATTTTTGGAATATCGAGAACTTATTGTTCAACATGAAAATGACCTTAACGATCTAATGACTATTCCTATTATCCAACGAATGGTGTGGTATTATGTGTTCATTATGATTTTAAGGATTTAAATGACTATTTCTATATAAATTTTTTAATATTTTAATAATTTATTAGAATTTTTATATTATTTATAATTATTTATGATTATTTATAAGTTTTTATAATATTTTAAATATATCTTATTAATTATATATATTTTTAATAATTTATTAAAATTTATTAGATTTTTTATAATCTTTACAAGTTTTTATGATTTTTTAATATTTAATAATTTTTATCATTTCTAATAATTTTTATATTTTTCTGGTTTTTATAGGTTTTAAAGATTTTTTATATGTTTTTAATAAAATTTTAAATATTTTAAACATGTTTTATTACTTTTGTAAAATTTTTATAATTTGTTATAGTTTATATATTTTAATATTTATAAGTTTTTATTGCTTTTTTAATTATTTTTTATAAGTTTATATTGATTTAAAGTTTTAATATTTTCCTAATTTTTTTGTGAGTTTTAATCATTTTTATGAGAAAAATATTAGATTAAACTAAAAGCTACAGCGTGTCAAAATCTAATTGGTCTATCAATTTATTTTAACACTCAACATGGTCAATGATGGAAATCATTAATGGAGGGGCTTAATTGATTATTTTAGTTAATGACAGAGGCTCAATTGAGTGCAATTTTAATACAGGGGCTTAATTGATTTTTCACATTTTCGTAAGGACTCTTTTCACATATAAGTAAAAAAAAATTATATATTAATGTTGCATGTTTATTGGGTGCAATAGTAAGTCATATCACATTCTCAAGAAGAGAATGATTATTCGAATATTAAAGACGATATTATTAGAGAAAACAATCATGAATTCTTAACATCAAGCCCATTCTTGAAATATGATTTTTGGGCTCTTCAAACCTTAGTTTTTAGGCGGCTACACTCTCAAACAACCCCAAAATCGAACTTGCTTAACATAAATTATAAAACTAAAATGAAAAAAGAAGAAGTAAGAATTAATCACAAATAATATTTAAGGAAGCATCATATTTTAATCCGAAGATATATAATAAAATAACAAACATTATACACGTAAAAACTTGTTCGATTCTTTAAAAACAACTTCAATTTGCTCTCTCTCTCTCACACACACACACACAAAAAAAAAAAAAAAAAAAAAAAAAAAAACCTTATTCAATTACCAATTTTCTTATATTTTGTAGACATGTATATAGTAGTGTTGGTGCTTATTTTGGTGGGATTTATTAGTGAATGTGGGATTAAATATTTATTTGTTTGAGTTAGAAATTTAAAGGTTTTATATTTTTATTTTATTTTGAGCAATTCAATTTTTTTATTTTTCAGTTATTTGTTGTTAAATTCATTTGTTAATTTTTTTGGTGCGATCAATTAAAATTAAAAAAAAAAAATACTCACTTGATATGCATATAGCAAAATGACATCATAATGGATTTAAATTTAATAGAGGATATTAACAGTGTTAACAAATCTTAAAAATTAACATCAACATTTTAATTGGGATAACGAATTTCAACTAACTAATGGAATTATAAGAGTTGAGGTATCGAATTATTGAAGTATAAAAATTAAATCTCAAATTTAAACAAAGTATAGAGATCAAAGTTGAAAATTAACTATCCTTATATAATTAAGAAAAAAACACAAATGGAATTGGACAGGCGTCAAGTATGATTCATAAGCTAAATGAGATCTGAAAAGATATCGGACACGGTGGGGAGTGTCACGTGGGAGCAAAAAGACGATAGCTTTCAACTACCAACGGTAACCGTCGGGTGAGGTGTGGAAGCTATTAGGAACGTGGTCTCAACAGTCCAACTACGAAGGAAATGACCCTGGAATGGTAGCTATGCCTAGATGCAGATCTCTGTTAACAAAACCTGACAATAATTAAATAAAGGAAAAAAAACAGAAGAAGAAAGCTTTAAAATCCTTTGATGTTGACATGAATGTTACCCAATTCCCTTTTTGACGATCTGTGTACTTGAAGAACAACGATTTTTTTGACAAACAAAAAATGAGCTGGAGTAGTGTCGGAAACTGGTTCAAAACTCAAGTAACTTTGAAGAATTTGTTCAGGCTTTTTCTGGGCCAACTTGTTTCTTTCGTTCTTGCACTTATGAGCTTTACTTCTTCTTTGATAGCCAGTCTTGGTAAGCTCAACTTAACCCTCTACTCTTAACTTGCTTCTGGTTATGAAAAAGGTTCAGATGAATTTGGAATTTTATATTCTTTGTTTGCTAATCTGTGTGTTGGCTTTTTGTCTAGGTGTGGATGCGCCTATCACTCAGACTTCCTTCACTTACTTCGCTTTAGCTGTGGTTTATGGTAGCATCTTGCTCTATAGGGGTCAAAAGCTAAGGGTAATCACTTATCAACTCCACTAATCTTATATTCAAAAGGATTCCTTGATACTTAATCCTGTTCTGTTTGCAGATTCCTTGGTATTGGTATCTCGCCCTCGGCTTTGTTGATGTTCAAGGGAATTATCTTGGTGAGTCTGTAGTAGTCACTAATATCTCATAACATGATCTCCCAAAAACATGTTCTTAATTGGGGGAAAAAAGAAAGTGGAATATGTCTGATATGTTACTGCAAAAATTACCGTGACAAAAGAGGCATTCCTTTTCCCTTTTTTATTTTTCTTTTGCAGTTAACAAAGCCTTCCAGTTCTCCTCAATCACTAGTGTGACACTGTTGGACTGCTGGACTATCGTATGGGCAATATTTCTCACATATTTCTTCATGGGCACTAGATATTCTCTATGGCAGCTAGGGGGTGCTGCTCTTTGTGTGCTTGGCCTTGGTCTAGTGCTCCTCTCCGATGCAGGGGTGGGCGGTGGAGGTAACATTCTGGTCTAATGCAGAAGATATTCTTATAGTTATGGAACTCTGTTTCGTTATGGATGTTTTAATTCGTAAACAGCACGCCATCACTGGAAGTCGTTCGAATTTTCCGGAGTGAAGTACTTGTTTCTCTGCACATGCAGGTGGTTCAAAACCAATTCTTGGAGATGCACTTGTAATTGCTGGCACTCTCTTCTTTGCCATGAGCAATGTTGGTGAGGTTGGTGAATCTATTGAACTATTATCCCATTAGTTCTGTATCTAATGGCAATCTCAAGATTATTTGTCTTAGCTATCTGCTTTTTCATTTCTAAATTGCAGGAATTTTGTGTTAAGAAGAAAGACCGAATCGAAGTGGTTTCGATGATTGGTCTTTTTGGGATGCTAGTGAGCGGTGTCGAGTTGTATCCTTTATGCTTGGTAGCATATGGTTAATTTATGACTTTTGAATTGAATCTGCAATGTGGCATTGGAATTATATTTATAAAAATATATATTGTTTTGAATCCATAACCTTTGGCTTAGATCCATATTTGAGCTAAAGAGCCTGGAATCAGTAACATGGTCTACAAATATAGTAAGTGATCTATTCTTATAGGAATATGCCATGCAGTAGAAGTATATATCAGTTCCATTTTTAGGCCAAATTTAAGAATTTAGCTCACAAACAACTAATTAAGCACTATTACAAGTTTCATGATGCTGTATTTAGCCTTATTAAAACATTCATATATTGTGTTTGATTATTGCTTTGCCAAGTTACATTCTCTATTGTGGTTCTGTTTTCAGATACTAGGCTTTGCTGGATATACCTTTTCAAGTTTCATGTTCTACACTATCACGCCCTTTGTTCTCAAGGTGACTTCCTTTTCATCAATGGCTATATAAAGGTTTAAATGGGGATTAATAGAGGTATTTTACTCACAGTTGAGTGGAGCCACGATGTTTAATCTGTCGCTGTTGACGTCTGATATGTGGGCGGTGGTGGTTCGCATCCTTTTCTATCGCCAGCAGGTACTTTTTTCATGTTTAATCATTGAGCAAATGGCATGGATTTCCTTGTGAAAAAAGAGAGGTAAGAAAAATGGTTGTTTTGAAATAATTATTGCAGGTTGATTGGCTATATTTTGTTGCATTTGGAGTTGTAGTGATCGGACTCGTCACCTATTCGACAACGTAAGATTTCAGACTTGTAAAACATTGTATAGGAAATAAGAGATGCAATAACTGTGATTGTTGGTTTTGTAATAGTGAAAAGGTCCCTGCAACGGTGGTTGAGGATGGACGCCAGAGTGTTGAATACCAAGAGCTTAATGCTGAATCAAGAGACGAGTGTTGAGGTTCATGTCCAAAGAAAGCAATGGGAAAAACTGCGTGCAGGCAGGTGTTTTTGTTAAATCCCATTTCTTTCCTTTCTAATTACTACCAAATGTTGTTGGTTGGTATTGTAATCAACTGGCCACTTCTTTGGTTAGGGAGGAACAAGATGGTGTTTAGTGGTAAATGTCCCAATACTATTCAACTTACGATGGGTCTCCATGGAAACATTTTCTTTAGGCCTGTCGCCTGCTGACTCATAATATCATATCCCCACGGAAAATCCGCCCTCTGTTGCTTCTCTTGCTAATTTTTGGATAAATTTTATTAAAAATTAAAAGAAAAACTTATATATTTTTATTTTTTTGGTTGAATAATTAAAATTAATAAAAATATTAAAATAATTTTGAACTGTAAATTTTCAATTTTAAATCTTTACATAAATAGCATATAATAGCAAAATTAAAATCAATATTCTTTATAAAATCATAATGCACCAAAATAATTTGCCACTGCATTTTTTTTTTGGGTCAACATCCAAGAAGAAGAAGGCTTAAAGCTTGATGCTGTGCTTAAAACCTGCCATGGGTATAGCTTTCCTTGCTTTCTTTCATACATTTTCGCTTTGAATTTAAGTTTCGAGATGAGAATTGATCATCATTTGTTAAGATTTGATTTTCCTGTCCATTATATAATTGCTATAGAGAACCCAGTCTATATTTGTACTTTCTAAAATGGCTAAAGCTTGAGTCTTTCAGGGTATTTTTTTTTTTTAAGATTAATTTTCATTTAAAATTATAAAATTGATTGTGTCGTCTTGCTTGTCTCTCCTCAATTAAAAATTTCTATAGAAATGTATTTGTTATGACAACTATTCTCCGTTTTATGTTTGAAAAGGAAAGATGCAAGAGATAATTTAGTGTTAATGAGTATTCTATTAAAAATATGATGTGTTTCTGAGCCCAAGTTAAATTCTCACAAATATATACGGGTAAATCACACCCAATATCATAAAATTATTAGTAAATTTTATATTTTGGTCACTCAGTTTTTAAAAAATTATAAATTTATCATTTAATTATTCAAAAGTTTTCATTTAAGTCATTAGGTTGTTAAACACATTAGCCTTCTTTGTTCACATTGTCTGCACTAATAAAAAACACTTTTCTCTTTTTCTTCTCCAGTCAAGTTTTTTTTTTTTCATTAAACAACTTTGAACATCATAAATTTACGAACTAAAATCCTAACAAATTTCTTCTCCAATCTCCAATACTATTCATCAGGTTGACTTAGATATAATGTATGTTCTTCTACTTGTTGTTAAGTACTGACTCACCATACAAATTGTCGAAGTTGAAATTTTAAAATATTTAACAACCTAGTAACTTAAATGTAAACTTTCAAATAGTTTAGTGACTATTTTATAATTTTTTTGAAGTTGAATGATCAAAACATAAACTTACTAATAATTTAGTGACATTAAGTATAACGTACTAAAAATATACATATTTTTAGGATTGTCCATTATCATTAAATCTTTTAAAATAAATTTTTAAAAAATCTATAATATATATAAAAACATAAAATTGAATAAATTTATGAATTAATGAGGATTTTTTTATTATATTACTAAATTGACATCTAAAAATAATTATAATTATTAGTTAAAAATTACATAAAATAAATAACGTAAAATGATGATATTTTAATTTATAATGATTAAAATCAAGTTTTAATTTCAATAGAATTCTAAGCACAAAATACAAAATGTGATCATTATTACTATTAATTACAAAAAAATGTTATGTAAAATTGTGATAAATATATATTTTTAAATAGAATACCTCAATTAAAAAAAAAAAAAGATTGATGCAAAATTCAGTTGTATTTTGAATAGAATTCTAAGCCTAAATTAGATAAAAAGATTTTGTCTATTAGTTATTACTTAATTAATATTAGAATTATATAATGAATTGAAATTTAAGTTTAACTATATAAATATCATCCAATAGTTAAGCATATTTAATTAAGTAGAATTTCAAAAATTGTCGGTAAAAAGAAGGGAGATTATTAACATTAATAAGTTAGAAGTATGTCAACAACGACATTTAAGAGGAATGAAAGATTATTTTAATTGATGACAAGGTAATATAATATTATACTTGATTTTTTAAAAATGATTTTACAGTTTTTATTTTAGTTCTAAAATTTCTAAATGATTTTTAATAGTAATATGTATTAATTAATTCAGTATTTTTTAAAATTTAATGTTAATAATAAATATGAATACTATTATTAAATATTCTTATGGTAAGTTTATTAATGTTAATAATAAATATGGATTGTCTTTGAATTCTACCACTGTTAAATAAGTAAATTCTGTTATTAACTAAAGTATTTTGTTTTTCTATGATATAAAACAGCACACACACAAACAAATAGGTATAATTTTGTTATTCTCTTGGTATTATTATTTTACTATGTATAATCTATTGTGTTTATTTTTTAACTTAGCACAAAGAGATTCTTGAGAATGATTTTAATGAAAACACTATATTACATTGTTTAATGTTAAAGCTTCACTTACAATTATAGTTTTTTCTTTATTACTTTATCTTTTATTTTTAAAATTATAAACATGTGTAGCCACATGCAACGTAGGACAAGAAAAAGACTAGTAAAAAGTAAAATGGAAAGAATATTATCTTTTAAAAAAAACAAGTTTAAAAATTCGAAACCTAATAATAATCCAAAAAATGTCTTGTCTATTATCATTAAATCTTTTTTATTTGATTATGACATTTTTCAACGTAAATATTGTTAGAACATTTTCAAAATATTTATAATGTTCCAATAGTTACAAATGAAGTGTTATAAGTGGTTCAAAAGTTATGTCACTTGGTTATTAATCAAAAGTTGTCACTATTAATAATGATGAGTTATATCTCTTGTTACCAAAAGTTATGTCAGTTAATTAATAACAAAGTCATAATTTTCAAGTAGATATCTATTGAATAATGATGATTATTGCTAAAATAAATGAATATTATCTTGATAGTTATGTCTCTATGAAGAGGAGTCAAATTTCATTTGTTTAGGACACTAAAAACACATCAAAAGTTTCCTTCTATTCTCCTCATCTTTTCTAAATTGTTCTATAATGAGTTACTACAAAAGTTCTTTATAGAAATTGGTACTCTTGCTATGCTCCGTTCAATGCTCAATAGACTATTTCTGTTTGTGCAAATGTCAACAATTATTAGGCTTCATTGTATCCTCGAGGTTCATTTGCTATTAACTCATTTGCACACCAAAATATAGGTGAGGGCGAATAAAACCTTAAAGAAAGTGGCATTGATACATGCCTTGAAACCTTCATTAATTTCTCATAAGTTTATTTTTATCCTCACACACCAACAATTTTAAGGTTCTATTCCTTGCATTTATGAGAAATTAGAGAAGTATGATGGTTCACTGCACATTCACATGCCCTTACAAGAATGGTACTATGAGGATGACTATCAACATTGGAGTAAAATTAAGGTCAATAATCTTGCCAAGTTTTGATTTTGAAGGAATCTTTATCATGAGGAAAGGCATGTCAAATTTGTTTTTTACTTGTGTTGCATGTATTAGATTTCAACGGTTAAGTTTTATTGATAGTAATTATATTACATAAAAGGTATGATTGTATCATGGACTATTTATTTGATAGAAATCAAATGTTAGTTCATTATATGTATGATATTTTAACATGCATAATTATTTGTATAAAATTATATAATGTATGTTATATATCATGCAAGAAAGAAGGAAAGAAATAATATGGATGGAATGAAAATGTATGGTTGAGAAAGGATCTATTAATGGATTGAAACAATACTTTTGTTTTGAATGGTAATGACATTGTTCGAACTTTAGTTGATCAAACTTCTATACAATAGAAGCATTATGACCATTGGAGAGAACCTTTTCAAACCAAACCAAAAAGTTATGTTATTGAATCCAATGATTACTTTTAAAAGGTTGAATTGAAATGATTTCTTGAAACCAAAAAGTGATGTCATTTTAAAAAGTCACTTAGGCATTTATCGGTGTATAATAAATGAACAATAAGTTTGGTGAATTGAAATTTAATTCATTTCATCAAATTTTGTGAGTGAAACCTTTAATTACAAAAGTTTTATTCTTTTTCATTATATATATTTAACTTGAGATATGAAATTATTTGTTTATTCAAATCATGTTTTTAGAAATGGTAATTTGAATATTATGAGACAATGAATTGATAATTGTATATGTAACGCCTTGATTTATTTAACTTTGTTTTTATGAATTTTATCATAAATAAGTAACTACTTCAGTGGTTAAGTGATTTGGTGTATGCTTGAGGTCTTGGGTTCAAGTCCCATTTTTGGAAAATTTTGCTATTTTTGATCTTAACTCTATCCCTATTAGTTGGGGGCTTGCTAGTTCAAATGGTAAGGTGTTAGCTTGCTTTAGGGTCTTATGTTCGAACCCTTGTGTAAGCGAAGGATGTTAATTTTTGCTTCTGTGAGTGTGTGCTGATTGTGCAATAGAAGTTGGATGGAACTGGTACTCTGTAGTAGTTGGATGAGTTAGTAGGTTGATTTTGGGGGAGTTGGTTGGTTAGTGGATAGTGGGGGAGAGCTGGGATTTAATTTTAATTTTAATTTTTTTCTATTCTGTTCTTTTTCCAAAAATCTCTCCTTTCTGACTTTTTTCTCTCTTTTCCTTCCTTTCTCTGTAAAAATTTTTGTTGCTTCATTCTTTAACTCTATACATCATTCGTGTTGTAAACGTTGTGCATTCGGGTTCTTTGATCCATTCTGAATAGGTAAGCTACTGAGTAATTTCTTAACTGTATGCGTTGGGGGATTCTAATTATGTTTTAACGGAATTCATTAATGGTGTTTCGTTATTTCTCGTTTAAGGGAACGCCAAGAAACGGCTAGGGCTTCTCCAGCGAATTAAGTGTGGGTGTTTTCTGTTCGTTGTTGGTAAGTATGCGAATGCGGTAGATGTTGTTGTGATGCTTTGTTTTAGATAATTTTCATTCGAGTTCATAAATCTTTTACTGAAATTGGGCATTGGAATGCTGTCTTTGGGGTTCGATGCTCTCGGGATTGCTTTTGCATTAGAATCAAACCAGGTGTGTAATGAAAATGCGAAAAAATGAAGATAGGCGAAAGCCAAAAATCTGGCCTGTTAACACATGGGCGTGTGCCCGGCCATGTGGGTCACGTAGCCCTAGGCCATTCGAGCATGTGGGTCGTGAGCCAAGCCGTGTGAGCCACACCGGCAAGGTCATTCCAGGCATGTGGGCCCATATGGGCAAACCAAACAGGCAAACCACACAGGCGTGTGGGCCACACGGGTAAGGCCATTCTGGGCGTGTGGGCCACAAGGGCATATGGGCCCAAAATTTAGAATTATTCCCTAGGGTCGTAGACATCGTTCCGATAGATTGTTGGCCTTTCGTATGGTCAATATGTGTGGTATAAGCTTTAAAGCATGAAACATTTATGAGACATGGTATGTATAATCTATTTTGACACGCTTAGGCATATGTAATATCTGCTATGTATAAGCATGTATAATATATGTTATTCTATTTTATTTGTATCTGTTATGGGGCGGGATATGTTTATGTGGAGGAAGTATTTTGTATGATGCGACATCTTGCCAATATACTATCAGCACAGCCGCGATCATTCAGATAAGTGTCGTATGGACACTATGTGGTGTGTAGGGTTGGGTGGGTGTTTTATACCCCACGTGGTGTAATGGGATGGTCGGAGTTGGTGTGTAGAGGATGGGTGTAGGACTATACTTATCTGTATCTGTATGACTCTGTTTAAAATCTGATTCTGAAAATCGATTTATGTGTAATCTTCAGGCTTAGGTTGGTCAGAGCGACGGAGGCTCAGATGTGACCACTTGTCCGTAAATTTCATCTACTTTCAAAATTTACCTAATTTTCTGATTTTTGAGAGTTTTATAATTTTGGGACTCTCTAGACTGTTTGATTTTTAATTTTTGGATTTGGTTTTGTTTTGAATTTTCCTGCAATGTTAGACAAAACATTTTACGAAAATAACTATTTTATGCAAATAAGATTTTTTCTTGAGAACACAAACTCAATTTTCAAAATATAATGACTTTTAAACTTTCTCTGTACATTATTGTCTTTTGAAAGAAAATACATTTGATGGTTTTTCGCTAATAAGTATATTAACATTCTTCTAAGTAAGTGGACTCTTTTAGTAACAAATTCTACAAGATTTTCAAAACGAGAAGATTAGATTTTTTTACTCTTTTTTCGTAACATTCTCAGATTTGGCCATAACGTCTAAGTCAGGTTTGGGGTGTTATATTTTATGGTCTCAGAGCCAGGTTACAAAACTAGGGTTGTAAAATTTTGGGTTCAAAATTTTGTAAAAACTAGTTTTCAAGTAAAGTTTATTTTGCAATTTGAAAAGTAAGTATATGGTACACTGAGTCTCCGGCGCCGATCCTGTAAGTACTTCTAACTTTGAAAACTTTAGTTAGAAAACTTTGAAATGACTGAAACTGCACTAAGTTAATTTGAGACTGAAACCTTCTAAAATTTCTAAAACTTCTGATAAATATTTGAAGCATAAAATACTTGTTGATAAACACTGAAACTGATACATAAAACTTTATAATGTAGATAAAACTATGATTAAGATGAGCGCTTGTGAAACGTGTGAAAGTGGCAGGCACCGTAGAAGGACTCGAGCTGAGTCTTCCTTGATGGGCAGTATGCCTAATTTAGATACGAACGAGACACCGACTACACCTACTTCCAAGACCGGGTCTTAAAGTGTTCAAATGGGGACAACACATTGTCCCAAGCTATGCTTAGAGTGTTAGATAGAGTCGTTGGACCCTATTTTGGTTCTAGTAGCCGTGGGTCGGTAACTGAATGACTTCGGTCTAATTGTGCTAAACTATTTTGGGGTGCCACTATGACTTAATCAACTTTAAAAAGATCCCTATACATGCCATAACTCATAAGGACTTGAAACCTCATACCAAGTGTCAGCTCGATAGTGTGAAAACATCTCCGGCAGTCTCCAACCCGAGCTAGTCAAGTTAACCTATGAGAGATGGGAAAGGAAGATGAGTAAGCAATAATGCTTAGTAAGTTCATATGCAAATAATAATCAATTATTGATACACATTGATTATACTCAAACACAAGGTATTATAATGAGTTTTACACTTAAACTCATGGTTACCAATTCAATCATTCATAATGCTTACTCATTCCGTATCTTACCACGTTCTAATCATATCCCGAGCTTAATGCTCACATTCATTAACATACATTCTCTACACTTATCACCATGATTTCTCATGATACAACACATCATAATTTATCACTAAGCCAACTTTAATGCTAAATCACTTGGTGGTTTCGCACTTAGTCCACCATCAATCGTTAATAGGGTGGTATCGCACATAGCCCACCATCAATCGTTACTAGGGTGGTATCGCACATAGCCTACCAAATAGATAGTTATGATGGCATCGCACATAGCCCACCAAATAGATAGTTACGGTGGTATCGCACATAGCCCACCAAATAATAATCTAAACGATGGTATCGCACATAGCCCGTCGTAGATAAGTAATAAGATGGTATCGCACTTAGCCCACCGTCGAGTGTTGTTATTACACATTCACATCTCTATTTTGTCGTTCATATGAAAACTATTCAATAACTACCACATTCAATCCACTTGAATCACACATGTTCTCAATTATGACATGCACCAATTAGCAACAAAAATGTGTATTTAAAATGTATCGTTTAAACATAAACAACTATGGGTTCATCAAATACCAAATTGAGCACAATTTAATTCTAACACATACCTACACCTCTCGTGGTCAACCACATACTTTCTCATTTTTAACATACCTATTGAACCACTCGAATTGTTAAATAACATCTTTGAGTCGCATACACACAACATCACATTGACATCATGCCCCCGATAGGGTCTTACATGAAATATCATATCGATGCCATATCTCTGACATGGTCTTATTCAATATCTCACACTGAGGCCATATTCCAATATGGTCTTGCACGGGACCTTAACTATCATCATATCATGCTATTTGCATTTCCCATTATTCTTAGATTCAATTCGCTTGACATCTCGTCAAAACATATTTAATACATTCATAGCATAAATATACATTCCATACAGCATTAGAATATTAAATAACCCGTAAATAATTGCAACATTTGCACACGAATTTACCTCAATATCGAAAGGGTAGAAAGGGACTTATTTGTCCATATGTCTCTTTTCTCCCGTTCTAGGTTTGAATCTCGTTTTATTTGATCTAGAACAATAGAATTTACTCATTTAATCAGTTATAAATCATAATACATCATAGTCTACACTTAGGCAAAAATGACTATTTTGCCCTTATACTTTGGCAAATTTATGATTTTGCCCCTAGGCTCGTAAATCACTTTTCATCACATTTTCTTATAAAACCAGCCTAGCTAAACATTTAATCCTCTTACAACTATCCACAATTCCAACTATTTCATGCATTAATGAACAAACTACAACATTTGCATCTTAGTCCAAATTAGGTGTTTTCATGACAACACCTTTTAGAAAAGTTGTTTCCCATCTTCCTAACATTCATTTTCTTCCACAAAAATGCAGCAAACAACTGAAAAACTCACGTGGTAAATCCTTAAACTTTTTACCATAATGCAAAATAGTCCCCTCTTTAGAAAGCTTAAGCTTTAGAGGTCTCAAAAGTACAATTATCTTCAAGAAATACCATCAAAGTCACTTACTTGAGTGGAGAAAAGCTTGCTGAAATTTTGAGCTTTCAAACACCCCTTATTTGCTGAAAATTTCGGTGGAGAAGAAGAGAGGAAAGATGACATCTTTTTCCTTTCTTTATTTTATTATAAAACATCAATTTAATCCACTAAACTTACCAAATTTGACCAAAATTAAATGCTCTTGTCCCCCTTGTCTACATGGCCAGCCAACACATTCTAGATGGTCTAATTTCCTTTAAAGACCTCCAATTAACATTTCATGGCTGTTTGGTACCTTTAGCCTATAGAATGGAACTTTCGCACTGTATGCGATTTAGTCCTTTTTCGCGATTAAGCACGAAATCGCTAAAATTAAAGCACCAAAATTTTCATGTACCCTTATAAACATGTTATAACACATAAAATAACATGAAAATAATTTTTCTAACCTCAGATTAGTGATCTCGAGATCACTGTTCCAACTAGCCCCTAAATCGGGCTATTATAATTCTCCCCCCTTAGAGATTTTCGTCCCCAAAAATCTTACCAGGAGAAGTTGCTTTCAACATTCCTAAAACGTTTCCACCAACTCTTCAAAATCATAAATCGATTTATCCTCAAGTTTCTCTCACCATCAACCTTTAAGTTGTAGTACACAAGATCGAAGCACAACTTTGGAACTTAGATCACTCTTTCTCCAGGGCACATATACTCAGTAATCTAACAATTGTGAACTCTGCACAGATCAATATGGTCATTCGGATCTTTATAGCATAATTCACTACAATTCGGATGACATCCCCCTCCTTGGGAATCAGGTCACTATGAATTTGAAATCTATTATATTTATCTCACTTCCTCATTAGTATATTCACCAACTGTAATAGTCTTGACTTGAACACTCTGAAAATTCGTCTTTTAGCGGTCGACTACTTCTAATCATAAACTCAATCATATCGGGAAATATACTCAATTATAAAAACATTTATGCATATAACTGCACTTTTTCTTATTCTTGTATGAGTGGACATGCTATTACTAAGTCTCATACCAAAACTTCTGCATAAGTTCTAAATTCATCAACATACAAATTTTATCCCAAGGTAACATCAACAACAAAAATCTTATCCGACCTGAATTTTAACACCTGAAACAAACTCATTCAGAGCTTATTTAAAATACCATTCACTATTTTCCTTCTAATCTCCTTTGTTTTGAGAGGAAAACTCGCTCTAGTCATTAACCTCACTGAAACTAGAATATTACTCACTAAGGTCAATCGATTGACTAACTCGTATTGCTTAACAAGGATCTTCCATCCAGACAGCTGTACTATGTCTACTACCTGAGAAGTATTTCAATAACTATACTCACCATTGTAATAGTTCAAGCCGTTTTCATTAACTCACATTCAAATTTTCTGTAGTGTTAGAAACTCTATCTCATCAGGATTCAGAAAACACATGACATTCTTCCACAAAATCATATTATAATCTCAATTTTACAACTCAGACACAAGTTATCGTCTCAGGATCACCATTCCAACAATTCTTTTCGATGTAACTCCAATCAGCCAAAAATGTAAACTATTCCTTTACACACTGATATTAAAACACTTGTCAACATATTCATTAGCGCGTCACTAAAATTCATAAACTCTTTTTCCCTGATTCAACTGAACTCGATACTAAAATTTTCAATTAATAGTACCTTTAATGGCTTTCGACTTAACCATCACGGTTAAAATATTTCAATGAGTATACCTCTATATCATGCTCCCTACTCATGTGCACATAGAATTTTATTCTCCTTGTTGATTCATACGTAAATATACACATAACTCAAATCATATCTCAATACATAACTCTCATTTGAGTTTCTCTTGATATGCTAATCTAAAACATTTACTATCGTCTTGTCTCAAGATAGCAGGGACATCTTAACCGAAAGTATTAACTCTATTTAGTTTATCCGAAAACCCATCGCATAACGTGAAACTTGTGATTTCACTTCTTATACTAGAATTATCACCTTTCTATGATCAAATCAAAAGCACAATCATGGTAGATATAACTATCACAACTCAAAAAGCACACACTTTAAAGATAACTATGATCAGCAGAAATATAAGAGAAATCTCACATAAAGTTTTTTTTTCACCAACTTCCTCCTCATAGTACCAGAATAAGGTTACAAAGAGATAAAGGAATGTCAATTTCAATTAACCAAATCGTCAACAGTTTTGTTTGATTTTACAATCATCTAACATTCTTACACGATCATAATTTCGTAAAAAGGACAACCACATCACCCCTAAAGGGAAACAGGTATTTATACATAATACTCAAAGAGATCATTATAATCCCTTCAAATATGGTTGTCATAATTAAACACTTTCACAGTTCGAATATGGTTTCTCTAACGATTTTTGTCATCCTAAACCTCTCTAATACTCCTTCATTAATGAACATCGAATTGGGAATATCTCGATAAGTACGCCTTAGGCTTCCTACTCAATTGAGTCAATTAGCCGAGGCCAACTTCCTCTTTGCTGGTAACTTTGCATAATCAGTATGATTTTTAAAACATTCAGATCTTCTTCCCAAAACTGTTCTCATGTTCTGACTATCTTTATCTTTATCTATATTATTAATTGTTTTGCCACTAAACTCTTTCATTCCATACTCGTGAACTTATTCAACTTGACTCTCATAAACATCTCATCATGATTCAACGATGGTAAAGGGGTGAGGTCATAGAGCCCCTAACTTGACTCTCGTGACTACATACATATGATTTAACATTCATCATTAATGAAATATCATCGTAGTCACACAACTTGCTCCAAGCGAGTTTTCATGTTTATTCATGCTACAATTGTTTCTATCACCCATAATTTCGAACAGTGATTTTACTAACACAGTCTCCATATTAATATTTAGTCTCCATATTAATATCTATTCAAGTACTCAACATTGAACTCTGATTTCTCTTACCATTGCTTATCAATTTAGAGAATGTCTTACGGGTTTGAGTGCGTCGTTTACTAGATTGCCATAGTCCAACTATGGTCTTACTCGTATCACAACATCATAGCTTAGCTATTACCTTACATGTCGTCACGATGCCATAGCCTCGCTATGGTCTTACACGAAATTTCATATCAATACCAGTGTCATATCCCGGATATGGTATTATATGGAAACTCATGTCGATGCCGATGCCATATCCTAGATATGGTCTTGCATGGGATCTTATATCGATATCGATGCCATATCCCAGATATGGTCTTACACGGTCCTTATATTAAATACCGAAGCCATATCCCATATATGGTCTTATACGGGATTACGTATCGTTACCAATGCCATGTCCTAGACATGGTCTTATATGGGATCACATGTACTGCCATGGTCCAACCATGGTCTTATTCATCATTTTATCATTGAACGACCGTACTCATCTCCTGCATTCTACTTGATCAAACTTCTTAGTTTAACTCTCACACTATAATACGTGTGGCTTCATATAGAGTCACGAAATAAAACATTATACATCCTCTATTTTAATAGTCCCACATGAGATTCAACTATGTGGACATATTGATCATACACCATTCAAACAGTTGTACATACATACATATCCTGTTCTCTGGGTGAATTTACTCACTATAGGCACCTAACCCAATAGGTTGAGTATATAACACCGTATGCATATCAAACCAATATAGATAAGCTTATCACTTTATAACTCTCATTTCAATCCTCAACTTAGAATTATCTCGTTTCATACCTTATCACACACATGTCGTAAACTTCTATTCATACCTCTCAGAATTTCAACAATGCATAAGCACATTTCAATTACCTCATTATCACTTACAACTTTATTGGAATTAGCTCGATTAGGAATCATCTCTGTCTTAATAAAACAATTTTGTTAGAGCCGGGAGATATCACACTATCACGGTCCACCTATGGCATGTATAGCTAGACTCTTACTCACGCTAGGTTAGTTCAAGAACTAACTAAACCATAGCTCTGATACCACTAAATGTAACACTCCTTACCAAGATTCTACGCCAAAACCGAGCACGAGGCATTACTGGACTTGACTTGCTTGATCATTCCACTTTAAGCTATAAAAATTCTCTCCAATTTAAAACCTTTCATTCACCATCGTAACATCCCTATCATGGGTCAACGAGACCCTTTACACCCGCTCAGGATGTTGCGGAACCAAACCGGTACTTTACAAACACTTAGAAAATTTTTACCAAATCAGGGGCCACACGCCCGTGTGAAATGGGACACGTCCGTGTGGTCACATACGCCCATGTCCCTACCCCGTGTGGGATTTTTTTTTCATTTTGAACCTACAAGGGTTCTCACACGGCCTAGACACGCCCGTGTCTTCTACCTATTGAGCTCTCTGACTGTGACATCATCAACCCTTAATTAGCACACGGCCAAACCACACACCCGTGTGGCTTGCCCGTGGTCGCCTCTAAATAATCCACACGGCCGATTGCACGCCCGTGTGCTTCAACTGTGTGGCGATTTAAACTCCAAATACTAGGTGCAGACTTCACACGACCTGAGCACACGTCCATTGACTGACCGTGTGTAACACACAGGGCCTAGACATACCCGTGTGTCTACCCGTGTGTACCAATTGAAGGCTATTTTCCAAGCCATTAGCCACCCTCACTTGCATACATTCATACACCATCACACAACATTCTCAAATCATCAATTATAACACATTTGATTTATGAAAATGAAGTTTTCATCCCATACACGAGGGAGAACTATTTTTGGTATAATTACAATCGACTTAAGCCATCATCTATGACTATACACAACCGAACCATAAACTCTCTTAGGCCAACACATTTAACTATATCAACTATGACTTAATCAACATTAAAAAGATCTCTATACATGCCATAACTCATAAGGACTTGAAACCTCATACCAAGTGTCAGCACGATAGTGTGAAAACATCTCCGGCGGTTTCTAACCCGAGCTAGTCAAGTTAACCTATGAGAGATGGGAAAGGAAGAGGAGTAAGCAATAATGCTTAGTAAGTTCATATGCAAATAATAATCAATTATTAATACACTCAAACACAAGGTATTATAATGAGTTTTGCACTTAAACTCATGGTTACCTATTCAATCATTCATAATGCTTACTGATTCCGTCTCTTACCACGTTCTAATCTTATCTCGAGCTTAATGTTCACATTCATTAACATACATTCTCTACACTTATCACCACGATTTCTCATGATACAACACATCATAATTTATCACTAAGCTAACTTCAATGCCAAATCACTCGATGGTTTCACACTTAGTCCACCATTAATTGTTAATAGGGTGGTATCACATATAGCCCACCATCAATCGTTACTCGGGTTGTATCGCACATAGCCCACCAAATAGATAGTTACGGTGGCATCGCACATAGCCCACCAAATAGATAGTTACGGTGGTATCGCACATAGCCCACCAAATAATAATCTAAACGATGGTATCGCACATAGCCTATCGTAGATAAGTAATAAGGTGGTATCACACTTAGCCCACCATCGAGTGCTGTTATTACACATTCACATCTCTATTTCATCGTTCATACAAAAACTATTCAATAACTACCACATTCAATTCACTTGAATCACACATGTTCTCAATTTTGCCATGTACCAATTAGCACAACAATGTGTATTTAATACGTATCGTTTACACATAAACCACTATGGGTTCATCATATACCAAATTCACCACAATTTAATTATAACACATACCTGTGCCTCTCGTGGTACAACCACATACTTTCTCATTTTCAACATACCCGTTGAATGACTAAAACTGTTAAATAACATCTTTGAGTCGCATACACACAACATCACATCGACAGCATGCCCCCGATAGGGTCTTACACGAAATATCGTATCGATGCCATATCCCTGACATGGTCTTATTCAATATCTCACACCAAGGCCATATTCCAATGTGGTCTTACACAGGACCTTAACTATCATCATATCATGCTATTTGCATTTCCCATTATTCTTAGATTCAATTCACTTGACATCTCGTCAAAACATATTTAATACATTCATAGCATAAATATACATTCCATACATCATTAGAATATTAAATAACCCATAAGTAATTGCAACATTTGCACACGAACTTACCTCAATATCGAAAGGGTAGAAAGGGACCTATTTGTCCATATGTCTCTTTTCTCCCGTTCTAGGTCCGAATCTCATTTTCTTTGATCTAGAACAATAGAATTTACTCATTTAATAACTTATAAATCATAATACATCATAGTCTACACTTAGGCAAACATGACTATTTTGCCCTTATACTTTGGCAAAATTACGATTTTTCCCCTAGGTTCGTAAATCACTCTTCATCACATTTTCTTATAAAACCAGCCTAGCTGAACATTTAATCCTCTTACAACTATCCACAATTCCAACTATTTCATGCATTAATGAACAAACTACAACATTTGCATCTTAGTCCAAATTAGGTGTTTTCATGACAACACCTTTCACAAAAGTTGTTTCCCATCTTCCTAACATTCATTTTCTTCCATAAAAATGCAGCAAACAACTTAAAAGCTCACATGGTAAATCCGTAAAATTTTTACCATAACGCAAAATAGTCCTCTCTTTAGAAAGCTTAAGCTTTAGGGGTCTCAAAAGTACAATTATCTTCAAGAAATACCATCAAAGTCACTTACTTGAGTGGAGAAAAGCTTGCTGAAATTTTGAGCTTTCAAACACCCCTTGTTTGCTAAAAATTACAGTGGAGAAGAAGAGAGGAAAGATGACATCTTTTTCCTTTCTTTATTTTATTATAAAACATCAATTTAATCCACCAAACTTACAAACTTTGACCAAAATTAAATGCTCTTGTCCCCCTTGTCTACATTGTCGGCCAACACATTCTAGATGGTTTAGTTGCCCTTTAAAGACCTCCAATTAACATTTCATGGCTATTTGGTACCTTTAGCCTATACAATGGAACTTTCGCACTTTATGCGATTTATTTCTTTTTCGCAATTAAGCATGAAATCGCTAAAATTAAAGCACCAAAATTTTCATGCACCCTTATAAACATGTTATAACACATAAAATAACATGAAAATAATTTCTCTAACCTCGAATTAGTGATCCCGAGATCACTGTTCTGACTAGCCCCTAAATCGGGCTGTTACATGGCAAGTCCCTAGACTTTCAACCATATCTCAAATAACTCTATTTTGTCTTCAATTTTTTGTGGAAAGAGATGAGTGAACAGTGAAATATGATAGTTTTCCTTTTTATCATATTTTATTCATCTTTTCTCACCTAATGTCACCCAATTTGACCAAAAACTAAATGCTCTTGTCCCCCCTATGCACATGGCCAGCCAACACATTCTAATTGGCCTAATTGCACTTTAAGGACCTCCAATTTAATATTCTATGGTTATTTGACAACTCTACCTTGAAAAATAGAACTTTTGCACTTTATGCGATTTAGTCCTTTTTCACAATTAAGCATGCAATCATTAAAATTAAAGCACCAAAATTTTCACCATAGCCATATATTAATGCCATAACACATAAAATAACATCAAAATAATTTTCCCTAACCTTGATTTAGTGGTCTCGAAACCACTATTTCAACTAGCCTTAAAATCAGTCTATTACAACTCTCCCCCTTTAGAGATTTTTGCCCTCGAAAATCTTACCAGTAAAGAGGTTTGGATATTGCGCTCTCATGGCTTCTTCCGGTTCCCACGTTGCTTCTTCTATACTGTGCTTTTTCCATAACACTTTTACTAAGGCTATGTCTTTATTCCTCAACCGTTTCACCTCTCGAGCCAAGGTTTTAATTGGTTCCTCTTCATATGTCATATCCGGTCGTATCTCAATTTCTGTTGGAGGAATCACATGCAGAGGATCGGAGCGATAAAGCCTTAACATCGATACATGAAACACATTGTGTATCTTCTCTAACTCTACCGGCAAAGCCAATCGGTATGCTACTGGCCCAATTCTATCGGTAATCTCATACGGTCCTATGAATCGCAGACTCAATTTCCCTTTTCGACCAAATCTCAATATTTTCTTCCACGGGGACATTTTCAGAAATACCTTGTCGCCTACCTTAAACTCGATTTCCTTTCTTTTCAAATCCACATACGACTTTTGTAGGTTTGAAGCAGCTTTCAAACTATCCCCGATCACTTTCACCTTTTCTTTAGTCTCTTTAACTAGGTCGACCCCATGAATTTGCTTCTCACTAAGCTCGGTCTAATACAAGGGAGTTTAACATTTACGACCATACAAGGCTTCATATGGTGCCATCCGTTCGACTGATAACTGTTGTTGTAAGCAAATTCGACCAAGGGTAGGTATCTTTCCCAACTACCTTCGAACTCTAGTACACAGCATCGGAGCATATCCTCTAAAACTTGAATTACTCTCTCGGACTGACCATCAGTTTACGGATGGAATGCAATACTAAAATTTAACCTTATACCCAAGGCCTCCAGAAACTTCTTCCAAAACCTCGATGTAAATCTCGGATCTCTATCCGAGATAATGGATACAAGCACTCCATGTAATCTTACCACTTTCGCAATATACGACTCAGCTAACTTATCCAGTGGATAATCAACACGCACCGGAATAAAGTGAGCCGACTTCGTTAATCTATCAACGATAACTCACACAACATCTTTCTTTTTCAGAGTCATAGGCAACCCCGTCATAAAATCCATGGTGATTCGATCCCACTCCCACTCGGGAACCATCACTGGCTGAAGCAATCCCAAAGGCACTTGATGCTCAGCTTTCACTTGTTGACAAATTAGACATCTTGTTACAAACTCCGAGATGTCTCTTTTCATACTTGGCCACCAATAAAATTTCTTCAGATCATGGTACATTTTTGTACAGCTCGGATATACTGACAAATAATCACTATGTGCTTCATTCAATATCTTCCGAATCAACTCACCATTCTTAGGTACACAAATTCTATCATGGAACATTAAACAACCATCCGAACTCACCCATAATTCAAAATTATTTCTCGATTCACACTTAGCTTTCTTAGCTTGCATCTCATCGTCATTCTTTTGAGCCTCACATATCTGTTGAATAAATAGTGGCCTAGCCCTCAACTCAGCCAATATAGTACCATCATCAGACAATGCTAAGCTCGTGCTCATAGTTTTCAAAGCATACAGGGATTTCCTACTCAGGGCATCCGCAACCACATTTATTTTCCCTGGATGGTAATTGATTACTAGCTCATAATCCTTCCATAACTCAAGCCACCGCCATTGTCGCAAATTCAAATCCTTTTGATCATCAAGTAATTCAAGCTCTTATGGTCTGTAAAGATTCGACACTTCTCACCATATAAATAATGTCACCAAATTTTTAATACGAAAACAATCGCGGCCAACTCCAAGTCATGAGTCAGATAATTCTTCTCATGCGATTTTAGCTGCCTCGAGGCGTAAGCGACTACCTTACCCTCTTGCATCAACACACAACTGAGACCATTAAACAACACGTCACTGTATAGCACAAACCCTTTCCCTGACTCAGGTTGAACCAAAATCGGTGCATCAGTCAACAATGATTTCAGTCTCTCAAAACTCTGTTAACATTTCTTAGTCTATTCAAACTTAACATCTTTGTGCAACAGATTAGTCGTCGAGGTAGAAATCATGGAAAATCCCTTCACAAACCATCTATAGTACCCCACTAAACCCAAAAAGCTTCTGACTTCTGACACGTTTCTCGATGGTTTCCACTCCACAATAGCCGATATCTTTCCCGGATCAACTCTAATACCCTTACCCGACACTATGTGTCCTAGGAATCCGACCTCTCTGAGCCAAAACTCACTCTTACTAAACTTAGCATATAACTGCTTGTCTTTTAAAGTCTGTAAGACAATTTTCAGATGCTCCGCATGTTCAGTCTCATCCCGAGAATAAATCAATATGTCATCGATGAAGACAACCACAAACTTGTCCAAATACGGTCGGAAGACACGGTTAATTAAATCCATAAAAATTGCAGGAGCATTCATTAAACCAAACGACATGACTAGAAACTCATAATGGCCGTACCTCATCAGAAATGTAGTTTTCAGCACATCTTGCTCCTTAACCCTCAACTGGTAATAGCCAGACCTCAGGTCTATCATGGAGAACACCGTAGCTCCCTTCAGTTGATCAAATAGATCATCTATCCTTGGTAAAGGATACATTTTTTTCACCATCACCTTGTTGAGTTGTCTGTAGTCTATGCACAATCTCATCGACCCATCTTTCTTCTTCACAAATAGTACTGAAGCACCCCACGTTGAATAGCTCGGTCTTGCAAAACCTTATCCGTCAACTCTTGCAACTGAACCTTCAGTTCCTTCAACTCTAATGGTGTCATCCTATACGGAGCAACCGAAATAGGTGTCGTTCCTGAAACTAACTCAATCCCAAACTCAACACCTCTAACTGGAGGTAATTCGGGTAACTCTTCCGGGAATGCATCCGGATACTCACATACAACCGACACTGTTTTAATCTTTGCTTCAGACTCTTGAGTATTTAGTACAAAAGCGAGATAGGACTCACATCTTTTTCTCAAATATTTCTCATCCACCAAGGAAGAGATTATCACCGGTAAACTATCTGCCCCACCTGATTCAACCCGAATAACATCTCCATTTTCACATTTCAATTTAATAAATTTACTACCACAGTTCACTAAAACACTATGGGTAATCAACCAATCTATACCACGAATCAAATCAAATTTGTCAAACAGAAACAACATAAGGTTTGCCGAAAAATAATGACCTCTAATTGTCAAAGGACAATTCTTACACACCTTGTCAACTAACACATGTTTACCTAACGGGTTTGACACCTTTACCATAAATTTCGTAGACTCAGCAGTCATACTCAAACTAGATGCCAATCTCATACAAATATAAGAATAGGTAGACCCCGGATAAATCAAAGTAATAACAAAGGTGTCATGAAGAGATAAAGTACCCATTATTACATCTAGCTATGATGCCTCTTCGCGAGCGCGAATGGCATAAGTCCTTGTAGGTGCCTAAGCCTCTGGCCTCACAGCAGAGTCTCGTGATGCACCACTACTAATAGCTTCACCTCCCGGGTTCTTTTGCGGCCTACGCCTAGAAGATACATTGCTTGATCTTATTTCCTGCTTCTTCTCCTTGTCATTCCTTTCGAGGCAGTTTTGGATGAATTGGTCGGGGGAACCACATTTATAACAATTCTAGTTGTTTCCTTAGCACTCCCCAGTGTGATGTCTGCCACAACTTGAGCACTCCGGTTTGGACTTTGGATTGCCCACACTTGCCATCGAAGGGGCTTGAACTCTTGAACCCGAGTACGTGTTGCCTCGCTCTCTTTGTGAATACCCAACTGATGTAGTCATCCGAGGGTTCACTTTCTTGGACCTCTTCGATTAAGCTTGGTAGGATTTACTCATCGGCCTTTTTCTTGGATCCCAGGCCTCACTCACGACTTTCCTCTTTTCTTTACTCAATTCTTCGGCCTTACTGGCCCTATCTACCAATACCACAAATTCTTTTAGTTCTAAAATCCCGATTAAAAGTCTAACATCTTCATTTAGCCTATATTCAAACCTCTTGCATAAAATGGCTTCTGTAGACATGCACTTTTACGTGTACTTGCTGACCCTAACAAATCCGCGCTCATATTCTACCACAATCATTTTTCCTTGTTTTAACTAAAGGAATTCTTTCCGTTTATGGTCCACAAACCTCTGGCTTATATACTTCTTTTGAAACTCTTCCAAAAAGAAGTCCCATGTCACTCTCTCCTTCGGAACAACTGATGTCAACGTTTTCCACCAATGGTATGCTGAGTCCCTCAGCAAGGACACGGCGCATTTTAAGCTCTCCTCAGGTGTATAGGAGAGTTCATCAAATACTCTCATCGAGTTCTCAATCCAGAACTCTGCCCTCTTAAGGTCATCATCTATATTAGCTCGGAAGTCCTCAAGCCTTTGCTTCCAAATTTTGTCTACCGCGGCTTAGTTGTCCTGACTAATTCTATACCTTGGGGAGCAACAAGAACTGGCTGAGGTATAGGAGGCTGTAGAAGAGGTTAAGCATTGGGGTTTGCTCATATATATTCTGTGTACCAGTTACTCATTATTTGGAGAAAGGCTTCCCGAGCCTCTTCTCCTTGACCCATAGTCTCGGGTCCACTCTGCACAGGCACGTCCCTTGCGCGGGAGCCGGCGCATTACTAGCTGCGTCATCAGCAGCAGATTGATCGGGATCCATACACTATATAAAAACAAAGTTAAAAATCATCAGAAGCCACCACACTATCATTAAACACTTATGGCATGTATAGCTAGACTCTTACACACGTTACAGTAGTCTGAGAACCGACTAAACTACAGCTATGATACCACTAAATGTAACACCCCTTACCCGTATTTTGTGCCAGAACTGGGCACGAGGCATTACCGAATTTATTCTACTTAATCACACAACTTTAGTCTATAGACTTTTAGTCCCAACTTGACATACCTCTATCGCCATCACAATAGCCTCATTAAGGACCTACGAGGCCTTAAACATCCATATGAAGGGTTTCGAAACCCAACTGGAAACTTTTGCGATTTTAAAAATTTTCACTTAAACAGGGGCCACACGCCCTTGTGAAATAGGACACGCCCGTGTGGGCAGGCCATGTGGTCACACACGCCTATGTCCCTACCCTGTCTGGGATTTATTTTCATTTCGAACCTACAAGAGTTTTCACACGGCCTAGACATGCCGGTGTGCTTAGCCCGTGTGCTCCACACAGCCTAGACACACACCTGTTTCTTGCCTGTGTGTAAAAACTTGGGTATTCTATTTGTGACGTCAGCAACCTTATATGGATCACACGGCCTAGGCACACGCCCGTATGGCTAGCCTGTGGTCCACATTGACTTACAACACCAACATGCAGGGGACACACAACCAAGTCACATGCCCATGGGACTGACCGTGTGTCACACACAGCCTAGACACACGCCCGTGTGCCTACCCGTGTCGACAAGAACAAGTCTATTTGCCAAGTTCCTTTCACTCCTCTAGCTCACACAACATGGATCCATTGAAAATATCATCAAACAACTCATATTTTGCAATCTAAACTTCTAGGAATGACTATATCTTTTCATAAATGACAAGGTGAGCCATCAACCATGGCAATATACAAAATAGTTTGTCTTAAAAAGGAATCAACACACTTTTGACCAAATTAACAACATAATTTAACTAGTCTAGCCCCTATTCATGCCATACACAAAATCGCTAAGTCTAGATATACCGAGGTGAGCTGATAGTGTGGGCGATCTTCTGGTTATCTGCGTATCCCGTCTCGGCTCTTAAACTCTATAAAACAAGGGAAAAAGAAAGGGGAGTAAGCTTTAAGCTTAGTAAGTTTACATGTAAACAAATAGCATTATAGAATGTACTAAACAAAAAATAGCATGACATACTAAACAAGAATAATCCACATTCTTAATCATGCTTACTCATTTCCTTCCTTACCACTTTCCAACCACATCACAAGCTTAGTACTCACATTCATTAACATACATCCCTACACTTAGCACCACAAATTCACATGATACAACACATCATAATTTCTCAATAAGACATTCATACTACCTATTACTCGGTGGTTTCGCACTTAGCCTACCGTCACTCTCTAATAGAGTGGTATCGCATAAAGTCTACCAAAAAAAGATAGTTACGGTGGTATCGCACATAGCCCACCAAAAGGATAGTTATGGTGGTATCACACATAGCCCACCAAATGATAAATAAATGATGGTATCGCACACAACCCATCGTAGTTACCTAATAAGGTGGTATTGCACTTAGCCCACCGTTAAGTGTTATCATTACACATTTACATATCTATTTCATAATTCATACGATAATTATTCAATAACTACCAATTTCAATCCACTTGAACCATACATGTTCTCAATCATGCCATGTACCAATTAGCAACAACAATGTGTATATAAAAATGCATCGTTTACACATAAACTTATCTTGGTGTAAAACGTATCGGTTTGAGGTTTAATCCGTGACCTTGCCTTTTCCCCGGTCAAGATTAATTCCGCGTTCTTCTCGATCTATAACAATAAAATTCATTCTTTTAAATTATTCTATGATCATAATGCATCAAAATCTACACTTGGGCAAAAATGACCATTTTGCCCTTGCACTATGGCAAAATTACGATTTTGCCCCTAGGCTCGTAAATCGTTTTTCAACTCACTTATTCATTAAACATGCCTAGGTGAACATTTATTTCTCTTACAACTACTCACAATTCCAACTATTTCATGCATTTATGACACAAATTTAATCTTTGCATTCAAGTCCTATTTAGGTGTTTTCATGCTAACACTTTTCACAAAAGTTGTTTCTCACCTCCCTAACATTCATTTTCTTCCATAAAAACTCAGCTAACAAAATAACTACTTTCATGGCAAGTCCCTAGACTTTCAACCATATCTCAAATTAGTCCCCTCATTAGCTAGATTAAGCTTTGGGGACTCTAAAAACAAAAAAATTATCAATTAAAACCACCTAAATCACTTACTTGAATGAGAATTGAGTGGCTGAAAGTTTGAACCCCCAAGAGCTCTATTTTCTCTTCAATTTTGGGTGGAAAGAGATGAGTGAATAGTGAAAGATGATAGTTTTTCTTTTTATCATATTTTATTCATTACATGGATATCAGCAAACATCACAAGCACTCACATGGAAAATCCCTAAACTTTCAACCATTTTGAAAAATAGTCCCCTCATTAGCTAGCTTAAGCTTTGGGGGTTCCAAAAGTACAAAATTATCAAGAAAGACCTCTAAGATCACTTACTTGCAAGAGAATAGCTTGACTGAAAGTTTGAGCTTCAAAAACCTCTATTTTCACTTCAATTTTTGGTGGAAGAAGAAATAAAAATAGTAAAAGATGATATCTTCTTTATTTAGTCTTATTTTAATCATTTAGTCAGCTAATATCACCAAATTTTTGACCAATTTAATGCTCTTGTCTCCCTTGGTCGGCCATCACTTTTAGGAAGGTCTAATTGCACTTTAAGGACCTCCAATTTAATATTCCATAGCTAGTCGACACCTCTAGCTTTTAATATTCCATAGCTATTAGCCACACACAACATCAGAGCATATCCTCAAGAACTTGAATCGCTCTTTCGAACTGGCCATCGGTTTGTGGATGGAACGCAGTACTAAAATTCAATTTCGTACCCAAGGATTCCTGCAACTTCTTCCAAAACCTCAAAGTAAATCTTAGATCTTTATCTAAAATAATGGATATAGGCACCCCATGTAATCTCACCACCTCAGCAATATACAGCTCTGCTAACTTGTCAAGTGAGTAATCCACATGCACCGGTATAAAGTGAGCCGATTTCATTAATTTATCAAGAATAACCCACACAACATCTTTTTTTTTTGGAGTCATAGGTAATCCCGTTACGAAATCCATCGTGATTCGGTCCCACTTCCACTCGGGAACCATCACTGGCTGAAGCAATCCCGAAGATACTTGATGTTTGGCTTTCACTTGTTGACAGATCAAACACTTTGTAACAAACTCAGAGATATCCCTTCTCATACCCGGCCACCAATACAACTTCTTCAAATCATTGTACATTTTTGTGCTGCCCGGATGTACTGACAAGCAACCATTGTGTTCTTCATGTAAAATTGTTCGGAGCAACTCATCATCCTTGGGTACACAAACTCTATCATGAAACATTAAACAATCATCTGAACCAACTCGAAAATCAGAGTCATTTCCCGAATCGTACTGAGCTCTCCTAACTTGCATCTCACTATCATCCTTTTGAGCTTCACATATCTGCTGAAGAAATAATAGTTTAGCCTTCAACTCAGCCAATATAGCACCATCATTAGACAATGCTAAGCTCGTACTCATGGCTATAGAGGCATACAAGGATTTTCTGCTCAAGGCATTCGCAACCACATTTGCTTTTCCAGAGTGGTAATCAATTACTAGCTCATAATCCTTCAATAATTCGAGCCACCATCGTTGTCCCAAATTCAAATCCTTTTGGTTCATCAGATACTTCAAACCTTTGTGCTCGGTAAAGATTAGGCACTTTTCACCCTACAAATAATGGTGCCAAATCTTCAAGGTGAAAATGATCGCAGCCAACTCCAAATCGTAAGTCGGATAATTCTTCTCATGCGGTTTTAGCTATCTCGAGGCATAAGCTACTACTTTACCGTCCTACACCAACACACAGCTAAGACCATTTAATGATGCATCACTATAGACCACAAAATCTTTCCCGACTCAGGTTGTACTAAAATTGGTGCTTCAGTCAACAAAGCTTTCAGTTTCTCAAAACTCTGTTGACACTTTTTGGTCCATTCAAACTTAACATCTTTATGTAACAATCTCGTCATCGGTGTAGCAATCATGGAGAACCCTTTAACAAATTGTCTATAGTACCCCGCTAAACCCAAAAATCTCCTAATCTCTGACACATTCCCCGGCAGTTTCCACTCCACAATAGCCGAGATCTTGCTCAAATCAACTCTAATGTCATTACCTGACACAATGTGTCCTAAGAATCCAACCTCTTGGAGCCAAAACTCACTATTGCTAAACTCAGTATATAACTGCTTATCTCTTAGCGTCTACAAAACAATTCTCAGGTGCTCTGCATGTTCACTCTCATCCCGAGAATAAATCAATATGTCATCGATAAAAACAACTACAAACTTATTCAAATACGGTCAGAAGATACAGTTCATTAAATCCATAGAGATTGCAAGAGCATTTGTTAAGCCAAATGGCATGACAAGGAACTCATAATGGCCATACCTCCTCCGAAATGCAGTTTTTAGCACATCTTGCTCCTTAACCCTCAACTGGTAATAGCCAGGCCTCAGGTTTATCTTAGAAAACATCGTAGCACCCTTCAGTTGGTCGAATAAATTGTCGATCCTTGGAAAAGGATACTTATTCTTCACTGTCATCTTGTTAAGTTGTCTGTAGTCTATACACAATCTCATCGACCCATCTTTCTTCTTTACAAAAAGTACCGGAGCACCCCACGTCGAATAGCTTGGTCTTGCAAAACCTTTATCCGTTAACTCTTGCAACTGAACCTTCAAATCTTTTAACTCTAATGGCGTCATCCTATACGGGGCAACCAAAATAGGTGCTATGCCCGGAACTAATTCAATACCAAACTCAACCTCTCTAGCTGGAGGCAATCAGGGTAACTCTTCCGGAAACACATCCAGATACTCGCACACCACAGGTACTGGTTCAATCTTTACCTCTGACTCTTGAGTATTCAATACAAAAGTGAGATAGGACTCATACCCTTTTCTCATGTATTTCTTAGCTACCATAGACGAAATCACTACAGGCATATTGTCTGATTTACCTGATTCAACCCGAATGACATCTCCATTTACACATCTCAATTCAATAAACTTACTACTACAGTTTACTAAAACATTATGAGTAGTCAACCAATCCATGCCAAGAATCAGATCAAATTCATTAAACGGTAGCAACATGAGATTTGCTGGAAAACATTGACCTCTAATTGTCAAGGGAAAATTCTTACACACTTTGTCAGCTAGCACATGTTTGCCTAACGAGTTTGACACTTTTATCACAAATTCCGTAGACTCAACAATCATACTCATGCTAGATGCCAATTTCATGCAAATATAAGAATGGGCGGACCCCGGATCAATCAAAGCAACAACAATAATTTTATGAAGAGAAAAAGTACCCGTTAGCATATCTGGAGATCATGCCTCTTCGCGAGTGTGAATGGCATAAGTCCTTGCAGGTGGTCGACCCTTCGATCTCACCTCGGAGTCTCTAGGCACACCTCTACTACTAGTCCCACTCCTTGGGTTCCTTTGTGGCCTACCTCTCGAAGGTACATTGCTCGCTCCTACTTCTTATTTTCTATCCTTTTTTTCCCTCTCTGGACAGTTCCGGATGAAGTGGTCGGGTGAACCACACTTGTAGCAATTACGGTTGTTTCCCCAACACTCCCCAGTATGTTGGCTACCACAATTTGGACACTCCAGTTTATTTGACTTCGTATTGCTCATGCTTGCCATCGAGATGGCTTGAACTCTCGAGCCCGAATATGTATTACCTTGATCTTGGTGTGAATACCTAACTAAAGCAGTCGTCCGAGGGTTCGTTTCCTTGGACCACCTGGATTGAGTTTGGAACGATTTACTCATTGGCCTCTTCCTTGCATCTTGGGCCTCAATCATGGCTTTTCTCTTTTCCTTATTCAACTCTTCAGCCTTGCAAGCTCTATCAACCAACACCACAAATTCCTTCAATTCCAAGATCCTAACTAGTAATCTAATATCGTCATTCAGTCCATCTTCGAACCTCTTGCACAAAATAGCTTTCGTAGACACACACTCTTGTGCATGCTTACTGAGCCTAACAAATTCGCGCTCATACTCTCCTACAGTCATTTTGCCTTGCTTCAACTCAAGGAACTCCTTCCGTTTCTGGTCAACAAATCCCTGACTGATGTACTTCTTTCGAAACTCTTCTAGGAAAAAGTCCCATGTTACTCTCTCCCTTGGTACTACGGATGTCAACATTTTCCACCAACGATATGCCGAGTCCCTTAGCAATGACACAACACATTTTAAGCTCTCCTCAGGCGTGCAAGAGAGTTCTTCGAATACCCTCATAGAGTTCTCAAGCCAGAACTCTGCTCTCTCAGAGTCATCATTTATGTTGACTCTAAATTCCTCAGCCCCTTGTTTTTGAATCTTATCGACCGGGGGTTTGGTCATTCCCACCAAATTTGGTGTAACAATTACTCATCATGTGGAGAAAGGCTTCTAGAGCCTCTTCGCCTTGACCAAAAGTATCGGGTCTATTTTCTACTGGCGTGGTCCCTTGCGCGGGAGCCGGTGCATTACTAGCAGCATCATCAGCAGCAACTCGGTCAGAATCAATTTACGATACGAAAACACAGTTTAATATTGTTAGGAGTCAGATACTATCAATGTATGTTCATGGCAGGTATAGCTGGACTCTTACACACGCTACGGTAGTCCGAGAACCAATTAAACCATGGCTCTGATACCACTAAATGTAACACCCCTTACCCGTATTCATTATCGAAACAGGGTAGGAGGAATTACTAGACTTATACACATACAATCATTCAATACCGAGACCTGACTTTCCCCTCCAAATTAAAAATTTATAAATCGCCTCTTAAATAAGCCTTTGAGGCTTAAATCACGCTTTAAGAATAGTTCGGGTTCAAATCGAACTCTCTAAGGGATCCCTAAAAGTCTTAGAAAAAATTTCATTAAACAATCCACACACCCGTGTGGCATATGACATGCCCGTGTTCCACACCCGTTTGGAATTATTTCTCAATTCGGACTTACAGGGGTTTTCACATGGCTGGACACATGCCCGTGTCCCTGGCCCATGTCCCTCACATGGCCTTAACAAGCCCGTGTCTTAGCCCGTGTGCCAAAAACCTTGGCATTCTGTTTCTGAAGTAATCACCCTATAAATGTCACACGGCCTAGGCACACGCCCGTGTCCTTCGACCGTGTGGCAAATTAAATTTCCAGTTTCAGGTGTAGACTTCACACGGCCTGGGCACACACCCATGTCCATGGCTGTTCCTTCCACTCGGCTGAGACACATGATCATGTCTCTGCCTGTGTGTTTACTATTGAGCATATTGACTTGTAAACCTAGCATGCTAGGGGACACACGACCGTGTCTCTGCCCGTGTGTTTACTACTGAGTATAATGACTTGTAAACCTAGCATGCAAAAGGACACACAGCCTAACCACATGCCCATGAGGATGACCGTGTGTCACACACGGCCTAGACACACGCCCGTGTGCCTACCCGTGTGGACAAGAACAAGGCTATTTACCAAGCTCTTTCTATCACCCCAACTCAAACAAGTATAAATCACATTCAACCATCAACCCATTCATGCATAATTAAAGCAAGTGAATCAACATGCTACTTGCACAATCATGAATAACCTCATCTTTCATAGATTAATAAGAAAGAGCCATCAACTATGGCCTTATACAAAAGTGTTCATCTTTGAATGAGCCAACACATTTGGCCAAAACAATATGACATTCAACTAAGTCTAGTCTCTATACATGCCATACTCAAAATGCTAAGTCTAAATGTACATTTCGATGGATGCTCTAGTAGTACACTCGAGGTGTACAATTCGATAATCCGTCAATTCTTATTCAGTGGTACCCATTAGGGCACTTAACCAAGGACCACACTCTTGAGGCACATATCGTATAACAAGATTACCAGTCCAGGCTAAATCCTTTATATAACGTATACTTAGATGAGCTCGATTAGGATTACCTTTCAAGGCTAAACCCTAATAATAACGTATACTCAAGAGGTGTTATATTAGGATTACTTGTCTAGGCTAAATCCTTTCTATAATAAGGTCAATAGGATTGCTCATCCGAGCTAAATTCGTCAGCAACAGATGCAGGACCTCATCCATTACGGGAAAGCACATATATTCATCAAAATTTAATATTCAATCGGGACATAACCCTTTTTCACCATTTTCAAGCATGTATTAATTTTCTCTTTATAGCATTCAAGTAATGCACTCAATATAAGTCACATTTCATACAAGCACAACATTTAATTAAACATATTTACATGCCCGATTAAGTGCAACTGAGTACCCAAAGCTTCTTGTAATTTGCTCCAGAATCAATATGTAAACTGAGGATCTCTATCTGAAATAATGGAGATAGGCACTCCATGCAATCTGACAATATCAAAAACATATAATTCAGCCAATCTATCCAAGGAAAAATCTATACGTACTAGAATAAAATGTGCCGACTTTGTCAACCGATCAACAATTACCCAAATGACATATTTCTTCTTTGGGGACAGGGGTAACCCCGATACAAAGTCAATAGTAAATCTTTCCCATTTCCATTCTGGTATTGTAATCGGCTGTAATAGTCCAGAAGGCAACTGATGTTCAGCTTTTACTTGCTGACATATCAAACATTTAGATACAAACTCAAAAATATCTCGTTTCATTCCCGGCCACCGGTACATCTTTTTCAGGTCATTGTACATTTTATTACTACCGGGATGAATAGACATGTTACCATTATGATCTTCAATCAAAGTCTTCTGTACAAGTTCTGAACCTTTCGGTACACACACTCTGCCTCTGAATTTCAAACAACCATCAATCCCAATCTGAAATTCTGATTCAGGTGTTGATTCACTCTGTATCCGTTTTTCTTGCAACTTACTATCATTTTTTTAAGCTTTAAATATCTGCTGCAAAAACGTTGGTCTAGCTTTTAACTCGACTATAATTGAACCATCATCATGTAATTGCCCAATTTCGGTGAAATCAGAACAGTGGTTTTTGGACCACAAATCTAAGCCGAAAATAGAATTTATTTTTATTTTATTATATGATCTGTATTATGTTAGAAACATCATTTGAAAATTTTGATAATAAAATTTTATCGATTATGTGTTTAATTACGAGAAGGACTGAATCGCATAAAATGGGAAAGTTGAATTCTAGTAGCTATAAGGATTAAATAGCTATGGAATTCAAAACTTGAGGTCATTATATGGTAATTAGGCCATTAAGAAATGTATGTAGATTTTTCTTGGTGACTCATCCATGGAAATATTGAAAAAGGGCAATGACTAAATTGGAAATAGTAAATACTTAATTAATTAAAAGATGAAAAGAAAATATATCATCTTATTTTCATCATCTTCAACCAAAAAAACATGGAAACCGTAGGAGAGAGAGAAGAAACTTTCTTGGCCAAGTTGGGTAAGTTTCCTTGTCCCGTTTTTAGTAATTTTGATATTTTTGGAATCGGGATAGCTTAATCTCTCTATTTGGGGGATTAATTTGAAAAGTTATCAAGGTATGAAAAATGTGCCATGGATGTATATGCTGGAAATTAGAAATTTCCTGGTAGAAAATGAAAGATTATTGATAGATAAACAACTTTTACAAAATAATTTTTGATGAAAACATGATTTAGGGACTAAAATGTAAACTTGTGAAATTGAAGGAAACATTCTGAAATTTTATGAATACATGTGCTGTAAATTTTGTAACAGGGCTTTGGTTAGGCTTGGAATAGGGAGTAATTTGCACAAGTTTCATTTTCCGGGCCTAGGGACGAAATTGGAATTTATGGAAAATTTAGGGGTAAAATGGTAATTTTTCCTAGGATGAAAATTGAGTCCCCATGAATATGAAATCTAATAAATTGAAATTAAATTTAATCATATAGATCTGGCTAGACCAAATTCGGGGTTAGAATGAGGAAAAGAGGAAAATATCGGATTAGTAGATTTACGTACACGAACATTTGTTAAGGTAAGTTTGTGTAACTAAATTGTGTTTATTTACATGCTTGCATTGATTGTGTTTATGTAAATTGTATAAATGTCATGAAAATGGGAAATTATTACATATCCGATCGAGCACGATAAATAAAAATGTTTAAAATAAATGATAATGCACGATAGATGATAAAGGATAAACGATGAAAATGTTACTTTTATGCTTGGAATGAATGTGGGATGTGACCATTTGAATTATATGGATGTTATGGAGGTGTGAAATAATCACATACTGAAAAATGCTTGAAAATGTTCAATCCCGTTTGAATAAATGAAAATAGATGGATAAATGTAATTTTCGAAATGAATGAGGTCCTGCATTTGTTGCAACATTGATTTTGCTCGGACGAGTAATCCTAATGACTTCATTACAGAAAGGATTTAGGCCGGACGGGTAATCCTGATATGAGTCCTCTCGAGCATATTTATGTATTGGATTTAGCCCGGACGGGTAATCCAGATCAAGCTCTTTAAAGCACATGTCATAAAAAAGATTTATCCTGGACTGGTAATCCTGTGGTTTATATATATGTGGCTCGAGAGTGTTCTCTCTGAAATAGTGCCCTATAGGTACCATTGAACATGAATTGACGAATTTTCTAATTTGTACACTTTGTGTGTATTACCTGTATATCCATTGATATTCTGAATAAATTCAACAGGTAAAAAAATCCTAACATGAGAAAATATGAGTAAGAAATGAGTTGTTACACATATATGTCTGAAATACATGAAAATGATGATACGTGACGATTGATATAAGAAAACATGAGATGATGATACTTGTACATGAAATTCATTTGATGAATATGTCATCCTTAATTATAGACTTGTATACTTTGTGTGTGCTACTACTCGTGTGACATTGATATGTCGAGAAATATGAATAAAGTTCTGATATGAAATAATCTGAACTTGAGATGAACTATTATGAAATTATACATGTAATATAAAGAGATGATTTATGCATGTTAAATGAACAAATGTTATGGATTGCAAATATGCATGGAAACTTGATTGTTGTTGAGCCCAAACATGTTCTGAGGTTATTATGAAATATATGACTAACAAGGGCAATTAGGATATGTGTAGGGCTTGAAGTCAAATTGAATGAATGTGCCTTACATAGTTACCTCAAAATAGAATGAATGGTAAGTTAAGTACCATGTTATATGAACTTACTAAGCATTTTATGCTTACTTAGTTTTATTTCCCTATTTTAGAGTAAATCAAAAGCTCATTGGATTGGAAGCTTGGCGGAGATCACTCACACTATCCATCGGCCCATGTCACTACAATATGGTAAATCAATTATGGTTATAATGGCATGTATAAGTTATATTGGCCATATTGGCATGTAAATGTAAATAATTATTGTAATCTAGCCATTGGAATGGCTAGTGATGGTTATATTTTGGGATATGTATACATATATATATGTGCTAATGTCTTTTGTGATGTGGTTTGTAATTGTTTGCTAAATGGTCTATTGTGGCTTAATAGCATAGATGATTAATGGTTATGATTTGGCTTATTGATGAGCTAGTGAACCTAGGTAAGGCAATGCATATTGAAAGAAATAATATTGATGCTTATGGATGCGAAATTTGGTATGATTTGGTTTGACAAAATATAATGTTATGAGCATGTTAGATGTCGTTGTTGAAATGACATGTTTTAGCCTTCGTTGTGGTTGTATTGGCTACATAATTATACTATGATTTGTACCATTTGAAGTTATGTAGGTGTGTGCAAAGGAAGGTGGCAAAATGGCTTGATAAATAGCCTATATTTTTTCCACACGGGTAGACACACGGTCATGTGTCTAGGCTATGTGTGACACACGGTTTGCCCCATGGGTGTGCGGCCTGGCCGTGTGTCCCCTGCACCTTAAAATAAAGAAACAGAATGCTCAAAATTGAGCACACAGGCGTGTCTTAGCCGTGTAAGGGACACGGAGTTTCACACGGGCATGTGTCCTGGCCATGTGAAAAATGCACCTTAATTGCAAAAATTAAATTCGCTACACGGCCTAGCACACGGGCGTGTGACTTCAATTTGATCATGCTTTGCAAGTCAGAGAGTTACATGGGTAAGGGACACGAGCGTGTGGGACCACACGGCCTGACCACACGGGCATGTCCCTAAACCACACAAGCGTGTGAGCCTTGCACCTTGGAAAATTTTTGAAATGTCGAGAAAAATTCTTAGAGTTTTAGATTAAGTCTCGACACGATTCTAATGCTCGTATTGGGCCTCGAGGGTCCATCTAAGGGACATTATGTATAATCTCGATTAATGAGTAGTGATTGACATAAAATATTTGCAAGAGTTCTGAAAGTTCCAGTAATGCCCCGTAACTCTATTCCGATGATGGATACGGGTTAGGGGTGTTACACATCAGATAATGATAGTTAAGTATTCATAGCTCGCAAGGAAAACAAGATTTTCTACTTAAAGCATCAGCAACGACATTGGCTTTTCCCAAATGATAATCAATAACAATATCATAATCTTTTAGTAACTCAAGCCATCTGTGCTGTCTCAAATTCAAATCTTTCTGTGACATCAAATATTTCAGACTTTTTTGATCAGTGAATATGTGACATTTTTCACCAAATAAATAATGTCGCTACATTTTCAATGCAAACATTATGGTTGCCAATTCAAGGTCATGTGTCAGATAGTTCCTTTCATGTGGCTTTAGCTGTCTTGAAGCAGAGGCTACTAATTTACCTTCTTGCATCAAAACACAGCCTAAACCATTCAATGACGCATCACTGTAAACTATAAATTCCTTACCCGATTCTGGCTGAACTAACACAAGAGCTTCTGTCAATAAAGCTTTTAATCTATCAAAATTCTGCTGGCATTTCTCAGTCCACTCAAAATTCACATCTTTCTATAACAAACGAGTCATCAAAGAAAATATCATTGAAAAACCTTTTACAAACCTCCGATAATAACCAGCTAGTCCCAGAAAACTTCGAACTTCTGAATTCTTTTGTGGTTTCCAATTAACAATGGTTGAAATTTTATTCGGCTCTACTCTAACACCTTCAACAGATACTATATGCCCAAGAAAACTAACTTCACGTATCCAAAATTCACATTTACTGAATTTGGCATACAATTGTTTCTCTCGCAAAGTCTGCAACACTATTCTCAAATGCTCAGCATGTTTCTTTTCATTTCGAGAGTAAACCAAAATGTCATCTATAAATACCACCAAAAACCTGTCCAAATATGGGCTGAAAATTTTGTTCATCAGATCCATAAACACTGCAGGTGCATTTGTCAAGCCGAATGGCATCACAAGAAACTCATAGTGTCCATACCTAGTTTTAAAAGTTGTCTTTGGCATATCTGAATCTTTTACCCGTAGTTGATAGTAACCAGAACAGAGATCAATCTTTGAAAATATAGTGGCACATTTTAACTAGTCAAACAAGTCATCAATATGAGGAAAAGAATACTTGTTCTTTATTGTAACCTTATTGAGTTGTCTATAATTAATACACAGCCTCAACGACCCATCCTTCTTCTTTACAAATAAAACCGAAGCACCCCAAGGTGAGAAACTAGGTCGAGCAAAACCCCTATCAATTAATTCTAGCAATTGTGCTTTCAACTCTTTCAATTCAGTAGGAGCTATCCTGTCAGGTGCTATAGATATAGGTGTTGTACCCAGAATAAGATCTATAGAGGATTCTACTTCTCTATCCGGTGGTAAACCAGGTAATTCCTCTTGAAATACATCAGGGAATTCACATACAATAGGCACTGACTGAATCTGCGACTCAGACACTTTAGTATCCAACACATATGCGAGATAAGCGTCATAACCTTTTCTAACATATTTTTGGTGCTGATATTGCTGAAATCACATTAGGTAATCCATCCAGTTTATCAGATTCAACATGAAGTAATTCATCATTCTCACATTTCAATGCAATATATTTCTGCTTACAATTCACCACTGCAACATATCGAGTTAAGCAATCCATTCCCAAAATCACATCAAATTCATCAAATGGCAATAACATCAAGTCAGCCAAAAAGTAATAGCCTTTTACCATCAATGGACAGTTTTTACAGACTTTATCCACCATAACACACTGGCTGAGGGGGTTTGAAACTTTAACCATAAATTCAGTGAATTCAACAGGTAAATTCTTAACAGACAATAAGTTCGTACATATGTATGAATGTGTACAACCAGGATCAATCAATGTAGTAATATCAGTATCAAGTAGAGAAAATGTACCAGTAATGACGTCTGGCGCAGAGGCATCTTCTCTGGCGCGAATAGCGTATGTCCTTGGAGGTGCTCGTGCCTCAGATCTAACTACTGTATCCTTGGTAGTACCAACATTACTGGGACCTCTTGAGACCAACATTACTGGGATGATGTTAGATCTAAGCTTGAGTTCTAAAAATTCTTGTTCATATTCAGATACAGTCATATTTCCCTGCTTGAGTTCTAAAAATTCTTTCTTTTTCTGATCCATGAATCTCTGACTAACATATTTCTTCCTGAATTCAGCTTGGAAGAATTCCCATGTAATGTTCTCTCTCGGTACAATTGAAGTTATGATATTCCACCAATGATAAGTTTTATCTTTCAATAGACACACTGCATAGTTTAGACATTCAGCAGGTGTAAAGGATAATTCATCAAAAACCCGAATGGTATTTTCCAACAGAAATTGAACCCTTTCGAAATCATCATCTGCGGTAGCTCTAAATTCTTCCGCCCCATGCTTGTGGATTTTACCTATCAGAGGCTTACCAATTCTAACGGTTTCAGCACCCTGTGGTACCTCAAGAATTGGTTGAAGAGCAGGTGGGGGAGATCGTTGTACACCGGGGTTTGTTCTTAAGTACTAAGTAAATCATTCATTCATCATTTGAAAGAAGGCTTGTTTTGCCTCCTCACTTCGGCCCTCAGACACGGGCCTTTCACTACCAGATGCAGACGCAACCCTTTGAACTGAAGCTGAAGCATTGCTCTCAGTTTCCTCGAATTCAGCTCTAGCTCGGTTGCATGACATTACTATATGAAAAACACATTTAAAATGATCAAGAGTCATCACACTATCAAAATTTATATAATGGCATGTATAGCTAAACTCGTGTTTGCTACGTTAAATCCAAGAATCGGCTAAACCATAGCTTTGATACCACTAAATGTAACAACCCTAACCCGTATCCGTCGCCGAAATAAGGTTACGGAGCGTTACCAAAAAATTTTAGAACATTTACAGACATTTCATGTTAATCACTATTCATTAACCGAGATTATTAATAACATCCCTTAAATGGACCCTCAAGGCCCAATACAAGCATCAGGAACGAATCATGACTTAATCGGGACCTCTAAGAATTTTTCACAAAATTATAAATTTTTTCTAAGGTGCAAGGCTCACACGCTCGTGTGGTCCAAGGGACATGCCCATGCTATAGGCCGTGTTCAACCCCGTGTAACTCTCTGACTTATGCACACAGCCATGCCATACGCCTGTGTGCTAGGTCGTGTGGTTAATTAATTCAATTCGAAATTAGGTACAGGTTTCACACGGCCAAGACACACACCTGTGTTCTAGGCTGTGTCGTAGACACGGCTGAGACACACGCCCGTGTCTCTACACGTGTGCTCAATTCTGAGCATTTTGTTTCTCAAAATTAAGGTGCAGGGGGCACACGCCCTGACTACACACCCATGTAATCGGTTTTGTGTCACATATGGTCTAGACACACGCCTGCGTGTCTGCCAGTGTGGACAAAATAAATCCATTTCTAGCTTTATTTTTCACCCAAAATCAAACCCAAGAGCTGCACTTGAAACACACATCCAATACCAGCCAATTCGAGCATTCAAATTGAATAAGGTCCATCATTCATCAAGACATACCATTACAAGCACAAGTGTTTACAAACTTACCTTGGTTTAACTTATGCAATAACAACATTTGATCCCATATACTTAATTTAACACATGTGTGTATATATATCACACCTATGGCCAAGTTGTCCTATACATACCATTATACCAAAATGATTTTACTAAGTATACCTAAAATGACTAGTTGATAGTGTGACGATGCTCCAATGATCTCTAACCTTCGCGAGCTTTCGAGCCCTATAAAACAGGGGAAATAAAACAGAGTAAGCATTACATGCTTAGTAAGTTCTTACAACGGAAACTAAACTTACCAATCCCGCTTATTGAGTCTAAGCATATAATATCATGTTTTCCATCCATTAGCAATATTGCCTAAACACGTGCACTCAATCAAACATGTTAGTCACCAAAATCTTCATATCAATCAAGTAACCATAGATGAGCTCATCAAGTAATATTCGTTCAAGTCATTATCATTTCATCTTATAATCCTCAAGCCGTGTCAAGAGTTGTGTCCGTTGAATCATTGAAATTTCGATGGATGCTCAAGTAGTACACTCAAGGTGTATAAGTCAATTCTTATTCAAGGTACCCATTAGGGTACTTAACCAAAGAACACACTCTCGAGCCACATATCGTATAATAGGATTATCAGTCCAGGCCAAATCCTTTATATAATGTATACTTAGAGGAGCTCGATTAGAATTACCAGTCCAGATTAAACCCTAACCATAACGTATACTCTAGAGGTATTATATTAGGATTACCCGTCCGGGTTAAATCCTTTCTATTATGAGGTCAATAGGATTGCTCATCCAAGCTAAATCCATCAGCAACAAATGCAGGACCTCATTCATTACAGGAAATCACATATATTCATCAGAATTCAATATTCAAGGACATAACCTTTTTTCACCATTTTCAGGCATGTATTAATTTTCTCGTTATAGCATTTAAGTAATGCACATCAATATAAGTCACATTCCATACAAGCACAACATTCAATTAAACATATTTACATGTCCGATTAAGTTACACGAACTTACCTCGACACTTGTTCGCGTATTAAATCTACTAATCCGAAGCCTTTTCCTTTCCTCGATCTAACCTCAAATTTGAGTTCTCTGAATCTATATAAATAGCTTTAATCGTCAATTTCATACATTTGATACTCATTGCGACTCAATTTGCGTCCTAGGAAAAATTACCATTTGCCCCTAACTTTTCCATAAATTGCATTTTCATCCCTAGGCTCGAAAAATGAAACTTGTGCAAATTACTCCCTATTCCAAGCCTAACCAAAGCCCCAAGAAAAAATTTACAGCACATGTATTCATAAAAATTCAGAATTTTTCATCAAATTTCACAACTTTACATTTTAGTCCCTAAATCATATTTTCATAAAAAATCACTTTGTAAAAGTTATTTATCTATCAACAACCTTTCATTTTCTACCATAAATTTCTAATTTTCAGCACATACATCCATGACCCATTTTCATACTTTGATAACTTTTCAAATTAATCCCCCAAATAGATAGATTAGACTATCCCGGTTTCAAAAATATCAAAATTACTAAAAACGGGACAAGAAAATTTACCCAATTAGGCCTTGAAAGTTTCTTCTCTCTCTCTTAGGGTTTCCATGTATTTTTAAGGTTGAAGATAAAAAAAAATAAGATGATATTTCTTTTTATCATCTTTTAATTAATTAAAATTTTCAAATTTTGATTTAGTCCTTTGCCCTTTTTCTATATTTCCATGGATGAGTCACCAAGAAAATCTACATACCTTTCTTAATGATCTAATTACCATATAAGGACCACTAGATTTGAAATCCATAGCTATTTAATCCTTATAGCTACTAGAATCAACTTTCATATTTTATACGATTTGGTCCTTCTCGAAATAAAGCACTTAATCGATAAAATTTTCATATCAAAATTTTCACATGACATGTCTATCATAATACGGACCATATGATAAAATAAAAATAAACTTTATTTTCGGATTAGACTTGTGGTCCCGAAACCACTGTCCCGATTTCACTGAAAAATGGGTTATAATAGCACCAGTTTTGTTTGTAAAGAAAAAGGTTGGTACCATGAGAATATGCATCAACTACTGATAGTTGAATAAGTTAACTGTGAAGAATAGTTACCCACTTCCGAGAACCGACGACCTATTTGATCAGTTTCGTGGGGTTTCAATATTTTTTAAGATAGATCTTCATTCTAGGTATCATCAGCTTAAGGTTAAGGAAGTTGATGTTCATAAGACAGGTTTTAGGACTCGTTATGGGCATTACGAGTTCCTAGTCATGCCATTTGGTTTGACGAATGTTTGAGATGCATTCATAATTTGATGAACTAGATTTTCCAGCCGTATTTGGATCAGTTCATCATGGTATTCATCGACAACATTCTGGTATACTCTAAGACTGAGGATGAGCATGATGAGCATCTTAGAGTAGTCCTTTAGTTACTTCGAGAGAAACAACTCTACGCTAAGTTGAGCAAGTGTGAATTCTAGTTAAATGAAGTAACTTTTCTGGGGCATGTGGTTTCTACTGGGGGATCCGAGTTGATTTTAGAAAGATTGAGGCTGTACTGGATTGGAAACAACCTGAGAATGTTTCGGAGATCCACAGTTATTTGGGTTCTGTGGGTTATTATCAGAGGTTTGTCAAGGGTTTCTCGTTAATTGCAACTCCATTGACTAAGTTTTTTCGTAAGAACGTTCCTTTTGTTTGGACTGGTGAGCAAAAATCAAGATTTGAAAAGCTTAAGTCTAAGAACTTTCCTTTTGTTTGGACTGGTGAGCAAAAATCAAGATTTGAAAAGCTTAAGTCTATTTTGACTTAGGCGTCTGTTTTGACATAGCCTGAATCTGGTAAGGAGTTTGTGGTTTATAATGATGCGTCGCATGTCAGTTTGGAATGTGTTCTGATGCAAGATGGTAAGGTTGTGGCTTATGCGTCTTGATAGCTTAAGTCACGCGAGGGGAATTATTTGACTCGCGATCTCAAGTTGGCTGCTGTGGTTTTTTCCTTAAAGATTTGGAGGCACTATCTGTATGGTGAGAGGTGTATCATCTACACTGATCACAAAAGTCTTACGTACATCCTTACTAAAAAAGAGTTAAACCTTAAGCATCATACATGGATTGAGCTGTTCAAGGATTACGACTGCACTATAGAGCATCATCCCGTTAAGGCCAATGTGGTAGCCGACGGTCTTAGTCGTAGAGTAATAACTAATCTGAGTGCGATGTTTGCTCGCTTAATTCTGTTTGATGGTGGGGCTCTGCTAGCTGAGTTGCAAGTTAAGCTAACTTGGATTGATCAGATTCGAGATAAACAGTTAAGGGATAATTCTCTGGTTACGCGGAAGGGTTTGTGTACCGAACGACTCTGATTTGAGACAGATGATTCTAAGAGAAGCGCATAGTAGACCTTATGCTATGCATCCTGGTCGAAATAAGATGTATCGGGATCCCTGTGAACTGTATTGGTGGTTGGGTTTGAAATGATAGGTGACGAATTTTGTTTCTCGTTGTCTGACGTGCCAGCAAGTTAAAGCTGAGCATCAGTTGCCTTCGAGTTTTCTTCAACCCGTTCAGATTCCCTTATGGAAATGGAAACGTGTGACTATGGACTTTGTTAGTGGGTTGCCTTTAACACCTACTAAAAAGGATTCTGTTTGGGTTATCGTATATCGGTTGACCAAGTCTGCCCACTTCATTTTGGTTCAGACGGATTATTCTCTTCAAAAGTTGGCCAACTTGTACATTTCTGAGATTTTGAGACTTCATGGAGCTTTAGTTTCAATAATTTTGAATTGAGATCCTTATTTTACTTCTCAGTTTTGGAGCAAGCTTCATGAAGCTTTGGGTTTGAGATTGGACTTCAGTATTGCGTTCCATCCTCATACTGATGGTCAATCTGAGAGGGTGATTCAGATACTGGATAATATGCTTTGAAGTTGTGTGATTGATTTTTGAGATAGTTGGAAGGATTTTCTACCTTTAGCCGAGTTCGCCTACAATGACAGTTTTTAGTCTACCATTCAGATGGCACCTTACGAGGCTCTGTATGGTCATCAGTGTCGTACTCCATTGTGTTGGACTGAGTTGGGTGAACGTTGAGTTTTGGGTCCTGAGTTGGTTTCTAAGACTGAAGACAAAGTTAGATTGATTCGAGATTGTCTCAAGGCGACTTCTGATAGACAGAAGTCTTATGCAGATCTAAAAAGGAGGGATATTAAGTACTCTATGGGTGATTTCGTATTCCTTAAGGTGTCTCCGTTGAAGAAGGTTCTGCGGTTTGGACATAAGGGCAAGTTGAACCCTAGGTTCATTGGATTGTATCAGATTCTGAAGCGTGTGGGACCGGTTACTTATCAGTTGGAGTTACCTCCAGAGTTAGACTGTATCCATGACATATTTCATGTCTCTATGTTGAGGCGGTATCGGTCTGACCAATCTCACGTTGTTTCTATTGAGGAGATTGAGGTTAGACTAGACTAGACATTTGAAGAGGAGCCAGTTTAGATTCTGGATCGAGACGTTAAGGTCTTAAGGAGGAAATCTATTCCATAGGTTAAGGTCCTTTGGCAGAATCATGACACTGAGGAAGCCACGTGGAAACCTGAGGACTCAATTCTTCAAGGGTATCTGCATATGTTTGAATCAGGTAATTTTTGAGGTTGAAATTTCTTTTAGGGGGTAGAGTTGTAAGGCCCTGATTTATTTAACTTTGTTTTTATGAATTCTGTCATAAATGAGTATCTACTTCAGTAGTTAAGTTATATGGGTGTGTATTTGAGGTCTTGGGTTCAAGTCCCACTTTTGGAAAATTTTGCTATTTTTGATCCTAGCCTTATCCCTATTGGTTGGGCTTATGTTATATTTTCGGTCAACACATATTAGAATGAGCCTGCTGGTTCAAGTGGTAAGGTGTTAGCTTGCCTTAGGGTCTTGTGTTTGAACCCCTGTGTAAGAGAAGGATGTTAATTTTTACTTCTGTGTGTGTGGTGGTTGTGCAGTAGAAGTTGAATAAAACTGATACTCTGTAGTAGTCGGATGAGTTAGTGGGTCAATTTTAAGGGAGTTGGTTGGTTAGTGGATAGTGGGGGGAGCTGGGATTTTGTAGGATTTAATTTTAAATTTAAATTTAATTTTTTATTCTATTCTTTTTTCCAAAATCTTTCTTTTTTGACTTTTTTTCTCTCTTTCTTCTAGAGGTGATCCGGTCGGACCTAAAAAAAAAATTTAGGTCCGTTCTCTGGGCCCGAGCTCGGCTCGGCCCGAGATATGGGCCTAAAATTTTGCCCAATCCCGGGCCCAAATTAAAATTGCTAAACCCGAGCTCGGCCGATATTAATTTTTTTAGCTTATTTCATTAAATAAAAAAATCAAAAAATAATAAATCAAATACATTTAAAAACATTAAAACAAACATTAAAACAAGAAAAAAATAAAAAATGAGACTAAAACTATTCTTAAAAAAATACACAAATTGAAAATATAACAAAAAGTTGTTATATTAAAATTGAAACAAATTAGAACTAAAATAATAACAAAATTAATAATAAAACAAAAGTTTTACAATATCGAAATAATATTAAAAACGACAACAGACAACATAATAAATAGCTGCAAAAGAACAATAAAACACCACAAAAGGTAGCACCAAAACAACATCAAGGTTTATGGTTGATACCACTTTGGTACCACGCAACATAACAACTCCTGAGTCAGTTATAACCAAAGCAAGTTCAAGAGAGAGAAGGGTAAGGCTCAATCCTTCGGTTGACTGCCAATATCAATTGAATCTCCATCCCCACACTGATCTTCATGAAGAGAAATTCTCCATATTTGGAACAGGGGTACCATTAAAAGGAAATATAAGAAACAATAGAACCTACACATCCAAAAGAAAGAGATCCCATGTTCATAGACACAAGGAAAAGAAAAGAAAGCGAAAAGACTGATAGCATTATAAAATTACTACTAAAACTCTAACATGAGATTCTGAGAATCTTTACTACAGCATAGGGAACTCAATATTTAAAATGAAATACCAGTTCAACTGAAAGTAGAATATGTGAATGCCAAATCTTCCATGTACTTGAATAATTCATTTTGCAAGAATATTAGAAAAAGTTGTACTTTTTGGGAGAAAATATTATTTCCTCTATTCCAAGTTCAACACTTCATTCTTTTGCACCTCATAAGTTCTATTATGATTTTTCTTTTGGCCTAACTTAACATATTCTACCCAAAGAAATACCACTTAAAAAGTTTCATGTTAGTTTTAATTAAACCATGATATTTGCATCATAAATGTATTAGTCTACATTTTTTTGCCTAACATATTCATGTCAAATAATAATGGACATTTCAAATAAGATACTAATGCGAGACTATGACCTTTGTTGTATAGTATAGGGGAAAGCTTATATTCATGTCAAAAATGTACCTATACCTAAGTATAAAAACAACATCAAAACAACAACAAAACAACACCAAACATCATGAAAAAAACAACACCAAACAACACAAAAAACAGCATCACCAACAACACCAAAACAGCACAAAAAACCTGCAAAATATAATCAACCAACCACAATATCTATACATTAACCAATCAACATATTTAATTTTATAACAAACTATAAATTGTAAGCTAAATTAAATTGTCAACAATTAGAAAGGAAGGTAACCTAAAATGCAATCGAAGAAACATCATCCTCATCATCCTCGTCGTAATCATCATTGTTGCAACCAATTTCTAACATGAAATAAGAATAAATAATTAGATAATCAAATTGATAAAAATAATATAAAATTACAACAATAAAAAGAGAATAATAATTACCTATTGAAAATCCCTTAGCTCGCATCCAATCATCCAAGCAAACAACGGCTTGAACGTTTTTGGCTTAAGTGAACTCCTCAAAGGTGTGATAACTTTCTTACCCATGCTAAAAGCTGATTCAGAAGCTATAGTCAATATTGGAATTGCCAAAAGATCACGAGCCAATAATGAAAGCTCATTATATAGAACTGAACTTTTGCTCCAATAATCCAAAACATCAATTTGACTATTTAACTCAAGCTCTGATTCTTCCAAATAAAGGTCCAACTGTGACTTTTCACTCTTAGTGCTAGATTTATTTAAATACCGTTTATAATCATCACTCTCATCAAAATCTCCCCCAAAATCAGCATTATTAACATTGTGTTCATCCAAACTAGATTTAACAAGATTTTTATTCGAAACATTAGAACTCCCAGCCAAAGAGGAAGACGTGGATTTGGATTTCTCAACATACTCATCAAACAAGAGTCTAAGATTTCTAAGAATGCTTTCAACAAAATCTGAAGTATGAATACCATAAATTGTAGTAAAACAATACTGCACATAATTCAACTTGTAACAAGAATCTAAAATTGCAGCACATGACAATATCAACGAATACTCAGCCCAATATTTATTAAATTTCTTTTGCATTTGCTTAACCATTGGAGTTAAAAACGAATAAGGACCTTAAACTGAAGCAAGACCTTGTGAACCTTCCTCTAAAATAAAGATTAGTCGTTGGATAATTAGAACCAGAAAAAACACAAGTCACATCATAAAAGACTTTCAAAAATTTGCAAAGAATAGCAACATTTCTCCACTCCTCGTTAGAAAGTGAAAATATTGGATAATCTTTATCCCGTTGGCCCCAATAATCTAGCACATCTTTATAGTAAAGAGAATGTAACATCCTGATTTTGGGCCTAGTCGGAACAGTGGTTATGGGACCACAAATCTGACATAAAAATTATTTTATTATTATTTTGATGTCTACAATATGATACTAAAGTTTTGTGAAATTTTCATAAAGAAATTTCCTCGTTTGAGTGCTTAATTTGATAAAAACGACTAAATTGCGTAAGGTGTAAAACTTGAGGTCTAATTGATAAAGGTACTAAATAGCTATAAATTTGAAAAGTATGAGCACTTGCATGGTAATTATACCAATAGAAAAGTGAGGAGACAAAGATGGACATGTAGTAGGTGGATTTGGTGAAGTTATTAAAAGGTTAAATTGGTAAATAAGTTAATAGGTATAATAACACAAAATAGCAAAAGCTATCATCTTTATTTTTCTTCTTCTTCAACCGTAATAGAGAGAAAAAAAAAGAAAGAAATGGCAACCATGGAATGGGTTTCATTCGGCGAAGCTTTGGAGCTTGATAGTGAGTGGTTTTTGCCTGTTTTTAATGATTTCTATGTTTTCGGAGTCGTGGTAACTCGATTTAGCTATCTCGTACCTTCGTTTTCAAAATTGTTAAAGTTTGTGAATTTTTCCATTGTTGATAAAGTGTGTATTTTGATAATTGATGATAGAAAATACATCATTGTTGTTAGATAAACAACATTTGTAAATTGATTTTTGATAAAAATGTCGATTAGAGACTAAATTAAAAAATGTGATATATTGTGTGGTAAAAGTGTGAATATGTGAAAAATGTGGGCTGCTGTAAGTATGATAAATACCATATGCTAATCAATCAAAAACATTACATACTATGTAAGAACAATTCATATTTTCATATTCATGCTTACTCATCTCAACTCTTACCACATCCCAACCACATATCATATACATTGCTCACATTTACTTGTACTTATGCCCTGCACTTATCACCACAAAGCCACATATAATTTCACTTAGACAAATCTCTAGATGAACCCTTCGGAATGGTACATGATACTCGGTGGTTTCGCACACAGCCCACCATTAATCGATAATAGGGTGGTATCAGACACATCCCACCAATAATGATAGTTACGGTGGTATCGTACACAACCCACCAAAATGATAATAAATACGATGGTATCACACATAGCCCATCTTCAATAACTGACAAGGTGCTATCGCACACAGCCCACCAACAAATATATATTTATGGATATTTATCCGTACCCACATTTTTATTCCGAAAGTTCATTCGAGAATTACCCATTTTCTACTATTTTCAATAATTCTCACCAATAAGCATTTACATCCATACAATGCATCAATAGGTAAAAACATATGTAATAAGGATGTATCGTTTACACATAAACTTACCTCGATGCAAAATATGTTAATTAGCAGTTTAGTCCGAAACCTTGCCTTTTCCTCGGTCAAGGTTGATTCCACGTTCTTCTTGATCTATAATAATAAAATTTACTCATTTAATCACTACAATCAAGACACTTCAACATTTCTACTTTGGAAAAAATGACTGTTTTGCCCTTATACTTTGGTAAAATTACAATTTTACCCTAGGCTCGTAAATCATTTTTCATCAAATTTCCTCATTAAACAAGCATAGTTGAACATTTATCACTCTTATAAAAATTCACAATACCAATCATTTCATGCATTTACTACTAAATTTACAACCTTTACAAATAAGTCATTTTAAGTGTTTTCATGGAAACACCTTTCACAAAAGTTATTTATTTAACAACCACAATTCATTTTCTTCCCTAAAAACTCAGCAAACAACCCAAGCACTCACATGGAAAATCCTTAAACTTTCAACCATTTTGCAAAATAGTTCTCTCATTAGCTAGCTTAAGCTTTAGGGGTTCCAAAAGTACAAAAATTATCAAGAAAGACATCTAAAATCACTTACTTGCAAGAGAATAGCTTGGCTGAAAGTTTGAGCTTCAAAAGCCCCTATTCTTGCTTGAATTTTCGGTGGAAGAAGAAATGAAAATAGTAAAAGATGATAACGTCTTTATTTAATCTTATTTTATTCGTTTAACCACCTAATGTCACCAAATATTGACCAATTTAATGCTCTTGTCCCCCTTGGCTGGCCATCACCTTTAGGAAGGCCTAATTGCACTTTAAGGACCTCCAATTTAATATTCCATAGCTATTAGACACCTCTATCTTGTAAAATGAAACTTTTACACTTTATGCGATTTAGTCCTTTTTCGCAATTAAGCATACAATCGCTAAATTAAAGCACCAAAATTTTCATGAATCCTTATAATCATGCTATAACACATAAAGTAATATTAAAATAACTTTCTTCAACCTCGAATTAGTGGTCTCAAAACCACTATTCTGACTAGCCCTAAAATCGGGATGTTACAATCCCATAGTCGAACCTAGACAAGTCTATTGGAGTTCCCTTACTTTCAAGTGCATCCAACTTTTTTCCTTCTCCATGAAGCATGACCTTTGCCATCCAGCAAGCTGAATGTGGACTTAGTGAATTAATGCTTTTGTTCTAGCTTATTCTAAATTATTTTAGTCGAATTTCTTAGCCTTTAAGGTTGTAATCTCGTCCATTCAGCTATCCTAAGTTAGGCTATAAATACTTAGCTATTTTTCAATTGTAATAGACTTTTGCCATTTTTAATATATGAACATTGTGCTCTTAAGTGAGGTTTCTTCCTCTCAAATTTCGTACGAGTCTCGTGTGACTTACCTAGCTTGCTAGTGGCGTCTATTGAACTTGTTTCTTGAACTTATCACCTTCATTGGTGTGGCGTTCACCTATCCATCTACCAATCCATCCGACCACCTTAACAATATAAGAATTGGGGTGACACTGTTCTATAGTGTTGAATGATTCTTGACGTTAGGTTCGTTTTTCCATTCCACCCAATATTCTGAATTTCACCTATCTTTATTTTATTGCTAAACTAAACCTATTTCATTCATCCCTAACCTATCCTTATATTTTGTTAAACTTTTGCTTTTACCTTAGCCAAAATTAGCCCTTTCCAACATTACGAACAATCTTCTCGTCGATGATCGGGCACCTAAGTGAATCGACTCTACATAATCGAGCCGGATCACATTAGTCACTATCCTGACTCTTGCATGTGAAATGTTCAAATAAATGTATATATATAAACGATAATGACATCTCAAATAACTGGTAAGTGTATGATGGATAATAAAGATGTTACATGTGCGATGATGGAATGTTAGAAGTACTAACTGAATATAAAGTTGAGTGGTAAGTATTTAGGTAATGTATGATATGTGATAGTACTAATTTAACGCCTTTCTTATTCAGTAATCCACCACTGATCAAATTTCTACGTAGGACGTGTACATAAAGAACATTATTCAATGCTAATGTTTTGCTAAAAGTAAGTTTGAGTAAGATCAATCATTTACCAAGTACTTCTAAATTGCTAGAATTACCCATGTAGACTTGTTCACCTTTATCTACACTTTCAAACTCAATAAACATTTCTCTGTTGGTGTAGAAGTGTTTGGAAGCATCCATGTCTACAATCCACTCGACATTTTTCTCAATCAGGTTCATTTTAGAAACCACAACTACTATTATCTCATCTAGATTTTCAACTGGTTTACAACCTTCTAATCCTAAAGTTTTGCATTCTTCTTTGAATCTTAAGTATTTTTAACCTGTTAAACTTGAGACCAAAACCAAATTCCATAAGGCTTACTTTTAAATGAAATTCACTTGAAGTAACTAAAGCCTTATCTTTAAGATAATTGGATTCTTTAATCTTCACATGGGAAACTAGTTCCTTTAAAGAAATGTCCCACTTATTATGCTTCAATAGATTGCAATAGTTGGACCAGGACTTTGGCAACTTTTCAATTAGGAAGTTTGCTTGGAGAATTTCACACATCTTCATCCCTTCAGCTAGGATGTCGGAAACTAAATTCTCAGAGGCATGTACTTGATATATTATTGGCTTATCACTAGTCATTTGGAACTTGAGTCACTCTCTAATGATATGCTTCTTGATCCCAGCATCATCAGCTACATACTTCTTCTCCAAGGTATCCCAGACGAACTTGGCTGACTTATTCTTGACAAATAGGTCAAAAAGGTTGTTAGCCATATGTCTTAACATGTGACCTCTTACCATTTTGTTATCCTTCTCATACTTGGATTTCGTCGTGGCATCAATGTCTGAGTCTCCGAGAACAGTAGGAGAATATTCAGCTTCTTCGATGACAGATGGATTGAAGAGGACATAGTCGACTCCTGGTTGCTCGAAAAATATAACCATCCTCTGAGACCAGTGATGATAGTTGGTTCGTCAAGAGGTACGAGCTTGAAGAGATCAGGAATGTACTAGTTCATCATGACAGACATGTTTAAACAGTAATAGGATTTGTTTCTAAATTGTTGGAAATATACTAATGCAAAACAAAATCGTTACCATTGACAGGAAAATAAATTAAGCGTAAACAAATAAAAATAATTTGTAATGCCCCAAACCTAACCCGATTCACCGAGTTTGGATTTCAGGTGTTACTATACAAAACGTAAACATTTAACAAAAACAATTCACAATTTTCTTATTTCTTTAAAAATATTCTTGGGCATTTCAATTAAAAACTTAATGTATGAAAACAAAGGAAATAACTTAAAATAATCTTATTACAACAACTCCATTCAAATCCTTACAAAATGGAAGTTTATTTATTATAGACTCGAAAGGCGTATTCCTAAACTACGCCACAACTCTACTATATGCATAATAGCTCACCCCACCACCACCTTGGCGTACTCCTGGTATCGTCCCTCTGGGCGAAGTCTCCTCACAGATACTTGAAAAGAAATAACAATACTTATAAGTATAGGAGTATTTAATAAGCTCATTAACAATACTTAATGGATACTTTGCAATCTTGTTCGAACTACTATATGCCAACCATCCTTCTGTATCATTTATTCCGATGGATACCATCATAGTTTTATAATTCTTCTTATACACCAGTTGTCATGCTTTTGTCATACTCAATCTTCCTTATCTAACTAACTGAGAAATCTTTCCAAATGTTATATAAATCTCTTGTTCCACAACAATTTCTTAGCAGAACATACCCATAGAAATCACTTTTAACAAATCATGCCTTAACCCGTACTCTTATTTCAAACAGTTGTTCATTGACATTTATCACATGCAAATACACATGTTTGGCGAATACTTATGCAAAATTTAATGACATCAATTCATACTCAGATCTACCCTGATTTAATACCACACATATACATACTGATAAATTACTACTTAGACCATTTTGATGAATTCCATATCATTTATATCAAAATCCCATAACTCAAGATAATATTAACTCAGACTCAGAATAGTTCTGGAAAAAGATACAATGCCCCTCACTTTCCATTTTCATAGGTCATCATAACAGATACCCTTCTTAACATAGACATATACATATCTTTTTCACGGAAACCCTTACAATTTATTCACTCTTAACCCAGAACATATCTATGTCTCGTTTTAACCTTAACTTAATAAAAAACTGAAAGAATTTCATCATATCTTACAATAGATACAGACATTTAGATCCATATCTTACCAGACATTCTTGATAGTTCATGCCACATAAACCTAACAGAACACTCCATACAAGTAATCATACAGAGTCTCGTATTTACTGTCCTGGTGGACTTCACAAAACACATCGGAGGCAAACAAACGATATATCGTACACACCATAAGTCATTATTACAGAATACACCACAAAGGCGATCCATACAGAGTATGCCACAAAGGCGATTCATACAAAGTACGCCACAAAGGTTAACAGGATGCCATATAGGCATCCCAAAACTGTCGTGTTTGCGATATGGATTTGTCTAAACTCACATTGAGTGAGGTTTGACTATCATCACCCTGGGACACGTAGAGAACCCCATTAGATAAAATGTCATTCAACTGTTCCTCTTTAAAGTATGTCATAGCCATGGACTTTTACTTTCAGGATTCTATATTAAAGTTCATGTTTACAATCCCAACGAACTTCCTTATTTACCACCGCGGGGACTCGACTTATTTTACAACCTCTACGAACTAGACACATGCAGATCCAAGATTTTATAATTTTATAACACTCTCCATACATCCCAAATAACTTAATTCCAAGTAGAGTAACTTATCTCTTAATCTAATCATATTATTATTCTTATAGTTGTATAAGTAACATATTCATACTATACTATTCATGATTTCCAGTTTTTAGTTCGATCACTTTCATATAAATATACTATAGTATGAACATTATACATACAAGAATTAGAGTAGAGACTCACCTAATTCTTACTAACGGCAGTTCAAAACTCAAAATCTGGATATCCATCTCAAACTAGCACCACTGCTTTTAGAAGATAAGAACATTATTAAGACTCATCCGTATACTATTTACCATCAATTTGAACACTGACAACTCCCATGCAAAGCCTTATACTTACATCTTATTGTTGATGCACCTCTTACAGACTTACTCTTTCATAATTTAACATGCAAAATAGTATTACTCACCCTTGAATAGAATAACCACTGATCATAACATAATCATAGCTTCTAGATTATCGATAAAGAGATACATCCAAACTTAAAGAAGGTATCAGTAAATAACACTTAAGAAATAGGAAGAAGAAGGAAAAACCCTTTTAGAATTCATCTATCACATATAAATATGTCTCAACTTACTTAGTGGAATTTAACAAGTGTCATATGTTTTAGAACTTGTCTTCTTAATAGCCTATAGTTTTCGAGATAAATATTAATAAATGTCTTACAATCACAATTATCCAGATTGGCTATTTAGTTGATTCCTAACCACGTTACTTAAAATCTAACTAGCACATTATTCCATACAAATCAAGCGTACTATACTTTTGGTGAATACTCCTACTATATTACCCTTAATTTCTTAACAATAACTTCTCCTTAATACATGGTAGAATAACAGAAAATCGAATTCTTTCTTACTCTTATGGTAGTTACTATACGCCCACATGTTTACGCCAAAACAATATTTTGGGCGGATAACACTACGTCAGACAAACTATTTACGGCTATATGCTAGAACTTTGGGCCCGCTAGATATGGGGTGTTACATAATTACTGTGTCGTGGAAGAACCACTACCTTAGAAGCAAATCTACCCTGATTGGTGTAATCATGTAGAAGACATCACCCTTCAAGGTTAACACAATAATTTAGTATTCGTACACCCAAATAAAGAAGGTGGAACTCAATTGGTAGTGCTCTTCTAGAAAGGAATCGCAAAACAAAGCAGAAAATGTAATCGAAATTTTGATTGAAAAAATGCTAAAAGAAAATAGGCGAGAGAAAAGAAAAATGAGAGAAATATTGTTGTTTGCTTGCTGTGTAAAATGAGGAAAATGACCTGCTATTTATATTGTTTTTCAAATGGGCAAAACAGTAAAACACACAATGGCAGTTTTTTTAAAAAAGTGCAACTGACCAGATTTTCTGCAATGGTTAAGGATTTTCCACAACTAAAAATATTCTAAAAATAATTTTTAAAAGAAAAAAAGTATCCAAAAAGAAAGTGTTAACACGAACCAAGTTGGGCAACAACAACACGCATGTGTTGGGCATTTAACCCCAATTACTCAATAAAGGCAAGAGGCAAGACAATTTTAAACTCCTTTAGAAGCCTTTTCTCAACCAATGTGGGATTACCCACTTTACATTACCAACAAACATCGCTCACCGTCTTCCCGATCAATCTTCTTTTCCATGATTCATTGCCCTTGTTTTCACTCACCTTGCAATCTTCTAATTTTTTTTTTATTGCTTTGTTTTTCATGTTTTGTGTGGGCGTTGTCATCTCCCTCCTTGCTTTCTAGCATTGCAAACTTCACCAGCCTGAACGGTAATGGTCAAGTGTTCCAGTGACCTCCCTTTTGGCCACTTAAAACTTAAATGTTGTTAGGATACGCCTATTGTCGTCTCTTCGTTGTACAGGGTTGGATGGGTTTTTTTTAGGTACCCGTGGTTCCTTCTGATCGTGGTCTTCGCCATTGTGTTCATTATCTAATAGCTTTATTTGCTTTTTCTGTTATGTTGTGTTATGCTATTTTTATTTATGTTTGCTTGTTCTAGGTTTGTTTTATATTTTGTGCTTCTTCATTTAAAGTTGATCAAGGAAGGTACGATCAGTCGGGAGTGTGAGAACTGGACCTGGACCTAGAATCTTGACATCTCTTTGGGATATTTTGGATCACGTAGTCAACGTCTTTGCTTCTAGGCTTGATTCCCCCTCACTTGTTTTTCCAATGACATGACATGATACCAGCCTTAGCCTCTGATCTTGCTATATTTAGTTTCATCAAGGTGGATTTGCCTTTTCTTCATGATTATGATTTTGCTCCTTGTTCGCCCTTTCTTATGTGATACGTGTGATATGCGGATGGTTCTGTCCGCTTCAACTCCCGGGTTTTGTTGGCTTTGGCTTTGTCTCCAAGAGTTTGGGTCTGTGTCTATTTAGCCTTGGGGCTTTTTTTTTTGTTAGAGTGAGCCGATTAGCTCTTTGATTAAGGGTGAGATTTATATTAATCTTGTTGATATGTTGTGTTTTCTGTTTTCAATGATACTTTTTCTTTTATGATAAGGAAAAATCTTAGCTAAACCATTTAACTCCAACTAGTTATTCAAATTGATTAAAAAATTTATATAATTCCAATTATTTAATTTTAAATGTAAAATGAAAATTAAAAATTTTAAATCGAGTAAATTGTAATCATCCCTCTGTCTGAAGCACGTGGCTATAATATGCAGTAGAGGTGAGTGGCAGTTATGATTAGCCAGCCCATGAGCGTCATCAAACCTAGCTAACCATGTGCAATATCCTATATTCCTTTCTTTTATATAAAGACCATCCTTTGCCATGTGCTTCAACTTGAGCTCACTCCATCCTGGATACCTTACTAGATTTTGTTTTTTGGTTTAACATTTTGTATCATTTGCCTTTTTATTTTTCATGTAATTACACCCATGATCATGTGCTTCCACGTCCATACCATTATAACCACATTTTTTTCTTTTTTCTTTTTCCACAAAGCAAGTAAATAACAAAATATATAATCGTTTTCTACCTATTATATTTTTTTATATAAAAATATGGATAAGGAAATACTCTTAATAATTTAGGAATAAATACATAGAGATACTTGTATTAGGGGAAGCAAAAAAAAAAAAAGAAAAAAAAGAAAAAGTAAAGTAAATTATAAATTTGTAAGGTGGTCAAAATATAAATTTATTATTACCTTAACTCATATATATAATTTAATTTATGAACTATTAAACAGTTAAAAAAACAAAACAAAAGACATTTGATGACAGTATGTGTTAAATATTTTCATTAATAAACTATAAACAATTTAATCTCCGTCAAAATAAATAAATTAATATATTCTTTGTAGCATTCAAATTAATAAACTATAAATATTTTCATTAATAAATTATAAACAATTTAATCTCCGTCAAAATAAACAAATTAATATATTCTTTGTAGCATTCAAAATTGAACAAATAAAGATAACTAAAGCCTTATTTTTTTTTTCCGTTAAAAAAACAAACGCGGCCAAAACATATATATATCAACGTGATCATGTGTAAATGTAAAATTGGTTAACCTCCAAAAAATTTTCAAAATTATAAAATATTTTCAAAATTAATTTTATTAAAAAAATTCAAAATTAAATAATTGCTTGCAAAATTTTGGGAAAAATAAAAAATAGGTTCTTTAAACGAGAAATTATTTTATAGATCTTTCCCATCACATTATTTATGATCCCTTTTCAATTATTTAATGACATTTCAACTATTTTTTTCATGTCATTGATACATAATTTTAGAAATTCTTTTACATTCAATCCCGAACCCAACACTCTAAACTTTAAATCCTAAACCCCGAATCCCAAACATAAAACCCTAAACCCTATTCTTGAACCCAAACCCTACCAATAAACCCTAAACTCAAACCTTGAATCCCAAACCTTAAATTCAAATATTGAATCATGAGTCTTAAATGATAAACTCGAAACCCCAAACCTAAACCTTAAACAAATTAAACATTGAACTCAGAATCTTGACCCTAAATAGGGTTCAAGGTTCAGGATAAAAAAAATTATCAAAATTATGTATCAATGACATGAAAAAATTTGCTGAAATGTCATTAAATAATTGAAAATGGACCATTAATGATGCGGTGGAAAGAATCCATAAAATAATTTCTTGTTTCGAGAAATAATTGAAAAGGGATTATAAATAATATGGCGGGAAAGGTCCATAAACTAATTTCTCTCTTTAAACAATAAAAATATTTTAATTAAAATTTCTTTAAAGAATAATTTTAAAATTGTTTTTTTTTCAAGATTTTGGAGATATTTATTAATATGTTGAATATTATATGATGTTTTTTTTAAACCAACCAAATTTAGGATGCATATTTTTCAAAACTATATTTATCTTTTTCTTTTATTAATGGCATATTCAGCTATCTTTTTCTCTGTCTTTTGAATAGTTAAAAACTAAATTGCGTGTTTAACTTCAAATGGTATAAATTGCTCATGACCTAATTATATATTTATGAAAATAGTCAACACTATTATTAGCAGTATATGTAAAAATTTTATACTGATTAAAATTTTACTATTAAAAATCAGAAATATTAAGTAAAATAATTAAATTAAGCATAGATTTATCTTTTAAAAAATATAATGTTACATGCATTAAAAATAAAATAATTTGTATTAAATGTTGCAATGGTTTAACTTTTCTTAACATATAATGGAAAACGTTAATATCATAATAAACATATTCATTTAATTGATTAAAATGTGATAAATATATTAAATTATAAATTTAATGAGATTTAAAATTAAAATGCTATTAAATTTAGCATACAAATCAAGATAGATATTTCTTTGGAAAACGATAAGATCTCTGAATCTCGGTTTGTTGATAACCGGGAAATAAAAAAAGTTCAGTTTAAATAGCGGGATGGTGATGTTCATGCTGAAATCGTTATGGATCTGATTTCGCTACCAAAAGTATCTTGGAAACAGATGCTGCTGGGGAAAGGGGTTTCAGCTCAAGAGGAAGGGCCCCAATCTAATGAAATTGATATTGTTGAAGATTTGGAATTTCTAGAAGGAGATGCTAAAAAACCCATGGTCAATGGACTTCCGGAGATAGAGTTCTCGGATCGTATCTAATAGTTCTTATTTAAGGATATGGAGACAACGGTTGTGGTGAAGCTATTGGGGCATAATTTGGTTACAACACCTTGTTTAATCAGGTCAGTAGCTTATGGCGTCCTTCTAAACCATTCCATCTAATGATATTGACAACAGTTATTTCCTAGCTAAACTTCAGTTTATTGAAGATTATAATAAAGTGCTCATGTAAGGACCATGGATAATATATGGTAAATATCCCATTGTTCAGCCATGGACAAAATTTTTCAACCCTAAGAAACCTTACCTGAATGTAGTTTTGGCATGGATCAAAATGCCGGTCTACCGGGTTTTATATGCAAAAAGAGAATTCTGGAAGTAGTGGGAGGATTGGTGCGCAAAGTGGCCAAACTTGATTTCAACACTGATAACAAAACCAGGGGTCATTTTGCTAGAATAGTCATTTTTGTAGATCTTGATAGACCGTTGGTGTCCCAAGTGTTGGTGTATGGAGAATTGATAAGGTTGAAGTATGAAGCCTTGCCAACCATATGCTTTTCGTGTGGAAAATATGATCACCTAAAGGAGACATGTCCTTCGTTGACGGCAAAGACGAGCCTTAAGACTAGGATAACCAGTGATAACTTGGAGCCATCAAATTCGACGATCGGTGGTAAGAGATCGGCGTTTGGACCGTGGATGGTGGTGAAGTGGAAAATACAGCAAGGATAGAGGAATTATCCTAATCAGAGGGACGGGGGTAAAAAAAGGTAACTTTGGGGTCAAGATTTTTTACCTTAAATGGATTGGACAATTTGAATATAAGTGATGGGGATGGCGATGTGATTATCTCCGATGATTCTACTACAAAATTAAAGGGTAAGGAAAATTTTTCTACGTGTTTAATGGGGAAAGGTAAGTTAGCTTTAAAGAAAGGAGATGCTGGACTGATGGTGCATCCAATTGAGGGCATGGGCAATGGATCACAAGAAAATAGTTCTAGGCCTGATGAGTTAGGTGAGAAAATAAATAAAGGTTTGGGCCAAACCCTAAATAGAGACGGCCCTAGTGTTTTTAATAACAATGCAAGCAATGATACCAGTTTGGGTCTGGAAAAATAGGTGTGAGGGATTAAGGAAGCCGAGTAGAATAATGAGGGTGAGATGGATTTGGGCTTGCGACCCATGGGACAAGTGGCTAAGGACTTAGGCAAAAGGCAGACTAAAGCAAGTGGTCCAAGAGATAATGGGACTTGGCTCAATATTGTTGGGTCTAATACCATGGGCATTATTAATGGTAAAATTGATAGGTTGCACGAGAATTATAACGAACCAAAAATGACAGTGATTGATTTGAATGCCATTAAACAATTAGGGAATTTATTTTATGACCCCCACAGTCCTCGAATTTATCAGATGGCCCTTTTATGACTACTACGGATTTCAATCCTACTTTCGAAGAATCAGAAGGAATGGTGATGGCTTTAGATGGAAATGTTCTTGATTCAAGGAAGTATTCGACGATCTTTTTCAAAGAAAATTCTAATCCCAATAAAGGACAAACATTGGGGAATGGTGAAAATAATTGTAACACCCCTACCCCATATCTGTCGTCGAAACAGGGTTACGGGGTATTACCAGAACTTACAACATAATTACAGATAAACTGAGTTGGAAATACTGTTCATATGCAACATCAATCATATTGTCCCTTAAATGGACCCTCGAGGCCCAATAATAACGGTGGAATCGATTCGGGACCGAATCGGGATTTCATATAATTTTTTGCAAAATTCTAAAATTTTCCTTATATATAGTGCCCACATGTCCGTGTGGTCTAGGGACACGCCCGTATGGTCGGGCCGTGTGACTACACACGCCCGTGTCCCTAACCCGTGTAACTCTCTGACTTATAAGACATGAAGTAATTAAAGTCACGCGGCCAAGTCACATGCTCGTGTGCTAGGCCGTGTGGCGAATTTTACTTTTGAATTTTAGGTGCAGTTTTCACACGGCCGTGTAACACACCCGTGTTCAAGGCCGTGTCAACCACACGACTGAGGCACACGCTCGTGTCTCTACCTAAGTGCCCAATTCTGAGCATTCTGTTTCTCATTTTTAAGATGTAGGGGACAGATGCCCATGTCTCTGTCCGTGTGCCCAATTCTGAGCATTCTATTTCTCATTTTTAAGATGTAGGGGACACACGCCCATGGGGTAGGCCGTGTGTAACACAGAGCCTACCTTGTGGACAAAATAAAGCCATTTTCCTAGCTTCATTTTCTCACCCAATTATTGCCAATAACCTAGATCAACACTTGTATACATATACCAGCCAATTCAAGCATTAAAACCAAGCAAATTCTAGTACCTAGCATGGTATATTGTCACATACAATTCATGTTTATAATTTTATTTATAAGGAACAGACACCTTAAGCATAATCCAATCAACCAACTTAGCACATAGGAATTTAATCATGAAATAACTTTATAAACATACTAAGTAAAACATCACTAACCATTCTAATGGCTAGATTACAAAACATCACTTACAAGCCATCATTTGGCCAAATGAGCTTATACATGCCATTATACCAAAATGAGATTTCTATTAATACCAAAATGAGATAGTGGATAGTTTGATTGCTGCTCCGACCGACTTCCAACCTTCGCGAGCTTATGAGCACTATAAAACAAAGAAAATTAAACAAGGTAAACATTTTCATGCTTAGTAAGTTCGTATAATAGGAATTAAACTTCCTAGTTATATTTATTCATACAAGCATACATAACCATACCCTCCAAAATTTTTGGGTAAATTTACCTAAACATATACACTTAATCAAACAAGTTAGTTACATAACATCATATGAATATCAAGTAAACATAGATGAGCTCATCGCATTATAAACTTCTATTTAGTTCCACTTTTTCGTATTTCATGAATCTTTCCCGTTGAACTATTGAAATTTCGATGGACATTCGAGCAGTATACACAAAGTATACATATCAACTATCCGTCAATTCATGTTCAAAAGTACCCATTTAGCACATGGTCATATAGCACACTCTCAAGCCACATATTTTATAACAGGATTACTCGTCCAGGCTTAACCTTTTTTGTAGCATATGCTCTAAATAGCTTGATTTGGATTACCCCTCCGAGCTAAATCCAATCTATAACATATGCTTGAGAGGGCCTATTTCAGAATTACCCATCCGGGCTAAATCCTATCTGCAACATATGCAGTATTATACTCTTTTCGAGTAATCACCTTATTCCATCAAATTTCAACATTCAACCGGAACATAGCATTTTATCATCATTTTCCAATTTGTGGTCATTTCATAATGTATATCTTCACATACATATCAACACAATCATAAAATTCAATTCAAGCACATTAACATACATATTTAGGTTACACGAACTTACCTTGACAATTGTTCGTATTTGAATTTTAACTAATTCGAAACCTTTTGTTTCCCTCGATCTAGTTCGGTAGTTGGCCTTTCCGAGTCTATATAAACAAATTTAACTATCAATTTATCACATTTCATATACATTTGCATTCAATTACTTCCTAGGCAAAATTAACATTTTACCCCTATACTTTTCAAAAATTCCAATTTCGTCCCTAGGCTTGGAAAATGAAATTCATGAAATTTAATCCTCTTTCCAAGCCTAGCCAAAATTTATATATTATATTAACAGCACATACATTTCACAAATTTTATAATTGTCCATGGGTTTTACCACTTTTTTTATTTTAGTCCCTAAATCAAGTTTTCATCAAAAATTGCTTTGTAAAAGTTGTTTATTTATGAATATTTTCTACCATAAATTTCTAATTTTTAGCATATTCATCCATGACTCAAATTCCATACCTTGATAACTTTACAAGTAAATCCCCTAAATAGAAAGATTAGACTATCCTAATTCTAAAAATATAAAAATTACTAAAAATAGGACTTGATTCTATACCTTTTTAAGCTTGGGAAGTTGTATTCCTCTCTCCTAGGGTTTCCATAGAAATTTTAGGGAAGATGATATGAAAATAGATGATTTTCTTCTTTTTAATTAATTATCATCTATTAATTTTATTGATTTCCAATTTAGTCCCTACCCTTTTCTAATTTTTCCATGGATGAGTCATTAAAATATCTACTAACTTTCTTCAATGGTCTAATTACCATATAAAGGCCTTAAGTTTTGAATTCTATGGCTATTTGATACTTATAACTACTAGAAGGAAACTTTTGCATTTTATGCAATTTAGTCCTTTCCCTAATTAAACATGCAATCAGTAAAATTTTCATGAATACAATAGAGAACAGTTTTCTCTTGGAATTGCCAGGGATGTGTCAGTCCAAAATTTCTCTACGTCTTCCGTGAATACAATAGAGAACACAAACCCGAAATTGTTAGTTTGCTGGAAACAAGGGTAAGTGGTTTTAAAATTGATAAATTTATTACTAACTTGGGTTTTCAATTTTCACACAGGGTGGAGGCTATCAATTTTTCTGGAGGCATTTGGGTGGGTTGAAAGGACTCTTTTTCTATTAAAATTCTTCGCAGTAACCCTCAATTTGTCTATATTTGAGTTCTTAGGACTAGTTGTGTATTGCCTGTTCATATTTCTTTTGTTTACGAAAGCCTAGATAGGAAAAAGAGGAAGAAACTTTGGGAAAGTCTTACTTCCATTATACCGAACGATAATACCTCGTGGATGGCGATTGGTGATTTTGATGCTTTGCTTCTTCTAGTGATAAGAAAGGAGGGTATACAGTTGGGAAAGGTTGTCATCTATTTAATGATTTTCTTGAGATGTCTTTTTTGTAGGATTTAGGTTTCAGGGGGCCTTATTTCACTTGGCACAGAGGTGAGCTTTATGAAAGGATTGATAGGGCAATTGGTAATGATGCTTGGCTGAGATCTTTTTCGTACTGCTCTATCACTCACCTCCCGAAAGTTAAGTCAGATCATATACCTTTGCTTCTATCTCTTGAGACGAAGGTTAATTTGCTTAAACGATCTCTTTTCAAATTCCTAGCTGGTTGGATTGAACACCCTAAATTTTTATATTTTTGTCAAGGAAAAGTGGTGCTTCAAAGGTAACATAGTTGAATCGTTAAACTTTTTTACTGATAACATTAAAAATTGGATTCATTCTACGTATGGTCTTATTGGGACCCGTAAGAGGAATTTGATGCAGAGATTGTCTAATGTTTAAAGGGCTTTTGAAAGCTTTGATTCTATACATTTAAGTATTCCGGAATCCCAGATGCGAGAGGAGTTGGAATGTGTCCACCATGAAGAACTATTATGGAAACAAAAAGCAAGGAGTGATTAGTTGCAATTTGGGGATCAGAACACTAGATTTTCCACTCTCGTACAATTCAGAGGAGGAATCACAATAAAATCACAGCTTTGAAGAATGAAGAGGGTGTCTAGATCTTTGAGGATGAGGTTCTTCAGTCTAAGGCAGTTAAATTCTTTCAGAAATCATATAGTAAGCCTCCGGAATGCTCGAGAGTCTTACTCGCTAGCTCATTTCCTAAAATTGATTCTAATGATGACGTATTCTTGAGTAAAGTAGTGTCGAATGAAGAATTTAGGGTGCCTTTGTTTGACATGGCTCTATTGAAAACGCCTGGAAGTGATGGTTATCATGCACTTTTTTTTCAGAGTCAATGGGACCAAATCGGTGGGGCTGTCTGCTAGTGGGTCAGAAAATTTTTTGATGTTCAAGCTATCGAAAGGGAGCTTAATAATACTTTACTTGTGCTTATCCCTAAGGTTCATAATCTTGAGAGCTTTACACAGTTTCGCACTATAAGCTTGTGTTTAGTTCTCTACAAATTGGTCTTGAAGATTATTGCAAATAGATTTAAGGTGGTTTTTCCTAGAATCATTGGACCAGAACAAGCTGGTTTTATTGTTGGAAGGGAGTTATCCATTCAATGCGTAACAAATACAAAAAATGGATGGCCATTAAGATTGATTGGAAAATGCCTACGAACAAGTGAGTTGGGAATTCATAGATGCTTCCCTTTAAGCAGTAAAAATTCTAGATTTCCTTCAAAATGTCATTATGTCCATTATCACCAATTTCACTATGCAGATCTTATGGAATGGAATGCCTACTCAGAAATTCAGTCCAGTTAGAGGCATTAGGTAGGGGTGTTCTCTGTCCCCTTAACTTTTTGTTCTATGCATGGAATGGTTGGGTTACAATATTTGTTTGGTTATAAGCTCTGGCCTTTGGTCTCTCATTCACTTATCCAAGTTAGGTCTGACTCTTTTTCACTTATTTTTTGTAGACGATCTTGTTATCTTTGGGAAACTGATGTGAGTTAGGATAGATTAATTAAAGATTTACTGAATAATTTATGTGGCTGTTTTAGGCATCGGGTCAATGCTTGTAAGTCAAACATTTTCTTCTCCAAAGGCGTGAATGAAGATTTGGTAGGATAACTTTGTGATATGCTTGGTTTTCGGAATGTTCACAATTTAGGACTGTACTTGGGAATCCCTCTTCTCCAAGAAAGGGTTACCATTAGTTTCTTGAAGTTTGTGGTGGAAAAAGTAAAACCGAGGCTTCAAAAGTGGGATACAAGGAAACTATCTCTAGTTGGCAGAGTTATTTTATCTCAATCAGTTCTTCTTATAATCCTTAACTACTTCATATAGTCTTTGAGGATTCCCCAAGGAATATGTAATGAAATTGAGAGTGTTATTAGACAGTTTATATAAGGGTCGGTTGAAGCAAGTAAAATGATAAGTGTTAAAAGTAACATGTTTTAATCTCATTTCTAATGTATGTTTAGGTGATTATTTGATGTTAATGGTGAATTTTATGGTCTTAATCCTTTAAATTCATATTTTTATGCTTAGGAGTGTATTTGGGAGCAAAATGAGAGAAAAACAAGCAAAAACTAGAAAATCAGAGTAAGGTACAGGAGCCACACGGGTTGACCCCTTCCACACGGCCATGTGAACTACACAGCCTACTACGCGACCATGTGGCTAATCGTGTCAATTTCACAAATTGGCACTCTAAACTGTGGGAAAATATGATTTTTTAGGTTTTTTTGGCATTCTAAGACGTATATATGATAAAAATAAGAAGATAGGATTAAGTCGTCATATAATATTGAAGAAAATAGCTCGAAAAAAACTATTGAAGCTGGTTTTGAAACATATTTCCGTCAAGATTGAATATTCACATTTGATTTCTTATAAATCCATCATGAGTTTCTTTGGTTCTTTCGGTTATTTTGTGTTTTGGATGTTTTTATTTTCAAGCATGAACTAATTTTCTAAATACCTATGGGAGATAAACTATATGATAAATTCTGTCGTTTGATTTTTATTTTATGTAATAAATACTTAGATCTTATTCTCCATTATGTGTGCTTAATTCTTGATTTGATATTTCTAGATTATTGATCCATGTTTGATGTGCTTAAATCAGAGGAGAAATAGACTTGTTTAAGAGTATATCTTGCATAATTGAGTGAAATTGCATGCACTCCTAGAAATAGGATGACATAAATCTATCGAATTAGAGTCAAATCTAATAGAGGAATCCATAGATTGAGTTAATGCGATAATTGTAACGCCCCAAAATTTGAACCTTTGCCTATTAAATTTTGTCAATAATTAAATATCTACTTCAGTGGTTTACTGCCTTAATTGTTCATCAAGGGTTCAAGTTCCACTTTTGGAAAATTTTTCTATTTGTTTTGACTTAATCTTCATCTTTAAGCTTTCAACTTAAATTCAATTCTGTGTCAAATTGTGTCAAGAATGACCTTGTTGGTTTAATGGTTAAGCTTCTGTATACCCTTGGGGGTCTTGTGTTCGGGTCTTTGTGTAAGTGTTAGGGAAATATTTTTATGTCCTTTTGTAAATTAACTTTATTCTCTTTTTTTAAAAATAATTAATGTTTTATTTTTTTTTAAAAATTTTTTCTTGTCCTCAACTTTTCCACATTTCCCCCCCAAAATGTTTCTCCTCTTATGTTCTTTCTTTTCTTCTATTTTTTTTTTTTTGCTCTTCTTCCTTGTGATTTTATTTTGTTTTGGCTTGTTAATTTGTTGTTGAATCTATTTGTATCTGTGAATCTAAGTTCTGTTGTGCTATCAATTGTTCAATTGGATCACGTAAGTTTTCTATAGTCCATTTTGTACTTGAGTTTGATAATGGTCGTAGTTGCGATTTTCTCGTTTGGAATGAATTCTAACTTGTGTAGGTTTTTGTTAGGAAAATTGCTCGAGAGTAACGATCTTCCATCAATGTAGGATTCTTGTAATTGTCGATTATGCAACGGTAAGTGTTTAATTTTGACTTGGGGTTTTGTCGAAGTTCTTTGACGTCACTTTGATTTTTGATGTTAGCTTGGTGTTTTGGCTCGGTTAATTTGTCTAAATTGGCCAATTGATCATCGCTTTAGGTTTTGAAATCATTCATATTACTTTTTCATGGAAAATGTATCAGGTGTGTAATGAAAACTCAAGATTTTGTGAATGGCGAAAGTTGAAAACCATGAATGCTAATGCCACACGGCTGTGTGGTAGGCCGTGTGAACCACACGACCATGCGCCAGGTCGTGTGGTAGGCCGTGTAACTCTCTAACTTGGGTCACACAGGCATGTTTCCAGGTCGTGTGAGGGACTATTTTGATTGTAAGTCACACAGGTGAATAATATGAGTGTGTGTCTACACCGTGTAACTCTTTGACTTGAGTCACACGGGCGTGTGTTAGGTCGTGTAACTCTCTGACTTGGATCATGTGAGGCACTAAGATGAGCCAAAAGGCTGTGTGCCAGGTTATGTGGGCCACACGGGCTAGCCATGTAATGTAACACCCCATACCGATGCCACACCACCGTATCACTACTTGTTCATCTAAAATGATATGTTATTTCTCATGCATCTTTTTTCTCGATTAATAACAACATAACATTATCATGATATATAAATCATACATTCACTTCAAGTTGATAAACCATGCCAAGAATTCATAAAATAGCATAGCATGGGTGTTAATCATACATTAAGACCACTTATCAAATTTTCCAAAAAATGTTACGTAGGTATCAATACCGCCTCTATGGTATCGATATTTCCTTTAAGTGGTATTGATACCACCTTGAAAACTGATACCAAACTAGCATTCCGTTTCTCGCCAAGTTTCAAAATATCAAAAAATATCGGTACCTTTTGCAAGGTATCGATAATTACACCCCGAGTATTGATACTTGGGCCAAGGTATCCATACCAAATTGGTATTCTGATTCCCTGCACTTTCAAAAATATAGAGGTATCGTTTTAAAAGTCTGAATATTGATACCTCTACTTCAAGTTACAAAAATTCAACACATAAAAGCATTTAAATCATTCAAGCTTAAACCCTAAACAACATTCTTCATTCACCTAGTCATGTAAGCATCAAAATGTCTAAAACAATAGTCCAGATACCATATCCAAGTCCACATGTTTCCAAACATACATAATATGCAAATAATCCCAAATATGTCTAACAATCCGATATAAATGTCTATCACATTACCTTTTTATTCCATAGAACTAGAATAAGCAAAACACCTACTATAATGAATAAAGAATGGTTTGGATAAATCCCTCGACACCCACACCGCTCACACCGAGAACGCAACTACTCTGCAAAGGATAAAATGGAGTGGATGAGCTTAACAAGCTCAGTGAATACCTAGAACAACCACAATGCAAAGATATCATCATGCATCAACCAAACAACATACAACATATTCCCAAAATGTCATTAACTAAGTACCATAATTCGCATAATTAGTCATATTCCATGCATACTTTTACACATTATTTATACGAATGTTTAGGCATATATATATTCTGACATATATTAACCACATAAAGCACATATAATCACATTTATCCATAATGTATGATAATTTGGCTCTTGAGATTATGAAATGTAAAGTGGACTCTATCACTACTCATCAGATACATAGATCTCCATCACATCAAAAATAGACTCGTAGAGTCAATCGTATCCCGTAAGCGAAGCATATAGCTAATGCTCTCCAATACACAACACATCCATATCCCAATGAATGGAGTTCGCCTCATATTACCTTATCTCTCTAACACTGTCCCTGGGCCTCAGCACCCTATATATTAAAACACATATAGGTGAGTACTCACAATCCTATGGCATGCCAACTATATCCAATCGTCTCATTAAGTCACAAGGCCAAAAGATCCATAATGTCATCAAATATTACTTACCGATTATCTACACATATTCACTGCATAATCATATCATTGGCACATTATACACACTATCACATGGCATGAATAACATACCCTCATATTTACAGTCACAACACTCATCACAACATGTTCATATTTCATCACATCATAAATCTATTTATCACAATTCACAAATATGTTTATCACATATTTAGCATAGGTAAAAGAACATTTACACTCGAAATTTAGAGTAAGGGTTTAGGCTACCTCTAAATTCTCAGATACAAAACGAATCATCTATGAGCAGCGATTCTAAAACACTCATTGATTATCAACTTTTGCCAAAAACCAAGAGCTTGAACTAGCTCTTCCTTCAACTCATAGTAGGCTCTAATGAATTTGAGGCTTCACACACAACAATCACACGATATACACAGTCAAGTAATAGCCAATAACTCATTTAAACCAACCGAAATACAAGCCTAAACTACATTTTCATATAACTAAACCTTATAGGGTCCGTATGATCAGAATTAGGCTATGTACCTTGGTATGTAATGATCTGATGATGAGAAATTTGTTATATGTATGTACATTTGATGTGATATATGCTATATGAATATGATTTGCACTGTCTGAATATTCTCTGAATCTATAGCTTCTTATCTGTATTAGGTTGGGATTTGTGTAAAGAAGGAAGTGTGAAAGTTTAATAATATACCAATTTTGGTGGCTAAGCCGTATTTATATATATCTGATTCTAGTGATTTATCGCAATTTAATATGACAGCTAGTCTACAATTATTTTGAAACGTGATGTACAGACACTATGTGATGTGTAGGGATGGATGGGTACTTGATACCCTAAATGGTCTGTAGGGATGAACGAAGATGGTGTGTAGTGGATGGGAGTAGGATTATGCACCTATATCTAATAAGCTATGTATATGTGCTTGTATTTACCTCTGGCATACTCTGTTTCTGTTCCATTTCTAAATCGGGAAACTGTTTGGTTAATAATACCCGAAGCATGTTTGTCATTATTCTACTTAATTGATTAGATAAGTTACACATTGAGTTCGAAAACTCATTTCATCTGATTGTTTGAATTTCAAGTAACCCACAGACTTAGGCGGGTAGGCGTAGCGAAAGCTCGGTCATCTCTGTTGTAGTTATTTTGTTGTTTTATTTGAACTAATACTATTGCATGCTTTTGGGTTGTTATTTTTAATTTGGATATACATGTTTTTGTTTAACAGTTTTAAAGGTTTAGACTATTTAAATTTTCAAGTAATTTAAGTTGAACTTTTCGAAAATGGTTATTGTAACTCTCCAGATTTGGTCATAACATCTAGTTCGGGTATGGGGTGCTCCATTTAGATAATAGGGGTTTTAATTAGAAAAAAATTTCAATTAATCAACCTAGATCGATTGCTTTTACTCTCACAAGAAATATTAGCATAATTTAGGGATTTCTACGGATCAAGTTACTAAGTAAAAAGATTGCGTAATTTAGACTAAAAATGTTAGATGAAATTTAAGTGGATTCTTTCCTATGTATTATTTCGCTTCTTGGTTGTTAATCATTTGCTTTATTGTTTTGTTCTTTGTTATGTTCATTAGTAATTAATTAGTTAATTTTAGTTTTTAACCAATCACTCGAATTTATCGTTTAAATAATAGAAAGACGGTAATTACTAGTACTTTTAGTCTTCGTGGGAAGGATATATTTGCTCACCATAATTATACTATTAATTGATAGGTGCACTTGCCTTAGCTAGATTTTTAGTTTGTTTCACAGACATCATAAAAAATGGCTCTTGTTAGTTGGGATTCATTATGTTAGCCAAAGGTCTGTGGATGGCTTGGGATTCGTCAATTGAAAGATTAAGACACTTCTTTTTTATTGAAGTTGGGATTCAATATTTTGACTGTAACAGCCCGATTTAGGGGCTAGTCGGAACAGTGATCTCGGGATCACTAGTCCGAGATTAGAGAAATTTATTTTCATGTCATTTTATGAGTCAGAACATGATGGTATATGTACATGAGAATTTTGGTACTTTAATTTTAGCGATTTGTTGCTTAATCGCGAAAAAGGACAAAATTGCATAAAGTGCGAAAGTTCCATTTTATAAGCTAAAGGTACTAAATAGCCATATATTGTTAATTTGAGGTCTTTAAAAGGAAATTTAGCCCCTTGTAAATGCTTGGTCGGCCATAGACTAGCATAGGAGACAAATTTGTCAATGTTGGTCAAAGTTGGTGATAGTAGGTGCACTAAATTGATAGTTTAATATTAAAATAAAGAAAAGATGATGTCTATCTTTCTAGCTCACCTCTTCCACTGAAAATTGGCAGCCAAATAGGGGTTAAAAGCTTCAAAAATTTCAGCACACTCTTCTCTTCACAAGTAAGTGTTATAGGGATCATTTCTTGATAAAAGTTGTACTTTTAAGACCACCTAAAGCTTAAGCTTTCAAATGAGGGGACTATTGTCCAAAATGGTTAAAAGTTTAGAGTTTTTCCATTAGAGCTTTCATTGTTGTTTGCTGCATTTTTATGGAAGAAATTAAGTCTTAGTTGTTAGATGAACAACTTTTATGAAAGGTGTTGTCTTGAAAACACCTAATTGGACCTTGATGAAATGGTTATAAATTTGTAATAATTAAGTGAACTGTTGAGTCTTAGGGATAGCTATAAGAGTATTAAATGTTCACCTAGGCTTTTTGAAGGTAGAAATGTGATTAGAATTAATTTTCGAGCCTAAGGGCAAAATGGTCACTTTGTCAAAATCTAGGGACAAAATTGTAATTTTACCAAAATATGAATTATGAGTCAATTTAGTCAATGTGTGAATTTAACAAGTGAAATTGTTACTATAGATCAAGAAATATGAAGCCCGGATCGAAATCGAGGCAAGAACAAAGTCGAGGAATAACTAACATCTCTACATACATTTTGAATACCAAGGTAAGTTTGTATGAATTAAAGCTTTACATGTATTCTCATGCAATTACTTATTATGTTGTATAATGTACATTATTTCTATGAAGTTAAATTATTGATATTATGATGAGAGAAGTAAATGAGAATATGTATGAGAAAGTCCTGGTTGATGACTCGGAATAATGATGATACTAATATCATAACATGAGACAAGGAAAGTCCGTGTAAGACCATGTCAAGACATGGCATCGTCATAAGACAAGGATATCATGTAAGTATATGACATGTCATGGCATTCAAAATGTTATTATGAGGCAAAGGTCTCATGTAAGTCCAAGCTAAGGCTTGGCATTGGTAAATTCATAAGGCAAAGATGTCATGTAAGTCCATGTCAAGACATGGAATTGATAAGATTTATAAGGCAAGGATACCACGTAAGACCATGTCAAAACATGGCAATGGTAGCTTTCCAAAGGAAACATATAAGAAAGGTCTCGTGTAAGACCATGTCTGGGACATGGCATCGACACCAAGTTAAGGTATCCCATGTAAGACCATATCTGGGATATGGCATTGCCATCATGATGCGATCCCATGTAAGACCATGTCTGGGACATGGCATTGGCATCGAGATATATGTTGATAAGATTGAGTAACCTCAATTATTCCGGGTAATTCATCGGGCAAAAGAGCCAAGCAAGAAAGAGGTAACAAGAAAGCTAAGCAAGTTAAGATAATAATAAATTAATATATACAAGGTTGATATTAAGCATCATTCAAGTTAAGAAAGATGAAAGTTGAGTTTACTTGTGCATCAGCAAAATGTACTAATCTATGTGATTAAGTGACATAAGTACCATGAATATAATGCAAGTATGAAATTATTATGTAACATGTGATGAGTAAGTAAGCCAAGCACTTGAGATGTATGTTGTTCTTATCTTAGGATAGATGAGTTATAATGAGTTAATATATTGCTAAATGAGTTTCATACAAGCTTACTAAGCTATATGCTTACTTCTCTCTCTTCTTCTTTCCTTGTAGTCTCGCCAAGCTAACTCGTGGATCATTGACGTCGGAGCTAGGAGCACACTATCAATCACTATTTTTGGTATAGCTAAGTTGTTTTTATGAAGTATAGCATGTATAGGAATTAATTCATCTTGATGTAAGTCCTAATAGGGACCAAAGTGTTGGCTATTATGGTTATTATTCTTTTTTGTATATGGCTAAAGAGATTGGCCAATATTTACTAAGTTCATACATTAAATGGTGATGAGTTGTGCATTAATGTTCATGTTTTAGATTGAAATATTTGAGTGGTTGGATTAGGTATATGAATGATCTTGATTTCAGGATTGCAATTGGCTTGGGAAAATAGCCTTTAAGTGTCCACACGGGTAGACACACGGGCGTGTGTCTAGGCCGTGTGTGACCCACGGTCAACCCATATGGGTGTGTTAATAGGCTGTGTGTCCTCTGCATGTTAGTGTTTGAAGCAAGTGTTGACCACGGGCTAGCCACACAGGTGTGTGCTTAGGCCGTGTGCTCCTTAAGGGGTTGCTGACATCACAAACAGAATACCCCTAGTTTTTTACACGGGTGAAGACACGGGCGTGTCTAGGCCGTATGAAGGACACAGGCCATTGACACGAGTGTGTGTTAAGCCGTGTGAAAACCCCTGTAGGTTTGAATTAAAAAATAAATTGTACACGGGCTAGGGACAAGGGCGTGTCCCAGATCACATGAGCGTGTGACCCCTGTTTAGACAAAAAATTCCAAAGAGAGTAAAAGTTTTCGGTTGAACCTTGAAATCTTCCAGATGTATGTTTATGGCCTCGTTGGCCCATGAGATGAATGTTATGACTAAAAAAAGAAAGTTTTTAAATCGGAATGAAATTTTATAGCCCGTTAATACATGTTTAAGTCATGTCAAGGATAGTAATGCCTCGTATCTAGTCCCAGCACCGGACAGGTGTTACATTTAGTTGTATCAGAGCTACGGTTTAGTCGATTATAGGACTAAGGTAGCGTAAGCATGAGATTAGTTATACATGCCATACATAAGAATACTTTAATAATGATAGTGTGACGACTCCTGATGACTTAAATTGGGTTTTCATATAGTAAATGGATCCCCAAAAAGCTGTGGTGGATGATGTAGAAAGTAACACTCCGGCTCCCGCTGAAGGGACGGTGCCAAATGAGAATAAGGATAGACATATGACAGTAAGTCAGAGAGGAGGAGAAGAGGCTAGAGAAGCCTTTCTCCACTTGATGAATACATGGTACATGGAGTTCATTCGTACGAACCCAAATGCACAACCCCCTCCACCCCCGCCTATTCCTCAGCCTACCCCTGTAGCTCCTCAAGTGGTAGAAGTGGTAAGAAGAGAAAAACGTCCGGTTGATAGAATCTAGAAACAAGGAGCAGGGGAATTCTGGGCCAGTAAAGATGACAATATTGAAAAAGCAGAGTTTTGGCTTGAGAATATCATTAGGGTATTTGATGAGTTGTCGTGCACACCTGAAGAGTGTATGAAATATGTTGTTTCACTTTTGAGAGATTTCGTTTATCAATGGTGGAATACCCTTGTGTCGGTGGTGCCAAGGGAAAGGGTCAAATAGGGGTTTTTCAGGAAGAATTGAGGAAGAAGTACATCAGCCAAAGGTTTATCGATCAGAAAAAGAAGGAATTCCTAGAGTTGAAGCAAGGTAAGATGTTAGTAACTGAGTATGAGCGTGAGTTTGTAAGACTCAGTAAATATGCTCGAGAATGTGTATCCATTGAAGCCATTATGTGCAAGAGATTTGAGGACGGATTAAATGAAGACATTAAATTGTTTGTTGCTGTCCTAGAGTTGAAAGAATTTGTTGTGCTAGTGGATCGGGCTTGTAAAGCTGAAGAACTAGTTAAAGAGAAAAGAAAAGTTGAAGTGCAGTCTCGTGACTCAAGAAAGAGACAGTGGGGTAAATCATTTCAGTCCTTATCCAAGAAGTCAAGAATTTTCTCCACCCGATCAGCTATTTTCGTCAGGTTTTCAAGTAGAAGCAAGAGTAAACAGTATTCGGGGGATAAGGCTCAGACTACTTCAGTCGCTAGTGTTGGTAACATTCGATCAAATAGACCAGAATGCCCACAGTGCGGTAGACGTCACCGTGGTGAATGCCGAGCACATGAAAATGCTTGTTTCAAGTGTGGTTCTCAAGACCACTTTGTAAGATAATTTCCTGAGATGATGAAGGAAGAGAAAACTCAAAGTGCGAGATCCAGTAGCATTGTAAAAGGAAGACCAAGAAGAAATCCGGGAAGTGGAGCGAGTAGTAAGAGTAACCCCAGAGAGCAGGTTGCGAGACCCGAGGGCAGGGCACCTGCGAGGACTTACGCCATTCGCGCTTGCAAAGAGACATCGTCTCCCGATGTGATTACGGGTACATTTTCCCTTCATGATGCTAATGTAGTTGCTTTAATAGATCCCAGATCTACCCACTCATATATTTGCATGAAATTAGTATCTAGTATGAGTATGCCCGTAGAGTCCACAGAGTTTGTGATAAAGGTGTCTAATCCACTAGGCAAAAGTGTGTTAGTTGATAAAGTATTCAAAGATTGTCCCTTGATGGATAGATGTCATTACTTTAAGGCCAACCTCATGCTATTACCATTTAATGAATTTGATATTATTCTTGGTATGGACTAGCTAACCACTCATGATGTGATAGTAAATTGTGGAAAGAAATATATTGAGTTGAGATATGAAAATAGGGATACCCTTCATGTTGATCAAATGAACAAGATAGGTCGACCGTAGTGATCTCTCACATGACTGCTCAGAGTTGTATAAGAAAAGGGTATGAGACGTATATTGCCTTTGTGATAAATGCCAAAGAAACTGAGTTAAAGATTGAGACAGTACCAATAGTATGTGAGTACTCAGATGTTTTTCCTGAGGAATTGTCGGGATTGCCTCCGGTTAGAGAGATTGAGTTTGGCATCGAGTTAGCTTTCGGTACTGTACCGACATCAATTGCTCTTTATAGGATGGCTCCAACTAAGTTGAAAGAATTAAAGGCACAGTTGCAAGATTTAACGGACAAAAGTTTTGCTAGACCGAGTTGTTCTCCATGAGGTGCTCCAGTGCTATTTGTGAATAAGAAAGATGACTTTATGAGATTATCCATAGACTACCAACAGCTTAATAAGGTAACAGTGAAAAACAAGTATCCATTGCCAAGAATTGATGATTTGTTCGATCAATTGAAGGGAGCCACTGTGTTCTCCAAAATAGACTTGAGGTCGAGATACTATCAATTGAGAGTAAAAGACTCCGATGTGCCTAAGACGGCTTTTCAAACGAGGTATGGGCACTATGAATTTTTAGTCATACCCTTCGATTTAACAAATGCTCCTGCGGTGTTCATGAATTTAATGAACCGCATTTTTCGGCCGTATCTATATAAGTTTGTGGTTGTTTTCATTGATGATATACTGATATATTCCTGTGATGAAAGTGAGCATGCTGAACACTTAAGGACAATTTTACAGATTTTGCGGGAAAATCAGTTGTATGCCAAGTTTAGCAAAAGTGAGTTTTGGCTTAAAGAAGTTAGATTTTTTGGACATATTTTCTTGGGAGATGGAGTTCGAGTCGATTCAAGTAAGATTTCAGCTATCGTTGATTGGAAACCACCGAAAAATGCAACTGAGTTTAGAAGTTTTCTAGGCTTAGCTGGCTATTATAGACGGTTCGTCAAAGGGTTTTCCATGATAGCGACTCCAATGACGAAATTGTTACCGAAAAATGTAAAGTTTCAATGGACAGAAAAGTGTCAACAAAGTTTTGAGAAATTGAAGGTGATGTTGACAGAGGCTCCAGTTCTAGTACAACCTGAATTAGGGAAAGAATTCGTGATCTACAGTGATGCATCCTTAAATGGATTGGGCTGTGTACTTATGCAAGAAGGCAAGGTGATAGCATATGCCTCCAAACAGCAAAAGCCACATGAGAAGAATTACCCAACGCATGATTTAAAGTTGGCCACTATCATTTTTGCATTGAAAATATGGAGACACTATTTGTATGGTGAAAGATGTCAGATTTTCACAGATCACAAAAGTTTAAAGTACTTGATGACTCAAAAGGAATTGAATTTAAGGCAGCAAATATGGCTAGAGTTGATAAAGGATTATGAGTTGGTCATTGATTACCATCAAGGAAAGGCGAATGTAGTCACCAATGCTTTGAGCAGAAAGTCCTTATTTGTATTAAGGGCATTGAATAAGCAGATGACTTTGTCCGACGATAGTTCTATTCTGGCTGAGTTGAGGGCTAAACCAATGTTCCTACAGGAGATCTATAAGGCTTAGAAAGATGACAGTGAATTACAAACCAAAAGAGCTCACTGCGAGTTGGGTGTTGAGTCTGACTTTCGGATCAATTCAAACGGATGTTTAATGTTCAGAGATAGAGTTTGTGTACCGAGGGATGATGAGCTCATTCGTAAAGTTTTGCACGAGGCACATAGCGGGTGTTTATCTATACATCCAGTAGCACCAAGATGTATAATGATCTGAGGAAATAGTATTGGTGGCCGAGTATGAAGAAAGATATTTCTGAGTTTGTTTCAAGATGCTTGATCTATCAGCAAGTAAAGGCCGAACACCAAGTGCCTTCAGGTTTGTTTCAACATATTATGGTACCCGAGTGGAAGTGGGACCGTATTACTATGGATTTTGTAACGGGTTTTCCGTTGACACCGAACAAGAAAGATACTGTATGGGTTGTAGTCGATAGACTTACGAAGTCAGCCCATCCTATACCTGTACGAGTTAATTTCTCACTTGACAAGTTGGTAAACTTGTAAATTTCAGAGATAGTAAAGCTTCATGGAGTGCCCTTATCGATTATATTGGACAGAGATTCGAGATTCACATCCAGATTTTGGAAGAAGTTGCAATAGGCATTGGGCAAAAAGTTAAATTTTAGTACAGCTTTCCACCCCCAAACCGATGGTCAGTCGAAAAGGTTAATCCAAGTTCTTGAAGACATGCTAAGGTGTTGTGTTCTTGAATTTCAGGGCAGCTGGGAAAAATACCTACCGTTGGTGGAATTCGCCTACAATAATAGTTTTTAGTCAAGTTTAAAGATGGTGCCTTATGAAGCCCTGTATGGGCGTAAGTGTCGAACGCCTTTATATTGGACTAAGCTTAAGGAAAACCAGATTCACGAAGTTAATTTGGTTAAAGAAACTGAAGAGAAGGTAAAGGTGATTCGAGAATGTTTAAAAGCTGCTTCCAACAGACAAAAATCTTATTCAGTTTTAAAAAGGAAAAAAATTGAGTATCAATTTTTTGAAAGTGTCACCGTGGAGAAAAGTTCTTAAATTTGGAAAAAAAGGCAAATTGAGTCCGCGTTTTAGTGAACCTTATGAAGTTACTGAGAGGATAGGACTGGTAGCTTATCGGTTGGCCTTTCCACCTGAGCTAGAAAAGATTCATGATGTCTTTCACGTATCCATGCTGCGTCGATACCATTTAGACCCTTCACATGTCATAGTACCGACAGAGGTAGAGATACAACCGGACTTGACTTATGGTGAAGAGCCGGTTAAAATTTTGGCGTGAGAGGTCAAGCTGTTAAGAAACAAAAGCATAGCCCTAGTGAAAGTTCTATGGAAAAGGCACAGAATAGAAGAGGCTACATGGGAGCCCGAGGAAATGATGAGAAACCAATACCCCAACCTTTTCACCAGTAAGATTATCGGGGACGAAAATCCTTAAGGGGGAGAATTGTAACAGCCCAATTTAGGGCCTAGTCGGAACAGTGATCTCGAGATCACTAGTCCGAGATTAGAGAAATTTATTTTCATGTCATTTTATGAGTTAGAACATGATGGTATATGTACATGAGAATTTTGGTACTTTAATTTTAGCGATTTCTTGCTTAATCGCTAAAAAGGACTAAATCGCATAAAGTACGAAAGTTCCATTTTATAAGCTAAAATTACCAAATAGCCATAGATTTTTAATTTGAGGTTTTTAAAAGGTAATTCAGCCCCTTGTAAATGCTTGGTGGCCATAGACTAGCATAGGAGACAAATTTGTCAATGTTGGTCAAAGTTGGTGATAGTAGGTGGATTAAATTGATAGTAAAATATTAAAATAAAGAAATGATGATGTCCATCTTTCTTGCTCATTCTTACACTAAAAATTGGAAGCCAAATAGGGGTTAAAAGCTTCAAAAATTTCAGCACACTCTTCTCTTCACAAGTAAGTGTTCTAGGGATCATTTCTTGATAAAAGTTGTACTTTTAAGACACCTAAAACTTAAGCTTTAAAATGAGGGGACTATTGTGCAATATGGTGAAAAGTTTAGAGTTTTTCCATGAGAGCTATCATTGTTATTTGCTACATTTTTATGGAAGAAATTAAGTCTTAGTTGTTAGATAACAACTTTTATGAAAGGTGTTGTCTTGAAAACACCTAATTGCACCTTGATGAAAAGGTTATAAATTTGTAGTAATTATGTGAAATGTTGAGTTTTGGGGATAGCTATAAGAGTATTAAATGTTCACCTAGGCTTGTTGAAGGTAGAAATGTGATTAGAATTAATTTTCAAGCCTAAGGGCAAAATGGTCATTTTGCCAAAGTCTAGGGACAAAATTGTAATTTTTCCAAAATATGAATTATGAGTCGGTTTAGTTAATGTTTGAATTGAACAAGTAAAATTGTTACTATAGATCAAGAAATACGAAGCCCGAATCGAAATCGAGGCAAGAACAAAGTGGGGGAATAACTAACATCTCTACATACATTTTGAATACCGAGGTAAGTTTGTATGAATTAAAGCTTTACATGTATTCTCATGAAATTACTTATTATGTTGTATAATGTACATTATTTCTATGAAGTTAAATTATTTATATTATGATGAGAAAAGTAAATGAGAATATGTATGAGAAAGTCCCGGTTGAAAACTCGGAATAATGAGGATACTAATATCACAACATGAGACAAGGAAAGTCCGTGTAAGAGCTTGTCAAGACATGGCATCGGCATAAGACAAAGATATCATGTAAGTCCATGACAAGTCATTGCATTGAAAATGTTATTATGAGGCAAAGGTCCTATGTAAGTCCAAGCCAAGGCTTGGCATTGGTAAATTCATAAGGCAAAGATGTCATGTAAGTCCATGTCAAGAAATGGTATTGTTAAGATTTATAAGGCAAGGATACCACGTAAGACCATGTCAAGACATGGCAATGGTAGGTTTCTAATGGAAACATATAAGGAAGGTCTCATGTAAAACAATGTCTGGGACATGGCATCGACACCAAGTAAAGGGATTCCATGTAAGACCATATCTGGGATACGGCATTGGCATCATGAGGCGATCCCATGTAAGACCATGTCTGGGAGATGGCATTGGCATCGAGATATATGTTGATGAGATTGAGTAACTTCAATTATTCTGGGTAATTCACCGGGCAAAAGAGCCAAGCAAGAAAGAGGTAACAAGAAAGCTAAGCAAGTTAAGATAATTATAAATTAATATATACAAGGTTGATATTAAGCATCATTCATGTTAAGAAAGATGAAAGTTGAGTTTACTTGTGCATCAACAAAATGTACTAATCTATGTGATTAAGTGACACAGGTACCATGAATATAATGCAAGTATGAAATTATTATGTAACATGTGATGAGTAAGTAAGCCAAGCACTTGAGATGTATGTTGTTCTTATCTCAGGATGGATGCGTTATAATGAGTTAATATATGAGTTTCATACAAGCTTACTAAGCTATATGCTTACTTCTCTCTCTTCTTCTTTCCTTGTAGTCTCACTAAGCTAACTTTTGGATCATTGACGTCGGAGCTAGGACCACACTATCAATCACTATTTTTGGTATAGCCAAGTTGTTTTATTAAGTATGGCATGTATAGGAATTAATTCATCTTGATGTAAGCCCTAAGAGGGGCCAAAGTGTTGGCTATTATGGTTATTATTCTTTTTTGTATATGGCTAAAGAGATTGGCCAATATTTAATAAGTTCATACATTAAATAATGATGAGTTATGCATTAATGTTCATGTTTTTGATGAAATATTTGAGTAGTTGGATTGGGTATATGAATGATCTTGATTTCAGGGTGGCAATTGGCTTGGGAAAATAGCCTTTAAAGTGTCCACACGGGTAGACAAACGGGCGTGTGTCTAGGCCGTGTGTGACACACGGTCAACCCATATGGGTGTGTTAATAGGCTGTGTGTCCTATGCATGTTAGTGTTTGAAGTCAGTGTCGACCATGGGCTAGCCACACGGGCATGTGCCTAGGCCGTGTGCTCCTTAAGGGGTTGTTGACGTCACAAACAGAATACCCCTAGTTTTTCACACGGATGAAGACACGGGCGTGTCTAGGCCGTGTGAAAGACACGGTCCATTGACACAGGCGTGTGTCAAACCGTGTGAAAACCCTTGTAGGTTTGAATTAAAAAATAAATTGTACACGGGCTAGGGATATGGGCGTGTGAGACCACACGGCCAGCCTACATGGGCGTGTCCCAAGTCACACGGACGTGTGACCCCTGTTTAGACAAAAATTTCCAGTGAGAGTAAAAGTTTCCGGTGGAACCTTGAAATCTTCCGGATGTATGTTTATGGCCTCTTAGGCCCATGAGATGAATGTTATGACTAAGAAAATAAAGTTTTTAAATCGGAACAAAATTTTATAGCCCATTAATACATAAATTATTCAGGTCAAGGATAGTAATGCCTCGTATCCGGTCCCGGCATCGGACATGGGTAAGGGGTGTTACATTGACCAACTCGGAGCCTTTATGGGTTCGTGTTTTGCAATCGAAGTATAGGATTAAAGATGGCCTACCTGTCAGTATCTCTCGCAGTAATTATTCGTTCCTCTTGAGAGCTCTATCTAAGGTATGGCCCTTGCTCAAAGAAAATATCTTCTATTCAGTTAGGGATAAAAACACCATTAGGTGTTGGAGGGATACCTGGATTCCGAAGATTGGGCCTTTGATCAATATTATCCAAGGAATTGCCAACATTGCCACGAATTTTTATCTAAAGGAGATGGTTAAAGAGGAAGGATTGTGGAATTTGAAACTTTTTCGGGTTTGGTTATCAGAAGACTTAATGGGACGAAGTACTAGTACTCCACCTCCACATCCTTTAGCAAGTCCTAACAGAATTGCTTGGATGGGAACCTCATCAGACAGCTTCTCTATTAAGAGTTCTTATCGTAAGATTAAGGAGAGTTTGTGGAATCCGGGGGAGGAAGCTTGGAAACTACCTTGGAAGGTTGAGGCTCCTTAAAGGGTTAGGGTATTCCTTTGGTTAGCTCTCAAACAACGGTTGCTTGCTCAAGCAGAGAGGCTAAGGCGTGGAGTTAGTAGTGACATAAGATGCTTAGTTTTTGGTCATGAAATGGAAGATGTACTTCATGTTTTAAGAGATTGTGACGCATCGAAGAATGTATGACACTGGATCAACCCTCCTCAAAATTTAACCTTCCTCTTTGAAGGTAGTTTGCAGGAATGGATTGAGTTTAATATGCATAATCATCATAATATCATCTTGAGGACTGTAGATTGGATGTGCTTCTTTGGGATAGTTGCTTGGTGGATTTGGAATAACCGAAACATTAGTACTTTTCAGGGAATACACTGGAGTGTTGAAGAGATTGTCAAAGGTGCGCATAGTTGGGCTAAACAATACATCTCTGCTCGCAATGGAGGAAGTTCTGTGAGGCATATATTGAGGGAGGAGAAGGTGAAAACAGAAAGGTTGATTCAACAAAGATCCAATAGAATAGTTAAAGTCAACACTGGTTGTGCTATTGTAGGAGAAGTTTTGAGAGACCGTAATGGGAAATGGGTCCTTGGGTTTAATTGCAGATTGGGGAAATGTTCTGTGTTTGAATATAAACTGTGGAGTATTCTTGATGGTGACATTGGTACAAGAAAGACATACAAATCAAACCAAGCTTGGATAATTAAAAAATAACTAGTTATCTAGAGTGTAATCTAGCCCATAAGGCTTCAACTTTTTTTAATATTAATAAATTAAATTTATAAATTTAAACTTCTTTTTGTTTTTGTACTTTGATATAGGTTTTCTTTTTTAAATTTCCCATAATAGATTCTTAGAAAAATTACTTTTTAAAATGCTTTTTTTTAGCACTTCCACATTTAGTAAAAGATTTCTGATCTTTAAATTGCATCGGAATCAAAGATGGGACAATAACAGAGAATAGTCTGACTTAAGACGTTGAGTTCCATTTTATATATACGATATCATAGATGTTGGTTTTAGCTTAATATTTTTTTACTTATTTTTGTAATGATTTAGAATCTTTGACACTCATAGGTATCGAGTTTCATTTTATATTTTGACTTCCATTGGCGTCAACTTTAACTTAATATTTTTTACATTTTTTTATGAATCTCAACTTTGATTAGTGTCGAGTTTAATTAGTATAACATTTTAACTATTTTTCTTGTTTCTTTTCTTTTCTTTCTTTCATATTATATATATAAATATAGAGCACAAAACATTAACTATAAGCTCTCTAATGGTTTTTCTTCAATAAAAGACTCAAAACTTGAGAAAATTGTTGACACCTTAGCTATATTTATAGAAGAAAGCATTGTTGTATAGTGCATGTTTAAATAAATAATTTAATATAAAATATATGTTTATATTATAAAACTAAATATTTATATTTTTAGATTACAAGAATCCAAATATTTATATTATGAAAAAATATTTGGAACACTGTCAATAGAGTTTTTAGACTCCACAAATAGAGTTAGGGGTTGACAATTATCCTATAGGAATATAGTAAAATATTTAAAGAGAGAGAGAGAGAGAGAGATGGTAATTTTTTAAGGCTGCTTGTGAAATAAAAAATACAATTCTAGTGTACCAAATACTACCATTATATTATATATTATAATATGAAAAATTATTTAATACACCATCAGTAGAGTCTTTTAGACTCCACATACATTATTTGTGAAATTTTTTTTTAACAATCTCATTATAGGTTCTGATCATATCTTCTCTTTTTGAGACAATGCCTAGAACTACTCATAACCCCTCCCCAACCTATATATAAGAGGATAATGCGTTTTATGCACTCGAACCCATGTCCTCTTGCATTAGAAACAATATCTATATCAATCGAACAACAACTCAATCGGCAAGGTTTTTAGGTTCCACAAATGGATTTAAAATATTACATATGTTTTATAAGGTGTATTAAAACATTAAAAATCGAAAATATAAATCAATGAGACATTTATCATACTTTTAACTTAATTATGAAATTTAAAAAAAAATTATAAGTTGGTATCAAATAATTTCCTAAAAAAAAAAAGAAGATTTTTATTCCGCAAAGTCTCAAATTATTTGTGGCCAAAAGATTGTAACTTTTTCAAAGAGGTATGTGAAACATTTTTCATGCTTTATATTTTGAGACTTGGTTAAGAGTTGGAAAGAAATTAATGATGAATTCATTCTAACCAATTTTAAGTGAAAATTTTCTTCCTTTCTTTAGCGTTCTTTTATTAAAAAAAACAAAACATTAAGCTAAAGTCGACGCTAATGGGAGTTTATTAAATAAGGTTTGTACAGTTGTCAAGGCCTACAAAAAGAAAATCCTACCGAATAATACAAATATTTGTATTGTAGATAGTGATGAGAAGGCTCAAATCAACACCAACTAGTGATAATCTTATTTCTTTAATAAAACAAGTAAAATTTAAATAAAGGGTTCTAAAATTAAATTAAAATTAAAAGCATGTACAAAGATATTGCAAAATAAAATATAAGAAATTCAATAGAATGAAAATCTAGTCAAAATAAAATCTCAATTTTGATTAATCATGAGTTTGATCATTGATGCAAAGATAATTTTAGTGTTATTTAATAAACTAGTTATAGTTGTCGTCATCGTGCCTTACATTGTCAATAGCCAAGAGGGGAGCTCATTGAACTTATTTCACTTGTCAATAAACAACTGTATAACTTTGCGCCTAAGATTTAGCTTATTAATAGAATTAAGAATGCGAGTGACCTAATTTTAATCAATAAACATACACAAATATCTAAATTATATGTCCACTCAACATAAATTGCATACATAGTTTATATCCAACTATGTGTTTTGCCACAAAAAATTAAAATCAATTAAACAATTACAGATTTAACTATTTTAATTGACAAAACAAATATTCTAATATATCAAATGCGAGCTCTATATTCAACAAACCTGAATATTTGTAACTAAAACAGAAGAAATGCAAATACTAAAGAACAAAGAAAAGATGAGCAACTAGATATCACAAAAATTTTAGAATTAAACTTAAAAATTCCTTTAACTAGAAAAGATGAGTTTATTAATTCATAGAGAAAAGAAATAATAAAAATAATAAAAATTCCAATAAGCAAAAAAATTGACCAAAGTTAAGTTCTAACCTTCTACGAAAATATCATGTTTATAATGTTTAATTGACTTAGATTAGGTTTAAAACACTTGCTTGAGCTAAAAGTCTTGAAAAAGGATAAAAATATCATTGCTTTTGGAGTTGGGTGGCCACAATTGATGCACAAGCCAGCGCCAACATTAAGCTCACGCATGTACACAATAGGGCACCAAATCATTTCCTCTAGCTAGGTTGTGGTGCTAGATTTCCAAGGCACAAACCACACATCTTTTCTTTTTATTATGCATTTTTCTCGAGTTTAACTCCTTACTTTGCTTCCAATGATCCCTGAACTCGTATCCCAAGCTTGTATATACCTAATCAAAGTTTCAAAACACTTAATTAATTAGTAAATATTAAATCATGTAAAATTAAAAACATAAATAATTAAAAATGCTAATGCATATTGTGAAAAATATAACGTCGGTAATGAAAAATATATCGCAAAGAAAGAGAAATAAAAATAAAGAACACCCAGATTTTATGTAGAAAACCCTTTCAAGAAAAAACCACGGGCAGAGGAGAAGAAAATTCACTATGTCGAATTTGAATCATCTACAAGAGGAGTTTCGACTACATCTATTTATAGGTTGAAAAAACCTAATTCTAATCAAAGTCAAATATATCATGCTAATAAATGCTAAATATATTATACTCATAAATACTAAATCTTCTAAAAAGAAGATATATTTTGTTTAACTTGACTTGCAAACAATCTCTTAGAATTTGGGTCACACAACTCTAACAATCTCCACCTTGACACGAATTCTCAACGAACAAATTTTCACCTCTTCCATAAAACCCCTTAAGGGTTTAACTTCAACAATGAACACCAACCAAGTCTAAGCAATGCTCAAACTTGGTTATAGGAAGTGACTTAGTCATCATATCTGCAGGATTTTCATGAGTACTAATTTTGCTCACAACAATATCACCACGAGCAATAATATCACGAACAAAATGATACCGGACATCAATGTGTTTTGTTCTCTCATGAAACATTTGATCTTTTGTAAGGAAGCTGGCACTCTAACTGTCACAAAATATTGTGTTGATTTGAAGGCCTTCATTGAGCCCACTAAAGAGTCCCTTCAACCAAATAGCTTCTTTACAAGCCTCAGTAATCGCCATGTACTCAGCTTTAGTGGTAGACAAAGCGACTGTAGTTTGCAAAGTAGCTTTCCAACTGATTGCACAACCTCTGATTGTAAAGACATAACCAGTGAGAGATCTTCTTCTATCAAGGTCTCCAGTAAAATCTGCATCAACATACCCAATGACTCCATCTCTAGTTCCTCCAAACTGTAAGCAAACATTAGTAGTACCTCGTAAGTATCTTAAAATCCACCGAACTACTTTCCAATGTTTTTTTCTGGGATTCGCCATGCATCTGCTAGCTGCACTAACTGCATATGATAAATCTGGACGTGAACAAACCATAGCATACATGAGATATCCCATTGCACTAGAGTATGGAACATGTGACATGTACTCAATCTCATCATCTGATTGTGGAGACAAGCCGATGAAAGTCTGAAATGGGCTGCTAAAGGAGTACTAACATGCTTAGCACTCTGCATACTGAACATGCAAAGAACTTTCTCAATGTACCCCTTCTGACTTAGGTAGAATTTACTTGCTTTTCTATCTTTGAGAATCTCCATTCCAAGTATCTTCTTTGCTTGTCCCAAATCTTTCATCTCAAATTCTTCACTTAGTTGAGTTTTGACCTTTCTTATCTCTTATTTATCTTTTGCTGCTATCAACATGTCATCAACATAAAGAAGTAGATACACAAAAGAACCATCCTTGTTTTTCTTAAAGTAAACACAGCTGTCAAAACTACTTCTTTTAAAATCATGAGAAGTCATAAAGGAATCAAACCTTTTGTACCACTGTCTTGGTGACTGTTTCAAATCGTAAAGGGACTTTTCAGCAAGCAAACATAGTCCTCTTTTTCTGAGACTGTAAAACCCTCTGGTTGTTGCATGTAAATATCTTCCTCAAGTTCTCCATGCAAAAATGCAGTTTTTACATCTAACTACTCAAGCTCCAAACCATGCATGGCCACAATACCAAGCAAAGCTCGAATCGAACTATGCTTCACAACTGGGGAGAACACATCTGTGAAGTCCACTCCTAGAATTTGACTGTAACCCTTTGCAACAAGCCTTGCTTTATATCTGTGTTCTTCAACTCCTAGAGTCCCTTTTTTTCTTTTTAAACACCCATTTACAGCGAACAGCCTTTTTACCTTTAGGAAGTTTCACAAGATCCCATGTTCTATTTTTGTGAAGTGATTCCATCTCCTATTGTATAGCAAACATCCAATTTTCTGAGTCTTCACAGCTAACCGCCTCAGAATAATTAGATGGCTCTTGGTTTGCATCTATATCTTCGGCCACATTCTAGTTCTGATTTTTGGCGATAGAGTATTGTGGTGAAGAAGCAACTCTATTCTTAATTTTTGTATTGGCTTAAGGAGTCGACTCTGTATTAATCTAATGATCCACCTGCTTTTGATTTTCTTTATTGGAAGAGTCTTTAAGAGATAAGTTAGGTAGCATAGCAGTTTCATCAAAAACAACATCTCTGCTAATCACAACTTTTCTATTTTCAGGACATCATAACTTATACCCTTTTACACCAGCTTTACAACCAAGAAAAACACATTTAATGGATCTCGGTTCCAATTTTCCATTATCAACATGAGCATACACAAGACACCCAAAGATCTTTAAATCAGAATAATTATCAGGATTACCAGATCATACCTCTTGTGGAGTCTTTTTCTCAATGGCAACGGATGGAGATCGGTTGATCAAAGAACATGCAGTAGAGGCTGCTTCGGCCCAAAACGACTTTGGTAAGTTTGCATTTGACAACATACATCGAACCTTCTCCATGATCATTTTGTTCATTTGTTCTGTAACGCTGTTTTGCTGTGGAGTATGATGAACTGTCAAGTGTCTCACAATCCCTTCTGACTTGCACAGTTTATTAAACTCATCAGAACAAAACTCTAAGCCATTGTCTATGTGGAGGTATTTTATTTGTTTTCCCGTCTGTTTTTCAATCATAGTTTTCCAAGATTTAAATGTGGAAAACATATCACTTTTCTGCTTCAGGAAGAATGCCCAAACTTTTCTGGCAAAATCATCAATAAAAGTTAGCAGATAATTAGCTCCACCTCTTGAAGGCACTTTTAATGGCCCCCACAGATCAGAATGAATATACTCCAATGTTCCCCTCGTGTTATGGATTCCTCTGGTGAATCGAACTCTCTTTTGCTTCCCAAAAATGCAGTGGTCACAGAACTTCAGTTTGTAAATTCCTTACCCATCAAGAAGTCCTCTTTTGCTCAATTTTGCCATGCCATTCTCACTCATATGCCCTAGGCGCATATGCCAAAGTTTAGTAATATCATCATCTGAAAAGGAAGAAGAAGAGATAGCTACATCACCAATAACAGTAGAACCTTGCAAAACATATAACTTGGCAGTCTTTCTCTACCCTTTCATCACAACGAGGGAACCTTTGGAAATCTTCAAAATCCTACTTTCAGCTGTGTATTTGAACCCTTTTGAATCAAGAGTAGTAAACGAAATTAAATTTCTCTTCAATTCTGGAACATGTCGTACATCATTAAGTATTCTGACAACTCCATCAAACATTTTAACTTTAATTGTTCCAACACCTGCAATTTTACACGAAGCATTATTTCCCATCAAAATAACACCTTCAGACACTTTTTCGTAATTTGTAAACCAATCCCGATTGGGACTCATGTGGAAGGTGCAACCTAAATCAAGGATCCACTCATCGCTCACTTTAAAATTGTTAACAGAAGCGACTAGAAGTTCACCATCACTATAGTCTTCTACAACATCAGCTTCACTGGCTTTTTTGGTTGTTTTCCCTTTTGATTCGCAGCCTCCCTTTTAATCTTGTTCTGTAGCTTATAGCACTCAGATTTAATGTGCCCTTTCTTCTTGCAGAAGTTACAAGTTTTACCTTTGTTTGAAGACTTCGATCTACCCTTAGATTTACTACGAGGATTCCGTTCCTGTGTCCTTCCACGATCATCCTCAGCATTCCGATCTTGTCTCTCACAAACAATGAGACCCTCTCCCTGAGAGTTGGTTTTAACCACAAGATGCTTCATCTTATCATACGAGGTCAAAGAATCATAAACCTCATCAACTGTGAGAGACTCGCGGCTATATAAAATCGTGTCTCTAAAGGTTGAATAAGACGGGGGCAACGAACAAAGTAGAATCAACCCTAGATCTTCCTTATCATACTGAACCTCCATAGCCTCCAAGTTTGAGAGAATTTCTTTAAACACTGTTAAGTGTTTATGCACAGACGCACCTTCCTCCAAACGATGAGCACAAAGGTGTTGCTTCATATGCAACTTGCTGGTTAGAGTTTTCGACATATATATTTGTTTTAGCCTCTTCCATAATGCAGCAGCGGTCTTCAATCCCTGCGCTTCTTCTCTTCCTCTATCAATGTTGAAGGAATCTTATCTACCCCTAGCAGGGCTTCCTCTATATCCATCTATGTAAGAACTGCCTGCATCTTTATCTACCACAATGCGAATCTGGTGTTGCGATCCAACAGCAGAATTTCATACTTCAAAAACGTCATTACCGTGATCGAAATGAAAAAACCCGGAAGCTCGGGTACCAATTTCTGAAAAAATATAATGTCGATAATGACAAATATATCGCAAAGAAAAGAGAAATAAAAATAAAGAACACACAGATTTTACGTGGAAAACCCTTTCAAGAAAAAACCACGAGCAGAGGAGAAGAAAATTCACTATGTCGAATTCGAATCATCTACAAGAGGAGTTGCGACTACATCTATTTATAGGTTGAAAAAAACCTAATTCTAATCAAAGTCAAATATATTATGCTAATAAATGCTAAATATATTATACTCATAAATATTAAATCTTCTAGAAGGAAGATATATTTTGTTTAACTTGACTTGCAAGCAATCTCTTAGAATTTGGGTCACACAACTCTAACACATACAAATGTGACACCAATTATGCAAATTAAGTGAAGATGTGTTATTTTACTTGAAAATCAATGAAAAGTAAAGCCATAAGAGCCTAAAATATATGAATTGGGAGTACTTATTACACCCTCATACGTACCCTTTAGTTTGTCCTCAAGAAAAACAAACATTAACACATATGCAACCTAAATAAATACTCAACTTGAATCAGTAGTCAACAATATTGTTACACAGTAATGAAACAAGCAAACATGCTTTCATGGTTACAATCAATTAGCTCCTTTAACAATTCTTATAACTCCATCATCATAATAATCATAATACAATATCAAATAAGCTCATATCAAAGACTTAAGAATTCATCTAATCACCATTTAACAATTTAATTAACTAATTTAATAAATCAAACCTAAGCAAATAATGTAGACAAACATATAAAGTATGTCAAAAATTAGAGTGCACAAATAAAAAACCATTCACTCTTTAACCACTTTAACTTTTCACTTAGCTCTGGAACTTTCAACCAGTTCCTTAGCTTTGATTTCATAACCAAAACAACAAACCAAGCTAGAACAACAACAATCAACAATCAAAAATCCTAAATCAATTCAAAACAATGCATTCAATAAAGCGAAAACCAACTTTTCATTTTCTAAAGCTCATCTAAAATCACTCAAGAACCCATCCTAATATCACCAAATTTGAATTCTAATGATATAGTAATATCTACAACTTAATAACACCCAAACTCTCACCTAAATCTAATGTGAAATTACAAAATTCTAACTCTTCCCCATACCACGGTGTTTTACTTAAATCTACTATTCATCTTTTTCTTCCTCTCACCAACCCTATCTTTCTTTCTTCTTCTCATTCACTTAAAGTGTCTTCTCTCTTTTCAATTTGCAGGTGCCTATCGTCATTACAACTCCACCGGCCACCCGCAGTTTCTCTTGGAATGTGGGTGGCTCTTTGTCAATTTTTTAACCTATTTCTGTTTTGAGAGTATTTTAGAATATTAAATGATTTCGTGAGCTGGTTTAGACTCGTGTTGTCTTCAAATTTTTTTTTTTGCCTTCTATTGTTTAATAAGTCTTCACTTTTAAAAGTTTTTGTCTGCTCTTGTAGGAAATTTTTTAGTCTTGCATTTGCAAGTAATTTTAGGATGGTTTTTTCATCATCCTCTCCAATTTGGTGGATGCATGGTTCTTTTTCCAATTTTTGTCTATTGTTTTGGACCATCTAAAGGTGATTTTCTTATCATATTAAATGCTTACAACCACTCCAGATATGTCGTGTTTAAGTTGTGACAGAGCTAATTGCCGACGTGTCATAATGTTATATTGATGCTGATGCTAAAGCTGAAACCTTTGTTATGTTGATGGAGCTTGTTCTTCACCGCTTACAATGAATTTTTTTTTCGATTTGTATGGTCCCATTCATGTAATGAATTAATGAATTTCTCTTTCAAAAAAATAGTTAAATCTTGAATATAAAAATTGAAATGCTCTTGATTTGAAGAGGAAATAAATAAAAATGACATCTACCTCACTTGAATTGAAGAAATTGGATCAAAGATTGAAAGAAATTGGAAAAGAATTTTAAGAGAAAATTCACAATGATTTTTGCAAAGCTTGCATGAAATGGATTAATCATTCCCCCATTCTTAATTCAGCCAAGGTCTAATATCCTCATAAAGCCCCTTCTTTAATTCTAAATCATATTTCTAGTCCTAAAATATTTACCCACCTAATTTTGATTTTCTTACAAAATAATTCATACCTCAAATTTCAAATTTTTTAATTCTAACTAATTTAATACTAATTAACTATACAAATTACTTATACTAGATAATTAAATAACCTGATACTTGTTCTAAAAAAAAAGCCTCTCAATTTGAATTCCTAAAATGACACAAATTTCTAATTTGTCTTTTCACGAGTTTTTCGACATTAAAAACTTTTGAGACATTACACGATGTGTTCCAACAAGACAAACCACAAGCAACAAATCTCACAAAAAAAGTCTGTGTAAAAAAAAAACCAACCACATATCAATTATTAATATCAATAGTGAATTAATGCTCAAGTTAAAAGTGAAGTTACCACCCATAATTATTATAACAAAGATATTTTGACAACCATGAATATTCCATCAAAGTTTCATGGAAAAAGTTCATATTATTCCATTAGTCACAACTCTTATTTACAGGATTGTTGAATATGTAACACCGTATCTCATCTCATATAACAAACTTGATGCAAATTGACATGGTGAAATGAAGTAAATAAGAGCATAAGAATAAGTAAAGAAGGACTAAATCCTATTGATTTTGTGTTTGTTTGTTTCTTATTCAATTGCATATTGAGTTGTTGATATAATATCACTTAGGAACTGACTTTATAACAGTTAAAACTTTATATGATTTTAAGGTTTTCGAAGTCGCCTAAAAAAAACCTACTTGAAAAAGATGAATTAGTAGAAAATGGTAAGAAGGGTCGTATACACATATACTGGTGATAATTTTATTTCTTTAACAAACAAGTAATATAAAAATCAATAAGGAATGTTAGAATTAAAAAGTAAAAGTAAAACAAAGTAAATAAGAAATAAGAAAATCAATGAGGAAAAACTCTAATTAAAGTAAATTCTCCGTTTGATTCAAGGGTTTGATCATTGATGCAAAGATAAATTTCAATGTTCTTTAATAAATTGGTTATACTTACCGATGATTGTCAAGTAACCTAATTTATTCTTACCTTCTCAATAATCAAGACAATTGTCACTAGTTACTTCCCTGATTAACAAATGATCACTTAGGAATTTAATTTATCAATAGCCTTAAGAACGAAACAAACCCAACTCTAACCAACAAGTGCCAATCAGGGTTTATTTAAGTTAGATCACATGCCCATACTTTACAAATAATCATGCAGTCGTCACAAATATTAGAAGTGAATCGATCAACTAATTATCTAATTGATAAAGCAATCATTCTAAACTATCAATGTAACACCCCAAACCCAGCCTAGATGTTATGGCCATATCTAGCAATGTCACACGATAGTGTTTTTGAAACCTCGTTGTTACGATGAAAACATTCCATGTTATTATCTTTAGTAAACCTTTGTTAGAACTTAGGAAGTCGTCTTTATTCATTTAAAACATTTGTTTTGAAACATCCCTCATTGCGGAAGCTTTAATAAATCAATCTAGGTGATCATGCGTTTAGAAAATACTTTAACTTTTTTTAAAAAAACCGAATTTCCTACGACCAGCAGGTATAAATCCATAAGGTAAAATAAATAAATAAAACCCAAATTTACAACCAAAGTCCCAGTGGTTCCTTAAATTACGAACCAAATAATCAATAAAAAACAAATCATAACTCGTAAATTAAAAACCATGAAGTCCAAAAATTATTGTGGTCACTGCTGAGTCCTCCGTCACACTGATCCGTCTAAGTCTGGGGATTACCTGTGCACATTAAACAAAAAGGGTGAGTTTACGTAAACTCAGTGTGTAATCCCGCAGAAGCAAACAAACAATCAGCATTCACAGTGCATAGTTGAACAGTCTTGGGCCTAAGCCCTTTTCAGTATCAGTGATAGTTTGGGCCTTAGCCCATCTTAATAAAATGTACAAAATGCAGTAGGGCCTTACCCATCACAGTATTAGTAGCAGTAACAGTTATGAAGTAGTAAAATCCTACCCAACTAGACTCTACACACCATCTCCGTCTAACCCTACACTCCATGTGGGGATATAATCAACCCACCATCCCTACACTTCAAGTATTACTAAATGCGGCACAAAACAGTAGTTCACAGCTGAGTTGCCAGTAAATTAGGCTTAAAGTCTTTCAGTACACATCTTCCTAATAACAACCCCCAACCCAATGCAATGCAACATACAATGGATGATATGCTATTATGCAATTTCAGTACATATATTTAGTTAAGATATTAACATGCTCAGTAAAGATATCATTCAGTTAATTTGACACATTTAGGGGTCTAAATAGCGCTTACCGACCCTACAGTAGATTCGCAGTCGACTTGGGCGACCCATGCAACCTTAAAAACATTTCGGTAAAAATGGGCGCACATGCCCATGTGATCTGCCCGTGTGCGCCACTCGGCCTAAATTGGCCTTGGTCGTGTGATCCATCTTTAAAGTAACCCATGCTAGCTCAATACTCATATATGTTTTCACTATTTACTTATATGTTCATTCAAAGCTGTCTACTTGAGTCATTATCATTAAATTATTTATATCTTGAGCTACAGAATTCCAAATTATGATCCGCTTGATGTTTTTGAAACTAGACTCATATACCTTTCTACCATAAAATTTTCAGAATTTATAGTTTATAAAATAAGTACAGTAAAATTTTTAAGGTACCCCTATTCTGCTATTTGACAGCTTAATCCTTTCCTTACTAAAAATTATTTATCTCTTAGTAAGAAATTTAGATGATGTTTCCGTTTGTTTCTCTTTAAAACAAACTCATTAAAGATTTAAAGATATAAATTTAAGCCCCTAATTAATTTTTTTACAATTTTTGATGATTTTCCTAAGTTAGAACAGGGGAATTCAAAATCATTCTGACCTTGTTTCACAAAATTTATTATATCTCATGATTTACAATTTCATTGCTTACATTGTTTCTTCCATGAAAAACTAGATTCAATAAAATTTAATTTCATATTTTATTCAACCTCTAACTCAATTCCTATTATTTTTGACGATTTTTCAAAGTTAGACTACTGCTGCTGTCCAAAACTATTTTAGTGCAAAATGTTGGTTTCCAAGTTTATAACACCCTTATTTCCTTTCTCTACAATTTTTCACATCATTTTCTTTTATTTCTCTTATTTCTCGACAGTAAGTAATTTCGACTTTTCACCGAATCCCATTTTCTGCGTTTCGGGTACACACCTGGTATCGATTCGCTGTGCAAAGTAACCTGAGCCTTCAAAAGCCTATATTTGACCAATATATCCCTTAATTAATCTTTTGATTCGTCAATCAAACCAAATATCCCCAACATAAAACTAGATAAACTAAACCAATGACGATTCAAAAACTTACCGCGATGAATCCGATAACCACTCGTCTCCACACACTGAATATCCACTTAAAACCTTTGAACAGCACCTAAACGAGAGTAAAATGAACCCTTTGTTAATTGCCTGCTCGAAATACAATAACTAAGGGGAAAAATTCCACTTACCGAAATAGATGAAGTCAAAAGTTGCACCCAAAGAAATGAATTGAAAAAATACAGAAACGAAAAGAGAAGGGAAAGAGAAGAAACAAGATTCGGCCAAAGGGAACAAAAACCAAAAGTGAACAAGAAGGGAGAAGAAACGGCAGAGAGACAAAAGTCTAACGTTAGAAAATTTGTTGGGAAAAAAGAAAATAGAAAACTGATAAGAAGAAAATCTTATTTTGATAACTTCTTCCCAATTATCTCCTAAAAACACTCCCTATTAACCCACTAAAACACAACTACTCAGTAGTCCAGTTTAATTTGAACTCCACCATGCCACACGCCTCAAACAAAAATTAGTTCTCCTGTTTGCGCAAGGACTCAAACACAGGACCTCCTACACACTAACACACCGCTTAACCACCAGACCAGCAGGCTCATTCTGATATATTTTTACCAACAATCAAATAAAAGCCTACTGAACAAGAGTAAGGGCTAATTCATTCAAAATACCAAAATTTACCTAAACGAAGGCTTGAACTTGGGACCTCCCAAACACTCCTAGAACACATAACCACTAAAGCTGACAGATATTTGTGTCATATTTTCACAATAACGAAATTAGAAATTTTTGGGCGTTACAACTCTACCCCTTTAAAAGAAAATTCCGTCCTTGAAATTTTCCTGATCAGAATAGATGGTGACAAACAGCATAAACTAGGGTCGGCTGCCTTGCCTCAGCCTGTCTAACTTGCCCGGTGCTCTCTGCTCACGACCCGTACCATTACCACCTTTGGCCTGTCCACGGCCCCTCGATGGCTACTGCACTACCATCTGTGGCTATGCCATACCAGTATTCGGAGCTTGTATCTGATTGGCCCTTAGCAGACACTCCCTAATACGGTTCATCAATGACCTACACCGCAAGCACCCCCCAGTCCTTCTCTAACACTCGCCCTAATGGCATCTACCACAATCAGTACATGGCTGCAGTTTAGTAATAATAAAAGGGGGCCCAGCTCTAACCGGCCCATCACTCTGGCCTTTTTCTTAGGCCTCTGTGTAGAACTTGAGGGCTCCGAATCCCTCTTGTTCTTACCCCTCTCGCGATCTCGGTTCTAGCGCTCAGCGCGCTTAACCTCCTCGGCGATCATCGCCTTCTCCACAAGTGCAGTAAAATCACGCTTCCTCTACGGAGCTATCAGGACTCTCAAATTATCTCTGAGCCCATCATCAAAATGAATACATCACTAATACTCAGAGGCCACTATACCTCAAGCATAGTGGCTCAGTCGTAGGACCTCGGCCTCATACTTGGCCACATTAGAGACAACTCCAGTGACACCCCAGAAAAGCTCAGCTTCATTGGACCAGAGTCATTCCATAACCGACCCTCAGGCCCCAGATCCAGTATTGGGCCCAGTGACCCTCTCCAAAATCCTTAGCATAGCCTGGGATAATGCGTTGTCCCCAGCTATGCAATCTTGAGACAATCTCAATAGTAGGCAACACTAGCATCTCACTCGTATCCAAATTCGGTATGCTACCCAGTGAAAAGGACTCAGCTCGAGCTCCTCTACGGCCTCTACCTAGGCATCTAGTACCCTGTTCGCAGATACCTCATGCGCACATTGTCTAATCACGTTTTTCTGTATTAACAGTTTTATGAATCAATTACAGCAATATTTATTAACAAATGTTTTATGTAAAACAATATCGGTTATTCAGAGTTCGTTTTCGCAAATCGCAGTCTCACTACAGTTTTCATTTTCTCTACAATTTTTAGTATACACTAACTAGAGTGTTTTCAGTATAGTTTACTACCTATAGTAGTTTCAGAATATACTATACATAACAGTTTTAGTTTAAAACAAATCACAGTTCAGAATACTTATAGGATCAGCAACGGAGACTCGGTGTACCACTTACTCAGTAAAAATATTTCAAATCTTTTGGAAATCAATCAATTTTTAGAAAGCCCATTTTTTTATAAAACTCATAACCCAAAGTCGAGTTTTGTAACCTGACTCTGATCCCACTAAATGTAACACCCCAAACCAGACCTAGACGTTATGGCCGTATCTAGCAATGTCACACGATAGTGTTTTTGAAACCTTTGTTAGAACTTAAGAAGTCGTCTTTATTCATTTAAAACATTTGTTTTGAAACATCCCTCGTTGCGGAAGCTTTAATAAATCAATCTAGGTGATCATGCATTTAGAAAATACTTTAACTTTTTTTTTGAAAACTGAATTTCCTACGACCAGCAAGTATAAATCCATAAAGTAAAATAAATAAATAAAACCCAAATTTCAAACCAAAGTCCCAGAGGGTCCTTAAATTACAACCTAAATAATCAATAATAAACAAATCATAGCTCGTATATTGAGAACCATGAAGTCCAAAAATTACTTTGGTCACCACCGAGTCCTCCGTTGTACCGATCCGTCTAAGTCTGGGGATTACCTGTGCACATTAAATAAAAACAGTGATTTTACATAAACTCAGTATGTAATCCCGCAGAAGCAAACAAACAATTAGTATTCACGGTACGATTAAAATGATCTTGGGACTAAGCCCTTTTGATGATCGGTGATGATTTGGGCGTAGCCCATCTCCGTCTGATGTCAAAATTGCAAGTAGGGCCTTAGCCATCACAAAGATCGTGAGCAATAATGATTCACGAAGAGCAAAATCCTACCCAACCAGCCTCTACACACGATCTCCGCCCAACCCTACACTCCACGTGGAGATATAATCAACCCACCCATCCCTACACTCCAAGTAGTATCGAATGTGGCACAAAACAGTATTTTGCAGCTGATCTACCAGTAAATTAGGCTTAAAGCCTTTTAGTACACTTCCTCCGAATAACAACCCCCAATCCAATACTATAACAACCCGATTTAGGGGCTAGTCGGAACAGTAATCTCGAGATCACTAATTCGAGATTTGAGAAATTTATTTTCATGTGATTTTATGAATTAGTATATGATTGTATAAGTACATGAGAATTTTGGTACTTTAATTCTAGCGATTTCATGTTTAATCGTGAAAAAGCACTAAATCGCATAAAGCGCGAAAGTTCCATTCTATAAGCTAAAGGTACCAAATAGTCGTAGATTGATAATTGGAGGTCTTTAAAAGGCAATTAGACCCCCCAATATTTGCTTGGCCGGCAATAGACTACATATGAGACAAAGATGGACAATAAATTGGTTAAAGTAGTTGATAGTTAGAGAATAATTTGACAAGTATTAATAAAATAAGGAAAGAAAAGATATCATCTTTTCTCCTTCACTCTTCCACTGAAATTTGCAAGAAAAATAGGGGTTTTGAAAGCTCAAATTTTCAGCAAGCTCTTCTCTATTCTAGTAAGTGATTTTCATGATTATTCTTAATGATAATTGTACTTTTAGAACCCCTAGAACTTAAGTTTTCAAATGAGGAGACTATTGTGCAATATGGTGAAAAGTTTAGATATTTTCCATGAGAGATTTCATTGTTATTTGCTGTATTTTTATGGATGAAAATGAGTCTTGGTTGTTAGATGAACAACTTTTGTGAAGGGTGTTTCCATAAAAACACTTAATTGGACCTTGTTGTAAAGGTTATAAAGTTTGTAGTAAATGTGTGAAATACTAGTTTTTGATAATAGCCATAAGAGAATTAAATGTTCACCTAGGCTTTTTGAAGGTAGAAATATGATTAGAATTGATTTTCGAGCCTAGGGGTAAAATGGTCATTTTTGCCAAAGTCAAAGGGCAAAATAGTAATTTTACCAAAGTATGAGTTATGAGTTAATTTAGTCAATATGGGTATTAAACGAGCTAAATTATTATTATAGATCAAGAAACACGAAGCTCGAATCGTAACCGAGGCAAGAACAAAGTCGAGGACTAAATTACATCTCTACATACATTTTGAATACCGAGGTAAGTATGTATGAATTTAAGGCTTCACATGTATTTTCAATAAATTGCTTATTATGTTGTATAATATACACTATTTTCATGAAGATTATGATTAATGATATATTGATAAGAAAATGAATGAGAACATGTTAGAGGAAGTCCCGATTGAAGACTCGGAATAATGAGGAATACTAATATCACAGCATGAGATAAGGAAAGTCCGTGTAAGACCATGTCAAGACATGACATCGGCATTAAGGCAAGGATATCATATAAGCCCATGACAAGTCATGGCATTGAAAAGTTATCATGAGGTAAAGGTCCCATGTAAGTCTAAGCTAAGGCTTGGCATTGGTGAATTCATAAGGCAAACATGTCATGTAAGTCCATGTCAAGACATGGCATTGATAAGATTCATAAGGCAATTATACCACGTAAGACCATGTCAAGACATGGCAATGGTAAGTTTCCACAGGAAACATATAAGGAAGGTCTCGTGTAAGACCATGTCTGGGACATGGCATCAACACCGAATTAAGAGATCCCATGTAAGACCATATCTGGGATATGGCATTGGCATTATCAGGCGATCCCATGTAAGACCATGTCTGGGACATGGAATTAGCATTGAGATACATGTTTGATGAGATTGAGTAACCTGAGTTATACCGGGTAATTCACTGGGGGAAAGAGCCAAGTATGAAAAAGGTAACAAGAAAGCTAAGCAATGTAAAGATAGTAATAAGCTAAGTTATTCAAATTTGATAAAGAGTATTATTCCAGTTAAGGAAGATGAAGATTAAGTTTAGTTTTGCATCAGCAAGAATGTACTAATCTATGTGATCAAGTGATACAGGTACCATGATTATAATGCAAGTATGAAATTATTTTGTAACATGTGATGAGTAAGGATAAGTATGAGTAAGTAAGCCAAAGCACTTGAGACTTACGTTGTTTTTGTTTCATGATGGACGAGTTATATTGAGCAATTATAATTGCTATATGAATTTCATGCAAACTTACTAAACTATATGCTTACTTTTTTCATTTCTTTCTTCCTTGTAGTTTTGCCAAACTAGTTCGGGGATCATAGACGTCGGAGCTCGGATCACACTATCAATCATTATTTTGGTATAGCCAAGTTATTCATATTAAGTATGACATGTATAGGAATCATTTCATTTTGAGTTAGGTCTTAAGAGGAGTCAAAGTGTTGGCTATTAAAGTTATTATTCTTTTTGTATATGGTTAAGGAGATTAACCAATATTTACTAAATTTATACATCAATGTTGATGAGTTATGTATTGTTATTCATGTTTTTGATGAAGTATTTGAATGTTTGGATTGGGTTTATGAATGATCTTGATTTCAAGGTGACAATTGGCTTAGAAAATAGCCTTTAAGTGTCCACAAGGGCGTGTGTCTAGGCCGTATGTGACACACGGTCAACCCACATGGCTGTGTTAAAAGGCCATGTGTCCTCTACAAGTTAGTGTTTTAAGCCAGTGTCGGCTATGGGCTAGTCACACGAGTGTGTGCCTAGGCTGTATGCTCCTTAAGGGATTGTTGACGTCTTAAACAGAATACCCCTAATTTTTCACACAAGTAAGAACACGGGCGTGTCTAGGCCGTGTAAAGGACACGGGCTATTGACACGGGCTTGTGTCTGGCTGTGTGAAAACCCCTGTAGCTTCAAAAATAAAATAAATTGTACACGGGCTAGGGACATGGGCGTGTGAGATCACACGGCCTGCCCACACGGGCATGTGAGATCACACGGCCTGCCTACACAGACGTGTGACCCCTGTTTAGACAAAAGTTTTCAAAGAGGGTAAAAGTTTTTGGTTGAACTCAGAAACCATTTGGATTTATGTTTATGGCCTCGTAGGCCCCTGAGATGAATGTTATGACTAAGAAAAGAAAGTTTTTAAATCGAAACAAAATTTTATAGCCCGTTAATACATGTTTAAGCAAGGTCAAGGATAGTAATGCCTCGTATCCGGTCCCGGTGTCGGACATGGGTAAGGGGTGTTACATTTAGTGGTATCAGAGCTACAATTTAGCTAATTGTAGGACTAACGTAGTGTAAGCATGAGTTTAGCTATACATTCTATTCATAAGGGTACTGTTATAATGATAGTATGACGACTCCTGACGACTTAAATTGTGTTTTCATATAGTAAATGGATCCTGAAAGAGCTGTGGTGGATGATGTAGAAAGTAATACGCTGGCTTTCGCTGAAGGGACGGTGCCAAATGAGAATGAGGATAGACCTATGACAGTAAGTCAGAGAGAAGGAGAAGAGGTTAGGGAAACCTTTCGCCACATGATGAATACATAGTACATGGAGTTCGTTTGTACGAACCCGAATGCACAACCCCCTCCACCCTCGCCTATTCCTCAACCTACCCCTTGTAGTTCCTCAAGTGGTAGAAGTACTAAGAAGAGAAAAACCTCCGGTTGATAGAATCCAGAAACAAGGAGAAGAGGAATTCAGGGCTAGTAAAGATGACGATCCCGAAAAAGTAGAGTTTTGGCTTGAAAATACCATCAGGGTATTTGATAAGTTGTCATGCACACCTGAAGAGTGCATGAAATGTGTTGTTTCACTTTTGAGAGATTCTGCTTATCAATGGTAGAATACCCTTGTGTCAGTGGTACCAAGCGAAAGGGTCACATGGGATTTTTTCTAAGAAGAATTCAGAAAGAAGTACATTAGCCAAAGATTTATCAACCATAAAAGGAAGGAATTCCTAGAGATGAAGCAAGGCAAGATGTCAGTAACTGAGTATGCGCGTGAGTTTGTAAAACTCAGCAAATACATTCGAAAGTGTGTATCCATTGAAGCCATCATGTGCAAGAGGTTGAGGACGAACTAAATGAAGATATTAAATTGCTTGTTGTTGTTCTAGAGTTGAAAGAATCTGTTGTACTGGTGGATTGGGCTTGTAAAGCTGAAGAACTAGTTAAAGAGAAAAGAAAAGCTGAAATGGAGTCTCGTGACTCAAGAAAGAGACAGTGGAGTAAGTCATTCCAATCCACGTCCAAGAAGTCAAGAGACTTCTCCACTCAATCAGTTACTTCCGTCGGGTTCTCAAGCAGAAGCAAAGGTAAACAGTATTCGGGGAATAAGGCTCAGACTACTTCAGTTGCTAGTGTTGGAAACATTCGATCAAATAGACCGGAATGCCCACAGTGAGGTACATGTCACCCTAGTGAATATCGAGCACATGAGAATTCCTGTTTCAAATGTGGTTCCCAAGATCACTTTATAAGAAAATGTCCTGAGATGACGAAAGAACAGAAAATTCAAAGTGCAAGATCTGGGAGCAATGTTAGAGAAAGACCACAGAGGATCCCAGGAAGTGGGGTGAGTAGTAAAGGTAATCCCAGAGAGTAGGCGGTAAGACCCAAGGGTAGGGCACCTACGAGGACTTACGCTATTCGCGCTCGCGAAGAGGCATCATCTTCCGATGTGATTACGGGTACATTTTACCTTCATGATACTACAGTTATTACTTTAATAGATCCCAGATCTACTCACTCATACATTTGCATGAAATTAGTATTTATTATGAGTATGCCTATAAAGTCCATAAAGTTTGTAATAAAGGTGTCTAATTCACTAGACAAAAGTGTATTAGTTGATAAAGTATGTAAAGATTGTCCTCTGATGGTTAGAGATCATTACTTTAAGGGCAACCTTATGCTATTACCATCTGATGAATTTGATATTATTCTTGGTATGGACTAGTTAACCACTCATGATGTGATAGTAAATTGTGGTGAGAAATATATTGAGTTGAGATATGAAAATGGGGATACCCTTCATGTTGAATCAGATGAACAAGATAGGTCGCCGATAGTGATTTCTCACATGACGGCTCAAAGGTATGTAAGAAAAAGGTATGAGGCGTATCTTGCCTTTGTGATAAATGCCAAAGAAACCGAGTTGAAGATTGGGTCAGTGCCGATAGTCTGCGAGTACCCAGATGTTTTTCCCGAGGAATTACCAGGGTTGCCTCCGGTTAGAGAGGTTGAATTTGGCATTGAGTTAGCTCCCGGTACTGTACCGATATCAATTGCTCCTTATAGGATGGCTCTAACTGAGTTGAAATAATTAAAGGCACAGTTGCAAGATTTAACGGAAAAAGGTTTTGCCAGACCGAGTTGTTATCCATGGGGTGCTCCAGTGTTATTTGTGAAAAAGAAATATGGCTTTATGAGATTGTACATAGATTACCGACAACTCAATAAGGTAACGGTGAAGAACAAGTATCCATTGCCAAGAATCGACGATTTGTTCAATCAATTGAAGAGAGCCACTGTGTTCTCCAAGATAGACTTGAGGCCGAGATACTATCAGTTGAGAGTAAAAGATGGACATATTGTCTCGGGAGATAGAGTCCGAGTAGACCCAAGTAAAGTTTCAGGTATTGTCGATTGGAAACCATCAAAAAATGTAACTGAGGTTAGAAGTTTTCTGGGCTTAGCTGGCTATTACAGACGGTTTGTCAATAGGTTTTCCATGTTAGCAACACCAATGATGAGACTATTACAGAAAGATGTGAAGTTTGAGTGGATAGAAAAGTGCCAATAGAGTTTTGAGAAATTAAAGGCAATGTTGACAGAAGCTCCAATTCTAGTACAACCTGAGTCAGGAAAAGAATTTGTGATTTATAGCGATGCATCGTTAAATGGATTAAGTTGTGTACTTATGCAAGAAGGCGAGGTGATAGCATATACCTCCAGACAGCTAAAACCACACGAAAGAACTACCCGGCGCATGATTTAGAGTTAGCTGCTATAGTTTTTGCACTGAAGATTTGAAGACACCATTTATATGGTGAAAAATGTCGAATTTTCACATATCACCAAAGTTTAAAGTATTTGATGATTCAAAAGGAACTGAACTTAAGGCAACGAAGATGACTAGAGTTGATAAAGGATTATGAGTTGGTCATCGATTACCATCTAGGAAAGGCGAACGTAGTCACTGATGCTTTGAGTAGGAAGTCCCTATTTACATTGAGGGCCTTGAATATACAGATGACTTTGTTCGATGATGTTTATATTCTGGATGAGTTGAGGGCTAAACCGATGTTCCTATAGGAGATCTATGAGGCTCATAAAGGTGACAGCGAATTACAAGCCAAAAGAGCTCAATGCGAGTCGGGTGTTGAGTCCGACTTTAGGACAAATTCAGACAAATGTATAATGTTCAGAGATAGAGTTTGTGTACCAAGGGATGATGAGTTCATTCGTAAAGTTTTGTATGAGGCACATAACAGATGTCTACCTGTATATCCTGGTAGTACCAAGATGTATAATGATTTGAGGAAATGGTATTGGTGGCCGAGTATGAAGAAAGATATTTTCGAGTTTGTTTTGAGATGCTTGATTTGTCAGCAAGTAAAGGCCGAACACCAAGTGCCTTCGGGTTTGCTTCAACCTATTATGGTAATCGAGTGGAAGTGGGACCATATTACTATGGACTTTGTAACGGGTTTGCCATTGACACCGAATAAGAAAGATGCTATATGGGTTGTAGTCGATAGGCTTATGAAGTCAACCCATTTTATACCTGTACGAGTTGATTACTCCCTTGACAAGTTGGCAAACTTGTACATTTCAGAGATAGTAAAGCTTCATGGAGTTCCCTTATCGGTTATATGAGATAGAAATTCGAGATTCACATCAAGATTTTTGAAGAAGTTACAAGAGGCATTGGGCACAAAGTTGAATTTTAGTACAGCTTTTCACCCCTAGACCGACGGTCAATCGGAGAGGTTGATCCAAGTTCTTGAGTTTCAGGGCAGCTGGGAAAAATACTTGTCGTTAGTGGAATTCGCTTAAAATAATAGTTTTCAGTCAAGTTTGAAAATGGCGCCTTATGAGGCTTTGCATGGGCGTAAGTGTCGAACGTCATTATATTGGACTGAGCTTAAGAAAAACTAGATTCATGGAGTTGATTTGGTTAGAGAGACCGAAGAAAAGGTGATAGTAATTCGAGATTGCTTAAAAGCTGCTTCTGACCTACAAAAATCTTATTCGGATTTGAAAAGGAAAGAAATTGAGTATCAAGTTGGTGATAGAATATTTTTGAAAGTGTCACCGTGGAGAAAAGTCCTTAGATTTGGCTGAAAAGGCAAATTGAGTCCGTGTTTTATCGGACCGTATGAGATTATCAAAAGAATTGGGCCGGAAGCCTATCGATTAGCTTTGCCGACTGAGTTAGAGAAGATTCATGATGTGTTTCACGTGTCTATGTTGCGACGCTACTGATCAAACCCCTCGCATGTGGTTGCACCGACAGAGGTTGAAATACAACCTGACATGACTTATGGTGAAGAACCGGTTAAAATTTTGGTGCGAGAGTTTAACAGTTGAGAAATAAAAATATAGCTCTTGTGAAAGTGCTATGGCAAAGACATGGAATTGAAGAGGCTACATGGGAGCCCGAGGAAACTATGAGAAACCAATATCCCAACCTTTTCACCGGTAAGATTTTCGAGGGCGAAAATCCTTAAGGGGGAAGAATTGCAACAGCCCGATTTAGGGGCTAGTCAGAACAGTGATCTCGGGATCACTAATCCGAGATTTGAGAAATTTATTTTCATGTGATTTTATGAATTAGTATATGATTGTATAAGTACATGAGAATTTTGGTACTTTAATTCTAGAGATTTCATGTTTAATCGCGAAAAAGGACTAAATCGTATAAAGTGCGAAAGTTCCATTCTATAAGCTAAAGGTACCAAATAGCCATAGATTGATAATTGGAGGTCTTTAAAAGGCAATTAGACCCTCAATATTTTCTTCGCCTGCCATAGACTATATAGGAGACAAAGATAGATAATAAATTGGTTAAAGTAGTTGATAGTTGGTAACTAATTTGACTAGTATTAATAAAATAAGGAAAGAAAATATATCATCTTTTCTCTTTCACACTTCAACCGAAATTTACAAGAAAAATAGGGGTTTTGAAAGCTCAAATTTTCAACAAGCTCTCCATTCTAGTAAGTGATTTTGATGATCTTTCTTAGTAATAATTGTACTTTTAGAACCCCTAGAACTTAAGCTTTCAAATGAGGGGACTATTGTGCAATATGGTGAAAAGCTTAGAGATTTTCAATGAGAGCTTTCATTGTTATTTGTTGCATTTTTATGGAAGAAAATAAGTCTTGGTTGTTAGATGAACAACTTTTGTAAAGGGTGTTGCCATAAAAACACCTAATTGGACCTTGTTGTAAAGGTTATAAAGTTTGTAGTAAATGTGTGAAATGTTAGTTTTTGATAATAGCCATAAGAGAATTAAATGTTCACCTAGACTTATTGAAGGTAGAAATATTATTAGAATTGATTTTCGAGCCTCGGGGTAAAATGGTCATTTTTGCCAAAGTCTAAGGGCAAAATAGTAATTTTACCAAAGTATGAGTTATGAGTTAATTTAGTCAATATGAGTATTAAACAAGCTAAATTATTATTATAGATCAAGAAACATGAAGCCCAGATCGTAACTGAGGCAAGAAAAAAGTCGAGGACTAAATTACATCTCTACATACATTTTGAATACCGAGGTAAGTTTGTATGAATTTAAGGCTTCACATGTATTTTCAATAAATTGCTTATTATGTTGTATAATGTACACTATTTTCATGAATATTATGATTAATGATATATTGAAAAGAAAATGAATGAGAACTTGTAAAAGGAAGTCCCGATTGAAGACTCGGAATAATGAGGAATACTAATATCACAAAATGAGACAAGGAAAGTTTGTGTAAGACCATGTCAAGACATGACATAGGCATTAAGGCAAGGATATCATATAAGCCCATGACAAGTCATGGCATTGAAAAGTTATCATGAGGTAAAGGTCACATGTAAGTCCAAGCCAAGGCTTGGCATTGGTGAATTCATAAGGCAAAGATGTCATGTAAGTCCATGTCAAGACATGGCATTGATAAGATTCATAAGGCAAGTATACCAAGTAAGACCATTCAAGACATGGCAATTGTAAGTTTCCAAAGGAAACATATAAGGAAGGTCTCGTGTAAGACCATGTCTGGGACATGGCATCGACACCGAATTAAGAGATCCCATGCAAGACCATATCTGGGATATGGCATTGGGATCATTAGGCGATCCCATGTAAGACCATGTCTGGGACATGGCATTGGCATTGAGATACATGTTTGATGAGATTGAGTAACCTCAGTTATACTAGGTAATTCATTAGGCGAAAGAGCCAAGTATGAAAGAGGTAACAAAAAAGCTAAGCAATGTAAAGATAGTAATAAGCTAAGCTATTCAAAGTTGATAAAGAGTATTATTCAAGTTAAGGAAGATGAAGATTCAGTTTAGTTTTGCATCTGCAAAAATGTACTAATCTATGTGATCGAGTGATACAGGTACCATGATTATAATGCAAGTATGAAATTATTTTGTAACATGTGATATGTAAGGATAAGTATGAGTAACTAAGCCAAAGCACTTGAGACTTACTTTTTTTTTTTTTCATGGTGGGTGAGTTATGTTCAGCAAATATAATTGCTATATGAATTTCATGCAAACTTACTAAGCTATATGCTTACTTCTTTTGTTTATTTCTTCCTTGTAGTTTTGCTAAACTAGTTCAGGGATCATAAACGTCGAAGCTCGGATCACACTATCAATCATTATTTTGGTATAGCCAAGTTGTTTATATTAAGTATGGCATGTATAGGAATCATTTCATTTTGATTTAAGTCCTAAGAGGAGTCAAAGTGTTGGCTATTAAAGTTATTATTCTTTTTCTATATGGTTAAAGAGATTAGCCAATATTTACTAAGTTTATACATCAATGTTGATGAGTTATGTACTGTTATTCATGTTTTTCATGAAGTATTTGAATGTTTTGTTTGGTTATATGAATGATCTTAATTTCAGGGTGGCAATTGGCTTAGAAAATAGCCTTTAAGTGTCCACACAGGTGTGTGTCTAGGTCGTGTGTGACATACGGTCAACCTACCTGGGTGTGTTAAAAGGCCGTGTGTCCCCTGCAAGTTAGTGTTTTAAGTCAGTGTCGACCACGGGCTAGCCATACGGGCGTGTGCCTAGGTCGTGTGCTACTTAAGGGACTGCTAACGTCATAAACAGAATACCCCTAATTTTTCACACAGAAAAGAACACAGGCATGTCTAGGCCTTGTGAAGGACACGGGCTATTGACACGAGATGAATGTTATGACTAAGGAAAGAAAGTTTTTAAATCGAAACGAAATTTTATAGCCCGTTAATACATGTTTAAGCAAGGTCAAGCATAGTAATGCCTCGTATCCGGTCCAGGCGTCGAACATGGGTAAGGGGTGTTACAAATACAATGCAACGTACAATGGATGATATGCTATTATGCAATTTCAGTACATATATTCAGTTCAGATATTAACATGCTCAGTACAGATATCATTTAGTCAATTTCACACATTTAGGGGTCTAAGTAGCGCTTACTAACACTGCAGTAGGTTCACAGTCGACTTGGGCGACTCATGCAACCTTAAAAACATTTCGATAAAAATGGGCCCACATGCCCATGTAATCTGCCTGTGTGGGCCACTAGGCCCAAGTTGGCCTTGGCCATGTGATCCATCTTTAAAGTAACCCATGCTAGCTCAATACTCATATATGTTTTCACTATTTACTTATATGTTCATTCAAAGCTGTCTAATTGAATCATTATCACTAAATTATTTATATCTTGAGCTACAGAATTAAAAATTATGATCCGCTTGATGTTTTTGAAACTAGACTCATATACCTTTCTACCATAAAATTTTTAGCATTTATAGTTTATTAAATAACTACAGTAAAATCTTTAAATATACCCCTATTCTGCTGTTTGACAGCTTCATCCTTTCCTTACTAAAAATTATTTATCTCTTAGAAAGGAATTTAAATGATGTTTCCATTTGTTTCTCATGAAATTAGACTCATTAAATATTTAAACATCCCGTAATTATTTTTTTACAATTTTTGATGATTTTCCTAAGTCAGAACAGGGGAATCCGAAATCATTTTGACCTTGTCTCATAAATTTTATTATATCTCATGATTTACAATTCCATTGCTTACACTGTTTCTTCCATGAAAAACTAGACTCAATAACATTTAATTCCATATTTTATTCAACCCCTAACTCAATTTCCACTATTTTTGATGATTTTTCAAATTTAGACTACTGCTGCTGTCCAAAACTATTTTAGTGCAAAATGTTGATTTCCAATTTTATAGCATCCTTATTTCCTTTATCTACAATTTTTTGCATCATTTTCTCTTATGTCTCCTATTTCTCGACAACAAGGAATTTCGGCTTTTTGTCGAATCCCATTTTCCACGTTTCGGGTACACACCTAGCATCGCTTCGCTGTGCAAAGTAACTCGAGAATTCAAAAACCTATATTTGACCAATATATCCCATAATTAATCACTTGATTCGTCAATCAAACCAAATATCCCCAACATAAAACTCGAGAAACTAAACCAACGTAGATTCAAAAACTTACCACAACAAATCCGATAACTAGTCGTCTCCACACATTGTAATATCCGCTTAAAACCTTTGAACAGCACCTAAACGAGAGTAAAACGAACCCTTTATTAATTGCCTACTCGAAATACAATAACTAAGGGGAAAAATTCCACTTACCAAAATAGATGAAGTCAAAAGTTGCACCCAAAGAGATGACTCGCAAAAATACAGAAACGAAAAGAGAAGGGAAAGAGAAGAAACAAGATTCGATTAAAAGGGAACAAAAACCAAAAGTGAACAAGAAGGGAGAAAAAACGGCAGAGAAACAAAAGTCTAACGTCAAAAAATTTGTTGGGAAAAAAGAAAAACGAAAACCACCACGCCACATGCCTCAAATAAAAATTAGTTCCCCTGCTTGTGCAGGGACTTGAACACATGACCTCCTACACACTAACACTCCGCTTAACCACCAGACCAGCAAGCCCATTCTAACATATTTTTACCAACAATCAAATAAAAGCCTACTGAACATGAGTAAGGCCTAATTCATTCAAAATATCAAAATTTATCCAAGCGAAGGCTTGAACTTGGGACCTCCCAAACACTCCCAAAACACATAACCACTAAAGCTAATAGATATTTGTGTCATATTTTCACAATAACGAAATTAGAAATTTTGGGGCGTTACAATCAAATATCGGTTGAATATTTAACAAATCTAAAAAATTGTAATTAAACCAAAAGACATGTAAATACTAGAGAGCAAAGAAAAATTAAGAGCAATTCGATCTCACAAACTTATAGAATCAAACTTCGAATATTACTTCAATTAAAAAAAGAGGGTTTTGAAATCCATAAAATAAAAAAAATAACAAAATAAGTCTAGGAACAATTAGGTCTAAGCCTCTCAAATTTTAACTTAATTAGGTTTATTTATGGGGCAAAAATAATATAATGGAAAAAATACCAAAGTGTCATTAATTAAATAAAATAGAGTTTTTTTAGTCTTTTTTGCCTATTTTTGCGTCAAACTTCAAGGCCATTTTTTGATGTCTTCCTTACATTTTTAGGCTTCATCCATGAAATAACTTTAGATATATATTTTAATTCCCTTCAAATCGGTATATTGTGGGCCCAAAATGGGTATCTTTAGCTCAATTTACGGCCAAAATACTGAAACTATATTGTGTTGAAAGTCTAAACCACAAAAAGTTGTCAAAAATAAACTTTAATCCCCTTTTTCTGAAATTATTCCCTAAATAAATAATAAATAAAATATAATTGTAAAAAATATAATTAAAAAAATAAATAGCATAATTTAAGGTGAGAAATATTACTAATAAATAAAAAATTGTGCACTTATCAAATAACCCCACACTTGAACTATGTTTGTTCTTAAGCATGAAACTAGTGCAAATGAATATGCAACTTGAAAAATACTTAACTCAAATAGAATATTAAAAATATCATTATATACCAATGGGACAAGAAAATATACTTTCATGGATACAATCGAAATCCTATATGCTAAACAAAATGTAACAATAACAATAATTCATACAATTAGGAAAAATTAGGAACAATAGATCTTTGTGCTCGTGTGTAGTTGTCTTGCCTAACAATATGCAATGTATAAGAGATATTATAAAAATCAAGAGAATATTTTCAACTTCATCATGCTTTCTAAAGTCACTAGGTTTCCAAAATCCACAATTTCAATCAAGCATAAAGTATCGAATATCTTTTCCTTCAACTTCACCGCAAAAAAATATTTATTAGCATGAGATAGAAGAATAATTCAAGCAATAATACAATTAAGTTTTCTTTTTTTTTCTTGAATTTAGGACAACGCGAGTGTAAATGACAACCCAAGCACCTACCCCAAATTACTCGGTTAATCAAACCTAAACAATCTTCAGTTTTACTCATATCTACATAAGCAAAGTATACTAGAAAACATCGAACCTTTTGATGCAAAGGTAAATGACAACCAAGCACCTATCCCTGATTACTCAATCACTAGTTTTTTTTTTTTTTTTAAGCTCATAAAGTAGATAGCAGAGTAATCAATTCTCATGATTATTATCAAGATTACCCAATTAAGCACATTCATCAATATTCAATCCAATACTCATGCTTGAACATATCAAAATTTCATGTAGATCATTATTTGTAAGCATGTTTCAAAAAATATTATTCTCTCAAAAATTCTAAAATCGATTATAAAAAGCATATCACTGGAGAAGAGTGTTGAATTCTGATCATATGAAGTATAGTTCTAACAAAAATCATGACAACATAAATCAACGTTACAAATCCTATATAATGTCAACATTTAGGTTTCTAAAATATTCATTACGAAAAATTCAAAAATCTCAAAGGCATATAAAAATAATTGAACTTTTCATCAAGTTAAGATTTCATTCAAACAATATACATAATTTGAAAATTGATTAAAGAATAAATTAAATTAAAACAAAACATAAAAAAAATATCAAAAAGACTAACTAAAAAATCACGCAAACTAGATTGTCTCAACTCGACTCCCCTACTGTAACGCCCCGAATTTTTGGGCCTAGATGAATTGGGATTTGGGCTTTGGGCTTTGGGCTTTGGGCTTTGGGTCTCAAAAAAGTTTTAAGTGAGCGAGAAGATGACAATTGGCATGTGGGCTTTGAAGGTTAATGAATTTGGAGCGTCTAGGGGTGTTGGAGATGTCTTGGGATCAAGTAAGGGTATAGGCAAAATTTTGGTTTTAGCCCCAAGGGAACTGTGACTTTAGTTAGTAGGCCTTTTAAATAAATGAAGAAGAAAAATGACACAAAAGAGCTTGTGGTGTAGTGGCAAAGTGGCATCACTTTAGGAGCATAGAGGCGGCATTATTAGCAAGCAAGGGAGTCCAAGGTTCGAGTAGTGGCATGGTATTTTATTGGGGTATTTATTTTGCTGTCAGGATGACTAGAGTTTGTGTTGCAGTGAAAGTCTGATGGATGAGAGGTTTGAAATGGTCATGGAGAGATTGTAGGAGCTTATCTTGGAGGAAATTTAGGATGAGATTGAGGAGTTATCAGGGAGAAAAGTTAGGAGCTAAGAAGTGTGAAGAGTTGATGTCGTTTTGGGAAGTGGGAAGTGTTTAAATTCAGCTTAGAAGGGTATATGAGTGTCGTTTTTGGGTCATTTAGGGGGTATTACGAATTTTCATTGTGGCTTTCGACATTTGGAGAGTTTTGCAAATAGGTTACTCTTTCTTTCTTTACCAAATATCCTGAAGTTACCCTCACACAAGCACATTTAATCCTTTTCTTCTCTTCTTGTTACTTTTTCCAAACCCTCTAAAATCGAATAATTCCACCTTCCTTTGCCGAAATTATTTTTGTGCCGTCACTATTTCTTCAACCTAGCCGATTCTTGTGTAAGTACTTTACTCTTTCAATTGATCTTGCTAGAACCGACTTCTCCTCTCCCTCACTCTTTCTAAATCGATTTTAGTTGGGGATTGATATCGAATCTCCATTCTTCACATCTCTGCCAAGTTACTCTTTATGCGTTTTGGGATTTGGGTAAGTATTATTCACTTTTGGTTATTGAAGGTTGGCCGAATGGTCGTAAGCAATTTAAGGGTGACTTAAGATGGATATAAGTCACTTATGGTTCAATTTTTAATGATTAAGAATGATACAGATTAAGGAGATACGCGTGATTAGTGATCAAAGAAGGGCTATTAAGGCTTGGTGTTGCAGGTAAGGTTAAGGTGAGACTTCGGCTTTTGGTAAAGTATTTGATAAGTATATGTGATTAATCATTGAGTGACATTGTTTGTAAAATCGTGTCTAAGGAGATCGCAGTGCGTTTTCTTACCAGGTGTGAATATACACTATACATACATTAGATCGGCAAAAGTCGAAATGCCGAAAAGTTGAAAGTTTTGGCTACGGTAGTCTTGCGAGTGCACAAACACTCGTAAGGGAAAATCGATATGTTATCAGAGGCCCCATAAGCGATATCATGGACTTGGGCCGTGTTTTGGCCAATTGGGCCAGAATGGGTAAAATGGGCCCGATGGGTCGTAGGCTCAAAATAGGCGAATTTGATGATTTGGCAATAAGTGATGAACTAGTCATGCTGGTTACATGAATACGAATGTGATTGGGCCAGACAGGCCATATGAATTTGATTTGGGCCAAAAGGGCTATACGAATGTGATTTGGGCCTAATGGGCATACGAATGAGATCGGGCCTGGTGGGCCATATGAACGTACGTGAATTTGTTTGGGCTTTGTAAGGGGTCTTGGGCTTAGTATTTGGTAAATTGGTTAACCTTGCATAAAACGTAAATAATTAACTAATTGTGACAGTGGACAAGTCATAAGGTTAAAGTGCGGCAATGGGTATATACATGTCTAAGATTGGATCTAGGGAGAGCTTGGTACTTAAGCGGTCTTAATGACTCACCTCCTCTTCTCTGGAATCCTACCTGGTGCATAGTATCTGCTCACTTTAGCCAACGAGGACTTGAAAATGGGCCAAGGTAAGTAATGGACCCATAACAATAAGAAATGACCGAAATGCCTCTAAGGGCGAAAATGACTAAAATACCTTATGTGTTGAATGTAAGATTTATGGATGTTACATGTACATTTGCTGTATTCATATGATATTCTGTTTAGGATACATATGGGTAGGAATTATGGAACGTAGGAAGTATATGAGGATCGCATGGTTGCTTAACAACTGTGGATCTACTGATGGCTTTTTAAGCCTATTATATAATAAGCAGCTTTGCTGCAACGTTAGTTAGTGCCACAACCGGTGCTAACATTGGGAGTGTAGGGATGGCGTGGGTGATTTATTCCCCACAGGTAGTGCAGGGTTGGACAGAGACGAAGTGTACCGGATGGATTATTTAGGGAGGGTTTGCACAGCATTGCATGTATGATATTATTATGTTAATGTTATGATATGTATGCTACTTGTTTGACGAGGGTCGTACACACTGAGTTTTTTTCAAACTCACTCCCTCTTTATTTTCTCAGGTGATCCTCAGTAGGCGGTTCGACGGATGGAGGGACTCAGAGGTGGCCAACTAGCAAGACGATTAGACCGGTATTTTTAAATGTCTAAATTCTGGATTTTAAGTTATTTACTTGAAGTTATTTATTTTTTGGATTGTAATAAGGTTTTCCCTCTAGTTATTATTCCATTACTTCAACTATGCATTATAATTTTGAAACGGGACCTGAATTTATTTCTTTCAAGCATATTTCAAGTTTTTGAAAATAATTGTGTTTTAAGATCGAGCTTCCATTGTTAAAGGAAATTTTGACATAGTAACAAGTAGAATGGTTTTTGGCTACACCTCATTTTGAAAGCAAACTGGATTTTACTTAACCTTTCTTTAGAAGGGTTTTTAATGAAAACAAGATTTTCACAAAAACACTTCAATGTGACACGCCAGATTTGGGCCTAACTTCTAGGCCGGGTTTGGGGTGTTACACCTACAATTAAATCGAACATTGTCCTTAATATTCCAAAATTAAGAAAAGAATTAGGACACTTCCCTATTTATGCGCTCATAAAATATATTGAAGTAGACCTATCCTCTATTCCTTTCAGAGCATCAATGACTTGTTCAATCAAGTAGGGTGATACTAAGTGTAGTTCAAGAATTAATTTTGCAGTCGCATTTTATCTCTCTTGTTCATGTTTTCAACAAATAAGTCCAATGAAAACAAGAATTTAATGAGAAAAAAAAATTAAATAACAAGTTGAAATGGTCTTACCAAATTTCTGAAGTCGCTCCCTTGATCTATTGTTGAAACTTTTCTTTTATTACTCTTGGTTTCAAAGAAAACTAGAAAAATGACAAAACCGAGTAAAATAGCTTTGATGAGGTCAAATATATGGGTATAATATCAAATTTAAAAATTTAAAATACCAAAATACCCTTAAAACGTGAGTATGAGCTGTCCACTCCACCAAAAACATGTAAAAAATTTGAGTTGGGAGGGTCTCGTGTTAGAACCGTAAAACAAAATATGATATAAATTTAAAACTGTAAACCAGGATATATCATGTTAAATCATCAAGAATAAATCAAGAACAAAACTAGAAGTGGAAGCGTACCTGAATTCATCGATTTCTAGAAATCTACGGATCTTAGGGTTTTGATCTTCCAAATTAGCACACAAGTAATATAGAAAAGGTGGCTCTCTCTTTTCTAAAGATGGGATATTAGAAAAGTTATCTTATGTGTAATTTGGGGACCATAACCTTAATATATAACTTTGGCACATTAGCCCTAAATTCTAATCAACCCATATCAATTAGAAATTAGTTACTATAGTGTATACACATATTTGACCCATACTTTGTTTAATAATTAAAGCCCAATAAACCTTAACCAAATTAGATCACTTTTAATTTAGGCTAACCTATTATGATAGTAAATACTAATAACATGTAATTAATCATATTATATATGTGATGCCCATATTTTCCAACAATCTCCCACTTGGACCACATATATATACTCATTACCTTATAATTACATGTCATTATATAACTTTATGAGCTCAAAAATTTACTATCATATCCAAAAAAAATGTATTCCGAACAATCTTGTCCATTAATTATGTTAACATAGAACCAAGGCGACTTTCGTTACGTATATCGTAACTAAATCCATCCTTGATCAAGTAAATTAACATAACCAAATGACATCAATCAAATATGGATATGTAGCATGGAAATTACAAGCAATATTATCTAAACATGTCTATTTCCAATTGGTCCTTCTTAAACCTTAGTGAGGTTAAACCTTACCAAAATCAGAGTGTGAATAAACCAAATGAACTTTATTTCTGCATAAAATAAACTTAATATTCATAAACTGAAATAACTGAAAATGTGTCTATAACATGAAAGCATTTAAAAGTACAAACTCCCACTAAACCAAATAACCTTAAATGATATTGCACCCATATAAGCAGTGTGCTCTTATAAAACCTTAAGTGTAGTCCCATAGTAAGCGGGTCCGCAAGCATGAAGTTTGCCCTAATATACTTTATAGGCAACTAACCAGTTTGAATTTTTACTTCAACAACCAGGAACTTAAAGTCTATGTGTTTTGACTTTGATGTGCTCATGTTTCTATTGGAATAAAAGATTGCAATTTATTTTCACAATTTGTACCTTAGTGACAAAATCTTGTATCCCTATTCCATCAAAACCAGAGTCTGTATACCTGATGATCTCTAACTAATCAGACCTCCGATATGTGAGCATGTAATCTTTTTTTCTCTGAAAATAACTTATAACCTCTTAGATGCTATCCAATGGTCCAAACTGGGATTCTTTAAATATCTGCCTAACATCCCAATAGTGTATACAATATTCCAATGTATACAAACCTGAACATACATTAGACTTTCCACTGCTAAAATGTAAAAAATCTTATGCATTTCTGTAATCTCAAAATCATTCTTAGGGTATTGATTGAGACTATACTTATTATTGACAAGCAATATGTCATTAACATATAAAACCAAATATAGAACCTTACTCCTAGTAAACTTATGGTATATACAATTATCGACCAAATTCATCTCTAAACCGAATGAGATAATCATTTGGTAAAGTTTGCAATACTGTTGACGAGAAGTCTGCTTAAGCCTATAGATGAAGTTCTTTAATTTGCAAATCATGAACTTTGCATCATCAGACACAAAGTTTTCTAGTTACACCATATAAATGTATGATCAATGTTACCATTGAGAAACCATTAACTTAATATTCATCTAATGCAGCTTAAGGTCAAATATTTCACTAAAGCCATTATAATCGTTTCTCTAGTGGACCATTTTAATTACATTTGTTCTTGAGGTTGTTGAGTTTGTTTTTCTGGAACAATTACCTCATCTTGAATATGGAGTTGTTCAAAATTGCCTTGTTCAGGTTCTAGATTCACTTCTTAATCAATGATAGGAATGAGAACCTGAACATCGTCAAAAGTGATAGTAGGAACTGAGTTAGAATCTAATTCCTCCTCAAAAGCAATGTCTCTAACCTTATTTCTCACTTCAAACTCAACATCCTCAAAAACTGTTACAATTCTCGTCTCAAAAGTATTCCTAAATATGGGATTATAAAACTTATAGCCCCTAGATCGCTCAGAATTTCCTTGACCCTTATATTTTATAGACATCAAAGAAGTTAGAAGTGATGTCATCTCAACCTTATTGTTTTTTAGCAAAAGCTTCACAATTTTTCAAGGAAACCCTTGGCCTGAGTAATTATTGCAGATTTTGTACGCCTAAAGGCTTTTGGAATGTTGTACTTCATGATCACTAGACTCATGCAATTTGAACGATCACATATCTCAAAATCCCTTTTAGCATCAAGGGTGCTTTCCGCAGTGAGAGGTGCAGGTTGTTCTTCCCTTAGTGAAAGATTTATGTCCATACAACCAATCACTATAAGTAAGTGCATTTTCCATTCATTGAAACAGCAGAGTCGCCAAGCTGTCAAAACCATTTTTTTATTATTTTATAAAAACGATGATCGACTTCAAAAAAATGAAAACGGGAGTCGCCACCGATCTTTTTTGCTTTGGTGTGATCGGATCACCTTATAAAACAATATTTGTTTTTATTTAAAATATTGATTTTGGCCTACGAAATTCAAGAAAACAGGTTCGGGATTCGGTTACGTACGAGGAAGGGTTAGCACCCTCGTAAAGCCCAAAATTACATAATTGATAAACTCATGTCCTAATGTCGAAGATTTTAAAATTTTAAAACATGCTCCTTTTATTTGAAAGAAAGCCAAGACTCACTTATCTCAAAGAAATAAAATGCCACACTCAATGAGTTAGGATGCAACATTTCAAGACTTCGAAACTAAGCTTGCCTTTATTTGTAGAAAATTCTTACCTCGAGATGCAAAACATCATATCCAATAAGTTAGGATACAATATCTTGAATTCTCGAGAATAAGTTTTGATTTGAAGTTTATGGGTTTCAATCTCAAAAAGGACTACTTAATATCTTAAGTTCGACGAGAAAAATCGAAACCCAGTGAGTTAGGGTACAATTTTTCTCGAAGCCCCCAAATATTATGTATCACCGTATTTTTTCAAAATCTTTTGAATAAAATGCAACAATTTAGCAAAATGCATTTTTATTAAAAATGATTTGAGTAAAATATTGCATTAATACATTACAAAACATAAATACCAAATAGCAATTCACCATAATTACAAGTCATATTAACAATTAATACTAATATAGACAATTAAAGAAAGAATAATGTAAAATAACGAAAGATACAAATAATAAAATGACTATCCTAAAGCAAACATAAGAATAATAAATAAATAAAAGAACATGAATAACAAATAAAAGATATATAGTAACAATAATAATTCAAAAGATATATACAAAAAAATAAAAAATAATAATAAATGAATACGAGACTTTTAGAGATCAAATATAAAAGTAAAATATAAGATAAGTGATATACGCAAAACAATAAAGGGATATTATAAAAAAAATTTAAAAAAATAAAAAATATGGCAAAATCTAAAATAGTTAATATATACATAATAAAATAAATATATATGTTTTAAATGAATAATAAAAAAAAATTGAATATAAAAAAAATGGGCATAGGCTAACTTAAAATAAGTATATAATATACTACTTAATATATATGAAAAAGATAATACACGTTTAAAATAAATAATATGTGAAAATTTTATTATTAATGATAAAACAATTAACATACAATAAAAATGATGTAGAATTTAAAAAAGGAAATGATTTAATTTATAAAACTAAAATAATTAAAAATAAAGTAAAAAAATAAAAAAAAAAGTCAAGGAAATATGGCTGAATCGAAATAAAAATAAAATATGAAGTAAAATGTAAAAAGGGCCTGATTGAAACGCACGCCATATTATAGGGACTTATTAGGCAATTACGCCTTATCTCCTAAGCCTTTTGATAACCCGAGGATTAGATTGAAACAGAATAAAATTTTAGGAGCTATTTTGAAAATAAGAAAAAAAAACCTTAAATCAGACGAAATTAATAAAAAGAAATTGCGGAAGGACCAAAGAGGCAAATTTCTCTTTTTATAAAAACATGCGGATCCTAGAGTAAGGGTTGGGTCAGTTTTCGGGTTGAGACCAAAAGGCGCCATTTTGGTGCTTATTGTCTTAAGCAAAAACGGCGTTGTTTTTATGTTGCTATATAAATCACTTTTTATACAAAAAAATTCATTTGAACTTTGTTTTCTAAAAAAAGAAACTTTTAAAATTTCCTTCAAAAAAAGAAAAAACCTCTGCCCTCTGAGCTCTGGTCGAGCTCCGATCATTGGGTTCTCATATCCACCATTTTTGCCGCCGTATACGGCAGTCGAAATCCCCAAAAGGGTTTATTTCCCTCTTTTAAGGCTTCCTAAAGCCAAATCAGGGGTTAAAATCCCCTTTTTATAACCCTAAATAGAAAATAAAGAGGGAAAACGCTCGATTTTTTCCTCTCTTTTTGTCGAGAGAAGTAAAAAAAAATATGTATTTTGCTATATGTCAAAATAAAACTACAGTATACCTTTTCTTTGATTTAATCTCTGCTTCTTTTATTTCTCCTCGTGTCCAATAAACATGGTTTACAACTCTTTTTATAGCCAAAAGGCATAAATGGAAAATTTAATATCTTGATTTTGCTATTGTGTTCTTTCCTTCTTTTGCAGGTTAACGGTGAGAAACATGGCGGCGATAAGGCACGCTAATGGTGGCGCGATGTCCGGTGGTGATGGCTAGCACAGCAGGCAGCGGCGCGAGGAAGAAACCTTAGGGTTCGGGTTTTCCAATTTCTGAAACAAAAATTGGGCCATTGGGCCATTTGGGTTTCGGGCCACCAGGCCTGTGTTGGGCTTGGGTATTTTAGTGTTTCGTAGCTAGGCTGGTATGTATTGGGTTTTATGTTTGGGTTTGGGTTTTGAGCCCGTTTATTGTAAAATAAAAAAAAACTGATAGACTTTTATTTTTTGGTTTTTTATTATTGATATGGGTCCGGGCAAATTGGGCCAATTACAGCTGCCCCTCTTTGCTCATTGTCGTGTAACAAAAATAGAGCAAAGACTATAAAAGGACCAATTTTGTCCTGTCTTGCCGAGTCTTGACTTCTTGGTCCTCGTCTTCTTCAAGTAGTCTCTAACCCAACTGCAACTTCAAGGAGATTGAATCTATAGCTTTAATCTCATTGTACTGCAACTTCAGGGAGATAATACTTGCTCTTGTAGATTTAATCCATCCTACTGTAACTTCAAGAAAGTGAGACTAGTATCTTTGATCTTGCCTCACTGCAATATTAAGGAAGACAAGATCTTCTATCTTCAGCCTGCTCCACTGCAAACTCAAGGGTGCCAGACCGGTATCTTCGATCTGCTTCGCTGCAAACTCAGGAAGACAAGATCTGCTATCTTCAGTCTGCTCTGCTGTAAACTCAGGGATGTCAGACTGATGTATTCGATTTGCTTCACTGCAACTTCAAGAAGACAAGATCTGCAATTTTTAGTCTGTTCTGCTTGGACAACTGGTGTCTTTGATCTGCTTCACTATAACCTCAAGAAGACAAAATCTGCTATCTTCAATCTGCTCCACTGCAAACTCAAGGATGCCAGGCTAATGTTTTTGATCCACTTCACTGCAAATTTAGGAAGACAAGATCTGCTATCTTTAGTCTGCTCCGCTGCAAACTCAGGGATGCTAGACTAGTATATTCGATCTGCTTCACTGCAATTTTAGGAAGACAAGATCTGCTATCTTCAATCTGCTCCACTGCAAACTCAGGGATGCCAGGCTGATGTTTTCGATCCGCTTCACTGCAAACTCAGGAAGACAAGATCTGCTATCTTTAGTCTACTCCGCTGCAAACTCAAAGATGCCAGACTAGTATCTTCGATCTGCTTCACTGCAATTTCAGGTAGACAAGATCTGCTATCTTCAACTTGCTCCACTGCAAACTCAGGGATGTTAGGCTGATGTTTTTGATCCGCTTCACTGCAAACTCAGGAAGACAAGATCTGTTGTCTTCAGTCTGCTCCGCTGCAACTTCAGGGAGGTAAGGCTAAAAGTGTCAATCTACCTCACTACATTGTCCTATATAGGACATGTTCTGTAAAATAGGTATATGCTTATGCCGAATGAGTAGGATGCCCTGATCGATATGAGTCAAATGCTCCTAATTAGACGTGCTATGATATGAATGCAGAAATGTTATGAGCATGATTCCTACTCAAGGTATCATCACTCATTTGTTCTTTATCCTCGTTCCTCTCAAAGTATCGATCATATTCTACTCAAATAATTTGCCTCATGATAGTTTCAGAGTCCACTATGTTTGATCCTTGGGGACACAAGGCTGCTATCGCCTTCAAACCATTCCACCACGATTTATAGGAATCGAAACTTTTTCAGTCCGTCCCTACTTCAATTTAAGGATACAGGATTTATTTCAACTCTAATTCATTCCACCACAATTCAGGTGTTTTAAATTTTTCCCCATCAATTTGGTTTGTCACATCATTCCCCGAATGTTATGACCCGATGAAAATGACATCGTTTATTTTTGTCACATCAACTCGTTATTTTGTCCAATTACCATTTGGATAGAGAATTTAAAGAAATAATCTCTATCTAGACTCTTCTTTCTCAAATATTTCCAATTCTTACACATGGAGATTCTAAACAATTGTCCTGTTTCAGTTTCTTGTATTATCTAGAAATTTCCAAAGTAATATGTAGAACTTCTTCTGTGAAAATATTATTAGTTCATCAATCATTATTTCAAAGCAACATGCTTATGAATAACAAATAAATTGATCTTGAGGATAGTTCAAACTGAATAAATTATCAATAAAAAGGAAATTAACTGGGAAGACATCTTTGAGAAGAAAAAGAATCCTAAGATAGTAAATTGATATGAATATGACAAAGACCAGATGCCCTAGATACCGCAGATTGGGCTTCTATATACAAACTCCATGAAGACTACTTTGAGCTTAACACGCATTTAGAAGATCCAAAGTACTTTGTTGATGCCTCGATACATGACATACTTCATTTCTTATTGATTCAGGTATAGTAAGATCACTGGATGCCCTTCAAATTTTGAGCCGCCCTTTTTAGGTATTCAACTCAAAACCCTTTTGGTCACAAGACGCCCTTTACGGGTTTTCGCCTAGGCCTCTCTTTTTTTTTTTTTTTTTTGAAGTCTCAAAGCGCCCTTTGTGGGTTTTCACCTTGGCCTCTTCTCCTTTTTTAAGCAAAATATTTTTTGACTGAATCCAAGTTCACAGGATTGGGTAAGCTTTTCCCATCCATTTCGGTCAAAATCAGTGCACCTCCAGAGAAAGCCTTCTTCACCACATATGGTCCTTCCCAATTTGGCATCCATTTTCCTTTGAAATTCCTTTGTATAGAAAGGATCTTTTTTAGTGCAAGGTCCCCCTCGTGAAATTCTCTTGGACGGACTTTTTTATTATAGGCTCGAAACATTCGTTTTTGGTACATCTGACCGTGACGAATAGCCCTTAGCCTCTTTTCCTCAATCAAGTTCAACTGATCATATCGAGACTAGATCCACTCCGCTTCATCCAGCTTTATCTCTGAAAAAACTCAAAGAGAAGGTATCTCTACTTCAATAGGTAGGACTACCTCCATCCCATAAACCAATAAGAAAAGAGTTGCCCCAGTAGAAGTTCTGACGGACGATCGATAAGCATAAAGTGCAAATGGTAACTTCTCATGCCAATCCTTATAAGTCTCAGTTATTTTCCCTACTATCTTCTTGATGTTTTTATTGGCCGCTTCCACTGCCCTATTCATTTTTGGGTGATACGGAGATGAGTTGTGGTGTTTGATCTTGAATTGACTGCAGACTTCTGCTATCGTGCTGTTGTTCAAGCTCAGTGTATTATCTGATATGATTCTCTCGGGCATTCCATATCGACATAAGATTTCCTTCTTCAAGAACCGGCTAACTGCTGACTTAGTAAAGCTAGCATATGAAGCAGCCTCCACCCATTTCGTGAAGTAGTCAATAACCACAAAGATGAATCGATGCCCATTTGAAGCTTTCGATGAGATCGACCCAATGACATCCATGCCCCACATGAAAAAATGCCATGGAGAAGCCATAACATGCAAAGGTGAAGGCGGTACGTGAATTTTATCTTCGTAAATCTGGCATTTATAACATTTTTTGGCATAGTTGATACAATCTCCTTCATGATGGACCAATAGTATCTGAATCTCATTATTTGTCTAGCCATTTTGAATCCATTACCATGTTTTCCACAAACGCCCTCATGAACTTCTTCCAAAATTTTCCTAGCTTCAACAGTGTCAACACATCTCAATAGTACTTGATCTTTCCTTTTTTTGTACAAGATATCTTCATCTAAAACATAATCAAAGGCTAATCTTCTTAACATCCTTTTGTTATTCTCAGTTGCATGCTCCGGGTACTCACAATTTCTTACGTATCGCAATACATCATGATACCAAGGGTGGTCATCTTTTTCCTCCTCTTCCATGTTATAATAATGAGCTGCGATTTCAAAAATACTCATCTGAATAGGTCTTATATACTCTGGTTTGTTTACTTTAACCATGAAAGCTAGAGTTACCAAAGTATCTACCATCTAGTTTTCATCACGTGGGAGATAATTAAAAGTAATGTCATCAAACTCCTCAATCAATCCCAAAATTATTTTTCGGTAATTGAACAATTTGGGGTCTCTCGTCTCCCATTCACCTTTAAGCTGGTAAATCACTAATGCTAAATCTCTATATACTTTTAGCACTCTGATTTTACGCTCTATAGCTGCTCGAATCCTCATGATGCATGCTTCATACTCTGCCATATTGTTTGTGCAATCAAAATCCAATTTGCATGTAAATAGATAATGATCTCCACTTGGAGATACCAAGACTGCCCCAATTTCATTTCCTACAGCATTTGATGCTCCATCAAAGTTTAGCTTTCACGAATGCTCTTCATTAGTTGCCACATACATTAGCTCTTCATTGGGAAAATCAAAGCTCAAAGGTTCATAATCTTCTAAGGCCCTGCTAGCCAAAAATTTTCCTATTGCGCTCCCTTTTATAGCCTTTCGGTTCACATAGACTATATCAAATTCCGAAAGCAAAATCTGCCATCTTTCCATTCTTCCATTCGAAGAAGTTGACTCTATCATATACTTTAATGGGTCAAGTTTCGAAATTAACCAGGTCATATGATATAGCATATATTGCCTCAATCTCCGAGTTGTCCAACTCAAGGCACAACACAATTTCTCAATTGACGAATATCTCATTTCACATTCAGTGAACTTTTTACTAAGATAGTATATCGCCTTTTCTTTTCTTCCTGACTCATCATGTTGACCAAGCACATATCCCATGGAGTTATTGAACACTGTCAAATACAGTATTAGTGGTCTATCTAGATTAAGCGGAGATAGTACTGGGGGCATTTGACAGATATTGTTTTATTTTGTCAAAAGCTTTCTAGCACTCATCGTTCCATACGCCTTGGTTGTATTTCTTAAGAAGACGAAATATGGGATCACATTTCTCAGTTAATTGTGAAATAAACCGAGTAATGTAATTTAATCTTCCATGAAAACCTCGGACATCTTTTTATGTGCGTGGTGGAGGCAATTCTTGTATAGCTTTGACATTATCTAAGTCCACCTCGATTCCTCTCTCACTGACTACGAGGCCCAGTAATTTCCCTAACCGAGCTCCAAAAGTACACTTTGCCAGGTTAAGCTTTAATTGAAATTTTCTCAATATCAAAAACAACTTCTTCAAAACTTTAATGTGTTCCTTTTCTGTTCGAGATTTGGCGATCATGTCATCAACATATACTTCAATCTCTTTGTTCATAATGTCATGGAATAAGGTTACCATAACCCTTTCATATGTTGCTCCTGCATTCTTTAGCCCGAATGGCATCACCTTATAACAAAAGGTACCCCACAATGTTATGAAAGTAGTTTTCTCTATAACCTCAGGGTGCATCTTGATCTAATTGTATCCCGAAAAACCATCCATGAAAGAAAATAGTGAGTATCCCGCTGTATTATCCACCAACGTGTCAATATGAGGCAAAGGGAAATTGTCCTTTGGGTTGGCTTTATTTAAGTCCCTGTAGTCTACAACATTCGAACCTTTCCATCCTTCTTAGGGACAGGAACAATATTGGCAACCCACTCTAAGTATTTGACCACTTGTAGAAAACCAGCATCAAACTGTTTCTCGACTTCCTCTTTTATTTTTAACACCACATCAGGCCTCATCCTTCGTAGCTTTTGTTGAACTAGCTCACATTCTTCTCTTATTGGAAGGCGATGCACTACAATATCGGTACTTAGCCCAGGCATATCTTGGTATGACCATGCAAAGATGTCTTTGAACTCTCGCAGTAACTCAACGAGGTCTTGCTTTGTCTCTTCAGCTATGTGAATTCCTATTTTCACTATTTTCCCTTCCTCTAACATTACGTTCTCCACCACCTCTTTATGGGGTAAAATTTGTTTCTCCTCTTGCTCTATCATCCTTAACAAATTCAGAGGCAGGTCACAATCTATGTCATCTTCAAAATCCTAAGATTCCTCTAAACGCACGTCTCGCTCAAAAGAGAACTCTGAATCTGTAATATCGTTTCTCATGTCATTGATATCTAGGGACCTGTGGCAGGCACAAAGGAATGTAGAAATGAATTCAAGAACAACTATTCACATGATATGAATGAGAATAACAAAAATTTTGGAATGAAATTAGAAGATCAAAAGAATATGAAAAATGAAAGAATATTTGCTCGAATTGATCATTAAAGATGTATTTTATTGAAACAAAAGATTTCTGAACATGAGCCTATTTCATAAAAAAAATCTTATTGCTCTTAGACTTTAAAGCAACAAGTGTGTTCTGAACATTACTCTGTGCAATCTCTAAACACTATAGGAAGTTCTTTTGTAGTTCAGTTGTTCAAAACACTTTCAAGTTCGTAAGGATGAATGCCCAACAAATTTTTTCGTTTAGTTCCTTCCTCATGTATGGCATTGATACGGAGGTCTTCGTTTCTCAACAATCATGTCTCAGAGTGAATTATCCCTCCTGATATGAAAGTCTGGGGTATGTGAGGGAATGTCATTAATTACCATTTGACTTCTTTCCCACTCAACCGTACTCTCCTTCTCTCCTACTTTTTTTCCATCTCTTTCTTCCTTTGTCTAGCATCTGGCCTAAAACCCAAGCCAAAAGATCTTTTTTCTCTTTCAGCATCGGAACTTGAATCCCTCCTTGGAGATGTCTACCCAATCCTTTTCCCGGTAAAGCTCCTTTCCCCACCATCATTTGCAAGCCCATTCTCGTGGTCTTGGATATCCTAGGCACCGGAAACCCATTCCCTTCCAAAATGAATGTTGCGTTCACGAATTCTAAAGATCGAAAGGAACACTCAGTGGCCTCCTCATTTGCCTCTAAATATGGCGTGTCATTGGTAACAGTTGCTATGATGTCCTCTTCCGCATTTATAGTAACTAGCTGACCTTCTGTTACTAGTTTCAATTTTTAGCACAGTGATAGGGCACTGCCCCTGTCGAATGAATCCAGGGTCTTCCCAACAAGAAATTGTAGGAGGGCTTGATATCCATCACCAAAAAATCCACTTTATATGTGTTTGGCCCAATCAACAACGGTATGTCAATCCTTCCAATCACTCTTCTTTCAGTGTCATCGAATGCTCTCACTATGTTCTAGCATGTCTTTACGTGGGAACTGTCTATAGGTAATCTATTCAGCTTAGACAATGGTAAGACATTCAAAGCTGATCCATTATCGATTAACACACTTGACAGAGTATATCCCTTGCAACGAGTAGTGATGTGCAAAGCCTTAGTTGATCCTATGCCCCCAGGTGGAATTTCATCATCACTGAAATAAATAAAGTTTTCGGCACTTATATTACTAACCAGACGGTCAAGTTTATTGATAGATATATCTTTAGTAACATAGGTCTCATTCAACACTTTCATTAATGCCTCGCGATGTACTTTTGAGCTTAAAAGCAATGCTAGCAATGATATGCGAGCCGATTGTTTGTGCAATTGCTCTACCACACTGTATTCACTGTGCTTCAAGAATTTCAAAAATTTTTTAGCCTCTTCTTCCTTTACTGGTTCATTGATAAGTGCCTCAGGTCCTTTCTCTCGTTCAACTGCCAAGGTCTTTGATTTCACTGGTTCTGTTCTGACGTTTACTGAGTCGTAACGCCTTCCATTACGTGTGTAAGATCCTTCATTTTCTTTCTCCTTGGAATCGCTAGCTAGGATTTCCCCTCCTGGCATTGTCACATTACAGTCGTAATTCCAAGGTACCATTTTGTTATCCTTATAAGGAAAGGAAACGGGTTTCTGGATTATGACCTTTGGAGCCATTTGTGTTCCTCCATCTGTGTTTCTTGGTCGGGTGATGATGATCCTCAGATAATTGACTTTTTGGTTTGTCAATTCTCCTTCTGTCATGCATATACTTCCTCCCCCTGAGCCTCCTTCATAAAATTCTAATTCCTTATTGTCCATAAGGCTTTGCACAGGACCCTGAACTCAACACATTCCTGGATTTCGTGCCCTTCTGTTTTGTGTAACTTACAATAGTCCCTTACTCCTTCGTATCCTTCCACAGAATTTGATTCTATCAATCCTCTTCCTACCATTTCTCTCCAGACAATTCTCAATGGGGTTTTTACCTCCGCAATATCCTCCCTGATCCTTCTCACAATATCTTTTTCAATCGCATTTACCCCCTTATCTCCATGGTTAGGTAACGGATTTTCTCCACTTGGTGTATCATCAAATTTTACAATCCCATCTTAATAAGTCTCTCGACTACCTTTTTAAAAACAGTGCAGTTTTCTATTGAATGCCCCAGTATTCCGCATGATAGTCACATTGAGCGTTTGAATCATACCATTTGGGATATAGGGGCTGTAACGGTTTTAGATAAAATGGGGACACCACGTGTGCATCAAATAAACTTTGATACTACTCCCTATACATCATTGGAATTGGCGTAAACTGGAGCTTTTCAGAGTTTTACTTTGTACCTGATTCCTGCCTTACCGAACCTTGTTGCCAAGCAGTGATTACTTTTGGTTGGCTAACAGTGATTTCCTTCGAGTACCCTTTGTGATATGTACTCGTATTATTTACCTCATTCTCCTTTTTCCTTAGAGCTGACCTTCTGGTGTTCTCCCCTACTTTTATCCTACCACTCCTTATGGCATTCTCAATCATTTCTCCCGCCATTACTATTCCGCAAAGCTCTTTGTAGTACTTCCTATCATGTGAGTAATGAATGGGGCTTTTAAAGTATTGATAAAAAGCATTATAGTTTCTTTTTCTAGGAGCGGCGGCTGAACTTGTATGGCAACTTCCCTCCATCTTTGCGCATACAGCCTGAAGCTTTCATTTGTCTTCTTCTCCATATTCTGCAAGGTAATTCTATCAGGATTCATGTCTGTTACGTGACTATACTATCTCATAAATGCTTGCGCTAGGTCCTTCCACGAACTGATCTTAGCACGGCTTAATTGATTATACCATTTGGATGCTGACCCCACCAAACTGTCTGGGAAACAATGAATCAGCAGTTGGTCATTGTTAACATAACCAGTCATCTGCCTGCAGAACATAGTGATGTGAGCCTCGGGATAACTAGTCTCATTATACTTCTCAAATTCTGGCATCTTGAACTTATGGGAAAGTATCAAGTCTAGGACCAAACTCAAATCCTTAGCATCAATTCCACCATGTTTATCAGTATTTTCCATCGCCTTGAATTTTTCTTCCAACCACCTACATCGGTCTTCAAACTACTTTGGAAGTTCTATTCTTGCCCCTTCCCTTTCTGCCACATCCAAATCAAGAATAACGGGATTGGTTACATTATCTCTAGGGTTAGAGCCTGAGCCAACGTAGAAGTTCATTGAATTTAAAGCACCAGCCTGAACCTGCTGAGGCCTAATCATGATAGATACCCTTTACGGGTATACCTCTGGTTGTGTTTGTGCACGGATAGGAGTAAAACCCGGAGGATAGTCCTTACTTTCTTCCCCAGCATTGGTCATAGGACCTTTTCCTTTGTCCGTCACCCTAGTCAGCAATTGAGCCATTTCAGTCATTATGTTTCTTTGGGATTCCATCATTTGATCCCTCATGTCTTGCTAGATCTTGACCAGTTGCTCTCGCATCTGATTCTACATTTCTCTTTGTAGTTGTTCGAGTCTTTCTAACCTTTGATCCATATTTCTTGTTTTAGCTTGAGTACCGTATTGATGCCTAGTTTCCAGATTAATCCTTTCTCACTTTCTCTCTCTCTGTAAAAATTTCAACTAATTAGGACCCTTCTATGGCTTTAAATGCATATGATGTGATGTAATGCAAATGCATGAATAAAAAAAGGCATCGATTTAGATTCAATTTCATTTTGAAAACTTTATTAGAAAATAAAATCCTTTATATAAAACGGACTACAGATATACTTTCGCCCTAATGCCCAAAGTCTTAACTTTCCTAAACAACAAGGCTAGCTCTTGACCACGATCTAACTGTAGCTCATATTTCATTCTCAACGTATCAGCCTATACTGCCAAAGTCTGTAAATGATTAGCTACCTCTCGAATCTGAACTATGGCTTCACCTATGAGATAATCCCTATTTCTAACTTGATCGTGAGAATGGTAGAGCTCCTCTTTCGAATGCCTTTCTCTTGTTTCGAGAAGCTCGATCCAGAGTTCACAATTTTGTAATGCCGATTCTAATTTTTCGATCTTGCCCTTCATTTCCTCAATCTTGTTCAGACTTGACTTTAGCTCGATTGTAGAATTATGGCTTCAATGGCGATGAAGAGACCGTCCCAGTTCAGCCACTCTAGTCTTTAATCCATATTTCTCCTTCTGGCTTTCTGCCAAACTCCTTTCTAGGGCCTCGTTTCGCACCTGCATTTCTTGGAACTTCCTCTCCCAATGGTTAGCTTTGGCCTTTTCCTCTTGAATCTCCTGTTGCCACTGTTCTGAAGTTTTTCCCAATCTAGCATTTTTCATTGATAGACGTAGCTTCTTATATTATGTCTTTAGACTATCCAGATCTTCCTCGACCCTTTTCTTCCCTTTTCTTAATTTTTGGCCTCTAATTTCTGAACATCCACATCTAGTCTCAGGTACATTTTTTCTTCTTACAACTTCTCTACCCTCTTTCCGAGCTCTGAACTCCTCCTTTCGAAATCTTGTTTTATAATCTCTAATTCTGATGGGACCACTTGCAAGTATTCCTCTCTTGATCGGGCGACTTCTGGATTCAGCTCAGGGATGTTATCATTAATCCTTCTAATCCTCCGTCTGCTGTATTCTACGGTTGTCATTGGGCCTACAGATAATCTCTTCGTCCTACGAGTCTGATTCCAAGCGCTAGAAATCACCTTAACCCTCTTCTTATAGTTATCCCCTCTGTATGAGAACTCACATTGAGCGAACCCATATGTTGCTGGTACAAACTGTCTTGATCCATATTGCCTTAGTACGAGCAAAGGGGCATACCCAACGGCTCTCCAAATTCCAAGTAAAGGAACCTAGTCAAAACTCCCACACCGATAAAGAATTTCATCGGGAATCATCCAAGGAGCCCTCCACTCGATGTCTTCCTCTTGAAGGTTTTGAAGGAGCACCATCCAGTTTTTCTCAGACACGTCTTCTCTCCTTGGTGTAGCCACTATCTCTTTTAATGGAGAATAATTCTCAGAGAAAACCCGATAAGAAACTTTCTCCACCTTCTAGAAATGACTGTGGAACCAAGTTAATAACAACTGCACGCATCTAATGAACCTACCCTCACCTGCTCTGCGACATGCATTCAAAGATCTGAATGTCTCGGCTAAGATCGCAGGTACAGGCTTGACCCTTCTATCAAGTCTATCGAATAAATCAGTGACTACTTCATCTACATGTCTTAGAGCTTTAGGGAAAATTACCAAACCATAAATACACAAGGCAAAGACGTCAATCTTCTTCTTTACATCTGGATGTGCTAAGATCAGGTCCCTCAAACTCACCTAAGGAATGCATTTACCCTCACCTTTCTTCTGAATTTTGGCTGCAACCCACTGTTCACTCATCCCCGTGATATTCATTAACTTCTTCACAAAAGTTGGGACATTAGCGGCCCTAGAATAAGCTTTGTCGACTTGGACCCTTGGACAGCGAAGCAAGGTTGTATATTCCTCTACCCTGGGTACTAAATCTACTTTCCCGAAAGTGAAACAACTATAGGTAGGGTTCCAAAACTGAGTCATAGCCCAAAATAGATGCTTTTCTATCTTGATGTCGAGCAAGTAGGGTAGATCGTCATAATTACGATAGAACAGCTGCTTAGCCTCATCATCCCACTAGGTCCATATTTTTTTTCAACTCTTGGAACTCATTTTGCGTGATAATAATACGAGTTAAATCCCATAGTTCCGACACATACCCCTCAGCTAAGCTATTCCCTTTCTCTAATTGCGTTTGCTCTGACCACATGCGGACGGCTGCATTGTCTTCCACTTTATCAGGAAATTCATTCTCCATAACCAGCTTTCTAACTTAGAAACTGACCGTGAATCGATACCTCTTAAAATATGAAATGACATGCACCAAAATAAAGCACAACAAGTTAGTACCATGAAATAAAACATAAAGCAAATAAAATAAACAACACCTATCTGGGTGACCACTAAGGTTTGGCATAGTTCCACCTAGGGTAGGCTCCTAGGTCTCTCTATATGCGATTTAGTTCTACAGAAAAGGTACTTGAACCAGCAGATTCCTCAATCTTCACTCATTATAGGCTTATACATATCGAGTTCAGTTCAGGGGAATACATTGCCCTATGGCCATACAGAAGTCAAAACCTTACGAAGACATAGGTACAGATGTATGCCGGACACAATCCTCTAGCCCATGCGGAGGTGAAAACCTCACGAAGGCATAGTTTCTCACTCCCACTTAAAGGTGCGACCACAACGGTCATGCAATGCAATGTGTGCAAGAAAATAACAATCATATGCAATGACACAAACAAATGCAACAACAGGATCGTAATTTTTCAAATCAAATTTTCAAATCAATTTTTCAAATTTCTGACAAAGGACAGAAAATAATTAATTTTACGGCTTGACTCTGTAATTGTATCCCCAATGAAGTCGCCAAGCTGTCGAAACCATTTTTTTATTTTTTTTAAAAAACGATGATCGACTTCAAAAAAATGAAAACGGGAGTCGCCACCAATCATTTTTTGCTTTGGTGTGATTGGATCACCTTATAAAACAATATTTGTTTTTATTTAAAATATTGAGTTTGGCCTACGAAATTCAAGAAAACAGGTTCGGGAGTCGGTTACATACGAGGAAGGGTTAGCACCCTCGTAACGCCCAAAATTGGTACCTAATTGATAAACTCATGTCCTAATGTCAAAGATTTTGAAAATTTAAAATATGATCCTTTTATTTAAAAGAAAGCCAAGACTCACTTATCTCAAAGAAATAAAATGCCACACCCAATGAGTTAGGATGCAACATTTCAAGACTTCGAAACTAAGCTTGCCTTTATTTGTAGAAAATCCTTACCTCGAGATACAAAACATCATATCCAATAAGTTAGGATACAATATCTTGAATTCCCGAGAATAAGTTTTGATTTGAAGTTTATGGGTTTCAATTTCAAAAAGGACTACTTAATATCTTAAGTCTGACGAGAAAAATCGAAACCTAATGAGTTAGGGTACAATTTTTCTTGAAGCCCCCAAATATTATGTATCTCCGTATTTTTTTTAAATCTTTTGAATAAAATGCGACAATTTAGCAAAATGCATTTTTATTCAAAATGATTTGAGTAAAATATTGTATTAATACATTACAAAACATAAATACCAAATAGCAATTCACCATAATTACAAGTCATATTAACAATTAATATTAATATAGACAATTAAAGAAAGAATAATGTAAAATAACGAATGATACAAATAATAAAATGACTACTAAAGCAAACATAAGAATAATAAATAAATAAAAGAACATGAATAACAAATAAAAGATATATAGTAACAATAATAATTCAAAAGATATATACAAAAAAATAAAAATAAAAAAACAATAAATGATTACGAGACTTTTACATACGAGATCAAATATAAAAGTAAAATATAAGATAAGTGATATACACAAAACAATAAAGGGATATTATAAAAAAATTCTTTTAAAAAATAAAAAATATGGCGAAATCTAAAATAGTTAATATATACATAATAAATATATTATCTAAAATAGATAAGTGATATACGCAAAACACGCGGATCCTAGAGTAAGGGCCAGGTCGATTTTCAGGTTGAGACCAAACGGCGTCGTTTTGGTGCTTATTGTCTTAAGCAAAAACGGCGTCGTTTTTATGTTGCTATATAAATCACTTTTTATACAAAAAATTTTATTTGAACTTTGTTTTCTAAAGAAAAAACTTTTAAAATTTCCTTCAAAAAAAGAAAAAACCTCTACCCTCTGAGCTCCGGTAGAGCTCCGATGATTGGGTTGCCATCTCCGCCATTTTCGCCGCCGTATACAGCGGTCGAAATTCCCAAAATGGGTTATTTCACTCCTTTAAGGCTTCCAAAAGCCAAATCAGGGGTTAAAATCCCCTTTTTATATCCCTAAACAGAAAATAAAGAGGGAAAATGCTCGGTTTCTTCCTCTCTTTTCATCGAGAGAAGTAAAAAAAATATGTATTTTGCTATATGCGAAAATAAAACTACAGTATACCTTTTCTTTAATTTAATATCGGTTTCTTTTATTTTTCCTTGTGTCCAAAAAACATGGTTTACAACTCTTTTTATAGCCGAAAGGCATAAATGGAAAATGTAATATATTGATTTTGCTATTGTATTCTTTCCTTCTTTTGCAGGTCAACGGCAAGAAACATGGCGACAATAAGGCACGCTAACGGTGGCGCGATGTCCGGTGGTGATGGCTAGCACAGCAGGCAGCAGCGCAAGGAAGGAACCCTAGGGTTCGGGGTTTCCAATTTCTGAAACAAAATTTGGGCCATTGGGCCATTTTGGGTTTTGGGCCACCAGGCCTGTGTTGGGCTTGGGTATTTTAGTATTTTGTAACTAGGCTGGTATGTATTGGGTTTTATGTTTGGGTTTGGGTTTTGAGCCCGTTTATTGTAAAATAAAATAAAAACTGATAGACTTTTATTTTTTGGTTTTTTTATTATTGATATGGGTCCGGGCAAATTGGGCCAATTACACTCCTTATGTAGCACTGATTGCGGCACTAACCAATGTTGCAGCAGAGCTGCCAATCACATAATCGCTTAAAGCCATCGGTGGATCCACAGTCGTCAAGCGACCACGTGACCCTAACAAATCATACACTTTCTCCAAATCAATAATCCCATCCCCCATGCAGCATAATATCACATGATGCAGACATACTATAAATAGCATACAATAACAATCATATTACATGTAGGGGCATTTTGGTCATTTTTCCCTTCAGGGGCATAACGGTCATTTTACCCTCCAGGGGTATTTCAATCATTTTACCCTTCAAGGTATTTCGGTCATTTTATCCTCCAGAGGTATTTTGGTCATTTTACCCTCCAGGGTATTTCGGTCATTTTACCCTCCAGGGGTATTTCGGTCATTTAACAACATTCTCGAAGGCCTCGAGCGACACAGATAATATATGTGATCAAAACAGAATATTTGGGCCCAAAGCCCGCTATTCGACTCGAGTGGGCCCACACGCTCGTATGGCCCATTTAGCCCAAAACTGCCCTTTGGCCATGTGATTGTCATGACCAGCTCGTTATTTCCTATCCATCCACAAAATTTACTACCATAGAGCCCACAGGCCCATAACGGCCCAAGAGCACAAAGACGCTCATGATGACCTCTTTCGTTGAATCGACTTTCCCCACATGAGCGTTCATGCGCTCGTATGGTAGCTATTGTCGTATTTTCAGCTTTTTGGCATATCGGCATTTGCCGATCTACAGTTGCACACCTTGATGGAGAAAGATGCAGTAGCCCACGAGCATAGAACCTATATTCGGTTAGCCATTCTATTAATAAGATTTAACAAGCCTTTCTAATACCGAAACCGAACTCAAAATTAATACTTACCTTAATTGAATCGGGTTATACTTCCTAAGCCGTTTGCTTATGAATCGATCTCAGTTCCTTGTGGTTTATCTGTACCACAACCATTATTAAGCATAAATATCCAATAAATCCCTACGTTACCATATTTATTAAAGAACTCTAAATCCTTACCTTGATCGATCGAAAGAAAGCCACACCGCTACCAAAGTTTAACCACTAAACCTATAGAATTTTCAAATCGCAAAGTTACTTAAGAAGAAAGGAACAGTCGGCCCAAGCAATAAGGTGAAGAGAAAGAGTTGCTATCCCAAAAGAATTGAGAGAGAGGGAGAAAGACTATTCTGCCAACCCAAACGTAGAGAACTGACAGAACGGAATGAGGGAATGAAAGTCAAATAACAAGGAGATGCTATAATCAGCCAAGGTAAAAAGTGCCAAGATCAAGATTGAATTTTAACAGTTGGGGAGAGAAAGATTGGTTCGTCAATCTAAGAAAAGAAGGGGAAGAAGATGAACTCGGCTAGAGTTTGAGAATAGAAACAAGAAAAGAAGAACAAGATCAAGAAGAGGAGAAGAAAGGGAGAAAGATTTCAAGAGAGAAATCAGCACTTGGTTTCTGTGTTTTGGCAAAAGTGAATAAACACTTAAGAAATAAAGTTGGAAAGAAAAGGACCCGAAAGGTCAAAAGCGCACCAAAAAAAATGAGGAAACAATAGCTCAAGAGGAAAGCTTCCGAAACAAAATGAGAGAAAAATAAACCCCTACTTGTCCTATACTAATTCGGCACAACCACAAGAGAATCCCCAAAGTGCCGAATGTACACCCCAAAGAACCCAATATTCAGCCAACACCTTCTTACCCAAAGTCCACGATTTTCTCCCTCTTATCTCTCCACAATCCATTCCTTAAATCACTCACTTGACCAATTCAAGCTCTCCAACACAGAGTTCAAATCCAACACAAACTCTTGGTCACACAAAAGTAAAATAAATAATTCCTTTTGCATGTAGTGAGACTTGAACCTCTGTCCTCCTTGCCACACCTGTGACGCCACAACCACTTCACCACATGCTCTCTTTGTGTCTCTTTTTAATCACAATTACTTAAAAGGCTTAAAACCAGGAGTCATGGTTCCTCTAATGCTAGAAATAAAAATTTTCCATATGACATAGCTTGAACCCAGGACTTCATAGAAACCCCTTAACCTTCCAAAATCACTCACCCAATAGATCTAACATGCAATTGTGTCGTTTTCTTGCTCTCAAAAATTTTAGGCACTCCCAAGCCCAAGGCCCAATTCTTCTAGGCCCAAAATTTGGGGCTTTACAATGTTGTTGAGGCACGATCGTCTTTATGTCCAGGCTAGAAAATATAGGCTACAGGTGGTATTGGGGTGTTAGGGTACCACATCTTAAAAGGTCCTTAGTCCAGTATTATTGTGGGTTTGGACAATGATAATACATTGAGACTAATGTGTAGTTGATTGATGACAAAGTGTTGTCATTGACATAGGGATGTCAAAATCAATACATGAGTATGTGTTAAAGAACAACATACTGGACTGATCCGCTATGAGTATGCTTCTTGGATTATTATGTAATAGTCACAACATTACTCATAGTGATAACTTTGTTTATGATACTCAAACTTGAGATCATCATTGTCCCAACATCGTGAGTTGTATATTTTGACACAGTCAAACGTCTACTATAACAGGTTATACTATAAAGACTGATGTTGGGTATGCCACAATCTATGTAGTGGAAGATGATTGATCAAGATAGGATTTATCCCTCATACATAATGGGAGCAATATCTTAGGCCTCTTGATGAAGTGAGACTAGAAATGTATGGTCATGCTCAAATAAGTTGATATGAGATATCACACTTATTTATTATAGTCTACTCAGAATATCAAGAAATATGAGATTGGACTATGCAAGTGTGACTATTCCATAACATGTGTCTAATCTAGATATTAAGGATAAAAAGATATAATACATGAAAAAAATTGTCACAGAAATGTTATATCAAATCACGACTTCTTGTAACTTGGGTAGCAATGATGCATTTCTAGGTGCTACTCATTGTTTGTAATTTTAGAAACGTTTTAGTATTACTACTAACATTACAAGAGCCTACAAGGTCACACCATATAGTTGAAGCAAACAGAATCCAAATACATTTGGTAATATATTTAGCTGTCACATGAATTAAATTAAGTATTGAATTAATTTAATTTGATGGTTAAATATTGAACACATTAAACGTACAAACTTGTTGTACACAAATAGAGAACATATTTAAACTTAATATATGAATTTGATTCATATAAAAAATTAATTGTATATATTTTACCAAAATTATTAATATAAACAATTATAATAATAATTTCGGTCAAAATATAAAAGGACATGGAAAGTGATATTCTTTTGGAAAGAATGTAATTTTTTTCATGACTTTCCATTTGTTTCTCTAATAATAAGGGAATAATCTCATTTTTCTTTCTAATATGATATCAAAAGAAAATACAAGGAAGATATCCCTTAGTGTGTTAGGGTTACCAAGTAAACACAAAAAAAAAAAGGTCTAGCAACCGTTCTTGAAAATTCTCTCTGAAAAGTTTGAGAGAATTTTGTTGTTTGTTCGTTGATTGGGTGGATTACATAGAAGCCGAGACGTTATTATTGTGGCTTGAAATCGACATCCCCAAAAGGGGTCCTATCAACAACCTTACACATCGCTTTTCAATTATGAAAGGTATATTTTCGAGCCTTGTTTCAACCCGATTCATTCCCCGTACATGAATCCTTAATTGGCGATCACTGGAATATTTTTTTTTGCTGCGCCACGGGGCGTACCAGCCATCCAACAACTTCATCTTCTACTTTATGTTCCACTTTACTGAAAGTCTCAAGAATTTCCACCTCATCCTTTTTGGGTTTCATAAAAATTTTTGGGCAAGAAGGTTCTATTACGAATGACTTCGGTTATTTGCTATTAGGCTGATCAGTTAATTCTATGAGAGTGACTACCTCTTGTTCAACTTCTTGAGATTCTAATATACTCACTAAAACCTTGAGCTAATTGATTTGATTTTCTATGTTCTGGAAGTGGTTCTCCATGTTTGCCTGTGAACGTTGAATTGTATTAGCGAAAGGATCAACTAAATCTTCAAGAGATTTACCTGGCTTAGAAAAAGGTGGTTGTGTTGGAGCATGCGAGCTTGGTTCATAGCCAAAATTGGGATAATCCATCCATCCATTATTATAAGTATTAGCATAGGGATTATATCTCCATTGTGGCCAATCGGGAAACCTTCCAACTGTATCGGCATGTTCGTTTGTATCATCAAGAAGTATAAGGCATGAATCAATTAGACGGTTATAATTTGCACATATGCCACATGCCTTTACATGTTGGGAATTTCCTAATGTCATTTGTTCAAGTATTGCAGTTAGTCTATCAAGACGATTTTCAAGAGTAAATGAATTTACCTCATTCACTCTACTTTGAAACTCTTAACTAAATTGAAGTATCATGAATATGCAGCCATGATCAAAAGTTAAGGATGCTAAAAAAAATAAAATAAAAAGAAAAAGAAATAAAATTATTAACAAGGATCCCCGGAAACAACGCTAAATTTTGTAGAATTGTCGAAGCCGCCAACAATAAAACCCACTTGAAAAAGATGAATTAGTAGAAAATGATAAGGTCGTATCCACAGAGACCGGTGATAATTTTATTTCTTTAACAAAGAAGTAAAATAAAAATAAATAAGGGGGTTTAGAATTAAAAACTAAAATTAAAAGTAAAACAAAGTAATAAGAAATAAGAAAATAAAATATAAGAAAATCAGTGAGGAAAAACTCTATTCAAAGTAAATTCTCCATTTGATTCAAAGGTTTGGAATTTCAATGTTCTTTAATGAATTGGTTATAGTTACTGACGATCACCTAGTAACCTAATCTCTTCTTAACTTCTCAATAATCAAGACAATCGTCAGTAATTACTTGCCTTATTGACAAACAACCTTATAATGATATCTTAGGAATTTAAGTTATCAATAGCTTTAAGAACGATAAAGACTCAATTCTAACCAATTAATGCACAATAAAGGTTTATTTAAGTTATATCGCATGCCTACACTACACAAATAATCATGTGGTCGTTACAAATATTAGAAATAAATTGATCGACTAATTATCTAATTGACAAAGAAATCATTCTAAGCTATCAATACTAGTCAAATATCTAACAAACCTGAGCAATTGTAATTAAACTAGAAAACTTTCAAATACTAAAGACCAAAGAAAGATTAAGAGCAATTCTATCTCACAAACTTGTAGAATCAAACTTCAAATATTACTTCAACTAGAAAAGAGGGTTTAGAAACCGATAAAATAAAGAAAACAAAATAAAATTAAGAATGACTAGGTCTAAGTCTCCCTAATCTTAATCTAATTATGTATATTTATAGAGAAAAAAATACTATAATGGAGAAAATACAAAAATGTCTTCAATTAAATAAAACAGAGTTTTTTCTAGGTTTTTTTTTTACTATTTCAAACTTCTAGGCAATTTTTGGATATTTGAATGATATTTTTGGGCTTCATCCATGGAATAACTTGAGATAGATATTTGAATTCCCTTCGAATCGGTAAATTATGGGCTCAAAATGGAAGTCTGTAGCTCAAGTTATGGCCAAAATACTAAAATTGCACTATGTTGAAAGTCCAAATCGCAAAAACTTGTCAAAATAAACTATAAGCTCCTTTTTCTCCAATTATTCCCTAAATCAATAATAAATAAAATATAAGTATAAATAATATAATAAATAACATAAATAGCATAAGTCAAGGCGAGAAATATCACAAATAAATAGCAAATTGTGCACTTATCAATGATGTTAAAATGATTGTTATTTTGATTGAAGCATTGTAAGAGATGGAGTTGGTTTGACTCACATGTTCATTATGTTACGGGTGAAGATGATTTGTTATTCTTTTTTGGATTTTTTTAAAACTAGGGTAGATAGAAGAAGTTGTCTTGATAGGGAGATTTATTATGATGAATCTAGAAGGGGAAGAATTTATTTTAGTTGAACACACGTCCTACTCGACTCAGACATGTAGATGAGAGTATTGTTGGTTGTTAAATAAATAGGATTTATTTCTTGATTTTTTTTTCTTTTACTTTATTCTTTGTATGGGTTTCTTTCTTTTTCTTTTTCTTTTTCTTTTTCTTTTTTTTTTTTTTTTTTTTTTTTTTTGTAAGGGTTTTGTCAAAAATGTCAAAGGTAGAGATTGTTAGTACACAATATTATTGGTCAACTTGTAGTACAAGTTGTACTCACATGACAAACCACAAGTTATTTCTACATCAAATTTATTTGTTGGTATAGTTTTTAACTTTGTATTTATCCTTACGTTTATAATTATCTTGTAGGTAGCAAAAATGTGGGATATACATAGGATATTTATCTACTAGATGCAACACAATTAGAAAGAGTCCAAAATTAGTTATAAGACTTCGAGATCAAATATATTTACTCAAAATGAAGAATGGCTATAGATAAAACATTCTAGTTCAACTTATCACAAGCTAAAACGCAAAGTCTTTATGAGCTTCAAACAATTAATCTCTAAAGCTTGTATATTGAATGTTTTACTTCATGAGAAAAAGAGAGGATTGTCAGAGTAATTTTGTGTTCATTATAAAGAACTGTGTTGAGTATTTTTTTATCCATCTTTAAATAATTAATTAACAACCTTTAGTATGAGAGATTGTTTGGAGAGAGTTCATATTAAATGTACTAAGATAAGGTAGCAAATATCTAAGGGTTTTGTTCTATTGAGCTTAAATTATTTCTTGTATTACGAAGTTTAGTAGCGGAATTCTTTTTTATGCAAAAGGCCTTACAAACTTAGATGGTGCAAATTGCGTTACCAATTTACTTATGCTCTTTATAGTGTTTACTATTTGTTGTTCCAAAATATGTGCCCACAAAAGAAACAACTTACAGCCAGATGTACTTTCGATCTTTTTAATTGTAGAAAATTTCAAACTCGAATTACAAAATTGTCTTGTGTTTTGAGTTATGAGCTCGTGAACTTGGGTTGCTTAATGAAATATTTTTGGTAGTTTAATCTTGAACTAGTTAGAAGTCTCATTAATACATGAACTAATGCATTAATGATGAAATGTACATTCATACTATATGGTGATTCATGAATTTGAGCATTCATGAACTATAACCATACATTAATGTTATAACATAGATTCATGAATTAGGTACATTCTTATATTCATTATTTTCATATATAGGTATTAAATGTCTAGAACCCCTAATTCTTATAAATAGGTGCTTTAAGAGATAGGAAAACATAATTTACAATTCATAATACTCCTAGAACTCTTACCATTCAAACAATTTAAATCTTAGGATTTTGCTCTCTTCCTTAATTAGCTTCTTAAGTATGTTGTTATTATTCTTGTCTACTCTAGAGATTAAGGTTCTATTATCATGGAAAGAAAATTGAGTAAAATTTCATACATTATTGGTCCTGTGAGATGTGTGCAACTCTTCAAGGTAATTTTGTAAAAATTATATGAGTCAATTGCATCAAAACCGTGTGCACTAAGTGACAATCAATTTCATCTTAAGAATAAATGGTTTAACTCCGAGCAAGAATGTTAACTTCTCCATTCTTCAACCTATCCTCAACAAGTATATTTGTTATTTACAAATAAGTTGATCATTGTCTTTGTTTTAACAAAGTTTTTTAAATGCAAGAAAATTCTTGAACAAGGTTTTATAAATATACAAAATTATAAAAAAAAAATCCTAACAATTTTAAGGTGAAATTTATTTCTAAATTTTATTTATCTACTTGTTTCTTGTTGAGTTAATTTGTAATCAAATCAACATTTTAATTAGATATCATATTGATTATTGGTTTTTATCAAAATAAAATAAAATTTGAGACAATTTCACTATCACTAGTAATGATGCATGGTAAGGAACTTGGAAATTTCAGTTGGTTGATAACAAAAGTTATATTGCTGAATAAAAAATTTTATCTTTAAAAAGGTCGTGTTGATAAGTTAGGAAACACTTCAAAACTTACAAGGAAAGCAATTTAAAGTACCCTACAAAAAGTTTGATAAAACACTACATGAACTGTGGAAAAGAAGATACTTTCCTTCAAATGCCTCAAATATATAGGTGTCTTACTAAAGGAGTAATATATGTTCTCAAAAAGCTAAGTTAGTACATATAATTATGAAATGTGTATTCATTATACATGTACTTGTGCATATAAATTTTTTATTTAACCACACCATTACCTAATCTTTGAGGTTAAGACTCCTAATATAGTGCCTATTTTAATTTTTGAATAAATAAAAACTATCAATTCTTTATATTCTTTTCTTTAATGATTTTTGCATGTAAAACAAAATGAATAAACAAATATTGTCTTATTGCTTACCTAAGGTTTAATTAATATTAAGTTAAATTATATGATTAAATAGTAATGAAATAATACAATTATTTGTCCAAGTTCATTCCAAATATATATTTTTTAGAATTTTTAATTTTTAAGGTTTTCCTAAAAAATTGTAAATAAGTGCTGATGTGATATGCCACATGTCAACTCTGTGAGCCATGTCTACGTCATTAACGGCCAAACCAGTCATTCATTTGACAATTTTTCGTTGATGAAAGGGTTTAAAAGATTTTTTTTATCACTAAATATTCAATAGGATGCACAGTTTAAGGACTTAATTTTTTATTACTAAAAACTTTTTTGACTCTTAAACCAAAAATACCATAGACCGGAACCATGAAGTATTTTCTTTTATAAAGATAGTTTTCTTTTTTATTCTCATTTTTGTTAAGGGTTCTTTCCATTTAATTTATATATCTTTTAAAGCATTTTCACTATTAGTATGATGGTCATAATTTGAGTTGACAAAACATGCTTAAGCCTGAAAGCTCATCCATGTCGATTTAAGTCTATAACAATTCAAATTTGAAAAATTTTGAGTCTAAGAAAGCTCGAGGCCGAAATTATCTAAGCTTGAGACCAATCCAAGCTCGAGCCCCACATCTATCCGAGGTCAAACCCAAGATAATCCAATCTAAAACCTAAAAAAGTCTTAATTATAAAAATATTTTTTAAATATTATATAATTATATTAAAATTAAATAACAATACATGTTTATGTTAAATTATAAATTAAAATAAAATTAAAAAACATTATTTATGAATATAAAATCATTTTTAAGCAATTATTATATATGTATAATAAATATTCAAAGTTAGCAATTATTAAAATTTACAAAATTTAAAATTTAATGATAATATAAAATATATAAAGATGTAATATATTAATTTAATGATATGAAAATCATATTAAGCCTAAAGAATTCATCTATCGAATTGTTAAATTTTAGTTAATGAAAAATCATATTTGTATGTATTCATTGTACCCAAAATTCATATGGAAAATGAATACGAAAACCTCTTAAATTCTTAATTTGACACATTTTGATGAATACTAGCTTGAATTATGAAACCGATCAAATCACATGGACAAACTTTGGATAATTCTTTTATTATATTTTATAATATTTTATTTACAGTTGTTAGAATTTTTTATTAATTATCAATAATTGTTATAATTTTAACATTTTATAGTATTTTATTTACATTATAATATATTATTTTTTATTATATTCTGAACTACATCTAGAAAGAACTAGACAAATAGGTGTCCAGATTCAAATAAACTTGAACCTTCATTTGCCTAGGTTCATTCTAAACATGCATTTTTAATACATTTTTTTTAATATAATTTTTGGGATTTTAGTTTTTAGTATATGGTACATGGAATGCCACATCTGTATACTTGTCTAGGTGGTACTTCATGTGTTATTGTAGATTTTATAAGTCACGTAAGCGTCTATTAATAATCAAATCGATTAACGACCTAATTAATTTTATTTTGGTAATTGAGAGCTAAATTGATTGCATTCTTAAAGGCTTAATTGAGTTTTTTTTTAAAATACTAATGATTTTTTAATAAATATTTTTCAATATTCAAAATTTAATAATAAAATAAAAATCATTCAAAAATCAATTTAATAATATAATAAATAATAAAAATTATTTTTATCAATTTAATTTTTTTTCAAACCCGTACCTTATATATATTCTAGATAATAGTTCAGATAAATAAAATTTATATGCATATTATATAACCATAAATATTACGTATAAATAAACAAAAGAAAATATCACATACAAATTCATATGCATATACGTATCATATAATAATATTAATTATTTTATAAATTATATATATTATTTAATCCTAATACAATATATCTATTAAAACAAAATATATGGATACAATGTTTAGATTATATAAAACAAATTTATATGGTGTAAATATGATGCAAAAAGTTATCTCTGATCATAATCATAGTCGACAAATTTATCCTGCCCAAAGTCTTTTATATTGAATTTTCTTGGCCGCCAATGTTGTGAAATTGAAGCATTCAGTTGTTTTGGAATTTCAGTATATCTCGTAAATAATTCTCAACCTAACAATTATGTAGAAAACTTGTTGCATTAAAATTGTTATTTATATGTGGTCGAGGATTGAATCCTCGCCTTGGATATGGAGCTGTTTTAAAACTCGTGGTGAATGTCTATCTATTAATGGACATACAAAATTCGGAGAATTAATTACTGAACTCGTTCCGATAGATACATTGAAAAATTAAATGGTTGCATATGAATCATGATGATTATACAAAAAGGATAATATAAATTAGATGCATCATCATCAGCATCGTCTATGAAATTGTACCTTCACCCAACCAATGACTTCTTTTTTTTAAATTAAAAAACTGGCTGTCCTCCCTTTTTCTGAATAATTATTATTTCTGCTCTGATCCCACACAATACGGTCCAAGATTAGGACCACTCACATGAACCCACGTTCCCATTTACCATTCGCTGTTACAAATCAATTATGCTGACGTCAGCATGCCCCCACCTTAAGCCGCTTTAAACTAGTATTAATGGAGGAAGTAACATCATATCCCATAAACCAAAATAAAACACCTCTTTGTTTGGTGTTCTTCTTGGGGGGGACTCTGTTGGCATCGCAGAGCGGCCTTCTTGGGGGGGACTCTGTTGGCATCGCAGAGCGGCCTACCTCTTCCTCTTCCTCTTCCTCTACGACAATTAAAACAAGAAATTCAAATCTCTCATTTGTTTTTCTATTCACATCCATATTCATTAAAATCTTAGATTAGATTATTACCACTTTGTGTTTTTCTAATTGCGTTGAATATGGATTGTGAATTAAAGAAAGATTGTCACGATGGAAATGTCGTTAATGGCGGAAGCGATGGCCTTTTACTCTCACATGCCAACAGGAACAAGCTCATTATCGATACCGATCCCGGGATTGGTCAGTTTCGCTCCTTTTTATTTATTTACTTTTTCGCTGATTAGCTACCAATTTAGTTGCATAAACTAGAATTATAATGAAATAGGAAACAATTTTACTTTTTCAATTTATATTTGTCCTTGGAGTTTTACTTTGGGATAAGCCATAAAGTTTGATTTAAGAAGCTACGTTGACTCTCTCTGTCTATATAGAAAAGTTTTATTCGAGGGGCGTGTGATGAGATCTATATAGGAAAGTTTCGGGTTCTGATATGTATATAATGAAACCGGAAAATTTTTACTAAATTATACAAGGAAGTGAAAACAATATGGAGTGGATTGATTGATTGGCAGGATTAGATATGTAGAGATTTTGTTTGAGTTTGACCCTGAACAATGTATGAATGCGTTTGTCATTTGATTAACAGACGATAGCATGGCGATCGTTATGGCATTTCAAAATCCAGAATATGAGATCTTAGGTTTGACCACCATATTTGGCAATGTCCAAACCGAAGATGCCACTCGTAATGCCTTACTTCTGGTACGTGCTTCTCATTTCTGGTTTTCATGTGCATTTGGAATACGTTCATGATTTTATCCTCTTTTCGAGGTGCAAAAGGATAGTGTGAAATCGCAGGGCGTTCTGATGTTCTTGTAGCACAAGGCAGTCCCGAGCCGCTTACGGTAAATGCTTCAGTTTTCCCTTTCCTAAATTACAATGTAATTCCATGGGAATACTAATGGACCTCGCTGCAATTGTTAACTTGCTTTATTGTGCTGATGTTCTTCTTTTTATTTTTTTTTGTTGGGGGCATTACTATATCTTTTATTTACCATAGCCTAATTGTGGTTGGTTTGTATGGAAAAGGGTGGGAGGCCGAATGTTGCCGACTTTGTTCATGGCTCTGATGGACTGGGAAATATATTCCTATCTCCTCCAAAAACTAGCAAATCTGATAAGACTGCCTCTGAATTTTTAGTTGGGAAGGTTTTTGAATATCCTGGTGAAGTATCTATACTTGCACTTGGACCACTCACAAACTTGGCACTGGTAAGACCTTGCTACTCTCTTATCAATTTCCTCCATTTTGGTTATAGGCTTCGCAGGTAAGTGCTTAAACACAGTTTCTCTTTTTTTTAAATCCAGGCAATCAAAAGGGACTCTTCCTTTGCCAGCAAGGTGAAGAATATAGTTGTACTTGGTGGCTCATTTTTTGCATCAGGAAATGTAAACCCTGCTGCTGAAGCAAATGTAAGCACAAAAGGATCCTAAATTTGTTTCTTACTACAAGTTCCATATTATCATTCTTCCTTTGGAAAAAGTTTAGTTTCCAAGGACAAGCTACAAGTTTTCGAAGTTGACCTTGTGTTTCTTTGAAAGTATTACTAATCGATGGTCTTTCTTGATCGGTCTTCACTTTTTTAGTACTAGGGAAGCTGGCTTGAGTGTTTAATTCATTTTGGAGGGGAAACTTCCTTTTCAGTTGAAAACTTGTTTAATTTCTTTTGCTCGGCTTAGTCAATCCAACCCTCCATTAAGCAACTCTTCTGAATTTATTTGTCTGACTACAGATATATGGGGACCCCGAAGCAGCTGATGTTGTGTTTACGTCGGGAGCAAATATCGTTATCGTTGGACTAAACATTACTACCCAAATCCTAATGACAGGTGAGAACTTAGCTGTCATTCTTCTTAGTAAACAAGTTTCATTTGCTTTTATATTTGAGGTAGTCATCTTGACAATGAAACATCATCTTTTTATCCGATAGACGTTGACCTCCTCGAATTGAAGCAATCAGAGGGGAAATATGCTCAGGTTCTATGTGACATGTGCAAATTCTACAGAGATTGGCATGTGAAGTCCGACGGTATACATGGTAATATTTTGAAATCACCAACTGATTTTCTTGTGTTTCCTCCTCACCTTCTGAATTTTATTCATTTTAAGGGAGTAACAATGAAAAATTTTCGTACCAGGGATATTCCTCCATGATCCTGTTAGTTTCGTGGCTCTAGCTCGGCCCGATCTCTTCACATACAAGAAGGGAGTGGTGAGGGTCGAGACGCAGGGCATATGCAAGGGGCACACCTTGTTGGATCAAGGATTAAAAAGGTATTCCAAGACAAGTATTTGCCAATTAGTATTATCATAAAATGCAATTAGATTTGTTAGTGTGGTTACTCATGTTGGTGATATGATTTGGTGCAGATGGAATGAAAGCAATCCATGGACAGGCTATTCCCCAGTATCCGTTGCATGGACGGTCAAAGTGGATGAAGTCCTTAATTATATTAAACAACAGTTGATGAAACCATGAAACAAAAAGCTGGAAATACCCACTTGACAATTAAAAAGATGTCCTCAAGATTAAGATCACCTTTGAAATTGATTTCTGCTTAAAGGTCCCTTTGTAGTTTATTCCCTTCTTGCTTTACCCATTTCTGGGGTTAAAAAGCTAATAATTGTTCTCATATCTGTTCTTTAATGGGAACAGAAAAAGGGAACATTCGGTTCGATCCTCAACCAATCAGAAACACTGTAAATGATAAGCTTCATTATAGATATTCAATGTTAAGGTCGGGATCTTTACTCCAATTCTTGATGCATTGCAACACAATAGCTTCAAATTTCTGTTTCGTCCTTGTTCCATGCAAATATCTGTGATCCTTGCTTTGACCATTGGGATCGAATCCACAGTAAAATTAGGAGACCATGCCTGTAAAATCATGTCATCTTATAGCCGTGGTTTAAACTTTTTCTTGAAGTTGTACAACTGTATGTAGAATCAACTAATATAAAGCAGAGTGGATGAAGAACTAGACAAAGGCATAAAATCTAAAGAGAAACTAGGTAAAATCTATTCAAGGTACTGCACATTGTGAGAGAAAGATCGGCACATCGCAAATGCAAATGATGTAACTTGAATCCAGGCCTTCACTCAATCATGTATGATGGAATCATCAAAGATTTTACCTTTTCGAACTTTGTCTGTAATTCACTATAGGTTCGGGAAACAAAGAGAATATGTGTTCGAACGAGATATCCAGCAACAATAAGAAGGAAAAATGATTGAATAGAGGAACTTCTGAAAATTAGGCGATCTCAGATGTGTCGATATCAATGGTGACTCATTATTTCGATGAATCATTTTTTCCGACAGAAAAAAATTATGTAAACACTTACTCAAAATCTCACTTATCAAATTCCATTGTAGAAGACACAATTTTAAGTCCAAGGAGTTGGCCTTTGCCTCATTGGCTAAGTTTTAAATGCTTTGTTCCATTTTGGTAATAATAATAATAATAACTTCTCTAGTCCTTCTCAATTTTGATATTAAGCAAATTAGTCTCTAAAAAAATTAGAGCAATATAGTTCTTGTCAATTTCGAAAGTGAGCAATTAAGGACAATTAATTACGAGATTAATATTTTTTTGTCAATTGTATATAATTTTAATTAGTATAATAATAAATTTAGCACTCAAAGTTTATACATTCTAACAATTTTGTCCTAAATTAACAAATTCAGTCTGCAACATTTGTGTAAATGAATAAATATTGAGGCTAAATTTGTTGATTGTTTTAGATTAAGACCAAATTGATAAAAACATTGAGGAGTAAATTTATTATTATACTAATGTATAATTAAAAGAAGACATTAACGTTGCCCTTAGTTATCCACTTTAAAAAATAATTTCCATTTTTTTTAGATTTGGTTACATTGAGCAATGAGTTGGATTTGTAAAGAGGAAGAAAAGTTTGGAGGATGTTAAAATTGTGTCCCTGTTTTCTTTCCCACGTTAACTCATTTGAGTGACTTATGAGATTGTTGTGAATTTGGAAGTTGAAACAGCGTCAATCTTTAATTGTAGCAGGGATTGTTCAACTGTACGAAACCGACCACTTGATGCATCTAGCTTTTCGGCCAAGGGTCAACCTTTGCATTCATGTTTGAGATTATAATTATGTCCATTAAAACCACTCAACTCAACATGTTGAAAAAGGCGAATTGAGAAAAGCAGTTAAACCAACTCAGTTAGGGGAAGCTTCTTTTTTATCATAAAACTTAATCCCTTAAGAAAAGCAAAGCAGTCAACTACCACAATGAGAGAACCGTCTCAACTCCCGCTAGACACTGCACCCACTCCAACCACCTTTAGAAAACCAACTCCATTTCCTCAAACCTTATTTAGAAACCCCCCCCCCCCCAAAAAAAAAAAAAAAGACTTTAACTGAAAGAAATGGGTTCAACAAGCAGTGCAATGGCAGAGAAGGTTTCTTGGTACTGCGCATTGTTCATGGCAGTGATGCTGGTGATGAGCTGCTGCCAAGAACCGAATGAAAGGGGTGAGGAGGGAATGATGCAGGTCGTGCACCAGTCCAACAAGCCATGCGATGAAATATACGTGGTTCGGGAAGAGGAGACTTTGCACACCATCAGTGAAAAATGTGGGGATCCTTTCATTGTTGAACACAATCCTCACATTCATGATCCGGATGATGTTTTCCCTGGCCTTGTCATTAAGATTACTCCTTTCCTTTCCACAACAGGTAGACCGTAGTAGACTGCTTCTTTCTTACCACTTTCAATCCTGCTTTGCTCATTTCCCTTCTTTAATTTACATCCCGCTTCTAAGTAATATATATGCCGGGGGAAATGTGTTGTATTGAGAGGGCAAGTGATTGTCATAATTAGTAACACTTCCTTTTTAATGCATTTTTTAGTATCCTTTTAAATTCCTCATAAACCCCTAATTGAAGGATATTAGAGACTTCAATTCACCATTTTTAAGTTGTTCTTATAGCACTAGTGCCAATTAATTTTAAAAAATGTTTCATGTTTACTATTTAATTATATACTAGAAAAACAATAAATAATGATATACAAATTAATAATAAAATGTAAATGTAAATACTATATTCACATAATGTGTTGATAAAATTAATATTTTATTAATTTGAATAATAAGGGCTTAAATCCCTTCACTGTATTTTTTTCAATAAAAATTTAAATTCCCTCCAATAATTTAATTTATTTTAATTATAAAATGACATTTTTATAATTTCTTTAATTAAATTGTTACCTCGTAATACCTTGAGAATATATTATTTATTATACTAATGTTAGTGTATATATTACCTCACCCCCTCTCAAATGTCAACCTCCAACAATCTTTAAATGGCATTAGTATCATCTATATCTTATGTAAGGCCCAATTTTAGCCCGGGGCTCAATAAATAAATTAAACAAGTTCAAGTTTTTTACAAACCCAATTAATAAATTAAAATAAACCTAAAAAAATAAAGTCCAAAATTTAATTTACAAAAAAACAGGCCCACTTGCCCTAGCCCAATATAGCCCAACCTACCCAGCCCACACCAAATTTAGAAAATGACAAAAACAAAAACCCTAAGTTGCCGCCGCCGCCGCTCCCTCTTTGCGTCGTACCTCTACAAACAACAGTAGCAAACAAAAAAAAAAGAGAGAACCAATTTCGGCTATAAAAAGCCATGAAAAGCTTTGTATTTTTTTTCCTCTACAAACAAATTCGGAATACAAAAGAGATTGAATAGTTTTTAAAAGAAAAGGTGATTTTCGCTCTTTTATTTCTATTTATTTTATTGTTTAAAATCTTTTTTTGTTTTTATATTTTTATATACAAAAATACAAGAAGAGAAGGGAAAAGGAGCTCACCGGTTTGTTTTTCGGGCGTTTTGAGGCCGGATGCAAGTTCAAGGGGGGACAAGATCTAAAAAAGGCCACTTTTCACCTTCGTCGGCCATCGTGTGCGGTGGCACCGACATCGGCGACCGTCGGCCGCCACGGTGGTCCGGTGGTCGGTCCGATGACCGGAATCCAAAGGGGGGAGAGAAGAAAGGAAAGCTGAAATGTTTTTTTTTTAAAAAAAAAAAGGGTGGTTCAATTGATTTTTTGGGGTTTATTTTAGTTTATATACACGTATAAAATGACGTCATTTTAGGCCATGCACTTAGGCGCTGAAACGGCATCGTTTCACCCTCTGACCCGATTATCCGACCAGCTCCAAGCTAGGATCCGCGTGTTTTTAAATGGAAGGACTAATTGCACCTTTAGCCCTTCCGTTTTTCAAGTGTTTTGCAATCAAGTTTTTATTTTTTAAATTTTTGCCCCATAACTTATTGCAATTTCAGTTAGGTCCCTATTTGAACGACGTCGTTTTGGAGGATGGGGATTATTTCCCATTTTGGTCCCTCCTTGTTATTCGTGCGTTCAACTTGATCCTTTTCCTTTTATTTGTTTCGGATTTGCCCTAAATTTTTGTTTCAAAATTCAATTTAGACCTTTTATGTTATTTTTGCTACTTTTTTAATTAGTTTAATATTATTATTAATTTTTTATATTTTATTTACTTGTGCATTATTATTATTATTAAATTAATTATCTTTATTATTATTATTATTATTATTATTATTATTATTATTATTATTTCTTTAATATTTATTTACCTAGTATTTGTAAATACATTTATTTTATTTTATCATATTATTACTTATTTATTTATATCCCTTTATATAATTTTAAAACTTTATTTATTATTATTATTATTAATATCATCATTATTATTAATATTATTATTCTTAAGTTGTTTTACACCATATTTATCTATTATTTGTTTAATATTAGCTTTTTAGTTCCAAATTTCAGTCTTTATCCTTGTTATTTGTCCTTTTTTTTTTGGCTTGCTTGTTATTTTATTTTTAATATTATACATTGTCATTTTTATTAACTCATTTATCCTGTTATGCATGATTAACACCATAATTAATTTTTATATTTTATTACAAAATCGTGCTACATTTTACCCGATACATTAAATTTTGTTTTAAAATAAGCAATACTTCGTGTTTTTTTAAATTTGAAAGGTCGTTCCCTAACTTACGGGGTCTTGACTTTCTCGATAAATCCGAACAAACGAACGTTTTAAAATTTTTAAAATAATCTTGGGAATTACAAAAAAGATCGTGTTCTAACTTACAGAATATGATTTCTTTCTAAAACCGAGATAATCAAACATCCTCCAAAATAATTTTTTTGGTGTTTATTCTCGTATCGGGAATTTAAGTCATTGTGTCCTAACTTACGGGACGTAGTTCTTTTTCTTGATTAATGTGAAATATGTCATTTTCTCGAAAAATTTTCAATTAAGCAACATTTTAACAAAGGATCGTATTTTTAAAATCTCTTCAAATTTTTTATTTTCGACACTAAGACACTAATTAATCAGCTAGGTATCAATTTTGGGCGTTACGAGAGTGCTAATCCTTCTTCGTGCATAACCGACTCCCGAATCCTTTTTTGAATTTCGTAGACTAAAATCGTTGTTTTAATAAATCAAATCTATCACTAAAATGATCGAATTACGAGGTGACCCGATCACACCTCATCAAAAAAAGGATTGGTGGCGACTCCCTTTTTTTCGTTTTCAAAATCAAAATCGACTCCTTTTTCAAAAAAAAAATAATTTTGACATCTTAGCTACTAATAAGTTGACACTGATATATTATTAGGTCTTTGGCCTTTATTCGGAAATTATACACCATCTTATAATTTAATATATTCAGCTGAATAGTTTATATCTTTGTAGTTTTTAAAAAATTAAATTATTTTTTATTATTTTTAATTTAGATTAAAATATAATTTTATCTTTATTAATTTAAAATTTTAAAGAATCTAAATGAAAAAATTTATATTTTAAGGGACGGACCTACCGACCCCTTCGATTCTTATATATATATATATATATATATATGACATAAATAATTTAAAAATATATCCAAGAAAAAGCGTATAGATGCAATTACTAGAAAGATTGCACAGCTCATTAATAGCTTGTTTTGTTTGATCAGATCAGCGATATTAAGGTTCATAAATAAATTAATATGGATCATCAATATTGACCAAAATACCAAGTCAATGATTTATACATTATTCAGCATTTAAATAAGTCTTTATTCAATATATTTCTTATCAACATAAAACTCCACTTTACGACCAGGTTGTTCAATGTGAATGCTCTAAATTTGCATCATAAGAAAATCTTAATTTAACCTAAAATTCTTCTTTGCATTCATTTTTATTTTCGTCTAATTCAATATTATTTTGCACACCTAACTTTAATAAATTTTCATTTTCATTACTCATTTCTATTTCTTTTAAATTAATTTTATATTTTTTTTAAAAAAATTTTTTAAGGAAATTGAATTATTAAATTGCATAGATGAAACTTAATTTTTTTTCTATAGCTCAAATCTCTATAAAAACTTAAGTTTTCCTATAAAAAGTCGCCATTTTTTAAACAAAACTTATTATGAAAATGATCTATTTGAAGCAACTTATATTGAAAATTTGGATCGAATCGAATCAAATCAAATAATGAATTCTCTGAAATAAGGAGATTGGATCAAGATTGCATTGAAAACTTGTCTGTAAGATCTTCACATTATCTTGGTCTTTATTATTATATTGTATATATTATTTTAGCTGCAATTTCATATGGGATAGGATTGTAATTGATCTAGTATGTTAGCAAGTCTTGATCCCTTATATATTTAGAGAGACTTGTATAGGTTTTGTATAGAAGGTTATAAGGAGATTAGATGGGGATTGCATTGAAGACTTACTCTAAGATCTCCACATTATCTTGGTCTTTATATTATATTATATATTCTATTTTAGCTACAATTTTATAGGGGATTTGATTGTAATTGATCTAATATGTTAGCAAGTCGCAATCTCTTATATATTTAGAGAGACTTGAATAGATTTTGTATAAGCACTTATATGTTAATTGAGGAACTTATAGTTGAGAGTGCAAACTAATTTATTGCTTAGTTCAAAGCTTAAGTTCTCCCTTGAAAATTTAGAAGTGAGTGATCCAGATATTTAGATACAAAAGTAAAGTTGTTATATCGAAATGTAATAAGACTTAAATTACTAATTGTATTGGATTAAAGATGATTGATTTACTCACTAAGCAAAGCTTCACTTGCTGTCATCCTCAAACGAAACTACAACCATCATTTCCAATTTGCACGCTCTAAATTATTGGCTAAAGTTGAAAAATTAAAAGAAAAATAAAAAATTATGAGAAATGGATAACCAAATCTATAAATTGATTAGGAAATTTAGAGATGGAGTAGCGTGTTTGGTATAAAATTTGGAGGGTGGGTGTTTAAACGTCATCCATTAATTTAATTTAATTTTATTCTTTTCTCGGCTGCCAAATGGGAAGAACTTCTTTATTACAATTCACTTTATCCTATTCCATTCACAAGTTTTTCTGTTTTTAAGACATAATTGTATAATTACCTTGTAAATGTTTTTAGTGCATATACTGATTACTTATGGAGCCAACTTTAATTAATTTGAGTGAAAATCCTTGTAGATCATGTACTCTCACTTATCTTAACCATTAAAAAAAGAAAGCTTTTGAGAAAATAAAGAGCGTTTGGAAGAGAATGTAAAGAATAAATTAGTTGTGCCTCTTTGGAGGCTATCATACACGGTATTTATACCTACCATGCATGTCAAAAATAGGAGAAAATATTTGATACTATGAGAAGTATTTGATTCTAACATTAAGAAAATCTTACTTAGATAGGAAATCAAGTAAAGTATTTTGACTAAAACAGCAAAAAATAAAAAATGTAAAAAGCAAAACCAAATAAAATCTAGTATCACGCGCGGAGGAAACTCAATTCATCTGAACTTAACTGATGAGATTATTCAAGAATACACATTGAATTTCTGGTAGAACGTCTATGATCAAAAAAGTCTTCGTGATTTGTTATTGTTCCAAAAAGAAATGAAACAAAAGAGACACTAGAGCTAGGACAATTATTGTATGAGGTTTACCCAATCCTAAATGCAAAGGTACATAGTAGATTGATATGAACATCATGAGCTGGCCTGCAATAAACTCAGTTGTTCTTGATACTTTCTTATCGATTCCTTCTTCTCCTTCTTCCATAACTTAAACTTGTAGAAGGAAGATATAAGAGAGATCTATAGATAGTGTGATAAAAAATCCATAATAAAGTATGACCATAACCATCGAATTAATTATTTTCATGCATAAATATATTAGATTCCCTCACATAAAAAATTTTAAAATCATCATTAACCTCTTTTCTTTTTTCTTTTTTTCTTTTTGTATTCAGGCTTAAGTCTCATGTGCATTGGTCCAACCTCATATTTTGGCTCTTACAAACCCAAAGTAGAACAATATTATGTAGACACATGGAACTTGTGTAATTCTTTAAACAGCTTTGATAAATTTCATGTTGATAAAGCTAATATATTTTTAATTAAATAACTCCTAATTGGGGGATTAAAACGATGCCAAAATGGAAATAAATAAATGGGTAGGTAGGTAGGGTCACCACATATTTAATATCTAAAATTCATCAACAAAGAATGTTCGCTCGATTAAAGAAACCAACTTATTACCACTTTTGTTGTATTACATTTTTATTTGCTTTACAACTTTTTTCTTGCTCCTACTTTTATTTATGGTATAAGGTTTTTTTTTTTCAAATAATAAGAGATGGTTTCATTCAAAACAAAATTAAAAATAAATCTCATGTCGAATCAAATGGTAAGATTTATTATACTCTTAATACAAAATATAGATTTGAATTTTAGAAATGATATTATTTAGATAGCTATGAATTTCAAACATGAATTATAAAACTGACATAAATCATACCAATAAAAGAATATTGATGTGATAAATAATATTTAATTAAGTTAACACATAAAAGACTGAAAATTTTAAAAACGCATATAAAAATAAAATGTTTAACGATTCATTTTTTTATTAAAAAAAACTAAACATACAGCTTTTTTATATAAATAACCCAAAATATTAATTAATTACGAAAATAATTTGAAGAAAAAAATTATATATGAAAATGATTCGTTTGTTACAGTAGAAGTCGATGCCGCCTGACCAATCGACGGCACCACTCCCTTTTCCCCTAATCATGACCCAATCATCAACTTTTTTTAAATAATGGTATGTATTTTTTGAAATACACGTAAAAAGATATGGGTATTCACGGTGGAGAAAGAAAAGAAAAAAATAATTTTTTAATAGGTGTCGTCGATCTATAAGCCGACATTGGTCCTTTTTTTTTAATCCTGCCATTGAAAAAAATATTTTTTTTATTGGTGTTGTCGGTGTATTAAGCAGCACTTATGATTTTTTACATTTATTTTTTTAATTGATATCACCAATATGTCAGGCAGCACTGGTGGTAGATTGTAAGGAAAAAAATTTGGGTGTCGCCCATGTGTCAGGCGACATTGGTGTTTTCTTTTTTTTTTTTGTTGAAAAAAATAGCTCTGAAAGGAAAAAAGAGATCAAAAAAATAATTTATTAATGTAATACTCTTAACCCGTAGCCATCGCCGGAACAGGGTTACGGAGTATTACCGAAATAAATAGATCAAATATAGACATTTCATAACATTTTTCATTTATATCAGAAATCAGTCATAAACAATCTTATTGTCCCTTATATGAGCCCTCGAGGCCCAAAATATGCAATAGAAATAAGTCAGGACTAATCCGGGTACTTAGAAAATTTTTCGCAAAATTTCAATATTTTTCCTAAGTGCAGAGTACACACGCCTGTGTGATTAGGCCGTGTGGCTCACACGATCTAGAGATACGCCCGTGTCTCAGGCCGTGTGGACATTCAAAATAGGGACACACTACCGTGTCCCGGCCCGTGTCCAAATTAGGGTGGTTACTGACTTGGGTCACACGGCCAAGCCACACGCCCGTGTGCTAGGCCTTGTGAACATTTTAATTTATTCAACGGAAAATTCAACAAGTACATCAAAGTTGTGAAAGGTTATGATTATGTTGCGAGTTGGTACAGGTACGTACGTTAAACTCATTTACTAATGAGCTCGATATGTGATGAATCCCTCGATAAGGTTATGAATGAGTAAGTTATGATTAAAAGATCTTGATACTATTTATGCCAAGTTCATCATGTTTATTTGTATGATACATGTGTGACTGTAATGCTTATTATTTGCATAGGAACTTACTAAGCTATATAGCTTACTCCACTTTCTTTTCCCTTGTCTTATAGTGTCACCAAGCCAGCTCCGGGATTAGAAACTGTCGGAAATCTATTCACACTATCAATTTAATATTTTGGGTACCATTGATTCTGATATTTTGAGTTATGGCATGTACAGGGACATGGTCATTTTGTTATGTGTCATAATTGATTTAGCCAAATGTGTTGGCTTATGTTGGTTGATAATTCTTTTTGTAAATGGCGATTGAAATTGGATAATGTTGGTTTTAGAATATATATGCATATGATGATAATTTTCATGGATGTGGGAAATTGCATGATTTAAGTTGAGATATATGTGATGTTTGTGTATGATAGATGATAGCATGAGAATGATGTATTGATATCTTGTTTGTGGCTGATTTGGTTGTATGTATGTGCTTGGATTGGTGTTGTTGGTTGTTGTGTAGGTTGGTGCAAGTAAGGGTCGCAAAATGGCTTGGTAAATAGCCTTATTTTTGTCCACACGGGAGTGTGTCTAGGCCGTGTGCGACACACAGTCTACCCACGAGCATGTGGTTCAGTTGTGTGTCCCCTGCACCTTAATTGTTGCAAAACAGAATACTCAATATCGAGCACACGTGTAACACCCTAAACTCGACCCATGCGTTACGACCGAATCTGACATGTCACATGAGAAAAACGTATAAAGTCCTTGTGATTCGTACTAAAATAGGTGTTATTTGGTTATGGTTAAGAAAACAAGTTGGATATCAATTTTTGATAAAATACAACTATTTTTGAGAGGTTGATTGATAAATCAAAAATCGAGGTAGTGAACGTTAAAATCGTGACTTTTGAAAATGTCGTTGGTAATTTGAAAGAGAATTCGAGTTAAAATATTTATTCGTATTTATTATAAATCCATTTGTTAATCCATTTTTGGAAACCGTTATTTATGATTTTTAGAAAATTTCCCATTTAAAATAAATCAAGCAAGATAATAAGTACGTCAAACATAAAGCAAAAATAAAATATTCCAGAGGCCTTATTACAACTTAAAAACCCAAAATAGTAAAAGTAATAAAGTAAACGGAAATAGAAATTTAAAGTTCAAAAACACCATTTCTGAAGTATGGCCTCCACCGAGTCATCCATGGCCCAAGTTGTAACAACCCAAACCCGGCCCATTCACTCCGACCGAATTTGGAATGCCACTGCAGAACACGTTCGAAAAATATCCTTACTTAGAAGTGAAACTGATAAAATTTGTTGAGTTTAATAAAACATTTTCGTGACTTGAAATATTCTAAGTAAAAGCTAAATTATTATGACAACACGGGATTCCAAACTTTATTGTACATACTCACGGAAATAAAATCATTTGCAATAAGCATTTTAAATTGTCCATCCATAATAGAGCATAATAATAAAGATACTTAATAAAAGAACTGAAATACTTTAGTGGGCCTTCTTACAATACATACTTAATCAAAATACTGAAAATATAGGCACTTAATTCATTAAACAAGAGATTCCTTTGCATGAAAAAATTCGCTTTTGCATGGGATACCTTTGTGTCCGCTCCAACCCGGTCCAAGCTTTATGCGTCACCTGAAAGGTGTAACAAAAATTGAGTGAGTCACCAAGACTCAGTGCATAGTTAATACACATGTCCTCACATATGGGCTTAGCCCATATCCACATAGTCCATACATATGAATACACAATTATGAAGCCCATATCAAAACGTAGTCCATACACATGAATACACAATTATGAAGCCCATATCCACGTAGTCCATACACATGAATACACAATTATGAAGCCCATATCCACATAGTTCATACACATGAATATACAATTATGAAGCCCATATCCACATAGTTCATACACATGAATATACAATTATGAAGCCCATATTCACATAGGCCATATACATGAATATACACTTATGAATGTACAATTATGAATATGCAATTATGAAGCTCAACCCATATAGTGATCCACATATTAATCACAATTCCCATACATATGTATATATATATAAACCATAGCAATATACTATTCAAAACATTACACATCACATGTCATCACATTATTTTACATTCATCGATAATCATTTATAATCGAAAAGTTAATACAGTAACCACTAACCTGATTATTCAATCACCCACCACGGGTATCCATCATCATAGCTTTTATTTCGACTAACATGCTCAATATACATACATTTACATGAAATAATACATACAACACATATAACAAGCAAGAGAACAGTGCGATAACTACGCACCTAATCATAGCGAGATTCTGATCTATCGAATCTAATATCAACTAAAACCCCGAACTTGTCCTATTGCTGTCGATTAGCCTCTAAACCATCATGAACAGAAACGGTTAGCCATTTAATCACTAAAAATGGCCTAAGGCCGAATGCTATGAATTTTTTACCTAGCTTATTATGATCCCGAAACACCACTTGTTCCTGTCGATTAGCTCCCGAAGTTATCGAAAGTCTACTAAAATATTGTCAAAATCGGCTAATACATGAACAAAGGCCCTTGGCCGAAATGTACATAATGCTTACCTAGTTTTTCTAAGTCCCAGAAGATTTGCTTGCTTTGGTAGTTATAAATCTCTTTGTATAGCCGAAACCCATAGGCTCCTTTAATGCTCCCTCCCTTCAACTTCGAAATCGTCAACACCTTCCTTTGGGGATTCAACCTATGCTCAAAAAGGCCAGGAGCATTCGATCAAAGTGACAATCAAGAGAAAGAATGGCAAAGGAGTTTCGGCATAGCAACAATAGCATGCTTCAAAATAAAATCGAAGGTAGTATAGGAGGAGGATTTTGATTTGAAACAACAAGGGAAGGAGATGAAAGAACAAGAGCTAGCCGAAATGAAATACTCTCTAGCTTCTTCAAATCCGAAGCTCAAACTTGCTCTTTCTTTCTATCTCTCGGTTAAGAACAAAAAGGAAAGAAGAGGAAGCCAAACAAAACAATGGCCACCTCCCTTGCTATTCCTTCCAAACCGCAGCTCAATCTCTTTTTCTCTCCCATTTTCGGCCAAGACAACAATGTCAAGGAAACAAAACAAAAGTTTCGGCCAAGCTTTCCCCAAATACAAGGCCGGCCAACCCCCAAAGCATGCTTCCCACGGTCATGCTCTCTCTCTTTTGCTAATTTCAAACATCACTTTCCATTGTTTAATCTATTTCCCATCATTAACATAAAATAAACTAATAAAATATAACCCATACCTCACCATTTCCTATACATCATAAAATAATAACCCATCCTTCTTCAAAAAAAATAATAAAATAAAATGACCAGCCCCACACTCCATTAGCAAAGAAAAATAAAATTATGCCGCATGCATTAAATGCCCATGCGCACCACTAAGCTCCCACGCACGCCAAAAAGAAAGACTCCATGCAGTCTCGACTCGAACCCGAGACACGGAGAAAAGTTCTCCATGCCCCAGCCACTCGGCCAGCTGCTCATTTCATGCTAATGTCGCGTCAACAATTTGTTTTAAGCCCTCACTCGCAGGCATCCCTTGCTTGTCGCAAAAACAAAACAAAACGAAATCGTTACGCCTTCAGACTCGAACTCGAGACCTCTCGGCCGAAATTACCAACACGACTGCGCCACTTTACCAACTGGACTTTCATGTCCATTTTCGCCACTAAATTCTTTTAAAGCCTCCTTAGCCCATTACACCATACAACGCAAAAATAAAAACCCATGCGCGCTGGGCCGTTGCTCGATCCCCTGACCTGCTTAGCGCCAATCCCCAAAGCCTTAAGTGGCACACGAAAACCACTTTACCAGGGCATTTCATATGCCATAACTTTCCAAAATTTATTCTCAAGGCCTCCTTGCCTACTTTCCTCTTTTAACCCTTAAATTTCCAAAATTTTCCAAAGTATCCTATTTTAATCCTAGAGTTTTAGGAACTCTAAAAACACATCAAAACCACTCTTGAGGCCCACTAATACTTGAGTTATTCTCCAAACACATAACCCCTATTTCGGGATATTACACAAGTCCTCATCACTGAGCATTACCTGCAAGGGTTAAGAAAAAAGGGGTGAGTTACAAGAACTCAGTGTATAATCCCCTTACCGTTATCCATTGGGCCTGAACCCGGTTAGGAATGTCTTGGGCCTAAGCCCACTTACATAACAATGTTTAAATGAAATGTATGCAGCCCAACCCATCCATCCATTACACCCCCGACCAGCCAATCACACCTGTGAGGTCAACCCACCCCGCCGCTCACACCAAATTGCAGCCGAGCTGCTATATTATATATTTTTATTGTCGCCAAGCCACCGAAATCATAAGTAAACATAATAATGAACATTTTGTGGCAATGCCACCAGGCTACACTGCTCTTCAACATTTTTCCCAACCCATACAATATGTAACATGCAACATACATAATAAAGCATAATATCCACATATATGAACCACAATTATTAATTCAGTAATTTATTACGGTGAATCAGCCCATTATAGAACTTTGTAATTCGGCCCACTAAGGCATTCTAGTAAATCAGCCCATAGGGACATTTTGATAAATCGGCCTATAAAGGCATTTTCGTAATTCGGCCCGTAGGGGCATTTTCGTAAATTGGCCCATAGGGGCATTTTCGTAAATTTAACAATTTTAATACCAATTTTGACAAATCCATAGAAATAATGTAATTTAAGCAAATTTCTCGATTTATACCTTTTTACAATTTTTAGCCATATAAATAATAACGATCTATTTTCCAACGTGATATCGAATCATGAATCTACGGGATTTCAGTGTGAGATTACACACCTGATTACGGTAAGGACTAAACCTTCTTGATCGTCGGCACCTAAAACACCATTACACTTGATTAACTAAAAAGAGATTTTCTTAATCTAAATCTATATCAGACGATCTAAAATGCTTACCCTTTTTATCGTGAACGACCACGATTTGCCTATTCTCACCGGATGATGGTCCACAACCCGGTGGAAAATCCCAAACCGCCGATACCGCCCTTCGTTTGAACTTAGGAGTAGGAATTGCAAATCCACTCCTTTTATGTTCTCCTATCGCTTTTCCTTTCAAATCGTTACCACTTGCCTCCATTGAAAAAGTCTTAATCAAAACGATATTACGATGATATAAATCGATTGTCTAAGGAAAAGGTTCGGCTTACCACTATTTTCGTAGGATCAACAAATGAATAAAATGATCGATATAGTCCCTAGAATAAGCATTTAAACATAATCATCAATCCGTTTTAGCGGAATAACCAAGTATTGAGATATATCGAGATGAACCTTAAAGAAATCCCTTACCTTGACAATAATAGATCTACTTCTATCGATTGGGCGTAAGGCTAGAAATGATTCGGCTAAGATGTGGTATTCAGCCACCTATTAGAACACTACGAAAAAGAGTTGATCATAATATGAGAGTGTAAGAGAAAGAGACGTTTCGATTTAGAAACAAAGTGAAATAGTCGTATAGTGATGGACATACATATTCGGCTAGAAAGAAAAGAAAATGAAAATGAAAAGAGGAGAATAAGGTCACTTACCGATTTGGTCAAGAAGAGAGTGCCCAATACGAAAGGAAAAAAATAGTGAAATGGTTGAAGAAGTGTCAAAAAGAAAAGAAAGGATGGAGAGAAAAGAATGCTAGATAGTTTCAGTTAACAATCAAAAGAAGATGAACCAAATGAATTGAGGGTTACGACAAAACAAGGGAGAAAGATGAACAAATGGACTAGAAGGTTTCGATCACAACAAGGGAAAAGAAATTGGAAAAGAAAGTAGCAAAATGACTTTAATGTTTCGGCAAGACAAATGAAAAAGATTGGAAAAGAAACACAAAATGTTCAAACCAAAGAAAATACCTCTCATGCACCAAACTTCTAAAATGACCCTAGGAAAATTTGGCTCCCAAGTCCCCCTCCCAAAACCGTGTATCATCTTTACCAAAAGATGAATGTTGACCAAAAATTCCTTCCCAAGGCAACTCCTAGTATTCGGCCAACATGTTCCCTCTCTTGCCTTTTTCTTTGATTTCTTTCCTTTATTTTCCCTTGTTTCCTCCTTACCATAATCCTTAGTCATCTTTTCATAAATAAAAAGTCTTCCTTACCATCTTTGATGCCATGGCCGACACTTACCATACAACACTTGAGAAGCTCAAAAATTTTAACCCTAAAAGTTGCAATAGATAGGATTCAAACCCCTTCCCTCAATGTTCTCCACTTGACGCCACACCACTCCACCATGTGCTCCACTTGTGCTAGCAAAATACACATTTATTTCCTTAAGTCTTAATGCCACTTGCCTTCTCCTTTTAAGTGCTTAAACACAAAAATTTTACTAAGGCCCAACTCAACCCCAAGCCTTCTTAGGACCCGTAAACATACACATTTAACATTCTTAACTAGTCTATTGCATGATATAATGCAAAACATAAAATTCTGAATTTCAGGATGTTAAAACACGGGCAGAGACACGAGCGTGTGTCTCAACCGTGTGGATGGCACGGCCTCGAACACGGGAGTGTACCCTGGACGTGTGAAGTTTGTACCTATTGTATGAAAAATCATGAAAATTAAATCAACAATACGACCTAGCACACGAGCGTGTGGCACGGCCGTGTGGCACAAGTCAGAGAGCTCCCAATTTTGAAAACGGCCTGTAGCACGGGTGTGCCTAAGGGTCACACAAGCGTGTCCCTATTTCTCAATGCCCTTATCAGTGCATGTGCTTAAGGACTACCATCAACTGCCCATCAAATAAATAAGACATCCCATTCTCTATGTACCAACGTTAGTAGTGGACCGAGGGCGTGAAATTAAACAAGACTCTAACAGAGGTCTCCTCTCCATTCGGGCGTTCCACAATTGTTGATGCTCCAATGCCCAATCATTTGCTTCTTTTCCCCTCTTATTAATTACAGGATATTGTCGAAGTTATGTGGATCATTTGGAACATCTTATTTGAACCTGAATTTCATAGAAATTAATCCCCATTGTACCACTTAACAGTTGAAAATTCAACACGGTTGCGTTAATGCATCACACGAATGAATCGTTGTGAGCCTACAGGGGAATGACAGTCACAATGTCTAGCGCAGTATGTAACATCCACGCAAACTGCACAACTAATAACATGGTTATAGTAACATGAGCCAAATAATATAAACAAAGTAATTACATTCCATGAATATAGTTCTATTTTAGAAAAAAATGACCTCTTTCTTGGCATATGCCTCAATCATTTGACAGTATACAACGAAGGTTTTAGACTTCTCGATACCCGGATAAGTAAACCATCTGAAAATAAAGAAAACTTGTTAAAACACATTTTTCAGAAGAAAAAATAATTATTGATTTAAGTTTTAAATTTGTTTACCTATTTCCAAGTCAGAAAATATGTGGTTGGTGACTAACTGATGCCAGAAATGGCATCGTGTACAGTGCTCAGGACTACAACAATATCAAGCACCCACCTATATCTAACGTATCATGCTTTGTCACCTGACAAAGCTCATGATACAACGTCGCTAATACTGCTAAGCCCCAATTTTACGAAAGAGCAGATGTAATTAGTCAAGAGAGGAAAGTACATCATGTGGATTTTATTATTGCGTCTGGCATAAGTACCCCCTATCAGTTGCAATATATACACTCGAGCAATGCACATATTCTCCCACCCAGTGGCATTACTCGATAAGATTTTGAACTTTTCTTTTAGCTAGGAAAATTTCAAACTGGTAAACCTAGCTTCACCATCACCGAGCGAGTGTCCAAGCAGGTGGTAGCAAAATGTCGCAAGTTCAAATACTTTACTTGAACTCGTGACAACATCACCATCAACTGAGAGCCCGAGTTGCAATGCGATGTCTTTCAAGGTGATGTTGCACTCCCCACATGAAAAATGAAATGAGTGGGTCTCTGGGTGCTACCACTCAAAAAAGGCAGATATTAAGTCGATCTTCAACTCAAACATTCGAACCAACGTCATTGTTCCAAATCCGATGGATTTTGTTTGAAATGAAATAAATTTTTAAGCTTAACAACGATCATTCTTTTTTGAATGAATTGAAATTTTTTTTTATAGTTATTGTAGTTCTAGTACATGAATAATGGAATGAAATATGATGATTCCCACTATCATTTTAACTTGTATGATAATGATACTAACTATAATTTGAATAATCACATGACACAGTAGCAGTCACAAGCTCCCTATATTTTCTTATTTTTTTGTCCTTGTTTTTTTTCAATTGTTTTGTTTTCTCACTTTACCCTTCCTTTCATTCACCACTTTGATAGTTACAATCGTTGCAGCCCCGAGTCGCGTTTCAACTTGTTCCCACCATTATTGTTACTTTCCTTACCGTCAGTCTTCTACCTCCACCTCTGACATAAGTTATGGGCAATGAGATTAAGGATACTACTTTGATGGAAAAAAAAGAATAAGTTGATTAAACCTTTTTTTTTCCCATATTGTTATAATCTCAAAATTATGTGTGGGGTTTATAAAACATCCGTTTTTGGTGGCTTGAAATTTGACCGCATAACCACCCTCATCTAGTGAGACTTTCCATGAGCAAGTTTGAACACTATACTTGAACTCATGACCACATAACCACTGTCAACTGGGAGCCCGAGTTACAATGCAACATCTTTTAAGGTGATAGTGCACCCCCCACACGGCAAATGAAATGTGTCGATTTCCGAGCATCATCGCATCATCGTGAACTCAAACATGCATTAAAACTATCACAATTTCTCCATCAAGCACCAACACAAATAAATCTTTCTCCCCAAATTTCGAACACCCATAAAAAAGTAGTTCTTTTTTCTGTTTTCTCTCATTCTACTGAACATTGATATTTTTGTTTTCTGTTTTCTCCCCTACTACTTAGCACAAATATTTCTTCCTTTTTTACTTCTCTTCAACAACAAAAAAAATCAACAAAAAACCAAACACTTCATCATATGAGGATTTTGCACCGAGGATGGAGTATATATAGTGAGGGGTGCTGCTTGACAACCTCGTGGGACCACCAGTGCTAATAAATTAAATTTTATTGGTCTCCTATTTTCCCTTCACGACTATTTAAAAAAAAATATCGGTGCCACCTAACACACTAGCTACACCAATTTAAAAAATTATTTTTTAAAAAATATTACCGGTGTCGCCTGACACCCCCGGCAGCACCTAATAATATTTTTTTCTAAATTTACTGGTGCTGCTTGATGACTTGTCACAGTTTGTAGTGGCAAATTAGGTACTTTTCGAAACTTAACGAGCTTGTTTTTAAGTCGTTTTAGGTTATTTTATTACATTTTCAATTTCAGTACCTGAGATTTAATTTCTTGCAAAATAAGCATTTTTATTCATAATTTTGGGTTACTTGACCTCTTAGGCCAATACGAATCTTAAGGTAGTTTTAACAAGTTAATTGAGTGTGTAGAACACCTATTTTCAGGCCCAAAAGCATCAAGAATGACAACCGAGTCGCAACACGAGCTTCTGGAGTCGTAACACAACCGAACGAGTTCCAGATTTAATGTTCGAAGTTGTATGTCGCGGCACAGGTTTGACAGAGGGAAAATAATTAATCAAGGATGTTTTCCTTCGCAGAATACATATTTAGACTAATTAAGGCCTTGTAATTAACCTAAGTGAGCAACTAACTCTGCCTATAAATAGTTAAGTTAATGTTAAGCCAGAGGCAAGTTGTTAGGGTAGAATTTAGGTTTTAGTTTTAGACTTAGTTTTTAATTAGGACTTTAATTAGTTTTTAATTTTCTTTTTAAAATAGTTTTTATTTTTTGTTCGAACTTGGATTTGATTTGAGTCCAAGACTTGATTCTTAAGTATTTTGATATTTTTCTTTCACTTTTTGCTTTTTGACATCGATATCTCTTCAACTGTTAAAGGATTTTGCAGAACTGAGCGCATCTAGTTTATCAAATAGATCAATCTCTATTTTCCTTTCGTTTTAGTATAATTTGTGTTTTTGCATGATTAAATTAATTCTTAGGAAAATAGTCTCGAGATTAATGAGTAGCTAAATCCTTTAAGAAGATTAATGAGCAGATGTAGGAGTAATTAACGGAAGGATGAGAGTTTCTCATAGAATTAGTTGGTTTAAATTATGTATGCTTAAACTCTAGGATTGACGCCCCTAGGAAGTCATCTCAGTAAAATTAGGTTTAGAGATGGTTTGCCGAGTAAATCGTAATTTATCCCAATTTAGAAAGCAAAGTCGATAAATAAGTGAGTATTTATCGATTAATTAATCAATTAGAGGATGATAGGTAATAATTGGTTAGCTATAGCTAATTCACTAAAACTCGAGTTCTAAAGTTAATTACAACCACTGAAGTGAGTCAATCTTCTACTTTTTAATCAAGATTCTTTGTTAATTAATTTTGTTTTAGTAATTTAATTTTATTCCATAATATTAATTCTCTTTATTATTATTATTAACCATAATATGATTTTTGGTGAGTACTTCTTGTACCCTGTTGTACTGAATTATATTACAATTTGACATGTATACTTGCAGATATTGCTGCCTGATTATATATATTTTTGTTGTTCACACGTTTGGTAGTGATCACTTGACACACCAGCAGTATCCATTAGAATTTTTTTTTTCCCTTTTTTTCACTGACACAAACTTTTTTTTTTTAATTTTGACTAGTATCACTTGACAGACCTACAGCACCTATTAAATTTTTTTCTCTACTGTGAATATCCATATTTTTTACGGGTATTTCGAAAAATACAGATGGATGCCACCTTATACAACGGCGGTGCAAAAAAAAAAAAAAAAAAAAAAAAAATTTATGATTAAATCATGATTAGGGGAAAAGTCTTGTAATATAGCAAATGGATCATTTTCATATATAATTTGTCCTTCAAATTATTTTTATAATTAATTAAATATTTTTAGATTATTTATATAAAAAAACCAAAAAAGTTTACCCTTTTTTAAAATTTATAACAATAAAATGTAATTAAAAAAAAGGAGATGGAATAGGACAGAAACAAAAGGTCAACCAACTATAATAGTGATTGTTAAAGATATATAAATTTGGAGTGTTTTTATTTTGTAATCACATGCTCTTGTTTTCCCTTTAATATTATGAAGTATATGGTGTCTTTTAAGTTTGATTATTACATTTTAAAGTTATCTATCTCTGTTTTTAAGTTAAACAAGATTATATATACCATTCTTAATTTGTTTCCCCTATCAATTAGTTGAATATGACAGGACAGTCCATTACCAATAAATTCAAAGAGAGAATGTAAATTCAAACTTTAAAAACAACATTATTAAAAGAAATAGCCATGAACCTCAAACATAAATTGTAATAAAGAAAAAAAAATAATCAACCAACATTTTACCTTTTATTGTTAATATATATATATATATATATTATAATAACAACTTTTAAACAGTAACAATTGAAATGTAGATTTGAAATTTCCAGGAAAAAAAAAATGTAGACTTAGTTTACTTATTTATTTAATCATTACTAGATTATAGGATATACATATATGAAAGAAAAAAATTATTAATAAAAATATATATATTTTTATTAAAATTAAAGATACTTTAAAAAAAGCGGTATTTTTTTGAAGGAGAATATTTTTTTAAAATTGTTTCTTCTTCCCATATTTTAACTAGTTTTTTTCAGAAGTCCCTAAAAAGTAGTTTTTTAGAAGTGTTTTTTAATTTTTTATTTTATAAATAAGGGATAAACACTACTCTTAACAATATTTTCTATAAAAACAAATTATATATTTTTTAATTGAGTTAATGTAGATATAAGGTTTTATTATTAGTGTAGAGGTATATAGGTATCCTTAAACTGCATCGTATTGGTTATAAATTATGGTTAAATAGTTGAAAACTTTATATTATATATTTAACTTACTATTTATTAAATATTTTATTGAGCCGGTGTCCTTCTCAATTAGATTCGTTCAGTTAGGAAAATCACAGAAATGAATAAAATATGCATGTGGTGGGATTTGAACCTACACTAATTGGATTTGTAGAAACTTTGATTTACCATTCAATTAAAGCTTTATTTTGATATTTTAATGCATTTCAATTTTTATTATACATGCTTTATTTCCTCCATCAATTATATATCTATACTTCTATATTATTTATTAAATGTTTTACTGACTTGGTGTCACCCTCAACTGGCAGTTAGGAAAATTACATAAATACTCTTCTGTAATTAAAATAAGGGTAATTTAATCTTTTTTTTAAATAATAATAAATACATGTGGTGGGATTTGAACCCAAACTAATTGGGTTTGCAAAACTTCTAATTTGCCACTTAACTAAATTTAGTTTTAATAATTATTTTACATTTCAATTTTTATTATGCATACTTTATTGCATCTATCAATTCTATATCTATACTATTATTAAGTGTTACACTAAGTTGGAGTCACATTCAATCGGGTCATCAGCTCAGTTAGGAAAATTATGGAAATGCATTTCTATAATTAAAATAAGTTATATTATTCGAGGATAATTTAGTCTTTTTATTTAAAAAAACCAATAAAAAAATCCATGTTGTGATATTTGAACCCAGACTATTTTTTTTTTCATTTTAGCATAGTATCATGTGCTATTATTAATTAGTTTCAAACCATACATTTTATTATTTATTCTAAGCTATTTTTAAACATACAATTATGTTCTAAATTCGTGGTTTCCACATGCGTATAATATGATAACTTCTATTTTATTTTAATTTATATTTAAGCATTTTATTGTGTTAGTGTTACCCTAGAAATATCATTTTTAAAATTTTAATTAATAATATTATTATGACATTTTTGTCTTTTCATACTTTTATATTATCTTTAAATAAACAATTGAAAATTAAAAATCCAAGGATGTAACACAGGTTCAATAGTATTAAAATACAAGCTCCTTACTACTCCACTATTTTCTTTCACCCACAACATGAGTGCAACAAAATCTATTACTTATTATAGTATACTGACTGAATTGGTTTCACATGTTAATTGAGTACCAATTTAACTGTGAAAAAATGAAAATACCTTCAATTTACAAATTAAACTGTGTTATTTTGAAAGTGTTTTTGTCATTATATATATTTTATATAGAAAAATAGAATAAAATGAAAAATAAACATAATATAATTTGAATCATGCGTCTTTAGTTTTTTACATTTATATTCTATCATTCAACCAAAATTTCTTTATTGTTTATATCAATTTTTTATAAATATATTTGTTATATAATTTTATTTTTCCACTTAAATCGTGTGTGTGCCATAATGTAGAATATAATAATTAGCAAAATAAATCAAGATTATTGTTTTGTATGGTAAAATCACGTGCAGTAGGTATTAAAAATATGATTAAAATATGCTATAAGTCCATGTACTCTTCGTAAATATGAAATTTAGTCATTGTACTTTTATTTCTAGGAATTTCGTCCCGCTATTTTTGAAATTTCAAAATTTATGTCTAACTGTTAACATTGTTATAATTATTTTGTTAAATTCAAGCTCATTACAACGTCATTTTTTAATTATATTGCTACCAAGTGAATATATTTTTAATGTAAACTACCTCGTTAACCACTCTAAATTGGTATCGTTCCTCTTTTGGTTACCCCACAATTTTTTTCATTCAAATGCATTGTAAGTCTTCCGTTACTATTTAAGAAAAGTGAACAATTTAATCAAAAATTTTTTTTTTTGAGGTGACCAAATTAATCAAAAAAAATTTTGGGGTGACACGATATAATTTACTCTTTTTTTCTTTCAAAATATCACGCATTAACAATTAGATGTAGGTTTTAAAATTTAAAAAATAAAAAAGAAATATAATGGTGGACTATATATGTTTTTAAAGAAAATTGGAAGTTGAGTTTATTGATGGAGCATGTGAAGGTTAGGGTAATGCATGTGAGATTGTTTAAACATATTCATTGGGTTAAGTAAATGTTTTGAATGCGTTGTTGCATCGAATAAGTGGGTTTTGGTTCGGCATTACAATTACGCCACTAATAGTATTTGGTCGTTAAACACAACCTCTTGTGTAGGTTTTGCATTCTTAGTAGCAACACCAAAACTGCAATTAAGGTTTTCTTTTTTATATCACCTACTTTACTTATTTCCCACAACATTTAACTTTTTTTATTTTTTTCTTAATTTCAAATATGAATTTTAAGTTTTGTTCAAACGTGTTTATATTTATAAATAACTCACCCACACAGTATCTTTTAAAAACTTATTATTTAATATTTATTTAGTATATTTTTTTATGTAGGGTTAATATTTGGTATACATTTCACAAGTAATCTTAAAAAATTGTTGTGTTTTTTTAAATAGTTATTTTTAATAATTTATTATATCTCTATAATAAAACATATAATTAGGCCTTTCTAATTTATTCAAAATTTAACATGCATAATTTACATAAATTGAATATGACGGTTAGATTATTAAAATATTAATTGTTGAAAATGTTATGAAATTATGTAAAACTACGTGAGTGGATCCTTATACTATTTTTTAATATTTATATTATAATATAATATATTTAATTTTATACAACATAAATTACATGATATAAAAAAAATAAAAATATATATTATAAACTTCAAAACGAATTAGACTAAACTGGTGTTTTGAATATTGGAGTCTAAACTTGGTCCATGATTTAAGCAGATTTAAATTTTCTTTTTAACTCAATTTTTAGACCTGATATTTTTATTCAAAATTTTCTAAATTTTGAGCAATTCTTCGAATATACTAACTTAACTCTTAGAAAAAAAAAATAATGACGATAATTTTATATAAACGTGATGATTAGGCATGATTTTTAAAATGAAGGTAACGTTAGAATTCGTATGAGCATTGACTTGCCTGCGTTTACAAAACAAAGGACATGTTAGCACTTTAATAATAAAAGTGGTATGGATTTGATTATAGAATTGTATTTTGTTTCATTTATTTTAAAAAATAAATTTATGTATATTAAATCTAAAAGTAAATAAACTTTTTATTAAAAATTTCATTAAATTTTATCATTAAGTGACGACTTAACTGGTGGAGCAAGTAGATAGCGACATATGATGTGTCACGTGTAACTCATACTAACTTGACATTTTACCACATCAATTGACATTTAAATTTTTTTAAAAAATCATTAAAATAAATAAATTTTTTAATAATTATCCATGTTCAAGATGAACCTAAATAAATTGATGTCCAGGTTCAAATGAATATACAGATGTTTGTCCAGGTTGGTCCTGAATATGATTTTTTAAATAATTATTAAATAATTTGTTTATTTTTTGAAAAATTATTAAAAATAAAAAAATTAAAATTAATCTTAATTTAAAAAATAACTAAAATTAAAATAACCATCACCAAGCTACATATAAAAAATTATAAAATTTATAACTTTTTATTTTGAGTAAAGGTGTTCATTGTTCGAGCTGGGCTCAACTAAAAATTTAAGCCCATTTGCTAGGCTCGGGACTGGCCAGAAAAATGGGCCTAAAATTTTGCCTAAGCCTGACCCGGATAAAAATACTAAAACTCAGGCCCAACTGGGCCCGCCTGTATTAATTTTTTAATATTTTTATATAATTTTTAAATATATATAATACATAAAAAATACTAAAAATATCAAAATAAATATTTCACAACAAATTGAAAATAAAATTTTAAAAATACGTATACTTAAATAACATTAAGATTGATGCAACTTAACAAGCAAACGCCTCTAAAATAATAACAAAATTAACAAATGCCTTTAAAATAATAACAAAATTAACAATAAAATAAGTTTTATACAATATCCAAACAATAACAACAAAATAGTAGCAACATAATAGTAAAATGATAGTAAAATAGGGAGAAAACAACAAGAAATTAACATTAAAAAAAACAAAAAATGTAGATTTTCTTTTGTCCTTTAGTGAATTCAGGCCGAGTCTGGGTCAAAATACCTTACTTAAGACCCGACCTATTTTTTAAACGGGTCTTATTTTTTGTCCAATCCCATTTTTTGGGCCTATATTTTTATCCAAACCCTCTCATATTTCAGGCGGACCTTCGGGTAGGACTTGATGACCCGACCGGTCTAATTTTCAGCTAGCAATATTAATATATCTCGCCATTTACTTTGACTTATATTCTCTTAATTTTCTTTTGTCTAGATTTGTAACATTTTTCATAATATTGGTCCACTTAGTGGTAGTTAAAATGCAGGAATAAACAACTTCATTCCATTAAAAATTTCATTACTTTTCTAATTATTTTCTTTTAAAAAAATTATATTTATAGTAATTCATCAATTTCAATATATATTGTAATTTTAAATAATTTATATTGACTTTTTACAAGTTATTATAATTTTTAAATAATTTTTTATATCAATTTTTTATAATTATTTTAAAAAAACATATTTAGGATGAATTTAGACAATTATTTATCTAGGTTAATCTTAGACATGGTTTTTCAAATAATTATTAAAGCTTTTTTTTAAAGATTTTTTATTTTTAATATTCGCTGACATGGTAGGCAAAAATATTACATCAATATGAAGTACACATGATACACCACGTATCGTTGCTTATTTGCTTTGTAAGCCACGTCATTATTTAACTGTAGAAATGAATGGAATTTTTAGCAAAAAACTAATTTTAACTTTAATCTAAGTACGCAAATTAATTTATCTATTTTTTAACTGAAGAACCCAAATGTTGAAAGTAGAGGGAGGAAATCCATATTTTAAGCTAATTGCTAGTAGGGGTGAGCGTTCGATCGAATCGAGTAAAAATATTTCGAGTTAATCGAGTAGACAAATCTTATTTATTCATCCTATCTTGGTTTGAAATTTTTTTCGAATCGAGCCGCGTGAAATGAAATTTAAGTCAAATCGAATTGAGTAAAATTGTTCAATTTAAATTAAAAAATTAAACATGTCAAATTAAAATCTTATTACAATATAACTAATTCCATGTTAGAGCGCATAAATTTGAAACTATAATATTTGAATTTTTTAAAAGAAAAATAAAAAAATACTTTAGTATGATAAACTTGAATAATTAATTAAGTTATTTAAATTCCCAAAATTATTATTTTAGAACATTTTTAAAATTTTGATATTCTTTATATATATATTTTAAATATAAATTTTGAAATTTTATAAATATTTTAAATTTGTTTTGTAATTTTTATTGACAAAGAGGTTAATTGTTCATTTTTAAAATTGACATGGATAAAAATATTATTTATATTAATCTGTTATTCGAATTATAAAATTCAACTCAACTCAAACTCAAAACTCAAAATACAAATCAAATCGAATTTTACCCATCCTAATTTTCTACCAATATCCGGAGGAAAGTCTTCCTTCTCGTATTTGAAGGACAATCTTCCTTTTTTTTTTTTTGGCTGGATGAAATAAAGAAACGTTGAGTAATATGATTTGAAATTATCTTTTTTGGTTATTTGAAAGATGTTATTTTTCAAATTAATATGAAAATATAATTGACGACGACTTTATTGAAGTTTGACCAACCGCTTAAATGGAAAAGCGTTACCCTCCTCCCACTATATAAAGTGTTGAGATTCTCGCTTACCCTACAAACAATAAATCCGTTCCTCTTCTTCCCTCTCATTTGTTTGTCTAAAAGCAGTTGCTTCTGCTTAATTTCGTTGTCATGGACACTCCCACCCCTCTCTTCTCCTTGCTTTGTTTCTTCCTCTTCTCCCTCTTCTTAGGTAACACCAAACAACCCTTTGCTTCATTATACATATGGCCTGGAACTGGAAGAGTTTTTTTTTTTTCTTAGTCTTTTTGATTTCTTTGAATGAATTATGTAGGTAAGGAGCAACATGTTGTTGAAGGGTCAAGGTTGTGGACCTTTGGTTTCAGACCCAAGATGTTGTTTGTGTTCGGGGATTCCTACGCTGATACAGGGAACAACAGGAAAGCTTTGGCAAGTTCCTGGAAACTTCCTTATGGAATTACATTCCCTGGGAAACCTGCTGGCCGTTTCTCTGATGGTCGTGTTTTGACTGATTTCATCGGTATCTCTCTCTCTCTCTCTTTCTATCCTTTTTAGGATCAATAATGATAGTGTTCATCTTTTCAAGTCTTTTAATTTTTAGCTTTACCTTTAGCTTTAGCTTTGGCTCTTTCTCTTTTGTACAACTAATGGCTTTGCTTTACTTCTTGTTTATTGTACTACAATTTAATAATATTATATTGAACTGAGTTGTGTGGTGTGGGTTCCTCCTTTTATCTTCTGCCATAATAAATTTGCTTTGTTTTTATACTGATCAGCAGAGCTGAGTGCCCGACCTCACTCTTTTTCTTCTTCTTTTTTTCTCCCTATTTATATCCTTTGTGTGAGATCATTTTGCAACTTTTTCACGCGATTCCAAGTCTTGTAAACTTTTGATTTCTTTACTATTTTTTTAACATTAACCATTTTTTCAGTGCCTCTTTGCATCCCATTATAAATAATTGCTTCTTTCCACAACCCTTTTCTTCACTTTCTTCCCCCCTTTAATTAAGTTGAATCAATGGAATGTAACTATGATTTACATTTTATACCTTTTAACCTTAGTTTAGCACCCACACTGTATTAAAGCATTAAACTCAAAGTTACAGACAACTCATGACAACAAGGAGCTGTCTTGGAATAAAGTATATAATAGTTAACAATTTCTTTTCTAGTTCATCAACTCTAAAAGTAACATTAGTTTTTTAATCCCATCAACTTTACTATTATGGTGCTTTCCAGCCATAGGATTATGCAGTTTACTGACAATAACTTTCTGAATCATCAAAGTACCATAAATATTGATTTTATTAGTAAACAATTAATTGGGTTGTTTTGTGACAAGCAGCTGGGTACTTGGGGATTAAGACACCAGTGCCCTACAGATACAGGAAAGAACTGGGTGGTCGTCTCAAGTATGGGTTGAACTTTGCTTATGGAGGAACCGGTGTTTTCGACACGCCAGCTCCTGAGCCAAACATGACAACCCAGATCGATTTCTTGCAACAGCTTCTCAATAACTCGGTCTACTCCAAGAGGGCCTTGAAAACTTCTGTTGCGCTTGTCAGTCTTGCAGGCAATGACTACTCTAATTACATTGCAACCAACGGCTCTACCGCGGTAATAATAACACTTCACATATATTCATAATTTCATATATATATATATGCTCCCTATGTGCCATGTGTCACCAATCCTACTTTCAATGATGGTATGCTTGAACTTGTTGAACCCCACTTGTAATGACACTTCCTCTACCAGATAATGATTTAAATAATATAGCTATTTGCAAAAAAGGACAGAAGGCCCAATTGAAGAACAAATTCATTAGATTATAAGAAAGGGACAAAGAGTTATTGTGAAAGGTGCTGTCGTGATCTTAGGTACAAAAATTTGACTTCATATTAGCACTTAGCCAACATTATGACTTGGTTATATTTGGTTTTTTTGTGGTGTCTCAATATTATGTGTGGTCAGTTGCATCTCGGTAAAAGTATTGTGGAGGCTTTGGAATCAGATTGTATTTTGCTTCATTTATTAAAAAAATGGACAAATTACTCTCTGTATATTAGATTAAAAAGTAAATTGGTTATTTCTATTAAAAATTTCATCAATTTGTATTGTTACAAGATTGATGTGGTTGGTAGAATAACCAGATAGTGACATGTCACATGTACCTTTTGCTGACGTGCATGGATCAACTTTTAACAGCAGAAATGGATGAAATTTTTAACAAAAGGATTTGTTTGCTTTTTGATCTAATGTATAGGGATTATTTTGCTCATTTTTTTATTAGAGAGGTAAAATGTAATCTAATTCCTAATACAGGGGCTTATATGGTACTTTTACCTTGAATATGTAACTTACAGTGATTTTTTTGTCTTGTCCTTGTGATCTTATGCATGCAAAGAAAAAAAAAAGATTGTCGTTTTAATTTGCTTATGGCAAGTCTACCAAATCCACTCGTTTGACAGAATTGTTGTTTAATATAGTTATTATGAAAAAGAAAGAAAAATGAGGTTTGAAAAGACAAATTTGGTGTGAAAATTCAGGGATTTCCAGCCTTCATTGGAAGGGTTGTGAACCAAATGAAGGCGAACTTGAAACGCATCCATAACTTGGGAGTGAGGAAAATAGCGGCGAGTGCACTGCAACCATTGGGGTGCCTCCCTCGAAGCACTGCCCAATTCTCCTTTGAACAATGCAACGAAAGTGAAAACGCCCTCGTTGGTCTCCATAACCAGCTCTTGGCTCAAGCAGTGAACGATCTCAACAAAGAAACCAACAGCTCCTCTTTCTTCGTTCTTGACATTTACAATGCCTTTTGGAACGTTTTCAATCAAAAACAAGCTCATGAAGGTGACTACCACAACCCTATTCTTTCTATTATTACTTGCACAACTCCATTAAACATGAAATATCTTGGGTTTTTTGCAGTGAGTCCAACATTTGTGAATCCATTTGAGCCCTGTTGTGTTGGAGTGAGTGCTGCATTTTCATGTGGAAGTGTAGATGAAAATGGTGTGAAGCAATACACACTTTGCTCCAATCCCAAATCCAAATTCTTTTGGGATACAGTTCACCCTACGGAACAAGGATGGCGAGCTGTTTACTCAACTCCAGCTCTTCAAAGCAGTCTCAAGCAATTCTGGTAGACATTACCATGAAATGCTTACCTTTTATCAGTTTATGATGTTTTTACATTTAGTTTCTTGGTATCTGTCAAATCCCTTTGTGATCTCTTTATTCATTTGTGTTGGTAAAAAGTTGTATGAAATGAATGGATATTAATAATAAAAGTACTTTTCCAATGCTACCCTTTTTTGGTGGGATGTCTCTAATGAAACTTGTGTTCATCTCATTGATTTGTTGATGATCATGATTAAAGTTATCATCAAAGAGATGAAACCAAAAGTTGATTCTTTTTCTATTTAAAGAAAAAAAATTGAATGGCTGCCACATTACACATCTTAGAATATCATGGTTTGGGAATTTGCAGGCATACATTAGAACTTGGGCTAGAAGTCCAAACCCCATTTGTTATATCAAATAAAGGTAAAAACTAGAACTAAAAAGTTGAACCCTTCATTATTGCATAGGTTTATTGGAGTTGGTAGTGGGTTTTTTATTTAAAATAAAATATTTACTTTTTCTTTAATTTATTCTTTATTTAATATTTTAATTTTCATCATTTCCATTTTACACTTTAATATAAATATATTTTATTGCGAATAAAGATAGGTATAATAATTTAGCCCCTTAACTTTCACCCTCAATTTTTAAAATATAATTTAATTGTATTTTTTTAATAAAAAATTTGATTAAATTATTAAAATTTAAGGGTACTATCATGACAACCCAAGTCGCAGTTCACATGTGCTTTATAAAAAACTTAAAAAAAGTATCCAAGTCAACAATTAAGTAATGAGAGACTACCATGTTAGTGTAGTTAAAACCTTAGCAATTTAGTCAATTTTTCTATCCAAACATACAATTTAACTAAGTTTTAAATGTTGAAAATCAAAGTAATCCCAAAGAATAATTAAAGTCAAAGTGAAAAAATGGTATTGGCTAAATTACTCATGATGTCAATGAAAATACATAATAAGAATTACATTCTTTTTACTCTCCTCCCTTTTTTTTTTCTTTTGTTATATATATAGTTTGCAATAAGTTATCGAGCTTGAAAGCGGTTTTGTGAAGCATGAAAGTTATGTTTGATTCATTAGAACGGAATAAGGTTATAATAGAATAACCATTTTATGAGAAAGAAATAGGATTGTAATGGAAAAAAAATAACTATAACAATGATTTGATTGGCTAGAGTAAAATAAAGATTGTAATAGTATTTATGTGTTTGATTGAGGGGAATAGATATAATAATAGAATAAAAAAATCTCAAATGACAAATAAAGCTTTCAATAAACTAATTTACTTGTAAAAAAAAAAAAAAATCAAAAAATGCTCAAATAACTAACATAATGTTATAAAATAAAGAGAGATGGAGAGATAAAGAACAAAGAAAATATGAAAGCAACAGAGAATGAACTTTATTGATCAAAAGGAATAATTACAATGCTTCATCAGAGTCTCTATTTATAGGCATAAGAAGTATAAAAGAAGTAGAGATCTAATTCTAATAACTATTAGAATTTAAAGTACATTAAAACTTTATCTTGATCATGATGGTCATTCACTTAATAAGATATTTATAACACTTCCCCTTGAATGTCCATGGATAGATAATGTGCCTCGTTAAAACCTTATTAGGAAAAACCCTTGGGATAAAAACCTAATGAAGGAAAAAGAGTACACAAAAACCTAATGAAGGAAAAAGAGTACACAATCTATAATACGTATAATATGTTGCCTCATTAAAAACCTTACCAGGAAAACTCAATGGGACAAAACCTAGATTAAGGGAAAAAGAGTGCAACACGTATTTACTCCCCCTCATGAAAACATCACATATTTTCTCATATTGTACGTATTCAATATTGAATACTAGTTTTTCAAATGACTATTTGAATGTATTTGCTAACCATTTATACCATTCTTTTAAAAGTCACGAGTGAGAGAAATTTGGGGAAATACATTTTGATCTCTTCAGGAGATTCAACAATAATCATAACAAACTTTAATCATGATTCTTTTATAAAAACACAAATAGGTATTTTGGATCATTTTATAATCCTCCTTCAACTACTCAAATTTACCACATATGTTCAAATTATTTCAATTCATATAAATGAATAATTTCCTGAGAATTTCAATATGCTTCTAGCATTCTAAATCATTCAAAGAATTTAATATAAACTTTACTATATAGTGATTTATAAAGGTTGTAACAAAACCATTAGACGCAAATTAAATCTTTTATGAATTGTCAATTTAATAATATATCTAAAGGCTATTGTATCCACCACAAAAGAATATTATATCTTTTCATAATCAATATTAGTACTTAGTGAAAAACTTTATATTTTTATTCCGCTTTTGCAAAACTACTTCATTTGCACTCTCATTGACTTTATACCTTTAGATATTTGGACTACTGGTCTAAAAACTCCACGAATTTAATTGTACTTGAGTTGCGTCTTTCTATTTTGATCAATTTATTCCATATCTATATTTCTCAATAGATTTATTCAAGATCCTCCTTTTATTTTATTATTTCAATAATAATATCGCATGCAAAATCATTGTCGACCACTTTTATTATTCGGTTCCACATTTTCTCGAATTGACATAACTTATCGAGATCTCATATTTTCATTATTTTAAAATTCAGTTCCAGATACCTGAATCTTTTCTGAAGTTTTACTTATTAGTTATGTCTTGGGTCTCTTCTGGAGCACCCACCTCCACTATATGACTCTCTAGAATAATTTTCATCTTTGAAACCGATCAATCTATTATTTATTCTAACTGATTATCCTACTGGGACTTTGATTCAAATTAAAATATTAGATGGTATATAACACTTGGTTATTCTCATTAAGGTTGTAAATACATCTAACAATTAACTTGTAATGAGTTATCCTTATTGAACTTCTAGTTCAAGTACTCTCCCCCTAACTCATTACAAGTTATTGTTTCTCTCCCCCTAATGTTGGAAAAACTGACAACTCATATCACAATTAAATCTCGAATTAATTGCTTAAAAATATTATAAGGAGACTCATATAAATATACATTCCCAATCTCTTATTATGACCTGTGCGTTGTGGTGGATCAGTTAGAACATATACAGCACATCCAAAAATTGTAAGATGGGAAATATTTGGCTCTTAACCAAAAATCAATTGTAATGGAGAGTATTTATAATTTATTATCTTGATGCGTACAACATGTAAATCAATACAAGCATGAATCTCATGCTGAAATAGAAAGTTTTGTTCTCATAAGTAATGGTTTAACTATTAGTTGGAGGCATTTGATAAATAATTCAGCTAAATCATTTTGTGTGTGAACATGAGCTATAGGATGTTCAACTTTTATCCCAATTGACATGCAATAATCATTGAAAACTTGGGATGTAAACTCACCAACATTAGCAAGATGAATTGTTTTAATTGCATAAGCTGAAATTAATTATTTAAACAAGCAATCTTACAAACGACAGGTTGCAAATTGATAACACATATGTGATTATTTTGTAGATGCATCTACCAAAATCATATAATATCAAAACCATCCACATGGTGGATGAATGGGCCCATATTCATTTCAGAAATGCAAGACATTAAAACTCAACTTTAGCTAGTGAGTTTCTAAAAATCAATTTTTATTGAGAACAAGCAACAAATGAAAATTCTTTAAATTAAAGAATCTTCTGGTTCTTTAATGGATGTCCATATGAATTCTCAATTAATTTTCGCATCATATACTATCCAGGATGGTCTAACTGGTCAAACCAAGTAATAAACACATTTGTATTAGTAAACTTCTGGTTTACTTTAACATGTGTTTCAAATTGTACTAAATTGTAACAAATTGATAATTTTATTATCATTCTTTTTAATTTGTATCCACATATAAGTACTATTGTGACATTTACTACTGGAAATATATAAATCAATGTGAAGTCTATAATGTCACTAAGTCAACAAAATAAATATAATTTCCAAACAATTATATGCAATATTCGCTTTAGGGAATATGCCAAAATCTTCAAATATCTAAAAAAAAGTTGCAACTTTAAGTGCATCCAACCATAACGAGCTTTAGATGCAATTATCATATTTTATTGCTCATAAATAAATCTTTCACAGTCAAATTGTAACATCCCAAAATTGGGCCTAGTAGGATTGGGCCCATTGGGCCTTGGGCGAGTGTTTAAAAATTTGAGAATAAGAGAACGACATTAATTCAAGTTGGACTTATTAAGAAGGTGATTTTAGAAAATTATGGGGTTCTATGAAGTTTCAGGTTCAAGTTGGGCCTTAGTGAAATTTTGTGTTTAAGCCTATTAAGGAGAGATAGTAAGAGGCATCAAAACTTATGGAAATAAGTGAGTAAATTGCTAACATAAATGAACATATGGCAAGGAGGTTATGGCATCAAGTGGAGAGCATGGAGGGAAGAGGTTCAAATCCCATTATGTGCAAATTTTGACTATTATTTTTGCATTATTTCCCTAAGTGTCGGCCAAGCATGTAAATAAGGCAAGGTGGACTTTTTATTTTTGGCAAGATGGCTAAGGAAAATAGGAAAGGATGAAGGTGAGGAAAGAAATCAAGAGAAAGGGGAAAGTAAGGGGAACATGTGGCCTTTTTCAAGGGAAGTGTTATGGAAAGTGTGGTTGGCCAATTTTTGACCATTATGGTCATGAATGTGGACGGTTTTGTGTGTAAGAGAGGTAGTCAAATTTTTCTTGGTGTTTTGGTAAAGCTTTGGTGTTGTTTTGGCCAAAATTCCTATTTGCAACTTTTGTGTCATTTTTCTTTTCTCTCTAAAATTCCTTCTCCTCCTTGTCGAATCTTCAAGCTTTGAGTGTGCATTTTGTTTCTTCTTCCCCTTTTGATAGCCGAAACTACCAAAGCACTTTTCTCCATCCATTCTTTATTTTTGATCATTTCATCAACCTTTTCTTCTTTAATCAACATCACTTTGTGATCACATCTTCTTGTTCGATTTTCTCTATAGCCAAACCCATTATCATCCTATTTCTTCATCATTTTGTTCCCTATCGTGTGGGAAAACCTCATCTTGATCGAATTGGTAAGTAGTAGTTTTCTCTTTGTCAATAACTTTGTTTCATTCGAGTTTCTCCTTAATAAATCTTGTGTTCTTCTTTCTCTCTCTCGTTGGGTCTGAGTTACATTCTTTTCTGTGATATGACCATCGTTGGGCTTAGGACTTTCAACAAGGTGAAGGAGCACAAGTGATTTGTATTAACCAAATCGTTATCACCGACTCATCAAGTAAGAGGGGTAAGAACGTTGTTATAAGATTTGTTTTGGCCGAAGGTGGAATAATTGCTAACAAGTCGTTCGCTCACCAAATATTGTTAGACGGGATTTCAATAGCCAAAGGGTAGGATCGAGGGAGATCACATTCGTGGTAAATAGAGTTAGCCTAATAAAATGTTTCTAGTTATGATTATCAAAGTAGAGACTAACCTTCTATCAACTATCATTATAGGTGTTAAAATCAGTAGAAAGCACAACTCGTAATCAACGTGTGTAATCCCATACCTTCCGTATACATATCTGAAATGGTGTGTAATCTCACACTTCTCTGAAAGTTTGAATGAAATATTCTGTGAATCGGTCAAAATACCGAAGAAACCAAAAACCGGTATCCGTGATCACTCGGGCGTGCATATGATCGTAGTGGTAATCGTATTTTGTAATAAAACAGTTTCAGTTAGAAGCAGTGATATGTTTTTGAAAAATCACGAAAAATAGGAGAAAGGGAATTAATAAGTGAATAAGATATCAAATTAAAGCTTACTATGTCTATTTTTATATGGAAGAATCGAAGAAGGAAAAGGAATTTTATATTCTGAGATATGTTAATTTTAGTGAGACTGGTTCTAATTGACTTCGTGGTTCCCTGATCTATTTTGGAAAAATCATATAAAATTGTAAAAAGTGAATTATGGGTTATAATTTATATGTATGGATTCCCTAGTGAGCCTATTTTTAATTAGAAATAAGTGGGAGCAATATATGAAAATCGTACAGTGAGATATTTGAAATTAAGTTAAGAGAGGTCAGAATCATTAGATAGTGAAACAAGGGAAATTTTAAGGAATAAAATGTACTAAATGGTTAAGCCAAAAATTCTGGAAAATTTTTAGTAAGAATATACATGAGTCTAGTTTCAAAGAAAATTTGCGGATTTATATTTCGAGATTCCTAACCCAAGTTATAGTCAATTTAGTTAGTACGACGCAGATGGACAGTGTAAAGTGTTATGCCCAAATTAGTAGTTAAATCTGGATTGCGAAATTACCGAATTACCCTTAGTGGGGAAATTGCCAAATTACAAAAATGCCCCTAATGGGCCGAATTATGGAAATGCCTCTAAAGGGCCGAAATATGAAAATGCCTTAATGGACCGATTTGATAGATTGCCTTAATAGGCCGATTTGATAGATTACCTTAATGGGCCAAATGGACATATTGAATAATGGGTCAATCTGATATTATAGCTAGATGGGCCAATTTGATATTTTTGCTAAATGGGCCGATCTGATATTTTGCTAAATGGGCCGATATGATATTTTGCTAAATGGGCCAATCTGATATTTTGCTTATTGGGCCTATTGATAAATTGTTATAATGGACCATACTTTTGTAATAAATATCCAAATGAATTACTGTTGTTATATTGTAAAAATCATGATTTGTTATGCATTATATACATGATTTTGCATGGGATGGGATGATATTGAAGAGAAGTTCTGGTGGCTCTACCACATATTTTGGTGGCTCTACCACAAATCTGTATAGTGGCAATGCCACGTATATTCTGTTATTCTGGTGGCTTTTCCACAATTAAATTTGTTATAAATGGCTTAATGCCTACGATTGGTGTGTTGGCGGGGTGGGTTGGCTTGATCCCCACAGGTGTGTTGGTTGGTATGGGTGGTATGTAGCGGTTGGATTACTAGGTTTGGTTTGGGAATTACATTACATTCATTTGATTCATTTGATATATTCTGTTCCATAAATGGGCTTTGGCCCAAGATTATGTTATATGGGCTCAGGCCCAAATTTTTGCTAAACGGGTTCGAGCCCAGTGAACAACGGTAAGGGTATTATACACTGAGTTCTTGTAACTCACCCCCTTCTCTTAACCCTTGTAGGTAATGCTCAATGACGCGGACTTGGGGCATTGGATGACTCGGTGGAGGCCATACTTCAGTAATGGTGTTATTAAACTTTAGATTTCTATTTCTGTTTACTTTACTTCTTATACTATTTTGGGTTTTTAAAGTTGTAATAAAGCCTCTGGACTATTTTTATTTTGCTTTATGTTTGGGATATTTTTATTATTTTCTTAAATTGTCTAAAAAGGGAATTTTCTAAAAATATAAATAATGGTTTTCCAAATTGATTAGTATATGGGTTTTATAGCCAACTTTTACAAACAATTTAACTCGGATTCTCTTTCAAATTTTCAACGTCATTTTCAAAAGTCATGGTTTTAAAGTCCACTACTTCGATTTTCGACCAATCAATCAACTTCTCGAAATTTGTATTTTATAGAATAGTTACAAATCAAACTTGCTTTCTTAACTATATTAATACCATTTTTTTAGTACATTCATAAGTTCTCAAAATATTTTCTTCATGTGACAAACCAAATCCGCTTGTGATACATGGGCCGGGTTTGGGGTGTTACACAAATATTTTGCTTCCAACCCCTTAATGAGGATGATGACAAAAGAATATCACAAAGATAATCACAATCAATTCAATTTAATAAAAATAGTAATCAATAACTCAATCCTTCATTTTTCTCATCCTTTCAAAATAGATATTTATCTTCATTCGCAATCTTAATATAATATCCATTATAAATGTCTTTTAAAATTAATGGATTAACCATCACTAGATATTAATATATTAGCTCTTCTAGAGCTTTCAAATAATTTTGTATTATCAAATATTAGAATAATATTTGTTTGTTTTAGTACCAAATAAGATAAATGTTTTCTATCTATAATGATAAAGTTCATTACTACATCCTCATATCCTTCCTTAAAGAATATTAACAGAAACAAAATATTTGGGCATACACCACATATGTGACCAATAATCTTTCATATCATGTTGCCAATAATCTTTCATATCACATTGATAACATAAGTTATCTTTACCGTTTGAAGAGTTATCTTGAGAACTCTTATTGTTCTCTTATTTATTACTATGTTCTCACTTTTAGTAGTTCACGAGTATATCGTTTATTTTGTTTATGTTTACATTCATTTCGGGGAATGTAACAAATCTAGTAGGACGGACTTATAACCATCCCAATAGATTCTTTATTTCATAATCACCATCGCAAACATGCGTGAGATTTCAAATCAAAATCTATCTATTTGTGTTATCGTGATTAGTCTCCAATTATAATAAACATGATATAATAAATAAAACATAGTAAAATATACTTGAAGATTTTTTTTACATCATCGTCATCACCTTGACTTTTACCACGAGCACTATTACAAGTATTAAAACAACTTGTTTTCATAATAACATTTATAATCTAATAGTAAAAATCATTTAACAAATAATCAAAATTTTCATGTTCGATACTTGAAAATTATCCGATACACATTATACCACATATATGTTATAAAATCTTATCTTGCTCTAATAAAATATTTATAAGTTCAATTTGAAAGATATCATATAATCATTCAACATTAGCAAGTTAATAAGACTCAATAGATCCTATGAAATTTGCCTTTAATCAACAATGGTAGGTTAATAACACTTTCCACCATAATTAAAATTTCAAGAATATTTAATAACAAGAATTTAATAATCAAACATCTAAATATTATGCATAATATAACTTAATTAAAAAAAAAATCTCAAAAAGAATGATTTACCAAAAAAAAGAAGAGAAAACATACCATATTAATAGCAAACATATCTAATCAACAATTATATCTTTTACATAAAAAAAATACCTAGAAAGGCAAAAATCAAATACCATCATAACGTGAAATTTATGTCAAATAAAAATTAATAGTAGTCATACCTTAACTGAAAAGAAAATATGGTCGAAATATAAAAGTTTCTTACCAAATCTATACTTTACCCATGCTTGTACAATAAATCAAAGATAGGGAATAAGAACTATAATCCATTCTGAGATTGAATCTTACTTCTCAATTTCATATAGATAACGATATCAAATCTTTCACCATCTGTAAAAACTTTGCATCTTGCCGTCAAAGAAATTGAAAATCATGGAGGATAAATTTGATCGTCGATAAAAGGAACTATCACTTTGAGCAAGATCGGGCTGATAACGTGTTATAAAATAAAGAGAGAAGGAGAGAATAAAGAACAAAGAACAAAGAAAATATGAAAGCAACAAAGGATGAACTTTATTGATCAAAAGGGATAATAGTAAAAGAAAACCCCTCGCCCATCCTGACGTGTAGTATGAGTGAAGGATGCCATCATATCACTTTCTTAACTTGTACAAAAAGAAAACATTTATAAGTTTAAATTAAATATCAAATAATAGTAAAAGTATCAAATATCAATTAACAATAAAAGCAAAACATATAAAATATTATATAATCTAACCTTGTTTGGGGATAGAAATAAAACCTATCACATAATAAAATAAAAATAAAAAAAATAAAAATAGTGATTATTTGGATGCTACTTAAATAAAAATTTCTTACTAACACATCTATTTGTACTATTAAATATTAACTTTAAATGATATATAATTGTAGTAGTAATTAATTAGGTATATTACAACATCAATTAAGTAATTATTAATATAAAATAATAAGTGCAATCTAAGATGGATTTGAAGTCTAATTGTAACACTAATAATGAAAATATTAAATAAAAAGACTTTTTCGAACCCTCTCAATTTTAAAATAAATAAATAGGAGCAATTTAGTCCTAAATAAATAAATAAGGATAATAAATAACGACATTGACCCTTTTCGTTCAAAACTTTGACGTTACAAAAAAGGAGAAAAAAATATATTAAAAATAAAAACTCCATGTGTCCAACCTAGAGGTGTACATGGGCCGGGCCGGGCTGGGCCCAAAAAATGGGCCTAAAATTTTGCCCAAGCCCTGCCCATATAAAAATGCTAAAACCCGGGCCCGGCCCGGCCCGCCCATATTAATTTTTTATATTATTTTTAAATATATATAATACATCAAAAATACTAAAAAATTAAAATAAATATTTTTCAACAAATTGAAAATAAATTTTAAAAAATATGTAGACTTAAATAACACTAAAATAGATGCAACTTAACAAGCAAATGTCTCTAAAATAATAACAAAATTAACAAATGTCTTTAAAATAATAACAAAATTAACAATAAAATAAGTTTTATATAATATCTAAACAATAACAACAAAATAATAGAAACATAATAGTAAAATGGTAGCAAAATAAGGAGAAAAATAATAAGAAAATAATATTAATTTTTTTTTTCCTTTAGTGAATTCGGGCCGAGCCGGGCCAGGCCCGGGCAAAAAATGCCTTACCCGAGCCTAGCCCATTTTTTAAACGGGCCTTATTTTTTTGTCCAAGCCCATTTTTCGGGCCTATATTTTTGCCCAAACCCTCCCACATTTCGAGTGGGCCTTCGGGCCGGGCCGGGCTGCCCGGCCCATGTACACCTTTAGTCCAACCTTACAACTGTGGATCGAATCCTATTAGAAACCCAAGCGAGGAATTTTTTTATATTTTTTTTGTTAAACTTCCATTTTGATAAAGATGATATTTTGTTATTATTGGTTTCATTTTTTTAGACGTTGAAATTTTGTTCAAAAGTTTTCCTACTTTAATAGGTTTCAAAACCAATATTAAAGAACCACTCATGTTTTTATCGTTTCATGTACTTATAGTATGGAATAAACACATGTTAATACCTTGATAGTTTCAAAAGTTGCTTTTTTCATAGCTTTGTGGGTTTCCGTAATTGCTTACAAATTTATTTATATTTTTTTTTCTGTTTCATGTGCTTAAAGTATTTGGTATAAACACCCAAATAGAACAGAGAAGAGGAAAATGTAACAAGGAGAGAGAGGGGGGGGCTTCTTTTCTTGTATATATAATTTCATTCATTCATCTTCTGAAATTTGATAACTCATTTGATTACATATATTAACTCAATGGACGCATTTAGAGAATTCATTAATTACTTCTCCTATTTTCAATAATAGCGGACTCTTGGAATTCTGGAGCAAGTTTAGTTGTCAACATCTGCCCCCTTAAATTGGTTTCTCAACGAACTTGAACTTCGAGCAGCTTCCTCAGGTGTGTAAAAGTTTCAATCTTCAAGGCCTTTGTAAACACATCAACAACTTGACCACTCGAATTCACATGCTGTAAATCCATTTCTGTTGCCTTTACGTACTCCCTTATGAAGTGAAAATGAGTGACGATATGTTTCAAATGTTCATAATGGATCGGGTTCTTGGATAGGGCAAAGGTAGACTTGTTATTGATGTAGATCTTGGTTGCATTTTCTTGTTGCAACTTTAGTTCACTGAGTAAACCTCCTTAATCAAATGGCATGAACATGCAAGAGGTTGTAGCTATGTACTCTGCCTTACAAGTTGATAGAGCAACAATAGATTAGTTCTTTGAGGACCAAGTGAATGTGATATCATTAAGATATAATATGAACCCCATGGTGCTCTTCCTATCATCGAAACTCCTAGCCTAATCACTGCTGCTGAACCCAACGAGTTCAGTGCTGCCATTTGATGAATATAACAACTCATAATCGACTGTCCCTTTCATGTATCTAAGGATTCTCTTCACTGCCTTCAAGTTGGAAGTCTTCAGAGTCTCCATGTACCTAGTATAAGTCTAACTCAGAACAATATATCAGGTTGAGTGCAAGTCTAGTACTTCAAACAACCTACAAGACTTTTGTAATAAGTTGAGTTCATTGGCTTCCTGTAACAACCCGTTTTTAGTCAAATCAGAATAGTGGTTTCGGAACCACAAATATGAAGTCAAAATATTTATTTTATTAAAGTTTACAGCATGATAAAATTATTGTGTGAAAGTTTCATAAAGAAATTTTACTGTTTGAATGCTTAATTAGGCAAAAAGGACTAAATCGCGTAAAGTGTAAAAATGGAGTTCTATTAGCTAGAAGTATCTAATAGCTATAGAACCTTAAAGTTAAGTTCCTTATGTTGTAAATAGACCGTTATAATGGTAAGTGGAAAATATTGGATATGCATTATATGTTTTTAATGTTTTATTTCTAAGGTTAATTTAGTAAAATGTTAATAACCATAAATTAAATAAAACAAAGCCATTTTATGCATCTTTCTTCATCTTTGTTGCCGAAAATTTGAAAGAAAAGAAAGCCATTCTTTAGGTTTTCCATTCGCTCACTTTGAAAGCTAGATTAAGGTATGGTTTAGCTCGATTTTTAATGATTTTTATGTTTTTGAGATCGTTGCTTCGTATTCTAGCTAGCCTGTACCTTAGATTTCGAAATTGTTAAAGATTTATCATGTTTCCATTATTGAATGCTTGAGTAATTTGATGAATTATGATAGATTTGGAAGGTTTAATGTTAGATTAATAGTTTTTGAAAAGTGATTTTTGACAAAAATGTCAAAAAGGGGTTGATTTGTGAAATTGTAGAATTATGTGAGTAAAAGTGTGATTAAATAAAAGATATGGGTTGCTAGGGACTCCATTAAAATTTGGCTAAGCATGGGTTTGTACTAAATTGCATGAATTTGCAATTTTATGTGATAAGGACTAAATTGTAAAAATGTGAAAGTTTAGGGGAAAATATGTAAAATAGTCCTAATATGTGTTTTGGACTAAATTGAATAAATAGTGGATTAAATAGGCTAATTTTAATAATATATAGATCAAGATAGCTGAGATCGAGATTAGATCGCGGAAAAGGTAAGGTTGATGATTAGCCGATATTTCTATCCAAGCAACTAGAGGTAAGTTCGTATAATTAGAATCAAACTTTTAAATACTTGTAATTATTTGAAATGAATGTATTTAATTGAGTAATTGATCTACTTGAAATAAGAATGCCTTATTGATATAGTCTGATGGTTACCGAGCCCCGTTTGAACCGTAAGAATTTGCAGGATACGAATGACATGTCACTAGGGTTATCATTTCGGTCGAGCTCCTGCATTTGTTGCGAACTCACCACAGCTCATATGAGATTACCGATATATCATCTCGTAAGAGCTTACTGTTCAGCTCGTAAGAGCTTGCCGTTTCAGCTCAATAGAGCTTACTGTTCATCAGCTCAGGAGGAGCTTACTGATCATAGCTCGAAAGAGCGAAAATGAGAATGAATTGATGGATTACTGATTATTACACGTAATGTATATGACCCGAGTATCCCTCGATATTCTAATAGGTTCAATGGGCATAAATTTTATTTTTGGTTATGTGAATAAGGTATGTGTTATACGGATGAGTTACTGTTATCGAATGATTTACTGTTTATATGATTGAGAGTGAAATGTGACTAACTTATTGATGAATGCTTGTATATAGGCATTTGGCAAGTGAACTTGATATACTTTGTTTAATTGTTTGATCGTGTATAAATGGTAAGTTAAATTCTGAATTATACGGGCTTACTAAGTTTTAAAGCTTACTCTATTTCTTTTTCTGTGTTTTATAGAGGTTTGATAGCTCGCTCGATCTGGATAAAGTCGGAGTTACGCATCACACTATCCAGTTGCCGATTGGTACCATTGAACTTATGGATATATGTAAATATGGCATGTATAGGCTAGTTATAAATATGATAGTTATGGTTACTTGAGATAGTGATTTTGGTACATGTTGTGGTATAAGTTAAAGCCATGTGATTTGACTTAACTTGGTATAATGTTTTAGTTGTGTACAAGTATTAAAATATGGTATATTTTGGCAAGTAGTAGATGGAATGAAAATATGCAAATGTTATCTTGATATGTAGTAGACATATGCATGGAAAATGCATGAAATTAATTAGGTATTTGAACACTATGTTGAATTGGTATAAAATGTGTATGAAATGTTATGGATTGGCTGCCTATTGAGTTATAAAATGTTGCATATTACACTTGTGCAAGTATATGAAAATAGGGTGGCAAAATGGCTTTGCAAATAGCCTATTTTTGTCCACACGGGCATGTGTCTCGGCCGTGTGTAACATACGGTCATGTTACACAGCCATGTGTACCCTGGTGTTGAAATTAAAGCCAAGTCAGTATGCTCCACACGGTTTCACACATGGACGTGTGACTGGTCGTGTGGTACAAGTCAGTATACCCCCTAAATTGCACACGGCCTAGCATACGGGCATGTGACTTGGCCGTGTTGCATAAGTCAGTATACCGTACAAGATTGGCACGACCTAGCACACGACCTGGCACACAGGCTTGTGTGGCCACTTCGAAAGGCACGCAGGCTAGACACACGGGCGTGTGGTTAGCCATGTGACCCAAGTAAGTATATACCTCCTATTTTCACATGGCTTGTGACACGGGCGTGTCTAGTGATCATGTGAGACACACGGCTTAGCCACACGGGCGTGTGTCCTTTGTATTGAGAAAAATTTTCAAAGTTTCGTGGAAGTTTTATAAGTTATTGGGTTAGTCCCGAACCGCTTCTAAAGCATGTTTAAGGCCTTGTAGGCTATTGTAAGGGACAAATTGAATGATGATTGTATGAAATGATTGAATGCATAAGAAAAGTATGGTTATATGTATTATAATTTTGGTAATGCTCCGTAACCTTATTTCGACGTTGAATACCGGTGAGGAGTGTTACACTTCCCTTCTCATTGCTTAGTCAATCTAATGCCACACTTAATAGGTGTTGTCCATGGGATGACAAATTTCCATCAAAAACTTCTTCAAAATCTATTTTGCATATTTTTTTGTGACGTATAAATTCTTTCTTCATCTTGTTGCACCTTGATGCCCAAGAAGTATCACATCAGCCCCAAGTTGGTCATATCAAACTCCTTCATCAATTATTTAAACTCCCAAATCATGGAGCTGTTGTTGCCCATAAAAATCATATCATCTACGTACAAGCGTGTTAGTAATAAATCTCCAGTTGAGTTGGTCTTTGCATACAAATATTTCTTGTATGGGCACTTTACAAAACCTTCACGAAAAAAATACACATTAATTCTGGAATTCCATGCTCTCGGGGCTTGTTTCAGCCCGTAAAAGGCTTTCTTCAACATGTACACCTTTTCTTCCTGCCCTTTGATAATGAATCTCGGTGGTTGCTTGACATAGACCTCTTTTCCAAGGTTCCCATTGAGGGATACTAACTTCACATCTATCTGGTATATCTTCCAACTTCGTTGGGCTGTAAGAGAGATCAACAACTTCACTATTTCAAGCTTGGCTATCGGAGTAGAAACTTTTTCATAGTCGATCCCGTATTTCTCCTTGTATTCCTTCACGACCAGCCTTGCTTTGTGCATTCGACTTTGCCTTTTTTTCTTTTGTCTCAAACACCCATTTAACATTGATGGGTCTATGTTCTTACTGAAGTGATGTAAGCTCCCCACATTTTTTCTTCTTTATGGCATGGATTTCTTCCTCCATGGCTTTCCTCCACATGGTCTCCTTTAAGGCTTCCTCATACATCAAAGGACCGAATCTGACAAAGAGACACAAATTATTGAACTTCTCCTCAAAATTTGTACTGATCACTCGGCTAGAATAATAAATCTCCTGAATAGTCTTCATCTTTCGCCCAGTTGGGTTCTTGGAATCATCATTGTTGGATTGAGTTTTAACTTGGTTAGGTGTTGCTGCTCATTGTACGAATTTCTTCTTGTCTTGCTCTCACTTGAGAGGAATCTACTTCACCTGACCATTGTTCTTCTAGTCCCAAATTTGCTCATCATTGAACATAACATCTCTCGACATCACGAGATTATAAGTTACTGGGTTGTACAACTTGTACCCACTGTAATTCTCATCATAGCCAAATGAATATGCTATTTTGGCTTTTATCCTCAAGTTTTGTATACTTTTCTTCCTGCACCTTTACATAAGCAATGTTCTCAAAAATTCTAAGATCATCAACCTTTGCCTTACGAGAACTCCAGGCTTCCTCTGATGTCACATCTCCAGTTCACTTTGTTGGAAACTTGTTCAACAAAGAAACAACACAAGCAGTAGAATCTCCCAAATATTCTTTTGAAATATTCCTCTTCTTCAACATACATCGCACCATATTGAGGATCATTCTATTTTTCCTTTTCAAAACACCATTTTTCTATAGTGTTTGAGGCATCTGAGTTGATGTTGTATGCCATTCTGCCTACAAAAATTCTCAAATTGTAGCAGTGTATACTTGTTTCCACGATCAATCCACAACATTTCAAAGAAAAACCACTTTACTTTTCAACCAAACTTTTAAACTCTTTAAATCTTGAGAACACTTATTTCTTTTCCTTCAACATATACACTCATGTTTTTCTTTATAAACACTAGTAAAGGTCAAGAAGTATTTGTTCCCGCTGATAGAGATGGGCTTGATTGGTCCACAAACATCAAAATGCACCAGCTTAAGTAGTGAGGAAGCTCTCATCGTGCCATACTTATTGAAAGGCTCCCTTTGTTGCTTTTCCACTATACACACCTCACATAGATTGCTGAAGGATTCGGTCTTTGGCAGTCTCATTACCATATTCTTCCACTTTAAAATCTGAAAAAATAAAAATTGGAAATAAAAACTGGATCAAAATTTTAGACTCGTAGGTAGGCAGGAAAAATCGACTAGTAGTTAAGGCTAATTTTCACAGTTTCCTTAAGATAGATTCGGTCGCTCTTTTGGTACTGGAGAAACGTTGGTCGACTGTCTCCCAAGTTACAATAATGAGACGAGCATGACAGCAGCACAACTGCAGTGATCAATGAACTGTAACCTTACTTTCTTTTATCACCAAAAATAGGTTCGAAATATATAGGGAAAAAATCTCGAAATTTTGAAAAATTTAGTGTATCTTTTTTCTATAGGTTATTTTGTTTTAAATAAAATTCAAAATGAAAGAACTGTTGGAAATTTTGACTAATGAAGCAAATAACGTCCGTGGATTATGGAGCCATTAACGTCTGAATTAAAAGAGCCATTAACCTCAATTTAATATTTGTCTTTTTAATTCCAAACAGAGTTTAAAGAGATAGGATTTGTTGAGGAAAATAAAATTACGTATTGGGCTAAAATATCTGTAGGCCTAGAAGGGCCCGACCGATCTGAACATTTCACGTCGCCTATGTTGTACGGGTGCGCCTCCAACCCCGGCGGGTTTGGATTTGCACCCCTTACACGCGAGGGAGAGCATTAGTTTAGTCATTCAATAAATACCAAGTTGGTTCATATATATAAACAATTCCACACTTGATATCCAACAAATGTGAGACTAAGCTTCCCATTTTCCTCAAGATAATTCACAAGTGGTTTACTTTGAGTATCAATTTCTCCTTCACCACTCAACCATTTTAAGCATATGATATACCATTGTAAAGGTCTCTTGGGGTAGAATATAAAAAAATAATTTTATGATTCAAATCTCCACCTTTACTAATCGAGAATATGCCTCAAAGCTTCCAAAAATCTAATTTTTCCAACAATCCCCCACATGAATGAAAATTGATAGTTTTAACAAAAAAATATTAACTCAATGTGGTAATAGAATCTACGATCGATAGTTGCATAGGATAGGTAGGAATCAACCCTTAACCTTCCCTTGTGAAAGTATATTTACTTCAGTAACTAACTAGTAGACGTGATGTCCTTAAACTATTTTGCCGTTTGTGTAAATGATGATATACCTCACACAACTACCTTCATTGCAAGGTTTTAGTTCTCATGGGTATGTACATATGGCCGTGAACATATCCTGGTTCTGCAAGAGTTTGAGAGAACTATGCCCCAATAGTCTCCTCAAAGCGGCCCCACTTCACTCTCACATAGGTGACTTATGTTGCTTGGCTCACCAAAACACACAACATTTATTAAAAGTATTGCTTAACCTATCCCACTTTTAATTACTATTTATATCATAGGAACGCACTTGGGATAAGAACCCCCATAGTGACCTCACAAGGTCTATGCAAGTAGGTTATCCCTTTGAACCTAGATCTTAGGATCTCCAGTCAACTAGGTTGGGTTTTCCTTCACATAACCCCTTGAATTTTCATGGGCTTTAGTCCCATTCCTTTCGATGTTTTATCAACCTGATCTCGATTTAAGCCTTTAGTTACTGGATCCACAATGTTATCTTTTGATTTTACAAAATCAATAGGGATAACTCCATTTGAGATCAATTGTCTAACGGTATTATGTTGACAATTGATATGTCTCGACTTACCATTATACATGTAACATCCCAATTTAGGGGCTAGTCGGGATAGTGGTTTCAAAACCACTAATCTGAGGTCAGAGAAAATTATTTTTAATAATTTTTATGTGTTATAGCATGATTACATGAGTGTATGAAAATTTTGGTGAAGTAATTTTAGCGATTTTATGCTTACTTTTGAAAAAGGACTAAATCCCATTAAATATGAAAGTTTTGTTCTGCAAGCTAAAGATGTTAAATAGCTATAAAACCTTAATTGAAGGTCCTTAATGTGCAATTAGGACTTTGATAAAGTGTTGGTCGGCCATAGGGGACAAGAAATGTCAAAATTGGTCAAAGTTGGAAGATTAGGTGACTAAATTGATGTAATAAAATAGAATAAAGAAAAGAATGATATTATCCTTTCCTCTTCATCTTCTCCACCAAAAATATCAGCAAAATAGGGGTTTTTGGTAGCTTGTAATTGTCAGAAACTTAATCCCTTGCAAGTAAGTGATTTTGATGGTTATTTTTTATGGCCATTTTTGTACTTTTAGAACCTTTGTAGCTTAGCTAGCTAATGAGGGGACTATTTTGTAAAATGGTTAAAAGTATAGGGTTTTTCCATGAGAGAATTAGTGTTTTTTGCTAAATTTTTATGGAAGAAACTGAAACTTAGTTATTAAATAAACAACTTTTGTGAAAAGAGTTTTCATGAAAACACCTAAAAAGGACCTTTTTGTAAAGGTTGTAAAATAGGTGGTAAATGTGTGAAATAATTGGTATTGTGAGTTGCTATAAGAGTAATAAATGTTCATCTAGGCTTGTTAAAGGAGGAAATTTAATTAGAATTGATTTACGAGTCTAGAGGTAAAATTGTAATTTTGTGAAAGTATAGGGCAAAACGGTAATTTTGCAAAAATAGAAACTTTGAAATGTTTTGAATAATGTGTTGATTTAATAAGTGAATTTTTTTATTATAGATCGAGAAAAACGACGTCCGAACTTAGGCCAGGAGAAAACCAAGATAGTGGACTAAATCGAGATAGTCATCCAATTTTTTGTATATCGAAGTAAGATGTATGTAAATAATATAGCTCTATTGTTATTATGCTTATAACAATTGATATTGCATAATATGTTTGATTATTGCTATGAATATTGTTGACATCTATTAAGATGATGAAGAGTGAGCAAATCCTTGGATAAACACCATGAATAAGTGATTATTGGTGGGCTGTGTGTGATATCACAGTGTTATTCATTGTTGGTGGGCTGTGTGCAATACCACCATATTTATTATTGTTCGTGGGCTGTGTGCGAAACCACGGCATATCCGGTATTATTCTGAAGTATTCATAGAGAAACTAAGTGAATTTACGTGTGATTATGTGATACCAAGTGTAGGGTATAAGTGCATGCAAATGTGAGCAATGTTTATGATACATATTTGAAATGTGGTGAGATTTTAAATGAGTACGAATTATGTTGTATGATTAGTAAGGATGGAAATGAATAATTTATGCCTTTGATTTTATGAGAAGTATATGCAAGTTTATAATATGTCATGAGTATGATGTTGCAACGTAATGTTGTTAATTATTTACATGCGACTTACGAAGCTTTATGCTTATTCCCTCTCTTTTCCATTTTATTATAGTGCTACCAAGTTAGCTCGGGGATCAAAAAACGTCAGAGGCTTGATTATACTATCAATATGAACACTTGGTATCACTAGATTTATCCATTTTGAGTATGGCACGTATAGGGACTTAGTCCTTGTTAAGTGTTATTTTGTTTTGGCCAAATGTGTTGGTTTGTTTTGGAATTGATTCATTTTGTATAAGGCCACGGTTTATGGCTATTACTTATTATTGTTATATGAAAATAATGATGAATTTCATGGAAGTGTAAATTGCATGGTTGAGAATTTGGTATATTATTGCATGAATGAATAGGTTATTGATGTGGTTATTGTGGTACAAGTAAATGTGGAAAAGGGTTGGTAAATAGTCTTGTTACTATCCACACGTGCGTGTGTCTAGGCCGTGTGTGACATACAGCCTACCCCATGGGCGTGTAGTTAGGCTGTGTGTCCCCCTGACCTTAAGATGGCAAATCAGAATGCCCAGTAGTAACCACACGGGCTGAGACATGGTCGTGTGTCTCGACTGTGTGGAAGACATGGCTATAGGACACGAGCGTGTACCTTGGCCGTGTGACCTTATTAGGATGATGACGTCAAAAACAGAATGTTAAGGTTTTTGCACACGGGCCAAGACACGGGAGTGTCATGGCCGTGTGAGGGACATGAGCCATGGACACGGGCGTGTGCCAAGCCGTGTGAAAACCCCTGTAGGATTGAATTGAGATAATAAATCTACACGGGCGTGTGAAAACCCCTATATGCTTAGGCCATGTGAATCACACGATCTATCAACATGTCCATGTTATCAAGTCACACGGGCGTGTCACACTTCCACACGGGCATGTGCCCCTGTTTTTAATGACATTTTCCAAGGTCTTCCATAGAACATAGATTTAATCACGAAACGTTCTAAGATGTGTTTTGGGCCTTATAGACCTATATTAAGGATGTTAAAAGGAAGTTTGAAAAGTTTTAATTTGAACGGTCTTTTATGATTCGAAGTTGTGTGTATGCATGTGTTTAAGTTAGGTACCGCCTCATACCCTATCCCGACGTTGAATACGAGTAAGGGGTGTTACAATACATTACGTTCTGTGCTCTACCAATTATTGCTTGGTTATCACAATATATGCATATTGTGGCCACAGACTTTGGCCAGTCAATAATATCCTCTTTGAAGTTTCAAAGCTAATTAGCCTCTTTTCCAGATTTGTCTTGAGCTACAAACTTAGATTCCATTGTGGATTTGGTTATAATTGTTTTTCTTGAGGATTTCCATGACATAGCTCCTCCTTCTAATGTAGAAACATATCCACTTGTGCCTTTGGTATATTGAATATCATATATCCAACTAGCATCGGAGAATCCTTCTAAAATAGTAGGATCTCTGGAATAATACAATCCGTAGTCCCGAGTATATTTGAGATATCTCAGTACCATCATAATTTCTTTCCAATGGTTTTCCCCTGGATTGCTAGTGAATCTGCTTAAACTGCTCACAGTGAAAGCAATATCTGGCCTAGTACAACTCATAAGGTACATTAGACTGCCTATGACACTTGCATATTCCACTTCGTTAACACTTTTACCTCTGTTTTTGGACATATGTTGGCTCGTATCTATTGGAGTTCTGGCTATACCAAAATCATCCTTGCTAAATTTCCCAAGAATCTTGTCCACATAGTGTGACTGAGTCAGTATGAGACCTTTAGATGACCTCTTGATTTGGATGCCTAAAATCACATAAGCTATTCTCATATCTTTCATGTCAAAGCTTTAATTTAACATGTCTTAGGTACGTTTTACCATTTCATTGTTACTTCCAACAATGAGTATGTCATCAACATAAAAGCTTAGGATTATATATCCAATGTATGTAGTTTTGACATGCACACATTTGTCACACTCATTAATTTTAAAGCCATTTTTTATCATGAAATTATCGAACTTTTCATGCCATTGTTGTGGTGTTTGCTTAAGTCCATACAAAGACTTCACCAATTTATAAACTTTTCTTTCTTGTCCTAGAACTACATGACCTTCAGGTTGTTCTATATAAATCTCTTCATCAAGATGTCCATTTAGTAAAGTATTTTAGCATCCATTTGATGTACTTTTAGATTCTGCAATGCAAAAATTACAAGTGTAAAAGTATCAAAGTAGTTAAGGCCTTCCTTTTGTCTATAACCTTTTATAACCAATCTGGCCTTGTACTTATCAATTGTTCCATCTGGTTTCATTTTCCATTTTAAAATCCACATAGAATTTAATGGTTTAATTCCTAGAGGAAGATCCACTAATTCCCATGTATGATTTTGCATGATGGAGTCAATTTCACTTTTAATAGCATTTTTCCATAAAGTGCTTTCAAATGATCGTATAGCATCATTATACATTTGAGGTTCGGCCTCTAGCATAAAGGTTAAAAAAATTGATCCAAAATATTTTTCCACCTTTGCTCGTTTACTCCTTCGCTTTATGTCAATTTTAACCTTTTGTTGAACGTCTTGACTATTTTCATCTATAGTCTCTAAAGTTTATTTCGTTGAACATGAACAAACTTCCCTACTTTTACAAGGGGAGATATTTTAAAAAAATAAGACATTCTTTAATTCTAATATAGTATTATTGTGAATGCCAGGATTCTTTGATTGATACACAAGAAACCGATATGCATTGCTATGATCTATATAGCCAATGAAAATACAACCACCATTTTTGGACCTGTTTTCATTTGCTTTGGTAACAGAGCCACTACTTTTGCAAGACACCCTACACTTTCAAGTAGTTGTAGGAAGGTTTTCTACATTTCCATAATTCATATGGTGTCTTGTCCCTTTTCTTCCGGGGGACCTTATGTAAAAGGTAATTAGATGATAGAATAGCTCCATCCCCAAATGTTCTGTGATAACTCACAGCTTTCTAGCAATGCGTTCATCATTTCCTTTAGAGTCTAATTTTTTCGCTCGGCTACTCCATTTGATTAAGGAGAGCATGGTGGTGTCACTTCATGAATGAATAGTATTCACCAAATGGTTTAACATATTCACCACCACAATCACTTTTCACCATCTTAATCTTTTTATTAAGTTAGGTTTCAACTTCCTGCTTATAGAGAATAAATTTCTCTATAGCTTCGTATTTGCTTTTAAGCAAATATACATAACAATATTTCATATTATCATCAATAAAAGTAATAAAATATTCATTTCAAACTTTAAGAAAAAATGACATTCTTATTCATTGTCTTTGCTTTTACAGAGATTGCATTAAGTTTCCACATGTCATTTAATTCATATCCCCTTCCCACAAACATTCCCCCTTTAGACAAAATTAGCTACTGAGATTTAAACACCAGCCTAAAGCTGTGTACACTGAGAAGTGCACAAGAAACAAGGTTCTTGTGTATGTCAGCCACATACAACACATTTTAAAGCTTAAATTCTTTTCCAGAAGTAATCTTCAAGACCACAATACCTTTCCTCTTGATCTTGGAAGTCACGACATTTCCATATAGAGCTTCTCCCATTTGTCACAAGGCACCAAATCAGAAAATGAGTCTTTGTCACAGTAGACATGATGTGTGGCACCAGTATCAAGCACCATTATTGTGGATTTGAGTCAACTATGTTGACTTTAGAAATTACAACACATAAGTCCATATCAAACACTTCCTAGGAAATTTCTTCCAATACATTGGCCTCATTAGCTCTGACTTTCTTTGGAAGCCTATAGTCAGATGACTTGTGCCCCATCTTGTTGCAATTGAAACATTTCCTTTGAAATTTTTTGCTTTTTGGAAACACCTCCTTTTGGTCCCAATTTAGACCCATTCTGAGGTTGTTTTCCCTTCTTGAAGTCCTTATTGACTTCTACCACGTTTGCTTTAGTACCATTGACATTTGCTGCTTTGTTGAGATTTTTTCTAGTACCTCTATTGTCTTATTGAATCCAAAGTCTAACAATTAGGTCTTCTACTGGCATTTCCTTTCTTTTATGCTTTAGGTAGTTCTTGAAGTCATTCCAAGCAGGGGGTATCTTCTTAATAATGACTTCCACCTAGAAGGATTCACTTATGACCACCCCTTTAGAAAAAATTCCATGAATGATTAGTTTAAGTTCTTGCACTTGATTCACAACTAGTTTAGAATCAACCATTACAAAAATCAAGAATTTGACAATTAAAAACTTTTTAGCTCCAGCATCTTCGGTTTGTATTTATTGTCCAATGACATCCATAATTCCTTAGTCGTCTTCTTGACATTGTATACTTAATACAAATGCATCTGAAAACTTATTTAGGATGTAATTTCAGCACAGGAAATCAGAATGCTCCCAAGCTTCAACAGCAGTGAAGGTGGTAACATCATCTACCTCACCCTCTTTAATAGTAAAAGGGTCATCCTTCAAAAATTTGGCCAAGTTCATCATGGTCAAATAGAACAACATCTTCTGTTGCCATGTCTTGAAATTCTGTCCAGAGAATTTTGCAGGCTCCTCGTTGTGGCTTACAACCATCAGCAATATTGAATTTTAATTCAAAGCCTAAGTTGGAGCCAACACTCCAGATCGCGAATTGGTTGAATTGGTAGGAGTCTCCATTTTTCTGTTAAGATTTCAGAAACGGAACCAGAATTAGTAATAATCATAAACAGAAAATTTAATTTCCTGTTTATACTACCCTTCGATTTTGTTAAATGACAGAATTTAGTTAGGAACTAAAAATTCTGAAACAAAATCAATAAGCAATTTTTGGTAACGGAATTGTTACTCTCAAACGATTACTATTAACAACAAAAATCGAATAAATCCTATTGAACTATAGGAATAGAATCCTGAAACAGTATTGTTCAATTGATTTATGTTTGAAAATAGAAAATCAAACAAATCCTATTGAACAACAGGAATAAGATCTCGAACCAGAATTGTTCAATTGATTTTTGTTTACAAACAAAATACAATTTCACCTCCGTGTCCTATTTGTCTCGGATTAGAAAGTGGTAAAAATCTGTCTTAAGATTGTTGCACACATGTTAGTGAAATAAACAATAATGTAAAATATTTATTTAAATTATAAGATCGAACCAGAACAATATAGATATATATAATCTGAAAAAATAGAAATTGGAAATAAAAACTAGATTAAAATTTTATACTCGTAGGTAGGTAGAAAAATTAACTGGTAGTTGAGGCCTAATTTCACAGTTTTCTTAAGATAGATTTGACTGCTCCTTTGGTCTTTGGAGAAGCTGTTGTTGGTTGTCTCGCCTCGAGGATACAACAACGAGATGAGCACAGCGAGTACGCATTCATGATGATCAATGAACTGTAGCCTTGCTTTCTTCTATGATTGAAAATATGTTCGAAATATGCAGGGAAAAAATCTTGAAATTTTGGAAAATTCAGTGTATTTTTTTTCCTGCATATTATTTGGTTTTAAATAAAATGAAAAGTCAAAATTTTGGAAAATTTTACTAATGGAGCCAATAGTATTCGTGAATTAAGGAGCCATTAATGTTTTAATTAAAGGAGCCATTAGCCTCAATTTAATATTTGTCATTTTAATTCCAAACAGAATTTGAAGAGATAGACTCTGCTGAGGAAAATAAAATTATTTATTGGGCTAAAATATCCGTAGGCCTAGAAGGACCCGACCGGTCTGGACATTTCGCGTCGCCCACATCGTGCGGGTGCACCCCCACCCCCGACATTTGAATTTGCACCCGCCTGTGCGCGTGAGAGAACATTAGTTTAGTCATTAAATAACCACCAAGTTGGTTCATATATATAAACATATTCCACACTTGATATCTAACCACCATTTTCCTTAACATAATTCATAAGTGGCTTACTTTGGGCATCAATTTCTCCTTTATCACCCAACCATTTTGAGCATATGATATACCATTCTAAAGGTCTTATGGGTAGAATATAAAACCATAATTTTATTATTCAAATCTCCACCTTTACTAATTAAGAATATGCCTCAAAGCTTCCAAAAATCTATTTTTTTCCAACAATCACCTTCAAGCAGCTCGAATCGATAACAATGAGCTTTTTAGGGAACATCTTACTCTTCGACATCTTCACATGAGTAATCAACTTGTTATTCTTATCATGCAAATTGAGAGCAAAATCACTTATTTTGATATCATATCCTCTCTCCAACAATTGCCCATTGCTCAATAGATTGCTCTTAATATCGGGCACATAATAAACATAAAAGATACCTAATTTCTTCTCATTTTGGATTTCAAAAATAACCTCACCTTTTCCTTCAATCGGTCATTTCAACACGTCACCAAACGTATGTTGCCCAATTGCTTTTCATTGAGCTTAGAAGAAAACTCATTTCTTCTACACACGTGATTCAAGGCTCCCGGGTCAAGGAACCACGTGACAGATTGAGGTGGCTCAGATTCATTGTAAGACACCAACAACACTGATCCTTCACCAACCTCCTCATTATTAATGAGATTCGTCTTCTCCCCTCCACTGTGATTCGGGTTATACCAACAATCATAGGAGTAATAACCAAACTTCTTGCAAATATGACACTGGATCTTGGATTTGTCGTATCTTTTGGAAACACTAAAATATATAGAAAATTTCGCCTCTTTTTGATCTTAATTCATGTAGATTCTAAGTAATTTTTATCAGATTTTACGATTTTATTATAAAAGAATTAAAGTGAACTTAATTTATGATATATTTCGAATTTTAATTATCTTTATAATAAATTTGCATAATTTGTCCAATTTTGGACAGCCTTGCATAATGGAAGAAATATCAACTCAGTAGTCACATTGAGAAGATTGAATTGCTGAAGCATCTTTTAGAGCATCTAACACATGAGAATGACTGATTATTTAACAACTATGGATGCCCCAATCAGCCTTCTTGGACCCATAGAAAATGTATTTGATCCAATAAAATTTGGTTGAATTAACTCCTAGCCTGAAGTAGAAAAAAGGGCCAATATTAATTAAATTGAAGGGGACTGATCCAAAAAGGAAAGAGCAACCAAATGCTGCCTAAATCAACTAATTAAGCTGATTTTAATAATTTTAAAACAACCCTTAGACCTTTCCTTTAATCATGGTCCATACCTTCCAAGTTTCATGTATTTTATTTTTAGCCACAAGCTAATTTTAGCAAACTATCCCAACCTCCACTCTCATTTAGCATGGTTGGCCACTTGAGGGAGATTTTCAAGGCCTATATTTTCTATTTTTAGCTTCCCTCTATTAGTATAAATAGACCTCTCAAGTGCCTCTCAAATCACTCATCCACTCATCAACTATTATTCTCATACACTCTCATTCTCTTCTCTTCCCACTAGCTTTCTTTTGTTCCTTTTCTATTCCTTCTCTTGAAAAAGAGCTTTGCAATAGCCTTAAGAGCAGCCTTAGTCCACTTTTTTGAGTTCAATTTTCTTGATTGTGGCGGCAATCTAGAAGAACAAAGAAAGGAGTGAACAGATCTTGCATCGGGAATGTCTAGATTCAGCTAGAGTTTTCTCTTCCCTTTCTAATATTTTGTTTTGTTCAATTCATAAACATGATTTTAATTAAGCATTTGAGTTTCAACAATATCATGGCAGCTTAAATTCATTTGTGTTGGAATGATCTAATTTCCATGGTTTGTTTTATTTAATTTTGTTAAAAGATGTTATGTGCTTTTTTTATCTATTTATTCATACAAATAAAATCACAATTAAGTTTTTGTTGCATGATTTATGTGATGGAATGTGTAACAATCCATTTTTTTGTAGTGTCGGAAACGGTAGTTTCGAGGCCACCAAATCTGACGAGTATAATATTTACGAGTCAAACATGGTTTTAAAAAGATTTTTGATATAGTGATTTTTGTTATATAAATGATTTAATAAGTTCAAGTGGTAAGACCCTAAGGTGAATTGAGTTTAGAAAATGAGGTATCGGGGCCTCGTTTCTAATATTTACGGAGTGTCATTAAGATGGTATTAAAGTTTCGTTGAAAAATTTGAACGTTTCGGTAGTTAATTAATTAAAAAGGAGTAAATCATAAAAGATGTAAAATTTGATCACTATTTGATTTGAGTGATTAAATGGCTTATTGAATAAAGGAAAAGGGACTTAAATGGTAATTATAACATTTATGGAGTTAGTGGACAATTATGGGCATGAAATTGATGTTTTAATTATTTATTAACCAAGGTTAAAATGGTAATTTAGTTTATTAAATTAAAATAAAATAAAAACAAAAGGTTAATTGGTTATCATCTTTTTAGTTTCTTCTACAAAGAACCGAATGTCCATGGAGGTTTTAAGCTAGGTTTGGCCATGGTGGTTTCCTATTGCATGTTATGTGATTTTGGCTCTATTTTTAATAATTTTTATGTTTTTGAGATTGTTGTAACTAGGTCCAACTAACCTGTACCTTCAATTTTGAAACTGTTAAAGATTTTGAATGTTTCCCTTGTTTAACCTTGTGATTTTAGATGTTAAATGATGAATTTGAAATATTAGTTGTTATTTAAAAGTATTTTATTAAGTATTTTTTAATGAATTTGTCGATTAGGGAATAAATTGTTAAAATAGTAAAAATACAAGGATTTGTTGTGAAATTATTGCATGAATGGGCTGTATTGGATAGCATAAGTATTCGACTGGGCTCAATTTTGGGTAAAAATGGTTAATTTGCATGTTTTAGGCTTAAGGACTAAATTGAATAAAAGTAAAACTTTAGGGGCAATTTTGTAAAAATGTAAAAATGACTAAATTGCATAAAATACATTGTTTTACTGTCGAAATTAATATATTGAATAAAATTATTAATTTAGATCAAGATCGGGTGGAAAATTGAGGAGAATAGAAAATTACCAAAAAGCCCTTCTACTTTGACATTTTTGTGATTTAGCCAGGTAAGCTCGTAGGCATAGAATTGTACATACATATAAATATAAATAATGTTAATGCTAATTCATGAATGTATATACTTATATATGATGTTTAAAATGTGATCTGAAACTTTAAATATTATAACTGAATATAAGGTGAGAAAAGATTTATGAATTGTTACAGCATGTGTATCGAGAAATATGAAAGTGATTAATAGATGATGTTAATCTTTGTGATAACACATTGACAGTACTATAACGCCCCAAAAATCCTTAATATTTATTTTTGTATGTTTGTGACACAAATCTGTATCTGCTTTAGTGGTTAAGTGTTCTGGGAGTGTCTGAGAAGTCTTGGGTTCAAGCCTTAGCTTGGGCAAAATTTTGTTTTTATTTGAATAAACCCCTATCTTTTGACAATAGGCTTATACTTAAATAATTGTAAAAACATGACAGAATAGGCCTGCTAGTCTGGTGGATAAGTAGAGTGGAAAAGTGCTGGGGGTCTTCAGTTCGAGTCTTGGAAAGCGCAAGGGAGAGTTTTATTTTGTTGCCAGTACTGAGTGAGTGTTCTAGCTTAGTCGAAACAATAAAGAGTTTGAGTGGAATTCGAATTTGAGGGTTGAGAGATTGGAAGAGATTTTTGAGGAGTGGATTAAGGGAAGTGGGGAGTAGTGGTGTGGAAATTAACTTTCTTCCCAAAATTCAGCTTCTTCTGCCGATTTCCTAATTCTGGTCACTGCCAAAAGTTCCTTTTCCTTTCTCCTTTGTTTCGAAAATCAATTCCTCTTCCTCTGTCGAATTGATTTTGCTCCTTCTTTCTCTTATACATTTTTAAGCCTCTATTTTGTTCAGCGGTTAATTGAATTTTTTCGGTAAGTGATAATGGTGCTTGAAGTTTTGATTTTTAAGTTGTTAAATTGGGGTTTTTGTTTAACTATTTTTGACAGCTGTAAATCGGGGGTGAGGGGCTATGCTAGTGCTGAATTTCTTTCTTCATTTGGTTCTCTTACTCTCTTTCGGTAAGTGCTATAGACGAAATCTTTATTCCCTTTCTTCTTCTGCCCTTAAGTTGGTGACTAATGGCAATTGTTATGACAGTTAATGAAGGATTTAGGAAACTCCTAATCAATAGCTAGAGATTAAGATTCGTGGGAATCATAGTGGTTCGATTGAAGGTAACTCTAAACTGATCTATGGATGGATTGTTGGTTTCAGGTTTCCTTTTTAATCGTAAAGTAGGACTGGTTGTGGTGTTTGATTGGTCAAATTTAGGTTCGTGAAGGCTTGAGCGGCTGTTCGTGGCGAATCGAAACCAGGTGTGTAAACATTGTTCTACAATCGAAAATTGGCAAAAAGTCGAAAAGTGTGAATCGTCGACGCCATATAGGCTTGCTGCTACCCATGTGGTGGGCCGTGTGATTAAACGTGGGTGTATGATTGACGAGGTCAGCCATCTGCGATTTCATGGGCCGGGCTGAACTGGACCATGTGAGCCCCACACGAGCAAACCACACGGACGTGTGGAAATTGTTGGGCCAGGTCGTGCATTTCACACGGCCAAGGCCATTATTGGTCGTGTGGGCCACACAGGTGTATGGGCCCACATGGGCTAGCAACATGGGCTCATGGGCCCATTTTCACTATTTGACTGCTAAGGTTGCATGGATCGCCCGAGTCGATTGTGGACCTACTGTTGGGTCGGTAAGCTTACTTAGACCCCTAATTGACTAAATGATTATTATGCCCTTGTGTGATATATTTATATATATGTACATGTAAGGCTATATTTTAGCATGCTATGTAGACTGTACTGAATACATACACGATACTATGACTTGAGTGCATGATGTATTGCATGGAGATGGGTTGTTATTGATTGGAGAAAGTGTACTGAAAGGCTTCAAGCCTAAATTACTGGTAGCTCAGCTGCATATCACTATATAATGCCGCATTCGGTACTCTGTGGAGTGTAGAGATGGGTGGGTTGATTATATCCCCACATGGAGTGTAGGGTTGGACGGAGATGGAGTGTAGAGGCTAGATGGGTAGGACTTGTATACTGTTTCATATGTTACGACACTGACTAATGTTACTATAATAGGCTAGGGCCCAAGCACATGACTGTTCTGTACTAAGATGGGCCAAAGCCCAAACTGAAATTGATACTGCTACCGTGAAGGGCCTAGGCCTAGTCTGTTACTGCTTGCGTTTGACTGTATAATTGCATAGGGATTACACACTAAGTTTTTGTAAACTCACCCCTTTTGTTTTACTTTACATGTAACCCCCAGTCATAGGCGGATCGGTAGCGAGGGACTCAAAGGTAGCCACACGTCCGCATATGTTTTCGTACTTGATTATGTTTTTAAGTATTATTATTTGGGGTATTTTTACTGTAAATGACCTTTATGGGTTTTTACTTTAATTTGGGATTTTTATTTTGATTTATAACTGCTAGCAGTAGGATAAGACTCGAGTTTTCAAAAGGACAAATGTTTTAGCAAAAATACCACGAATACGCAATCTATTCAAAAGCTTCCACAATAAATGATGTTTTGAAAATTAATAATGTTTTAAAAGTGAATAACTTTTTTGGTAATGACTTACATTTTGAAAATGAATGACATGTCTTGGAATCATCATAAAATAACACAAAGAAGTTAAATAGAAAAGGGGTTTTCATCGATATCACTCTTTACGAAAAGCACTTCAATGCGACATCACCAATTCGACCATAGCATCTAGCCGGGTTTGGGGTGTTACATTTAGTGGAATCAAAGCCAGGGTGCAAAACTCGACTGTGGATTGGGTTTTAAAACTTGAAATTCTAAAGAACTGCTTTCAAATGATTTTAAGTGTTTTGAAATGTTTTACTGAATGTGTGGCACATCGAGTCTCCGTCGCTGATCCTGTAAGTTATCTCTGAAAACTGCATTATGATTTTGACTGAAACTGTTATATGTTCTAAACTGAAACTGCTATAGGTAGTATATCTTACGACTACTATAGATGGACTGTACCAAAAACACTTAAGATAGTGTATACTGAGACTGTAGGAAAACTATTAGGCCGATTTAAGAAAACAGACACTGAATTACTATACTACTTTGCATAAAACTTTGATTAACAAATACTAAAACTGTAAACTGATCTATATAAAACTGTTAATATAGATAATACGAGATTAGACAATGAGCACTAAAGGTACTTGCAGACGGGGTACAAGAGGCCGTGGTAGAGGCCGTAGAGGTGCTCGAGCTGGGTCATCGTAATCTGGCCATATACCTAATTTAGAAACCAGTGAGACACCGACTTCACTTGTGACTAAGACTGGGTCTCATGATCGAACGACTTGGGACGACACACTGTTCCATGCTATGTTACAAGTTCTAGAGGGGGTTGCTGGGACCGATACTGGTACTGGGAGCTGAGGGTCGGTTACAGAACAACTCCGGTCTAATGGAGCTGATATTTTTTGGGGTATTGCTAGATTGTCCCTAACGTGGTTAAGTACTGGATAGATGCCACGTAGAGAATTATGGGCGACCTGGACTACACCCCTGAGTAAAAACTAAAGGGTGTTGTATCGCTGCTATGAGATGAAGCATTTCAGTGGTGGCTCATTGTAAAGGAGGGCATTCAACCCGAATGACTGACCTGGGAATTCTTCAAATTTGCCTTCCAGGGAAAATATGTGGGTGCCAGTTATGTGGATGCCCGGAGGAGAGAGCTTTTAAATCTAACATAGGAGGACAGGTTAGTGGCCGAATATGAGGCCGAGTTCTTAAGGCTGAGCTACTATGCGAGAGGTATGGTGGCGATTAAGTACAAGCGATGTGTTCGCTTTGAGGACGGCCTCAGAGATAGCTTAAGGGTTCTGATAGCTGCACAGAGGGAGTGAGACTTTGCTGCAATAGTGGATAAGGTGAAGAGCGCTGAAGAGGTTAAGCACATTGAGCGCCAGAACCGTGAGAATGAGAGAGGTAGGAACAAGAGGGATTCAGAGCCCTCAAGTTCCATTCAGAGGCCTAAGAAAAAGTTCAGAGTGGATGGGTCGGTCAGAGTTGGGGCCCCTATGGGTGCTACTGGTCAATAACCTTGTATCAATTGTGGGAGACGCCATCAGGGCGAGTGCTGGAAAAGAATTGGGGCATGTTTGAGGTGTAGTTCATTAGAGCACCGTATCAGAGAGTGTCCACGGAGGGCTGATCAGATACAAGCTCCTGGTTTGGGTACTGCACAGACGCCGAGGGGTGTTCAGTAGCTGCTGAGAGGCCGCGGTCAGACTCGAGGTGGTAATGGGTTGGGCAGTGGGTAGAGAGCGCCGGGCAGAGGTGCTAATCAAACTCAGGCGAGGCAGCTGACTCTTTTTAATGTACTTTATACAGCATTGATAGATATAGGATCCACTCATTTCTATGTTGCCTGCTCTGTTACTGAGAACTTGGGGATTCTAGTTGAGAGTATTTCGAGTGAAATTATGGTATTAAGTCCATTGGGGCAGTCCATCCGAGTTAATAAGTTATTTAGAGATGTCCATTTAGAGGTACAAGGAGTTATTTTTCTGGTCGATCTAATGGAACTTTCTTTTGGAGAATTTGATTTGATACTGGGCATGGATTGACTAGTTAAGCACCGAGTGAACTTGGATTGTGCCACTAAACTGGTGGTATTGAGAATGGAGGGGGACAACGAAGTAGCTGTAATTGGGGAACGTCGAAACTACATGTCGTTTGTGATTTCTGCATTGAAGGCCGAAAAGTTGGTTCGTAAGGGATATGATGTGTATTTCGCCTACATTAACGTTTCAGATTCTAGAGATTCTTCTGTTAGAGAAATTAGAAAGATTAAAGACTTTCCGGACGTCTTCCCTGAATAGCTACCTGGGTTACCTCCAAACCATGAAGTTGAGTTTGGGATTGAGCTCCTTTCTGGTACAACTCCGGTGTCCATCGCCCCTTATAAAATGGCACTGAAGGAGCTTGTAGAGCTTAAAGCTCAAATCCAAGAGTTATTGGATCGTGGGTTCATCCGCCCTAGTGTGTCTCTGTGGGGAGCACCAGTTCTGTTCATAAAAAAGAAGGATGGATCCATGTTTATGTGCATTGATTATTGGTAATTGAACAAGTTGACCATTAAGAATAAGTACCTTCTGCTGAGGATAGACGACTTGTTCAATCCGTTTCAAGGAGCTTCGGTTTTCTCTAAAATTGACCTCTGATTTGGGTACCATTAGTTGAGAGTTAAGGAGGTTGATGTATACTATAATATAATACGTTTAAGACTCGCTATGGGCACTACGAGTTATTAGTAATGCCGTTTGGATTGACAAATGCACCAGCAGCCTTTATGGATATGATGAACTGAGTGTTTCAGCCTTATCTGGATCGGTTCATGGTAGTCTTTATTAACGAAATTCTGGTGTATTCGAAGACTGATGATGAACATAATAAACATCTCCAAGTGGTTTTGCAAGTTTTGAGGGAGAAACAACTGTACACCAAGCTCAGTAAGTGTGAGTTTTGGTGAAAAGAAGTAACATTTCTGGGTCATGTGGTATCTGCTGAGGGGATTAGGGTCGATCCTCGAACGATTGAGGCAGTCTTGGATTGGAAGCAGCATAGGATTGTATCGGAGATTCGCAGTTTTCTGGGACTGGCTGGGTACTATCGACGATTTGTAGAGGGTTTTTCTGTTATTGCTGCACCCTTGACTAAGCTGCTACGTAAGGGTGTGTTGTTTAATTGGACTGATTCATGCAAAAGAGCTTTGAGAAGCTCAAGACTATCTTCGATCGAAGCCCTGTTACGATACAACCGATTGCACGAAAAAGAGTTTATCAGGTATGCTGATGATGCATCACATGTCGGTTTAGGATGTGTGTTGATGCAAGAAGGTAAGGTAGTGGCGTACGCGTCTCGACAGCTTAAGACTCATGAGGTAAATTATCTGACGGATGACTTGGAGTTGGCCGCAGTGGTATCCGCACTAAAAATTTGGAGGCATTACTTGTATGGTGAGAAGTGTATCATTTACACTGATCACAAGAGTCTCAAATATCTCCTCACTTAGAAGGAGTTAAACCTTAGGTAGCATAGATGGATTGAGCTGCTAAAGGATTACGACTGTATGATTGAGTACCACCCTGGTAAGGCCAATGTGGTGGCCGACGCACTAAGCGAAGGGCTGTGACTGATTTGAGAGCGATGTTTGCTCGTCTCAGTTTATTTGATGTTGGTAGTCTATTGGCTAAACTCCAAGTTAAACCGATGTCGATTGAGCAGATTAAGGGTAAACAGTTGGAGGATGAGTAACTGGATCTTCGATTCTGACAGATTGAGAGTGGTAATACATCAGATTTTGGATTGAATAGCGAAGGGGTTCTCTGTTTTCGTGGGAGAGTCTGTGTGCTGAATGATGCTGAGTTGAGGCAGTCTATACTACGAGAGGTGCATAGTAGCCCTTATGCTATGCATCTTGGAGGGAACAAGATGTACTGAGACCTTTGTGAGCTATAATAGTGGCCAGGTCTTAAGTGAGATGTTATCGATTTTGTGAGTAAATGTCTAACATGCCAGCAGGTTAAGGCTGAGCATCAGCTACCCTCAGGTTTACTGCAGCGAGTTAAAATACCGCTTTGGAAGTGGGAAAGAGTGACTATGGGTTTCATAAGTGGGTTGCCTTTAACGCCCACTAAGAAGGATTCTGTATGGGTCATCGTGGATCGGTTGAACAAGTCCGCCCATTTAATACCGGTTCGTACTGATTACTCTCTGTAGAAGCTGGCTAAATTGTATGTGTCTAAGGTAGTGAGACTGCATGGGGTACCAGTTTCAATAATATCTGATAGGGATCCCCGTTTCACGTCTCGGTTCTAGAAGAAGCTACTTAAAGCTCTGGGTACAAGGTTGGACTTTAGTACCGCGTTTCATCCTCAGACAGGTGGTCAGTTTGAGAGGGTGATTCAAATACTAGAGGATATGTTAAGGGGTTGTGTAATTGAATTTCTAGGTAGTTGGGAGGAGTTTTTACCGTTGGCAGAGTTCGCTTACGACAACATTTACCAGTCTAGCATAGAGATGGCATCTTACGAGGCGCTCTATGGTCGTAAGTGTCGTACTCCTTTGTGTTGGACTGAGTTGGGCGAGCGATGTGTTCTGGGCTCTGAACTAGTTTCTGATATTGAGGATAAGGTTAGGTTGATTAGGGATCGACTTAAGGAGGCATCTGAAAGACAAAAGTCGTATACAGATCTAAAGTGTCGAGAGATAGAGTATTTTGTGGGGGACTTCGTGTTTCTAAAGGTCTCACCATGGAAAAAGATACTGAGATTTGGTCGTAAGGGCAAGTTGAGCCCCAGATTTATTGGACCTTATCGCATATTGAGGTGTGTAGGACCAGTTGCCTACCAGTTGGTGCTGCCTCCGGAGTTAGAGCAGATTCACGATGAATTCCACGTCTTTATGTTGAGACGCTACTGCTCTGATTCCATATATATTGTTTCAGTTGAGAAGATCAAGGTTGGGCCAGATCTAACCTTCGAGGAGGAGCCGGTATAGATATTGGACCGCGATGTTAAAGTTCTGAGAAGAAAGTCTGTCCCACTGGTTAAGGTTCTTTAGCGTAATCATAGTTTGGAAGAGGCCACGTGAGAGCCTGAGGATGCAATACGACAGCAATATCCTCATCTTTTCTGATTAGGTAAAATTTTGAGGCCGAAATTTTCTTTAAGGGGGTAGAGTTGTAACGCCCCAAAAATCCTTAAGATTTATTTTTGTATGTTTGTGACACAAATCTGTATCTGCTTCAGTGGTTAAGTGTTCTGGGAGTGTCTCAGAAGTCTTGGGTTCAAGCCTTAGCTTGGGCAAAATTTTGTTTTTATTTGAATAAACCCCTATCTTTTGACAGTAGGCTTATAATTAAATAATTGGAAAAACATGACAGAATGGGCCTGCTGGTCTGGTGGATAAGTAGAGTGGAAAAGTGCTAAGGGTCTTGAGTTCGAGTTCTGGTATGTGCAAGGGAGAGTTTTATTTTATTGCTAGTACTGTATGAGTGTTCTAGCTTAGCCGAAACAATAAAGAGTTTGAGTGGAATTCGAATTTGAGGGTTGAAAGATTGGAGAAGATTTTTGAGGAGTGGATCAAGGGAAGTGGGGAGTAGTGGTGTGGAAATTAACTTCCTTTCCAAAATTTGGGATCTTCTGCTGAAATCTGTTTTTCCCATTTTCATTTTCTTTTCCATCTTCTTTCTCTCCCTCAAGCCTTGTGCTGCCGATTTCCTAATTCTTGTCACTATCGAAAGTTCCTTTTCCCTTCTCCTTTGTTTCAAAAACCCATTCCTCTTCCTCTGCTTAATTGATTTTGCTCATTCTTTCTTTTATACGTTTTTGAGCCTCTATTTTGTTCAGCAGTTAATCGCACTTTTTCGGTAAGTGATAATGGTGCTTAAAGTTTCGATTTTTACGTTGTTAAATTGGGGTTTTTGTTTAACTGTTTTTGACAGCTGTAAATCGGGGGTGAGGGGCTATGCTAGTGACAAATTTCTTCCATCATTCGGTTCTCTTGCTCTCTTTCGATAAGTGCTATAGACAAAATCTTTATTCTCTTTCTTCTTTTTCCCTCAAGTTGGTGACTAATGGCAATTGTTATGACAGTTAATGAAGGATTTAGGAAACTCGTAATCAATCACTAGAGATTAAGATTCGTGGGAATCACAGTGGTTCGATTGAAGGTAACTCTAAACTGTTTTATGGATGGTTTGTTGGTTTCGGGTTTCCTTTTTAATCGTAATGTAGGACTGATTGTGGTGTTTGATTGGTCAAATTTAGGTTCGTGAAGACTCGAGGGGCTGTTCGTGGCGAATCAAAACCAGGTGTGTAAACACTGTTTTACAATCAAAAATTGGCAAAATGCCGAAAGTGTGAATCATCGATGCCACATAGGCTTGTAGCTACCCGTGTGGTAGGCCGTGTGACTAAACATGGGTGTGTGATCGACGAGGACGGCCATGTGCGATTTCATGGGCCGGGTCGAACTGGGCCGTGTGGGTCCCACACAAGCAAACCACACGGGTGTGTGGAAATTGTTGGGCCAGGACGTGCATTTCACATGGCCAAGGCCATTATTGGTTGTGTAGGCTCCAAGGGTGTGTGAGCCCACATGGGCTAGCAACATGGACTCATGGGCCCATTTTCATTATTTGACTGCTAAGGTTGCACGGGTCACCCGAGTCGACTGTGGACCTACTGTTGGGTCGGTAAGCTTACTTAGACCCCTAATTGACTGAATGACTGTTATGCCCCTATGTGATATATTTATATATATACATGTAAGGCTAATTTTAGCATGCTAGATAGACTGTACTGAATACATACACGATACTATGACATGATTGCATGATGCACTGCATGGGGATGGGTTGTTATTGATTGGAGGAAGTATGCTGAAAGGCTTCGAGCCTAAATTACTGGCAGCTCAGCTGCATATCACTATATAGCGCTGCATTCGGTACTCTCCGGAGTGTAGGGATGGGTGGGTTGATTATATCCCCACATGGAGTGCAGGGTTGGACGGAGATGGAGTGTAGAGGCTAAATGGGTAGGACTTGTATACTGTTTCATATGTTATTGCTCTGGTTAATGTTACTATAATGGGCTAGGGCCCAAGTACATGACTGTTCTGTACTGAGATGGCCAAAGCCCAAACTGAAATTGATACTGCTACCGTGAAGGGCTTAGGCCCAGTCTGTTGCTACTTGCATTTGACTGTATAATTGCATGGGGATTACACACTGAGTTGTTGTAAACTCATCCCTTTTGTTTTACTTTACAGGTAACCCCCAGTCATAGGCAGATTGGTAGTGAGGGACTCAGAGGTGGCCACACGTCCGCATATGTTTTCGTACTTGATTATGTTATTAAGTATTATTATTTGGGGTATTTTTACTGTAAATGTCCTTTATGGGTTTTTACTTTAATTTGGGATTTTTATTTTGATTTGTAACTGCTAGCAGTAGGATAAGACGCGAGTTTTTAAAAAGACAAATGTTTTAGCAAAAATACCACGAATGTGCAATCTATTCAAAAGCTTCCGCAATAAATGACTTTTTGAAAATTAATAACGTCTTAAAAGTGAATAACTTTTTGATAATGACTCACGTTTTGAAAATGAATGACACATCTTGGAATTATCATAAAATAACATAAAGAAGTTAAATAGAAAAGGCGTTTTCATCGATATCACACTTTACAAAAAACACTTCAATGTGACATCGCCAGATTCGTCCATAGCGTCTAGGCCGGGTTTGGAGTGTTACAAGTAGAATATATGTATTGATGTTATATCATGTGTGCGAAAACGATGAAGTACCCTTGAATTATAAATATGTTTAAAGGAAATGGATTACATGAAATGCCTAGTTGAACGTAGTAATCACTAGGATACAATTGGCATGCCAATAGGGTTAGAATGCGCGCTTGTGTGGGATTTGCGCTTCGGTGCCCTTGTATACACTTTGGTGTCTTTATTCACACTACAGTGCCCCTATTTGCACTTCGGTGTCCCTGTTATTCATCCATTATGCCTTTGGTGTGGTATAGTTACCCGAGCATATGAGTCAAGTTACTAGTTCGTTGGGCTAACTGTGAATGGAATTTATAAAATTATTTTAATGTTAAAGGCTAATGTATAGTCAAGATATTAGTAAATGTTAAATGTTAAATGATCAATGAATTACTTGGTCATATGTGAGTATCATTATATTGATGATTATTCGGTTAAAGATATATGCTTATATAAATATATAAATGAGTTTGGGTTGAACTATTATAGTACATGAAGCATACAATAAATTATTTTCAATACAAAGCCTATATTAATTTATTCATTTAGCTTTAATCTTGTTTAGTGAAAGTAGAGATTTTACATGTTTATAGGAAAGTTTAAGACGAATGATGAATTACAGAATGATTATTAGTTAAATGTGAAAGAGTTATGTTAAAATGCACTAGCTTGTGGTTATAGTTGATGTTTAGGCTTATGTCTTGTGAGTTATGAAATAAAACGGGTGGGAATATATATTGAAATGATAAGTTCATAGATGTGACGAAATATGATGAAATAAAAAGAATTGTTGAGTTAATGACGTACTTGTAAGGAAGGAATTTACTTATGTTGTGAATAGATACACTGATTCGCGAATTGATAACATAATTAAGCTTATGCTAAGAAAATGGTATGGTAAGTAAGTAAATGAAATGATTCACCGTTTTAAAAAAAGGTTGATGATTATATAATTCAACTTATAAAACCTTATTATGTTATAAATGGAAAGTATTCGGGATATTAATGAACATATTCATTTGTGAGATGATAGTTATATAGTTTGATAAATCTTGAAGCATTGGTATAGGTTGATTTATGACTTATAAAGTTCAATTTTAAAATGGAATATTATGTTTAAGTTTATACGAGCTTATTAAGCATTCATTTCTTATGTGGTTGTCTTTTTCTTCCTTTACAGATTATCGAAAGCTCAATCAGGTTGGAAGCTAGTCGGAGATCGATCACACTATCCATCGACTATATCGGTAGATTTTCATGATTTTGAGTCATTGTTATAATGGCATGTTTAGGTGTCTTTGTTTGATGAAATTAGCCATTATGTTTGGCTTGTAAATATGCTATTTTAAGTGATGAAATAGTTGTTATGTTGACATGTATGTATGGTACTTTAATGGTTATTAGTTTGGTATCTAAGTAGTTAAATGATGATAGTTGAAATGATGAATATAAAGGTATGTTATGAAATGTTGGTGTGGTGTGGAATGAGATTGTGCATTGAGTTGTTAAAATGGCTAGTTTTGGTAGCTTTGGTTGTGTGGGCATATGGCTAAGTTGTTAAGGTATTGATTGAGTTGTGTGAACTTGGTGGTTATGAGTACGAAAATGATATGTGAACATTATGGTAAATGTAGTTTATAAGTTGTTCAATTGGTTGATTGATTTATGGCTAAATTTAACAAATGTTTAGTCAAATTTGATTGTTGTGTTTTAGGTGCCTTTAAGGCATATTGGTTGTATAGATAGATGTCATTTTGATTTAACTACATTATGCATGTTTTAGGTACACTTTTGAATGTTTGAAATAGGTACAAATGGTTTGTATGTGTGAGCATGCTTAAGGTGAATGAAATGGCTTGAAAATGGCCATATTCTTGTCCACACGGCCTAAGGCACGGGCATGTGTCTCAGTCGTGTGTGACATACCGTCACGCGACACGCCCGTGTGTCCCCTGTAGGTTTTTATAAGTCGCATTTTGAGAGTTACACGACTTAGCACACGGGTGTGTGGCTTGGTCATATAACCCAAGTTAGAGAGTTACAAGGGCTGGGACACAGCCGTGTATCCCTATTTCGAATACCCATAAGGCCTAAGACACGGGCGTGTGTCTCAGCCGTGTGACTCATGTTGTATGAATTTTTCTATCTTTTGCTATGAAGTTCTAAATGTTTCTGATTTACTCCCGAATCATTTCTAAAGTGCTTCTAACGCCTCGAGGGCTCGAAAAAGGGAAGTTATGCATGTGTTTGAATGTAATATGATGTGTTTGATAAATTATTATAATTGAATATTTTAAGTTAAAAGTTTCTGGTAATACTTTGTAACCCTATTTCGGCGATGAATACGGGTTAGGGATGTTACATAATGTATGAGTTAATTAATTAATCTAAACAAGATTTTAATTAATTGACACAATACTTGTATGATGTAATGTTTAATCATGTTGGGATTAAATCTATCATAATACCAAAACTATTGTTACCTTACATAACCCTGTAAATTGTTTTACTTATGAGATGTTAAGTCTATTAAGCATAGAAATATGTGAGATATGTTTAATAATTAATTAAGTTAAATATTTTACTAAGTTTAATTAGGGTTAATAAATTGTCAATTTAGCCACGGAATTTTTGTAACATCTTTTAATAAATTGGATGATTCAAAGCTAGGAAGGAGGATTGTAATAAACTCTTAAGACTTGCTTAATTTCTGTGTTTAATTCCATAGATAATTTTAGCTTAATAATTTAGAATAATTAATTCACATTTATTTGTTTACCTCATATTTTTAAATCATATTATTGTGCTTAAGCTAATTGTATAAATTCTAACCTTTTTTACAAAGAATTGTTCATTAGTCCCTATCGAGATGATAACTCGATATCCTTATCACCTTATTACTTATTACGATTGTGTACACTTACGCATTTCCGTCGTTCCACCTTCCTCCAAGGTTTCTTCCGTGTCCACGATCATGACCTCGGTCACAACTTTTGCCTCTTTCACGACCATACCTTTTTTGATCACCATTATCGTCTTCAACGTAGTTGCTAGTTTGCTCATTGAAATTGTAACCTCGTGCACCTCTACCTCCGCTTCTGCCCTCCTCGATGGTAGCCTCCCTGGATGATTCACCTTTCATGAGGGAAAGCTTTGTTTGTAAAGCTTGCTTCAAACTCTTTTCCTCATTTTTCTTCATTGGCATCTTGTCCTTGTATACTTATAGGGACCTTTGGAGCTCCTCCACAAACATCTCCTAGAGATCATTAGACTTTTTGATCACCACAACTATATAATTGAACATTGAATTTAGAGATTGCATAATTTTCTCTATGACCTGAATTTCCTCTATATTCTCATCATTCCTCCTCATCTGTTGCACAATGAATTTACTTGGTCAAAATCAATTCGCAAGGATTGCAAGCAAATCTTCTTCACTTTTTTTACTCCTTCAAATGCTTTCTTCAATATCTCCCAAGCCTCTTTCGATTCCTTTGTGGGGGTAGTCAACTCGAACATTACTTCATCTACTCCCTGGTAGATTGTGAATAATGCCTTCTTCTCCATTTTCTTTCAATATTTAAGTTGCTTCTCGTCCTTTTCCAACAAATCATCCTCCTCATAGCCATTTTGCACTAGGACCCATACATCGAGAGAACCCAAAAGGGCCTCCATCTTGATACTCCATATCTCATAGTTGTTCTTCATTAGCTTGGATAGTTGTGATTGAATCGAGTTGGTTGAAGCCATAGTATGTTGGCTTATATACCAAATCCATTAGCCTAAATTTTACAAAGGCACAAAAAAAGGAACGTATAAAACAAAATAGGGAAGAGGAAAACGTAACAAAAACAGAAAGAGTGAGAGGTTTCTTTTCTTGTATATTTCTTTTCATTCATTCATCTTCTAAAATCTGATAACTCATTTGATTACATATATTAACTCAATGGAAGCATCTATAGAATTCATTAATTACTTCTTCTATTTTCAATAATAGTAGACTCTTGGAATTCTGGAGCAAGTTTAGTTGTCAACAATCCCTTCATCAATGTCTCAAATAATTTATTCAAAAAGGTGGGGGACAAGACAGAGAGAAAATGCAATTACAATACAAAAATGCAAAAATTGGAAGTTGCCTAAGCAAAAAAAAAAAAAAAAAGCAGGTAAAATAGCTTAACTTCTAGCTTCTTGACCTTGGAACTAGATCCTTCATTTGTGACTTAAAAAGAAATAGTCCATATTAAGACTGAAATTACTAGAAATATTAGAACCATATGATATGAGGTATACAGATGAGAAGCATTAAAAAATAGATTAGCTAATCACTACTACACAATACTTATGTAGTTGGACATTATCTGTGTAGAAGCCAAACAAGAAAGCATTTTCCTTCGTAATACTGGTTTAAACCGAAACTAAAATAATTGTTTCACTATAATACAGATAGGAAATATTCAATAAAAATAAAACTAGAGATTGTAGCACAACAATTAAGTGAGCAATCCAAACTGGCCTTCTAAACAATCACTGGAAACAGTAATAAGTTACTAATACAAAATACTCAAGCAAGCAAACATTTTTCATGTTCAAGCTAAACAACAACTTTTTATGCTCTTATAGCTTTGAGAATAATTGGGAGTTGTCATTCTAGTTTTGGGTTGTGTATGAGTAACACTTCAGGAATTTCAATGTCACTAATAGTCATATTTCAAAAAGTAAATAGCAATTTTTTTTTTTCTAAAAAGTAAGAGTTTATCAATTGAAGAATAATTGTAAAGCCAAAATTTGACATTGGAAAAAAAGTATGAATAGTGAAATTTTAGTAAAGATTAAATTGAAAATTTGTGAAAGATGAACTAAAAGTGCAAATTTACTATTTTAGAAAAATGGGCAAAATATAAGAAATATTTTTTTAAGAATGTGACACGGATATGAATTGATAGGTGGAGTAGGTAAATTGAGATATAGACTAGATTGAAAAGTGGTGAAAAGCTATGAGGCTAAAGTGTAATTTTACCATTTTGTAAGAAAAAGGCTTAATTGCAACTAAATCATGAATAAATAGTATTTACATAAGTAATAATTACTTAGGACACATAAGTATATTATGTGTTAAACGAATAAGGGATAGAAAAAGGTAAAATAACTATTTTACCTTTATGCTTTAAATATGAAAAAGCTATTTTAAATGGCAATTTGCTCATATTTTCATCAAATATTATTTTTGAATTTTAAATTATATAAAAAAGATTTTGATGAGATCAATTATATCCATTAGATTAAAATCATGTATTTAAATGTGAACCATTGATTAATTAAGTAATTAAATGTTAAATAAAGAAAAATATAGAGAAGTCTAGATTTATGAGGAGAAATTATTATTATTTTCTATAAATCCCCAAACGTGGGCTGCATGGAGGGAGGACAGAGGAGAAAAAAAGGTTTTCTGTTTTTTTTTTTTTCAATTTGGTTCATTTCTTACTCAAACATATTTCTAACCTAAGATTCTTTCAAAATAGAGTGAGATATCACATCTAATTCTAATTCAAGAGTGTCCTTTCATATGAAACCAACCATGGAGGCTTAAAGATGAAGATGAAAGTAGGAGAAAGCATGGGTAAGTTATTTCAATTATTACGTTATGTTTATTTGAATGTATAATTTGATGTGAAATTGTAAGAATTAAGTGTATTTGATTATTTTCTATGTTTTAAGTGATGAAAGTGTTATGTTCATGTATGATGTGAATGGTGAGAAATTTTATGAATAATTTGGTGGATGTTTTTAAGTGATTAATATGATAAAAATTTAAATAAGGACTAAATTGAAAATTAAGCAAAATTTCAAAAGCAAGAAATTAAATAGAGAAATTAAAGTTTGGATTTTTATGATAAGGCTATAAGAATATGATATCTAAAGTATTGGAAAAATTGTAATTAAATTAGCATGTTTTAAATTAAAATGATCGAATTGTAAAGATTTCAGAACTTGAGTTTTAGGACTAATTTATATGATTTGAGAATTTAAAATTCTGAAAACCAAATGAGAAAGTTTAATGGTTCAAAAATGAAGGACTAATTTGGGAAAAAAATTGATAATTTTAGTTGTAGGGCTATATTTTAAAATCTAGAATGTAACACCCCTTACCCGTATTCGACCCCTGAACCGGGTACGAGGCATTACCAAACTTAACTTGTGCTATCATGCAACCTCGATTCATAAAATTCCCTTTCAAAATTAAAAATTTTCATTCAAGACCTTAATGTCCTTATTATAGGTCTATGAGACCTTAAATTTGTACCCGGAATGATTCGGGACCAAACCGAAAACATTTGAACACTTAGACAAATTTGACATAAAACAGGGCCACACGCCCGTGGGAAGGAAAGAACACGCCCGTGTGGCATATCACATGCCCATGTTCCACACCCATGTGGATTTAGTTTCTAATTCAAACCTACAGGGGTTTTCACACGGCTGGACACACGCCCGTGTCCCTCACATGGCCACGACACATCCGTGTCTTAGCCCGTGTGCAAAAGCTATGGCATTCTATTTATGATGTCATCACCTCACTAAGGTCACACGACCAAGGCACACGCCCGTGTCCCTAGACCATGTATCGAAATGAATTCCTAATTTCAGGTGCAGACTTCACACGGCCTGGGCACACACCCATGTATATGGCCGTGCCTCCCGCACGACTGAGACACACGGTCGTGTCTCTTCCCATGTGTTTACTACTAAGCAAACTGACTTATAAACCTAGCATGCAAGGGGACACACGGCCAATCAACACGCCCATGGGGTTGACCGTGTGTCACACACGGCCTAAACAGACGCCCGTGTGTCTACTCGTGTGGATGTTTGAAAGGCTATCTATCAAGCCAAATGCCACCCTACACAACTACCATACTTAACCAATTCAATCCAACATGTATCAAAACCATAGAGCACTTCTAGGGAATCAAAATCAAGACATCCATACAAGCATACACTTCTTGAATTTCATCATCGTTGAATATAAAAACTTGTCAAGTATTGGCCCATTTCCAATGACCACTTACAAAGTGAATTTAACAACATTAATAGCCAACACTTTGGCTAAAAAATATGACATAACAAAATAACCAAGTCCTATACATGCCATACCCAAAATGAATCTAACTTTGCTATACTAAAGAGTAGTCGATAGTGTGATTTTTGAACTCCGACGTTCCACCAATTCCCGAGGTAACTTGGAAAAACTACAAGGAAAACGGAAATGAGAGGGGTAAGCATAAAGCTTAGTAAGTTTGCATGATATAAATAGCATCATAAAGGCTCATAATGTCATCCATCCATTACATTGAATAAAACAAAAAGTCTTAAGCTCATTTCCATAACTTACTCATGCTTACTCTTATCATGTCACATATCGTAAACATTTCTAGTGAATTACTCACATGCACCTGTATCACTTCATCACATAGCTTTAGCACTAATCTCATCTATATTATAAACTTAACTATTTACCCTATTGAATCACTTGGGATACTCGAGGATACATAATCATCATCATTTACATAAATACGACGCCAATTTCACATGCCAGATATGGTCTTACATGGGTTCACCTCTAGATGTCGATGCCATATCCCATATATGGTCTTATACAGGATCTTATACCATTTGTCGATGCCATATCCCAAATATGGTTTTATATGATTTTCATATTCGCTGCTGATGCCATAGCCTAAATATGGTTTTATATGAGATCTCAATTCGGTGCCGAGGCCATGTCCCAAACATGTTCTTATATGGGACCTTACCCATCTCAAGTCTTGTTAATATTGTTCTTTCGTTTATTAACGTCCAATCGGGAATTCTTCATCATAATTCTCATCATTTTCTCATTCAACATCATTTCTCAAAATCATAGAAATATTATACATCTTCACAAATATCAACATTTTAAATCATATTAGCATGGTGTTGAACTTATTACACACAAACTTACCTCGATTTCAAAATAGGCTAAATTGCCGATCTAGTCCGATACCTTACCCTTTCTTTGGTCAAGGTTAATTATTCGTTCTTCTTAATCTATAATAACAAATTAGCTCATTTAATTGCCACATTAATAAACACATTTTAAAAATCAAATTTTGGCAAACTGACCATTTTGCCCTTAAGCTTTTACAAAATGACTATTTTATCCCTAGGCTCGAAAATCAATTCTAATCAAATTTCTTCCTTTCACGACCTAGGTAAAAATTTATTACTCTTATGGAAACCCCTCAATACTCATTATTTCACACATTTACCCCATATTTTACAACCTTTACAAAAAGGTCCTTTTAGGTGTTTTTATGATAATACCTTTCACAAAAGTTGTTTATCTAACAACTAAGACTCATCTTCTTCCATAAAATTGCAGCAAACAACATAAACGCTCATATGGAAAAACTCTAAACTTTCAACCACTTTTCAAAATAGTCCCTTCTTTAGCTAGCTCAAGCTTTAGGGGTTCCAAAAGTACAATTATTATCAAGAAATGATCATCAAATCACTTACTTGTAAAGAGAGAAGCTTGCTGAAATTTTTGAGCTCTCAAACCCTATTTTTGCTGCTATTTTTTGGTGGAAGAAAGGATAAGAAAAGATGATATCTTTTATTTCTTTATTTTATTTTATTTCTAGACAATTTATCACCTAATCCACCAACTTGACCAATTTTGACATCTTTTTGTCTCCTATGGCCGGTCAACCATTACTAGAGGGGTCAATTGCACATTAAGGACCTCCAGTTAATATTCTATTGCTATTAGACACCTTTAGCTTGTAAAATAGAAATTTCGCATTTTATGCGATTTAGTCCTTTTTTTCAATTAAGCATGAAATCGCTAGAATTAAAATCCCAAAATTCTCATGCACCTATATAATCAAGCTTTAAATCATAAAATAACATTAAAATAATTTTCTCCGACCTTGGATTAGTGATTCTGAAACCACTGTTTTGACTAGCCTCTAAATCGGGCTGTTGCAATTCTCCCTCTTAAGGAGTTTTGTCCCCGAAAATCTTACCTGTGAAAAGGTTGGGATATTGGTTTCTCATAGCCTCCTCGGGCTTCCATATAGCCTCTTCTATTCCATGTCTTTGCCATAGTACTTTCACAAGGGCTATACGTGCCAAAATCTTAACCGGCTCTTCGCCATAAGTCATGTCCGGTTGAATTTCTACCTCTGTTGGTACAATCACATGTGAAGGGTTTGAACGATATCGGCGTAACATAGACACATGGAAGACATCATGAATCATTTCCAGCTCTGGTGACAAAGCCAAATGATAAGGTACCGGCCCTATCCTCTCGGTAATCTCATATGGTCCGATAAAACGCGAACTTAATTTGCCTTTTCGGCCAAATTTGAGGACTTTTCTCCATGGTGATACTTTCAGAAATACTTTATCACCTACTTGGAACTCAATCTATTTCCGTTTCAAATCTGAATAGGACTTTTGTCTATCTGAGGCAGCTTTCAGACATTCACGTATCACTTTTACCTTCTCTTCGGTTTCTCTAACTAAATCGACCCCGTGAATCTAATTTTCTTTGAGTTCGGTCCAATACAGAGGCGTTCGACATTTACGCCCATACAGTGCCTCATAAGGCACCATCTTCAAACTCGACTGAAAGCTGTTATTGTAGGCGAACTCCACCAACGATAAGTATCTCTCCCAATTACCTTGGAATTCCAAAGCGCAACATCGAAGCATGTCATCAAGTATCTGTATTACTCTTTTTGACTGCCATTCAGTTTGCGGATGGAAAGCTATACTAAATCTCAATTTAGTGCCTAAGGCCTCTTGTAACTTTTTCCAAAACCGTGACATAAATATCGAATCTCTATCCGAAATAATCGACAACGGTACTCTGTAAAGTCTTACTGATTTCTGTTACATACAAATCCGCCAACTTACCAAGCGAGTAGTCGACCCATACTGGTATGAAATAGGCTAACTTTGTGAGTCTATCAACCATGACCCATACAACATCTTTTCTTTTTCGGCGTCAACGGTAAACCCGTCATGAAGTCTATAGTAATACGGTCCCATTTCCACTCGGGAACCATAATAAGCTGAAGTAGACCCAAAGGTACCTAATGTTCAGCTTTTACTTGTTGACAAATTAGGCATCTCGAAACAAACTCAAAAATGTCTTTCTTCATACTCGATCACCAGTACCATTTCCTCAAGTCAATATACATCTTCGTGCTGCCTGGATGTACAGACCAGGATCCACTATGTGCTTCATGTAGAATCTTCCGAATAAGCTCATCATCTCTGGGTGCACAGATCCTATCTCGAAACATCAAACATCCATCAGGACGTATCCAAAATTCTAACTCAATATTTGACTCACATTAAACTCTTTTAGCTCGTAAATCATCATCTGACAAAACTATTCGTGTATCCATGGCTCTTAGTGCAAATAAGGATTTCCTTCTCAAGGCATCGGTGAACACGTTCGCCTTTCCCGGATGGTAGTCAATTACTAACTCGTAATCCTTTAACAGCTCTAACCATCTCTGTTGCCTAAGGTTCAACTCTTTTTGAGTCATCAAGTACTTTAAGCTCTTATAATCAGTGAACACCCGACATTTCTCACCATATAGATGGTGTCTCCAAATCTTTAGTACAAATACAATTGCAGCTAACTCCAAATCATGGGTCGGGTAGTTCTTCTCATGCGACTTTAACTGTGTAGAGGCATATGCTATAACCTTACCCCCTTGCATGAGTGCACAACCCAATCCATTTAAGAATGCATCGCTGTAAACCACAAATTCTTTTCCCAGTTCTGGTTGCACTAGAACAGGAGCCTCAGTCAACAACGCCTTTAGTTTCTCAAAAATCTGTTGGCAGTTTTTGGTTCATTCAAACTTTACGTCTTTTTGTAGCAACCTCGTCATCGGAGTAGCTATCATGGAAAATCCCTTGACAAAATGTCTATAGTAGCCAGCTAGGCCCAGAAAACTCCTAACCTCAGTTACATTCCTTGGTGGCTTCCAATCCACAATTGCTGAGATCTTACTCGAGTCGACTCTAATTCCATCTCCCGAGACAATGTGCCCCCAAAACCCAACTTCCTTAAGCCAAAATTCACTTTTACTAAACTTGACTTATAATTATCTATCTTTCATTTGCAGAACCATTCTCAAATGCTTAACGTGCTCGTTCTCATCCTGAGAGTAGATCAATATATCATCAATAAAGACTACCACAAATTTATCCAATACGGTCAAAAGATACGATTCATCAAATCCATAAAAACTGCAAGGGCATTTGTTAAACCAAAAGACATGACCAAAAATTCATAGTGGCCATACCTTGTCCAAAATGCAGTTTTCGGCACATCCGAGTCCTTGACTCTCAACTGATAATATCCAGACCTTAAATCTATCTTGGAAAATACCGTGGCTCCCTTTAATTGATCAAATAAATCATCGATTCTTGGCAACAGGTACTTGGTCTTCACAGTTACCTTATTGAGTTGCCGATAATCTATACATAACCTCATGGAACCATCCTTCTTCTTTACAAATAATACGGGAGCACCCCACGGAGAAAAACTCGATCTTGGGATGCCTTTATCAGTTAACTCTTGTAACTAGGCTTTCAGTTCTTTTAACTCGGTTGGAGCCATTTTGTAGGGAGCAATAGAAATGGGGGCAGTACCCGAAACTAACTCAATCCCAAATTCAATCTCCCTAACCGGAGGTAACCTGGCAATTCCTCTGGGTAAACATCTGGATGCTCACATATTATGGGCACTGATTCAATTCTTAACTCAGTCTCTCTAGCATTCATCACAAAGGCAAGGTAAGCTTCTTACCCCTTTCTTAGATATTTTTGAGTCAACAAGGAAGATATCACTACTGGAAATCTGTCTTGTTCATTTGATTCAACACGAATAAGATCCCCACTTTCACATTTCATCTCAATAAACTTCCTTCCAAAATTCACTATCACACCATGAGTAGTTAACCAATCCATCCCAAGGATGACATCGAATTCATCAAATGGAAATAACATAAGATTAGCCAGAAAATAATGACCCCTAACCATCAAAGCCCAACCTTTGCATACTCTATCGACTAACACACATTTTCCTAAGGGATTTGTCACTTTTATCACAAATTCCGTAGACTCTACAAGCATATTCATACAAAAGACTTATTTCATGCAAATATACGAGTGGGTAGATCCCAGATCAATTAAAGCTATAACATGAGTACCATTGTAACGCTCCAAAATATAGGGTCTTTAATTTTGCTTATTCTGACACAAAAAGCTTGTTTGCTTTAATGGCTAAGTGATTTGGGTATGTATGGGGGTGTGTGAGAAGCCTGGGTTCAAGTTTTGGCTCTTGCAAAACTTTAGTTTTCTCTTAAATGAATCTGGACACTAGCTTATAGACCTTATAAATATTAATGCTAGTTTTATGACACCAAGAGAGCTTGTGGTCTAGTGGCAAGGTGGCGTGTTGTGTAACTGTGAGGTCTGAGGTTCAAGTCCTGGGTTACACATTGGAGTAGTTATTTTGCTACTTGTGCTGTGTAGGGGGTAGAGTTGGACTGAAACACAGCAAAGGTAGTGTTTGAACTGGTCGTGGAAAGATTCAATAAGGGATAATGGGAGAGATTTTAGGAGAAAATCAAGGAATTTGGGTGAGAGGAGGTGTTGTGCCATTTGGGGGAACTTGTACCGTGAGATTTCAGCTGGGGGAGGGTTGTGGGTCATTTTGGCATTTGAGTTAGCCTCTGCCGAATTTGGTAGGCTTCATGACACTTTTTCTCTGAACACTTTTGCATTTTTCTTACTTCTCCCCTGCCGAATCTCCTTTCCTTCCCTCTATTCTTTGGCTTTTGATCCATTTGCCTTTTTCCTGTCGGTCAATAGGTGAATTTTGTGAGCAATCCTTCCTCTCTTTTCTACCTTTTTCTCTCTTCCTCAAGCTGTCTCCTCTTTGGCCAAATATTCCATCTCGAAATCATTTGTGCTCTCGCCTCTCTTTCTCTTTTCTGAAGGAAATAGCCGAATCCTCATAACATTTTGGTAAGCCGAATATTTCATCTTCTTTTTTGCCACTCTTTTGTTTCTCTTCTTTTTCATTAGTGACTGGATATCAATATTGTTTTGTTACCTTTTGGTGGATAGTCTCTGACAAGAGGTGGAGCATCGATTGCCTTACTTCTCTGCACATCTCTGCCTTCTGCTTCTAATACCTCTTTGGCCGAATACTGTGGGGTAAGTAGATTATTTTGTAGTATTGGCCGAATACCCAATCTACCCTAACTCTTTGGAATATGGGCATCAATTCAAGCCTTGTATTACATAAGTATGGCTAATGAAATCTGTCTTATGCACAGTAAATCGAGAAGAAGGGTGTGATCGTTTCCAACCAGTAATCTAAGAGTAGTTATCGCAAAAGTTTCGGTCAAGGTAAGCGGTGATTTCGGTTTGGGCTTTAGTGTTAATGATATAAAGGGTGAGAGACTGATTGTGTTGGGTTGATTGTAGGTTGATCGTGCGTGGGGTAATCTGTTCGTTACGCAAACAGGTGTGTAGTCACACCCCTCTCTACTGTGAATCGGGGAAAGCCAAAAAGCCGAAACTTCGGCATTTGTGGCCCCACGAGCGTGAGATCGCTAGAGGGGTGAACCGAGTCCTCAAACCATCGGCGATAGACTGTAGGGGCCACCACGAGCGTTCACGTGCTCTTGGGCTGATATGGGCCTCATTTGGCTGAAATGGGCCGTGTGGGCCACGAGGCTTGTGGGCCCACACGGACAAAATCCTCAATAATTAACAAATACTGGACTAGACTATGTAGTTCACATAGCCGTGATTGAATTTGGGCTACATGGGCCACACGATAGTCTAGGCCCACTTGAGCCGAATATTGGGCCTTAATCCCATTTACACCGTTATGACCATTTAGGTTATCTGTGTCGCTCGAGGCGATTGTAGACCTTTGGAAAGGTTGTTATCTGCACTGAAATGCCCTTAAAGAGTAAAATGACTGAAATACCCCTATAGAGTAAAATGACTGAAATACCCCTAAAGAGTAAAATGACTGAAACACCCCTAAAGAGTGAAATGACTAAAATACCCCTAAGGAGTAAAATGACTAAAATACCCCTAAAGAGTAAAATGACCAAAATATCCACATAGGGTAAAATGACTGAAATACCCCCATAGAATAAAATGACTGTTATACCCCTAAGGGTAGGTTGACTAATGTGTTCATGATTTGTATATGGTTGTTTCTGAGTATGACATTTTGCATATACATATGATTTATGACATCACATACTGCATGGGGTTGGGATATTGTTATGGACGAAGTATACTGTACTGGTGGCTCTACCACATATATCATTCTTGGCGACTTTCTTTGTATCGTTATCGCAACTTTACTACGATATCGCATCGCATCGCGACTCATCGCATTATTATATCGCGCGGCTATCTTTCGCGATATTAGTGTGCTGGCTGGGTGGGTCGATTTTATCCCTATATGGTGTGTTGGTTGGTACGGGTGGTGGGTTGGCTGGATTGGGATGGGTTGCATATTTGCACCGTACTAATACTGTAATGGGCTAAGGCCCATAATTGTCATCAGCATCTTGAATAGGGCTTAAGCCCGCATCATATCTTGTATATTGTTTCGATCGATCGATAGGAGATTACACACTGAGTTTTCGTAAACTCACCCCCCTTTTTTTTTAAACTGTATAGGTAATCCCTAGCCTTAGACGATTTGGTGCTGCGAGGGACGGTGGCCACATGATCGCTGATATTCTGCTTTAGACTTAGTTATTTAATCTCAATTTTCATATTGGGCTATTGATTATGTAATAAAGCTATTGGTGGGTTTAATTTTTAATTGGGCTTTGATTTTTGGTTTTAAACTGCCAAACGGATACAAAAGAGGTTTTCAAAATAACAACGATTTTCAAGAAAAACACGCACTTTAAACTTCAAGGTTTTAATTAGAGAAGCTTCGGTGGTTTTATTCAGTTTAAAGAAATCAACATTAATAAATATGGCAATCATTTTGATAAGCTGGTTTCAGATTGTAATAACTTAATTTGCTGAATTTTCTCAAGCAATAAAAACTAAATGGGTTTTAACTTAAATATAGATTTTTATCAACAAGTTCAAATTTCAAAAATCACTTCGATGTGACACATCAGATTCGATCGTAACGTCTAGGTCGTGTTTGAGGTATTACAACCATAAAGAGAAAATGTACCCGTGATCACGTCGGGGGAGGACGCCTCTTCGCGAGCGCGAATGGCATATGTTCTCGCCGGTGCTCTACCCTCAGCTCTTGCAGTCTGCTCTCTAGATGTATTCTTACTACTCATCTCATTTACCAGGTTTCTCTGTGGTCTTCCTCTAGCAGTACTTCCCCATCTTGCATTCTGAGGTTTCTCTTTCTCACCCGCCTTGGGGAAATCTCTAATAAAATGGTCTAGAGATCCACACTTGAAACAAGCTTTCTTGTTTGCTCGACACTCCCCAAGATGACATCTGCCACACCGCGGGCATTCCGGTCTACTTGGTCGAGCGTTGCCAATACTAGCAACTGAAGTTGTCTAAGCCTTAGACCTCGGGTATTGTCAACCCTTACTTTTACTTGAAAATCCAGCTGAGATGGCTAATCGAATAGAGAAATCTCTTGACTTCTTGGATGAGGATTGGAATGACTTGCCTAGCTCTCTCTTGTTCAAGTCGTGAGACTTGTTTTCAGCTTTCCTTTTCTCTTTGACTTGTTCCTCGGCCTTACAGGCTCTATCTACCAGAACCACAAATTCTTTTAGTTCTAGGACACCAAAAAACAAACGGACATCCTCATTAGCCTGTCCCCGAACCTTTTACACATAATAGCCTCAGTGGACACACATTCACGGGCGTATTTACTCAGCCTTACGAACTCACGCTTGTATTCAGTCACTGTCATTCGACCTTGCTTTAGTTCCAAGAACTCTTTTCTTTTGCTGGTCAATGAACCTTTGACTAATGTACTTTTTTCGGAACTCTTCTTGGAAGAATTCCTAGTTAACTCTCTCTCTTAGTACCACTGACACAAGCGTGTTCCACCACTGATAGGCCGAATCTCTCAAGAGAGATACCACACACTTCATGCCACATCCCATATATGGTCTTACATGAGATCTAATACCGATTGTCGATGCAATATCCCAGATATGGTATTACACAATTTTTATATTCGCTGCTGATGCCATATCCCAAATATGGTCTTATACGGGATCTCAATTCAGTGCCGAGGCCATGTCCCAGACATGGTCTTATACGGGACTTTACCCATCTCAAGTCTTGTTGATATTGTTCTCTCGTTTATTAAAGTCCAACCGGGAATTCTTCATCACAATTCTCATCATTTTCTCATTCAACATCATTTCTCAAATTCATAGAAATATTACACATCTTCACAAATATCAACATTTTAAATCATATTAGCATGGTGTTGAACTTATTACACACAAACTTACCTCGATTTCAAAATAGGCTAAATTGCCGATCTAGTCCAATACCTTGCCCTTTCCTCGGTCAAGGTTAATTCTTCGTTCTTCTTGATCTATAATAACAAATTAGCTCATTTAATTGCCACATTAATAAACACATTTTAAAAATCAAATTTTGGCAAAATGACCATTTTGCCCTTAAGCTTTCACAAAATGACTATTTTACCCCTAGGCTTGGAAATCAATTCTAATCAAATTTCTTCCTTTAACGAGCCTAGGTGAAAATTTATTACTCTTATGGAAACCCCTCAATACTCATTATTTCACACATTTACCGCATATTTTACAACCTTTACAAAAAGGTCCTTTTAGGTGTTTTCATGATAACACCTTTCATAAAAGTTGTTTATCTAACAACTAAGACTCATCTTCTTCAATAAAAATGTAGAAAACAACATAAATGATCACATGGAAAAACTCTAAACTTTCAACCATTTTGCAAAATAGCCCCCTCTTTAGCTAGCTCAAGCTTTAGGGGTTCCAAAAGTACAATTATTATCAAGAAATGATCATCAAATCACTTGTAAAGAGAGAAGCTTGCTGAAATTTTTGAGCTCTCAACCCCTATTTTTGCTGCTATTTTTTGGTGGAAGAAAGGAGAAGAAAAGATGATATCTTTTCTTTCTTTATTTTATTTTTTTATAGACAATTTATCACCTAATCCACCAACTTGACCAATTTTGACATCTTTTTGTCTCCTATGGCCGGTCAACCATTACTAGAGGGGTCAATTGCACTTTAAGGACCTCCAATTAATATTCTATAGCTATTAGACGCCTTTAGCTTGTAAAATAGAATTTTTAAATTTTATGCGATTTAGTCCTTTTTCGCAACTAGAATTAAAGCACCAAAATTTTCATGCACCTTTATAATCAAGCTCTAACTCATAAAATAAAATTAAAATAATTTTCCCAGACCTCGGATTAGTGATTTCGAAACCACTGTTCCGACTAGCCCCTAATCGGGCTGTTACATAGAAATTTTAGAAAAGGGACTATTTTACAAAATTGTGCAAATTGGAATTTAGAACTAGATTGTAAAATAATAATATTTATTTTTTAGGGATTGGATTGTAAAACTATGTAAATTTGGGATTTTAGGGACTAAATCGTAAAAACTATAAAATTTGAATTTCATGGATTGTATTGTAAAAACTGTAAAATCTAACGAGTAGTGGCTGTTTTGTAACTTTTGAAACATTTAATTTTATATATGGAAATATAATTATATACTTGATTCCATGAAATATTTGATAAATAAATATGTGTGAAATTAAATAATAGAAATTTAAAATTGGTAAGTTAGATTGGTTATGATTTATATGTGATTTGGAATATTTGTTTGAATTGTGTATGAGATTTTGTGATTGTTAGAGTTGTGTGATCTAAATTCCTGTTAAAATAAAATACAAGTGGTAAGATACGGTATAGGCTGCACAAGTGGAATTCGTATAGAAGTTTACTTCCTCTATTTGAATTTTATTAGAATAAGGTGTTTTAGCCTTATTGCATTACTTCTATTAGACTTTGATTAGAATATGGTTTTACAAACCTATAAATAGGCATAGTCTATACTCCTCTAGTATCATTCGAATTCGACATAGTGAATTTTCTTCTCATCTGCTAGTGGTTTTTTTTCCTGAAAGGGTTTCCACGTAAAATTTTGTGTGTTCTTTTTCTCCTTCTTTGCAATCCATTGTCATCATTGACATTCGATTTTAACAGTGATGAATTAGTGAGAATAATTTAAATTAAATCTTAAGGCTATGAAATAAGCTCGGATAGTGGTATGTGTATAAAATTTGATATCAAAGAAAAAATTGAATTTCAAAGTTTGAAAGTAAGTTCAATGATGATAAATTAAGTGTTTGAATGTTACGAAAGGTTTTGAAAATTTTTTATGTGACATCTCTTTCTTGGATATGTTATCGGATCGAGTAAGGGATGTTACAATAGGTTCGGTTTTGGTAGTTTGGATAGGTTTTATAATACCTTTGTTGATACGAGTATGGTGGGGCATAACAATTGTTAAGGTCGTAGTCGTATGTTCCAAAATTTTGGTTTGCCTGAACTTGATTAACATTTTGAGTTTGGTTTTGAGATTGATTGGTGGGGATATTTGCTTATGGATTTTCCATCGGAGAAGTATCATGGCAGGAGTGAGTCCATGCCCACCACACCAATTTTTGATGTGCAAATCTAACAGGGTGGAAAAGAAGGTGAAGATCGGTGGCTCACCTCATTAGAGCAAGCTGGAGCTAGAGCCAAAGAAGATGGTGGTTAGAGAAAGTGAAGTTAGGATTGGGAGATAAGGTTGCAGAAGAATGGTGTCTTCAAATAGTAAGGAGAGAGAAGAATCCTTCTTCTACAGGAGCTATTGGCTTTTATACTCTTAACTATAGTCCCAAGTTGCTATGCGTTGATTCCCTATTAGTAGATTAGAGCCAAGTGGTTCACCTTTATAAGCTTAGGTAAGGTGGCAATTGGATATGCTTTCAATCATTGCAAACAATACATGGTAGTTGGAGATAGAGGTGGCGGTTAGCGAGTGCGGTCCACATGAGTGTTAAGCCGAAGGGTTCTTTCGAGGGGTAAATAAGGCCCTCTTAAGTGCCATACCTAAGAGTGCTTTCGAGAGATTCTCCGAGCTTACTACTTGGCCCCTAGGATAAGGGTATAATAGTGGTGTTTGGATGATTTTTGGTTCACAAGTTAAAAATTGCAATTATTCAAACTGATCTGGTTTCAATTTTTATTTAATTTATAATTAGTTTAAGTTTTTTATGATGTAAAAATAAAAATTTTATAATTAAAATAGTGAAAGTTTCTTAAATGTACTATATAAAGAATAGTTTTTTTAAAAATGAAATATAAAAGTTATTGATTATTTTTTAAAAATATATGAAAAATATTTAAAAATCATCAAATAATATTCAAAGTCATAAAGCAAAATTTATTTCTTTAAAATAAAATCCAAAACCCAAAAGTAGTATGGAAAAACGGAGAATCGAACTGTATTGAATTGTAACACCCCAAAATATATGGGGTTAGCTGTGATGAATAAGAAATGAGCCTTAGGCTTGGTGGTTAAATGCTATTCCTCTATCCTAGAGGTCCTAGGTTCAAGCTTCCTTCTTCCATTTATTTTCCTTTTATTTTCAGCAACCTAAGATAAAAGTCACACTAAAACAAATATTATTTGAGGTAAAAACTGAACAAGAAATAGGCTTAACCCTAATGGTTAGCACGATATCTTCCTTCCCAATTGACCTAAATTTGAATCTTTTCTTCCCTTTTTATTTCATAAATTCACCAAAGACACTCCTAACATTAAAATAAATATATATAATTAAGAAATAAAATTAAGCAAGAATGAGTAACAGACTCAATGGTAAGGCATTGGTACTCCTTGAAACCAGGGTTCGAGTTATTGCCTCATTTCTCCCTTTCATTCTAAGTTCATATTCGAAAAACCCTGGAAATTGACCAAATTCTTTCCTAATTAGAATTCATATCTCACCTTTTCTCAAAATTCCAATAGAATTATTATTTTATCTTCTTTTTATCTTCTTTTCCTAATTAGAATTTCAATTTGACCTTTTCAAATCCTAATAGAATTTGCTCTCCATCTTTCTATTTATTCTCTATTTATTTTCTGTCTCTTTTCTTTATATCATATTCTTATCCTAATTGTTGAAAATTATTTTTGCTTCCCGAATTAAAATTTATTCCTGATTCAAGTCATTTTTCAACCGGATTCATAATCACCACTAGAAACATTCTTAATTCTTGCCAAGAAGTAGTCAGTACGCCTCAAATCCTGAAGTTTGATCTTGAATCTTTATAGATTTTCTATCTAACGATAATCTTGCAATCGATTAAACGATTTTTCTTGATTTTTCATCGAATCTTTCGATAATCTTGACTAATATTGAAAATCTCTATTAATTCTTACATAAATGTTGTTTGAATGACTCAATTTAGGTACCTCGAAACATATCTAAGCACAGGCAACGACGTTTAAGATGCTAGAGTCAAGTGTGTGTTCTTCTACTAGTGACGACCATGTTCCTCTGAAACCCTAGGTTTTTCGATTCTCACACAGTCGTGTGTCCATTGTTTTTCAAAACTTACAATTTTGCCACAATTTTTCAAATTTTACAGTTTTGCCACAATTTTTTAGATTTTACAATTTTGCCACTACTTTTCAAATTTTACAATTTTACCACTATTTTTCAAATTTTATAATTTTTCCACAATTTTTCAGATTTTACAGTTTTGCCACAGTTTTTCAGATTTTACAATTTTCCTCTATTTTACAAATTTTATAGTTTTGACCTAGGATTTTATGATTTGATAAAATTAGTCCCTAATTAAGTTCCAAACTATTTTAGTGTTTTAAATTATGCAATTAGGTCCCTAATTATATGGAATATGTTAAAAATCCATGATTGATCAATTAATTTTTTATTTATTTGTATATATATTTATATGAATTATGAATAATATATGTTACTATTGTATCTATACTTGCGATTAAATGAACGATATTCCTTATGTTACTATTAACCCGAATACATGAAAAGCATGACTTCTGCTATTAAATTGCCATGTGTTAGTACAATAATTGCTATCACACTTGATCTATATTAAATATGTCGCATTGCGTTGCATGGGATGAGACGATATGAACAGAGGAAGTGTGAGAGGTTTATCTGCATCGTTTGAGTAGTTTACCTACACTGTTGAGTGGTTTATCCACACCTTATTAGCATCTTTTATCTGCAGCAATGAGAGGTTTATCCACACCATACTAACAACTTTAATATGCAAACATGTTGTGCATCCACAACCTACTGGTAGCTTGTCTGCAAATTTTTTTTTTTATCAAAAAACCCTACTGGTTCATCTACCCTTTTTATAATGAGTGGTTCATCCACAACGTGGTGTAAAGGTAGAGGAGTTCTAGGGAACTCCTATTATGGTGCGTAGCAGTGGGGCAGGAACCTTTTCTGATAAATTGAAATTGCATTGCATTTATAAACATTTGCATTGTTGTGAATACTGAGATATTATGATAATGAGTTAATTTGAACTACTAAAATTTCGAATTGCTATTCAAATTGTGTTCATGCTTTGAAGTTGATATTCTATATGTTTTGTCTATTGTTTGCACTGATTTTCTTATGATGAAACTCACATCGAGCTTCATAGCTCACTCCCCTTTTTATTTCCATCTTCACAGATAGCCAATCAAATTAGGACGCGAACTCGGCATACGAGGGCTCGGCTTGGATTGTCCGTTTTACCTTAAAAATATTTTAAAAAACTATTTCATATTTTTATTAACCAAAGACTATATCGTTTTATTTTGAATTGTGGCATGAGACTTAGGTTGGTTTTAATTAGCATGCGTGTCTTTTACATTGTTTTTTTAATGAGGAAGTATGAATTATAATCAAATATGCATGAAATATATATATTATTAAAAATAAGTTAAAAATCATATTTTTCGCTGCAGGATTATAAATAAATTTTGTCTAATAAATAAACTAGAAATTAACTAAGGTTTTCAATTATAATCATCCTTTATAAGAAAGATGTTAAACTAATTCTTTTTTTAACTCATGGATTTTTTTTAAAAAATAGCCTAAGTTTTCTTCTAAAATAATTAAATGTTTTAAATTGACTATTTTATAAGCCCCGATCGCTATTAGGCCATCACGATGGCCGATATAATATCCCGAATTCGAGTCTAACATCTAGGTCGAATTGGAGAGGTTACACGAACTATCATGGATGATTCACAAAAAAATCCAAAAAAACTATATTGAATTGAACTTAGCCTTACAAGAATATTGAAAGCCCAAGTTCGAGTCCCACTGTGTGTGTATGCTTTGTTTAGATTTATTCTAGTCCATGCTTGAATGTATTTCGACTATTAGTTTAATCAAGCATGAAATATTGATTTTCTTTTTAATTATTTGGATGTATTAATTATAATATTTGTAACCTCTTAAAGAATAAGAGAAAAGTATTAACACCCTTTAAGGATTGATAATAAAATCCACTTACCCCATTCTTATGGTGTGAAGAATACCAATTCTGCAAAGTTTGATGAAAGATACATGAACCTCCCCAAGGTTTATTTATAAACTAAAAGAGAAATTTACCTTTTATTAGTTAGTTATTAATTTATTAATTTATTCTTCATTTTTTTATTCAATAAATTTTAATTGAAAATAATAAATATTAAAAAAATATTTTACTTAAATTATAAATTACATTACATTCTAATATAGACATATATCTTAAATATAATATATATACATTTTTAATTAATATTAGATAATGTCACGCTCAATAAAGGGGTAAAAATAGAATAATAAACAAAAACTAGTTAAATAACTTGTTCAAAATGAAGAAAAAATAAGTTGATTAATGCTTTAACGAAAAAAGAACCTTTGAAAACTGCATTTTGAGAAAATATAGATGGATTATTATCTTATACGTAGTTAGTGGAGGAAAAAAAGTTAAATATATTTTAGGTCCATCTACTTTTCATATATTTAGAATTTAGTCTCATTTTTATTTTAAAGAAATTAGTCCTTTTACTTTTCGAATTCAAAAATAAAAGTCTAATTGTTAAAGCAGGTAAAACTCTTTTGTTAAATTCATGTTATTACAACATTATTTCCTTATTACATAGCTACCAAGTGAGTCTTTGTTTATTTCAAAATATCACATCAGTGACTTTAATAGAAGAATCTTAATGGTGTTAATCATTGAGTTTGAATTTTGAAAATTGGAATGTATAAAGACTAAAATCCTATAAATAAAAATAAAGGGACCAAATTCTAAATGTATAAAAAGTAAAGGGGTTCGGAGCACATTTTAACTTAAAAAAAATTCACAAGCGAGTTAAGAAGATGCCATTTGTTTTCTTTTTCATGTAAAAAAAAAATTAAAAATAACACCTGTCATCATCCTGAGTTGAGACTCTAAGTAGAGTTTCTTTTCACATAAATTTTTTTGTCTTTTTCCAATTGAATTAATGTCTCTGATTTAAATAATATCAAACTCAACGAGGATCTTTGTTATAGTGTAGATATGTAAGTTTATTTTTAAAAACATGTTATGAATAATAATTATTTTTTCTTTTTGTAATCTCTTTTTACTTTTTTGGTTTCTTTAAATATTTTTATTCAAATAAATGATAAATACTTTAATCTTAATTTTAATTCAATTATTTATATTAAAATTGTGATGAATTCATTTTTCTTTTCACATTTATTTCTTTTTTATATTTAATAATTTTTTCCATTAGAACCTTCTTAAATAATAGTAATTAATTATCTTAAATAAAAATAATTTAATATATTCATCTCAATGCTAATATATAATTAAATTATATATAAGCTTTAAATACTTAATTTTACATTAAATAAAATATACTATAATTAGAATTTAATTTTATAATACTTCAATCTAATTTATAAGTAATAAAATTTTCATAATTTTTAATTTTAAAAAGGGAAATGAATAAAAAATAGAAAATACATGATGTTATTGTCTTTTTATTTAGATCTTACTTCTTAAGTAGGCTTCAAGGAGTTATATGTGATATTCTTCAAATATGAAAGAATCAGTGGATACTTTTAAAACTTCAAGTAAGCGTAGTTTACAATCAACCTAAAAGATAAGCATCTTTTAACCAAAAATTAAATTAAATTAAATTATCAAATAATAAAATAAGAATATTCATATCTTTTAATTTTTACTAATAATTTTAATATATATATTTTTCTATAAAAAAGCTATTCATACCCAATAAAAAGAAAGGTTAAAATATGCCAATAGTCCATAAATTGTTTGAAAACTAGGGATTTAGTCTTTATACTTGTATTTCCAAGAATTTTGTAATCTCCCCAACATGATCTAGACTTTAGACCCGAATTCAGAAGATTTCATTAGCCACTAAAGTGACCCTATGAGCTATTGCAGTTTTGAAAGTAGTCCTTTTAAAACCTTTGTTTAATTTAGTAGGAATCTTAATTACATATCAAATAATTCTTCAAAACCTTAATTAGGATATAGAAACAGAATAGTGATAAGTGGATGTTTTTAAATAAAAATCGAGGTTTCATGCATAGCTTATAAATAATCATCTCTTATTATCCTAAACTAAAATTAGGTGTCATGCAAAATAAAATATATAATCCTAAATCCCATGTCACAGTTCAAAATAAGATAATACAGTTTAATAATAATAATAACTAAAATAATAACTATAAAATATTTTAGTAAAAGCGAAGCTGGAACCCTTCAGATGTCGCATCTGCTTCCTAACCTAGTGGGTTATCTGTAAGGATGAAAATTGAAGAGTGAGTGAGCTATGATGCTTAGTGTGAGCTCCGTCACAAGTAAATCGGTGCCAAATAGTAATCCAAACATAAATAATATCAGTTCTTAATACATTAGTAATCATATAGCATAGTAGAAATTGGCAATTCATTCAAACATATTAATGCATGATGATGCAATATATTTATCAATTTCAATTTTACAATATAATTAGATCCTACCCTACCACTACACTCTACAGTAAGAATTCTTTAGAATTCTTATATCCCGAACACTCCTGTTTGTGGATAAACCACCAGTGTTGCAGGTTAATACGCTGGAAGTAGTTGTGAGTACACAACGAGTTTGCAGATAATAGCTGCCAATATGAGTTTGGGATAAACCAAGAGTGCTTGCAGGTTAGTACGCTGCCAGTGGTTGTGAATACACAACGATTTTGCAGATGAAAGCCACTAGTAACTTGTGGATAAAGCACCAGTGTTTGCAGTTAAAATTGCAGTACTTCCTCCTTTCAACGCGTCTTGCCCCAAGAATTGCAGTATGACATGCGAGCATCAATACAGTACAAAAATAGTAACATGTTTAACATACGTTTATATCAATAGAGACATGATTTTCATGAATTCAGTTCAACAATACAATAAGTATATGATTCATACAATTAGTAATTTGGTTAAACAGGTGGCAATAATAATTTACTAGAAATTCCATCATAGAAGCATGTATAAATCATATAGCATACGTATATACTAATATCTAATCAATCAATAAATGGATTCTAGCATTTAACCTAGTCTCAGGGACTCAATTGCATAAAATAATTCACTAAATATAGTTCGGGAACCATTCAGGGACTGATTTGCATAAATCATAAATTTATGGGTGAAACTATAATTTTTGAGAAGCAGGGGACACACGGCCGTGTGGCTGGACCGTGTGGGAAGCCTTGGATTGTGTGGAGGGCTACATGGTCGTTTGAGAGACTACAACCGTGTGGTGTTCAAAATAGAAACCTATAGGAGAGATACGATCGTGTGGTAGGCTGTGTGGAGTGGTTCAAGCTGTAACCTCCCCAACCCTGTCTCGATATTAGACCTGAGTTCGGAAGGTTAAATTAGCCATTGAAATGGCCTGGTAAGCTATCGAAGTTTTTGAAAATGGTCCTTTTAAAACATGTGTAATTTGTTAGGAAAACTTAGTTAAGTACTTGATTTATTAAACCTTGAGTTTTATTTATTACCCAGCAGCAAAAAAGATGGTGATTACTTTTTTTTTAGTAAAACTGGGGTTTATCAGATAATAATTACCTAATAACCTAATTGAAATTTATAAGTGAATTTCATGCAAAATAAAAATTCAAAACTAAATCCTAAGTCTCATGCTACGGTTCATAAATAAATAATACAATCTTTTAAAGGAAATAAATAAAAATAATGAAACTTAAAATAATAAAAAATGAAATTAATATGAGTCCCTCCGGATGTCGTGCCTGCGTCCTAACCTTGAGGATTATCTGCAAAGATAGAATTTAAAAGGGGGTGCGCTATGATGCTTAGTGTAAGTTTGATTACAATGAAACCAATACAAACAGTTTTTAGGATACATTAAATAACATTGCACATAATCATCACGGTTATCAAAATAGTTCAAAATACGGTATTTTAATGCTACCACTATTTAAGCATTAGAGCTTACAATCATAGATTTCAAAATAATCAAGTATTTAAAATTGCCCATATTAATCATATAGGATTTAGACACATTTATAAACATGAAATCATTTATATACACAAAAGTCCCATAGTATAACTTTTAGACATGTATGCACATAATATAAAAAATGCCATACAATTTTAGTTTTAAAAGATTCTTTCTCACCCCCACCACTACACACCATATTGGGAGTTCCCCAGAACTCCAATCAAACACTCCAAATTGTGGATTAACCACCAATCATTTGCAATTTTAGTGTAGGTGAAATCTATCGATGTCTGTGGAAACACAACATGCTCACAAATGATAGATGTCAGAGGGTTGTGAATGAATAGTAAAACATTGCAATTGGAATTTGCTATGGCTGTGGGTACACAAAAAACGTTAATGCAGATATTCTGTCGATTCTTCCTTCGATCATATTGACCCAACCCATGCAATGCAATATAATCGATTTAACTTATTCATATATCGAAATATTTACTATTCTAACACATGGCAATCAAGTAGCAAAGTCATGCTTTCCATGTATTCGATTTGACATTAATTTAGGGCACATCGTTCATATGGTCACAACAAATATACATACATATGGTAACATATACTATTTGTAATTCACGCACACATTCATAATCACAAATAAATATCATATTAATTTGATCATTCATGGATTCCTACATGCCTCAAATCATCATGGACCTAATTGCATAATTTAATTCACTAAAAATATTTTAAAACCTATTCAGGGACTAATCTATTCAAAACTTAAAATTTTGGGTAAAAAATGTAATTTCCTAGTTTCAGGGAACACACGGCCGTGTGACCGGACTGTGTGGAAGGGGTACACGACCGTGTGGCTAGGTTGTGTGACATTCGAAGTTCTTACCTACAGGGGAGACACGACTGTGTGGCATGTCGTGTGGGAGATCCTAGGCCATGTGAGAAGCGAATAGTTAGGGTTTCAAAGGGGAGCATGGTCATGTGTGAGACTGCGCAAACCACATGGATGGGTCATGTGGTCTTGATTGTTTCGATTTTATCTCAATTTTCTTGTAAAAAAACACACCACCTGACTTTTAGGGTCTCGTACGACGATCCTCATGTCTAACTTTGATTTGGGTTAGCTACATGGGTCTTTCGATCGATAAAAACACAAGAATTAATATCGATGTTTCAAGATTTATCGAGTTTTAACAAGATATATGGAAATCTCATTAAATATTTAGAATTGATTTTGAAAAAAATTATCAAGAACGATATTGTATCATATATCTAGGGTTCTACAAAATTAAGAACAAGATTGCTTACTAATCTTGGCACAATAGAATGAAATTGATAAAGTTATGCTAAATCAATAGAGAAAATGGATTGAACAGGGTTGTTTTCGAGTTCGGCATTCAAATAAATTTTCCAACAAAGAAGAGAAAATTTTTGTAAAAGAAAAGATGAAGAAAGAATAGGAAAGAAATAGGGGAAAAAAAAATTCTAATTACGGTTGACTAGAGAAACCAAAGTTCTAATATGATTAGGAAAGGAGTTAAAAGGTTAAGTAAATTTTATGGATATTTTGACAAATAATCCTTATGGCCAAAATTAAGGGAATAAAACAATAGGGGAATTGGGGTTGGCGTGGATAGAACTTGGGATAAGGGGGATTTGTGCCCAGGCTTTGCCACTGAACTAGCAGGCTCATTCTTGGTCATTTACTAAAATTTATTACATATAATAGCTTGGTTTTAGTCCTTATTTGTTGAAAAATAAAGAGGAAAAAATTGCAAAGAGTGGGGCTTGAACCTTGGTTCTCTATGGGTTTTACTAAGCTCTTAACCACTAATACTAAGACTCATTTCATGATGTTTCTATAACTTCTAACCCTATAACTTTTGGGGTGTTAAATTTCTCCCCTCCTTAAAGAAATTTCATCCTCGAAATTTACCTGGTTCAAACAAGTGAGGATATTGTTGATGAAACGTGTCTTTAGTTTCCCATTTGACCTCTTCAACTCCATGGTTCCGCTACAAGACTTTAACTAAATGGATTTGTTTCCTTCTTAGATATTCATATCATGTTATAGAATTTGCACAGGTTATTATTCAAAGGAAAAATTCGGTCGTACCTCGATCTCCTCGATTGACATGATATAGGAAGGATTAGAATGGTAATGTCTCAACATGGAAACATAGAAGATGTCATGAATACGATCTAGTTTAGGTGGTAATTCGAGCTGATAACCAACGAGACCGATTCTCTTAAGGATTCGGTAAGGTCTTATGAATCGTGAACTTACCTTTTCGACCGAACCTTAACACATTTCGCTATGGAGATACCTTCAGAAAGACTTGATCACTAACACTGTACTCAAGGTCTTTCCTCTTTAGATTAGCATATGACTTATGCCTCTCAGAAGTCACCTTTAGTCTTTCTTGAATTAACTTAATCCTCCAATCGGACTTTTGTACTAACTCATAACCCAAAACTTTCCTTTCACCTAGTTCGGCCCACAAAGGACTTCAGCACTTGCGACCATACAAGGCCTCATAAGGAGCCATTTGGGTGCTCGATTAGAAGCTATTGTTATAGGTAAATTTGGCTAAAGGTAAATGTTCTTCCCAACTACCTCGAACTTCGATGATACAACCTCTTAACATATCTTCTAGAATTTGAATCACTCGCTTGAATTGCCCGTCAATTTGCAGATGGAAAGCAGTAGTAAAATCCAAGTGGGTTCCTAACGGTTCATGCAACTCATTCCAAAATCTGGACATAAAACGGGGATCCTGGTCTGAGATAATTGATTTGGGTATTCCATGTAACCTGACTATCTCTGAAATGTAAAACTTAGCAAGCTTTTATAAAGAATAATCGTTACGGACAAGCAGTAACTGTGCTGACTTAGTTAATCAGTCTACTATCACCCAAATTAAATATTTCTAAATAGGTGTTAAGGGTAACCTGCTAACAAATTTCATCGTTACTTTCTCCCTCTTCCAATGCGGTATTTTCATGGGCTGAAACAACCTAGAAGGAAATTCGTGTTCAGCTTTCACTTGTTGACAAGTTAGACATTTGGCTGCAAAATCTGTTACATTATGTTTCAATCCCAGCCACCAATACAACTCTTTTACATCTCGATACATTCTATTCCCTTTGGGATGCATGGAATAAGGGCTAGCATGCGTTTCCCATAGTATGGTTCGTCTTAAGTTGTCATCTTTCAACACACAAAGCCTCCCACGGAAACACAAGATACCATCATCATTAAATTTGAAGTCCTTAGTTTTCCCTCTTCTACTTGCTTGATTTCAGGTAAAAGAGTTAAATCTAAGGATTTTTTAGCTTTGATCTCGTCGGCTAAGGTGGATTTTACTTGCAATTCTGTAACAACCCGTTTTTAGTGAAATCAGAATAGTGGTTTTGGGACCACAGATCTAAATTCAAAAATTTTATTTTATTATTATTTTATGGTCTACAGCATGATAGTATTACCATATAAAAATTTTGTTAAGAAAATTTATCGTTTACATGCTTAATTTGATAAAAAGGACTAAATCGCGTAAAGTGCAAAAGTTGAGTTCTAATAGGTAATGGTATTAAATAGCTATAAAACTTTAAAGTGAAAGTCCTTACATAGTAATTAGACCATAAATGAGTTAGTGGAAGATGTTGGCTTGGAATTTGTGTAATTTTTAAAGTTATTAAAGGTTAAATTACTAAAAAGGTAATTAATGTTAAAATAAATAAAACAAATAAAGCTTTCATCTTTCTTTCTCAACCACAATCGAATGTAGAAGAAGAAATAACCATTTTTAACGCTTGATTTTCGGCCAAGCTTGTAAGCCCAATTGGTAAGTGATTTTTGTTCTATTTTTTATGATTTCTATGTTTCCGAGATCGTTGTAGCTTAATGTAGCTAGCCCAAGGGCTAATTTGTAAAACTGTTAAACTATTAGGGTTTTATCATTGATGAATATATATGAGTTTTGAAGTTTGTTGATAGAAAATGAATGGTTGTTGTCAGATAAACAATTTTTGTAAAGGGATTTTTGGTGAAATTGTCAATTATGGGTTAAATTGAAAAATGTGATAAATTCATGGTAAAATTTGTGAATTTGTTAAATATGTGGGCTGTTATAAGCATGTTTAAAAATTGGCTAGGATTGGGTAGAGGCAAAATTGCATGAATTTTATTTTCCAAGCCTAGGGACTAAATTGCAAATAAATTAAAAGTACAAGGGCAAAAAGTTAATTTTGCCAATAATATGTGTTGGACTAAATTGAATGAGAAATATATTAAATTGTGTCAAATTGATCTGTATAGATCAAGATAGACCTCGTACGGAGTTAGATCAAGGTGAAGGAAAAATCTCGGATTGATCGCCTCCGTATCTACGTATACTCGTCAGGGTAAGGTCTTGTAATTAAATTGTACATTTATATATTTTAATTGAATTATATATATGCGTGTTTGTATAATTTTTATGTATAAATACCGATCACATATTCGACGGTGTAAGATGACCACCGAGTCCCATTTGAACCTTAGGAATTCGTAGGATACAAATGACATGTCATTAGGGTTACATGATTTGCGTGCTGGTTTTGAACGTTCTACCGATGGCTGAGGTCCAACATGTATTGCAGATACTTTACAACTCGTGTGAGCAGTATCGTGTAGCTACGTATTGCCCCATAGCTCGTATGAGCTTACTAATTCACAACTCGTATGAGCTTACTGATTTACAGCTCGTGATAGCATACCGATTTACAGCTCGATAGAGCATACAGATTCAAAGCTCGTATGAGCATACATGTACAGGATTTGACAGATTACAGTTTAGCACACTATGTGTGAGCTATCTTGAGTATCCAACGGATAATGTTCTGTTACGAGATGATATGAGTTCGATATAAACTATTATAGGTAATTAAATGAAATACGTGGAAATGATTTTACATGATATATAGATACATGATATGGATGTTACATGTATATGGCAATTTGAATATTGTTAAGCTCATCCATGGTTATTGATTCATATGTGAATTTACATGACTAATGTGGTTGGTGTATATGTGCTTAGGCTTTTGGCCAAGTTGTGTTGGGATATGCTTTGTTACTTACCTATTATTTGATTAAATGGTAAGTTAAATTCTATGTTATACGAACTTACTAAGCTTAAATGCTTACTCTGTGTTATTTTTCGTGTTTATAGTGAATCGGAAGCTCGTTTGGGTTGGAAGCTTGTTGGAGCTATATCACACTATCCATCAGCTCTTTTGGTAGTTTTGATTGGTTTAATTTTTGTTATAATGGGATGTATAGGTTATTTTGGCTAATGCTGGCTTATATGTGTTTTGGTTGTTGGAAATGACCATTTGGTTGGTTTGCATTTTGGCCTGGTGTTGGTGAAATGTTATATCTTGTTGTGTATATAAGTAGCCTTATAATGGTTGATATGTGACTTGATATGGTTGAATGATGGAAGATAGAAAGGTAGTAGAATGTGCATATTAAATATGTCATATAATTTATTGTGAATTGGTTCTTTGTTGTGGAAGGCATATATGTATATTGATGCTAGTGATTACGTGATTAATTGGTACCATTTGATGTGTTTTGGTATGTGAGTTACATGGTAAGTTTTGATGCAAATATCCACATATGTTAGTTGATCATTTGATTATATTGAACACATGGTTAGCCATGTTTATAAATTTTCATTTGAGGTGCTTAAGGGAATATTGGTTGTATTGAATATACCATATTTTTAAGGCTTGATTATGCTTGTTTTGGGTGTCTTATTATGGCTTCTTGTTATGTACAATGCTAGGTGTAGGTTTATGCCTATTTGGGTGAGAAAAATAGCTTGTAAAATGATCTATTTTTCGTCCACAAGGGTAGAGACACGGGCGTGTCTCTCAGCAGTGCATGACACACGGCCAGGTGACACGGACGTGTGTCATATATAAATTTCAAAGGGTTGCAAGTCAGGCTATTACACGGCTTAGCACACGGCCTGTCAGACGGGCGTGTGATGTTACTTCGAAGGGTACACAGCCTAGCACACGGGCGTGTGGCTTGGCCGTGTGGCCCAAGTCAGTGAGTACAGACATGAGCTGGGACATGGCCGTGTGTCCCTATTTCGAATGCCCACACGACCTAAGACACGGGCGTGTCTCTTGGCCGTGTGAGTCATACGGCCTGGCCGCACGGCTGTATGACCCCTGTAGCTTTGAAATTTTTTAATGTTTTCTAAAAAATTCTCTGAGTTTTGGATTTAGTCCCGACTTATTTTTAACGCGTATTTAGGATTTCGAAAGAACGCATATGGGATAATATGTATGATTTTGATTCGTTTTGATATGTTGATATGAAATGTTTAAAATTTCTATCCGTTTGATTTGTAAATTCTGGTAATGCTTCGTAACCCTGTTTCGACGATGGATTCAGGTTAGAGAGTATTACATTTATTGGTATTAGAGCTACAATTTAGTTATTTTTTAGACTGAACGTAGCGTGTATGAGTCTAACTATACATGTCTTTATATAACCTGTGATAGTGTGATATCTCCTAATCATTTTAAACAAGTTTCATATAGCAGTAACATCCAACCGAGCCGACTCCGATGAAGTAGAGAGTAACGCTCAAGCCTCCATTCACGGAATAACATCAAGTGGTACGAGGCCCGTATTTGAGGGCCTAGAAGGAGAGGCTGAGGAAGCCTTCTTCCAGATGATGAGTGAATGGTTCACCGAGTTTGCACGGATGAACTCGGCTGGTCAACAACCTCCACCCCCTCTTGCTCCTCAACTGATCCTTGTTATTCCTCAAGGTAAGGAACCAATCCGAGTTAGTAAGCCTCCTGTTGATAAGATACGTAAGTACGAGACTGAAGAATTCCAAGCTATTGCTGAGGATGATCCCAAGAGAGTTGAATTCTGGTTAGAGAATATGATTAGGGTTTTTGATGAGCTATCTTGTACACAGACTGAATGTGTTAAATATGCAGTATCGTTATTGAAAGACTCAGCTTATTAGTGGTGGAACACGTTGATTTCTATTATGCCAAGAGAGCGGATCACTTGGGATTTCTTCCAAGCTGAGTTCCGAAAGAAATAGATAGTTAGAGGTTTCTGGATCAGAAACATAAAGAATTTTTGGAGCTCAAACAGGGTCGTATGACTGTATCAAAATACGAGCGAAAATTTGTTAGATTGAGCAAATATCCCGGAAAGTGTATTTCAACCGAGACTACTATGTGTAAGAGATTTGAAGAAGGGTTAAACGAAGATATAAAGTTTCTAGTTGGAATTCTTGTACTGAAAGAGTTCGTTATACTGGTTGATTAGGCACTTAAGGTCAAAAAACTGAGTAAAGAGAAAAGGCATGCTGAAATTAAAGCTAGAGATTGGAGAAAGAGATTGACGAGAAAGTCATATCAGTCAACATTGAAGATATCTAAAGAACATCACTACCGTTCTACTGCTTCTATGGGATATTCTAGTAGAGACAGAGGTACCAGACGCTCTAGTCCTAAACCTTATGCTACATTTATAGCGAGTGTGGGCAGCGTCAGAGATCTCTAACCCTAGTGTAAGCACTGTAATAGACTGCATTATGGTGAGTGTTGAGTGAAGAACGAAGCGTGTTTCAAATGGGATTGCTTCAACCACTATCTTAGAGATTGCATAGAGAAATTCGAGAAAGAGAAAGTTCAAACTACGAGATTGAGCAACACAACTACGAGAGGTTAACCACTTCGTAATCCCAAAAATATGAGTGGTAGCTGTGATGCGACGAAAAACTCTGCTGTGAGATCCGAGGTACAAGCACTAGGTAGGGCTTATGCTATTCACGCATGCGAGGATGCTTCTACACTATATGTTATTATTGGTACTTTCTCTATTTATGATACTGATGTTACTATTTTGATTCATTCGGGATCAACCCATTCATATGTTTGCATGAATTTAGTATCTAGTAAAAATTTACTTGTTGAATCCACTGAATTCGTGGTTAAAGTATCGAACCCTCTAGGTTAGTATGTGCTAATTGATAAAGTTTGCAAGAATTATCCTTCTATGACACAGGGTTACTGTTTTCTAGCTGATTTGATGTTATTATCGTTTGATGAATTTGATGTGATTCTGGGTATGGATTGGCTAACTTTGCATGATGCTGTTGTAAACTGTAGACGAAAGCTTATCATATTAAAATGTTAGAATGATGAGATGCTTCGTATTGAATCAGATAATCTGAGTGGGTTGCCTATTGTTATATCAGTTATGTCAGTGAAGAAATATGTGAGAAAATGTTGTAATGCTTACCTTGCTTATGTATTGGATACTAAAGTGTCTAAATCGAAGCTTGAATCAGTGCTAGTGGTTTGCGAGTATCCCGATGTGTTTCCAAAGGAGTTACCTGGATTACTGCTTGTCAGATAGGTTGAGTTTGCTATAGAACTTGTACAGGGAACATCACCGATATCGATAGCACTTTGCAGAATGACTCCTACTGAGTTAAAAGAGTTGAAAGCACAGCTGCAAGAGTTGACAGATAAGGGTTTTGCTCGATCTAGTTTTTCAACTTGGGGTGCACCAATTCTGTTTATTAAGAAAAATGATGGATCGATAAGATTGTGTATTCACTAACGTCAGCTCAACAAGGTTACGATCAAGAATAAATATCCATTACCTTGAATTGATGATTTGTTCTATCAGTTGAAAGATGCCACAGTATTCTCAATGATTGATATTCATTCTGGCTACTATCAACTACGAGTTAAATATTCGGATATGCTAGAAACTGTATTTAGAACCAGGTACGAACAATATGAATTTCTTGTGATGCCATTTGGTTTAACTAATGCACCTACAGTATTTATGGATTTGATGAACAGAATCTTCAGACCGTATTTAGACAGATTTGTTGTGGTGTTTATTGATGACATTCTGATATATTTCCAAGATGAGTCCGAGCATGTCGAACACTTGAGAATTGTTTTGTAAACTCTGCGAGATAAACAACTGTTTGCTAAATTTAGCAAATGCGAGTTCTGGCTTCGAGAAGTCAATTTTCTATGACACATAGTATCGGCTGAAGGCATCAGAGTTTATCCTAGTAAAATTTTCACAGTTGTTGACTGGAAACCATCAAAAAATGTAATAGAAGTCAAAAGTCTTATGGGATTAGCTGATTATTACCGAATATTTGTTAAAGGGTTCTCAATGATAACTACACCGATGGCGTGGCTATTACAAAAAAATGTAAAGTTTGAATGGTCTGAAAAATGTCAGCAAAGTTTTAATCAGTTGAAAGCATTGTTGACTAAAGCACTAGTTTTGGTTCAGCCTAAATCGGGTAAAGAATTTGTGATTTTCAGCGATGCATCTTTAAATGGTTTAGGCTACGTTTTGATGCAGGAAGGCAAAGTAATATCTTATGCTTCCAGACATTTAAAGTCGCACGAAAAGAACTATCTAACACATGACTTAGGGTTGGCAGTTATTGTGTTTGCATAAAAAAATTGGCGACACCATTTGTTTGGTGAAAAATGTCACATATTTACCAATCACAAAAGTTTAAATAATTTAATGTCGCAGAAAGATCTAAATTTGAGACAGCGTAGATGGCTCGAACTGTTGAAAGATTATGAGTTGATCATTGATTATCATCTGAGAAAAGCAAATGTAGTTGCTGATGCCTTGAGTAGAAAGTCCTTGTTTTCTCTAGGCGCGATGAATACGCGATTGACATTATCTAATGATGTCTCAATCTTAACTGAGTTGAAAGCTAAACTAATGTTTTTACAGTAGATCTGCGAAGCTCAAAACTGTGATAGTGAATTGCTAGCTAAATGGGCATAGTGTGAATCGACTTCTAATTCAGAATTTCATATAGGACATGATGGTTGCTTATTGTTCAGAGATGGAATTTGTGTACCGAAGAATCCAAAGCTTATACAGAAAATTTTGCACGAAGCTCATAGTGGTAGCTTGTCTGTTCATCCGGGAAGTAATAAAATGTAAAGTGATTTGAGACAGATGTACTAGTGGCCGGGAATGAATCATGAGATTTATGATTTTGTATCAAGATGTCTGATATATCAGCGAGTTAAAATTGAACACCAAGTACCTTCAGGACTGTTACAGCCATTGATGATACCGTAGTGGAAATGGGATAGAGTTACTACAGACTTCGTATCGGGTTTACCCCTATCTTCGTGAAAAAAAGATGCCATCTGGGTTATTTTTGATCATTTGATAAAGTCTGCACATTTTATTCCTGTACATACAGATTTATCTCTTGACTGATTAGCTGAGTTATATGTGTTTGAAATTGTCAGATTACACGGAGTACCAATCTCCATTATTTCAGATAGAGATTCACGATTTACATAGCAATTCTGGAGAAAGTTACAAGAAGCTCTGGGTACACGGTTGCATTTTAGCATTGCATTTCTCCCTCAGACCGATGGTCAGTTTGAGCATGTGATTCAGATTCTTGAAGATATGCTTCGATGTTGTGTTTTAGAGTTTGAAGGCAACTGGGAGAAATACTTACCATTGGTTGAGTTTGCGTATAACTACAGTTTTCAGTCAAGTATAAAAATGGTACATTATGAGGCTCTGTATGGTCATAAGTGAGAAAAAGATACACAGGGTTGATTTGGTTCGTGAGACTAAAGAAAAAGTGAAAGTGATCCGAGATAGTTTGAAAGCAGCTTCGATCGTCAGAAATCATATACAAATCTTAAACATAAAGATATAGAATTCCAAGTTGGCGACAGAGTATTCTTGAAAGTTTTTCCCTAGAAGAAAGTTCTTTAGTCCGGTCGTAAAGGAAAGCTGAGTCCGTGATCTATTGGGCCATAGGAGATTACTGAAAGAATCAGACCTGTTGCATACCTATTAGCATTACCGTCAGAACTAGAAAAGATTCATAATGTCTTTCACGTGTCTATGTTACGATGATACTGATCTGACGCTTCATATATTATTTCCCCAACAGATGTCGAGATTCAGCCTGATATGACATACAGTAAGGAACCGATCAGAATTTTGCCACGATAGGTGAAAGAATTGAGAAACAAAAACATAACTTTAGTGAAAGTTCTTTGGCAATGAAGTGGAATAGAAGAAGTCACCTGGGAACCCGAGGAAGCTTTGAGAAAGCAATATCCGAACCTCTTTTCTGGTAAGATTTTCGGGGACGAAAATCGCTTTATGGAGGACAATTGTAACAACCCGTTTTCAGTAAAATCGGAATAGTGGATTTGAGACTACAAATCCAAAATAAAAAATATTTTATTATTATTTTCTGGTCTACAGCATGAGAGTATTACCGTATAAAACTTTTATTAAGAAATTTTACCGTTTACATGCTTAATTTGATAAAAATGACTAAATCGCGTAAAGTGCAAAATTTGAGTTCTAATAGCTAATGGTATTCAATAGCTATAGATCTTTAAAGTGGAAACCCTTATATAGTAATTCGACCATAAATGAGTTAGTGGAAGATGTTGGCTTAGCATTTGTGTAATTTTTAAAGTTATTAAAGGTTAAATTAGTAAAAATGTAATTAATGTTAAAATAAATAAAACAAATAAACCTTTCATCTTTCTTTCTCAACCACAACCGAATGTAGAAGAAGAAATAGTCATTTTTGAAGCTTGATTTTCAGCCAAGCTTGTAAGCTTAATTGGTAATTGATTTTTGTTTCGTTTTTGATGATTTCTATATTTCCAGGATCGTTGTAGCTTAATCTAGCTAGCCCAGAGACTAATTTGTAAAATTTTTAAACTAATAAGGTTTTACCATTGATTAATATATATGAGTTTTGAAGTTTGATGATAGAAAATGAATGGTTGTTGCTAGATAAACAACTTTTATAAAGGGATTTTTGGTGAAATTATCAATTACGGGTTAAATTGAAAAATGTGATAAATTCATGGTAAAATTTATGAATTTTTGAAATATGTTGGTTTTTATAAGCATGTATAAAAATCATCTAGGCTTGGGTAGGGGTAAAATTGCATGAATTTCATTTTCCGAGCCTAGGGACTAAATTGCAAATAAATTAAAAGTACAAGGGCAAAAAGGTAAATTTGCCAAAAATATGTGTTGGACTAAATTGAATGAGAAATATATTAAATTGAGTTAATTTTTTCTATATATATCAAGACAGACCTCGTATAGAGTTAGAGCGGGGCACAGGGAAAATCTCAGATTAATCGCCTCTGTATCTACATATACTTGTCGATGTAAGTTTGTGTAATTAAATTGTGTATTTATATGTTTGAATTGAATTATATATATGTTTGTATAATTTCCATGTATAAATGCAGATCACATATTCGATGGCGTATGATAACTACCGAGTCCCGTTTGAACCTTAGGATTTCGTAGGATACAAATGACATGTCATTAGGGTTACATGATTTGGGTGCTAGTTCTGAACGTTCTACCGATGGCTGAGGTCTAGCATGTGTTGCGAATACTTCACAGCTCGTGTGAGCAGCATTGTGTAGTTACGTACTGCCCGACAGCTCGTATGAGCTTACCGATTCACAGCTCGTATGAGCTTACCAATTTAAAGCTTGTGAGAGCATACCGATTTATAGCTCAAGAGAGCATACCGATTTATAGCTCGAGAGAGCATTCCAATTTATAGCTCGAGAGAGCATTCTGATTCACAGCTCGTATGAGCATAAATGTACAGGATTCGACAGATTACAATTTAGCACACTATGTGTGAGCTATCTCGAGTATCCAATGATATTTTAAATGGTTCAACGGGCAATGATCTGTTACGAGATGATATGAGTTCGATATAAACTATTACAAGTATTTACATGAAATACATGGAAATGATTTTACATGATATATAGATACATGATATGGATGTTACATGTATATGGAAAGTTGATTAATTGTTGAGCTCATCCATGGTTATTGATTCATATATGAATTTACATGACTAATGTGGTTGGTGTATATGTGCTTAGGCTTTTGGCCAAGTTGTGTTGGGATATAATTTGTTAGTTACCTATTATTTGATATAATGGTAAGTTAAATTCTATATTATACGAACTTACTAAGCTTAAATGCTTACTTTGTGTTATTTTCCGTGTTTATAGTGAATCGGAAGCTCATTTGGATTGGAAGCTTGTCAGAGCTATATCACACAATCCATCGGCTCTTTTGGTACTTTCGGTTGGTTTAATTTTGGTTATAATGGGATGTATATGTTATGTAATGCCTTGAATAATTTATTTCTATTCTTGTAACTATTTGAGAAATATGTATATGATTCAGTGGTTAAGTGTTCTGGGTGTGTGTATGAGGTCTTGGGTTCAAGTCCCAGATTTGATAATTTTTTTAGTTTTGATCCAATCCTTACCCTTGTTAAATGGGCTTTTATAAAATTTTCTATTAATCCATATCAGAATGAGCCTGCTAGTTCGAGTGGTAATGGGGTTAGTATGTTAGAGGTCCTATGTTTGAATCCCTACACGAGCGTGCGTATTAATTTTTGCTCAATTGATGATAGAGTTTCGGTTGAATTGAAAATCTGAGGAGGTTGTGAGATAGTGGGGTAGTGGGAGAAAACCAAGGGATATGTGTCATATTTTTTTATTTTCTTTTCTTTTTTAAATTTTCAATTAGGTTTCTCTTTCTTCCAAAATCAAACTAACGTTAATTTCCTTGTCTCCCTGCCATTTTGTTTTTCCTATTCTTCTCTACGGTTATGTTTCTCTTTTGTCTGTTGTCGTATCTTTGTTCTCGTTATTTCAGTATTCATCGCACGATTCTGGTAATTGAGACTTTGTATTCTGTAACTTTTGATTTCCAAAATGCTGGTTGGGATTATACTTTTGTTTTGGAGAAATGGTGAGTAATTAAGGGATTGATTTCTGCATTTTTGTGGTTTAGGAGAAGGTGGTGAGCAATGAAGTTGCATTTGAATAGCCTAAATCACGCTAAGGTCTGTGCATGCCATCGGTAAGTCAAGTGCATTATTTCAAGTTATGTGTTGGTTCGTAATTGTCTGCTAATGGGGAAATTGGATGCTATTTCTTAGGTTTTGAAGGCCTCGAGATTGGTTTACCATAAAAAATCGTACCGGGTGTGTAATCAAAATACGAAAAATCGAGCTTCAGCGAAAGCTGAAAAACCTTACTGTCGACGCCACACAGACGTGTGCTTGGCTGTGTGTGAGACACGGCCATGTGATCGACAAAGGTAGGGCCATGAGCAAGACACGGACGTGTGGTGGTGTGAGTGTGGCTATGTGAGCCACATGGGCTAGGCCAATCTAGGCATGTGGGCCCACACAGACGCGTAGGTTTTGGGCTAGGCCGTGTGGGCCACACGGGCAAGGCCAATCTGGGTGTGTGGGCTACACGGGCATGTGGGCTCATATTTCTGAAAGTTTTCCCAGGGCCGCCACGGGTCACTTCTATCGACTGTGGGCCTTCTGTAGGGTCAGTAAGGGCTAACCAAACCCTAAAATTATGTGATATATAGTCTGATATTCTGCTCTGATTATGACACTATTAAGCATGTCTGGTTATTTTGCTATATTTTTATATTTGATTTCTGTATATGAGCATGTTAAGCGTGATATCTTTGTATCTGTAATCTGTAATTATGTTTGGGGATGGGATTTGTATATGTGGAGGAAGTGTTCTGTATGGCGATCATCGCCTATGTTGTGGCAGCTAGACTGCACATTATCTAACTTGTGCCGTAACAGCATGATATGGTGTGTAGGGATGGGTGGGTGTTTTTAACCCCACCTGGTGTGATGGGATGGTCGGAGTTGGTGTGTAGAGGATAAGGGTAGAACTCTGTTTATTTGATTTGCATATCTATTTCTGTTATCTGAATCTGTATAGGATTAAGTTTGAATTTGAATCTGAATCTGACTGTGTATGAATTTTCTGTATATATTGTATGTCTATTTCTGTTGGGTTACACACTGAGTTTATGAAAACTCATATCTGTTTGTCTGTTATGTTCAGGTAATCCACAGACTTAGACGGATTGGTGTGACGGAACGTCTTGGTGACCACAAGTTTGTTACGATTTATGATTATGGTTTTAGTTTAAATTAAGGATTATTTTGAGGAGTTTTGTAATAATAGGACTCTTAAGACTATTGGTTTATTCTGGATTTTTGTTTTCGATTTAAATATTTTATCTGAGACGAATAGCTAAAAACATGGGTTTTATCAAAACAAAGGTTTTCTAACAACACGAACGAGATTTCCAAACTAAACATTTTATAAATTCCATTGCAACTTACATTTTGGAAAATAAATAAATTAATTGAACACTTTCGAAAAAAGATAAAAACGAATATGAGTTTTTGAACTTGAATGATTTGACGAAACAACTCTGTTTTCAAAACCCTACCTTGTGACATTACCATATTCAGCCTTAACGTCTATGCCGGGTTTGGGGTGTTACATGTTATTTTGCCTAATGTTGGCGTATATGTATTTTGGTTGTTGGAAATGACCATTTTGTTGGTTTGCATTTTGGCCGGTTGTTGGTGAAATGGTGTATCTTGATGTGTCTATAAGTAGCCTTATAATGGTTGATATGTGACTTGATATGGTTGAATGATGGAAGATAGAAAGGTAGTAGAATGTGCATATTAAATATGTCATATAATTTGTTTTGAATTTGTGCTTTTTTGTGGAAGGCATATATGTATATTGATGCTAGTGGTTAACTGATTAATTGGTACTATTTGGTGTGTCTTGGTAAGTGAGTTTCATGGTAAGTTTTGATGCAAATATGCACATATGTTAGTTGATGATTTGATTATATTGAACACATGGTTAGACATGTTTATAAATTGTCATTTGAGGTGCCTAAGGGCATATTGATTGTATAAGAATATACCATATGTTTAAGGCTTGATTATGCTTGTTTTGGGTGTAGGTTTATGCTTATTTGGGTGAGAAAAATGGCTTGTAAAATGGCCTATTTTTCGTCCATAGGGGCAGAGACACGAGCGTGTGTCTTAGCCATGTGTGACACATGGTCCCCTGTAGCTTTTAAAGGGTTGCAAGTTAAGCTATTCCACAGCCTGACACACGGGCTTGTGAGATTATTTCGAAGGGTACACAGCCTAGTACACAGGCGTGTGGCTTGCCATGTGGCCCAAGTCAATGAGTTACACGAGCACGGAAATGAGTTGGGACACGGCCGTATGTCCTTATTTTGAATGCCCACACAGCCTAAGACACGGGCGTGTGTCTTGGTCGTGTGAGTCACACGTCTTGGCCACACGGCTGTGTGACCTCTACAGCTTTGAAATTTTTCAATATTTTTTGAAAATTTCTCTGAGTTCCCGATTTATTCCCAACTTGTTTTTAACGCCTATTTAGGGCTTTGAGGGCTCGTATAAGGGACAATATGTATGATTTTGATTGGTTTTGATATGAATATTGACATGATATGAAATGTTTGAAATTTCTATCCATTTGATTTATAAACTCTAGTAATGCTCCGTAACCCTGTTTTGGCTATGGATTCGGGTTAGTGGTATTACAAATTCTGTTAGCAAACCTCCATCATCCACTAAACTCAACCTTGTAAACATTACTCTTAAGTCAGTCATTTGCTTTCTGATTAAGGCGTTCACTACAACATTGGCTTTGGTAGTCAAGAACATAATCATAGTCTTTTAGTAACTCTAACCATCGCCATTGCCTAAGGTTCAATTCTTTCTGGATGAGAAGGTACTTAAGGTTCTTATGATCAGTGTAGATATAACGCTTCTCCCCAAACAAATAATGCCTCCAAATCTTAAGTGCAAAAACTACTGCAGCCAACTCTAAATCATGAGTTAGCTAGTTGTACTCATGTTGCTTCAACTACCTTGAAGCATAAGCCACTACTTTACCGCCTTGCATCAACACACAACCAAAGTCGGTATAGGATGCATTATTGTACACCACATATTTTTTACCTAGTTCATACTGAATTAGAACAAGAGCTTGGGTTAGCACCGTATTAGGCTTTTCGAAACTAGATTGTTGCTCATTTGTCCATTTAAAAAGACAATCCTTCCTCAACAAATTAGCAAGGGTACAACTATTAAGGAAAAACCTTCAACTAATCTATGGTAATACCCTGCCAAACTAAAGAAACTATGGATTTTGAAAATATTTTTGGGTTTTTTCCACTCCAAGACCGCTTCTATCTTCTTTGGATCTAATCGGATACCCTCTGCAGACACCACATTACCCAACAACATAACCTTCTTAAGAAAGAATTCAAATTTACTCAATTGAGCGTAAAGCTTCTTTTCGCGGAGGATTTGCAAAACTTTCCTAAGGTGCTCATCATTTCATGTTCGATTTTGGAATAAACTAGAATATCATCAATAAACACCACAAAGAAATGATCGACAAAGGGTTGGAACACACAGTTCATAAGTCCATTAAAGCGGCAAGAGTGTTGGTTAAGTCAAATGGCATTACGAGGAACTCACAGTGGCCCTAAAACCAGTTTTGGGTACATCTACCTCTTTAACCTTAAGTTAATAATACCTCGACCTTATATCTATTTTTGAAAACATTATTGCACCCCTAAATTGGTCAAATAGATAATCTATCCTAGGTAATGGATACTTATTTTTTACAGTGAGTTTGTTAAGCTGTTGATAATCTATACACAACCTTAGAGTTCCACCTTTCTGTTTCACAATTAGGATCAGTGTTCCTCAAGTTGACACACTAGGTCTAATAAACTAGTGATCCAAAAGTTCCTAAAGTTTGATTTTTAGTTCTTGCAATTCTTTTGGTGTCATGCGAGAAAGAGCTATAGACATTGAAGTGGTTATTGTCAACAATTCAATATCAAATTCTACCTCACGATATTAGGGTAATCCTGGTAACTCCTCGGGAAACACATTTGGGAGTTCCTTAAAAACTTGAATGTTATCTAAGGTGACACTATCGAAATTCCCATCCATTACATAAGATAAGTATACCTTGCACATTTTCGAATTAATTTTTCGACGACCCAGACAGATATGACATTAGACAGATAGTCCCTATCCTCTCCAACCATGACAATCTCTTCAACCTCGGTTGTTTTCAAAGTTACCCTCTTAAAGGCACAACCTAGGCTAACTTGATGTTCAACTAACTAGTCCGTGCCCAGAATTAAGTCAAACTCCCCGGAAGGTAATTCCATAAGGTTTGTGGTAATTCCATAAGTCAAACTCTTATAAATTTTATTTACAACATTGAGTTGTCGTAAGGGACTTACTACTATACATCAGTAGTGGTTTCCTTTACCCAACACCTAATTTTTCAGACATATTACAAGATACATAAGAGTGGGTGGATCCTATATCAATTAAGGCAAAATATGGGGTGGAATTAACGGTAAAGATACATGCTATAACATCTGATACATCCATTTCTTTGCGATCCCTAATGGTATGGAATAAGACAGGTTGTCTTGACTCGGTTTGGTTTGCACCTATTGAAACCATTTTAAAAGTCCTATTCTGCCTTCGGCCTCCTAGAGGTAATTGGCCCGCCCTCTAGTTTTGGGCTAGAACTTGAGTTTGACCAGTTCATCGAGGACAATTTTTCATCAAATGCTTTATTGATCCACATTCGCCTAGGTGGCGCCTTCCAAATATTTACAGTGGTCAGCCTCATCCTAACGTTAACCACTCTACTTTTTTGTTGTGGTCTACTTTCTCTGGCTCGTTTAGCGGGTAGAGAGTTCGAACCAGAAGAACCTAAATCTCTTTTAATCGGCCCTTACTTTTCTTCTGTTGTTCATGATTTAGCTGCTTTATCTCTTCAACAATTTTAACTTTCTCCACAATGTTCTCAAATATCCTTTCCTGATGCACCTGTTCTCAAAATGTACACACTAGTCTTGTTCCGTGGCAAGCATACCTTGGGCATATCGACCGAGCCACAGGAATTTCACCTTATATTCCACCATATAGTTGTCCTGTAACATCCTAGATTAAGGGTTATGCGTTTGTGCATAATTCATGAGTTAGTAGGTTTTGGCAGTGTTGGAAGTGTATTAAGGGTTTTTAGAATTTTAGGATGGAAGAAGAAAGCTTTGGAAAATTATTGGTTTTTAAGTAAAAAGGGGAGCTAGGTAAATGAGGCTTTAAAAAAAATTCCGTGTGAAGCATGACACAAGGAACCATGTGGTAAAATGGCATGTTTTATGAATTATGAATGTGTTATGTGAATTCTAGAAATAAAGAAATGTAAGGAAATGTATGGAAATGTAAGGAAATGTAAGGAAATGTATGGAAATGTAAGGAAATATATGGAAATGTATGGAAGTGTATGGAAATGTGTGGAAATGTGTGGAAATGTATGGAAATGTAAGGCAATATAGGGAAATGTAAGAAAATGTAAGGAAATGTAAGGAAATGTATGGAAATGTATGGAAATGTAAGGAGATGTAAGGAAATGTGAGGAAATGTAAGGAAATGCAAGGAAATGTAAGGAAATGTCTTGTCTTGGAAATGTAGGAAATGTCCGAAAATGTAAAGGAATAAAGAGGAAAATGAACATTTATGGAAACTAGGAAATGTAAGGAAATGATTCAAAAATGGAAAGTGAACATTTCTGGAAACTTGAAAATGTAAGAAAAATGGCAAGTAAACAGAGCCGATCGAAAATTTTAGGAAACTTAGAAATGATGCAGAAATGTCAAATTTTAAGGTTCAAAATAGGAAATAAAGGCAAGAGGGCCTTAAAAGAAAAAGTTGGAGAAATTTGGCACACAAACAAGGCTTGGAAATGTGGCTGAAGATGCCACTTAGGACCTATGGAAATGGCACCATGTGTAGGAGGCATGGGCACTGGTTCGAGTCACAAGGGAAGCAAATAAATGAAGTTTTAATTTTGCTCCCGTGCTATGAGGTGGACGGCACATGAGTTGGAAAAAGGGGGTGTTTTAATTCCATAAATACATGATTAAAAAGTGATAAATAAGGGATTTTTAATTTGGATTATTTGGAAGAGATAATAAGGATTTTCTCTAGTTTATTTTAAATAAAATAGATGATGAAAGAGGAGTGGTGGCCAAGTAAGGGACTCTCTGGGTGATATTTTCGGCTATAAAAGGAGGACAGGAGGGCTACTCATCAATTTTTGCTTCCTCCTCATCTCTGCCGAAATTTTTAGGGCTCTTTTCTCTTTTCTTTTGTCTAGCCGAATTCTCTAGCCTCATCTTTCTTTTTCTTTTCTTCTTCTTCTTCCTTTTCAAAACCAAATCCAACCTAGTGAAAAAGTGCAAAGCCGAATCTCTCAAGTGGTGTCGGGATAGATCCGTCGAATTCAACACTTAAGGTAAGAATCTTGTGGTTATTGATTTATTCTCTTCGTTAAGTAGAAAAATAGGGATTAATGTTATTATTATTGTGGCGAAACTATAAGGAGTATTTCGGGATTTCTAGTGCTATCGACTACAAGGGAGAGATCATCAGGGATTCAAGAATCTAAGGTAAGATATACACATATTTGGTCAAAAGTTATGGAATATATGTGAGATTAAAATTAACATATAATTATAGGGATTTAAACGGACATACAAGGCAAGGAATCCTTTTGATTTGGAAATTTTAAGGTAAGTAATACAAATCCTAGTTGTATTTGGAAAAGTGGCGAATGGTCTTTTAAAGTGATTAACTTATGTAGGATTTGAGATCTAAATCGGTAGATCGTTCTTGGGATTTCAAGGAACCTATTAAGCAAATCAGTGTGTACTCACACTAACTTTCAATATGTTATGGCAATAATTATGTTTTAATATATGAATGTGTATAAAAATGAGAATGTGGCTAAGTACCACAAATGAGGCAAAAAGTACCAGTGCACGTATTCCTACTTTTGATAGGATTATGAATGTGTTATATTCGAAAAGTGACATGAATGTGAATTTAAGTATGATATGAATGATATGTAATAATTGGGGCATTTGGGATATATGTGAAGGGAGAAAGTGAAGGTGATGACTACGGTCTCACCAACGAAAGTCTTGACCGGTTTCACCAACGAATTATGGTGACTACGGTCACGTGATTGAATATGGTAACCGGTTACAATATCGAATATAGTGTCTAAAAAGACACAACGTAAGTGGGCGATGAGCACGTCGATCGCAAATGATCGCCTTCGATGGTGTGTAGCGGATGGAGGGTCGACTTAGTAGTCCCCACGGTGTACAAAGTTGGTACGGGTGGTGTGTAGCGGATGGACAAATAGGCTTGGGTTTGGGTTGCATCATCCTTTATTTTGTATGAACATGAAATTGATATGACTTGTATGCCGATTTGTTGAAAATTAGTATTGTGTACACATTGAGTTCTGTGGACTCACTCGTTGGGGAATTATTTTTCGTGGTGATGAGCAAGTAATGGACCGGGTCGGCAAGAGCTAAAGGTGGCCATGCCTCACTTGAAGAATTTATTTAGAAATTTGGACTTTATATAATTTTAGTACTTTAAATTTTATTTTGGGTTTGAATGATGTAATAAGGCCATAAGGCCCAGTTGGATTTTCTTTATTTCTGTTTATTTTTATTTGATTATGATACAATTTATTTTTGATTAAAGTTAAGTAAATTTATTTCTTTTAAAATAATAAACCCTAAAATTATTTTGTCACCTTATTTAAGTTGGATTTTCAAAATTTATTAAATGGGTTCCAATTTAAGCCCAACCCAAAACGAATTTTTCTTAATTACACAAATTTTCTCTAAGTTAATCAGGACATTGAAAACCGGTTTACTTAAGGAACATACCAGATCCGGTTCAGGCTCGTGGGCCGGGTGTGGGCTGTTTCATGTCCCATTGCTTTAGCTCGTTGAACTCAAGCCTACGGGCTTCCACATACCTCGTGCCCACATAGTTTTTCTAGCAAGCCTCTTGAAAATACTCCCAAGTGATCCTTTCAGCTTGTGTGCCTTTTGCCACAGTCTTCCTCCAACGATAGGCCTCCTCTTTAAGCATGGACACAGTGCCCTTTAATTTCTGCTATAAAGTATAATCTAAGTCCTCCAAGATCCTTTTTGTTGACTCCATCTAATACTCAGCTACAGTGAGAGTCGTATCAACAATGCCTTTGAACATCTATACCCCATTTGACCGAAGTCTCTCTGCAATAGATCTGCGACTCCCTGATCCAGTTTAGGCTCCAGCAACCCTTTGTAGGACCCTCAACATCGCCTATGTCATGGCATCATCGCCGTTCTTGTAGCCTCCTCCACCATTGGCAATAAAGTTTTCAACATATTCCTCTTCAAAAATTGGGTCCTCACCCTGAATAGTGTGCGGCTCTATAGATGCAGCCTTATGAGGCCTACCTCTACCACGTCTACTTTGAGTGTTCATAGTTTCAGAAGAGTCTAAGTAGTTTAAATATATCTACAATTTTCATGCAAAAGTTCAAACATTAGCTAGAGTATATCTATAATGTAAAAATTTTAGTGCATCTAGAATCTCTTAAACATCTAATAACTATAGTTGGACCAACACCGGAATCTCGATTTTAATTTCCTATAGAAAACTAATTTTTCAAAAAGAATTTTTTGGCATAGTTTTTCCCAAAATAACCTTTTGATGCATGCATGAAATTTGCTATTATTTCTATGGTTCAAGTTTAGAAAATCTAGCTTTGTTACCACCAAATGTAACCTCCCCAACTCGGCCTAGACATTAGACCAGAGTTCGAAATGTTACATTAGCCACCGAAGAGGCTCAGTAAGCTATCGAAGTTTTTGAATACAGTCATTTTAAAACATTTGTTTATTTTGTTGGCAAAACTTAGTTAAATACTTGATTTATTAAGCCTTGAGTTTTATTTATTACCTAACAGTGGAAAAGATGGTGATTACTTTTTTTAGTAAAACCGGAGTTTATCATATAATAATTGCCTAATAACCTAATTGACATTTATAAGTAAAAAAAATTCAAAACTAAATCGTAAGTCTCATGCCATGGTTCATAAATAAATAAATAACACAATATTTTAAAGGAAATAAAGAAAAATAATGAAACTTTAAATATTAAGAAAAAACGAAATTAAGTTGAGTCCTTCTGGATGTCGCGCCCACGTTGTAACCTTGAAGATTATCTGACAAGATGAAATTTAAAGAGAGGTGAGCTATGACGCTTAATGTGAGTTTGATTACAATGAAACCAATACAAAATGTTGTTAGGATACATTAAATAACATTGCACATAATCATTATGGTTATCAAATCAGTTCAAACACGGTATTTCAATGCTACCACTATTTAAGCATTAGAGTTTATAATAATAGATTTAAGAATAATCAAGTATTCAAATTTAAAATTTTAGGTCCATCTGTTAACACTATTAAAATTCTTTTGTTAAATTTGTTGGTGTGACATTTTGAAATAAAAAAAAACACTTACTTGGTTGTCTTGTCTCGGTTCTGTTTACACCTATTGCAACCGTGTTAGAAGTCCTATTCTGCGCTTGGCCCCTTGGAGGTAACTGGCTCACCCTCTGATTTTAGGCTGAAACTTGAGTTTGACTAGTTCGTCGAGGACAATCTTTCATCAAATGCTTCATTGATCTACATAGTAAACAAGCGCCCTTCTTATTCCAACATTCGCCCGGGTGGCACCTTCCACAAAATTTACAATGACCAGCTTCATCCCTAGCGTTAACCACTGCACTATTTTATTGTGGTCTACTTTATCTGGCTCTTTTTTTGTGGTATACTTTTCTTCCATTGTTCATGATTTAGCTTCTTTATCTCTTCAATGATTTTAGCTTTCTCACAAGGTTCTTAAATAGCCTTTCCTAATATGCCCGTTCTTAAAACATACGTACTTGTTCTGTGGCAACCATACCCTGGGCATATCGGTTGAGCCTCAGAGATTCGACCTCATATTCCGCCACAGATTTTTCCCTTTCTTTAGCTTATTAAACTCGAGCCTATGGGCTTCCACATACCTCATGCCAACATACTTTTTCTAGAAGGCTTCTTGGAAATACTCCCAGGTGATCTTCTCAACCTATGTGCCTTTTACTACAGTCTGCACCAACGATAGGCCTCCTCTTTAAGCATGGACATAGTGTCCTTTAATTTATGCTTAGAAGTAAAACCTAAGTCCTCTAGGATCCTTTTTGTCAACTCCATCCAATACTCAGTTACGGTGGGAGTCGTATCAGCAATGCTTTTGAAAATCTCCACCCCATTTGACCGAAGTCTCTCCACTATAGATCCGTAGCTCCCCTATCTAGTTTTGGCACTAACAACCCTTTGTATGACCCTTAACATTGCCTGTGTCACAGCGTCATCGCCGTTTTTGTAGCCTCATCCACTATTGGCGATAGAGTTTTCAACATATTCCTCCTTGAAAACCGGGTCCTCACCCTAAATAGTGGGCGACTATATAGGTGTAACCCTATGAGGCCTACCCCTACCACATCTACCTTGAGTGTTCATAGTTTCAAAAGAGTGTAAGTAGTTGAAATATATCTACAGTTGTCATGCAAAAGTTCAAATATTAGCTAAAGTATTCATTATTGATATTGGGTATTAGCAAGGGAAAGATAAAGAAGAGATGATGGTGGTGACAAGGAGGTCGGCTCACAAGTGATAAGAGGAGACCTTCTTCAGAGGTATACTTTATATCCTTTTTATGGTCTATAATTTTCTTTTAGGATTTGTGATTATTTTTTTAACGTTGTCATTTTTAAGATTTCAAACTAAATTCTCCTATTAGACATACAATATACTTTATTGATGCCTCTAACATTTTTTGGTATTTTTTTAAAACATATCACAAATCAAAATTTATATGATGTAAAAAAAATTAGATAAAATAAAATAAAAAAATATGATTGAAATGATAAAATTGGAACTTTAAGATATTGAATACCCAAATACTGGTCTACACACATAATTATGTGTGGGTGAATTAATTAAATTGAGCTAATTTAATGATTTAATTATTGGTATAATAGTAAGTTATATCTTAAAATAGCAAATGAAAAAATAAAAATTCATTGAGTCCAATTATTAATGTTTTGAAATATTTCTATAAAATGTGTCATTTTAAGTAAAACAAATTAATTCATTATAAATTCTATCTTTTTTGATATAATGCTTAAAAGAGTCATATCCCTTTCTCAACCTATAAATAGAAGGATAATATATTTCAACGCATTCGAGCCCACATCTTCTTACACGGATAAAAATATTGATTCCAATTGAGCTAAGATTCAAGCAATAAATATAATTCATTATTAAATGGTAATGATTAAGATTAAATTAACTTATTATATTAGCATATCTATCTTTACAATCCAATAAGATGTTAAGCACTGTAGTGGGTACAGTGCTTAGACTAATATATCTCTTATTTCATATAAAATTATGATATAAACTACCATTTGGGCAAAGCCCACCAATAAGATCACTCGGGACTTGTTGAAGACAAGATGTTTGAAAGCAGTTAGACAGCCACCGTCAAAAATGGCCGACAGAGCAACATGCAATGGCGGTGATGCTGTGTTTGTTTGTCTGATACTTTCAACTTTCTCCTCAATTTCCTCCCATCATTAATTTTTACAAATCTCGATAACTTCCTTTTCCTAAATGTATTGGTACATAATTTTTTAAAGCTAAATCAAACTTTCATTATCATAAATCTATAAAATTTATAGAAAAATGGCTTCAATTACTCACCTAATTAAGTGACGGAATGCACGAGTGTCTGAAAGCTCTCTCTTTGGTTTTTTTTTCTTTCTTAGTTGGACGATAGAATTGAGTTGAAGAAAATGCCACTAAATTTTAACTTTTATAGTTAATTAGAAATTAATTAATTTGATTTAATTTAACATAATCAAGTATAACTTCACTAATTTTAATATTAATCAAGTTTAATGGTTTCTCACATCATCAACCACTATCATCAATTTAAAAAATGGTTTCATTATCATTTTGGACTTTTGGCTAATTATTATCTAAGTCCTCAAGTCTTTTGTTAATTAAAATTTTATAACAATTGGATTTCTATAATTTACTCTTTGAGCCTTAATTAATTATTTACTTGACAAAATTGTTTGATCAATCTTCAATATATTTTTACATGAAGCCCATAAATATTCTTATTTTATATTTACAGACTCAATTTATGGAAATAGAGTTCCAAAATCGTATTTTTTGGTACTACTAAAAATCAAACCCACACAACTTTCGAGTAAAAAATTAACTTAAAATTTATATTCAAATTCTAATTATATACTTTGGAAAGAGTGCAATCTCTAGATTTCATTACAAGGAAAAACTCCTTTTTATTATTCTCTCCAGTTAATATTTGATCCAATGGTTGTCTAAACTTGATCTTAGATGGAAGCTGATATTTTCAAGTGTTGTGTTGACTTGCTTTTGAAAAGGGTTTGGACCTCCTTTAGTTGAATTAGACTTATAAATGACTTTTATTCAAAATTGATATGGCATTTATTAGAATTTCATCAAGTTTTTTTAGTTTCTTTAGAGATTTCTGTAGAGAATTTTTATACTTTTTGATCTTGTGAATATGTTTTGAATGGCTTGAAGGTGGCCCTTTTTAAAAGGCCAGTCAGTCAAGTAAAAAAGAGTTTTTTTTTTTATAAAATTTAACTTCTTCGTTTGAGTGTTCTACAAGAATTAAACTTTTTTATTTATTATTTATCTTATATTAACTTAATTAATTAGAGATAAAATAATCATTTAATATTATCAATTAATTATTTTATTTTAATTAGTGACAAATTATTTATTTTCTAATGGTAAAAATAATTTCGACTTGACTCATGATAATTCCGACTTGACTCATGATAATTCCGACTTGACATATGATTCTTTGTAGCTAATCCGAAAATTTCTTTCATCTACAAATGCCCCTTAAAACTTGATAACATACACGAATGTTGGAGTGTGATAAGTGAACTATTCTTGAAATTTAATAAGCTAAGAATCATTTAATTGAATTGTCTTGTAAAAAAATGAGAATTTAATTTTTCACCTCACAAGTCCTTTTTGAATAAAAAATAATTCATTCATTTTTCACCAATTTGCTAGTAACTTCGTGCACTTCGATTTCTTCATTTGATGCAACGTAACTAATAAAGTTTCAACTGCCTGTTAGAGTTCCACTTTTGCTAGGACTTATTGAATTCCTAAAACAAGGGAAGCACGGTCCATATTTTTAAAGAAAATCGATATTCAATTCCAATTTAGTCTTGAATATTAAATTCACTAGGACTAAAATTAAATGCTTTATATATGCTCTCTTTAGCCTTCAAGATTTTTCGAATTTTAGAAGTGAAACACATCGAGATTCATTAAGCAAGCATCGAAAAGAGTTGAGATATCTTGTATATTGAATATTCTTCTACTTCAGAGTTTATCAACTTTAAAAATCAAATGATTTTTTTGGGGTGATTGAACTTGACGATAAAAGCAAGTTTCCTATGTACCTTCCCTTTAAGGATCGAGCCATGGCATAGTTTAATTTTCTGTTTTGAAATGTGCAGTTTAAGCTTGTGCTTTGGAGCATCATTGTTTGGGCTAAATAATTTAAGTTCATGTTTAAGAACATCAATATTTTGGGGAACAATTTAAGCTTCTACTTAAGAGCAAAGTGACAGTTTAAGCTCGTGCCTAGGATCGTTTCATTTTATTGGCTTCTTTGACATGTGGCTAGAGCCCAACCATGACCATCCTAATATTCTACAAATAGGTGATTGCCTTATCCCTTAGAAATCTATTGTCTTGCTTCTACCTGGAACCGATGTAATAAGATAAAAAATTGTAAAATTTAAGGTTTTATCCAACTTATTGGATTGAAAAACCATGGTGGTTGATGTCAAGTTTGATGATGCTACTTCTTCAAACTCTATTTTCTCTTCTTCACGGAGTTACATGATCTTATCTTTCAACACAAAATACTTCTGAAGAGGATGGCTACTAAGCTGGTGGTATTTTCTATAGTTGGGATCATCTACATGATCAGCTTCTTTAAGCCGCTTCATTTTTGGCAACTGAATCAACTTAGCTTTTATCAATTCTTCAAGCATCTTTGGAACATCAATATTAAGGAAAGAATACTTCTTTTGTTGCCTCTCCGTCAATGTGACTCTTGTTGTACCTTTAACTTGAGTTAAAATGGGTTTCACATTCATGGCCATAAACTAATTGACATTTTCATCATCAGTTGAAACTCCGCCCTCATTATGGATTACTTACTTAGGAAGTTCTTGATTTGTAGTAGTTGTCATACTTAGCTCCATGTTGTGACCTTGAGTATTCTTCAAAGGACTTTGCCTTGATGCCTTAAAGAATGTAGCGTAAGCCTCAAATCATGCCTTGTATGCACATGTCGATGGGAGAGGACTTTGACAATTTCTCTTTCCAGTTTAGACTTGGATTCATCCACCAGTGGATGTTATTGATGACTGGCTCATATTTCCACTATTTTGAGCTTGTGATCTTGGTCATGCTAACAATATGAGGAGTGATATAAAATCGATTGTGAAATTGCTACTGAAGTTCTTCCTGATTGTTAAACAGTTTAGGCTCAAGATCAGTGTATCAATCAAAAGCACTTCCTTACAATGATCGAACGAAATGTTCCATCATGAGATCTCTATCAGTGTCGATGTTATTACAAGTTTCCACAAAGTGAGAGACATATTGATGTGGATTTATTTTGCCATCAAACTGTTGGAATTTCAGAGATTGATAAATTTCAAGCATCATTAAATGCTCAATCCTCTTAGTGTATGGCTTTAAGTATGTATATGAAGACAGAACAACACTTTCAACTCGATATTTGATGGATTATTTAATAAGTTCCTTGGGTTGACCAATAAGAAAAACTCAGTTGATTATTGGTTGAGGATCTTAGGCAACTTGTACATTTGATTGTTTAACAACCTCTTTTTGTAGATTCTCATGTGAGACTTCTTTATTGGTTGGCTTTTTCCCTATAAGATCAAGGATCTTCTTCATTATGAAAGCCATTTGGTCATCTCTTTCTTTGAAACTTATGGTAAGGCTCTCTACCATCTTTATGAGAGACACCACTTGTTCTTCCAAAGATGTGGCACCATTTTTCATGACATTCATCATTACAAAATTTGGTTTTGAGGGAGATGTAGAAATGGAGTTATCGTCTAGTTGACTCTCTTTCCCCTCGAATGATAATTGTTGAGCTTTACTTGATCCTATTGGGAAATGTGCCCATATTGTAGTAAACATGTAACTGTTTTCTATTTATTTAAATGATGAATAAATAAATAAAGTTAATTTCACATTTCACTATTATGTCTTTTGTATTTTTTGTCTTTTATATTTTTTTCATGCATAGCGAAATTGTGACAATCAAATATTAACTCATTGATTGTCTAAAGTTCAAATTGAAGATAAGTGACATGGTAAAGAACATTTACATTGTGGGAAAGACAACTTACTTTAGTAGATAATCTAAATGAGTCTGTAATCCCATAAAAGAATTGAAGTGAACATTTGATTCGAATATTGAGAAGGATTCTTATGTCGTCTACAATTCCAATTGGAGAGATGATTTTTTGACTATCGGAATAGTTGATTCCATGAGTAGAGACATAGATGTATTCATTGGTAGAATGATACATTGGATTGGACCCAAGATGAATTAATTCTGAATTCGTTTGTGAATTAATTCACTTGTAACGTTCATGGTGTGATTTATTTAAATTCTAAGTTATTCATTGACCATGCGTATGCAACTCATGTGCTTTGATATAAGTGGAGGCTTATGTTCTAAATATGATAGAGTCTATAGCCGGTATATTGGGTACATGGCTTGTGTATGGCATGACTTTACTAGCAATAGTGAAATTCATAGCTCAATTAAAGAGTTAATGATATCCTCTCATTGGCATTGTGAGGATTGATAAATATGGAACGTGGCCACGGGTTACTCGTTCTCGAATGAGCAATTTATCATAGTCATTTGTTGAAAGTGATCATATTAATCATTAAGAAGACACAATGGTGACAATGAGATAAAATAGATTGTATTGAGTGAACAGATTTAACTCCGAGGAATCAAGGATATCATATGAGGGTAACATACAAATAACGAGGTCATTGGACAAAGCAGTTGGATGAATTGCTTTCGTAAAGAGTATACAACAAGGAGTTTTCAATCATGGTGCTTCTTATGGACAGACTCCATGATTAAGTAATTGCAAATTATCAGAACGATGCTTCTGGGCATAATTACAATCATTAGAGCCTAATTGTATATGTTCGATTAGTCCCTCCGCTAGCCCAACAAAAGCTCGATCAGATTGCATTTGAATCAGATGAAAATTCTATGACTATGGGAATAATTTAATTAAGTCAATTTATTCAATGTGGAATTAAATTAGGTGGTTGTAAGAATTGTTCAACTAGAGAATTTGATTAAAGAACTTTCTTGAAAAATTAATTTGGAAAATCTAAGTGATTTTGAAATTTCTAATTTTGATCAAGTAATATTAAATTAATCAAATCAATTAAAATTAATATGATACTTTTGGAAGTTAATTTTCAAGTCAGACAATTGGCACAATGGGTAATTGAACTTGAAAATTGGATCTGAGATCGTAAATTGGGTCTGGGAGCCCAAAACCAAGACCAAGACCCGAAAATTGGTCAAACCACATACGGGGCCGACGGTCCAACCAGTGGCTAGATCAGACTGGTCGAGTTGTCACTGATTTAAATTGAACCGATAACAGCTGAACTAGCTCGGGGTGTCGAACTTGCATTACCAGACACTGTAGGGCTGATGGCTACAACGGCGACACTAGTGGCTATGACAGCGGCACTGGTGGCTGCGACGGTGATGTCCCGATGGCCGACAGGGTTGGTTGTTGATGGTTGAGAAGTAGAAGAGTTACATTCCTACTGGAATCCATCAGAGAATTTAATTTTAGATTAATATTCCAAAAATAATATCATTTTAATAGTTTAATATTAAATTCAATTTAATACTTATCTAAACAGTATTTTATTAATTTAATATTAAAGTGATTATCTTAATTTTAGATTTAATTTAATGTTTATCTTGTAGATAAACATCCTATTATTTTAATATGATTTAATATTAAATTTAATCTAATAATTATCTTAATAAATATTATATTAATTTAATATTAAAGTGATTAAGTTTAATCATAGTTAAACTTTATAAACTCTCCCTATATAAAGAGTGTAACAGCCCGATTTAGGGGCTAGTAGGAACAGTGGTTCAGAACCACTAATCTGGGGTCAGAGAAAATTTATCTTAATATTATTTCATGAATTGCAGAATGATTATATAGATGCATGAAAATTTTGGTGTTTTAATTTTAGCGATTTTATGCTTAATCGTGAAAAAGGACTAAATCGCATAAAGTGTAAAAGTTTTATTTTAGTTGCTAGAGGTGCCAAATAGCAATAGAATTTTAATTGGAAGCCTTTAGTGTGCAATTAGACCTATCTAAAGGTCATGGCTGGCCGAGGGAGACAAAGATATTAAAAGTTGACAAGGGTTGGTAACATTAGTTGACTAAATGAATAAAATAAGATAAAATAAACAAAGGCTATCATCTTTCCATTTTCTTTTCTTCTACCCACCGAAAATTCAAGCAAGAATAGAGTTTGAGAGTTTGAAATTTTCAGCGACATATCTTCCTTACAAGTAAGTCATTTTGGTGATTATTTTTGATGATTTTTGTACTTTTGGAGTCCACAAAGCTTAAGCTAGCTAAAGAGGAGACTAAATTGCAATATGGTGAAAAGTTTAGAGTTTTCTATGAGAGATTGCATGTGATTTACTGCATTTTTATGGAAGAAAATGAGTCTTAGTTGTTAGATGAACAACTTTTGTGAAAGGTGTTGCCATGAAAACACCTAAATGAACCTTTTTGTAAAGGTTGTAAAATTGGTAGTAAGTGTGTGAAATATTAGGTTTTGATGATAGCCATAAGAGATAAATGTTCAACTAGGCTCATTAAAGGTAGAAATTGGATTAGAATTGATTTTCGAGCCTAGGGGTAAAATGGTTATTTTGCCAAAGTGTCAGGGCAAAATAGTAATTTGGCCAAAGCATGATTATTAAAATGCTTTTATTAATGTGATGATTGAAATGAGCTAATTTGCTATTATAGAGTAAGAAGAACCAAGAGTCGACCTCAATCGGGGCAAAAATAAAGTCTCGGACTAGATTGACGACCTAGCTTATTTTGAAATCGAAGTAAGTTTGTATGTGATGAATTAAACACTTATCCTCGTATTGTTTGAGAATGTTTGACATTATATTGATGTACAATATTCTAAGGAATTGAAATGTTGAAGTCCTAGTTGGACAATTTTGAATGTGAGTAGAATATTATCGAGACTTGAGATAGATAAGGTCCTGTATAAGACCATATCCGGGATATGGCCTCGATGCTTGATGTGAGAATTCCATAGAAGACCATATCTGGGATATAGCATCGGCACTCAGAGGTGACCCCATGTAAGACCACATCTGGGATATGGCATTGGCTTCACGCTTATAATAATGATGATGAGTATACATCGTTGAGTATCCCTAGTGATTAATGGGATAAATAGATAAGCTTAGAAATAGAAATGAGATTAGTACTAAAGTTATATGATTGAGTAAATACAGGTACCCGTGAGAAACTCACGAGAATGTTACGATATGTGGCATGGTATGTTATAGATAAGAACGGGTACGAGTACGTTATGGAAAAGTATTTATTACCTTGTATGGTTATCAAAAGTCATGGATTGATGTCATTATAAAATTATCGTTGCTATTTATTTTCATGCAAATTTACTAAGCTTTTTGCTTACCCCCCTTTCCCTTGTACTATTGCCCAAATAATTCGAGGATCGTGGGATGCAGGAGTTTGGAATTCATACTATCGACATCACTTTGTTATAACAATTTAGACTTATTTTGAGCATGGCATGTATATGACTTGAGTATTTTGTTAGGTCGTAATTGTTAGCCAAAGTGTTGGCTATGTTTGTGATTAAAGTCATTTTGTAAATGGTCATCGTAAATGGGCCAACACTCGACAAATTTATATATTCGATGATAATGGAATTATGAAGTTTATGTTTGAATGAATGTTTTGAATTGAGTTCTTGGATGTGCCTTTGGGTTATGAGTTGTGCTTATATGAGTTGAAATAAGTATGTTTGCAATGCAGGGTGGCATTTGGCTTGGAATATAGCCTTTTTAATGCCCACATAGGTAGATACACAGGCGTGTGTCTAGGCCGTGTGAGACACACAATTAGCCCAATGAGTGTGTTGAGTGGCCGTGTGTCCCCATGCATGTTAGGCTTACAAGTCAGTATGCTCAGTAGTAAACACACGGAAAGAGACACGGCTGTGTGTCTCAGCTGTGTGGGAGGCACGACCTAGGACATGGGCGGGTACCCAGGCCGTGTAAAGTCTGCACTTAAACATGGAATTTAATTCGACACACAGTCTAAGGAGACGGGCGTGTGCCTTGGCCATGTGACCATAGTGAGATGATGACATCATAAACAGAATGTCAAGGTTTTGGCACACAGGCTGAGACACGATCGTCTCTAGGCTGTGTGAGGGACACGGGCTAGGGACACGGGGCGTGTGTTCGGCCATGTGAAATAAGTCAGTGTCAGCCACGGGTGAAAGACACGGGCATGTCTTAGTGGCACACGGGCGTGTCCTTAGAACAACACGGACGTGTGGCCCCTGTTTTGATGAAAGATTTTCTAAGTTTGTAAAAGTTTCCAGTTTAATTCCGAAGCTTCTCGGAAGTATGTTTAGGGCCTCGTAGGTCGAGAATGAACATATTATGAGTTTAAACGAAATTTTATAGCTAAATTTGATATGTTTAAGTAAGCTAAGTTAGGTAACACCTCATATCTGGTCCCGGCTTCGAACACGGGTAAGGGGTGTTACAAAGAGAGCCTTGGATCATTATTTATACCCACTTGAATTCAAGAGAAAGTTGTAGAGAGAAAATTCTTTAAAGAGATTATTCAAGAAATTTTCTAGAGACATTTTTATGATTTACAACCTGACCCAAAAATTTAGAGAAATTACAAAATTACCCACTAGTAATTTTTGTGGAACATTTTCTGATTCGAAGTAAGCCTACACTAGGCAAATGTGAGAATGAGGATAGCGGAGAAGACTACTCGGTCGAAGCGCTCATCATAGAAGAATAAAAAAAGTACAATGTTGGTTAAGTGTTTATTACTTTAGATATCACAACCAAGATTTTGTTTTTGGAAAAAAAATTAAAACTCTAGTTTTTCCTTAAATTTATTTTCCGCTGTGTTTTCCAAACCTGTTTTTCCAATAGATCAATAATTAGTAATTTCTTTTGAGTCATGAGTTAGTGAAAAAAAACATTATAAAGTGAATTATCACAAAGCATTGAATAAGTCTAACCAAACAACTGTAAAAGATTTTTCATCTTTTGCATAGTGCCATAGGGATGACAAGGACATTGGTGCTTGGTCATGAAGTCAGACGAGCTATAGGATTAACTTGAATAGATTTGTGAGCTAGTTTGATGATGATGATATTTGTAACACCCTAACCCATCTCTGTCGCCAAATTAGGATTACGGAGCATTACTGATCAAAACATAACCAATAATAACCTTTAGAAACAACTAATCAATTTAAATAATAACATTCAATTCTAATATTTATTCATGGAATAAACATGGTTATGGACCTTAATTCGAGCTTATAGGATCATAAAGATAAGTTGGGAACATCTAGGGACCAATTTGAAACAAATCAGAAAATTTTAGAAAAATAATCATATATAGCAGATTCAGCGAAAACCAATTCACTGTTCTAATAACTCAACAAAATTGTTTCAATAGGCAATTCAATATGACATCATGAATAGTAAGCTAATATATTCCAAGAATAACGTCAAATTTATTAAAAAGGAAGTAACATCAAATCAACAGAAAAGTCGTAACCATGGATTCTCAATGAACATTGTTTGCAGATCAAATCAACTATGACACTTTAGCCTAAAGGGTTCGTTACTTTAAGAACATACTCAAGTGACACAATCGATAAACTCTTTTCTATTATTAACTTAGTGCTTACCAATGTGTCTCTACCCAGAGTCAAATAATGCATATGTTGTAACAAAGGTAGGAAAGGTATCGGTAATAACATCAAGAGCTGAGGCCTCCATGTGCACCCGGATCACATAAACTATAGTAAGAACTCAATCTTCAGGTCGAACCGCTATGTCTTTTATTTCACTTTTATTAACTCTAGTTGTGCCTCAAATTTTTGGTCGTCTGCCTCTCGTAGAAGTAACAACAAGTTTTGCATTCAGATCTTTGTTTAACTCCACTCGAATTAGGTGAACTTTCTTGAAATGATCGGGAGATCCACAAACAAAATAGAACCTGTCTTTCAACCTTACTTTATTTCAATTTATCTTTACCAGAAAATCCTGATAATACTGAGAAACGATTATTAAATTCCTTCTTTTTCTTTGACGGGAAGTAGAAAACGTTCTAAGTATATTTCTTTTGTTAAAGTCTCGAATTCTCGTCTTGCTTTGTTTCTTGTGATTACAACTTATTTTGTTTGCTGAGCTCATTCCGATAAAATTACGAAGTCACAAAATTCAATTACATCCATAAGCATTTTGATCACATCATTGAATCCATCTTCAAACAAGTACATAATTCCTTTTTAATCGATATCATCTCGTAAACATATTTACTAAGTTGAACAATCTCTTGCCCATACTCCGCAACTGATTTGTTTCCTAGCTTCAACTCAAGAAATTTATTTTTCTTCTTGTTTAAATATTTGGTGACATAATTCTTTTGGAAATCAATGCAGAAGAAATCCTAGTTAATCCGTTCTTTTGATACCAAAGTATTTAAATTCGATTACCAGTGAAAAACCTTCTTCTTTTAACAGTGACACATCACATCTTAGTAAATCTTCGGGAAGACATAACATTTCGTCTACAACTCTCTGCGTATTTTCTAACCAGTACTCAGCTTTGGTCGAATCATCACTCATTTTACCACTAAACTCTTCGGCTCTGCACTTTCAAACTTTATCAATAAAAATCCTGTGGATATTCTATTGTTTAAGACTTTGAATATGAGGGGGTGGAGGTCGTATAGCCATAAAATTAATTCTCATGTACACATTAAACATATTATTCATTATTAATAAAAGTATTGTGAACCTCTTCTCTAGACTTCTTGAATTTCAACACATTATGAGCAGCCTCTTGATTGGAGGCAAGAGCGTTGCTCTCAGCTATATCGGAATTAGCTCAGTTGGAAGACATTTTTTATCTATGTGAAAAATAAAATCCACTTGAGTCAAGAGACATCACACTATCATAGGTTTATGAAATGATATGTATTTCTAGACTCCATACATGCTATGTTCAATTCGAGAACTGACTAAACAGTAGCTCTAATACCACTAAATATAACACCCCTAACCTATCTCCGTCACTGGATTAGGGTTATAGAACATTACCGATCAAAACATAACTAATAATGACCTTTAGAAATAATTAATCAATTTAAATAATAACATTCAATTCTAATATTTATTCATGGCATAAACATGGTTATGGACCTTAATTCGAGCTTATGAGGTCATAAAAATAAGTAGGAACATCTAGGGACCAATTTGAAATAAATCAAAACAATTTAAACAAATTGGAAAAATTTGAAAGCAATAGTCATATAGCCGTGTGGCCAGGCCGTGTGAGTATTCGAAGTAGGGGACACATATTCCTGTCCTAGCCCGTGAGTCTGACTGTGCGTGCTTTCGAAGTTTTGTAACGCCTCAAACTTGACCTAGACGTTATGACTAGGTTTTGAGGATTTACATCAGCTTGTTTAAAAACTTTCATTTCAATCAAACTCAGAGTGCATTTTGGAAACATAAATTTGACAAAACTTTCACAAATGTTTAGAAATCCTAAATCCGGGATCACGTATCTCAAACCCAGAGTATCCCAAAGAAAATGGGTTAGCTACAGAGCCTAGTGTATAACAAAACTCGAACATTGAACACATATATCACAATCTACAAATCAGAGTATCCCAAAGAATTCCATCACGTGCAATTGAATAGAACTGAGAATGCATGATTATGCCAATCCGATATTTTTCAAAAATCATAATGTAGATTTTTTTAAAAAACTTCCTGCCAAACTCTGTAACACACCAAAAGAGAGTTCTCCAGAACTCGTCCAACCAAATCACAGCAACAGAAAATTGTGGCCATTTCCACTAGAGATTGCATTTAAAACTGCCAGATCAAAAGTATATGTGGTCAAGCTACTAAATTGTAGCAAAGCTGCCAAAACAAATATGAGTGGGCGAGCCACTATAATTGCAGACAAGCTGCTAGGAAAAATATGGTTAAACCACCAGAATGTGAAGATCGTTAAACTGCCAGAAACTTCCTCCTTTGAACATCATCGCAAACCTCATGCAATGTATCATGGCATGCATATATAGAAGGAAAATAAAAAACATGTAAGACATGCTGGCATACAATAGCAAAAAATAGAAGGCATGAGGATCCATGCTTCGCAGAACAAGTTTATCAAATCTCATTGAAAACACATCAGTTTTGCCATGAAGTCACATGCATGGATATACAACAGATTTAGAGATACTCAAATTAACATATTCTGACATCACATGCTCACATCCAACATAGTAACATAGAAAACATACCATCAGAATTGACAGAACACGGATCATATACATATAAATCACACACCCTAAACACACCATATACAAAAGCATATTAACAAATACCTCATTTTTAGGTCTTATTTAAGCAATACGGACCCTACAGAAGGCCTACACTTGACTCATATGACATATATGACCAAGGGAAAATTTCTAGAATTTGGGCCCACACGCCCATGTAACCTACACGGCCTACTAGATCAACTTATGTAGCCCACATGACCCAATTGGCCCAAACCATGTGGCTCACACGGTCTAGTACACAGCCTGTCACACGATCGTGTGTCACACATGACCTACGACACGGCCGTGTGGCGTCGACAGTTCTAGATTTTGGCTTTCGTCGTTCACTATTTTCTCGAGTTTTCAGTACACACTTGGTCGATTTTCGGTGCAAATCCAACCACGAGACTTCCAGAACCTAAAAGCATCATTAAAACGACTAATTTTTGTTACGAAACCCAAAACTTAATCAAAATTCCAATAAAAAACCTATATTGGGCTCCCATAAATATTATTAGAACACTTACTCCAATCAAAGAAAAAGATTCTAAGCCTTTCTCAACATCAGAGGATGATTTTTTGCCTCTCGAGATTCACCTAAACAAGGATTCAAAAATAAAAGAATTAATTCAATCGAACCTTCACTAAAACGATGCTAAAAAGGATTCTCGGTACACCCCATAACCAAAAGAAATAAACATATACTTACACCCAAATTAATGTTACAACAGAAACTTCAAAACCCACCAAAACGGGTACAAACTCCAACGATGAAACACTAAAATACAATGGCCAACCGATAACAAATTGATAGGGAAAGAAAAAAAAGAAGAAGAAAAACTTTAGAAAGAAAGAAAAGAAGGGAAACAGTACGTGAAACAAAACCAAAAATGAAATGGGGGAGTGAGAAACGTAAGAGAAGAATTGTGAGGAACTTTTGGGAAACTAATTAATTAATAAATTATTTTTCACAAACTAAAATAAAATTAAAATTAACATCCAAATCATAATCAACTATTACCCCACAAATCAGATGCTAAACTAAATAGATTTTCTAAAGTCCAAATTAAACCTAAACACCACTAGATGGCGGCACACAGAGATATTAACAAAAATAATACTCGTTTGCACACGCAGGGATTCAAACACAGGACCAAAGGGTAAGCTGAAGCCTTACCACTAAACCAGCAGGCTCAACCTTAACAACGGATGCGCACAAATAGCTTTTAACCCAGATACACAAATTTAGGGGTTTATGCAAAATTTTAACAAAAAATGCAAGGAAAACGATTCAAACTTAGGACCTCACACACACAAGCACAACACTTAACCGTTGAACCAAATTAAATTACTTGACAAATTTTCCATAACCTTCAACTAAAATTAGAATGTGACCACCCTTGGTCTCACTAACCCAATTTTATCTAACTCGACTTTTGGGATGTGACAAGTTTGGTCACACGGTCGTGTCACCAGATTGTGTAACTCTCTTAGTCTGTGTTGTTCATCATGCACATAAAAATTAAAATGACACACGACCATGTGACAGCATGTGTGGAGCATGAATTGCCCCTAAAACAAGTCATTACAAATCCAATTGCTTACCCACCAAGCCAGTCCATTTCCACATGCATTCATATGATCAAAGTATATTCAAACACACTTTAAAACATACCAAATCACCCATTTTATAAGACCTAACCAATATGCCATCAAAGTCACCATATTTCACACACCAAACATTAATTCAATTCAACATTTCAAGTTCAAACATTAAACATATCCCAAACATGCCAAGTAACCACATCAATAGCATACCAAGCAACCATAAACTACTGACTTTCAAAAGCATACACAAGCATTCAGCACCACAAATTTACACTTCAATTACCAACCATCAACCAAGGGACATTAAAACACAAATGAACTTGGCATAAATTCAAAACCAACAAAACTACCAAATAACATTTTAGCCTTATTACATGCCATTTATAACCTTATACCAAAATAACCAAAATCTACCAAAATGATGGCTGGATAATGTGATCGTGCTCTGACGCGATTCCAACCAATCGAGCTTCCAATGATCTACAAAATAAGGAAAACAACTATATAAGTAACTAGTGCTTAGTAAACTCATCTAAAGGAAACTTAAACTTACCGAACATAGAAAGATTAAATCATTCAAATATTGTTCATTAGATCACAATGATACTTTCTTTTCCTATCTACAACACTTCACAAGTCTCACATGGTTAGTGATTTCATATGTAAAACATGTAACTTTCTCCTGTTTTCAAACATAAACCCAAAAAAACATTTGGTACATAAACCAAACCTCACACATTCTTTTAACAGTTAACATTTTTATTTCAGATATTCATTTCAAATATCCTTTTACACAACAATAGTTCCACATATATTTTGTATAAACATATCATATAATCATTTCCTATATCTATTTTCATATAAACATTTAGTATAGCCATGTCATATAACCACTTCCTCTAAACAATCCATTTTACCACTTCATTCACACATTTAACATATAATCATTTTGTATAAATTCATTCATTAGAACATGTGCCTATATATTACTTCCCTATAACACAAACCAACGGTTAGTAAGTGAATTAATAAGACTTAATAATAACAAGAAATCTTGAACATGTGGTAACAAGTATTTCAATACATATATGATCTATCACAAGTTCAACAATCATACTATTCCAAATCAACTACTTACAACAATAAGATTCAATTCACAAGATTTAACCATGAACTTAAACTTTAATTATGTATTCATAAGTTTGTATTCGCATAACTTACCCGAGAACATTGGTATAATGATATCCTTTTCGACCTTTTCATTGATAAACTTTTCGTCCTTTTCATTTTTTTGAGGATGCCATAATATATTTCAACCAAGGTCTTACACAATCCCTAAACGACGCCTTAGTATCATTTAACTATGGTCTTTTCCTTTTCGATTATAGCGCTATTATATATTTCAATCATGGCCTTTCCCTTTTATTAATTCAACAAATACAACTATCACTCTATAGACATATATAAATATCAATTCACTTTTAGAAATCAAATTAAATATTTCAATTAAAATATGAACTTACCTCGACAAAAACAGTTGTAAAAACAAAGCAGACGACTATTCTGACACTTTAGCTTTTCATCGATTTAGATTCATTTGTTTTGTTTCTTGATCTCAATAATAATTTTCATTCAATTAAACCATTCAAATAACTTAATATAATTAATTCAACTTATAACCCTTATTAATGAGAAATTTACAAAATTACCCCTAAAGTTTTACCTTTTATGCAATTGAGTTCCTAAATCCGAAACTTACAATTTAACCACTTTTAATTAAAATTTATGCTAGCTGATTTTCCCTTAATCTTATAACAACCCATGTTTTTCCTCATTTCACACAATTTACATTGAAATTTACTATTTCAACAATTTAATTCCTAAACATTAAAATCATTAAAAATCACTTAACAAAATACTTTTATTTAACTACAAAATTTAATAATCTATCAATTAAAATAAAAAACTTCAAACTCATACATGGCAAGTCCTTATACTTTTAACAATTTTACAAATTGACCCTTGGGCTTGTAACAGCCCGATTTAGGGGCTAGTCGAAATAGTGATTTTGGAACCACTAATCCAAGGTTAGAGAATTTTTTTAATATTAGTTTATGTGTTATAACATGATTATATGAGCGCATGAAAATTTTGGTGCATTAATTTTAGCGACTGCATGCTTAATTGCGAAAAAAGACTAAACCACATAAAGTGCAAAGTTTTGTTCTACAAGCTAAAAATTCCAAATAGCTATAGAACCTTAAATTGGAGGTCTTTAAGGTGAAATTAGAACCTTAGAAAAGGGTTGGTCGGCCATAGGGGACAAGAAAATAAGAATTTGGTCAAAGTAGGTGAATTAGGTGACTAATTGATGTAATAAAATAAAATAAAGAGAAAGATGATATCACATTTCATCTTCATCTTCTTCCATCGAAAATATCAGCCAAAGAGGGGTTTTGGAAGCTTAAAATTTTTAGCAATAGTAAGTCATCTTGATGATCATTTTTGATGATTTTTATACTTTTGGAACCCTTATAGCTTAAGCTTACTAATGAGGGCAATATTTTGCAAAATGGTTGAGAGTCTAGGGTTTTTCCATGAGAGAATAGTGTTGTTTGCTGAATTTTTATGGAAGAAAATGAAACTTGGTTGTTAAAAAAATAACTTTTGTGAAAGGAGTTTCCATGAAAACACCTAAAAAGGACCTTTTTGTAAAGGTTGTAAAATAGGTGGTAAATGTGTGAAATAATTGGTATTGTGAGTTACTATGAGAGTAGTAAATGTTCAGCTAGGCTTGTTAAAGGAGAAAATTTGATTAGAATCGATTTACGAGCATAGGGTTAAAATCATAATTTTGTGAAAGACTAAGGGCAAAATGGTAATTTTGCCAAAGTAGAAATTTTAAAACATATTGATTTATGTGGTGATTAGATAAGTGAAATTATCATTATAGATCAAGAAACACGAAGTCCGGACCGAAATAGAGGAAAGAACAATGTGGTGGACTAAATCAAACAAATATACATATCTTAGTACCGAGGTAAGTTTGTGTGTAATAAAGCTACATAATGTTATTATGTTTTTAAATGCTTGATAGCATGAGAAATGCATATTATCTTTATGAAATTGGTTAATGATGTCTCAATGAAAGTATGATGAAATTTTGTTTAGTCGAAGTCCCGGCATGAGATTAAGGAGGTCCCGTATAAGAACATGATTAGGACATGACCTCGGCACCGAAAGGAGATCCCGTGTAAGGACCATATCTGGGATATGGCATCGGCATCGAGCATTAATTTCGTGTAAGACCACATTAGGGACCTGGCTTCGGTATGTAATTGTGTAAGACCATGTCTGGGACATGGCATCGATATACGATCCCGTGTAAGACCATATTTGGGATATGGCATTGGTATTGAGATCTGATCCCATGTAAGACCATATCTGGGATATGGCATTGGCATCGTATTTCGTGTATGATGATTCTTGTGTATCCTCAAGTATTCCAAGTGGTTCAACGGGATAAGGAGTTAAATTTATGTTGAAGATGAAATTAGTGCTAAAGTTATGTGATGAAGTGATATAGGTACATGTGAGTAACTTACGAGAAATGTGTTTGATATGTGATATGTGATTGGTAAGAGTAAGCATGAGTAAGTTATGGCAATGTGCTTGAGAATTTGTGTTATTACTCAATGTAATGTATGGATGTTATTATAAGCCTTTATGTTGCTATTTATTTCATGCAAACTTACTAAGCTTTATGCTTACCCTTCTCTTTTCCATTTCTTATAGTATTGCCAAGCTAGCCCGGGTATCGAAGTAAGTCAGAGGCTCGATCACACTATCGATTGGAACATTTGGTATAGTTAGACTTATCTTTTTGAGTATGGCATGTATAGGGACTTAGTCTTTGTAAAGTGTCATATTGTTTTGGCCAAATGTGTTGGCTTAACTTGGAGACGAATTCATTTTGTATAAGGCCACGGTTGATGGCTATTACTCATTATTGTTATATAAAAATGATGATGCTTTTCATGGATGTGCAAACTGTATGGTTGAGTATTTGGTATATTATTGCATTGATGAGTAGGTTGTTTGATATGGCTTATGTTGGTGCAAGTAAGGGTGGCAAAAAAGGGCTTAGTAAATAGCCTTGTTTATGTCCACATGGGTAGACATACAGGCTTGTGTCTAGGCCGTGTGTGACACATGGTCTGCCTCATGGGTGTGTAGTTAGGTCGTGTGTCCCCTTATACCTTGAGTTGGTAAAACAGAATGCCCAGTAATGACCAGACGGGCTGAGACACGACCGTGTGGAGGACACGACCATAGGACATGGGCATGTACCGGGCCATGTGAAGTCTGCACTTGAATTTAGGAATTTAATTCGCCACACGGGCTAAGGACATGGGCGTGTGCCTTAGTCGTGTGACCATATGATGTTGCTGACCTCAGAAATAGAATGTCAAGGTTTTTGCACATGGGATAAGACACGAGAGTGTCATGGCCGTGTGAGAGACACGGGCCATGGACACGTGCGTGTGTCAGGCTGTGTGAAAACCCCTGTAGGTTTGAATTGAGATAATAAATCCACACGGGTGTGTCTCTATATGCTTAGGCCGTGTAAATCACACGATCTGTCTAACATGGCCATGTTATCAAGTCACACGGGCGTGTCACATTTACACACGGATGTGTGCCCCTATTTTTAATAACATTTTCCAAGGTTTTCCAAAGAACTCGATTTGATCTCGAAACGTTTCTAAGATGTGTTTTGGGCCTCGTAGGCCTATATTAAGGATGTTAAGAGGACGTTTGAAAAGTTTTAATTTTGAATGCACTTTATGATCCGGAATTGTGTGTATGCATGTGTTTAAGTTAGGTAATGCCTTGTACCCTGTCCCGGCGTAGGATATGGGTAAGGGGTGCTATAGGGCTAGTTAGATTAAGCTAAAACGATCACAAAAACATAAAAATCATAAAAAATAGGGATAAAAAGCATACCATACACCAAAGACAAGATTGGCCGAATGTTTTTTTCACTTGAAAACGGTGGTTTTGGCAAAGAAAAGGAAAAGTGAAGATGATGATAGCTAATTTCTTATTTGTTTATGTTGTTAATTATTAAATTACCTTTTTAACCTTAATAATTTAATTAATAAACAACAAATCTTTGTCCATAAATGTCCACTACACATTTATATAGTTTAATTACCATCTAAGTCCATTACTTTATCTTTCTTTAACCATTTAACCCATTTAACTAATAGAAACCCACTTTTTCAACATTTACGATTTAGTCCTTTTTAATTAATTAACTAACTAAACATTAAAATTCCAAACCAAAATTTCAATATATCTATATAATCATTCCGTAAATATTTAATAGAAATATTTACAAGCTCAGTTTATAGAAATAAGGTCTTGATACCTCATTTTTCAAAACCACTTGACTTAAGGGATTAACTACTTGAACTTGACTATACGACCAATTATAAAATTTATTAAATCAAAATTTCAATAATATTATACTTGAATCATAAATATTAGTTAATAATATTTACGAACTGTCTCATTGGATTTGTGATCCCGAAACCATTATTTCCAACACCACTGAAAATGGACTATTACAACTCTCCCCCTTAGGAAAATTTTGTCCTCGAAATTTCTCACCTGAAAATAGTTTTGATTACTGAGTTCTGAAAGACTCTTCGATTGTCCAAATCAAATCTATCCCAACTAACTTGTTTTCGCTCCATTATGACCAGTATAACGGGCCTCTAAATTTTTGTCCGTGAAAAGGTTCAAGTGATATCTTTTAATACAAGACTAATAGTTATTATAATTAAAATTCCACCAATGATAAAAAATTTCCTAATTTCCTTTGAACTTCAGATCAAGTCCTTCTTCCTTATCATCAAAGTTAGTCCAGATACAAAACCTACCGTGACTCACGCTCATTCCCATTCAGAAATCATAACATATGATAATAATTCAGACAGAACTTGCTATTTAGTTTTGACCTATTAACAGAACAGTCACCTCAGTCCAACCTTTGAAATTTCACATTTTATTCTAGAGCATCATTAACTCTATCTTAAGTCATTATATATTTTGTCGCTACCTAGTTTAAATTAAATAGACGCTACTATGAACCTCATATAAGATGTTCTATAAAATCACAGAATTGTTTAGCACACATACTTGAATATTTCCTTTACATCTCATCAATTCTCTAAAGAATTAATGATTTAACCCTAACTCCATAATAATCAAACCATCATAATTCAAGGTCATCTAAGTCATTATATATTTTGTCGCTACCTGGTTTAGATCAAGTAGTTACCTAACTTGACTAAACAAATTCGACGTTTTCTTGTAATAGTTCAAACGAAAAGGTTGAAAAGGATATATCCAAAAAGGATATCAAATGAAAAGTTTGAAAAGGATGTTCTCCATAAAGGATAACAAATGAAAAGGATGTATTTGAAAAGGTAGTTGATTGATTAATTATATATTGAAATCTTGTGCATGATATATTACGTGTTATGATTAATTTGTTCTTGTATATGTGTATAATTCCTAACTTATGAATTGGTGTGACTAGGAAGAAATGTGCATTTAGAAAATAAGCAATGCTTGAATGATTTAATCATGTATAAGGGTTTAATGTAATAGGAGTTTTAATGTTATTTTACCAATATGACTTGGTGTGAAAGTGCTTGTTTATATATTTTGATTTTGGCTTGTAAATGTTTATGTAAATGTGTGTGTAAATTTGTGGTGTTCAATGCTTATATATGCTTTTGAAAGTAGGTAGTTTATAGTTGCTTGGTATACTTTTGATGTTGTTATTTGGTATGCTTGGGATATGTTTAATGTTTGAACTTGAAACGTTGAATTGAATTAATGTTTGGTGTGTGAAATATGGTGCCATTGATGGCATATATTGGTTAGGTCTTATAGAATGATTGATTTGATATGTTTTTAAGTGTTTGAATGTGCTTTGATTATATGAATGCATGTGGAAATAGACCGGCTTGGTGTGTAAGCAATTGGATTTGTAATGGCTTGTTTTAGGGGCAATTTATGCTGCACATAGCCTGGGACATGGGCTGTCACACGACCACGTGTCACACACAGGCACCCTACACAGTTGTGTGCCATTTTAATTTTTAGGTGCAGGATGAACCACACGGTCTAAGAGAGTTACACGGTCTAAGAGAGTTTCACGACCTGGCGACATGGTTGTGTGACCAAACATTGAAAGCACACACGGTTAGACACACGGGCTAGGACACGACCGTGTGTCCCCTACTTCGAATACTCACACAGTCTGGGCTATGTCACACGGCTTGGCCACACGACTTTGTGACTCCTGTTTTCAAATTTTTCCAATTTTTCTAAACTTTTTTCATTTATTTCAAATTGGTCCCTAGATGTTCCCAACTTATTTTTATGATCTCGTAAGCTTGAATTAAGGTCCATAACCATGTTTATGCCATGAATAAATATTAGAATTTAATGTTATTATTTAAATTGATTAATTGTTTCTAAAGGTCATTATTGGTTATATTTTGATCGGCAATACTCCATAACCCTAATCTGGCGATGAAGACAGGTTAGGGTTGTTACAATATTCTTTGAGGCTTGACAAGTTTGAACGTTGACTTTTCGAGAGAAGAGATGATATATAGATATTGTCTCACTGGGTGTACCAGAAATCTGAAAACACAAGTTTCAAGTCAAATATTGATTTGACAATTTGGAGCTAAATTTTATTTATAAGCTTTGAAAAAAAGTACATTATTTGGATTTCATTATAAAGAAAAAAACCTTTTGATTCTTCTCTTTAGTTGGGCTTCAATCCAAGGGTTGTCTAGACTTACTCTTGGATGGATGCGAGTTGTTTCAAGTGTCGTGTTGACTTGTCCTTGAACTAGGTTTGGACCCCTTTTCTTCGGTTGAATTGGATAGAAAGGTGGCTTTCTTCAGAAACAAATTTTGGTTTCCTTTCCTCAATTGAACTAGATTGGAAGGTGGCTTTTCTTTTAAACTGATATGACATTCATCATAATTCCTTCAAGTTCTTTAGAGATTTTTGCAAAGAATTTATGGACTTCTTGAAGTTGTGAATGTGTTGAATGGCTTGTCAGTGACCCCTTTTATAATGCCAACCAGTTAAGCAAAAGAGAGTTCTTTTGAAATTTAACTTCTTCATTTTAGTATTGTACTAGAATTAAACTCTTTTATTTATTAATTATCTCATATAAATTCAAGTAATTAGAGATAAAGTAATCAGTTAATATTGTCACTCAATTATTTTAATGTAACTAGTTTCTTACCCATGCGGTGCACAAATTAGTTATATTTATAAACTAAAATATATTAAATTATTTTTAAAAATATAAGCAATCTTTTGATAAATATATTTATATTATTTATATTTTTAATTTTTTTTTAATTTTTAAACAATACTTTTATTGTAAAAACATTATATTCTATTACGATATATTATCAAAATTTTAAAATACTATATGAATAGTATATACATTTTAAAACAATATTCTAAGAAAAAGGTCATTGTTTCTAAAGACTGTTTAAAAATAATTTAATTTTATTGTTTAAAATTATATATATATATATATATATATATATATATATATATATATGTATATATATGTATTGTATGATGTTGCTAACCATATTCTATTTTTAAAATTTAAAATTAATTTTTAGAAAATTAAATTAATTAGAAGTATCCAAAATACTCCTATTTGCTTTAGGACTTCCATTTTTAACTTAGTTATTCTCTAAGTTAATAATATATATAATTATTAAATTTATTTAGACATCAAATAACAATTAAATCACAAAATTTAAATTACCGTAAAGCTCAAATAGTAAAAATATAAAATAATATTGCAACCTTTATAAATTTAATAATTAATACTAAAGAAAAAATATAGCAGTTAGCATTTAACCTAATAAAATGCAATTGAAACTTTCTTTTATTACAGAAAAAAAAAACATTTAAAAGCATCTAAAATTAATTATTTCATAGAAAAAAGTAAAAGAAAAAGAGAAAAGTAAAAGGTAAAAGGTAAATAAATAAATAAATAAAGTAAAAGAGAAAGGTCTATTTTCATCCGATTTACTCCTGTAGACCCTCTTAGGAGTTTAAAATTATATATAATATATAGATTAGTGATAAATTAAATTTCTATTAGTTATCTTTTTTTAAAAAAATTTATTATTTAATTAATTTAAATTAATTAGAGAAAAATAATTATGACATAAATATAATGTTATCATTCTAATTCACAATAATTTCGATTTGATTTTGTTATAGAACCGTAAAATTCTTTTATAAAACTTAATAAATTAGTATATGTCATGTAAAATTATCAAGAACAAAATTAAATGCGTAAGCATACTTGAATCTATTGATTTATTGAAATCTTCGATCTTTTGGTTTTGGTATTCTAAATTAGCACATAAGTAATTCAAAGAATGTGACTCTCTCTTTTCTACAGATGAGATATTATAAAAGCTACGTTTGTGTAATTTGGGAACCATAACCCTAATATATAACTTTTGCGTATTAACTTAATTTCTAATCAGCCCATCATTATTACTAGAGTATCTACACATATTTGATCCGTACTTTATTTAATAACTAAAACCTAATAAATCTTAACCAAATTAGATTGCTTTTAATTTGGGCTAACATTTTATAATAGTAAATAATAACATATAATAACTCTTATTACATATGTGATGTCTATATTACTCTTTATATGACAACAAATAATAACATGGAATTGGGTTAATCTTTTCGAGGTTTGACACATTGACGAAGAAAAAACAATCAACAAAAAAAATGTGAAACCGAAAACAACATGGCTTTGAGAGGGTTGAGTCATAAATTTTTGCTCGTTTCCCACTAGAGACGCTAATTGTTAAGGTGAGGGACTGGGATGAAGAATGATATTTGAGGAAGGTAAGATAACCTCAGATTCTTCGACCCTTACAATACAAATGGGATAAAGAGCGTTGGAATTTGCATTTTGGGATCCTCCGATGCTTAAATTAACATAATAAAGAAAGAAATGTGAAGTGTGAGAATAAGGAACTGAAAAAAGAAGAAGCATTTTTTATTGTGGAGTACATGTGTGTAACTATCCTTGATTCTATGATTGCCTGATTGCTGCGGTCTCATCCTCCAATGGTCAACTCTTGACCTACCAAGCTCGGGTTGTTAGTAATATAGATCTAAGTTAACTGTTAGTTAGTTAGCAGATATAGCAGTTAGTCTGTTACACCTATGTTAGTTCTCAATTCTATTATTTTCTCTTTTCTTTTGTAAGTTGTATATAACCAAGTCTTTATATGGTGAATTTTTTTCAAAGCAATTATTTCACATTCATTTTCTACATGGTATCAAATGTAAAATTCTCTTGCACTTTTCCTGCATTTTCTCGCTTCCTAAACACTCTGTTTCTTTGATTTTCATTGGTTTCTTTCTTTCTAATGGCACTCCATGATCCTACACTACATTCTAGTCCTTATTACCTTCATCCAAATGAAAATCCAGCCTTAGTTTTGGTTTCTCCTCCCTTATCAAGCTCGAATTATCATTCTTGGTCTCGAGCAATGAAACTGGCGCTCTTATCCAAGAACAAGCTTCAATTTGTTGATGGCACAATCACAGTTCTGATCAAAACAGATCATCTTTATCCAGCTTGCGAAAGGTGTAATACTATGGTGATTTCTTGGCTGCATCACTCTACCTTGCCTTCGATTATGAATAGTATTCTCTGACTTGATTTTGCTTATGAGATTTAGCGAGATCTTCGTGAACATGTTTCTCAGGGAGACATTTTTCGCATTTCTGATCTCCAAGAAGAGATTTCTGCTTTCAAGCAAGATGATCGCTCGGTCACTGATTACTTTACTGAGTTGAAGATTCTCTACGACGAGTTGTTGAATTTTCGACCTATTCCCACTTGTTCTTTCACACACTTTATTCCTGTGGTGCTTTTGCTACTCTTCATAAATATCATGATAACGACTATGTCATTCTATTTCTTAAAGGCCTTCATGATCGATTTGATGGTGTTCCTCTCAAATTATGCTCATTGATCCATTACCTACGATCAATAAAGCTTTTTCTATGGTCATTCAATAAGAACGCCATCTCACTGTTGGATCTTCTCAAGTGTTTGTTAGTAACACAATGCGCCAACATTCTTCTTCTAAGAAATCTCAGGCAAAATTTTTTACTGATTCATGGCAATGCACTTTTTGTGGCAAATCTAGGCACACTGTTGATACATGCTATGAGAAGCATGGTTATCCACCTAGTTATAAGTCTTGTGGCCGGACTTCTCATGCACACAATGTGTTTGATGATGGTGCTGCACAATCCTTGCAATCTTCACATTCTGTTGCTACCTTGCCATATGATCCTTGTGTCAATTTGACACAAGAACAGTTACAACAGCTACTTCCATTGCTTCCATCTTCAAACTCTACCTCATCATCTCATGTTACCAACACTGCATCTTCTTTACACCAAACGACTTCTACATCTGTAGGTAACCCCTTTTCCTTTCAATCTCTTATCCGTCACTAAACTTACTGCCACCTTACCTTATTCTTTCACTTTTCATAAAACTCATTGTTCCCTACAGGCCCTTCCCTCTATGAAGATGATTGGTACAGCTAAAGCTTTTCATGGTCTTTACATTTTGGACTCACCAGCTCAAACCTTCTCCATTATTGTTCCCACTGTCTTGTCAGCCACCACACCTCCAGTCATCTTTGGCACCATCGTCTTGGTAACCTTTCTGATTCAAGATTAAAGTTACTTTCTCCTTATATTGCTTCTTTGTCCATAACAAATAATTTAGATTGTAAAGCTTGTCATTTGGCAAAACAAAAGAAAATTCCTTTTCCTGTAAGTAATTCTGTTTCCAATAAAATCTTTGACCTTGTTCACATTGATATTTGGGGTCCGACTGATGTTGTTTCTGTCACTGGTCACCGTTATTTTCTAACCATTGTTGATGATTTCAGTCTTTTTACTTGGATTATTCTATTGAAAGCCAAATCTGAAGTTCGTACTCATATTCAAAATTTTTATACACTTATTGAAACTCAATTTTCCTCAAAAGTTAAGGTTTTTAGAACTGATAATGGCCGTGAGTTTGATATTCCAATTTTTTATGCTTCTAAAGGAATCATTCATCAAACTTCTTGCGTTGAAACCCCACAACAAAATGGTCTTATTGAATGTAAGCATCAACATATTCTTAATGTTTCACGGGCTCTTTTGTTTCATTCTAGCTTACCTAAGCATTTTTGGGGACATGCTGTTCTTCATTTTGTGTTCCTTATTAACCATACCCCAACTCCTCTTTCGGCTAATCTCACTCCTTTTGACAAACTTTACCAAGCCAAGCCTAACTTTCAGCATTTACGAGTCTTTGGTTGCCTTAGTTTTGCTACAACCCTTACTACCCATCGTCATAAATTTGATCCTCGAGCTCGTGAGTGTATTTTTCTTGGGTTTCAACCTAATGTTAAAGGATATATCCTTTTTGATCTGTTGTCCCATGCCATCTTTGTTTCAAGAAATGTCATCTTTCATGAGTCAACCTTTCCTTTTTCTCATCAACCATCTCATTCCTCCACCCCAAAACTGGGTTTTGATCCTTCCACCACTTATGATTTGCCATCTCAGCCACAAGTTACACCTACTTCTCCCTTACAATCTTCCAGGCCATCTCGTACTCAGAAACCACCTTCTTATTTAGACCAATATCATTTTTTTTTATGCAAGGCTACTACCAATCATATTCACTGTCCCACACCTTTCTCCAACCTTTCTTCAACCCATTTACATTTCGCTATTGCCATTAGTGCTTCCTCTGTACCTAAAACATATTTACAGGCTAGTAAACATTCCCATTGGAGAGAATCAATTTAGGCTGAATTTTTTGCTCTTGAACAAAATAACACCTGGATCATTATGGATTTACCTCCAGGTAAGACTGTAATAGGTTGTAACTGGGTTTATCGAGTGAAACATAGAGCCAGTGGTTCCATTGAATGTTACAAGGCTCGTTTGGTTGCAAAGGGGTTCACACAAACTGAGGGTGTCGATTATTTTGATACATTTTCACTTGTAGCCAAGATCACCACTGTTCGCTTGTTACTTGCCATTGCTGCTTCTAAGAATTGGTGTTTGCACCAGCTTGACGTTAATAATATTTTTTTTATTTTTTTTGCATGGTGATTTGAGTGAGAAGGTTTATATGCTTTTACCTCCTAGTTTTAATTCATCAACTCCCAATAAGGTTTGTAAGTTACAAAAATCCTTATATGGTCTAAAGCAAGCAAGTCGACAGTGGTTCTCTAAGCTCACATCTTCTCTTACTTCTCTTGATTATATTCAATCCAGTTCTAATTTCTCCTTGTTCGTTAAAAAGGATGCTATTTCCTTCACCACATTACTGGTTTATGTTGATGATGTCATCCTGGCTGGTGATAACTTGGATGAAATAGCAAGAGTTAAAGCTTTTTTGGATTCTACATTTAGAATCAAAGACTTGGGTGATTTAAAATACTTTCTTGGACTTGAGGTTACTCGAAGCTCTACTAGTATTCATCTTTGTCAACGAAAATATGCTTTAGACATATTGTCCGATTTTGGTTTCTTAGATTGCAAGCCTGTTAAGACTCCAATGGCTATAACAATCCCTCGAGATGCTTCTGCAGAATTACTTCCTAATAATACTCTTTTCAGGAAACTTATTGGCCGACTATTGTATCTGGTTTCTAATAGACCTGATATTGCTTTTGCAATTCAACAATTGAGGCAATTCTTGGACCAGCCTACAGTCACTCATCTGCAAGCTGCTCATCGTGTTCTTCGTTACTTGAACGGTTGCCCTGCTTCTGGTATCTTCTTTTCTGCTTCTTCATCACCTGTACTGAAGGCTTTTAGTGATTCTGACTAGGCTGGTTGCCCTGTGACACGCCGATCTGTGACTAGTTATTGTCTGTTTTATGGTAACTCCCTTATTAGTTGGTAGGCCAAGAAGCAAACCACTGTGTCTCGTTCTTCCTCAGAAGCAGAATATAGAGCACTTGCCTCTACTGCTTGTGAAGTTCAGTGGCTTCGACTTCTTTTGCGTGATTTGCACATACCTATTTCTGGTCCAACTGCTTTGTTCTGTGATAACAACTCTGCTCTTCAGCTTGCTGCAAATCCCACATTTCATGAACGTACTAAACACATCCAAATTGACTGTCGTCTCGTTCGTGAAAAGGTGCAATCCGGTGTTATTAAACTGCTCCCTTGCTCCTCCAAGGATCAACTAGCTGATATTTTTACCAAATCTCTTGCTGCTGTTCCTTTTCAGATCTTATTGTCCAAGCTGGGATTGCTTTCCATACACTCTCCAGCTTGAGGGGGGTTGTTAGCAATATAGATCTAAGTTAACTGTTAGTTAGTTAGCAGATATAGCAGTTAGTCTGTTACACCTATGTTAGTTCTCAATTCTGTTATTTTCTATTTTCTTTTGTAAGTTGTATATAACCAAGTCTTTGTATGGTGAATTTTTCAATGCAATTCTTTCACATTCATTTTCTACACGGGTACTCATTGACTGGTAGTCTTGTGCATGACACCAAACAATTCACAAAGGCTTGGGCAGATTCACCGGTTTGTACGAAATTGATCATCACGTTAAAGTTTTCTAGTTTCAAGCAAAGAGTAAGAGAGACTCAGGTTTCTGATAGTACTATTTTTTTAGTAACATCTTTTAATGACCATTTCCAAATCTTATCAAGACCCAATGTAGCCATTGTCACAAATAAGTTTTTCCAAGACTAGATATGGTCGGGGTGGAGGAAGACAACCAGACACCAACACATGGACTCGCTCATAAAAAAAATGCAAATCCCGCTTGCTCCATTATCTCTAATTATGTAGCTGCAAAGCCCTAGTTTTCAAACCTTCAATTATCACACATCGGGAAATAATCTTTGGAGGAAGAAAATTTATTCAGAAAATAATATACAATGACACCACAAAGACCATATATATAAGTAATTCAAATTCCAATAAAGTTGAATCAGATCACTTCTTTTTTCTTTTTATTTTACCAGTGACGATGCGATGAAGGGTTTGCATCTAGAGTGATCCTACAAACCATGTGACCAAATATGTTTTATTTTAAAATTATGGGTTAGTCAAAAAAAAAAAAAAGAAGCTTAAATTAAAACCTTGAGGGGCCAGTTTTGGTGAGTTTTATAATATGATGAAAATACTTATTGTTGCATGACCCAAAGATATTGCCAGCTATTTTAAACTACTTGAGTACCCGATATTCATAGATTAATCTTTTTCTTTTTTCTTAAATAATCTTATTTCATGCGCCACCAATACATAAATCTTAAAAAAATATATATACAATATTTGTGAATTAAAATAATAAGGTAAAGCCCAAACAACAAATACAACTAATACAACTCAAACTCAAACTACACCTGGGATGGTGAATACCCTTAGCCATAACAATTATTTAAGATATTTAAACATAACAATTATAAATAAATATTAATAACGTCATATTTAAGATTTTGTGATTAATAGTTTAGGGGGTAGGGTCTTAGATATAGAATTTAGGGTGTCAAATTTAGAATTTAGAGTTTTAATATTTATTTATAATTAATTATTTTATGATAATGTTATTTTTATTTATTTTTAAATTTTTTATTTTTTATTTTATTTAATGATAATATGTTATCTTATTATTTATTAAAAGTCCATAAAATTTATATATGAACAATACATCAAATATTTTCCTCTTTAACTAAAATGAGAAACATTTAGTCTAATATTTTTTTGCCATTTCAGTTAAGAAAATAGTAGGTTTTTAATAGCTAAAAATAGTTTAAATTTAGTAAGTACATAAGTTAATGGAGAGCCATGCTGTGCAGAATATTACAGCTTAATAATTATTTGAACGTTAAATCCCTAGTAGATTAAAAAGATAAGATTAAGGTCATCATCATCATTTGAGTTTATGGCTATTTCAACAGTGATACATGTAGAAAGTTTGAGATGACAAACTTGATGATTAACCCCAATTCTATTTTAATTTGTCATTGTAAGATAACTATGTCAGTTTATGAAATTATTTGTCAACTTAATAAATGGTGTGCTCAAACACTACTTTATACTTAAAAAAGTATTAAGAATAATGCCACCTGTGTCCCCTGTCCCCCGCTTAATTTGCGGTCCAGAAGGATCAACATTTATAGGCTAGTTTTTCTGTTACATTTGCTCCTAGTCTTTTATCCCATCATGCATATAATCAATATAAATGTAATACTCTACACTTAATCCGGTTGAATGTAAAATGTTACATTGTTATTATAACAATTCAATGTACATTTTTAAAACACTAATTGAAGCTAAAAATAAATTAAGCGTGATAAGTTTAAATAAAGGATGTTATAAGTATTAAGTAAATATAAATATACTCAAACGAATCCTTATATTAATCTGGGTCAAATATGGTAACACATGGAACCAAGTTATAAATATTGAGATAAAATAACAAAATGAAGTGTAATGTCTTGAGATTGTAAAGTCATGTCTCTCCTATTTCATGATTTTTAGGTTAAAAATTTGAAGTCTGGAGACAATGGACCCATGTCTCAAGACCTCTTAATGAGGTCTGAGCAATATTTGTTGTTATTTTGTAATATTATAGGTAGATTAGTTTCTTATTTCATGTGATGTATGAGTTTAATGTTAGTAAAAATTTCCGGCGAGGAAAATCTCGAACACATAAATGGAACTCGAACAGAAGAAGAAATAGGACAAGGCTCCAAGGCATGTATCAAGCCCCTATCTTTAAGGTTATATTCGCCCCCACCTATCTTCAGTGTGCAAATGAGTTCCAAGCAAATTAACCTCGAGGATACAATGAAACCAATGACTATTTGCATTTTGCACTGACGAGAATAGTCCACTACACACTAAGCAATGTACGACAAGAAAATTTTTATAAAGGATTTATGCGGTAATACTTTATAGAATAATCTAAAAATGAAAGAAGGAAATAATTAATATTAGAATTTGCCGGTATGATTTCCAAATGAAATATCATTCCTATTTATAGGAATTTTCATGTCTCTTCGTAGAGACTTCTTTCATCAATAGGTGTCTTTCTGAATAATAATGTCTTTAAAATAAACAAGTAATTATTTTTATAACTATTCAAATAATATTATTTAAATAGTTATAATTCGTTTTCAAAAAAAATCAAATAATATAATCTTTTGATTAATTACACCCATTCATTTATAGTTATTGGAACACTATAAATATTTGAAAATGTTCCAACAATCTCCCCCCATTTTCAAAATATTTTAGATTTTGATATTCTTGGAAATCAATTTGCATAAATGAAGGTATCTTATGATTGAACCTTCACTTAGTGAAAACATGTTAAAGTTAATCGAAATTACATGGTAGACTAAGCTTTGAACCAACTATTTCATTTGATTAATCGAACACATCTCACACAATGATTTTAACAATGGTCAATGTATAGTATCTAGGGACACTATTATGGTGCTTGTGTCCTCTTTTCATGAGTGCTGTCAGAGCCAAGCCCTTGAGCTCCTAGAAGCGGCCACACGTCCACTCACATAAGTAGATCCCATCAAGATTGTTCCCGTAATTATAACACTCTAACATATTTATGTTATGGGTCCATTAAGAGTAAATTACTCATCCTTCCCTTATCATTACGGGTACCTAGCAGTTTAATCTTAGGATGGATTTATTTATAGTGCTAACAGTCACATACTAATGATGTACTTTGTCTCATTGAACTCAAGACTTGACGTGATACCAAGTGTTGAGTCGAGTTTCCATCATGGGTGACTCTAATTAATGGGCTTAAGTCCCATCCCTTTTGAGGTCCTTTTTACTGCATCTCTAGCAAGATTTTTTGTCAAAGGATCCGCCAAATTTTCACTTGACCTTACATAATTAATAGTGATCACGCTATCAGAGATTAATTGTCGGACATAACTATGTCTTAATCCAATGTGTCTAGACTTCCATTATATATTTGGTTATATGCCTTTTCTAGAGTAGCCTCACTATCACAATGGATAGAAATAAGTGAAATTGGCTTAGGCCATAAAGGTACATCATACAGCAAATTTCTTAACCATTCTTCTTCTTTAGATGTAGTGGCTAATGCAATAAATTCTGCTGCCATGGTGGAATCAGTAATACATGTTTGTTTCTTGGAACCCCAAGAAATGCTCCTCCACCAGGAATGAAGATCTATCCACTAGTAGATACATGATCTTCCAAACTTGTAATCCAACTAGCATCCGAATACCCTTCTAAAACTGGAGGATATCCATTATAACACAATCCATAGTTAATAGTTTTCCATATGTACCTAAGTACTCTATTCAAAGCTTGTCAATGCAAACTACTTGGATTACTTGTGTAACTACTCAATTTCCCAACAGCATATGCAATATCTGGTCTTGTACAAGTCATTATGTACATAAGACAACCAATTAGACTTGCATATTTTAATTGATCAATTTTCCTACTTGCATTAGATACTAATTTTATTTGAGGATCCATGGGTGTAGATGCTGGTATACATTTGAAAAGATCAAACTTTTTAAGCACAATTTTAATGTAATGTGATTGTGATAAAGCTATAGTGCTTTCATCTCGGGTTATTTTAATCTCAAGAATAACATCTGCTACGTCGATATCCTTCATACCAAAGTTGTTTGACAAGATTTTTTTTTTTGTTTTCTATTTGTTCCAAATCCGTGCTAAAAATGAGCATGTCATCTACATATAAGAAAATTATGACACCTTTTCCATTTTCAAATTTGCTATATATACACTTATCGAATTCATTTATTTTATAGCCACTAGCTAAAACAACATTGTCAAACTTTTGGTGCCATTGTTTTGGTGCTTGTTTAAGCCCATATAAAGATTTAACAAGCTTACATACCTTATGCTCTTGTCCAGGAACAATAAATCCTTCCAGTTGTTCCATGTACATTTCATCTTCCAATTCACCATTTAAAAATGCATTTTTAACATCCATTTGGTGAACAACCAAATTATACATAGAGGTAAGTGATATTAAGAGTCTAATTGTAGCAATTCTTGCTACTGGAGCATAGGTATCAAAGTAATCAATACCTTGTTTTTGTGTAAATCTTTGGCTACCAACCTTGCTTTAAACTTATCAATGGTTCCATCGACCTTCATTTTCTTTTTGAAGATCCATTAACAAACTATTGGTTTGGAACTCGGTGGAAGATCAACTAAGATCCAAGTTTGATTTCCCATTATTGAATCCATCTCATCATTTATTGCTTCTTTCCAAAAAGAAGAGTCTTGAGATTTTATTGCCTCTTCAAATGTAATAGGATCAGATTCCGTATTATAACAAAAAGGTATCTTATTACATATACTTTCACCTTTTCCTTCTACAAGAAACATAATGAAATCTGGTCCAAAATCTTTGAACTTTTTAATCTTCTTACTTCTTCTTAATTCTTGACAAGACTCATCATTATTATCAATTTGTTCTAATGCAATCTCATTCTCATTTGAAGAATGAATCAATTGTTGTGGGTGTAATTGTCTTGATATAGAAATAAATCTATTTTCATCAAAAATAGCATCTCTTGATTCAATAACAGTATTAATTGAAATTGAATCATTTGGTTCAATTACCATGAACCTATATGCCTTACTATTATGTGCATATCCTATAAATATGCATTCAATTCCTCTTTCACCTAACTTTTTACGTTTAGGTGTTGAAACTTTGACAATAGCTCTACAACCCCAAACCTTCAAATAATTAAGGTTTGGTTTTCCTTTTTTCCATTGTTCATAAGGGGTTATTTTGGTTTCCTTATTAGGAACTCTATTCAATATATGACAAGCTGTTAGAACAGCTTCTCCCCAAAAACCTTATCCAAGACCTGAATATGATAACATTGAATTTACCATTTCAGTCAAAACTCTATTTTTCCTTTCAGCTACACCACTTTGTTGTGGTGTGTAAGGGGCTGAAACTTGATGGACAATCCCAGTGGATTCAAAATAACTTGGATTATAGTATTCTCCACCTCTATCCGATCTTAAGCACTGATAAATGATTTACACTGAAGTTCAACTTCAGATTTATAAACTTTAAATTATTTCAACCCACCATGTATTATCATCTTGTGCCATATGAATTTCAGATTTCATTGCAACAAACTTTTTGTTATTATCAGCCTCAGAAGATGATTTTAAAAATCGACATTCATTCTTGAAATGTTGTAACAGCCCGATTTTGTGTCAAATCGAAATAGTGGTTTCAGGACCACAAATCTAAAGTCAAAATATTTATTTTATTATTTTATTAAATTTTAAAGTATGATAGAATTATTGTGTGAAAGTTTCTTAAAGAAATTTTACCGTTTAAATGCTTAATTCGGTAAAAAGGACTAAATTGCATAAAGTGTAAAAGTGGAGTTCTATTTGCTAAAGGTATTTAATAGCTATGAAATTAAATAGAGAAGGTCCTTATGTTGTAATTAGACCATTATTAAGGTGGGTGGACATTTATGGACATTATTTATGCATGTTTTAAAGTATTAACAAAGGGTAATTAGGTAATTGTTAAAATAAATTTAGTAAAATAACTAAAAAAAAGCCATCATCGTTGTTTTGTCCATCTTGACCGAATATTAAGGAAAGAAAATAGTCATGGAAGCTCTTCAAGTTTCAGAAATTGCATGATTTAATTATAAGTTCATTTTTTACTCGGTTCTTAAAATTTTCTATATTTTTGAGATCGTTGCAGCTTAATCTAGCTAGCTTGTATCTCCGATTCCAAAACTGTTAAAGTATTTGAATGTTGCCATTGTTGAATGCATGAGTATTTTTTTAGTTGATGATGGAAAATAAATCATTGTTGTTAGATGTACAAGTTTTGTAAAGTGAATTTTGGTAAAAATGTCAATTTTGTATTAAATTGTGAAACATGAAAATTTAGTGGTTGAATTTTAAAATAAATGAAAAATATGGGTTGATATGAGAATGGGTAATATTCGGCCAGCATGAAATTGTATTAAATTGAATGAATTGTGATTTTATGTGATAAGGACTAAATTGCAAAAATGTGAAATAATAAGGGCAAAAATGTAATTTTAGAAAAATGTTTAAATTGTGCTAAATTGAATGAAATGATCATTACATAAGTAAATTTTGATATTATATAGATTGTGATAAACAAGATTTGGATCTAGAACGAGGGAAAACAAAGTATCGGATTAGTCGACCTAATTCGTCGTTACAACGAATGAGGTAAGTTCGTATAATTAGAATCGAACTTTTAAATACTTGTATTTATTTGAAATGTATGTATATAATTGAGTAATTGATATACTTGGAATACGAATGCCTATTTGATATAGACTGATGGTTACTGAGCCCCATTTGAACCGTATGAATTCGTAGGATACGAGTGACATGTCACTAGGGTTACCATTTTGGTCGAGCTCCTGCATTTTTTGCAGTCTCACCATAGCTCATATGAGCTTACCGATATATCAGCTTGTAAAAGCTTATTGTTTTCAGTTTGTCAAAGCTTACCGTTTCAGCTCAATAGAGCTTACTGTCTATCAGCTCAAGAGGAGTTTACTGATCATAGCTCGAAAGAGCGGAAATGATAACGAATTGATGGATTATTGATTATTACATGTAATGTATATCACCTGAGTATCCCTCGATATTCTAATATGTTCAACGGGTGTAAATTTTATTATTGGTTATGTGAAAAAGTTACATGTTATACGGATGAATTACTGTTATTACGAATGAATTATTGTTTATATTTATGAATTATTGTTTATACGGATGAATTACTCTTTATACGGATGAATTACTGATATTACGGATGAATTACTATTATTGAATGAAATATTGATTATATGATTGAGAGTGAGATGTCACAAATGATATACATGATAGATGAATTTGATATGATACAATGTATTGAGTACTAAATTGAGATAATGGATTATTATATGCATTTATGTGACTAACTTGTTAATAAATGCTTGTGTTTAGGCATTTGATAATTGAATTAGGTACACCTTATTTATTGACTTGATCATGTCTAAATGGTAAGTTTAATTCTAAATTATACGGGCTTACTAAGCTGTAAAGCTTACTATGGTTCTTTTCCATGTTTTATAGAGGTTCGGTAGCTCGCTCGATTCGGATATAGTCAGAGATACGCGTCACACTATCCAGTTGCCGATTGGTACCTTTGAACTTATGGATATTTGTAAATATGGCATGTATAGGCTAGTTATAAGGATGATAGTTAAGGTTACTTAAGATATTGATTTTGGGTACATGTTGTGGTATGAGTTAAAGCCATGTGATTTGGCTTAATTTGGTACAATATTTTGGTTGTGTATAAGTATTCAAATATGGTATGTTTTGGCAAGTAGTATATGGAATAGAAATATACAAATGATGTCTTGATATGTATTAGCCACATGAAGGGAATATGCATGATATTATTTAGGTATTTGAATGCTATGTTGAAATGGTATAAAATGTGTATGAAATGTTGTGGATTGATTGCCTATTGGGTTATATAATGTTGCAATTTACGCTTGAGTATGCATGTAAAAATAGGGTGGCAAAATGGTTTTGCAAATAGCCTATTTTTGTCCATATGGGCAGAGACACAGGGGTGTGTCTCAGTCGTGTGTGACACACGGTCACGTTACACGACCGTGTGTCCCCTAGTGTTGATATTAAATTGAAGTCAGTATGCTCCACACGGTCTCACACACAGGCGTGTGACTGGTCGTGTGGTACAAGTCAGTATACCTCCAAAACTGCGCACGGCCTAGCACACAGGCGTGTGACTTAGCCGTGTTGCATAAGTCAGTATACCCTATTGGTTTGGCATGGCCTAGCACACGGCCTGTCAGACTAGCGTGTGTGGCCACTTCGAAGGGCACACGGGCTAGACACATGGGTGTATGGTCGGCCGTGTGACCTAAGTCAGTATGTACCCCTGTTTTCACACGGCCGGTGACATGGACGTGTCTAGTGGCCGTGTGAGACACACGAATTGCCCATACAGGCGTGTGAGACACACGGCCGGCCCACACGGGCGTGTGTCCCCTGTTTGAAGCAAATTTTTTCTAAGTTTTCCAAATTTATTCTGAATTATCTATGTAGTCACGAATTATTTCCAAAGCATTTTTAAGGCCTCATAGGCTATTATAAGGGACAAATTGATTTGGATTGATTAATAATTGAATGATTTGATTGAATGTATGAGAAAAGTACAGTTATATATGATATAAGCCCGGGAATGCTCCGTAACCCTATTCGGTGTTGAATACAAGTGAGAGGTGTTACATTTATTGGTATCAGAGCTACGGTTTAGTCGATTCTAGAACTAACGTAGCATATGTGAGTCTAGATATACATGCCATATAGAACCTGTGGTAGTGTGATATCTCCTGACTCTGATGAAAATTATTTTAATTAGACAAATATACTTTCCAACCGAGCTAATTTTGATAGTACAGAAAGTTGTACTCTAATATTTGAGCAGAAATGTGTTTATGATGAGTTGAAATTAATAAAGGTATGAATAAAAGTTCATGATATTATGTTATTGATAAATGTTATGTTATGTGCATGTATATGTAAGAGTTAAATTTGAGGCTTTACGACCCTCACCCCCTTATCAGTATAATGTTACAATGAAATCCGTAAGATTTAGATTGAATAAGCTTACAAGTGTGGAATTACAGAGTTTCGTGATTGAAGGATTAATACTGTGGTCAGATAAAAGAATGAGTCAAAAGTAAAGACAGTACTAGAAGAGATATCGAATCATTTTGAAGGCTATGTGGATTATACAAAGTCACTATTAAAGAAGAAGTTGACTTCGATGAAACAAAATATTCAAGTATGATATATAAAGAATGTATTAACTGGAAGTTCGACTTAATTGATTTCAGTTAGTGATGGGATAAAGAGGAATCAATAATGACAGAATTAGACAGTGGAATAATGTTTGAATTGTAAATATATCTGAGTACAGCAGTATAGTTGGATAGCTTATAATGATCTCATCTGGGTATTCTATGAGATCAATTATTCTAAGAGGTATATGTGGCTATTTATTCTCGAATGAAACTCTTATCGTATGAGAACACTAGCTAAACATACTAACAGACGAAAGCATCGTTGGTTTGTTTGGGTTATGATCAGCATTGCTCTATCTTTCCCTAGTGTTCTATTCCATTGTGTTGATGGAAAAGTCGATGGTAAAATCCGTATGATGCTAATATTCTATTTCTATTGGTTATAGTTCTGTTGAATACACATGAAGATTATATTGCTTCTGTCACAGTTGATTTTAGTGCTTATGAGTGATGTTTTCTTCTGGAATTTCTCTGGGATATCATAGAGATCTTTATCATTCTATATGGGTTGTAATTTTCAGAAATTCTGTATAGTTCCATACCTTGAGATTTCGCTACCTCGATTTTATTATGATTCTATGTGATTATCTGCAAGAGATATTCTTTTAATGGATCATCACATTTATAAAGGTTATGTTTCTGCATTCATTTCTGTTGAAAGTATATTTGATTTTCTTTTGTGCTCAAAATATTTTATTAACACCTAGGATATTATCTATTTATATGGTTGAAATGCCAATTTTATTATGGCATTATGATTCTTATTTAACGGAGGTGGCTTCTGTATAATACAACGCTTCAATGATTAAAAGTTGAGATATCTTTATTATATAATCCTTTTTGGTTTTCTTGAAAGGAAATTGAAATCAGCAAAAGCATAAACGATAGAAGATTAAGTTCAAATCTGTATAATAGTTATCACTTTCAGGCAAATCTTGTTATATGTCAATGAATAAAGACATAATGTTATGTCATATTAGAATTATGCAGTTTTTAAGAAGATCTATGACTAGTATCTTGAAGAAATTGTGATAAATTCTATGTATGAGTTATTTTGACAACAAGAAGAAAGGTTTTCTTTGAAAAGTTATTGTTTGACAGCCAAGACTGTTTGAGTTGTTTAGTTTTATTGGGTCATTTGTTTGAAAGGTTAATTGAGTTATATGTATTTGAGTTTATCCTTCGGTCCGGAAATAAATTTTGCGCGTTCATGGATAAATAGATGGATAGTCTGAATGAAGAATTCATATTTTAGAATACATGATACATAATTATATCTATCGGAACGATTCTATTTGAGAAATATTATTGTAAATTAAAGTTGTTTCGATTGTTGAAGTTTTCATTTGTGCGAAGTTTGATTTGGTTTAATATATGTTAATAAAGTTATAAACAATTGAAAACACTGTTAACTGAAGCATTAGTTTTGGTTCAGCCTGAATTGGGTAAAGAGTTTATGATTTTCAGTCATGCGTCATTGAATGATTTGGAGTGTGTTTTAGTACAAGAATATATAGTGATGGCTTGAACTGTCGAAAGATTTTGAGCCAGTAATTGGTTATCATCCTGGATAAACGATTATAGTCACGGATATTTTGAACAAGAAATCTTTGTGTACTTTACAAGCGATGAATACACGATTGATCTTATTGGATGATGGATAGATATTAGCTGAGTTAAAAGCTAAATTGATGTATATTTTTCGATTTTGTGAAGCTCAGAAATGTATTAATGAATTGCAAGTTAAAAGAGTTCAACATGAATTGACTTCTGATTTAGAGCTTCAGATTGGAACCGATGAATAATTGTTGTTTCAAGATAGAGTTCATGTATCAAGAAATCCAAAGATTATACAACAATTGTTATATCTTGCTCACAGTGGTAATTATCTGTTCATTCGGGGAATACTAATATGTAAAATAATCTGTGACAGTTTTACTGGTGAATGAGTATGAAACGTGATACTTCTGACTTGTATCCAAATGTCTGATTTATTATCAAGTACCTTCAGGATTGTTACAGTTTGTGTTATTATCTGAGTCGAGAGAAATAGAATTTCATTGGATTTAGTAAAAGGAAGATATTATCTGAACTATTGTTGATTGTTGAAGAAGTCTGTACAATTTATCTCAATATGTATAATTTCTCTCTTGATAGACTAGCTAAGTTATACATTTCTAAAATTGTCAGTTTTTACAGAGTGCCAGTCTCCATTATTTCGGATAGAGATCCCCGGTTTATATTGTGATTCTAAAGAAAACTACTGTAAACTTTGGGTAAGAGGTTGCATTGTAACACCGCATTTCATTCTCCAACTGGTGGATAATATGAGAAAGTGATTTAGATTCTCGAAGATACGATTTGTTACTGTATTTTAGAATGTGAAAACAATTAAGAAAGACAATTATTGTTGGTTGAGTTTGAGCATATTAATAGTTATCATATGAGTATAAAGATGGCATTGTATGAAGTATTGTATGATTGCAATTACCGAACTCAGTTGTTATTGGATTGAGCTTTGTGAGAAAAAGATTCACGAGATTGATTTCAACAGAGAAACTGAAGAGAAAGTGAAAGTAATTCGTAATAGTTAGGAAGCAGTTTCAGATTGACAAAAAACATATACAGACTTGATACGTAAAAGCATTGAATTTCAGTTAGTAAATTGAGTGTTTGTGAAAGTATTACTGTGAGAATAGAATTTCTCGAAAAGTTAAGTTTGTGATTCATCGAGCTGTATGAAATTATTGAGAAAATAAAGCCAGTGGCTTATTCAACTTATACTATTGTCAGAACTTGAGAAGATCCATAATATGTTTCTTATATATATGATGCGACGATTCAAATAAGACCCTTTGTATATAATATCTCTTTCAGAAGTTGAAATTCAGCTAGGTATGACTTATAGCGAAGGATAGATCAGAATCTTAGCTCGTGATATTAAAGAGTTGAGAAATTCGAGGCTATGTGAGAAATTGATAAGGTTACAAGAAAACAAATCTCTAATTTATTCTCTAGTAAGATTTTCGGGGACGAAAATCCCTAAGTGGGGAGAGTTGTAACATCCCGTTTTTGGGTCAAATCCGAACAGTGGTTTTGGGACCACAAATCCGAAGTCAAAATATTTATTTTATTATTTTATTAAAGTTTACAGCATGATAGAATTATTGTGTGAAAGTTTCGTAAAGAAATTTTACCGCTTAAATGTTTAATTCAGTAAAAAAAGATTAAATTGCAGAGAGGTAAAAGTGGAGTTCTATTTGCTAAAGGTATTTAATAGCTATGAAATTAAATAGAGGAGGTCCTTATGTTGTAATTAGACCATTATTAAGGTGGGCGGGCATTTATGGACATTATTTATGCATGTTTTAAAGTATTAAAAAAGGGTAATTAGGTAATTGTTAAAATAAATTTAGTAAAATAATTTAAAAAAAACAAAGCCATCATCTTTGTTTTGTCCATCTTGACCGAATATTAAGGAAAGAAAATAGCCATGGAAGCTCTTCAAGTTTCGGCAATTGCATGATTTAATTGTAAGTTCATTTTTGACTCGGTTCTTAAAAATTTCTACGTTTTTAAGATTGTTGCATCTTAATTTAGCTAGCCCGTATCTCTGGTTTCAAAACTGTTAAAGTATTTGAATGTTGCCATTGTTGAATGCATGAGTATTTTGTTAGTTGATGATGGAAAATAAATCATTGTTGTTAGATGTACAAGTTTTGTAAAGTGAATTTTGGTAAAAATGTCAATTTTGGATTAAATTGTGAAATATGAAAATTTAGTGGTTGAATTTTAAAATAAATGAAAAATATGGGCTAATATGAGAATGGGTAATATTCGGCCAGCATGAAATTGTATTAAATTGAATGAATTGTGATTTTATGTGATAAGGACTAAATTGCAAAAATGTGAAATAATAGGGGCAAAAATATAATTTTGCCAAATATTTAAATTGTGCTAAATTGAATGAAATGATGATTCAAAAAGTAAATTTTGATATTATATAGATTGTGATAAACGAGATATAGATCTAGAATAAGGGAAAACAAAGTATCGTATTAGTCGACCTAATACGTCGTTACAACGAACGAGGTAAGTTCATATAATTAGAATCGAACCTTTAAATACTTGTATTTATTTGAAATGTATGTATATAATTGAGTAAGTGATATACTTGGAATACGAATGCCTATTTGATATAGACTGATGGTTACCGATCCCCGTTTGAACCGTATGACTTCATAGGATACAAGTGACATGTCACTAGGGTTACCATTTTGGTCGAGCTCTTGCATTTGTTGTGGACTCACCACAGCTCATATGAGCTTACCGATATATCAACTCATAAGAGCTTACTGTTTTCAGCTCGTCAGAGCTTATTGTTTCAGCTCAATAGAGCTTACTGTCCATCAGCTCAAGTAGAGCTTACTGATCATAGCTCGAAAGAGCGGAAATGATAACGAATTGATAGATTACTGATTATTACATGTAATGTATATCACCCAAGTATCCCTCGATATTCTAATAGGTTCAACGGGTGTATATTCTGTTATTGGTTATGTGAAAAAGTTTCGTGTTATACGGATGAATTACTGTTATTACGGATGAATTACTATTTATACGGATGAATTACTGTTTATATAGATAAATTACAGTTATTACAGATGAATTACTGTTTATATGGATGAGTTGCTGTTATTGAATGAAATATTGATTATATGATTGAGAGTGAGATGTTACAAATGATGTACATGATATATGAATTTGATATGATACAATGTGTTGAGTAATAAATTGAGATAATGGATGATTATATGCATTTATGTGACTAACTTGTTAATAAATGCTTGTGTTTAAGCATTTTATAATTGAATTAGGTACACCTTATTTGTTGACTTGATCATGTCTAAATGGTAAGTTTAATTCTAAATTATACGGGCTTACTAAGCTATAAAGCTTACTCTGTTTCTTTTCCATGTTTTATAGAGCTTCGGTAGCTCGCTCGATTCGGATATAGTCGAAGATACGCATCACACTATCCAGTTACCAATTGGTACCTTTGAACTTACGGATATTTGTAAATATGGCATGTATAGGCTAGTTATAAGGATGATAGTTAAGGTTACTTGAGATATTGATTTTGGGTACATGTTATGGTATGAGTTAAAGTCATGTGATTTGGCTTAATTTTGTATAATATTTTGGTTGTGTATAAGTATTCAAATATGATAAGTTTTGGCAAGTAGTATATGGAATGAAAATGTGCAAATGATGTCTTGTTATGTATTAGCCACATGAAAGGAAAATGCATGATATTATTTAGGTATTTGAATGCTATGTTGAAATGGTATAAAATGTATATGAAATGTTGTGGATTGATTTCCTATTAGGTTATATAATGTTGCAATTTATGTTTGAGTATGCATGTAAAAATAGGGTGGCAAAATGGCTTTGAAAATATCCTATTTTTATCCACATGGGTAGAGACACGAGTGTGTGTCTCAGCCGTGTGCGACACATGGTCTTGTTACATGGCCGTGTGTCCCTTAGTGTTGATATTAAATTGAAGTCAGTATGCTCCACACGGTCTCACACACAGGCGCGTGACTAGTCGTGTGGTACAAATCAATATACCCCCTAAATGGCACACGGCCTAGGACACTGGCGTGTGATTTAGCCGTGTTGCATAAGTCAGTATACTCTTTAGGTTTGGCATGACCTAGCACACGGCCTGGCACACGAGCGTGTGTGGCCACTTCAAAGGGCACACGGGCTAGACACACGGGAATGTTGTCGGCCATGTGACCCAAGTCAGTATGTACCCTTGTTTTCACACTGCCGGTGACACGAGCGTGTGAGACACACGGCCTGCCCACACGGGCATGTGTCCCCTGTTTGAAGCAAAATTTTTCTAAGTTTCCCAAATTTATTCTGAATTATCTGTTTAGTCCCAAATTATTTCCAAAGCATGTTTAAGGCCTCATAGGCTATTGTAAGGGACAAATTGATTTAGATTGATTAATAATTGAATGATTTGATCGAATGTATGATAAAAATACAGTTATAGGTGGTATAAGTCCGGTAATGCTCCGTAACCCTATTCTGGCGTTCAATATGGGTGAAGGGTGTTACAAATGTCCCCGGCTTACCCCAATGATAGCTTGAGCACTTTTGTTTCTTTTTGAACTTAGGTGCTCTATCAGTCTGTTTGAACTTTCTCTTGAATGGTTTAGTAGTTTGTACTTCCTCCGTAACATGCACCTTGGCATTTTCAGAATTTAGATTCTGATCTTGCTTTGGATATTCTTCTTCAATACGAAGATGATTTGCCAAAGCCTCAAGAGATATTTCCTCTTTCTTATGTTTTAGACTTCTTTTAAAGTCTTTCCAAGATGGAGGAAGTTTGTCTATTATGGAGGATACAACAATAATTTCATCCATTTTTATATCATATTGCTTGAATTGATTCAGCATCTTTTCTGTATCACGGAATTGTTCCATAACAGAACAACCATCAACCGACAAGAAATTTCTTACTTGTAGAATCTTCGGTCATGTATCTTGTCTCCAATTTGTCCCATAATTCTTTAGCAGTGACCTCGTTTTGGTCGATGTCGAACAAACCATTAGATAAACCATTCAATATGTGGCCCATGCACATGTAATCAACATTGTCCCATTTTTGTCTTTCTCGGGTTGCAGCAATAGATTCGTTTTCAGTCTCTTCAGGACTTGGAGTATCCAAAACATAAGCAATCTTCAAAGTTGATAATAAGAAGTGCATCTTTTTCTACCATCGTCGAAAATTGCCACCATCAAACCGATCAAGTTTGACAAAATTGGAAGCCAACTCCCTTATTGTTCCACTTTCATGTGTTGTGGTAGTCATCATGAACTATAACCTTAAAATCATTAGTACAAATCTCCGGTGAGGAAAATCTCGAACACACGAACGGAACTCGAACAGAAAATAGGACAAGGCCCCAAAGCGTGTATCAAGCCACTATCTTTAAGGTTATATTCGCCCCCACCTATCTTCGGTGTGCAAACGAGTTCCAAGCAGATTAACCTCGAGGATACAATGAAGCCAATGACTATTTGCGTTTTGCATTGACGAGAATAGCCCACTACACATTGAGCAATGTATGACAAGAAACTCAATTTCTATAAAGGATTTCTGCAGTAATACTTTATAGAATAATCTAATTATATTAGAAAATGAAAGAAGGAAAGAATGAATATTAAAATTTGTTGGTATGATTTCTAAATGAAATCTCATTCCTATTTATTGAAATTTTCATGTCTCTTCATAGAGACTTTCTGAATAATAATATCTTTAAAATAAACACATAATTATTCATTTATAACTATTCAAATAATATTATTTAAATAGTTATAATTCTTTTTCAAAAAATCAAATAATATAATCTTTTGATTAATTACACCCATTCATTTATAGTTCTTGGAACACGATAAATATTTGAAAATGTTCCAACATTTAATTGTATGTATAAATTAAAATATATTATCTTTATTTTTTAAAAATTTGTTACAAAATTTGTAAATGTAATATAAATGTTTAATTTTTAGAATATTTATAGTTTGTATTACTATTCATATAATCAAATAATTATGTTATATTATTTAAAAATTTTAAAGGAAAAACAAAAGTTGATTATTTAAAAATATTATATAAAAGTAAATTGTTAATTTAAAATTAATAAACTTTGATAGCAAATTTTTTAAATGAGCATTAAAAAGTTATTAATGTTGTTCATTTATAGACTATAATAATCTAACTCTACTCAATAAATAAATAAATAATATTTTAAATAAATTTCTAAAAAATATAAAACTCCAAATTGACTAATAATTTAGAAATACCCAAATGCTATCTAAAAAAATGGTTGAAGTTAGTCGATGTTTTAGACTTTCTTAAGTTGGTATCACTTAATTCTAGCTTCTTAAAGGCTTTGCCTTTATATCCACCTCATGGCTTACGTTTAAAGCTCAATGCTTCATGGGAATTTGTTCTAGTCATATACACATCAGCATTAAGCTTAAATAACGCAATGCGATCTTCTTTCAAATGTATATGGCATGAAGCATCATCGGGTGTCCCCATGCTTTCATTGTAGGTAAGTTACACTTCATATGTCCCTACTTGAGGTAAAATCAAATAATTGAAGTATATTCTAATCTTTTATCTTTTTTGACATTTGCCTTACATCTTGCCTCATATTATGGTTTGACCCTCGTAAATTTCATACTTGATTATGATATTCTTAGATTTAGTGACTTATGTTTTACTAAATTTCATCGTAATGCAAGCAGCGAAATTTTTTTTTCCAAGTTTCATAGGCCTCAGAATTCCTACTATGCTTGGTTGCATTTAGGGATGAGCAAAATTCGATTCGATTCGACTTGAAAAAAATTCGAATTTCGAATTATTCTAATCGAGTTAATCAAGTCAACTCGAATTTTTTTCATTTTTTTTATTTTCCCTCCCTTTTACCCCAAAAATCAAATCCCCCAAAAAAATTTATACCCCTTACCTCCAAACATTTTTACTTTCCCTCACCCTTTTACTCCAAAATCAAAAACCCCCAAAGATCTTTTATTTCTCCCCCTTTACCTTCAAAAATCAAAATCCTCTTATTCTTTTTTAATCAATTGCTTTTATTTTTTCACTTCAATTTTTCTTTGTATGATCATTTTTAAAATTTTAAAGAAAATATTTTTTAAAAAATACATAAAAATAAAAAACACCAAAATCATTTTTTAATTTAACTTGAACAAATATATTCGATTCGATTCGAATCGAATTTCATCTCACTCGACTCGATTCGAGAAAATTTCAAAAAATGATAAAATAGGGTTCACCAACTCGATTAACTCGAAAGTTTTTCATTCGATTTGATTGAACACTCACTCCTAGTTGTATTCCCATTTTTATGTTTGTAACATCCTGGAAAGGGCCTATGCATTTTCGGTTTAATTGTATGAAATAACAAGTCTTAAGCGTTATGAATAAATTTTTGATATTTTTGGAAACTCAGAAATGTATGAAAATGCATGGAAATGAAAATGAACATTTTTGGAAACCTGAACATTTTTGGAAACCTGGAAATACATTAGGACATGAACATTTTAGGAAACCCAGAAATGTAAGGAAATGGTTAAAAAATGGAAAGTACACATTTTTGGAAACTAAGAAATGAAAATGGAAATGATCCAAAAATGGAAAGTATACATTTTAGGAAACTTGGAAATGTAAGAAAATGGCAAGTAAATAGAAATGACTAGAAAATTTTAGGAAACTTAGAAATGATGCAGAAATGTCAAATTTTAAAGTTTAAAATAGGAAATAAGGGCAAGATGGCCTTAAAAGAAAAAGTTGGTAAAATTTGACACACAAACGGGCTAGGAAAAGTGGCCTGAAGATGGCACTTAGGGCCTATGGAAATGGCGCCATGTGCAGGAGGCATGGGCCTGAGTTCGAGTCACAAGGGAAGCAAATAAATGAAGTTTAATTTTTGCTTCCCAGGCTTAAGGGTGGACGGCACATGCTTTTAGAAATAAAGGTGTTCTATTCTCATTAATATGTGAATATTAAGAGATAAATAAAGGATTTTCTTTAATTGGATTATTTGAGGAGATACTTGATGGATTAAATGCTTTTATTTTTAAATAAAAGAGATAATATTATCACTATGTGGAGTGGTGGCCAAGTAAGGGACTCATTGGCTGATAACTTTGTCTATAAAAGGAAGGAAGGAGGGCTACTCCTCAGTTTGCTTCTTTTTCTGCTCTGCTGAAAATTCCCTAGCTCTCCCCCTCTCTGTCGAATTTTTCCTTAAGTAAAATCCATCTTCTCTTCTTCTATTTTCTTCTCTGTTTCTACTATCAAAGCCGAATCTTTGTCGATTCCAAGTAAAGGAGCAATCAACTACAACATCAAAAGGGTAAGATCTGTGGTCAATCAATTTCTATTCCTTTTCTTTTTATCAAAATCAGGGTACTAATCTTATTGTTGTGAATGGCCGAATATACAAGGGGTTTATCAGATTTCGACAAACATACAAGAAAAGGAATATTTTCGGGAACTCAAGGATTCAAGGTAAGAAGTTATATTCGGCCTAAGTTATCTCGTTAATAATTAGATCTATTCGTGTTAATCAAAGATTTATCAAATCGAGTGGATCTAGTGGGTAGCCAGAAATTGGGGAGGAATACCACAACTTTGGGATTTGATTTGGCAAACAAGGTAAGTGTTAGTAATTCTATTCCTAGTAGGATTTGGTTTTAAAATCAAAAGGGTATTAATATGTTTATATATGATGGGCCAAATATAGGAGTTAACAGATCTAAAGTCCGAATCGTGATCGATTCACTTCGGGAATTCAAGGAATCCATTAGCGAATAAGGTGTGTACCCACACTAACTCCCAATATATTACGGCAACTATTTTATATGTATACATATGAATGTGCATGCGAATAAGAATGTGGCTAAGTGCCACAAATGAGGTAAAAGTACTGTGCAGTGCGTTTCCTACTTACGATAGGATTACAAATACGATATATATATATTTGAATATGTAATATGAATGAGAAATAAGATATGCATGATATAAATACTTGGGGCACATGGGATATATGTGAAAGGGGAAGAATAGGTGTTGACTTCGGTCTCACCAACGAAATATGGTGGCTACGGTCCCATTAAGTGAACATGGTAACCGGTTACATTATCGAACATAGTGTCTAATGACACAACGTATATGGACGATGAGCACGCACGTCATTGCGGGGCGCCTTCGATGGTGTGTAGCGGAAGGAGGGTTGACTTAGTAGTCTCCACGGTGTGTATGCGGCAGAATACGGGTGGTGTGTAGCGGATGGATAATTAGGCTTGGGTTTGGGTTGCATCATTTTGATATGTATATGTTCGATATGAATATGTATGCTGAAATATTGTTTGTTAGTTTGTGTACACATTGAGTCAGTTGACTCACCCCTTTGAGGACTATTTTTCGTGTGATGAGCGGTAATGGGCCAAGGGTCGGCGGGAGAGCTAAAGGTGGCCATGCATAGCAAAGAAAATATTTACTGAATTGGACCTTTATTTTTATAAAGTTCTTTAAGTTTTAAGTTTGGAAATTATTGATGTAATAAGGCCTAAAAAGCCATAGTTTTATTTTCGTTACTATTATTCACTTGCAATTATTATGCTTCGAAACACTTTACATTTGTGATATTAAAATTTTATGTCTTTACATTTAAACCCTAAATTATTTTGTCACCCTAATTAGATGATTTCTAAATTAAATAAATGGGTTTTTAACCTAAGCCCAATCCAAAATGAACAGTTTTCTAAAAATATACCAATATTCTCTAAGTAATAAAGGACTTCAAAAACCGATTTTCTTAAGGAGCATACAGATCCGGTTGAGGCTCGTCAGGTCAAAAGGGTGTTTGATTTTAGTATCCGAGCCCGATTTTAAACTCTCGGCCTGTGGGCTAAGGCCCAAAATGTTTTCAAAGCGAGCCAAATGATTTTCTTTGAAATAAAGCAGGTGTTCGGGCATGGCACCTAAGTCTCCGACCCGCAGTCCACCAGGTAAGTACTCTAACTTTATGTGTGATTCTGTGATTTATGAACTGTATAAGGGTAGGAAAGGCATGGAACATAGAATAGAATGATAGGAACATGAACCACAGGGCTAGATTACTCAAACACAAAACCACATAAGATTTAATGCACTAAACAAACCTATGGCTAAGTCACTGAGATAGGGTGTGGTAACCCCTGTATGCATGTCTAGGATTGGATCCGGAAGAGCCTGGTATTTAAGTAGTCCTAGTGACTCACCTCCTCTTCGCAGGAATCCTACCAGTGCGTAGCCAGTTCTGCCTCACCCTAACTCGAGAAGGCTCGGTGGTGTGGCAACCTCTGTGCGCATGTCTAGGAATGGTTTCGATAGGAGCTTGGTATTTAAGCAGTCCGTGTGACTCACCTCCTCTTCACTTGAATCCTGCCTGGTGCGTAGCTTTGGTTCACCCTGACCAAAGAGGGCTCGGTCATAGGCTAAACATAATGACTAAAACTCGAAAGGGAACTAGCCATGTTTTGAAAAAAAAAGAAAGAACAAAACAACAAAACCCTAGTTTTAAAACTTTTAAAATCACTCTTTTAATTGGTGAAAACTATCTTTACAAGATCTTCCGAAAAAAAAAAATTCTGATTTTCAAAAATTACAAAAATACCCCTAGTGGTAAAATTACCAAAATGCCCTTGATTCACAAATTGTCAAACTTCTCAACGATTTTGCCAAAACTTCATTATTTTATAAACATTCAAAAACCCTAATTTGTAAAATATCAAATACCTTGATTTTGGAAAATTACAAAATTGCCCCTAACTTACAAAATTACCAAAATGACCCTGATTCCCAAAATTTTTGCAACATCTACATTTTGGAAGGAACAATTCTCAAAAAGAACCTACAACGTTTTACAACTTTTGAAATATCCCTGATTTACTAAATTTTACAAATTTACCATGATTTGTGAAAATTTACCAAAATACCCCTGAGGTCAAAAATTATCGAAATACCCCCGAATTTTGAAATTTCTCCAAATTACCCCGAGACTTTGAATTCTCAAAATACTTTTCGACAAAAACACCAAGGAACGTTTTCCTTTTGAAGAATTACGAAAATGCCCCTGTAGGACAAAATTACGAAAATACCCCTAGGTAGTGGAAAACAACAACGAAAACTATAACGTTTCTCTGAACGAACGAAAGTTCATACTTGTTTGATGGATGAATGAATGAATGCAAGACTGCTGTGTGCATGTATGAATACGAAAGAACCACTCTTAAATTCTTTTTCATAAAACATCTTCATGGGTAATAAGTGAAACAAGAATACTAATTCATAAAACTTTTAATCGAGAACTCGATAGAGCGGATAGTGTGTAGTAAGCCCATTAGGCCAAACCGTAGTGGTAGATAAGATCTTTCGGAATGTACCCCTCAGAGATTCGGGAGTGAACTTTCTGGTGATTTAATAGAGTTACCTTTCGGAGAGTTTGAACTTATACTCGGAATGGATTGGCTAGTAGAAACCGAAGCCGTGTTGGATTGTGCGGCTAAGCGGATGGAACTAAGAACCCCAGAAGGATAAAGTGGTAGCAATGATCGGAGAAATGAGGAACTACTTGTCTAACGTGGTTTCGGCGCTGAAGGCCGAGAAGATGGTTAAGAAGGGGTGTAAGGCGTTCTTAGCCTTCGTAAGTGCGTTGGGAGGAAAAGATGAAGGTGTTCACAGAGTTAGGACGGTAAGGGACTTTGTAGATGTGTTTCCGGAGGAATTACCAAGAATACCCCCTAGATAGGGAGGTGGAATTTGGAATAGACTTGCTACTCCCCTAGATAGGGAGGTGGAATTTGGAATAGACTTGCTACTGGGAACAGCTCCGGTGTCAATCGCTCCATACAGAATGGCGCCGAAGGAGTCGGTGGAGCTCAAGGCTCAAATTCAAGAGTTGTTGGATCATGGGTTCATCCGACCCAGTGTGTCTCCATGGGGAGCACCGGTCCTATTTGTGAAGAAGAAGGATAGAACTATGCGTATGTGCATAGATTATCGTCAGTTGAACAAACTGACCATCAAGAACAAGTATCCTTTGCCAAGGATGAGCGACTTGTTCGATCGGTGAAAAAAAGCATTTGTGTTCTCAAAGATCGACTTAAGGTCGGGATATCACCAGTTGAAGGTGAAGGAGGCTGATATTCATAAGACCGCATTTAGGATAAGATACGGTCATTTTGAATTTGTGGTGATGCCATTTGGATTGACGAACGCTCCAGCCGCGTTCATGGACATGATGAATCGAGTTTTCCAACCCTATTTGGATAGGTTCATCGTAGTGTTCATCGACGATATTTTGGTGTATTCTAAGACGGAAGAGGAGCATGATGAGCACCTCCGAGTTGTGTTGGAAGTGTTAAGGGAGAAGAAGCTCTATGCCAAATTCAGCAAGTGTGAATTTTGGCTTAAGGAAGTGGCATTCCTAGGACATGTGGTATCCGCAGAAGGAATAAGAGTGGATCCTAGGAAGATCGAAGCAGTGTTGGATTGGAAACCACCTAGGTCTGTGGCTGAAATTCGAAGTTTCTTAGGATTGGCGGGCTATTACAGAAGGTTCGTGGAAGGATTCTCGTCAATAGCCGCGCCTTTGACAAAGTTGCTAAGGAAGGAAGTACCCTTTGTGTAGACGGATAAGCAACAGGAAAGCTTTGAAAAGCTTAAAAAGGTGTTGACGGAAGCTCGGTGTTAATTCGTAGGAGGCGAGCAAGGACTTTGTGGTGTATTGTGATGCTTCGCATACACGGGGTTAGGTTGTGTGCTAATGCAAGATGAAAAAGTGGTCGCGTATGCGTCTCGGCAACTAAGGCCTCATGAGGTTAACTATCCAACCCATGACTTGGAACTAGCAGCAGTGGTTTTTTCCCTCAAGGTTTGGAAGCACTACCTCTATGGAGAAAGGTCAGTGATTTACACAGACCACAAGAGCCTTAAGTACTTGTTGACTCAGAAGGAGTTGAACTTGAGGCAACGAAGGTGGCTGGAGCTGTTGAAAGATTATGATTGTTCGATAGAATATCATCCGGGCAAGGCGAATATGGTAGCTGATGCCCTAAGTAGGAAGGTTGTGTCGGATTTAAGGGCTTTGTTCGCTCACCTAAGTCTGTATGATGATGGAAGCCTGTTGGCAGAGATGCAAGTCAAGCCCACGTGGCTGAAGGAGGTGAAGGAGGGACAGTTGGCTGATAAGGATCTAAGTGCTAAGTTACAGCAAGTCCAGAGTGGAGAATTGAATGATTATGGCGTTAATGAAAAAGGAGTATTGTGCTACAAGGGAAAGGTCTGTATGCCGAAGGATAAGGAGTTGAGACAAAGGATTCTTCGGGAAGCGCATGGTAGCCCTTATGCTATGCATCCCGGAGGCACTAAGCTGTATAGGGACCTAAGGGAACAATTTTGGTGGTCTGATCTTAAGCGGGAAGTGACTGAATTCGTGGAGCGTGTGCGGCGTGGTCGACAAGTTAAGGCTGAACACCAAGTCCCATCGGGATTACTTCAACCAATTGAGATTCCCCAATGGAAGTGGGAAAGAATTACCATGGACTTCATTAGTGGGCTTCCCCTTACGCCTACTAAAAAGGACTCAATATGGGTGATAGTGGACCGTTTGACCAAGTCCGCGCACTTTATCCCAGTAAGAATGGATTATTCTCTTCAGAAGTTAGCCAAGTTATACGTGGCGGAGATCGTGAGGCTACACGGAGTACCGATGTCGATTATCTCCGATAGAGACCCAAGGTTTACGTCTCGATTTTGGAAGACACTTCATCAAGCGTTAGGCACTAAGTTGGACTTCACGACGGCTTTTCATCCACAATCAGATGGGCAGTCTGAACGGGTTATACAAGTGTTGGAAGATATGCTGAGAGGCTGTGGGATGGATTTCCGAGGAAGTTGGGAAGATTATTTGCCTTTAGCTGAGTTCGCCTATAACAACAGCTATCAGGCAAGCATTCGAATGGCACCATACGAAGCATTGTATGGTTGGAAGTGCAGAACTCCTACTTGTTGGACTGAGTTAGGAGAATGTCGTGTTTTAGGACCAGAGTTAGTGGCAGAAACTGAAGAGAAGGTTGAGATAATCCGGGCAAGGTTGAAGGAAGCCTCTGATAGGCAAAAGTCGTACGCAGACCTTAAGCGGAAGGAAATTGAGTTTAAAGTGGGAGACCAAGTATTTCTAAAAGTCTCACCTTAGAAGAAGGTTATGAGGTTCGGTCGCAAAGGGAAGTTAAGCCCAAGGTTTATAGGGCCCTATCGAGTACTGAAGCGAGTTGGGTCAGTGGCATACCAATTGGAGTTGCCACCAGAGTTGCATCAAATGCACGACGTATTTCATGTATCCATGCTACGTCGCTATCGATCGGATCAATCCCATGTGGTACCTGTTGAAGAGGTGGAGCTAAGGCCGGACTTATCCTACGAGGAAGAACCGATTCGGATCTTGGGCGTGATGTGAAAGTCCTTGAAGGAGAGCAGTACCTCTAGTCAAGGTGTTATGGCGCAACCATGGATCGGAAGAAGCCGTGGGAGTCGGAAGAGACAATGCGACAAAGCAATACCCTCGATTGTTTAGTTAGGAAATTTCGAGGATGAAATTTTGTTTAAGGGGTAGAATCGTAACATCATCCGGAAAGGCCTATGCATTTTCGGTTTAATTGTATGAAATGAAAAGTCTTAAGCGTTATGAATAAATTTTTGATATTTTGGAAACTCGAAATGTATGAAAATGCATGGAAATGAAAATGAACATTTTTGGAAAACTGAACATTTTTGGAAACACGGAAATACATTAGGACATGAACATTTTAGGAAACCAGAAATGTAAGGAAATGGTTCAAAAATGGAAAGTACACATTTTTGGAAACTAAGAAATGAAAATGGAAATGATCCAAAATGGAAAGTATACATTTTAGGAAACTTGGAAATGTAAGAAAATGGCAAATAAACAGAGCCGATCGAAAATTTTAGGAAACTTAGAAATGATGCGAAATGTCAAATTTTAAAGTTTAAAATAGGAAATAAGGGCAAGATGGCCTTAAAAGAAAAAGTTGGTAAAATTTGACACACAAGCGGGCTAGGAAAAGTGGTTCGAAGATGGCACTTAGGGCCTATGGAAATGGCGCCATGTGCGAGAGGCATGGGCACGAGTTCGAGTCACAAGGGAAGCAAATAAATGAAGTTTAATTTTTGCTTCCCAGGCTTAAGGGTGGACGGCACATGCTTCTAGAAATAAAGGTGTTCTATTCTCATTAATATGTGAATATTAAGAGATAAATAAAGGATTTTCTTTAATTGGATTATTTGAGGAGATAATTGATGGATTAAATGCTTTTATTTTTAAATAAAAGAGATAATATTATCACATATGTGAGTGGTGGCCAAGTAAGGGACTCCTTGGCTGATAACTTTGTCTATAAAAGGAAGGAAGGAGGGCTACTCCTCAGTTTGCTTCTTTTTTACGCTCTGTAGAAAATTCCCTAGCTCTCCCCCTCTCTGTCGAATTTTTTCTTAAGTAAAATCCATCTTCTCTTCTTCTATTTTCTTCTCCTTTTCTACTATCAAAGCCGAATCTTTGTCGATTCTATGTAAAGGAACAATCAACTACAACATCAAAAGGGTAAGATCTGTGGTCAATCAATTTCTATTCCTTTTCTTTTTATCAAAATCAGGGTACTAATCTTATTGTTGTGAATGGCCGAATATACAAGGGGTTTATCAAATTTCGACAAACATACAAGAAAAGGAATATTTTCGGGAACTCAAGGATTCAAGGTAAAAAGTTATATTCGGCCTAAGTTATCTCGTTAATAATTAGATCTATTCGTGTTAATCAAAGATTTATCAAATCAGTGGATCTAGTGGGTAGCCGAAATTCAGGGAGGAATACCACAACTTTGGGATTTGATTTGGCAAACAAGGTAAGTGTTAGTAATTCTATTCCTAGTAGGATTTGGTTTTAAAATCAATAGGGTATTAATATGTTTATATATGATGGGCCAAATATAGGAGTTAACAGATCTAAAGTCTGAATCTGTGATCGATTCACTTCGGGAATTCAAGGAATCCATTAAGCAAATAAGGTGTGCACACACACTAACTCCCAATATATTACGGCAACTATTTTATATGTATATATATGAATGTGCATGCGAATAAGAATGTGGCTAAGTGCCACAAATGAGGTAAAAGTACCCAGGTACGTTTCCTACTTCCGATAGGATTACAAATACGATATATATATATTTGAATATGTAATATGAATGAGAAATAAGATATGCATGATATAAATACTTGGGGCACATGGGATATATGTGAAAGGGGAAGAATAGGTGTTGACTTCGGTCTCACCAACGAAATATGGTGGCTACGGTCCCATTAAGTGAACATGGTAACCGATTACATTATTCGAACATAGTGTCTAATGACACAACGTATATGGGCGATGAGCACGTCATTGCGCAAATGCGCGCCGATGGTGTGTAGCGGAAGGAGGGTTGACTTAGTAGTCCCCACGATGTGTGTCGGCGAGTGCGGGTGGTGTGTAGCGGATGGATAATTAGGCTAGGGTTTGGGTTGCATCATTTTGATATGTATATGTTCTGATATGAATATGTATGCCTGAAATATTATTTGTTAGTTTGTGTATATATTGAGTCCGTTGACTCACCCCTTTGAGGGACTATTTTTCAGGTGATGAGCGAGTAATGGACCAGTCAAATTTGGAGCTAAAGATGGCCATGCGTAGCAAAGAAAATATTCTGAATTGGACCTTTATTTTTATAAAGTTCTTTAAGTTTTAAGTTTGGAAATTATTGATGTAATAAGGCCTAAAAAGCCATAGTTTTATTTTCGTTACTATTATTCACTTGCAATTATTATGCTTCGAAACACTTTACATTTGTGATATTAAAATTTTATGTCTATACATTTAAACCCTAAATTATTTTGTCACCCTAATTAGATGATTTCTAAATTAAGTAAATGGGTTTTTAACCTAAGCCCAATCCAAAATGAACAGTTTTCTAAAAATACACCAATATTCTCTAAGTAATAAAGGACTTCAAAAACCGATTTTCTTAAGGAGCATACCAGATCCGGTTTAGGCTCGTGGGCCAGGTGTGGGGTGTTTCAATGTTCTTTTAGAACATTGTTTTTGTCACGTCCCAAAATATAGGGGTTAATTGAAATAAATAACCAATTAATTGAATAGGCTTGATGGTTAAGTAGTTAGTGCACTCCTTAAAATCCTAAGTTCAAGCCACTTTTCTCCTATTTCTTTTTATTTATTTTTTAGCAAACTATGATAAAAACCATACTAAAATAAATTCTATTTGGAGTAAAAACTAAACAAGAAATAGGCTTAAGCCTAACTGTTGACACGCCACTCCTCACCCTTGCACACTCGAGTTTGAGCCACACCATCCCCAAAATATATTTTATTTTCGACAAGAAGGGTAACTTATAGTTTAGCCACTTTTCCTAATTACAATTGAATTATAGTTTTTTTTTTCCAAACTAAACTGTATTTCTTGCTTTCTTTTTCCCTATTTCTTCTCCCTGTTCTTTTTTATCTTCTTCTTCTTTGTAAAATATTTTCTCCCCATTGCTGAAATAATTTTTGCTTCCCGAATCAAAATCAATTCCTGTTCGAATTATTTTTCTATCTGTCGTTGATTTCTCCATTGAAAGCATACGTTTCTTTTGATCCAAGATCGGTAAGTATGCCTCGTTTCAATGATCAAATCATGTAATTCCCGTAGTAGTAATGAACAACGTAAATATTTTTTCGATCAAATAATCTTTTGCAAATTCTTGCTCAAATCTTGAGTAAATCTTGTCAATCTTGAAATTAATAATTAATCAATGTATTAATTTCGTTTAAAGAACCTGATTTAGGTGCATCAGACTAGAATTGATCGCGAGGAACGACAGTCGGGCTCCCAATGAAAGGTGTGTGTTCTTTTGTAAGCGAATCGGGGCAAACCGTGTCTAGGAATAAGACCACACGGTCTCCCACATAAATGTGTGGACTATACAGCCTCTCACATGACCATGTGCCACTAAAATACTAGGCTAGTTTGAATCTCACATGGCCAAGAACCTTGCACATGGCTGTGTCTCCATTGTAGCTTGATTTTGTAATTTCCACATCGCCAAAGTCTATTACACAGTCATGGATTGTGTAACTCCTTCACACGACTTATAGCAACACATATGGCCTGGCCACATGGTCATGTGCCCCCTGTTTTACAGTTTTGCCCAAAATTTTGTGAATTATTTAGTTTCGTCCCTGAATAGTGCCTAAACTATTTTTAGTGTTTTATCTCATTCAATTGAGTCTTTGATATTATGAATAATGTTGGAATCCATGATTTGATAGCATAAATTGTTAATGCATATGCACGATATGTGATTGGTACATGTTCACTGTCATTGGATTATTGATATATTACGTTGTTACTCGCACCACTGTGTTTCTGATTGTGTGATCAGCATGGCTACTTTTACTGATAAACTAAATACATGTCATACATGTTTACTATTACTGTTAATCTGAATACATGCCAAGCATGCATATTGTTTCTGTATTGTACTATTACTAGCATGTCATATTGCATTGTATGGGGTAGGACGATTGAAAGGAGAAAGTGTTGGTAGTTTATCTACAAACAGTGATGATTTATCCACAAACTTACTAGTAGCTTTAATATACAAACTTGTGGTGCATTCACAACCTACTGACAATGTATTAATCTGAAAAGACTGATGATTTATCCACAAATTTACTGGAAGCTTTTATCTGCAAACCTTTTGCGTATTCACAACCTACTAGCAACTTATTAACTTGCAACACTGGTGGTTCATCCACAAACTAGAGTGTCTAGGTTAAAAGAGTTCTGGGGAACTTTTACTGTGGAGTGTAGTGGCAGGGTAGAACCTTTTGTTTTTAGTTAAACTGAAATTGCTTTTCATCATCACGCATAAGCATGCTCGAATGAACTGTCAATTTCTACTATACTATATGATTGTTACTGTATTGAAAGATGTTATTATGTATTCTTGGTTTATTTTTCTGCACTGATTTTCTTGTGATGGAACTCACATTGAGCTATATAGCTCACTCCCCTTTTGTTTCCATCTCTACAAATAACTCACCAGGTTAGGATGTAGACACAACATCCGAAAGGTCTCGACTCGATTTTGATTTATTAAAATACTTTAGGTTTATTATTTGAAATTTTTATTATTCAGATACTGTAAAGCTTTATTTTTTAAATGTGGCATGAGACTTAGGATTTGGGTTTTCTTTTGTTATAGCATGCATGATATTTAATCTTTTTTTTTAAAATGTTGAAACATGGGTTTTATTTAATTATGCATGAAAGATAGGTTTTTATTAAAAATATAATAAAATATCACTTTTCTGTTGCTAAATTGTAAATAAATTTTGAATAATAAATTAGGAGTTAGCTAAGCTTTCAAATGAAATCACTGTTACCAGAAAAATGTTAAAATTAATTGATTTTTATTAACTCATGAGATTTTCTAAAAATCAACTAAGTTTTCTTCTGAAATAATCAAATGTTTTAATATGACAACTTTTTTAAATAAAAAAACTCTAATAGCTTACTAGCCCATTTCAGTGGCTAATGTAATAATCCAAATTTGGGCCTAACGTCTAGGCTAAGTTAGAGAGGTTACATTTGGTGGTTTTAGAGCCCAGGTTTTCTAAACTCGAACTATGGAAATTTGAGTGAGTCTACATGCATGCATTGAAAAGGGTATTTTGGGAAAATTGCCACAAGTTTTTGAGAAATTGATTTTCTACAGGAAATTGAATTCGAAACCTCGATGTCAGTGCTACTTTAGTTACTGTTACTTTAGATGAACTATAAAACTTAGATTGTGAACACTTTGGAGAAATAGCTAATGTTTGAAATTTTATTTGAATACTTTAGATATACTTAGGATCTAAATTTTCAAGAAATACGTTATGAACACTCAAGGTAGATGTGGTAGGGGTAGGCCACGTAGGGTTGCGCCCATTGAGGCACCTATTGTTCAAGGAGAAAATCTGATTCCTGAGGAAGGCTACATTGAGAATTTTACCGCCAAAGTTGGTAAAGGCTATGAAAATGGAGACGATGCAGTGTCACAAGAGATGCTTAGAGTGTTACAAAGGGTTGCTGGAGCCTAAATTAGATCGGGAAGTTGTAGGTCTATTACGGGGAGGCTCCAAACGAATGGGGTGGAAACATTTAAAGGCATTGCTGGAATGACTCTTACCCTGACAGAACACTAGATGGAGTCAACAGAAAGCTTTTTGGAGGATCTAAACTGTACTTCAAAGCAAAATTTGAAGGGCACTGTGTCCTTGCAAAGGGAAGAGGCCTATTATTGGTGGCAGATTATTGTAAAGGTCATGTATGTTGAACGTATAAAATAGGAATAGTTCCAAGAGGCCTTTCAAAACAAATATATGGGCACTAAGTATGTGGAGGCCCAAAACCTCAAGTTTATCGAGACAAAGCAAGTAGATAAGTCGGTGTCGGAATACGAGGCTAAAGATTTTAGGTTCAATAGCTATGCTTAAGGAATGGTCGCCATAAAACAGGACACATGCTTGAGGTTCAATTATGAGTTGTGTTTTGACTTCAAAATACAGGTTGCTCCACACCTAGTATGAATGTTTGAGTCACTAAAGGAGATAGCCAATATCGTGGAGGAAATTAAACAAGTGGAACGTGGACAATGGGAAAATAATAAGGTCCTGGTTAAAATAGATTTAGGTTCCACTAGGTCAAATACTCATCCCATAAAAGAAGCCAAACAGAGTAGACCATAGCGAAGGGTTGTTGTGACTAATTTTGGGGGTAGGACTCCCAACTATTCATACTGTAATAAGTGCCATGTGGGCAAATGTTGAAAACAGTTGGGTGTTTGCTTGAGGTGTTAGTCGACATAACATATAGTGAAAATTTTTCTTTGTCGATGCGAGCACGAAAAAACTTCGGCCCAAAATCTAACCCAAAATTAGAGAATGGGTTTGTTAACTCCGAGGGACCGAGGTCAAAATAGGGCCACAAAAACTGTAGCAACTGGCACAAATTGAACTACGGCTAGACAAACTACCTTTGTTTATGTCGTTAAAGGACGTGAGGATAGAGACGCGTCTAATGTTATCACAGGTATTTTCACCATCCATTTAGTTCTATACTTTGCGCTAATCAAATTAAGATCCACCCATTCGTATGTTGCATGTAATATGTCCAATAAATTGGGTGTTAGAGTAGAGGAAACCACTACTGATGTTACTATAGTAAGCCCTTTAGAAAAATTAGTTAATGTAAATAGGGTCTATATGAGATGTCCATTGGAGGTTCAAGGGGTAGTGTTTCCAGTAGATCTTATATAGTTACATTTTAGGGAGTTTGAATTAATTCTCGGTATGGTTTGGCTAGCAAAACACCTAGTTAGCCTAGATTGTGCCTCTAATAGGGTACCTTGAAAACGACTGAGGGTAGTGAAATTGTTATGGTTGAGGAGCGACAAAACTATTTATCTAATGTAATTTTTGCTATGGTCATTGAGAAATTAGTTTGGAAAGGGTGCGAGGCTTACCTAACCTATGTAATGGATGAGAATGCCAATAGTTCTACTTTAGATAACATCCGAACCATTAGAGAATTCCTAGACGTGTTTACTAAAGAGTTATAAGGGTTACTTTCAGATTATGAGGTATAATTTGGAATCAAACTGTTGCTAGGAACTGCTTCGATGCCCATTGCTCCCTATCGCATGGCACCTAAAAAGCTACAATAGTTAAAAATCCAACTTCAAAAGCTTTTGGATAATGGGTTTATTAGATCTAGTACTTCTTTGTGAGGAGCTCCAGTCTTGTTTGTGAAAAAGAAAAATGGCTCTTTAAGACTTTGCATAGATGATCGACAGTTGAATAAACTAACCATTAAGAATAAATACCCACTGCCTAGGATAGACGACCTATTTTATCAATTTCAAGGTGAGGTTTTTCTAAGATAGATTTAAGGTCAAGGTACTATCAACTAAAGGTATAGGAGGCGGATGTGCCCAAAACTGTATTTAGAACCTAATATGGCCACTATGAATTCCATGTAATGCCTTTTAGTTTTATCGATGCTATTTTCGTCTTCATGGACTTAATAAACCGAGTGTTTCAACCCTTCCTCGATCAATTCGTCATTATATTCATCAACGACATCTTAGTCTATTCAAGAACTGAAACCGAACGCGATGGATACCTTATAAAGGTTCTACAAATCCTCTGAGAAAAGAAATTGTATGTCAAACTAAGTAAGTGCAAAGTGCAAATTTTGGCTTAAGGAAGTTATGTTTCTAGGTCAGGTGGTATCTGCAAAGGGTATCTGAGTGGACCCGAAGAAGATAGAAACCATATTAGAATGGAAACAACCCAAAAATGTTTCTGAAATCCAAGTTTCCTTGGTCTAGCTGGGTACTATAGTAGATTTTTTGAAGGGTTCTCTTTAATAGCCGCTCACCTAACCAAGTTATTGAGGAAGGATGTTCCATTTAAGTGGATGGTTGAGCAACAAACTAGCTTTGAAGGCTTTTGTTAACCCAAGCTCCCATGTTAATTTAGCCCAGATTACTAAAAGAGTATATGGTGTACAACGATGTGTCTTACACTAGCCTTGGATGTGTGTCAATGTAAGGCGGAAAAGTAGTTGCCTATGAGTTGAAGCAGTTGAAACAACATGAGTGTAACTACCCAAATCATGACGTAGAGTTGGCAGCAGTGGTATTCACACTGAAAATTTGGATGTACTACTTGTATGGTGAAAAGTGCTAAATCTGTACCAGTCATAAGAGTCTCAAGTACCTTATTCACTTGGAAAGAATTGAACTTGAGGCAATAGGGATGCAACCAGCTAGGAAAGGGACCAATTGGACATATGTAGTTGAGGCTCAAATGATTTATAATTAAGTTCTGAATTTTTGCTTATTGATTATAAACTCATTTAGTCACGAAGTCATTCCACTATAGTATCATGAATGAGCTCTCCCCAACAAAATACCATTATGAAAGCTACTACTCAGTGCTCGTCTACTGACCTTGTCATAAGTTTGTTACCCTCATAGGATATCATTGACCTCTTTGGGATAATATCCATTCTCCCAATATGATCCTATGTTATATAATGGTAACCATTACATCTTATTTCGTGAAAACCCATCACTACCAAATAGTGATCAAGTCATCCATCATAAAAACAGATGACTGTGTATTTGAATAAAAATGAATGGAATGAATAGGAAAAGACAAAATGAGAAACATTCAGGAATGATTATGGTTTTCTCTGAAATAGAGAAATGGAATCATTTGGAAGTGAATGTAGGTTTCCAAAATTGGAAATGAAAATGATCCATTTGCAATCCTATATGAATTAGTTAAGAAATGATTGGAACAATGAGTTTATGCTTTTGGACTATTTTGAACCTAGAAAATGAAAATAAACTATTCAGTCATAGTGAACATGTTTAGTTGTGAAATATTGAAATATTTTCTCGAAATTTTACCATAGGCAAAATCGTTAAAATTTTATTGGAGGTAAAATAGGAATGAGAAATTTTTTTATATATAAATATTAAAGTTTATTTTGGGAAATAGTAAAACTGTATCAAGTTGGATCACATTACAAAGTACTAGGTCAAAAAGGCCTAGGAAGTTGTAACACCCCAAACCCGGCCCAGAAGTTATGGCCGAATCTGGCGTGTCACATTAAAGTGTTTTTCGAAAACCATGTTTTCATTGAAAACCCTTCTTGATATTTTCAATCGAGGTTTATAAAAAATTATTACCTTCAAAACCTTATTGTTGCGGAAGCTTAAATTAAAGCAATGATTTACGTAAACGTGGTATTTAAAAATTGAGTTGCGGATACATAGTGTTTTGAAAACAGTTATAGTTTTGGAAAAACCGCGTTCTACTTCTAACAAGTATAAATCATAATGATTAAAATCTCAAATCGAAAGCTATAAAATTGGAGAGGCCTTATTACAAATATAAAAACCCAGACGAAAACTATTAGTAAATAAAAGCCAAGTAACAAAAACAGGAGAAGTAGTGTGGCCATCTCCGAGTCCCTTGCAGCACCGAACCGTCTAACGCTGGGGATTACCTGAAAGGCCAAAAATGGGGTGAGTTTATGAAAAACTTGGTGTGTAATCCCCTTATTAAAGAAAATGTAATATCGTAAAAGAATTAGTTTGGGCTGAGTAGTAAAGTACTTGATAATGATGCAGTTCAGTTTAAAGTATATGTGGGCCAAAACCCAAAACAATATCATTTGAGTCAGAGCCCATAATAGAACCAATTGGGCTTAGCCCATTCTAGTAACGGTGGTATTTGGGCCTTAGCCCCCATCAGCCTCGGTTGGGCCTGAGCCCATATCAAAAGTCACATATCACATATATCTGGGCCTAAGCCCATATCAAGATCAAAAAGATTATATGCAATGCATAAATACCCAAACCAAACCTGCACTCTGTCTCTTGTCCAACCTTACACTCTTGTGGGGATTAAATCGACCCACCTAGCCAACACACCAAGCTTAGCACCGGTTGCGGCACTAAGTCAATGAGCGCTCTGTGGCACAGAGACGAATCGGCTAAAAGCCATAAATTTCGCAGAAAGGCTGAAAGCCTTGTACAGAACGGCAACAGACCGTACAGCTCCTCCTTAACAATGTCCTAACCCCATGCAATAGGTCGTGTATGCCATGCTCAATCATCACAGGTGTATGTAGAATGGCCGTGCTCAGTAACAGTCATTTAAACATATATTAAAAACATATCAGTCACACGACCACAGTTAAGTCAATTAAAACACAGTCATACGATCACAGCCAAATCAGTCAAATTCATAATCTAAGTCAGTCATTTACCCATAAGGGCAAAATAGTCATTTACCCTCTAGAGGCATTACGGTCAATTTCCTCTACAGGGGCATTACGGTTATTTTACCCTACAGGGGCATTACAGTTATTTTACCCTATAGGGACATTACGGTCATTTTACCCTACAGGGACATTACGTTCATTTTACCCTATTGGGGTATTTCGGTCATTTTACCTTACAGGGGTATTACGTCATTTTACCCTATAGGGGTATTACGGTTATTTTACCCTACAGGGACATTACGGTCAATTTACCCTATGGGGGTATTACGGTCAATTTACCCTATAGGGGCGTTACGTTCATTTTACCCTATGGGGGTATTTCGATCATTTTAACCTACGGGGGTATTTCGATCATTTTAACCTATATGGGCATTACGGCCAATTTACCCTATGGGATATTTCGGTCATTTACCCTGTAGTCAACAGTATGAATTGGCCCAAGGCCCATTTTGCGATCCACATGCTCGAGTGGCCCATTAAGCCCAGAAACGACCTTAGCCATGTGAATGACACAACCAGGTCCAATGATCTTCACATGTCCTTGAGATTTACCCGTGTAGGGCCCATGAGCCCATGAGGCCCACATGGCCCATTGCGGCCCAACGAGGCCCATAATGGCACAAGTGCACGAGAACACTCATGGTGGCCTATTTAGTCTACCTCTCACGATTGTGGGATCGGTTTTACCACACGAGCAATCACCCGTTCGTGAGGCCTCAAATACCGAAGTTTTGGCTTTTCGACTTTTCGTCTTTTGCCGACTCACAAAAACGATAGTGTGATTATACAGCCTTTTCGGCTTTTAAGTTGACTATCATGTACGGAAAATAGTTACACACTTTATCAGCTTTTGACCGATTAGCAATTACGGTACTAATACACACCTGAATACGAACTTTTGCGAACAGCCCACGAGCACCATCCTACATTTAAACAAGGTATTTATCAATCGCTTGACAATAGGATCTCAACCTTCCTTGTTAGTTATCTGCATATAAAGCGAATTTAGTAATCAAGATTGCTTATACATATGGGTTGAATCTATGATCAGAAGCCTAAAGAAACCGCAAACCCTAAACAAGGGAAAAGCATATTCGGTCAATACCAACCCATGCCAACATATTCTAGTTCAGATCATTCACTATGAGCAATATTACCTTTGGTCAAGAACGAAAGAGAAGGGTCTAATCGTTTCTATAATGCTAGAGGACTTCTCCACTCCTCACGAATTCCTTAAACCTGAAAGAACACCCTAACAAAGGTAAAAAAGAAGATAAGAATCGGCATCTAAAGAAATAGAGGAGAAAAGCCGAAAGAGTAGAGATGCAGGGACCTACCAATCGATATTCTGCCAACGGAAACTATTTGAGTAACAGGGAAGAGAAGTTAGAATTGAGAGGAAGATGAGATTGTCATCCACCACGGCTTGAGAGAGAGGGAGAATAGAAGAGAATCGACAATCAAGAACAAGGGAGAGGATTGATGGCACAAACAATATTTGGCTAACAAGGGAGGAAACGTTCGGCTACCCAAAACCAAAAATAAGTAAAGGCAAATTACCAATGAGGGAGAAAAAGGAAGTTGATCCAGCAAAGAATGATTTTGAAGAACAAGAACCCAATTACCTGAATGGACACTAATGGTACTCGGCTACCAAAAAACACAATACACAAAAGGGAGAAAAACAACACAACAAGAGGTAAACGTTTTTGAAATGGAGAGCAAAAATGCACAACATATTTCGGTACAAGAATAAAAGTCATATGATTGAATTTGCACCATGGGAAACCCACTTTCGGCCAACCACTACTACACCCCTAATTCCACTCCCCAAATCTCTCAACACCCCTAATTTGAAACACTTTCAAACTCCTCCAGATCCTTATCCCATGAATCACTCCCCCAAGACCAATTCCACAACCACTTGAGCAGAATCCCACTACAACACAACCACTAGGCGTTACAACTGCAAAATAAAACCTCTCTTGCTTATCCCAAGACTTGAACCTCAGACCTCTTGCCAGCTGTAATGCCACCTTGCCACTAGACCACCCACTCTCTTTTTGTCACTTTTTACCACATTTTATTCTTAAAACCTTCTTACTTACTCCCAGGTTTTTATTCACCTAAAACCAAAATTTTTGCTAGAGCTCAGGTTTGAACCCAGGACTTCTCCAAAGCTTCTCAGGATCCTTAACCACTGAAGCAGACATTTAATTGTGTCATTTCCTAGCTCACATAAACTTTTATGCACAGTTTCCTAACCTCTCCCTTGCTCAAGACCCAATTCTTCTAGGCCCGAATTTCGGGGCGTTACAGAAGTACTCCTAATTTGACCCAATGTAAGAGAGACCAAAAAACCCTTTATGGACATGAAGGGCGCAGCAAGCCTAGTAGGAATACTAGGGTATGTCATCCATATTAGTCCTATTCTAAGTAAGATGTTATTTTTCTATTTGAAATAAACCGCGAAAACTCAATAAAGGTTCTACCTTCTCTTCCTATAAATAAATGGCATCGGTAGAGCTATTAACACAACTTTTGAGAGGTTGCTACTTTGTCGAAAAATAAAGAGAATTTATTCTCAGTTATTACATATATTTTTCCAGAATAACAATTCTACCGGTTTCTATTAAGAAGAGAGAATTTTTTGTTTTCACCCCAAAAGGAGAGAAAACTTTTTCTAGTTTTATGTTTCTGTTCAATTGGCTCAAGCCTACACTCGAAATAGTTCATGGTACGAGAATAGCAGAGAAGATCATTTGGTTAAAAGCCGGGAACAATGACTGTCTGCTAAGTAAAAAAAACCATGGACAAATTTGGTTAAGGTTTATTTCTATAAATATCACAAATCGAGTCGATTTTCAAATTTTTATTTTTCTACTGTGCAAGAAAACCGTTTTCAAACCGGGATTTTTCCAACACCTATACTTGCGCACGGAAAAACAAATCGTACATTGAGTGATAATGCTCAGTGCAAATTTCCATAATTCAAGTCAGTGCAATATGTTTATATCAATTGCATATATCCAATTCAAATTCTATTATAAACTAATTTATACGCCATTAATGTCAATTCTTATTCAACACGTCAACCAATACATGCCATTAAGAGTACCATTTATACCTTATGAATCAACCCATACATAATTCAACTAACTAATCTAATAAGCATATCATATTAACATACTAGTGTTTACAATCATATCCAATTTAAGATATTTGATCATAACATTATATATATCACTTCCAAATCGAATTGATTGATTCGTCAAATTCCATTTCGACCCTACAGGCTCGTATAACCGATTCACATGATTTTTCACATGCTATCGTTATTCGTCCATCGCAATTTACATTCGGATCATCAAATCATGATATCAATCCAAATCATATGTCATTTAACCTATTCACATTTTATAACCCTATTAACCTAACTTAGATTAAAGACGAGTACACGGATTAACCAACCTGGATCCTAATTTGGCACTATAGTGCATCATCGGATAAACTGAAGTAAATGTATTAGCTCACATAATGCATCATCTGATAAACCAAAGTAAATATATTGGTATACATAGTGCATCATCGAATAAACCGAAACAATTATACTGGTACACATAATGTATCATCAGACAAGCCGAAGTAATTATACTGGCTCAAGTGCATCATCGGATGAACCAAAGAAAATATATTGGACATAAGTGCATCATCAGATGAACAGAAGCAAATATGCTGGCACATAAATACATCATCGTATAAACCCATAGACAATCTAATTCTTTGGCATACCATCTATATCCGACTCTACCCGAACAGTTAATAGGGTAACCAATTTTACAATTTCATCATATAGTTCAATTCACATTTTGTCATTCTTAATTCACCATTCCAACACATTATATAACATGTTTCAACTCAATTTCATACCAATTATCACATATCAATTAAGTGATGCTACTTTCTATTTTATTCAATTTAGTCCTTTATCTCAATATACCATATCAATCACCACAATTTAATTCATACAACCACTATATACTCACCACATTACGAAATCATGAAATCTAACATGAATATGCAATAATTAGATCAATCACGAATCATAGAAATACAAACTAAAAATTCATGTCACTCGTCATTAACTCTTGCCTTTTCTTTCCCTTTTGACGACCCAATATCATCTTTAGCTACGAGTAATAATTAAACAATGACACAATATCAGATTCAGTATCAAATCACATTCAAATATAAAAGTCACACATATTTTGCAATTTATTCAACCTAATCCCTAAACCTGAAACAAGCATAACTATCAATCTAGAGCTTCAAATTAAAATCTAATTTCACATATACTCACCAGAAACCTCCTACTTTCTATTTCTACCAAAATTTCATAACATTTTTGCATTTTATTCAGTTTGGTCCCTAATGTACGAAACCAACAATTAAGCTTTACAATTTCATAAACTATGTTTAATTTCTATCAATTTCACACCTAATTCTTCAAGAAATCAACAATGAAACTTTTTAAAACTTTAATAGTTTCACAAATTAGTACATGGGCTAGCTAAATCAAGATCCCATGATTCAATTTCCATAAAAATTAAAGAAAAATGGCTAGGGATAACTGAATATCCAAAGGTTTCAAAAGCTTTCTCCTTTTCTTTTCTTTTGTTTCCATGAGTTTAAGATGAAGATGATAACATTTTCTCTTTCTTTCCATTTTTTTTTGTTATTTATACTTTAATTAACATTGTTTAATCTTAATTAATTAACTTTAATACTTAATTAACTTAAGTTAATGGCATCCAACATCACAATCCAATTTCATCTCTTTAAATTTGGTCTATTATCCATTTTATTCCTTTGGATAATTTCTATCTAAGCCCCCAAGCCTTTTTCTAATTAAAAAATCTATAGTGATTAAACTTTTTATAATTTAGTCCCTAGGCCTTAATTAACCAAAATTTCTGCTAAATTAATTAACCACATTTCAATTCATCTATATATTACCACCTTAATTATTCCTATTTAATATTAAGAACACGTTTACGAAAATAGGGTTTCAAAACAACACTTTTTGACACCACTGAAAACCAAATTATTACAACATAAATGCAAATTTGTGCATGTACCATTAACAATTTTGGATGATAAGTGCGAATTATGAAAAAAATATTGATGTGCTAACTGTTGTGAATGAAAATAAAGAAATGTGATAAGAGAAAAGGGATTAAAGTGCAATTTTCTCATAAAAGAGATATATTGGTCATTTCACATGAAATTGAGTTTGTGAATAAAATATTGAATTTTTTGGATTAATTGTAATCATTGGATGAAAATAGAACCAACGATTTTATGTAGACCACACATTTTAATATAACTTGGACTAGTACTTTTAAATGGATTAAAAAGGTGAAAAAATATGAGAAAACCCCATCTCTTTCCTCACTTGGTCGACCACCATGGAAAAAGATGGGAAAACCTCTCTCTCTCTCTCTTCAAATCCAAGCCAAATTTCCACCCATTCACCTTGATTTTCAGTAAAAATCAACTTGGAAATCCATTTTTAAACTTGTTTCCTCCATCATCTTTTTCATTAATGTTTAATGTTTCCATAGGCTAATGAGAGAAAGCTTCTAAAAGGGTAAAAAGAGAACATGTTTTTCACCATCTCCTTCATCTTTATTTAAGGTTTTAACATATAGAAAAGTGGAGAGTATGGTTTGAAAAATGTTTATGTTATGTTTATGTGTTAGGTGGAGATAACGAGAAAGAAAAGAAGAAATATATTTCAAGTATGGAAAAGGGTGAATATGGAGGGTCAAAAGGAAAAGAGTGAAGGTTTACTATGATTTTTACTCATCCAATGGTAAGTACCCATGGTTTTTTTTCATACTTTTGATTAGTTAAGTATATGATTTTGAATTAAATAATTAGTGTGATTATTGGTTGGAATGAATAACTGCACTAAAACTTGAATCCATGACTTGAAGTAGTTAATAAATTTGATAAAGTTAATAAAACTTAGTTTTTTTTTTCTTTTCATAAATTAAAATGTGATAAGAAAATGATATAGAAACCTTGATGCTATAACATAGTGAGAAAAAGTGTTGTAATTCAATACAATAAAATAATATATCAATAGAAGTGAAAGTTGAATCAATAAAATGTTAAAACATGCCTCATAATTCCATAAAATGGAAAAAGTGAAATAATTATAAAGTGAATGGTAAAATGATCATATATGTAAAGTGATTCATTATAATTTGCCAAATGTTGACTAAGTGGAAATGCTTATCTGTAATATATGTGTGTGTGTGTGTGTGTGTGTGTGTCAATGTGAATTGGCGATTTAATTTACCAATTTGAAAAGTGAAAATGTGAATTGGTTGTGAAGTAACAATGAGTTGTTCATTGAGCATTTAAAGAGTGATTTTGGTTATATATGTGAAGCTTGATATTATAAATAAGTGCTTATGTAATCATTTGTGAAATTAAAACTTGTTTTGAATGTGAATAAAGTGATATTCTCTAATAGACTTTTTAGAATGGCTAAGATACGGTTAGTGTGACTAATGACATAAGGCAAAACACTTGTGTGCATCATGGATCCATTTTGATAGTCTTCGAATAGTAGCACTTTTAGCTCAGTACTTCAAGGTGTTTGGTTGATTAGTCCCAAGTATCCAACTTTTATTTTTCAAGGTTTATTAAGGGTGATATGTATAAAATGGTAGAAAAAAAAAAGTAAGCTCTAAAGTGAACTATTGAGCAAGAAATTCTATGATGATCTTAAATGATTAAACATCTAGTAATTGGGACAGTGATAGCCTATAAACATGTTATCGTTTATAGTTAAATATCAAACCAAAAATATATCGAATCAAACTAGCGGTGTCTATAAGTGTATGGGTCAAATTGTAATATAGTATGTGTTACAATGAAACACCAATAAGTATTTCAAGAATCGTAACCAAGGGATTGCAAATTTTGAGAAATTAATATTAAATTAATTATAGAAAATAATTACTAATCTAATATGTTCATGAATTAGTAGTGTCAGCCAAATTAATATATTTATTAAACTAATTCAATTATTAAACCTAAATTAACCTTATTCCTAGTGTCGACAGCGCGAGCATCTAGCCTATGATCAACTAAATTCCTAATTAATAAACAAAAGAATAATTAATTTTAGAGTTTTGAATTTAATAGGAATTAGCTATTAATTAACTAGTATTACCTTCTGGCTCTAATAATTAATTAATTGACGAATACTCACTTATCTCTTGACCTCACTTTCTCCGCTAGGATAATCCACGATTTACTCTATTCGACTTATCTCCTGATCTTGTCTCCCCTATGATAACTTAAGGGTTTTCAAGCCTAACAGTTTAAGAACAAATAATTTATACAAGCTAATCCTATTATGAAATCATTTTTATTACATTTCTATGGTCTACAATTTTATGAAATGATTTCACAAAAATTTCGTTCAAAAATTTTGACATTTGGGCACTCAATTTAGTAAAAAGGACTAAATTGTAAAAAGTGCCAAAGTTGAGTTCTACATGCTAAAGGTGTCTAATTTCTATGAACTTTTAAATTGAAGATCCTTAGATGGTAATTAGACCATTTGTTGAGTTATTGGACAAAATTGGACATGGTGAGATAAAATTTCAAAGTTTTAAATGAAGGGCATTTTGGTCATTTGGTAAATAAATGAATAAAAAGGGAAAATCAAGCCAAAATCTTGTCCATCTTCTCCCCCTTGTGCCTAAAATTAGAAGGACGACATAGCTAGGGTTTGGGCAACTTTCAAGCTCGATTGTAATTCCGTTCTTGCCCCATTTTTAATGGTTTTTACATTTTTGAAGTCGTTATCACTCAATCTATCTATTTCTACCATTAATTTAAGGAATAATCAAGGTCTAGGGTTTGACCCATGTTAGAAATTTGTGTATTTTGATGTCTACTGGTAGAAAATGAATGATTGGTGTTAGATAAACAACTTTTACTGGGTGATTTTTTGAAAATGCTTAAAAGGACCTATTTGTAAAAGTTATAAAATCTATAGTAAAAGTGTGTTTTAATGGAAATTATTGGCTGTTATAGTTATAAAAATGGTTCAACTAGGCTTGTGCATTAAATAAATTGAACACATTTCATTTTACGAGCCTAAGGACTAAAATGTAAATATGTCAAAGTTTAGGGGCAAAAATGTAATTTTTTCGTAATAAGATTTTTGGACTGAATTGAATAATGCGAATAATAAATGAGTTAAATTTGCTATTATAGATTAAGAGAAACGAGGTTCGACCTAGATCGGGGGAAAAATAAAGTATTTGACGATTAGGTCTCATTTCTACTATTTTTGTACCGAGGTAAAGTTCATATGTAAATAATGCATTGTTATTTATGTTTTAATTGCTTTAATATTGTATGAATTTTGAGTCATTCTTCGAACATAATCGACAAAGTTCAACAAGCAAGAAATCCCGGTTGAACCTTAGGAATAGTTAGGATACAAATGTCATGACATTAGTGTAACAACCCAATTTAGGGCCTAAATGGAATAGGGTTTTGAAACCACAAATCTAAAGTAGAAAATTTATTTTGATTGAGTTTTAATATTTACTATGTGATTGAATGACTGTGTGAAATTTTTGTTGCGAAATTTTATCGATTGGGTGTTCAATTTGGCATTTAGGACTAAATTGAAATAGGTGAAAAATGTGTGTTCTAGTTCATAAAGGTACTTGTGAGTAATAGGTTTTTAAAGTGGAGGTCCCTAGATGGTAACTAGACCATTATACTTTAGTTTGGACAAAAATAGCCAAGGAGGGATAAAATATCAAAGGTTTTTAATGAAGGGCATTTTGGTCATTTGGTTAATAACAGAATAAAATGGGAAAAATAAGCAAAAAATGGTGTTCATCTTCATTAAACTTGGCCGAAACTTGCATGAATACCATAGCTATGGTTTTGCCAACTTTCAAGCTCAATAATAAGTGCATCCTAGCCCCGTTATTAATGTTCATTACATTTTTGAGATCCTCGTAGCTCGATTTACCTATTTCTACCATTATTTTGAGCTAGGGTTTCTGTTTAAAAATTTACTCATAGATAGCATGCATGTATTTTGATGTTTTATGGAAGAATATGAATGGTTGGAGTGTGATAAACAACTTTTACTTAGTGATTTTTGATGAAATTGCATAATAGGACTAGTTTGTAAAAAAGTTGTAAAATGTGTGTAAGTGTGTGAATAAGTGCAAATTGTGGATTGCTATAGTTATGAAAATGGTTCGGCTAGGCCTAAAATACAAGGAAATTGTAACACCCCAAACCCGGCCCACAAGCCTTGACCGGATCTGGTATGTCACGGAGTAAAAACTTTTTGAAACGTTTTGAAAATTTCATGTTCACAGTGGAAATCTGAAAATATTGCTGAATTTGTAAAACAACGTTTGCTAAAACTAAGATAGTTTGGTTTGATAAACACGATGGGGTTGAAAACTTTTTCTTTTCCTTTGAAACCATTTGATCATTTAGATTTTTAGAAGTATTGGGGTTATTGATAACTTGGTAAAATTTTGCTACCCGATGGTAACGTTTTTGAAAACGCGTACGAGTATTAATTTTGAAAACGTTGCTTTTACCGATTCGCTTGACAGTTCATAAGTTCGTTAGAAATAAGGTAAAAACTACTTAATCATACGAATAGTAATAAAATAATAAGCGGCCATATTACAACCCAATCGAATTTAGCAAATAGTAAACTTTAATGGTACGAAATAAGACTTCTAAACCGAGGAACAAGCGTGGCCACCTCGAGTCCTCTCCGGCTCCGTCTCCGCGATCTACTCACCTGAAAAGATAGGGAAAGGGGTGAGTCACCAAGACTTAGTACGTAGTTAATACACATGCCCTCATATACGGGCTTAGCCCATATCCACACAGTTCATACACATGAATATGCAATTATGCAGCCCAACCTAGCCATCCATACTCCTTTTCTACCCCGTGTGGTACCAAACCACTGGTGGTGCCAAACACTGGTGACTTAAAGTCACGATATCCGTCAATACTTGTGGTGCCAAACCACTGGTGACTTAAAGTCACGATATCCGTCAATACGTGTGGTGCCAAACCACTAGTGGTGCCAAACCACTGGTGACCCGAAGTCACAATCAAATGATGGGGCCAACCCATCGTGTGATACCAAATCACTGGCGTCAATCCCGTATCTCAAATGTGGGGCCAACCCACGGTGGAATTAATCCACAGGGACGAGACGCTATGAGGTGCCAAACCTCTGGAGGTACCAAACCTCTGGAGGTACCAAACCTCTGGTGACCGTAGTCACAATGTGTTACCAAAACACTGGTGTCCGTCGACACGAATATCACTGCCCCCTCCACTCATTTATCCCACATCATCATGCTCACATAACAAGTATCATGATCCCGTATATCATGTATTTGTATATAGCATAACATTTAACAGCATATGATGGCATACACAACATATATCATAGATCGAGTATTAGGGGACTTACCCGAAAACCAAGCTTATGCCCACAAGGCAAGGATACTACATGATAGGTGATAAAATATCATTATAATAGCAATTTATACTAATAAAGTGTGTAAGAGCTTACACACCTGATTAAACGATCACCCACCTTGGGTATCCAACATCTTAGCCCTTATTTCGGCTAACATGCACAACATGTACATTTACAATAACATACATGAACAAGCAAGAGCACAGTGCGATAACTACGCACCTGATTACGAACAACGTTATGCCTTCAATCCCGAAGCTATCTTTAAGCGATACTACAGACCACTTGCCTGCCTCACGCTTGTTGCTCGGATGCTAGCCCACACCCGGTGGCCAATCTCGCATGCACCGAGACGACTCTCTTTTAAACTTGGGGATAAGGGCTACCCTTTGAACTCCTTGACTGGTATTTGCCTCCATCAACACTTAATAAGCATAACACATTAGTTATTAAGCTATAACCAAAAATCTACCCAATTTAAACTTATCAAAAGCCCATGCCAAAACGATCTCGAATCCCGAAAGCTTACTTACCGAAGTAAACTTGAATCTCAGTTGCTCCTACAACCTGTCGAAATCCTGAACTAATACCACATTAATCTCGGCCCTTGACCAACAAGTATTAGAATGCCTAGAGCCGAATACTACCCTTACCTTGCTTATTAACTAAATCTCGGGAACCACCTCTTGAATATGGGTTGTCGAAATCACTGTTAAACAACTTGTTAGAAACGGTTTAACACATAAAACCATAAAATTGGCCCTTGGCCAAAATCGTACTTACCACCTAACTTATTTCGATCCCGAACTTGCTTTTTATACCTTGATCAACTAGCCCCTTGAGCACTTCGATTCTCGAAGGATTCCTTTGTGCTCCTCAACACTAGCTTGTTTATTTCTAACATGAAACACCATTTATTCCAGTCGATTAGCTCCTGAAGTTATCAAAATCCTACTAAAATATTGTTAGAATCGGCTAACATCCACCTCTAAGAATAATGGCCCTTGGCCGAATGTTGCACATAACACTTACCTAGCTGTTTCCAAGTCCCAGAAGATTTGCATGCCTTTGGTAGTTACTAAATCCCTTGAATAGCCGAAACCCACAAGGATCCTTTAGTGTTCTTAACGTTTGTTTGGAGAGACTAAAAGAAGTAGTCGAAGGCACCTTCCTTTTGGGGGGTTTCGGCCTAAGCTCTAATTAGCAAGGAGTATTCGATCAAGGTAAGGGTTAAAAAGGAAGAAATAATAATGAAGTTTTAGCATAACATCAACGGCATGCTTCAAGGTAAAATCTAAGGTAGCATAGGAGGAGGAGTGTTTCGGTTTGAAATAATAAGGGAAAGAGATGAAACAACAAGAGCTAGCCGAAAAAGTATGCTCCCTAGCTTCTTCAAAACTGAAATTCACCCTAGCTCCCCCTTTCTTTCTTGGCCAAGACAAAATGTCAAGAAAAAGAAATAAAAGAAAGGATTCGGCCAAGCTCTCTATGGAACACCAAGGCCGACTAACAAGGTTCCCAAGGAGTACCATTCGGCCAAGCTTCCCATTTTGCTAAGAAAGGACAAAACCACAAATCAAGAAGCTGGCCATGCTTTTGAAAATCCAATGCTGCACGTTTTCCTTTTCCAAAGCAAAACCCATTCTTACACAAATTAATAACTATCCCATTACTAAATAGTGATAATAATAAAACCCCATACATAATATAATAATAATAATAATAATAATAATACACCACCCTTATTAAAATAATGAAACTAAAAAAAAAAAACAACAAATCCCCATACACCTTACGCATATACCAATAATAAAACTTAAAATACTAGCAATAATAAATAAAACCCATGCTCATTGAAAAAGAAAAGGATAATGCATTGCTTATTCCCACATAAAATAACTTAATAAATAAAATAAAACAATGCTCCATACTTCTAAAACAAAGAAATAAATTAATAATAATAATACTTATAAAAATAATAATAAAGAGGAGTAAACCCCCCCAACAAAGCTGCATGCGTGCATGCTTGCTGCAGGCATTTAATGCCCATGCAGCTCACCAGCTCCTACGTCGGTCTCAAAAGAAAAAGGAGAGATCCAGGTGCAGCCTCCAAGTCTCGAACCCGAGACCTGGAGTGAATCCTCCAGACTTCCTGCCATTTCCGCTACCGAGACTTTCATGCCAATAATGCTTCGAAGATTCTTTTAAACTATCCTTGCCTTGGCTCCCTGTACTTTAGCGCTAAAAATAAAATGCTTCAAGCGCGGAATCCAGGACTCGAACGCGAGTCCGCCTAGACGCAGTTCCCAGCAAGGTCTTTAACCATTCGGCCACTTTGAATTTCATGCTATCTGACGCATTGAAAATTCTTTTAAGCATTACTTCGCTGGCTTCCTTCGCCTTAATCGCCCAAGTTAAAAATAAACGCGCCTAAAGCGCTACCTCGGGTTTGAACCCCGACCCTCTGGAGGCTTTTCACGCCTCCAGCCACCTTGCCCCTTCGCATATTTCATGCAATAATCCCCTAGGAATTTCTTTTAGGCCTTTCACCGATAGCTCCCTCTGCCTGAATTGCCAAAGCCAAAATAAAATTTACCAGTAGCGCACTACACTAGGACTCGACCCCCGACCTCGAGAGCCCACTGCCGCTAGCGCCTCGCCAACTCGTCCAGCGCTGCTTTGTGACATGGAACACCCCGATTTTCTTTTAAAGCCTCCTTAGCCGCGCCTCATAATGCAAAAACAAAATTTTCTCCCTTTGCTTCCCTTGCAACTCGAACCTCCTCCTTCTTGCACAAAGCTTCCTGCACTTTAAGCGGCGCCCCAAGCCAACGCCTTAAGTGGTACACTAAAACCACTTTACCAGGGCATTTTATATGCCACAATTTTACAAAAATTTTACTTAAGGCCTCCCTTAACCAATTTTCCATTTTTAACCCCCTAATTTTCAAAATTTCCAAAATGCTCCCATTTAATCCCCGAGCTTTAATAACCCCTAAAACTCATCAAAACAAACCTTAAGGCCTATCGACTCATGAATTTTTGCTCCAACGCACAGCCCCTAATTTAGGATATTACAGAAATTGAATAAAAATTAGTTTACGAGCTTAGGGGTAAAATTGTAATTTTGTGAAACTTTAGGGGCAAAATTTTAATTTTTGCCATAGGATGTTTTTGGGTTTATTTGAATAATGTGAGCATTGAATAAGTCAAATGTGTTATTATAGATCAAGAAGGACGTGGAATCGATCTTGATCGGGGAAAGAAAAAGATTGTGGACTAAATTGTAAAATTACTATATTTTGCACCGAGGTAAGTTTGTATGTAAATAATACATCGTTTTTATTTATGTTTTAATATTTTGTTATATTATATAAGATATGGTTGAATATGGAGTAATTATTTGATGTAAATTATGAATTGTGATTGATCACGGATGAATTGGTAAGATATTGAAAAGTGAGAATTCCTGGTTGAACCTTTGGAATAGAAAAGATACGAATGAGGTAGCTAGGTCACCGTGTGCACCAGATAGCTTCGGCTACAAGGGTGGTACTATGTGCAGGCCACCGTGTATCTATTATTATTTCGATGAGTTCAACGGGAAATTGACTAAATGAAAATACATGTGATCATGTAACGACTAAGTGTAATTGAATATGACTATGTGATGAATTAGTGCAGGTATAAGTGTGAAAATCTATGAACAATGTGCTCAATATTTGATCGAACTTCGGTAAGATGAAATGGAGTTAGTGAAATTATGAAAGAGTAAATTTAGCAACAAAACAGTTTTAGACAGCAGCAGTTGTGTGACTTTGAAAAATCACTAAAAATGGTGGAAATCGAATTAGAGGTTGACTAAGATATTAAATTAAAACTGAATGAGTCTATTTTCACATAAAAGAAATGGTGTACACAAAATAATTTTATATTATGTGATATTCGAATTTTTGTGAGATTGGGTCAGAATGATGTCGGAATTCCCTATTTCAACTTTAGAAAATCTTTAAAAATTGTATAAAAATAATTATGGTTTATCATTTATATGATTAAATTTCCTAATGATTCTACTTTCAATAGAAACAAATGGGAACATTATCAAAAATATTTACAATGAGATAATTAATTTTTAGTGCAGAGGGGTCGGAACTATTGAACAGCAAAATAGGAAAAAATTTAAAGAATAAAATGTACTTATTAGATAAAAACAAAATTCTGGAAATTTAAAGGTAAGGATATATGTGAGTCTAGTTTTAGGGAAATTTGGAGTTTCGTAGCTATGGATAAAAATAATTTAGTGACTATGACTCGAATAAACAGCTTGTTTGAACTTGAATAAATAGTGAATCTATGTGTAGTTATGATTATATTATTTTGAAAGCATGTTAGTAATTTGTTTATTATTTACATACTTACTTACTAAGCTATATGCTTACTCCCCTCTCTTTTCCCTTATTTTATAGTGTCACCAAACTAGCTCGGGATTCGGAGATCGTTAGAGATCCATCCACACTATCAACTTTCTTTTGGTATTTCGAAAACATTATTTTGGAATTTTGGCATGTATAGTAGACTTGGTTATTTTTTGTATTTCATAATTGATGTGGCCTAAAATGTTGGCCTCTAATATTTGATAGCTTATTTTGTATATGGCCATTGGTGTTGGCTAATATTGTTCAAGTTATATGTTTATGATGATGCGTTTTGTGGATGTGCAATCTTGGAAGACTTGGTTAAATGAGTGTGTAAATGTATTTGGATGGAATAAGGCTTAGTAAATAGCCTATTTTTTATCCACACGGCTATGTGCTATTTTTTTTTAAATCTTCCAAAGTATATTTTGGGCCTCGTAGGTCCACATTAGGGACTTTGTGATGAAAATGGAAAAGTTTTAATTTGTACGAAATTTTATGTCTCGGTATTGTATGATTGCATGTGTTATGTTTTGATAATGTCTCGTATCCTGTTTCAGCGTCGAACACGGGTAACGGGTGTTACAATCAGGGTTATTGAGATTTCGTGTAAGACATATCTGGGATATGGCATCGATATGAGATTTTGTGTAAGACCATAGCTGGGCTATTGGCATCGACAAGAGATCCCATGGAAGACCATATCCGGGATATGGCATTGGTATATTATATGTGTACGAAATTCCTGAGTATCCTTTAATATTCCAAGTGGTTCAACGGTAAATTCAACAAGAATGTCATAGTTGTAAAAAGGTTATGGTTATGTTGTGAGTTGGTACAGGTACGTACGTAAAACTCATTAAATAATGAGCACAATATGTGATGAACCCTCGGTAAGGTTATGAATGAGTAAGTTATGATTAGAAGACCTAAATATTATTTATGCCAAGTTTATCATGTTACTCGTATGTTACATGTGTGACTATAATGCTTATTATTTGCATAAGAACTTACTAAGCTATATAGCTTACGCCACTTTCTTTTCCCTTGTTTTATAGTGTCACCAAGCCAGCTCGGGGATCGAAAACTGTCGAAGATCCATTCACACAATCAACTTAATATTTTGGGTACCATTGATTCTAGTATTTTGAGTTATGGCATGTATAGGGATTTGGTCATTTTGTTATGTGTCATAATTGATTTAGCCAAATGTGTTGGCTTATGTTGGTTGATAATTCATTTTGTAAATGGCCATTGAAATTGGCTAATATTAGTTTAAGTGTGTATATATATATGCATATGATGATGCTTTTCATGGATGTGGGAATTTACATGATTTAAGTTGAGATATATGTGATATTTGTGTATGATAAGTGATAGCACGTGAATGATGTATTGATATCTTCTTTGTGGCTGATTTGGTTGTATGTATATGCTTGGATTGGTGTTGCTCGTTGTAACATCTTGAATTTTTGGGCCTATACGTTTAATGGGAGAACAGGTTTAATATGTTAATTTAAGTGATAGGGGTCCAAATTGGGCTCAGGACTGGGCAAAGGCCTTGGTTAAATTATCTGATTGGGCATTATAGAGTTAAAAGGAGGTAATTGTGTTTAAAATACCAATGTGGGCTTGTGGCCCAACAATAGGTGGCACCGCAAGGAAATTTGAAGGTGACGTCATTAACAATTAAAGGGGCCCAAGTTTTGGCCGCAAGGAGCCCATGTTTCTGGGCCATTTTCAGGTACTTTTACAGGGAGCAAGGGGTGACGCCATACACAAGGAGTTAGGGGCCCAAAATTTAAGTTTTATAGAGCCCAAATCCTTTAATTTAAGTTAGCTAAATTCGGCATTAGGGTTAGGTGAAGTGGACGGCAACAAGGCTCAAAAATAGGAGGATTTATATGGATTTTATAATTGATAATATAGAAGATAAAAAGGAGAAAAGATAGGAGCTATCTGCAAGGCAAGGTTATGGCCGAAAATCCACCACCTAGAGGAATAAAGAATTCAGCTACTTCATGGATAAGGGGTGACGAATTTTCCTTTTTTATTAACTTGACTTTTAGTTATTAGGAAGGGCGTTTTCAGTTTTAAGCAGTAGATGCTAAAATTTCTATAAATAGGGGGGATATCTCATTGATTCTGGCATTTAAACCCTAATTTCCTCTTCATTCTTTGTGCCGAAATTTTTAGCCTCTCCCTCTACAATTTCATTTCTTCAATTTCTTCAAAAGCCGAAACCTCTCCTTTCACTCTCTTCTCTATTCTTTTTCTCTTGATTCGATTTCTTTAAAAAGCCGAATCTCCATAGTTTTTCTCTATTCATCCCATTTGTGAGATAGTTCTATTCTTCTGGCATTTAATCTTTTCCTTTGGCATTGTTGAATCTTCTCTCTAGTGCTAGCCGAATCCCCTGTGTTAAGGTAAGCGTCGACTTCTGTTAAGCTCTCACGTTTTATTTCGGTTTTTGAAAGGCAAAAGCCAAAAAACTAATAGTTTAATGGTTCTATGTTGGGCGGCATTCCGAGATTTGAAGGAAACTTGGGTCGTCTAGATCTAAAAGTCGAAAAATGTTAGTCTCCAATCTCGGGATTTTATGGTAAGAAGATTTTCCCTAGATTTTTACTAGATTCGCTTATTATATGCAAGATCTTAACTTTATGATGAGGATTAACGATCATAAATTGTGATAGTAGTTCTGACAAGGACTTGTGATGGAATTAAATATGAATCAGGCAAAGGAGATAATCCCTAAATTTAAGAAACGAGCGATCTCTGCCGTTCGAGATTGACCACTTGGATGTGGACCGGCTTCTGAACAACACCTTAGGCAGATAGCAATTGTGTCGACTAAGGATAGCGTCAACATAGAAAGCATTGTTTTATCAGGTGTATAGATCTCTAACACAGTATTAATCCTGTATGTATGTCTATAAGTATGTTATGGGCTAACAAAAGCCGAAAAGAGGCTGTATAGACTATCGAATGGAACCCTAAAAGGGTTGGGCATGGATGCCAGGTATGTAAACATAGAAATCTCAATGTGTATCGAAATATGTATAAGCCTGTATGATGTTTTCTTTATGTGTATTCATGGGGTGGGATTATGATGTGAAAGGGGAAGAGCATGATTGGTCACATGGTGATCGGTGGTAGAAAGCCCATGTAATGAAATGTCAGGTCACATGGTGATCAGTGGTAGAAAACCCATGAAATGAAATGTTAGGTCACTTGGTGATCAGTGGTAGAAAACCACGTTAAAATTCCTTATTGATAAGGAATAGGCAGTATGACTGTCGATATGGTGTGTACCGGTTGGTGGCTTGATTGTAGAAATCCCCAAGGTGTGATGGTTGGTACGGGTTGGTGTGTAGAGGATGGAATTCTAGGTTGGGCTGGGCTATGCATCATTTATTATTCATCATGTGGTTATGCTTGTTGCCTTTATGTATTTGCCAGGGCTCATAATGTGTTTGTGGGCCTCAGGTCATTGTGTTTCGGGATTTACACACTGAGTCTCGTGACTCACCCTATTATTTTCCCTAACTTTTCAGATGAGCAGTAGATCGTGGACCTGGGAGCCGAGACGGACTCGAGGGGCCATCAAGTGTTATTTCTTTAGACTATTTTCGGTTTTCTTTAAGTTTTATTTTATTTCTATTTTGGAATTATCTATGTAATAAGGCCCTATAGTTTATACTCACCTAAGTAGTTTTTAATACTTGCAACTTAAGAAATTTTGTCGAAAGGTTTAATTATTCAAAATAATAATAATAATAATACAAGGTTTTATTTTCAAAAGGTCACCTATTTATTCAAATATTGTCTAATTAACTTACGATTTCCGAAACCAACGAAGCAAAAGTTTTCAATGTACAACCCGTAGCATACCAGATTTGGTCGAAACGTATGGGCCAGGTTTGGGGTGTTACATTTTGGTATCAGAGCTCAGTTCAAAACTCGGGCTGTGAAATGGGTCTGGTAATGTTTGGTGAAATTTAATGTAAATTTGAGAAAAATGTCTTGGATAAAGATATGGCCTTTGAGTCTACCGGCACCCGATCCATGCAAGTAAGTATTCTAACTCTTGATGTGATATATTTGTTGGGTTGATGGACTTTATGGACGTAGACTAGTATGATAGTAGTGATGGACCTTAGGCTTATTTAAAAAACTCTTCAAATCCATAAGACTTAATCCAACTAAACAAACTTGTGAACAAATCGCTGGGTTAGGGTGTGGCAACAGGCATACGCATGTCTAGGATTGGATTCAGAGAGAGCTTGGTACTTAAGCAGTCCTAGTGACTCACCTCCTCTTCGCTGGACTCCTACCTGGTGCGTAGTGACTGTTCACCTTAGCCACGAGGATTTTTGTTGACGGGCCAAAACCTATAATTAAAACCCGAAAGGGACCAGCCATCCTATTCTATAAAATTACTAAATTAGCCCTGATTTGTCAAAATTTCCCAGAATACCCCAGAACTGTAAAACCACCAAAATTCGTGAGAATTACTGAAACACTCCGGTTGGAAAAATTTCCAAAATACCCTTGGTTTGTGAAAATTTCCAAAACAACCGTGACTTTATAAAATACCCATGTTTTGCAAATTTACCCGGAAACCCCTAGATTTACAAAAGTAACCCGGTTTGTAAAATTACATTTTCCAAAGTACCCCTACTTTATAAAAAAAAAAACCAAGATACCTTATTTTGAGGAAACTACAAAATACCTTCTAGGACAAAACTACGGAAATACACCGGGTAGAGAAATGATGAAAAAAAAAACCTTATGCGATGAATCTGTGTGCATGGATGCTACTTGTATGTTGATATGTGATGGTTGAATGTATGTGGTTTCTAGAATTAGGAGATAAACTTGAGACTGCAACTGTAGATAGGTTCGAATTCGAAAGAACCACTCTTAAAACTACTTTCCATAAGATTGTTCGTGGTTAAGCAGTGAAAGAAATTAATAATTCATAAAATTTCTAATTCAGATAATACGAGAATCAACGATGAGCGCTAGAAGAGGAAGAAGAGGCCGCGGCCGAGGCCGTGGAAGTGTTAGGACTGATGTACTGACTCAGTTAGTTAGGGAGGTACTGAAGGAGGTTAAAGAAATCGGTGAAACACTTCGGTTTGGGTGCTTGGACTGTAAGAAAAAAAGAGATCGTAGTTTTCTAGGGTTGCAGTTGTGTTCTGTGAAGCATGTCAAGGTACGTCCAAACTTTCGGGTTTGCGAATATTGCAGAAGGCGTCATCCGGGTTAATGTTGAAGGAAGTCAGGAACGTGTTTAAGATGCGGGTCTGAGGAGCATAAGGCTCGGTATTGTTCAATCACCATTAAGTCGGGTATGCTTTGTGTGGATGCTATATTTTTGGGTATAGAAATTGTATGCGTGCAATGTTTATATATTATTAAATTAGAGTGCGCAGCGAAAGCATAGTGGTGTAACTTGGGTAGTACGATTAATAGTTAGTTGGAAATTTCGAGGATGAAATTTCTTTAAGGGGGGTAGAACTGTAACATCCTGAATTTTTGGGCCTATGCGTTTAATGGGAGAACAGGTGTAATATGTTAATTTAAGTGATAGAGATCCAAATTGGGCTCAGGACTAGGCAAAGGCCTTGGTTAAATTATCTGATTGGGCATTATAGAGTTAAAAGGAGGTAATTGTGTTTAAAATACCAACGTGGGCTTGTGGCCCAACAATAAGTGGCACTGCAAGGGAATTTGAAGGTGGCATCATTAACAATTAAAGGGGCCCAAGTTTTGGCCACAAGGAGCCCATGTTTCTGGGCCATTTTCGGGTACTTTTACAGGGAGCAAACACAAGGAGTTAGGGGCCCAAAATTTAAGTTTCATAGAGCCCAAATCCTTTAATTTAAGTTAGCTAAATTTGGCATTAGGGTTAGGTGAAGTGGACGGCAACAAGGCTCAAAAATAAGAGGATTTATATGGATTTTATAATTGATAATATAGAAGATAAAAAGGAGAAAAGATAGGAGCTATCTGCAAGGCAAGGTGATGGCCGAAAATCCACCATCTAGAGGAGTAAAGAATTCGGCTACTTCATGGATAAGGGGTGCTGAATTTTCCCTTTTTATTCGCTTGACTTTTAGTTATCAGGAAGGGCGTTTTCAGTTTTAAGCAGTAGATGCCGAAATTTCTATAAATAGGGGGGATATCTCATTGATTCTGGCATTTAAACCCTAATTTCCTCTTCACTCTTTGTGCCGAAATTCTTACCCTCTTCCTCTACAATTTCTTTTCTTCAATTTCTTCAAAAGCCGAACCCTCTCCTTTCACTCTCTTCGCCATTCTTTTTCTCTTGAGCCGATTTCTTTAAAAAGTCAAAATCTCCATAGTTTTTCTCTATTCATCCCATTTGTGAGATAGTTCTATTCTTCCGGCATTTAATCTTTTCCTTTGGCATTGCTGAATCTTCTCTTTAGTGCTAGCCGAATCCTCTGTGTTAAGGTAAGCGCCGACTTCTGTTAAGCTCTCACATTTTATTTCGGTTTTTGAAAGGCAAAACTCGAAAAAGCTAATAGTTTAATAGTTCTATGTTGGATGGCATTCCGGGATTTGAAGGAAACTTGGGTCGTCTAGATCTAAATGCCGAAAAACGTTAGTCTCCAATTTCGGGATTTTAAGGTAAGAATATTTTCCCTAGATTTTTACTAGATTCGCTTATTATATGCAAGATCTTAACTATATGATGAGGATTAACGATCATAAATTGTAATAGTAGTTCTGACAAGGACTTGTGATGGAATTAAACATGGATCAAGCAATGGAGAGAATCCCTAAATTTAAGAAACGAGCGGTCTCTGCCGTTTGAAATTGGCCACTTGGTTGTGGACCGGCTTCTGAACAACACCTTAGGCAGATAGCAGTTGTGTCGACTAAGGATAGCGTCAACATAGAAACCATCGTTTTATCAGGTGTGTAGATCTCTAACACAATATTAATCCTGTATGTATGTCTATAAGTATGTTATGGGCTAACAAAAGTTAGAAAGAGGCTGTATAGACAATCGAATGAAACCCTAAAAGGGTTGGGCATGGATGCCAGGTATGTAAACATAAAAATCTCTATATGTATCGAAATATGTATAAGCCTGTATGATGTTTTCTTTATGTGTATACATGGGGTGGGATTATGATGTGAAAGGGGAAGAGCATGATTGGTCACATAGTGATCGGTGGTAGAAAACCCACGTAATGAAATGTTAGGTCACATGGTGATCGATGGTAGAAAACCCACGAAATGAAATGTTAGGTCACTTGGTGATCGGTGGTTGAAAACCACGTTAAAATTCCTGATTGATAAGGAATAGGCAGTATGACTGTCAATATGGTGTGTACCGGTTGGTGCTTGATTGTAGAAATCCCCAAGGTGTGATGGTTGGTACGGGTTGGTGTGTAGAGGATGGAATTCTAGGTTGGGCTGGGCTATGAATCATTTATTATTCATCATGTGGTTATGATTGTTGCCTTTATGTATGGGCCAGGGCTCATAATATGTTTGTGGGCCTCAGGTCATTATGTTTCGGGATTTACACACTGAGTCTTGGTGACTCACCCTATTATTTTCCCTATCTTTTCAGATGAGCAGTAGATTGTGGACATGGGAGCCGAGACGGACTCGAGGGGCCATCAAGTTTTTATTTCTATAGATTATTTTTGGTTTTTCCTTTAAGTTTTATTTTGGGAATATTTAGGTAATAAGGCCCCATAGTTTATATTCGCCTAAGTAGTTTTTAATATTTGCAACTTATGAAATTATGTCAGGGGTTTATTTATACGAAATAATAATAATACAAGGTTTTTTTTAATGTCACTTATTTATTCAAATATTGTCTAATTAACTTACGATTTCCGAAACCAACAAAGAAAAAGTTTTCAACGTACAACCCGTAGCATACCAGATCTGATTGAAACGTATGGGCCAGGTTTGGGGTGTTACACTTGTTTTTGTATAGGTTGGTGCAAGTAAGGGTGGCAAAATGGCTTGGTAAATAGCCTTATTTTTTTCCACACGGGTAGACACACAGGCGTGTGTCTAGGCTGTGTGCGACACACGGTCTACCCCACGGGCATGTGTTCCGGCCATGTGTCCCCTTGTTGCAAAACAAAATGTCCAGAATATAGCACACGGGTGTGTTTTTCGATCGTATGTGCTACACAGCCTCAAACACGGGCGTGTACCCTGGCCGTGTAAAGTATGCACTTATTTTATGAAAAATCATGAAAATTAAATCGACCACGTGGCCTAGCACATGGGCGTGTGGCACGACCGTGTTGCATAAGTCAGAGAGCTCCTTATTTTGAACACGGCCTATAGCACTGGCATGTCTAAGGGTCACACGAGCGTGTCCTTTGGACCACAAAGGCATGTGACCCCTGTTTTAATGAAAAATTTTCTAAGTGTTGTATAATTTTCTAAAGTTCCCGGTTTAGTCCTGAAATACCTTTAATGTATGTATTGAGCCTCGTAGGCTCGTATTACAAGCGATATGAACGTATGTGAAAGGTTTTAAATTTGGATGGAAATTACATCTCGGTTTTGTATGTTTGCTTACGTTTAAGTCTGGTAATGCCTCGTACCCTGTTCCGGCGTCGAATACGGGTAAGGAGTGTTACACTTATTCTGTTCTTAATTAATTGACTTGCTTAATTAATTAGTTCAATAAATGAATCATGCAATATATGAAATAAACACAAGAAATTATTCTAATATTCATACGACAGTTAATTGATCAAGTTAGCAAAACATAACTAAAAGAATAAAGAAAGAGATAGAAAAATGTTCATTGATAATTATATTGAAGTGTGGATCTGAAACAATCTTTGCTTGATGTTGTCTTTACATCGGAATAGAAAAGTTTCGATTACAGGAACATATAAAGAAAAGAAAACTAAAACTTAATAGAAAATTGTCTAAGTTTAAATTTGCTTACAATCTCGGTGACCCTAAGGTTGCTTATATAGGAAACGACCTCTTGGTGACCAAGTATCCCGAGATACACTTAGATACCAATGAATAATATATTCTGCTAAAAGCTAAGGGTCCAAATATAGAAATTTCCCAATTGTGTCGTCCAAAGAAATCAGTCCTTTTTCTTCCATGCCAAGTCGCGTCGTCGGGATGTGCGATTGCTTCTCATCTCGACCTCAACACCATGCAACATATTCCCATTTCCTCATCGCGCCGTCATGCTGAGAGGTAGTTCCTTGTCACGACGTCGGCTGCGTTCCAAGCCTTTGGTAGCGTCTTTAGCATGTTGGGCTCCTCGTCTCACATTCCGATCATTATTCCTTGTATTCTTGGACCTTAAATGGTATCCTACACACTTAATTAGCTCATTAGGCACTCACGATGCCCAAATCGGAGAAAATGTGTAAAAAATTATTTTTATTAACTTTTAATCCTAACCTACTACTACTGAAAATGTAATATTTAATTAAAAAAATGCTAGAAAACAAACTTGTTAAGTACAGAAATGACCTAAAATAACTACTACAAGTGGCGTCAGGTCAGATAGTAAAGTTGAGCTTGGCTTTAATTATTTAGTACATAACAAGAAAGAATGAATTTTCAAATGAAATTATAAACATAGTATAGTGAAAGAGAAGATAAGTGGTTAAATTGATTGAACATGATAATGACTTGAATAATAGAAGTGAAGGCTTAATAACATGAGTTAATGCTCATCCTATGAGAAATAAAGGAATAGGTGGAAAACACCTTAAAAGTATTAAAGTGAATAAATGAAATAAATCATCCTTAAGTGACTTGAGTCTTAGTGATCAATAAATAAAATATCATATTTCAATTCCCATTAATAAGTGGCACAATTAAATTAAATCTAATTTTCTTAAAGACTTAACTCTAATAAGGGAATAAGACAAGGTAGAAATTTCTTTGTGTACTTCCTAAGCTTTTTGAGCTTAACACATTAATGGTTTAAAACGTGTAGGTGGAAGATCCATTTTGAAAATCTAAAGATTATGTCTTGAAGGATCACATTCCTGTGTGAGGTTTGAAGGGCTTAAAAATTTTAGTTTACTATCATTTGTATCAGAAGAGTTTGTAATGGCATGTACATAGACCAAGTGTATTTCACATTAAGTTTTTAGGTTTGTAATTTTTTCATGATGTGTTGATGCTTTTTAATATTTTCAAGATAAGTTGTGTTGATTTGATTTGATCATGTTTTCTATATGAATTTGCTTTTGAATGAACTTTGATAATGTTTTAGAAATGAAGTGTCATTGGTTAGTATTGTTTGGGTTGGCAATTGTAGGGTCATCTGGATGGCAGAATTTAGCCATCCGAATAGAGGGAAAACTATCTTAACAAATGTTTTTTTTTTTTTTGCCTAAATGCCATATGGATGGAAAAAATAGCCATATGAGTTACGTCAGGGTTGTTTTTAAATATGTAAAAGTATATTCATTGCATTTTGAATTAACAAAGGTCTATTTTATGTAATTGTCATGTTCAAACACCTAGAGGACGATTTGGTATGATTTTTTAATGCCATTAAGCCATTGAAATGTTTCAAATTGTTTTATTGGATTTTATTAAATTGTTTAATTGATGATTTTGTTAAAAGAAATTTTGGGAAAAAAAAAAGAAAGTGTATACCAGACATCAATTTTCTATGTCGATAACAAGAAATAAAAAGAAGAGAAATAAATCCTTAAAGGTTTTTGCAAGGTTTAGATAAACATATCACTACTTGTTGCCATTAATTTTTTTTTTTTGGAGTTTTTCACTAACAATAAAATGCTAGTTAGTTTCAAAAAGGTAAGTATGGGGAAAATGTTTTCGCTGTTATTTAGAAAAAGATACCCCCTAAATGTAAGGACCAAGGTATGTTCTCAATTCCATGTAAAATAGGTAATGTTGGTTTTAAGAAAGCCATGTACGATTTAGGTGCATCCATCAACGTAATATCATTATGTATTTACAACTTCCTTAATGTTTGTTCTTTAAAAGAAATAGGCGATATCCTCTAGTTGGTGGACAAGTCTATAATCTACCTAGAAAGGGTGTTGGAAGCCATCTTGGTTAAGGTTAATGAGTTAATTTTTCCTATTGATTTCTATGTGATGAAGGATGACAACTCATCAAACTTTTCTAATAATTTTCTAGGAAGATAATTTCTTAGCATTGCAAGAACCAAAATAGATGTCTACAACAGTACACTTATTATAGATTTTATGGTAAGATTGTTAAATTTAATGTTTATGATGTGATGAAACATCATAGTGAAGTGTCCAAGGTTTGTAGTACAGACATTGTTGGTTTTTTTAATCAAAATTCTTTTAACTTACATAATAAAGATGAGTCAAATTTAGTGCCTTGAAGGAATGCCAACATAGAAAAGTTAAACAAACTTGGAGAAAAAGAATTTTTTACAAAAAATTGTTCAATCTAGTGTGGGATATAGAGGCACCAAAGCCTTAAGAGTATAATGCCAATAATTGGAACTTGCAACCCGCTTATTCTAAACTTTTTCCATCTATTTTGCAAGCACCAAACTAGGGACCAAAATCGCTATCTGGTCATCTCAATTATCTATTCATGTGCAAAGGAGAATACCAAAGGTTGTAGTTATCTAGCATATGCTTGTAGGTTTCAATGATATCTTCTACTAGCTCACTGGACAAATCATCATCACTCTAGGTCACGCAAAGGGATTTCTTATTCTTTAGCGTACTTGAACACTTAGCTTGAATGTTTTCGTACTTTTAGCATTCATGACATTAGGTGCTTTTTTTTCTCTGCTTGGGAGCTTGTCACAAGTTGCAACAACCTTCCCTTTTGATTTGTTGAAGTACGGATCCACATTATAAATTTTTTTGTTCAACCTTGACAGCTTCTTGAATGCCCTATTAAGGTTCTTTGTGAGTAGGGCTAATTGCTCCATTGAATTTTCAATAGTAGGTTCTTTTTTAGTTGCAACTAAGGGTTTTACTCATAGGCCTTCACTTTACTCTTTTTAGGCTTCTCAATATTTATCTCAAAGTTTTCCAAGGACTTAATGAGTTCATCAATCCTCATTGTATCAATATCCTTAGCCTTCTTTATAACAATCACTTTAATTACAAAACATTCAAAGAGATACCTCATCACCTTGGGAAACAACTTAGCATTCCAATACTCCTCACAAAGGGCAAAAACTTGATAAGAAATATCACATAGTTTTACATAAAATTCATATAACAATTTATCCTTAAGCATTATAAGAGTTTCGAACCTAGTTGTTAATATTTATAATTTAGACTATTTCACTATGGAAGTCCCTTCACATGTTATCTCTAGAATTATCCAAGCTTCTTAAGATGTAGTACATTTGGATATCATCCTGAACTCTTAAGGGTCTGGACTATTAAAAGTGGAATTAAGAGATTTTGAGTTTGCATTGGCAAGCTTTTCCTCCTATATTGTCCACGTGGTTTCGAACTTGGGATTTTTGCACCATTAACATCAATAATAAGAGGCTTCCAACTAGTCAACATAAGTCTCCAAGATTTCTAGATTAAAGATTTGATAAACCCCTTTATGCGAGCTTTCCAAGACATGTAGTTCGAACCATCAATCATAGGGGGTCTTGAAATCGAGCTTCCTTCCATCTCTATGCAATTTAATAGCTAGATGTTCACCTAATATGTTAGGTGTGTAGCATTGATACTAATTGTTAATGTTGGGTTGCTTGCTAGTTGTAAGTTAAATTGCAACTAAAGAAACAATTGAAAGAGTAAAACAACAAAGATAGATACACAATTTGATTATGTTTTTCGTAACCCTTTCTTGCATCCGTGAGACCTTGTTGGAAGAGTAATCCACTACGAATCAATGGTGACATTGTGATTTAAATTCAAATCACTTATACAGCCCCTCTCCTATACAATCATAAGATTACTCTCCCTGTTAAGACTTCCCTCATGAATATTTAGTTACAAATTGAACAAGAAATAATTTGTTTACAGGTATTTTGCACAAAAACAGGTTCCTCTTAATGAAGAAAATAAGTGCTCTCTAATTGGTGCATAACAAATAAACAAATCTTCTTTAAATAGTAATTGTAGAGTTGTAATTTTTATGTAACGTGAACAAAACATCTCCCATAATTGCACTCCAATTTGACTTCTATAATGCATAAAATAAGGCTTAAAGTTAAAAAAGGCCATTGATAGAAAATGGAAAAAAAATCAATTAAGCCCTTAAAAAAAGTGCACCCTATTGAGTTCTAAATGACAAAAAAAGTCTACTAGGCCTTCCGTGAATGAAAACCGTTAGTTGACCGGTTTAACTATTAAAGGCATTGACCTAGTTGATTACAACCATCAGAAGATGACTGGCATGCCACATCAGCAATTTTTTAAAAAAGTATATAAAAATTTTTAAAAATAATTCATAAAAATAACATTTGGAGTGAACTTGGACATATGGTTGTCCATGTTCATTTGAATCTAGACAATAATTTGTCTATGAGTCCAAAACTATAAAAAGTTAAGAAATTATAAAAAAAATATTAGTAATTATATTAAAATTCTAAAAATATAAAAATTGAAAAAAAAATCAGTTTTGTATATATTCAATTCTTATTAATATTTTATATATATTCGGACTTAAAAAAGTTTAAATTGAAAAATCGAATTAATAATTTTTATATTCAAATTATATATAAAATTTATTATTAAAAGAATATTCGAATTTTCATTTCTGACCCTGTTTCAATTTTGAATTTTGAATTTTTTTTATATGTTGCGATCATGGAAATAACTTGTGGATATACCGACTAATCGTTCTTTTGAGTTACATGAATGCGTTGGATCTGCTCTTGGTGCAATGGGCTTAAGACATTTTTAAGAATTTTGCCGCTCAATTTTAAGGCTAATGACCTTTCAGAAGTAAATAATTTATAATATAAAAAATTTATTGCAATTCAAAAAGACTCGTATGATAATTTATATATAATTCGAATATAAAAATTAATAATTTAATGTTTCAATTTGAACTTTTTTTAAGTTGGAATATATATAAATTATTAATAAAAATAAAAACATGAATTTTTTTTTCAAATTTTTATAAATTTTTTAGAATTTTTAAATAATTGTTAATAATTTTTTTATAATTTCTAAACTTTTTATAGTTTTGAACTCATTTAGAATGAATCTAGACAAATGATTGTCCATATTCAAATGAACTATTTGTCCAAGTTCATTTCAAATGTATTTTTTATTAATCTTTATTAATTTTTTTATAATTAAAAAAATATATCTTTTAAAAAATTGCTGGAGTGGCATGACACGTTAGCATCCTTCGATGTGACATGCCACATGTCATCTTATGTTATTGTCGTTAACCACGTCAGCGTATTTGATAGTTAAATTGGTCAACTAACAATTTTCATTAACAAAAAGACCCAATTGATTAAATTTTTTTTAAGGACTCAATAGAGTACACCTTTTTAAAAAGCTAAATTAATTTTTTTTTTTTTTCATTTTCTATTAGGGGTCGACCCTTAAGCCATTAAATAATAGAAGATCTTCACCATTTGAAGTTGTATAGAAACAAGATCTCTTTAAACATTATAAGTGGGTCACACTAGAATTCTTAGAATAATATCTTTGATTGATATTTACCAAAATCCAATTCAATTGACTGCTATTCAAAATACTCAAAGAGATGTAAGAAATCTGACATGATTTTTTGGCAAAAAAAAATGTCAATATATAAGGCAAGTTCGCACATAGTCTAGTTACAAAATGAATTGCAAAGACAATGCAACAAATACTAATATATTATTATTTTGCTACACTATAAAAACATACAGCATCATCCTAGTGAATTTTTAAGAAATGATAATTTAAAATTAATTTGATGCAGCCGGTTGAGTCTTAGCTCAAACGGCATTGACATTGTTACCAATATAGGAAGACGTGAGTTTAAGCGCGCTGAAAAATATTGTCTTCCTATTTATAAGTTGAAAAGAAATTATGGATAGTTGGTGTCAAAAAAGATATGAAAATAATAAAAATATATATAAATTAAGAATTTTGTTAAACTATAGAATCAATTATTGTGGAATTCAATCATAAGATTATATATATTTAGTGCATTTCCTTGGCAAAGATCAATTATTGTCGGCCAAAAAAGGCTCAGCACAAATTTGCTAGGCCGAAAGTGAAGGGAAGAGTAATAGTACGTAATTTTTAATAATGTATTGTTGGAGAGGCGAGTCCCGCCTCTTGTCCCCTTAAAACTTGTGGACACACTCAACAAACCAATTTCTTTTCTTATTTTCTTTCGTAAAGCATGAAAAAGAGAAGTACAGTTTTTTTTTTTTTTAATTCCTAACTTAAGGAAATTACCATTGTATCACAAAATTACGATCCATATTACAATTTGAATACTCTAAAATTTGTAAAAATCAATTTAAAGGGGAAGTCCTCAAATATATTTATTGCTTATTTTTCTTTTTCATATACAATATCCATGCACTTTTTTTAAATTTACAAAACTTATTTTACGTTTTTATAACATATGATCATCATATATATGATGATTCAAAAATTCCCAACTAATAAAAAAATAAAATTAGTATTAAATGTTTTATATTTAAAATATCAACTAAATTACCTTATATTCTTATAATTGTCTTGCCATTAAATAAATATATCCTACAATCTAGAAAAATACAAGTTTTATATTGCAATATTATCAATTAAAATCAAACTAAAATTTTACTCTTTCTGTTGGGATCGACCCGTATATGTAACGAAGTGGAAAAAGTGGAGAAGTACATAAATGTTTTACGTGGAAAACCCTCAAAGAGGGAAAACCCACGAGCAAAGGAGGCTTCAGCTTTTCACTAAATGAGTAAACAAACGAGAGTACAATATGTAAAAAATAAACTTAAATGTACTAAATGTACGATACCCAAAACCCTGAATACAAAACTCAAAATCTCAAAGAGCAAACCGATAAATAAAACCCAAAATCTCATAGGGTGTAACCTCCCAACCTGGCCTAGACGTTAGACCCGAATTTAAGAGATTACTTCAGCCACCCAAATGGCCTGGTAAAATTTTAAAAATAGTTAATTAAAAACATTTTTTTTTATTTTAGATGGAAGTTTAGAAAAAAAAAATGATTAAGTTTAACATCTTCATTATAATGGTGTTTATTATTGAAAACTTAGTTGAAAATCTGACTTAACAGAACACATTTACAATTTAGCAACGGAAAAGTGATATTAACATGATTTTTATAAAACACATGTTTCATGCATAATTATATAAAAATTCATATTTTAATAGCCTAAATGATTTAAATGTCATGCATGCCTAAGTAAAAACTGTAAACTAAGTCCCATGCCACAATAATAATATAGTTTCAAATAACCAGAATTATAAAATAATCAGTCAAAAATACTTTTATATAGAAATCAATATTCCAAGTCGAGCCCTTCGAATGTCGAGTTCGCGTCCTAACCTTGCGGGTTAACTAAAAAGAAGGAAAATCAGGGGGTTGAGCTTTGAAAGCTCAGTGTGAGTTCCATCACATAGGAAACTGAAACAAAACAATAGACAAAGCACTTTAACAATTCTGAGAATAAACACAATCACGAAACACTTTAGATTAACGGTTTTTCAGACAAAACATTTCACTATAGATTTCTCAGAATTTAGAATAATAATTCAAAATATCATTATTTTAGATTAACTCAACACAAGAATAATTGGTGTAACGATTAATCATACAAAAACACTTTTCATCGAACAATTCTTTATAGTAATTTCACACATATCAATATTTCAGATCACACAACAATGTACACATGTACATATATGTATCATTCTTAGAAATCACAGTTTTGTATGCACATGTTGTAACACCCCAAACCCGGCCTAAAAGTTAGGCCCGAATCCGGAATGTCACATTAAAGGCACAATTCAAAATGATTTTGCAAATTAACAATTTAAGGCCCAAAAGCCCTTTCATCCTTGAGTCTTGTTAAGTAATAATAAAAACCCATTTTTATAGTTTAAGTACTTTAGAAACCAAGTTTAAAACATACGAAATTTACTTAGGCTTAATATTTAAGAAAACAGTTGAAAACAACCCAAAATCTGAAGTCAAATCAGAGTACAAGGCCTTATTATATCCAACTAAAATAAGCAATTAAAAACCATGTTTTTTTTTGAAACAAAAACCAGAAAAAAACAAAATTTAAACTTCTCGTAGTGTGGTCATCTCCAAGTCCCCTTCCACGTCGAGCCGTCTATTGAGGATCACTTGAAACATTAAATAAAGGGTGTGAGTTTCGAAACTCAGTCTATAATAACCTTGGCAATCAAATCAACATACAAATATTCACATTAGGCCTAAGCCCTATCAAAATCGGTGGTCTTGGGCCTTGGCCCACAATGACCTGATATCACATCACATCATATCATATCATATGCGAAACAAGGTAATGCAAAACCCTCCCCAAAAATCCATCTGCTATACATACCACTTCCCTTCCAACTCTACACACCTGTGGGGATTTCTAAATCGACCCACCCATCTTCTACACAGCAAAGTAGCACTCACAGCGGCACTACTCAACGTTGCAGCAAAGCTGCTAATCATATAATGGGCTTAAAGCCACCGGTGGATCCATGGTCGTCAAGCGACTATGCAATCCTCAAATCTTCCTCCTTACCATAATTCCCACCCATATGCATCCTAAATAGAATATCATATGAATGCAACATGCACATGAGTAACATCCACAAAACTCATACTCATCACATAGGGTGTTTTCATCATTTCACAACCCAAGGGTGCTTCCGTAAATCTACTCTACAAGGGTATTTAGGTAATTTTGCAAAATAGAGGTACTTTGGAAATTTTGTAAATTAGGGATGTTTTGGTAATTCTGCAAACCAATGGTATTCTGGTAATTTCACAATTCGGGCTATTTTAGTGATTTTGCAAATCTAGGGGTATTTGGTCCCTCTCGGGTTTTAGTTATGAACTTTGGCCCATTAACAAGTCCTTGCGGCTAAAGTTGACAAACACTATGCACCAGGTAGGATTCTAGAGAAGAGGAGGTGGGCCGCTAGGGCCGCTTAAGTACCAAGCTCTCCTTAGATCCAATCCTAGACATGCACATGCTCGTTACCACACTCTAACCTAGCGACTTGTCCACAGACATGTTTAATTATTAGAAAGTCTTATGTGGTTTAAGAGTTGTTCAGTACTAAGCCCAAAGTCCATAAAATCCTAGCATACTAGTGTACATTCCCATAAAGCCCATCAACCCATTTCACGTTCATATAACCCATAATGGCTACATCACATTCTTATGGCCCACTAGGCCCAAATCTCAGTCATATGACCCATTAGGACCAAAACAAATCCAGATCATGTAACATGCATGCCTGACCCAACTCATATAATCAAATTAATCCATTTCATCAAACTTAACCTCAGGGCCCAGCGGGCCCATTTAGCCACTTTCGGCTTTTCGGCATTGCCGATTTTGTGTGTGCATAGTGTTTGTAGACACCTGGTTACAACGCGTGATGTAAACCCGTTAATCATGAACTGTGTGCCACACGTTCTAGTAGCCCTTCCTTAGCTACTATTCGCGAATATCTCTAGATCTGCACCCAAACATATATCATCAAGATTGAGTGACTCATTTTTCACATAAATCACCCCTATAAGCCATACCTACATTCGGCCATCCATTAATCCATAATTGAGACGAGTACACTTACCACTTTGCTAACGATCCTTACCACGTTTGCGATCTCTGAACCCTCCCCTTGTTAATACCAGTTAACGATGATAAGAAGTTAGATAGCCCTTCAGCTTTTACCGAACATACTAAAGGAAAAATTGACTAAGTACTTACCCAAGGAGTAATCGGCCCAAGAAGCTGTCGGCTTTTGAGATTGGTATGGTGACAGAGACAATTTGGCACCAATAGGGAGAAGAAGAGGAGAAGTGATTGGCTAGAACTAAAGGTGAACAAGAGAAGCAATTTAATAAGAGAAGGTATGGGGAATCCGGCTAGAGAGAAAACCAAAATTTCGGCAAAGGAATGATGGGTATTTTTTTGGCAAATGGAAAAATTTGATTACAGGGAGAAAAAGAAATGTAATAGAACCCCTCCAAGGAATTTGGCACCTCCTTTTATAGCCAATAGTCGAATCCTACCTTCCCTCACAGTCCAATTCGGCACCAACTCTTCCCACCTCTTATCTCCTAATTTTTCTCCATGATATCTCCCTTATCTCATCTGAAATTCCCTCCTTTATCAGCTCACAAGACCAATTCAAACACTTCAACAAAAAAGTCCAAATTCCACACAACTCTGGTCGTCCACTAAGCAAAATAAACACTCTAAAAACACCTTACCACTACTCGAACCTTGGACCTCTTCACGCCACCTTGTAGCTCCCTTAGTGACGTCACCTTGCCATTGGACCACATGCCCATCTGTGTCATATTTCTTCTTCATTTATTTAAAAGGCCTACTAACTGAAGTCACAGTTCCCTTAGGCTAAAACCAAAATTTTTCCTATGCCTTTACTTGATCCCAGGACATCTCCAACACCCCTAGACACTCCAAATTCATTAACCCTCAAAGCCAACATGCCAATTGTCTTTTTCTTGCTCACTTAAAAAATTTCTGAGATCTAAAGCCCAAAGCCCAATAGGCCCAATTCTTCTAGGCCCAAATTCGGGTGTTACACATGTTTTTATGAATGTCATACAATTTCAATTTATCAAAAAGATCCTACCTAGGGATGAGCTTTCGATCGAATCGAATGAAAAAATTTTGAGTTAATCAAGTTGATGAATCCTATTTTATCATCCTAACTCGATTTGAAATTTTCTCGAATTGAGTTGAGTGAGATGAAATTCAAATTGAATCAAATATATTTGTTCCATTTAAATTTAAAAAAATATTTTGGGTCCTTGTAATCACTATTACCCGCCGTAATCAAATTTGTTATTATTTTTCATCCCCTCATAATTTGTTTAAAAATCTTTTATATACGGGTTAGATTCTTTGCTTGCTTAGTTGCTTCAATTATCTTCTGATTCTTGTCACTACGGCTTTTGAAATTAAAAAAATATATATTAAATGTAAAAAATGTCATTTTTTAATAAAAGTTATCTTAAAGATAAAACGTGAGATTGATACTAATATAAAATTTTAACACAAATATTTTATGGCATCATCAATAATTCAATTTTAACAAAATTTTTTAGAGATTCAATATGATTAAACAATTTAATAATATAAATAGTACAAAATGTGAAATTTAATTTAATAATATAAATAGTATATATAAATAAAATTATTACTATTTAGGTTTAGAGAATTTTTTTGAATGATTATAATTTTTGATTTGGGAGTAAAATGTAGAAGTAAAAGTTTAGGGGGAAAATAAAATGTTTTGGGGGGAAATATTCAAAAAAGAAAATTGGCGGGGAATGGGTTGTGGTAGGAGGGGGTGGGATGAGAGGGGAGTAAAAGTTTTGGGGGGAAATTGTGAGGGAGTAAAAGTTTTGGGGAAAGTAAAGAGGTTTGGGAGTTTGTGTAAAAATGTAAAATATTATAGTTTGATATTCGGTTTATTCAAATTATTCGAGTTATTTGAATTCGAAAACCAAACTCAATTCGAATTTGAAATTCGAAAAAAAAAATTCAAGTTGACTCGAATAATTCGAATAACTCGATTTGTTTCACTCAAAATTCAAATATTTTTCTATTTTTTTAGTTGGATCGAGTTTTACTCACCCCTAAGCCTACCCTACCGCTACACACCATAATGAGAGTTCCCCAGAGCTCCTTTTTCCAATCACATTGGGTTGTGGATATATACCACCAATAATTTGCAGTTTTCACTACCAATGGCTTTGGACACACAACAAACTAACACAGTTGGAATCAGTTTTAGCTGTGGGTACACAACACACAATTAAATGCAGATAAAACCTGCCAATGGTCGTGTAAGCACAATATACCCGCAGATAAAGGTTGTCAGAGGGTTGTGGTTGCACGGTAAAATGGACACAGTTGGAATCTACTTTTTTTGTGGATACATAATGCATAGTTAAATGCAAATATACTGCCATATTCTTCTTCCAATCATAACGTCTCATCCCATGTAATGCGATACAATCAATTTAATGCATCCATATATTGTAACATTTAATGTTCTAACACATGGAAAATCAGTAACAAACTCAAGAATATCCATACACTCAATTCAACAATAATTTAAGGCATATTGTTCATACAATCAAACAATTATATAAAGCAACACATACGATTTATATTTCATACAAATATAATTATATACGAATAAATACTACATTAATTTGATCATTTATGGATTCTAGCATGCCATATATAATCAAGGACCTAATTGCATAATTTAAATTTCTAAAAATAGTGTGAAACCTATTCAAGGACTAAACTGATCAAAACATAAAATTTTGGGTCAAAACTATAAAATTTAAGAAATAGGGGCACATAGCTGTGTGGAAAGATCCAGGCTGTGTGGTCTGGGCTAGGTTCAATTTTACTTTGATTTTCTCATAAAAGAACACACACTTGACTTTTGGGGTATCGTACAACGATCCTCACGTCTGAATCTGATCTGGGTTACCTACACGGGTTAATCTTGGCCCGTTTAGACATGAATTTGATGGCGTTTAGCTAAATTGACATAAAAAATGGATTGAACAAGATTGATTTTGGGTTTTGGATTCAAATATAAAATTTCTAGCAAAAGAAGATGAAGATTTATGAAAAAGAATAGTGGGAAAATAAGAGAAAGAGATGTATTTAAAGAAGAGAGAAAAGAAATTCTAAATAGGGTTGAAAAAAATCAGAATTCTATTATGATTAGGAAGGGACTAAATGGCTAGGTTAAGCAAACTTTTGAGGGCTAATTTGGTAATTAAACCACTCTGTCGAAATTAATAAAAATGGAAAGAAATTGGCATGATTTGAACCTAGGACACTAAGGAGGATAGAGTGATGCTTGACCATTGAGTTGCTACCCATTTCTTGGTCATTTTCTACCAATTTATTTCTTATACTAGGGCGCTCACTAATTTTATAAATCTTAACCCCCTAATTTTTTGGTGTTACATAGGGCACTCACAGAAGGCTATAAATACTTTACATAATTACCACGATACTCTCACCAAAACTCATACGCGACTACATCTTGTCGCCTCAAAGAAAAGCTCTTTCTGATTGGCATATCAAAGCAGGGATACAAGATCCCTTTAAATAGGTTAAGATTAGAGTTTTAATCATATTAAAATATCCCTAGAATAATCAGAGTCTAACTGGAAGAAGAAGTCTTGCTTAAAGCCTAAAACGCGATTGCCAAATAGGAGAACACATCGTGCTGTTGCAATGTCCCATTCGCCTTGTCACGACATCAACCATCGCGTCGTCTTGACTAGTTGACAATCCTTGTCCCAACTTCGAACCTGTTTTGGCCCTACTCCGGTTGCTTGTCAATTCTTGTCTAAGGTGCCTGCAACATGTCCGATAAATACGAGGCACACCCCATACTTTCATTATACTAAAATTAATTACAATCAATTAAAAGTACAAGTCCTAGAGTATATTCATTACATATAATGCACTGCCATATATAATTTCACTTTATTTTTTATTTCATATCATCATAAATATATATGATATTATTTTAAATTTTATCATAAAAAATGAAAGAGAAACAAATTCTTTTAAAAATATTACTATTATAAATATAAAATATTACTAAAAATCCCTCTTTGTCATCCATATCATAGTAAATAATTCAATACTTATTTCATTAATCATTAATATACTTATTTTAAAAAATAAGAATTATGTCCTTGCTTACAATTACCATCGTAATTTACCGAATATTATTTAACATTTATTAGTATCAATTTAAATTTACTACCCCAAAATATTTAAATTCCATATTCTATATTTTTATTTCCCACCAGTCGATTTTTTTTTTTGGTGAAAAGAGACAAATACAACTAGTTTTAAACTAAAACAAAAGGATTGTCTGTAAACAAATGCAACCCTTCTCCCCTATTAAAGGCTATTTTAGCCATTCGATCAACTTTTTCACTATCTTCTCTAGGGATGTACTGAATTGCCCATTTTTTGACGTTGTTCAGAAGGTGTTGTATGCGTCTGATTATCGTCAATTCTGAAGGCGTTGACTCCAAAATTTGGATAGTTTCAATAGCCTCAAGCTATCTATTTGAATAAACACTTCATTTCCTTGTTTTTCCTACAGTAGTGACAAACCATCCAAATTACCTCATAACTTAGCATCAAGAATTGAGCATTTCCCAAACTATCGAAAAAGCCAATATTCTATTTCCCGTGGTAGTCTTTGAAGATCCCCCTACAGCAGCATAACCTAAATTTATTTTGACTGAACCATTAGATCTTAGTCTTAGACATCTATCAGTCAAATTTGAATCTACTTTCATCTTTTGTCGTAATAGGGTGTCTTATGGAAAGGGATACATACTATTTTGTCCAACTGTATGAAGCTTTGATGATCTCCTCTACACTCTATGGCACTACCTGAAAAATAAAAAGGTTCATGTTTTTCCAAATGCACCAAATGAAAAGCCCAAAGAGATTTGGCCAAGTGACCTCCCCAAAAGTGAATTCTGGCTATTATGCAAATTAGATGAAAGCCACTCCTGTAAATTTCCGAAAAAAAACTACGTTTGCTTTTCTGTCAGAACAATCTGCAACCAAACCTCTTTTTCTGCCCTACAATCTCTGATGGTATGGATAACATCCTCTGGAACTGCTCCATAGATCGTACAATGGTCACCATTCGTAATACCATGCTTCATTCTCTCCACTTGCGTAAGTAATCGATTTTTCAAAACCAACCAAATAAATGTTCAAACCCTCTAAGGCCTTTGATACTTCCATGTTATATTCCAAATTTCATCTCTCAAATTATATTCCAAATTTCATCTCTCAAATTTCATCCTTTAATCATCTTGTATGCACTTTTGATAATGAAGAGCCTATTGAGGTTCCCATCCAAGTAACTCTATCCGCTCTAACATAAGGGTGTGGGGGAGGAATGCTAACAATCCAATTTAAAACCTCATTCGGCAACCAGACATGGAATAGTTCTAAATTCCACGAACCTTCCTCAGTCATCATATCCTGAAGGAGATTGCCTTTGTAACACCCATAACCTGTTCCCGTCGTCAGATTAGGGTTACAGAGTATTATCATACATTTCAGAACATTTAACAACAAGTAACATCGAGTTTATCAATTATTAACAACATTCATTAATAATTCATATTGAATTCAAACATACACTTATGGGCCTTAAATCGAGCCCACTAGGCCTTAAAAATAGTTTAGAAACAATTAGGGACTAATTTGAAACAATTTAAAAATTTTTTGGGAAAAATTAAAAATTTTCAAAACAAGTGTCACACAGTCATGTGACAGAGCCCAGACCGTGTGGCTCCGGACATGGCCATGTGGCTACTCTATACGCCCATGTGACTATTTCACACGCCCATGTATGCACACCGTGTAACTCACTATGCCCGTATAATATAAGGTCACATGGTCGTGTAACTTTCTGTGACCGTGTAACACAAGGTCACACGACTGTGTGACCGGGCAATGTAACTCTCTGTGCCTGTGTGGACCAACTTGCACCTAACACGCTAAGGGCACACACCTATGTAAGTTTGCCTGTGTGTGACACACGGTCATGTGACAGCCCGTGCCCCAGGCCATGTGTGCCCAAAAATGATCTAAAACATGCTCATTTCACATCCAAAAAATTAGGTACCTAAACATACTCTCACACACATGTTTACATGACCTTGGAATCATTTTGAAAGACTCAAATCAAGTTAAACAACCAACCAATGTGCCTAGCCAATGTTCCATCACTGACCACATTTCAATCACATAACAAGCCACAGTTCAAGCTAAACTTTCAAGTCAGAAGTATATACCACAACTCATAACAAACCTTACCATTTCATGCTTAATTAGCATCAACTACTCATGCCTTAACTAGAACTAAGCATGCATGCTTCAAATGTCTACTTAACACAACAACATTGCAAGCATATCAAACTTCCATACATATGTGTTTAAGACTATTACAAAACATTCACCAATTTTCCTATTACACGCCATAAAAGCCAAAGTTTTTTTTTTCAAAATCTACCAAGAACCCTCGGATAGTATGATTCTTCAAGTTGATTGTAATAGCTCGATTTTGGGGCTAATTGAAACAGTGGTTTCGAGACCACTAATCGAGGTCAAGGAAAATTATTTTGATGTTATTTTATGTGTTATGACATTAATATATGGCTATGTGAAAATTTTGGTGCTTTAATTTTAAGGATTTCATGCTTAATTCTGAAAAAGGACTAAATCGCATAAATGCGAAAGTTCTATTTTTCAAGGTAGAGGTGTCAAATAGCCATAGAATATTAAATTGGAGGTCCTTAAAGTGTAATTAGACCAATTAGAGTAAGTTGGCCGGCCATATAGCTTAAGGAGACAAGAGCATTTAATTCTTGGTGGAATTAGGTGACAAAAGATGAATAAAATAATATGAATAAAAGATAATATCATCTTTTACTATTCACATACCTTCTCCACCGAAAATTTAAGAGAGAATAAGGATTTAGAAGCTCAATTTTTCAGAAAAACAAATCCCTTGCAAGTAAGTTAATTTGATGATTATTTTTTATGATTTTTGTACTTTTGAAGTCCCCAAAGCTTAAGCTAGCTAATGAGGGGACTAAGTTGTGAAATAGTTGAAAGTCTAGGGACTTTCCATGAGAGAGTTTGTGATGTTAGCTGAGCTTTTATGGGAGAAAATGAATTGTAGGGAGATGGGAAACAACTTTTGTGAAAGGTGTTTGCATGAAAACACCTAAATAGGACTTGAATGCAAAGATTTAAATTATGTCATAAATGCATGAAATAGTTGGAGTTGTGAGTAGTTGTAAGAGAAATAAATGTTCAGCTTGGCTTGATTAATGAGAAAATATGCTGAAAAATGATTTACGAGCCTAGGGCCAAAATCATAATTTTTCTATCGTACAAGGGCAAAATGGTCATTTTTACCTAAGTGTAGATTTTGATGCATTATAATCATAGAATGATTTAAATGAGTGAAATTTATTTCTATAGATCAAGAAGAGCACGGAATCAACCTTGACCAGGGAAAAGGCAAGGTTACGGATTAAACCGCAAATTGAAACGTTTTGCAACTAGGTAAGTTTATGTGTAAACGATGCATTTTATATACACATTGTTGTTGCTAATTGGTGCATGGCATGATTGAGAATATGTATAATTCAAGTAGACTGAATTCAGTAGTTATTGAATAATTCTCGTATGAATGATGAAATAGATATTTAAATATGAAATAACAACACTTGACGATGGGCTAAGTGCGATACCACCTTAATACTTAACTATGATGGGCTAAGTGTGATACCATCGGCTATTTATTATTTGGTGGGCTATGTGTGTTACTACCGTTATTACCCTTTTTGGTGGGCTAAGTGCGGTACCACCCTGTTAGAGATTAATGGTGGGCTAAGTGCGAAACCACCGAGTGATTGACAGTATTATGAATGGTGTATTGGAAATTATGATGTGTTGTTTCATGTGGTTTTGTGGTGATAAGTGCAGGGAATGTATACTACTAAATGAGAGCATTTTGCTTGCTATATAGTTGAAATGTCGTAAGAGATGAAAAGAGTGAGCATGACTAAGGAATGTGGATGGTTTTTGCTTAGTGCATAATGCTATTTTATTGATTTGCGTATATTGTAATGCTTGTAGTTTACATGTAAAATAAATAAGCTTAAAGCTTACTCTCCTTTCTTTCCCTTGTTTCATGGAGTTAACGAGTCGATTGGGTTACAAAGATAATTGGAAGATTTCCCACACTATCAGCTCATCTTAGTACATCTAGTCTTAGTGCTTTTGAGTATGGCATGTATAGGGGCTAGACTAGATAATCATTTTGTTATTTTGGCCAAGAGTGTGTTGGCCCCTTTAATGATAAACTCTTTTGTATATTACCATGGTTGATGGCTCACCTTATTATTTTATGAAAATATGAGGTTATTCAAGAAAATGTATGTTGTTATTAAAGTTGTTTAGTCGATGGTTGGATGTGGTTGTGAACACATGAGTTCGAATGTTGAGAAAAGCTTGGCATTTTGCCCTTGTCCACACGGGTAGGCAAACGGGCGTGTGTCTAGGTCGTGTGTGACACACGGTCAGTCCCATAGGTGTGTGACCAGGCCATGTGTCCCCTGCATAAAAGTTTTACAAGTTAATAAGCTTTGTAGTAAACACACGGGTAGAGACACAACTGTATGTCTCAACCGTGTGGGAGGCACGACCTAGGACATGGGCGTGTGCCCAGGCCGTGTGAAGTCTGCACATTAAATGTAAAATTTAATTTGACACACGGTCTAAGGACATGGGCATGTACCTTGGCCGTGTGGCCATAGTAATGCGATGACATCATAAACAAAATGCCAAGTTTTTGACACATGGGCTAGGACACAGGCGTGTCGAGGCCTTGTGAGTGACACGGGCCAGGGACACGAGTGTGTGTCCGGCCGTATGGATTAAGTCAGTGTCGACCACGGGTGGAAGACACGAGTATGCCTTAAGGGCACACGGGCGTGTCCCTAGATCAACACGGGTGTGGCCCTTGTTTTGATGAAGAGTTTTTCCAAGTTCGTAAAAGTTCCCAGTTAAACCCCGAAACCTTTCAGAGGTATGATTAGGGCCTTGTAGGCCGAGAATGAGTAAGAGACCAGTTTAAATGAAATTTTATAGCCCCATGTGTCATGGTTAAGTGAGATAAGTTAGGTAATGCCTCGAACCCAGTCCCGATTTCGAATACAGGTAAGGGGTGTTACATTGATCTAATCGCCCGACTATCAACAAAATGTAATCTATAAGAAAGCAAAACAAGAATACAAGTAAGCTTTTATAAACTTTAGTAAGTTCAATGGTTAAAATGATAAAGCTTACCGAATAACGTAATAATTCAAATAATAAGATTACTAAACAAAGGTCCTATCAACCGCAAATCAAAACATGTAAGTAATACTCGAACAATAATTGAATCAACTTTTTTCATTTAAATAACATTTGAATATCACTAACACATTGTCGATGAATGATAAATGGATATGAATACACAGTTAACCATTTGAAAACACACCAAATACTCAAATGAGCTAATCCAATCGATAATACACCTCGACACTAAGTGCCTAGCCCGAAGGCTAATGTCTTCCCTCGGTAACACATCAAAAAACACTGTAATATAACACGATAGTCCACAATGAATGCAGGACCTCGGTATATTTAGTGAACAAAAAATATACAAGAATCATCATCACCTCTCAAAATCCCGTACCGTGCACAAAAATAACCTATTGGTATGTCAAGTGTACTCTATCCTATGCCATTTGGCTCAGGAGATATCATAGTAATCTATGCTTTAACAATCTATTAGTTCAATTCTCTTTACATGATATCAATACATTAACCAGAAATCAACAAGATAAGTTTCGTCATATATATATAGCGCATTAGAATTAATTGAATGAACTTACCAAACTAGACTATAGCAATAACGAAAGTACAGGGGCTATTCTGCAACTTTCTCTTTTCTGCTATTTTCAACTCGTTCTTGATCTAGAATAATAATTCCATTCAATTAACCAATACTAATAGCAAAATTAACTCATTTTATGCTAATAAGTCCTTTTATACATTTTTACAAAATTACCCCAACATTTTACCTTTTTTTGCAATTTAACCATTTCTAACAAAACTAAGTTTAGCCAAGCTGTTTAATACTTCCATACAACCCATATCTGTTGTTATCTCACATTAAGTCCTTGTAATTTTACCACGTTAACATTTTAGTCCTTAAACATTAAAATTACTAAAAGTTGCTTTACAAAATATTTCTATTTACCAATTAAGCTTAATAATCTTCTATAAAACTTTAAAAAAATACTAAACTCATCAATGGCATAATCCACAACATTTAACAATCTTACAAATTAGTCCATGGGTTAGCTAGATTAAGCTAATACGAGCTCAAAAACATAAAAATTACTAAAAACGGGTAAGGTTTACTTACCAAATCAAAGAACCCTAGCTTGGCCGAAAGTGTTCTCTCCATAGCTATCGTGTTTCGGCTAAATATGGTAAGTTAAAGAAGATGATACATTCTAATTTTTGTTATTGATTTGTCAATTTACTAAATTAACCTTTAATTTCTAATGAAATTTCAACTTCAACTCACCTAAACCATCCACTATCTTAACTAATTGTATAATTACCATTTAATGAGGGTTTAATTTCACAATTGGTACTTCAATTATTTTAAATTTTTAGCAAAACAAACTTAATTCCAATTTAACCCTAAACTAATTAGGACTTAATAAGAAAATAGCCCGAAATCTATTGGATTAATCATGTCCACCGCTGCTTGGACATTTTGACCATGGTTTAATCACCATTTTGGTCCCTTTACTATTTAAAACTATAGCGATTAACTTTTACCTCTTTTACTATTTAATCCTAATTAATTAATTATTTATTTAAACAATAAAATTTCTTAACCAAAATTTAAGACAACCCTAATGACCTCATAAATATTAAATAATTAATATTTACGGACAGACACATCAGAGTTGTGGTCCCAAAACCACTATTTTTGACACCCCTGGAAAATGGGTTATTACATTCTTCAAATGGGTTGTTACATGATAGGATATGATTTAACAAAGCTCCAATTCCCAGAATCCAATTGTCCTTCCAACACTTTATGGTATTACCATTACCTGCTGACTAGATGATATTCTCACAGAGGAGGGGCTAAATCTTTGAAAGAGCTCTCCAAATAAAAGAACAATTACCTAATTTAATATCAGCAAGTTGGCCTTCCCCACCATGTACTTCGACTAAGAACTCGGAACCATAAGGCATAGTATTAGTCAATATGTTATACCCCAATTCTAACATGAAAATAGTGTTTTGATCTTTCAACTTTGAAACCCCAACCCTCTAGATGTCTTGGGTTGACAAACAAACAACCAATTAACAAGGGCCATGTTACTCTTGCTCCCATAATTCCACCAGATGAACTATCTAACAGTGCATTCAATCTCCTCGTATATACCTTGTAAGATCCTTATGGTCTATATAAAATAGTTGGGTATTGCAAGAAGAACTGGTTGAGCTAAAGTGACTCTACCAATAAAAGACAACTTCCTTACATCCCAACACTAAAGTCTAGCTTTAACCTTTTCTATCACAAATCTCAAAGAGTTATTGGTGATTCTTTCGTGAAAGAGTGAAACTCCTAAATAAGGTCCCATATTATGGACCAACTGGAAGCCGAAAGTCACGTATAAAAGCTTTTCATAATCTTCATCAACTCTTTTTGAAAAACAGATTCTGTCTTGTTCACGTTAATCCCGTGTCTAGAGAAACTAGAGAAATTATCCAGAATCTCCCTAACTAAAGACGTCTATTCCATGTCGATTTTGCCAAAAATCACCAAGTCATCTACAAAAAAAAAAAAAAAAAAACAAATATGAGAGTGCAGGTCCTATCCGAGATAGATGAATAGGTTTCCACTTACTTGTATTGATGAACGTATAAATGTACTAACCAAGCCATTCCATGCAAAGGACAAAAAGATAAGGTGATAAAGGGAAACCTTGTTTGATGCCCCTAACCGGATTAAATTTCTGAGTTGAGACTTTGTTTCGCAAGATCTGCATATATGTATTTGTAATAGCCGACATAATAACCTTTTTAATGATTTCACGAATACCTACCGCTCGAATTGATGCCTCAATAAAATCCCAACGTACTCTATCGTAAGTCTTCTCCAAGTCAATCTTGATTGTCATCCACCTCTTATTCTTATGTTTACTCCTCATGGAATGTATTACTTCCTAAGCCAGAATAATGTTATCCATCATATTTCTCCCAGTGATGAAACTAGCCTGCTCATGTCCAATAATTTTAGGAAAAATCACTTTGAAACGATTAGCAATAACTTTTACAACAAGTTTATAAAAAACCGAACAAAGACTGATAAGGCGAAAATATGTAAAACTTTCAAGATTTGGAATCTCATGGATTAGAATGATCAAGGTGTTACTGAGTTCCAAGTTTATAGATTGACCAGCAAAGACTTTTCGGACCCAATCACATACGACTCCCCCAATTGGATCCCACTAACTTTTGAAAAATAGGGCATGAAACCCGTCAATTCCTAGAGCAGCTTTCAAAGGTGCCATATCAAAAAGGGCATCCTTAATTTCTTCCATCAAAACCTTTCTGTTTAGAAACGGAATATCTCTTTAATTGATATTAGGAAAGGAACTAGTAGGGAGATTCAGCGACTTAACATGTTGACCATCATACAAACTCTGAAAAAAAAAATTAAAGCCTTAGATCGAAGTTTCTCTTCATCATAAATCCATTCACCTCACTTAATTTTTAAGGTAGAAATCTAGTTATGTTTCCTCCTTTGAATCGTGTGAGAATGGAAAAAAATTGTATTTCGGTCCCCAAACTGCAGACAATCTCATCGAGCTTTCTGTTTCCAAAGCAGCTCCTCATGGTGTAAAATCTTTTCCAAATCTTTCCTAATCTTTAATTCAAACTAGCTTAAGGTGTTGGAACCTAATTCTATCCATTTCCTTTTGAATCTCCACAAGTTTCTTTATTAATTTCCTCTTGTGAGGGCCAATATTACCATAAACAGATTTATTCCACTCATTTATTTGAAGGTAAACTATTGGATAGCCTATACAATATTACCCTTGAAGACCTAATTTTCTTTAACAAAATTAAAAAATTTAGGATGTTCCACCCAACCAGCCAGGAATCCGAAGGGTCATCCCTTAGGTATGTTAACTTTTGATTTGAGATAAATGAGAAACAGTCTATGGTCAGATTTAAGCCTTGAAAGGTGGATGTTTGAGCAACTAGGGAAAGCTCTAATCCAAGTGTCATTTCCAATCGCTCTGTCCAGCCTCTCAAATATCCCCCCTCGATGCCAAGTGAATGGTGGTCCCTTAAACCCTAAGTCCTGCAAATTAGTCACATCAAGAAAGTCTCCAAAAAAAGAACATTCGATTCTAGCTCTTCTACCTCCTTTTTTATCGCTAGAAGAGAGTAAAGCATTAAAATCACCGATAGCAACCCAAGGAACTCCTATATGTGATATAATTGTACTAAGACTCTTCCATAGTTTCCTCCTCTATTTTTTTTGTCAAGACTCTCATAAACAAAACAATAATAATAGCATGGGATTGATCCTTCTTTAAAATCCGAACAGTAATAAATTGGGGTGATTACAAATTACCTCAACAGAAATATCCTGCTTCCAGCCAAGCCAAATAACCCCTGAATAACCAATAGCCTCTACTCTATGCGAATTCTAAAAACCAAATTGGTAATGATCTTATCTACTTTGTATCCACTAACTGTCGTCTGAAGGAGACTTTTTCTTATACAAAGACAATCATATTATTTTTTTAAGGAATATAGCTTTTTACATTTATAATATATTATACAATAATTATTCTTTATTAACTTTTCATATAAACATATACATTACATACAGGCCATTTTCTATTTATATTTATTGTATTCACTTACCAAATATTTAATTTTGTATGCCCTAACTATTACCTAAATTAATGCTATTTATGTAGTGAAACAAAATAATATTCTTAAAAATATACACTTAATCATTATAAATTCCAAAAAATAATTTATCTTAAAATTTTTAAACCTTACAAATCTTAACACTTTAATGTTTATTAGAAGTAGAGTTTTATACCATAAATAATTCTTATATCTATAAATATAGACTTTGGAGAAACACTATAAATAACTCTATTAATCAATAAAATAGGTTCTCTTTTGCTCTCCATTTTTTTGTAACACGTTATTAGCATGATACTCGATTTTCTCGATTTTTTTTCTTTCATAATTTCCTTCCAAATCTTATTTTAAAGAGTATATTCTCAAAAAAAAAAAAAATCCCCCAAACCACACCAATGTTTGAACCAAAACTCTTCTTCTTTACCACCCAATTATCAATGTTATTCTGCATCAAGTACTTTATAAAATCAATTGCCAGTAGATGGAAAATAATAAAAGAAGGTTGTAACACCCTAGAATTTTGGGTTAGAAGTTTTGGGGTATGTGTTTAGGGTTAGGGCGTAGGTTACGCAATTGTGTTTGCTTTCGCGATTTGATGTCAGAATGGGCTAACTGGTCCAGTGGTTGGTTGTGTGTTAGTGTATCTCTGGGTTTTGGGTTTGAATCCTCAGGTGTGCTTTGAGGAATTTGTTTTGTTTTTGTTTCTTTTAAGTTTTAGTATTTATTTATTTATTTATTTATTTTTATTTGGCTATAGGAAATCTATCAAAAAAAGAAAAAAGAAAAAAGAAGAAACGCTCTCTTCCTCTCTCTCCAGACGTTTTCTTCCTTCTCCTTCTGTTTCTCAATTTTGAGATTTTCTTTTCTTTTTTTTCTCTTCTGTTCCTCGAATTAATTCCGAGTTTATCATCGTCATTGTTAATTGATTGGGCTCGAGTAACCCGCCAGCCCCAGAAAGCTGTAGATTTTGGACACATTCTTTAGCTGTTTCCACTCTAACACAGCCTCAATCTTACGAGGATCCACCTGAATCCCCTCCGCAGAAACCACATGCCCTAGAAAGGTTACTTCTCAGAGCCAGAACTCACACTTATTAAACTTTGTATACAACTACTTCTCACGCAAATTTTGTAATACCACTCGAAGATGCTCATTGTGTTCGTCCTCAATCTTCGAATACACCAGAATGTCGTCAATGAAGACTACCACAAACCGATCCAGGTAGGGTTGGAACACTCGGTTCATCAGATCCATAAAAGCTGCTGGTGCATTCATCAGTCCAAATGGCATTACCAGGAACTCGTAATGGCCGTAGCAAGTCCTAAATGCCGTTTTGTACACATCGGTTTCCTTAACCTTTAGTTGATGGTATTCTGATTGCAGATCGATCTTAGAAAACACAGAAGCCCCTCTGAACTGGTCAAATAAATCATCTATTCTCAGTAGTGGGTACTTGTTCTTAATGGTTAGCTTATTCAATTGGCGGTAGTCGATACACATACGCATGGATCTATCCTTCTTTTTCACAAACACCACAGGTGCTCCTCATGGAGACACATTAGGGTGGATGAACCAACGATCCAGTAACTCTCGAATCTGAGCCTTAAGCTCCATAAGCTCCTTCGGTGCGATTCTATAAGGGGCGACAGACACCGGAGCTGTACCAGGAAAGAGCTCAATCCCAAACTCTACTTTACGGTTCGGAGGTAGACCTGATAATTTCTTAGGAAAAAATCCAGAAAGTACCTTACGGTCCTGATGTCCTTAACCGAAGAGTCCATAGAATTTGAAACACTGATGTAGGCCAAGAATGCCTCACATCCTTTCCGTACCAACTTTTCCACCACCAACGCAGAAATCATATTCGCCAGATAATCTCGACGTTCCCCAATCACCACTACCTCGTTATACTCCTCAGTTCTCAAAACCACCCTTTTCGTCGCACAGTCCAGACTTACTCGGTGCTTGACCAGCCAGTCCATTTCCAGAATCAAATCGAACTCTCCGAATCAAAGTTCCATCAAATCCGCCAAAAATATTGACCCTTGAACCTCGAGCAGAACGTCTCTAAACATTTTACTAACTGGATAGATTGCCCCAATGGACTCACAACCATTATTTCACTTAAAGCACTCTCAACCGGAATCCCCAAAGTTTCAGACACAGAGCTAGCTACGTAAGAGTGTGTAGAGCCTATGTCTATCAATGCAGTATAGGGTGCATTAAAAATTAGAAATGTACCCGTAATGACATCTGGAGCATCACCATCCTCTCAGCGACGTGCAGCATAAACCAGTGTAGGCTACCTCGCCTCAGTCGGTCCCCCACCTCGGCCCGAGGCTCTCTATCCTCGGCTCATGCCATTACCACCCTGGCTTGTCCTTGGCCCCTAGGTAGCTACTGAACTACCCTTTGCGGCTATGCAGCACTAGTACCTGCAGCTTGCATCTGATCGGTCCTCAGCGGATAGTCCCTGACATGATACCCAGTCGACCCGCATCTCAAACATGCCCCAGTAGTCCTCCAACACTCGTCCGGATAACGTCTACCACAGTGCCCACAAAGTGCCACATTAGCAGGTGCAACAGGAGGCCCAACTCTCACTAGCCCATCCGGTCTAGCCTTTTTCTTAGGCCTCATCATAGAATTTGAGGGCTCCGATTCCCTCCTATTCTTTCCTTTCTCACAGTTTTGGCGCTCAGCGCGCTTAACCTTCTCGGCGATCCTCGCCTTATCCACCAGAGCAGAAAAATCACGCTCCCTTTGTGGAGCAATCAGAACCGTAAACTATCCCTGAGTCCATCCTCAAAATAGACGCATCGCTCATATTCAGTCCCCACCATGCCCCAGGTTTACCGGCTCAATCTCAGGAACTTGGCCTCAAACTCGGCCACAGAACTGTCTCTCTATGTGAGATTAAGGAAGTCACGCCTCCTAGCATTAATATAGCTGGCCCTCACGTATTTACTTTGAAAAGTCATCTTAAAATAATCCCAAGTCAGACGGTCGGGCTGAGTGCCCTCCTTAACAGTCAGCCACCACTAGTAAGCCTCGTCGCGAAGTAGGGAAACAACCCCCTGAAGCTTATGCTCAGTAGTAAAATCCAGATAATCCATAATTCTTTCTGTAGCCTCCATCCAATACTCGGCCATGCTAGGGGCGACTCCACTGACGCCCCTGAATAACTCAACCCCGTTGGACCAGAGTTGTTCCGTAAATGACCCACAACCCTCAGATCCAAGGTTAGGCCCAGCGACCCTCTCTAAAATCCGTCACATGGCTCAGGATAATGCGTCATCCCCAACCTTTCGATCATTGGACCCAGTCTCTGCAGCTGGTGAGATCGGCGTCTGACTCGTATCCAGATTAGGCAGATTTTCAGATGCAGAAGACCCAGCTCAAGCCCCCCTACGGCCTCTACCACGGCCTCTAGTACTGCGTCCACGGATACCTCGTGCGCTCATTGTAAATTTAGAGTTTATCTGTATTAGCAGTTTTATGCATTAGTTTACAGTTCCAATATTTATTAACAAATGTTTTATGCAGAATAGTATCAGAAGTTCAGAGTTCGTTATCGCGAATTGCAGTTTTACTATGATTTTTAGTTTCGCTACAATTTTCAGTTTACACTACCTAAAGTGTTTTAGTACAGTATACTACCTAATGCTGTTTCAAGCATGCAAGTAGTATTTCAGACAAATCTTAAACAGAGTTTAGAACATTTACAAGATCGGCACCGGAGACTCGGTGTACCACATACTTATTTTAAAAATATTTTGAATCATTTAAAAATTGTTCTGGAAAAACCATTTAAAAAACCCAAACCACAGCCGAGTTTTGCAACTTGACTCTGTACCACTAAATGTAACACCCCAAACCCGGCCTAGACGTTATGGCCGAATTTGGTGACATCACATGATAGTGCTTTGGAACACTTAACTATGTTAAAACCATTTGTAAATATCTTAGGCTTTCATCAAAACACGTCATTTAATTATTCGTTATCCATTTTCAAAATGTTATATGTTGCGGAAGCTTTTAAAATAATTTGCAAGTTCGTGTGTATTTGATAAAACCTCTGTTTATTTTGAAAATTCGCGTCTTGTTCTACTGCAAGTAGTTATAAATAAAAATCCCAAATTTTAAACAAAAATACGAATGGCTATATTACATAACATTTACCCAGATATAATCAAACCATAAATAAAAATGAAACCGTAAAATAGGAATCCAGAACCGTGGTCACCGCCGAGTCCTCTCGCCGCCTCGATCCGCTTCATCGTTGGGGATTGCTCGAGCAGTTAAATGTAGAAAGGGTGAGTTTTCCCAAACTTAATATGTAATCCCCACAAAAATCATACAAACAGAAATATTAGATAACAGACATGATGTTCATAGTTCGGGTCGGAGCCCATTACAGAAACGGTGTGGACTTTAGCCCACTCAAATACAGAATTAGACGTATTACAGGGCCTTGGCCCATTTCAGATAGAATATGCAAATAATAAAGTCTTACCCACCAGCCTCTACACACCAACTCCGTCTAAACCTACACACTATGTGGGGAAAAAATCAACCCACCTAGCCCTACACACCATGTTGTACCGAATGCGGCATATAATCAGAAATTTACAGCTGAGCTACCAGATAACAGGCTTAAGGGCCTTTCATATACTTCCTCCAATCATAATCAACCCGCCACGATGCAATGCAACATACAAGAATGACATTCTATTATGCAATTAAAACTCATATATATATATATATTCAGAATGACATTGCTTACCGACCCTACGATAGGTCCACAGTCGACTTGGGTGACTCATGCAACCTTACAGAGTTTTCAGAAAAATTGGCTCACACGCCCATGTGGCCTGCCCGTGTGGCTCATATGGCCCAAATTGGCCTTGGCCTTGTGGATCACACGGCCTGGCCCAGTATCCCACATGCCTGTGTAGTTCACCTGTATGGTCCCACACGCCTGTGTGGCCTACATGGCCCAATAGGTCGAGCCTGTGTATTGTACACGGCCTCGCTTGGCCTTCTTGCGCACTACCGGGCTCGTTGATCACACGGCCATGTGGTTACTTATAGTCTTGTACACGGCCTACCACACGAGCGACCACACGCCCATGTAGTGTTGGCAGAAGGGTTTTCGGCTTTCGCTGAAACCTTGTTTTCTGCGTTTTTGGGTACACATCTGGTTTGTCTTCGCTCTTTACGCAATCCCGAAGTTACCAGCACCTATAATTGAACAACATTTTACTCATTAATCTCTTAAACAACCGAATCAAACTAAACCCAAAACGGAATGCTCATCCAACGAGCGACCAAATTTACCTTCAAGCAAGAAGTAGAGTTTTCTTGCAACGCGAGAACCCAATTACAGCCTTCAAGCAGTACCTAGCATGAGTAAAACGATTCCTCCGTTAATCGCTTAATAAAAAATAACACTAACACTTATAGAAAAACCACTTACCAATCGCACGTCCTGACTATAGATACCAGACACGGTTGAATGGAAGAAAAACCGAAATAAGAGAAGGGAAAAACAGTAGAATTTCAGCAGCCAAAGGAGATGGGTAAGGGAAAACGACAGCCAAAAAGAAAGAGAAAAAAATGAGGAAGGTTAGCCGAAATTTTCAAACAAAGGAAGTAGTTCTAAACAAAAACTGTTAACCCCCAAACTTTTCCCTTAATTCTCTCCCTACTATCAGATTTTTAGTCCAACATAACCTCTTTGAATGTGTTAGAAAAAAATAATGATCATGCTGGGATTCGAACACAGTTCACTCAACATAACCAACACTCCACTTAACCACTAGACCAGCAGGCCCATTCTACTAATTTCTTACACACTTTAACTTATAAGCTTACCAACCAGAGTTTGGGCTTTATTCATAAAAATACCAAAATTTACCCCAGTTGAGACTTGAACTTGAGACCTCCCACACACATCCAGAACACATATCCACTGAACGAGACACTCATTCATGCCAAAATTACCAAAACCTGAATTTAAGAAAAAGGGCGTTACATTTAGATTAGCAGCAGGTTTTTTTGCAAAACCATAGTTTGTTGGAAAATTATGTCGTAGTACATTAAAACAGAAATCAAAATATCAATTTTGTAAAATGCGATTTGTTGTTGGAAAACCATAGTTTTGCAAATACAGTGAGTATCATAAAAATTATGTCGTAGTACTTTAAAACAGAAATCAAAATAAAAGCCAAACTTTAAACAATCCAAAATTTTCGAAATAGAATAGACCAGTTTTTTTTTTTTTTTTTTTTTGTAAATACCAAATAAAAGTATGAGGGTTACCTGAAAGTAACAAACAAACAGAGAATAAGTTTTGAATTTAGTGTGTAACATATTATAAAACAAACAGAAATCATTTCAAACATAACGTGAATACAGAAACAATGTCAGAACATATCAAATGGAGATTTATATTCCTACCCCCATCCGCTATATACCATCTTCGACCATTCCAACACACCATATAAGGTATTAAATACCCATCCAGCCCTACACACCGCTTAGTGTCGGTATGACACTAAATACAACAAATAATTAAATTGTCCACACTTCCTCCAAAACACAAATCACACTCCCAATGCACATAAAATATTTATCAGATATTAGAATATACAAGTCATAGATGCTCCCATAACAGATACAGATCATATTTAACGAAAAATAGATCAGACTTACCTTAATACAGATCATGCTGAGCATACATCATAATAACCATGCATACACATATCAATATTTCACACTAATAGAACATCAAAGATCATGTTGAAATGCTTAATTTATGTCATACGGGCCTTATGGAAAGCCTACGTTCGACTCGAACGTCACTTATGGCCCTAAGGTATAATTTGAGATTTTGGGCCCACACATTTGTGTGGCCCACATGACCCAATTGACCTCTTACACGACTATGTGTCACACACGGCTAGCACACGATCGTATGGCATCAATAGTCCCCTATTTCAGCTTTTGTAGTTTGCTATTTTCTCAGTTTTTCGTTACACTCCTGGTACGTTTCTGATGCGAAATCACTCATGATAATTCTAGAACCTAAACACGTCAAATAAACACTAATTGAGACAACTCCCAAACTCGATTCATAAATAATCAATAAAATAACACCGAGATTTAAACAAAAGAATTCCACATCAAAACTCAAAATAACTTCTCACCTTCAAGAAATTAGTAGTCCACCAACGATCCTAGGACGCTGAAGGATTAGTTGCCTCGCCAACTTCACCTAAAAATTCAAACGATTAGCATGCAAAACATCTTTCATCCATAAACCAACGAGAAAAATATTTGATAAAAACCCACTGCTACAAGAGAAGAATCGAGAGACACTTACATAAATAATCAATAGAATAACCACGCTTCCGAACGATCGAATTGCAAAAAAAAAAAAAAAAAAAAAAAACAGAGAGGAACAAAAGAATAGTATCGAAACAAAAAAAAAGGAAAAAGAACTGATTAGAGGAGAAAAGAAACGTGGGAAAGGATGAGGGAGAGAAAGTGGGGGAAAATATTTTTTTTAACAAAATATTTCCATTTTGCTCATACAAGGAATTGCACACATGACCATAGGGTAAGCTATGTAACACCCCAAAACCCGGCCTAAAAGTTAGACTGAATTCTGGGAGTTACATTGGCCAACCAAAGTGACAGAGATAAAACTCATTTATAACAATAGAAAATTATTCACTAAATCCTTATGCTTTTTAATTTCAGTAGATTAAATGATACGTAGTTGTTTTTGGAAACCACATATAACAGACATTTAAGAATCATTAGGAATAAATAAAATCAATGTTTTTGAAAAATTCCAAAGTAACTTAAAATACCCGTACCACAGTACGCATAGACTTATGTGCAAAAACAAAGGTGCATAATTCAAATAGTTTATCATAACATTATTTAAAATCAAAACGATCAAAGAACTCTGAGACCTCCTCTATGCCGAGTCCAGCTCCAAAACACGAAATGTACCTAAAAGGAAAAACACTATAGAGATGAGCTACGCAAGCTCAGTGTGAGTCCAAAACATAAACAGATTGCAAAAAAAAAAAAAAAAAAAAAAAAAAAAAGATGGCAAACAATCATATGTATAAAAATATCACTTACAAAAATCTCAATCGGTATGTCAAATACAATATCAAACCACAAAAATGATGTTCTAATCATACGCAATAATTAGAACATATTACATGACAATAACTATATTGTCAATTGATAAACCGTAATATGTACATATTTTAATCCCACATTTAGCATACTTTTGGATGATTTATCCTTTGAATTGTGGATTTGATGCTTCTAGTCCTTTAATTTCATGTTTTATACTTAGGAGAGCACCGGAGGATGAAAAGAATGAGAAACGGGCCAAAAACAGAGAAAATGGGCCAAAATACAAAATTCACACATCCTGGAGAAATCCACACGGCCGTGCCTCTTTAGCAGATCCGAACACGGCCTGGACTCGATTTACACGAGCGTGCCACACGAGCGTGTCCCTGCCGTGACCTGTTTTAATTCCATTCGGATTAGGAAACTTAGGGGCAAAGAAAGACATTCCGAAAGCCTATATAAACACCCTAAGTGTGACCTAAAAGGGGGCGTTCAGGTAGGTTGAGAAGCCAAGCCAGAGAGGCTGAATTGTGGGATTTACTCGAAGACAGCCAGTTGATCTATCTCAAGAAGCCGAAATCATACTCAAAACGGAAGATCTTCTCTTCAATTTCCTTCAGAGGGTTTTAGGGTTTTTCTTATGTTTTGTTTTATACTTTCTTCTAAGATGTATTCTTTTATAAATATGAACTAAACCCCTCAAATACCTAAGGGGGATGAAACCTAAGACGAATCTTATTATTGTTTTCTGAACTATATGATAGATACTTGATTTGTTCTTAATTATGTGTTCTTAATTCTTGTTTTCATATTTCAAGATATTGATTCAAATATTGATGTGCTTAGGCAGTGGAGGAATATTCCCTGTTTAAGAGTAGATCTAGCATAGTTAAGCAGAGTTGATCGCACCCCTAGAGATAGGATTGCAAAAATCTGCTTGATTAGGGTCAAACCTAATATGGAAGTCCATAAATCGAGTTAAAGCAACACTAGGGGTTTTAATTAGAAAGAGATTTCAATTAATCAACCTAGGTTTAGACGTTAGTAGCCTCGAGAGAGGTATTAATATAAATTAGGGAATCCTACGGATCAAGTCAAGTGAATAAATCGTCTGGTTCAGAGTTAAATAACAGCTGAAGTCTAGGTGGATTCTTCCTCGGGTATTGTCTCAATCAATTGGTTTTCCTAAAAGTAATTTCCCCAATTCATTCTCTAAGTCTTAGCATCTTTAGCTTAGTAATTAGTTAGTTTTAGATTAAATAACAATTTCCTTAATTCTTAGGCTAAATAACAGAAAGATAGTAATTACTAGTACTCTTGGTCCTTGAGGATACGATACTTCCGGTCTTGCCATAACTATACTACCAAACGATAGGTGCGCTTGCCTCAAATCGTTGTCATAGTTAGTTTCTAAGCTTGATCATTCATTATATATAATTATTAAGACTTTCAAACACGATCAAGTTTTTGGCGCCGTTGCTGGGGACTAAGATATTAGGAACACTTGATTTTTATTACTTTAGCCATTATTTTTATTTATTTGTAATTTTTTTGTTCTAATTTTTCTTTCCTTTACTGCTGATAGGTTTTTCTAGTTTATGACTAGAAGGAACCCGTCAAGACCCTTGATTTTTTACAGCGACTTAGAAGATACCGTTCGCAGAAACAGAAGAGAAATAAGGCGAAGCTTACAATACATAGAAGAAGAGCAAGAGGACAATACCAATTCTACCACAGAGATGGCTGATAACAATCTGCTACCTCCTGCGGTTGCCGCAAACCCAGTGAATCAAAATCCTGCTCCTCGTACTATATATGATTATGGCAAACCTATTTTAATAGGAACTGAGTCAAGTATTGTTAGACCTACTATTGCTGCAAATAATTTTGAATTGAAACCTAACACAATTCAAATGATACAACAATTTGTTCAGTTTAATGGTTTGTAGGATAAAGATCCAAATAATCACTTGGTGAATTTCCTAGAATTTTGTAATACTTTCAAAGTAAATGGCATTTCTGATGATGCCATTCATCTTCGACTATTTCCCTTTTCGTTGAGGAACAAAGCCAAACAGTGGTTGAACTCATTACTACGAGGATCAATCACTACATGGGAACATATGATCAAAAATTTTTTGTTAAAATATTTTCCGTCGGCTAAAACGGCCAAGTTGAGGAATGATACCTCCTCTTTTGTGCAGATGGATTTAGAGACACTTTACGATGCATGGGAGAGATACAAGGATCTATTGAGAAGGTGCCCACACCATGGGGTACCTTTGTGGCTCCAAGTTCAAACCTTTTACAACGGTGTTGTAACATCCCGAATTTGGGCCTAGTAGGATTGGGCCCTGGGTTTAGGAGTGTTTAAAATCTTTAAGAATATGAGAATGGTGTTTTTGCAAATTGGATTTATTAGTTAAGTGGATTTGGAAGGTTTCGAGGTTTTTATGAATTCTTGGGTTTAATTGGGTTTTAGGAAAAATTTGAGTATCATTTTGTTACTTATGTTAGCTCGGGTAGGATTGTTTGTGTGCTTAGTATAGTTTCGTGAAGGCTTGGAATAATTAGCTAAGTTAGAATAATTTTTAGTTTGAAGAATTTAGTGGAGTGAATTAAGTGAACTTGACACTTAAGTTAATTTAAGTGTTAAATTTAGCACATGAGGAGTTAGTGGCAAGGTGGTTATGATGCATGGAAGGTTGCTTGAGGGAAGAGGTTCGAGTAGCATGATTAGCATTTTGAAGACTTTATTTTTATGTATCCTAGCATTAATGGATGGTCAAGCTCTAATTATGGAAGGTTGGACTTTCAACTTTTATGGCAAGTTGAATATTAGTTTAGGAAAGCTTGAACTTTGGGAAAGGAATCTTAAGATTATGGAAGGATGGGGGGACAAAGGGCTTGGATGATGGAAAGTGTTATGGAAACTTTTCAAAGGTCATTAGTCCATGAATGTGGACGGCATGTGTGGCTAGGGGGGATGGCCGAATTTTTGGTTAGTTTTTGGTATGGTTTGGTGCTAGTTTTGGTAGAATTAGTGCTAGTTGAGCACATCTTTCTTTTGGGTCATTTTTGTGTTTCTCTCTAATTTGTTTTCTCCTCTTAGCCGAATGTATTTTTGGCCATAAGGTAAACCTTTTTCTTTCTTTTCTTTTTGGCCATTTGAGTTTTGACCATTTTGTTTTTAATTGTTCTTTTCTCCTCAAGTCTATTCCTTCTTTCTTTCTTTTTGTGATCTGAAACTACAAAACCATCAAAAGACCATTTCTTCTCTTTTTCCTTTATTGCCGAATGCACTTGGACTCAAAGCTCTTCCTTGATTCATCTTCTATTCTTGAGAACCCGAAACCCAAACTCCTCATTTCTATTCATCTTTTCCTTTTTGCTTTCCACAAGAGACTTTCAACATTATTCTCTCCCTAATTCTTCACCATGGCCGAATGTTGATGACAATCTCCTTAGCCAAATCTTTCTCTTCACATATATTCACTTCTCAACCATTTTTCTTATTCACACCTTGATCAATTGGTAAGAACACTCTTTTCATTTCTTTTATTTTTTCTTTCGTTGCCGAAATTGTATATTTCCTTGAGAGGGACTTTTTGACCAAAATCATTATCTCTTTCAATCAAATCCTTTTATCTTTGTAGTGGTTTAGGGGAGTGCTGATCTTTTCTTCATTGATAGTCGACCATAGCCGTACTAAGAACGTGTGGAAAAGGATTTCTTCATTCAAGGTAAGGAGATAATGATAATCGGCCAAAGGCCATATCTTTTTAGTGATAATCGATTTCTTATATAGTGTTATGTAGGTATTGTCGACGTTGTAGGCAAAAGTCGGAAATCTTAAGTATTCTATCGTTCTTTGTGTTTACAAGGTGTGTAACTTATGCTAAACTTCTAATAGATCAATAGCTTTATTGATAAAAATGTGTTTATAAAGAAATATAAATGATTATGGCTTCGGATACCATTCAATGGTACGGTGAATTGAGGTATGTTATTCCTTCGTACTATGTATGATTCTAATATGAAACATATTCGATATTTGATTATGATTTTGATATAATGTACAAGGCATGATATTTGCATCGCTAATAATGCTATATGCATAATATGAAATGTGTCCGATTTCGATATGATAATGGGGTATATGGCATGATAATGAAATAATATGATATTGCGTGGGCATATGGGTAATATTGAAAGGGGAAGTGTTCCGGTGGATTTTCCACATTATCTGGTGTCCTCGGTCACGATATTATGAATCCGGTGACTTCGGTCACGATACTAAGAATCCGGTGACTCTGTCACGATTATCTGGTGGCTATGCCACGATTATAAGGGCGATGTGCATGTTGACTGCAGCAACTGCCTTCGATGGTGTGTAGCGGATGGAGGGTCGATTTAGTAATCCCCACGGTGTGATTGGTAGGTACGGGTGTTGTGTAGCGGATGGATATTTAGGTTAGGCTCGGGATTGCATTTCATTTTATATGTACATGTGATTATATGATTTGCTATACTATGGGCTTTATTGCTATAATCGATTGGATTTTTGGTGTATTGTTACACATTGAGTCTTTTGACTCACCCATTCGTGGGATATCATTTCAGGTGATACACAATGATTTTGGACCGGGTCAAAGAGGATCGCGTGGTGGCCATTGCTCAACTCAGTAAATTGGGATTTTCACTTTTTATTAAACTTACTACGTTTTCTTATATATTTTGGGATTTAATTTGGGATATGTTTTTGTAATAAGGCCGCCATTAGTTATGTTACTTTTACGTTTTAATTTATATTCTGCTACGATCAATTTCAACTAAACAATTCAATATTTTCGATAATCGTATTAAAAACGGTTTTTAACAAGTTCGTACTTTAAATTTATTCTTTTACCCCAAAATCACATCTTATTACAAAACGAAAAAAACGAGTTTTTGTTAAGAAGCATACCATATCCGGTCGGGCTTGTGGGCCGGGTTTGGGGTGTTTCAAGTGTGAACCCTGAAACCAGGCAGTTGATTGATTCAGCCGCCGGTGGAACCCTGAATAACAAAACACCTGAGGCTGCCTACGAATTCATTGAAGAGATGTCACTGAATAACTATCAGTGGCAAGTCACGTGGACTAGGCCAACAAAACCCGCCAGTGTTTTCAACCTCGACACAGTAACCATGCTATCAAATCAGGTAGAGATGTTAAATAAAAAAATTGATGGTTTATGTGGTTCTTCGCAGGTACATCCAGCAATGCAGTGCAATATGAATGGAGGAGGGATGAACATCACAGTATATCCGCCTTACAACACAAACGCTGAAAATGAGCAAGCTCACTATATGGGTAACAATTTTAGACCTCAAAATAACCCTTATAGTAACACTTACAATCCATATTGGAGGAACCACCCCAATTTTTCATGGGGTGGTCAAGGAAATCAAGGACAACAACCCCTCCCAAGTTTCCAACAGTAACCCTACCCACAAGAAAAGAAGCCGAACCTTGAGGAGATGCTAACAAAATTTATAGCGGTGTCAGAAACCCGTTTCCAAAACACCGAGACAACACTCAAAAATCAACAAGCATCGATTCAAGGGATCGAGAATCAATTAGGGCAACTTGCTAAGCAGTTCTCTGAACGATCACAAGGAAGCCTACCAAGCAACACTGAGACTAACCCGAAGGAACAACTTCAGGCAATAACCGCTCATGATAGTGAAGGATTAGATGAAACAAAAGTAAGCCAAGAAAATGCGGTAGAGGAAGGTAAGGTTGAGGTAAGTCATAATAAGCCAAAACCGGTAATTTCAGAGTACCAACCTCGTGTGCCATACCCCAATACGATGAAGAAAGACAACACCGATGAACAACTCAGTAAATTTCTTAAACTTTTAAAGAAATTACATATTAATTTACCGTTTCTTGAAGTTCTTTCATAGATGCCAGATTCCAGGAAATTTTTAAAAGAGCTTTTGACAAACAAACGAAAGTTAGATGAAGAGTCGCATGTGGAACTAAACGCAGTATGCTCAGCAATTTTGCAACATAAACTACCACGAAAATTAAAAGATCCAGGGAGTTTTACAATTCTATGCTTAATTGGTAGTTTATCTGTTGATAACGCTTTAGCAGATTTAGGGGCAAGCATCAATGTTATGGCTTATAAAATGTTTAACCAGCTAGGTCTAGGGAAACCCAAACAAACTAGGATGAGCATTCAATTAGCTGATAAAACTATTAGAATTCCTAAGAGTATAATTGAAGACGTACTCGTAAAAATTGACAAATTCATATTCCAGTAGACTTTTTCGTTTTAGACATGGATGAGGACAACAATATTCCTTTAATTTTAGGAAGACCTTTTTAGCAACTGCCAGAACTACAATTGATGTTGGTACATGTGAACTTATACTTCGTGTAGGTGATGAAACGATCACTCTTCAGGCCCTTGATTTAGCTAGGACATCAAGTAATCAAGGTGAGAACATAAATTCTATTAATGACCATTTGGTTCAACTTTCTTTACAGAAAACACCACAAAACTACACAACTGAGCTATATCCTAGACCTCATGCCAACAAGGAAATAACTGATGAGGAACGAAGGCTTCAAATCAATAAACTAGACGAGTGGAAGAAGTATTTCAAAGAGAAATTAGGAACACACGAAGCAGAACCAAAGCAAAACCATGTCAAACTTAAGGATAAGCCACACCAATTTAAGATCAGAGATCAGGTATTATTGGACAAAACATACCCTCGGATCGTCACTTCAGACCTTGATACAAACGAAGAAATCCCTTTTGAGGTACTGAATATCTTCCCACATGGAACAATCGAGGTAACCAATCCCAAGTTTGGCACTTTTAAGGTAAACGTTACTCGACTCGAGCTATATAGTAATCGTAGAACCAATAGCAGGGGTGAGGAGTTTCAACTTCTCAAACCACCATGAATGTGCGAATGAGAGGTTAGTCTAGCTTAAGACTTTAAACGATCGCTTCTCAAGAGACAACCTGAGCACTAACCTCATTAATTTTCATATTTTTATTTTATTATTTTCTTTTCTTTTCATTTTTACTTTCATAATCTAACTACAACTAACCACACAGATTTCTACCCACACAGCCTTGCACAAGGGCGTGGCCGTGGCCGTGTGGACACTACGAATTTCCATATCGACGTGGCAGAGGTAGTACAAACCAAGGATGAAAAAAATATCTCCAAGCCACGGGCTCCGACTAAACACCACGGCCGTGCGATATAGCCATGGTCGACACTGTTTTATCAACATGGGCGTGATGACCACTACACGGGCGTGGGAGAAACGAACGAAGCACAACACGGCCGTGTGACCCAGAATGCTGAAGGTACACGAGCGTGGGAAATCACCAGACCCCCATTTCTATATAAACCCCCTTTTCTAGTCACTTCTTTACTCGCCAAACCCCTTTCCTCTCAACCCTAGCCACCATAATTTCTCTTCACCATCCTTACTAATATCACTCAATGCCCAAAGGCAAGGCCAACGAAACCATTCCCATGTCGAAGAAGCGAAAGGACCATAGCACAGTCTCCCCGTGCGAGACCAAATTACATAAGTTCATGCCGGCCGCTTCATTAATTTGCCGAGCCAAGGACATTTGAGTCCATTTAATTTTTCTTTTTCTTTTCCCTTCTCTTTTTTTTTTTCCTTTTCTTTATTTCTCTTATGCTTAATTTAGTCTATTTTATTTTGTTTTCTTTTATTTAGGTTCTAAAGTCTGTCAGGGAATCACCACACCACGCCCTTAGAAATCACACCCACCTCGCGAACCATCTAACAATAAGGACTTTTCAGTCCATTAATCTTTTCTTTTAATTTTATTTTACTTTTTACACTCTTTCATTTCTTTAAATATATAATTCGTATATTTTGAATTATTCTTATTATTTCCTAGCTAATTCTTCACGAGCTTCCCAATTTCTTCATCTAGCGCAGAGATTGTTGGCGGCCACCATACCACCACCAAAGACACCTCCTCCAACTTATCTTTCACCTTTGAATCAAATTTCTACACTTCCAACTCAAGGAATCCATCCAAAATTTAGGAAGTTTCACTTCTCCCTATCTCTTATGATTTCATATAGATCTTTGTACATTGAGGGCAATGTACATCTTAAGTGTGGGGGGTGAATTTTATTTTGAAAAGTTCCTAACTTTTTGCATTATTCTCAAATCCCTGAATTATGTCTTGTTCTTAAGTAAATTTCCTCATTTTTACTATTAGAATGAAATTTCCTTTGAGTCATGATTTTTATTGATATGTTTTAGATTAAGTCATTGATAATTGTGCAGTAATGATTTAAACTTTAGGATACTAGAGAATCAAGCGTGATAGTCTATTTTCAAAAATTAAAATTTTGTTAGGTTGTCTACCTGAATCTAATTATTACCTTGAAGTTTGAAATTTACAAATTTGAGATAAAAAAACCATAATTTTTGTGAGATTTTGAGCCTTTTAGAACATATATCTTTTCTTGCTCACTTTATTGATTATGAATGTGTCATCATTGACTTGTTATTCTAGAACTTGCTTCGATTATACATGTCAAGACCACATCATTGATTTGAAATACAGAGATGATAAAGGCACTTAGGATTTAATCACTTACTCCACTAAAAGCCTACCCTCACAATTAGCCCCTAGTGAACCCTTTTGATCTTAACTAACCGTTTATTGACTCACCTACTAATATAAACCCCAAAACCACCTTGTATTTGTTATCACTATTTCTTTTGACTACCCTTATATTGAGATCTGATTTGATCAGTTGCCTAACTACATTCTTCATTTCAATTGTTAGAATCTAGATACTTGATTTGTTCTTAAAAAAAAAAAACAAAGTATATTCATTATTAGTTCTATTAGCTTATACGTTTAAATTCTACATCTTGAGAAGAAGCTCGTGTTATGAAATTTTAGTTGATGTAATTGTTCGAGTCTTAGTTCATCTTTCTAAGTTAGGTAATTTGTCAATTCAATCTCGATTCTAACCCTTTAATTCAGCCTTTATCCACACCTTTAACCCAAGCCCTATTACAACCCTATTTAAAGACCTTTTTGATTTGTGTATCATCTCATTTTATAGTGGTGGAGATTTGATTTTCATGCAAGCCTATGGGATTAACTTTTCATGTTCGACTTTTGAGTGCTTAATTTTGAACCGTAAACACATTTGAATGATTTGAGTAAATATTTAGTGAGGATATCATTTTTGTTGGATTCAAATCAGAGGTAATTATTTAGGAAAGGGGAAAACACCTATGTTTTCGTACTATAAAAACTATGACGTTGACTGTTTGAATCTTTAGAACCCTTTTGGTTAAATTATCAATGTATAAATTATCTATGAATTATGATGAAACACTATTGATGAATATTATGAATTGAGGAAGTTCATTTTAATTGTGAGTTGAGAATTTTGCTTGAGGACAAGCAAATGCTTAAGTGTGGGGGTATTTGATAAACCGTAATATGTACATATTTTAATCTCATATCTAGCATACTTTTGGATGATTTATCCCCTGAATTGTGGAATTTGATGCTCCTAATCCTTTAATTTCATGTTTTATACTTAGGAGAGCACCGGAGGATGAAAAGAACGAGAAACGGGCCAAAACGGAGAAAATGGGCCAAAATAAAAAAATTCACACGGCCTAGAGAAATCCACACGGCCGTGCCTCTTTAGCAGATCTGAACACGGCCTGGACTCAATTTACATGAGCGTGCCACACGGGCGTGTCCCTGTCGTGACCTGTTTTAATTCCATTCGTATTAGGAAACTTAGGGGCAAAGAAAGACATTCTGAAAGCCTATATAAACACCCTAAGTGTGACCTAAAAGGGGGCGTTCAGGTAGGCTGAGAAGCCAAGCCAAAGAGGCCGAATTGTGGGATTTACTCGAAGACAGCCAGTTGATCCATCTCAAGAAGCTGGGATCATACTCAAGACGGAAGATTTTCTCTTCAATTTCCTTCAGGGGGTTTTAGGGTTTTTCTTATGTTTTGTTTTATACTTTCTTCTAAGATGTATTCTTTTATAAATATGAACTAAACCCCTCAAATACCTAAGGGGGATGAAACCTAAGATGGGTCTTGTTATTGTTTTCTGAACTATATGATAAATACTTGATTTGTTCATAATTATGTGTTCTTAATTCTTGTTTTAATATTTCAAGATATTGATTCAAGTATTGATGTGCTTAGGCAGTGGAGGAATATTCCTTGTTTAAGAGTAGATCTAGCATAGTTAAGCGGAGTTGATAGCACCCCTAGAGATAGTGACCGTTTTTTTATGCGATGTCAAAGTCTTAAAATTTATATAAAGAATGATCGAACCTGGAAACTAACTATGACAACGATTTGAGGCAAGCGCACCTATCGAACAGTAATATAGTTAAGGCAAGACCGGATTGTCGAACCCAAAGGAACCAAAAGTACTAATAATAACTTTCTTTTTATTATTTGGCCTAAGAATTAAAGGAATTTTTATTTAATCTAAAATTAACTAACAACTAAGCTAAAGATGCAAAGTCAAAGAGAATGAATTTGGGAAATATACTTTGGGAAAAACCAATTGATTAAGACAACACCCGAGGAAGAATCCACCTAGACTTCACTTGTTATCTAACTCTGGACCAGACGATTTATTCATTTGACTTGATCCGCAGGAGTCCCTAAGTTATATTAATCCCTCTCTCGAGGTGACTAATGTCTAACCCTAGGTTGATTAATTGAAATCTCTTTCTAATTAAAACCCTAGAATTGCATTAAATCGATCTATGGACTCCCATATTAGGTTTGACCCTAATCCGACAGATTTTCGTCACCTTATCTCTAGGCGCGCGAGCAACTCTGCTTAACTATGCTAGATCTACTCTTAGGCAGGGACTTTTGCTCCTCCACCTAAGCACATAACACTTGAATTAATATCCCGGAAATATCAACACAAGAATTAAGATTCAAACAATCAAAGTCATATATTTATAGCCTAAAAACGTTAGGTGTTTCCCTTGCCTAATGAATTACCTCTGATTCAAAATCGACAAGAGTTGACATCCTCACTAAAGATTCATTCAAATCAATCAAAGTGTTTAAGGTTCAAAATTAAGCACTCAAAAGTCGAACATGAAGAGTTAATCCCATAGGCTTGCATGAAAATCAAATCTCCACCACTATAATATGAGATGATACACAAATCAAAAGGTCTTTAACAAGGTTGTAACGGGGCTTGGGTTAAAGGTGTGGATAAAGGCTGAATTAGAGGGCTAGAATTGAAATTGACCTACAAATTACCTAACTAGAGATATCGAACTGATAATAACTACATAAATTGAAAACTTGTACTACTAATAATAATACTCTGATATGAGCTTCTTCTTCAATAATTAGAATTTAACGTATAAGCTCACCTAATTACAAAACTAATAGTGAGTATTCTTCAATTTTTTTTTAAGAACAAGTCATTTGGATAGATTTAATAATTGAAATAGATAACATAGTTAGGCAACTGATCAAATCAAATCTCGACATAAGGGTAGTAAAAAGGAATGGTGATAACAAATACGAAGGGTTTTGGGTTAATATTAGTGGGTAAGTCAATAAAAAAAAGGGTTGTTAGGATTAAAAGGGTTCACTAGGGGTTAATTATGAAGGTAGGCTTTTAGTGGAGTAAGTGGGTTAAAACCTAGGTGTCTTTATCATCTCTGAATATCAAATCAAAGGTGTGGTCTCGACATGCATAATCGGAGCAAGTTCTAGAATAACAAATCAATGTTGACACACTCATAATCGAAAAAGTGAGCAAGAAAGAATATATGCTCTAAAAGGCTCAAAATCTCACGAAAATTATGGTTATTTGATATCAACCTCGTAAATTTCAAACTTCAAGGAAATAATTAGATTCATGTAGACAACCTAATAAAATTTTAATTTTTTTTTTTAAAAATAGACTTATCATGCTTGATTCTCTAGTCTCTTAAAATTTAAATTATCACTGCACAATTATCAATGATTTAATCCTTAACATATCAAAGAAATTCATGAATCACAGGAAATTCTATTCTAATCATAATATGAGAAAATTACTTAAAGACAAGATATCATTCATGGCCTAATTCAAGGATTTGAGAATAAAGAAAAAAGTTAGGCACTTTCTCGAAATAAATATTCACCCCCCACACTTAAGATGTACATTGCCCCCAATGTACAAAATGTATATGAAATTTAAAAGAAAGGGAGAGGTGAAACTTCCTGAATTTGGATGGTTTTCTTGAGTTGGGAGTCTCGAGGCGTGGTGGTCGCCACATGAGCTCAAGGCTTAGATGAAGAAATTAGAAAGCTCATAGAGAATTAGCTAGGAAATAATATTAATAATTCAAAATATACTAAATATATATTTAAAGACAAGAAAGATAAAGAGAAAGAAAATAGAAAGTAAAATAAAATTAAAGTAAAAGATGAATAGACCGAAGAGTCCTTATTGTTAGATGGTTCGCGAGGTGGGTGTGACTTCTAAGGCTGTATTGGGGTGGCGGTGGCCGAAGTGGCGTAATTCCCAAGTAGCCTTTAAAACCTAAAACAAAGAAACTAAGATAAAATAAACTAATTTAACCATGAGATAGTCAAAGAGAAGGAAAATAAAGAAAATGAGAAAATAAAAATAAAAGTTAAATGGTTCAATGACCCTTGGCTTGTCGAGTGGATGAAGTGGCCGGCATGAACTTATGTAGATTGGTCTTCCACAAGGAGACTGTGCTTAGGTCCTTCTGCTTCTTCGACATAGATGTGGTGTAGCTCAAGAGTTAGATGAAGGATTAAAGAGGAAGAGTATGGAAGGGGAGGGGTCTGAAGGATGGGTTAAAGGAAAAGAGACGGGGGGTAGGTGAGAAGAAGGAGGGGTGGGGTGGGTTAAATAGAATTTTAGGGCCTGGTACTTTTCCATGCCCGTGTTCCATGGGTATGCCGAGTCACACGCCTGTCTCGCACGGTCGTGGTGTGCGTCTTTCATTTTCTCCACGCCCATGTTCAGGTCGCCACGCCCGTGTATGTCTCAGATAATTGAGACAAGAAGCCTATAAAATCTAACAATCTCAGAAACATATAGTTTAGCCAACTGTTGAAGGGAATGTTTGATCTTGTTAGGAAGGAAATGAGCAGACTTGGTCAAATGATCCACGATGACCTAAACAAAATCCTTCTTAGTGGTGTTAAGGACAACCCACTGACGAAGTCCATAGTCACATGTTCCTACTTCCAAAGAGAATCTTAACGGGTTGAAGCAAACTCAAAGGTAGTTGGTGCTCAGCCTTAACTTGCTGGTACATCAAATTATGAGAGACGAAATCTGTTACCTCCTGTTTCAAACTAGGCCACCAGTATAACTTTTGGAGATCACGATACATCTTATTTCCACTAAGATACATAGCATAAGGCTACTATGCGCCTCCCGAAGAATAGATTGCCTCAACTCAGAATCGTTAGGCACAAAAACTCATCCTTGGAAACACAAAACCCCATAATTGTTCAGCTCAAAATCAAAAGTACTACCTTCCTCAACCTGACGAAATCACAGAACCAAAGAGTCATCCCCAACTGTTTAACTCAAATTTGATTAATCCAAATTGGCTTAACTTGCAACTCAGCTAACAAACTCCTACCATCAAACGGATTTAGGCGAGCAAACATTACTCTCAAATTGATCATCGCTCTATGACTCAGAGCATCTACCACAACATTGGCCTTACTGAGATGATACTCAATAGTGCAATCATATTCCTTAAGCAACTCAATCCATCTACGTTGCCTAAGGTTCAAATCCTTCTAAGTAAGGACATACTTGAGACTCTTGTAATTGGTATAAATGATACACCTCTCACCATATAGATAATGCCTCTAAATTTTTAAGGCGAAGACAACTACAACCAACTCAAATTTTTGCGTGGGATAGTTGCCTTTGTGTGACTTAAGTTGTCGGGATGTGTAAGCAACTACCTTACCTTCTTGTATCAGAACACAACCCAACCTGACATGAGAAGCATCACTCTAGACTACGAATTCTTTACCGAACTCAGGCTGTATCAGAGTGCGTCCCTAAGTCAAAATAGTTGAGCTTCTCAAAGCTTGATTGCTACTCATCAGTCCAGAATGGTGTGTTTTTACGCAACAACTTAGTTAGAGGAGCTACGATAAACGAGAACCCCTCAACAAATCTTTGGTAATAACCCGCTAAACCAAGGAAACTGCAGATCTCAAACACATTTTTAGGTTGTTTCCACTCGAGCACAACCTCAATCTTTTTAGGGTCCACACAGATTCCCTCAACAAATACCACATAACCTAAAAAAGTAACCTCTGTTGACCAAAACTCACATTTGTTCAACTTAGCATAGAGCTTTTTCTCTTGGGGTATCTACAGAACTACTCTAAGATGCTCATCATTACCATCCTTAACCTTAGAGTATATCAAAATGTCGTCAATAAAGACCACGAATGTAAGATCCTAGAACCGGGACTAGTTGTGATTGAATGATTTTTTTTTCTTTCTCGTGTTTGAATTGTTATAGTATTAATCGTGGAATAATACGGCTTAATTAGAGGTCTTGAGTGGGCTTGGTTTAGTAGAAAAATTTTAATTTGGAAGCTTTAAAGGTAGGGGGGGCTTCAGAAGATAGGGGTTAAGTACAAATTTTGGCGGATTATGGCACAAGGATTAGGCCTGGTGCAATGGGTTGGGTGTGCCTAAGGGTGTTGCTACGGCTTGGGTTCGAGGCATGGTGGCTGCAAGTGCCATTTTATTTTTGGGCGTTGGAGTTAGCAAGGGAAGCTTTAAAGAATTTTGGGGCTAAGTATGGACATGAAAGTCCGTGTGGGAGAGGTGGCTAGGGCGCTAGCAAAGCAGGGAGCCCTCTAGGTCTTATGCTCGAGTCACGAGAGTCACGTAGGGCATTTAAACTTTTGCTTCTAAGCGCTTAAGCTAAGGGAGCCTTTGGGAAAGGATTAAAAGAAATTCGCGACGTGTTTTTGACATGAAAGTCAATTGGCCGAGTGGCTGGGGCGCAACATTGCTCCAGGTCTCGGGTTCGAAACCCCTGGGCCAGGTATGGGCGTTTTGTTATTTTGGCCTCTGGCATTAAATGCGTGAGGAAGCCAAGAGAGGGAAGCTTAAAGAGAATTTCCGACGCACTTATAACAGAAGTGGCGCAGTAGTCGGATGGTCAGAAGCATGGGCAGTTTCCCCCAGGTCTCGGGTTCGAGACCTGGCAACTGCATTTGGGACTTTTAAATTTTGGTTTTGTGGCGGTGGCAAACTGCATGGGGGGCACGCATGCATGCAAGGCATGTCGCCCATCCTTTTCAAATGCACGGTTTTGGGGGGGGAGAGAAGTAGTATTATTTATTTATTTATTTATTATTATTATTTTTATATTTTGAGTATGGTGTAATATTTTATGATTAGTATAGGCATTTTCCTTATTTTATTTAACTTTTGGAGCATGGAAGTGAAGGATAATTGAATAAACAATGATAATGGAAATGGAAACATACCTTGGGAAGGGAGTAGTTGGTCGGCCTTGGAGAATGGATGAAGCATGGCCGAAACTCCCTATGTTCTTACTCCATTTTGTGTGCCGGGGCGAATAAGGAAAATAGGAGAGGCTTGGCATTCTCGGTTTTGAAGGTGTTTGGGGGTTGGTTTTAGCTAACATTTTCTCCCTTGGTTGTGGCCGAATATAGTGGGGTTGAGGGACCTTTGTAGACGATTTCTGATGGCAAAAAGGTGCCTAGCTCTTAATTATTCTCTTCCTTTTTAAGAGTATTCATGGTCAAAATGGGGGCATTCACTTTCGGCCGAGTAGTGTAAGAAGGTCTTTGGAATTCTTGGCCTTGTTCTCCTTCCTTTCAACTCGTTTCTAGGCCAAACTCAAGACATTGTTTTGTTTTCTTTACCTTGTGAGGGCCGAATCTTTTAGTAAGTATCTCTCAATTTTCGATCTCTTACATTACTTTCGGAGTGCCGAAAACATATGTAAGGCCTTGGTAAAGGTTGGTCGAGTGCCTTTAAACAATTTTTAGTGTATCCCTTGTAGGTAGCCGATACTTAGAGGCTTGGAATTGTCTTGTGGGTCTCGTTTCTTCAAGGGCCTTGACTATTCAAAGTATAAAGGGAAATTTGTAATCTCGGTAGACAAGGTATGAGGTTATTAACTTTCTAGAAGGCCACTTTGATATCTATGTATGACCAAATGTGCTCTATATTTTTAGGGGGACTAATCGGCTAGAAATCTGAAATTTCGAGTTCTCAAATCACACGGGTTTGTGCTAAGCAAGGTTCGGCCTAAGGTCCTATTTTGTTAGTAATTCGAATAAGACCCCTAATACTGGATCTATGATGGCCGAATATAGGAGCATCGTGAGGACTAGTTCGTGACTTTTGTAATATCGCATAGATACGGGAATCCTAGTAAAATCTTCGATTAAATAGGTGTGTAAGCTCTTACACACTTTATTAGTATAAACTGTTATTTGATAATATTATAACCTCTCATGTGGTTACTTTGCCTAGTGGGCATGAGCTTGGTATTCGGGTAAGTCCCCTATTACTCGATTTACGATATGTGTTGTATATATCATCATATGCGGAAAAATGCTATGCTATATACGATTGCATGATATATGGAATCATGATACTTGTGATATGACCATGATGATGGTGGGATTGATGAGAGGGAGTAATATTCGTGTCGACGGACACCAGTGTTTTGGTAACACATTGTGACTACGGTCACCAGAGGTTTGGTACCTCCAGAGGTTTGGCACCTCATAGCGCCTCGCCCCCCGTGGCTTAGTACCACCGCGTGGGTTGGCCCCACATTTGAGATACGGATCGACGCCGGTGATTTGGTATCACACGATGGGTTGGCCCCATCATTTGATTGTGACTTCGGGTCACCAGTGGTTTGGCACCACCAGTGGTTTGGCACCACACGTATTGACGGATATCGTGACTATAAGTCACCAGTGGTTTGGCACCACCAGTGGTTTGGTACCACACGGGGTAGAAAAGGAGCATGGATGGCTAGGTGGGGTTGCATAATTGCATGTCATACTAATATCTTGTGTATGAGTGTTATTTTCTGTCGGGGATTTATACACTGAGTCTTGGTGACTCACCCCTTCCCGTATCATCTTGCAGGTGAGTAGAGCACGGATGCGGAGCCGAGGAGAGCTCGAGGTGGCCATGTTGGTTTTGTGGACTTGAAATTTTATTTTGCCCCGTTTTAAGTTTAATTATTCACTACAATTCGATTGGGTTGTAATATGGCCGCTTATTATTTTGGATGGTTAGGTAGTTGTTTTTACTTTACTTTATAACTAATGAACTTACGGACGGTTAGGCAAATCGGTTAAAAGTAACGTTTTCAAAAGAAATAAGTACTTGTACGCGTTTTCAAAAAAAATGCTACCATCGGGTAACGAAATTTTCTAAGTTATCGATCACTCTATTGTTCTAAAATTTAGGGGTCAAATGGTTTTAAAGGAAGAAAGGATTTTCAACTCAATCAGACTTACCTAATCAACCCACTTGAGTTTTAACGAACACCGTTTTATACCCTTAGCAAAATTTTTAATTTCTACTATTAATTCAAACCTTTCAAACTTCTTTTATTCCGTGACATACCAGATCCGGTCATGGCTTGTGGGCCGGGTTTGGGGTGTTACATTTTGGTATCAGAGCCAGGTTCAAAAACTCGGCTGTGAGGGCCTAAGACCTAAAAATATTTTTGCTAGATAGGCTTTTGAAAACCCCATTGAAAATGATTTTGGTTGAACAACATGGCGTCGAGTCTCCGGCACCGATCCGCTCTTGTAAGTATCTTTAATCTATGTGTGAATGATTATCTCAGTAAAGGGGTAGAAATGGGACGTAGATAGTATGAAAAGTATGTGAACTTTAGGACTAGTTTACCCAACAATTGCATAAGATTTTAATTGCCTTAATAAACAAACCTATGACTAAGTCGAGAGTTAGGGTGTGGTAATCCTTGTACGCATGTCTAGGATTGGATCAGGAAGAGCTTGGTATTTAAGCGGTCCTAGTGACTCACCTCCTCTCTCGGGAATCCTACCAGTGCGTAGCTTTTCTGGCTCACTCTAACCGTGAGGACTTGTTCGTGGGCTAAACCCTATTATTAAAACCCGAAAGGGAATTAGCGCGTTTTGATAAAAACTCTAGTTTTAAAGACTTCCTCAAACTTGTGAGATTTATATTACAAAATTCTCTTGATATAGGGACATTTTAAAATACCCTTAGTGGTAAATTACAAAAAAATACCCCTAGTTTTAAAATCTACTAAACTACCCCAAAATTTTAACAAAATTTTCTTATTTTACCATACCCAAAATCCCTAATTTGCAAATTATCAAAAATGTCGTGATTTTGAAAATATTACGAAATTGCCCCTAATCTGTAAATTACCAAAATACCCTTGTAGGGTAAATGACGAAAATACCCCCGGGTTAGGAATTGGACAAAGAGGGTGATGGAATAAGTGGAAGTGTATCTTTGAATTACAATGAAGACTTGAAACTTGTTTGATCGAAAGAACAACTTCTTAACTTCGCCCATAAAATTCTTTGCTAATAATCAGTGGAATATTGGCTAATTCATAAAACTTTTTAAAATAGATTGCGCTATAAGAAATGAGCTCTAGAGGTCGCGGCCGTCGGGGACGTGGTAGAGGACGGATGGCCATGACAGAACCAGTTAGGTCGGGCCAGGGATCGGATAATGAGATACCACCTCCACCACCACCCCCAACTTTTGGTGATGGACATCAGGATCAGACGGGGGGTGAGTCGGTATCGCAGGCTATGCTGCGTGTTTTAGAAATGATGGCTGAGACCAGTAGAGGTACAGGAGCTCGGAAGTCTGTATCTGAGCGGCTCCGATCCAATGGAGCTGAAGTATTTTTGGTGTGTCGTGTCGCACTCCAAGATCTACCGAATATTGGTTAGAATCAACCGAAAGGATCATGGACGATCTCGACTTAACAAATGAGGAGAAGCTGAAAGGAGCGGTGTCGCTTCTAAAAGACGAGTCATACCAGTGGTGGCTCACGGTTCGAGAGGCGCCTGCCAGACGACCTTACTTGGGAATACTTCAAAGCTACTTATCGAAGAAGTATGTGGGCACCGGCTACACCGATACTCGAGGAAAACCTTTCGGGACCGTGCAAGGAAACAAGTCGGTATCTGAGTATGAGGCGAATTTCGAGATCGAGCCGCTATGCTCGGGAGTTGTGTCTCATCGAGCATGATCGTTTGGCGTCCGTTTTGAAGACGGACTTAGGGATGACTTAAGATCGTTGATTGCTCCACAACAGTACGTGAGTTTATCGATCCGTAGAAAAGGCCAAGGTAGCTGAAAGGGTCCGGGAGTCTGTGAGGCAGAGCCATGATAGGAGCAAGCAGAAAAGAAGTGTTGGGTCATCTGGATCGGGAAATACTGCACAAAAGAGGGCCAGGCAGAGTGGGCCGAATCAGGCTGGAAGGCCCATGGCTTCTAACCAGAGACCGGCTCAGTGTAATCGCTGTGGAAAGTCACATTGGGGAGGTTGTTACACCGGTGAGAGGGGTTGCTTTGAATGTGGATCTCCGGATCACCGTGTAAGGGATTGTCCTCGGAAGTTGGCAAGGAATCAGCCAGAGGGGCAGAATCGTACTCCAGCACGGAATGTGGGACCGCCGCAGAGGGGCCGTGGTAATGGTAGAGGAGGCAATGGTCCTAATCGAGGTCGTGGGATCCAGGGCAGAGGAGCAGGCAACACCGAAGCTAGGCAGCCTGGCTTAGTCTACGCAGCGAGGCGTCGCGAGGAGGGTGACGCACCGGATGTCATCACCGGTACGTTCCTAATTTTTGGTCTTCCATATGTTGCATTAATTGATGTGGGTTCGACGCATTCATATGTTGCTAGTAGTGTGGTAGAGACTTTGAACTTGGATTTTGAGACTGCTTCTAGGGAGATGACTGTAATTAGCCCTCTAGGACACTCTGTGGTAGTGAACAAGCTATATAGAGATATACCCCTAGAACTCCAAGGGGTAGTGTTTGTGGCTGATCTGATGGAACTGCCGTTTGGGGAGTTCGATCTAATTCTTGGAATGGACTGGCTGGTTAAATATCAGGCAAGGTTGGATTGCGCTGCTAAGCGCATGGTTCTAAAGACGGTGAGGTGATGAAGTGGTCATGATAGGTAACAGAAGAGACTATCTATCCAATGTAGTGTCTGCCTTGAAGGCTGAGAAAATGATCAGAAAAGGGTGTGAAGCATTGTTGGTTCAAATCTATGCCTTGGAGGCTAAGGAGTCAGCAGTCGAGAAGGTCCGAACTGTAAGGAAATTCGCTGACGTGTTTCCTGAAGAACTTCCGGGTCTGCCCCCAGATCGATAAGTGGAGTTCGGTATAGACCTATTGCCGGGACGGCGCACTGCGTGTCTATAGCACCCTATCGGATGGCACCAAAGGAGTTGGTGGAACTGAAGGCTCAAATTCAGGAACTCTTGGATAGAGGGTTCATTCGACCTAGTATATCTCCGTGGGGAGCACCTGTGCTGTTTGTCAAGAAGAAAGACGGGTCAATGCGGATGTGTATCGACTACCGTCAGCTAAACAAGTTAACAATCAAAAACAAGTATCCGTTTGCCTCGGATTGATGACCGCTTGATCAACTGAAGGGTGCATCGGTGCAGCCAAGATAGATCTTAGGTCGGGCTATCATCAACTTAAGGTGAAGGAGGCCGATGTGCACAAGACGGCATTTCGTACCCGGTATGGGCATTACGAGTTCTTAGTGATGCCGTTTGGGTTGACCAACGCACCGGCAGCGTTCATGGACTTAATGAATAGGGTGTTTCAGCAATACTTAGATCAATTCGTCGTGGTGTTTATATAGGCGACATATTGGTTTACTCAAGAACGGAGGAGGAGCATGATAGGCATTTGCGCATAGTTCTACAAGTCTTTGAGGAGGAGAGGTTGTATGCCAAATTCAAGAAATGCGACTGCAGCTTAGAGAGGTGACCTTCTTGGGTCACGTGGTGTCAGCTGAAGGGATTAGAGTGGACCCCCGCAAGGTCGAGGCGGTGTTGGAGTGGAAACCACCTCGGTCAGTGGCGGAAATTCGAAGTTTTCTGGGTCTGGCCGGGTATTATCGAAGATTTGTGGAAGGATTCTCCTTAATCGCAAAGACCGCCGACTAAGCTATTAAGAAAAGGAGTCCTTTTGTTTGGTCAAAAAACAAAGAAGAGAGTTTTGATAAGCTAAGAAAGATTCTGACGTAAGCTTCCGTTTTGGTGCAGCCTGAGGCGGGGAAATTGTTCACGGTTTATTGTGATGCGTCCCATAATGGGTTGGGATGTGTGTTGATGCAGGAAGGGAAAGTAGTGGCCTATGCATCCCGTTAGTTAAGACCGCATGAGGTCAACTATCCGACTCACGACTTGGAGTTAGCGGCAGTGGTCTTCGCTTTGAAAATATGGAGGCATTACTTGTATGGAGAGAAATCGATCGTCTATACGGATCATAAAAGTCTGAGGTATCTTTTGACACAAAAGGACTTAAATTTGAGACAACGCCGATGGATCGAACTGCTGAAGGACTACGACTGTTCAATTGAGTACCATCCAGGCAAGGCTAACGTGGTGGCTGATGCGTTGAGCCGAAAGGTCGTGACAGACTTAAGGGCGATGTTTGCTCGTCTTAGTCTATACGACGACGGAAGTCTTTTGGCAGAGCTGCAAGTTAAGCCAACTTGAATCGAGGAGATTAAGGAAAAGCAATTAGGGGATGACAGTTTAAATACGCAAAAGTTGCAGGTTCAAGATGGCGGTTTGGAAGGGTATAGTTTGACTGGTGATGGTGTGTTGTGCTTTCAAGGGCGGCCTTGTATGCCGAATGATGTGGGCTTGAGGCAAAGAATTCTTCAGGATGCACATAGCAGCCCATATGCTATGCACCCTGGCGGTAGCAAGATGTATGGAGATCTACGAAATCAGTTCTGATGGCCAGGGTTGAAGCGTGAGGTAACTGAATTCGTGGGAAGGTGTCTCACATGTCAGAGGGTAAAGGCTGAACATCAGTTGCCATCTGGGTTACTTCAACCGGTGAAGATTCCTCAGTGGAAATGGGAGAGGATCACTATGGACTTCGTCGCTGGGCTACCCTCACGCCCAAAGAAGAAAGACGCGATTTGGGTGATTGTGGACCGTCTGACCAAGTCGGCTCACTTCATTCCAGTAAGGGTGGATTACTCGCTCCAGAAGTTAGCTAAGTTGTATGTGGCGGAGATAGTAAGGTTGCATGGTGTGCCAGTATCGATCATCTCGAGATAGAGATCCCGATTTACGTCAAGGTTTTGGAGAGCACCGCATCAAAGCTTTGGGTACACTGTTTGATTTCAAGACAAAGATTCCATCTACTGATCACCGACGGCAATCGGAGAGGTCATCCAGATTTTGGAGGACATGTTAAGAGGTCGCATTTTGGACTTCAGAGGTAGTTGGGAAGAATTTTTGCCATTAGCGGAGTTCGTGATACAACAACGATTATCAGCAAGCATTAAGATGGCACCATATGAAGCACTGTATGGTAGGAGGTGTCGCACACCTACTTGTTGGACGGAGTTAGGAGAGCGACGGATGTTAGGACCGGAATTGGTTGCAGAAACTGAGGATAAGGTGAAAAAGATCCAAGCTCGGTTGAAGGAAGCCTCAGATAGGCAAAAGTCTTATGCTGATCTCAAGCGGAGGGACCTAGAATTTGCCGTAGGAGAGACGAAGTTTTTCTCAAGGTCTCGCCATGGAAGAAAGTGTTAAGATTTGGGAAGAAGGGAAAATTAAGTCCAAGGTTCATTGGACCGTTTAAGGTGATGAAACGAGTGGGACCAGTGGCTTATCAGCTCGAGTTACCTGCAGAACTAAGTCAGATTCACGATGTGTTCCATGTCTCCATGCTTAGACGCTATCGTTCTGATCCATCACACGTCTTGGCAGTTGAGGAAGTTGAGGTGAGTCCAGATTTGACGATGGAAGAGGAACCTGTGCAGATCCTAGATCGGGATGTGAAAGTTTTGCGTAGGAAGTCAGTTCCTTTAGTGAAGGTCCTATGGCGGAACCATGGCGTGGAGGAAGCTACGTGGGAGCCCGAGGATGTGATGCAACAACAATACCCAACTCTTTCGACCTGTAATTTCGGGACGAAATTATTTTTAAGGGGGTAGAATCGTAACATCCTAGAACCAGGACTAGTTGTGATTGAATGATTTTTTCTTTCTCGTGTTTGAATTGTTATAGTATTAATCGTGGAATAATACGGCTTAATTAGAGGTCTTGAGTGGGCTTGGTTTAGTAGAAAAATTTTAATTTGGAAGCTTTAAAGGTAGGGGGCTTGAGGAAGATAGGGGTTAAGTACAAATTTTGGCGGATTATGGCACAAGGATTAGGCCGGTGCAATGGGTTGGGTGCGCTAAGGGTGTTGCTACGGCTTGGGTTCGAGGCATGGTGGCCGCAAGTGCCATTTTATTTTTGGGCGTTGGAGTTAGCAAGGGAAGCTTTAAAGAATTTTTGGGGCTAAGTATGGACATGAAAGTCCAGTGTGTGGGAGAGGTGGCTAGGGCGCTAGCGGCAGGGGAGCCCTCAGGTCTTGCGTTCGAGTCACGAGAGTCACGTAGGGCATTTAAACTTTTGCTTCTAAGCGCTTAAGCTAAGGGAGCCTTTGGGAAAGGATTAAAAGAAATTCGCGACGTGTTTTTGACATGAAAGTCAATTGGCCGAGTGGTGAGGCGCAACATTGCTCCGTGTCTCGGGTTGAAAACCCTGGGCGTGTATGGGCGTTTTGTTATTTTGGCCTCACGGCATTAAATGCGTGAGGAAGCCAAGAGAGGAAGCTTAAAGAGAATTTCGACGCACTTATAATGAAGTATGGCGCAGAGTCGGATGGTCGAAGCATGGGCAAGTTTCTGTGTCTCGGGTTCGAGACCCGCAACCGCATTTGGGAATTTTAAATTTTGGTTTTGGTCATGGTGGTGGCTGCGATGGGGGCACGCATGCATGCAAGGCATGTCGCCCATCCTTTTCAAATTTGCGGTTTTGGGGGAGAAGTAGTATTATTTATTTATTTATTTATTATTATTATTTTTATATTTTGAGTATGGTGTAATATTTTATGATTAGTATAGGCATTTTCCTTATTTTATTTAACTTTTGGAGCATGGAAGTGAAGGATAATTGAATAAACAATGATAATGGAAATGGAAACATACCTTGGGGAAGGGAGTAGTTGGTCGGCCTTGGAGAATGGATGAAGCATGGCCGAAACTCCCTATGTTCTTACTCCATTTTGTGCTGGCCGAATAAGGAAAATAGGAGAGGCTTGGCATTCTCGGTTTTGAAGGTGTTTGGGGGTTGGTTTTAGCTAACATTTTCTCCCTTGGTTGTGGCCGAATATAGTGGGGTTGAGGGACCTTTGTAGACGATTTCTGATGGCAAAAAGGTGTCTAGCTCTTAATTATTCTCTTCCTTTTTAAGAGTATTCATGGTCAAAATGGGGGCATTCACTTTCGGCTTCGAGTAGTGTAAGAAGGTGCTGGAATTCTTGGCCTTGTTCTCCTTCCTTTCAACTCGTTTCTAGGCCAAACTCAAGACATTGTTTTGTTTTCTTTACCTTGTGAGGGCCGAATCTTTTAGTAAGTATCTCTCAATTTTCGATCTCTTACATTACTTTCGGAGTGCCGAAAACATATGTAAGGCCTTGGTAAAGGTTGGTCGAGTGCCTTTAAACAATTTTTAGTGTATCCCTTGTAGGTAGCCGATACTTAGAGGCTTGGAATTGTCTTGTGGGTCTCGTTTCTTCAAGGGCCTTGACTATTCAAAGTATAAAGGGAAATTTCAGAATCTCGGTAGACAAGGTATGAGGTTATTAACTTTCGGCCGAAGGCCACTTTGATATCTATGTATGACCAAATGTGCTCTATATTTTTAGGGGGACTAATCGGCTAGAAATCTGAAATTTCGAGTTCTCAAATCACACGGGTTTGTGCTAAGCAAGGTTCGGCCTAAGGTCCTATTTTGTTAGTAATTCGAATAAGACCCCTAATACTGATCTATGATGGCCGAATATAGGAGCATCGTGAGGACTAGTTCGTGACTTTTGTAATATCGCATAGATACGGGAATCCTAGTAAAATCTTCGATTAAATAGGTGTGTAAGCTCTTACACACTTTATTAGTATAAATCTGTTATTTGATAATATTATAACCTCTCATGTGGTTACTTTGCCTAGTGGGCATGAGCTTGGTATTCGGGTAAGTCCCTATTACTCGATTTACGATATGTGTTGTATATATCATCATATGCGGAAAAAATGCTATGCTATATACGATTGCATGATATATGGAATCATGATACTTGTGATATGACCATGATGATGGTGGGATTGATGAGAGGGAGTAATATTCGTGTGTCGACGGACACCAAGTGTTTTGGTAACACATTGTGACTACGGTCACGTGAGAGGTTTGGTACCTCCAGAGGTTTGGCACCTCATAGCGTCTCGTCCCCCGTGGCTTTAGTACCACCGTGGGTTGGCCCCACATTTGAGATACGGATCGACGCCCGGTGATTTGGTATCACACGATGGGTTGGCCCCATCATTTGATTGTGACTTCGGGTCACCAAAGTGGTTTGGCACCACCGGTGGTTTGGCACCACACGTATTGACGGATATCGTGACTATAAGTCACCTGCGGTGGTTTGGCACCACCGGTGGTTTGGTACCACACGGGGTAGAAAATGAGCATGGATGGCTAGGTGGGGTTGCATAATTGCATGTCATACTAATATCTTGTGTATGAGTGTTATTTTGGTCGGGATTTATACACTGAGTCTTGGTGACTCACCCCTTCCCATATCATCTTGCAGGTGAGTAGAGCACGGATGCGGAGCCGAGGAGAGCTCGAGGTGGCCATGTTGGTTTTGTGGACTTGAAATTTTATTTTGCCCCGTTTTAAGTTTAATTATTCACTACAATTCGATTGGGTTGTAATATGGCCGCTTATTATTTTGGATGGTTAGGTAGTTGTTTTTACTTTACTTTATAACTGATGAACTTACGGACGGTTAGGCAAATCGGTTAAAAGTAACGTTTTCAAAAGAAATAAGTACTTGTACGCGTTTTCAAAAAAAATGCTACCATCGGGTAACGAAATTTTCTAAGTTATCGATCACTCTATTGTTCTAAAATTTAGGGGTCAAATGGTTTTAAAGGAAGAAAGGATTTTCAACTCAATCAGACTTACCTAATCAACCCACTTGAGTTTTAACGAACACCGTTTTATACCCTTAGCAAAATTTTTAATTTCTACTATTAATTCAAACCTTTCAAACTTCTTTTATTCCGTGACATACCAGATCCGGTCATGGCTTGTGGGCCGGGTTTGGGGTGTTACAACGAAGAACTGATCCAAATATGGCTGGAACACCCAATCCATAAGGTCCATGAATGCAGTCGGAGCATTTGTCAAACTGAAGGGCACGACTAGGAACTGGTAGTGCCCATACCGAGTCCTAAAAGCAGTCTTATGAACATCAATCTCCTTAAACTTTAGTTGATGGTACCTAGAACAGAGATCTATCTTAGAAAATATGGATGCCTCACGAAACTGATCAAACAAATCGTCAATCCTCAAAAGTGGGTACTTATTATTTACCATCAATTTATTCAGCTGACGGTAATCTATACACATCCTCTTAGTACCATATTTCTTCTTTACGAACAGAACTGATGCCCACCATTGAGTCACACTAGGTCAAATGAACCCTCGATTGAGAAGTTCCTAAAGCTGAGCTTTTAATTCCATAAGCTCCTTCAATGTCATACAGTAGGGAGTGGTGGACACCAGAATTGTACCTGGTAAAATCTCGATACCAAATTTGACCTCGTTATCCGGAGGCAACCCCAAAAATTCTTCAAAAAAAACATCTAAAAATTCCCTAATAGTTCGAATATCTCCAACAGATGAAACCATAGAAATTGAATCATGCACAAAGGCCAGAAATACCTCACACCCTTTTTGTACTGACTTTTTGACTACCAGAGAGTAGATCACATTAGAGAGGTAAAATCTATTCTTGACGATCATAATAACATCCAAATCAACCTCAGATATCAAAGTCACCCTCTTGGTGGCATAATCTAAGCTAACTCGATGTTCCATAAGCCAGTACATTCCCAAAATCAAGTCAATTTCTCCGAACGATAACTCCACTAAATTAGACGTAAATAAAACACATTGTATCTCCAGCGAAACTCTCCTAAAAACCTTATTAACTCTTATTGACTGACCTTGTGGACTAATCACAAAAACCTCGCCAGAAGTTCTCTCAACATTAATGCCTAGATTCATAGATACAAAACTAACTATATAGAAATGTGTTGAGCCTATATCTATCAATGAAAAATACGGAACAATATTAATAAAGAACGTACCGGTGATAACATCATTGACATCCCTATCCTCGTGGCGCCTAGCCGCATAAACCATTGCAGGCTATCTCACCTCTGCCTAATTTGCACCTTTGTCTGGTGCTCTTTCTCCTCGACCCAAACCATTACCACTTTTGGCCTGCCCACGGCCCCTAGGTGGCTGCTGTACTACCCTCTGAGGCTGAACTAAACCCGGACCTAGAGCTTGCACCTACTCTAGACAAAACAGACAAACCCTGAGGTAGTGCTCCATCGACCCACATCACAAACAAGCTCCCAATCTACTCCAACATTTGCTTGGATGGCGTCTACCATAATCCCCATAAATACGAGTCTCAGTAACAGCAACTGGTGCCTCAACCCTTGGAGGTCCATCAAATCTAGACCATTTCTTAGGCCGTTAAATAGAGCTAGAGGGCTCGAATCTGCTCAACCTCCAAAACTCAACATCATACTCAGCAACAGTCTTATCCCCCTGAGTAAGGCCCATAAAATCATGTCTACGAGCCTCCATATAACTCGCCCCCATATACTTGCTCTAGAAGACGTTATTAAAATATTCCTAAGTGATCTGGTCAAGCTGAGTACCCTCCTCAATGGTCAGCCACCATTGGTAATCTTCATCGCAAAGCAAAGACTCTACACCCTTTAATTTTTGTTCAAGAGTGCAGTCGATATCATTCATACTCCTCTCTGTAGCCTCCAACCAATATTTGGCCACAGTCGAGGTGACCCCAGAAACACCCTTAAACAGCTCAGTACCGTTGGACTAAAGTTGTTTAGTTATCGACCAAAGACTCCCAGTAACACCCCATATACTTGCTCTAGAAGACATTTTTAAAATATTCCCAAGTGATCTGATCAGGCTGAGTACCCTTCTCAATGGTATGCCACCACTGGTAAGCCTCATCGCAGAGCAACGACACTACGCCCTTTAATTTCTGCTCAGGAGTGTAGTCGATATCATTCATAATCCTATTAGTGGCCTCCAACTAATATTCGACCACAATCGGGGCGACCCCAGTAACACCCCTAAACAGCTCAGCACCGTTGGATCGGAGTAGTTTAGTTATCGACCTACGGCTCCCAGATCTAGAATGGGTCCCAGTGACCCTCTCCAAACTCTTAACATGGCTTGGGACAATGCTTCGTCCCCAATCGTCTAAGTCTGAGACCCAGTCTCAACAATAGGCGTACCTATAGTATCACTTGTACCCAAATTAGGCATATTACCGATAAAATATGGCATAGCTCGAGCCCCACTTTGACGTCTGCTGCGCTCATGGGTACTGCGTCCACGAGTTCCACATGCACTCATTGTATTTTATCTACAGTAGCAGAATTTTATGTATCTGTTTAAATTTTCTTATCAGATGTCTTATGTCAAAGATCATATCAGAATATTTTTTAGTGTCGCTATATTTTTTTAACTAAAGCAAGAGTTTTGCTAAAACTATAGTATTGTTTCTAACTAAGTAATTCTACTAAAGCATAAGTACTTATAGAATCAGCATCGGAGACTTGGTATTCCAAAAACTCATTTTTCAAATTTAAACAAAAAGAGATTTTGTTCGAAAAAACATTTTTCACAAAAATTTGAACCCAAATCACATCTCGAGGTTTGAACCTAGGCTCTAATACCACCAAATATAACAATCCAAACCTAGCCTAGACATTATGGCCAGATCTGGTAATGTTACTGCAAAACATTTGAAAAACCCAGAAACCATTTAATTTCTAAGTTTGACGTTAACTATTACTAAGTAAAAATCCAGTTTATTAGCGATCATTTCTTTCTTAACCAATTCGATGAAACTGTTGATTATATATATATAAACATTTAGATTAGCAACAGATTTCTTAATCTAACTCGATTTTGTAAAATGCAATTTGTTGTTAGAAAACCATAGTTTTGCAAATACAGTGAGTATCATAAAAATTATGTCGTAATACTTTAAAACGGGAATCAAAATAAAATCCAAACTTTAAACAGTCCAAAACAATCCAAACTTTTAACTGAGCTCCCATCCACTACACACCATCTTCGACCATCCTAACATACCATATAGGGTATTAAATACCCATCTAGCCCTACATACCACTTAGTGTCGGTATGACACTTTTCAGAACATTTTCAGCTTAGCTGTCAGACCAATAGGCAATTTATCGCCAAATGCAAATATACATGTGGCTGAGCCACCAAATACGACAGATAATTAAACTGCCCACACTTCCTCCAAAACACAAATCCCACCCAATGCATATACTGGGTTTATCAGATATCAGAATATACATGTCATACATGCTCTCATAACAGATACAAATCATGCTCGACGAAAAGCATATCAGACTTACCTTAATACAGATCATACCGAGCATACATCATAATAACCATGCATACACATATCAATATTTCACACTAACAGAACATCAAAGATAATGTTTAAATGCTTAATTTATGTCATGCGGACCCTACGGAAAGCATATGTTCGACCCGAGCATCGCTTACGGCCCTAGAGTAAAATTTTAGATTTCTGATGTAAAATCACTCATGAGAATTCCAAAACCTAAACAAGTCAAATAAACACCAATTGAGATGACTCCCAAACCCAATTTATAATTAATTGATAAACTAACATTAAGACTTAAACAAAAGAGTTCAACATCAAAACTCAAATTAACTTCTCACCTTCAAGAAATTAGCAGTCCACCAACGATCCTAGAACACCAGAAGATTAGTCTCCTTACTAACTTCACCTAGAAACAAAAATGATTAGCATACGAAACATCTTCCACCCACAAACCAACGAGAATAATATTTGGTAAAAACCCACTGTTACAAAAGAAGAATCCAAAGGCACTTACGCAAATAATCGATAGAATAACCATGCTTCCAAATGATTGAATTGTGAAAAAAAAAAGAACAAAAGAACAATATAGGAACGACAAAAAGAAAAAAAAATTAATTAGAGGAGAAAAGAAACGTGGGAAATGATGAGGGAGAGAAATATGGGGAAAAATATTTTTTTGAACAAAATAACCACATTATCCCAATAATCAGAATTTTAGGAGTTTAATATCAATCCAAGTTCATCCACGAAGGTGGCACTGAAATTTGCATAAAAATATTTCCATTTTGCTTACATAAAGAATCGAACACATGACCATAAGGTAAGTTAACACCTTACCACTAAACCAGCAGGCTCATTCTAAGACAAATTGACCTAAAATAATATTTAAGCCCAACGAATAAAGATAGGCCTAGGAACAAAAATAACATAATTTTCCCAAAAGGGAGACTTGAACCCACAACTTCATACACACACCCAAAGCACTTAACCACTAAAGCAAATACTTAATTTTAACATAATTTAACAAATCAAAATTCATTTTTGGGGCATTACATGAATATAGTAAATGGTTATACAATAATCGTAAAAGGGATGGTCATAATAATTCTTCTCACCACCAAAAGTGGAAAAATGGAGATAAATAAGAAAAGAACAATATTGTAACATCCTGAAAAGGGCCTATGCATTTTCAGTTTAATTGTATGGAATGACAAGTTTAAGCACTATGAATAAATTTTTGATATTTTTGGAAACCTAGAAATGCATAAAAATGGAAACTTGAACATTTTGGAAACCTGAACATTTTTGGAAACCTGAACATTTTGGAAACCTGAACATTTTTGGTAACCTGAACATTTCTGGAAACTTGGAAATGTAAGAAAAATGGCAAGTTACAGAGCCGATCGAAAATTTTAGGAAACTTAGAAATGATCGAGAAACGTCAAATTTTAAAGTTTAAAATAGGAAATAAGGGCAAGGTGGCCTTAAAAGAAAAAGTTGGAAAAATTTGACACACAAACAGGCTTGGAAAAGTGGCCTGAAGATGTCACTTAGGGCTTAAGGAAATGGCGACATATGCAGGGAGGAATGGGCCCGAGTTCGAGTCACTTGAGAAGCAAATAATGAAGGTTTTAATTTTGCTTCCTGCATATTTGAGGTGGACGGCACATGTGTTTAAAAAGAGAGGTGTTTTATTTTCATAAATATGTGAATAATAAGTGATAATAAAGGATTTTCTTTAATTGGATTATTTGAGGAGATAATTGATGGATTAAATGCTTTTATTTTAAATAAAGGAGATAATATTATCATAAGGAAGAGTGGTGGCCAAGGCAAGGACTCTTGGCCTAGTAATTTCGGCTAAAGGAGGAGAATTAAGGCTATTCTCTCATCTTTTCCTAAGTGTGCCGAAATTTTCCTAGCTCTCTCCCCCTCTCTGCCGAATTTTTCTTTAAGGAAAATCCATCTTCTCTTCTTCTATTTTCTTCTCTATTTCTACTGTCAAAGCCGAATCTTTGTTGATTCTAAGTAAAGGAGCAATCAACTACAACATCAAAAGGGTAAGATCTGTGGTCAATCAATTTCTATTCCTTTTCTTTTTACCAAAATCAGGGTACTAATCCTATTAGCAATTTTGGCGAATCTGCAAGTGGTCTCGAGTTTCTACACTTGTTGAAAACAAGGATAAAAGATCTAAGGTAAGATAAATATATATATTTGGTCGAAGGTTATGTTTTATATGTTAGATTAAATCTGACATGGAATTATAGGGATTTCGACAGACATACAAACAAGGAATATTTTCGGGACTTGGAAATTTTAAGGTAAGTACATAGATCCAATCGGTCAAGGCTTATTTTGGTATTATTTCTCATTTATTCAAAAGTCAGAAATTGATATAATTACGATTTTAGTGCTAGCCGATTTCAAGGAAAAGGGATACTATCAATTTTTGGGATTTTCAATCGTTCCATACGGCAACAAGGTAAGTAATACAAATCCTAGTTGTATTTGGAAAAGTAGTCGAATGGTCTTTTAAAGTGATTAACTTATGTAGGATTTGAGATCTAAATCTGTGGTCGATTCTCTTCGAGATTTCAAGCAACCTATTAAGCGAATCAGGTGTGTACCCATACTAACCTTCAATACGTTATATGGCAATTATTAATTATATGAATATGCATAAGAATGTGAATGTGGCTATGTGCCCTAATGTGGTACAAAAGGTACTCAGGTACGTTTCCTACTTCTGATAGGATTATGAATATGTTATATTCTTAACATGTGAATAGTAACATGAATGAGAAAAATAAGTATGCTGTGCATGATAAATATGTGGGGCATTTCGGGCTATATGTGAAAGGGGAAGAAGGTGTTGACTTCGGTCTCACCAACGGAATATGGTGACTACGGTCACATAATTTGAACATGGTAACTTTGGTTACATTATCTGAACATGGTGTCTATTGATACAATTATCTGGTGGCTATGCCACGATATTATATGGGCGATGAGCACGTCGACTACAGCGACTGCCTTCGATGGTGTGTAGCGGATGGAAGGTTGACTTAGTAGTCCCCACGGTGCGATTGGCAGGTACGGATGGTGTGTAGCAGATGAACAAATAGGCTTGGGTTTGGGCTTGCATCATTTAATTGTATATGAATAGGAATTTGATATGAACATGTATGCCTGAATTGTTGATTGTTAGTTTGTGTACACATTGAGTCTGTTGACCCCATTGTGGGACTATTTTTCAGGTGATGAGCAATAATGGACTGGGTCGGCAGGAGCTAAAGGTGGCCATGCATAGCAAGGAAAAACTTTTATTATTTGGGACTGTTAATTTTATTAAGTACTTCAATTTTATTTTTGGTTTTTGATTGATGAAATAAGGCCATAAGGCCCAAGTTGAATTTCTTTACTTCTGTTTATTTTTACTTTATAATGTTACGCATTATTTTTAATTAAGTTCAATTATATTTATTTTAATAATAATAAACCTTAAATTGTTTTTTTTTCATAGCTAAATGATTTCTAAGTAAAATAAATGGGTTTTTAATCTAAGCCCAACCCAAAACGAGATTTTCCTGAACATACACAAATTTTCTCTAAGAGACAAAGAATTTTGCAACCGGTTTACTTAAGGAGCATACCAGATTCGGTTCAGGCTCGTGGGCCGGGTTTGGGGTGTTTCAGTTTGGTATCAAAGCCCAGTTTTCAACTTTCGGCCTGAGGGCTAAGGCCCAAAACGTTTTTAATTCGAGCCCAAATGATTTTCTTTGAAATAAAGCAGGTATTCTGGCATGGCACCTAAGTCTCTAACCCGCAGTCCACCAGGTAAGTACCCTAACTTTATGTGTGATTCTGTGATTTATGAACTGTATAAGGGTAGAAAAGGCATGGAACGTAGAATAGAATGATAGGAACATGAACCCTAGGGCTAGATTACTCAAACACAAAACCACATAAGATTTAATGCACTAAACAAACCCTATGGCTAAGTCACTGAGATAGGGTGTGGTAACCCCTATACGCATGTCTAGGATTGGATCTGGAAGAGCCTGGTATTTAAGCAGTCCTAGTGACTCACCTCCTCTTCGCAGGAATCCTACCTGGTGCATAGCTTCGATTCACCCTAAATCAGAAAGCTCAGCGGTGTGGCAACCTCTGTGCGCATGTCTAGCAATGGTATCGATGGGAGCTTGGTATTTAAGCAGTCTGCGTGACTCACCTCCTCTCCATTCGAATCCTTCCTGGTGCGTAGCTTTGGTTCACCCTGACCAAAGAGGGCTCAGTCATAGGCTAAACATAATGACTAAAACCTGAAAGGGAACTAGCCATGTTTTAAAAAAAAAGAGAACAAACAACAAACCCTAGTTTTAAAATTCTTAAAACTTTCTTTTAAATTTGTAAAAACTATCTTTACAAAATTTCCCGAAAAATTTCTGATTTGTGAAATTATAAAAATACCCCTAGTGGTAAAATTACCAAAATGCCCTTGATTTACAAAATGTCAAACTTTCCAATAGTTTTGCTAAAAACTTCATTATTTTATAAATGCTCAAAAACCCTAATTTGCGAACCATCAAAAATACCTTGATTTTGGAAAATTTTACAAAATTGCCCCTAACTTACAAAATGACCAAAATGACCCCGGTTTCCGAAATCTTTGTAAACATCACTATTTGAAAAGAGGAACTTTCAAAAAGAACCCATAAAGTTTTACAACTTTTCAAATATCCCTGATTTATTAAATTTTACAAATTTACCCTAATTTGTGAAAATTTACCAAAATACCCCTGAGGTCGAAAATTACCGAAATACCCTCAGATTTTGAAATTTCTCCAAATTACCCCAAGACTTTGAATTCTCAAAATACTTTTTGACAAAAACACCAAGGAACATTTTTCCTTTTGAAAAATTACGAAAATGCCCCTGTAGGACAAAATTACGAAAATACCCCTGGGTAGTGGAAAACAACAACGAAAACTATAATGTTTCTCTGAATGAACGAAAGTTCATACTCGTTTGATGGATGAATGAATGAATGGAAAAGACTGTGTGTTTGTATGAATACGAAAGAACCACTCTTAAATCCCTTTTCATAAAACTCCTTCGCGGGTAAATAAGTGGAACAATGACTAATCCATAAAATTCCTTAATCAAATCTCGACGCTAGGAAATGAGTTGTAGAGGACGTGGTCACCATGGACGAGGTAGAGGAAGGATGACCGTGTCAGAACCCGTTAGATCGGGTCAGTGATCCGACAATGAAATACCACCGCCACTACCACCCCCAGCTGTTAATGTTGAGAGCAAGCAAGCTCGAGACGGGGAAGATGTGTGTGTCGCAGTCAGGCCGCGAGTTTTGGAATTGGTGGTCGTGCGGGAGGAAATTCCGTAAATCGTAAGTCCGTGCTCGAATGGCTCCGAGCTAATGGAGTGAAATGTTTCATGGAGTGTTCGAGTAGCAGCAAGATACCGGAAGATCTTGGTTGGAAGCGACGGAGCGCATCATGGATGAGCTCGATCTGACTCCAGAGGAAAAGTTAAAAGGGATGGTGGCTTTATTATGCGATAAAGCGTATCAGTGGTGGTTAACTGTGCGGAATGGTGCCATGACGGAGGATCTGACCTGGGAATATGTTAAGGAGGCATTCCAGAAGAAATATGTGGGAACCAGGTATATAGACGAGCAAAGGAAAGCTTTTCTGGGGCTAGTTCAAGGGAACAAGTCCGTAGCAGAATATGAGGCAGAATTTCTGAGGTTAAGCCGTTATGCTCGAGGGGTAGTGGCGACTGAACATGAACGCTGTGTCCATTTTGAGGACGGACTGAGAGACAACCTGAGACTGTTGATAGCACCGCATCAGGAGCGGGAGTTCTCTTCTTTGGTGAAAAAGGCCAAGGTGGCCGAGGGAATTAAGGATGCTACCAAGCAGGCTGTGGACAAGAATAAGCCTAAGAGAGGTTTTGGACCATCTGGAAAGGGTCATAAGAGGCCTAGGGTTGACAGGCCACGAAATCAACAAGCTGGTACGGGCTGGCAGTATCGCCCTTGTGAGCATTGTGGAAAGAAACACTTGGGAGAGTGCTGGAGAAAGACGGGAGGATGTTTCAAGTGTGGGTCCAAGGACCATATGCTTAAGGATTGTCCCAAACAACCAGATGAGAGCCGACCGACAGTTCAGAATGCTAGCCAGACTGGTAGAGGCGGACAGCAGCCTCAATGGGGTCGTGGTTCGGCTAATAGAGGTAATGGTGCTAGTAGAGGCCGTGGAGCACAGGGCCAAGGTGCTGCTAATGCAGAAGCAAGGCAACCGGGTCTGGTTTATGCCGTTCGCCGAAGGGAGGATGGTGACGCATCGGATGTAATAACCGGTACGTTCTTTATTTTTGACAAACCCTATTTTGCTCTGATTGATGTGGGTTCGACCCATTCCTATGTTGCATGTAGTGTAGTGGAAACAATAGGCCTAGACTCTGAACTTTCTGATAGACAGATGACTGTAGTAAGCCTATTAGGCCAAACAGTGATGATAGATAAGATCTTTCGGAATGTACCCCTAGAGATTCAGGGAGTGAATTTTCGGGCTGACTTAATGGAGTTACCCTTCGAGGAGTTTGAGCTTATACTTGGAATGGATTGGCTAGTAGAGCATCGAGCCATGTTGGATTGTGCGGCTAAACGTATAGAACTAAGAACCCTAGAGGATGAAGTAGTAGTGATGATCGGAGAAAGGAGGAACTACTTGTCCAACGTAGTTCCGGCGCTAAAGGCTGACAAGATGGTTAGGAAAGGGTGCGAGGCGTTCTTAGCCTTCGTCAGTACATTGGGTGGAAAAGATGAAGGTGTTCATGGAGTTAGGACGGTAAGGGACTTCGTAGATGTGTTCCCAGATGAATTACCATGAATACCCCGAGATAGGAGGTGGAATTTGGAATAGACTTTACACGGGAGCAGCCTCCTGTATCAATCGCTCCATACCGAATGGCGCCGAAGGAGTTAGTGGAGCTCAAGGCTCAAATCCAAGAACTATTGGATCGTGGGTTCATTCGACCCAATGTGTCTCCATGGGGAGCACCAGTCCTGTTTGTAAAGAAGAAGGACGAAACTATGCGCATGTGCATAGATTATCGTCAGTTGAACAAGCTGACCATCAAGAACAAGAATCCTTTGCCAAGGATAGACGACTTGTTCGATCAGCTGAAAGGGGCAGCTGTGTTCTCGAAGATAGACTTAAGGTCGGGATATCACCAGTTGAAGGTGAAGGAGGCTGACATTCATAAGACCGCTTTTAGGACAAGATACGGTCATTTTGAATTTGTTGTGATGCCATTTGGATTGACAAACGCTCCAGTCGCGTTCATGGACATGATGAATCAGGTTTTCCAACCCTACCTGGATAGGTTCGTCGTTGTGTTCATCGATGATATTTTGGTGTACTCGAAGTCGGAGGAGGAGCATGATGAGCATCTCCGAGATGTGTTGGAAGTGTTAAGGGAGAAGAAGCTCTATGCCAAATTCAGCAAGTGTGAATTTTGGCTTAAGGAGGTGGCATTCTTAGGTCATGTGGTATCCGCAGAAGGAATAAGAGTGGATCCTAGGAAGATTGAAGCAGTGTTGGATTGGAAACCACCTAGGTCCGTGGCTGAAATCCGAAGTTTCTTAGGCTTGGCAGGCTATTACAGAAGGTTCGTGGAAGGGTTCTCGTCAATAGCCGCGCCTTTGACAAAGTTGCTAAGAAAGGAAGTACCCTTTGAATGGACTAATAAGCAGCAGGAGAGCTTTGAAAAGCTTAAGAGGGTGTTGACGGAAGCTCCAGTGTTAATTCAGCCAGAGGCAGGCAAGGATTTCGTAGTATACTGTGACGCTTCGCACACGAGGTTAGGCTATGTGTTAATGCAAAAAGGAAAAGTAGTCGCTTATGCGTCACAGCAGTTAAGGCCTCATGAGGTTAACTACCCAACTCATGACTTGGAACTAGCAGCAGTGGTTTTCGCCCTTAAAGTTTGGAGGCACTACCTTTATGGAGAAAGGTCGGTGATCTACACAGACCACAAGAGCCTTAAGTACTTGTTGACTCAGAAGGAGTTAAACTTAAGGCAACGAAGGTGGGTGGAATTGTTGAAGGACTACGACTGTTCGATAGAATATCATCCTGGCAAGGTGAATGTGGTAGCTGACGCCCTAAGTAGGAAGGTTGTGACGGAGTTAAGGGCTTTGTTCGCACACTTAAGTCTATATGATGATGGAAGCCTGTTGGCAGAATTACAAGTCAAGCCCACATGGCTGAATGAGGTGAAAGAGCGCCAATTGGAAGATAAGGATCTAAGTGCTAAGTTACAGCAAGTACAGAATGGAGAAGTAAAAGATTATGGCGTCAATGATGATGGAGTACTGTTCTACAAAGGAAAAGTCTGTATGCCAAGGGATAAGGAGTTGAGACAAAGGATTCTTCGGGAGGCGCATGGTAGCCCTTATGCCATGCATCCCGGAGGCATTAAGCTGTATAGGGATCTAAGAGAACAATTTTGGTGGTCTGATCTTAAGCGGGAAGTGACTGAATTCGTGGGGAAGTGTCTGACGTGTCAGCAAGTTAAGGCTGAACACCAAGTTCCATCGGGATTACTTCAACCAATTGAGATTCCCCAATGGAAGTGGGAAAGAATTACCATGGACTTCGTTAGTGGGCTTCCCCTTACGCCTACTAAGAAGGACTCAGTATGGGTGATAGTGAACCGTTTGACCAAGTCCGCGTACTTTATTCCGGTGAAGGTTGACTATTCTCTCCAGAAATTAACAAAGTTATATGTGGCGGAGATCGTAAGGTTACATGGAGTACCAGTATCGATCATCTCCGATCGAAACCCAAGGTTTACGTCTCGATTTTGGAAGGCACTTCATCAAGCTTTAGGCACTAAGCTAGACTTCACTAAGGCTTTCCATCAACAATCCGACGGGCAGTCAGAATGGGTTATACAAGTGTTGGAGGACATGCTGAGAAGCTGTGTGATGGATTTTCGAGGAAGTTGGGAAGATTACTTGCCCTTAGCCGAAGTTCGCCTACAACAAAAAATTTATCAAGGCTAGCATACGGATGGCACCATATGAAGTACTGTATGGAAGGAAGTGTAGAACACCTACTTGTTGGACTGAGTTAGGAGAACGCCGAGTTTTGGGTCCAGAATTAGTGGCAGAAACTGAAGAGAAGGTTGAGTTAATCCGGGCACGGTTGAAGGAAGCCTCTGACAGGCAGAAGTCGTACGCAGACCTTAAGCGGAAGGATATAGAGTTTGAAGTAGGAGACCAAGTGTTTCTGAAGGTCTCACCTTGGAAGAAGGTAATGAGGTTCGGTCGCAAAGGGAAGTTAAGCCCAAGGTTTATAGGGCCTTATCGAGTACTGAAGCGAGTTGGGCTAGTTGCATACCAATTGGAGTTGCCACCAGAGTTACAGCAGATGCACGACGTATTCCATGTATCCATGCTACGTCGCTACCGATCGGACCCATCTCGTGTGGTACCTGTTGAAGAGGTAGAGCTAAGGCCAGACTTATCCTATGAGGAAGAACCGATTCGGATTTTGGAACGAGATATGAAAGTACTACGAAGGAAGTCAGTGCCTCTAGTCAAAGTGTTATGGGGCAATCATGGATCGGAAGAAGCTTCGTGGGAGTCTGAAGAGACAATGCAACAGCAATACCCTCAATTATTTTAGTTAGGAAATTTCGGGGACGAAATTTTGTTTAAGGGGGGTAGAATTGTAACATCCTGAAAAGGGCCTATGCATTTTTAGTTTAATTGTATGGAATGACAAGTTTAAGCACTATGAATAAATTTTTGATATTTTTGGAAACCTGGAAATGCATAAAAATGGAAACTTGAACATTTTTGAAACCCGAACATTTTTGGAAACCTGAACATTTTGGAAACCTGAACATTTTGGAAACCTGAACATTTTTGGTAACCTGAACATTTCTGGAAACTTGGAAATGTAAGAAAAATGGCAAGTTCCACGGGTACTGCGTCCACGAGTTCCACGTGCACTCATTGTATTTTATCTACAGTAGCAGAATTTTATGTATCTGTTTAAATTTTCTTATCAGATGTCTTATGTCAAAGATCATATCAGAATATTTTTTAGTGTCGCTATATTTTTTTAACTAAAGCAAGAGTTTTACTAAAACTACAGTATTGTTTCTAACTAAGTAATTCTACTAAAGCATAAGTACTTATAGAATCAGCATCGGAGACTTGGTATTCCAAAAACTCATTTTTCAAATTTAAACAAAAAGAGATTTTGTTCAAAAAAACATTTTTCACAAAAATTTGAACCCAAATCACATCTCGAGTTTTGAACTTAGGCTCTAATACCACCAAATATAACAATCCAAACCTAGCCTAGACATTATGGCCAGATCTGGTAATGTTACTGCAAAACATTTGAAAAACCCAGAAACCATTTAATTTCTAAGTTTGACGTTAACTATTACTAAGTAAAAATCCAGTTTATTAGCAATCATTTCTTTCTTAACCAATTCGATGAAACTATTGATTATATATATATATAAACATTTAGATTAGCAACAGATTTCTTAATCTAACTCGATTTTGTAAAATGCAATTTGTTGTTAGAAAACCATAGTTTTGCAAATACAGTGAGTATCATAAAAATTATGTCGTAATACTTTAAAACGGGAATCAAAATAAAATCCAAACTTTAAACAGTCCAAAACAATCCAAACTTTTAACTGAGCTCCCATCCACTACACACCATCTTCGACCATCCTAACATACCATATAGGGTATTAAATACCCATCTAGCCCTACATACCACTTAGTGTCGGTATGACACTTTTCAGAACATTTTCAGCTTAGCTGTCAGACCAATAGGTAATTTATCGCCAAATGCAAATATACATGTGGCTGAGCCACCAAATACGACAGATAATTAAACTGCCCACACTTCCTCCAAAACACAAATCCCACCCAATGCATATACTGGGTTTATCAGATATCAGAATATACATGTCATACATGCTCTCATAACAGATACAGATCATGCTCGACGAAAAGCATATCAGACTTACCTTAATACAGATCATACCGAGCATACATCATAATAACCATGCATACACATATCAATATTTCACACTAAATGTAACATCAAAGATAATGTTTAAATGCTTAATTTATGTCATGCGGACCCTACGGAAAGCATATGTTCGACCCGAGCATCGCTTACGGCCCTAGAGTAAAATTTTAGATTTCTGATGTAAAATCACTCATGAGAATTCCAAAACCTAAACAAGTCAAATAAACACCAATTGAGATGACTCCCAAACCCAATTCATAATTAATTGATAAACTAACATTAAGACTTAAACAAAAGAGTTCAACATCAAAACTCAAATTAACTTCTCACCTTCAAGAAATTAGCAGTCCACCAACGATCCTAGAACACCAGAAGATTAGTCTCCTTACTAACTTCACCTAGAAACAAAAATGATTAGCATACGAAACATCTTCCATCCACCCACAAACCAACGAGAATAATATTTGGTAAAAACCCACTGTTACAAAAGAAGAATCCAAAGGCACTTACGCAAATAATCGATAGAATAACCATGCTTCCAAATGATTGAATTGTGAAAAAAAAAAGAACAAAAGAACAATATAGGAACAAAAAAAAAAAAAAAATTAATTAGAGGAGAAAAGAAACGTGGGAAATGATGAGGAGAGAAATATGGGGAAAATATTTTTTTGAACAAAATAACCACATTATCCCAATAATCAGAATTTTAGGAGTTTAATATCAATCCAAGTTCATCCACGAAGGTGGCACTGAAATTTGCATAAAAATATTTCCATTTTGCTTACATAAAGAATCGAACACATGACCATAAGGTAAGTTAACACCTTACCACTAAACCAGCAGGCTCATTCTAAGACAAATTGACCTAAAATAATATTTAAGCCCAACGAATAAAGATAGGCCTAGGAACAAAAATAACATAATTTTCCCAAAAGGGAGACTTGAACCCACAACTTCATACACACACCCAAAGCACTTAACCACTAAAGCAAATACTTAATTTTAACATAATTTAACAAATCAAAAATTCATTTTTTGGGGCATTACATGAATATAGTAAATGGTTATACAATAATCGTAAAAGGGATGGTCATAATAATTCTTCTCACCACCAAAAGTGGAAAAATGGAGATAAATAAGAAAAGAACAATATTGTAACATCCTGAAAAGGGCCTATGCATTTTCAGTTTAATTGTATGGAATGACAAGTTTAAGCACTATGAATAAATTTTTGATATTTTTGGAAACCTAGAAATGCATAAAAATGGAAACTTGAACATTTTGGAAACCTGAACATTTTTGGAAACCTGAACATTTTGGAAACCTGAACATTTTTGGTAACCTGAACATTTCTGGAAACTTGGAAATGTAAGAAAAATGGCAAGTTACAGAGCCGATCGAAAATTTTAGGAAACTTAGAAATGATCGAGAAATGTCAAATTTTAAAGTTTAAAATAGGAAATAAGGGCAAGGTGGCCTTAAAAGAAAAAGTTGGAAAATTTTGACACACAAACAGGCTTGGAAAAGTGGCCTGAAGATGTCACTTAGGGCTTAAGGAAATGGCGCCATATGCAGGAGGAATGGGCCTGAGTTCGAGTCACTTGAGAAGCAAATAATGAAGGTTTTAATTTTGCTTCTGTATAATTTGAGGTGGACGGCACATGTGTTTAAAAAGAGAGGGGTTTTATTTTCATAAATATGTGAATAATAAGTGATAATAAAGGATTTTCTTTAATTGGATTATTTGAGGAGATAATTGATGGATTAAATGCTTTTATTTTAAATAAAGGAGATAATATTATCATAAGGAAGAGTGGTGGCCAAGGCAAGGACTCTTGGCCTAGTAATTTCGGCTAAAGGAGGAGAATTAAGGCTATTCTCTCATCTTTTCCTAAGTGTACCGAAATTTTCCTAGCTCTCTCCCCCTCTCTGCCGAATTTTTCTTTAAGGAAAATCCATCTTCTCTTCTTCTATTTTCTTCTCTATTTCTACTGTCAAAGCCGAATCTTTGTTGATTCTAAGTAAAGGAGCAATCAACTACAACATCAAAAGGGTAAGATCTGTGGTCAATCAATTTCTATTCCTTTTCTTTTTACCAAAATCAGGGTACTAATCCTATTAGCAATTTTGGCCGAATCTGCAAGGGTCTCTCAGGTTTCTACACTTGTTGAAAACAAGGATAAAGGATCTAAGGTAAGATAAATATATATATTTGGTCGAAGGTTATGTTTTATATGTTAGATTAAATCTGACATGGAATTATAGGGTTTTCGATAAACATACAAACAAGGAATATTTTCGGGACTTGGAAATTTTAAGGTAAGTACATAGATCCAATCGGTCAAGGCTTATTTTGGTATTATTTCTCATTTATTCAAAAGTCAGAAATTGATATAATTACGATTTTAGTGCTAGCCGATTTCAAGGAAAAGGGATACTATCAATTTTTGGGATTTTCAATCATTCCATACGGCAACAAGGTAAGTGATACAAATCCTAGTTGTATTTGGAAAAGTAGCCGAATGGTCTTTTAAAGTGATTAATTTATGTAGGATTTGAGATCTAAATCTGTGGTCGATTCTCTTCGGGATTTCAAGGAACCTATTAAGCGAATCAGGTGTGTACCCATACTAACCTTCAATACGTTATATGGCAATTATTAATTATATGAATATGCATAAGAATGTGAATGTGGCTATGTGCCCTAATGTGGTACAAAAGGTACTCAGGTACGTTTCCTACTTCTGGTAGGATTATGAATATGTTATATTCTTAACATGTGAATAGTAATATGAATGAGAAAAATAAGTATGCTGTGCATGATAAATATGTGTGGCATTTCAGGCTATATGTGAAAAGGGAAGAAGGTGTTGACTTCGGTCTCACCAATGGAATATGGTGACTACGGTCACATAATTTGAACATGGTAACTTCGGTTACATTATCTGAACATGGTGTCTATTGACACAATTATCTGGTGGCTATGCCACGATATTATATGGGCGATGAGCACGTCGACTGCAGCGACTGCCTTCGATGGTGTGTAGCGGATGGAGGGTTGACTTAGTAGTCCCCACGGTGTGATTGGCAGGTACGGGTGGTGTGTAGCGGATGGACAAATAGGCTTGGGTTTGGGCTTGCATCATTTAATTATATATGAATAGGAATTTGATATGAACATGTATGCCTGAATTGTTGATTGTTAGTTTGTGTACACATTGAGTCTGTTGACCCACCCCATTGTGGGACTATTTTTCAGGTGATGAGCAATAATGGACCGGGTCGGCAGGAGCTAAAGGTGGCCATGCATAGCAAGGAAAAACTTTTATTATTTGGGACTGTTAATTTTATTAAGTACTTCAATTTTATTTTTGGTTTTTGATTGATGTAATAAGGCCATAAGGCCCAAGTTGAATTTCTTTATACATTTATTTTTACTTTATAATGTTACGCATTATTTTTAATTAAGTTCAATTATATTTATTTTAATAATAATAAACCTTAAATTGTTTTTTTTCATAGCTAAATGATTTCTAAGTAAAATAAATGGGTTTTTAATCTAAGCCCAACCCAAAACGAGATTTTCCTGAACATACACAAATTTTCTCTAAGAGACAAAGAATTTTGCAACCGGTTTACTTAAGGAACATACCAGATCCGGTTCAGGCTCGTGGGCCGGGTTTGGGGTGTTTCAAATATTTCCCAAGAGAACCAAGTGAAGATAACTTATGTTATCGATGTGGTATGAAAGGTCATCGGTTACGTACCCATCGTACACCTAAATATTAACTATGGATTGCATCATTTTTGTGGATTGTGATAATATTTACTTATTATTGGATTTTTAACTAGTAATAAATATTTTTGGCACTAGAAATAGAGATATGGAGATAAATAAGAGAACGAAAAAATTTCTCAATATACCCTTCAAAGAAGAGAGACAATTTATAAAAAGATGTTGGTTATGTACTTGTCGTACACCTAGAAATTCTATGATTCAATTAATATTTCTTAAAGGAAATGAAACATATTTCCTATAAACAATACAACAGCGTATACTATCATCAAAGATAAGAAGCATTTTTCTTGTTTGGTAATGAACGAACCGATCTTTGATGGTCCAAAATTAATTTAAGGCTCCAGAAAAGCTAATATATTGTTACCAAAACCCTGTGTTCAATGTGGTAATGAAAAATGTTAATCTTTCATATTAGAAAATTAATTCAAGGCTCTAGAAGAGCTAATACATTGTGATCCGAAGAAACAAATCGATAATTAATGCACTATATTCTAGTCGGTCTCAAATAAATTATTTTTTAAAATGATATACGTTGTAACTGATATCATATTAAGATTATGGATGAGGAGACAATTAATTAAATATATTATATGGGTAAGAAATTTGTATTGGAAAATTATAGCATTTTCCTTTAGTTAGTATTATGTATATATTAGTATGGTTAAATCATATAAGATGGTAAACCAGAAGTTTACATTAATATCATTGAATCACATGCATAGTAAATTAGAAGTTTACCAGTTCAAATATATTAATCAGTTGGTATAACTGGTTAGACCATTCCGATCAATAATGATACAAAAAGATAAGAATTTACATGGATATTTATTAAAGAACCTGAAGATTATTCGTTTATCAAGGTTTGCTTCTCCTCAAAGAAGATTTATTAAACCTCACTAGCAAAACTTGAGATCGAATCTCTTGCATTTCTAAAAGAAGCATGGATCCATTTATCCAACAAGGGGATGTTTTGATATAATTTGGGTAGATGCATCTACAAGTTAAACACATGTGAGTTATCAATTTGCAACCTATAGCTTGCGAGATTACTTATTTAATTATTTATTTAAGAATAAAACTTTTCAAATTATGCAATTAAGATAATTCTTGCTAATTTTGGTGAGTTTATTTATCAGGCTTTCAAATATTATTGAATGCTAGATTGTTTGTGCGAGTAACTATTGAAAAAGCTTATTATTTATACGTACAAAATGGCTTAACATAATTTTTAAAGTGCATGCCTCCAGTTAATAGTTAAACCAATTTTTTTGAGAATAAAAGCTTTTTATATGTACAAGGATATTATATTTTACACGAATTGGAACTTATACGCAATATGTATTAAAAATAAGTTGTAATAAATACTCCCCATTACATTTGGCTTTTGGCTAGGAGCTAACTTCAACCTATTTTAGAATTTTTGAATGTGTGATATATGTTCAAGTTGCTCCACCATAATACACAAAATAGGTATTCAAATAAAGTTGGAAATATATCTTAATTATGAACCTTTTTGTATTATTAGATGTTTTGAATGAATTGGAGATTCAATTATGAAATAATTTGTAATTACTATTTTATTTCATAGATTTTTCAACATTAGGGGAGAGAGAAATAATAGTTGGATAAATAAATTACTTGAAATGTATTATCATTATCTAGATTCTTGTAGAAAGTAATTTGAAATAGAAGTTCAAAAAGACAATTCACTTTATCACAAGTTAATTTTTCCAAATGTATTTACTGACCTGATAAGAATAACAAGTGTTATATACCAGCTAATGTTTTGATTTGAATTTTATTCTAACAAGTATGACAACTTGTTAGGATAAAATGAAAGTAATGCATACCTGAAGCATAGTAAATCAATTGGTTCCAAAGATGAAAATTCTCATAAAAGAAAATAACTAATTAATAAAACTCTAGAAACTATTCAGGTACTTGAAATTGAATATGAGAATAGTGAAAGTAAATAGATCTCGATAAGTTATGCCAATACGAAAAAACATGGAAGCATGAAAATAGAAAGTTATCAATAACAGTTTTGCATATAATATTATTATTGAAATAATGAAAGGAAATGAAGGTCTTGAATAAAATTGTCAAGAAATGTAAACATGGAGTAATTGATCAAAGTGGAAAGATACAATTCAAGTAGAAATAAATTCATGAAGTTTTTAGAACAGTAGTCCAAACATCTAAAGGTATAAAGCAGTGAGGTACAAATAAGTTGTTTTGCAAAAATAAAATAAGAAAAATGAAGATTTTTGACAATTCTTGACATTGATTATGAGCAGGTATAATATTATTTTATGGTGGATGCAACAACCTTTAGATATCTTATTAGTCTAGTAATTCATGAAAGATTTGACAAACGTCTTGTGATTGTAGTTACAATCTTTATATAAATCACTATATAGTGGACGTTTATAAACTGCAGCAAAATAGACTTTTCGCGGCGTTTTTTAGGCCTTTAGCGGCGCTTTTACAAACACTGCAAAAAATGCCGCTGAAGATGACGCTGCTAAAATTTGCAGCGTTCACATAAACACCGCTGTAGAACATGACCTTTAGCGGCGCTTTTCCCACAAACACCGCTAAAGAACATGGCCTTTAGCGGCACTTTTCCCACAAACGCCGCTATAGAACATGGCCTTTAGCGGTGCTTTTCCCCCAAACGCCGCTAAAGAACATGACTTTTAGCGACGCTTTTTCCCCAAACGCCGCTAAAGAACATGACCTTTAACGGCGTTTTTCCCCTAAAAGCCGCTAAAGAACATGACCTTTAGCGGCGCTTTTTCCAAAAACGCCGTTAAAGAACATGATCTTTAGCGGCACTTTTCCCACAAACGCTGCGAAAGAACATGATCTTTAGCGGCGCTTTTTCCTACAAACGCCACTAACTTTGGAAGATTTGCAACATTCTATTTTCATCCATATACAACCCCTCCTATAACATGAAATCCAACCAAAAACATCAAATCTAAATAATACTTCAAATTCAACATAAGATATATGATATAAATTAATAAATGAAGTAAAATTCAAAATATTCTTACAATAATGTTAAAAGTTAAAATGTTAAAATTATTCTTACAATAAGAAAACAAATGTCTAAGATGGCGGATTTTGCGACTGCTGAAACATTTTCATCGTGTTCTGAAGCTATAGCTAGAGTGCGTCATACTTTTTGCTTTGCTCTGCTTCCCTCGTTGCTGCCTCCGCTTTATGTTGAGAAATTTGCTCAGTTGTGCTTGCTTGCATCTGAGCTATCTGTTCTTTTAGCCTCAGAACTTCAGCTTGAGCCTGACTCGCCGAAAGCATGTATTGCTGCAAGCTAGATCCGAAATATTGGATTGGATTAACAAAAGATCCTTGAAATCGAACCCGACCATACCATTTAGGACCCAATACTTCAGTAATAATTCTGTTATCAATGTCATCAAGATTAACAAAACTATCACTCGAAGCAACCGCTTCATACTACGCCTTTTTTTTCTTTTATTTTCTCCTAAAAAATCAATCAAATAGTTAGAAACGAAATATATAATAAAAACAAATGCAACATAACTTAACATTATTTTGAACCACTAACGACAAACTAAACCATTATAATTAAACATTATAAATATTTAAAATAAATCAAAATTTATTAAGTAAATATACCATAATTTCTCCAGCTTCGGAAGTCATAGGATCTTTCTTCCTATGTGTAATGTCAAAAAGCTACAGGCGTCCAACTTTTAGACCAGACGAGAGTTCCTACAATATAATAATAAAAATATAATTTAATAGAAAGTCATTAATATATGACAGAATTAATAAATTCAAAATACCTCGGCCTCAGCTACACAAGCAAAACTTTTCGACCCTGCTGTGTGAGTGAATTTTTGTTTTTGCCTGCTTGTTGTTCCAACTCGCTCACGATCCTACATTATGAAATTATTATTACGTATATAGTAAATATTATAAACCGAAATAATTATAAGAGTTTAGAAGTACATAATACCTCTCCTTTCTTTGAATTCCAAAATCTAACCACATTTTCCCATTGGTACCTCAGCATTCCCGGCGGGACATATCGCAATTTCTCTTCGAGGCTTATATTTTTCTTAAAATATTCTTTCCTTAAAGTGCTTTTATGGTCTCTCCATTTTTTCCCAATGCCTTCTTGACATAATTATCCGAAACCTCTAAAGTAAATCTCTCATACAAAAAAAAACAAGTTTAGAAAGTAAGTATAAATGAAACTTAAATCAAAGTATTATAAATTACATTCACGTTTTGTTACCTTAATATTATCGAGAGCTTGATTTTTTTTACCATCAGGCATTTGACGCCATGACTCGTAGTTGATAGACAACATATTGGCATTTCGTGTTAAATGCCTAAATAGCCTGCTAAAAGTCGAGCTCCTGATCCAACAAGCTGACCATGACTGTTTCTTAATACTTTGACACGCTCGACAGGAGTTAACTTGTATAATTTTTTAGTAACGTACGCCCTCGAGCTTTGCGCGTCCCACCACTTTCAGCTGAAAAATGGTATATTATAATATAAGAATTTGAAAAAGAAATCAATAATAAAAGTCAACACGCATGTAAATTAAAGTTAGCATTACTTTGAGTTTCTGCAGGTCCGTCAGATGTATTCGGAACATTCGAAGATCCAATGGCAGTCTGTCGTTCACTGTTTGTTTCTTCCGAAATTGGAGTATTCTGAACAATACTTAGATCTCGCAATCTTCTTCTAGGCATTTTTTCTGCAAAACACATAAACTAGTTGAAATTTTAGTAACTAATTACAACAAGAATAATACACATAAAATAGTTGAAATTTTAGTAACTAATTATAACAAGAATAGCACATATAAAATAGTTGAAATATTTAACAATACCAAGATTTAAAGTATAATATTGCATATAATTAAAAAATCATAAAATCTTACTATATCATAATTCGTAAATATCTTCATCCACATCATGGCGAATCCACTGAGATTGTATACTAGTACTAGGGATATTTTCATTTAAATTTTGTTCTGGAAAAGTCAAAGTTTCTAATCTTTCAACAATGTCATCCCTACTTCTATTGCCCATGTCAAACAAGTCTCTAGGGGAGTTTTGGAGTACAACATACCAACCCTCATCAGTTGGATCTTTTGAGTAAAAAACTTGTTTCACTTGAAAAAAAAATACATATGGCTCGTCTATCAATTGTTGTCCAGTGTGAATCAATCGAGAGAAGTTCACCATTGTAAAACCAAATTGATCTATTTTAATTCCGCGAGCAGTATTAACATCAACCCAATCACATCGAAATAAGACAACTTTCCATTTGCCATAGTAATCCAACTCAATAATGTCAGTAAGAAGTCCGTAATGCTCCACATTTCCCTCAACAGGATTATTGTCCCTAGCACTAGCATAACTTGTAATTGAAGAATTTACAACTATTCCAAAATTTTGTGTTCTCTTCAATCTCTCACGATATTTTGTATGAAATCTGAACCCATTGATGAGGAAGGCACTATATCTTTTTACTACTCTATTTGGACCTTGGAAAAGCCATTTAACTTCATCATTGACGTCCTTTCCACTCCAAACCTATTGAATCGAAAGTAAATTGAGTAATTATAAATCTTATGAGAAAACAATATTTGTTAATGAAAGCTTCAGTTGCATACCGTTTGGCTTAACCATTCATGAAAAGTTTCTGTGAATAACTTATTAATCACTCGATGTTGTAATCTTTGAGAGCGTGAACGAGATCTCAAGATTTGTTTTTACTCGCTATGTTAAAAAAAGTGGATTACTTGGTTAGAAAATAAACAAATAAAAAATATGATTATTTATCAAATCCTAAAACTTACTTGCGTAATGGTTCAAGCGAATCGTGGTGAAAAAGATCATATCGGTGTGCTTGTACCTAAGATATATCATCTAATTTTACAATTTCAACTTTACCGATTGGTTCCCTGCAACTTTGAAATAAATAAGTTTCGTCCAAGTTAGGATCAGTTAGCCCAACATTTCTACTTGGTCTGTTCAATCTTGTTTCAACATCTTCTAAATATCTAGAACAGAAAGTCATACACTCTTCTACCAAGTATCTTTCAGCTATTGATCCTTCTGGATAATGCTTATTACGACAATAAGACTTCAATTTGCACAGGAACCTAAAGACGATATACAACATTATCAAAAGTTGTAACTCAAGATATATTCATGAATGAATAAAAAACTTTATAAATAAATTAGCACCTCTCTATAGGATACATCCACCGATAGAAAACCGGTCCACCAAGTTTTGCCTCACTAGGGAGATAGATTATCAATTGCACCATAATAGTGAAGAAGGAAGGTGGAAAGATCTTCTCCAGTTTGCATAAAGTCAAGGCGGCTCGATCTTGTACTTTCTCAAGTTCTTCAATATCCAAAACTTTGCCACAAATAGCTATCATTATATTGGACAAGCCGTCACCTTTTTTGGCATACAACACCGTAAAGCAACTGGTAGTAAATCTTGCATCAAGATGTGATAATCATGTGATTTCAGGGAATACAGTCTTCATTCTTTAAGACTCACACATCAAGATATATTTGATTCATACGCATCTGGGACCTTTATATCCATCAACACCGTACGGAACACTTCTTTTTCTTTCTTCGACATTGCAAAAATTGGAGGCATAAACCTATATTTCCCATTCGGAAGTACTTGATGATGAAGTTCATGTCGAATTCCCATATCAACTAGATCAAGTCGACTCTGAAGGTTGTCTTTCGATTTTCCATCAACATTCAGAATTGTCCTAATTATATTCTCGCAAACATTCTTCTCAATATGCATAACATCAAGATTATGTCGCAAAATGTGATGCTCCCAATAAGGCAACTAAAAAAAAAAACTTCTTTTTTTCCACAATTTCACCTTATTAGGGTCATCTTCTTCATCAGATTCATCATCAATTTGCTCATCAACATAACCAACATACTCCTCCCTCGGTCTTCTTTTCGCTTGCGTGTTATGTGGTTGATTCATCTTCCCATAACTGAAATTCATATCTCTTAACATGAACAAGATTTCAGATCAAATGGTCTACTCAAGAGCTTCTCTAAACTCTTCAGTACCGTCAAATAGAGTCCTCTGAAATCTAAATCTATGATTTCTATCTAACCACCAACGATGCCCCATATAGGAGAACTTCTTCCCATTATATAACCACTTCGAACATGTTTCTGCCGTACAACAAGGACAAGCATAACGTCCTTTGGTACTCCAACCAGATAAACTAGCATAAGCCGGGAAATAATTAATACTCCACAACAAAGCAGGACGTAAAAAAAAGTTCTCCTTTCTCAATACATCATAAGTTTTAACACCCGCCCATAATTGTTTCAACTCTTCAATAAGTGGTTGCATATAAATTTCAATATCATTTCCAAGACCTTTCTCTCCAGGGATAATCATAGATAAGATAAAAAAAGATTGCTTCATGCAAATCCACGGAGGCAAATTGTAAGGAACAAGCACTACAGGCCAAGTACTGTACGAAGTACTCATGATTTTATAAGGATTATACCCATCAGATGCTAGCCCAAGCCTCACATTCCTAGGATCAGTTGCAAAGCTTGGAAATTTACTGTCAAATGATTTCTAAGCTAAAGAATCCGCAGTGTAACATCCTTAAAACGGGGCCTTTGCATTTGGTATGCTTGCATGTAAATAGTATGGTTGTTACGATAGTTTAGGGTGTTTTAGGGTCTAGGCATGAGCTAGAGGTAGGCCTGAGCCTTAGCAAAAATTTCCTTTTTGAGCACCTAGAAGGGAGATCTGTATGAGTTAGGTGTTAAAGGAATTTAGTGGCAAGTTTAGACACAAGAAGTGCCTTGGTAAAGTGGCAAGGGAGGCGCCACTAAAGGTACAAGAGAGTGACGCCACAGGGAGCAGAAGGAGCCTTGGTTTGAGCTGCGAGAATCTCCTTTTGGGCATTCTTTTTGATGCCAAGACCAGGAGGAGTTGTGCTCAGGATGGACTCTAGTGGATGACTGTTGAAGGAGTCAACAAATTCGAATAAGTAGAGGAGAGAAAATTCAGGAGTTTGAAGTATTCAAACTTGTTTGAATATGTGGTCAGGAGAAAATTAAGGAGAGAAAAGGGGGATTGAAGTGGGAGGTGTGTTAGCCGAATTTCAAAAGAGTTAGAATGGGGTTGGACATTCGGTTGAGTGTTGCCAAGGGGGGTGGCCGAATGTGGTATGTTGGCTTTGGTGAGGTGTGGCATTCGGCTAGCTAAAAGGCACTTAGGGCTTTACTCTTTTATTTTCTTTTGTGCCGAATTGAACCACTCCCATATTTCATATTTTGCATTTGTTGCTTCTCTGTCTTTTCTCTCAACAAACCAAAGTCGAATTCTTCCTACTCTTCTTCTCCATCCTTGTTCCAAAGCCAAAATCATTATCCCACCCTCTCTTTTGATTTCTTTTTCTTCTCTCAAACTCTCTTTTATCGAAAACACCTAAACCTTTCTTTTCTTTTCTCATCCTTTGACCATAGCCGAAACCTCTTCTTTTCTTGCCCTCATTTTCTTTTGATCACCATAGCCGCATCAAGTGGCCATCTTTTATTCTTCTTTCTTTGTTTCAAAGTTGAAAACCCCTAACTCCATTATTATCTTTAGTCTCTGTGCCATAGCCGAATATTTCCATCCAAGGTTCTCATCTCTGATTTCCCTTCATAAACCGAATTCCCATGGCCAACTCTTTTTTATCTTTTTCTTTTGTTACTTCTAAAATCGAGAACTTCTAAGATCCATTGGGGGGCTCTTTTTTGATTCTTGCATCTTCTCCTACAGATTTGCCAAATTTCCACTTCTTCTGTGCTAGTGCCGAATCCTCTTGGGTGTTAACCAGATCTCCTGTTAAGGTTAACCAGATCTCCTGTTAAGGTTAGTAATGATTGCCTCTAGATCTTTATCTTCTCTTTCGGGTTTTGAGGAGCCAAAGTCGAGTGGCTAATTGGTCTATTGTTGGGAGCTTGGCCGAATGTAGGTGAAAAAGGGGGGTGTCACTTTTCAGGGGAGGTATTCGGGATTCACTTGACTTGTGGATCAAACCTAACATTTCGGGGTTTATCGATCTAGGTAAGGGTTTTCGCTTTAAGTATTTAATTAATCTTTTGGTTTTGATTTTGTTGCTTTGATTTGGGTTAGTGACCAAGGATTATTACGGACTCAAATGCCAGCCAAGCGTTAAGAGGGGTTGGATCTGTGACCCCAGGCCGTAAGTTCAAGAAGAGGGCTGTGTCTGCAGTTCGCGATTGGCCACCGGGGTGTGGGCCGGCATCTGAGCAGAGTAGTAGACAGATAGCAGTAGTGTCGATTAACAATAATATCAACATAGAGAGTGTCGTATTGCTGGTAATCAGGTGTGTAACTCTTACACACTTCATACGTTAATATGTTTTATCTTGCATATTGTCAAAAGCAGGAATAACTGTAGAAATCAGTATGTTACCCTTGTGGGTAAAAGCGAGGACTCCGGGTAAGTCCACTTGATTAGCTAACGTTAAATGCCTCTGTTAACTTTACATATGCCATGTTACATTATTTCTGAATGATAAGCATGACTATTTTGCCTAAAAAAACATGTTCATAAAATGGGTAATGAGAGGAGGGGGAAGGTATGATCTCAGACTGTCACCAGTGGTTTGGTACCACACAGTGGGTTGGCCCCGCTTACTATGATATTGTGACTAGGTCTCAGTGGTTTGGCACCACCAGTGGTTTGGTACCACATATATTTTTGTGACTCGTCCCAGTGGTCTGGTACCACAGTGGGTTGGCCCCACATATCGATATACGGGATTGTCATCAGTGGTTTGGTACCACAATGTGGGTTGGCCCCACACATGATTATTTGTGACTTCAGTCACCAGTGGTTTGGTACCACATATATTATTTGTGACTTCAGTCACCAGCGGTTTGGGACCACCAGTGGTTTGGTACCACACGGGGTAGATTCGGGAGTTTCGGAGGGTTAGGTTTTGGGTTGCATGGCATGCATATTATCTTATGAAACTGTGTAAGAGCTTATTATCTTCGGGATGGGGATTTATACACTGAGTCTCGGTGACTCACCCATTCCTTTACATTTTGCAGATGATCCTTAGATCGCGGATACGGAGCTGGGACGGACTCGAGGTGGCCATGCACGATATTTTGGGTTTTTGGTTTTGAATTATTATTTCAGATTTACTTTGCTTTAAATTTTGGGTTTTCGGTTTTGTAATAAGGCCACTAGATTTTATTTTTGGGATTATTTATTTATTTAAATTTTCACTAAATTTTGTTTAAGTTATTAACGGCATGCCTAATAAACCTGTAAAAGGAGTGTTTTACAAAGCTTCACAAATTTTTGGGATTTTCCAAAACTTTACCATCAGGTAACGGCAAACATGTAGTAACGACAAGTTAATTCAATTTTCCTTAGAACAAATTTTGGAATGATTTTAGCAATTTACTTAAAACAACACAAGTTTTCTTTAAATGAGAAGTTTCTTTTTAATTTAAAGACGACAACTTGTTTTCAAAAATGTTTTTCTTTCCTGTGACATACCAGATTCGATCGTAGCGTTTTGATCAAGTTTATGGTGTTACAATATTGGTATCAGAGCCTGGTTCAAAAGCTCGGTTGTGGGCTTGAGGCCCAAAATGTTTTTGATAAGAGGTTACAAAATGATTTTGGTGGAAAATACATGTTTTGGAAGCATGGCACCTGAGTCTCCGGCACTAATTTGGAACGGTAAGTCCCCTAAACTGCTGCTATTATGGTTTAAATAATTGTGATATGGATGCTAGTGATAGGGATGCACTTTAGAGACTGAAACCCATAGGGCTGTGTGAACTTTGCGAGAACAACCACTACAATAAGCTGTTCATAAAATTGTGATGTAATAACAGTGGAAGAAAGCTAATACATAAAATTCTTAAACCAAATTAATTCGTGAACGCTAGCCATGAGTACTCGAGGACGTGGGCGTAATACGCGTGGTCGTGGTAGAGGTAGGATGACTGTATCGGAACTAATAAGGTCTGGCCATGGGTCAGAGAATGAGGTGCCACCGCCGCCAGCTGAGGGCACGGAGTTCCAAGGTCAAACGGGTGGTGATGACGCGGTGTCGCAGCGTCGCTGCGCAGTCCTAGAGAGATTCTTTGTGTGCGGTGTTGGAGCAGGAGCTCGTAAATCGGTGTCCCAAGCGACTCTCGTGCCAATGGGGCACAAGTATTCAGCGGTGTTTCTGGTGTGGCTCCCAATACAACTGAGTATTGGCTGGAGACGACTGAGCGCATAATGGACGATTTGGACTTTACGACTGAGGAAAAGCTGCAAGGGATAGTGTCTCTTCTCTGGGATGAGTCTTATCAGTGGTGGCTCACGGTCAGGGATGGTGCAATGGCCGATGATATCACCTGAGATTTCTTTAAGGTGGCTTATCAAAGGAAGGACGTCGGGTCTGGTTATATAGATGCGCAGCGTAAGGCGTTCTTGAATTTGGTCTAGGGGAATAAGTCAGTATCGGAGTATGAGGCAGAATTTCTTCGGTTAAGTTGTTATGCTCGGGGTATCATGGCTACGAAACACGAGCGCTGTGTTAGATTTGAAGACAGGCTAAAAGATGAGCTGCGGGTGTTGATTGCCCCACAGTGGGAGAGAGAATTTGCTATTTTGGTGGAAAAGGCCAAGATAGCTGAGGAGGTGAAGCAGTCGATGAAATAGAACTAGGATAGGAATTGGAATAAGAGGAGTTCTGAGTCATCAGGTTCTACCGGGAATTCACAGAAAAGGGCTAGATTTGGTGGGCCGAGTCAAGCTACAAAGCCTGCTGCTACTACTCAGTGGTCGCCACGGTGTGCGCGATGTGGGAAGTCTCATTCGGGAGAGTGTTGGACAGGAAACAAAGGGTGCTTCGAGTGTGGGTCAACGGAGCATTGAGTAAGGGATTGTCCACGTAAGCTGGCTAGGATGCAGTCTGAGGGTCAGGGGCGTGTTCAGTTTAGAGGTGGTGGACAATAACCACAGAGGGGTCGCGGTTCGGCCAAGGGAGGTAATGGTTCTGGGCGAGATCGTGGAGCACCGGGCAGAGGGGCTGGAAATACTGATGCAAGATAGCCTGGGTTGGTCTATGCTGCGAGGCGCCGAGAGGAGGACGACACACCAGACGTTATAACCGGTATGTTCTTAATTTTTGGATTGGCTTATACTGCTTTAATTGATGTTGGTTCGACGCACTCGTATGTTGCTAGTAGTATAGTGGGAACTATGAACTTAGCTTACGTGACTTCTTCTAGGGAGATGACAGTAATTAGCCCTCTAGGTCACTCTGTAAAAGTAAATAAACTGTATAAGGATGTACCCCTAGAACTTCAAGGGGTAGTATTTTCGGCTGATCTGATGGAACTGCCATTCGGGGAGTTCGATTTGATTTTAGGGATGGACTGGCTAGTGAAGTACCAAGCAAGTCTGGACTATGCAGCCAAGCGCATGGTGTTGAGGTCTATTGAGGGTAAAGAGGTGGTGATGATAGGTGATAGGAGGAATTATCTATCCAATGTAGTATCCGCTTTGAAGGTTGAGAAAATGGTGAGGAAGGGATGTGAGGTGTTCATGGTTCATATTTGTGCATTGGAGGCCAAGGAATCAACTGTAAGGAATGTCTGAATGGTGAAGGAATTTACCGATGTATTCCCAGAAGAGCTTCTGGTTCTACCTCCGGACCGTGAAGTTGAGTTTGGTATAAATTTGTTACGCGGAACTGCGCCAGTGCCTCTTGCTCCATATAGAATGGCACCGAAGGAGTTAGTGGAACTGAAAGCGCAGATTCAGGAGTTGCTGGATCGAGGCTTTATCCGGCCTAGTGTATCACCTTGGGGAGAGCCTATGCTTTTTGTTAAGAAGAAAGACAGAACAATGCAGATGTACATACACTACCGTCAGCTGAATAAGTTAACGATTAAGAATAGGTACCCATTGCCGAGGATAGACGATCTGTTTGACCAGCTTAAGGGAGCATCAGTTTTCTCTAAGATTGATTTGAGGTTAGGGTATCATCAACTTAAGGTAAAGGAGGCGGATATTCACAAGACGGCGTTTCGTACCCGTTATGGTCACTACGAGTTTTTAGTAATACCGTTTGGGTTGACCAACGCGTCGGCAGCGTTCATGGACATGATGAATCGGGTTTTTTAGCCGTACTTAGACCGGTTCCTCGTAGTGTTTATAGACGACATTTTGGTGTACTTGAAATCTGAGGAGGAGCATGATGTGCATCTACGTGTGATTTTGCAGATTCTAAGGGAGAAGCAGCTATTTGCAAAGTTTAGTAAGTGCGAGTTCTGGCTAAAAGAAGTAACCTTCTTGGGTCATGTGGTGTCAGCTGAGGGGATTAGAGTGGACCTTCGGAAGATTGAGGCGGTGTTGGACTGGAAACCTAAAGAGGATTCTGACAGAAGCTCCAGTGTTGATTCAGCCTAAAGCAGGGAAGGAGTTTACTGTTTATTATGATGCGTCGCATACTGGTTTGGGATGTGTGCTGATGCAAGAGGGGAAGGTAGTGGCGTATGCGTCTCGGCAGTTGAGACCTCACGAAGTGAATTACCCGACGCATGATCTGGAGTCGGTTGCAGTGGTTTTCGCTCTGAAGAGTTGGAGGCATTACTTGTATGGGGAGAAGTCGATCATCTATACGGATCACAAGAGTTTGAAGTATCTTCTCACTCAGAAGGAATTGAATCTAAGGCAGTGGAGGTGGATCGAGTTGTTGAAAGATTACGACTGCTCGATTGAATACCATCCGGGTAAGGTTAACGTAGTGGCTGACGCGTTGAGCCGCAAAGCGGTAGCGGACTTGAGAGCATTATTTGCCCACCTTAGTCTGTATGATGACGGAAGTCTGTTAGCGAAACTACAAGTGAAGTCGATGTGGGTAAACCAGGTTAAGGAGAAACAGCTAGTGGATGAAGACTTAAGTGCTCGGTTTTTACAAGTGCAGAATGGTGGATTAGAGGGGTATGGCTTGAGTAGCGATGGAGTGTTATGTTTCTAAGAGAGATTTTACATGCCAAAGGATGTCGAGTTAAGGAAGAAGATTCTTCAGGAAGCTCATAGCAGCCCATACGCTATGCATCCTGGAAGTAGTAAGATGTACCAGGATTTGAGGGAACAGTTTTGGTGGCCGGGTCTGAAGTGAGAGGTAACAGAGTTTGTAACTGTCTGACGTGTCAGCAAGTCAAAGCTGAACATCAGTTACCTTCGGGTTTGTTGCAGCCAGTAAAGATTCCGCAATGGAAGTGGGAAAGGATTACGATGGATTTTGTCAGTGGGCTACCCTTTACGCCTAGTAAGAATGATTCAGTCTGGGTGATCGTCTATCGTCTAACAAATTCTGCTCATTTTATACAGGTTTGGATGGATTACTCACTCCAAAGGTTGGCTAAGTTGTATGTGGCGGAGATCATAAGACTTCATGGAGTGCCAGTGTCAATTATCTCAGATAGGGATCCTAGATTTACGTCAAGGTTCTGGAAGGCGTTACATCAGGCATTGGGTACGAGGTTGGATTTTAGCACGGCATTTCATCAGCAGTCAGATGGGCAGTCAGAGAGGGTAATTCGGATTTTAGAAGATATGTTGAGGAGTTGTGTTTTAGATTTCAGAGGTAGTTGGGAAGAATTTCTACCGTTGGCAGAGTTCGCGTACAACAATAGTTATCAGGCAAGTATTCAGATGGCACCGTGTGAAGTGTTATATGGACGAAAGTGTCGCACTCCTACGTGTTAGACAGAGTTGGGTGAACGGCAGATGTTGGGTCCAGAGTTGGTTGCTGAGACAGAAGATAAGGTTAAGCTGATTCGAGCTCGTCTGAAGAAAGCTTCGGACAGGCAGAAGTCCTATGCCGATCTTAAGCGGAAGGATATAGAATTTGCAGTGGGAGACAAGGTTTTTTTGAAGGTGTCGCCGTGGAAGAAAGTGCTGAGATTTGGTCGGTAGGGCAAGCTGAGCCCTAGGTTTATCGGGCCTTATACGGTGTTGAAGCGTGTGGGACCAGTAGCTTACCGACTTGAGTTGCCATCAGAATTGAGTCAGATTCACGACGTATTTCATGTTTCTATGCTTAGACACTATCGATCAAATCCGTCTCATGTTGTGCCAGTGGAGGAGGTTGAAGTGAGCCCGGAGTTGTCTTTTGAGGAGAAACCAGTGCAGATTCTGGATCTGGATTTCAAAGTCTTACGTAGAAAATCAGTTCCTTTGGTAAAGGTGTTATTGCGGAATCATGGAACGGAAGAGGCCACGTGGGAACCAGAGGATGTGATGCGGCAGTAATACCCTTAACTCTTTTGACTAGGTAATTTCGAGGCCGAAATTATTTTTAAGGGGGTAGAACTGTAACATCCTTAAAATGGGGCCTTTGCATTTGGTATGCTTGCATGTAAATAGTATGGTTGTTATGCTAGTTTAGGGTGTTTTAGGGTCTAGGCATGAGCTAGAGGTAGGCCTTAGCCTTAGCAAAAATTTCCTTTTTGAGCACCTAGAAGGGAGAGCTGTATGAGTTAGGTGTTAAGGGAATTTAGTGGCAAGTTCAGACACAAGAAGTGCCTTGGTAAAGTGGCAAGGGAGGTGCCACTAAAGGCACAAGAGAGTGACGCCACAGGGAGCAGAAGGAGCCATGGTTCGAGCTGTGGGAATCTCCTTGTGGGCATTCTTTTTGACGCCAAGACAATGAGGAGTTGTGCTCAGGATGGACTCTAGTGGATGACTGTTGAAGGAATCAACAGATTCGAATAAGTGGAGGAGAGAAAATTCAGGAGTTTGAAGTATTCAAACTTCTTTAAATATGTGGTCAAGAGAAAATTAAGGAGAGAAAAGGGGGATTGAAGTGGGAGGTGTGTTAGCTGAATTTCAAAAGAGTAAGAATGGGGTTGGGCATTCGATTGAGTGTTGCTAGGGGGTGGCCGAATGTGGTATGTTGGCTTTCTTGAGGTGTGGCATTCGGCTAGCTAGAAGCACCTAAGGCCTTACTCTTTTATTTTCTTTTGTGCCGAATTGAACCACTCCCATATTTCGTATTTTGCATTTGTTGTTTCTCTGTCTTTACTCTCAACAAACCAAAGTCGAATTCTTCCTACTCTTCTTCTCTATCCTTGTTCCAAAGCCGAAATCATTATCCCACCCTCTCTTTTGATTTCTTTTTCTTCTCTCAAACTCTCTTGTGTCGAAAATACCTAAACCTTTCTCTTCTTTTCTCATCCTTTGACCATAGCCGAAACCTCTTCTTTTCTTGCCCTCGTTTTCTTTTCATCACCATAGCCGCATCAAGTGGCCATCTTTTATTCTTCTTTCTTTGTTTCAAAGAGGAAAACCCCTAACTCTATCATCATCTTTAGTCTCTGTGCCATAGCCGAATATCTCCATCCAAGGTTCGCATCTCTGATTTCCCTTCATAAACTGAATTCTCGTGGCCAACTCTTCTTTATCTTTTTCTTTTGTTACTTCTAAAACTGAGAACTTCTAAGATCCATTGGAGGGCTCTTTTTTGATTATTGCATCTTCTCCTACAGATTTGTCGAATTTCCACTTCTTCTGTGCTAGTGTCGAATCTTATTGGGTGTTAATCAGATCTTCTGTTAAGGTAAGTAACGATTGCTTCTAGATTTTTATCTTTTCTTTCGGGATTTGAGGAGCCAAAGCCGAGTGGCTAATTGGTATATTGTTGGGAGCTTGGCCGAATGTAGGCGAAGAAGGGGGGTGTCACTTTTCAGGGGAGGTATTGGGGATTCGCTTATTTTGTGGATCAAACCCAACGTTTCGGGGTTTATCAATCTAGGTAAGGGTTTTCGCTTTAAGTATTGAATTAATCTTTTGGTTTTGACTTCGTTGCTTTGATTCGGGTTAGTGACCAAGGATTATTATGGACTCAAATGCCAACCAAGCTTTAGGAAGGGTTGGATCTGTGACCTCAGCCCCTAAGTTCAAGAAGAGGGCTGTGTCTGCGATTCGCGATTGGCCACCAGGGTGTGGGCCGGCATCTGAGCAGAGTAGTAGACAGATAGCGAGAGTGTCGGTTAACGACAGTGTCAACGTAGAGAGCGTTGTATTGCGGGTAATCAGGTGTGTAACTCTTACACACTTCATACGTTAATATGTTTTATCTTGCATATTGTCAAAAGCCGGAATAACTGAGAAATCAGTATGTTACCCTTGTGGGTAAAAGCGAGGACTCCGGGTAAGTCCACTTGATTGGCTAACGTTAAATGCCTCTGTTAACTTTACATATGCCATGTTACATTATTTTTGAATGATAAGCATGATATTTTGCCTTAAAAAGCATGTTCATAAAATGGGTAATGAGAGGAGGGGGAAGGTATGATTTCAGACTGTCACCAGTGGTTTGGTACCACACAGTGGGTTGGCCCCGCTTACTATGATATTGTGACTAAGTCTCAGTGGTTTGGTACCACCAGTGGTTTGGTACCACATATATTTCTGTGACTCGTCTCAGTGGTCTGGTACCACAGTGGGTTGGCCCTACATATCGATATACAGGATTGTCATCAGTGGTTTGGTACCACAATGTGGGTTGGCTCCACACATGATTATTTTTTACTTCGGTCACCAGTGGTTTGGTACCACATATATTATTTGTGACTTTGGTCACCAGTGGTTTGGGACCACCAGTGGTTTGGTACCACATGGGGTAGATTCGGAAGTTTCGGAGGGTTAGCTTTTGGGTTGCATGGCATACATATTCTCTTATGAAACTGTGTAAGGGCTTATTATCTTCGGGATGGGGATTTATGCACTGAATCTCGGTGACTGACCCCTTCCTTTACATTTTGCAGATGATCCTTAGATCGCGGATACGGAGCCAGGAAGGACTCGAGGTGGCCATGCACGATATTTTGGGTTTTTGGTTTTAAATTATTATTTTGGATTTACTTTGCTTTAAATTTCGGGTTTTTGGTTTTGTAATAAGGCCACTAGATTTTATTTTTGGGATTATTTATCTGTTTAAATTTTCACTAAATTTTGTTTAAGTTATAAACGGCATGCCTAATAAACGTATAAAAGGAGTGTTTTACAAAGCTTCACAAATTTTTGGGATTTTCCAAAACTTTACCATCGGGTAACGGTAAACATGTAGTAACGACAAGTTAATTCAATTTTCCTTAGAACAAATTTTAGAATGATTTTAGCAATTTACTTAAAACAACACGGGTTTTCTTTAACTGAGGAGTTTCTTTTTAATTTAAAGACGACAATTTGTTTTCAAAAATGTTTTTCTTTCCTGTGACATACCAGATTCGGTCATAGCGTTTTGACCGGGTTTGGGGTGTTACACGCAGCATGCCTTAATAATCCATTATCAATTCGTTGATCATGATGCCACCTCATAGAATCAACTGTCTTTGACGACATGAAAAGCCTTTGAAGCCTTGGTATTAGAAGAAAATATCGTAAAATCTTTACTGGCTTATTTCTCGACTGTGCCTCACCTTCATCCTCATTCACATCTTTTTTACTCCTATTCATCCAACGAAAGTTACCATAAACATGACAAGACTGTTGGTTTTTCCGGTCACCCCAATACAACATGCAGTCGTTTGGGTAACTATGAATTTTCTCGTACCCAAGGCCTAAATCTTTTATTAGTTTCTTCATATCTTTGCATGAATGAGGGATTTTTGCAAACGGAAACATATCTCTCAAAAACTCTAACAACATTGTAAAAGAGTTTTTGATTCACCCTCCCAAACATTTTAAGTGAAATAGGCTAATGCAGAAGGACATTTTTGAATATTTTGATCCTTCGTAAAGTTCTTCATTCATTTCATTAAGTAACTCGTAGAACTTCACTGCTTCTCTATTTGGCTCTTCATCACGTACATTTCTTCCCGTTTTGATAAAAACATTTCCGCCAATATTACAATCATCGGATGTAATAAACTCAGGTGGAAATGATTGCAAACCATGACCGTGCATATTATATGCATCCCGCAACGTACCTTCCATGTTATCTTCTCTAACAGACTGATGGTAAGCAGTATGGGGATAAGCCGGATAAGTCGTTGAAGAGGTTTTACTAGGTGTACACTCTCCATGGAAAATCCATTTTTTATACCCCCTAATAAATCCATCAACAATTAGATGTTCGTATACAACTTCGCGAGAATGCCAATTGATTTTGCCACACTTCTTACACGGGTAAAGAATCATATTTTCTTGGCTTGCATTTTGAAATGCAAAATTTAGAAAAGTTTGTACTCCATTTCGATAGTGGTTGCTTGCCCTTGACAAATTCATCCAACTCTTATCCATTTCGTTATTCTTGAAGTCTAAAGTTGACAATAAATTACACCGGTAAGTTGTTTAATTACAAGTATAATTAAGCTATGAAAGTTATGATATGATATCTATTTATGTATTATGTAAGTTATGTAAGTTATGTGAGTAATGTGAGTTATGTGAATTATGTAAGTTATATAAGTTGTGTGATTTATGTAAGTTATATAAGTTATATGAGTTATGTAAGTTATGTAATTTATGTATATTATGTGAGTTATGTAAGTTATGAAATTTATGTACGTTATGTGAATTATATCATTGAAAATTCATAATGGTCGATTAATATTATTAATAATTTGTTATTATGTTAACATGAAAATTATTAATATTCATTACCTTTCTATTATTAAATATTTACTAATATTGACTTATGATTTGTTATTATGTTATTTATCATATATTACTATTTTATTATATTTTTAAGTATGAAGTTTTGTAACACCACAAACCCGGCCCAAACACTACAACCGGATCTGGCATGTCACTAAAAAGATTTTATAAAAGATGTCGTAATTTCGGGAAATATTTTTCAGGTTTAAATATTAATACCGAAAAAAAACTTAATAATTTATTAATTCATATAAGATGTAAAAATCATAAAATGCCTTGGTGAGTTAAAAAAACTGAATTTATTACCTGCCTTAACTTAATTAAAGGAAAAATTTAAGCGTCTAACAATAATAAAAGCCCAAAATAAATCCGGAATAAAAATAAAGCTAGTGGCCCATGGCCTTATTACAATGGAATTTAAAACCTATTAATTAAAGATATTAAAAATAAAACTTCTAAGTAAAGTCTTCTGCTGGATTTAATTACTCTCTCGCATGGCCACCTCGTGCTCCTCTCCAGCCCGGTCCGATGCACTAAGTGCTACCTGAAATTGTTAAATAATAGGGTGAGTCGCGAGACTCAGTGTGCAACCCTCGTCCACCATTAGATTTTGGGCCTTAGCCCCACAGAATATATAACAGAATATAATGTAACAGAAATTATGCAAAGCCCAACCCAAGTCCTAAGTTTCCATCCGCTACACGCCGCCCTTACCTGCCAGTCACACCATTGGGGATTTCTATAATCAACCCACACCGCTACACACCATTGATGGAAGTCATGCTGCTCATCGTCAGAGTTGTGATAGAGTCACCAGGCTAAAATGGCATTAGCCACCAGAACAGGTCACGTTAGGAGCCGCTACAACAGAACACTTCCCCTTTCGATAAACCCAACCCCATGCAATCAGAAAACAGCATACTTATCACATATGTCATCTTAACAGGAACATTCACTTAGGAATGACAAAGATCACTAACCTGGTGATTCGCTTTTACACTCCTCGGGTTTCAATCATTATGCCGGGATTTCAGCATTTATCAGAATATAACAGATTAATAAACATATTTTAACAGGCAATCTAAATGGTGTGAAAGTGTTACACACCTGGTTACCGTTAGGACGACACTCTCTATGTCGACACTATCAGAAGCTACTAAAACTGCTATATGTCTAAGATTTTGTTCGGATGCCGGTCCACAACCTACTGGCCAATCCCAAACTGCTGACACCTCTCCTTTTTTTAAACTTAGGGATTCTCTCCTTTGCCTGATCCACATTTAATTCCATCACAAATCCTTATCAGAACTACTATCACAATATTTAATCGTTAATCCTCATTATACAGTTAAGATCTTGTATCCAATGAACAAATCTAATAGAAATCTATGGAAATCTTCTTACCTTAAAATCCTGAAATTGGAGACTAATGATTTTCGGCTTTTAGATCTAGTCAACCAAGTTTCCTTCAAATCCCGGAATGCCACCCAACATAGAACCATTAAACTATTAGCTTTTTCAGCTTTTGCCTTTCAAAAATCGGAATAGAATATGAGAAACTAGCAGAAGTCGACACTTACCTTAACACAGGGATTTCGACTAGCACTAGAAAGAGGATTCAGCAATGCCAAAATAATAGATTTTAAATACCGGAAGAATAGATTTAACTCACAAATAGGATGAATAAAGAAAAATTATAGAGATTTTGGGTTTTTAGAGAAATCAGCGCAAGGGAAAGAAGAATGGAGAAAAGGTTTCGGCTTTTGAAGAAATTGAAGAAGAGAAATTGGAGAGAAAGAGGCTACGGATTTTCGGTACAAGGAATGAGGAGAGAATTAGGGTTTTAAATGTCAGAATCAAGGAGCTATCCCCCCTATTTATAGGATTTTCGGCACCTCCTATATAAAACCAAAAACGCCCTTTCTAATTAATTAAAATTCAAGCTAAATAAAAGGGAAAATTCGGCACCCCTTTGCCATGCAGTAGCCGATTTCTTTACTCCTCTCAAGTGGTGGATTTTTGGCCATCACTCTCCTTGTAGATAGGCTCCTATCTTTTCGCTTTTTATCTTCTATATTATCAATTATAAAATCCAAATATATCTTCCTATTTTTAAGCCTTGTAGCCGTCCACCTCATCAAGTCTTAATGCCGAAATTTAACTCACTTAAATTAAAAGATTTGGGCTTCATTAAACCTAAATTTTGGGCCCCTAACTCCTTGTGTGTTGCGTCACCTTCTAATTCCCTTACAGTGCCACCTTTTGTTGGGCCACAAGCCCACGTTGGTATTTTAAACATAATTATCACTCTTTTAACTCTATAATGCCCAATCTAATAATTTAACCAAGGCCTTTGCCTAATTCTGAGCCCAATTTGGACCCTTATTACTTAAATTAACATATTAAACATATTCACCCATTAAACGCATAGGCCCAAAAATTCAGGAGGTTACAAGTTTACCCTTTGTTATTATCATGTATTACTTGGGCAATTATATACTAACGCATCATTATTTTACAATTATTAATTTTTATAATTATGAAATTTACTATATATTTGCTATTATATTTTCTATTAATTTTTATTTATAAAGAATTAAATTTAACCTTTTTACCTTAAAATGGTATTCACTATAAGAAACAATTTAATGATATACTATTTCTTACTTAACTTGCAAAATTGATACTGTAATAATGATGCGATTTGTAAATGTATAAAAATTTATTAACAATATATGCAAAATTAGATATTTTAATGATGAAATTTATAATCATTGTATTGCCTAACATAATTTATTACTTTGTTAAAAATAAATCCAATTATCAAAACTATTTAAAATCATTATTTGAAGTATTTGATATCCATTTTATCCAAACAAGTTTAAGTATTTATTACAAACTACATTAGTAAATCAAGAAATATTAACTGAAATATGAAATATTTGTAATGCCAAAACAAAATTTTAATAGAATTTCAAACGTAAGCAATCAAATTGTAAACTTTTTAAATTTTATATGACCTAAATGTAAATTTCCAAAAATTAATATAAAGGGCAAAAACTGTTACTTATTTTTTAGAAAGTTCATTTAAAAAAAATCACAAAGCTAGTAGAGATTATCATATGCCATGTTAAATATTCGTTTAATATTAATCATGTTAAAATTTTAGGATATTAATAATTGAAAATTCATAAGCCTATACATATAGTGCACAAAATGCATCAAATCTTTGAAAATCAGAGAAAATATACTAATACTAATAGCAACAGTAAAGTAATGTAGAAATCTAGACGATTTGAACAGCTAAAGCAAGCAAATGACACAACCTTTAAGAGAAATAAAGAACAGATAGCAAAGTCAAAAGAAATAAACATAGTGTTGAAAAACATCAAGAGACAACTTACATTTGTGAAGAAGTTGAGAAATGGCTTCTAATTTGGAACAAAGAACAGAAGCCGAAATGGAGGACACAGTTGACTCTGGTCAAGCAAGAATCATACGTGAAAACAAATAGAAGGAACATGCCCACATGAGAAATAATAGACACTGCAGATTCATGTCTCCACTACAACAAAGGAAATTTCTTAGACATATATATGAACCCAACATTACAACTAAAGCAACCAAAACCTTCCACTTATGCCTGATCCAAAGATCCCTATATGAATGAGAATGTGCTACTTTATTAGCAAACATTTGAAGCACCAAACAGATGCTAAAAATATCTCACAAACTCAACATTACAACTAAAGCAAAGCTAACTAAAAACTAGTAATTAAATGACAATAGAAGAGGAATGGCCATTAACACATCCTACGCATATTACCAGCAAATGAAAAAAACTATCATACCCTCGTTACTGTGTTCAAATATCCATTGAAAACGATATGGAACACAAATACTTTAAATGAGCAAAAAAGCCAGCAGAAACTATTTTTGAAGCTTTACAAGCCATACGAACATTTGATCACAGCAGTTTACTTCAAGATATAGTTCGAGACCAACGTTTCTCCGACGAAAACTAGAGAAACTCTAATATCTATATCCAGAAACTACAATAATCCTAAGCCTGTAATATGTTTGAGGCCTCAAATCATACGAGTTCCTTCAGCCGAAAACAATAAGTAGAAACCACATATCCTAACCATTGAATGACAATGGATTTTTGTTGTCTGACAAAAGTAATTAAATAAATGAACTGCAAATGAATCCTAAATAGCTCCGAACTGACCCGTCTTCCTGCCTTGTAATCCAACAGTTGGTTTATGTTGCCTTTCTGAACCAGCAATATCGTCACTGCGGTTAATGCTCCGTAAAGGCTGTGACATTTACCGTAGCAGCAAAGAATGGAATGGAAGAGTATCGAGGAAGATGAGCGGCTGAAATTGGGACAGGGACTTTTGAAATTATGAATTTTACAATTTTTAATACTGATTGTTCTTTGCATTTGGAACATACAAAGGAAGACTTACCAATGCAGCAGAGAGTCGACAGCGATGAGGCAGAGGAAGGTCGACGACGATGCAGTAGAGTGGACAGTCGAAGGCAAAGCAGCAGATGGTCGAAAATTAGGGATTTTGAGGATTTTGATTTTTGGGAAATTAGGGGTTGGGGAAAACTTTTAGGGGAAAACGATAAGGGATTTTGGGGATGGGGGGAATAAAACTAACCATAGCAAAATGGTGTCGTTTTGCTTAAAAAAAAAATTAAAGTTTGCGGCGTTTTCCCATAACGCCACTAATGCTTGACCCTAACATATAGACGAGTTTTTGTGGCGTTTTTTATAAAAGCGCCACTATTGCTTACCTTTACCGGTGTTTTTCTCATAAACGCCGCTAATACTTCACTTTTTTTTACAATTTTTTAAATTTTAATATATACAAAGTTTATCTACTATCTCTTAAATAATTTAAACTATAATGTTAATTTTAATATATTAAAATTAATATTATCTCTTTTACAATTATATAAGAAATTATTTAATATATATAAATTAAAAAACAATCAGTCATATACCCGAAAAACATTAAAATTATTTTAAATAATAGTATTTTAATTTTTTTCATTTTTAACATATATTATTCAATGTTATTAGTTCCAAAATTTTTAAAATATTTTAAATATTAAATTACAAATAAACTGTATTTTAATTAATATAAAGAAATTAGTTAAAGAATAGATCAAAAAGGATGAAATCCTAAATCCCTAAACCCCGTACCTTGCACCCTAAACCTGTAACACCCCAAACCCGGCCCATGAGCCCTGACCGGATCTGGTATGTCACGGAGTAAAAACGTTTTGAGATATTTTGATTAACCGGTGAAAATCCGAAAATATTGTTGAGGTTATAAAATGGTGTCTTTTAAAACTCAGATGGGGTTGATTTTATAAACATGGTTGAGTTGAAACCTTTTTCCTTTGAAAACATTTGATCATTTAAATTTTTAGAAACATCAGAGTTGTTGTTAACTTGGTGAATTTTGCTACCCGATGGTAACACCTTTGAAACCTCGTAATAGTTACTTATTTTGAAAACGTTACTTTTAACCGATTTATTTAAAGATTCATGAGTTCATTAATAATATAATAAAAGTGAAGTAAAAACAACTACTTAAACATCCAAAATAGTAATTAGCTGCCTTATTACAATCCAAACCAAAATTTAGTAAATAATATACTTTAACTGTGCTAAATAAAATTTTAAATCCAAGGGACAAGCATGGCGCCTCGAGTCTCTCAGGCAAAGTCTCCATGATCTACTCATCTCGAAAAATGATATGGGAAGGGTGAGTCACCAAGACTCAGTGTATAAATCCCCAACCCGGAAGTACAAACTCATACACAAAATATTAGTAAGACATGCAAACATGCAACCCAAAACTAGCCATCCATACTCCTTTAACTACCTCGTGTGGTCAAAACCACTGGTGGTCAAAACCACTGGTGACCGGAGTCACAAATCCAATGATTGGGCCAACCCATCGTGTGGTCAAAACCACTGATGACCATATGTCACAATTATCAATATGTGGTCAAAACCACTGGTGGTACCAAACCACTGGGACTTAGTCACAAATTATATCAATGGTGTGGTCAAAACCACTGGTGACCGAAGTCACAATTAAACTGAGGGGACCAACCCATCTTGTGGTCAAAACCACTGGTGACAGTCCATAGAGAATATTCCCCCTCCTCTCTTCAATCCCATTACTAACATACTCATATCATGCTTAACATATCATCGTAAATCATGCATATAAGCCACGGCACAGCATATTACTCATCATGTCATTCATATAGCATATTTAAAGTCACAAGCAACTTACCCAGTATCCATGCTCATGCCCACCAAGCAAATCACTATCACAATAATTAATTGTAACATAATAGGCACTGCTAACTAATAAAGTGCGTAAGAGTTTTACACACCTGTTTAACCGAAAATCTATGAAGAAATCCCGAATCTATCATAAAATCCCGAAACGTGTTCCCGTATTGCTCCTACATTCGGCCATTATAGGTTAGTATTAAAAAACCTTATTTGGCTAAACTAATAATCCCGAAGGATATGTCGTACTCGAAATAACAATCACCTTGGTTGCCGATTTGGTCTCCTACCAAATCCCAAAACTGCACTTATTCCTGAAATCGTTGAGATCCTTATATGGCACATATTAGTTTCGGCTTTAGGCATAAATTCTTAACAAATGGCCATTGGTCGAAACTACCTATTACTTACCAAAACGAATTGAAATCCCGGAAGACTCCTTCAATGTCCCTTAACGTTACCTACACACAAGAGAACACATCACCTACTGTCTTACGAACACATTCGGCCAACCTTACTAAGGCTTTTACACATGCTTTCGGCACACCAACGGAAGAGAAAAGAAACCGAATGCTAAAGAGAGACACTTACCAACCTTTGAAATCGACAGCACCTTCCTTTGGGGATTCGGCCTATGCTCTATATGGTAAGGAATATTCGGCTCAAAAGAAAAAGGGTATGGAGTCGGGCTTGAAAGAAAGAAAGGAGATGAAAGGAGAGACTTAGAGTATTTCGGCAAAGATGGATGGAGGGTTTTTGGCACAAGGTTTATTGTATGTTCCAAAGAAAAAATCAAAAAGTATCAAAGGAGGAGAAAACGGTTTTGGTTTGAACAACAATGAAAGAAAAATAAAAGTAAAATGTGTTAGCCGAAAATACTCCCTAGAACTCCTTCAAAACTGAAAACTCAAGTCCCTAGAGTCCCTATTTCGGCCATTGCTCCCCATGTGATAAATCTTTATCTTTTAATTATTCCCCACATAAACTAAATAAAAACAATGTTTATCCTTTATCCCATCCCTTTATCACCTCTTCAAATAAATAAATAAAAAATAAAATATTATTTATCCCACACTTCCAGCCGAATTCAAAGCAAAGCCTCCAGCTTATCTTCATCCAATTTAGAGCCCATGTGCAGACCATCAGCTCACTCCCATCACGCCAGCATGGAAAAAAATAAACCACCCATTCTTCGCCCACGCCACTCGAACATAGGACCTCATTTGCATGCCCCCACAAGCGTCCCAAGCCACTTTGCTCTCGACTCATTTCGTGACATAAACCCCCTTACAATCCCTTTTAAGCGCTCCTTCCTTAGCTCCCTCTTGCCTTAACGCCAAAGGCAAAAATAAAAACATCCTTTGCTCCCATCGTGACTCGAACTTGGGTCCCCTCTCCTGCTTGGGGCGGCATTCACCCAGGCCCTAAGTGGCGGCCCCAAGCCACTTTGCCAGGCCGACTTTCATGTCCAACAACTCCCATAATTCTCCTTAAGGCCTTCCTAGCCTATCTTCCTCTCCTTGACGCAAAATAAAAACTCCTAAGTGCTAATTCGGCAGCTCGAACCCCTGCTTGTCGCTCCCTTCCTAGCTCTTTAGGTAGCGTCCCGAGCCACCTTATCACCTATTTCCTTGTGTCATGCTTCTCACCAAATAATTTTTAAATCCTCATTTATCTAGCTCCCTCCTTTCAAGTGCTAAAAAGAAGTTTTTAACCCCAAGTCAGACCTATCCCGAGGTTATGACTGGACCCTAAAACAAGTCAAATGAGCATAGCATTCCAATCTCTTCAAGCATATACATGAAAATAATTTAATAAAAATTTACCCCTATTTTAGGATATTACAATTCTACCCCCTTAAAAATAATTTCGTCCTCGAAATTACTTACTATCGTTCAATCGGGCATCCTTAACTCATCACACTATGCTACTGCTGCGCACTCTGATCTTTAAGAACTATCATACTTTCTAGACACATTCTCTAAGTTCATAATCAAAGTTCCCTACACTTCACTAGCAACATAAGAATGAACTAACTTAACCACAAACAAGACAATTGAGGGTATTCCGAAAATAAAAAACTTACCCGTTGTCACATCTGGCGCATCTTCCTCCTCGCGACGGCCAACTGCATAAACCAACCTTGGTTGCCTCGCCTCTGCACCTTCAGCACCTCGGCGACGCCCATTACCATTACCATTACCCCTAGCTGCACCTCGTCCCCTCTGAGGTTGCTGGCCATCCCTCCTGAATTGACCACGTCCTTGACCCTCAGCTTGAGTCCTAGCCAACTTCCTCGGACAATCCCTTACCCGGTGCTCCATTGATCCACACTTAAAGCACCCTTGATTACCATTCCAACACTCCCCCGAGTGGGATTTCCCACATCTACCACTGCGAGGTGGCGAAAGGCGAGCTTTGCGACTTTTACGATTCCCCAAATCTAGCCTCTTCTTCGTGAACCTTGATGGACCTCAAGACCCAAATTCCTTTTATCCTTACTCCTGTCCTGATTCCGCCTAACAGACTGTCTTACCCCTTCAGCAACCTTAGTCTTCTCCACTAGAACCGCGAACTCCTGTTCCTGGTGTGGAGCTATCATCATCCTCAACTCATCTCTCAGCCCATCCTCGAATCTGACATAGCATTCATGCTCAGTACCCACAATACCACGAGCATACCTACTCAACCGGAGAAATTCGGCCTTATACTCAGCCACCGTCTTATTACCCTGAACCAGGTTCAAGAAAGCCTTCCGCTGCACATCCACATAGCTAGCTCCTATGTATTTCTTTTGGTAGGCTGCCTTAAAGAATTCCCATGTGAGGTCCTCCGCCACCGCTCCATCCCTTACGGTGAGCCACCACTGGTATGACTCATCCAGTAGCAGGGAGATAATACCCTTCAACTTTTCCTCAGCTGAAAAATCGAGGTCATCCATGATCCTCTCGGTTGATTCCAACCAATACTCTGCCGTACTGGGTGCCACACCTGATACACCCCGGAACACCTTAGCTCCATTAGCTCGGAGTCGCTCGGGTACAGATTTCCGAGCTCCCATACCTCCACCTGCTCTAGCCACTATATCAAGAACTCGCAGCACAGCCTGCGATACGGCCTCGCCCCCCGTCTGATCCTGCTGCTCAACACCAAAAGTTGGGGGTGGTGGTGGCGGTGGTATCTCATTATCAGACTCTTGACCCGACCTAACGGGTTCTGACACGGTCATTCTTCCTCTACCGCGTCCACGACGACCACGTCTTCTAGAACTCATTTCCAACGATTGCGCTTTAATCTGATTAAGAAATTTTTATGGATTAGTACTTGTTTCACTTGGTTATCCGCGAAGAAATTTTATGAAGAGAGTTTAATAGGGATTCTTTCGATCATTCAAAGTTTCAAGCTTCCTATCCTAATTCACAGAAAAGTTCATCCATTCCATAGTATCTCCCATACACCTTCACTCTTCGGACATTTCTGTCCGTTCCTATCCCAGAGGTATTTTCGTCATTTGCCCTACAGGGGCATTTTCGTAATTTGTCAAAATAAAGTTCCTTGGTGATTTTGTCAATAAGGGTATTTTGGTAATTCTAAAATCCCAGAGTGTTTCAGAAATTTTGAAATTTCGGGGTTTTTAGGTAATTTTAAATTTTCGGGGGCATTTCGGTAACTAACCAGGGTAAATTTATAAATCTTAATAAATCAAGGGTATTTTGAAATTTGTAAAACTTGGGGGTTCTCTTTGAGAATTTGTTTTCCAAAATAATGTTGCAAAAATTTTTGAAAACCAGGGCCATTTTGGTAATTTGTAAGTTAGGGGCAATTTCGTAATTTTCCAAAATCATGGCATTTTGATATTTGCAAAACAGAAGTTTCCAATATTTTTGTAAAGTAGAAATATTTTAACAAAAATCGAGGGTATTTTCTGAAAATCTTAAAACTAAAGGCATTTTAGAAATTTACAACACAGGGGCATTTTTCGTAATTTTCATAAATCGAAAATTTTCCAGAAAATTTTGTAAAATAGTTCTCACACGTTAAAAGGGTAATTTTAAGAGTTTTAAACTAGGGTTTTTATAAAAATACGGCTAGTTCCCTTTCGGGTTTTAGTTATTGGGTTTAGCCTATAAATAAGTCCTCATGGTTAGGGTGTGAACCAGAAGCTACGCACAGGTAGGATTCTGCGCGAGAGGAGGTGAGTCACTAGGATCTGCTTAAGTACTGTGCTCTTAGGATCCAATCCTAGACATGCGCACAAGGGTTACCACACCCTAACTCAGCGACTTAATTATGGGTTTGTTTAATTAGGCATTTACAATCTTATGTGATTGTTGGGGTAAACTAGTCCTAGGGTTCAAATACCTATCACCTGCTATCTACGTTCCATTCCTACCCCTACTGAGATAATAATTCACACACAGAGTTAGAAGTACTTACAGGCGATTGGTCTTAGGAGACTCAATGCCATGCTGTTCAAAACAAAACCATTTTCATAATACTCCACAAAGGCCTACCAAAAACATTTTGGGCCCTGGGCCCCCACAGCCGAGTTTTGAACCTAGCTCTGATACCAATTTGTAACACCCCAAACCCGGCCCATGAGCCCTGATCGGATCTGGTATGTCACGAAGTGAAAACGTTTTGAGATATTTTGATTAACCGGTGAAAATCCGAAAATATTGATGAGGTTATAAAATGGTGTCTTTTAAAACTCAGATGGGGTTGATTTTATAAACATGGTTGAGTTGAAACCTTTTTCCTTTGAAAACATTTGATCATTTAAATTTTTAGAAACATCAGAGTTATTGTTAACTTGGTGAATTTTGCTACCCGATGGTAACACCTTTGAAACCTTGTAATAGTTACTTATTTTGAAAACGTTACTTTTAACCGATTTATTTAAAGATTCATGAGTTCATTAATAATATAATAAAAGTGAAGTAAAAACAACTACTTAAACATCCAAAATAGTAATTAGCTGCCTTATTACAATCCAAACCAAAATTTAGTAAATAATATACTTTAACTGTGCTAAATAAAATTTTAAATCCAAGGGACAAGCATGGCGCCTCGAGTCCTCTCTCGCTCAGTCTCGCGATCTACTCATCCGCAAAATGATATGGGAAGGGGTGAGTCACCAAGACTCAGTGTATAAATCCCCAACCCGGAAGTACAAACTCATACACAAAATATTAGTAAGACATGCAAACATGCAACCCAAAACTAGCCATCCATACTCCTTTAACTACCAGTGTGGTCAAAACCCTTTGGTGGTCAAAACCACTTGGTGTGACCGGAGTCACAAATCCAATGATTGGGCCAACCCATCGTGTGGTCAAAACCCAGCGATGACCATATGTCACAATTATCAATATGTGGTCAAAACCACTGGTGGTACCAAACCACTGGGACTTAGTCACAAATTGTATCAACGGTGTGGTCAAAACCACTTCGGTGTGACAGAAGTCACAATTAAACTGATGGGACCAACCCATCTTGTGGTCAAAACCATCGTGACGATCCATAGAGAATATTCCTCCTCTTTTCAATCCCATTACCAACATACTCATATCATGCTTAACATATCATCGTAAATCATGCATATAAGCCACGGCACAGCATATTACTCATCATGTCATTCATATAGCATATTTAAAGTCACAAGCAACTTACCCGGTATCCATGCTCATGCCCACCAAGCAAATCACTATCACAATAATTAATTGTAACATAATAGGCACTGCCAACTAATAAAGTGCGTAAGAGTTTTACACACCTGTTTAACCGAAAATCTATGGAGCAATCCCGAATCTATCACAAAATCCCGAAACGTGTTCCCGTATTGCTCCTACATTCGGCCACTATAGGTTAGTATTAAAAAACCTTATTTGGCTAAACTAATAATCCCAAAGGATATGTCGTACTCGAAATAACACTCACCTTGGTTGCCGATTTGTTCTCCTACCAAATCCCAAAACTGCACTTATTCCTGAAATCGTTGAGATCCCTATATGGCACATATTAGTTTCGGCTTTAGGCATAAATTCTTAACAAATGGCCCTTGGCCGAAACTACCTATTACTTACCAAAACGAATTGAAATCCCGGAAGACTCCTTCAATGTCCCTTAACGTTACCTACACACAAGAGAACACATCACCTACTGTCTTAAGAACACATTCGGCCAACCTTACCAAGGCTTTTACACATGCTTTCGGCACACCAACGGAAGAGAAAAGAAACCGAATGCTAAAGAGAGACACTTACCAACCTTTGAAATCGACAGCACCTTCCTTTGGGGATTCGGCCTATGCTCTATATGGTAAGGAATATTTGGCTCAAAAGAAAAAGGGTATGGAGTCGGACTTGAAAGAAAGAAAGGAGATGAAAGGAGAGACTTAGAGTGTTTCGGCAAAGATGGATGGAGGGTTTTTGGCACAAGGTTTATTGTATGTTCCAAAAAAAAAATCAAAAAGTATCAAAGGAGGAGAAAGGGGTTTCGGTTTGAACAACAATGAAAGAAAAATAAAAGTAAAATGTGTTAGCTGAAAATACTCCCTAGAACTCCTTCAAAACTGAAAACTCAAGTCCCTAGAGTCCCTATTTCGGCCATTGCTCCCCATGTGATAAATCTTTATCTTTTAATTATCCCCCACATAAACTAAATAAAAACAATGTTTGTCCTTTATCCCATCCCTTTATCACCTCTTCAAATAAATAAATAAAAAATAAAATATTATTTGTCCCACACTACCAGTCGAATTCAAAGCAAAGCCTCCAGCTTATCTTCATCCAATTTAGAGCCCATGTGCAGACCATCAGCTTACTCCCATCACGCCAGCATGGAAAAAAATAAACCACCCATTGCTGCCCATGCCACTCGAACATAAGACCTCATTACCGCAGCCCCTTACAACGTCCCAAGCCACTTTGCTACTGACTCATTTCGTGACATAAACCCCCTTACAATCCCTTTTAAGCGCTCCTTCCTTATCTCTGTCTTGCCTTAACGCCAAAGGCAAAAATAAAAACATCCTTTGCTCCCATCGTGACTCGAACTTGGGTCCCCTCTCCTACTTGGGGCTGCATTCACCCAGGCCCTAAGTGGCGGCCCCAAGCCACTTTGCCAGGCCGACTTTCATGTCCAACAACTCCCACAATTCTCCTTAAGGCTTTCCTAGCCTATCTTCCTCTCCTTGACGCAAAATAAAAACTCCTAAGTGCTAATTCGGCAGCTCGAACCCCTGCTTGCCGCTCCCTTCCTAGCTCTTTAGGTAGCGTCCCAAGCCACCCTATCACCTATTTCCTTGTGTCATGCTTCTCACCAAATAATTTTTAAATCCTCATTTATCGAGCTCCCTCCTTTCAAGTGCTAAAAAGAAGTTTTTAACCCCAAGTCAGACCTACCCCGGGGTTATGACTAAACCCTAAAACAAGTCAAATGAGCATAGCATTCCAATCTCTTCAAGCATATACATGAAAATAATTTAATAAAAATTTACCCCTATTTCAGGATATTACAAAACCTTAAACTCCAACCTTAAACCATGGACCTAAACCCTAAACCATATATAACCCAATACCCTAAACTATAAACTCTCAATTATAATCCCTAAAACTCTAAATCTTAAACTTTAAACTCTAAAACCCTAAAACCCTGAAACTTAAATCATAAAGCCTAAACCCATGAACCTTAAACACTAAACACTGAACACTAAACCCTAAAACCTAAAACCATAACCAATAAAGATGAAACCATAAACCATAACATCTAAACCTTAAATCATAAACCCTAAAATAACATATTTATTGCGATATTTTTTATCAAAAACTAAAGGATTTGGGGAATTGGGGAAAAAATTTAGGAAAGAAATAAAGGGTTTTGTGAAAACTTTTGGGGAAATCTGATTTGGAAAAAAAACTAAAGTGTTTACGGGGCAAACAAAACAAAGTCATTTAAGTCAAATTGATGTAACATTATTTGCGGCGTTTATATCACAAACGCCACTAAAACTTAATTCATGACGTGAAATGACGTCGTCTAGAGCAAAATGGTATTGCAAATTTGCGGCGTTTATGGAAAATGCCACTAAAAATTTTATTCCCTGTTCTAAAACGCTGTCGTTTGAGGAAAATGGGTATTGCAATTTTGCGGGATTTTTTAAAAATGCCACTAAAAGATTAATGCTTTGTAACGCAATGGTGCCGTTTAAGTGGAACTGGTATTGCAAATTTGCGGCGTTTATAGAAAACGCCACTAAAAATTTAATTCCCTGTTCAGAAACATCGTCGTTTAAGGCAAATGGGTATTGCACATTTGCGGCGTTTTTAAAAAAGGCCACTAAAACTTAATTCCCTAACGTGAAATGAAGTCGTTTAGGGAATATTGTTATTGCAAATTTGCGGCGTTTATGAAAAACGCCACTAAAAATTTAATTCCTTGTTCAGAAACGTCATCGTTTAAGGCAACTGGGTATTGCACACTTGCGGCCTTTTTTTTTGAAAACGCCACTAAAACTTAATTCCCTAATGTGAAACAAAGTCGTTTAGTGCATATTGTTATTGTAAATTTGCGGCGTTTATGGAAAACGCCACTAAAAAATTTTTCCCTGTTGTGATACGTCGTCATCTGAGGGAAATGGGTATTGTAACTTGGCTGCGTTTCTTAAAAACGCCACTAAATCATTAATACTCTAATTCAATTCACCAGCCTTTCGGATCTTTATGAATGATGTGTTCCTCCATTCTACTCATTTCTCTTTTGCTAAGGTTTCTTAATGTGGCCGGCCAAGGTAGTGTCTTGAAAAAGTTTATCTTGGCTAAAGAATTAAAAGGGAGCTTGAATGGCTTTGCAAGGGAAAAGAAAAGGGAAATGAAATGAGAGAAAAGAATGTAAAATGAGAGATTTGTTATGACTAAAGGGATTAAGGGATGATTTGAGAAGTGGAAAGGTATGTGGTTTTTATATGTGAAGGCAAGGGTAGAGTTTGCTAAAAATAGAATTCAATATCCTTCTCTTTTCTCTCATACATGGATGGTCACAAATTGTGGAAAAGAGAATGACTTGGTTGCTTGGTTTTTAATTCAAAACAATGCTATTAATAGCCATAAGGTGGATGGTTTCAAAAAGTAGACTTGTGTGTTGATTTCTGACATCTTTCCAACTGTAGGGACCTTTAAAAAAATATTCCAAAGCTTATTTTTGGGTAGCCATCTAATAGTGCCAAAATTGGGCTTTCATTCCTCCTTGTTGGACAGTTTCTCAATCAAATAATTAATCAGACATGTCTATCTTTTAGCACATCTTTTACTAGGTCAAATTAAGTTTTGCATGGTCTTGTCGTCTAAATGAAGTGGATGTGTGCATGTCCATGCATCATTTATGTTAATCACATCTTCCATGGTCCTCCTGCATAGTGAAAATTCACATATTAATATTTAACATGAAAATAATATAAATTATTTACAAAAATCATGTAATTAAGCATAATTTCACATACTTTATAAATTTATGTCCAATATTAATAATTAAGTAAAATTCACTTATTTTAATAATAATTACTTAAAATTAACATATTTATTAAGTCAAAAGGTGGTAAAAATAGATAGAAAAATCCTATATAATTTCGAGTTTACACACCCTCAAACTTAAACCATTGCTCGTCTCGAGTAATCTTCATACACAACACAACTATTTTGATAAGAAGAATTTTGAATATGATAAAGTAGCATCAATCTTCGCACATAATCATACATCAACAAAAGCATGCTCAAAAATACTTTTTATTAATAAGTAGCTTGAATGAAAATATTTTTCCCAAACTTTATACTAAGTACGACATAATGTCAACATGAGTTATAGTATGTACGCATTTCTAAATCATATATATTATTCACTAATCAATATGGTTTCCTTTTCAACTAAACATAGCAATCACAAGGTTTAATTAGTGGTCCTCATATGTTGAACTTAACAATTCCTCTCCACTAATGTAGTCGATATAATGATCAAATCAACAGGTCTTTTATTATGTTGTGATGGGGCTAGGCTAAAGGTAGGGATAAAGAGAAGTGAATTTTTAGGTTCAATCATCTTAACCTTAACTTTTTATTGGATCCTTTTGCATCACAACCTTCATACAATTGGGTCTTTGAAACACCCCTTAAACTTATTTCGAGCTCATGCTCAACCTTTATTTTTCAGACTATTGAGCAAATTTTTATTTGCTTTTTATTCATTTGAACAAACTTACCTTTGTTCTTTCGTTCTTTTTTTTTTTACATGAGAAGAGCATGTACTTTTCGTATTTTTCCTCAAACTTTGATCACCAAGACAAATTCAGTTAAGATAGGTGCAAAAGTATAGGATAAAATAAAAAAATATAATAATACTACTTATGATATAGGTAATTTGCAATAAACAAGCCATTAAGCTCAAAAATTAGTTTCAAGGGTTAATTTAATAAGGTCAACTTGAAAGGCTCAAACGACCCAAAGAAAATGTGCCTATATCATATTAGATTCTTATACCTCCTAGGATTTCGCCTCAAGAAGGTTACTAAGTCAATTCTAAATACTTAAACCTTTATTCATGTCTATTTCTAAAGAAATCAAATTTTCATGGCAAATACTACATAAGACTAAAGAACATACAAGCATTCTATCACTCAAGATAACACAAGAATAACTTAGATAAAATCATATGTCATATTGGCATTTGAACACATTTATGAACAAAAATTCTTTATGGACATTCATTTATTTATCATGCTTAAGTAAAAATATTGAAACATACTTTAAAAATTCATGCGAAATATCTTACCCCTCTTTACAAAGAAACAAAGTCCTCATTTTAAAAACAAAGTAATGAATGAAAACTGAACACCAAGTAGGGTTGTAAGAAAAGAGAGGTGAGTCATAAATACTACTTAAGTACCAAGTCTTTCTCAACAATCCAATCCTAAACATGTTTCATTCCCATTACGACATCACTTCGCTTTTCTTATTGAAGAGGCATTGAGCTTATTTATTCATGCTTGCTATTTTATTATGCGAAAGTAAAAATTCTACCTAGGAAATAAAAATAAACACCTAAAAAGAAATAAAAACTAAAGATAAGAAATTTCGGCCTTTTATTTATTTGACTTATCCTCCTCGTCTCCTTTGATGTTTCATCCTTACTTGCATTCTCATCTTCTTTCCATGACTTGAAGATATAATCTGGGAACTCAGGAACAAATTTGTTAAAGATACTTCTAAAAGTATTTCTTACATAATCATCTCTAATATTTACATATTTCCAATAAGCCTGTTGTTGGCTATGCATAAATTTCATCATATCCATCATAATTGAAAATTTTGATTTCTTCATAGTATTTGAAGAAGTGGGCATAGGAATAGTCAACTCATGATCAACACTTGGTTCAACTGACTCATCAGCATTCGGCTCCTCTCTTGGTTTAGAGACTTTCGGTCTCTTTATCAGTTCTAGATTATTCGATTCTTCCTTAGATTTTGCTTCTTCTGTCTCAGTAACTGAGTTAGTTTCAGATTTGTTCGATGACTCATCAGTTTCTGGTTTTGTTGATTCACTCGGTTCATTTGGGTTTAGTTTATGGACATTCTCCACTAACCTTTCAAAACCATGGGCTGTGATGCAACCTTGAACATACGGGGCATTTAAGTTTGCTTTTGTTTTAACATGGACCCTTAAGCAAAGTGAAGTTATCAATGATGGAAAGTAACCACTTCCAATTTTATTTCTAGCACAATCATGGATTTCCTTGATAATGATCTTCCCAACATTGATAGACCTTTCTGCCATAATTGCATACAACAAAAGTATTTGTTTCATTAAGATGGTGGAATTGTGTGAGATAGGCATGAAACTATATCGAACAAAGTAGAACCATACCTTAGCCAACGGTTTTAGATATTCCTTTCAACAAGAATGACTACCATACTTTCTTTTAATTCATTGGAATCTTGGATTTGTCATAACATTATGCTCTTGTTGAAGAAAATCCCAAATTATATTTGTCATCATGTTAAAGTACCCATCTTACCCATCTTCTTCAGGATCAGGTAGGTGAAACAAATCATTAATGGACTTAGAAGTTAGGGGTACATTCTTCTTGCGAACAAGAACTTCAGTAGCATCTAGCTTATCAAATTGGCATAGAACTCTCGAACTTACTCCTCTTTAGGCAATGATCATGCATTGTAAAAATAATTCCAATTGAAGGCGTCAATCATCTTTTGAATCATCAAAGGCACAACAATCTTATCATTACTCTCCAAGTTGAAACCTTTTTTTAGCATCATAGGTTAATTTTTGAAGATAGAATCAGATGTTTCTTTCACTTCCTCGTCTTGAATTACAATGGGATTTTTGGCAAAGGTCTTGGAAAATCCAGTTCTTTTGCGAGACATGGTGATTTTTACCAAAAAAATAGGCAAACTTTCGGTAAAAGAAGGGAAAAAGAAGTCAAAAATGGATGGGACAAAGAGTTTCCGACAATGATAACCTTACTGTAACACCCCAAACCCGGCCTAGGCGTTATGGTCGAATCTAGCGTGTCACATTGAAGTGTTTTTCGAAAACCATTTTTTAATTGAAAATATTTCTTGAAATTTCAAACTTCTTGCCATTTAAAACTTGTACAAAACCTCAGTTTGCGTTTTTTATTTTCAACCGAGGTTTATTAAAAAGTTATTCCCTTTTAAAATGTTATTTCCTTTAAAACCTTATTTGTTGTGGAAGCTTAGTTTAAAACAAATGATTTACAAAAACGTGATTTGAAAATAGTCATTATTTTGGAAACTGTGTTCTACTTCTAGCAGATACAAATCACAGTCAATAAAATCCAGAAATTATAGAGGCCTTATTACAACCCGAACCAACAAGCTCATTCTTAAGTAAAAGAGCTAAACAGAATAAAACTTGTGCAGTTTTATGGCCCTCTCCGAGTCCCTCAAAGCTCAAAACCGTCTAACGTTGGGGATTACCTGAAAGGTTAAAAATGGGGTGAGTTTACGAAAACTCAGTGTGTAATCCCCTTAATAAAGAAACAGTCAGTATACAGAGACAAAATCAGTTTGGGCATGAGCCCTTTAACAGTAACAGTACAGTGTGGGCCTTAGCCTATTACAGTAACAGTGGCAATTGGGCCTTAGCCCCTATCAGCCTCGGCTGGGCCTTAGCCCATATCAAATGTCAGATAACACATCTATCTGGGCCTAAGCCCATCTCAATATAAGAATCAGTATATGCAATGCATAAATACCCATACCAATCCTACACTCTGTCTCCCGTCCAACCCTACACTCCTGTGGGGATTAAATCGATCCACCCATCCCTACATTCCTTATGTAGCACCGGTTGCGGCACTAACCAATATTGCAGCAGAGCTGCCAATCACATAATCGGCTTAAAGCCATCGGTGGGTCCACAGTCGTCTCATGCGACCCGTGCGACCCTCACATATCAATCACTTCCTCCAATACAAGATCCCAACCCCATGCAGTATTAGTGTATGCAGTATGCCATGCTCAGAATCATTCATATCATTCACAGTTAAGTCAATCAAATCATAGTCATACCATTACAGTCAAATCAGTCAAATTGTAGCACAAATCAGTCATTTACCTTCGAGGGGCAAAATAGTCATTTACCCTACAAGGGCATTACTTTCATTTTACCCTACAGGGGCATTACGGTCATTTTACCTTACAAGGACATTACGGTCATTTTACCCTATAAAGGCATTACGATCATTTTACCTTACAGGGGCATTACGGTTATTTTACCCTATAGGGGCATTACGACCATTTTACCCTACATGGGCATTACGATCATTTTACCCTACATGGGCATTACGATCATTTTACCCTACATGGGAATTACGATCATTTTACCCTACAGGGGCATTACGGTCATTTTACCCTACAGGGGTATTACGGTCATTTTACCCTACAGGGGCATTATGGTTATTTTACACTACAGGGGCATTACTGTCATTTTACCCTACATGGGCATTATTGTCATTTTACCCTATAGGGGTATTACAGCCATTTTACCCTACAGGGGCATTACGGTCATTTTACCTTAACAGTCAATAGTGTGAATGGGCCCAAGGCCTATTATGTCGCCCATGTGGGCTCGCATGCCCGTGTAGCCTGGTAAACCCAGAAACGGCCTTAGCCATGTGAACAACAAAGCCGGGTCCAATAATTTCCACATGTCCTTGAGATTTCCCCGTGTAGGGCCCACGAGCCCATTGGGCCCACACGACCCATTTCAACCCAACGTGGCCCAAAATGGCCTAAGCCTATGAGATCGCTCATGGTGGCCTCTATAGTCAAACACCCATGTTTCGTGGGCTCAGATTAGCATACGTGCGATCGCCTGCCCATGTGGCATCAAGTGTCGCATTTTTTGGCTTTTCGGCTTTTGCCAATTTACGGTTAAGACAGTGTGGTTTCACACCTGATTGCGAAATGTGTGAATGACCCATGAGAACTCCAACCTACATTCATTCAAGGCAATCCATTAATCAATTATCAATCGGGTTAATCAAATCCCAATCAACTTATCAAAAATAGCCTCTACCAAAAATACTTGTCCAACAGATTACCTCTCCTTTGACTAGATCAGTCGGTTGTGGTTGCCCACTTGATCCAGAGATCGGTGCAGCCACCCTGCCGCACCCCGGCGGAAAATCCCGAACAGCTGACAATTTACGCTGCTTAAATTTGGGGGTAGGGGCTACGTGCCCATTCTCAACTGGCACCATTCTTGATCCTCCCTTAGAATGGCTACTACTCGCCACCATTGATATCTCCTTATGCAACACATTATCGAAAACCTCCATTTGGAGTAAATATAGAATCAGTCTCAAAAGACCAAAATACTTGGCTTAAACCATGAAGAAAACAACAAGAAATACATAAGAGTACTAGAAGAGAATCGTGTGAACTCACCACAGCGCAATAGAGTTGAGAAAGGAGTAGTAAAATCGGCTCCACAATATCAAGGTGCAATAAGAGGGCAAAAGAAATGTATTCGACCTAGGAAGAGAAAAGGGAGAAGAAGGAAAAGAAAGTGAGGAGAAGAGATAGAGGTATTCGGCCATTTCACAAGAGCAAATAATGTCAGTTCAAAACTGATAGGGGGAGAAAACTAACAAAAATCCGATAGAGGGAGTTATGGAGAGAATACCGAATGAAAGAAAGGTGAAGGAAGGAAGAGATGTATTCGGGTAAGCAGTGAAGAGGAAGTGTCAAAATCGAAACAATAAAACACTCCCCAAAACAAAATGCTAGCTCGGCTTTAGAGAGGAAACACAAACAAATCCCGAAAGACCCCAAAATCCTCTCAATAACTGAAATGAAAGCACACCCCTCCCAAAGCCAAAATTATGAGTTCTCCTTAGTGAATTGGGCACAAACCCACTCAACCTCAAACTCTGTTTTTTCCTCCTAAAATCATTCCTGTTAACAAACCTTAACAACCAAAAATCCCCCTTTCACTCCCCAAATTTGGCTAACAACAACCCCATTCATATTTGTTCAAACTTCTGGTGTTTCGGTCAAGCACAACCTCCTCCCATGGCCAACAGTAAAAATAATCTTCATTTGCATAAGTAGGGATTCGAACCTCAGACCACTAGCACACTACACACGCCACTTTCCACCTTTACAAGTAGACTCCTTGTGTCATGATTTCACCAAAAATATTTATAAAGCCTTCAAGCTAAGGCCAAGATTCACTTAAGAACAAAAAGCAAAAATTTTGCTAAAGTCCAGGTTTGAACCCAGGACTTCCCCAACACTCCCAACTCTTCCTAAATCACTTAGCCACTAAAGCAAACAAGCAACTTGTGTCATTTTCTTGCACACATAAACTTTTATGTGCAGTCTCCTAGCTGATCCCACACTCAAGGCCCATTCCTTCTAGGCCCAAATTGGGGGCGTTACACTTGCGATAGCAATAAATTTGTGACACGGTTTACGATGGTGATAGGGTACGGTGATGATAGGAATGTAACGGCAATATGGTTGCTCTGGCAAAAGCCTTGCGGCAATAGTAAGCTAGGGTTTTGTGACAAAGGAAGAAATTTGGTGTAACGGTCCAGTTTATACCCTAATCAGAATAGTGGTTTCAGGACCACAAATATGAGTCAGAAATATATTTTAATATTATTTTACGTATGGTTCATGTGTGTGATTAAGCATGTGTTAAAGTTAGTGAATTTATTTGTGCGTTTGTGTGCTTAATTTGAGAAAAGGGCTAAATCCCGTTAAGTGCAAAAGTGACTTGCCATTTGTTAAAGGGTTATATTGACATGGCTTTATGAAAATAAAGTCCTTATGATGTGATTATGCCATTATTAAGTTGATGGAAAATTATGTCCATAGTTTAAATGTTTTATTATTAAGGTTTTATTAAGGGCAAAGATGGAATTGAATAATTAACATGTTTTAAATAAAACAAAAGCAAATATATGGCCATTTTTCACTCATCCTCCATCGAAAAATAGAAAAGAAAAAGAAGGTTGGAAGCTTTGTGATTTTCGGCAAGGGTTAAGCTTGATTAAGGTATGATTTTGACTCAGTTTTTGATAATTTCTACATTTTTGTAATCGTTACTTTGTCTACTATCAAGCCCATGTCTCAATTTGATGATGTTTGTGTAAGATGCCATTGTTGATATGTTGAGTCTTGAGATGAGTTTAGTTGTTAAATGAAAGATTTGAGCTAGATGAACATGTTTTGTTCTTGAATTTTTTATGAATTTAGCTAATTAGGGCTAAATTGAGAAAATAGCTATTTGAGGGACTAAATTGCAAATTTGATGGAAAATATGGGCTTGAATGAGATGTATATGCATACGGCTAAGTATGTGTATGTGTTGATTTTGTGAATTTGGTGTTTTGAGAAAAAATGGACTAAATTGATAAATTGTGCAAATGTGAGGGTTAACTTGTAAATAGCCCTAAATGTGTGTCCTTGGATTGAATTGAATGAATTAGTGAATAAAAGGGTTAATTCTGAATATGTTTAGATTAAGAACCGAGGAAAACAGACTCAAATCGTAAGAAAGAGAAAGTAAACGAGTAGCCGTTTTCGATAGATCGAATCCGAGGTAAGTCACTATGCAAATAAACGTACTTGTATGAAATTATAATTGTTCATATGACTAATGTTGATAATGGATATTTATGAGAGGTTATGCATACGAATTTCGAGATAAGTTCGATATAGTGACTAAGTCCGAGAAGTCCCGTACGAACCTAGGAATAGATAGGATTAGCTTTGTCATGACATAGGTATCTGTTCTGTTTTATCATGTAAGACCACGTCTGGGACGTTGACGTTGATTTGAGACTCGTGTAAGACTACGTCTGGGACTTTGGCATCGATATTAGCTTTACGTGTAAGGCCACGTCTGGGACGTTGGCATCGATATGAGCTTTATGTGTAAGACCACGTTTGGGACGTTGGCATCGTTATGATCATTGCGTATAAGACCATGTCTGGGACATCGGCATCGTATTGATTCGTGTAAGACCCAATCTAGGACAGTGGCATTGATATCTGGGTGCATGTAAGACCTCGTTTGGGACGTTGGCATTGTACGACTATTCTGAGTTTCTGAGTATCCTACTAGATTCCTTACGGTTCAACGGGCAAGTCTATGATACGAATTTCAAATCCGAGCTTTGATAAATTAAGTGAATGAATATCCGTTTCAGGTACGTTGCTTATATACTAATTGTATATATAAGGTAAGTATCTATGTGACCAAGTTATGATGTTATGTATATGAAATTGATGATACAATATGTAAAGTCTTGACTAGATGAACTATATGCATATATGGTATGTGATTTGGAAATATGGTAAGTTATGGCTAAACATATGAGCTCAAGAAAGAATAAGGTGATTTTTGTCATGAGAATTGTATTGGTCATCTTATCAATTCGGTTATGTGCAATTCCTGCTAAGTTTGTTTGTATATTGACTTACTAAGCTTTTGGAAAGCTTACTCTGTGTGTGTGTTTTCTCTGTTTCATAGGTCGTCAAAGTTACTGAAGGCTCGGGACCTTCGCGGATTGTCATCACACTAATAAATTCATTTTGGTACACTTTGGAAATGTATAAAGCTAGATATGGCATGTATAGGCTAGTATTTTGGTATAAGTTGATATATGAACTTAGCTATGTGATTTTGGCTAATTATGAATTGGGATTACGCATTATGATCATGATATGTGAAGCATGTTTTGGTGTGATTAGTTGACCCATAGAATGGTCAAGCTTTTGAGTTAAGCAAATGAATGTATTATGCTTTTTGTATATGATTTGGTTTTAGAAATTGGCATGATGGAAATGGATATTGAATGTGTGGTTTGAATGGTTATTTGGTATGTTTTTGGTTGTTATATGTGCATGAGATATCTTGGTAAATGTGGCTTGTAGGTATGACACAAATGGATGGCATTTTGGCCTTGAAAATGGCCTATAGTGTCACACGATCGTGGCACACGGGCGTGCCTAGTGACCGTGGGGCTAAGACAATAGCTAGCATAAAAGTACATGGCCTTGGCACATGGTCATGCCAGCTGCCTAGCAGCTGTGTGAATTTTGGCAGGATCGACCACGGCCTGGGTACACGGGCGTGCTTAGTGGCCGTGCAAAATTAGTCAGTTTCGACCACGGGGAGGACACACGGGGGTGTCTACCAGCCGTAGAGGGCACACGGTTTCCTCCCACGGGCGTGTATCCCCTGTATTTTAGAAAAGTTTTTAAATTTTTAAGAAATTTTGTATGTGTTTCATTTTAGTCCCGGCCCGGGTTATAAGCATGTTTAAGGTCTCGATGACCTATTTAAGGGACATTGTGTGTATGATTGACGAATGAAATGTATAAAATGTTATGAAATTTTTCAATCTGTCTCGTAACGCCTTTAACCCTAGTCCGGCGACGGATACGGGTTAGGGGTGTTACATTTTGTTGGTATCAGAGCTACAGTTTAGCCGATTCTTGGACTAACGTAGCGTGTCAGAGTCTAGCAATACATGCCATATATTTTAACTGTGATAGTGTAATGAATCCTGATGTGTAAAAATGTGATTCTCGTATAGTAATGGATCCCGAAAGAGCCGTAGCTGACGACGTAGAAAGTAATACGACCGCTCCCGTCCAAAGGACAGTGCCCTCTGATTCGAGACCGGTTATGAGCGGTCAAGAGGGAGAAACTAAACAAGCTTTCTTCCAGATGATGAGTGAGTGGTTCACTCAATTCGTAAGAAATAACCCGACTGTTTCACAACTCCCGCCCTCAGTTAATCCCCCTCAGACTACAGTTGTGCCACCAGTTATGCATCCGAATCTGTTGAATAAGCCGCCGGTTGACAAGATTCGTAAGTATGGAGCCGAAGAATTCTGGGCTACTAAAGATGATGATGCTGAAAAGGCCGAGTTCTGGATTGAAAATACTATCCGGGTATTCGATGAAATGTCTCTGACTCAGGAAGAATGCATAAAGTGTGTTGTATCGTTACTTCGAGATGCAGCCTATCAATGGTGGAAAACCTTAAATTTTGTTGTTCCAAGAGAACGAGTTACATGGGACTTCTTTCAGATCGAGTTCCAAAAGAAATATATCAGTGAGAGATTTGTTGATCAGAAACGAAAGGAATTTCTGGAACTTAAACAGGGCCGAATGATTGTTTCTGAGTATGAACGAGAATTCGTGAGACTGAGTCAGTATGTTCGGGAATGTGTATCTTCTGAGGCTATAATGTGCAAAAGATTCGAAGATGGTCTTAATGAAGACATTCATTTGTTAGTCAGGATTTTAGAAATAAAAGAGTTCGTTGTACTCGTTGATCGAGCATGCAAAGCTGAGGTACTCGGGAAAGATAAAAGAAAAGCTGAGTCTGAAACTCAAGATATGAGAAAGAGATTTTAGAGTAAATCATTTCAGTCTGCTCTGAAAAGATTCAGAGATAATGTGAGATATTCGAACAGAAATCAATCTAGATCGCAAATGAGTTCTAAAACTCCAGCAACTTCAGTGGCTAGTGTTGGAAATACTCGATCTGAGAGACCTGAATGTAAACATTGTGGAAAAAGACATCCGAGAAGCTGTAGATTAAACGACAGAGCTTGCTTCAGATGTGGATTCCTTGATCATTTTATCCGTGATTGCCTTGAGTCTGTCGAGCCAGAGACTGTTTAGAATCTGAGATCTGATAATGCACCTGTGAGAGGTAGACCACTGAAAAATGTAAGAAATGTTAGTGGTAGCCAGAGAACTACGAGAGATAATGTTGTCAGATCTGAAGCTAGAGCACTTGCCAGAGCGTATGCTATCCGAGCTCGAGAGGAAGCTTCATCGCCAGATGTTATAACGGGTACTTTTACTTGTTATGATACTTTTGTGATTGCATTGATGGACCCTGGTTCTACGCATTCATATATATGCATGAATTTAGTATTCAGCAAGACTTTGCCTGTAGAGTCTACTGAGTTTGCTATAAAAGTATCGAACCCCTTAGATAAAATTGTCACTGTTGATAAAGTGTGCAAGAACTGTCCGTTAATGTTTTGAGATATTTGTTTCCCTGCTGATCTGATGCTTTTGCCATTTGATGAGTTTGATATTATTCTGGGTATGGATTGGTTGTTTATGCATGGTGCTGTTGTGAACTGCAAAAGAAAGACTATAGATTTGAGATGTTCGAATGATGAGATAGTACGAATTGAATCTAATGATTTGAATGGATTACCTGCTGTGATATTAGTATTGAAAGCTCAGAGTCATGTGAAAAAGGGATATGAGGCATATTTCGCTTATGTGATTGATTCAAAAGTGTCCGAAAAGAAAGTTGAATCATCGCCTATTGTCTGTGAGTTTTCTGACGTATTCCCTAAAAAATTACCGGGTTTGCCTCCGATTCGTGAAGTCAAATTTGGTATTGATTTACTGCCTGGTACTACACCTATATCGATAGCTCCGTATAGAATGGCACCAACAGAGTTGAAAGAGTTAAAGTCACAATTGCAAGAATTGACTGATAGAGGGTTTGCTAGACCGAGTTTCTCTCCTTGGGGTGCTCCTATTCTGTTTGTGAAAAAGAAAGATGGCACGATGAGGATGTGTATCGATTATCGTCAGTTGAATAAGGTGACAATAAAGAATAAATATTCGTTGCCCAAAATAGATGATTTATCTGATCAGTTAAAAGAAGCTACTGTGTTTTCCAAGATTGATCTGAGATCGGGATATTACCAGTTGAGAGTTAAAGATTCAAACATTCCGAAAACTGCTTTCAGAACGAGGTACAGGCATTATGAGTTTTTAGTTATGCCATTTGGACTAACCAATGCTCCTGCTGTTTTTATGGATCTGATGAACAGAATTTTCAGACCGTACCTAAATCAATTTGTTGTAGTATTCATAAATGACATATTGATTTATTCACTTGATGAAAATGAGCATGCTGAACACCTAAGAACTATGTTACAAACTCTGAGAGAAAAGAAATTGTATGCGAAATTTAGTAAATGTGAATTTTGGTTACACGAGGTTAGTTTTCTGGGGCATATTGTGTCAGCTTCTGGAATTCGTGTTGATCCGAGCAAGATTTCTGCTATTCTGGATTAGAAACCTTCGAGGAATGTGTCTGAAATCCGTAGTTTTCTGGGACTTGCTGGTTATTACCACAAATTTGTAAAAGGCTTTTCGATGATAGCTACTCCGTTAACTAGATTACTTCAGAAAGATGTCAGATTTGAATGGTCAGATAAATGTCAGAAAAGTTTTGATCAGTTGAAAACTCTGTTATCAGAAGCTCCAGTGTTAGTACAGCTGGAATCAGGTAAAAAATTTGTTGTATACAGTGATGTATTGTTAAACGGTCTGGGATGTGTTTTGATGCAGGAAGGCAAAGTTGTAGCTTATGCTTCGAAACAATTGAAACCTCATGAAAAGAATTATCCGACGCACGACCTTGAGCTTGCTACGATTGTGTTTGCACTTAAGATTTGGCGTCATCATTTTTATGGTGAGAAATGTCACGTGTTTTCAGATCATAAAAGTCTGAAATATTTGATGACTCAGAAAGATTTGAACCTACGTCAAAGAAGATGGTTAGAGCTGTTAAAAGATTATGAACTCGTGATAGATTATCATCCGGGTAAAGCGAATATTGTTGCTGATGCTTTGAGTAGAAAATCATTGTCTGCACTACATGCTCTGAATGCTCAGTTGAATTTGTTTGATGATAGTTCTATGTTAGCTGAATTAAAAGCAAAGTCGTTGTTCTTACAACAGATATGCGATGCTCAGAAATCTAATAATGAATTAATAATAAGCGAGCTCGGTGTGAAGTGAATTCGAATCGAATTTCAAATTGTTGATGATTGTTTGAGATTCAGGGATCGTATCTGTGTTCCGATAAATCCAGAATTGATTCAGTTGATTTTAAGTGAAGCTCATAATAGTAGTCTATCTGTTCATCCGAGAAGTACTAAAATGTATCATGATTTGAAACGACATTACTGGTGGTCTGGTATGAAACGAGACATTTCTGACTTTGTTTCGAAATGCTTAATCTGTCAACAAGTGAAAGCCGAACATCAAGTTCTGTCTGGTTTGCTATAGCCAATTCTGATTCCTGAATGGAAATGTGATAGAGTGACAATGGATTTTGTTTCGGGTTTGCCTCAGACTCCAAGAAAAAAAGATGCGATCAGGGTCATAGTTGACCGATTGACGAAATCTTCCCATTTTATTCCGGTAAGATCGGATTTCTCACTTGAGAGATTAGCCAAGCTTTATATTTCTGAGATTGTGAGATTGCACGGGATGCCACTATCCATTATGTCAGATAGAGATTCAAGGATTACATCGAGATTCTGGAAGAAATTGCAAGAAGCTTTGGGCACGAAATTACACTTTAGTACAGCTTTTCATCCGTAGTCAGATGGTCAGTCTGAACGAATCATTCAGATTCTTAAAGATATGTTAAGGTGCTGTATACTTCAGTTCAATGGTTCGTGAGAACGGTACCTGCCATTAGTTGAATTTGCATATAACAATAGTTTTCAGTCAAGCATCAAAATAGCACCATATGAAGCTTTGTACGGACATAAATGTCATACACCTCTGTATTGGACTGAGCTCTGTGAAAATAAGCTTCACGAGGTTGATTTGATAAAAGATTCAGAACAGAAAGTGAAACTAATCCGAGATTGTTTGAAAGCAGCATCTGATCGTCAAAAGTCTTATGCAGACTTGAAATGGAAAGATATAGAATTTGAGATCGGCGACAAAGTATTTCTAAAAGTGTCTACGTGGAAGAATGTGCTTCTCTTCGGACGTAAAGGCAAATTGAGTCCAAGATTCATCGGACCATATGAGATCATTGAACGTGTTGGGTCTGTTGCATATAGATTAAAGTTGCCTTCTGAGCTAGAAAAGATACACAATGTATTTCATGTTTCGATGCTTCGTAGATATCGATCCGATCCGTCACATGTGATTGCCCTATCTGAAATTGAAATCCGATCAGATATGACATATGAAGAGGAACCGATTCGTATCTTAACTCGTGAAGTGAAAGAGCTAAGCAACAAGAAAATTCTGTTAGTGAAAGTACTATGGAATCGACACAGAATAGAAGAGGCTACGTGGGAGCCTGAAGATTCAATGAGACAACAATATCCGACTTTGTTTAACGGTAAGATTTTCGGGGACGAAAATCCCTAAGGGGGAGAATTGTAACAGCCCGATTTATACTCTAATTGGAACAGTGGTTTTGGGACCACAAATCCGAGTCAGAAATATATTTTAATATTATTTTCTGTGTCTACTGTGTGTGATTAAGCATGTGTTAAAGTTCCGTGAATTTATTTGTCTATTTGTGTGCTTAATTTGAGAAAAGGGCTAAATCGCGTTAAGTTCAAAAGTGACTTGCCATTTGTTAAAGGGTTATATTGACATGGCTTTATTAAAACAAAGTCCTTATGATGTGATTATGCCATTATTAAGTTGATGGACAATTATGTCCATAGTTTAAATATTTTATTATTAAGGTTTCGTTAAGGGCAAAGATAGAATTGAATAATTAACATGTTTTAAATAAAACAAAAGCAAAAATATGGCCATTTTTCACTCGTCCTCCATCAAAAAATAGAAAAAAAAAAAGAAGGTTGGAAGCTTTGTGATTTTCGGCAAGGGTTAAGCTTGATTAAGGTATGATTTTGACTCGATTTTTTATAATTTCTACGTTATTGCAATCGTTGCTTTGTCTACTATCAAGCCCATGTCTCAATTTGATGATGTTTGTGTAAGATGCCATTGTTGATATGTTGAGTCTTGAGATGAGTTTAGTTGTTAAATGAAAGATTTGAGCTAGATGAACATGTTTTGTTCTTGAATTTTTTATGAATTTAGCTAATTAGGGCTAAATTGAGAAAATAGCTATTTGAGGGACTAAATTGCAAATTTGATGGAAAATATGGGCTTGAATGAGATGTATATACATACGGCTAAGTATGTGTATGTGTTGATTTTGTGAATTTGGTGTTTTGAGAAAAAATGGACTAAATTGATAAATTGTGCAAATGTGAGGGTTAACTTGTAAATAGCCCTAAATGTGTGTCCTTGGATTGAATTGAATGAATTAGTGAATAAAAAGGTTAATTCTGAATATATTTAGATCAAGAACAGAGGAAAACGGACTTAGATCGCGGGAAAGTGAAAGTAAATGAGTAGTCGTTTTCACTCCGATAGATCGAATCCGAGGTAAATCACTATACAAATAAATGTACTTGTATGAAATTATAATTGTTCATATGACTAATGTTGATAATGGATATTTATGAGAGGTTATGCAGATGAATTCCGAAATAAGTTCGATATAGTGACTAAGTTCGAGAAGTCCCGAACGAACCTAGGAATAGATAGGATTAGCTTTGTCATGACATAGGTATCTGTTCTGTTTTATCATGTAAGACCACGTCTGGGACGTTGGCATTGATATGAGCTTGACGTGTAAGACCACGTCTGGGACGTTGGCATCGATATGAGCTTTATGTGTAAGACCACATCTGGGACGTTGGCATCGTTATGATCCTTGCATGTAAGACCATGTCTGGGACATCAGCATCGTATTGATTAGTGTAAGACCCTGTTTGAGACAGTGGCATCGATATCTGGGTGCATGTAAGACCTCGTTTGGGACGTTGGCATTGTACAACTATTCTGAGTTTCTGAGTATCCTATTAGATTCCTTACGGTTCAACGGGCAAGTCTGTGATACGAATTTCAAATCCGAGCTTTGATAAATTAAGTGAATGAATATCCGTTTCAGGTACGTTGCTTATATACTAATTGTGTATGTAAGGTAAGTATCTATGTGAGCAAGTTATGATTTTATGTATCTGAAATTGATGATACGATATGTAAAGTCTTGACTAGATGAACTATATGCTATGAGGTGATTTTTGTCATGAGAACCATATTGGTCATCTTATTAATTCAGTTATGTGGAATTCGTGCTAAGTTTGTTTGTATATTGACTTACTAAGCTTTTGGAAAGCTTACTCTATGTGTGTGTTTTCTCTGTTTCATAGGTCGTCAAAGCTACTGAAGGCTCGGGACCGTCACGGATTGTCATCACACTAATAAATTCATTTTGGTACACTTTGGAAATGTATAAAGCTACATATGGCATGTATAGGCTAGTATTTTGGTATAAGTTGATATATGAACTTAGCTATGTGATTTTGGCTAATTATGAATTGGGAATATGCATTATGATCATGATATGTGAAGCATGTTTTGGTGTGATTAGTTGACCCATAGAATGGTCAAGCTTTTGATTTAAGCAAATGAATGTATTAAGTTTTTTGTATATGATTTGGTTTTGGAAATTGGCATGATGGAAATGGATATTGAATGTTTGGTTTGAATGGTTATTTGGTATGTTTTTTGTGGTTATATGCACATGAGATATCTTGGTAAATGTGGCTTGTAGGTATGACACAAATGGATGGCATTTTGGCCTTGAAAATGACCTATAATGTCACACGGGCGTGCCTAGTGACCGTGGGGCTAAGACAGTAGCTAGCATAAGAGTACACGGCCTTGGCACACAGTCGTGCCAAATGCCTAGCAACCGTGTGAATTTTTGCAGGATCGACCACGGCCTGGGTACACGGGCGTGCTTAGTGGCTGTGGGAAATAAGTCAGTTTCGACCACGGGAAGGACACACGGGGGTGTCTACCAGCCGTGGAGGGCACACGGTTTCCTCCCAAGGGCGTGTATCCCCTGTATTTTAGAAAAGTTTTTTAATTTCTGAGAAATTTTGTATGTGTTTCATTTTAGTCCCGACCCAGGTTATAAGCATGTTTAAGGTATCGATGACCTATTTAAGGGACATTGTGTGTATGATTGACGAATGAAATGTATAAAATGTTATGAAAGTTTCCGATCTATTGGGTAACGCCTTTAACCCTAGTCCAGCAACGGATACGGGTTAGGGGTGTTACATTTGGGGAGAGTCTTTTGGATTTAGGATGACGGCTAAAAGGGAAAAGAATGAGTGGCTAGGCTTTAGGCTAATTGCTTGAAGGGTTGTAAAAAAAAGGTGGTAGAGAGGGGTTTATAGAGATGAATTAGGGCAAACTTGTAGAAAAATTTTAGCTACTTAAGTGACTTGGGGGGCAAGTATAGATGGAGGGAAAAGTGGTGGCAATATTAGGGTTTTAGGGAACCCTTACGGACGACACTGATGGGGTCAATTTCTCCTCTTTGATATTTCAAGCCTTAAGCCCAAACTATATTTACAAACTAAACTGTTTAAAATAAAATAAATTGATTAGTATTTGGGCCAATTTGACCCCCTTATTAAGCATAAACAAATAAAATTAACATTAAAAATAGAAATTAAAGTGAGAAACAAAAATTGTAAAATTAATCAAAAAACTTTTCCTCCTAAGATTACATTAAACTAATTCCCAAGAAAGGTTGGAAGGGTCACAACAGCCCCGCTTAAGTTTTAATCTCCTTAGACAGAATTAATTAAATGTATTAATTTAAGAAAAATAATTTCTAATTATTTATTAAAAATTAATATCATAAAAATTACCATTCTAATAATGCTTGAGACGTTGACCATTAACTTTAAACGTACCTCCATGGTTGTCATATAATTCTACAGCTCTATAAGGATAAACTTTGTAGATAGTATAAGGTCCTTTCTATCAAGATTTAAGCTTTGTAAGGAATAACCTTAGCCTCAAATTAAACAACACTTTTTGAACTTCTCTGAATTAACGAGGTTGTATACAACTGTCATGCCATCTTTTAGATGTTTCTTTACACATCTTGGCATTTTCGTATGAAAATAACCTCATCTCTTCCAACTCATCAAGTTGTTTCAAAGCCTAATCAGCTTTATTCTCCAATTCGATAATTATATTAATCAACTCAATTCATTTTCATCATGCTTAACAATGTTTGAAAAATATTCCATAGCAAATCGATCTTTCATGAGTTTGGAAACCAATCTAAGTCCTTTCAGATCTTTTACTTAGTGAAATATGCATTTCACTGATCATATTAAACTAAGGGTTTCTTAGTATTTATGCGAGGTCACAGGGACATTTACGTTTGCAACAGTTTAATCAAATAAACCTAAAAAACTATGCAAGATAATAGAGCTAACTAAAGATATTATGAACCTCTAATTTAGTCGGGTTTAATGATCTAAATTAAGCATTGCACTTTTCAATTATGTGTCTACTAGTCGTCATCTAGTTAGGATCACTCAGCTAATTTGAATGCACCCAATCACGTATGACTGAAATACATCTTAATTTTAATTGAAAATATGATCGACTAAGGCACAAACATGTTAAACATGAATCAATAAATATTATTGAATTAACATAATCATCCTAGAAAATAGGATTTAAAATATCATCGTTGATGCCAAAAACAATAAACACATAGCAAACATAAGTAAATTAAATAACATGCCAGTGTGACTTGATAACATGGGCGTGTCACACTTCCACATGGGCGTGTGCCCCTGTTTTCAGTTATATTTTCCAAAGTTTTCTAAAGAACTTGGTTTGGTTTGGAACTGTTTCTAAAGTATGTTTTGGGCCTCGTACCCTATTCCAGCGTCAAACACAGGTAAGGAATGTTACATTTAGTGGTATCAGAGCTACGGTTTAGTCGATTCTTAGACTAACGTAGCATATGCATGAATCTAGCTATACATGTCATACGTATGAGTATTTACAGAATGATAATGTGACGACTCCTGACGATTTAAATGATATTTTCATATAGAAAATGGATCCCAACAGAGCAATGGCGAATGATGTAGAGAGTAACGATTCGGCCCCTGCCCAAGAGATGGTGCCAACTGAAAATGAGAATAGGCCAGCAACTATGAGTCAAAGAGGAGGAGAAGAGGCTAGGGAAGCCTTTCTCCATATGATGAATGCTTGGTATATGAAGTTTGCTCGAGCGAACCCGAACACGCAACCCCCTCCACCCTTACCTATTCCTCAGTCTACTCCAGTAGCTCCCCGAGTTGTAGAAGTAGTAATAAGGGAAAAGCCCCCTGTTGATAGAATCCGAAAACAAGGAGTTGAGGAATTTCGAGCTAATAAAGATGATGATCTGGAAAGAGCAGAATTTTGGTTTGAGAATACCATCAGGATATTTGATGAATTGTCTTGCACACTCGAAGAGTGCATGAAATGTGTCGTATCTCTCTTAAGAGATTCAGCCTACCAGTGGCAGAACATCCTTATGTCGGTGGTACCAAGGGAGAATGTTAACTGAGAATTTTTCCAAGAAGAGTTCCGGAAGAAGTATATTAGCCAAAGATTCATTGACCAAAAAAGAAAGGAATTTCTTGAGTTAAATCAAGGCAGAATGACAGTAATCGAATATGAACGTGAGTTTGTAAGGCTTAGTAAATACGTTTGGGAGTGCGTATCCATTGAACCATTATGTGTAAAAGGTTTGAGGATGGGTTAAATGAGGATATCCTCTTGTTTGTTGGTGTCCTAAAACTAAAGGAATTTGTTTTGTTAGTAGATAGAGCTTGTAAGGCTGAGGAGTTGGCCAAAGAGAAAAGAAAGGCTGAAATCGAGTCTCATGACTCGAGGAAGAGACATTTAAGCAAGTCATTTCAATCCTCATCCAAGAAATCAAGAGATTTTACTACTCGATCAGCCACTTTAGTTGGGTTTCCAAACAAAAGTTAGGGTAAACAGTACTCGGGGTCTAAAGCTCATACCACTTGGGTTGCTAGTGTTGGTAACGATCGACCAAGTAGACCAGAATGTCCACAGTGTGGTAGGTGTCATCCCTGTGAGTGTCGAGCAAGTGAGAGAGCTTGTTTCAAGTATGGATTCCCAGATCATTTTATTAGAGATTGCCCCGAGATGGGTGAGAAAGAGAAATCTCAGAGTGCAAGATCGAGAAGTACTACTAGAGGAAGGTCACAAAGAAATCCGAGAAATAGAACGAGTAGTAAGAATACACCTAAAGAGCAAACTGCAAGATCTGAGGGTAGAGCACCTGTGAGGACTTATGTTATTCGCGCTTGCGAAGAGGCGTCATCTCCTGATGTGATCACGGGTACATTTTCTCTCTATGATACTCATGTTGTTGCTTTAATTGACTCGGGATCTACCTACTCATATGTTTGCATGAAATTAGTATCTAGTATGAAAATTCCTATAGAGTCCACAGAAATTGTGATAAAAGTGTCGAATCCCCTAGGCAAATGTGTGTTAGTTGACAAAGTATGCAAAGATTGTCCTTTGATGATTAGAGGTCATTATTTTTCGGCAAATCTCATGCTATTGCCATTTGATAAATTCAATGTAATTCTTGGTATGAATTGGTTAACTACTCATGATGTGATAGTAAATTGTGGAAAAAAAAATTATTGTGTTAAAATGTGAAGATGGGGATATTCTTCGTGTTGAATCAGATGAACAGGACAGATTACCTGTAGTGATTTTTTATATGTTTGCTCAGAAATATGTAAGAAAGGGATATGAAGCTTATCTTGCCTTTGTGATGAATGTCAAAGAGACTGAGTTAAGAATTGAATCAGTACCCATAGTATGTGAGTATCCAGATATATTTCCGAAAGAATTGCCAGGGTTGCCTCCAGTGAGAGAGATTGAATTTGGTATTGAGTTAGCCCTTGGTACTGCCCCCATTTTAATTGCTCCATATAGGATGGCTCCAACTGAGTTGAAAGAATTGAAGGCACAGTTACAAAAGTTGACAGATAAAGGTTTTGCAAGACCAAGTTATTCTCCGTGGGGTGCTCCCGTATTATTTGTAAAGAAGAAGGATGGTTCTATGAGATTATGTATAGATTATCGGCAACTTAATAAGGTAACCATAAAGAATAAGTACCCGTTGCCAAGGATCGATGATTTGTTTGACCAATTGAAGGGAGCCACTGTGTTTTCTAAGATAGACTTGAGGTCTGGATATTATCAGTTGAGATTCAAAGACTCAGATGTGCCAAAAACCGCATTTTGAACAAGGTATGGTCACTCTGATTTTCTAGTGATGCCTTTTGGTTTGACCAACGCCCCTATTGTATTTATGGTTTTGATGAACCGTATCTTTCGTCTGTTCTTGGATAAATTTTTTGTTGTTTTTATTGATGACATACTGATTTACTCTCATGATGAGAATGAGCATGCCGAGCATTTCAGAACGATTCTACAAATTTTACGAGATAATCAGTTATAGGCCAAGTTTAGTAAAAGTGAATTTTGGCTTAAGGAAGTAGGATTTTTGGGGCACATTGTTTTAGGTGACGGTATTCGAGTTGACCTGAGTAAGATTTTAGCAATTATTGATTGCAAACCACCAAGGACCGTATCCGAAGTTAGAAGTTTTTTGGGCTTAGCTGGCTATTACAGACGGTTTGTCAAGGGATTTTCTATGATAGCTACTCCGATGACGAGGCTATTACAAAAAGATGTGCAGTTTGAATGGACAGAAAAGTCTCAACAGAGTTTTGAGAAACTAAAGGCGTTGTTGATTGAGGCTCTTGTTTTAGTGCAACCTGAGCCGGGAAAAGAATTTGTGGTTTTTAGTGATGCCTCCCTGAATGGATTGGGTTGTATAATCATGCAAGAGGGTCAGGTGAGAGCTTATGCCTCTAGACAGCTAAAGTCGCACGAGAAGAATTACCCAACACATGACTTGGAGCTAGTTGTCATTGTGTTTGAGTTGAAAATGTCAGATATTCACTGATCATAAGAGCCTAAAGTACTTGATGACTCAAAAGGAATTGAATCTAAGGTAGAGAAGATGGTTAGAATTGATAAAGGATTACGAGCTAGTGATTGATTACCATCCGGGAAAGGCAAACGTGGTCGATGATGCTTTGAGTAGGAAATCCTTGTTTGCATTGAGAGCCATGAATACACAGATGGCTTTGTCAGATAATGGTTCTATTCTATCCGAGTTGAGAGCTAGACCGATGTTTCTCTAAGAGATTTGTGAAGCTCAAAAAGGCGACAGCGATTTGCAGGCTAAGAGAGTTCAATGTGTGTCGGGTGTTAATTCAGACTTTCGGATTAATTTCGAAAGATGTTTAGCGTTTCGAGACAGAGTCTGTGTACAGAGAGATAGTGCACTTATTCAAAAAATTTTGCACGAAGCGCATAGTGGATGTTTATATGTACATCCAGGCAGCACAAAAACGTATAATGATTGATGAAATGGTATTGGTGGCCAAGTATGAAGAAAGATATTTCCGAGTTTGTATTGAAATGCTTAATTCGCTAGCAAGTGAAGGTTGAACACCAAGTACCCTCGGGTTTACTTCAGCCTATTATGGTTCCCAAGTGGAAATGGGACCGTATTACTATGGGCTTTATGACGAGTTTGCTTTAGACATGAAAATGAAGGATGTCGTATGGGTTGTGGATGATAGACTTACGAAGTCGACCCATTTTATACCGGTACACATTGACTATTCACTTGACAAGCTGGCAGAATTGTATGTTGTAAAATTGTGCGACTTCACGGGGTACCGTTGTCGATCATACAGGATAGAGATCTGAGATTTACATCACGGTTTTGAAAAAAGTTGCAAGAGGCCTTGGGCACGAAGTTGAGTTTTAGTACAGCTTTCCATCCGCAAACCGACGGGCAATCAGAAAGAGTAATACAGATACTTGAAGACATGCTTCGATGCTGTGTTTTGGAATTCCAAGGTAATTGGGAAAAATACTTGTCGTTAGTGGAATTTGCCTACAATAACAGTTTTCAGTCGAGTTTGAAAATGGCGCCTTATGAGGCATTGTATGGGTGTACGTGACAAACGCCATTTTATTGGACTGAACTCAGAGAAAATCAGATTCACGGGGTCGATTTGGTTAGAGAAACTGAAGAGAAAGTAAAAGTAATAAGTGATTGTTTAAAATCTGCTTCTGATAGACAAAAGTCCTACGCTGATTTAAAAAGGAAAGAGATTGAGTTTCAAGTCGGTGATAAAGTGTTTCTGAAAGTATCACCATGGAAGAAAGTTCTTAGGTTTGGCCGGAAAGACAAATTGAGTCCGTGCTTTATCGGACCGTATGAGATTATTGCCATCTGAGTTGGAAAAGATTCATTATGTGTTCCATGTATCTATGTTACGTCGCTACCGATCAGACCCTTCACATGTGATTATACAAACCGAGGTAGAACTTCAACCGAACATGACTTATGGTGAAGAGCCGGTTAAGATTTTGGCACGGGAAGTCAAACAATTAAGAAATAAAAGTATAGCCCTTGTGAAAGCACTATGGAAAAGACATGGGGTAGAAGAGGCTACATGGGAGCATGAGGAGGCTATGAGAAACCAATATTCTAACCTTTTTACCGGTAAGATTTTCGGGGAAGAAAATCCCTAAGGGGGAGAATTGTAACAGCCCGATTTTGGGGCTAGTCAGAATAGTAGGTTCAAAACCACTAATTTGAGGTTGGAAAAATTAGTTTTAATATTTTTTCATGTGTTATAGCATGATTATATGAGTGCATGAAAATTTTGGTGCATTAATTTTAGCGATTGCGTGCTTAATTTCGAAAAATGACTAAATCGCATAAGGTGCGAAAGTTTTATTCTACAAGCTAAAGGTGTCAAATAGCTATAGAATATTAAATTGGAGGTCCTTAATGTGTAATTAGGCCCTTGATAGAGTGTTGGTCGGCCATAGGGGACAAGAAAATAAGAAATTGGTCAAAGTAGTTGGAATTAGGTGGCTTAAATTGATGAAATAAAATATAATAAGGAGAAAGATGATATCACATTTCACCTTCATCTTCTTCCACTGAAAATTTCAACCAATGAGGGGTTTTGGAAACCTAAAATTTTCAGCAACTTCTCACCCTTTGCAAGTAAGTGATTTTGGTGGTCTTTCTTAAAAAAATTTGTACTTTTGAGACTCTTGTAGCTTGAGCTAACTAATGAGGGGACTATTTTGTAAAATGGTTAAAAGTCTAGGGTTTTTCCATGAGGGCATTAGTGTTGTTTGCTGAAATTTTATGGAAGAAAATGAGTCTTGGTTGTTAAATAAACAATTTTTGTGAAAGGAGTTTCCATGAAAACACCTAAAGAGGACCTTTTTGTAAAGGTTGTAAATAGGTGGTAAATGTGTGAAATAATTGGTATTGTGAGTTGCTATAAGAGTAATAAATGTTCAGTTAGGCTTGGTTAATAACAAAATTTGATGAAAATCGATTTACGAGCCTAGGAGAAAAATTGTAATTTTATGAAAGTCTAAGGGCAAAACTGTAATTTTGCCAAAATATGAATTTTGAAATGACTTGATCAATGTGGTGATTAAATAAGTGAATTTGTTATTATAGATCAAGAAGAACATGAAATTAACCTTGACCGAAGAAAATGCAAGGTTTCAGACTAGATTTGCAAATTAGCATATTTTGGTACCGAGGTAAGTTTGTGTGTAATAATTCAACATCATGTTATTATGTTTTAAAATGCTTGACATTTTGTGAAGATGTATATTATTTTTATGAAATTGATCAAAGATGTTTCGATGAGAATATGATAAAAATTTATGATGTTGAAGTCCCGGTTAAACCTTAGGAAGTGTGAGATTTGTAAGGTCCGGTATAAGACCGTGTCTGGGATATGGCCTCGGCACCGAATTGAGATCCCGTATAAGACCATATCTGGGATATGGCATCGGCATCGAATATGAAAATTGTGTAAGACCATGTTTGGGACATGGGATTGATATATGATCTCGTATAAGACCGTATCTGGGATATGGCGTCGACATTGATATGAGATTCCGTATAAGACCATATCTCGGATATGGCATCGGCATCGACATGTGATCCCATGTAAGACCATATCTGGGATATGGAATTGGCATCTTATTACGTGCATGACGAATTACGGGTATCCTTTGACATTCCAAGTGGTTCAACGGGTAAAGAGCTAAGTTTATATTAAAGTTGGTAAAGAGTTATGTTTATGTTCAATATGGTAAAAGTGCTAAAGTTATGTGATGAAGTGATACAGGTACATATGAGATAATCACGAGAATTTAGTCCGATATGTGATTGGTAAGAGTAAGCATGAGTAAGCTATGTCAATGTGCTTGAGAACTTGTGTTATTACTTAAAGTGCAGTATGAATGTATCATAAGATTTTATGTTGCTATCTATTGCATGCAAACTTTCTAAGTTTTATGCTTACTCCCTCTATTTTCCCTTTCCTTGTAGTATCGCCAAGCTAGCTTGGGGATCGTAGGACGTCGAAGCTTGGTTCACACTATCAAGTTATTCTTTTGGTATAGTAAAGTTTGATTATTTTGGGTATGGCATGTATAGGAACTTGGTTTTTTTTTTATATGTCATATTGGTTAGCCAAGATGTTGGCTATTAATGTTACTCAATTCATTTTGTAGATGGTCATTGGAATTGGCCACTACTAGTTAAGTTATATCTATTCAATGACAATGAAATTCATGAAGTGCAACCTTGTGAAATTGAATGAGTAATGAGTAAAGTATAAACATGATGTATGTTGATTAAAGTGGTATAAGTGTGGTTGTTTTTTAGGGTGGCAGTTGGCTTGGTAAATAGCCTTATAATTGTCCACACGGGTAGACACACGAGCGTGTGTCTAGGCCGTGTGTGACACACGGTCTACCCCATGGGCGAGTGGTTTGGCCGTGTGTCCCCCTGCATTCTAGGTTAGCAAAACAGAATGTCCAGTATTAACCATACGGGCTGAGACACGGCCGTGTGTCTCAACCGTGTGGAAGACACGGTCATAGGATATAGGCGTGTGCCCAGGCTATGTGAAGTCTGCACCTGAATTTAGGAATTTAATTTGCCACACAGTGTAAGGACACGGGCGTGTGTCTTGGCCGTGTGACCATATGAGGTCGCTGACATCAGAAACAGAATGTCAAGGTTTTTGCACGCGGGTCAAGACATGGGCGTGTCAAGACCGTGTGAGGGACGCGGGCGTGTGTCAGGTCGTGTGAAAACCCCTGTAGGTTCGAATTGAGATAATAAATCCACACGGGCGTGGGACACGTGTGTGTCCCTATATGCTTAGGCGTGTGAATCGCACGATCTGTCAACATGGTCATGTTATCAAGTCACACGGGCATGTGCCCCTGTTTTTAGTGATATTTTCCAAAGTTTTTTAAAGAACTCGGTTTGGCCCGTAATCGTTTCTAAAGTGTGTTTTGGGCCTCGTAAGCCCATATTAAGGGTTTTGAATTGAAAATTGAAAAGTTTTAAATTTGAACGAACTTTTATGATTTGGAAATGTATGTGAGTATGTGTTTAAGTTAGGTAACGCCTCATACCCTGTTCCAGCGTCAAACACGGGTAAGGGGTGTTACAATCCCTTTCTTTTCTCTCATACATGGCCAGCCACAAATTGTGGAAAGGGGGATGACTTGGTTGCTTGTTTTTTAATTCAAAACAATGATATTAATAGCCATAAGGTAGACGGTTTCAAATGGTAAACTTGTATGCTGATTTTTGACATCTTTTCAATTGTAGAGATCTTCAACAAAATATTCCAAAAACTTATTTTTGGGCAGCCATCTACCTGTGTCGAAATTGGGCTTTCATTCCTCCTTCTTTGGCGATTTCTCAGTCTAATAATTAATCAAACATGTCCATCTTTTACTGGGTCAAATGAACATCCTTATGACCCAGTTTTGCATGGTCTTGTCGTCCAAATGAAGTGGATGTGCGCATGTCCATGCATCATTTATGTTAATCATATCTTCCATGGTCCTCCTGCATAGTGAAAATTTACATATTAATATTTAACATGAAAATAATATAAATTATGTACAAAAATCACGTAATTAAGCATAATTTCACATACTTTATGAATTCATGTCCAATATTAATAATTAAGTAAAATTCACTTATTTTAATAACAATTACTCAAAATTAACATATTTATTAAGTCAAAAGGTGGTAAAAAATATATAGAAAATTCCTATATAATTTTGAGTTTACACCCACCAGTTTTCTTAGTAATGTTTTTAATGAGGCAATATGTTATGCGTATTATAAACACTAAGAAATTTTTTTCTCTCGGGGCTTTTATCTTAGTAAGATTTTAAATGAAACACATTGTCTACCAACGAACATCCACGGGGAAGTGTTATAAATATTTTATAATAAAGTGGATGTTCATCAATATTAAGATAAGTCTGATATACATTAGGAAATTAATGTTTATTAGAAGTAGAATTTTTTACCATGTATACTTATTATGTCTATAAATATACAATTTAAAAAAATACTAAAAATATACCTACTAAACAATAAAATGCGTTTTTTTTTCTCTCATATTTTTTCTTTATTTTTTATTCTTTACTCTTTTTATTTCTCTTTATTCCATAACATATATGAAATTATATAAAAGTAAATCATTATAACAATTATTACATATTTGATTTAAACTATTATTTTGTTTTTTTTTAACCTTAAACTACTATTTTGCTAATACTACTTACAAATGCCTTCGTAATTGTATTTATAAACTTTTCTTTTAGCATTTATTATAAACTTTTCAATAATTTCTTAATTTATACATGCAATTAACAAGGAAAATAACTATTTATTATTTAATGAGTGGGTTGACTCCTTAACTATCCAAAATTCTAAAGTTACATTTGTTGTTCGAACACTTCTTTGGACTATCCGTTGGAACACCTTGTTTCATATCTTGTTCGAACATTTATTTGGACAACAGTTTGGGCACCTGTGCTGGATAACTCAAGTGTAGTTCATAGTTGATAATTTTTTACTTTAATCTTCATGATGTGTTTCACAATCACCAAACGAACCTCAAGCCTTGTTTTAATCTATCCTTTATGTTGCTAATCGAATTTGGGAGGGGTGGAGGAGGAAGGATCATAAACCCCATTTCAAAGCTTTATCCTTATCTATTTGTTTATTTTACTTGGGGACCAAGCCACCTGTTTTACTTGGAATTGAAGACCATTTTAAATTAAAAAATGTAAGGTTTTATCTTAAATAATACTTCAATTCAAATGGTTATTTTCTCTAATAAGAGTTACTTGGGAAGACCGTCATATTTTGCTTACAAATAGGCAACACATTTGCTTGTGTCGATGCATATTTAGTTAAGTGATTTTTGCTCTATTTACTTGTGTAATTGCCGGTAGTTTGTGTTTTATCTTGCCCTCTTTTTATAGGCCTTATTGGAGAATTGAAATCTATTGTAGGTAGGGTTGTTTGGGTTACTGATTGTAACAAGTCAAGAATATCGGTTGGAGTTACAATTGATTCTTGTGTAATAATAGATAGAGTTTTAGCCAGGAAGTTTCCAATCGATTATTGAGAAAAGAACTCACTAAATAAAAACTCTGCAAAATTGAATTGTTTTTTGGAATGTGTTAAAAAAATTTGGACATCTATCTCTCTCATTGCCTTATTCTCTTATTGCTTTTGTTGTGCGGAAGCGTGTAAAAGAGTAAAATTATTGTACTGAAAAATCACACTAAGTTCAATTCCTATGAAAGAGAGGTGAATCACAAGGATCGCTTAAGTACCAGGTCTTTCCTAGCCAGAATAACCCTCTATCGTAATTTAATAGCACAATAAATCACTATAATCACACTCACAAAATATGTAAAATAATACAATAAAGAACAATAGAATTTTAACGAGGTTCAGCAAATTTTGCCTACATCCTCGGGCACTATCAAATATATTTCACTCCAAAATACAAGTGAAAATTTACAAAGAGAACAATGCCTTAAGTAGAGAATGGCAAATGTGGGTTGATGAAAATGAGAAATGGTTAGGCCTATTTATAGTTGAGGTTCAGGGATCAACTTGCAAAGTCACTATACAATTAGGGACCAAAAATTTGCAATTATCTCATGCCAAATCTCAATCTCACTTTTGGTGCTTTAAATATCAGATTTCTAATACCAATATTGTGATACACATATCTTTGACTTTCCAAAGTATGGATTTGTGAATTGCTTCCTTTGCCTCATTCTGTTATTGTTTCCTTTAATTGTCTTGTACTAAGCTTGGTGTGAACATCAATTAAGATATTGAATTATCAGGATGCAAGTTAACTTATTTCAGAATTCGCATTTCTTTTTTAAAAAAATTGTAGGCATGCTTTATTTAAAGGAATTAATGCCTAAATGGGTTAAACCATTTTGTACGTTTCTTTTGGCCGCGTAATCGTATTCTCTCAATTTTCATTTACTTCTATAAATTTATAAGTAAAGATAAACTACAGTAGCAAGTTTCAGAAAAAGAAAACTATAGTAACAAAGATACCATTACTAAATATTCTCTGGAATCTGGTATTTCTTTATAAATTATATCTGATTTTTTATTAATCAATAGTTTAATATTACAATAAGAATAAAAGCACGTGGGTTGATTGTTTACAAATTACACTACTGCAAGTCACAGTTGCCACTGCCTACTGACATTGTTCTTTAGGCCACAAGGGGTTTTTCATTATTTTTTTCTCTTTTAATTTCATATTTTTAAGAATATATATTGTTATTTCTTGTCTTCGTACATTGAGAAGATAATCTGTTTAACATAAAATTTTCAGAATCTCAATACCGCTCCCCCCTTGTCTCCTTGTCCCTTCTCCCCTAATTTCTTCTTTCCTATTCATCATCTCCCATGGATCTTCAACCTTTCTTTCAACTTCTCCATGCTTCTTTTTGCTTCTTTCTCGTCACTTTCACGCTCTTGATTTCACTTTTTTGTCTCCTGTTTTGTGTTGTTAGACCAAAGCTGTGGTGCAACTGTGAGATATGCGCTGCCTATCTCACTATGAGTTGGTCCAAAAAATTCGACAATCTCTGTGATTGGTACACTCACTTGCTGAAATATTCGCCAGGCAAAACCATCCACATCCATGTCCTTGGCAACACCATAACAGCCAATCCCGCCAACGTCGAATACATACTCAAAACCAGATTCGACAATTTCCCAAAAGGGAAACCTTTCTCCATGATCTTGGGTGACTTCCTCGGCCGTGGCATATTCAACGTAGACGGTGACTCCTGGAGGTTTCAAAAGAAGATGGCAAGCTTAGAGCTGGGCAAGCTCTCGATACGATGCTACGCATTCGATGTTATCAACTTGGAGATCAAAGACAGGCTTATACCGCTGTTATCATCCATTGCAACAGGGAAAGAATGCCATGTCTTGGATTTACAAGACGTGTTTCGAAGGTTTTCGTTCGACAGTGTATGCCGCTTCTCCTTCGGGGTCGACCCTAGATGCCTACAGTTTTCCCTGCCCATGTCTGAATTCGCTACGGCCTTTGATTTAGCCTCAAAGTTGTCAGCCGAGAGAGCCATGACTGCTTCCCCGCTGGTATGGAAGATGAAAAGGATGTTGAATTTCGGCAGCGAAAAGGAATTAAAAAAGGCTATCAAGATTGTGGATATTTTAGCCAAAGAAGTCATAAGGCAGAGGCGGAAGATGGGGTTTTCAACCAGCAACGATCTTCTCTCCCGTTTCATATCTACCACAAACGACGAAACATACTTGAGAGACATTGTTATAAGCTTTTTATTGGCAGGCCGTGACACGGTTGCATCAGGTTTAACTAGCTTGTTTTGGCTACTCGCAAAGCATCCAAACGTGGTTTCAGCGATTAGACAAGAGGCAAATCGAGTGATTGGAGAAAACCAGGAGCTTACAAGCTTGGAACAAATGGAAGATCTCCATTATCTACAAGCAACAGTGTATGAGAGCATGAGACTGTACCCTCCAATTCAATACGATTCCAAGTTCTGCCAAGCCGACGACGTATTACCGGATGGGTCGTTGTTAAAGAGAGGAACCAGGGTTACGTACCATCCTTACGCCATGGGACGGATGGAAGAGATATGGGGTGAAGACTGCTTGGAATTCAAGCCCGAAAGGTGGGTGAAAGAGGGCGGGGTGTTCGCACCCCAGAACCCATTTAAGTACCCAGTTTTCCAGGGCGGATTCAGGGTTTGTTTGGGGAAAGAGATGGCTCTAGTGGAGCTAAAAACCGTGGCGCTCTCACTCCTCCGAACCTTCCAAATCGAATTAGCGACAGCACAACATCGAGCACCACGATTCTCACCTGGCCTCACCGCAACTTTTAGTGGTGGACTCCCCGTCATGGTACGAGAAAGACAGTTACAGAAATAAATTATCCCAAAAAAGAAAGAAAGCAGTAATAGTAGCAGTAATAATTGGTGATGATATGTGGCCCAGATGAGTGGATAACACTAGGGTATCGGCAAAGAGATCCATCGTTAGGGGAGGGGGACTCGATGATAAAAGAGTGACGTATGATATGATTTAATGGCCCAATGTGTGGTTACTGGTTAAAGATAAAAGCTGCGATCCCTGTTTATCAGTATTATTCCAAACTCTTTATAATATCAATTTGATGATGCGACATTACGGGTTTATTCCTGTACAATTTTTTGGCTGTCTCTATTTTATAAATATACTGTTAAACTGATGGATTTTTTATCCAATTCCATATGACTTGTGTTTTTTTCTTTAACCAAGAATTGAATGTAGCTTGGATTGATAAAAAAAAATTTGGATTTTTTTAATATTTTTTCATCCACCTCCCTTAGGGTGGGTTTGGATAGGTAATTTAGCGTGGTGCGGTGCGGTACATTTAGCTTTTTTTTTATCTCACGCTATAGTATCGCTACAGTATCTAATTACATCGCCACCGCTATTTTTACACTAACCGCAGGTAAACGCACCGCCCATCTAAACTCACCCTTAATTCATTCACTTCTTTAACTTTCATCAAAATCATAAAGGAAAAAGTTAATATTTTTTTTGTCACATTGGTTATATTTTTAATTAGACTTAACAATTGAACTAATAGAATTATCAACACGAGGGAAAAAATAGTTTAGATATCAGCTTCGATTAAAAATATATTTAGATATCAAAATAAGAGAAAAAAAGTATAGTTTATGTATCAATTTATAAGTTAAGCCTTTTTAAAAAAAATTAGACTTAATAATTTGATTAATAGATATATCAATTTTTTAAAAAATATATAGTTTAGATATTACTTGCAATCAAATAAAATTTTTATATATCAAAATTAAAAAAAAAATAATATAGGCACTAATTTGTGAATTAAGATTAAAAAAATTATAAAACATGTTTAATTTACTGAAAAGAGATAATTGCAGCTCATGACTACAAATCATGTTTTAACTGCTATAATTTTTGGCAGGATGTTTGGTCCTAATCACTTCATTCCAAATTTGTTAGCATCTACAACTCTCTATATTTGTGTTCAAAAAATATTTTATTTTTGGATCTTAATGGCATTCGCTATCATAAAAATCTAAAAATATAAAAAATGAAAAATATATATTTTTTAAAAAGTACACATAATTTTTTTTTGAAAATATAAGTTTTTTTATGTTTTTTTAATTAATATATATATAAATTTACTAAAAAATGCATGTCGTAAAAGTACTTAAACAAATAAACATTTAAGTTCATGTAAATTTAGACATTCATTTATCTAGATTAACTCTAAACTTGAAATAAAATATTCTAAAAAATTTATAAGATGCCACATCTTCAAAGCGTTTACATCAGTTGTCGTATTATCAATTTTTAACTTAAATTTCAACCAACATTATTAAATTACCATGCCATCAACCACATTAGTTGTCACTAGTGACGAAGCCAAATGTGAGAAATTACTCTATTAAAAAATATAAGTAGTAAATTGAGTTATTGAAAACCAACCACTAAAATCTAAAAATCTTTAATCATTTTTGTTTTCACCACTAAAATCTAAAAATCTTTAATCATTTCTGTTTTCTTTTAACTTTCATAATTTTTTTCTCAAAATTTTCTTAATCTCTCACAGTTCCTCCATAATTATTTACAAGATAAACTATCAATCTTTCAATTTTTTAAGTAAGTTTCCCTAATTTGGTAATAATTCTTATTTTCTTTTCAAGCTTTATTGATTAATCTTTAAAAATTTTAGATTATGACTTTACTAATTATAAATTAGGATTTTTATGCAAGATTAAGTTTTTACCAATTTTGTTTGATCCTGCCGGGGTAGCAGTCTGGAAAATGACTTTATACTATGGACCGGTTGAATCAGGTTTTTTTTAAAATTAATAAATTTTTAATCAAGCTGATTAGACTGATTGGACCGACGAATCGGTGGTCTAACTAGCCGGTCCAATTTATTTTAAAAAATGTTTTTTATTGATGGAATGATTTCGGGGTATTGATTTTTTTATGAGATTACTATTATTTTGATTGATGTTTATTTTTTTGAGAATATTAATACAAATCATTAAAGAAATTAGGATTGATTGTCTCTATAATCTTATATTCCTTAAATATAGGTTAAAACTTCGCATTTTTATTTAAAAATTATTGTTGTTGGTGTGATTTTGTGCATATTGTATTTGTGTTCATCTTGTGTTTTACATATTGCATTCTCATTATACTAAAAAGTACTTAAGTAGCTTTTATTGTTGTAAATAGAATTATATTTTTATTATAACTAGTGGCGAGAATTACAAAATGAAAATTTTTTTGATAAAACTAGTATGCATAAAAAATAATTTTATTTATCCCTATTGATTAAAAGATTTAGTTTGTATAACTTTTTTTTTTTTGAATAAACATATTGACTAGGCTTTTATTTCTATAAACAAATACCAAATATCATCCAAAATCAACAAATCATGAGAAAGGTCCACTGAGGCGAGGCCCAAAACTAAACAAACAAAACAGAAAAACCCAATGAACGAGACCCAAAACACTAAACAAAACAAAACAGAAAAAGACTCTTCGGTATTAACGCAACACCAACAGACGAGCATTAAAATAAAACCAATCACCGACACTTTTGCCCAATCAAAATGCCTGGAAACCCTCCACGATTCTCTCTCTTAATAATGCTTATCAGAAATGACGGTTTCCATTTTCTGAAAAGCCATTCCCATCTAGTTCTTCATTTCTATGGCTTTCCTTTCTAAACTACTGCCGGAGAACCCTTTCAGTCTGGCTCGCGCACCGATTCCCTGAGTCTCTGATTCTCGGCATACTCCGGTACTCTCCCTTCCAGGTAAATCCCTACTTTACTCTTCAGAGATTCTGTTGCAATTTCGTGGGCGAGTGTATTCGCTGATCTTGATATGTGTTTGAAGACAAAAGGCTTAGATCTGTATACCATCTGTTTAATATCTGAAATATAGGCTCCTAACAATGATTTGTCTTGATCTCTACTTCTGCATTTGTTGATTACAGATAGAGAGTCTCCTTCAATGATAACCTCTGACCACATGTTTTCCACTCCCATCCTAACCGCTTTTCGGCATGCCAGTGCTTCAGCAGTACTCCTTTGTGTATCTCAGAACATGAGAATAGAATGGCCCCTTCAATATTCTGTATTACGATTCCAAAGGCCGAAATGATGTTGTGTCCATTGAAAGCTCCATCGAAATTGATTTTTATGGTTCCTCGAGGTGGGTGTCTCCATTTTTGCTTTACTTCTGTTTGCGTTAATTTTTTCCTCTCCAAACCATCAAGCTCTGCAATGTAACTGATGACAAAGTTCTCGATTTTCGTCCCAGTACTCACCTTTTTCTCATGTATTCTTAGATTCCTATCACCCCATATGGCCCAAAGTGCGCAGCAGAAGAGACGCCATGCTCGTGGGTTACACTGTTCAAAACCCCAGATAAGCCACTCTTCAAAATTCCAAGTCTCATGTAGTAGCACATCTTGTATAACTTACCATTAGTCTAATACTAATAAAATGGTTGGTTTTATGAGAAAATTTAATTACTATTAAATTATTTTATAATATTTTTATATTTAATCATATTATACATTAATTTATATAATTTTTTTAAACATTTTAATTTTTCGAAGTTCGATCCCACAATTAAAATATTCTGACATCATTTAAAGGACGTTAGGAACTTAAAAAAAAGAGTTTATTTTAAGGTTTTAATATATTGCTAATTTTCTATTAAAATCTTTAGTGGTTAAAAACTTAATTTATCATTCATTTGCTTTACGAGAACATATTTACCATTTAAGCGTATTGTATTGGTATACCGGCGGAAGTTTGGGATGAAATTGTTAAAGTTTGATATGATCTAATGATCCAAATGGATGCATGCAACCAAGCTTATTATTCAGTTTGTCATCCACAAAACCTTTGTTTTTATATATAAGTAATTATTTCACACATTATTTGTGAAGTTTATTAGACTATATAAATAGGTTGAGAATGTAACAACAATTATTTATATTTTAGACCTGCTTATGGGTCGAGTTATCCGTCCAGAGCTGAAGGTTCGTCCGAAAGTGGGACAATTTGGACAAAATACTAGACCTAAAAAATGGGCTTGAGTAAAATTTAAGGCTCATTTTTTATATATATCGAGCTTTGGGCAAGATTTTTTTACCCGAGCTTGGCCCCTGCCTGAATATGTTATGTTATAAAAATATTTATATTTATATTTATATTAAATCAATAACTCAATACCAATTAAATTCATTACCCAAAATCTAAAAAAAAAATAACCAACTAAATATCCCAACTCAAAATACAAATTTTAAAAATAATATTTAATACAATAAAATATTTATTTGTATTTTTTAAATATAATAAAATATTTATTTTATTTATGGTAGTGTTTTTTATTATAAATATTTTTTAATGTGTTAAAAAACTTTTATTTTACCCTTTTTATAGTGTATTTAATGTAATTTTTAAAATTTTATTTTAAAATAATAACTAATCTAAAAAAAAAAAATCAAATATGGGAGGGCTAGACTAGACCTAGATTTACATTTCTTAAACTGGGTCGAGCTTGAGCCAAAAAGTAAGTCTATTTTTCTAGCGGACTAGGCTCAAATTTGAAAAATTTGTCTAGATACCTTGCATGAACCCGACCCGGCCTTAAGCACCTCTAAATTGTATTTATATATTTAACTTATTTTCTTTTACTACATCTTACAAAATACTAATCACTCATTAAATTCGCTTATGTAGTTTAAAAACTATACAAACGATATATTAAATAATTATATATATATATATGTGTGTGTGCGTGTCCTCACGAAAGAAAAAAACAATTAGATAATAAGAAGAAAAAGGAAGAGGAGATTAAACTGAAAAAAAAAAGGAAATAAATAACCCCATACAAAGCAATAAAAATGGTTAATATATATATATATTCCCCTAAATTTATCTATTTGTACTACCTAACTTTTTTTAGGGTTAGTATATAATTTAGTTGGTACTTGAACTTGTATTCTGTCACTCAGATTGGTATTTTCGCACTAACATCGTTAGTTTATGCTGACATGACACTAATAGCCAATTCAGTTGTGCCACATGATAACCTCCAAGTATGCCACGTAACAAACATAAATAAAAATTATTTAAATTAATAAAAATGGATAAATCTTTCTTAAATAAAGGATGAACCTGAACAAATAGTTATCCAAATACATTTGAATTTGGACTCCCATTTGTCAAGATTCATTTCAGATGTATTTGGATAACTATTTGTTCAGATTCGTTCTTTATGTAAGAAAGATTTATACGGAACTAGGACGATTTTTTAAAAAATTACCAAACTAGGTCATTTTTTTGAAAAATTACGAGACTAGACCAATTTTACGAAAACGCTTCTAGTTGGAAGCATTTTCAGCGTGTTTGCATGAAAACACTTCTAGCTAGAAGCGCTTTCGCCACTTAAGCTGGAAATCCTTCTAACTAGAAACATTTTTCTTGTCCCTTTTTTCAGGGATAGGGTTTTGTTTTTGTGAACTAGGGTTAAGGTTTTATTTTTTAAGTAGGGTTAGGGTTTGTGAATTTTAGGGGTTTGTAGGGTATTTTATATTTTTTAAGTTTTTTATATATTCTTTTTTTATAATTTTGTGTATGTAAAGTTAATAATTATTTAATTCAATGTTTAGAAGCATCGTATTTACACCAATCGTATATTTTAATTATTTGAATTGAAAAATTAAATTCAACTCATAATTGAAACTCAAACTACTCAGTTTGATTAAATCTTAGTTTTAAATTTTTTTCAAATTATTTTGAATGCAACTGAGTTTTGATCATTATTTACAATGCATTATTTTCAAACATTCAGATAGGTTTAGTGCATTATTTTTTATAGTGCATTAAACGAGATAGGTTCAGAAAATATATCCCGGGAATCCCGAGATATCTGATGGTTAAATGGAAAAAAGTTTGGAGTTGAAATTATTACAGGGGAAACGCGCCATGTAAGACGCGTTTTCAATGCAGTGTCAAAAAAAACGCATTGAAAGCGCCTCCAACTTGACACGTTTTCAGCTTACATGGCAAGAAAACATATCCAGTTGGACACGCTTTCGGTGCTTTTTTCTAACAATGCATTGAAAACGCGTCCTACGTGGCATGTTTTCCCTCTAGCAATTTCACCTCCCCACTTGCCCTAGAAAATTTTCTAAATCAATTGGCATTCACCCTCGAATGTAACATCCCGAAATTGGGCCTAGTAGGATTGGGCCCAATGGGCCTTGGGCGTAGGAGTGTTTAAAAATTTGAGAACAAGAGAACGACATTAATTCAATTTGGACTTATTAAGAAGGTGATTTTAGAAAATTACGGGGTTCTATGAAGTTCTGGGTTCAAGTTGGGCCTTAGTGAAATTTTGTGTTTAAGCTTATTAAGGAGAGATAGTAAGTGGCATCAAGGCTTATGGAAATAAGTGAGTAAATTGCTTGCATAATTGAGCTATTGGTAAGAAGGATAAGGCGCCACATGTAGTACCTTGAGGGAAGAGGTTCGAATCACTTTGTGTGCAAATTTTGACTAATATTTTTGCACTTTTTCCCTAAGTGTCGGCCAAAAGGTATATATGGCAAGTTTGACTTCTTTATTTTTGGTAAGGTGGCTAAGAAATAAGGAAATGTTGAGGTTTGGGAAAGGAATCAATTGAATAAGGCATATAAGGGGAACAAGTGGCTTATTTCATGGAGAATGCTATGGAAAGTATGGTTGGCAAAATTTTGACCCTTATGGCAATGCATGTGGACGGTTTTGGGGGTAGATAGGTGGCTGAAATTTTACTTTGGCATTTGGTAGGGTCTTGGTATTGTTTTGAGTCAAAAATCTCATTTGCAACTTTAGTGTCATCTTCTCCTAATTTGCTATTCTCTTTGCCGAAATCTTCTAGCACAATAGTGCATTTTTCTTCTCTTTGGATTGGTCACATATTCACCTTTTGTCCATCTTCCTTGATAGCCAAAACTTCAAGTTGATTATAAGAAAATTCTTCTTCTTTCTTCTTGATTGTCGAATGCACCAAAACCATTGAGACAAAATTGTTCACTCTTTATTCCTTGGAAGAACCGAAACCCCAAAAATACACCTTTTTCATCTTTCTATTCCTTTTTACAAAAGTTTATAACCCTTTCGTTTCTTCTCAAAATCCATACCATCCATAGCCGAATATCATTGTTCATTTCCTTCATAACCGAAACTTTTTCATCATTCTTTCTTTCTTTCTCATTCGAACTATCACTTATTCCTTATTCCATCGAGATATAGTGGAAGGCCGAAACTTGGATTTTTTCCGAAGTCATCATATCATCGCTAGAAGTCGATTCTAAAATTTTAAGGGGTTAGATTGCTCAATCTACCAAATCATTGGTCACTCGAAAATTAGTGGTCATCGACGAGTGGTTCGTTAGGAAATCGAAATCAGGTGTGTAATCCCATACCTTCCAAATACATATTTGAAATTGTGTTTAATCTCACACTTCTCTAAAAGTTTGTATGAAATATTCTGTGAATCGGTCGAAATACCAAAGAAAACCAAAAATCGGCATCCGTGATCACTCGGGCGTGCATATGATCGTAGTGGTAATCGTATTTTGTAATAAAACAGTTTCAGTAAGAAGCAGTGATGTGTTTTTAAAAAATCACGAAAAATAGGACAAAGGGAACTAGAAAGTGAATAAGATAACAAATTAAATCCTACTATGTCTACTTTAATATGGAAGAAACGGAGAAGGAAAAGAATTTTTATATTCTAAGTTATGTTAATTGTAGTGAGACTACTTCTAATTGACTTCGTGGTTCCCTGATCTGTTTTGGAAAAATCATATAAAATTATAAAAAGTGAATTATGGGTTATAATTTATATGTATGGATTTCTTAGTGAGCCTATTTTCATTAGAAATAAGTGGGAGCAATATATGAAAACCGTACAGTGAGATATTTGAAATTAAGGTAAGAGAGGTCAGAATCATTAGACAGTGAAACAAGGGAAAATTTAAGGAATAAACTGTACTAAATAGTTGAGCTAAAAATTCTGGAAAAATTATAGTAATAATATATATGAGTCTAGTTTCAAGGAAAATTTACGGATTTTGATTTCGAGATTTCTAACTCAAGTTATAGTCAATTTAGTCAGTACGACCCAGATGGACAGTTTTAAATTGTTATGCCCAAATTAGTAGTTAAGTTTGGATTGCGAAATTACCGAATTACCCTTAGTGGGTAAATTACCGAATTACGAAATTTCCCTTACGGGACGAATTATGGAAAATGCCCCTAAAGGGCCGAAATACGAAATTGCTTATGGCCCGAATGGACATATTGATTAATGGGCCAATTTGATATTTTACTATGTGGGCCAAATCGATATATTTGCTATGTGGGCCAAATCGACATATTTTCTATGTGGGCCAAATTGATATATGATTATGTGGGTCGATTGATATTTGCTTAATGGGCCAATTTTGATAAATTGTTATAATGGGCCATAAATTTTGTAAGAAATATCTGAATACATTGTTGTGAATTGTTATGCATTATATACATGTTTTGCATGGGATGGGATAATGATGAAGAGAAGTTCTGATAGCTCTACTACATAAATCTGGTGGCTTTGCCACAAATCTGAAAAATGGCAATGCCATGTAAATTCTGTTAATCTGGTGGCTTGTCCACAAATTTGATATAAATGGCTTAATGCCTACGTTTGGTGTGTTGGCGGGGTGGGTTGACTAAAGATCACCCACAAATTGTTGGTTGGTACGAGTGGTGTGTAGCGGATGGAAAACTAGGTTTGGTTTGGGAATTGCATATCATATGCATATTATATATATGATACATTTATATTATTGTAAACGGGCTTTGGCCCAAATAATTGCTTAATGAGATTTTGGCCCAGTGGACAACGGTAAGTGGGTTACACACTGAGTTCTTGTAACTCACCCCCTTTCTCTTAACCCTTGTAGGTAACGCTTGATGATGGACTTGGGCTATGGATGACTCAAGGGAGGCCATACTTCAGAAATGGTTTATTTGGACTTACTTCTTTCTCGTTTATTTTATTACTTTACTATTTTGGGTTAAATGTTGTAATAAGGCCTCTAGACTATTTTTATTTTGCTTTATGGTTGGGATGTTTGTATTATTTTTCTTAAATTGTTTAAAAAAGAAATTTTCTGAAAACTTAAATAATGGTTTCCAAAATCGAATAATAAATGAATTTTCAAAATAAACTTTTACAAATATTTTTAACACGGATACTTTCTCTGGAACTATTAACGCTATTTTCAAAAGTCACGGTTTTGTAAGATCATTAGTTCAAATTTATCGATTTATCAATCAAATCTTCGAGGTTAGTAGAAATTTTATCAAATATTTCAAATCAAACTTGTTTTCTTGATTTTAAATCAATACCTATTTTAGTACGAATAAAAAGGATTTAACATGTTTTGCTCGTGTGACATGCCAAATCTGCTTATAACGCATGGGCCGGGTTTGGGGTGTTACATCGGATCTATAAAAGCAATCTATTTCAATATTGAGTGGCATAAGACATTTACGAGCAAAGAAAATTGTAAAAAGATCAGAAGAAGAGAAGTTCACACATAAGGCATAATTTGGAGCTACTACGCAATTTGCATAAAGTAAGGATCATTTTTGTTGTGCATATTTAATTACATAATATTTTTGTTTTGAACATGTGGAATAGGTTATTTTTTTGAAAATGAGTGGATGAATTACTGATATTGTTTATTACAATGGTGAAATATGGACACCGAGAACGAGGTCATTTTTTACTAAAGAACACGGCGCGATTGACTTTTAACCATAATATACAATTGCTAGAATTGTGTGGAAGAGTTAAGGAAAAAATCATCATATCCAACTAGATGAAAGTATCGTCACTTAAATATTGATTGTGTGCTTCGGTCGACCCCGCCGAATATGACACTTTCGATATCAGAGATGCGAGAGGGTTGGAGGCAATGGTGAATACGCATATTGACAGTAGATCACCATTTCTCGAGTTATATGTGAAGTTTGCAAAGAAAATGAAGGCCCTCGGAGGTCTATATATGTTCCAATTTGAGAGGCCAGAATGGAAGAACAAGCCGAGAGTCCAACGACACAATTGTGTGGTGGGTTCACCGCTTTGTTAGAAAGTTCTCGTTATGATATCCTGGAATCATCAATGGGAAGACACTCATCTGTTTCGGCCTTAGATTTCAACCGCGATAGGTAGAACACTAAATAGTTGGGGTTTGGTGGGTAACACAGAATACTGGACCCCTGCATGACACTCAGTTAGTGGTTCTGATTTGAATTTCGATCAGTCGATGTTTAACGCTAGGAAATTTTCAAGGGAATGATATCAAGTTCCCACAGTTGGCAATCAACAAGTGATTTTGGTTGTTTCAACAACATATAAGAAAGGATTATGTAATCCCTACAACGTCCACCGACAAGGGGAAATCCAAACTTGGAGATGTTGGTGGGGTTGAGAATGAAGAGGGCATTGAATCTGATGTCGATCTAATCCGGGAGCCCGGTGCCTATGGTTCAAAAATTGCATTATCTTCTAAACTAGAGCTAGTTTCAATTGAACTAGAATATATAGGTTCAGACGGTGAAGGTCTGAGCGAATATGCTAAAGAAGATGCAGGGTAGCCACGTTTGAAGCGAGGACCTGACCATACAAGTTCTTTGTCAGATTCGGGTGATTTAGAAGTGGAGAAGGAGTTTTCTTCTAAATATGGTTTTGTCGCTACAGTAAATCAATAAAACATCAAGAATGGGGTAAACATTCATGTTATTAAATCCAAATCTAAGAAGTTTGAGGCGAAGTGTGCAATACGAGACAATATATGTGCATGAAAAATCATGGCTTCTGTTAAGAAGAAAACGAGGTTATGGACTATAAAGAAATATATCACTCCTCATACGCGTGTTGCCGCGAGTACTACATCAAGATTGTTTTGTATTTGAAGAGTTTAATTGTGAATTTTAACGTACTCGTGTTGTTGTAGGTATTTCACAGGATCATCTGAAATTAGATTCAGAGATGACCGCGAACATAATGTTACCTATTGTCAAAGCGAGTCCTAGGGTTATTATGATAGTTTTAGTGGTAAATATCCGCAGCCAATTTGATTACAAGCCATTGTATCACAAAGTATGGATCGAAAAGCAGAAGGCGTTGAAGAAAATGCATAATGGGTGGGATGTATCGTACAATGATTTATGGCAATAGTGTTGAGTGCTGGAGGGGTACGTTCCAGGTTGTGTAACCAATCTAGAAATGATACTTGCGTATTAGAACGACTAGTTGCTCCATAGATGTTAAGTGTTTCATCATTTCTTCTAGACTTTCAAGCAATGTTGATAGACATTCTAGTACTGTAAGCCACTGGTACAAATCGACGGTACCTTTATATACGAGAGATATATCCATCGATTGTTGTTGGCTATGGCACAGGATAGAAATTGGAAAATCCTGTCGATTGCCTTTGCAATAACATTGGGAGAGTCAACAAACGATTGGGATTTCTTCCTATCTAGGTTGATGAGGCATGTTTGCCCCCAACCTAATATAAGCGTCATCTCTGACAAAGGATCTAGGATACTGGTTGCAATTTAATGACAGGAAAGCCTTTGGATTTGCACACACCATAGGTATTGTCTCAGACAGGTTACGACAAACTACCACAGACAGCATAATTCTACAGCTTAATGCACACAAGTGATCAACATGGGTATGTATTCACCACCATTTCAATTGTTTGATATTTAACCAGTCAGCAGATGTTGAGCATTATGGACTAACTATTTCTCGAAAGGGTACCGTTTCAATTAAATGTTGGAAAACTTATGAGCAATTAACAATGCCAGGGCAGGGTACCTGTCCAACATACCATTCAATTAGTGGGCACAATCGTATGACGAGGGTCTATGATATAGGCACATGACGAAAAACTTGGCAGAATTCATCAATTCCATATTAAAGGGTACGTGTCATTTGTCGATAACCTCGGTTGTCAAAGAAACATATTTTCGTTTGGTTGAACTTTTTCCAAAGCGAGCGGAGAAATATATTGGATAAATGCAAGGTGGTCACGTTTGGAGTGAGGACATACTGAAAGATATTAGGAAGGCTACAGCATGAGTGAACTGTATGCATCCAGTGTGTCACTCGCTCAAAAACTTATTGTTTCAGGTTACGGAGTTCAATAGATCAGGTATTGCCAAATGAGCATACCATGTAGACTGAGACAATGGACCTGCGACTGTGGAAGATTTGACGCACTTTGTTTTCCATGTGCTCATACAATTGCAACATGTAGCAATCTACGTTTGGATCACATGAGCTTTGTGGACGAAGTGTACAAACTAGAACACATGTCAAACGTGTGAAGAAATGTATTCCCACCGGTCCAAGATAAACGTATGTAGTCATCTATATTGAGCACTCCATTCAAGTTGTTACCCGATAGATCATTATGTCGCAAACTAAAAGGTCGATCGACATTGACTCATATATGCGACAACATGGACATTTGGAAAAGTCAAACCAACCGAGGTTATGCGGGTGAAGTAGGAACCCAAGGCATATAATGTCGTCATGTCCACATCAATAGGATGATATAAGGACAACAACTCATTAACATATTTATTAATTTATTAATTCATACTCAAATTTTTATGTAATTTGTAAACATGTGTTTTTATTATAACATACAAATAAAAAAACATAATTTTGTTCTATTGTTCTCGTGCATAGTTGATTCAATAATATGAAATGACAACGACAACCAATTTTGATGAAAAAACGATATTTATTTTAAAATATAAGGATGTACAACATTGATACAATAAAAATATTTCATATTTATTTAAAAATTTACATGACAAGTACAAAAGTAAAATAAATCAATCCAATCCCCGATCAGAATGTGTGCCACATCGAGGTGGTCAATGGTTGCGAGCCGGATTTCTTCTTGGTTAAACCTCCAGTACAGGTTATGGTCTTGGTTTCTCATATTCTTCACCTTCGTCCGTAGTTGATTGCAATTGGTTGTTCCTCGATTACCATCGTGTATCCTCCGATCTAGGGATAAGTGGTTACGAAGATGGTCCACCTTGGTAGAATAATGAACCGGAAGGTGTTTGCGATACCATCAGCGTAGGGGTATAACTATATTGTGTCCCATACACCGATGAAATAATGATCGGACTATCGATCGGTGCCCCAAATATAGACGACCAATATGTCGTTGTCGGCATAGTCATCATCGGAAACGACAATTGTAATAGCCTGGTTTAGACCCTGGTCGGAATAGTGGTCTCGGGACCATAAATCTGAAGTCGTAAAAATATTTTAATGATATTTTCTGTGTGAATAGTACATGACATAGCCTGTGTGAAAATTTTGTATGATAATTTGATTGTTGGTGTGTCGAATTAGAAGAAAGGACTTAACCGTATAAAGTGTAAAAGCTGTGTGCTGATTTATAAGTGCTAAATTGTTGTTGTCTTTATAAAGGGGAGGATTAATGTTGTAATTAGCCAAAAAAAAATTATATGTGGCGGACGGCATTAAATGTTGATATGTGCATATATATGTTTATATATATATTAACTTATAAGTTAAAGTATATTATATACATTATATATATTATAAACTATTATAATAAAAAGAAAGGGGGTAGTGGATTGTTCATCCATCTCCACCGAAACAAAAAGAAAAGAGAAAGGAATAAGGAAGCTTGGTATTCGACCATGGTTCATGCTTAAATTGGGTATGTATTTTTGATCGGTTTTTGATAATTTCTACGTTTTTGTAATCGTTGCTTTGTGCTCTACAAAACCCATGCATAAATTTTGTAAATTGATGATGTTTGTGTGATATGCCATTGATGATATGTTGAGCTTTGTGATGGTTTATGGTGTTAAAAGAAAGATTTGAGCTAGATGAACATACTTTGTTCTTGAATTTTTTATGAATTTAGCTAATTAGGGCTAAATTGTGAAAAGTGTAAATTGAAGGGTTAAAATGTGAAATAAATGAAATGTATGAGCTTGTATTAGCATGGGAAGAATTCGGCTAATATATGTATTTTGAAATTTTGTGTATTTGATGATTTTGGTGAAATAGGAATTAAAGTGTCAAAATGTGAAAATGTGAGGGCTATTTTGTAAAATGCCCTAAATGAGTGAGTGTGGACCAAATTGAATGAGCTATTGATTGAATGGATTGAATTTGAATGTGTATAGACCAGTAAAGGAGAGGTTCGGATCGAGATTGAGGCAAAGACAAAGTGCTCGATTAATCGACCGTTTCAGTATTTCAACATCCGAGGTAAGTTCGAACATAGTATGTGTAATTAACTATGCTTAATATTATGAAATGAATGGTATGATATATCAAATGGTAAATGCTATGTGAGAGCTTAAGTTATGTAGAACTAAGTGTACGTATTCGGAAATGTGAGCGAGATGAATAGTGCTGCGTATGCTAAATAATATAAGCTTCAGCTTTGTGGTTAGCACTGAGTGTGTAATATTGATAGTTTGGATATAATTCTTGCTATTAAAGTTATATCTATGTGTTGTGAAACGAATGAATGGATATAAATGGAATAAAATGTTTTAAGTATAAGTTAAAGTATTAAGGCACTATGTGTGCGAAATTGAGTTGATACGGAGTCAATTAGCACTGTGTGTGCGAAACTATAGAAGCTACGGCTTTAACAATTAGCACTGTGTGTGCGAAACTATAGAAGCTACAGCTTTAACAATTAGCATTGTGTGTGCGAAACTATAGAAGCTACCGCTTTAACAATTAGCACTATGTGTGCGGAACTATAGAAGCTACGACTTTAATAATTAGCACTGTGTGTACGAAAAGATAGAAGCTTCGGCTCATCGAATATGCACTGTGTGTGCGATACCGATAAAAGTTCGGTTTAACATATTGGCACTAAGTGTGCGATGATGATTATGTTTCAGTTATGAAATTGGCACTAAGTGTGCGAATAAGTCAAGGTTGAATGAGAAGTAATATTTAGCAAATTGAGTAATACGAATGGTGAGTAGTTATATGTTGATCAAGGCACGTTTGAACCTACGTGGTTGATGATAGATTTAAGAGTTAATTATACATATATATGTTTGAGTATGAGGTAGAGATTAATAAGGTGTCTAGTTGTACGTTTATCTATGTGATGATATAAATTTATAAGTGTATTAATAAATTAAAAGAATAGTAAAGTTTGATTGAAATGTAAAAATCGAGTAGTTGAGTAGCATGGTGTGATAGTAGCTATTTGTGGCTAAGGTATATGTGATACCTATGTGGTTGGTGAAATTGAAAGTAGATGAATGGAATACTAAGTGAGTTATGAATATAGTTGAATGTGGGTATTATTGGTAAATTATCTGTGTGATGGTTCAATTTTTTCATTGAGTCAATACAATGAATTACTTGTATTATTTTATGAATTTACTAAGCTTTATAAAGCTTACTGTGTGATTTGTTTCTCTGCTTTGCAGTGTCAGTAAAGCTAGCTCGGATCTGGGAATCGTCAGCCTCTCAGTCACACTATCGGCAATCTATTTTGGGGTATTCTGGAAAGATGTATTTAGTTAAGATATGGCATGTATAGGCTAGTCATTTGAATCATGTTTGAGATTTGTAGTAGCCATGAGATGTGGCTAGATATGTGCTAGTTTTAGCATGAATGACTTTGGTATATATATGTGATGCATCTTTTGGCATGGTTTGTGGTGTGAGAAGTTGACTTATGAATGGTAACTTGGTGTTGATAAAATGCTAATATGAATTAGTGAATTGAGAAGAAATGATGTTTGGTATTGAATGTATTATGCTTGTGATGAGATAAGTTTTGGTATTGAATTTGTTATGGTTGTAATGGAAATTGAATGCATAGATTGAATGGTCATTTGGTAAGTTCTTGGTTGCCTTATGTGCATGATATGTTTTGGAATGTGTTGTTTGTAGGTTTGACCCTAAGTGGGTGGCATTTTGGCCTTGCAAAATGTCCTATAATGTCACACGGTTGTGGCACACGGGCATGCCTAATGACCGTGGGTGAATTTTAGGATGCAGTTTAGCATCACACGGCCTCAACACAGGTGTGTCATCTGGCCGTGGTGTGCAAGTCAGTAGCTAACTAAAAAGTACACAGCCTCGACACGGGCGTGCTTGGTGGCCGTGGTGGGGAAGTCAGTATATGACCTAAAAGTACACGGCCATGGCACACGGGCGTGCCTAATGACCATGTTGGTATAGTTAGTATATAGACACGGATGGACACACGGGGGTGTCTAGAAGCCGTGGAGGGCACACGGTCTCCTCCCACGAGCGTGTCTCCCCTGTATTTTAGTAAAGTTTTAAATTTTTCGAGAAATTCTCTATGTGTTTCGATTCAGTCCCGACTCAGTTTATAAGCATGCTTAGGGTCTTGATGACTCATTTAAGGGAAACTAAGTTTGTAAATAAATGCGAACAGTAAGGATTGACTTTGTGTTGAAATTTTTGGATGTTAAAGGTTCCGTTTGATCGGTAATGCCTCTTAACCCTGTTCCGGTGACGGTCTCGGGTTAGGGGTGTTACAACAATGGCATCAGCGTGTAAAATGTTGGGGACAGAGGTCCATAAGCAAAACCTGACATCAAAGTAGAAGTAGAAAAATGTGGTGCAATATGTGTTGCTTGTGTAAAAAAGACGGGGTTAGTATAAGCACCAGAATAAGTTGAGTTATACTAACAAGTAGATGGTGCGACCACCGGTGTCTGTTCTTACGTGAGTGTAAACTATGGACCCGTCTCGGCATCTCTATCTGAGCCTCCTTGCCTTGGATCCCTAAGCACCCGTCGTGGCCTCCTCGTATGCAGTTGCCTACCCCTCGCCTCTTCACTTAACAGATATGGCTTGCCATGGATCCTAAATTATGACATGTACTTCGGATCACAGGCTAACTTGGGTGCAACAATGGCCTCACGATTAGGTAAAAACTCGTACCTATTGTTCCAAATGTTGATATATTGCGTGTGGAATGTAGGCCAATTCTCATCCGTTCTCCCCAGAAGTTAATTGGGTTGATTTAATTTTGTTATTCACTAGATAAGGAAGTGATTCATGCTACAATCTATTTTAAATTATCTTCATGTCATCCCACTTTTTCGAATTTTAAATTAATCTAATTAAATTTTTTGAGTTATTTAATTTTTTAAATAAGTAATTCAAGTTTCGAGTTTAAGTCGAGTTAAATTTTATAACTTGAATAATTCGAATAATTAAAATAACATATTGATGTAAATACCCCTTTAATCCCTGTTAATTTTGAGAATAAGCAAACCGGTCTCTCTCAACAAAAATTACAAAAAAAAAAAATTAAAATTAATTTTAAAAATTCATAATAATTTTTAAAATTAAAAGTATATACTTTTTAAAAATAAAAAAATAAAAATTCTAAAAAAATGTAAAGAATACATAAAAAGTTAAAAATTAAAAAAAATTGGAGACCTAAATAAGTAAATTACCTATTCAAGTTTATCTAAGTATCTTTTCTTTTCTCTTATTTTAATTTAATTTTTTAAAATATTTATGATTTTAATTTTTTTTGGTGAATTATAAGGAGAGGGCAAAGCCCTAACAACAACGCGAATAATTTTATTCTATTCAAAATAAAGTCAACTTGAGTTAGAATGATAAAATGAGATTCATTAACTCGATTAACGTGAAATTTTTTCATTCGATTCAATTGAACGCTCACCCTTAATCCATCGACTAATTTGAAGGAAATAGAAAAGTTTAAAGTGTTAAAAACGTTTATCCTTATCCTTATCTCTTGAAAGAGTTTTGGAGTTGTTGGAAGACCAATTTATGAAGATATTTATGTGATAAATATTTAAGATTAGTAATGAGATAATTTCAGTCTTTAAAGAAAAGTTTAAAGCTTATTAAAACACTGTTAGATGACCACTTGTAGAGGCCTGTAAATAGGTAACAGTTTAACGTCACTTGGTGTGCACTTGTTTAGTGTCTTTAGCATTTTTATTTTCCTATTTTATTGGATAAAATTGTGACACTGTCACATCACAAAAATGGGACTCGACGAAATAAGGATAAAAAATAATTTTATTTTTCTTAAGCAAAGGGTAAAAGAGTTTAGTATGACTTAAAAATTATTTTTGTTAAAAAGTTAATAAGAATGAGTTTACTGATTCAGTGGTGAGGCTTTAACTTACCATTAGATCCAAAGTTTAAAACCCCTTTTGTGCGTTCATTCATAAATTGGCAGGGCTCTAAGGCCCTACCACTGAACTAGCAGGTTCATTTTTACTAACTTTTTAACAAAAATAAATTTTAAGGCATACTTAACTTTATTGATTTATACGTAAGGTAAATGAGCGAATGATTTGTAACCATTTTGGTCGGTATTTGACCTATAATTACTTCTTTGTGCAAGAATAGATTGGGCTTAAGCCAATAGTGATCTATACGATTGTTGAATAAAATCATTTATTGAGTGAGGTTTCGCAAAATCAGATTGATAAATCCGAATTGTGTTAACAAATATTGTCTTGTAATTCTCGCTTTATTTTGTTCCTTGCTTCAATTTGCATTTAATCTATTTAGTTTGATTTTGTTGCAACAACAATCAAAACGAAATTGCTTTTCCAACTGCAGATCAAGGCTTTTTCAACAACTTTTAACATGTGAATCATATTACCATGTTCATGAAAATGTAACTTCCCATAAAAAAGTTAGATTTTAAGAAAAAAATAGATAAACTTTATCATGCCAAAGTTGGAATCACTTTGTATCTGATCAAATTCTAGAAGAGTGATCACTTTCATTATAACAAATGCTACCACATTACTTTGTTTGGATAGTTAAAATGAATAGAAAAAAAGACAAGTAAAGTAAATTTAACCATTTTTATTTGGTTAAATAGTAAAAAGAAAAGGAAATAATTGAATATAATATTTTTTTTACAATTAGAGCATTTTTTATAATATAATTATGTAGAAGCTGAAAAGGATGAAAAAATATTTTACATTATAAAAATTTATTTACTTTTTTTCCTTAATTTTCCATCTGATTTAGGGTAAATAAAAATTAAGAATTTTGATAGAAAGCAAATGATAGTCAATTACTTTAACTTTCCCTTACGTAAATTAAAATAAGAGTAAACTACATAAATATTGACATGATTATTAGTAAATTTCTATTTAGATCACTTGATTTTAAAAGGTTACAAAATAGTACCTTGAATTTTTTTTTTAGTCCATTTCTGTTAGATCACTAATCTCACAGTGACTTGGTCCTTAAGTAAATGATATATTATTTTAAACATAAAATAAAAATACAAGTAATTTCCATGTCATGTTTTTCCATTGTAGAGAAAACCAGTATGTTGAATTCCATGATAACAAACCCGAGGCTTGGCCTTTATCATCGATAAGACCCAAAAAGTTATTGTTGGCCCTAAAAAATTCCCTGTCTAGGGAAATGATTGGCTAAACCACCTCCAATTGAGGAAGGGGTGAGGTTGGTGATGGAGATAAAGAAGAAACTAGGGAAGCTACAAGGGTAGTAAGTTTTGGGTTAACATAATCTTACCTTTAAATATAAAACTCTGTTGGTGTTGGAGTTGGCACTCGAAGATCACAAATGAGGCTCATGCTCCCTTGTTCAAGTGACTGCTGCCAAGTAATTTCATACTACTAAGAGTGAATATTTCGAAATCAAACTCTGTTATTAAGAAGATTTCGCTAAAATTTATGACAAAACAAAAGAACACAAGAAAAACAATAGATTTATTTAATCTTGTAAGAAAATGGCAAAATTATTGGTTTAGATCCTATAGGAGATAATTAATTATTCTTTGTTTGTGTTGGGGATAAACTCGAATTAAGTAACGAATAAGAATGAATAGAGAAAATTGAATACAAATATTTACATGAAAAAACTCCTCTAAAGAGGATCAAAAACTACGGGCAAAAAAATTTCACTAAAACGAAAAAAATAACCAAAAAAGAGTACAAGATGGAAAAAATAACAAACCTTCAAATCTTGAAAAATATAAAGCTCTCTGGCTAAAACACAAAATTCCCTTAAACTCCCCTTTTGTTGTGTTGTTAAGTCAATCTCTCTAGGGTTGATAAAAGCCCTATTTATAGCCTGAAATTCGTGGGCTAATTTGATTAAAATATTTCTAGAGTTATTTAGAGTTCGACTAGGAAAAGATAGCAGAGTTTAACTAAGAGAAAAAACTCGGTTTAGTAAGGAACACATCACCATGTCGTGACATCATTTATCGGCTCGTCGGGACATCATACGTCATGTCGTCAAGACATCAATTTCTTCTCATCGAGACATTGTGTGTCACTTCGTCGGGATGTCGGCTTTTTCTCGTCATGACGTTGACTCTATTTGTAATGCCTCAAAATTTTAATTTTTGATTTTGTTTATGTATGACACACAATGTCTATTTGCTTCAGTGGTTATGTGTTCTGGGTGTGTGTGAGGTCCCAAGTTCAAGCCTTACTTGGGCAAATTTTGGTATTTTTATAAATAAAGCCTTAACCTTAAGCAAAGCGCTTAAGTTTAATTGTTGGTAAGTTTATATCAGAATGAGCCTGCTGGTCTGGTGGTTAAGTGGAGTGTTGGAGTATTAGAGGTCCTGTGTTCAATTCTCTGTGACGGCGTGGAGACAGTATTTTTGCTCCAATTTTGGCTAAGAGTTGTGTTGGGGTAAAATTCTGAGTAGTGTTTTAGTGGGTTAATAGGAAGTGAATTTAGAAGATAATTGGGGAGAGGTTATCAGAAAATAATCTGATTATCTTTTTGTTGCAAAAAAAAAGTAGAGTTTCGGTTTTCTCTCCAATTCCCCAAACTTTTTCTGACATTTTCTTCTTCTTCTCTTTTTCCCTCATCTGTCGATTCTTTCCCCTAGTTGCTATAGAAATTTCTATTATTTTTCCCCTTCCATTTCTTTTTTTTTATTCCAATTGATTCGGTTGTTCATCGTTGGTTTCGTGTGTTCGATAAGTAATAGTTTTGTCTATTGTTAATCGTTCTTGGTTAATCTCTAAAAGAGAGATTCCTTTTTGATGTTTAGGAGTTAATCAAGGGGCTGGTGGTTTTGAATCAACACTGTGATTGTGCGAATTCGTGGTTACTCAAGCGAGGTAAGGGTTTTGCTAGGTTTTTAGTCAAGTTCCTTCCGAAATTGGTTGATTAAAAACGAATTAAGTGATTAACCTGGAGATATGTTGGTCGATTTTTAGGTTCTAGAGGCTTAGGAGTGCTTACGCATCAGAACCGATACCAGGTGTGTACCTGAAACACAGAGAACGAGATTCGACGAAAAGCCGAAATTGCTTGCTGTCGAGAAATAAGATAGAATGATGCGAAAAATTGTAGAGAAAGAAAATAAGGGTGTTATAAATTTGGAAATCAACATTTTGCACTAAAATAATTTTGGATAACAGCAGTAGTCTAACTTTGAAAAATCATCAAAAATAGTGGAAATTGAGTTAGAGGTTGAATAAAATATAAAATTAAATTTTAATGAGTCTAGTTTTTCATGGAAGAAACATGTAAGCAATGGAATTGTAAATCATGAGTTATAATAAATTTTGTTAGAAAAGGTCAAAATGATTTCGGGTTCCCCTGTTCTGACTTAGGAAAATCATCAAAAATTGAAAAACAATAATTAGGGGCTTAAATTTATATGTTTAAATCCTTAATGAATCTATTTTCAATAGAAACAAATGGAAACATCATCTAAATTCTGTACTAAGAGATAAATAATTTTTAGTAAGAAAAGGATGAAGCTGTCAAACAGCAGAATAGGGATAACTTTAAAGATTTTACTATACTTATTTGATAAAATATAAATTTTAAAATTTTTATGGTAGAAAGCTATTTGAGTCTAGTTTCAAAAACATCAAGCGGATCTTAATTCTGTAGCTCAAGATATAAATAATTTAGTGATAATGACTCAAGTAGACAGCTTTGAATGAACATATAAGTAAATAGTGAAAACATATATGAGTATTGAGCTAGCATGAGTTACCTTAAAATGGATCACACGGCCAAGGCCAATTTGGGTCGAGTGGGCCACACGGGCGTGTGGGCCCATTTTTACTGAATTATTTTTAAGGTTTCACGGGTTGCCCAAGTCGACTGTGAACCTACTGTAGGGTCGGTAAGCACTACTTAGACCCCTAAATGTGTGAAATTAACTGAATGATATCTATACTGGACATGTTAATATCTGAACTGAATATATGTACTGAAATTGCATAATAGCATGTCATCCATTGTGTGTTGCATTGCATTGGGTTGGGGTTGTTATTCTGAGGAAGTGTCTTTGAAAGGCTTTAAGCCTAATTTATTGTGCATCATTTGCAAACTCAGATTGTCTTTGCATTCGGTACTACTTGGAGTGTAGGGATGGGTGGGTTGATTATATCCCCACATGGAGTGTAGGGTTGGATGGAGATAGTGTGTAGAGGATGGTTGGGTAGGATTTTGCTCTTTGCAAATCAGTATCTTGCATCGATACTATGATGGGCTAAGGCCCCATGCATTTTTGACACTTCAGCATCTTGAGATAAGCTAAGGCCTAAAGCATCATCGATCATGAAAAGGGCTTAGGCCCAAGAATGTTCAACTGTGCACTGTGAATATTGATTATTTGTTTGTTTCTATGGGTTACACACTGAGTTTATGTAAACTCACCCTTTTAGTTTAATGTGCACAAGTAATCCCCAGACTTAGAAGGATCGGTGCGACGGAGGACTCAGCAGTGACCACAGTAATTTTTGGACTTCATGGTTTCAATTTATGATTTATGATTTGATTATTTGGGTTGCAATTTAAGGACACTTTAAGATTGGTTTTAAATTTGGGTTTTTATTTATTTATTTTACTTTATGGATTTATACCTGCTGGTCGTAAGAAATTTGGTTTTCAAAAAGTAAAAGTAATTTCTAAACGCATGATCACCTAGACTATTTTATTAAAGCTTCCGCAATGAAGGATGTTTCAAAACAAATGTTTTAAATGAATAAAGACGACTTCCTAAGTTCTAAAAAAGGTTTACTAAAGATAATAACATGGAATGTTTTCATCGTAACAACGAGGTTTCAAAAACACTATCGTGTGACATTGCCAGATACGGCCATAACGTCTAGGCCAGGTTTGGGGTATTACACTATTTTATCCAAAATGCAAGGCACATTCCATAAATCTCCACTTTCACTCGTATTTCTACAATGCCTTCTTTGTTGAGCCTTGTCTAGGCCTAAATCGATCTTTGCGGGATGCTGACCAAGTCCAAACTGTGTTTGAACCTGGAAAGTGGAAGGCTTTTGGTCATCATATCAGTTGTATTATTTTATTTGTCAATTTTGTGAATTTGAACATCTCCTTGAGCAACCACCTCTCAAACAAAGTAATACCAAATGTCTATGTGCTATATTTTTTCATGATGCATCTAACCTTTAGTAGATGTATGGCACTTTGACTATCACAATATACAATAGTTGCACCATGTTTATTAACCAGATCCCAGAATAGACCTCTCAACCAAATGGCTTCTTTCACAGCTTCTGTGATTGCCATATATTCAACTTCGGTAGTTGATAAAGTCACGGTGACTTGAAGCGTGGCTTTCCAGCTAATGGTGCATATGCCGAAAACAAATAGATATATCATAAGGGATCTTCTTTTGTCTAGATTTCCTGCATAATCCAAGCCTACAAAGCCCACTAAACCCTCTGAACTTCTTTCAAACTCTAAATGAGTATTTGATGTCCCCCTTACGTATCTGAGAATCCACTTAACTACTTGCCAGTGTAATTTTTCGAGTCTAGCCATGTATCCACTTACAACATTAACAACATATGAAATATCAAGATAAATGCAAACCACTGCATGCATTTAGCTTCTGGCTGCACTAGAGTAAGGAATCAATGACATATACTTTTCTTCGTCTTTGGTTTGTGGTGACTCTGAAGTTAAAAGTTTGAAGTGTGCAACTAGGGATTACAAATCAGTTTCAAATTTTACATTTTGAACCGCTCGAAGACCCTTGTAATGTACCTTTACTGTGACAAAAATATCCTTACGGGGTGTTTATCTCTGACAATATCCATTCCCAAAATTTTCTTAGCTGCACCAAGGTCTTTCATCTCGAACTTAGAATTAAGCATGGTTTTAATCCATCAATTTCATATGGATCTTTAGTCGCAATTCACATATTATCAACATAAAGCAATAAGTATATAAATAATCCATCATCAAGATGATGCAAGTACACACAACTATCATACTTACTTCGTACAAAACCAATTCTTAACATAAAAGAATCAAACTTCTTATACCATTGACGAGGAGATTGCTTCAGGTTGTACAAAGATTTCTATAGAAGGCATACATTGTCTTTCTTGCCTTCAATTCTAAAGCCTTCAGGTTGTGGCATACAAATATCCCCCTCTAGGTCACCATGAAGGAATACAATTTTCACATCTAACTACTCTAATTCAATGTTGTTTAATGCAACAAGATCTAACAATGCCCGAATGGACGTATGCTTCAAAACAAGAGAGAACACATCATGAAAATCAACTTTCTCCACTTGACTATAGCTCTTTGCGACCAACCTCACCTTATATCTTGTGTCACCTGGACCTAATCCTTCCTTCTTTTCGAATACCCACTTGCAACCAACTATCTTCTTTTCGGTGGATGATTTCACAAGCTTTCAATTCTCATTCTTTCAAAAAGATTCCATTTCCTCTTCCATTGTGACAAGCCACTTGCTCAAATTAAAACCCTGAATTCCCTCTCAGTAATTGGATGGATCGACTGAATCAACGCTTTCTGCAACACTTAGAGTGTATGTCACTAAAATTTTTTAAAAGTATTTATGTGGTGGTTTGATTTCTTGTCTTTTTCCTGTCTCGGGCTAACTTTTAATTTTGTAGTTGAGACGTAGGAGTTTGAGAGTTGGATGGAGCCTCTGACTGATCTGAAGTTACTTTTGTACCCTTCTACAGTTCCAAAACAACTTCAACCTCACTTATACCGCGATTTCGTTGTGATGTTGCAACGTCGTGAAATCCTTCGTCACAACGTTAGTGTAACAACCCGGTTTAGACCCTATTCAGAACAGTGGTTTCAGGACCACAAATTTGAGTCAAAAAAATATTTTAATATTATTTTTTGTGTTTACAGCATGATATGTGATATGTGTGAAAATTTCGTGTGAAATTTTTATCGATTGATTAGTTAATTTGATAAAAAGGACTAAATCGCATAAAATGTAAAAGTGGCTTTCTAATTTTTAAAGGTGTTTAATGGCTATTAAATGGAAATGTGGAGCACTTGCATGTCAATTATACCATTAGTAATAGTGGTGGACAATATTGGACAAGGTTAGGTGAATTTTAATGTTATTTCATTAAGGTTAAAATGGTAAATGGTTTATTAAATATGTTAGTATAATAAAACATAAAATAAAATGGCCATGCATTTTAGTTCATCCTTGGCCGAAAGTACTAAAGAAAAAGAAGGAAAAAGAACAATCTAATTCGGCCTTGATTTTTGCTTGATTGAGGTATGTAATTTGTTCGATTTTTGATAATTTTTACGTTTTTGAGATCATTGCTTCGTGTTTTAGCTAGCCCATGCTTTAATTTTCAAAATTTATGATGAATTTGAGATTTTTCATTATTGATAGCTTGATGATTTTTGTGTTTGATGATGAAAAATAAATATATGTTGTTGGATTGTTATGTTCAATTAAGTGATTTTTAGTAAAAATGCCTATTTAGGATTAAATTGTGAATTTTGTAAATTAAGGGGTCAAAATATGAAATAAATGGGCTGCTAGAGACCTTAGTGAAATTCGGCCAAGCTTGGGTATGGTGAAATTTTGAATATTTTGTGTTTTATGAAATAGGGACTAAATTGTGAAAAATGTAAAATGTTGGGGGATAAAGTGCAAATTGCCCTTTTGTGTGTTTTTGGATGAATTTGAGTACATATGTGATTAAATAAGTTTAATTTATATTAGATTTAGATCAAGAAAAGAGGAAATCAGATTTGGATCGGGGGAAATCAAAAGTTGTAGAATAGTCATTCCGGTCCGTTCGTCTCCGTACGAGGTAAGTTCATAAGTAAATAATTGTTGTTAAATTCATATAAAAATGTATTTAATTATGCTGAATTGAATTACTGTAACTATATATGTGTATTTCGAATTGATAGAAGAATGGGAGAAGTAACTATGAGCTTGAAACGATCGAATTACGACGTCCGAAAGTCTCGTACGAGCCATAGGAATAGTTAGGATACATATGTCATGACATAGGATTTCGATATGTGATTTCGTATAAGACCACGTCTGGGACATTGGCATCGAATTGAGATTTACATGTAAGACCATGTCTGGGACATTGGCATCGTATATGATTTTGTGTAAAACCTTGTCTGGGATAGTGGCATTAATATTTAATTACATGTAAGACCTCGTCTGAGACATTGGCATTGTACGAGCTTTTCAATTTATCCGAGTATCCTTATTGATTCTGAATGATTCAACGGGCAATGTTGAGTTAAGATCGAATGTGAAATCAAGCTAAATAGTTTAGGTACTTGCGAAGTTAAATATTCATGAAAATAAGGTAAGTATAGTACTTGAGATGATGATATGAACTATGCATGTTAAAGGTGTGATCATTATGTACATGAGAATGTTCATATTTGGCAAAGATGAAATAATAATGTTAATGTTTATTTGATAATTTATTTGCTTATGACTTACTAAGCTATTTAAGCTTACTGTGTGTGTTTATTCATTGTTTTATAGATTTTGGAAAGCTAGTTATGAGCTCGGGGATCATCAAGGAAGTCCGTCACACTATCGATCCTTATTTTGGTATTTTAAAAGCTTGAATTATGGACTTATGGCATGTATAGGCTAGTATATATATTTTTGGTTGGTTTTGAAATTGTAAATATAAAGCCATGCAAATATGGCATAATCTTGATATTAATGTTTATGTGTATTCGGTCATGGAAATAGCTTATTATGGAACTATATTTCATGATATATATATATGCGTGGTATTTGGTTATATGGTTTGGTTTGATTAATGAGTTAGTTGATGGTTGTGTAATTTTGGTCATTGTACATGCACATTTTGGTAAGTATGTTCCATGACATGTATTAATGGTGTTTTGGTTATATGTCTTGGTTGTGTAATGATATGAATGACTTATAAAGAGTTCATTTAGTAAGCTTGAAACATAATTTGATTTGTATTTGTGGTTTTTCTTGTGATTCGGCTCAAGGATGAGATAAATTGATGAATTTATGTTCGATTGTGTAAAGGTTATTTAAATCGGCTTGTAATGGTTAAGCATGCACATATTATATGCTTGAATGAGTGAGTTTTTAGGTACGGTTCAATATGAAAATGGTATGAATTTTTGGGAAGCTAAATTTGATGACCGAATATTGGGTTAATGGATTTGGTTGTGTATACGAAATTTTGGCATGGTTCATAGCATATGAAATTGGCATGTTTAAATTCGATTATTGAACTTAGAAATTGGTTAAGGTTAGTCAAGTGGGCAGTGTATGAATTGGTAGTTTTACAATTGAAATTCGGTCATTTAGAAATGCTTGTATGTACTTGTATAATTTTGCCCATTTTGCTCTGTGGTATAGTTCAACTTAAGTTAATATGTATATTTACAAAGCTCATAAATAATTTATATTGGTATTAATTAATGTTATGAATTGATATGGTTAGTTGTGGTTTAAATATGTGCAAGTGGGTAAGTTTATATAATGGATGTATTGTTGTAAATTGAGTATATAAAAGTGACATATGGTTGATGTTTATTTAAGTGTCCAAATGCCTTACTATATAGCCATAAGATTCGGCTAATAGAGTTATAATGTATATGTATTACGATATGATGTTTTATAATAGTAAAATATGTTTGGTTAGTTGGTTAAGCGGTACACATGTAAGAATGTTATAAATTTTTGACGTATGGTTTGAATTTGGTTTTCGTATGTTAGTTTGATTAAATATTTGTTTTGGATTGGCTTTACGATTCATATATTCTAATCTAGTATAAATGATTTATGGAAATTCGAGTTTAGTAATGTTTCAAATGTATCATTATTCTTTGGTGCATGAAAGGTGATAAATAATAGTGCTGAATTGTGTTTTATACGGTAATGCCTCGAAACCCTAATTTGGTAAAAGATACGGGTTAGGGTTGTTACATTTGGTTGGTGTTACAATTAGCTCTGCTCTTCATGTCATCGTTGTTTGTGATGTTACGACGTCATCGTCTGTTTTCGGCTCCGGCTCCACCTTGCTTGGGACATTTTGTTTCATTTTGTCGTTAAAAACAGACAGCTCCTTTCTTGGATGAAACATCTCATTTTCGTTAAACGTAACATCTCTCCTCACAGTTGTTTTGTTTGCTTCTAAACACTATAACTTAAAGCCTTTAACTCCGACGACAAAACCCAAAAAAACACATCTCATAGCCCTTGGTTCAAGCTTTCCCTGACTGACTCATGCATAAGCAGATGGTTGCCTCCGAATGTACTAACATCTAGAGTAAATTTCCTACAACCAAATACGAAAGTTAGGTGGTTTCGATAAGTATATGGGCAAGGTTGTAATATAATTTTTACAACAAAGTAAGGAAGTACTTCGATGATTGTACTCCATGATCGTACCCAAGGGAGGTAAGTATAAACTAATAATAACTTAAATGTTAATAGATCTAATTAGTATTTTAATTATATTATATTATAATAAAGCATAAAGTGAAAAGATATTATTTTATAGGAAGACAAATAAATTGCTTAAAAGAATAAAAACGAAAAACTAATATGTTAACTTAATCAAATCTATGCATGGGAGACTAACTCGCTTCGGTGATAATAACTAATTCCTATATCGGGTTCTACTCAATCAACTAGTCGCTAACCTAACACGATCTCTTGATCTTCCACTCAACTAACGAGTTGGCAAGAACTACTTGTCTCTCAACCTCACAGTCTAGACCGGATTGGGGTAAGGTGTTCACAGATAGACAATACCAATTCTAGGTCCATTTCCGCCTAGATGACTTCCTAGGGTTGTCAAGTCTAGAGTTTAAGTTCTTCCTATCCCAAATAGTTGATCCACTGAAAAACCCTACAAATAAATTAATTACTCCATGTCCACTCGCTAATCTCCCATAAGAGGATTAGTTCCTCATGGATCCCATAAACAACATAAACTTGATAAAAGAAGTAAACATGAAAAATAAATCAAGAATAAGAGTTTAAGAGAAATATTAAATTTTATTGATGATTGAAAGCGCAGAAATCCACAAGTGTTTGATGAATCCACAAATCAGATTCACTACGAACAAAAGTGTGAAATACAACTGAAAGAAAATCCTAAGCACTAAAACTAAAAACTAAATTAAAAGTTGTAACCTGAAATAAAATAAAAGTTATAAGTGCAGAAAAGATGATTTTTAAGTGTTTAATGAGGCCTATTTATAAATTTAGGATTGGTCGTCGTCCCTAGTCCTAGCTCGACTGACATTTTTACATTAAAGTTCATTGTGCAGACCAAAATGCCCTCAACTCGATAATTCTTCACGTACAGAGCCAATGTCGCAACATCCTCTGCCCTATGCTGCAACATTGATGGCAATTTACTTAGCTCAGGCTTGGATTCAAGGTTGTGTCGCGACATCCTCTGGCTATGTCGCGACATGAACGCAGTCTTGCTATTTTGTGGTCTTGCTCATTATGTTGTGCCGTGGAACCTGTATGTCCCAACATGGCTACCAGTCTCGTCTTCTCATGCTTTTGAATGATGTCCTGCATACTCATCAAACACGGTAGCCTTCTTTTAGGCCTACTTTGGCCCCTAAGGTCATATAAACGGCTCAAATCACCCTTTTAATTAATCAAGAACTAAAATTGAAAAATTAGGTAAAACATAATAAAATAGCTTATATTCAAGCTCCTTACGTAAAAAAACTAGTTTAATCTGCTACAACAAATTGCAACAGATCAGTAGAACAACTGAATACTTTATGGTTAAAATAATTTAGAGTATTACCCGACCATATCTCTTTAGGAACCTTTTCGCCTAATGCTCGATGTGGAGATCGATTCACCAAATAGCTTGTTAAGTTAACGGCTTCTGCCCAAAATTCCTTTTTTAAGTCTGTGTTGGAAAATGATAAACCATAATTTACTTTATGGTTAACCCCATGCTTCGCTTATTTTTGGATGAATTTTCATTAGATTTAATGAATTCGATGCTCCTAATCCTTTAATTTTATGTTTTATACTCAAGAGAGCTTAGAGAGCCGAAAAGAACGAGAAACGGGCCAAAAAGGGACAAAATGGGCCTACCTTGAAAATCAACACGGCTTGGACCAACGTACACAGGCATACCACACGACCGTGTGTGGCAAGCAGAGTCAAGCACGGCTTAAGGCTATCGAACACGAGCGTGTCCCTGCCGAAACCAGGTTTAATCCTATTCGAAAAAGGTTACTTGTGGGCCAAGAAAGGCGTTCTAAAGCCTATATAAACACCCTAGGGGCCAACCTAAAAGAGGACACCGAGTAGAAGGCAGAAAATACTCAAAGACAGCAGTCGGGAGCAGCTTAGAAGAAGGATCTCCATCAAGACTGAAGATCTCCCATCAAGTTCTTTAGAAGTTTTTGGGTTTTCTTATGTTTTGTTGTTTTCCTTATTTTAATATATTTCCCTCTATGAGTATGAACTAAATTCCCTAAATACCTAAGGGGATGAAACCTAAGATGGAGATCTTATTATTATTTGATTTATAAGATAAATACTTCTTCTTATTCTTAATTGTGAGTTATTGTTCTTGTTTTGATAATTCAGGTTATTGATTCAATTCGAATGTGCTTATTCAGTGGAGCAAAAGTCCCTGTTTAAGAGTAGATCAACACAATTAAGCAGAGTTGATTGCAACCCTAGAAATAGGGCGATGAAAATCTGTCGGATTAGAGTCAAATCTAATAAGGGAATCCATAGATCGAGTTAATACGTCAATAGGAGTTTTAATTAGAAAGAGATTTCAATTAATCAACCTAGAGTCAGTTATTTTTAGTCTTGAAAGAGATGTTAACATAAATCAGGGATTTCAACGGATTAAGTCAAGTGAATAAATCATATGAATCAAAAGTAATAAGTGAGGTCTAGGTGGATTCTTCCTTGGTATTGCCTATCTCATAAAGTTGTCTAAAAGTATTTTCCCAATTCATTCTCTATCGTGCTTTTAATTAGTTTTAGTTTAAAGAAATCACTTCAATTCTTAGGCTAGATAATAGAAAGATAGTAATTACTAGTACTCTTGGTCCTTGTGGATACGATATTACTGGTCTTACAATAACTATACTATTGAATGATAGGTGCGCTTGCCTTTATTGTGATCATAGTTAGTTTTAGACCACATTAGAAAACATACATCAAGTTTTCTCAAGTTAAGTTTTGTTCATCCTTTCAGCAACACCATTCCACTGCGAGGTACCAACAACTGTGCGATGTCTTTCAATTCCTTCCCGTTTGCACTAATCGTTAAACTCAGTTGGATAGAACTTGAGACCATTTTCATTCTTTATCTCTTTATGGACTTCCCAGTCTTCTTTTCTAGTAAGGTCTTCCACTTCTTAACGATCTTGAACACTTCATTCTTGTGCTTCAGGAAATAAACTCAAACTTTCCTAGAGTGATTGTCAATAAAGGTTAGAATATATCTGCTACCTCCTTTAAAGGTGACTAGAACCGGACCCCATAGATCGTAATAAATGTAGTCAAAGGTCTCTTTTGTCTTGTGCACTTCCAAATCGAAGCTAACTAGAGTCTGCTTCCCATAAATGCAATGTACGCAGAAATTTAACTTTCCAACTTTGATGCTTATGAGAAGACCTATTTTACTCAAAATGGTCATACCTTTTTCACTCATATGACCAAGTCACATATGTCATAACTAAGTCAATTGCGAAATCAAAATCAAGCTCTAATACTAATTTGTTAGGGATCGACCCATATAAACAATGAAATAGATAAATAGAAAAAATCGAACACATAAATTTTACGTGGAAAACTCCTCCGAAGAGATGATAAAAATCATGGGCGAAGGAGGCTTCGACTTTTCACTAAATAAGTAAACAAACGAAAGTACAATATGGAGAAAATAAACTTAAATATACTAAACGTACAAACTGAAACTGCAAAAACAAAATCCTAACTCTAATAGAGCAAACCCAAAAACAAAATTCTAACTCTCATAAAGTTCTCTCAAAAGAGGTACAAAATTCTCTCCATAGTTACCATGAGAACTCTCACCAAAACTAATCCGTAACTACTTGTCGCCCTAAAAGAGAAGTCCTATATACTAGATCTTTAATTGCCTTCTAATTGGCGTCTCAAAATAGGGATACAATGCCCCTTTAAATAGTATAAGATTAGAGGTCTAGTCATACTAAAATATCCCTAAAATAATAAAAATTTAACTAGAAAAAGATAGCAGAGTTTAACTTAGAGAAGAAACCCAATTTATGTGGGGAGCAAGTCGCCACGTTGCAACATCCCTATTCGCGTCGTCCGCTGTCGCAACATCAGGAAGCTTCTCGTCGTGATGTTATCGTTTGTTCGACTGAAAATACAGGGCATACCCTACAAATCTCCATCTTAACTCATATTTACCATACCTTCTTCTCCAGGCCCTGTCACAGGCCAGCTCGATCTATGCAAAATGTCAACCAAACCCAAATTGTTCTCAAATTCGAAAACTGAAAAACTCCTAGTCTTCAAATCAAGGTTGTATAATGCACCTAGGGCCAGTGATACACAAACGGGTGTATGCTTCGCAATAGGAGATAAAGCATTGAGGAAATCAACTCCCTCCACTTGACTATCACTTTTTATGACCAACCTTGCTTTAAACACTCTGCTTTATTCGATACTGCTACAATTTGAAAGTTGTAATTTTATCGAACTTCTTAATATCAAAATTCGTTATCACCATCCCTAAATGAGTCTATTGTGAAATCTGAACCAAAATCTGATACCAGTTTGTTGAGGATCAACCAGTATAAATAACAAAATAGAAAAATAGAGAAGATCGTACACATAAATTTTACATGGAAAAATCTTTCAAAGAGGATAAAAACCACGAACAAAAGAGGCTTCGACAAACGAGAGTACAATATGGAAAAAAATAAACCTAAATGTCCTAAATGTAAAAACTCAAACCTCGAAAATAAAACCCTAACTCTCATAGAGCAAACTCGTAAAGAAAACCCTAACTCTCATAAAGTTCTCACAAAAAGGGTATAAAATTGTCTCCATACATAGCACAAAAACTCTCATTTGTGGCTACATCTTGTCGCCCTAAAAGAAAAGCCCTGTGGTACTACATCTTTAATCACCTTTTAGTTGGCCTCTCAAAATAAGGATATAAGGTCCCTTTAAATAGAATAAGATTAAAGGTCTAACCATACTAAAATATTCTTGGAGTAATCAAAGTTTAATTGGAAAAAGATTGTAGAGTTTAACTGGGATACGAAACCCAATTTATGTGGGATGTGTGAAATGGGTTAGGCCAAAAATATGAGGTATACCTTACAGTTTCGATGGTGAGATGTGTTAAAGAAAAGAGACTGTAAAATCTTACCAGCTTTAGAACTTACAAAGAAGAAGATTTAGAACTTACAAAGAAGAACATAAAGTTAGGGATTCAATTTTTTAGGGTTTTAAAATACCCAAAATGATTGAGTTTTGGATTTTTTTTTTTAATAAATGAATTGAAAATGAACTTAACAATCACGTTATATATTGACTCACTTTGTTGTTAGTGATTTAGTGAAAATAGACTAAAAAAACAAAAAATGATAATCATTTTATAACTTTTTAAAGTAAAGTTGTAACACCCAAAACAAATTAGGGGATTATAATTTATAAAATTATCAAAGATTAAGTTCTAGCATTAATGGTTAAGAGCTTAGTAAAACCCTTAGAAAACTAAGGTTTAAACTCCCACTTTTGAATTTTCTTCCTTAATTTTTCTACATTAAAAGAGCAAACTTAAAGATAACTTTTATATTAAAAGTGGTGAAATATAACCATAAAATGGGCATTAGCCCAATGGCCAAGCATTACTTATTCCACTCTCCTTACCTAAGATCAATTCAAGCCTCTTTCCTTCCCTTCCCTTTTAAATTCGACCACGCCCTAAAGATTAAAAAAGCTTAAAAATTCACCCCAATTAGAATTCCATCACATTTTTTTCTTCTTATCCTAATTTGAATTTCAAATTGCTCCATTCCAAATCCTAATAGAATTTATCCTCCTTCCTTCTATTTATTCTCTATTTATCCTTCAAAACCCTTATTGTAAAATTCTTTCAAACTCTTGAGTTCTTTCATTTTCTCTTCTATTATTAGATCGGTTTCCAATTAAAGAATTCTAAATCTTCAAAATCATCCCTCTCTTCTCGAGTAGATCATCAATCTCTCCAAACCTAAGGTTTTTAAGTCCTCAAATTAGATGTGGATCTAAACTTAGGCCATTATGTACAATTAATTGTTGAATTAGAAGCAACTAATTTGTTTCATGCGAACCCTATATTCAAATATGCGAACCCTATATATATTACATGTGAATTCTATATATGTGTTATATGCAAACCCTATATGTGATATATGCGAACCATTGTACATGTGATACTATTTTTCTTATGCACACAAAATATATGCGTATACATGTGAGATCAATGAATCATGGACACATGCCTTTTAATGCTAAAGCAAGAGATATTGAATGTTGCATCAATTGGTGGTAAATAGCATAAATATGCTAAGTTTATGTGCATAATTATACGAAGCTGAGAATGGAGGACGGAGGACTTCCGTAGAAGACAATAGCAATTTAAGTCCAAATCGAAAGTTAGTACTACATGAAGTAGGTAGCATTGTCATCCAAAATGGTTAATCCGAGATGGTAAACTAAAAAGCCACCAAATCGGGTCAACTAGGATGATAATTTATGTGTAAAGCCATCTAAACCAGACAGGATGGGATGGTCGTTTTAAAACACCATTAAAACTGGACCAAACCGGGGTGATAGTAATAGTCATCGTCACAAATGACCAGTGAACAGTCATCGTCATTGGAAACAAATCCAGGATGATCAATTATTGTCATGTGTTATGTGAGATGGTGTGTTGAGCAATGCTCGAGGACAATTCGGATGGATGGATAGAAAATTAAACCATTAAATTAAAACATAAAATTGCATCATAATCATATTTGTATATTTATTGGTTTATTAATATTCCTCTTATTATGCTTAAATTATTATTATGCTATAAATTAAATACTTTACTGTTCGATTGATTATATAAATGGTTCAAGATTAGTGTCTTACTGAGCCGTTGTAAGCTCATTCCCCTTTTTTCTTATTTCTCGGGTAGCGTAGAGAACTAAAACTCAGAATGGCATCAAAGGACCCTCGGATTAGCGAGCCATTTTTTAATTAAGTTCTATTAAAATTTTCCTTTTTTATTTTGAGTTTGTAATTATTTAGTATTTTCTCACTTTTATTTATTATATTTGGAATTTTTTAACTTATTTATTTTATGCATGACATTTTAATATTACTTAAATATTTGCAAGTCATTTAGTTTAGAAAACTATATTTTGTTTTCCATTGCTTTATAAAATACTTAAAGTTTTGAATAAATCTTTTCCCCCAACTCTTAGCTATTTTTCAAATCCTCACATTAATATTATTGTAAGAAATTCGACTTAAATTAATAAATATTTTTCCTAAAACAAAAGAACGATTCTTAAACAGATCGACTCAAGTAAAAAAAAAAAAAAAAAACTTTACGGAATCACTCTGGTGATCAAATGTAATGCATTGAATTTTGTCGAAACTCCTAGACTAGATCGGAGGTATTACAAAAATGATTTAACTAAAACCTTACTAATAATTGAGTGATTGTTTGTTACCAAATAAAAATAAAAATCCAAACAAGGAAAATGATACCTCTTTCCTTACTTTCCTTTCTTTTGTTTTGACTTAATACAAACATAGGATAAAACTTAAAGGAAACTAAAAGTAACACTATATCTGAATTAGAAGTAGTAAAAGAAAAGAAAGAAAATGAAAATTAAGTAAAAAATGGAAAGTTAAAAGAAAGTAAATCATTACATATCATTTTTGATTTTTATTTGGATAAAGAATGAAAAGGAATAATTAATTATAATGAATTTTTAGGATCATAACCATCTCATAAAACTATTTATAAAAAAATTAAAGAACAAAAAAGAACCTTCCACGTATTAAAATTTTGTTTTACTTTCATTTCCCTAACTTCTACCGAAATTGAGGTAAATACAAAATTTAACTTAAGAAAAAAAAAGTTACTCAATTTCCCTTACTTCCCCTAACCTAAATTATTAAATCTATCCAAAAAAATCCCCCTTTCCGTCATTTTCCTTTCCTTTCTTCTCCCCTCCCCACCTATCCAAACATGGGCTAAAGTTAAGTCCAAACCACAATTGTTGATGCTAACAAACCTTACCTGTTTCCATGTTTCAACTGGCCAATGGAGGAAGTAATTCAAAATGGTGCGCTATCGATTCTGACAGAGGCTCACATGTAGATAGGCGATTCACCTAAACTAAACTATTAAGCTCAGCGATGACAGGATAAATTCTGTGCGTTTCATTTGCTCTTTTTTGTATTGTGAAATATTTCAGCCTACGTTCATTCTTGGCCTTGCATAATGATCATACACTACTCTGATCTCTTGCACTGCTCAATATATGCCAGTTGTTGTCGAATACATTTACTATTAGGAGCAAGATATTTGTGCTTTTACAAAGGGAACCCCTGCAGCCGATCTCGGATACATTTTAAACACAAGTACGTGGTAATGACCCTCCAAAGACCATTCAAATATACCGAAAAAAACTCAAAAATGAACGCATCTATTCAAACCTATCGTTGTATCTGACATTCACGCTTGAGATACAGATAGAACACAGTATAGGAATCAAAGCTCTGAGTACCTAATGCTCATATTTTAGCTTGGTTACAATAGCATGACCATAGGCCTACTAATTGGTGGCTAGCGCAGATATATCTGTTCAAACTCCAAGGCTTTACTTAAAACAAAATTAGAAAGATGGAATATTGAAAGGCAGAAAAATAGAAAGATGAAAAAAAAAAAAAATTCCATCCATTACTTAATAGAATCGAAAAATGAAAGAGAAAATAAAACATGTGAAAAATTATAATTTTACACTAACATACCCATCTCATTCATTTTCTCCTCTCTCATCATTCCAATTTGAAAGTATTGGATTCTACGCATTAAGATGGAAAATGATTATTTCTCCTATTTTCTTTCTCTCACTTCTCTTCCCTACTAAACACCCTCAAAATTCATTTTCTTTCGACTTTCCATTCTCTCCACTTTCACTTTTCCACCCAACCAAGCATATCCTAAAACTGGCATGAAGCATTGCCAGGCTCAGCCATCCTTCCATATGCACATCCATCTCTCAATGGAACACAAATATGAATTTCAGTACAGAATCTTAAATTTCAAGTGTTTTATGTTCGAAAAATGTTTGAGGGCTATATTACATGCATACGAAAGGTATATTTATAGTGTCAACAGCACAATATACGCATCATTTTGCAAGAATGAAGAGAAAAAGGGAAAAGAATGTAAGATTGAAAATCAACCAGAAGATTTGAATATCTCGATCACGGAATTGTACATGCCTTTGTTCTGCAAGAGGGTGAAAAACTTGCAGCATATATGTTACAAAATATCTGGCTAAATTTGCAACTAATGCAAACTATTTTGCAGTCTTGTTCCGAGTTAAAAGCCTATGAAATGGGGGAAAGTACCCATCCCCCATCTAAATCTTAAGTTTAAACACCCCCCCCCCACGGAAGAAAAAAAAAAATAATGAAAGATTATTTATCTGTTAAGCTAAATGAAAAAACAAAATACAGGAACGTAAATCTCTCCTTAAAAAAGGAAAAAGGAAATCCTGAGAAAAAATACCTCTAGCCTTGAAAATTGACCGAGAGATATGCTTGCAGCCATAGTCACAACTGTCTAGATTTTCGCCGACAAGCTCAATGGTGAACGATGTCGGCCATGAAGGTTTTTTAGTTTTGTAAGTTCTTTCCTCCGCTTTCTTGCCTCAGCAGCAGCCACTGCGTCCAGTACTTTCTTACTCGTATAATTTTTTGATTCTTTGTTCTCTTCTGGCAATGCACCAACAAAATGAAATGCTCCTATAGGAGCCTCTTCAGTCTTGACAACATGATCTGTTCTATTCTCAAATGTAGTCCCTGCAGAACACAGAGGTCCAGGCACAAGGACCTCTTCTTTAATGTGGGACATACACTGACCACCAACCTCTGCAGGAAGCCTAACTGAAGTACAATTCTTGTTATTAGGACTGGCTTCAACTGGGTCATAAGCCTCTTTTTCAACTTCTACTGGTAAAGAGGAATTAAACTTCTCGTTCATGACAGGTTTCAAATGACACCCAGCGTTAAAATGATTACTCACAGAAGTTTCATCTTCAATATCTTTTGTGCCACAAGAAGGCTGAGGATGCAGTCCACTCCGTTGATCAGGAAGAGAAAAAACCCAAGGGTAGGGCACTACATATAAGGCAGTCTTACCATTCACATTTATGGGGTTTTCTTGATTAAAAGATGAATCAAGCCTACCATTAGCTGGTGAGGAAACGCTAGATGGAACAAAAATGGCATTTTGGCCACATTGTGATTGAACAGGATGTGAAGATTGAACACTGGAAGGCCAACAAAAAGGGAGAAAATGATGTTGATTATAAAAGAAATATGGATAGTTTCCAGATGGACCAGAAATATGATGATCCAACTGAAGCTCTGCAGTAGTTTTCCCTTCATCAGCTTTCAATGCCTTAGCCATCTGCAGAGAAATATATGCCGAAAATGGTCACTTTTCAGGACCAAAAGAATGTCAAATAGGTGTAAGTACTTTCAAAATTGAAAGATGCATTAACAATCATATATGTTACCTCTGCCTTCAGGTGCTTATTGGTGCTATCTTGAGAATGATACTCTTTCAGGGCCAACTCTTTTGCCTTCTCAGTAGGAATGTAATCAAAAGTGAATAAGTTACCATGCAATATTAACATGAATTCAATAACAACCAAGAAACCTACTCGTGTATTTATCTTAGAATGAAAAGTTACAACCAAAGAGTTCAAAAGGGTAGAGACCTAAAAACTTCGTTTGAGTATTTGTTTTAAAACTACTAGCATAACAGATATACTCTACAATTCCGAAAGGTCAAGTAAAAATAAAATGTAAATACAACACTCTATTGAATACTTGAGATAGTTATCTGAAGAAGCCCCACTTACCCTCTTCAAATTTTCATTCTCCTGTGTTAAATCTGTAACTTTCAGGGTCAATTTTTCGCAGAGAGCCTGAATAAAAAAAAGTTCAGCCATAAGTAACACTCAGCAGTAGTTAACCATAATTCAACTTAGGAGAGCAATTAAACCAGAAGAAGATTACCTATGAAAAAGTTTGCTGAAGTTTAGATATTATAATTTGACTTGCTAAACTAATACATGCAATGTTGCAACTAGCACATGTTGACCCAAGCAATGAAGGCAAAACATTCTTTCTGTTAAGCATCCAACTTAAAACTAACTGGAAATATGTGTAGGAGCCAACTGGAAGATAAGACCCTAAGAAACCTTAGACTTGATAGACATTGGATAGCACCACCTAACAATTGCCATTCTAGTAAATTCAACTTCTAGCATTCACAACACATGATTCCACCTTAGATTTTTCCAGAACCAAACACAGACTCATACAGATACCCGTACAAGGTAGATATCTTGGGTCTGATATTCTAAATCCTAAGATCTTAGGACAATTAGAGGGCATTTGACACTTGTACAAGTAATCACTTGCATAAACTGACAAGGCAGATAAGAGAATGCCTACAATAGAATGTCCTGTCCAACAAAAATAATTAATGCATTTTGAAGCATCCATCATTAAATAATTAAAGTGACTAAAATAAACCAGGAACTACTTTCTATCAATTGTACTATTCAGGTATTCACTAATATAGGATGTCTGGAGAAGGTCATCTCATATGGGTATAAGTATCAACCTTAAGGACTTTTAGTTTTTCTAAGAATACAATCCCAACAGATCCCAAAAACAGTTTACTGAGTTGTAGCAAGCACAGCCCCCAAAAAGTATTGTTGAATTTGAAAACAAGGGTAAGGATGCCAGCAAAATTACTAATTGAGATGGTGTCATAGTTTACCGGACACCAGCTCAGCCAGTAAGTTACTTGAATTCACAATTAAACTACAAAAGAAAATACAGATACTTATGCTTATATATAATTTTCAAACTAAAACAAACTTTTTCATACTCATTTTAGGACAAACTACTTATCCATCAAGTAACTTCCTTTTAAGAATAGGTTTCTCTCTATGTAATAAGACTGATCCTTATTTAAAAGGACATACAAAACAATAAAACAATAAGCAAATTTTTTATCAGAAAAGAAAACCTAAAAAGATCTATGTCTCTCTAACAAGTCCTAAGGTTTCAATCTCCCTTTGACGAGCTGAGCAATCATTCACAGTATGTCATTTCAAGAAATGTGACAAGGGGAAGGCAGTATAATTGTGCCAAAGAGTCATGGTTTTAAATTAGATGAAGGAAAAAAGGGAAACGGAAATGGATAAGGCTTTCTCAAAATAAATTTCAGAGACATTCTCATTAGACAATAAAAAAAAAATTACAGTCAAAGCAAGTAAAAGATACAGGTAACATAACAAATGGAGACTGACAGCAAGGTAACATATAATCTAAAAGCAAACAGAACTGAACATGCAATAAATCAATTACCTGCCTTCGGCGAATCGTTTGTCTAGCAGACTCCCTGTTTGCTAATATTCTACGTAATCTCCGTGCTTCCTTTTCAGCCTGATAGAAAGAGCTTCAGATGAAATATAAAGATCAATCTTAAAGAAAGAAGATCAAATAAAAGGTTGTTCCACCTCAGTTAAATTCTGTCTTGACCTTCCCCCACCACCTGACATGTGTTTTATTGCACCTGCAGGACTTGATCTGACTGATTCAGCATTCTGCTCAGTCTTCACTGGTTTTATGAGAGCATTGTTCCCTGTCATTTCATTCAGCTGACTATCCTCCCAAATATCTTTCTCAGGCATTCCCACAGTGCTGAATAATATCTAAAGTTAAAGTGAGGAACCAGTATAAGTAGATTAATAAAATCTAAAAATGCAACATATAAATAAAAAATGCAACATATCACAAACACAACCAACCTGCCTTTCATGAATCATCTGCCAATCAGAATCCTTACGGGTTAACATTCTACGCAATCTACATGTTTCTTTTTCAGCCTGATAAAGAACAATCAGTCAAAAATAGTAGCATTTGAAAAGCACAATGGTAAATCAAACAAGTTAATACCTTGGTTACATTCTGACTGGACCTCACCACCCCATTGGATGGGTATCTTTCAGCGCAAGGATGACTTGCATTAAGCGACTTAGCTACTACCGATTCAATAACTACAGATGTACTCGTCACTTGACTTTGCTCCTGGCCTATTGTAGCTTGATCCTGCTATAAACAAAAATAGTTCTCAAGTCCTGCATAAAATAGTGTCACTCTCACTTATAAGAATAGTGTCACTTGGTGACAGATCACTTCCTCCAATTAAGACACAAGATAACTTGTCTAGCTAACCACATCAGAATTCCAATAAAGACCCAACGGGTTTAGCTAACCACATTTTCCATATCAATGATTATTACTTATGTTCTTAACTTTCTAAAATTAGAAAATTTTCTATGGCCACCAGTTTCTTTCTAGTTTATCTATGATTCTTCTTCTTCCCGCGTATAATTTAATTCCTTTAAATCCCAGAAATAGAAAAGTGAAATAAAAGCTGACTAAAACTACAAAGTGTTCAACATTAAGATATTTGCCACTATTATCTTCAAATTATTGCATCGCATTTGACATATTAACATCGATAAGATCAAGAATTTAACAGAGTATAAGAAAATCAGTAAGTTATTTGAGTGGTTGGTTATCTTTAATTAAATATATTAACAGTAAAAGAATTTTTTTATTCAAAATGACATTTCCACATTCACAATACAGAATCATTTTTATCAAATGAAATTTCAAGTATCATGAAAAAAAAATCGAAATGTATAATTTTGTTTTTGAGCAAAAAGAATTAACTTCTTTTGGTATGTATTATTTCCACATTTTCAATAATGAGCATCACTTTCAAAAGGTAATTTAATTCACTAATTCCGGGCAGACACAGTGAAAAGCCACTAAATAAAAAATATCAGAAGTTTTTCTTAAAATAGAATAGAATAGATAAATAAATCGAAAATATCGATAAAACTATCCTTTCAAGTATATATATATTGATAAAATTAGATTGATTCACCAACCTCAGCGAGATCCGAACCGGATTGAACCGGGTTCGAACCGACGCCAGAAGGCGGTGACTCAGTACTGGTACTGGCTCGCTTCCTCAGTCTCCTCCCTTTGCATCCCCATTTGGCGCCAAATTCAGCGGAGACGGAAACAGCAACCCGCTTCTTCGAATGCGCCAAGGCGGCCAATATCTCTGCCGCTTCCATATCCATTCGATCCGCCGCCGCATCTGCCGTTGGCGAAGCGCACGAGCTCGAAAGTAAACCTCTCCCTAATTCCATCCCAAAGAGGGAAAAACGAAACAAAAATTCAAAAACTAAGGGAAAAAGAAAATCAAAAGAGAGGAAACAGAACACATTCAACTTCTTTGTAAGGAAACTAACCCAAAAGGAAAAGGTCTCTTACAAGTCTCTGCGGCGCCTTGAGGATGTATCTGAGAGTGCCACGTATAACTTTTATGCCACGTAGACGATCAAGTGACTCTTGTGTGGGGTCCAGCACGTGCGAGTGAATGGAATTATAGAAGCAGAAATTGGCATCCGACACGCAGATGTAGTGAGTAAATACCACGTGGGATTTTGTCATTTGGGGTTCTACGTGGGAATGGGAGGACCAGGTAAAATTAAAAACCTCTTCTACTGGAAATCATTGTTTCAGTAAAACTGTAAAAAACAGCACCTTGCTGTCAAAATTAATTAGATGTGGCAAAACACACTCAGTTGGAAAGTTTGTTGGTGTTCATTACTGATAAAATCAAAATTCGTAATAGTTAAGTTCATCTAAATTTGAAATAATTCAAGGTTCAAAACTATTTGAGTTTAACACAAATTTTAGCTCCACTCTACAATAAATTTGATATAAAATTCGAAAAACACGGATTTCTAATTAACATAGTTATACCAGAATATTTAAGACGAAACAAATTATATAATAATATAATATATTAAGTTAAATTAAACTTTTTATTAACTTACAATATTTTAACTTTATTTTTGTTACAAGAAAGTTTTAAAATTTAATAATTTATAATAAAATTATAATAACTGAATGCATGAAGAAATAATTATATATTATTCTAAAATTTTACAAAAAGCTACTGATAGAAACGATAAGATTCTTAAACACTTATAACTTTATTAATTATTTAAAAATATTGTATTAGATAATTTTTTTTTAAACATAGTTAACTTTGTAATTAATAAAAGACAAATAACTTTTACAGTTACAAGTATCAAATTTTCCATAGCAACATTCATTAATTAGAATTTAATTTTGTAAAATTATTTTATTTCACATTTATTTCACATTATAGTCAATATGTTAAGTAATTCTAAACCAAAAGTTGTTTTACTGAAAATAATTTCTAAAAAAAAAGCTAATATTTTCTGGTGGTTGGAAGAATCTGTGTAAAAATGGTAAGAACCAAGTAACGGAAAGTCATCATCTTCTTCATTTTACATTGTTAAGAACCAAAACCACCATTTTAGCTAAAGGGATATTTGGCCAAGCTTCAAACTCATGCATGATATGTAATTTTTGCCCGTTTTTAATTATTTCTATGTTTTATAGTAGTTTTAGCTTAATCTAACTAACCCGAGGGCTAATTCGTAAAAATGTTAAACATTTTGGATTATGCCATTGATGAATTTGAGGTGTTTGTGAAGTTTTATGGTAGATTAATAAGCTTGGTTGAGAAATAGGACAATTTTGTAAAGTAGTTTTTAGTAATTTTGATGTTTAGGGATTGAATTGTTGAAATGGTAAAATTATATGAAATTCTTGTGAAAAATTGATAAATGTGATCTGAATAGGGACTATATAGAAATCGACTAGCTTGTATTTTGCTTAAATGTGGTTAATTCGTAAGTTTCGAGTTTAGGGGCTAAATTGCAAAAAGAGTAAAATATTGGGGGTAATTTTTTAATTTTATGTTAAAAAGGGTTATAAGCTTAAGTTTAATTATTTGAGATGTTTGAATTGAATAATTGAACAAAAATTATTATTTAGATCAAGAAAAAAATCAATCGAACTTGAACTGTGGAAAGCTAGAGTAACAGAATAGTTGTCGTCCTCGTTTATGCAATCGTTTTTGTCTAGGTAAGTTCATATATTGTTTAAACTTACTAATTGTTGATTTTGGTAACATGTTAACTATTATTCATGTTAGGTATGGTTGAATTGCATGATATATGTCGATTAGTGATTTTGGACTAAATTGTGATGTTGATTAAATTGATGATTATGTTTGGAAAATGTAAAATGTATGTATGTGAGCTTGAAATGGTATAGTGAAAATGGAATTAAATGATTTGGATATGTAATGTGGCCTGTATGAACCTTGTGAATATTTAGGACACAAATGACATGTCATTAAGGGTTATTTACAGTTTCAGATGCTGGTCTTGGATATCCTACCAATGGCTGAGGTCCTACATTTATTACGGATTCTCCACAGCTTGTGTTGTAACATCCCGGTTTAGACCCTAGTCGAAACAGTGGTTAGAGACCACAAATTCGAGGTCGTAAAAGAATATTTTAATGATATTTTCTGTGTGAATGATATGTGATATAGTCTGTGTGAAAATTCTGTGTAATAATTTAATCGTTTATGTGTCGAATTAAGAGAAAGGACTAAATCGCGTAAAGAGTAAAAGCTGTGTGCTGATTTATAAGTACCTAAGTGTTGATGTCTTTATATTGTGGGGGCCTTATAAGGGAAATATGCCAATATTTAGATGGTGGATGGTTAAATGACTTATAAACCGTAATATTAATGTGTCTTCTATGTTAATAAAAATGTTAGATATGTCATTCATGTATTAAAATGTTATATTATGATAAAACATAAAAGAAAAATGGTCATTTTTACTCATCTTTTGACCGAAAACAAGAGGAAGAAGAAAGGGTTTGAGACTTTGTGATTTTCGACACATATTTAGCTTAATTCAAGGTATGTTTGAGCTCGATTTTTGATAATTTCTACGTTTTTGTAATCGTTGCTTTGTGCTTTACAAAACCCATGTTGTAATTTCATGAATTGATGATGTTTTGTGATGAGCCATTGATGAACATTTGAGCTATGTGCTAGTTGGTAGTAAAATATGAGAACTTGGTGTTGGATTAACATGTGTTGTTCTTGAAATTTTGATGAATTTAGCCAATTAGGGCTAAATTGTGAAAATAGAAAATTGAAGGGTGAAAATGTAAAATAAATGAAATGTGTGGATTTGTATAGGTATATGAAGAATTCAGCTAAGCACATGTATATTGAAATTTGGTGTATTTGATGATTTTGTGAACTAGGGACTAAAGTGTCGAAATGTGAAATTATGAGGGCTATTATGCAAAATGCCCTAAATTTGTGTATGTGGACTAAATTGAATGAAATGTGATTGAATGGATTGAATTTAAATGTGTATAGACCAAGAGAGAAGAGGTTTGGATCGAGACCGAGGCAAAGATAAAGTGCCCGATTAGTCGACCGTATCGATAGTCGACGTCCGAGGTAAGTTCGGATATAATACATGTTGTTAACATATGATTTTGTATTATGAGATGAATGTGTATATATGTATGAAATTGAGATGCTATGTGTAAGTTTAAGTTAAGGGCACTAAGTGTGCGATTTTATAATCTAAACAGGAATGAATAGCACTGTGTGTGCGATGTTATAAAAGCTTTGGTTTATTGAATTGGCACTGAGTGTGCGTTACCAAGATAAGTCGGTTGAGAGATTTGAACACTAAGTGTTCGATGACTAATATGTATCGACCGTGTATTAAGCACTGAGTGTGCGGTTAAGTTGAATGAATATCAAATGATGGTCACAAGTATAATTGAGCATTGAATAGCTTGGAGATTAAATAACTATGTGTTTGCCGAGGTATGTATCGAACCTTTGTGGTTGATGAGTTTATAGATGATGTTATGGACGAACAAATGAATATTTTAGCTATTGATAGTATGGTATATGTACAAGAAGAATGATCTATGTGATGATTAGTATATGAATTGGTTTGATTCGATGATATGGTTGTATTTTATTTCGAACTTACTAAGCTTTATAAGCTTACTGTGTGATTTGTTTCTCTACTTTGCAGTGTCAGTAAAGCTAGCTCGGATCAGGGGATCATCAGCTTCTCAGTCACACTATCGACAATCTATTTTGGGGTATTTTGGAAAGATGTATATAGTTAGGATATGACATGTATAGGCTAGTCATTTAAATCATGGTTGAGATTTGTAGTAGCCATGAGATGTGGCTAGATATGTGTTAGCTTTAGCATGAATGACTTGGTATATATGTGATGCATCTTTTGGCATGGTTTGTGGTTTGAGAAGTTGATTTATGAATGATAACTTGGTGTTGATAAATTGCTAATATGAATTAGTGATATTGAGAAGAAATGATGTTTGGTATTGAATGTAATATGCTTGTGATGATATGAGTTTTAGTCTTTGATATTGACATGGTTGGAATTGGTATTGAATGCATGATTTGAATGGCTATTTGGTATGTTTTTGGTTGCCATATATGCTTGATAAGTGTTGATAAATGATACTTATAGGTTTGAATCATTTGGTTGGCATGTTGGCCTTGTAAATGGCCTATAATGTCACAGGGTTGTGGCATACGGGCGTGCCTTAGACTGTGGGTAAATTGACAGGATGCAGCCTAAAATCACACGGCCTCGACATGAGCGTGCCTAATGACCGTATTGGTATAGTTGTATAGACACGGAAGGACACAGGGGTGTCTAGAAGCCGTGGAGGGAACACGGTCTCCTCCCACGGGCGTGTCTCCTCTGTATTTTAGAAAAGTTTCAAATTTCATGAAATTTTGTATGTGTTTCAGTTTAGTCCCGACTCGGTTTATAACATGCTTAGGGTCTTGATGACTCATTTAAGGGACACTATGTTTATAAATAAATGCGAATAGTAATTATTGACTTTGTGTTGAAATTTCTGGATGTTAAAGGTTCTGTTCGATTGGTAATGCCTCTTAACCCTGTTCCGACGATGGTCTCGGGTTAGGGGTGTTACATTTTATTGGTATCAGAGCTACGATTTAGTCGATTCTCAGACTAACGTAGTGAGTGTGAGTCTAGCTATACATGTCATATTTGAAATTGCGATAGTGTGACTAAATCTGACATTTGAAAATGTGTTTACATATAGTAATGGATCCCGATCGAGCAGTTGCTGACGATGTAGAAAGTAATGCGCCTGCTCCCGCTCAATGGATAGAATCGGCCACTTCAAGGCCGAATGATAGTGGTGAGGGAGGAGAGGCTATGCAAGCCTTCTTCCGAATGATGAGCGAGTGGTTTACGGAGTTCGTTCGAACGAATCCGGTCGCTCTACAACCTCCACCCCCGTAAGTACCTGTTGTGCCTCGAGTTATAGATCCGAATAGATTGAATAAACCTTCTGTGGATAAGATCGCAAGTATGGGGCCGAAGAGTTGAGGGCCACATCAGATGACGATGCTGAACGAGCCGAGTTTTGGCTTGAGAATACAATCAGAGTATTTGATGAGATGTCATTGAACCCTGATGAGTACATTAAGTGTGCAGTTTCCTTGTTGAGAGACACAGCTTATAACTAGTGGAAAACATTGATATCCGTGGTTCCGAGAGAGAGAATCACCAGGGATTTCTTTCAAGCTGAGTTCAGAAAGAAGTATATCAGTCAACGCTTCATTGATCGTAAACGAAAGAGTTTCGCACTGAAACATGGCGGTTGTGCATTCTCGAGCACTGGCGAGAATTTGTAAGATTGAGTCAATATGCGAGAGAATGTGTCTCTACCAAAGCTACTATGTGCAAACGTTTCATAGAGGGATTGAATGAAGACATTAAGTTATTGGTTGGAATACTCGATATTAATGAATTTGTTGTGTTAGTAGAAAGAACATGCAAAGCTGAAGAGCTCAGTAAGGAAAAGTAGAAAGCTAATTCAGAAGCTTGTGATGAAAGAAAGAGATCAATGAATAAATTTTCTCAACCTTCTACTAAGAGATATAGAGATGCAAGTAACCGTTCAAATGCTTCATTTGGACATCCAAGTAAAGATCGTTCGAGACAAAGTGCTGGTTTACGAATTCAAGCTCCGAATGAACCAAGTGTTGGCAGTGTTAAGAGTAACAAACATGAGTGCACTCAGTGTGGAAGATGACATGTGGGAGAGTGTTGAGGCAAGTACAGCAATAGAGTTTGTTATAAGTGTGGATCTCGAGATCATTTCATTCGAGATTGTCCGAAGATGGTTGAAGAAGAAAATGTTCAGAATGAAAGACCGAGTAACGTGACAGCTAGGGGTAGACCACCCAGAAACAGCAAAAATGTTAGCGAAAGTCAGAGGGGGCAAATGACACAGCTATGAGATCAGAAGCGAGAGCACCTACTCGAGCCTATGCTATACGTGTACGAGAGGAAGCATTATCTCCAGACATTATCACCGGTACTTTCATTTTATTCGATATTGATGTTATTGCATTGATAGATCCGGGGTCAACTCATTCCTATATGTGTATGAATTTAGTATTGAATAAGACTCTACCTGTTGAGTCTACTGAATTCATGATTAGAGTATCAAACCCCTTAGGCAAATGTGTCTTGGTAGATAAGGTGTGCAAGAATTGCCCATTGATGTGTAGTGATACATGTTTTTCGGTTAATTTGATGTTACTTCCATTTGACAAATTCGACATAATTCTGGGTATGGATTGGCTTACTCTACATAATGCCATCGTGAATTGTAAAAGAAAGAGTATTGAATTGAAAAGCTAGAACGGTGAGCTAGTTAGAATTGAATCCAGTGATATGAAAGGATTACCAGCTATTATATCTGCGGTGAAAGCCATGAACTATGTGAAAAAGGGTTGTGAAGCTTATTTGGCATATGTGATAGATACAAAAATGTCGGAAAAGAAAGTGGAATCTGTGCCTGTGGTATGTGAGTTTTCAGATGTGTTTCTTGAAGAGCTGCCGGGATTACCTTCGATTCGAGAAGTTGAATTTGGTATTGAATTAGTGCCAGAAACTACTCCTATTTCCATAGCTCCGTATAGAATGGCACCAACAGAATTGAAAGAGCTAAAGTCGCAGTTGCAAGAGTTGACTGATAGAGGATTTGCACGACTGAGTTTCTCACCCTGGGGAGCTCCTGTGTTATTTGTGAAAAAGAAAGACGGAACTATGAGAATGTGTATTGATTATCAACAGTTGAACAAAGTGACGATAAAGAACAAATATCCGTTGCCTCGTATCGATGATTTGTTTGATCAACTGAAGGGAGCCACAGTGTTTTCAAAGATAAATTTGAGCTCGGGTTACTATCAGTTGAGAGTTAAAAAATCTGATGTGTCGAAAACTGCTTTTAGAACGAGTATGGACATTATGAATTCTTAATGATGCCTTTCGGATTAACAAATGCTCCTGCAGTATTTATGGATCTGATGAATTGGATATTCAAATCGTATTTGGATCGCTTTGTGGTGGTGTTCATTGATGATATTTTGATTTATTTGTGTGATGAGACACAACATGCCGAACATTTGAGAATCGTGCTACAAACTCTACGTGAGAAACAATTGTATGCAAAGTTTAGCAAATGTGAATTTTGGTTGCGTGAGGTTGGTTTTTTGGGACATGTTATACCAGCTGCCGAGATACGAGTTGATCCGGGTAAAATCTCTGCTATTTTGGAATGGAAACCTCTGAAAAGTGTGTCTGAAGTCCGTAATTTTCTGAGACTAGTAGGATATTATAGATGATTTATGAAAGTTTTTTCGATGATTGCGACTCCGTTGACAAAGTTGTTACAGAAAGATGTTAGATTTGAGTGGTCAGAAAAGTGTCAGCAGAGTTTTGAGCAATTGAAAGTGTTGTTAACAGAAGCACCAGTGTTGATTCAACCTGAGTCAGGCAAAGAGTTCATAGTTTACAGTGATGCATCGTTGAATGGTTTGGGCTGTGTGTTGATGCAAGAAGGGAAAGTCATTGCTTATACTTTGAGACAATTAAAGCCGCACGAAAAGAACTACCCAACGCATGATCTTGAATGGGCTGCAATTGTTTTTGCATTGAAGATTTGGCGTCACTATCTGTTTGGGGAAAAATGTCACATTTATACTGACCATAAGAGTTTAAAGTATTTGATGACTTAGAAATATTTGAATTTACGACAGAGAAGATAGTTAGAGTTGTTGAAAGATTATGAACTTGTGATAGATTACCACCCGGGTAAAGCTAATGTTGTAGCTGATGCCTTGAGCCAAAAATCGTTATATGCTTTGCGAGCTTTGAGTAATCAGATAGATCTGTGTGATGATAATACGGTGGTAGCTGAATTGAAAGTAAAACCCTTGTTCTTACAACAGATTTGTGAGGCTCAGAAGAGTGATAATGAGTTGTTAGCAAAAAGAATTCAGTATGAATCAGATGCTGTATCAGAATTTCGAGTTGATAGTGATGATTGCTTGAGATTCAGAGATCAGATTTGTGTTCTGAGAAATTTAGGGTTGATTTCGAAGATTTTGACTGAAGCTTACGATAGTCATTTGACTGTACATCCCGGAAGTACAAAGATGTATAATGATCTGAAACAGTTCTATTGGTGGCATGGCATGAAAAGAGATATTTCTGACTTTGTGTCGAAATGCTTAGTTTGTCAACAAGTCAAAGCTGAACATCAGGTTCCATCTGGTTTATTACAACAGATTATGATTCCTGAGTGGAAATGGGAAAGAATCACGATGGACTTTGTGTTGGGATTACCCTTATCTCCGAGAAAGAAAGATGCAATCTGGATGATAGTGGACAGATTAACGAAATCAACTCATTTCATTTCGGTGAGAACTGATTATTCTTTAGATAAATTAGCTGAATTGTATATCGATGAAATTGTGAGATTACACGGAGTACCGTTGTCTATAGTGTCTGATAGAGATACGAGATTTACCTCGCGATTTTGGAAGAAATTGCAAGATGCTTTAGGCACGAAATTACATTTCAGTATTGCTTTTCATCACATCTGAGCAAATCATTCAGATTCTCGAAGACATGCTGAGATGTTGCATACTTGAATTTGACAATACGTAGGAAAAGCACTTATCCTTGATTGAGTTTGCATATAACAACAGTTTCTAATCTAGCATTAAAATGGCACCATATGAGGCTCTTTACGGTCGAAAATGTCGAACTCCATTGTATTGGACTAAGCTGAGTGAGAATAAGATTCACGGGGTTGATTTGATAAAAGAGACCGAACAGAAAGTAAAGATAATTCGTGACAGTTTAAAAGCAGCCTCAGACCGTCAGAAATCTTATGCAGATTTGAAACGAAAAGATATTGAGTTTGAAGTTGGTGATAAAGTGTTTTTGAAAGTGTCTCTGTGGAAGAAAATACTTCGATTTGGCCGAAAGGGCAAGCTGAGTCCGAGGTTCATCGGACCGTACGAGATTATTGAAGAAGTTGGGCCGGTTGCTTATAGATTGAGATTGCCATCTGAGTTAGAAAAGATTCATAACGTGTTTCATGTGTCAATGCTTCGACGGTACAGATCAGACCCATCTCATGTGATTGCTCCTATTGAGGTTGAAATTCAGTCAGACTTGTCATATAGTGAAGAACCGATCCGAATCTTGGCAAGAGAGATTAAAGAGTTGAGAAACAAAAGAATTTCCTTAGTGAAAGTATTATGGCACAAACACGGGCTTGAAAAGGCTACGTGGGAATCTGAAAATGTTATGAGAGAGCAATATCCACACCTATTCACTGGTAAGATTTTCGGGGACGAAAATCCCTAAGGGGGGAGAGTTGTAACATCCCGGTTTAGACCCTAGTCGGAACAGTGGTTCGAGACCACAAATTTGAGGTCGTAAAAGAATATTTTAATGATATTTTCTGTGTGAATGATATGTGATATAGTCTGTGTGAAAATTCTGTGTAATAATTTAATCTTTTATGTGTCGAATTAAGAAAAAGGACTAAATCGCGTAAAGAGTAAAGGCTGTGTGCTGATTTATAAGTACCTAAGTGTTGATGTCTTTATATTGTAGAGGCCTTGTGAGGGAAATATGCCAATATTTAGATGGTGGATAGTTAAATGACTTATAAACCCTAATATTAATGTGTCTTCTATGTTAATAAAAATGTTAGATATGTCATTCATGTATTAAAATGTTATATTATGATAAAACATAAAAGAAAAATGATCATTTTTACTCTTCTTTTGACCGAAAACAAGAGGAAGAAGAAAGGGTTTGAGACTTTGTGATTTTTGACACATATTTAGCTTAATTCAAGGTATGTTTGAGCTCGGTTTTTGATAATTTCTACGTTTTTGTAATCGTTGCTTTGTGCTTTACAAAACCCATGTTGTAATTTCATGAATTGATGATGTTTTGTGATGAGCCATTGATGAACATTTGAGCTATGTGCTAGTTGGTAGTAAAATATGAGAACTTGGTGTTGGATTAACATGTGTTGTTCTTGAAATTTTGATGAATTTAGCCAATTAGGGCTAAATTATGAAAATAGCAAATTGAAGGGTTAAAATGTGAAATAAATGAAATGTGTGGATTTGTATAGGTATATGAAGAATTCAGCTAAGCACATGTATATTGAAATTTGGTGTATTTGATGATTTTGTGAATTAGGGACTAAAGTGTCAAAATGTGAAATTATGAGGGCTATTATGCAAAATGCCCTAAATTTGTGTATGTGGACTAAATTGAATGAAATGTGATTGAATGGATTGAATTTAAATGTGTATAGACCAAGAGAGAAGAGGTTCGGATCGAGATCGAGGCAAAGATAAAGTGCTCGATTAGTCGACCGTATCGATAGTCGACGTCCGAGGTAAGTTCGGATATAATATATGTTGTTAACATATGATTTTGTATTATGAGATGAATGTGTATATATGTATGAAATTGAGATGCTATGTGCAAGTTTAAGTTAAGGGCACTAAGTGTGCAATTTTAAAATCGAAACAGGAATGAATAGCACTGTGTGTGCAATGTTATAAAAGCTTTGGTTTATTGAATTGGCACCGAGTGTGCGTTACCAAGATAAGTCGGTTGAGAGATTTGAACACTAAGTGTGCGATGACTAATATGTGTCGACCGTGTATTAAGCATGAGTGTGCGTTTAAGTTGAATGAATATCAAATGATGGTCAACAAGTATAATTGAGCATTGAATAGCTTGGAGATTGAATAACTATGTGTTTGCCGAGGTATGTATCGAACCTTTATGGTTGATGAGTTTATAGATGATGTTATGGATGAACGAATGAATATTTTAGCTATTGATAGTATGGTATATGTACAAGAAGAATGATCTATGTGATGATTAGTATATGAATTGGTTTGATTCGATGATATGGTTGTATTTTATTTCGAACTTACTAAGCTTTATAAGCTTACTGTGTGATTTGTTTCTCTACTTTGCAGTGTCAGTAAAGCTAGCTCGGATCAAGGGATCGTCGAAACTTACCGATCCACACTATCGGCAATCTATTTTGGGGTATTTTGGAAAGATGTATATAGTTAAGATATGACATGTATAGGCTAGTCATTTGAATCATGGTTGAGATTTGTAGTAGCCATGAGATGTGGCTAGATATGTGTTAGTTTTAGCATGAATGACTTGGTATATATGTGATGCATCTTTTGGCATGGTTTGTGGTTTGAGAAGTTGATTTATGAATGGTAACTTGGTGTTGATAAATTGCTAATATGAATTAGTGATATTGAGAAGAAATGATGTTTGATATTGAATGTAATATGCTTGTGATGATATGAGTTTTAGTCTTTGATATTGACATGGTTGGAATTGGTATTGAATGCATGATTTGAATGGCTATTTGGTATGTTTTTGGTTGCCATATATGCTTGATAAGTGTTGGTAAATGATGCTTATAGGTTTGAATCATTTGGTTGGCATGTTGGCCTTGTAAATAGCCTATAATGTCACAGGGTTGTGGCACACGGGCGTGCCTTGGATCGTGGGTAAATTGACAGGATGCAGCCTAAAATCACACGACCTCGACACGGGCGTGTCATCTGGCCGTGGTGTGCAAGTCAATAGCTAACATAAAAGTACACGGTCATGGCACACGGGCGTGCCTAATGACCGTGTTAGTATAGTTGTATAGACACGAAAGGACACGGCGGTGTCTAGAAGCCGTGAAGGGAATACGGTCTCCTCCCACGGACGTGTCTCCCCTGTATTTTAGAAAAGTTTCAAATTTCATAAAATTTTGTATGTGTTTCAGTTTAGTCCCGACTCGGTTTATAAGCATGCTTAGGGTCTTGATGACTCATTTAAGGGACACTATGTTTGTAAATAAATGCGAACAGTAATTATTGACTTTGTGTTGAAATTTCTGGATGTTAAAGGTTCCGTTCGATTGGTAATGCCTCTTAACCCTGTTCTAGTGACGGTCTCGGGTTAGGGGTGTTACATGTGTGAGCAGTATCATGTAGCTTAACATCCCGACCCACAGCTCGTGTGAGCATATACGGTTACAATCACAGCTTGTGTGAGTATTTTCCCAAGTATCTGATGTTATTTCATTTGGTTCAATAAGTAATAAAGGTTAAATCGAGTGAACTTAATTATATGTTATGTTATATGATTTTGATGGATGAAATGGTAAGTGTTGGTATAAATGCTTTGGAAATGAATGAATGATACATGTTGGAGATGTGGTGAATGAAATGAATATTGATATGTTCCTAATATATGTTCATGATATGGAAAGATTATATGTTTCATTGTTGAACTCACTAACTTGTGAGATTTTTTATGTGAATAGGAATTGAATGAACTCATGAGCATGTTAATGGAATTATGCATGAATTGTATAAATTGAGCCTATTTGGTAAGTTTATGTTTATGATTTATACAAGTTTACTAAGAACTAGTTACTTATGTTAGTTGTTTTCTTTTTCTGTAGATCATTTGGAATCTCGTTCAGTTGGAATCAAGTCGGAGTACACATACTATTCACCCTTCATCTCAGTAGAAGTTGTGGTCATTTTCGAGTTGGTTATAAATGACATGTACTAAGAGTTTTAAAGTCCTTTTGTTGTGATGTTGTTAAACTTTAGTTAAGACATACTTATGGTTATGTGTATATTTTGTTTTGGATTGTAAATGTCGATATATGTATGCCTTTGGCTATTCGGTTGGTGCCTCTTGAAAGTGGGTGAAATATGATTATTTGTTTGTGAATGGAATGGATGAACTTTGTGCATTTGGCATGTGTACAAGGTAAGGAGTTCTGATCTTTTGAATGTGAATTAGTTTGGTGTATGAAATGTGGTGTCAATGAGGGTACATTGGTTAGACACTCAGGTTGAATGTTTTGATATGTTTTAAACTTGTTTGAATGTGTTTTGAAGGCATGTTAATGGTTGATTTTGGTTTGGCTTGGCACCTAATGAATTTGTATTGTTTTTCCTTGTTTTGAAAGCTATTTTAGGTGCACATGGTCTGGGACACGTGTTGCCAGATAGCTGTGTGCCACACACAACCATACCACACGACCGTGTGGCCTATTTAATTTTGGTGCATGTTTGTCCCACACGGTCTCAAGTTGTTACACGGCCTAAAAGCACGACCATGTGATCCTATTTTTGAACTGTACATGGTTTGACCACACTACCATGTCCCTGAGCCATACGGCCTGGGCTATGTCATATGACCATGTGACCCTTGTTTTCAGTTTTTCTTACCTTTTTCTATTTTGTTTCAAATAAGTCCCTATTTGTTCCCGAATTGATTTTTAGGTTTCATAAGCTAGATAAAAGGTTCTTAATCGTATATAGGCTATGAATGATTATTGATTTTTAATATTTGGTATTTAATTTAATAATTGAATGGTTTTATGCTGTCATTTGATTCAATATGTGGCGTAATACTCCGTAAGCCTAATCCGACAACGGAGACGGATTAGGGGCATTACATCGATGCTTCTTGATCAGAGGGAAATGATGATCTCTGACCAAAGGGAGCATTGAGATTGAAAGAGTTGGAAACACCTACTTGGCCCGAGTTGCCCATATTTTCTAGTCGATCAGCAAACCAACCAGCAAAAATGTCTATCTCACTGGGTTGATTGCCAATGCCAAAACCTCCTACCTAGCCCGATGGGAAACCGCTGGGGAAATTCTCGTTGGGGTGAGTCATCTTAGTTTTTTGGTTTTTTATGGTCAAAAATCTATCCACTCTCACTGCACCAAATTGTTGAGTGTTTTAGCATGTATATCTTTCAAAAGGGTTAGATTCTCTATTCATATGATATGATTACTGTTCATGGATTGGGCATAGTAGGTAAGTCCCCATGCATGTCAACATGTACCCTGTTTTAGGGTTAACACGTTTTCTAGATGTGGGTTCGCCTACATGGTTGTGCAAACCCACATCATGCGATCTCATATAAAAATGTGAACACCTCACGTGCGAACTCAAAGTGCAAACTATGTAGAATATGGGTCTGGTCAGGACCTAATCGGTAACCGAGTAATGGATCGGTAATAATGAGTAACATAATATATATTATAGTAAAGTATTCTTGCTAATATGAAAAATTAAGCTTATTTGACATAATCCTTAGATTATCACATTGAGGCACTCAAAATTTGTAAAAGTTTTTGTCATAATATTTGCAAGTAATATTGATTTTTTTTGTGCACACGAGTTACAAAATATATATTATTGCTATTGATTTAAAGCAGTTTTTTTTTTTTAATTTTTCTTAGCCAAAATTGAAACATCTTTGTCAATAATTACACTAATTTAGTGTTAAAAAAATTATAAAATACACTAATTTAGTGTTTAAAAAATCTAGATAGGAAAAGTATATTCAAAGCTTTATCAATTTGTTTTCCAAAAGGTAGATTTGTCTTTTTGTAAATGGAAAAACTGACAAAAGAATCAAAACTTCAAAAGAGCCAAAATCGTCAACATGCAGAAATGAGATGCTTATCTTAGATTAAGAGGCCATTCGAGGATTCCAAGACTTCATCCAATCAAACAGGATGGTAGAAAGCAACCAATAATCTCGAAAAGGTTATTATTTTGGTTTCAAGATGGTCGGACTGTGGGTTTGATTGTTTAATTTAGGGTAAAAGGGAAAGAAAAAGAAATTATTTGGTAAGTTTAGTAATAATTTCAAAAGTTGTAAATGGGGAAAGTTTGCTGCCCATCTATATACGCCCAAAAATGGTCTTAGACAAAAAAAATAAGGTCTATTTTTTAAATGGGTCGGGTCTTGGGTAAGTTTTTTTTTTTTTTTATCTAGGTCCAAATTTGCAAACAAAGCTGCTGTTATTTATTTATTTATTGTTTTGCCATTTTTTTCATTATTTTGACATCATTTCGCAATTATATTGGTGTTATTTTGTTATTATTGTTTAAATATTATATAACTCTTATTTTATTATTAATTTTGCTACCATTTTAGATGTATTTGCTTGTTAAGTTGCACTTATCTTAGTGTTATTTAAGTATTTTTTTCCATTTGTCGGGAAACATTTATTTTAATGTTTTTAGTTTATTTGATATATTACATTTTCTAAAATTTGTTTTTATATAAAAAAATATAAAAAATTACTATGGGTGGGCCAGGCTCGGGTATTAGCATTTTATCTGGGCCGAGCTTAGGAAAAATTTTAGGCCCATTTTTCGGTCTGGGTTCGAGCCCGGCCCATGGACAACTCTAAACCCAACATAGGTGTTAATGTGTTTATACTTGTTCAAGCTCGATTTGGTTCAAAATATGAGCTTAAAATTTTGTCCAAATTTGCAAAAGATTAACTCAAGCCCATTTTAGGCTTGTCCATATTATTTTTTAACATTTTTTAAAAATATTTATATTATTTTAAATTTAATATTTAATAATTTTATATATTTTTCTATTTATTGAAAATTTTTATATAGCCATCTTTAATATTGTATTAATATTTACATTAAAGTAGTATTATATATTTAGTATAGGTTTTATTTTTTAATGTATTATAAATTACATAATGTATAAAAATAACATAATATAAATTATTATAAACTTAAAAACGGGTGAAGCCAAGCTAGGCTTGGACCTTAAATGTTCAAGATCGAGCTTGACTTATGAACAGATCTAATCACATGTAGTTAGGTAAAATATTTTAGGGTTTCTGGGTTAATTTTTTATTAAGTCCCTCATCGTTCATATTTTTTCAATAGAGTTCCTCTTTTTGTTCAATTTAGGCCATGCGCATGTTATTCTAATTCTAATTCAATTTGAACCTTATGATTATTTAATTTGTGTTATCTTATTTATTTTTAATTATTATTCTATTTACGTTTTTGTAAGTGTTCATAAATATATTTTACGAATATATATATATATTTTGCGTTGGGAATTAGATATAATATTTATGTTTGTTTGTGTAAGTGTTCCTAAACAGTTTTTTTATTTTAAGAATAAATGCTGAAAAGAATATTGTTACTCATTTTAATCATACCTTGCAAATTGATGGGTTTATTTTTCTTAAACATAAAATAATTTTTATGTTTTGAAACCATAGTCTAAACTATATTTAATGTTGATTAACTTTTTGAATTTCTTTGTTACATTATATGTACTTTATCAAAAACAAATAAACTTTAATATATAATAATCTAACATAGTTTTATTAATAAAGATAATCAATAATATATTATGTGTAAATCTTAATACATAATGATTTAATATATTTTGTCGTAACCATTTTTTTGATAAAACAGTAGACGACGCGGTCAACTCGAGGTTTAAAAAACGAAAAGGAAGGGAGTCGCCACCGATCTTTATTTGGGTGAGATCGGATCACCTTTGTTTTAATAAACATTTCGATTTACTAAAACGATATATTTGGTCTACGAATGTTGAAAAAATGGGCTCGGGAGTCGGTTACGTGCGAGGAAGGATTAGCACCCTCGTCACGCCCGAAATCGGTACCAAACTGATTGATCGATGTCCTAATGTTGAAAACTTTGAAATGGTTTGAAAATAGATACCTTTTATTTCCAAAACTTGAAGGAATTGGAAGGGACGTTTAAGGCTCTCTTATTTTCGTAGAGATAAAGCATCATGTCCAGTAAGTTAGGGCGCAATACTTTAGACTTCCGAAACTAAGCTCGCCTTTTTAAAACTTAGTTTTACATTTGAAGAGGATCTTCCGTCATTTGTCGAACAAGAAACCAGAACCCAGTAAGTTAGGGCTCGTTCTCTCGAAAATCCAAATTAGGAATATTGCCTCTATTTTAGAAAAAAAAAAAAACTTATCCCGAAATATCTAGATGCTGAGTCCAGTAAGTTAGGGCACAACATTTCAAATATCCGAGATTAAGTATTTTATTTAAAATTAAAATTGCGATTTCAAAAGGGGTATCCTGTTGTTTAGCTTTAAACGAGAAGAAACGGAACCCAGTAAGTTAGGGCTCGATTCTCTCGAATTGCTAATACGGGATATTGGTTGTTATATGAATTGAGGTGTCGAGAAAAATTAGCACGAAAATGTGAAAACACAATGTTATACGCGAAAAGAATAATAAAAGGACACATATGCATATATACGTATAAATAAGAAGGATATATAATGTATTGAAGTCATTACGTATAGTAACAGTAGTAGAAATAGCGATGAAATAACAATAATGAAAAATAACCATAATAATAATAATAAAGGAAGTAAAATAATAGTAATAATTTTTAGAGAAAAGAAAAATAAAATAAAATAATAGTAAAACATTTATATAAAAGAATACGTCAATATTGAAAATAAATATAATAATGTTCTAATAATAATGACAGAAAAATAATAATAATAATAGTAAAAATAGTAATAAAGATAAGGAAATAAAAAAAAAAACAATAGTCATAGTACCAATAAATAACAATAATGTTAATTAATAATAAACAAAAAATAATGATAATAGCAAAAAAAATGTAAAAAACTATTAATGAAAATAAATAACATTAAAGGGAAATAAACAATTTAAAAGATATAATATTAAATATTAATTAAAAAGGAGAATAAGTAGGAAACTCAATAAACGAATAATTAAATGAAAATAATTAATGGACTTTATTGAAAGCAGAATAAAACTCGGGGCTAGAGTTGCAATAAATAAAAAAGGCGAATAAGGACCACAGCGCCACGTGCATAAACTCGTGAGGACCAAGCGCGAAATTATTCCAAGCCTCTGAGCGCAGAGTTTAAGCTCAGACTAAATCGGAATGGCGCGCAAATTCAGGGCCAAAATTAAAAGAAAATAGAATAGGATTAACTTAAAGGTAGTGCAAATGGGAGGGACTGGCCGCGCAAATTTCCCATTTAAGGTGAAAAGGCACAAATCCAACTTACAAATCGTCAATGCGCTGGCCCCACCCTCTTTAATTACACCATTAAAAAAACCTTTATTACTCATTTCATTTTTTTTATTTTAAGAAAGGCTTATAAGTCCTTTTTTTTTAAAACAAAAACAGAGACCCCCCATCTTCCTTCTTTTCCTCTCATCTGCTCCTTCTTTTTAGCTCGACGATCGGGCTTCCTCGACGACGGAGGGAAAGCACTCCGACGAGGACCTTGGGGACTTCGGTGAGTTTGCTTTTCTTCCTTTTTCTTTGTTATTGTTTCGTTTTTAAGAGTTTGAAAACAATAAAAATAAATAGAAAGCAATTTGAAATAGAAAGTAAAAAAATGAGAATCCACCTTTTCATTTTCGATCTTGCTTTGTAATTTCTTAGTGTTCATTTTTTCTTTCTTGAATTGAAAAATCCCCATTCTTTTTCTCGATCTTCTCTGTTTTTCTCTCAAAAAAATCCCCTTTTACATTTGTTTGGATCGGCTTTTATAGCCGACCTTTCCCTATTTGCTTAATCATACGTCTTTTTCTTTTAATGCTTGCAGTACTTGGCGCAAGTGGTGGCGGTGGAGACCCGATGGCGTGGGCGATGGACAAGTGGCGACAGACAAGTGGCGTTAGCGTGATAGTCGAGAAGGCATACTTGGGGTTAGGGTTTTTCTGTTTTTGTTTTGTTTTTGATTGATTTGATTGGTTAGTTAAATTTGGTTGTAATTGGGTCAAATGTGTGTTATTGGGCTGGGCAAAATTGGGGTATGACAGCTGCCCCTCTTTGCTCATTGTTGTGTAACAGGAATAGAGCAAAGACTTTCAAGAAAGACCAATTTGGCCCGGTCTCGCCGAGTCTTGACTTCTTTGGTAGCCTCGTTCTAGTCCACTGCATCATGTTGCTTCGATCCATTCCACCGCTGCAACTTCAGAGGTATAGGATTCTTTGTTTTAATTTGCTAACTTTAATTGGCTCCTGCAACATCAGGAATCGCCAGATCTGCTTTCTTCAATCTGATCCCTACAAACTTAGGGACCACGGGGTGATGCTTAAGCGACCGCTTCTCGCAACTTCAGGAATGTCAGATCTACTTCTTCTAACTGATCCCTACAAACTCAGGGATCACTAGACTGATGCCTTCGATCTGCTTCCTGCAACTTCAGGAAGGTCAAATCTACTTTCTTCAATCTGATCTCTGCAAACTCAGGGACCACCAGATTGATGTCTTCGATCTGCTTCCTGCAACTTCAAGAATGTCAAATCTGCTATCTTCAATCTGATCTCTGCAAACTCAAGGACCACCAGATTGATGTCTTCGATCTGCTTCTTGCAACTTCAGGAAGGTCAAATCTGCTTTCTTCAATCTGATCTCTGCAAACTCAGGGACCACCAGATTGATGTCTTCGATCTGCTTCCTGCAACTTCGGAAGGTCAAATCCGCTATCTTCGACCGCTCCACTACATACTCGGGAGGCGAAACACGCTCAACCGCTACTGTCCCTCTTGAGGACGAATCATAGAATGAGTACATGCTTATGCCTAATGATTAGGATGCCATGAGCATGATGAGTTAGAATTTTATGAGTGTAATTTCCTATTTGAGGTGTTATCATCTTATCTGCCAAGGTTTCGTGTTCGTTTCCCTTGCAGTAACTGTTTTCGTATGAATGACTTGCCCTTGTGGGAATTTCAAGGCCCATTTTAGGCTTCAGGACGCAGGCCTATATTGACTTCTAGCTGTCTTTCCCGAGATTCTCATCTCCTTCTCGAAGGATACCCGGCTTTGTTTGTTTTAGATTCGTTCCTTAGCGATTTTGGGTTTTCGAATCTTTCCTTGTCGAAAATTGACCTGTCGTACCACTTTCTGGATGACTAGGTAATTAGTGAATTGGGCGTGGAACTTGGAGAAATGGTCCCCCTTGGGACCCTTCTTTCCTCAATGTCTTTAATCTGGGTATGTGGAAATTCTAAACAATTGTCCTGTTTCGATTTCTTGTTTTATCTAGAGATTTCTAAAGTAATATGTAGAACTTTCTTTTTGTGAAATTATGCAACATGTTTATGAATGATGGGTAACAATGGATTGACTTCAAAAAGAGTTAAAATGAATTATCAACAATATGAGGAGATGACTGGGAACACATCATTTTTGCGAAAAAGAATCCAACAATAGTGAAAATAAGTAAGACATAAGTCAAATGCCCTAGACACCGCCGATTGGGCTTTTATACAAGTTTCATTAAGGATGCTTTGAGTTTTTACATGTGTTTAGAAGACTCAAAGTACTTTGTTGATGCCCCAATATGTAACGTGCTTCCTCTTCTATTAATTCTGGCGCTGCAAGATCGCCACGTGTCCAATCAAAATTTGAGCCGCCCTTTTCGGGTTTTCAACTCAAAAGCCCTTTGGTCTCAAGGCGCCCTTTTACGGGTTTTCGCCTTGGCCTGTCCGTTTTTTTTTTAAGTCTCAAAGCGCCCTTTGCGGGTTTTCGCCATGGCCTCTTCTGTTTCAAGCAAAGTACTTTTTAACCGAATCCGAGTTCACGGGATTGGGCAAGCATTTCCCGTCCATCTCGGTCGAATCGATTGCACCCCGAGAAAGCTTTCTTTACCATATACGGCCCTTCCCAGTTCGACATCCATTTTCCTCTGTGATCCTTTTGTATGGGAAGGATCTTTTTCAGCATGAGGTCCCCTTCATGGAATTCTCTTGGCCGAACTTTTTTGTCATAGGTCGCATCATCCGTTTTTGGTACATCTGACCGTGGCGAATGGCCCTCAATCTCTTTTCTTCAATTAAATTCAACTGATCATATCGAACCTGGATCCATTCGGCTTCATCCAGTTTCACTTACGGCAAAGACTCGAAGAGAAGGTATTTCCACTTCAATAGGTAGAACCGCTTCCATCCCGTAGACCAATGAGAAGGGTGTTGCCCCAGTAGAGGTTCTGACGGATGTTCGATAAGCATAGAGTGCAAACGGCAACTTCTCATGCCAGTCTCTATAAGTCTCAGTCATCTTTCCCACTATCTTTTTGATGTTTTTGTTGGCTGCTTCCACTGCCCTATTCATCTTTGGATGATACGGTGACGAATTGTGGTGTTTAATGTTGAATTGGCTACAAACCCCTGCTATCATGCTATTATTTAAGTTCAGTGCATTGTCTGATATGATTCTCTCAGGCATTCCATATCGACAAATGATTTTCTTTTTCAAAAATCGACTAACCGCTGATTTAGTGACGTTAGCATATAAAGCCGCTTCTACCCATTTTGTGAAGTAGTCAATGACTACAAAGATGAACTGATGTCCATTCGAAGCCTTCAGAGATATTGGCCCAATGACATCCATGCCCCACATGGAAAATGGCCATGGAGAAGTCATGACGTGTAAAGGTGACGGGGGCACATGAATCTTGTCTCCATAAATCTGGCATTTATGACATTTCTTGGCATAGTTGATACAGTCTCCCTCCATGGTGGACCAATAATATCCAAACCTCATTATTTGTCTGGCCATTGTGAAACCATTAGCGTGAGTTCCACAGACACCTTCATGGACTTCTTCCAAGATTAACTTAGCTTCGGCGGCGTCCACACATCTTAGCAGCACTTGATATTTCCTTTTCTTGTATAAGACTTCTCCATCCAAGACGTAATCACAGGCTAGTCTCCTTAGCATCTTTTTATCATTCTCGGTCGCCTGATCTGGGTACTCACGATTTTTCACATACCGCAATATATCGTGGTACCATGATGGGCCAGTTTTCCCTTCTTCCTCGACATTGTAGCAATGAGCTGGGTCTTGATGAATGCTCATTTGTATTGGCTTCATATCTTTATTTTTGTTTACTCGAACCATGGAAGCCAAGGTGGCCAGAGCATCAGCCATCTGATTCTTGTCCCTAGGCAGGTAATTGAAAGTGATGTCATCGAACTCTCTGATCAATTCTTGGGCCAATATTTTGTAGATAACCAGCTTTGGATCTCTGGTTTCCCATTCTCCTTTGAGTTGATAGATTACCAGAGCAGAATCTCCATAAACTTCTAATTCCCTGATCTTGTATTCGATAGCGATGCGGAGACCCATGATGCAAGCTTCATATTCAGCCATATTATTAGTGCAATCGAAATCTAGTTTACAAGTGAATGGATAATGGTCTCCTTTTGGGGACATCAGGACTGCCCCAATCTCATTGCCCATGGCATTTAATGCCCCGTCGAAATTTAGTTTCCAAGGATGGTCTTCGGAGGCGCCTTCTTCAGTGTCTACCACGTACATCAAATCTTCATTAGGGAAATCAAAATCTAAGGGCTCATAGTCTTCAAGGGCTCTACTGGCTAGAAAGTCCGCTATCGCACCCCCTTTCACTGTCTTTTGGTTTACATAAACGATGTCAAATTCAAATAGTAGAATCTGCCACCTGGCCATTCTTCCATTCAAGGCGGTAGATTCCATCATATATTTAAGGGGATCTAGCTTCGAGATGAGCCATCTCGTGTGATATAGCATGTATTGCCTCAATCTTTGAGTCGTCCAGATCAAGGCACAACATAATTTCTCGATTGGCGGGTACCTCGTTTCACATTCGGTGAATTTTTTACTAAGGTAGTATATTACTTTTTCTTTCTTCCCCGACTCGTCATGCTGACCTAGTACACATCCCATCGAATTATCCAGTACTGTTAGATAAAGGATCAGTGGCTTGTCTGGTTGAGGCGGCGTTAGTACCAGGGCCTGGGACAGGTATTGTTTTACCTTTTGAAGGTCTTACGGCATTCTTCATCTCACGTGCACAGGTTGTGTTTCTTGAGGAGGCGGAATATGGGGTCACATCTCTCGGTCGAGTTGTGAAATGAGGCAGGCGATGTAATTCAACCTTTCTAAGAAGCCTCTAACTTCTTTTTGGGTACGTGGTGGAGGTAATTCTTGTATGGCTTTGACTTTATCAGGTCAACCTCAATCCCTTTTTCGCGACTATGAACCCGAGTAGCTTCCCGCACCGAGCTCAAGGTACACTTTTGAGTTAAGCTTCAATGGAATTTTCTCGGCCTCAAGAACAATTTTCTCAAGACACGCACATGCTCTTCTTGATTCGGGACTTGGCGATCATATCGTCGACGTAAACCTCAATTTCCTTGTGCATCATGTTATGGAATAAGGTTACCATGGCTCTCTGATATGTTGCCCCCGCATTTTTTAGCCCAAATGGCATCACCTTGTAGCAAAATGTTCCCCACATAGTTATAAACGTTGTCTTGTCCATATCCTCAGGATGCATCTTTATTTGGTTGTACCCCGAGAAACCATCCATGAAGGAGAACAATGAATAGCCTGCTGTATTGTCTACCAAAGTGTCGATGTGAGGTAACGGGAAATTGTCCTTTGGGCTGGCCTTGTTCAGGTCTCTGTAATCCACGCACATCCGTACCTTCCCGTCTTTTTTGGGGACAGGGACAATGTTAGCCACCCAATCCGAGTACTTGACCACTTGCAAGAACCCAGCGTTAAATTGCTTTTCGACTTCTTCTTTTATTTTTAACAAAATGTATGGTCGCATTCTTCGGAGCTTCTGTTGGATTGGCTTGCACTCTTCTCTTATGGGCAATTGGTGTACTGCGATATCAGTACTTAGTCTAGGCATATCTTGGTACGACCATGCGAACACATCCTTGAATTCATGGAGTAATTCGATGAGGTTTCGCCTGGTTTCTGCAGTAATATGGGCTCCAATCTTCACTTCTTGCCCCTCTCCTAGGTTCACTATTTCTACCGACTCTTTATGGGGTAGAATTTGTTTTTCTTCTTGCTCTACCATTCTCAACAAATCTGGGGGCAAGTCGCATTCTGTGTCATTTTCAAAATCCTGAGATTTTTCTGAACACATGTCTTACTCAAAGCAGACTTCTGAATCTGTAGTATCGTTACTCACATCGTTGATGTCTAGAGACCTGTAATGGGTATCAAAGGGTGTACAAAGAACAAATGAATTTGAGGACAACTATTCACATGATATGAATGAGAACAAAGAGTAAGTGATAAAAATGTAAAATGAAAGAATATTTAGTAGAATTGAAGATGTATTTCATTAAAACAAAATGTCCGAACATGAGCCTATTTCACAAAAGAAATCTCATTGTTTCTAGGTTTAAAAACAACAAGAGTGTTCTGAGTATTACTCTGTATCATCTCTAAAAACTACAAGAAACTCCTCTGCAGTCCAATTGTCTAGAGTGCTTCCAGGTTCATATGGGCGAATGCCCGACAGATTTCCTCGATTAGTCACCTCATCGTGTATAGCATTGATGTGAGGATATTCATCTCCAGGAGATCCTTTTTCCAGGTAAATTATTCCTCCTGATATGAAGGTATGAGATATGTGGGGGAACGTCATCGGTTCCCACTTAACATCCTCTCCGTTCAGTCGGGCCCTTCTCTTTTCTTGTTTCTTTTCCACTTCTTTCTTCATTTGTTGAGCATCTGGTTTGAAACCTAAACCAAAGCGGTCTCTTTTCTCCTTCAAAGATCGGGTGCGGACTTTCCCTTGGAGATATTTGCCCAATCCTCTTCCAGGTAGCGCTCCTTTTCCCATCGTCATTTGTAATCCCATCCTGGTGGTCTTGGATAGCTTGGGCACCGGAACTTCACTTCCCTTCGCGATGAATGTCGCGTTTACGAACTCTAAGGATCGGAAAGAACATTCGATGGCCTCCTCATTCGTTTCTAAATACGGCGCTTCGCTGGTAACGGTTGCTATGACGTCCTCTTTCGTGTTTATAGTTATCAACCGATTTTTTGTTACCAGTTTCAATTTCTGGTGCAACGATGAGGGTACGGCCCCCACTGAGTGAATCCATGGCCTCCTCAACAGGCAGTTGTACGAGGGTTTGATGTCCATGACCAGGAAGTCTACCTCATAAGTGTTGGGCCCTATCAATAAAGGTACGTCTATTCTCCCCATCACCCTTCTTTCAGTGCCATCAAACGCTCTCACTATGTTCTAGCATGCTTTCATGTGAGAACTGTCTATTGGCAACCTCTTGAGTGTAGCTAGTGGTAAGACATTCAGTGCTGACCCATTATCTATTAGCATACTTAGCAGAGTGTATCCCTTACAACGGGTAGTTATGTGCAAGGCCTTCATTGATCCCATGCCTCCGGGTGGGATTTCATCATCGCTGAAGTAGATGAAATTGTCGGCACTTATGTTACTAACCAGACGATCTAACTTGTTGACGGATATATCCTCAGTAACATAGGTCTCATTTAATACTTTCATCAATGCTTCGAGGTGTACCTCTGAGCTTAGAAGTAAGGCTAACACGGAGATACGGGCTGGTTGTCTGTGCAGTTGTTCCACCATGCTATATTCGCTGTGTTTCAAGAATTTTAAAAATTCTTTGACCTCTTCCTCTTTTATGGGTTCGTTGATAGGGGCTTTGGGTTCCTTTTTTCGGCCAATCGGCACAGTCTTCGGTTTCATTAGCTCTTCTCCTCTGTTTCCAGGATCATAACGTTTCCCACTACGCGTATAGAACCCTTCATTCTCACCCTCCTCAGGACTGCTAGTGGAGCTTTCCGCCCCTGGCATCGTCATATTACAATTATAGTTCTAAGGTACCGTTTTACTATCTTTGTAGGGAAAAGAAGTAGGTTTCTGAATTATAATTTTCGGCCTTCCCTGTACCCCGCCTTCCATGTTTCGCGAAATGATAATTCTCGGGTAATTAACTCCAGGCTTTCTCAATTCTTCCTCAGTCGCGCATACATCCTCCTCCTCTACTCCTTCTTCATAAAACTCCAATTTTTTGTTATCCATAAGGCCTTGCACCAAAATTCTAAACTCAGCGCATTCTTGAATCTTGTGCTCCTTTGTCTTATAGAGTTCGCAGTAGTTCTTTATATGCCTCCCGTTCTCCGCAAGATCTGAATCTATCAATCCTCTTTTTGCTATTTCCTTCCAGACTATTCGCAATGGGGTTTTCACTTCTATGACATCCTTCTTGATCTTCCTCACCCCTTCCTCACCAATCGCGTTTACCCCTCTATCTTCATGATTGGGCAGTGGGTTCCCCTTTTTCACCATGTCGTCGAGTGTTATAACCTCCATCTTTATTAACCTCTCGACTACCTTTTTAAAGGCGAGGCAATTCTCAATCGAATGCCCCTCTATCCTTGCATGGTAATCGCAGTGAGCGTTAGAGTCGTACCACTTAGGGTATGGGGGCTGCAGTGGTTGCAAATAGAACGGAGACACGATGTGCTCGTTGAATAAAATCTGGTATAGCTCCTTGTATGTTATTGGAATTGGCGTAAATTGAATCTTTCAAAGATTATTGATGCGGTTCCCGATTCTGTTTTTTGGTCCTTGTTGTCCAAAGAAGATCGCTTTCGGCAGATTAACCGTGATCACCTTCAAGTACCCCCTATTGTACGTACTCACGTTATTTACTTCACCATCCTTCTTCTTAAGAGCGGCCCTCCTAGTGCTTTCTCCTGTCTCGATCTTGCCGCCTCTTATAGCATGCTCAATCATCTCCCCTGCCATCACTATGTCGGCAAAGCTCTTAGTCGTACTCCCTATCATATGGGTTATGAAAGGAGCTTTCAGGGTGTTAATGAAGAGCATAGTAGTCTCTTTTTCTAATAGGGGTGGTTGGACCTGCATGGCGACCTCTCTCCACCTCTGCGCGTACTGTCTGAAACTTTCGTTTTGTCTTTTTTCCATGCTTTGCAAAGTAATTCTATCCGGTGCCATGTCCGTACGTGGCTGTAATGCTTCAGAAACGCTTGAGCCAAATCTCTCCAGGAGCTAATGTTGGCCCGACTAAGCTGGTTATACCATCTAGCTGCTGCGCCCACCAAACTTTCTTGGAAGCAGTGGATTAAGAGTTGATCAGTGCTCACGTAGCCGGCCATTCGCCTACAGAACATGGTGATGTGGGCCTCCGGGCAGCTAGTCCCACTATATTTTTCAAATTCGGGCATTTTGAACTTATGGGGCAGTACCAAATCGGGAACTAGACTTAAATCTTTTGCGTCGATCCCGTGATGATGATCGATGTTTTCCAGCGATTTGAACTTTTCCTCTAGCCATTTGCAACGATCCTCTAGTTGCCTTGAGGATTCTGTTCTCGACCCCATTCTCTCTACTGCATCCAGATCGGGCACGACAGGATTGGCCAGGCTATCGCCAGGTTGGGATCCTGAGCCTACGTGATAGCTCGTGGGAGGTCTAGTGTCATTCTGCCCTTGCTGGGGTCTGATTGTAACCGGTGGCCTTTGGAGGTGTTCTCGGCCGTGTTCTCACACGCGTGCGGGTATAGGCAGGGAACGCCATCTATCTATCTTCTTCGGCCGTGGCATGGGACTTTTCCCTTTATCCATTGCCCCGTTCATTATTTGGGCCATTTGGGCCATCATATTCCTCTGGGCCTCCAATATTTGGTCCCTCATTTCCTGCTGAAGTTTTAACATTTGTTCTTGTATTTGTTCCTACATTTCTTTCTAGAATTGCTCGAATCTTTGATCCATTTTTCTGGTTTTAGCGCGTGTTCCGTAGTGATGTTCCGCTTCCAGATTTTCTCTTTTCACTTGTTTATCCCCCTCTCTCGCTCTCTGATAATTCTAACTAATTAAGCTCTTTTTATAGACTTAAATACATGTAATATGATGGAATGCAAATGCATGAATACAAGAAGAAGATATCGATTCTGATCAACTTCATTTTAGTGGACTTTATTAGAAGGCAGAGCCCTTTACATAAAACAGATTACAAGTATGCTTTCGCCCTTAAGCCCAGAGTTTTGATTTTTCTAAGTAAAGAGGTCAGCTCTTGGCTACGATCTGCCTGTAGCTCGTATTTCATGCTTAGGATCTCAGCTTGAGATGCTAGGCCCTGCAGGTGATCAGCCACTTCCCGAATCTGAAATATCGCTTCGCTCATGAGGTAGTCTCGATCTCTAACTTGATTACGGGAACGGTGAAGCTCCTCTTCCCAATGTCCTTCTCTTGCTTCCAAAAGCTCAATTCGGAGCTCGCAACTATGTAATGCTAACTCTAACTCTTCAATCTTGCCTTTCATTTCTCGATTTTGTTTAGGCTTAATTTCAATTCGCTTTCTGAGTTTCGACTTCGGTAGAGATGCAGGGACCGCCCGAGCTCAGCCACCCTAGCTTTTAGTCCTTTCTTCTCTTTTTGGCTTTCTTCCATGTCTTTTCTTAGAACCTCGTTTTGTGTTTGCATTTCTTGGAACTTTTTCTCCCAACTGCTAGCTTTGGCTCTTTCCTCTCGGATCTCGTCGCCATTGCTCGGGTTTTTCCTAATCCAGCGTTTTTATTGTCAAACGCATCTTCTTATACTCCATCTTGAGATCATCTCTATCTTCCTCTATTTTTCCTTTCTCTTTTCTTAGCTTCTCAGCTTCCGACTTTTGTCCATCTACGTCTAACTTGAGGAGCATCTTCTCTTCTTCCAGCCTCTCTATCTTTCTTTCGAGTTCCGGACTCATCCTTTCAAAATCTCGTTTCACGATCTCCAGTTCTGATGGGACCACTCGCAAATATTCCTCTCTTGGTCGGGCGCCTTCTGGATTTAGCTCGGGGATGTTATCATTGATCCTCCTAGTTCTCCATTCTCTGTACTCCGGGGTCGTCATCGGGCCTGCAGATAGTCTTTTCATTCTATGAATCTGATTCCAGGCATTAGAGATCTCCTTAATCCTTTTCTTATAGCTTTTCCCTTCGTATGAGAACTTCGTGACCGAGCCGGCCCGTAAGTCGTTGCAGATTTAACTGTCTTGAACTATACTGTCTTAGGACCAGCAAAGGGGCATATGTAGTGGCACCCCAAATTCCCAGTAAAGGAACCCAGTCGAAGCTTCCACAACTATAAAGGATCTTGTCAGAAATCATCCAAGGAGCCTTCCACTTGATGTCGTCTTCTTGAAGGTTTTGAAGGAGTGCTATCCAGTTTTCTTCGGACACGTCCTCTTTCCTAGGCGTAGCTACTATCTCGTCTAATGGGGAGTAATTCTCCGATAAAAACCGACAAGATGGTTTCTCTACTTTTCAGAAGTGACTATGGAACCAGGCCAATAGCAACTGCGCGCATCCAATAAACCTGCCCTCACCCACTCTCCGACATGCAGTCAAGGATCTAAACGTTTCGGCTAAGATGGCAGGAACAGGCGTGACCCCTTTATCTAATCGGCCGAATAGATCAATAACTGCTTCATCAATATGTCTTAGAGCTTTCGGAAAGATCACCAAACCGTAAATACACAAGGCTAAGACGTCAATCTTTTTCGTTGCATCGGGATGCGTTAGGATCAGGTCCCTCAAACATGTCCAATGTATGCATTTACCCTCGCCCTTTTTCTGTATTCTAGCTAAGACCCATTGTTCACTCGTTCCCGTGATACTCATCAACTTCTTTGTAAAAGTCGGGCTATTAACTGCTTTGGAATAAGCTTTATCAACTTGAATTCTCGGACAACGTAGCAAGGTCGTGTACTCCTCTATCGTGGGGACCAAATCTACTTTCCCGAAAGAGAAAGCAATTTATAAGCGGCATTCAGGCGAGTCATTGCTCGAAATAGATGCTTATCTATTTTGACATTAAGCGGTATGGTAGATCGCCGTGAGGTACTATAGAACAAGCGCTTTGTCTCGTCATCCCACTGGGTCTATATTTCCTTCAACTCTCGGAGTTCATTACGTGTGACATCGATGTTGGTGAAATCACGTAGTTCGACACATATCCCTCACTAAGCTATCCCTTTTTCTAATTGGCTTTGCTCGACTATATGTGCGGACGACGCATTGCATTGTCTTCACTTTATCAAGGAATTCGCTTTCCATAACTTGACTTTCTAACTCAGAACCGACCGTGAATCGATGCCTCTTAAAATATGAAATGATATGCATAAAAGAATAACACAAAAAGTTAGCACAATGGAAAATAAAGCAAGTGAAATAAACAAACACCTATCTGGGTAACTACTAAGGTCTGGCATAGTTCAGCCCGGGGTGGGTTCTTAGGCTCTTTACGTGTGGTTGAGCTCTAAAGTTCAAGGTACCCGAACCAGTAAATTCCTCGATCCTCACCCATTATAGACTCATACGGATCGAGTTCGGTTCAGGGGAATACATTTCCCTATGGCCATGCGGAAGTGAAAACTTCACGAAGACATAGGTACGGATGTATCCCGAAAGCAGTCCACTAGCCCATGCGGAGGTGAAAACCTCACGAAAGCATAGCTTCTCGCTTCCACTTAAAGGTGTGACCATAATGGTCATGCAATGCAATGCCAAAGTATTCAAGAGATCCAATATAACGTTGAAGGTGCATTTAAAGGAACATGAATTCCGAAACCATTTTCTAATTTTAATCAAAAGGACAAGGATCGATCAATCTATGGCTTGACTCTCAACGAATAGATTCCCCAGTGGAGTCGCCAAGCTGTCGTAACCATTTTTTTGATAAAACAGTAGATGACGCGGTCAACTCGAGGTTTAAAAAACGAAAAGGAAGGGAGTCGCTACCGATCTTTATTTGGGTGAGATCGGATCACCTTCGTTTTAATAAACATTTCGATTTACTAAAACGATATATTTGGTCTACGAATGTTGAAAAAATGGGCTCGGGAGTCGGTTACGTGCGAGGAAGGATTAGCACCCTCGTCACGCCCGAAATCGGTACCAAACTGATTGATCGATGTCCTAATGTTGAAAACTTTGAAATGGTTTGAAAATAGATACCTTTTATTTCCAAAACTTGAAGGAATTGGAAGGGACGTTTAAGGCTCTCTTATTTTCGTAGAGATAAAGCATCATGTCCAGTAAGTTAGGGCGCAATACTTTAGACTCCCGAAACTAAGCTCGCCTTTTTAAAACTTAGTTTTACTGTAACACCTCTTACCCAGGTCTGTCGCCGGAACAGGATACGAGGCATTACCGGACATGATCCAAGCTATTGTACAAAATTCAAAATGTAAAATCCATATAAAGTTAAAACTTTTCCCATACATAGTCGTCAATACCCATAAGCAAAATAACTCGTCAATACCCATAAGCAAAATAACCATTCGTAACTATAAATAACTAAACAATTAAGCCTTCTATACATGCCATAATTTCCAAAATATTGTTTTCAAAATACCAAAAGAAGGTGATAGTGTGAATAGATCTCGACGATCACCGTATCCCGAACTAGCTTGATGACACTATAAAACAAGGAAAAGAAAAGAGAGTAAGCATATAGCTTAGTAAGTAAGTATATAAATAATTAATAAATGGATTTAGTATTTTTACAAAACAACACATTCAAACCTACAATCAAATTCATTATTTATTCAAGTTTGGAGCAAGCTGTCTATTCGAGTCACAGTGACTAAATTATTTTTATCTTAAGCTACGAAACTCCAAATTAAGATCCGTAAATTTTCACTGAAACTAGATTCACATATCTTTATACCATAAAATTTCCATAATTTTTGACGTAGCCAATTAGTACAGTTTATTCATTAAAATTTCTCCTGTTTCACTGTTTGACTATTCTGACCACTTTTCACTACGAATCAATTTTCTCCTTGTACAGAATTCAAATGATGTTGTAACTTGTTTCATTTGAAACTAGACTCATTAAGGAATCTAAATATATAAATTATGTCCCAAAATTATTTTTGTACAATTTTAATGATTTTTCCAAGTCAGAACAGGGGATCTCGAAATCACTCTGAACCAGTCTCACAAAAATCTAAATATCTCAAAATACAGAAATTCTTTTCTTTCTTTGTTTCTTTCATATGAAAATAGACTCAATAAGATTTAATTTCATATATTATTCAAATTCTAATTCAATTTCTACCATTTTTGGTGATTTTTCAAAGACACATAACTGCTGCTGTTCAAAACTGTTTTATTTCTAAATTCAAGTTAACTTTCATTGTAACATTTACTCCGTATCAATCTTACCAAAGTTCTATCACATATCGAGCACATTGCTCATAAGTTTACACACATATACCTACACTTATTCATCACATAATCACGGTCATTTACACTTAGTCATTTCCCGTTGAACATATCAGAATATTAACGGATACATCAGAATATTGCACATAGTGCCACACTTGTAGCCAAAGCTACTTCACATCACTTATCACACATAGGCTCGTTCTTGAGCTATTCACATTCGTGGTCTGCTCACACAAGCGCTGTCGGTCATACGTAACTACTCGCTGCTGCTCACACAAGCCGTCGTGTATCCGCAACACATGCGGGATTACCGACCATCTGGTAGAACTTATAAGACCAAAGCACCGTTTCACATAATCACAATCTCTCTGGTCCGCTCCCACAAGGTTTCGGTCATACGTAACTACTCGGTGCTGCTCACACAAGCCGCCGAGTATCCGTAACACATGCTGGATAACTCACCACTTTGGTAGAACGCGACGGACCAAAGACCGGATCACTTATTCCACTTAGATTTCACATAGGTTTCAAGTGAACATGTCACTCGAATCCATTTTTATTCCTAAGGTTCAACCGGGAAATTTCTCACTTGTCGATATTTTGTCAATTACATCAAATATTCAGCCACAATTCATGCCGTTTATCAAAATATGAAAATGTAAGTAAAAACAATACATTATTTACATACAAACTTACCTCGGTGCAAAATATGACGAATTTGCAATTCAGTCAACAACCTTTTCTTTTCCCCGATCAAGGTCAATTCCTCGTCTTTCTTGATCTATAATAACATATTTAACTCATTTAATACGCACATTATTCAATTTAGTCTAAAAATCACACTATAGAAAAATTACATTTTTGCCCCTAAAGTTTCACATATTTATAATTTTGCCCCAATACTCGAAAATTAAACTTCAGCCCTTATTCTTATGTTTTATAGCATGCTGATCATTTTTCCCTTCTATGGCAACATCAAATTCTTACTCTAACATACACTTATGAACATTAGGAATTTTTCTGGATTATGTCATTTTACAGATTTTCACTTAAAATTGCTTAGCAAAAGTTCTTTAACATCATTTCAAGCTTCATATTCTACCATAAAACATCAAAATACATGCATTTCATCCATGGGTAAATTTTTAAACACAAACCCTAGCTCAAAATAATGGTAGAAATAGGTAAATCTTGTTACGAGGATTTCAAAAACGTAAAAATCATTAAAAGCAGGGCTAGAACGGACTTACAATCGAGCTTGGAAGCTTGAGAAACCCTAGCTATGTCTTCCTTATGAGAATTTCGGCCAAGGGGTTGAAGATGATCAAAAATTAGCTTTTAATTTTGTTTTTAACTCATTTTAATCACTAAATGACCAAAATGCCCTTAACTTAAAAATATTCTATTTAACCTATTTAATGTCCATTTTTTTTCCAGAAAGTTAACCAATGGTCTAGTTACCTTTTAAGGACCTTCAATTTAAAATTTCATAGCAATTAGATACCTCTAGCTTCTAGAACTCAAGTTTTGCACTTTTTACAATTTAGTCCTTTTGACTAAATTGAGTGCTCAAACACCAAAATTTTCGAACGAAATTTTTACGAAATCATTTCATAAAATTGTAGATCATAAAAATATAAGAATATTAATTTTTTTTAATTTTTTTTCCTCATCGGATTTGTGGTCCCGAAACCATTATTTCGACTAAGCTCAAAATCGGGTTGTTACAACTCTCCCCCCCTTTAGGGATTTTCGTCCCCGAAAATCTTACCAGAAAAGAGGTTTGGGTACTGTTTTCTCATGGCTTCCTCTGGTTCCCACGTAGCCTCTTCTACTCCATGTCTTTGCCATAATACTTTCACTAAAGCTATACTTTTATTTCTTAAGCTGTTTAACCTCTCGAGCCAAAATCTTAGTCGGTTCTGCCTCATCATAGGTCATATCCGGTTGAATCTCAATCTCTGTCGGAGAAATCACATGTGAAGGATCGAACGATAAGCGTCGCAACATTGACACATGAAACACATTATGAATTCTTTCTAACTCTGCTTTGGTAAAGCTACCGATATGCCACCTTTGGTCCAATCCTTTCGATAATCTCATACTACCAATGAAACGAGGACTCAACTTGCCGCTTTCTGGCCAAATCTCAAAATCTTTTCCATGGAGATACTTTGAAACACTTTATCACCCACTTGAAACTCAATTTCTTTTCTTTTCAAATCCGCAGTATGACTTTTGTCGATCTGAGCGACTTTCAAACAATCACGAATTACTTTCACTTTCTCTTGGTTTCTCTAACTAAATCAACTCCAGTGAATCTGCTTTCTCACTAAGCTCGGTCCAATACAAAGGAGTTCGACACTTGCGACCATATAATGCTTCAGATGCGGTGCCATCATCAGTATACTGATCGATAACTATTATTGTAAGCAAATTCAACCAAAGGTAGATATTTCTCCCAACTACCTTCGAATTCTAAAACACAACATCTGGAGCATGTCTTCAAGAACTCGAATTACTCTTTTCGGATTGACCGTCGGTTTGCGGGTGAAGCGCGGTACTAAAATTCAATTTCGCACCCAAGGCTTCTTGCAACTTTTTCCAAAACCTCGAAGTGAACCTCGGATCTCTATCCGAAATAATAGACATAGGCACTCGTGCGGTTTCACAATTTCAAACAATATACAATTCACCAACTTATCAAATGAGTAGTCAGACGTCTGCAGTATAAAGTGAGCCGATTTCGTCAATCTATCCACCACAACCCAAACGGCATCTTTCTTTTTTGAGTCGAGGCAAACCAATCACAAAATCCATCGTAATTCTATCCCATTTCCATTCGGGAACCATCATCGGGTGAAGTAAACCCGAAGGCACTTGATGCTCTCGGCTTTCACTTGTTGGCAAATCAAACACTTTGATACAAACTCGAGAAATTTCTCTTTTCATACCCGACCACCAATAAAATTTCTTCAAATCATTATACAATTTTGTACTACCGGATGAATCGACAAACAACCTTTGTGTGCCTCATGTAAAATTTTTGAATCAACTCATCATCTTTTGGTATACACACCCTATCACGAAACATTAAACAATCATCTGGTCCGATTCGAAAATCTGAATCACTACCCAATTCACATTGAACTCTTTTAACTTGCAATTCCCTGTCTTTCTTTTGAGCTTCGCAAATTTGCTGATGAAATAACGGTCTAGCCCTCAACTCGGCCAAAATCGAACCGTCGTCAAACAAAGTCAAACTCGTATTCATAGCTCTCAAAGCATACAAAGATTTTCTACTCAAGGCATCTGCAACTACATTCGCTTTTCCCGGATGATAATCAATCACTAACTCATAATCTTTCAATAATTCGAGCCACCTCCGTTGTCGCAAATTCAAGTCCTTTTGATTCATCAGATATTTTAAACTTTTATGATCGGTAAAGATTCGACATTTCTCACCATACAAATAATGACGCCAAGTCTTCAAGCAAAAATACGATGGCGGCCAATTCCAAATCATGCGTCGGATAGTTCTTTTCGTGCGGTTTTAGCTGTCTCGAGGCATAAGCTACTACTTTGCCCTCTTGCATCAACACACAACCAAGACCATTCAATGATGCATCACTATAAATCACAAACTCTTTTCCCGACTCAGGTTGTACCAAAGCGGTTATTTCATCAATCGCGCTTTCAACTTCTCGAAACTTTGCTTTGACATTTATCGGTCCATTCAAACTTAACATTCTTTTGCAACAACTTAGTCATAGAGAGGCAATCATTGAGAATCCTCAACAAAACGTCTATAATACCCGGCTAAACCCAAAAAGCTTCTAACTTCGGATACATTCTTTGGCGGTTTCCAATCAACTATTGCTTAAATTTTACTCGGATCAACCCGAATACCATCACCGAAACTATATGTCCCAAAAATCCGACTTCACAAAGCCAAAACTCACTTTTACTAAATTTAGCAAACAATTTCTTTTCTCTCAAAATCAGTAACACCATTCTCAAGTGTTTAGCATGTTGGACTCATCTCGAGAATAAATCAGGATATCATCTATGAACACAACCACAAACTTATCCAAATATGGTCGAAAAATGCGATTCATCATGTCCATAAAGATGGCGGGAGCATTAGTCAAACCGAAAGGCATCACAAGAAACTCATAATGTCCGCAGTACCTCGTTCTAAAAGCGGTTTTTGGCACATCCGACTCTTTAACTCTCGGTGATAGTAACGGACCTCAAGTCGATCTTTGAAAACACTTGTCGCCTTTCAAATTTGGTCAAATAAATCATCAATTCTAAAGAACGGATACTTGTTCTTTATAGTCACTTTGTTGAGTTGTCGATAGTCAATACAAAGTCTCATAGATCCATCTTTTTTCTTCACAAACAATACGGGAGCACCCCAAGGAGAAAAACTCGGTCTCACAAATCCCTTATCTGTCAACTCTTGCAATCGAGCTTTTAATTCTTTCAATTCGATCTGAGCCATTCTATAAGGAGCAATCGAGATCAGTGCGAGTCTGTGCAATAGATCAATAGCAAATTCAATCTCTCTAATTGGAGGTAACCCTGCAATTCTTCCGGGAACACATCCGAAATTCACAACCATCGGTATTGACTCAAGCTTCGACTTCGGACATCTCAAATTATTCAACACATAAGCAATATAAGCTTCACACCCTTTTCTCATGTATTTACGAAAGCGGACATATGCGAAATCACCATAGGCAATTTATTTGATTCATCTGTTTCAACCCAAAGAATCTCACCATTTTCACATTTCAATTCAAGGGTTTTCTGTCTACAATTTACCTTAGCATCATACAATGTCAACCAATCCATACCCGAATAACGTCAAACTCATCAAATGGCAACAACATCAGATTAGCGGAAAAGCAAAGTGACCATGAATCATCAAAGGACAATTCTTGCAAACCTTATCAACTAACACATATTTGCCTAAAGGGTTTGACACTTTAATCACAAATTCGATAAGTTCAACAGCAAACTTTTACTAGATACTAAATTCACACAAACATAGGAATGAGTAGATCGGGATCAATCAATGCAATAACATTAGTATCATAAAGAGAGAATGTACCAATGATCACATCGGAGATGACGCATTCTCACAGGCACGTATGACATAAGCTCTAGCAGTGCTCACTCACGACCTTCTGGTGATTCTTTCGCTATACTTTTTCTGCTAGCTCCGGTTCGGCATTTCTCGGTGGTCTACCTCTGCTTTGCAAAGATACCGGTCTAACACTCGATATTTTCCTTCTTCAATCTTTCTCGGGCAATCTTTAATATAGTGCTCTCGAGAACCACACTTAATACAAGCACGGCTAACCATATAACACTCGCCGGGGTGTCGTCTACCACAATGCTGACATTCAGGTCTATTGGATCTAACATTACCCACACTTGCCATTGAAGTAGCTTGAGTTTTAGAACCCGAATATGATCTCCCACGGTTTTGGTGCGAATACCCAGCTGAAACAGTCAATCGATGATTCATATCTTTGAATTTCTTGGATTGAGATTGGAATGACTTACTTATTGGCCTCTTTCTTGCATCTCTGGCTTCAATCACAGCTTTTCTCTTTTCTTTGTTCAGCTCTTCAGCTTTACAAGCTCGATCAACCAATACCACAAACTCTTTCAGCTCTAAGATCCCAACTAGCAGTCGAATATCCTCGTTCAACCCATCTTCAAATCTCTTACACATAATGGCCTCGGTAGACACACATTCCTGGGCATATTTACTGAGTCTAACAGACTCTCTTTCATACTCTGTCACAGACATTCGGCCCTGCTTTAACTCGAGAAACTCTTTGTGTAACACCCCTTACCCGAGACCGTTGCCGGAGTCGAGCACGAGGTATTACTAGACTTAACTTACTAGTTCTGGGTATAAAAATTGAAACTGTCCGTCTGCGTCATGTTCACTAAATTAATTATAACTTGAGCTATGAAACTTGAAATCTAGATCCGTAAATTTTTCTTGAAACTAGACTCATATACCTTCTTACTGTAATTTTTCCATAATTTTTTGGTATGGTCAATCAATACCAGATTTTTCTTAAAGTTTTCCCTGTTTTACTATTTGACTATTCTGACCTCTCTTCACTACGAATCAAATTACTCTTAGTACAAAATTCATATGACCTTCTTATTTATTTCATTTGAAAATAGACTCATTCAGGATTCTAAACATATAAAGTTAAACCCCTAATTATTTTTCTCCATTTTTTTATGATTTTTCAAATTCAGAACAGGGGAACCTGAATTTATTCTGAACCAGTCTTACAAAAATATAAATATCTCAAATTACAGAATTCCTTTGCTTTCCTTGTTTCTTTCATATGAAAATAGACTCAATAAGCTTTAATTATATATCTCATGCACAGCCTAATTCAATTTCTACTATTTTTGGTGATTTTTCAAAATCACGTCACTGCTGCTGTCCAACTATTCCCCTGCATATAATTACATAATTTCTTTAAAATAACTAGCAACTAGGCATTTCATAACCTCCAAAGCATGTTCTTAATTAACCATTTTAATGGCTAATCATTACCAACATTTACAAGTCCATAATAAACCATATCATAAAGTCACACACATAAAATGGCTAAGTCTCTATACATGCCATAACTTAAAACGTTAAAGTCACAAAATACCAATATAATCCTTTGATAGTGTGTAACGATCTCCACGCGTCCTTCGATCCCGAGTTGGCTTGTAATACTATAAAAATAAAGAATAGGTGTAAGCATAAAGCTTAGTAAGTTTACATGTAAATAGATAACAACATTCTTAGTGAATTATCTTATATTTTTCTTGTCAAGATCACTTAAGCTTTTACTCAATATACTTAAAACTTGTATACTTGCCTTACCTTTTAACATGAATTTATCTTACCTTACCATTTTAGCTTGAACTTGCCTTACCTTTACTTTAGAATACTCCTTGAATTTTCCCGTTGAACCACTTGGAATACTAAGGATACGCGGGTACCTTTCCTTATGAAACTTAACCATTGCCATGTCTTGACATGGTCTTACGTGGTATCCTTGCATTATGAACTCACCAATGCCATGCCTTGGCATGGTCTTACATGGGACCTTTGCCTTATAGTAACATATCAATGCCATGTCTTGACATGGTCTTACATGATTTCCTTAAACCCTAATGTCATGACATTTGTATCCTACACATTCCTAAGGTTCAACGGAACTTTTCGAGATAGTTTTTCCGTCAATTCATACTTGAGTCTTTAAATAATAAATTTACAGAATAAATATGTAAATGCTGGAATTTAACAATATTAAATGTAAAATAATAGAATATTGCATTTATTTCTCGCAAACTTACCTCGAAACGAAATACGATCAACTATATTGATTTAATCCTCTATCTTTTTCTTTCCTCGATCTAACTCTGGATTTCGTTCTTCTTGATCTATAATAGAAAATTTAGCTTATTTAATACTCACATTCATCAAAACATCAAAACAGTCCTTAACTCTTAACTTTGGCAAAATTACAATTTTGCCCCTAAACTTTTACATATTTACACATTTGCCCCAAAGCTCGGAAATTAAACTTTATCCCTTATTCTTATGTTTTATGGCATGCTGATCATTTTTCCTTCTATGGCAACATCAAATTCTCACTCTAACTTGCACTTATGAACATTAGGTATTTTTACCGATTAAGTAGTTTTACTCGTTTTCACTTAAAATCACTAAGCAAAAGTTGTTTAACATAATTTTAGACTTCATATTCTATCATAAAACATCAAAATAAACACATTTCACCTATGGGTATTTTTCTAAATATGAACCCTAGAATAAATTATTAATAGAATAAACTAAATCGAAGCTAGGAGGCTTCAAAAATGTAAAGAACATTAAAAAGCAGGGCTTGGAATCACTTACTATGGAGCTTGGAAGCTTGAAACAAACCCTAGCTATGGTGAACACTTGAAAATTCGGCCTAATGAAGAAGATGAGCATATTTTGCCATCTTTTCCCTTTTAATTCATTTTATTACCAAATGACTAAATTACCCTTCATTAAAAACTTTGGTTCTTTCTTCCTATATATGTCCATTTTTGTCCATGAAAATATAATGGTCTAATTACCATTTAAGGACTCCTACTTCAAACCCCCATTTTAATCAAGTACTCTATAAATTAGAACCCCTATTTAGCAACTTTTGCAAACAAGTCCTAATAGGCAATTTAAGCATGAAATTAATAAAATTTCTTATCAATACTCTAACACATGTATTTAATCACTCAATAAATCATAATAATTAATCATAATAAACTTTTATAGCAATTAGATACCTCTAGCTTCTAGAACTCAAGTTTTGCACTTTTTATAATTTAGTCCTTTTGACTAAATTGAGTGCTCAAACACCAAAATTTTGAACTAAATTTTTACTGAAACCATTTCATAAAGTTGTAGATCATAAAAATATAAAAATATTAATTTAATTAATTTTTTTTTATCGATTTGTGGTCCCGAAACCACTATTCGACTAGGCTCAAAATCGGTCATTACAACTCTCCCCCTTTAGGGATTTTCGTCCCCGAAAATCTCTTACTAAAAGAGAGGTTTGGGTATTGTTTTCTCATGGCTTCCTCTGGTTCCCACGTAGCCTCTTCTACTCCATGTCTTTGCCACAACACTTTCACTAAAGCTATACTTTTATTTCTTAAGCTCATTTTTAACCTCTCGAGCCAAAATCTTAATCGGTTCCTCATCATATGTCATATCCGGTTGAATCTCAATCTCTGTCGGAGAAATCACATGTGAAGGATCAGAACGATAGCGTCGCAACATTGACACATGAAATACATTATGAATTCTTTCTAATTCTGCTGGTAAAGCTAGCCGATATGCCACTGGTCCAATCCTTTCGATAACCTCATACGGCCCAATGAAACGAGGACCTAATTTGCCTTTCTTGCCAAATCTGAGAACTTTCTTCCAAGGGGATACTTTCAAGAATACCCTGTCACCAACTTGAAATTCAATTTCTTTTCTTTTCAAATCTGCATAGGATTTCTGTCTATCTGAAGCTGCTTTCAAGCAATCTCTGATGACTTTTACTTTCTCTTCTGTTTCTTTGACTAGATCAACCCCGTAAATCTGATTTTCCTTAAGCTCTGTCCAATACAAAGGTGTGCGACATTTACGTCCATACAAAGCTTCATAAGGTGCCATCTTCAGACTCGATTGATAACTATTATTGTAGGCAAACTCTATTAACGGCAAATATTTCTCCCAACTACCTTGAAATTCCAATACGCAACATCTAAGCATATCTTGAGTACTGAATAACTCTTTTCGATTGACCATCGGTCCGAGGATGGAAAGTCATACTAAAACTCAACTTTGTACCTAAAGCTTCTGTAATTTCTTCCAAAACCGTGAAGTAAATCTCGAATCTCTATCTCGAGATAATCGATAATGGTACTCCATGTAGTCTAACTATCTCTACGAAATATACAACTCGACCAACTTGTCAAGTGAATAATCCATACGTCTTTGGAATAAAATGAGCCGACCGTTAGCTTATCAATCACAACCCATCTGCATCTTTCTTTTTCTCGATGTCAAAGGCAATCCCGTCACAAAATCCATAGTAACTCGGTCCCATTTCCACTCGGGAACTAATACAGTCTGCAATAAACACGAAAGGTACACGATGTTGACTTTTTACTGTTGTGATGATCAAGCATCTAGAAACAATTTCGAAATATCTCTTTTCATTCCTCTCCACCAATACATTTTCTTCAAATCATTATACATCTTTGTACTACTGGGTGAATAGACAAGGAAGCGCTATGTGCTTCTGTAAGATATCCCGAATAAGCTCATCATTCTTTGGTACACATACTCTGTCTCTGAACATCAAACAACCGCGAACCGATCCGAAAATCGACTCTACACACGACTCACTGCCTTTGAACTCTTTTGGCTTGCAACTCACTGTCATCCTTCTGAGCTTCACAAATTTCTTTAAGAAAGCGTCGGTTTAGCTCTCAACTCGGCTAAAATAGAACCATCATCCGATAAGTCCAAACTAGTGTGCAAAGCTCTCAATGCAAATAACGATTTTTCTGCGCTTCAAAGCATCAGCAACAATGTTTGCCTTACCCGGGTGATAATCGATCACTAGCTCATAATCTTTAATCAACTCTAGCCATCTTCTTTGCCTTAAGTTCGGATCTTTACGAGTCATCAAGTATTTCAAACTTTTATGATCGGTGAATATTCGGCATTTCTCACCATACAAGTGATGTCTCCAAATTTTTAATGCAAATACAATAGCGGCTAACTCTAAATCATGTGTCGGATATTTTTTTTCTCATGTGGTTTTAAGCTGCTGCAGAGGCATAAGCAATTACCCTTCCTTCTTGCATAAGTACGGCCTAGTCCATTTAAGGATGCATCATTTGTAAATCACAAACTCTTTACACAGTTCGGTTGTACTAAGACAGGAGCTTTAGTCAACAATACCTTTAACTTGTCGAAACTCTGTGACACTTCTCGGTCCATTCAAACTTGACATCTTTTCAGTAGCAATCTTGTCAACGGAGTAGCTATCATGGAAAATCCCTCTACAAATCGTCTATAATAACCAAGCAAGACCAAGAAAACTTCCGACCTCGATACATTCTGGGAGGCTTCCAATCAACAATGGTGAAATCTTATTCGGATCAACTTTAATACCTTCACCGAGACAACATGTCCAAGAAAACAAACTTCCCGTAACCAGAACTCACTTTTGCTAAATTTGGCATAAAGCTGATTATCTCTCAAAATCTGTAAAACTGTTCTCAAATGCTCTGCATGCTCAGTCTCATCATGAGAATAAATCAAGATGTCATCGATGAACACAACTACAAACTTGTCCAAGTAAAGTCGAAAATTCGGTTCATTAAATCCATGAAAATGGCGGGGGCATTAGTTAAGCCAAATGGCATCACAAGAAACTCATAGTGACCATATCTAGTTCGAAAAGCGAGTTTTGGAACATCGACTCTTTAACTCATGAATCGATAGTATCCAGGATCTCAAATCTATCTTAGAAAACCACGGTGGCTCCTTTCAATTGATCAAACAAGTCATCTATTCTAGGCAATGGATATTTATTCTTTATGGTAACCTTGTTAAGCTGCCGATAGTCTATGCACAATCTCATTGAACCGTCCTTCTTTTTTACAAATAATACTGGTGCACCCCATGGTGAATAACTAGGTCTTACAAAGCCTTTATCAGTTAATTCCTGTAGCTGAGCTTTCAATTCTTTTAATTCTATTGAAGCCATTCTATAAGGAGCAATAGAAATAGGTGTGGTACACGGAATCAATTCAATACCAAACTCAACTTCTCGATAGGAGGCAAACACAGTAATTCTTAGGGAACACATCAGAAAACTCATTTACCACAGGCACTGATTCAATTTTCAACTCTGGATCTTTAGTATTCAACACAAAAGCAAGATAAGCTTCACATCCTTTCCTCAAACATTTCTGAGCAGACATAACTGAAATCATGGTAATTGCACTATCTGACTCATCTGAATTAACTCGAAGGATTTCACCATTTTCACATTTCAACTCAATGAATTTCTTTCCACAATTCACTATCGCATCATGCGATTAACCAATCCATACCAAGAATCACATCAAACTCATCAAATGGCAATAGCATGAGATCAGTAGGAAAAACGATAACCTCTAATCATCAAAGGGCATTTTTACATACTTTGTTTACTAACACATCTTGACCAAATGGATTTGATACTTTAATCACAAATTTCGTAAGCTCTATGGACATGTTCATACTAGGCATTAATTTCATGCAAACATAGGAATGGGTTGAACCGGATCAATCAAAGCAATAACATTAACATCATGAAGAGAAAATGTACCCGTAATTACATCGGGGAGGATGCCTCTTCACGATTACGGAGAGCATAAGTCCTTGCGGGTGCTTTAACATCCGATCTCGTTCTTTGTATCTCTAAATGCGGCTCTACCGCCCCTACTCAGGGGGTTTCTCGATATTCGCCTCTAACGGGGCATTACACGATCTTGCACTCGGTATTACTTCCCTTTTAACCATTTCGGGACACTCCGAATGAAATGATTCGGTGCACCACATCGGAAACAACCAATCTCGGTTGCTCGACATTGACACGGATGACGTCGACCACATTGAGGACACTCGGGTCTATCGGGTTGAATATCGCCAACACTCGCAATCGAAGTGGTTTGAGCTTTTGAATCCATAAATCTTCCACCTCTCATTAAGGCTAGAATACCCGGCTAAAAATTAGATCTCGTAGAAAACTCTCTAGGCCTCTTGGATGTAGTGAAATGACTTGCTCATATGTCTTTTCTTGAGTCTTGCATCTCAATTTCAGATTTACCCTTTCTTTTTAATAACTCTTACGCCTTACATGTGCTCGTTCAACTAAAGCAACAAACTCTTTTATCTCTAGAACACCAACCGACGATCGGATATCATCATTGAGCCCATCTTCAAATCTTTTGCACATGATAGCCTCTGAGACACACACTCTCGAGCATAATTCTTTGAGTCGAACAAATTCACGTTCATAGTCGAGTTCTGATCATCTTACCTTGTTTTAACTCAAGAAACTCTTTTTTTTTCGGTCAATAAACCTCTGGTGATATACTTTTTACGGAACTCCTCTGAAAGAAATCCCAAGTAACTCTTTCTTTCGGTACTCATCGATACAAGTGTCTTCCACCACTTTGGTAGGTGAATCTCTAAGAAGTGACACTACACATTTAATACACTCTCTTAGGTGTGCGAGGATAACTCGTCAAAAACTCTAATAGTATTTTTGAGCCAAAATTCAGCTTTTTCTGCATCGTCATCTTTGGTAGCCCGAAACTCTTCAGCCCCTTGTTTTCTCGATCTTGTCAACGGGTGGCTTCTCTCTTACATTTGTATCTATGATGGGGAAGCTACATGGTTGGTCTGTGGATCATGAGGGGTGGAGGTCTAACGGCGGGTTTCGTGCGACGCACGAACTCAACAAACCATTCATTCAAAGCTTGGAAGAAGGCTTCTCGAGCCCCTCCTCCTCGACTAACTCAGCATAGCGGGCCTTTCACGACTATCTTGTGGCACCGTCCCTTCAGCGGGAGTGTGGGTGCACTACTCTCTACATCATACGCACCACTCGTTCGGGATCCATAACTATATAAAAAAATTTAAATCGTCAAGAGTCGTCACACTATCAAAATATAAGTATGGCATGTATAGATAGACTCTTACTCATACTAAATATTCCGAGAACCGACTAAACCTTGCTCTGATACCAATAAATGTAACACCCTTACCCGAGACCGTTGTTTAGGAGTCGAGCACGAGGTATTACTAGACTTAACTTACTAGTTTCGGGTATAAAAATTGAAAACTGTCCGTCTGCGTCATGTTCACTAAATTAATTATAACTTGAGCTATGAAACTTGAAATCTAGATCCGTAAATTTTTCTTGAAACTAGACTCATATACCTTCTTACTGTAATTTTTCCATAATTTTTTGGTATGGTCAATCAATACCAGATTTTTCTTAAAGTTTTCCCTGTTTTACTATTTGACTATTCTGACCTCTCTTCACTACGAATCAAATTACTCTTAGTACAAAATTCATATGACCTTCTTATTTATTTCATTTGAAAATAGACTCATTCAGGATTCTAAACATATAAAGTTAAACCCCTAATTATTTTTCTCCATTTTTTTTATGATTTTTCAAATTCAGAACAGGGGAACCTGAATTTATTCTGAACCAGTCTTACAAAAATATAAATATCTCAAATTACAGAATTCCTTTGCTTTCCTTGTTTCTTTCATATGAAAATAGACTCAATAAGCTTTAATTATATATCTCATGCACAGCCTAATTCAATTTCTACTATTTTTGGTGATTTTTCAAAATCACGTCACTGCTGCTGTCCAACTATTCCCTGCATATAATTACATAATTTCTTTAAAATAACTAGCAACTAGGCATTTCATAACCTCCACAGCATGTTCTTAATTAACCATTTTAATGGCTAATCATTACCAACATTTACAAGTCCATAATAAACCATATCATAAAGTCACACACATAAAATGGCTAAGTCTCTATACATGCCATAACTTAAAACGTTAAAGTCACAAAATACCAATATAATCCTTTGATAGTGTGTAACGATCTCCGGCGTCCTTTCGATCCCCGAGTTGGCTTGTAATACTATAAAAATAAAGAATAGGTGTAAGCATAAAGCTTAGTAAGTTTACATGTAAATAGATAACAACATTCTTAGTGAATTATCTTATATTTTTCTTGTCAAGATCACTTAAGCTTTTACTCAATATACTTAAAACTTGTATACTTGCCTTACCTTTTAACATGAATTTATCTTACCTTACCATTTTAGCTTGAACTTGCCTTACCTTTACTTTAGAATACTCCTTGATTTTCCCGTTGAACCACTTGGAATACTAAGGATACGCGGGTACCTTTCCTTATGAAACTTAACCATTGCCATGTCTTGACATGGTCTTACGTGGTATCCTTGCCTTATGAACTCACCAATGCCATGCCTTGGCATGGTCTTACATGGGACCTTTGCCTTATAGTAACATATCAATGCCATGTCTTGACATGGTCTTACATGATTTCCTTAAACCCTAATGTCATGACATTTGTATCCTACACATTCCTAAGGTTCAACCGGAACTTTCTGAGATAGTTTTTCCGTCAATTCATACTTGAGTCTTTAAATAATAAATTTACAGAATAAATATGTAAATGCTGGAATTTAACAATATTAAATGTAAAATAATAGAATATTGCATTTATTTACCGCAAACTTACCTCGAAACGAAATACGATCAACTATATTGATTTAATCCTCTATCTTTTTCTTTCCTCGATCTAACTCTGGATTTCGTTCTTCTTGATCTATAATAGAAAATTTAGCTTATTTAATACTCACATTCATCAAAACATCAAAACAGTCCTTAACTCTTAACTTTGGCAAAATTACAATTTTGCCCCTAAACTTTTACATATTTACACATTTGCCCCAAAGCTCGGAAATTAAACTTTATCCCTTATTCTTATGTTTTATGGCATGCTGATCATTTTCCCTTCTATGGCAACATCAAATTCTCACTCTAACTTGCACTTATGAACATTAGGTATTTTTACCGATTAAGCCGTTTTACTCGTTTTCACTTAAAATCACTAAGCAAAAGTTGTTTAACATAATTTTAGACTTCATATTCTATCATAAAACATCAAAATAAACACATTTCACCTATGGGTATTTTTCTAAATATGAACCCTAGAATAAATTATTAATAGAATAAACTAAATCGAGCTCACGGGGCTTCAAAAATGTAAAGAACATTAAAAGCAGGGCTTGGAATCACTTACTATGGAGCTTGGAAGCTTGAAACAAACCCTAGCTATGGTGAACACTTGAAAATTCGGCCTAATGAAGAAGATGAGCATATTTTGCCATCTTTTCCCTTTTAATTCATTTTATTACCAAATGACTAAATTACCCTTCATTAAAAACTTTGGTTCTTTCTTCCTATATATGTCCATTTTTGTCCATGAAAATATAATGGTCTAATTACCATTTAAGGACTCCTACTTCAAACCCCCATTTTAATCAAGTACTCTATAAATTAGAACCCCTATTTAGCAACTTTTGCAAACAAGTCCTAATAGGCAATTTAAGCATGAAATTAATAAAATTTCTTATCAATACTCTAACACATGTATTTAATCACTCAATAAATCATAATAATTAATCATAATAAACTTTTATAGCAATTAGATACCTCTAGCTTCTAGAACTCAAGTTTTGCACTTTTTATAATTTAGTCCTTTTGACTAAATTGAGTGCTCAAACACCAAAATTTTCGAACTAAATTTTTACGAAACCATTTCATAAAGTTGTAGATCATAAAAATATAAAAAATATTAATTTAATTAATTTTTTTTTTATCAGATTTGTGGTCCCGAAACCACTATTCCGACTAGGCTCAAAATCGGGCTGTTACACTTTGCGTTTTTGATCAATGAACCGTTGGCTTATGTACTTCTTTCTAAATTCCTCTTGGAAGAAATCCCATGTAACCCTTTCTTTCGGAACCACACAGATACCGATGTCTTCCACGGTGATATGCCGAGTCCCTTAATAAAGATATTGCACACTTTAAACATTCTTGAAGTACAAGAAAGTTCATCAAATACCGAATAGAATTCTCAAGCCAAAACTCGCTTTCGGGATCATCATCTATGTTAGCCCTGAATTCTTGCCCCTTGCTTTCGGATCTTATCAGCGGAGGCTTAGTCGGTCTTATCATTTCTCGTACCTTGAGGAACTACGGAACCAGGTTGAGGAATAGGAGGAGGTGGAGGAGGTTGAACATTTGGATTCGCTCGAACAAATTCTCAGTATACCAATTATTCATCATATGGAGGAAGGCTTCCCGAGCCCCATCTCCTTGACTATGTGTTTCAGGTCTACTACCCTTTGCACGGTCCCTTGCGTGGGAGCCGCGCATTACTTTCTACGTCATCACCACAAACTTCTCAGTCGGGATCCATTTACTATATAAAAACACAATTTAAATTGTCGGAGTCGTCACACTATCACGGTATTTTTATGGCATGTATAGCTAGACTTTCACATACGCTATGTTAGTCCGAGAACCGACTAAACCATAGCTCGATACCACTAAAATGTAACACCTCTTACCCAGTGCTGTCACGGAGCAGATACGAGGCATTACGGACATGATCCAAGCTATTGTACAAAATTCAAAATGTAAAATCCATATAAAGTTAAAACTTTTCCCATACATAGTCGTCAATACCCATAAGCAAAATAACTCGTCAATACCCATAAGCAAAATAACCATTCGTAACTATAAATAACTAAACAATTAAGCCTTCTATACATGCCATAATTTCCAAAATATTGTTTTCAAAATACCAAAAGAAGGTGATAGTGTGAATAGATCTCGACGATCACCGTATCCCGAACTAGCTTGATGACACTATAAAACAAGGAAAAGAAAAGAGAGTAAGCATATAGCTTAGTAAGTAAGTATATAAATAATTAATAAATGGATTTAGTATTTTTACAAAACAACACATTTAAACCTACAATCAAATTCATTATTTATTCAAGTTTGGAGCAAGCTGTCTATTCGAGTCACAGTGACTAAATTATTTTTATCTTAAGCTACGAAACTCCAAATTAAGATCCGTAAAGTTTCACTGAAACTAGATTCACATATTTTTATACCATAAAATTTCCAGAATTTTTGACTTAGCCAATTAGTACAGTTTATTCATTAAAATTTCTCCTGTTTCACTGTTTGACTATTCTGACCACTTTTCACTACGAATCAATTTTCTCCTTGTACAGAATTCAAATGATGTTGTAACTTGTTTCATTTGAAACTAGACTCATTAAGGAATCTAAATATATAAATTATGTCCCAAAATTATTTTTGTACAATTTTTAATGATTTTTCCAAGTCAGAACAGGGGATCTCGAAATCACTCTGAACCAGTCTCACAAAAATCTAAATATCTCAAAATACAGAACTTCTTTTCTTTCTTTGTTTCTTTCATATGAAAATAGACTCAATAAGATTTAATTTCATATATTATTCAAATTCTAATTCAATTTCTACCATTTTTGGTGATTTTTCAAAGACACATAACTGCTGCTGTTCAAAACTGTTTTATTTCTAAATTTCATAACTTTCATTGTAACATTTACTCCGTATCAATCTTACCAAAGTTCTATCACATATCGAGCACATTGCTCATAAGTTTACACACATATACCTACACTTATTCATCACATAATCACGGTCATTTACACTTGGTCATTTCCGTTGAACATATCGAATATTAACGGATACATCGAGAATATTGCACATAGTGCCACACTTGTAGCCAAAGCTACTTCACATCACTTATCACACATAGGCTCGTTCTGAGCTATTCACATTCGCGCAGTCCGCTCACACAAGCTGTCGGTCATACGTAACTACTCGGTCTGCTGCACACAAGCCGTCGGTATCCGCAACACATGCGGGATTACCCGACCCACTGGTAGAACTTATAAGACCAAACACCGTTTCACATAATCACAATCTCGGTCCGCTTCCCACAAGTCGCTTCGGTCATACGTAACTACTCGGTGCTGCTCACACAAGCCGCCGAGTATCCGTAACACATGCTGGATAACTCAGCCCTTTGGTAGACGCGTCACGGACCAGCACCGGATCACTTATTCCACTTAGATTTCACATAGGTTTCAAGTGAACATGTCACTCGAATCCATTTTTATTCCTAAGGTTCAACGGAAATTTCTCACTTGTCGATATTTTGTCAATTACATCAAATATTCAGCCACAATTCATGCCGTTTATCAAAATATGAAAATGTAAGTAAAAACAATACATTATTTACATACAAACTTACCTCGATTGCAAAATATGACGAATTTGCAATTGAGTCAACAACCTTTTCTTTTCCCGATCAAGGTCAATTCCTCGTCTTTCTTAATCTATAATAACATATTTAACTCATTTAATACGCACATTATTCAATTTAGTCTAAAAATCACACTATAGAAAAATTACATTTTTGCCCCTAAAGTTTCACATATTTATAATTTTGCCCCAATACTCGAAAATTAAACTTCAGCCCTTATTCTTATGTTTTATAGCATGCTGATCATTTTCCCTTCTATGGCAACATCAAATTCTTACTCTAACATACACTTATGAACATTAGGAATTTTTACCGATTATGTCATTTTACCAGTTTTCACTTAAAATTGCTTAGCAAAAGTTCTTTAACATCATTTCAAGCTTCATATTCTACCATAAAACATCAAAATACATGCATTTCATCCATGGGTAAATTTTTAAACACAAACCCTAGCTCAAAATAATGGTAGAAATAGGTAAATCTTGTTACGAGGATTTCAAAACGTAAAAATCATTAAAAAGCAGGGCTAGAACGGACTTACAATCGAGCTTGGAAGCTTGAGAAACCCTAGCTATGTCTTCCTTATGAGAATTTCGGCCAAGGGGTTAAAGATGATCAAAAATTAGCTTTTAATTTTGTTTTTAACTCATTTTAATCACTAAATGACCAAAATGCCCTTAACTTAAAAATATTCTATTTAACCTATTTAATGTCCATTTTTTTTCCAGAAAGTTAACCAATGGTCTAGTTACCTTTTAAGGACCTTCAATTTAAAATTTCATAGCAATTAGATACCTCTAGCTTCTAGAACTCAAGTTTTGCACTTTTTACAATTTAGTCCTTTTGACTAAATTGAGTGCTCAAACACCAAAATTTTCGAACGAAATTTTTACGAAATCATTTCATAAAATTGTAGATCATAAAAATATAAGAATATTAATTTTTTTAATTTTTTTTTCCTCATCGGATTTGTGGTCCCGAAACCACTATTCCGACTAAGCTCAAAATCGGGTTGTTACATTTACATTTGAAGAGGATCTTCCGTCATTTGTCGAACGAGAAACCAGAACCCAGTAAGTTAGGGCTCGTTCTCTCGAAAATCCAAATTAGGAATATTGCCTCTATTTTAGAAAAAAAAACTTATCCCGAAATATCTAGATGTTGAGTCCAGTAAGTTAGGGCACAACATTTCAAATATCCGAGATTAAGTATTTTATTTAAAATTAAAATTGCGATTTCAAAAGGGTATCCCGTTGTTTAGCTTTAAACGAGAAGAAACGGAACCCAGTAAGTTAGGGCTCGATTCTCTCGAATTGCTAATACGGGATATTGGTTGTTATATGAATTGAAGTGTCGAGAAAAATTAGCACGAAAATGTGAAAACACAATGTTATACGCGAAAAGAATAATAAAAGGACACATATGCATATATACGTATAAATAAGAAGGATATATAATGTATTGAAGTCATTACGTATAGTAACAGTAGTAGAAATAGCGATGAAATAACAATAATGAAAAATAACCATAATAATAATAAAGGAAGTAAAATAATAGTAATAATTTTTAGAGAAAAGAAAAATAAAATAAAATAATAGTAAAACATTTATATAAAAGAATACGTCAATATTGAAAATAAATATAATAATAACATTACTAACTAATCAATATGATAGTAACAAGATATATGCGTTATATAGAAATAATAATATGGTAATAGTAATAATATTAGTAACTAATAATAATGACAGAAAAATAATAATAATAGTAAAAATAGTAATAAAGATAAGGAAATAATAAAAAAAACAATAGTCATAGTACCAATAAATAACAATAATGTTAATTAATAATAAACAAAAAATAATGATAATAGCCAAAAAAAATGTAAAAAACTATTAATGAAAATAAATAACATTAAAGGGAAATAAACAATTTAAAAGATATAATATTAAATATTAATTAAAAAGGAGAATAAGTAGGAAACTCAATAAACGAATAATTAAATGAAAATAATTAATGGACTTTATTGAAAACAGAATAAAACTCAGGGGGCTAGAGTTGCAATAAATAAAAAAGGGCGAATAAGGACCACAACGCCACGTACATAAACTCGTGAGGACCAAACGCGAAATTATTCCAAGCCTCTGAGCGCAGAGTTTAAGCTCAGAACAAATCTGAATGGCGCGCAAATTCAGGGCCAAAATTAAAAAAAAAATAGAATAGGATTAACTTAAAGGTAGTGCAAATGGGAGGGACTGGCCGCGCAAATTTCCCATTTAAGGTGAAAAGGCACAAATCCAACTTACAAATCTTCAATGCGCTGGCCCCACCCTCTTTAATTACACCATTAAAAAAACCTTTATTACTCATTTCATTTTTTTTATTTTAAGAAAGGCTTATAAGTCCTTTTTTTTTAAATCAAAAACAGAGACCCCCCATCTTCCTTCTTTTCCTCTCATCTGTTCCTCTCTTTTTAGCCCGACGATCGGGCTTCCTCGACGACGGAGGGAAAGCGCTCCGACGAGGACCTTGGGGACTTCGGTGAGTTTCCTTTTCTTCCTTTTTCTTTGTTATTGTTTCGTTTTTTAAGAGTTTGAAAAAAATAAAAAATAAATAGAAAACAGCTGAAATAGAAAGTAAAAAAATGAGAATCCACCTTTTCAGTTTCTGATCTTGCTTTGTAATTTCACAGTGTTCGTTTTTTTCTTTCTTGAATTCGAAAAATCCCCCATTCTTTTTTCTGATCTTCTCTCTGTTTTTCTCTCCAAAAAAAATCCCCCTTTTACATTTGTTTCGGATCGGCTTTTATAGCCGACCTTCCTACTGTTTACACTGCTTCTGTCTTTTCTTTTTAATGCTTGCAGGTACTTGGCGCAAGTGGCTGGCGGTGGAGACCAGTGGCGTGGGCGGTGGACAAGACTGGCGACAGACAAGTGGCGTTGGCGGCGGTAGTCAGAAGGCATACTTAGGGTTAGGGTTTTTCTGTTTTGTTTTGTTTTTGATTGGGCTGATTGGTTAGTGGGCTGGTTGTAATTGGGTCAAATGGGTGTTATTGGGCTGGGCAAAATTGGGGTATGACATATTTTCTTTTATCATATTATTTCTTAAATTCTATTTCTACATGTATTAAATCAAGCATATTATATGACCTCTTTAAAGTAAATTAAAACCAATTATAAATAGTAATTACACTAAAATATAATTTCTTTCTTTTACCAATTTTCTAGGCCGCATAAAACAATTATAATCAATTCAATAATGAAAATTTTAAATTAAGGGGACTCTTTAATATTAGCAACTTTTATCATTGTTATATAATTAGAAATTTGGATGATGGTGGTGCATATGGCTTGCCAAAGGTATTTTATTACCTTGCCCTTCAACAATACTATATATATTTTCTATAGTTTTGAACCCTTAACATTGAATATTGAATTTTAAACTATAAGACTGCTTTCGACTTGATGTACACATAATTAATTTATACATCGGATAAAAAAAATTAGTTTTTAATGTGTACATAAATTATCTGTAATTTTTAAAAAAAATTGAAAATAGGGTTTTTAGGATTATCTAGACTTTCATTTAATAATCAACTTAGTGAATTCTAAACAATTATTGTAAATTTGATTTTCATAATTGAAAAAACAAAATAAATTATGGCAAGAAATAGTAATCCCCCGGCACTAAGGCTAGTTTTAGTGTAAAAGTCGCTGCTGCATATCCAAAAATATGAAATCATGGTGGCATAAACAGCAAATGGATATTTATGAAACACATCACCCCTCAACTACCATAATGCTATAGCCATTCCAAAAATGCTCAACTGACATTAAAGCACGTCATCATATTTACATTCACTAGTGCCATCATTTGGCACTAAAACCACAAAACTTAATGGTAAACTCATTGTATGTTACACACAGATACCAAGAATGTCCCGTTATCATTAGTGGTCATTTGATGTCGACCGAGCCGTAGCTGGTGGACGATCGCCTAGATGCCTGTATGATGAAGGCGTTGACGGGGTATGTGGAGACATGAATGGTGAAGGGGTGTGAGGAGTTCTCGGGGACAAGTTGACAAACTCAAGTGCTTCTTGTCTCAGTTCTACGGGATAGTCGGCAATGCACCCAATCCTCGGACCAGCACCAGTTGACCATTTGAGTGACAGCCGATGTCCTAATTGATATGATTTGACTGCCTTCTTCGAGTTGATCCTTTGCAATATAGCTTTCTTAGGCACCTCAACTGTTGGACTTTGAAGACCACCGGATAAAGTCCTTTTGTAAGTATATGAGGCCCCTGTTTGATTAGTTTCCGATGATTGCGGTGATACATTCTTCTCTTCACTATTAATTTCAGGTTCAATAGGCACTGAAACTTCAACTGCAGTCCCACCACTTCCGGATTTGTCATTGTCATAGTTATCAGAATCATCAGACGCTCGGCGTATCTAAACACGAGATAAAAGTCGGCCATCATATTTACAATAGGAAGGAAGGTTCAATTCAAGGATACATTGAAAGGTTACCTCCACTTCACTAAGGTTCACTCCTTTCTCCTTCAAAAATGATAGAAAATTCTCAAGACTATCGTCTGTTGGCCGGTAATGTCCACTATATGCAGAAATAGACTGAAAAAGAAAAGAAATCAAATGTCAATCTATACAAGTTAAAGCAAAACTTGATGAACAACTGTCATTCAAAATGCAACCAACATAAGGGCTTGGGGTAAAGCCAGAAATGTTTGATAGGGGGGATCGAAGTTAAATTGTGATTTTTACGATAGTAAAAGTACAATTTCACCATTTTAACAGTCTATATCTTTGTAATTTTTAAAAGTTTAAATCAAATTTTTATCATTTTAAAGATCCAAGTATAATTTTACTTTTACTAACTTAAAGTTTTAAAAATTTTAAAATTTCCATTTGGGGCAGCCCCCTGCAACCCCTAGCTACGCCCCTGTAAGGGGTCCTTGATGATTCTGAACTTATACCTTTAATATTCCCTGCTCCGCCACCAGCCTACCGGCTGCAAATGTCGCTCCTCCAGCCAAGAAGCTAGAATGGTGAAACATCCCTTTCTTCTTCTACAAGGAACAAAAAAAAGTAAAATCGTTGGTTTTCCTATCTACTAGAGGAAACACTCAAAACGGTCAGTGTCGATGCTTACCTCGCCGGCATACAATTTCTTGGATGTGCTCACAATAAATATCCATTTCCGGCCTTCCGATCCTTTGATTGTATGAAGAACATTTCCAGTTTGTTTATGGATAATCTTTCCTTCAAAAATAATGTACTCATAATGCTCCCTCTCTTGCTGTTTCCGCCACCATAGACCGGAAACAAAATGAAATTCATATCAGAATTTTACAACCACCAGAACTAACAAGTTGAATCTTATTGAAAATTGAATCTAAAATATAAAAGCACGTACAGGTCCCAGATACTTAATACATTGTTGTCGAAGCTTTGATCTCGGACATTCTTGGAGGTCAATCTCTTTCCCTTCCCCTATATCCAACCTGTAAATTTCAAGCCACTTTTTTAATATTGTAGGTTATAAAATTATTTGGACATTTGTCACGTGTGTAACAGCAATGTTGGAGGTTTTACCAGTAGAAAAATGGCTGACCAGCATCAGATTTACACCACTCATCGTAGTAAATATGCAAGTTATGGCCATAGCGGTGGCGTGGATCAATCTAGAGTAACAATAAATAAAAGTAAAAAATCTGTTCATTTTTTATTTAAGTGAAAGGGGCTAAGGAGAAAAAAGGTACAGCTTCAATCCAATGTCGAAAAGCCAATTTTTGCGCCTTGGCGTCTTTGAACAATCCTTTCCCGACCTGACAAAATTCCATTATTTGTTATATATGGAAATAAAATAAATTTTGTGATTTTTTTTCCCTAAAGGACGAAACAAGGGAAAATCAAGGATCGCCGTCAAAAAACAGTTCCAACTTTTGAATTTACGAAATTTTTAATAAAAAAAAAGTTACCTTAGAAGCATTTAAGACAACACGATTCCATCTTGAAGCAACAGATTCTGGTTTGGAATAATTAAAAAAGGAGATTGTGCTGTGATTAAGCCTTGCATAATCTAAAACCCTCCACCTGCAATAAATAAATAATCATTGCCAATTTTCTTCTTAAAAAAAAAAAAGCAGAGAAATGGACAAAGATTTTATAGACTTACCACTCTTCAGCGACAACAGCGGAGTCAGCTATTCTACGCCGTGTCCAGTAACTCCGGTACACTTTCTGAACCTTAACCGCAGCGTTCGAATGACAACAACCAACACCTGGCGCGTGTTTCGAACCCGACGACTCCACCGGCATTTCAAAACCACCGTCACTGTACCCCGATGCAGAATCTGGTTTGTTTGCTTCTTTTGAACTATCCATGGAGAAAAAATGGGACGACTTGGAGCCCAGACCAAACCCGTTATTATGAAGGTTGTCCCGGGAGGAAATGTCATAAAACAGAGACTTTGACTGCATGTCGAATTTTGAAACAGCTGTTCGAGTTCCGCATTCAATGACCTCCATTGTCTTTGTTTACTATAACTAGTCAACTATTTCAATTAGTTTGAAACAAACCAAACAAAGCCTTAGATTTTCAACTAATTTGAGAGAAATATTTCCATTATTTTCAGTGAAGTGTGTGGATCACGCGCTAACGTTGAGATTGAGTTTTATTGTAAGTTGCTCAGTTGCTGTAGTAAGAGAAACTAAAGGAAAATAAATACAAAACCTGTGCTTCACGTGGGTTAAGTTATTTGCTTTTGGATTTCGGAGAAGGAAAGAGAGTCAAATGATCGAATTTCTAGGGGGTTTCAAAGTTAAGGTAGGATTTAATTTTTTTTTAAATATTGGTATATTTTTTAATTTATTAAACTAATATTTATATGTGTAAAGTTTTTTTTAGTCTATTTATGTTTTTTAACCCCACAATGTCCTATTATCATGGGTAAGTTTTTAGTTAGGATTATTTTAGTTTTTAATCTATTTGTGTTGTAATTATTTTTTTTTAGTCCTGTAATGTTCTATTATCAAGGGTAAGTTTTACTTAGGATTATTTTAGTTGTTAGCCTTTTTGTGTTGTAATTGTTTGATTTTACTTTTTATTCTAGTTCTTAATTTGTCAGTGTTGTAATAATTTGATTCTACACTTTATGATTATTCAGGCATGTACTTATATTTATACTTTGATTGTACTTGTAAGATTTTAAAAAAATAAATACATCACACACATATGAGTGTAGAAACTAGAAATTTAGAATAATATATGCATGTAAAAATGACATCCAATAAATAATGAACATACGGTTTAAAACTAATAATAACAACAACAGATACGCAATATGTACAAGATTTAAATAAAATAAATTAGTTTAATTTAAAAGTAAAAAAGAAATCTAAATAGGTAAATACATCTAATTAAGAATATTAAGCACACTCTAATTGCTTTTCAGTTTGCATTGTCATTTTTTTATCATGCACTTGACGGGCTCTTAGCGCTCAAACAAAACTCTGGGACGTACCCCTTATAGGCACGCACTTTCTTAGGCGTAATCTTTCTTCTCTTGGAAATATCTTACGATAAATTCCTTAGATACCACCAATGGACGGATTCTTTAACGCTAGTATGCGCCAATACTCTAACTTGCCATCAAGCCAACATGATGGCAGATTAAGTTACCACAGTGCACCTAACAGTTTACATACCTACCTTATTCATTTTTTTTTCGGATCCGCCGATTTTTAGGGTGTGACAAATAAATTCTCACTATTTTTTTGCAGAATAACAATATCTCAAAACTGTATATTTTCTTGTATATCTTCTAGCCCTACTAGTGCCATCTATTTATAGGCAGAGATAGAAGAATCCTAGTTGAATTAGTAGAATACAAATAATACTTATATAATATAAAAACTAGTCCCCTAGTTCAACTAGAAGAGAAGGGTGGAAAAGCCTTGCTAAATAAACTAGGGTTGTCGCCCCTCATATGTATTATGAGGGGTTTTCGACCTCTCTTATATTGAGTCCAATAATAATAATTCAAAAAGCTTAAATTAATTATCAAGTCTTTTTCTTACTTAGTGAGAAACCACATTCATTTTGAATATAACCTATTTCTCTAACTTTGTCATTTCTATCCATTTATGTTCATTTTATTCTATATACAATTCATTTATACTTTCAACGAGTTACGGAGGGATCAATTGGACATATGCAATTAAGGCTCAAATGATTTATAATTAAGTTTCAACTTTTCGCCTATTAATTATAAACTCATTTAGTGACAAAGTCATTCCACCATAGTATCGTGACTGAGCTCTCCCCAATTACATATCATTACGGAAGTTACTTGATTAGTGGTCGTCCAATGATCTTGTCATAAGTATGTTACACTCATAATATATCATTAATATCTTTGGGATAAATCCGTTCTCCTAATATGATCTTATTTTATCTCATGGTAACCATTACATCTTCCTTCATGAAAAGTTAATTAATATCAAATAGTAATTAAGTCATTTACCAAAAAAAAAAAATAAACAAACAACTCGTGACTATGTTTACTTTTCATCTATCATATAATGCCAATGAGAGGATACCACTTACCCATTTCTTGGGTTATGAATTCTACTATTGTCAATGATGCAACATATTGTAGAAGTCTATACCCAACGTACCAGCTTCCAGTTCATTATCCATTTGAACTCAGGCTTTTACTTACATTAAAGTATACAAATGTAGAAATTACTTGGGCAGTCGCTAGGAGTCGCCCGCCAGAAATAATGAATGTGATTATCAAGAAGTTAAATTTTGAGCTGAATGTCTCACATTTTTCTTAAAATTCTACTTGCGAATCTCACAAGTTCCCTCGAACTTATAATTTTTCTGCTTGAGTGCATGTTAGTTAAAGATTCAGAAATTGAGAGAGATTAAGCCAGACTTCACTAGGGGTTAGGTGAAATATGGTAACTGTGCATGTTTATAGAGGGGCACCTATAGAGGCTCTGCCTTAAGGTTTTAGTTGTTATTTTACATTTTTGAGTCTTTTTCCATGTTTTGTAATCGACAAATGGAAATGAAGCTTTAAAGTTTAATCTCTGGTTTAATATAAGTTGTTTAAGTATGTAATTTAAACCTTAATAGAAATTTTGTTAATTCATTTGGGTTAATTTAGAATTCGATACTCAGACTTGGCGAATGTGTCGGGTAGAGGGTGTTACAGATTTAGTGGTATCAGAGCTTTGGTTTAGTTGATCTTTTGGATTATAGTGTTTTGGGATAGCCCCTGTATACATGTTACATTAGATTTGGCTTAGTCCCTCAACAGTTGATATGAGATGGTAAGTGTGATGAAAATGAGTGCAAGATTGACGAATTATAGTTAGATTGGTGAAGAACATAATGTAGTAAAGAAAAAAGATGAGAGTTTTTATTTCTACAAGGAAATCAGTACAAATATAAGAGATAATTAGGTATCATCCCTAGCAGACAGATCATTCATTTCTTCTGTTTTCTTTCCCCTCATCAATGGCCTTCTCTATAGGAGTAGGAGTGGTGGCTCAAGCTCGGGTGGGAAGAAGAAATCGTCAGAATCTTTCCATTTCTTCTGAAACATTTCCCGCTCAGCACCAGAAGGGTTCATTTCATTAAATCTCATATTCTCATTAATATATTTCCATAGACTGCTGAAGCCTATTTGACTCACATCGAAGGGGCCCACGACAACCTAGGCTTGAAGGATGTAATTGAATATCAACTTGGAAAGATAATACGCAATTGCCACCACAGTCACTTCTTTGTATCGCTCTAGGGCCTTATTGTGTTCCTTATAGATCCTCCCTATGTTCGTTAAGTGATGTTCCTTTTGCGGTTTGTTCTGGTCTTCTAGCTGGTGGAACCTACTCTCAGACTCCTTTTTTAATGAGTTGTACTTAGACCCCCAGTTGAAGGTGGACTCGATGAACTCATAAGCTTGGTGGGCTGTGGCCTCCTGTGCTTGGCGGAGTTGAACCTATTCTTAATTTTGAGAGGCTAGGTTTACTTCTAATTGAGCCTATTTTATTTCACTTTTGTGAGATCAAGTCACGAAGGGCCCAACCGAGCAAATCGGTTTCCTCCAACATGATTTGGCAGAAGTCCATCAACTCCAAGAGAGTTGGTTTATGAGCTTCGAAGGAAGAAGATAGAGTATATTCTTTCAGTTTTTAAAGCAGATCCGTCTCCTAGCTTGGTTAAATTTTGTTGAGGAGAAGGGAGGCTAACCTCAAAAAAACTGTCCCTTCATAGAAGCAAACTTAACGTCTCACTGGAAGAAGTAGGAGACTAGTTTGGCCGAGTATGGAGAGATGGCAGTGTAGAAGGGGTAGTTTGGGGAGCGGACTCATCAAGCGGACTCTGTATAGGAAGAGTAACGTCTAGGGGAGTGGTAGACTCAATTTGAGTCTCAAGGTGAGATGAGAGGATGGGCAGAATGGGCTACCTCTCGAAACTGACTGGTTTCTTACCTCGTTTATGGTGGACCAGCCTGCTACCATTGCTCTCCTTGATGCTTCGAGGACCCCTTCAGTCCCCAACCTCTTACGGATGCTACCACCCACTTGCACCCTACGTTAGCATCAGCGTGTCTTTCTGTGCCATCTTCATAATGGCATCCACGTTTATACTGATTGAAGTCTAAGATGGAGTGGATGATTGAGTAGAACCTACAAATGAGAAGTTAGGAATCAACCATACGAGGAATAAAATCTCTATATAAGAGACTCACTAGCAACCACTACTAGTGGAATGGACTAGTGACTCATGCGTCGCCTACAATAAGTATAAAAAAGCTTAGAGGTTCCTTTTTCCTCCCAACCAATACAACAACTAAGTTATCAAAAGCGTTGTAGGGCCATATTGTATCATAGGGGTGTGCGATCTAAGAAATAGCCTCAACAGTAGAGTCCAAAGTCTTATAACTATTCTAGCTATGGTTCTTTAAGTAGAAATGGAAGACATTTCTAACAATAATAAGGCTTTCCAACACGAGAGAGTGACCTAACTTTAAGTAATTGAACTAATCCTCCACGGCCTCATTATGTAGTTGTTTCTTATGGGTACAAATAGAATCATAAGAAATAGCCCATTAGGTTGGGAACCCAAACCCACTCACCAGATTACACCTTACCGAAAAAATTTGTTTCTGTTTAGGTGAAGGTCGGAAGCCCAAGTTCTGATAATGGGCTTATGCCCCTTAGCGAGTGCTGAAATAGGCTAACCCATCAGAAGCCTCTCAATAGGTCACTTTTAATTGATAGATTTGTGGGAAAAAAATAATGATGGGTGGCTCGCCCTTCAAGCTACAGTTGATAAAGTAAGCCACTAAGGTCCACTAAGATAAATCGGTGAGTTGCCCTAATGTGATTCTATACCCATTAAGAACAGATTAGAATAAAGGATGAAGGGGTAGATGAAACCTAACTTCAAACAGATAAAGAAGAAGAAGGATGAAATCGAAGTTGTTGCTTAGTCGACACTCGCCTTGGACAAGGTTGAAATCGTAGGCGAATTGGGAAGTGGTATTCCTTTGATGCCCAAGAAGTGGACCATTTCCTTTTGGGATGTGGTATAGTGGAACAGAGGGGTTCCCACTGGGTATTTACCCCGCAGCAACTAGATCCAACCTCGTCGCCTTCTTTGTCACCACCACAATTTCTATTAATACCACTACTACGATGGCTAATACCCTCACGATGACTTTGCTTAATTCTAACCATTTTGGGGGAAAGATGAAAGAAAAATAAAGGATTTAAGAAATTAATTGGGTGATGTACTAAGAGATGATCAAGGAAGAAATGAAAAGGAACTCAAATAAGGGAACAAAGAAAGCTAAGAGAGAAACTAGGGATTTAGAAAGAGACTTAGTCAATAAGGAGTTGAAGAGTAATTTCGTATAAAAGGCCTCTCTTCCCAACGTCTTGATTTATGTATCCAAACGTCTAAGGGAAGTTTGGGAAATTTGAAGTAAACAATTCAAATTCTTGAATCCGTAGATGACACCTGTCGAGCCAGAAAGGGTTCTCCCTAAACCCCTCGATAGACGAAAAAAGCAAAAATGTTCGCCCGAGCTAGTTATTTATTGAGTATTTACTATACGACCTATGTTAATCCCAGAAACACCTGTTAGTTTTATGCTGAGATACATCTGGAGGATGGTGCAATCAAGAATCCACCAGAATAAGTTTAAAATGGTCATTGTGTCGCTAATCTCCCTATATATAGAGAGTCGGGATAGAACCACCAGTGAATAAGGTAAAATCTGGATAAAATTTTAGTCGCTAAGGCAGTAATATATCCACGAGAAAAGTGTAAGTGACTACCTATAAGTATGCAGAGAATTTTCTGAGATAAGAGAAGTTAATGTGGACACCGCCTCGAGAAAATATGTGTCAGAAAGGAAATTTTGAGGAAAAATATTTCTTTAAGGGTGGGGGAGTTGTAACACCCAAATACCATTATTGACCTAGAATTTGGGAAACTAGGATTAAATTGAAAGGACTAGTGAATTGTCAGACTCTATTGGGAATTTTGAAAGTTTTAGTGGTTGAATTATACTTAATTGGATACCAATCCCAGTTCAGTTAGATAGTTGGTTCCATAGTGAAAGAAAAAATGACTTAGAATTACTGGTGGAAATGGCCATGAGGACCGTGCCCAAGTAATATATATATAAGCATGAGTGGAGATAGAATTTATCAATTCTGTTTATAAATCTTCTCCTCTCTATAGTAGTATATTCTTTAATCATTCTAAAGAAGAAGGGGATGCAGATGAAGAAAGTTCTGCATGTTGTAGTAGAGGTATGAATTTAAGTCTGGTGATGGAGAAATTGAGGAATTGTTGCCAGGACAAAGGAGACTCTGGCAATTCAGACAAGCTAAACTGATAAAATTAAGAAAGTAAGGTGAGTTTCTTCACCCCAGTCCAAAAATGTTAAGTATGTTTAAGATCGTATAAGCATATGAGTATCTATCACTTTAGTCCAAGTATGCATGAATTAACTATGATTCCATAGTATATCATCTATGAAATGCATGTATTGCATATTTATAAAAGTGGAACTTGTAAGGGAATCATCGCCGAGTTAGATGAAGATAGGATTGGGAACAAAGGGCGATTCTGTTAGATACTTCCATACGGTGTTGCTGAGACCTATGTGGAAGGGACACTGCAGTGTTTGAGCATCAAGGTTAGGAATGGTGAAATGGAGGAATGGATAGAGGAATAGGAAGATTGAAATTCCATTAAGATTTCGCCATCTATGATTGCTGGGACCAAACTCAATGTGCAAAGCTCCAGGCCTTGCGAAGGGGACACTTTGGTGTTCGAGCATCAAGGTGAAATGTGAAACAGGTCTTTCGAGATGACACCATGACAATGATTATTAGGTTTTATAGAGTAACACCGTAACGATGGTCAAGTCTTTCGAGGCGAAACCTCAATAAGGTTTAAGGTGTAAGATCATAGCTCAGCTATGGTGACCAATGGTGTTTGCCAAGTCGTTAAAAATATGGGAATTTTGTGTAAGACCACATCTCAGTTATGGCGACATGGAGAGTTCACTAGGACTGTAAATATGGAATAGTTTATCGGGACAATAAACAGGAGATAGTTCACTGGAATAGTAAATACGAGAATGTCTGCCAGGATATTTGACATGAAAGAGTGTAAGGCCGTAGCTCAACTATGACAAATAGGGAACTCTACTAGGACAATAAACACAAGAAATTCGCTAGAACATTAGACATGAGGAGCATAATTAGAAAATCCGCAATTCGTGAAGGTTGTAAAGTGTGAAAGTAAAGTTTTCAGTATGAATGGAATGGTAAGTCATAAGAAGAAATGAGTTGGTGCGTCTAAGGAACATAGACCACCGAAATAATGAGTGATGCCAAGGTTATGTTTTAACCCTAGACAGATTGAAAAAGGAAAATAGACTCATTAGGTAAGGAGGTATACATAGTATACACAACTATTAGTCTGCTAAGGAAGCTATGGATTCTACACAATTTAAACAGGCATAGATTGGTCCGTGGTAGGACACAATCATATATAGTAAGTTGACAAAAAATTACTCAAAGGTTTAATAGGTTGATCAGGGTTTTCAAGGAAGGAGACATGCCAGTGGCTAAAGGGGCTAGAAGGTCCGTTAGGGGATAGTGAAAAGCGGAGGGCAGACATAACCATAAAGAATGACAGAGATCTTTTTGAGTCTCCTAAGGCAGGAACTGCATGTCCTAAGAAGCCTCCTTGGGATATAGATCAATAGAGCAAGGGCTTCGGTGTTGTTAGGGAGCTCTAGTATCCTAAGGCAGTGAGGGTACTGAAATATGAGAAAGATCACAAATGTAGAAAAAACTTGGGTAGCTTCCAGGTGTTGCCCGTTAGAAATAATGAATGCGATTATTAGGGAGTTAAATTCTGAGCTAGATGTCTCACATTTTTCTTAAAATTCTACATGCGGATCTCACTAAGTTCCATCAAACTTATAAGTTTTCTACATGAATACAGGATAGTTAAAGATTCAGAAATTGAGAGGGAAAGCCAGACTTCGCTAGGGCTAGGCGAAACGTGGCAGTTGTGCATGTTTATAGAGGGGCACTCGTAGAGGCTTCGCCTCAGGGTTTTAGTTGTTATTTTACATTTTTGACTCATTGTCAAGAAATTTTGTAATCGCTCAATGGAAATGAAGCTTTAAAGTTTTATCTCTAGTTTAATACGAGTTGTTTAAGTATGTAATTTAAACTAGAACAGAAAATTCGTTAATTCATTCAGCTTAATGTAGTATCCGATACCCAGACCTGGCAAATAGGTCGGATAGAGTGTATCACATCGATAAACCCACGGAGGAGGAAGAATTTGAGCACTACGAGTCGATCAAGGAGGTAGCTAAACCAGTGCCTGATATGGTAATCTTAATTCTGAGCACTATGAAAGTATCGTTCTCGACAAGACTAAAGGAAAAGAAAAAGAGTGACGAGGCAGATTTGTATGTTTTCTAAAATTATTTAAATTCATTAATGTTAATCTTCCACTCTTAAAGCTAATCATAAAATTATGAAATATGCCAAATATTTAAAGAAAATCTCAAAACAACATAAAAAATTAAAAATCTTGATACCCTCAAAGTTAAAAGATTCGGGCTGCTTCACGATTATAATATATATAGGGGATCGATATTTTAGCAAAGCCCTTTGTGATTTAGAGCTAGCATAAATTAATTACCCTATCAATCTATCAAAAACTCAGACTCGGGGATCTTAAAAATACCTCGATAATGCTACAACTAGACGATAGATCCTTGGTGCACCCAAAAGGTGTATTTGAGGATGTATTCTTCAAGGTACGAGGATTTATAATCCCCGTCGATTTTGTAGTCCTTGACTTCGAGGAAGATTAAGAAATCTTTATTTTGTTAGGAGTGTCATTTCTGGCCACTTCTAAATCGATAATCGATCTCGAGTGCAATGAGCTTATTATAAAAATTGATGACGAGATTAAAGTGTTTAAATGTGGCCGGAATTCCTAAAATGAAGGATTAATTAGGGAAGAATGTTACGTGCGATTTAATTTAACCCTTGATGGCCTTGATTAAAGGCATTTCTCGAGTTGTGCAAGTGTAAGTATTCACAAGATGAGAGAACGGGACAAATGGTAAGACTCCGATGGAGAAAGGAGCGATTGGAAGGCCTATGATAGGTGAGACTGACGAATGAAGTCGATGGTAAAGTTTAAGGAATTGCCGGACAAGTCTGGTAGCACAACATAAATTTTAAACCATCAAACTTAATTAATTTGTAAATATTTTACACTAACTTATTTTTAATTTGTTAAATATAGAAATTAGACTTTTTATTTTATGTTAGAATTAGTAGGAAATAGGTTTCCGAGAACAATGGAGGAGCTATGCAGCAGTAAGGTGCATGTATAGGCAGCCGATGAATTTTTACAAGTCATCGAGGGGCCAAATTGAAGCCATGTTGCCACATAACAATCCCATGACCAGACACAACCATGGTGAACTTGAAAATTTATGATGTTGTTGTCGTGGCGTGATATAGAACCTCTATGGCGTGGCACACCTTTGTTTAAAAGCAAGAGGAGGAGAAAATTATTGTCCTGTCGTGCTATGCAACCCCTATGGTGCGATATGCAGGCCATTTTTGGTTCGATGCGATCTTCAGAGGTTTTCACCAAGTTTGGACAACAAGTAAAGCCCTAAATGGCTTCTATATATTGCCCTTACTAGCTGATACACCCTTCAAGCCATCATAGCTACGCAACTCAATGTTTGCGATCCTTTTATTTGAGATTCCACGAATTCTTTGTTTCTCCTTTGATTCAAAACCCAAAAACCATGCAAATTAACCTTTCTGATAGCAAATCCGTAGCGGATAGCCACGCCTATGTTCGGGAAAGGGAATTCAAAAGTAACCTTATTGTAGTTTAACGAAAAATCCTGTTACAAGAACGAAGTTTCAAATCCATAAACACATTCAAGAGCAAAGCATGCGAGTTGATCTTATACCAACGATGGGAAAAGTTCTATACAACCTCGACCAAGCCGGTGTACCTTTTGATCATGCACGAATTTTACGCTGGTTTGAAGGAAGCGGATGCGACTAGGCCACGATGGATGCAGTTTTCAGTTCGAGGGAAGAAGATGTCTATCTCGCCTCCCGAGATAGCGAGGTATTATGACATTTTATTATATCTCTATTGTAATAGCCCATTTTTTAGTGGTGTTAGAAACAATGGTTTTGGGACCAGAATTTTGACGAGAGAGTCTGTAAATATTATTATTTAATATTTACAAGTCAAGTATTATGATATAGTGAATTTTGATACGATAATTTCATTTAATTGGATAATTAGTTAAGTACAAGTGGTTTGTCCCTAAAGTCAAGTGCTTTTGGAAAATGAAGTATCGGGACCTTGTTTCTATAAATCGAGCTCTTATATAGGTGTATTAAAATTTGATCCTAAAATTTTAATGTTTAGATAGTTAATTAAGGAAAAAAGACTAAATTGTAAAAGTCATAAAACTTAATCACTATTAGTTTATTTGAGTTACTTAGCTATGAAACCATGGTTGAAGGATTTAAATGGTATTTAACCTATAATTAAGCATAGTGAACGATTGTGTTTGTCTTTATTTTAATAATATGTTAATTTTATATTTTAAAATAATAATAATTAAAGGTTAAATAGTAAACAAAAGAAAAGAAAAACAAATTGGCTTGTCATCTTCAACCTCCAAGCTGAATGTGAAGAGAAAAACAATCCCAAACTCTCGTCCAAGTCTAAAGCTTCAATTAGTAAGTGATTTATAGTTTATTTCTTGTAATTTTTATGTTTTTGAGATCGTTGCAACTAGGTTCAGCTAACATGTATCTCTGATTTCAAAACTGTTAAAGATTTTAAAACATCCCATTAATGAATCTTAGTTGTTCTTGATAGAAAATGATAGATTTGGAAGCTATGAAATGTTTAAGGCCTATTTTATAAAATAATTTTTGTTAATTTTGAACATAAGTCCATTAACATATCTAAGCTTCAATTCTAACCAAATAACCACAAAAGCTTCAAGAATACGATTTGATACCCCGGATAGCTAGGTTAAATTATAACGATCTCAAAAATATAAAATTTACAAAAAATGGACTCAATATACATACCATACAATAGTCGAATGAGCAAGGAAGGTTGAAGCTTTTCTTTTCACTTGAACCAAGGTAGAAATGGTGGAGATGGATGAGAATGAAGATAACTTTCTCTTACCATCCCACTTTTTGTTTTTGTTTTTTTTTTGTTTTTAATTTCTTTTTACTTAATTTATTTTCTTTTCTTTTTATCATAATAATTAAAATTAACTTAAGTAAATTAAACATGCTAAACCATCCATTATAAATAAAAAATGGTATTTTTACCATTTTGGTCCTCAAACAACTTAAAAGTATATAGAAATTGAACTTTTATGACTTTTACAATTTAGTCCTTGCACCTTAAATAATTATCAATTCAATTACATTTTTAGATCAAAATTTAATATAACACAAGGATAGAATCGTAAATATTATTTAATAATAATTGAATCAACCATCGAAATATGGAGTTTTAAAACCACCATTTTTGACACCACGGAAAACGGGCTGTTATATATTTTACCTTGTTTGTTTCCTTATTAGGGGCTTACTAAGACATAAATTTTGATCACCATTTCATATCTTATGACTCATAGTTAACCATATTATAAACACATATTCTTTTAACTTGTTAATCCTTTAACATATTCCACTTGAAATTTATAGTTATAGGTACATTTTATTATCAATATTTTGATTAAAATAGACCATAATATTGTTGTTTTCCTCTAATAATATGTATTCGAAAGTAAATATTCTCATTGTGGTTTTAAAATTTGTTTCGCCCTTAGTAAAGTCTAGTAAAACAGTGGCTCGAATACTCGAGATCTATCCCATACAATCAAAAGCACATAAGTGCTAGGTACCATTGCACATCCCTCCAACACATTCAGACTGCACATCAGTGCAGCCATCCCACACAACCAAATTGCAAATAAGCACATCCATCCCACACAATTAGATAGCTGTAACATCCTATACCCAACCCAATCATCGGGTTCTGGTGCCAAGTGTCACAATTAACCCGATTTGCTTAGTAGCAATTCTGACTGGATTTATTTATAACTTAAATAATGTCAGATTCAATTCATATTTATCACATAAATTTTCTCTAATTTCATTCATTATCAACAGGTGTCTTACATAACTACAATTAAACTTTCTATAATTACTAAGGTTCTTACATTCAACTTTCCATATTGAGTATGTACATGCTTACATATGTATAGCGACTTGGAAATTGTAAACTTTAATAAAACTTCACTTATTTGAACAGCGAGGTGTAGCCTTTAAGGGTTCCCTTCTATATGCATGGTACAGCTATGACGCCATACGCGTGGACTTGGCGGTGTCTGGAAAAGCCTTAGTGAGAATCCTTGAGTGATCCCTTGACCCGACATTCGAGGTAAATTACACATAAGTTCGAAAGAACTTATTGAGAATCTATACAATAATGTTTACAAATGTCTTGAAGTTCAATAAATAAATGACTAATACACTTAATTAAACTCCTTGTATATCATAAGAGGTTCTGCAGTTTGACTAGCATAGACGGTGCCCATAAATTCTTCTCAAATGAATAGTTGGCAGACTAATCATGCTGATTTAGTTGGAATTTTACTCTTACTGACAACCCATTTCTAAGACTTGAACTTGTCTAGCTTCATTTCAGACTTCAAATTTACCTTTCCTGGTTTGACTCATCAATTATAACTATGTATGTGGATATACGGATCGAAGACTATTATTGGTGGATTAGCAGATATCTTGTCGCAATTGCAGATTTTTACCCTAATCCTTTCATTCCACTTTAAACTTAATATAGACTTATAGTGTTACCCTGGTAACTATCTTCTAATGCCTTAGCCTATGCATAAACTGTTATTTTATGGAACACCTACTTATTGATATCCTCATTTGCGGCCTTGAATTTGAGATATAACTGATAAATAAGCACCCCTTTCTTTACGAACTCGTACTTTCTAGATAGTCCCATATGATTTTCCCATTTCAGACCATTCTACTAAGATACTCCCAAAAATGGATAGTTCTCGACGAACTATCTCTTTCTTAGATTGCCCGTGGCGGACTTCTACATTTGGTAATCCCAAGTGGACTTCCCCGCATTATATAGTCCTCACGGACATCCACTTCTTTTGTTAATTCCTGGTAGACTTTCCACCCAAGATAGTTCTTGGTGAACTTCCCCTCATTTCTGGTGACCTTTTTACCCATGAATACTTAGGATTAAAATCTGCATAATCGTCTCATTTTATCATAGCCAATACTATTTTACTTGTCAAACTCTGGTGGACTCTTAATGGCTGATACTTATTTACAAATATTTTAAAGGAAATACCCATTCCTTTCAAATATGACGCGTTTAAGATGTTTCTACCAATTCCTCTTACCTTCGAGTTTTGGTAGATCTTTTTATTAGCACGCTTGCCAGCATTCTTAAATGCGACATGATCATCATGTCAAACTACTCCTCACATGAGTCATACAGTGACTTCCCTTTTTATGACTTGATAGGCTTTCCTGTTCAATATCATGGCAGACTCTATTTTTGCCATAAAGTGTACTTGTTCACCACTGGATCATGTCATGGCTAATCATGAACTTTTTATTCTGAAAAATCAGTAAACCCCTATCGAAATGTTGCCCCATAGGACCTATATACCATTTACACAGTGTCGCCCTGAAAGACTAGTAGATAAGCATTCCACGATGCCATCAAACTCCCTTTAATCCCTTTCAATTTGCCCATGCCTCCATTACACCAAATTTTCCTATCTTCTTCTAACTTGTCAATGTAAATCCCTCCGTACTTTGCAATTTATAAATATACTTTTTACACAATAATTCACTTATTACTATAACATGTAGTACGCCATATATCAATATGTTAATACACAACCACATCTTGCATTCAGAGAACATACTCATAATCATCCATATATTTCCATAGCATTATCCATGCATACCTTACTCATTCATTGTAATCATATACAACCATGGAATTCAGACAACTCATAACAAATACATGAGCAGAACATTCCAACACAACAGCAAACAAACACCCAAAGTAGAGTACAAAAACTCACCTGTTGTTCTTCATCCTCACCAGCTTAGCTTTTCTAAATGTCAGAGTCTCCTTTGTCTTGGTAGTTAAGCATGGCAATCAAATATACTGGTTAAACCGAAGGTGTTCAAACCTTAAAACCCAGAATCCATTATTATATAGAAGCTTTTTAGAAAGGCTTACTTCTATTTTCCTCAAATTCACGAGTACAGAGAGATTTAGGAGTTTACCAGCTTACTGGATTCTCTACTTCCTAGACTTCGAATCTCACATTCGCTGCCCCATGTAGAGTTTTCATCAACTTTTTCTTTTTTGGAGCAGCCAAAGAAGATGTTCTAGAAGAGAAGAAAATAAAAAAAAATGAGGAGAATTTTACCTTCTTAATAATACTCATCATCCATATATAATTAACCATTTTTTAAGCATAGTTTGAAGCCCCAAATAACCATTCATCGATAATTATTTTGCCTCCTGCTAAGGAATCAGTCAGCTCCATCTTAACTGAACCGAAATTGAAACTCAACTAATTACAAATCAACTATAAAAATTCCCAAGTTTTCCAGTAGAGCCCGTCGAATTACTATTTTATTCAATGAAAACTAGGTGTGACAATAGCACTAAAGTGCTAAGCCCAAAGATATTAGAATTTGTAGGTGAATATAAGGCCTAAATGACAACAATAGGTTCATGTAATATGTGCAAAGCTTGAGGGCACAAAAATTTAAATGCAAAACTCTCGATACAGAACTCCAGGTACACATCTATCCTATTGGCATGATAATTGTATCCTAACTATTTCAATAAGTTTACTAGGGCATTCAAAGTCACAAATAGAATAATTTATTTAAGGCCATTGACATATTTAATTTCTCAAATAGAACATAAATCAGAGTTATAAGATCCAAAGATTGTTTAAACCATTTTTTTCTATACACACTGTGGGGTGTCCCTTGCATTTATCGGACATGTTGAAGACACCTTAGACGAGAATCGATTAGCAACTGAAAAAAGGCTAAAATAGGCCCAACATCAGGACGAGGAGGTCAACGATGTCAGAACAAAGTGACAAACTCCCAAATTAAGGTAGTGGTGACATCATGATTAGCATGCATAGGACGTCACCACGACACAGCGTATTCTCCATGTAAGAAATCGTGTTTTAGAATCCAAATAAGACTTCTCCCAATTGGACTTTGATTACTTTAGTGTTATTTTAGAATGATTAGACCTCTAATCTTAGCTTGTTTAAAGGCCCTTTGTAACCCTGATTTAGACGTGCTAAACAATAAGGGATTTTTTTGAGGGTGAAAAGTAGTCACATATGAGTTTTGGTGAGGGTTTCATGGTAAATATGGAGAGAATTTTGTTCTTAAGTTAGGACTTTGTTTTCGGGGTTTAGGTTTGTATGTTTAGTACATTTTGGTTTGTTTTCTACATATTGTACTCTCATTTGTTTACTCATTTAGTGAAAAGTCAAAGCCTTCTTTGCCCGCCCCTGGTTTTTATCCTTTTCGGAAGAGTTTTCCACGTAAAATATTTGTGTTCGATCTTCTCTATATTTTATATTCCATTGTTTATACGGGTTGATCCCTTACAAACAGGTATCAAAGCCAAGGTTCAGCTTTCACAGGTCAACTCATTTAGTAACACAACAAATTTGGATATCGAAAAGCTCGAAGGGATCACAAATTTGAGTTTTGGCAGTTTCGGATAATTACAAAGGTAGATGATGTAGTCAAGAATGAGGGTGACAATTTATTATTCTCCGTATATAATTTGGTTAGAGGTAGAGTCATGTCAAATGTCAAGCATGTGCTTGATTTAGAGAAGAATCTCATCCCTTTTTCATCTTTAGGATTCGAATGGTTCGCAAAGTGTTTTAAGCAAGGTTGGTCGCAGAGGGTTATAGTCAGGTGGAGAAAGTTGATGTTTTCTCTCATGTTCGGGTTTTACTTACACTTGTTGCATTATACAACTTTGATTTGAAGACTAGGAGCCTTTCAATTTTCAAGTTTGAGCACAGTTTAGACTTGGTTAACATTCTACAAATTGAGTTATGCTGATGACTGGGGCATGGAAAAGGAGGCGTGATAAATATGAGCCAAGGTAGAGATTTGTGGGGTACGCCTCACATTTATCAGACATGTTGCAGACACCTTAAACGAAAATCGATGAGTAACCAAAGAAGGGCTAAAATAGGCCCAATGCTAGGACAATGAGGTCCTTAAAGTTGGGACAACACGATGAACTCCCAACTTAAGGCAGCAGCAATGCCGTGACAAGCATGCTTGGGACATCATGACGACGCAACATATTCTCCATGTAAGCAGTCGTGTTTTTGACTCCAATCAGGACTTCTTCTCCCAGTTAGACTCTGATTACTTCAGGGTTATTTTAGTATAATTAGACCTCTAATCTTAGCCTATTTTAAGGGCTTTTGTAACCCTAATTTAGACATGCTAATAAACAAGGGCTTTTCTTGAGGATGACAAGATGTAGTCGCATATAAGTTTTGGTGAGAGTTTCGTGATAACTATGAAAGGATTTTGTTCCCGAGTTAGGAATTTGTTTTCATGGTTTGGGTTTGTATGTTTAGTACACTTAGGTTTATTTTCTCCATTTTGTACTCTTGTTTGTTTACTCATTTAGTGAAAAGCCGAAGCCTCCTTTGCCCATGATTTTTATCCTCTTCGGAGAAGTTTTCCACGTAAAATATTTGTGTTTGATCTTTTCTACCTTTTCTATTTTGTTGTTTATACTGGTCAATCCCCAACACACACAAATTGGCACACTAAGTGCTAGTACATATTCATTTTCTACAAAGTCATCTTAGGCCTTAAATTTAAACGAATGTTTTTTTTTTTCAAATTCCAAAAATGTACTTATGTTTCCCCATTTTAGACCATATTTAATAATATCAACAACTTAAAATATTGACAATTAAATCACTATATTCTACCTTAAAGCCATATTTGTGAATGTTTCCATATTAATACCATAATTCACTAACTTTCATACTTTCCAAGTCACTTTAGAATATTAGGTTCCTAAAACATTTCTCAACTAAATATCTTTACCACAATTTTGCCAAGAATTTATTTTAGCATATTTATGTCATGGAATTTAAACACAATTATTATATAGTCATTTTCATGTTCATAAACTAATTAACTTCTGAACATATTAGCATAAAGAAAGCAACATTATCCAAGGCTACTTACCATTGGATGCATAAATACTCAACATCAAGCTCCTAAATACTTGTTTCCATCATCATCCTAGCTTGGAAATTCAAAATCCAACATTAATTTCCTAATTTTCATACATGAAAAAATATATCAAAATTAATATCCCTGCTTTCTAAGCTTTTATTCAACATCCAAATTCAAATTTCTCTCTCTAGGCTAAAGTAAACCCTTGCTGAAAAATGATGATTAGAGGGAAGATTCAAGCTTATAGAAGATATGTCTAAGAGATTTTAGCAAAATCTCAATATGTGTGTTGAGATTTTTTAAGGAATTGCAAGAAAAGCTTGAAAAACTGAAAAAAAAAATATGGAAAGAAGCTCCATGGGAGAGCTGCTAGTCTGTAGAAGCATGTAGAAGCTGATAGGGGTTTATTTTTGATCCTTTATTTCCTTTAAAATTAACACAAATGGGCTGCTAAGCCCACACGCAAAAATTACAAGCTTATGTTCATTAATTGAAGCCCAATTCCATATATTATAATCTCATAACTTCCATAGGTTTCCACTGGCGCAAATCAAATCTTGGAATTTAAGATGAGAAAAAGTTCCCCATTGGTAGCAAATGCTTATGCATTAAGCGGGGAAAATCCTATTTAAAAAGCAAAAAGATTATGCTTCGGCTCTTGCAAAGAACGGACTAACAGGGTCAGCTACCCAATTAATCATCATCCTTACATATCGTTACTGTATAAGATAGATCTCATTGTGAAAGATCTATTACTAGACAATTTTTCCAAACAATATTTCCATCATAAAATATTTGGAAATGACCAAATTACTTTTGTGATAAAATTATCATTTTGCCACTTTTTGTCTCAAAATGCAATTTCTTCTCAATGATAGGCAATTATTGATCCAAAATCTCATAATTCACTTATAAATTTTTTAATATAAATCGGCATATGGTGAAAATTTCATCTTTTCCCTTTCTCTCAATAAAATTGAGAAATTTAGTTCTTGTACTTTCCAATCTTTCCAATCTAGCCCAAAAATGATTCTTATCACACTTACATATAATTATCATGCCAAAAAAATCAATAATAATTTATTTTTCTCATTCTTCTAGAATTGTACTTTGATCCCTAAATTTTTCAAAAGTTACTATATGATCCTTTTTTTTTCAATATTTTCATTTTTGAAATTCTTTCCATCAATTACCATATCCAAAATCAAATTTATTCTCATAATAATATTTTTTTTACTTGTTTTCTAATTTTTTTTATAAATTCACTTATCCGATACCGGCGTAACACTATGTGTCAAATCAAAATTTTTGAGATGTTAAATTTTTAGACTTTGCAAAAAATATATCAATTGTACAAGAACATAGTGTCAAGATAAATCGTTACATCATCATATGTTAAAAAAATACATGTTAAGTTATGTAATAGGATTAACATAAAAAAGAAGTTAAGCTTACTCAAAAGCGCATTTAAAAAATAACCATAAAAAAGTCAAAAATTAATATATATTTTTTGGCATTGCTTGTTCAGAACAACAATATACCAGAAAAGAGAAAAACAATTAGTTTACTCATTTTATTAAAGAGTAAAAATCATATATCAATTTAAGGTTTTCAACCTCATATCTATACAGAGAATGAATTGATGCTTTATCAAGAAGCTAACTCTAACAACTTCTTAACCAACACATAACTGCTTTGACTATCATTAACTGCCTTCTCTGACTATCTTAAATATTCCTCCATTAATTTCTCTACTGCAAATCTTTGTGCTTAAAAACATGATGATCGAATTTGCTGACCACATTAAGACACAATCTGAGCTTACAGAAAAAAAGAGCAGACAATGGTTTTGTAAGAACATTAGCCACCTGTTCTTGTGCAGGTATATGACCAACAATGAGTATCCCAGCTGCCACATTCTCTCGGATAAAATAAAGATCTAATTCAACATTTTTAAATTTTGAATGCATGATTGGATTAGCTGAAATAGCCACTACTCCTGAGTTGTCACACCACAAAGCTGGTGGTCCGGTAAGAGAGACATGTAACTCAGACTGTAAGGATTGTAACTAGGCAGCTTCAGCAATGACATGTGCAAGACCCCTGTACTTAGCTTCAGTAGTAGATATGGAAACAGCCTGTTGCTTCTTCAATCCCCAGGAAATAAGATTGCCACCAAGAAAAATGCAGAACCCTGTTGTGGAGCGTCTATCATCCAAGTCTTTTCCCCAGTTTGCATCAGCATAGCCGACTAAGGAAAATTTAGAAGATGGTTGAAACGAAATACCAAAGTCTATTCTCTCTTGAAGATATCTTAAGATCCATTTGACAGCTCTGAAATGATAATCTAACGGCTTGTGCATGAACTGGCATACCTTATTTACTGCAAAGGCAATGTCCGAACGAGTAATAACTATGTATTAGAGAGCACCAACAACACTTCGATACTCAAAATCATCTTGTAGTGGACTAATAACATGTGTAGAGAGATTGCATGAACTAACCATAGGCGTAGGACAACCATTAGACTGATCTATCTTGCACTTCTTCAAAAAATTGAAGATATATTTCCTCTCACTAAGAAACAAATCAATAGCTATGTGCGTCACCTCAATGCCTAGAAAAAAATTTAATTGCCCTAGGTCCTTGAGAGAAAATTAAAGATTGAAGGTTTGAACAAATTGGTTAACACTAGTAAAATGGCTCCCAATGACAATAATGTCCTCACTAAGACATAAATTTTGTTGGTCAGTCACCTTAATGAACAATGAAGCATCTGAGATTAACAAAATAAACCCCGTAGCTAAGAGAAACTCCTTTAGCTTATGAAACCAAGCTCGAGGAGCTTGCTTAAGTCTATAAAGAACCTTTTTAAGCTTACACACAAAAGGTGTAGTGCCATCAGTTGTGATTTCAAAACCTAGAGGCTGATGTATGTATATTTCTTCTGTAAGATCACCATTAAGGAAATCGTTATTAATGTCTACATGTCTCAGCTGCCAGCCATAGGTAAGTGCTAAGGTGAGAATAACTGTAATGGTAGTTGGCTTAACCACTAAGCTGAAGGTTTCCTAAAAATCAATATCGACTTCTTAAAAATAACCTTTCACCACAAGCCAACCCTTGTAACGAGCTATGTACCATCATCATACTTTTTGAGTTTAAAAACCCATTTATAGACTACTTCCCTTTTGTTGGGAGGTAATGGTACTAACTCCTATGTCTGATTCCTTAAGAGGGCATCATATTCCTCTTGGGCGACTTTGGTCCATTCGGGACTTAAGAACGACTCTTCAATTGTTAGAGGTTTATGATTAGTCAAGGTAGCAGCATAAAGCTTGGGCTTGAACACACCACTTTTGAAGCGCGTTTGCATAGGATGAACATTTGTAGTAACTGAGTTGACATCATTAACAATAGCTATATTAGAAGAGTCTGTAGGAGAGATGGGAACTATAGGACCTAAAACAACATAAGGAACTAGTGCCAAATAAGAGTCTAGAACAGTTGTAGCAACTGCAATTTCTAAACTAGGTTCTTGATCAGGCATATCATTATTGTAAGCAAGGTAAGAGACATCAGGTGACCTTGGAAGAGAGTTGCAATGACAATGAGATCTGTTCAACATATTTTCTAAGTTAGATAAGGTAAACAAAAGAGGGAGAAACGATTGCTGGTGAACCTGTGATTGTCGTGATGAAGTAACTAGACACCTATGGAGGCAAAAGGAAATTTTTTTTCATCAAATACAACATGTCGTGAGACAAATATTTGACCTGTAGGATCAATACACTTATAACCTTTATGTAAAGGACTGTATGTAACAGCCTGATTTTGGGCCTAGTCGGAACAGTGGTTTCAGGACCACAAATTCGATGAGGAAAATTTTATTTTTATTACATTTTTATGGTCTACGATTTTACGGAAAGATTTCGTGAAAGTTTCGTTCAAAAATTTCAACGTTTGGGCACTCAATTTAGTCAAAAAGACTAAATTGTAAAAAATGAAAAAAGTTGAGTTCTACATGTTAGAGGTATCCAATTGTTATGAAATTTTAAATTTGAGGTCATTAAATGATAATTAGACCATTTGTTTAATTTGTTAGACAAAATGGACATGAAGTAGGAGAAATATAATATTTTTAAGTTAGGAGCATTTTGGTCATTTAGTAATTAAAATGAATTAAAAAAAAAATTAAAAGCCAATTTTTGTCCATCTTCAACCGCTTGGCCGAAACTTGCATGGAGAAACCGTGTCTTGGGTTTTTCAAGCTTCCAAGCTCGATTATCAAGGAAAACAAGATTCGAACTTAGAACGAGGGAAAACAAAGAATATGACGAATAAGTCATTTTCACCGATTGTGCTACCGAGGTAAGTTTGTATGTAAATAATACATCATTTTTTATTTATGTTTTAATATTTTGTTATATTATATGAGATATGGTTGAATATGGAGTAATTATTTGATGTAAATTATGAATTGTGATTGATTATGGATGAACTGGTAAAATGTTGAAAAGTGAGAATTCCCGGTTGAACCTACGGAATAGAAAAGATACGAATGAGGTAGCTAGATCACATGTGTGGTACTAAGTGTAGGCCACTATGCTACTTCTTTAACGCCAAGGCACCGAGCTAATACCCTATCAGACATCTTGTAGTCAAAATTGCCACATAATTTAGTGAAGTACTTCAAGTCTTTCTTAGCCATGTGCACTGACGACACTCATTACTTTAGTTCTTGAATCACAGCATGTCTCCAATCTCCTTCTTTAAGGACATCTTCAGATAGTTTATCGTTAAAGTTCCATGTGCTGTCTGGCTTATGGAGGATTGTGCTGGGGAAGGTAGAGAAAGGAATCTTAAACACTCGTTCCTATCGCCCGATAGTAACTTCGTGAACCTAAGCAGAAACTTTAAGCTAATTTTCTTCAAGCTTTGGGAAAAGGGATTTTTTTTAATTACGATGTTGACTGCCGAAAGGAATGGACTAGCTTGGTTGACTAGCTTCAGTTCTTATTATTAACTTCCTCGAGTGGCGATTACTGTCTGACTGTACTCTTACGCTCCTTCCTCTCCCCGAGACGCATATAGCAGGTTTACATGGCTCTATTTGGTTCGAAATAAATCTGAAGTTGTTTCCAAGTTCTTAGAGTTTCAAAAATTGGTTGAAGTTCAGTTTAAATCTAGGATTAAGGTTTTTCAAAGTGATTGGGGAGGAGAATATAGGTCATTATCACCGCTTCTTGCACGTTGTAGGATCCAACATAAGTTAACTTGTCCTCATAACTTTGAGCAAAATGGTCTTGTTTAAAGGAAACACAAACATATTGTGGAGACTGGTCTCACATTGTTGGCTCAAGCCTCTCTTCCTTTACAATTTTAGACTCATGCTTTTGTAGTGTAGTGTATTTAACAAACAGGCTTCCAACTTCTGTTTTGCAAGATCGATCTCCATATGAGGTATTGTATCATAAATAACCTAATTATCGACACTTGAGGGTTTTTGGTTGTAGATTTTTTCTCTATCTCAGACCATACAATAACCACAAGCTTCAGTACTGGTCAGCAAAATGCACTTTCATTGGCTACAGTGTAACACCCCTTACCCGTATCCGTCGCCGAAATAGGGTACAAGGCATTACCGGACTTAATCACATATAACCGATCATTTCTGAGTCACAAATTTCCATTCAAATTTAAAACTTTTCATTCATAATCATATTGTCCCTATTACGAGCCTACGGGGCCCAAAACATGCTTTGGAAGCGATTCGGGACTAAACTGAGAACTTTAGAAAATTTCATAACACTTAGAAAATTTTTCTTTAAAACAGGGTCACACTCAATATGCATCCTCAAAAACTCTTATACATGCATAATTATATCTAATTATCATACCATACCATTGAGCCAAACTTAGCCATTCGACATCAAGACTACTAGCACATTCAACCATTAGGTATTTAGGCCATACAACTCATCATGTATCATGCAAACACAACTCGCATTACAAGACATTGGCATATAAATAATATATATAGGCTTACAATCAATTAGCCAATATAAGCTAATTAGCATGGCTACATACTACAATAAACTTTAACCATTACAAGCCAATACATTTGGCCAAAACATAATAACACATACACAAAATGACTAAGTCCCTATACATGCCATAGACTTAAATTACTTGAAGGCATTGATACCAGTCAAAAGCTTGATAGTGTGATAGAATCTCCGACGATCTCCAACCCGACTTAGCCTTTGTGACACTATAGGAAAAAGGAAAGGAAGGGGGTTAAGCATTATAGCTTAGTAAGTAAGTATGTAAATAATAAGTGATTTATTAACAGGCTTTTATAAATCTTCACAAGATGTTCTCAAGATAATACAATCATAATTGCACATAGTTCCACTATTTATTCATGTTCATCTCAAGCAGTCTACTCGAGTCACAGTCACTAAATTATTTATATCTTGAGCTATAGAACTCCACTAAAACTAGACTTACATATATTCTTACCATGAAATTTTGAGAATTTTTGGTTTACCCAATAAGTACAGTTTATTCTTTAAAGTCTCCTTTGTTCTACTGTCTGACAGCTTTGACCCTTCTTCATTAAAAATTAAGTATCTCATCGTATGGGATTCGGATGATGTTCCCATTTGTTTCTATTGAAGTTAGAATCATTAAGAAATTTAAGCATATAAATTATAAACCATAACTATTTTTATACAATTTTTAATTATTTTCAAAAGTCAGAATAAGGGATTCTGACATCATTCTAACCCTGTCTCACAAAAATTCGAATATCACAGAATATGAAATTATTTTGTTTACACCATTTCTTTTATGTGAAAATAGACTCATTAAACTTTAATTTCATATCTTATTAAACCTCTAATTCGATCTCCACCATTTTTGTGATTTTTCAAAGTCACACAACTACTGCTGTCCAAAATTGTTTTGTTGCTAAATTTACTCTTTCATAATTTCACTTACTCCATTTCATCTTACCTAAGGTTCGATCAAATATAGAGCACATTGTTCATAAATTTTCACACTTATACCTGCACTTATCATGAAAAGATACATAATATAGACATCCTTCAGATGAGACACTAGCAGGTCCTCACAAATAAGATACAACCAATTCAAAAGGAACAGAAAATACAGTCTTGGAATTAGAAAATGGCAGCTTGTGAGACTTGCCAAGTTGACAAGATGAAAAAATAGGCAAAGATTTATACTGCCGAAAGGAAGTATGACAAGTTTGAAGAATTTGTTGAAGAACCCAATTACAAGGGTCTCCTAACCTCCTATGCCACAAAATAGTATCAGCATTGGAATGAAACTCAATGTGGTGCAATGATCTCATGGAAGTGTCATTAGAAAATCTCTTAGTAGTAATGCCTTGTTGAAATGTAGCTGTAAATCGATAAAAACCTCAATGAATGTGACCCATTAGTAAAGTTTCTATTGTTTGTAGATCCTTCACAAAATAATGAAATGGATGAAACTCAAAGAAATCATGATTATTTTTAGCAAATTTTGCTACTGACAACAAATTTTTACACACACTAAGAACATAAAGAACATGCTTGAGATGAAGAACTCTGTCTAAAAACTATAGTAGAAAAACCTACATGATCAACAGGTATACTTGCACCATTGCCCACAATTAACCTACTAGTACCTGTATAAACAGTAGCTTCAGTCAGATTAGAGACATCACCAGTCATGTGTGGCTTCGGAGTCTGGATACTAGACTTGAACACTATTAGGAACAGAACCTGTAATAACAAGATTACATTTTGACTTTGTTGACAGAAAATTTACTGCCTGAAAATGGGAAGATTGCCATTTGGACTGAGGAAAACTAACACCATGACCATTTGAACCAGACAAGCCACAACATTGTTGATGTGTACATCCTCCATAAGAATGAGATACTTGCCTATTATCATGAAACTGATGATAACTGAGACCCATCTTGGAATTTGAATCTGCACTTCCTGAAAAAGTTTCATCAAAGTGATAATAACATTTTTGCACCACATGTCCAATTCGCCCATAGAGCTGGCATTGGGGACGGTTGTTTGAAAAATGCCCCCTAGACTCGCGACCACGATAAAACCCTCGTGTGCCTCTAAACTTGACATTTCTATTTGATCCATGATGAGAGACCTTAGACTGATTAGCCTTATTCCCCTGTTGTTGAGCCACATTGGTTTGCATAGGGAGATTACTTACAAACTCAAGTTGTCTAGACTTACAATCCATCAACAACTCAGCAATAAACTCAAATGAAACACTAATAGTTGAAGCAACTACCCAAATAGATTCATATTCGACTAGAAGACCAACAAGAACAATACTAACCTATTCTTGATCAGAAATACCACTCCCAGCTGCAGCTAACACATCACACATCTGCTTAATCTTATACATGTATTCTTTAATAGTCATCTGACTCTTCTTTTGAGAATAAAGTATATGCCTTAAACTAAATAATTTAACACTAGATCGAGTTGCAAACCTTCTTTCTATCATTAACCAGATATCAAAACTTGTAGTAGCACTCGTTAGATACACAAGAACATCATCACACATAGTAGAAAGTAACCATGATGCTAAGAGTTTGTCTTGTTGTTTATGTAACAAGAAATCCGAATTATCCACAATAAGACCATCTGTACCAATTATATATTGAGAAATATTGAAAGAATGACCCAACACATATCTTTGCAACCCATAACCTTCAAGAAAAAGCATGATCTGATGCTTCCATAAGAGAAAATTATTCTTGTTGAGCTTAACTGTGTCATGCATGGGAAACTGCTTAACTCGACTGCCCAAACCATTCAAACTAGCCATAAATGGTGATGCTGGGAACTGTTCTTGTGTTACTGCATTCGTAGAAGAATGACCACCATTCCCAGATATTATCTTGGAACCATGAATACAATATTATGAAAAGCAAGATCCAAGGACTCCTAAAAAAATATGAACTGGCACTGGTACCATGTTCAGAACAACAATATATCAGAAAAGAGAAAAATAATCAGTTTACTCATTTTATTAAAGAGTAAAAATCATATATCAATTCAAGGTTTTCAACCTCATATTTATACAGAGAATGAACTGATGCTTTATCAAGAAGCTAACTCTAACTTCTTAACCAACACATAATTGCTTTGACTATTATTAACTGCCTTCTTTGACTATCCTCAATATTGTTGAGATCCAAATTCTTGAAGAGGTAACTTGAAAAAGTAGTTGGTTTATAGAGTAGGGAGAGCCTCGTCGGATTCTTGAGATGGTGAATCATGCATGTTATACATAGCACAATCACTAATTACCTTGGATCTCGACAAAATTGGGAGATTGTTAACAACACTAAAAAAAAAAAATCAATGTATTTGGTTTCTCTTAACAACTTTATTTTTATTATTTTTGATGAAATGTATTTTTTAAAAATACTTTTTCTATTAAATTTCTATCCCCTGGATAAAACAATTTAATATGATATGAATATAAAAAAAATTAATTAGAGAGAGATGATGTTCCCTGGTTGGTATTTGTTGAGAATTTACAGAATAAGATATAAGTCCGAGCACAAAAGGACACATCATTATCTTTTTCAAAATGATGAAATAATTTTATGGCTTTTGCTTTTTCTAGGTAACATACATTTCATGATATAGCTGGTCAAACATAAGATTCGGTTATCTTTTTGTTTTCAACCAAGAATATTCATTTATCTAATAAAAATAATTTTGATTTTAAATTATTATCCAAGGGAAGGGATACAACATTCAACCTAAATTTAGATCTTAATTAAAACATCATTTTAACTAATTTTTTTGTCATTATACTACTCACTCCATTCAATAATTAATACTATATTTATATATTAATTAACAAAATTTTCAAAACTAATTAAACAAATAAAATGTACATTAAAACAAAAATCTCAATAGAACTTACAAAATTCTTGAATATTAAATTTAACTAGTTAAATAACTTTTTAAGTTCAACTTTTTCCCCCACAATGATCAAAATCAATTTATTTATTTTTAATCTAATCTAAATAATATATAAGCAGAAATATCTCAATTACTATATGATATCCACGTTTTTTTTTACTTTTATATTATTTAGTAAATTGTGTATATGGGAAATTATTTTTCAGTTTTTTTAGGAATATTTCGACACGATTAAGTGCTCCAAATTTTCAGCATCCCTTTAAATCAAGACAATTATTATGATATGATTATAACACCTCAATAATCATATATGTTGAGTTCATTGTTATATATATAACAATTTAATTTAATTTAAAATGGTTGAAGATAACTATTTTGGTTATTCTAATTTTTTTATTAATTTAATTACTCTAATAAATATAATTGTTCAAATTGATTACTACCGTTAATACACTAATAGATTATTGACATGGCACATTAACCAACGGAATGGCGACGACTAAAACTTAGGGATCTATAGCAGCTATAAAAAATAATGACGATGGCGGCACTTCCTTCCTTACAGGCAAAAACTAGAACAATAGATCCAATAATTAAAAGCAAAAAAGAAGAGTTTAGAATGTTGGAAAAATATGGACATTACATATATAATAAGCTTAATAACATGTTATTATTTACTATCATAAAGTATTAGTCCAAATTAAAAGTGATCTAGTTTGGTTAAAGTTTATTGAATTTCAGTTAATAAATAAAGTATGGTTCAACAATGTGTAGATACTCTCATAACTAATTTCTAATTGATGATGGACTGATCTCATATCCCATCTTTAGAAAAGAGAGGTACCTTCTTTTCATTACTTCAGTGCTAATTTGGAAGATCAAAATCATAAGATCCGAAGATTTTAAGAAATCAATAAATTCAGGTACGCTTTCTCATCTAATTTTGTTCTTGATTTATTCTTGATAATCTGACATGATAGATTTTAGTTTGTTAAGTTTTATATTAGGGCTCCGTTTGTTTGCCAGTAAAATGTTTTCCGGAAAATGATTTCTAGAAAATGATTTACTTTTCTGGTTTTTGGATAAATCTGTGTAAAATATTTTCTATTGTTTGGCAGATTTCCTGAAAATATCTTCGAGAAAAGCTGTTTTTACATATATGAATAAATTTATATATATTAATAAATTTATATTTTAAATTATTTTTACATATATTGCAATGATTTATGGATAAATAAATAAATCAAATTAAATATATAATAATACTGAATTACTAAGGTAGAATATTAACCGTCATAAATTGAAAACATCCAAAGTCAAATAAATTATTTGTAATTGTGTTATAAAAAAATAAAAAACAAGGATTGAATAATTATAAATTAGCTTCCAAACCATAATTAATACTAGAAATTAATAATGTTATCCAAATACATAATTAGTAGTACACCACATAATAACAACAACATTGTCCAAGTGCATAACTAATATTACACCACATTTAAAGTATCAATATCTTCAACCTTGAGAAAATTTTTGAAGCCAAATTTTTCTATGCTTCTTACTTTTAACTAAAAAAGCTTTGGCTTCGGATTCATGACTCATTAGATAATCAAACACAGAACACAGGAAGTCATCATCAAATCCTTCTTCCTCCATCGACATCACTTCTTCGTAAAGATGTGTTGTCTTATCCGCAGTAAATTTTTCCAAAGCATTAGCAATTTTGCCAAGTTGTTCACCCACAAATTTAATTTGTTCATCAATGACACTTTCTTGAACATTTTTTCTTTTACGTTTGGATGTGCCAGATGAAGATACTTTTGTTCTTACCTCTTCAGTCTCTTCATTCTTGGTTACCATCATCCAAATCTATGTCAGCAAATGTTCTGGCAAAACTCCCTGTTGCCATATCTTTGCCAACAACCAAAGCCATTTCATCATAATGATCAATGCTTTTATTCAGAAATGTTTCATACTTCTTGTGTGCCTGTTAGATAGTATGCACAATTAGAATAACAAGTAAAAAATAATTGAAATATACTTAACATATATACACATATATTACCATCACTGCTGCATCATATGTCGCTCTATATCCAAAACCACTTTCACCTCAAATTTTGCATATAATCTGCCATTGGATTTTTACAGTCCTCAATGCTTCACATCACACTGGACTTGGAATCTTTCAGAAATAGCTTCGACAACTCAATTAATAGAAACTGTTTTGAAAGTATTAGAAGGCTTATTTCCTTTCTGGGCCTCCTCGCTGTAATTTCAAGAAAAACATGTTCCATCGGTTTGTCCACTGAATTGCTTGGAGGTCCATTCTTTGTTGCCCTTACCCATTCTACATTAATAATTGTCATTATCAATCATTTCAATATCCAACAAGCTTAAAACATAATAAATTCAATATCTAACAAGCTTAAAATATAATCAATATCTAACAAATTCAAGATATAATAATTTCAAAATCCAACAAACTAAAATTTCAATATCATTATCCAACCAACATAAAAAAAAACAATTTTTATACTAAAACATACATAACATAGAAACAATAACCCTAAGCCCTAAACCTACCTAATATTTCTAGCCATATAATCAGCCCACATAGTTTGTGCAATTTCGTCTCTCTTAGCAAACCATTCTCTTGCTTCTTCTTTTTCTTCTCGCTCCGTAAGAGTTGGTATTATCAAATCAGACTCAGGCTCCTCGTATAATCCTTGACTAAGTAAATCATTAGGATCAACTCCCATTATATGATTATGAATGATACAACAAGCCAAAACTATATCTACTTGAGTTTGAAAATTCCAAATGGTTCGGCATCTAATACACGAAATCGTTTCTTCAAAATTCTAAAAACACGTTCAATAGTGATTCACAATGATGAATGTCGAAGATTAATGTAACATCCTGAATTTGGGCCTAGTAGGATTGAGCCCAAAGGGCCTTGAGCGTAGTAGCGTTTAAAATTTTTGGAGAATAAAAGATCGGCTTTAGTGCAAGTTGGACCGATTGGATAAGTGATTTTGGAATGTTAGAGGGCTTCTATGAAGTCCCGGGATCAAACTTTAGCTTTAAGGAAATTTTGGTTTTCTTTTTAAATGGACTTTAGGATTGGGATATAGATTTAAAATTAGTTGTGCATGGTTTAAGATACAAATGGGCTTGTGGCCCAGTGGCAAAGTGGCGCCACTTAAAGAGCAGGGAAGTGGCGTCAACTGAGGAGGCCCAAATTCAAGTTGCATGAAGCCCAATTATTTTAATTAAAATTTTTGCATTAGGGTTTTATTCTCCCATTTTCTTCTTTATTTTCGGCATTTAGGGTTTTCATCTTCTCTCTTTTCCTTCTTTTCTGAATAAGAGCCAAAAACTCCCTTAAGCATTCTTTCTTGTCACATTTGTCTGCCATAGCAGAATCTGCCCTAGCCTTGCCTAAATTCTTCTTTTTTCTATACCGTTCCTATCACTTCTTTACGTTTGATATTACTCTTTTCTCTCAATCATCTCCTTCTCAAAAGCCGAAACTTTATAGATCTCTTGAGATCATCTTTTCTTTTTGATCTTCTCAAAAGCCGAAACTTCATAGATCTCTTGAGATCATCTTTTCTTTTTTGATCTTCTCAAAAGCCGAAACTTTTTAGATCTCTTGAGATCATCTTTTCTTTTTGATCTTCTCAAAAGCCGAATCTTTATAGATCTCTTGAGATCATCTTTTCTTTTTGATCTTCTCAAAAGCTGAAACTTTATAGATCTCTTGAGATCATCTTTTCTTTTTGATTTTCGCAAAGAGCCGAAATCTTCTAGGAGTTGTCGAATTCTTTATGTAAAGGTGAGTGCTGATTTTTCTATCTTTTCACTTTCTCTTTCGGGTTTTGGAAGACAAAGCCAAAAAGCTAATGGTTTAATGGTTTTATGTATTCTCTTGTTGGGTGACATTCGGGGATTGACGTAGATCTCTTAGATCTAAAAGCCGGAAACACTAGCCCCTAAATCTCATATCACTTTTCAGGATTTCAAGGTAAGGATTTCAATTCTCCTTAAGATGATCAACCGTTTCCTTTTCATTAGTTGTGCCTTAACCTAATGTTTTGTTACCAGCCTCTGAACAATACCTTAGGCAGATAGCGGTTGTGTCGGCTACAGATATCGTCGACGTAGAAAGTCTTGTTCTAACGGTAATCAGGTCTGTAGATCCCTAACACACTAATTAATCTGTACTAAATATATGTTATGGGCTAAAAGCAGGATAAAGGCTGTATAGTAATCTGTACTAAATATATGTTATGGGCTAAAAGCCGGAAAAAGGCTGTATAGTAATCTGTACTAAATATATGTTATGGGCTAAATGTAGAAAAAAGGCTGTATGAACAGTCGTAAAACCCGAAAAGGGTTAGGCAAAGGATGCCAGGTACGTAATCATAGAAACTTCTCTATGTGTATTGATGTATGTAAAAACCTGTGATCTTTTAAGTATTATTCTATTTTGATTCTGCATGGATGTATGCATGGGATGGGGTTGATATGATGAAGGGGAAGAGCATGTTAAAAGGTCGATGGGGTTGATATGATGAAGGGGAAGAGCATGTTAAAAGGTCACTTAATGATCGGCGGTTAAACCACGATATGTACATCTAGGTCACAATAGTGATCGGTGGCTCTGCCACACTTGATTTAGGTCACAATATTGATCGGTGGCTCTGCCACACATGATTATAAGGTCATACAGTGATCAGTGGCTCTGCCACAGTGGATTATAAGGTCACATAGTGATCGATGGCTATGCCACGTTTAATGATTCTTGATTAATAGGAATAGACAGTACGACTGTTGTTATGGTGTGTAGCGGATGGAGGGTTGATTGTAGAAATCCCCAAGGTGTGATGGTTGGTACGGGTTGGTGTGTAGAGGATGGAATTCTAGGATGGGTTGGGCTATTCATCATTCATTGTTTTCATGTAATTATGATTGTTGCCTATATGTATGGGCCAAGGCTCATAATGTGTTTGTGGGCCTTAGGTCAGTGTGTCCGGGATTTATACATTGAGTCTTGGTAACTCACCCCTTTATTTTTCCTCTACTCTTTCAGATGAGCAGTAGATCGTGGACATGGGAGCCGAGATAGACTCGAGGGGCCATCAAGTTATTTATTTTCTTAGAATATTTCGGGTGTTTATTTAAGTTATGATTTATTGGGACTATTTTTGTAATAAGGCCTCCCTAGCTTAATGTCTTGATCTATATTTGATGATGTTTACATTTATCAATTTATGTTCGAAGTTTTAATTATAAAAAAAAATAAAATGGGCTTTTCAAACAAGAAGTTTTATAAAGAAAAAAATGCTACAAAAGTTTTCTTCATTTGTCACTTATTCAACGAATATTTCTACAAATCAACCAAGATTTGAAAATCCTTCAAAGTGAAGTTTTTAACGTAAACCCCGTAGCATACTAGATCCGGTCGTAGCATTTGGGCCGGGTTTGGGGTGTTACAATTAAAGAGTTCCTTTGTATTTTCAGGCCCCTGAGCACTAAACTCTTTTAAATGATATTGGACACCACGATATGGGGTAATATATCCATTTCGGATGCCATATCCAGCATCAGTGAGATAATATTTACCTACAATTTTACAAAACATAATTAATACTAATAAATTACGAGCTTACTAGAACTATTTGGTATTAAATGATAATTATTACCTTCCGGAATTCTTAATCCTCTTGGGCGTGGAAGTGCATCATTTAAAATACGATAATCATGTGCACTACCTTCCCAACCAGCTAGAACATAGGAAAATTTCAAATCAAATGTAATGGCAGCCAATACATTTTGTGTCGTCCCTTTTTCTGACTACGAAATCTTCCTTGAATGCTAAGTGGAACGGATGCACGAACATGAGTTCCATCTAATGCTCTAATACAATCTTTAAAATAAGGATAAAACCTTGGATTATTTCTGATTTCAATAGGAGTTGACTCATTAGGTAATCTAATAACTAGTTTATACAATTTCAAAATAGCTCTCAATACAACCCTAAAGTAACAGTGAATTGTCTCAGTTGATCTATAATATCTAGAACCAATCACTCGAAACCTTACATTATGACCAATTATATGTAAAAATATAACTACTTGCTCCCTAATATTCACAGATTTAGTTGATTGTAACAAATTATTTCTACTAAGAATATCACACAAATTAAAAAAGGCAATCGGTCTCATCCTTATCACATTAATACAATGTTGGTCACCACTATATAAAATACTATTAATATAATTTTCTCTTTCATAATCTCGATTCACACGAGGGTGAGAAGCAATTTCCTTCCTAGTTTTTAATTTTTTTTAATCCAAAGAGCTCCAAAAGCTAAAACTGAAGCCACGACTCCAACAATTACATTTTGATCTTGACTATGATCCATCTACATAAAATAATGCCACACAAATATTTGATCACTACAAAAAAGGTGCAAGCTTTTCATAAGATCACATATATGAATAAAGCTACCATGACTAAAGTGCATACATACATATATGAAAACTGATATATGATACACTAGTAGCTCATGAAGATATATGATATTCATTTATAATTAATTAAAATACACCCTTTTTATATGGCTTTTTAAATTTATTTAATAATAATTATAGGTAGAATAGTAAAAAAAATACATATAAATTTTAAAAAATGTGTTTAATCCTTGGATATATGATTTTTAGTGGTTTTAATTAAAATTATATAAAGTAGAAAAAAATTATATAATTTTATGTAAATTGTTAACCTAATTTCAAATTTTTTTAATAAAAAATGATTGATCTTACCTTAAAATTTGTTTTTTTACTTAAAAATATAAAATTGTGTGGAATTAAACTAGAAGGATGTAAATTTTGTCTAGAAAGTTATATTCAATCTCTTCCAAGTCTTGTTTCTTGCCTACCGCTTACATCTCTGTTTTGTCATATTGTTTTCCCTTTCTAAGATATTAATCCTATAGATATGGGAGCGAACTCTTGGTATTGCTTGACTTAAACTGGACGATATGTTTATAGCAAGTATGAATCTCAAAATGCAGAGTCATAAAATGCAGCAATATGGGGGTCTTTTATGCTCGTGAATCGCCTACAATCTCATCTTATATATATATTAAATCATTTAAAAGAAAACTTTGATTCTCCATTAAAAAGCCAAAGAAATCATTTCAGTCGATGCTTATAAATTAGTACCTTAATAACTATGAATCTTGAAAATTAAAAATTATAAATGCACCAAATATATGGGAGTTTTACTTTTGTAAATAACTTTTTAGAAAGAAAAAGAATCATTCAATTTAAAGAAAGGCCTTATGCAGTTAATAATTATTCTTAACAAAACTAATGAATAGAACATCTCAAAAATAAAGCTAAAATGAAGCAGCCACAGATACTCAAAAGGAGTGGATGTAGGGAGTTATGCTTTTATCGAATAATATTTCTAGTCACGCTTCCACCAATGCTCAAAAGTTAAGGCCACAAGATTTGGTTCGGGGAGATTTCATCACAGTAAGATGAGAATAATGTTTTTTTTCTCAACAGGCTCTCAACTTCTGAATCAAGTGGCTCTAAATTTGACAAAAGTGAACTTTTAGAGTCACTATAGAAAAGATTGTCTTGTCAAAACAGTTAAAACTTAGCTAGACCAGAGGAATCAACAAGATTGTCTTAACTTTCAACTTACTGATAATCAAGAAGTATTTACCCTAACAGCTAGAAGATGTATTTATGCCAACAAAGGGAGAAATATAACGAGTCAAAAAATTAGTACTGCAGTTGTAGGATGCTTTTTGCAGCTATATTAGCATCTTAAGAAACAAGACAATAACAGACAAACAAACATTATTTAACCACATAGAGTTATACTTGTCACCATAGATATATGTATAGTATAGTAATTGGTTTATTTGGCATACATACAATTTCAATATTTATTCAATTCAGTATTCATTTCTACTAAAGAGTTCCATAGAATAGCTTACACTTTCAAATTATATCAAGGAAAGATAAATGAATACAAGCTCAAAACCCCCCAATATAGTTCTCATACGAAGCTTGAGATGATGTTAAAACTAAAATCTATCTGACTAATGTATGCTGCTGTTTCAAAAACAAACCCTTCAAAGTGGCCTATCAATGTATTGGCTGCTAATTCCATGTACAGGATAAGCCAATCCCTTTTGCTAGACTACAAAGACAAAAACTATGAGACCAGTGAAACACTATTCGAAGCGATAAGGGTCATGGTTTCTGATATTGGTAGCTCATGTTCTGGGGAAAACTAAAAAAGTGCATCATTTATAAAAACAACAAGCACAAGAATCAAGCACTTTTACAAACAAAACGTGGCACCAGATTACACTTTCATTACAAAAAACTAAAACTTTAGATGGTAAGAGCACTGATCAGAAATAAAAATATATGAAAACAGTCAAACAAAAGCTTCAAAGCACAAAGCTTGAACCTTTCAAAAAAGAACAAAAACCAACAGTTTCCTTTATTTTCTTTCAGTTTCTCAGCAACCAAACAGAAAACTTGTAACACCTCTAATCCGTATCCATCACCGGAATGGGTTACGAAGCATTACCGGAAAAGATTCAACTTTCATACATTCAAATAATTCACTCATATCACATTCGAATGCAAATATTCGTCTAACATTATAAAATATCTAAGCCAAATATAAACATGCTAATATCACTTTTCTTGCAATGTAACATTTATTCAACTTAAATACTTGTGTTCATAACCTAAATGACCATTCCATAATTAATGACTCATTAAGCATTTTTATCAATTCAATTAACCACATGTCAATAACAAATCAATAAACAATTATCACATTACACAAAATAATCTATTTTAATCTCATTTGCCGAATTCACTAATTCTTGATATTAAGTATATCTCATGCATATCATAAATATTTAACAACTGAATTACAAATGCAAATCATACAATCATTGCAATTCAAAATTTAGATCACATTAATGATTATAACTTAATCAAATATCAAACGGATTTGTAATACCATGCATAGATACCTATCAACCATATTATAAGCTCATATATTTATACATATGGCCGAAACTCATAGCATTTTCGCAAAAATCATATATTTAATTACTCTTTCGTTATAGGCTCAATCCAAGACCGAACACACACACACACACACACACACACACACACACACACACACACACACACACATATAGCATAACCGATTCCTTTATACCATATCCGAAATCAACAACCAACCTCAAAATATAATCACATAACACAACTATAATCAACCATGGCATACCACTTGATCAAGTCATTTCCATACATATAGCATTTATCACATAGACCATTCATGCAAAATATATATAGCATTATAAGCAAAAATGAGCTCAAACCATAACCAAAGCATATCAGAAATTAACATGGAGATTAAGCCATTTTCGCATGGCTCAAATTATACAAACCAAAATTCCATTGACTCAAAACATATTCTAGCCTATACATGCCATAATTCGTGTAACACCCCTTACTTGTGTTCGACGTCGGAATAGGGTACGAGGCATTATCGAAACAAAACACATACAGTCGTACTAAACCGAGACATAAAATTTACATCCAAAATTTTCAATTTTCAGTTTTCATCACACACTCATTCAACCTAGTCATGCATATCATAAATTGCATAATCATAAACACATATAACTTGATCAATAATAGCTAACATCAATGGCCTTATACAAAATGAACTATCAAATAACATAGGCCATCATTTTAGGCCAAATCAATTAGGACACATAACAAAACAACCAAGTCCTCTATACATGCCATAATTCAAAATATTGATTTCAAAAATACCAAAAGAGTGTTGATAGTGTGGATGAATCTCCGACAATCTCCGAATCCCGAGCTAGATTGGTGACACTATAAAATAAGGGAAAAGAGAAGGGAGTAAGCATATAGCTTAGTAAGTAAGTATGTAAATAATAAACAATTTATCAACATGCCTTTAACAGTCCTCATAATATGTTCTCAAGATAATGCAATCATAATTACACATAGTTCCACCATTTACTCATGTTTATCTTAAGCTGTCTACTTGAGTCACAGTCACTAAATTATTTATATCTCGAGATACAGAACTCTAAATTAAGATCCATTAATTTTCCTTGAAACTAGACTCACATATCTTCTTACCATAAAATTTTCAGAATTTTTGGTTTAGCCAATAAGTACAGTTTATTCTTTAAAGTATCCCCTGTTTTATTGTATGATAGTTTCGACCTTTCTTCACTAACAACTAATTATCTCATTGTACAGAAGTCAAATGATGTGATTTTTTATTTATCTTGAAAATAGACTCCTAAATAAATTCAATGATATAAATTTTATCCCATGATTATTTTTGTACAATATTTAATGATTTTCCAAAGTTGGAACAGGGGATTCTGATATCATTCTGCCCCTGTCTCACAAAAATTCAAATATCACAGAATATGAAAATTTTTTGTTTACATTGTTTCTTTTATGTGAAAATAGACTCATTCAGATTTAATTTCGTATCTTATTCAACCTCTAATTCTATTTCCACAATTTTTGGTGATTTTGCAAAGTCACACAACTGCTGCTGTCCAAAACTGTTTTGTTGCTATATTTACTCTTTCATAATTTAACTTACTCCATTTCATCTTACCGAAGATTCGATCAAATATCGAGTACATTGTTCATAAATTTTCACACTTATACCTACACTTATTCATCACATAATCATATCATTAAACGATCACATGTATTTTCACTTAGTAAATTTCTCGTTGAACTCATCGGAATAATAACAGATACACGGTGGCCTGCACATAGTACCAGCCTTGTAGCCGAAGCTATCTGGTGCATATAGTAGCCTGCACTTAATACTACACATGTGACCAAAACCATCACTTACACATAGTGGCCTGCACTTAGTACCACACATGTGACTGAAGCTATCAGGTACACATAGTAGCATGCACTTAGTACTACACACGTGACCTAAAACCATCTTGTAGCTCTCTTGTACACATAGTGGCCTGCACTTAGTACCACACATGTGACCTAGCTACCTCATTCGTATCTTTTCTATTCCGAAGGTTCAACCAGGAATTTTCACTTTTCATCATTTTACCAATTCATCCATAATCAATCACAATTCATAATTTACATCAAATAATTACTCCATATTCAACCATATCTCATATAATATAACAAAATATTAAAACATAAATAAAAACGATATATTATTTACATACAAACTTACCTCGGTGCAAAATATGACTAATTTGCAATTTAGTCCACAACCTTTTCTTTTCCCCGATCAAGGTTAATTTCTCGTCTTTCTTGATAATCCAGCTTGGAAGCTTGAAAAACCCTAGCTATGTCTTCCTCATGTGAATTTCGGCCAAGGGGTTGAAGATGAGCAAAAATTGGCTTTCAATTTTGTTTTTAATTCATTTTAATCACCAAATGACTAAAATGCCCTTAACTTAAAAAATTCTATTTCACCTATTTGATGTCTATTTTTGTCCAACAAGTTAACCGATGGTCTAGTTACCTTTTAAGGACCTCCAATTTAAAATTTCATAGCAATTAGGCACCTCTAGCTTCTAGAACTCAAGTTTTGCACTTTTTACAATTTAGTCCTTTTGACTAAATTGAGTGCTCAAACATCAAAATTTTCGAATGAAATTTTCACGAAATCATTACGTAAAATTATAGATCATAAAAATATAAGAATATTAAATTTTTCCTGATCGGATTTGTGGTCCCGAAACCACTATTCCGACTAGGCCCAAAATCGGGCTGTTACAATTCGAGTTTGATTATTTAAATACCGAAGACAGTCGACAGTGTGAAAGACTTTGCTGATGATCCCCGAACTTGTAACTTGAATTCGAAATCTATAAAACAGAGTAAACAAAAACACATATAAAGTAAGTTAACTTAGCTTAGTAAGCCATAAGCAAATTACACAATTAATGCATAATATCATCTCAATACTAAATTATTTAAATCAAATAATTCAACTTGTACATTTGTAATCACATTTAATTTCAAACTTTTAATTCCATACATATATAATGTATAATTTCATAGAACAATTCCTTGACCAAATGCTCATATTATCAAAACATTTAATTATCATCCAACCTTCAAAATCAAGATGTAAACATATAACCAAGTGTATATACAATCATATACTCAAGCTCAAAAATCGTAAAATAACATCTCATACACAAACTATCCATATGGCCGAATATACATGGTCTTGTATACATATATTAAAAGACCAAATCTACAATATTCATATCATTCGATCATAAGACTGAATACACATACCATAATTATATATATACTTCATTTACATCACACATGATTTGTAACAAATAACCAAGTTACTTACTTACCTTATTTTAAGTAGGTAACAAGTTAATCCATACCTGGCCATTTAGCTTGTTTAACATATTCAAATACCACAACAGCATGAAATCTTTTAGGCATGAACTTATATGTAATCACCGGCATAAAGCCTGCTAGGCATAAGCCTGTATCATACAGATGCACAAGGCCTGCTAGACTTAAAGTCTGATTTTTTTTATACATCGAAAATAAGCCTGCTAGGCATAAAGCCCAATTTAATTCACCAGCACAAGGCTTGCTAGGCTCAAAGGCCGAATATCATTATTATAGAGCTGACTCATAAAAAAAATTAATACATCGAACATTTTAGATATTCCATATAGTTTATACGGACTTTCAAACATTATAGCTTAATCGAATTAAACTCAAACACATTATTTCTATGCTTATTCACATTCGGCTAACTCAACAATAATTCCACAAATTCCAAATCAGCATATTACTAAGTTACATTCAAAATTAACGATGTTTAATTGCTTAAAAACTTACCTCAGATATCGACGAACGATGTAAATCGGCTATTCGACTATTTTTGTTTTTCCCCGATCCAAGTCCGATTTCTTTGGTTCTTGATCTTAATCAAGCTTCTAAAATGTCGAACCCTTAAACCTTTTGTTTCTTTTCTTTCTTACAACATTCGGCCATTTCAAAGATTGAATGCATGGCTTTTATTATTATTATGATATATGTTATATTATAATGATTTATAATATTAGTTTATTAAAGTAACCTTAATAAATTTATTTCAAAACATTATTATATAAAACTCTTACCGACCACTTAACAAATTAATGGCTGATTGCAACATAAAGACTTCTATTTTAAAAGCCAATGGCATTTTGGCCCTTTATACATTAAACTACCCATTTTTTAATCTACGCGATTAAGCCCTTTTTATTTAATTGGATATCCAAATGATAAAATTTTAAAACGAAAATTTAATACATAGAAATTCACAAATTATAAACACCAAAAATAATTTTAAAATATTTTTCTGACTCGGATTCGTGGTCCCAAAACCACCATTCCGATTAGAGTCTAAATCAGACTGTTACAAAACTACTATGTTAAATCAAAAACCAAGAGAAAAGGGATGGTTGGGCACCCAGAGATGAAAACAAAGACGTAGAAACAGATGAAGAAGAAACAGAGAGTGAACGAGTAAGTAATGAAGAGATTTTACGAGCTGCCATGGCTACTTAGAAGAGAAAACAACAAAAGAATAATGAACAAAAAGAGGGTTCTATCATTCCCAATAGATGGAACAAATTCTGTTTATTTCGTTTAAACTTGGATTAAGAGATTACCATGTATTATTTCTTTCTCTTATAAATTTCTGATTACAATAGATGGAATAAATTCTGTTTTGGAATGTCAATGTGATTATGGGGTAATCAATGGTTTCAAATAAGGTAATCCAACATGGAAGAAACTCCAATTCTAGTTGCTAGTTTATTAGACTTGTGAGCAAAATATTAAGTCTTCTCTATGATTTAGTCTACATTACTGTGAGCAAAATATGTTCAAAACAAATATACGAAGGCAATTACAAAATAGATCACAAGCATTCATAAAAATTATGTTCAAATCCCATAGAAACAAGAAAATGCTTTGATATGTTCACTTTAGAAGTCTATGTTAAAGCTATTTTGCCATTTTTTGGGGAATATTTGGCTAATAAGCAAAGATAAACAAAGAAAATTTTAAAATCACGTAAGCTGATTCACAGCACATACCATCGAATCGACAGTAGAAATCCAACAGAAATTTGATTCAAAAATAGAAGAATTACCTGAAACAATAATGGAATCTTGAGGAACCGCAACAAGAAGATGAATCTGAAGAGAGATTAACAAAAAAGAAAAAAAATCGGTTAAAATTTCATGCATAAAATCGGCTAAAGAAACAAAGAAAGGCATAAAATTTCAGGCATAAAATCTGTTAAAATGTGGACAAGTAAAGATCAAGAAGAAAAAAAAGAGCTTTACCTTAAGCAAAGACCCGAAAAAAAAAAGAGCTTTATGCAGGACCAGAAAAATGTCTGAGAAAGGGAGAAAGAGATTTGCATGAGAAAGATAGAAAGAGAGGAAGAGAGAAATGAAATAGCAGCCTGAGAAGAGAAGATATGCGATTGACTAGAAGATGACGAACGGAAGATGAACAGCAGTATGAGAAGAGGCCTTACCTGGATGAAGGAGGAGCACGGGAAAATGTCTTACAAAAATTGAAACGGTAAGACAATTTCCCAAAATCTAAGGGATTTTACGCGTGATTTGGAAAATGTTTTCAGGTAACCAAACACTGGAAAATCAAGAAAATATTTTTTGAAAAATGAAATACTGGCAAATAAAAGCATCCTAGATCTTGTTTTACACTTCAAATAAGTAGCATTCGACCTTGTCATATTGAATAATTGAGAATGAGTTGTTTTTTTTATTTATTATATATAGATTAATTCATTCTTTAGATTTTATGGATTTGATATATGGAATTGGTGTTTCGATTATACACATTAAATCGTTTGGATTTATATTAAAAGTTTTAAGGTTCGAAATAAAAATTGTACAAATTTTAGGGTTATTTGTTGAAGTTTTAAGTTTTAAGATTTGAAGTATTTGTGTGATCTTGAAAATCGATGAATTTAGTTTATTGGCTTGAATTGTGGGTGATTAGACCCTTTTATACATTAAGATGATTTTTTTTGGTGAGAAAAAAAAAGAATTACATCAACTACATAAAATAACCATTATCTTTATCTACTTGTAACAAGTCTATTGTTTCCTTAGGAGCCTCATTAATGACTTGTAAGCTTGATTTCCAGCTCAAACTAAGTTTAGCAAGACGATCTGCTACCAAGTTCTGATTTCTTGGAATATGCTTAATCTTCCACTCCCTTTTTACCGCATGATGTGCTGAGTTCTTCAAAGCACAGTAATCCTTGAGTCTTCTAAATCCAGATTAGTCAAATTTTGGGCAACTTCAAGGTTATCAGTCATGATAATGGCCCGTCTGTAACCCTTATTTAGTAGAATAAGGATCCCATCTAGGATGCTCCAAACTTCAGTCTCAAACGGAGAGCATACACCTAAGAAGCGAGTGAATCCCACTATCTAATTTCCATCATGATCTAGAACCACACTTCCTGTTGCAACATATCCAGAATCTCTGACCACAGCCCCATCAGTGGATAAGTACACCCAAGTGTCATCTGAATTATTTGTAGAATTTGAATTGGGAATGTTGCTTTTGTGACCACCAAGATGTGATTCGTATTGGCAAACCCAACAACTAGAGACTTTCACCACTTCAGTTGCTGCCTAGGAAATATTCTAAAAGATGAATAAATTTTTATTCTTCCAGATATGCCAAGTGATTAATCCAAAAAGGCAAGACCAAATGAAACCACTACTTTGCAATCTTTCATGAAAGCAAAGGTTAAGTAAAAACCAATCCTGAAAAGAGACAGAGAAGAACCTTTGTTTTAGTTGATATGGAAACACAAGCATCCACACATCTTTCGCGGAAGGACAATCTCGAAGAACATGCACCAAATCCTCAAAGTCATGCCCACACAAAGTGCAAGAGTGTTGTGACTAATTCCCCGTCTAGTACGCTCTGAATTAGTAAGAAGTCTTTGCTTAAATGCTAACCAAAGAAAAACTCTCACTCTCTGTGGACCCAGATATTTCCAAGTAGTCTTCCAATTCTCCTCTTGAGAATTCCAAGTGTCCTCCTTTCAAGTCCAATAGGCACTACGAACTGAGAAGACCGTTGACGTTGATCGAGCGCATATCATTCTATCCGAACTAGAATTGGAATGTGGAGGAGGAATACTAGTAATCCTACTAATCACATCTTAGATAACCAGACATGAAACAGATCCAAGTTCCAGCTTCCATTTAAATTGACCATCTCCCAAACACAACAATCCAAATCAAGGTTAGCATAAGTTGGAATTTTTGAGATTAAAGGGCCCATACCTGGAATCCATGGGTCTTTCCAACAGTGGGCACTGGCATCATCTCAAATAGACTAAACTAAATTCTCATGAAGTAGCAGCCATATCTTAGAAAGTGACCTCCATAAGTGGGAGCACTGATTCCTACTAATAGAATCTGGAAACTGCTCTTTCCAACCATACTTAGAGCGGAGGACGCGAACCCAAAGCTCATTGCTTTTAGAAACAAGGCTAAAACCCATCTTCATAAGAAAGGACGAATTTTGGTCACTTAAGTGCCTGAAACGAAGCTCACCCCGAGTCCGTGGTTGACATATAGATTCCCATCCCACTAAAGATATTTTAGGATGACCATTTGCACAGCCCCAAATAAATTGTCTAACCAATCTTTCAATATCAGAGCAAATACCTTTCGGAATCATCAAAGACCGCATAAAATAATTAGGGATAGAGAGAAGTACTTGTTGAGCCAATGTGATTCTTCCTACTATAGATAACTTCATTGCATCCCAATTCTTCAATTTCCGCCTTACCTTATTAACAACAAAACTCAAAGTATTGTTGGTTACCCTATCGTGAAGAAAAGGAACACCTAAATAAGTGCCAAGATTCTGGACTTCTTGGAATCCGAATAATTAACTAATTTGATTATGGACATAAACTCCAGTAGTCTTGGAAAAAAAGATATTGCTCTTTCTAACACTGATTTTGTGCCCCGAAATCTTACAAAACTGAGTAAGAATGCTATCCAATAACCGTCCTTGGTCAAGCTGAGCTTTGCAAAAGATCACCAAGTCATCAGCAAAGAATAAATGAGAGATTGCAGGTCCTGTGTGTGATAGACGAATTGGATCCCAATTACCGATATCCATTTCAGCCCGAATAAAGTGGCCCAACCATTCTATGCAGAGCATAAAGAGATCTGGCGATAAAAGGACATCCCTAATGGATTCCTCTAACCGGTTTAAACTTCTGAGCAGGCATGCCATTCTAAAACTTTGCATAGAAGAGGAAGATATAACTGACATAATCACTTTTCGTAAAAAGAAAGGGATCCCAGTCGCAATCAAGGAAGCACTTATAAATTCCAAACTAACTTTATCGTAAGCTTTCTCCAAATCCAGCTTAATAACCATCCAATTCCTCCCCTTCTAATTGCACCGCATAGAATGAATGACTTCTTGTGCTAATATAATGTTGTCAGAAATGTTTCGACCAGCTATAAATCCAGCTTGTTCCTGAGAGATTAGTTTAGGAAAAATCACCTTAAACTGGTTTGCAATCACTTTCATCACCAACTTATAAAGAACAGAACACAAACTAATAGGCCAAAAATGAATGAAATCCTCAGGACTCTCTTTTTAGGGATAAGAACAACCAATGTATTATTCAAATCCTGCTCGATCGTCCTACCAACAAAGACATCTTTAACCCACTGACACACATCATTACCAAGGATATCCCACTAACTTTGGAAGAAATGAGCATGTAAACCATCACTTCTAGGAGCTTTCAGTGGAGCCATGTCGAATAACTCCCCTTTAATCTCCTCATCAGTGATAGCAGCCTCCAAAAAAATAATCTCCGAAGGATTAAGACAAGAAAAACCAAAATTAAGAATGTCCCTTAAGACAGGGGGAGCCTCACCATAAAGTCTTTCAAAGAATTTCACCGCCTTAGATTGCAAGATATCTTGATCTGAACACCATTCCCCATTGTCAATACGTAAGGTTGTGATTCAGTTGAATTTCCTTCTTCTGATTGTAAGACTGTGAAAAAAATTCATATTCTGATCCCCCAATTGAAGCCAGTCACATCAGCATTTTGTCTCCAAAGTAAGTCTTCATGGTCAAGAATGTTTTCCAATTCATCCTGAATTTCCATCTCTTTCTTAGCTAGATGAATAGAGGTAGAGTGATCTAAGGCATTTTGAATATTGTTGAGCGATCTCATGAGTTTCCACTTACGAGTACCCAAAAAGCCATACACATTCTTATTCCAAGCTTTAACAGAATAAGTAAAATTATTTAAGGACTCAACCATATTACCTGCAAAGTTCCACTTCTCTCTGACAAAATTGGGGAAATCATTGTGCTGTATCCATCCTTCTAAAAATCTGAAAGGTCTTCCTTTAGGTATACTAAGGTCTGGTCTAGTAGATAGTAAGAGAGGTAGATAATCAGACTTAATGCGAGTGAGGTGATGGACTCAACACTGCGGAAAAGTTGTCATCCATGCATCATTTGCTAAATCCCGATTTAGTCTAATAAAAGTACCACTTCATTGCCAAGTGTAAGAAGGTCCGCTATACCCCAATCCTGCTGTAACACCCCTATCCCGAGTCCGTCTCTGGATTAAGGTTAGGAGCGTTACCGAACATACCAGAAACATTCACAGACAAAATCATACATTCAATCATCATTCTCAAGAATAGTGTCCCTTAAACGAGCCCTCGAGACCTTAATCATGCTTAGAAATCGAGTTGGGACTAAACTGAAACACATATGAAATTTCATGAAAATTTGAAACTTTTCGAAAATACAGGGGAGACACGCTCGTGGGAGGAGACCGTGTTCCCTCCACAGCTTCTAGACACCTCTATGTGTCCTTTCGTGTCTATATGCTGACTATATCAACACAGCTATCAGACATGGCCGTGTGTCCAAACCATGGTCCTATACTGACTTCCCCAACATGGCCACCAAACACGCCCGTGTTAATGCCATGTTGTTTTTAGGCTACATTCTGCCAATTTTCCTACGGTCTTAGGCACGCCCGTGTGCCACAACCGTGTGACATTATAGGCCATCTACAAGGCCAAAAATGCCACCCATAAGGGACATACCAATTTGCACAATCAAAACTCATTTATACTCAAGCATCAATCATCTATATACTTACCATTTCAAAACCATTTCATATATCTACTAATCATACCAAAACAACTACTCAAATCACATTCATTTAAGCATAATACCAAAACATAACTAGCCAAATCACATGGCTAAGTTCACTTTACAACTCATAACAAGAACTAGCCTATACATGACATATCTAACTTTATACATTTTCAAAAGGGTACCAAAATAAGTTTTAGTAGTGTGATGACGATCCGTGATGGTCCCGAGCCTTTAGTAGCTTTAACGACCTATAAAACAGATTAAACACACATAGAGTAAGCTTTCCAAAAGCTTAGTAAGTCAATACACAAACAAACTTGATATGCAAAGCATGTAAACATATAACCACATTGGCACAATTCTTTTACAAAGTAAATTTCTCACATTTATACTTTGATTCATATTCTTGGCCAAATTGCCACATTTATCAATTCAAGAATCACAAACACATAGTTTTTCATATATGCTTTCTTGTAACATATTTCCAATCCATCATAGTAAAACACATAGTCACTTACCTTATATACACATTTGGTGTATAATCAACGTACCTGAATCGAACATTCATTTACTTAATCTATCAAAACTCGGATTTGTCATTCGTATTTCAGACTTGCCCGTTGAACCATAAGGAATCCAATAGGATACTTCAAAAGCTCGGAATAGTAGTACAATGCCATCGTCTCAGACGAGGTCTTACGTGCACTCAGATATCGATGCCACTGTCCCAGACAGGGTCTTACACAAATCAGAATGATGCCAATGTCCCAGACATGGTCTTACACGTAAAGATCATAATGATGCCAACGTCCCAGGCATGGTCTTATATGTAAAGCTTATATTGATGCCAACGTCCCAGACGTGGTCTTACACATAATTCGATATCGATGCCACTGTCCCGGACAAGGTCTTACACGAATCTCAAATCAATGCCAACGTCCCAGACGTGGTTTTACATGACGAAACAGAACAGATATCTATGTCATGACAAAGTTAATCCTATCTATTCCTAGGTTCGAACGGGGATTCTCAAACGTTGTCATTATATCGACCTTATCTCGGAATTCATATGCATAACATCACATAGATATTCATTATCCACAATAATCACAAGAACATTTACAATTTCATATAAATGCATTTATTTGCATAGTGACTTACCTCGGATTTTGGTTTATCGGAATGAAAACGGCTACTCGTTTACTTTCGCTTTCCCGTGGTCTAAATCCGTTTTCCTCGGTTCTTGATCTAAACATATTCAGAATTAACCCTTTTATTCACTATTTCATTCAATTCAATCCATACATACATATTTTGAGCTATTTACAATTTAGCCCTCACAGTTGCACATTTTATCAATTTAGTCTATTTTTTTCAAAACATCAAATTCAAAATATCCATTTATACACATGCTTAGCCGAATATATACACATCACATACAAGCCCACATTTTCCATCAAATTTGTAAATTAGTCCCTCAATTTGCCATTTTCTCAATTTAGCCTTATTTAGCTAAATTCATCAAAACTTCAAGAACAAAATATGTTCATCTACCACCAACCTATCATTTAACACCTTAAAGCATCACAAAGCTCAACATAGCATCAATGGCATAACTTACAAACATCACCAATACACAAAATTGAAACATAGGTTTGATAGTAAACGAAGCAACGATTACAAAAACGTAGAAATTATCAAAAATGGATCAAAAACTTACCTTGAATTAAGGCTTGAAATAGCCGAATATAACAAAGCTAAACCTTTCTTCTTTTCTTACAAAAATTCGGTGGACATAAGATGATAACAATGTCCATTTCATGCTTTTTGTTTTATCATTTTAACATAATTATCAAATTCCCTTTTTACCCTTAATAAATTCTTAATAAAATAACATTCCAACTATGGACATACTTGTCCATCCACCGTCCACTATCTTCATAGATGGCTAATTGCCTCATAAGGCCTCTTCTTATAAAGCCACATCAAATAAGCATATTAACAAATAGCAAGCAACTTTCACATTCAATGCAATTTAATCCTTTTGTCAAATTAAACACACAGACAGTCAAATTAGCTTACAGAAATTTAGCACATGTTCAATCACATTCCAACGACATAGAAAATAATATTAAAATATAATACGGACTCGGATTTGTGGTCCCGAAACCACTGTTCCGACTTGGGTATAAACCGGACTGTTACACCTACAACTCACAAGAATCAACAAAATTACCAAATAAATCAACGCTTACCTACGGTAAAGAGACTTTTTTTATTCGCAGGTGATAAAATGGCATTGAAATCCCCCACAATTAACCAAGGAGTAGGTTGATTTGGGATTACAAATTTTAACCCCTCCCAATGAAGCTTTCGTTTTGACCTATCTGGGTTGCCATACACAAAGGAAATAAGAAAAGAATTATTTGGAATAAGATTATCAACATGAAGAAGAATAAATTGGGGATGATTTCGAATGATTTGTATTTGAATAGAATCCTTCCACCCCACCCAGATACCACCTGAAAAATCAATGGCTTCAACCCGATGTGAGTAATTAAATCCTAACTGCTCAATAAGAAAATTAGCCTTTTTACCACTCACTCTCGGTTTGTTGCCGCTCATAGAAGTTGTCGATCAATTCCAAAATCGTGCAATGTTTACTTTAATTTCAACTGTTGATTGTCCTCTCTTTTGCTGTTGATTGTCTCATCTTACTGACTTTGCTATTGCTATGCTCTTAAATTGGTGCTATCCTTAGTTTCGAATTATTACTATCAAAGGTTGTTAATCACTTCAATTATTTTAAGATTGGCGGCTGCCATACCTCAAGTGATGTAATTAATTGATATATTAATTCATGGAATATTTGGTTGTATTATAGTTATTTAGTGTGATTTTTTTTCTTTAAATTTTTTTTATAGTTAAATTGTTCATGCTTTTTAAAAAGTATTAAATTGAGTTGTTTGATAAAAAAATATATAAGAAATTTTTTTACTTTTTTACATTAAAAAAAAGGTTGTTCGGATTTAGAAATTTCATTCTTCTTAAAGTAAAATCTTAGATCATCCCTAGTTACATAATAAGTAAACACAAATATTTGCAAATTTATTCAAGTTTGATTTGGATAAAACTGTTAACGCTAGTTTATTTTGAGCATGTTATTCAGGGCTCCCCTTCTTTCCGAGGTTAGCTCAAATTAGTTTCATCTCAACTTGGTGTTTTCATTTGAGTCGCCCGTGTAAAGAGCTTCAGTGTTATGGAGTAACGGTGAGCAAAACTCGATTCGACTCGAAAAAATCGAAAAAAATCGAATTTCGAGTTAAAAGAATTGAGTTATTCGAGTCAACTCGAATTTTTTTCGAATTTCGAGTTCGAATCGAGTTGAGTTTTCGAATTCGAATAACTCGAATAATTCAAATAATTCGAATATCAAACTATAATATTTTACATTTTTACCCCAAACTTGCAAACCTTTTTACTTTTCCTTCAAAACTTTTACTCCTTCCCACATTCCCTCCAAAACTTTTACTTCTTCCCACTTTCCCTCCAAAACTTTTACTCTCCTCCAATCTCAACCCCCCAATCTACCCAAAATCCATTTCCCACCAAAATTCTACTCTCCTATTTACTTTTTCTCAAAATTTTACTCACAAAAACCCTCAAAAGTTTTTATTTTCCCCCAAAATTTTTACTCCCTCCCACTTTCCCCTAAAACTTTTACCCCCTTCCCACCTCACCTCCCATATACCCCAAACCCATCCTCCTCCCCAATTTTTTTAATATTTTCCTCCAAAATTTTACTTCCCCCTATTTACCTTCCCTCAAACTTTTATGCCCCAAAACTTTTTATTTTCCCCCTGAACTTTTAATTCTCACCCTTTTCTCTCAAATAAAAAATCAAAATTATCCAATAAAAAATCACTAAACATAAATAGTAATAATTTTATTTATACCTACTGTTTATATTATTAAATTAGATTTCACATTTTATATTATTTATATTATTGAATTGTTTAGTCATATTGAATATTTATATTAAAATTGAATCATTAATGATGCAATAAAATATTAGTGTTAAAATTTTATATTGGTATCAATTTCATATTTTATCTTTAAAATGACTTTTATTAAAAACTCACATTTTTACCTTTAATATATTTTTTAATTCCAAAATACATAGTGACAAGAATATGAAAATAATTGAAATAATTAAGAAAGCAAATAAGCTAATCCGAGTATAAAAGATTAATAAATAAATTATGAGGTGATGAAAGTTAATAAAAAAATTTGATTAAGGTGAACAAAATTTATTACAATGTATAACAGTGGTTACAAGGACCCAAAATTATTTTTTAAAATTTAACTCGAACAAATATATTCGATTCGATTCGAATCAAATTCCATCTCACTCGACTCGATTTGAGAAAATTTCAAATCAAAATAGAATGACAAAATATGATTCGTCAACTCGATTAACTCAAAATTTTTTCATTCGATTTGATTCAATTCGATCGAACGTTGATCGCTATTATGGAGGGACTTGGATTGGAGGGGGCTAGCTGACATCCCTCAACTTTTTAGGGCCACTAGTTACGTAGTTCTTTTTTGCTTTTTATTATTGGATTCATTGTTCCCTTTTTGCCCGTGAGGAAGGAAGCACCATTGCCGCAGTTATCGTTGATAATTGTCATAGATTCGTTGCAGAGAAAATGGTGGTTTTGATTTTTCCATTTTTAGAGTACATAGAGAAGAGAAAAAAAACGCTATTTTGGAATAATCACAAATAAGTCTCTATGCTTTAATTAAAAGTAAAAAAAAAAAAAATTATATCTCGTCTTTTAATTAATTTATGTGCCACATCATTATCTCGTTAATATATTAACCGAATTTTTAATCACGATGATTAATTCAAAAAATTATCTTAATTAAAACAAATAATTTTTTTAAGATAACTAAGAGTGTAATTTACTCCTTATAATTTAATAAACACATGGACTCGAGACTTTTTCAAAGTCCAAACTCCAAGCCCAGTTTTGTCTGCTTGAGCCTTTTTCTCGTTCCTTTGCCCTTTTGGTCGGGCCACGTGATGTGATTTAGTGGTAATTAACCTTGTTCATGTATTTTATTACGTATGTGCCATTAGTCCTATCCGATTTTCCTTATCATCATCGTGACTGCTGTTGTTATTTTGATTTTTAATAAAGGAAAAAATATTTTTAGTTGATTTAGATGTTAATGACTTTATTTATGAAGTAAAGTTAATTAATTTAATTGATTAACTTCATAAAGAAAAATAGTGAAGAGAACATAAAGAATTAAAAATAGTATTTATATTCATACACAGACTTTCTAACTTATATGTTTTGTTATTGTTCCTAGGGTGAGCATTCGATTAAATTAAGAGAAAAAAACTTCGAATTATTTGAGTTGACGAATTTTATTTTGTTATTTTGACTCGATTTAAATTTTTTTCGAATCAAGTCGAATAAAATGAAATTTGAGTTGAGTCGAATCGAGTGAAATTGTTCAAGTTAACTTAAAAATTTTAAAAATGTCAAATTAAAATCTTGTTATAATATAATTAATTACATATTAGAGCACATAAATTTAAAACCATATACATTTGAAAACACTGGCGGAGCTAAGGGGATTGGAAGGGGCCTCGGCCCCCCTAAAATAAAAAAATTTCCATTTAGGCCATTTATAATTTATAAAATTTTAAATTAGTGATTGTAAAATTGAACTTTGGCCCCCCAAAAAATAAAAAATTGATTTAATCCTTTAAAAATTATAAAGATATAGCTATTGAAATGGTGAAATCGCAATTTTACTATCGTAAAAATTTACAATTTAATTCCGGCCCTCCTAAACAAATTTTTTTTGGCTCCACCACTGTTTGAATTTTTTTTCAAAACAGTCGATTGAGTCTTTAGCTCGACTGGCATGACATTATTGCCAATACAAGAGGACGTGGGTTCGAGTGCGTTGAAGTACATTATCCTCCTATTTATGGGTTGGGGAGAGACTATGGGTAGTTCTAGGCATTATGTCAAAAAGAGCAGATATGATTAAAACATATAATGAAATTATTCAAAAAAGAAAATCAAAATAAAAAAAGAAAGAAGATATTTTAGTACGATAAACTTGAATAATTAATTAACTTATTTAGATTGTTAAAATTATTATTTTAGAAAAATTTTAAATTTTTAACTTTCATCATATATTCTTTAGAATTTTTTTATAATATTTTTTTAAAAATATAAGTTTTGGAATTTTTATAATTATTTTGAATTTTTAAAATTATTTTGAAATTATTTTGTAATTTTTGTTGAGAGAGAGACCATTTTACTCATTTTCAAAATTGACAATGACCAAAGAGGTGTTTACACCAATCTGTTATTCTAATTATTTGAGTTACTCGAATTACTTATTCAAGTTAACTCAAATAACTTTAATAACTCGATTCGATTAACTCGAAAATCAATTTTTTTTTTCAAATTGAATCGAGTTTTGCTCACCTCTAATTGTTATATATAAATTTTAAAGGAAGTTTTGTGAGTAGTGCAAATGGTATTTGACACCACATAACACAAGTCACATAAATTTGTTCTATTTGGAGCTAACAATAATTTGAAACAAATTTGAAATATTATGTTTATTGATATTTTGGATATATGTTGGTCCATCATTAAAGATTGATCCATGTGAAATAGCATATCTTGAATATTGGCTCGAATTAGATTAAGCAATCGGATCCATTGTTTTAGGGAGATTGGGTTAAAAAACTTAAGAAACTTATTTTTAAGTGTAACATCCTATACCCGATCCAATTTACCGGATATGAATATAAGATGTCACAATGCTTACATACTTAACTAATTTTTTTCAATCTGTGAAAAATCATACTAAATGTGCCATTTATTTATTTAAAATCCTTTCTAAAACAATATGTTTGAATAATACATTTATCGTTTGTCACAAACTTTCAAAGGTAGAATAAAACCTTACAATAAAATGTTTGATAAAACGACATATTTGTAACATGTATTGCTATTTTTCATTTGAAAAAAAAAAACATGTTTTTATAAGTGTCACTTTGTATACACAATATCGCTCTGCAATTATCCACATTGACGTATTCTTGGCTTGGTTCCTTCTGGCGAACTAGTTCAAACTTAAAAACATGCATTTCAAAATAACATTCATAACTTTAATGGAACTTAGTGAATCTCAACTAGTATTACCTTTAAATGATGATCTTGGATTCCTCGACTTAAAAATTATGGACCTCCTTTCAAATTTTGGAGAGTAAGTTTTTGATTATTGGCGAATAACAATAAGCTTGCCTCTACCCTTGAACACCCTATAGACGATCCATCTAATTGGTGGATCACAACTTCGTCCTATAGTTTAAATCTTATTCCACTATCCCCTTTGAAGATAATAGTTGAATTCATTCCTGAAGGTAATATTCCTATGGGTACTACTCTTTGACTGTCTCTTCTAATGATTATAGTGGTCACTAACACCGTTCACACCAAATCTTCCAGTTAACCCAGAAAAACATATTTACTCGGATAAATGTAAGATTTTGATCACCCAATAGAATTCCACATAGCTTGATACATAACATGATGATTCCCAGGTTTGGCAGACTCTTACACCATCGTACCTCCATATACACCTTCTTGGTGGATTACTAAGGTGGAGTACTCAATTGAATACAATAATGATGACTCTTTCAGTATCTAATTCCAAGACATGCCCAGACTATAAGGCGGTCTAACCACTCGCCATTTAGGGTCTACAAAATTCGTCATGCAGTTTTCCATACAATATGTCACAAGGGCTTTTTATAAGAATAGCCAAAAAAGTTTTCTAGACAATACGCCACAAAGGCTTTTCATAAGATTAGTCACAAAGGCTTTCCAGACAATACACCACAAAGGCTTTTCATAAGATTAGGCACAAAGGCTTTCCAAATAATTCGTTTTTACTATCCCGACGAACCATCTTTGTAGATGCCATTGAGCTTTCTCCCACATGGTCTTATACCTTCACACCCTCTTGGTGTATTATCATTTGATGCTATAACCATGGACTTTTCACAGATTTATTCAGTGATCTGCCAGTCCGGTTAGCATTATAGCTGCCCTACCGAAGGCTACACAATAAATCTTTATTTTCACAGTGATCTACCTATCCAGCCAGCAATGTACCTGCCTTACCAGAGGCTACACAACCGTATCTCTTTCTCACCTTTTTACATAACCCAGATTTGTCTAGTACTGAAAGCATATGATAGGAAAGTATTAAGCTATGACCGCACACACGCCAACAACATCTTATATCACACAACGTCATATCATGTCGCACAGTGTTCACCTCATTTACGTATTTGTAGATACCTCTCATAAAACTCACGTACATATAATTACATGACATGCATGACTTAGGTTTAGAGGCTCACCTTCACCTCAAATCAGAACGCTTGTTTCAATGATCCTTCTCAATCTAGCAGTAGAAACTACTTAAAAGATCATAAAACTTCTATTAAAACCCTATTATCGATAGATTACTAATATTTCGTCTATACACGACTCTCATGTATGGTCTTTTACTCAAAACATATCGTTCTCACATCTTTACGCTGTTGGAACGCCGAAACCCCATGGCGCAGCAGAATAAAATTAGATCCGGCGATCCAAATCAGGAATCCATGTGTGAGGAACGAATCGGGGTGAAATAAAGGTTTCGAAATTACCAAAACTTCAATCTGAGTAGACAGCGACGCCTTGGCAACAATAGTTTTGATCTCTTTGTCGAATCAAGCCCACAACCTTTTCCGATGTCGGCCTCTACGTGATCCACCCGGTTTGACTATGAAGCGGAAGAAATCTCCAAAACTATTTTGGAGGTTTATTTGCTTGAATTTGCTAGACCTAACAAGCAATCACTTAGGGTTTTTCATTTTTTAGGCTTTGTCTCCTTTTAATACCTTTTATAATGGGTGCCTTTCTCATTGGGCCTTTTATAATAGGTATCCTCTTAACTGGGCCTTTTATAATTGGTATCTCTTGAATGTATTACAAGATTAAATAAATACAATAAAGTTTTTAACCGAAAATTATAATTCCATTAATTATATCGGAAAATTATAATTACATTAATTATAATAAGGATTTCGGTAAACTATATTTATTTAAATTTATATATGAATCAAATTCATATATTAATAAAATTATGTTATCATTATGTGTACAACATCCTTGTACATATAATATGTTCAATATATGATTGCCCAATTAAATTAATTCTTTAATTAATTTAATTCATGTGACAACCAAACACAATACCAACTATATTTTATTCCGTTCATTTCAACCATAGGGTGTGACCCTGTAGGTTCTTGCAACGTTAGCAGTAATACTAAAACGTTTCGACATAACCATTCGTGATTAACCTTTCATGCATTAATCCTTAAGTCTTTTATCTCTGGAACGGATACAAGTCATGGGATAGTCACACTTGCATAGTCCATCCCATGTTTCTTGATATCTTGAGTAGACTATGATATACAAATTAGTATGACATCTCATATCAACTTATTTGAGCATGGCCATGCATTTCTAGTCTCACTCAATCAAGTGGCCTAAGATATTACTCCTATTATGTAGGAGGGACTTATCCTTTATTGATCAACCATATCCCTCTACATAGATTGTGGTATATCCAACATCAACCTTTATAGAACAACCTGTTACGGTGTACGTTTGACTGTATCAAAATATACAACTCACGATGCTGGGATAATAATGATCTCAAGTCTGAGGATCATGTACATATTATTCACTATGAGTAATGTTGAGACAATTACATAATAATCCAAGAAACATACTCATAGCGGGTCAATCCAATATGTTGTTCTCTAACACACATATTCATGCATTGATTTTGACACTCCATATCAATGACAACTCTTTATCATCAATCAACTACATGTTAGTCTTAATGCATTATTGTTGTCCTAGTCAATAATAATACTCGACTAAGGATCTTTTAAGAATAATCATATTATTCTCAGGACATTATTATAAAATAGTTTATTTATACACGCAGAAAGAAAAACTGAAATAATAATGACAACGCTTTATATTAATAAACATGGTAAATTAAATATGTTATTACAACCATCTCATGATTGATCTTTGGGCATACTCTTACATACGCATCCCTACTCCATATAACATGCAGAGCTGTCGAACTCACTAGAAGGTTGAATCATCCCTCGATTAAATGAGATCTTAGTTTGATCTTAAAGAAGAAGAAAAGAATGTTGAGGTTAAAAGAAGAACCTAATCATTAAGCAAAAAGAAAATGTAACACCTCTCACCCATATTCAATGCCGAAATAGGGTTACGAAGCATTACCGAACTTATCACACATTTAAACATACATTTCACATACAATTTAATCAATTTAAATACAATTCAATCACAACCAATCATGTTGTCCCTAATACGAGCCTACGAAGCCCCAAACATGCATTGGGAATGATTCGTGACTAAACCAATAACTTTGGAAACACTTAGAACACTTAGAAAATTTTTTCAAAAACAGGGGACACACGCCCGTGGCCTGGCCATGTGAGACAAAGACACAACAATGTCACAGGCCGTGTGGACATTCGAAATGGAAGCATATGGCCGTGTCCCAGCTCGTGTCTAACCCCGTGTAACTCTCTAACTTAGGTCACACAGCCAACACACAAGCCCGTATGGCTAGCTCGTGTGCCCTAAGAATGACCATACACACCCGTGTGCCAGGACGTGTGCTAGACTGTTTCAAACTTGTAGGGTACACTAACTTATGCCACACGACCAAGTCACACGCCCGTGTGTGAGGCCGTGTGGAGCATGCTGACTTCGCTTCTAATTTAACACCAGGGGATACACAAACGTGTACTAAACCGTGTGTCACACACGGCTGAGACACATGCCCGTGCCTGTAACAGTCTGATTTATACCTTAGTAGGAACAGTGGTTTCAGGACCACAAATCCGAGTCAGTAATATATTTTAATATTATTTTCTATGCCATTGATGGGTGATTAAGCATGTGTTAAAGTTTCGTAAGCTAATTCGTCCGTCTGTGTGCTTAATTTGTTAAAAGGATTAAATTGCATTAAATGCAAAACTAGCATACTATTTGTTAAAGTACTTATGTGTTGTGGCTTTTAAATGAGGAGGCCTTATGAGGCAATTTAGCCAATACTATAGTTAGTGGATGGCATTAGGTAATGAAATGTATATATATATGTTTTATATATATTAATTTTATAAGTTAAAATTTATATTTTATATTAAAAGGTTATTGGTTTTATCATCTTCTATGTTTACCACCGAAAATCAAAAGAAAAGAAAGGTTTAAAAGCTCTCATACATTCAGCACATACTTGGGATAGATTAAGGTATATTTGATCTCGGTTTTTGATAATGTTTATGTTTTTGCAATCGTTGCTTTGAGAGCTACAAAAGCCATGTATTAATTTTGAGATTTGATGATGTTTTTGAAATGAAAATTTGATGAACTCATGTGTTTACTGATGTTTGATGGTGAAAAATGAAAGATATGTGTTAAATGAACATGTTTTGTTTTTAAATTTTTGATGAATTTAGCTAATTAGGGCTAAATTGTGAAAATAGTAATTTGAGGGACTAAATTGCAAAGTTGATGGAAAATATGGACTTATATTTGTCCCTAGGGAGATTCGGCTATGTATGTGTGTGAACAAATTTTGAGAAAAATGGACTAAATTGATAAATTGTGCAAATGTGAGGGTTAAATTGTAAATAGCCCTAAATGTGTGTCCTTGGATTGAATTGAATGAATTAGTGAATAAAAAGGGATAATTCTGAATATGTTTAGATCAAGAACCGAGGAAAATAGATTTAGATCGCGGGAAAGCGAAATTAACCGAGTAGCCGGCTCCGTTTCAACTAAACTGAATCCAAGGTAAGTCATTATGCAAATAAACATATTCGTGTTGAAATATGTATATTCCTATGACCATTGCTATAGATGAATGTTTACGATATGATCTATACATGAATTCTGAGATAAGATCGATATAGTGACAATGTTTGAGAAGTCCCATAAGAACCTAGGAATAGATAGGATTAGCTATGTCATGACATAGGTATCTGTTCTATTTTATCATGTAAGACCACGTCTGGGATGTTGGCGTTGATTTGAGATTTCGTGTAAGACCTCGTCTGGGACGTTGGCATCGATATGAGCTTTACGTGTAAGACCATCTCTGGGACATCGACATCGTATTGATTCGTGTAAGACCCTGTCTGGGATAGTGGCATCGATATCTGAGTGCGTATAAGACCTCATCTGGGACGTTGGCATTGTACGACGATTCCGAGCTTTCTGAGTATCCTACTAGATTCCTAACGGTTCAACGGGCAAGTCTGTGATACGAATTGAAATTCTGAGCTAAGAACAAATACGTGAATGTATGTTCGTGTCAGGTACGTTTTATATGTACAATAAATGTGTATAAAAAGGTAAGTACCTAAGTGATTTTTGATTTGAAGAAATGTGCAATTGAATATGAGAATGTGAATGAGATATAAGAATAGTTATGCAAGAGATATGTATATACATGTGATTCTTGAATTGATAAATGTGGCAAATTTGGCCAAGGATATGGTTTAATGTATATATATATGAGAAATACAATATGAATATGAATTGTGCCAATGTTCTATATGCTTAAATGTTATACATGTTAAGTTTATTTGTATAATGATTTACTAAGCTTTTGGAAAGCTTACTCCGTGTGTGTGTAATTTCTCTGTTTTATAGGTTGTCAAAGCTACTGAAGGCTCGGGACCGTCAAGGATCGTCATCACACCATTCAACTTGTTTTGGGTACATTTTGGAAATATATTTTGCTAGATATGGCATGTATAGGCTAGTATTTTGTATTTGTAAATGATGTAACACCCCTAACCCGTTTCTATCACCGGATTAGGGTTATGGACATTACTATACCTCACGCTAATCATCGAGCTTTATAAGATCAATTACTAAGACCAAAGCATACCCAACATATATTAATCATACATATATTATTCAATCATTTATTATAATCCCCCTATCAAAAACAACTCAATCAAATATCATTTAAGACTATATGCATTTCATACGACTATGTACCTTCTTTATTACAAACCATAAGCAATTTAAAGCGTATACCAATTCCAAAGAACAACTTGATGATCATCTCGTTACAAGTAAGTATATCTTATTAAGATACTACACCAATGAAATAGCTACCCATAACCAAATCTATACGATCAAAGAAAGGAAAATTCAAATTCCAAATTAAATTACACCTAACAGAATACCCATAACAAGTTCATGCATACTCTAGACGCAACTGCATCCAACAATGTCTATTCACAAAATTTCATTCATACACATATACATATATCAACAATTTATAATTATCAACTAAAGTTCATATATCAACTTAATCGAAACCAATTGAATTGATACATATATATATCCATACTATAAAATAAATTCCCATATAAATTTTATAACGAAACTGAACCTACATAGTAAATAATAGCATGATCAAACAAAATTGAATTAAACCCATGCATAAAACATAGCCATATTCGTGTGGCCTTTGTATATACATTCACCAAAGTAACATTTGAGTCTAGACTCGAAAAGTTAGCCTATACATGCCATAGTATTAGGATTCATTTACAAAAAGGAGTACCAAAAGTTGATAGTGTGCTTGACTTCAACAAGGATCCTCGAGCTTGAACTTTGACTTTTTATGAGCTACAAGGTAATCACAACACACATATCGTAAGCTATCATAGCTTAGTAAGTTTAAGCATTAATAAGAAAATCTAAGTGCAACTATTATTCACATTACATCACTTTGACTTAAATATCATCGAATACTTTAATTTAACACAAACAACATTATCCAATCATCATTCACTAATTCAACATATCCCAGAAATCAAATATATACATGTCATCTTTCATTCAAACCACCTAAACAATTAATTGTAACATCTCAACGCTATGCTATTATGTACGCATCAACTTACCTTTAGCATTAAGCTATTTAATTGTCATATTTCGTTTACCTATTTACCATTTCTCGGATGTCTCCCTTTTATTTGTTTTTGCTGTTGTAATCTTCATAAGTCCGTACACACAGTGCAACTCAAGTAGCTTATTGCCATACAACCGATCTCGCACACACAGTGCTCGGTTTTAATCTCGCACACATAGTGCCTTACCAACCGATCTCGCACATACAGTGCTCGGTTTTAATCTCGCACACACAGTGCCTTATCACCCGATCTCGCACACACAGTGCTCGGTTTTAATCTCGCACACACAGTGCCTTATCAACCGATCTCGCACACACAGTGCTCGGTTTTAATCTCGCACACATAGTGCCCAATCAATTCACAATTTCCACATTTGCCCAAATACTTACCACTACATTCGGTTCTCATATTAAACATATAATTTATAACCTCCATCCTCATTCATAATAATTTTTCATTTCATTCATATATATATGCGCTCATCTTATGCTACACATAAATACATAAATCGCCCGATAAGCAAAGCAAGCTTTCTTAAGCATTTATATTAATCATACATTCGGCCACATTATACAAATTTCCTTCAACACATTCGGCCACTTGGTATAATAATATAGAAATCATTAACATATTTTCCAGCATAACATAGTTAAAATTTTAATCCAATCCCAATGCTTAAACTTACCTCGGTAGTTGATGAATTTGGGTATTCTGGCTATTCGTTTACTTTAGCCTTTCCTTTGTCCAACCCCTTTTCCCTTGAACCTTGATCTAAACAAATTCAATTAAGCTCTTTTAATAGTCATTTCCATTCAATTCGATCCTCAAACACATAATTTAGCTCATTTACGAATTTACCCCTAACTTTTACAATATAAGCAATTTAGTCCCAATGCCAAAACTCATCAAATATCTAACATTTATTTATCCTACCTTAAAGCCGAATGTTTTTCTAGTCCATGTAATTCTTTACAACTCAATTTTAACAACTCAAACCCTAAATTTTACAATTTCGAATTTAAGCTATCATACTCCTTTTTCATGTAAAAATTCATACTATAAACATGTAGATTTCAAGCATGTATTTTATTCTTCCATCAAGCACCCCAAAACAAAAGTTTACCACCATGGCCGATCCTAAATCATGCTTTAAACTCTAAGATTTCTACTTGGTTTTGATGGCATTTAAGAAAACCAACTCAAAGATGGATAAATATTAAAAATTCAAACTCAAAAACTAACCTTACATGAACATGCAATTGGCCGAATATTCAGCTTAAGTTTTCCCGCTTTTTTTTTTCTTCAATTTCAGTGGATGAATGAAAGGAAGAAGATGATACTTCTTTCCCCCTTTTTTTATTATTTTATTCTACTCATATTATAATATAATTAAAATGCCACTAATTAAAACAATTTTAATATATAATATATATCTACTAATCATGTTGCCGTCCACTAGCAAGAAAATTAGTTTATTTGACATGCAAGTCCCTTCATGAAGAATCAATTCAATTAAATCCCTTACTTTAATTATAAGCTAATTTTACCATTACACAATCTAATCCCTTGATTAAAATTAAGCATCCAATAAACAAATTAACTCATCATTTTAAAGCACACTTAAACACATAGCATATGTATCAAATTAGAAATAATAGAGGAACAAAAATATTTATTATTAATATTTTAATCCGGATTTTGTGGTCCCGAAACCACTGTTCTGATTAGGGTCGTAATTGGGCTGTTACAATTCTCCCCCCTAAAGAAATTTTTGTCCTCAAAAATCTTACCAACGAATAAGTGCGGGTAGCGCTCTTGCATTGCTTCCTCGGTTTCCCAAGTTGCTTCCTCCATTCCGTGTTTATGCCATAGTACTTTAACCAAGGGAATTTTCTTGTTTCTCAACTCTTTCATTTCACGAGCTAAAATACGGATTGGTTCCTCCTCGTACGTCATATCGGATTGGATTTCAATCTCAGACGGGGAAATCACATGTGACGGATCTGATCGATATTTACGAAGCACCGAAACATGGAAGACATTATGAATCTTCTCTAGTTCAGCGGGCAACTTAATCTATAAGCAATAGGCCCAACACGTTCAATGATCTCATACAGTCTAATGAACCTCGGACTTAATTTACCCTTTCGACCAAATCGAAGCACTTTCTTCCACGAAGAAACTTTTAAAAATACCCGGTCTCCGGGCTGAAACTCGATGTCTTTACGTTTCAAATCCGCGTATGACTTTTGGCAATCTGACGCAACTTTCAAACTATCTCGAATTATTGCCACTTTCTGCTCAGTCTCTTTAATCAAGTCAACCCCGTGTATCTTGTTTTCACTGAGCTCGGTCCAGTAAATGGTGTACGACACTTGCGGCCATATAATGCTTCGTAAGGTGCCATTTTGATACTAGATTGATAGCTATTGTTGTAAGCAAATTCAATCAAAGGCAAGTATTTTTCCCACGTTCCTTCAAACTCGAGGATGCAACATCTCAACAAATCTGTAAGTATTTGAATGGTTCGTTCAAACTGACCATCTATCTGCGGATGAAAAGCTGTGCTACAGTGTAATTTGGTACCTAAAGCATCTTACAATTTCTTCCAAAATCGCGACGTAAATCTCGGATCCCTGTCTGAAACAATAGAAATCGGCACACCATGCAATCTCACAATTTGAGATACATACAACTCAACAAGTTTATTGAGCGAATAGTTCGTACGAACTGGAACAAAATGAGCTGATTTGGTTAGTCTATCCACTATAACCCAGACTGCATCTTTCTTGCTCAGTGTTGTAGGCAAATCAGATACAAAATCCATAGTAATTCTATCCCATTTCCATTCAGGTATCATGATTGGCTGAAGTAGTCCTGATGGGACTTGATGCTTGGCTTTCACTTGCTGACAAATTAAACATCTAGAGACAAATTCAGATATGTCCCGTTTCATACCAGGCCACCAATAGAACTGCTTCAAATCATTATACATTTTCGTGCTACCCGGATGTACAGATAATCGACTATTATGAGCCTCATTCAATATCATCTGAATCAACTCCATATTCCTCGGAACACATATTCGGCCTTTGAATTTCAGACAGTCATTCTCATCAATCCGAAACTCTGACTCAATGTTACTTTCACACTGAATTCGTCTTGCAATCAAATCTTTGTCAACTTTCTGGGCATCACTAACTTATTGAATAAACAACGGTTTTGCTTGTAATTCAGCTATTATCGAACCATCACCCGATATAGCCAAATGTGCATTCAATGCACGAAGAGCAAATAATGATTTCCGGCTAAGTGCATCAGCAACAACATTAGCCTTTCCCGGGTGGTAATCAATCACGAGCTCATAATCTTTCAATAATTCCAACCATCGCCGCTGTCTCAAATTCAGATCCCTTTGAGTCATTAAATACTTTAAACTCTTATGATCTGAATAGACGTGGCATTTCTCACCAAAGAGATAGTGACGCCAAATCTTCAAAGCAAAGACTATAGCAGCCAACTCGAGGTCGTGTGTTGGGTAATTCTTTTCGTGCGGTTTCAACTGTCTAAAAGCATAGGCTATAACTTTACCGTCTTGCATCAAAACACAACCGAGTCCGTTTAAAGATGCATAACTAAAAATAACAAACTCTTTACCCGACTCTGGCTGAACTAGCAACGGAGCCTCAGTTAATAAGGTCTTCAGTTGATCAAAACTCTGCTGACACCTTTCTGACCATTCAAATTTAACATCTTTCTGCAATAGTTTTGTCATCAGTGATGCTATCATAGAAAACCCTTTCACGAAGCGTCTATAATATTCGGCAAGTCCCAAAAAGCTACGAACCTCAGAAACATTCCGCGGAGACTTCCAATCAAGTATTGCTGAAATTTTATTCGGATCAACCCGAATGCCCGATGCAGAAATAACGTGCCCCAAAAAGCTAACTTTATTCAACCAGAACTCACATTTGCTGAATTTCGCGTATAACTATTTTTCACGCAAAATCTGTAGCACTAATCTCAGATGCTCAGCATGCTCGTTTTCATCCCGAGAATAGATCAGTATGTCATCTATAAATACAACTACAAACTGATCTAGATACGGTCAAAAAACTCGATTCATCAGATCCATGAAAACCGCAGGGGCATTAGTGAGTCCAAACAGCATCACCAAAAACTCATAATGACCGTATCTCGTTCGAAAGGCAGTCTTTGGTACATCCGTTTCTCGAACTCGCAGCTGCCTCAAATCAATTTTCGAGAACACTGAGGCTCCTTTAAGTTGATCAAAAAAATCATCGATACGTGGTAGTGGATATTTGTTCTTAACTGTCACTTTATTGAGTTACCGGTAATCGATGCACATTCTTAATGTTCTGTCTTTTTTCTTCACAAATAGAACGGGCGTACCCTAGGGAGAAAAACTCGGTCGAGCAAAACCTCTATCCGTCAGTTCTTGCAACTGAGCCTTTAGTTCTTTTAATTCTGTAGGTGCCATTCTATACGGAGCTACCGAGATCGGGGTGGTCCCCGGCACTAACTCAATTCCAAACTCTACTTCCTGAAAAGGTGGCAATCCCGGTAATTCTTCCGAAAACACATCCGGGTACTCACAAACAACTGGCACAGGTTCAATCTTCTTTTCTGTTACCTTGCTATCAATCACATACGCAAGATAAGCTTCACAACCCTTTCTCAAATACTGCCGAGCCAATATCGATGATATCACAGTCGGTAATCCATTCAAATCTGCAGATTCGATTCGAAGTATTTCATCATTCTGACACCTCAAATCGATAGTCTTTCGTCTGCAATTCACTACTACATCATGTATAGTTAACCAATCCATACCGAAGATGATGTCTAATTCATCGAAAGGTAATAACATCAGATCAGCCGGAAAACACATATCTCGAATCATTAGAGGGCAGTTCTTGCACACTTTATCCACTAATACGCATCGACCCAGTGGGTTTGAAACCCGAATTACAAACTCAGTAGACTCAACAGCTAGAGTCTTACTGGATACTAATGTTTCACACACATACGAACGAGTTGAACCGGGATCAATCAAAGCAGTTACATTAGTATCAAAGAGAGTGAAAATACTAGTAATAACGTCCGGAGATGAAGCCTCCTCTCTAGTACGAATGGCATAAGCTCTAGCCGGTACACAGGTATCTGCTCGAATAACCGCATCTGAAGTTCCCCTCTGAGCACCGCTCCTACCTCCCCCACTACGAGCTGGTCTACCTCTAGCTATAGTGCCACTCGGTCTCGCACTCTGAGTAATACCCTTTTCAATAGTCTCCGGACAATCCCGAACAAAATGATTTTGTGAACCGCACTGATAACAAGCGCGATTAAAAGATTTACCCTAACACTCTCCGAAATGCCGTCGACCACACTGCTGACACTCAAGTTTTCTCGATTGAGCATTGCCGACACTAGCCACAGATGTGGCTCGCGAACTCACTGGTGGTCGTTCTCGAATAGAAATCCCGGTATTAGGTTTGGATCGACTACTATCATTCTTGAACTTCTTCGTTGCCATCTGCGAAAATCTACCCGTAGATCTCTTTCAGAAATCTTTAGATTCAACTTCAGCTTTCTGTTTTTCTTTCCCCAGTTCTTCTGCTTTACAAGCTCTTTCAACTAGCACAACAAACTCGTTAATCTCAAGAATGCCAACCAAAATTTTGATATCTTCATTCAAACCATCCTCGAACGTTTGACACATAGCAGCCTCAGAGGATACACATTTGCGAGCGTAGCGACTAAGTCGCACAAACTTGTACTCGTATTCAGACACCATCATACGACCCTGTTTGAGCTCAAGAAATTCCTTACGCTTGGAATCTATAAAGCGCTGACTTATGTACTTTTTACGAAATTTCGTCTGAAAGAAATCCCAGGTTACTCTCTCCTTCGGAACAACTGACATGAGAGTATTCCACCAGTAGTAGGCAGAATCCCACAATAATGATATGGCACACTTCAAACACTCATCGGGTGTGCAAGATAGCTCATCAAAAACACGGATAGTATTATCGAGCCAAAATTCAGCTCGCTCCGCATCATCATCTTCCTCAGCTCTAAATTCTTGAGCTTCATGCTTCCGAATACGATCAACAGGAGGTTTAGCTACTCGCTCTAGATTGGCAACCGGAGGTACCATTAGTATTACAGGTGGAACATTCAGATTCAGGGGTGGTTGAACAGCCGAAGTGGTTCGTAAATAATGACTGAACCAATCGCTCATCATATTATGAAAGGCCTGCTTTATCCTCTCATCTGGGCCACTAGCAGCAGGTCGAGATTCTTCCGACGCGGTCCCATGCGCGGGAACAGGCGCCACACTCTCGAAATCATCAGCTAATGCTTGCTCGGGATCTGGATCCATTACTATATAAAAGAAATAAATACATTTCACTATTAGAAGTCATCGCACTATCACATTGTAAATTATGGCATGTATAGCTAGACTCTCACGCGCTACGTTAGTCCGAGAACCGACTAAACTGTAGCTCTGATACCAATAAAATGTAACACCCCTAACCCGTTTCCATCGTCGGATTAAGGTTACGGACATTACTATACCTCACGCTAATCATCGAGCTTTATAAGATCAATTACTAAGACCAAAGCATACCCAACATATATTAATCATACATATATTATTCAATCATTTATTATAATCCCCGTATCACAAACAACTCAATCAAATATCATTTAAGACTATATGCATTTCATACGACTACGTACCTTCTTTATTACAAACCATAAGCAATTTAAAGTGTATACCAATTCCAAAGAACAACTTGATGATCATCTCATTACAAGTAAGTATATCTTATTAAGATACTACACCAATGAAATAGCAACCCATAACCAAATCTATACGATCAAAGAAAGGAAAATTCAAATTCCAAATTAAATTACACCTAACTGAATACCTATAACAAGTTCATGCATACTCAAGACGCAACTGCATCCAACAATGTCTATTCACAAAATTTCATTCATACACATATACATATATCAACAATTTATAATTATCAACTAAAGTTCATATATCAACTTAATTGAAACCAATTGAATTGATACATATATATATCCATACTATAAAATAAATTCCCATATAAATTTTATAACGAAACTGAACCTACATAGTAAATAATAGCATGACCAAACAAAATTGAATTAAACCCATGCATAAAACATAGCCATATTCGTGTGGCCTTTGTATATACATTCACCAAAGTAACATTTGAGTCTAGACTCGAAAAGTTAGCCTATACATGCCATAGTATTAGGATTCATTTACAAAAAGGAGTACCAAAAGTTGATAGTGTGCTTGACTTCAACAAGGATCCTCGAGCTTGAACTTTGACTTTTTATGAGCTACAAGGTAATCACAACACACATATCGTAAGCTATCATAGCTTAGTAAGTTTAAGCATTAATAAGAAAATCTAAGTGCAACTATTATTCACATTACATCACTTTGACTTAAATATCATCGAATACTTTAATTTAACACAAACAACATTATCCAATCATCATTCACTAATTCAACATATCCCAGAAATCAAATATATACATGTCATCTTTCATTCAAACCACCTAAACAATTAATTGTAACATCTCAACGCTATGCTATTATGTACGCATCAACTTACCTTTAGCATTAAGCTATTTAATTGTCATATTTCGTTTACCTATTTACCATTTCTCGGATGTCTCCCTTTTATTTGTTTTTGCTGTTGTAATCTTTATAAGTCCGCACACACAGTGCAACTCAAGTAGCTTATTGCCATACAACCGATCTCGCACACACAGTGCTCGGTTTTAATCTCGCACACATAGTGCCTTACCAACCGATCTCACACATACAGTGCTCGGTTTTAATCTCGCACACACAGTGCCTTATCACCCGATCTCGCACACACAGTGCTCGGTTTTAATCTCGCACACATAGTGCCTTATCAACCGATCTCGCACACACAGTGCTCGGTTTTAATCTCGCACACATAGTGCCCAATCAATTCACAATTTCCACATTTGCCCAAATACTTACCACTACATTCGGTTCTCATATTAAACATATAATTTATAACCTCCATCCTCATTCATAATAATTTTTCATTTCATTCATATATATATGCACTCATCTTATGCTACACATAAATACATAAATCGCCCGATAAGCAAAGCAAGCTTTCTTAAGCATTTATATTAATCATACATTCAGCCACATTATACAAATTTCCTTCAACACATTCGGCCACTTGGTATAATAATATAGAAATCATTAGCATATTTTCCAGCATAACATAGTTAAAATTTTAATCCAATCCCAATGCTTAAACTTACCTCGGTAGTTGATGAATTTGGGTATCTCGGCTATTCGTTTACTTTAGCCTTTCCTTTGTCCAACCCCTTTTCCCTTGAACCTTGATCTAAACAAATTCAATTAAGCTCTTTTAATAGTCATTTCCATTCAATTCGATCCTCAAACACATAATTTAGCTCATTTACGAATTTACCCCTAACTTTTACAATATAAGCAATTTAGTCCCAATGCCAAAACTCATCAAATATCTAACATTTATTTGTCCTACCTTAAAGCCGAATGTTTTTCTAGTCCATGTAATTCTTTACAACTCAATTTTAACAACTCAAACCCTAAATTTTACAATTTCGAATTTAAGCTATCATACTCCTTTTTCTTGTAAAATTTCATACTATAAACATGTAGATTTCAAGCACGTATTTTATTCTTCCATCAAGCACCCCAAAACAAAAGTTTACCACCATGGCTGATCCTAAATCATGCTTCAAACTCTAAGATTTCTACTTGGTTTTGATGGCATTTAAGAAAACCAACTCAAAGATGGATAAATATTAAAAATTCAAACTCAAAAACTAACCTTACATGAACATGCAATTGGCCGAATATTCAGCTTAAGTTTTTCCCCCCCTTTTTTTTTCTTCAATTTTGGTGGATGAATGAAAGGAAGAAGATGATACTTTTTTCCCTCTTTTTTTATTATTTTATTCTACTCATATTATAATATAATTAAAATGCCACTAACTAAAACAATTTTAATATATAATATATATCTACTAATCATGTTGCCGTCCACTAGCAAGAAAATTAGTTTATTTGACATGCAAGTCCCTTCATGAAGAATCAATTCAATTAAATCCCTTACTTTAATTATAAGCTACTTTTACCACTACACAATCTAATCCCTTGATTAAAATTAAGCATCTAATAAACAAATTAACTCATCATTTTAAAACACACTTAAACACATATCATATGTATCAAATTAGAAATAATAGAGGAACAAAAATATTTATTATTAATATTTTAATCCAGATTTCGTGGTCCCGAAACTATTGTTCCGATTAGGGTCGTAATTGGGCTATTACAAATGAAGTGAATTTAGCCATGTGATTTGGCTAGTTATATGTTGGTATTATGTTTAAATGAATGTGGTATATGAAGTATACTTTGGTATGGTTGAAGCATGTGAGTTGGTCAAGTTTTTGGGTAAGCATTTGGATGAATTATACTTGATATACATATGTTTTGGTCTTGAAAGTTGGCATGATTGAAATGGATATTGAATGTTTAGATTGAATGGTTGTGTTGGTTGTCTAGTATTGGAAACACGGAAATTTATACACTTTTTAATGTTTTTTTTAACTCAAATTTATGCAGTTTCGATTAAATTCTTGTCGAAAAATAATTAAATATTATAAAATAATTAAATGGTGCTAAAAATATGAACATGATGAATTTTAATTATTTTTATAGTTAATTTTGATTAATTTTTACTATTTTCGACAGATTCGCACAAAGGGCGGAAATTGGCTCGGCAGACACTGCTCGAAGAATAAACCCGAGAAGCAATTTGAAGTATCAAGGCGAATTTATTTCCAGCCCAAGACGGTCCAATTATAAATATTTAATCATAATATAATTAATTTTAATTTATTCACAATTTAATTTTGGCTTAATAAATTAATCTTAATTAATTATGAAAAAGGCCCAGTTGAACTGCATCAGTTGAACCAAACCGATTGAACCGAACCAAGCAAAGAATTGGGCAGCCCAAACCGTCCATATGCTGGCCCAAATCAGCTTATTAGCTGATTAATTGAGCTTGCAAAGAAGCCCTTGAAGACTTTTCAAAGTTGCATTCAACCCCCTCCAAATTTAGTGGCTTTGTAGATTGCCCCATGCCATATTTAGCAAAGTTGAATCCATCAACTTTGCCACATAGATGGCCGGCCAAGGGAGGTCTCTTTGGCTGATGGGATTTGTTATTTTTAGTAGCCACAATCAGCTATAAATACCACCCCTTGCTGATCATTCAAACCATCCCCTCAATCCCTTTATTTCTCATTCACTCTCTCATTCTCTAATCACTTCTCTTCTCTCTTTTCTCTCCTTTTCTCCAAACACCCAAGCCTTCTTGTGTCGATTTCCCCTCTTGGAAAAGAGGTGTTTTTTCAACCATTTGGACCAGTAATTGGAGTGTTCATAAGCCACCTTGATAGCTGAGGACAATGGAGAACGAAGAACGGAGCAATCAGTGAAGCCACAGAGAAACACCGAATTTGCTTCTTGTTCCCTATCTCTTTAAATTTCGTTGCTATTTTCACAAGCATGTTTATGAATATTTATGCTATTGAAATGGTTAATTTAATCAGCTTAGCTTAAATTTAATTCGTGTTGGGTTGATTGCATTTCGTCCTCTTAAATTATTAAAATTGTGTTTATGCTGTTATAGACCTCGGTAAAATGCTTAATTAAGTAAAATCATACCTAAGTTATCTGACATTATAATTGTTTAGATAACTAAAGAATTAATTATTTAAACGCATTGAAATTGTAATTAATGGACACAATACTTAATCTGTGCATGTTTAATTCTTCTAAGGTAGCTGAATATTAAATTAGCATTGTATTTGGCGATACATATGCCTTGCATAACTTGCAAGATTTTTGTGATTAAACTGTTTCAAGGTAGGGATACTTTGTTACTTCGCATGATCTTTTATATGCTTATTAGGTTGAATTAATCGTTTGAATCAACATAGGAATATAAGAGAGGTTGTTTAGTTTAATATGTATGTATGTGCAATAACATGTTTACTTTTATAAATCTGTTTTATCGGTCGAATTGACATAGGGATATTTACAAGAGATGAATGGATTTTTGAAGTGTAAATATGTTCATAAGTTAGCAAATTACCAAGTTGCCGTGATTTATTCGTAACAAGTATAAGCATGAGTTTAATAATTCTAAGGTAAGAAATGTAATTAATCCAACACAGTTATATCATCTTGATTAAAATCAGCTTTTGAAATTGTGCATTAGAACTTTGTTTTATTTTATTTTACTTTGTTTATTTTAGTTTCTAAATTTTTATTAAATCCAAATATTTTCCCTTCACCAAAGTGTTTGAAATCATTTTCATAAATAATTCTTTTACAGTCCCTATGGGTACGATAACTCGACATTTACTTGTCACTTTATTACTTGTTACGATTGTGTACACTTGCACATTTCCACCGTGCCAAGTATGCATATAATGTGTTGGTAAATCTTTCTTGTAGGTATGACCCTAGTGGGTGGCATTTTGGCCTTGAAAATGGCCTATAATGTCACACGGTCGTGGCACACGGGCGTGCCTAGTGACCGTGGGCTAAGTATATAGCTAGCACAAGAGTACACGGCCTTGGCACAAGGACGTCTGCTGCCTAGTAGCCGTGTGATTTTTGACAGGATCGACCACGGCCTGAGTACACGGGCGTGCTTAGTGGCCGTGGAAGATAAGTCAGTTTCGACCATAGGGAGGACACACGGGGGTGTCTAGCAGCCATGGGAGGCACATGGTCTGCCCACACGGACGTGTAACCCCTGAAACTTAAAAAACTTTTAAGTTTTCGAGAATGTCTGTATGTGTTTCGGTTTAGTCCCGACCCAGTTTATAAGCATGTTTTAGGTCTCGTTGACCGCATTAAGGGACATTATGTTTGAGATTGATGGATGAATGTATGGACTTCTGAAAATGTTTCCGATCGGTCCAGTAATGCCTTTAACCCTAATTTGACACCAGATACGGGTTAGGGGTGTTACATTTGGTTGGTATCAGAGTTGCGGTTTAGCCGATTCCTGGACTAAAGTAGCATGTCAGAGTCTAGCTATACATGCCATATATCTGAACTGTGATAGTGTGATGAATCGTGACAAGTAAAAAAATGTGTGATTTTCGTATAGTAATGGATCCCGAAAGAGCCGTAGCTGATGACGTAGAAAGTAATGCGCCTGCTCCCGCGCAAGGGACAGCGCCCTCTGATTGGAGACCGGCTATAAGCGGTCAAGAGGGAGAAGCTAAATAAGCTTTCTTCCAGATGATGAGTGAGTGGTTCACTCAATTTGTAAAGAATAACCTGACTGTTTCGCAACTCTCGCCCCCGGTTAATCCCCCTCAAACATTTGATATACCTCAGACTGCAAATCTGAATTCGTGGAATAAGCCTCTGGTTGACAAGATCCGCAAGTATGGGGCTGAAGAGTTCCAAGCTACTAATGATGATGATGCTGAAAAAGCCGAGTTCTGGTTAGAAAACACGATCCGGGTATTTGATGAGGTGTCTTTGACTCTGGAAGAGTGTATAAAGTGTGTTGTATCATTACTTCGATATGCAGCCTATCAATGGTGGAAAACTTTGATTTATGTTGTTCAGAAAGAGCGAGTTACATGGGATTTCTTTCAGATCGAGTTTTAAAAGAAATACATCAGTGAAACATTTGTCGATCAGAAATGAAAGGAATTTTTGGAATTAAAATAGGGCCGAATGATTGTTTCAGAATATGAACAAGAGGGTTGTAAGACTGAGTTAGTATGCTCGAGAATGTGTATCATCTAAAGCGATAATGTGCAAAAGGTTCAAAGATGGTCTTAATGAAGACATTTATTTGTTAGTCAGGATTTTAGAAATAAAAGAGTTCGTTACACTCATTGATCGAGCGTGCAAAGCTGAGGCACTCGGGAAAGATAAAAGAAAAGTTGAGTCTGAAGTTTGAGATATGAGAAAGAGATTTTAGAGTAAATCATTTCAGTCCGCTCTAAAAAGATTCAGAGATAATCAAAATCGTTCCAGAGATAATATGGGACATTCGAATAGAAATCAATCTAGATCGTAAATGAGTTCCAAAAATTCAGCAACTTCAGTGGCTAGCGTTGGTAATGCTCGATCTGAGAGACCTGAATGTAAATATTGTGGAAAAAGGCATCCGGGAAGCTGTGGATTAAATGACAGAGCTTGCTTTAGATGTGGATCACTTGATCATTTTATCCATGATTGCCCTGAGTCTATCAAGCCTGAGACTGTTCAGAATCTGAGATCTAATAATGCACCTGTGAGAGGTAGACCTTCGAAGAATGTAAGAAATGTCAGTGTTAGTCAGAGAACTACGAGAGACAATGTTGCCAAGTCTGAAGCTAGAGCGCCTGCTAGAGCGTATGCTGTTCGAGCTCGTGAGGAAGCTTCATCACCAAATGTTATAACGGGTACTTTTACACTTTATGATACTTCTATGATTGCATTAATAGACCCTAGTTCTACGCATTTGTATATATGCATGAATTTAGTATTCAGCAAGACTTTGCCTGTAGAGTCTACTGAGTTTGCTATAAAAGTATCGAACCCCTTAGGTAAAAGTGTCCTTGTTGACAAAGTATGCAAGAACTATTCGTTAATGTTTCGAGATATCTGTTTCCCTACTGATCTGATGCTTTTACCATTTGATGAGTTCGATATTATTCTGGGCATGGATTGGTTGTTTTTGCATGATGCTGTTGTGAACTGTAAAAGAAAGACTATTGATTTGAGATGTTCAAATGATGAGATTGTACGAGTTGAGTCTAATGATTTGAATGGATTGCCTGCTGTGATATCTGTTTTAAAAGCTCAAAGTTATGTGAAAAAGGGATATGAAGCATATTTTGCCTATGTGTTTATTCGAAAGCATCTGAGAAGAAAGTTGAATCAGTGTCTATTGTTTGTGAGTTTTCTGACGTATTTCCTGAAGAATTACCGGGTTTGCCTTTGATTCGGGAAGTTGAGTTTGGTATTGATCTATTGCTTGGTACTACACCTATATCGATAGCTCCGTATAGAATGGCACTAACAGAGTTGAAAGAGTTATAGTCACAGTTGCAAGAATTGACAGATAGATGGTTTGCTAGACTGAGTTTCTCGCCTTCGGGTGCTCCTGTTCTGTTTGTGAAAAAGAAAGATGGCACAATGAGGATGTGTATCGATTACCGTAAGTTGAATAAGGTGACAATAAAGAATAAATACCCGTTACCTAGAATTGATGATTTATTTGATCAGTTAAAAGGAGCTACTATGTTTTCCAAGATTGATCTGAGATCGGGATACTACCAGTTGAGAGTTAAAGATTCAGACATTCCGAAGACAGCTTTCAGAACAAGGTACGGACATTATGAGTTCTTAGTTATGCCATTTGGACTAACCAATGCTCCTACTATTTTTATGGATCTGATGAATAGAATTTTCAGACCGTACCTAGATCGATTTGTTGTGGTGTTCATAGATGACATCTTGATTTATTCTCGTGATGAAAATGAGCATGCCGAGCATTTGAGAATTGTGTTGCAAACTTTGAGAGAAAAGAAATTGTATGCGAAATTTAGCAAATGTGAATTTTGGTTATATGAGGTTAGTTTTCTAGGACATATTGTGTCAGTTTCTGGAATCCGAGTGGATCCGAGTAAGATTTCTGCTATTCTAGATTGGAAACCTCCGAGGAATGTATCTGAAGTCCGTAGTTTTTTGGGACTTGCTGGTTATTATTGTTGATTTGTAAAAGGATTTTCAGTGATAGCTACTCTGTTGACTAGATTACTTCAGAAAGATGTTAGATTTGAATGGTCAGATAAATGCCAGAAAAGTTTTGATCAGTTGAAAACTCTGTTAACAAAAGCTCTAGTGTTAGTACAGCCAAAATCGGGTAAAGAATTTGTTATATACAGTGATGCTTCGTTAAATGGTCTGGGATGTGTTTTGATGCAGGAAGGCAAAGTTGTAGCTTATGCCTCGAGACAATTGAAGCCACATAAAAAGAACTATCTGACTCACGACATTGAGCTAGCTGCGATTGTGTTTGCACTTAAGATTTGGCGCCATTATCTGTATGGTGAGAAATGTCATGTGTTTTCAGATCATAAAAGTCTGAAATATCTGATGACTCATAAAGATTTGAACCTGCGTCAAAGAAAATGGTTAGAGTTGTTAAAAGATTATGAGCTCGTGATAGATTATCATTCGGGTAAAGCGAACATTGTTGCTGATGCGTTAAGTAGAAAATCATTGTGTGCATTACATGCTTTGAATGTTCAGTTAGATTTGTCTGATGATAGTTTTGTGTTAGCTGAGTTAAAAGAGAAACCATTGTTTATACAGCAGATATGTGATGCTTAAAAATATGATAAAGAGTTATTAGTGAAACGAGCTCAGTGCGATTCAAATTCTAAATCTGAATTTTGAGTTATTGATGATTGCTTGAGATTTCGAGGTCGTATCTGTGTTCCGAGAAATCCGAAATTGATTCAGCTGATTTTGTGTGAAGCTCATAACAGTCATCTATCTGTTCATCCGGGAGTACGAAAATGTATCATAATTTGAAATGACACTACTGGTGGTCTGGTATGAAACGAGATATTTCTGACTTTGTTTGAAATGTTTAATCATGGCCAACAAGTGAAAATTTGAGCATCAAGTTCATGCAGTTTGCTCTGATTGATTACGATTCTTGAATGGAAATGGGATAGAGTGACAATGGATTTTTTTTTTGATTTGCTTCGGACTCCGAAAAAGAAAGATACGATTTGGGTCATAATTGACCGATTGACAAAATCTGCCCATTTTATTTCGGTAAGATCTGACTATTCACTGGATAGATTAGCTGAGCTTTATATTTCTGAGATTATTAGATTGCACGGGGTGCCACTGTCTATTGTGTCAGATAGGGATCCGAGATTTACATCGAGGTTCTGGAAGAAACTGCAAGAACCTTTAGGCATGAAACTGCATTTCAGTACAGCTTTTCATCCGCAAACTGATGGTCAATCTGAGCGGATCATTTAGATTCTAGAGGATATGTTAAGATGTTGTATACTTGAGTTTAACGGTATGTGGGAACAGTATCTGCCATTGACTGAATTTGCATACAATAACAGTTATCAGTCAAGTATCAAAATGGCACATTATGAAGCTTTGTATGGACGTAAATGTCGTACACCTTTGTATTGGATTGAGCTCAGTGAAAATAAGCTACATGGGGTTGATTTGATAAAAAATTCAGAACAGAAAGTGAAACTGATCCGGGATTGTTTGAAAGTAGCATCTGATCGACAGAAGTTTTATGCGGACTTGAAACGAAAAGATATAGAATTTGAAGTCGGCGACAAAGTATGTCTGAAAGTATCATCGTGGAAGAAAGTACTCCGATTCAGACGTAAAGGCAAGTTAAGCCCGAGATTTATCGGACCATATGAGATCATCGAATGAGTTGGGCCTGTTACATATAGACTAAGTTTGGCCTCTGAATTAGAAAAGATCCATAATGTATTTAATGTCTCGATGCTTCGTAGATATCGATCGATCCGACACATGTGATTGCCCCATCAAAAATTGAAATCTGATCTGATATGACTTAGGAAGAAGAACCGATCCGCGTCTTAGCTTGTGAAGTGAAAGAGTTGAGAAATAAGAAAATTTCATTAGTGAAAATATTATGGAATTGACATGGAATTGAAGAGGCAACGTGGGAACAGGAAGATTCAATAAGACAACAATATCCGACTCTGTTTAACGGTATAAGGGGGGAGAATTGTAATAGTCTGGTTTATACCTTAGTCAGAATAGTGGTTTCGGGACCACAAATCCGAGTCAGTAATATATTTTAATATTATTTTCTGTGCCATAGATGGGTGATTAAGCATGTGTTAAAGTTTCGTAAGCTAATTCGTCCGTCTGTGTGCTTAATTTGTTAAAAGGATTAAATTGCATTAAATACAAAACTAGCATACTATTTGTTAAAGTACTTATGTGTTGTGGCTTTTAAATAAGGAGGCCTTATGAGGCAATTTAGCCAATACTATGGTTAGTGGATGGCATTAGGTAATGAAATGTATATATATATATATGTTTTATATATATTAATTTTATAAGTTAAAATTTATATTTTATATTAAAAGGTTATAATAAAGTAAAAGAAACATTGGTTTTATCATCTTCTATGTTCACCACTGAAAATCAAAAGAAAAGAAAGGTTTAAAAGCTCTCATACATTCGGCACATTCTTGGGATAGATTAAGGTATGTTTGATCTCGGTTTTTGATAATGTTTATGTTTTTGCAATCGTTGCTTCGAGAGCTACAAAACCCATGTCTTAATTTTGAGATTTGATGATGTTTTTGAAATGAAAATTTGATGAACTCATGTGCTTATTGATGTTTGATGGTGAAAAATGAAAGATATGTGTTAAATGAACATGTTTTGTTTTTGAATTTTTGATGAATTTAGCTAATTAGGGCTAAATTGTGAAAATAGTAATTTGAGGGACTAAATTGCAAAGTTGATGGAAAATATGGACTTATATAGTCCCTAGCGAGATTCGACTATGTATGTGTGTGAACAAATTTTGTGAATTTGATGTTTTGAGAAAAATGGACTAAATTGATAAATTGTGCAAATGTGAGGGTTAAATTGTAAATAGCCCTAAATGTGTGTCCTTGGATTGAATTGAATGAATTAGTGAATAAAAAGGGTTAATTTTGAATATGTTTAGATCAAGAACCGAGGAAAACGGACTTAGATCGTGGGAAAGAGAAATTAACCGAGTAGCCGTTTCAGTTTCAACTAAACCGAATTCGAGGTAAGTCATTATGCAAATAAACATATTCGTATTGAAATATGTATATTCCTATGACCATTGCTATAGATGAATGTTTACTATATGATCTGTACATGAATTCCGAGATAAGATCGATATAGTGACAATGTTCGAGAAGTCCCGTACGAACCTAGGAATAGATTGGATTAGCTAGGTCATGACATAGGTGTCTGTTCTGCTTTGTCATGTAAGACCACGTCTGGGACATTGGCGTAGATTTGAGATTTCGTGCAAGACCTCGTCTGGGATGTTGGCTTCGATATGAGCTTTACGTGTAAGACCATGTCTGGGACGTTGGCATCGATATGAGCTTTACGTGTAAGACCATGTTTGGGACATCGGCATCGTTTTGATTCGTGTAAGACCATGTCTGGGACAGTGGCATCGATATCTAAGTGCATATAAGACCTCATCTGGGACGTTGGCATTGTACGACTATTCTGAGCTTTTTGAGTATCCTACTAGATTCCTAACGGTTCAATGGGCAAGTGTGTGATACGAATTGAAATTCTGAGCTAAGAACAAATACGTAAATGTATGTTCGTTTCAGGTACGTTTCATATGTACACTTAATGTGTATAAAAAGGTAAGTACCTAAGTGATTTTTTATTTGAAGAAATGTACAATTGAATATGAGAATGTGAATGAGATATAAGAATAGTTATGCAAGAGATATGTATATACATGTGATTATTGAATTGATAAATGTGGCAAATTTGGCCAAGGATATGGTTTAATGTATACATATATGAGAAATACAATATGAATATGAATTGTGCCAATGTTCTATATGCTTAAATGTTATACATGTTAAGTTTATTTGTATTTGATGTACTAAGCTTTTGGAAAGCTTACTCTGTTTGTGTGTGATTTCTCTGTTTTATAGGTCGTTAAAGCTACTGAAGGCTCGGGACCGTCAAGGATCGTCATCATACTATTCAACTTGTTTTGGGTACATTTTGGAAATATCTTTTGCTAGATATGGCATGTATAGGCTAGTCTTTTGTATTTGTAAATGAAGTGAATTTTGCCATGTGATTTGGGTAGTTATATGTTGGTATTATGTTTAAATGAATGTGTTATATGAAGTATACTTTGGTATGGTTGAAGCATGTGAATTGGTCAAGTTTTTGGGTAAGCATTTGGATGAATTATACTTGATATACATATGTTTTGGTCTTGGAAGTTGGCATGATTGAAATGGATATTGAATGTTTAGAATGAATGGTTGTTTTGGTTGTCTAGTATTCATATAATGTGTTGGTAAATCTTGCTTGTAGGTATGACCCTAGTGGGTGGCATTTTGGCCTTGAAAATGACCTATAATGTCACACGGTCATGGCACACGGGCATGCCTAGTGACCGTGGGCTAAGTATATAGCTAGCACAAGAGTACACGGCCTTGGCACACGGACGTGTCTGCTGCCTAGTAGCCATGTGATTTTCCACTGGATCGACCACAGCCTAAGTATACGGGCGTGCTTAGTGGCCGTGGAAGATAAGTCAGTTTCGACCACGGGGAGGACACACGGGGGTGTCTAGCAGCCGTGGGAGGCACATGGTCTGCCCACACGGGCGTGTAACCCCTGAAACTTAGAAAATTTTTAAATTTTCCAGAATGTTTGTATGTGTTTCGGTTTAGTCCCGACCCGATATTGACCTTATTAAGGGTAATTATGTTTGAGATTGACGGATGAATGTATGAACTTCTGAAAATGTTTTCGATCCGTCCGGTAATGCCTTTAACCCTAGTCCGACGCCGGATACAGGTTAGGGGTGTTATAGTGCCTCTGCCCGTGTGGGAAAAAATAGGCTATTTACAAAGCCAATTTTCCACCCAAATTTGCATATATCCACACTTACCCCATTGGCAGACCAACAAGGCATAAATAGGCATTTAACATCAACTCCAACCATTATTCACTATTTCAATACCAACAATTAACATGCTCATATTACCATGTTTTGCCAATTCAAATCATACCAATTTCACATTCACAAAGCATCTATATGCACTATTTCAACCAAGCATTTTACCTTGCGTAAAATCACAAGCATACAACATCAATTTCAAACCATTAGCTACCTTAAATGCTAAACTACCTCAAGCCATTCACAAACAATTATGACCACATCACTAAGGAGCATTAACACACACACACACACACACACACACATACAACACCATATTTTCCAAAATAAGCTAACTCTCATGGCTATACACAAAACCAAACTTTAAACATTTACAAGCCAACTCATATGGCTAAATTCATAAGCAACACATATTCCAAAATGACTGAAAGTCCCTATACATGCCATATGAGCCAAAACCCAATTTCAAAAGTTCCAAGTGATAGTTGGATAGTGTGAAGTAGTCTCTGACGATCCCCGAATCCCAGCTAGCTTTGAAGTCACTATAAAACACAGTAAAATAAACAAAGTAAGCTTTATAGCATAGTAAGCTTGTATGAAATAAACTCAATGAAATCATAAATACACAATTCAATAATTCAAATATATCAATATGTAGCTCATATAATCTAACAAACCTTTCACCTCTTTAAATCATAAGATTATACGCAAACTATTTAATTTCTTCAATTCAAAGCTTATATGATTCATGTACATACTTGTACCATCTTGTATCAATCTCATACTCAACCACATCTTTCAGTTACCCGTTGAACCATTCGAAATACTATCAGATACTCGGGAAACTCGCACCTAAGTGCCACATACATAGCCAATGTGTAACACCCCTTACTCATATTCGACGCCGGAACAAGATACGAGGCATTACCAGACATAAACACAAGCAAACATACATTTTTGAGTCATAATTTTCCATCCAAATTAAAACTTTTCACACACATTCGTATCATCCCTAAAATGAGCCTACGAGGCCCAAAACATGCATTGGAAGTGGTTCGGGACTAAACCGAGAACTTTAGAAAATTTTACAAAACTTAGAAAAATTTTCATGTTACAGGGGTCACACGCCCGTGTGGATTTGGGACACGCCCGCGTGACCATGGACCACGCTTGTGCTATAGGCCGTGTTCAAATTAGAGAGCTTTCTGACTTATGCCACACAGCCGTGCCACACGCCCGTGTGCTAGGCCGTGTGGTTGATTTAATTTTCATAATTTCTCATAAAATAGGTGCAGACTTCACACGGCCGAGTCATACACCTGTGTCCAAGGCCGTGTAGTACACATGGTCGAGACACATGTCCGTGTCTCTGCCCGTGTGCTATATTCTGGACATTCTATTTCTCAAAATTAAGATGCAGGTGACACACGGCCGGAACACATACCTGTGGGGCAAGCTGCGTGTCACACACAGCCTAGACAAACTCTGTAACACCCCTTACCCGTACTTAACTCACACGGTCATACAACTTTGAGTTATCAAATTTCATTTCAAATTAAAAATTTTCCATTCACATATCTAACATCCTTATAAAGGACTTACAAGGCCATAAACAGGCTTCCAAAAGGTTTCGGGAGTTAACCGGAGACTTTCACAAACTCAGAAAACTTCTCATCAAAACAGGGGCCACACGCTTTGTGTTGGTCTAGGGACACGCCCGTGTGCCCCTGAGACATGCCCGTGTCTTCCACCCGTGGTCGATCCTGACCAATTTACACGGCCAAGACACACGCCCGTGTCCCTAACCCGTGACCCTCACACAGCCTAGACACGCCCGTGTCTTAGCCCGTGTGCCAAAACTTTGTCATTCTGTTTATGACGTCATCAACTCTCCATGGCCACACGACCAAGGTACACGCCCGTGTCCTTAGACCGTGTGTCGAATTAAATTCTACATTTAATGTGCAGACTTCACACGACCTGGGCACAAGCCCATGTCCTAGGTCGTGCCTCCCACACGGCTAAGACACACGACCGTGTGCCTATCCGTGTAGACAATAGCAAGGCTAATTGCCAAGCTTTTCTCAACACTTTAGCTCCTATGTTCACTAAAACATTTAACCATACACTAAACAACTTTGATAACATCATGCACTTTCTTGAATAACCTCATATTTTCATAAATAATAAGATGAGCCATCAACCATGGCAATATACAAAAGAGTTTATCATATAAGGGGCCAACACACTCTTGGCCAAAATAACAAGACAATTATCTAGTCTAGTCCCTATACATGCCATAGAAAAAATGTACTAAGTCTAACTATACCGAGTGAGCTGATAGTGTGGGCGATCTTCTGGATATCTACGTATCCCGACCCGGCTCTTTAACTCTATAAGACAAGGGAAAAGATAAAGGAGTAAGCTTTAAGCCTAGTAAGTTTACATGTAAACAATTAACATCATAGTATGAGCTAAACAACCAATAGCATTATACTAAACAAAAACAATCCACATTCACATTCATGCTTACTCATTTTATCCCTTACCACTTTCCCACCACAACGCAAGCTTAATGCTTACATTCATTCATTTGCATATCTGCACTTAACACCACAATTCTCAAGATACAACACATTATAATTTCTCACTAATCTAGCCACATAGCCAAATCACTCGGTGGTTTCGCACTTAGCCCACCATCAATCATTAATAGAGTGGTATCGCACATAGCCCACTAAATAACATAATAAACGATGGCATCGCACATAGCCCATCGTAGTTAAGTAGTAAGGTGGTATCGCACTTAGCCCACCGTCAAGTGTTGATATTACACATTTACATAATTATTTCGTCATTCATACGAAACTATACAATAACTATCCAATTCAATCGACTTGTATTGTACATATTCTTAATCATGATATGCACCAATCAACCACAACAATATATATAAAGTGCATCGTTTACACATAAACTTATCTCGGTGCAAAACATATCTATTTGCGGTTTACTCTGTAACCTTGCCTTTTCCCCGGTCAAGGTTAATTCCGCATTCTTCTTGATCTATAACAATAAAATTCATTCATTTATATCATTCTATGATCATAGTGCATCAAAATCTACACTTAGGCAAAAATGACCATTTTGCCCTTGCACTATGGTAAAATTATGATTTTGCCCCTAAACTCGTAAATCATTTTTCGACTCACTTTCTCATTAAATAAGCCTAGCTAAACATTTATTTCTCTTACAACTACTCACAATTCCAACTATTTCATGCATTTATTACATAAATTCAATCTTTGCATGTAAGTCCTAATTAGGTGTTTTCATGTTAACACCTTTCACAAATGTTGTTTCTCATCACTTTAACATTCATTTTCTTCCATAAAAAATCAGCTAACAACATAAAATCTCTCATGGCAAGTCCCTAGACTTTCAACCATATTGCAAATTAGTCCCCTCATTAACTAGCTTAAGCCTTGGGGACTCCAAAAGTACAAAAATTATCAAATAACACCACTAAGTTCACTTACTAGCAACGAGAATAGCTTGGCTAAAAGTTTGAACACCAAAAGCTCTATTTTCTCTTCAATTTTTGGTGGGAGGAAGGAGAGTGAATAGTGAAAGATGATAACATCTTTTATTTATCTTATTTTATTCATTCTTTCACCTGATCTCCACCAAATTTGACCAAAAATTAAATGCTCTCGTCCCCTATGTCACATGACCGGCCAACACATTCTAATTGGCCTAATTGCACTTTAAAATCCTCCAAATTAACATTCTATAACTATTAGGTACCCCTAGCTTGTAAAATAGGACTTTCGCGCTTTATGCGATTTAGTCTTTTCTCACAATTAAGTATGCTATCACTCAAATTAAAGCACTAAAATTTTTATGCATCCATATAATTATGCTACAACACATGAAATAATAAGAAAATAGTTTTCCTCAACCTTAGGTTAGTGGTCTTGAAACCATTGTTCCAACTAGCCCCAAAATCGAGCTGTTACAAACTCCCATGTGGACAAAAATAAAGCTATTTACCAAGCCATTTTGCCGCCTTTTAATGCACACACCTACACCATATAACATAACACCAATTCCAGCATATACATACAACCAAATTAGCCAAACCAAGACATCAACAGATCATTCACATGCTACCATCTATCATACATAAACATTACATACTTATCATCTCATATCATGTAAATTCCCACATCCATGAAAGGCATCATCATATAAATTGTTTATACCAGCATTGGCCAATTTCAATGGCCATTTAGGAAATGAACTTTCAACCAATATAAGCCAACACATTTGGAAAAATCAATTATGACACATAACAAAATGACCAAGTCTTCTATACATGCCATAACTGAAAATGTTAAATTCATTGGTACCAAAATAATTGTTGATAGTGTAAGTGGATCTCCGACGATCTCCGAACCCCGAGCTAGTTTGGTGGCACTATAAGACATGGAAAGAAAAGAGGAGTAAGCTATATATTCTTAGTAAGTTCATATGCAAATAATAAGCATCATAACCACACATTTAACATACAAATTATCATGATGAAAATTGGCATGAATGTTATTAAAATCTTATAGTCATAACTTACTCAATCATAACCTTACCAAGGTTTCATCACACATTGAGCTCATTAATTATGAGTTTTACGTACATACTTGTACCAACTCGAAACATAACCATATCCTTTCACAACATTGACATTCCCATTGAACACTCGGAATGATAACGGATACTCGGAATTCTTGCACATAAGTGCCATATATGTAGCCAAAGCTACTTCATATCTCATAACACAAATAAGCTTGCTTTGGAGCTATTCACGGGCCCGCTCACACAAGCTGTCAGTTAGGACGTAGCTATGTAGTGCCGCTCACACAAGTTGTTAGGTATCCGCAACACATTTCAGACTACCCAGCCACTGGTAGGACATACGAGACCAGCCCCTGGATCACATAGTCGCATATACACATGGGTTCCTAGTGACATGTCACTAGTATCCTATTCTATTCCTTAGGTTCAACCGGGATTTCTCGCTTGTCGAAACTTTGACGAATACTTCCATAGAGTCAATCACAATTCATACAACTTTAAAGCATTTTAAAAAATAAATATAACAATGCATTATTTACATACGAACTTACCTCGGTGCAAAAATAGTATAATTTGACCTGGTCGTCAAACACATTGCTTTTCCCCCGGTCTAGATCCGAACCTCATTTTTCTTGATCTATAATAAAAAATTAACTCATTTAATACTCACATTATTCAATTCAGACCAAAAAACACATTATGGAAAAATTACATTTTGGCCCCTAAACTTTTGACATTTTATAATCTAGTCCCTAGGCTCGTAAAATGAAACATGTTCAATTTATTTAATACACATGCCTAACCGAACCATTTGTATACCCATAACAGCCCACAATTTCCATTAAATCACACTTTTACTACATATTTTATAACTTTTACAGATAGGTCATTTTTGACATTTTTACCGAAAATCACTTAGTAAAAGTTATTTATCCAACATCAAATTCGCATAATCTACCATTAAACATCAAAATAAACAAATATGTAACATGGGTCAAACCTAGACCTTGATTATTTCTTAAATTAGTGGTAGAAATAGATAGATTGAGTTACAACGATTTCAAAAATGTAAAGAGCATTAAAAAAGGAGCAAGAACGGACTTACAATCGAGCTTGAAAGATGGCCAAACCCTAGCTATGGACACCCTTGAAATTTTGGCACTAGCATGAAGAAGATGAACTGAATTTGGCCTTTATTTTACTTATTAATTCATTTAATTAGCCAAATGACCAAAATGCCCCTAACTTAAAATATAAAAATCCTCTTCCTTCAAGTCCATTTTTGTCCACTAACTTAACCAATGGTCTAATTACTATCTAAGGACCTTCAATTTAAAATATCATAGCAATTGGACACCTCTAACAAATAGGACTCAAATTTTGCACTTTTTGCAATTTAGTCCCCTTTATTAAATTGTGTGCCCAAACGTCAAAATTTTTGAACAAGATTTTTACAAAATCATTCCATAAAATTGTAGACCATAAAAATATAATAAAAATAAATTTTACTGCGTCGGATTTGTGGTCCTGAAACCACTGTTCCGGTGAGACCTAAAATCGGGCTGTTACAACTCTCCCCCTTTAGGGATTTTCATTCCCGAAAATCTTACCAATAAATAGGTTTGGGTACTGTTTTTGCATAGCTTCTTCAGGTTTCCACGTAGCCTCTTCGACCCCATGTCGTTGCCATAAAACTTTCACTAGGGCTATACTTTTATTTCTCAATTTTTTAACTTCCCTAGCTAAGATCTTGATCAGTTCTTCACCATACGTCATATCCGGCCGAATCTCAATCTCTATCGGAGAAACCAAATGTGAAGGGTTTGATCGATTACGTTGCAATATCGACACATGAAATGCATTGTGAATCATTTCCAACTCTGTCGGCAAAGCTAATCGATATGCCACTAGCCCTATTTTTTCAATAACCTCATACGACACAATGAAACGCGGACTCAACTTGCCTTTACGGCCAAATCTCAAAATCTTCTTCCACAGAGACACTTTCAGAAATACTTTATCACCAATCTGAAATTTGATCTCTTTTTTTTACAAATCTACATACTACTTTTGTCGATCTTAAGCAGCTTTCAAACAGTCACGAATTACTTTCACCTTTTATTTGGTTTCTCTAACCAAGTCGACCCCATGAATCTGTTTCTCACTGAGCTCTATCCAATACAATGGAGTTCGACACTTGCGGCCATACAATGCCTCATACGGTGCCATCTTTAGACTCAACTGAAAACTGTTGTATTAAGCAAATTCGACTAATGGTAGATATTTTTCCCAACTAACTTCAAATTCTAAAACACAACAACGAAACATATCTTTGAGAACCGAAATCGTTCGCTTAGATTGGCCGCCAATTTGCGGATGAAATGCGGTACTAAAGTTTAACTCTGTACCGAAAGCTTCTTGCAACTTCTTCTAGAATCGTGAAGTAAACCTCGGATCTCTATCCAAAATAATAGAAATAGGCACTCCGTGCAATCTCACAATTTCAGCAATGTACAATTCAGCTAGCTTATCAAGTGAGTAATTGATATGTACCGGAATAAAATGAGTTGATTTTATCAATCTATCAACAACAACTCAGACGACCTCTTTTTTTTTGGTAGTTAAAGGCAAACCCGTTACGAAATCTATCGTAATCCTGTCCCATTTCCACTCGGGTACCATTACTGGCTGAAGTAAACCAGAAGGTACTTTGTGTTTGGATTTCACTTGTTGAAAAATCAAACATTTCAATACAAATTCAAAGATATCTAGTTTCATACCTGACCACCAATACAGTTTCTTCAAATCATTGTGCATCTCCGTACTTCTCGGATGAATAGATAGAAAACCACTATGTGCCTCATGAAGAATTTTTTGGATAAACTCATTCTCTCTTGGTACACAAATCCTTCCTCGGAACATCAAGCAATCATCAACCCCAATTTGAAAATCTGATTCACTATTCGACTCGCATTGAACTCTCTTAGCTTGAAGTTTTGTATCACATTTTTGGGCTTCGCAAATTTGCTGAAGAAATATCGGTCTAGCTCTTAACTCAGCTAGAATCGAACCATCATCAGATAAATTCAATCTCGTACTCATAGCTCTCAAAGAAAACAAGGGCTTTCTGATCAAAGCATCTGCGACTACATTCGCCTTTCCCGGATGATAGTCAATCACTAGTTCATAATCCTTCAGTAATTCAAGCCATCTTCGTTGTCGCAAGTTCAGATCTTTCTAAGTCATCAAATATTTTAAAATCTTATGATCAGTAAACATATGGCATTTCTCAACGTACAAATGATGACACCAAATTTTCAATGTAAAAACAATGGCGGCCAATTCTAAATCATGCGTCGAATAATTATTCTCGTACGGTTTCAACTGTCTCGAGGCATAAGCTACCACTTTGCCCTCTTGCATCAACACACAACCCAAACCATTCAATAAAATGTCGCTATAAATTACAAACTCTATTCCCGATTCAAGTTGTACTAAAACTGGTGCCTCAGTCAGTAATGCTTTCAATTCCTCAAAACTTTTGCAACAACTTGGTCATAAGAGTAGAAATCATTGAAAATCCTTTGACAAAACGTCAGTTATAACTGACAAAGCCCAAAAAGCTTCTAACTTCAGATACATTCCTTTGCAGTTTCCACTCAACAATTGCCGAAATCTTACTTGGATCAACCCGAATACCATCACCTGAAACGATATGCCCCAAAAATCTGACTTCTTGGAGCTAAAACTCACTTTTACTAAATTTAGCAAACTATTTCTTATCCCTCAATATCTATAATACAGTTCTCAAATGCTTGGCATGCTCGGACTCGTCTTGAGAATAAATCAGGATGTCATCAATGAACACAACCACAAACTTATCTAAATACGTTTGGAAAATTTGATTCATCATGTCCATAAAAATGGCAGGAGCGTTAGTTAATCCGAAAGGCATAACAAGAAATTCATAATGTCCATACCTTGTCCTGAAAGTAGTTTTCAACACATCCGACTCTTTAACTCTCAACTGATAGTAGCCAGATCTCAAATCAATTTTCGAGAATACCGTTGCTCCTTTCAGCTTATCATACAAGTCATCAATCCTCGACAAAGGATACTTGTTCTTTATAGTCACATTGTTGAGCTATTGGTAATCGATACAAAGTCTCATAGATCCATCTTTCTTATTTACAAATAACACTGGAGCACCCTAGTGAGAAAAACTCGGTCTCGTAAAACCCTTATATGTCAAATCTTGCAACTAAGCTTTCAATTCTTTCAACTCAATTGGAGCTATCCTATACAGAGCAATCGATATCGATGAAGTCCCGGGTACTAAATTAATAGCAAACTCAACCTCTCTGATCGGAGGTAACCCAGGTAACTCTTCTGGAAACACATCCGGATATTCACAAACTACCGATACTGGTTCAATCTTTATTTTAGAAACTTTTGTATTCAATACATAAGCTAGATAAGCTTCATAACCCTTTCTTACATATCTTTGGGCAGACATTAAAGAAATCACAACAGGTAACTCACCCAACTCATTTGAATCAATTCGAAGAATTTCACCATTCTCATATTTCAATTTAATAATTTTCCCTCTACAATTCACCATAGCATCATGCAACGTCAACCAATCCATACCCAAAATAACATCAAACTCATCAAATGGAAACAACATTAAATTAGCCGAAAAATAGCGACCTCGAATCATCAAAGGACAATTCTTGCAAACTTTATCAACTAGCACATATTTGCCTAAGGGGTTTGACACTTTAATCACAAATTTAGTAGACACAACAGGCAAACTCTTACTAGATACCAAATTCACACAAACATAAGAATGAGTTTATCCAGGATCAATCAATGCAATAACATTAGTATCATAAAGAGAAAATGTACCAGTAATCACGTCAGGAGATGATGCATCCTCACGAGCACGAATGGTATACGCTCTAGCAGGTGCTCTGGCTTCAGATTTCATGGCTGTATCTTTCGTCACACCTTTACTGCTAGCTCCATTCCCAGTGTTTCTCGTGACCTACCTCTGTTGGTAGTATTACTCGGCCTTGCACTCAGAATTTTTTCTTTCTCAATCATCTCAGGGCAATCTTAGATAAAATGCTCTTGAGAACCACACTTGAAACAAGCTCAGTCATTCATCCTACACTTACCGGGATGTCCTCTTCTACAATACTGACATTAGAGTCTGTTAGACCTAACATTATCCACACTTGCTGAATGTTGCTTCCCACGGTCTCTATGCAAATACCCAACTGATACATTCAAACAAGAATACATTTCTCTAGATTTCTTTGACTGAGATTGAAATGACTTACTCATCGGCCTTTTTCTTGCATATCTAGTCTCACTCTCGGCCTTTGTTTTCTCTTTGCTTAGCTCTTCGGCTTTGCAAGCTCGTTCAACCAATATAACAAATTCTTTTAGTTCCAAGATTCCAACCAGTAGTCGAATGTCCTCATTCAGCCCATCTTTGAACCTTTTACTCATAATAGCCTCGGAGGAAACACACTCTCAGGCATACTTACTGAGCCTGACAAATTCTCGCTCATACTCTGTCACCGACATTCGATCCTGTTTCAGCTCAAAAAATTATTTATGTTTCTAATCGATGAATCGCTGACTGATATATTTATTTGGGAATTCCTCTTGAAAGAACTCCCATGTAACCCTCTCTCCTGGTACCACAGATACAAGTGTCTTCCACCAGTGATATGTTGTGTCCCTCAATAATGATATAACACATTTCAAGCATTCTTCTGATGTACATGATAACTCATCAAATACCCTGATAGTATTCTCAAGCCAAAATTCTGCCCTCTTGGGATCATCGTCAACATTTGCTCTGAAATCTTTAGCCCATGCTTCCAGCTCTTATCAACTAGAGGCTTATTTAATCTTAAAAATTCCATACCTTGTGGAGCTACGGGAACTGGCTGAGGAATAGGTGGGGGTGGAGGGAGTTGAGCATTTGGATTTGTTCTAACAAACGCTGAATACCACTCATTCATCATGTGGAGGAAGGCTTCCCTAGCCCCTCCTCCCTGACTGACCGTGGGCAGATGACATTGCCCCTTGAGCGAGAGTCGGCACATTACTTTCTACATCATCAGCTACACCTTGGTCGGGATCCATTTACTATATGAAAACACATTTTGAAATATCAGGAGTCATCACACTATCACAATTCATATATGGCTTGTATAGCTAGACTCTTATACATGCTACGTTAGTCTGAGAATCAACTAAACCATAGCTCTGATACCACTAAATGTAACACCCCCTTACTCGTATTTAACAGCAAAACAGGGTACGAGGCATTACGGGACATAAACATAAGCAAACATACATTTTCGAGTCAAAAATTTCCATCTAAATTAAAATTTTTCACACACATCTGTATCGTCCCTATAACGAGCCTATGAGGCCTAAAACATGCATTGGAAGTGGTTCGGGACTAAACCGAGAACTTTAGAAAATTTTACAAAACTTAGAAAATTTTTCATCTTACAAGGGTCACACGCCCGTGTGGATTTAGGACACGTCTGTGTGACCATGGGACACGCCCGTGCTACAGGTCGTGTTCAAATTAGGGAGCTTTCTAAATTGTGCCACACGCCCGTGTGCTAGGCTGTTTGGTTGAATTAATTTTCATAATTTTTCATAAAATAGGTGCAGACTTCACACGGCCGAGTCACATGCCCGTGTCCAAGGCCTGTGTAGCACACACGACCAAGACACACACTCGTGTCTCTGCTCGTGTGCTATATTCTGGACATTTTGTTTCTCAAAATTTAGATGCAGAGGATGTAACACCCCTTTCCCGTATCTTACGCCAGAACCGGGCACGAGGCATTACCGGCTTAACTCACTTGGTCATACAACTTAAAATATCTCTTTCACCATAAAAAAATTCTCATTAAGGACCTATGAGGCCTTAAACATGCATACGGAGGGTTTCGGAATCCAACCAAAAACTTTAGTGCACTTAAAATTTTTCACCTAAACAGGGGCCATACGCCCGTGTGAAATGGGAATCACTCGTGTGGGCAAGCTGTGTGGCTACACACGCCCATGTCCCTACCCCGTGTGGGATTTATTTTCATTTTAAACCTACAGGGGTTTTCACATGGCCGGATACACGCTCGTGTCCTTGGCCTATGTCCCTCACACAGCCTTGACACGCCCGTGTCTTAGCTCGTGTGCCAAAACCTTGGCATTTTGTTTATGATGTCATCGTCTCACTAAGGTCACATCGCCAAGGCACACGCCCATGTCCTTAGACCGTGTGTCGAATTAAATTCCAATTTCAAGGTGCAGGCTTCACACGGCCTGGGCACACACCCATGTTCGTGGTCGTGCCTACCAAACGGCCTGGTCACACACCCATGGGACTGATCGTGTGTCACACACGGCCTGGACACACGCCCGTGTGCCTACTCGTGTGGACAAGAACAAGGCTATTTTCCAAGCTCTTTGCACCACCCTAATTCACTCATCATAATACCATTCAACCAATCACTAAGCAACTCAAATGTGCAACATAAACTTCCATGAATAACTTCATCTTTTCATTAAATATAAATAATGAGCCATCAACTATGGCTATATACAAAAGAGTTCACCTCTAAAGAAGCCAACACACTCTTGGCCAAAATAACAAAACAATTTACCTAGTCTAGCCCCTATACATGCCATACTCAAAACACTAAGTCTAGATATACCGAGGTGAGCTAATAGTGTGGGTGGTCTTCCAATTATCTTCGTATCCCTACCCGTCTCTTTGACTCTACAAAATAAGGGAAAAAAAGGGGAGTAAGCTTTAAGCTTAGTAAGTTTACATGTAAACAAATAACATCATAGTATGTGCTAAACAATAAATAGCGTTACATACTAAGCAAGAACAATCCACATTCTATGGTCATGCTTACTCATTTCATCTCTTACCATATTCCAACCATATCACAAGCCAAATGCCTACATTATTTAACAGACATCCCTACACTTATCACCACATAATCACTTGAAACAACACATCATAATTTGCCCAATAAACCATTCATAATACTACCAATCACTCGGTGGTTTCGCACTTAGCCCACCATCAATCTTTAACAGGGTGGTATCGCACATAGCCCACCAACAAGAATATTTACGATGGTAACGCACTTAGCCCACCAAATAATAATATAACGATGGTATCGCACTCAGCCCATCGTGAATAAGTAATAAGGTGGTATCACACTTAGCCCACCATCAAGAATTATTAAGGTGGTATCGCACACAGCCCACCAATTATTACTACGGATGTTATTTCACATTTATATATCTATTTCGTCATTCATACGAAAATTATTCAATATCTACCAAATTCCATCCACTTGAATCATACATGTTCTCAATCATGCAGGGCACCAATATGTAACATGTGTAATTAAGATGCATCATTTACACATAAACTTACCTCGGTGCAGAATGTGTTAATTTACGATTTAATCCGAAACCTTGCCTTTTCTCCGGTCAAGGTTAATTTTGCGTTCTTATTGATCTATAACAACAAAATTCAATCATTTAAAATATTTTATGATCATAATGCATCATAATCTCTACTTAGGCGAAAATGACCATTTTGCCCTTGTATTATGGCAAAATTACGATTTTGTCCCTAGGCTCATAAGTCATTTTTCAACATATTTTCTCATTAAACAAGCCTAGCTGAACATTTATTTCTCTTACAACAACCCACAAATCTAACTATTTCATGCATTTATTACCAATTTACAACATTTACAACTTAGTCCCATTTAGGTGTTTTCATGACAACACCTTTCACAAAAGTTATTTCTCATCTCCCCAACATTCATTTTCATCCATAAAAACTCAGCTAACAACATAAACCCTCTCATGGAAAGTCCCTAAACTTTCAACCATTTCACAAATTAGTCCCCTCATTAGCTAGCTTAAGCTTTGGGGACTCCAAAGGTACAAAAATTATCAAATAAAACCACCAAAATCACTTACTTGCAAGGAGATAGCTTAGCTGAAAGTTTGAATCCAAAAACTTTATTTTTCTCTTCAATTTTCGGTGGAAGAAGAAGGGTGAATAGTGAAAGATGATAATATCTTTTATTCATCTTATTTTATTCATTTTTATCACCTAATTTCCACCAAATTTGACCAACATTTAATATCTTGTCTCCCTATCCTCTATATGGTTGGCCATCACAAATCCAATGGCCTAATTTCACTTTAAGGACCTCCAATTGATATTCTTTGGCTATTAGACACCTCTACCACTTATAATGGAACTTTCGCACTTTATGCGATTTAGTCCTTTTTCACAATCACACATACAATTGCTAAAATTAAAGCACCAAAATTTTCATATAGCCATATATTAATGCCATAACACAATAATTAATACTAAAATAATTTTCCTCAACCTCAAATTAGTGGTCCCGAAACCATTATTTCGACTAGCCCCAAAATCAGGCTGTTACAGGGAACACACAGGTGAAACACATACCCGTAGGGCAAGCCGTGTGTAACAGCCCGATTTTGGGTCTAGTCGAAACAGTGGTTTCGGGATCACAAATTTGACATTTTAAAATTTGTTCTTATTATATTTTTATCGTCTACAATTTTATGGAATTGTTTCATGAAAATTTTGTTCAAAAATTTTGACGATTGGGCACTCAATTTAGTCAAAAGGACTAAACTGTAAAATGTGCAAAAGTTGAATTCTATATGTTAGAGGTGTCCAATTGCTATGATATTTTAAATTGGAGGTCCTTAAATGGTAATTAGACCATTTATTAAGTTGGTGGGAAAAAATGTACATGGTTAGGTATGTTTCCAAAGTTTTTCATTAAGGGTATTTTAGTAATTTGGTAATTAAAATGAATTAAAAAGAAAAAATCAAGCCAAAATTTGTCCATCTTCTACCCCATGGCCGAAACTTACATGGAGAAACCATGGCTAGGGTTTTTCAAGCTTCCAAGCTTGATTGTAAGTCCATTCTAGCCCCGTTTTTAATGATTTTTATGTTTCTGAAATCTTTGTAACATGATCTATCTATTTCTACCACTAATTTAAGACATAATCAAAGTTTAAAATTTTACCCATGATGAATATTTGTGTATTTTGATGTTTGATGGTAGAAAATGCATGTTTATGATTTGTTAAACGACTTTTGCTAAGTGATTTTCGATGAAAATGCCTAAAAGGACTAATTTGTAAAAGTTATAAAATGACTAGTAAAAGTGTGATTAAATGAAAAATGTGGGCTGTTATGAGCATGAAATAGGTTCGACTAAGCTTGGGCTTCAAAGAAATTGAATGAAATTCATTTTATGAGCATAGGGACAAAATTATAAAATGTCAAAAGTTTAGGGGTAAAAATGTAATTTTTCCATAATAAGATTTTTGGATTGAATTGAATAATGTGAATAATAAATGAGTTAAATGTGATATTATAGATCAAGAAAAATGAGATTCAGAGTTAGAACAGGGGAAAAACTAGTATTTGACGATTTAGTCCTTTTTGCCATTTTTATGCCGAGGTAAGTTCGTATGTTTAATAAGCATTAAATTATATGTGTATAAATGCTTAATTGATATAATTATGGTAAATGTTATATTATTGAAACAAAATGTGACTGTTATTGAGTATTATACTACGGAAATGACCGACAGAGATTCGGTACAGCGAAAGTCCCAGTTGAACCTTAGGAATAGTTAGGATATAAATGTCATGACATTAGGGTTATTGAGATTATGTGTAAGACCATATATGGGATATGGAATCAATATGAGACATTCGTGTAAGACCATATCTGGGATATGGCATCGATATGAGACTTCGTGTAAGACCATAGCTGGGCTATTGGTATCGATACGAGATTACATGTAAGACCATATCTGGGATATGGCATTGGTATGGTACTATGTGTACAAGATTCCCGACTATCCTTTAGTATTCCGAGTGGTTCAAGGGAAATTCAACGGGTATGTAAAAGAAGAGAAGGAGTATGTAAATATTACGAATTGGTACAGGTATATACGTAAAGTTTATATACATTGACTTTATGAAATTGTGAGTTCATGATTTCCACGAGAACGATTTTATGAAAACATTGTGATTATTGGTCTAGACTTGTGATGTATGAAATATATGACAAATTCTATTGATAATTATGTGATTGGCTTTCGGGCCAAATTGAGTTAAGATATAGCATGTTATATTCATGCAAATTGTGATTTGTCAGGATATGTGAAAAAGGAAAGATTGGCATAATTTCCTATTAAAATGGTTAAAAAAGTATGTGAAGATAAGAGTTTAAGTAATTGAGTGATGTTAAAATATATTCTTGGAATGTAAATGCTCATAATTAATATGCATGTTTATAACGTGGTATGAAATGATTTGTTAATTGTTGTAATATGTTACAACAGAAAGATTACGGTTGTTGGGCTAATTCCAAAATATGTCAAATTATGCTTATAAGTTTATAGAGCAAACATTGTGACTAAATAAGATTATAACCATGATATTATGGTAGATTATAAAATTTGTGTTCATATTGTTGAACATGATAAACACTTGGTAAGATGTGATTGAGTAAGTTATACTTATGAGACTTAAATGACATTCGTATGGATTTACATTTGGTTGATAGTATGATATATATATGGTTGAGGTTGCTTATTATTTACATATGAACTTACTAAGCTATATACATAGCTTACCCCCTTCCTGTCCTATGTCTTATAGGGTTATTAAGCTAGATCGGGTTAGAGATCACCGGAGATCCTATCACACTATCATGCTATCATTTTGGGTATAAATGAATCCAAACATTTCAAGTCTATGGCATGTATAGGGACTATGTCAATTTGTTATGTGTGTCATTATTAAGTTGGCCATATGTGTTAGCTTGTAATTGCTAATGCTTCATCTTATATATGTAGCCATGAATGATGGTTTAAGTTGATCATAAGTTTATTCTTATGTTAATGCCCTCTTGTGAATGTGAAATTAGTATGTTTTTATCGGGCTAAGTATGATGTTTTAAGCATGATAAAATGATAATATAAGAATGACATGTTATTGTCTTGTTTGTGGTTGTTTGGTTGTACTTACAAGCTTAAATTTGTGCCATGAGATGTTGTGTAGATGTGTGCAAGTGTTGGTGGAAAAATAGCTTGGTAAATAGCCTTGTTTTTGTTTACACGAGTAGGCACACGGGCGTGTGTGACACACGGTCTACCCCGCGGGCATGTGTTCCGGCCATGTGTTGTAATATCCTGGTTTAGACCCTAGTCGGAATAATATTATAATGTTATTTTTGGTGTTGATTATATGTGATATAGCCTGTGTGAAAATTCTATGTGGTAATTTTATTGACTGTGTGTCGAATTATGAAAAAGGATTTCATCACATAAAGTGTAAAACGGTGTGTGCTAAGTGTTAAGTGCTTAATTTTTTTTGTCTTTATAATGTGGAGGCCTTATGAGGCAATTAGACCACTTTACAAGTTAGTGGATGGATAAAGGACATAAATGCCCTTAATGTATATATTTATATATGTTTAGTAATAGGTAAATATAGTAAATGGATTAATAATATGTTTATTAATTAAAAAAAGGCTAAGTGAGATGAATGTGCTCATCTTTGTCCACTGAAAACACAAAAGAAAAGAAGGAAGAAAAGCTTTGTTAAATTCAGCTAGGGTTAAGCTCAATTCAAGGTATGTTTGAGCTCGATTTTTGATAATTTCTATGTTTTCGTAATCGTTGCTTCGTGATCTAGCTAACCCATGTCTTAATTTTGTGAATTGATAATGTGTTTGAAATATACCATTGATGAACATGTGAGTTCTTGAATGTTTGATGGAGGAAAATGAAAGATATGTGTTTGGAGTTTTGATGAAATTGTGTGTTTTGGGCTAAATTGAGAAAAGTGTAAATTGAAGGATTAAAATATGAAATAAATAATATGTGTGGACTTGTATGAATATAGAGAGAATTCAGCTAGGCATGGGTGAAATGAAATTATGTGTATTTTGTGATTTTGTGAATTAGGGACTAAAGTGTCAAAATGTGAAAATGTGAGGGCTATTTTGTAAAATGCCCTAAATATGTGTGTTTGGACTAAAATGAATGATTTGATGATTGAATGGATTGAATTTGAATGTGTATAGACTAAGAAAGGAGAGGTTCGGATCGAGATCGAGGCAAAGATAAAGTGCTCGATTAATCGACCATTTCGATAGTTCGACGTCTAAGGTAAGTTCGAACATAATACATGTAGCTATCTGTGTTTAATGTTATGACCTGAATGGTATGATATTATTGAGTTATGAATGCTATGTGAGAGCTTGAGTTATATGGCACTAAGTGTGCTTATTCGGAAATGTGACCGAGATGATTAGCATTGTGTGTGCGAAATAATATAAGCTTCAGCTTTGTGGTTGGCACTGTCTGTGCGATATTGATTTAAGATCGGTTTGACATGGATGCACTATGTGTGCGATGCTAATTAATCTTCGGCTAACTATTGGGGCAGTAAGTGTGTGATTGAATCGAAGAAGAGATGAAATTTGATCGAAATGAAATAACGAATATTGAGTAGCAAATGTAATTGACAACTAAGTGTTAGCTAAGGTACGTTCGGAACTTATGTGGTGGATGAAACCATGAATGAGTTAGGGAAGGTTGATTGAACATATTAGTTTTGGATGGTATGATATATGTGATTGTGAAATAATCTAGTGATGGTTGGTTTTAGTATAATGTATTATGTTACGAACTTACTAAGCTTTGAAAGCTTACTGTGTGATGTGTTTCTCTGTTTTACAATGTCAGTAAAGCTAGCTTGGATTCGGGGATCATCAGCATCTCAATCACACTATCGACAATCTATTTTTGTACTTTTGGAAAGATGTACATAGTTGAAATATGGCATGTATAGGCTAGTTGTTTTGAAAAATATTTGAGATGTGTAAATAGCCATGTGATGTGGCTAGATATATGTTGGCTATAAGCATGAATGAATTTGGTATGTGATGCATATTATGGTATGGCTTGTTGATAATGAGAATGTTTTATGAATGGTAAAATTTGTCATAGATTGATGCTAGTATGATCTAATGATTTTTAGGATGAATCATGTTTGGTATTGAATGTGTTCAAGTTGTGCAATTTGACATGTATTTGGTTGCCAAACTGTGTGAGAAAACATGCTTAATTGTGCTTGTAGTGTTGACCATTGTGTGGTTGGAAAATTGGCCTTGCAAATGGCCTACTTTACATATTTGGTTAAGGGACACGGGCGTGTATCTCCACCGTGTGGTTCAAGGACCACTTCAAAGTGTGTCTGGATAGGTTACACGGTCATGGCCCACGGGCGTGCCTGGTGGCCGTGTGACCAAGTCAGTAGCTAGCCTAAGAACACATGGCCATGACACACGGGCGTGTCTAGCGGCCGTGGGGATAAGTCAGTATGTATGCTCTATGATGACATGACCTAGACACCTGGGTGTGTCTGGTAGGCGTGTGAGGCACATGGCCTATCTGCACAGGCGTGTGACCTCAATAGTATTGAAGAATATTTGAAATTTCGGAAAATTTTTGTAAGTATTTGGTTTAGTCCTGACCCCTCTCTAGCATGTGTTTGAGGTCTCGTGGACCTCATTAAAGGACTATATGATTATGTTGTGATGTGTTTTTAATGATTATTGACTTTGTGTCGTGAAATGGATGTGAAATGTTCTGATTGTTCGGTAATGCCTCTTAACCCTATTCCGGCGACGGTATCGGGTTTGGGGTGTTACATGTGTCCCTTGCACCTTAATTATTGCAAAACAGAATGTCTAGCATTGAGCACATAAGCGTGTGTCTTAACCGTGTGTGCTACACGGCCTAGCACACGAGCGTGTGGCACGGCCGTGTGGTACAAGTCAGAGAGCTCCCTAAATTTGAACATGGCCTAGAGCATGGGCGTGTCTAAGGGTCACACGGGCGAGTCCCTTTGAGGGCGCGTGAGCCCTGCATCCAGCAAAGATTTTCTAAGTTTTTGTAAAAATTTCTAAAGTTCTTGGTGTAGTCCCAAACCGCTTCCAATACATGTTTTGGACCTTGTAGGCTCGTATAAGGGACTTTATGATTGAATATGAATGGTTTTAATTTGGATGCAAATTTATGACTCGGATTTGTGTAAATGCTTGTGTTGTAAGTCCGGTAATACCTTGTACCCTGTTCCAGCATTGGATATGGGTAAGGGGTGTTACACACGGCATAGACACATGCCCGTGTGTCTACCTGCTATTTACCAAGCCATTTTGCCACCCTTTAATGCACAAACCTACACCATATAACATAGCACCAATTCAAGCATATACGTACAACCAAATCAGCCACAACCAATACATCAACACATCATTCACATGCTACCATCTATCATACAAAAACATTACATACTTATCATCTCATATCATGTAAATTCCCACATCCATGAAAGGCATCATCATATAAATTGTTTATACCAACATTAGCCAATTTCAATGGCCATTTACAGAATGAACTTTCAACCAATATAAGCCAACACATTTGGCCAAATCAATTATGACACATAAAAAAATGACCAAGTCTCCTATACATGTCATAACTCAAAATATTAAATTCATTGGTACCAAAATAATTGTTGATAGTGTGAGTGGATCTCCGACGATCTCTGAACCCCGAGCTAGCTTGGTGACACTATAAGACATGGAAAGAAAAGGCGAGTAAGCTATATAGCTTAGTAAGTTCATCTGGAAATAATAAGCATCATAACGACACATTTAACATACAAATTATCATGATGAAAATCGGCATGAATGTTATTAAAATCTTATAGTCATAACTTACTCAATCATAACCTTACCAAGGTTTCATCACACATCGAGCTTATTAATTATGAGTTTTACGTACATACATGTACCAATTCGTAACATAACCATATCTTTTCACAACTTTGACATTTCTGTTGAACACTCGGAATATTAATAGACACTCGGAAGTCTTGCACATAAGTGCCATATATGTAGCCAAAGCTACTTCATATCTCATAACACAAATAGGCTCGCTTTCGAGAATTCATGGGCCTGCTCACACAAGCTGTCAGTCAGGACATAGCTATGCAGTGCTGCTCACACAAGTTGTTAGGTATCCACAACACATGCCGAACTACCCAGCCACTAGTAGGACGTACGAGACCAGCACCCGGATCACATAGTCGCATATACACATGGGTTCCTAGTGACATGTCACTAGTATCCTATTCTATTCCTAGTGTTCAATCGGATTTCTCGCTTGTCGAAACTTTGACGAATACTTCTATAGATTCAATCACAATTCATACAACTTTAAAGCATTTAAAACATAAATATAACAATACATTATTTACATACGAACTTACCTAAGTACAAAAATAGTAGAATTTGACCTAATCGTCAAACACTTTGTTTTTCTCCTGATCTAGGTCCGAACATCATTTTTCTTGATCTAGAATAAAAAATTTAACTCATTAAATACTCACGTTATTCAATTCAGTCCAAAAATCACATTATGGAATATTACATTTTTGCCCTTAAACTTTTAATATTTTACAATCTAGTCCCTAGGCTCGTAAAATGAAACGTGTTCAATTTCTTTAATACACAAGCCTAGCCGAACCATTTTCATACCCATAAAAGCCCACGATTTACATTAAATCACACTTTTACTACATATTTTATAACTTTTACAAATAGGTCATTTTTAACATTTTTACCGAAAATCACTTAGTAAAAGTTGTTTATCCAACATCAAATTCACATAATCTACCATTAAATATCAAAATACACAAATATGTAACATGGGTCAAACCCTAGACCTTGATTATTTCTTAAATTAGTGGTAGAAATAGATAAATCGGGTTACGACGATTTCAAAAATGAAAAGAGCATTAAAAACAGAGTAAGAACGGACTTACAATCGAGCTTGAAAGATGGCCAAACCCTAGCTATGGACACCCTTGAAATTTCGGCACTAACATGAAGAAGATGAACTAAATTTGACCTTTATTTTACTTATTAATTCATTTAACTAGCCAAATGACCAAAATGCCCCTAATTTAAAATATAAAAATTTTCTTACTTCATGTCCATTTTTGTCCACTAACTTACCAATGATCTAATTACCATCTAAGGACCTTCAATTTAAAATCTCATAGCAATTGGACACCTCTAACATATAGAACTCAAATTTTGTACTTTTTGCAATTTAGTCCCCTTTACTAAATTGAGTGCCCAAACATCAAAATTTTCGAACGAGATTTTCACGAAATCATTCCATAAAATTATAGACCATAAAAATATAATAAAAATAAATTTTACTGCGTCGGATCTGTGGTCTCGAAACCTCTGTTCTGACTAGACCTAGAATCTAGATGTTACATAATGCTATCTCAATCTCATATCACATATATGCTCACTCTCGAGCTAGCAACGGGCCTGCTCACACAAGCTGTGTGTCAAGACGTAGCTACACAGTGCTGCCCACACAAGCTGTCAAGTAACCACAACACATGCCGGCATACTCAGCCACCGGTTGGACATACAGGACCAGCACCTAGATCACATAATGACAATAAGCCCTAATGACTTGTCATTCGTATCCTATTCTATTCCTATGGTTCAACTAGGATTTCCAATGCCGAATCATCATCGAAACATTGCCGAATATGTCCGTAGTCTTGTATTCATAGTTTATGCTAGACCAAAGCATTTAAAATACATTTACAATGTAATTTATTGCATACGAACTTACCTCGGACATTAAAACAACGAAATAGGTTGATTAGTCGAGTACTTTGTTTTCCCATGATCTAGATCCAAATTTCACTTTTCTTGATCTATATGTAATCAAAATAAAATTATTTAATTATTCCTCTATTCAATTTAGTCCAAAACTCACATTAATACACTTTTACACATTTGCCTCTAATGTTTCACATTTTTACAATTTAGTCCTTATTTCATAAAATAACAAATTAATGCAATTTAACCACACATCATGCTAGCCTAATTTTCCTAGTACTCATATCAACCCAAAATGTTCATTTATTTCACATTTTAACCACAAAGTTTTCATATTTCACAATTTAATCCCTAATTTACATTGTCACTAAAAATCACTTAACAAAACTTGTATAACTATCATCAAACATTCATAATCTATCATCAATCATTAAAATACATGTTTATTCATCAATGGAAACATCAAAATCTTTAACAATTTTGCAAAATATTCCTTGGGCTAGCTAGACTAAGTTGCAACGATCTCAAAAACATAGAAATTATTAAAAACGGGATGAAAAATCATACCAATGCAAGGTAAATAACTTGGCCAAATGTAAAAGCTCAAAAATGGCTTCCAAATTCCTAATTTTTGATTGAATATGGAGAATAAAAGATGATACTTGGCTTTTTTTTATTTAATTAACCTTTATTTACCAAATTACAAAATTAACCTTTAAAAACATTAGTAATTACACCAAATACAATGCCACTATCATCCATTATCACATAAATGGGCTAATTACCACTTAAGGACCTTTACCATTTAATTTCATAGCCATTAGATACCTTTAGCTAATAGAACATCATTTTGCACTTTATGCGATTTAGTCCTTTTTATTAAATTAAGCATTCAAACGATAAAATTTCTTAACGAAATTTTCACACCATCATATTCTCATGCTGTAGATATTAAAATAATAATAAAATAATTATTTTGAATTTAGATTTGTGGTCCCAAAACCACTATTCCTATTTTACTAAAAATGGGCTGTTACAGAAAAACCATTTGAAATGTTTCCCTACTATAAATATACTCTCGATCCCCTTGATTTCCCTACCAAATCCAAGGTAGGTAAAAGAAAATTTGGTAAAGGTTTACCTTACTATTAACCAGTCATGGAGAGGGTCAAATCAATCTAATTGGCTTTTGTTGAGAAATGGTCAACCATGCTGCTTGTGGTGATTTGTTTAGTTGACTTTTTTTAGTGTACACGCAATCTTTCACGCATCTTGCTACTCTACTCTTTACTCTGATTTCAGCTTCTGTTGCTGCAGAATCCCAACAACTCCCAACTAAATTCGATACAAAATCTAATTGGACTGTACTCATGCAAATCAGGCATACCATATCTTGGCGATAACTCACGTTATTATGTGCCAACACGTTAATATATGCCAACACTCTTTTCTATGTATTTGAACGATGAATAAGTATATAAAGTTTATTTCCCATTTCATTGTTATATATTTTGTGTTCTTGTCTTTAATGTTTTGCATATATAATGAAATTGTGATAAACAAATATTAGCTCATTTATTGTCTAAGTTCAAATTGATGATAAGTGGCATTGTAAGAATGTTTACACTGTGAGAAAGATAACTTACTTTAGTAGACAATCTAAACGAGTTTATAATCTCGTAAAAGAATCAAAGTGCGAATTTGATTAAAATACTTAGAAGGATTATTATGTCATCTACAATTCCAATTAGGGAGATAACTAGTCTTGGCTATAGAGTAGTTCACTCCACAGGTAGAGACATAGATGTACTCAGAAGAATGATACATTGGACAAGACCCAAGTTAAATTAATTCTGAATCCGTTTGTACCAACCCAATTCTTAATTGGATCAAATGAAATTTTTTAGATGGTCCAAGAATGCTAATTTGGACGTCAATGGCTGTTCAAATATCAGCTCTCTCTTATATGACAAATGCCTTGAAAGAATGCTTCAGCAATTTGATCTTCTCAAGATCCCTCCAAAACTAGTTTTTTCTTCTATTGCATAAAATTGCTAAAAATTGGAAAAATTTTGTAAGTTAAGCATAAAAATAATTAAAAATATAAATTTATCTCTAATTTTTCCAATTTAGATATTGTTTTAGTAAAATTACAAAAATATACCAAAAAGAGCTCGGAATTTGCAAAAACTGTTAGTTAGAAAGTGCTTAAAAAGTCTATAAATTTCTAAGTTTCCGCACCTAAAACTTAATTCATTGCTCATCCTTAGTAATGCTTAGTCTATAAATTTCTAAGTTTCGCACCTAAAACTTAATTCATTGCTCGTCTTTAGTAATGCTTACTTACAAAATAATTTAATTTTTAAGAGATTTCTTTCGAAAAATTAATTTATTCCATAGTTATGCATTTAGTGAATTTATGCCCAAGAATAGAAGTTTTGCTACTATGCACCTTAAGTATATATATCATTCAATTATTAACAAGCTAATAAAAATATGATCTAAATTCCTTCTCCTAATTTAATGTGTATTTAATCTTTTCTAATCAATTTATCTCCCTGAAATAAGCTCAGTAGTAATCTCTAGGTCTAAATGATGCCTTAATATGTTGAATTCAACAATTTCTCTCCACTAATGTAGTAGATATAGAAATTCAATCAATAGGCCTTTTGAAAAGTTGTAATGGGGCTAGGTTTTAAGGAAGAGAAAAGAGATAACAATTTAAAGCTAAATACCCTTAAACTCAACTTACCTTAGTCCTTCAGAACTACACAATCATCCTCTTCATTACTAAATTCCTTGCTTCTCAATTTCGGACCATATGCTCATTTTGCCTATTTTCACAACAACATAGGTTTTTTTTAACACATAGTAAGGGCACTTTTTCTAAGCATAACATCTCCCTTTGCATTTTAGGTCCCCAATACTCCTTTTAAACTCCCCCAAACTTAATGATAGAAAATATCCTAAAATAAGCTATGCCTAAAGTGTTGGAATGCCGATACCATAAAACACCCCAAACCCGACCCTCAAGCCTTGACCAGATCTGGTATGTTCCCTGAGTAAAACAGTTCAAAACTTATTTGTTATTTTGGAAAATTTGGGTGGTTTTGAAGAAAATTTGATTTGTGTTGAGTTCAAAGGGGAAAACGGTGTTGTTCTTGAGGACTAGATTTTATTAAACCAATATTTTTATTTGTACTTGAAATACATAAGCTGAAAGTATTGCCGAGTTTTTAGAGTTTAACATTAAATTGAAAATCGTTTGTGTTTCGATGTCAAAAAATTTAAAATTTATTTTTAAGAAAAGTTATTTAATCTTGATTTAATAATAATCGTATCATAATAAATCGAATAAAGTGCATGCTGAAAACAGTTAATAGTAATGGCCTCATTACATCAAAGCAAAACCCTAAATAAATCCAAAACTTAAATGTAAAGTCTCAAATTAAAATAACACTGAGCTGAGCATGGCCACCACTAAGCTCCTGCCGACCCGGTTCATTTACTGAGTGTCACCTGAAAAGATATCCCACAATGGGGTGAGTCAACAGACTCAATGTGTAACAACCAACACAAACTCCTAACGATTTAGGCATAACAAATCATATATAAAACAATTATAAACAATGATGCAATCCCGAACCCAAACCTAAATATCCATCCTCTACACATCACCCGTACTTGCCATCACACCGTGGGGATTACTAAATCGACCCTCTATTCGCTACACATCATCAAAGGCAGTCGCTGCAGACGACTTGCACATCGCCCTTATAAATTGTGGCATAGCCACCAGATAATATTTTGTGACATAAGTCACCACATTCAGATTATATGACATGAGTCACCAGATATCGTGGTAAAAACCACCAGATCACTTCCCCTTTCCATAATCACCCATATGCCCCATGTGTCATACAAATCATGCAAATATCATGCCATATGCCTTATTCCATATTCATAACAAATTCACATATGTGCCATATTCCAAATGTTCATGTCGTTTATTAACATAATATTAAAGGTTACGTACCAGAATACTCTGTACCATGGTATGGTACCTTTGGCCACTTTTTCATATTATTCAACACATACATAAGATTAGTACCATAAATCTATCGGGAATTAGTGTAGGGCTACACACCTGGTTACTAATGTGTTCACTGAATCCCGAAAGTCTACCGAACAGAGTGTATTCCTCCCTAAAAATCAAAGTCAGAATCGGCCAACATTAACATTCAATATGGCTTTGGCCGAATATTAATATCCTCTTACCTTGCGGACCTAAATCCCGAAATCACTATCTGTTTAGAGAGATGTCGAAATACCTACATGATTTATGCTAGATCCGATTCCAACATTTGAATAAATGGCCTTCGGCCTAAACCACACTTTACTTACCTTGAATCTTGAAATCCCGGAAGATCTCCCCCTAAATGTCGATTACAGAAGAAACCCCGAAATCCCTTTTCAAGGTTTTAGCCAAAAAGAATCGGAGGGATTAGATCTTTGTTTTTCAGTCGTCAGAAAAGAATAAGGAAGAAATCAGCTTAAAAAGAGGTTCTTGCTGAATGACCAAAACGCAAATGGTCAACCACCTTCAAGAAATCGACAACAAGAACTTGCAGGAGAAATCATTTTAAAAGATGATAGGCTCTTGGTGCTTAGGAGAAATCGGTTCCAATGGTGACAATGAAAAAGAACTTTCGGCTTAGAAGAGAATAGTAAGGAGTTATGGATTCGGCTTGATGGACAATAGGGAGATTCGGCTTCAACAAGGGACACAAAAGGAAGAGTATAAGGCTTTAGGGGTTACAGCAATGGTGGAATAGGGAGAAGAAGATTTCGGCTAGAACAGATTAAAGAAAAAGAAGAGAAAAGTGATAGATTTTAGAAAAAAAGGAGTAGACGAAAGAGAGGCTAAATAATTTATGAAATTCGGCTATTCCTCCCTACTAACTTGACCGAAAATTACCTCAAGAAAGTCCCTAGGCCGGCCAACTCTTCTCCCCTTATCAGCTTCCTCATTTTTCTCCTACTTTCTCTCTTATTTACCCATTTAAAAATAATTCTAATAAATCAACAATTGTCTCCTCCCGTTAGCCGAATTTTAAAAGGAATTTAATCACATCTAAAGCTCATCCCCTCAGTCTCCCAATGTCGTCCATCTCTGCTCATCCTTGCTGCAAAATAAAATCTCCCTTTTTCTTCCCTTGCTGCTTGAACCTAAACCCCCCTTGCACTGCTTGTGGCGTCACTTACTGAGGCTTTAAGTGGCGCCTCTTGCCACTATAACAAGCCCATTTGTATGTCCAATTTCCCCTACAATTTCTCTTAAGGCCTCGTTTGCCTAGCTCCCCCTTTAAGACTTAAAAATCTAATATTTTCTAGGGCATTCACCTACACTCTAAAGTTCTCGAAATTTATAAAACATATTCAAAATACACACAGGCATGCTTCCACATATATTTAAGCAAAATGCATAACCCCTAAATCCCGGATATTATAGTTCTACCCCCTTAAAATAATTTCAACCTCAAAATTACCTGGCTAAAATAAGTGAGGGTATTGCTGCCGCATTGCTTCTTCTGGCTCCCACGAAGCTTCTTCTGATCCATGGTTATGCCACAATACTTTGACTAGAGGAACTAATTTCCTCCGCAACACTTTTACATCTAGTTCCAAAATCTGAATCGGCTCCTCCTCGTAGGACAAATCTGGCCTTAGCTCCACTTCTTCAATTGGTACTACATGAGATGGATCTGATCGGTATCAACGTAACATAGAAACATGGAATACATCGTGCATCTGCTGCAATTCCGAAGCCAACTTTAACTGATATGCCACTGGTCCAACTCGCTTCAATACCCGATAAGGTCCTATAAACCTGGGACTTAATTTCCCTTGCGACCAAATCTCATAACCTTCTTCCATGGCGATACTTTAAGAAACACCTGATCTCCCACAGCAAACTCTATTTCTTTGCGCTTAAGATCTGCGTACGACTTTTGCCTATCAGATGCTTCCTTCAACCGTGCCCGAATTACCTCAACTTTCTCCTCGGATTCTGCCACAATCTCTGGACCCAAAACTCGACGTTTCCGTCCAACACGTAGGAGTGCGACACTTCCGTCCATACAGCGCTTCATACGATGCCATCCGAATACTGGCTTGATAGCTGTTATTATATGCAAATTCCGCTAAAGGCAAATATTCTTTCCAACTTCCTCTGAAGTCTAACACACAGCCCCTCAACATATCTTCCAACACTTGGATCACTCGCTCAGATTGACTGTCCAACTGTGGATGAAATGCCGTAGTGAAATCCAATCTGGTGCCTAAAGCTTGATGTAGAGCTTTCCAAAATTGAGACGTAAACCTTGGATCTCTATCTGAAATAATCGATACCGGTACTCCATGTAACCTCACAATTTCTGCCACATACAACTTTGCCAACTTCTGCAAGGAATAGTCAACCCGCACTGGTATGAAATGCGCGGACTTTGTCAATCGATCTACTATCACCCATACCGAGTCCTTCTTAGTAGGCATAAGGGGAAGCCCACTAACGAAGTCCATGGTGATTCTCTCCCACTTCCACTACAGAATCTTGATTGGCTGAAGCAATCCTGACGGAACTTGGTGTTCAGCCTTGACTTGCTGACACGTTAAGCACTTCCCTACAAATTCCGTAACTTCCCTCTTAAGACCAGGCCACCAAAACTGTTCCCATAAATCTTTGTACAACTTACTACCTCCAGGATGTATAGCATAAGGGCTACTATGCGATTCCTGAAGAATTCTCCGCCTTAACTCCTTATCCTTAGGCATACGGACCTTACCCTTGAAGCACAATACTCCCTCGCTGTTAACACCATAATCCTCTAACTCCCCACTCTGCACTTGCCACAACTTAGCACTTAAGTCATCATCTACCAATTGTCCTTCTTTCACCTCGTTCAACCATGTCGACTTAACTTGCAACTCTGCTAACAAACTTTCATCGTCATACAAGCTAAGATGTGCAAACATCGCCCTCAGATCTGATATCACTTTCTGACTTAGGGCATCTGCCACTACATTTGCCTTGCCCGGGTGATACTCTATAAAACAATCATAGTCCTTCAATAACTCCACCCACCTTCGCTGTCTCAGGTTCAACTCCTTCTGAGTCAACAGATACTTAAGGCTCTTGTGGTCTGTGTAGATCACTGACTTCTCTCCACAAAGATAATGCCTCCATACCTTAAGAGCAAAGATCACTGCCGCCAATTCCAAATCATGGGTCGGGTAGTTAACCTCGTGTGGCCTTAATTGTCGAGACGCATAAGCGACTACCTTCTCGTCTTGCATCAGAACACATCCTAATCCTGTGTGAGAAGCATCACAGTACACCACAAAATCCTTCCCTGCCTTAGGCTGAATCAAAACTGGAGCTTCAGTTAATACCCTCTTAAGCTTTTCAAAGCTCTCCTGTTGCTTATCTGTCCATACAAAAGGTACTTCCTTTCTCAACAATTTTGTCAAAGGTGCGGCTATTGATGAAAACCCTTCCACGAATCTTCTGTAGTAGCCTGCCAATCCCAAGAAACTACGAACCTCAGCCACAGACTTAGGTGGTTTCCAATCTAATACTGCCTCAATCTTCCTAGGATCCACCCTTATCCCTTCTGCAGACACCACATGCCCTAAGAACGCAACTTCCTTAAGCCAAAATTCACACTTGCTGAATTTGGCATATAGCTTCTTCTCCCTTAACACCTGCAACACAACCCGGAGATGCTCATCACGTTCTTCTTCAGACTTGGAGTACACTAGGATATCGGCTATGAACACCACGATGAATCGATCCAAGTAAGGTTGAAAAACTCGGTTCAGCATATCCATGAACACGGCTGGGGCGTTCGTCAATCCGAACGGCATTACCAAGAACTCATAATGCCAATATCTTGTCCGGAACGCTGTCTTATGGATATCTGCTTTCTTCACCTTCAGCTGATGATATCCAGGCCTTAAATCTATCTTTGAGAATACCGCGGCCCCCTTGAGCTGATCGAACAAGTCGTCTATCCTTGGCAACGGGTACTTGTTCTTGATGGTCAGCTTATTCAACTGACGATAATCTATGCACATGCGCATAGTTCTGTCCTTCTTCTTCACAAACAAGACCGGTGCTCTCATAGAGACACACTGGGTCGGATAAACCCACGATCAAGCAACTCTTGGATCTGAGCCTTGAGCTCAACCAACTCCTTTGGCGCTATTCTGTACGGGGCAATTGACACAGGAGCTGTACCCGACAGCAAATCAATTTCGAACTCCACCTCCATATCCGGGGGTATTCCAGGTAACTCCTCCGGAAAAACATCCGCAAATTCCCTTACTGTCCTAACTTCACTAACTCTCTCTTCTTTTGCATCCAACGCACTAACAAAGGTCAGAAATGCCTTGCACCCTTTCCAAACTATCTTATCAGCCTTTAAAGCAGAGACTACGTTAGACAAGTAGTTTCTTCTTTCTCCTATCATAATTATCTCCTCATCCTCTGGGGTCCCTAACTCCATTCGCTTAGCTGCACAATCCAATATAGCCTGATGTTCCACTAGCCAGTCCATGCCAAGAATGAGATCAAATTCTTCGAAGGGTAGTTCCATCAAGTCGGCAGGAAATACCACTCCCTGAAGCTCTAGAGGTGCACTCCGAAATATCTTGTTCACCACTACAGTTTGACCTAATGGGCTTACTACAGTCATCTCCCTATTAGACAGTTCAGATGCTATACCTAGCGTTTCAACTACTCTACATGCAACATATGAGTGGGTCGAGCCAACATCAATTAAAGCAAAGTAAGGTTTGTCAGCTATAAGGAACGTACCGGTTATGACGTCCGATGTGTCTCCATCCTCCTCCGTGAATCAGATACACTGCATCTTACTGTCTTGCCTCAGATACCAACACCTCGGCCCGGTGTTCCCGTCCTCTTCAGCATCGTTACCTCTCGCCAATCGGACTACGACTGCGCTGAGGCTCTTTGTCCACCTCTTCCACTGATCAAAACCACGACTGTTGGTCACTCCATCTTTTTTATAGGACAATCCTTAATCATGTGTTTCTTAGACCCACACTTGAAACATCCCCCTGTCTTCTTCCAACACTCTCCTAGGTGCATCTTTCCACACTGAGCACAAGTATGGTACTGCCCTCCTGTCACAACCAACACGGCAAACTCCCGCTCCTGCTGCGGAGCTATCAACAACCTCAGGTCACCCCTCAGTCCGTCCTCAAACCGGACACATCGTTCATGCTCCGTAGCCACTATTCCTCGAGCATACGGGCTCAACCTTAAGAATTCTGCCTCGTACTCTGCTACGGACTTATTCCCTTGAACCAGCCCCAAGAATGCCTTCCTCTGCGCATCAGTATAACTAGTCCCAACATACTTCTTCTGATACGTCGCCTTAAAGTACTACCAAGTGAGATTCTCAGCTACAGCACCATCCTGCAATATGAGCCACCATTAATATGACTCATCGCGGAGAAGCGACACTATTCCTTTCAGTTTCTCCTCAACCGTCAGATCCAGCTCATCCATAATTCGCTCGGTCGCCTCCAACCAATACTCAACCGTACTGGGTGCCACACCGGATACACCGTGGAATACCTCGGCTCCATTGGCTCGGAGTCACTCGGGTACAGATTTCTAAGCTCCCATACCTCCACCCGCTCCAGCCACCATCTCAAGAACCCGCAGCACCGCCTGCGATACTGCATCATCCCCCGTCTGATCCTGATGCTCAACACCAATAGCTGCTGCTGGTGGTGGTGGTACCTCATTCTCGGACCCTTGACTAGACCTAACGGGTTCTGATACGATCATCCTGCCTCTACCACGCCCTCACACATTACGACCACGTCCCTTAGAACTCATGTGTACGATCGCGATTTAATCTGTTGTAGAAAGTTTTATGCATTAGTCTTTGTTCCACTGATTTCCCACGAAGGAATTTTATGAAAAGAAGTTTAGTAGTAGTTCTTTCGATCATTTCAAAGTTTTCATTTCAAGTTTTCTACCCTAATTCAGAGAAATACATTCATTCAGTAGTACCTACCACACACATTCACCATTCGAACATTTTTGTCTGTTCCTATCCCAGGGGTATTTTCGTAATTTGTCCTACAGGGGTATTTTGGTAAATTTTCAAATCAGGGTATCTAGATATTTTGCAAAATAGGGTTTTTGGATATTTTTGTAAAGTAAGAATATCTTAGAAAAAAATCGAGGGTAGTATGGTAATTTTATAAACCAAGGGTATTCGGGTAATTTTGTAAATTGGGAATATTTTGGAAAAATTTTCAAAATAATTTTTACAATTCAAAGGGGCAATTTGATGATTTTTAAAACTAGGGTTTTTATAAAATAGTATGGCTGGTCCCATTCGGGTTTTAATTATTGAATTTAGCCTATGAATAAGTCCTCTTGGTTAGGGAGAACCGTCACTACGCACCAGGTAGGATTCGAGCGAATAGGAGGTGAGTCACTAGGACTACTTAAATACCAGGCTCTCCCTGAATCCAATCCTAGACATGCGCACAATGGTTGCCACACCCTAACTCGGCGACTTACTCACAAGTTTGTTTAATTAGGCCTTAAAGTTTTATGTAATTCTGTGTTAGAGTAAGCTAATCCTAGGGTTCAATAACTTAATATACTAATCTACATTCCCGTTGTACCCACATACAAATCATAAAATAAATCATACAACAGTTAGGGGTACTTACCTGGTGGACTTTGGGTCGGAGACTTAGGTGCCATGCCTGAAGACCTGCTTACTTTCAAAAATTTTCACAAAAACTTGTTTGGGCTCAATTTAGAAAACATTGTGGGCTTTAAACCCAAGGCCGAGAGTTTAAAACTGGGCTCTGATACCAAACTGAAACACCCCAAACCCGGCCCTCGAGCCTTGACCAGATCTGGTATGTTCCTTGAGTAAAACAGTTCAAAACTTGTTTGTTATTTTGGAAAATTTGGGTGGTTTTGAAGAAAATTTGATATGTGTTGAGTTCAAAGGGGAAAACGGTGTTGTTCTTGAGGACTAGATTTTATTAAACCAATATTTTTATTTGTACTTGAAATTAATAAGTTGAAAGTATTGCCGAGTTTTTAGAGTTTAATATTAAATTGAAAATCGTTTGTGTCTCAGTGTCAAAACATTTAAAATTTATTTTTAAGAAAAGTTATTTAATCTTGATTTAATAATAATCGTATCATAATAAACTGAATAAAGTGCATGCTGAAAATAGTTAACAGTAATGGCCTCATTACATCAAAGAAAAACCCAAAATAAATCCAAAACTTAAATGTAAAGTCTCAAATTAAAATAACACTAAGCTGAAATGATATCCCGCAACGAGGTGAGTCAACAGACTCAATCTGTAACAACCAACACAAACTCCTAACGATTTAGGCATAACAACTCATATATAAAACAATTATAAACAATGATGCAATCCCGAACCCAAACCTAAATATCCATCCTCTACACATCACCCGTACCTGCCATCACACCGTGGGGATTACTAAATCGACCCTCCATCCGCTACACATCATCGAAGGCAGTCGCTGCAGACAACTTGCACATCGCCCTTATAAATTATGGCATAGCCACCAGATAATATTTTGTGACATAAGTCACCACATTCAGATTATGTGACATGAGTCACCAGATATCGTGGTAAAAACCACCAGATCACTTCCCCTTTTCATAATCACCCATATGCCCCATGTGTCATACAAATCATGCAAATATCATGCCATATGCCTGATTCTATATTCATAACAAATTCACATATGTGCCGTATTCCAAATGTTCATGTCGTTTATCAACATAATATTAAAGGTTACGTACCTGAATACTCTGTACCATGGTATGGTACCTTTGGCCACTTTTTCATATTATTCAACACATACATAAGATTAGTACCATAAATCTATCGGGAATTAGTGTAGGGCTACACACCTGGTTACTAACGTGTTCACTGAATCCCGAATGTCTACCGAACAGATTGTATTCCTCCCTAAAAATCAAAGTCAGAATCGGCCAACATTAATATTCAATATGGCTTTGGCCGAATATTAATATCCTCTTACCTTGCGGACCTAAATCCTGAAATCGCTATCTGTTTAGGGAGATGTCGAAATACCTACATGATCTATGTTAGATCCGATTCCAACATTTAAATAAATGGCCTTTGGCCTAAACCACACTTTACTTACCTTGAATCTTGAAATCCCAAAAGATCTCCCCCTAAATGTCGATTACAGAAGAAATCCCGAAATCCCTTTTCAAGGTTTCGGCCAAGAAGAATAGGAGGGATTAGATCTTTGTTTTTTAGTCGTCAGAAAAGAATAAGGAAGAAATCAACTTAAAAAGAGGTTCTTACCGAATGACCAAAACGCAAATGGTCAATCACCTTCAAGAAATCAACAAGAAGAACTTGCAGGACAAATCATTTTAAAGGATGATAGGCTCTTGGTGCTTAGGAGAAATCGGTTCCAATGGTGATAATGAAAAAGAACTTTCGGCTTAGAAGAGAATAGTAAGGAGTTATGGATTCGGCTTGATGAAAAATAAGGAGATTCGGCGTCAACAAGGGACACAAAAGGAAGAGTATAAGGCTTTAGGGGTTACGGCAATGGCGGAATAGGGAGAAGAAGATTTCGGCTAGAACAGATTAAAGAAAAAGAAGAGAAAAGTGATAGATTTTAGAAAAAAAGGAGTAGACGAAAGAGAGGCTAAATAATTTATGAAATTCGGCTATTCCTCCCTACTAACTTGACCAAAAATTACCTCAAGAAAGTCCGTAGGCCGGCCAGCTCTTCTCCCCTTATCAGCTTCCTCATTTTTCTCCTACTTTCTCTCTTATTTACCCATTCAAAAATAATTTGAATAAATCAACAATTATCTCCTCCCTTTAGCCGAATTTTAAAAGGAATTTAATCACATCTAAAGCTCATCCCCTCAGTCTCCCAATGTTGTCCATCTCTGCTCATCCTTGCTGCAAAATAAAAACTCCCTTTTGCTTCCCTTGCTACTCGAACCTAAGCCCCCTTGCACTGCTTGTGGCGTCACTTACTGAGGCTTTAAGTGGCGCCTCCTTGCCACTTTAACAAGCCCATTGTATGTCCAATTTCCCCTACAATTTCTCTTAAGGCCTCGTTTGCCTAGCTCCCCCTTTAAGACTTAAAAATCTAATATTTTCTAGGGCATTCACCTACACTCTAAAGTTCTCAAAATTAATAAAACATATTCAAAATACACACAGGCATGCTTCCACATATATTTAAGCAAAATGCATAACCCTTAAATCCCGGATATTACATACCCCATGGCGTAGCAAAAAGAAAAAATAATTCTGGCGATCCAAACCATGGATCCATGTGCAAGGAACGAATCAGGGTGAAATAATCATTTCGAAATTACCGAAACTTCAATCTGAGTAGACAGTTGAAATGTTATATTATAAAATAAGTTTTTAATATTAAAATAAAGAAACATGTTATTCATTATCATTTTATTTCTTCATCACCGAAACTAAAGAAGAAAGAAGAACTTAAGCTCTCAGAACATTTGACCCTTGCATGCTTGATTAAGGTATGTAATTGAGTTCGGTTTTTCATAATTTTTACGTTTTTGAAATCGTTGCTTCGAATACTATCTCAACCATGTTAGAATTTCTGATTTGATGCATGTGTGGTGTTCAGCCATTGATGAAAACTTGTGTTTTGTGATGTTTGATGATTATTTATTAAAGATATGTTTTAGATTAACATGTTTTATATTGAAAATTTTGATGATTTTGAGTAATTAGGACTAAATTGTGAAATTTGTAAATTGAAGGGTCAAAATGTGAAATAAATGGATTGTATCGACTTGTATGGACATGAGTAACATTCAGCCCTAAAGGAGTGTGTGCAAATTCTGAGTATTTTGTGTTTTCTGCAATAGGGACTAAATTGTAAAAATTGTAAATGTCAGGGGTAAAATCGTAATTCACCCATCTATGTGTTTTTGTATTAAATTGAATGAAAATATATTTGAATAAGCTTAATTTGAAATTATTTAGATCAAGAACAAAAAGAATCAGGATTGGATCAGGGAAAAGCAAAGTTGAACGAATAGCCGGGAAACCTAATCCGTCGATTTTCGAGGTAAGTTTTTAAGCAATTGGGATGAATTGAATTTTAATCTATATTAAGGTGTATATGTAAATAGAGATAAGCATATTAAATTACTTAAGGCCGAATGTGACATTTGATAAGTTATATGCTAGCCGAATATAAGATTGAACTACATATAAGCCTTGATTTATTTGAGTTGAATGAGTACATATAGATTAAGAGGTAGTTAAATGTGGAATTTGTAATGGGTGATGGATGTATTTGAATATGTAAGTATACATGTTTATCGAGTATGGCCGAATGTGATGGTAATTTATAGGAAGAATAAGTTGTTTTGAACATGTACATATATGTGTATATACGAATGAAAATGAAATCATATGTGTTTATATGAATGAAGAAAAGATCGGTTAATGGGCACTATGTGTGAGAGCTTAAATACCAAGCACTATGTGCGGAAAATAAGTAATGGAACTATGTGTGCGATACATTACAAGTAACGGAACTAAGTGTGTGATACATTACAAGTAGATGGCACTACGTGTGCACTTTATCAAAGTAATGGCACTAAGTGCGCGATACGTTACATGGTTTGACTAAGTGTGCGGGTTTACGGATCCTCCAAGGATATCAACTAGTGAATTGTGATAAATGAGATGAAATAAACAGGTAAGTGATTTACGATAGTTGGATAAATTTAGTACTAAAGAGGTAAGTTATTCTTGTTTAAGAAACTAAAGAAATGAGATGTGATTATAAATTTTTGAGTTGTTTGAGATGGAATAATAATGCATAGGTAATCGGTATTGAGATTACTAAATATAATAGTTAATGAAAGGTGACATGACTCATACTTATGTTTAGGAGTTTCGTTGATAATCATATTAAATTGATTTAAATTGTATAATATTAAATTGTATGTTTTACAATTGCTTATAACTTATTAAGCTATGTTAGCTTACTGTGTGTGATCATTTGACTATTTTATAGATTTTGAAGTCTACGTTCGAGCTCGGGGATCATCGTCAAAGTCAATCACACTATCAACTATCTTTGGTACCCTGTTTATAAGTAGACTTTTGGAACTATGGCATGTATAGGCTATATTACTCTTTTGAGTTTATTTTTAATATGATGTATAAAGGCCATGCGAAAATGGCTATACTTCTATGCTTGAATATGGTTTAGTCATGCTTGATTATGGTGTAATTAATTGTGCATGTTAGGATATATTATAAACTTATCATGAAAGTTTATTTCATATTATGTTATGTGTGAAATATTAATGATCAAATTATAGTATACTTGTAATATTCGACCATGGCATTGACTTAGTTTGGAGTTTATATTTTTCATTGGATGTTCATATGTATTCGGACATGAGGTTTGAATGGTTAAATTACTGTTGTGAACATTTAGTGATGGTGCGCATGTGATTAAATAAATATGGTTATATGATTGGTATAAATAACATTATAGATATATTCGTGAGTTAAGTTCATTCAAAAATGATATGAGTAAGTTTATATGAGGGATTTAATCTTTTATGTTTTTGGTCATATATGAGCTTGGTTTTGAGTAATTTGATCATGTCATCGATAAGGAATTGACTGATAATGTAGATGGATGATAACGATAATTAGCAAAGCTTTGGCATATAGGTATATTTGTCTTAAATATTAGTGCATTTGATTGGTATAAATTGAACAAGGGTAGGTGTACATATTCGGCTATTGTATTCAAAATGACCAAATGAATAGTATTTTTACTATTTGATTTGGATTTGTTTTTATATGATACTAATGATATTATTTGTGATAAGTTTGTTAACGCTTTAAATTTTAAAAATGAAAGTACATGTTTGATCGTGATAGCATGGATTAATTTTGTATTAATTAATGTAATAATATTTTTATGAGTGTGCTGACTGGTGGTTTGATGAGTAATGCCTTGTAACCCTAATTCGGTGACGAATACAGGTTAGGGCTGTTGCATTTGATATGTATCACAGCTACGGTTTAGTCGGTTCTCGGACTAACGTAGCGCGTGTGAGTCTATACATGCCATAATTTATAATGTGATAGTGTGATGACTTCTGACGATGAAATGTGTTTTCTTCTTTCGTATAGTAAATGGATCCTGATCTCGAGTGAGCTATAGCTGACGATGTCGAGAGTGTGGCACCTGCTCCCGCGCAAGGGACCGCGCCGGATGAATCTCGACTAGCTGCGAGTAATCCTGATGAGGGGGCTAAATAAGCCTTCTTTAGCATAATGAATGATTGGTTCAACCAATACATCCGGACCAATCCGGCTGTTCAACAATCCCCAAATCCAAATACTCCACCTGTAGCACCGGTGGTACCCCGGACCATTAATCCTGAGAGAATAAATAAGCCTCCGGTCTACAGAATCAGAAAACACGGGGCTCAAGAGTTTAGAGCTGAAGATGATGATGATGCTGAACGAGCTGAATTTTGGCTCGATAATAAATTTGTGTTTTTGATGAAATCTCCTGTACACCTGATGAGTGTCTGAGATGTGCTATATCTTTATTATGGGATTCTGCCTACTATTGGTGGAACACTCTCGTATCGGTTGTTCCAAAGGAACGAGTTACTTGGGACATCTTTCAGATAGAGTTTCGCAAGAAATACATTAGCCAGCGATTCATAGATTTGAAACGCAAGGAATTTCTCGAGCTTAAATAGGGTCGTATGACCGTATCTAAGTATGAGCGCAAGTTTGTGAGACTTAGCCGATATGCCTGTGAGTGTGTTTCATCTGAGGCTGCTATGTGCAGAAGATTTGAAGAAGGCTTAAATGAAGATATAAAACTACTGGTTGGCATACTTGAATTAAATGAGTTCGTGGTACTTGTTGAGCGAACTTGTAAAGCCGAAGAGTTGGGGAAAGAAAAATGAAAAGCTGAGTTTGAAGCTAGAGATTTTCGTAAGAGATTAGAGGGTAAATTTTCTCAATCAACATCAAAGAAGTTCAAAAATGACGATAGCCGATCCAAAGCTAATACAGGGATCTCTATACGAGAACGATCACCAGTGAGTTCATGAGCCACCTCGACTGCTAGTGTCGGCAATACTTGACTGAATAAGTTCGAGTGTCAACAGTGTGGTAGACGACATTTTGGTGAATGTTGGGGAAAATCCAACAACCGAGCTTGCTACAAGTGTGGTTCGCAGGATCACTTCATTCGAGATTGCCCGGAGTTAGTTGAAAAGGATAATGTTCAGAGTACAAGACTAAGTGGTACTGCAGCTAGAGGTAGACTACCCGAAATGCGGGAGGTAGGAGCGGTACTCAGAGAGGGACTTCGGACACAGCTATTCGATCAGAGGCTCATGTGCCAGCTAGAGCCTATGCCATTCGTGTCAGAGAGGAGGCTTCATCTCCAAATGTCATCATCGGTATATTTACTCTCTTTAATACTAGTGTAATTGCTCCGATTGATCCCGATTCAACTCATTCCTATGTGTGTAAAACATTAGTATCCAGCAAGACTCTACCTGTTGAGTCTACTGAGTTTGTGATTTGGGTTTCAAACCCCCTAGGCCTGTGTAACATCCTTAAATAGGGGCTATTGTGTTTGAGCTGTTTGCATGTGTATGGCTTGATTGCGTTATTAATTGGGGTGTTCTAAGGTCTAGGTATAAGCCAAGATTAGGCTCGAACTGTAGGAAAATTTTATTTTTAAGCTTTGTTTAAGGGGAGCTGAAGGAGCTAGGGGTTAAGTGTTTTCTGTGGTGAATTTAAGCACAAGAGAAGCCTTGGTAAAGTGGCAAGGAGGCGCCACGTAGGGCCTTGAGCAGTGACGCCACAAGTAGAGGAAGGAGGCTCAGGTTCGAGCAGCAGAGATCCCTTTTTTCGCTTATTATTTTGACGCCAAGCTGAGGAAGAGTTGTGCTCAGCTCAGACTCTGACGGATAACTGTTGAATAAGTCAAATTGATTTGAACGGGTGGAAAAGAGAGAATTTAGGAGTTTGACTAATGCAAACTCGTTTGAACAAGTGGCCAGGAGAAATTTGAGCAGTTGGCCGAATTTGAACTCTTGGTTGAGGAGGAGTAATCAGTTGGGAGTCTAGAGGGGGAAGTGCCAAAATTGCTAAGTCAAGCTAGGTGACATTTTCGGCTAAGTCTAGCATAAGTGCTTTCGGTTGTGAGCAAAAGCCGAAACCCCCCCTTAGTCTTGTCGATTTCTTCCCTTAGTGCACCATTTGAAACAAAAGCCAAACCTCTTTTGGCACTTGTCGAATACCCTTTGAAGCACCTAGCCGAATCCTCATTTGAAGCTCTCTCTTTTTCTCCTTTGAAATCGAAACCCCATTGGCACTTTCTTGCTCTTCTCTTTTCGGCAATCTTCATCTTTCTTTTCTCTCAATCACCTTGTACCGAAACCTTTTCTTCCTCCCTTTACCGAATCCATTCATTCCCATTCCCTTTTTCTTCTTCAATCTCTTCCATCTTTCCTTTGTGTTGAAAAAGCCGAAAGCCTTGTTGTTCTTTCGTTTCCATCAAAGTACTTTGGCCAAATCTTTTGATTTTTTTTTCTCAAGCCATAGCCGAATCACCTTGAGATCCATCACCATTGCCGAAATCTCTCAAACTCTCCCCTTCTCATTCTAGCTATTGGCCGGATATCAATCAAGCAGAGATCTGCCTTGATTTCTTCTCTAATCGGTTTGGAATAGGTAAGTATGTCATGACCGAATCTCCTCTATTCTCACTTTCTTTTCTCTGTCGACTCACATGGGACAAAAGCCAAATTTCGGCATTTGTTGACATGATTCCTAACCATCTTTGGAATCGATTTCTTCTAGGATCTCTGGGATTTTAAAGCAGTGGATCAGGGTTATTTATTCTCTGTCAATCGGTCTCAGTAAGTCAGTGGTAAGGATGTATATCGATTCGATCTTCCTCTTATTTGTTTGAAAATTCGAAGGCTATTAGTGATCTTGTTTAGTCTTGGCCGATTGTAGGGAAGACGTGTTATCAAGTGCTTCAAGATTGGATTTAAGCGTGAAAGGCAGTAAGGTAAGGATTATGGTTGTGCGTTAACCCTTCGGGATTTGCTAGTATAGCCGAATGGCCTTTGTTAATGATCTTGGTTTGGCTGAATGTAGGAAAAGGGGATCTAGTGCATTAGATCGGGATCTTCGGGATTCAGTAATCGCGTTAGTAACCAGGTATGTATCTTACACACTTCATAATCTAAGTAAATATGCTAATAACCTAAACATGTTAAAAGCAGAAAACTGTGTGGATTTCGATATGATACCTTTATGGGTATGAGCAAGGATTTCGGGTAAGTCCATTTTCGATGAGATTATGATACGTGATTCCTGATGCTATGATCTACGCTATGTTCGATATATGTTAAATATTAAAGCATGTTGGCACGTTATGTATATGTATTGTATTATTATGGGTGATATGAGAGGAGGGGGAAGATTGATATCTGTGACTTTGGGTCACCAGTGGTTTGGCACCACCAATGGTTTGGTACCACAGTTGATTTCGTGACTTTGGGTCACCAGAGGTTTGGCACCTCATAGCAACTTGTCCCAGTGGCTTAGCACCACAGTGGGTTGGCCCCACATTTGATAAAATGGGATCGTCGCCAGTGATTTGGTATCACAACGTGGGTTGGCCCCAAATATAGATTATTCGTGACTTTGGGTCACCAGTGGTTTGGCAACACATTATTATTAATATCAGTGACTTTGGGTCACCAGTGGTTTGGCACCACCAGTGGTTTGGTACCACAAGGGGTAGAAAAAAGAGTTGTGGATGGCTAGGTTTGGGTGCATGATATGTTTGCTTGATTATGATTTGTGTAAGCATGTTGCTATAATCGGGAGGGGGTATTATGCACTGAGTCTTGGTGACTCACCTCTTCCCTAATCTTTTTCAGGTGACTCGTAGATCGCGAATGAGGAGTCGGGTGGACTCGAGGTGGCCATGCGATATTTGCTTCTGGTTTTACATAGACATTTGACTTGGGTACTTTACTTTAGGTTTCGATTTTTATTGGGTGGCCATTGGTTATTTTTATTTTGATTATTTCATCTGCTTTAGATTGATTTTAAGTATGACTAAGTAAATTACTTGACTTGTTTTAATAACCTGAAAATTGAGGTTTTCTAAACTAAGCTACGCAAAGAGTTTTCTAAACATTACCATCGGGTACAATTCACAAGATAATACAAAGTTAACTTAAAATGAATTACAAACCTAAGTTTTCCAAAGCTCAAATACAAAACGGTTTTACAAGTAACTAAGTTAAATTCATCCGGGTTTCAATAGACTTAGACGTTTTCTTAAGTAATGAATGACAAATGAGTTTTAAAAAGATTTTCGAGATTTCCAAGCGACTTAACGGTTTCAATTATACATGCACCGAAGTTCTGCAAACACGAGGCAGACAAAGAGTTTTTCACTAGAATTAAACTGGCAACTTGTTTTCTTTGAAAAGTTTTCACTTTGTGACATGCCAGATTCGGTCGTGGTGTGTTGACCGGGTTTGGGGTGTTACAGCCTGTGTGTGCTAGTTGATAGAGTGTGCAAGAATTGCCCTTTAATGCTTCGAGATTCATGTTTTCCAGCTGATTTGATGTTGCTACCATTTGATGAGTTCGATATTATCCTCGGTATGGATTGGCTAACTATGCACGACGCGGTAGTGAATTGCAGACAAAAGGCTATTGATCTGCGGTGTCAGAATAATGAGATAATTCCAATTGAGTCTGCGAATTTGAATGGGTTACCAGCAGTGATATCGTCGATGTTAGCTCGACAGTATTTGAGAAAGGGTTGCGAAGTTTACTTTGCTTATGTGATCGATAGTAAAGTGACCGAAAAGAAGATTGAATCTGTACCAGTTGTATGTGAGTATCCGGATGTGTTCCCGGAGGAATTGCCGGGATTGCCACCTATTCGGGAGGTAGAGTTTGGCATTGAGTTAGTGCCAGGGACCACCCCGATCTTGATAGATCCGTATAGAATGGCACCCACCAAATTAAAAGAGTTGAAAGCTCAGTTGCAAGAATTGATAGATGGAGGTTTTTCTCGACCTAGTTTCTCTCCCTGGGGTGCCCCAGTTCTTTTTGTGAAAAGGAAAGACGGAACTTTGAGAATGTGCATCGACTACCGACAACTCAATAAAGTGACCATAAAGATTAAATATATGTTGCCATGTATTGACGATTTATTTGATCAGCTAAAGGGCGCCTCAGTATTTTCGAAGATCGATCTGAGATCAGGTTATTATCACCTGCGAGTTAGAAACTCAGATGTACCTAAGACTGCTTTTCGGACGATATACGGCCATTACGAGTTTTTGGTGATGCCGTTCGGACTCACTAATGCCCCTGCTGTTTTCATGGATTTGATGAATCGGATATTTAGATCGTATCTGGATCAGTTTGTGGTTGTATTTATAGATGGAATTTTGATCTATTCGCGTGACGGAACCGAACATGCCGAACACTTAAGACTTGTGTTACAGATTTTGCGTGATAAACAATTGTACGCGAAATTCAGCAAATGTGAGTTTTGGTTAGTGAAGTGAGTTTTCTGGGGCATGTTGTTTCAGCATCAGGTGTTCGGGTTGACCCGAGTAAAATATCAGCTATACTTGATTAGAAACCCCCGCGAAGTGTTTCTCAAGTTCGGAGTTTTCTGGGGCTTTCCGGGTACTATAGATGCTTTGTGAAAGGGTTTTCTATTATTGCAGCTCCGATGACAAAGCTTTTCAGAAAGATGTTAAGTTCGAGTGGTTAAAGAGGTGCCAGAAGAGTTTTGATTAGCTAAAAACCTTGTTAACGAAAGCTCCAGTATTTGTTTAGCCAGAATCGGATAAAGAGTTCGTTATCTTTAGCGATGCATCCTTAAATGGTTTGGGCTATTTTTTGATGCAGGAGGGTAAAGTTGTATCCTACGCCTCGAGACAATTGAAGTCGGATGAAAAGAACTATCCGACACACGATCTTGAGTTTGCCGCCATAGCTTTTGCTTTGAAAATATGGCGTCACTATCTATTTGGTGAAAAATGTCATGTCTATTCTGATCACAAGAGTCTAAAATACTTAATGACTCAGAAGGATCTAAATTTGAGACAACGACGATGGTTGGAACTGTTAAAAGATTACGAACTCATGATTGATTATCACCTGGGGAAAGCTAATGTGGTTGCTGATGCACTAAGCCAAAAATCACTATTTGCTCTACGTGTAATGAATGTGGATATAGTTACGACTGATGACGGTGCAATTATTGCAGAGTTGAAAGTGAGACCGTTATTCGTTCAACAGATTTGCGAAGCTCAAAAGGTTGATAATGATTTATTAGCAAAAAGGAATCATTATGGTTCGAATACTGATTTAGAATTTCAGATTTGCTGAGGGATATCTATGGTTCAGAAACCAAATATGTGTGCCAAAGAATCCTGAGTTGATTCAAATGATTTGTAATGAAGCTTATAATAGTAGACTGTCAATCCACCCGGGTAGTACAAAGATGTATAATGATTTAAACAGCATTACTGGTGGCACGGTATGAAACGAGATATTTCAAACTATGTGTCGAAGTGTTTAATATGTCAACAAGTAAAAACCAAGCATTAGGTACCATCGAGACTACTCCAACCGATTATTATACCTGAGTGGAAATGGGATCGAGTCACGATGGATTTCGTTTCTGGGTTGCCGTTGACATTGAGCAAGAAAGACGCAATCTGGGTTATTGTTAATAGATTGACGAAATCGGCTCATTTTATTCCAGTACGTACGGATTTCTCGCTTGACAAGTTAGCTAAATTGTACATTTCTCAGATTGTACGATTACACGGAGTACGTATTTCTATTGTTTCAGATAAAGATCTGAGGTTTACACGCGGTTTTGGAAGAAACTGCAAGATGCTCTAGGTACTAAATTGCATTTCAGTATTGCTTTTCACCCTTAAACGGATGGTCAAACCGAGCGTATTATTCAAATACTCGAGGATATGTTGAGATGTTGTGTTGTTGAGTTTGAGGGTACGTGGGAATGATACTTGCCTTTGATTGAATTTGCGTACAATAACAGCTTTCAATCGAGTATCAAAATGGCACCTTATGAAGCTTTGTATAGTCGTAAATGTCGTACGCCTTTGTATTGGACAGAGCTAAGTGAAAGCAAGATACACGGGGTTGATTTAACCAAAGAGACGGAACAAAAAGTAAAAGTGATCCGATAAAGTTTGAAAGCCGCGTCAGATCGTCAGAAATCATATGCGGACTTGAAACGTAAAGATATAGAGTTTCAGGTGGGTGACCGAGTACTTTTGTGTAACACCCCAAACCCAGCCCATGCGTTATTACCGGATTTTACATGTCACATGAGAAAAACATGTTAAATCATTTTTATTCGTACTAAAATAGGTATTATCAAGAAAACAAACTTGATTTGAAACATATGATAAAACACTACTAAACTCAAAGATTGATTGATAAATCGATAATTTGAAATAGAGATCTTATAAACCGTGACTTTTGAAAATGTCATTGGTAATTTGAAAGAGAATTCGAGTTAAATTATTTATACGAGTTTGTTATGAAATCCATTTGTTAATAAATTTTGGAAAACCTTTATTTATGTTTTTAGAAAATTCCCATTTAAAATAATTTAAGTAAAATAATAAGTATATTGAACATAAAGCAAATAATAAAATACTCCAGAGGCCTTATTACAACTTTTAAAAAAAAAAACCAAAATAGTAAAGTGAACGGAAATAGAAATCTAAAGTTCATAATAAAACACCATTTCTGAGGTATGGCCTCCACCGAGTCATCCATGGCCCAAGCCCACATCACCGAGCATTACCTACAAGGGGTAAGAGAAAAAGGGGGGTGAGTTACAAGAACTCAGTGCGTAATCCCCTTACCGTTATCCATTGGGCCTGAACTCACATAGCAATATCTTGGGCCTAAGCCCATTACATAACAATGAATAAATGCAATAAATGTATGTGCAATGTATGTAGCCTAACCCCTCCTAAAAATCCATCCGCTGCACACCACCCGTACCAGCCCTCACACCTGTGGGGATCAAGTCAACCCACCCTGTCAAACACACCAATCGCAAGTATTTTGCCATTTATAACATATTTTGATTGTGGCCAAGCCACCAGAATCATAGTGAATCATATAAGCAAACATTTTTGTGGCAGTGCCACCGGAATCACTTCTCTTCAACAATTTCCCATCCTATGCAAAATCATGTAACTGCAACATACATAGTAAATCATGATATTTACAATTATAAACAACAATCATTAATATAGAGATTCATTACAAAAAATTCAGCCCGTTAACACTTTGCAAATTGGCCCATTAGGGCAATCTATCAAATCGGCCCATTAAGGGCACTTTCGTAATTCAGCCCATAAGGGCATTTTAGTAATTTTGACCTGTAACTGCATTTTTGTAATTTCAGCACATAAGGGCATTTTCGTAATTTCGGTAATTTACCCACTAAGGGTAATTCGATAATTTACCTTCTATGGGTATTTCGGTAATTTCGCAATCCAAACTTAACTACTAATTTGGGCATAAAAATTTAAACTGTCCATCTGCGTCATACTGACTAAATTGACTATAACTTGAGTTAGGAATCTCTAAATCTAAATCCGTAAATTTTACTTGAAACTAGACTCATATATCTTCTTACAACAAGTTTTTCAGAATTTTTGGCTTAACCATTTAGTACAGTTTATTCCTTGAAGTTTCCCTTGTTTCACTGTCCAACAGTTCTGACCTCTCTTACTTTAATTCCAAATATCTCACTGTACGATTTTCATATAGTGCTCCCACTTGTTTCTATTGAAAATAGGCTTACTAAGGAATCTATACATATAATTTATAACTCATAATTTACTTTGTACAATTTTATACGATTTTTCAAAGACAGAATAGGGAATCACGAAGTCAATCAAAACCAGTCTCACCAAAATTAAAATATCATAGAATTTAAAATTCCTTTTCCTTCTCCGCTTCTTCCATATAAAAATAGACACAGTAAGATTTAATTTGATATCTTATTCACTTATTAATCCATTTTCTCCAATTTTCTGTGATTTTTCAAAATCACATCACTACTACTAACCAAAACTGTTTCATTGCAAAATATGGTTACCACTACGAACTTACGCACGCCCGAGTGAGCATGAATGCCAGTTTCCAGTCTTCTTTGGTATTTCGACCAAATCACAGAACATTTCATGCAAATTTTTAGAGAAGTGTCAGATTACACACCATTTCAAACATGTATTCAGAAGGTACGGGATTACACACCTTGATTAGGATTCCCTAAAGAACCACTCTTCGTTGCCCCCTAAAAATAAAATCGATCAAAAGTTAGCCTCGATTTCTTAAAGGTTCCAAAAGTCCAAAAGTACTCACTCACAAGAGTCATTTACCACAATCGCGATCCTTCCCTACTAGATTCTAAAATCTGGTCTTGCACCTTGGCTATTGCAACAAGTTCCAATCAACTTATGAAACCAAGGCTAAGAGAAAGATAAGTAGCAGCAAAGGATGGCTTGATTCGGCCTTCATCAAAAGAGAATAAGAGGAGTTTAAAGTAACAACAAGTGGCTAGGTTTGGCTTAGCCAAGGGATGAGAGTTTCGGCTTAGTCAAGTCAAGAGAAGAAAGAACAAACAACATGAAATAAGAAGAAAGAACCTTTACCTTAATAATAGGAATGAACCGAAATGAAGAACACAGTTTGGCACTAGTAGCAAGACAACAAAGAAGGATCGGTAGTTTCGGTTTTCAAGAGAAGATGAGTGAAAATAATTGGTCACAAAGGCTAGATGTTTTCTGCAAGATAAGAAAGAACAAAGAGAATACCCATTATTGTCTTGAAGTTGTGGCAATGAGAGGAGAAATTGGAAGAATGAACACAAAGGATGCCAAAAGGAATTAGGCCTAATAAGCACCAAAACTATCAAAATGTTCCCATCAAAATTCTGCTACCCTCTCCCTTTCCCAAACCATTATGATCTTTACCAAAAGATGAACATAGACCAAATAAAACCTTTCCAAAACATCTCCCACGAAAAATGCCAACATGTTCCCTATTCCTTCCCTTTTCTTTTACTCCTTTCCATCCATTTTTCCTTTCCATATTTCCTTACCCACCTTGCCAAAATTAAAAAGTCCACCTTTCCTTAAATACCACTATGGCTGACACTTAGGGAAAGAACACAAAAAAAAAAGTCAAAATTTTGCACTTGATAGGATTTTAACCTCCTCCCTCAAAGTCCTTCATGTGGCGCCATATCCTTTTTACCAATATGCTCATTTATGCTAGTAAAATGCACACTTATTTCCTTAAGTCTTGATGCTACTTGCCTACTCTCCTTAAATGCTTAAACATAACATTTTTCCTGTAGCCCATCTTGAACCCGAAACTTCCTAGAAACCTCGTAACCTTCCAAATTCACTTGACTAATAAGTCCAATTTGCAATAACGTCATTCATATTCTCGAAAATTTTAAAAATTCCTATGCCCAAGGCCCATTGGGCCTAATTCTACTAGGCCCAATTTTGGGATGTTACATTTTGAAAGTCTCGGTGGAAGAAGATACTTAGATTTGGTCATACAGAAAAGCTGAGTTCGATATTTATTGGGCCGTACGAGGTTATTGAGAGTATCAGGCCAGTTGCATACAGGCTGATGTTGCCATCTGAGTTAGACAAGATCCACAATGTTTTTCATGTATCGATGCTTCGACGATACAGATTCGGTCCTTCTCATGTGATTAGCCCGTCAGAGATTGAGATTCAGCCTGACCTGACTTGTGAGGAAGAACCGATTCGCATTTTGGCTCGTGAAGTGAAAGAGTTACAAAATAAGAAAATCTCGTTGGTTAAAGTTATGTGGCATAAGCACGGGGTTGAGAAAGCAACCTGGGAACTTGAAGATTCAATGAAAGAACGCTACCCACATTTATTCATCGCTAAGAATTTTGGGGACAAAAATCCCTTAAGGGGGAGAGTTGAAACAGCCCGATTCTGACCCTAATCAGAATAATGGTTTCGGGACCACAAATCTGAGTCAATAGCATGTGCAAAAATTTCGTGAACTAATTTGCCCGTTTGTGTGTTTAATTTAAGGAAAAGGGCTAAATCGCATAAGTGGTAAAAGTAGTCTTCTATTTAATTGAGTGCTTTAATTAACTTGTCTTCTTTTATATGTGGACTTAGGTTGTAAATTAACCAAATAGCATGTTAGTGGATGACATTTGGCTTTAATTTTATATTAATATGTTTTTATATACGTAAACTATAAGTTAAAATGTTATATTATAAGATAAGTTAATAATATTAAAATAAAGAAACATGTTATTCATCATCATTTTATTTCTTCATCACCGAAACTAAAGAAGAAAGAAGAACTTAAGCTCTCAAAACATTCGGCCCTTGCATGCTTGATTAAGGTATGTAATTGAGTTCGGTTTTTGATAATTTTTACGTTTTTGAAATCATTGCTTCGAATACTATCCGACCCATGTTAGAATTTCTGATTTTGATGCATGTGTGGTGTTTAGCCATTGATGAAAACTTGTGTTTTGTGATGTTTGATGATTATATATTAAATATATGTTTTAGATTAACATGTTTTATATTGAAAATTTTGATGATTTTGAGTAATTAGGACTAAATTGTGAAACTTGTAAATTGAAGGGTCAAAATGTGAAATAAATGGATTGTATCGACTTGTATGGACATGAGTAACATTCGGCCCTAAAGGAGTGTGTGCAAATTCTGAGTATTTTGTGTTTTGTGCAATAGGGACTAAATTATAAAAATTGTAAATGTCAGGGGTAAAATAGTAATTCACCCATCTATGTGTTTTTGTATTAAATTGAATGAAAATATATTTGAATAAGCTTAATTTGAAATTATTTAGATCAAGAACAAAAAGAATCAGGATTGGAACAGGGAAAAGCAAAGTTGAACGAATAGCCGGGAAACCTAATCTGTCGATTTTTGACGTAAATTTTTAAGCAATTGGGATGAATTGAATTTTAATCTATATTAAGGTGTATATGTCAAATAGAAATAAGCATATTAAATTACTTAAGGTCGAATGTGACATTTGATAAGTTATATGCTAGCCGAATATAAGATTGATCTATATATAAGCCTTGATTTATTTGAGTTGAATGAGTACATATAGATTAAGAGGTAGTTAAATGTGGAATTTGTAATGGGTGATGGATGTATTTGAATATGTAAGTATACATGTTTATTGAGTATGGCCGAATGTGATGGTAATTTATAGGAAGAATAAGTTGTTTTGAACATGTACATATATGTGTATATACGAATGAAAATGAAATCATATGTGTTTATATGAATGAAGAAAAGATCGGTTAATGGGAAAAATGTGTGAGAGCTTAAATACCGAGCACTGTGTGTGCGAAATCGGTTGCCTGACACTAAGTGTGGAAAATAAGTAACGGCACTAAGTGTGCGATACGTTACAAGTAATTGCACTAAGTGTGCGATACATTACAAGTAAATGGCACTACGTGTGCACTTTATCAAAGTAACGGCACTAAGTGTGCGATATGCTACATGGTTTGCACTAAGTGTGTGGATTTACGGATCCTCCGAGGATATTGTAACACCCCAAACCCAAACTAGACATTATGACCGGATCTAGAGTGTCACATAGAGGATTTGCGAAAAGCTAAGCGTATGTTAGAGATATCGTGTCTCTTTAAAACTTCGAGTTTCGATGTTTGTTAGTAAAAACCCAGTTTATTTAATGTCCTTTTTATAAAGTTATTACTATTTTAACAATAAAACTGTTTTCGCTGTGAAAAAAAAAACTTGAGTATTTGCGGAAACGTGATGTTTTGGCAAAAAAAACCCTTTATTAATATTTTAAGAAAATCCCGTATTTATGCAATCAAATATTAATGAAACTTCAAAGAAAATTTAAACAGAGGCCTTATTACAAAATATTAAACCCACATAAGAAAAAAGTAATCTTAGAAATAAAGCAAAAAGGAAATTTAGTAAATTTTGCAAGCGATGTTTCTAATGTATGGCCTCCACCGAGTCTTCCATGGCTCCAAGTCCTTTACTGCTGGGGATTACCTACGAGGTTAAGGAAAAAGGGGTGTGTTATAAGACCTCAGTGTGTAATCCCCTAAATGACATTAACTGGGCCCGAGCCCATAAGTCATCAATTTGGGCCTAAGCTCTATAGACATAGTAGTGCAAATGAAGTAATACAGCCCAACCCAATCCAACCAACACACCCCCGACCAGCCAATCACACCTGTGGGGATCAAGTCAACCCAACCCGCCAATCACACCAATATTGCAGCTAAACACAGAATATTTGTGGCTGAGCCACCGGAGTCATAATTATGTATATATATATATTGTGGCTATGCCACTAGGCTACACTGCTCTTCATTCAATAACCCTCCCCATGCAACATGATGAAATGCAATATACATATCAAGATATAAAAGTGTAATCTAAACACACACACACACGTTACTAGACAACATTGAGAGTAAAACAGACATTCAACCCAGTGAGGGTATTTTAGTAACTTCGCAACTCAAGGGTATTTCAGTAATTTACTCTCTAGGGGTATTTCGGTAATTCAGCCCCCTAAGGCTTTTTGGTAAATCGACCCACTAAGGCCATTTTAGTATCTCGGCCCAAAAAGGGCATTCTAGTAAATTGGCCCAATAAGGGCATTTTGGTAAATCGGCCTAATAAGGGCATTTTGGTAAATCGGCCTAATAAGGGCATTTTGGCAAATCAACCGGTTAACAATGATTTTAGCGAATTTAGTACTGAAGTTACGAAAGCGAGTTATTCAATTCCATGCAGTATTCTGGATTATTAAACACGTGGATAGGAGTGATTCGGTTTTTACCAACATTGCAGCGTATTACGAAACTACATGGTGACGGTGTGAGATTACACACTTGATTACGCAGAGAACTATACACTCCCGATCGCCGTCACCTATGCCAACATATCACACAATTAGATAACAGCAATAGAAAGGGGAGATCTTTAATCCACAACTAACCATCCAATTTACTAACTACCCTCACTAGCGCGAACAACTACGATTTGCTTATCCAAATCAGATGTCGAGTCTCTTCCACAACCCGGCGGAAAATCCTGAATCACTGACACCCTACCCCGTTTGAACTTAAGAGCAGGGGCTACGAGTCCACTCCCCTTAGGCTCCCTTATTGATACCCCCTTAGACTTGCTATCACTTGCCTCCATTAAGAAATCTCGATTAGTAAAGTACCACAGTGAGAAATGGCGGTTGTCTAACAAGGGTTTCGACTCTTACCACGACTTCCCGATTCCGAACAATTAATGAGCAGAGGAGAGGGTAGCTTGATCCTTAATACAATCGGCCGTGATCAGTGAGGAACCCACAAAAATAGATTCGGCTATGGGATTAAATCGATATAAGCATTCCATGTTGAGAGAAGAAAAGAAAGAATTAGTCGAGGACTAGAAGAAAGAGAAATAGCCACTTCGGCTATGTGAAACATAAGAACGACAAGAAAACAAAGAAGAGAAAGAATTACCATTACCTTGTGATTACAGACGATTCGAACAAACAAAATGGATTCGACGGTCACAAGAACTCCCCACTTGCGGCTACTAGCATTCGGCTAATGACAAAAGAATAAGAATCGATTCCAATGAAGGGTAAGAGGAGATTCAATTATGAAAGCTATACCGAAATGAAGATTAAACAAAGAAACACAAGTCGAATTGATAGATGTAGAAGAGGTACGACTAAAAGAAGAGAAATGGTTAGACGAGAATTTGACTATGGTATTTTGGCAATCACAACAATAAGTGAAAGTGTTTGCAAAGAAAAGAGAAAGAATAAAATGAGGAGTTGGGGTTTTGGGAAGGAGAAAGGCAACAAAAGATTCAAAAAATGCTAAGCAAAGAGAAGAATTAATGACCAAAAAGTACCCGAAATCCTTGAGCAACAAATGCCGAAAATGTGACAGAAAACTAAGATTGCACTAGAGAATTTCGGCACAACAGCAAAAAGGTTTCGATTTACTTACTTACCACTACCCAAATGCCGAATTTGCTTCACTAAGCCAACCTCTAGCCGAAATTCACCCCCCACAACTCCCATATTCAGCCAACTCTCACCCACACTCTCAAAATCCCTTGATTCACTCCTCCAAGTACTCCACAATTCACTCTCCATCACCTATTCAAAAATTTTGACCAAGTCCACTCTCTCTCCTGCAGAGTTTGGTCTTCACTCAGCTTCCTCCCCCTCCTGAGCACAAAAAAAAAAAAAAAACCTCTTTGCAGCCTTTGGGATTCGAACACGCTCCCACTTTGCTTCCTTATTGACTCCATCACCACTAGGCCATCTTGCTCCTTGTGTTATCAAAATACAACCAATTATACTTAAATCCTGCTTCAACTAGCTCTCCCCACTTAAGTGCCTAAAACACAAAATTTTACTAGTGCTTAAACTCGACCCCCAGGCCTCCCTAGGGCCCCTAAACACACTTAAACAACATACAGAACCATCATAACATGCAGTTGCACAAATTTTACAGACCCTTAGATTTTAGGATGTTACAGTTCTACCCCCTTAAAGAAATTTCAGCCTCAAAATTTTACCTGGTTAAAAGAGATGAAGGTATCGTTGTTGAATTGCCTCTTTAGGTTCCCAAATGGCTTCTTCCGAACCGTGATTCTACCACAACACCTTAACCAGCGGAACAGACTTCCTCCTCAACACTTTAACATCCCGATCCAAAATCTGCACGGGTTCTTCTTCCAATGATAGGTCAGGTCTGACTTCAATTTCTTCCACCGGCACTATCTAAGATGGATCTGAGTGGTAGCGCCTTAACATAGAAACGTGAAATACGTAATGAATCCAGTTTAACTTAGGGGGTAGCTCCAGCTGGTATGCAACCGGTCCCACATGTTTCACTATCCGATAAGGCCCGATGAACCTAGGACTTAACTTACCCTTCTGTCTAAATCTCAAAATCTTCTTCGAAGGTGAGACTTTCAAGAAGACATAATCCCCCACTGAGAATTCTATCTCCTTACGTTTCAGATCCGTATACGACTTCTGTCAATCAGAAGCTTCTTTTAATCGACCCCAAATCAACTTAACTTTTTCCTCAGTCTCTGAAATCAATTCCGGACCCAACAACCGTCGCTCACCCAATTTTGTTCAACAAGTAGGTGTACGACACCTACGACCATATAACGCCTCGTAGGGTGCCATCTAAATGCTGGATTGGTAGCTGTTGTTGTACGTAAATTTTGCTAACGGCAGATAACTTCCAAACTACCTCTGAAGTCTATTACACAGCCCCTTAACATATCTTCCAAGATCTGGATTACCCTCTCCGACTAACCATCAGTCTGAGGGTGAAACGCTGTGTTGAAGTCCAACCTTGTACCCAAAGCTTCATGTAATGCTTTCCAGAACCGAGATGTAAAACTAGGGTCCCTATCTGATATGATTGACAGTGGTACCCCATGTAACCTTACAATTTTTGCCACATACAGCTTGGCCAACTTCTGTAGTGAGTAGTCAGTACGAACTGATATGAAGTGAGTAGACTTAGTCAACCGGTTAACGATAACCCATACTGAATCTTTCTTAGTAGGCGTCAGGGGTAGCCCACTAACAAAATCCATCGTTATCCTCTCCCACTTCTAAAGTGGAATATTCACCGGTTGCAGCAATCTCGAGGGCAACTGATGTTCCGCCTTCACTTGCTGACACGTCAGACATTTGCCTATAAAGTCGGTAACTTCACGTTTCAATCCTGGCCACCAGTACTGTTCTCGTAGATCTTGGTACATCTTGTTTCCACAGGGATGCATAGCGTATGGGCTACTATGCGCCTCTCACAATCATCTGTCTCAACTCAGAATCTTTCAGCATACAAACTCTTCCATGAAAACATAATACCCCTTCACTGTTCAGCCCAAAATCCACCGTCTCACCACTTTTCACTTGCTGAAGCCGAGAACCCAACGATTCATCCAACAATTGCTTTTCCTTAATCTGATTAACCCAAGACGGTTTCACCTGAAGTTCTACCAACAAACTACCATCCTCATAAAGGCTGAGATGAGCAAACATAGCTCTCAACTCAGACACCACCTTCCAACTTAAGGCATCTACTACCATGTTGGCTTTACCATACTCGATCGAGCAGTCATAGTCCTTCAGCAACTCTATCCAGCTTCGTTGCCTGAGATTTAACTCCTTCTGGGTAAGGAGATACTTCAGGCTCTTATGGTCGGTATAGATGATCGATTTTTCTCCATACAGGCAATGTCTCCATATCTTCAGGGCGAATACCACCGCAGCTAGTTCTAAGTCATGAGTGGGATAGCTCACCTCATGAGGCCTTAGTTGACGAGATGCATAAGTCACTACTTTCCCTTCTTGCATCAGCACACATCCCAAACCTGTGTGTGACGTATCACAATAAACAACAAACTCTTTCCCTGCCTCAGGCTGAATCAACACTGGTGCCTCAGTTAGAATCCTTTTCAGTTTCTCAAAACTTTCCTGCTGCTTATCTGCCCACACAAACGGTACTTCCTTTTGCAGAAACTTAGTTAGGGGTGCAGCAATCAACGAAAACCCCTCGACGAAACGCCTGTAGTACTCAGCCAAACCCAGAAAACTTTGGATTTTTGACATTGACTTCGGTGGCTTCCAATCCAATACAACTTCGATCTTTCGAGGATCAACCCTAATCCCCTCAGCAGACACAACGTGCCCCAAAAAGGCCACTTCCTTCAGCTAAAATTCACACTTGCTGAATTTGGCATACAGCTGCTTCTCTCTTAATATCTGCAGCACAACCCGAAGATGAGAATCATGCTCCTCCTCTGTTCTTGAGTACACCAGAATGTCATCTATGAATACTACCATGAACTGGTCTAGATAGGGTTAGAAGACTCGGTTCATCATATCCATAAATGCGGATGGTGCATTCGTTAATCCGAACGGCATTACTAAAAACTCGTAATGCCCATACCAAGTTCGAACTACAGTCTTATGGATGTCTGTCTCCTTAACCCTTAGCTGATGGTATCCCAACCTTAAATCTATCTTCAAGAAAACCGAAGCTCCCCGCAGCTGATCAAACAGATCGTCGATCCTAGGTAACTAGTATTTGTTCTTAACAGTTAGCTTGTTCAATTGACGATAGTCGGTGCACATGTGCATCGACCCATCCTTCTTTTTCATGAACAATACTGGCGCTCCCCACGGTGATACACTCGGTCTGATAAAACCCTGGTCCAACAACTCTTGAATCTGAGCTTTTAGTTCTACCAGCTCCTTCGGCGCCATCCTATAAAGAGCGATGGACATCGGAGCCGTACCCGGTAACAGCTTAATACCAAATTCAACCTCGCGGTTCGGAGGCAATCCCGAAAACTCTTCAGGAAAAACATCTGGGAACTCCTTCATAGTTCTGACATCCCCAACAAATAGTTCCTTAACATCAGATTTGCTGACAAAGGCTAGAAACGCCTCACACCCTTTACGCACCATCTTTTCGGCCTTTAGTGTAGAGACCACATTGGACAAGTAATTACTCCTCTCACCTATCACCATCACTTCTTCATCCTCTGGAGTTCTTAATACCATCTGCTTAGTAGTGCAATCCAAGTTCGCACGTTGCTTAACTAGCCAGTCCATGCCTAGTATAAGGTAAAACCCGCTGAATGTCAGTTCTATCAAATTCACCGGAAACATTACTCATTGAACTTCTAGAGGCACATTTCTAAACAGCTTGCTCACTACCATCGTTGGTCCTAAGGGACTAATTACCGACATTCCCCTATCCACAAACTCAAATTGCATCCCCAGAGTTCCAGACACAGTACACGCAACTTATGAATGGGTAGACCCAATATCTATCAAATCTGTAAATGGCACATCAAATATGAAAAACGTACCGGTTATGATGTCCGAGCCGCATAAACCAGTCCTGGTTGTCTCGCATCTGTGTTACGCATATTACCAGCACCCCAGCCTGGTGCTCCCCGACCACGTCCTATACCATTTCCACCTCGGCTTGGACCACGACCCCTCGATGGCTGCTGAGCACCTCTCCCTGGCTACACGAATCAGTGACGTACTACCTGTGTCTGAACAGGCTCTCGAGGACAATCCTTAAACCGATGATCCATAGACCCGTATCTGTAACACCCACCAGTTCTTTTCCAACACTCTCCCGAGTGAAATTTCCCACAATCCACACAAGTCTGTAACTGACCGATAGTAACTGGAACACCTACTCGAGCTGGCCCGTCAAACCTAGGCCTCTTATGAAATTGCGGACCTGAGAACCCAAAATCTATTTTGTTCTTGCTCCTTTCCTTATCTCAATTTTGTCGCTCAGAGCGTTTTACCTCCTCAGCAATTTTAGCCTTTTCCACTAATGAAGCAAAATCCCTTTCCCTCTGTGGGGCTATCAGTATCCGCAACCCATCTCACAGCCCATCTTCAAAACGCACACAGCGTTCCTAATCAGTTGAGACTATTCCCCGAGCATACCAGCTCAGACGTAAAAACTCCACCGCGTACTCTGCCACAGATTTACCTCCTTGAATCAAATTCAAAAATTCTTTTCTCCGGGCATCCACATAGCTAGCCCCGACATATTTTCCCTGGAACATTGTCTTAAAGAAATCCCAGGTGATACGACTAGCTTGCGTACCATCCCTCAAAGTGAGCCACCACTGGTACGCCTCATCTCTCAATAACGACACAACCCCTTTCAGTTTTTGTTCAGATGTGCAATCCAAATCATCCATAAATTGTTCCACAGCCTCAAGCCAGTATTCCGCTACATTTGGGGTTACACCAGAAATGCCCCTAAAAACTTCAGCCCCATTCGACCTGAGTCGCTCAGATATATACCCACGAGTTGCCGACCTAGTACTTGCCCCAGCAACCTATTCCAATACTCGCAGCATAACTTGGGACAGAGCATCGTCCTCTCCTGACTGGTCGTGAGACCCTATTTCTGTCACTAGTGATGCAGGTGCATCCATTTCAGGCATGTGCCCAGATGCTTCGAACCTAACCCCAGCACATTGGCCCCTACCATGGCCACGTCTATGCGTCCACATCCTCTAGTGCTCATGATTGCTGAATCGAATTAATCTGATTAACAATTTTATGAATCAGTGTGTAATTCAGTGTTTATTAACAAATGTTTTATCGAAAGTAAATATAAGAGTTGTTTTCATATTCCTAAGGTCTCAATCTCTATAGTCTTAGCTCTTAGAGCTAGAAGTTTCAGTGTACTACTACTATCTCTTACAGTTTTCTTACTACAGTCATATCATTATCATGTCAACAATAATAAAATAAGGAGACTTACGGATTTGGTGTCGGAGACTCGTGGTATCATACATCCAAAAAGATATATTTTTCCTAAACCAAATTTTAAACAGATTTGGAAAAACCTTTGCGAACCCATTCCAAAGCTGAGTTTTGCAACATGACTCTGATACCATTAAATGCAACACCTCAAACCCGGCCTAGATGTTATGACTGGATCTAGAGTGTCACATAGAGGATTTGTGAAAAGCAAAGCGTATGTTCGAGATATCGCGTTTCTTTAAAACTTCGAGTTTCGATGTTTGTTAGTAAAAACCTGGTTTATTTAATGTTCTTTTTATAAAGTTATTACTATTTTAACAATAAAACCGTTTTCGCTGTGAAAAACAAACTTGAGTATTTGCGGAAATGTGATGTTTTGGAAAAAGAACCCTTTTATTAATGTTTTAAGAAAATCCCGTATTTATGCAATGAATTATTAATGAAACTTTAAAAAAAATTTAACCAGAGGCCTTATTACAAAATATTAAACCTACATAAGAAAAAAATAATCTCAGAAATAAAGCAAAAAGGAAATTTACTAAAGTTTGCAAGCGATGTTTCTAATGTATGGCCTCCACCGAGTCATCCACGGCTCCAAGTCCTTTACTGCCAGGGATTACCTGCGAGGTTAAGGAAAAATGGGTGGGTAAGTTATAAGAAATCGGCATGTAATCCCCTAAATGACATTAACTGGGTTCGAGCCCATATGTCATCAATTTGGGCCTAAGCTCTATAGACATAGTAGTGAAATTGAATTAATGCAACCCAAACCAATCCAACCAACACACCCCCGACCAGCCAATCACACCTGTGAGGATCAAGTCAACCCACCCTGCCAATCACACCAATATTGCAGTCAAGCTGCTAAACACAGAATATTTGTGGCTGAGCCACCGGAGTCATAGTTATGTATATATATATGTATATATTGTGGCTATGCCACCAAGCTACACTGCTCTTCATTCAATAACCCTCTCCATGCAACATGATGAAATGCAATATACATATCAAGATATAAAAGTGTAATGTAAACACACAAACGTTACTAGACAACATTGAGAGTAAAACAGACATTTAACCCAGCGAGGGTATTTTAGTAACTTCACAACCTAAGGGTATTTCGGTAATTTACCCTCTTATTTCGATAATTCGGCCCACTAATGCTTTTTGGTAAATCGGCCCAGTAAGGCCATTTTGGTAACTCGGCCCAAAAAGGGCATTTTAGTAAATTGGCCCAGTAAGGGCATTTTGGTAAATCGGCCCAATAAGGGCATTTTGATAAATCAACTGGTTAACAATAATTTTAGCAAATTTAGTACTGAAGTTACGAAAGCGAGTTATTTGATTCCATGCACTATTTCAGATTATTAAACACGCGGATAGCAGTGATTCGATTTTTACCAACATTGCAGCGTATTACGAAACTACGTGGTGACGGTGTGAGATTACACACCTGATTACGCGGAGAACTATACACTCCCGATTGCCGTCACCTATGCCAACATATCACACAATTAACTTACTGCAATAGAAAGAGGAGATCTTTAATCCACAACTAACTATCCGATTTACTAACACTTACCCTCACTAGCGTGAACAACTACAATTTGCTTATCCAAATCACATGTCGACTCCCTTCCACAACCCGGTGGAAAATCCCGAATCGTTGACACCCTACGCCGTTTGAACTTGGGAGCAGGGGCTACGAGTCCACTTCCTTTAGGCTCCCTTATCGATACCCTCTTAGACTAGCTATCACTTGCCTCCATTGAAACACCCCACACCCGGCCCACGAGCCTTGGCCGAATCTGGTATGTTCCTCGATGTAAACCGGTTCAAAATTCTTTTGTTACTTTGAAAATTTGTGTGTTTTGAAAGAAAGATTGTTTGTGGGTTGGGCTTGAGTTGAAAACATGTTTATTTGATATTGAAAACCATTTTTATTTCATGTAGCAAAACATTTAGAGTTTATTTTAAATATAATATACTTAATCTTTAATACGTAAAATTTCGTAACATAATAAATAAACAGAAATAAAAATCGTTCCACTATGGCCTTATTACATCAAATTAAAATCCAAAATAAAATAAAATAAAATTTAAAGTACTTAGAAATAACATGTCCAAATGAAGTAAATTCCTTGATGAGCATGGCCACCACTAAGCTCCCGCTGACTCGCCCATCATTGTTCAAAGACTAAAAATGTTCGCACAACGGGGTGAGTCAACAGACTCAATGTGTACCACAACACCAAGTCTTAGCAAATTCAGACATTTCATAGCATACATATTCATATACCATTAAATTAAAAATGATGCAACCCGAACCCAAACCTAGATAGCCATCCGCTACACATCACCCGTACCAACCTGCACACCGTGGGGACTACTAAGTCAACCCTCCATCCGCTACACACCATCAAAGGCAGTCGCTGCAGTCGATGTGCTCATCGCCCTTATACAATTCGTGGCATAGCCACCAGATAGTGTTTGTGTCATGTGACACCACATTCAGATAATGTGACCGAAGTCACCACATTCAGATAATGTGACCGAAGTCACCACATTCAGATAATGTGACCGAAGTCACCACATTCACTTCTCCTTTTTCATATAACCCGAATGCCCCATAGCATACATATCATGCACATCATGCCTTAATTCACATTCTTATCACTTTTCACATATTATATATAACATGTATTCATAATCCTAGTAGGAGTAGGAAATGTACCTGGGTACTCTGTACCATTGCATGGTACTTTAGCCATATTTTCACATCATATTAACACATTCAATTTAAAACATAGCCATAAACATATTAAAACTTAGGGTAGGGTACACACCTGGTATGCTTAACGAATTCCTTGAAATCCCGAAAAACTGATCTATCGCTTTAGATCTTTTAAGTCCCTACATTCAGCCAACATGTCACTTTTAGCATTAGGCCATTCGGCCAAACTTAATGTTTTATTTAAAGCCTAATCGGCTTATGAAACCAAATCCGAAGGATATTCAGAATCGACTTCTTACCTTTGGTGCCGATTGATGTCTAATCAAATGCCGGAAACTTTGTATCCTTTTTTTTTTGAAATCGGCAATCACTGGATTACTTGAATAGATTAGTTTCGCTTTTGAATAATTAATGAACACATATATTTACCAAACATGGCCTTGGCCGAATGCTATAGACACTTACCTTGTGGATTTTAAATCCGAAACTCACCGAATAACTAGGAACATGCGGCCTATGGTGTACCTTCGGAAAAGAACTTCTCCTTCCTTGTAGTCGACACTTAGTAAATCCCGAAAGATCTCTTCAAAGTTTCGGCAACAAGATATTAATGGGGTTAGTCCTAGATTTCGGTAAATCTTAAAAGAAAAAGGATGAAACCGAATGAGATCTTACCCTTACTTTAGGAATCGGTAATCCTTGCTTGAGCCTTTAACAATATTCGGCTATGTAGGCTAGAAGGATCTTGATTTTGGCTCTTTGATTGGTATAAAGAAATCGGCTAATGATGGTATCTTGAGTTTTCAGCTTTGGCTAACAAAAAAAAAAAAGAAGAAGAACAAACGCTCTAGGAAATTCGGCAGAGAGAAGAGTTGAAAGAAAGAATGAATGGCCCTCTTTTCCTCTAGTAGCCGAAATTACTAACTTAGAATCCCTTACTTGGCCATCACTTCTATTTTGATAGCTTTATCACCTTATTCAAAAATTATTTAATTAAATCCTCATTTATCTCTTATCCTTCCATAAAAGAAATTAATCCATGATTATCACTCCTTTTAGCCGAATTTTAAAATAATAATAAAAACCTTATCTAAAGCTCCTTCCTTGCCGTCCACTCCTCCCTCTCCTTGACGCCACCTAGCAAATTAAAAGCCTTAGAATTTTGCTTTCTTGGCAACTCGAACACTAGTCCTCCCCCCTAGTAAGTGGCGTCATTTCCAGAGCCCTAAGTGGCACCTCCAAGCCACTTTTCGAAGCCCAATTGTGTGTCATATTTCCTTTATAAATTCTCTTAAGACCACCTTGCTTCATGTCCCTCTTTTAAACTTTAAACTTAACATTTCTGAAGCATTTCCTTACATTTCCAAGACATTTCCTTACATTTCCAAGACAAGACATTTCCTTACATTTCCAAGACATTTCCTTACATTTCCAAGGTTCTAAAAATGCACACAACACATCCATATCACAATAGACATGCTATTTCATAAAATTAAGCAAAAATGCACAAGCCCAATTTCAGGATATTACATCCATAAAGAAATTTCGATCAGTAAAGTACCACAGTGAAAAATGGCGGTTGTCTAACAAGGGGTTTCGACTCTTACCACGACTTCTCGATTCCGAATGTTTAATGAGCAGAGAAGAGGGTAGCTTGATCCTTAATGCAATCGACCTTGATCAGTGAGGAACCCACAAAAACATATTCGACTATGGGATTAAACCGATATAAGCATTCCATGTTGAGAGAAGAAAAGAAAGAATTAGTCGAGGACTAGAAGAAAGAGGAATAGCCACTTTGGATATGTGAAACATAAGAACGACAAGAAAAGAAAGAAGAGAAAGAATTACCATTACCTTGTGATTACAGACAATTCGAACAAAAAGAATGGATTCAACGGTCACAAGAACGCCCCACTTGCGGCTACTAGCATTCGGCTAATGACAAAAGAATAAGAATCGATTCCAATGAAAGGTAAGAGGAGATTCGATTATGAAGGCTATACCGAAATGAATATTAAACAAAGAAACACAAGTCAAATTGATAGATGTAGAAGAGGTTCAACTAAAAGAAGAGAAATGGTTAGAAGACAATTTGACTATGGTACTTTGGCAATCACAACAGCAAGTGAAAGTGTTTGCAAAGAAAAGAGAAAGAATCAAATGGGGAGTTGGGGTTTCGACAAGGAGAAAGGCAACAAAAGATTCAAAAAAATGCTAAGCAAAGAGAAGAATTAATGACCAAAAGGTACCCAAAATCCTTGAGCAACAAATGCCGAAAATGTGAAAAAAAAACGAAGATTACACTAGAGAATTTCGACACAACACCAAAAAGGTTTTGATTTACTTACTTACCACTACCCAAATGCCGAATTTTCTTCACTAAGCCAACCTCTAGCCGAAATTCACCCCCCACAACTCCCATATTCAGCCAACTCTCACCCACATTCTCAAAATCCCTTGATTCACTCCTCCAAGTACTCCACAATTCACTCTCCATCACCTATTCAAATATTTTGACCAAGTCCACTCTCTCTCCTGCAGAGTTTGGTCTCCACTTAGCTTCCTCCCCTCCTAAGCACAAAAAAAAAATCCTCTTTGCAGCCTGTGGGATTCGAACACTCTCCCACTTTGCTTCCTTATTGACGCCATCACCATTAGGCCACCTTTCTCCTTGTGTTATCAAAATATAACCAATTATGCTTAAATCCTGCTTCCACTAGCTCTCCCCACTTAAGTGCCCAAAACACAAAATTTTACCAGTGCTTAAACTCGAGCCCCAGGCCTCCCTAGGGCCCTTAAACACCCTTAAACAACACACAAAACCAGCATAACATGCAGTTGCACAAATTTTACAGACCCCTAGATTTTAGGATGTTACAGATATCAAGTAGTGAATTATGATAAATGAGATGAATAAACAGGTAAGTGATTCACGATAGTTGGATAAATTTAGTACTAAAGAGGTAAGTTATTCTTATTTAAGAAACTAAAGAAGTGAGATGAGATTTTAAATTTTTGAGTTGTTTGAGATGGAATAACAATGCATAGGTACTCAGTATTGAGATTACTAAATATGATAGCTAATGAAAGGTGACATGATTCATACTTATGTTTATGAGTTTCGTTGATATCATATTAAATTGTTTTAAATTGTATAATGTTAAATTGTATGTTTTACAATTGCTTATAACTTACTAAGCTATGTTAGCTTACTGTGTGTGATCATTTGACTATTTTATAAATTTTGAAGTCTACGTGCGAGCTCGGGAATCATCATCTAAGTCAATCACACTATCAGCTATCTTTGGTACCCTTTTTATAAGTTGAACTTTTGGAACTATAGCATGTATAGGCTATATTACTCTTTTGAGTTTATTTTGAATATGATGTATAAAGGCCATGCGAAAATGGCTATACTTCTATGCTTGAATATGGTTTAGTCATGCTTGATTATGGTGTAATTAATTGTGCATGTTCGGATATATTATAAACTTATCATGAAAGTTTATTTCATATTATGTTATGCGTGAAATATTAATAATCAAATTATAGTATACTTACTTGTAATATTCGGCCATCGCATCGACTTAGTTTGGAGTTTATATTTTTCATTGGATGTTCATATGTATTCGGACATGAGGTTTGAATGGTTAAATTATTGTTGTGAACATTTAGTGATGGTACGCATATGATTAAATAAATATGGTTATATGATTGGTATAAACAACATTATAGATATATTCCTGAGTTAAGTTCATTCGAAAATAGGATGAGTAAGTTTATATGAGGGATTTAATCTTTTATGTTTTAGGTCATATATGAGCTTGGTTTTGAGTAATTTGATCATGTCATCTATAAGGAATTGACTGATAATGTAGATGGATGATAATGGTAATTAGCAAAGCTTTTGCATATAGGTATATTTGTCTTAAATATTAGTGCATTTGATTGGTATAAATTGAACAAGGGTAGGTGTACATATTTGGCTATTGTATTCAAAATGACCAAATGAATAGTATTTTTACTATTTGATTTAGATTTGTTTTTATATGATACTAATGATATTATTTGTGATAAGTTTGTGAACGCTTTAAATTTTAAAAATGAAAGTACATGTTTGATCGTGATAGCATGGATTAATTTTGTATTAATTAATGTAATAATATTTTTATGAGTGTGTTGACTGGTGGTTTGACGAGTAATGCCTCGTAACCCTAATTCGGCGACGGATACGGGTTAGGGGTGTTACAGTAAATACCACCGTCGCATCATTACAAATTTGTTAATAACTAACAGTAATAACATAAAACCGAACAGGCCACAACACCATGATTAACATTTAATCAATTATTGAAAGGAACAATTATTAGGTTATGCTTAAACGATTTAAACAGTCAAAAACGTAATAAAATTAAAGCATGCATCTCATACAATTCCATCACCCAAGTATTTAAACTCGAGTCCGTATCACAAAAGTTGCTCTGATACCACTGTTGGAATGCCGGTACCCCCATGGCGCAGCAAAAAAATAATAATTTTGGCGATCCAAACCATGGATCCATGTGCGAGGAACGAATCGGGGGTGAAATAATGGTTTTGAAATTACCGAAACTTTAATCTGAGTAGACAGCGATGCCTCGGCAACGAGAATTCTGATCTACTATCGAATCAAGCCGCAACCTTTTATGATTTCGACCTCTACATAATCCATCCAGTTTGACGATGAACAGAATAAATCTCCAAAACTATTTTGGAGGTTTCTTTGCTTGACGGCTGCTAGACCTCATAAGCAAAGTTTCAGTTTTTTTAGGGTTTTTAAAAAAAAAAACCCTCTCTTCTTCTCACCTTTTATAATTGGTATATATATAATGAATCATAATTCATAAAATTTTTATCCGAACATAATAATCATAATTAAAAAAATAAATAAAATAATGTTTTAACTGAAAATTATAATTACATTAATTATAACAATGATTTTGGTTAACTATATTTATTTAAATTTATATACGAACCAAATTCATATATTAATAGAACTATGTTCTCATTATGTGTACAACATCGTTGTACATATAATATGTTCAATATTTGATTGCCCAATTAAATTAATTCTATAATTAATTTAATTCATGTGACAACCAAACACAATACCAACTATGTTTTATTCCGTTCATTTCAACCATAGGGTGTGACCCTGTAGGTTCTTATAATGTTAGCAGTAATACTAGAACGATTCTAATGTTACAAACAATGAGTGGCATCTAGCAATGCATCATTGCTACCTAAGTTACAAGAAGTCATGATTCGACATAACCTTTTGTGATTAACCTTTCATGCATTAATCCTTAAGTCCGTTATCTTTGGAATGTACACAAGTCATGGAATAGTCACACTTGCATAGCCCGTCCCATGTTTCTTGATATCTTGAGTAGACTATGATATACAAATAAGTATGACATTTCATATCAACTTATTTGAGCATGGCCATGCATTTCTAGTCTCACTTAATCAAGTGGCCTAAGATATTACTCTCATTATGTAGGAGGGACTTATCCTATATTGAACAACCATATCCCTTTACATAGATTGTGGTATATCCAACATTAGCCTTTATAGAACAACCAATTACGGTGTAAGTTTGACTGTATCAAAATATACAACTCACGATGTTGGGATAATGATGATCTCAAGTCTGAGGATCATATACATATTAATCACTATGAGTAATATTGTGACAATTACATAATAATCCAAGAAACATACTCATATCGGGTCAGTCCAAAATGTTGTTCTCTAACACACATATTCATGCATTGATTTTGACACTCCATATCAATGACAACTCTTTATCATCAATCAACTACATGTTAGTCTTAATGCATTATTGTTGTCCTAGTCAACAATAATACTTGACTAAGGATCTTTTAAGAATAATCATATTATTCTCAGGACATTATTATAAAACAATTTATTTGTACACACAGAAAAAAAACTGAAATAATAATGACAACGCCTTATATTAATAAACATGGTAAATCAAGTATGTTATTACAATCATCTCATGATTGATCTTTGGGCATACTCTTACATAAAGTTCGATGAGAAAAATTAAAATGAGTAATTTCAAATAAAGGATGGTTCCTTTAATGTAAGGACTAAAAATAATAGGTCATTCGGCTCAAAAGTGAGTTTTAAGGGATAAACTGCAATAGGGTAGGCTCGAAAGGCTCAAATGATCTAAACAAAAGTTTGCCTAAATGATTTTTAAACTGCCATATCTCCTACGATTTTGCCCCAAGAAAGTTATTGAATCAATTCTAAAGGCTTGAACCTTCATGCATATCTAATTTTTATTAAAGGAATAAAATTTCATTGTTCAATTTATACACATTTATTAAGATAAACATCTTTGTAAAAATTAAGCTAACACAAAATTAATTGAAATAATGAAAATTTTGAATATACAAAAGCTAACATAATAGACAAAAAAATTAAAATTTTAAGCAAAGTTTACTTAATCATAACTTGATGGAAAAAAAATTAGTCAAAAATCTTAGAAATTTTTTTCATTTTTAGCGATCCTAGAAAAATAAGAAATTTTAATTTCTAGTCCCCCTACATAGGAAAAACAATGTCCCCATTGTTAAAAATGAAATATAGAAGGAACAAAAATAAAGAAGTGAATGGATAATGTACACTAGGTAGGATCTCAAGAAAAGGAGGTGAGTGAAATTTGATTGCTTAAATACCAAGCCTTTCCTAGACAGATCCAATCCTAGACATTTACATATCCATTACCACACTTCTTATTTTTCAAGAATTTTAACAAATAAAGTGTAGTTTGCTCAATTTTATTAATGATTCCAACTTAATGTTTATTATGCAAGAAATAAAAATAAAAGTAAAAATAACATATAAAGAAATCAATCCTAAAAAAAAAAAATAAAAGTAAAGATCCCCCATTTTATTTATTTGCAGACCCTTCAGTATCCGACCTATCTTTTGCTTCATCATTCTTGTCCTTGCTCGAGTCATCTTATTCCTTTCTCGATAGTGGAGTCCATGGCTCAAATATAAAGTCCTTTCTCATTCAATAGTCGGTTCAGTAGGCTCCGCCAAGTTAGGAATTTTAACTGGTTGTATTGGTTCTGGTTCTGCAAGAGTTTCCCCTTTTTTTAGCTTCATCAGTTAGTTTATGCTACTTCTGAAAGATAACATCTCCTGCTACTCTGAGAAGGTCTCCATCAGTAATTGTTCCTTGATTAGACCTTGCCACCTATGCAACTGGATGGATACAAGCTTTTCAACATAGTATTGTTATCATAGAAGCGAAATAGGCTGTACCATAACGTCTCGCAGCACAGTCTCAAATTTATTTTAGAATGATTTTTCCCATGTTAAGTCTTTGCTGTCATAATTGAGTATAACAAAACCATCCGTTCCACAGAAATTGTGGTACTATATGAGATAGGTATTAGACTAAAACGTATGAAATAAAACCATACCTTCGCTAATGAGGTCAATTTTTCTCCGTGACAATTATGACTCCCACATCTCGACACAGTCCATTTAGATCCAGGAACTGTATGTTCACGTAAAATTTCTTGCATCATATCCGTCTCAACATTTATCAATATAGAAGAATAATAGTCGGCTTCATAATCAGGTTAATAATAAAAGTCGTTAATTGATTTTGAGTTCAGTGGTACCATAACTCCTCGGACAAAAACTTCTGTTACATTAGTTGAGGTCAGGTTTGATAAAATTCTTGAACTAACTCAGGATTCAGGACCGGTCTTTCATCACAAAACATTTCCAATTTAATGCTTCAGCTATTTTTTGAACGTTTGCCATGAAATCAGTGTAATTACTTTCTCTCAAATTAAATCTTTTTTTCAAAAGAATTTGTTTTTTTCTTGAAAATAGATTCATATCTCGCATTTGTTTCTTCAGAATGGAACTTGTTTTGTGATTCTTCAAGTCAAACAGTGGATCATGTTCTTTTCTTAGACATGTTGACAACCTAAAACTTAACATAAGATGACAACAAGTTATAATTTCCCAAAATCTAGTCAGAAATAATCCAACATTAACAATTCAAGTATCAAAGAGATAAGCAAATTAAATCTAATTAAATTTTTTGGAAAAAAAAATTCTTACCACCTTTGTAATCAATAGGCGAAAACACAAAGGAGCAACTTTGGGATGCGGCAAGGTGGTGGTGTTGGGTTGGGGTTGTATGGTGATCTATGGTGACTTGGGTGGTGGGATGGTTGATGCGGCGGTTGGCCTTAGGTGATGGTGTATGTGCGACGTCTGGTGGCTTTGGGGAGTTGAGGGCTGCAACTTTAGGTGAGTTGGAGGTGCAACAATTTTGGGGTTCAAGGTGCGATAGCTAGTATTGGTGGATAAAAGATAGTATGCAGCCTAAGGGGTTCAAGGTGTTGTGCGATGGTTTTTAGGGGTTAAAGGAGAATGGTTGGTGGTCTTAGACGTTAGGAGAATGGTGCAAATTGTGGTGATGGAGAGGTGGTGATATAAGGTGCGACGATGCGGGGAGTTTGCTAAGGTGGTTGATGGCTTTAGTAGGTAGAGGGAGTGTGATGTGGGATAATGGAGGGTTGACATAGGGCCGACGGTGGAAAAAGAAGAGGGATGAAAAACTTCTAAGGTTTACGGTGTTATAATTAAAGGTTTATTTGAAAAAAAAATTTACTACTTAGTACAAATAAAAAAATAATATTATTAATCCTAATTCTATCGAAATTTTAATAATAAATAATATATATAATTACACCTAGAACATGTGTTTATATATATTATTATGATTGTTGGTTGCTAAAAAATATTTTCAAGAACACAACCATTTATTTAAAACAAATAAATAATGTAACTACATGTGAAAATTAAATAACAGAGAATTGGGTTAGAATAAACCCCTTATTCAACAAAATCAATTGTTTATTAAAACACTTAAAAAATAGTTTCTCAAAAAATTATATAAAAAGCAATTCCTAAGAAAGATTGGAGGGGTCACAAGTGGTCCCGCTTAATATCCAACCTCCTAGACAGAATCTCTTTGAATATAATCATCAAGAAAATAGTGTCTAAGTCGATTATTCGAAATCAAAGTGAAAATTTTAGGGATCCAACAAAGTGAGCAATTTTTATTTTGCTCAGCTTTATCACCCCAATAATGTTTAAGGCGTTGACCATTAACTTTAAACTTAACCCCCTTACTGTCATGTAGTTCAACGAACCTGTATAGAAAGGCTTGACAAATGGTGAATGGACTAGACCAACGAGATTTTAACTTATCGGGAAAGAACTTTAATCTAGAATTGGACAACAAGACCTATTGAGTTGCTTCAAACTCGCGGATTCGAATTTGTTTGTCATGTCATCTTTTCAGTCTCTCTTTACATAACTTGGCATTTTCATAGGAAAACATTTGAAGTTCGTCTAATTCACTGAGTTGAATCATTCGTTTCTCTTTAGTAAGCTTGAGATCGATATTAAGCTGCTTAAGAGACCAGGAAGCTCTATGTTCTAACTCCAAAGTCAAGTGGCAGACTTTCCCAAAAACTAACTGATAGGGAGACATCGTTAAAGGCGTTATGTAAGCTGTCTGATAGGCCCGTAAAGCATCATCCAATCTCTTGGCCCAATCTCATCGAGTTGGACGGACTACTTTCTCGAGTATAACTTTTATCTCCTTATATGCTAACTTAGCTTGCTCATTTGTTTGTGGACGGTAAGCTATGGCGATCTTATGTTTCACTCCATGTTTGTCGAGCAACAATTTCTGTAACACCCCCAAACCCGGCCCACAAGCCCTGACCGGATCTGGTATGTCACTACGGAAAAACGGTTGAAAATTTGTTTTGACTTAAAATAAAACTTTAAAATCTGTGATCTTTTGGAAACCATGTCCAATTAAAATCTACTAAATAATATAAGCTTGATATAAAATATCCGAATTAAAACTTTGTTATATGTTTTAAGATATAGTTTGCCGAAAATAAACTGATTTCCAAAATAATAATTTAATCGTCATTTTGCTTTAACACAATATAAAATACCCAAATAATTTAATTGGGCCTTATTACAATATAAACTTATTCAAATACTTAAACATACTAAAAATGATAAATTCTATTAAATAGGAAAACAACACGCATGAAATTTCGCCGGTATGGCCACCTTTGTATCCACTCCAACCCGGTCCATTAATCACGAATCACCTGCGATGTTTAAAAAGTTGGGTGAGTCACACAGACTCAGTGTGTAATTAACCACTGAATTCCACCCACATGCTAACCACATAATAACCCATGCATCAGATATCATATCTCGATTTGATTCATAACACAATCTAGGCTTGGCCCATACTGAATACTTATCAAATAATCGGGTATTTAGCCACATACCCTCCACATACTGGGCTTAGCCCATTTCTTGTTCAAGTCCACAATCACACGTATTCACATACCATATTTATGCAATAATGAAAACCCGACCCAAACCTAAGGTCCATCCTCTACACACCCCCTTATCCAGCCTACCACACACCAGGGGATTATTACATCGTCCTCTCCTTTTAACTCTATAAAGGCATTCGATGCCATCCACGTGCAATTAAGCACAAAATCCACAACGCGACCTCAGTCAGCGCCAATCCACGATGTAGCCGTAGCTAACACCAAAATCACGATGGGACACATAGTCACTCATCAATCCACGATATGGCACATAGCCTATATCAATCACGATGAGGCACACAGCTACTCATCAACCACGTACTCGAAGTACACCCGTACCTTCGTTCATAGCCCACCCATGCACATGCAACATAAAATCTGATCATGATAATGCATGCACATGTTTTATTAAGTAATCATAGGCATATTCACATATACAAATCAATAATCATATTTCAACCACTTTGTTACTAACTCGATCCTCGTCATACCCTTGAAGGGTATCAATATCACACTTATCAACGCACTTGTTAGTAAACACATTACACATACAAATATAAACCCAAAAGATGAGGCTAGCTACACACCTTATAACTGAAGCTCTAGTCCTCGATCCCGACGCTATCGCTAAGCGAGACTACGGCTATCCGCCTATAGTTTTCTCTCCGACATTGGCCCACACCCACGGTGGCCAATCCCGAACATTGAGAGCGGACCTTTTCTTAAGCTTCGGAATAAGGACCTTCCTTTCCCCTCTGGACCGGCATCCATGTCCATTTAATGATATCTTTAATCGAGAACCCACCGTTAACGGATAACATCGTAATCTAAATATACCAAATTTAACCATAAAATATTCTTACCAACGAATCGAATCCCAGAAGCTTCTGATTACCTTTGTCGAAATTCCTAAATGGCCACAGTCAGAATCGGTTATCACTTATTTACCAAATATGGCCTATGGCCGAATACCATGAATCACTTACCTTACTTACCAAAAATCCCGAGTCACCGCTTCGCTATGTAGCTGTTGAAAACCCTATATCCATATGTTAAAATCAACTAAAACATAGTTCCAAAAATAATGGCCCTTGGCCGAATGGTATCAACCTCCTTACCTCGATGCTTTCAAATCCCGAAGAACTCCTTTGGTGCTTCCTTCCTTCGGCTATTCACAAAAGAACACGATATTATGGCTTTATAGAGCATTCGGCCAACCTTAGATCAAGGCCTAGACACTTGATTCCGTCACACAATTAAAAAGAAACAACCCGAATACTTATATACTTACCCACTTGAAGATTCGGCTAAGCCTTATAAAGTAATGGTGGAAAAGTTGGCCACAATAGGAAAAGGTGCATTCAGCTAACACCAATTAAAGGAAGAAATTTGGGAGATTGTCAGAGACTTAGGAGCATTTGGCAATAGAGGTTAAGAAAGAAATAAAAGATGAATTCCCTCCTAATAAAATTCGGCACACACATGGAAAAAGAAAACCCAATTTCGGCACCCCTTTCCTTAAAAGCTTCAAAGCGGAACATGCACACCTCAAGAGTCCAACAATCGGCTAACCATCCAATTCCTATTGAAACTCCTATTTTATTCCTATATCACCTACTCAAAACCAATTAAAATAATGCCACCCTTTCTATCTTATCTAAATAAATAAATAAATAAAAAGATAAAAGCCATCATTCATTCATTATCCCAGCCAAATTTAAAAACAATACTAGCTTAATCCTTATCTATCAAAATAAATAAAATAACAACAATTTATCTTCTATCTACCTATTTGAATTAAAAAAAAAATAAAACAAAACCATATGTATATCTAATATTTGAATTTAAAAAAAAAATAAAACAAAACCATATGTATATCTAACTCTTCCAGCCGAATAAATCAAAGCTTTATCCTCATCCAATTAAGACTCCATGTGTAGTCAATATCTTACCAATCACTTTGCAAAATAAGAATAAAAATAAAACACCCTTGCTGCAGCCTCCATGGTTCGAACACAGGACCTGGTGGAACAAGCAGCCAGGTAGCGCCCCAGGCCATTCGGCCAAGGCGTTGTTTGTGTCAAAAACGCGCCATAATTTCTTTTAAGCCCTACTTCCTTAGTTCCTTCTTTTTAACGCCCCAAAAACAAAAATAAAAACCCTTCACTGCTGCCGCCTGGATTCGAACCTAGGTCCTTAATGGCGTCCTCCCCAAGCTCTTAAGCAGCGCACGGAAGCCACTCTACCACAGCCTTCCTTTTTGCTAAAAAATGCCCACAAAATTCCTTTAAAGCCTACCTAGCCCAACTCCCTTTTTAACGCTAAAAAAAATAAAAAATAAAAGCCCAACTGCTTCCCATGTTATTCGAACCCCTTCCACTTGGCACTCCCTTTGCACTTAGCGCCCAAGCCACTTTGCCAATTCCTTTCTTGTGTCCTAAACTCCACAAAATTATTTTAAGGCCTTCTTGCCCAGTTTCCCCTTTTTACACTTAAATCCAAATTTTTTTTCCAAAGCATTCCCTTATAATTTAAAGTTCCCGAAACCCTTAAAACATGTCCAAACATACTCCAAGCCTACTATCACCCGAATTATGCACGAACGCATAACCCCTAAACCAGGGTGTTACAATTCTACCCTCCTTAAAATAATTTTGTCCTCGAAATTACTTACTACCAGACAATCATAACTTGCTACTCAACGCCTCTGCTGCGCACTCTGATCTTAGCAAATCTATCCTGCCTTCTAGACACAGTCTTAAGGTTCACATTCAAAGTTCCTACACTTCACTAGCCATACAAGAATGAGCTAACCTCACATTAACAAGACCATAAATAGTGTTCCAAACAAAGAACGTACTTGATATCAAGTCCTTGGCTGTCTCGCATCCGATCCTTTAGCACCTTTGCCGGTACCATTTCCTCCGTGGCTCGAACCTCGACCTCTCGTTGCTTGGGAACAATTCTTAACCAAGTGAGCCTTTGACCCACACCGGAAACATTCCTTACTATTTCCCCAACATTCTCCTAAATGAGCTCTCCCACACTTAACACATGAATGATTCCGACCAGCTGGTACAAGTGCACGTACAGGATTTTCGATCCTTGGTCTTTTCTGGACATTACTAAACGATGCTGACGGTCCAAAACTTCTCTTATTCTCGTTCCTATTCTTCTTTCGGTTTTCTCTTATAGTCTTCTTAACCTCTTCAGCGATCCGAGCTTTCTCCACCAGAATGGCAAAGTCTCTTTCCCTCTGCGGAGCGATCAACTCCCGCAACTCATCTCGTAGCCCATCTTCAAATCGAACACACCTTTCATAATCAATAGCCATGATTCCTTTGGCGTACTGACTTAGTCGCACAAATTCAGCTTCATACTCCGCTACCGACTTATTCCCTTGTACTAGATTTAGGAACGCTTTCCTTTGCGAATCCAAATAACTGGCTCCTACGTACTTCCCTTCAAACTTGGCCTTAAAGTAATCCCAATCCAGTCGATCTACCGGTACACCTTGTTTGACAGTGAGCCACCAACGATAAGATTCATCGCGAAGTAACGAAACAACACCCTTCAACTTTTCTTCATTGGTGCAGTCCAAATCGTCTATGATTCTTTCGACTGCTTCCAGCCAATATTCCGCTACGTTCGGAGCTACTCCTGACACTCCTCGAAAGATCTCAGCTCCGTTCGATCTAAGCCTTTCCGACACTAATTTCTGAGTTCCATTTCCCTTACTAACTCCTGCTACTCGTTCTAGCACTCGTAACATGGCCCGCGATACTGTGTCATATTCTATTGTCTGATCTTGTTCCTCCACGTTCACTGCTGGCGGTACTTCACTTTCTGACCCGTGGCCAGACCCTACCGGTTCCGATGCTGCCATTCTACCTCTACCGCGTCCCCTAGAACTCATCTCTATCATCGCGATTTAATCTGATTTGAAAGTTTTATGCATTAGTATTTGTTCCACTGTTTAACCGCGAACAATTTTATGAAAAGAATTTCTAGAAGTGGTTCTTTCGATCACACAAGGTTTCAGTTCAAATTTGCTATTCTAATTCAGAGAATCACATTCACACTCATCAATAGAGCCACCTTCATTTCACAATGAAGCCACATTCCTTCCTCAGTAGAGGCACATTCAGTGGTATCTATCACACATATCATTATTCGGACATTTCTGCCCGTTTCTACCCCAGAGGTATTTCCGTCATTTTCCTACAGGGGTATTTCGGTAATAAATCAAAGTGATTCCGAAAACTTTAATAGGTCAGGATCCTTTTAAAATTCCCAAAACTGAAGAGTATTTTCGAAAATTTCGCAAATTGAAGGTATAACAGGATTTTGAAAACCAGGGGTATTTTGATAATTTTGTCAATCAGGGTACTTTTGTAAATTTCCCAAGTCAGGGTATTATTTTGAAATACAGAAAATTGGATACTTTTGCAAAGTAAGGGGATTTTATTAAAATTGGGGTTAAACCGGAAATTTTGAAAGTCAGGGGCATTTTGGTAATTTCCAACACAGGGGTATTTTCGTAAATTTCCCCAAATCGGAGTATCTTGATTTTGAAAACTAAAGATTTTGGTATTTTTCAAAGTAAAATCATTTTAACAAAAGTTGAGGGTAATACGGTAATTTTACAATCTGAGGGCATTTTTGTAATTTTGCATTGCTAGGGCTTTTTGGTAATTTTGTAAATCGGAGATACTTTAGAAAAATTTTCACAAGAACCTTTTACTACAGTAAAAAGGGTAATTTAAGGGTTTTAAAACTAGGAATTTTACAAAACTGCACAGCTAGTCCCTTTCGGGTTTTAATAATTGGTTTAGCCTATGAACAAGTCCTCTTGGTTAAGGTGAACCGTAGCTACGCACCAGGTAGGATTCGAGTAAAGAGGAGGTGAGTCGCTAAGACTGCTTAAATACCAAGCTCTTACTGAATACCAATCCTCGACATGCGTACAGTGGTTGCCACACCTTAACTCGGCGACTTACTTCACAGGTTTGTTTAATAATCCTTAAGTCTTATACATATGTTTGAGTAGACTAGTCCTAGGGTTCATCAGATCCTAGTTCACTAATCTACGAGCCCAACTAAGCCCATAACAGTTCATAATAACAAATCACTTCAAGAGTCCGAAGTACTTACCTGGTGGACTTCGGGTTTGGAGATACAGGTGCCATGCCAGAATAACCTGAAAAATAATTGATAAAAGCCCATATTTTGAAAAGCCCATTTGAATATGTTTTTGGGCCCAAAACCCTCAAAGCCGAGTTTTGAACCGGGCTCTGATACCAAACTGTAACACCCCCAAACCCGGCCCACAAGCCCTGACCGGATCTGGTATGTCACTACAGAAAAACGGTTGAAAATTTGTTTTGACCTAAAATAAAACTTTAAAATCTGTGATCTTTTGGAAACCATGTCCAATTAAAATCTACTAAATAATATAAGCCTGATATAAAATATCCGAATTAAAACTTTGTTATATGTTTTAAGATATAGTTTTAGAAAATAAATCGATTTCCAAAATAATAATTTAATCGTCATTTTGCTTTAACACAATATAAAATACTCAAATAATTTAATTGGGCCTTATTACAATATAAACTTATTCAAATACTTAAACATACTAAAAATGATAAATTCTATTAAATAGGAAAACAACTTCTGCATGAAATTCTGCTTCGGTATGGCCACCTTTGTATCCACTCCAACCCGGTCCATTAATCACGAATCACCTGCGATGTTTAAAAAGTTGGGTGAGTCACACAGACTCAGTGTGTAATTAACCACTGAATTCCACCCACATGCTAACCACATAATAACCCATGCATCAGATATCATATCTCAGATTCAGTTCATAACACAATCTAGGCTTGGCCCATACTCAGAATACTTATCAAATAATCGGGTATTTAGCCACATACCCTCCACATACTGGGCTTAGCCCATTTCTTGTTCAAGTCCACAATCACACGTATTCACATACCATATTTATGCAATAATGAAAACCCGACCCAAACCTAAGGTCCATCCTCTACACACCCCCTTATCCAGCCTACCACACACCAGGGGATTATTACATCGTCCTCTCCTTTTAACTCCATAAAGGCATTCGATGCCATCCACGTGCAATTAAGCACAAAATCCACAACGCGACCTCAGTCAGCGCCAATCCACGATGTAGCCGTAGCTAACACCAAAATCACGATGGGACACATAGTCACTCATCAATCCACGATATGGCACATAGCCTATATCAATCACGATGAGGCACACAGCTACTCATCAACCATGTACTCGAAGTACACCCGTACCTTCGTTCATAGCCCACCCATGCACATGCAACATAAAATACAGTCATGATAATGCATGCACATGTTTTATTCGTAAGCATAGGCATATTCACATATACAAATCAATAATCATATTTCAACCACTTTGTTACTAACCTGATCCTCGTCATACCCTTGAAGGGTATCAATATCACACTTATCACTGCACTTGTTAGTAAACACATTACACATACAAATATAAACCCCAAAAGATGAGGCTAGCTACACACCTTATAACTGAAGCTCTAGTCCCTCGATCCCGACGCTATCGCTAAGCGAGACTACGACTATCTGCCTATAGTTTTCTCCTGACGCTGGCCCACACCCCGGTGGCCAATCCCGAAACCGTTGAGACGGACCTTTTCTTAAACTTCAGAATAGGGACCTTCCCTTTCCCCTCTTGACTGGCATCCATGTCCATTTAATGATATCTTTAATCAGAACCACGGTTAACGAGATAACATCGTAATCTAAATATACCAAATTTAACCATAAAATATTCTTACCAACTAATCGAATCCGGAAGCTTCGATTACCTTTGTCGAAATTCCTAAATGGCCACGATCGAGAATCGGTTATCACTTATTTACCAAATATGGCCTATGGGCGAATACCATGAATCACTTACCTTACTTACCAAAAATCCGAGTCACCGCTTCGCTATGTAGTCATTGAAAACCCTATATCCATATGTTAAAATCAACTAAAACATAGTTCCAAAAATAATGGCCCTTGGCCGAATGGTATCAACCTCCTTACCTCGATGCTTTCAAATCCGAAGAACTCCTTTGGTGCTTCCTTCCTTGGCTATTCACAAAAGAACACGATATTATGGCTTTATAGAGCATTCGGCCAACCTTAGATCAAGGCCTAGACACTTGATTCCGTCACACAATTAAAAAGAAACAACCCGAATACTTATATACTTACCCACTTGAAGATTCGGCTAAGCCTTATAAAGTAATGGTGGAAAAGTTGGCCACAATAGGAAAAGGTGCATTCGGCTAACACCAATTAAAGGAAGAAATTTGGGAGATTGTCAGAGACTTAGGAGCATTTGGCAATAGAGGTTAAGAAAGAAGTAAAAGATGAAGTCCCTCCTAATAAAATTCGGCACACACATGGAAAAAAAACCCAATTTCGGCACCCCTTTCCTTAAAAGCTTCAAAGCCGAACATGCACACCTCAAGAGTCCAACAATCGGCTAACCATCCAATTCCTATTTAAACTCCTATTTTATTCCTATATCACCTACTCAAAACCAATTAAAATAATGCCACCCTTTCTATCTTATCTAAATAAATAAATAAATAAAAAGATAAAAGCCATCATTCATTCATTATCCCAGCCGAATTTAAAAACAATACTAGCTTAATCCTTATCTATCAAAATAAATAAAATAACAACAATTTATCTTCTATCTACCTATTTGAATTAAAAAAAAAATAAAACAAAACCATATGTATATCTAACTCTTCCAGCCGAATATATCAAAGCTTTATCCTCATCCAATTAAGACTCCATGTGCCGTCCAATATCTTACCAATCTGCTGCAAAATAAGAATAAAAATAAAACACCCTTGCTGCAGCCTCCATGGTTCGAACACAGGACCTGGTGGAACAAGCAGCCAGGTAGCGCCCCAGGCCATTCGGCCAAGGCGTTGTTTGTGTCAAAAACGCGCCATAATTTCTTTTAAGCCCTACTTCCTTAGTTCCTTCCTTTTAACGCCCCAAAAACAAAAATAAAAACCCTTCACTGCTCCCGCCTGGATTCGAACCTAGGTCCTTAATGGCGTCCTCCCAAGCTCTTAAGCGTACTGGAAGCCACTCTACCACGACCTTCTTTTTGCTAAAAATGCCCACAAAATTCCTTTAAAGCCTACCTAGCCCAACTCCCTTTTTAACGCTAAAAAAAAAAAATAATAAAAGCCCAACTGCTTCCCATGTTATTCGAACCCCTTCCCCCTGGACTCCCTTTGCACTTAGCGCCCAAGCCACTTTGCCAATTCCTTTCTTGTGTCCTAAACTCCACAAAATTATTTTAAGGCCTTCTTGCCCAGTTTTTCCCTTTTACACTTAAATCCAAATTTTTTTCCAAAGCATTCCCTTATAATTTAAAGTTCCCGAAACCCTTAAAACATGTCCAAACATACTCCAAGCCTACTATCACCCGAATTATGCACGAACGCATAACCCCTAAACCAGGGTGTTACAATTTCAACCATTATTTATTCACAAAGTGGGACCCTTCATCACTGATAATAGCACTCGGGGTTCCAAACCTTGTGAAAACATGATTTTGTAAGAATCTCATTACCATATTGGCATCATTTTTTAGATATGCTTTGACCTCAATCCATTTAGATACGTAATCCATTTAAATACGTAGTCAATACCCCAAAAGTAATTCTACCTCAACAATATGTTTCCAATCCTCTAGCTTCAATCACAGTTCTTAAAGTAAGCATACACATCTCTGAGCAAAGTTGTCCAAAAGAACTCGGTTTGTAAGGCTTTTTTCGTAGTACATGTGTAACACCCCAAACTCGGCCTAAACGTTACGACCGAATCTGGCATGTCACATAAAAGGTTATTTAAAAACTGTGCGTTTGTTAAAAAGTTCGTATTCTTTTTGAAACTCCGCATTTTTGTGGTTTGTTTATAAATGCCGATTCATTTGATGCCCACTTTACAAAGTTGTTATTAATTTGAATAAAATTGTATTTGTTGTGAAAATCGAGTTTAAGAAATTTTGAATAAAACAGTTTATTATCATTTCAGGAAAATCCCATATTGAACATTAAATAATAAACAGTAACCAAATTGAAAGCTAAAACCAAATAAAATACCAAAGGCCTTATTACATATCAAAATCCCAAAATTAAAAGTAAGTTTAAATATAAGAAACGAGTTTCTGAGAAAAAACATTGCAGAGGCCACCACAAGTCCGCCTCGGCTCCCCAAATCCATGGTCTAATGATTACTCAAACATTTAAAAAGATGGGGTGAGTTTACGAAAACTCAGTGTGTGTTTCCCCTTACGAGTGATAACTGGGCCTAAGCCCACAAAAGCAGATTGGGCCTTAGCCCTCACAATAACATACTTGGTCGAAGCACACATAAATCGAATCGGGCCGTAGCCCTAATATCACAGTATAGCAGATAACACATGCCAAATGATGCAAAACCCATTCTTTAGTCATATTCGGCCATAAGCCCATAACATAGCATATCGAACCATAGCATATTAAATCACATGTACATATAAGAATGACAATGCAATCTCGAACCCACCTAGGTATCCATCCTCTACACACCACCCGTACCTGCTAATCACACCGTGGGGATTACTAAATCGACCCTCCATCCGCTACACACCATCGAAGGCAGTCGCTGCAGTCAACTGCACATCGCCCTTATAATCGTGGCATAGCCACCAGATAATGTGACAGAGTCACCGGATTCATAATATGTGACAAAAGTCACCGGATACATAATATATGACATAAGTCACCGGATAATGTGGTAAAAACCACCGGAACACTTCCCCTTTATCAATATCACCCATATGCCCATGCAACATACATATTATTCAGATATTATGCAATGTGTCATGTATGCAACATAAAACAACAAAATCAAGCTAATCAACCTCTAAGGGCATAATCGTAATTTTACCTACCAAGGGTATTTTCGTAAATTCGCACCTGCAATGGCCTTTCTGAAGGCCTAATGTCGCCACTAGTGACTCAGATACCATTTCCGATCGTACCGGACGTTTGGGCCTAAAACCCAATTTTGGCCCATCCGGGCCCACACGCTCGTGTGGCCCACCTAGCACGAATCTAGCCACGTATATAAGTTCCACCTAGTCTAGTTCAATGGAGCGGTGGAAATGTGCAAGTGTACACAATCGTAACAAGTAATAAAAGTGACAAGTAAATGTCGAGCTATCGTACCCACAGGGACTGTACAAGAATTATTTATGAAATAATTTCAAACACTTTGGTTAGGAAAAATATTTAATTTTTGGAAACTATTTGAAAACTAAAAGAAAAAAAAAAAACAAAGTAACTTAAAATAAAACAAAGTTCAAGTGTGCAATTTTGAAAACTGATTTTAATCAATATGACATGAATGTGTTGGTTTAATCACGTTTCTTACCTTAGAATTATTAAACTTATTGTAACACCCCAAACCCGGTCAATACGCCATGACCGAATCCGGCATGCCACGAAGAAAAACGTTTTGAAGAAAAACGAGTTAACGATTAAATTTTAGTGAAAAACTTTTTGTTGTTCTATGTTTGTAGAAATCAAGTGTATAATAAGTTAAAAATTGAAAATTTACTTTGAAATCACGAAAATAAAACTTTAAAACTTAGTTACAATTCCTTATATTAGAAAATTTTAAAAGAAACCCAAGCGATTATTTTGAAAACTGTATCTAATAGAAATTTGGAAACTTGAGTTTTGGAAAAATAGTATGAGTTATCAAAAATACTTAAGTTGTTAAATACTATCAATTGATTTATGTTACCCGATGGTAACGTTTTAAAAACCATCACTTTTTGTAGTTTAGAAAACTTGGTGCTCAAATTATTATATCAACCATGTAATTTATAACCATATTTAAAACAAATCCAAAGCATATAAATAATCCAAAAACATAATTAAAGAGGCCTTATTACAAATCCATAAAATATGAAAACCAAATTAAAATAAAATACCCAAATGGAAGTTCATATAAAACCAACTTTTATTGCATGGCCTCCTCGAGTTCATCCGGCTCCTCATCCGCGAATTTACGCATCACCTGAAAAGGTAAGGGAGAAGGTGAGTCACCAAGACTCAGTGCATAATCCCTCTCCTGGGTAATTGCCACGTACTTATAACCAAGTAATATATATATATATATATGATACACCCAACCTAGCCATCCGTAACTCCTTTTTCTACCCCGTGTGGTACCAAACCACTGGTGGTGCCAAACCACAGGTGACTAAAGTCACGATATTCAATATTGTGATACCAAATCACTGGTGACCCAAAGTCACAAATAATCAAGTTCTGGGGCCAACCCACTTGTGATGCCAAATCACTGGCGACGATCCCAATACATCAAATGTGGGGCCAACCCACGGTGGTGTGAAACCACTGGGACGAGTCGCTATGAGGTGCCAAACCTCTGGTGTCCCAAAGACACAAATGTGATACCAAATCACTGGTGACCAAAGTCACGAATAATCCAATTGTGAGGCCAACCCACTTGTGATACCAAATCACTGGCGACAATCCCATATCTCAAAAGTGGGGCCAACCCACGGTGGTATTAAACCACAGGGACGAGTCGCTATGAGGTGCCAAACCTCTGGTGTCCCAAAGACACAAATGTGATACCAAATCACTAGAGGTGCCAAACTTCTGGTGTCCGAAGACACGAATATCAATCTCCCCCTCCTCTCATATTGCCCATACCAATGCAATAGATAAACAAATCATGTCAACATACTTTATTATGAATCACATAACAAATATATCATAAATCGTAGATCATGATTTCAATCCACATGTATTAGCAACATATAGAAACGGACTTACCCGAATCCTCTTTCATACCATCATGGTATCATATCAAAATCTCATCGTTTTCCCACTTTGATAATATGATTAGTAAATTAATATTATAAATACATATACATAACCGAGTTATAAAGTGTGTAAGGTACACACCTGACACCAACGAAAGTATTAAGATCCAAAGATCCGATCTACCGTACTAGATCACCTTGTCCTACATTCGGCCAAATCACAGAACTTTAAGCAACACCATTCGGTCAACATCATATCTTAATCCCAAAAGCCTTAGGCTTTCTCAATCAACTTAAAGAATATTGAATACTTACCACTTGACTTACTAACTTCAATTGCTAAAGGAAAGGCTTAAATCAATTGCTTCCGAAGTCCCAAAGAGCCTAAAAGAATAATTGGTTCCTAAAAATGGTTAGAACTTTGCAAACAAATGCCCAAAGATTCGACCTTTGTCCACAAGAAAACGACTTAGAAAGGAGAAAGAAACAAAGGAAAAACGGCCATGAACACTTACCCTCTTCCAAAACCGATTGAAGAGAACCAAAATGAATGCCTACCCTTGATGATATTCGGCCAAAACAATACTAAAACGGAGTGGGAAGTTTCGGCAATATGGTTATGAAAGAAGAAAAATATGTGTATAAAAAGTAAGGAAGTATGTGAGTAGAAAAGAGAATAAAAAAAAATGAGAGAGAGAGGATTCAGTTTTAGCAACAATGGAAGAAAAGAAAAGTGAGTTTGGGGAAGAAAGAGGTTCGGCCAAATGAAAGGAAAAGGAAATGTGGTTGAGCAAATATCAAAAGAAGAAAAAAGAGAGATGGGAGAAAAAGGTTCGGCCAAGCACCTAGTTTGCTGAAAAGAAAAGTGCACAAAATGTAAAAATGAGTTTTTGGTTTCAAAAGGAAAAATGAGTGAAAGAAAATAGTATTTGGTTCAAACAAAATGAGAGCTAAAACCAAAAGTAAAATTGCACAAAATGCTTATGGTGCATTCGGCCAAAGAGGGATTTGTTTGGAGAGGAAGAGAAAAATATGCCAAAAGGTGCACAAATGCTAAAGTTGGCCAACTATCCTCCCCCAAACCTCCTATCAATATTCGGCCACCCCCCTAGCCATACATGCCGTCCACATACATGCACTAAAGGCCTTGGAATAGTTTCCAAAACATCTTCCTTAAGCCAAGCCTTATGTCCCCCCATCCTTCCATAACCTTAAGATTCCTTTCCCAAAGTATAAACTTTCCTAAACCAATATTCATCTTACCAAAAATTTGAAAGTCCAACCTTCCATATGTAAAACTTGACCGTCCATTAATGCTAGGATGTACAAAAATACAATCCTCAAAATGCCTTCCATGCTATTCAAACCATTTCCCTCATGCCACCTTTCATGCATCTTAACCACCATGCCACTAACTCCCTTATGTTAGAAATTTACACTTAAATTAACTTAAGTGTCAAGTTCACCTAATCCCCTTTATTAAATAAACCATACTAAAAATTATTCTAGCTTAGCTAATAATTCCAAATTTTCACACAAATATACTAAGTACACAATAACAATCATATCCGAGCTAACACAAATAACAAGATGGTACTCTAATATTTTTAGGATGTTACAATTCTACCCCCTTAAGAAAATTTTGTCCTCGAAATTACCTGATCAAAAGAGTTGAGGATACTGCTGCCTCATCATATCCTCCGGTTCCCACGTAGCATATTCCACGCCATGATTCTGCCATAAAACCTTCACTAAAGGAACTAACTTCTTGCACAAAACTTTTACGTCTCGATCTAGAATCTGCACAGGTTCCTCTTCCACCTTCAAATTTGGACTCACCTCTATTTCCTCTACTGCCACGACATGCGATGGATCAGAACGATAGCGTCTAAGTATGGAGACATGGAACACATCGTGAATCGACTCGATTCTGCGGCAACTCGGTGATAAGCTCATCGGTCCCACTCGTCTCAACACCTTATATGGCCCAATAAACCTTGGACTTAACTTTCTTTTTTTCCCAAATCTTAACACTTTCTTCCATGGCGAGACCTTCAGAAAAACTTTGTCGCCCATGGAAAACTCTATATCCCTCCGCTTGAGATCGGCATACGACTTTTGCCTATCCGAAGCTTCCTTCAGACGAGCCTGAATCATCTTAACCTTATCCGCAGTCTCTCCAACCAACTTTGGTCCTAACATCTGACGCTCACCAACTCAGTCCAGCATGTAGGTGTGCGACACCTTCTACCATACAACGCCTCATATGGTGCCATCTTAATGCTTGCCTGATAACTATTATTGTATGCAAACTCAGCTAACGGCAAAAACTCTTCCCAGCTGCCTCTGAAGTCCAAAACACAACCTCTTAACATATCCTCTAAAATTTGTATAACCCTTTCCGACTGCCCGTCAGACTGTGGATGAAATGCAGTACTGAAATCCAACCGCGTACCCAAAGCCTGATGTAACGCTCTCCAAAACCTCGATGTAAATCTTGGATCCCTATCCGAGATGATCGACACTGGCACACCGAGCAACCTCACTATCTGCGCTACATACAACTTAGCTAACCTCTGAAGTGAGTAATCCACCCTTACCAGAATGAAATGAGCTGACTTAGTCAGACGATCCACAATCACCCAAACTGAATCCTTCTTTCTAGGCGTAAGAGGTAATCCACTGACAGAGTCCATAGTGATCCTTTCCCACTTCCACTATGGAATCTTCACCATTTGAAGTAACCTGAGACGATGGCGATGTTCACCTTGACTGACTTGCGACACGTCGGACATTTACCCACAAACTCGATTACCTCTTTGCTTGGACTGTGCCACCAAAACTGCTCTCTTAAATCCCGATACATCTTGCTACCTCCAGGATGCATAGCGTATGGGCTGCTATGTGCATCCCGAAGAATCCTTTGTCTCAACTCAACATCCTTCGGTATACAAGCTCTCCCTTTAAAACACAATACTCCATCACTGGACAAACTATAATCCTCTAAACCTCCATTCTGAACCCGCAACCTCTGATCATTCAAACCATCATCCACTAACTGTTTATCCTTGATTTGCTCTAACCAAGTTGGCTTGACTTGCAATTCAGCCATAAGACTCCCATCGTCATATAAGCTAAGACGAGCAAACATCGATCTTAAGTTAGATACAACCTTACGGCTCAACGCGTCTGCCACCACGTTAGCCTTGCCCGGATGATACTCAATCGAACAGTTGTAGTCCTTCAACAACTCAATCCATCTACACCACCTCAAGTTCAAATCCTTCTGAGTCAAAAGATGCTTAAGACTCTTGTGATCCGTGTAAACTATCGACTTCTCTCCGTACAAATAGTGTCTCCATATCTTCAAAGCAAAAACCACAGCAGCTAATTCCAAGTCATGCGTCGGATAATTAACTTCATGTGGTCTCAACTGTCGAGATGCATAAGCCATTACCTTCCCTTCTTGCATCAGCACACATCCCAAACCAATATGTGATGCATCACAGTAAACCGTGAATTCCTTACCTGCCTCGGGTTGAATCAAAATCGAAGCTTTAGTCAGAATCTTCTACAACTTGTCGAAACTTCCTTGCTGTTTCTCGGTCCAAACGAATGGAACTCTTTTCCTCAATAACTTGGTCATAGGTGCGGCGATCAAAGAAAATCCTTCCACAAATCTTCGATAATACTCCGCCAAACCTAGAAAACTCCGAATCTTAGCCACTGACTTAGGCGGCTTCCAATCCAACACTGCCTCAATCTTCCGAGGATCCACTCTAATCCCCTCAGCTGATACTACGTGACCCAAGAAAGTCACCTCCTTAAGCCAGAACTCGCACTTACTAAATTTAGCATACAGCTGCTTTTCCCTCAGAATCTGCAACACTACTCGCAAATGCGCATCATGCTCCTCCTCTGACTTTGAATATACCAAAATATCGTCTATGAATACCACAACAAACTGATCCAAAAACTGCTAGAATACCCAATTCATCATGTCCATGAATGCTGCCGGCGCGTTAGTCAACCCAAACGGCATTACCAGAAATTCGTAGCGCCCATACCGAGTGCGAAATGTCGTCTTATGGATATCAGCCTATTTCACCTTTAGCTGATGATATCCAGACCTTAAATCAATCTTGGAAAACCATTTGCTTTCTTAAGCGGTGATCAAACAAGTCATCTATCCTCGACAAAGGATACTTGTTTTTGATCGTCAGCTTATTCAACTGGAGGTAGTCTATACACATCCGCATCGTACCATCTTTCTTCTTGACAAAAAGTACCGGCGCTCCCCATGGCGAAACACTTGGTCGGATAAAACCTCGATCCAACAACTCCTAAATCTGAGCCTTCAATTCCACTAATTCCTTCAGAGCCATCCTATACGGAGCAATAGAAACTGGCGCAGTTCCGGGTAACAGATCTATACCAAATTCAACTTCACGATCCGGAGGCAGTCCCGGAAGTTCTTCTAGAAATACGTCAGCATATTTCTTTACCGTTCAAACATTCCCTACAGTAAACTCCTTAGCCTCCAATGCACACACATGGACCACAAACGCTTCACAGCCCTTTCTGACCAACTTTACCGCTTTCAATGCAGATACCACGTTGGATAGATAATATCTTCTATTACCTATCATAACCACTTCTTCACCATCAGTTGCCTTCAAAACCATGCACTTAGCAGCGCAATACAAACTTGCTTGGTACTTGACCAACCAATCCATCCCGAGAATCAGATCAAACTCCCCAAATGGCAGTTCTATCAGATCATCTACGAACACTACCCCTTGGAGTTCTAGGGTACATCTCTATACAGCTTATTTACTTCTACAGAGTGACCTAGAGGGCTAAGTACGGTCATCTTCCTAGAAGTAGTCTCAGAATCTAAGCTCATAGTCTTTACTATACTACTAGCAACATACGAATGCGTCGAACCCACATCTATCAAAGCAGTATATGGCACACCAAAGATTAAGAACGTACCGGTTATGACGTTCGGTGTATCGCCCTCCTCTCGACGTCTCGCTGCGTACACCAAACCAGGTTGTCTTGCCTTAGTGTTGCTAGCACCTCTGCCAGATGCTCCTCGGCCTCGACCAGAACCATTACTTCCTCTACCATTACCACGACCTCTCTGCGGTGGCGGTCCTTCCTTCGCCACGGGCCGAGCACACGACCTTGACCCTCAGTTGATTCTGGCTAGCTAGCTTTCATGGACGGTCTCTCACACACGATGATCCAATGAGCCACACTCGAAACATCCTTTCCTCCGGTCCGGCGATTCGCCCCAATGAAATTTTCCCGCGCCGGTTTGCTGTCTTTGGTCCACGATTAGCGATAGAATGGGCCTCCCGAACCGATTCGGCCCACTCGCCTAGCCCTCTTACGAGAATTCTTGGTGACCGGATGATCCATAACCTCTCTTATGCTTATTCCGGTCGTAACTCTGTCTTCTAGATTCCTTAGTCCTTCGGCTATCTTAGCCTTTTCAACTAAAGCAGCAAACTCTCACTCCTGATATGGAGCAATCAGCAATCTCAGCTCGTCCCTTAAACCATCCTCGAACTAAACACATCGCTAGTGCTCCGAAGCCTCGATACCTCCAGCATACCGACTCAATCTTAAAAATTCTGCCTCATATCCTGATACGGACTTATTACCCTGGACCAAACTCAGAAATGCCTTACGCTGCACATCAATGTAATTAGATCCAACATATTTCCGCTGATACGCTGCATTGAAATAATCCCAAGTGAGATCCTCCGCTGCAGTACTATTCCGTACCTTGAGCCACCACTGATATGACTTATCCTGAAGAAGCGACACAATCCCTTTCAGCTTGTCCTCAACATTCAGATCCAAGTCATCCATGATTCGCTCCATCGCCTCTAGCCAATATTCAGCCGCACTAGGAGCTACACCTGAAACACCTCGAAATACCTCCGTTCCATTGGATCGGAGTCTCTCGGGTACAGATTTCCGAGATCCCATGCCTCCACTTAATCCAGCTACTCTCTCTAGAACTTGCAGCACCGCTTGAGACACTGCGTCATCCCCCGTTTGGTCTTGATGCTCAACTCCAACCGTTGGTGGTGGTGGTGGTACCTCATTTTCGGATCCTTGACCAGACCTCACTGGTTCAGACACAGCCATCCTACCACGATCGCGTCCACGAGTAATACGACCTCGACCTCTAGTACTCATGTCTAAAGTCTCGACTTATCTGATTTAGAAGTTTTATGCATTAGTCATTATTCCACTTTCTTTAAAACAAAGTTTTATGAGTAATTATAATAAGAGATTGTTTCGCGAGTACATCCAACCTATAGTTTTGGGTCTCTAGAGTAGTTCCTACTACTATTCAGTCATGCGAACAACATCATATCATATCATCAAAATCAATAGTTTGATGTACTTACCAGGGCGGATTGATGCCGGAGACTCGGGGCCATGCCTTTCCAACCATAAAATTTTCAACAAAAACATTTTAAAACCATACTTTAAAACATTTTGGGCCTCGGACCCACAGTCGAGCTTTTGATCTTAGCTATGATACCAATTTGTAACACCCCAAACCCGGTCAATACGCCATGACCAAGACGGCATGCCATTTAAGAAAGCGTTTTGAAGAAAAACGAGTTAACGATTAAATTTTAGTGAAAAACTTTTTGTTGTTCTATGTTTGTAGAAATCAAGTGTATAATAAGTTAAAAATTGAAAATTTACTTTGAAATCACGAAAATAAAACTTTAAAACTTAGTTACAATTCCTTATATTAGAAAACTTTAAAGAAACCCAAGCGATTATTTTGAAAACCGTATCTAATAGAAATTTGGAAACTTAAGTTTTGGAAAAATAGTATGAGTTATCAAAAATACTTAAGTTGTTAAATACTATCAATTGATTTATGTTACCCGATGGTAACGTTTTAAAAACCATCGCGTTTTGTAGTTTAGAAAACTTGGTGTTCAAATTATTATATCAACCATGTAATTTATAACCATATTTAAAACAAATCCAAAGCATATAAATAATCCAAAAACATAATTAAAGAGGCCTTATTACAAATCCATAAAATATGAAAACCAAATTAAAATAGAATACCCAACTGGAAGTTGATATAAAACCAACTTTTATTGCATGGCCTCCTCGAGTTCATCCGGCTCCTCATCCGCGAATTTACGCATCACCTGAAAAGGTAAGGGAGAAGATGAGTCACCAAGACTCAGTGCATAATCCCTCTCCCGGGTAATTACCACATACTTACACAAATTATAACCAAGCAATATATATATATGATGCACCCAACCTAGCCATCCGTAACTCCTTTTTCTACCCCGTGTGGTACCAAACCACTGGTGGTGCCAAACCACTGGTGACTAAAGTCACGATATTCAATATTGTGATACCAAATCACTGGTGACCCAAAGTCACAAATAATCAAGTTGTGGGGCCAACCCACTTGTGATACCAAATCACTGGCGACGATCCCAATACATCAAATGTAGGGCCAACCCACGGTGGTGTGAAACCACTGGGACGAGTTGCTATGAAGTGCCAAAGCTCTGGTGTCCCAAAGACACAAATGTGATACCAAATCACTGGTGACCAAAGTCATTAATAACCCAATTGTGGGGCCAACCCACTTGTGATACCAAATCACTGGCGACAATCCCATATCTCAAAAGTGGGGCCAACCCACGGTGGTATTAAACCACAGTGACGAGTCGCTATGAGGTGCCAAACCTCTGGTGTCCCAAAGACACAAATGTGATACCAAATCACTGGAGGTGCCAAACCTCTGGTGTCCGAAGACACGAATATCAATCTCCCCCTCCTCTCATATTGCCCATACCAATGCAATAGATAAACAAATCATGTCAACATACTTTATTATGAATCACATAACAAATATCTCATAAATCGTAGATCATGATTTCAATCCACAAGTATTAGCAACATATAGAAACGGACTTACTCGAATCCTCTTTCATACCATCATGGTATCATATCAAAATCTCATTGTTTTCCCACTTTGATAATATGATTAGTAAATTAATATTATAAATACATATACATAACCGAGTTATAAAGTGTGTAAGGTACACACCTGACACCAACGAAAGTATTAAGATCCAAAGATCCGATCTACCATACTAGATCACCTTGTCCTACATTCGACCAAATCACAGAACTTTAAGCAACACTATTCGGTCAACATCATATCTTAATCCCAAAAGCCTTAGGCTTTCTCAATCAACTTAAAGAATATTGAATCCTTACCACTTGACTTACTAACTTCAATTGCTAAAGGAAAGGCTTAAATTAATTGCTTCCGAAGTCCCAAAGAGCCTAAAAGAATAATCGGTTCCTAAAAATGGTTAGAACTTTGCAAACAAATGCCCAAAGATTCGACATTTGTCCACAAGAAAACGACTTAGAAAGGAGAAAGAAACAAAGGAAAAACGGCCATGAACACTTAACCTCTTCCAAAACCGATTGAAGAGAACCAAAATGAATGCCTACCCTTGATGATATTCGGCCAAAACAATACTAAAAGGGAGTGGGAAGTTTCGGCAATATGGTTATGAAAGAGGAAAGATATGTGTATAAAAAGTAAGGTAGTATGTGAGTAGAAAAGAGAATAAAAAAATGAGAGAGAGAGGATTCGGTTTTAGTAGCAATGGAAGAAAAGAAAAGTGAGTTTGGGGAAGAAAGAGGTTCGTCCAAAAGAAAGGAAAAGGAAATGTGGTTGAGCAAATATCAAAAGAAGAAAAGAGAGAGATGGGAGAAAAAGGTTCGGCCAAGCACCTAGTTTGCTGAAAAGAAAAGTGCACAAAATGTAAAAATGAGTTTTTGGTTTCAAAAGGAAAAAATGAGTGAAAGAAAATAGTATTTGGTTCAAACAAAATGAGAGCTAAAACCAAAAGTAAAATTGCACAAAATGCTTATGGTGCATTCGGCCAAAGAGGGATTTGTTTGGAGAGGAAGAGAAAAATATGCCAAAAGGTGCACAAATGCTAAAGTTGGCCAACTATCCTCCCCCAAACCTCCTATCAATATTCGGCCACCCCCTAGCCATACATGCCGTCCACATACATGCACTAAAGGCCTTGGAATAGTTTCCAAAACATCTTCCTTAAGCCAAGCCTTATGTCCCCCCATCCTTCCATAACCTTAAGATTCCTTTCCCAAAGTATAAACTTTCCTAAACCAATATTCAACTTACCAAAAATTTGAAAGTCCAACCTTCCATATGTAAAACTTGACCGTCCATTAATGCTAGGATGTACAAAAATACAATCTTCAAAATGCCTTCCATGCTACTCGAACCATTTCCCTCATGCCACCTTTTATGCATCTTAACCACCATGCCACTAACTCCCTTATGTTAGAAATTTACACTTAAATTAACTTAAGTGTCAAGTTCACCTAATCCCCTTCATTAAATAAACCATACTAAAAATTATTCTAGCTTAGCTAATAATTCTAAATTTTCACACAAATATACTAAGTGCACAATAACAATCATATCCGAGCTAACACAAATAACAAGATGATACACTAATATTTTTAAGATGTTACACTTATGTTTATACTTGTTAAAACATGGCAACCCGGTAATTTTCTAACTTATGAACACATTTACAAATCAAAAATCCATTTATCTCTTGTACATATTTCTATGCCAATTCGAATAGATTAAAAGCATTGCAAAAAGTAAACATGTTATTGCACATACATACTCATTAAATTAAACAATCTCTCGCATATTCCTATGTCGATGCAAACGATTAATTCAACCTAACAAGCATATAAAAGATCATGTGAAGTAACAAAGTATTTTTACTTTGAAACAATTTAATCACAAAAATCCTGCAAGTTATGCAAGGTATACATATCGTCAAATATAATGCTAATTTAATCTTCAGCTACCTTAGAAGAATTAAACATGCACAGATTAAGTATTGTGTCCATTAATTACAATTTCAATGTGCTTAAATAATTAATTCATTAGCTATCTAAACAATTATAATGCCAGATAACTTAGCATAATTCTACTTAATCAAACATTTCACCGAGGCCTTTAACAGCATAAACACAATTTTAATAATCTAAGAGAGCAAAATGAAATCAAACCAACACAAATTAAATTCAAGCTAAATTGATTAAATTAAACATTTCAAAAGCATGAATATTCATAAACATGTTCGTCAAAACAACAACAAATAATTTAAAGAGATAGGAACGAGAAACGAATCCGGTGGCTCTCCGTGACTTGTCTAATTGATTCCTCCTTAGTTCTTCGTTGTCCTCGGCTATCAGGGGGCTTATGAACACTTCAAATGCTGCTTCAAATGGCTGGAAAACACCTCTTTTCCAAGAGGGGAAATCGGCACAAGAACAAGGGGAAAATGGAATGAAAAAGAAGGGAGAAAAAGTGAGAGAATAGAAGAGAGAATGAGAGAATGTTGGAGAATTGAGGAATGATTTGAATGAGCAGCTAGGGCTGTATTTATAGTGTTTAGGGGCTGCTAAAAATAGCAAAATTTCAGCAGCAAAGAGTCCCTCTTGGCCGGCCATCCTATGTGGCAAAGTTGATGGATTCAACTTTGCTAAATTTAGCTTGGATAAATATAAAAAGCCTTGAATTTTGGAGGGGTTTGAATGAGATTTTGAAAGATCTTCAAGGGCTCCTTTGCAAGCTGAATAAATCAGAAAATAAGCTGATTTGGGCCTTCATTGTGGACTGTTTGGGCTGCCCAATTGGTGGCTGGTCCGGTTCGATTGGTTCAGTTCAACCAGTGCGGTTTAACTGGACCCTTTTTCGTAATTAATTAAAAATAATTTATTTAACCTAAATTAAATTGGGAATAAATTAAAATTAATTAAATTATGATTAAATCTTCATAATTGGACCGTCTTGGGCTGGAAATAGAGTCGCCTTGACACTTCAAATCGCTTCTCGGTTTAATTCTTCAAGCAGTGTTTGCCGAGCCGATTTTTGCCCTTTTTGCGATTCTGTCGAAAATAGTCAGATTTAAACCAAATTAACTATAAAATTAATTAAAATTCATCATGTTAATATTTTTAGCACAAATTAATTATTTTATAATATTCAATTATTTTTCGACAAGAATTTACTCGGAACCACATGAAATTGGGTCAAAAAGGGCATGAAAAAGTATATAAATTTTTGTGTTTCCACACCCCCAAAACTTAATTCATTGCTCGTCCCGAGTAATGCACAAACTTGAAAAGAATTTTCTCGGAAACACCTTTGAAAAACTCCTTCAGAACAACTTTCTTCTCAAAATTATGAATTGAATATACTTAAGCTCAAAGATAAGAAATTTGATAGTTATGCAACTTAAGCATTCATATCGTTCAAATTACCTCCAACAATTATCATACTAGCGAAATTAGACCAAATATTTCTTTAATAGAGACATGTTTCTTCACTACCAAGTTGATTTTAATTCCTTTATTTAAAAATTAAACTACAATCACTAAGCTTAATTTAATGTCTTCATATGTTGAACATAGCAATTTCTCTCTACTAATGTAGGTAACATGGGAATCTCGAATCAATAGGTCTTTAATAAGGTTGTAACATGGCTGGGCTTAAGGGTAGGTAAAAGATAGATAAATTTGTGGCTTTAGACCCTAGACTCAGCTTTAATATCGAACCTTCGAAACTTCAATCCTTGATACCCAACTTATACTCTTTCGAACACTTATTTCATTTTGAATACATGTTTGTTTTTGTTTTTTTTCAAGCTCAAACTCGAGCACTTGCTTCATGTACAACAATTTTCCGAGCATTTGATACTTCTTTTCAACTCCCCCAAACTTATTTTCAAATGATCTTTTGAGTAGTACTGAGTCTAGTGTTTGGGATGATTTTAGAAGTAATTAAGAGAAAGTTGATGGCTAAATGTTGCATAGGTCCAAATAAAATTAGGCCATATAGTCTCAAAATTGGGTTTCAAAGGATAATTTCATCAGGGTCAGCTTGAAAGGCTCAAACGGTCCAAACAAAATTTTGCCTAAATCATTTTCAATATTCCCTGCTTCCTAGGATTTCGCCTCAAGAAATTACTAAGTCAATTCTAAAGACTTAAGCTTTCATGCATGCCTAATTTTTTCGTAAGGAACTAAAAATTTTATGGTATGAATTTGTATGCTTTATTAAAAATACATTGACATCTTTATTAAGCTAACATAATAAATTATTGTAATAACATAACTTTATTAATATTAAAGTTTAGCATAATTAGCAAAATTTCAATTTATTGAACAAAAATATATCCTAAGCATAATTAAAAGAACATTTTATTCTGAATAGAACCAATTCAAATTTTCGGTCCCCCCTACTTAAAGTGAACAATGTCCTCATTGTTTAAAGTGAATAAATACTATACACCAGGTAGGATAATTAGAAAAGAGGAGGTGAGTCAAATTGACTGCTTAAGTACCAGGCTCTTTCTAAAATCCAATCCTAGACATGTATATATCTATTGCCACACTTTATCCTTTGAGACTTGTTCAGATTCTATTCATGCTTCCTATCTCTTATTTTATTGTGCAAAAATAAAAATTCCTAATTGACCTAATCCTAAGATACTTAAGAAAGAAATAAAAGTTGAAGTCCTCCCCTTTTTTATTTGTTCACCGATCCTTCCGAATTTGACTCATCCTTTGCTCCATTAGTATTATTCTTGCATGAATCGCCTTGCTCCTTCTTCGATGATGAAAGCCATGGTTCAAATATGTAATCTGGAAACTCAGGCACAAAAATAAATGGGTCATTATAAATCTTCTTAAGGGCACTCCTCATTGAGTCATCTCTTATTTTTGCATATCTCGAAGAGGCTTGTTCTTTGCCATTGCATGTGCAGCATCAAGTCCATCAACTTAAACAGTTCATCACGAAGACCTGGGCTAGGTGGTGGAGCTCTAAACATTGTGGGCTCGATATCAGGTTCAACTTCTGGACCCATCGATTCTACCTCACGAGGGACGTCCGTTGATGGCTCTGGCGGTATTTCTATGGGATCATCTTCTGCTTCTTCGGGATCCTCGCTCTCTTCAATTCGTTGCTGAAGAACAGAATCTTCGGCTACTCGATAGAGGTCCTAATCAGTGATTGTGCCTTGACTATACTCTGTCTGCTTTACATCCGCAAGAAGTTTTGCTTTTAAGCATAAGATTGTGATGGTAAAGGGAAAATAGGCAGGGCCGAATCATCTAACGGCACAATTTCGCATTTCTCCCAGGATGATTTTTCCCACATCAATGGTCTTCCCGGTTAGAATCGAGTATAATAGGACCATTCGCTCTAATGAAATTGTCGTCCCGTGCGAACTAGGCATAAGGCTGAAACGGATGAAATAGAACCATACCTTTGCTAGAGGTGTCAAATACTCCCTTCGACACGTGTGGATTCCTTGCTTTGACACAGTCCACTTGGAACCTGGCACTGTGAGTTCCTCGAGGATTTCTTGTAGATTTTTAGGCTTGATTCTGCGGATTGGAACTTCGGTCAGTTCGTTTGAAGTTAAGTTCACGCAGAATTCATGAACTAATTCCTCATCTACACTTGGTCTCTTTTCACAAAACAATTCCCAATTGAGAGCTTCAGCAACTTGACGAATACGAGCCATAAAATCTCTATAGTTGCTTTCCTTCAATGTGAATCCTTTTTCTAGATGTATTTGTTGATTCTTGAAGATACTTTCGTATCTTATTTTGGCTTCTTCACAGTGAAATTTGCATTTTGTTTTGTCAATTTGAGTGGAGGCACGAGTTCTTTTACGAGTCATGATGGACCTGAACACAAGATGGAAAGAATAAAAATCAGTTGAATAATTTAATTAATTCAACAAATTGAAAATTCAATAATTGAATAGAAATTAAAAATAAAATTTTATAGTAATTACTAATATTTCAATAAATTGAAATATTAAGTAATTAGAGAAATTAAATTTTAAAAATAAAATTTACTAACAATTATCAATATTTCAATAAGTTGAAAAGAATTAAATAATTGAATAAAAATTAAAATTTTAAAAGAAAATTATTATTACCACTCACCTTGTAGATTTGAAGAGCTCTAAAAATAAAAAATAAAAATAAAATACTAATGAGTTTAAAGGAAGAGTTTAAAGGAGGATTGGCTTAGTGTTGGGGAGAAGGAGATGTGTGCATAGGCACACAATGCAGCAGCAGGTGCCGCACAAGAGAGCTGCTGCGGTGTGTGCATGAGCAGCGGCGCAATGGGGCGACAAGCGCACGGCGTGGCAAAGACGTGAGGCACCGGCACAGGCGGGAGGCTGAGTCTTTGGCGTCACAGGTGTCTTTGGAAGCGGCGCGTGTCTTTGGAGCGGTTGCTAGCTGAATGGTGGCTTGGGGGCTTGGGGCTTGCGGCAATTGAGGTGGAAGGGAAGTTGGGTAATGAGTGAATGGGGTGCATCACTGGTGCAATATATAGATGCAAGAGTATAAACTAGACTAGAACTCTTAAGCATTAAAAATAAGAGTTTAATTCTAATCTAACTCATGATAAACAACAATTAATAATTAAATAAATATACTAAATTATCAATTGTCATTTAATTATTAAGATAAATATGAAAACTAAGAATAATCCTAATCCTAAGCTAAATTGATAAAAGTTAATATATAAATTATAATGAATATAATTATATATTAAAGTTTATTAATAATTTATAAATATGAAATTAAATAAAAATGTTTATTTTAGATGCCTTTTAAAAATATTTACACAAATAAGCACCTAGTTTTTATTATTTATGAAAATAGCAACCAAATTTTGAAAATAATTCAATTAAGTCCTTGACTTAATGAAAATTTGAAATTGAGTTGCAATTTAAGACTTGGGTCAAAATTGACCTTTTTATTAGGAAAACTAAAAATTTATTTTGCTATTCAGAGGCTAATTCCTTGGAAAATTATGCAAAAATCAATTCCCAGGAAAGATTGGAGGGGTCACAAGCGGTCCCGCTTAAGTTCCAATCTCCTAGACAAAATTTATTTGAGCATAATAAACCCGGAAATATTCCTTAAATATTTTATTGAAAGCAATAAAAACTAAGGATTAGATAAACTGAACGAGATTTTATCCCGTTTAGGGTTTTCTCTGTAATAATGTTTCAAACGCTGAGCATTGACTTGAAAATTACCTCTCTTACATTGGAGTTCAATAACCCCGTATGGATAGACACGGTGAAATGTAAATGGACCAGACCAACGTGACTTTAACTTACCCAGAAAGAACTTTAGTCTGGAATTAAATAGCAAGACTTGCTGACCTGCTTCAAACTCTCGAGCTCGAATATGCTTGTCATGCCATTTTTTGAGTCTCTCTTTGAGTAATTTGGAATTTTTGTATGAGAACATTCAAAATTCCTCTAGCTCATTGAGTTGGAGCATTCGTTTCTCTTTAGCAAGCTTGAGATCCAAATTGAGTTGTCGAAGAGCCCAGTAAGCTCTATGCTCTAACTCCAGAGGTAGATGACATGCTTTCCCAAAGACCAACCGATAGGGTGACATTCCTAAGGGTGTCTTATATGCAGTTTTGTAGGCCCATAAAGCGTCATCTAGTCTCTTGGACCAATCTCGTCGGTTCGGGCAAACTACCTTCTCAAGTATGCCTTTGATCTCCTTATTTGCTAGTTCAGCTTGCCCATTTGTCTGCGGATGGTAAGCTATGGCAACCTTGTGTTTCACTCCATGCTTATCTAGCAACCATTTTAACCACTTGTTCACAAAGCGGGTCCCTTCATCGCTGATAATAGCTCTTGGGGTTCCGAACCTTGTGAACACATGTTTCTGCAAAAACTTTATCACAACTTTAGCATCGTTCGTCGGATAAGCTTCAGCCTCGGCCCATTTGGATACATAATCTACTGCTACCAATATATACTTGTGACCAAAAGATGGAGGAAAAGGGCCAAGGAAATCAATACCCCATACATCGAACAATTCTACCTCAATGATATTTGTTCGAGGCATCTTATCTCTATTGGATACATTTCTAACCCTCTGACATCGATCACAATTCTTTACGTAAGCATATGCATCCTTGAATAGTGTTGGCCAAAAGAATCCGGCTTGCAATACTTTGGCCGCTGTACGAGTACCTCCAAAGTGTCCTCCACTTGGAGCTGAATGATAGTGGTATAAAATTTTTGGCATTTCGTCCTCTGTCACACATTTTCTAATCATCTGATCTGCGCACTTTTTGAACAAATACGGCTCTTCCCAAAAATAATACTTTACATCGTGAAGAAATTTTTTTCTTTGCTGATATGTTTTATTAATTGGCATCAAACCACAAGCTAAATAGTTAGCGAAATCAGCAAACCAAGGATTATTATGGACATGAGTTACTTTCAGTATTTGTTCATCTGGAAATGTCTCATGGATAGGTAAAAGTGAAGAATTCTCCTCTTGCGGCTCCAATCTGGATAGGTGATCTGCTACCTGGTTCTCTACTCCTCTTCGATCTTGAATTTCCAGATCGAACTCTTAGAGTAGAAGCACCCACCGGATCAATCTCGGCTTAGCATCTTTCTTGGCTAATAAGTACTTGATCGCGGAGTGGTCCATATAAACAATCACTTTGGTACCTACCAGATAAGATCGAAACTTGTCAAAAGAAAAAACAATAGCAAGTAACTCTTTTTCTGTTACCGTATAGTTCAGTTGGGCTCCAGTTAGAGTTCTGCTTGCGTAGTAGATAGGATGAAAAACTTTGTTCCTTCGCGCCCATGACTCAATGGCGAAGTCACTTGCGTCACACATCAATATGAATGGCGAATCGATGCGGTGGGTGTGACGATTATAGGTGCCGTGACTAATCGATTCTTCAGATCATTAAAGGCTTTTAAACAATCCTCGTCAAACTTAAATATTGAGTCCTTCTCCAATAACTTGCATAAGGGCTTAGCCACCTTGGAGAAGTCCTTGATAAACCTTCGATAGAAATCGGCGTGGCCCAAAAAGCTCCTAACACCTTTTATAGATGTTGGAGGTGGGAGTTTTTCAATAACATCTACTTTTGCCTTGTCCACCTCGATCCCATGTCTTGTTATCCGATGGCCTAGAACAATTCCTTCTCGTACCATGAAATGGAATTTTTCCCAATTTAGTACGAGATTCGTCTCTTCGCATTGTCTTAGTACCTTCGCTAGATTGGCTAAGCAATCTTCGTAAGTATCTCCAAATACTTAGAAATCGTCCATGAAAACTTCCAAGTATTTCTCAACCATGTTAGTAAAAATAGACATCATACATCTTTGAAATGTAGCAGTGCATTACATAAACCAAATGGCATGCGTCTAAATGCAAAATGTACCAAATGCGGACGGTGAATGTCGTTTTGTGTTGATCTTAGGTGCTACAATCTGATTATACCACGAGTATCCATCGAGAAAATAGTAGTAATCTCGTCCTGCGAGTCTATCCAAAGATCCGGTCCAAGAGCGGTAAAGGAAAGTGATCTTTCCTAGTCGCCTTGTTCGACTTCCGTAATCGACCACGATTCCCCATCATTCATCTAGAATCGTCCTCGTTGGTATCAACTCATTGTTCTCGTTCTCCACGACTGTGATTCCTCCTTTCTTCGGTACGCACTGGACTGGACTCACCCATGAACTATCTGAGATGGGGTAAATTATACCCGCATCCAACCATTTGATGATTTCCTTCTTCACGACATCTTTCTTGATTGGGTTCAGTCTTCGCTGTCCATCAATCGTTCCTTTCTCGCCCTCTTCTAAGATGATCTTATGCATGCATACAGACGGGCTAATACCACAAATGTCAGCTATGGTCCATCCGATAGCCTTCTTAAATTGTTTCAGAACTATGATAAGCTTCTCTTCTTGTTCAGTAGTTAATTCTGCTGCAACAATCACAGGCAAAGTAGAGGCGTTACCTAAATAAACATATTTTAAGTGTTAAGGTAATACCTTGAATTCTAACTTAGGTGGATCCTCGATTGATGCTTTTGGCTGCATGTAATCTCTGTTCTCTAATTCCAAAGACTCAAAACGAGTTTGCAGATTAAATCTCTTTTGATTAGCTTCGAGCGAAGCTAAGTATTCATCTTCCTCTTCCTCATTTGGGAGATCCGATGTCAAAATTCTTTCCAATGTGTCATCAACATCGTTAAGTTCCTTCTCTACTATAAATTCCTCTAAATCGGTCACTGCAGAACAATCATCCATAGTGTCAGGAAATCGCATTGACTTAAAAACATTAAATGTTACCTGATCGTCCTGAACACGCATAGTCAGCTCGCCTTTCTGCACATCAATAAGAGTCCTTCCAGTTGCTAGGACTGGTCTTCCTAGGATAATTGGCACTTCTTTGTCTGCTTCAAAATCCAGAATTACAAAGTCAGAAGAAAAGATAAACTTATCTACGCGTACCAATACGTCCTCGATTTTTCCTTCTGGATGTGCTAAGGATCGATCTGCTAGTTGAAGTGTAACCGTAGTTGGTCTAACTTCTCCTATCCCCAATTTCCTAAATATTAACATAGGCATCAAGTTAATACTTGCACCTAAGTCACATAATGCTTTACCACAATAGGTTGATCCAATATTGCATGGTATGGTGAAACATCCAGGATCCTTCAATTTTGGGGGTAATTTGTTACGAAGATATGCATGCGCATTCCTTTCGTCGAGCTACCGTCTCAAATTCTCCAAGTCTTCGTTTCTTAGACAGGATATCTTTCATGAACTTCACGTAGTTCGGCATTTGCTCAAGTGCTTCGACCAACGGGATGTTGATGTGAAGTTGCTTGAGAACGTCTAGGAACTTCTTGAATTGAATTTCTTGCTTCGGCTTCTGAAGTCTTTGAGGGTAGGGTGGCGGTGGTTTCAGTACTGGAACTGGTTTCGGTTGATTTGCCTTTGGCAGCATTTCTGCATCTAACGATGTTTTTGGGAGATCAGGATTAACTGGTCCTGTGGTTACTTTGATGGGTCTTGCAGATTTTGGTTCTGGTGAAACTGGTGTGTCAACACTTGGTTGAACTTCTTCTTGAGCATCAGCTTACTCCTTTTCAACTTTGGCAGTGTTGGGCTCTACTATCTTTCCGCTCCTCAATTGCAATGCTTTGCAGTGTTCTTTCCCCAGATTTCTCGGATTTTTCGTGTCACTAGGTAAAGCACCTTGTGGTTGGTTCCGAAGCTCAGTTGCAAGCTGGCCAACTTGATTCTCCAAATTCTTCAACGTAGCTGCTTGGCTCTGGATTAAAGCATCATTTTTCGCTAGATATGCCTTTAGCAAGCTTTCTAGACTATTGGATGCTTCAGCTTGAACTGGTTTCTGGACTTGTTGCGGAAAATTTGGCGGCTGGGTTGGTCTTGGTTGGGTGTAACTGATTTCAGCCCCTTGGTTACTCCAGGAAAAATTCGGGTGGTTTCTCCACGATGGGTTATAGAAGTTGGATTGCAACCCTTGCCTTCCTCGATTTTGGTTCTGATTGCCCATGTAGTACACAGATTCTGGGTTCGATGGACATTCTTCGAACAAATGTCCCTCCCCACAATAAACACAGGCTATATTCTCAAATTGATTAGTTGGCTGTGCTGCAAAACTATTAGACCCATTAGCGGTAAGATTTTTTAAGCATTGAGGATATCGATGATACCTGAGATGCGAGTGAAGTAAGGGCGTCTACTTCATGAATTCCAGCGACTTGTCTTCTCGACGCTGCTCGGTTGGTTGGCCACTGATAATTATTACTGGCAATCCTCTCAATAATTTCATAAACCTCGTTATAAGACTTAGAAAGGAGAGCACCATTAGCAGAGGCATCTACTACCATCCTTGTGTGAGCGTTGAGACCATTATAGAATGTCTCAAGTTGAATGCAATGAGGAATTCCATGTTGAGGGCATTTTCGTAATAGCTCCTTAAATCTTTCCCATGCCTCATACAAGGATTCGTCATCCATTTGATGGAAAGCAGTGATCTCGTTCCTCAGTTTAGCATTCTTGCTTGGCGGAAAATACTTCATGAGGAACCTCTCGGTTAACTCTTGCCATGTAGAAATGGAGTTCGATGGCAATGAATTTAACCAGGCACGAGCTCTGTCCCTTAACTAATATGGGAACAACTTCAATCTTAAGGCATCTTCGGGTACTCCGGCTAACTTGAAAGAATCGCTCACTTCCATGAATAGTCTTAAGTGAAGATGAGGATCTTGATGAGGCATCCCATTGAATTGGCCTTATGTCGAAGCATCTGGAACATGACTGGCTTCAGTTCGAATTGTTGTGCCTCGATTTCGAGTCTCCAAATACCCAGATTTAGATCGTTAAACACTGGCACGGCATACTGTCTTAAGGCTCTATCCCTATCATCAGCAATAAGGATAGGATTCTGAGCAGGATTTGCTCCGTCTCCTTGGTTTATATTCTCAAGATTCATTCCTTCAGTCCTTCTCTGGTTTACTTGTCTTCTTCGTTGGCGAAAGGTTCGTTCTATTTCAGGGTCCATAGGGAATAAGTCAATAATCTGGTCAATACTCATAAACACTTGAAATATTCACAGAAAAATTAATTAAGTTAAAATTTAAACAAGAAAATAAATAAACCAAGATGTAAAAAAGATTCACAAATAATGACTTTGAAAAACAGTCCCCGGCAACGGCGCCAAAAATTTGGAACGGTGGAAATGTACAAGTGTACACAATCGTAACAAGTAATAAAAGTGACAAGTAAATGTCGAGTTATCGTACCACGTGTTTATGCATAAGAATTATTTATGAAATAATTTCAAACACTTTGGTTAGGAAAAATATTTGATTTTTGGAAACTATTTGAAAACTAAAAGAAAAAAAAAACAAAGTAACTTAAAATAAAACAAAGTTCAAGTGTGCGATTTCGAAAACTGATTTTAATCATTATGACATGAATGTGTTGGTTTAATCACGTTTCTTACCTTAGAATTATTAAACTTATGTTTATACTTGTTAAAACATGGCAACCCGGTAATTTGCTAACTTATGAACACATTTACAAATCAAAAATCCATTTATCTCTTGTACATATTTCTATGCCAATTTGACCGATTAAACAGACTACAAAAAGTAAACATGTTATTGCACATACATACTCATTAAATTAAACAATCTCTCGCATATTCCTATGTCGATGCAAACGATTAATTCAACCTAACAAGCATATAAAAGATCATGTGAAGTAACAAAGTATTTTTACTTTGAAACAATTTAATCACAAAAATCCTGCAAGTTATGCAAGGCATACATATCGTCAAATATAATGCTAATTTAATCTTCAGCTACCTTAGAAGAATTAAACATGCACAGATTAAGTATTCTGTCCATTAATTACAATTTCAATGCGCTTAAATAATTAATTCATTAGCTATCTAAACAATTATAATGCTAGATAACTTAGCATAATTCTACTTAATCAAACATTTCACCGAGGCCTTTAACAGCATAAACACAATTTTAATAATCTAAGAGAGCGAAATGAAATCAAACCAACACAAATTAAATTCAAGCTAAATTGATTAAATTAAACATTTCAAAAGCATGAATATTCATAAACATGTTCGTCAAAACAACAACAAATAATTTAAAGAGATAGGAACGAGAAACAAATCCGGTGGCTCTCCGTGACTTGTCTGATTGATTCCTCCTTAGTTCTTCGTTGTCCTCAGCTATCAAGGGGGCTTATGAACACTTCAAATGCTGCTTCAAATGGTTGGAAAACACCTCTTTTCCAAGAGGGGAAATCGGCGCAAGAACAAGGGGAAAATGGAATGAAAAAGAAGGGAGAAAAAGTGAGAGAACAGAAGAGAGAATGAGAGAATGTTGGAGAATTGAGGAATGATTTGAATGAGCAGCTAGGGCTGTATTTATAGTGTTTAGGGGCTGCTAAAAATAGAAAAATTTCAGCAGCAAAGAGTCCTTCTTGGCTGGCCATCCTATGTGGCAAAGTTGATGGATTCAACTTTGCTAAATTTAGCTTGGACAAATCTAAAAAGCCTTGAATTTTGGAGGGGTTTGAATGAGATTTTGAAAGATCTTCAAGGGCTCCTTTGCAAGCTGAATAAATCAGCAAATAAGCTGATTTGGGCCTTCATTGTGGACGGTTTGGGCTGCCCAATTGGTGGCTGGTCCGATTCGATTGGTTCGGTTCAACCAGTGCGGTTTAACTGGACCCTTTTTCATAATTAATTAAAAATAATTTATTTAACCCAAATTAAATTGGGAATAAATTAAAATTAATTAAATTATAATTAAATCTTCATAATTGGACCGTCTTGGGCTGGAAATAGAGTCAGCTTGACACTTCAAATCGCTTCTCGGTTTAATTCTTCAAGCAGTGTCTGCCGAGCCGATTTTTGCCCTTTTTACGATTCTGTCGAAAATAGTTAGATTTAAACCAAATTAACTATAAAATTAATTAAAATTCATCATATTAATATTTTTAGCACAAATTAATTATTTTATAATATTCAATTATTTTTCGACAAGAATTTACTCGGAACCACATGAAATTGGGTCAAAAAGGGAATGAAAAAGTATATAAATTTTTGTGTTTCCATTCAACATATACTAACCAGTCATACAATTTACTCATATGGGCCCACGAGCCCATTGGGCCCATCGAGGCCCAAGTAGCCCCAACCCACACGAATACTACTGATGGCCTCAACTATCGCGTTGAAGCCCCACACGTGCGCTTGCACGCTCGTGTGGCTACTAATGCCGTGTGACCGGCATTTCGGCATTTTGCCGCTCTACAGCTAGAGTAGAGAAGTACACACACACCTGATAGGAGTCTAGTGCTAATCTGCGCTCCGACCACTCCTGTGCCCAAACGCCCACCAAGGTATGTTAACTCTCCTCCTGGCATGCTCTTTATATAGCTAGCTCTTCACCTTCATTCTTTGTGTCTTTCCGATGTGGGATCCCTTCATCAGTAAAGTTTAAATTCAACTGAAACTCTTGCCGTCCAACCCGCAAAATAAATACTCCTTTGCTTCTCACGAGATTCAAACCCAGGGTCCCTCGCAACATAATCCATGCCACTAACCACTTGGCCACAAGCTCTTCTTGTGTCTTAAACCATGCGCAACTAAATATAAACTATGGCCCAAATTCTAGGATCCAAGTAAAAAGAAACAAAAATGCAAAAGCCAAGACTTGAACCTTAGACCTCCTTCCTTCCTTGTCGCGTCACTCCCTTGCCTCTTATGTGGCGTCACTTTGCCACTACACCACACACTCCACACGTGTCATTTTTCTCCATATTTTATTCTTAAGGCCTACCTGCCAACTTCCAGGGTTTTTTTCACCTAAAACCAAAATTTCCCCAAAACCAATATTTGATCCTGGAACTTCATAGAAGCCCTCTAACCTTCCAAAATCACTTATCTAATAAGTCTAACTTGCATTAATGCCGTTCTCAAAAATTTTAAACTCTACTACGCCTAAGGCCCATTGGGCTCAATTCTGCTAGGCCCAATTTCAAGATGTTACAACATGACCCTCCAAAGTGTCCTGTAACATCCCTCACCCGGTCCGATCGTTGAAACCGAGTAATAGGATGCTACTAATAAATACCACTCAATTACAAACAATTTACAATTCAAAAATCACAAATAAATATTAAATAATCACATATAAACACATATAATATATTATTCAATCTATTTTGGGTAAATATTGAGTATACTAAAGTTTAAAAATAGTTCAGGAATGAACAGGGATCGATTTGAATAAAAAATAAAAAGTTAGGAAAAAACTAAAAACAGGGGACACAAGGCTGTGTCTCGAGGCCGTCTGGATGAGTCACATGGCCGTGTGAGAAAACCATGTAACAACCTAATACTGTGTGAAATTAGGGTCACACAACTGTGTTGCCGGGCCGTATGAAAAAGCTCAGCCCATGTGGCTCAAGAAATGACCGTGTGGCTAAACCATGTACAATTCGAATATTGGGTCACACAACTATGTTGCTAGGTCGTGTAACTCCCTGTAACCGTGTGAAGAAACCTGTACTAAAATTAAATAGGCTATATGGGCTGACCGTGAGAGACACGACCGTATGGTATACTGTGTCCTGAGCCGTGTGTACTTAAAAAGTGTCTTTTAAACCAAGCTATTCAGCCATGAAATATTTATGCCATGAGCTATCACTTAAGCCATATTTCAACCTATTTAAAAGTATTCAATTCAAGTCAAAAACATCATTTATAACAATCATCCTAGGTGCCTAACCAATACGCCACAATTGGCACCTCAATCAATAGTTCAAACCTAATTAAACGATCCTACTCATCATACTATTATGCCTTCAATGGCATCTCAAATAAACCAAGCCAAACATGTAGCACCACAAAACCCAGCCTAGAAGTTTGGACCGAATCTTGGAGGTTACATTGATCATCAAAGTGATCGTAGGAAAAATTAAAAATTTACCACTGGAAAACATTACAATATCTAAGTTGTGTAAAAACGCTCAGTTATGAAATCCCGATATTACAGACAGGAATTCCAGATAGCAGCACAACAGTGAAACGTACTTATAGCGATATACAAAACCAGAAGGTATACACAAAGCCAACATTTAAGCAAAGCACTTATCATCTCACACAGTGTTACAATCGTTATTACACGAAAGAACAATCACAAATGATAAGTCAAATAGACAAAATGCAGACAAACAACTTTACACCCAATCACTTAATCAGATGCTTATGAATGCTGTCAAGTAGTGAAAACCCACCTATCCAGCCAAAACACTTTTCTGTCCCCCGATCACACCCCAATAGAGCTGTTAAGCTCATCCAACCAAACACACCACATAGGACCTCGAAATGCCCATCCAACCCTACAAACCACATATGTGGACTAAGCCACTCAGATAATAGTACACAGCAAAGGTGACGTATATTCAGTATAGTGCATTGCGGTAAACTGTTCTACATATACGTTGTAGTTAAACTGCCATATCATATCAGAATTAGTCTTCTTTCTCTTCACAACCAAACCCACAGTCATGATGCAAGTGCAACAATGCTCACCAAACATGAATAGTATCATAGAGATAGAAGGTCGCAAACAGTTAGACAAATATAGAATTCCGTGCGATTACAAAAATACACACTCTTCAGAATCAGACACACAGAATCAGCGTGCAGAATCAGAATTCTTTTACACACACAAACTCAATGTCAAAATTTTTCACAGTTATCATACACGGTTTCATTTTGTAGAGCACATTACAAACACAAACTATCAAATCAAAATTTAGCGTCACGTTTACAGTTAATCACACGACCCTAAGTCGTATCAGAGTCCTTAATACTTAGGCCCGAACAACCGTTGAACAGTACAAGATACAGAACGGATAGGTTATGCTACAGAACAAAAGTTTTCAAAACAGCGCCACACAGCCGTGTGATCTGGCAGTGTGGAAGTGCCTAGGCCGTGTCGGGGTCAACACGCCCATGTGGAGAGGTACACATCCGTGTGAAAGGCGACACACGACCATGTGGCTAAGGTACATGCCCGTGTGTCCTAGGGACATGGCTATGTGATCCGGTCATGTAACTCTCTGACCGATTCTGCTAAAATAAGGTATAGGGTAGACATGACCATGTGAAGGTCTCACACGCCCGTGTGCCCACTAGACACAGTTGTGTGTCCCAAAACACACGCTCGTGTGGGATCCCTAATCACCAAATTAGCCACACGACTGTGTGGTACAAATCACCCAAACCCTAATTCCTAAACGCACACGCCTGTGTGCCCAAGGGACACGGCCGTGTAGGAATCGACCAAAATCTCTAAATTGGCCACACAGCCGTGTGGCCAGGCGGTGTCATACCAAAATTTTCCCAGAAACCCTAGTTCCCAAAAGCACACGACCGTATGGACGACCCGTGTGGGGGCACACGCCCGTGTGGCCACCCTTGTGGTCACGAAACCACTCTAAAATTGGCTGAAAGTCGTGATTTTTGATCACTAATACGACCTCCAAATAAAGGTTTCTGGAAACACACCTGAATAGGTCAATTTCCATGCAGTAAGAACTGATACAAACCTCAATTTTTCAACTAATAAATCATACAAAAGGTTGTCAAATTCTAAAGCAATTTGGTACCAGATTTCACAGTTTAGAACACACATTATGTCAAATTTCACAGAATCACTCAGTATTTTATTAACAAAAAGAAGAGTTCATAACCCACACCTTAATCTGCGATAAAATGCCCCAACAATCAGTGAACCACAAAGCCTTCACTTGTTGCGCAATTATATCTCCCTTAAGAACTCAAAACCAAATCAAAATGACAAAATCGCAATGACGAAAAAGAAAGAATTTCGTGAGAAAAGAGGGAGAGAGGAGAAAAGAAGAACGTATAGAGAAACATTAGGAAACCCAAAAAAATGTAAATAACAAAATAAATTAAATAAACAAAAAGCAAAAAATAAAAATAAAAATAAAATCTAACCTTTTAAAACCAGAACAAAGCTAAATCAAAATAATTTCCTCAAGGCACACCTTAGGACTTGAACCCAAGACCCCCAGGCTAAACTAACACACAACCAACTCCAGACCAGTAGGCCCATTCTAACACTAGAATGCAAAAATATACACAACAGTTCGATCTAGCCACTGCCTCCACAACTCTCAAAACTTCCAACCTAAAAACCGATGTAACACCCCTAACCCATATTCGTCGCCAAAATAGGGTTTCAGAGCATTATCGGACTTATCAATTAAACAATCATACAATTCTCATATCCAAACAAACATAATTCAAATACAATCATATAGTCCCTAATACGAGCCTTCGAGGCCAAAAAATAAGTATTAGAAGTGGTTTGGGACTAAACCGAGAACTTAGGAAAAATTTGGGAAAACATAGAAAATTTTCAAAGTACTGAAGGCACACGCCCGTGTGGCCAGGCCGTGTGGACATTTGAAATGGGATCACAATGCCGTGCCCCAGTCCGTGTGCTACCCCATGTAACTCACTGACTTGGGTCACACGGCCAACCATACGCCCGTGTGACTAGCCCGTGTTTCCTTCAAATTGGCCTCACACGCCCGTGTGCCAGGTCGTGTGCTAGGCCATGTGAAAAATGGAGGGTATACTGACTTATGCCACACGGCTAAGTCACACGCCCGTGTGCTGGGCCGTGTGGAGCTACTAAATTGGTTTCTAAATAAGTACCAGGGGACACATGACCATGTCACCTAGCCGTGTGTCACACACGGCTGAGACACATGCCCATGTCTCAACCCATGTGGACAAGAACAGGCTATTTTCCAAGCCATATTTCTCACCCAAAGTGTTGTCAATCTAGGTTCAACAGTGCACAAACAACCAATGCATAAATAAGCACTTATAACCAACCAATTTCAAACCAAAATCATATGCTACCAATACCAACAACTAAAATGCTCATAAGCATCCCAAATAGCCATTCAAATTCATACCAATTCCACATCCAAAAATCACCTAAATGATATAACTCTCCTATTAGACTTTGTGCCTAAATCAACATACATACCACATTCTCAAATTCAACCATTTGCTACCTTCAATATCAAATCTCAACAAGACATTCACATAAAAATTATGAACCACATATTAAATGGCCATTTACACATATTTACATAACCAAGTTTACCAAAATAAGGCAAATCACATGGCTAAGCACATAACCTAAAACATATATCATTCACAAGCCAAATCAATTGGTTATCAACATTACAAACATATATGCCATATTAGCCATAATACCTATACATGCCATATAACCAAGTACACAAGTTCAAAAGTACCAAAATGACGGTTGGATAGTGTGATGGGATCTCCGACAACTCTCAATCTGAGCAAGCTTCAAAATCACTATAAAACATAGAAAAGTAAACAGAGTAAGCTATAAAGCTTAGTAAGCTCATATGCCTAATAAGTATAACTTATCATTCATTCACAATTTAAGTAATCTAAACATAATATACTACAACTCAACTTAATCACAAAGCTAACATATAATCATCCACATAGTAAATCATGAAACTCACAAATTTCATTGATTCAATGCTTATATGGTTTACGTACATACATGCACTGATACGTATCAATCTCTTACCCTTTCATATCATCAATATACCTATTGAACCATTTGGAATAATATCAGATACTTGGGAATCTCGCACCCTAAGTGCCAATACATGGTCGAAACCATCTCAATCTCATATCTCATATGTCAATGCTCATCTCGAGCTATCATTGGGTCTGCTCACACAAGATGACAGTCAAGACGTAGCTACATGGTGCTGCTCATACAAGCTAATGAGTAACCGCAACACATGCCTGAAAACTCATCCACTAGTAGAACGTATGGACCAGCACCCAAAACACAATAACCCCTAATGACATGTCATTTGTATCCTATCCATTCCTAAGGTTCAACTGGATTTAATACTTCGCCAAATCTTCGTCAAATATCTCCATGAAGTCGTATTCATCAGTAATGCAATAATAAGGCATTTAATACACAATTACATTAATGCTTATTAACATACGAACTTACCTTGAATTTATACGAAGAGAATCGAGCTATCAATCAACTATTTTGTTTTTCCCCCGATCGAATTCCGAACGTTGCTTTTCTAGATCTATATATAATCAAATTTAACTTATTCAAAATACATTCTATTCAATTTAGTCTAAAAATCATGTTTTGGCAGTTTTATACTTTTACCCCTTATATTTTAACATGTTTACAATTTAGTCCCTAGCTCATAAAAATGCAAATTCATGCAATTGAGTGTAACACCCTGAATAATTTATTTCTACTTCTGTAAATATCTGACACAATTGTGTATCTGCTTCAATGGTTAAGTGTTCTGGGTGTGTGTATGAGGTATTAGGTTCAAGTCCTATGTTTATAAATTTTGGTTATTTTTGGAATTAAACCTTACCTTTTTTTAGTAGGCTTATATTAAATTGCCAGTAAATTCATATCAGAATGAGCCTGCTAGTTCGAGTGGTAAGAAAGACTATGTGTTGGAGGTCCTGTGTTCGAAACCCGGCGTGAGCATGGGTATTATTTTTGCTCAGTTGACTATTAGTGTTTCGGTTGTTTTGGAAGTCTAAGGCAGTAGGTTAGTGGGAGAAAATCAAGGGATTTGTGTCATATCTGGATATCATCTTTTTCAACTTTTTGTTTTTCCCTCACTTCCAAGAAAATCCCCAAAAGTTCTGACGTTGAATTTTTTTTCCATCTTCTGACATTTCTTTCTTCTTTTCGATAAACCTCTTTCATTCTTTTGGACCGATTTGTGAATCCCGCTTTTTTCATTATTTTTACGGTTCCTGGTTCGCTCTTCGGTGGGTAAGTACAATTTTCATCCATTTAAACTTATGGTTCCTTCCTTTTCCGATCAGTAAATCGTTGGCTTATATACTTCTTTCGGAACTCTTCCAGAAAGAAGTCCCACGTCACCCGCTCTTTCGGGACCACTAACGTTAGCGTCTTCCACCAATGGTATGCCGAATCTCTCAGCAAGGATACGACACACTTCAAGCTCTCTTCTGGTGTACATGAGAGTTCATCGAACACTCTTATCGAGTTCTCTAACCAGAACTCTGCCATTTCAGGGTTATCATCTACCTTGGCTCTAAACTCATCAGCCCCGTGCTTCCTAATCTTATACACCGGGGGTTTTGATATCCTCACAATATCAATACCTTGAGGAGCCACTGGATTTGGCTGAGGTATAGAAGGAGGTGGCCGAGGTTGAGCATTAGGGTTCACTCGAACATAGTCCGAGTACCAATTACTCATCATCTGGAGAAAGGCTTCTCATGCCTCTTCCCCTTGACCCCTAACCTCAGGTCCACTTTGTACAGGCACGGTTCCTTGCGCAGGAGCTGACGCATTACTAGCTGCTTCATCAGCAGTAGATTGATTGGGATCCATATACTATACAAAACAAGATTTAAAATCATCAGAAACCACCACACTATCATAGTACACTTATGGCATGTATAGCTAGACTCTTACACCCACTACAGTAGTCCTAGAACTGACTAAACCATAGCTCTGATACCATTAAATGTAACACCCCTTACCTGAGTTCTACCTTAGAACCGAGCCTAAGGCGTTATACAAAATAGACTATGGCATAGACTATGGCATTATACAAAATAGACTATCCATCTAAAGGCCAACACATCTTAGCCATTTACAACAAATTTCACTAACTTGTATAGCCTCTATACATGCCATATACAAAACATTGAGTCTCATGTACCAGAGTGTGCTTATAATGTGGGCAATCTTCCAATTGATCCTCGTATCTCGATTCAACACTTTTACTCTATAAGACAAGGGAAAAGAAAGGGAGTAAGCTTTGAGCTTAGTAAGTTTACACATAAACAATTAAGTATCATAGTATAAGCTAAACAACAATTAGCATCATACCAACACATAATGTACAACAATGCTTACTCTTTCTATCCCTTACCCTATTTCCAACACATCATGAGTCACATACTCATAACCATTGAAATGCACCCTTGCATTCAATATCACCATTTACACAATATACAACACAACATCATTTCTCGATAATTCATCCACACAGCTAATTAACTCAATAATATAACCACACAGCTAATCCATGCAGCTAATCCACACAACTAATTTTTCGGTGGTTTCACACTTAGCCCACCACAATCAATTAATAAGGTAGTATCGCACTTAGCCTACCACAAAGGTATTCATAGTGGTTTCGCACATAGCCCACTAGACGATATACCTAACGATAGCATCGCACATAGCCAGCTTATCGTCAATATGCATTAATATGGTATCGCACTTAGCCCACCATTTAGCATTCTCACTGCACATTCACATATCTGCTTACTTAACCATACATCCATTCACAAATTCTACCACATTCATCCCACATAGGTTCTCAATCATTTTCAATTGTGCTACACACTAGCTAGCATTAAGAAGTTGTAAGTATGAATGCATTGTTTAAGCATAGACTTACCTCGATACTCAAAAGTATAGAAATATGTAATCTAGCCCACCACCTTGCTCTTGCCTCGGTTTAGATCCGTGCTTCATCTTTCATGATTTATAATGAATAAATCAGCTTATTCAATACACACATTGACTAAATTGACACTTATCTCATACTTTGGCAAAAATTACCCTCTTGCCCCTAATCTTTCTCATAATTACATGTTTGCCCCAAGGCTCGTAAAGTGATTTTTATTCAACTTTCTAGCCCTTTATGCTTAGCCGAATCACTTACTCAACTAAAGCATTCACCTATTCTCACTAAATCACACATGTATGGCCAAACTTAAAACTTTCACAAACTAGTCCCTACATGCATTTTCATGGAAAATCACTTAACAAAAGATGTTTCTACTACATCAAGCTTTCACAATCTTCCATAAAACATCAACATACATGCATGTCATACATGGCCACATTTTTGAACATTCAATATAGCTCATCAAATAGCTAAAAATAGCTTATTCATGCTACTAGGACTTCAAAAATATGAAGAATATCAAAAACGGGGCTTGGATGCACTTACTAGCAAGCTTGAAAATTTTGAAGAACCCTAACAATGGCTCTTGAAAATTTCGGCAGCCTTGGAGAAGAAGATGAATGAATTTTGTCATCTTCTCTCCCATTTTAATCATTTAATTGCCTAATGACCAAAATGCCCTTTTTGATAAACTTCCTATATTAACTCATCCATGCCCAATTTTGTCCAAAAATTAAAATTTGGGTAAATTTCTATTTAAGGACCTCTAATACATATTATAAAGCCATTTCACACAAATAGCTTCTAGAATCTCACATTTTGTAACTTTTGCAATTTAGTCCTTTTGGACAATTCAACCAAAATTTCACAAAATTGCTTCATGAAACTTTCACACTAGCATGCATACATGGCATAAATCTCAAAAACTCATACATAGACCTCAGATTTGATGTCTCGCACCACTATTCTGACTAGGCCCTAAACTGGGATGTTATAGTTCGACTGGGGATGACGCATTGTCCCAAGCCATGTTGAGGATTTTGGAGAGAGTTGTTGGACCCCATTCGGGAGCTGGGGCCCAAAGCTCGGTAACTAAACTACTTCGTTCTAATGGTGCTGAATTGTTTAGGGGTGTCACTAGAATCGCCCCTAATGTGGCCGAGTATTGGTTGGAAGCCATCTAGAGGATCATGAATGATCTAGACTATACTCCCGAATAGAAAATGAAGGGTGCAGTCTCTTTGCTTAGCGATGAGGCTTATCAGTGTTGGTTAACTGTCGAGGAGGGTACTCAGCCTGACCGTCTGAACTGGGATTTCTTTAAGACTACCTTCTAAGGGAAGTGTATGGGGCCGAGCTATATAGATGCTCTTAGGGGTAAGTTCATAAATCTCACTTAAGGTGACAGATATGTGGCCGAATATGAGGCCAAGTTTCGAAGGTTGAGCCGTTACGCTCGAGGCATGGTGGCGTCTGAGTATGAGAGGTGCGTCCGGTTTGAGGACGGTTTGAGAGACAGTCTAAGGGTACTGATTGCTCTACAGAGGGAGCGAGAGTTCGTGGTCTTGGTTGAGAAGGAGAAGACTGCCGAAGATGTTAGGAGCATGGAGCATCAGAATAGAGGCCGAGAGAGGGGTAAGAATAAGAGGGATTCAGAGCCTTCTAGTTCTATTTAGAGGCCTAAGAAAAGGGTTAGACCTATTGGGCTGGTTAGAGTGGGCTCCTGTTGCTCATACTGGGATTCAGCCGTGTAAAGGCTTTGGTAAACGCCATCCGAGCGAATGTTGGAGGCAAATAGGGGCTTGTCTAAGGTGTGGGTCTCTAGAGCACCATATTAGGGAGTGTCCACAGTGGGCAGATCAGATGCTAGCTTCAGCACCGAGTTCTGTGCAACCCCAAAGGCCAGCTCAGCAGCCACCTAGGGGCTGTGGATTGGCTAGGGGTGGTAATGGTATGGGTCATGGGCAGAGAGCACTGGGCAGAGGTGCAAGTCAGACTAAGATGAGGCAGCCTGTGTTGGTTTATGTTGCTCGATGCTGAAAGGACAGAGATGCTCTAGATGTTATTACCAGTACGTTCTTAATTTTTGATGTACCTTATACTGCCTTGATTGATATAGGTTCAACATATTCCTATGTAGCTAGTTCTGTTTCTGAAAACCGGGAGATATCTTTTGAGAGCACCTCTAGTGAGGTTACTGTATTGAGTCCGTTGGGGCAATCCATTTGGGTTAGTAAACTCTATAGGATTGTTCTGTTAGTGGTGCAATGGGCTATTTTTCTAGCAAATCTGATGAAGCTTCCGTTTGGAGAGATCGATTTAATTTTGGGTATAGATTGGTTCGTTGAGCACCAAGTCAGTTTGGATTACGCATCTAAGAGGGTCGTTCTAAGGACCAATGATGATATAAAGGTGGTTGTGATCAGTGAGCTCGAGATTATTTATCCAATGTGATCTCTGCTCTTGTGGTTGAGAAATTGGTTCGGAAAGGGTGTGAGACATATTTGGCTTATGTCAGTGTTTCTACTTCTAGGGAATCTTCTGTTAGGGATATTAGAATAGTGAGGGATTTTTTTGATGTCTTTTCCAAGGAGTTATCGGGTTTACCTCCTAATTGAGAAGTTGAGTTTGGAATTGAGCTTCTACTGGGTATAGCTCCGGTGTCCATCGCTCCCTACCGAATGTCACTGAAGGAGCTTACAGAGCTCAAGACTCAACTTCAGAAGCTTTTGGATCGTGGTTTCATTCATCCTAGTGTGTCTCAATGGGAAACACTGGTTCTATTTGTGGAGAAAAAGGATGGCACCATGCGGATGCGCATTGACTATCGGTAACTGTATAAACTGAAGGTGAAGAATTATTATCCACTCCGAGGATCGATGATTAGTGTAATCAGTTCCAAGGGGATTCTGTGTTTTCTAAGATTGAACTCCATTTTGGGTATCATCAGTTGAGGGTTAAGGAGGTGGATGTTCATAAGACTGCATTTAGGACACATTATGGACACTACGAGTTCCTAGTTATGCCTTTTGGTCTGACGAATGCTCCTGTTGCATTCATGGATTTGATGAACCGAATCTTTCAGCCATATCTGGATCAGTTCATTATAGTTTTCATCGACGATATTTTGGTTTACTCTAAGACCGAGGATGATCATGATGAGCATCTTAGAGTAGTGCTTTAGATTCTCCGTGAAAAGCAACTCTACGCTAAGTTGAACAAGTGTGAGTTCTGGTTGCGCGAGGTAACTTTTCTAGGGCATGTGGTTTTTGCTGAGGGGATTCGAGTGGATCCTAGAAAGTTTGAGGTTGTTCTTGATTGGAAATAGCCTAAGAACGTGTTTGAAATCTGTAATTTTTTGGGTCTTGCGGGTTATTATCGGCAGTTTGTCGAGGGGTTCTCCTTGATTGCATCTCCTTTGTCTAAGCTTCTATGCAAGGGAGTTCCTTTTGTTTGGACCGATGCACAACATCGAGCTTTGAGAAGCTCAAGTCTGTTCTGACTCAGGCTCTTCTTCTGATACAGCCTGAATTTAGGAAGGAGCTTGTGGTGTACAGTGATGCGTCGCTAGAACGACGGAAATGTGCAAGTGTACACATTCCCAACAAGTAATAAAATGACAAGTAAATGTCGAGTTGTCGTACCCACAGGGACTGTGAAAAGAATTATTTATGAATACTATTTTAAACACTTTGGTGAAGAAAAATATTTTGTTTAAAGAGGGTGATTAAAAACTAATAATTTAAACTAAGTAAACTAAATAAATAAATCTCAAATGCATGATTGCCAAATACAATTTTAATCAAGATGACATAATTGTGTTAGATTAATTACATTTCTTAACTTAGAATTATTAAAATCATGTTTATATTATTATGAATAAATTCATGCCAACTCAGTAATTTGTTAACTTATGAACATACTCACCTACCAAAATCCATTCATCTCTTAGCTATATCCTTATGTCAATTCAACCGATTAAACAAACCTTAATAGGCAAATATGTTATTGCACATACATACCTATTAAATCGAAATAATCTCTTGTACCAATCCCTATGTGAATTCAAATGATTAATTAAATCTAACAAGCACATAAAAGACTACGTGAGGTAACAAAGTATCCCTACCTTGAAACAGTTTAATCACAATAATCTTGCAAGTTATGCAAGGGAAATGTATCGTCAGATACCATTGCTAATTTAACCCTCAGCTACCTTAGATGATTAAACATGCACTAATTAAGTACTATGTCCATTAATTAGAATTTTAATCCATTTAAATAATTAACTCATTAGCTACCTCACAATTGTAATGCAAGAATAACTTAGTCATGATTTTACTTAATCAAGCATCTTACCGAGGCTTATAACAACATAAACACAATTTTAACAATTTTAGCAAACAAAATGAAATCAACCTAACACAAATTAAATTCAAGCTAAATTGATTAAATTCACCATTCCAACAACATAAATATTCATAGATATGTTCATCATAATAGCAACAAAAATTAAAGACATAGGGAACAAGAATCAAATCCGATGTTTTTCCGTGGCTTGACTAGTTTGCTCCGTTCTTCTTGCTCCATTGTACTTGTCAACAAAGGCTGATATGAACACTTAATTGCTGCTCCAAATGGCTAAGGAATGCCCCTTTTCCAAGAGGAGAAATCGGCAAGAGAGGAAGGGAATTTGGAATGGAAAAGAAGAGAGAAAGTGGAGAGAAGAGAGAAAAGATGTGAATGCTTGAGATGTATTTTAGATGACCTGCCTAAGGGGTTTTTTATAGCTGAAGAGGGCTGCTAAAAATAGCTAAAATTATCAGCCAAAGAGCCCTCCCTTGGTCGGCCACACATGTGGCAAGGTGGATAGTTTCAACTTTGCTATAAAGCCACCAATTGTGGAGGGTTTGTTTGCAACTTGAACAAGTCTTCAAGACCTCTTTTCAAGCTAAATAATTAGACAATAAGCTGATTTGTGTCAGCATATGGGCAGTTTTGGGCTATCAACTTCTTGGTTGGTTCGTTCACTCGGTTCAGCTCAACTGGACCACTTTTTCATAATTAATTAATAATAATTTATGTAATTCAAATTAAATTGGATATAAATTAGAATTAATTATATCATAAATTAATACACATAATTGGACTGACTTAGGCTGAAAATTAATTCGCCTTGATTCTTCAAATTGCTTCTCGGTTTTGAACTTCTAGCAGTGTCTGCTGAGTCGTTTTTTGCCCTTTGTGCAAATCTGTCGAAAAATGGTCAAAATTAATAAAAATTAATTATAAAATTAATTAAAATTCAACATGTTCATAATTTAAGTGTAATTTAATTATTCTATAAAAATTAATTATTTTTCGATAAGAATTTTATCAAAATTGCATGAATTTAAGTCAAAAAGGGCATGAAAAAGTGTGTATATTTTTGTGTTTCCACACCCCCAAACTTAATTCATTGCTCATCCTGTGTAATGTACAAATTTGAAAAGAATTTCTCAGAAACACCTTTGAAAAACTCCTTCAGAATAGCATTCTTCCCAGAATTATGAATTTAATATACTTATGCTCAAAAACAAGAAATTTGATAGTTATGCTACTTAAGTATACATATCGTTCAAATTAATCTCAACAACTGTTATGATAGCAAAATTAGACTAAATGCTTCCTTAACAAAGACATGTTAGCCCTTACCAATTTGATTTTATTTCCTCATTCAAGATTAAGCTGCAATCATTATGTTTAACTTATGCCTTCATATGTTGAGCATAGTAATTTCTCTCCACTAATGTAGGTAGCATAGAAAACTTGAATCAATAGGTATTTAAAAAGGTTGTAACATGGCTAGGCTAGGGGTAGGTAAAAGATAGATAAATTTAGGCTTAAAACCTTAGACTCAACTTTAATCAGACCTTTGGAATAAATTCCCTCAATACGCCAACTTACTTTGCTTTCACATGCTCTTTTGTACATCTATTTTCTTTCAAGTACATGTGCTCTTTTTTTTTTCAACACGAGCATTTTACTGTATGTACAACAATTTTTAGAGCATTTGATACTTCTTTCAACTCCCTCAAACTTATTTTCAAAGGATACTCTGAATAGTACTGAGTTTAGTGTTTTGGGCAATTTAAAGATAATTAAGAGAAAACTGATGGCTAAATATTGCAAAGGTTCAAATAAAATTAGGCCGTATAGTCTCAAAGTTGGGTTTCAAGGAATAAAATTCCATTATGGTTGGCTTGAAAGGCTCAAACAGTCCAAACAAAAGTTGCCTAAATCATTTTCAACATTCCATACTTCCTTGGATTTCGCCTAAAGAAACTACTAAGTCAATTTTAAAGACTTAAACTTTCATGCACGTCTAACTTTCCTAAGGACTAAAAATTTTATGGTATGATTTGCATGCTTTATTAAAAATACATTTATATAATTATTAAGCTAACATAACAATTTATTAAAATAATAGAACTTTATTTATACTGAAGTTTAGCATACTTAACAAAATTTCAAATTATTGAACAAAATATATCCTAATCATAATTAAAAGAACTATTTATTCTGAGTGGAAATAATTTCAATTTTTTGGTCCCCCCACTTAAAATGAACAATGTCCTCATTGTTTAAAGTGAATAGATACTATACGCCAAGTAGGATTCTAGAAAAGAGGATGTAAGTCAATTTGACTGCTTAAGTACCAAGCTTTTTCTAAATCCAATCCTAGACATGTATATATCTATTGCCACACTTTATACTTCGCGACTTTTTCAAGTTTATTAATTATTTCCATCTCTTGTTTTATTATGCTAGAATAAAAATTCCTAATTAACTTAATCCTAAAATAACCTAATAACATAAATAAAATAAAGTCGAGATCCCCATTTATTTATTTGCATATCCTTCCGAATTCAACTCATCTTTAGCTCCATCATTATTGTCTTTGCATGAATCGCTTCGCTCCTTCTTCAATAATGGGCTCCATGGTTCAAATATGTAATCTAGAAACTCAGGCACAAAAATAAATGGGTCATTTTAAATTTTCATAAGAGCACTTCTCATCGAGTTATCCCTTATTTTTGAGTATCTCAGTACGCTTGTTGCTGCCACTGCACATGTTGCATTATGTCTATCAACTTTGACAGCTCATCTCGAAGATCTAGGAGAGGTGGTTGAGCTCTGCACATTGAATTCTCGACATCAGGTTCTGTAACATCCTAAAATTGGGGCTATTTGAGAGTGAATTATTTTTCTTGTGTTTGAATTGCTGTGATACTATTTATGGAATGATAAGGCCTAATTAGGGGTCTCGAGTAGGCTCGGAATAGGAGAAAATTTTATTTGGTAAGCTTAAGGTAGGGAGCCTTAGTAGGAAGGGGTTACAAGAATAAATGGAGGATTATCTGGCACTAAATAGGCCTTGGAAAAGTGGCAAAAAGAAGGCCACTTGGGAGTTGGAAGTGACGCCACAATGAGCAAGGGAGAGCCTGTGTTCGAGTCGCGAAAATCCCTCTTTTTGCTCTTTGAATGGGACGGCATAGGGGGAGAGATTTTCTCTCTTTAAACTCTTTTTTTTAGATAATAAGATAATAAGGATATTATTTGGTTTTAATTGGATTATTGTGAGATTAAATCATAATAGTGGGCAGAGGAAAAATAGCCTTGTAGTTAATTCAAATTATTTTGAATTAATTCAAACATGTGGCCTAGAGTGAATTAAGGAAATTGATTGAATGTTAAACTCTTCAAGGGAAGAGTGGACGACAAGTATAGGGGGATTAGTGCCGAATTTTCTTAGATTCTTTCTCATAATTTTCGGCTAGCCTTCATCTTTTATTCCTTCTTTGTCATTCTCCCAAAACCGAAAACCCTTCTCTCCTTCTAAAACCTTGGCCGAATCTTCTATACCTCAATATCCCATCTATTTCTTTCTTTTCTCTTCTCAAACCCTTAGCCGAAACTCTATCTCCTTCCCCATTATTTATTTCCCTTTGGCCGAATACACCCCTTTGAAGTGCCGAAATTTCCCTTCTCCTATTTGGAAGCACTTTGGCCGAATACTAAAGGTGGTATAAGACTCTTCGGGACTTTCCTTTCAATTGGTTTGAGAAGGTAAGGGGCACTAGCTGAATGTTTTTAGTATTCTCTTTTGTGTTCTGTCGATTTGGATGTAAGGAAAAGTCGAAATCCGACATATACTAATGGTTGGCTAATCTTTCTATTGAAACTAATTTCACCTAGGACTCCGGGATCTCAAAGCAATAGATCTGAACCATCATTCTCTGTCAATCGAATTCGGTAAGTGAGGGTAAGGTCTATTTTAGTGTTCAAAAGCCGAAGGCTATCATTTAGAATATTGTTGATTGACCGATTGTAGTTTGGTGAAGCAGATTCGTGTATCGTGTGCTGTGGCTAGTATTCAAACGTGTGTAGGTAAGGATTTGGGTTTAAGAGATGCCCTTTAGATTTATTGGGTTTGGCCGAATAGGCCATGTCACTAATCTTGTGTTGGCTGAATATAGGAGCAAGAAGTCTAGGGTGCCAATTTGGGTTCTTCGGGATTTAGGGCTGTCGACTGGCATCAGGTGTGTACATACACACTTTATAATTAATTAATGTACTAAATCTGTTGTGTGCTAATCAGATCTATGTAGATTCGAATTTAATACCATGGATGGTATAAGCAAGGATTCAGGTAAGTCGTTGTTGATTATGAGTTATTATATGATGCTTTTGGGAAGCATGATATATCTGGTATGTGCAATAAATACATGACTGATAATAAACCCAGTATGTGATATTAAGTAAACATGGTTAGCATGATTCTATTAAATGCATCTTATAAATATGTGGGTTGACGAGAGGATGGGGAATTGATATTCGTGTCGACGGACACCAGTGGTTTGGTACCACATTGTGACTACGGGCACCAGAGGTTTGGCACCTCCAGAGGTTTGTCACCTCCAGAGGTTTGGCACCTCATAGCGTCTCGTCCCAGTGGCTTAGCACCACAGTGGGTTGGCCCCACGGATTATACTAAGGGATTGACGCCAGTGATTTGGTATCACACGATGGGTTGGCCCCATCAATCGATTTGTGTCTTCGGACACCAGAGGTTTGGCACCTCCAGTGATTTGGCATCACATTTGTGACTTTAAGTCACCAGTGGTTTGGCACCACCAGTGGTTTGGTACCACACGGGGTAGAGAAAGGTGTTTGGATGGCTAGGTGGGGTGCATGATCTAGTGCATGTTTATTTGTTATGAATTGTGTATGATTGTTGCACTAAATCGGGGAAGGGTTACACATTGAGTCTTGGTGACTCACCTTCTCCTTCAACATTTTTCAGATGGCTCGTAGATCGCGGATGAGGAGCCGGATGGACTCGAGGTGGCCATGCAGTGGATATTGAATTAAATGAACTTTGACTCTTAGTTTATTTTTCTTTATTGTTGGTTTTGTTTTAATCAAGTTGTAATAAGGCCTCCTAGGATTATTTTTTTATTATTTTTACATATTTTGAATATTTTGTTTAAACTGTTTAATGAAATTAAAACAGGTGCACATGCTTTCTCAAGTCAAACGAAAAATGTTTTATAGTGCCATCGGGTACAATTGAAATCTATAATAACTTGACTTAATAAATATTTTTAAACAGACTAAGCATGGTTTTAGCAAGACAATTGAAAATGAAAGGTTTGCGACAAAACTTAAATCGGCTTAAAGGGATTTTACAAAAATGTTTTCATCTGTAACAAACCAAATTCAGCCGTAATGTTTGGGCCGGGTTTGGGGCGTTACAAAATTGGTATCAGAGCCCAGTTCAAAGCTCGGCTGTGGGGGCCCAAGGCCCAAAAATGTTTTAGTAGGCCTTTTTGGAAATATTTTTGGAACAGTATGGCACCGAGTCTCCGGCACCAATCCGCCCAGGTAAGTACCTCTAAACTTCTCTGTGAATTATTACTTGTAGAATGGGTAGGAATGGAACGTAGATAGACTTATAGGAACTTGAACCCTAGGATTAGACTACTCAAACACAAAAACAAACCATAAGCTTTAATGAACTAAACCAACCTATGGCTAAGTCACTGAGCTAGGGTGTGGTAACCCCTGTACGCATGTCTAGGATTGGATCGGGAAGAGCACGGTATTTAAGCGATCCCTAGTGACTCACCTCCTCTTCGCAGTATCCTACAGTGCGCGAGCTTCCGGTTCACCCTAACTCAGAGGGCTCAGTGGTGTAGCAACCTCTGTGCGCATGTCTAGGAATGGTCTCGGTAAGAGCTTGGTATTTAAGCAGTCCGCGTGACTCACCTCCTCTTTACTCGAATCCTGCCTCGTGCGTAGCTTTGGTTCACCCTGACCAAGAGAGCTCGGTCATAGGCTAGAACATAATGACTAAAACCCGAAAGGGAACTAGCCATGTTTTTTTTTTTCAAAAAAGGAAGAAAAAAAACAAGACCCTAATTTTTCAAAACTCTTGAAATTACTCTTTTATTTGCCACAACTATTTTACAACGTTTCCCGGAAAAAAAAATTTTGTGGAAAATTACAAAAATGCCCTTAGGGGTAAAATTACCAAAATGCCCTTGTTTCATAAAATGCCAATTACTCAATGGTTTTGCCCAAAATATCGTTATTTTAGAAAAATCCAAAAACTCTATTTTGCAAACTATCAAATATACTTTGGTTTTGGAAAATTACGAAAATGCCCTCAACTCGCAAAATTACCAAAATAGCCCTGATTTCTAAAAATTTTTGCAACATCGTCGCTTTAACAAGTGGAAAACTCTCAAAAGAACCCTCACAGTTTTACAATTGTTAAAATACACCTGATTTATTAAATTTACGAAATTACCCCTGAATGATAAAATTACCAAAACACCCCTGGTTGCCAAAATGATGCCATTTGACAAATTTTCAGAAATACCATCTAATTTTGGAAATTTCAAAGTGACTTGATTTATTAAAGTTTTAAAATTCCTCTGATTTATTTCAAAAATACCCCTGTAGGAAAATGACGAAAATACCCCTGGGATAGAAATAGGACGGAAATGTCCGAGGTATGAATAGGTATGAAAGGTATTAGGGAATGGATGTTCTTCTCTGTGTGAACTAGGGTAGAGAACTTAAAACTTTGTTTGATCGAAAGAATCCCTATTAAACTTTCAATAAAATTTCTTCGCGAGTAAGCAAGTGAAACAGTCACTAATCCATAAAAATTTCTTAATCAAATTAAAGCGCGTTAATTAGAATGAGCACTAGAGGACGTGGCCGTCCTGGACGCGGTAGAGGTAGGATGACCGTGTCAGAACCCGTTAGGTCGGGTCAGGGTTCTGAAAATGAAGTACCACCGCCACCACCACCCCCAACTTTTGGAGCTGAGGATCAGGATCAGACAGGGGGTGAGGTAGTATCGCAAGCTGTATTGCGAGTTCTTGAGATGGTGGCTGGTGCCAGTGGAGGTATGGGAGCTCAGAAATCTGTTCCCGAGTGAATCTGATCCAATAGAGCTGAGGTATTCTGGGGTGTATCGGGAGTGGCACCCAGTGCAGCGGAATACTGGTTAGAGTCGACTGAGAGGATCATGGATGACCTCGATCTGACAAATAAGGAGAAGTTGAAAGGAGCGGTATCGCTTCTAAAGGATGAGGCATACCAGTGGTGGCTCACGGTTCGGGATGGTGCTACGGCAGATGATCTTACTTGGGAGTATTTCAAAACTGCGTATCAGAAGAAGTATGTGGGTACCAGCTACACTGATGCTCAGAGGAAAGCCTTTCTGGGGTTGGTACAAGGAAATAAGTTAGTGTCGGAATATGAGGCAGAATTTTTGAGGCTGAGCCGCTATGCTCGGGGAATTGTGTCAACCGAGCATGATCATTGTGTCCGCTTTGAAGACGGACTTAGAGATGAGTTAAGGTTGCTGATTGCTCCACAGTAGGAGCGTGAGTTTGCGGTGCTGGTGGAAAAGGCTAAGGTAGCTGAAGGGGTCAAGGAGTCTGTGAGACAGAACTATGATAGGAACAAGCAGAAGAGAGGCTTTGGGTCGTCTGGTTCAGGTGGTAATGTTCAGAAAAGTGCTAGACAGAGTGGGCCAAATCAGGTAGGAAGGCCCATGGCTACTAATCAGAGACCGGCCCAGTGTAATCGTTGTGGAAAATCACATTGGGGAGGTTGTTGGACCGGTGAGTAGGGTTGCTTTGAATGTGGGTCTCTGGATCACCGTGTAAGGGATTGTCCTCGGAAGTTAGCTATGAATCAGCCAGAGGGGCAGAACCGTACTCAGGATAGGAATGTGGGACCACAGAGGGGTCGTGGTAATGGTAGATGAGGCAATGGTCCTAATCGAGGTCGCGAAATTCAGGGCAGAGGTGCAGGCAACACAGAGGCTAGGCAGCCTGGCTTAGTCTATGCAGCGAGGCGTCGCGAGGAGGGTGACGCACCGGACGTCATAATCGGTACGTTCCTAAATTTCGGTCTTCCATATGTTGCCTTAATTGATACGTTGCTAGTAGTGTGGTAGAGACTATGAACTTAGACTCTGAGACTACTTCTAGGGAGATGACTATAATTAGCCCTTTAGGCCACTCTGTAGTAGTAAACAAGCTTTATAGAGATGTACCCCTAGAACTCCAAGGGGTAGTGTTTGTGGCCGATCTGATGGAACTGCCGTTTGGGGAGTTCGATTTGATCCTTGGAATGGACTGGTTGGTTAAGTATCAGGCGAGATTAGATTGCATTGCTAAGCGCATGGTTCTTAATATGGCTGAGGGTGATGAAATGGTCATGATAGGTAATAGAAGAGATTACCTATCCAATGTGGTGTCTGCCTTGAACGCAGAGAAGATGGTCAAGAAGGGTTGTGAGGCGTTTTTGGTTCGAATTTGTGCCTTGGAAGCTAAGGAGTCAGCAGTTGAGAAGGTCCGTACTGTAGGGGAATTCGCTGATGTGTTCCCAGAAGAACTTCCGGGTCTGCCTCCAGATCGGGAAGTTGAATTCGGTATAGACTTGCTACCCGGAACGGCACCTGTGTTTATAGCACCCTACCGAATGGCACCAAAGGAGTTGGTGGAGTGAAGGCTCAAATTCGGGAGCTCTTGGATAGAGGTTTATCCGACCAAGCATATCTCTCGCGGGGGGAGCACTGTGTTGTTTGTCAAGAAAAAGGATGGTTCGATGCGGATGTGTATAGACTACACTTGATTAAACAAGTTAACGATCAAAAACAAGTATCCGTTGCCTCGGATTGATGACTTGTTTGACCAACTGAAAGGTGCAGCGGTGTTCTCGAAGATAGATCCTAGGTCAGGCTATCATCAGCTCAAGGTGAAGGAGGTTGATGTGCACAAGACGGCATTCCGAACGCGGTATGGGCATTACGAGTTTCTAATAATGCCATTTGGGTTGACCAACGCGCCTGCAGCGTTCATGGACTTAATGAATCGGGTGTTTCAGCAGTACTTGGACCAATTTGTCGTGGTGTTTATAGATGACATATTGGTTTACTCAAAGACGATGAGCATGACATGCATTTGCGGATAGTTTTACAAGTACTGAGGGAGAAGCAGTTATATGCCAAATTCAATAAGTGCGAATTTTGGCTTAGGGAGGTGGCTTTCTTAGGTCACGTAGTGTCAGCTGAAGGGATTAGAGTAGATCCCCGCAAGGTTGAAGCGGTGCTGGATTGGAAACTACCTAGGTCAGTGGCAGAAATTCGAAGTTTTCTGGGTCTAGCAGGGTACTATCGGAGATTTGTGGAAGGATTCTCCTTAATCGCAGCGCCATTGACTAAGTTTTAAGGAAGGGAGTTCCATTTGTATGGTCGGAGAAGCAACAAGAAAGTTTCGATAAGCTTAGGAAGATTCGGCGGAAGCTCGGTTCTAGTCTGACTGAAGCGGGAAGTTGTTTCTGAGCTCTCATCGTGATGCGTCCCATACAGGTTTGGGATGTGTGTTGATGCAGGAAGGGAAGGTAGTGGCCTATGCGTCCCGTCAGTTAAGACCGCATGAGGTTAAGTATCCAACTCACGACTTGGAGTTAGCGGCAGTAGTCTTCGCGTTGAAAACATGGAGACACTACTTGTATAGGAAGAAGTCGATAGTCTACACGGATCACAAAAGTCTGAGGTATCTTTTGACTCAGAAAGATCTGAATTTAAGACAACGTCGATGGATTGAACTGTTGAAGGACTACGACTGTTCAATTGAGTACCATCCGGGTAAGGCTAACGTGGTGGCTGACACGTTGAGCCGGAAGGTCATGGCAGACTTAAGAGTGATGTTTGCTCACCTCAGTCTATACGACGATGGGAGTCTTTTGGCAGAGCTGCAAGTTAAGCCAACTTGGATCGAGGAGATTAAGGAAAAGCAATTGATGGATGATAGCTTGAATGCTCGGACGTTGCAAGTGCAAGATGGTGGTTTGGAAGGGTATAGTTTGACTTAGAATGGCGTATTATGTTTTCAAGGGCGGCCTTGTATGCCAAAGCATGTGGAGTTGAGGCAAAGAATTCTTCAAGATGCACATAACAGCCCATACGCTATGCATCCTAGAGGTAACAAGATTTACGGAAACAGTTCTGGTGGCCAGGGTTGAAACGTGAGGTAACTGAGTTCGTGGGAAAATGTCCGACGTGTCAGCAGGTTAAGGCTGAACACCAGTTGCCATCAGGGTTACTTCAACGAGAAAAGATCCCTAAATGGAAATGAGAGAGGATCACTATGGATTTCGTCAGTGGGCTACCCCTCACGCCCAGCAAGAAGGACGCAGTTTGGGTAATTGTGGACCGTTTGACTAAGTCAGCCCATTTCATACCGGTGAGAGTGAATTACTCACTTCAAAAGCTAGCTAAGCTGTATGTGTCAGAAATAGTAAGGTTGCATGGTGTGCCAGTATCGATCATCTCAGATAGGGATCCGAGGTTTACGTCAAGGTTCTGGAAAGTATTGCATCAAGCTTTGGGTACACGATTGGATTTGAGACAAACATTCCATCCACGATCGACGAGGCGATCGGAAAGGGTTATCTGATTTTGGATTTGGTGGTAGTTGGGAAGAGTATCTACCGTTGGCGGAATTTGCTTATAACAATAGTTATCAAGCAAGTATTCAAATGGCACCATATGAAGCACTGTATGGACGAAAATGCCGTACTCCGACGTGTTGGACAGAGTTGGATGAACGACAAGTTTTGGGTCTGGAGTTGGTAACGGAAACTGAGGATAAAGTTAAGGTGATTCGGGCTCGTCTTAAGGAAGCGTTAGATAGATAGAAGTCTTATGCTGATCTTAAGCGTAAGGAAATGGAGTATGCAGTAGGAGATAAAGTCTTTCTGAAGGTGTCACCTTGGAAGAAGTTGTTGAGATTTGGGCGAAAAAGGAAGCTAAGCCCAAGGTTCATCGGCCCATACACATTGTTGAAACGAGTGGGACCGGTAGCTTATCAGCTCGAGTTGCCAGCAGAGTTGAGCCAGATTCATGATGTCTTTCATGTGTCGATGCTGAGACGGTATCGGTCAGATCCATCACACGTTGTGCCAGTAGCTGAGATTGAGGTAAACTTGGATTTATCTTTTGAGGAAGAACCAGTTCAGATCTTAGATCGAGATGTCAAAGTTTTGCGTAGAAAGTCAGTGCATTTGGTGAAGGTGCTTTGGCGAAACCATGGTGCAGAGGAAGCTACGTGGGAACCTGAGGATGTGATACGACAGCAATACCCCCACCTCTTCTAATCAGGTAATTTCAAGGCCGAAATTATTTTTAAGGTGGGTAGAACTGTAACATCCTAAAATTGGGGCTATTTGAGAATGAATTATTTTTCTTGTGTTTGAATTGCTGTGATATTATTTATAGAATGATAAGGCCTAATTAGGGGTCTCGAGTAGGCTCGGAATAGGAGAAAATTTTATTTCGTAAGCTTTAAGGTAGGGAGCCTTAGTAGGAAGGGGTTACAAGAATAAATGGAGGATTATCTGGCACTAAATAGGCCTTGGAAAAGTGGCAAAAGGAAGGCCACTTGGGAGCTGGAAGTGACGCCACAATGAGCAAGGGAGAGCCTGTGTTCGAGTCGCGAAAATCCCTCCTTTTGCTCTTTGAATGGGACGGCATGGGGGAGAGATTTTCTCTCTTTAAACTCTTTTTTTTTTAGATAATAAGATAATAAGGATATTATTTGGTTTTAATTGGATTATTGTGAGATTAAATCATAATAGTGGGCAGAGGAAAAATAGCCTTGTAGTTAATTCAAATTATTTTGAATTAATTCAAACATGTGGCCTAGAGTGAATTAAGGAAATTGATTGAATGTTAAACTCTTCAAAGGAAGAGTGGACGGCAAGTACAGGGGTATTAGTGCCGAATTTTCTTAGCTTCTTTCTCATAATTTTCGGCTAGCCTTCATCTTTTGTTCCTTCTTTGTCATTCTCCCAAAACCGAAAACCCTTCTCTCCTTCTAAAACCTTGGCCGAATCTTCTATACCTCAATCTCCCATCTATTTCTTTCTTTTCTCTTCTCAAACCCTTAGCCGAAACTCTATCTCCTTCCCCATTATTTCTTTCCCTTTGGCCGAATACACCCCTTTGAAGTGCCGAAATTTCCCTTCTCCTATTTGGAAGCACTTTGGCCGAATACTAAAGGTGGTATAAGACTCTTCGGGACTTTCCTTTCAATCGGTTTGAGAAGGTAAGGGGCACTAGCCGAATGTTTTTAGTATTCTCTTTTGTGTTCTGTCGATTTGGATGTAAGGAAAAGCCAAAATCCGGCATATACTAATGGTTGGCTAATCTTTCTGTTGAAACCGATTTCACCTAGGACTCCGGGATCTCAAAGCAGTAGATCTGAACCATCATTCTCTGTCAATCGAATTCGGTAAGTGAGGGTAAGGTCTATTTTAGTGTTCAAAAGTCGAAGGCTATCGTTTAGAATATTGTTGATTGACCGATTGTAGTTTGATGAAGCAGATTTGTGTATTGTGTGCTGTGGCTAGTATTCAAACGTGTGTAGGTAAGGATTTGGTTTTAAGAGATGCCCTTTAAATTTATTGGGTTTGGCCGAATAGGCCATGTCACTACTCTTGTGTTGGCCGAATATAGGAGCAGGAAGTCTAGGGTGCCGATTTGGGTTCTTCGGGATTTAGGGCTGTCGACTGGCATCAGGTGTGTACATACACACTTTATAATTAATTAATGTACTAAATCTGTTGTGTGCTAATCGGATCTATGTAGATTCGGATTTAATACCATGGATGGTATAAGCAAGGATTCAGGTAAGTCGTTGTTGATTATGAGTTATTATATGATGCTTTTGGGAAGCATGATATATCCGTATGTGCAAAGATAAATACATGACTCGATAATAAACCAGTATGTGATATTAAGTAAACATGGTTAGCATGATTCTATTAAATGCATCTTATAAATATGTGGGTTGACGAGAGGATGGGGAATTGATATTCGTGTCGACGGACACCAGTGGTTTGGTACCACATTGTGACTACGGGCACCAGAGGTTTGGCACCTCCAGAGGTTTGGCACCTCATAGCGTCTCGTCCCAGTGGCTTAGCACCACAGTGGGTTGGCCCCACGGATTATACTAAGGGATTGACGCCAGTGATTTGGTATCACACGATGGGTTGGCCCCATCAATCGATTTGTGTCTTCGGACACCAGAGGTTTGGCACCTCCAATGATTTGGCATCACATCTGTGACTTTAAGTCACCAGTGGTTTGGCACCACCAGTGGTTTGGTACCACACGGGGTAGAGAAAGGTGTTTGGATGGCTAGGTGGGGTGCATGATCTAGTGCATGTTTATTTGTTATGAATTGTGTATGATTGTTGCACTAAATTGGGGAAGGGTTACAGATTGAGTCTTGGCGACTCACCTTCTCCTTTAACATTTTTCAGGTAGTTCGTAGATCGCGGATGAGGAGCCGAATGGACTCGAGGTGGCCATGCAGTGGATATTTAATTAAATGAACTTTGACTCTTAGTTTATTTTTCTTTATTGTTGGTTTTGTTTTAATCAAATTGTAATAAGGCCTCCTAGGATTATTTTTTTTATTATTTTTACATATTTTGAATATTTTGTTTAAACTGTTTAATGAAATTAAAACAGGTGCACATGCTTTCTCAAATCAAACGCAAAATGTTTTATAGTGCCATCGGGTACAATTGAAATCTATAATAACTTGACTTAATAAATATTTTTAAACACACTAAGCATGGTTTTAGCAAGACAATTGAAAATGAAAGGTTTGCGACAAAACTTAAATCGGCTTAAAGGGATTTTACAAAAATGTTTTCATCTGTAACAAACCAAATTCGGCCGTAATGTTTGGGCCAGGTTTGGGGTGTTACAGGTTCAGCTTCTGGTTCCATTGGTTCCACCTTATCAGGGACTTCAGCCGATTGCACTGGCTCGATCTCTGTGGGATCTTCTTTTTCTTCTTCTTCGGGATCCTCACTTTCTTCAACTTGTTGCCGTAGAATAGAGTATCTAGCTATTCAATAGAGGTCCCAATTTGTGATTGTGCCTTGTCTATATCCTGTCTTCTTTACGTTTGCAAGAATTTTAGCTTTCAAACACAGAATTGTTATTGAAAAAGGAAAGTAAGCTGGACCAGAACCTCTAACGGCACAATTATGCATTTTTCTCAGGATGATTTTTCCCACATCAATGGTCATTCCAGTTAAAATCAAGTATAATAAGACCATTCGCTCTAATGAGATTGTAATCCTATGCGAACTAGGCATAAGGTTGAAACAAATGAAATAGAACCATACCTTCGCAAGTGGTGTCAAATATTATCTTCTACAAGTGTGGATTTCTTTCTTTGACACAGTCCACTTAGAACCTAGAACTGTAAGTTCCTTGAGTATTTCTTGCAAATTTTCAAGCTCGATATTGCTCATTAAGGAAGAATATTCATCATTTTCGAAATCAAGTAATTCAAAGAGCTCATTAATCGCATTTGAAGTTATTGGCACTTTGATTCCGCAAACTGGAACTTCCGTCAACTCACTTGAGGTTAAATTCGCATAGAATTCATGCACTAACTCTTCATCCACACTAGGTCTCTTCTCACAAAACAACTCACAATTAAGTGTTTCAGCAACCTAACGAATACGCGACATAAAATCAATATAATTGCTTTCTTTCAATGTGAAGCCTTTCTCTGGATGCATCTATTTTTTTCTTAAAAACACTTTCGTATCTCGTTTTGGCTTCTTCACAGTGGAATTTGCTTTGTGATTTGTCAATTTGGGCAGAGGCACGAGTTCTTTTGCGAGGCATGATTAACTTGAACATAAGATGGAAAACAATTTTTCAAAAATTTACTTAATATAAAATATTAATAATTCAATAAATTAAAAAATTAAATGATTAAATAAAACTTAAAATTTAAGAGAGATCCTCGTTTCACTTCTCAGTTCTGGAAGAAATTACACGAGGCTCTAGGTTTGAGATTGGACTTCAGTACCGCATTCCATCCTCAGATCGATGGTCAATCTGAGATGGTGATTCAGATACTGGAGGATATGCTTCGGAGTTGTGTTATTGATTTTCGAGGTAGTTGGGAGGATTATCTACTGCTAGCTAAGTTCACCTACAATAACAGTTTCCAGGCTGGCATCCAGATGGCACCTTACGAAGCTTTGTATGGCCGTAAGTGTTGTACTCGGCTATGTTGGACTGAGTTGGGCGAGCATCGGGTTTTGGGTCCAGAGTTGGGTTCTAAAATCGAAGACAAGGTTAGACTGATTCCTGATCGTCTGAAAGCAGTTTCTGATAGGTAGAAGTCTTATGTGGATCTGAAAAGGTGAGATATTGAGCACTCTGTGGTGGACTTTGTGTTTCTTAAGGTTTCTCCGTGGAAGAAAGTTCTAAGATTCGGTCGCAAGGGCAAGTTGAACCCTAGGTTCATTGGGCCGTATCAGATTCTGAAGCGTGTGGGATCGGTCGCTTATTAGTTAGAGTTACCTCCAAAGTTGGACCGTATCTGCGATGTCTTTCACGTCTCGATGTTGAGGCAGTATCGGTCTGATCCTTCTTATGTTGTTTCTGTTAAGGAGATCGCGGTTAGGCCAGATTTAATTTTTGAGGATGAACCATTCAGATTCTAGATCGTGACGTTAAGGTTTTGAGGAGGAAGTCCATCCCTTTAGTGAAGGTTCTGTGGCAGAATCATGGTACCGAGGAGGCTACGTGGGAACATGAGGACTCGATGTTTCAGCAGTATCCTCATCTATTCTGATCATGTAAATTTCGGGGTCGAAATTTCTTTTAAGGGTTAGAGTTGTAACGCCCTGAATACCTGACACAATTGTGTATGTGCTTTAGTGGTTAAGTGTTCTGGGTGTGTGTGAGAGGTCTTGGGTTCAAGTCCCATGTTTGTGAATTTTGGTTATTTTTGGAATTAAGCCTTACCTTTTTTTAGCGGGCTTATACTAAATTGTCAGTAAATTCATATCAAAATGAGCCTGCTAGTTTGAGTGGAAAAGGAGACGGTGTGTTAGAGGTCCTATGATCGAAACCCGGCGTGAGCATGGGTATTATTTTTTCTCAGTTGACTATTAGTGTTTAAGTTGTTTTGGAAGTCTAAGGTAGTGGGTTAGTGGGAGAAAATCAAGGGATTTGTGTCATAACTGATATCATCTTTTTCATCTTTTTGTTTTTCTCTCACTTCCAAGAAAATCCCTAAAAGTTCTAACGTTAAATTCTTTTTCCATCTTTTGACGTTTCCTTCTTCTTTTCGGTAAACCTCTTTCGTTCTTTTGGACCGATTTGTGAATCCTGAGTTTTTTTTTTCATTTTTACGATTCCTGGTTCGCTCTTCAGTGGGTAAGTAAATTTTTCATCTCCTTAAACTTATGGTTCAGTTTTAGCGATGTTAGGTAGTGGTGTTAATTGGTGCATTTTGTGATCAAGAGAAGGCTGTAAGGCAGAAAACCCTACTTCAACGGCTTAATTTGAGGTGGGGATTGTTTCGTTAGCGGTGAGTCGGTTCTCTGTGTTTGGGTATTGTTTTAGACTTGTGGTTTGGTTGCTAATAAGGTTGAAATACTTTATTTTTAGGTTTCGGAAGGCTCATATGTGTTTTCGCATCAAATTGATACCAAGTATGTACCCGAAACGCAGAAAATAAGGCTTCAGCAAATGCCAAAAAATAAATCTGTCTACGACACACTGTCATGTGGTCGCCCGAGTGGACGAACGTGTGGTCGATGAAGGCATCGTTGTGCACGACACACGGTCGCGTGGTGGCTCGAGTGTGGCCATGTGGGCTACACGAGCATGGCCAAGTTGGGTGTGTGTGCCACATGGGTGTGTGCACCCACACAAGCATGTCACATGGGCGTGTGGATTTTGAACCAGTCCGTCTGGGCCACACGGGCAAAGGCCAATCTGGACGTATGGGCCACACGGGCATGTGGGCCCATAACTCTAAAATTTTTCCTAGGGTCGTACGGGTCACTTCGATCGATTGTGGGCCTACGGTAGGGTCAGTAAGGGATAAGTAAACCCTAATTTGCATGCTAAGATATCCTGATACACTAATTTGAGCAGTGTATTAAATGTATGCCTGTCTGTACTGTAATCTGTATATAAGCATGCTGATCATGTTTAATCTGTTATACTGTATCTGATAATTCTATGTTTTTGGCTGGGGTGGGTTTTGAATATGTATGGAGAAAGTGTTCTGTTCGGCGTGTATCGCCTATATTCTGGCAGCTTGGCTGCATGTTATCTGAGATGTGGTGTGTAGGGATGGGTGGGTGCTTTTAACCCCACATGGTGTGATAGGATGGACGAAGTTGGTGTGTAGAGGATGGTGGTAGGATTTTGGCATATCTGAATCTGATATCTGAATCTGAATGTAAAACTAAGTCTGTATCTATTTCTGATTATATATATGATGTTGTTTGACTGCATGCTTAATTCTATTGGGTTACACATTGAGTTTACGTAAACTCACCTCTGTTTGTCTGTTTTGTCAGATAATCTATAGACTTGGCGGATCAGTGCGACAGAGACTCAGCGGTGACCACTCGACCGTAAACTTTTAAAACTCAATTATTTGTGGTTTATTTATGATTTTGGGATTATTTTTGAGAGTTTGTAATTCTGGGAGTCTTTGGACTTTATGGTTTTATAACTGTAGGTTTTGGATTTATACGTTTTTTTATGCAAGCTTAAGCAAAATGTTTTCCTTTAAAAACGATAATTTGTACGCAAAAAAAAAAGGTTTTTCTGAAACACGACTGCATTTTCAAAATACAACTGTTTTAAGGCTTCTGCTGCAAATTATGTTTTGGCAAAATGAACTAATTAAATAACGTTTTCAGTAATAACTATAAAACTTGGATGATTTATCGAAACAACATTGCTTTCAAAACTCAATCCTTGTGACATCACCAGATTCGGCCATTACGTCTAGGCCGGGTTTGGAGTGTTACATTGAGTCCGCACCCATGCTAGCCAAATTTCATCTATGCTCATAGCAGCCTACACATTTCATTATTTCACACATTTACCATATAATTTTCACATTTCTCAATTTAATCCCTAATTGATAATTTTATCAAAAATCACTTAACAAATGTTGTTTATCTAAAAACAGCCATTCATTTTCTATCATCAAACATCAAAACACATACACATTCATCAATGGTAAAACCCTAGACTTTTAACAGTGTTGCAAATTAGTCTCTGGGTTAGCTAGATTAAGCTACAACGATTCCAAAAAAATAGAAATCATTAAAAATGGGCTCAAAATCACTTACAATCCAAGCAAATTTCTTAGTCGAAACTTCCTCCTTAGTTTAACGATGGTGGTCGGTTCTCCCTAGATGATTTGAAGAAGATGATTTTTTAATTTCATCTTTTTCTTTTATTAATTTAACTAATTTTACTTAATAACAAAATTAACCTTAATGATTTATTAAAATTTCCATAAAACCATGTCATAGATGTCCACTATCCATTTAAATGGCCTAATTACCTTATAAGGACCCTTACATTAAGATTCTATAGCTATTTAATACCTTTAGCTAATAGAACACAACTTTTGTACTTTACGCGATTTAGTCCTTTTTACTAAATTAAGCATGCAAACATCGAAATTTCTTAAAGAAATTTTTATACGATCATACTATCATGCTGTAGACCTCAAAATAATAATAAAATAAATATTCTAACCTCATATTTGTGGTCCCAAAACCACTTTTATGATTTAACTAAAAATGGGTTGTTACAACTCTCCCCGAAAATCTTACCAGAAAATAGGTTAGGGTACTATTTTCTCATAGCTTCCTCAGGTTCCCACATAGCCTCTTCAATACCATGACGTTGCCAAAAAACCTTCACTAAAACTATGCTTTTTTTCTTAACTCTTTAATCTCTCGAGCCAAAATTCTGATCGGTTCTTTGCTATATGACATATCAGGTTGAATTTCAATCTCTGCCGAAGAAATTAGATGTGAATGATCTGATCGGTACCATCGTAACATCGACACGTGAAATACAATATGAATAATTTCTAACTCTGACGGTAAGTCCAGTTGATAAGCTATTGGCCCAAATCTCTCGATAATCTCTACGGTCCGATAAATCGCGAAATCAATTTTCCTTTACGACCAAATCAAAGAATCTTCTTCCACCGTGATACTTTTAAAAACAGTTTGTCGCCGATTTGAAATTCAATATCTTTACGTTTCAAATTTGCATATGATTTCTGTCGATCTGAAGCTACTTTCAAACTGTCACAAATTACTTTAACTTTCTCTTTGGTCTCTCTGATCAAATCAACCTCGTGAATCTTTTTCTCACTAAGCTCTGTCCAGTACGACGAAGTTTGGCATTTACGACCATATAAAGCTCCGTACGGTGCCATCTTTATGGTCGATTGAAAACTATTATTATATGCAAATTCAACCAACGGGAAAATATTTTTCCCAGTTGCCTTCAAACTCTAAAACACAGCAACGAAACATATCTTCGAGAATCTGAATCACTCTCTCATTCTAACCATCGATTTGAGGATGAAATGTAGTACTAAAATGCAATCGCGTACCCAAACCCTCTTGCACTTTCTTCCAAAATCGTGACGTAAACCGCGGATCTCTGTCCGAAATAATAGAAATTGGTACCCCATGCAATCTAACAATCTCAGATATGTACAAATCAGCTAATCTATCAAGTGAAAAGTCTGTACGTACCGGAATGAAATGTGTAGATTTTTTCAGTTGATCAACAATAACCCAAATAGCATCTTTCTTTTTCAGAGATAGGTGTAACCCCGATATGAAATCAACATTATCGCTCAGGTATTATCACTGGCTGTAACAGTCCCAAAAGCACTTGATGTTCAACTTTAACTTGTTGACAAACCAAGCATCTTGACACAAATTCTAAAATGCCTCGTTTCATGCCCGACCACCAATATAATTGTTTCAAACTATTGTACATCTTAGTACTCTCTAGATGAACAGATAAACAACCATTGTGTGCTTCGGGTAGAATTTTTTGAATAAGCTCAGAATTTCTCGGTACACAAATTCTACCTCGGAACAACAAACAAACGAATCCTATCTGATATTTTGAATCAGTAGTTGACTCACACTGTACTTTTCTAGCTTGCAATTCATTGTCACATTTTTGAGCTTCACAAATTTGCTGGAGAAACACCGGTTTTGCTTTTAACTTAGCTAAAATTGAACCATGATTAGATAATGACAATTGTGTATTCATCGCTCTCAAAGCGAACAAAGATTTTCTACTCAGAGCATTCGCGACTACATTCTCTTTCCCCGGATGATAATCAATTACTAACTCATCATCTTTCAACAATTCGATCCATCTTCGTTGTCACAAATTTAAATCGAACAAATGATGTCGCCAAATTTTCAATGCGAATACAATAGCAGCCAACTCTAAGTCGTGCGTCGGATAATTCTTTTCATGCAGTTTTAACTATCTGGAAGCATAAGCTATCACTTTGCCTTCTTGCATCAAAACACATCCCAAACTATTCAATGACATATCACTGAAAATCACAGGCTTTTTATCCGTCTCATGCTGAACTAAAACTGGTGCTTTAGTTAACAGTGCTTTCAACTGTTCAAAACTCTGTTGGCATTTCTCAGACCATTCAAACTTCACATCTTTCTATAACAATCGAGTTATCAGTATAGCTATCATCGAGAACCCTTTTTATAAAATGCCGATAGTATCCAACTAATCCTAGAAAACTTTTGACCTCGGATACGTTTTTTGGTGGTTTCCAGTCAACAAATGCTGAAATCTTACTCGAATCAACTCGGATGCCTTCTGCAGAAACAATATGTCCCAAAAATCCAACTTCTCGGAGCCAAAACTCACATTTGCTAAATTTAGCAAACAATTGCTTATCTCTCAATGTCTATAACACAATCTTTAAATGCTTAGCATGCTCAGATTCGTCTCGAGAATAAATCAGAATGTCATTAATGAATACAACTACGAATCTGTCCAAATACGGTCTAAAGATCCGATTCATCAAATCCATGAATACTGCAGGAGCATTAGTTAATCCAAATGGCATAACAAGAAATTCATAATGCCTGTACCTAGTCCTGAATGCAGTTTTCTGCACATCCGTATCTTTAACCCACAATTGATAATGGCCAGATCGTAAATCAATCTTTGAAAATACTGTTGCTCCTTTCAACTGATCGAACAAATCATTAATTCTCTGCAAAGGATACTTATTCTTAATTGTAACCTTGTTGAGCTAATGATAGTCAATACACAGTCTCATCAATCCATCTTTGTTCTTTACAAATAGAACTGGTGCACCCCAAGGCGAAAAACTAGGTCGTACAAAACCTCTATCTGTTAATTCTTACAACTTAGCTTTCAACTCTTTTAACTCTGTAGGACCCATTCTATACGGAGATATCGATATCAGTGCTGTTCCTGGTACTAACTCAGTAGCAAACTCAACTTCTCTGACTGGTGGCAACCCAGGTAACTCTTCTGAAAACACATCTGGATATTCACAAACCACTGGCAGATTCAATCTTCGGTTCAGACACTTTTGTATCAAGTACATAAGCAAGGTAGGCATCAGAACATTTCCTCACATATTTCTAAGCTAGCATCGTCAATATCACAACAGGCAACCAACTCGAATCATCATTTTCAATATGAATAATTTCACTATTATGACATTTCAACTCAATAGTCTTTCGTCTATAGTTTACAATAGCATCATGCAGAGTCAACCAATCCATACCTAAGATCACATCGAATTCATCAAACGGTAAAAGCATCAAATCAATCGAAAAATAGTAACCTCGTGTCATCAAAGTACAATCCTTACAACCTTATCAACTAGAACATACTGGCCTAAGCGGTTCGATACTTTAATCATGAATTTAGTTGACTCAACAAGTAAACTCTTGCTAGACACTGAATTCATACAGACATATGAATGAGTCGATCCAGGATAAATCAAAGCAATTATATTAGTGTCATAAAGAGAATATGTACCGGTGATAACATCTGGTGATAATGCCTCCTCGCGAGCGCGAATAGCGTAGGCTCTGGCTAGTGCTTGAGCCTTAGATCTCACCACAGAATCCTTTGTTGCATCTTTGCTACTAGTTACATTTCTAGTATTTCGAGGTGGTCTCCCTCTGGCAGCTGTATTACTCGACCTTGTATTCACAAATTTGTCTTTCTCAAGTAACTCAGGACAATCCCGAATAAAATGATCTTGTGAGCCACATCTAAAACAGGTTTTAGTATCCATCCAACAGTCTCCAAAATGTCATCTTCCACACCACTGACACTCAGGTTTGTTGGTTTTGACACTACCAACACTCGATACTGAAGTAGCTTAAGCTTTTGGACTCGTGCTTACTTCCCACGATGTCTGTTGGAATACCCCATTGAAGAGTCAAACAGTTATAATAATCTCTTGATTTCTTTGAAAAGGAATGATAGGGTTTACACATCAACCTCTTTCTCGAATCTCTAGCCTCAGAATCAGCTTTTCTCTTTTCTTTGCTAAGTTCCTCGGCTTTGCAAGCTCTGTCAACCAAAACAACAAATTCTTTCAATTCCAAAATTTTGACTAGAAGTTTAATGTCTTGTTTCAACCCATCTTCGAACCGCTTACACATAATTTCTTCAATAGAAACACATTCTCGACCCTGTTTCAACTCCAGAAATTCTTTGTGCTTTTGATCAATAAACCGTTGGCTTATGTATTTATTTCTGAACTCAGTCTGAAAGAATTCCCATGTGACTCATTCTCTGGGCACCACAGATATCAAAGTGTTCCACCACTAATATGCAGTATCTCTCAAAAGTAATACGGCACATCTAACACATTCCGCTGGTGTATAAGACAGTTCATCAAATACTCAGATCATATTCTCAAGCCAAAACTCAACTCTCTCAGGATTATCATCAACTATAGCTCTAAAATCGTTAGCCCCGTACTTTCAAATTTTATCCATAGGTGGCTTACTGATATGCAAAGGTTCCAAACCTTGAGGAGCTACAGGAACCGGTTGGGGAATAGGTAAGGGTGAAGGTTGCTGGGCGGCTGAATTTGTTTGGACAAACTCAGTGAACCATTCGTTCATCATTTGGAAAAAGGCTTCCTTGGCCTCTCCTCCATGACTCTCAGTTACAGGTCTCGATTCAGACTACACTACTCTGTGAACGGAGGCTGGCACATTATTTTCTACATCATCAGCAACTACTCGATTGGGATCCATTGCTATATGAAAACATGATTTAAAACTGTCAGGACATATCACACTGTCACACATTATATATGGCATGTATAGCTAAACTCACACACGCTACATTAGTCCGAGAATTGAATAAACTGTAGCTCTGATACCAATAAATGTAACACCTGTAACACCCCTTACCCGAAACCCTTGCCGGAGTCGGGTACGTGGCATTACTAGACTTGACCATTAACTCGGGAAGTAAAATTTTTAAAGCTGTCCAACTGCATCACGCTGACTAAATCGACCATAACTCGAGTTAAAAAACTCGAAATTTAGATCCGTAAATTTTTCTCGAAACTAGACTCATATAACTATTCACTATAATATTTCCAGAATTTTTCATTTAGCCAATTAGTACAGTTTATTCATCAAAGTTACCCTTATTACACTGCTTGACAATTCTGACCTGTCCCTACAAAAATGCAGTTATCTCATTGCACAAGTTTCCTATGATGTTCTTGTTTATACCAATGAAAAATAGATTCATTAATGGTTCTACACATATAAACCATGCTTCTTAATTATTTTTGTACAATTTATGGCAATTTTTCCAAAACAGAACAGTGACTCACGAATTCATTCAGAGCAGGTCTCACTAAAACTGAATTATCTCATAATATATAAATCTTTTGCCTACTCTGTTTCTTTCATGTAAAAATAGACACAATAAGGTTTAATTCCATATCTCATTCACCTTTTAATTCAATATACCCTATTTTTGGTGATTTTTCTAACTCACATCACTGCTGTTACTACAAGCTGTTTTGTTGCATTTTATGAAAGACTAGCTTCTAACCGAACCTACCTACATTCCTAATTCAAGGATTCATTTCAGTATATAAACATTTCCTTAACAAAATGATTAAACTTTGATTAAGAAAGCATAAACCTTGCCATCATGAACCAACATACACATCAAAAACACAACAACGTACTTAACTAGAAATTTAGCCATATTCGCATGGCCATTATATACATGAACCGTGAAATTTTATCGAACAAAACCAAGCCTTTTTCCTATACATGCCTTTGTTTAAAACCAAAATGAAAGAGTACCAAAATATAGATTGATAGTGTTGGCGACTTCCTTGACGATCCGTCTTGAGCCCGTAGCGTAACCCAAAATCTATAAAACAGAGGAAATATTTCACATAATTAAGCTTACTAGCTTAGTAAGTCCTAAATTTATAATAGCATAACATTTAAATTAATCAACTTATGACATTTTCCACAAGCATTTAATTATGATAATTTATCTACATAAAGCCAAATCTTATTAGTACATTAACAGAAGAAATTATACTTGATTCCATAAACTCAGTATTATTACGCAATACGACTTAATATATTTTACAAGTATCACATACCCCAAGTTGTGTAACTATAGCATTCATATCAACCACACTACCATATTAAAATTTCTTGTATTCCAAGCATTTATACATGCAAACCAAATTTCCATAGTAGTAGTAGGCATAACATACCTTACATACTTACCTGAACCGTATACTCAATCGGTTAGCTTTAAATTGTCTTGAGTTAAGATTCAACTTCTCTTTTGTAAAATACATCACAGGCATGAAGCACGCTAGGCGTAAAAGCACGAAAGGTAACACCAGGCACAAGGCACGCTAGGCGTAAAAGCACTGAAAAGTAACAGGCACACAAGGCACGCTAGGCATAAAGCCCGATAATTAACACCGCGCAAGGCACGCTAGGCATAAAGCCCGATAATTAACACCGCACAAGGCACGCTAGGCATAAGCCCGATTATGTCACCGCACGACGAGGGCTGCTAGGCTCAAAGCCCGAAGGTCGAATGGTTTTACATGCTTTTCACATTTCATTATCACATATCGAATCATATGTATTTATTCACATTGCATTAAAATATTGAAAACCAATCCAATCCATAATCATCACATTCGCCAACTCATGATTTTACACCAAACTTATATAAATTTTATCATTCATTAGATTTATAAATAGCCCTTAAACATAAGGTAGCTCAGGATCTTACTTATTCACCTTGCATTAGCCAAAATAAATTCACTTCAATACTATACATTCACATTCGGCTATATCATGAATTTATACTCTAATTTTCCACAATTCATCATTCACTAAATTCATAATTAATTTATTGACATATTTTAACTAAAGGACTTACCTCGGTTGTCGATAGTCAGTCCGCATGAATCGGCTATTCGAGAACCTTCGTCTTTCCAGGTCTAATTCCGTTTTCTTTGCTCTTGATCTAAAACACATTAAAATTTAGCTCATTTAATTGCTTTTCATCTCAATTTAGTCCCAAGACACACAAATGGGCAATTTACAATTTTGCCCCTAATGTTTTCCATTTTTACAATTTGGTCCAATTTTACACAAAACTCAAATTATGCAAAATTTCCTAACACTATGGCTAGGCGAACCTTCCCCATAGCCATAGGTGTCCATGCATTTCATCTATTTGACATTTTAACCCTTCACAATTTTATTCTTTTCAATTTAGCCCTATAAACTCAAAATCACCAAAAACTCCAATACAAAACTTGTAAATCCTTAACATACATTCAATTTAAAACCATCAAACATCAAAACCACCCAAGCATGTCAATGGCGAATCTTATATACATAGTATTTTCAAAAATTTAAACATGGGTTGTATAGGATTTAAAGCAAACATTCCAAAAATGCAAAAATTTTCAAAAACTAAACAAAACACATACCTTTAATTGAGCCCCAAAGTGCCGAAATTCAAGCTCTAAAAATGGAGTTTCTAGCTCCTATATTCGCCAAGGAAGAAGAACAAAGTGAAGTTCTCTTTCTTCCCACTTAACCTTTTTATTTTATGTTAAAACAAACATATATATTATTAACATTATTTTAACACATTAATATAACTATATACTAGACTAAATTAACATATAATTTGGACTTATAAAGGTCCATTGCCGGTCCCTTAATAAGGTTAATGGGCTAATTGCCCTTTGGTACACCCACTTAAAAAGCCACACTCAAATTAGTACCTTTCACTTTAGCATGAAACTTTCGCGTTTTCTCGATTAAATCCTTTTTATCAAATTGAGCACTTAAACGATTAAATTTTTATACGAAACTTTCACACTCACTAAATCACATATAATAAACACAAAATAAAATATTAAAATATTTATCAGGCTCGGATTCGTGGTCCCGAAACCACCATTCCGATTAGGGTCAAAATTGGTCTGTTACAACACCTCTAACCCATATCCGTCACCGGAATAGGGTTCCAGTTACCAAACTTATCAATTAAACAATCATACAATTCTCATATCCAAATAAACATCATTCAAATACAATCATATAGTCCCTCATATGAGCCCTTAAGGCCAAAAACAAGCATTAGAAGTGGTTCGGGACTAAACCGAGAACTCAGGGAAATTTTGGAAAAACATAGAAAATTTTCAAAGTACAGGGGACACATGATCGTGTGGCAAGGGCGTGTGTCTCACATGGCCAAAGACACGCCCGTGTCACAAGCCGTGTGGCCATTCGAAATGGGATCACATGACCTTGTCCCAGCCCGTATCCTACTCGTGTAACTCACTGACTTGGGTCAAATGACCAACGCGCCCGTATGAGTAGCCTGTGTTCCCTTCAAAATGGCCTCACACGCCCGTGTTCCAGGCCATGTGAAAACTGGAGGGTATACTGACTTATGCCACACGGCCAAGTCACATGCCCGTGTGCTGGGCCGTGTGGAGCTACTGACTTGGTTTCTAAATAAGTACCAGGGGACACACGGCCGTGTCACCTAGCTATGTGTCACATACAGCTGAGACACACACCCGTGTCTCAACTCATGTGGACAAAAATAGGCTATTTTTCAAGCCATATTTCTTACAGAAAGTGTTGTCAACCTAGGTTCAACAATGCACAAACAACCAATGCATAAATAGGCACTGTAACCAACCAAGTTCAAACCAAATTCATGTACTACCAATACCAACAACTAAAATGCTCATAAGCATCCCAAATAGCCATTCAAATTCATACCAATTCCACATCCAAAAATCACCTAAATGATCAAACTAACCTATTAGACTTTGTGCCTAAATCAACATGCATACCACATTTTCAAATTCAACCATTTGCTACCTTCAATATCAAATCTCAACAAGACATTCACATAACAATTATGAACCACATATTAATGGGCCATTTACACATATTTACATAACCAAGTTTACCAAAATAAGCCAAATCACATGGCTTAGCACATAACCAAAAACATATATCATTTACATGCCAAATCAATTGGCTATCAACATTACAAACATATATGCCATATTAACCATAATACCTATACATGCCATATACCAAGTACACAAGTTCAAAAGTACCAAAACGATGGTTGGATAGTGTGATGAGATCACTGACAACTCCCAATCCGAGCAAGCTTTGGAATCACTATAAAACATAGAAAAGTAAACAGAGTAAGCTATAAAGCTTAGTAAGCTCGTATGGCTAATAAGTATAACTTATCATTCATTCACAATTTAAGTAAGCTAAACATAATATACTACAACTCAACTTAATCACAAAGCTAACATATAATCATCCACATAGTAAATCATGAAACTCAAAAATTTCATGGATTCAATGCTTATATGGTTTACGTACATACCTGCACTGATACGTATCAATCTCTTACCCTTTCATATCATCAATATACCCATTGAACCATTTGGAATAATATCAGATACTTTGGAATCTCGCACCCTAAGTGCCAATACATGGTTGAAACCATCTCAATCTCATATCTCATATGTAAATGCTCATCTCGAGTTATCACCGGGTCTGCTCACACAAGCTGACGATCAAGACGTAGCTACATTGTGCTGCTCACACAAGCTGATGAGTAACCGCAACACATGCCAGAAAACTCAGCCACCGGTAGAATGTACGTTCCAGCACCCAAAACACAATAACCCCTAATGACATGTCATTTGTTTCTTATCTATTCCTAAGGTTCAACCGGGATTTCATACGTCACCAAATTATCGTCAAATATCTCTGTGAAGTCATATTCATCAGTAATGCAATAGTAAGGAATGTAATACATAATTACATTAATGTTTATAAACATATGAACTTACCTCGAATTTATACGGAGAGAATCGAGCTATCAATCAACTATTTTGTTTTTCCCACAATCTAATTCTGAATGTTGCTTTTCTTGCTCTATATATAATCAAATTTAACTTATTCAAATACATTCTATTCAATTTAGTCTAAAAATCATGTTTTGGCAATTTTATACTTTTACCCCTTATATTTTAACATATTTAGAATTTAGTCCCTAGCTCATAAAAATGCAAATTCATTCAATTGAGTCCACACCCACGCTAGCCAAATTTCATCTATGCTCATAGCAGCCTACACATTTCATTATTTTGCACATTTACTACATAATTTTCACATTTCTCAATTTAATCCCTAATTGATAATTTTATCAAAAATCACTTAACAAATGTTGTTTATCTAACAACAACCATCCGTTTTCTATCATCAAACATCAAAACACATACACATTCATCAATGGTAAAACCCAAGACTTTTAACAGTGTTGGAAATTAGTCCCTGGGTTAGCTAGATTAAGCTACAGGGATTTCAAAAACATAGAAATCATTAAAAACGGGCTCAAAATCACTTACAATGCAAGCAAATTGCTTAGCCAAAACTTCCTCCTTAGTTTAAAAATGGTGGCCGGTTCTCCCTAGGTGATTTGAAGAAGAATATGTTTTAATTTCATCTTTTTCTTTTATTAATTTAACTGATTTTACTTAATTACAAAATTAACCTTAATGATTTATTAAAATTTCCATAAAATCATGTCATGGATGTCCACTATCCATTTAAATGGTCTAATTACCTTATAAGTACCCTTGCATTATGATTTTATAGCTATTTAATACCTTTAGCTAATAGAACACAACTTTGTATTTTACCCGATCTAGTCCTTTTTACTAAATTCAGCATGCAAACATCGAAATTTCTTAACGAAATTTTTATACGATCATAGTATCATGCTGTAGACCTCAAAATAATAATAAAATAAATATTTCAACCTCAGATTTGTGGTTCCAAAATCACTGTTCTGATTTAACTAAAAATGGGTTGTTATAACCGGGGCATTACAAAACATGTATAAGAACAACCATTCAATCATTTCACAATTGATTTTCATATTAGCTTAATGACCTAAAATCAAAGACAACCAAAACATTCAAGTAAAACATAGGTATAAACATTACTTTTACCAATTTTATGCAAAGACGTAATCCACGCATATTATGCATCAAACCAAATCCAAACATCCATCAATCAAAATGCCTAACATATAACCATCTAATTCATGAAAATATTTAACAAATAACCAAAGCAACTACAAAACTATCAACCAACTGACTATTGCCATCATACTGTGCATATTTCCATAACCTATAAGATCAAGAAGATTCAAAATGTCATCAACTACAAAATCAACATTCTAACCATAAGACTTCCTAAGTACAAGGCAAAATCAAAATAAGAGCATCACCAGGACTTAATTTCGAAATTGTCGCTAGATGTTGAATTGATGTATGAACAGAATAGTACCTAACCTACACACAGAAAAAAATAGTACATTGAGTATAACTCAGTGGTATTTCTATAATCTGAACAATAAGTATAATATGAAACATAAAAGAACATAAATTTAGAATGAAAATAACATGCAAATTATCAAGTGAAATATGTTATTTCACATAATCATGTATTCAAAACCATCTCATTTCTCTTATATCAACTAAATTTTATCACATTTTGCAAGTTACTAGCAATACAATTCATATAAGATGCTTTTTATCTCAAAATACAATTTCATGTTTTCATGGAACATAACATATTAATGTTCCCAATTCAATCCACAATTCACATTTCATTTTCCATTTCCAAATTCATTTCTTATTCTTTTTTCCATATCAAAATTATATAATCCATTTCGTCCTTTATATCCCTATTAACACGAATCAGACTCAGATGGATACACGGATACAACCAACACACCAGTTTAGCACCCAGTGCCTTACTGGATATATCCAAAGCAAATAGTTCCACACAACTTTATAAATAAGTTAAAACTTAGTGCCTCATCGGTTAAACTGAAGTAAACTGGCACCTAATGCCTCATCGACTCGTAGTCAAAGTATCCCTGAACTTTTTCTATCCTATGGGATACAACTATATCTGACTCTACCCGAATAGTTAAAAGGGTATTTGTTACTCAATTCATCATCATTTAATATCTCAATTTATAACTATTTTAATAATAAATTCATTTATTCAAACATATGGCAACATCAATCATCTCATTTTATATTGAATTTCATATTTACATAAACATACACAATTTCACAAATATTCAATTTAGACCTCAATAATCATCAATCAATCCCATTCATCTCATTTAAACAAGGGTCTCACCTTACATTCTTACCATGCACAAATAAGTCAGTATGCAGCAGTTACGAATTAGTTCAGATTATAGAAAAGCAAACTGTAAACTCCGAGCTATTTATCCATGACTTTGTCTTTTCCCTTCTTTTTCAAGGAATCTTGGTCGACGTTAGCTACAGAATAAAACAAACAACACATTTCATCTATCGTAATTCAGTGTAGCAAATTAAACTAGTTTTTGCACTTGAGGAGCTTGAATATAAGCATTTTCATTATGTTTTAGTTAAGCTTTTATAGTTTAGTTTAAAACCAGTAAAAAATGTATTTGGAGTCTTTTATTGACCTTAGAGGCCAAATAAGGCCTAAAGGTTAGCTAATGTACTTAGTGAGTGTGCAGGAGACCATTAGAGAACATATAAACTCAATATTGGCTCTTGTGTTGCAACACAGGAAGTTTGATGTTGCAACATAGGGAGTAGAATGCAAGAATCTCGGGACCACCTTCGATGTCTGGTCTGCCTTAATTCGATGTATCAGATTAAACTAGTTTTCACATTTAAGGAGCTTGAATACAAACATTTTTGTGATGTTTTAGTTAAGTTTTCTTAGTTTTATTTTTATTTTATAAAATGTGCAAGTTGAGTCTTTTATTGACCTTAGGGGCCGAATGAAGCCTAAGGGTGAGATAACGCACTTTGTGAGTGTGCATAAGACCATTAGAAGGTGTACTAAATGGACAATGGTCGCTATGTTGCAACTTGGATCACTCGATGTTGCAACATAGAGAGCAAAATAGAGAAAGATCAAGACTACCTTCGATGTCGCGACACAAACTAAGGGTCTCGTAACATACCCCTGAAGATAGCTGAAGAGGAGTATACTAATTGCCATGTCACGACACAGGTCCTAGTATGTTGCGACATTGACTGTGTGACAAAAATTAAATACAAAACATGGGCGTTTTGGTCTGCACAATCAAACTTAAAGCTCAAGAACTTTAGCTAACCTAGGGTTAAGGATGACGACCATTTGAAGGCTATAAATAGGGTCATCTATCACTTGTTATGACACCATTCCTTTAGCCTAGATTCTATTTGTAAATTTTGTTTAGTATTTTCTTTTATTATTAAGTTTTAGATTTATTTCAGTTGTTCTTGTTGATTTCAAGAGATCTAAATTGTGGAAGTATTCAAACTTTGAGGATTCACGATTAATCTCAATACAATTAAGATATTTCATTTACTCTATCTTGTCGATTTAATTAGCATGTTTTTTCTTTACATCGATTCTATATTGTCTATAAAGGCCACGATAAACTAATCCCTCTATAGGCGATTAGCAAGTGGAGGTATGATCTGTTAACTATATTCTAAGGTTACTCAATGGATCAGCTACTTGGGAAAGGAAGAACATGGAACAAACCTTAGGTCTGACAACCCCGAGAAATCATCAAGTTGGGAATTAGCCCAAAATTGGTATGGCCCATCGTGGAACACCTTCTAAACTGTGAGGTCAGAAGATAAGTAGTTCTTACTGACTTGTTATGTCAGTGGAAGATCAGGAGAACCTACTAGGGTAGTGACTAGTTGATTGATGAAGAACTGAAACGATAGTTGATGGAGATTATCGAAGCGAGCTAATCACCCATAATCAAGATTTGATATTTTTTCTCCATTTCTATCTATTGAAGTCTATTTCTTTTAAGTTGTTTTGTCTTTATTATTATAAAAAACCCTAAAAATCCTTTATTTTATATTTTCGTACTAACTAGATCTTTTAGTATTTAAGTTAGAATTGATCTGACACTAGCCTCCATTGGGTACAATCCTCGGAGTACTCACCTACTTCGTTGTAAAACTATATTATAACTTGACTCGTATACTTGCAGATACAACCTTTTCTTTCTATATTTTATTGCAATATTCAATCGTGCAATTGTAATCCTTAAGTAGTTCAATCCATCTACGCTGCTTGAGGTTTAACTCCTTTTGGGTAAGGAGATACTTGAGTCTTTTATAATCAGTGTAAATAATACACCTATCACCATACAAATAATGCCTCCAAATCTTTAAGGCGAAGACAACTGTAGCTAACTCGAGGTCATGTGTAGGATAGTTTCCCTCATGTGGCTTAAGCTGTCGGGACACATACAACCTTACCATCTTGCATCAGAACACAACCCAAATTGACATGAGATGAATCACTGTATGCCACGAATTCCTTCCTAGATTTAGGTTATATTAGAATAGGAGCCTAAGTCAAAATAGATTTGAGCTTCTTAAAGCTTGATTGCTACCTATCAGTCTAGAAAAATAAGGCGTTCTTTCGAAACAGCTTAGTTAAAGGAGCTGCAACTAACGAGAACCCTTCGACAAATCTCTGATAATAACTCGCAGGCCCAAGAAAGCTGCGAATCTTAGAAACATTCCTAGGATGTTTCCACTCAAGCAAAGCCTCAATTTTCCTAGGATCAACTCGGATCCCCTTCGCAAAAACTACATGCCCCAAAAAAGTCACCTCCTTCAACCAAATTCACATTTGCTCAACTTAGCAAAAAGTTGCTTCTCTCAGACTATTTGAAGAACCTCTCTAAGATGCTCATCATGATCGCCTTCGATCTTAGAGTATACCAAAATATCATTGATAAAGACCATGAAAAACTGAGCTAAGTACGACTAGAAAACCCGGTTCATAAGATCTATTAATGCAGCCGAAGCATTCGTCAAACCAAAGTGCATGACTAGGAACTCGTAGTGCCTATAACGAGTCCTAAAAGCAGTCTTATGGACATCAACCTTCTTAACCTAAGCTGATGGTACCCAAAATGAATATCTATCATGAAAAACATAGAAGCCCCACAAAACTGATCAAACAAATCATCGATACACATCCTCATGGTACTATCCTTCTTCTTTACAAATAAAACTGGTGCCCCCAAGGAGACGCACTAGGACGGATAAACCCTCGATCAAAGAGTTCCTAAAGCTGAGATTTTAATTCTATAAGCTCCTTCAGAGCCATACGGTAAGGAGCAATGGACACTAGAGTTGTACCCGGTAAAAGCTTGATACCAAAATTGACCTCCCGATTCAGAGGCAAACCTGGTAACTTATCGGGAAAACATCTGAAATCTCTTTAATCGTTCGAATGTCCCCAACAGACAAACCCATAGAAGCTGAGTCACCCACAAAAACCAAATTCGCTTCACACCCTTATTGAACCAGCTTTTTGGCCACAAGAGCAGAGATCACATTGGATAAGTAATCCCGATGCTCACCGATCATAACTACCTCCACATTATTCTCAGATCTCAGAACTACCCTTTTAGTAGCATAATCTAAACTGACCTGATGCTCTACGAGCTAGTCTATACCCAAGATTAGATCAAATTCTTCAAATGGTAACTCCATCAAATTAGCCAGAAACACAAACCCTTGTATCTCCAACGGTACATTCCTATACAGCCTATTAACCCGAACAGATTGACCCAATGGACGAAGTACAGGAATCTCTCCAGCAGTGCTCTCAACCAAAATCCCTAAGTTTACAAAAACAGAACTAGCTACATAAGAATGTGTTGACACTATATCTATTTAGTACAAAATAAGGGACAGTACGAATAAAGAACGTACTGGCAATAACATCAGTGGCGTCTCTATCATCACGACGTTTAGCAACATTAAACATATGAACTACTACCTTTAACAATTCTTTGAACTAAATCAAATCCGAATAACCATAAAATTCATTGGTTTATTAACACAAATTTGCATACTAGATATGTTTTAATCAAATATATTATTTTATTATAAAACCTACTATAGAGACATAAATAAATCAATTAATATTCATTTTCATGAACAAAGGATATGCTTAAAACAATATGTAACCCATGTAATTAAAACTTAAAAAGAAGATCATCTCAAATATTTAAACCATATATCTAGTTGATTTAGTATTTAAATATGTAGCTTTTTTCTGCGTTAAGTCTTGACAATTTTATCTAGAAGTAAGTAAATTGAATCCAGTAGTAGACTTTGAATCCAATCAAAATCTATTAATAGCAAATTTAAGAGTGGATCTTATTTTCCAAGTGTACAACAAGTACATAACCAATGACTTTTCATACATAAGTTTTCTCTCTTGCAAGTTTTCATTAATAATATTTTCCACGTAATTTTAATTGAGAACTTATTCTAAACACTGTAAAGTTATACTCAGTTTTTAAAAAAAAATTGCAACTTTAGGTGTATCCTACCATAATGAGCTTTAGATAGAATTACCATATTCTATTACTCATAAGTAGATGTTTCATAGTCAAATATTTTACTTTCAACCCCTTAATAGGGATGATGACAAAAAAATATCACAAAGATAGTCACAGTTAATTCAATTTAATAACAAGAGTAATCAATAACTCAATCCTCCCTTTTTTTTCATCCTTTCAAAATAGATATTTATAACAATAGTGATTCATATGAAATATAATCTTTCCTTCATTCATAATCTCAATATAATATCTATAACATCCTGAAAAGGGCCTATGCATTTCCGGTTTAATTATACGAAATGACATGTCTTATGTATTGCGAATAAATTTTTGACATTTCTGGAAACCTAGAAATGCATGGAAATGATTTAGAAATGAACATTTTTGGAAACCCGGAAATGATTTGGAAATGATTCAAAAGTGGAAAGTGAACATTTCTGGAAACTTGGAAATGTAAGGAAATGTCAAGTTTAAAGAGGCAAACGAAAATTTTTGGAAACTTAGAAATGACTTAGAAATGTCGAGTTTTAATGTTTAAAAGAGGAAATTAAGGCAAGGTGGCCTTAAGAGAAAACGTATGTGAAATTTGACACGCAAACAGGCTTAAAAAAATGGCCTGGAGATGCCACTTAGGGCCTCTGGAAATGGCGCCACATGCAAGGGGATTGGGCCTGAGTTCGAGTCATAGGGAAAGCAAATAAAAGAAATTTTATTTTGCTTCCAGAAGAAGTGAGGTGGACGGCACAAAGTGTTTAAAAAGAAGAGTTTTATTCTCTTTAAATTTCGACTAATAAGGATAAATAATGGATTTTTATTTTAGATTATTTTTCAAGGAGATAATAAAGGATTATTCTTTAATTATTTTAAATTAAGGAGATAAAGTTATCAAATAAAAGAGTGATGTCCAAGAAAGGGACTCTTGGCCTAGTAAACTCGGTAATAGGAGGAAAAGTGAGGCATTTTACAATTTTTTCTCTCCAAGCAAGCCTCTGCCGAAATTCTCTTGTCATCTTCCCCAAATTCTTTTCTGACAAAATCACAAGTTTCCTCACATCCTTTATTCTTTCTTCTTCTTCTTTTCTTTCCAATCCATCAGAAGCTGAAACGCCAAAGAAAACCCTAGCCAATTATTCAAGGAAATCGAAATTTGGTGATACACACCTAAGCCATAGCCGAATATTTTCGTAGATCAAAAGGTGTTGCCGATTTCCATATAAAAGGGTAAGGATCTATTATGATTATTTTCTTTCTTCTTTAAAAACAAAAAGGAAAGGTTTTAATGACATATTCATGTTGGCCGAAACTTTGAAAGAAAACTTTGGGATTTTGTGACTGTCGACTACAAGGAGGAAGGTTTTGGGGTTTCTAAGATTCAAGGTAAGAAACTATAAGATTTGGCCAAAGGCCATTCATTATGTTTAATGTTAGATTAAACTCTAACATGTGTCTATAGGGTTTTCGACAACAATAAGGAAGCAAGGATTCAATTCGGGACTTGATTCTTAAGTCAATCGGCAACAAGGTAAGTTTTAGTATACTAATCCTACTAGGATTTGGATTTATGGCCGAATGGCTTTTTATTAAATTAGTAAGTGATTAATCAAATGTAGGGATTAAGGATCTAAGCGATAGATCAGATTTCAAGATCTCAAGGAATTTGCTAAGCGAATCAGGTGTGTACCCCACACTATTTCTTAATAAGTTTTATGTCTATGTCTAATTAAAATATGTGATATTAAGAATAAGAAAGTGGCTAAGGTACCATGTTATGGTACTAAGTACTCAGGTACGTTTCCTAGTCCCATTAGGAATATGAAATATGTTATTTGTAACATGAGAATAAGAATGTGAACTTTGGCATATTAATGCATATTACAAAATGGGGCATATGGGTTATTGAAAGGGGAAGTGAATGTGGTGATCTAAGACCACGAACACGGTGACCTAAGACTGTGGTATCTGAATGTGGTGACCTAAGACCACAGTAATCTGAATGCGGTGACCTAAGACCGCGATATGGAGTGTAGCGGAAGGAGGGTCGACTTAGTAGTCCCCACGGTGTACAGGTTGGTACGAGGGAGTGTAACGGATGGCTTATTAAGTTTGGGTTTGGGGATGCATCATAATTTGTATGCTATGGTATGAATCCGTAATATTTGTTATGCCTGATTCTATTATGATTTAGTGTTGTGTACACATTGAGTCTGTTGACTCACCCCGTTAAAGGACCATGTTTCAGGTGATGAAAAGTAATGGACCGGGACGGCAGAACTTGTGGTGGCCATGCTTAACATGAAGTTTTTATTTTTATGGACTATTAATTTTTAAGTACTCCGAATTATTTGGATTTACTTGATGTAATAAGGCAATAAGGCCATAGTGCACTATTTTATTTCTGTTTTTATTTATTATGTTACGAAATTTTTATTAAGTTAAAGATTAAGTAATTTACTTTAAATGTATTCTATATGTTTTATCACCTAAAATTTAAAAGGGTTTTCATTATAAAACGATTTTGTTTTCTACTCGAGCCCAACCCAAAACAATATTTCTTTCAAAACTCACTATTTTCCCAAAATAACAAAAGAACTTTGAACCGGTTTACTTGAGGAACATACCAAATCTGGTCAAAGCTCATGGGCTGGGTTTGGGGTGTTTCAGTTTGGTATCAGAGCCCGTTTTAAAACTCTCGGCCTGTGGACTAAGGCCCAAAACGTTTTCCAAACGAGCCCAAATGAGTTTTATGAAAAGTATTTCTAAAGTTAAGCAGGTTTTCTGGCATGGCACCTAAGTCTCCGACCATGATCCACGGTAAGTACCCTCAACCATCCGTGTGATTATGTGAATTATGGAAGGGTAGAAAAGGAATGGAACGTAGAATAGCATGATAGGAACTTGAACCCTAGGACTAGTCTACTTAAACACAAACACATAAGACTTAATTCCATTAAACAAACCTATGGCTAAGTCACCGAATTAGGGTGTGGTAACCCCTGTGCGCATGTCTAAGATTGGATCCGGAAGAGCCTGGTATTTAAGCAGTCCTAGTGACTCACCTCCTCTTCGCAGAATCCTACCATTGCGTAGCTTCGGTTCACCCTAACCTGCAGGCTCGGTGGGTGTGGCAACCTCTCATGCGCATGTCTAGGAATGGTTTCGGTGGGAGCTTGGTATTTAAGCAAATCCGCGTGACTCACCTCCTCTCCACTTGAATCCGCACAGTGCGTAGCTTTGGTTCACCTCGACCAAGAGGACTCTGGCCCTAAAGCTAAACACAATAACTAAAACCCGAAAGGGAACTAGCCGTGTTTTTATAAAAACAACAAAATCCTAGTTTTAAAAAAAACTCTTAAAACTTTCTTTTAAATTTGTGAAAACCATCTTTACAAAATTTTTCGAAAAATTTCCGATTTATGAAATTACAAAAATGCCCCTAGTGGTAAAATTACCAAAATACCCTTGGTTTATAAAATGTCCAACTACCCAACAATTTTACCAAAATTTCATTATTTCATAAACGCTCAAAAACCCTAATTCGCAAAATATCAAAATACCTTGATTTTGGAAAATTACAAAATTGCCCCTAACTTACAAAAAATTACCAAAATGACCTTGATTTCCAAAAAAAAAATTTTTTTTGCAACATCACCATTTTAGAAAGAACAATTCTAAAAAAGAACCCTCAAAGTTTTGCAACTTTTGAAATATCCCTGATTTGTTAAATTTTAGAAATTTACCCTGGTTTATTACCAAAATACCCCCAAGATTCAAAATTACTGAAATACCCTCGGATTTCAAATCTTCCAAAATACCCCGGGAATTTTAAATAAAAATTCCAAAATACTTTATGACAGAATCATCAAGGAACTTTTTCTTTTGAAAAATTACGAAAATACCCATGTAGGACAAAATTACAAAAATACCACTGTAGGACAAATTACGAAAATACCCCTGGGTAGTGGAAAAACAACAACAATGAAAACTACAACATTTCTTTGAATGAACGAAAGTTCATAATTGATTGATGGATGTATGAATGAAAAGACTGTGTGTATGTATGAATACAAAGAACCACTCCTAAAAAAAAAAAATTCTCTTCATAAAACTTGTTCGCGTTAATCAAGTGAAACAAGTACTAATTCATAAAATTTCTTAATCAGATTAAAGCACAGTAGTAAAAATGAGCTCTAGGGGACGTGGTCGAAACGTACGAGACGCGGTAGAGGTAGGATGACCGTGTCGGAACCCGTTAGGTCGGGTCAAGGGTCTGACAATGAGGTACAGCCACCACCACTCCCAGCTATTGGCGTTGAGCAGCAAGCTCGGGGCGGGGATGATCTTTGCGCCGCAAGCGCGTCTTCGCGAGTTCTTGAGTTGGTGGCTGGCGCAGGAGGAAATTTGGGAGCTCGAAAGTCTGTACCTGAGCGACTTCGTGCCAATGAAGCCGAGGTGTTCCATGGAGTGTCGGGTGTGGCACCCAGTACCGCTGAATACTGGTTGGAGGCAACCGAGCGAATTATGGATGAGCTCGATCTGACCCCTGAGGAGAAGTTAAAAAGAATGGTGGCATCGCACGCTGCGATGAAGCGTATCGGTGGTGGCTCACGATTCGAGGATAGTGCCACACCGGTGAGGATCGACACAGGATTATGTTAAGGCCGCATATCAGAAGAAATATGTCGGCACAAGGTATACTGATGAGCAAAGGAAGCCTTTTCTGGGACTGGTTCAAGGGAACAAGTCCATAGCTGAGCATGAAGCTAAATTTCTGAGGTTGAGCCGATATGCTCGAGGAGTAGTGGCTACGGAGCATGAGCGATGTGTCCAATTTGAGGACGGATTAAGGGATGATTTGAGGTTGTTAATAGCTCCACATCAGGAGCGGGAGTTTTCTGCCTTCGTAGAGAAAGCTAAAGTAGCTGAAGGGATTAAGGACTCTATAAGGCAGACCTCCGATCGAAATAGGCCAGAAAGAGATTTTGGATCGTCTGGATCATCTGGGAATAAGAGGCCTAGAGTTGATGGGCTGCGAGGTCAGCAAGCTGCTACAGGAGGGCAGTATCGTCCTTGTGATCAATGTGGAAAGAAGCACTTAGGAGAATGTTGGAAAAAGACAGGAGGATGTTTTAAGTGTGGGTCAAAGGACCATATGATTAAGGACTGTCCTATGGAACCGGAAGGGAGTCGGCCAGCAGCTCAAAATGTTAATTAGGCTGGTAGAGGTGGACAGCAGCCTCAGCAAGGTCGTGGACCGAACCATGGAGGAAATGGCTCGGGCCGAGGATGTGAAGCACCAAGCAGAGATACTGAAGGTGCAGACGCGAGGCAACCAAGGTCGGTTTATGCAGTTTGCTGTCGTGAGGAGGAAGAGGTGCCAGATATGACAACGGGTACGTTCCTTATTCCTGGAATACCCTTAATTGCTTTGCTTGTTATAGGGTTAGCTTATTCTTGTATTGCTAGTGAAGTGCCTGAAACTTTGGATGTGAACCTAGAGAATGTGCCTAGAAAGTATGATAGTTCTTTAAGATCAGAGTGCGCAGCAATAGCGTAGTGGGGTGAGTTAGACCGAACGATTGTTCGTTAGTAAGTAATTTTGAGGATGATATTATTTTTAAGGGGGTAGAACTGTAACATCCTGAAAAGGGCCTATGCATTTTCGGTTTAATTGTACGAAATGACGTGTCTTATGTATTGTGAATAAATTTTTGACATTTTTGGAAACCTAGAAATGCATGGAAATGATTTAGAAATGAACACTTTTGGAAACCCGGAAATGATTTGAAAATGATTCAAAAGTGGAAAGTGAACATTTCTGGAAACTTGGAAATGTAAGGAAATGTCAAGTTTAAAGAGGCAAACGAAAGTTTTTGGAAACTTAGAAATGACTTAGAAATGTCGAGTTTTAAAGTTTAAAAGAGAAAATTAAGGCAAGGTGGCCTTAAGAGAAAAAGTATGTGAAATTTGACACGCAAACAGGCTTGGAAAAGTGGCCTGGAGATGCCACTTAGGGCCTCTGGAAATGGCGCCGGATGCAAAGGATTGGGCACTGAGTTTGAGTCACAGGAAAGCAAATAAAAGAAATTTCATTTTGCTTCCAGAAGAAGTGAGGTGGACGGCACAAGGTGTTTAAAAAGAAGAGTTTTATTCTCTTTAAATTTCGACTAATAAGGATAAATAATGTATTTTTATTTTAGATTATTTTTCAAGAAGATAATAAAGGATTATTCTTTAATTATTTTAAATTAAGGAGATAAAGTTATCAAATAAAGGAGTGATGGCCAAGAAAGGGACTCTTGGCCTAGTAAACTCGGCAATAGGAGGAAAAGTGAGGCATTTTACAATTTTTTCTCTCCAAGCAAGCCTCTGCCGAAATTCTCTTGTCATCTTCCCCAAATTCTTTTCTGACAAAATCATAAGTTTCCACTCATCCTTTATTCTTTCTTCTTTTTCTTTTCTTTCCAATCCATCAGAAGCCGAAACCCCAAAGAAAACCCTAGCCAATTATTCAAGGAAATCGAAATTTGGTGATACACATCTAAGCCATAGCCGAATATTTTCGTAGATCAAAGGGTGTTGCCGATTTCCATATAAGGGGGTAAGGATCTATTATGATTATTTTCTTTCTTCTTTAAAAACAAAAAGGCAAGGTTTTAATGACATATTCATGTTGGGCGAAACTTTGAAGGAAAACTTCGGGATTTTGTATGGTATCGACTAGGAGGAGGAAGGTTTGGGATTTCTAATATTCAAGGTAAGAAACTATAAGATTTGGCCAAAGGCCATTCATTATGTTTAATGTTAGATTAAACTCTAACATGTGTCTATAGGGTTTTCGACAACGAGAAAGGAAGCAAGGATTCAATTCGGGACTTGATTCTTAAGTCAATCGGCAACAAGGTAAGTTTTAGTATACTAATCCTACTAGGATTTGGATTTATGGCGAATGGCTTTTTATTAAATTAGTAAGTGATTAATCAAATGTAGGGATTAAGGATCTAAGCGATAGATCGATTTCAAGATCTCAAGGAATTTGCTAAGCGAATCGGTGTGTAATTCTACACTATTTCTTAATAAGTTTTATGGCTATGTCTAATTAAAATATGTGATATTAAGAATAAGAAAGTGGCTAAGGTACCATGTTATGGTACTAAGTACTCAGGTACGTTTCCTAGTCCTACTAGGAATATGAAATATGTTATTTGTAACATGAGAATAAGAATGTGAACTTTGGCATATTAATGCATATTACAAAATGGGGCATATGGGTTATTGAAAGGGGAAGTGAATGTGGTGACCTAAGACCACGAACACGGTGACCTAAGACCGTGGTATCTGAATATGGTGACCTAAGACCACAGTAATCTGAATGCGGTGACCTAAGGCCGCGATAAGGAGTGTAGCCGAAGGAGGGTCAACTTAGTAGTCCCCACGGTGTACAGGTTGGTACGGGGGAGTGTAGCGGATGGCTTATTAGGTTTGGGTTTGGGAATGTATCATAATTTGTATGCTATGATATGAATGCGTAATATTTGTTATGCCTGATTCTATTATGATTTAGTGTTGTGTACACATTGAGTCTGTTGACTCACCCCGTTGAGGGACCATGTTTCAGGTGATGAAAAGTAATGGACCGGTATGGCAGAACTTGTGGTGGCCATGCTCAACATGAAGTTTTTATTTTTATGGACTATTAATTTTTAAGTACTCCGAATTATTTGGATTTACTTGATGTAATAAGGCCATAAGGCCATAGTGCACTATTTTATTTCTGTTTTTATTTATTATGTTACGAAATTTTTATTAAGTTAAAGATTAAGTAATTTACTTTAAATGTATTCTATATGTTTTATCACCTAAAATTTAAAAGGGTTTTCATTATAAAACGATTTTGTTTTCTACTCGAGCCCAACCCAAAACAATATTTCTTTCAAAACATACTATTTTCCCAAAGTAACAAAAGAACTTTGAACCGGTTTACTTGAGGAACATACCAAATCTGGTCAAAGCTCGTGGGCCGGGTTTGGGGTGTTTCAATATCCATTATAATGAATATCTTTTAAAACCAATGGATTAACCATCACAAGATATTAATATATTAAGAGCTTTCGGCTAATTTTGTACTACCAAATGTTGAAATAATATTGGTGTATATTTTCTTTTGCGTTCACTTTAGGGAATACAATAGATTTACTAGGACAAACTTATAAACGTCCCAAAACATTCTTTATTTCATAAGCACCATCGCAAACATACATGGATTTCAAATCAAAATCTATCTATTCGTGGTGTCATGGTTAGCCTCTAATTATAATAAGCATGATATAAAAAATAAATCATAGTAAGATATACCTGAGATTCTTTAACATCATCATTATCACTGTGGCTATTATCACGAGCACTATTACAAGTAGTAAAACAACTTTGTTTTTGTAATAACATTTATAAACTAATAGTAAAAAAAGCATTTAATAAAAAAAATAAAAATTTTCATGTATGATGCTTGATAGTTATTCGATACTTATTGTATCAAATTTCAATACCACATATATGTTATAAAATCTTATGATGATTTAATCAAATATTTATGAATTCATTTAAAAGATATAATACAATAATTTCAAGCATATTTAGTAACAATAATTTAATCATAAAAAATTTTAATGATCCAAATATCATACATACTATAATTTAATAAAAGAATCTTAGTTTAAAAGAAACCTTAAAGTAATAATATTTTTCATAAAATAATTTTACCAAAAATCAATCAACAAAGGAGAAAAACATACCATGTGTAACACCCCTAACCCGTATTCGTCGCCGAAATATGGTTATAGAGCATTACTGTAAAATCATAACTTCAAACATTCAATTTCAAACAATTCATAAATCATAGTATAATTCATCCAAACTCATGCATAACGTCTCTTATTCGAGCCATCGAGGCCTTAGAAACACTTTAGAAACAACTCAGGACTAAATCAGAAACATTTAGAACTTCCTGGAAAAAGATAGAAAATTTCACATTGCAGGGGTCACACAACCGTGTGGCCAGGCTGTGTGACTCACACGACTGAGACACACGCCTGTGTCTCAAGCCGTGTGAACATTCGAAGTAGGGACAAGCGGCTGTGTCCCAACTCGTGCCCGTGCCCGTGTAACTCTCTGACTTGGGTCACACGGCCAAGCCACACACCCATGTGTCAGGCCGTGTAACTCTCGAAATGGCCTCACGTGCCCGTGTGCCAGGCCATGTGCTAGGCTGTGTAACTTTCAAAAAAAAACCTTTAAAACCTACAGGGGAAACACAGGCATGTGTTAGGCTGTGTGTACTAGAAATAGGTCATTTTCAAGCCATTTCTTTCACCCAAATCAAGCTCACACCAACAAACCATTTGCACATAAAATCAAGCTTCAAAACATACCTAAAACATACATTGTAGGACTAGATGAATATGGTATCAATCAATACAACCAATATGCCAAAAGGCAGCTCAATCACAAATCATCAAATCAACCTAAACATAAACATACTTATTTATGAATCAACCATTCATATCTACCTATTTCTATACCAAGTCATACCACAGTAAACACATGCCAAACCACATTAAAACATACCAAAGTGTTCATTCAAAATATACCATCACTTGACCATTTTAACATTAGCCATCAAAGCATCAAAATGCCAAAAGTTCATTAACCATAAGACGACATTTACAAGCCAAACATAATTACTATGTCATCAAGCACAATTCACCTATACATGCCATTATAACCATAACCAAACATCAAAAGCTACCAATATAGTTGTGGGATAGTGTGATAAGTCTTGGACGAGCTTCCAAACCAAACGAACTTCTGATTATCTATAAAATACGAGAAAGAAAACTATGTAAGCATATAATGCTTAGTAAGTTCGTATAACATAAAAGACAACTTACCATTTCATTTCATAATATTAAAAATTTAACATGATATAATGCAACCTTTAGCTTAGCATAAGCCTAAGCATCAGCACAAACACATGTTAGCATACTTGAACATAATTCATATGAATTTAACATGGATAACCATTATACTTAAACATGATTCAAATGGATTTATCATCCATCATAACATAACATGTTTTCCATGTAGCTCACCATTTCAATGTATTTCATACATACATGTCTTGGTTCATATTCAACACTTACCATATCCTTTCAAATTCATGCCCGTTGAACCATTTATGTAACATCCCTAACCCATATCCATCACCAAAATAGGGTTTTAGAGCGTTACCAAAACATTTAGAACATTTATTGATTAATTCAGGCAAGTTACTATTCATTCACCAAGGTCATTCATAATGTCCCTTAAATGGACCCTCGAGGCCCAATAAGAGCATTAGAATCAAGTCGGGAGTAAATCGAAATTTTAAAATTTTCCAAGGTATAGGGCTCACACGCCCGTATGGTCCAAGGGACACGCCCATGTGACCCTGCGACACGCCCGTGCTGCAGGCTGTGTTCAAAACTAGGAAGCTTGATCGTGTCAGAAAGTTTTAATATTTATATAATGAATGATCGAGCCTAGAAATTAACTATGACAATGATTGAGGCAAGCGCACCTATCGTTTGGTAGTATAGCTATGGCAAGACCGGAAGTATCGTATCCTCAAGCACCAAGAGTACTAGTAATTACTATCTTTCTATTATTTAGCCTAAGAATTAAGGGAATTGATATTTAATCTAAAACTAACTAATTACTAAGCTAAATATGCTAAGACTCAGAGAATGAATTGGGGAAATAATTTTGGGAAAAACCAATTGATTAAGACAATACTTGAGGAAGAATCCACCTAGACTTCACTTGTTATTTAACTCTGAACCAAACGATTTATTCACTTGACTTGATCCGTAGGATTCCCTAATTTATATTAATACCTCACTCGAGGCTACTAACGTCTAACCCTGGGTTGATTAATTGAAATCTCTTTCTAATTAAAACCCCTAAAATTGCATTAACTCGATCTATGGACTCCCATATTAGGTTTGACCCTAACCCGGTAGATTTTTGTTATCCTATCTCTAGGGTTGCAATCAACTCCGCTTAATTATGCTAGATCTACTCTTAAATAGGGAATTTTCCTCCACTGCCTAAGCACATCAATACTTGAATCAATATCCTTAAATATCAAATCAAGAATCAAGAACACATAATTAAGAACAAATCAAGTATTTATCATATAGTTTAGAAAACAATAACAAGATCCGTCTTAGGTTTCATCCCCTCAGGTATCTGAGGGGTTTAGTTCATGTTTATAAAAGAATACATCTAAGAAGAAAGAATAAAACAAAACATAAGAAAAACCCTAAAACCCCCTGAAGGAAATTGAAGGAAAGATCTTTTGTCTTGAGTATGATTCCGGCTTCTTGAGATGGATCAACTGGCTATCTTCAAGTGAATCCCACAAATCGGCCTCTTTGGCTTGGCTCCTTAGCCTACCTGAACGCCCCCCTTTTAGGTCACACTTAGGGTGTTTATATAGGCTTTCAGAATGTCTTTCTTTTCCCCTAAGTATCCTAATCCGATTAGAATTAAAACGGGTCATGGCAGGGACACGCCCGTGTAGCACGCCCGTGTAATCGAGCCCAGGCTGTGTTCGGGTCTGCTAAAGAGGCACGACCGTGTGGATTTCTCCAGGACGTGTGGATTTCGTACTTTGGGCCATTTTCTCCATTTTTGGCCCATTTCTTGCTCTTTTCATCCTCTGATGCTCTCCTAAGTATAAAACATGAAATTAAAGGATTAGGAGCAACAAATTCCACAATTTAGGGGATAAATCATCCAAAAGTAAGCTAAATATGGGATTAAAATATGTATATATTATGGTTTATCAAATACCTCCACACTTAAGCATTTGCTTGTCCTCAAGCAAAATTCTCAATTCACAATTAAAATGAACTTCCTCAATTCATAATATTCGTCAATAGTGTTTCATCTAATTCATAGATAATTTATACATTGATAATTTAAGTAGAAGGGTCCTAAAGATTCAAACAGTCAAAGTCATAGTTTTTATAGCACGAAAACATAGGTGTTTCCCCTTACCTAAATAATTCCCTTTAATTCAAAATCGACAAGAGTTGACATCCTCACTAAAAATTCACTCAAATCACTTAAAGTGTTTAAGGTTCAAAATTAAACACTCAAAAGTCGAACATGAAAAGTTAATCCCATAGGCTTGCATGAAAATTAAATCTCCACCACGATAGAATGAAATGATACACAGATCAAAAGGTCTTTTAAGGGTTGTAACGGGGCTTTGGTTAAAGGTTTGGATAAAATCTGAATTAAAGGGTTAGAATCGATATTGAATTGACAAATTACCTAACTTAAAAGATGAACTAAGACTCAAATAATTACATCAATTAAAACTTTTATAACACGAGCTTCTTCTCAATATATGAAATTTTAAACATATAAGCTCAATTAACATAGAACTAATAATGAATATACTTCGTTTTTTTAAGAACAAATCAAGTAAATAGATTTTGACAATTGAAATAAAGAATGTAGTTAGGCAACTAATCAAATCAAATCTCGATATAAGGGTAGTCGAGAGAAATGGTGATAACAAATACAAGATGGGTTTTGGGTTAATATTAGTGGGTGAGTCAATAAAAGGTTTGTTAGGATCAAAGGGGTTTACTAAGGGTTAATTGTTAAGGTAGGTTTTTAGTAGAGTAAATGGGTTAAATCCTAAGTGCCTTTATCATCTCTATATATCAAATCAATGATGTGGTCTTGACATGTATAATCGAAGCAAGTTCTAGAATAACAAATCAATGTTGACACACTCATAATCAAAAAAGTGAGCAAGAAAGGAATGTATGCTCTAGAAGGCTCAAAATCTCACAAAAATTATGGGTTTTCGATATCAACCTTGTAAATTTAAAACTTCAAGGTAATAATTAGATTCAGGTAGAAAACCTAACAAAATTTTAATTTTTTGAAAATAGACTCATCATGCTTGATTCTCTAGTCTCCTGAAGTTTAAATCATCACTGCACAATTATCAACGACTTAATCTAAACATATCAATAAAAATCATGACTCAAAGAAATTTCATTCTAATAGTAAAAATGAGGAAATTTACTTCAGAACAAGACATAATTCAGGGATTTGAGAATAATGCAAAAAGTTAGGAACTTTTCAAAATAAAATTCACCCCCCACACTTAAAATGTTCATTTCCCTCAATGAACAAAGATATATATAGCATGAAATCATAAGAGATAGGGAGAAGTGAAACTTCCTGAATTTTGGATGGATTCCTTGAGTTGGAAGTATAGAAATTTGATTCGGAGGTGAAAGATAAGTTGGAGGAGGCGTCTTTAGTGGTGATATGGTGGCCGCCAACAATCTCTGCTCTAGATGAAGAAATTGGGAAACTCGTGAAGAATTAGCTAGGAAATAATAAGAATAATTCAAAATATACGAATTATATATTTAAAGAAAAGAAAAATAAAAAGAAAGAGTGTAAAAAGTGAAATAAAACTTAAAGAAAAGATTAATGGACTGAAAAGTCCTTATTGTTGGATGGTCCACGAGGTGGTGTGATTTCTAAGGGCGTGGTGTGGTGATTCCCTAACAGCCTTTAGAACCTAAATCAAAGAAAACAAAATAAAATAAACTAAATTAAGCATAAGAGAACAAAGAAAAGGAAAATAAAGGAGAAGGGGAAAGAAAAAGAAAAATTAAATGGACTCAAATGTCCTTGACTCGGCGAATTAATGAAGCGGCTGGCATGGACTTATGTAATTCGGTCTCACCCGGGGAGAATGTGCTATGGTCCTTTCGCTTCTTCGACATGGGAATGGTTTCGTTGGCCTTGCCTTTGGGCATTGAGTGATATTAGTAAGGATGGTGAAGAGAAATTATGGTGGCTAGGGTGAAAGGAAAGGGGTTTGGTGAGGAAAGAGGTGAGTAGAAAATGGGGTTTATATAGAAATAGGGGTCTAGTAATTTCCCACAGCCGTGTACCTTGGGCGTGTTGGATCACATGGTCGTCTTATGCTTTGTTCGTTTCTCCCACGCCTGTGTGCAGGTCGCCACGCCCGTGTTGATAAAACAGTGTCAACCACAGCTGTATCGCACGGCCGTGGTGTTTAGTCGGAGCTCGTGGCTTGAAGATATTTTTTCGTCCTGTTTCATACTATCTTCGTCACGCCAGTATAGAAATCCGTGGTGTCCACACGGCCACGGCCACGCCCGTGTGCAAGGCCGTGTGGGTAGAGAAAACTGTACTTTAGTTAGTTTATAATTAGGTGCTAAAAAGGAAAAATAAAAGTGAAAATAAAAATGTAAAAATTAATGGGGTTAGTGCTCGGGTTGCCTCCTGAGAAGCCCTCGTTTAAAGTCTTAAGCTAGACTTACCTCTCAATTGCATAATCATGGTGGTTTGAAGAGTTGAAAATCCTTTCTCATGCTATCAGTTCTATTATTAATATATAGCTCGAGTCGAGTAGCGTTTACTTTAAAAGTGCCAAATATAGGATTACTTACCTCGACTATTCCGTATGGGAAAACATTGATTACCTTAAAAGGGATTTCTTCGTTTGTATTAAGGTCGGAAGGGAATATTCGAGGGTCTATCTTATCCAACAATACCTGATCACCGATCTTAAATTTATTTGTCCCATCTTTATGTTTGACATGGTTTTGCTTTGGTTCTGCTTCGTGTGTTCCTAATTTCTCTTTAAAATGTGTCTTCCACTCGTCTAATTCATCGATCCGAAGCATTCGTTCCTCATGAGTTATTTCTTTGCTGTCATGAGGTCTAGGATCTGGCTCGGCTATGTAGTTTCGTGATGTTTCTAATAAAGAAGGTGGAACCAAATGGTCATTAGTAGAGTTGATGTTTTCACATTGATTACTCGATGTCCTAGCCGAGTCAAGAGCTTGAAGAGTGATCGTTTTGTCACCTACACGAAGTATGAATTCACCTATACCAACATCAATTTTAGTCCTAGCAGTTGTTAAAAAGGGACTTCCTAAAATTAAAGAAATATTGTTATCCTTATCCATGTCTAAAACGACAAAGTCTACTGGAAATATGAATTTGTCAATTTTTACAAGTATATCTTCAATTATACCCCCAAGAATTCTAATAGTTTTATCAGCTAATTGAATGCTCATCCTAGCTTGTTTGGGTTTCCCTAGACTTGGCTGTTTAAACATTTTATATGGATTTATGCTTGCCCTTAAATCAGCTAAAGCATTATCAACAGAAAAACTACCAATTAAACATGGAATTGTAAAACTCCATGGATCTTTTAATTTTCGTGGTATTTTATTTTGCAACATTGCTGAGCACACTGCGTTTATTTCCATATACGACTCTTCGTCTAACTTCCGTCTGTTTATCAGAAGCTCTTTTAAAAATTTCCTTGAATTTGGCATCTGCGACAGAGCTTCAAGAAATGGTAAGTTAATATGTAATTTCTTTAAAAGTTTAAGAAATTTACCAAATTGTTCATCTGCGCTGTCTTTCTTCATCGTATTTGGGTATGGCACACGAGGTTGGTACTCTTTAATTACCAGTTTTGGCTTATCATGACTTACTTCAACCTTACCTTCTTCTACCACAATCTCTTGGCTTACTTTGGGTTCATCTAACCCTTCGCTATCGTGATCAGTTATGGCTTGAAGTTGCTCATTTGGGTTTGTTTCAGTGTTTCTTGGCAAGCTACCTTGTGGTTGTTCAGAGAACTGCTTAGCAACTTGCCCTAATTGGTTCTCGATCCCTTGAATCGATGCTTGCTGATTTTTGAGTGCTGTCTCAGTGTTTTGGAAACGGGTTTCTAACACCGTTATAAATTTTGTTAGCATCTCCTTAAGGTTCGGCTTCTTTTCTTGTGGGTAGGGTTACTGTTGGAAACTTGGGAGGGGTTGTTGTCTCTGATTTCCTTGACCACCCCATGAAAATTTGGGATGGTTCCTCCAACTTGGATTGTAAGTGTTAGTATAAGGGTTATTTTGAGGTCTAAAATTGTTACCCATATAGTGAGCTTGCTCGTTTTTAGCGTTCGGGTTGTAAGACGGGTATTCTGTATTGTTCATCCCTCCTCCATTTGTATCGCACTGCATAACTGGATGTACCAGCGAAGAACCACATAAACCATCAATTTTCTTATTTAATATCTCTACCCGATTTGATAGCATGGTCACTGCGTCGAGGTTGAAAACACTGGCGGCTTTCGTTGGCTTTGTCCTCGTAACTTGCCACTAATAGTTATTCAGTGACATCTCCTCTATAAACTCATAAGCTGCTTCAGGAGTCTTGTTATTCAGGGTTTCGCCGGCGGCTGAAGCAATCATCTACCTAGTTGAGAGGTTCACACCGTTGTAAAAGGATTGGACCTGTAGCCATAAGGGTAATCCATGGTGTGGGCACCTTCTTAATAGATTCTTTTATCTCTCTTATGCATCGTAAAGTGTCTCTAAATCCATCTGCACAAAAGAAGAGATATCATTCCTCAATTTAGCCGTTTTAGCCGGCGAAAAATATTTCAACAAATATTTTTCGATCATTTGTTCCCATGTAGTGATTGATCCTCGTGGTAACGAGTTCAACCACTGTTTGGCTTTGTTCCTCAATGAAAATGGAAACAACCGAAGAAGAATGGCATCATCAGAAACACCATTTATTTTGAAAGTATCGCAAAATTCTAGGAAATTCACCAAGTGATTATTTGGATCTTTATCCTGCAAACCATCAAACTGAACAAATTGATGATCATATGAATCGTGTTAGGTTTCAGTTCAAAATTATTTGCACCAATAGGAGGTCTAACAATACTTGACTCAGTTCCTGTTAAATTAAGTTTAGCATAATCATACATAGTACGAGGAGTATGATTTTCGGCCACCACCGGAGGTAGCAGATTATTATCAGCCATCTCTTCGATAGTATTAGTTTTGTTCCCTTGCTCTTCTTCTATGTATTGTAAACTTCGCCTTATTTCTCTTCTATTTCTGCGAACGGTACCTTCTATATCACTGTCAAAAATCAAGGGTCCTGACGGGTTCCTTCTAGTCATAAACTAGAAAAACCTATCAGAAGCAAAGAGAAAGAAAACAAAAATTAGAAAAGCAAAAAAATTAAAAATAAAATTGCAAATAAATAAAAGTAATGCTAAAGTAATAAAAATCAAGTGTTCCTAGTATCTTAGTCCCAAGCAACAGCGCCAAAAACTTGATCGTGTCAGAAAGTCTTAATACTTATATAATGAATGATTGAGCCTAGAAATTAACTATGACAACGATTGAGGCAAGCGTACCTATCGTTTGGTAGTATAGCTATGGTAAGACCGGATGTATCGTATCCTCAAGGACCAAGAGTACTAGTAATTACTATCTTTCTATTATTTACCCAATGATTTAAGGGAATTGATATTTAATCTAAAACTAACTAATTACTAAGCTAAAGATGCTAAGACACAGAGAATGAATTGGGGAAATACTTTTGGGAAAAACCAGTTGATTAAGACAATACCCGAGGAAGAATCCACCTAGACTGCACTTGTTATTTAACTCTGAACCAGACGATTTATTCACTTGACTTGATCCGTAGGATTCCCTAATTTATATTAATACCTCTCTCGAGGCAACTAACGTCTAACCCTAGGTTGATTAATTGAAATCTCTTTCTAATTAAAACCCCTAGAATTGCATTAACTCGATCTATGGACTCCCATATTAGGTTTGACCCTAATCCGGCAGATTTTCGTCATCCTATCTCTAGGGTTTTAATTATGCTAGATCTACTCTTAAACAGGGAATTTTCCTCTAATGCCTAAGCACATCAATACTTGAATCAATATCCTAAAATATCAAAGAAAGAATTAAGAACAAATAATTAAGAACAAATCAAGTATTTATCATATAGTTCAGAAAACAATAACAAGATCCGTCTTAGGTTTCATCCCTCGTAGTATCGAGGGGTTTAGTTCATGTTTATAAAAGAATACATCTCAGAAGAAAGTATAAAACGAAACATAAGAAAAACCCTAAAACCCTCTGAAGGAAATTGAAGGAAAGATCTTCTGACTTGTGTACGATTCTGGCTTCTTGAGATGGCCTCTCTGGCTTGGCTCCTCGTCCTACCTGAACGGCCCCCTTTTAGGTCACACTTAGGGTGTTTATATAGGCTTTCGGAATGTCTTTCTTTGCCCCTAAGTATCTTAATCTGATTAGGATTAAAACAGGTCACGGCAGGGACACGCCCGTGTGGCACGCCCGTGTGAATCGAGCACAGGCTGTGTTCAGGTCTGCTAAAGAGGCACGGCCGTGTGGATTTCTCCAAGACATATGGGTTTCGTACTTTGGCCCATTTTCTCCGTTTTTGGTTCGTTTCTTGTTCTTTTCATCCTCCAATGCTCTCCTAAGTATAAAACATGAAATTAAAGGATTAAGAGCATCAAATTCCACAATTCAAGGGATAAATCATCCAAAAGTATGCTAAATGTGGGATTAAAATATGTATATATTACTGTTTATCAAAGCTCTCTGACTTGTGCCACACGGCCATGCCACACGCCCGTGTGCTAGGCCGTGTGGTTAATTAATTCAATTTGAATTAGGTGCAGGTTTCACACGCCCAAGACATATACCCGTGTTCTAAGCCGTATGACACAGACGAATGAGACAAACGCCCATGTCTCTACCCGTGTGCTCAATTCTGAGCATTCTGTTCTCAAAATTATGGTGCAGGGGACACACGTCCTAACCACATGCCCGTGTTACCAGGCCGTGTGTCACATACAGTCTAGACACACGCCCGTGTGTCTACCCGTGTGGAAAAAATAAAACCATTCCTAGCTTCATTTCTCAACCCAATCTTTGCCATAATCCTACACCACATCTTGCATTCATAACCCAACAAATCCAAGCATTTTATTCAAGTTAATTCTATCATTTAACATGATAACATAATATGACATTACAAGTATATCAAAATAATCATTACCAAGACTCAGTGTGTAATTCACCTTACGAACACAGTTTGGGCCTAAGCCCTAATAACATGGCATATCAATAGTGCATGCAACGCAACCCAGCCCATCCTAGATTTCCATCCACTACATCACCTGTATCCGCCAAACACCCATGGCTTAAGGTTAATGAGGCAAATATTCATAAGACAGATTTTTGAACTCGTTATGGTCACTACGAGTTCTAGGTGATGCCGTTTGAGTTGACAAATGCACCAGCTGCATTTATGGACATGATGAACCGGGTATTCCAACCCTATCTGGATCAATTTGTCGTGGTGTTCATAGACGATATTCTGGTTTATTCAAGTACAGAAGAGGAACATGATTCACATCTTCGGGTGGTTCTGTAGATTTTGAGGGAGAAGCAGCTATATGCCATATTCAGTAAGTGTGAATTTTGGTTGAAAGAAGTTACCTTTTTGGGCTATTTTTATCCGCTGAGGGGATTAAGGTTGATCCCCAGAAAATTGAAGCTGTGTTGGACTGGAAACTGCGTAAGTCTGTGGCGGATATTCAGAGCATTCTTGGTTTGGTTGGGTACTACAGAAGGTTTGTTGAAGGATTTCTGTTGATAGCTGCACCGTTAACCAAGTTATTACAGAAAGGGGTACCGTTCATTTGGGCGGATAAACAGCATGAAAGTTTTGAGAAGTTGAAGAGGATTTTGACTGAACCACCGGTGTTGATTCATCCAAAGGCTGGGAAGGAGTTTATCGTCTACTGTGATGCATTGCACACAGGGTTAGGATGTGTGTTGATGCAAGAAGGGAAAGTGGTAGCTTATGCGCCTCGACATTTAAGACTGCATGAAGTGAATTATCCCACGCATGATCTTGAGTTAGCTGCGGTAGTTTTCGCCCTGAAGATTTGGAGACACTGGGAGAAGTCCATCATCTACACCGATCACAAGAGCTTGAAGTATCTCCTTACCCAGAAGGAGTGGAATTTGAGGCAGCGGAGGTGGATTGAGTTGTTGAAGGATTATGACTGCTCGATCGAGTAGCACCCGGGTAAGGGTAACATAGTGGTAGACATGTTGAGTCGTAGGGTGATATCGGACTTGAGGGTAATGTTTGCTCATCTCAGCTTATATGATAATGAAAGTTTGTTGGCTGAACTTTAAGTGAAGCCTTCTTGGGTCAGTCAGATAAAAGAGAAGCAGTTGTCTGATGAATCGCTAAGTGTTAAGTTTCAACTAGTGGCAGATAGTGAAATAGCAGATTTTCGTGTGAACAGTGATGGAGTATTCTGCTTTCAGGGAAAGGTCTATATGCCGAGGGATTCCGGGTTAAGGCAGAAGATCCTTCAAGAAGCGCATAGTAGCCCATATGCTGTGCATCCTGGCGGGAGTAAGATGTATCGGGATCTGCGTGAGCAGTTTTGGTGGCCGGGTCTGAAATAAGAGGTTACCGAGTTTGTGGGTAAATGCTTGACGTGTCAGCAGGTGAAGGTGGAACACCAATTGCCTTCAGGGTTGCTGCAGCCAGTAAAGATTCCACTTTGGAAGTGGCAGAGAATAACAATGGATTTTGTGAGTGGGCTACCCCTTACGCCTACGAAGAAAGACTCAGTGTGGGTAATTGTGGATCGGTTGACGAAGTCTGCTCACTTCATACTAGTTCGGGTTGATTATTTGTTACAGAAGTTAGCCAAGCTATATGTGGAAGAGATTGTGAGGTTACATGGGGTACCTGTGTCTATCATATCAGACAGAGACCCCAGGTTTACGTCAGGGTTTTGGAAAGCGTTGCATCAGGCGTTGGGTACAAGACTAGACTTGAGCACAGCATTTCATCCACAGACTGACGGTCAATCTGAGAGGGTAATTCAGATCTTGGAAGATATATTGAGAGACTGTGTCATTGACTTCAGTGGTAGTTGGGAGGAGTTCCTATCGTTGGTAGAATTAGCATACAACAACAGCTACCAATCTAGTATTCGGATGGCGCCCTATGAAGCGTTGTATGGTCGAAAATGTCGTACTCCTACTTGTTGGACAGAGTTGGGGGAGCGTCAGATGTTGGGTCCGAAATTGGTTTCCAAAACAGAAAAAAAAGTTAAGTTGATTCGAACTCGATTGAAGGAAGCTTCCGACAGGAAGAAATCCTATGCTGATCTGAAGCGTATGGGTATAGAATTCACAGTGGGTGGTCAGGTGTTTCTGTAAGTTTCGCCTTAGAAGAAAGCTTTGAGGTTTGGACAGAAGGGCAAGTTGCGCCTCAGGTTCATCTGGCCTTATTGAGTGTTGAAACGAGTGGGACCAGTAGCATACCAGCTCGAGTTACCTCTGGAATTGAGGCAGTTACGTGATGTATTCCATGTCTCAATGGTAAGGCACTACCGTTCGAATCCATCTCACATAGTGCCAGTGGAGGAAATCGAAGTGAGACCTGATTTGTTATTTGAAGAGGAACCAGTTCAGATCCTAGACCGAGATGTTAAGGTGTTGAGGAGAAAAACAGTTCCATTGGTTAAAGTTTTGTGGCGGAATCACGGTTCAGAGGAAGCCACGTGGGAGCCAGAGGATGTGATGCGACAGCAATACCCCATTCTCTTTTGATCAGGTAAATTTCGAAGCCGAAATTTCTTTAAAGGGGTAGAACTGTAACATTCATGAATTAGGGGTTGTGCATTTGTTACGTTTTTGTGTGTTTGGTATGCTTTATCTGTTAATCTGGTATGTTGGAGCCCCGGGAAAGCTCGGGGTTGAGTTTGAGCCTTTGTAAAAATCACGTTTCTTAAACACTTTAAGGGAGAGCTAGCAGAGACAAGCCGTAAGGGGAATTAATTGTGTTTTGTTAACACAAGAAAGAGGTGGTAAAGTGGCATGGAGATGCCACTTAGAGTGCATGGAAGTGGCGTCACATGGGAGCTGTAGGGAGAAGGGGTTCAAGTTGCGTCGTCAGCAATTAGAAACTTTATTTTTTTTGCGCCTAGGGAGCTAGAGTGATGGATTCTGCAAGGGCTCTTCAAGGATGTTGGTGGAATGAGTCAAATATTTTGAATGAGTGGCCATGAGATGATAGTGAGGTTTGAATGAGTCAAACCGATTCAAATTGTTGAGGCAGTGAAATGGAGGAAAGTATGGGATTGGGTGTTGGTGGAGTGGTGGCCGAATGTGGGAAGCTTGAAGTGGGGAGGGGTTTCGGTTTTGGTACTAGGAGAGGTGGGTGTGCCGAAAATCCTTCGGAGGTCTTAAGCTGTTCTCTCTTTTCTTTTAAAGCATATTCGGTCTCTGAGAGGGGTGTTGAGTGCCGACTTTTGGCAAGTTTCCTTAGCTTTCTTTGTGTTTTTCTTCCCTCTTTCATTTAGTTCTCTTATTTTTCTCAAAGCCGAAATCAACTTTGGTACATTTCTTCTTCACCAAAACCGTAGCTCTCTTTCTCTCATTACTATTCCTCTTCATCTTTTCCCTTCAATCGAAACCCTCATCCTATTTCTTTGCTTCATCTTTCTTTTGTTCTTTTGAGTGCTAGCCGAAATATTCTCTCTTCCTTACTTTTTCTTCTAATGTTCTCTCCTTAAGCTGCATATTTCCACTTGTTCCATCGAAACCTTCTTACCATCATTCTTTGCCAATAGCTGAAATTCAACCTTTGTTCTTCTTGTTTAGTCGATCGATTAATCTCATCTATTACTTCTCCTATGCCGAATCTTTTTGGTGTGCCATTCAATTTCTTTGCTGAGGGTAAGAGTCTTTCTTTTATTTTCTTATAGACTTCCTTTTGTTTTATTCTCCCTTCTCTTTATGAAGAAGAATCTATTCTGGTAAACATCTAAACCCATTTCTTCTATTTTGTGTTTCTTAGCTGAATACTAAGAAGCAGGGTGTTGGAAATCCTAGGTTGTTGAGAGACTATACAATCGGTCTTGGTTGATCAAGGTAAGGGGTTCTTATCAACTGGTTTGGCCAAAAGGCCACTCCTTTTTAATCTATTTGGAGAACCGATTCTGATATGGTGATGGTATAGGGACTCAATTGGTTTCTTAAGCCAAGTCTGCTAGCATTCGGCTTCTGTTGATCAAGGTAAGGAACTTCATCGATTTGAGTTCTTATTCTCTCTGTTTTCTCTCAAAGCCTTAACCCTGTTTCCTGATCAAGCTCCTTTTATGGATTCGAATGCAAGTCAAGTGAAGGAGGGGGTTTGACTCGTAGTCCCCGCCCCAAAGTTTAAGAAAGCGTGCGATGCTCAGTGATCTGAGACTTTCCGCCGGGCTGTGGTAGAGAGCTGACATCTGCCTGGGATAGGCAAATAGCTGTCGTCCTTGCTAATGAGAGCGTCGACGTAGAGAGTCTAGTTTTACGCATTACCAGGTGTGTAATGTTCACACTTTACTTTGTTAAATAATTCATGTTAATAACTGTGTTGGCTAGAAGCCGAAACGACTATTCTGTTAGTCGAGATACCCTCGTGGGTAAGGTTGGAGACACCGGGTAAGTTTCACTATGATGATACTTTCATATGATTGAATGCATGAGTTAATTATATGTTGTACATTGAAAGTATATAGCACTCACCTCAGTATGATATTATGTGCATAGGTTATGGGAGATGATGGAAGGGAAGTGCTATTCAGTGACTATTGTCACAATGGTCTGAGACCACAGTGGTTTGGAACCACGTATACATATGCTTTTCAGTGACTTGTCTCTGTGGTCTGGGACCACAGTGGGTTGGTCCCACGTATACTTATCAGAGATCGTCACAGTGGGTTGGCCCCACGTTTATATTATGTGACTCTGTCACAAGTGGTCTGGGACCACAGTGGCTTGATGCCACGGGTGTTCGGCGGATACAGGTGATATAATGGATGGAAATCTAGGATGGGTTGGGTTGCATTGCATGCACTATTGATATGCCATGTTATTAGGGCTTAGGCCCAAACTGTGTTCGTAAGGGGAATTACACACTGAGTCTCCGTGACTCATCCCTCTACTTAATTTTGCAGGTAATTGCTAGATTGCGGATTTGGAGCCGGGGTGGACTCGAGGTGGCCATGCGTTACTACTTCTTCCGTAAACTACGTTACTTTATTTAAACTTGTTTTAATTTGGGATTTTATTATGTAATAAGGCCGCTATAACTTTAACTTTGGGTTTTGATTTAATGCTGATATCACGTATTTTACAAACGATCGAAAATGGGGTTTTCTAAAATTTAAAGCATAAGCAAATAGTTTTCAAAACATTAACAAAAGATGACAAGCGAATAGCCAATTAACTCGGAAGTTTTCTTAAAACCTCAACTTGGTTTTCAAATTACACGTTTATGGAATTCCTTGATTTCGGCTTTTATAAAAACAAAATTTCCTTACAGCCTTTTCGATCAATTTAATAAAAGACGAAACAGAACCTTCAAGCAAAAATTTACAATTCATTTTTTTAAAAGTAAAGAAACCAATCGAAAAGTTTTCTAAGTTACGATGTTTTGTTGAGATTTTCAAGCTACCCTTCCTGTGACATACCAGACCTAGTCATAACATTTAGGCCGGGTTTGGGGTGTTACAAAAATAAAATAGAGTAAGCATAAAATGCTTAGTAAGTTCGTATAACACGGTATTTAACTTACCATTCATCCTATCTGAGGTAACTAAGTAAGGTATAATCAATCACTTTGATCTCAAGCCCTACACACATCCTCACTGCCCTTGTTAGTCATATATCCCATAGTAATATCAAGACATGTATGGGCCCAACAATAATCAAGTTTCCAAGCACATATGCTTTCCACATCATGTATTCATTCAACATACGTAATTCTTCTCATTATTTTGAGTATAATATCATAATAGTTCATTTCGAGTTCAGATCATTTCGCATCAGAACTTTACACATATTACTCGGAATATCAAAGTCACGATTAGTACACTCTAGGTGTACAAGTCTATAATCAAGAATGAACATTCTCATCAAATAGTTTCCATGTACAAATATCATCATCTCATATTTCATATATCACTTGTCATGTATCATCATTTTCTTGCATTTCATGTAATATTCTTTCATGTCATATTTCCATATCATATACACCATTCCATGTCAATTTGTCTTAGATTTATATTTTCCCTTGTCAGAACCTTGCCCGTTGAATTTATTTGAATTATCTATGGATAGATAAGTATTACACTCGAGGCATACAAATCAGGATCCGTCAATTCATATTCAATGGTACCTATAAGGTACTATTTCAGAGAGTACTCTCGAGCCACATATATATATATACTACAGGATTACCAGTCCAGGCTAAACCCTTTTTATGACATATGCTCTAAAGAGCTTGATCAGGATTATCCGTCTGGGCTAAATCCAATCCATAATATATGCTCAAGAGGACTTATATCAGGACTACTCGTCTGGACTAAATCCTATCAAAATTGAGGTCGAAGGATTACTCATCCGAGATAAATCCTATCCGCAACAAATGCAGGACCTCTTTCGTTTTGGAAAATCACATATCCATCAATTTTCCATTTATTCAACCGGGATTTAAACACTTTTCAAGCATTATCGGGCATTTTATTATTTCATACCTCCATAACATTTATGTAATTTGAGTAAAACACATTCCACATTCAAGTCAATGATACAAGTAACATTTTATTCATTTACCATTTTATCGGGCATTTTCATTTATCGGGCTATATCAAGAAGGTGATCATATCACATATTTATGACATTGATAAAATTCACAAACACAATATTTAAATCAAGCATAAAAACATATACGATTTAGTTGCACGAACTTACTTCGACAAAGGTTCGTGTACGTAAAACCTACTAATCCGACATTTTCCTCATTCCTCGTTCTAACTCCGAATTTGGTCTATCCGTATCTATACGAGTAGATTTAACATCAAAATATCATATTTTACATTCATGTTGACTAAATTTTCATCCTAGGCAAAATTACTATTTTACCCCTAACTTTTCCAAAAATTCCATTTTTGTTGTAATAGCTTGACTTAGGGCCTAGTCGGAATAGTGGTGCGAGACCACAAATGCAAAGAAGAAATATGTGTTTAAATGATTTTATAAGGCTTATGAGGTATTTGCATGATAGTGTGAAAATTTCATGAAGGAATTTTATTAATTAGTGAATAAATTGTCCATTAGGACTAAATTGCAAGGATTAGAAAATATGAGATTTTAGAAGATTTAAGTATGAAATAGAATTATAAAAATTATTAGAGGTCCTTATTTAGCAATTAGACCATTATATGTTGAGATGGAGAAAAATGGACATAGGAAGGAAAAATCTCAAGATAGAATCATTAAGGGCATTTTTGTCATTTGGTAAATTAAAGAATTAAAAGGGAAAAGAAGTCAAAATTTGTGTTCATCTTCTCCATGCTAGCTGAAAATTCAAGGGCAGCATAGTTAGGGTTTCTTCATCTTCCAAGCTTGATAGTAAGTGTATCCTAGCCCCGTTTTTAATGTTCTTTGCATTTTTGAGATCCTCGTAGCTCAGTTTAGCTATTTCTAGCTACATTTTGAGCTAGGGATTATGTTCAAAAATTTACCCATGTATGACATGCATGTATTTTGATGTTTTATGGAAGAATATGAAAGTTTGATGTATGATAAACATCTTTTTCTAAGTGATTTCCATGAAAAATGCATAAAAGGACTAAATTGTAAAAATTGTAGAAATGGTCATACAAGAGTGAAATAGTGGAAATTGAATGTTGTTATAGTTAAGAATATGATTCAGCTAGGCTTGAAATATAAGAAAGTTGAATGAAAATCATTTTACGAGCCTATGGGCAAAAGTGTAATTATGATAAAGTTTAGGGGCAAAAATGTAATTTTTGCCAAAGTATAAATTATGAGTCAATTTAGTCAATGGATGTATTAAACAGGTTAAATTGTCATTATAGATCAAGAAACACGAAGCCCGAACTAAAATCGAGGCAAGAACAAAGTTGTGGACTAAATTGCACATCTACACATATTTTGGAATACCGAGGTAAGTTTGTGTGAAATTATAGATACATATGCTTTTATGGTCAAATTACTTGCTATGTTGTATAATGTACATTATTTTCATGACGTTGATTAACAATGTCTAATAAGGAAATTAATGAGAATAAGTAAGTGAAAGTCCCGGTTGAAGATTCGGAATAACGAGGATACCTATGTCGCAACATGAGATAAGGAAAGCCCATGTAAGACCATGTTTGGGACATGGCATTCACATCAAGGAATGTAGGTCCCGTGTAAGACCATGTCTGGGACATGGCATTAACATCGAATAAGGTAGGTCTCGTACAAGACCATGTCTAGGATATGGCATCGACACCATATAACGAATGTCTCGTATAAGACCATGTCTGGGATGTAACATCCCCAAACCCGGCCCATTCACTACGACCGAATCTGGTTATGTTAGTGAAAATATTTTTCTTTACTTAGAATTTAAAACACGAAAATCTACTACCTTTCTGGTAAAACCCGTGTACTTAAAAAATATATTTTTAGACTTGGATAATAAATAGAAATGTCCATTTTAACACTCGTTTAATTTATAAATTTGTTGAGTAAATAAATGGCTAAAAACTGAGTCATTTGCACATAGTAATCAAAATAATCAAACCATTATTTGAAATTAATAATAAAGAAATTCCCAAAATAAATGAGAAAGTCAAAGGGCCTTATTACATCAACATTTAATCCCAAATACTTAATATAAATAAACTTAAAAGATCCGAATTCTTCTTTTCTGCATGGGCCACCATGTGTGTCTCTCCGATCCCGGTCCGATTCTACTCATTACCGAAATGGTTAAAATATAAAAGGGTGAGTCAGCGACTCGGTGCATAACCACCACATATTCCATCCGTATGGGCTTGGCCCATACCCACACACGACCATCGAAACAAATCATGCAAGAATGCATCTCACCCAACCCATTGTCCAACCATACTCCAACCTTAGCGGACTCTCCGCCTAAGGCCGTGGAAAACTTCCCACCGATCACATCGTGATCCATAACATCTTACCTTGGCAATCTCATTTGCTCAAGGCCGTGGTGAGCCACCGATCAACCCAAGTGATCCAAATATCGTAATCGTCTCACGGTGATGCACATAGCAATCAACCGCCGAGATGGGCACCAAGCCAACATCTCCTTGATGATGCACACACGACAACTCATCAAGCGCTAGTGTAGCCCGAAGCTAACACTAGACCACGTACACCAATGTGTACTCCCTTCCTTCCTTGATCAACCCGAATCCCATGCACATGTGATAAAGCATCTTACCAAATCATCATATAATAGGAGCATACATCTCATATCATCATATATTTATATATACATCATGATAACTTCAATATCACAAACTTACTCATGTATAAACGTTAGCAAGCATAATATCAGAAGAAATAGTGCGATGATTACGCACCTCAATAGCACCACGGTCCTACTCTCAAAGCGCTACTCAATCTTCGACTAACCGACTCTCGAAAAGTTTCTCTGCGATAGGCTCTTCTCCCCTACAATCGGCCTTAGCATCAAAACCTTAGGCTTAAACGAATACTAAATATACAACTTATTAAAACAATATCCTTACCAACTTCGATTGCTAACAAAAGGAGGCTTGGCTAACCACTAAAACCCCAGAGTATCTCAAAGAATGGGACCCGAAGAGATCTATGCTAACATTCGCCAAAGTGCTAACAAGTTGAGAGAAAGAAATTCGCAAAGGGTGGTGGATGTAGATTCGGCTATCAATAAAATCAAGGGGTAGGGAGCAGTGGTTTCGACAAAGAGAAGAGAAAGAAAGGTATAGGGTGCACTTTCGGTTTTGAAGTGAAAAGGAAGGAAATAGGGAGAGTGAAGGGTTGGCCACTTGGAAAATGTGAGAGAAGAAGAATAACAAGCTTTGAAGAAAAAGTTTGGTAACCAAGAAAATGGGGAACAAAATTCGGCAAGGAATAGAAGGCAAATGATGAATGAAAACAAGCACCTCCTCCCCTATTTATACTAAAAAGCCAAGCTCCAACCCCCAAAAATAATCCCTAAAATTCTCCTAAAATACCTCCCCACCATCCATTCAAAATAGTTTGAATGGGTCAAACCTTCTAGCCAAAATTTTAAAAAAAATTGACCAAGTCTTCTCCACCTTTTAAGCCTTTCAAACCGTCCATCCACCCCACCAAGATGACGCAAAAACAAAGTCCCAAAAGCTGCACTTGCGAATCGAACTGAGCCCCTTCCCACGCAAATGGCGTCATACACACAAGGCCTTAGTGGCGCCCATCCTGCCACTCCACCAGCTCCTTTCTTGTGACATAAACTCCCAAATAATTCTCTTAAGTCCCCTCTTTGCCAAGCTCCCCCTTTCAACACTAAAAACCAAAAATTTTCTAAGGCAATCCCCCACCTTCTAGGGTTCTCTCGGGACCCTAAAACTAACCCAACCTCACTTTGAAGTGTGCCAACACCCGAGCTAAGCATCAAACGCCTAACCCCTAAAACCAGGGTGTTACAATTCTACCCTCCTTAAAATAATTTCGTCCCCGAAATTACTTGTCTAAACTAACCGTCCAATTCCTCCCACTACGCTATAGCTGCGCACGCTGATCTCTAAAGAGCTAACATACCTCTAGGCATTGGTTCTAAGTTCATACTCAAAGTCCCCCTACTTTACAAGCAACAACACAAACAGCCACCCAACTGAACAAAACAACAGAGAATAATCCAGGCTTAAGGAACTTACCAGCTGACACATCGGGCACATCATTATCTCTCTACGATGAAGCGCATAAACCGGACTGTTTGTCTTGCCTCAGTGCCACCATTACCGCGGCCTAAAGCTCCACGACCCCGGCCGGAACCATTTCCTCCATGGTTCGGACCACGACCTCTCGTCGCTTGCTGACCACCTCTGCCTGGTTGCACATTACCTTGACCTTCTGTCCGAGTCCTATTCGGATTCTGGGGACAATCCTTAATCAAGTGGGACTTGGACTTGCATCTAAAGCACTCCCGAACACGATTCCAAAGACTCGCCGCCAACATGATACCTTCCGCGCTGCGCACACGGATGATCTCGAATTTCCGTGGTGGCTTAGCAATATGAGCAGGAGTCTCGACTCTCGATCTCTTACGAACCCTCTCAAACACTTCGGCGATCCAACACTTCTCTTTTCACGGTTCCTTTCTCTATTGAGCCTCTCACCTTCTTGACCTCCTCGGCTATTCAAGCTTTCTCCACTAGAACGGCGAAGTCTCTTTCACGATGCGGAGCAATCAAAACTCATGACTCATCCGCGAGACCATCTTTCCGTCGGCGCATCTCTCATAATCCGTTGCCACGATGCCCGAGCATACCGACTCAAACGCAAAAACTCGACCGTACTCCGCTATTGACTTACTACCTTGCACCAGTTTAAGAACGCCTTCCTCGGCGTCCACATAGCTCGCTCCGACATACTTCCCTTCAAACTTGATCTTAAAGTAACCCCAATCCACTCGATCCGATCCGCGGTACTTTTCTTAACGATGAGCCACCACTGGTAGGCTTCATCCCGTAAGCAACGAAACAACACCCTTAAGCTTCTCCTCGCAGGTTAAGTCTAAGTCATCCATAATCCTTTCAACCGCCTCAAGCCAATACTCCGCCACGTTTGGAGCTACCCCAGACACTCCTCTAAAAACCTCGGCTCCATTCGCCCTAAGCCTTTCGGACGCGACTTCCGATTCCTATTGCCCACATTGGCTCTCGCCACTCGTTCGAGCACTCGCAAAGACGACTTGTGACAACGCTGCGTCGTCTCCTCGATCGATCCTGTTGTTCAACCTCAACGGTGGTGGCGGTGCATCGCTCTCTGACCCATGGCGTGACCCAACCGGTTCCGATACTGACATCCTGCCTCTACCACGTCCACGAGTATTTCGACCACGCCCCCTAGAACTCATATCTAGCGCTTCGATTTAGTCTGTTTAGAAAGTTTTATGGATTAGAAATTCTTGTTCCTTTGTTTTATCCACGAGCAATTTTATGCAATAAAGTTTAGAGAGTAGTTCTTTCGAACAATCAAGTTTCCTTCCCTACCCAGGGGTAAATTCGTCATTGTTCCTAAAGAGGGGTATTTTGGTAATAACTCAGGGTAAATTTTGAAAATAAAATTCCAACTTAAAGATATCTCCAAAATTCACAAAATCTCGGGGTTCATCTTGAAAATTGCATTTTTGAACAAAATGTGTTGCACAAATTTGAAATCGGGGTTATTTGGTAATTTTGGAAATCATGGGCATTCTCAAAAATCGAAATGTCACAACATTTTACAAAATAGAATTTTCTGATATTTAGTGGAATAGGAATACTTCTTGTAAAAGTCGAGAGAAATCTGAAAATTTAGAAACCAGGGCATTTTGGTAATTTTATTAACTAGGGGTATTTTCGTAAATTTTCACAAACCAAGATATCTTAATATTTTGAAACATAAAATTTTGGTATTTTACAAGGTAAAAATCATTTTATCAAAAGTTGAGGGTAGTACTGAAAATTTTATAACACAAGGGGTTTTTTTTTTTTTAATTTTGCCACTAGGGGCATTTTGGTAATTTTGTAAGTCGAGAAAACGTCTTTCAAAATCGAAATTAGGGTTTACAAACCAAAAGGGGTAAATTTGAAAAATTTTAAACGAAAGATATTAAAACAATCAGGTCAAATCCCTTTCGGGTTTTAATAATTGGTTTAGCCTATGAACAAGTCCTCTTGGTTAAGGTGAGCAGTAGCTACGCACTACCGGGTAGGATACTGCGAAGAAGAGGAGGTGAGTCACACGGATTTGCTTAAATACCGTGCTCTTCCGGTTCCACTCCTAGACATGCGTACAGTGGTTGCCACACCTTAACTCGGCGACTTACTTCACAAGTTTGTTTAAGAGCTTTAAGTTTTATGCACATGTTTGAGTAGTCTAGTCCTAGGGTCCAATAGTCCTAACTTTCTAGTCTACGAGCCCAAACTAAGCCCAGATCAATTCATACAAACAAAACAACACAACTTAAAAGTTCGAAGCACTTACCTGGTGGACTTCGGGTCGGAGACACAGGTGCCATGCCAGAATAACCTGAAAATTTTTTATGAAAACCCACCTTTCGAAAAGCCCATTTTGAAAACTGTTTCGGGCCCAAAACCCTCAAAGCCGAGTTTTGAACCGGGCTCTGATACCAATTTGTAACATCCCCAAACCCGGCCCATTCACTACGACCGAATCTGGTTATGTTAGTGAAAATATTTTTCTTTACTTAGAATTTAAAACACGAAAATCTACTACCTTTCTGGTAAAACCCGTGTACTTAAAAAATATATTTTTAGACTTGGATAATAAATAGAAATGTCCATTTTAACACTCGTTTAATTTATAAATTTGTTGAGTAAATAAATGGCTAAAAACTGAGTCATTTGCACATAGTAATCAAAATAATCAAACCATTATTTGAAATTAATAATAAAGAAATTCCCAAAATAAATGAGAAAGTCAAAGGGCCTTATTACATCAACATTTAATCCCAAATACTTAATATAAATAAACTTAAAAGATCCGAATTCTTCTTTCTGCATGGGCCACCATGTGTCCTCTCCGATCCCGGTCCGATTCTACTCATTACCTGAAATGGTTAAAATATAAAAGGGTGAGTCCACTGACTCAGTGCATAACCACCACATATTCCATCCGTATGGGCTTGGCCCATACCACACACTGACCATCGAAACAAATCATGCAAGAATGCATCTCAGCCCAACCCATTGTCCAACCATACTCCAACCTTAGCGGACTCGCCTAAGGCCGTGGAAAACTTCCCACCGATCACATCGTGATCCATAACATCTTACCTTGGCAATCTCATTTGCGCCAAGGCCGTGGTGAGCCACCGATCAACCCAAGTGATCCAAATATCGTAATCTGTCTACGGTGATGCACATAGCAATCAACCGCCGAGATGGGCACCAAGCCAACATCTCCTTGATGATGCACACATGAAGACTCTCATCAAGCGCTAGTGTAGCCCGGCTAACACTAGACCACGTACACCAATGTGTACTCCTTCCTTCCTTGATCAACCCGAATCCCATGCACATGTGATAAGGCATCTTATCAAATCATCATATAATAGGAGCATACATCTCATATCATCATATATTTATATATACATCATGATAACTTCAATATCACAAACTTACTCATGTATAAACGTTAGCAAGCATAATACCGAAGAAATAGTGCGATGATTACGCACCTCAATAGCACCACGGTCCTACTCTCGAAACGCTACTCAATGCTGACTAACCGACTCTCGAAAAGTTTCCTGCGATAGGCTCTTCTCCCCCCCTACAATCGGCCTTAGCATCAAAACCTTAGGCTTAAACGAATACTAAATATACAACTTATTAAAACAATATCCTTACCAACTTCGATTGCTAACAAAAGGAGGCTTGGCTAACCACTAAAACCCCAGAGTATCTCAGCAATGGGACCCGAAGAGATCTATGCTAACATTCGGCCAAAGTGCTAACAAGTTGAGAGAAAGAAATTCGGCAAAGGGTGGTGGATGTAGATTCGGCTATCAATAAAATCAAGGGGTAGGGAAGCAGTGGTTTGGCCAAAGAGAAGAGAAAGAAAGGTATAGGGTGCACTTTCGGTTTTGAAGTGAAAAGGAAGGGAAATAGGGAGAGTGAAGGGTTGGCCACTTGGAAAATGTGAGAGAAGAAGAATAACAAGCTTTGAAGAAAAAGTTTGGTAACCAAGAAAATGGGAACAAAAATTCGGCAAGGAAGAGAAGGCAAATGATGAATGAAAACAAGCACCTCCCTCCCCCTATTTATACTAAAAAGCCAAGCTCCAACCCCCCAAAAATAATCCCTAAAATTCTCCTAAAATACCTCCCCACCATCCATTCAAAATAGTTTGAATGGGTCAAACCTTCTAGCCAAAATTTTAAAAAAAATTGACCAAGTCTTCTCCACCTTTTAAGCCTTTCAAACCGTCCATCCACCCCACCAAGATGACGCAAAAACAAAGCCCCAAAAGCTGCACTTGCGAATCGAACCTGAGCCCCTTCCCCCTGCAAATGGCGTCATACACACAAGGCCTTAGTGGCGCCCATCCTGCCACTCCACCAGCTCCTTTCTTGTGACATAAACTCCCAAATAATTCTCTTAAGTCCCCTCTTTGCCAAGCTCCCCCTTTCAACACTAAAAACCAAAAATTTTCTAAGGCAATCCCCCACCTTCTAGGGTTCTCAGGACCCCTAAAACTAACCCAACCTCACACTGAAGTGTGCCAACACCCGAGCTAAGCATCAAACGCCTAACCCCTAAAACCAGGGTGTTACATGGGACATAGTGTAACACCCCATATCCGAGTTCAAGGCTGAGACCGGATATGAGACATTACTACGCTTGAACTTTCTTAAACATGCACTTACGGGCTGTAAAATTTTGTTCCGAATTAAAAACTTCTCTTTCTTAATCTAATCGTACATTTCATGGGCCTACGAGGCCTTAAACACGTATCTGAAAACTTTTGGAACTTAATTGAAAACTTTTCTTTAAAGCAGAGGTCACAAGCCCATGTGGCTTGGGACACGCCCGTGTACCCCTAAGACATGCCTATGTCTTCTAGCCGTGGTCGACACTGACTATATTCACATGGCCTTGACACGCCCGTGTCTTCCAACGGTGGTCAACACTGACTATATTCACACGGTCTGGCGCACACCGTGTGTTACACACGGCCTAAACAAATGGCCGTGGGATTAACCCATAGTCTATTCTGACTTAAGGTACTAAAGTACAGGGGACGCACGGCCTAGACACACGCCCGTGTGTCTATCCGTGTGGGCACTTAAAGGCTATTTACCAAGCCAATTGCCATCCTGAAATCAAGATCAATCTCATATTCAATTCAACAACTCAGATTACTACATATTTCATGAACAATACTACATGCTTCATTGATATCAATAGACATACATACTTAGCCCATCTTGGCCTATCACTTAGCCATATACAAAAGAATAATAAGCTTGATAGCCTATACTTTAGCTCTTCTTAAAACATATACTCAAAATGAAATGTTTCCTATACATGCCATAATAAAAACAACTTGACTATACCAAAATAGTGATTGATAGTGTGCTTCGAGCTCCGATAATGATGATCCACGAGATTAGCTTGGCAGGACTACATGGAAAGAAAGGATAAAAGTCGTAAGCATTTAGCTTAGTAAGTTTGCATAGAATGCACATAGCAATATGTTTGTTTAACATAAACCCTTTGGCATAAACAATGGCATCATAATTTCAGCTGTTTAAGCTTACTTACTCTTACTGATTCTTACATATCTCATGAAACTTACTAGTCTCATGCTCGTGAGGTAGACAAGACACCTATATCACTTGATCACATAGATCAGCATACTTTACTATAATAATCATAATCTCTAATTCATCATTCATAACATGAATAATACTCATTTTCAACTTGATAATAGATTTGCTTACTTAATTTTCTTGCTATCTCATTTAAGCTTTACTCATTTGCCCGATGAATTTCTATGAATAACTGAGGATGCTGAATCTCATCCCACATATAACTCGATGCCAAAGCCATATCCTCGATATGGTCTTACATGGGATCTCTCATCTTGGTACTGATGCCACGTCTTGACATGGACTTACTCAAAGTCTTCCTTGTGTGTTCCCTTGGGAACTTACCATTGCCATGTCTTGCAATGGTCTTATTTGGTATCTTTACTCATGAACTGGTCAATTCCGAGCCTTGGCTTGGACTTACATGAAATCTTTCTTGTTACTCACCAATGCCATGCCTTGGCTTGGACTTACATGAATTCTTTCTTGTTACTCACCAGTGCCATGCCTTGGCTTGGACTTAATGGGATCTCTATCTCATGATAGCTTTTCAATGCCAAGACTTGTCTTGGACTTATATGACATCTTTACTTGGAGACTCACCAATGCCATGCCTTGGCTTGGGCTTACATGGGTCTTCATCTCAGAATAACTCTTCAATGCCAAGACTTGTCTTGGACTTACATGATAACTTTGCTTGATTGCCGATGCCATGCCTTGGCTTAGTCTTATACGGACTTTCTTATCTCATGTGGTAGATCGAGAATCCTAAGTAATTCAACTTCAATCGGGACTTTCTCATGCTTAATCTCATTAATTTCTTTGTATAGCATACCATTAAACATTCTCATGAAAGTAATGTATATTTAACAACATAGCAAGCAATTCAATGAAAATATTCATGAAGCTTGGAAATCATACAAACTTACCTCGATATACAAAGTGTATGTAGATATGCAATTTAGTCCTCAACTTTGTTCTTGCTTCGATTTCGATCCGGGCTTCGTTTTTCTTGATCTATAATAATAATTTAGATCATTTAATACTCACATTGACTAAATTGACTCTTAACTCATACTTTTGCAAAATTACTATTTTGCTCCTAAACTTTCTCATATTTACACTTTTTCCCCTAGGCTCGTAAAATATTTTTCATACCACTTTCTTAAACTTCATGATTAGCTGATTCATTATCTCAACTATAGCAATAACAAATTCTCACTATTTCTACCATGTATGAAAATTTCATAATATTAACAAACTAGTTCTTACTAGCATTTTTCATGAAATTCACTTAGAAAAAGATGTTTATCTAACATCAAACTCTCATAATCTTCCATAAAATATCATTTTTCAAGCATCTCATACATGGGTAGATTTATGAACATGAATCTTAGCTCATCTTATAGCTAAAAGTAGCTAATTCATAATACGAGGATTCTAAAAATACGAAGAATATTAAAAACGGGGCTAAAATAAACTTACTAGCAAGCTTGAAAAATTGAAGAACCCTAGCTATGGAGTCTCCCCAATTTTCGGCACAAGGAAGAAGATGAATAAGAATTTTTATCATCTTTTTCCCTTTTTAATCATTTAATTGATAAATAACCAAAATGCCATTCTCTTTAAAAATTCCCCATTTACTAACTAATGTCCATTGTTGTTCAAAAATTATAATTTGGGAAAATTACTATTTAAGGACTTCTAATTAATATTCTAAAGCTATTTAATGCAAAAAGCTTCTAGAAACTCATATTTTGCAACTTTTGCAATTTAGTCCTAATAGACCCTTTAATACAAATTTTCATAAAATTTCTTCATGAAACTTTCATAATATCATGCAACCATCCCAAATACCTTAAAAACTCATATTACTACTTCAGATTTATGGTCTTGCACCACTATTCCGACTAGGCCCTAAATCGGGCTGTTACACATGACGTCGGAACCAAAGGAAAATTTCGTGTAAGACCATGTGATGGACTCGAAACTAGCTAACAATTTTGACAAAGGCAAGCGCACCTATCGAACAGTAGTATAGTTGTGGTGAGTCAGGAATATCGTATCCTCAAGGACCAAGAGTACTAGTATTAACTATCTTTTTATTATCTAGCCTAATAAATAAAGGGATTTATTTTTAATCTAAAATTAACTAACTAATTTAATTAACTATGAACGCGACAGGGAGTGAATTGGGGAAAATACTTTTGGACAACTTAAATGAGATAGGCAATATCTAAGGAAGAATCCACCTAGACTTCACTTATTACTTTTGATTCATGCGATTAATCACTTGACTTAATCCGTAGAAATCCCTAAATTATATTAATACCTCTTTCGAGGCTACTAACAACTGACTTTAGATTGATTAATTGAAATCTCTTTCTAATTAAAACCCCTATTGTCGCATTAACTCGATCTATAGATTCCCTTATTAGGTTTGACCCTAATCCGGTAGATTTTTGTCGCCCTACATCTGGGGTTGCAATCAACTCCGCTTAATTGTGTTGATCTACTCTTAGACAGGGACTTTTGCTCCACTGAATAAGAGCATTCAACTTGAATCAATAAACTGAATTATCAAACAAGAATAAAAACTCACAATTAAGAATAAGCACAAGTATTTATCTTATAAATCAAATAATAATAAGATTCGTCTTAGGTTTCATCCCCTTAGGTATTTGAGGGATTTAGTTCATAAAAGAGGGAAACATCATAAAAGAGGAAAAACAACAAAACATAAGAAAATCCAAAAACTCCTAAAGAACTTGATGGGAGATCTTCAGTCTTGATGGAGATCCTTCTCCTAAGCTGTTCCCGATGGCTGTCTTGGAGTATTTTCTCCTTCTACTCGGTGTCTATTCGACGTCCTATCGAACTCCCTTTTAGGTTGCCCCTTAGGGTGTTTATATAGGCTTTCGAAATGCCTTACTTGGCCCACAAGTATCTTATTCCGAATAGAATTCATCCAAGTTTCGGCAAGGACACGCCCGTGTGACACACCCGTGGTCGATAGTCCAGGCCGAGATCAATCTTACTTGTCACACACGGCCGTGTGATCTGCCCGTGTGCAGTGGTCCTGGTCGTGTGACTTCCTAGGTAGGCCCATTTTGCCCCTTTTTTGGCCCGTTTCTCGTTCTTTTCTACTCCCTAGGCTCTCTTGAGTATAAAACATGAAATTAAGAGATTAGAAGCATCGAATTCATCAAATTCAATTGAAAATCATCCAAAATTAAGCCAATCATGAGGTTAAAATATGTGTAAATTATGGTTTATCAAATATCCCCACACTTAAGCTTTTGCTTGTCCTCAAGCAAAATCCTCAACTTACGAATAAAATTAACTTCCTCAATTCATAATTCTTATCAATAATGTTTCATCATAATTCACAGATAATTCATACATGGATAATTTAACTAGAAGAGTTCTAAAGATTCAATCAATCTAAGTCATAAATTTTTATAGCACGAAAATATAGGTGTTTCCCCTTACCTAAATAATTACCTCTAATTCAAAGCTGACAAGAATTGACATCCTCACTAAAGATTCACTCAAATCACTCAAGGTGTTTAAGGTTCAAATTAAGCACTCATAAGTTAAACATGAAAAGTTAATCCCATAGGCTTGCATGAAAATCAAATCTCCACCACTATAAAATGAGATGATACACAAATCAAAAGGTCTTAAAAGGGTTGTAATGGGCTTGGGTTAAAGGTGTGGATAAAGGCTGAATTAGAAGGTTAGAATTGAGATTTAATTGACAGATTACCTAACTAGAAAAAATAACTAATACTGAATAATTATATTGATTGAAAAGTTATTACTACATAACACGAGCTTCTTCTAACGACATGGAATTAATAGTTTAAGCTCATAAAACTAATAATGAATAAATTCCCAACTTTTTTTATTTTAAGAATAAGAACATACAGGATTTAATAACTAAAATAAAGAAAATAGTTAGGCAACTGATCAAAGCAAATCTCGACAAAAAGGGACTAAAAAAAATTAGGGGAATTCAAAATTTGCTTTTAGGTTAATATTAATGGGTGAGTCAAGAAACGGTTTATTAGGCTAAAAAGGGTTCACTAAGGGTTAATTATGAGGGTAAGCTTTTTGTGGAGTGATTGGGTTAATTCCTAGGTGCCTTTATCATCTCAGTATATCAATTCACAAATGTGGTCTCGACATGTATAATCGAAGCAAGTTCTAGAATAACAAATCAATGTTGACACACTCATAATCAATAAAGTGATCAAGAAAAATATATGCTCTAAAAGGCTCAAAATCTCACAGAAATTATGGTTTTTGATGTCAACCTTGTAAATTTCAAAATTCAAAGTAATATTTAAGATTAAGGAAACAACCTAATAAATTTTAATTCTGAAAATAGACTTATCATGCTTGATTCTCTAATGTCTTAAAGTTTAAACCATCAATGCACAATTATCTATTACTTAATCCGAAACATATAAATGAAAATCATAAATCCATAGAATTTTCATTCTAATAGTAAATATGAGAAAGTTACTTAAGAACAAGACATAATTCAGGGATTTTCTGATTATCAATTAAATAACCGCCCCACACTTAATATGTACATTGTCCTCAATGTACAAAGATAGATATATACAATATAAACAATCATAAGATAGGGGGTGAAGTGAAACTTCCTGAATTTCGGATGAACTCAAGGAAAAGGAATGGTAAGTTGGGCGTATATGAATGTGGAGGTGCATACTAGGGTCGTGGTGTGGTGATTCCCTAACAGCCTATTAAACCTAAATTAAAGAAATCAAAATATAATAAAATAAATTAAATACAAGAAAGATAAAGTGAAGGAAAATAAAGGAGAAGAGAAGAGAAAAAGAAAAAATGAATAGATTTAAAGGTCCTTGTTTTGTTGAGTAAATGAAGGGGCCGGCATGAACTTATGTAGATCGGTCTCCCCCGGGGAGACTGTGTTAGGGTCCTTTCGCTTCTTCAACATGGGGATGGTGATGTAGAGAAAGAGTAAGGGAAAGGGAAAAAGGAAAATGAAAGGAGAAAGATAATAGAAAAAGAAAGGGGTGTAGTGGTTGAAAAAGAGTTTGAGGAGAAGGTAAGAAGAAGGGGGTTTTAAATAGGAATCAGGAATCTGGTTACTGCCCAAGCCCATGTGCTATGGGCGTGTTTAGGTCACACGGCCGTATTGCATGGCCGTGTGGTGTTTCATTCGTTTCTCCCATGCCTGTGTAGAGGTTGCGACGCCCATGTGGATTACTTAGTGTCGGGCACGGGCTAAAAGCATGGTCGTGTTGCATGCCCGTGTCAGTTTCGTAGTGTCGACCGCAGCATTATCGCAAGGCCATGGCATTTTATCGCAGCCCGTGTTTTAGGAAAATTGTTGTCCATGCCGACGTAGCTACTCATGGTGTCCACACGGCCACGGCCACGCCTGTGTGCAAGGCCGTGTGGTAGGGAAATCTGCGTTTTATTAATTTGGTTAGTTTGTAGTTAGGTGCTAAAAATCAAAAATATGAAAATTAGAGAAGTTAGTGCTCTGGTTGCCTCCGGAGAAGCGCTCGTTTAAAGTCTTAAGCGAGACTTACCTCTCATCTGCATATTCATGATGGTTTGAGGAGTTGAAACTCCTCTCCCCTGCTATCAGTTTGAGTCGAGTGGTGTTTACCTTAAAAGTGCCGAATGTAGGATTAGTTACCTCGATTGTTCCGTATGGGAAGATATTTAGTACCGTGAAGGGGATCTCTTCATTTGTATTAAGGTCTAAAGTGGCAATCCAAGGGTCTGTTTTATCCAACAATACCTGATCTCCGATCTTAAATTGGTTTGGCTCATGGAGTCACTTTGGTTCATCGTGTTTTCTTGGTTTCTCCTTGAAATGTGTCCTCCACTCGTCTAGTTCATTGATTTGAAGCCTTCGCTCCTCATAAGCTATTTCTTTCTTGGCACGAGGTTTAGGATCTGGCTCAGTTGTTTAATTTTGTGGTACTTCCTATAAAGAAGGTTGAACCAAATGGTCATTAATAAAATTTATGTTTTCACCTTGATTACTCGATGTCCTAGCCGTGTCAAGAGCCTAAACAGTGATCGTTTCGTCACCTACATGAAGTATGAGTTCACCTGTACCAACATCAACTTTAATTTTAGCAGTTGCTAAAAAGGGTCTTCCAAAAATCAAACAAATACTATTGTCCTCATCCATGTCTAAAATGACAAAGTCTACTGGGAATACAAATTTATCAATTTTCACAAGAACATCTTCAATTATACCCCTAGGAATTCTAACAGTTTTATCAGCTAATTGAATGCTCATCCTAGTTTGTTTGGGTTTCCCTAGACCATGTTGTTTAAACAATTTATAAGGCATAATATTGAAGCCCGCCCTAAATTAGCTAAGGCATTATCAACAGATAAACTACCAATTAAGCACGGAATTGTAAAACTCCCTGGATCTTTTAACTTCGTGGTAGTTTATTTTGTAGAATTGTTGAGCACACTGCATTGAGCTCCACATGCGACGCCTCGTCTAACTTCCGTTTGTTTGTCAAAAGTTCTTTTAAAAATTTCCTTAAATTGGGCATCTGTGAAAGAGCTTCAAGAAATGGTAAGTTAATATGTAATTTCTTTAGAAGTTTAAGAAATTTACCGAATTGTTCATCTGTGCGGTCTTTCTTCATCGTATTGGGGTATGGCACACAAGGTTGGTACTCTATAATTACCGATTTTGGTTTATCATGGTTTACCTCAATCTTACCTTTCTCTACCACCTTTTCTTGCCTCAATTTTGGTTTATCTAACCCTTCACTATCATGAGCGGTAACAGCATGAAGTTGCTCCTTTGGGTTTGTTTTAGTGTTGCTTGGCAAGCTACCTTATGGTCGTTCAGAGATCATCTTAGCAAGTTGTCCTAATTGGTTTTCGATCCCTTGAATTGATGCTTGTTGGTTTTTAAGTGCTGTTTCGGCGTTTTGGAAATGAGTTTCTCATGCCGCGATGAATTTTGTTAGCATCTCTTCAAGGTTTGGCTTCTTCTCTTGTGGGTAGGGTTGCTGTTGAAAGCCTGGGAAAGGTTGTTGTCTCTGATTTCCTTGGCCACCCCATGAGAATTTTTGGTGGTTCCTCCAACCCGGATTGTAAGTGTTACTATAAGGGTTATTTTGAGTTCTAGAATTATTACCCATATAGTTCATCTGTTCGCTTTCTATGCCAGGGTAGTAGGGTGGATATTCTGTGTTGTTTGTCCTTCCTCTATTTGTATCGCACTGTATTACTGGATTTACCTGTGAAGAACCACACAAACCATCAATTTTTCTTACTTCAAAATTTCTACTTATTTGATAGCATGGTCACTGCGCCAAGGTTGAAAACACTGGTGGCTTTTGTTGGCTTTGTCCTCGTAACTTACCACTGATAGTTATTCAGTGACATCTCCTCTATAAACTCATAGGCCGCTTCAGGGGTTTTGTTATTTAGAGTTCCACCGGCGACTGAATCAATCAACTGCCTAGTTGAAAGGTTCACACCGTTATAAAAGGTTTAAACCTATAGCCACAAGGGTAACCCATGGTAAGGGCACCTTCTTAGCAAATCTGTGTATCTCTCTCATGCATCGTAAAGTGTCTCTATATCCATCTGCACAAAATAAGAGATATCATTCCTCAACTTAGCCGTTTTAGCTGGCAAAAGATATTTTAACAAAAAATTTTTAGTCATTTGTTCCCATGAAGTGATTGATCCTCGTGGTAACAAGTTCAACCACTGTTTAGCTTTGTTTCTCAACGAGAAGGGAAACAATCAAAGGCGAATGGCATCATCAAAAATGCCATTGATTTTGAAGGTATCGCATAATTGTAGAAAACTTGCTAAGTGATTGTTTGGATCCCCATCCTACAAACCATCAAACTGAACAAATTGCTGAATCATATGTATAATGTTAGGTTTCAGTTCAAAATTATTTGTAGCAATAGCAGGTATAACAATACTTGACTCAGTTCCTGTTAAATTAGGTTTAGCATAATCATACATAGTATAAGGAGCAGGATTTTGATTCACCAGGTTTGCGGCAACTACAGGAGGTAGCAGATTATTATCAGTTATCTCTCCGGTAATATTGGTTTCGTCTTATTACTCTTCTTCTATGTATTGTAGGCTTTGCCTATTTCCCTACGGTTTCTGCAAATGGTACCTTCTATATCACTGTCACAAATCAAGGGTCTTGACAGGTTCCTTCTAGTCATAAACTAGAATTACCTGCTAGAAGCAAAGAGAAATTAGAAAAGTTAAAGTAAAATAAATTGAAAATAAAAAAATGGCTAAAGTAATAAAAATTTAGATTTCCTAATATCTTAATCCCCGGCAACGGCGCCAAAAACTTGATGGAATCGAAACTAACTAACAATTTCGACAAAGGCAAGCGCACCTATCAAACAGTAGTATAGTTGTGGTGAGTCAGGAATATCGTATCCTCAAGGACCAAGGGTACTAGTATTAACTATCTTTTTATTATCTAGCCTAATAAATAAGGGGATTTATTTTTAATCTAAAATTAATTAACTAATTTAATTAACTATGAACGCGACAGGGAGTGAATGGGGGAAAATACTTTTGGACAACTTATATGAGATAGGCAATATCTAAGGAAGAATCTACCTAGTTTCACTTATTACTTTTGATTCATGCGATTTATTCACTTGACTTAATCTATAGAAATCCCTAAATTATATTAATACCTCTTTTGAGGCTACTAACAACTGACTCTAGATTGATTAATTGAAATCTCTTTCTAATTAAAACCCCTATTGTTGCATTAACTCGATCTATGGATTCCCTTATTAGGTTTGACCCTAATCCGACAGATTTTCGTCGCCCTATATCTGGGGTTACAATCAACTCTGCTTAATTGTGTTGATCTACTCTTAGACAGGGACTTTTGCTCCACTGAATAAGCACATTCAACTTGAATCAATAACCTAAATTATCAAATAAGAATAAGAACTCACAATTAAGAATAAGCACAAGTATTTATCTCATAAATCAAATAATAATAAGATTCGTCTTAGGTTTCATCCCCTTAGGTATTTGAGGGATTTAGTTCATAAAAGAGGGAAACATCATAAAATAGGAAAAACAACAAAACATAAGAAAATCCAAAAACTCCTAAAGAACTTGATGGGAGATCTTCAGTTTTGATGGAGATCCTTCTCCTAAGCTATTCCCGACGGCTGTCTTGGAATATTTTCTCTTTCTACTCGGCGTCTATTAAATGTCCTGTCGAACTCCCTTTTAGGTTGCCTCCTAGGGTGTTTATATAGGCTTTTGAGATGCCTTACTTGGCCCACAAGTATCCTATTCTGAATATAATTCATCCTAGTTTCGACAGGGACACGCCCGTGGTCGATAGTCTAGGCCGTGTTCGATTTTGCTTGTCACACACGGCCGTGTGATCTGCCCGTGTGCAATGGTCCAGGCCGCTTGATTTCCTAGGTAGGCCCATTTTGCCCCCTTTTTAGCCAGTTTCTCATTCTTTTCGGCTCCCTAGGCTCTCTCGAGTATAAAACATGAAACTAAGAGATTAGAAGCATCGAATTCATCAAATTCAATGGAAAATCATCCAAAATTAAGCCAAGCATGAGGCTAAAATATGTGTAAATTATGGTTTATCACCATGTCCGGGACATGGCAACGATATCAAGCTAAGGAATCCCGTGTAAGACCATATCTGGGATATGGCATCGGTATCATAAGGTGATCCCATGTAAGACCATATCTGGGATATGGCATTTGTATCAAGATACATGTTTGATGAGATTGAGTATCCTCTGGTATTCCGAGAAATTTAACGGGCAAAAGAGTGAGCATGAAAAAAGTGACTAAGAACAAAGTAAACAAGGTTGATGATGAGATAAACTGTATAAGAATGATAAAGAATTTTATTCAAGTTAAGGAAGATAGAGATTTAAGTTATTGCCTAGGATAGTTTAAGTGCTAAACTTTGTAATGAGTGATACAGGTACCATGAGTAAATACAAGTTAAGGTAACCCTAATGTGATGGGTAAGTATGAGAAAGTAAGTTTAAGCACTTGAGATTTATGTGTTTTTTATTTATGATGAATGAGTTTATTTTGAGAAATTATGTTGCAACATAAGATTTCATGCAAACTTACTAAGCTATATGCTTACTTCTCTCTTTTCCTTCTTCATGTAGCATCGTCAAGCTAGTTCGGGGATCGAAGAACATCGGAACTCGGATCACACTACCAACCACTATTTTGGTATAGCAAAGTTGATTATTTTGAGTATGGCATGTATAGGAGTTTGATCATTTCGAATTATGTCATATTGAAGGGAAAATGGATAGTTATCAAGCTTATGCATACTTTTTGTATACAGCCAAAGAAATTGGCTAATATTTTCTAAGTTCCTTATCTTATTAATGATGAATTGGGTATTATTCATAGCGTATAAATGTTACATTATGCATTTCTTGAGTTTGTATAAGTGTGTTTATGTTTCAAGGTGGTAATTGTCTTGGAAAATAGCCTCTAAGTGTCCACACGGGCAGATCGCACGGTCGTGTGTCTAGGCCGTGTGTGACACGCGGTCAGCCTCATGGGTGTGTTAATAGGTCGTGTGTCCCCTGTATAAACTTACGAGAATATGATCTGTCACACGGGCCAGCATACGGCCAGCCCCATGGGCATGTGCCATGGTCGTGTGCTAATAAGGGTTTGATGACGTCATAAACAGAGAGCTCCACGGGCAGAGGACACAGGCATGTCTAGGCCATGTGAAGGACACGAGTTATAGACACAGGCGTATGCTCAGCCCTGTGAAAACCCCTGTAGGGTCGAAATAAAAAAAATTCTACACGGGCTAGGGACATGGGCATGTGAGACCACACAGCCTGCCCACACGAGCGTGTCCCAAGTCACACGAGTGTGTGACCCCTGTTTAGGCAAAAAATTTTAAAGAGTGTAAAAGTTTCCGGTTGAACTGCGAAACCTTCCAGATGTATGTTTAAGGCCTCGTAGGCCCTTAATATGATTAAGAAGAAGAAGTTTTAAGTTAGAAGGAAATATATAGCCCAATACTTCATGTTTAAGTACGGTAATCCTCGTATCATGTTTCGGCATCCAACACAGGTAAGGGGTGTTACATTTAGTAGTATCAGAGCTACGGTTTAATTGATTCTTAGAGTAACCTAGCGTATGTTTGTGTCTATCTATACATTCCATATATAAGAGTATTTATATAATGATAGTGTGACGACTCCTAACAATTTAAATTGTGTTTTGATATAGTAAATGGATCCCGAAAGAGTTATGGCGGATGATGTAGAAAGTAATGCGCCGACTCCTACTGAAGGAACGATGCCGAATGAGAATGAGAATAGACCCACTACGGTAAGTCAAAAAGGAGGAAAAGAGGCTAGGGAAGCTTTCCTCCACATGATGAATGCATGGTACATGGAGTTCGTTCCCACGAACCCGAATGCACCACCCCCTCCACCCCCGCCTATTCCTCAACCTATCCCTGTAGCCCCTCAAGTGGTAGAAGTGGTAAGAAGAGAAAAGCCTCCGGTAGATAGAATTTCGAAGTATTCCAGGCTAGTAAAGATGATGATCTAGAAAGAGCAGAGTTTTGGTTTGAAAATACCATTAGGGTATTTGATGAGTTGTCGTGCACACCTGAAGAGTGCATGAAGTGTGTAGTCTCTCTCTTAAGAGATTCTACTTATCAGTGGTGGAACACCCTTATGTCGGTTGTAGTAAGGGAAAGGATTACATGGGAGTTTTTCCAAGAAGAATTCAAGAAGAAGTATGTTAGTTAGAGATTCATCGACCAAAAAAGGAAGGAATTCTTAGAATTGAAGCAAGGTAAGATAACAGTGACTGAGTACGAGCGTGAGTTTGTGAGGCTTAGCAAATACGCTCGAGAGTGTGTATCCACAGAGGCTATTATGTGTAAGAAATTTGAGGACGGACTAAATGAAGACATTAAGTTGTTTGTTAGCCTCCTCGAGTTGAAGGAATTTGTTGTGCTAGTAGATCGGGCTTGTAAAGCTGAAGAATTGGTTAAAGAGAAAAGAAAAGCTGAGATGGAGTCACGTGGCTTAAGAAAGAGACAGTGGAGTAAGTCATTTCAATCCTCGTCCAAGAAGTTGAGAGATTTCTCTACTCGATCAGCTACTTCAGCTGGGTTTTCCAGCAGAGGCAAGAGTAAACAGTATTCAGGGAATAAAGCTCAGACTACTTCAGTAGCTAGTGTTGGAAATGTTCGATCTAATAGACCGAAATGCCCATAGTACGGCAGACGTCACCTTGGTGAGTGTCGTGCACATGAAGTGCTTGTTTTAAATGCGGTTCCCAAGATCACTTTATCAGAGAATGTCCCGAAATGGTTGAGAAAGAGAAGGTTCAGAGTGCAAGATCAGAAAGTACTAAAAGAGCTAAGCAACAAAGGAACCCGGGAAGTGGGGTGAGTGGTAAGGGTACACTCTGAGAGAAGGTTGCAAGATCTGAGGGTAGAGCGCCTGCAAGGACTTACCCCATTCGTACTCGCGAAGAGGCATCATCTCACGATGTAATTACGGGTACTTTTTCTCTTCATGATACTAATGTTGTTGCTTTAATTGATCCGAGGTCTACCCATTCATACATATGCATGAAGTTAGTATCTAGCATGAGTATACTTGTTGAGTCTACGAAGTTTTTGATAAAAGTGTCTAATCCACTAGGCAAAAGTGTATTAGTAGATAAAGTATGCATAGATTGCCCATTGATGATTAGAGGTCATTATTTTAAGGCAAATCTTATGTTATTGCCATTTGATTAATTCGACATTATTCTTGGTATAGACTGGCTAACCACTCATGATGTGACAGTAAATTGTGGAAAGAAATATATTGAGATGAGATGCGAAAATGGGAACAGTCTTCGTGTTGAATCAGATGAACAAGACAAATCGTTGGTAGTGATCTCTCACATGTCGGCTCAGAGGTATATAAGAAAAGGGTATGAGGCATATCTTGCTTTTGTGATGAATGTCAAAGAAACCGAGTTAAAGATTGAACCAGTACCAATAGTATGTGAGTATTCAAATTTTTTCCCAAGGAATTGCCAGGATTGCCTCCGGTTTGAGAGGTTGAATCTGGTATTGAGTTAGCTCCCGGTACTGTACCGATATCGATTACTCCTTACAGGATAGTTCCAATGAGTTGAAGAAATTGAAGGCACAGTTGCAAGAGTTGACAGGCAAAGGTTTTGCTAGACTGAGTTACTCTCCTTGGGGTGCTCCAGTGTTATTTGTGAAAAAGAAAGATGGCTCTATAAGATTGTGCATAGAATACCAATAGCTTAATAAAGTAACAGTGAAGAGCAAGTACCCATTGCCAAGGATTGACGATTTGTTTGATCAATTGAAGAGAGCCACTATATTCTCTAAAATAGACTTGAGGTCGGGATACTATCAATTGAGAGTAAAAGACTCAGATGTGCCGAAGACTGTATTTCGGACAAGGTATGGGCACTATTAAATTTTAGTCACGCCTTTTGGTTTAACTAATGCCCCGACGGTGTTTATGGATCTAATGAACCGCATCTTTTGGCCATACTTAGATAAGTTTGTGGTTGTTTTTATTGATGATATATTGATATATTCTCGAGATGAGCCGGAGCATGCTGAGCACTTAAAGACAGTTTTACAGATTCTACGAGATAATCAGTTGTATGCCAAGTTTAGTAAAAGTGAATTTTGGCTCAAGGAAGTTGGGTTTCTGGGACACATTGTCTCGGAAGATGGAGTCCAAGTTGACCCAAGTAAGATCTCAGCCATTGTTGATTGGAAACCCACGAAAAATGCATCTGAAGTTAGAAGTTTTCTGGGCTTAACTGGCTACTATAGGCGGTTCGTCAAGGGTTTTTCCATGATAATGACTCCAATGACGAAACTGTTACAGAAAAATGTAAAGTTTGAATGGACAGAAAAGTACCAACAAAGTTTTGATAAATTAAAGGCAATGTTGACAAAGGCTCCAGTTCTAGTACAACCTGAGTCGGGAAAAGAATTTGTGATCTACAGCTATGCATCCGAAAACAGATTGGGCTGTGTACTTATGCAAGAAGGCAAAGTGATAGCGTATGCCTCCAGACAGCTAAAGCCACATGAAAAGAACTAACCGACGCATGATTTAGAGTTGGCTGCTATTGTTTTTGCATTGAAGATTTGGAGACACCATTTGTATGGTGAAAATGTCAGATATTCACCGATCATAAGAGCCTGAAGTACTTGACGACTCAAAAGGAATTGAACTACCACCTGGGAAAAGCGAATGTAGTCACCGATGCTTTAAGTAGGAAATCCCTATTTGCTTTAAGGGCTATGAATACTCGGGTGACTTTTTCTGATGATGGTTCCATTCTAGCTGAGTTGAGGGCTAGACCAATGTTTCTTCAAGAGATTTATGAGGCTCATAAAAATGATAGTGAATTGCAAGGCAAGAGAATTCAGTGTGAGTCAGGTGTTGAGTTTGACTTTTGAATCATTTTTGACGGATGTTTGATGTTTAGAGACAGAGTTTATGTACCAAGAAATGATGAGCTCATTCATAAATTTTTGTATGAGGTACATAGCGGATGCTTATCTGTACATTCGGGTAGCACCAACATGTATAATGATTTGAAGAAATGGTACTGGTGACCGAGTATGAAGAAAGATATCTTCGAGTTTGTTTCAAGATGCTTGATTTGTCAGCAAGTAAAGGCCGAACACCAAGTACTTTCGGGTTTGCTTCAACCTGTTATGGTACCCGAGTGGAAGTGGGACAGAATTACCAAGGATTTTGTAATGGGTTTGCTGTCGACACCGAGTAAGAAAGATGTTGTATGGGTTGTAGTCGATAGACTTATAAAGTTAGCCCATTTCATACATGTACGTGTTGACTATTCACTTGATAAGTTGGCAAACTTGTATATTTCAAAGATAGTAAGGCTTCATGGAGTGCCTTTATCAATTATATCGGATAGAGATTCGAGATTTACGTCCAGATTTTGGAAAAAGTTGCAAGAGGCCTTGGCACAAAGTTGAGTTTTAGTACGGCTTTTCATCCCAAAACAGATGGTCAGTCAGAGAGGTTATACAAGTACTTGAGGATATGCTTCAGTGTTGTGTACTTGAGTTTCAAGGTAGTTGGGAAAGATATCTACCGTTGGTGGAATTCGCCTACAATAACAGTTTTCAGTCAAGCTTGAAAATGGTGCCTTATGAGGCTTTGTATGGGCGTAAGTGCCGAACACCTTTATATTGGACTGAACTTAAAGAAAACTAGATTCACAGGGTTGATTTGGTTAGAGAGACCGAAGAAAAAGTAAAGGTGATTCGAGATTGCTTAAAAGCTACTTCCGATCGACAAAAATCCTATTCGGATTTGGAAAGGAAAGAGATTGAGTACCAAGTCAGTGATAGAATATTCTTTAAAGTGCCGCCATGGAGAAAAGTTCTTAGATTCAGCCGGAAAGGAAAATTGAGCCCACATTTTATCAGACCAAACGAGATCAGCAAAAGGATAGGGCCGGTAGCCTATTGGTTGGCTTTGTCACCTGAGTTGGAAAGGATTCAAAATGTATTTCACTTGTCCATGTTACGACGTTACTGATCAGACCCCTCGCATGTGATTGCACTGATAGATTCTAGCCCGGGAAATCAAGCAATTAAGGAATAAAAGTATAGCTCTTTTGAAAGTCTTATGGCAGAGACATGGGGTAAAAGAGGCTACGTGGGAGCCCGAGGAGGCTATGAAGAATCAGTACCCAAGCCTTTTTGACAGTAAGATTTTCAGGGGCTAAAATCCCTAAAGGGGAGAATTCTAACAGCCCGACATAGGGCCTAGTCAGAATAGTGGTGCGAGACCACAAATGCAAAGAAGAAATATGTGTTTAAATGATTTTATAAGGCTTATGAGGTATTTGCATGATAGTGTGAAATTTTCATGAAGGAATTTTATTAATTAGTGAATAAATTATCCATTAGGACTAAATTGTAAGGATTAGAAAATATGAGATTTTAGAAGATTTAAGTTTGAAATAGAATTCTAAAAATTATTAGAGGTCCTTATTTAGCAATTAGACCATTATATGTTGAGATGGAGAAAAATGGACATAGGAAGGAAAAATCTCAAGAAAGAATCATTAAGGGTATTTTTATCATTTGGTAAATTAAAGAATTAAAAGGGAAAAGAAGTCAAAATTTGTGTTCATCTTCTCCATGCTAGTCGAAAATTTCAAGGGCACCATAGCTAGGGTTTCTTCATCTTGCAAGCTTGATAGTAAGTGTATCCTAGCCCTATTTTTAATGTTCTTTACATTTTTGAGATCCTCGTAGCTCGGTTTAGCTATTTCTAGCTATATTTTGAGCTAGGGATTATGTTCAAAAATTTACCCATGTATGAAATGCATGTATTTTGACGTTTTATGGAAGAATATGAAATTTTGATGTATGATAAACATCTTTTTCTAAGTGATTTTCATGAAAAATGCATAAAAGGACCAAATTGTAAAAATTGTAGAAATGGTCATACATGAGTGAAATAGTGGAAATTGAATGTTGTTATAGTTGAGAATATGATTTGGCTACTCTCTACTGGCATGGTCCCTTGCGCGGGAGCCGGCACATTACTTGCAGCATCATCGACTGAGCTCGGTCAGGATCAGGATCCATTGACTATATAAAAGCACAGTTTAAATCGTCAGGAGTCATCACAGTATCATCATATAAATACTCATACGTATAGCATGTATAGCAAGACTCATTCATACCCTACGTTAGTCCGAGAATTGACTAAACTATAGCTCTGATACCACTAAATGTAACACCCTTTACCTGTGTCTAACGCCAGGACAGGATACGAGGCATTACCGTCCTTAACCTTACTTGAACTTGCATTATTGCGCTATAAAATTCTTTTCAACTTTAAAGCTTTCTTTCTTAATCATAACGTGCACATTATGGGCCTACGAGGCCTTAAACACACATCCGGAAGAATTCAGAGTTCAATCAAAAACTTTTGTACTCTTTGAAAATTTTTGCCTAAATAGGGGTCACATGCCCGTGTGACATGTGAAATGCCCGTGTGGGCAGGCCGTGTGGTCACGCACGCCCATGTCCCTAGCTCGTGTAGGAATGAATTTTCAATTCGAACCTACAGGGGTTTTCACACAGCCGGACACACACCCTTGTCTTTGGCCTGTGTCGTTCACACGGCCTCGACATGCCCGTGTCCTCACCCATGTGTGAAAACTAGGGGTATTATGTTTATGACGTCATCAACCCCTTAATGAGCACATAGCCTAGGTGCACACTCGTGTACTGGCCCTTGTGACGAATCAAATTCTCATAACTAAATGCATGGGACACACGACCTATCAACACACCCATGGGGTTGACCGTGTGGACAACTAGAGGCTATTTTCCAAGCCTTTTTGCCACCCTGAAACATAAATTCACTCATTTCATCACAAGTAGCACATATATAGCAATATTAAACTTTGAAGAATCCTTAAAATTATCATTCATTCCATTCATATTTTACTCAATAACTTGCATGAGCATTCATTTCATTATACTCATCAACTTTATACCCCGAACTTGGTAATATTGGCCAATTCACTATGGACATTTACAAAATGAGTGTAAAACATTAATAGCCAACCCTTTGTCCTTCAAACATGTCATGACACAAAATAATCAAGTTCCTACACATGCCAAACTCAAAATGAAGTGACTTTACTATACCAAAAGAACGGTTGATAGTGTGATCCGAGCACCAACGTTTTACGATCCCCGAGCTAACTTGACAAAACTACAAGGAAAAGGGAAAAGAGGGGGGGTAAGCACATAGCTTAGTAAGCTTGCATGAAATTCTAAAGTAACGTAATTGCTCAAACTAAATTCATCCATTTCATGATACAATGGCAACATATGTCTCAAATGCTTAAACATACATATTCATACTTACTCAAACTTGTCTTACCCATCTCATATCACATTATGGGTTCGTACCTTGTACCTACTCATAGTACCTGTATCACTTAACTCAGCACATATACTAATATGAGCATAATTCAAATCTTCATCATTCTTAACATAAATGAAACACAAGGTCATCCATAAATAGTTTTGGCTCTATACCATTTTACACACTTAGCTCTTTGGCCCGTGAACTAATTAGATTATTGTAAGATATTCAAACTCATCATGCATAAATCTTGACGCCAATGCCATATCCCAGATATGGTCTGACATGGGATCACCTCTTGATGCCGATGCCATATCCCAGATATGGTCTTACATGAAATCTCATAGCTCGATGTCGATGCCATGTCCCAGACATGGTCTTATATGAGATCGTACATAGATGTCGATGCCATGTCCCAGACATGGTATTATATGAGATCTTCCTTTTAGTGCCGAGGCCATATCCCAGACATGGTCTTACACGAGACTTTCTTTATTCAATGCTATAACATGAGTATCCTCATTATTCCTAATCTTTATCTGGAATTTCACCTAGCTTATTTTCACCATTTCCACATTGAGGCTTCATCACTTGATTTCCATAGGAATACATACATTGCCATAATATTAAGTAATTTCAAATATCGAAACATTATGAAACTTTAATTTCATGCAAACTTACCTCGATTCTCAAAATGTGTATTGATGCTCAATTTAGTCCTCGATTTTGTTCTTGCTCGGTTTCGATCCGGGCTTCATGTTACTTGATCTATAATAATAATTTCACTTGTTAAGAACACACATTAACTAAATTGACTTATAATTCATATTTTGACAAAATTACAATTTTGCCCTAAACTTTTACATATTTACACTTTTTCCCCTAAGCTCGTAAAATGATTTTATTCAACTTTTTTGCATTTTAAGCTTAGCCAAATCATATTCTCAACTATGGAAACCTTCAATTTCCACTATTTCCCTCATGTATGACCATTTTTACAACTTTTACAATTTAATCCTTTTATGCATTTTTCATGAAAATCACTTAGAAAAAGATGTTTATCTTACATCAAACTTTCATATTCTTCCATAAAAGATCAAAATACATGCATGTCATACATGGGTAAATTTTTTAACATAAACCCTAGCTCAAAATATAGCTAGAAATAGCTAAATCGAGCTACGAGGGTTTCAAAAATACGAAGAACATTAAAAACGGGGCTAGGATGCACTTACTATCAAGGTTGGAAGTTGAAGAAACCCTAGCTATGGCTCCTTGTGATTTTTGGCCAAGGGGGAAGATGGACACCATTTTTGACTTGTTTTCCCTTTTTATTCTTTTATTAACCAAATGATTGAAATGCCCTTAATGATCCTTTCTTGAGACTTTTCCTTCCCATGTCCATTTTTGTCCATCATCAAATATAATGGTCTAGTTGCTAAATAAGGACCTTTAGTAATTTTTATAATTCTATTTCATACTCAAATCTTCTAGAATCTCATATTTTCTAATCTTTTTAATTTAGTCCTAATGGACAATTTATTCACTAATTAATAAAATTTCTTCATGAAATTTTCACACAATCATGCAGACACCTCATAAGCGTTACGGAAATCATAAAACTCATTTTTCTACTTCGAATTTGTGGTCTCGCACCACTATTCTGACTAAGCCCTAAATCGAGCTGTTATAATTCTCCCCCTTAGGGATTTTTGTCCCCAAAAATCTTACTAATGAAAAGGTTTGGGTACTGGTTCCTCATAGCCTCTTTAGGCTCCCATATAGCCTCTTCTACCCCATGTCTTTGCCACAATACTTTTACAAGGGCTATACTTTTATTTCTTAATTGCTTGACTTCTTGGGCTAGAATCTTGACCGGTTCTTCACCATATGTCATATCGATTGAATCTCAACCTCTGTCGGTGTAATTACATGTGAAGGGTCTGATCGGTAACATCACAACATAGATACGTGAAATACATCATCAATCTTTTCTAACTCGGACAGCAAAGCCAATCGATAGGCCACCAGCCCTATTCTTTCAATGATCTCATATGGTCCAATAAAACGCGACTCAATTTGCCTTTTCGGCCAAATCTCTTTCAAGAATACTCTATCACCGACTTGATATTCAATCTCTTTCCTTTTTAGATCCGAGTAGGATTTTTGTCTATCAGAAGCAGCTTTTAAACAATCTCGAATCACCTTTACTTTCTCTTCGGTCTCTCTAACCAAATCAACCCTGTGAATCTGGTTTTCCTTAAGTTCAATCAAATATAAAGGTGTTCGACACTTACGCCCATACAAAGCCTCATAAGGCGCCATTTTCAAACTTGACTAAAAACTATTATTGTAGGCAAATTCTACTAATGGTAGGTACTTTTCCCAACTGCCTTGAAACTCAAGAACACAACACCGGAGCATATCCTCAAGTACTTGTATTAATCTCGCCGACTGTCCGTCGGTTTGGGGGTGAAAAGTCGTACTAAAACTCAACTTTATTCCCAAGGCCTCTTGCAACTTTTTCCAAAACCTGGATGTGAATCTCGGATCTCTATCAGATATAATCGTTAAGGGCACTCTGTGAAGCCTTACTATCTCTGAAACATACAAGCTTGCCAACTTGTCAAGTGAGTAATCAACTCATACAGGTATGAATGGGCTGACTTCGTAAGTCTATCGACTACAACCCATACAGCATCTTTTTTGCTCGGTGTCAACGGCAAACCCATTACAAAGTCCATAGCAATACGGTCCCATTTCCACTCAGGCACTATAATAGGTTGAAGCAGGCCTGAAGGTACTTGGTGTTCATCTGTCACATGCTGACAAATTAAGCATTTCGACACAAACTCTAAAATATCTTTCTTTATACTCGACCACCAATACCTTTACTTAAAGTCATTATACATCTTGGTGCTACCCGGATGTACAAATAGACATCCACTATATGCCTCATGTAAAATCTTCCGAATAAGCTCATCATTCCTCGGTACACAGACTCTGTCTCTGAACATCAGACATCCATCAAAATTAATCTAAAAATTGGACTCAATACCTGACTCGCACAGAATTCTTTTGGCTTGCAAATCACTATCATCTTTCTGAGCCTCGTAAATCTCTTGAAGAAACATCGTCTAGCTCTCAACTCAGTTAGAATTGAACCATCCTCTGACAAGGTCACCCGAGTATTCAAAGCCCTTAATGCAAATAGGGACTTTCTACTCAAAGCATCAGCGACTACATTCACCTTTCCCGGGTGGTAATCAATCACTAGCTCATAATCCTTTATCAACTCTAGCCATCTTCACTGCCTTAAGTTCAATTCCTTTTGAGTCATCAAATACTTTAAACTTTTGTGATCGGTGAAAATCCGACATCTTTCACCATACAAATGGTGTCTCCAAATCTTCAGTGCAAAAACTATGGTAGCTAACCCTAAATCATGCGTCGGATAGTTTTTCTCGCGTAGCTTTAACTGTCTAGATGCATATGCTATCACCTTACCTTCTTGCATAAGTACACAGCCTAATCCATTTAAGGATGCATCGTTGTAGATCACGAATTCTTTTCCTGACTTAGGTGGCACTTGAACTGGAGCCTCTGTCAACAATGCCTTTAATTTCTCAAAACTCTGTTGGCACTTTTCTGTCCATTCAAACTTTACATCTTTCTATAACAGTCTCGCCATTGGGTCGCTATCATGGAAAACCCATTAATGAACCGCCTATAATAGCCAGCTAGGCCCAGAAAACTTCTAACCTCAAATACATTTTTTGGCGGTTTCCAATCAACAATAGTTGAAATCTTACTTGGATCTACTCGGAATCTATCTCCCGAGACAATGTGTCCCAGAAATCCAACTTCCTTGAGCCAAAATTCACTTTTGCTGAACTTAGCGTACAACTGATTGTCCCGCAAAATCTGTAAAACTGTCCTTAAGTGCTCGGCATGCTCACTCTCATCACGGGAATATATCAATATATCATCAATAAAAACAACAACAAACTTGTCGAAAAATGGCCGAAAGATGCAGTTCATTAAATCCATAAACACCGCTGGGGCATTAATTAAACCAAAAGGCATGACTAAAAATTCGTAATGCCCATACCTCGTTCGAAAAGTAGTCTTCGGCACATCTGTGTCTTTTTCTCTCAACTAATAATATCCCGACCTCAAGTCTATCTTGGAAAACATAGTGGCTCCTTTCAATTGATCGAAAAGATCATCGATCCTTGCCAATGAATACTTGTTCTTCACGGTTACCTTATTAAGCTACCGGTAATCTATGCATAACCTCATGGAACCATCTTACTTTTTCACAAATAACACTGGAGCACCCCATGGAGAACAACTCGGTCTAGCAAAACCTTTATCCGTTAACTCTTGCAACTGTGCTTTTAATTCCTTCAACTCAATTGGAGCCATCCTATATGGAGCAATTGATATCGGTACAGTACCGGGAGCTAACTCAATGCTAAATTCGACCTCTCTAACCGGAGGTAATCTTGGTAATTCCTCGGGAAAAATATCTGGGTACTTACATACTATCGGTATTGATTCAATTTTTAGTTCAGTTTCTTTGGCATTCATCACAAAATCAAGATACGCTTCTTACCCTTTTCTTACATACCTCAAAGCCGACATGTGAGAGATCACTACTGGCGATCTGTCTTGTTCATCTGATTCAACACGAAGAGTGACCCCATTTTCACATTTCAACTCAATATATTTTTTTCCACAATTTACTGTCACATCATGAGTGGTTAACCAGTCCATACCAAGAATAATATCAAATTCATCAAATGGCAATAACATAAGATTTGCCTTAAGAAAATAACCTCTAATCATCAATGGGCAGTCTTTGCATACTTTATCAACTAACACACTTTTGCCTAGTGGATTAGATATTTTTATCACAAACTCAGTCAATTCTATGGGTATGCTCATACTAGATGTAAAACCCCTTACCCAGGTTCTACGCCGGAACCGGGCGCGAGGCATTACCGTAATTAAAACCACATGATCGCCACTTAGGCTCATCATGATTACTCTCTCTAGTCACCTCAACAACCTCATTCTCTACTTACGAGGCCTCACTCATACATACGAGGACTCTCGAGACTATTTCGAAACTTTTTCGAATCTTAAAATTTTCTCTTTTATATAGGGCTCACACGCCCGTGTAAGATGAGTGTAACGACCCAAACCCGGCCCAAACGCTATGGCCGAATCTGGTCCGTTACAGTGAAAACATTTTTGAAGTTCCTTTTTGAAACCAACTTAAATTTTGAAAACCCTTCTTTTAGTGGACTTAATAAAACCTTACTTAGATTAAATTTGGAAATCATTTGGATCAAGTTGTTTTAGAGTTTTAAATGTGCCCGACGGCACGGTAAAACATTTTCGTTTACTTTGAGAAAACGTGTTCATTCAATGTAATATTGGTAAAAATAGTTTAAGCAAATTATTCAAACAATATAAAAAAACAACAAAGCTAAAGTGTTAGGAGGCCTTATTACATTCAAAATAAAATCAACTAAAGATTAAAATAACTAAAGCCAAAATCCATTGGTTTTAAATTCTTTGCATGGCCACCTCGAGAGTCGGCCCTGGCTCCACATCCGCGATCTACTCGTTACAGAAAAATGTAAAGGAGAAGGTGAGTCACCAAGACTCGAGTATGTAACCCTTCCCGGTTTAAACATATTCATACACAACATATAACAAATTAATTATGCAAGTTATCATGTGTCCCAACCTAGCGACCATACGCCCTTTGTCTACCCCCGTTGTGGTACCAAACCCTTTGGTGGTGCCAAACCGCTGGTGACATATAGTCACGATGTGCTACTACAAAGCACCGGTGTCCGTAGACACAAATCGGGTGATGGGGCCAACCCATCGTGTGATACCAAATCACTGGCAGACAATCCCATATCTCAAGTGGGGCCAACCCACGGTGGTATTAACCACGGGGACAAGTCGCTATGAGGTACCAAACCCTCGGAGGTACCAAACCTCGGTGACCGTAGTCACAGTGTGTTACCAAAACACGGTGCCCGCGTCGGCACGATCAATACTGCCCCCTCCACTCATCAATCCCACAACAGATAACATATATATGTTTCATGCCATCACATTCTTAAATTTCATGTGTCAATACATCATGCTTACCAAAAGCATCAAATAGCAAATTCATAATAATGGTACTTACGAGTCGCCACTTATACCGAGTTGGTATTAATTCCAATGCTACATAAATCAAAATGAGCATTCACGATATTACACATGATTAATATATCATATGGTGTGTATGTACACACACTGTCACCACGATAGCCTTAGATCCCGAAGTTAATCAATCAGCCACACTCTAAGTCCTTGCCCCTATATTCGGCCAACTGTCAATGTTAGTACCCAAAGGCCTATTCGGCCAAATCCAAAATTTAAGGGGGTTCACTTATGGATCCCAAAACCTTACCCGCGTGTCTTGAGTACTAGCCTTTTATTTCACCACCCTAAAATCGGCACTTAACCAAGTTAGTAGCCTTCGGCTTAAACGAATATTAGCTAAATTCATAGATCCTTACCATTACTTACCCCCAAAATCGATTGCTATAGGTTTGGAGGATTCAACCTATCGCGTGGAGATCCCGAAGTCCTAGGTGAAATCGGCTTCAACCAACAAGATTAACCCATCATTAGCTTATGCCGAATTTCAGCTTTTCCTTAAGTCCAAATCGATAGATCATAAGAGTGAACACTAAACATTCGGTTAGAACCCCTTACCTTCTCAACCGATTGGAAAGAAAGTCCGAAACGCGTCTGTACCACCTTTGGTATTCGGCCAAAGTGCCTCCAAGTAAGAGAAAAGACTTTCGGCACTGCAAGGGGGGTGTATTTGGCCAAGGAAAAATAATGGAAGAAGGGGATGAAGTTTCGGTAATAAGAAGTGAATGTTCGGCCAACAAAGAAAAGAAGAGGGACTTGAGGATGGAATTTCGGCAAAAGAGGGACAAAGATTGGAGTTTTGGAACCTTGGAACACGTTGTAAAAATAACAAAGTTTCTCTCTAAAGAATTCGGCTATGCTCAATAGTGAAGAAAAGGAAAATAGGATGATAGCTAGGAGCCTTAAATAGAATTCGGCCCCCCTAGTTGCCTTGCCGTCCACTTCTATTACCCAAAGAGTTCAAACTCCATTAATCTCCTTGAATTGCTCTTGGCCACTCATTCATTTTAATTCAAATAATTTTGAATTAATCACCTAATAATCCCTTTTTAATTTAAATAATATCCTTGATGAAATTATCATATATCTTGTATTATCTCAAGGTTTAAGCAAATTAAAACCAATTTAAAATGCTTAAATTATCCCTTAATAATAATAATAATAACCCCTTTATTATCCAAAATAAAAAGAATTTAAGGAGAGAAATTCTCTCCCCTTGTGCCGTCCCATATATAGTGCAAAAAGAGAAACTTCGCGACTCGAACACAAGCTCTCCCTTCCCCTTAATGTGGCGTCACATGCTAGTTCTTAAGTGGGCTTCTTTTTGCCACTTTACCAAGGGCTTTTTAGTGTCAAATTATCCCCACTTATTCTTTTAACACCCTTCTGCTAAGGCTCCTTACCTTTTAAGTTTAAAAACTAAATTTTCTTTTAAACCGAGCCAACTCAAAGCCCTAAATTAAACTCTCTTATTCCATAAATAATATTTCAGTAGTTCATACATAAGAAAATAATGAAATTTCAAATAGCCCCGTTTTTGGGATGTTACAGTTCTACCCCCCTTAAAATAAATTTCGTCCCCGAAATTACTTAACTAGAAAAGGTGGGGGTATTGCTGCCTCATTACATCCTCGGGTTCCCACGTAGCTTCCTCTGTACCATGGTTCCGCCACAGCACCTTCACCAAGGGCACTGACTTCCTACGTAGAACCTTCACGTCTCGGTCTAAGATCTGAACTGGTTCCTCCTCAAACGATAAATTTGAATTCACCTCGATTTCTGCCACTGGCACTATGTGCGATGGGTCTGACCGATACCGTCTCAGCATTGATACGTGAAAGACATCATGGATCTGGTTCAGTTCGGCCGGTAACTCAAGCTGATAAGCTACGGTCCTCCTACTCGCTTAATCACCGTATATGGCCCGATGAACCTTGGGCTTAGCTTCCCTTTCTGGCCAAATCTCAACACCTTCTTCCAAGGTGACACCTTCAGAAAAACCTTGTCTCCTACCGCATACTCCATTTCCTTACGCTTAAGATCAGCATAGGATTTCTGCCTATCCGATGCTTCCTTAAGACGAGACCGAATCACCTTGACTTTATCCTCCGTCTCTCGCTACTAACTCGGACCCAAAATCGCTGCGTTCACCCAATTACGTCCAACATGTCGAGTACGACATTTCCGTCCATATAGTGCCTCATACGGAGCCATCTGGATGCTCGCTTGATAACTATTGTTATAAGCGAATTCTGCTAACGGTAGAAATTCCTCCCAACTACCCCGAAAATCCAAGACACATCCTCTTAACATATCCTCCAAAATCAGTATCACTCTTTCCGATTGTCCATCATCGGTGTGGATGGAAAGCGGTACTAAAATCAACCGTGTGCCCATAGCTTGATGCAAGGCTTTCCAAAACCTTGGCGTGAACACAGGATCCCTATCCGAGATGATTGATGTTGGAACACCATGCAATCTTACTATCTCCGAGGCGTACGACTTAGCTAGCTTCAAGAGAGAAATCCATCCTCACGGTATGAAGTGAGCCGACTTAGTTAACCGGTCTACTATTACCCAAAGCTGCGTCTTTCTTGCTGCGGGCGTGAGGGTAGCCCACTAACGAAATCCATAGTGATCCGTTCCCACTTCCATTGGGAATCTTCACCGGTGAAGCAACCACGACGGCAAGCGGTGTTCAGCCTTAACTTGTTGACAAGTCAGACACTTACCAACAAACTCTGTTACTTCACGTTTTAGCTTGGGCCACCAAAACTGCTCTCTAAGATCTCTATACATCTTGCTTCCTCCCGGATGCATAGCGTAGGGGCTGCTATGTGCATCTGGAGAATCTTTTGCCTCAACTCCACATCCTTTGGCATACACGCTTCGCCTCTTGAAAGCATAACACTCCATCACTAGACAAGGTTATATCCTTCCAAACCACCATCCTAAACTTGTGCTCTCTTAGCATTCAACCCTTCATCCACTAATTGTTTTTCCTTAATTTCCTTCATCCACGTCGGCTTAACTTGAAGTTACGCTAAGAGGCTTCCATCATCATATAAACTCAACCGAGCAAACATTGCTCTTAAGTCCAAAATCACCACCTTCCGGCTCAACGCGTCGGCTACCACGTTGGCCTTGCCGGATGATACTCGATCGAACAATCGTAGTCCTTTAAAAGTTCGATCCACCGACGGCTGTCTCAAGTTAAGATCCTTCTGGGTCAAGAGATACCTCAGACTCTTATGGTCTGTGTAAACTATCGATTTCTCCCCATAAAGATAATGCCGCCATATCTTTAGAGCAAAAACGACTGCTGCTAACTCCAAGTCGTGCGTTGGATAGTTCAGTTCGTGTGGCCTAAACTGCCGTGATGCATAGGCTACTACCTTCCCCTCCTGCATCAGCACACATCCCAAACCAGTATGAGACGCATCACAATAGACGGTAAACAACTTTCCTGCCTCCGGTTGCACCAAAACTGGAGCTTCCGTTAAGATTTCCCTTAGCTTATCGAAGCTTTCCTGTTGCTTTTCTGACCATACAAATGGGACACCTTTCCTTAGTAGCTTCGTCAACGGCGCTGCGATTAGAGAAAATCCTTCTACAAACCTTCGATAATACCCTGCTAGACCTAGAAAACTTCTGATCTCTGCCACTGACCTAGGCGGTTTCCAATCCAACACCGCTTCAATCTTGCGAGGGTCCACTCTAATCCCTTCCGCCGACACTACGTGACCTAAGAAAGCTACTTCCCTTAGCCAAAATTCGCACTTACTGAATTTGGCATATAATTGCTTCTCCCTTAGTACTTACAACACTATTCGCAAATGCTTGTCATGCTCCTCCTCCATCCTAGAGTAAACCAAGATATCGTCAATGAATACCACAACGAATTGGTCTGCAGGAGTGCTCGCTGGAATACTGTTCATCAAGTCCATAAATGCCGCTGGCGCATTGGTCAACCCGAATGGCATTACCAGGAACTCGTAATGTCCATACCGAGTTCTGAATGCCGTCTTGTGGACATCAACTCCCTTCACCTTTAGTTGATGGTAGCCCGACCTAAGGTCTATCTTTGAAAACACCGCGGCACCGCCGGTTGGTCAAACAAGTCATCGATCCGAGGCAGCGGATACTTGTTCTTGATCGTTAACTTGTTCAGCTGGCGGTAGTCGATGCACATTCGCATGGACCCGTCCCTTCTTCTTGACAAATAGCACGCGAGTGCTCCCACGGGGATATGCTTGGTCGAATAAACCCTCTATCCAAGAGCTCCTGAATTTGGGCCTTCAGCTCCACCAATTCCTTTGGTGCCATCCGGTATGGTGCTATAGACACAGGTACCGTTCCGGGTAGCAAGTCAATACCGAATTCAACTTCCCGATCTGGAGGCAGACCTGGAAGTTCTTCCGGGAATACGTCAGCAAATTCCCCAACCGTTCGAACCCCAACTACTGACTCCTTAGCTTCCAAAGCACAGATCCGAACCAAATATGCCTCGCAACCTTTCTTGACCATCCTTTCGGCCTTCAAGGCCGACACCACATTGGATAGGTAATTCCTTCTATCACCTATCATCACCACTTCATCACCCCTCACCGTCTTAAGCACCATGCGCTTAGCCGCGCAATCCAAATTCGCCTGATACTTAACTAGCCAATCCATTCCAAGGATCAAATCGAACTCTCCGAAAGGTAGTTCCATCAGATCGGCTACAAATACGACCCCTTGGAGTTCTAGGGGTACATCTCTATAAAGTTTGTCTACTACTACAGAGTGTCCTAGGGGGCTTAGCACAGTCATCTTCCTAAGAGTAGTCTCAGAGTCTAGGTCCATAGTTCCTACCACACTACTAGCAATGTACGAGTACGTCGAACCCACATCAATTAATACAACATAAGGTAAACCAAATATTAGAAACGTACCGGTTATGACATCCGGTGCGTCTCCCTCCTCGCGACGCCTCGCTGCATAGACTAAGCCAGGCTGCCTAGCCTCTGTGTTACCCAAACCTCTGCCTTGAGTTCCACGACCTCGGTTGAAATCATTGTTTCCTCTGCCATTACCCCGACCCCTCTGTGGTGGTCCAACATTTCTCGCCCGAGCGCGATTTCGACCTTACGGGTGATCCTTAGGCGCGCTTTTGAGGGCGGTCCCTTACCCGATGCTCTAAAGACCCACACTCAAAACAACCTTTGTTACTGGGTCCAACAACCTCCCAATGGGTTTTTCCACAGCGGTTGCCCTTGAGTCGGCCTTTGATTGATTAGTAGTCGGGCCTCACCGGTGCGATTCGCCCACTCGCCTAGCCGGCACGAGCATTAGCGCTACCCGATCCGGTGACCCAAATCCTCTTTTTCGGTTATTCTTGCTATAGTTTTGCCTTACGACCTCCTTAACCCCTTCGGCCACCTTGGCCTTCTCCACAAGAGATGAGAACTCACGCACTTTGCGGGGCAATTAGTAATCTCGGATCATCTCGAGCCCGTCCTCAAAGCGGACACACGGCGCTCATGTTCGGTGGCTACGATTCCTCTGCCATACCTACTTAGCCTTAGAAACTCCGCCTCATACTCGGCCACCGACTTAGTTCCTTGCACTAGACCTAGGAAGGCTTTCTTTTGAGCATCGGTGTAACTAGTGCCCACATACTTCTTCTTCCGAAAGGCCGTTTTAAAGTAGTCCCACGTGAGATCATCACCGCGGCTCCATCCCTGACGATCCACCACCACACGGTACGCTTCATCCTTTTAGGCGACACCGCCCCTTTCGGCTTCTCCTCGTCGGTCGGTCGAGATCATCCATGACCCTTTCCGTAGATTCCGCCAATATTCGGCGCAAGACTGGGTGCCACTCCGAGACACCACGGAACACCTCGGCCCGTTAGACCGATTCGCTCGGAAGCAGACTTCCAGAGCTCCCAAATTCCCACCAGCCCGGCCACCATCTCCAACACTCACAAAGCGACTTGCGACACGGCCTCACCACCGGCCGGTCCCGCTCCTCGCTCCTCCACGAAAGTAGGAGGTGGTGGTGGCGGTGGTACCTCGCTTTTCCGAACCTTGACACGACTGACGGGTTCGGACACCGTCATCCTACCCTTACACGCGCCCACGGCGCCCACGTCCTCTAGAACTCATTCTATCTCTGCGCTTTAATCGATTAAGAGAATTTTATGTGTTAGCATTTGTTTCACTTTCTTATTCACGAAGAAAATTTTATGAACAGAATTCAATTAGGTTCCTTCGAGCAAACAAGGTTTAGATCTTCTATCCTAGTTCACAAAAGAGTTCATGCATCCATTCCTTAATACTTTCCATACCTATTCACTTCTTGGACATTTTCGCCCATTTTAACCTGGGTATTTTCGTCATTTTCCTACATGGGTATTTTAAGTAAATAAAGAAATTTTAAAACTTTAGTAAAGTAGGTCATTTTGAAATTCCCAAAAGCTGGAGGATATTTATAAAAATTTGTAAAATCGTAATCGTTTTGAAACCAGGGTATTTTGGTAATTTTGTCAATCAGGGGCAATTTTGTCATTTTGATAGATCAGAATATTTTTAACAGTTTGTAAAACTTTGAGGGTCCTTTCTGAAAGTTTTCCTTTTCAAATAGTGATGTTGGTAAAGTTTTCCAAAGATCAGGGTCATTTCGATAATTTTCACAAATTGAGGCGTTTTCGTAATTTTCTAAAACCAAAATATTTCAAGTGTTGATTTTCAAAACTAAGTTGTTGGATACTTGTAAAGTAGTTGAAATTTTGAGCAAAACCATTGAACTGATATTTTATGAGTCAGGGGCGTTTTAGTAATTTTACCCCTAAGGGCATTTTTGTAATTTTCCAAAAATTTGAGTTTTTCTAGGAAAACGTTGTAAATATGAGGTTTTTCGATTTGAAAGAGTTGTTGCAAGAGTTTTGAAAACATTTGAGTTGTTGTTGTTTAGTTCTGTTTGAAAACATGGCTAATTCCCCTTTTCGGGTTTTAGTCATTAGGTTTAGCCTATGACCGAGCCCTCTTGGTCAGGGTGAACTAAAGCTACGCACCAGGCAGGATTCGAGTGAAGAGGAGGTGGGTCACGCGGACCGCTTAAATACCAAGCTCTCACCGAACCTTTCTAGACATGCGCACGCAGGTTGCCACACCACCGAGCCCTCGAGTTAGGGTGAACCGAAGCTACGCACGGTAGGATACTGCGCGAAGAGGAGGTGAGTCACACGGATCGCTTAAATACCGGGCTCTTAGGATCCACTCCTAGACATGCGCATGGGGGTTACCACACCCTAGCTCTTTGGCTAAGTCATAGATTGGTTTAGTTCTTTAATGTCTTATGTTGGTTTCATGTGTTTGAGTAATCTAATCCTAGGGTTCAAGTCCTATAAGTCTATCTACGTTCCATACTTCCTACCCTCTCTAGAATATAATTCACCAAGAGGTTGAAGTACTTACAGGCGGATCGGTGCAGGAGACTCGGGCCATCTTGTTCAAAATCCAAAAATTATTTCATAAGGCCTTTTAAACATTTTTGGGCCTTGGGCCCCACAATCGAGCTTTGAGCGGGCTCGATACCAATTTTGTAACGACCCAAACCCGCCCAAACGCTATGGCGAATCGGTCCGTTCATGGTGAAAACATTTTTGAAGTTCCTTTTTGAAACCAACTTAAATTTTGAAAACCCTTCTTTTAGTGGACTTAATAAAACCTTACTTAGATTAAATTTGGAAATCATTTGGATCAAGTTGTTTTAGAGTTTTAAATGTGCCCGACGAGACGCAGTAAAACATTTTCGTTTACTTAGAGAAAACGTGTTCATTCAATGTAATATTGGTAAAAATAGTTTAAGCAAATTATTCAGCAATATAAAAAAACAACAAAGCTAAAGTGTTAGGAGGCCTTATTACATTCAAAATAAAATCAACTAAAGATTAAAATAACTAAAGCCAAAATCCATTCGGTTTAAATTCACTGCATGGCCACCTCGAGTCAGCCCGGCTCCACATCCGCGATCTACTCGTTACCTGAAAAATGTAAAGGAGAAGGTGAGTCACCAAGACTCAGTATGTAACCCTTCCCCCGGTTTAAACATATTCATACACAACATATAACAAATTAATTATGCAAGTTATCATGTGTCCCAACCTAGCCAGCCATACGCCACTGTCTACCCCGTTGTGGTACCAAACCACTGGTGGTGCCAAACCACTGGTGACATATAGTCACGATGTGCTACCAAAGCACTGGTGTAAAGTAGACACAAATCGGGTGATGGGGCCAACCCATCGTGTGATACCAAATCACTGGCAGACGATCCCATATCTCAAGTGGGGCCAACCCACGGTGGTATTAACCACAGGGACAAGTCGCTATGAGGTACCAAACCTCTGGAGGTACCAAACCTCACGGTGACCGTAGTCACGATGTGTTACCAAAACTTGGTGCCCGCTTCAACACGATCAATACCCCCTCCACTCATCAATCCCACAACAGATAACATATATATGTTTCATGCCATCACATTCTTAAATTTCATGTGTCAATACATCATGCTTACCAAAAGCATCAAATAGCAAATTCATAATAATAGGTACTTACCTGAGTCGCCACTTATACCGAGTTGGTATTAATTCCAATGCTACATAAATCAAAATGAGCATTCACGATATTAAGCATACGATTAATATATCATATGGTGTGTATGTACACACCTGTCACCACGATAGCCTTAGATCCCGAAGTTAATCAATCGGCCACACTCTAAGTCCTTGCCCCTATATTCGGCCAACTGTCAATGTTAGTACCCAAAGGCCTATTCGGCCAAATCCAAAATTTAAGAGGGTTCACTTATGGATCCCAAAACCTTACCCGCGTGTCTTGAGTACTAGCCTTTTATTTCACCACCCTAAAATCGGCACTTAACCAAGTTAGTAGCCTTCGGCTTAAACGAATATTAGCTAAATTCATAGATCCTTACCATTACTTACCCCCAAAATCGATTGCTATAGGTTTGGAGGATTCAACCTATCGCGTGGAGATCCCGAAGTCCTAGGTGAAATCGGCTTCAACCAACAAGATTAACCCATCATTAGCTTATGCCGCGAATTTGGCTTTTCCTTAAGTCCAAATCGATAGATCATAAGAGTGAACACTAAACATTCGGTTAGAACCCCTTACCTTCTCAACCGATTGGAAAAAAAGTCCCGAAACGTCCTGTACCACCTTTGGTATTCGGCCAAAGTGCCTCCAAGTAAGAGAAAAGACTTTCGGCACTGCAAGGGGGGTGTATTTGGCCAAGGAAAAATAATGGAAGAAGGGGATGAAGTTTCGGTAATAAGAAGTGAATGTTCGCCAACAAAGAAAAAGAAGAGGGACTTGAGGATGGAATTTGGCAAAAGAGGGACAAAGATTGGAGTTTTGGAACCTTGGAACACGTTGTAAAAATAACAAAGTTTCTCTCTAAAGAATTCGGCTATGCTCAATAGTGAAGAAAAGGAAAATAGGATGATAGCTAGGAGCCTTAAATAGAATTCGGCCCCCCTAGTTGCCTTGCCGTCCACTTCTATTACCCAAAGAGTTCAAACTCCATTAATCTCCTTGAATTGCTCTTGGCCACTCATTCATTTTAATTCAAATAATTTTGAATTAATCACCTAATAATCCCTTTTTAATTTAAATAATATCCTTGATGAAATTATCATATATCTTGTATTATCTCAAGGTTTAAGCAAATTAAAACCAATTTAAAATGCTTAAATTATCCCTTAATAATAATAATAATAACCCCTTTATTATCCAAAATAAAAAGAATTTAAGGAGAGAAATTCTCTCCCCTTGTGCCGTCCCATATATAGTGCAAAAAGAGAAACTTCGCGACTCGAACACAAGCTCTCCCTTCCCCTTAATGTGGCGTCACATGCTAGTTCTTAAGTGGGCTTCTTTTTGCCACTTTACCAAGGGCTTTTTAGTGTCAAATTATCCCCACTTATTCTTTTAACACCCTTCTGCTAAGGCTCCTTACCTTTTAAGTTTAAAAACTAAATTTTCTTTTAAACCGAGCCAACTCAAAGCCCTAAATTAAACTCTCTTATTCCATAAATAATATTTCAGTAGTTCATACATAAGAAAATAATGAAATTTCAAATAGCCCCGTTTTTGGGATGTTACAATGAGACACGCCCGTGTGTAGACACACACGCCCATTCCTTCAACCTGTGTATGAAAACCCAAGCATTCTGCCAATGCCCCACGGCTAGGGTACACGCTCATGCTCTCCAACCGTGGTGAACACTGACTTCACTTACACGGCCTAGAGCCTAGACACACACCCGTGTGGCTAGCTCATGGCCAAATCTAACTTAAAAATTCAACATGCAGGGGACACACGGCCAAGTCACACGCCCATAAGCTGACCGTGTGCTACACATGGCCTAGATACACGCCCGTGTGTCTCTCCACATAGACAAGAACAAAGCTATTTGCTAAGCCCTTCTCACCCTTATAGCATACACAACATGCATTCATTCAAAACATCCATAATCAACTCAAATAAAATCACAATCTCACATGATAACTACATATTTTCATATAATATAACAAGCAACAACTATGGCATTATACAAAATAAATTATCCAACTATGGGCTAACACATCCTAGCCATTTACAACAAAATTCACTAACTTGTCTAGCCTCTATACATGCCATATACAAAACATTGAGTCTCATGTACCAGAGTGTGCTGATAATGTGGACGATCTTCCAATTGATCCTCGTATCTCGATTCAACACTTTTACTCTATAAGACAAGTGAGAAGAAGGGGAGTAAGCTTTAAGCTTAGTAAGTTTACACATAAACAATTAAGCATCATAGTTTAAGCTAAACAACAATTAGCATTATACTAACATATAATGTACAACTATGCTTACTCTTTCTATCCCTTACCACATTTCCAACACATCATGAGTCACATACTCATAACCATTGAAATGCACCCCTGTATTCAATATCACATTTACACAATATACAACACAACATTTTTTCTCGATAATTCATCCACACAGCTAATTAACTCAATATTACAACCACACAGCTAATCCACATAGTTAATCTCTCGTTGGTTTCACACTTAGCCCACCACAATCAATTAATAACTTAGTATTGCACTTTTCCTACCACAAAGGTAATCATAGTGGTTTCGTACGTAGCCCACTAGACAATATACCTAACGATAGCATCGCACAGAGCCAGCTCATCATCAATATGCATTAGGATGGTATCGTACTTAGCCCACCATTTAGCATTCTCACTACACATTCACATATCTACTTACTTAACCATACATCCATTCACAAATTCTACCACATTCATCCCACACAGGTTCTCAATCATTCTCAATCGTGCTACACACTAGCTTGCATTAACAAATTGTAAGTATGAATGCATTGTTTAAGCATACACCTACCTCGATACTCAAAAGTATAGAAATATGCAATTTAGTCCACCACCTTGCTCTTGCCTCAGTTTAGATTCGGGCTTCGTCTTTCTTGATCTATAATGAATAAATCAACTTATTCAATACACACATTAACTAAATTGATACTTGTCTCTTATTTCGACAAAATTACTCTTTTGCCCCTAATCTTTCTCATAGCTCGTAAAGTGATTTTTATTCAACTTTCTATCCTCTCATGCTTAGTCGAATCACTTACTCAACTAAAGCTATCATCAGTTCTCACTAAATCACACATGTATGACTAAATTCAAGACTTTTACAAACTAGTCCCTACATGCATTTTCATGGAAAATCACTTAGCAAAAGATGTTTCTACTACATCAAGCTTTCATATTCTTCTATAAAACACCAAAATACATGCATCTCATACATAGGCATATTTTTGAACATCCATCATAGCTCATCAAATAGCTAAAAATAGCTTACTCATGCTACTAGGACTTCAAAAATACGAAGAATATCAAAAACGGGGCTTAGATGCACTTACTAGCAAGCTTGAAAATTTTGAAAAACCCTAACAATGACTCTCTCAATTTTCGGCAGCCTTGGGGAAGAAGATGAATGAATTTTTTCATCTGTTCTCCCATTTTAATCATTTAATTGGTAAATGACCAAAATGCCCTTTTTGATAAACTTCATATTTTAACTCATCCATGCCCAATTTTGTCCAAAAATTAAAAATTGAGAAAATTGCTATTTAAGGACCTCTAATATATATTCTAAAGCCATTTCACACAAATAGTTTCTAGAATCTCACATTTTGCAACTTTTGCAATTTAGTCCTTTTGAACAATTCAACCGTAATTTCACAAAATTGCTTCATAAAACTTTCACACTAACATGCAAACATAGCATAACCCTCAAAAACACATACATAGACATCGGATTTATGGTCTCGCACCACTATTTCGACTAGGCCCTAAACCGGGATGTTACACTAGATACTAATTTCATGCAAATGTATGAGTGGGTAGTGTAACACCCCAAACCCGGCCCAGAAGTTAGGCACAAATCCAGTGAGCCACATTGAAGTGTTTCTCGAAAACCATGTTTTCAATGAAAACCCTTTTTAAAGAAAAAGCTTGAGTAAAATCCCTGTTACGTCTGTTTATTTTTTTATCGAGGTTTATTAAAAAGTTATTCCCCTTTTTAAAACGTTATTGTTGCGGAAGCTTAATTTTAAACAAATGATTTATAGAAACGTGATATTTAAAATTGAGTTGCGAAAACGTAGCGTTTAAAAAAAATAGTTATTATTTGGAAAATCGCGATCTACTTTAACAAATAGAAAACGTAATAAACCGAAAATCCCAAATTAAAAACCAGAAATTAAAAGAGGCCTTATTACAACCCAATAAGAAAGCGGTTTAGTAAGGTAAAATAGAGTACTAAAATTTAAAGCTATTCGTAGTGTGGCCACCTCCAAGTCCTTCTGTACGTCGAACCACTTTCTGAGGATTACCTGAAAAATTAAAAAGAGGGGTGAGTTTATGAAAACTCAAAGTGTACAACCCTCATCGATCCTAAAGCATGCATCACATCAATTCGGGCCTAAGCCCATTACAGTAACAGTGGCTTTTGGGCCTTAGCCTATAATAGCCTCAGTTGGGCTTTAACCCATATCACATGTCACATATCACATCTATCTGGGCCTAAGCCCATCTAAATATCAGAATTAGCATATGCAATGCATGAATACCCAAACCAACCCTGCACTCCGTTTCCTGTCCAACCCTGCACTCCACTGGGGATTTAATCGACCCACCCATCCCTACACTCCTTATATAGCACCGATTGCGGCACTAACCAATATTGCACAAGAGCTACCAATCACATAATTGGCTTAAAACCATCAGTGGATCTACAGTCGTCAAGTGACCATGCGACCCTAATAAATCATACACTTCCTCCAAATCAATGATCCCATCCCCCATGCAATGATAGTATCACATGAATTCAGACATACCATAAATAAAATACAATAACAATCATATAACATGTAGGGGCATTTTAGTCATTTTTCCCTTTAGGGGCATAATGGTCATATTACCCTATAGGGGTATTTCGGTTATTTACCCTATGAGGGTATTTCGATCAATTTACCTACAGGGGTATTACGGTCAATTTACCCCACAGGGATATTTCGGTCATTTTACAACCTTCCCAAAGGTCTACAGTCGCCTTGAGCGACACAGATAACATATAGAATCAAAACGGAGTATTTGGGCCCAAAGCCATATATTCGGCCCAAGTGGGCCCCCACGCTCGTGTGGCCCATTTAGCCCAAATTCAGTAACAGCTATGTGAGCGTTATAGCCCAGTTTAGTTTCTACCACTTTTCGTAAATTTTATCCGTGTGGGGCCTACGAGCCCATTGGGCCCACACGGCCCATTTCAGTCCATTAGGCCTAATAACGGCCAAGTCTATGAGATCGCCCATGGCGGCCTTTGTCAATGTGTCAACTCTGCCACACGAGTGTCCGTGTGCTCGTATGGTAACTGTTGCCATATTTTCGGCTTTTCAGCATTTGCCAAAACTATTTTCGTGTACCCATGGTACCTGCATCATTTATCACTTAACTCAGCACATATACTAACATGAGCATAACTCAAATCTTCATCATTCTTAACATGAATGAAACACAAGGTCATCCATAAATAGTTTTGGCTCTATACCATTTTACACACTTAGCTCTTTTGCCCGTGAACTAATCAGATTATCATAAGATATTCAAACTCATCATTCATAAATCTTGACGCCAATGCCATATCCCAGATATGGTCTGACATGGGATCACCTCTTGATGCCGATGCCATATCCCAGATATGGTCTTACACGAAATCTCATAGTTCGATGTCGATGCCATATCCCAGACATGGTCTTATACGAGATCGTACATAGATGTTGATACCATGTCCCAGACGTAATCTTATATGAGATCTTCCTTTTAGTGCTGAGGCCATATCCCAGACATGGTCTTACACGGGACTTTCTTTATTCAATGCTACAACATGAGTATCCTCATTATTCCTAATCTTTATATGGAATTTCACTTAGCTTATTTTCACCGTTTCCTCATCGAGGCTTCATCACTTGATTTCCATAGCAATACATACATTGTCATAATATTAAGTAATTTCAAATATCGTAACATTATGGAACTTTAATTTCATAAAAACTTACCTCGATTCTCAAAATGTGTATTGGTGCTTAATTTAGTCCTCGATTTTGTTCTTGCCTCGGTTTCGATCTGAGATTCGTGTTTCTTGATCTATAATAATAATTTCACTTGTTAAGAACACGCATTGACTAAATCAACTCATAATTCATGTTTTGGCAAAATTATTATTTTGCCCCTAAACTTTTACATATTTACACTTTTATCCCTAGGCTCGTAAAATGATTTTTATTCAACTTTCTTGCATTTCAAGCTTAGCTGAATCATATTCTCAACTATGGCAACCTTCAATTTCCACTATGTCACTCATGTATGACCATTTTTACAACTTTTACAATTTGATCCTTTTATGCATTTTTCATGAAAATCACTTAGAAAAAGATGTTTATCCTACATCAAACTTTCATATTCTTCCATAAAAGATCAAAATACATGCATGTCATACATGGGTAAATTTTTTAACATAAACCCTAGCTCAAAATAGCTAAACCGAGTTACGAGGGTTTCAAAAATACGAAGAACATTAAAAACGGGGCTAGGATGCACTTACTATCAAGCTTGGAAGTTGGAGAAACCCTAGCTATGGCTCCTTGTGATTTTCGGCCAAGGGGGAAGAAGATGGACACCATTTTTGACTTGTTTTCCCTTTTTTATTCTTTTATTAACCAAATAACTAAAATACCCTTAATGATCCTTTCTTGAGATTTTTCCTTCCCATGTCCATTTTTGTCCATAATCAAATATAATGGTCTAATTACTAAATAAGGACCTATAGTAATTTTTATAATTCTATTTCACACTCAAAGCTTCTAGAATCTCATATTTTCTAATCTTTGCAATTTAGTCCTAATGGAAAATTTATTCACTAATTAATAAAATTTCTTCATGAAATTTTCACACGATCATGCAAACACCTCATAAGCCTTACGGAAATCATAAAACTTATATTTCTACTTCAGATTTGTGGTCTCGCACCACTATTCCAACTAAGCGCTAAATCGGGCTGTTACAGCAACACATGCCGAACTTCAGTCATCAGTAGGACATTCAAGACTAGCACCAAAAACATGGAAACCCTAATGACATGTCATTTGTATACTACAAGTTCCTAAGGTTCAAACGGGGCTCGATAGTCGTCGAAACATCATTGGATTTGCTTTAATTATTTACTTAACAATCCACAATTTACATATAGCTCAGATGATAAGATTAAAAACATTATACAATTACACGAACTTACCTCGAAAATAAAGGCGTAGAAACGGAGTCGACTAATTCGAAGCTTTATCTTTACCCTGATCTAAAGTCGTACGGGGTCTATCTTGATCTAAATAAATAAATTCAATCTATTCAATATCCATTATATTCAATTCAATCCAAATTTCATATTTTTGTAAAATTATGCTTTTTCCCTATTATTTTTATTTCTTTACAATTTAATCCTTAAGCTCGTAAATTGAAATTCATGCAATTTCATCCCAACCCAAGCTAGCTGAATTCAATATAGGTCCATAGCAACTCATACAATTCATGATTTTACAATTTTCACCATGTATTTTACACATTTTACAAATAAATCCCTATTTGACATTTTCAACAAAATTCACTTTAAAAAAGTTGTTTATCAATCAACAAAGATGCATTTTCTTCCATCAAACATAAAAATCACATGAACATATTAATGGAGAAACCCTAACCTTTTACCAGTTTTGCAAATTAGTCCTTGGGCTAGCTAGATTAAGCTACGACTTCAAAAACATAAAAATAATTAAACACGGGACCGAAATTCACTTACATACAAGAGGAATGTCTAGCCGAACTTAACAAGCTCCCATGGAAGTTTCTTTCTTCTCAAATTCAGTGGAGTAGTTCATTAAGGAAGATGATACATCTTTCTTTTACTTTTTTAACTTATTTATCAGTTTCCTTAAATAACCTTATAATTTAACCTTTAAAAACACCTATTTAGTGTCCATATTTGTTCACTCATACTAACAATGGTATAATTACCACATAAATCCCTTAACCATTTAATTCCATAGCCATTTAGTACATTTAACTTATAGAACTCTAATGTTGCATCTTTTTACGATTTAGTCCTTTTCACCAAATTAAACATGCAAACGATAAAATTTCTTAACGAAATTTTTATACGACCTTGCTAATATTCTGTGGACATTAAAATAATAATAAAATAAATATTCTCACATCAAATTTGTGGTCCCGAAACCACTGTTCCAATTTCACTGAAAACAGGTTATTACACCGTGTAAAGATTATATAAATTTCTTTGCATAATGATTACCCATAATGCACATGCCTCAATTAAAGATTGAAATAGCAGTAGCTCTAGAAGGTAATCAATAACAACTTGAGTAGCAAATTTGAGTGACCAGCTATTGTATTGGTTGTTGCTTGAAAGGGGTAAGGTATGTTGAAAGGGAAAAAATGAGAAAATTAATGGTTAAGGACCCTTATTCAAGTGGCCAGCGGCTAAGGATAAGTCTCTACGTGATTTTGGGATATTTTTATGTGTGTGATCTTGTTAAATAAAACTTATGGAGAAAAACAATTAAAAGAGAATCGTGCTGATAACGTGTTAGAAAATAAAAATACAAAAAGTAAAGGACAAAGAAAATGGGAGAGCAAAAGAAAGAACGTATTTTATTGATCCAATGAGAACATCTACAAAGCTTCTCTAAAGTCTCGATTTATAGGCATAAGAAGTATAAATGAAGTAGAGAACTACTTCTAATGACTATTAGAATTTAAAATACATCAAAATTTATCTTGATCTTGATGGACATCCACTTAATAAGATATTCATAACATAATTAAATTTTATTTTGATATTTTGATATTTTGGGTTTGTAATAAGTTTGAGTATGCACTGTGGCATAAGACTTTATTTTGGGGATTTTTCATTTTGATTTGCATAAATTTCTTGCATGACATTAACTTTTAAAAAAATGCATATATTAGTATTTGATAAGATTTCGCTTGAAACTCGGTATCTAAAATAGAATCTGTCAATAACACATTTTTCCACTACATTTCTGAAAAATCAGTTGTTAATAAAATTAGACTTAGTTTCCAAATTTATTAATGTTTACTAATGTGTTTTCTAAAGACATTTGATTTATGAAGTTAATATGTTTTTATTCGTGAAATAATGACGAATAACCAAGTTTTCCAATTTTGAATAAAAAGAAAAATAATTTAGAAGTATGATTGAAAATCTGAAATAGTTTTGAATAAATGATTGAATGTTTACAATTGAGATATTATTTATTTTGATTCCTAAAATTCGCACGATTTTTATGAAATTAAAATAAACACTTTGCTTCATTTGTTTTGAATTGATAAGTTGATAGTTTTAAAATATTTTTAAAAAATTCTAAAATTTTATTTCGACCATTTTCGTGGACAAATGATATTTCAAATGATATTGAAACTAAAGTTGAACATTCGATTTTCCTAGTTTTGAACAAACTGCAGAACCGGTTTAAAAAAAAAGTACATTTGAAATCAAGAAAAATTTCTCTAGGTCATTCCGGTGGCCAATGTAGCTTTCTGAATTTGGCCATAACAACTGGGTCAGGCTTGAGGGGTTACATTTAGTGATTTTCATAGCCAACACCTAGCCCTGTAAGATATTTTTCGCTTTCAGTGCACATAACCCTCACGATTTTGTTCTTGGGAGCGCCCATACACCCCCAAAACGCCTCCTATCACTTAAGTGTCTACCCTTTTATACAGCCCAGGTCTCTCCAGTGCATTGTCAATGTGGGATTCGCTTAGGGTGTTACATTCACCCCCTTAGGGGCTTAGCGTCCTCGCTGAGGTTTGCCCCACCATCGTTCAAGAGGCACGATGAGTGGCTTTGGTACCAATAAATGTCAAAGCCAACACCCAGATCGGTAAGTTATTGTCCACTTTGGGCGCACATGACCCTCACGGCTTTGTTCTTAGAATGCCCATGCACCCCCAAAAGGCCTCTTACAACTGAAGTGTTGCTACCCCTTTATATAGTCCAGGTCTCTCCCATGCTTTGCCGATGTGGGATTCACCTAGGATGTTACAGTGACAATAAGATAAAATATGATTGTATTAAGTGAACAAATTGAACTCAAAGGAATAAGGATATCATATGAGGGTAACACATTCATGACGATGCCATTGGACAAAGAGTTAGATGAATTTTTTCATAAAAAGTATACAATAAGGAGTTTTCAATCATGGCATTTATTATGGACTAACTCCATGATTAAGTAAATTGAGAATTATCAGAACGATACTTCTAGACATAATTTCAATTACTCGAGTCTAATTTTATATGTATGATTGGTCCCTCCGCTAGCTCAACAAAAGCTCAATCTGACCATGTAATACTACTTAGTATTATTTTAAACTTTACACGACTAATAAACCAATATTTTATTTCTATTTTTCTTTGAATGCAAAAACCACATGAGGACATTATACAAAGGGTAGTAATGTAATTCATGAATGATCTTATTAACCAATCTGTTCGAAAAAATTACAAGTGTACATAGACAAAAGCACTACACTTAACGCATTAGATCCAGCAACACTCCCCAATATTTTACCAAATGTCTAAGGAACAAACGAGTCGCCTCCTCAACAGGGCACTCCTTGGTTACTGAAATAAAAGGTTTCATACTTACCAACCACAACAATAATACTCACGAACCTATCAGATTTTAGGCAAACCAATAATAAAGTCCATGGATACACTCTCCCATGAGCGTTCCAGAATGGGCAAAGGCTACAATAATCTGACTAGAGTCTTCAACTCTACCTTGTCTTGTTGGCATATTAAACATCATAATGACATTATTATAAAAATATTAAGCTGTCAAAAGTGTATGGTCACAATAATTATTAATAATAGTTACTACTAGATATGTTGTCACTATTACATCATTTTCTAGGAAAAAGAACTTGTCATCAATTTTTAGCATTTCATTAATGACAAATTATTAATGACTTTACTTGAAATGCAATTTTATAATGAAAAAAAAATTATGGTCACAATAATGATTAATAATAATGACTACTAGATATGGTGTCACTATTACATCATTCTAAATTTTAGCATTTCATTGGTGATGAGTTATGTAACAGCCCGATTTTTGGTATAGTCAGAACAGTGGTTTCGAGACCACAAATCTGACATAGTAAATTTTATTTTTATTACATTTCTATGTTCTACAGTTTTACGAAATGATTTCATGAAAATTTCGTTCAAAATTTTTGGCGTTTGGGCACTCAATTTAGTAAAAAGGACTAAATTGTAAAAAGTGCAAAAGTTGAGTACTACTTGTTAAAGGTGTCCAATTGCTATGAGATTTTAAATTAGAGGTCCTTAGTTGGTAATTAGACCATTGGATAAGTTAGTGGACAAAAATGGACATGAATAGGTGAAATTTCAAAGTTGTACATTAAGGGCATTTTGGTCATTTGGTAAATAAATGAATAAAAAGGGAAAATAAAGCCAAACCTTTTGTCCATCTTCTTCTCCATGTGCCGAAAATTAGAAAGTCACCATTGCTAGGGTTTGTTCAACTTCCAAGCTTGACTGTAAGTACATCCTAGTCCCGTTTTTAATGATCTTTACATTTTTTGAAGCTGTTATCATCCGATCTATCTATTTCTACCATTAATTTGAGTTATGGTTGATGTCTAGGGTTTAAACCATGTTAGACATGTATGTGTTTTGATGGCTAATGGTAGCTTATGCATGTTTGATGTGTGATAGACAACTTTTACTAAGTGATTTTTCATGAAAATACCAAAAAGGGACCTATCTGTAAAAGTTACAAATATGTAGTAAAAATGTGAATGAATGAAAGGTTGCAATGAGCAAGAAAAAGATTCAGCTAGTCTTGGGTAATGAACAAATTGAATGAAAGTCATTTTACGAGCCTAGGGACTAAAATGTAAAATGCCAAAAGTTTAGGGGTAAAATGTAATTTTATCATAATATGATTTTTGGGCTGAATTGAATAATATGATGATTGAATGAGTTAAATTTGTTATTATAGATCAGGAAAAATGAAGTTCGGACCTAGACCGAGGGAAAAACAAAGTATTTGACAATTAAGTCAAATTCTACTATTTTTGTACTGAGGTAAGTTTGTATGTAAGTAATGCATTATTATATTTATATTTTAAATGCTTTAGTATTGTATGAATTATGATTTACCCTTTGGATGTTTTCGACAAAGTTTTGATAAGCGAGAAATTTCGGTTGAACCTTAAGAATAGATAGGATACAAATGTCATGACATTAGGGTTACTAAGATTACGTGTAAGACTATATCTGGGATATGGCATTGGTACAGTACTGTGTGTATGAGATTCCCGAGTATCTTTTAGTATTCCAAGTGGTTCAACTGAAAATTTAATGGGAATGCCAAAGTTGTGAAAGATTATGGTTATGTTGTGAATTGCTACAGGTATGTACGTAAAACTCATAACTAATGAGCTTGATATGTGATGAACCCTCGGTAAGGTTGTGATTGAGAAAATTATGACTATAAGATTTTAGTAACATTTATGTTAACTTACATTATGTTAATTGTATGTTAAATGTGTGGTTATGATGTTTATTATTTGCATAGGAACTTACTAAGCTTTATAGCTTACTGCCCTTCTTTTCCCATATCTTATAGTGCCGCCAAGCTAGCTCGAGGTTTAGAGATCGCCAGAGATCCACTCACACTATCAACAATGACTTTTGGTACCAATGAACTAACATTTTGAGTTATGGCATATATAGGGGACTTGGTCATTTTGTTATGTGTCTGATCGTGTCTATCATAGTCTTAAAAATTTATAAAAAGAATGATCGAGCCTAGAAACTAACTGTGACAACGACCTGAGGCAAGCGCACCTATCGAACAGTAGTATAGCTGTGGCAAGACCAGATTGTCGAACCCAAAGGAACCTGAAGTACTAATACTAACTTTCTTTCTATTATTTAGCCTAAGAAGTAAAAGAATTTTTATCTAATCTAAAATTAAATAACAACTAAGCTAAAGATGCAAAGACAAAGAGAATGAATTTGGGAAGAATACTTTGGAAAAAACCATTTGATTAAGACAATACCTGAGGAAGAATCCACCTAGACTTCACTTCTTATCTAACTCTGAACCAGACGATTTATTCACTTAACTTGATCCGTAGGATTCCCTAAGTTTTATTAATACCTCCATCGAGGCTACTAACGTCTAACCCAAGATTGATTAATTGAAATCTCTTTCTAATTAAAACCCCTAGAATTGCATTAACTCAATCTATGGACTCTTATATTAGGTTACACCCTAAGCCGGTAAAATCTCGTCACCCTATGTCTAGGCGTGCGATCAACTCCGCTTAATTATGCTAGATCTACTCTTAGGCAGGGACTTTTGCTCCTCCACCTAGGCACATCACACTTGAATTAATATCTCAGAAATACCAAAACAAGAATTAAGAACACATAATTAAGAACAAATCAAGTATTTATCATATAGTTCAGTAAACGATAACAAGATTCATCTTAGGTGTCATCCCCCTTAGGTATCTAAGGGTTTAGTTCATAATCATAAAAGAATACATCACAAAAGAAAAGATAAAACAAAACATAAGAAAAACCCTAAAACTCCCTGAAGGAATTGAAGATAGATCCTCCGTCTTGAGTATAACTCCGGCTTCTTGGGATGAATCAACTGGCTTTCTTCGAGTAAATCCCACAATTCTGGCCTCTCTGGCTCGGCTCTTTGGCCTAGCTGGACGCCCCCTGAAGGTTGGCCTCTAGGGTGTTTATATAGGCTTTTGGAATGGCTTTCTTTGCCTCTAAGTACCCTAATCTGAATGAAACTCTTCTTTCTCATGTCAGGGACACGCCCATGGCACACGCCCGTGTGAATCGTGGCCAAGCCGTGTTGGAGTCTATTTGATGAGGCAAGGCCGTGTGGCTTGGGCCCAAGCCGTGTTGATTTCGTGATATGGCCCATTTACTCTGTTTTGGGCCCGTTTCTCATTCTTTTCATCCTCCGGTGCTCTTTTGAGTATAAAACATGAAAACAAAGGATTAAGACCACCAAATTACACAATTCAAGGTTTAAATCATCCAAAAGTATGCTAAATGTGGGATTAAAATATGTCCTCAAGCAAAATTCTCAACTCACAATTAAAATGAACTTTCTCGATTCATAATATTCATCAATAATGTTTCATCATAATTCAAAGATAATTCATACATTGATAATTTAACTCAAAGGGTCCTAAAGATTCAAACAATCAAAGTCATACATTTATAGCCCGAAAAACGTTAGTGTTTCCCTTTATCTAAATAATTACCTCTGATTCGGAATTGACAAGAGTTGACATCCTCACTAAAGATTCACTCAAATCACTCAAAGTGTTTAAGGTTTAAAATTAAGCATTCAAAAGTCGAACATGAAAAGTTAATCTCATAAGCTTGCCTGAAAATCAAATCTCCACCACTGTAAAATGAGATGATACACAAATCAAAAGGTCTTTAAAAAAAAGTTGTAACGGGGCTTAGGTTAAGTGTATGGATAAAGGCTGAATTAAAGGGTTAGAATCGAGACTAACCTGATAAATTACCTAACTAGAAAAATGAACTAATCTTAAATAATTACATCAATTGAAAGCTAGTAATACTAATAACATGAGCTTCTTCTTAAGATGTGGAATTTAAACGTATAAGCTCAATTACATAAAGCTAATAATGAATATACTTCGATTTTTTCTAAGAACAAATCCAATACATAATAAAGGATGAATTTACTACTGAAATAAATATCATAGTTAGGTAACTGATCAAACCAAATCTCTACAAAAAGGTAGTCAAAAGGAATGGTAATAACAAATACAAAGGGTTTTGGGTTAATATTAGTGGGTGAGTCAATAAAAGGGTTGTCAGGATCAAAGGGGTTCACTAGGGGTTAATTATGAAGGTAGGCTTTTAGTGGAGTAAGTGGGTTAAAACCTAGGTGCCTTTATCATCTCTGTATATCAAGTCAGAGGTGTGGTCTCGACATGTATAATCGAAGCAAGTTCTAGAATAACAAATTAATGTTGACACACTCATAATCAAAAAGTGAGCACGAAAAGAATGTATGCTCTTAAAAGCTCAAAATCTCACAAAAATTATGGGTTTTTGATATCAACCTTGTAAATTTCAAACTTCAAGGTAATACTTAGATTTAGGTAGACAACCTAACAAAATTTTAATTTTTGAAAATAAACTCATCATGCTTGATTCTCTAGTCTCCTAAAGTTTAAATCATCACTGCATAATTATCAATGACTTAATCCGAAACATATCAATAAAAATCATGGATCACAGGAAATTTCATTCTCATAATAATGTGAGAAAATTACTTAAAGACAAGATATCATTCAGGGATTTGAGAATAATGCAGAAAGTTAGGCACTTTCTCAAAATAAATATTCAGCCCACACACTTAAGATGTACATTGCCATCAATGTACAAAGATATATATGAAATTTAAGAGAAAGAGAGAGGTGAAACTTCTTGAATTTGGATGGTTTCCTTGAGTTGGGAGTCTCGTGGTGTGGTGGCTGCTACCGAGCTCTACGCTAGATGAAGAAATTGGGAAGCTCGTGAAGAATTAGCCAGGAAATAATGATAATAATTCAAAATATACTAAATATATATTTAAAGACAAGAAAGATAAAGAGAAAGAAAATAGAAAGAAAAATAAGATTTAGAGAAAAGATGAATGGACTGAAAAGTCCTTATTGTTGGATGGTTCGTGAGGTGGGTGTGATTTCTAAGGCTGCGGTGGGATGGCTATGGTCGTGGTCACGGTGATTCCCTAGCAGCTTTAGAACCTAAATTAAAGAAAAAAAAATAGAATAGATTAAACTAAGTAAAAGAAGAATAAGAAAAAGGAAAATAAAGGAGAAGTGAAAATGAAAAGAGAAGTTAAATAGACTCAAAGGTCCTTTTCCTGTCGAGTTAATGAAGCGGCCGGTATGAACTTATGTAGATCGGTCTCACAAAGGGAGACTGTGCTGGGATCCTTCCTCTTCTTTGACATGGCTATGGTGTAAATCAAGAGTTAGAAGTATGAAAAAATGTGAGAATGAAAAGAGATGGGGTGTAAAAGTTGTGGAAGAAAGAGAATTGGGGTAGGTTGGGAGAGGGGAGGGGTGGTTTTAAATAGAAAAGTCAGGTCTGGTACATCCCCACACCCGTGTACCGTGGGCATGTCGAGTCACACAGCCGTGTCACACGGCCGTGTTATGCTTTGTTCATTTCTCCCACGCCCATGTGCAGGTCGCCACGCCCGTGTTGCTAAATCAGTGTCGAGCACGGCCGCATCGTACGGCCATGGTGTTCAGTTAGGCCCCGTGGCTTGAAGATATTTTTCGTCCTGTGTCATACTATCTCTACCATGTCAGTATGTACATCCGTAGCTTCCACACGGCCATGGCCAGGGCCGTGTGCAAGGCCGTGTGGTGCGGGAATTTGCACTTTGGGTAGTTTATAGTTAGGTGCTGAAAAGGAAAAGTAAAAGTAAAAATAAAAATATGAAAATTAATGGGGTTAGTGCTCGAGTTGCCTCCCGAGAAACGCTTGTTTATAGTCTTAAGCTAGACTTACCTCTCATTCACACATTCATGGTGGTTTGAGGAGTTGAAAGTCCTTCCTCATGCTATCAGTCCTATTATCAGTATATAGTTCAAGTCGAGTATCGTTTACTTTAAAAGTGCCGAATATAAGATTACTTAACTCGACTGTTCCGTATAGGAAAACATTGAGTACCCTAGAAGTGATTTCTTCGTTTATATTAGGGTCAGGAGGAGGTATTCGAGGGTCTGCTTTCTCTAACAATACCTGATCTCTGATCTTATATTCGTCTGTCCTATGAAATGGTGTTGGTTCTGCTTTGTGTATCCCTAACTTCTCCTTGAAGTGTGTCTTCCACTCGTCTAGTTCATCGATCTGAAGTATTCATTCCTCATGAGTTGTTTCCTTGTTAGTATGAGGTCTAGGGTCTGGCTCAGTTGTGTAGTTTTGTGGTGCTTCCTGAAAAGAAGGTTTAACCGAGTGGTCATTAATTTTCTCACCTTGATTACTCGATGTCCTGGCCGAGTCAAGAGCCTGGAGACTGATTGATTCGTTACCTACACAAAGTATGAGTTCACCTGCGCTAACATCAATTTTAGTTCTAGTAGTTGCTAAAAAGGGCCTTCCTAAAATTAAGGGGATACTATTGTCCTCATCCATGTCTAAAATGACAAAGTCTACTGGGAATACAAATTTATCAATTTTCACAAGAACATCTTCAATTATACCTCTAGGAATTCTAACTGTTTTATCAGCTAATTGAATGCTCATCCTAGTTTGTTTGGGTTTCCTTAGACCATGTTGTTTAAACAATTTATAAGGCATAATATTGAAGCTCGCCCCTAAATCAGCTAATGCATTATCAATAGATAAACTACCAGTTAAGCATGGAATTGTAAAACTCCCTGGATCTTTTAATTTCCGTGGTAGTCTATTTTGCAAGACAGCCGAGCATATTGCGTTTAGTTCCACATGCGGTTCCTCGTCTAACTTTCGCTTATTTGTTATAAGCTCTTTTAAAAATTTCCTTGAATCTGGTATCTGCGAAAGAGCTTCAAGTAACGGTAAGTTAATATGTAATTTCTTTAAAAGTTTAAGAAACTTACTGAACTGTTCCTCTATGTCGTCTCTCTTTATTGCTTCGGGATGTGGTATGCGAGGTTGGTATTCTTTGATTACCGATTTTGGCTTTTTATTACTTACCTCAACCTTACCTTCTTCTACCGAATTCTCTTGTCTAAAATTGGGCTCGACTAACCCTTCGCTATCTTGAGCTGTTATGGCTTGATTTTTCTCTTTTGGGTTAGTCTCGGTGTTGCTTGGTAGGCTTCCTTGTGGTCTTTCAGAGATTATCTTAGCAAGTTGCCCTAACTGGTTTTCGATCCCTTGAATCGATGCTTGTTGATTTTTAAGTGTTGTCTCGGTATTTTGGAAAAGTGTTTCTGAGACTACTATGAATTTTGTCAGCATCTCCACAAAGTTCTGCTTCTTTTCCTGTGGGTAGGGCTGTTGTTGGAAATTTTGGGGTGGTTGTTGTCTTTAATTTCCTTGACCACCCCATGAAATATTGGGGTGGTTCTCCCAACCTGGATTATAAGTTTTACTATAAGGGTTATTTTGAGATCAGAAATTGTTACCTATATAGTTCATTTGTTCGCTCTCCATGCCCTGTCCGTAGGGTGGGTACTCAGGATTCGCCACGCCTCCACTTGTCTCACATTGCATAACTGGATGTACCTGCGAGGAACACAAACCATCAATCTTTTTATTTAGCATGTCTACCTGATTTGATAGTAAGGTTACTATATCGATGTTGAAAACTCCGACTGCTTTTGCAGGCCATGTCCTTGTATCTTGCCACTGATAGTTATTCAATGGCATCTCTTCTATAAACTTGTAGGTGCTTCAAGAGTTTTGTTATTCAGAGTTCCGCCGGCTGCTGAATCGATTAATTGCCTTGTTGAGGGGTTCACACCGTTGTAGAAAGTTTGGACCTGTAGCCACAAAGGTAATCCGTGGGGTGGGCACCTCCTCAACAAATTTTTGTATCTCTCTCATGCATTGTAAAGTGTCTCTAAATCCATCTGCACAAAAGAAGAGATATCATTCCTTAACTTGGTCGTTTTGGCCGGCAGAAAATATTTAAAAAAAATTTCGATCATTTGATCCCACGTAGTGATTGACCCTCGTGGAAGAGAATGCAACCACTATTTGGCTTTATTCCTCAAAGAGAAGGGAAATAACCGAAGACGGATGGCATCATCAGAAACGTCATTTTTGAAGGTATAACAGAATTCTAGAAAATTCGCTAAGTGTGTGTTAGGATCCTCATCCTGTAAACCATCAAATTGAACAAACTGTTGTATCATCTGTATAGTGTTAGGTTTCAGTTCAAAATTATTTGCAGCAATAGTAGGTCTAACAATACTTGACTCAGTTCCTATTAAATTAGGTTTAGCATAATCATACATAGTTCGAGGAGCATGATGTTCGGCCATCTCTGGAGGTGGCAGATTATTCTCAGCCATCTCTTCGATGGTATTAGCTTCGACTTCTTGCTCTTCTTCTATGTAGTTTAAGCTCCGCCTTATTTCTCAATGATTTCTGCGAACAGTACCATCAATATCACTACCGTAAATCAGGGGTCCTGTCGGGTTCCTTCTAGTCATAAACTAGAGGTACCTGAAAGGAACAAAAGAAAGAAGATTAACAAAGTTAAAAAGAAACTAAGAAATAAAAGTAAATTGTAGAAAATAAATAATAAAAAAATGGCTAAAGCAATAAAAATTGAGCTTTCTTAATATTCTAGTTCCCTAGCAACGGCGCCAAAAACTTGATCGTGTCTCTTAGAGTCCTAAAAATTTATAAAAAGAATGATCGAGCCTAGAAACTAACTGTGACAACAACTTGAGGCAAGCGCACCTATCAAACACTTCCCCTTTATCAATATCACCCATATGCCCATGCAACATACATATCATTCAGATATTATGCAATGTGTCATGTATGCAAAACATATATCAAATATAAGAATAACATGAGTTACCATCATAATCAGATAGACATAAAACAACAAAATCAAGCTAATCAACCTCTAAGGGCATAATCATAATTTTACCCACCAAGGGTATTTTCGTAATTTACCCACCAAGGGTACTTTCGTAAATTTGCACCTGCAATAGCCTTTCTGAAGGCCTAAACTACCATTTCCTATCGTACCGGACGTTTGGGCCTAAAACCCAATTTTGGCCCATCCGGGCCCACACGCTCGTGTGGCCCACCTAGCACGAATCTAGCCACGTATATAAGTTCCACCTAGTCTAGTTCAAATATACTAACCAATCATACAATTTACTCATATGGGCCCACGGGCCCATTGGACCCACTTCGGCCCATCGAGGCCCAAGCAGCCCCAACCCACATGAATACTACTGATGGCCTCAACTATCACGTCGAAGCCCCCGCACGCGCGCAAATGCGCTCTGTGGCTACTAATGCCGTAGTGTGGCCGGCATTTCGGCATTTTGCCGCTCTCTGACTAGAGTAGAGAAGTACACACACACCTGATAGGAGTCTGGTGCTAATCCGCGCTCCGACCACTCCTGTGCCCAAACGCCCACCAAGGTATGTTAACTCTCCTCCTGGCATGCTCTTTATATAGCTAGCTCTTCACCTTCATTCTCTGTGTCTTTCCGATGTGGGATCCGCCGTTAGTAGAGTTTAAATTCAATGAAACTCTTGCCAGTCCAATCTGCATAAAATAAATACTCCTTTGCTTCTCACGAGATTCGAACCTGGCTCCTTGCAACATAATCCACGCCGCTAACCACTTGGCCACAAGCTCCTCTTGTGTCTTAAACCATGCACAACTAAATATAAACTATGGCCCAAATTCTAAGATCCAAGTAAAAAGAAACTAAAATGCAAAAGCCAAGACTTGAACCTTGGACCTCCTTCCTTCCTTGTGGCGTCATCCCCTTATCTCTTATGTGGCGTCACTTTGCCACAACACCACACACTCCACTTGTGTAATTTTTCTCCATATTTTATTCTTAAGGCCAACCTGCCAACTTCCAGGGTTTTTTTCACCTAAAACCAAAATTTCCCCAAAGCCAATATTTGATCTCGGAACTTCATAGAAGCCCTCTAACCTTCCAAAATCACTTATCTAATAAGTCTAACTTGCATTAATGCCGTTCTCAAAAATTTTAAACGCTACTACGCCTAGGGCCCATTGGGCTCAATTCTCCCAGGCCCAATTTCGGGATGTTACAAATCTACCCTCCTTAAAGAAATTTCGTCCCCAAAATTTTCAACTATAGGTATAGTCACACATCCTAACCTACAACACTACGCTCACGCTGCGCACTCTGATCTTAAAACTAATATACTTTCGAACTAAATCTTGGAACCCTTCACATAACCAACTACCTAACATCGAAGCAAACAGATATTTCCCACACATACATACAATTCCTATATTCAAGCATCACATCCACATATCGCAGAATAAATACAATTATTCAGCATATAATAGAATATAGTAAAAAGGAAACTTACGAATTTGGTGCCAGAGACTCGAGTGCCATACTTACAGAAAAGAGAGATATATATATTTTCTAAACCATCCTTTGAAAACATTTTTGAACCCAAACCCACAGCCGAGTTTTTGAACCTAGGCTCTGATACCATAATTGTAACACCCCAAACCCGACCTAAACGTTACGACCGAATCTGGCATGTCATAAAAAGGTTATTTAAAAACTATGCGTTTGTTAAAAAGTTCGTATTCTTTTTGAAACTCCACGTTTTGTGGTTTGTTTATAAAAGTCGATTCATTTAATGCCCACTTTACAAAGTTGTTATTAATTTGAATAAAATTGTATTTGTTGTGAAAATCGAGTTTAAGTAATTTTGAATAAAACGGTTTATTATCATTTTATTAAAATCCCATATTGAACATTAAATAATAAACAGTAACCAAATTGAAAGCTAAAATCAAATAAAATACCAAAGGCCTTATTACATATCAAAATCCCAAAATTAAAAGTAAGTTTAAATATAAGAAACGAGTTTACGAGAAAACATTGCAGGGCCACCACAAGTCTGCCTTGGCTCCCCAAATCCGCGGTCTAATGATTACCTGAAACATTTAAAAAGAGGGGGTGAGTTTACGAAAACTCAGTGTGTGTTTCCCCTTACAAGTGATAACTGGGCCTAAGCCCACAAAAGCAGATTGGGCCTTAGCCCTCACAATAACATACTTGGCCGAAGTACATATAAATCGAATCGGGCCGTGGCCCTAATATCACAGTATAGCAGACAACACATGCCAAATGATGCAAAACCCATTCTTTAGTCATATTCGGCCATAAGCCAATAACATAGCATATTAGATCACATGCATATATAAGAATGACAATGTAGTCCCGAACCCACCTAGGTATCCATCCTCTACACACCACCCGTACCTGCCAATAACAGCGTGGGGATTACTAAATCGACCCTCCATCCGCTACACACCATCGGCGAAGCGATCATTTGCGATCAGCTGCACATCGCCCTTATAATCGTGGCATAGACACGGATAATGTGATGTGAGTCACGGATTCATAATATGTGACAAAAGTCACCGGATACATAATATGTGACATAAGTCACCGGATAATGTGGTAAAAACCACCGGAACACTTCCCCTTTATCAATATCACCCATATGCCCATGCAACATACATATTATTCAGATATTATGCAATGTGTCATGTATGCAAAACATATATCAAATATAAGAATAACATAAGTTACCATCATAATCAGATAGACATAAAACAACAAAATCAAGCTAATCAACCTCTAAGGGCATAATCGTAATTTTACCTACCAAGGGTATTTTCGTAATTTACCCACCAAGGGTATTTTCGTAAATTTGCACCTGCAATGGCCTTTCTGAAGGCCTAAACTACCATTTTCGGTCGTACCGGACGTTTGGGCCTAAAACCCAATTTTAGCCCATCCGGGCCCACACGCTCGTGTGGCCCACCTAGCACGAATCTAGCCACGTATATAAGTTCCACCTAGTCTAGTTCAATATATACTAACCAATCATACAATTTACTCATAAGGGCCCACGGGCCCATTGGGCCCACTTCGGCCCATCGAGGCCCAAGCAGCCCCAACCCACACGAATACTACTGATGGCCTCAACTATCACGTCGAAGCCCCACACATGCGCTCGCACGCTCGTGTGGCTACTAATGCCGTGTGACCGGTATTTCGGCATTTTGCCGCTCTACAGCTAGAGTAGAGAAGTACACACACACCGAGAGAGTGCGGTGCTAATCAGCGCTCGACCACTCCTGTGCCCAAATGCTCACCAAGGTATGTTAACTCTCCTCCTGGCATGCTCTTTATATAGCTAGCTCTTCACCTTCATTCTTTGTGTCTTTCTGATGTGGGATCCCTTTGTCAGTAGAGTTTAAATTCAACTGAAACTCTTGCCGTCCAATCCGCAAAATAAATACTCCTTTGCTTCTCACGAGATTCGAGCCCAGGCTCCCTTGCAACATAATCCACGCCGCTAATCACTTGGCCACAAGCTCCTCTTGTGTCTTAAACCATGCGCAACTAAATATAAACTATGGCCCAAATTCTGAGATCCAAGTAAAAAGAAACTAAAATGCAAAAGCCAAGACTTGAACCTTGGACCTCCTTCCTTCCTTGTGGCGTCATCCCCTTATCTCTTATGTGGCGTCACTTTGCCACTACACCAGACACTCCACTTGTGTCATTTTTCTCCATATTTTATTCTTAAGGCCTACCTACCAACTTCCAGGGTTTTTTTCACCTAAAACCAAAATTTCCCCAAAGCCAATATTTGATCTCAAAACTTCATAGAAGCCCTCTAACCTTCCAAAATCACTTATCTAATAAGTCTAACTTGCATTAATGCCGTTCTCAAAAATTTTAAACGCTACTACGCCTAAGGCCCATTGGGCTCAATTCACCCATGCCCAATTTCGGGATGTTACAGATCTGCCCTCCTTAGAGAAATTTTGTCCCCGAAATTTTCAACTATAGGTACAGTCACACATCCTAACCTACAACACTACGATCATGCTGCGCACTCTGATCTTAAAACTAATATACTTTCTAACAAAATCTTGGAACCCTTAACATAACCAACTACCTAACACCGAAGCAAACAGATATTTCCCACACATACATACAATTCCTATATTCAAGCATCACCTCCACATATCGCAGAATAAATACAATCATTCAGCATATAATAGAATATAGTAAAAAGGAAACTTACGAATTTGGTGCCGGAGACTCGAGTGCCATACTTACAGAAAGGAGAGATATATATATATTCTAAACCATCCTTTAAAAACATTTTTGAACCCAAACCCACAGCCGAGTTTTTGAACCTAGGCTCTGATACCATAATTGTAACACCTCAAACCCGGCCTAAACGTTACGACCGAATCTAGTATGTCACATAAAAGTGTTATTTAAAAACTATGCGTTTGTTAAAAAGTTCGTATTCTTTTTGAAACTCCGCGTTTTGTGGTTTGTTTATAAAAATCGATTCATTTAATGCCCACTTTACAAAGTTGTTATTAATTTGAATAAAATTGTATTTATTGTGAAAATCGAGTTTAAGTAATTTTGAATAAAAAGGTTTATTATCATTTTATTAAAATCCCATATTGAACATTAAATAATAAACAGTAACCAAATTGAAAGCTAAAACCAAATAAAATACCAAAGGCCTTATTACATATCAAAATCCCAAAATTAAAAGTAAGTTTAAATATAAGAAACGAGTATACGAGAAAACATTGTAGGGCCACCACAAGTCTGCCTCGGCTCCCCAAATCCATGGTCTAATGATTACACAAACATTTAAAAAAGAGGGGTGAGTTCTGAAAACTCGGTGTGTGTTTCCACTACAGTGATAATGGGCCCAAGCCCATAAAAGCGATTGGGCCTTAGCCCTCACAATAACATACTTGGCCGAAGCACACATAAATGAAATCGGGCCGTAGCCCTAATATCACAGTATAGTAGATAACACATGCCAAATGATGCAAAACCCATTCTTTAGTCATATTCGGCCATAAGCCCATAACATAGCATATTAGATCACTAGCATATTAGATCACATGTACATATAAGAATGACAATGCAGTCCCGAACCCACCTAGGTATCCATCCTCTACACACCACCCGTACCTGCCAATCACACCGTGTAGATTACTAAATCGACCCTCCATCCGCTACACACCATCGAAGCGATCATTTGCGATCAAGCGCACATCGCCCTTATAATCGTGGCATAGCCACCAGATAATGTGACAGAGTCACCGGATTCATAATATGTGACAAAAGTCACCAGATACATAATATGTGACATAAGTCACCGGATAATGTGGTAAAAACCACCGGAACACTTCCCCTTTATCAATATCACCCATATGCCCATGCAATATACATATTATTCAGATATTATGTAATGTGTCATGTATGCAAAACATATATCAAATATAAGAATAACATGAGTTACCATCATAATCAGATAGACATAAAACAACAAAATCAAGCTAATCAACCTCTAAGGGCATAATCGTAATTTTACCTACTAAGGGTATTTTCGTAATTTACCTACTAAGGGTATTTTCGTAAATTTGCACCTGCAATGGCCTTTCTGAAGGCCTAAATAACCATTTTCGGTCGTACCGGACGTTTGGGCCTAAAACCCAATTTCGGCCCATCCGGGCCCACACGCTCGTATGGCCCACCTAGCACGAATCTAGCCACGTATATAAGTTCCACCTAGTCTAGTTCAACATATACTAACCAATCATACAATTTACTCATATAGGCCCATGGGCCCACTGGGCCCACTTCGGCAAATCCAGGCCCAAACAGCCCCAACCCACACGAATACTACTGATGGCCTCAACTATCGCGTCGAAGCCCCACACGTGCTCTCGCACGCTCGTGTGGCTACTAATGTCGTGTGACCGACATTTCGCCATTTTGCTGCTCTACAGCTAGAGTAGAGAAGTACACACACACCTGATAGGAGTCTAGTGCTAATCCGCGCTCTGACCACTCCTATGCCCAAACGCCCACCAAGGTATGTTAACTCTCCTCCTGGCATGCTCTTTATATTGCTAGCTCTTCACCTTCATTTTTTTTGTCTTTCCGATGTGGGATCCCTTCATCAGTAGAGTTTAAATTCAACTGAAACTCTTGCCGTCCAATCCGCAAAATAAATACTCCTTTGCTTCTCACGAGATTCGAACCCAGGCTCCCTTGCAACATAATCCACGCCACTAACCACTTGGCCACAAGCTCCTCTTGTGTCTTAAACCATGCGCAACTAAATATAAACTATGGCCTAAATTCTAAGATCCAAGTAAAAATAAACTAAAATGCAAAAGCCAAGACTTGAACCTTGGACCTCCTTCCTTCCTTGTGGCGTCATCCCCTTATCTCTTATGTGGCGTCACTTTGCCACTAAACCACACATACCACTTGTGTCATTTTTCTCCATATTTTATTCTTAAGGCCTACCTGCCAACTTCTAGGGTTTTTTTCACCTAAAACCAAAATTTCCCCAGAGCCAATATTTGATCCCGGAACTTCATAGAAGCCCTCTAACCTTCCAAAATCACTTATCTAATAAGTCTAACTTGCATTAATGCCGTTCTCAAAAAATTTAAACGCTACTACGCCTAAGGCCCATTGGGCTCAATTCTCCCAGGCCCAATTTCGGGATGTTACAACTAACGTCTAACCCTAGGTTGATTAATTGAAATCTCTTTCTAATTAAAACCCCTAAAATTGTATTAACTCGATCTATGGACTCCCATATTTGGTTTCACCCTAATCCAGCAAAATCTCGTCACCCTATGTCTAGGTGTGCGATCAACTCCGCTTAATTATGCTAGATCTACTCTTAGGTAGGGACTTTTGCTCCTCCATCTAAGCACATCACACTTGAATTAATATCCCAGAAATATCAAAACAAGAATTAAGAACACATAATTAAGAACAAATCAAGTATTTATCATATAGTTCGACAAACGATAACAAGATTCATCTTAAGTTTCATCCCCTCAGGTATCTGAGGGTTTAGTTCATAATCATAAAAGAATACATCTCAGAAGAAAAGATAAAACAAAATATAATAAAAACCCTAAAACTCTCTGAAGGAATTGAAGAGGGATTGTAATATCCTGAATTTTGGGCTTATGCATTTTTGCTTAATTGTATGTGGAAGCATGCTTATGTGTATTATAAATATGTTATGAGAATTTTGAGAACCTTAGAATGTAGGGAAATGCCTTAGAAAATATTAAGTTTTAAGTTTTGAAGTGGGATTGAAGCGGAGTGGTCTTAAGAGAAATTGTAGGTGAAATATGACATAAGAATGGGCTTGTGTAAGTGGCTTGGAGGCGCCACTTAAGGCCTCAGTGGGTGATGCCACAAGCAGGGTGCAAAGGCCTGGGTTCGAGCTGCAAGGGAAGCAAATAAAAAGAATTTTATTTTGCTGCATGAGGGAGCAGTAGTGGACGGCACTAAGGCACTAAAGGGATGAGTTTTAGTCTGGATTAAATCCCTTTAAAATTCAGCTAAAATTTAAGATAAATGTTGATTTATTTGAATTATTTTTTTGAATGGGTAAGGAAGAGAAATTTTAGGAGAAAAAGAAGGAGTTGATAGGGGAGGAAGAGTTGGCCGAATATGGGACATTGGAGGATGGTATTTTCGGCTTTGGTATAGTAGGAAGGGTGTGCCGAAATTCATTCTTTCTCTCATCTTTTTCATGTGTGCCGAAAATTCCAAAGACATCTACTTGTGTTCTTTTTTTCTCTTCTCCCTTTTTACTACTCACTTTCTAAGCCGAAAACCTTCAAACTCCATTCTCTTCTTCTTCATCAAAGGCCGAATATACAAAGGACTCCTAGCCGATTGCTTATTAAACTCCCAAAAGCCGAAACTTGTTGATCAAACCTGTGGCCGAATCTCTCAGTAGTCTAAGGGGGCGTTGTTGATCTTTCGGTAGCAGGACATCCAATCGGTTCTAATAGTTGGGTAAGGAATTCTTTGTCATTTAAACTCCTTTCTAATGCCTTCAATTAAATCAAGACTAAGGAAAACTGATCTCTTTTTCTCTTTGGCCGAAACTTGGAAGGTGAATTTCAGGATTTCCTTTATAGCCGACTTCTAGGGAAATCATTCGGGGTTTCAAGGACTTAAGGTAAGTCATGTATGGTGTTCGGCCAAGGGCCACTTATTGTGATTCAATGTTAGAATTTGGATCTAACATATGTTTATAGGCATTTCGATAGATACCACAAACAAAGATTAATTTCGGGGTTTAGATCCACAAGGTAAGGAAGTGTCAACATTCGGCCAAGGCCTTGTTAAGGGTTAGTATTGACCGATTTTTAACTATGATCTATAGGAAGGAATACAATCTGTTTCGATAGATTTCGAGATTCAGTGGAAGCGTTAAGTAAACCAGGTGTGTACCCCGCACTAAGCCTAGATAGATTTATGGTTATGTCTTAATAAATGTGTTAATATGAACATGTAATATGTGGCTAAGGGTACCATGCAACGGTACAAAGTACTCAGGTACGTTAACTTACTACTACTGTAGTTATGATATTATGAATATCTATTATGGCATAAGTGAACATTGATAAGAATGTGAAATAAGGCCTAAGGCATGTTAATTGTATGATTTGTATGACATGGGGCATACGGGCTATATGGAAAGGGGAAGTGATCTGGTGGTTTACACCACAAATATCCGAATGTGGTGACTTGGTCACACATATCGAATATGGTGACTCATGTCACAAAATATTATCGGTGGCTATGCCACAAAATTATAAGAGGCGATGAGCATGTCGTGCGCTGCAATGATCGCCTTTGATGATGTGTAGCGGATGGAGGGTCGACTTAGTAGTTCCCACGGTGTGCTGGTTGGTACGGGTGATGTGTAACGGATGGCTATTTAGGTTTGGGTTCGGGTTTGCATCATTAATTCTACCTTATATATATATGTGATATGTTATGATATGCCTGAATCGTTGAAACTTAGTGTTGGTTACACATTGAGTCTGTTTGACTCACCCCGTTGGGGAATATTTTCTTTCAGGTGACACTCAGTGATGGACCGGGTCGGCAGGAGCTTAGTGGTGGCCATGTTCAGCTCGGACTTTATTTTATTTGGATTTTCTTTATTTTAAGTAATTTGGTTCTATTCGGATTTTGCTGGATGTAATAAGGCCTTTGTTATTAACTGTTTATGCATGCATTTTTAATTATTACATTAACATACAATTTTTATTAAATTAAACCTTGAACGATTTTTCTTAAATAAAAATAATTCTTTAAATATTTGACACCTAATACAAATGATTTTTCAATTTAAATGGTAAAATTTACAAACTCGATTTTTATCTTTAACTTGTAGTTTTGAAGTACAACAGTAAAGTTTTATAAAACCTAGATTTCCAGAATAAACTTGTTTTCAAGTCGAGCCCAACCCAAAATAAAATTTCTTTCCCAAAACCATTCAAATTTTCCCAAGCATTCAAAAAGTTTTGAACCATTTTACTCGAGGAACATACCAGATTCGGTCAAGGCTCGTGGGCCAGGTTTGGGGTGTTTTAATTTGGTATCAGAGCCCAGTTTTTAAAACTCTCGGCCTTGGGTTAAAAGCCCATAACATTTTCAAAATAAGCCCAAATGAATTTTGTGAAAAATATTGTGAATTAAGCAGGTTTTCTGGCATGGCACCTAAGTCTCCGACCCGTAGTCCACCAGGTAAGTACCCCTAACTGTTGTATGAATTATAGTATGACTTGTAGAAGGGTATAGATGGAACATAGATTAGAATATTAAGTACTTGAACCCTAGGACTAGGTTACCCCAACAATTACATAAAACTTTAAGCCTAATTAAACAAACCTGTGACTAAGTCACCGAGTTAGGGTGTGGCAACCTTTGTGCGCATGTCTAAGATTGGATTCAGGAATAGCCTGGTATTTAAGCAGTCCTCGTGACTCACCTCCTCTTCACTCGAATCCTACCTGGTGCGTAGCTACGGTTCACCCTAACCAAAAGGATTCATTCACGGGCTAAACTCAGTAACTAAAAACCCGAAAGAGATTAGCTGTATTTTCATAAAAACTTCAGTTTTAAAATCACCAAATTACCCCTTTAAATTGTAGCAAAACTTAGGTTGAAAATTTTTCAAAACATTGTCGACTTACAAAATTACCTAAATACCCCTAGAGGTAAAATTACTAAAATGCCCTTGGTTTTTAAAATTACCATACTACCCCGGATTTTAATAAAATTTTTTGATTTTGCAAAAGTATCCAAAAACTTTATCCTTGCGAAATACCAAGATACCTTGACTTGAAAAATTTACGAAATTACCCCTGATTTACAAAATTACCAAAATAACACCCAATTTCTAAAATTTCTGCCATACCCCTAATTTGAGGAAATTTTCAAAAGTACCCTTGAGTTTTGAAAATTTCAAAGTGCCCCGATTTATTAAGATTTTTAAATTGACCCTAATTTATTACCAAAATACCCCTGTAGGACAAATTATGAAAATACCCCTGGGGTAGGAACAGACAATAATGTTGAATAGTGAATGTGTGTGGTACATACCATTGAATGGATGTGTTTCTCTGAACTAGGATAGAAGACTCGAAACTTTGATTGATCGAAAGAACCCCTATTAATTTTCTTCTCATAAAACTTCTTTGCGGATAATCAGTGGAACAAAGGCTAATACATAAAATTTCTTAATCAGATTAAAGCGTGATCGTAGAAATGAGCTCTAGAGGACATGGTCGTAATGTACAAGGACGGGGTAGAGGCAGAATGACCGTGTCAGAACCCGTTAGATCGGGTCAAGGGTCTGAGAATGAGGTACCACCACCCCCACCACCAGCTGTTGGTGTTGAGCAGCAAGATCAGACGGGGATGATCTTGTCATCGCGCAGTGTCTTTGCGAGTTCTTGAAATGGTGGCTGGAGCAGGTGGAAATATGGGAGCTCGAAAATCTATACCCGAGCGACTCCGAGCTAACGGAGCTGAGGTATTCCGTGGCGTATCGGTGTGGCACCAATACAGCTGAGTATTGGTTGGAGGCGACGGAACGAATTATGGATGAGCTAAATTTGACCCCTGAGGGGAAACTGAAAGGAATGGTGGCGCTGCTACGCGATGAAGCATATTAATGGTGGCTCACAGTTCGGGATGGTGCCACAGCTGAGGATCTGACTTGGGAGTATGTTAAGGCGGCGTATCAGAAGAAGAAGGTTGGCACATGTTACACTGATGCGCAGAGAAAGGCATTTCTATGGCTGGTTCAGGGGAATAAGTCCGTAGCAGAGTACGAAGCTGAATTCTTAAGGTTGAGCCGGTATGCTCGAGGAATAGTGGCTTCGGAGCATGAGCAATGTGTTTGTTTTGAATACGGACTAAGGGATGATCTGAGGTTGTTGATAGTGCCGCACCAGGAATGGGAGTTTTCTGCATTGGTAGGGAAGGCTAAAGTAGCTGAAGGGATTAAGGACTCTGTGAGGCAAAACACGGATTGGAACAAGCAGAAAAGAGGTTTTGGATCGTCAGGCTCGTCTGAGAATATGCAGAAGAGGCCTAGAGTTGATGGGCCGCGAGGTCAGCAGTCTGGTACAGGAGGGCAATACCATACTTGTAACCCGTGTGGTAAGATGCATTTAGGGAAGTGTTGGAAGAGGACGGGAGGATGTTTTAAGTGTGGATCCAAAGATCACATCATTAAGGACTGTCCCATAAAGATAGACGGGAGTCGACCAACGGTCGAGGTGTTAATCAAAGCTAGTAGGCGTGGGCAAGCGACCTCGGTGAGGTCGTGGTGATGCGAATGGTAGAGGTAACGGTGCTAGAAGGGGACGAGTAACAGTTGGCAGAGGTGTTGGGAATACAGAGGCAAGACAGCCGGGTCTAGTGTATGCGGTTCATCGAAGGGTGGATGGAGACGTGCTGGACGTCATAACCGGTACATTCCTTATAGCGAATAAGCCTTATTTTGCTCTGATTGATGTGGGCTCGACCCATTCCTATGTTGCATGTAGTGTAGTGGAAACACTAGGCATAGCCTCTGAACTATCTGATAGGGAGATGACTGTAGTGAGCCCATTAGGTCAAACTATAGTGGTGAACAAGATCTTTCAGAGTGTACCTCTAGAGATTCAGGGAGTGATATTTTCTGCCGACTTAATGGAATTACCCTTTAGAGAATTTGATCTCATCCTTGGTATGGACTGGCTAGTGGAACATCGGGCTGTATTGGATTGTGTAGCTAAATGAATGGAGTTAAGGACCCCAGAGGATGAAGTGATAGTTATGATAGGAGAAAGAAGAAATTACTTGTCTAACGTAGTTTCAGCATTAAAGGCGGATAAGATGGTACGGAAGGGGTGCAAGGCATTCTTGGCCTTTGTTAGTACGTTGGATGCAAAAAAAGGGGGAGTTAGTGGAGTTAGAACCGTAAGGGAGTTCGTGGATGTCTTTCCGGAGGAATTACCTGGAATACCCCCGGATAGGGAAGTAGAATTCGGAATTGATTTGCTGCCGAGAACAGCTCCTGTGTCAATTGCCCCTTATAGAATGGCACCAAAGGAGTTGGTTGAGCTCAAGGCTCAGATCCAAGAATTGCTTGATCATGGGTTTATTCGACCCAGTGTGTCTCCATGGGGAGCACCGGTCTTGTTTGTGAAGAAGAAGGACGGAACTATGCGTATGTGCATAAACTATATCGTCGATTGAATAAGCTGACTATCAAGAACAAGTATCCTTTGCCAAGGATAGACGACTTGTTCGATCAGCTTAAGGGAGCGGCGGTATTCTCAAAGATAGATCTAAGGTCTGGGTATCATCAGCTTGAGGTAAAGGAGGCAGATATCCAAAAGACAGCTTTCCGAACAAGATACGGGCATTATGAGTTCTTAGTGATATCGTTCGGATTGACGAATGCCCTTGCCGCGTTTATGGATATGATGAACCGGGTTTTTCAACCTTACTTGGATAGGTTCATCGTGGTGTTCATCGATGACATCCTAGTATACTCCAAGTCTGAAGAGGAGCATGATGAGCATCTCCGAATTGTGCTGCAAGTATTGAGGGAGAAAAAGCTCTATGCCAAATTCAGCAAGTGTGAATTTTGGCTTAAGGAAGTTGCATTCTTAGGACATGTGGTGTCTGCTGAAGGGATAAGGGTGGATCCCAGAAAGATTGAGGCAGTGTTGGATTGGAAACCACCTAAGTCTGTGGCTGAGATTCATAGCTTCTTGGGATTGGCAGGCTACTACAGAAGGTTCGTTGAAGGATTCTCATCAATAGCCGCACCTTTGACTAAGTTGTTGAGAAAGGAAGTACCTTTCGTATGGACGGATAAGCAACAAGAGAGCTTTGATAAGCTTAAGAGGGTCTTAACTAAAGCTCCAATCTTTATTCAGCCTGAGGCAGGAAAGGATTTCGTGGTGTATTGTGACGCTTCTCGTACAGGATTGGGATGCGTGTTAATGCAGGATGGGAAGGTAGTTGCTTATGCGTCTCGATAATTAAGGCCTCACGAGGTTAACTACCCGACGCATGATTTGGAATTGGCAGCTGTGGTCTTTACTCTTAAGGTATGGAGGCATTATCTTTATGGAGAAAAGTCGGTGATCTACACAGACCACAAGAGCCTTAAGTATCTGTTGACTCAGAAGGAGTTGAACCTAAGACAGCGAAGGTAGGTAGAGTTGTTGAAGGACTATGACTGTTCCATAGAGTATCATCCAGGCAAGGCGAATGTAGTAGCAGATGCCCTAAGTAGGAAGGTAGTGTCGGATCTGAGGGCAATGTTTGCACATTTGAGCTTGTATGACGACGGAAATTTGTTAGCAGAGTTGCAAGTCAAGCCGACATGGTTGAATGAGGTAAAAGAAAGTCAGTTGGTGGATGAAGATTTAAGTGTTAAGTTACAGCAAGTGCAGAATAGAGAGTTGGAAGATTATGGTATTAATGATGAGGGACTATTGTGTTTCAATGGTAAAGATTGTATGCAGAAGAATGAGGAGTTAAGGCAGAAGATTCTTCGGGAATCGCATAGTAGCCCTTATGCTATGCATCCCGGAGGTAGTAAGTCGTACAGAGACCTACGGGAACAGTTTTGGTGGCCTGGTTTAAAATGGAAGGTTACCGAATTTGTCGGCAAGTGCTTGACATGTCAGCAAGTTAAAGCTGAACACCAAGTTCCGTCAGGATTGCTTCAACCGATTAAGATTCCTTGATGGAAGTGGGAAAGAATCACCATGGACTTCGTTAGTGGGCTTCCCCTTACGCCTACTAAGAAGGACTCGGTATGGGTGATAGTGGATCGGTTGACAAAGTCCGCGCATTTCATTCCAGTGCGAGTTGATTATTCTCTTTAGAAGTTGGCGAAATTGTATCCGGCAGAAATTGTAAGGTTGCATGGAGTACCGGTGTCTATTATCTCGGATAGAGATCCAAGGTTTACGTCTCAGTTTTCGAAAGCCCTACATCAAGCTTTAAGCACCAGATTGGATTTCACTACGGCTTTTCATCTACAATCGGACGGTCAATCTGAACGAGTAATCCAAGTGTTAGAGGATATGCTGAGGGGATGTGTCATAGACTTCAGAGGAAGTTGGGAAGAATATTTGCCTTTAGCTGAATTTGCTTACAATAACAGCTATCAAGCTAGTATTCGGATGGCACTGTATGAAGCGCTGTATGGACGGAAGTGTCACACTCCTACGTGTTGGACGGAATTAGGGGAACGTCGAGTTTTGGGTCCAGAGATTGTGGCAGAATCTGAGGAAAAGGTTGAGGTAATTCGGGCACAGTTGAAGGAGGCATTTGATAGGCAAAAGTCGTATGCGGATCTCAAACGGAAGGAAATAGAATTTGATGTGGGAGATCAAGTATTTCTTAAGGTATCGTCTTGGAAGAAGGTAATGAGATTTGGTCGAAAAGGGAAGTTAAGTCCCATGTTTATAGGACCTTACCGAGTATTGAAGCGAGTGGGACCAGTGGCATACCAGTTAGAATTGCCTCCGGAATTGAAGCAGATGCACGATGTATTCCATGTATCTATGCTACGTCGTTATCGATCGGATCCATCTCATATAGTTCCGATTGAAGAGGTGGAGCTAAGGCCAGATTTGTCCTATGAGGAAGAGCCAATCCAGATCTTGGAACAAGATGTGAAGGTGTTACGGAGGAAGTTAGTTTCTCTAGTCAAGGTGTTATGGCGTAATCATGGATCAGAAGAAGCTTCGTGGGAGCCAGAAGAAGCCATGCGACAACAATACCCTCACTTATTTCAGCCAGGTAATTTCGAGGACGAAATTATTTTAAGGGGGTAGAATTGTAATATCCTGGATTTTGGGCTTATGCATTTTTGCTTAATTGTATGTGGAAGCATGCTTATGTGTATTATAAATATGTTATGAGAATTTTGAGAACCTTAGAATGTAGGGAAATGCCTTAGAAAATATTAAGTTTTAAGTTTTGAAGTGGGATTGAAGCGGAGTGGTCTTAAGAGAAATTATAGGTGAAATATGACACAAGAATGGGCTTGTGTAAGTGGCTTGGAGGCGCCACTTAAGGCCTCAGTGGGTGACACCATAGCGTGGTGCAAAGGCACTGGTTCGAGCTGAGGGAAGCAAATAAAAGAATTTTATTTTTCTTTGCATGAGGGAGCGATGAGTGGACGACACTAAGGCACTAAAGGGATGAGTTTTAGTCTGGATTAAATCCCTTTAAAATTCAGCTAAAATTTAAGATAAATGTTGATTTATTTGAATTATTTTTTTGAATGGGTAAGAAAGAGAAATTTTAGAAGAAAAAGAAGGAGTTGATAGGGGAGGAAGAGTTGGCCAAATATGGGCGAATTGGAAGATGATATTTTTGGCTTTGGTATAGTAGGAAGGGTTTGCCGAAATTTATTCTTTCTCTCATCTTTTTCATGTGTGCCAAAAATTCCAAAGACATCTACTTGTGTTCTTTTTTTCTCTTCTCCCTTTTTACTACACACTTTCAAAGCCGAAAACCTTCAAACTCCATTCTCTTCTTCTTCATCAAAGGCCGAATATACAAAGGACTCCTAGCGGATTGCTTATTAAACTCCCAAAAGCCGAAACTTGTTGATCAAACCTATGGCCAAATCTCTCAGTAGTCTAAGGGGGCGTTGTTGATCTTTCGGTAGTAGGACATCCAATCGGTTCTAATAGTGGGGTAAGGAATTCTTTATCATTTAAACTCCTTTCTAATGCCTTTGATTAAATCAACACTAAGGAAAACTGATCTCTTTTTCTCTTTGGCCGAAACTTGGAAGGTGAATTTCGGGATTTCCTTTATAGCCGACTTCTAGGGAAATCATTCGGGGTTTCAAAGACTTAAGGTAAGTCATGTATGGTGTTTGGCTAGGGCCACTTATTGTGATTCAATGTTAGAATTTGGATCTAACATATGTTTATATGCATTTCGACAGATACCACAAACAAGGATTAATTTCGGGGTTTAGATCCACAAGGTAAGGAAGTGTCAACATTCAGCCAAGGCCTTGTTAAGGGTTAGTATTGACCGATTTTTAACTATGATCTATAGGAAGGAATACAACTGCTTTGGTAGAGATTCGAGATTCAAAGTGGAAGCATTAAGTAAACCAGGTGTGTACCCCGCACTAAGCCTAGATAGATTTATGGTTATGTCTTAATAAATGTGTTAATATAAACATGTAATATGTGGCTAAGGGTACCATGCAACGGTACAAAGTACTCAGGTACGTTAACTTACTACTAATGTAGTTATGATGTTATGAATATCTGTTATGGCATAAGTGAACATTGATTAGAATGTGAAATAAGGCCTAAGGCATGTTAATTGTATGATTTGTATGACATGGGGCATACGGGCTATATGTAAAGGGGAAGTGATCTGGTGGTTTATACCACAAATATCTGAATGTGGTGACTTCGGTCACATAATCTGAATATGGTGACTCATGTCACAAAATATTATCTGGTGGCTATGCCACAAAATTATAAGGGCGATGAGCATGTCGTCTGCAGCAACTGCCTTCGATGATGTGTAGCGGAGGGAGGGTCGACTTAGTAGTCCCCACGGTGTGCTGGTTGGTACGGGTGATGTGTAGCGGATGGCTATTAAGGTTTGGGTTCGGGTTTGCATCATTAATTCTACCTTATATATATATATATCTGATAGTTATGATATGCCTGAATCATTGAAACTTAGTGTTGGTTACACATTGAGTCTGTTTGACTCACCCCGTTGGGGAATATTTTCTTTCAGATGACACTCAGTGATGGACCGGGTCAGCAGGAGCTTAGTGGTGGCCATGTTCAGCTCGGACTTTATTTTATTTGGATTTTCTTTATTTTAAGTACTTTGGTTCTATTCGAATTTTGCTGGATGTAATAAGGCCTTTGTTATTAACTGTTTATGCAGGCATTTTTAATTATTATATTAAGATACAATTTTTATTAAATTAAACCTTGAATGATTTTTCTTAAATAAAAATAATTCTTTAAATATTTGACACCTAATACAAATGATTTTTCAATTTAAACGGTGAACTCTACAAACTCGATTTTTATCTTTAACTTGTAGTTTCGAAGTACAACAGTAAAGTTTTATAAAACCTAGATTTCCAGAATAAACTTGTTTTCAAGTCGAGCCCAACCCAAAATAAAATTTCTTTCCCAAAACCATTCAAATTTTCCCAAGTATTCAAAAAGTTTTGAACCGTTTTACTCGAGGAACATACCAAATCCGGTTAAGGCTCGTGGGCCGGGTTTGGGGTGTTTCAGGGATCCTCCGTCTTTAGTATAACTCAGGCTTCTTGAGATGAATCAACTTGCTCTCTTCGAGTAAATCCCACAATTCTGGCCTCTCTAGCTTGGCTCTTTGCCTAGCTGGACGCCCCCTGAAGGTTGTCCTCTAGGATGTTTATATAGGCTTTTGGAATGGCTTTCTTTGCCTCTAAGTACCCTAATCTGAATGAAACTCTTCTTTCTCACGTCATGGACACGTCCATGGCACACACCCGTGTGAATCGTGGTCAGGCCGTGTTCGAGTTTGTTTGATTAGGCACGGCCGTGTGGGTAATGCCCAGGCCTTGTTGATTTTGTGATATGGCCCATTTACTCCTTTTTGGGCATGTTTCTCGTTCTTTTCATCTTCCGGTGCTGTTCTGAGTATAAAACATGAAAACCAAGGGTTAAGAGCACCAAATTACACAATTCAAGGTTTAAATCATCCAAAAGTATGCTAAATGTGGGATTAAAATATGTTCATATTACGGTTTATCAGTGCCATAATTGATTTGGCCAAATATGTTGGCTTATATTGGTTGAAAGTTCATTTTGTAAATAGCCATTAAAATTGGCTATGTTGGTATAAGTAATTTATATGATGATGCCTTTTATGGATGTGAGAGTTTACATGATATGAGTTGATTAGTATGAAATGTTTGTGTATGATAGATGGTAGCATGTGAATGATGTGTTGATGTCTTGATTGTGGCTAATTTGGTTGTATGTATATGCTTTGTTTGGTGCCATGTTATGTTGTGTAGTTGTGTATATTGAAGGGTGGCAAAATGGCTTGGTAAATAGCCTTAGTTTTTGTCCACACGGGTAGACACATGGGCGTGTGTCCAGACCGTGTGTGACACACAGTCTGCCCCACGGGCATGTGTTTCAGCCGTGTGTCCCCTGCACCTTAATTTTTGCAAAACAAAATGTCCAGAATATATCACATGAGTAGAGACACGGGCATGTGTCTCGGCCGTGTGTGCTACAAGGCCTTGGACACGGGTGTGTGTCTCGGCCGTGTGAAGTCTGCACCTATTTTATGAAACATTATTGAAAAATTAAATCGACCACACGGCCTAACACACAGGCGTGTGGCACAGCTGTATGGCACAAGTCAGAGAGCTCCCTATTTTGAACACGGCCTGTAGGACGGGCGTGTCCCTTGGGCCACACGAGTGTGTGAGCCCTATAACATGAAAAATTTTCTAAAGTTTTGTATAACTTTCTAAAGTTCTCGGTTTAGTCTGGAACCACTTCCAAAGCATGTATTGAGCCTCATAGGCTTGTTTTAGGGACGATATGACAAATTTTTAATTTGAATGGAAATTTATGACTCAGAAATGTATGTTTGTTTGTGTTTAATCCTGGTAATGCCTCATACCCTATCCTGGTGTCGAATACAGGTAAGGGTTGCTTCATTTAGTGGTATCACAGCTATGGTTTTGTCGATTCTCGGACTAATGTAACATTTGTAAGAGTCTAGCTATACATGCCATATATGAACTGTGATAGTGTGATGACTCTTGACAAATTTAAACTATGTTTTCATATAGTAAATGGATCCCGACCAAGCTGTAGCTGATGAAGTAGTAAGCAATGCGCCGGCTCCTACTCAAGTGGCAGTGCCATCTGAAAGTAGACCACCCACGGTTAGTCAGGGAGGAGGAGAAGGGGCTAGAGAAGCCTTCCACCACATGATGAACCAGTGGTATTTAGAGTTTGTTTGAACAAATCCGAATGCTCAACATCCTACACCCCCTCCTTATCCCCAACCGAATCTCGTAAGCTCCTCAAGGTATGGATTTGGTAAGACAAAATAGCCTCCGATCGATAAGATTTGAAAGCATAGGGCTGAGGAATTTAGGGCTAATGTAGATTATGACCCCGAGAAAGCTGAGTTCTGGCTTGATAATACTATCAGGGTATTCAATGAGTTATCATGTACAGCCGAAAAATGCTTAAAATGTGCTATATCACTCCTAAGGGACTCGGAAAGACACTAGTATCTGTGGTGCCGAGAGAGAGGGTTACATGGGAATTCTTTCAAGAGGAATTCCGAAAGAAATATATCAGCCAGTGGTTCATCGATCAAAAATGTAAAGAATTTCTTGAGCTGAAACAGGGCCGAATGTCAGTAATAAAGTATGAGTGAGAATTTGTCAGGCTCAGTAAGTTATCATGTGTCAGAGTCTTAAAAATTTATAAAGACAATGAGTAGCCTAGAAACTAACTATGACAACGATGGAGGCAAGTGCACCTATCGAACAGTAGTATAGCTTAGTGGCAAGACCGGGTTGTCGAACCCAAAGGAACCAAAAGTACTAATACTAACTTCCTTTTTATTATTTAGCCTAGAGATTGAAGGATCTATTAATTATTCTAAAATTAACTAACTATTAAGCCAAAGATGCAAAGACAAAGAGAATAAACTCGGGAAAATACTTGTGGGAAAAACCAATTGATTAAGACAATACCCGAGGAAGAATCCACCTAGACTTCACTTGTTATCTAACTCTGAACCAGACAATTTATTCACTTGACTTGATCCGTAGGATTCCCTAATTTAAATTAATACCTCTCTTGAGGCTACTAACGTCTAACCCTAGGTTGATTAATTGAAATCTCTTTCTAATTAAAACCCCTAGTGTTGCATTAACTCGATCTATGGACTCCCATATTAGATTTGACCCTAATCCAACAGATTTTCGTCATCCTATCTTTAGGGGTGCGATCAACTCCGCTTAACTATGCTAGATCTACTCTTAAACAGGGAATATTCCTCCACTATCTAAGCACATCAATACTTGAATTAATATCATGAAATATCAAATCAAGAATTAAGAACACATAATTAAGAACAAATCAAGTATTTATCATATAGTTCAGAAAACAATAACAAGATCTGTCTTAGGTTTCATCCCCCTTAGGTATTTAAGGGGTTTAGTTCATAATAATAAAAGAATACATCTCAGAAGTAAATATAAAACAAAACATAAGAAAACCCTAAAACTCCCTAAAGGAATTGAAGGAGAGATCCTTTGTCTTGAGTATAACATCGGCTTCTTGAGATGAATCAACTGGCTTTCTTCGAGCAAATCCCACAATTCTGGGCTCTCTGGCTCGGCTCCTTGGCCTAGCTTGACTCCTAACTGGACCCCCAACTGGACTCTCTTAAAGGTTGGCCTCTAGGCTGTTTATATAGGCTTTTGGAATGGCTTTCTTTGCCTCTAAGTACCCTAATCTGAATGAAACTCTTCTTTGTCACGACAGGGACACGCCCATGGCACACGCCCGTGTGAATCGTGGCCAGGCTGTGTTCGGGTCCGTTAATGAGGCACGACAGTGTGGTCTTGGGCCCAGGTCGTGTCGATTTCGTGATATGTCCCATTACTCCGTTTTGGGCCCGTTTCTCATTCTTTTCATCCTCCGGTGCTTTTCTAAGTATAAAACATGAAATTAAAGGATTAAGAGCACCAAATTCCACAATTCAAGGAATAAATCATCCAAAAGTATGCTAAATATAGGATTAAAATATGTTTATATTACGGTTTATCAAATACCCCCACACTTAAGCATTTGCTTGTCCTCAAGCAAAATTCTCAACTCACAATTAAAATGAACTTCCTTGATTCATAATATTCAGCAATAATGTTTCATCATAAGTCATAGATAATTCATACATTGATAATTTAAATAGAAAGATCCTAAAGATTCAAACAATCAAAGTCATAGTTTTTGTAGCATGAAAATATAGGTGTTTTCCCCTTTCCTAAATAATCACCTTTAATTCAAAATTGACAAGAGTTGACATCCTCACTAAAGATTCACTCAAATCACTCAAAGTGTTTAAGGTTCAAAATTAAGCACACAAAAGTCGAACATGAAAAGTTAATCCCATAAGCTTGCCTAAAAATCAAATCTCCACCACTGTGAAATGAGATGATACACAAATCAAAAGGTCTTTAAAAAGGGTTGTAATGGGGCTCGGGTTAAACGTGTGGATAAAGGCTGAATTAGAGGGTTAGAATCGATATTGAATTGACAAGTTACCTAACTAGAGAAATGAATTACTCCTGAATAATTATATCAATGAAAAACTTGTAATACTAATAATACAAGCTTTTTCTTCAAGATGTGGAATTTAAACATGTAAGTTCACTTAATTATAGAACTAATAATGAATATACTTCGATTTTTTTTTAAGAACAAATCAAGTCAATAATGAGAAAGAACTTTAACAACTGAAATATAGATCATAGTTAGGAAACTGTTCAAAATCAAATCTCGATATAAGGGTGGTCAAGAGGAATGGTGATAACAAATACAGACCGGGTTTTAGGTTAATATTAGTAGTTGAGTCAATAAAAAGGGTTGTTAGGATCAAAGGGGTTCACTAGGGGTTAATTGTGAGGGTAGGCTTTTAGTGGAGTGAGTGGGTTAAATCTTCAGTGCCTTTATCATCTCAGTATATCAAATCAATTAATGTGGTCTTGACATATATTATCGAAGTAAGTTCTAGAATAACAAATCAATGTTGACACACTCTAATCAAACAATGAGCACGAAAGGATGTATGCTCTAAAAGGCTCAAAATCTCACAAAAATTATGGGTTTTTGATATCAACTTTGTAAATTTCAAACTTCAAGGTAATAATTAGATTCAGGTAGACAACCTAACAAAATTTTAATTTTTGAAAATGGACTCATTATACTTGATTCTCTAGTCTCCTAAAGTTTAAATCATCACTGCACAATTATCAATGACTTAATCCAAAACATATCAATACACATCATGAATCACAAGAAATTTCATTCTAATTAGTAATATGAGAAAATTACTTAAACACGAGATATCATTCAGGGATTTGAGAATAATGTAGAAAGTTAGGTACTTTCTCGAAATAAATATTCACCCCCCACACTTAAGATGTACATTGCCCTCAATGTACAAAGATATATATGAAATTTAAGAGATAGGGAGCGGTGAAACTTCCTGAATTTAGATGGCCTCCTTGAGTTGGGAGTGTCGTGGTGTGGTGGCCACCGACAATCTCTCCGCTAGATGAAGAAATTAGGAAGCTCGTAGAGAATTAGCCAGGAAATAGTAATAAAGATTCAAAATATACTAAATATATATTTAAAGACAAGAAAGATAAACAGAAAGAAAATAGAAAGTAAAATAAAATTAAAAGAAAAGACTAATGGACCGAAGAGTCCTTATTGTTAGATGGTTCGCGAGGTGGGTGTGATTTCTAATGCTCTGGTGGGGTGGCTATGGTCGTGGTGTGGTGATTCCCTAGTAGCCTTTAGAACCTAAATCAAAGAAAACGAAATGAAATGGATTAAACTAAGTAAAATAAAAATAAAGAAAATGAAAATAAAGGAGAAGGGGAACTAAAAAGAAAAGTTAAATGGACTCAAAGGTAATTTTCCTGACAAATTAATGAAGTGGCCAGCATGAACTTATGTGGATCGGTCTCACAAAGGGAGACTGTGCTAGGATCCTTTCGTTCTTCGACATGGATATGGTTAGATCTAAAGTTAGAGTAAATGAAGAGAAATGAGAATGAAAAAGAAGGGGAGTATAAAGGAAGAAGAAGGGTGTGGAGTAGGTAAGAAGGAGAGAGGGGTGGTTTAAATAGATTTTTCATTTTTGGTACATCCCCACGCCCGTGTACTGTGGGTGTGTCGAGTCACATGGCCAGGGTCATGTTATGCTTCGTTCGTTTCTCCCATGCCCATGTGTAGGTCGCCACACCCGTGTTGCTAAAATAGTGTCGACCACGGCCGCATCGTACGGCTATGGTGTTCAGTCGGGGTCCGTGTCTTGAAGATATTTTTCGTCCTGTGTCGTACTATCTTTGCCATGTCAGTACGTACATCTGTAGTATCCACACGGCCACGGCCACGGCCGTGTGTAAGGTCGTGTGGTATGGAAATTTGCACTTTGGTTAGTTTATAGTTAGGTATTAAAATAAAAATGAAAATAAAATAAAACAATAAAATAAAAATGTGAAAATTAATGGGGTTAGTGCTCGGGTTGCCTCCCGAGAAGCGCTCGTTTATAGTCTTAAGCTAGACTTACCTCTCATTCGCACATTCATGGTGGTTTGAGGAGTTGAAAGTCCTTCCTCATGCTATCAGTCCTATTATCAGTATATAGTTCAAGTCGAGTAGCGTTTACTTTCAAAGTGCCAAATATAGGATTACTTACCTCGACTGTTCCGTATGGGAAAACATTAAGTACCCTAAAAGAGATTTCTTTGTTTGCATTAGGGTCAGGAGGAGGTATTCGAGGGTCTGCCTTATCTAACAATACCTGATCTCCGATCTTAAATTCGTTTGACCCACGGAATGGTGTTGGTTCTACTTTGTGTCTTCCTAATTTCTCCTTGAAGTATGTCTTCCACTCGTCTAGTTCATCTTTCTAAAGCCTTCATTCCTCATGAGTTATTTCCTTGTTGGCATGAGGTCTAGGATCTGGCTCAGTTGTATAGTTCCGTGGTGCTTCTTGAAAAGAATGTTTAACTGAATGGTCATTAATAAAATTAATTTTCTCATCTTGATTACTCGATGTCCTGGCCGAGTCAAGAGCCTAGAGACTGATTGATTCGTCACCTACACAAAGTATGAGTTCACTCTACGACATCAATTTTAGTCTGTGTTGCTAAAAAGGTCTTCCTAAAATTAAGGGGATACTATTGTCCTCATCCATGTCTAAAACGAAAAAGTCTACTGGAATATGAATTTATCAATTTTCACAAGAACATCTTCAATTATACCCCTAGGAATTCTAATAGTTTTATCAGCTAATTGAATTCTCATCCTAGTTTGTTTCGGTTTCCCTAGATCTAGTTGTTTAAACAATTTATAAGGCATAACATTGATGCTTGTTCCTAAATCAGCTAAAGCATTCTCAGTAGATAAATTACCAACTAAGCATGGAATTGTAAAACTCCCTGGATCTTTTAATTTTCGTTGTACTTTGTTTTGCAACATTGCTAAGCACACTGCGTTTAGCTCCACATGCGATTCTTCATCTAACTTCCATTTGTTTATTAAAAGATCTTTTAAAAATTTCCTTGAATCTGGCATCTGCGAAAGAGCTTCAAGAAATAATAAGTTAATATGTAATTTCTTCAAAAGTTTAAGAAATTTACCGAATTGTTCGTCTGTGTTGTCCTTCTTCATCGCATCAGGATAAGGTATACGAGGTTGGTACTCTTTAATTACCGGTTTTGGCTTCTCGTGACTTACCTCGACCTTACCGTTCTCTACCGAATTCTCTTGGCTTAATTTAGGCTCATCTAACCCTACACTATCCTGAGCTGTTATGGCTTGAAGTTGCTCCTTTGGGTTAGTATCAGTGTTGCTTGGCAAGCTGCCTTGTGGTCGTTCAGAGATCAGCTTAGCGAGTTGCCCTAATTAGTTCTCGATCCCTTGAATTGATGCTTGTTGATTTTTAAGTGTTGTCTCAGTGTTTTGGAAACGTGTTTCTGACACCGCTATGAATTTTGTTAGCATCTCTTCAAGGTTCGGCTTCTTTTCCTGTGGGTAGGGCTGTTGTTGGAAGTTTGGAGGGGGTTGTTGTCTCTGATTTCCTTGACCACCCCATGAAAAATTAGGGTGATTCCTCTAACATGGATTATAAGAATTACTATAAGGGTTATTTTGCGATTTGAAATTGTTACCCATATAGTGAACTTGCTCATTTTCAGTGCTCGGGTTGTAAGGTGGATAGTCTATGTTGTTTATCCCTCTTCCATTTGTATCGTACTGCATAACTGGATGTACCCGCAAAGAACCACATAAACCATCAACCTTTTTATTTAACATCTCTACCTGATTTGATAGCATGGTTACTGCGTCGAGGTTGAAAACACTGGCTGCTTTTCTTGGCTTTGTCCTTGTGACTTGCCACTGATAGTTATTCAGAGACATCTCTTCAATGAATTCATAGGCAGCCTTAGGTGTTTTGTTATTCAATGTTCCACCGGTGGCTGAATCGATTAATTGCCTAGTTGAAGGGTTCACACCGTTGTAAAAAGTTTAGACCTGTAGCCACAAGGGTAATCCATGGTGAGGGCACTTTCTTAATAGATATTTGTATCTCTCCTATGCATCGTAAAGAGCTAATCTAAATCCATCTGCACAAAAGAAGAGATATCATTCCTTAACTTGGTCGTTTTAGTCGGCAGAAAAAATTTTAATAAAACTTTTTCTGTCATTTGTTCCCATGTAGTAATTGACCCTCGTGGAAGAGAATGCAACCACTGTTTGGCTTTATTCCTCAAAGAAAAGGGGAATAACCGAAGACGAATGGCATCATCAGAAACGCCATTTATTTTGAAAGTATCGTAAAATTCTAGGAAATTTGCCAAGTGATTATCTTCATCCTGCAAACCATCAAATTGAACAAATTGCTGTATCATCGGAATTGTGTAAGGTTTCAGTTCAAAATTATTTGCAACAATAGCAGGTCTAACAATACTTGACTCAGTTCCTGTTAAATTAGGTTTAGCATAATCATACATAGTTCAAGGAGCATGATGTTCGGCCACCACCGGAGGTATCGGAATATCCTCAGTCATCTCTTCAGTGGTATTAGTTTTGATTTCTTGCTCTTCTTCTATGTAATTTAAGCTTTGCCTTATCTCTCTACGATTTCTGCGAACAGTACCTTCAATATCATAATCGTAAATCAGGGGTCTTGTCAGGTTCCTTCTAGTCATAAACTAGAGGTACCTGCTAGGAACAAATAAAAGAAGAAAAATTAGTAAGGTTAAAAGCAAAATAATAAATAAAAATAATAAATTGCAAAAAATAAAAATGGCTAAAGTAATAAAAATTGAGCGTTCTTAATATTTTAGTTCTCCGCCAACGGCGCCAAAAACTTGATCGTGTGTCAGAGTCTTAAAAATTTATAAAGAAAATGATCGAGCCTAGAAACTAACTATGACAACGATGGAGGCAAGTGCACCTATCTAACAGTAGTATAGCTAAGTGTCAAGACCAGATTGTCGAACCTAAAGGAACCAAAAGTACTAATACTAACTTTCTTTTTATTATTTAGCCTAAGAATTAAAGGAATTATTAATTAATCTAAAATTAACTAACTATTAAGCTAAAGATGCTAAGACAAAGAGAATGAATTGGGGAAATACTTGTGGGAAAAAAACCAATTGATTAAGACAATACCCGAGGAAGAATCCATCTAGACTTCAGTTGTTATCTAACTCCGAACCAGACGATTTATTCACTTGACTTGATCCGTAAGATTCCCTAATTTATATTAATACCTCTTTCGAGGCTACTAACGTCTAACCCTATGTTGATTAATTGAAATCTCTTTCTAATTAAAACCCCTAGAATTGCATTAACTTGATCTATGGACTCCCATATTAGATTTGACCCTAATCCGGCAGATTTTCGTCATCCTATTTCTAGGTTTCTATAACATCCTGAATTAGGGGTTGTTTGAAAATTTAAATATTTTCCCATATGTGTGCTTGAAGAATTAAATTCTATGATCATTTGACATGTTTTAGGATTAAACCCGAGCTAGGCCTGATTTAGTATTAAATTTTTTTTAGTACCAAAAAGGGGGGGAGCTAGGTGAGATAGGGGTTAAGTAAAAATTTGGGAGAAGTGTGACACAAGGAACTAATTGGCACAATTGGCTTGGTGCGCCTAAAGGTGAGGCAAAGGAGTTGGGTTCGAGCTGCAAAGGCAGCACTTTGGTTTTATTTTTGCGTCAACTAGGGAATTGGGCCAGGTATGCCTTAAAAATAAATGGCAAGGGTAAGGGACATGAAAGTCCAGTGGTAAAGTGGCTCCCATGCGCCACTTAGGAGTTGGAAGGAATAAGAGCGCAGAGTTGAATGGCGGCAGAGTTTGCATTTTATTTTTGGGGTGATGGGCTTAAGTAAGAAGGCTTTAAAGAACTTTGGGGGCAAGGTATAGACATGAAAGTTGGGTTGGCTTAGTGGCTACCGTGTGCCACTTAAAGGCTTAGAGGTGGATGGGCGCAGGTTCGAGCTGTTGAAGCAGCGTTTTGCATTTTAATTTTTGGGGTAAACGGCCTAAGAAGGCCTTATAATTAAATGGTGGGGTAAATTGACATGAAAGTCTAATGGGAGAAGTGGCAAGGGCATTGGAAGAGGGGGGCTGCAGTGGGGTCTTGGTTTCGAACCCCAAAGAAATTTGCAAATGGTTTTTTTTTTTTTTTTTTTATGCTGCTGGCGTGAATAGGTGAGCTGATGGCTGGATTTTGGACTATTATCTTGATAAGGTTGAGCTTAATTTTTGCATAAATTCGGCTAGAAGAAATTGATAAGCACATGGGTTTTTTTTATTTTTTATTATTTATTTGAAGAGGTGAAGGGATAATGAGGTTTTTTTAAATTTGATTTTTTAATTGAATTATTATTTGAGTAATCCTTAAGAGTTGGCAAGAGAGAATTTAGGCATGTGAGCATTCAAATTATTTGGAATAGTTTAAATTTAGTGGCCAAGAGAAATTGTAGGTAGTTGTTGAATTTTAAACTCTTCAAATGAAGAGTGGACGGCAAGCTTAATAAGGGTTAGAATGCCTATAAAAGCATCAACTTATCACCTTGTTTTCTTTTTTTCCATTATTGCTATTAGCCGAAATTCCTAACCTCTTCCTTCTTTGTTTTTCTTTTATTTTTCCATTCTCTCAAAACCTTGGCCGAAACTCCTCTCATACTTCTTTTCCATTCTCTTTTCACTCAAAGTCAAGCCTTGATAGATATTGAAACCAACCATAGCCGAACCTACACCTTACCCTTTGCCGAAAATCTTTTCTTCTGTTAAACTCTCTTTAGCTGAATATACCCCTTGTAGTGCCGAAATTCTTTTCTCCTATTTTGGAACCCCTTTGGCCGAATATTAAGGTAGCATAGATCTCCTCGGGACTTTTCCTTCAAGCGGTTTGGGAAGGACTCCGGGATATTTTGAGCAAGCAATCTAAGCCTTATTCTCTGGCAGGCAACTTTGGTAAGTGTGGTAAGGAGTTATTCTAGAAAGTTACTTATTTAGTGTTCAAAGCCAAAGGCTATTAACATGTGGATGTCGGTTTTTAGGGAAGCAGAAACACTTGGTGGCTAGTGCTCAAGGGCGTTAGGTAAGGCTTTCGGGTTAAATATTAACCCTTGGATATTTTGGTTTTGGCCGAATGGCCTAGGACACTAAAACTTGTGTTTGGCCGAATATAGGGCAAGGAAACCTAGTGTGGTCGACTTGATTCTTCGGGATCTAAGAATTTCGATAGTAACAGGTGTGTAAAATCTCTCTACACACTTTATTAATTTACATGACGTTATTGTTTGCCTTAAATCTTTTGGTTGAGGTTAGCTTGTCGCATAATCATGGATTTCGGGTAAGTCCCCTAACTTGTAATATTTGATATATGATTGCATGCCATCACATGATGTTTAATACTATGTCATGATATATGAAATTTGATATATAAGCATGTGATGGTGGGATTGATGAGAGGAGGGGGATGAAATATGGACTGTAGTCAGTGGTTTTGACCACAAGATGGGTTGGCCCCATCAGATTATTTGTGACCTATGGTCATCAGTGGTTTTGACCACAACGATGATTATTTGCGACTAAGTCCCAGTAGTTTGGTACCACCAGTGGTTTTGACCACATTTGCTATATTGTGACCTTTGGTCATCAGTGGTTTTGACCACACGATGGGTTGGCCCCATCATTTAAATTGTGACTTTAAGTCATCAGTGGTTTTGACCACGCGGGGTAGAAAAGGAGTATGGATGGCTAGTTGGGTTGCATGAGCATGTTTATTAATGAATTGTGTATGAGATGTATTTTCCGAGTGGGGGGTTTACACACTGAGTCTTGGTGACTCACCCCTTTCCCTTAACATTTTGCAGATGAGTAGATCGCGGAGGTGGAGCCGGATGGACTCGAGGTGGCCATGCAGTGGACATTTCAATTAAATAAACTTTAAATTTTAGTTATTATACTTTATGGTTGGTTTTGTTTTAATTGAGTTGTAATAAGGCCTCCTAGAATTATTTTATTATTGTTACATGCTTTGAATATTTGTTTAAACTATTTAATTATGTTGATAATGAGTTCACATGTTTTTCCAAATCAAACGAACAAAATGTTTTAAAGTACCATCGGGTACATTTGGAATCTATAAACAACTCGACTTAATAAATATTTTTAAACAACACTAAGTATGGTTTTTAACAAGAGACTTGAAAACACAAGGTTTTCGACAAAACCTAAAACGGTTTTAAAAAGATTTCAAAATGTTTTTCTCAGTAGCAACCCAAATTCGGTCGTAATGTTTGGGCCGGGTTTGGGAATGTTACAGTTGCGATCAACTCCGCTTAATTATTCTAGATCTACTCTTAAACAGGGGCTTTTGCTCCACTGCCTAAGCACATCAATACTTGAATTAATATCATGAAATATCAAATCAAGAATTAAGAACACATAATTAAGAACAAATCAAGTGTTTATCATATAGTTTAGAAAACAATAACAAAATCTGTCTTAGGTTTCATCCCCCTCAGGTATTTAAGGGGTTTAGCTCATAATAATAAAAGAATACATCTCAGAAGTAAATATAAAACAAAACATAAGAAATCCCTAAAACCCCCTAAAGGAATTGAAGGAGAGATCCTCTGTCTTGAGTATAACTCCGACTTCTTGAGATGAATCAACTGGCTTTCTTCGAGTAAATCCCACAATTCTGGCCTCTCTGGCTCGGCTCCTTGACCTAGCTGGACGCCTAACTGGACCCCCAACGGGACTCTCGTAAAGGTTGGCTTCTAGGGTGTTTATATAGGCTTTTGGAATGGCTTTCTTTGCCTCTAAGTACCCTAATCCAAATGAAACTCTTCTTTGTCACGACAGGGACACGCCCATGGCACAAGCTCGTGTGAATCGTGGCCAGGCCATATTCAGGTCTGTTAATGAGGCACGGCCGTGTGGTCTTGGGCCTAGGCTGTATCGATTTCGTGATATGGCCCATTTACTCTATTTTGGGCCCATTTCTCGTTCTTTTCATCCTCCGGTGCTTTCTTAAGTATAAAACATGAAATTAAAGCAGTAAGAGCACCAAATTCCATAATTCAAGGAATAAATCATCCAAAAGTATGCTAAATGTGGGATTAAAATTTGTTTATATTATAGTTTATCAGTAAGTATGCCTGAGAGTGTGTTTCCTGCGAGGCTATTATGTATAACATGTTCAAAGATGGGCTGAATGAGGATATTCGAATGTTAGTTGGAATCTTGGAGTTAAAAGAATTTGTTGTATTGGTTGAACGAGCTTGCAAAGTCGAAGAGCTAAGCAAAGAGCAAAGAAAGGCCGAGATTGAGGTTAGAGATGCAAGAAAAAGGCCGATGAGTAAATCATTTCAATCTCAGTCAAAGAAATCTTGAGAAATGAATTCTCGTTCAAATGTATCAGCTGGGTATTCGCACAGAGACCGCGGGAAGCAACATTCAAATTTTAAATCTCAAGCTACTTCAATGGCAAGTGTAGGTAATGTTAGGTCAAATAGACCCGAATGTCAGCATTGTGGAAGAAGACATCCCGGCGAGTGTAGGGTAAGTGACTGATCTTGTTTCAAGTATGGCTTAAGAACATTTTATCCGAAATTGCCCTGAGATGGCTGAGAAAGAACAATTTCTGAGTGTAAGGCAAAGCAATACTACCAATAGAGGTAGGCCACCGAGAAACACCGGGAATGGAACTAGCAGTAAAGGTGTGACAAAGGATTCAGCTGTAAGATCCGAAGCCAAAGCACCTACTAGAACTTATGCCATATGTGCGCGTGAGGATGCGTCATCTCCCGATTATTGGTACATTTTCTCTTTATGATACTAATGTTATTTCATTGATCGATCCTGGATCGACTCATTCTTATGTTTGTATGTATTTGGTATCTAGTAAGAGTTTGCCTGTTGAGTTTATTGAGTTTGTAATTAAAGTGTCAAACCCCTTAGGCAAATATGTACTAGTTGATAAAGTTTGCAAGAATTGTCCTCACTGTTTTCCAGCTGATTTAATGTTGTTTCCATTTGATGAATTTGACGTTATTTTTTGTTTGGATTGGTTAACACTGCATGATGCGGTAGTAAATTGTAGACTGAAAACTATTGAATTGAAATGTGAAAATGGTGAGGCTCTTCGGGTTAAAGCCGATGAGTAAAGTGAATTGCCTACTGTGATTTCGTCTATAGCTGCTTAAAGAATCGTAAGAACAGGTTGTGAAGCTTACCTTGCTTACGTGTTTAATACGAAGATGTCAGAATTGAAACTTGAATTAGTGCTGGTAATCAGTGAATATCTGGATGTTTTTCCTGAAAAGTTGCCTAGGTTGCCACCGATTAGAGAAGTTGAGCTTAGTACTAATTTAGTGCCAGAGACTTTACCGATATCGATTGCTCCATATATGATGGCTCCAACTGAGTTAAAGGAATTGAAGTCTCAGTTACAAGAATTGACGTATAAGGGTTTTGCGACACTGAGTTCTTCACCATGGGGTGCACCGGTATTATTTATCAAGAAGAAAGATGGATCTATGAGACTTTGTATCGATTACCTACAGCTTAACAAGGTGACTATAAAGAACAAGTATCCTTTGCCAAAAATTGATGACTTGTTTGAACAGTTGAAAGGAGCAACGATATTCTCGAAGATTGATTTGAGATTCGGCTACTATCAGTTGAGAGTTAAAGAGTCGAATGTGTCGAAAACTGCTTTCAGGACAAGGTACGGACATTATGAATTTCTTGTTATGCCTTTTGGATTAACCAATGCCCCTGCTATTTTTATAGACTTGATGAATCAAATTTTCCGACTGTACTTAGATAAGTTTATGGTTGTGTTCACCGATGACATTTTGATTTATTCTCAAGATGAGTCTAAGCATGCCAAACATTTAAGAATTGTGTTGCAGACCTTGAGAGAGAAGAAATTATTTGCTAAGTTCAGCAAAATGAGTTTTAGCTTTGAGAAGTAAGATTTTTGGGACACATTGTTACTGGGGATGGTATTCGGGTTGATCTGAGTAAGATTTCAGCAATTGTTGATTGGAAACCGCCGAGAAATGTATCAGAAGTTAAAAGCTTTTTGGGCTTAGTCGGTTATTATCGACAATTTGTTAAGGGTTTTTTGATGATTGCTACTCCTATGATAAAGCTGTTGCAAAAGGATGTTTAGTTCGACTGGTCAAAAAAAATATCAGTAAAGCTTCGAGAAGTTGAAAACATTATTGACTGAGGTACCGATTTTAGTGCAACATGAACCGAAAAAAGAGTTCGTAATTTATAGTGGCGCGTCACTGAATGGATTAGGATGCGTGTTGATGCAAGAAGGAAAAGTGATAGCTTATGCCTCAAGACAGTTGAAACCGCACGAGAAGAATTATCCGACGCACAATTTGGAATTGGCCGCCATGGTTTTTGCTTTGAAAATTTAGCGTCATCACTTGTTCCATGAGAATTGTCACATCTATACCGATCATTAAAGTTTAAAGTATTTGATGACTCAAAAATATCTGAATTTGCAGCAACGGAGACGGCTCGAGCTACTAAAAGATTATGAGCTAGTGATTGACTACCATCCCGGAAAGGCGAATGTAGTCGCAGATACTTTGAGCAGAAAGTCCGTATTTGCTTTCAGAGCTATGAGTACGAGATTGACTTTGTCTAATGATGGTTCAATTTTGGCCGAGTTGAGAGCTAGACCGATATTTCTTCAGCAGATTTGTGAAGCTCAGAAAAGTGATAGTGAATTACAAGCTAAAAGAGCTCAGTGTGAACCTGGTAATGATTCAAACTTTCGGATCGGTTCGGATGATTGTTTGATGTTCCAAGACAGAATATGTGTACCGAAAAATGATGAACTTATTTAGAAGATTTTATACGAGGCACACAGTGTTTGCTTATTAGTTCATCCAGGTAGTACGAAAATATTTAATGATTTGAATAAATGGTATTGGTGGTCAGGTATGAAACGAGATATTTCGGAGTTTGTTTCGAGATGCCTAGTTTGTCAACAAGTAAAGGCCGAACAACAAGTACCTTCGGGGTTACTTCAACCAGTGATGGTACTCGAGTGGAAATGGGATAGAATTACGATAGACTTCGTGATGGGTTTACCTTTGACTCCGAAAAAGAAAGATGTCATTTGGATCTTTGTTGATAGATTGACGAAATCAGCTCATTTTATTCCGGTACGTACCGATTACTCACTTGACAAGCTGGCTGAATTGTACATTGTTAAAATTGTGAGATTGCACGGAGTGCTTATTTCTATTATTTCGAATAGAGATCCAAGGTTTACGTCTTGATTTTGGAAAAAGTTGCAAGAAGCTTTAGGTACAAAGTTGAATTTTAGTACCGCATTTCATCCACAAATCGACGGCCAATCAGAGAGAATGATTCAGGTTCTTGAAGATATACTTCATTGTTAGGTTTTAGAATTTGAAGGTAGTTGGGAAAAATATCTACCTTTAGTCGAATTTGCTTATAACAACAGTTTTCAGTCGAGTATAAAGATGGCACTGTATGAGGCATTGTATGTCCGCAAGTGTCGAACTCTGTTGTATTGGACAGAGCTCAGTGAGAAACAGATTCATGGGGTTGATTTGGTTAAGGAGACTGAAGAGAAAGTGAAAGTAATTTGTGACTGTTTGAAAGTAGTTTCAGATAGGCAGAAATCCTACGCGGATTTGAAAAGAAAAGAGATCAAATTTCAAATTGGTGATAAAGTATTCCCAAAAGTATCTCCGTGGAAGAAGATTCTGATATTTGGCCGTAAAGGCAAGTTGAGTCCGCGTTTCATAGGGTCGTAAGAAGTTATTGATAGAATAGGGCTAGTGGCATATCGGTTAGCTTTACCGACAGAGTTGGAAAGGATCCACAACATGTTTCATGTGTCTATGTTACGCCATTACCGATCAGACCCTTCACATGTGATTTCTCCGACAGAGGTCGAGATTCGACCTGATATGACTTATAGTGAAGAACCGATCAAGATTTTGGCTCTGGAAGTTAAAGAGTTGAGAAATAAGAGTATAGCCCTAGTGAAAGTTTTATGGCAAGGACATAGGGTCGAAGAGGCTACGTGAGAACCTAAGGAAGCTATGCGAAAATAGTACCCAAACCTATTTTCTGGTAAGATTTTCGGGGACGAAAATCTCTAAGGGGGAGAGTTGTAACAGCCCGAATTTGGGTCTAGTCGGAACAGTGGTTTTGGGACCACAAATTCAACGTAGTAAATTTTATTTTTATTATATTTTTATGGTTTACTATTTTACAAAATGATTTCGTGAAAATTCCGTTTGAAAATTTTGACATTTGGGCACTCAATTTAGCAAAAAGGATTAAATTGTAAAAAGTGCAAAAGTTGAGTTCTACTTGTTAAAGGTGTCCAATTTCTATGAGATTTTAAATTAGAGGTCCTTAGTTGGTAATTAGACCATTGGATAAGTTAGTGGACAAAAATGGACATGAATAGGTGAAATTTCAAAGTTATGCATTAAGGGCATTTTGGTCATTTGGTAAATAAATGAATAAAAAGGGAAAATAAAGCCAAAATTTGTGTCCATCTTCTTCTCCATGTGTCGAAAATTAGAAGGTCACCACAGCTAGGGTTTTTTCAACTTCCAAGCTTAATTGTAAGTACATCCTAGCCCCGTTTTTAATGCTCTTTACATTTTTGAAGTTGTTATCATCTGATCTATCTATTTCTACCATTAATTAGAGTTATGGTTGATGTCTAGGGTTTGACCCATGTTAGACATGTATGTGTTTTGATGGCTAATGGTAGGTTATTCATGTTTGATGTGTGATAGACAACTTTTACTAAGTGATTTTTCATGAATATACCAAAAAAGGACCTATTTGTAAAAGTTGTAAAATATGTAGTGAAAATGTGAATAAATGAAAAATGTAAGCTGCTATGAGCATGAAAAAGATTCGGCTAGGCTTGGGTAATAAAATGTAAAATGTCAAAAGTTTAAGGGAAAAAATATAATTTTACCATAATATGATTTTTGGGTTGAATTGAATAATGTGATGATTGAATGGGTTAAATTTGTTATTATAGATCAAGAAAAATGAAGTTCGAACCTAGACCGGGGGAAAAACAAAGTATTTGACAATTAAGTCAAATTCTACTATTTTTGTATCGAGGTAAGTTCGTATGTAAATAATGCATTATTATATTTATATTTTAAATGCTTTAATATTGTATGAATTGTGATTTACCCTTTCGGTGTATTTGACAAAGTTTCGATAAGCGAGAAATTCTGGTTGAACCTTAGGAATAGATAGGATACAAATGTCATGACATTAGGGTTACTAAGATTACATGTAAGACCATATCTGGGATATGGCATCGATATGAGACTCATGTAAGACCATAGCTGGGCTATTGGCATCGATATGAGATTTCATGTAAGACCATATCTGGGATATGGCATTGGTACAGTACTGTGTGTACGAGATTCCTGAGTATCCTTTAGTATTCCAAGTGGTTCAACGAAAAATTTAACGGGAATGCCAAAGTTGTGAAAGACTATGGTTATGTTGTAAATTGGTACAGGTATGTACGTAAAACTCATAACTAATGAGCTTGATATGTGATGAACCCTCGGTAAGGTTGTGATTGAGTAAATTATGACTATAAGATTTTAGTAACATTTATGTTAACTTACATTATGTTAATTGTATGTTAAATGTGTGGTTATGATGCTTATTATTTGCATAGGAACTTGCTAAGCTTTACAGCTTACCACCCTTCTTTTCCCTTGTCTTATAGTGTCGCCAAGCTAGCTCGGGGTTCGAAGATCGCCAGAGATCCACTCACACTATCAACAATTATTTTGGTGCCAATGAACTAACATTTTGAGTTATGGCATGTATAGGGGGCTTGGTCATTTTTTTATGTGTCATAATTGATTTGGCCAAATATGTTGGCTTATAATGGTTGAAAGTTTATTTTGTAAATGGCCATTGAAATTGGCTAATGTTGGTATAAGTAATTTATATGATGATGCCTTTCATGGATGTGAGATTTTACATGATATGAGTTGATTAGTATGAAATGTTTGTGTATGATAGATGGTAGCATGTGAATGATGTGTTGATGTCTTGATTGTGGCTGATTTGGTTGTATGTATATGCTTGGTTTGGTGCCATGTTATGTTGTGTAGTTGTGCATATTGAAGGGTGGCAAAATGGTTTGGTAAATAGCCTTATTTTTGTCCACATGGGTAGACACATAGTCTGCCCCACAGGCATGTGTTTCAGCTGTGTGTCCCCTGCACCTTAATTGTTGCAAAACAGAATGTCCAAAATATAGCACAGGAGCAGAGACATGGGTGTGTGTCTTGGCCGTGTATGCTACACGGCCTTGCACACGGGCATGTGTCTCGACCGTGTGTGCTACACGGCCTTGCACACGGGTGTGTGTCTCGGCAGTGTGAAGTCTGCACCTATTTTATGAAAAATTATAGAAATTAAATCGACCACACGGCCTAGCACACGGGCGTGTGGCACAAGTCAGAGAGCTCCCTATTTTGGACACGGCCTGTAGCACAGGTGTGTCGAAAGGTTACACGGGCATGTCCCTTAGGCCACACAAGTGTGTGAGCCCTATAACATGAAAAATTTTCTAAGTTTTGCAAAACTTTCTAAAGTTCTCGGTTTAGTCCCGAACCACTTCCAAAGCATGTATTGAGCCTCGTAGGCTCGATTTAGGGACGATGTGAAAAGTTTTTAATTTGAATAGAAATTTATGACTCGGAAATGTATGTTTGTTTGAGTTTAAGTCCGGTAATGCCTCGTGCCCTATTCCGACGTCGAATACTGGTAAGGGGTGTTACAAGTTGATAGTGATGAATGGATTTGGTAATAATTATACACTTAAAGTGACAACTTAATTGTGATGTAATTTAAACATCACAATTACATCATTATAAAAATTAAATTTTATAGTGACAGAAAATTTATCGTCACAAAAATGATCAATAATAAGTACTAGATATATTGTCACTATTTCATTATTTCCAAGGAAAAGAACTTAACGCCATTTTTTTAGCATTCATTAGTGATGAATTGGTGGTGACCAATAGATTTGTTAATAATTATATATTTACAGTGACAATTTATTTGTGTTGTAATTTAATAGTGGCATAAATTAGTGAATCACACTTATTTTACTAGTGTCACAAGCAAAATTCATCACAATAATTAACTATTTGTGATGAAATTATTTACTGTCACAACTATATTGCAACTAAAAATCTTAATTGTTGTAGTGCACGTTCACCTCAATTTTCTTTGTCTTGGCCAAACCTTTTTCATAAGTTTAGCCAATCTTTTTCTCATCAATTTGGTTCATATGTTTCTGTCCGTACTCCCATAATTCACTAACTTCATCATGATATAAATTCAACATCATAACTAGTTCAAATAAAGCTTACATCAACTTTCTCACCTTCCCCATTTAAGCTCTTAGTTGTATTGCAATGGTTTTTACTTCACTTGTATCCCTTAAGGCTCCTCTGTTCGAAAACTATATGTTTACTTAGTGTAGGAATGATCTCCCATAAAAAAATAGAGGACAAAAAGTAAATAAGAAAGAAAAGATATCATGGTTCAAGCTAGCATATCACCTTTCTACTTGATTGAATATGTCCACTTTGTTTCTTCCTCTCTTTCACCACCGAATGAAGTTAGTTTTAGCCACTCTTTAGCTTTCTTCATGGATCGGTTTTCATCAAACAAAGAAGTGAAAGTTACATTGAATTAAGCTAGCACATTACTAATCACCACTCTTTTAATCCCCATTCAACACCTTGAACCTACTAGCTTCACTCTCTCTTTTCAGTAACCGAATGTGGCAACTTTGCTCGATTCATTTACTCCCAAAAGTGGTCTTTAACAATAACAAAAGAGGTGAATAAGCTAGGTTAATCACCTTACTTTAAATCTCCATTTCCACCTTTCACCTATGTGTTTCTCAATTCTTCATTATTTTCACCATTTAGTTAGGCGACAACCTTACGGATTAATTGCATTTCAGTATTTAGGTACTTTATCGAAATTTGCACTTAAGTTCTTCATATCATACTAAATTTTGATTTAGTCCCTACAATAAAATTTTCCAATTATGCTCTACTACTTCCATTACTTCCTTCACAATAAAATTCAATTAATAAAATTTTATTCTATCGAGATTTCTTTTGACATCATCAATTTTTAATTGTTACCTAGATATAAATATAATTTTTTGGTAGAAAATAAATAACAACTTATGCAATTACAATCAATGGTTTCATTACAATACCAAGGCTTTATTACGATCCTCTAACAAAATGTCCTTCACTGTATCTGGAGGAACAACAAATAATTGTAAACTATCAAGACGAGTGGCTTAGCCAAGTAATCCGCAGCTTCATTTTGAGATCTCAGCACATGTTGTAACTAGATTTCCCATTCGTGGTGTATCATTTCATGAATCAACCGTAATTCCACCATTGTACTACTAGTAGCCCTACCAGCCAAAAGAGATTCAACCAACAATGCATTGTCACATTCCAGTTCTATTCGTCTAAAACCCTTATCCCAAGCTATGCGTAGTCCTTCTAAAACAAATCTAGCTTCAATTTTAAAAATTGATTCATTACCCAATAACATAGTATAGCCACATAACCACCTTGCATTCGAGTCTCTCAACACACCTCCCATCAATACATTCGTATTATTAGATGACACTGCCCTATTCATATTTAGCTTAATCCATCCATCCTTAGGTGGTGACCATCAAATTTGGCTTAAACATATTGGAATTGGAAGTTGCAAAACTCTTTGCCCATATGAGACCTGTATCCACATGACTTTGAACACAATTATGTCCATTAGAAAAGACAAAATAATTCCTATTCTTCCATAACAACCAGCATATTATGGAGAAAAGAGTCTGTCATTCAAAATCTTTACTCCCACAATACCCCTTATCCTAAATATTCCAAACTAACCAATCCTTCAGTTGTAATGAAAAGAAAACAGTGTGAGGGTGAATTGGCACAACTAACATTCAAACCGCCCTTGAAAATAGGCAATCCCACATGGCATGAATCCCAAATTCGCATAAAATAGCACATCTGGACAATTCCCATCATTTGACATATACCTACTCAATCGTTCCCCATTCGTTAACAATCTATTTTGCCAAAAAAGCCAAAGGAATACCTGAACCCTTTGAGGTGTCTTAATTTTCCATATCAATTTCCACATAAGAGAAGCTTCATAACTCACCATACAGAGATTCCTATATGTCTCAGAACTAAAAAAGTTCTCTTTTGATAGCCGTCTCCACACTAGCTGGTCCGAGCCTACATCAGGAGTGGGTGGTAACACTGTTGTTATTTGGTTAACTACGTTTTCAAGAATCAAACTTCTCAATCGGGACCAATCCCAATCTCTATTAGAATCAACAAAATCACAAACATAGAGCGTGTCATCTAGCTAACCAATCCCTCTAAAAAAAGCTCTGAGCTGACCAATCTGCCAAAGCCATACATCATTCCAAAAATTAGTGAGTTGACCATCACCAATGGACCAAAAAATGTTGTCAGTAACCTCGAACCAAATTGCATTCAATGATCGCCAAACGAAAAAATAATTGCTCCTCGCAATTGAAGTCTGAACCAGCCCTTGAGCACGGTAATTATTTCTTAACACTTGAACCCGCAGTGCATTTGTCTTTGTAAGTAATTGAAAACCCAATTTCAATAGAAATTTTTTGTTTTGATCCACCAAATTTCGCAATCCAAGCCCCCAAAATCGAGAGGTTTACAACAATCTTGCCAAGAAACAAGCGTCAGTCTCCTAGCTTCGGAGCTAGTACCCCAAACAAAGTTACGTGCTAATCTCTTAATCTCCTTACAAATCGAAACTAGTATACGTACCATACTCATGAAGTAGTTGGGAATTGCTAGTAGAACAGATTTGGCTAACGTTATTCTCCCCGCCAATGACACTTTTTTTGCTTCCCAACTATTGAGTTTGTTCCTTACCTTATCAACCACAAACTCGAATGTATTTGTTATAGTTCTTTTATAAAGCAGTGGCATTCCAAGATAACTTCCCAGATCATCAATTCATACAAACCCCATCTCATTGCAAATTGTTGCTGCTAAAGTATCTGGAGTGTTATAAGAAAAAAAAAACCACTTGTGATTTGCTTCTATTTACCTTTTGACCCGAAAAATAACAAAAATCATTCAAGATTCCATTTATGAAAGTTGTCTGTCTCCTATCCGCCTCACAAAACAACATGAAATCATCGACAAAAAATAGATATAAATATTTCTTTTTTTTTTTTGAAAGAATAAAATAGATATAAATTTATACACTTCTAAATAAATCAATTGTAAATCCTTATAAAAAAAAACCTACATTTAAACATCATCTAATTCTCTAATAATATATAAAAGTTGTAAATTATCAATACATAAAATGTAAACCCAAACTATCTATAATTCTAAACTAGTGGCAAAGGTTAAAATATTAATTGAATTTTTTTATCTATAAATAAGAATATAATGCACTTTAACACACTCAAATTTATATTCTCTTGTACTGGTAACAATGTCCATAGTAATTGAACTAAGATTCAATCGATATTATATTGATTAATTTTAATTATTCATCGTAATTGCAAATTGTAATTTTACCTTGAAAAAAAAAACACCCAACTTCAGATAATGGTAGGTGGAGGTTGTTCCTTAAAGATAGGAAAATTTTGTGGGCTTGACGCAAGTGCTATTTTTCTTTAACCATTTATAGAAAATAAAATTTACATACAGTTATACACAAATTGCATGAAAAATAAGTAAAAATCCTAGTTTTGCATACCAAAAAAAGATGCCATTCACCCGTTGTCATTTTTCTATTTGCATTCAATGCTTCTTCCATCAACACCGGTGATTGATTCTATACACTCGTTGGTGTCTCCTCTTTCCGACTCTTTCTTCCCTTTTGGGTGTTTTGGTTAAACTTTTGTTTGTCTTGTCTCAGTTTGCAGTGAAGAAGAAAAGAGAAGAGGATAATGAAGGTTGTTGCTGCATATTTGTTAGCTGTACTGGGAAGGAAAACCAACCCATCAGCTGCTGATATTTAAAAAATCCTTGCTTCCGGTTCCTTTAACCCAAACCTTTGCCTTTTTTCTTGCTTTTATTTCCTTTTATCTGTTTCAGTATCTGCACTTGGTAATGCATTAGTTTGTAAGTTGAAAATCTTGTTCATATATATATATATATATATATGTATGAACAGTTGGAGCTGAAGCTGATGATGACAAGATTCAACTTCTATTGTCTGTGATGAAGGAAAAAGATGTGACGGAACTTATTGCATCTGGGAGGGAAAAGCTTGCCTCAGTTCCCTGTGGTGGTGGTGGCGTAGTAGCGGCTGCACCTGGGGCTACTGCTGCTTCCGCCACTCCAGCTGCAGCTGAGGCTAAGAAAGAAGAGAAAGTGGAGGAGAAAGCGGAATCATCGGACGATGTAAAAACTACAACCCATATTGTTTTCCCTTATTTGTTGCAATATATTTGCATGTAACTTATCTCAATTTTGTTGCAGGATATGGGCTTCAGTCCCTTCGATTGAAATTGGTTTTTGCATAAATTTTCTCGGCTGCCTTAGATTCTAAAATTTTTTTAATCTATTGTCCGGGACTCATAGAAACCTGATGCTGCAATCGAATTTTTAGAGTTGATTCATGCCGATTAATGCTGAAGAATTGAACAAATGACAATTCAATATTTCTGCCAATATTCCGTGGAATAATTGGTAGATATGATCATCTAACACAAATACATGGATATATCACTAAGTAACATGTAAAAAATTAAATTAATTAATCGCAATTTCGACATATAAAAACACATTAAAATATACATATAAAAACGAGTGTAGACATATAAATTTAAAATACCTTGAAAAATACAAACACAAATATATACAAAATAAAATGCACAAACACGATAAAAGCGACATAAAAAAAATTTTATAATATTTTTAACACAAATATAAACATTTTTGTTTCTTTATTTTTGTAAAAGTTGATTCTCTAAATATCTAATTTTATCTCACCCTTAGAATCTTTAACGACCTAATTCTTTTATAAAGTTTAATAGCCTAGTTGGTTAGGCTAAAAATCAGTCTTCTTCAATGTTCAAAAAAAGATTTTCCGTATGGGTTCGAATAACTGGCACTCAAAGGCCCATAACCATATTGGACTTGGACGTTAAATAGGAAAAAACCCTGTTGTTTTCATTTTGAGAAAATTATTTTAATCTTTGGTTAACATTAGGCCTGTACTTCTTTTAATTCACCCTCAATTTTTTTTTTTATCAAATTGGAAAACAATTCCATTACACTTTAATGATATAGTTAGAAATTATACTTAGATATTGATGTGATAGTTTGAACCACAGTTTATATACTATGTGAGTAAATAATTTAAAAAATTAAAAAAAGTAGGTAAAAATTTTAAAATATTATAAAAATTCAAAAAAAAAAAATTTAGCTGTTTTCAGTTATCTTCAATATCACTTCTTTTGCTTTATAATTGTTTCTCATAAAAATCCTCTATATCAAGTAACTATTGCAGAGTCCGCGAATTTTAAGCACACCTTCCTTCAAACATATACAATGTCATTGAGAATTTTTTTTATATTTTTTTCACTTATCCTCAAAAAATTACAAATTATCATTGAATGATTCAAAAAATTTCAAATAAGTCTTTTGGATATTGTAACACCCCAATGCCATCAATAATAATGTTCAAATAATAATAGAATTTATGAGAAAGTAAGAGTTATTGATAAATTAATAATAGTATAGCTAAAGTAGATATTGAGAAAAGAATGTATGAGTAGTGAAATTTTAGTAAGGATTAAATTAAGACTTTGTGAAAGTTTGAGGACTAAAAATGTAAAATTCCCATATGAAGAAAAGAAGGTGTGATTGAATAGCTATCTTTTTATGGATGTCACAAACAAATATATTGACTAAATTGAATAAAGTGAAAAGTTTAGAGATTAAATTATAATTTTATCAGAGACCTAATTTTCAATTTTATTATCGAGGGACATAATGCTAAGTTTTTACACCTAGGTATGCTAGGTGTCCATGGTGAAAAATGAGCAGTGATTAGAATGGAATTTGTTGAATTTTGATTTGTTGATAAAATAAATGAATGAGACAGAAAGAAAAAGAAAATTGTAGATTATTGTGCAAGGGGGAAGGTTGAGCGACAGCAAGTGAATGAACAAAATATTTGTTTTGCTTATTTTATAAAACATGTTGAAATGAACAAATTACCCTTATATTTAAAATTTAAATTAGTTAAAAGTGCATTTTGGTTTTTTGCCATCGAAGATTGTTTTGAATATTTAATTAAAATAAAATAGATACTTTGATGGGAGAAATACGAGTCATTAGATTAAATTTTTTTTTTTTTTTTTGAAATAGATTCTGATTGGGCTTTATTATAAAAGCAAATTTACAAAAAGAAAAAGGACCATTTTAAGAAAGGCCCAAAACCCTAAGCAACGTCAAAACAATAAACAGACTAGAACAAAAAGAGAAGCCCCTAAAAGAATAAAATTAAAACAGACAAAAAAACACCCCACAACCCAGAAAATTCAAAAAATAACTAATAAAAATGGATTTCTCCAGAGCCATATTAATGGCTTTACCTAACTTCTGCCCAATCTGAAAAAAAAAAAAAAAAAAAAGGAAACACCGAATGGTCCCATCAGCCTTATCTTCCCAATGCCCTTTCGGTTCCCCAGGTAGGCCATTTCTCAACCACATAATCACTGTCTTTCAGCCTTTCCATATCATTTCCCCTCCAACACTATCAGAAAATCAAACAAAATCAATCCGTATCCCCTAACCCAGACTACCCTTATAATACTTATCTCCACTCATCCCTCATTTCAAACTGTTTAGCCCTTCAAGAAACCCACCCACTACCTCTCCATTTCAACCTTCTACACTCCACAGCGCTCTTCACTTTGTTCTTCCGTTAACCTCGACCTTCTCATCCTCCAGTCTCCCCATTTCCGCTTTCAAGATTTTCTTCCCTCATCTCCAACTTCTTCAAACTCTCGGCATACTCCGGAACCGTTCCAATCAGGTACACTTCTCTCCTTCTCTTCAACGTTTCTGTCGCCATTAGATGGGCTAATCTGTTCACTGTTCTTGGTACATGTTTGAAACTACACTTTACGATCTGTATGGATCAGAATCGTTGTATATCTCGAATATAAGCTCCTATCAGTGATTTATCTTGTACCTTTGAACTGCTTTTCTTGATCACTGTTAATGCATCTTCTTCAATGATAAGATACTCCCATTGCATGTCGACCCCGATTCTGGTGGCTAAACTGCAAGCAAGAGCTTCAGCCGCAAACGCCGAAGCTACTCGGTTCTGAATCACTGTACACGAAAGCAAAACAGATCCACTCCTATCCCTGGCCACAATACCAGCTGCCGCTTGACCCCTGGCTTCATCAAAAGCCGCATCAAAATTTATTTTAATCCACTGCCCAGGTGGGGGTTCCCATCGTCTAACTTCTAACCGCACTTTTGCTGTTATTTCCTGTGCACCATTTAATTCTCCAATATAACTTTTAACAGAATCTGCTATTTTGTCTCCAGATCTACAAATGTTTTCATGAATACATTTGTTCCTGTCACCCCAGATGGCCTAGAGGGCACAACAAAAAGCCTTGCATTGCGAGACGGTGGCTTGCGCAAAGACCCAGATAAGCCATTCTATGAAGTCCTTTTCTGATTCTTCTAGATAACTCGAGAGAGCTAACTTGTCCCCATCTTTGTGATCGAAGCACAGGCAAACCGGAAAATGTGGTCCATGGATTCACTTCAAGTCCACAGCGGGGACATAATAGAATATTAGACAGTTTTCTAAAGTTCATGTTCACTCTCGTAGGTAGATAATTCCACGAAATTTTCCATTCTGTAATTTTAACTTTAGAAGGTATCTCTGGGGACCAGAGTCTTCTGTAGAACTCCCTGTAAACATTATGTAAGGCATAAGCCATAGGATCCGTTTCATTGCTCTGTAATAGTTTATAGGCGCTCCGGACAGTAAACTCTCCCGTGGACTCTCCCTGCCAGGCCAACAGATCATCATGCGCTTCTCTTGCTAACGGTATACATACTATCTTTGTTGCTATATCCGCCGGAAAGGTAGACTCTATCATCTCTGTTTTCCATTCTCTACTGTTTGCCTCAATTAATTCAGAAACTCTAAAGTCACTAAAATTATTAACGTGATGCGATAACCAAAAAATTTGCAAATCTGGTATCCACACATCATTCAAAACGGAGATATCCTTTCCACTGCCCATCTTCCAACATAGACCATCCATCAGTATACCCTTAGCCGCCCATATACTTTTCCATGTAAACGAGCAATTAGTTTTCTACCTTGAATTAAGAAAATTCTCTTTTGGAAAGTATTTTGCTTTAAAAACTTTTGCCACCAACGAATCAGGATTATTCATAAGTCTCCAGCCTTGTTTTGCCAATAAGGCCAGGTTGAATTTGGCCATATCACGAAAACCCATTCCTCCTTGTTCTTTAGATTGACATAAATCTTTCCACTGGCACCAATGTATTCCCTTCTTCCCATGAGCTTTTTGCCACCAAAACCTACTCATAAGCTGCTCAATTTCTCTACAAAAAGAGTTAGGTAGAAGAAAACATGTCATAGCATAGGTCGGGATCGCCTGAAGAACTGACTTTATGAATACCTCCTTCCCTCCTTGAGATAGGAATCTATTACTCCACCCTTTAATTCTAAAGAGAATCTTTTCTTTAAGAGCTTGAAAAGAATCCTTTTTCCTTCGACCTACTACACTAGGAAGACCGAGATACTGCTCCATATTTGTTGAGTTTCGCATTCCCAAAACTGCCGCTACTGCCACCCTGTTTTCTTCTGTCGTATTTGAGCTGTAAAAGATTATGGACTTATCAAAATTAACACACTGACCAGAACATCTCTCATATTCCTTCAAAATTCCTTTTAGCAGATTAGCTCCCTCCGATGTTGCTTCCCCAAAAAGTATGCAATCATCTGCAAAAAGAAGATGTGTGAGCTCTGGTCCTCCTCGACGTGTCTTAGCTCCTTTCAGTAAGCCTTCTTTCAAAACCATCCTCATTAAAGCCGATAACCCCTCACTACATAATAAAAATAGAAACGGACTAAGTGGGTCCCCCTGTCTCAAACCTCTTGTAGCATTGAAAGTTCGCCCCCTTTTGCCATTAATGTTCACTGCAAAAGATGTTGTAGTAATACATTTTAAGATTAAGTCAACCCACTTCTTTCCAAAACCCATCTTCAGCATAACTTCCTTTAGAAAATCCCATTCTACCGTGTCGTAGGCTTTACTCATATCTACCTTGACTGCCATAAATCCCTTCGTTCCTGTCCGCTTTCTCCTAAACGTGTGTAACATTTCATACGCTAAAAGCACATTATCAGAAATTAATCGTCCTGGAACAAATGCACTTTGTGCCTCATCAATACACTTTCCTATTACCCGTTGTAACCTATTAGCAACTATTTTTGCCACAATCTTGTACAGAATCGTACACAAACTGATCGGTCTAAAATTTGCTAGGTTGATAGGATTTTTTAACTTTGGAATGAGCAAAATATCTGTCGAATTAAGTTTCCCAAAGCTCTGATCATCATTCAAAATACCCAAGCAAAAATTAACAACATCTCCACCTACTATATACCAATAACGCTGGAAAAATAAAGCCGGGAATCCGTCAGGTCCTGGGGCTTTTGTGGGCCCTATCTCTTTTAAGGCTGCAAACACCTCTTCTTCTGTAAAAGTGGCTACTAAGGAATCATTTATATCGGATGAGATACACTCCTTAATACCAGATAAAATATGGGATAGATCCCCAACTCCTCTAGACATGAAAATCTCTTGAAAAAATGAAGTGGTTGCTTCACTAATCTCACTTTCCTCAGAAGTCATTAGTCCACCCCCTATCTCCAGCCTAGATATCATGTTCATTTTCTTACGAGACAAAGCATAATTGTGAAAGAAAGCTGAATTCTTATCTCCTACTTTTAACCAATTGGCTCTTGCCCTTTGTTCCCAATAAATTTCATCTCTGTCTATTTCCATGTTCAATTGAACTCTCGTATCAATGATCTTTGCTAGTGTATCATCAGTCCTCTCTTTTTCCAACAACACTTCCAATTCCTCTATCAACTTCCTCTTCAAACCTTCTTTCCCTTTCTTAATTGAACTCGCCCACTTCTTAAGATCTGCTTGTAACTTCCCCAACTTCTCAACTATTGTACCTGAATGCGAATTCCACGATTTCTTTATTGTTTCCTCCACAGACTCCTCTATAGTCCACCAAGCTTCAAATTTAAAATATGGATTTCTAGCAAATATCCTCTCACTGGTTGTGTTCAAAAGAATCAGACAATGATCTGACATTGAATGAGCCAGATGATAAATGTTGGCTGTAGAAAAAAGGTGTCTCCACTTCTCAGTTGCAACGGCTCTGTCCAGTCTTTCCCTTATATTATTTTCTGCAAAATTTCCTCTCTCCCATGTAAACCAAGTCCCTGAGAAACCAATATCTTCAAGTTGACATTCCTCCAAAGTCTCCCGAAATGCCTCCATCTTCCACTCCTCTCTTCTAGAACCACCTATTTTTTCGAAAGAGTACATTTTCTCGTTGAAGTCTCCACTCACCAACCAAGGTTAAGATTTATCTTCAGCCAAAATTCGTAACAAATTCCACGATTCAGTTTTATTTTGGGCATACGGGGACCCATAAAACCCTGTAAATCTCCATTTTGCATCAGTGTTTTCCTCCTTCACCATAACATCAATGTGACTCTTGGAGAAACTCCTCAGTGTTACTTCAACTTCCTCCTTCCAAGCTAGACATAACCCTCCATGTGTCCCCTCTGCTGCAATATCAATTCCGTTTAAGAAACCACAACTCCTCCTAACTTTTTCCATACGATTTCCATCAAGTTTTGTCTCCATTAAGAAGACCAAATGGGGTTTTTGCTGCTTTATGAAACTTCGCAGCCTTCTAGACGCCCGCATACTCTCCAATCCGCGGACGTTCCAACTTATACTTTTCATTGCGTCCGGTCGGCTTGCCTTTTGGCAGCTGCCGATCTCATCAAATGTGGAATATCATTATTATCCATATTGCCCAACTCTTCTACTAAAACTGAATCTCCACCATTCAGCTCTTTTTCCATTTTCAGCCTCTTAAATCCATCTTTTTGGTCTTCTGCGCTACCTTCCTCCAACTCAACTTGCAATACCTTCCTTTTCCTTGAGCTACAGTCTTCTTTTCCATTTACCCTCCTATAGATTGACTCAACTCTCCTCCATCGTGACTTCTTTCCTGAAACTGATTGCTCTATTGCGTCACAAGTGTTATCTTTTGACTTGCTCTCCTCCATGAAACTAGTATCTTCCTCCTCTTCCTGAAACTGCTCCTCACAATTATTCACCCCTATTAAATCTTCCTGCTTCCCATACATATTTTCCTTGCCAGCACAGATTATTCTATTTTGTGGTAATATATCTCCTATATACGAACACTGCACCATACTGGTTTTTTTTTATTACATTAAATTTCAGACTCTCCTTCCCACTTAAACTTGACTCTGCTTTCAATGCCAACGAAAAAGGTGGATTAATTTTGAATTTTTCTTTTTCTACAGAGCTAAACTCTTAACAAACTGTAAGGCCATGCCCCAATCTTCCACAGCCAAAACAAAACACTGGCAATTTCTCATACTTGAAAGAGACCCACGACTTATTCACATTATCACTAGAGACAAAAATTCCACGCCTAAGAGGTTTCTGTACATCAAGATTAACTTTAAGCCGGCACAAATCACCATTAATCTCAGATCTAATTACCCTTCCAAAAGTAACACCTATTGCATGGAGTAAATCTTTTTTATCAAAATCTGGGGAACAAGTACCAACCTTTAGCCAGAAGGGTGAAGAAATAAGCCTAATTTTGCCTCTTTCTGTAGGCTGGAAAATCTTATCAAATAAGATTAAACTTTTACGAAACAACCATGGCCTTCCCTCTAAAATTAACTCCAGATCATCTTCTAAATCAAAAGTAATTAAGAATAAATTTTGACCTACCATTTGAATCACGAACTTCTTTTTTGTCTTCCAAATACTCCTCATCTGCGCCTGAAAACTCTCAGGATTGTAAAATTTCCTTGCCCAAATTGAACATATCAGAGAAGGCTTCTCACTTGGAGTCACCAACGACCCCTTGAAGTTCAGCTGAACTATCTCCTCAGCAAGAAGGGAAATCTCATCCGCAACCCCATCATCACCACCATTCTCCGCCATCCTAAGCCACAACCACTTGCTGTTTTCTCTAGGAGTCTATGGAGAGCACTCTTGGCAACTAGGGTTTTTCTTAAAAAAAAGTAATAAATGATTTATAAAGTTTTTTCATTAGATTAAAGTTTAAATATTAAATTATAACCATTAGGTTAATTAATTAAATGAAAAATGAAAAATAAATAATTAAATAGATAAAAGAATTTAAAAGAATATCTAGAGGATAAAAGAAAAATCATTCTCTTCTTTATATAGACCCCTACATGGGTATATACAAAGGAGAGAAAAGTTTCATTTTATTTAATTTGGTCATTTATTATTTAAAAATATTTTTTAGACTAATAATCTTTTGAAATTTCTATGAAAATAAAGTAAGATTTTAAATCCAAAAATAATTCAAGAGCTATTTATCATTGGAAATCAATTATGAAAGCCTGAAGACGAATGTTGGAAGTGAAAAAAAGCATGAGTATATGAAGAAATTAAGGTGAGTTGTTTAAATTATTATCATGTAACAACTCAAGTGTATAGTTTGACGTGTATTTAAACATTAAATATGTGGATTTAATTTGTATGTTATTATTGATGAAAATATTGTGTTTAGAGTGTGGAAAAATGATAGATGGTTTTATTATTGATTTGATGTTAGTACTTCAAAATAAGTATGATTTGTAAATTTATTTGAGTCTATAAGAAATTATAGTTGTATATTTATATTGGTGAATGATTATATTATTTATGTGTTAAAATGATAGATAAATTATTATTGTATGAAAAAATATATGATGATTATTTGAAATAAAGAAAATTAAATTTTAAAGAAAGCGAGAAATAATGAGTGATCAATTTAAATTGAAAATTTAGTAAATCAAGTAAAGGGTAATCTAATGTTTGATTAATTATATTAAATAGATTAGAAATTATTGATATGTGTATAGAATTAAAAATTTAACGAATAAAATGTTCAATTTTGACAAAAACTGAAATAGAAACAAAATTGTAAAGATTTCAAAATTTGAGTTTGAGGATTGAATCATAAAATAAGAAAATTTGATTTTTTTGGGTCTAAATTGTAAAATTGTGTAAATTTAGAATTTTAGAGACTAAATTGTAAAAATTACAAAATTTGAATTTCAAGGACTATGTTTTTAAAAAATGTAAAATCTTAAGTATAGGATTTTTTTTGTAAATTTTTAAACATTTAAGTATAAATATGGGCATAATAATTATATACTTGATTCCATGAAATATTTAATAAATAATAATGCATGAAATTAATAGAAATTTGAAATTGATAAATTAAAATGGTTATGATTTATATATGATTTGAAATATATGTTTGAGTTGTGTATATGAATTTGTGATGACTTAGGAACAATAATTCAAATTAAATCTTAATATTATGAAATAAGCTTGAATTGTGGATATATGTATATATTTTGATATAAAAGACAAACTTGAATTTCAAAGGTTGAAATTGAGTTCAATAACAGAAAATTAAGTGTATGAATGTTATGAAAAATTTTGAAACTTTTTAATGTGACATTTTTTATCCAGATCTATTATCGGATCGGATAAAGGGTGTTACAGATATTAAGGTTTTTATTTTTAAAAAAAAGTTCGACTAGAGAGTTTTAAGTGACAATTCGACAATTACTATATTGGATTGGTACCCATTGACAAGTAGAAGAACTTACCTTAGATCAAAATCAATCTGACGTCAATGATCGGAGAAGAAAGCTGTTTGGATTTTGGTTCACGGATTTGTAACAGTGAAAATTGTTTCCTAAAAAATACTGAACTATAAAAAAGAAGGGGAATGAGAGCTTTTGACTGGTGCATGCAGTGTGAAAGATGTACAAGCCCAATTTGCCCGGGCCCAGTCAAAACCCAAACCAAAATATAAAAACAAATAAAACAAGCCCAAAACAGATTAACCCAACAACAAAATTTAAGAATTCAAAAACCCTAGTGCCCTAAGCGCGCTGCTGACCACGTGCCTCTGTCAACGCGCACAACGCCCAAGGTTCGACCTCTCCAGCACCGAAATGACAAAAAGCTGAGATTTTCGCTGTTGTTGACCTAACACCTGCAAAAAAAGAAAGGGAAACAGAGCACGAAACATGGCAGAAACAGTAGAAAGCAAAATCTTTTGTAAATCAGCTATAAAACCGCAAGGAAATCAGATTGTAAAGGGGGATTCAAAATTCAAAAAAGAAAAATACACATATCAGAAAAAAATCATATTTAAAGGTCTCTATTCTTTGTTTTTCTATAAATGCGCATGCATACGTTTATGTTTTCTTCAGATTATACTTTCTCTTCTAAAAAAGGGGTACCCATACACGCAAATACAGTAATATATATATAAAAAACCTTACCTTTTCGATTTTCCGCCACCGTATACAATGGTACCGATGACGGAGAAACGACGATGCGTCAGAAGCCCATCGGATCCCTAGTGACCTCGGTGGCTGACTTCTGGGTAAAACCCAAAGAGGAAAATAAAAAGGGAGCAGGTTTTTGTAGAAAACGGAGCAAAAAATGAAATTTTCTCTAAAAATTTTTCTTTTATAAAAACACGAAATGACGTCGTTTCGTTCTGGTTGTTTAATGGAAAAAACGGCGCCGTTAGGAGCTTCAGATCCGCGCGTTGACCCGACTCGACAGGGAAGATCCGCGTGTTTCTGGCTTTAGGGGTTATTTACCCTTTCTTTCACTTCTCCGCTTTTTTTAATCGTTTCTATTTTAGTCCCTTTTTTCTGTTTTTAATTTGGCCACGCATATTTTTCTTTTGTCTCAATTTAGTCCTTAGGTTCGTTTAGAAGCTGTAACACCCCAAACCCGGCCCAAACATTACGACCGAATTTGGTTTGCTACCGAGAAAACATTTTGAAATCTTTAAAAAAAAAACGATTTACGTTTTGTTGAAAATCTTGCATCTTCAAGTCTCTTGTTAAAAACCATATTTTGTGTTGTTTAAAAAGAATATTTATTAAGTCAGGTTGTTGATAGATCGCAAATGTGCCCGATGGCACGATAAAACATTTTGCGATTGGATTTTAGAAAAACATGTGTACTTAACTTCATGTTAAGAAATAGTTTAAACAAATTAATCCAAAACATAAAATAATAAAAATATCTAGGAGGCCTTATTACAACTTAAATAAAATGAAACCAACATTTAAAACAAAATAAACAAAATCCAAGTTCATCTAAACAGAATTTTCCACCGCATGGCCACCTCGAGTCCATCGGCTCCACATCCGCGATCTACATGTCACTGAAAAATGTAAAGGAGAAGGTGAGTCACCAAGACTCAAGATGTAACCCTTCCCCCGGTTTAATGCCATATCATACATGATTTATAACAAATTAACATGCATTAGATCATGCACCCAACCTAGCCATCCATCCGCCTTTCTCTACCCCGTGTGGTACCAAACCACTGGTGGTGCCAAACCACTGGTGACTTAAAGTCACAATTGTGATACCAAATCACTGGAGGTGCCAAACCTCTGGTATCCGAAGACACAAATCGAATGATGGGGCCAACCCATCGTGTGATACCAAATCATCTGGCGTCAATCCCTTTAATATAAATCGTGGGGCCAACCCACCGTGGTGCTAAGCCACGGGACGGGACGCTATGAGGTGCCAAACCTCCTGGTGACCGTAGTCACAATGTGGTACCAAACCACTGGTGTCCGTCGACACGAATATCATTTCCCCCTCCTCTCAACAACCCACATCAATTAATAACATACATATACATAAGTCATGCTTATCAGGAACATATCATAAGTCACATATATCAAATATATCATGCTTCCCAAAAGCATCGTAACACAAGGACTTACCTGAATCCTTGCTCATACCATGTCGGTATCAAATCTAAATCTACACAACCAGATTTAGCATATGCAAACACTTAGCATTTTAATCAATTATAAAGTGTGTATGTACACACCTGATGTCAGTCGACAGCCCTAAATCCCAAAGAATCAAATCGGCACCCTCAGTATCCTTGCTCCCAAATGCCTTGTGATTATCAATCACCACACACTATGTGCGAATCAGCTTCACTTCCCAATGTCGACTATTAACAAATGAAGGCTTGATTGAAAAAAATCCCTGAGCACCTTCACCAATCAATTGCCACAAGAAATCCCGAAAACACCTCTGTCTTCCTGATATTCGGCCACAAGGAATCTTAATAGGAGGGAAGAGATTTTGGCAACAAGGGTGGAGGTTATTCGGCTATTAGAGATAGGAAAAATATAGGGATTTCGGTTTAAGAAGAAAAGAAATAGATGAGATATGGAAGTGTTGAGAATTCGGCCAAAGACTAAGAAAAAGGAGAATGGTTTTCGGTTTAAGAGAATGAGAAAAGAAAGGAAAAGAAAAAAAAATAGAAGATGAGGAAGATGAAATTCGGCTAAGAACAACAAGGAAAGAGAAAAGAATGAATGAGGTATAAGTGCATTTAAAAGAATTCGGCACACCCCCAACACCTTGCCGTCCACTCTTCCTAAGGAGAGTTCAAAATTTAATCAATCACCTAAAATTCCTCTTGGCCACTAGCTTGAATTAATTCAAAAAGAATTTGAATACTCAAATAATAATCAAATAATAATCCAATAATAATCTAATAATAATGCTAATATTATCCCTTTTTATCTTATCAAATAAATAATAAAATAAAGGAAACCATGTGCTCATCCATTTTCCCTCTAGCCGAATGTAGGGAAAAAAAAACAAAGAACCATGTGCAGGCCAATGCACCTTGTCACGCCAGCAGCAAAAACGAAAAATAAAAACCCAAATGCTGCTTCTTGGACTCGAACCAGCGACCCCAAGCAGCAGCAGCAGCAGCCACCTTTAAGCGCCCCAAACCAACTCTTCCCTTTGGACTTTCATGTTAAATATCCCCACCATTTATTTATAAGGCCATCCTAGGCCGATCCCTCTTTAATGCAAAAGAAAATAAAACTCCCAGAACGCATACTGGGTAGCTCGAACCCAAGCTCCCTGCTCAACGCCACCTCCAGACTCCTAGTGGCGCTCCAAGCCTCTCCACCACCCTGACTTTCATGCCATAAACCTTCACCAATTACTTTTAAAGCCTTCCTAAGCCCATCACCGCCTATGCAAAAAAAAAAAAAAAAACATAAAATGCTCCCCCATCCATTCGAACCTGCGCCCTTCCTCCCCTCCAACTCCTAAGTGGCACATGGGAGCCACTATACCACCTGGACTTTCATGTCCCTTACCCCTGCCATTTATTTTTAAGGCATACCTAGCCCAGTTCCCTAGTTGACGCAAAAATAAAATCAAAGTGCTGCCTTTGCAGCTCGAACCCAATCCTCCTTTGCCTCACCCTTAGGCGCACCAAGCCAATTGTCCCAAGCCCATTGTTTATCATATTTCGCCCAAAATTTTATTAAAGCCCTATCTCACCTAGCTCCCTCCTTTTAGGTACTAAAAAAAATAATTTTAACACTAGGTCAGGCCTAACTCGGGTTTAATTCTAGACCCTAGAACACGCCAAATAAATCGTAATATTTATTCTTCCAGCACGCACATGGGAAATTAACTAAGTTACAAACAACCCCTAATTTAGGGTGTTACAGAAGCAGTCGTGAAACGGTGCGCTTAGGGATTTAGAAACAATTTCCTCTTTAATCCCTATTCATTTGTGCGCATTCCATTTAAGCCCATAATCCCTTTCTTTTATTTTTATTTATTACAATTTATGCCCTTAATTTTATATCTAGCTTCAATTTAATCCTGATTTAATTAATTGCATTCTTTCATTTGTTATTACTTTTTTATTTATTTAAACTAGGTTATTTACTTGCTCTTTGTTTAGTTTTAACATTATTTTTATTTGATTTATTAATTTATCGTTTTTACTTTTAAAAACATTTAAATTTAATATTATCCATTTTACTTGTCCATTATTCATTTTACTTTTGAAATATTTTAATTCAATATTATATGTATATCTACTTACATACCTATTACTCTGCCTTTTTTATTTCATCAAATATTATTTACATCTAGTTCACCTATTTGTTTATATACCTAATGGTTTATTTGTATATTACTTTTAGGGTTTAAATATTATTTATTTTAAGTGTTTACTTATAATAAGCTCTTTATATTAATTTATCTTAAATTGTCTTGGACATTATTTTATTTCAAATTATTTAGCATATTATTATTTTAAATCATTTTATACCTTATATTATTATTATTTCAAATTGTTTTATATACATATATTATTTATTTCGAATGGTCTTCCATGTATTTTATTTTGAATTTGTTTTCATTTATTATTTATTTGAAATTGTTTCACTATTTTCAATTATTTTATATACCTTATTTTAAACTCCATTTTGTTCATTTTAAAATATTTCATTATTATTTATTAAGATTTTTTATATTATTCACCCTTTTGTGTAAATACATTATTTGTCTTAAATTTATATAAATGTATATACATATATATCTTCTCGTATAAAAATTTGTTTCGTACATTATTGACTTCAAAATTCTTTTTCACATTTTTAGTTCATTTACTATCATTGTAAATTGTTTTACATTTTGTTAATTTTAATTTCTCCTTACATGATTTCTTTTTAAACTGTTAGGTATATTATTCAATTCTTTTATCTTTAATTAATGTTTAAAGGTGCTTTGATTATCGTCGTCATATGTATCATATCTCTCTTGTTTGCATTTTGAAACATTGTCGTTCACTTGTATAATATTGCGTTCTTGTATTATTGTTCTATGCTCTTAGTGTATTTGTATTTCATATTATCGCCTCGTGAATTAAACCCCAACACATTTATCCAACTTAGATCGTTTCATTCTATTTCAAACAAGATTGAGGTATGCCTTTGAGTGTTACACTCGTGATTATCCAAAAACAAAAGCTTTCAAAATAAGACAATATTCTATGTTTGGAAATTCGAGAAATCGTGCCCTAACGTGCTGGGTTTTGGTTTTTCGCTTGGCCAAATAATCGAATATCCTTTTGATATCTTCAATGCATGAGTCTCGGGAATCATGAGATGATCTTGGATTCAAGGATTTAAATTGTCGTGTCCTAACGTGCTGGATGTAATATTTTATTCCTTCGGAGCGAGAGAATCTTAATATCCAATTCAAGAAAATTCAAATATTTTTAAAAGAGATCGTATTTTTAAAATCTTTTTTTTAAATTTTCAACTTTCGACATTGAGACATTAATTAGTCAATTTGGTACCAATTTTGGGCGTGACGAGGGTGCTAATCCTTCCTCGCACGTAACCGAATCCCGAACCTGTTTTCTCGAATTTTGTAGACCAAAAACACTATTTTAGTAAACCAAAACGTTTTATTAAAACAAAGGTAATTCAATCACACCTAACAAAGATCGATGGCGACTCCCGTTTTATTTTCATTTTCAAAATCTTAGTCTATTCTCGTTTTCAAAAAAATGGTTACGACAGCTTGGTGACTCCATTGGGGAACTATAAGAGAGTTAAACCGTAAAATTGATTATTTTCTTTCTTATTGTCAAAAATTAAAAATCTGATTTGAAAAGTTACGATCCTTTCATTTGCATTTATTTGTGTCATATGGTTACTATTGGTTTGAGTCTCGCAGAATATTTTTGCATTATGTTTAGGGGTGAGCAAAACTCGATTCGATTCGAAAAATTCGAAAAAAAATTCGAATTTCGAATTATTCGAATCGAGCTAATCGAGTTAATCGAGTTAATCGAATCAACTTGAATTTTGAGTTTCGAATTTCGAGTTCGAATCGAGTTAAATTTTTGAATTCGAATAATTCGAATAATTCGAATAAACTATATATTTTTTATTTTTTTAAAAACTTTAGGCTTTTAGCCTTTTACCCATTTCCCCCCAAGCCCGTCAAGATCAAATTTCGGCCCAATTTTTCTCAAATCCCAACTCCCAAGTTCCCAACCCAATTCTTCTTCCTTCCCCAAATCAAACCCCCAGCAGCCTCAAGAGTCAAGGATCCACCCCCTATTCTTATTTTCTGGGTTAGTAGCAGCAGCAGGTAAAAAAATCATTATTTTTCTCTAGATATATTTATTTTCTGCCATTGTTTTATGTTTCTATTTTGTTCGCTAAGAAAAAATCGGAGGAAAATAATTTTTTCTTAGGGATTTAATTTCTCATGTTTTCTTCTTCTTCTTCTCTGTTCTTCCATATTTTTTACATTGTTAGAACTAGATTCTTTGTTTTTTTTTTAGTTTCTTGATTTATTTTTTTAGTTTCGGATTTATTCTTGTTGGGATCTTTGTAGATTTATTTTTTTAGTTTCTTGATTTGATGCAAAATGCATGTGTTATTAATTTCAATGAACCTAAACAGTGAATATTGGGCTACTACTCTACTTATATAATATTTCTACTCCTAGTATTCCACAATCTAACCTTATTGCTTATATTTGGTTGAAGAAATTTGGGTGTAAAGATAAGATTTAGAAGAATAAGTCTCAAAGGTTTGATAAAAGACAGCAGCCTAGGGCAACTGCCAACTACATTAATTCTTGATGGAGTGTGTGTATGTGTCATTCTTATATTTTCCTTATTTTATTGATACAAATTTAAAACAAGACAGAAATAAAAATAAGGTATTAGTGAAATTTTTAGAAATAAACAACATTGAAGTCATTTTTTTAATACTTAATTCGAACAAATATATTCGATTCGATTCAATTCGAATTTCGTCTCACTCGATTCGATTTGAAAAAATTTCAAATTCAGTTAGGATGATAAAATACGATTCGAAAATTCGATTAACTCGAAATTTTTTTATTCGATTCGATTCGATTCGATCGAATGCTCACCCCTAATCATGTTGCATAAGGACCATTTGGTCTTACCCTTTTTAAGTGGGAGTGAGAAGCTACTCCTTCGTGAGGTTTTCACCTCCGTGCAGGATAGTGGACCGCTTTTGGAATACATCCGTACCTATGTCTTCGTGAGATTTTCATCTCCGTGCAACCATAGGGAAATGTATTCCCCTGAACTGAACTCGATCCATATGAGCCTATAATGGGTGAGGATCGAGGAATCTGCTGGTTCAGGTACCTCGACTTTAGAACCAAACCACATATAGAGAGACCTAGGAGCCTACCATAGATAGAGCCACGCCAAACCTTAGTGGTCACCCAGACAGGTGTTCTGTGTTATTTATTTCTCTTGTACTAACGTATTTTCTTTTGTTTTGATTGCACTGCATTGCATTATCATAGAAAGGAGGTGTTGATTAATATTCGATTGCTAAATAGAGGAGTTTGTCATAGAAAAATGAATTTCTTGATAAAGTGGATTATAATACGGTTGTCCGGACATGGTCTAAGTAAACACAACGGAAGAAGGTTGATAGTCCGTGGAGGAATGTAAAACCTTGCCTGAAGAATTCAAATTGATAAAGACTGTGCAAGAGCCATCATGTCTCGACTTTCTTAAAGGAACTAACGAGTATCGTGGGGATAAGTGAGCAAAGAGTCACAGTCTGGATCAAGCAACAAGGAGCTAGAAGAGACATCTATTGAGAAAGTCCATGGGACACGACCATAACGTCCAAATACGAAGAAAAAGATCGGTGTCTTCACCTGGACTATGAGGACGAAGCCGCATATGTAATCCGTTTTATGTAAAGGAATTTATTTTCTAGAAAAGTTCTTCTAATGGAATTGAATTCAGAATCAACGCCTCTTTCTTTTTTGCATTCATTCCATTCATTTGCATTGCATTTCACGTATCTGCATTACATCACATCATATGCATTAAAATTTGTAGAAAGACCCTAATTAGGTAAAATTATTTTGATGTCTGAAACCAAAGATCGTTACGGTACTCACGCAAGAACAAAAATCATGGACCAAAGGCTGGAAAGAGTAGAGAAAATACAAATACAAATGCAGGAACAATTGACCAAAATTCAACAAGAGATGCAGGAACAAATGCTAGAATTCCAAAGAAATATGATGGGTCAGTTAACTCAGTTACTAACTGGAGGACTTGAAAAAAAGAAGTGGCCCAGCGGTCAACAGTGTGGATGACGACGAAGACATCGTTTATTCCCCAATAAGTGTCCCGACTCAACTAGACACGCATTCGCATGGAGTACCCGTCATTATCAGACCCCAATGTCAGACTGATACTTCGGTCTTGTTAAACTTCTCGATGGGTTCAAGTTTTAACCCAAAAGATGATCGAGCCAAACCGGTTGTTCTGGCAGAAACAAAAGAAAGAGGAGAGTGGACTTTGAAAGCCCCAAGGAAGAAGGAAAAGAAAACGCATAGTACGAATAGGTATAACAAGGGCCGTTCAGAGTCGATCACAGTAAGCCAGCCCAGGACGGTAACTACCAGCTATCATGTCTCCCCAAGGCAAGAACCCAGTCCAAAACTGAACTCAGAAAAACCCCAGTTCGCGCCCATTCCAATCTCGTATAGGGAGTTGTACCAAATTTTGTTTAAAGCACATGTTGTATCCCCTTTTTTCGTGGAACCAATACACCCTTCATACCCTAAATGGTATGATGTAAACACCTAATGCGAATACCATGCAGGAATCACAGGACATTCGACCGAGAACTGCGCTACTTTCAAAAAGATAATCAAAAAATTCATTAGATTGGGTATCGTAAAATTCGATTATCCTTCTGGTGCAGAAAATTTGTTACCCAACCTTTCAGTTAAAGGGGTAAACATTGTGAGTTCCATGATAGATAGGGGCATGAGATCCGAGAATGCATCAAGCTCAAGGCCTTAGTGCAAGGCCTAATGGATAATAAATTGAAGAGATCAAAGACCTGGTGGGAATGTTTGAAGATCTAGACATTAACGACATATTCGAAGAGGGAACCGAGGAATAGACTTCTCCAAGCTTCTACCTTTACGTACTTGGGGTGTTTTGAACAATGGGATTGTGGAAGAGATCCTTGTATTTTTAGATCTAAATTAGAGCAATTTTTAAAACATGCTTATTGCTTTGAGCCTAGAAGCAACAAGAATTCCTTTGTGAAATAGGCTTGTGTCCAGAATTTTTATTTCAATAAAATGCATCTTTCTAAGTAAATATTTTCATTCTTCACATTTCATACTGTATATTTTTTTATTCTTTCATCTTTTATTCATGACCATACCATATAAATAATCATCCTTAGAATCATTTATTCTTTGGATTTTTTGCCTTCGTACTTAGGTACCCAGATATCAACAATATGAGCAACGTTGTTACTGACTCCCTTTTTGAATGAGATATGAGTCTAATGGATCTAAAGACTTTGAAGATAACAGAAACTGTAGCCTGTATTTTGATTTGTTAAAGATGGTAGAACAAGATGAAAGTAGACTCTACCTTGCAAAGGGTCAGTGGACGTTGCGAGCTTAAAAAAGGGGTAAAGACCGAAGCCTAACTCACTACAGAAAAAGGCGAGACATCATTGAGCTACTTTCAAGAATTCAAAGATGTTGTCGCACAATCATATCAAGGCATGCCAGGCTACTGAAATGTGGGTATGCTGTTAAGATTGGTGTTTAAAGAACCCATGTTAATGGTTCTACAATGGCCAGGCTAATCAAAAGGTTCGGGCTACTAGTTTACCAAGAAAAGGAAATTACATCAGTTACACCGTAAATGCAAAATTGAGGAATACAAGACTTGTGTGCCTCCTCCATTTTTCCTATATGTGGGGCATAGATGTTATGGGATCGATTTCGTCAAAAGCATTTAGTCGACACCAATTCATCTTCGTGGTTGTCAATTACTTCACGAAGAGGGTGAAGGTCGCTTCATATGCCAAAGTTACAAAGTCAGCAGTCATCAAATTCATATTCAAATCCAAATCCAAATCTAAATCCAAATTCAAACTCAAAACCAAGTTCAAACGCAAATCCAAATTCAAAAAATGGCAATAAAGAACACCAGAAAGGATAATTGCACAATGTCAAAGATTTACAGTCTGTTCAAAAATCAGACACTATATCAATGCAGCAAAGGCAGCCAAAAATCCATTCAAAATTTTTGAAAATGACTGAGATTTGTAAAGGTTGGCATAGAAAAGTTACCATTTACCCTATTTGCTTCTTGAACATTGGCTATGACCTTCACCGGGGCAACATCTCTCTCATTGGTTTATGAAAAGGAAGCAATTGTTGGAAGTTAAGATTCCTTTCTCCAAGCTTTGATCAAATTAAGAATTGGATGAAGCAGAATGTTTCTAGTAAGCTTGATTAAAAGTATTCATCATGGTCGAATGTACCAAAAAATGGATGATATGGGCTTATGATAAAAAAGGGTTCGCTCAAAGGAATTTCATGATGGGGACCTGGCATTAAGGATTCTTTTCATACAATAGGACTTCAGAGGAAAGTAAATGCCAAATTTGGGAAACTTTATGCGACGAAGAAGGATTTTTCTAGAAGATCATTAACTTTGACCAAGATGGATGGCAATGACATGTTCAGGCTAGTGAGTTCATATTTCATTTAAAGGAGATGCCAAGGTGAAAACTTGCAAAGGGCGCATTGAGTCCTTAAAAAAATCAAAGAAAAAAATCAAAAAAGGAAAAAAAAATTTCATCAAAAAAGAAGAAAGAAAAAGGAGAGGCCAAGGCGAAAACCTGTAAATGGCACTTTGAGACCAAAAGGGATTTGAGTTGAAAACCCGAAAAGGGCAGCTCAAATTTTGATCGAAAGTAGGGCATACAGTAGTCTTGCTATACTTGAATCAACAGTAAAGAAGTATGTTATGTCTTGGACATCGACAAAGTACTCCGGATCCCTTAAACGCATATTGAGCTTAAAATGATCCTCAAGAAGTTGGAACAGAGAAGCTCAGACGGCGATATCAGGGGCACCTAGTTTCCATTTTACCCATTTTTAAATTTGTTATTTTTTATTATATTATTCTTTTCAAAATATGTTCATAATAAATTTCTTTCTTGATTGCGATTGATATCTTTGCTTAACTAATTTCCTTCTTTTCCATTATTATGATCTGTTTCAGGCATTGAAATAACGATTAGTGGAATAATACTTTCATAAAAAGAGTTTCACAAATTACTTTGGAGGCTTCTAAATAATACAAGAAAGTGAAACATGACTATTGTTTAAACCTCACCAAGTTTAAGAGACGAAAATATTGGTAGAGGAAGAGTCTAAACTGAGATTATCTTTCAGGATTTTTGTCAAAAATAGTGATTGAACAAAATATTACGTCAGTGATATAATCTTGACGAAAAATGGGCAGTTTAACCCAAGTGTACAAGGGAATCATTCTCGGGAAAAGGAAAATGATACTCTGCATTCATGCAAATATTAAGCATATACATCTGGTCATTACGCCCAGCGAATGCTGAAACAGATTAAATTGATTGAAGATGATACAAAATCCTATACCTCAGGGTCGCAGCAGGATGGATGGAAGAAACCAAATGCTATTCTCCTGAAGTTGCAGTAGGAGGTACAAATCTTATATCCCCAAGGTACAGTGGAAGGGACACTGAAATTACAGTGGGGCAAGCTGGTTGAGCAAAATACGATTATTTCTTCAGGTTTTCAGTCAGAATACCACCCAAGCAAGAAGACAGGATATTACGTCAAGTGATACAATCGGGAAGAACAACGAGCAATGACAACCCTAGACATTTAAAAAGGGATCATTCTCATGACATTTTGCATTCATGCAAATGTCGTCCATAATATCATTTAGTTTGGAGCATTTGATTCATTACGATCATTGCATCCTAATCATTGCACAAAAAAAAAAAAAGAAAAAAAATCATTCTCATGACATTCTGTATTCATGCAAATGTCATCCATAATATCATTTAGTTAGGAGCATTTGATTCATTCTAATCATTGCATCCTAATCAATATATTTAAAAAAAAAAGGTCATCATTCATAACACATTCAGTTAAGAGCATTTGTTTCATTCAAATCATAGCATCCTAACCATTTTGCATAAGCATAAACACATAAAACTGATTTTACAGGATAGATCCCCCAAAGGACGGTGTCGCAACATCGATGAATTCACAGATCTTGTTTTCCTGAGTTTGCAGTGAAGCAGATCGAAAACACTAGTCTGGCATCCCCGAGTTTACAATGGAGCAGATTGAAGGTAGCAGATCTTGCCTTCCTGAGCGAAGCGGATCGAAGATATTAGTCTGGCATCCCTAAGTTTGCAGTGGAGCAGATTGAAGATTGCAGATCTTGCCTTCCTGAGCGAAGTGGATCAAAGATATCAGTCTGGCATCCCTGAGTTTGCAGTAGAGAAGATTAAAGATAACAGATCTTGCCTTCCTAAACAAAGCGGATCGAAGATATCAGTTTGGCATCCTTGAGTTTGCAGTGGAGCAGTTTGAAGATAGAAGATCTTGCCTTCCTGAGTGAAGCAGATCGAAGAAACTAGTCTGGCATCCCTGAGTTTGCAGTGGAGCAGATTGAAGATAGCAGATCTTGCCTTCCCGAGCGAAGCGGATCGAAGATACAAGTCTGGCATCCCTGAGTTTGTAGTGGAGCAGATTGAAGATAGCAGATCTTGCCTTCCTAAGAGAAACAGATCGTAGATACTAGTCTGGCATCCCTGATTTTGTAGTGGAGTAGATTAAAGATAGCAGATCTTGCATTCCTGAGTGAAGCGGATCGAAGATACAAGTCTGGCATCCCTGAGTTTGCAGTGGGGCAGATTGAAAATAGCAGATCTTGCCTTCCTGAGTGAAGCGGATCGAAGATACCGGTCTAGCATCCCTGAGTTTGCAGTAGAGCAGATTGAAGATAGCAGATCTTGCCTTCCTGAGCGAAGCGGATCGAAGATACCAGTCTGGCATCCTTGAGTTTACAGTGGAGCAGATTGAAGATAGCAGATCTTGCCTTCCTGAGCGAAGCAAATCGAAGATACCAGTTTGACATCCTTGAGTTTGCAGTGGAGCAGATTGAAGATAGCAGATTTTGCCTTCCTGAGCGAAGCGGATTGAAGATACAAGTCTAGCATCCCTGAGTTTGCAGTGGAGTAGATTGAAGATAGCAGATCTTGCCTTCCTGAGCGAATCAGATCGAAGATACCAGTCTAGTATCCCTGAGTTTGCAGTGGAGCAGATTGAAGATTACAGATCTTGTCTCTCTAAGCAGTAGTGGAGCAGATCGAAGACGGCGAATCTCATCTCTATGAAGCAGCGGAGTAGATTTAAGCCATTAGCCTTATCTCTTTGAAGCGACAGTGGAGTAGACTGAAGATTACAGATCTTGTCACCCTAAGCAGTAGTGGACCAAGATCAAATGGCAAATCTTATCTCCATGAAGCAGTGGAGTAGATTTAAGCCACCAACCTCGTCTCCTTAAAGATACAGCAGAGCATGTTGAAATTACCAATTTTCATTTCCTTAAAGTTTCAGTAGAGAAGATTGAAGATACAAATCTCTTCTCCCTGAATTCTTATCGCTTTGAGGTTCCAACGGAGTAGGTCGAAGCTACAAATCCCTTCTCCTTGAAATCCTCATTTCCTTAAAGTTTCAGTAGAGAAGATCGAAGCTACAAATCTCTTCTCCCTGAATTCTTATCCCTTTGAGGTTCCAACGGAGTAGGTCGAAGCTACAAATCCCTTCTCCCTGAAATCCTCATTTCCTTAAAGTTTCAGTAGAGAAGATCAAAGCTACAAATCTCTTCTCTCTTAAATCTTATATCATTGAAGTTCCAATAGAGAAGATCGAAGCTACAAATCTCTTCTCCATGAATTCTTGTCTCGTTGAAACTTCAATGGGGTAGGTCGAAGCTACAAATCCCTTCTCCCTGAAATTACATTGAGGATCAATTCTCATCTCCTTGAAATTCCAGCAAAGTAGATCGAAGCTACAAATCTCTTCTCCCTGAAATTACATTCGAGCGAATTGAAGCGTCAATTCCTATACTTCTGAAGTTACAGTGGGTTAGAGTGAGGCTACATAAAGAAGAAGAAAAGAAAAGCCGAGACTCGACAAGACCGGGCAAAATTGGTCTTTCTTAAAAGTCTTTACTCTGTTCTCGTTACACGACAACGAGCAAAGAGGGGCAGCTGTACAAGCCCAATTTGCCCAGGCTCAGTCAAAACCCAAACCAAAATATAAAAACAAATAAAACAAGCGCAAAACAGATTAACCCAACAACAACATTTTAGAATTTAGAAACCCTAGTGCCCTAAGCGCGCCGCAGCCCACGTGCCTCCATCAGCTCGCACAACGCCCAAGGTTCGACCTCTTCAGCACCGAAATAACAAAAAGCCGATATTTTCGCCGTTGTTGACCTAACACCTGCAAAAAAGAAAGGGAAATAAAGCACGAAACATGGCAGAAACAGTAGAAAGCAAAATCTTTTGTAAATCGGCTATAAAGTCGTAAGGAAATCAGATTGTAAAGGGGGGATTCAAAATTCAAAAAAGAAAAATACACATATCAGAAAAAATTAGATTTAAAGGTCTCTATTCTTTTATTTTATTTTTTCTGTAAATATGCATGCATACGTTTATGTTTTCTTCGGATTATACTTTTTCTTCTAAAAAAGGGGTACACATACACGCAAATATAGCAAAAAAAAAAATATAAACACCTTACCTTTTTTATTTATGCCACCGTATAGGTGGCACCGATGACGGAGCAACGACGATGCGTTGGAAGCCCATTGGATCCCTAGTGACCTCGGTGGCTGACTTCTGGGTAAAACCCAGAGAGGAAAATAAAAAGGGAGCAGGTTTTTGTAGAAAACGGAGCAAAAAATGAAATTTTCTCCAAAAAATTTCTTTTATAAAAATAGAAACGACGTCGTTTCATTCTGGTGGTTTAATGGCAAAAACGGCGCCGTTAGGAGCTTCAGATCCGCGCGTTGACCCGACTTGACGGGGAAGATCCGCGTGTTTCTGGCTTTAGGGGTTATTTACCCTTTCAGCCCCTCCGCTTTTTTAACTGTTCTATTTTAGTCCCTTTTTTCTGTTTTTAATTTGGCCACTCATATTTTTCTTTTGTCTCAATTTAGTCCTTAGGTTCGTTTAGAAGCAATCGCGAAACGGTGCGTTTAGGGATTTGGGAACAATTTCCTCTTTAATCCCTATTCATTTGTGCGCATTCCATTTAAGCCCATAATCCCTTTCTTTTATTTTTATTTATTACAATTTATGCCCTTAATTTTATATCTAGCTTCAATTTAATCCTGATTTAATTAATTGCATTCTTTCATTTGTTATTACTTTTTTATTTATTTAAACTAGGTTATTTATTTGCTCTTTGTTTAGTTTTAACATTATTTTTATTTGATTTATTAATTTATCGTTTTTACTTTTAAAAATATTTAAATTTAATATTATCCATTTTACTTGTCCATTATTCATTTTACTTTTGAAATATTTTAATTCAATATTATATGTATATCTACTTACATACCTATTACTCTGCCTTTTTTATTTCATCAAATATTATTTACATCTAGTTCACCTATTTGTTTATATACCTAATGGTTTATTTGTATATTACTTTTAGGGTTTATATATTATTTATTTTAAGTGTTTACTTATAATAAGCTCTTTATATTATTTATCTTAAATTGTCTTGGACATTATTTTATTTCAAATTATTTAGCATATTATTATTTTAAATCATTTTATACCTTATATTATTATTATTTCAAATTGTTTTATATACATATATTATTTATTTCGAATGGTCTTCCATGTATTTTATTTTGAATTTGTTTTCATGTATTATTTATTTGAAATTGTTTCACTATTTTCAATTATTTTATATACCTTATTTTAAACTCCATTTTGTTCATTTTAAAATATTTCATTATTATTTATTAAGATTTTTTATGTTATTCACCCTTTTGTGTAAATACATTATTTGTCTTAAATTTATATAAATGTATATACATATATATCGTCTCGTATAAAAATTTGTTTCGTACATTATTGACTTCAAAATTCTTTTTCACATTTTTAGTTCATTTACTATCATTGTAAATTGTTTTACATTTTGTTAATTTTAATTTCTCCTTACTTGATTTCTTTTTAAACTGTTAGGTATATTATTCAATTCTTTTGTCTTTAATTAATGTTTAAAGGACGTATGCTTTGATTATCGTCGTCATATGTATCATATCTCTCTTGTTTGCATTTTTAAACATTGTCATTCACTTGTATAATATTGCATTCTTGTATTATTGTTCTATGCTCTTATTGTATTTGTATTTCATGTTATCGCCTCGTGAATTAAACCCCAACACATTTATCCAACTTAGATCGTTTCATTCTATTTCAAACAAGATTAAGGTATGTCTTTGAGTGTTACACTCGTGATTATCCAAAAACAAAAGCTTTCAAAATAAGGCAATATTCTGTGTTTGGAAATCCGAGAAATCGTGCCCTAACGTGCTGGGTTTCGGTTTTTCTCTTGGCCAAATAATCAAATATCCTTTTGATATCTTCAATGCATGAGTCTCGGGAATCATGAGATGATCTTGGATTCAAGGATTTAAATTGTCGTGTCCTAACGTGTTGAATGTGATATTTTATTCCTTCGGAGCGAGAGAATCTTAATATCCAATTCAAGAAAATTCAAATATTTTTAAAAGAGATCGTATTTTCAAAATCTTTTTTTAAATTTTCAACTTTCGGCATTGAGACATTAATTAGTCAATTTGGTACCAATTTTGCGTGTGACGAGGGTGCTAATCCTTCCTCGCACGCAACCAACTCCCGAACCCGTTTTCTCGAATTTCGTAGACCAAAAACACCGTTTTAGTAAACCAAAACATTTAATTAAAACAAAGGTGATTCTATCACACCTAACAAAGATTGATGGCGACTCCCGTTTTATTTTCGTTCTCAAAACCTTAGTCGATTCTCGTTTTCAAAAAAATGGTTACGATAAAAAAGAAGGTCATACAACAACGATTTTGATAGCCCAATAATTTAAACGAAAACTTTCGAATAGTTTGGTGATTATTTTGTAATTTTTTTGAAGTTGATTGACTAAAACATAAAATTACTAATACTTTAGTCATAATGACCCAGTTTCCAGCGGTGTCGAAAAATGCGGTTTTGGGACATTGTTTCTGTAAAGCGAGTCCATAAATATTAAATAGGGATATTTACGGAGTTATTATATTAATGAATTAAATTTTGGTTGAGAAATTTAGTCGAAAATGAGGTTAATTACGGCCTAGGACTAAGTTATAAAAGTTTAATCTCTTTGGATTTTTAATTAGGAAAAGGCTTTGGTACTTAAATAAAAATTATCCAAAGGAACAAAATAGAAAATGGACCAAATTAAGATTGATGTTAGTGAGATGTGATGTTAATTATAATTAGATTAAGTTAATTAAATATTTAAGCCTAATTAATCATAATCAAGTTAATTAAATAAGTTTAATTAAAATTAACCCCAAGTATATAAGTAAAATAAGTGGGAAAAGATGAAAAAAAGTTATCATCTTCACCAAAACTCACCGTCCACCATTGAACAAAAGCTTGGAAACCTAGTTTGAACTTTAAACCATCTTTACAAGTTTTTAGCCCTTTTTTCTTTGATTTTATAGATTTTTTTTTTATCTTGGGAGCTTGATTAAGCTAATCCATGAATCAATTTGATTAATTGGTGAGATTTTGGTAAGTTGTCATTGTTGAGAATTGAAGATTTAGATGTGAATTTGTTAGAAATTAAGCTTAGATTAAGAAAATGACTAAATTATAAAGCTTAAATGTTAATTTTGTGCATTATGGACCAAATTGATTAAAATGCAAAATTTTTATAAAATTTTGGTCGAAATAGAAAGTAGAGTGTCCCTAATGAATATGTTTGAAATCGGAATTTAATCTAAAGCTTTAAATTGAAAGTTAAGCTTATCCTAGTTTTAAGGACTAAATTCAATAAATTAGAAAAATATATAGAAATTGATATTTGGTTATGAATAATTTAAATGTTAACTTTGTAACAACAGTAAACGGTAGAATGATATTTTTATAATAACTCGCAATCGTTAATGGCTTCTTTATAAGTTTCAAAAAGTTGATGACAAAAAAAATAATAAACAAAGTTGAGGGACATCTGACATAGTTTACCCTAAAAAATGCTTTCTCTCATAATGTAAGGCAAAAGACAAACGCAAACCATTACTTTTAAGTGAGGTGGAAAACCATGTGAGACTTATGGTTCTATTTTTCAATTTATTTTAATTTTTTAATAAATTTAACTTATTTTTAAAAAAAATCATAAATTATCTTTCTTTTATCCTTTTGGAGCATATACTAGTAATAGTAGTAGTAGAGAAACGAAGGAGCCAAAGAAATAAAACTAAATTAGCCAAAGAAATAAAACTAAATTATCTTTCTATTTATTCCTTATAAGTCGGTAATTTCCTTTAAAGAGGTTGGATCAAATTAAAATTTTGAAAATAAATTATCATTATATTATATTATAATTTTATTAAAACAATTTATATGCAATATGAGATATCAAAGCTTTTACCTACATCTTGGTATCTTCCCTGCTATTAGTTTAAATAAATCTAAAGAAAGAATTTTTTTTTTTTTTTGGCTTTTTGGATTGTAATTAATGATTGATAAGGCACCTTATATCCTTAAAGGAGAAAATAAGGACAACAGAAACACTTGAAATCAATGGATTCTGAACTAATTTAACCCAATAGGGTCGGTTTTTTTCTTCTTTTTTTTAAATCAGGTTTCAAATTGACGTTGGGTTTAGTGTGAAATTACCTGTCTTGATATATTTACAAAATTACCCTCCTATATATTTATTATTAATTAAGTTAAAAAAAACCTTTAAAATTTATCACTATCAACATCATTTTATCAAATTACTCACATTTCATACTAGTTTCTTTCCCATGTATTTTTAATTTATATTCCCAAGTCTACATCTCATTTTTGTTCTTTTTTTTCTTCTATATATATATATATATATATATATTACTTGATCATCCAAAGCATGGTCTTTATTGTAAATCATAATAGTTCAAATAATAAATCTCAATGCGAAAAAAGAAAAAGAAAAAGGGAAGTGATGCTAATTTTTAAAATTTAATTAATCAAAATTAAAAAAAAAGTTTGAGTATCAAGATCGAATATAAAATTAATTTTCGAGTCTGGGGTGGATTAATTATTTTAAGATTAGGGTTGGGGCATGACAGTAGAGTATCAGGTCGAGGTCAGGAAAATAAAAAATCCGTCCTACCCTGCTCTGTTGCTATTATTGGGAGAGAATTCAAGTTTAAATCCTGAAGATGATATAATTAAGGAAAAAAAATCACAACTCTCAAAAGAATTAATATTTATAAACCTAAAATGGATATAAAAAATATTCTAATCAGACAAAAAGTAAGCATGAAAATTTTCTTAACTTCGTTTATGGGCTTTTTGTTAGAATTAAGTGACACGAATCTTTATTTAAATAAAATACAATGGTAAAATAAAATAAAAGAAGAATCCCTATAGAACTACACTTCTTTTATTTTATTTTAAATAAGGTTTTTTAAACCTTATTAAACTCCATCTATTTGATATTGATTAGAATAAGGTGTTTCAATCTTACTACACTCCTATTAGAATATAGTTTTACAAGCCTATAAATAGATATAGTCCATTCCTCTTATAATTATTTGAATTCGACATAATGAATTTTCTTCTCCTCTACCTGTGATTTTTTTCTCGAAAGGGTTTCCACATAAAATTTGTGTGTTCTTTAATTTTTTTTATTTCTCTTTTCTTTGTGATATATTGTCATTACCGACGTTATATACTTTTAACAAATTGGTATCAGAGCTTCGAGGTTTTTAATCTCGATCACGGTAATGGCACCTTTGAAGTATAAAATTTCGCTGTTGGATCGCAACACCATATTCGCGTTGTGGCAGATAAAGATGTAGTGTAACAGCTCGATTTAGGGGCTAGTCGGAACAGTGATCTCGGGATCACCAATCCGAGATTAGATAATTTTGGTTTCATGTTCTTTTATGAGTCAGAGCATGACTACAATAGTAAATAAGAATTTTGGTACTTTAATTTTAGCGATTTCTTATTTAATCACGAAAAAGGACTAAATCGCATAAAGTGCGAAAGTTCCATTTTGTAAGTAAAGGTACCAAATAGCCATACATTGATGATTGAAGGTCTTTAAAAGGCAATTAGACCACCCAATATATTAGTGGTCGGCCATGGGAGACATAGATGGACAAAATTGGTCAAAGTGGTTGATAGTTAGTGACTAATTTGACTAGTATTAATAAAATAAGGAAAGAAAAGATGTTATCTTTTCTTCTTCACTCTTCCACCGAAATTTGCAAGCAAAATAGGGATTTGAAACTCAAAATTTTCATCAAGCTCTCCTCCATTCTAGTAAGTGATTTTGATGATTTTCTTGGTGATAATTGTACTTTTGAGAACCCTAGAACTTAAGCTTTCAAATGAGGGGACTAATGTGCAATATAGTGAAAAGTTAGAGTTTTTCCATGAGAGATATCATTTTTATTTGCTGCATTTTTATGGAAGAAATTTAGTCTTGGTTGTTAGATGAACAACTTTTATGAAAGGTGTTGTCTTGAAAACACCTAATTGGACCTTGATGAAAAGGTCACAAAATTGTAGAAAGTATGTGAAATGTTGATTTTTGATGATAGCCATAAGAGTATTAAATGCTCACCTAGGCTTGTTGAAGGTATAAATACGATTAGAATTAATTTCCGAGCCTAGGGGCAAAATGGTCATTTTGCCAAAGTCTAAGGCAAAATAGTAATTTTGCCTAAGCATGAATATTTAAATGCTTTTATTAATGTGATGGTTAAAATGAGCTAAATTGCTATTATAGAGCAAGAAGAACCGAGAGTTCGCCTCGATCGGGGAAAAAATAAAGTCTCGGACTAGACCGTCGAGCTAGCTCATTTTGAAATCGAGGTAAGTTTGTATGAATTAAGGCTTTACATGTATTTTCATTCAATTATTTATTATGTTGTATAATGTACATTATTTCTATGAAGTTAAATTATTGATATTATGATGAGAAAAGTAAATGAAAATATGTATGGGAAAATTCCGGTTGGAGTCTCGGAATAATGAGGATACTAATATCACAACATGAGACAAGGAGAGTCCGTGTAAGACCATGTCAAGACATGGCATCGGCATAAGGCAAGGATATCATGTAAGCATGGAATTGAAAGATTATTATGAGGCAAAGGTCTCATGTAAGTCCAAGCCAAGGCATGGCATTGGAGAATTTATAAGGTAAGGATGTTATGTAAGTCTATGTCAAGATATGGCATTGATAAGTTTCATAAGGCAAGAATACCACGTAAGACCATGTCAAGACATGGCAATGGTAAATTTTCTTAATAAAACACACAAGGAAGGTCTCGTATAAGACCATGTTTGGGACATGGCATCGACACCAAGTTAAGAGATCCCATGTAAGACCATATCTGGGATATGACATTAGCATCATGAGGCGATCCCATGTAAGACCATGTCTGGGACATGGCATTGACATCGAGATACGTGTTTGATGAGATTGAGTAACCTTAGTTATTCTGGGTAATTCATCGGGCAAAAAAGCCAAATACTAAAAAGGTAACAAGAAAGTTAAGCAAGTAAAGACAATAATAAGTTAAGTTATTCCAAGTTGATTAAAATCATTATTCAAGTTAAGAAAGATGAAGATTGAGTTTATGTTTGCATTAGTAAATATACTAACCTATGTGATTAAGTGATACAGGTACCATGTTTACTTTACAAGTATGAAAATAATAAGTAACATGAGTTGAGTAAGATTAAGCAATTATAAGTAAGCCAAGCACTTGAGATTTATGATGTTTTAACCTCATAATGGATGAATTATATTGAGCAAATATAATTGTTATATGAATTTCATGCAAGCTTACTAAGCTGTAAGCTTACTTCTCTCTCTTCTATTTTCCTTGTAGTCTCGCCAAGCTAACTCGTGGATCATTGACGTTGGAGCTCGGAGCACACTATCAATCACTATTTTGGTATAGCCAAGTTGTTTTTATTAAGTATGGCATGTATATGAATCATTTCATCTTGATAAATCCTAAGAGGTGCCAAAGTGTTGGCTATTAAGGTTATTATTCTTTTTGTATATGGTTAAAGAGATTGGCCAATATTTAATAAGTTTATACATCAATTAATGATGAGTTATGCATTATAGTTCATGTTTTGATGAAGTATTTGAGTAGTTGGATTGGGTATATGAATGATCTTGATTTCAGGGTGGCAATTGGCTTGGAAATTAGCCTTTAAGTGCCTGCACAGGTAGACATACGGGTGTGTGTCTAGGCCGTGTGTGACACACGGTCAACCCAAATGGGTGTGTTAAAAGGCCGTGTGTCCCCTGTATGTTAGTGTTTTAAGTCAGTGACGACCACAGTCTAGCCACACGAGCTTGTGCTTAGGTCATCTGTTCCTTAAGGGGTTGCTGACGTCATAAACAGAATACCCTTAGTTTTTCACACGGGTGAGAACATGGGCATGTCGAGGCCGTGTGAAGGACACGGGCGATCGACACGGGCATGTGTCCGGTAGTGTGAAAACCCCTATAGGTTTGAAATAAAAAAAATTGTACACGGGCCAGGGACATAGGTGTGTGAGACCGCACGGCTTGCCGATACGGACGTGTCCCAAGTCACACGGGCGTGTGACCCTTATTCAGGCTAAAATTTTCAAAGAGTGTAAAAGTTTTTGGTTGATCCTCAAAATCTTCTGGATGTATGTTTAAGGCCTCGTAGGCCCATAATATATATGTTATGTCATGGAAAATAAAGTTTTAAATTGAAATGAAATTTTATAGCCCGTTAGTATATGTTCAAGCAAAGTCAAGCATGGTAATGTCTCGTATCCAGCCCTAGTTTCGGACTCGGGTATGGGGCGTTACATGTAGACAATTCTTACACAGATGGATTTAGAGGAAGCTCTGTTAGTGGTAGATAAGATGCCTTCGACATTGACGGAGGAAGAGAAGAAGCACAAGGATTGAAATGCGTTATCACAGTTACACCTACATTTGTCTAACGAAATTTTGCAGGATGTGATGAAGGAAAAGACCGCCGCTGCATTATGGAAGAGGCTAGAACAAATATGTTTGTCGAAAACTCTAACCAGCAAGTTGCATATGAAGCAATGTCTTTATGCTCATTGTTTGGAGGAAGGTGCGTCTGTGCACTTTATAGTTTTTAAAGAAATTCTCTCAATCTTGGAGGCCATGAAGGTTCAGTATGATAAGGAAGATCTAGGGTTGATTCTACTTTGTTCGTTGCTCCCGTCTTATTCAACCTTCAGAGACACAATTTTATATAGCCGCGAGTCTCTCATAGTTGATGAGGTTTATGGTTCTTTGACCTCGTATGATAAGATGAAGCATCTTGTGGTTAAACCCGACTCTCAAAGAGAGGGTCTTATTGTTCATGGGAGACAAGATTGGAATGCTGATGATGTTCGTGGAAGGACACAGGAACGGAATCCTCGCAGTAAATCTAAGGGTAGATTGAAGTCTTTAAATAGAGGTAAAACTTATAATTTCTACAAGAAGAAAGGACACATTAAATTTGAGTGCTATAAGCTACAGAACAAGATTAAAAGGGAGGTTGCAAATTAAAAGGGAAAACAACTAGAAAATTTCGATGAAACTGATGTTGTAGAAGACTACAGCGATGGTGAACTGCTAGTCGCTTCTGTCAACAATTCTAAAGTGAGCGAGGAGTGGATACTTAATTCAGGCTGCACCTTCCACATAAGTCCCAATCGGGATTGGTTTACAACTTACGAAACAGTGTCTGAAGGTGTTGTTTTGATGGTAAATAATGCTTCGTGTAAAATTGCAGGTGTTGGAACAATAAAAGTTAAGATGTTTGATGGAGTTGTCAAAATACTGAGTGACATACGACATGTTCCAGAATTGAAGATAAATTTAATTTCATTAAGTACTATTGATTCAAAAGGGTACAAATACACAGCTGAAAGTGGGATTTTGAAGATTTTCAAAGGTTCCCTCGTTATAATGAAAGGGCAGAGAAAGACTGCCAAGTTATATATTTTGCAGAGTTCTACTGTTATTAGTGATGCAGCTGTTGCTTCCTCTTCCTTATCAGATGATGATATTACTAAAATTTGGCATATGTGCCTAGGGCATATGAGTGAGAATGACATGGTAGAATTGAGTAAAAGAGGACTTCTTGATGGGCAAGGAATTTACAAATTGAAGTTCTGTGAGCACTTCGTTTTTGGGAAGCAAAAGAGAGTTCGATTCACCAGAGGAACCCATAACACGAAGGGAACGTTGGAGTATATTCATTCTAATCTGTGGGGGCCATCAAGAGTGCCTTCGAGACTGGAAAACAAATAAAATACCTCCGCACAGACAATGGCTTAGAGATTTGTTCTAATGAGTTTAATAAACTGTGCAAGTCAGAAAGGATCGTGAGACATTTGACAGTTCGTCATACTCCACAGCAAAACGGCGTTGCAGAACGAATGAACAGAATGATCATGGAGAAGGTTCGATGTATATTGTCAAATGCCAACTTCCAAAGTCGTTTTGGGCCGAAGCAGCCTCTACTGCATGTTTTTTGATCAACCGATCTCCATCCGTTACCATTGAGAAAAAGACTCCACAAGAGATATGGTCTGGTAATCCTGCTAATTATTCTGATTTAAAGATCTTTGGGTGTCCTGTGTATGCTCATGTTATAAAGCTAGAACCGAGATCCATTAAACGTGTTTTTCTTGGTTATAAAGCTGGTGTAAAAGGGTATAAGTTATGGTGTCCTGAAAATAGAAAAGTTGTGATTAGCAGAGATGTTGTTTTTGATGAAATTGTTATGCTACCTAACTTATCTCTTAAAGACTCTTCTAATAAAGAAAATCAAAAGCAGATAGAACATCAGATTAATACAGAGTCAACTCCTCAAGCCAGTACAAAAATTGATAATAGAGTTGCTTCTTCACCACAATACTCTATTGCCAAAAACAGAATTAAAAGAGAAATTAAACCTCCAAAGAAGTATGCCGAGGCTGATATAGTTGCTAATGCTTTAAATGTAGCCGAAGATATAGATGCAAACCAAGAGCCGTTTAATTATTCTGAGGTGGTTAGCTGTGAAGACTCAGAAAAGTGGATGTTTTCTATGAAAGAGGAGATGGAATCACTCCACAAAAACAGAACATGGGATATTGTGAAATTTCTTAAAGGTAAAAAGGTTGTTCGTTATAAATGGGTGTTTAAAAAGAAAGAAGGGATTCTAGGAGTTGAAGAACCCAGATATAAAATAAGGCTTGTTGCAATGGGTTACAGTCAAATTTCAGGAGTGGACTTCACAGATGTGTTCTCCCCAGTTGTGAAGCATAGTTCAATTCGAGCTTTGCTTGGTATTGTGGCCATGCATGATTTGGAGCTTGAGCAATTAGATGTAAAAACTGCATTTTTACATGGAGAACTTGAGGAAGACATTTACATGCAACAACCAAAGGGTTTTACAGTCTCAGAAAAAGAGGACTATGTTTGCTTGCTAAAAAAGTCCATTTACAGTTTGAAACAGTCACCAAGACAGTGGTACAAGAAGTTTGATTCATTTATGACTTCTCATGATTTTAAAAGAAATAGTTTGACAGTTATGTTTACTTTAAGAAAAACAGTGGTGGTTCTTTTGTGTATCTACTTTTTTATGTTGATGACATGTTGATAGCAGCAAAAGATAAAGGAGAGATAAGAAAGGTCAAAGCCCAACTAAGTGAAGAATTTGAGATGAAAGATTTGGGACTAGCAAAGAAGATACTTGGTATGGAGATTTTCAGAGATAGAAAAGCAAGTAAATTGTACCTAAGTCAGAAGGGGTACATTGAGAAAGTTCTTTGCAGGTTCAATATGCAGAGTGCTAATCCTATTAGTACTCCTTTAGCAGCCCATTTTAGACTTTCATCGATTTTGTCTCCACAATCAGATGATGAGATTGAGTACATGTCACATGTTTCATACTCTAGTGCAGTGGGATCTCTCATGTATGCTATGGTTTGTTCACGTCCAGATTTATCATATGCAGTCAGTGCAGTTGGCAGATACATGGCGAATCCCGGTAAATAACATTGGAAAGCAGTTCAGTGGATTTTAAGATACTTACGAGGTGCTACTGATATTTGCTTACAGTTTGGAAGAACTAGAGATGGAGTCATTGGGTATGTTGATGCTGATTTTGCTGGAGACCTTGATAGAAGAAAATCTCTCACTGGTTATCTCTTTATAATCGAAAGTTGTGCAATCAGTTGGAAAGCTACTTTGCAAACTACATTCGTTTTGTCTACCACTGAAGCTGAGTACATGGTGATTAATGAGGCTTGTAAAGAAGCTATTTGGTCGAAGGGACTCTTTAGTGAGCTCAATGAAGACCTTCAAATCAGCACAGTATTTTGTGACAGTCAGAACGTCATCTTCCTTATAAAAGATCAAATGTTTCATGAGAGAACAAAACACATTGATGTTCGGTATCATTTTGTTCGTGATATTATTGCTCGTAGTGATATTGTTTGAGTAAAATTAGTACTCATGAAAATCTTACAGATATGATGACTAAGTCACTTCCTATAACCAAGTTTGAGCATTGTTTAGACTTGGTTGGTGTTCATTGTTGAAGTTAAACCCTTAAGGGGTTTTATGGAAGAGGTGGGGAACTTGTTTGTTGAGAGTTCGTAATGAAGAACTTGTTCATTGAGAATTCGTGTCAAGGTGGAGATTATTAGAATTAAGTGACCCGAATCCTTATTTAAATAAAATACAATGGTAAAATAAAATAAAAGAAGAATCCCTATAGAACTACACTTCTTTTATTTTATTTTAAATAAGATTTTTTAAACCTTATTAAACTCCATCTATTTGATATTGATTAGAATATGGTGTTTCAATCTTATTACACTCCTATTAGAATATGATTTTACAAGCCTATAAATAGACATAGTCTATTCCTCTTGTAATTATTCGAATTCGACATAGTGAATTTTCTTCTCTGCCCGTGGTTTTTTTTCCCTAAAGGGTTTCCACGTAAAATTTGTGTGTTCTTTAATTTTTTTATTTCTCTTTTCTTTGCGATATATTGTCATTACCGACATTATATATTTTTAACACTTTTGAATATTTTACTTTTAGAATGAAGTGAGTTTCATTTGGTGATGGATGTGTAGACTTTTATTTATTTATTTATTTATTTAAAGATATAATTATAAAAAAATCAAACTTGTTTTTTGAAATAAAAGGATTTATTCTGTTTCTCTCAATTTTGATATTGATTAAATTGGTCTTCTAAAAAATGAAGCAATTTAATCTTTGTCATTTTTAAAAGTGAACAACGAAGGATAATTAATCACGACGTTAATGTTTTTCTGTAGTTGTACATATTGATATAATGGCAAATTTAGCACTTAAATTTTACACATTTTATCAATTTGATCTTGATTTAACAAATTTAACTCGCAATATTTACACATTCTATCAATTTGGCCCCTATTTAACAAATATAACTAACAACATTAAATATTTTATCAACATTTGCATAGAATATATAAACATTGAGAACTAAATTTGTTATTATGCCAATCATAATTATATAGAATTTACAAAAAAAAAACACTAATGTCGTGATTAATTGTCCTTAGTTACTCACTTTTAAAATTGACAAAGACTAATTTACTACAAATTATTTAAGAGTGACTAATTTACTTAATATCATATAATTAATAATTTTTATATTTCAATTAATTAATAATAGTTCAAAGAAAGTCCACAAGCTTATAATTTACAATTATGGAAATTTTTATTATAAATGATTTCATTATAATAAGTTGTCATTTAAAACCAACATATTGAAATATATTTAAAACTAATAATATGTAATTAATAAAATACAAAAAGAATAATTTGAATTCACTATAGATGAAATATTTCATGTAGATTATATTTGATTAAATGAAATGACAAATGCTACTAGAATTTCATGAATTCTTGAAATATTGCTTGGTTGACTATAACTTCAAATTAAAATGGAAAAAGAATATGATTAATATTATAAATAATGGAAGGTATCCCTGGAATAGGATCTAAATCGAGGAGATTTGATTAAAAAAAAAAAAAAAAAAAGGTGAAGTCAGGGCATCATTTCAGAAATTTCATTTTTAATTTTTTTTTTTTAAAAAAAACTCCAGTTTGCTTTAAAATTTTAATTTCTAATCTTGGGGGATGGCTGGATAACGTGGGTATCATGGTTTTTATTTTTTTTAGCAATCAATCTATTTTTTCAACAGTAATAAATTAAATATAATATTCTTATTCTTTATTAAATATTTTTGTTTAATTTTTATGATGCTGAAGCAAGAAGAGCCAAATAAATGAGTTTTCACTGCAGTAGACAGCGTCAAATCCTGCCACTGCCACCTCTGACATTGTTTTCCTTCTTTTAATTTTTTCACCAATTATTGAAGGGTAATTATTTTTAATCATACATCTTTACTCCTGATTTTTCTTACTCCATTTTTCAAATATTTTGTTTGCAAAATATTAACAGAAATTAGTATATTCCTTTTTTACATTTTTAAATTATGCATAAATCATCTCAAACTTACTCTAATTAATTAAATCAAATTTTTGGAGGATCATTTTTTAAATACAATTGTGATTTAAATCTTAAATTATATCTAGAAAAGATGAAAGGTCGAAAAATAAATTACACTTTCAATTATACTTAAATGAGAGGATATTTACACACTTAATCACTTTTCTATCCATAATCTTAAAATTACTATAATAATAACAATACCAACTTAATTAATACTCATTTAACTATAAATATATATTTTTTATCTTATAAAAATTAAACATAAACATTAAATATGTATTTTATATTTTGACTCATTTAGATATAGGTTAAAGCATGTTCTACCTCTCTATACTCTTTGTATTTGGAATTGTATCCCTTTATTTTTTTAATTTGTGAAAATTTCAGATGGTTAACAATGTTAAAATTATTTTTTAAAATTTACTTGTGTTAGATTTTAAAATAAAAACAATACATACTTGTTATAAAAAATTAAAATAATATTATAATAAATATAAATTTAATAAAAAAAATTAACAATATCGAGAGATAGATTTACATTTTGAAACCAAAAAGTAAATTTGCAAAAATATAAGTTAATATTCAAATTTCTTCGAAAAGCATAAATCCTGATTTGGCTGAATTACTTGCTGCACCCAAATCAAGGCCAATATGTTTTACTGTCAAAATTAATATTTTATTCAATGGGTAAATTCATAATTAAAATCCCTGAGGTTGGTTAGTTTTGTAGATCTAGCAACTTTGAAAGTTAAGCCATTATAATGTGATATATAATAATATAACAGCAACATTAGTGGAATAGTTAAATTTTATTATAGGAGTGAGTTAAAAGAAAAAAAACTATCATATCCCACATGTGATAGTCTTTGAAAAGAATACTAATAAGTAAGTTGAGGGAGGGTGAAATCACTAATTCAACTTCTTTGAAAGAGTAGATCAATATGAGCAAAAAGCAACAAACCAAATTAATGAATCATTGTCTTAAATTGCAATCAACTTTATATGTACTTGATAGGAAAATTAATAATATTTGATATAAAAATTAAATTATTTTAGTAATTTTGAAATAATAAAATATTTAAAGAAAATAATTGAATTTGTATTACTTAAATATCATATAAGAACTTTAATTACAACTCCGTATTACCTTAATAAAATTTATTTTTCTTTAATTGCATTTTCTCTTAATAAAGATTATACTATTGTGATCCAATCATATTTCTTAATTATAATTTCCATGAGAAGTTACAATAGTAAGTAATTAATAATAATAAATGAATATTGTGAGACTTAACTATAAAATCTCAAAATACTAATGTGTATATACATACATTTAAATATGTAAAGAAAAAAATATCATGATTTAGGAGGAGGGATTCAAATAAAACAATGGGTTTTAGTTTTTAAGTCTCCAAAGAAAAAATAAAGTTATTGTAACTTAATAAATGGTGATTATGATTCATGATCCTTCTTCTCATTAATTAGCCTTGTTATTATTATTGTTCTTTTTGTTAATATTGATTTTACTCCCAACTGGTGGATGGCAAAAATAAAAATAAAAATTGGTGGAAATAATTAATTTAAATAAATAAATAATAAGGAAAAGATGTCTTTAATGTTATGAAGGCACATGCATTTTGTACCACTACCAACTCTATTATTTTAATTTCAATTTTAATGCTCAAAAACTAATCATCTTTAATACTCTTTAACATCAACGCTTAAATGAAAATTGTTAATATTGTGGAAATATTATGTCACTATCTTATTATCATGAATATGGAACTTAAAGATTTAAGTTATGACTATGTGTTTCTAGGTTGAAAAAAAAATGTCAACGTCTCTTGGAGAGGGCATAAAACTCTTAATCAAGAAGGAATGATGCCTGTAGGCGAAGCCGCCAGATCCTAACAATCCCGTGGTAGATGACAAGGGCATGAAAGTGGATGCTATTAACACAGTTTTTGTGTCGTGGAAAGAAAAGTTAATGGGTACTATGGTTGGAACAATTAATCATTAGAAGGACGAAGACTTCGATTTACAATAAGGAGATGCTAAATCAGAAATAGTTGATGGAGTTCCTTCCATCACTTTCTCTAAAAGAGTACATCAATTCATTGCAAAACGCAAGGCTCGGATAGTCATCGTGAAGTTATTGGGCAGAAGGATTTCTTATATCATAATGTGTGGGAAACTGAAAGCAATCTGGAAAACGAAGTTCCCATTGCAAATTCTTGACTTGGAAAATAATTACTTTTCAGTCAAATTTTAGAAGGAGGAGTACCTTAATGCTTTGTCCGGGGGTCTCTGGACGATCTTTGGACATTATCTCACTGTGTAACAGTGGATGCCAACCTTCTCGTCAGACCAATCTCATCCTAAACATTTAATGGTTTGGATTAAGTTACCAGGGCTGCCCGAAGGAATGTACACCAGAAGCCTTTTGAAGTTCATTGGGAGCACAATCGTTTTGGTGGTGAAGATTGATCGGAATACTGACAAAAGTTGCAAAAGGCAGTTTGCGAGATTGGCGGTGCATGTGGAGTTGGGGAAATTGCTTGTCTCAAAAATCATAATCGATGGGAAACCGTAGAGGGTTGAATATGAATCTTTACCCATGGTTTGCTTCGACTGTGGAAGGTTTGGGCATTCTTAGGAAGAATGTCCACACAAGTTAGGTTAGGAAACAACACTAGAGGAGGGAGGAAAAATCACGAGTTGTGGAACCGGGACTATAGAGGCAAGTGCAGGAGGAATGCTTCGGTCCTTGGATGATTGTCAAGTATAGATAGCGGTGGAATGCTCATGTGGTTAAGAAAACCAGTAGTGGTTTGAAGAATGGCATGGTTGGAGGGCTGGAGAGTGGTGCGACTAGTGGATCCAGATTTGGAATCCTTGGCGAGATATCTGGAAATGAAAATTTGGGAGTTTCTTGAGATATCAAAGACATTAAGGGGGGACGGGATTCAAGGCGATTGATTGGTAGTAGTGAGGAGGCGGCAAAGGAGGCTAGAAATATTGTTGGACCGGCAAAGAATTTTATTACAAAGAATGGGCTTGAGAAGTATATAGAGAAGGGAGTTTTAGTTATGAACGGTATAAAGCCTAAGCTAAAGATACTCAAACCATCCAATAATTTTGGTGGGTCATTCTTTAGGTCTGCGACTAGCCCCCTTGATGATGGGTCTAGGATAGGGTTGATTATTAAGGATAAATATTTGGGCCAAGTTTATTTTAAAGTGGTTGGGCCACCACTAAATAATAAAAAAGAATATGGTGATGAGATTTATGGGTAAGTTAGTGATTTCGTCTGCAATGGAAAATCGGTCTCCTTCACAGCTTACAATCTGGAGGGAGGTTTTGTGCAGCGTTTGAATGACATCATTGGTGAGAGCAATGGTGTGACACACGGGTTAGGAGCCAGGTTCGCCTATGACTAACACGACCCTATAATAGCCTGTTTTTAGTGAAATCAGATCAGTGGTTTCGGGACCACAAATCTGAAGCCAAAAAAATTATTTTAATATTATTTTAATATCTACAACTTGATAGTATTATAGTGTAAATATTTCGTTAAGAAATTTTATCGTTTGTATGTTCAATTTGTGAAAAAGGACTAAATTGCGTAAAGTGCAAAAGTTGTGTTTTATTAGCTAAAGGTGTTAAATAGCTATAGAAATTTAAAATGGAGGTCCTTATATGGTAATTAGACCATTAAATGAGTTAGTGGATGTGCATGACTTGGTAATTATGAAAATTTTAAAGTTAGGTAAGGGTAATTTGGTAAATAGGTAATTAAAGGTTAAAATTTAATATTAAAAAAAGCCGTCATCTTTCCTTCTTCAACCTACCGAAATTTTCAGCAAAAATAGAGGTTTTTGAAGCTTAAAAATTCAGCCAAGAGAAGTCCTTGCATGTAAGTGAATTTGGTGTTCGTTTTTGTTGATTTTTATGTTTTTGGAATCATTGTAGCTTAACCTAGCTAACTAGGGACTAATTTGCAAAATTATTGAATACTTTGCATTTTTTAATTGATAAATAAGTTAGGGTTTTGAATTTTAATGGAAGAAAATGAATTTTTTTGTTAAATAAACAACTTTTATTAAGTGAGTTTTGTTGAAATTGTCAATTAGGGGTTAATTCGTGAAATATGAAAATTGTGTGGTAAATGTGTGAAATTGTGAAATGTATGGGCTGATATGAGCACATATATAATTCGGCTAGACTTAGGTGTGGATGAAATTGCATGAATTTTATTTTACGAGCCTAGGGACTAAATTGTAAAGAAGTCAAATGTATAGGGCAAAATGGTAATTTTGCCATAACATGAATTTTGGACTAAATTGAATAGAGTGAAATTTAAATTGGTTAAATTTGATTATATAGATCAAGAAAAGTAACATACAAAATTAGATTGGGGGAATGACAAAGTTATCGATTAAACGATCGTTTTCTATCGTACAAGTATGAGGTAAGTTTGTGTAATTAAATTGCGTATTTATATACTTTAATTGAAATATATGTATGTGAATGGTTTAATTATTATGTATAATTATCGAGCGCATAACCGATGACATATGAAAAATAGCAAGCCCCATTTGAACCCTAGGAATTCGTAGGATACAAATGACATGTCATTAAGGTTACCGATTTGGTTATGGTCCTGCATGTGTTGTGGACACACCACAGCTCGTATGAGCTTTACCAGTTTCAGCTCGTGAGAGCTTACTGATTCACAGCTCGTATGAGCTTACCGTTATTCAGCTCGGATGAGCTTACCGTTTATCGCTCGTATGAGCATACATGTACAAGAATTGATGGATTTACACTTCAGTACACTAGTGTGTACTTCCCGTGTATCTAACGATATTCTAAGTGGTTCAACGGGCATTGTGTTATTATGAGATCATACAAGTTCGATACGAACAATTACAGGTATTTACATGAAAATGATATATGTATGTTATACGGATACACAGTATAGATGGTACATGTACATGGAATTTAATAATTGTTGAATTCATACATGATTCTCGGTTTTATATGAATACATGACTAACTTGATTAATGGTTATGTGATAGGCTTTGGCTAAATTGAATTGTGTTATGCTTTGAGTTACTTACCTGAATTTGTGGTTAAATGGTAAGTTTAATTCTGTATTATACGAACTCACTAAGCTTAATTTCTTACTCTGTTTATTTTCTTGTGTTTTATAGTGTTTCGGAAGCTTGTTTAGATTGGAAGTTGTCGGAGACCGCATCACACTATCAAACGTTATTTTGGGTACTTTTGACTTTATATTTTGGGTTAAATGGCATGTATAGGTCATTTTGGCTAATGGTAGCCTATATGCTTTGGTCATGTATTTAGCCATTTGATATGGCTTGAATTTGGTATGTTTTGTGATGTATATATGTATAAATAGCCTTTGTATATGTGGTGTATAGTTGTTATGTGAATGCCTTGTTTGTGAATTGGTAATTTGGGTATCAAATGGTTGAAATGGATAAGTGGCATGCATGATATGTTTAGGCACATTGATGCATATATGTGTTGGACCATTTAGGTATACTTTAAAGGCATAATTGACAAGTTTTAAATTGGCCATTTGAAGTGTCTATTGGTATCATATTTGTATGTCATGTTTTAACAAGTTATAATATTGATATTGGTTGGTTTTGAATGTCTAATTATGCCATGGTTGTATACAAATGATCATGTTTAGGTTGGTACCAAGTTGGGTGAGAAATATGGCTTGGAAAATGGTCTATTTTTGTCCACACGGGTAGAGACACGGGCGTGTGTCTCAGTCGTGTCTGACACACGACTAGGTGACACGGCCGTGTGTCCCCTGATACTTCTTTAGAAATTAAGCTAGTAGCCTTTTCACGACCTAGCACACGGGCGTGTGGTTTAGCCGTGTGACCCAAGTCAGTGAGTTACACGGGCTAGGACACGGGCAAGGACACAGGCATGTGGCCCCATTTCGAATGCTGACAAGGCCTGAGACTCGGGCGTGTCTCATAGCCGTGTGAGACATACGGCCTGGCCACACTGGCATGTGTCCTTTGCACTTTTGAAAATTTTCCATGTTTTTCGAAAATTTTCTTGAGTACTCGGTTTAGTCCTAAGCCATTTTTAATGTTTATTTTGGGCCTCGATGGCTCGTATTATGGACTATATGATTGAATATGTATGGTTTTTTTATTTGAATGAGAATTGAACATGAAATGTTTGTTTGTTTGATCTGTAAGTCTGGTAATACTCCATAACCCTGTTTCGGCGTCGGATACGGGTTAGGGGTGTTATAGACCCCATCTCTCCCAAATGCTTTAGTGGTTGAGGATTTTCTCCAATGGCTTAGTAAAGAGGTCGTGAATGCTATGGAGATGATTGATTTTGTGGATGGAGAGCAGGATTCGGAGGATGTGACTTTGGTTGATGCCGAATCTACTTGAATGTTTCGGTATTAACCACTCTCTAATTTTTTTATGTTGATGATGAATTCTGATTTACAACTATTTTTCTAGAATTGTTAGGGGTGTGGTCACCCCCGGTATTATGGTTTTATATTAAAATTATTATTATTATTAAATAAATTAAAATAGTGACAAATGTATGGTAATGATAATAAACATGTGTAAAATACATGAAAATACACTTGTAATATATTTTTATATTTTCTTAAATAATAAGTAAAAGATATTTATTAATTATTATTATATTATGAAATAAAATAAATAAAGACAAGTGTAAGGTGATGATAAAATACAAGTGTGTTAATTAAAATATGTACATTTGTAATATATGTATTTAATTTACTTATTATTTAAGTAATAGATATTTTTTTATAATTATAGATTATATTATTGTTAAATTAATAAACAAATATAATACAAAGAAAGTAAAAAGGACTAAAAGGGGAATTAAACCAAAAGCATAAGTTAAGGCGAATAATCCTTAAAAATCTGAGATTTTTAAGTTAAATATATATATTATTAAATAATAAAGATATTTATTATATATTATATATTATATTATTATTATATTATATATATAGTAAAGTAAAGAAAGAAAAAAAAGAAATTAAAACAAAAGAATAGCAGGGACGAAATAGAGAGAAAGAAGAAAGAAAAAGAAAAAGAAAGAATTTAGGGTTTTCAAGGTTCAAATTCAAATTGTCAATATCGCACCCGAGGCATCCGCGAAGAAAGAAAAAGAAAAAGTGGACAAGGAGTAAAAATAAGGAATCATGGTTTGTATTACTATAATTCAAACTACTATTTATTAAATGTTATATTTAAATTTATGTGTATGGTAAGTAAAATTATAAGGTAAGTATCAATATTGAATTGAATGAAATTGATATGAAGTATGATTATGTATGAATATTTGATAGTATATTGTTGGAAAGTGGAAAATTGTATCGAATTGAATTGTAAATTGAAAGTGAAATTGAAATTGAGAAATGATTTGAATACCTTGTTAACTAATCAGGTTGAGTCGGTTATAGTTGGCATGCCATAGGATTGGAAGAGTACAGGAATTTATCGGCTTTGCCGATCAGGCACTATATGTGTTGTATCAGGCACCACGTGTGTCGTTTCAGGCACTTTATGTGTCGTATACTGCTTCTGATATATTGATCATGTACTGAGTACCGTTTTAGGCACAATGTGTCGTACTGGTGTATTTGGTTGGAATCCGTGTATCCTCCAAGGTCCGGGTTTGTTAATAGGGTGAATAACTGAAATGAGAAAATTAAATAAATTTGATTGATCGTACTATTAAAAATATGGGAAAGAAATTATGAGTTGAATTGTTAATTGAATTGAGACATGAGATTTGAAGCATGAACTTAAGGTTCATGAATTTGTTAAAATATTGAAATAAGAAGTGAAAAAGAATGAATTGGAAATAATGAAATGTTGTATGAGTTACTTGAATATAATTATATGAATTAATTATAATTATTTTTATTGAAAAATGTTGGTTTAAATAATTATTGAAAGACTAATGTTGTAAGGTTTTAGATATGAAATAGAATAAGTTATTGAATTGAGATATAGAAAAGAAATATATGAAATAATGATTTTATGAAGTGGTTATTGATGAAATGCATGAAATGAATATTGATATAGTAAGAAGATATATAAATTAAAATGAAGAAAAGCTATTTAAGATACATATTACTAAGAAAATTTAAAGTTTTAAATGCATGAATGATTTATTGAAAGTAAAATAGTGGTAAGATTAATTGTGCATATTTATTGTTTTTACTTTAAGTATTTGAATTATAGTAATACCACTAGGTGAATACTCAGCGTACAGTTTATTTCCATTTGCAGATTAGGGACAGAAATTTTGAAGAGTTGTATTTGAGATTAAGAGCCTTCATCTCATCACAGCTTCAAGCAGCAAGAGGGTACATATTAAAATTTTGAATAGAATGACATGTACTTAGGAAAAATCATGTTTCAGGTAGTAGAAATGACATGTACTTAGGAAAAATCAAGTATGTTTCAGGTAGTAGTAAGGACTAAATTATAAATTATTTAAATTTATTATTTATCCGCTTTTATGTTCTAATATATTAGTGATTAGCCAAGAATTTCTTTGGCACCAAATGTAATATTCCTATATCAAGTTCCTTGAGTTGAACATGGTATAGGGGTGTTACATTTAGTAGTATCAGAGTTTAGGCTTTCTGATTTCTGGGAAAAGAACGAGTCTAGAAGTACATGCCGTATAGGATATATCAATGTGATGAGATGTAATATCAATATTACAAGCATTGATAAGCTTGAAAATATATGAATTATTATTGATAATAAAATGAATTTGAATTAGTTAGTAATGACTCAAGAAGGAAATAAATAAATACTGAAATTTGATAAAAACTTATTTTTTGTCGTAGATATTGGAAAAAATGGAAATAAATTTGATATTGCCTGATGAGATAACAACTTCAGCACAGAGGGAGAAGATGATGAGAGAAGTACAAGATTATAGAATGAAACCAGAGGAAGATATAGTTCAGCACCTTATTACTGTAAATCTAAAGATGCAAGAAGTGATATGGAAGGGTCACGAACTGATTAGAAAGAATAAAGTGCAATATTTGACCCTTAGAGGAACATTAATAGAACGGGAGCATCAAGTCATTTTGGACCAACTTTGGAAGACATCAGTACCACGAAGCTATTGGAATCTAGTTATAGAATACGTGAAGTTTATAATCTCTGAAGGAGCAAGAAAGATAGTGAGAGAAAGTGTAGGCTCACGAAAGTTGACTAGGAAGCAAAATGTCTTTAACATGCCATTGATGGAAAAATTAGTTTTTAGAAAATTACCAAGTGAATTTATAGGTTCAATACCCATTATAAAGATGGAAGAGGAAGAAGATCCTAAGGAATTTCCAAATTGGATCGTAGAAGATGAATTTGAAGAGAATTTCGAACTTAATATAAAGTATTTTCCAGGGGAAGATACAGAATCAGAAATGGAAGAAGACGTAAAAATGGATTTAAGTGGTTAAAAGTAAAAGTTAGAGATTAGTGAATATATATGTATATATTTAGTTGTACATGTATATAATGATAATTTAATAATAATATAAAAAAAGAGCTAGAGTTTTTGGATGAAAAGTTTGGTATATTAATATAAGGATAGTCTTTTGGAAAAGAAAGAGACAATAGATAATATTAAAATGAAGAAAAGCTATTTAAGATACATATTACTAAGAAAATTTAAAGTTTTAAATGCATGAATGATTTATTGAAAGTAAAATAGTGGTAAGATTAATTGTGCATATTTATTATTTTTACTTTAAGTATTTGAATTATAGTAATACCACTGGATGTATACTCAGTGTACGATTTGTTTCCGTGTGCAGATTAGGTACAGAAGTTTTGAAAAGTTGTATTTAAGATTAAGAGCCTTCATCTCATCACATCTTCAAGCAACAAGAGGGTATATTTTAAAATTTTGAATAGAATGGCATGTATTTAGGAAAAATCAATTATGTTCCAAGTAGTAGTAAGGACTAAATTATAAATTATTTAAATTTATTATTTGTCCGTTTTTATGTTCTAATATATTAGTGGTTAGCCAAGAATTACTTTGGCACCAAATGTAATATTCCTATATCAGGTTCCTTAAGTTGAACATAGTATAGGGGTGTTACAAGCCATGTTGTTAGTCGTTTCACTTTTCTTTATAATGTCGTTTATGCAAATCTGGAGCGAGGAACAAAGGCCCATCTATGGAACAAGTTAGATGTCCTTGCTACTAATGTTGATGATCCTTGGCTATTAGCAGGGGATTTTAACGCCATTTTAGATAGTAAAGAAAGGAAGGGTGGTTTTGGAACAAGGTAAGCAAGTTGTAGTCACTTCAAAATTTTGTTTTCCAGAACGGTCTTCATGATTTAGGGTTTCAAGGATCATTGTTCACATGGAATGGGGGTAATCTCTTCGAGAGACTTGCCTAGTCTTTGTGTAATGATCGTTGGCAATCTTTTGCGCCTAACACAATAGTTCATCATTTGCAGAAGCTGAAGTCCGACCATTGGCCTTTTTTGCTCTTGATAAATCCGGATAGGTCTGAGGAGGTGAGAGACCTTTCCATTTCTTAGCATTTTGGTTATCACATCCAAAGTTTAAGGACATGGTTAAATAGTCTTGGAATTCTAACTCTAATGTTACGGCTAACTTGGATAAGTTTTCTTGAGTTGTTCAAGAGCGGAACAAAGCTATCTTTGGGAATATGTTTGCTCAGAAAAGGAGGACCATGCAAAAGCTGGAGCGTGTTCAAAAGGCATTAGAACAACGCAACTCTTTGAGACTAGGATCGAGGGTGTAACACCCTAACCCGTTTCCATCGCCGGATTAAGGTTACGGGTATTACCCTTCATTAAACAACTCAAACAAGCAATCTCATGACCCTACCCTATTTGGCTAACATGCTTTACTCAACCCATTCTATTTGAAAAATTTTAAGTATAAATGTAATAAGGTAGATGTACATGTATATGCACTTACAAGTAATCTTATTCACAGAATTATCAAGCATCATACCAAATACACATAAAGGTAATTAAAAACTAATGGAAAAAGTATCATCCGTTAGCCATTTGGTAAAAAAAATAGCCAAACATGCATATGCAAAAAATCTTTTACGAATACGCATCAAATAGTGAATCACATGTACATGTATAACATTAACCCTAGTTGACCAAATCTAAGCAATACCCATTTCAATGCCCTTTTTCTAAAAGAACTAATTTAATCCATTAATACTACCCTTAGCTTTTAGTTCATTACAAAGTACAATAACTTAAACATACAATTACTAGTATACAACAACACATTTTTAAACACATATCTAATAACACTACAAAACCAACTAGGCATAAGATTTTACAGACCATTTATCAAAATTAAGTTTCCACCATCCTTGTAACATACTACTTACATATTACTATGATGGACCAACCAACAGACCAATTATGCGTCATACATATATATATATATAACATCAATGTTGCACCATGGCACAAACCACCCAATCGATTATATATTAAAACAACATGTAACAATGACATCTCACCATAATACCTATCAAGCATTTATAAGCATATCATATTAAGATAATTAATATTATGGCCATTTTTACCACCCTATTTGCGTATATCAACCTTCTAAAACTTAGCAATTACACTTTCGTATAAACAAGCATCAAGATCAACCCAAAACCACACAAGTGATTAATATTTAGCCATTTTCGCATGGCATAAACATTTATATACATCTTGACATCAATCCAAGAATACTTTAGCTTATACATGCTATAATAACATAATTTACTACTTCAAAAAGTGTACCCAAAAGAGATGATAGTATGGTGAACTTCCGAGACGAATCCCGATCACAAAATCGAGCTTCCAAAAGTAACATATACGCGCAAGAATTAACCAAAATAAAGTAAGCTTTCCAAAGCTTAGTAAGACTTAAGCAATGAATACATTCACATAGCATGCATGAACTCATAAGGAAATAACTCTACTCATTTACATTCATTTCAAGTTATCTACTAACCCACATAGCTAGGCTCATAACCACCATATAAATTGAGTCTTATACATCTCAAGGCAAAGTAATTAATCAACCACATTCGAACCACTACTCAACTTTATCCCATAAGTAAATATTACTTACCTTGAGTATACTTCTATTTTCCGAACCATTCGTTACTATGTAACACAAAGTAATATCCATTGCCGAATTTCCATACATGCAAAACATTAAATAAAAATAGTATATCCCAACTAGTCTCAAATTATATTCTCATATATAATTTAATTTGGTCACATATCGCACACTTAGTGCTATTAATAGTCAACTCTGCACACTTAGTGCCAATTCTGTTCGTAATGTATCACACACTTAGTGCCGTTACTTATCCATTTCCGCACACTTAGTGCTACCTGACCAATCTTGCACACACAGTGGTCGGTATAAACTCGCACACATAGTGCCAATGTTTATTTGTTATTATCCAATGTGATTCACATACATATTCGGCACCTCACTATACATATAACAAAATTTCCACCCCTTTTAGACATTAGTCCATCGTATTATCTGCAACCATTATCATCTCATTTTTCACTTAAACATGCTCATTCCCTCACCTTTAGGTTCGGCTAACAAAGCTAATTTTTCCCAATTCCATTCGGCATTATAATGATTTATATGCCACAATTATCCAACATAAGTACATAACACTAAATCGAGTTCAATTAAATTCAAATGCTTAAGATCTTACCTCAAGTAGTCACAAATTCAACTTCCCGGTTAGTCGATCAATTTACTTTTTCCCCGATCCAATCCTATCTCCTTTTGTTCTTGATCTAAATAAATTAAATTAAACTCAATTAAGCACATTATAACAATTTTGGTCCCAACACATATCAATAGGCAATTTACGATTTTGCCCCTTTTATATCACACTTTTACAAATTAGTCCAATTTGGACACCAAAAAAAATACACCAATTTTAATCACTTATACTGAATATTCATTGACCTCATACAAGGCCTTGCATGTCATTTAATTCATGATTTAGTCCTTAAAGAATTTTCATTTTTCAATTTAACCCTTAACAATCAATTTCACTAAAACTTCAAATAATAAACATGATAGTTTAAGCCTTATTATTAATAATTTATCAACAAGCATTACTCACTATAAAGATACTTCAATGGCCGAATATAAAAGTGCCATAAACTCGAAAACTTCACTATGGGTTATGTAGTATTTAAAACAACCATTCCAAAAATGTATAAATAATTGAAAACTAAGCATAAAACATACCCCAATTTGAGTTCTCAAATGCCGAATCCCAAGCTCCAAAAGAGTTTTCTTTCTTCAAGTTTCGGCCAAGAAGATGACCAAGATGTTTTTCTCTTTCATTCCACTTTGTTTTATCAATATAAGTGTATAAAATTACTAAACTTTATTTATTTAATATCCACCCATCATGATATAAAATATAATGATATTTTATGACTTAATATCATCATGTTGCCGTCCACTTTCTTTACCATGGCTTAATTGTCCTTTAAGGACTTCACCTTATAAATCCATCCCAATTTGACACAAAATTCATTAAAGGTCACTTTTAACCTTAATACAATTTAATCCTTAAGTCAACTTAGACATACAAACAAGTAAATTAATTCACCAAAATTTAACACATGCTCATTCACAAATTATAGACTCAATATAGAATATTAAAATATTCTACTAACTCGGATTCATGGTCCCGAGACCATCGTTCCAGTTAGGGTCAAATTCGGACTGTTATAGAGGGAAGCTGAGTTAAGGCTTGAAGTTGAGACTATTCTAAGTCAAGAGGAATTATTGTGGTTCCAAAAGTCGAGAAGTGAATAGCTTTCTAGTGGGGACAGGAATACGAGGTTTTTTCATAGTCGAACCTTGAAGCCGCAAAAGCAAAATAAAATTGCGGCACTGAGAATGGATGATTCTTAATGGTTTTATGATGAGGAACCTTAAGCAACACGACATAGAATATTTCACCAAGTTGTATACGGTAGATGCTTACTCGATTGGAAATTACTTGATCAAGGGGCGGTTTCCAAAATTATAAGACCCTCAATTTGTTGGTCTAGATGAAGAGGTTACAATAGATGAGGTCCGTCATTCAACTTTTAGCATGGCACCCCTTAAGGCTCTAGAAGTAGACAGTTTTCATGCCAAATTCTACCAAGTGAACTGGGATATTGTGAGGAGTAGTGTCTTTGACTTGGTCAAACAAGTTTTTATAAAAGGACAGATCGGTCCATTTCATATCCAATAGTTACTGTAGGATCCATTTCATGGGGTAAATTCATAATTAAATCCTAGAGGTTGGTTAGTTTTGTAGATCTAGCAACTTTGAAAGTTAAGCGATTGTAACAACCTATACCCGACCCAGTCATCGAGACTGAATATTCTGATCTCATTATTAAGTAAACATCTTCCATTTTAGCATTTATAGAAATTTTAAGTCATAAATATTCTGATCACCATTAAAACATGTTAAACATTCATCAAGTGAACCTAAAACAAGAGCTAAAGATGCTTTTAAACCATTAAACAAAAATTTTCGAGTTATTCACGTAAGTATTGATACTCATTCAATGGTACCGATAATTTCCTTAGATGGTATCGATACCGCTTGGAAAATCGACACCAAAACAACATTTTGTTTCTCACTTAAAAATTAAAACCCCAAAAAATATCAATACATTTTAAAAGGTATCAATTTGATTACCCCGAGTATCAATACTCGTGATATGGTATCGATACTAATTTACACTACTGACTTCCTACACATTCGAAAATCATGGAGGTATCGGTTTTAAAACTCGAATATCGATACCCCTGCTCCATATAGCAAAAATATAACAGTTTAAGGCATATAATCCATTCTAACTAATAACTATTAGATATGCAACTTTTACCTCATCAAACAATTGTAAAAACAACGATAATAATGGTTCAATCATCAAAAACATGTCCAAGCAGGGAATCAATATACAAGATCCGAGTACATAAATCCTAAGAGCAAATAAGCTATGAAAACATCCAAAACATCATGGAAATATTTATACAACAAATCTACCATATTACCTTATTCCCATAATTCGAAAAAAAAAACTATAAAAATCTACTCATGCGAAACTACGTGGATCAGTCCATTGGAAAATATTTCGGATCGCTTACACCGTAACGCTAACAGTCTATAAAGGTTTAAAAAAAGAGTGGGTGAGCTTTACAAGCTCAGTGAATGATCAAAATAACTACCATGCAAGCATGTCATCATGCATTACCAAAACAACCATATAGCACCATTACAACATTTCAAACTTTAGTGTCATATTACTTATTCATGCATAATTCATTGATCTATTTAAATAGTAGTCACATACTCATTTAAGCATATATCACATTACACATATTCAAATTTTATGATAATTTGAAACTTAAGCTATGAAACATAAAATTGGGCTCTATCACCACTCATCAGATACAAGGATCTCCAACACACCAAATGACTCGTAGAGTCAAACATATCCCAAAAAGTGTAGCATATAGCTAACACTCTCTAACACACCAAACATGTCCCGGTGAATGAAGCTTAGCTCACATTCCCTTATCTTTCCAAATCTATCTCGAGCCTTATCGCCCTAAAAACACAACACAAAGGTGAGTACTCACAATCCTATGGCATGCCAACTATATCCAACGGTCTTAAAGATCACAAGGACAAAATATTTGTTATTAAAATACATATTACTTACCATTTTTTGCACTTTTTCATTGCAAATTCACATTATAAGCACAACATAATCATTGTCATTTGGCACGTATAACATGCTCACAATCAACTTTTTCACAATAGCCTATGTCACATGTCACGGTATCACATTTTAATCCACAATTTCACAACACACAATCATATATTAAATTAAGAGTATGAGAAAGCTTACACTCAAAATTTAGATTAGGGGTTTAGGCTACTTTTAAATTCCCAATTAACGCAATGAATCGTGTTTACAAGCACCGATTCCAAACACTCACCGCTCACACTTTTGCCTAGACGCCGAAAGCTCAAACTAGCTTTTCTTTAACTCGTAGGAGGTCTTAAAGATTTTGAAGCTTCAACAAGTAAATCGCACAATAAGCACAATAAGCACATAGTCAAAGATTCTCTTAAATCAAGCAAAAACACAAGCCTAAGCCAGATTCTCTTGAAACTGAAACATTCGACATAGCAAACTTGAAAATCAATTATTTCGGTCTATACTTAATCTTTTTGCCTAAATTTGATTCTATTCATCTAATTATTCATCTACGACTGATTCCCAACCTTTAAACTACGCAAAACTACCCAATTCAAGGTATCGAAAATTTCAACATGTTATGGTAATTTTCACGAAAATTCATTAGATATCAAGAAATCTTTAACGAAACCTTAAAATTAGTTTATAAATCTTCTATTCATATCACAACTAATTAAAAAAATACTTTGAAACCACGTTTTTACTCAAACTCTCGAAATCCACCATTAACGATCCAATATTCAGCTTTTATTCAAAACAGACGATTTAATGGCTAAAAACTCAGTTTAAAAGACTAGATAACATCTAAAACTAATACGAAAATGATTTATTACCTTAGTTGATGAAGAATCGAGTATTTGATCGAAAATCCAAAAAACCTAAAAGCTAAACAATGGAGAAATCTATGGTGTTTTTAAATGCTTTTCTTAAAATTCTATGGAGGTTTATTGATTGGATGATGATAGAAATCAAAGGAATTAAGGTTTGAAAAATAAAATTGAATGGGAGATGCTTGGGAGAGCAAGGGATGACAAAACAAAGCAATGGGGAAAACTATTGTGAAACCTGTAGGTGCGGGAAAGATATTAGGTTGAATTTTAAAATTTGGTTCAATTGCCTTATAAACACTCAAAATTTAGCCCCTTTTACAAACCAGTCCTCATTTCAAAATTGAAAGTCTTTTCAACAATATTTTTTTTAAATTTGATTTGATTTTTAAAAAGCCATAGATGAAAAACATTTCTGGTTTACCACGTTTCGAAATTTCCGAGCACACTAGAGCTAAAATTCTCATTTTACCCTTGAAACTTCTAGACTCTATTTTGGAGTGTGACAACAATTATAATGTGATTTTATAATAATCTAATAGCAAGATTAATGGAATAGTTAAATTCTATTATACGAGTGAGTTAAAAAAAACTATCATACCCGACATGTTTTATTTTTAAAATATAGTTTAATAACATGTGAAAATCTTTTAAAAGGATACTAATAATAAGTTAGTTGAGAGAGGGTGAAATCACTAATTCAATTTCTTTGAAAGAGTAGATCAATATGAGCAAAAAGCAACAAGCCAAATTAATGAATCATTGTCTTAAATTGCAATCAACTTTGTATGTACTTGATGGGAAAATTAATAATTGATATAATAATTTTAAAAAACTATTTTAGTAATTTTTAAATAATAAAATATTTAGAGAAAATGATTAAATTTGTATTACCTAAATCTTATATAAAAATTTTAACAACAACTCCAAACAAATTTTGACATTACCTTAATAAAATTCATTTTTATTTAATTGCATTTTCTCTTAATAAAGATTATACTATTGTGCTCCAATCATATTTCTTAATTATAATTTCAATGATAATAATTAATAAAAGTAAATGAATATTGTGAGACTTAAATATAAAATCTCAAAATACTAATGTGTATATACATACATTTAAATATGTAAAGAAAAAAATATCATAATTTAGGAGGAGGGATTCAAATAAAATCATGATTGAAGTGTAAAAAAATAAAGTTATTTATTGTAATTTAATAAATGGTGATAATGATTCATGGTCCTTTCTCTCATTAATTTGCCTTGTTATTATCAATTTTCTTTCTGCTAATATTGATTTTTGGATGGCAAAAAAAATTGGTAGAAATAATTACTTCAAATAAATAATGAGGAAAAGATGTCTTTTTAAGGTTATGAAAAAATGAAGGCACATGCATTTTGTACCACTACCAACTCTATTGTTTTAATTTCAATTTTAATGCTCAAAACCTAAATCGTCTTTAACACTCGTTAACATCAACGCTATAAATGGAAATAGTTAATATTGTGGAAATATTATGTCACTATTTTAATATCATGAATATGGAACTTATAACTTGTTTTAAAGAATATGGAACTTATATGCATTGGATATTATTTATTTAATCAATATTTTAAAATTATATATCTAATATATTATTTTTATTAAACTAAAAGGCAATGTATTAATTATCTTTTTGTAAAATATCATTTTAATCTACATTAGGCATGTTTAAGAATTCACCTAATATTTAAAAATTATTCATTTGCATTTAACAAAAATATTATAAATAAAAAATATATTTAAGATATCTATTTTAAAAATAAATCTTATTTTGAATTAATATTTAAAATTTGGGAGATTTACCAACTCAAGGATGCTATTATTCATGGCATATAATAGAACAAGGCAAGAAGCCATTTGGGAGAAGTTGGATAGAACATTGTGTAACCCAACCGAGCCAGAAAGATAACTATGAACAAATAATACTATCCTCCCCATTTTGCATTCTGACCATGGTATGTTAACTGTTGACTCGAACAAAAGAAATAGGTTTAAATCATGCCTTTATAAATTTGAAGCTATGTGGTTAACAGATCAAACATGTAAGGATATAATCAACAGATCGTGGGAGATAAGGGTGGATGGATACCCAGGTTACAGATACATGTTGTAACACCTCAGGTTTGGCGAGTCTAAGGTTTTGGCGTATAGTAGTAAAATAGTCTGTCTGGCGAAGTATAATTCGTCAAATTTCTTATGGTGGCGTATATGTGAGAACTTATAGTAACAACCACATAAGTAAGTAAGGAATTCATTTCATTGTATTCTGCTATATTAAGGAGAAGTTTGTGTTAAGTGATAAAGAATAAGTATGGTATTAGTTATCACTAAAGGTATAGTATGCCTTTTTGTCTGGAGTACTGTGCTAGTTAGATTATAAGTAAGCTGGTTAGAAAACAACCGGATAGCTTAACCTGATAATTGTGATGTAAGGTACTTATTTATGTTTCTCTTGGAAACTATAGACCATAATGAAAGCAAATTCTGAAACGTGTGACACTTGTTAAGGTTCACTAAGTAGGTTCGGTCACATATATATGTGTGAGATGGGTTTTGAAAGAGATTCTAAAAGATGTTCTTCTTCTTCCTTAAATGGTGTTTTCTGATTATTCTTCATAAATCAAATGATTTCTCTTCCTCATTAAGCTAGAAGTTATGATTCTGGGTTTAACTAGTGGTTATTCCATCTTCGGGTAAGTATTCTGGTTCTACATGTTAAGTTCTAAAAAAGTAAGATTGTAACAGTTATTTGAATAGTAAGTTGTAAGAGCAAGGTTTTGCATGAGGTTTTCAGCAACTGAAATGAGAAGTAAAATTGTATATATAAGAATTGTAATAGTGAATTTATGTTTTCTAAGCAGTTGTTATTGCTAATTTGGGAAGGATGTCTGTGTCTGGAGCTTAAAATTGTTGTAGGTTAATGATAGGGGAGTCTCTATTCTGACTCATTTATATGAATTGTTCAAGCAAGAAGCATATATACACAAAAAATTGGGATGATGATGATGTCTATAGAAACGGGTAATTGTTGGAAAAGCGAGTTTGAAAAACGCAATAGAAAATAAATTTAGAGAAAAACCTGTAACAACCCGTTTTCAGTAAAATCAGAATAGTGATTTTGGGACCACAAATCCAAAGTCAAAATTTTTTATTATTATTTTATGTTCTACTATATGATAGAAATATAATATAAAAATTTTGTCTAAAAATTTTACCGTTTACATACCTAATTTGATGAAAATGACTAAATTGCATTAAGTGCAAAAGTTGAGTTCTAATAGCTAAAGGTATTAAATAGCTATAGAATTTTAAATTGGAGGTCCTTATATAGTAAATAGACCATTAAAATGCTTAGTGGTTAAGCATGAATAGTCATCATTGGAACTTTCATGAAACATTAAGGTTAATTTCGGAAATTATCAATTAAAGTGATATTAAATAAAATAAAAAAAATCTATTATCATCTACCACCAAATTAAAAAAAGAAGAAGAAGAGAAAACCTTGCCACGGAAGATATATTAGCTAGCTTGTTTTGCTTAATTAGATCCGGCTAGACCTAGTACGGAGTTAGATCGAGGCAAAGGAAAAATATCAGATTAGTCGCCTTCGTATCTACATAAACTCGTTAAGGTAAGTTCGTGTAATTAAATTTTACATTAATATGTGTTAAATTGAATTATTGTTTGTGAATTGTACAATTTCCATGAATAAATATCGGTTGTATATTCAACAATTATCGAGTTCCGCTTGAACCTTATGAAATTCGTAGGATACAAATGACACGTCATTAGGGTTACCAATTTGGTTGAGGTCCTGCATGTGTTGCGGACACAGCAGAGCTCGTATGAGATTCTCATTATACAGCTCGCATGAGCTTCCCATTATACAGTTCGCACGAGCTTTATGTTATACAGCTCGCATGAGCTTCCCGTTATTTAGCTTGCATGAGTTTCCCGTTATTCAGCTCGGAGGAGCTTCCCGTTTATAGCTCATATGAGTATACATGAATATGAATTGACGGATTATAGTTCAGTACGCCTCGTGTGCACTACCCATGTATCCAACGATATTCTAAATGGTTCAACGAGCACAGTTCTATTATGAAATTATATGAGTTTGATATGAACTGTTACCGGTATATACATGAAATACATGGAATATGATTATTTGATGAATTCAACCATGTGTGTAGGATTTTATATGTGATTTTCATGGCTATTTTTGCCAAATTGGTTGAGATATGCTATGTTTACTTACCTATTTTATGGAAATATCGTAAGTTAAATTATGTATTATACGAACTTACTAAGTTTAAATGCTTACTTTGTGTTATTTTTCATGTTTTATAGTAATTTGAAAGCTTATTCGGATTGGAAGCTGGTCGGAGCTATTTCACACTATCCATCGGCTCTTTTGGTACTTTCAGTAAATTAATTCCGGTTATAATGGCATGTATAGGATATTTTGGCTAATGTTGGTATATAAATGTTTTGTTGAGACAAGTCATTTGAATGGCTTGTGTTTGATACATTTTGATGTGTTTATACATGCGGCCTTAACGTATTTAATGTGTGTTTGATATGGTTGAATGATGGAAAACTTATAGGTATATTGATGATTTGTTTGAAATAGTATAATTGATACAATTATGCATATATGCAATTGGTTATCTAAGTAAATATGGATATTTGGTTTTATTAATTTGTCATTTGAGGTGCCTAAGGGCATATTGGTTGTATGTTGTGATAATACATGTTTAAGACTTGATTTTAGCTTGATTTGAATGTCTTGTTATGGCTTGTTGATATGAAAATTGTTGTGTTTAGGTTGGTACCAAATTGGGTGAGAAATGTGGCTTAAAATGCCCTATTTTTGTCCACATGGGCATGCGTCTTAGCCGTGTGTGACACATGGCTAGGTGACACAGCCATGTGTCCCCTGTATCTTTAAAATTGCGGAAGTCAGTATGCTCAACATGGCCTGGCACACGGGCTTGTGACTTGGCCGTGTGTCCCTCTTTTGAATGCCCACACGGCCTGACCACATAGCCGTGTGTCCTCTACAACTTTGAAAATTTTCAATGTTCTTCGAAAAAAAATTTTGAGTACTCAATCTAGTCCCGACTTGTTTCTAACGTGTATTTTGGGTCTCGAGGGCTCATATAAGGGACAATATGTTTGATTTCGATTGATTTTTGATATGAATGCTATATTATATAAAATTTCTAAATAATTGATCTATAAACTCTGGTAATGCTCCGTAACCCTATTTCGGCAATAGATACGGGTTAGGGGTATTACAAAACCAGAGTTTTAAATTTTTTTCTAAAACAAGATCTTGGTTGTGATGTCTAAAGTAATAAACACTTAATAAAAATTGTACCTTTTTAATTCGTCTAGGATGAACGCTTCGACCGAGTAGTCTTCTCCACTATCCTTAAGCTCACGTCTGTTGAGTGTGGGCTCGCTTTGAATTAGAAAGATTTTCGCAAAAATTACTAGTGGGGTAATTTTGCAATTTCTTTAAATTTTTGGGTCAAGTTGTAAATCAGAACAATATCTCTAGAATTTTTTTGGAATAATCTCTTTAGAGAATTTTCTCTCTACAACTTTCTCTTGAACTCAAGTGTGTGTAAATAATGACCTAAGGCTCTCTTTATATAGGAAGAGTTTAAAGAGTTCAACTATGATTAAACTTAATCACTTTAATGTTAAATTTAATCTAATATTTATCTTATTAAATCTTATTAAAATAATAGAATGTTTATCCTATAGATAAACATTAAATTTAATTTAATATTAAGATAATAACTAGAATTTTAAATTAATAAAATACTATTAAGTTAAGTATTACATTAAAATTAATATTAAACTATTAAAATAATATTTTTGGAATAATTAATTTGAAATCAAATTCTCTTGTAGAATTCTAGTAGGAGTATAACTCTTCCACTACTCAACCACTGAAAACCAACTGCCGCCGGCCACCAGGACGCCACCGTCATAGCCACCGACATTGCTGTGTTCGGTGATACAAGTGCAACACCCTTACGGCACCCCGAGCTGGTTTGACTACTACTGGCTCGATTTGGGTCAATGACGACTCAATCAGTCCGGTTTAGTCACCAGTTGGTTCGTTGGCCCGGTTTCACATACCGAGCCTGGTTCGACCAGCTTTTTGGGTTTTAGTCTTGTTTTTGGGCTTCCGAACCCAATTTACGATCTCAGGTCCAATTTTCAAGTTCAATTACCCATTGGGCCAATTGTTTTACTCGAAAATTAACTTCCAAAAATATCATATTAATTTGATTAATTTAATCTTACTTGATTAAAATTAATTTTTTCAAAAATCACTTAGATTTTCCAAATTATTTTTTCAAGAAATTTTTTTAATCAAATTTTTTAGTTGAATAATTCTTACAACCACCTAATTTAATTCCACATCGAATAAATCGACTCAATTAAATTATTCTCAAAGTCGTAGAATTTTCCTCTGATTTAAATACAGTCCGATCGAGCTTTTGTAGCTAGCGAAGAGACCAATCGGACATATACAATTAGGCTCTAGTGATTGTAATTATGTCCAGAAGTATCGTTTCAATAATTCGCAATTACTTAATCATGGAGTCAGTCCACAAGAAGTACCATGATTGAAATCTCCTTTTTGTATACTCTTTACGAAAGCAATTCATCTAACTACTTTGTCCAATGACCTCATCATGTGTGTGTTACCCTCATATAATATCGTTGATTCCTTTGAGTTACATCCATTCACTTAATACAATCCTATTTTATCTCATTGTCAGCATTGTGTCTTCTTAATGATTGATATGATCATTGTCAACAAATGATTGCGATAAATTGTTCGTCCGAGAATAAGCAACTCGTGGCCACGTTCCATATTTATCAATCCACACAATGCTAATGAAAGGATATCATTAACTCTTTAATTGAGCTATGAATTCCACTATTTCTAGTAAATCCATGCCGTACACAAGTCATGTACCCAACATATCGGCTATGGGCTTGATCATCTTTAGAGCATAAGCCTCCACTTATATCAAAGCACATGAGTTGCATATGCATGGCCAGTGACTAACTCAGGATTTAGGTAAATCACAACATAAACGTCACAAGTGAATTAATTCACAAATAGATTCAAAATTAATTCATCTTGGGTCTTGCCCAATGTATCATTCTACCAATGAATACATCTATGTCTCTACTCGTGGAATCATCTGCTCCGATAGCCAAGACTACCCATCTCCTCAATTGGAATTGTAGACAACATAATAATCCTTCTTAGTATTTGAATTAAATGCTCACTTTGATTCTTTTACGAGATTATGGACTCATTTAGATTGTCTACTGAAGTAAGTTATCTTTCTCGCAATGTAAACTCTCTTTACAATGCCACTTATCTTTAGTTTAAACTTTAGACAATCAATGAGCTAATATTTGCTTGTCTTAATTTTGCTATGCATACAAAATATAAAAGACATAATAGTGAAATGTAAAATTAACTTTCTTTATATATTCATCTTTCAAATAAATAGAAAACAGTTACATGTTTACTACAATATGGGCACATTTCCCAATAGTAAGAGTATAAGTAGTTTAAAGATGTGAAATACTCTACGATGATATGTATGAAGTTCTATTAAATAGAATGATGTTTGGCAAGCATGCAGGAAAAGGTATGATATACGAGATGTATGGACAATAAAAATGTGATCATCTAGGTAAGTGAATGTCGAGCAAAAGTTCCTTTGTGATGCCTCTGGTAGGATAGTTATAATACTAACCAGACTGACAGATCATGATATGAAATAAGTGTAAGACCATGAGGTAGAAGCCCATGGCATCTTAATATGATTTGGAAACATTCATGGTGTAGCCTCCAGTAAGATGAAAATTGGATTGACAGATCACGATACATGAATGTGTGTGTAAGTCTATGTGGTTGAGACCCATGGCAAGAAATGTCTGTATGTATGTTCATGGTGTAGCCTTCGATAACGTATGAATTAAAATGACAGATCATTGTACATAAAATTATGTATAAGTCCATGAGGGAGAAACCCATAGTACCTTTGGTGAAGTTCGTCGGGACAGTAAACACGATATTTTGTATTATGCCTTAGTGGTGTATCCTGTATGATGCCTTTGTGGCATATTCTGTTTGGCCCTTATGGCGTACTCTACGATGACTGTATGGTAGAATGCGACTATCCGCCCTAGTGGTAAAATCTAGATAAACTCTTGGTATTCTTTGATAGATAAGTCTATGATAAGACTATGATACATATAAAGTCGTTTGGCTGAAGTAATTCTGTAATATAATTGGATAAGTATTAATCAAAGTTATTGAAAAGATATGTGTATCTATAAGTATCTGAATATTCAGAAAGGGTATTCACCGTGATAAACTGATAGTTTGGGGGCTTAGGCGTTTTTTTAGATATGAATGAGATAAGTATCAATTAGTCTAAGTTTGTTTGTAACATGTATGGTTGAATCTAAATTGTATTATGTCTTCTTCTGAAATTATTCGAAACTTCAGTCAGTGTTATTTTGATTTTTGGGGTTCTAAAATAAAGTGATGAAGAATTCATCTGAATAATCTATGTAGTACATTACCAGTATGGGTTTGGGTAACAGCCCGATTTTGGGTCTAATTGGGACAGTGGTTTCGAGACCACAAATCTGACTCAGTAAAATTTTTTTTATTATATTTTATAGGCTACAGTTTTAAGAAATGATTTTGTGAAAATTTCGTTCGAAAATTTTGACGTTTGGGCACTCGATTTAGTTAAAAGGACTAAATTGTAAAAAGTGCAAAAGTTGAGTTCTACATGCTAAAGGTGTCTAATTGCTATGAAATTTTAAATTGAAGGTCCTTAGATGGTAATTAGACCATTTGTTAAGTTATTGGACAAAAATGGACATGAATAGGTAAAATTTCAAAGTTATGCATTAAGGGCATTTTGGTCATTTGGTAAATAAATGAATAAAAAGGGAAAATAAAGCCAAAATTCTTGTCCATCTTCCTCACCATAGCTGAAATTTAAAAGGTCACCATAGCTACGATTTTTTCAACTTCCAAACTTGATTACAAGTACCTCCTAGCCCTGTTTTTTAATGCTCTTTACATTTTTGAAGTCGTTATCGTCTGATCTATCTATTTCTACCATTAATTTGAGTTATGGTTGATGTCTAGGGTTTGAACCATGTTAGACATGTATGTGTTTTGATGGCTAATGGTAGGTTATGCATGTTTGATGTGTGATAGACAACTTTTACTAAGTGATTTTTCATGAAAACACCTAAAAATGACCTATTTGTAAAAAGTTGTAAAATGGGTAGTAAAAATCTAATTTAATGGAAAATGTGGGCTGTTATAAGCATGAAAGAGGTTTAACTAGGCTTGGCTCTTGAAGAAATCGAATAGATTTCATTTTACGAGCCTAGGGGACAAAACGTAAAAATGTCAAAGTTTAGGGGCAAAAATGTAATTTTTCCATAATGTGATTTTTGGACTGAATTGAGAAATATGGATAATAAATTACTTAAATTTTCTATTATAGATCAAGAGAAACGAGGTTCGGACCTAGATCGGGGGAAAAACAAGGCGTTTGACGATTAGGTCCATTTCTACTATTTTTGTACTTAGGTAAGTTCCTATGTAAATAATGCATTGTTTTATTTGTGTTTTTAATGCTTTAATATTGTATGAATTATGATTGACTCCTTGGATGTAATCAATAAAGTTTGACAAGTGAGAAATCCCGATTGAACCTTAGGAATAGGTAGGATACAAATGTCATGACATTAGGATTATTTGAGATTACGTGTAAGACCATATTTGGGATATGGCATCGATATGAGATTTCGTGTAAGACCATAGCTAGGCTATTGGCATCGGTAAGAGATCACATGTAAGACCATATCTAGGATATGACATTGGTATGGTATTGTGTGTGCAAGATTCTCGAGTATTCTTTAGTATTCCAAGTGGTTCAATGGGAAATTCAATGAGTATGTCAAAGTTGTGAAAGGTTATGATTATATTACAAGCTGGTACAGGTACGTACGTAAAATTCATTTACTAATGAATATGTGATGAATCCCTCGGTAAGGTTATGAATGAGTAAGGTATGATTAGAAGATCTTGATACTATTTATGCCAAGTTCATCATGTTTATTTGTATGATACATGTGTGATTATAATGCTTATTATTTGCATAGGAACTTACTAAGCTATATAGCTTAGTCCCCTTTCTTTTTCCCTTGTCCTATAGAGTCGCCAAGCCAGCTCGGGGATCGAAAACTGTCAGATCCATTCACATTATCTACAACGATTATTTTGGCACCAATGAATTCAAGTATTTTGAGTTATGGCATGTATAGGGACTTGGTCATTTTGTTATGTGTCATAATTGATTTAGCTAAATGTGTTGGCTTATGTTGGCTGATAATTCATTTTGCAAATGGCCATTGAAATTGGCTAATGTTGGTTTAAGTATATATATGCATATGATGGTGCTTTCATAGATGTGAGAGTTTACATGATATGAGATGATTAATATGAAATGTTTGTGTATGATAGATGATAGCATGTGAATGATGTGTAGATGCCTTAGTTGTGGCTGATTTGGTTGATGGTATATGCTTGGAATGGTTCTATGTCTGTTGTGTAGGTTTGTGCATGGAAGGGTGACAAAATGGCTTGGTAAATAGCCTTATTTTTGTCCACACGGGCGTGTATCTAGGCTGTATGTGACACACGGCTCGCCCCATAGACGTGTGATCCGACCGTATGTCCCATGCAACTTAATTTTTGCAAAACAGAATGCTTAATATCGAGCACACGGGTAGAGACACGGGCATGTGTCTCAACCGTGTGGATGGCACAGCCTCGAACACGAGCGTGTGCCCTGGCCGTGTGAATTCTGCACCTATTTTATGAAAAACTATGGAAATTAAATCAACCACACGGCCTAGCACATGGGCGTGTGGCACGGCCGTGTGGCACAAGTTAGAGAGCACCCTATTTTACACACGGACGTGTCTAATGGTCACACAGGTGTGTCCCTTAGACCACACGGGTGTGTGAGCCCTGTAACATGAAAAAATTTCTAGGTTTTGTAAAATTTTCTAAAGTTTTTGGTTTAATCCCGAACCACTTCCAAAGCATGTATTGAGCCTCGTAGGCTCGTTTGAGGGACAATATGAATGTGCATTAAAAGTTTTAAATTTAGATGGAAATTTATGACTCGAAAATGTATGTTTATTTTGTGTTTAAGTCCGGTAATGCCTCGTACCCTGTTCTGACATCGAATACAGGTAAGGGGTGTTACAGTTTGTGTGGGATTGAACCAAATTATGTTTTGAGTGTGAGTTTGATGGTATTCAGTTCTACGTAACTATTTGCCAAATTTGTATGTATCCGCTTGTGATTAATGCCTGAGATCAACTGTTTGAGAATAAAATAACTATTAAGGTATGGTGTATATAAGGTGGGCTTTAAGGGTATGTTTTGTTGAAAAGTACATATGTAACAATGAGATTTATAAAATGTCTAGAAGGATCTTTAGTTAGTTAGGTAAGGATGATATGGGTATGATAAAAGTATGATAGTTGGCATGTAAATATATACCAAAGTTGTAGTGGTATCCGCCCGAGGTAGAAGAAAATGGTCTAAAAAGGATAATTGGCGCACAGATGTTCATTAATCATAATCAATATTTGCCAAGGTATATTTTGGATTAAAGCTCATTAAGTTCTCCTGAACTTACAAAAATGTTATATGTGTCAAGTAAAGTGGAATGTATTGCACCAGGTGGCATGTAACTGTATACTAAAACTGTAGTGGTATTCGCCCGAGGTAGAAGAAAGTGGTCTAAAAAGAATAATTGGTGTACATATGTTCATTAGTCATAATCAATATCTGCCAAGGAATATTTTGGATTAAAGCTCATTAAGTTCACTTGAACTTACAAAAATGTTATATTTATGTTTCAGGTAAGGTGAGATGTATTGCGTCAGGAGGGAGGACGCCAGGAGTACGACAAGGTTGTGACGAAGAGGGTTATTATGCTTATAGTGGAAATGTGGCGTAGTTTTAGAATAATCCTGGGATTCTGTAGTTAACAAACTTCTTTATTGTAATGGTCTATATCATGTCTGATGTAACAAGTTTTATTAAATACTTCCTTTGTTTTTAGTTGTTAAGTCTTTCAATTAAAATGATAAAGAAAATAATTAAAGAGAAGAGAAATTGTAAAATATTTTGTTAAATTGTTAAATATTGTGTGTAGTAACACCCAAGATCTAGACTCGACGAATCGGGTCGGGTTGATGGCTTTACAAGTTGGTATCAGAACTCGGTTTAGCTGATCCTCTAGCGAATAAGTGAGTCATCCATGTATGCATAATACGTCGAGCCTGGCTTAGTCCCTTAGGTATGTGAAACTTATGGTTGTGTGAATGACATATGTTATGTTATTGAGTAAAGTGTTGACAAGTAAGACGGGGAAATAAGGGACAGATTCATTACTGAAGTTTGAAAACTATTACATTGATATGGAAAAAAAAATTAGTTCCCTTCCTCAGCCTAATGGTCAGTGGGTTCAACAGGGACCTCTTCTATTTGTTTTAAGTCTTCTAAAGCCTTTTTTTAAGTCAATTGAGTCTTCTAAATTTTCTTCTTCATCCCCTACTTCAGGCGTATTAGTGAAAAAGAAACCAGTAGTTTGTTTTCATTTCTCTTGAAAATCCACCCAATCTTTTCTTTCAGGATGGTAGGCATTAAAGGTCAAGGACTCTGTAGGGATATCCTTAAGAAAATTTAAGTCTACCTGACTTAGAGGGGCCACTTGAGTGTGAAGAACCAAGTTGGAATTTAACTCAGGCAAAGCTTTAGTCAAGTTCTTTGTGGTATCTTCTTGATATTTTTTGAATGCTTCTTTATTGGATTGGCGTAGATCATCCAGCTAAGCCATGTGGCGTAGCTCTTAAGCCTCAAGCTGCTCCTTTAGTGAAGACTTACTCTCTTCTAGCGTTGTGAATCTACCTTCCAACTGGGTGCATTTAGCTTGTGTATCTCGGAACTGTGTTTTCCAGACCATGATACAAGAATCGAGTTGATTAATCTTGCCCTTGTAAATATGACCAATTCGACGTAGTTCAGCTATAGTTTGATCCCCAACTTTGACTGTCTCCTTTAGGTTGGCAATCTTAGCATTATGAAAGTCACTGGTTTCTTAGAGAAGACCACTCTAAAGTCCATATTCTATAGACGAGCTTATGAGGACTTTGCCATTATTGAAAGAAAGGATACGCCTAGGTTGGAAGAGAGATAAGCATAAAGAGATTCTTTCATCTGAAGTAGTATCAGGTTATTTTGACTCTAAAAGATGGAACTCAAAGAAACAAAAGATGACTTTGATGTATATAGTTCATGCCATGAGAAAAGTTCATTTCCTTTTGTAGATGGGAACTGGTAGGAACTACTGGTTGTTCTGATGGTAATGTTTCTACTGGGACATCACCCAGTGGAGGGTTAGCATCATAAACTTGGATGTCTGTTAAATAGGCGGACTCCAAAAGAATTGCAGGAAGTGCTGGAACTGGTGAAAAAGAAATTTGTGCTGTTGGCAGCCCCTTTCTAAGTCTACACTGTGCTAGTTGAGGGTGTTACAAGTAGACCTCGAGTTCCCAAATATCTATGAACATCATCTTAAGTAGTACTGCACTCATATGAAGGAGTATTCACATACGGTAGAGTATCTCTAAGATCATGAGGTTCAAATGTGAAAGGATTTCTGGGAATTTCATTTTGGTTATTTCAGCCTCTTCCCCTCCCCCAGTTAGTTGTTCTGACCATTTTTGTATGTGTAAAAGAGAAAGGATAGGAAATGAAGGAGAGAAAGATGTTACCTTGAAGAAAGATTAAACAGAGAATGATTTAGAGTTCTAATTGATTTAGCAAAAGTATTTAAAAGGATGATTGAATATAAGTTTTATAGAAACAAATGTGTGCAAGAAGTTTATTTCATGAAAACTGTTTAGGTTCTCTAATAAAATATTGATATCTGTAAAAATGGACAAGTGTGTAACATTTAAATTTACATGAGTAATTGCCAAATTCTAAATTCGCCCAAGGAAGCTGACTGTTGGCATTCTTTTAGTAGGGATCTCTGAAATGTACATGTATGAAAAAGTTGTTATGAGTAAAAAGGAAAGTTCGTCCAATTCATAGTATGCGTCAGGCGTGATCAGTTAGTTTTCATTTATATATTGAAAATTTTCAAAGTTAGAAATTTCGAGGATGAAATTTTGTTAAGGTAAGAAGAGTTGTAACACCCCAGGTTTAGTGGGTCTAAGGTTTTGGCGTATAGTAGTAAAATAGTTTGTCTAGTGAAGTGTAATCAGCCAAATTTCATGTGGTGGTGTATATAGTGTAACATCCCGAAATTGGGCCTAGTAGGATTGGGCCGATTGGGCTTTAGGAAAAATTAGATTATCAACTTGTTACTTGTGTTAGCTCGGATAGGATGTTTATTGTGTGCTTAGTATAGTTTTGTGAAGGCTTGGAATTATTAGCTAAGCTAGAATAATTATTAGTATTAAAAATTTAGTGAAGTGGATTAAGTGAACTTGACACTTAAGTTAAATTAAGTGTTAAATTCAAGCACATGAGGAGTTTGTGGCAAGGTGGTTATTGTGCATGAAAGGATACTTGAGGGAAGTGGTTCGAGTAGCATGGAAGGCATATTGAGGACTTTATTTTTATTCATCCTTACATTAAGTGTTGGTTAAGTTTTAATTATGGTAAGGATGGACTTTGTTATTTTTGGATGGTAGACTAAAGGAAAAAGGCAAGTACTTATTTATGGTAGGATAAGGGGACATAAGGCTTGAAGTATGGGGTGATGTTTTGGAAACTCTTCTATAGCCATTAGTCCATGTATGTGGACGGCATTTTGGTCTAGGGGGAGGGTTGACCGATTTTGTTGGAGGCTTTGGTAAGTTGAAGATAAATTTATTTGTTTTACACATTTTTTTATGAAAGGTTATTTATTGTAATAAGGGCCATTTAAAGTATTTATGGACTTTTATTATGTTTTAAGTTGGATTGTCGATTATATTATTATTTGAAAATGTTTTATTTTAAACAACTTAATTTTATTTGGAACTTTAATTACACAATGTTTTAGTAAAGACAACAAAATTTTATGTTTTTAATCTCTAAGTCAAAAGTTTTTCAAACGATTTCCATGATGGCATTTCAAATTTACGTAGTGTGTCGTATGGTAGGGTTTGGGGTGTTATTCTGATTTGATATATCGAGCCTAGGTTCAAAAATCAGCTTTGAGGTTTTTGGGCCCAAAAATATTTTTAGATGGGCTTTTCAAAGCTTTGAGCTTTCATAAATTTTTCAGGTTTATTCTGGCATGGCACCTGTATCTCCGACCCGTAGTCCACCAGGTAAGTACCTCTAATTGTTGTGTGAATTATTATATGATTGGTATGTGAGTATGATGGGAACGTAGATTAGTAAATTAAGTTATTGAACTTTAGGATTAGCTTACTCCAACACAAGATTCATAAGACTTAAGAACAACCGAACAAACCTGTGAACTAAGTCGCTGAGTTAGGGTGTGGCAACCATTGTGCGCATGTCTAGGATTGGATTCAAGAAGAGCTTGGTATTTAAGCAGTCTTCGTGACTCACCTCCTCTTCGCTGGAATCCTACCTGGTGCGTAGTAACGGTTCACCCTAACCAAGAGGACTTATTCACGGGCTAAACCCGATAACTAAAACCCGAAAGGGACTAGCCGTATTTTTATAAAAATCTCAGTTTTAAAATCACTGAATTACCCTTTGATTTGTAAAAAAAAAAAAAACCATTTTCGACTTTGAAAATTTTTTGAAAATTTTTGATTCACAAAATTACTAAAATACCCCACAGTTGAAAAATTACGAAAATGCCCTTGGTTTATAAAATTACCATACTACCCACGACTTTTGTAAAAACATTCTTACTTTAAAAAAATACCAAAAACTCCTATTTTACAAAATAGTAAGATACCCTGATTTGGGAAAATTTACTAAAATGCCCATAACTGCCAAAATTACCAAAATAACCCCGATTTCCAAAATTTCTGCAATACCCTTGATTTGGAAAAACTTTTAAAATACCCTCGAGTTTTGAAAATTCTAGAATGCCTTTGATTTGTTAAGATTATTTTTAAGTGACCCGATTTATTACCAAAATACCCTATAGGAAAAAAAATAAGCGGAATTACCCCTGGGTTGGGAATGGACAAAGATGCCCATAATAGTGTGTTGAATGTTGTGAATGGATGTGATTCTCTGAATTAGAATAGTGAACTTGAGATGAAAACTTTGATTGATCGAAAGAACCACTATTAAACTTCTTTTCATAAAACTGTTCGCGGATAAACAGTGGAACCAAAAGTACTAATGCATAAAACTTTTAAATCAGATTAAATCGCGACAATAGACATGAGTTCTTGGGGACTGTACCTAGAAAGTAAGTTAGTTTTATTAAAATCAGAGTGCGCAGCTAGAACATAGTGTGGCGAGATAGGATGTACGACTATTAGTTAGTTGGAAATTTCGAGGACGAAATTTCTTTAAGGAGGGTAGAACTGTAACATCCCGAAATTGGGCCTAGTAGGATTGGGCCGATTGGGCTTTGGGCTTTAGGAAAAATTAGATTATCAACTTGTTACTTGTGTTAGCTCGGATAGGATGTTTATTGTGTGCTTAGTATAGTTTTGTGAAGGCTTGGAATTATTAGCTAAGCTAGAATAATTATTAGTATTAAAAATTTAGTGAAGTGGATTAAGTGAACTTGACACTTAAGTTAAATTAAGTGTTAAATTCAAGCACATGAGGAGTTTGTGGCAAGGTGGTTATTGTGCATGAAAGGATACTTGAGGGAAGTGGTTCGAGTAGCATGGAAGGCATATTGAGGACTTTATTTTTATTCATCCTTACATTAAGTGTTGGTTAAGTTTTAATTATGGTAAGGATGGACTTTGTTATTTTTGGATGGTAGACTAAAGGAAAAAGGCAAGTACTTATTTATGGTAGGATAAGGGGACATAAGGCTTGAAGTATGGGGTGATGTTTTGGAAACTCTTCTATAGCCATTAGTCCATGTATGTGGACGGCATTTTGGTCTAGGGGGAGGGTTGACCGATTTTGTTGGAGGCTTTGGTAAGTTGAAGATAAATTTATTTGTTTTACACATTTTTTTATGAAAGGTTATTTATTGTAATAAGGGCCATTTAAAGTATTTATGGACTTTTATTATGTTTTAAGTTGGATTGTCGATTATATTATTATTTGAAAATGTTTTATTTTAAACAACTTAATTTTATTTGGAACTTTAATTACACAATGTTTTAGTAAAGACAACAAAATTTTATGTTTTTAATCTCTAAGTCAAAAGTTTTTCAAACGATTTCCGCAGTGGCATTTCAAATTCGGCCGTGTCGTATGGGCCGGGTTTGGGGTGTTACAGTTTGGTATCAGAGCCTAGGTTCAAAAATCAGCTTTGAGGTTTTTGGGCCCAAAAATATTTTTAGATGGGCTTTTCAAAGCTTTGAGCTTTCATAAATTTTTTTGAGTTTATTACGGCATGGCTTTGTATCTCGACCCGTAGTCCACCAGGTAAGTACCTCTAATTGTTGTGTGAATTATTATATGATTGGTATGTGAGTATGATGGGAACGTAGATTAGTAAATTAAGTTATTGAACTTTAGGATTAGCTTACTCCAACACAAGATTCATAAGACTTAAGAACAACCGAACAAACCTGTGAACTAAGTCGCTGAGTTAGGGTGTGGCAACCATTGTGCGCATGTCTAGGATTGGATTCAAGAAGAGCTTGGTATTTAAGCAGTCTTCGTGACTCACCTCCTCTTCGCTGGAATCCTACCTGGTGCGTAGTAACGGTTCACCCTAACCAAGAGGACTTATTTACTCAAGCTAAACCCGATAACTAAAACCCGAAAGGGACTAGCCGTATTTTTATAAAAATCTCAGTTTTAAAATCACTGAATTACCCTTTGATTTGTAAAAAAAAAAAAAACCATTTTCGACTTTGAAAATTTTTCTGAAAATTTTTTGATTCACAAAATTACTAAAATACCCCTGGTTGAAAAATTACGAAAATGCCCTTGGTTTATAAAATTACCATACTACCCACGACTTTTGTAAAAACATTCTTACTTTAAAAAAATACCAAAAACTCCTATTTTACAAAATAGTAAGATACCCTGATTTGGGAAAATTTACTAAAATGCCCATAACTTCCAAAATTACCAAAATAACCCCGATTTCCAAAATTTCTGCAATACCCTTGATTTGGAAAAAACTTTTAAAATACCCTCGAGTTTTGAAAATTCTAGAATGCCTTTGATTTGTTAAGATTATTTTTAAGCTGACCCCGATTTATTACCAAAATACCCTTATAGGAAAAATAACGGAATTACCCCTGGGTTGGGAATGGACAAAGATGCCCATAATAGTGTGTTGAATGTTGTGAATGGATGTGATTCTCTGAATTAGAATAGTGAACTTGAGATGAAAACTTTGATTGATCGAAAGAACCACTATTAAACTTCTTTTCATAAAACTGTTCGCGGATAAACAGTGGAACCAAAAGTACTAATGCATAAAACTTTTAAATCAGATTAAATCGCGACAATAGACATGAGTTCTTAGGGACTGTACCTAGAAAGTAAGTTAGTTTTATTTAAATCAGAGTGCGCAGCTAGAACGTAGTGTGGCGAGATAGGATGTACGACTATTAGTTAGTTGGAAATTTCGAGGACGAAATTTCTTTAAGGAGGGTAGAACTGTAACATCCCGAAATTGGGCCTAGTAGGATTGGGCCGATTGGGCTTTGGGCTTTAGGAAAAATTAGAGTATCAACTTGTTACTTGTGTTAGCTCGGATAGGATGTTATTGTGTGCTTAGTATAGTTTTATGAAGGCTTGGAATTATTAGCTAAGCTAGAATAATTATTAGTATTAAAAATTTAGTGAAGTGGATTAAGTGAACTTGACACTTAAGTTAAATTAAGTGTTAAATTCACGCACATGATGAGTTTGTGGGAAGGTGGTTATGGTGCATGAAAGGTTACTTGAGGGAAGTGGTTTGAGTAGCATGGAAGGCATATTGAGGACTTTATTTTTATTCATCCTTACATTAAGTGTTGGTTAAGTTTTAATTATGGTAAGGATGGACTTTGTTATTTTTGGATGGTAGACTAAAGGAAAAAGGCAAGTACTTATTTATGGTAGGATAAGGGGACATAAGGCTTGAAGTATGGGGTGATGTTTTGGAAACTCTTCTATGGCCATTAGTCCATGTATGTGGACGGCATTTTGGTCTAGGGGGAGGGTTGACCGATTTTGTTGGAGGCTTTGGTAAGTTGAATGATAGATTAGGTAAGTTTGATGTTTGGGAAAGAAATCAATTGATTAAAGTATGATGTGAGAACATAAGGCATGATATAAGGTGTGTTGTTATGGAAAGTTTTGTGTGGATAGGTTTGACTTTGAAGTCCATGTATTTGGACGGTTTTGGAGCCTGGGGGGGAGTGGTCGAATTTTGTATTGTTGGTGCCAAAATTTCTTTTGGTTAGGTGGTCATTTTCGGCTAGTTTGGTAAGCTTTCAATCTTTGTTTTGTGTCATTTTTGAAACCTGTTTGTGTATGCCGAATTCTCCATAGTGCACCAAAGTGAACAAAAACCGAATGTCCTTAGGTGTTTGTTGTTTCTCCTCTTAGGCATTTGGCCGAAACTCATTTGGAACCTCCCTCTCATCTTTTAATTCTTTGTAACCGAAAAGAACCTTTTTTGGTTCTCATTTTCCTATTCTTTTCTTCTCATATTTGTTAACACTTACAAATTTGCTTTTACTTTCTTTTGGCCGAACCTCTTTCTTCCCCAAACTCTCTTTTCTTTTCTTCCATTGTTGCTTAAGCCGAATCCTCTCTCTCTTATTTTTATTCTCTTTTCTACTCACGTACTTCATTTCTTTTATCCACATATCATTTGCTTTCTTCTTTCAAAACCATAGCCGAAACCTCCCTATCATTGTTCTTTATTTGCTAAATTCTTCAATATTTTATTCTCTCTTTTATTTTGCAAATCTTTAAGGCCGAAACTTCTAGAGAGAGAGGTGTCACAACTTCTTTTTGTAGTCTCTTCTAGTAGGCGTTAGTGGTAAGCAGCGGGAAGTGCCATCGTGGAGGAGATCTTTCGGGATTTGAAGTGATCAAGGTAAGTGAAATGTAGCTTTCGGCCTTAGGCCATGTTATGAGTATTTTAAGTGTTGACCGATTCTAATAAGGGTTGTTTAAGGAATTTTTGACAAAGTTCTTAAGGAAGTGACGATTTCGGATTTGATCGACAGCAAAACAGTGCGTAGTTATCGCGACCGTTTTTTTGTGTGTATGTGTTATATATATATATATATGTATATAATGTGCATGGTAGCCGAATTAAAGGCTAAAAAGGGTGGATGCCCATGTTGGGTAATCAATTGACAAGGTCAGTATTTTATGACTTTAATTTACATATGATATATGTATGAAAATGTGATGGCATGTGATATATGCTTATTTTAATGTTATTGTGGCATGTTACATGCGACTTGGGATGTGACTATCGAAGGAAAGGGTGTACATTATGTACGTGGTCTGATGTTAGCCTTGTGCTACATTGGCGCTTGATGATGGCTATGTGCTTCATCAAGGGAGGTGTTGGCTAGGTGCCCATCTCGGCGGATGATAGCTGTGTGCATCACCGTAGATTGAGGATGACCTCGAGTCACCTCGTGGATATTGACATAAGGGATCACTTAGGTGATCGGTGGCTTAGCCACGGCCTTGGGCAGCAAGTCTTCCAAGTTAAGATATGAGGATCATTATTTGATCGGTGGCTTAGCCACGGCCTTGAGCAGCAAGTCTGCTAAGGTAATATATGTGGGATCACTATGTGATCGGTGGATTAGCCACGGCCTTGGGCAGGGAGTCTGCTAAGGTAGGAGTAACGGATGGACTCTAGGTTGGGTTGGGCTTCATGTTGCATATTTATGCATTTTGCATGGCTAATTATGTGGATGAATGTGGATATGGGCCAAGCCTAACATGTGAAATTATGTGGATATATTGCCTTAACATCTGATATGTGATTGATGTGTGGATTTGGGCCAAGCCCATAGGTGGGGACATGTGAAATAACTATGCACTGAGTCTATGTGACTCACCCAATTTTTCTCAAACCTTACAGGTGATGCATAAAGCTTGGACCGGGTTGGAGTGGATACGAGGTGGCCCATGCAGAAGATAAATTTATTTGTTTTACACATTTTTTTTATGAAAGGTTATTTATTGTAATAAGGGCCATTTAAATTATTTATGGACTTTATTATGTTTTAAGTTGGATTGTCGATTATATTATTATTTGAAAATGTTTTATTTTAAACAACTTAATTTTATTTGGAACTTTAATTACACAATGTTTTAGTAAAGACAACAAAATTTTATGTTTTTAATCTTTAAGTCAAAAGTTTTTCAAACGATTTCCGCAGTGGCATTTCAAATTCGGCCGTGTCGTATGGGCCGGGTTTGGGGTGTTACATATAGAGACGTATAGTAACCACCACATAAGTAAGTAAGGAATTAATTTCATGATATTTTGCTATATTAATGAGAAGTTTTTGTTAAGCGATAAACCGTAAGTATGGCATGAGTTATCGCCAAAGGTATAGTACACCTTGTCTGTCTGGAGTATTGTACTAGTTAGATTATAAGTAATCTGGTTAGAAATCAACTGGATAGCTTAGTCTAATAATTTTGATGTAGGATACTTATTTATGTTTCTCTCGGACACTGCAGACCATATGAAGTCAAATTCTGAAATGTGTGACACTTGTTAAGTTCTACTAAGTAGGTTGGGTCACATATATATGTGTGAGATGGGTTCTGAAAGAGGTTCTTCTTCTTCCTTAAATGTTGTTGTTTGATTCTTCTTCTTAAATCAAATGGTATCTCTTCCTCATTAAGCTAGAAGCTATGATTTTGGGTTTAATCAGTGGTTATTCTATCTTCGGGTAAGTATTTTAGCTCTGCATGTTAAGTTCTAAAAAAGTAAGACTGTAAGAGTTATTTGAAAAATAAGTTGTAAGAAAAAGCTTTTGCATGAGGTTTTTAGCGATTGAAATGATAAGTAAAATTGTGTATATAAGAATTGTAATAGTGAATTTATGTTTTCCAAGTAGTTGTTGTTACTGGTTCGGGAAGGATATCTGAGTCTAGAGCTTAGAACTGTTGTAGGTGAGTGACAGGTGAGTCTTTGTTTTGACTTGTTTATATGAATTGTTCAAGCAAAAAGCATATATTTATATATACAAATAAATAGGATGACGATGATGTCTATAGAAATGGGTAAGAGTATAAGTAGTGCAAAGATATGAGATGTGCTACAATGATATGTAGGAAGTTTTGTTAAATAGAATGATGTTTGGTAAGTGATAGCTCTTGAAAAGTTTTATAATTCATGTCTTTATACTGGGTCAATTGTCTGTACTTAAGTGAACTTAGTTGCATTTTAAGACATTATTTTAGTATTTTTAGAACATTGAATAAGAAGCTTGGACGATGCTTAAATATTATTATTTGTTACTTTTAATCGCTTGCGATGGAGTTTTTTGTGTGTTGGTTTGGCAGGTGCAGGTTGAGGAATGAGAAATAAAGGAGTGAAGGTTTTCCAGGGCAAAAGGTTGGACATTTTATCAGTACAAATTCCATAACAATTCTAGGAAAACTGAGTCAACACTCAACGCATACCAGTTTCAGCCCAACTATACTTGAACTGGAAAAATCTACCTAAAAAAGAGGAGAAGATAATTTTGGGATGTTGGTTTTTATCCTAGAAAAAAGAGTTAAAAAAGAAGATAATCTTGGGTTGTTGAAAAAAGAATTTAAAAAGAGGAGAAGTTAAACATAGGTTGTTGGATTTACCCTAGGGAAAAAGCCTATAAAAAGTAAAAAGGTGGAAACACAAAAAGACAAACAAAAGTGGGAGAAATCCTTAGGCGTGAATAAGGGTTTGGCTGCACAAAGGAAAGGAATTCGAAGGTAGTCCTTTTTAGCTATCACAGGATGTTGTGTTGCTGAAGTACGGACTGGGCAAGCGAAAGCTATTTCTTAAAGTTCTTCTGTTATTTCCATCAATGTTCCCTTGAAATATTGAATTGAAGTAGTTGAACATAATGTCGGATAATATTTTGGTTTGAAATTTTATTTCCTAACCCATGAGCTAAATCTTATAGTGTTGGGATTACTTTCGATGAAACTTTAAATTATTTTTATTGATGTAGTATATATCTAATTTACTTTACTGATTCATTTGATTGTTCTTATTTCTTAATTAAAATGCAAACGATCTTTAAACATAGAAGACTGTTCGCATACTTATAAATTGATTCTAATTCCGAAAGGATTGAATTGGTTGGATTAAAATTAAATGAAATGAGCAAGTATTCGATAGACACTTGTATTGACTCTAGACATAAAGTCACGATCATACAGAAGGAACCCATGTAAGATATCTAAAAAGCCCATAAACACAGGCAAGGTAACTTGAGATTTTGCTCTCGCGAGAGGCAAGTCATTTTAGAACTCTTTTCTTTAATAAAATAGATACAATTTTGCCAAGACATTATTGATAGTAAAGGTCGATTCTTAGTAATCCCGACTTTTATATCAACATCACTCTATCCTTATTCTTTGTCGGAGTATCTTGTCACAACATATTTAGTTACTTATTTTTTTTGTTTACATTCTATTCGGATACTCAATCTCATTATTGTCGTTACATTTCTGCTTTCAACCATAGCAATTCCAGTTATTCATTAATTCCACATATTGCATACATCATTACGCCACTAATTGCTACTGCATATTTATCATTGACTTTTCCATAGCATTAATCTCACTTTATTATAATAACTTGACCAATTTTGTGCCTCAATCCGATCCTCGTGAGAATGATACTCACTTATCACTTTATTACTTGAATCGCCGTGTATACTTGCACAAATCACATATCATTTCACACGCAACATTAAGCATGTAGGAAAGGTTTGATATATGAGATGTCTAGACAATAAAAGGTGATCATCTGAGTAAGTGAATGTCGAGCAAAAGTATTAATGATACATCTAAAGTAGTTTGGATGAATTAATTTTGTAATGCAACTGGATAAGTATTAATGAAAGTTTTTTGAAAAGATATGTGTATCTATAAGTATCTAAATATTTAGAAAGGGTATCCACCGTGATAAACTGATAGTTTGGGGGTTTGGGGGTTTGGGCATCAAGGTTAGGAGAAAGAGCATCCTGAGTTCAAACTTCTTATTTACAAATGTTTAGGGTAAACAGAGACTCATGTTTTAAGATCAAAAGAATTTTGGATGATTTCTGTGATTGTTAGGATTTTCTATTGAGCGAAAATTGCCACCTAAAATGAAAAAAAAAGTTAAAAAATATACTCTATTTGAAAGTGATAAGTGAATAAGGGAAATAAATAAGAGTGGAGCTGAGAATGCGAAATAAGAAGAGTAATTTTTTTCAGACAGCCTTAAGCAAAATTAGCTTAATGGAAAGCCAAAACCTTGGTCAAGGAGGTAACTTAACACTCATCAAATCAGACTTAGCAAACATCCCAATCTATCAAATATTGCATTTTCAGTTGCCAAGAAAAGTACGTGACAAGATGGATAGGATCATCTGTCATTTTGGGGGGGAGATGATAAGGAGAAAAAGAAAATTCATTAATTTAGTTGGGAAAAACTATGCAGGGATAAAAGTCAATGTGGCCTAGGCATAAGAAAAACGGAAGCAATGTACAATGCGTTGCTTGCAAAACAAGCCTGTCAAACCATTAATAATCATCAAAATAATGATTTCCTTCAGTACAATGCTAAAATGGGAAACTCCCGGGTATGGAAGAGCATAATAAATGGTAAACAAAAAGTCAAACAATGTATTATTTGGAAAAGGTCAAACAAAAATAAAAGAGGGTGTCGACATTAATGAAAATCAAAAGAGAGAAATAAAGAAAAGAATCATCACATTTGACACAGATAGATGAAATTATGAAAGCCCGATACTTGAAGGATGCTTGGAACCAAGGTCGAAATTCAACCATAGTGGGGAATTCATAGTCATGTCAACATATGTAGAGGAGACCAAGGGTAGTGTACTAGTACCGTGAGGCACAATAACAGATAAATTAAGGAAAATGATTAGAAAATACTTTGGGCAAGTAAATTGTCATTCAAAATTATCATATTCATATGGGAAATTCTTAATGGAGCTCTCCCATGCAAAGAGGAAATCCAAAAGAGGATAAAGATAAGGGATGTGAAGTGTGCATTGTGCTAGGGTGGAATAGAGAACCTAGAACACCTTGATGGTTGTCGAGGCCACCAAATATAAATTTCATACGCTCTAACTAAAGTAAAAAAGTAGTATAGAGAACCAAGGTTGATCCCACAGGGACTGAGATTCCTAATATCGTTTTTGTGTGACCAAATTTTAATGTTGTGGCAGCTGTTGTGCCCACAACTTGTAACGTGCTGTGCTGAAAATAAAACAAAGGGGGTTTTAGTTGATTAGGATTAAAAGTATGTAAATAAATAGAAGAAAATAATAGTTGAATTCTAAATGCAAAAAATAAAATCAAATAATTGAAATTAAATTAAATAATCAATTATGCGAATTTTTAGCCTTAGAATCGGTATACTCCATACTCGAATCAATCCTCGAAGACGGATTTTCTGTTCCAAAATGATAAGCTGGTTACAATGATCAAGGACGCCTTAACCGCTAACTCTTCCTTATGTAGTTGATTCCAGGACACCCTACAAGCCAACCTTTACCAATTGTCTAACTACATAACAGGTGTCTACAATTTAAAACCTCGGAAACTTGTGATTTAAAAGAGCTCAACTCAAATCAATGGCCTTAACTGTGTGGGTTGTTAAAATCCAATCATTATCTCCCTTGACGAAATCCAAATGGCCTTCTCCACCTGGACACACTAGTTTGTTTGGGAGAACTCAAATGTGGTAGTTGATCGATCCGTTTTCCCAACTGTACGTAAAAAAATTGCCAACTCAACAGGCCCTTTCTGAGTTGAAATCAAGTTAACTTAGAGAGATAATTATACCTGTCCCATATTTCAGAGAGATAATGAATACCGTGTTGAAGGTTTTTAGTGCGAGTTTATTTCTCATGATTCTTGGTTGATTGATTACCTGCCTAAAACTAAGCGGGGATTAGTTGAACTTGAATTTGGTCATGCTCAATGAAATTTTGGGAGTTTAAATAGAATGCAAGGTTATGAAAGTAAATGGAGGGAACTTGAGGAGCAATTTCACCAAAATATAAAAAGGAAAAAAAATAAGGCAGCAAACTTTAAGATGTTACTGATGTAAATTCTAAAATAAATTCTCAACTCAAGTGTAACAGTCCGGTTTATACCCTAGTCGGAATAGTGGTTTCGGGACCACAAATTCGAGTCTGAATAATATTTTAATATTATTTTCTATGCCTTTGATATGTGACTAAGCATGTGTTAAAGTTCTGTAAGTTAATTTGTCTGTCTGGGTGCCTCATTTGAGTAAAGGGATTAAATTGCATAAAAGGTAAAAGTGGCTTTCTATTTGATTAATGGCCAAATTGATGTGTCTTTGTAAAGAGGGAGGCCTTATGTGGCAAATAAGCCAATACTTTGGTTAGTGGATGGCAACATGTATATATTATATAATTTTATATGTTTATTTTATAAGTTGAATTAATATTATATATTATAAATTATTATAATAAAACAAAGGCATTAAAAAACCATTATCCTTATGTTCATCTTTCTACTATGACCAAAACAAAGAAAAGAAAAAGAAAATAAGAAAGAGATAAGGCATTCGGCCATTTCTAAGTTCAATTCAAGGTATGTTTGATTTTGGTTTTTGATAATTTCTACGTTTTTGCAATCGTTGCTTTGTATACTTTGAAACCCATGCTTTAATCTTAAGAATTGATGATGTTTGTGAAATGAGACTTTGATGAACTCATATGATTTATGATGATTTATGGTGTTAAATGAAAGATATGTGTTAAATGAACATATTTTATTCTTGAATTTTTTATGAATTTAGCTAGTTAGGGCTAAATTGAGAAAATAGCAATTTAAGGGACTAAATTATGAAATTGATAGAAAATATGGGCTAGTATAAGATTTATGAGTATTCGGATAAGCATGGTTAAATGGTGATTTTGTATATTTGATGTTTTGTGAAAAACAGGGACTAAAATGTCAAAATGTGAAAATGTGAGGGCTAATTTCCCTAAATATGTGTACTTGGATTGTATTGAATAGTTTGATGAATAAATGGATTAAATTTGAATATGTATAGATCAAGAACCGAAGAAAACAGCTTGAGACCGAGGGAAGTCGAAAGTTATCGAATAGTCGTTTATCTCCATTCTTTTCGTACGAGGTAAGTTAATATACAAATAAACACGTTTGAATTGCATTATGTATGTTCTTATGACTATTGATAATGATGAATGTATATGAGATGACGTATACAAGAATTTTAAGATAGAAATAACATAGTAACAATGTTCGAGAAGGTCTGAATGAACCTAGGAATAGATAGGTGTCTATTAAGTAATTCGAGTAAGACCCTATCTAGGACAGTGGCATTGATATTTGATTGTGTAAGACCATGTCCGGGACATTGGCATCGTATTAATTTGAGTAAGACCCTGTCTGGGATAGTGGCATCGATATTTGATTACGTGTAAGACCATGTCTGGGACATTGGCATCGTATTAATTTGAGTAAGACCCTGTCTGGGACAGTGGCATCGATATTTGATTACGTGTAAGACCATGTTCGGGACATTGGCATCGCATTAATTTGAGTAAGACCCTATCTGGGACAGTGGCATCGATATTTGATTATGTGTAAGACCATGTCCGGGACATTGGCATCGTATTAATTTGAGTATGACCCTGTCTGGGACAGTGGCGTCGATATTTGATTACGTGTAAGACCATGTCCGGGACATTGGCATCGTATTAATTCGTGTAAGACCCTGTCTGGGACAGTGGCATCGATATCTGATTACATTTAAGACCACGTCTGGGACGTTGGCATTGTATAACTATTCCGGGCACTTTGCGTATTCCGTTAGATTCCGAACGGTTCAATGGGCAAGTTCGAGAAATGAATGAATATGTGAATTTTACACTTGTTTCAGGTATGTTTGATAAGTACACCTTGTGTGTATAAGAAGGTAAGTATTTTCTTAAACTTACCTAGGTGAATTATGTATTTGAATATGAGCATGTAAATGTGTTATATGAATAGAAAAGCTATAAGCTAATAAAGTTTGTAGTGATATGCAAGATTGAAAAATGAAGGGCCTAAGTAAATGTACTAAGAAGAATTATGATTACGCAATTGAGCCATTAGTGAACTTAGATTGATTATATGTTTCGAATGCTTATATGCTAAGTTTATTTGTACATGGCTTATTAAGCTTTTGAAAGCTTACTCTGTGTGTGTTTTCTCTGTTTTATAGATCATCAAAGCTACTGAAGGCTTGGGGACCGTTGAGGATCATCATCACACTGCCCAAACTCTTTTTGGTACTTTTGTAATATGAATATAGCTAGATATGGCATGTATAGGCTGGTCACTTTGTGTTATGCTTGAGATGTGTAAATAGCCATGTGATGTGGTAATGTAAATGTTGATAATGTGCATGAATTAATATGGCATATGATACATGTTTTGTATGGCTTGATGGCAAGCGTATTGGTCAGGACTATGGTAAGTGTATGAATGCAATATGAGTGCACATGTTCGATCAATGAAATGGTTGTATGTAGGGTAAAATGTGGATGTGTCATGCTTGAACTTATATGTGTTTTAGTTGTGCATGTTGGTATGCAAATTAACATGATTAGAAATGAGATTGAATGTGGAGAATTGATGACCATTTGGTAAGTTTTTGGTCGCCATTTGATTGTAGAAATAGAATTGCTTGTGCTTGTAGGTATGACCCTATTGTGGGTGGCAATTTGGCTTTACAAGTAGCTTATTTTGTCACACGGTTGTAGCACACGGGCGTGCCTAACGACCGTGAGATTAGTCAGTAGCTAATTAGGTGTACACAGCCTTGGCACATGGGCGTGCCTGGTAGCCGTGTAGCCAAGTCAGAATCGACCACGACCGAGGTACACGGGTGTGCTTTATGGCCGTGGAGTTAAGTCAGTTTTGACCACAGGAAAGACACACGGGTGTGTCTAGCAGCCGTGGGAGGCACACGGTGTAACCCTTGAAACTTAGAAAAGTTTTAAATTTCTGAGATTTTTCGTAAGTATTCGGTATAGTCCCGGCCCTACCCTAAAGCATGATTAAGGTCTCGAAGACCAAAATAAAGGGGCTCTTTGATTGTGAATAGTGAATGATTGTATGAATTGTTTATAAAAGTGTCCGATCTGTCCGGTAATTCCTTTAACCCAAATCCGGTAACGGACGCGGATTAAGGGCGTTACGTCCAGCCTGTCCTCTCAATGTTCGGTTACACCCCTTTTTATAATAGTTCCTAAGGAACTAAGTCTCACAATTTATGCCTAAATTCCTAGTAACAACTAAGCACTAACCAATGTTTAAGTAAAAATCTGATTTTTCAAGATTTTCGTTGAACAGAATATTTGAATCCTTCAAAGTCAACCTCTGATTTTTTTTCTTCAGCAACCCAAACTATTCTAAATTTTGACTTCAGCCCCCAAATTTACTTTTCGCCCTAATTTAGCCTGTGTTTGTTTTTTTTTGAATTTTAGCACTCCAATTGCGTCCCTGATAAAATATAAGTAAGAAATCACAAGTTTAGTAATATTCTATTAAAAAATTTGACCAAAATTAAGTATATTAAACATATAAAATTAACTTACTATCACACCTATTTCATGAGTGTACATTTACAAAAACTGTTTGACTTGGGTTCAAACTAGATATGAAATCTAATAAATTAGGGATGAGTTCAATTCAGTATTGGATCCTATTTTTGATTAAAAGAACCAACAATGGTACAAAAGACAGTATGGATATGTTTGCAGTTTAAACAAAGTTATCTTTGGAGGAAAGTCCCTAAAATTTAAATATGACGATATTAAATTTAAACAAATATATATTATTAATATCATATTTAAAATAAATTTATTTATATTTGAAGATGTGTAAATACAATCATATTGATTTTATACATAACTTTAAAAAAATAATATTCAATCTTAAACACTCACGCTACGTTTGGTTGGATGGAATTGTTATTCCATTCCGCCCTAACTCCATGCGCTATAGTAAAGCAGCCATTTGGTTCACCGTTTAGGTGATTCCACGTAATTGCTATTACAATCTCATTCCTTCAGCTCACCGTTTAGGTATTTAGGAGTTGGGGGTCTGAATACCTATTCAACACCACACCATTTAGGTTTTTGGACCAAAATAGCCTGCCTCTCTTCTTCCCAAAATTCTCTCCAGATTTTTTTTCCCCAAATCAAGCATCCATTCGCCCTTCATCTTTATCTCCCCAAATATTGTAAAGGGTACGTTTTCTTTTTCTTTTTTTTCCTGATTCCTTTTAGTTAAAATTCTTTCACTTCTTTCAACTTTTCTTTTCCCCTTTCAATCTTAAGTTCGATTGAGACTTTTTCTACTCAATCTTCTTTAATTTTTTTTTTTCTATTATGTTTTTCTCAGGCTGCTCGCAAGTCGGCACCGACAACTAAAGGAGTGAAGAAGCCTCACCGATATCGCCCTCGAGCTGTAGCTCTGTGGTTAGTCATCAAATCACATTTTCTTATTCTTGTTTACACGAATTGAACTTATGATGTTTCCATTGGATGCAGTGAAATTCGGAAGTAACAGAAAAGTACTGAACTCCTCATCAGAAAATTACCTTTCCAAAGGCTAGTTCGTGAAATTGCCCAAGACTTTAAGGTAATACCAATAAATTCCAAGTTAATTTTACCAGAAAAGTACTAGTAAGTTAATTTTACCTTAGCACATCCTTGCTGCTTTATGTTTTTTTATTCTTGTTTACCTTAGCACACCCTTAGCAAAGTTTTTGTAAATTCCAATTTCATTTTTAGGGTTGATAATTAGGTTATTTCTTATTTCTTTTATTTGTTAAAGATATGGATATATGTAATTGTGTGCCTAGATTTCTTATGCTTGGAGCTAAATTTGGTTCAAAGTTATGGACCAGTTTAAGAAACAGGTATGGAACCTTTAGTTTATAGTTGTTTGACGGTGGATATGCATTAAGCTTCCGTGCCTAGGGTAAATTTTAACTATAATCTCCCCTTTATGAGCATCTATTTGGCGCTCTGAGTTAATCTATGTTGTTGCATGTTATCACTATGCATGTTTTCCTTCCTTCTCCTATCCATTTAATTGTTGTTCTCAGTTTTTTATCGCACTATTATCTAATTAGGTTTTTCAGGATGTCTTGTCACTTTTGGATTTAAACTACATGTTGGTTTATTAACATAAACTGTTCTTCATCGTGATCTGAGTGATTCTTTTCCTTGATCATTTCTTTCGTCGTCCTGGTAGTATTTACTGCAAAAAGCTCTGCCTATTAGGTTATTTTATCATTCAATTTTTCCTGTGCTAGGTAAAGGTGGCTATGATGATTGAACAAACTTGTACAATCATGATCTATTGAGAATTAATACACTTATAAAGTATGGTCCCTGCATTTTTGTTTGACGTGCATGCCCATTTTTTGCATGGAACACTTTTAATTTAATGAACAATGAGACAAGGAACATGAACGGCCGTTTATGTTAATTTGTGGTTTGCCATTTTTTTGTATGTGGGTTGGCGGGGAGCAATTACTCCTTTTATCAATTTCATCTTAGGCACGTGTTTCACGTTTTAAGTGAAAGGTTGTGTGTGCTTTTTTTTTTGAGCTGGAAATTTATGGAAGCACTTAGATCGGTAAAGAAAAATTATATATAGAAGTAGATTTAAAGAAACAATATATTGTTCAAATCCATGTTGGTTGAAATGCTGTTATATCATGAATTCCTTCCATGTTTTTGTTCATTGTTTACTATGCTTTCCATTGGCTTGGCTTATGGACTCTTTTAATTCTATTAATATTTGAAAGAGTTGCTATATAGTTTAGATTTAGCCTTGGTAGTTAGATATCTCTATCTATTATCTAATACTGGAGACTGGTAAATATAAAAAGGGAAAGTTCCATATTTTGTGGCTTGGATGCTTATTATTGTTTGGAATTCTTGTGTTGTTGTTTGGTTGCCATATTCTTCAATTGCAAGAAGATCATTGGTGTTAAACATGGTGGAATATTAGGTTTCTTGTTGATTGTTTTGCCACTTTTAGAGACATTCTGTTAAAACCATGATTTTAATATTAGTTTTACATTTTTTTTTAATTGAAAACAATTTCTAACCTCGAAATTAAACTAAACATATATTGCTGTTTGTTTTTGAGATGTTTCGTTATCTACCTATCATTTGTTTTTGCAGACATTTTTAATATTTGGGGATTTGTATTTTATTTGATTTCCCTTGTGGATTAGACTTTTTTTTAAAAAAAGTAATGTTTATGTATGATATAATATAGGAATTACTTAAAATGAATAATTTGTTTTTAAATAAAACGTAATTACATTATTTAAAAAAATAATGTCATTATACTAAACTTATTAGTATTTTGAGATTATTAAGATTATTTGTTTACATATAATAATATATAAATTAATTTACCATGGTTAATCTAATTGTATAATAATCTAATTGTAGGTCTTGGTTATATTTTTCAATTATTTAGGGGTTCATCTGTATTTCAGGGACTTAAAGTTAGGGGAAGAACCATGCTCATCGAGCAGGAGAGTAGCCGAGTTTGGTACCATTGTGTTGCTTCCACTCCTTTCATTTTTGTGCCTATTATCTTCATTGCTAATGCGGTGTTAGCAATCCACAATTTGGGACTGTCTCATTACTGCTATGTTTTTCAAATTGTATCATATCATATATGATATTTGAAATCTTCATATCTAAATATGTAATAATTGAAATAAATAAATGTTAAAATAACCTCATTTAACTTTCCCAAATTTTTTGCAATGAAGGGTAAATTCTTTTTAAGAGGCAGAATTAAATTATATATTTTTACGATAATAAAAATATAATTTTACTATTCATATATTTATAACTTTTAAAAATTAAATTAAATTTTTATCATTTTAAGGGCTAAAATATGATTTTACCATTATTAATTTCAAATTTTATAAATTAAAAAACCAAAAAAAAAAATTGAAAAATTTTCCATCTTAATGAAAGTCGACCCAATACCATGTAACTTTCATTGTTATGTTTCAAAGCAAACCAAAAACCTTGGCTTCCTCACTTACCGTGCCCCTACCTATCTTCCATTGTTATGTTAAGTAATACTTTTGTTTAGCATTATGTTAAATAACATCCATGCAAAATATAAACAAACATAATTACTAAACTTCTTAATAAATCTAATCCATTAACATTATTTACTTTTAAATAATCTTAATAATCTTATTATTATTATTATTGAATAAGGTTAAAAGTATTTTAACCTTATGCGCATAATTAGGATTATTTACTTTTAAATAAAAGTACTTATGAATTCATCTTTCCCAGTACATTATAAAAAGTTTCATATAATATATGTATATTTCTATAACACTGGAAATTATGTAATTTGGATGTGGATGTGTTTCAAGATTAGATGTTCATTATTAATTTTTCTTTTAATGTTCAAGACATTATTATTTGCTAAACAAAGAGCCAATTTTGTTGAATGAAATTTGATAAATATGTATTGTTCATTTTTCTTTGACAGTGTGTTATTGCTTCCTCTTCTTCTTTGGTTTGCTTGATTGCTTCTTCCACCCACAGTTGAGCTTCTTATATTCACTGAACCATTGTAAGTTCTTTACAAATTAAATTCTTTAATTTTGTTTTACTGTTATTGAAATTAGTATTCAAGAAATGTGACCCTTTTACTATGGTTTGAAGATATGTAACACTTTAATATCTTACAGTAATGGCTCGTCTGCCTTTAATTGTACAAAGTGAGAGGCGTAAAAGAATTGGTCTTACTATTACAATATGGTTGCAAATGTGTACAGTTGCGAGTTGGTTCTTAGTTGTATTGGGTGCCATCCATAGCCTACATACTTATAGACCAAGGATTAAATCCTATATTTTAGATTTTTATGCAAAACGAGATTATGTGAAAAGACTTGTATATGCTAGTGACGAGACCTGTATTGAACAAGTTAGGATGAATAGAATTACCTTTTTTAAACTATGTGAGATGTTACAAACTTTAGGGGGATTGAAGTCGTTAAGGAACATGCCTGTTGATGAACAAGTGGCAATGTTTTTACATATAATTTCTCATAATCTTAAAAATAGAGTTATCAAGCATCACTTTAATAGGTCCAGGGAAACCGTTAGCAGATCATTTCACAATGTTTTAAATGCTGTCATACGCTTACAAGATGTGTTATTTAAAAAGGCAGAGCCAATTACAGCTAATTCTACAGACCCAAGGTGGAAATGGTTCAAGGTATTGGAGTGAGTTTTATATATAGCTCGTACATAATTTAGTCCATTTAGATTTAAATATAGTATCCTAACTCGAGGTTTTATACATGTGACGTAAAATTGCTTAGGTGCTTTAGATGAAACCTACATCAAGATTAGGGTTCCAACAGTTGATAAATCTAGATATCGAATGTGAAAAGGTGACATAGCAACAAATATGTTAGGCGTTTGTACACCTAATATGCATTTTGTTTATGTTCTTCCTGGTTGGGAAGGTTCTGTTGTTGATGGACGAGTTCTTCGAGATGCCATTAGTAGAAGAGATGGACTAAAAATTCCTCAGGGTAAAGTGTAACATCCCCAAACCCGGCCCATTCACTACGACCGAATCTGGTTATGTTAGTGAAAATATTTTTCTTTACTCGGAATTTAAAACACGAAAGTTTACTATCTTTCTGGTAAAACCCGTGTACTTTTAAAACTATACTTTTGGACTTTGAAATTAAATAAAAGCGTCCATTTTAAAGCACTTTATTAACTCATGAATACTTTGATTAAGTAAATTCGAGTAAAATTATTTACACAAACTTATAATTAAATCTTTTCCAAGTCATAATCAATTTAAAATAAAATAGTAAAAGTAATAATTAAGTAATTTCCAAAGTAAATAAATAAAAGGCCCTTATTACACAATATTTAAAAGACCAAATACTTAATAAAACGACGTAAAATATTTAAACTTCTCTTCTGCATGGGCCACCATGTGTCTTCTCCGATCCCGGTCAACTATGCGTCACCGAAATGGTTAATGAAAGAGTGAGTCCACCGACTCAAAGTGCATAATCAAAACACAGATTTCAGCGTATGGGCTTGGCCCCATACCAAACCATTCACATAGCAAGTCATGCACATATGCATCTTAGCCCAACCCACTCCAACCGTAACACCAACCTTAGCGGACTCGCCCAAGGCCGTGGATAAACCACCACCGATCACATCGTGATCCAAAATCTTACCTTGGCTACTCATCGCACAAGGCCGTGGTTTGAGCCACCGATCAACCCAAGTGATCTCAACATCAATAATCGTCTACGGTGATGCACATAGCCATCAACCGCCGAGATGGGCACCTAGCCAACATCTCCTTGAGGTAGCACCTAGCTAACCTCAAGCGCTAATGTAGCCGAGGCTAACATTAGACCACGTACATCATATGTACCTTCTTCCTTCATCGATCCCATCCACCTCCATGTATGTAAATGCAACACATGTCGATCATATCATAACATAAGAGTGGACATCACATTTTAATTATCATAACATATTTATATATACATCACAATACATAAATTTCACAAAATACTCACTGGCGCCCAATTACCCAAACCGTGGTATTTACCACTTAGCCATTAAGATTGGCTACCACCCATCATGCATACATAAACACATTAGTAAACAAAGAACCGAGAATTAGTGCGTTGATTACGCACCTTATTACTAGCACAATTGATCAAATCCTCGAGAACGTTACTTGATTGAGAACCTTGTCGAAATTCCTAAACAATCCACGTAAGAATCGGTCATCACTTAAAACATACCACTTTGTGGCCCTTGGCCGAATTCTCACTACACCCTTACCTTGATGAATCGAACCTTAAAAGATCCTTAGTGCTCCCTTTCTATGGCTACACAAGAAAGAAACAATATCAAGGCCCTAACAATAACATTCGGCCATCACCATAATACCAAAACCATCTTTTGGTTTGGCACCTCACAAGAGAAAAAGCAAAATCGACACTAGGGAAGAGCTTACTTACTACCACGCTTGCAGAGATCGAGAGAGAATACTTAACGGCCTTAAGAATGGCTTAGCAAGATAACAAGAGGAAATCAAAGTTTCGGCTAAGTGAACCTTGGCTTTGGTGAAAATAAGAAAGTAACGAAATGTTGATGGCTTAAAGAGGTTCGATCTATTGATAGTTAAAGAAGAGAAAAGCAAGAGATATTCAAAGGAGAAATGGTTTCAAATGGACAAGTAGAGGTAGTGTTACGTTTTGGTGTAGGTAGTGTTTGAGAAGAACAAAAGTGAAGGCTTGGGAGTAAGGCTAAAATTCGGCAACAAGGAGGCTCACACCCTTTAAATAGAGTTTGGCTACTCTCCCCAACCTTCAAGGACGAAAATGTCAACACAAGAACCCCTAGCCGTCCAACACCTTTGTCTCTCTCCCAATCCCTTGATTTCCTCCTAAAAACACTCTACACCACCCTTTCAAACAATTTCAAACTTAAGCCAACTCATCCTTCCTCCTAGCCACCCATTTAAAATAATTTGAACAAGTCAAATCCTACTTTTAAGGTGCCAAACCGAATCCAACACTTCCCCTTGCTCATGACGCAAAAAGAAAAGAAAATGCTGCTCTCGCACTCGATCCCGAGACCCCAAAGCCCCTTGAGGCGTCACTTCTCCATGCTCTTAGTGGCATCTCCTTGCCACTCTGCCAAGCCATTTCTTGTGTCTAATTCTCCCAAATAAATTTCTTAAGGCCTCCTCCATCCAAGCTCCCTTTTTAACCCTTAAAACTAAAAATTTTCCAGGGCATTCCACTACACTTTAGGGTTCTCAAGACCCCTAAAACTAACCCAACCACACATTGAAGTGTGCCAACCTCTGAGCTATGCACCAAACGCATAACCCCTAGAACCAGGGTGTTACATAAAGTGCAAAATTAGAGGAATTTGAATTAATTTTTAAGATCATACTTTTTTTGTGAAATTAACCATGACAAATAGTTTCTTTTTATAGGTTGTTATTATCTAGTTGATGCTGGATACACAAATTGTTAGGGATTTCTTGCGCCTTTTAGAGGATAAAAATATCATTTGAATGAGTGGCGTCAGGGTTACCAGCCAAGTATTTCGGAAGAATTTTTCAATATGAAACATGCTTCAGTGTGTAATGTTATTGAAAGATGTTTTGGGTTATTAAAATTTAGATGGGGAATACTTAGGAGTCCATCATTCTATCCTGTGAGGGTGCACAATAGAATCATTATTGCATGTTGTTTGCTCCATAATTTTATTAACCTATATGAGTCTTGATCCTATTGAAGCGGAGTTGGAAGAAGGATTACCTAGTAATGTGATAGATGATAATGAACCGAATATCGTAAATATTCATCCATCCAATGCATGGGCTACTTGGAGGATAGAACTAGCCAACCAAATGTTTGATGAATGATAAACATAGAAATTAGTTAGGTTTAGGGTAAAAATAGTAAACGTTAAGTTGTTTATGTTATTTCATGTATCTAGTTTATGAAACCTTGGTGGTGTTTGAATTATTTTTTTGTATTGTACTAGACTTGTTGAATGATAATTTATTTTCTTTTGATTCATCATGTGTATAATTTATTTTCTTTTGATTCATCATGTGTTATAATTTTATAAAGTGTCGATCTTTTGATGCATAATATTGAACTTAACTTTAATTTGCGTTTTTTTTTCTTAAGATAGTTATGTCAGGTTTTTTACAATCAAGTGTTTCTTCCCAAAATTCTCGAGGAACAAAAAGGAAATGGGTTCCAGAAGAAGATGCTGCGTTGGTTGCTTGTATGGTCGACTTGCACAATGTTGGAACCTTTAATGCAGATACGAGATTCAAAGCCGGTTATTTAAATGAGTTGGAAAAAATGTTAGAAAAAGTTTTACCCCATGCCATGTTGAAGGCTAAACCTAATCTTGAATCAAGGATTAGGACATTGGAAAGGGATTGGTTAATCATTTATGACATGCTTAGTGAAAAAAACAATAGTGGCTTTGGTTGGGATGAACATAGGCAGCTTGTTGTTGCTGAAGATGTGGTGTGGAACTCATATATAAATGTAAGAATTATTTCAAGTCTTTATTATCTTATTTTGACTAAATTATATCTAATATGGATTCCTCATTTTTATAGAGTCATAAAGAAGCCGCTCAATTCAAACATGGAAGTTTCCCTTATTATAACCAACTTGCTGTCATCTACACAAAAGATCGAGCCATTGGGAAACATGCTCAAATAGCCGCTGATATTATTGAAGAAATAGATGTTGAGGATGTGAATACTACAAATACTCATGAAGAAAGAAACGATTTCCATGGATGCAAAGCTAATGTTTCTTTGGATGACATGGATCTTTCAGCTACACAACCACAACCAGCTAGAAACCAAGGTGATTCCACATTTTCAAAGAAGGAAAAAAAGATTTCTAATGCAAGTGATTCTTCTACTTCTTTAATGATGCTGCCACTTTATTGGCGGAAAATATACGGACCGTTGACCTTGAAATCAGTAAGAGTATTGCCTCTGAAGTGCTAATTCAACAAAAGTCAGAAATGGCCATTCAAGAAAGTGCTCTGAAATTATATCCAACATTATGTGAAGCAGAATGTTTAACTGAGGATGAGGGCTATCGAGCATTGAGCAAAATTCCAGATCATCCAACGCAAATGCTCATTTTCTTTGGTTTACCTTCTGCTGTGCGATTGGAATGGGTCAGAAGATTTCTTGCTGACCATTAAAAATCATGGTTGTGTTGATGATATTTTGGTAACTTTTTGTGTTTGTAATATTTGGATGCTATAATAACATGATAGAATGTCATTACAATGTTGTAACTTTTTGATGTTGTAAAATTTTAAAACATATGGATTATGACATATAAACTAATGAAATCATGTAACTTTTTGTTAATATATGAATATTATGCTTGGATATGAAATATAATTCTAAAGTTATTTATTACTTCTAATATTTTGTTTTTTATTGTAGAATAATTAAATTATTTGTTTCACTAATGATATTTTAGCACATTAAATATGTATTGTAGTTTAAAAATAATAAAGTAGATTATCTATATTTTTATAGTATTATATATTTTGATTTTTTTAAATTCATAGATATTAAGAATGTTATTAATTTATATTTTTTTATTAAATTATATTTAATAATAATTATGTTAAAATATGGTTAAATTATTTATTATTTTTATTAAATTATTTTCAATAATAATCATATTAAAATTTAATAATAATAACAATAATCATCTGCCTAAAAAAAATTATACTAAGGGTATTCTAGTCATTTTAGTTTTTTCCTTGTGTTATTACAACATCATTCCATTCAACCAAACACAAGAATACTATTACAGTTCTATTCCATTCCATTCAACCAAACAGTTGAATTACTGATTACAGCTCTATTCAATTACAACTCTATTCAATTACAACCCTATTCCATTACAGTGAGCCAAACGTACCCTCAATATTTTAATATTACCAATTGGTTAAGTTGTGCTACTCAGTCCTTTTACTTTGCCAAAGTTATGAATTTAATATTGTCACTTTTTAATTTTTATATATTTTTAAAATTTAAAATTTTAATTTTCATCAAACGATAATTGTTAAAATTATTAAGTTATATTATTTTTAAAATTTGATGCAATAAATATATTGTCACATGTGTAATATCATGGTAACTGATAGACCTGATTATGAGTCGGGCCACCCGGCCTTGCCCGAAGGCCCGCCTGAAATGTGGGAGGGTTTGGGCAAAAATATAGGCCCCAAAAATGGGCTTGGACAAAAAAATAAGACCCGTTTAAAAAATAAGTCAGCCCGGCTAGGCCCGGATTCACTAAAGGACAAAAAAATCTACTTTTTTTTGTTTTTAAATGTTATTTTCTTATTGTTTTTTTCCCTATTTTGCTACAATTTTACTATTATATTGTTATTGTTTGGATATTGTATAAAATTATTTTATTGTTAATTTTGTTATTATTTTAGAGGCATTTGCATGTTAAGTTACATTTATCTTAGTGTTATTTAAGTCTATATATTTTTTAAAATTTATTTTCAATTTGTTGGGGAATATTTATTTTGATGTTTTTAGTATTTTTGATGTATTATATATATTTCAAAATTATATAAAAATAATATAAAAAAGTAATACGGGTGGGCCGGGCTCAAGTTTTAGTATTTTTATCCGGGTTAGGCTTAGACAAAATTTTATACCCATTTTTAAGGTTGAGCTAGGCCCAATAAATAAACTTGAATTTTTAGTTGAGCCCGACTTGAATCTAACCCGGCCCAGCCCACAAGCACCTCTAATAATTGATTAACGATTATCATTTACAATAATACTAAAATTTCAATTAAAAAATATAGACTAAATATATAGGAGTATAATAATATTATTTAATTTAACTAAATATTTTAAAGTTCTTCTCTTTATATCAAAATTAAAATATAAAAGTTTTTAAAAATATAATTAAAAATAATCAAATTAAAATATAAAAATTAAATCCATAACTTGTTAAATGACTTTTTCAAGTAGGATAGGCTAGGCAGTGAGTACATATACCGTTCCCTATTGCCGACTACGTGAGACCCACTTTAATACATGGTGGGCCCACTTCCATCCTTCAAAATAATCAGAGCCCCAACGTAAAATAAAAAAACTAACGTTTTCTATTTCTCTATTTTGGTGCTCTTAGTCTTTCTCTCTCTTCTTCTTCTTCCTCCTCAAAGCCTCTCTTTGGGTTCTTGCATTTTGGTGTAGGGTTTCCAATTCCTAAACAACTGTTTGTATACTTTCTCATGTCAACATTTTAGTTCCAGAACCTGTTCCTCATTGTTTTCACTTCTCTCTCCTTTCCTAAGGTACTGTCTCTTTCTATCGATTCAAGTTTTGGCTTTTTGTTTGTTGCTGGGGGGCTTTGAATCTTTGTTTTTTTTTTCTTGGGGTTGGATTTGATACATGCAATGACATTTAAGGATGTTGGAGTATCCTGTTTCTGGGTTTTGTCTTGATTTTCTGCTTTTTTTTTTTTTCCTTTGGAGGGGGTTGTGCTATGGTTGGCAGTTAAAAGAGTGTTTTTGTGTTTCATATGGTAGCTGGATCCGTAGTGGTCTTCCTTTTTGTTAAAGCTAGAAATGGAACAAAGCTTACTTTGCAGCTTGGATTTGTCTTCATTTTCTACTTCTGATCTATTACATCCGAAAGAAAGAGAAAATAATGAAAAAATATGTGAAAAAGTAGAGTTTAAAATTTATGTTTGGCTATCATTTTATTTGCTATTTTTTTAAGTTTAAATCTAACAAGTGTTGCGTATGAATTGGCTATGATACATTAAAAGCGTGGAAAGCGCCATAGTAGCAGTAGTGATTTTCATTATTTAGCTGATTTGATTAGGTTCACGGTTCAGTCTTTTTATGCTAAGGCATCATGATATCTCTGGGGTACTTGTGAATTATGATTGGTGGTAGCATATCGAAGATTTGCCATTTTTGAAAATCTTTTGGCAGTCATTTTGATGTGATTTATTTGTGGTTGGATATCTATAGCCCTTATATATATAGATATATCATAATAGTTTTTTACATGACCTTTCTTTGATACTTCTGGTTTTTAACTGTTTCCATTTGGTGATTGTGTTTAGGTTCTCGGAATATAGGAGATTTAAAATCGATTTGCTTAAAGCATGCTCACAAGTTTGCACGCATTTGGATCGTTGAAGTTGGTTTATGCGGAAACATGAATTAGTATAATTTTTGAGGGTATAATAAAACTTTGAAGATACAGCTGAGAAAAGTTAGTGCCAGTGTAACAGTTAAGATGGGTTCATATTCTGGTTCTTGTGAAATTGTTGAAGCAGGTGAAGAGCTAAAACCGGTACAACGTTCTAGACGGACATACCGACCGCACATAGGATTAGGCATTGGTGAAAAGGATCAGAAGCCACCTGTGCAGAAACTGGGATACAAGAATTCTCTAGAAAATGATATTAACCAGCTTTTTGAGGCTATCAATGTCAAAGGTCCTAAAGGTTTAAGTGTTTCGTACCAAAGAGGTACTAGCTCGAGCTCTTTAAAGAAAAATGCTTTGAAGAAATCAATTGCTGCGGGGATGCCCCACTCCCCGAGAATTGGTGGTTCAGAGCCGTTGTCATTGAAACAGGCATTAAGGGATCTTTGTATTTCTAAAGCATCAGAAATGGCTGCCATGAAATGGTTGTCAATGTCAATTAGTTCCCCTGGCGCCTCGGAAGCTGGAAGGGTAAAGCGTTCGTTTAATCCAGTTGTAGTTGACTCTGGTGTTCCTGGAAATGAAAATAAGGGGAGCATGGTTGAAATATCTTTTGTGCCTAAAGATGACAAACCGACTTCTTCTAGGATGATGACTGCCCCACGTCAAGCTCCCAAGAATAAGTTGATGAGCCAAAGTGCTAATTCTTCACCACAGTTTCCTCGTGCAACAATGCAAATTAGCACTGGAACTTCTACATCAACTCAAACTGATAGCTCTACATCCAGAAAAGTTGGAATTCAAGCACCAAAGGCAGAGATGTGTCGGAAAGAAAAGCATACTTCTGCATCTTCTCCATCATGTTCTTATGCTGATGATAATACATTAGAACCTGAGAGTACCGTGCCTGCTTCAACCAAGGTACCAAAAAGATCACCTGTGCCAAAGTCGGGACGGAAAGGCAGGTTGCATGCTGTTCCTTCATCCAGCTTGACCAATGGCAATAAAGCAAGCAGGGCAACAAGGAATGTGCCCCGGGTGGCTAAAACAAGTGTCAGGAACAAGAGTTCTGTCAAGAAGAAAACAAAGCAGGATTCCTCTTCTGCTGCTAATACTTCTAAAGAAGTTAATAGCCACTTGGACTCGAATACAAGTCAATTAATTTGTCAGAGATGCCAGTGCTCTATGAAGACTTCAAGTAATGAAACAAATCAAGATTCCATAAAGTCACAATCGGCTGGTATTATTGCTGAAGTCAGCTCAAGTCATGTGAGTTCTGATATGCACAAGCCAACCTTGGTTGAAAATAACTCTAACAGAAGCCAAGCTGCCATTCCAAGGGCTAAAAATAGCCCCAAAGCAAGACAAAAGGGAGACATCTCACAAAGTTCAAGCAGCCTTGGTGATAGTAGCAGCACAAGCATCAGCGATGACAGCAATTTAAGTGGGTCTACTTGTGGCAACAAACCTCACATGTCAAAGGACATGAGGTGGGATGCCATCTCCCACATAAGAATGCAGGATGGTGTTTTGGGTTTGAGACATTTCAATCTTTTAAAGAAGCTTGGTTGTGGAGATATTGGGACGGTATATCTTGCAGAGCTTATTGGTACAAACTGCTTGTTTGCTATAAAGGTAATGGACAATGAATTTTTGGCGAGAAGGAAGAAAATGCCTAGGGCCCAAACAGAGAGAGAAATATTAAGGATGCTTGATCATCCTTTTTTACCTACTCTATATACGCAATTCATTTCAGATAACTTATCATGTTTAGTTATGGAGTACTGTCCTGGTGGGGATTTGCATGTGCTTCGGCAAAAGCAGCCTGGGAGATGTTTTTATGAGCCAGCAGCACGGTAAGATGCTTAGATGATTAAAAGTAGGATTTTGATCTATTAGTTTTAAATATCTTCATGATTGAGCACCAAAAATAAAAAATAAAAGGAGAAGGATAAGATGCTTCGAATTAAGTTCATAATTCGGCTAGATTTTTCTTGTTAACAGGAGGAACTTTTGATTTAGCAAGTCTCTGGTCATTCATTCAGTTTGAACATCTAAAGCACAAATATTTGTGCAGTACATTGCTAGTATATCTGGTTGAAGTTATGAAATGGTATAGATATGGGTATGATTGGTGCTTCCACCTTATTCACCTTGGAACTCCCTTATAAATCCATGTAAACAAGTGCTGGTTTTTAATTAGGGTCAACACATCTTTGGAAATTTTAGCTTGTCTAAATTATGTTGCATTACATTGGTTTTGAGTTGCTAACCTCCAGCTGTGCTGTTTTACTTGTTTCCTTCCTATGAGCGATCATTGTTTTCGTTAAACTTATATCAGTAACCAATATATCCCTGAACTGGTTATTTATATTTTTCTTATGTGCAGGTTTTATGTAGCTGAGGTTCTTCTTGCTTTGGAGTACTTGCACATGCTTGGAGTTGTGTACCGTGATTTGAAACCCGAAAACATTCTGGTTCGAGAAGATGGCCACATAATGCTCACAGATTTCGACCTTTCACTGAGATGCACAGTTAGTCCAACTCTCCTGAAATCTTCATCGTATTTGGATCCTGCAAGGTTATCTGTTCAATGTACGGCTTCTAGCTGCGTGGAACCCTTCTGTATCGAACCAACCTGCCATGTCCCATGCTTTGGTCCTAAGTTTTTGCCCACTTCTGCAAAAACAAAGAAGAAAGCGAAAGAAGACCTTGCTGCCAAAGTCCAATCACTGCCACAGCTTGTTGCTGAACCCACTGATGCACGATCCAATTCCTTTGTTGGGACCCACGAGTACTTGGCTCCTGAGATCATTAAAGGAGAGGGTCATGGAGCTGCTGTTGATTGGTGGACCTTCGGCATCTTTCTTTATGAGCTTCTCTATGGTAAGACGCCTTTTAGAGGTGCAGGGAATGAAGAAACGCTGGCTAATGTCGTGTTGCAGAGCCTTAAGTTTCCGGACAGTCCTCTTGTTAGTTTCCATGCAAGGGATCTCATCAAACGGCTGTTGGTAAAGGAGCCCGAGAATCGTCTAGGGACAGAAAAGGGGGCAGCTGAGATCAAACAACATCCATTCTTCGAAGGCTTGAACTGGGCTTTGATACGGTGTGCTGTTCCACCAGAACTACCAGAGTTGTATGAACTGGGGGTTCCGACAATGATGTCCCCAGAGGCAGAAACGAGCAACTACTTAGAATTTAAAGCAACAGGAGAGCACCTTGAATTCGAGCTGTTTTGATGAAAAGGTCTACTTTAAGCGGAAGTTCCCTAAGATATCCACCGTCCGCATGAGACCTTTAATCAGCCCGGTCTTGTAAATTAAATATGTAGCTCATAGTGTAAATTTGATTTGAGAATATTTTGTAAAGCTGATATCAGATTTTGTCATATCAGACACCGTAATCTTTTCTTCTTATTATTACCAATGGAACTACCTGCCTGTTTCCGACCAGGATTACTTCTTTATCATTGTAAGGCTGAGTTTCTAGCTTTAGTTGTGAACAAATCAAATGAGTCATGTGCTCAGATTTTCATTTGGGACAGGAGATGCGTTTACTTCATTATTACAAACAATAACAATTGAATTATTAAAAACTTGCTCAGATCATATTAACTATTTCTTTTAATAAACTGTCTGTAAGATAAATCAATAAGGCGAATTTTAATCCCTGAGGCAATTTTAATCTATATCTATATATATATTTTTTAATTTGACCAAATAAAGATAGTTGTAGTGATGTTAATTATTTTTATTAATTAAAGTTAATATGGCAAAAAGGAGGAAAAATAAATGGAGAATATAATATACATAAAAATTTATAAAACATTTTAAAATTTCAAATAATTAGTTTCAAATTTTGAAAAAGAAAGCCATAAAAATTCTTTTGAATTTTTAGTCTTTTAAAATTAAAAAAAATCTTTAAATAAATTTCAAAAGATTTTGTAAATTTTGAAAATATTGATTAATTTCCAAAATTGTAAAATATTATATGATGTTTTGGATTTTTTTAATTTTTAAAATTCAACCGATTGAGGTTAGATACGTGTAATGTTTTTACAAATGTATTTTTTAAATCTTTTCACCACGTCTACTTCGACAAACATAAATCATTAATATTGTATTCAAGTGTCTTTGCTTATTCATTCACTTTTGAACTGTATGAAGATTGATTATTGACACAAGTTTAGGTTTTAGAAGTTTGGAAGTGGTTCATACGATTGTGCCCAGAGCTTCTAGTGGTGTTCTAAGCATGTTTGCAGAATAGTGGAGGTACTTACAGAGTTTTGGTAGTTCTTGGTTAATGGAGCTCTTCTTGAAAATAGGTGAGCTTATATAGAGAATCGTTGGCTCTTTTGGATAAGTATTCTGTTATATGAGTTCGCAATAAGATCATCGAGTGTTTTTGTTGGATGTGATGGGATGTGATGGGATGTGATTTTGTCATGCTTTATGAGAGTTAATGGTAGTGTAACGTCTCAAATCCGGTCTAAACGTTATAGCCGAATATTAAGGAATTACATAACTTGTTTTTAACCCAGAAATTGAATTTGAAATCGTGAGTTCTGACAGAATCAATTTTGACATATCGCTTTCCAATTTTAGGAAAAATACTTGATAAAAACTATTTATTTTGTTAAAGAAAAACACTTACGTAATTACTTCATTTTGTAGTAGAAATTTATAAGTTATTAAAATTTGAAAACCGTAACTCAGATTGTAAAACATATAATTTTGCAGTTTAAAGATATTAACTACTAAATTTGACAAAAACAAATCAAAAACGAAAAATAATATCCGAAATGGTTTACAATCCAAAAAGCCCGAAAAAGTCCATATTAAACATCAAATCCCTTTTAAACTATTTTTATTACTGAGAATCCAACCCGAGCTCTCGTGCATTGTCCGATCCTAAGTTTGTTGATTACCCGAGAGGATAAAAACAAAGGGTGAGTTAACGAGCTCAGTGTGTAACTCAGCCCAAACAAACAGAACAAATATCAATATAACAGATAGATCAGTTACAGATGCATATATAGATTCAAATTCGGTTACTGATGCAGATACAAATATAGATTCAGTTACAGATGCAAATGTAGATACAGATACATATTCAATTACAGATGCAGATACAAATACAAATTCAGATCTTACCCCCATCTGCTACACACCATCTCCGTCCATCCTTACACACCAATTAGGGTAATAAATACCCAACCAACCCCACACACCTATAAGTGAACGTATGTCACTTTTCAGAATAGCGCAGTCAAGTTGCCAGAAATAGTGCGGTAATCCGCAAGAACAAGATAAGTGTGGTCAAGCCACCAAACAGATATGTGGTTTAAACTACCAGATAAAGCAAATCATTAAACTGCCAACACTTCCTTCATCACATCATTATCCCACCCAATGCACATGCAGAACATAATACATACTCACATGCATATAGATGAGTCATGCTTTGAGTAATCAGAACATGCTAACAGAATTATCAGATTACTAATCAGATACAAAATTCACATGATTGACATACTTGCAGTAATTGCACATACATTATTCATATAATAGATATCTCATACAGAAGTCAAACAAAACACACAATAGGCCCTACAAAGTAGCTAACTTTGAATCGCACTTTAACTACAACCCTAACCAAAATTTACACAAATTGGGCCCACACGGCTTGACACATGGCCTAACACACACGTGCACACGACCCACTTAACCAAGCTTGTGTGACCCACATGGTCGTGTGGCATCGACAGTGTACTTTTTAGCTTCATGCCATTCGTAGTTTTTCAGGGTTTCTATTACACATTGGTCGTTTTTCGATGCCAATGCAACACCAACAATTTTAGAACCTAAAACAACATCCAATTTAACCAAATTAGAAAATATATACGAAAAAAGACCCTTGACTTTCTAAAACTTTTAATCGAAACTATAGGGCACTCGATCCTAAACACCAAAACAAACCCCAATTGGCCTTCGATCACTTATCCTTGTTAAAGTCAGCAACTTAACAGTACCTAGTTCGTTGGCGGATTGCTTTTTACCAAAAGCTCACCTAAATAAAGGATTCCAAAATAATCAAAGCCGTTTCACACAAAGAAAATAAACAATCATCACCATAAATGTGAAAACCCCAACAAAGTACGAATCTTAAAACATAAACCTTACCACCCACTGTCAAAACTGCTCAAGAACAAGTGATGGCTGTAACGGGATTTGTGCAAGTGTACACAGTCGTTCAAGTAATAAGTAAGTAAAATGAGTTATCGTCTCCACAGGGACTGTGTATGTTAATCGATTAATTGCAAAATTATAAATCACAATTTGATATAAGAACTCAATAATTTTGGATAGTGATGACTAAATTAACTAGATACACAAAGTGATCCCTAATGCAATTTTTAACTAAGTATGCAAATTATCTAAATGTATGAATGAATGGCTTTAGTAACAAAAAAATCAACATAAAATAGGCTAGGATAATTATATTAATCAACTCAATTCATTTTCATCATGCTTAACAATGTTCAGAAAACATTCCATGGTAACTCGATCTTTCATGAGTTTGGAAACCAAATTAAGTCCTCTCGGAATCTTTTATTTAGTGAAATATGCATTTTAATGATCATATTAAACTAATGGTTTCTTAGTATTTATGCGAGGTCACGGGGACATTTACATTTGCAATAGTTTAATCATATAAACCTAAAAACTATGCAAGATAATAGAGCTAACTAAAGATATTATGAACCTCTTATTTAGTCTGGTTCAATTATCTAAATTGAGCATTGCACTTTTCAATTATGCGTCTACTAGTCTTCGTCTGGTTAGGATCGCTAAGCTAATCTGAATGCACCCATTCACGTATGAATGAAATACATCTTGATTTTAATTGAAAGCATGATCGACTGAGGCACAAACATGTTAAACATGAATCAAATAAATCTTATTGAATTAACATAATCATTCTAGAAAATAGGATTGAAAATATCATCGTTGATGTCAAAAACAATAAACACATAGCAAACATAAGTCAATTAAATAACAAGAGGAAAGAGTAAACTCTAATTCAGTTCAATAGCCTTTCGAATCTTTTGTAACTGATGTGTTCCTCCATTCTGCTCGATGCTCCTTTTGCTAATGGTTTCCTAAGGTGGCCGACCAAAGGAAGGTCTTGACAAAAACCCTTTTTGGCTAAAGAATGCAAGGGAGATGGATGGCTATGCAAGGGAAAAGAATAGGGAAATGAAAAAGTGAATGATGAATGAGAGAATGAATGAGAGATTAGTGTTGATGGATGTGTTATGAATGAATGGATTATTTGAGAAGTGGGATTTGTATGGTATTTATAGGTGAAGGCAAGGGTAGAGTTTGCTTAAAATAGAATTCAAAATCCCTCAGTTTTCTTTCATACATAGCCGACCACAAATTGTAGAAAAGGGGATGGTTTCAAAATAATGATATTAATAGCCATAAGGTGGATGGTTTCAAAGACCAAGTTGGTGGGCCGATTTCTAATATCTTTCCGACTGCAAGGACCTTCAGCTAAATATCCCAAAGCTTATTTTTGGGCAGCCATCTACTTGTGCCAAAATTGGGCTTTCATTCCTCCTCGTTGGATGGTTGCTTAGTCCAATAATTAATCAGACATGTCCATATTTTAGCACATCTTTTACTGAGTCAAATTAACATCCTTATGACCTAGTTTTGCATGGTCTTGACGTCCAAATGAAGTGGATGTGTGCATGTCCATGCATCATTTATGTTAATCACATCTTCCATGGTCCTTTTGCATAGTGAAAATTCACATATTAATATTTAACATGAAAATAATATAAATTATGTACAAAAATCATGTATTTAAGCATAATTTCACATACTTTATAAATTCATATTCAATATTAATAATTAAGTAAAATTCACTTATTTTAATAACAATTACTCAAGATTAACATATTTATTAAGTCAAAAGGTAAAAAATATATAGAAAAATCCTATATAATTTTGAGTTTACACACCTCCAAACTTAAACCATTGCTCGTCTCGAGTAATGTTCATGCACAACACAACTTTTTGCGAAGAGAATTTTGCAAAATTATAAAGCAGCATCAATCTTCGCACATAATTATGCATAAAAAAATCATGCTCAAAAATAATTTTTATTAATAAGTAGCTTGAGTGCAAATATTTTTCCCAAACTTTATACTAAGTACAACATAATGTCAACATGAGTTATAGTATGCATCCAGTTCCAAATCATTTATAATATTCACCAGTCAATATTCTTTCCTTATCATCTAAACATAGCAATCATAAGGTTTAATTAGTGGTTTTCATATGTTGAACTTAGCAATTTCTCTCCACTAATGTAGTCAGTATAATCATCAAATCAATAGGTCTTTTATTAGGTTGTAATGAGGGTAGGCTAAAGGTAGGGATAAAGAGAAGTGAATTTTTAGGTTCAATCATCTTAACCCTAACTTTGTCTTGGACCTTTTGTGTCACAACCTTTGTACAAATGGGTCTTTGGAACACCCCCCAAACTTATTTCGAACTCATGCTCAACATTTACTTTTCAAACTTTGAGAAAACTTTTTTATTTTTATTTTTATTCTTTTGAACAAACTTACCTTTGTCCTTTCATTTTTTTTAAACATGAGAAGAGCATGTATATCTTTTCGTATTTTTCCTCAAACTTTGATCACCAAGAAAAATTCAGTTAAGATAGGTGCAAAAGAACAGGATAAAATAAAAAAGATGATAATATGGCTTATGATGTAGGTAATTTGCAATAAATAGGCCATTAAAGTCAAAAATTAAATTTCAAGGGTTAAATTAATAAGGTCGGCTTGAAAGGCTCAAATGATCCAAAAGAAGTGTGCCTATATCACATTAGATTCCTATACCTCCTAGGATTTTGCCTCAAGAAAGTTACCAAGTCAATTCTAAAGACTTAAACCTTCATACATGTCTATTTCTAAAGAAATCAAATTTTCATGGCAAATACTACATAAGTCTAAAGAACATATAAGCATTCCATACTCAAGATAACATAAGAATAACTTAAATAAAATCAGAAATCATGCTTGCATTTGAACACACTTATGAACAAAAAAAAAAAAAAAATTCTTTCTGAACATTCATTTATTTCAACGTACTTAAGTAAACAGATTGAAACATACTTTAAAATTCATGCAAAATGCCTTACCCCCTTTAAAAAGAAGCAATGTCCTTATTGTGAAAACAAAGTAATGAATGAAAACTGAATACCAAGTAGGGTTGCAAGAAAAGAGAGGTGAGTCATAAAGACTTCTTAAGTACCAAGTCTTTCTCAACAATCCAATCCTAGGCATGTTCATTCCCATTACCACATCACTTTGCTTTTCTTAACGAAGAGGCATGTGGCTTATTTTACTCATGCTTGCTATATATTATGCGAAAGAAAAAAAAATTCTAAATAGGAAATAAAAGTAAACACCTAAAAAGAAATAAAAAACTAAAGACAAGAAATCCCCCTTTTTATTTATTTGATTTATCTTCCTCGTCTTCCTCTGATGTTTCATCCTTACTTTCATTCTCATCTTCCTTCCATGACTCGAAGATATAATCTGGAACTCAGGAACAAAACTGTTAGAGATATTTTTAAAAGTATTTTTTACAGAATCATCTCTAATCTTTGCATATTTCCAATAAGCCTATTGTTGGTTATGCATAAATTTCATCATATCTATCATAATTGACAATTCCGATTTCTTCACAGTATTTGAAGAAGTGGGCATAGGAATAGTCAACTCAGGATCAACATTTGGTTCAATTGGCTCATCAGCATTCGGCTCCTTTCTTGGTTCAAAGACTTTCGGTTCCTTTATCGTTTTTGGATTGTTCGATTCTTCCTCAGATTCTACTTTTTCTGTCTTAGTAACTGAGTTAGCTTCTGTTTCAGATTTGTTCGATGGCTCATCAATTTTTGGTTCTATTCGTTCACTCGGTTTAGTTGGGTTTAGTTCATGGATATTTTCCACTAACCTTTCAAGATCATGGGCTGTGATGCAACCTTGAACATACTGGCCCTTTAGGTTTGCTTTTGTTTTAACTTGGGCCCTTAAGCAAAGTGAAGTTATCAATAATGGAAAGTAAGCATTTCCAGTCTTCTTTCTAGCACAATCATGGATTTCCTTAAGATTAATCTTCCCAAATTGATAGACTCTTTTTGTCATAATTGCATACAACAAACGTATTCGCTCTATCGAGATGGTGGAACTGTGTGGGATAGGTATGAAACTATATCGAACAAAGTAGAACCATACCTTAGCCAATGGTTTTAGATATTCCCTTCAACAAGAATGACTACCATACTTCTTATAATCCATTGGGATCCCAGATTTGTCACAACATTAAGCACTTGTTGAAGAAAATCCCAATTTATATTTGTCATCATGACAAAGTATTCATCTTCTTCAACATCAGGTAGGTTAAACAAATCATTAATAGATTTAGAAGCTAGGGGTACCTTTTTCTTACGAACAAGAACTTATGTTGTAACGTCCCGGTCTAGGGGTTATGCGTTTGGAGCATAACTCGAGTGTTTAGCAGGCTTATGGTAAAGTTGGATGGATTTTAAGGGGTTTGGAGAACCCAAAAAGGTAAGGGATGACTTAAGGAAATTTTTGGATTTTTAGTGTAAAAAAAGGGGGGCTTGGCTTTAGAGGTCTTAAAAGAAATATTTGGGTGGTTAAGACACAAGAAAGAGGCTTGGTAGAGTGGCTTAAGGGCGCCACTTAGGGCCTTGACATGGGACGCCTCAAAGAGCAAAGGGGGACAAGGTTCGAGTCGTGGTGGATGCAAGGGATGCGTTTTTTTTAGGCTTTGTGGCGTATAAATGAGGGGGCTGAGTTAAAGAAGGTTTAAAGGATGTTGTGGGCGTTGGAGGACAAGAAAGTCAGTTCGGCAGGGTGGCTTGGCGTGTTGCAAGGGGGGCTTGGTGCAGGTCGTGAGTTCAAGGCACAAGGGAAGCAGAATTTTGGATGTTTTATTTTGCAAGCTGGCGTTAAAAAATAGAGAGGGCTTAAAAGAAACTGGGGCGAATCTATGACACAAAAACGGTGCTTGGCAAGGTGGTTCCCATGCGCCACTTAGGAGTTAGAGGTGAGGATGGGCGCAGGTTCGAATGGCTGGAGCAGCATGTTGCGGTTTTATTTTTTTTGTTGGCGGTGATGGGCTTAAGTTAGAAGGCCTTAAAGATTAAATGAAGGGGTTTTATGACATGAAAGTCAATTGGGAAAAGTGGCACAGGCGTTGGAAAAGAGAGTGCAGCAGATGAGGTTCTAGGTTCGAACCAAAGGGTTGCAATTGAAGTTTTATTTTTATTCTTTTTTGGCAAGAGAGTTGGTAAGGTGTTGGATGGCACATGGGACCTTCAAATTGAGATAAGAATTAAGTTAGTTTTTTTTAAATTTTCGGCTGAGGTATTGGATTAAGGCTGGACTTTATTTTTATTTATTAGATGATAAGGGTGGTCTTTTTAATTGTTTTTGAATAGGTGATAAAGTTATAAAATAGGGGATAAGCTTGATGCTTGTCTTTGAATTAATTTGGAAAGAGGGAATAGTCATTAATTTATTTTTATTTAGTTTAAATTAGTAGATAGGAGATAATTGTAGAGTTATTTTATTTATTTTATTTATTTTAGTTTAATAGGTAGGAGTTTGATATGGGATTAATTTATTTTATTTGTTAAAGGGATAAAGAGATAAAGTAGGAGAGTGATAGGAGATAATGTATTAAATTATTTTATTAAAAGATTAAATGGGAGAAAACTTTGGAATTTGATTAGGGGGATGCTAGTAGCCGAATTCTTTATAAGGGGGGAGTGTTCATCTTTGGCTTCTCTTTTGTTTCTTTAATTTTTCTTTGTGCCGAAATTCCCTACTCTTCTCCTCTTCTTTTCTTTATTTTCTTTCAACCCCAAATCCTTTCTTTTTATTTCTTGAATAGTAGAATACCCCATCTTCTCATTTGAGAGCCATGGCCGAATGTGTAGTCATCATTTAGAGCATAAGCCGAATCTCTAGTAAGCCTCATCAACATCTCTTTTTCTTCTCTTGTGGTCTCAAAAGCCGAATCATCAAGGAAGGTGCCGTCGACTACTTTCTGGTAGTCTCTCTAAACAAACGTTGGGAGCATTGAAAAGGAGTCTTTCGGGATTTGCAGAGATTAAGGTAAGCGATTAGTAATATTTGGCCAAGGGGCCATTGTCCATAAGTTTGTGTTTAGGCCGATTCTAACATGTGATATATGTAGGGATCTCGACAATTCTATAAGACAAGTGCAGGTTTCGGGATTTAAGTAAGGTAGGTAAGTAAGTGCTAATAGTCGACCATAGGCCATTTTGGTTATTAAGTATTGACCGATTATGTGCTATGATTCTTAGGGGTAAATTGACAGAAGTACATAGGAGCCTTTGGGATTCTAGATCGTTTCGGTAAGTAAGTTAAAATTGTAGTTTATTCGCCTAAGATCTTGTATTATGACTTTTAACCAAAGGATTCTGATTAAATGATTGCGATGGACGTAGATGCCAGTCAAGGAAGGCAGGGGAAAGTCCCTATCTCGAAGTTTAAGAAAAGAGCTGTCTCAGTGGTTCGGGATTGGCCACCGGGGTGTGGGCCAGCAGCAGGAGAGAACTATAGGCAGATAGCCGTAGTCTCACTAAGCGATAGCATCGGGATCGAGGGTCTAGAACTTCAGGTTATAAGGTGTGTAGCTAGCCTACTGTTTCCGGGGTTTATATTTGTATGTGTAATGTGTTTACTAACAAGTGCAGTGATAAGTGTGATATTGATACCCTTCAAGGGTATGACGAGGATCAGGTTAGTAACAAAGTGGTTGAAATATGATTATTGATTTGTATATGTGAATATGCCTATGATTACGAATAAAACATGTGCATGCATTATCATGACTGTATTTTATGTTGCATGTGCATGGGTGGGCTATGAACGAAGGTGCGGGTGTACTACTGAGCACGTGGTTGATGATTAGCTGTGTGCCTCATCGTGATTGATATAGGCTATGTGCCATATCGTGGATTGATGAGTGACTATGTGTCCCATCGTGATTTTGGTGTTAGCTACGGCTACATCGTGGATTGGCGCTGACTGAGGTCGCGTTGTGGATTTTGTGCTTAATTGCACGTGGATGGCATCGAATGCCTTTATGGAGTTAAAAGGAGAGGCGATGTAATAATCCCCCGTGTGTGGTAGGTTTGGATAAGGGGGTGTGTAGAGGATGGACCTTAGGTTTGGGTTGGGTTTTCATTATTGCATAAATATGGTATGTGAATACGTGTGATTGTGGACTTGAACAAGAAATGGGCTAAGCCCGGTATGTGGAGGGTATGTGGCTAAATACCCGATTATTTGATAAGTAATTCGAGTATGGGCCAAGCCCAGTTGTGTTATGAATCGAATCGAGATATGATATCTCGATGCATGGGTTATTATGTGGTTAGCATGTGGGTGGAATTCGGTGGTTAATTACACACATCGAGTGCGTGTGACTCACCCAACTTTTTAAACATCGCGGTGATTCGTGATTAATGGACCGGGTTGGAGTGGATACAAAGGTGGCCATGCGTACGAAATTTCATGTGAAGTTGTTTTCCTATTTAATAGAATTTATCATTTTTAGTATGTTTAAGTATTTGAATAAGTTTATATTGTAATAAGGCCCAATTAAATTATTTGAGTATTTTATATTGTGTTAAAGCGAGAATGACAATTAAATTATTATTTTGGAAATCATTTATTTTAAGACAAACTATATCTTAAAACATATAACAAAGTTTTAATTCGGATATTTTATATCAGGCTTATATTATTTAGTAGATTTTAATTGGACATGGTTTCCAAAAGATCACAGATTTTAAAGTTTTATTTTAAGTCAAAACAAATTTTCAACCGTTTTTCCGTAGTGACATACCAGATCCGGTCAGGGCTTGTGGGCCGGGTTTGGGGGTGTTACATATGTAGCATCTGACTTAGTCAAATTGGCATAGAACTCTTGAACTAACTCCTCTTCGGGCGATGATCGTGCATCGCAAAAATAGTTCCAATTGAGGACATCAATCATTTTTCAAATCGGTAAAAGCACAACCATCTTACCATTACTTTCCAAGTTGAAACCTTTTTCCAGCATCATAGGTTGATTTTTGAATATGGAATTGAATCACAATGGGATTTTCGGCAGAAGTCTTGGAAGATCTAGTTCTTTGGCAAGACATTGTGATTTTTTCTCGAAAAATAGGTAAAGTTTTGGTAACGGATGAAGCAAGGGATTTTGCGATAGTGATAGGCTTGCGGTGGCACACAGCTTGCGACAGCGATAGGGTATAGGGACAATAGGAATGCGGTAGCAATATTGTGACACCCCAAACCTGACCGGGACAGAAGTACCCAAATTCGAAGCATTACATTAACCACCTAAGTGACTCTCCAACTAATGACCACCCAAGGCACATCCTGACCTTATAACACCTCAATATTATCTAATTATTAGCTATTTATTAATGCGGAAGCAAATTATGAGCCAATTTTAAACTTTTCCTAGGTAATTTAACCTAAGGGCATTTTCGTCATTTTACCACCTATGGTGAACTAACCCGATGTTAGATCTAAACATTTACCAACCTTTTTTTAGTCAAAATTATGCAAGCCTAAAAATTTCAGCTTAAATTGAGTTCGTTTGCTATGCCTAATTCAACTTTTACTATTAGGGACGAAATTGTAATAAATACCAATTATCAGGACCTATTCCAATTTACAAATTAAGTGTGTTTCTATTGAATTTTACCCATTACGAGACTAATCATATATTTTTATCAAGTTTCCTTATCATCTAGGGCTCTAATTAGACTAATCATTTTTCAGAACTAAATCGTAACTTAACTAAATTAGAATACCAATTTAAAAAGATAAAAATTCAAACCCCTAAAACCCACATGGCTGTGTCCCCCAGCCCATGTGTGTCATTAAATGCCCGTGTGAAAAAATTTTTGGCAGATCGCACATGCCCGTGTGGAAATTCCATACGCATATATGTGATAGCTTCAGTTTCCACAAGGCCGTGTCACATACCCACAAGCCTGTGCGCAACCCCTCACACGCTTGTGTGGATAGGCACACACACGTGCGGAAACCACTGCATATATTTTTGCGAAAAACTCATTTGAAAACCTGATTTGAAATGTTTTAATGACCAATTAAACCCAATTTAACTACGATTAATTAAAGTATGTATAAATACACCTTCAATTGAATTTATGGACATTAATTAAGCCTTAATTAAATAGAATTAGACAATCAATTTCATGCATAACAAACACCGAATAAATCAAACAAGTGGCGTACCTTAGTCGCTAGTAAACCACTCCGTGGAAGCTTCAATTAAACAACCATTAGTATAAATTTCATGTTTCACACACCATGTTATCCATCACCGTGTTATCAAGTAACAATACACCGTAAATCAATTAATAGTTAAACTCAAACATGGCTCAAATTTAATATAAAACCATCCAAAAAAATGTCCAATGTCCAAAGTCCATTTACAACCAAAATCAAACTAATTCCCGGGAGTTCCACAATGCCTGACTACAGCCTCTAAAATGCATAATAAAGTCTCTACCAAGCCTAGATCTCTTGGAACTCTTTTGCTTGGCTCCTCAGCTCATCAATCCCGACGATTATCAGCACGAATGTGAAGGTGTGAGCTTTAAAAAGCTCAGTGAATGTTAATAAAAACAAAAAGTAAATTAACATCCAATTCATGCTTAATTCACAACCAACCATTCACCAATTGTCAGCCAAAAACAATTAAACATGTCAATTTAATTTCTATAAGCATTTTCAATACCAAAAATCAGTCATTCATAGCTTTCAATCATCATTGATATAGCAACAATTACATATGAATACATTGGCATACTATTTTCATGGCTCAATAGGGTGATCGTACATCGGATAAACGAATCTCCAAACTCCTACAAATATCAAAAACAGTCTACCGAGTTGAGCGGGCCAAAACACACGCTCCCTTATAGCGTCTCAAATAACCCATTGAGTGGAGACTCATGCTCAATCCTCCCTTATCTACTCCAACAAATCAGTCCACCTAGAGCCATATGCTCACAATGTTACAAATAATGGTGAGTACCCACAAATCCTATGGCATGCCAACTATATCCAATGGATCCACCATGCATGTTGCCAATATATTCAGTCACACATAGCATATAAATAAGTCATTAGTGCTCAATTTAATGTGACAAGATGCTCATGTGTAACATGTAACATAGCATTTAATATCCAATTAAATCAATCAATTTATTTTCCAATTTCCCATAATCAATTACCAATTGTAACTTCAACAAAACATTATAAAAATTTTTAGTACAAATACTTTAAATTATCCATAATATTAATCTAATTAAATAGCACAACACCACCCAAAAGCTTACTTACCATTTTTTTCCAACACAAATTTAATTTTTGCACGTATAATACCAATGTTGCAAAATTAGCCATTCAACCATAATTAATTAATTGAAATTATTAACTAAGCTACTAATTAAACATAGTTGAGGGTCAATTTACCAAATTGCCCTTAGAAACACTCACCACACAATTTTTTTCTATCACAACAAGTGATCAACTAGGCCATTTCAAGTTTCAATTCAGGTTGTCTCGGTCCTCTCCAAGATTTGGAGCTTCAACAAAGGTAAAATAGACATTACGATGTAACAGCCCGATTTTGGGTCTAGTTGGAACAGTGGTTTTGGGACCACAAATCCAACGCAGTAAAATTTTTTTATTATATTTCTATGGTCTACATTTTATGAAATGATTTCGTGAAAATTTCAATTGAAAATTCTGACGTTTGGGCACTTAATTTAGTAAAAAAGACTAAATTGTAAAAAGCGCAAAAGTTTAGTTCTACTTGTTAAAGGTGTCCAATTGCTATGAGATTTTAAATTGAAGGTCCTTAGATGTAATTAGACCATTTGTTAAGTTAGTGGTCAAAAATGGACATGAATAGGTGAAATTTCAAAGTTATGCATTAAGGGCATTTTGGTCATTTGGTAAATAAATGAATAAAAAGGGAAAATAAAGCCAAAATTTTTGTCCATCTTCTTCTCCATGTGTCGAAAATTAGAAGGTCACCATAGCTAGGTTTGTTCAACTTCCAAGCTTGATTGTAAGTACATCCTAGCCCCGTTTTTAATACTCTTTACATTTTTGAAGTCGTTATCATCCAATCTATCTATTTCTACCATTAATTTGAGTTATGGTTGATGTCTAGGGTTTGAACCATGTTAGAAATGTATGCGTTTTGATGGATAATGGTAGGTTATGCATGTTTGATTGTGATAGACAACTTTTACTAAGTGATTTTTCATGAAAACACCTAAAAAGGACCTATTTGTAAAAAGTTGTAAAATAGGTAGTAAAAATCTATTTTAATGGAAAATGTGGGCTGCTATAAGCATGAAATTTGTTCGTCTAGGCTTGGGATATCAAGAAATTGAATACATTTCATTTTACGAGCCTAGGGAGCAATTTGTAAAAATGTGAAACTTTAGGGGTAAAAAGGCAATTGCCATAATGTGATGTTTGGACTGATTTGATTAATGTGAATATTAAATAAGCTAAATTTGCTATTATGGGTCAAGAAAAACGAAGTTCGGACCTTGATCGGGAAAAGAATAAGGTGTTTGACCCATTTCTACTATTTTTTGTACCGAGGTAAGTTCGTATGTAAATAATACATTGTTTTATTTATGTTTTAAATGTTTTAATATTGTATGGATTATGATTGAATCCTTGGATGTAATCGATAAAGTTTGACAAGTGAGAAATCCCGGTTGAACCTTAAGAATAAGTAGGATATGAATGTCATGACATTAGGGTTATTTGAGATTACGTGTAAGACCATATCTGGGATATGGCATCGATATGAGACTTCGTGTAAGACCATAGCTAGGCTATTGACATCGATAAGAAATCCCATGTAAGACCGTATCTGAGATATAGCATTGGTATGGTATTGTGTGTGCAAGATTCCCGAGTATCATTTAGTATTCCAAGTGGTTCAACGGGAAATTCAACGAGTATATCAAAGTTGTGAAAGGTTATGATTATGTTGCGAGTTGGTACAGGTACGTACATAAAACTTATTTACTAATGAGCTCGATATGTGATGAATCCCTCGGTAAGGTTATGAATGAGTAAGTCATGATTAGAAGATCTTGATATTATTTATGCCAAGTTCATCATGTTTATTTGTATGATACATGTGTGATTATAATGCTTATTATTTGCATAGGAACTTACTAAGCTATATAGCTTACTCCCCTTTCTTTGCCCTTGTCTTATAGTGTCACCAAGCCAGCTCGGGGATCGAAAAATGTCGGAGATCCATTCACAATATCAACTTAATATTTTGGGTACCATTGATTTTAATATTTTGAGTTATGGAATGTATAGGGACTTGGTCATTTTGTTATGTGTCATAATTGATTTAGCCAAATGTGTTGGCTTATGTTGGTTGATAATTCATTTTGTAAATGACCATTGAAATTGGCTAATATTGGTTTAAATATATATATGCATATGATGATGCTTTTCATGGATGTGGAAAATTGCATGATTTGAGTTGAGATATATGTAAAGTTTGTGTATGATAAATGATAGCATGTGAATGGGGTGTTGATGCCTTAGTTGTGGCTGATTTGGTTGATGGTATATGCTTGGAATGGTTCTATGTTTGTTGTGTAGGTTTATGCATGGAAGGGTGACAAAATGGCTTGGTAAATAGCTTTATTTTTGTCCACACGGCTTGCCCCATGAGTGTGTGTTCCGACCGTGTGTCCTCTGCACCTTAATTTTTGCAAAACAGAATGCTCAGTATCGAGCACATGAGCAGAGACACGGGCGTGTTTCTCAGTCGTGTAGACAGCACGGCCTTGAACACGAGTGTGTGCCTTGGCCGTGTGAAGCCTGCACCTATTTTATAAAAAATTATGAAAATCAAATTGACCACATGGCCTAGCATACGGGCGTGTGGCACGATCGTGTGGCACAAGTCAGAGAGCTCCCTATTTTGAACACGGCCTGTAGCACGGACATGTCCAAGGGTCACACGGGCGTGTTCCTTGGATCACATAGGCGTGTGGGCCCTGTAACATGAAAAATTATCTAAGTGTTGTATGATTTTCTAAAGTTCTCTATTTGGTCCCGAACTATTTCTAATGTATGTTTTAAGCCTCGTAGGCTCATTTTAGGGACGATATGAATGTATGTGAAAAGTTTTAAATTTGGATGGAAATTACGTCTCGATTTTGTATGTTTGCTTGTGTTTAATTACGGTAATGCCTCATACCCTGTTCCGGTGTCGAATACGGGTAAGGGGTGTTACATTACCACCTTTCCAAAGTTATATTAAACACTTTTTAATTAACCATGCTAATAGAAATTCACTCACAAAGATACCTTATTGAATTTGTAAATCAAGTCGAAAACTCGAGGCCTAACAAAATCGACCTCTCTAACCCTCCTAATCACTTCCAAACATTAATACTAAACCAATTACACATAAACTAAGCATCAATTTCACATTTAAATCAATTTCAAAAAAATCCGGAAAATTAATTCAAGAAGATGATGAAATTCAGGTTTCTTCAAATTACCTCACAAATATGTTTTATCTTGATAAATAAAACCAAACCTTCTAATAGATCCATTTTGAGTTGGAACATCCATTGATTTGTGAATTTCTTCTCAAAATTGAAGATCCACCATTAAAACAACTTAAGCTTTTGAAGAAGATGACATTGATAAAAAAAAATCCTTTAATTGACTCTCAAATCATGTAAAAATGTTTCTAATCTTCATAAAACAAGTTTAGGGATAATAATTACCTTTGATTCACTCTAAATCCTTTGATTGAAAATCTTGATTCAAGAATCTTGAGAAATTTCAAAATATTTTTGGTTACTTTTGAGAATAATTTCGGGTGAATTGAGAGAGTATTTTGAGATGGAAAATGCTTGGATCTATTCTTTGATGATAGATCTTTAAAAACATGCAAAGAAAATGAATTTATAGCTCTCTAATGTAAATGCCTTGTGAAAAGTAAGCTAGATGCATTGTGTTTAAAACTGAAATAACCCACTAGAATTTAAAAATTGGAAAAATTGCCTAATGGTCATCCCACATTTACCTTGTTTTACCATTTATTCCTTTCCCTCCAAAATTCCGAATTTTAAGGTTTATTTTCAAAATAAATACTCTATATTTTCCATTGTTTTACAATTAAACCTAATTTAATTAATATTTAAATTTAACTCAAATTAACCCCTAATAAAAATTATTTTAAAATTCTTTTTCGACCCAAATTAATTATTTTCACTTATAATTATTTAATTACTTTAAAATTAATTTTCAAAAAATATTTTTATTTTTCCATATTATATTTTAGTCGATTTTAGATGAAATTAACTTCCTAAATTAAATTAAAAATTACTAGAAACCTCATAAATTCTTAGTTTCACACTCGAAACCCGAAAATATACCCGAAACTACTAGACCAGATTTAGGGATATTACAAATATGGTTGCTCCGACAAAAGGCTTGCGGCAATAGTAAGTTAGGGTTTTGCGACAAAGGAAGAAATTTGGGGAGATTCTTCGGGATTTAGGCTGACGGCTTGTAACTGTCCGATTTAGGGGCTAGTCAGAACAGTGATCTCGGAATCACTAAACCAAGGATAGAGAAAATCATTTTCATGTTATTCTATATGTTATAACATGTTTATAAGGATGTATGGAAATTTTGGTGCATTAATTTTAGCAATTTCTAGCTAAATTGTGAAAAAGGACTAAATCGCATAAGGTGTGAAAGTTCTATTTTATTTGCTAGAGGTGCCAAATAGTTATGGGCTAGTAATTGGAGGTCCCAAATGTACAATTTGGCCTTATTTAATTGAGATGGCCGGTTTAGAGGATGAGAAAGGTTGAAAAGTCAAATTTTGGTATGGGTTGGTACATGATGACATAAGCAAAAGTTAATAAAATAATAAGTGGTCATCTTCCTTCCCCATTTTTCCCTCTCTCTGACGAAATTGAAGAAGAAAAACCTCCATGGAAGCTGAAATTTTTAGCCACTTCTCATCACCTCAAGTAAGTGATTTTGCTAGCTTCTCTTGATAAAAAATGTACTTTTGGAGTCCCCAAAGCTTAAGCTAGCTAATGAGGGGACCAATTTGCAACATGGTTGAGAGTCTAGGGACTTACCATGGTAGAGGATTATGTTGGTTGACGAGTTTTTATGGAAGAAAATGAATGATGGGATGATGATAAACAACTTTTGTGAAAGGTGTTGTTATGAAAACACCTAATTTGGGCTAAAATGCAAAAGTTGTAAATTGTTCATTAAGGCACGAAATAGTTGGAATTGTGGATAGTTGTAAGAGGATTAAATGATCAGCTAGGCTTGTTTAATAAGAAAATGTGATGAAAATTTATTTACGAGCCTAGGGGCAAAATCGTAATTTTGCCAAAGTGTAGGGCAAAATAGTCATTTTTACCTAAAGTGTAGTTTATGGTGAATTATGATATATAAGTGATTAAATCACTAAAAATTCCATTGTTCTAGATCAAAGAAATCGAGTTTCGAACCTAGAACGGGCGAAAAGAGAAATGTGGGCAAAGAGTCCTTTTCGGCCTTTTCATCATCGAGGTAAGTTCATGTGCAATTGTTGTAAGTACGTACGAGATAATTTAATATTCCAATATGGTATGGAGTGTATATATATATATTCAATGAATGTTTGAAATGCCTATTGCTGAGATGTTGGGAGAATTAAATAAAAGAATAGTAAGGAAAGTAAATAGTATGAAATGATGTTAGTTAAGGTTCTGTGTAAGACCATATTGGAACATGGCTTCGGTGAGAAATATTAAGTAAGACCATGTCAAGGACATGGCAATGATGTGATATTTCATATAAGACCTTGTCGGGGTCATGGCATCGACATGTTAACGTATGTAAGACCCTATTGGGGTATGATGTCAATGAGAACTATGTGTATGAAACTCAAGAGAGTTACGTAATAATTTGAATGATTCAACGGGGATGTTGAATGTAAGTGGTTGTACCACGAGAAGCATAAGTATGTGATAGAATTGGATTAATATGAATTCAATATATGATGAACCCTAGTGGGATATGGTTAATTAATACACCTTAGATGCATGAGATAGATTTATTGATGCATTGTGTGAATGAGAACGAGTATCGTAGGAAGTTAAGTAAGAATAGAAATGTGTGAGGATGTTCTCGGTTGAACATTCGAATTAGAGAAATGTATGTAGATAAATATTTGTGAATGTATAATATCAGTGAGCTGTGTGCAGTACCACCTGATATATTATTAATTGATGGGCTGTGTGCGATACCATCAACTGTATTACTATCGATGGGCTGTGTGTGTTACCACCTGTTTAAATTAGTAGTCGATGGGCTGTGTACGATACCATCGCTTATAAATGATTGGTGAACTAAGTGCGAAATCACTATAGGTATAAATGAATGGTGGGCTATGTACGATACCACCCTATAAGAGATTCAATGGTGGGCTAAGTGTGTAACCACCGAGAGTTTAGTAGTATGAGTGGCTTATTGAAAATACTTGATGTGCTGTTTTATATATGATCTTGTGGTGGTCAGTGCAGGATTGTGTACTAATTAAACGAGCAATTGGCTTGTAGTATGACAATAATGTGGTAAGACAAAGAATGAGTAAGCTTCAATAGTGATTGAGTAAGTAGCCATAAGTTAAGGGGAGAAACTCAGTACAATACTATGTGGTTATCTATTTTTAATGAATATCAGTGTTTATTAGTTGTATGCAGATGAACTTACTAAGCAATAGTGCTTACTCCTCTCCCTTTTTCATTTCTTATAGGTTAATTTAGCTAGCTCGGGTTGGAGATCACCGGAGATGTTTTTACACTATCAAGCAGATAATTGGTGTGAGGTATCAAGTCCCTATGAGTTATGGCATGTATAGGGCTAGTAATTAAGGTTGATTAAGTCATTGTTAATGTAGCCAAATTGTGTTGGCCTAAAAGAACTCATGTTTGTTTGAGTATAGCCATAGATGATGGCCTTAGTTGTTTGTAATTATATGGGAAATAGTTCTCCCTAGTGTATAGGATGAAAACTTATTTCTTTTATAGTTAAATGTCTTTAATTCAAGAGTTTTATAAATGTTATGAGTAGCTATGTGATAAGGTATGAATGTATGCAAATGTGAGTGGCTTAAGGCTTGGTAGATAGCCTGATAACTGTCCACATGGGTAGGCACACGGGCGTGTGTCTAAACCGTGTGGGAGGCACGGCTAAAGCATGGACTTGTACCCAGTCCGTGTGAAGTCTGCACCTTGCTCATAAAGTTTTAAATTTCCCACGGCCAGGATACACAGGTGTGTGCATAGGCCGCGTGGTTAAGTCGAAATGCTAAGGTTTTACACACGGGCTAGGGCCACGGGCGTGCCATGGCCGTGTGATTTTAGTCAGTGTCGACCACGGGCACAAGGCACGGGCATGCCTTAGAGGTACACGGGCGTGTCCCAAGACCTACACGGGCGTGTGACCCCTGTTTTGATAAAAAAGTTTCTCGAACTTGTGAAAGTTCCTGGAAAGATTTCGATACTTCTCGAAAGTATGTTTAGGGCCTTTTTGGCTGAGCTTTCTCAAGTGATAGGTTTTAAACGAAATTTTTATAACCCTGTTTGAGATGTTTAAGTAAGGTCAGTTAGGTAATGCCTCAAACCTTGTTCCGGCTCAAATACGGGTAAGGGGTGTTACATGGCTAATAGGAAAAAGAATGAGTGGCTAGGGTTTAAGATAATTGCTTGAAGGGTTGTCAGAATTATGGTGGTAGAGAAGGGTTTATATAGTGGTAAATTAGGACAATCTTGTAGCAAAATTTTAGCTACTTAAGTGACTTGGGCGGCAGGTATAGATGGAGGGAAAAGTGGTGGCAATATTAGGGTTTTGGGAACCCTTATGGATGGCATTGATGGGGTAAATTTCTCCTCTTTGTTGTTTCAGGCCTTTTAGCCCAAACTGTATTTACAAAATAAACTGCTTAAGATAAAATAAACTGATTAGTACTTGGGCCAATTTGACCTCCTTATTAAACATAAACAAATAAAATTAACATTAAAAATAGAAATTAAAGTGAAAAATAAAAAAAATAAAATTAACCAGAAAATTTCTTTTCAAAAGATTACATTAAATTAATTCCCAAGAAAGGTTGGAGGGGTCACAATGGTTCTGCTTAATTTCCAATCTCCTTAGAAAAAATTAATTAAATGTACTAATTTAAGAAAAATAATTTCTAATTATTTATTAAAAATTAAGATCATAAAATTACGAGTCTATTAATTTGATTCGCTCAACTTCACCATCCTGTAACATCCCAAAAATCGGGGGTTAATAGAATCAGGTTTGGGAATCGAGAGAGAGTGGTCATGCCCTAATTTTTAAGATTATCTATGCATTTTTAGGAAATAAATGAGGTATTAGTTTGTTGGTTAAGTGTTAGTGAAACGTTTCTTGAAATCCAAGTTCAAATCCCTTTTCTCGCATCATTTTTATTATTTTGCAAATTTTGCCTTAAACCGTAGTATGCAACATGCCTTATTTTTAACAAATATTGCAAAATTATTTCAAGAATGAGGAAAATGCCCAATGGTTAAACAAAATATAAGAAAGCATGAAAATTAAATGAGGTCTCAAGTTCAAATCCTTTCTCTTGAGAATTAATTAAATTTTGCAAAATTCCATTTTTTTTAATGTGTGTGCCATCCATACCCTTGAACCCTAAGTATAAATATAAATTTTTATTGTATTTTTCAGCATTTAATTCAATTTTACCTACCCTAGCCGTTCACCATCTTCCTCTCCTCTTTTCTCTTCAATTTTATTTTTTTCTCCCATTGTTGTCATCGCCTATACCTCCCATTTTACCATCTCTTTCTTCTTCTTTTGACATCAAAATTATGCACCATCTCCTTTAATATATTGATGCCATTTATCCTCATCTAAATCAGCCCAAAATTTGAAATCTTAAACCCTAAGACCGATCCCAAACATTGCCAAGAAAGTGTCATTGTCGTTTCTCTCAACTAGCTTGGGTAATATCTCTTTTCTCTTCAATTACTTGATTAATATTGTCAATTAAAAACAAAAATTTCCAGATTTTAAATTTGGGGATTTTAAATGATTTCAAAGGTATTTTTCTAGATTTTAATGAGATCTCAAATCATTTTAAAATTCATCCCCAATTTTGGCCACCATGGGTGGTGGTGCATGCGCCTATGTGCAAGAAAGGGGGCTGTTTTGTTTCTTGAGTCTTGCCCATATTTTTCCAGCATTAAATTGTGATATTGAGCCCTCCTAATTATCCTTTAATCACATGTTAATTAGGGAGAGACATTCTTGATCAATTAGCCAATCGGATCCCACAAATCGTGTAGCGTAAGTGCAATTAAGGATAACTAATTTGTTTTTTCGACATAGTTATTGGGTAAAATTATGAATTGATTAAATGAATAAATTTAATCATTAATTAGATACTTATTTTTCAGTATATTATTGAATTAGGTGCTGGCCCAAACGCCCCAAATCATCCGTAAAGGCGAAGAACGATTGTACGTACGGTTCGCATCGATACAATGTAAGGAATCTAACTAGTTTGGATTCAAAAAAATAGTTATAATTTAAACAATTGGTTTGAAATCATAAGTGGGTGTTTGGGAGATGGTTTAATGGTAAATTTATTGAATTTATACTGAATTTTGGTTTAGGTTCGTTTAAGGAATTATTAAGGAAAATTGGAAGATTCACTAGTGTGCTGCGATGAAGTGAAAAATAAGGTGTGGGTCCTAAACTCATAAAATGGTTTGGAAATGTTAAATATTATGTTATATTTGATAAATTTTCTTGTTTATTGGATTGTATTAATATCCAAATTATTGATTTTGTGAGTGGCCGAACTAGGTATGTTTTGAGCCTTAAAAGATTGACATGTTTGCAAAATTGCTAGTTTGATAGTATTGATGTTTGATTGAGCTTGTAATTGCATATTTGAGTTATGAGATATGAGAATGTTTGATTGAATGATATAATGTGTTTAGATATTAAGCTTATGTATGATTTAAACGCATGAGATATTTGTTATATTGTGTACTGAAAAAGGTGCTATTTGTGCACAAATAAAAATCCGTAAAGTATGTGAAATTGAACGATATTGATTGATACCAACACAATGGTAATTTGAAAGATTGGAACACTGTTTCCATTTATTGAAAGTATGTGATTATTGAGGACATGCTGAGCATGTCAAATGAATGTGAAAAGTGTAACAGCCTGATTTAGGGGCTAATCAGAACAGTGATCTCGGGATCACTAAATCCAGGATTTGAGAAATTTATTTTTTTATGTGATTTTATGAATTAGTATATGATTATATAGGTACATGAGAATTTTTGGTATTTTAAATTCTAGATATTTCATGTTTAATCCCGAAAAAGGACCGTAAAGTGCGAAAGTTCCATTTTTATTTCTAAAGGTTCCAAATAGCCATAAATTGTTAAATTGAGGTCTTTAAAAGGAAATTTAGCCCTTGTTATGTTCTTGGCCGGCCATAGACTTAATGGGAGACAAAGATGGACAAATTTGGTCAAAGTTAGTAAGAGTTGGTAACAAAAATTTGACTAGTTTAATATTAGAATAAAGAAAGAGAAAATATCATCTTTCTTGTTCATCTCTTCCACTGAAATTGCAAGCAAGAGAGACTTAAATTTTCAGCAAACTGTCCTCCATTGTTGTAGGTGATTTTGATGATTTTTCTTAGTAATAATTGTACTTTTGAGACCCCTAAGGCTTAAGCTTTCAAATGAGGGGACTATTGTGCAATATTGTGTAAAGTTTAGAGTTTTGCCATGAGAATTATCATTGTTATTTGCTGCATTTTTATGGAAGAAATTGAGTCTTAGTTGTTAGATGAACAACTTTTGTGAAAGGTGTTGCCTTGAAAACACCTAATTGGACCTTGATAAAAAGGTTACAAGTTTGTAGTAATTATGTGAAATGTTGAGTTTTGATGATAGCTATAAGAGTATTAAATGCTCACCTAGGCTTGTTGATGGTAGAAATGTGATTAGAATTTATTTTCGAGCCTAGGGGTAAAATGGTCATTTTGCCAAAGTCTAGGGGCAAAATAGTAATTTTGCCAAAGCATGATTATTAAAATGCTTTATTTAATGTGAGTATTAAAATGAGCTAATTTTCCATTATAGAGCAAGAAGAACCGAGAATCTGACTTGATCGGGGAAAGAACAACGTCTCGGATTAGACCGTCAAGCTAGCTCATTTTGAATACCGAGGTAAGCTAGTATGAATTTAAGGTTTCACGTGTATTTTCAATAAATTTCTTACCATGTTGTATAATATACACTATTTCCATGAAGTGAAACACCGCAAATCCGACCCTTGAGCCTTGACCGGATCTGGTATGTTCCCTGAGTAAAACAGTTCAAAACTTGTTTTTTATTTTGGAAAATTTGGGTGGTTTTGAAGAAAATTTGATTTGTGTTGAGTTCAAAGGGGAAAACGGTGTTGTTCTTGAAGTCTAGATTTTATTAAACCAATATTTTTATTTGTACTTGAAATTAATAAGTTGAAAGTATTGCCGAGTTTTTAGAGTTTAACATTAAATTGAAAATCGTTTGTGTTTCGGTGTCAAAACATTTAAAATTTATTTTTAAGAAAAGTTATTTAATCTTGATTTAATAATAATCGTATCATAATAAACCGAATAAAGTGCATGCTTAAAATAGTTAATAGTAATGGCCTCATTACATCAAAGCAAAACTCGAAATAAATCTAAAACTTAAATGTAAAGTCTCAAATTAAAATAACACTGAGCTGAGCATGGCCACCACTAAGCTCCTACCGACCCGGTCCATTTACTGAGTGTCACCTGAAAGGATATCCCACAACGGGGTGAGTCAACAGACTCAATATGTAACAACCAACACAAACTCCTAACGATTTAGTCATAACAAATCATACATAACAATTATAAACAATGATGCAATCCCGAACCCAAACCTAAATATCCATCCTCTACACATCACCCATACCTGCCATCACACCGTGGGGATTACTAAATCGACCCTCCATCCGCTACACATCATCGAAGGCAGTCGCTGCAGACAACTTGCACATCGCCCTTATAAATTGCGGCATAGCCACCAGATAATATTTTGTGACATAAGTCACCACATTCAGATTATGTGACATGAGTCACCAGATATCGTGGTAAAAACCACCAGATTACTTCCCCTTTTCATAATCACCTATATGCCCCATGTGTCATACAAATCATGCAAATATCATGCCATATGCCTTATTCCATATTCATAACAAATTCACATATGTGCCATATTCCAAATGTTCATGTCGTTTATCAACATAATATTAAAGGTTACGTACCTGAATACTTTGTACCATGGTATGGTACCTTTGGCCACTTTTTCATATTATTCAACACATACATAAGATTAGTACCATAAATCTATCGGGAATTAGTGTAGGGCTACACACCTGGTTACTAACGTGTTCACTGAATCCCGAAAGTCTACCGAACAGATTGTATTCCTCCCTAAAAATCAAAGTCAGAATCGGCCAACATTAACACTCAATATGGCCTTGGCCGAATATTAATATCCTCTTACATTGCGGACCTAAATCCCGAAATCGCTATCTGTTTAGGGAGATGTCGAAATACCTACATGATCTATGTTAGATCCGATTCCAACATTCGAATAAATGGCCTTCGGCCTAAACCACACTTTACTTACCTTGAATCTTGAAATCCCGGAAGATCTCCCCCTAAATGTCGATTACAGAAGAAATCTCGAAATCCCTTTTCAAGGTTTCAGCCAAGAAGAATAGGAGGGATTAGATCTTTGTTTTTCAGTCGTCAGAAAAGAATAAGGAAGAAATCAACTTAAAAAGAGGTTCTTACCGAATGACCAAAACGCAAATGGTCAACCACCTTCAAGAAATCGACAAGAAGAACTTGCAGGAGAAATCGTTTTAAAAGATGATAGGCTCTTGGTGCTTAGGAGAAATCGGTTCCAATGGTGACAATGAAAAAGAACTTTCGGCTTAGAAGAGAATAGTAAGGAGTTATAGATTCGGCTTGATGGACAATAGGGAGATTCGGCTTCAACAAGGGACACAAAAGGAAGAGTATAAGGCTTTAGGGGTTACGGCAATGGTGGAATAGGGAGAAGAAGATTTCGGCTAGAACAGATTAAAGAAAAAGAAGAGAAAAGTGATAGATTTTGGAAAGAAAGGAGTAGACGAAAGAGAGGCTAAATGATTTATGAAATTCGGCTATTCCTTCCTACTAACTTGACCGAAAATTACCTCAAGAAAGTCCCTAGGCCGGCCAACTCTTCTCCCCTTATCAGCTTCCTCATTTTTCTCCTACTTTCTCTCTTATTTACCCATTCAAAAATAATTCGAATAAATCAATAATTATCTCCTCCCTTTAGCCGAATTTTAAAAGGAATTTAATCACATCTAAAGCTCATCCCCTCAGTCTCCCAATGCCGTCCATCTCTGCTCATCCTTGCTGTGAAATAAAACTCCCTTTTGCTTCCCTTGCTACTCGAACCTAAGCCCCCATTCACTGCTTGTGGCGTTACTTACTGAGGCTTTAAGTGGCGCCTCCTTGCCACTTTAACAAGCCCATCTATATGTCCAATTTCCCCTACAATTTCTCTTAAGGCCTCGTTTGCCTAGCTCCCCCTTTAAGACTTAAAAATCTAATATTTTCTAGGGCATTCACCTACACTCTAAAGTTCTCAAAATTCATAAAACATATTCAAAATACACACAGGCATGCTTCCACATATATTTAAGCAAAATGCATAACCCCTAAATCCCAGATATTATAGTTCTACCCCCCTTAAAATAATTTCGACCTTGAAATTACCTGGCTAAAATAAGTGAGGGTATTGCTGCCGCATTGCTTCTTCCAGCTCCCATGAAGCTTCTTCCGATCCATGGTTACTCAATAATACTTTGACTAGAGGAACTGATTTCCTCCGCAACACTTTTACATCTCGTTCCAAAATCTGAATTGGCTCCTCCTCGTAGGACAAATCTGGCCTTAGCTCCACCTCTTCAACTGGTACTACATGAGATGGATCCGATCGGTATCGACGTAACATAGAAACATGGAATACATCGTGCATCTGCTGCAATTCTGAAGGCAACTCTAACTGGTATGCCACTGGTCCAACTCGCTTCAATACCCGATAAGGTCCTATAAACCTGGGACTTAATTTCCCTTTGCGACCAAATCTCATAACCTTCTTCCATGGCGATACTTTAAGAAACACCTGATCTCCCACAGCAAACTTTATTTCTTTGCGCTTAAGATCTGCATACGACTTTTGCCTATCAGATGCTTCCTTCAACTGTGCCCGAATTACCTCAACTTTCTCCTCGGACTCTGCCACAATCTACGGACGAAAAACTCGGCGTTCCCTAATTACGCCCAACACGTAGGAGTGCGACACTTCCGCGTCCATACAGTGAGCTTCATACGGTGCCATCCGAATCATCGGCTTGATAGCTGTTATTATATGCAAATTCCACTAAAGGCAAATATTCTTCCCAACTTCCTCTGAAGTCTAACACACAGCCCCTCAACATATCTTCCAACACTTGGATCACTCGCTCAGATTGACCGTCTGACTGTGGATGAAATGCCGTAGTGAAATCCAATCTGGTGCCTAAAGCTTGATGTAGAGCTTTCCAAAATTGAGACGTAAACCTTGGATCCCTATCTGAAATAATCGATACTGGTACTCCATGTAACCTCACAATTTCTGCCACATACAACTTTGCCAACTTCTGCAAGGAATAGTCAACCCGCACTCGTATGAAATGCGCGGACTTTGTCAATCGATCCACTATCACCCATACCGAGTCCTTCTTAGTAGGTGTAAGGGGAAGCCCACTAACAAAGTCCATGGTGATTCTCTCCCACTTCCACTGCGAAATCTTGATTGGCTGAAGCAATCCTGACGGAACTTGGTGTTCAGCCTTGACTTGCTGACACGTTAAGCACTTCCCTACAAATTCTGTAACTTCCCTCTTAAGACCAGGCCACCAAAACTATTCCCGTAGATCTCTGTCAACTTACTACCTCCAGGATGCATAGCATAAGGGCTACTATGCGATTCCTGAAGAATTCTCCGCCTTAACTCCTTATCCTTAGGCATACAGACCTTACCCTTAAAGCACAATACTCCCTCGCTGTTAACACCATAATCCTCTAACTCCCCAGTCTGCACTTGCCACAACTTAGCACTTAAGTCATCATCTACCAATTGTCCTTCTTTCACCTCGTTCAACCACGTCGGCTTAACTTGCAACTCTGCTAACAAACTTCCATCGTCATACAAGCTAAGATGTGCAAACATCACCCTCAGATCCGATATCACTTTCCGACTTAGGGTATCTGCCACTACATTCGCCTTGCCCGGGTGATACTCTATAGAACAATCGTAGTCCTTCAATAACTCCACCCACCTTCGCTGTCTCAGGTTCAACTCCTTCTGAGTCAACAGATACTTAAGGCTCTTGTGGTCTGTGTAGATCACTGACTTCTCTCCATAAAGATAATGCCTCCATACCTTAAGAGCAAAGACCACTGCCGCCAATTCCAAATCATGCGTCGGGTAGTTAACCTCGTGTGGCCTTAATTGTTGAGACGCATAAGCGACTACCTTCCCGTCTTGCATCAGAACACATCCTAGTCCTGTGTGAGAAGCATCATAGTACACCACAAAATCCTTCCCTGCCTCAGGCTGAATCAAAACTGGAGCTTCAGTTAATACCCTCTTAAGCTTTTCAAAGCTTTCCTGTTGCTTATCTGTCCATATGAAAGGTACTTCCTTTCTCAACAATTTTGTCGAAGGTGCGGCTATTGATGAAAACCCTTCCACGAATCTTCTGTAGCAGCCTGCCAATCCCAAGAAACTATGAACCTCAGCCACAGACTTAGGTGGTTTTCAATCTAATACTGCCTCAATCTTTCTAGGATCCACCCTTATCCCTTCTGCAGACACCACATGCCCTAAGAACGCAACTTCCTTAAGCCAAAATTCACACTTGCTGAATTTGGCATATAGCTTCTTCTCCTTTAACACCTGCAACACAACCCGGAGATGCTCATCATGTTCTTCCTCAGACTTGGAGTGCACTAGGATATCATCTATGAACACCATGACGAATCGATCCAAGTAAGGTTGAAAAACCTGGTTCATCATATACATGAACGCCGCTGGGGCGTTCGTCAATCCGAATGGTATTACCAAGAACTCATAATGCCCATATCTTGTCCGGAACACTGTCTTATGGATATCTGCTTCCTTCACCTTCAGCTGATGATATCCAGACCTTAAATCTATCTTTGAGAATACCGCAGCCCCCTTGAGCTGATCGAACAAGTCGTCTATCCTTGGCAACGGGTACTTGTTCTTGATGGTCAACTTATTCAACTGACAATAATCTATGCACATGCGCATAGTTCTGTCCTTCTTCTTCACAAACAAGACCGATGCTCCCCATGGAGACACACTGGGTCGGATAAACCTACGATCAAGCAACTCTTGGATCTGAGCCTTGAGCTCAACCAACTCCTTTGGCGCCATTCTGTACGGGGCAATTGACACAGGAGCTATACCCAGCAGCAAATCAATTCCGAACTCCACCTTCCTATCCGGGGGTATTCCAGGTAACTCCTCCAGAAAAACATCCGCAAATTCCCTTACTGTCCTAACTTCACTAACTCCCTCTTCTTTTGCATCCAATGCACTAACGAAGGTCAGAAATGCCTTGCACCCTTTCCGAACCATCTTATCAGCCTTTAAAGCAGATACTGCGTTAGACAAGTAGTTTCTTCTTTCTCCTATCATAATTATCTCCTCATCCTCTGGGGTCCTTAACTCCATTCGCTTAGCTGTACAATCCAATATAGCCCGATGTTCCACTAGCCAGTCCATGCCAAGAATGAGATCAAATTCTCTGAAGGGTAGTTCCATCAAGTCGGCAGGAAATACCACTCCCTAAAGCTCTAGAGGTACACTCCAAAATATCTTGTTCACCACTACAGTTTGACCTAATGGGCTTACTACAGTCATCTCCCTATTAAACAGTTCAGATGCTATACCTAGCGTTTTAACTACTCTACATGCAACATATGAGTGGGTCGAGCCAACATCAATTAAAGCAAAGTAAAGTTTGTCAGCTATAAGGAACGTACCGATTATGATGTCCGACGCGTCTCTATCCTCCCTCCGGTGAACTGCATACACCAGACCCGGCTGTCTTGCCTCTGTATTACCAACACTTTTTTCCCGGTGTTCCCCGCCCTCTTCCAGCACCGTTACCTATGCCAATCGGACCACGACCCCGCTGAGGCTGCTGTCCACCTCTTCTAGCCTGATCAAAACCCTGACCTGTTGGTCGGCTCCCGTCTATTTTTATAGGACAGTCCTTAATCATGTGTTCCTTGGACCTACACTTGAAACATCCCCCTGTCTTCTTCCAACACTTTCCTAGGAGCATCTTTCCACACTGAGCACAAGTACGGTACTGCCCTCCTGTCACAACCTGCTGACCTCGCGGCCCATCAACTCTAGGCCTCTTTTGAACATTCCTGGATGACCCTGATGATCCAAAACCTCTCTTCTGCCTATTCCGATCTGTATTCTATCTCACAGAGTCCTTAATCCCTTTAGCTACCTTAGCCTTTTCAACCAACACGGTAAACTCTCGCTCCTGCTGCGGAGCTATCAACAACCTCAGATCATCCCTCAGTCCGTCCTCAAACCGGACACATTGTTCATGCTCCGTAGCCACTATTCCTCGAGCATACCGGCTCAACCTTAAGAATTCCGCCTCGTACTCTGCTATGGACTTATTCCCTTGAACCAGCCTCAAGAATGCCTTCCTCTGCGCATCAGTATAACTAGTCCCAACATACTTCTTTTGATACGCCGCCTTAAAATACTCCCAAGTGAGATCCTCAGCTGCAGCACCATCTCGCACTGTGAGCCACCATTGATATGACTCATCGCGGAGAAGCGACACTATTCCTTTCAGTTTCTCCTCAGTCGTCAGATCCAGCTCATCCATAATTCGCTCGGTCGCCTCCAATCAATACTTAGCCGTATTGGGTGCCACACCGGATACACCGCGGAATACCTCAGCTCCATTGGCTTAGAGTCGCTCGGGTACAGATTTTTGAGCTCCCATACCTCCACCTGCTCTAGCCACTATCTCAAGAACCCGCAGCATCGCCTGCGATACTGCATCATCCCCCGTCTGATCTTGATGTCAACACCAACAGTTGCTGGTGGTGGTGGTGGTACCTCATTCTCGGACCCTTGACTAGACCTAACGGGTTTCGATACGGTCATCCTGCCTCTACCACGCCCTCGCACATTACGACCATGTCCCCTAGAACTCATGTCTACGATCGCGACTTAATCTGTTTTAGAAAGTTTTATGCATTAGTCTTTGTTCCACTGATTACGCACGAAGGAATTTTATGAAAAGAAGTTTAGTAGTAGTTCTTTCGATCATTTCAAAGTTTTCGTTTCAAGTTTTCTACCCTAATTCAGAATAATATTCATTCAAGAGTACCTACCACACACATTCACCATTCGAACATTTTTGTCATTCCTATCCGCGTGGTATTTTAAGTAATTTGTCCTACAAGGGTATTTTGGTAAATTTTCAAATCAGGGTATCTGGATATTTCGCAAAATAGGGTTTTTGGATATTTTTGTAAAGTAAGAATATCTTAGAAAAAAAATCGAGGGTAGTATGGTAATTTTATAAACCAAGGGTATTCGGGTAATTTTGTAAATCGAGAATATTTTGGAAAAATTTTCAAAATAATTTTTACAATTCAAAGGGGCAATTTGATGATTTTTGAAACTAGGGTTTTTATAAAACAGTATGGCTGGTCCCTTTCGAGTTTTAATTATTGAATTTAGCCTATGAATAAGTCCTCTTGGTTAGGGTGAACCGTCACTACGCACCAGGTAGGATTCGAGCGAAGAGGAGGTGAGTCACTAGGATTTGCTTAAATATACAGTGCTCTCCCGAATCCAATCCTAGACATGCGCACAATGGTTGCCACACCCTAACTCGGCGACTTACTCACAGGTTTGTTTAATTAGGCCTTAAAGTTTTATGTAATTTTGTATTGGAGTAAGCTAATCCTAGGGTTCAATAACTTAATATACTAATCTACATTCCTGTTGTACCCACATACAAATCATATAATAAATCATACAACAGTTAGGGGTACTTACCTGGTGGACTTCGGGTCGGAGACTTAGGTGCTATGCCTGAAAACCTGCTCACTTTCAAAAATTTTCACAAAAACTTGTTTGGGCTCAATTTGAAAACATTGTGGGCTTTAAACCCAAGGCCGAGAGTTTAAAACTGGGCTCTGATACCAAACTGAAACACCCCAAACCCGGCCCTCGAGCCTTGACCGGATCTGGTATGTTCCCTGAGTAAAATAGTTCAAAACTTGTTTGTTATTTTGGAAAATTTGGGTGGTTTTGAAGAAAATTTGATTTGTTCTGAGTTCAAAGGGGAAAGCGGTGTTGTTCTTGAAGACTAGATTTTATTAAACCAATATTTTTATTTGTACTTGAAATCAATAAGTTGAAAGTATTGCCGAGTTTTTAGAGTTTAACATTTAATTGAAAATCGTTTGTGTTTCGGTGTCAAAACATTTAAAATTTATTTTTAAGAAAAGTTATTTAATCTTGATTTAATAATAATCGTATCATAATAAACCGAATAAAGTGTATGCTTAGAACAGTTAATAGTAATGGCCTCACTACATTAAAGCAAAACCCGAAATAAATCCAAAACTTAAATGTAAAGTCTCAAATTAAAATAACACTGAGCTGAGCATGGCCACCACTAAGCTCCTGCCGACCCGGTCCATTTACTGAGTGTCACCTGAAAAGATATCCCACAACGGGGTGAGTCAACAGACTCAATGTGTAACAACCAACACAAACTCCTAACGATTTAGGCATAACAAATCATATATAAAACAATTATAAACAATGATTCAATCCCGAACCCGAACCTAAATATCCATCCTCTACATATTACCCGTACCTGCCATCACACCGTGGGGATTACTAAATCGACCCTCCATCCACTACACATCATCAAAGGCAGTCACTGCAGACAACTTGCACATCGCCCTTATAAATTGTAGCATAGCCACCAGATAATATTTTGTGACATAAGTCACCACATTCAGATTATGTAACATGAGTCACCAGATATCATGGTAAAAACCACCAGATCACTTCCCTTTTTCATAATCACCCATATGCCCCCTGTGTCATACAAATCATGCAAATATCATGCCATATGCCTTATTCCATATTCATAACAAATTCACATATGTGCCATATTCCAAATGTTCATGTCGTTTATCAACATAATATTAAAGGTTACGTACCTGAATACTCTATACCATGGTATGGTATCTTTGGCCACTTTTTCATATTATTCAACACATACATAAGATTAGTACCATAAATATATCGAGAACTAGTGTAGGGCTACACATCTGGTTACTAATGTGTTCACTGAATCCCGAAAGTCTACCGAACAGATTGTATTCCTCCCTAAAAATCAAAGTCAGAATCGGCCAACATTAACACTCAATATGGCCTTGGCCGAATATTAATATCCTTTTACCTTGCGGACCTAAATCCCGAAATCGCTATCTGTTTAGGGAGATGTCGAAATACCTACATGATCTATGTTAGATCTGATTCCAACATTTGAATAAATGGCCTTCGGCCTAAACCACACTTTACTTACCTTGAATCTTGAAATCCCGGAAGATCTCCCCCTAAATGTCGATTACAGAAGAAATCCCGAAATCCCTTTTCAAGGTTTTGGCTAAGAAGAATAGGAGGGATTAGATCTTTGTTTTTCAGTCGTTAGAAAAGAATAAGGAAGAAAACAACTTAAAAAGAGGTTCTTACCGAATGACCAAAACGCAAATGGTCAACCACCTTCAAGAAATCGACAAGAAGAACTTGCAGGAGAAATCGTTTTAAAAGATGATAGGCTCTTGATGCTTAGGAGAAATCGGTTCCAATGGTGACAATGAAAAAGAACTTTCGACTTAGAAGAGAATAGTAAGGAGTTATGGATTCGGCTTGATGGACAATAGGGAGATTCGGCTTCAACAAGGGACATAAAAGGAAGAGTATAAGGCTTTAGGGTTTACGGCAATGGTGGAATAGGGAGAAGAAGATTTCAGCTAGAACAGATTAAAGAAAAAGAAGAGAAAAATGATAGATTTTGGAAAGAAAGGAGTAGACGAAAGAGAGGCTAAATGATTTACGAAATTCGGCTATTCCTCCCTACTAACTTGACCGAAAATTACCTCAAGAAAGTCCCTAGGCCGGCCAACTCTTCTCCCTTTATCAGCTTCCTCATTTTTCTCCTACTTTCTCTCTTATTTATCCATTCAAAAATAATTTGAATAAATCAACAATTATCTCCTCCCTTTAGCCGAATTTTAAAAGGAATTTAATCACATCTAAAGCTCATCCCCTCAGTCTCCCAATGCCGTCCATCTCTGCTCATCCTTGCTACAAAATAAAAACTCTCTTTTGCTTCCCTTGCTGCTCGAACCTAAGCCCCCCTTGCACTGCTTGTGGCGTCACTTACTGAGGCTTTAAGTGGTGCCTCCTTGCCACTTTAACAAGCCCATTTGTATGTCCAATTTCCCCTACAATTTCTCTTAAGGCCTCGTTTGCCTAGCTCCCCCTTTAAGACTTAAAAATCTAATATTTTCTAGGGCATTCACCTACACTCTAAAGTTCTCAAAATTTATAAAACATATTCAAAATACACACAGGCATGCTTCCACATATATTTAAGCAAAATGCATAACCCCTAAATCCCGGATATTACATGAAGTTATGATTATTGATATTATGATGAGAATAGTAAATGAGAATATGTAAGAGAAAGTCTCGGTTGAAGTTTCAGAATAATGAGGATACTAATATCAAAACATGAGACAAGGAAAGTTCGTGTAAGACCATGTCAAGACCTGGCATCGGTACTCAAGGAATGTAGGTGTCATATAAGACCATGTCTAGGACATGGCGTCGGCACCGAACGTAGATCCTGTGTAAGACCATGTCTGGGACATGGCATCAGCATCGAACAAAGAAGGTCTCGTGTAAGACTATGTCTGGGACATGGCATCGACACCATACAAGGAATGTCCCGTGTAAGACCATGTCTGGGACATGGCATTGACATCAAGTTAAGGGATCCCATGTAAGACCATATCTGGGATATGGCATTGGCATCATGAGCCGAAACCATGTAAGACCATGTCTGGGACATGGCATTGGCATCGAGACCTATATTTGATGAGATTATTAACCTCAATTATTCCGGGTAATTCATCGGTCCAATGAGCCAACCAAGAAAGCTAAGTAAGTAAAGATAGTACTAAGTTAAGTTATACAAGGTTAATAAAAAGCATTATGTCATGATAAGAAAAGTGAAAGTTAAGTTTACTTTTGCATCAGCAAATTGTACTAATTTATGTGATCAAGTGACACAGGTACCATGATTATAATGCAAGTATGAAATTATTAAGTAACTTATGAGGAGTAAGTAAGCCATGCCCTTGTAATTTATGTCACTCTTATCTCGATATGGTTGAGTTATAATGAATTAATATATATTGCCATACGAGTTTTATGCAAGCTTGCTAAGCTTTATGCTTACCCTCTTTCATTGCCCTTTTTTCTTGTAGCATCATCAAGATAGCTCGGGGATCATGGACGTGAGAGTTTGGAAATCACACTATCGACATCACTTTGGTATAACAATTTAGACTTATTTTGAGTATGACATGTATAGGACTCAAGTATTTTGTTGGGTCGTAATTGTTGGCCAAAGTGTTGGCTTTGTAAGGTATTGAAGTCTTTTTGTAATGGTCCATTAAGTTAGGCCAATACTTGTCAAACTCTTATGTTAGATGAAAGTGATTTTCTTGAAGTGTATGCCCTTGTGTATGAATGTTGAATTGAATTGGTGTATGTGCATATGAAATGTAGAGTGGCAAAAGGGCTTGGTAGATAGCCTGCTAATTGTCCACATGGGTAGACACAGGGGCATGTGTCTAGATCGTGTGGGAGGCACAGCTAGCACATGGGCGTATGCCCAGGCCTTGTGAAGTCTACACCTTGCACTGGGAATTCAAATTGCGACACGGCTGGAGCACACGGACGTGTGTATAGGCCGTGTGAGTAAGTCAGAATGCCAAGGTTTGATACACGGGCAAGGGCCACGGGCGTGTCAAGGCCGTGCGGAATTAGTCAGTGTCAACCACGGGTGGAAAACGCGGGTATGTCTTAGGGGAACATGGGCGAGTCTCTAGACCAACACGGGCGTTTGGCTCCTGTTTTGTTAGAAAGTTTCTCAAACTCGTAAAAGTTCCTGAAATAGTTCCAGTACCCCTCGGAAGTATGTTTAGGGCCTCTTAGGCTGAGTATGTGCAAGTGATGAGTTCAAATGAAATTTTATAACCCTGTTCGGGATGTTTAAGCAAGGTTAGTTATGTAATGCCTCAAACCCTGTTCCGACTTGAGTACGGGTAAGGGGTGTTACAAAAGTATTGAGATATGATTATGTATGAGATTGTGTGACATACTGCATATGAATTAGGTTGGGATTTTGTGGTTGACGGAGGAGTTTCGTGGAGTACCGGCCGCATATTAAGTCTGTATTATTCATAGTCAGTGCACTACACCTAGAGTACTGAGTGTGATTTACTGCATTTTTACTGGCAGCTTGTCTACATTCTTACTGGCAGAATTTTCTGTATATTATTATCAGTGGTTTTAACCACAACAGGCTTTAGCCCATAATGTTTTGGAGTTCGGATGACGGGTTCTAGGGAACTCGTGGTGTGTAGCGGATGGTGTGGGTAGGAACCTTTTTGCGTTGCATTATGACCACGTCATACTCGAATGTTATTGTTTATACTACGTATTGTATATTGTTGTATTGAATGGTATCGAAATTAATGATTGTTACTCGAATGAATAATGACCTATGCACATACACTGTTTGACATCAATTTGATAATGGCTATCTAATGATATGAAATTCCTATGATTGTTCTATTTTCTTCTATTAAAGCTAATCTGTTTCACTGTATTTGATATTTATGTTTGTTTAAATAATTGTTTGACTCACATTGAGCTCTTCATAAGCTCACCCCCAATAGTGTTTAACTTTTTAGGTAAACCTAAAAATTAGGACCGATCTCGGCATTCAGAGAATCACCTTGGACCTCGGACTATTGATCGCGTGTCAAAGTCTTAAAATTTATAAAAAGAATGATCAAACCTGGAAACTAGCTATGACAATGATTTGAGGCAAGCACACCTATCGAACAATAGTATAGTTAAGGCAAGAGCGGAATGTCGAACCCAAAGGAACCAAAAGTACTAATGCTAACTCTCTTTTTATTATCTAGCCTAAGAATTAAGGGATTTATTTATCTAATCTAAAATTAACTAACAACTAAACTAAAGATGCAAAGACAAAGAGGATGAATTGAAAAAATAACTTGAGAGAAAACCAATTGATTAAGACGACACCCAAGGAAGAATCCACCTAGACTTCACTTATTATCTAACTCTGAACAAACGATTTATTCACTTGACTTGATCCGTACGATTCCCTAAGTTATATAAATCCCTCTCACGAGGCGACTAACGTCTAACCCTAGGTTGATTAATTAAAATATATTTCTAATTAAAACCCCTAGAATCGCATTAACTTGATCTATGGACTCCCATATTAGGTTTCACCCTAATCCGGTAAAATCTCGTCACCTTATCTCTAGGCGCGCGATCAATTCCGCTTAATTATGCTAGATCTACTCTTGGGTAGGGACTTTTGCTCCTCCACCTAAGCACATCACACTTGGATTAATATCCCAGAAATATCAACATAAGAATTAAGAACTCATAATTAAGAACAAGTCAAATATTTATCATATAGTTCAGAAAACAATAACAAGATTCATCTTAGGTTTCATCCCCCTCAGGTATCTAAGGGTTTAGTTCATAACAATAAAAGAAAACATCTCAAAAGAAAAGATAAAACAAAACATAAGAAATCCCTAAAATCCCCTGAAGGAATTGAAGGAGAGATCCTCCGTCTTGAGTATAACTCTAGCTTTTTGAGATGGATCAACTGGCTATCTTCGAGTAAATTTCCACAACTCTGACCTTTCTAGCTCGGCTCCTTGGCCTAGCTAACCGTCCCCCTTCTAGGTTATACTTAGGGTGTTTATATAGGCTTTTGAGATAGGTTTCTTTGCCTCTAAGTATCTTTTTCCGAGTGAAATTACTATTTTCCACGACAGGGACACGGCCATGGCACACGCCCGTGTGAGTCGTATTTAGGCCGTGTTCGGACTTTTAATGAGGCACGACCGTGTGGTATTGGGCCCAAGCCATGTCGATTTCTATTCTGGCCCAATTTGGTCCGTTTTAAGCCTGTTTCTTGTTCTTTTCATCCTCGGGTGCTTTCCTGAGTATAAAACAAGAAAACAATGGATTAAGAGCACCAAATTACATAAATCGAGGCTTAAATCATCCAAAAGCATCTAAATGTGGGCTTAAAATATGTTACTTTTACGGTTTATCAAATACCCTCACACTTAAGCTTTTGCTTGTCCTCGAGCAAAATTCTCAACTCACAATTAAAATGAACTTCCTTGATTCATAATATTCATCAATAATATTTCATCATAATTCAAAGATAATTCATACATGGATAATTTAATTCAAAGAGTCCTAAAGATTCAAACAATCAAAGTCATACATTTATAGTACAAAACATAGGTGTTTCCCCTCATCTAAATAATTACCTCTGATTCAAAATCGACGAGAGTTGGCATCCTCACTAAAGATTCACTCAAATCACTCGAAGTGTTTAAGGTTCAGGATTAAGCACTCAAAAGTGAAACATGAAGAGTGAATCCCATAGGCTTGCATGAAAATCAAATCTCGACCACTATAATATGAGATGATACACAAATTAAAAGGTCTTTAACAGGGTTTTACGGGGTTTAGGTTAAGGTGTGGATAAAGGCTGAATTAGAAGGTTAGAATTGAGACTGACCTGACAAATCACGTAACTAGAAACCCAAACTAATAATAAACAATTATATCAAATGAAGATTTGTACTACCAATACTCTAATATGAGACTCTTCCTCAATATTTGGAATTTAAACATATAAGCTCAGTTGCATAGAACGAATACTGAATACACTTTTTTTAGAACAAGTCAAATGACAAATTTACTACTGAAATAAAATAATAAGGCAATCGATCAAATCAAATCTCGATATAGGGTAGTAAAAAAGAATGGTGATAACAAATACAAAGGGTTTTGGGTTTATATTAGTAGGTGAGTCAATGAAAAAGGGTTGTTAGGATCAACGGGGTTCACTAGGGGTTAATTACGATGGTAGGCTTTTAGTGAAGTGAGTGGGTTAAAACCTAGGTGCCTTAATCATCTCTGTATATCAAATCAAAGGTGTGGTCTCGACATGTATAATCCATGCAAGTTCTAGAATAACAAATCAATGTTGACACACTCATAATCAATAAAGTGAGCAAGAAAAAGAATATATGCTCTAAAAGGCAGAAAATCTTACAAAAAATTATGGGTTTTTGATGTCAACCTCGTAAATTTCAAACTTCAAGATAACATTTAGATTCAGGTAGACAACCTAAAAAAATTAATTATGAAAAAAATAGTTTTTATCATGCTTGATTCTGTAGTATCCTTCACATTTAATCATCAATACACAATTATCAATGGCTTACTCTAAAACATATCAATAAAAATCATAGATCAAAGAGAATTTCATTCTAATCATAATGTGAAAAACTTTTTTCAAGACAAGGTATAATTTAGGGATTTTGAGAATAATGAAGAAAGTTAAGCACTTTCTCGAAATAACTGTTCACCCCCCACACTTAAGATGTACATTGCCCTCAATGTACAAAGATGTATGATAAAATATAGTAATTAAAATCAAAAGGGAAGAGGAGAAGTAACACTTCCTGAATTTTTTTTTGGATTCCTTGAATTGTAGGACGATTAGTGATAATGCGGTTAGGCATAGGTTAAAGTGGTTGTGATTACTCCTAGTGATGTATTCGTCTTTGTGTTTTTGGAGTGTCAGATTGAACCTTTGTAAAACTGCAAAGTCATTAGTTAGGTGTTCATGTAGAACTATAAGTTTTGTTAGAGATACTCGAGGGTTAGCTAGCCAGTGATAAAGCAATAAAACTGTAATAAAAATTTAAGCATGAAAGTTAAAAGGTCTTAATTAATACGAAAATAAACTAAAATAAAAGTAAAGAGAAAATAGAAAATAAACTTAAGAAAAATAAACAAAATGAAAGGACTCAAAGGTCCTCGTCATCGGCTGGGTCGTGTGGTGGCGGCGGCGGTGAGATGTAAAGGTGCTGACATATTAGGTGGAGGGTGCTGTAGATATGGTCGAAGCGCTGGAAGCATTGCTGTTCAAAACGTGTGAAGCACTCAGATATGTCTGAATAAGATGCTCCCACATGGGATGGGCGATGGCTCGGTAGTGGTGCCTCCTGTGATGGAGGGACATCGTCAGTAATGTCCTCGGGGTCGTTTTCATCGGTGGGAGGTGCGAGCTGCTATTGAGTAGGGTTGGTCCCATGTCGACGCTGAATCATCCTCATATGTAGCATCATCTGGATGCCCTGTGGGGCCATCTACCCTATCTATGTGAGTGAGGAGGTTTGTGCGTCGTTGTTGAGGAGCCCGAAGTACCGAGGCAAGCGTGTGATGTAGGGACCCATAGATATGATCTCTCGCCAATGCTGCTCTGTCTTATGTTGAATAGCTCGGGCTATAAAATATGCTAGGTCGACAACATGTCCGTTCGACATGCACCATAGATAGTAGGCATCATGAGTATTGACAACACCGGTGCTCTTTTGTCGACTTGTCAAAGTATGAGCCAAAATAGCGTGTATGTACCTCAGAGACGGTGCCAGGGCCGTCGCTTTTGAGCGACTGGGGTTACATTTAATCATGAGTATTGACAACACCTATCTTGTGCCAACATTGGGTGGGGCTAAAATGTATCTGGCGATGCAACTCCGAAAGGTCATTCTCTATTACAAAGTTGTCCGTATAAAGTCCTAAAGCAGCTCCGAGCTACGGCACGTTCAACTGTCGTATAGTGCCGTCGAGACAGAATTGTATCGTACCTGGATCATCGTAACAGTTTATCACTGTTTGAAGTTGAAGTGTTGAGCAGAGCTCCAAAAGTGAGCTCTAGGAATGTGGGCTCGACAATGTTGAAGAATTGCTCCCACGGATTAGTGGTTAGGAGACCCTGTATGTCACCGTCAAGATGGACCTGCTCTAAAGCGGCCCAGTCGATACATCTGCCTGTGCCAAAGGGTCTCGCGCGTAGTAATTTATAATGGTCCTCTTGGACCCCTGGAGGAAATTGGAGGAACGGATGGCGCACTTCGGCAGATGCTCTTACGGATGATGATCTAGGTCCCTGTCGCTTTTTTGAGCTCGGGGCTGCTGTTCTCTTTCCTCGAAATGATGAAATTTTTCCAGTAGTGGCATTTGCGCGTGGATGGGCGGAACACAGACGTGTAGCGGTGGAGCACGAGTGTGTGCTGTAAAATTTTTTGGGTACTACGGTGGTTGAGCAGGCGTGGACTCCACTTAACACGGGCGTGTGGTATTTGATTGAAGGGGAGCTAAGAGAGTTATGGGAGTCAAATGTGGGTTATTTTTGTTGATGGTGGCTGGATTAAGGGTAGGGATATGAGACAAAACGGCTAGGGTTTACAATGGGGGGAATTTTGGTGAAGAAGGTCGTGTGGATCTTTATATAGGAAGGGAGACACGGGCAGAGGCAACACCCATGTGTCTGTTATTCAGCTCGTGTTTTTCACGATTTCCAAATTTGGGCACGTTTGCGATGTTGCCCACGCCTGTGTTCCCTGGGCATGTGCTATTATGTTCGCTTCTCCCACGCTCGTGCTTTAGGTTGCCACGCCCGTGTATATATAGTCAGTGTCTCACACGGTTGGTAAGCACGGGTGTGGCTCATGCCCTTGCTTAGTTACTCAGGATAGACCGCGGTCGCATCGCACGGCCGTGGTCTTTTTATCGCAACTCGTGTTAGGGAAAAATTTCTCTTCTTCTTCTCATACGTCTACCTGCAAGCCTATTTTTCATCCTACGTTGACCGCACGGCCATGGGCACGCCCGTGTGTAAGGCCGTGTGGGAGGAAACCTGCACTCTACTGAATCTATTTGTTTGATTTAGGTGCTAAAGAGGGAAAATAAAATTAAAATATGAAAATTAATGGGGTTAGTAAAGTTAGTGCTCGGGTTGCCTCCCGAGAAGCCCTCGTTTAAAGTCTTAAGCTAGACTCACCCTGTTTTCATTCCTAAAAGAAGGTTCACGGAGCTGAAGCTCCTCTCTCAATTCCCTAAAACCTTCACCATTATAAAATTTTAGTCGATGGCCATTTACCTTGAATGTTCCTTGAGTTGGATGAGTTGCCTCAACTGTGCCGTAAGGAAAAATAGATTTTATCACGAATGGGCCTGACCACCTTGATTTCAGCTTTCCAGGAAATATTTTGAGCCTTGAATTATACAGTAGGACTAGGTCTCCTACTTCAAATTGCTTTGATTGTTTTAAACAAGCATCATGGCATCTTTTTGTTGCTTCCTTATATAGTCGTGAATTCTCATAGGCCTCAGCTCACCAGTCATCTAGTTCATTTAACTACATCATCCTCTTCTCACCTGCAGTTTTAAGATTGTAATTCAAGAATTTTATAGCCCAGTAAGCTTTGTGCTCTAACTCAAATGGTAAAAGACAACTCTCTTTCAGTAAACAAGTTTTATGCTGGGATGTCCCTAAAAGGGGTTTTAAATCTTTGCTCAGAGGCCCATAAAGCATCATCTACTTTTACTGCCCAATCTTTCCTATTTGATTCAACCATTTTTTCTAAGATTCGCCTAAGCTCTCGGTTTGCCACTTCCACTTGCCCACTAGTTTGAGGATGATAAGGGGTAGCTATTCTGTGGTGTACTCCATATTTTCTTAAGACTCTTTCAAATTGAGTATTGCAAAAGTGCGTGCCCCTATCATTGATGATTGCTCTGGGTGTTCCAAAACGAGAGAAAAGTTTCTTAAGAAACTTTACTATAGCTCTAGCATGGTTAGTAGGTAAAGCTTGGGCTTCCACCCATTTTGACATGTAATCTACTGCTACTAGGATGTATTTATTTCCGAATGAACTAGGGAACAGACCAATAAAATCAATACCCCATACATCAAATATCTCACATGATAACATATATGTCTGAGGCATTTCATTGCTTTTAGAGATATTACCTATTATCTGGCATTTATCACACGAAGTAGCATACCTGTTGGCATATTTGAAAAGAGTTGGCCAGCAGAATCCTGATTCGAGCGTTTTGTGTGCTATCTTAATCCTGTTGTAATGTCCTCATGAAGGTCTTAAATGGCAATGTTCGAGGATCTTACTTGCTTTCGCTTTTGTAACGCATCTTCGAATTACTTGATCTGCACATATACGGAAAAGAAAGGGATCTTCCCGAAAATAGTTTTTCGTATCAGCAAAGAATCGCTTCTTTTGGTGATGTGTTAATCTTTTTGGCAAAATGTTAGCAGCTAAATAATTCGCAATATATGTAAACCATGGTACCTCAGAGTTGGTTATAGAAAAAAGTTGTTCTTTGGGAAATAAGTCGTATATCTCACTTTCGTCGAGCTCTTTGATATGTGGGTTCTCAAGTCTAGAGAGGTGATCTGCTGCAAGATACTCAGCTCCCTTCTTGTCTTGTATTTCCAAATTGAATTTGTAATATCTTGATTTAGGGGTTATGTATTTGATGTGTTTTGTGTGTATGCTTTGGGTAATATGCTTGTTTAGGGTGTATGAGAGTCTAGGAAAGGCCCTGGGAAAAGCCGGAGCCTTGGCTAAAATTTTCTTTTTAGGCACTTTAGTGGAGGAGCTTGTTGAAATAGGACTTAAGGGATTATGTTGGTGTTTGGTTGACATGAGAACAGGAGTGGCAAAATGGCAAGGAGACGCCACTTAAGATGCTGGTAAGTGACGCTACAGAGAGTAGGAGAAGGAGCAGGTTCAAGTCACAAGGAGTTCATTTTAGGAGTTCTTTTTGGCGTCAGGGAGAGCAGAGGCAGAATTTGACTGGGACACTTCAGGTTAGGGGAGTGGACTGAGTCAAATAATTTCAATGAATGGCAGAGAGGAAAAAGTGGAGCTTGAAGTGTTCAAAATATTTCAAACGGTCGATCAAGAGGAATTTGAGGAGAAAAGAAAGGGATGGGCATTGTGAGCTCGGTGTTGGCCGAATTTCAAACTCATAGGAGAGAGGGGATCGGTTTTAGTGGAGCTAGGGTGTGCCGAATTTCTACTTTGGAAACATAGGCTTTTTGTTCTCAAAATAGTGCATTTTCGGCTTTTGGGTTAGTAAGTGCCGAAATTTTGAATAGTCAAGTGAGAGTTCTCTTCCCATTTTCCGCATTTGAGGTTTCTTTCATTCTCTTCTTCATTTTCTGCTAAAGCCGAACCTACCTAAGTCTTGCTGAAAATTCTTCTTCTTTACCATTCCTACCACTTCTTTTCATTTCATTTTATTCTTCTTCTCTCAATTGTTTTTCTCAAAAAGCTGAAACCCCTAACCCCCTTCTTATCTCCATTTTCTATGCTATAGCCGAATGTCCCTTGTCCATAGTTCCCTTTTCTGATTTCGTCTACAAGCCAAATCTTCATAGCCTTTTCATTTTCATCTTTTCTTTTGATCTCTTCTAAGGCCGAAGACCCCTAAATCCCATTTGTCGTTTTTTATTTTATTTCTTTGGGCCTTTCATCTTCTTCCCTGTCATTGCCGAATTTTCTCTTAAGTGATATCCGAATCTCCCGTGTTAAGGTAAGTGGCAACTTCTTTTAACTCTTTATTTTTCTCTTTAGGTTTTGGAGGCCAAAGCCGAATGGCTAATTGGCTTGGTAAGGCCATCGTTGGATTTATGATTCTTATTGTTTCTTATGTTCTCTTTGGGGCGCTATTTCTGGAATTGAAGGAAATAAAATCAGCTAAATCCCTAAGCCAAAAACTGTTAATCTTTGAACCCTATCTCTCTTTTCCGGATTTCAAGGTAAGGGTGTTCTCTTTAGATTTTGTTTAGGTTCATTATCCTATTCGTTACCTTAACCCTATATTGTGGCTTAACAACCATATTTCATTATAGTAGCATCTGACAAGATCTTTTGATGGAACCCAATACCAATCAGGCAAAGGAGGGGGTGGACCAGTAAACCCAGCCCCAAAGTTCAAGAAGCGCGCGGTGTCAGCTGTTTGAGATTGGCCACCAGGTTGTGGGCCAGCTTCAGCGCAGAGTCGTAGGCAGATAGCGGTAGTTTCTGCTAGTGATAGTGTCAACATAGATAGCATAGTGCTGCGTGTAATTAGGTGTGTAAAACTTCACACTTTAATATTATTATGGGATACTAATTGTTTGGGGCTGAAAAGGCAAAGTGACTAGATGGATAGTCGTTATGCCTATATGGGTATGGTTGTAATATCAGATAAGTACCTTGTGTTAAGTATGAGTTAATATGTGTATGCATGCCATAATGATACTGTTCATTTAAATAGCATGATACTTTCATTGCATATGTTCTGCTTGGGTTGGATATGTTGTGAAGGGGAAGTGCTTAAGACTCTCACTAGTAGTTTGGTACCACAAGTGGGTTGGCCCTACATTCTTGATTCCGTGACTAAGTCTCAGTGGTTTGGAACCACCAGTGGTTTGGTACCACATACATATGATTTCGTGACTTGTCCCAGTGGTTCGGTGCCACAGTGGGTTGGCCCCACATGCATTATTATTAGGGATTGTCATTAGTGGTTTGGTACCACAAGTGGGTTGGCCCCACATATGACATTTTGTGACTCTATCACCAGTGGCTAGGTGCCACATATGGAGTGTAGTGGATGGAGGGTTGATTGTAGAAATCCCCACGGTGTGATTGGCTGGTACGAGATGGTGTGTAGAGGATGGAAAAAACTAGGTTTGGGCTGGGTCATGATGCATTCATCTATTTGTATGTCATCCTGAGTAGGCTAAGTTCCAATATACGATTGTGGGCCTCGAGCCGATTATGTGTTACAGGGGATTTACACACTGAGTCTCGGTGACTCACCCCTTTGCTTAACCTTTCAGTTGATCAGTAAATCGTGGATATGGGAGCTGAGGCGGACTCGTGAAAGCCATAAAGACTTTATTTTTTGTAAACTTTTCTTGCTTTACTTTAAATTTAAATTGGGGATTTTATTTGTGTAATAAGGCCTTCTGAAATTAGTATTTGGGTTTTATTTTATTTATTTATGGTTTATTTAAAATTTGACACTATGCAAACTTGATTGCGTAATTTTAAAAAAAATAGGATTTCCAAAATACAAGTAATCCAAGACACATGTTTCTTCCAAATATCACCGAACATAACGAATATATGATTAACGTAAAATTGGAATTTCTCCTATACTACCAAACCCCTGTTTTCAAAGACATCGTTTTAAAATGAAAGGTTTGTTTTCAAAGACATCGTTTTAAATTGAAAGGTTTACACAAGTGCGATTTTTCGTACTTCAAACAAAACTTCGTTTTTACTTCACCCTGTAACATGCCAGATCTGGTCGTAATGTATAGGCCGGGTTTAGGGTGTTACAAGTAATCCAAGACACATGTTTCTTCCAAATATCACCGAACATAACGAATATATGATTAACGTAAAATTGGAATTTCTCCTATACTACCAAACCCTTGGTTTCAAAGACATCGTTTTAAAACGAAAGGTTTGTTTTCAAAGACATCGTTTTAAATTGAAAGGTTTTCACAAGTACGATTTTTCGTACTTCAAACAAAACTTCGTTTTTACTTCACCCTGTAACATGCCAGATCTGGTCGTAACGTATAGGCCGGGTTTGGGGTGTTACAAGTAATCCAAGACACATGTTTCTTCCAAATATCACCGAACATAACGAATATTAAAATTGGAATTTTTCCTATACTACCAAACCCCTGTTTTTAAAGACATCGTTTTAAATCGAAAGGTTTGTTTTCAAAGACATCGTTTTAAATCGAAAGGTTTTTACAAGTACGATTTTTCCTACTTCAAACAAAACTTCGTTTTTACTTCACCCTATAACATGCCAGATCTGGTCGTAACGTACAGGCCGGGTTTGGGGTGTTACAATTTTGGTATCAGAGCCTAGGTTGTAAAACTCGGGCTGTGAAAATGGGTTCACTGATGTTTTATTAAGTTGGTATAAATGATTTTTGAGAATGTTTTGATTGTAACATGGCATCCAAGTCCGTCGGCACTCGATCCACCCAGGTAATTATTCTAAAAATTACTGAGGGTGTATGCATGAAATGATTGTTAGCATGAAAGAAAAATATATACTTGTTAGCACTAGGAGATCAAACTTTAGAGGCTGAAACCTCTAGGTTGTGATGTGCTTTGCGAAAACTACTCTCTAAAAGCTATTTCTCATAAAATTGCTCGATATTAAACAGCGAAAGAAATACTAATTCATAAAACTTTTAATCAGATTAAGTCGCAAACGTCAGTCATGAGCACTAGAGGACGTGGACATGGTGTGGTTGGTCGTGGTAGGGGCAGGATTGCTGTGTCGAAACCAGTGGGATCTAGTCATGGGTCAGGAAATGAGATGCCAGTACCACCAGCTGCGGAAGCAGAATTCCAGGATCAAACAGACGGAGATGATGCGGTGTCTCAGGCGATGTTACGGGTCTTGGAGAGAGTTGCCAAGGCAGGCATAGGCACGGGAGCTCAGAAATCTGTGTCTGAACGACTCCGAGCCAATGGATCGGAAATGTTTAGGGGTTTTCTGGTGTAGCTCCCAACGCAGCTGAATATTGGTCAGAAGCAGTTGAGCATATAATGGATGATCTTGACTTAACGACAGAGGAGAAGTTAAAAGGAGTCGTGTCTCTTCTTCGAGGTGAGGCCTATCAGTGGTGGCTCACGGTCAGGGATGGTACGACGGTTGATAATATCACCTGGGATTTCTTTAAAACAGCATTCCAGAGGAAGTACGTCGGATCAAGTTATGTAGATACGCAGCGTAAGGCATTTTTAAATTTGGTTCAGGGGAGTAAGTAAGTGTCTGAGTATGAGGTGGAATTCTTACGTTTAAGCCGTTATGCCCGGGGTATTGTGGCCACAGACCATGAACGTTGTGTTCGGTTTGAGGATAGGCTGAGAGATGAGTTGCGAGTGCTGATAGCTCCACAGCGAGAAAGGGAATTTGCAGTTCTTGTGGAAAAGGCTAAGATAGCCGAGGAGGTAAAGTAGTCTGAAAGCAGAATCAGGAAAGAAATAGAAATAAAAGGAATTTTGGTTTGTCGGGATTAGTTGGGCGATTCCAGAAGGACCCAGGGTTGAGGGGCCGAATCGTGTTGTGAGACCTGCTGTGGATAGTCGGCCTCCAAGGTGTGCTCGGTGTGATCAATTTCATTTTAGTACGTGTTGGGCTGGTAGTAGAGGCTATTTCAAGTGTGGGTCTACAGAGCATCGAATAAGGGACTGTCCATAGGAGAGGGGTAGAGTGCAACCAATGGGTCAGGTTATGTCCAGTCTGGTAGAGTTGGTCAGCAACCACAGAGAGGTCGTGGTCCGGTCAGAGGAGGTAATGGTTTTGGTCGTGGACGTGGAGCACCAAACAGAGGTGCAAGGGGAACTGATGCGAGACAGCCAAGGTTAGTCTATGCAGCTAGATGCCGAGAGGAAGGTGACGAACCGGATGTCATAACCGGTACGTTTCTAATCTTTGGATTACCTTTTTCTGCACTGATTGAGATAGGGTCGACACATTCTTATGTTGCTAGTGTGGTATCTGGAACCTTAAGCATAGACTCTGAGATCTCTTCTAGGGAGATGACTGTAATTAACCCGCTAGGATAATCTGTAGTGGTGAACAAGCTTTATAAGGATGTACCTCTAAAAGTTCAAGGGGTGGTGTTCCTGGCTAATCTGATGGAACTACCGTTCGGGGAGTTCGATTTGATCTTAGGCATAGACTGGTTAGTAAAGTATGGAGCGAATCTAGATTGTGCTGCTAAACGCATGGTGGTCCGTACTCCTAGAGACGAGGAGGTGGTGGTAATAGGAGAAAGGAGAAACTATTTGTCTAACGTAGTGTCCGCCTTAAAGGCTGAAAGAATGATGAGAAAAGGATGTGAGGCATTCATAGCGTTGGTTTGTGCTTTGGAGGTCAAGAAATTGTCTGTGGGGGATGTTAAGACAGTGAGGGAGTTTCCTGATGTTTTCCCAGAAGAGCTTCCAGGGCTACCCCCAGATCGCGAGGTGGAATTTGGAATCGATCTTCTTTCGGGGACAGCACCTGTATCTATCGCTCCTTACAGAATGGTGCCGAAGGAGTTAGTGGAATTGAAAGCCCAGATTCAAGAACTTTTAGATCGAGGTTTCATTCAACCGAGTGTATCACCATAGGAGCACCGGTGCTATTCGTTAAGAAGAAGGATGGATCAATGCGTATGTGCATTGACTATCGTCAGCTGAACAAATTGACCATCAAGAACAAATACTCGTTGCCGAGAATTGATGATTTGTTCGATCAACTGAAGGGGGCTTCAGTCTTTTCGAAGATAGATTTGCGGTCAGGTTATCATTAGCTTAAGGTCAAGGAAGCGGACATTCATAAGACGGCGTTTTATACTCGCTATAGACATTATGAATTTTTGGTGATGCCGTTTAGGTTAACCAATGCACCAGCAACGTTTATGGACATGATGAACCGGGTTTTCCAACCCTATCTGGACCGATTCATTGTAGTATTTGTAGACGATATTCTGGTTTATTCTAAGTCAGAGGAGGAGCATAATTCATATCTTCGAATGGTTTTACAAATCCTGAGGGAGAAGCAGTTGTTCGCCAAGTTCAGTAAGTGCGAATTTTGGCTAAGTGAAGTTACTTTTTTGGGCCATGTTGTGTCGGCAGAGGGGATTAGAGTTGATCCCCGAAAAATTGAAGCTGTCTTAGATTGGAAGCCACCCAAGTCAGTGGCAGAAATCAGAAGTTTTCTTGGTCTTACTAGATATTACCGAAGATTTCTTGAAGGTTTTTCTTTGATTGCGGCACCATTGGCCAAGTTGCTACGGAAAGGGGTTCCTTTAGTTTTGTCTGATAAACAACAGGAGAGTTTTGAAAGGCTAAAGGGGATTTTGACGAAGGCTCTGGTGTTGATTCAGCCGGAGGCTGGAAAGGAGTTCGTGGTTTATTGTGATGCTTCCCACACGAGTTTAGGATGCGTGTTAATGCAAGACGGAAAGATTGTTGCGTATGCGTCTTGGCAGTTAAGATGACATTAGTTAAACTATCCCATGCATGATTTGGAATTGGCAGTCGTAGTGTTCACTTTGAAAAGTTGGAAGCATTATTTGTATGGAGAGAAGTCCGTTATTTATACAGATCATAAGAGCCTGAAGTATCTCCTTACCCAGAAGGAATTGAATTTGAGACAGCGGCGGTGGATTGAGCTATTGAAGGATTATGATTGTTAGATCAAATACCATCCGGGTAAAGCTAACGTGGTGGCAGATGCATTAAGTCGTAAGGTGATCTTGGATCTGAGAGCGATATTTGCTTATCTTAGCCTATATGATGATGGGAGTTTGTTAATGGAGCTTCAGGTGAAACCGACGTGGATAAAGCAAATCAAAGAGAAGCAGTTGTTGGATGATGTCTTGAGTGCTCGACTACTTCAAGTTCGGAATGATGGAGTAGAGGATTTCAGTTTGAACAGTGAGGGGGGCTCTGTGTTTCCGTAAGAAAGTTTGCATGCCAAAGGATGTTGAGTTAAGACAATTGATACTACAGAAAGCGCATAGTAGCCCATGTGCTATGCATCCTGCCGGGAGTAAGATGTATAGAGATTTGCGAGAATGGTTTTGGTGGCCGGGTCTGAAGCAAGAAGTAACCGAATCTGTAAGTAAGTGTTTGACGTGCCAGTAGGTGAAAGCAGAACATCAGTTGCCTTCAGGTTTGTTGCAGCCGTTAAAGATTCCTGAATGGAAGTGGGAGAGGATCACAATGGATTTTGTTAGTGGGCTACCCCTTATGCCTACGAAAAAGGATTCGGTATGGGTAATTGTTGACTGATTGACGAAGTCTGCTCATTTCATACCAGTTCGTATTGACTACTCTCTTCAGAAATTGGCTAAGTTGTATGTAGCAGAGATCGTAAGATTGCATGGGGTACCAGTGTCTATCATCTCAGAAAGAGACTCGAGATGCACGTCAAGATTTTGGAAAGCATTGCACCAAGCGTTAGGGACAAAGTTAGATTTCAGTATAGCGTTTCATCCACAGTCTGATGGACAATTAGAGATGGTAATTTAGATCCTAAAGGATATATTGAGGGGCTGTGTCTTAGACTTCAGAGGTAGTTGGGAAGAATTTCTACCGTTAGCGGAATTCACGTATAACAATAGCTACCAATCGAGTATTCAGATGGCACCGTATGAAGCGTTATATGGTCGGAAGTGTCGTACTCCTACGTGCTGGACAGAGTTGGGCGAGCTCCAATTGTTGGGACCAGAACTGGTTTCGAAAATAGAAGATAAGGTTAAGCTAATTCGGACTTGTTTAAAGGAAGCGTCAGACAGACAGAAATCCTATGCTGATCTAAAGCGTAAGGATATAGAACTTGAGATAGGTGACCAAGTGTTCTTAAAGGTTTCACCGTGGAAGAAAGTGCTAAGGTTTGGATAGAAAGGTAAGCTAAGCCCCAGATTCATTGGGCCTTATCGTGTGTTGAAGCGTGTGGGACCAGTAGCTTATCAACTCGAGTTACTTGCAGAGTTAAGCCAGATTCATGATGTGTTTCACGTATCGATGCTAAGATGCTATCATTCGGATCCAACTCACGTCGTACCAGTGGAAGAGATCGAAGTAAGATCTGATCTATCCTTCGAAGAGGAACCAGTTCAGATTTTGGATCGTGATGTCAAAGTGTTACGCAGGAAGACAGTTCCGTTAGTTAAGATTTTGTGGCATAATCATGGTTCTGAGGAGGCTACTTGGGAGCCAGAAGAAGTGATGTGTCAGCAGTACCCGCATCTCTTTTGACCAGGTAATTTCGAGGCTAAAATTGTTCTTAAGAGGGATAGAACTATAATATCCTAATTTAGGGGTTATGCATTTGATGTGTTTTGTGTGTATGCTTTGGGTAATGTGCTTCTTTAGGGTGTATGGGAGTCTAGGAAAGGCCCGGGGAAAAGTCGGAGCCGAGGAGACTAGATGGATAGTCGTTATGCCTATATGGGTATGGTTGAAATACCAGGTAAGTACCTTGTGTTAAGTATGAGTTAATAGGTGTATGCATGCCATAATGATATTGTTCGTTTAAATAGCATGATACTTTCATTGGGTTTACATATGTTATGCATGGGTTGGATATGTTGTGAAGGGGAAGTGCTTAAGACTGTCACTAGTGGTTTGATACCACAAGTGGGTTGGCCCCACATTCTTGATTCCGTGACTAAGTCTCAGTGGTTTGGAACCACCAGTGGTTTGGTACCACATACATATGATTTCGAGACTTGTCCCAGTGGTTCGGTACCACAATGGGTTGGCCCCACATGCATGATTATTAGGGATTATCACTAGTGGTTTGGAACCACAAGTGGGTTGGCCCCACATATGACATTTTGTGACTCTGTCACCAGTGGCTAGGTGCCACATATGGAGTGTAGCGGATGGAGGGTTGATTGTAGAAATCCCCACGGTGTGATTGGCTGGTACGGGATGGTGTGTAGAGGATGGAAAAAACTAGGTTTGGGCTGGGTCATGATGCATTCATCTACTTGTATGTCATCCTGAGTGGGCTAAGGCCCAATATGCGATTGTGGGCCTCGAGCCGATTATGTGTTACAGAGGATTTACACACTGAGTCTCGGTGACTCACCCCTTTGCTTAACCTTTCAGGTGATCAGTAGATCGTGGATATGGGAGCCGAGGCGGACTCGTGGAGGCCATAAACATTTTATTTTTCCTAAACTTTTCTTGCTTTACTTTAAATTTAAATTGGGGATTTTATTTGTGTAATAAGGCCTTATGAAATTAGTATTTGGGTTTTATTTTATTTATTTATGGTTTATTTAAAATTTGACACTATGCAAACTTGATCGCATAATTTAAAAAAAAAGGGTTTCCAAAATACAAGTAATCCAAGACACATGTTTCTTCCAAATATCATCGAACATAACGAATATATGATTAACATAAAATTGAAATTTTTCCTATACTACCAAACCCCTGTTTTCAAAGACATCATTTTAAATCGAAAGGTTTTCAAAAGTACGATTTTTCCTACTTCAAACAAAACTTCGTTTTTACTTCACCCTGTAACATGCCAGATCTGGTCGTAATGTATAAGCCGGGTTTGGGGTGTTACAGAATTCCTGTAAGTGTAAAATCCATCGTATGACTCGAGGTTTTGCATCAAAAAGATAACAAAAAGCTGAATGGTCAGTGTAAACGATAACTTTAGATAATATTAAATACTGCCTAAATTTTTCAAAAGTAAAAACTACGGCTAGTAATTCTTTCTCTGTGGTGGTGTAGATTTCTTGTGCGAGGGTCAATGTTCTGCTAGCATAATAAATTGGCTGAAAATGCTTGTCTCTTCGTTGTCCCAGAACTGTACCTACTGCAAAATCACTCGCATCACACATTAGTTCAAAGGGTAAATTCCAATCAGGTGCAATTATAATCGGAGCATTGATTAGTTTATCTTTGAGGATATTAAATGCGTCTAAACATTCCTGATCGAAATTGAACGGAATATCTTTTTCTAGTAATTTTGTTAAAGGCTTAGCTATTTTAGAGAAATCTTTAATGAATCTTCTATAAATTCCAGCATGTCCTAAAAAGCTTAAAATAGCCTTAACTGAACTAGGGGGAGGTAATTTTTCTATGGTTTCAATCTTTGCTTTATCTACCTCAATCCCTTTACTAGAAATCTTATGTCCTAACACAATCCTTTCTCTAACCATAAAGTGACATTTTTCCCAATTCAAGACAAGATTCGTTTCTTCACATCTGATTAGCAATCGTTCTAAATTTTTAAGGCAAAAGTGGAAAGAATTACCGAATACTTAGAAGTTGTCGATAAGTACCCCTATAATGTCTTCCACAAGTTCATCAAAGATGGCCAACATACAACGCTGAAAAGTAGCAGGAGCATTACGTAATCCAAAAGGTATTCTACAATAAGCAAACGTACCGTATGGGCATGTCAATGTTGTCTTCTCTTGATCTTCAGGAACTATTGGGATTTGGAAGTAACCGGAGGGTCCGTCCAAGAAGTAGTAGTACATATGTCCAGATAATCTTTCTAACATCTGATCTATAAAGGGTAGAGGTGCAAGCGAAAGGGATTCTAATATCGTAGAATAATATTTCACAAGAAGAAAGATAGTTTACAAATTTTCTAACTAAAACTCGATGAAAGATAACTAAAACTCGATGAAAGATAACTAAAACTCGATGAAAGATAACTAAAACTCGATGAAAGATAACTAAAACTCGATAAAAGATAACTAAAACTTGATAAAAGATAACTAAAACTCGATGAAAGATAACTAAAACTCGATGAAAGATAACTAAAACTCGATGAAAGATAACTAAAACTCGATGCCCTTCAAGGCTTACATGAATGCCTATTTATAACCAAAAATTCTAAACTAGAATCTAGTTACATTTGAAATCCGAAATAATTGTTCGGATAAGAATAAAAAATAAACTCTAATTTAATTACAATTGAGTTCTGAATAGTATCCTGATAAGGACACATTAATTGTCAGCTTTTTGGTGGCTTCCAAGTAGCTTTCTTTAATTGGTGGATGCTATGTTGGCTTTTTCCACGTAGCTTCCTCTAACATTATCTTGATAAGGACGCTTTTGGTTGTTTCCACGTAGCTTCCTTGGATAATGGTTGCCGTCATGGTTGCTTCCATGTTTCAATTGCATTAAATGGTTGCTTCCATCATGCATGACATCATCTTTGTCTTTTGGTGGTTGCCTTCTTTTTAAGTCACCGCCAAAATTGAATGCATCTCCTTTTTGGACATCATTCTTCCACGTGTTCATCCTTCTTGGATGTTTCTAAGATTCATCTCTTCGATTTCATCCAGGTGTAAGGATTCGGTGAAAAATCTTTGGTGTATTCCAGCTTTCCCATGTTTCTCGGATTTCCGCTGCTAACGGATAATCTCCGATTTCCATTTCCGCTATTTGTGTTAATAACGAAATGGCTTCTTCATTGCTTTCTTCCCGGTTTTTTCCGGTGTCGTAAGCTAGAATTCTTCTTCCATCGGTCCAAAACATATAAGTGTCTTGATGAAGAAGGTGCCGAGCCATGCTCATAAGATCAATTCCTGCTTGGACTTGATACTTGTTGAAATTATTATAGCACTCATCAATGATTTTTGATAAATGCTCTGGATCTTCTTTTGCTGCTTTCAGGGCTTTTCCGGAAAACATAGTATTTATATTCCAAATCTGATAAGGCTGATGAAATTTTTCTTCCTCAAAGAATACCAATGAGATCATTTATCTCAATATGGAAATAATAGACAAAATCGTCTATATTTACAAAGTTTGATAGCCGAGATTTGACTATCATTGGAACATCTTTTAATAAATCAAAAGAGAGATTTTGGATCTGTTATTTCTTTAACAAATCCCCATTCAATACTTGTTATATCGAACGGCTCATGATTTAAACGAAATTTGATAGCAGGAGTTTTTCTCCTATATCATTTACAAAAATATAAGCTTGAGTAAAATATTGAGAAAATTTTTCTAAAAATAGAGCTTCTTTGTTTGCAAATGGCTCCTTTTATTTTTGAAAATATTTCGAGGGTAAAATTTGTCTACACTTGTTATATAGACATTTTCTAAACATCTTATTAATAATAGGAGTGTTTCTCCTTTATCAATAAAATATTGAAATATATCAAGAAGATTGTTTATCTCCTTAATCTCCATATATTCAATTAGGACATCGTCCCGATCTCTGTATAATATACTTTTTAATAATAATTCTTGATTTTTCTTGATTGTTTTTTCAACTAAGAATTACGAGAATTGGGTAAGAGCCTTTCTGAAACTAGCTCTTTGTTCCAAAATATGGTTTTTCCATATCTTGTTTATGAAATGGTAATATTCAGGGGTAAGCTTTGGATTATAAAAATCCTTTAGATTCGAGAACTCGGAGGTTTGTTGTTTTTTCAACAAATCTTCGTATATTTGAGAATTTGGAATCGATATAAGGCTTTTGAGAAAATTGAGAATAATCCACGGTGTTGGTGAATGTGATCCAATTGGTTGGTTTACCAATGGATATGGTAAATAATATCCTTGTTTAGGATAAAATTGTACTGTGTAGTGCGACCATAAATCCTTGTTTAGGAATTACTTTTGCAAAGTGCAAATGACCATAAATCCTTGTTTAGGACTCATTGGTGATTTTCCCTTGTTGGATTTTTATGGACAGTTCTCCATCCATCATTTTCATTTAGAGGTTGTTTACCTCTATCCATAAGGCTCTGCTAAGAAAATCAAACATTAGTAAAATCGGGTTTACAATTTACTAATGGTATTTCTATAGAATTGTTTTCTATAGATAATATAACCGATTTCTTATTAACAATAAAAGGTAAATATTGATTTAGAAAATTATTACCTAATAATATGTCTCCATACATATCGTGTAAACATAATAATTTTGGAATTATAAATCTAACATTGTTTATGTAGATTGGTATATTTTTGCCTTATAATAAATTGTAGTTTTTCTACCATTTATTCCATTAATACTTATTTTCTTTTTACTGGTATCCGAATTCTTTTTGGAATAGCATTTCTTTTGCAACTCATTGGTTGTAGCTCTGTATCTAATAGTGCATGTAAAGAATATTTTTATAGTCTTTATCATGTAATGTAATTTCAATGTATTTATTGAAATTTATTATACTTTCCACGTGAGTATTGTATATCTTCTATTCTAGTGTTTCTAGAAATAGAATTTCTACTTGGTGTAGTAGGGAAGATAGGAATATGAACTGTTTTCATACCTATCGGTGTAGATGTACTTATATTATCTTCTTCTTCCTCCTCAGTTTGAGAACTAGAAGGAAATACTAAATTATCATCTGTATTGGTAATCAAATTATTTTTGAAATATAATTTATCACCGGATGACATATATTCTATAGTACTTTGGTTTAGAAGTACTAGCTCTATTAGTATTATCAATTATCGATCTTTTGGAATTGATAAATCTTTTAAATGTAATAATTTCGGTTGAATTTTCATTTGTAAATTTATTGGACTCAAAAAGCTCAATAATTTTATTATTTATTTCCTTTATTTCAACCTCTCTTTGTATTAGTATATTCATTAATGGAAGTCCAACTTATTGCTAGATCTTACGCTAAATCACTAATATCGAAAATTTTTGTCCGAATTCTAAAGCGAGAGACATTCTTCTATTAGAGGGTGCATTATGGAAATAAAGTAATTTGGTTTAATTTTAAATCCTATAACTTTGTATGTAAATTAGACTGAATTCCTCCAATAAGTGCTTTTATTGGATTTTCAAATCTTTTGTCTAATAATATTTGCTAAAATAGGAACATCATGACCTCTTCGAATAACGCTCTAATGGTTATCATAATGACTCCTAAATGTATGTATCTAACTTGAGGATAGTTTTTCTAATCCTTTTTATTTTTCTTTAGTAAATAAAGGGATTTGTTAATCCGCCTTTTGTATCTTTAGCATTGATAGATACCACTAATTTTTTCTATGTGTCTTTTTGACCATATTTTAAACTTAGAAATTTTATATATTTCTTCTTTAGAAATATGATTTTTATTAATTTTTTCAATTATACCCAAGTGCTGTCAGAAATAGGATAAATTATTCCTCCATCTAGAAGTTTAATTACCTTGGCTTTGACAACTTCTTTCATATTGGGGTTTAAACGTCTCTGAGGCTGCACACATGGTTTATATTCATCTTCCATTAAAATTTTGTGGGTGCAAAATGATGGGCTTATTCCTTTAATGTCTGACATTTTCCATGCTATGGCCTTTTTGTGCTTCCTTAGTACTCTTAGTAAATCTTCCTTCTCTTTAGGTCCTAGTTCTGAAGAGATGATTACTGGTAGTGTAGAATTATCCCACAAGAATGCATATTCTAAATGCTTTGGTAATTGTTTTAGTTCTAACTTGGGTGGCTCATCAATAAAGGGTTTCTGTTTTAGTTCGTCATTGATCTCGATGTCCTCTATTTTCATCTGTCTAAAGGATGATGCATTGGGATTCTCATCGTCGGTATCGTCATCTTTCCCCTCACCTTGTGAAAGATACAGTTCCATCGTGTCACTGTGCATGATTTCCTGCAAAGATTCTTGAAAAATATGATCAGTGGCATCAACAAAGTAACAAGAATCATCTTGTTCTCTAGAATATCGCATTGCATCATAAATTTGGAAAACAATTTCCTCATCTCCTACCCTTAATGCAAGTTTACCCTCACCAACATTAATAACAGCCCTAGCAGTAGCTAGAAAGGGTCGACCCAAAATTAAAGGTACCTCTACGTCCTCATTCATGTCAAGTACAACAAAATCAACAGGGAATATAAATTTATGTACTTTTACCAGAACATCTTCAACAATTCCCTTAGGATATTTGATAAACTGTAAAAGTAACATATTTTAGGCCCACATTTAGCTTACTTTTTGATGATTTATTCCTTGATTTATATAAAAAGGTGCTTGTAATCCTTTCTTTTCATGTCTTATACTCAGGAAAGCACCCAAGGATGAAAAGAACGTAAAACGGGCTTAAAACGGGCCAGATGGGCCAATTCACGAAATCAACACGGCTTGGACTTCAAGCCACACGGTCATGCCTCATTAAATTACTAGAACACGGCCTGGCCACGATTCACACGGGCGTGTGCCATGGCCATATCCCTGTCACTGGAAAGAGAAATTTCATTTGGGAAAGGATACTTGGAGGCAAAGAAACACATTCCAAAGCCTCTTCAAACACCCTAGTAGGAATTCTATTTAAATTAGGAAACTTAGGGGCCAAGTAAAGCATCACAAAGTCTATATAAACACCTAAGGGGCAACTTGAAAGGGGAGTTTGGCAGAAGTCGAAGCCGGCGTCAAAGCTAGGCCAAGGAGCCAAGCCGAGAAGTCAGAGTTAGGGAATAAACACGAAGATAGCCAGTTGATCCATCCCAAGAAGATGGAATTATACTCAAGACGGCGGAATTTTCCTTCAATTCCTTCAAGGGGTTTTAGGATTTTCTTATGTTTTGTTTTATCTTTTCTCTTGTGATGTTTTGTTTATTCATTATGAACTAAACCCTTCAGATACCTGAAGGGGATGAAACCTAGATGGATCTTTTTATTTGATTTTTAAGTTATATGATAATTACTTAGTTTGTTCTTAATTATGTTGTTTAATCCGAATCTAATGTGCTTAGGTGGAGGAGGAATAGACCCTACCTAAGAGTAGATCTAACATAATTAAGCGGAGTTGATCAAACGCCTAGAGATAGGGTTACGAGATTTTGCCAGATTAGGGTGAAACCTAATATGGGAGTCCATTGCTCGATTTACTGCTATCCTAGGAGGTTATTATAAGCGAACGAGTGTTTCACTAATTAACCTAGGGTTAGACGTTATTTGCCTCGAGAGAGGGTTTAATATTGGTTAGGGAGTCTTACAGATCAAGCTAAGTAAAGGAAATCATATAATTCAGGGTTAGATAACAAGTGAAGTCTAGGTGGATTCTTCCTAAGGGTATCGTTGTAATCAACTGAGTTTTCCTTCAAAGTTATTTTCCTATCCGTCCTTTTTGTCTTCGTGTCCTTAGTTTAGTCTTCGTCAATATAGTTTAAAGAAACTTCACTCTATTTTTAAGGCTAAATAATAAAAAGAAAGTTAGTATTAGTACTACGAGTTCCTTTGGGTTCGATATCCAGGTCTTGCCTAAGCTATACTCATTGTTCGATAGGTACACTTGCCTTTAATCGTTGTCGAGTTAGTTTCGTGTTTGATCATTCTTTTATAAATTTTTAAAGCTCTGATTTACAGCGATCAATATTTAACAGATCGGTCCGCTAACTAAATACTCATCCTAGTGGGTGTTGATTCCCCGAGACCAAGTTGCTTAAACAATTTATAAGGCAATAGATTAATACTGCACCTAAATCAACTAATGCTTTCTCTATGCTAAAACTACCAATTAAACAAGGAATAGTGAAACTTCCTGGATCTTTCAATTTGGTTGGCAGCTTGTTTTGGATGATAGCTGAGCATTCTTCATTAAGCTCCACTGTTGAAATTTCCTTGAACTTCCTTTTATTTGTTAGAAGCTCCTTCAAAAATTTTGCATATGTTGGCATCTGCGAAATGGCTTCAACAAAAGGTAAGTTAATATGTAACTGTTTAAAAAGTTCAAGAAATTTACCATATTGTGCGTCTAAGCGGTCTTTCTTTAACTTTGCTGAGTATGGAATTGTTGGTTTGATCTCCTTACATGTTGGTATTATTCTTGCCTTCTCAGTTTCATGCGGTGCCTCTTTCTTCATTTCAATTAATTCCATTCCACTTCTTAGTGTTATTGCCTCTACCAGCTCTGTTTCCCTTGATAAGCTTTCTGATCGTGTTTCAGAGATTAACTTAGTAAGTTGCCCGATGATCCTTGAGCTCCTGTGTCGATACCTTAAGTTTCGTTTCTATATTTTGGAAACGTGTTTATGTGGCTGCTATGAATTTTGTTAGCATCTCCTTGAGGTTTGGCTTCTTTTCCTGTGGGTAGGGCTGTTGTTGGAAGTTTTAAGATAGTTGTTGCCTTTGATTTCCTTGACCACCCCATGAGAAATTGGGGTGGTTCATCCAACCCGGATTATAAGTATTACTATAAGGGTTATTGTTAGATTGGAAATTGTTACCCATATAGTTCATTTGTTCGCTCTCCATGCCCTGTCCGTAGGGTGCGTACTCAAGATTTGCCACTCCTCTACTTCTGTCGCACTGCATAACTGGATGTGCCTGCAAAGAACCATATAAACCATCAAATTTTTTATGTAGCAACTCTACCTGGTTTGATAGCACGGTCACTGCGTCGAGGTTCAAAACTCCGACTGCTTTGAGTGACCTTGTCCTTGTAACTTGCCACTGATAGTTATTCAGTGACATATCCTCTATAAACTCGTAGGCCGCTTTAGGAGTTTTGTTATTCAGAGTTCCGCCGATAGCTGAATCAATTAGTTGCCTTGTTGAAGGGTTCACACCGTTGTAAAAAGTTTGGACTTGTAGCCACAAAGGTAATTCGTGGTGCGGACACTTCCTTAACAAGTCTTTGTATCTCTCCCATGCATCGTAAAGTGTCTCTAAATCTATCTGCACAAAAGAAGAGATATCATTCCTTAATTTGGCCGTTTTGGCTGGTGGAAAATATTGTAACAAAAATTTTTCGGTCATTTGGTCCGATGTAGTGATTGACCCTCATGGAAGAGAATGTAACCACTGTTTGGTTTTATTCCTCAAAGAAAAGGGAAATAACCGAAGACGGATGGCATCATCAGAAACGCCATTTATCTTGAAGGTATCACAGAATTCTAGAAAATTTGCTAAGTGTGTGTTAGGATCCTCATCCTACAAACCATCAAACTGAACAAATTGTTGTATTTTCTGTATAGTGTTAGGTTTCAGTTCAAAATTATTTGCAGCAATAGTAGGCCTAACAATACTAGATTCAGTTCCTGTTAAACTAGGTTTAGCATAATCATACATAGTACGTGGAGCATGATGTTCGGCCATCTCTGGAGGTGGCAGATTATTTTCAGCCATCTCTTCCGTGGTATTTATTTCGGCTTCTTACTCTTTGTCTATGTAGTTTAAGCTTCCCCTTATTTCTTTGCGATTTCTACGAATGGTACCTTCAATATCACTGTCGTAAAGCAGGGGTCCTGTCGGGTTCCTTCTAGTCATAAACTAGAGGTACCTGAAAGGAACAAAAGAAAATTTAGCAAAGTCTAAAAAAAATAAAATTAAATTGCAAAAATAAAATAAATATGGCTAAAGTAATAAAAATTAAGCGTTCTTAATATTTCAGTTCCCCGACAACGGCGCCAAAAACTTGATCGCGTGTCAAAGTCTTAAAATTTAAAAAAAGAATGATGAAACCTAGAAACTAACTATGACAACGATTTGAGGCAAGCGCACCTATTGAACAGTAGTACAGTTAAGGCAAGACTGGAATGTCGAACCCAAAGGAACCAAAAGTTAACTAACAACTAAACTAAAGATGCAAAGACAAAGAGGATGAATTGAGAAAATAACTTGAGAGAAAACTAATTGATTAAGACGACACCCAAGGAAGAATCTACCTAGACTTCGCTTATTATCTAACTCTGAACCAGACGATTTATTCACTTGACTTGATCCGTAAGATTCCCTAAGTTATATTAATCCCTCTCACGAGGCGACTAACGTCTAACCCTAGGTTGATTAATTGAAATCTCTTTCTAATTAAAACCCCTAGAATCGCATTAACTCGATCTATAGACTCCCATATTAGGTTTCACCCTAATCCGGCAAAATCTCGTCACCCTATCTCTAGGTGCGCGATCAACTGCGCTTAATTATGCTAGATCTACTCTTAGAGAGGGACTTTTGCTCCTCCACCTAAGCACATCACACTTGGATTAATATCCCGGAAATATCAACACAAGAATTAAGAACACATAATTAAGAACAAGTCAAATATTTATCATATATTCAGAAAACAATAAAAGAAAACATCTTAAAAGAAAAGATAAAAAAAAACATAAGAAATCCCTAAAACCCCTTGAAGAAATTGAATGAGAGATCCTCCGTCTTGAGTATAACTCTGGCTTTTTGAGATGCATCAACTGGCTATCTTCGAGTAAATTTCCACAACTCTGACCTTTCTGGCTCGGCTCCTTGGCCTAGTTAACCGTCTCCCTTCTAGGTTATACTTAGGGTGTTTATATAGGCTTTTGAGATAGGTTTCTTTGCCTTTAAGTATCCTTTTCCAAGTGAAATTGCTTTTTTCCACGACAGCGACACGACCATGATACACGTCCGTGTAAGTCGTGTTTAGGCCGTGTTCGGACTTTTAATGAGGCACGGCCATGTGGTATTGGGCCCAGGCCATGTCGATTTCTATTTTGGCCCAATTTGGTCCGTTTTAAGCCTGTTTCTTGTTCTTTTCATCCTCGGGTGCTTTCCTGAGTATAAAACATGAAAACAAAGGATTAAGAGAACCAAATTCCATAAATCGAGGCTTAAATCATCCAAAAGAATGCTAAATGTGGGCTTAAAATATGTTACTTTTACGGTTTATCAACTATTCTTAATAAGTATTATTAAGTCTTTATTGGTTTTGGCTTGTAATCTTTAATTATCTCTGGTCTGTGGCTTGGTAGCTTTTCTTTTTTGGATTTTTGTATGCATGGATTACTCAAGCATAATAGCTGTATAATGCATGATATCGAGCTTAAGTAAAATTTGATATTGTTCCCTAGTTTCCGCTGCATTGCAAAGGAACCATTTTTGAAAAACAAATCGATAAGGCAACTAAGATTCCAAAATGACTTGAAAATGGTTTTCTGCTGTATTAGTTTAACATCGAGTTTTTTTTTCTTAAAGAAGAGTGACAAGCAAACAGTTTTTCTAAAACAACACTATCAACAATAAAATAAATCTAAAGTATACAGGATCTAATGAATGAATGTTTTTAAGCTTTTAAGATAACTCAAAGTATAAGTACGGTTTCTTTAAAATGAGTTTATTTTAGGTCTTCAAAAGTAATGTAAGTTAGCTTAGCCATTTCGATGGCTAATGTAGCCTCTAGCCATAAAGTCTAGGTCAGGTTTGGGAGGTTACAATCCTAATAGTGCATGAGACGTTGACCATTAACTTTAAATGTACCTCCACGGTTTTTGTACAATTCTACAGCTCCACTTGAATAAACTTTGTAGATGTTATAAGGTCCTTTCTATCGAGATTTGAGCTTCCCAGGGAATAACCTTAGCCTCAAATTAAACAATAACACTTTCTAACTTTCTCTGAATTCACAAGGTTGTATACGACTGTCTTGCCATCTATTAGACTTTTCTTTACACATCTTGATAGTCTCGTATGAAAATAACCTCAACTCTTCCAACTCATCAAGTTGTAGCATTTTTTTTCATCGGCTTGCTTAAGATCCAAATTCAATTGTTTCCAGGCAGAGTGAGCTTTGTTTTCCAACTCAAGCGGCAAATGACATGCCTTTCCAAAAACTAGCCAATAGGGAGTCATTCCTAACAGCGTCTTAAAAGCAATTTGATAGGCCCATAGAGCATCATTGAGCCTTCGAGACCAATCTTTTCTGTTTGGGCACACTACCCTTTCAAGAATACCTTTGATTTCACGATTCACCATTTCAACTTGCCCATTTGACTGTGGGTGATAGGCAGTAGCAATTTTATGTTTCACGTCGTACTTGTCAAGCAACCACTTAAGCCATTTATTTACAAAGTGAGATTCTTCATCGCTAATTGTAGCTCTAGGAGTCCCAAACCGTGTAAATACATGCTTATATACGAATCGCATGACTACCTTCGCATCATTTGTTGTCTATGCCTCGACTTCAACCCACTTGGATACATAATCCACAACTACCGAAATATACTTGTTCCTATAAAAAGAAGGAGATGGGCCTAGAAAATCAATGCCCCATACATCGAATAGTTCTACCTCTAAAATATTTTTCAAGGGCATCTCATTCCTCCTTGATGTGTTTCATGTTCTTTGGCATCTATTGTAAAATCCCTACCCGTATCCGTCATCGGAATAGGGTACGAGGCATTACCGGACTTAATCACATATAACCGATCATTTCTGAGTCATAAATTTCCATTCAAATTTAAAACTTTTCATTCATAATCATATTGTCCCTATTATGAGCCTACAAGGTCGAAAACATACTTTAGAAGTGGTCCGGTACTAAACCGAGAACTTTAAAATACTTAGAAAATTTTACTACAAAACAAGGCCACACGCCCGTGTAACTCTCTGTTTATGATGTCATCAACCACTTAAGGTCGCACGGCCAAGTCACACGCCCGTGTGCTAGGCAGTGTGGCCATCCTTGTGGATGAAAGTTAGGCTATTTACCAAGCCTTTTTCCATCCAAAAAATCTTGCACACTTATACCAAGTTTATCAACACACACATGGCATTTTTTTAGGCATCTCAATAACCACATCATGGCATTCGCACACCATTTATAAACCACAATCATCATGCACAACCACACATGCACTTAACTAATCATAGCATATAACTTACTCAACCATTCACATTTAGTATTTGCCACACATATTTATCACACATTCACTCATCCAACCCAAACAAGCATGCACATCCATGTGATGCTTCATCATAGACTTATAACATAATAAATATTGGCCACATCAAATGGCCTTATACAACTATAACCTTCAATTAGAATAGGCTAATATTCTAGGCCAACTCATAATAACATGTACACAAATGACCAAGTCCCTATACATGCCATAGACTTAAAAAGCTAGAATAAAAATCATCGCTACCAATCCATAGCTTCTTAGTGCAGTAGAATCTCCGATGACCTCCAACTTGAGCTAGCATCTGTGACACTATAGGAAAAAGAAAGGAAGGGGTGTAAGCAATATAGCTTAGTAAGTTAGCATGTAAATAAGAAGCAATTAATGAATATGTTTTTACCAATCCTCACAATATGTTCTCAAGAGAATACAATCATAATTGCATATAGTTCCACTAATAACTCACGTTCATCTCAAGCTGTCTGCTCGAGTCATAGTCACTAAATTGTTTATATCTTGAGCTACAGAACTCCAAATTAAGATCTACTAATTTTCTCTAAAACTAGACTCACATATCCTCTTACCATAAAAGTTTCAAAATTTTTAGTTTAGCCAATAAGTACAGTTTATTCATTAAAGTAATCCTTATTCCGCTGTCCAACAGTTCCGACCCCTCTTTACTAAAAATTATTTATCTCCTCGTACGGATTCAAATGATGTTCTTGTTTGTTCTTTTGAAAATTTACTCATTAAAGATTTTAAAAATATAAATTATAACCCATAATTATTTTTTGAAAATTTTTAATGATTTTCCCAAGTTAGAACAGGGGATTCTGAAATCATTCTGACTCTGTCTTACAAAAATTCAAATATCTCAGAATTTGAAATTCCTTTCCTTACACCATTTCTTTTATACAAAAATAGATTCAATAAGCTTTAATTTCATATCTTATTAAACTTATAATTCAATTTCCACTATGTTTGGTGATTTTTCAAAACCACATAACTGTTGCTGTCCAAAACTGTTTTATTTCTAAGTTTCACTCTTTCATGTTTTCTTTACAGTAACTTTCATTGTAACACTTACTCTATATCAATCTTACCAAAGTTCGATCACATATCGAGCACATTGCTCATAAGTTTACACACACATACCTGCACTTATTCATCACATATTCATATTCGTTTGCACTTAGTCATTTCCCGTTGAATGCATCGGAATAATAATGGATACACGAAAATTTGCACATAAGTGCCACACTAGTAGTTAAAGATACTTCATATCACACTTTTCACATAGGCTTGCTCTCGAGCTAATCACATTCACGGGTCTACTCACACAAGCTGTCGGTCATACGTAACTACTCACTACTACTCACACAAGCTGTCAGGTATCCGCAACGCATGCCAATTACCTAGCCACTGGTAGAACTTATAAGACTAGAACCCGTTTCACATAGTCACATTCTCGAGTCTGCTCACACAAGCTGTCGGTCATGATGAAACTACACGGTGCTGCTTACACAAGCTGTCAAGTATCCGTAACACATGCTAGAAAACTCAGCCACCGATAGAACGTACGGACCAGCACCCGGATCACTTATTTCACTTTGATTTCACATAGGTTTCTAGTGAACATGTCACTTGTATCCTTTTTTTCCCTAGGGTTCAACCGGGAAATTTCTCACTTGTCGATATTTTGTCAATTACATCAAATATTCAGCCACAATTCATACCATCTATCAAAATATTAAAACGTAAGTAAAAGTGATGCATTATTTACATACAAACTTACCTCGGTAGTACAACCGGTGAAAAGGACTTATTCATCATATTCTTTGTTTTCCTCTGTTCTAGGTCCGAACCTCATTTTCTTTGATCTATAATATCACATTTAGTCTATTTATTAGTCACATTATTCAATGTGATCCAAAAATCATATTATAGAAAAATTATGTTTTTGCCCCTGAAGTTTCACATATTTACACTTTTGCCTCTAGGCTTGTCAAATGATTTTCATTCAATTTATTTGTATTTTAAGCCTAGCCGAACCATTTTAATAACTAAAATAGCCCAAAATTTCCACTAATTCACACTTTTATGATAAATTTTATAACTTTTCCAAATTAGTCCTTTTTAGCATTTTTACCGAAAATCACTTAGTAAAAGTCGTTTCTCTAACCATAAACATGCATAATCCACCTTTAAACATCAAAATGCACACATATTAATCATGGGTCAAAACCCTAGACTTCTTGGTAGAAATAGATAGATCTTGTTAAGAGGATTTCAAAAACGTAAAAATAATTGAAAACGGGGCTAGAACGGACTTACAATCGAGCTTAGAAGCTTGAAAAACCCTAGCCATTGTTTCTCTATGCAGGTTTCAGCCATGGGTTGAAGATGGACAAAAAGTTGGCTTTTAATTCATTTTAATTACTAAATAACCAAAATGCCCCTAACTTAAAAATATTCTATTTCACCTATTTCATGTCCATTTTTCTCCAAAAAATTAACCAATGGTCTAATTATCATTTAAGGACATCAAATTTAAAATTTCATAACAATTAGACACCTCTAACATGTAGAACTCAACTTTTGCACTTTTTACAATTTAGTCCTTTTGACTAAATTGAGTGCCCAAATATCGAAATTTTTGAACAGAATTTTCACGAAATAATTTCGTGAAATTGTAGACCATAAAAATGTAATAAAAATAAATTTTGTTGTTGGATTTGTGGTTCCGAAACCACTGTTTTGACTAGGCCCAAAATCGGGCTGTTACAGCTCTCCCCCCTTAGGGATTTTCGTCCCCGAAAATCTTACCAGAAGAAATTTATTTCAACTCTCATGAATCACTTTCACTAATTTCCCAGAATCGCAAATCATATCAACCTCGTATATCTCTTTCTAATCACCTTGAACTTTAACACACAGTGTCGGAGCATATCGTCAAAGTTTTGAATTACTCTCTTAGACTTACCACCGATTTACAGGTGTATTACCGTGCCAAGATGCAACTGTGTATTCATATTTTCTTGTAGCTTTTTCCATAATTGGTATATAGCCCTCGGATCTCAATCCAAAATAATGGGGACTGGCACTCTATGAGAGCTAACAACCCCAGAAACATATAACTCGGTCGATCTATCAAATGAAAAAGTCGATCGCCAAAACATCTATTTCAAATAACTGCACATTTTGATTACTCCCAGAATGAACCAACGAGCTACTACTGAGCTTTGTACAAAAATTTCCTGTATAAGCTCTGAATTCATCTGCACACAATTTCTATCTCAGACAATAACATCAATCATCAGTCAGACCTGAAATTCTGAATAAAAAATTGACGCATACTGAACTCGTTTAACTTACTATTCATTAGCACATTTATGAGATTTTCAATCTTGCAATGAAAACATCGCTTTAGCTTTTAATCTAACTAAAATCGGATCATCATCAATTAAGATCAATCGTGTAACCCACTCACAAAATAAACAAGGGTTTTTTTTCATTCAGCATCTGTAACTATATCTGCTTTCCCAGAGATTAACCATAACCACTCACGATCTTTCAATAGCTCAAGTCTTTAACACTATCTTAAGTTCAGGTCTTTCTATGACATTCGATACTTTAATTCTTGAAATCAGGGAACATGAGACACCTTTCGTCGAATAAACGATATCACCAAATTCTCAATACGGACATAAAAGTGACAGTCTCTAAATCACTGGTCGAACAGTTCTTTTTTAATATGACATTAACCATCTGAAAACATGAACCATCACTTTACATTCTAGTAATAAAACACATTCCAATCCGTTCAATAGTGCATCACTAAAAAATCATAAATTCATTACTCAATTCAAACTGAATTCAAAACTAGAGCTTCGGTTAATAATATCTTCAATTGTTTTCAACTTTTCTAGCATCCACAGACCATCCAAATTTTTATAAACGTGATAACCATATCATCCAGAATAGTTTTAACTCATAATAACATCACCAGATTAGAATAGATCTAATAAGTATATCTCGGTATCATACTCTCTAGAATATCAATCCTTCATTCCGACTGTCCATCGATATACTCGTGAACGCACAAAATTAATTACCATAATTGAGGATACTTTAACTACATGTAACTCAAATCACATTTCAACTAACTAGCTCACTTTGATAAAAACAACCAAGTCAATTTTGACCATCAAATAATAACATAAGAAAATGCTCCTTTCTTCATGCTATTAAAACAACTCAAACACACAATGTTTCAAAATTCTCTTATCATGCCATCAAAGGCCTTTACAATCACATTAGCTCTAAGAAACAAAGATATCCCGATTGAATGCATTGACTTTAATTAACTTACCTGAGAAAATAAGTCCATCATACAAATTGAAGCTTGTGATTTCACTACTTATACCTTTGCCGATGTCAATTCCTTACATGAAAATTAGAGAAATCCAGATACTAGAATCACCACGTTTCTATGATCGAACCAGAAGCATAATCATAATAGACATAGTTATAACAAGCTGAAGAGCACACTTTAAAGATAAGCCATGATTAATAATTTACAAAGTATGAATGATAGGAAAACCAAGATAAGGAAATTCAAGATACAATACCATACTGAAAATTCGAGAACATAACTCATAAGAAAATAATAAAGATACCGATGATTCCTCGGAGAAAGCTAGAAGAAAAACACTACTTACCGACTCTGGACTTCCATCATAACAGAGATAATATATTTCCAAATATTTATATATAAGACAAAATAATATCCAGTAAAAACGGAAGAATAGTCCAACATAAATATTTACCATCGACATTATTCCAACATAATAGAATAGAATTCTGAAGAGATAAATAAATACCGATCATAAACCGATCCGACCAATAGGGTTTTTGTCTAACATAATAGTTAGCTAGCATTCTCATAACATAAGAACTCCATCAGAACTGAACAATCACACACATATCTCTGAGGTTAAAGAAATATATATAGAATACCCAGAAAGATCATCATATTCATCTCAACTATAACTATCACACACAGATATCTTTACTACTCAATTATTATTTCATTGCTAATTCTGTCATCATGTACCTAGCATCATTCCATTCACTAACGAAAACCAATTCGGGAAGAATCTCAGCAAACACATACTTTAGACTTCATACTCAATTGAGTCGAATAGTCGAGACTAGCTTCTTCTTTATCCATTACATTGCATAATCTGTGTAATCTTTAAAATAATCAGATATTTCTTCTAAAACTGAGTTCATTTGTCACACTATACTCAACTCTGTTTGCATTACTAATTATTTCACCACTGAACTCTTTAGTTTCCCACTTATGAACTTGTTCAACATAATTTTCGTGAACTTTCATCATAAAGCAACACTGGTAAGGGGGTGAGGTCATAAAGCCTCTAACTTGACTCTCATAAATACACACATATGACTTAGCATTCATCATCGACGTAATATCATCATAATCACATGATTCACTCTAAGCAAATTTTCATAGCAAATTTTCATACTTAGTCATGTTACACGAACTTTTCGATTATCTTATTCAAACAAGTGTACTTAAACATACATTCCATGAATTTTGAGTAAATTTACTCATAGCACTCACTTAATTAAGTATGTTAGGCACATAACATCATATGAATACCAACATACATGGATGAGCTTATCACAACATGACTTTCATTTCATTTCACTTTTCCACATTTCTCAACTTATGGTTATCTCATTCTTCACATTAAAACATGCTTATCATGAACTTCTATTCATACATTTTCACATTTCAACACATCGTAAGCACATTTCAATCATCTCAATATCATTTTTAGCATTATCGATAATAGCTCGGTTGGAAGTCATCTCTGTCTTAAAAAAACAATTTCGTTAGAGTCGGGAGATACCACACTATCACAGTTCACATATGGCATGCATAGCTAGATTCTTGCACACGCTATGTTAGTCCGAGAATCGACTAAACCATAGCTCTATACCACTAAATGTAACACTCTTACCCGTATCCATCACCGGAATAGGGTACGAGGCATTATCAGACTTAATCATATATAACCGATCATTTCTGAGTCATAAATTTCCATTCAAATTTAAAACTTTCATTCATAATCATATTGTCCATATTATGGGCCTACGAGGTCGAAAACAAACTTTGGAAGTGGTCTGGGACTAAACCGAGAACTTTAAAATACTTAGAAAATTTTACCACAAAACAACGCCATAAGCCTGTGTGGCTTGGGACATACCCGTATAACTCTCTGTTTATGACGTCATCAATAATTTAGGGTTGCACGGCCAAGTCACACGCCCGTGTGCTAGGCCGTGTGGCCATCCTTGTGGATGAGAGTTAGGCTATTTACCAAGCCTTTTTCCATCCAAAAACTCTTGCACACTTATACCAAGTTTATCAACACACACATGGCATTTTTTTAGGCATCCCAATAACCACATCACGGCATTCGCACACCATTTATAAATTACATTCATCATGCACAACCACACACACACTTAACTAATCATATCATATAACTTAACAATTCACATTTAGTATTTGCCACACATAATTATCACACATTCACTTATCCAACCCAAACAAGCATGCACATCCATGTAATGCTTCATCATAGACTTATAACATAACAAATATTGGCCATATCAAATGGCCTTATACAACAATGGCCTTCAATTAGCATGGGCCAATATTCTAGGCCAATTCATAATAACATGTACACAAATGACCAAGTCCCTATACATGCCATAGACTTAAAAAGCTAGAATAAAAATCATCGATACCAATCCATAGCTTCTTAGTGTGATAGAATCTCTTACGACCTCCAACTCGAGCTAGCATCTGTGACACTATAGGAAAAAGAAAGGAAGGGGTGTAAGCTATATAGCTTAGTAAGTTAGCATGTAAACAATAAGCAATTAATTAATATGTTTTTACCAATCCTCACAATATGTTCTCAGGAGAATACAATCATAACTGCACATAGTTCCACTATTTACTCACGTTCATCTCAAGCTATCTGCTTGAGTCATAGTCACTAAATTATTTATATCTTGAGCTACGGAACTCCAAATTAAGATCCACCTATTTTGTCTAAAACTAGACTCACATATCCTCTTACCATAAAATTTTCAGAATTTTTGGTTTAGCCAATAAGATTTAATTTCATATCTTATTCAACTTCTAATTCAATTTCCACCATTTTTGGTGATTTTTCAAAGACACAACTGGTGCTGTCCAAAACTTTTTTATTTCTAAATTTCACTCTTTCATGTTTTGTTTATAGTAACTTTCATTGTAACACTTACTCAGTATCAATCTTACCAAAGTTTGATCACATATCGAGCACATTGCTCATAAGTTTACACACACATACCTAGACTTATTCATCACACAGTCATATTTGTTTGCACTTAGTCATTTCCCGTTTAACGTATCGGAATAATAACAGATACACGGAAATTTGCACATAAGTGCCATGATTGTAGCTAAAGATACTTCATATCATACTTTTCACATAGGCTCACTCTCGAGCTAATCACATTCATGGGTCTGCTCACACAAGCTGCGGTCATATGTAACTACTCACTGCTGCTCACACAAGCTGTCAGGTATCCGCAACACATGTTGGATTACCCAGCCACTGGTAGAACTTATAAGACCAGCACCCGTTTCACATAGTCACAATCTCAGGTCTGCTCACACAAGCTATCGGTCATGACAAAACTAAACGATACTACTTATACAAGCTGTCAAGTATCCGTAACACATGCTGGATAACTCAACCACTGATTGAACGTACGGACCAACACCCAGATCACTTATTTCACTTTGATTTCACATAGGTTTCTAGTGAACATGTCACTCGTATCCATTCTTTTTCCAAAGGTTCAATCGGGAAATTTCTCACTTGCTGATATTTTTTCAATTACATCAAATATTTAGCCACAATTCATACCATCTATTAAAATATGAAAACATAAGTAAAAACAATGCATTATTTACATACAAACTTACCTCGGTAGCACAACTGGTGAAAAGGACTTATTCGTCATATTCTTTGTTTTCCTCTGTTCTAGGTTCGAACCTCATTTTCTTTGATCTATAATATCACATATAATCTATTTATTAGTTACATTATTCAATGTGATCCAAAAAACCATATTATGGAAAAATTATGTTTTTGCCCCTAAAGTTTCACATATTTACATTTTTGCCCCTAGGCTCATAAAATGATTTTCATTGAATTTCTTTGTATTTTAAGCCTAGCTGAACCATTTTCATAACTAAAACAGCCCAAAATTTCCACTAATTCACACTTTTATGACAAATTTTATAACTTTTCCAAATTAGTCCTTTTTAGCATCTTTACCGAAAATCACTTAGTAAAAGTCGTTTCTCTAACCATAAACATGCATAATCTACCTTTAAACATCAAAATACGCACATATTAATCATGGGTCAAAACCTTAGACTTCAACCATATCTCAAAATATTGGTAGAAATAGATAGATCTTGTTACGAGGATTTCAAAAACGTAAAAATAATTAAAAATAGGGCTAGAACAGACTTACAATCGAGCTTGGAAGCTTGAAAAAGCCTAGCCATGGTTTGTCCATGCATGTTTCAGCCATGGGTTGAAGATGGAAACAAGTTGGCTTTTAATTTGGCTTTTAATTACTAAATGACCAAAATGCCCCTAACTTAAAAAAATATTCTATTTCACCTATTTCATGTCCATTTTTCTCCAAAAAATTAACCAATGGTCTAATTATCATTTAAGGACCTCAAATTTAAAATTTCATAACAATTGGACACCTCTAACATGTAGAACTCAACTTTTGCACTTTTTACAATTTAGTCCTTTTAACTAAATTAAGTGCCCAAACGTCAAAAATTTCGAACAAAATTTTCATGAAATAATTCTGTGAAATCATAGACCATAAAAATGTAATAAAAATAAATTTTTTCCTCGTCGAATTTGTGGTCTCAAAACCACTATTCTGACTAGGCCCAAAATCGGGCTGTTACATCTATCGCAGTTTTTCACATATACATAGGCATCCTTAAACACTGTAGGACAAAAGAATACTGCTTGTAAAATCTTCATTGTAGTGCAAGAACCAACAAAGGGCCTACCACCTGGAGATGAATGACAGTAGTACAAAATCTTGTCAATCTCACTTCCAGCTATGCACTTCCTGATTATGCTATTTGCACATTATTTAAACAAAAACGAATTCTCCCATAAATAATATCGATTATCATGAAGGAATTTCTTCCTTTGTTGGTATGTCATTTCTCGAGGAATTATTCCACATGCTAAATAATTGGCAAAATCAACAAACCAAGGTGTTTCGTACATTCGAATTACCTCGAAGATATGCTCATCAAGAAAATTCTCATTAATTGGAACAAGTGAAGAAGTTAACTCATTTTGTTCCAGCCTCGAAAAATGACCAGCTACTTGATTTTCAACACCTTTTTTGTCTTGGATCTCAAGGTCAAATTCTCGGAGCAAAAGTATCCATCGAATTAGACTTGATTTAGCATATTTGTTTGTGAGTAAGTACTTCATGGCAGCATGCTTGGTAAACACTGTAATTTTGGTACTTATAAGATATGAATAGAACCTGTCAAAAGAAAAAACTTGTAACACCCCAAACTCGGTCAAATGCTACGACCGATTCTGGTATGCTATAGTTAAGAAAATTTTGAAAACAACTAACTACAACCACGAGCTGAGAAAAATTTTGTGTATCGTTACCGTCTTTTAAAAGTAATTTAAAGTAATGGTTAATTTGAACTGAGTTACGAAATTAGGTTTATCTAACGAAAGTCGAATTTAAAGAATTCAATAAAGCTATCGGTTGGAAAACAATGTTACAGTTTCTAATTGAAAATTTTAATCAATTTGTTACTCTCTACCCCTCTTCCATTAGCCGTTTGGAAATCGTTTGTTCAACGTTTTAATCTTAGAAAACTCCCACTTTGATTTTTTAATAGGCATGCTATATCAATTTCAAAATAAAGTCCAAGTCAAAGTTTAAGTGGCCTTATTACAATACCAAAACCCACACTTAATAGTGACATTTAAGAGATAATGAAAACGAAAATACTTAGAGCATTATGCATGGCCACCTTGAGTCTGCCTCGGCTCCGAATCCGCGATCTACTAATTACCTGCAAATTTAGCAGAGGGGTGAGTCACTGAGACTCAGTGTGTAAACTCCCATTAGACAAACTCTGGGCTTTCCACCCACTAAGGCCCATTGGGCCTTAGCCCACACAATCAATATATTAATTATGTATGCGATGCAACCCAAACCCACCTATTTTCCATCCTCTACAACACCGATCACCAATCGCCTCGTGGCACCAAGCCATCGTGTGGTTCCGCATCACCGTGATGCGGGATCACCGTGATGCAGTCGCATAATAATATGTGTGGGGCCAACCCACCGTCGTACCAAACCACTGTGACAATCCCGAGTAAATATACATGGGGCCAACCCACTGTGGTACCAAACCACTGAGACGAGTCACTGAATCATATATACGTGGTATTAAACCACCGTGGCACCAAGCCACTGAGACATAGTCACTGAATCAAATACGTGGGGCCAACCCACTGTGGTACCAAACCACTGTGACAGTCCCCAATTTAGCACTTCCCCTTTCGCATCATATCCCAAGTCCATGCATATGTTAACATACTGAAATGAATGATCATGCTTTGGATGCAAACAGCCAATTAATTCATACATACACATATTTCAAACATGAAGTTGTAATGGAACTTACCCGATGTCTCTAAGCTTTGCCCCAAGGGTACCTCGACTGTCAATTCAGTCGTTTCGGCTTTCAGCTAACACAATTATTAACATAATTAATATACAGAGTGTGTGAGAGTTACACACCTGGTAATGCCTAAGACTATACTCTCTACATCAACGCTTTCACTAGCAGGAACGACTGCTATTTTCCTATCCCAGGCAGACGTCGGCTCTCTACCGCATCCCAGTGAAAATTCTCGTACTGCTGATACTGCATGCTTCTTAAACTTAGGGGCAGTGACTACAACTACACTTCCCTCCTCAACTTGGCCGTTTCTTGCATCCATGAATAGGCTTGATCAGTGGTCAAAGAGAACCTTTGATAGGCTAACCCAAAAGATCCGATTAACACAACTATAATGAAAGAGAGAGATCAAATCGTGAAAACTAAAGAACTCCTTATCTTTGTTACTAACGCAACGAATAAGACTGCTTGGAACTCACTTTCGGCAACTAGAGAAACCTCGACACTTCTCTTCCTGATATTCGGCTCAAGCCAAGAAGAATGGGAGGACGAGTTATAGAAGAATGGATAATCGATTGTTGAACAAAATAAAAGAGATGAAAAGAACTAACAAAAGAGTCTCCTACCTTGATAAACCAACACCGATTGCTAGGAAACTTTGCCCAAGAAACGATTGCCCCTAAATAATCACCATGTTAGAATCGGCTTCCAAAATAGAATAGCAAGGAGTGGCCTTTCGTCCTAACAAATCAATAGAAACCCCTTTACTACCCATTCGGCCAACAATCACTTACCAAGACCCTCTCGAAAGTAGGCCACACAAAGAAGAAATGATGGTGCTGCACCCTTCTACAATCTGTCAGTGCCCAAAGAAGTGAGTCAAGATTTTGGTTTCACCAAATTAAGAGAAAAAGAAAGAAAACGAGAAGATGATGGGAATAAGGCTCCTTACCGAACCACGAGATTGACGAGTAGAGGGTCTATAATCGGCTACTAGCACAATCGATAGCAAATGTGCCTACACTTTATACAAAACAAAAGGATTCGGCTTCTACAAAATAATATGAAACAAAGAAGAAAAGGGGAACAATAAAGTCAAAGAATGAGTTTCGGCTATGAAAAAACGAGAAGCAAATGTACTAGGGAGATTCAGCTATGAAAGAACAAGAAGAAGAAAGATGAAGCAAAAAGGTGTTTCGACTCTTGATAGGAGAGAAATGAAACAAAAAGAAAAATGCTAGAAAGTGTTTCGGTTTTGGGTAGATGAGAAAAGAAACAAATGTTCACAAAATGCAAAAGAAAATGAGAGTGTTTCTAAGATCGATTTGGCTAACCAAAATTCTCAAAAATGATCACTTGAAGGAAACAACACACCTTTATGACCAAAATGTTCAACAACAAGTCTATGCTTCAAATGAAGGTTCGGTCTCCCTCTAGCCAAGCTAAACCATGCACACACACTCACACACCTTCCCAAATTCGGCCAACCTCTCAACCAACATCCCCCTTCCACGATTTCCTCCTACTTCCCTTCTCTATCATCCATTTGATTTTGTTTGACCCATTCAACCTCCACCATCACCTCATGGCCACTAATTCAAACATTTTGACTCCTTCAACTCCCACCCTTGAAGAGTCCATGCCGAAACCATCAGCCCTCCATCTTGACGCCAAAAAGAAACCCCAAAATGCAGCATACGTGACTCGAACCTCTTCCACTTGTTGCTCCCTTGTGACGCCACTTCCCTGCAACGCAAGTGGCGTCTCCTTGCCATTTTACCACACTACTTCTTGTGCCAACCAAGACAAACAATTAACCTTAAGGCCTGCCTCAGCTAGCTCTCCCCTAAAGTGCCCAAAAATAAAATTTTCACTAAGGCTCAAGCTTAACCCCGAGCCTTCCCGGAACCCCCAAACACACCAAATTTAACAGGCAAAACATACCAAACACATAGAAACATAACAAATGCAAAGCCCCTAATTCTCGGATGTTACAAAACTCTAGCAAAGAGTTCTTTTTCAGTTACTGTATAATTGAGCTGGGCTTCTGTTAAAGTTCTGCTTGCATAATAGATAGGATGAAATACTTTGTTTATTCTTTAACCCATCACAGCTCCAACAGTGAAATTACTTGCATCACACATCAACTCAAAAGGTGAGTTCCTATTAGGTGTAATAATTATTAGGGCTGAGATTAATTGGCTTTTTAATTCTTCAAAAGCTTTTAAACACACTTTGTTAAAATAAAAAAAACAATATATTTTTCTAAAAGCATACACAAAGGTTTAGTGTTTCTTGAAAAACCTTTGATAAATCTATGATAAAAACTAGTATGGCCTAAGAAACTTCTAACTCCTTTCACACTAACAGGAGGTGGTAATCTTTCAATTACATTCACATTTTCTTTATCCACTTCAATTCTATTTTTGGAAATTTTATGTCCTAAGACAATTCACTCATTAACCATAAAATGAAATTTCTCCCAATTAAGGACAAGATTCGTCTCCTCGCATCTTTTAAGTACCTTAGCCAAATTAATTAAATAATTATCATAAGTGTTACCAAAAATAGAATAATAATCCATGAAAACCTCAACAAAATTTTTAACCATATCGGTGAAAATTACCATCATACATCGTTGAAATATGGAAAGTGCATTACATAAGCTAAAAGGCATTCGCCTAAAAGCAAATGTACCATATGGGCAAGTAAAATTAGTTTTATGCTGGTCTTCCGGAGCTACAACTATTTGGTTGTATCTCGAATATCCATATAAAAAGCAGTAAAATTTGTTACCTGCCAGTTGATCTAACATTTGATCCATAAAAGGCAATAGAAATTGATTCTTCCGAGTGGCTTTATTGAACTTTTTGTAGTCAATATAGATTCTCCAACTTGTAACAGTTCTCGTCGGAATTAAGTCATTTCGTTCATTCTCGACAATCATGATTCCACCTTTCTTTGGTACATATTGTACTAGACTTACCTAAGAACTATCTAAGATGGGGTAGATAATACCCGTATCTAACCATTTGATTACCTCTTTCCATATTACCTCTTTCATGATAGGGTTAAGTCTCCTTTGCCCATCGATTCTACATCACTCACCTTCCTCTAAAATAATCTTATGCATACAGAACGAATGGTTTATACCTCGTATGCCAGGTATGGTCCAACCAATTGCCTTTTTAAATTTCTTTAAAACAACAATCAATTACTCCTCTTGGTGTTTTTCCAGTTCTACTGAAACAAGCACAGGCAAAGTAGAACTATTACCTAAATAAATTTATTTTAAATGGGATGGAAGTACTTTTAGTTCAATCTTAGGTGGTTCCTTGATTGATAACTTGGGTTGTTGAAATTCCTGAACTTCCAACTCTAGTGGCTCGAACTGAAATGGTTGAACATAACTCCTCGAGTTGCCTTCTATCAAAGCCATACCTTCATTACCTTTTTCATCTTTTAAGGGTTCAGACCCTAGAATGTTCTCCAACGGGTGTTCTTCAAAATTTCTCTTGCATTCCATAGAAACTAAGGTTTCTTGTAACATCCTAAAATAGGGGTTATTTGTGGTTGAATTATTTTGCTTGTGTTTGAATTTCTGCGATGTTATTCGTAGTATAATAGGACTTGGTTAGGGACCTTGAGTAGGCTCGAGTGGTTGGAAATTTTATTTATAAGCTTTAAAGATAGGGAGCCCTAGTAAGTAGGGGTTACAAGGTAAAAGGAAGGATTATGTGAAACTAAAAAGGCCTTGGAAAAGTGGCGAAAAGGAGGCCACTTAAAGGCTGGAGATGACGCCACAAGGGGGAGCAAGGGGGAGCCTGGGTTCGAGTCGCGGAGTCTCCCTTGTTACTCTTTATTTGGACGGCATAGGGGGAGAGAATTTCTCTTTTTAAACTCTTTTAGATAATAAGGATATTATTAAGTTTTAATTAGATTTTATTTGATTAATCTTTAATAGTTGGCCAGAGAAAATTTTGAAATGGTTGGTCAAGAGCAATTCAAGGAAGTTGTCGAGATTTTGAACTCTTCATGGGAAGAGTGGACGGCAAGCATAAGGGGGGGATGCCGAAATTTCCTTAAGGCTATTCATCTTTTATTTTTTTTCTTCTTTTCTTCATTCGCAAGTAGCCAAAATTCCTCTGCTCATCTTCTATTTTCTCCTTCTCATTCTCTCAAGCCGAAACCTTCATCAACATTTTTCTCTCCTATTTGTTTTGCTTAAACACCAAAAATCTCCTCTACTCCCTTCTTTGCCGAAACTCCATCTCCTTTCCATTATTTTCTTTCTTTCCTTTAGCCGAATATACCCCTTTGTTGTGCCGAAATTCTTCTCTCCTACTTGGAACCCTTTTGGCCGAATATTAAAGTGGTATAGATCTCTTCAGATTTTCGTTGACAATCGATTTGGCGAAGGTAAGTAGTCATAGCCGAATGCTATTTTTCTTCTCTGTTGTCTCTCTGTCGATTTTTACAAAGGGTGAAGGCCGATTTCGGCAATTGATGGCAAGGGTGTTATTTACCCCACTTTGAAACCGATTTGTTGTAGGGCTTCGGGATTTGTGAAGTATTTAGTCTCCATTCGTTAGTAATCGAACTTGGCAAGTGGTGGTAAGAATCTATTTTAGTAAGTTACTTAGTTGTGATTAAAAAGCCGAAGGCTATTAACATGTGATTACCGATTATAGGGAAGCAGAAACACTTGGGTGTGGTGGCTAGTATTCAAAGGCGATTAGGTGAGATTTCGGGTTCAAGTGATAACCTTTAGAATTAATTTGGTTTGGCTGAATAGGCCATGGCACTAAACTTGTGTTTAGCCGATTATAGGACAAGGAAGTCTAGTGTGGCCGATTTGATTCTTCGGGATTTAGGGCTGTCGATTGGCATCAGGTGTGTACATACACACTTTATAATTAATTAACTATGCTAAATTCATTGTGTGTGATAACCGGGAATGATGTAGATTTGGATTTAATACCATAATGGTATAAGCAAGGAATCAGGTAAGTCCTTGTCGTAATGAGTTCTTTTGATGCTTTTGGGAAGCATGAAATATGCTGTATATGTGGCATATAGCATATGGTTGATGATAAATCTGTTCGATGACTGTTAAATAAACCTATGGGCATGAAATCTGTTAAGTGCATATTATTGATTGATGTGGGTTGCTGAGAGGAGGGGGAAGTGATATTCGTGTCGACGGACACCAGTGGTTTGGTACCACATTTCGTGACTACGGTCACCAGAGGTTTGGCACCTCATAGCGTCTCGTCCCAGTGGCTTAACACCACAGTGGGTTGGCCCCATAGATTATATTAAGGGATTGACGCCAGTGATTTGGTATCACATGATGGGTTGGCCCCATCATTTGATTTGTGTCTTCGGACACCAGAGGTTTGGCACGTCCAGTGATTTGGCATCACATCTGTGACTTTGAGTCACCAGTGGTTTGGCACCACCAGTGGTTTGGTACCACACGAGGTAGAGAAAGATGTTTGGATGGCTAGGTTGGGTGCATGATGTAATGCATGTTAATTTGTTATAATTTGTGTATGAGATTGCTTTAAACCGGGGGAAGGGTTACACATTGAGTCTTGGTGACTCACATTCTCCTTTAACATTTTTCAGGTGACACGTAGATCGCGGATGAGGAGCCGGATGGACTCGAGGTGGCCATGTAGTGGAAAATTGAATTAAACGAACTTTGAATCTTATTTTATTGTTGGTTTTATTTTAATCAAGTTGTAATAAGTCCTCCTAGAATTGTTTTTTATTTTATTTTATTATTTTACATGTTTTGAATAATTTGGTTAAGCTATTTTATGAAATTAAAATAAGTACACATGGTTTCTCAAATTCAATCGCAACATGTTTTATCGTGCCATCGGGTACATTTGAAAATTTGTAACAACATAACTTAATAAATATTTTTAAACAAAGTAAGTATGGTTTTAATAAGACAATTGAAAATGAAAGGTTTTCGACAAATCATTAAATCGGTTAAAGAGATTTTACAGAGAGTTTTCCTCTGTAACATACCAAATTTGGTCGTGATGTTTGGGCCGGGTTTGGGGTGTTACAAAATTGGTATCAGAGCCCGGTTCAAAGCTCGGCTGTGGGGGCCCAAGGCCCAAGAATGTTTTGGTAGGCCTTTGTGTAATATTTTTGGTTTTGGAACAGCATGGCACCGAGTCTCCGACACCAATCCGCCCAGGTAAGTACCCTTAACTTCTGTATGAATTATTACTTGTAGAAAGGGTAGGAATGGAACGTAGAATAGTCTGATAGGAACTTGAACCCTAGGATTAGAATACTCAAACATGAAGCACATAAGACTTAATGCACTAAACCAACCTATGACTAAGTCACTGAGCTAGGGTGTGGTAACCCCTGTACGCATGTCTAGGATTGGATCCGAAAGAGCCTGGTATTTAAGCAGTCCTAGTGACTCACCTCCTCTTCGCAGGTATCCTACCTGGTGCGTAGCTTCGATTCACCCTAACTCAGAGGGCTCAGTGGTGTGGCAACCTCTGTGTACATGTCTAGGAATGGTTTGGGTGGGAGCTTGGTATTTAAGCAGTCCGCGTGACTCACCTCCTCTCCACTCGAATCCTGCCTGGTGCGTAGCTTTGGTTCACCCTGACCAAGAGGGCTCAGTCATAGGCTAAACATAATGACTAAAACCCGAAAGGGAACTAGCTATGTTTTTGGGAAAAAGAAGAAAACAACCAAACCCTAGTTTTTCAAAACTTTTAAAATCACTCTTTCAAAGTTGGGAACAACCATCTTTACAATTTTTTCCGAAAAATTTGATTTGTGAAAATTACAAAAATGCCCTTAGGGGGTAAAATTACCAAAATGCCCTTGGTTCATAAAATGCCAACTACTCAATGGTTTTGCCGAAACTTCATTATTTTATAAATATCCAAAAACCCTACTTTGCAAATTATCAAAAATACTTTAGTTTTGGAAAATTACGAAAATGCCCTCAACTTGCAAAATTACCAAAATGACCCTGATTTCTAAAATTTTTGCAACATCATCATTTTAAAAAGGGAAACTCTCAAAAAGAACCATCAAAGTTTTACAACTGTTAAAATATCCCCGATTTATTAAATTTACAAAATTGCCCCTGATTGACAAAATTACCAAAATACCCCTGGTTTCCAAAAATTCTGCTATACCTTTAATTTGGCAAATTTTCAGAAATACCCTCCAGTCTTGGGGAAATTTCAAAATGTCTTGATTTTTTAAAGTTTTAAAATTTCTTTTATTACGAAAATACCCCTGTAGGAAAATGACGAAAATACCTCAGGATAGAAACGGATGTAAAATGCCCGAAGAGTGAGTAGGTATGAAAGGTATTAGGGAATGGATGTGTTCCTCTGTGTGGACTAGGATAGAAGACTTAAAACTTTGATTGCTCGAAAGAATCTCTGTTAAACTCTTCTCATAAAATTTCTTCGCGAATAACCAAGTGAAACAAAGTACTAATCCATAAAAATCTCTTAATCAGATTAAAGCGCGATAGTTAGAATGAGCTCTAGAGGAGGTGGACGTCATGGACGCGGTAGAGGCAGGATGACCGTGTTAGAACCCGTTAGGTCAGGTCAGGGGTCAGAGAATGTGGTACCTCCGCCACCACCACCTCCAACTTTTGGAGCTGAGGAGCAGGATCAGACAGGGGGTGAGACAGTATCGCAAGCTGTATTACAAGTCCTTGAGATGGTGGCTGGGGCTAGTGGAGGAATGGGAGCTCAGAAATCTGTTCTCGAGCGACTCCGATCCAATGGAGCTGAGGTATTCTGGGGTGTATCGGGAGTGGCACCCAGTGCAGCGGAATATTGGTTAGAATCGACTGAGAGAATCATGGACGATCTCGATCTGACAAATGAGGAGAAGCTGAAAGGAGCGGTGTCGCTTCTAAAGGATGAGTCATATCAATGGTGGCTCAGGGTTCGGGATGGTGCTACGACAGATGACCTTACTTGGGAATATTTTAAAGCTGCTTATCAGAAGAAGTATGTGGGCACCAGCTATACGGATGCGCAGAGGAAAGCTTTTCTGGGGTTAGTACAAGGAAATAAGTCTGTGTCTGAATATGAAGCGGAATTCTTAAGGCTGAGCCGCTATGCTCGGGGAATCATGTCAACTGAGTATGATCGTTGTGTCCGCTTTGAAAATGGACTTAGGGATGAGTTAAGGTTGCTAATAGCTCCGCAGCAGGAGCGGGAGTTTTCTGTCTTAGTAGAGAAGGCTAAGGTAGCCGAAGGGGTCAAGGAGTCCGTGAGACAGAACTATGGTAGGAACAACCAGAAAAGAGGCTTTGAGTCGTCTGGATCGGATAGTAATGCACAAAAGAGGGCTAGACAGAGGGGGTCGAATCAGGCAGGAAGGCCCATGGCTGCTAATCAGAGACCAGCTCAGTGTAATCGATGTGGGAAGTCACATTGGGGAGGTTATTGGACCGGTGAAAGGGGATGTTTTGAATGTGGATCTTTGGATCACCATGTAAGGGATTGTCCTCGGAAGTTAGCTAAGAATCAGCCAGAGGGTCAGAACCGTGCTTAGGTTAGAAATGTGGGACCACCACAGAGGGGTCGTGGTAATGGTAGAGGAGGCAATGGTTCTAATCGAGGTCGTGGAATTTCGAGAAGAGGGGCAGGCAACACAGAAGCAAGGCAACCTGGTTTAGTCTATGCAGCGAGGCGTCGCGAGGAGGGTGACGCACCGGACGTCATAACCGGTACGTTCCTAATTTTTGGTATTCCATATGTTGCATTAATTGATGTGGGTTCGACGTATTCATACGTTGCTAGTAGTGTGGTAGAGACTATGAACTTAGACTCTGAGACTGCTTCGAGGCAGATGACTGTAATTAGCCCTTTAGGTCACTCTGTAGTCGTAAACAAGCTTTATAGAGATGTACCCCTAGAACTCCAAGGGGTAGTGTTTGTGGCTGATCTGATGGAACTGCCGTTTGGGGAGTTCGATTTGATCCTTGGGATGGACTGGTTGGTTAAGTATCAAGCAAGGTTGGATTGCGCTGCTAAGCGCATGGTTCTTAAGATGGCTGAGGGTGATGAAGTAGTCATGATAGGTAATAGAAGAGATTACCTATCCAACGTGGAGACTGCCTTGAAGGCTGAGAAGATGGTCAAGAAGGGTTGTGAGGCGTTTTTGGTTCGAATTTGTGCCTTGGAGGCTAAGGAGTCAGCAGCTGAGAAGGTCCGAACGGTAGGGGAACTCGCTGATGTGTTTCCAGAGGAACTCCCGGGTCTGCCTCCAGATCGGGAAATTGAATTCGGTATAGACTTGTTACCCGGAACGGCACCTGTGTCTATAGCACCGTACCGAATGGCACCAAATGAGTTGGTAGAGCTAAAGGCTCAAATTTAGGAACTCTTAGATCGAGGGTTTATTCGACCAAGTATATCTCCGTGGGGAGCACCTGTGTTGTTTGTCAAGAAGAAGGACGGTTCAATGAGGATGTGTATCGACCACCGTCAGCTAAACAAGTTAATGATCAAGAACAAGTATCCATTGCCTCGGATTGATGACTTGTTTGATCAATTGAAGGGTGCATCTGTGTTCTCGAAGATAGACCTTAGGTCGGGTTACCATCAACTCAAGGTGAAAGAGGTTGATGTTCACAAGACGGCATTCCGTACTCGGTATAGGTAATACGAATTTCTAGTGATTCCATTTGGGTTGACCAACGCGCCTGCAGCGTTTATGGACTTAATGAATAGGGTATTCCAACAATACTTGGATCAATTTGTCGTGGTGTTTATAGACAACATATTGGTTTACTCAAAGACGGAGGAGGAGCATGACATGCATTTGCGGATAGTTTTACAAGTACTGAGGGAGAAGCAGTTCTATGCCAAATTCAGTAAGTGCGAATTTTGGCTTAGGGAGGTGGCTTTCTTAGGTCACGTAGTATCAGCTGAAGGGATTAGAGTGGACCCTCGCAAGGTTGAAGCGGTGTTGGATTGGAAACCGCCTAGGTCAGTGGCGGAAATTTGAAGTTTTCTGGGGCTAGCAGGGTACTATCGGAGATTTGTGGAAGGATTCTCTTTAATTGCAGCACCGTTGACTAAGTTATTAAGGAAAGGAGTTCAATTTGTTTGGTCAGAGAAGCAGCAAGAAAGTTCCGATAAGCTAAGGAAGATTCTGACGGAAGCTCCAGTTCTAGTACAGCCTGAGGCAGGGAAATTGTTCACGGTTTACTGTGATGTGTCCCATACTGGTTTGGGATGTGTGTTGATGCAGAAAGGAAAGGTAGTGGCCTATGCATCCCATCAGTTAAGACCGCATGAGGTTAACTATCCAACTCACGACTTGGAGTTAGCGGCGGTAGTCTTCGCTTTGAAAATATGGAGACATTACTTGTACGGGGAGAAGTCGATAGTCTACACGGATCACAAAAGTTTGAGGTATCTTTTGACTCAGAAGGATCTGAACTTGAGGCAGCGCCGCTGGATTGAACTGTTGAAGGACTACGACTGTTCAATTGAGTACCATCTGGGTAAGGCTAACGTGGTGGCTGACGCGTTGAGCCGGAAGGTCGTGACGGACTTGAGAGCGATGTTTGCTCACCTCAGTCTATACGACGATGGAAGTCTTTTGGCAGAACTGCAAGTTAAGCCAACTTGGATCAAGGAGGTTAAGGAAAAGCAATTGGTGGATGACCGTTTAAATGCGCGAAGGTCACAAGTTCAGGATGGTGGTTTGGAAGGGTACAGTCTGTCTAGTGATGGTGTATTATGTTTTCAGGGACGATCTTGTATGCCGAAAGATGTGGAATTGAGGCAAAGAATTCTTCAAGATGCACATAGCAGCCTATACGCTATGTATCCTGGAGGAAGCAAGATGTATGGAGATTTGTGGAAACAGTTTTGGTGGCCAGGGTTGAAGCGTGAGGTAACTGAATTCGTGGGAAAGTGTCTGACGTGTCAGCAGGTGAAGGCTGAACACTAGTTGCCGTCAGGGTTACTTCAACCAGTGAAGATCTCTCAGTGGAAATGGGAGAGGATCACTATAGATTTCGTTAGTGGGCTACCCCTCACGCCCAGCAAGAAGGACGCAGTTTGGGTGATTGTGGACCGTCTGACTAAGTCAGCTCACTTCATACCGGTGAGAGTGGACTATTCCCTTCAGAGGTTAGCAAAATTGTATGTGGCTGAGATAGTAAGATTGCATGGTGTGCTAGTGTCAATTACCTCGGATAGGGATCCGAGGTTCACATCGAGGTTTTGGAAAGCGTTGCATCAGGCCTTGGGTACACGATTGGATTTCAGTACAGCATTCCATCCACAGTCGGACGGGCAGTCAAAAAGGGTCATACAGATTTTAGAAGATATGCTAAGAGGATGTGTTTTGGATTTCAGTGGTAGTTGGGAGGAGTACTTACCGTTGGCGGAATTCGCTTATAACAATAGTTATCAAGTGAGTATTCAGATGGCACCATACGAAGCACTGTATGGACGGAAATGCCATACTCCCACGTGTTGGACGGAGTTGGGCGAATGACAAGTTTTGGGTCCAGAGTTGGTGACGAAAACTGAGGATAAAGTGAAGGTGATTCGAGCTCGTCTCAAGGAAGCGTCAGATAGGTAGAAGTCCTATGCTGATCTTAAGCGCAAGGAAATGGAATACGCTGTGGAGATAAAGTCTTTCTGAAGGTGTCGCCTTGGAAAAAGGTATTGAGATTTGGGAGGAAAGGGAAGCTAAGCCCAAGGTTCATCGGGCCATATACGGTGTTAAAGCGACTGGGACCGGTAGCTTATCAGCTCGAGCTACCGGCAGAGTTAAGTCACATTCATGACGTCTTTCATGTGTCGATGCTTAGACGGTATCGGTCAGACCTATCACACGTTGTACCAGTGGCCGAGATTGAGGTAAACTCAGACTTATCCTTCGAGGAAGAACCAGTTCAGATCTTAGATCGAGATGTCAAGGTTTTGCGTAGGAAGTCAGTGCCCTTGGTGAAAGTGCTATGGCGGAACCATGGTGTAAAGGAAGCTACGTGGGAACCCGAGGATGTGATGCGGCAACAATACCCCCATCTCTTCTGATCAGGTAATTTCGAGGACGAAATTATTTTAAGGGGGTAGAACTGTAACATCCTAAAAAAGGGGTTATTTGTGGTTGAATTATTTTGCTTGTGTTTGAATTTCTGCGATGTTATTCGTAGTATAATAGGACTTGGTTAGGGACCTTGAGTAGGCTCGAGTGGTTAGAAATTTTATTTATAAGCTTTAAAGATAGGGAGCCCTAGTAAGTAGGGGTTACAAGGTAAAAGGAAGGATTATGTGACACTAAAAAGGCCTTGGAAAAGTGGCGAAAAGGAGGCCACTTAAAGGCTGGAGATGACGCCACAAAGAGGAGCAAGGGGGAGCCTAGGTTCGAGTCGCGGAGTCTCCCTTTTTACTCTTTATTTGGACGGCATAGGGGGAGAGAAATTCTCTTTTTAAACTCTTTTAGATAATAAGGATATTATTAAGTTTTAATTAGATTTTATTTGATTAATCTTTAATAGTTGGCCAGAGAAAATTTTGAAATGGTTGGTCAAGAGCAATTCAAGGAAGTTGTCGAGATTTTGAACTCTTCATGGGAAGAGTGGACGGCAAGCATAAGGGGGGATGCCGAAATTTCCTTAAGGCTATTCATCTTTTATTTTTTTTTCTTCTTTTCTTCATTCGCAAGTAGCCAAAATTCCTCTGCTCATCTTCTATTTTCTCCTTCTCATTCTCTCAAGCCGAAACCTTCATCAACATTTTTCTCTCCTATTTGTTTTGCTTAAACACCAAAAATCTCCTCTACTCCCTTCTTTGCCGAAACTCCATCTCCTTTCCATTATTTTCTTTCTTCCCTTTAGTGAATATACCCTTTGTTGTGTGAAATTCTTCTCTCCTACTTGGAACCCCTTTGGCCGGATATTAAAGTGGGATAGATCTCTTCAGATTTTCGTTGACAATCGATTTGGCGAAGGTAAGTAGTCATAGCCGAATGCTATTTTTCTTCTCTTCTGTCTCTTTGTCAATTTTTACAAAGGGTGAAGGCCGATTTCGGCAATTGATGGCAAGGGTGTTATTTACCCCTCTTTGAAACTGATTTGTTGTAGGGCTTTGGGATTTGTGAAGTAATCAGTCTCCATTCGTTAGTAATCGAACTTGGCAAGTGGTGGTAAGAATCTATTTTAGTAAGTTACTTAGTTGTGATTAAAAAGCCGAAGGCTATTAACATGTGATTGCTGATTATAGGGAAGCAGAAACACTTGGGTGTGGTGGCTAGTATTCAAAGGCGATTAGGTGAGATTTCGGGTTCAAGTGATAACCTTTAGAATTAATTTGGTTTTGCCGAATAGGCCATGGCACTAACCTTGTGTTTGGCCGATAATAGTACAAGGAAGTCTAGTGTGGCTGATTTGATTCTTCGGGATTTAGGGCTGTCGATTGGCATCAGGTGTGTACATACACACTTTATAATTAATTAACTGTGCTAAATTCATTGTGTGTGTTAACCGGGAATGATGTAGATTTGGATTTAATACCATAATGGTATAAGCAAGGAATCAGGTAAGTCCTTGTCGTAATGAGTTCTTTTGATGCTTTTGGGAAGCATGAAATATGTGGTATATGTGGCATATAGCATATGGTTGATGATAAATCACATTCGATGGTATTAAATAAACCTATGGGCATGAAATCATTAAGTGCATATTATTGATTGATGTGGGTTCTTGAGAGGAGGGGGAAGTGATATTCGTGTCGACGGACACCAGTGGTTTGGTACCACATTTCGTGACTACGGTCACCAGAGGTTTGGCACCTCCAGAGGTTTGGCACCTCATAATGTCTCGTCCCAGTGGCTTAGTACCACAGTGGGTTGGCCCCACAGATTATATTAAGGGATTGACGCCAGTGATTTGGTATCACACGATGGGTTGGCCCCATCATTTGATTTGTGTCTTCGGACACCAGAGGTTTGGCACCTCCAGTGATTTGGCATCACATCTGTGACTTTGAGTCACCAGTGCCAAAACCAGTGGTTTGGTACCACACGGGGTAGAGAAAGATGTTTGGATGGCTAGGTTGGGTGCATGATGTAATGTATGTTAATTTGTTATAATTTGTGTATGAGATTGCTTTAAACCGGGGGAAGGGTTACACATTGTGTCTTAGCGACTCACCTTCTCCTTTAACATTTTTCAGGTGACACGTAGATCGCGGATGAGGAGCCGGATGGACTTGAGGTGGCCATGCAGTGGAAAATTGAATTAAACAAACTTTGAATCTTATTTTATCTTATTTTATTGTTGGTTTTATTTTAATCAAGTTGTAATAAGGCCTCCTAGAATTGTTTTTTTTTATTTTTTTATTTTACATGTTTTGAATAATTTGGTTAAGCTATTTTATGAAATTAAAATAAGTACACATGGTTTCTCAAATTCAATCGTAACATGTTTTATCGTGCCATCGGGTACATTTGAAAATTTGTAACAACATAACTTAATAAATATTTTTAAACAAACTAAGTATGGTTTTAATAAGACAATTGAAAATAAAAGGTTTTCGACAAAACATTAAATCGGTTAAAGAGATTTTACAGAGAGTTTTCCTCTGTAACATACCAAATTCGGTCGTGTTGTTTGGGTCGGGTTTGGGGTGTTACATTTCTAATTCCTCTATTATTAAACATTCCTCTATCGGATCGGGAAATTTCATCTCCTTCAGAACGTTAAATGTTACCTTATCATCTTGAACTCTTATTTTGAGTTCTCATTTTTACACATCTATCAACGTTCTTCCAATGGCTAGGAAAGGTCTCTTTAGGATGATTGAAACTTCCTTATCTGCTTCAAATTCTAACACAATAAAGTCAGTAGGAAAATAAATTCATCAACTCTTACCAAAACATCCTCGATATTTCCCTCGGGATATGCTAACGAACAATCTATTAATTAAAGTGTCACAGTAGTGTGTCTTACTTCACCTATTCCAAATAGTTTGAAAACAAATTTGGGCATCAAGTTGATGCTTGCTCCTAAGAAGATTCTCTAACGTTACAGGGTATCGTAAAGCTTCTAGGGTCCTTCAGTTTCGGAGGTAGCTTATTCTGTAAGTACGCATTGCACTCTTTTGTCAAAGCAACAGTCTCATACTCACTAAGCGGTTTCATCTTGGACAAAATATCCTTCATAAGCTTCATGTAGTTGGGCATTTGCTCTAAAGCCTCCATCGATGAGATGTTAATGTGAAGTTGCTTTAGAACATTCAAGAAATTCTTGAATTGTACCTCTTGTTTCTGCTTATTTTGTTGAAGTATTTGAGGATATGGAACTCTAGGGTGATACAGAAAACTTTTCTGAGGAGGTAAATTTGCAAAAGAAGGTGTTAGCTTTTCAAAAATTACTAGTTTAGAGTTTACCTCATCAGATTTCTCATCATCTGATTTTTTTTTTTGGTGTAGGAACTTCAACTATTGGTTGACTTCCCTTCTTCTCAGTAGGCTCATATTCAATCACAACTTCCTTGGGGTCCAAAATCTTACCACTTCATAATTCAACTATCTTGCAATGTTCCTTACCAGATTTCCTTAGATTTTTTGTGTCGTTTGGCAAGGATCCTTGTGGTCTACTACAAAGTTCTATAGCTAACTGACCCATCTAGTTCTCCAGATTTTTCAGTGTTGCTGCTTGACTTTGGATAAAGGCATCATTTTTCGCCATATACGCGTTCAACAAGTCGTCCAAACTGTTTGATGACTCAACTTGAGGTGGTTTTGAGCTTGTTGACTAAACCCTTGAGATTGATTGGGTCTATGCTGCATATGATTGTTCGGTCCATTTCTTTGGTTACTTTAGGAAAAGTTCAGATGATTCAGCCATGAAGGATTGTAGAAGTTGGACTATGGTCATTGTCCACTTCTATTTTGATATTGATTCCTTACATAATACACTGACTCTAGGTTCGAAAGGTAATTTTTAAAAGAATGACCATTCCCACAGTATACGCAAGAAACAACATCATACTGACTTGGTGATTGAGCTGCAAAATTATTGAAACCATTAGTGGTAAATTGGTTTGACATAGAGGAAATAGAAGATACCTAAGCAGAGAGTGAAGTTAGAGCGTCCACTTCATGCGCTCCAGCTACTCGTCTTCCAAAAACTGCTCAATTTGTCGGCAATTGGTAATTGTTGCTAGCGACCCTTTCGATGATCTCGTAAGCCTCGTTATAAGACTTAGACAAAATCGCACCATTAACAAAAGCATCAACCATTAATCTTGCATGTACATTGAGATCGTTATAAAACATATCCAACTGGATGCAATGAGGAATCCCATGATGTGGACACTTATGAAGCAATTCCTTGAATCTTTCCCACGCCTCGTATAAGGACTCGTCATCCAATTGTTGGAAAGTAGTTATCTCATTTTGCATCTTTGTGTTCTTACTCGGTGGAAGATACTTTACCAAAAAACTTTATGCTAATTCTTTCCAAGTAGTTATTGAACTTGGTGGCAATGAATTCAGTCATGCTTGTGCTTGATCACGCAATGAGTACAGAAACTGTAACACCCCTAACCCATATCCATCGCCAGAATAGGGTTTATGGAGTATTATCGTAAAATCGTAACTTAAAACATTCTTTTCCAAACATTAGATGAACCATAGAATAATTCATTCAAACACATGCATATCATTCCTTATTCGAGCCCTCGAGGCCTTAGAAACACTTTAGAAATGATTCAGGACTAAATCGGGAACATATGAAACCATAAGGAAAAAGTTGGAAAAATTCACACTGCAAGGGTCACACAGCTGAGACACACCCATATCTCAGGCCGTGTAACATTCAGACTAGGGACACACAGCTGTGTCTCAGCCCATGTAACTCTCTGACTTAGACCACACGGCTAAGCAACACATCCGTGTGCTAGGCCGTGTAACCTTCGAAAGTCAACCATTAATACCTACAAGGGACAAACGGCTGAGACACACGTCTGTTTCTTAAGTCGTGTGGACTAGAAATAGGCTAAATTCGAGCCATTTCTTTCACCCAAATCAACCACACCGTTACAAGCCATTTGCACATATGACCAAGGTTTCAAAACATACCAAACATACATAATATGACCAATTTGAATGACCAATTTTCATTCAACCAATATGCCATATATGGCACCTCAAAAGCAAGCATTCAACTTAACTACACATATGCATACTTGGTCACCTTGCTACCTTTTTTTAATACATAACATTTTAACTATTGTTCTTATGTATCTCAAACACACATATACTATAACAGCCTAATTTTGACCCTAATTGGAACGTTGGTTTCAGGACCACATATTTGAGTTGGAAAATTATTTTAATATTATTTTATATGCTCATTATATGTGAATTGGTGTGTGTGAAAAGTTCATATTAAAATTTGATCGTTTTAGTGCTTAATTGTGAAAAAAGGGCTTAATCGTATAAACAAAAAAATTTGGTGGTTAAATGTGTAAGTACTAAATTGATGATGTCTTTATAAATTGGAGGTTTAGAGCGGCAAATTGACCATAAAATGGAGATAGTGGATGGTCATGATTATGCATGTAATAGTGATTGATTTTGGTTGTTTTATTTTATATTATAATGAAATAATTTAATATATGTTATAATATTATAATAGATAAAAGATGAAAAAAAAAAAGTGTTAGCTATCTTATTAATTAAGTGGTTAAATTGGTGTGTTTATTTATGAGGGAGGACTTAAGTTATAAATTGTCCAATTGCTAAGCATAGTGGACGACATCATGGCTTTGATTTTTATATTATTTTGTTTTTATAAGCATAAAGTATGTGTTAAGTTATATGTTATATTATAACATAATAATATAATGACATGCAAAAGAAAAAAAATGAAGAAGAAGAAAGCCATTATCTCCATTCTTGGCCGAAAGTAAGAAAAAAAGAAGAAGCTTGAGATCTTTCTCATTTTCGGTCATTAGCAACCAAATTAAGTATGTTTTAGTTTTGGGTTTTTGATGATTTTTGAATTTTTAAGATTGTTGTTCATTCTACTTTCAAGCCCATGTATAAATTTTGTGTATTAATCATGTATGTGAGATATGCCATTGATGTTAAGTTAAGTTTTTATGAGGATTTTAGTATAAAATGAGATATTTGAGTTAGATGAACACTTTTTAATCTTGAGTTTTTGGTGAATATAGATGATTAAGGATTTATTTGTGAAAATATTTTCTAGGAGGGTTAAATTGAGAAATTTATGAAATAAATGGACTTGTGTAGTCCTTATGAGGATTCGGCCCTAAAGGATGGAAGTCAAATTTTGTGTAATTTGTGAGTTATGTATAAGGGACTAAATTGTAAAATTTTGTAAATGTCAGGGATAAAATGGTAATTTGTATAATTAAGTATTTTTGGATTAAATTAAATGAAAATGTATTTAAATGAGTGCAATTTGAAATAATTAGATCAAGAACAAAAGGAGACGGGATTTAGATCGGGGAAAAACAAAGATAAACGAATAGCCGGGAATCTTAATCCGTCAATTTTCGAGGTAAGTTTTAAGCAATTGGATTAAATTGAATTTTATTCTATATTATGCACATATGTTAAATGATTTTAGGTATATTAATTATTATAGTTCCGAATGTGTGTTAATGAATTTAGCATGAGTTGGCCGAAAGTAAGACTTGGTATTTGTATAAGTGAATTTTGAATAGTTGAGTTGTTTGAATATGTATGTATGAAATATGAGATGGATATATGTAAGGATGATATGAGAGATGATTGTTTTAAAATGGTGGATATATGTTTTTATGTATAATTAGGGTTCCAAATGTAATAGCGAGTATCAAAATAAAATGAGTAATTTGTAAACCTTTAATTATACGGGTATATGTGAATAAATATTAGAACATATGTATATTTTGTAATATGGAGAAACTGGATTAATGGCACTATGTGTGTGAGCTTATATACCGAGCACTGTGTGTGCGAGATCTGTTGTCTGGGCACTATGTGTGCGAGCTTATATACTGAGTACTGTGTGTACGAGATCGGTTCTCTGGGCACTATGTGTGCGAGCTTATATACCAAGCACTATGTGTGCAAGATCGGTTGTCTGGGCACTATGTGTGCGAGCTTATATACAGAGCACTGTGTGTGCGAAATCGGTCGTATGGCACTATGTGTGGGGGAAATAAGTAACCGCACTAAGTGTGCGATACGTTACAGAAACTAGGCACTAAGTGTGTGGAATGTCAAAGTAACGGCACTATGTGTGCGATATGTTACCGAATCTTGATAACAAGCATACAGGTTTGATGTTCTCTATAAATATTCCTATTATTAATGTTGATAAGGGTAATAAAATGTTCAAATATAAAGTTACATGATATTTACAGGTAGTAACCTAAAGGTATGTATTATATATAACGACTTATGATTGATGGTAGCTTGTAAGGTAAAATGAAATTTGATGAGTAAAGTATGCAAATGCTGGCTATTTTATTTTGTGAAGGTGGTGTATGGATATATATACATAAATATATATATTACGTACGTATAATGTTGTTATGAAATTTATTTTTGTATGTTTGCTTTTTCGGCAAGGAATTTATAAGTGAAACAATTCATTTGAATCATGACAAAGCTTATATGTGAAATAAATGCTTAAAACTTACTAAGCTATGAAAGCTTACTTTGTTTTTGGCTGTGTTACGTATTGTAGATTTCTTTTGGAAGTTCATATCGCGCTCGTGGATCATTGTTGAAGCTCATCATACTATCGTCGAAATTTTTGGTATCTCTTTTGTGTATAAACTTAATGTCTATGGCATGTATAGGCTAAATCGTTTTTGGTTTGACTCAAATGATGTTTAAGTGAATGTATATAAATGCCATACGAAAATGGCTTAATATTTAGGTTTGAGCTGATCGAATATGCTTGCGTTGATTGAATATAATTGAGTTGTTGGTTATGTATGAGCATATTCTGACATGATATAATTTGGTTTTAATATGTATGACTTATGAGATTAAGTTATGGATATTATCAATAGGTTTAAGTAAATTTTATATTTGATTTATAAGCTCAACTTTAAGGTTGCTCTATACTATGTTTTCTGCATTATTTGAGTATTGGTTTTAGTTGAGTAAAGCCTATAATGCATAGTGGATAGTGGATAAACGTTGCTTATTTTTGCTTGTATCTATAACGTAATTCATGAAAGAATAGGATTAATTTATAGGCATGGAATAAATAGGTTTGATGATCCAATGGAATTATATTCGGTTGTAAATATTCTATTAATGAATTGTTTTAATTGGTGTTTATATTTATCTTAGATTGTTATATATGTTCATATTCAGTTATGAGAACTTAATAATAGTATAATATAGTTATAAATACTTGGTCATGCATGCGATAGAATGTGTGTGGTCTATTAATTGATAAAAGTTGATTAGAGTCTAATATATATATATTCGGTTATACTACTCAAAAAGACCAAAGAGATAGTATTGAGTTATTTATATGGAATTGTATCTCCGAATGATGCACATGGTAATGTATTGATATGATTTTTAGTTGTGAAATAATAAATTAATTATTTGAAATAAGATCTTATTGTATGAGTTGATGATGTAAAAGTATACTAACTTGTATTTAGTCAAGTAATGCCTCGTAACCCTAATTCAGCAACAAACACGGGTTAGGGGTGTTACATTTGATTGGTATCAGAGCTTCGGTTTAGTCGATTCTCGAAATAACATAGCGCGTGTGAGTCTAGATATACATGCCATAGTTTATAAAGTGATAGTGTGATGACTTCTGACAGTGAAATGTGTTCATTTCTTTTATATAGTAAATGGATCCTGATCCCGAGCGAGCTATAGCTGACGATGTCGAGAGCACGGTGCCTGCTTCCGTGCAAGGGATCGCGTCAGAAGAATCTCGACCAGCTACGAGTAATCCCGATGAGGGGGCTAAACAAGCCTTTTATAACATGATGAACGATTGGTTTAGTAAGTATATTCGAGCCAATCTGGCTGTTCAATAACCCCTGAATCCAAACACTCCCCCTGTAGTACCGGTGGTGCCCTCCGATCGTAAATCCTGAGAGAGTTAGCAAGCCTTCAGTTGATCGAATAAGAAAACACGAGGCTCAAGAATTTAGAGCCGAAGATGATGATGATGCTGAACGAGCTGAAGTCTGGCTCGATAATAATATTCGTGTTTTCAATGAGCTGTCTTGCACACCCAATGAGTGCCTAAAATGTGCCATATCCTTATTGCGGGATTCTACCTACTATTGGTGGAATACTCTTGTATTAGTTGTTCCGAAGGAGAGAGTTACCTAGGACTTCTTTCAGACGAAATTCCATAAGAAATACATAAGTCAGAGCTTCATAGACTCTAAACGTAAAGAATTTCTCGAGCTCAAGCAGGGTCGTATGACTGTATCTAAATACGAGCGCAAGTTTGTGAGACTTAGTCGCTACGTTTGTGAATGTGTTTCATCTGAGGCTGCCATGTGTCGAAGATTTGAAGATGGTCTAAATGAAGATATAAAGCTTCTGGTTGGCATACTTGAAATAAACTAGTTCGTGGTACTGGTTGAACGAGTTTGTAAAGCCGAGGAGGTAGGGAAAGAAAAGCGAAAGGCTGGGACAGAAGCTAGAGACTTTCGAAAGAGATTTACGGGTAAATTTTCTCAAATGTCAACAAAGAAGTTCAAGAATGAAGGTAGCCGGTCCAAACCTAACATAGGGATCTCTACACGCGAGCGACCACCCGTGAGTTCTCGGGCTACATCAGTTACTAGTGTTAGCAATGCTAGACCGAACAAATCAGAGTGTCAGCAGTGCGGCAGACGGTATTTGGACTAGTGATGGGCTAAATCTATTAATCGCACTTGTTATAAGTGTGGTTCGCAGGATCATTTCATTCGGGATTGCCCGGAGACCGCTGAAAAAGGGATTGCTCAGAGTTCGAGACGGAGTAGCACTTCAGCTAGAGGTAGACCTTCTTGTAATGTGGGAGGTAGAAGTGGTGCTTAGAGGGGGACTTCGGATGCGGCTATTCAATCAGAGGCCTGTGCATCGGCTAGAGCTTATGCCATTAGAGCCAGATAGGAGGCTTCATCTCCAGACATCATTACCGGTATATTCACTCTCTTTAATACTAGTGTAACTACTCTGATTGGTCCCGGTTCAACTCATTCGTATGTGTGTGAAACATTAGTATTCAGTAAGACTCTACCTGTTGAGTCTTCTGGGTTTGTGATTCGGGTTTCGAACCCCCTGGGTCGGTGTGTGTTAGTTGATAAAGTGTACAAGAATTGCCCTTTGATGGTTCGAGACTTATGTTTTCCGGCTGTTTGGATAATATTACCTTTCGACGAGTTTGATATTATCCTCGTTATGGATTGGTTAACAGTTCGATATAATGAGATAATTCGATTTGAGTCTGTGAATTTGAATAGGCTACCGGCTGTGATATCTTTGATGTTGGCTCGACAGTATTTGAAAAAGGGTTGCGAAGCTTATCTTGCGTATGTGATTGTTAGCAAGGTAACTGAAAAGAAGATTGAATCTGTACCGGTTGTTAGTGAGTATCCGAATGTGTTTCCGGAGGAATTACTGGGATTGCCACCCGTTCGTGAGATAAAGTTTGGTATTGAGTTACTGCTAAGTACCACTTCAATTTCGATAGCTCCGTATAGAATGGCACCGACTGAATTAAAAGAATTGAAGGCTCAGTTGAAAGAATGGACAGACATACCAAAGATGCTTTTCGGACGAGATACGGTCATTACGAGTTTTTGGTGATGCTGTTTGGGCTCACTATTGCCCCTGTTATTTTCATGGATATGATGAATCGGGTATTTAGACCGTATCTAGATTGGTTTGTAGTTGTGTTCATAGATGACATATTGATCTATTCACGAGACGAAACCGAGCATGCTGAGCATTTGAGGCTGGTGTTACGGATTTTGCGTAATAAGCAATTGTACGCGGAATTCAGTAAATGTGAGTTTTGGTTGAAGGAAGCTAGCTTCCTAGGGCATGTTATTTCATCATCGGATATTTGGGTTGACCCGAGTAAAATATCGGCTATACTGGATTGGAAACCTCCACGGAATGTTTCTGAGATATAAAGCTTTATGGGACTCACTGGATATTATAAGTGCTTCGTGAAAGGATTTTCTATGATAGCAGCTCCGATGACAAAGTTATTATAGAAAGACGTAAAATTTGAGTGGTCAGTAAGGTGTTGGAAAAGTTTTGATCAGCTAAAAACCTTGCTAACGGAAGTTCCAATGCTTGTTCAGCCAAAGTCGGGTAAAGAGTTCGTTATCTTTAGCGATGCATCTTTAAATGGGCTGGGCTGTGATTTGATGCAGAAGGGTAAAGTTGTAGCCTACGCCTCGAGACAGTTGAAGCCGTACGAAAAAGAACTATCTGACTCACGATCTCGAGTTGGCTGCTATAGTTTTTGCTTTGAAAATATGGCGTCACTATCTATTTGGTGAAAGATGTCATGTCTATTCGGATCACAAGGGTCTAAAATATTTAATGACTCAGAAGGATCTGAATTTGAGACAACGACGATAATTGGAGCTATTAAAGGATTACGAGCTTGTGATTGATTATCACTCGGGGAAAGCTAATGTGGTGGCTGATGCACTCAGTCGAAAGTCACTATTTACTTTACGTGCGATGAATGCGGATATAGCTATGACTGATGGTGGTGTGATTATTGCAGAATTGAAAGCGAGACCTCTGTTCGTAAAACAAATTCGCGAAGCTCAAGAGGTTGATAATGACTTAATAGCAAAAATGAGTCAATGTGGCTTGAGTGCTAATTCGAATTTTCAGTTAGATGCTGAAGGGTGTCTACGGTGTAAGAATCAGATATGTGTGCCTAAGAACCCTGAGTTGATTTTGAATGACTTGTGATGAAACTCATAATAGTAGATTGTCAATGCAGTTGGGTAGAACGAAGATGTATAATGACCTAAGACAACAATATTGGTGGCATGGTATGAAACGAGACATTTCAGACTATGTGTCGAAGTGTTTAATATGTCAACAAGTGAAAGCCGAGCATCAAGTGCCATCAGGACTACTCCAACCGATTATGGTACCTGAGTGGAAGTGGGATCGGGTCACGATAGATTTCGTATCGGGTTTATCGTTGACGTCGAGCACGAAAGATTCAATCTTGATTATTGTTGATAGATTGAACGTATCGACCCGGTTGCATACAGACTTATGTTGCCATCTGAGTTAGAAAAGATCCACAATGTTTTCCATGTTTCGATGCTTCGACGATTTAGACACGATCCTTCTCATGTGATTTCTCCGTCAGAAATTGAGATTCAATCTAAATTGACCTACGAGGAAGAATCGAATCGTATTTTGGCTCACGAAGTAAAAGAGTTGCGTAACAAGAAAATCTCGTTAGTAAAAGTACTGTGGCATAAGCATGGAGTTGAGGAAGCAACTTGGGAGCTTGAGGATTCAATGAGAGAATGTTATCCTAACCTATACATCGGGTAAGATTTTCGAGGACGAAAATCCTTAAGGCGGGAGAGTTGTAACAGCCTAATTTTGACCCTAATCAGAACGGTGGTTTCGGGACCACAAATTCGAGTTGGAAAAATATTTTAATATTATTTTATATGCTCATTATATGTGAATTGGTGTGTGTGAAAAAGTTCGTATTAAAATTTGATCGTTTTAGTGCTTAATTGTGAAAAAAGGGCTTAATCGCATAAACAGAAAATTTGGTTGTTAAATGTGTAAATCTTGAATTGATGATGTCTTTATAAATTGGAGGTTTAGAGTTGCAAATTGACCATAAAATGGAGATAGTGGATGGTCATGATTATGCATGTAATAGTGATTGATTTTGGTTGTTTTATTTTATATTATAATGAAATAATTTAATATATGTTATAATATAGTAATAGATAAAAGATGAAAAAAAATGTGTTAGCTATCTTATTAATTAAGTGGTTAAATTGGTGTGTTTATTTATGAGGGAGGACTTAAGTTATAAATTGTCCAATTGCTAAGCATAGTGGACGGCATCATCGCTTTGATTTTTATATTATTTTGTTTTTATAAGCATAAAGTATGTGTTAAGTTATATGTTATATTATAAGATAATAATATAATGGCATGCAAAAGAAAAAAATAAGAAGAAGAAGAAAGCCATTATCTCCATTCTTGGCCGAAAGTAAGAAAAAAAGAAGAAGCTTGAGATCTTTCTCATATTCGGTCATTAGCAACCAAATTAAGTAAGTTTTAGTTTTGGATTTTTGATGATTTTTGAATTTTGAAGATTGTTGTTCATTCTACTTTCAAGCCCATGTATAAATTTTGTGTATTAATCATGTATGTGAGATATGCCATTGATGTTAAGTTAAGTTTTTATGAGGATTTTAGTATAAAATGAGATATTTGAGTTAGATGAACACTTTTTAATCTTGAGTTTTTGGTGAATATAGATGATTAAGGATTTATTTGTGAAAATATTTTCTAGGAGGGTTAAATTGAGAAATTTATGAAATAAATGGACTTGTGTAGTCCTTATGAGGATTCGGCCCTAAAGGATGGAAGTCAAATTTTGTGTAATTCGTGAGTTATGTATAAGGGACTAAATTGTAAAATTTTATAAATGTCAAGGGTAAAATGGTAATTTGTATAATTAAGTATTTTTGGGTTAAATTAAATGAAAACGTATTTAAATGAGTGCCATTTGAAATAATTAGATCAAGAACAAAAGGAGACGGGATTTGGATCGGGGAAAAATAAAGTTAAACAAATAGCCGGGAAGCTTAATCCGTCAATTTTCGATGTAAGTTTTAAGCAATTGGATTAAATTGAATTTTATTCTATATTATGCGCATATGTTAAATGATTTTAGGTATGTTAATTATTATAGTGCCGAATGTGTGTTAATGAATTTAGCATGAGTTGGCCGAATGTAAGACTTGGTATTTGTATAAGTGAATTTTGATTAGTTGAGTTGTTTGGATATGTAAGTATGAAATATGAGATGGATATATGTGAGGATGATATGAGAGATGATTATTTTAAAATGGTGGATATATGTTTTTATGTATAATAAGGGTGTCGAATAAGAAAACACGAGGCTCAAGAATTTAGAGCCGAAGATGATAATGATGCTGAACGAGCTGAATTCTAGCTCGAAAATACTATTCGTGTTTTCAATGAGCTGTCTTGCACACCCAATGAGTGCCTAAAGTGTGCCATATCCTTATTGCGGGATTCTGCCTACTATTGGTGGAATACTCTTATATCAGTTGTTTCGAAGGAGAGAGTTACCTAGAACTTCTTTCAGACAGAATTCCATAAGAAATACATAAGTCAGAGCTTCATAGACTCTAAACGTAAAAAATTTCTCGAGCTCAAGCAGGGTCGTATGACCGTATCTGAATATGAGTGCAAGTTTGTGAGACTTAGTCGCTATGCTCATGAATGTGTTTCATCTGAGGCTGCCATGTGTTGAAGATTTGAAGATGGTCTAAATGAAGATATAAAGCTTCTGGTTGGCATACTTGCAATAAACGAGTTCGTGGTACTGGTTGAACTAGCTTGTAAAGCCGAGGAGCTCGGGAAAGAAAAGCAAAAGGCCAAGGCAGAAGCTAGAGACATCCGAAAGAGATCTGCGGGTAAAATTTCTCAAATATCAACAAAGAAGTTCAAGAATGAAGGTAGCCGGTCCAAACCTAACACAAGGATCTCTACACGAGAGCGACCACCCGTGAGTTCTCGGGCTACATCAGTTACTAGTGTTAGCAATGCTCGACCGAGCAAATCAGAGTGTCAGCAGTGTGGCAGATGGTATTTCACCTAGTGCTGGGGTAAACCTATTAATCGTACTTGTTATAAGTGTGGTTCGCAAGATCATTTCATTCGGGATTGCCCGGAGACCGCTGAAAAAGGGATTACTCAGAGTTCGAGACTGAGCAGCACTGCAGCTAGAGGTAGACCTTCTTGTAAAGTGGGAGGTAGGAGTGGTGCTCAGAGGGGGATTTCGGATGCGGCTATTCGATCAGAGGCCTGTGCATCGGCTAGAGCTTATGCCATTATAGCTAGAGAGGAGGCTTCATCTCCAGACGTCATTACCGGTATATTCACTCTCTTGATACTAGTGTAACTACTCTGATTGATCCCAATTCAACTCATTCGTATGTGTGTGAAACATTAGTATTCAGTAAGACTCTACCTGTTGAGTCTACTGGGTTTGTGATTCGGGTTTCAAATCCCCTAGGTCGGTGTGTGCTAGTTGATAAAGTGTGCAAGAATTGCCCTTTGATGGTTCGAGACTTATGTTTTTCGGCCGATTTGATATTATTACCTTTCGACGAGTTTGATATTATCCTCGTTATGGATTGGTTAATAGTTCACAACGCAGTAGTGAATTACCAACAGAAAACTATTGATTTGAGATGCCAGAATAATGAGATAATTCGATTTGAGTCTGCGAATTTGAATGGGCTACCGGCTGTGATATCTTTGATGTTGGCTCGACAGTATTTGAAAAAGGGTTGCGAAGCTTATCTTGCTTATGTGATTGTTAGCAAGGTAACTGAAAAAGAAGATTGAATCTGTACCGGTTGTTAGTGAGTATGAAACACCCCAAACCCGGCCCATGAGCCTTGACCAGATTTGGTATGTTCCTTAGGAAAAACCGGTTCAAATTCATTTGCACTTTGAGAATACTTGAAGTGATTTTGGGAGGAAGTTCGAACTGGGTAGGGCTTGAGTTGAAAACAGGTTCATTTTATATTGAAATCCGTTTATTTACGGTGACAAAACACTTAGGGTTTAGTTTAGAAGAAATTTACTTAAACTTTAATAGATAAAGATTCATAAACATAATAAATGAAAATAAATGTAAAATGGTTAAACTATGGCCTTATTACATCAAATAATTTCCAAACTTTAAATTCAAAGTACTTAAAATATAAAAGCCCAAAATTAAATAAACTTCAAGTCGAGCATGGCCACCATAAGCTCCTGTTGACCTTGGTCCATCAACATTCGTCACCTGAAACATGTTCCCACAACGGGGTGAGTCAACAAACTCAATGTGTACACAACACTAAGTCCAAATAGAATCAGGCATAACAAATAATACACATTCATATCATAGTATAAAATTAATGATGCATTCCCAACCCAAGCCTAATTAGCCATCCGCTACACTTCCCCGCACTCAACCGCACACACCGTGGGGACTACTAAGTCAACCCTCCATCCGCTACACACCATCGGCGATCGCTGCGATCGACGTGCTCATCGCCCTTATAATTTCGTGGTCTTAGGTCACCACATTCAGATCTCGTGGTCTTAGGTCACCACATTCAGTTGTCGTGGTCTTAGGTCACCATATTCAGATATCGTGGTCTTAGGTCACCACATTCACTTCTGCTTTTCAATAACCCATATGCCCCATATCATACATATTATGCATTAACATGCCAAATTTCACATTCTTATCATTGTTCTCATGTTACATCTAACATGTATTCATAATCCTAGTAGGAGTAGGAAACGTACCTGAGTACTTCGTACCATTGCATGGTACTTTAGCCATACTTTTCACATTCTTAATATCACATACATATATTTATTAAACATTGCCATAAAACTTATTAAGAAATAGTGTGGGGTACACACCTGATTCGCTTAACAACTTTACTGAAAATCCCAAAATCTGATCTACTGCCTTAGATCTCAAGTTCCTACATTTGATTAATCACTTACTATTTAGTAAAAGCCTATTTGGCCATAAGACTAAATCCCAAAGGATTATTGCAACCAAAACTTACCATGTTGCCGATTAAAATCAAATCCCGAGAACTTGTATTCTTCCCCTTTGAAATCGGCTAAACACTAGATCCCTTGAATCGGTTAGTTTTCGGCTTAAACACATAAAAATAGATCTACTACTAAAATAGGCCTTGGTTGATTATTCATAGTCACTTACCTGAAGGATCTTGAATCCCGAAATTATCCCTTGGTTATAGCTTCTGTCGAAATTCTTAAAACCACATGTTAGATCAACTTCTAATTTTTAATCAAAATCAATGGCCCTTGGCCGAATGTTAGATATGACTTACCTTGATGGTCAAATCCCGAGGATCTCTTCCTTTATAGTCGACTATGGCAAAAGAAATCCCGAAAGAAACCTTCCAAATTTCGGCAAATAAGAATATTGATGGGATTGTTCCTAGATTTCGACAAACCTAAAAGAAAAGAATAGAAATCAAACTTTTTCTTACCCTTGAAGAAATCGATAGCACCTATGCTTGAAGTCCTACCAAGATTCGGCTATTGATGGATTGGAAAGAAAAGAAATCGGCTAATGGTGTATCTTGAATTTTCGGCTTTGGCTAACAAAAAGAAGAAGAACAAGGCTCTAGTAAATAAATTCAGAGAGAGGAGAATTTGCTTAAGAAATTCTAAGCAAAGAAAGAGTGAATGAATGAATGGCCTCTTTTCCCCTAGTAGCCAAAATTACTACTCAGAATCCCTTACTTGGCCACCACTCTTCTATTTTGATAGCTTTATCCCTTTATTTAAATTAAAAGAATAATCCCTTATTATCTCCTTGAAAATAATTTAAGATAAATCATCATTTATCCCTCTATTAGCCGAAATTTCAAAAGAATTTAAACTCCTCCCTTTAGTTCCTTAGTGCCGTCCACTTCTCTGCTCTTTTTAGCAAAAATAAAACTTTTATTTTGCTCCCCCTGCAGCTCGAACCTTGGCCCAATACCCTTGTATGTGGCGCCATTTCCAGAGGCCCTAAGTGGTATCTCCAAGCCACTTTTCCAAGCCCGTTTGTGTGTCATATTTCACATACATTTTCTCTTAAGGCCACATTGCCTTAGTTTCCTCTTTTAAACTTTAAAACTTGACATTTTCTAAGACATTTCCTTACATTTCTAAGTTTTCAAAAACATTCGTTTCCCTCCTTTAACCTAACATTTCCTTTCATTTCCAAGTTTCCAGAAATGTTTACTTTCCTCTTTTGAATCATTTCTAAATCATTTCCTTTCATTTTCAAGTTTCCAAAAACGTTTGTTTCCCTCCTTTAACCTAACATTTCCTTACATTTCCAAGTTTCCAGAAATGTTTACTTTCCTCTTTTGAATCATTTCTAAATCATTTCCTATATTTCCTAGTTTCCAAAATGTTCAAAATACATTCATAACACATAAGACATGTCATTTCGTTCAATTAAACCGAAATTGCATAGGCCCTTTTTAGGATGTTACAGTTCTACCCCCTTAAAATAATTTCGTCCTCGAAATTTCCTAGCTAAAATAATTGAGGGTATTGTTGTCGCATTGCCTCTTCTGGTTCCCACGAAGCTTCTTTCGATCCATGATTGCGCCATAACACTTTAATTAGAGGCACTGACTTCCTTCGTAGCACTTTCACATCACGTTCCAATATCTGAATCGGCTCTTCCTCGTAGGATAAGTCTGGCCTTAGCTCCACTTCTTCAACTGGTACCACATGAGATGGATCCGATCGGTAGCGAGCATGGATACATGGAATACGTCGTGATCTGCTGCAACTCTAGTGGCAACTCTAACTGGTATGCCACTGGTCCAACTCGTTTCAGTACTCGATAGGGCCCTATAAACCTTGGGCTTGACTTCCCTTTGTGACCAAACCTCATCACCTTCTTCCAAGGCGAGACTTTCAGAAACACTTGGTCTCCCACTTCAAACTCTATTTCCTTCCGCTTAAGGTCGGCGTACGACTTCTGCCTATAAGAGGCTTCCTTTAACCGTGCTCGGATTATTTCAACCTTCTCTTTAGTTTCTGCCACTAACTCGGGACCCAAAACTTGACGTTCTCCTAACTCAGTCCAACAAGTAGGAGTTCGGCACTTCCGACCATACAATGCTTCATATGGTGCCATTCGGATGCTAGCCTGATAGCTGTTGTTGTAGGCGAACTCTTCTAAAGGCAAATAGTCTTCCCAACTTCCTCGGAAATCCATCACACAGCCTCTCAACATATCCTCCAACACTTGTATAACCCGTTCAAACTGCCCGTCTGATTGTGGATGAAAAAGCCGTAGTGAAGTCTAACTTAGTGCCTAAAGCTTGATGAAGTGCCCTCCAAAATCGAGACGTAAACCTTGGGTCTCTATCGGAGATGATTGATACCGGTGCTCCATGTAACCTCATGATTTCCGCCACATATAACTTGGCCAGCTTCTGAAAAGAATAATCAACTCTTACCGGGATGAAGCGCGCGGACTTGGTCAAACGGTCCACTATTACCCATACCGAGTCCTTTTTAGTAGGCGTAAGGGGAAGCCCACTAACGAAGTCCATGGTAATTCTCTCCCACTTCCACTGCGGAATCTCGATTGGCAGAAGCAATCCCGATGGAACCTGGTGTTCAGCCTTAACTTGCTGACACGTCAGACATTTTCCCACGAATTTAGTAACTTCCCGTTTAAGATCAGGCCACCAAATTGAAACACCCCAAACCCGGCCCACGAGCCTTGACCAGATTTGGTATGTTCCTTAGGAAAAACCGGTTCAAATTCATTTGCACTTTGAGAAAACTTGAAGTGATTTTGGGAGGAAGTTCGAACTGGGTTGGGCTTGAGTTGAAAACAGGTTCATTTTATATTGAAATCCCTTTATTTACGGTGACAAAACACTTAGGGTTTAGTTTAGAAGAAATTTACTTAAACTTTAATAGATAAAGATTCATAAACACAATAAATGAAAATAAATGTAAAATGGTTCAACCATGGCCTTATTACATCAAATAATTTCCAAACTTTAAATTCAAAGTACTTAAAATATAAAAGCCCAAAATTAAATAAACTTCAAGCTGAGCATGGCCACCATAATTGTTCCCTTAGATCTCTGTACAGCTTAATGCCTCCCGGATGCATAGTGTAAGGGCTACTATGCGCTTCCTGAAGAATTCTCTGTCTTAACTCCTCGTCCCTCGGCATACAGACCTTTCCTTTGTAGCACAATACTCCTTCATCATTAACGCCATAATCCTCTAACTCTCCGTTCTGTACTTGCTGTAACTTAGCACTTAGGTCCTTATCGGCCAACTGTCCCCCTTTCACCTCATTCAGCCATGTGGGCTTGACTTGTAACTCTGCCAACAGGCTTTCATCATCATACAAACTCAAGCGCGCGAACATAGCCCTTAGATCCGACACAACCTTCCGGCTTAGGGCATCAGCTACCACATTCGCCTTGCCCGGGTGGTACTCTATCGAGCAATCATAATCCTTTAATAACTCCACCCACCTTCGCTGCCTCAAGTTCAACTCCTTCTGAGTCAACAGATACTTAAGGCTCTTGTGGTCTGTGTAGATTATCGACCTTTCTCCATAAAGGTAATGCCTCCAAACCTTAAGAGCGAAAACCACTGCTGCCAATTCCAAGTCATGGGTTGGGTAGTTAACCTCATGCGGCCTTAACTGCCGAGACGTATAAACGACTACTTTTCCATCTTGCATTAGGACACATCCTAATCCCGTATGCGAAGCGTCACAGTACACCACAAAATCCTTCTCTGCTTCTGACTTAATTAACACTGGGCTTCCGTCAACACCTTCTTAAGCTTTTCAAAGCTCTCCTGTTGCTTATCAGTCCATTCGAAGGGTACTTCCTTCCTTAGCAACTTTTTCAAAGGTGCGGCTATTGACGAGAACCCTTCCACGAACCTTCTGTAATAGCCTGCCAAACCTAAGAAACTTCGGATTTCAGCAACAGACCTAGGTGGTTTCTAATCCAACACTGCTTTGATCTTCCTAGGGTCCACTCTTATTCCCTCTGCGGATACCACATGCCCTAAGAATGCCACCTCCTCGAGCCAAAATTCACACTTGCTGAATTTTGCATAGAGCTTCTTCTCCCTTAATACTTGGAGCACAACTCGGAGGTGCTCATCATGCTCCTCCTCTGACTTGGAGTACACAAGGATATCATTGATAAATACGACGACGAATCTAACCAAGTAGGGTTGAAAAACCCGATTCATCATATCCATGAACGCGGCTGGCGCGTTCATCAATCCAAATGGCATTACTACAAACTTGTAATGGCCATATCTTGTCCTAAAAGCGGTCTTATGGATGTTTGCCTCCTTCACTTTCAATTGATGATATCCCGACCGTAGATCTATTTTCGAAAAGACAGCTGCCCCTTTCAGCTGATCGAACAAGTCATCTATCCTTGGTAAAGGATACTTGTTCTTGATGGTCAGTTTATTCAACTGACGATAGTCTATGCACATTCGCATAGTTCAATCCTTCTTCTTTACAAATAGGACCGGTGCTCCCCATGGAGACACACTGGGTTGGATGAACCCATGATCCAGCAATTCTTGGATTTGAGCCTTGAGCTCAACCAACTTCTTTGGCGCCATTCGGTATGGAGCGATTGACACAGGAGCTGTTCCCGGTAGCAAGTCTACTCCAAATTTCACCTCCCTATCTAGGGGTATTCCTGGTAATTCCTCCGGAAATACATCTTCAAAGTCCCTTACAGTTCTAACTCCACTGACACCTTCTTCCTTTCTACCCAACGTACTTACGAAGGCTAAGAACGCCTTGCACCCTTTCCTAACCATTTTCTCAGCCTTTAACGCCGAAACTACGTTAGACAGGTAGTTTCTTCTTTCTTCAATCATTACTACTACTTCATCCTCCGGGGTCCTTAGTTCCATTCGTTTAGCCGCACAATCCAACACGGCCCAGTGCTCTACTAGCCAGTCCATTCCAAGTATGAGTTCAAACTCCCCAAAGGGTAGTTCCATTAAGTCAGCCCAAAAGTTCACTCTCTGAATCTCTAAAGGTACACTCCGAAAGATCTTATCCACCACTACAGTTTGGCCTAATGGGCTTACTACAGTCATCTGCCTATCAGAAAGTTTCGAGTTTAGGCCTAGTGTTTCCACTACACTACATGCAACATATGAATGGGTCGAGCCCACATCAATTAAGGCATAATAAGGCTTGCCATAAATAAAGAACGTACCGGTTATAACATCCGGCGCGTCTCCATCCTCCATACGGTAAACCGCATAGACCAAACCCGGTTGCCTTACCTCAGTATTAGCAGCACCTCTGCCCTGTGTTCCACGTCCTCTGCCAGCGCCATTACCTCTGTTATTCGGACCACGACCTCGTTGAGGCTGCTGCCCTCCTCTACCAGCCTGATTAACACTCTGAGCTACTGGTCGATTCCCGTCTGGTTTCGTAAGACAATCATTGTTTACATGGTCCTTGGACCCACACCTAAAATATCCTCCCGTCTTCTTTCCACACAGATCACAAGGACGATACTGCCCTCCTGAATCAACTTGTTGACCTCGCGGCCCGTCAACTCTAGGCCTCTTTTGAACCTTCCCAGATGATCCAAAACCTCTTTTTGGCCTATTCCGATCTATAGTCTGCTTTGTAGAATCCTTAATTCCCTCGGCTACCTTGGCCTTTTCTACTAAAGCAGAAAACTCCCGCTCCTGATACGGTGCTATTAACAATCTTAGATCATCCCTTAGTCCATCCTCAAAACGGACACAGCGCTCATGCTCAGTTACCACTACTTCTCGAGCATACCGGCTCAACATCAGAAATTCGGCTTCATACTCGGCTACGGACTTGTTCCCTTGAACCAGCCTCAGAAAAGCCTTCCTTTGCTCATCCGTGTACCGTGTGCCAAGATATTTCTTCTGATATGCTGCCTTAACATAGTCCCATGTCAGATCCTCAGCTGTGGCACCATCTCGAACAGTTAACCACCATTGGTATGCTTCATCGCGTAGCAGTGCCACCATTCCTTTTAACTTCTCCTCAGGGGTCAGATCAAGCTCATCCATAATGCGCTCAGTTGCCTCTAACCAAGATCATGCTTTGGGTGCCACACCGAGATACTCCACAAAACACTACTGACTCCATTAGCTCTGGAGCCGCTCAGCATGCACTTTCTTCGAGTTCCCGAATTTCCTCTCCCGCACGACCATCAACTCAAGAACTCGCAAAGACACTGCGCGATACGGCATCATCCCCGCCCGATCTTGCCGCTCAAAGACTAATACCCGGCTTGGTGGTGGTGGCGGTGGTATCTCATTGTCAGATCCTTGACCCGATCTAACGGATTCTGACACGGTCATCCTTCCTCTACCACGTCCACGACGACCACGTCCTCTAGAGCTCATTTCTAACGTCGTGATCTGATTAAGAAGTTTTATGAATTAGTCCTTATTTTACTTGATTACCCGCGAAGAAGTTTTATGGAAAGAATTTTTAAGAGTGGTTCTTTCGTATTCATACATGCACACAGTCTTTTCATTCAGACATCCATCAATCAATTATGAACTTTCGTTCATTCAGAGAAATGTTGTAGTTTTCATTGTTGTTGCTTTTCCACTACCTAGGGGTATTTTTGTAATTTGTCCTACAGGGGTATTTTCGTAATTTGTTAAAATAAGGTTCCTTGGCAATTTTTTCAATAAGGGTATTTTGGTAATTTTAAATTCCCGGGGGTGTTTTGGAAAATTTTGAAATCCGGGGGTATTTCGGTAATTTTGAATCTGGGGGTATTTTGGTAATAAACCAGGGTAAATTTGTAAAGTTTAATAATTCAGGGTATTTCCAAATTTGCAAAACTTTGAGGGTTCTTTTTGAGAATTTTACTTTCCAAAATGATGAGGTTGCAAAAATTTTGGAAATCAGGGTCATTTTGGTAATTTTGTAAGTTAGGGGCAATTTTGTAATTTTCCAAAATCAAGGGATTTTGATATTTTGCAAATTAGAGTTTTTGGATTTGTTATAAGGTAATGAAATTTTGATTAAAACTGTGGGTGGTTTGGACATTTTTATAAACCAAGGGCATTTTTGTAACTTTACCACTAAGGGTATTTTTTGTAATTTTGTAAATCGAAAATTTTTTGGAAGATTTTGTAAATATAGTTCTTACAAATAAAAAAAATAATTTTAAGAGTTTTAAAACTGGGGTTTTTATAAAAACACGGCTAGTTCCCTTTCGGGTTTTAGTTATTGTGTTTAGCCTATGACCGAGTCTTCTTGGTCAAGGTGAACCAAGGCTACGCACCAGGTAGAATTCGAATGGAGAGGAGGTGAGTCACGCAGACTGCTTAAGTACCAAGCTCCCACCGAAACCATTCCTAGACATGCGCACAGAGGTTGCCACACCCACTGAGTCCTCTTGGTTAGGGTGAACTGAAGCTACACACCAGTAGGATTCCAGCGAAGAGGAGGTGAGTCACTAGGACTGCTTAAATACCAGGCTTTTTCGGATCCAATCCTAGACATGCGCACAGGGGTTACCACACCCTAACTCGGCGACTTAGCCATAGGGTTATTTAGTTAGGCATTTAAGTCTTATGTAATAGTTGGGGTAGACTAGTCCTAGGGTTCAAGTACCTAACACGCTAATCTACGTTCCATTTCATTTCTACCCTTCTACAAATCATAATATAAATCACATAATAGATAGGGATACTTACCTGGTGGACTGCGGGTCGGAGACTTGCCATGCCAGAAAACCTGCTAGTTTTCAAAAATACTTCCTTAAAACTTATTTGGGCTCGATTTGAAAACATTTTGGTCCTTAAACTTCAGGCCGAGAGTTTGAAATGGGCTCTGATACCAAATTGAAACACCCCAAACCCGGCCCATGAGCCTTGACCAGATTTGGTATGTTCCTTAGGAAAAACTGGTTCAAATTCATTTGCACTTTGAGAAAACTTGAAGTGATTTTGGGAGGAAGTTCGAACTGGGTTGGGCTTGAGTTGAAAACAGTTCATTTTATATTGAAATCCCTTTATTTACGATGACAAAACACTTAGGGTTTAGTTTAGAAGAAATTTACTTAAACTTTAATAGATAAAGATTTATAAACATAATAAATGAAAATAAATGTAAAATGGTTCAACTATGGCCTTATTACATCAAATAATTTCCAAATTTTAAATTCAAAGTACTTAAAATATAAAAGCCCAAAATTAAATAAACTTCAAGTGAGCATGGCCACCATAAGCTCTGCCGACTTGGCCCAAAGATTGTTCGTCACCTGAAACATGTTCCCACAATGGGGTGAGTCAACAGACTCAATGTGTACACAACACTAAGTCCAAATAGAATCAGGCATAACAAACAATACACATTCATATCATAGTATACAATTAATGATGCATTCCCAACCCAAGCCTAATTAGTCATCCGCTACACTTCCCCGTACCAACCTGCACAACGTGGGGACTACTAAGTCAACCCTCCATCCGCTACACACCATCGAAGGCAGTCGCTGCAGTCGACGTGCTCATTGCCCTTATTATTTCGTGGTCTTAGGTCACCACATTCAGATCTCATGGTCTTAGGTCACCACATTCAGTTGTCGTGGTATTAGGTCACCACATTCAGATATCGTGGTCTCAGGTCACCACATTCACTTCCCCTTTTCAATAACCCATATGCCCCATATCATACATATTATGCATTAACATGCCAAATTTCACATTCTTATCATTGTTCTCATGTTACATCTAACATGTATTCATAATCCTAGTGGGAGTAGGAAACGTACCTGAGTACTTCGTACCATTGCATGGTACTTTAGCCATACTTTTCACATTCTTAATATCACATACATGTATTTATTAAACATTGCCATAAAACTTATTAAGAAATAGTGTGGGGTACACACCTGATTTGCTTAACAACTTTGCTGAAAATCCCGAAATCTGATCTACTGCCTTAGATCTCAAGTTCCTACATTTAATCAGTTACTATTTAGTAAAAGCCTATTTGGCCATAAGACTAAATCCCGAAGGATTATTGCAACCAAAACTTACCTTGTTACCGATTAAAATCAAATCCCGAGAACTTGTATTCTTCCCCTTTGAAATTGGCCAAACACTAGATCCCTTAAATCGGTTAGTTTTCGGCTTAAACACATAAAAATAGATCTACTACAAAAATAGGCCTTGGTCGATTATTCATAGTCACTTACCTTAAGGATCTTGAATTCCCGAAATTATCCCTTGGTTATAGCTTCTGTCGAAATTCTTAAAACCACATGTTAGATCAACTTTTAATTTTTAATCAAAATCAATGGCCCTTGGCAAAATGTCAGATATGGTCAAATCCCGAGGATCTCTTCCTTTATAGTCGACTATGGCAAAAGAAATCCCGAAAGAAACCTTTCAAATTTCAGCAAATAAGAATATTGATGGGATTGTTCCTAGATTTCTACAAACCTAAAAGGAAAGAATAGAAATCAAACTTGTTCTTACCCTTGAAGAAATCGACAGCACCTATGCTTGAAGTCCCACCAAGATTCGGCTATTGATGGATTGGAAAGAAAAGAAATCGGCTAATGGTGTATCTTGAATTTTTGGCTTTGGCTAACAAAAAGAAGAAGAACAAGGCTCTAGGAAATTCGGCAGAGAGAGGAGAATTTACTTAAGAAATTCGACAACGAAAGAGTGAATGAATGAATGGCCTCTTTTCCTCTAGTAGCCGAAATTACTACTCAAAATCCCTTACTTGGCCACCACTCTTCTATTTTGATAGCTTTATCCCTTTATTTAAATTAAAAGAATAATCCCTTATTATCTCTTTGAAAATAATTTAAGATAAATCATCATTTATCCCTCCATTAGCCGAAATTTAAAAAGAATTTAAACTCCTCCCTTGAGTTCCTTAGTGCTGTCCACTTCTCTGCTCTTTTTAGCAAAAATAAAACTTTTATTTTGCTCCCCCTGCAGCTCGAACCTTGGCCCAATACCCTTGTATGTGGCGCCATTTCCAGAGGCCCTAAGTGGTATCTCTAGGCCACTTTTCCAAGCCCGTTTGTATGCCATATTTCACATACATTTTCTCTTAAGGCCACCTTGCCTTAGTTTCCTCTTTTAAACTTTAAAACTTGACATTTTCTAAGACATTTCCTTACATTTCTAAGTTTCCAAAAACGTTCGTTTCCCTCCTTTAACCTAACGTTTCCTTACATTTCCAAGTTTCCAGAAATGTTTACTTTCCTCTTTTGAATCATTTCTAAATCATTTCCTTACATTTTCAAGTTTCCAAAAACGTTCGTTTCCCTCCTTTAACCTAACATTTCCTTACATTTCCAAGTTTCCAGAAATGTTTACTTTCCTCTTTTGAATCATTTCTAAATCATTTCCTTACATTTCCTAGTTTCCAAAATGTTCAAAATACATTCATAACACATAAGACATGTCATTTCGTTCAATTAAACTGAAATTGCATAGGCCCTTTTTAGAATGTTACAGAGTATCCGAATGTGTTTCCAGAGGAATTACCGGGATTGCCACCCGTTCGTGAGATAGAGTTTGGTATTGAGTTAGTGCTAAGTACCATTCCGATTTTGATAGCTCCGTATAGAATGGCACCGACTGAATTAAAAGAATTGAAGGCTCAGTTGCAAGAATTGACAAATAGAGGTTTTGCCCGACCGAGTTTCTCTCCCTAGGGTGCGCCCGTTCTGTTTGTGAAAAAGAAGGACGGAACTTTGAGAATGTGCATTGACTATCCACAGCTCAATAAGGTGACCGTAAAGAACAAATATCCGTTGCCACGTATTGACGATTTATTTGATCAACTTAAGGGGGCCTCAGTGTTTTCAAAAATTGATCTGAGGTCAGGATATTATCAGCTACGAGTTAGGGAATCAGACATACCAAAGACTGCTTTTCGGACGAGATACGGTCATTACGAGTTTTTGGTGATGCTGTTTGGGCTCACTATTGCCCCTGTTATTTTCATGGATATGATGAATCGGGTATTTAGACCGTATCTAGATTGGTTTGTAGTTGTGTTCATAGATGACATATTGATCTATTCACGAGACGAAACCGAGCATGCTGAGCATTTGAGGCTGGTTTTACAGATTTTGCGTAATAAGCAATTGTACGCGGAATTTAGTAAATGTGAGTTTTGGTTGAAGGAAGCCAGCTTCCTGGGGCATGTTATTTCATCATCGGATATTCGGGTTGACCCGAGTAAAATATCGGCTATACTGGATTGGAAACCTCCACGGAATGTTTCTGAGATATGAAGCTTTATGGGACTCACTGGATATTATAGGTGCTTCGTGAAAGGATTTTCTATGATAGCAGCTCCGATGACAAAGTTATTATAGAAAGACGTAAAATTTGAGTGGTCAGTAAGGTGTTGGAAAAGTTTTGATCAGCTAAAAACCTTGCTAACGGAAGTTCCAATGCTTGTTCAGCCAAAATCGGGTAAAGAGTTCGTTATCTTTAGCGATGCATCTTTAAATGGGCTGGGCTGTGATTTGATGCAGAAGGGTAAAGTTGTAGCCTACGCCTCGAGACAGTTGAAGCCGCACGAAAAAGAACTATCTGACTCACGATCTCGAGTTAGCTGCTATAGTTTTTGCTTTGAAAATATGGCGTCACTATCTATTTGGTGAAAGATGTCATGTCTATTCGGATCACAAGGGTCTAAAATATTTAATGACTCAGAAGGATCTGAATTTGAGACAATGACTATGATTGGAGCTATTAAAAGATTACGAGCTTGTGATTGATTATCACTCGGGGAAAGCTAATATGGTGGCTGATATACTCAGCCGAAAGTCACTATTTGCTTTACGTGCGATGAATGCAGATATAGCTATGACTGATGGCGGTGTGATTATTGCAGAATTGAAAGCGAGACCACTGTTCGTAAAACAGATTCGCGAAGCTTAAGAGGTTGATAATGACTTAATAGCAAAAATGAGTCAATATGGCTTGAGTGCTGATTCAGATTTTCAGTTAGATGCTGAAGGGTGTCTTCGGTTTAAGAATCAGATATGTGTGCCTAAGAACCCTGAGTTGATTTGAATGACTTGTGATGAAACTCATAATAGTAGATTGTCAATTCACTCGGGTAGAACGAAGATGTATAACGACCTAAGACAACATTATTGGTGGCATGGTATGAAACGAGACATTTCAGACTATGTGTCGAAGTGTTTAATATGTCAACAAGTGAAAGCCGAGCATCAGGTACCATAGGACTACTCCAACCGATTATGGTACCTGAGTGGAAGTGGGATCAGGTCATGATAGATTTTGTATCGGGTTTGTCATTGACGTCGAGTAAGAAAGATTCAATCTGGATTATTGTTGATAGATTGAATGTATCGACCCGGTTGCGTACAGACTTATGTTGCCATCTGAGTTAGAAAAGATCCACAATGTTTTCCATGTTTCAATGCTTCAACGATTTAGATCCGATCCTTCTCATGTGATTTGTCCGTCAGAAATTGAGATTCAATCTAATTTGACCTACCAGGAAGAACCGAATCGTATTTTGGCTCACGAAGTAAAAGAGTTGCGTAACAAGAAAATCTCATTAGTAAAGGTACTATGGCATAAGCATGGAGTTGAGGAAGCAACTTGGGAGCTTGAGGATTCAATGAGAGAACGTTATCCTAACCTATTCATCGGGTAAGATTTTCGAGGACGAAAATCCTTAAGGCGGGAGAGTTGTAACAGCCCAATTTTGACCCTAATCGGAACGGTGGTTTCAGGACCACAAATTCGAGTTGGAAAAATATTTTAATATTATTTTATATGCTCATTATATGTGAATTGGTGTGTGTGAAAAGTTCGTATTAAAATTTGATTGTTTTAATGCTTAATTGTGAAAAAAGGGCTTAATCGCATAAACAGAACATTTGGTGGTTAAATGTGTAAGTACTGAATTGATGATTTCTTTATAAATTGGAGGTTTAGAGTTGTAAATTGACCATAAAATGGAGATAGTGGATGGTCATGATTATGCATGTAATAGTGATTGATTTTGGCTGTTTTATTTTATATTATAATGAAATAATTTAATATATGTTATAATATTATAATAGATAAAAGATGAAAAAAAATGTGTTAGCTATCTTATTAATTAAGTGGTTAAATTGGTGTGTTTATTTATGAGGGAGGACTTAAGTTATAAATTGTCCAATTGCTGAGCATAGTGGACGGCATCATGGCTTTGATTTTTATATTATTTTGTTTTTATAAGCATAAAGTATGTGTTAAGTTATATGTTATATTATAAGATAATAATATAATGACATGCAAAAGAAAAAAAATAAGAAGAAGAAGAAAGCCATTATCTCCATTCTTGGCCGAAAGTAAGAAAAAAAGAAGAAGCTTGAGATCTTTCTCATATTCGGTCATTAGCAACCAAATTAAGTAAGTTTTAGTTTTGGATTTTTGATGATTTTTGAATTTTGAAGATTGTTGTTCATTCTACTTTCAAGCCCATGTATAAATTTTGTGTATTAATCATGTATGTGAGATATGCCATTGATGTTAAGTTAAGTTTTTATGAGGAATTTAGTATAAAATGAGATATTTGAGTTAGATGAACACTTTTTAATCTTGAGTTTTTGGTGAATATAGATGATTAAGGATTTATTTGTGAAAATATTTTCTAGGAGGGTTAAATTGAGAAATTTATGGAATAAATGGACTTGTGTAGTCCTTATGAGGATTCGGCCCTAAAGGATGGAAGTCAAATTTTGTGTAATTCGTGAGTTATGTATAAGGGACTAAATTATAAAATTTTGTAAATGTCAGGGGTAAAATGGTAATTTGTATAATTAAGTATTTTTGGATTAAATTAAATGAAAATGTATTTAAATGAGTGCAATTTGAAATAATTAGATCAAGAACAAAAGGAGACGGGATTTGGATCGGGGAAAAACAAAGTTAAACGAATAGCGGGGAAGCTTAATCCGTCAATTTCCGATGTAAGTTTTAAGCATTTGGATTAAATTGAATTTTATTCTATATTATGCGCATATGTTAAATGATTTTAGGTATGTTAATTATTATAGTGCCGAATGTGTGTTAATGAATTTAGCATGAGTTGGCCGAATGTAAGACTTGGTATTTGTATAAGTGAATTTTGATTAGTTGAGTTGTTTGAACATGTATGTATGAAATATGAGATGGATATATGTAAGGATGATATGAGAGATGATTATTTTAAAATGGTGGATATATGTTTTTATGTATAATAAGGGTGCCGAATGTAATAGCGACTATCAAAATAAAATGAGTTATTTGTAAACCTTTAATTATACGGGTATATGTGAATAAATATTAGAACATATGTATATTTTGTAATGAAGAGAAACTGGATTGATGGCATTATGTGTGTGAGCTTATATACCGAGCACTGTGTGTGCGAGATCAGTTGTCTGGGCACTATGTGTGCGATCTTATATTCCGAGCATTGTGTGTGCGAGATCGATTGTCTGGGCACTATGTGTGCGAGCTTATATACCGAGCACTATGTGTGTGAGATCGGTTGTCTGGGCACTATGTGTGGGAGCTTATATATCTAGCACTGTGTGTGCAAGATCGGTTGTCCGGGCACTATGTGTGCGAGCTTATATACCAGGCACTATGTGTGCGAGACTGGTTGTCTGGGCACTATGTGTGCATGCTTATATATCGAGCACTGTGTGTGCGAAATCGGTCGTATGGCACTATGTGTGCATGAAATAAGTAACGGCACTAAGTGTGCGGAATGTCAAAGTAACGGTACTATGTGTGCGATACGTTACCGAATCTTGATAACAAGCATACAGGTTTGATGTTTCTCTTTAAAGATTCCTATTATTAATGTTGATAAGGATAATAAAATGTTCAAATATAAAGTTACATGATATGTACAGGTAGTTACGGTTGGAAAGGAAAGTAACCTAAAGGTATGTATTATATATAACGACTTATGATTGATGGTAGCTTGCAAGGTAAAATCAAATTTGATGAGTAAAGTATGCAAATGCTGGCTATTTTATTTTGTGAAGGTGGTGTATGAATATATATACATAAATATATATATTACATGCAAATAATGTTGTTATGAAATTTATTTTTGTATGTTTGCTTTTTCGGCAAGGAATTTATAAGTGAAACAATTCATTTCAATCATGACAAAGCTTATATGTGAAATAAATGCTTAAAACTTACTAAGCTATGAAAGCTTACTTTGTTTTTGGTTGTGTTACGTATTGTAGATTTCTTTTGGAAGTTCATATCGCACTCGTGGATCATCGTTGAAGCTCATCATACTATCGTCGAAATTTTTGGTATCTCTTTTGTGTATAAACTTAATGTCTATGGCATGTATAGGCTAAATCGTTTTTGATTTGACTCAAATGATGTTTAAGTGAATGTATATAAATGCCATACAAAAATGGCTTAATATTTAGGTTTGAGTTGATCGAATATGCTTGGGTTGATTGAATATAATTGAGTTGTTGGTTATGCATGTGCATATTCTGACATGATATAATTTGGTTTTAGTATGTATGACTTATGAGATTAAGTTATGGATATTATCAATAGGTTTAAGTAAATTTTATATTTGATTTATAAGCTCAACTTTAAGGTTGCTCCATACTATGTTTTGTGCATTATTTGAGTATTGGTTTTAGTTGAGTAAAGCCTATAATACATTGTGGATAGTGTATAAACCTTGCTTATTTTTGCATGTATCTATAACGTAAGTCATGAAAGAATAGGATCAATTTATAGGCATGGAATAAATAGGTTTGATGATCCAATGGAATTATATTCGGCTGTAAATATTCGATTAATGAATTGTTTTAATTGGTGTTTATATTTATCTTAGATTGTTATATATGTTCATATTCAGTTATGAGAACTTAAGAAGAGTATAATATAGTTATAAATACTTGGTCATGCATGTGATAGAATGTGTGTGGTCTATTAATTGATAAAAGTTGAATAGAGTCTAATATATATATATTCGGTTATACTACTCAAAAAGGCCAAAGGGATAGCATTGAGTTATTTATATGGAATTGTATCTCCGAATGATGCACATGTTAATGTATTGAGATGATTTTTAGTTGCGAAATAATAAATTAATTATGCTTTTACTTTGAAATAAGATCTTATTGTATGAGTTGATGATGTAAAAGTATACTGACTTGTATTTAGTCAAGTAATGCCTCGTAACCCAAATCTGGCAACGAACATAGGTTAGGGGTGTTACATATACCTAAACTTATACATATTTGACCATAACTCATCCATATATATTTAGATTAATTCCATACCAAGTTATACCATAATTGACCACATTGAACTACACAAACATATACCCAATTGGTCATTTTTGATACAAGCACACTTAAATAAATTCAATATTCAAGCATACCTTAATTAAACACATTGTAAACATGCCAAACTTACCTCTTTTGTCATAAAACCATGCATCAACTTAACCATATTAAGACCAACCATCAAGATACCATAGGTACATTAGTCGTAATGACACTTACACATACAAAAACAATAACTAGATAATTTATACACAAATCCACCTATACATGTCATTATAACCTTGATCAAGACATCAGAATCTACCAATATAATCGTTGGATAATGTGATAGATCTCAGACGAGTTTCCAAACCGATCGAGCTTTCGATAATCTATAAAGGAAGAAGAAGAAGACTACGTAAGCAATGAATGCTTAGTAAGTTCGTATAAACTTGAAACATAAATTATCATTTCAATACTATCATACATAGATTAAATATGATTCAACACGAATACTTTAAACTTTGTATAAACCTATTGAACACCATTCAACTCACGATTGAGTGTATTTATAAACATTACATACACCTTTCATTCAAAACATAATAAGGTCTCTTAGGTTGACTTACAAAATTATCAACCTTTCCTTAAAACGGTGAACCATTTCATCTACTTACTTACCATTCCATTTACTTAACATAAACTTAATTACATTATTAACTCATAAACTAGTGTATTTATTCATGACATAAGTAAACTCACATATAGCATAAGTAAATTTCTTCCTCAGAAGTGAGTCCTTTAACTCAATAATCCTTTCTTTTCATCACATTACATCTCAACTATGAACTTATCATTTCATTGCTTATTCTCACCCATTTCATTTGCATAACATACAAGGCATAAAGATAACATTAACCATAGCCACAAGCTAGTGCATTTAAGCATAATTCTTTTAGAATCAACTACACAATAAACCATTTCATGAGAAATTACATACTTTGATTCTTACCACTCTTTCATGCACATAAGCATTTTTCTATTTGGTCACTTACCATTTCAATGCATTTCTTTAAAACCAACGTAATACAATCCAACCAATAGCTTGGCACAAGCCTAAGCATTATCAACAACACATGTTAATGCATCAATTCATAATTCACTTGAATAACATAAGATAAGTCATTAAGCATGAATAACCTCGCTTGAAATCATCAATTCCATAAACATAGTCATACTTTCATTTAACATTTCCTTTTCATTATTTTCATAGTTTTCATAATATAAGTCATTTGAATACTTATCGTTCCGCCCCTTTTCATGCCCGTTGAATCAAATGAAATAACATTGAATATTAGGCAAACACTCAAGTAACCATTTAATCCTTTAAACAAGCTACAACATCACGATTTAATGCATTTATAGACATAATAAGAATATATAATTACACCAAGGCATTAACATACATTATCAGACTATACTAGTCAAACATTCAACTCGTATTCATACTTACGATACATACCTCACTTGAAACGTATTACCTGAATATCAAATGATCGGAGTGTGCCATGGTGTCTTTCAACGATGGTCTTATTTATTCACGTCTTGATGCCATAGTGTCTTTCAACCATGGTTTTATTCATTTTCCGTTGTGTTGCCATAGTGTCTTTCAACTATGGTCTTATTCGTTTGATTCGTGATGCCATAGCGTCTTTCAGCTATAGTCTTACTTGATAGAATCGTGATGCCGTAACGTCTTTCAGTCATGGTCTTACTCGATAGAATCGTGATGCCATAGTGTCTTTTAGTCATGGTCTTACTGGATAGAATCGTGATGCCATAATGTCTTTCAGTCATGGTCTTACTCTTTAGAATTGTGATGCCATAATGTCTTTCAATTATGGTATTATCTATTCTCTGGTATAGTGCCATAGTATCTTTCAACTATAGTCTTAATCATTTTCCTTCAATCCAATCAACTCAATTTATATATACCAATTAGATATTAAATAATCAAAACCACAATTAATTGTTTTAATCAAGTTACGAGCTTACCTAGCTAAATTGCAGAAATGTCAAAGTATAAGGGCTTTTTGGTAATTTTCCATTCTCTTCGATTTTCCACTCAATCTTGATCTAAATTAATAATTCCATTCAATTTATTAATTTAGATAGTAAAACAATTTATTTTATGCAATTTAGTCATTTTTTATATTTTTACAAAATTGCCCTTAACATTTTACTTTTATTCAATTTAGTCCCTGAGCCTAAAACATGCAAATTAACCATTTTTATTGCAAACCCATGCAAAAAAATGTTAATAGTATCCATTTCAGCCCATTTTTGCAAAAAATTCACATCAAGTCCTTGAACTATTGCTATTTGAACAATTTAGTCCCTAATTGGCAAATTCATCAGAAATCATTTAACATAATACTTTTAAATACCAACCAACACTCCAAATTCATCATTTAACATCTAAATTACAAATATTCATCAATGGCAACATTCAAAATCTTTAAAATTTTCAAAAACGAATGTACGGGCTTGCTGGACCTAGTTGCAATGATCTCAAAAGCATAAAAATTATAAGAAACGAATTAAGAAATCGTACCATGCATAAGTAGATAAGAATGGCCGAAAGCTTAAAGGAAACTCCCATGGAGCATTTGGTTCCAATTTAGAAGAAAGATGATGAATATTCACTTATGTTTTATTTTATTATGTTTTCATTATTATAATATTTTTTTACATTAAAAGTAGTGGATAAAATGCATAAGAATTACCGACCATCCATCCCATTAAGTAAGAATGGTTTATTTACCACATATATCCTCCCACTTATGCTAACTATGCCTTTTAACCATTAAATTTTAATAGCAATTAGGTTTTACATCTTTTATGATTTAGTCCTTTTTAATTAATTAACTATCTAAATATTTTTATAAATATTTACAGCTCGACTTATAGAAATGAGGTCCCGGTACCTCTTTTTCTAAAACCACTTGACTTTAGGGTCTTACTATTTAAACTTAATTAATCATTCATATAATATAACTTATCATATCAAAAACCTTTGTAAAACCATAACTGACTCGTAAGTATTAAATAATAATATTTACGAACTTACTCGCCAGATTTGTGGCCCTAAAACCACTATTTTTGACACTACTGAAAAATGGGCTATTACAACTCTCCCCCCTTTTGAAAATTTCGTCCTCAAAATTTCTCACCTGATAATAGCCATCAAGTCGGGTCTTTCTTCCACCTTTTTAAGGGTAGTGCATAAATAAATCAATCATAACTCGTCTCAATTCAAAACTCATATTAGAACTTATGCTAAATTTGGACTTAACTGAACAACTATGATGTTCTCCTATAATAACTTTATCATCAGTAATACCGAGAAATTTCCAACAATCATCTTTCGAAACAAAACCAAAAGAAAACCTAGATTACTAAATTCCAGGCACATTAGACAAATCATAGTGTTTAGCTAAAATTCGTAATTTTCACAATAGACTCTAACTGATGTTTTCAACATATCTACATCTGTACTTCCAACTAAAAAACGTTCTATTTCATGAAAAAGCTTCAAATAGTATCATCTGAATACCAATGTGATATCTGTTACTATCGAGATGATTTTAATCCATAACAATATTTCTCGATTATCTCTGACCTGGTTGATATATACATGTATCATATCTTCTACAATATGAATCTCACTCTAATTGTCTGTCTGCTTACCCATAATTTCGTGGACTTTTTCCTGATTCTATAGATAAGCTCAAATACATACTACTCAACAAACTTTTCAAATGATTAATTCGTTTTGTCCAAAACAAATGAGTCGATCTTATCAATTAGTTAATAACATTTCAGAATAATTCTTTCTTCTTGTTGTCAAGGTAATCCAGGTACACAGTCTATCATAATTCCCTTAGATACCAAGCAAAGATCACCATAAACTGCATTAACTCATAAATATGATATCCCATTTTGACTCGTTGACATAATCCGAGATTACCTAGGTAATGGGAACTAATATGTAAGATTAAGTTCGAGCTTCTACCATCTATACTTTTGCCATTACCTATCCCCTTCATGGAAGTTATAAATGGGATATATAATGAAACTATTTTAGTTATTAACATCAAAGTTTTGAATCATACCGAAGTTGCAACCATCGGATGAATTGTGCTATGGCACATCGTATATAATGAAACTATTTCATTGAAGAGTGGCACAACATATTATCTTATGGCATGTTCCCTATCATCAACAATAAGGATTGAGTTGTGCTCATGATAAACTCCATTACCTTGTCCATCATTTTAATTTCCAAGGTCCATATTGGCTTGTCTTTGAAAAAATCTCTCATGTCTTCTCTATCCAAATGTCTGTTCAATTCAGGGTCTATAGGTAATAGATCGATGATTCAATTTACTCTCATAATCACCTAATAAATAAATAACAAAAATGAATAAATAATAAAGTAATAATGTTAAAAATTAAATAAAAGCCAAACTGTAAAATTAATTTCACAAAGAATGATTACGACAATTGTAACACCCCAAACCTGGCCTAGAAGTTAGGCTCAAATCTGGCGTGCCACATTGAAGTGTTTTTTGAAAACCATATTTTCATTGAAAACCCTTCTTACTTAAAAGCTTGAGTAAAATCCCAGTTACGTTTATTACCTTCAAAACCTTGTTTGTTGCGGAAGCTTAATTTAAAACAGATGATTTACGAAAACGTGATATTTAGAAATTGAGTTGAGAAAGCGTAATGTTTTGAAAACATTTGGTTTAGGAAAATCGCGATCTACTTTTAACAGTTATAAAACATCATAGATAAATATCCCAAATAAAAACCAAAAATTAAAAGAGGCCTTATTACAATCCAATAAAAAAATCGGTTTAATTAATGTAAAATAGAACACTAAGTCTAAAGTTGTTCGTCGTGTGGCCGCCTCCGAGTCCTCTAGTACGTCAAACCGCCTACTGAGGATTACCTGAAAAATTAAAAAGAGGGGGTGAGTTTACGAAAACTCAGTGTGTACAACCCTCATAGGTAAAAACATGCATCACAACAATCTGAGCCTAAGCCCATTACAGTCATCAATGTGGGCCTAAGCCCAACACAGTAGCGGTGGCATTTGGGCCTTAGCCCATGATAGCCTCAGTTGGGCCTTAACCCATGTGAAATGTCACATATCATCTTTATCTGGGCCTAAGCCCATCTCAATATTAAAATCCATATATGCAATGCATTAATGCCCATACCAACCCTGCACTCCATCTCTTGTCCAACCCTGCACTCCTGTGGGGATTTAATCGACCCACCCATCCCTACACTCCTTATGTAGCACCGGTTGCGGCACTAACCAATGTTATAGCAGAGCTGCCAATCACATAATCGGCTTAAAGCCATCGGTGGATCCACAGTCGTTAAGCGACCATGCAACCCTAACAAATCATATACTTCCTTCAAATCAGTGATCCCCTCCCCCATGCAACATAATATCACATGAATGCAACATACCACAAATAGCATACAATAACAATCATATAACATGTAGGGGCATTTTAGTCATTTTTCCCTTTAGGGGCATAACAGTCATTTTACCCCTAGGGGTATTTCGCTTATTTTACCCTATAATTGTATTTTGGTAATTTTACCCTTCAAGGGTATATCGATAATTTTACGACCTTCCCGAAGGTCTACAGTTGCCTCGAGCGACACATATAACATATGTGATCAAAACGGAGTATTTGGGCCCAAAGCCCACTATTCGACCCAAGTGGACCCACACGCTTGTGTGGCCCATTTAGCCCAAAACTGCCATTTGGCCATGTAATCGTCGTGGCCGGCTCATTATTTCCTATCCATCCACGAAATTACTCACGTAGGGCCCACGGGCCCATTGGGCCAACTAGGCCCATTCCGATCCATTTGGTCCCAAAAATGGCCTAAGCCCATGATAACTGAAACACCCCAAACCCGGCCCATGAGCTTTGACCAGATTTGGTATGTTCCTCAAGTAAACCGGTTTCAAATTCTTTTGTTACATAGAGAAAAACTTGTGTGATTAAAAAAAAATATTGTTTGGGTTGGGCTTGTGTTGAAAACAAACTGGATTTTTATATTAGAAAACCCCTTTTTAATATTAAGTGATAAAACATATAGAGTATATTTTAAAATAAAATACTTAGTCTTTAACTTAATCAAAATTTGTAACACTATAAAACAACAAGTAGAAATAAAATCGTTCATCATGGCCTTATGGCCTTATTACATCAAATAGTTTCCAAAATATTTCAAAGTACTAAAATAAATTCAAGAGTCCATAAAAATATAAACTTCATGTTGAGCATGGCCACCACAAATACCGCTAGTCCCGGTCCATCACTGTTCATCACCAAACATGGTCCCACAGCGGGGTGAGTCAAAGCAGACTCAATGTGTACACGACACTAAATCATAATAGAATCGGGCATACAATAGTTACACATTCAAAACATAAAATACAAGTTATGATGCATTCCCAAACCCAAACCTAATTGTCCATCCGCTACACACCCCCGCACGCCGGTCCACACACCGTGGGACTACTAAGTCAACCCTCCTTCCGCTACACACCATCAAAGGCGATCATTGCTGCAATCGACGTGCTCATCGCCCATATAAATTCGTGGCATAGCCACCGAGATAATTGTGTCATGAAACACCACATTCAGATAATGTAACCGGTTACCACATTGAGATAATGTGACCGGTTACCACATTCGAGATAATGTGACCAAGCCACCACATTCGGATAGTGAGACCAAGTCACCACATTCACTTCCCCTTTCTCATATAACCCGAATGCCCCATATTATTCATATTATGCATATCATACTTAAATTCACATTCATGTCACTTTTCACATGTTAAATATAACATATTTCATAATCCTAGTAGAAGTAGGAAACGTACCTGAGTACTTAGTACCATATCATGGTACTTTAGCCACTTTCATATACTTAATAACACATATATCAATAAAAATAGCCATAATACATATTATAAAGTAGTGTGGGGTACACACCTGATTTGCTTAGCAAATTCCTTGAGATTTTGAAATCTGATCTACCGCTTAATTCCTTAATCCCTACATTTGATTAATCACTTACTAATTTAATAAAAAGCCATTCGGCCATAAATCCAAATCCTAGTAGGATTAGTATTCTTAAACTTACCTTGTTGCCGATTGGGACACCAACAAATCCCGAAATTGATCCTTGTTTTCCTAGGAATGTCGAAATTCCTATAACCTTGCGTTAGATTAAATCTAACCATTAAAACATAAAACATGGCCTTTGGCCGAATATACATATGTCTTACCTTAATCTTAGAAATCCCGAAACTCACCGAATAACTAGGGAACACGTGGCCTATGGTGTACCTTCGGGAAAAGAACTTCTCCTTCCTTGTAGTCGACACTTAGTAAATCCCGAAAGATCTCTTTAAAGTTTTGGCAACAAGATATTAATGGGGTTAGTCCTAGATTTCGGCAAATCTTAAAAGAAAAAGGATGAAACCGAATGAGATCTTACCCTTACTTGAAGAAATCGATTGCACCTTCACTTCAATCTTCAGAGATTCGGCTATGGCTAGATGATGATCTCACAACTTTCCGCTTTTGGAGGGATTAGAGAAGGAAGAATAAAGATGGAGGATTCGGCTAGAACACAAGGTATTTCGGCTTGGCAAAAATAAAAGAAGAAGATTTGGTGAAGAGAATTCGGCAGAGGCTTTCAAAGAACAGAAAATAATGCAGAATGGCCTCTCTTCTCCTTTTATAGTCGAAATTACTAAGCTAGAGTCCCTTACTTGGCCACCACTTTTCTATTTTGATAGCTTTATCCCTTTAATTATCATAAATAAAAGAGTTTAATCCAACATTTATCTCTTCAAAATAATCCAATTTAAAAATCCTTTATTTATCACCTTTTTAATCGAATATTTATGAAAATAAAACTCCTCCTTTCTAGAAGGCTTGTGCCGTCCACCTCAAAGCTTCGGAAGAAAAATAAAACTTCCTTTATTTGCTTCCCCAAGTGACTCGAACTCAGGCCCAACACCTTGCATGTGGCGCCATTTCCAGAGGCCCTAAGTGGCATCTTTGAGCCACTTTTCCAAGCCTGTTTGTGTGTCAAATTTCACCAACTTTTTCTTTTAAGGCGCGCTTGCCTTAATTTCCTCTTTTAAACTTTAAAACTCGACATTTCTAAGTCATTTCTAAGTTTCCAAAAATTTTCGTTTGGCTCTGTAAAACTAGACATTTCCTTACATTTCCAAGTTTCCAGAAATGTTCACTTTTGTAACACCCTAGTTTTAGGGGTTATGCATCTAGTGTATAACTCAAGAGATGGTGGGCTTATAGTGAAGTTATATGAGGTTTAAGGGGGGTTTGGAGAACCCTAGAAGGTAAGGGATGACTTAGGAAATTTTTGATTTTTAGTGTTAAAAAGGGGAGCTGGGCTATAGGGGTCTTAAAAGAAATATTTGGGGGATTAAGACGCAAGAAATGGCTTGGCAGAGTGGCAAGGGAGACGCAACTTTAGAGCTTGGAAGGTGACGCCTGCAAGGGGCCAGAGTTCGAGTTATTTGCAAGGCAGCATTTTGGTTTTATTTTTGCGTCAACTAGAGAAACTGGGCTAGGTATGCCTTAAAAATAAATGGCAAGGTTAATGGACATGAAATTCCAGGTGGTAAATGGCTTCCATGCGCCACATAGCAGTTGGGGTGAAGATAGGCGCAGGTTCGAATGCCTGGAGCAGCGTTTTGCGTTTTAATTTTTTTATATATGCAGTGATGGGCTTAAGTAGGAAGGCTTTAAAATTAAATGGTGGGGTTCTATGACATGAAAGTCAATTGACAAGAGTGGCCTGGGCGTTGGAAGAGAGGGCTGGCGCAGTGGTTATAAGTTCGAACCAAGGGAGCTGCAAGTGGGGTTTATTTTATTTTATTTTTTTTAAGTGGCGTGAAAAGGGTGGAGTAATGGCCCGAATTTGGACTTCTAAATTGATAAGGATATAGCTTAATTTTTGCCTTAGGATTCGGCTGGAGGAGTAGTGTTAGTATTGTATTCTATTTTATTTGTTTAAGAGGAGATTAAGGGATAAATAAAAGATAAAGGTGATTTGATAAAAGCTAGAAATTTATCACCAAAAAGGAGGTGTTGGCCGATTTTAAGACTCACTGGGGGGCTGTCCACATTCAGTTTATCACCTAAAGAGGGGTTAAAATTGATAGAAAAAAATAAAATTCTTTTCTTCTCCAAATTGGTTGCTGGCCGAATCTCTCTACACCCTCCTCTCCCTCTTTTCTATTTTGTTTTGGGAAGCCGAAAACTATTGTGTCTCTACCGATTTCAACAAAAGTTTTAAATCGAATTCATAGGCTTGCAATCTTTTCCCTTTGAGTTTATCTCTTCACCATCCTAAAGTGCCGAAATTAAGGTTTTTTGGTGGGCAAGGCCGAATCCTCCCTAAAGCAAGGTGCTGCCGATTCCAATAAGTGTGGTAAGGACACTCTCGGTGTTTAATCTTTATTCTTGTTATAGCCGAAACCATGAGGTTTAACCATGAATTTTTGTATGACTAAATCCATTCAGGATCTTGGATTTGTAATCCTTTTAGAAAGCCAACATTAAAAAGAATTGAGAGGTCTTCCGGGATTTAAGGTAAGCTCGGTATGTAGGCTATGATTTTCGGCCAAAGGCCATGTTAGGTAATATATGTGGTGACTGATCTTTTTGTAGGTTGTTAAAGGAATTTCGGCAGAGTCTTAATCAAGTGACGATTTCGGGATTTGTTTGGGAATCAAATACGTTCAAGGTAAGTCCGTAAAAGAGCCTTTGGTATTAATTTGGTTTGGCCGAATAGGCCTAAGTCCCTAGTCATGTTGTTGGCCGATTATAGGTCAAGGGATTTAGCATCGTAGATCGGATCTTCGGGATCTAGGAATTTCAGTAGAAACAGGTGTGTACGTACACACTTTATAATTAATTAACGGTGCTAAAATACATTGTGTGTGTTAATCTGGAATGATGTAGATTTGGATACCGTAAATGGTATAAGCAAGGATTCAAGTAAGTCCTTGTTGTTATGAGATTACTTTATGATGCTTTTGGAAAGCATGACATATTTGGTATATGTGATTTAAATATATGTTGGCATGAAATCTGTTGTATATCATGGATTGATGCGGGATATATGAGTGGAGGGGGAATTGATATTCGTGTTGACGGACAACAGTGGTTTGGTACCACATTGTGACTTCGGTCACCAAAGGTTTGGCACCTTCAGAGGTTTGGCACCTCATAGCGTCTCGTCCCAGTGTCTTAGCACCACAGTGGGTTGGCCCCACGGATTATATTAAGGGATCGACGCCAGTGATTTGGTATCACACGATGGGTTGGCCCCATCATTTGATTGTGACTTCGGGTCACCAGTGGTTTGGCACCACAGTATTGATGGACATCGTGACTATAAGTCACCAGTGGTTTGGCACCACCAGTGGTTTGGTACCACACGGGGTAGAGAAAGGTGGTTGGATGGCTAGGTTGGGTGCATGATTTAGTGCATGTTTATTTAGTTATAAATTGTGTATGATGTGGCATTAAACCGGGGGAAGGGTTACACATTGAGTCTTGGTGACTCACCTTCTCCTTTAACATTTTTCAGGTGACTCGTAGATCGCGGATGAGGAGCCGGATAGGCTCGAGGTGGCCATGCATTGAAAATATGGACTAGATAATTTTGAACTGTTTTTATTTTATTGTTGGTTTTATTTTAATCAAGTTGTAATAAGGCCTCCTAAGATTTCACTTTGTTTATTTTACATGTTTTGAAGAATTTGTTTAAACTATTTTAATGATATTAAAATAAGTACACATGTTTTTCTCAAATTCAAATGAAAAATGTTTTATCGTGCCATCAGGTACTTTTGAAATCGGTAACCACCTGATTTAACAAATATCTTTAAACAAAACTAAGTATGGTTTTAACAAGACAATTGAAAATGAAAAGTTTCGACAAAACTTAAATCAGCTTAAAGGGATTTCTCAAAACGTTTTCCTCTGTAACATACAAATTCGGTCGTAATGTTTGGGCCAGGTTTGGGGTGTTACAAAATTGGTATCAGAGCCCAGTTCAAAGCTCGGCTGTGGGGGCCCAAGGCCCAAAATGTTTGGGTAGGCCTTTGTGAAAATGGTTTTTGTTTTGAACAGCATGGCAGCGAGTCTCCGGCACCAATCTGCCCAGGTAAGTACTTCTAAACTTCTGTGTGAATTAATTATTTATAGAAGGGTAGGAATGGAATGTAGAATAGTCCTATAGGAATTTGAACCCTAGGATTAGACTACTCAAACGCAAAAACAAAACATAAGCTTTAATGAATTAAACAAACCTACGACCAAGTCGCCGAGTTAGGGTGTGGTAACCCTGGTGTGCATGTCTAGGATTGGATCCGGAAGAGCTTGGTACTTAAGCAGTCCTCGTGACTCACCTCCTCTTCGCAGGAATCCTAGCTGGTGCGTAGCTTCGGTTCACCCTAACCAAGAGGACTCGGTCATAGGCTAAACACAATGAATAAAACCCGAAAGGGATTAGCCATGTATTATGGAAACTCTAGTTTTGAATAGTAGTAAAAATTTATTTTTGGAAAATTTTCTAAATATTTTTTATTTACCAAAATTACCAAAATGCCCCTAGTGGCAAAATTACAAAAATGCCGTTTGTTTCTAAAATTTCCGTATTACCCCGATTTTAACAAAATTCTCTTACTTTGCAAAAGTATCCAAAATTTTGTATTTCAAAATAATACCCTGACTTTTGAAATTTACAAAATTACCCCTGATTGAAAAAATTACCAAAATACCCCTAGTTTCCAAAATTCTGCTATACTTTCAATTGGGAGAATTTTCGAAAATACTCTCCAGTTTTGGGAAATTTCAAAGTGTCCTGATTTATTAAAGTTTTAAAATTTCCCTAGTTTATTACGAAAATACCCCTATAGGAAAATGACGAAAATACCCCTGGGATAGAAACGGACAGAAATGCCCGAAGACTGAATAAGTATGAAAGGTATTAGGGAATGGATGTTCTTTTCTGTGTGAACTAGGATAGAGGACTTAAAACTCTGATTGATCGAAAGAATCCCTATTAAAATTTTCATAAAATTTCTTCGCGAGTAACCAAGTGGAACAATTACTAATCCATAAAAATTTCGTAATCAGATTAAAGCACGGTAGTTAGAATGAGCTCTAGAGGACGTGGCCGTCGTGGACGCAGTAGGGGCAGGATGACCGTGTCAGAACTCGTTAGGTCGGGTCAGGGATCGAAAAATGAAGTACCACCGCCACCACCACCTCCAACTTTTGGAGCTGAAGAGCAGGATCAGACTAGAGGTGAGGCAGTATCGCAAGCTGTGTTGCGAGTCCTTGAGATGGTGGCTGGGGCAAGTGGAGGTATGGGAGCTCGAAAATCCGTACTCGAGCGACTCCGATCCAACGGAGCTGAGGTATTCCGGGGTGTATCGGGAGTGGCACCCAGTGCGGCGGAATATTGGTTAGAATCGACTGAGAGGATTATGGATGATCTCGATCTAACAAATGAGGAGAAGCTGAAAGGAGCGGTGTCGCTTCTAAAGGATGAGTCATATGCTAGAGGCATCGTGGCTACTGAACATGAGCCGTGTGTCCAATTCGAGGATGGTCTGAGAGATGATTTGAGGTTGCTGATTGCTCCACAACAGGAGCGTGAGTTTTCTGTCCTAGTGGAAAAGGCTAAGGTAGCCGAAGGGATCAAGGAGTTCGTAAGACAGAATCACGAAAAGAATAAACAGAAGAGAGGCCTTGGATCGCCTGGATCGGGCAGTAATGTGGAGAAGAGGGCTAGATTTGGGGAACCAGAAAGAGCCACAAAGCCTGCTCAGTGGCCACCTCAGTGTGCTAGATGCGGGAAATCCCACTCGGGAGAATGTTAGGCTGGAAGTAGAGGGTGCTTTGAGTGTGGATCAATGGAGCATCGGGTAAGGGATTGTCCGCGGAAGTTGGCTAGGACTCAAGCTGAAGATCAAGGACATGGTCAATTCTGGAGGGATGGCCAACAACCACAGAGGGGTCGAGGTGCAGCTAGAGGTAATGATAATGGTAACGGGTGTGGCCGAGATGCTGAAAGTGCAGAGGCGAGGCAACCAAGGTCGGTTTATGCAGTTGGCCATCGCGAAGAGGAAGATGAGCCAGATATGACAACGGGTAAGTTTCTTATTTCCGAAATACCCTCAATTGTCTTGGTTGTGGTTACGTTAGTTCATTCTTATGTTGCTAGTAAGGTGTATGGAACTTGGATTATAAATGTAGGGAATGTTTCTAGGAAGTATGATAGTTCCTTAAGATCAGAGTGCGCAGCGGTATTTCCTGTTTAGTCTAGCCAAGAAATTTCGAGGACGAAATTATTTTAAGGAGGGTAGAATTGTAACACCCTAGTTTTAGGGGTTATGCATCTAGTGTATAACTCAAGAGATGGTGGGCTTATAGTGAAGTTATATAAGGTTTAAGGGGGGTTTGGAGAACCCTAGAAGGTAAGGGATGACTTAGGAAATTTTTAATTTTTAGTGTTAAAAAGGGGAGCTGGGCTATAGGGGTCTTAAAAGAAATATTTGGGGGATTAAGACGCAAGAAATGGCTTGGCAGAGTGGCAAGGGAGACGCCACTTTAGAGCTTGGAAGGTGACGCCTCAAGGTGCAAGGGGGGCCAGAGTTCGAGCTGCAAAGGCAGCATTTTGGTTTTATTTTTGCATCAACTAGAGAAACTGTGCTAGGTATGCCTTAAAAATAAATGGCAAGGTTAATGGACATGAAAGTCCAGGTGGTAAAGTGGCTTTCATGCGCCTCATAGGAGTTGGGGTGAAGATAGGCACAGGTTCGAATGGCTGGAGCAGCGTTTTGCATTTTATTTTTTTTATATATGCGGTGATGGGCTTAAGTAGGAAGGCTTTAAAATTAAATGGTGGGGTTCTATGACATGAAAGTCAATTGAGAAGAGTGGCCTGGGCGTTGGAAGAGAGGGCTGGGGCAGTAAGGTTATAAGTTCGAACCAAGGGAGCTGCAAGTGGGGTTTATTTTATTTTATTTTTTTTAAGTGGCGTGAAAAGGGTGGAGTAATGGCCCGAATTTGGACTTTTAAATTGATAAGGATATAGCTTAATTTTTGCCTTAGGATTCGGCTGGAGGAGTAGTGTTAGTATTGTATTCTATTTTATTTGTTTAAGAGGAGATTAAGGGATAAATAAAAGATAAAGGTGATTTGATAAAAGCTGGAAATTTATCACCAAAAAGGAGGTGTTGGCCGATTTTAGGACTCACTGGGGGGCTGTCCATATTCAGTTTATCACCTAAAGAGGGGCTGAAATTGATAGAAAAAAAATAAAATTCTTTTCTTCTCCAAATTGGTTGCTGGCCGAATCTCTCTACACCCTCCTCTCCCTCTTTTCTATTTTGTTTTGGGAAGCCGAAAACCATTGTGTCTCTACCGATTTCAACAAAAGTTTTAAATCGAATTCATAGGCTTGCAATCTCCCTTCCCTTTGAGTTTATCTCTTCACCATCCTAAAGTGCCGAAATTAAGGTTTCTTGGTGGGGAACGCCGAATCCTCCCTAAAGCAAGGTGCTGCCGATTCCAATAAGTGTGGTAAGGACACTCTCAGTGTTTAATCTTTATTCTTGTTATAGCCGAAACCAGGAGGTTTAACCATGAATTTTTGTATGACTAAATCCATTCAGGATCTTGGATTTGTAATCCTTTTAGAAAGCCAACATTAAGAAGAATTGAGAGGTCTTCCGGGATTTAAGGTAAGCTCGGTATGTAGGCTATGATTTTCGGCCAAAGGCCATGTTAGGTAATATATGTGGTGACTGATCTTTTTGTGGGTTGTTAAAGGAATTTCGGCAGAGTCTTAATCAAGTAACGATTTCGGGATTTGTTTGGGAATCAAATCCGTTCAAGGTAAGTCCGTAAAAGAGCCTTTGGTATTAATTTGGTTTGGCCGAATAGGCCTAAGTCCCTAGTCATGTTGTTGGCTGATTATAGGTCAAGGGAATTAGCATCGTAGATTGAATCTTCGAGATCTAGGAATTTCGGTAGAAACAGGTGTGTACGTACACACTTTATAATTAATTAACGGTGCTAAAATACATTGTGTGTGTTAATCTCGAATGATGTAGATTTGGATACCGTAAATGGTATAAGCAAGGATTCAGGTAAGTCCTTGTTGTTATGAGATTACTTTATGATGCTTTTGGAAAGCATGACATATTTGGTGTATGTAATTTAAATATATGTTGGCATGAAATCTGTTGTATATCATGGATTGATGCGGGATATATGAGTGGAGGGGGAATTGATATTCGTGTCAATGGACACCAGTGGTTTGGTACCACATTGTGACTTCGGTCACCAGAGGTTTGGCACCTCATAGCGTCTCGTCCCAGTGGCTTAGCACTACAGTGGGTTAGCCCCACGGATTATATTAAGGGATTGACGCCAGTGATTTGGTATCACACGATGGGTTGGCCCCATCATTTGATTGTGACTTAGGGTCACCAGTGGTTTGGTACCACAGTATTGATGGACATCGTGACTATAAGTCACCAGTGGTTTGGCACCACCAGTGGTTTGGTACCACATGGGGTAGAGAAGGGTGGTTGGATGGCTAGGTTGGGCGCATGATTTAGTGCATGTTTATTTAGTTATAAATTGTGTATGATGTGGCATTAAACCGGGGGAAGGGTTACACATTGAGTCTTGGTGACTCACCTTCTCCTTTAACATTTTTCAGGTGACTCATAGATCGTGGATGAGGAGCCGGATGGACTCGAGGTGGCCATGCATTGAAAATATGGACTAGATAATTTTGAACTATTTTTATTTTATTGTTGGTTTTATTTTAATCAAGTTGTAATAAGGCCTCCTAGGATTATTTTTATTATTTTACATGTTTTGAAGAATTTGTTTAAACTATTTTAATGATATTAAAATAAGTACACATGTTTTCTCAAATTCAAACGAAAAATGTTTTATCGTGCCATCGGGTACTTTTAAAATCGGTAAAAACCTGATTTAACAAATATCTTTAAACAAAACTAAGTATGGTTTTAACAAGACAATTGAAAATGAAAGGTTTCGACAAAACTTAAATCGGCTTAAAGGGATTTCTCAAAATGTTTTCCTCTGTAACATACCAAATTCGGTCGTAATGTTTGGGCCGGGTTTGGGGTGTTACAACTTTCCTCTTTTGAATCATTTCCTTACATTTCTAAGTTTCCAGAAATGTTCACTTTTCTCTTTTGAATCATTTCTAAATCATGTCCATACATTTTCAGGTTTCCAAAAAAGTTCATTTCCAGATCATTTCTATACATTTTCAGGTTTCCAAAAATGTTCATTTCCAAATCATTTTCATTCATTTCCGGGTTTCCAAAAATATTCAAAATTTATTCTTAGTACATAAAACATGTCACTTCGTACAATTAAATTGGAAATGCATAGGCCCTTTCCAGGATGTTACAAGAACGCTCATGGTGGCCTCAACCATCTTATGCCCATATTCGTGGGCTCGGTCCACCACACGTTCGATCGCATGCTCGTGTGGCATCATTCACCGGTACTTTGGCTTTTCAGCATTTGTCGGTCTACTGTTTGAGTGGTGTGTGTACACACCTTGTTGGAGAAAAACGCAGTAGCCCACGAGTGTAGAACCTATATTCGATCAAGGTATTCAGTTAGCCATTACATTAGTAATATTTAACAAGCCTTTCTAATACAGGAGCCAAACCCATGATTAATACCTACCTTAACTGAATCAGCTTATACTTCCTAAGTCATTTGCTTATGGATCGATCTCACTTCCTTGTGGTTTATCTGTACCACAACCATTATTAAGCATCAATATGTAATAAATCCCTACGCTACCATACTTATTAAAGAACTCTAAATCCTCACCTTGATCAATCGACAGAAGGCCACACCGCTACCAAAGATTAACCACTAGGCCTATGGAATTCCCGAATCACAAAGTTACTTAAGAAGAAAAAACAGTCGACCCAAGCAATAAGGTGAAGAGAAAGAGTTGCTATCCCAAAAGAATTGAGAGAGAGAGAGAAAGACTATACAGCCAACACAAACGTAGAGAACCGACAGAACGGAATGAGGGAATGAAAGTCAAATAACAAGGAAATGTTATAATCGGCCATGGTAAAAAGTGCCAAGATCAAGATTGAATTTTAACAATTGGGGAGAGAAAGATTGGTTCAGTCAATCTGAGAAAAGAAGGGAAGAATATAAATTTAGCTAGAGTTTGAGCATAGAAACAAGAAAAGAAGAACAAGATCAAGAAGAGGAGAAGAAAGGGAGAAAGGTTTCAAAAGAGAATTCAGCACTTGGTTTCTGTGTTTCGGCAAAAGTGAATAAACACTTTAGAAATAAAGTTGAAAAGAAAAGGTCCGAAAAGGTCAAAAAGGCACAAAAGAATGGGAAAACAATAGCTCAAGAGGAAAGCTTTCGAAACAAAATGAGAGAAAAAAATAAACCCTAATGCTCCTATACTAATTCGGCACAACCACAAGAGAATCCCCAAAGTGCCGGATGCACACCCCAAAGAACCCAATATTCAGCCAACACCTACTGTAATATCCTGGACTATAGCTTATGGATTAATACTAAGTTATATGAAATAGCATGCTTGTGTTTGTTGTGAATGTGCATTATGAATTTTGTGAACCTTAGTTCGTATGTGAGCACTTTAGAAATTACTCGATTTTAAAGTTTAAAGAGGGAACTAAGGCAAGGTGGCCTTGAGAAAATTTATAGAGGATATTTGCATGAAATTGGGCTTCGAAAAGTGGCTACAAAGCGCCACTTAAGGCCCTGGAAATGATGCCACCAGCATGTGAGGAGGGGCTTGCGTTCGAGTCGCGTGGGAAGTAAAACTTTAAGGCTTTTATTTTTGCATGTGACGTCAATGAGAGGGGAATAGGGGGACGGCACCAAGGCTAGATTTTAGGAGTTTCTATCCTTTTATTTTCAAGAGATAAATGATGGATTATTTTTAAATAAAGATATAAAGAGGAAAATAAGGATATGAGAGTGATGGCCAAGTAGGGGACTCTAGCTTAGTAATTTCGGCAAAAGGAGGAAAAATAAGGCCATTCATTATTCTTTCTTTCTCCTTCTCTCTCTGCCGAATTTTCTCTGCCACTATTCTTCTTTTCTTTTCAATTCTTCAAGAATCTGAAAGTTCTTTTCTTTCATCATTCTTGCCGAAAATTTCAAGCATTATACTCTCATCTCCATATTTTGTTAAAGGCCGAACCACCATACCACTCTCTCTTTTCCATTAGAGCCGATTCTTCACTTGGTCACCATTGCCGAAATTGTTGATCCACATCCTATCCAGAGTCGAATTTCTTTGTGGGTTTAAGCAAGGGTGCAGTTGAGTACATCATTAGGGGTAAGATCAAATTCGATTTCTATACTTTTTCCTGTAGGCTTGTCGAAATCTAGGAACTAATTCCTTTATGTTTTTGGCCGAAACTTTGAGGAAGGTTTTCGGGATTTAGGTGTTGTCGACTTCAGAAAAGGATCTTTTGGGATTTGAGATCCGCAAGGTAAGTACATATGTACATTCGGCCAAGGCCCTATTCAATGATTAGATCTACAGCCGAAAACTAACTAGTTCAATGATTAAGTGTATAGCCGATTGCAATAAAGAACCATCACAAAGTTTCGGGATTTGTTTAGGAATCAAATCGACAGCAAGGTAAGATTTTGATTGTGATAAACCCTTCGGGATTTGATTATTTGGTCGAATGGCCTATAGTTAAAGTATGTAGTGTTGGCCGAATATAGGAATTGAAGATCTAAATCAATAGATTGGGTTTTCGGGATTTGGAGTGATCTCGATAAGAATATCAGGTGTGTACCTTTCCCTATGACTTAATAAATTTAAAGCGTTACATTTAATATAAGTGTTATAATGATGTGAAAGCTATGGCTAAGGTACCAGGTTATGGTACAAAGTATCTAGGTACATTTTCCTACTCCTACTAGGATTATAATAGAATCTGTTATGGTACCTATGTGAAACTATAAGAATGTGAATAAGGGATATGACATGGTTAATGAGTATTTGTATGACATGGGGCATATGGGATATTATGGAAGGGGAAGTGAATGTGGTGACCTATGTCACGATATCTGAATGTGGTGACCTCGGTCACAATTATTTGAATGTAGTGTCTCATAACACAAAATATTATCTGGTGGCTATGCCACAATATTTATAAGGGCGATGAGCACGTCGACTGTAGCGACTGCCTTCGATGGTGTGTAGCGGATGGAGGGTTGACTCAGTAGTCCCCACGCTGTGCAGGTTGGTACGGGTGATGTGTAGCGGATGGCATCTAGGTTTAGGTTCGGGGTTGCATCATATTATTTAAATGCTATATGTACATGTATGATTTGATATGCTTGAATTTGTTAGGACTTAGTGTTGTGGTTACACATTTAGTCTGTTGACTCACCCCGTTGTGGGATTATTTTTCAGGTGACGATCAGTGATGGACCGGGTCGGCAGAAGCTTAGGGGTGGCCATGCTCAGCAAGGAATTTATTTTTTGGACTTTTTATTTTAAGTACTTTGAATTTAATTTTTGGATTTATTTGATGTAATAAGGCCATAGTTGAACTACTTTATTTTACTTTTATTTATTATGTTACGAATTTTTATCAATTAAAGGATTAAGTAAATTTATTTTAAAATAAACTCTAAATGTTTTGTCACCTAAAATAAAGGGTTTTCAATATAAGATAAACATGTTTTCAACTCGAGTCCAACCCAAAAACAATCTTTCTTTCAAAACACAAAGTTTTCCAAAGTAACAAAAGAATTTTGAACCGGTTTACATAGAGGAACATACCAGATCCGGTCAGGGCTCGTGGGCCGGGTTTGGAGTATTTCAGTTTGGTATCAGAGCCCAGTTTTAAACTATCGGCCTGGGGTTTAAAGCCCACAATGTTTTAAAATTAAGGCCCAAGTGAATTTTGAGAAAGTTTTTAAGCAGGTTTTCTGGCATGGCACCTAAGTCTCCGACTCGCAGTCCACCATGTAAGTACCCCTATCCATTGTGTGATTTATAATATGATTTGTAGAAGGGTATAACTGGAACGTAGAATAGAATGATAGGTACTTGAACCCTAGGACTAGTTACCCCAACAATTACATAAGACTTAATGCCTAATTAAACAAACCTATGGCTAAGTCGCCGAGTTAGGGTGTGGCAACCACTGTGCGCATGTCTAGGATTGGATCCGAAAGAGCCTGGTACTTAAGCAGTCCTAGTGACTCACCTCCTCTTCGCTGGAATCCTACCTGGTGCGTAGCTTCGGTTCACCCTAACCAAGAGGACTCGGTCATGGGCTAAACACAATGACCAAAACCCGAAAGGGATTAGCCACATTTTCATGGAAACCCTAGTTTTTAAAAGTCAACAAACTACTCTTTTGAATTGCGAAAATGGTTATTTTTGAAAAATTTCCTAAAAATTTCTAAGTTACAAAATTACCTAAATAATACATTTGTCAGAAATTACAAAAATGCCCTTGGTTTATAAAATGACCAAACTACCCACAGTTTTATCAAAATTTCCTTACTTTATAACAAGTCCAAAAACCCTAATTTGCAAAATATCAAAATACCTTGATTTTGGAAAATTATGAAATTGCCCCTAACCTGCAAATTACCAAAATGACCCTAATTTTCAAAATTTTTGCAACATCACCGTTTCAGAAAACAAATTCTCAAAAAAAAAAAAACAAGAGAACCCCCAAGTTTTGCAAATTTTGAAATACCCCTGAATTATTAAGCTTTACAAATTTACCCTAGTTTATTACCGAAATACCCCCGGATTTCAAAATTTCCAAAATACCCTCGGGAATGCAAAATTACCAAAATACCCTTATTGAGAAAACCACCAAGGAACCTTATTTTGAAAAATTACGAAAATACCCCGATAGGACAAGTTACGAAAATACCCCTGGGGTAGGAATAGACAAAAATATAAAAATAGAGAATGTGTGTGAATGAATGCTTGAATGAATGTGCTCCTCTGAATTAGGATAGAATACTTGAACTTTGATCGATCGAAAGAACTACTTCTAAACTTCTTTCATAAAAATTTCTTCGCGAATAATCAAGTGAAACAAAATACTAATTCATAAAATTTCTTAATCAGATTAAAGCACGAACGTAGACATGAGCTCTAGGGGACGTGGACGTAACGTACGAAGACGCGATAGAGGTAGAATGACCGTGTCGGAACCCATTAGATCGGGTCAAGGATCTGAAAATGAGGTACCGCCACAACCAGCAGCATTTCTTTGGTGTTGAGCAAAGCAAGATCGGAGACGGAGGCGATCTTTGTATCGCGCAGTCGGGTCTTTGTGAGTTCTTGAGTTGGTGGCTGGTACAGGAGGAAATTTGAGAGTTCGAAGGTCGGTACCTGAGCGACTTTGTGCCAATAGAGCTGAGGTGTTCCGTGGCGTATCTGGTGTAGCACCCAGTACGGCTGAATATTGGTTAGAGGCAACCGAGTGCATTATGGATGAGCTTGATTTGACCCCGGAGGAGAAATTGAAAGGAATGGTGGCACTGCTACGCGATGAAGCGTATAAGTGGTGGTTCACAGTTCGGGATGGTGCCGCAGCTGAGGATCTGACCTGGGAGTATGTTAAGGCAGCATATCAGAAGAAATATGTTGGCACACGTTATCTCGACGAGCGAGAGGAAGGCTTTTTTGAAAGTGGTTCAAGGGAACAAGTCCGTAGCGGAGTATGAAGCTGAATTTCTGAGGTTGAGCCGGTATGCTCGAGGAGTTGTAGCTACGGAGCATGAGCGATGTGTCCGATTTGAGGACGGGTTAAGGGATGATCTGAGGTTGTTAATAGCTCTACATCAGGAACGGGAGTTTTCTGTTTTAGTAGAGAAAGCTAAGGTAGCTGAAGGGATTAAGGATTCTGTAAAGCAGAATATGGATCGGAATAGGCCAAAAAGAGGTTTTAGATCGTCTAGATCAGCTGGGAATGTCCAAAAGAGGCCTAAAGTTGATGGGCAGTGAAGTCAGCAAGCTGCTACAGGAGGGCAGTATCGTGCTTGTGATCAGTGTGGGAAGAAACACTTAGGAGAGTGTTGGAAGAAGACAGGAGGATACTTTAAGTGTGGGTCCAAGGATCATATGATTAAGGACTGTCCTATGAAACCAGAAGGGAATCGACCATCAGCTCAGAATGTTAATCAGGCTGGTAGAGGTGGACAGCAGCCTCAGCGAGGTCGTGGTCCGAATGGCAGAGGTAATGGTGCTGGCAGAGGACGTGGAACACCAGGCAGAGGTGCTGCTAATATTGAGGCAAGACAATCAGGTTTGGTTTATGCGGTTCGCAGGAGGGAGGATAGAGACGTGCAGGACGTTATAACCAGTACGTTCCTTATTTATGGCAAGCTTATGTTGCTTTAATTAATGTGGGCTCGACCCATTCTTATGTTGCATGTAGAGTAGTTGAAACTCTAGACATAGCCTCTGTACTTTCTGATAGGGAGATGACTGTAGTAAGCCCACTAGGTCAAACTGTAGTGGTAAATAAGATCTTTCGGAATGTACCTTTAGAAATTCAAGGCATAGTATTTTCTGCCAACTTGATGGAACTTCCCATCGGAGAATTTGATCTAATACTTGGTATGGACTGGCTAGTGTAACATCGGGCTGTGTTGGACTGTGCAGCTAAGCGAATGGAGTTAAGGACTCCGGAGGATGAGGTGGTCATTATGATAAGAGAAAGAAGAAACTACTTGTCTAATGTAGTTTCGGCGCTAAAGGCTGAAAAGATGGTCCGGAAAGGGTGCAAGGCATTTTTAGCCTTCGTAAGTGCGTTAGATGGAAAGGAAGAAGGTGTCAGTGGAGTTAGAACTGTAAGGGATTTTGAAGATGTGTTTCTGAAGGAATTACCAGGAATACCCCCAGATAGGGAGGTGGAGTTTGGTATTGACTTGTTGCCAGGAACAGCTCCTGTCTCAATTGCCCCGTACCGAATGGCACCAAAGGAGTTGGTTGAGCTGAAGGCTCAGATCTAAGAGTTGTTGGATCGTGGGTTTATCCGACCTAGTGTGTCTCCGTGGGGAGCACCGGTCCTGTTTGTAAAGAAGAAGGATGGAACTATGCATATGTGCATAGACTACCGTCAGTTAAACAAGCTGACCGTCAAGAACAAGTATCCTTTGCCAAGGATAGGCGACTTGTTTGATCAGCTTAGGGGGGCGCAGTATTTTCAAAGATCGACTTGAGGTCGGGATATCATCAGTTGAAGGTGAAGGAGGTAGATATCTATAAGACAGCCTTTAGGATAAGGTACGGTCACTATGAGTTTGTAGTAATGCCCTTTGGTTTGACGAACGCCCCAGCCGCGTTCATGGACATGATGAACCGGGTTTTCCAACCCTACTTGGATAGGTTCGTCATTGTGTTTATTGACGATATCCTAGTGTACTCCAAGTCTGAAGAGGAACATGATGAGCATCTTCGGATTGTGTTACAAGTGCTAAGGGAGAAGGAACTCTATGCCAAATTCAGTAAGTGTGAATTTTGGCTGAAGGAAGTTGCTTTCTTAGGGCATGTGGTGTCCGCAGAAGGAATAAGGGTGGATCCTCGAAAGATTGAGGCGGTGTTGGATTGGAAATCACCTAAGTCAGTGGCGGAGATTCGTAGTTTCCTGGGATTGGCAGGCTACTACAGAAGGTTCGTGGAAGGATTCTCATCGATAGTTGCGCCTCTGACAAAGTTACTAAGGAAGGAAGTACCTTTTGTATGGATGAATAAACAACAGGAAAGCTTTGAGAAGCTTAAGAAAGTATTGACGGAAGCTCCAGTTTTGATTCAGCCTGAGGCAGGGAAGGATTTCGTGGTGTACTATGATGCTTCACACACGGGGTTAGGATGTGTTCTAATACAGGACGGGAAAGTAGTCGCTTATGCGTCTCGGCAGTTAAGGCCACATGAGGTTAACTACCCGACTCATGACTTGGAATTGGCGGCAGTGGTCTTTGCTCTCAAGGTGTGGAGGCACTATCTCTATGGTGAAAAGTCGATAATCTACACAGACCACAAGAGTCTTAAGTATTTGCTGACTCAGAAGGAGTTAAACCTGAGACAGCGAAGGTGGGTGGAATGACTGAAGGACTATGATTGTTTGATAGAGTATCATCCGGGCAAGGCGAATGTAGTGGCGGATGCTCTAAGTCGAAAGGTTGTGTCAGATCTAAGGGCGATGTTCGCACATCTGAGCTTGTATGATGATGGAAGTCTACTTGCAGAGCTGCAAGTTAAGCCGACGTGGTTGAATGAGGTGAAAGAGGGACAGGTGGCTGATGAGGATTTAAGTGCTAAGATACAGCAAGTTCAGAATGGTGGTTTAGAGGATTACAGTATGTCCAGTGATGGAGTGTTGTGTTTGAAGGGTAAGGTTTGTATGCCTAAAGATGAGGAACTTAGGCAGAGGATTCTTTAGGAATCGCATAGTAGCCCTTATGCTATGCATCCTGGAGGCACTAACTTGTACAGAGATCTAAAGGAACAGTTTTGGTGGCCTGGTCTGAAGAAGGAAGTTACGGAATTTGTTGGGAAATGCTTAACGTGTCAGCAAGTTAAGGCTGAACACCAAGTTCCGTCAGGATTGCTTCAGCCAATCATGATTCCGCAGTGGAAGTGGGAGAGAATCACCATGGACTTCGTTAGTGGGTTTCCCCTTACGCCTACTAAGAAGGACTCGGTATGGGTAATAGTGGACCGTTTGACCAAGTTCGCGCACTTTATCCCGATAAGAGTCGATTATTCTTTGCAGAAGTTGGCAAAATTATATGTAGCAGAAATTGTAAGGTTGCATGGAGTGCCGATGTCAATCATTTCGGATGGGGACCTAAGGTTTACTTCTCGGTTTTAGAAAGCCCTACATCAGGCGTTAGGTACTAAGTTGGATTTCACTACGGCATTTCATCCACAGTCGGACGGGCAGTGGGAACGGGTAATCCAAGTATTAAGGGATATGTTGAGGGGCTGTGTGATGGATTTCAGAGGAAGTTGGGAGGAATATTTGCCTTTAGCAGAGTTTGCTTACAATAACAGCTATCAGGCCAGTATTCGGATGGCACCGTATGAAGGGTTGTATGGTCGGAGGTGTTGAACTCCAATGTGTTAGACTGAATTAGGGGAACGACGAGTTTTGGGTCTAGAGATTGTGGCAGAATCTGAAGAGAAGGTTGAGATAATCCGGGCACGGTTGAAGGAAGCTTCTGATAGACAAAAGTAGTATGCAGATCTTAAGCGAAAGGAGATAGAATTTGATGTGGGAGATCAAGTGTTCCTTAAGGTATCGCCTTGGAAGAAGGTGATGAGATTTGGTCGGAAAGGGAAGTTAAGTCCAAGGTTTATAGGACCCTATCGAGTATTGAAGCGAGTTGGACCACTGGCATACCAGTTGGAGTTGCCTTCGGAATTGAAGCAGATACACGACGTATTCCATGTGTCCATGTTACGTCGTTATCGATCGGATCCATCTCATGTGGTACCAGTTGAGGAGGTGGAACTGAGGCCAGATTTGTCCTACGAGGAAGAGCCGATTCAGATCTTGGAGCGACATGTGAAAGTGCTACGAAGGAAATCAGTTCCTCTAGTCAAAATGTTATGGCGCAATCATGGATGGGAGGAAGCTTCGTGGGAGCCAGAAGAGGCAATACGACAGCAATACCCTTACTTGTTTTAGCCAGGTAATTTCGAGGTCAAAATTATTTTAAGGGGGTAGAACTGTAATATCTTGGACTATAGCTTATGCATTAATACTAAGTTATATGAAATAGCATGCTGTGTGTGTTGTGAATGTGCATTATGAATTTTGTGAACCTTAGTGCGTAGGTGAGCACTTTAGAAATTACTCGATTTTAAAGTTTAAAGAGGGAACTAAGGCAAGGTGGCCTTAAGAAAATTTATAGAGGATATTTGCATGAAATTGGGCTTAGAAAAGTGGCTACAAGGCGCCACTTAAGGCCCTGGAAATGACGCCACCAGCATGTGAGGAGGGGCTTGCGTTCGAGTCGCGTGGGAAGCAAAACTTTAAGGCTTTTATTTTTGCATGTGACGTCAATGAGAGGGGAATAGGGGGACGGCACCAAGGCTAGATTTTAGGAGTTTCTATCCTTTTATTTTCAAGAGATAAATGATGGATTATTTTTAAATAATGATATAAAGAGGAAAATAAGGATATGAGAGTGATGGCCAAGTAGGGGACTCTAGCTTAGTAATTTCGGCAAAAGGAGGAAAAATAGGGCCATTCATTATTCTTTCTTTCTCCTTCTCTCTCTGCCGAATTTTCTCTGCCACTATTCTTCTTTTCTTTTCAATTCTTCAAGAATCCAGAAAGTTCTTTTCTTTCATCATTCTCGCTAGAAAATTTCAAGCATCATACTCTTCATCTCTATATTTTGTTAAAGGCCGAACCACCATACCACTCTCTCTCTTTTCCATTAGAGCCGATTCTTCACTTGGTCACCATTGCTGAAATTGTTGATCCACATCCTAGCCATAGTCGAATTTCTTTGTGGGTTTAAGCAAGGGTGTCAGTCGACTACATCATTAGGGGTAAGATCAAATTCTATTTCTATACTTTTTCTTGTAGGCTTGTCGAAATCTAGGAACTAATTCCTTTATGTCTTTGGCCGAAACTTTGAGGAAGGTTTTCGAGATTTAGGTGTTGTCGACTTCAGAAAAGGATCTTTCGAGATTTGAGATCCGCAAGGTAAGTACATATGTACATTCAGCCAAGGCCCTATTCAATGATTAGATCTATTCCTTATTTTATTCAAAAGCCAAAAACTAACTAGTTCAATGATCAAGTGAATAGCCGATTGCAATAAAGAACCATCACAAAGTTTCGGGATTTGTTTAGGAATGAAATCGACAGCAAGGTAATATTTTGATTGTGATAAACCCTTCGGGATTTGATTATTTGGCCGAATGGCCTATAGCTAAAGTATGTAGTGTTGGCCGAATATAGGAATTGAAGATCTAAATCAATAGATCGGGTTTTCGGGATTTGGAGTGATCTCGATAAGAATATCAGGTGTGTACCCTTCCCTAAGACTTAATAAATTTAAAGCATTACATTTAATATAAGTGTTATAATGATGTGAAAGCTATGGCTAAGGTACCAGGTTATGGTACAAAGTATCCAGGTACGTTTTCCTACTCCTACTAGGATTATAATAAAATCTGTTATGGTACCTATGTGAAACTATAAGAATGTGAATAAGGGATATGACATGGTTAATGAGTATTTGTATGACATGGGGCATATGGGATATTATGAAAGGGGAAGTGAATGTGGTGACCTATGTCACGATATCTGAATGTGGTGACCTTGGTCACAATTATCTGAATGTGGTGTCTCATGACACAAAATATTATCTGGTGGCTATGCCACAATATTTATAAGGGCGATGAGCACGTCGACTGTAGTGATTGCCTTCAATGGTGTGTAGCGGATGGAGGGTTGACTCAGTAGTCCCCACGGTGTGCAGGTTGGTACGGGTGATGTGTAGCGGATGGCATCTAGGTTTGGGTTCGGGGTTGCATCATATTATTTAAATGCTATATGTACATGTATGATTTGATATGCCTGAATTTGTTAGGACTTAGTGTTGTGGTTACACATTGAGTTTGTTTACTCACCCCGTTGTGGGATTATTTTTCAGGTGACGATCAGTGATGTACCGGGTCGGCAGAAGCTTAGGGTGGCCATGCTCAGCAAGGAATTTATTTTATTTGGGCTTTTTATTTTAAGTACTTTGAATTTAATTTTGGGATTTATTTGATGTAATAAGGCCATAGTTGAACTACTTTATTTTACTTTTATTTATTATGTTACGAATTTTTATCAATTAAAGGATTAAGTAAATTTATTTTAAAATAAACTCTAAATGTTTTGTCACCTAAAATAAAGGGTTTTCAATATAAGATAAACATGTTTTCAACTCGAGTCCAACCCAAAAACAATCTTTCTTTCAAAACACACAGTTTTCCAAAGTAACAAATGAATTTTGAACCGGTTTACATCGAGGAACATACCAGATCTGGTCAGGGCTCGTGGGCCGGGTTTGGGGTGTTTCACCTACCCATTTCAAATTCCCTGATTTTCTCCTTGAATTCAGCCACCAACTGAGTTTGAATTACAATCAAACTCCTTCATCCAATCTTCATCCCTTGAAACTCTCCCCTAAAAGACTCACTTGACCAATTCAAACTCTCCAACATAGAGTTCAAATCCAACACAAACTCTTGCCCACACAAGAGTAAAATAAATAATCCCCTTTTGCATGCAGTGAGACTTGAACCTCTGTCCTCCTTACCACACCTGTGACACCACAACCATTCCACCACAGGCTCTCTTGTGTCTCTTTTTAACCACAATTATTTAAAAGGCTTAATACCAAGAGTCAGGGTTCCCCTAATGCTAAAAATAAAAAATTTTCAAATGACATGGCTTGAACCCAGGACTTCATAGAAGACCCCTAACCTTCCAAAATTACTCACCTAACAGATCCAACATGCATTTGTATCATTCTCTTGTTCTCAAAAATTTTAAACGCTCCCATGCCCAAGGCCCAATAGGCCCAATTCTACTAGGCCCAAATTCAGGGTGTTACAGCAATAGTCCCTAACAACAGCGCCAAAAACTTGTAACGAGACTTCTGCAAGTGTACATAGTCGTTCAAATAATAAGTAAGTAAAATGAGTTATCGTCCCCACAGGGGCTATGTATGTTAGTTGATTAATTGCAACATTATAAATAACAATTTGATATAAAAACTCAATAATTTTGGATAGTGATAATTAAATTAACTAGATGCAGAAAGTGATCCTTAATGCAATTTTTAACTAAGTATGCAAATTATCTAAATGTATGAATGAATAGATTTAACAACAAAAACAATCAACATAAAATAGGCTAGGATAATTATATTATCAACTCAATTCATTTTCATCATGCTTAACAATGTTTGAAAAACATTCCATGGTAACTCGATCTTTCATGAGTTTGGAAACCAAATTAAGTCCTATCAGAATCTTTTACTTAGTGAAATATGCATTTTACTGATCATATTAAACTAAGGGTTTCTTAGTATTTATGCGAGGTCACAAGGACATTTACATTTGCAATACTTTAATCAGATAAACCTAAAATCTATGCAAGATAATAGAGCAAACTGAAAATATTATAAACATCTTATTTAGTCGGGTTTAATGATCTAAATTGAGCATTGCAGTTTTTAATTATACGTCTACTAGCCATCGTTTGGTTAAGATCGCTCAACTAATCTAAATGCACCCAATCATGTATGAATGAAATACATCTTGATTTTAATTGAAAACGTGATCGACTAATGCAGAAACATGTTAAACATGAATCAAATAAATATTATTTAATTAACATAATCATCCTAGAAAATAGGATTTAAAATATCATCATTGATGCCAAAAACAATAAACACAGCAAACATAAGTAAATTAAATAACAAGAGGAAAGAGTAAACTCTAATTCAATTCAACAGCCTTTTAGATATTTTCTAACTAACGTGTTCCTCCGTTCTGCTCAATGCTTTTTTTGCTAAGGGTTTTCTAAGGTGGCCGGCCAAAGGAAGGTCTTGACAAAGCCTTTGTTTGCTAAGAGTGGAAAGGAGATGGATGGCTATGCAAGGGAAAAGAATAGGGAAATGGAAGAGAGAATGATGAATGAGAGAATGAATAAAAAGATGAGTGTTGAGGGATGTATTATAAATGAATGGATGATTTGAGAAGTGGGATTTGAATGGTATTTATAGGTGAAGGCAAGGGTAGAGTTTGCTAAAAATAGAATTCAAAGTCCTTCTCTTTTTTCTCATACATGGTCGGCCATAAATTGTGGAAAAAGGGATGACTTGGTTGCTTGTTTTTAAATTCAAAACAATGCTATTAATAGCCATAAGGTGGACAGTTTCAAAGACAAAGTTGGTAGGCTAATTTTTGATATTTTTCCAACTGCAAGGACTTTCAGTTAAATACACCAAAGCTTATTTCTGGGCAGCTATCTACTTGTGGCAAAATTGGGCTTTCATTCTTCCTTGTTGGATGGTTTCTCAGTCCAGTAATTAATCAGAGATTTCCATCTTTTAGCACATCTTTTATTGGGCCAAATTAACATCCTTATGACCCAGTTTTGCATGGTCTTGCAGTCCAAATGAAGTGGATGTGTGCATGTCCATGCATCATTTATGTTAATCACATCTTTCATGGTCCTCCTGCATAGAGAAAATTCACATATTAATATTTAAAATGAAAATAATATAAATTATGTACAAAAATCATGTAGTTAAGCATAATTTCACATACTTTATAATTTCATGTCGAATATTAATATTTAAGTAAAATTCACTTGTTTTAATAACAATTACTCAAGATTAACATATTTATTAAGTCAAAAGGTGGTAAAAATATATAGAAAATCCTATATAATTTCGAGTTTATAGTGGCACAAACCTTCGCCAAGTTAGATTGAAAACAAAAGGCAACAAAATGATAAAGCAATGGTCATTATAAAAAAAATAACAGCAAAGACCTTCTGGAGAAAAAATGGAGAAAACCCAGGAATAGGGAGATTGGAAAAACAATGAAATGACAAGGGTGAACGGAGTGGGAAAGTGGGGAGAAAGTGTGAGATGAGAGAGAGAGAGAGGGGGAGAGGAACGTGTAAGAGATTTTGAGAAATTTTTGGGGATAATTCAAAAATAAAATCCCACTACTAACCACCTATCAGATTCTCCTGAATTCAAATTCAACCAGATTTCTAGCACATGAGCGACATAGACAAAAAAATAGCAAAAGTACCTCTGGGTAAGTTGAAGCCTTACCATTGAACCATCTTGTCATCAGTTGTGCGAAAACAATATATAAGCTTAAAGTATAGAGAAAGGGGTTGGGACATAAATAACAAATATTTCAAAGGAAGAGATTTTAATACAGGACCTCACATACACAAACACAACACTTAACCACTGAACCATATTAATTTACTTTGACAATTTTTAACAATTCAAAAACTAAAATTTTTGGGCATTACAAGTAGTGGGTCTCTTGAGAAGTACATAAGAATCTAGCAAGCCCTTCAATAGGCAATCTTCATTCGTCAAGCACTGACCATCTCTGGACATACTAACGTCCAGTGTGAGAATACTGCATAAAAGATATAAAATAAGCGGTGTCCGCAAGTATACGGGTCAGGTTGTAATATAGTCACAACGAAGTAGGTAAGTACTCTGATGATCATACCCAAGGGAGGCGAGTAATAAATTAATTCTAACCTAAAATGTAAATAGAATTTTGTAGGGTTTTATAAATAAAGGAACAAAATAACATAAATGAAAAGAACTTCAGAAAACTAATTTATAAACTCTACCAAATCTAGCTATAGTTGCTTTGGTGGTCATAACTAATTCCTATTTTGGTTTTCTATTCAATCAACTAATCATTAACCTAGAAGGATCTCTCAATCTTCCACTAAACTAATGAGTTAGCAAGAACTCTCGACCTCACAGTCCAGACTGGTTTGGGACTAAGATGTTCACAGATATGTCATACGAATTTTGGGTTAATTCCCACCTAAATGACTTCCTAGGTTCGTCAAGCCTAGGGTTCAGGTTCTTCCTCTCCCAAACAACTGATCCATTAAGAAAACCTTACATAGTAATCAGTTAGTCACACCTCTACTCACTAATCTCCCATAAGAGGATTAGTTCCTCAGGGATCTCATAAACACAATAAACTTGACAAATAATATATGCATAGAGAATAAATCAAGAATAAGATTTAGAGAATCTTGAATTGTATTGATTAATGAAAATGCAAAATCCACAAGAGTTGCTTCGAATCTACAAATCAGCTTCTCCGAGTTAGGGGTGAGAAAAACTCGATTTGACTTGAAAAACTCGAAAAAGGTTTCGAATTTTGAGTTAAATGAATTGATTTATTCGAATTTCTCGAGTTATTCGAGTGAACTAGATTTTTTTGAATTTCGAGTTCGAATTGAGTTTAATTTTCAAAGTTGAATAACTCGAATAATTCAAATAAACCGAATATAAAACTTGTAACGACCCGAATTTGGGCCTAGTAGAATTGGGCCTATTGGGCCTTGGCCATGGGAGTGTTTAAAATTTTTGAGAACAAGAGAATGACACTAATGCAAGTTGGACCTATTAGGTGAGTGGTTTTGGAAGGTTAGGGGGCTTTTATGAAGTCCCGGGTTCAAACCTGAGCTTTAGGAAAACGTTTGGTTTTAGGTGAATAAAACCCTGAGAGTTAGTAAGTAGGCTTTAAGAATAAAATGTGGAGAAAAATAACACTAAAAGGAGTTGTGGTCTAGTGGCAAATGACGCCACATAGGAGACAAGGAAGTGACGCCATAGAGGAAGCAAGGGGTCCAAGGTTCAAGTCTTGGCGCTTGCATTTCATTTTGATTTCTTTTGAAATGAACTTAGACTTTGGCCCATAGGCTTATATTTAGTTGCGCATGTTTTAAGTCACAAAAGGAGCTTATGTTGTGGTGGCATGTAGCGTCTGGAGCATAGGAGAGGGCAAGGGTTCGAATCCTATTGCAAGCAAAAAGGGATATTTATTTTGCTAAGTAGGGGCGACAGGTGGTTGTGTTGGAATTAAACTCTGCTAAAGGAGGGATCACACATCGGGAAGCTAGCATGAGAGTAGGCAAGAAGCTGGCTTTAAATAGAGCGATCTATGAGGAGAGTAAGGATACTTTAGTTGGCATTGCGCATAGGAGTGGTCGGAGAACGGATCAACTCCAGATTCCTATCAGGTGTGTATTTCACACTACTCTAGTTGTAGAGTGGCAAATGCCAAAATGCCGGTCACACGAAGATGGTAGCCACACGAGCGCGCGAGCGCACGTGTGGGAGCTTCGACGCGATAGTTGAGGCCATCATGAGTGTTCTTGTAGGTTTAGGCTGTTTGGGCCCATATGAATAAATTGTATGATTGTGTACTAGATATTGGACTGGTCTATGTGAATCTCATATCTGTGGCTAGATTTGGGCTAAATGGGCCAGACGAGAGTGTGGGCCCATTTGGGCCGCGAATGGGCCCTAGGCCCATTCGCATCTTATCTCTGTTTAGAATACGTGGTTTACAAAATTACTGAAATACCCTCGACTTGTAAAATTATCGAAGTACCCCCGGTTTGTAAAATTACCAAAATACCCTCGGTTTGCAAAATTACCAAAGTACCCTTAATTTATAAAATTATCGAAATACCCTCAGTTTGGAAAATTACCGAAATACCCTCGATTTGCAATATTACTGAAATACCCCTAATTTGTAAAATTACCAAAATACCCCTGATTTGTGAAATTACCAAAATACCCTAATTTGTAAAATTACTGAAATACCCTTGGATTGTGAAATTACAGAAATACCCCAGTTTGTAAAATTACCAAAATATCCCTAATTTGTAAAATTACCGAAATACCCCTGGTTTGCAAAATTATCGAAATACCCCTAACTTGTAAAATTACTAAAATACCTCTGTAAGGAAGAATTACGAGAATACCCCCGAAGGGTAGGATTACCAAAATACCCTTATAAGGCAGAATAACTGTTTTGCCCTTGTGGGTAAATGACTGACTTAGATTATTAACTTGACTGATTTGACTGGGATTGTATGACTGTGTTTTAACTGACTTGATGGTGGTTGTATGACTGGTATGTTTTTAAATTATGTTTAAATGACTGTTACTGATCATGGCCATTTTGCATACACGTGTAATGATTGAGCATGACATACACGACATATTGCATGGGGTTGGGACAAAGTTACGGTGGAAGTGTACGGCCTATTGCAGTTTTGTACAAGGCTTTCATCCTTTCTGCGATTTTTATGATTCTGTGCCAACCTAAATATGGCTCTGTGTCATCTTGATTATGGCTTGGTGCCAACTATATTTACCCGTGGCTATGTGCCTAACATATATATTGATGACTGTGTTGATCATAATTACCCGTAGAGGTGTGCCGATTATATTACCGTCGCTGACGGCTATGTGCCAAACTTATTATAGTCACCGATAGCTTTGTGCCATCTTGATTATGGCTCTGTGCCATCTTGATTATGGTTTATACCCATTCTCTTTACGGCTTTTAGTCGTTCTGTTATCTGGCAGCGTTCCTGCGATATTTATGACTTTTTAGCCGTTCTGTCCACGACGCCTAGCCATTCTATTCACGGCGCCGAGCCGTTCTATTGACTTAGTGCCGCAACTGGTGCTAAGCTGGGTGTGATGGCTGGGTGGGTCAATTTTATCCCCACATTGTGTGTTGGCTGGTACAGGTGGTGTGTTGGCTGAATCGGGGTGGGATGCATCCTCATACTGTTGCATATCTGTTTATGAGATCTGTTATTGTACTGGGCTTAGGCCACTTGTTCTGATATTGGTTTGGGCTAGGCCCAATTGATTCTGTTATGGGCTGTGACCCAAATGATATTGTAGTGGGCTTTGACTCACGTATGCTCTAATCTGTACTGTACTGTTACACTTAAAGGGCTTTGGCCCAGACTGTTACAATTTATGTTTCTATATACTAACTGTTACTCTAGTAAGGGAATTGCGCACTGAGTTTTCGTAAACTCACCCCGTTTTTAATTGTGCAGGTAATCCTAAGCCTTAGACGGTTTGGAGCTGCGAGGGACTCGGGGAAGACCTAAAATATTTTGATTTGGGTTGTAATAAGGCCTCTCTATTTTTAACTTATTATTCATGATATTTATTTATGATGTTTTCTAACTGTTAAAAGTGGAATACGATTTCCGAAACGATAACTTTCTTCAAAACCCTACGTTTCTGCAACATTTTCAAAATGCTTCTGCAACTCAGTTTTTAAACATCACCTTTTCGTAAATTCTTTATTTTTAATATGGTTCCGCAACAGATATGGCTTTAAAAGTAGTTATGTTTTCAAGTGGACAACAATTGCTTAAGGATTCTACAAAGGGGTTTTAACTCTCAAACAAGTTTTAACAACAAGAAATAAGGTTTTGAAAAACACTTCCATGTGACATGCCAGATTCGGGCCTAACTTCTAGGCCGGGTTTGGGGTGTTACAAAACTATAATATTTAACATTTTTACCCCAAAACCCCCAAACCTTTTTAGTTTTCTCCCGATACTTTTACTCATCTCCCATCCCACCCCATCTACCCCAAACCCATTTTCCTCTATTTTTTTGAATATTTTCCCCCCATTTACTTTCCCCCAAAAAATTACCCCCCAACCCTTAAAACTTTTTAATTTCCCCCTAAACTTTTAGTTTTTACCCTTTACCCCTAAATAAAAAACTCATCCATAAAAATCTCTAAACTCAAATAGTAATAATTTTATTTATATCTACTATTTATATTATTAAATTAAATTTCACATTTTGTACTATTTATATTATTGAATTGTTTAATCATATTAAATCTTTATAAATCTATGTTAAAATTGAATTATTGATGATGCCATAAAATATCCATGTTAAAATTTTATGTTGGTATCAATTTCACATTTTACCTTTAAGATAACTTTTATTAAAAAATTATTTTTTATATTTAATATATTTTTTAATTTCAAAATACATAGTGACAAAAATCAGAATATAATTGAAGCAACTAAGCAATCAAAGAAGCTAACTCGTATATAAAATATTAATAAATAAATTATGAGGAGATGAAAGTTAATAACAAATTTGGTTATGGTAGGTGACAGTGGTTACAAGGATTCAAAGTCAATTTTTTTTCATTTAACTCTAAAAGATATATTCAATTCGAATTCCATCTCAATCAACTCAATTCGATAAAATTTCAAATCGAACTAGGTTGATAAAATAAGATTTGTCAACACAATTAACTCAAAAAAATTTCATTCGATTCGATCGAACGCTCACCCTTAGTCCGAGTAACGCAAATAGAAAGAACTAAAATAAACCTAAATGCTTAAAAGAAAGGAAAAACTAAAGAACAAATTTACAAAGAAAAACTTAGAATATCCAAAGCTATCTTTAACAAGTGTTTAAGAGCCTATTTATAGAGTTAGGGTTGTCGTTTTCCTTAGCCCCAGGTTAGTTGATGCTCTCGTGTTTAGCTTTTGATTGTCCGCTCCAAAATGCCCTTGCTCGTAAGTATTTCCTGTATAGGACCGATGTCACGACACCTTAGTTCCTATGTTGCGACATCGAAGGCAACATGCTTAGGTTCAGGGTAGCTTTAGGGGTGTGTTGCAACATCCCATGTTATGTCGCGACATCGAAGACAATCTTGAGGTTCTTGCATTCTACTTCTTATGTTGCGACAAAGAATTCCCCGTGTTGCAACACAATAATGAATATTGAGTTTATATGCCCTCGGATGGTCTCCAGTATACTCACTAAGTATGTTAGCTCACCTTTAGGGCTCATTCGGCCCCTTTGGTTAATACAATACTCAAAATACACTTTTTATTGAATTTAAAATAAACTATGAAAACTTAACTAAAGCATAATGAAAATTCAAGCTCCTCAAGTGTGAAAACTAATTTAATCTGCTACACCTATTATGGCAGATCAAACTTCCTTACACTTAAGCCATTGCTTGTCCTCAAGTAGAGCAACAAAAATAGCAAATTAAAAGATGACCCTTGAGCAAGTATAGTAAAAACGTTGGTTTCAGAGTACATAACTAGGTAATTCATATTTACAGATAATCTTGACATGATATATAACTAATTTACCACTTTTAATACCAAACACCTAAGTTCAGTATATTACGAGGTATACAAACATTAAGGTTTTCAAACATATGAATCCATCAACAAATCATATAGGTAATTTGATTATCCTAGTAGAGTACAAAAAGTCAAAAATGCAATTGTTTAATACGATGTCAATTCAGAAATAAGTCTACCTAGATCACATAAGACTTTTTAACTTGTAATGTTCTGAGGCTTGAGACAGGTATGGAATTCAAGAATAGTAAGAATCAACATAATTTCAAGCATGAAAATACTTTGGCACATCATATTGTTCCCTATTCTTCCACCTTAGTGACCCTTACCCGCTCACTATTTTATTTCTCCTTCTCTCACCTTTCTTAATTCTCCACATAAGAAGTCATAACACAAATAGCAACTACAACTAGCTCATGAGTTAATGTGCACTAATTAACGAGTTTTTCTATTTTTTGTGACTTTGTCACATTTTTTCCTTTTTCAATACATCTCACTCACAAATACTTTTACTTTTCAAGTACTTTTTCTACTCGTTTTGATTTTCTTTTTTCTTTTATTTTGCACATATTAACTAACTAATAATCTGCCTTGATGTATCTACTTAACCTTTAATATGTATGGCCAAACATCTATAGTTGTGTAATTCAGGACCAAAGAAAAGGGGTAAGTACAAATTGATATTTGGCTTGGGTTTTATACGAAGGTTCATCAAGAAGTGTTTTCTGGCTCAAAAATAGGTACTAAGGATAAATAAACAGGGCTAGCTTTTTTACTCTAGGTGGATACCAAACATTGCCTTAGGTTATCCCTAGGTATCTCAATAATCACAAACTTAATCAACCAAACAATCACAAATTTAACAATCTATCATACATACTAGCATGCCCGTTTCTCTGTATCCTCTATATCATTTGGTACATTCAATTGCTCAATGTCTATTTACATTGTAATATATAGAATTTAGTATTCTAATAATAATAAAAATTAAAATTATCTATTATCATGCCAAATTAATAGTAAATACAATCAACCTATATACATGCTCCTAACCTATATACGTCATATTTAAAAATTGAGTTGCGAAAACATAGTGTTAGAAAATAGTAATTGTTTTGGAAAACCGTGTTCTACTTCTAACAGCTATAAATCACAATCAAATCAAATCCCAAATTTAAAAAATAAAAATTATAGAGGCCTTATTACAACCCGAACTAACAAACTCATTCTTAAGTAAAAGAGCTAAATAGAATAAAACTTGTGCAGTTGTGTGGCCCTCTCGAGTCCCTCGCAACTTCGAACCGTATAACACTGGGGATTACCTGAAAGGTTAAAAATAGGGTGAGTTTATGAAAACTCAGTGTGTAATCCTCTTACTAAAGAAACAGTCAGTATAAAGAAACAGAATCAGTCTGGGCCTAAGCCCTTTAACAGTAACAGTATAGTGTGGGCCTTAGCCTATTACAATAACAGTGGCAATTGGGCCTTAGCCCCCATTAGCCTCGGTTGGGCCTTAGCCCATATCAAATGTCACATATCACATCTATCTCGGCCTAAGCCCATCTCAATATCAGAATCAATATATGTGATGCACAAATACCCATACCAACCCTGCATTCCGTCTCTTGTCCATCCCAACACTCCTGTAGGGATTAAATCGACCCACCCATCCCTACACTCCTTATGTAGCACCGATTGCGGCACTAACCAATAATACAGCAGAGCTGCCAATCACATAATCGGCTTAAAGCCATCGGTAGGTCCACAGTCATCTTGCGCGACCCGTGCGACCCTCACATATCAATCACTTCCTCCAATACAAGATCCCAACCCCATGCAGTATGTCGTGTATGCAGTATGCCATGCTCAGAATCAGTCATATCATTCATAGTTAAGTCAATCAAATCATAGTCATACAATCACAGTCAAATCAGTTAAATCGTAGCATAAATCAGTCATTCACCCTCGAGGGGCAAAATAGTCATTTACCTTCTAGGGGCATTATGGTTATTTTATCCTATAGGGACATTACGGTCATTTTACACTACAAGGGCATTACGATCATTTTACACTACATGGACATTACAGTCATTTTACCCTACAGGGGCATTCGGTCATTTTACCCTATGAGGGTATTTCGGTCATTTACCCTACAGGGGCATTACGATCATTTTACCCTACAGGGGCATTATGGTCATTTTACCCTACATGGGCATTACGGTCATTTTATCCTTCAGGGACATTATGGTCATTTTACCTTATAGGGGCATCACGGTCATTTTACTCTACAGGGACATTACGGTCATTTTACCCTACAAAGGCATTACGGTCATTTTACCCTATGGGGGTATTTCGGTTATTTACCCTATGGGGTATTTCGGTCTTTTACCCTATGGTCAACAGTGTGAATGGGCCCAAGGCCCATTTTGCGGCCCATGTGGGCCCACATGCTCGAGTGGCCCAGTAAGCCCAAAAACGACCTTAGCCATGTGAATGACAGAGTCGAGTCATATAATCTCCACATGTCCTTTAGATTTACCCGTGTAGGGCCCACGAGCCCATGGGGCTCACATGGCCCATTTCAGCCCAACGTGGCCCAAAACGACCTAAGCCCATGAGATTGCTCATGGTGGCCTTTACAGTCAAACGACCATGTTTTGGGGGCTTGGATTACCATACGTACAATCGCCCACCTGTGTGGCATCAAGTGCCGCATTTTTTGGACTTTCGGCTTTTGTCGATTTACGATTAAGACAGTGTGGACACATACCTGATTGTAAAATGCGTGAATGACCCACGAGAACTCCAACCTATATTCAATCAAGGCAATCCATTAATCACTTGTCAATCGGGTTAATCGAATCGCAATCAACTTATCAAAAATAGCTTGTACCGAAAATACTTGTCCAACAGATTACCTCTCTTTTGACTAGATCAGTCAGTTGTGGTTTGCCCACTTGATCTAGAGATTGGTGCAGCCACCCTGTCGCATCCCGGTGGAAAATCCCGAACAGTTGACATTTTACGCTGCTTATGTAACACCCCAAACCCAGCCTAGACGTTACGACCGGATCAAGCATGTCACATAAAAGTGTTGTTTAAAAACTGCGCGTACGTTAAAAACTTCGTATCCTTTTTGAAATTCCGTGCTTTGTTGTTTGTGAAAATCCAGATTTTCTTTTAGGGTTCTCTTGGAAAAAACGTTGTTATTGCTATTATTATTATAATTATTATTATCTCCAAAAACTTGTTTAAAACAGAAATCAGATTCAATGAATTGCAGAAATATGATATTTTGAAAATAGATATTTTTGTTTTAAGAAAGTCCAGAGTTTAATTGTTTAAAGTTTGAACATAATGGAAATGAAAGCTTAAAAGAAAATTAAAGTCCAATGGGCTTATTACAAAATTTTATACCCAAAATAAAATAAATCTCAAAATAAGATAAAACAGAAATTTACTGAGGTTCTGATGTATGGCCACCACAGAGTCCTCCGCAGCTCCAAATCCTCACTGCTGGGGATCACCTGCAAGATTAAAACAGAGGGGTGAGTTACGAGAACTCAGTTTGTAATCCCCTAATCGGTCACTAACTGGGCTCGAGCCCATACAGAAACAGATTGGGCCTTAGCCCTATATACATGATAGTGCAACCAATATAATGCAGCCCAACCTAATAATCCATCCGCTACACACCACCCGTACCAGCCCAACACACCTGTGGGGATTTCTAAATCGACCCACCCATCCGCTACACACCAATATGGCAGACAAGCTGCTAATCACAGAATTTGTGGCAAAGCTACAAGAATAACATAATATACGTGGCATAGCCACTATACAAATTGTGGCAGAGCCACCAGAATATGTGGCAGAGTGACCAGATTACACTTCCTCCGGTCATCAATATCCCAATCCCATCCAGAATGTCATGTATGCAAAGCATATATCAAAAATGATGTATGAAATAAATCACCATCATAACTAGCTAAACAGAATACATGCAATCATACTAATCAGCCCTTAAGGGTATAACAGTAATTTACTCACCGAGGGTATTTCAGTAATTTACCCACCAAGGATACTTTGGAAATTTTACCCTCCAGGGGTATTTCGGTAATTTTACCCTCTAGGGGTATTTCGGTAATTTTACCCTCCAAAGGTATTTCGGTAATTTTACCCTTCAGGGGTATTTCGATAATTTCACATTCAACGGCCTTTCCGAAGGGCTACTGTCGCCTCGAGCGACATAGGACCCTTTTTAGGTCACTACAAAATTATTGGGCCTAAAATCCATCTTAGGCCCAATCGGGCCCATACGCTCGTGTGGCCCATTTCGCATGATTTCGATATCATATTTGTAGATTTCGCATTCAGACTTATCATTTCACAGTTTTTCTGACAATTTTGCTCAAGTGGGTCGGATAGCCCATTGGGCCTATTTGGCCCGTTTTGGCCCGATCAGGCCCATTATAGCCTCAATTTGGCGAGAGTGCTCGTGACACTCTGAACGACTTACCGCAATTATTCATATTTCAATTTACCACTCCGAGCGTCCGCATACTAGAGTGGCCACATATGCCAATTTCTGGCTTTCCAGCTTTCGGCTGAATCACAGAACATTGCACATATGCATTCAGAAAGGTGTGAGATTACACACCTGGTCACGTAGAGAACTATACACTCACGACCGTCGTCACCTAAATCAAACATATCACACAATTAACTTATAACAATAGAAATGGAAGATCTTTAATCCACACCTAACCATACGATTTACTAACACTTACCCCCACTAGCGCGATCAACTACGATTTGCTTGTCTAAACTAGATGTCGACTCCCTTCCACAACCCAGCGGAAAGTCCCGAACCGCTGACACCCTACGCCTTTAAACTTGGGAGCAGGGGCTACGAATCCACCTCTATTAGGCCCTTTTCCTGATCCCCACTTAGATTGGTTACTGCCAGCCTCCATAGAGAACTATTTCTCCCCTTCGCTTTGTTGCAGCCCCGATTTCCACTCCTTAAAACGCCACTCTAGAAGTGAATAGGTCTATGATTCGGCCAAGAATCAACTCACAAGATGCGATTACTAGGCCCAACACAATAAGCAAAAGAGGGTGCTCGGCTAAGAGATATAAACTGCAAATAAATCTGAATAACGTAGAAGGCCAAAGAAGGAGCACCAATTAAAGACTAAAGAGAAGAGAAAAGATTCGGCTTACCTTCAAATTGGCTAGCTTTGCTTTATGAAGAGAGGAGCATCAAGAAGACAAGAAGCTAGTTTAAGAACAGAAGAATGGAGAATGGGTTCGGCTAGACAACCAAGGAATGAGCCAAATGAGGAAGAAGGTTTCGACCAACAAGAGAATCAAGGCTTCAGGCTATTTGATATTCGAAAAAAGGAGGAGTCAAAATAGGAGTAGAGGTTTCGGCTATGGAGGCTAAGTTGAAATGAGGATCAAATAAAGAACACAAGCCAAAAGGGTAGGTATAGGAAAGATTCTGCTATGGTTTGAAAAGATTAGAGGAAGAAGTCGGCCGATACTGTTTAGGTAGTCGACAAGTAAAGAAAGTGCTTTGAAGGGGAAAAGAAGAGAAGAAAAGAATAAGAGGAGTGTTGTGTTTTTGGTAAAGAAGAGTGAAGCCAGGTGACCCGAAATGCAACCAAAAGAAAACACTCAAGTTGAGCCAATGCAAAGTATAAACCACTAAGGAATTTTCGGCACTCTATTCCTACTCAAGGCCGAATTTGCATTCTTCCAATGCCAAGTCTCTTGGCCGAATTTTCCCATTCGCTTCCCCATATTCGACCAACTCTTCCCACACCATAATCCCTTGATTTCCTCCATAAATCTCTCCCCAATTCACTCTCTGTCTCCCATTCGAAATCACCCAACCACCGTGAACAATTCAAACACTCCTCCATCAGAATTTGATTCCAACACAACCTCTTGTCATCTCCTGAGTAAAATAAAAGCCTCAAACTCGCCATCTATGGGATTCAAACTCCTTCCCTCCCTGCTCTGCCAATGACGCCACATCCACCTTGCCACTAGACTCCTTGTGTCTCCTAAATGCACCAATTTTACTCAAGTCCTACTTTGAGTAACCCTCTCCCCTAAAGAGCCAAAAATGAAAAATTTTCCTATGGCCTAACTTGAACCTGAGACTTTATAGAAACCCCGTAACCTTCCAAAATCACCTTCCTAACAGGCCCAACTTGAAATAATGCCGTTCTCATAATCCCAAAAATTCTAAAATGCTTCCATGCTCGGGGCCCAATAGGCCCAATTCTTCTAGGCCCAAATTCGGGGCGTTACAGCTTAAATTTGGGGGCAGGGGCTACGTGCCCATTCTCAGCTGGCATCATTCATGATCCTCCTTCGTAATGGCTGCTACTCACTGGCATTGATATCTCTTTACACAACTTATTATCGGAAACCTCCATTTGGAGTAAAAATAGAATCAGTCTCAAAAGACCAAAATACTTGGCTTAAACCATGAAGAAAACAACAAGAAATACACAAGAGTACCTGTAGAGAATCGTGTGAACTCACCACAGTGTAATAGAGTTGAGAAAGGAGTAGTAAAATCAGCTCTACAAAATTAAGGTGCAATAAGAGGGCAAAAGAAATGTATTCGGCCTAAGAAGAGAAAAGAGAGAAGAAGGAAAAGAAAGTAAAGCGAAGAGATGGAGGTATTCGGCCACTTCTCAAGAGTAAATAATGTCAGTTCAAAACCGATAGGGGGAGAAAACTAACAAAAATCCGATAGAGGGAGCTATGAAGAGAGTACCGAATGAAAGAATGGTGAAGGAGGGAAGAGATGTATTCGGCTAAGCAGTGAAGAGGAAGTGCCAAAATCGAAACAATAAAACACTCCCCAAAATAAAATACTAACTCAGCTTTAGAGAGGAAACACAAACAAATCCTGAAAGACCACAAAATGCTTTCAATAACTAAATGAAAACACACCTCCAAAGCCGAAACTATGAGTTCCCCTTAGCAAATTTGGCACAAACCATCTCACCTTCAAACTCCCCTTTTTCTTCCTAAAATCACTCATGTTCACAAAACTCAATAACTGAAAATCCCCTTTTTCACTCCCCAAATTTGACTAACAACAACCCCATTTAAATATGTTCAAACTTCTAGTGTTTCGGTCAAACACAACCTCCTTCCATGGCCAACAATAAAACTAATCTCCATTTGCATAAGTAGGGATTCGAACCTCAGACCACTAGTACACTCCACATGTCACATTCCACCTTTTACCGGTAGACTCCTTGTGTCATGATTTCACAAAAAATATTTATAAAGCCTTCAAGTTAAGGCCAAGATTCACCTAAGAGCAAAAAGCAAAAATTTTGCTAAAGCCCAGGTTTGAACCCAGGACTTATCCAACACTTCCAACTCTTCCTAAATCACTTAGCCACTAAAGCAAACAAGCAATATGTGTCATTTTCTTGCACTCATAAATATTTATCTATAGTCTCCTAGCTGATCCCACACTCAGGGCCCATTCCTTCTAGGCCCAAATTCGGGGCGTTACAATTCACCCCTCATTAAAGAAATTTCGTCCTCAAAATTTCCAACTATCAAAATAGTCGTACAACAAAGACTTCACCACCATGCTTCCGCTGCACACTCTGATTTCAAAACATTATTACCACCTCTTGAACCACGTTCGCGTATATCTCTTGTGCCCATTTTCCATTCACCTTCTATTAAGAACTAATAGTTTAATGCAAATCGAAGTTTCACTACAGTTTCAGTCCCCTATAGTTTCAGTTTGCTCTATCTAAAGTGTTATAGTCTAATTTCTAAAGTAGTCACAGTATTTCCTAACTTACCGCATTTCAATTTCTAAACAGACAAAAGTATTCAGAAAACTTACAGATTAGGCACCGGAGATTCGGTGTGCCACACTTTTTAGAAGAAGTATCTCAAAATGCTTCACATATTCGAAAACAACCGTTTGAAATCCAAAACTTTGAAAATCCATTCCACAGCCGAGTTTTGCAACTCGGCTCTAATACCACTAAATGTAACACCCCAAACCCGGCCTAGACATTATGGCCGAATATGGAGTGTCACATTAAAGTGTTTTTTGAAAACCATGTTTTCATTGAAAACCCTTTTTGAAATTTCAAACTTCTTACCATTTAAAACTTGTACAAAACCTCAGTTTGCATTTGTTTATTTTCAATCGAGGTTTATTAAAAAGTTATTACCTTCAAAACCTTATCGTTGTGGAAGCTAAATTTAAAGCAAATGATTTACGAAAATGTGATATTTAAAAATTGAGTTGCGGAAAGGTAGTGTTAGAAAATAGTTATTGTTTTGGAAAACAATATTCTACTTCTAACAGATATAAATCACAATTATTAAAATCCCAAATTAAAAATCTGAAAATTATAGAGGCCTTATTACAACCCGAACTAACAAACTCATTCGTAAGTAACATAGCTAAACAAAATAAAACTTGTGCAGTTGTGTGGCCCTCTTCGAGTCCCTCGCAGCTCCGAACCGTCTAACGCTAGGGATTACCTGAAAGGTTAAAAACGGGGTGAGTTTACAAAAACTCAATGTGTAATCCCCTTATTAAAGAAACAGTCAGTATACAAAAACATAATCAGTCTGGGCCTGAGCCCTTTAACAGTAACAATACAGTATCGGCCTTAGCCCATTAAAGTAACGGTGGCAATTGGGCGTTAGCCCCCATCAGCCTCAGTTGGGCCTTAGCCCATATTAAATGTCACATATCACATCTATCTCGGCCTAAGCCCATCTCAATATCAGAATCAGTATAAGCAATGCATAAATACCTATACCAACCCTACACTCCATCTCCTATCCATTCTTACACTCATGTGGGGATTAAATCGACCCACCCATCCTTACATTCCTTATGTAGCATCGGTTGCGGCACTAACCAATAATGCAGCAGAGCTGTCAATCACATAATCGGCTTAAAGCCATCGGTGGGTCCACAGTCGTCTCACGCGACCCGTGCGACCCTCACATATCAATCACTTCCTCCAATACAAGATCCCAACTCCATGCAGTATGTCGTGTATGTAGTATGCCATGCTTAGAATTAGTCATATCATTCATAGTTAAGTCAATCAAATCATAGTCATACAATCACAGTCAAATCAGTCAAATCATAGCATAAATCAGTCATTCACCCTCGAAGGGAAAAATAGTCATTTACCATCCAAGGGCATTACAGTCATTTTACCCTATAGGGACATTACGGTCATTTTACCCTACAGGGGCATTACAATCATTTTACCCTACAGTGACATTAAGGTCATTTTACCCTATAGGGGCATTACAGCCATTTTACCCTATGGGGGTATTTCGATCATTTGCCCTATATGAGCATTACGGTCATTTTACCCTACAGGGGCATTACTGTCATTTTACCCTACAGGGGTATTACGATCATTTTACCCTACAGGGACATTACAGACATTTTATCCTATAGGGGTATTATAGTCATTTTACCCTTCAGCGACATTACGGTCATTTTACCCTACAGGGGCATTATAGTTATTTTACCCTACAGGGGCAGTACGGTCATTTTACCCTACGTGGGAATTATGGTCATTTACCCTATGGGGGTATTTCGATCTTTTACCCTATGGTTAACAGAGTGAATGGGCTCAAGGCCCATTTTGCAGCCCATGTGGGCCCACATGCACGAGTGGCCCAGTAAGCCCAGAAACAACCTTAGCCATATGAACGACACAGTCGAGTCCAAGAATCTCCACATGTCCGTGAGAGTTACCCATGTAGGGCCCACGAGCCAATGGGGCCCACATGGCCCAAAACGGCCTAAGCCCATGAGATTGCTCATGTGGCCTCTACAATCAAACGCCCATGTTTTGTGGGCTCAGATTACCATACGTGCGATCGCCCGCCTGTGTGCCATCAAGTGCCGCATTTTCTGGCTTTTTGGCTTTTGCCGATTTACAATTAAGACAGTATGGATACACACCTGATTGCAAAATGTGTGAATGACTCACGAGAACTCCAGCCTACATTCAATCAAGGCAATCTATTAATCACTTGTCAATTAGGTTAATCGAATCCCAATCAACTTATCAAAAATAGCCTCTACCGAAAATACTTGTCCAACAGATTACCTCTCCCTTGACTAGATCAGTCGGTTGTGGTTTGCCCACTTGATCCAGAGATTGGTGCAGCCACCCTGCTGAACCCCGATGGAAAAACCCAGGTTTGAACTGAGGACTTCTCCAACACTCCCAACTCTTCCTAAATCACTTAGCCACAAAAGTAAACAATCAATTTGTGTCATTTTCTTGCACTCATAAATATTTATCTGCAGTCTTCTAGTTGATCCCACACTCAAGGCCCATTCTTTTTATGGCCAAATTTGGGGCGTTACAATTCACCCTTCTTTAAAGAAATTTCGTCCTCAAAATTCCAACTGTCAGAATAGTCGCACAACACAGACTTCACCACCACGCTCCCGCTGCGCACTCTGATTTCAAGACATTGTTACCACCTCTTGAACCACGTTCGCGTATATCTATTATGCCCATCATCTATTAGCGTTCTCTCAGGATGTCCCTTATCTCTAAAGGCATCGCAAAACTCCCCGTGTCTTTTAGTTTTGGGGGGATGTGTTTTGAAATAATCGCATTACATGATGCGCTTATATTAACTTGTTCTTATGTTTTTATTTTCCTAGGCCTAGACATAATATCTTTTAAGTATTTGGCATACTTAGAAACTTTCTCAGTTAGGTCAATTGGAGGCAAGTTAACATTTAGGGATTTAAATACGTTTAGAAAACTTACAAATTCTACCTCATCCAATCTTTGTTTCTCTTCCAAACCGTGAAGGGAATGATACCTTTGTCAATGTGGATTCCTTTATTGGCTATATTTCGGCTCAGCTACTGGCTCAGCTATTTCTTTAGGTTTATGTTCAACATCAACTCCTTTAGGGTCTTCTTGAAGATCTTCGGAATCTTTTTTATTTTTCTCTTGGGTTGGTTTTTTTGGGCTACTTAGTACTTTGCTGAATGTAACATGATTATTTTCACTTGCTCATTCCCCTCTCTCTGAGGATTGTTGTTTGTATTACTGGGAATTTCGGTGCCAACTTTTCATTTTCTACCCACATCATACTCATCAATTGGCTCATCTGATAGTCTAGCTTAGTCAATGTTTTCGTTGTATTAGTGCACTTAGACTGCACTTGTTTTACTTTAGTTCTCATTGATTACATCTCCTCCTTGATTTGATCCAAGCATTGACCACATACAATATAATCATTTTGGTTGGCCCTTTCCTAAGGCTTTTGTAAATAAGGAGGTTGATACTTAACATTTTTAGGTTGGTTAGAATTACTACCTCCTCATTGGTTTCCTCCCCATCTCAGGTTCAGATGGTCTCTCCATCCAGGATTATAAGTAATTGAATAAATGTTTCCACCCCTATTCCCTATGTAGTTCACATTTTCGGTGGGATTATTGATGTAATGGAATAGTAGTTTATCTCTACCATACATTGATGATACACTCGTTGAGGACTCTATAAGTTAAGTCTATCTACAATCTGTTGGTATCTATCTTCCTCCTAGAAAGCTTTTACCGTAGATGGTTTCTAACCGTATGTATAGCACTCAATTGGCCACTAGTAGGAGTTCATTGCCATATTTTCTATCAATTCATATACATCGTTGTATGTTATGTTCATTAGGGCTCCTCCTGTGGCTCCATCTAGTCCTGAACGTGCATGTGCATCCAACCCGTTGTAGAACATTTGCAGCCTTAGCCACTCGAGTAATCCATGGTGTAGGCATCTCTGGATCAGTGTTTTAAATCGCTTCTAGGCTTCATGAAAACTTTATCCTTCTAATTGTCTGTGTGTTGCAATCTTCCTCCACAGCTGGACTGTCTTGCTGATAGGAAAGAACTTTTGTGGAAATTTTCTTGCGAGTTCATCCAATGTCGTAATAAATCCTAGTGCTTGCGAGTCTACCTAAGAGAAAGTGTTATCAATTAAGGAGAAAGGGAGCAATCGAAGACGAATAGCGTCATTGATGACCCTATCATGTTTAAAAGTATCACAAAGCTGAAGGAACTACTTTAGATGCTGATTCGAGTCTTCCTTCATTATGCCTCACTGCAAATTTTGTTCTAGATCATTGCTAGTTTGATCTCAAAATTATTAGCCGTGATGGTTGCGTTGTTATATTTTCTTGAACCATCTCTAGATTTGGTAGTGCATAGTCCCTTAGGGTTCTTTCGTTGTGTGCCATAGGTATATTTGTGAGTAGCTATGGTGGTGGTGGTAAGTTTGCTGGGTTATTATTGTTAATTTCGTCGAACAGCGAGTTGTCTCGCGATGGTAAATTACTTGCAGCAGGTGGTGGGTTCTGCATCTACTGTTGTTGCTATTGTTATCATCAATTCTTACAGATTATTCTTTTGGGATCAGTGGCTGGCTCTATAAGCATTCCCCTACTACGAGTCATACAATGAAATTAGAAAGTAAATAAAAGATGTTGGAAAAAATAAAAAAAGGTATCTATAATTTAAATATTTCCTAATTATTCTATTAAATGCAAAGATACAAATTGATCTAGTGACGTTGCCTCCACGATGACAGTGCCAACAACTTGACCGCCTCCAGACATACTAACATTCAGAGTGAGAATACTGCATAAAAGATATAAAATAAGTGGTGTCAGCAAGTATATGGGTTAGGTTGTAATATAGTTACAATGAAATAGGTAACTACTTCGAGGATCGTACCAAGGGAGGTGAGTAATAAATTAATTCTAACCTAAACATAAATAGATCTAATAAGTACTTTAAATAAATCATATTACGGAAAAATATAAATAGAAGTTTTTGGGTTTTATAAATATAGGAACAAAATAAGATAAATGAAAAGAACTTTAGAAAACTAATTTATAAACTCTATCAAATCTAGCAATGGGTGATTAGCTTGCTTTGGTGGTCATAACTAATTCCTATTTTATGTTTCTGTTCAATCAACTAGTCATTCACCTAGCAGGATCTCTTAGTCTTCAACTAAACTAATGACTTCGCAATAACAATTTATCTTTCAACTTGACAGTCCAGACTGGTTTGGGGCTAAGGTGTTCACGGATAGGCCATACAAATTTTGGGTTAATTTCCATCTAAATGACTTCTTAGGGTTGTCAAGCCTAAAGTTCAAGTTCATTTTTTCCTAAACAGTTGATCCGTTAAGAAAACCATACATAGTAATCAGTTAGTCACACCTCCATTCACTAATCTCCCATTAGAGGATTAGTTCCTCATGGATCTCATAAACAGAATAAACTTGACAAATAATATATGCATAAAGAATAAATCAAGAATAAGGTTTAGAGAATCATGAATTGTACACAAGATTTGGTTCAAATCTACAAATCAGCTTCTCTGAGTAACACAAAATAGGAAGAATTGAAATAAACCTAAAGCTTAAAAGAAAGGAAAAAATGAAGACTAAATTTACAAAGAAAAACTTAGAATATCCAAAGCTGTCTTTAACAAGTGTTTAAGAGCCTACTTATAGAGTTAGGGCATTCGTTGTCCTTAACCCTAGGTCAGTTGATGCTCTCGTGTTTAACTTTGATTGTGCGGATCAAAATGCCATGGCTCATAAGTATTTCCCATATAGGACCGATGCCGCAACACCCTAGTGGTTGTGTCACTACATTGAAGGCAACAGGCTCAGGTTCAAGGTAGCTTCAGGGGTGTGTTGCAACATCCCATGGTTGGGTCGTGACATCGAAGGAAATCTTGAGATTCTTGCATTTTACTCCCTATGTTGTTCGACCAAACTTCCTGTGTTACAACACAACAATCCGTATTGAGTTTATACGCCCTCAGATGGTCTCCTGTACACTCACTAAGTACGTTTGCTTTCCTTTAGGCATCATTCGGCCCCTAAGGTCAATACAATACTAAAAATACACTTTTTAATGAATTTAAACTAAACTATGAAAACTTTACTAAAGCTTAATGAAAATGCTTGTATTAAATCTCCTTAAGTGCGAAAACAAGTTCAATCTGCTACATTGTATTACGGTATCAAGCACCCAATCAAAGTTGTTACACCCCATACTCATCCGATCGTTGGGTCCGAACTATAGAATGCAACATACATTTTCAGAATAATTACAGTCGGATATAAACAAGTTTAATCATTAAACATTTATATGTAAATATTACACGCGTATAATATAATATATAAACATTTTTGGGTCATAGATGAGCTTCTGAAAGCTCATGTGCTATCCCAAGGTCGAATTGGGACCAATCTACAAAATTTTCAAATTATTTCAAGCTAGTTTCGTGACATCAAGGTTGTCGTGTTTGGAAACATTGAAATATATAGAATTTTTCATCACCTTTTGAACATTAATTCCTGCAAATTCCAAGCCTTTTTTTTTTCTATCAGATTTTTTGCTTTCATTATAAAATAATTAAATAGGACATGACTTAAGACACATCTTGAATTTTAGTTATTTTGATATTAAATTTACATAATTTTGCCAATTTTGAGTAGCTTTTTGCAATGGGAGAAAAATCAGCCTTGAAGTCACTTTGGGAAGCTTTAATTGTTGGGGCATGTTTGAAGCATTAGCTGATGATTCAACTGCCATGGACATCCCAAATTAATATTTTCGGACTCTCTAAAAATTAGTTTGATCCGAGGTAAAATTGGGTCAATAAAATCGGATAGCTTGATGCAAAAGAAAGGACCCAAAATGACCAAATGAGGAATTAAAATGGATAAGCCCAAGGAGTAGGCCAAAACAGTCTAGCCCTTACCCAAATCAGCTCCCAAAATTGATTAAAATAATTGCAAAATATCCCCTTAACTCTTTCACAAAGTCGTTCCAACCACTCCACCTTTTAAGCCTTCCATTTATGGCACCAAGCCATATTTAGCAAAGTCATCCTAGCCTCTCTCCCTTCTATCAAGGGCTGACCATGGGAGGAGAGAACCAAGGCTCTCCCATGCTAGTTTTAGCCTCCTCAAACTAGTATAAGTAGCCACCCTTATTCCCTTTCATATCGTCACTCATTCACTCACTATTCATCTTTTCCTCTCATCCATCTTCTCTTATTTTCTCTTCCAATTTCCCTTCTCCCTATAACACCCCAAACCCGGCCTAAATGGCATGAACGGATCTGGCATGTCACATGGAAGGGTTGTTAAGAAAGTTGCGTGTTTTCTAAAATGTTCATATCCTTTATAAAACTCCGAGTTTAAAAGTTTGTTTAAAAATAGATTTTGTTTTATGGTTTTCTAGTAAAAGCGTTGCTATTGTTATTAATTCCAAAATCTTTCTTTATATCAAAAATTCGATCCAGTGAATTGCAGAAATGTGAGATTTTGAAAACCATTTCGACGTTTTATGAGAACCTAGTGTTTAATCGATTATCATTTAGGAAACCGTTTGTTAGCATTTTGGAAAATAGTTATTAATATCTTAGAAAAATCTAGTATTGCAGGTTTAATAGAGAATAATAATCGAATTAAAAACTAAACCAAAATAAATCTCAAAGGCCTTGTTACAAAACATAAACCCAATTTTTAAAATAAAACTTAAAGTAAAGTAAAACAAAATTTACTAAAGTAATGACGTATGGCCACCACGAAGTCCACGTCTGCTCCAAATCCTCACTGCTGGGGATTACCTAAAAAATTAAAGCAGAGGGGTGAGTTACGAGAACTCAGTGTGTAATTCCCCTTTCGAACAAAATTTGGGCCTAAGCCCACAGAAGCAAATTGGGCCTTAGCCCTCACATAAACAAATTTGGCCGAAGCCCATACAGATCGAATTGGGCCGGAGCCCTATAACATGGTATATCTCATAATGAATGCAGTGCAACCCAGCCTAGCCTAGTATTCCATCCACTACACACCACCCGTATCCATCCTAACACACTTGTGGGGATTTCTACAATCAACCCTCCATCCGCTACACACCTCGATGGCAGTCATGCTGCTCATCGCCGAAATATGTAGCAGAGCCACTGAAATACGAAATATGTGGCAGAGCCACCAGAATATGTGGCAGAGCCACCAAAATACACTTCCTCCATCATCAAATATCATGTCCCACGCCCATGCAACATATCTTGTCATAATAATTAATGTATGCAATAATGTACCAACATGGCAGATATACAAGTACACAACATACTCAGCCTACCCCTTTAAGGTATGATAGTAAATTTACTCACCTGGGCTGTAACCAAACTACCTCATTAGGGATATTTCATTGACTTACACATTAAGGGCATTTTGGCTTTTAGCCGACATATAGAAAGTCTCATAGCAAAACACATAGAAGTGTGATTACACACCTGATCACGTGAAGAACTAGACACTCTCGATCGACGTCACCTAAGACAATATATCGCAGAATTAGCTTACATCCAAACAATTAGAGATCCATAACGCACATCTAAACAATGATTTGCTAACGCTTACCCTCGCTATCACGAACAACTAAAATTCGCTTACCTGAATCGAATGTTGACTCTCTTCCACAACCCGGCGGGAAATCCCGAATTGCTAACACTCTACGTCGTTTGAACTTAGGAGCAGAGGCTACGAGTCCACTCCCCTTGGGCTCCTTAATCGATGCCCCCTTAGAACGGCTACCACTCGCCTCCATGAGAAAAGTCTCGATCAGAGAATGTCAAAACTCTAAGGTCAAAAGCGACAACACACCACACTACTTACCAAGAACACGTCACTACCTGAACGTTGGTTATTCTCTTCGATTACTAGGTTGAGTCCCGAGATGTCCCTAGTTCGGCAACTGACACACAAGGATTCTGACTTCCACGAAGAAATAACCACAATTCAGAGTGAAGAGAAGTATTCAGATTCGGCCTAAAAGGAAAGGAGTTAAGGAATATTTGCTTCGATAGTTTAGAGGAGAGAAGAGAAGAAAATCATACGAAGAGAGAAACCCATTACCTTGCAACAAGCAAAAACTGATTGAAGAGAGGCTTTCGACAGACAAAAGAGATCCTAGCACTTTACTTCTTGATGTTCAGCTAATAGCAAAAGATGAAAGAAACGAATTTAGTTAGACACAAGAGGAGTTTTGGCTTGCAAAAGAAAATGAATAGAAAAGAATAAAGGAGCAATGAAGAAGGCACAAGATTCAGCTACTAGCAAAATAACAAGAGGATGACTCGATTCAACTGAGTAATTCAGCTAGGGTAAAGGAAGTCAAAGAAAATGAAAGGGTGTGGGAGATGATTCGGTCAAGAGGAAAGAAATGGAATGTTGGAGAGATTCAGCTACAGTAAGGAAATGTTAGGAAAAGAAGTTGACTAATACTGTTCAAGCAATCAGCAAGTAACGAAATTGTTTGAAGAAAAAGAAGAGAAGAGGTAAGAGTGTGTTGCGTTTTTGGAAAAGGAGAAGTGAAGCAAGATGATCGAAAATGCAAAAGCAAAGAAGGACTTCTAAAAGGGGTTTCAATTTTACTCTATCTCAAATGACACTTGAAGAACAACACTCCCACATCCACATATGACCGAATGTTGAAAAATGCCTAAAGAACAAAGGAAAATCGGCACACACACCTACTAGCAAAAACCGAAAATGCTCCCTAGGCACCTCTCCCACTTTCGGTCAAACACTTCACACACCCACACCCACGATTCTCTCCTTGATTTCCTCCTCCACTCACTCTCCATCCACCATTTGAAATGGTTGACCAAGTCCCCCTCCTCAATCTCCTCTACACCATCCATTCAAACCCGTTTGACCCATTCAACTCCTCCTTAGTAGAGTCCCAGCCGAATACCACCTCTTCTCCACCTTGAGCACAAAAATAAAGCCCTTGTTGCAGTAGATGGGACTCAAACACTCTCCCCCCTTCCATGCTCCCTTGAGACGCCAACACCACTCCACCAAGTGCTCATTTGTGTCATCAAACACAAACAATTATTCTTAAGGCCTGCTTCCACTAGCTCTCTCCCCTTATATGCCCAAAAAGAAAAATTTACCAAAGCTCTGGCTCGAACCCGAGCCTTCCCAGGACCCCCATACACACCTAAATAACAAGCTAAATGAGCTAAACTCATGCAACAACACAAAAATGCCATACCCTATTTTAAGGATGTTACACTCCTGCTTTTGATTTTTCACTCTTGAAAAAGATCCTTGCAAGACCTTTGGAGCAGTAACATTCAACATTCTTGAAGGTCTTTGGTTGGCTGAACAAAGCAGAGAGAAAGGGACGTACGCTAGTCCGACTTCGGAGAAACATTGGATTTGTCTTCTAGTTTCCTTCTCTTATTTCTTTTAAATTTGTTTGAGATCATAAACATGAATTCTAATTGTTTTTATGCTTTCAATTTAATTAAAATGATTTAAATTGCATTTGTGATAGATTGATTGAATTTTGTCTACTTAAATTGTTAAACTCATGTTTGTGATGTTATAGGTCTTGGTGATTTGTTCAATTAGATAAAATCATGCTTATGTTATTCTTGCATTATAAATGTAAGGTTGCAATTGAATTAATTATTTAATCAGAATGAAATTATAATTAATTGAAAAAATATCTAATTGGTGCATGTTTAATCTTCTTAAGTGTACAGTTAGATTAAATGAGTAATAGTATTAACTGATATTATTACCTTGCATAACCTAAATTTCTTGTGATTAAATTTGTTTCAATATAAAAATATATTGTTACTTCCCTATATCTTATTCTTGCTTATGAAAATTAATTAATTAATTTAACATAAACATATGCTAGAAAGATTAATTGATTTTAATAAGTATGTTTGCATCGATTAACAAAAGACCAAGTTGCCATGGAATTATCCATAACATCATAAACATTGTTTTAATAATTATAAGTTAAAGAATAAAATTAATCTAACATACCTATGTCATATTGATTAAACTTGTTAAAGATTTTCTTTCACCTTGTGTTTTTAATTTAATTTAATTTGTTACTTAGTTAATTTTTAGTCTAGGTAATAACTCACTTTCCTCAGAATATATTTCCACTTCCAATTTGCATAAGTATATATTTCATAAATATTTTCTTATTCAGTCCCTATGGAGACAATAACTCGATATACTTATAACATTATTACTTGTTATGATTGTGTACACTTGCACATTATAGTCGTTCCAGTGTCGCGACCCCCAAAACAGTAAGCTAGCTTCCCAAACTAAAGACCAAATTGTAAAGTTTTCATATGTTCACAACTCAAATAAACCAACTTGAATTTTTTTAACTCAGAACTAGATCAATCCTAGGTACAAGACATTTGTCAAATTGAAAAGATGTAACGCTCCGAATTTGGTCCTAGTAGAATTCGGCCTATTGGGCCTTGGGCATGGGAGCGTTTAAAATTTTTGAGAACAAGAGAACGACACTAATGCAAGTTTGACCTATTAGGTGGGTGATTTTCAAAGGTTAGGGGGCTTCCATGAAGTCTCGGGTTCAAACCTCGGCTTTAGGAAAAATTTTGGTTTTTGTGAGTAAAACCTTGAGAGTAAGTAAGAAGGCTTTAAGAATAAAATGTGGAAAAATGACACAAGGAAGCATGTGGCCTAGTGGTTGTGGTGTCATTAAGGATGTAAGGGAGCTTGGGTTCAAGTCTTGGCCCTCGCAATTTATTTTGCTTTCACTTTTAAAGAAACCTGGACCTTAGGCCTATAGACCTTATCTTTAGTTAAGGATAGAGTGTGACACAAGGAGTTGGATGGAAAGGAGGCAAGTGGCGTATTTGATTAATGAAAGGGGCTTAGGTTCGAGTCCCACTGTAAGCAAATAGTTGTTATTTTGCTACTTGGGGATGGTAAGAGATGGATTTAGATTCAAACACTTGGAGTTGGTTGAAGACTTGGTAAAAAAAGGGAATTGACTTGGTCATAGTGGTTGGAATTTGATTTGAATTTGAATGAATGGTTGGAGTAAATCAAGGAGTAATCTAGGGAGGAAATTAGGGAGTTGAGCTTGAGGGAATGTGCTAGCCGAATGGGGGGTGTTGAGTAGGCAAATTTCGGCTAAGAGCATTAGGGTATAGGCATTTCTGCATTTTGAGCATTTTTGTAGCCGAATTCTCTTTTGGCATTGGAGGTATTTGTTTTACTTTCTCCCTTTTTACGGTATTGGTTGTTGGGAACCCTTAGTGCATATTTTCTTCTCATTCAAGGTCTTAACTCATGTGCTTTTCTTTTTCCCCTCTTCTGTCAAGTTGTATCGAATAGCTAAGATCCCCACTCAACATTGTTGCTTCTCGTAGGCCGAATGCTTCCTACTTTCACTATTAATTTTGGTTTCGCTCTCTTTTTCTTAATTCTTCTTTGGTCGAATTCTACTTACTTTATCTGTTCCATTTCTTTTAGTTTAGTTTACCTTGCTATTTGGTAAAGCTGAATACAACTTTGTGTTCCTCTTTCTTAAAGATATTTCCCTTCCTGTTTTTCCCTTTTCTTTTTCGGGGATTGGTATTACTCTCGTTTTCTTCCTGTTAGGGTGACCGGTTACTTTGTGGTTGTGATTTAAGCATTCGTGTTGACTCAAGTTCTATAGGATCGTGTTCTTGATGAGCAAAGGGGATTCTAGCCATAAGGTGGCGGCAAAAGTGCCAGCCGAGACTGTGTGCATAGCCTCCACTCCCAAGTTTAAGCGGTGTAGGGTGTCAGCGATTCGCGACTTTCCACCTGGATGTGGAAGGGTGACGGCATCAAACTTTGGTTTAACTAGGAAAATCGCAGTGGATCGCTATAGTGAAAGCAAGTGATAGTAAATATCATGTTTAGATGTTTGGAATAGAGATCTCCAAATTCTTTTGTTAATTGAGTTAACTGTGTGTTATGTTTTGTATAGGTGACGGCGCTCGTGATTATTTAGTACTCTACGTGATAATGTGTGTATCCGTATACACTATTCTGATTGTTGATCGATTGAAAAGCCGAGGGTGCGTATTTTGTACTATCTCGACTGTTGATCTGTATTATGCCGAAAAGCTGAAATATCGGCGAGCGATGCCATACGAGCTTGCGATCATGCGTATGGTGAACCGAGCTCACGGAGGGTAAGCGTTGGAGGAGAAAGGCCACCATGAGCGAATTCATAGGCTTGGGCTATAGGGGGCCACTTGGGCTGGAATGGGCCTCGATGGGCCTAATGGGCTGTAGGGCCCACGAATACAAGTTAGATTGTCAAATGGGAGATAGGGAGGCTTCTCATGACACACACATGGCATGAGCCGTTCTGGGCTTTGATGGGCCGAGAGAGCCTTATGGGTCCATGGGCCCATTGGGTTAAATCTCATTGTTAAATGGGAAATAGATAGGCTTATCATGTCGCACACAGGACTTAGGTGTTTTGGGCCGCGAAAGGCCGAATGGGGGCCGTGTAGGCCCAATGGGCTTGTGGGCCCATACAGATGAAATGTCTGCGATGTGATAAGTTATTGATTTGGGCTGTGCCATTACAAAGCCGTGGTTGTTCCTAGGCTAATGGGCCACACGAGTGTGTGGGCCCATTTGGGCAGGGTAATGGGCCTCAGGCCAATTTTCATCGTTATGTCAAATTAGGTTTCTTAAGACGTTCGAGGCGACTGTATACCTTCTAAGAGGTCGTAAAATTACCGAAATACCTCTAATTTATGAAATTATTGAAATACCCTTAGTTTATGAAATTACTGAAATACCCCTAATTTTGAGAATTACTGAAATACTCTCGGTTTGCAAAATTATCGAAATACTCCCAATTTGTAAAATTACCGAAATACCCTCGATTTGCAAAATTATTGAATTACCCCTGTATGGTAGAATTACTCAATTACCCTTGTAGGGTAGAAATACTGGAATACCACTGAACGGTAGGATTACCGAATAGGTTAAAATGACTATTTTGCCCTTGCGGGTAAATGACTGATTAGGACTATGACTGATCTAACTGTGAATGTATGACTGTGTTTAACTAATTTGACTGTGTTCGTGTGAGTAATATGCTTTTAGTATGTGTGTAAATGACTGTTACCGAGCATGGCCATTTTGCATACACGTGTAACAATTGAGCAAGACATACACGACATATTGCATGGGGTTGGGACATTGATAGGAGAAAGTACTGTACTAGTGGCTCTACCACGTTCTCACTATTATAGTGGCATCACCACGTATTCTGATTTTAGTGGCTCAGCCACGTACACTGCTATTAGCAGCTTTGGTGCATTGTTATTAGCAGCTAGGCTGCATTATTGGTGTGCTGGGTGGGTGGGTCCACTTGGTCCTCACATGGTGTATTGGTTGGTATGGGAGGTGTGTTGGCTGGACTGGGTGGGGTGCATCCTCATACTGTTGCATATCTGTTTATGAGATCTGTCAGTGTATTGGGCTTAGGCCACTTGTTCTGTTATTGGTTTGGGCTAGGCCCAATTGATTCTGTTATAGGCTGCAACCCAAATGATATTGTAGTGGGCTTTGACCCATGTATGATTTGAACTGGAATGTACTGTTACTGTTAAAGGGCTTTGGCCCAGACTGTTTCAATTTCTATTTTTGTATACTGTCTGTTACTCTAGTAAGGGGATTACACACTGAGTTTTCGTAAACTCACCCCGTTTTTAACTGTACAGGTAATCCTCAACCTTAGACAGATCGGAGCTGCGAGGGACTCGAAGAAGACCACACACTGCTTATGCTTGCCGTTTTGATTATTTAATTTTAAATATTTTGATTTGGGTTGTAACAAGGCCTCTCTATTTTTAACTTATTATTTGTGATATTTATTTATGATGTTTTCTAACTGCTAAAAGTGGAATACGATTTTCAAAATGATAATTGTCTTCGAAACACTACGTTTCCGCAACGTTTTCAAAATGCTTCTGCAACTCAATTTTTAAAACATTACATTTTTGTAAATTATTTATTTTAAATATGCTTCCACAGTAGATAAGGTTTTAAAAGTAATTACGTTTTCAAGTGGATAACAATTGCTTAAGTGTTTTGAGTTTTAACAAAGAGGCTTTAACTCTCAAACAAGTTTTAACAACAAGAAATATGGTTTTGAAAAACACTTCCATGTGACACGCCAAATTCGGGCCTAACTTCTAGGCCGGGTTTGGGATGTTACATTTAGTGGTATTAGAGCCAGGTTGCAAAACTAGACTGTGGATTGGGTTTTCAAAATTGAATTTCTAAAAGTGTTGTTTCAACAAGGCTTGAAAATCAAAAAAGGCTTGAAAAGATTTGATGTTCTGAAATGTTGTATTGACCGTTTTCTAAAAAGTGTGGTACACCGAGTCTCCAGCATCGAATTCGTAAGTTTTTTGAATATTTTTTCTTTTTAGAAATTTAAATACAGTGAGTTAGAAATACGGTGGTTTCTTTAGTTATTGGACTGTATTTTTGCTATGTATTCTGTATGTGTTTGGAAACATTGGATGTGATGTTCTGGATATAGAAATTGTAACCTATCCGCTACGATAGGTGGATGTTTTTAGATGTGTGCTAAAGACGTTGGGATCAAAATGCGCAGTGGTAGCGTAGTGGGGCAGTTGGTACACGACTACCTTATTAGCTGGAAATTTCGGGAACGAAATTTCTGTAAGGGAGGTAGAATTGTAACGCCCCGAATTTGGGCCTAGTAGAATTGGGCCTATTGGGCCTTGGGCATGGGAGTGTTTAAAATTTTTGAGAACAAGAGAACGACACTAATGCAAGTTGGACCTATTAGGTGAGTGATTTTAGAAGGTCAGGGGGCTTCCATGAAGTCTCGGGTTCAAACCTAGGCTTTAGGAAAAATTTTGGTTTTAGGTGAGTAAAACCCTAAGAGTAAGTAAGAAGGCTTTAAGAATAAAATGCAGAAAAATGATACAAGGAAGCATGTGGCCTAGTGGTTGTGGTGTCATTAAGGGTGTAAGGGAGCTTGGGTTCAAGTATTGGCCCTTGTAATTTATTTTGTTTTCACTTTTAAAGAAACCTGGACCTTGGGCCTATAGACCTTATATTTAGTTAAGGATAGAGTGTGACACAAGGAGTTGGATGGCAAGGAGGCAAGTGGCATATTTGATTAATGAAAGGGGCTTGGGTTCGAGTCCCACTGCAAGCAAATAGTTGTTATTTTGCTACTTGGGGATGGTAAGAGATGGATTTAGATTCAAACACTTGGAGTTGGTTGAAGACTTGGTGAAAGAAGGGAATTGACTTGGTCATAGTGGTTGGAATTTGATTTGAATTTGAATGAATGGTTGGAGTAAATCAAGTAGTAATATAGGGAGGAAATCAGGGAGTTGAGCTTGAGGGAATGTGCTAGCCGAATGGGGGGTGTTGAGTAGGCAAATTTTGGCTAAGAGCATTATGGTATAGGCATTTCGGCATTTTGAGCATTTTTGTAGCCGAATTCTCTTTTGGCATAGAGGTATTTGTTTTGCTTTCTCCCTTTTTATGGTATTGGTTGTTGAGGACCCTTAGTGCATCTTTTCTTCTTCTTGAAGGTCTCAACTCATGTGCTTTTCTTTTCCCCCTCTTCTGTCAAGTTGTATCGAATAGCTAAGATCCCCTCTCAACATTATTACTTCTCGTAGGCCGAATGCTTCCTACTTTCACTATTAATTCCGGTTTTGCTCTCTCTTTTCTTAATTTTTCTTTGGCCGAATTCTACTTACTTTATCTGTTCCATTTCTTTTAGTTTAGTTTACCTTGCTATTTGGTAAAGCCGAATACAACTTTGTGTTCCTCTTTCTTAAAGATATTTCCTTCCTTCCTATTTCTCCCTTTTCTTTTTCGGGGATTGGTATTACTCTCATTTTCTTCCTGTTAGTGTGATCGGTTACTTTGTGGTTGTGATTTAAGCATTCATGTTGACTCTAGTTCTATAAGATCATGTTCTCGATGAGTAAAGGGGATTCTAGCCATAAGGTGGCAGTAAAAGTGCCAGCCGAGACTGTACGCATAGCCTCCACTCCCAAGTTTAAGCGGTGTAGGGTGTCAGCGGTTAGGGACTTTCCGCCTGGATGCGGAAGGGTGACGGCATCAAACTTTGGTTTAACTAGGCAAATCGCAGTTGATCGCTCTAGTGAAGGCAAGTGATAGCAAATCTCATGGTTAGGTGTTTGGAATAGAGATCTCCCAATTCTTTTGTTAATTGAGTTAACTGTGTTTTATGTTTTGTATAGGTGATGGCGCTCGTGATTTTTTAGTACTCCACGTGATAAGGTGGGTATCCGTATACACTATTCTGATTATTGATCGGTTGAAAAGCTGAGGGTACGTATTTTGTACTATCTCGACTATTGATTGGCATTATGCCGAAAAGCCGAAATATCAGCGAGCAATGCCATACGAGCGTGCGATCGTGCGTATGATGAATCGAGCTCACGGAGGGTGAGCGTGTGATGAGAAAGGCCACCATGAGCGAATTCATGGGCTTGGGCTGTAGGGGGCCACTTGGGCTAGAATGGGCCTCAATAGGCCTAATGGGTTGTAGGGCCCGCGAATGCAAGTTAGACTGTCAAATGGGAGATAGGGAGGCTTGTCATGACACGGACATGGCATGGGCCGTTCTGGGCTCCATTGTACTAAGAGGGCCCAGTGGGTCCGTGGGCCTATTAGGTTAAATCTCACTATTAAATGGGAAATAGATAGGCTTATCATGTCGCGCACATGACTTAGGTGTTTTGAGCTGTGGAAGGCCGAAAGGGGGGCCGTGTAGGCCCAATGGGCTTGTGGGCCCAAATAGATGAAATGCCTGTGATGTGATAAGTTATTGATTTGTGCTGTGCCATTGCACAGCCGTGGTTATTTCTAGGCTAATGGGCCACACTTGTGTGTTGGCCCACTTGGGCAGGGTAATGGGCCTTAGGCCCATTTTCACCGTTAAGTCAAATTAGGTTTCTTATGTCGCTCGAGGCGACTGTAGACCTTTTAGGAGGTCGTAAAATTACCAGAATACTCTCAAATAGTAAAATTACTAAAATACATTCGATTTATGAAATTACCGAAATACCTTTAATTTATGAAATTACTGAAATACCCCTAATTAGGAAAATTACCGAAATACTCTCAATTTGCAAAATTATAGAAATACCCCCGATTTGCAAAATTACTGAAATACCCTCGATTTGTGAAATTACTGGATTACTCCTGTTGGGTAGAATTACCGAAATACCCTTATAGGGTAAAATGACTATTTTGCCCTTGCGGGTAAATGACTGATTAAGACTATGACTAATCTAACTGTGAATGTACGACTGTGTTTAACTTATTTGACTGTGGTCGTGTGACTGATATGCTTTTAATATGTGTGTAAATGAATGTTACCAAGCATGGCCATTTTGCATACACGTGTAACGATTGAGCATGACATACATGACATATTGCATGGGGTTGGGACATTGATAGGAGGGAGTACTGTACTAGTGGCTCTGCCACGTTCTCACTGTTATAGTGGCATCGCCACATATTCTGATTTTAGTGGCTCAGCCACATATACTACTATTAGCAGCTTTGGTGCGTTGTTATTAGCAGCTAGGCTGCGTTATTAGTGTGCTGGCTGGGTGGGTCGACTTGGTCCCCACATGGTGTGTTGGTTGGTACGGAAGGTGTGTTGGCTGGACTGGGTGGGGTGCATCCTCACACTGTTGCATATCTGTTTATGAGATCTGTCACTATACTGGGCTTAGGCCACTTGTTTTTTTATTTGTTTGGGCTAGGCCCAATTGATTCTGTTATGGGCTGCGACTCAAATGATATTGTAGTGGGCTTTGACCCACGTATGCTTTGAACCGCATCGCATCTTATTATTTGTTAAAGGGCTTTGGCCTGCATCGTTTAGCATTTTTCAGATAATCGATCGTTACTCTAGTAAGGAGATTACACACTGAGTTTTTGTAAACTCACCGCGTTTTTAACTGTGCAGGTAATCCTCAGCCTTAGATGGATCAGAGCTGCGAGGGACTCGGAGAAGACCACACACTGCTTATGCTTGCCATTTTGATTATTTACTTTTAAACATTTTGATTTGGGTTGTAATAAGGCCTCTCTATTTTTAACTTATTATTTGTGATATTTATTTATGATTCTTTCTAACTGCTAAAAGTGGAATACGGTTTCCAAAATGATAACTGTCTTCAAAGCACTACGTTTCCCAACATTTTTAAAATGCTTCTGCAACTCAATTTTTAAACATCACATTTTTGTAAATTGTTTATTCTAAATATGCTTCCGCAACAGATAAGGTTTTAAAAGTAATTACGTTTTCAAATGGATAATAATTGCTTAAGTGTTTTGAGTTTTAACAAAGAGGCTTTAACTCTCAAACAAGTTTTAACAACAAGAAATATGGTTTTGAAAAACACTTCCATGTGACACGCCAAATTCGGGCCTAACTTCTAGGCCGAGTTTGGGGTGTTACAAAAGAGCTATACAAACTTCGTTTAGTCGAAGGTTGTGATCTAGATGCTAAATTCCCCTCTTGGGGCTTCGAGAATTACCTAAACTTCGCACAGAATAAACAAACCGTACGCTGAGTGATAGAGCACAGTGGTACTTTCATGATTCAAGACAACATAAATATTAGCAATTAGTCACAATACATATAAGCTCAATGTCTATCCAATTCATGTCCTATAATGCCAAACAATTCCATTAGCATATACACATAAGAGTATACATATGGGAAATGGCAAACCAAACCATTTAGCATTGCAATAAAATTGACCAATTCGAACTACTTGTCAAGTACCTATCTTATGCCATTTAAACATTTAATACTATTCATGAGTCAAGTATATATTCACTTGATATTATTCCATTCAATTTCATGTTCAATCAACATCATTTAACCATTTAACTAATCAACATCATTTAACCATTTAACTTACCATTCAAATCTCTTTCTAGAGTCTATTGACTCATTTGTACTCGTTTCGACCCCCGGGGCTCATTTCTAATTGATTCACAAATTCATGTATATGCTTCCGTTATCACAATTCACATATATACACATTTGATTCTATAGCATCATACCATTTCATTTCAATATCATTTATCAAGTTTACAATTTATAATCCCTAGCCTGACTTGGACTCGAATAGATAAACGGATTGTCCAACCAACATACCAAACTAGCATCGAAGTGCATCATCGAATAAACCAAAGTAAGGGAAACTGGCACGTATAGTGCATACTAACGCTTGGAGTGCATACTGGCACACAAGGTGCATCTTAGCACATGAAATGCATCCTGGTGCATGAAGAGTGTCTTAGCACATAGAGTGCATAAACTCGTACACAATCCAATAATTTAGCATACCAATTATATCCAACTCAACCCAACAACTAATAGGGTACTAATGTTCCATTCACATTACATTATTCGATTCATCATCAATACACAAGTATTCATATCATATTGCATATTTCAATTCATTTTCCATGTCACATATCATATTTCGACTAAATCATGCTACCTTATATTCTATTCTACTCAATTTAGTCCACAAATATAGATACTTAATACCAATCATAGCAACTCAATTCATACAACCATTATTAACTTACCTCGATACTCAATTATGCATTATGACAAGAATAAATAATAAATATATTAGTCTCAACTATCATTTTTCCTTTCCCTCACGACGGTCTGACGTTGTCTTTAGCTATATACAACAATTCAATTAATAATAAATATCAATTCCCATCCAATTCACATTTAAACATAAAGTCAAGAATATTTTACATTTTATTCAATTTAGTCCCTAAACTCAAGATAAACATATCTTTATATATATAACTTCGAATTAAAATCCAATTTAGCATTTACTTATTAGAGGCTATATAATTTCTATTACTGGCATAATTTCATGGAAAATTTCTGTTTTATTCAATTTGGTCCCTAATGAACAAAGTTAACAACCAACCTTATTAAGCTTTAGAATTTAGTCCTTTTCATAACCTAAACTTAATTTCTATCAATTCCAAGCTTAATTAATCAACTTCTCAACAATGAAAACATACTAGATTTTCAACAATTGAGCATATGGATACATGGTGTAACACCCTTCATCCACTATCCACCATTTAAAATTGGTTTATTAACTATGTTAGTCCTTTGGGTAATTGCTATATAAATCCCCAAGTCTTTTCTCAAGTAAAACTCTATGGCGATTGGACTTTTACAATTTAGTCCCTAAGCCTTAATTAACCAGATTTTTGGCTAAATTACTTAACCGAATTTTCAATATATTTTTATATTAAATCTGTAAGTATTCCTATTTTATATTTACATACTCTAAAATCGCATTTTTCTGACACCACTAGAAACCAGGTCGTTACAAAAGTGATTAGGTATAACAATGATTAAATTGCTCATTGTCTAAAAGTTTGTTAATAGGAATAATTAATGCTGTCATCAATTTTTCCTTTTTTTTTTTTGGCTAAAGGGTTTAAAGAGCCCTTGAACTTTAAAAAAAAAAAAAATAATTAAGCCATTGTGAAAAAAATACATCCAATTGAGTCCTTGAACATTAAAGTTTCCACGAATTAACCCCTTTAACTTTTAAGTTTAATGGTTGACCATTGAAGAGTAACAATTGCTTTTTTTTTGTGCAACGTGGCATGCTAGAATTGTGCAACGTGGCAAAAATAAGTATTTTTCTATTTAAAATTATTAAAAAATCATAAATGATAGAAAATCATAAAACATATAGAAAATTGCAAATTTTTTTATAAAAACTATAATAATATTAATTATAAAAATTATAATAAATGAAAAATAATTATAAAAATTATGAAGAGAATTATAGAGAAAATATTAAAAAAATATTAGAAAATATTAGAAAATAAGAAAAAAATAAAAATACAAAAAATACAAAAAATTATAACAAATTGTAAAAATTATAAAAAGATATTTAAAAACTATAAAAAATTATTAAACATATTAAAAATTATATTAAAATTCACATAGTGTTATCAAATATTATAAAAACTATATAAAACACAAAAAAAAAAAAACCAAAGCCTTTTCTATTCCCAAATTAACAATTTCTAACAATACAACACCTATTAAAAATTATAAAAAATTATTTAATCCTAGAAACTATTTGTTGTGCTCATCCACCACGGACCTCCCCAAAGCTTGTACATTTTTATCCTTCTTTGCATCTTTCACTAGTGTTCTAACTACTATCTTTTGTACTCTTTTAACCGCCATGAATGTTGTCAATGATAGGGGATTTCTTTTTGAGATGGCAAGCAACAGCCGAGTCTACGTATAAAATTGTAGATTTAAAAAAAAATGCAATTTTTTATAACTTTTATAATGTTTTGCACTTTTACATTTTTTTATAAATTTCACAATTTTTTATATATTTTTTAAATTTTTAAATAATTTTTATAATTTTTCATAATTTATGATTTTAAATAAAAATATCAGTTTCGTCACATGACACAATCCTAGCATGCCACATGCAAAAAATAACCTAAAAATGAAAAAGAAAAAGACAATAACAGTCATCTGTTAAAGTTAACATTCAAAGGGCTAATTTGATATAAATTTTAACATTCATTGTTTCAATTGGGTGTGTTTTTTTGTACGGCTTAATTTCTATTTTTATTCTTGAAAGTTTTCAAGAGTTCTCTAAACCGTTTAACTTTTTTGCTCACTTTCTAATATTATAGTGACAAAATTACTCCTTTTATTTTGTGAATGATTAAATTAGTCTTAAACCTATAGTACACTGATGTTCTGAGTATTTATTTATTTATTTTTTTTACAAAAACATATTTGCTGGTTTGTTGATTGAATCAGGTATTTATCGTGGCCAACCATTGATATTAATGGCAACAAACTAAAAAAAAAAAGGTTAATTCATCCATTACAACAACTTCCTATGTGATGGAGAGAGACGTTGTAGGGCTTCTTTGATGGCTTGGACACAAATGGGTAATATGATGTCAATGGATTATGTTGAAATATTTGAAGTTGCTACAATATGTCAAAGGAAGTGCCAACTTCTTTTATAACTACGATAAAATAACAATTTGTCATATTTGGAAGATTGACAATTTATTGAACCAAACCTTTAGGCTATGCTGATATTTTGGAATAGTTTAAGCCCATCCATGAAGATCAATTCATTCGAAGAAACATGTTTGGAGGATCAAATCTAATCATTTATATTGAATCTCTTGGATCAAGGAAGTTGGATCGGCTCGAAACTTGAAGACTTATCTGCGAACAATCTATTTTCCTTTGGTCATTAATATTATAATGTATTTAACTAATTTAGTTGTTGTTTAGAAGGGATCATGATTGATCTTCAATATGTTAGCAAGTCTCAAAAACCTTATGATGTGTGTTTTCCATACTAACTAAAATTTACGACAAAGGCAAGTGCACCTATCAGATAATAGTATAGCTACGGTGAGTAGAGATATCGTATTCACAAGGACTAAAAGTATTAGTAATTACCGTTTTCTTATTATTTAGCCGGCAAATTGGAGTGATGTGTTTAAAACTAAATTTACTAAACTAATTTAACTAAAGAACGCAACAGAAAATAAATCAAGGAAGCAACCGAATAATAACCAATGAGAGAGACAATATCTAGGAAAGAATCCACCTAGACTTCATCTATTATTACTAATCTGTTTTAAACGATTTATTCACTTAGTGTCTTGATCCGTAGAAATCCCTAAATTATGTTAATATCTCTTTTGAAAGTAAGAACAACTGAATCTAGGTTGATTAATTGAAATCCCTTTTCTAATTAAAACCCATATCATCGCTGTAATATCCTAGATTAGGGGTTATGCGCTCGTGCATAATTCATGAGTTAGTAGGTTTTGGCAGTGTTTGGAAGTGTATTAAGATATTTTTAGAAGTCTAGGATGGAAGAGAAACTTTGGAAAATTATTAGTTTTTAAGAGAAAAAGGGAAACTAGGCAAGGAGGCCTTAAAAGAATTTTGTGGAGTTTAGGACACAAGAAATCAATTGGTAGAGTGGCTTGGGGCGCTAAGGTGCAAGGGGGCTTCAGGAGGGAAGAGGGTCGAGTCTTGAGGGCAGCATGGGAGTGTTTTATTTTTGTATTTTGCGTCAAGAAGGGAAGTTGGACTGAAGACGGCTTTAAGAAAATATGAAGAGGTTTTTGGACACAAAGAGTGCCTTGGTAAAGTGGCTGCAAGGCGCCACTTAAGGGCCTGGAAATGACACCTTGAGCAGGGAGGTTCGAGCAACGTGGGCAGCAGGGAGGAGTGTTTTTATTTTGCTTTTGGCGTTAAGACAAGGGGGAGCTAGGGAAGGAGCTCTTAAAAGGAATTGTAGGGAGTTTATGCCACAAAGGAGCTAGCAGCAAAGTGGCTGGTAGCGTGTGGTGTTTCCAGCAGGTCTCATGTTCGAAACCTGGGGGCAGCAAAATGGGTGGTTTTTCTTTTTGGCTTTTGGTGCCAAGAGAGAAGAGAGGTGTTGGACGGCACATGGGCATTGGAAGGATGAGATAAGGATTAAGCTTGTTGTATTTTTTTCAAATTTTGGCTGGAGAAATGGGATAAGCATGGATTTAGTTTATTAGTTTAAATAGGTAGATAAATGTGGGTTATTTTTAATTATTTTTTTTTATGAGAAGATAGGGGATAAGGATTTATTTATTCAAATTCTTTTTGAATGAAAGATGAAGAGTTAAAGTAGGAGAGTAAATTGGGATTTGATAAAACAAAATAAGAGATTCCTAATTGTGCCGTGTTCTTCTTGTGCTAAAACCATCCAGTTTCGGCACTCTTTCTCTTTTGTTTTGGTGACCGAACCTCTAAAGACCAATAAGGTCATTAGTGTTTTTCTTTCTCAAGTTGTTCTTGGCCGAATCTACTTTCTCATCCTACATCTTTTTTATTTCTTTTGATAAGCCGAATATTTCATTCTTTGGGAAGCCACAGCCGAACCACATAGCCTCATTCTTCACTCTTTTTCTCTCCATTATTAAAGTGCCAAAACCCCATTGCCGAAATTTCTTAGTCACTTTTATACCTCTTTTTCTTCCATCTACATATACTTTTAAGAGATAGCCGAATGTTCTTGCTTCCTTGGAGAGCCTAGCCGCATCTCAAAGTGCCTATTTTCTCTTCTTTGCCGAAAGCCTTTAAAGCGAAATAGATAGCCGAAATCTATTCTCTTCACAAGCAGACGTTAGAGTTAGCGTTAAGGACCAGTAAGGGAGCCTCTCGGGATTTGATCCATCAAGGTGCAAGTGTGTGATTTCGGGATTTGGAAGAAATAGGAAGGAGTTCAAAAATCGTAGGAGTGCAAATCGTTTAGACGTGGGTTTCGGGATTGAATAGACTGTACCAAACAGGTGCATAGTTATCGCATTGTCTTTTGATTGATTTAAATATGTTATTATGTATATGTGATATGTTATGAATGGTAACCGAAATAAGGGCTAAAAATGGTGGATACCCATGATGGTAATCGATTAACCATGTCAGTATTTTATGACATTAATTTTACATATGGTACTTGTATGAAATTGTGATAGCATGTGTTGTATGCTCGTTATGTTAATCATGTTATCCTGCCATGAGATTAATATATGCATGGGGATTGGGATATGAATATTGAAGGAAGGGGTGTACATATTTATGTACGTGGTCTGATGTTAGCCTTGTGCTACATTGGCGCTTGATGTTAGCTGTGTGCTTCATCAAGGGAGGTGATGGCTAGGTGCCACATCTCGGTGGATGATAGCTGTGTGCATCACCGTCGACTGAGGATGACTTCGAGTCACCTCGTGGATATAGATATGTGGGATCACTCAGGTGATTGGTGGATTAGCCACGGCCTTGAGCAGCAGGTCAGTCAAGGTAAGATATGTGGGATCACTTAGTTGATCAGTGGATTAGCCACGGCCTTGAGCAGTAGGTCTGCTAAAGTAGGTGTAACGGATGGACTTAGGTTGGGTTGGGATGCATTTTTGCATGACTGATTATGTAGACTGTGTGGATATGGGCCAAGCCCATATGTATGGAGACATGTGAAATAACTATGCACTGAGTCTGTTGACTCACCCAATTTTTTTTAACAACATTGCAGGTGATGCATAGAGCTTGGACCGGGTTGGAGTGGATACGAGGTGGCCCATGCAGAAAGATATTTTAATTAATTAAGTATTTATATTTTCAGTATTTTGATTAAGTGTTTATTGTAATAAGGCCCATTGAAGTATTTAAATATTTTTATTAAGTATCTTTATTATTATGTTTTATTATGGATTGACAATTGAGATATCTTTCGCAAATGGTTTTATTTTCTTAAATCTATATATAATAAAGTTTTAATCCGGACATTTTTATAAACACCACACTTTACTTAAGATTTTAAATGGTCACCGTTTTACAAACTTAACAAGTTATCATGATTTTATCTTTAAGTCAAATCTTCTCAAACGTTTTTCTGCAGTGACATACCAGATCCGGTCAGGGCTTGTGGGCCGGGTTTGGGGGTGTTACAGTTTGGTATCAGAGCCCGGTTCAAAACTCGGCTTTGAGGGTTATTTGGCCCAAGAATGTTTTCAAAGATGGGCTTTACAAAAATATGGACTTTTAAAGAAAATTTTCAGGTTATTCTGGCATGGCACCTGTATCTCCAGCCCGACGTCCACAAGGTAAGGACTTCTGACTTCTGAAATTATTCGAGCATGTGAACTGTCTGGGCTTTTATGGGAACGTAGATTAGTGAACTAGGATCTGTTGAACCCTAGGACTAGTCTACTCAAACATAAGTACATAAGACTTAAGAACCATTAAACAACCTTGTGACTTAGTCGCCGAGCTAGGGCGTGGCAACCGTTGTGCGCATGTCTAGGAGTGGATTCGGTAAGAGCTTGGTAATTAAGCAGTCCTAGTGACTCACCTCCTCTTTACTCGAATCCTACCTGGTGCGTAGTAACCGTTCACCCTAACCAAGAGGACTTAGTCATCAGCTAAACTCGATAATTAAAACCCGAAAGGGACTAGCCATGTTTTTATGAAAACCCTAATTTTAGAGATCCATAAACTTTCTTTTAAGTTGAGAAAATTATTTCTGAAGACATTCTCAAAATATTTTTGATTTGCAAAATTACGAAAATACCCCTGTGTTGTAAATTACTAAATGCCCTTGGTTTAAAAAAAATTTCCAATATTACCCTCGACTTTTAAAATATTCTTACTTTACAAAAATACCAAAAACCTTATTTTGTGAAATATTGAAATACCCTAATTTGGAAAATAACTAAAATACCCCTGACTTATAAAATTATCAAAATGACCCGATTTTAAATTTTCATGAACACACGATTTGGAAAACAAATTTTCAAAATAACTCGAAGTTTTTGTAAATTTTGAAATAACCTCTCGATTTGTAAGGATTTTCAAATTGACCTTGAATTATTACCAAAATACCCTTGTAGGACAAATGACGAAATTACCCTTGGGTAGGGAAAGGATAAGACGGCCATGGTCATGATGGATGTTGCAGATGAATAAATGTGTCTCTATTGACGAATGTGAATGTGAATCTCTGAATTAGAGTAGTGAACTTGAACTGAACCTTTGTTTGATCCAAAGAACTACTTCTAAATATCTTTTTTCATAAAATTGTCGGGGATAATAAGTGGAACAAAAGTACTAATGCATAAAACTTCTTAATCAGATTAAAGCGCGACGTTAGAAATGAGTTCTAGGGGACGTGGTCGTCGTGGACGTGGTCGAGGTAGAATGGCTGTATCGGAACCCGTTAGGTCGGGTCAAGGATCTGAGAATGAAGTACCACCACCACCAAATTTTGGCATTGAGCAGCAAGATCAGACGGGGGATGATGTTGTATCGCAGGTTGTGCTGCGAGTTCTCGAGATAGTGGCTGGAGCAGGTGGAAATATGAGAACTCGGAAGTCCGTACCCGAGCGACTCCCAGCCAATGGAGCTAAGGTGTTCCGTGGCGTATCTGGTGTGGCACCCAGTACAGCTAAGTATTGGTTGGAGGCGACCGAGCGAATTATGGATGAGCTCGAGTTAAATGTTGAGGAGAAAGTGAAGGGAATGGTGGCGCTACTTCGCGACGAGGCGTATCAATGGTGGCTAACAGTTCGGGATAGTGCTACGGCTGAGGAACTCACTTGGGATTATGTTAAGGCGGCATACCAGAAGAAGTATGTTGGAACTCATTACATTGATGCGCAAAGGAAGGCATTTTTGGGGCCGGTTCAAGGGAACAAGTCCGTAGTAGAGTACGAAGCTGAATTTTTGAGGTTAAGCCGATATGCAAGAGGAGTAGTTACGACAGAGCATGAACGATGTGTCCGGTTTGAGGACGGATTAAGGGACGACTTAAGATTGCTGATAGCTCCACATCAGGAGCGGGAGTTTTCTGTGTTAGTAGAGAAGGCTAAGGTAGCTGAAGGGATTAAGGACTCTGTGAGGCAGAACAGAGATAATGATAGGAATCAGGATAAGAGAAGTTTTGGACCGTCGGAATCATCTGAGGGTCTTCAGAAAAGACCGAGGGTGGAGAATTCTGCTCGCGGTTCTAAGCGAGCTATTGGAAATCCAGACCGTCCGTGTGCTCTGTGTGGAAGGTATCATGCTGGTGAGTGCTGGAACCAGGATCGAGAGTGTTTTAGGTGTAAGTCCAAGTCTCATTTGATTAAAGACTGTACGCAGGATCCGTATAGGGCTCAGACAGTAGGCCAAGGTTATGTGCAGCTGGGTAGAGATGGTCAGCAAGCGACAAGGGGTCGTGGTCCGAACCATGGAGGAAATGGTTCAGGCCGAGGTCGTGGAGCACCAAGCAGAGACACTGAAGGTGCAAATGCGGGGCAGCCAAGGTTGGTTTACACAGTTGGCCGTCGCGAGGAGGAAGATGTGCCAGATGTGACAACGAGTACGTTCATTGTTTCTGGAATACCCTTAATTTCTTTGATTGTTGTAGAGTTTCCTTGTATTGCTAGTGAAAGTGTTCGAAGCCTTGCATGTGAACTTAAAGATTGTGCCCAAGAAGTATGATAGTTTTATAAGATTAGAATACGCAGTATAAGCGTAGTGTGGTGAGTAGGAGTGCCTTTAGTCAAGTAATTTCGGGGATGAAAAAATTTTTAAGGAGGGTAGAACTGTAATATCCTAGATTAGGGGTTATGCGCTCGTGCATAATTCATGAGTTAGTAGGTTTTGGCAGTGTTTGGAAGTGTATTAAGGTATTTTTAGAAGTCTAGGATGGAAGAGAAAGCTTTGGAAAATTATTGGTTTTTAAGTGAAGAAGGGAAACTAGGCAAGGAGGCCTTAAAAGAATTTTGTGGAGTTTAGGACACAAGAAATCAATTGGCAGAGTGGCTTGGGGCACTAAGGTGCAAGGGGGCTTCAGGAGGGAAGAGGGTCGAGTCTTGAGGGCAGCATGGGAGTGTTTTATTTTTGTATTTTGTGTCAAGAAGGGAAGTTGGACTGAAGACGGCTTTAAGGAAATATGAAGAGGTTTTTGGACACAAAGAGTGCCTTGGTAAAGTGGCTGCAAGGCGCCACTTAAGGGCCTGGAAATGACGCCTTGAGCAGGGAGGTTCGAGCAACGTGGGCAGCAGGGAGGAGTGTTTTTATTTTGCTTTTAGCGTTAAGACAAGGGGGAGCTAGGGAAGGAGCTCTTAAAAGGAATTGTAGGGAGTTTATGTCACAAAGGAGCTAGCAGCAAAGTGGCTGGTAGCGTGTGGTGTTTCCAGCAGGTCTCATGTTCGAAACCTGGGGGCAGCAAAATGGGTGGTTTTTCTTTTGGCTTTTGGCGCCAAGAGAGAAGAGAGGTGTTGGACGGCACAGGGCATTGGAAGGATGAGATAAGGATTAAGCTTGTTGTATTTTTTTTCAAATTTCGGCTGGAGAAATGGGATAAGCATGGATTTATTTTATTAGTTTAAATAGGTAGATAAATGTGGGTTATTTTTAATTATTTTTTTTATGAGAAGATAGGGGATAAGGATTTATTAATTCAAATTCTTTTTGAATGAATGATGAAGAGTTAAAATAGGAGAGTAAATTGGGATTTGATAAAACAAAATAGGAGATTCCCAATTGTGCCGTTTTCTTCTTGTGCTAAAACCATCCAGTTTCGGCACTCTTTCTCTTTTGTTTTGGTGACCGAACATCCAAAGACCAATAAGGTCATTAGTGTTTTTCTTTCTCAAGTTGTTCTTGGCCGAATCTACTTTCTCATCCTACATCTTTTTTATTTCTTTTGGTAAGCCAAATATTTCATTCTTTGGGAAGCCATAGCCGAACCACATAGCCTCATTCTTCACTCTTTTTCTCTCCATTATTAAAGTGCCAAAACCCCATTGCCGAAATCTCTTAGTCACTTTTATACCTCTTTTTCTTCCATCTACATATACTTTTAAGAGATAGCCGAATGTTCTTGCTTCCTTGGAGAGCCTAGCCGCATCTCAAAGTGCCTATTTTCTCTTTTTTGCCGAAAGCCTTTAAAGCGAAATAGATAGCCGAAATGTATTCTCTTCACAAGCAGACGTTTGAGTTAGCGTTAAGGACCAGTAAGGGAGCCTCTCAGGATTTGATCCATCAAGGTGCAAGTGTGTGATTTCGGGATTTGGAAGAAATAGGAAGGAGTTCAAAAATCGTAGGAGTGCAAATCGTTTAGACGTGGGTTTCGGGATTGAATAGACTGTACCAAACAGGTGCGTAGTTATCGCACTGTCTTTTGATTGATTTAAATATGTTATTATGTATATGTGATATGTTGTGAATGGTAGCCGAAATAAGGGCTAAAAATGGTGGATACCCATGATGGGTAATCGATTAACCAGGTCAGTATTTTATGACGTTAATTTTACATATGGTACATGTATGAAATTGTGATAGCATGTGTTGTATGCTCGTTATGTTAATAATGTTATCCTGCCATGAGATTAATATATGCATGGGGATTGGGATATGAATATTGAAGGAAAGGGTGTAGATATTTATGTACGTGGTCTGATGTTAGCATTGTGCTACATTGGCGCTTGATGTTAGGTGTGTGCTTCATCAAGGGAGGTGATGGCTAGGTGCCACATCTCGGCGGATGATAGCTGTGTGCATCACCGTCGACTGAGGATGACTTCGAGTCACCTCGTGGATACAGATATGTGGGATCACTCAGGTGATCGGTGGATTAGCCACGGCCTTGAGCAGCAGGTCAGTCAAGGTAAGATATGTGGGATCACTTAGTTGATCGGTGGATTAGCTACGGCCTTGAGCAGCAGGTCTACTAAGGTAGGTGTAACGGATGGACTGAGGTTGGGTTGGGATGCATTTTTGCATGACTGATTATGTGGACTGTGTGGATATGGGCCAAGCCCATATGTATGGAGACATGTGAAATAACTATGCACTGAGTCTGTTGACTCACCCAGTTTTTTTTAACAACATTGCAGGTGATGCATAGAGCTTGGATCGGGTTGGAGTGGATACGAGGTGGCCCATGCAGAAAGATATTTTAATTAATTAAGTATTTATATTTTCAGTATTTTGATTAAGTGTTTATTGTAATAAGGCCCATTGAAGTATTTAAATATTTTTATTAAGTATCTTTATTATTATGTTTTATTATGGATTGACAATTGAGATATCTTTCACAAATGGTTTTATTTTCTTAAATCTATATATAATAAAGTTTTAATCCGGACATTTTTATAAACACCACACTTTACTTAAGATTTTAAATGGTCACCGTTTTACAAACTTAACAAGTTGACATGATTTTATCTTTAAGTCAAATCTTCTCAAACGTTTTTCTGAAGTGAATACCAGATCCGGTCAGGGCTTGTGGGCCGGGTTTGGGGGTGTTACAATCGCATTAACTCGATCTATGGATTCCTCTATTAGATTTGACTCTAATCCGGTAGCTTTATGTCGTCCTATTTCTAGGATTATGCTAGATCTACTCTTAAATAGGGACTTTTCCTCCACTGAATTAAGCACATTAAACATGAATTAATATCCCAAAAATATTAAAACAAGAAATGAACACACATAATTGAGAACAAGAATCAAGTATTTATCATGTAAAATAGAAATCAAATAATAAAATTCATCATAGGTTTCATCTTCCCTAGGTATCAAGGGAATTTGTTCATAATTCTGAAATAAAACATCTCAAAGTCAGAATAACCACAAGACATAAAGAAACTCATAAAAACTTCAGAAGAAATTAAAAGGAGGTCTTCGACCTTAATGGAAATCCACTTCAGAGTTGGTTCCAATGGTATTCTTCGAATGTTTTCTTCGATCTTCTCTGATGGCTCCCATATCTCTTCTTCTATTTGGTATTTATAGACTTTTGAATGCTCTGAAAGCCTAAAAATTTTGTTTTTCCGCATGTTTGGGAAGCAGGTTGCGAAATCGACATGGACTGGCACATGGGCATGTGGCCATCCCGTGTGGCTCCTGAAATCTACTCTTTTTCTTCGACTCCTTTTGTTCCCAAATGCTCACCCAAGTATAAGAACATGAATTAGAAGGATTAGGAGCATCAAATTCACCAATTTGCATAAGCAATCATCCAAAAATGCATTAAGAATGAGATTAAAATATGTAAGTTTTATCATTTATCACTTTATATAATTGAGAGACTTGGTTTTATATTGATTTTTAGAGCACTTATTTGTTCAGTGAGGAACATTATTTGTAATGGTGCATTTGAATTGTAAAACCTTTTTGTGATTGGTTTTACAAGATAATTTATTAGGTGAAAATTTTAGTGGTGAAGGTTTAGTCTTTGAGATACAAGAGTGAGGATTCTTCACTAGGGTGTGTTAGAACTAGGATCACTAGTTGTATTTGTTTCAAAGATAGTGGATTCATATCACTGAGTTAGGCTTCACAGATGTAGGAAAATTGAACCGCGTAAGCAACTTTGTTGTCCCCTGTTTTCATTTTGATTATCACATTTACTATATAAGTGTTCGCTTCCTTAGCCAATTCTGCTCATACTCTATAACTTAGCAACTGGTTTAGGTTAATAATTGGTATTAAAACTTCTCACCTAACATAACTAATGGAGATTCTTAGTGTTTCTAATACAAGTTGTGGATGGATCACTGACCACCTATGAACGCGTTACTTTTTATAGTAAAAATATCACACAAAAAAATTATAAGAAATTAAATCGGTGATGTCCACAAGTATACGAGTGAAATTGTAATATAGTATATGCGTACAATGGAACACAGGAAGCATTCCGAGGATCATACCTAAAGGAGGATGAAATAAATCTAATGAAAATCTCTTTACAATAATAAGTCTAAATAGTAGTAATTAAATCCTATATTATGATAGATCGTAAAATAGATGAATAATGAAAATTAAATAACTACAATAAATAAACAAGAAAATTAACAAACGCCTAAACAGATAAAACCAACCAGGAAGATTAACTCATTCCAGGGTTTGTAATTAATTTCGAATTAGGGTTATAGGGTGGATTAGCTATTAATTAACCCATTATTACCTCCTGGCCTCCAACTGATTAATCGGTTGGTTGATACTTGCTTATCTCCTGGCCTCACTTCCTTAACCAGGATAAACTACAATTTACTCGTCCAAACTTATATCCCGATCTTGTTTAACCTATTATTACTTTTTAGGGTTTAGGAACGCATAATCTGTACCAACTAATCCTCTCGAAAAACCCTAAATACTCCATTAATCACGTCCCTATCCACTCGTTAATCTCCCCTAAGGGATTTAACCACTCATGTTATTCATAATCTTAATCTCAAATGAAAAAAAAAACATGTAAAAAACATGATTGAATAAAATGAGAAAAGAGACCAGAATAATCCTGATTATGATGTCGAGTAGAGCATGGAGTAACGAATCTCTCGATTGGAATAATTGAATACCATCACTTATGAAGAAGAAATAACTAAACACTTCGATTAAATAAAATAAATCTTGTATCGAAATCAATTCCAAGAGAGAAGAACAAAGAGTATGAAAACCAAATGAAAAATTGTAATCCTAGTCTTAAACTACGAGAGTTTTTGAAGGCGTCTAAGATGACTCAATGATATCAAACCCTTAAGGTTTTCTTTATAGAGTGTTTGCAACCCAAATTAGGTTTTCGGTACATCCTTGGTTTTCATATAAAGTAGATTGTGTGGACAAAAATAACCTCGAAAGACTTGGGCACCATGTCGTCCCTATGTCACGCCATACACCACCTATGGCGCGACAGGACACCTGTTTCGTGGCTTCCTTGGTTCATTTCTTGCTTTGACAACTCAGGAAGCTTGTGTTTCACTCTTCCCTTGCTCCTATGTTAATTGGGCCTATAAATCATCACCCTACACACTTAATTCAATATATTAGTACTACCTAAGGTCGTTTGGCCTAGTAGGTCACAACACTCACAAAATGTGTTAAAAATAATTAATTTAAAAAAAATTAATCCTAACTACTAAATACCAAAAATGCAATACTAATGTAACACCCCTTAACCCGTATCCGTCGCTGAATTAGGGTTATGAGGCGTTACCGAACTAGACACAGTTTAGCACAGTCATTTATGGAATAAACCTAATACGCATATTTAAATTTTTCCATATCAACAAATAATGTTCAAAACTTACGTTACAAACCATGTTTCATAATGCAACACATCACTACTCATAATCTATACAAGTTTCGAATCAAGCTTCCACATAACAACACCAAATTTCATTTGTTAAACATATACAAATACATCTATTTCATTAGTCGAATATCAACATATCTTTTTATACCTTATACAAATATGCATAATAAAAGCGAATAGATCCACGATACTCTATTTGCTTTTCATTCACATATGTGACATTCGAACTTTATAGCATAACCAAACATACACATCATGCTATTATAATATGCGCAATGTCCCTAAAACAAAAGCCATGTCAAACCATAATTATCAATTCATCCTACCTTATTAATTAATGGACACAAGATTATTGAATAGCCTACCAAACACACATATGATATGTGACTAGTCCAAAATATATAAATACAACCAATTCATTGACCATATATTCGGTCCTCAATTTAAAACTCTAATGATCAACCCAAAACATAAGTATAAACATTTTCATGTCATCTTTGAATTATAACCAAGCACATAATAATCTAAGTAGAAAAATTCACACGACCTAATATGCATACTTATACATTTATATATAATACATATAAATGACTATTTCTATATAACCACATTTCACTTCCAAGCATAATATGCACACATCTTATATCAAAGATTAAAACAAACCATTATATCAAACATACAAATGATACTTAACCAAAACTAATAGCCTTATTCGTAAGGCCATAAATACATATAAACATTTACAAAACCGAACATCATTCATTCAAGTCATAATTCAGCCTATACATGCCTTTGATTCGAAAAGTAAACATTTATACCAAAGAGAGTGATAGTGTGGTCGACTTTCTTGATGATCCTCTGAGTCCGTAGCTGAATCAACGATCTATAAAACAGAAAGACAAACATATACAGAGTAAGCTCACTAGCTTAGTAAGTTTTAAGTTAAAGGTAATACAACGTCCAAACACTTAAACATATAAAATAGTTACCAATAACAATGAAAGATAAACATTTTAATACACAAATTCATATAAGGCCGAATACCATAGTTCATTAACCTAATTGTTTCACTTCTTTACCTTAAACTTATATTTTATCAAAATACAAGGTATAAGTATTACATTAATCACATTGTTTCGAATCATATAAATCCACCATTCACATTGTCTATGTTATCCCAATCAAAATTATATTACATTAAACATTTCTATTCATAATCAAATCTACCAAAGTATTGTATTCAATCTCAATTTCAATCACATACTACTCATACTCTTTGATCATAAGCTCAATTTCACATAATACCATTTCTACTGTATTATTCAAATTCAATTAATATTAAACATAACTTACCTTACTCTCAGTAAATGAAAAAGGGACTTACGTTTACCCGAGCGTTTACTCGATACATTAACTGCGTTTCACTTTGAGTAATTTAAGGTTTCTCCATTTAAAAACGCGTCACCGGCATCAAGCCTGCTAGGCATCAAAGCCCGAAATGTAACACCGGCACAAAGCCTGCTAGGCACAAAGCCTGATATACAACACCGGCACAAGGCCTGCTAGGCACAAAGCCTGATATATAACACCGGCACAAGGCCTGCTAGGCACAAAGCCTGATATATAACACCGGCACAAAACCTACTAGGCTTAAAGCCTGAAATGTTTATCAACTCAATTCATCAACTCACATTTCTTAACACATACATTACTATCAAATCGTATTCACAAAATCAATTCACCTGTCATGTCAAATATACTAATTCACATTGTATTTAAAAACATATTCATTCCAAAATTAAACATACACATTCGGCTATCATATGCTATTTACCCAAATTAATCACATAATTTTATTTCATACATTTTTAATTATCAACTTAATGAACTTTAACTTAAGAACTTACCTCGACTGTCGACGGATCGCGTAGACCGGCTATTCGACAACCTTCATCTTTCCCCGATCCAAATCCATTTTTCTTTGTTCTTGATCTAAACACATAAAAATCAGCTCATTCAAGTACATTTCATTTCAATTTAGTCCCTAAACACATAAATGGGCAAATTACTATTTTACCCTTAAGGTTTCACATTTTTACAATTTAGCCCTATTTGTTTAAAACACAAAATACACAAAATCTCTCAATGGTACTCAAGGGCCGAATCTTCCTAGGGACCTTACAAGTCCATTTATTTCATTTAATTTGCAAATAAGCCCCTCAAAAATTTCATTTTTTGCAATTTAGTCCAAAATACTCAAATTAACTAAAAATTCCAATACAAAATATACTAATCTTTAACATATCTTTAAAATCAAATTATCAAACATCAAAAACTACATGAACACATTAATGTCTGAATATCAAACATGCTTAGATTCAAAAATTTCAACATGGGTCAGCTAATACCCTAAGTAACGATCTCAAAAACGTAAAAATCAACAAAATAAAACATGCTTTTTGTTTGTATTTTAATTAACATATATTATGTAATTGTTGAATTACTAAACTAACCTTTTTACTTAAATATAAAAACAAATAACACTAAGGTTACTCTTGGTATTTGCCGCCCACTAACTTATAAAATGGGCTAATTGCCCTTTTAATACCCCACTTTAAAAAGCCATCATCAAATAGGCACTTTTCACTATAGTTTGCTATTTTTACCTTTTACGCGATTAAGTCCTTTTTCTAAATTAAACACACAAAGGATAAATTTTTTTTTTACGAGGCTTTCACACACATTAATTCACATATAATAAACACAAAATATAATATTAAAATATTTCTCAGACTCGGATTCGAGGTTCTGAAACCACCGTTCCGATTAGGGTCAAATTCGGTCTGTTACAACTCTCCCCCTTTAAGGATTTTCGTCCCCGAAAATCTTACCGTTAAACAACGTCGGATATTGTTGCCTCATTGAATCCTCAGGCTCCCACGTAGCCTCTTCAACTCCGTGCCGATTCCATAGTACTTTCACTAATGGAATTCTTTTGTTTCTTAACTCTTTCATTTCCCGAGCTAAAATACGGATCGGTTCTTCCTCATACGTCATATCGGGTCGAATTTCAATCTCAGATGGAGCAATCACATGTGACGGATCTGATCTGTATCTACGAAGCATCGAAACGTGAAATACATCGTGTATTTTTTCTAATTCAGAGGGTAACCTCAATCTATAAGCAATAGGCCCAATACGTTCGATGATTTCATACGGCCTGATAAATCTCGGACTCAGTTTGCCTTTCCGACCAAAATGAAGTACTTTCTTCCACTGAGATACTTTCAAGAATACTCGATCTCCAACTCGAAATTCTATATCTTTACGTTTCAAATCAGCGTAAGACTTTTGATGATCTGATGCAGCTTTCAAACTATCTTTGATTATAGCCACTTTCTGTTCAGTCTCTTTAATCAAATCAACCCCTTGTATCTTATTCTCACTGAGCTCAGTCCAGTACAATGGCGTACGACACTTGCGGCCATATAGAGCTTCATAGGGTGCCATTTTGATACTTGATTGAAAACTGTTATTATAAGCAAATTCAATCAAAGGTAAGTACTTTTCCCACGTACCTTCAAACTCGAGAGCGCAACATCTCAACATGTCCTCAAGTGTTTGAATGGTTATTTCGAATGATCGAATGTCTGTCTCAGAGGTGAAAGGCGGTGCTAAAATAAAGTTTAGTACCTAAAGCATCCTGCAACTTCTTCCAAAATCGCGATGTGAATCTCTGGTCTCATGCGAGATAATAGAACTCGGCACACCATGTAATCTCACAATTTGAGATATATACAACTCAAACAAGTTTATCGAGTGAATAATGCATTTAACCAGGTACAAAATGAGTTGATTTGGTCAGTCTATCTACTATAACCCAGATTGCATCTTTCTTGCTCGGTGTCATAGGCAAACCAGATACAAAATCCATAGTGATTCTATCCCATTTCCATTCAGGTATCATGATCGGTTGAAGCAACCCAGAAGGAACTTGATGCTCGGCTTTACTTGGCGCGATGTTAAGCACTTTGAAACAAATTCAGATATATCTCGTTTCATGCCAGGCCACCAATAAAACTGGTTCAAATTGTTATACATTTTCGTGCTACCTGGATGTATCGATAATCGACCACTATGAGCCTCACTCAGAATCATCTGAATCAAATCTGAGTTCTTTGAAGCACACATTCAGCTTTTAAAGTTCAAACAATCATTTGCATCAATTTGAAACTACGATTTCGTGCATCTTTTCACATCGAATTCGACTAGCAATCAAATCTTTGTCAACTTTCTGTGCATCACAAATTTGCTGAATAAACATCGGTCTTGCTTGTAACTCGGCTATGATCAAACCATCACCAAACATAACCATCTGTGCATTCATTACAGGAAGAGCAAACAATGATTTTCGACTTAACGCATCTGCAACAATGTTAGCTTTTCCCGGATGGTAGTCAATCACCAACTCATAGCCTTTCAACAATTCTAACCATCTGCGTTGTCTCAAGTTCAGATCTTTCTGAGTCATCATATACTTTAGACTTTTATGATCCGAATAAACGTGACATTTCTCACCGAATAAGTAAAGACGCCAAATTTTTAATGCGGAAACAATGGCTGATAATTCCAGATTGTGAGTCGGATAATTTCTTTCGTGCGGCTTCAGTTGTCTCGAAGCGTAGGCTATAACTTTGCCTTCCTGCATCAAAATGCAACCCAACCCATTCAAAGAAGCATCACTAAAAACGACAAATTCTTTACCAGATTCAGGTTGAGATAACACTGGAACTTCGGTCAAAAGGGCTTTGCTGCTCAAAACTTTTCTGACACTTTTCCGACCACTCAAACTTGACATCTTTCTGTACTAGCTTTGTCAAAGGTGTAGCTATTACAGAAAAACCTTTTACAAACCGTCTGTAGTATCCCGTAAGGCCTAGGAAGCTTCGAATCTCGAAAACATTCTTTGGTGGTTTCCAATCGAGTATAGCCGCTATTTTGTTTGGATCCACCCGAATACCTGATGCTGAAACAACATGACCCAAGAAGCTGACTTCATTCATCCAGAACTCACATTTACTAAACTTTGCATACAGCTGTTGATCTCACAAAGTTTGTAGCACTAATCTCAAATGCTCGGCATGCTCCGTTTCATCTTTGGAGTAGATTAGTATATCATCAATAAACACTACTACAAACCGATCCAAAAACTGTCTGAAGACCCGATTCATTAGATCCCTAAAAAGAGCAGGTGCATTAGTGAGCCCAAAAGACATAACCAGAAACTCAAAATGTCTGTACCTCGTCCAAAATGCAGTCTTTGGCATATTTATATCTCTGACTCGCAACTGATAATAACCCGATCTCAAATCTATCTTCGAAAATATTGAAGCCCCTTTCAACTGATCAAACAAATCATCAATCCGAGGTAGTGGGTACTTATTCTTTATAGTTACTTTATTCAGTTGCCGATAATCAATACACATTCGCATCGTTCCATCTTTTTTTTTTCACAAAAAGAACTGGTACACCCCAAGGAGAGAAACTCGATCGTGCAAAGCCCCTATCAGTTAACTCTTGCAACTATGCTTTCAACTCTTTTAACTCAGTAGGTGCCATCTGATATGGAGCTATCGAGATCGGAGTCATCCCTGGTACTAATTCAATGCCAAACTCAATCTCTCGTACTGGTGGTAAACCTGGTAATTCTTCAGGAAACACATCTAGGTATTCACACACAACCGGTACAGATTCAATCTATTTTTCAGACACTTTATTATCCAGTACATAGGCCAAATAAGCTTCACACCCTTTTCTCACATACTTCCGTGATAACATCCAGGATATTGCTGTAGGTAACCCACTTAAATCACTGGATTCAACTCTAATAATGTCACCGTTCTGACATCTCAAATCAATAAGCTTTCTTTTGCAATTCACCACTGCATCATGCAAAGTTAACCAGTCCATTCCCAAAATTATATTGAACTCATCGAAAGGCAACAACATTGAATCGGCTGGAAAGCAAGAATCCCAAATCATCAACGGGCAACCCTTACACACTTTATCAACAAGTACACATCTACCCAAAGGGTTGGACTCACGAATCACAAACTCAGTAGACTCAACTGGCAAAGTCTTACTAAATACTAGAGTTTCACACACATATGAATGAGTTGAACCAGGGTCAATCAATGCAATCACAGTAGTATCATAAAGGGTGAAAGTACCGGTAATGACATCGGAGGAAGAAGCATCCTCTCTGGCTCGTGTAGCATAAGCTCTAGCTGGAGCTCTGGCCTCTAATCGTATTGTGGTGTCCTTCGTCCCTCTCTGACTGCCACCTACATTGCTCGAATATCGAGTGGTGGTCTACCGTCTTTGGCGCGCATCGCTCGATCTAGTGTTCTGAGTCGCATTTTGCTCGGCTAACATCGGGCACTCTCGAATAAAATGGTCCGATGATCCACATTTAAAGCAGGACCGATCGTGAACTCTACAACTCCCAGGATGCCATTTCCCACAATGTTTACACTCGGCCCGATTTTGTGGAACATTACCAACACTAGCTATCAAAATGGCTCGAGAACTCATTAGAGGTCGATCACGTCTAGGCAAGTCTGAAGTGGCTTTATGTCGACTGGGGTCATCTCTGAACTTCTTATACGCGGAATGGAAAATTTTACTCGATAATCTTTTTCGAGTGTCTCTAGCTTCTACTTCAGCTTTTCTTTTCTCCTTTCCAAGCTCTTCGGCTTTACAAGCTCGCTCGACCAATGTCACGAACTCTTTGATTTCAAGAATGCCAACAAGTGACTTTATGTCTTCATTCAGGCCATCTTCAAATCTTTTACACATAATGGCTTCAGTAGATATACACTCTCGAGCATAACGGCTCAATCTGACATACTTCCGCTCATATTTTGTCACAGTCATGCGACCCTTGTAACATCCTGAATTTTTGGGCTTATGCGTTTAATGGGTGAATATGTGTAATGTGTTAATTTAAGTGTTAGGGGTCCAAATTGGGCTTAGGATTAGGCTAAGGCCTTGATTAAATTATTAGATTGGGCATTAAAGAATTAAAAGGTGGTAATTATGTTTAAAATGCCAAACATGGGCTTATGGCCCAATAATAAGTGGCGCTATAAGGGAATTAGAAGTGACGCCACACACAAGGGATTTAGGGGCCCAAAATGAAGCCCAAATCTTTTAATTTAAGTGAGCTAAATTTCGGCAATTAGGTTTAATGAGGTGAACGACTACAAGGCTTAAAAATAGAAGATTTATATGGATTTAATAATTGATAATTTAAGAGATAAAAAGGAGAAAATATAGGAGCCTATCTACAAGGCAAGTGATGGCCGAAAATCCATCACCTAGAGGAGTGTAAAATTCGGCTACTGCATGGCAAAGAGGGTGCCGAATTCCCCTCTCTTTTAGCTTGAATTTTAAGGGCGTTTTCAGTTTTTAGTAGTAGGTGCAGAAATATCTATAAATAGGGGGGATAGCTCCTTGTTTCTGACACTGGAAACGCTAAAATCCTCTCCCTTTGTGCTGAAATTCCCTAGCCTCTCCCTCTCGAATTTGTTTTCTCCAATTTCTCTAAAAGCCGAAACTCTTCTCCACTTTTTCCTTCTTGTGCCGATTTCTCTAAAAAGCCGAAGCATCCATAGTCTTTTCTTCTATTCATCCTATTTGAGAATTAGTTCTATACTTCCGGCATTTAAATCTTCCGTTGGCATTGCCGAATCCTCTCTCTAGTGTTAGCCAAATCTCCTATGCTAAGGCGGCAATTCGGGATTTGAAGGAAGCTTAGTCGACTAGATCTAAAAGCCAAAAATCATAAGTCTCCAATTTTGGGATTTTAAGGTGAGAAGATTTGTTATTCAAATATATAAAATCAGGTAGAACACTAACCATGGCCGAATATAGGAGAGGCCCTAGTTTCACATCCTTCCGGCTTTTTGAAGCAAAGCTGTAGATCAGTTTAGCGAGGGTATCGACATTAATCAGGTGTGTAGATCTCTAACACACTACTAATAAACTTGTATGTATATCTATTTATACATGTTATGGGCTAAAAAGCCGGAACAAGGCTGTATAGACAGTCGAAAGGAACCCTAAAAGGGTTGTGCAAGGATGCCAGGTACGTAAACGTGGAACTCCCTATGTGTATCGAAAAATATTTAAGTTGCATGATGTTTTCTTATGTATGTATGCATGGGGTGGGAATGATGATAATTGAAGGGGAAGTGCATGATAGGTCACTTGGTGATCGGTGGTAGAAATCCCACATAATATAAATGTAAGGTCACATAGTGATCGGTGGCTATGCCACATTTAATGATTCCTACTTGATAGGAATAGGCAGTTCGGCTGTCGTTTTGGTGTGTAGCGGATGGAGGGTTGATTGTAGAAATCCCCAAGGTGTGATGGTTGGTACGGGTTGGTATGTAGAGGATGGAAACCTAGGATGGGTTGGGTTATGCATTCCTTATTATTTATTATGTGATTATGAATGATGCCTTCCTGTATGGGCCAGGGCCCATAATGTGTTTGTGGGCTCAGGTCGATGTGTGTTTTGTGATTTATAAACTGAGTCTTTGTGACTCACGCTTTCCTTTCTTTACTCTTCAGATGAGCAGTAGATCGTGGATATGGGAGCCGAGACGGACTCGAGGGGCCATCAAGTTCTATTTCTACAAGTTATTTTCTTTTGGGATTTCTTAAAGTTTAATTTATTTCATTGTTATTTCGAGAATATATATGTAATAAGGCCCCTAGTGTTCATTCAACTCAGTAGTTATCAATGTTAAGCAACTTATAAATTTTATGATAAGGTTTATTTATACTTAATAATAAAAATACAAAGAGATTTATTTTCAAAAAGTCTCTCATTTATTCAAATTTAATTAACTTAACTTGTGTTCTCAAAACGCGATAAAGTGTTATGTGTTCGATAACATGCTAGATCCGGTCGAAATGCATGGGCCGGGTTTGGGGTGTTACAACCCTGTTTTAATTCCAGAAATTCTTTTCGTTTCTGATCGATGAATCTCTGACTGATATATTTCTTACGGAACTCAATTTGGAAGAAGTCCCAAGTTACTTTTTCTTTCGGAACCACTGATACCAGTGTGTTCCACCAGTGATAGGCAGTGTCCCGAAGTAGAGATATAGCACACTTTAGGCATTCATCTGGAGTACAAGATAGCTCATCGAGTACTCGAATAGTATTATCAAGCCACATCTCGGCTCGCTCTGCGTCATCATCATCATTGGCCTTGAATTCCTCGGGCGCATATTTTCTGATTTTATCAATGGGAGGCCTGCTAGATCTCATCGGATCTATCATCGGGGGTGCTGAAGGTACCGGAGTTGGATTATTCGGGGGTGGAGGTTGTTGTACAGCTGGATTAGTCTAAATAAACTGGGTAAAGCATTCATTCATCATCTGATAGAAGGCTTGTTTAGCCTCCCCCTCATGGATACCCGACACTGGTCGAGAGTCTAATGGCACTGATCCACTTGCGAGACCAGGCGCAACGCTCTCTACATCATCAACTACGACTCTATCAAGATCGGGATCCATTTACTATATAAAATACAATTGAAATTGTCAGAAGTCACCACACTATCATATCTACAATTCAAAGGCAAGTATAGCTAGACTCTTACGCACTACGGTAGTCCTAGAATCGACTAAATCGTAGTTCTGATACCAATAAAATGTAACATCCTTTAACCCGTATCTGTCGCTGAATTAGGGTTATGAGGCGTTACCGAACTAGACACAGTTTAGCACAGTTATTTATGGAATAAACCCAATACGCATATTTAAATTTTTCCATATCAACAAATAATGTTCAAGACTTACGTTACAAACCATGTTTCATAATGCAACACATCATTACTCATAAGCTATACAAGTTTCGAATCAAGCTTCCACATAACAACACCAAATTTCATATGTTAAACATATATAAATACATCTATTTCATTAGTCGAATATCAACATATCTTTTTATACCTTATACAAATATGCGTAATAAAAACGAATAGATCCACGATACTCTATTTGCTTTTCATTCACATATGTGACATTCGAACCTTATAGCATAACCAAACATACACATCATGCTATTATAATATGCGCAATGTCCCTAAAACAAAAGCCATGTCAAACCATAATTATCAATTCATCCTACCTTATTAATTAATGGACACAAGATTATTGAATAGCCTACCAAACACACATATGATATGTGACTAGTCCAAAATATATAAATACAACCAATTCATTGACCATATATTCGGTCCTTAATTTAAAACTCTAATGATCAACCCAAAACATAAGTATAAACATTTTCATGATCATCTTTGAATTATAACCAAGCACATAATAATCTAAGTAGAAAAATTCACACGACCTAATATGCATACTTATACATATATATATAATACATATAAATGACTATTTCTATATAACCACATTTAACTTCCAAGCATAATATGCACACATCTTATATCAAAGATTAAAACAAACCATTATATGTTTGATACAAACGATACTTAACCAAAAGTAATAGCCTTATTCGCAAGGCCATATATACAAACATTTACAAAACCGAACATCATTCATTCAAGTCATAATTCAGCCTATACATTCCTTTGATTCGAAAAGTAAACATTTATACCAAAGAGAGTGATAGTGTGGTCGACTTTCTTGATGATCCTCTGAGTCCGTAGCTAAATCAACGATCTATAAAACAGGAAGACAAACATATACAGAGTAAGCTCACTAGCTTAGTAAGTTTTAAGTTAATGGTAATACAACGTCCAAACACTTATACATATATAATAGTTACCAATAACAATGAAAAATAAACATTTCAATACACAAATTCATATAAGGCCGAATACCATAGTTCATTAACCTAATTGTTTCACTTCTTTACCTTAAACTTAAATTTTATCAAAATACAATGTATAAGTATTACATTAATCACATTGTTTCGAATCATATAAATCCACCATTCACATTGTCTATGTTATCCCAATCAAAATCATATTACATTAAACATTTCTATTCATAATCAAATCTACCAAAGTATTGTATTCAATCTCAATTTCAATCACATACTACTCATACTCTTTGATCATAAGCTCAATTTCACATAATACCATTTCTACTGTATTATTCAAATTCAATTAATATTAAACATAACTTACCTTAGTCTCGGTAAATGAAAAAGGGACTTACGTTTACCCTAGCATTTACTCGATACATTAACTGCGTTCCACTTTGAGTAATTTAAGGTTTCTCCATTTAAAAACGCGTTACCGGCATCAAGCCTGGTAGGCATCAAAGCCCGAAATGTAACACCGGCACAAAGCCTACTAGGCATCAAAGCCCGAAATGTAACACTGGCACAAAGCCTGCTAGGCATAAAGCCTGGTATACAACACCGGCACAAGGCCTGCTAGGCACAAAGCCTGATATATAACACCGGCACAAAGCCTACTAGGCTTAAAGCCCGAAATGTTTATCAACTCAATTCATCAACTCACATTTCTTAACACATACATTACTATCAAATCGTATTCACAAAATCAATTCACCTGTCATGTCAAATATACTAATTCACATTGTATTTAAAAACATATTCATTCCAAAATTAAACATACACATTCGGCTATCACATGCTATTTACCCAAATTAATCATATAATTTTATTTCATACATTTTTAATTATCAACTTAATGAACTTTAACTTAAGAACTTACATCGACTGTCGACGGATCGCGTAGACCGGCTATTCGATAACCTTCGTCTTTCCCCGATCCAAATTCGTTTTTCTTTGTTCTTGATCTAAACACATAAAAATCAGCTCATTCAAGTACATTTCATTTCAATTTAGTCCCTAAACACATAAATGGGCAAATTACTATATTGCCCCTAAGGTTTCACATTTTTTACAATTTAGCCCTATTTGTTTAAAACACAAAATACACAAAATCTCTCAATGGTACTCAAGGGCCGAATCTTCCTAGGGGCCTTACAAGTCCATTTATTTCATTTAATTTTCAAATAAGCCCCTCAAAAATTTCATTTTTTGTAATTTAGTCCAAAATACTCAAATTAACTAAAATTTCCAATACAAAATATTCTAATCTTTAACATATCTTTAAAATAAAATTATCAAACATCAAAAACTACATGAACACATTAATGTCCGAATATCAAACATGCTTAGATTCAAAAATTTCAACATGGGTCAGCTAATACTCTAAGCAACGATCTTAAAAACGTAAAAAACAACAAAAACCGAGTTATAATTCATACCTAATTAGACCTGATAAGTGCCGAATCTAGCTTGGCTTTTCTCACTTCTTCATAAACATACATTCGGCCAATAAAAGATGGAATAAAACATGCTTTTTGTTTGTATTTTAATTAACATATATTATGTAATTGTTGAATTACTAAACTAACCTTTTTACTTAAATATAAAAACAAATAACACTAAGGTTACTCTTGGTATTTGCCGCCCACTAACTTATAAAATGGGCTAATTACCCTTTTAATACCCCACTTTAAAAAGCCATCATCAAATAGGCACTTTTCACTATAGTTTGCTACTTTTACCTTTTACGCGATTAAGTCCTTTTTCTAAATTAAACACACAAACGAAAAAATTTTTTTACGAGACTTCCACACACATTAATTCACATATAATAAACACAAAATATAATATTAAAATATTTCTCGGACTGGGATCGTGGTCCCGAAACCACCGTTCCGATTAGGGTCAAATTCGGTCTGTTACAACTAAATACTAAATTGGCTAGAAAACAAGCTCTTTAGGTGTGGCAATCGACCGAAATTACAACTACATTTGACGTTAGGTCAAATACCCCTTCACTTAAGTCTTTGCTTGTCCTCAAGTAAACTAAATAAAAACAAAATAAAAATCGAAAACAAATTAAACTAAATACAAGAAATAAACATGTAAAGAAAAGAAAATGTACTTGACAGAAATATATGGAAGATAATGTAAATAAACATATATCTCTAGAATGATATACAATTGACTCACAATTTCTAAAATTGACTGGTTAGTTTAATAAATTACAAAGCGAACAAATAAAAGAATATTAAGTATAAGTTTCCATCAAAATAGATAAAAAAATATACGATTATGTTCAACTGATATAAGTGGTAAAAACATCAAAACTTGGCACAATGTCATCCAAATAAGGTGCTACCTAAAGCACATAGGACTTTTCGACTTGTAACATTTTACGACTTAGGTTGGCTCAGAATTCAAGAATAGTCTCGACAAAAAGACTAAGCACGAAACTAGTTTGGCATATTTTATTATCCTCGATACCCCTCTGCGTATTCATGTAGCTGACCACCTTATATCCATTTCTCTCACATTCCTTTTCTCTCCATTTACTAAGGCATAATATAGTATTATGAGTACAATCATTCAAGCTTGTATATTTTTTTTGAACAAATGTGAGCGTACTTTTTTTCCAACTCACTTTTCTTTTATTTTTTTCATCGAGATTTTCTTGATTGGCATTTTGTCTTATTTTTCTACAAGCTCAAGATGTAATATCCTGGATTATAGCTTATGCACTAATACTAAGTTATATGAAATAGCGTGCTTGTGTGTGTTGTGAATGTGCATTATGAATTTTGTGAACCTTAGTGCGTAGGTGAGCACTTTAAAGATTACTCGATTTTTAAAGTTTAAAAGAGGGAACTAAAGCAAGGTGGCCTTAAGAAAATTTATAGAGGAAATATGACATGAAATTGGGCTTGGTAATGTGGCTATAAGGCGTCACTTAGGGCCTTAGTGTGTGACGCCATACGCTAAGGGGAAAGGGCTTGTGTTCGAGTCGCATGGGAAGCAAATAAAGGCTTTTATTTTTGGGGCACAAAGGGAGGAGATGGACGGCAAAGGGAGAGTAGGGAAGGAGTTTAAGATGAGGTCCAATTCCCTTGAAAATTTCGGCTAAAGCTGATGATAGTTGAGGATTTATTTTTAATTATTTTGAATAATTGAAGGGATAAAATAGGAGAAAAACAAGGAATGAGCTAATGTTTAAGTGTTAGCCGAATTCTAGGGAGGGGAGTAAATGAGGCAATTGGTCATGCTAAAGGGGAGTAAGTGCCAAATTTCATTCTTTTTCTCATCTTTCTCTTTGAGCCGGAATTCATCTACTTTTTCCTCCTCTTCTTTTCTTTTTTCAAACATTAATTCTTGTACCCTTTTTCCTTATAAGGCCGAATATTCCATTACCATTGAGAACCTTAGCCGAACCCTTATAGCTCTCATTCTCTTTTTACCATTAAAAGTGCCGAAACATCATCTTAATTTTGGGATCTAGAAGCCGAAAGTCCACTTCTGTGGCACTCTCTGAATCGATTTCTCCTGTCAAGCTCTTTGTCGATTTTATGAAGGTGGTGGATCATTTGTGATTGGTTTTTCTTCTTTGGTAAGAAATCTCTTGGATGTCAATTTATTCTTTTCTTCTTTGACTGTTGAAATCAACACCCTAATCACAATATGGTTCTTGGCCGAAACTTGGAAGATCTTTCAGGATTTGTCTATTATTGTCGACTACAAGAGAGAAGGGATCTTTCGGGGTTTCTAAAATATAAGGTAAGCCACAAGTGATATTCGGCCATAGGCCATCTTATTGTGTTTCAATGTTAAATCAAATTTAACATATGTGTATAGGGCTGTCGACATCTCCATAGTCAAGTGGTGTTTTCAGGATTTTAGATTTGCAAAGCCGATTGCAAGGGAGGAAGACTACAAGTTTTCGGGAGTTGATCAGTAGGCAAATCGGCAGCAAGGGATTAAAGATCTAAATCAGTAGATCGGGTTTTCGGGATTTGGAGTAACTTGCTAAGTAAATCAGGTGTGTACCCCACACTGAATCTTAATAGATTTATGGCTCTAATTTACTATATGTGTTAATATGAAAGTATAAGAATATGGCCAAGGTACCATGCAATGGTACAAGAACCCAGGTACGTCACTTTAACCTTAAGTTAATAAGTGCTATGAATAGTGGAATATGGTTCATGTGTAAATAATGATAAGAATGTGAAATAAGGTCTATGGCATGAGATTGCATGATATGAATGGTATATGGGGCATATGGGATATTATGAATGGGGAAGTGAATGTGGTGACTTATGTCACGAAATCTAAATGTGGTGACCTCGGTCACATTATCTTAATGTGGTGTCACATGACACAAAATATTTTCTGGTGGCTATGCCACCATATTTATAAGAGCGATGAGCACGTCGACTGCAGCGACTGCCTTCGATGGTGTGTAGCAGATGGAGGGTTGACTTAGCAGTCCCCACGGCGTGCAGGTTGGTCCGGGTGATGTGTAGCGGATAGTACCTAGGTTTGGGTTCGGGTTTGCATCATATTATTTAAACGTTATATGTACATGTATGACTTGATATGCCTGAATTCGTTAGGACTTAGTGTTGTGGTTACACATTGAGTCTGTTGACTCACCCCGTTGTGGTAACATTTTTTAGGTGGCGATCAGTGATGAACCGGGTCGGCAGGAGCTTAGTGGTGGCCACGCTCAGTTCGGGATTTTGTTTAAGTTGGACTTTTTATATTTTAAGTACTTTTGAATTTATTTTGGGTTTTCATTTGATGTAATAAGGCCATAGTATGAACTGCTATATGCATGCATTTTAATTCTTTTATTACGATATGATAAATGTTAAATCGAGGTTAAAACGATTTTTATACAAATAAATCTTCAAATGTTTTGACACTTAAATTCAATTAATTATTAATCTAAGGGTAAATACCTTTAAAAATAAAATCGGTCAAGTCTTTTATTATAAAAACCAAGTTTTCAATAATCACCGATTTCAAAATTAATAAGGTTTTCAATTGAACCCAACCTAAGCCACTTTTACCTCAAAACCATCCGTATTTTTCCAAAGTAACAAAAGAATTTTGAACCGTTTCACATCGAGGAACATACCAGATCCGATCAAGGCTCGTGGGCCGGGTTTGGGGTGTTTTAGTTTGGTATCAGAGCCCAGTTTTAAACTCTCGGCCTTGGGTTTAAAGCCCATAACATTTTTAAAATAAGGCCCAAACAAGTTTTGAGAAAAACCTTTATGAAAAGAGTAGGTTTTCAGGCATGACACCCAAGTCTCCGACCCGAAGTCCACCAGGTAAGTACCGCTATCCATTTGTGTGATTTATAGTATGAACTGTAGAAGGGTAGAAATGGAACGTAGAATAGTATGATAGGTGCTTGAACCTAGGACTAGTTACCCCAACAATTACATAAGACTTAAATGCCTAAGTAAACAAACCTGTGGCTAAGTCGCCGAGTTAGGGTGTGGCAACCTTTGTGCGCATGTCTAAGATTGGATCCGGAAGAGCCTGGTACTTAAGCAGTCCTAATGACTCACCTCCTTTTCATTTGGAATCCTACACAGTGCGTGACTAGCCGGTTCACCCTAACCAAGAGGACTTACTCACGGGCTAAACCCAATAATTAAAACCCGAAAGGGACTAGCTGTATTTTCATGGAAACCCTAGTTTTAAAATCACCAAATTACCCCTTTAAATTGTAGCAAAACCTAGTTTGAAATTTTTTTTCAAAATATGTCTGATTTACAAAATTGCCTAAATACCCTAGTGGTAAAATTACTAAAATGCCCCTGGTTTCTAAAATTACCATACTACCCCGATTTCAACAACATTTTCTGATTTTGTAAAAATATCCCAAAACTTTATCATTACAAAATACTAAGACACCTTGATTTGGAAAATTACGAGATTACCCCTATTTTACAAAATTACCAAAATGACCCCCGATCTTCAAAATTTCGGCAACAACACCAATTTGAAAAGGAAATTCTCAAAAATAACCCCCAAGTTTTGTAAATTTTGAAATACCCTTGATTTATTAAGATTTTCAATGTGACCCCGATTTATTACCAAAATACCCCTGTAGGACAAATGACGAAAATACCCTTGGGATAGGAATAGACAAGGAAGTTCGAATAGTGAATGTGTGTGCTAGGAACTACTGAATGAATGTTTGGATGAATGTGCTTCTCTGAATTAGGATAGAAAACTTGAACGAAAACTTTGATTGATCGAAAGAACTGTTATTAAACTCCTTTCATAAAATTTCTTCGCGAATAATCAGTGGAACAAGGACTAATGCATAAAATTTCTTAATCAAATTAAAGCACGATAGTAGAAATGAGCTCTAGGGGACATGGTCGTAACGTACGAGGACGCGGTCGAGGCCGAATGACCGTGTCAGAACCCGTTAGGTCGGGTCAAGGATCTGAGAATGAAGTACCACCACCACCAAAGATCTGTTGGTGCTTGAGCAGCAAAGGTCGGATGGGAGACGATCTTTGTATCGCAGTATCATCGTGAGTTACGAATATGATGGCTAGTGCTGGAGGAAATATGGGAGCTCGAAAGTCTGTACCTGAGTGACTCCGAGCTAACGGAACTGAGGTGTTCCGTGGAGTATCTGGTGTGGCACCCAGTACGGCTGAATATTGGTTGGAGGCAACCGAGTGCATTATGGATGAGCTCGATCTGACCCCTGAGGAGAAATTAAAAGGAATGGTGGCACTGCTACGCGACGAAGCGTATCAATGGTGGCTCACAATTCGGGATGGTGCCACGGATGAGGATCTGACCTGGGAGTATGTTAAGGCGGCGTAGTAGAAAAAGTATGTTGGCACGCGTTATACTGATGCACAAAGAAAAGCATTTCTGGGGTTGGTGCAAGGGAATAAGTCCGTAGCAGAGTATGAAGCTGAATTTCTGAGGTTGAGCCGGGATGCTCGAGGAGTAGTAGCTGCGGAGCATGAGCGATGTGTCTGTTTTGAGGACGGACTAAGGCATGACCTGAGGTTGTTGATAGCTCCACATCAGGAGCGGGAGTTTTCTGCGTTAGTAGAGAAGGCTAAGGTAGCCGAGGGGATTAAAGACTCTGTAAGGCAAAACTCGAATCGGAATAGGCCAAAGAGAGGTTTTGGGCCGTCAGGATCATCTAGGAATGTTCAAAAAAGGCCTAGAGTTGATGGGTCGCGAGGTCAGCAAGCTGCTACAGGAGGGTAGTATCGTACTTGTGATCAGTGTGGGAAGAAGCACTTAGGTGAGTGTTGGAAAAAGACGGGAGGATGCTTTAAGTGTGGGTCCAAGGACCATATGATTAAGGACTGTCCTATGAAACCAGATGGGAATCGACCGATGGCTCGGGATCGTTAATCAGCCGTGGCAGAGGTGGACAGCAGCTTCAGCGGGGTCGTGGTCTGAATAACAAAGGAAATGGTGCTGGCAGAGGACGTGGAACACCGGGCGGAGGTGTTGCTAATACTGAGGCAAGGCAGCCGGGTTTGGTTTATGCGGTTCGTCGGAGGGAGGATGGAGACGCACCGGACGTTATAACCGGTACGTTCCTTATTTATGGCAAGCCTTATGTTGCTTTAATTGATGTGGGCTTGACCCATTCTTATGTTGCATGTAGAGTAGTTGAAACTCTAGACATAGCCTCTGAACTTTCTGATAGGGAGATGACTGTTGTAAGCCCACTAGGTCAAAATGTAGTGGTGAATAAGATCCTTCAGAGTGTACCTTTAGAAATTCAAGGCGTAGTATTTTCTGCCGACTTGATGGAACTTCCCTTCAGAGAATTCAATCTCATACTTGGTATGGACTGGCTAGTGGAACATCGGGCTGTGTTGGACTGTGCAGCTAAGCAAATGGAGTTAAGGACCCCGGAGGATGAGGTGGTCATTATGATAGGAGAAAGAAGAAACTACTTGTCTAACGTAGTTTCGGCGCTAAAGGCTGAAAAGATGGCTCGGAAAGGGTGCAAGGCGTTTTTAGCCTTCGTAAGTACGTTAGATGGAAAGGAAGAAGATGTCAGTGGAGTTAGAACTATAAGGGATTTTGAAGATGTGTTTCCGGAGGAATTACCAGGAATACCACCAGATAGGGAGGTGGAGTTTGGAATTGACTTGCTGCCGGGAACAGCTCATGTGTCAATTGCCCCATACCGAATGGCAGCAAAGGAGTTGGTTGAGCTCAAGGCTCAAATCCAAGAGTTGCTAGATCGTGGGTTTATTCAACCCAGCGTGTCTCCGTGGGGAGCACCGGTCCTGTTTGTGAAGAAGAAGGATGGAACTATGCGTATGTGCATAGACTATCATCAGTTGAATAAGCTGACCATCAAGAACAAGTATCCTTTGCCAAGGATAGATGACTTGTTCGATCAGCTTAAGGGGGCCGCAGTATTTTCAAAGATCGACTTCAGGTCGGGATATCATCAGTTGAAGGTGAAGGAGGCAGATATCCATAAGGCAGCCTTTAGGACAAGGTACGGCCATTACGAGTTCTTAGTAATGCCGTTTGGTTTGATGAACGCCCCAGCCGCGTTCATGGACATGATGAACCGGGTCTTTCAGTCCTACTTGGATAGGTTCATCGTTGTGTTTATCGACGACATCTTAGTGTACTCCAAGTCTGAAGAGGAACATGATGAGCATATTCGGATTGTGTTACAAGTGCTAAGGGAGAAGAAGCTTTATGCCAAATTCAACAAGTGTGAATTTTGGCTGAAGAAAGTTGCGTTTTTGGGACATGTGGTATCCGCAAAAGGAATAAGGGTGGATCCTCGAAAGATTGAGGCAGTATTGGATTGGAAACCACCTAAGTCGGTGGCAGAGATTTGTAGTTTCCTGGGATTGGCAGGTTACTACAGAAGGTTTGTGGAAGGATTCTCATCGATAGCCACGCCATTGACAAAGTTATTGAGGAAGGAAGTACCTTTCGTATGGACGGATAAGCAACAGGAGAGCTTTGAGAAGCTTAAAAAAGTATTGACGGAAGCTCCAGTGTTGATCCAGCCTGAGGCGGGAAAGGATTTTGTGGTGTACTGTGATGCTTCTCATACAGGATTGGGATGCGTACTGATGAAAGATGGGAAAGTAGTCGCTTATACGTCTCGATAATTGAGGCCACATGAGGTTAACTACCCAACTCATGATTTGGAATTGGCGGCAGTGGTTTTTACTCTGAAGGTGTGGAGGCACTATCTTTATGGCAAAAATTCGATAATCTACATAGACCACAAGAGCCTTAAGTATCTGCTGACTCAGAAGGAGCTGAACCTGAGACAGCGAAGGTGGGTGGAATTACTGAAGGACTATAATTGTTCGATAAAGTATCATCCGGGCAAGGCGAATGTAGTGGCGGATGCTCTAAGTCAGAAGGTTGTGTCGGATTTGAGGGCGATATTCGCACATCTAAGTTTGTATGATGATGGGAGTCTACTGGTAGAGCTGCAAGTTAAGCCGACGTGATTGAATGAGGTGAAAGAGGGACAGGTGGCTGATAAGGATTTGAGTGCTAAGATGCGGCAAGTTCAGAATGGTGGTTTAGAGGATTACAGTATGTCCAGTGATGGAGTATTGTGTTTCAAGGGTAAGGTATGTATGCCTAAGGACAAGGACCTAAGACAGAGAATTCTTCGAGAATCGTATAGTAGCCCTTATGCTACGCATCCTGGAGGCACTAAGTTGTACAGAGATCTAAGGGAACAGTTTTGGTGGCACAGTGCGAAGAAGGAAGTTACGTAATTTTGTCGGCAAGTGTTTGACGTGTCGATGAAGTTAAGGTGAACACCAAGTTCCGTCAAGGATTGCTTCACCAATCAAGATTCCACAGTGGAAGTGGGAGAGAATTACCATGGACTTCGTTAGTGGGCTTCCCCTTACGCCTACTAAGAAGGACTCGGTATGGGTAATAGTGGACTGTTTGACCAAATCCGCGCATTTCATTCCGATAAGTGTTGGTTATTCTTTGCAGAAGTTGGCAAAGCTGTATGTGGCAGAGATTGTAAGGCTGCATGCAGTGCCGGTATCAATCATTTCGGATAGGGACCCAAGGTTTACTTCTCGGTTTTGGAAAGCGCTACATCAAGGTTTAGGCACTAAATTGGATTTCACTACAGCTTTTCATCCACAGTCTGACGGGCAGTCTGAATAAGTAATCCAAGTGTTGGAGGATATAGGGCTGTATGATAGACTTCAGAGGAAGTTGGGAAGAATATTTGCCTTTAGCAGAATTTGCGTACAATAACAGCTATCAAGCTAGTATTTGGATGGCACCGTATGAAGCGCTGTATGGTCGAAAGTGTCGCACTCCTACGTGTTGGACGGAATTAGGGGAACGTCGAGTTTTGGGTCCAGAGATTGTGGCAGAATCTGAGGAAAAGGTTGAGGTAATTCGTGCACGGTTGAAGGAAGCATCGGATCGGTAGAAGTCGTATGCAGATCTTAAGCGGAAGAAAATAGAATTTGAAGTGGGAGATCAGGTATTTCTTAAAGTCTCACCTTGGAAGAAGGTGATGAGATTTGGCCGGAAAGGAAAGTTAAGTCTAAGGTTTGTTGGACCTTATCGGGTGTTGAAGCGAGTTGGACCAATGGTATACCAGTTAGAGTTGCCCACGGAATTGAAGCAGATGCACGACGTATTCCATGTGTCCATGCTACGTCGTTATCGATCGGATCCATCTCATGTGGTACCAGTTGAAGAGGTAGAGTTAAGGCCAGATCTGTCCTATGAGGAAGAGTCGATTCAGATTTTGGAACGAGATGTGAAAGTGTTACGAAGGAAGTCAGTTCCTCTAGTTAAAGTGTTATGGCGCAATCACGGATCGGAGGAAGCTTCGTGGGAGTCAGAAGAGGCAATGCAACAGCAATACCCTCACTTGTTTTAGCCAGGTAATTTCGAGGTCGAAATTATTTTTAGGGGGTTAGAACTGTAATATCCTGGATTATAGCTTATGCACTAATACTAAGTTATATGAAATAGCGTGCTTGTGTGTGTTGTGAATGTGCATTATGAATTTTGTGAACCTTAGTGCGTAGGTGAGCACTTTAGAGATTACTCGATTTTTAAAGTTTAAAAGAGGGAACTAAAGCAAGGTGGCCTTAAGAAAATTTATAGAGGAAATATGACATGAAATTGGGCTTGGTAATGTGGCTACAAGGCGTCACTTAGGGCCTTAGTGTGTGATGCCATATGTTAAGGGGAAAGGGCTTGTGTTCGAGTCACATGGGAAGCAAATAAAGGCTTTTATTTTTACGGCACAAAAGGAGGTGATGGACGGCAAAGGGAGACTGGGGAAGGAGCTTAATATGAGGTCCAATACCCTTGAAAATTTTGGCTAAAGCTGATGATAATTGAGGATTTATTTTTAATTATTTTGAATAATTGAAGAAGGGATAAAATAGGAGAAAAACAAGGAATGAGCTAATGTTTGAGTGTTAGCCAAATTGTAGGGAAGGGAGAAAATGAGGCAATCGGTCATGCTAAAGGGGAGTAAGTGTCAAATTTCATTCTTTTTCTCATCTTTCTCTTTGAGCCGAAATTCATCTACTTTCTCCTCCTCTTCTTTTCTTCTTTCAAACATTAATTCTTGTACCCTTTTTCCTTATAAGGCCGAATATTCCATTACCATTGAGAACCTTAGCCGAACCCTTATAGCTCTCATTCTCTTCTCATTCTCTTTTTACCATTAAAAGTGCCGAAACATCATCTTAATTTTGGGATCTAGAAGCCGAAAGTCCATTTCTGTGGCACTCTCTGAATCGATTTCTCCTGTCAAGCTTTTTGTCGATTTTGTGAAGGTGGTGGATCATTTGCAGTTGGTTTTACTTCTTTGGTAAGAAATCTCTTGGATGTCAATTTATTCTTTTCTTCTCTGACTGTTGAAATCAACACCCTAATCACAATATGGTTCTTGGCCGAAACTTGGAAGATCTTCCAGGATTTGTCTATTGTTGTCGACTACAAGAGAGAAGGGATCTTTCGGGGTTTCTAAAATATAAGGTAAGCCACAAGTGATATTCGGCAATAGGCCATCTTATTGTGTTTTAATGTTAGATCAGATTTAACATATGTGTATAGGGCTGTCGACATCTCCATAGTCAAGTGGTGTTTTCGGGATTTTAGATTCGCAAAGCTGATTGCAAGGGAGGAAGACTACAAGTTTTTGGGATTTGATCAGTAGGCAAATCGGCAGCAAGGGATTAAAGATCTAAATTAGTAGATCGGGTTTTCGGGATTTGGAGTAACTTGCTAAGTAAATCAGGTGTGTACCCCACACTGAATCTTAATAGATTTATGGCTCTAATTTTTTATATGTGTTAATATGAAAGTATAAGAATATGGCCAAGGTACCATGCAATGGTACAAGTACCCAGGTACGTCACTTTAACCTTAAGTTAATAAGTGCTATGAATAGTAGAATATGGTACATGTGTAAATAATGATAAGAATGTGAAATAAGGCCTATGGCATGAGATTGCATGATATGAATGGTATATGGGGCATATGGGATATTATGAATGGGGAAGTGAATGTGGTGACTTATGTCACAAAATCTGAATGTGGTGACCTCGGTCACATTATCTGAATGTGGTGTCACATGACACAAAATATTATCTAGTGGCTATGCCATCATATTTATAAGGGCAATGAGCACGTCGACTGCAGCGACTGCCTTCGATGTTGTGTAGCGGATGGAGGGTTGACTTAGTAGTCCCCACGGTGTGCAGCTTGGTACGGGTGATGTGTAGCGGATGGTACTTAGGTTTGGGTTCGGGTTTGCATCATATTATTTAAATGTTATATGTACATGTATGACTTGATATGCCTGAATTCGTTAGGACTTAGTGTTGTGGTTACACATTGAGTCTGTTGACTCACCCCGTTGTGGGAACATTTTTCAGGTGGCGATCAGTGATGGACCGGGTCGGCAGGAGCTTAGTGGTGGCCATGCTCAGTTCGGGATTTTGTTTAAGTTGGACTTTTTATATTTTAAGTATTTTTGAATTTATTTTGGGTTTTCATTTGATGTAATAAGGCCATAGTATGAACTGTTATATGCATGCATTTTAATTCTTTTATTACGATATGATAAATGTTAAATCGAGGTTAAAACGATTTTTATACAAATAAATCTTCAAATGTTTTGACACTTAAATTCAATTGATTCTTAATCTAAGGGTAAAGACCTTTAAAAATAAAACCGGTCAAGTCTTTTATTATAAAAACCAAGTTTTCAATAAATCACCGATTTCAAAATTAATAAGGTTTTCAATTGAACCCAACCTAAGCCACTTTTACCTCAAAACCATCCGTATTTTTCCAAAGTAACAAAAGAATTTTGAATCGTTTCACATCGAGGAACATACCAGATCCGGTCAAGGCTCGTGGGCCGGGTTTGGAGTGTTTCACAAGAAATCTTGTACTCATTATACCACACAATTCATTCGTTTCACTCATTTTTTTTCTTTCGAACCCATCGTGATGTATCTACCTAATCCCTCAAAATCAATGGCCGAACATTTAAATCCGTGCAAGGACCAAGAAATTTAAGGATCAAATAAATTATTTATTAAGCTCAAGGTGTCATTTATGGTTCTTCAAGAAAATGGATTCAAGCTCAAAATATTTATAGGATAGCTTTTTGGCTCGAAACTTTTTCCACAAAACAATGTCTTAGATCGCCCTTAGGTAATCCAATACATGAATTAAATCGACCAAGTTTATCAATTTCTAACCTATAATTCAATTAAACATGCATGCTATTTATATATCTATTTAACATGTCGTATAGTTAACATCTTAAATCTATTCACAATGTAATAAATTGATCTAATTAGTCTAAAATTAGATAATCTAGAATCAATTATTATCAAACTAAATTTACAGTTTATTCATGAAATCCTATTAACATGCTCTTAACCAATCACTTGTATTTCTACAAAATCAAGCAAATAGAAAACTTTCAAAATAAAAATTTCAGAAACTACTAAAAACTAGAAAAATAACAGAAAAAATTTAAAATTTAAAAATTTTCCTAAGTCACTTCACACTTTATTCGACACATTGTCCCTAATGTGAAATAAAAGTATAAAGGAAAGAGGTTACCTGATTGGGGTGATACATGAAACACAATTGGTGGGACTACTCCTTTCATTTTTGGCTCAAAATTGTTGTGCCTTCATGTAACATCACGAAATTGGGCCTAGAAGAATTGGGCCCAATGGGCCTTGAGCATAGTAGCATTTAAAATTTTTGAGAATAAGAGATCGGCTTAAATGCAAGTTGGACCTATTAGATAAGTGATTTTGGAAGGTTACAGGGCTTTTATGAAGTCCCGGGATCAAACTTTGGCTTTGGGGAAATTTTGGTTTTAGGCGAGAAAAACCCTGGGAGTTAGTAGGTAGGCTTTAAGAATAAAATGTGGAGGAAAATGACACAAGTGAAGTGTGTGGTGAAGTGGCAAAGTGATGCCACTTAAGGAACAAGGGGATGATGCCACAAGGAAGGAAAGAGGTCCAAGGTTCAAGTCTTAGCTCTTGCATTTTGGTTTTCTTTTTACATGGACCTTAGTATTTGGCTATAGATTTATATTTAGTTGAGCATGGTTTGAGACACAAGAGGAGCTTGTGACTTAGTGGCTAGCGGCGTGGATTATGTTGCAAGGGAGCCTGGGTTCGAATCTCATAAGAATCAAGGGATTATTTATTTTGCGGTCTGGAGGGGAAGAGTTTGAGTTGGATTTAAACTCTGCTAACGGAAGGATCCTACATCGAAAAGATACAAAGAAGGAAGGTGAGAAGCTAGCAATATATATATATATAGCATTCTAGGAGGAGGATGAATACACCTTGGAGGGCGTTTGGGCACAGAAGTGGTCGGAGCGCGGATTAGCACCAGATTCCTATCAGGTGTGTACTTCTCTACTCTAGTTGTAGAGCGGCAAATGCCGAAGTGCCTGTCACGGCAATAGTGGCACACCAGCGTGCGAGCACACGTGTGGGGCTTTAACGCGATAGTTGAGGCCACCATTAGTAATCTTGTGGGTTGAGGCTGCTTGGGCCGCGTTGGGCTGAAGTGGGCCCGTGGGCCCATATGAGTAAATTGTATGATTGTTTAGTATATAGTGAACTAGACTAGGTGAATCTTATATATGAGGCTAGATTGGTGTTAGGTGGGCCACAAGAGCGTGTGGGCCCGAATGGGTCATAATCGAGTTTTAGGCCCAATAGTCCGGTACGACCAGAAATGGTAGCTGAGTCGCTCGGGGCGACATTAGGCCTTCGAAAAGGCCATTGCAGGTGTGAAATTACTGAAATACCCTCGATAGGTAAATTACGAAAATACCCATGCTAGGTAAAATTACGGTTATACCCTTAGAGGTTGATTAGCTTGATTATATTGTATTATGTCTATCTGATTATGATGGTAATTCATGTTATACTTATATTTGATATATGTTTTGCATACATGACATACTGCATACATGAACTATTATGTCATATTACATGGGATATTGGGATGTTATGATAAAGGGGAAGTGTTGATTATAAGGTCACATAGTGATCGGTGGCTCTGCCACATTTGATTATAAGGTCACATAGTGATTGGTGGCTCTGCCACATTTGATTATAAGGTCACATAGTGATCGGTGGCTCTGCCACATTTGATTATAAGGTCACACAGTGATCGGTGGCTCTGCCACATTTGATTATAAGGTCGCACAGTGATCGATGGCTCTACCACAGTGGATTATAAGGTCACATGGTGATCGGCATTATAACTGACAACATGACTGTCAAGACGGCGTGTAGCGGATGGAGGGTTGATTGTAGAAATCCCCACGGTGTGATTGGCTGGTACGAGTGGCGTGTAGAAGATGGAAAAACTAGGCTTGGGTTGGGACATGATGCATTCATTTATGTTTATGTCATCTTGAGTGGGCTAAGGCCCAATATGCAATTGTGGGCCACGAGCTGTTTATGTGTTATAGGGGATTTACACACTGAGTCTCGGTGACTCACCCCTTTGTTTAACCTTTCAGGTAATCAATAGACCGTGGATATGGGAGCCGAGGCGGACTCATGGAGGCCATTAAGACTTTACTTTTCGTAAACTTTTCCTGCTTTACTTTAATTTTAAATTGAGGATTTTTGTTATGTAATAAGGCCTTTCTAAATTAACATTTGGGTTTTATTTTATTTACCTATTATTTATTAAAAAGTTGACACAACGCAAACTTAATCACTAAATTGGAAATGGAGTTTTCAAATTACAAGTAATTCAAGACTCATGTCTTCTTTCAAACTGCACATGGTATAGTAAGTAATTGATTAATTAAAAGTTGAAATTTTCCTACACTACCAAACCACTGTTTTCAAAGACATCACCTTAATCGAACAGTTTTCAAATACTACGATTCTCCTAAAATTTTACAAGATCTCGTTTTTACTTCACCCTGTAACATACCAGATTCGGTCATAACATTTAGGCCGGTTTAGGGTGTTACACTTCAAAAATTTAGGGTTCCTACTAAGAAAAAATAAACACAATATAAATATATAAAATAAAATTTTAAAAAATAAATAACAATCATCCTAAATAAAAAAATAAATTACACTGTCCAATTTTAAAAGAAATTAAAAATTGTTTAGAACTTGTCAGAATCAAGCTCTGACTCTTCCTCATCGTCTTCCTCCTCGCCCAGCAGTGGAAATCACATGAACATGTCAAGTAGTGGCGTCGGTGCCAAGCATCCATTTTCTTGCGTAAGATGAATCAGAATATCACCCATGTCTTGCATCCAATGCGCTTTCCATTAAAAAGTTGACATGTTTGTCAATCTCATCATCCATAATGTCTGCACTGTAGTTTTCCTCTTTCCAGGTCTTTGGGGATCTCTCCTATTCTTTATTTGTTGTTCGGCTTCCTGATTTTAATTTCTTTGGAGTTCAATGAATTGGTCGTACATGTTGTTGCCAATTACACTCATCATCGGTCGTGTGAATGGTTCTACTAGAGGCATAAGAACTCCGGCTTGTCTGCATATAGCTGTGATCAAGTGTGAAAACTACATGCTTTGTTTGTGACTTCATATGCACTTCAATATCTCTTCATAGATCCAATGGCGAATGCAAAATTGGTCTTTCTGTGAAACCAAATACAACATGACCTCTCTATATGCGATGACGTTAGAAGCATTGTGTGTAGGTTCTAGGTAGGTTGAAATCAATTGCATCAACATTTTTACCATCAGAAACATGATGGTTATGTTAAATTTTAAGGGCACCTCGGTGTTGGCATTGCAAGTCCACTCACCATGACCCTCCATCAAATAAGTAATTATTCCTTCCATATCTAGTTCCTCAAATATGAATACATCTATGTTTTCTAGATAATCATAGGAATAATATGTGGCATCATAAAATCTACATATATCGTGTGAAACAATCAACACTTTTTTCCCCTAATACTGATGTGGGTAATCATCTTACCCTACTATCTACGACTTTCTCCATCTTTTAGGGTGGCATAAAATTCAGAAACAATTACTTCGACTGCCAATTTGGTTGGGGTTACGAAAAAGTTATTCCAACAGAAGTATCGCACCAAATCTCAAATCTTGTCACAGGCAGACATGGTGGGGTTGAATCCACGTTCTTGAATGAATTACTGGCCACTCATTTGGAGATAGAACCTCTCCACTTTTGAATTAATGAAACGATTGACATTGAAGTTGATTAGTTCCTCGGTAGTGCGTTGTTGTTTCCTTGATATCATCACGAAAAAATAACAACAATCCAAATGGTTAAAATTAATTAAAAAGAGAGTTAGAGTATGAAGCCTTGTGTTGTTGTTGATGGATATCGTTCCTCAACCGATATGGGATTTAGGTTTGGAATAATAGAAGACGAGTAGATGATGACTTGAGGAAGAGGAGAAAGAGGGAGAGGTTATTTATAGGATTTGAGGATTGGATATGTGAAAGATCGAAACTAAAATTCGAGATGAAGGTGCGACGGCTAAAGGGAATTTTTTACTCTTCTAGGGCATTTGAGAGGTGTATATCAAGATCGAGTGGTATAAATAGAGCTTTGATGGGCTTTTAGCTATACAATGGGCCAAACCCTATTTCAAAACATCGGCGTGTCACGACATGGCAACAAATATTACCCATACTGGCTATGAGATGGTCGTGACACGCCATAGAAGTCCTATGTGGCACCATGATGATTTAGTTCTTGGGTTTTGCATTTGAAATGGTCATGTTGCACCATAGCTTTGGCGTGTTACGGCACGAATTTTCTTTCACTCCTTTCGGGGTGTGTCGATGTCCTTTGATCGTCTGTTTTTGTCGTCAATTGGCTTTGATCTCCCCCTTTCCTCTTGAAAACCTATTTTCTCATAATTCTAACATGTTATTTAACAATGGAATTCTAAAACCTAGCAATGGAATAATAATTTACAATATGTACAATTTGATTTACTTCCACTAGGTGGATCTATGTGATGTTATAGGACTTGTCCAGTGTCTGATTCCATTGCTCCTCAAATTCCCATAACTCGTCTTTCATTTCAAATATGACTCTACATTCTAAGGCTTGCTTTTCGACTTTGGATTCGAAAGTTCCTCCAAAGTATTGTTTCAGTTATTGTCCGTTCACTAGGAAGTTTTTGCCATATTTGATCGTGAGTTTCACAATGCCATGAGGAAAGACTTGATCTATCGTAAATAGTCCTATCCATATTGACCACAACATGCCAGGAAAGAGTTTTAATCTAGAGTGGAAGAGTAGTACCTACAATCCAGGTGAAAAGGTTTTTTTTTTATCATTGTGTCATGTCTTTTTTTATCCTTTTCTGTAACACCCCAAACCTGGCCTAGACGTTATGGCCGAATCTGGTGTGTCACATTGAAGTGTTTTTCGAAAACCATGTTTTCATTGAAAACCCTTCTGGAAATTTAAAACTTTTACAAAACCTTAGTTTGCGTTTGTTTATTTTCAATCGTGGCTTATTAAAAAGTTATTCCCTTTTAAAATGTTATTACCTTTAAAACCTTATTTGTTGCAGAAGTTTAACTTAAAACAAATGATTTACGAAAACGTGATATTTAAAAATTGAGTTGCGGAAACGTAGTGTTTGAAAATGTTATTGTTTTGGAAAATCGTGCTCTACTTCTAGCAGATATAAATTACAATCAATAAAAACAATAATCGTGCTCTACTTCTAGCAGATATAAATTACAATCAATAAAATCCCAAATTAAAAATCCAGAAATTATAGAGGCCTTATTACAACCCGAATCAAAATCAAAGTGCTTAAGTGAATGAGCAAAACAGAATAAAACATGTGCAACTGTGTGGCCCTCTTTGAGTCCCTCGCAGCTCCGAACCGTCTAGTATTGGGGATTACCTGAAAGGTTAAAAACGGGGTGAGTTACGAAAACTCAGTGTGTAATCCCCTCATTAAAGAAACAGTCAGTATACAAAAATAGAATCAGTCTAGGCCTTAGCCCTTTAACAGTAACAGTACAGCTCAGTTCAGAGTACATGTGGGCCAAAGCCCAAAACAATGTCATTTGGGTCACATCCCATAATAGAATCAATTGGGCCTAGCCCATCACGCTTCCAGTCTCAGTATAAATGATGCATGATGCATGCAAACCCATCCAAGACCAATTCAAACTCCTCTCAACAGTGTTTCAGTCCAACTTTTCTACCTCCACAACTCAAGCAACAAAATAAATATTCCACTGTGTAACCCAGGACTTGAACCTCAAACCTCTCAGTTATACAACAGGACACTTTGCCACTAGACCACAAGCTCTTCTTGTGTCATAAAACAAGCATTATTACTAATAAGGCCTAAGTGCCAACGTCTAGGTTCATTTAAGAGAAAAAACTTGTAACACCCCAAACCCGGCCCATGCGGTGTGATCGGATCTGACAGGTCACATGAAGAAAACGTAAAACATCATGTGATTTTTACTAAAATAGGCGTTACTAGGTTGTGTTTAAGTAAACAAGTTTTTGAATGTAAATATTCGATAAAATACAACTATTTTTAAAAGATTGATTGATGAGTCAAAAATCTTTAAAACCATGACTTTTGAAAATGACGTTGAAAATTTGAAAGAGAATCCGAGTTAAATTATTTGTAAAAATTTGCTATAAAATCCATTTACTAATTAATTTTGGAAACCATTACTTATATTTTTAATTCCCTTTTAAACAATTTAAGAAAAATAATAAAGACATCCCATACATAAAGCAAAATAAAAATAGTCCAGAGGCCTTATTACAACTTAAAAACCCAAAATAGTAAAAACAGCTAAATAATACGGAAAAGAAGTTTACAAAAGTCCAAAAATAACATTCCAAAAGTATGGCCTCCATCGAGTCATCCATGGCCCCAAGTCCTCGTCACTGAGCATTACCTACAAGGGTTAAGAAAAATGGGGAGTGAGTTACAAGAACTCAGTGTATAATTCCCTTACCGTCATCCACTGGGCCTGAATCCATAAAGCAATAACTTGGGCCTGAGCCCATATAGCATAATCTTGGGCCGAAGCCCATTTACGTATCAGAATATAAATATGTGCAATGTATGCAACCCAACCCATCCTAGTAATCTATCCGCTACACACCACCCATACCATCCCATCACACCTGTGGGGATCAAGTCAACCCACCCCACCAAACACACCAATCGCAGGCAAATTGCCATTTATAATATATTTGTGGCTGAGCCACCAGAGTCATAATTAAGCGTGGCATTGCCACAATTGATTGTGGCAGAGCCACCAGAATATCATATACGGTAATATAACTGGCACACAACCTTGGTTAAATATGATTGACACAGAGTCGTTAATTCATATGTTAGGCATATAGCCATTATCAGAATTTGTGGCAGAGCCACCAGGCTACACTTCTCTTCAACATTTTTCCCAACCCATGCAATATGTAACATGCAACATACATAATTAAACATAATATCCACATATAAGTACAACAATCATTAATCCAGATATTTATTACGGTAAATCGACCAATTATAGAACTTTGTAATTCGGCCCACTAAGGCATTCTAGCAAATCGGCCCTTTAGGGGCATTTCCATAATTCGGCCCATAAGGGCATTTTCGTAATTCGGCCCATAGGGGCATTTTCGTAATTCGGTAATTTTACCCCCTAAGGGTAATTCGGTAATCTCGCAACCCAGGGGTATTTCGGTAATTTATCCTCCAAGGATATTTTGGTAATTTCGTAACTTATACTTAACTACTCATTTGGGCATAAAAATTGAAACTGTCCATCTGCGTCATACTGACTAAATTGACTATAACTCGAGTTAGGAATTTCAAAATTTAGATCCGTAAATTTTCCTTGAAACTAGACTCATATGTATTCTTACTATATTTATTCCAGAATTTTTTGCTTAACCATTTCGTATAGTTTATTTCTTAAAATTTCCCTTGTTTCACTGTCTAATGATTCTAACCTCTCTTACCCGAAATTCAAATATCTCACTGTACAGATTTCATATGTTGTCCCACTTATGTCTATTGAAAATAGGCTCACTAAGGAATCTATACATATAAATTATAACTCACAATTCACTTTGTACAATTTTAAATGATTTTTCCAAGACAGAACAGGGAACCACAAAGTCAATTAGAACCAGTCTCACTAAAATTAAAATATCACAGAGTATAGAATTCCTCTTCCTCCTTCGTTTCTTTCATATAAAAATAGACATAGTAAGCTTTAATTATATGTCTTATTCACTTTCTAATTCCTTTTCTCCTATGTTTCGTGATTTTTCAAAATCACGTCACTGCTGTTGACCAAACTGTTTCATTGCAAAATATGGTTACTACTACAAATATACGCACACCCGAGCGGTCACGGATGCCGGTTTCCAATTTTTCGATATTTCGATCGAATCATATAACATTACATGCAACCATTCATAGAATTGTGAAATTACACACCATTTCAAACATGTATTCAGAAGGGTACGGGATTACACACCTTGATTACGAGTTGTGCTTTCTACCGATTTCAACACCACGAATGTGATCTCCCTCAGTGCACCAAGAATCGATCCTACCCTTTGGCTACTAAAATCCTATCTTGACGAGTCGATGATAACAATTTGGTTAATACAAATCACCTGTGCTCCTTCACCTTGTTGAAAGCCCTAAGCCCAACGATGGCCATAACACAGAAAAGAATGTAACTCATACCCAACGAGAGAGAGAAAGAAGAACACACGATTATTAAGGAAGACTCGAATGAAAGAAAGTTATTGACAAATAGAGAACTACTACTTACCGATTGCACTTATGGCTAGGGATGAATCAAATGTGATAGATTCAGCCTTCCAACTATTACGCTGCAAAAATAACGATTGAGATTTGAGGGACACTCATTTGGTTAAGGAGGGAAAAAAGAATGAAACGATTAAGGATTAAGGAAGAGAGAAAAGGTTAGGCTATGGAGAGGAATCAGTAGGAAGGAAATTGGAGAAGAAAAGAGAGGGCTTAAGAATTCGACAAAAAGAATTGAAAAGGAGATGACCCGAAATGCTCAAGGAAAAAGTACCCAAAACGTCACTCTAAAAAAAAAAAACCCGAAAGAACACTCAAACGAAAAGAAAAGTTTCGGTTTCTCCCCTTACACCAAATGGCCGAAAATGCTATTTTGGAAAAAAAAAAAAGACACAAAATGATCAAAGGAGAAAAATGTCTCTCATGCTCAAGACTTGCAAAAAGGTATGGAAAAACTGCGGCTCCTCCCTCTCCTTAGCAAAACCGTCCATCACATTTGCCTAAAGGAAGAATGTTGACCAAAGTTCTTTCCAAAACATCTTCCACCCTTTCAGCCAACATGTTCCCTACTCTTGCCTTTTCTTTCATTTCTTTCCTTCATTATCCCTTATCTTCCTCCAATTTAATCCAAAATATTTGTACTAGGTGGGATTCAAACCTCAGGCCATTAGTACACTCAACAAGCCACTTGCCACTTTACCAATAGACTCCTTGTGCTAACAAAATGCACACTTATTTCCTTAAGTCTTAATGCCACTTACCTTCTCCCTCTTAAGAGCATAAACACAAAAATTTACCTATAGCCTAACTTGAACCCGAGACTTTATAGAAACCCCGTAACCTTCCAAATTCACTTAACTAATAAGTCCAATTTGCAATAATGCCATTCTCTTGTTCTCAAAAATTTTAAAAACTCCTACGTCCAAGGCCCATTGGGCCCAATTCTTCTAGGCCCAATTTCGGGATGTTACAAAACTAAAAATTTTACAAGGGCCAAGACTTGAACCCATGCTTCTCACACACCCAAATCACATAGCCATTGAAGCAAACAAGCTTTTTGTGTCATTTTCTTGCACACATAAATATTTATGTGCAGTCTCCTAGCTGATCCCACACTCAAGGCCCATTCCTTCTAGGCCCAAATTCGCGGCGTTACATTTTTTTTTGTAAAGTTTTTCATTTTCATATGCCAAGTATCTGAACTCTTCTAACTCATTTAGCTAGAATAATCTTTGGTTGCCAAGGTTAGATCCAAATTTAGTTTTTTGATTGCCCAATACGCCTTATTTTCTAATTCTATTAAAAAAAATGACAGTTCTTCCTATAAATAAGTTTGTATTGTAACACCCCAAAAGTCGCTGGAGTATGAAAGTAGTGAAAAATCGATATTTTGCCCTCGATAAAGTGAAATAAAGGAAAAATAAGGAAATAAAAGTGATAAAAAGAGAAAGAAGTTGAGTTATATCAATTAAAAATCTGATTAAAAAGTATATTATGATGTATTGATTCAAGTAAGGAATAAATCACAAATGTGAGAAAAGTTTTGTGATCCAAGAGTAAATACTTGGAATTTGAGGGGTTAAATTATAAATATGGAAAAGTTGAAGGGCTAATAGTGCAAATATTTTAAGAGTGGAAGGATCTATAAACTAAGTAAAATGGATGAGTTATGACCAAATTGATTAAGTGGAAAAACTAGGAGGGATTAAATCGTAATTTTATCAAGATGAATGATGATTCTATGTAGGAATTTTAAAGGATCATAAGGGGCGAAATGTTCATTTAGCAAGAAAGATAATTTCGAAGAGTAATGATGATGTTGGTGATATTTTAGTTTAATTATATAGGTAAATATTATTTTATTAATATTATGATTTGATATTTATTTATATTTTATTAATTTTTACTTAAGACATAAGGAAGGAAAGATGAAGAGAATTTTTCATCCTTCCATCTTTCAAACGTGAGTAAGGAGAAGAGAAGAGAATTTTTTTTTTTGCAACTTAGTCCTTCTACAAAAAATCCACCATTTTCATCTAGAAATCAAAAGAATTTCCATAGCCACCAAGAGAGAAAATTGATAAGGAGATTATGGGGAGCTAGAATATCAAGTTAGATTCAATAAAATAGAAGTTGGAGGAAAGAGAAAGTCAAGTTAAAGTTTGGTTTGAAGAGAATAAGAGAGAAGTTGAGAAAGTGAATCAAGTGGTAGAAGAAGATAAAAACAAGAGATCTTGATAGAAAAGAGATAAGTACCCATGGACTTTCTTGATATTTAAGCATTACAATGTGAACTTAGTGAAATATGTTGTAAGTTAGTGAAACAATATGTGAAATAATTTAACATATGAAATAGGAAATTATAATAAAAAAATATAATAGATTTTTTATGTAATAGTGAAAAATACACAAAGTATTGAATAAGTGAAACTATGGAAAAATATGAAATTTCATGGAAACAAGGACTAAATTGGAAGACATAAAAATTATGTGTGGTAGAAATGATATCAGTGAAATACATAGAAATTGTGTGTGTAAAATAAGATATTGAGATATAGATGGCATGCCATTAAGAAAATTTTAGCCCACACCAGTCTTCTTGCGCTTTAGCGCGCTATTGTTTCAAGACTTGATTGCTGCATCGTTTCTACACTTGATTGCCTCTTTGTTTAGCACTATAGTGTCCACTGTTTATTTGCTTCGACGGTGTTTTATTTTGTTCCATATATCCTAAGTGTTTTATTTAGTCTATTGGGCCTTTGGTAAAAAGATAAACAATTTTCGTTATAAGGTAAAAGTTTATCTTTGACTATTGGTCGAAATATTTAATAAAAAAAGTGAAGACATAAGTAAATTGAATGTATTTAAGGGAGTATAAGAAAGAAAATGACCAGTAAGTTAAACGTGTAAAGATAAATCGTGAAAGAAATGATAAATATTAGTGATGAAATTATGAAAATTAAATGTATTAAAAAGAGTAGTAAATTCTATGGGTTGAATATAGGACTTAAGGACTAAATGGTGAAATAAGTAAAAAGTGACAAATGAATATGATAAAGAAACAAAGAAATTAAATATTAGGAATTAAGGAATTTAATATATTTTGAATATCATGGGTACTTACTAAGTCTTCACACACTTAATGCGTTGTTTCCTCACACGTAGGTATAAGATTGATAGCAAGCATTAGATCGGAAAATTGATCTCAGTACATCTCATCACATCCACCAAGATTGTAAAAGAGTAAGATGCAATCATTTTAGTTTAGATATGACATGTAAATAGGTTTAATAAGCTATGAATAAAGTTGAGTGTTGGAAGGACTAGAATGTAGCATTTTACAATCTCTGTTGGTTCCGTGAACTTATTAGAAATTAAAGCATGCTCAAGCTAAGCTAGATAAAGACTTATATTCAAGTTAATCGGTATACTTAAGTGATGAATTTTTATGAGTCTAAGGTGAATTGAACTGGTTTTGAAGTGTTAGACTGTTTGAATCAATGCAAAATTTCCAAATGTTTTTTAGCACTTTTTGAATCAATGCAAGAGGGTTTCTAGCAAAATTTCCAAATGTTTTTTAGCAAAAATTTCCCAAAGTATCAATACTAGGGGATCAGGTATCAATACATATTTTTATACTAGCGTAAATAGTAAGTCAGAATGCAGTTTTGGTATCGATAACATTTCCGGTTCAATACCTTCACTAAATTTTTGAAATTTTGGAGTTCCAAAATGTCATTTTGGTATCGATACTCATCAAAGGTATAGATACTTTTATATAGGTACCGATACCTCATGTTTTAGTATCGATACTTTACCCCATGTATTGATAAAAAATCACATTTAATTCATTTTTAAACATAACTAGTTAACCAATAATGTCCCTAAACTTCTAAAATAATATTATTGGATTGATTAAATGAAAATTTCATCGTTTAATGCTCAAATTATCTAGTGATTAGCAAAGATCGCTTTGGCACAAAATGTAATATTCCTATATTGGGTTCCAAGTAGAGGTGTTCATGGGCTGGGTCGGGTCGGGTTTGGGCCAGGCTCAACTAAAAATTTAGGCCCATTCATTGGGCTCGGGTCAGGCCGGGCCCAAACGATGGGCCTAAATTTTTTCCCAAGCCCGACCCATATAAAAATGCTAAAACCTGGGCCCGACCCGACCCGCTCGTATTAAATTTTTATATTATTTTATATAATTTTTAAATATATATAATACATCAAAAATACTAAAAAAATCAAAATAAATATTTCCCAACAAATTAAAAAAAATTTTTAAAAAATATATAGACTTAAATAACACTAAGATAGATGTAACTTAATAAGCAAATACCTCTAAAATAATAATAAAATTAACAAATGCCTTTAAAATAATAACAAAATTAACAATAAAACAAGTTTTATACAATATTCAATCAATAACAACAAAATAGTAGCAACATAATAGTAATATGGTAGCAAAATAGGGAGAAAACAACAAGAAAATAACATTCAAAAATAAAAAAAATAGCAGATTTTTTTGTCATTTAGTGAATTCGGGCCGGGCCTGGCCCGGGCCAAAAATACCCTACCCGAGGCCCGACCCATTTTTTAAACGGGCCTTATTTTTTGTAAAAGCCCATTTTTCGAGCTTATATTTTTGCCCAAACCCTCCCAAATTTCGGTCGGGCCTTCGGGCCGGGCCGAGCAGCCCAGCCCATGAACACATCTAGTTCCAAGGGTCGGATTGGGTATAAGGGTGTTACATGTTTGGTGACATACCTAAAGATGTTTTATACATTGTTCAGTAAGCCCATAGAGAATCATCCAAACATGTACTCCAATCCTTGTGGTTTGGATTTAACGTCTTTTGCAACATCGATTTGACTTGTAATAGCCAGTTTTCAATGAAATTGGAACAGTGGTTTTGGGACCATAAATCTGAAGTCCAAAAATTTATTTTATTATTATTTTATTTCCTACAGCATGATAGTAGTACTGTACAAAAATTTTGTTAAGAAATTTTACCGTTTACATGCTCAATTTAATAAAAAGGAATAAATCGCATAAAGTGCAAAAGTTGAGTTCTAATAGCTAAAGGTATTAAATAGCTATATAAATTTAAAGTGGAAGTCCTTATATGGTAATTAGACCATTAGAGTTGTTAGTGGTGTACATGGCTTGGCAAATGTGTAAATATTAATGTTTTAAAAGGTTAATTAAGTAATTATATGATAAAATAAAATAAAACAACAATTAGGTTGTCATTATTAACATTTCTTTCAACCAAGAATCAAAGAAAAAGAAATCCATGGAAGCTTAGCATTCGGCCATTCTTGTTTCCCTTGATTAGGTATGCAAATTTGTTTCGTTTTTAATGATTTCTATCTTTTCGGGATCGTTGTAGCTTAATCTAACTAGCCCAGGGACTAATTTGTGAAACTATTAAACTATTAGGGTTTTACCATTGATGTATGTACATGAGCTTTGAAGTTTGATGTTAGAAAATGGATGGTTGTTGTTAGATAAACAGCTTTTGTAAAGGAATTTTTGGTGAAATTGTCAAATAGGGATTAAATTGAAAAACAGAAAATTATACATGATAAAATTGTGAAATAAATGTGTAACACCCCAAACCCGGCCTGGACATTATGGCCGAATCTGGTGGCGTCACATGGTAGTGTAACTAAAAATTGTAACTTGTGCTGGAAAACCGTTTGCTTAAAACACTTTCCGTTTAGAATTCGTCATTATCTTTTATTAGTTCTAAAATCGTGATTTTTATTCAGTCGTTAGTTTTCAAAACATTATACGTTGTGGAAGCTTCTTAAAACAGTTTGTTTCCTTGAGGGTATTTTGCCATAACACATGCATTTCTTTTAAAAACCCGTGTTTTACCTACTTCTAGCATATATAAATAGAAGCAGTATATAATCCAAATTTTAGGTAAAAATCCATAGAGCCATTATTATAGAAAAATACCCCAAAATAAAATCTATGTAGGGATATAATCAACCCACCCATCCCTACAATACAAGTAGCACCGGTTACAACACTAAACAATAGTTTGCAGCTGAGATGCCAGTAAGTTAGGCTTGAAGCCTTTCAGTACACTTCCTCCAATCAATATCAATCCCCAACCCAATGTAATGCAACATACAATTATGACATGGTCTCTCATAGTAACAATGCACATGATATCAGTTCAGTGAAGTATTATCATGCTCAATAACATATATTCGTATAACATTCATTCAGTCGTTTCTTACAATTAGGGGTCTAGGTAGCTTACCGACCTTACAGTAGGCTCATAGCTGTCTCAGGCGACTTGTGCAACCTTAGTAACGAATCAGTTAGAATGGGCTCACACGCCCTTGCTGTCTGCCCGGTGGGCCCACACGGCCCAAATTAGCCTTGGCCGTGTGGATCACACAGCCTAGCCCAAGATCCCACACGCCTGTGTGGTTCACCCATTTGGCTCGCACGGCCCAATTGGTCGAGCCTGTATCTCGCACACTGCCTTGCTCGATCATCACACGGCTGTGTCGCCTGCGCACAGCCTAGCTTGTCGATCACACGACCATGTTGTGGCTTACAGCTTTGCATACGGCCTACCACAAGGGCTGCCACATGCCCATGTGGTGTCGACGGAGAGCTTTTTCGGCTTTTGCCTGAGATGCGTTTTCAGTGTTTTAGGTACACACCTATATCATTTTCGATACAAAAGCAACTCCCAGCAATCTTGAACCTAAAATTGATCAATATTTCACTCCATTAATCACTTAGTCATTAAGCTAAATCTAACCCAAATTGAGATACCCATCCTTAAAGCGACGAAAGCTTACCCCAACACCTCGAATCAATCGACTACAAATCTATACGGGAAGAACCATGATCCTTGCAATAAGCTACTGTCAAAACGTCAATAACCCCCAATCAAATACTTAGCAATCACAACTTACAAAGCACAAAACTTACTTACCGAAACGTGTGAGACTATGTTGCGCAAATATGATGAATCGAAAAGAGGTTGAAAAGAGGTAGGGAAGGCAAAAGGAAAATTTTAACAAAAAGGGAGGGGGAACCAAGAGAAAATTCGGCAGAATTGGGGAAAGCAAAACTTCAGAATTTTCTTTGAGTGGGGGAACGAAAACCGAAAAAAATTCCAAAAAGAAAACAAAAATATCTTTTGATAATTCCCAATCCCTCAATTCTCTCCATAAAACTTCCCTAAATCCACTACTCAGATTTCTAATCCATCTCAAACTCTCAAACGGCACTAGCAGCAAAATATATCCCTTGTTTGCGCTGTGACTTGAACTCTAGACCTCCAGCTTATTCATACTCCACTTAATCACTAGACCAGCAGGCCCATTCTGACATACGTTACCAACATTTAATTAAAAGCCTACTGTCTAAAGATAGGGCTTTATTCAAAGAAAAACAAAAATTTTGCCGAAGCCAAGGCTTGAAACCAAGACCTCTCAGACACTCCCAGAACACTTAACCATTGAAGCAGATGCACAGTTGTGTTACAAACACACGAAAATAAATATAAGAGATTTTTGGGGCGTTACAACTCTACCCCCCCAAAAGGAAATTTCGTCCTCGAAATTTACCTAATCAGAATAGATGAGGATACTGCTGACACATCGTGTCCTCAGGCTCCCACGTGGCATCCTTCGAACTATGATTATGCCAAAGAACTTTAACCAGTGGGATGGACTTTCTTCTTAAAACCTTTACATTACGATCCAATATTCGAACCGGCACCTTCTTGAAAGTCAGATCTGGCCTAGCCTCAATCTCTTCCACTGGAAAAATATGTGTGGGATCAGAGCGGTAACGTCTTAACATCGAGACATGGAAAACATCATGAATCCGATCCAGCTCCGAAGGTAACTCCAACTAATAAGCATCTGGTCCCACTCGATTAAGCACCCGGTAGGGTCCCATAAATCTAGGGCTCAACTTTCCCTTACGCCCAAATCTTAGTACCTTCTACCACGGTGAGACCTTGAGAAAAATGAAGTCTCCCACAGAATACTCAGTTTCACGTCGTTTCAGGTCTGCATAGGGCTTTTGTCTATCTGCTACCGCTTTCAGTCGGTCTCGAATCAATCTAACTTTATCCTCGGTATTAGAAACCAATTTATGGCCCAGAACATGTCGCTCGCCCAACTCAGTCCAACATAAGGGAGTACGACACTTACGACCATATAGGGCCTCGTGAGGTGCCATCTGTATGCTAGACTAGTAACTGTTATTGTAAGCGAATTCTGCCAACGACAAAAACTCCTCCCAACTGCCTCAGAAGTCAATTACACAACCTCTTAACATATCCTCCAATATCTGAATCACCCTCTCAGTTTGACCATCTATCTGAGGATGGAACGCAGTATTGAAGTCCAACCTTGTACCCAGAGCTTCGTGTAGCTTCTTCCAGAATCGAGATGTGAATCGAGGATCCCTATCAGATATTATCGAAACTGGTACCCCATGCAGTCTCACTATCTTAGACACATACAACTTAGCCAGCTTCTGCAGAGGGTAGTTAGTACGAACCGGTATGAAATGGGCGGACTTGGTCAATCGATCCATGATGACCCATACAGAATCCTTCTTAGTGGGCATTAAGGGCAACCTACAAACGAAGTCCATAGTCACTCTTTCCCACTTCCAGAGCGGGATCTTAACTGGCTACAGTAAACCTGAGGGTAGCTGATGCTCAGTTTTAACCTGCTGGCATGCCAAACATTTACTCGTAAAATTAGTAACCTCTCGCTTAAGACCTGACCACCATCAGTACAACTCACGAAGGTCTTGGTACATCTTATTTTCTCCACGATCCATAGCATAAGGGCTATTATGCGCTTCTCGCAGTATGGACTGCCTCAAATCAGTATCCTTAACTCTCAATTGATGGTACCCAAATTGGAGGTCAATTTTAGAGAAAACTGAAACTCCACGAAACTGATCAAACAGGTTGTCTATCCTCGACAGGGGGTACTTATTCTTGATGGTCAGTTTGTTTAGTTGCCGATAATTGATGCACATACACAGGGATCCATCCTTCTTTTTCACGAACAATACTGGTGCTCCCCACGGAGACACACTAGGGCGAATGAACCCACGATCCAGTAATTCTTGAATGAGCTTTAAGCTCCATAAGTTCCTTTGGTGCCATTCTATAAGGGGCAATGGACACTGAAGCTGTACCAAGAAGGAGTTCATTCCCAAACTCCACTTCACGGTTTGGAGGTAACCCAGGTAGCTCTTCAGGGAAGATGTTTGAAAAGTCTTTAACTGTTCTGATTTCTCTAACAGAAGAATTCCCGTAATCTGAAACCTTGATGTAGGCCAGATACGCCTCACATCCCTTACGGACCAACTTGTCGGCCCTTAATGCAGAAATCACATTCGATAAGTAGTTTCGATGTTCCCTAATTACAACTACTTCATTGTCCTCCTCTGTTCTCAATACCACCAGTTTAGTGGCACAACCCAAGTTCACTTGGTGTTTAACTAGCCAATCCATGCCCAGTATCAGATCGAATTCTCCAAAAAAGAGTTACATTGGATCGGCTAGAAAAATAACTCCTTGTACGTCCAAAGGGACGTCTCTAAATAACTTATTAACCAGGGCAGACTGCCCCAATAGACTTATACCGTAATTTCACTAAGAGTACTCTCAACTGGAATCCCCAAGTTTTTAGTAACAGAACAGGCAAAATAGGAATGAGTGGATCCTATATCTATCAATGTAGTATAAGGTACATTAAAAATTAAAAATGTACCCGTGATGACATTTGGAGCATCTCCCTCCTCTCGGCGACGTGCAACATATACTAGAGGTGGCTGCCTCGCCTCAGTCTGATTAGCACCTCTGCTTGGTGCTCTCTGCCCACGGCCCAACCCATTACCACCTCGAGTCTGACCACGGCCTTTTAGTGGTTGCTGAACACCCCTCGGCGACTGTGCACTACCCATGCCAGGAGAATGCATCTGACCAGGCCTCCGTGGACACTTTATGATACGGTGCTCCAATGAATCGCACCTCAAGCATGCCCCAATTCTTTCCAGCACTCGCTCTGATGGCGTCTCCCACAATCGGTATAAGGCTATTGACCAACAGCAACTATAGGAGCCCCAACTCTAACTGGCCCATCCACTCTGGCCTTTTTTCTTAGGCTTCTGAATGGAACCTGAGGGCTCTGAATCCCTCCTGTTCCTCCTTCTCTCTTTCTCACGGTTCTGGCGCTCAGTGCGCTTAACCTCTTCGTTGATCTTTGCCGTATCCCCTAGTGCAGCAAAGTCTCGCTCCCTCTGTGGAGCTATCAGAACTCTTAAGCTATCATTGAGGCCATCCTTGAAGCGAACACATCGCTCGTTCTCAGTCGGCACCATACCTCTCGCACAACGGCTCAGCCTTAAGAACTCAGCCTCATATTCAACCATTGAACTGTCCCCCTGAGTCAGATTTAAAAACTCTCTCCTACGGCCATCCATGTAACTGGCACCCACATATTTCCCCTGGAAAGTAGTCTTAAAGAACTTTCAGGTCAGTCGATTGGGCTGTGCCCTCCTTAACCGTAAGCCACCACTGGTAAGCCTCATCTCTTAGCAATGACATTGCACCCTTTAGTTTCTACTCGGGGGGGCCCACGAGCCTGGACCGGATCTGGTATGTTCCTCGAAGAAAACTGGTTTAAATTCTTTTGTTACTTAGGAAAAATTTGTGTGTTGAAGAAAGATTTTATTTGGGTTGGGCTTGAGTTAAAAACAAATTTGCTTTGATAATGGAACCCTTTTAAATTTCAAAAATAGAACATATAAAGTACATTTAAAATAAATTACTTAATATTTAACTTAACTAAATTTGTAAACATAATTAATAAAAATAAATGTAAGTTCACTGGTGGCCTTATTACATCAAGTAAAATTCAAAAAAAAAATTATAAAGTACTTAAAAGAAATAAAAAGTCCAAATTAAATAAAACTTCAAGCTGAGCATGGCCACCACAAGATCTGCCGTCCCGGTCTATCACTGTTCATCACTTGAAACATGTTCCCACAACGGGGTGAGTCAACAGACTCAATGTGTACAACAATACTAAATCTTAACAACTTAGGCATACATAATCATATCACATAACAATTCTTATAACAGATCAAATTAATGATGCAATCCCGAACCCAACCTAAAAGCCATCCGCTACACATCCCCGTACCAACCTGTACACCGTGGGGACTACTAAGTCAACCCTCCATCCGCTACACACCATCAAAGGCAGTTGCTGCAGTCGACGTGCTCATCGCCCTTATGAGTATTCGTGGTCTTAGGTCACCACACTCAGATATCATGGTCTTAGGTCACCACATTCAGATATCGTGGTCTTAGGTCACCACATTCAGATATCGCGGTCTTAGGTCACCACATTCAGATACCGCGGTCTTAGGTCACCGCATTCAGATTTCGTGGTCTTAGGTCACCACATTCACTTCCCCTTTTACATAACCCATATGCCCCAAAATATAAATTATACATTAGTAAGCCAATTTTCACATTCTTATAACTTTTCACATGTTAAAATAACATATTTCATAATCCTAGTAGGAGTAGGAAATGTACCTGGGTACTTTGTACCACAATATGGTACCTTAGCCATATTCACATTCTTATACGCACTTATAATCACATATAGGTTAAATATTGCCATAAATATATTAAGAAGGAGTGTGAGGTACACACCTGATTAACATAGCAACTTCACTTCAAATCCCGAAAATCCGATCTAAAGCCTTAGATCCTTAGTCCCTATATTCGGCCATTACTTAAAAATTTAATAACAAGCCTTTCGGCCATAAATCCAAATCCTATTAGGATTGTATAACCCAAAACTTACCTTGGCGCCAAATTCTGAGATCTTTACTATACTCTTCTTGTATTCGGCCAAGCTTTAAATCACTTTAACAAATTAGTTTCGGCCTTTACAAAAAAAAAATAAAGAATAGATCTAGAATACCAAACATGGTCTTGGTCGAATCTCACCTTATAGCTTACCTTAAAACTTGAAATCCTAAGAGATCCTTTTCTGAAGTCGACAATAGGTAAACAAATCCCCGAAAGATCCTTTGAAGATTCGACAAAGCACATTAAGGAGATTAGTACCTTGTTTTCGGCAAGTTCAAAAGGAAAGAATGGAAACCAATATTTGGATCTTACCCTTTCTTGAAGAAATCGACAGCACCTATGCTTGAAGCCCCTCAAAGATTCGGCTTTTGATGGATTGAAAAGAAAAGAAATCGGCTATGGTGGTATCTTGAATTCTCGGCTTTTGGATTTAATGGAGTAATCGGCTAGAACACAAGCAAACTTTCGGCTTTGACAAATAGAAGAGAAGAGAAGAAAAGAGGGACTTTGAAAGAGGAAAAGAATCAACGAAAAGGGAGGCTATTTGGCTAAGTGAAATTTGGCTATCCCTTTTCCTAACTTAGCCGAAATTATCACCAAAAGAATCCTTTACTTGGCCACCACTCTTCTATTTGATAGCTTTATCTTAATAATTTAAAATTAAAAGAAATAATCCTTCAATTATCTCTTAATTAAAATTCCAATAATTATCCCTCATTTATCCACCTATTTAGCCATTTTACCAAGGCTATTTGTATGTCATAATTCACATACATTTTCTTTTAAGACCACCTTGCCTTAGTTTCCCCTTTTTAAACTTTAAAACTTAACATTTCTATGACATTTCCTTACATTTCCAAGTTTCCAAAAATCTTCGTTTCCCTCTTTAAACTTGACATTTCCTTACATTTCCAAGTTTCCAAAAATGTTCACTTTCCTCTTTTGAATCATTTCTAAATCATTTCCTTACATTTCCAGGTTTCCAAAAATGTTCACTTTCCTCTTTTAAACCTAACATTTCCATACATTTCTAGGTTTCCAAAAATGTTCAAAATACATTCATAACACATAAGACATGCCATTTTGTATAATTAAATCAAAAATGCATAGGCCCATTTCAGGATGTTACAGTTCTACCCCCTTAAAATAGTTTCATCCTCGAAATTGCTTGGCTAAAATAAATGAGGGTATTGCTGTCGCATTGCCTCTTCTGGCTCCCACGAAGCTTCCTCTGATCCATGCTTGCGCCATAACACTTTGACTAGAGGAACTGACTTCCTCCGTAACACTTTCACGTCTCGTTCTAAGACCTAAATCGTCTCTTCTTCGTAGGATAAGCCTGGCCTTAGCTCCACCTCTTCCACCGGTACTACGTGAGATGGATCTGATCGATATCGACGTAGCATGGAAACATGGAATACGTCGTGCATCTGCTTCAACTCCGGTGGCAACTCTAATCGATATGCCACTGGTCCAACTCACTTCAACACTCGATAGGGCCCTATAAACCTCGGGCTTAACTTCCCTTTGCGACCAAACCTCATCACCTTCTTCCAAGGTGAGACTTTAAAAAACACTTGGTCCCCCACTTCAAACTCTATTTCCTTCCGTTTGAGGTCTGCGTACGACTTTTGTCTATCAGATGCTTCCTTCAATCGTGCCCGAATTATCTTAACCTTCTCTTCAGACTCTGCTACTAATTCTGGACCCAAAACTCGACGTTCTCCTAATTCAGTCCAACACGTGGGAGTCTGACACCTTCGACGACCATACAAGATGGTAAATGCGGTGCCATCCGAATACTAGCTTGGTAGCTATTGTTGTAGGCGAACTCTGCTAAAGGCAAATAGTCTTCCCAACTTCCTCGGAAATCCATCACACAGCCTCTCAACATATCCTAACACTTGTATAACACGTTCAGACTGCCCGTCTGATTGTGGATGAAAAGCAGTAGTGAAGTCTAACTTAGTGCCTAAAGCTTGATGAAGTGCCCTCCAAAATCGAGACGTAAACCTTGGGTCTCTATCGGAGATGATCGATACCAGTACTCCATGTAACCTCACAATTTTCGCCACATATAACTTGGCCAGCTTCTGAAGAGAATAATCAAATTTTACCGGGATGAAGTGCGCGGACTTGGTCAAACAGTCCACTATTACCCATACCGAGTCCTTATTAGTAGGCGTAAGGGGAAGCCCACTAACGAAGTCCATGGTAATTCTCTCCCACTTCCACTGCAGAATCTCGATTGGCTGAAGCAATCCCGATGGAACCTGGTGTTCAGCCTTAACTTGCTGAAACGTCAGACATTTTCCCACAAATTCAGTAACTTCTCGTTTAAGATCAGGCAACCAAAATTGTTCCCTTAGATCTCTGTACAGCTTAATGCCTCTGGGATGCATAGCGTAAGGGATACTATGCGCTTCCCGAAGAATTCTCTGTCTTCACTCCTCGTCCCTCGACATACAGACCTTTCCTTTGTAGCACAATACTCCTTCATCATTAACGCCATAATCCTCTAATTCTCTGTTCTGTACTTGCTGCAACTTAGCATTTAGGTCCTTATCAGTCAACTGTCCCCTTTTCACCTCATTCAGCCATGTAAGCTTGACTTGCAACTCTGCCAACAGGCTTCCATCATCATATAAACTCAAGTGTGCGAACATAGCCCTTAGGTCCACCACAACCTTCTGACTCAGGGCATCAGCTACCACATTCGCCTTGCCCGGGTGGTATTCTATCAAGCAATCATAATCCTTCAATAATTCCACCCACCTTCGCTGCCTCAAGTTCAACTCCTTCTGAGTCAGCAGATACTTAAGGCTCTTATGGTCTGTGTAGATCACTGATCTTTCTCCATAGAGGTAGTGCCTCCACACCTTAAGGGCGAAAACCACTGCTGCCAATTCCAAGTCATGGGTTGGGTAGTTAACCTCATGAGGCCTTAGCTGTCGCGACGCATACGCGACTACCTTTCCATCTTGCATTAGAACACACCCTAATCCCGTGAGCGAAGCGTCACAGTATACCACAAAATCCTTCCCTGCCTCCGGCTGAATTAACACTGGAGCTTCCATCAACACCCATTTAAGCTTTTCGAAGCTCTCCTGTTGCTTATCCGTCCATTCAAAGGGTACTTCCTTCCTTAGCAACTTTGTCAAAGGCGCGGCTATTGACGACAACCCTTCCACGAACCTTTTGTAATAGCCTGCCAAACCTAAGAAACTTCAGATCTCAGCCACGAACCTAGGTGGTTTCCAATCCAACACTGCTTCGATCTTCCTAGGATCTACTCTTATTCCCTCTGCGGATACCACATGTCCTAAGAATGCCACCTCCTTAAGCCAAAATTCACACTTGCTGAATTTGGCATAGAGCTTCTTCTCCCTTAACACTTGCAGCACAACTCGGAGATGCTCATCATGCTCCTCTTCAGACTTGGAGTACACCAAGATATCGTCGTTGAACACAATGACGAACCTATCCAAGTAGGGTTGAAATACTCGGTTCATCATATCCATGAACGTAGCTGGTGCGTTCGTCAATCCAAACGGCATTACTACAAACTCAAAATGGCCGTATCTTGTCCTAAAAGCGGTCTTATGGATATCTGCCTCCTTCACCTTCAACTAATGATATCCCGACCTTAAGTCTATCTTCAAGAATACCGCGGCCCCCTTCAGCTGATCGAACAAGTCATCGATCCTTGTGAAAGGATACTTGTTCTTAATGGTCAGCTTATTCAACTGACGGTAATCTATGCACATACGCATAGTTCCGTCCTTCTTCTTCACAAACAGGACCGGTGCTCCCCATGGAGACACACTGGGTCGAATGAACCCACGATCCAGCAATTCTTGGATTTGGGCCTTGAGCTCAACTAACTCCTTCGGCGCCATCCAGTATGGAGCAATTGACACAGGAGCTGTTCCTGGTATCAAGTCTATTCCAAATTCAACCACCCTATCTGGGGGTATTCCTGGTAATTCCTCCGGAAACACATCTTCAAAGTCCTTTACCGTTCTAACTCCACTAACTCCTTCTTCCTTTCCACCCAACGCACTTACGAAGGCTAAGAACGCCTTGCACCCTTTCCTAACTATTTTCTCAGCCTTCAACACCGAAACTACGTTAGACAGGTAGTTTCTCCTTTCTCCAATCATTACTACTACTTCATTCTTCGGAGTCCTTAGTTCCATTCGTTTAGCTGCACAGTCCAACACAGCTCGGTGCTCTACTAGCCAGTCCATACCAAGTATGAGGTCAAATTCTTCGAAGGGTAACTCCATTAAGTTAGCCCGAAAGTTCGCTCCCTGAATTTCTAGGGGTACACTCCGAAAGATCTTATCCACCACTACAGTTTGGCCTAATGGGCTTACTACAGTCGTCTGCCTATCAGAAAGTTCAGAGTCTACTAGTGTTTCCTCTACACTACATGTAACATATGAATGGGTTGAGCCCACATCAATAAGAGCAAAATAGGGCTTGCCATGAATAAGGAACGTACCGGTTATGACGTCTGACGCGTCTTCATCCTCCCTTCGGCGAACCGCATAAACCAAACCCGGTTGCCTTGCCTCAGCATTGACAGCACCTCTGCCCTGAGTTCCACGTCCTCTGCCAGCACCATTACCTCTGTTATTCGAACCACAACCTCGTTGAGGCTGTTTGTCGCCTCTACCACCGACTAGCATTCTCGAGAGCCGCCGACTCTCTCCTCTGTTTCTTCGGACAATCCTTAATTATGTGGTCCTTGGACCCACACCTGAAACATCCTTCTGTCCTCTTCCAACACTCTCCTAAGTGTCTCTTTCCACACAGATCACAAGGACGATATTGCCCTCCTGCACCAACTTGCTGACCTCGCGGCCCACCAACTCGGGCCTTTTACGCCCACTCCTGCACGATCTCGACGACCCATAACCCCTCTTGGGCCTATTCCTATTAGAGCTCGCTAACTTGAGTCCTTGATTCCTCGGCTACCTTAGCCTTTTCCACTAACGCGGAAAATTCTCGTTCCTGATGTGGGGCTATGAGCAACCTTAAATCATCCCTCAAACCGTCCTCAAATCGGACATACTGTTCATGCTCCGTAGCCACCACACCTCGAGCATAACGGCTCAACCTCAGGAACTCAGCTTCATACTCTGCCACGGACTTGTTCCCTTGAACCAGCCCCATAAACGCCTTCCTTTGCTCATCAAGATACCGGCACCGACATACATACTTCTTCTGATAAGCCGTCTTAACATAGTCCCATGTCAGATCCTCAGCTGTGGCACCATCACGAACTGTGAGCCACCATTGGTACGCTTCATCGCGTAGGAATGCCACCATTCCTTTTAGCTTCTCCTCAGGAGTCAGATCTAGTTCATCCATAATCCGCTCAGTTGATTCTAACCAATACTCAGCGGTATTGGGTGCCACTCCTGACACTCCACGGAACACCTCAGCTCCGTTGGCACGAAGTCGCTCAGGTACCGAATTTCGAGATCCCAAATTTCCTCCTGCACTTGCCACCAGCTCAAGAACTCGCAGCACAGCCTGCGACACAGCTTCATCCCCTGTCTGAGCTTGCTGCTCAACACCAACAGTTGGGGGTGGTGGTGGCGGTGGTACCTCATTTTCAGACCCTTGACCTGACCTCACGGGTTCCGACACGGTCATCCTACCCCTACCGTATCCTCGTACGTTATGTCCACGTCCCCTAGAGCTCATTTCTATCGTCGCAATGTGATTAAGAAGTTTTATGAATTAGTCCTTGTTTCACTTGATTACCCGCGAAGAAGTTTTATGAAAAGAATTTTAGGAGTGGTTCTTTCGTATTCATACATGCACACAGTCTTTTCATTCATACATCCATCAATCAATTATGAACTTTCGTTCATTCAGAGAAATGTTATAGTTTTCATTATTGTTGTTTTTTTTCCACTACCCAGGGGTATTTTCGTAATTATCCTACAGGGGTATTTTCATAATTTTTCAAAAGAAAAAGTTCCTTGGTGATTTTGTCATAAAGTATTTTGGTAATTTTAAATTCCCGGGGGTATTTTTGGAAATTTTGAAATCTGAGGGTTTTTCGGTAATTTTGAAACTCAGGGGTATTTTGGGTAATAAACCAGGGTAAATTTGTAAAGTTTGATAATTCCAGGGTATTTTAAAATTTGCAAACCTTTGAGGGTTCTTTTTGTGAATTTGTTTTCTATTTTGGTGATGTTGCAACAATTTTGGAAATTAGGGTCATTTTGGTAATTTTGTAAGTTAGGGGCAATTTCGTAATTTTCTAAAATCAAGGTATTTTGATATTTTGCAAATTAGGGCTTTTGAACACTTAGTAGAGAAATGAAATGTTGATAAAAACTGTGAGTATTTTGGAAATTTCATAAACCAAGGGCATTTTTGTAATTTTACCACTAGGGGTATTTTGTAATCTTACAAACCAAAAATTTTTCGGAACAATTTTGTAAAAAAATAGTTCTCACAAATTAAAAAGGTAATTTTAGGAGTTTTAAAACTAGGGTTTTTAAGAAAAACACGGCTAGTTCCCTTTTCGGGTTTTAGTTATTGTGTTTAGCCTATAACCGAGTCCTCTTGGCCGGAGTGAACCAAAGGTACGCACCAGGTAGGATTCAAATGGAGAGGAGGTGAGTCACGCGGACTGCTTAAATACCATGCTCCCACTGAAACCATTCCTAGACATGCGCACAGATGTTGCCACACCCACTAAGTCCTCTGGGTTAGGGTGAACCGAAGCTACGCACTAGGTAGGATTCCTGCGAAGAGGAGGTGAGTCACTAGGACTGCTTAAATACCAGGCTCTTCCGGATCCAATCCTAGACATGCGCAGGGGTTACTACACCCTAACTCGGTGACTTAGCCATAGGTTTGTTTAGTTAGGCATTTAAGTCTTATGTATTTATGTTTCAGTAGACTAGTCCTACGGTTCAAGTACTTATCATACTATTCTACGTTCCATTCCACTTCTACCCTTCTACAAATCATTCAATAAATTACACAGATGGATAGAAGTACTTACCTGGTGGACTGCGGGTCGGGAACTTGGGTGCCATGTCAGAAAACCTGCGATTTCAATACATATTTTTAGAAAACTTATTTGGGCTCGATTCGAAAATGTTTTGGGCCTTAGCCCATAGGCCGAGAGTTTAAAACTGGGCTCTAATACCAAACTGAAACACCCCAAACTCGGCCCACGAGCCTGGACCGGATCTGGTATGTTCCTCGAAGAAAACCGGTTTAAATTCTTTTGTTACTTAGGAAAAACTTGTGTGTTGAAGAAAGATTTTATTTGGGTTGGGCTTGAGTTAAAAACAAATTTGCTTTGATAATGAACCCTTTTAAATTTCAAAAATAGAACATATAAAGTACATTTAAAATAAATTACTTAATATTTAACTTAACTAAATTTGTAAACATAATTAATAAAAATAAATGTAAGTTCACTGGTGGCCTTATTACATCAAGTAAAATTCAAAAAAAATTATAAAGTACTTAAAAGAAATAAAAAGTCCAAATTAAATAAAACTTCAAGCTGAGCATGGCCACCACAAGATCTGCCGTCCCGGTCCATCACTGTTCATCACCTAAAACATGTTCCCACAACGGGGTGAGTCAACAGACTCAATGTGTACAACAACACTAAATCTTAACAACTTAGGCATACATAATCATATCACATAACAATTCTTATAACAGATCAAATTAATGATGCAATCTCGAACCCAACCTAAAAGCCATCCGCTACACATCCCCGCGTTCAACTCGCATACACCGTGGGGACTACTAAGTCAACCTTCCATCCGCTACACACCATCGAAGGCAGTCGCTGCAGTCGACGTGCTCATCGCCCTTATGAGTATTCGTAGTCTTAGGTCACCACACTCAGATATAGTGGTCTTAGGTCACCACATTCAGATATCGTGGTCTTAGGTCACCACATTCAGATATCGTGGTCTTAGGTCACCACATTCAGATATCGCGGTCTTAGGTCACCGCATTCAGATTTCGTGGTCTTAGGTCACCACATTCACTTCCCCTTTTACATAACCCATATGCCCCAAAATATATATTATGCATTAGTAAGCCAATTTTCACATTCTTATAACTTTTCACATGTTAAAATAACATATTTCATAATCCTAGTAGGAGTAGGAAACGTACCTGGGTACTTTGTACCACAATATGGTACCTTAGCCATATTCACATTCTTATACGTACTTATAATCACATATAGATTAAATATTGCCATAAATATATTAAGAAGTAGTGTGAGGTACACACCTGATTAACTTAGCAACTTCACTTCAAATCCCGAAAATCCGATCTAAAGCCTTAGATCCTTAGTCCCTATATTCGGCTATTACTTAAAAATTTAATAACAAGCCATTCGGCCATAAATCCAAATCCTATTAGGATTGTATAACCCAAAACTTACCTTGGCGCCAAATTTCGAGATCTTTACTATACTCTTCTTGTATTCGGCCAAGCTTTAAATCACTTTAACAAATTAGTTTCGGCCTTTACAAAAAAAAATAAGGAATAGATCTAGAATACCAAACATGGTCTTGGCCGAATCTCACCTTATGGCTTACCTTAAAACATGAAATCCTGAGAGATCCTTTTCTGAAGTCGACAATAGGCAAACAAATCCCCGAAAGATCCTTTGAAGATTCGGCAAAGCACATTAAGGAGATTAGTACCTTGTTTCCGGCAAGTTCAAAAGGAAAGAATGTAAACCAATATTTGGATGTTACCCTTTCTTGAAGAAATCGACAGCACCTATGCTTGAAGCCCCTCAAAGATTCGGCTTTTGATGGATTGAAAAGAAAAGAAATCGGCTATGGTGGTATCTTGAATTCTCGGCTTTTGGATTTAATGGAGTAATCGGCTAGAACACAAGCAAACTTTCGGCTTTGACAAATAGAAGAGAAGAGAAGAAAAGAGGGACTTTGGAAGAGGAAAAGAATCAACGAAAAGGGAGGCTATTTGGCTAAGTGAAATTCAGCTATCCCTTTTCCTAACTTAGCCGAAATTATCACTAAGAGAATCCTTTACTTGGCCACCACTCTTCTATTTGATAGCTTTATCTTATTAATTTAAAATTAAAAGAAATAATCCTTCAATTATCTCTTAATTAAAATTCCAATAATTATCCCTCATTTATCCACCTATTTAGCCGAAATTTAAAGAGGATAAACTCCTCTTTTAAGAGCCTTCATGCCGTCCAACTCCCTGCCCTTGTAGCAAAATAAAAATTCTTTTATTTTGATTCCTATGTGACTCGAACCTTGGCCCCTTCCTCTTTGAACATGGCGTCACTTGCTAGGCCCTAAGTGATGCCTTGTAGCCATTTTACCAAGGCTATTTGTATGTCATAATTCACATACATTTTCTTTTAAGACCACCTTGCCTTAGTTTCCCCTTTTTAAACTTTAAAACTTAACATTTCTATGACATTTCCTTACATTTCCAAGTTTCCAAAAATCTTCGTTTCCCTCTTTAAACTTGACATTTCCTTACATTTCCAAGTTTCCAAAAATGTTCACTTTCCTCTTTTGAATCATTTCTAAATCATTTCCTTACATTTCCAGGTTTCCAAAAATGTTCAAAATACATTCATAACACATAAGACATGCCATTTCATATAATTAAATCAAAAATGCATAGGCCCATTTCAGGATGTTACAGGTGCAGTTCAAATCATCCATAATCCTCTCCATGGCCTCGATCCAGTACTCAGCCATGTTAGGGGAAACTCCAGCAATTCCCCTAAAAATCTCAACTCCATTAGACTGGAGTCATTCCGTAACCTACCGCGGCCCCTAGTACCAGTATTGGTCACAACGACCCTCTCTAGAATTCTTAGCATGGCTTGGGACAGTGCGTCGTCCCCAACCTTTCGATTATGAGACCCAATCTCAGTCATAGGTGAAGCCGGTGTCTCACTGGTTTCCAGATTAGGTATGTGGCCAGATGACGAGGACCCAGCTTGGGTACCTCTACGGCCTCTACCACGGCCTCTTGTACCCCGTCCGTGAGTACATATAGTGCTCATTGTCTAATCTTGTGTTATCTGTATTAATAGTTTTATGCATATTAGTTTACAGTTTCAGTATTTGTTAATCAAAGTTTTATGCAAAGTAGTATAGTAATTCAGTGTCCGTTTTAGTAAATTGTAGTGGCTATGTCCATTTTAGTAAATTGTAGTGGCTGACAGTTTTTCTACCGTATCAATATACACTATCTTAAGTGTTCCCAGCATAGTATATATATAGTAGTCGTAGGATATACTACCTATAGTAGTTTCAATTTAGAACATATAACAGTTTCAGTCAGAATTATAATGCAGTTTTTAGAGTGAACTTACAGGATCAGCGTCGGATACTTGATGTGCCACACCTTCAGTAAAACATTTCAAAACACTTCAAATCCTTTGAAAGCAATTCTTTAGAATTTCAAGTTTGAAAACCCAATCCACAGCCGATTTTTACAACCTGGCTCTAGTACTACTAAATGTAACACCCCAAACTCAGCCTAGACGTTATGGCCGAATCTGGCGGTGTCACATGGTAGAGTGTCTAAAAATCGTAACTTGTGTTGGAAAACCGTAACTTTGCTAAAACACTTTCCATTTAGAATTCGTCATTATCTTTTATTAGTTCTAAAATCAAGATTTTTATTCAGTCGTAGTTTTCAAAACATTATACGTTCTGGAAGCTTCTTAAAATAGTTTGAGTCCTTGTGGGTATTTTGCTATAACACATGCATTTCTTTTTAAAACCCATGTTTTACCTACTTTTAGTAGATATAAACAGAAATAGTATAGAATCAAAATTTAAGGTCAAAATCCATAGAGGCCAGTATTACAGAAAAATACCCTAAAATAAAAACAAAAATCGTAAATAAGTATTAAATAATAAAAAGGAGTCGTGTGGCCACCGCTGACTCCTCCGTCGCAGCGATCCACCTATGTCTAGGGATTACCTGTATAGATTAAACAGAAGGGGTGAGCTTACGTAAACTCAGTGTGTAATCTACATGCAAACAACCAGTCAATAATAGATATTCTCAGTTTGGCCTAAGCCCTTGTCAATATTAGAATCAGTATCAATTTGGGCTTTAGCCCATTTTAACAACAGTGACCATTATAGCCTTAGCCCATCACAGTACATTAACAGTAACAGATGTGCAATCAGAAAATCCTACCCAATCAGCATCTACACCCCATCTCCGTCCAACCCTACACTCCATGTGGGGATATAATCAACCCATCCATCCCAACACTCCAAGTAGCATTGGTTGCGGCACTAAACAGTAGTTTGCATGTAACACCCTAAACCCGGCCCATCTACTTTGACCGAATTTGGAATGCCACTGCGGAACACTTTCGAAAAACATTCTTACTTAAGAGATAAACCGTTGAAAATTTATTTCCTTTAATAAAACATTTTCGTGACTTGTAATATTCCAAGTAAAAATCGAAGTTTGTTATAAAATATTGGAATCAAGCTTTACTTGAGACAATAAAACCATTTGCAATCAACATTTAAACTATCTTTCCATAATAGGGCATGATAATAACGATACTTAATAAATGGACTGAAATACTTTAGTGGGCCTTATTACAATACACACTTAATCAAAATACGGATAATGTAAATATTTAATTCATTAAACAAGAGATTCGTTTGCATGAAAATCCACTTTTGTATGGCCACCTTTGTATCCTCTCCGACCCGGTCCAAGCTTTACGCGCCACCTGAAAGGTTTAATAAAATAGAGTGAGTCACCAAGACTCAGTGCATAGCTAATACACATGTCCTCACAAATGGGCTTGGCCCATATCCACACAGTACAGACCCATAAATATACAATTACAAAGTCCATATTCACATAGTCCATATATATTAAATTTCGTGGCAACATACTATTCAAAACAATACACATCACATTATTTCACACTCATCGGCAATCATTTATAATCGAAAAGTTAATACAGTAACCACTAACCTGATTATTCAATCACCCACCACGGGTATCCATCATCATAGCTTTTATTTCGATTAACATGCTCCATATACATATTTTTTTTACATGAAATAATACACACAACACATATAACAACAAAAGAACAGTGCGATAACTACGCACCTGACTATAGCGAGGTTCTGACTCATCGAATCTAATATCGACTAAAATCCCGAAAGCTTTTGTTACTTCCATCGATTAGCCCCTAAAACACATAACCGAAATCGGTCACACTTAGCGCCAAAATGGCCTTAGGCCGAATGCCAAGAGTCATTTACCTAGCTTCTTTCGATCCCGAAACACCACTTGTTCTCGTATATTAGCTCTCGAAGTCATCGAATGTCCTATTAAAACGTTGTTAGAAACAACTATTACACAAATCTATGAACAAGGCCTTTGGCCGAATGTCACACTCACCATTTACCATGCTCGACTAAAATCCTGAGATCGTCACCAATTCTTGTTGTGTCAAAAACCCTACTAAACAATAGTTAGTAACGGCATAACACGAGAATACTTTGAAAATGACTCCTTGGCCGAATACTACCTATCTTACCTATCTTTTCCAAGTCCCAAAATGTTTGCTTGCTCTTGTAGATACCAAATCCCTTGAATAGCCGAAACCAATAGGCTCTTTTGAAAGCTCCTTAACACTAGCACAATAGAAACACATCAGTATGGCCTTAAGCATTTTTGGCCATTCTTAAAAATCAAAGTCTAGCCTTGATTTCGGCATGCAAAAGAAAAAGAACCAAATCAATTGCAAAAAGGTGAATACACTTACCAATGCCCACATTGCTTAGCACATATGAACACTCCTTGATAACTTGAAATCAAAAGGAAGATCCTAAGGAGTTCTACTTTCGGTCAAGGGAATTTGGAAAATGAAAGGCAAAACAATCAAAGCATTCGGCCATGCTTTGCTTTTGCCAAAACAAGGCCGGTCATACTCTCTCATTGTTGCTAAATTAACCATTGTTTATTCCTTTACCCATATTCAAATTCTTTTTCCAACACGTAAAATAATTATCCAAAACATACCCATGCTCCCAACGGCATGCTTCCCACTTTTGTTAATCTATTTCCCATCATTTAATAAAATAAAAGATCAATAACCATGCTTCCTACATAATATAATAATAACCCATCACCTTGGCCATAAAATAATAAAAGGTTAATGCTCATGCTCCCAAACGGCAATGCTTCCAAACCAAGGCCGGCCATATTTGTGCAACTCCAATGCTGCACGTTTTTCCTTCCCCAAAGCAAAAACCCATCCTTGCATACTAATAATAATAATAATAATAATAATAATAATATAATTATTATCCCATCATTCATCAAAATAAACTAATCTATCCTTCCATAAAAATAACATTCCCCATACTCTCAATAAAATAAAAACAATGCCCATATACTTCTAAAATAATTAAAATAAAAAGAAAAAGCAACCCCTTTGCTTCATGCATGCATGGGCCATGCAGCACCAGCCTTACACGCCGGACCAAAAATATAATCTCCCAGGTGCGCCTCCAAAGTCTCAAACCCGAGACCTGGAGAGGACTCCTCAACACCTCAGCCATTCGGCTACCCTGACTTTCATGACAATATTGCTTCAAAAATTCTTTTAAACCATTCTTTGCTAGATAACTATAGTGCTAAAACAAAAACAAACTCCTCATGTGCGACCCTTAGGACTCGAACACGAGTCCTCCTAGTCGCAATTCACAAGAAAAGTCCTTAACCACTCGGCCACTTTGAATTTCATGCTAATAAACACGCTGAATTTCTTTTAAACCTTACTCGCGAGTGTCCCTTCACTTTAGCGCTAAAAAAAAAAAATTAAAAATACACTTGTTGCCGCCGCGCCTCGAACCTCTGACTTATTTTGGCGCTGACCCTTAAGTGGCACACGGAAGCCACTTTACTACTGGACTTTCATGTCCAAAACTTTACAAAATTTATTATTACGGCCTCCTTTGCCAAATTCCACTTTTAACCCTAAATTTTCAAAATTTCCAAAAGTATCCCATTTCAATCCGAGAGTTTTAGGAACTCTAAAAACACATCAAAATCACTCTTGAGGCCCCTTAACACTTCAGTTATTTACCAAACTCGCAACCCCTATTTCGGGATATTGCATTGCAGCTAAGCTACCAGTAAGTTGGCTTGAAGCCTTTCAGTACACTTCCTCCAATCAATATCAATCCCTAACCCAATGTAATGCAACATACAATTATAACATGCTATCTCATAGTAACAATGCATACAATATCAGTTCAGTGAAATATTATCATGCTCAATAACATATATTCGTATAACAGTCATTTAGTCGTTTCTTACAATTAGGAGTCTAGGTAGCTTACCAACCCTACAGTAGGTTCACAGTCGTCTCGGGTGACCCGTGCAACCTTAGCAAAGAATCAGTGAAAATTGGCTCACACGCCCATGCTGTCCGCCCACACGCTCGTGTGGCCCACACGGCACAAATTGGCCTTGGTCATGTGGATCACACGGCCTGGCCCAGAATCTCACACACCCGTGTGGGCCCACACGTTCATGTGGCCCACACTGCCCAATTGGTCGAGATTCTGTCTTGCACACGGCCTTGCTCGGCCATCACACGGTCGTGTCACCTATGCATGGCCTGGCTCGTCAATCACACGGTCGTGTCGTAGCTTACAGCTTTGCACACGGCCTATCACACGGGCTACCACACGCCCATGTGGCATCGAGAGAGATTATTTCAGCTTTTTGTCGAGACACGTTTTCAGTGTTTCGGGTACACACCTGTATCATTTTGGATGCAAAAGCAACTCCCAGCAATCCCAAACCTAAAATTGATCAATATTTCACTCCATTAACCACTTAGTCATTAAACTAAACTGAACCCAAATTGAGATTCCCATCCTTAAAGCGACGAAAGCTTACCCCAACACCTCGAATCAGTCGACTACAAATCAGTATGGGAAGAACCATGATCCTCGCTGCTGTCAAAACATCAATAACCCCTAATCAAATACTTAGCAATCACAACTTACAAAGCACAAAACTTACTTACCGAAACATGTGAGACTATTTTGCGCAAATATGATGAATCGGAACGAAGTTGAAAAGAGGAAGGGAAGGCAAAAGGAAAATTTCAACAAAAAGCGAGGGGAACCAAGAGAAAATTTGGTAGAATTGAGGAAAGCAAAACGTCAGAATTTTCTTTGAGAGGGGGAAGGAAAATCGAAAAAAATTCCAAAAATAAAACAAAAATATCTTTTGATAATTCCCAATCCCTTAACTCTCTCCATCAAACCCTCCTAAATCCACTACTCAGATTTCTAATCCATCTTAAACTCTCACACGACACCAGCAGTAAAATATATCCCTTGTTTGCGCTGTGACTCGAACTCCAAACCTCCAGCTTATTCACACTCCACTTAACCACCTGACCAGCAGGCCCATTCTGACATACTTTACCAACATTTAATTAAAAGCCTACTGTCTAAAGATAGGGCTTTATTCAAAGAAAAACAAAAAATTTTCCCAAGCCAAGGCTTGAACCCAAGACCTCTCAGATACTCTCAGAACACTTAACCATTAAAGCAGATGCACAGTTGTGTCACAAACACACGAAAATAAATATAAGAGATTTTTGGGGCGTTACAAAATGAAATATAGGGCATGCTAGTGACCTAGTTGATACTCGGCCGTAGTGGGTTGTGGTGAAATTGCATGAATTTCCAATTTTATGAGCTAGGGACTAAATTGCAAAGGAATTAAAAGTATAGGGGAAAAATGGTAACTTTTCCAAAATATGTTTTTGGGCTAAATTGAATGAATTATATATTAAATTTAGTTAAATTTATCCGTATAGATCAAGATAGACCACGTACGGCTTTAGTTAAATTGATTAATCGCCTCCATATCTACGTATACTCGTCGAGGTAAGTTCGTGTGATTAGATAGTGTTTATATGTTTTATATTGAGTTATTTATGAATTGTTAATTGTTATAAATATACATGGTTGCATATCCAATGGTGTTCGACAAATGCCGAGTCTCGTTTGAACCGTAGGAATCCGTAGGAAACAAATGTCATATCATTAGGGTTTATGATTGGAGTACTGGTCCTGAACGTCCTATCGATGGCTGAGGTCCTGCATGTGTTGCAGATACTCCACAGCTCGTGTGAGTAGCATCGTGTAGCTACATTCTGACCCACTGCTCATGTGAGCATACTAATTTATAGCTCGTGAGAGCATACCGATTCATAGCTCGTATGAGCATACATGTACATGAATTGATAGATTACAGTTATATGAGCTAGCACACTATGTGTGAGCTATCTCGGGTATCCAACGGTATTCTAAACGGTTCAATGGGAAATATTCTTGTACGAAATAGTAAGAGTTCAATACAGACTATTATAAGATCACATATGATTTTACATGAAAAATGTGGTTATATGATATATGGAAAAATGAAATGGATGATACATGTATATGAAACTTGGTCAATGGTTATGTTCATCTATGTTTGTTGGCTTATATATGTAATTACATGGCTAATATGGTTGGTGTATATGTGCTTAGGCATTTGGCCAAATTGTATTTTGGATATGCTTGTTTACTTATCTACTATATGACTAAATAGAAATCATTTGAACTTACTAAGCTTAAATGCTTACTCTGTGTTATTTTTTGTGTTTATAGTGAATCGAAAGCTCGTTTGGGTTGGAAGCTTGTTGGAGCTATATCACACTATCCCTCGGCTCTTATGGTACACTCTGTTGTTTAATTTTGGTTATAATGGCATGTAGAGGTATTTTGGCTAATGCTGGCCTATATGTCTTGTTATGAATATGGCCATATGATTTGGCTTGTGTTTTGACATATTTTGGTATGTATATAAGTAGCATTACATGGTTGATGTGTGGCTTGTTTTGACATTGAATAATGAAAGGTAAAATGATAGTTAAATGTGTTTTGTGATATGATGAATTTGTGGTGAATTGGTAATATAGTATACATGACTTATATGGTGATTTGGTGCTTTGGTACCAATTGAGGAGTTTTGGTAATTAAACTAAATGACATGAATTAATGCAATTCTAATTGGAAGTTAGTTGATTATTTTGACCAAAATGAGTACATGATTATACATGTTTGAATATTGTCATTTGAGGTGCCTAAGGGCACACTGGTTGTATGATATTATACCATATGTATATGACTTATTTATGCTTGATTTGGATGCCTTGTTATGGCTTGTAAGTATGCACAATGTTGTATGTAGGTACATGCCAAATTGGGTGAAAAAAATGGCTTGTAAAATGGCCTATTTTCGTCCACACAGGAAGAGAACGGGTGTGTGTCTCAGCCGTGTGTGACATACGGCCAGGTGACATGACCATGTGTCCCCTGTAACTTTCAAAAGATTTCAAGTCAGGCTGTTACACGACCTAGCACATGGCCTGGGACACAGGCGTGTAACTTGGTCGTGTGACCCAAGTCAGTGAGTTACATGGGCACGGACACGGGTTGGGACATGGCCGTGTGTCCCTACTTTGATTGCCTACACGGCCTGAGACACAGAAAAGTCTCTTGGCCGTGTGACCCCTGCAGTGTTGAAAATTTTCCTTGTTTCATAAAAATTCTCCGAGTTTCCTATTTAGTGCCGACTTGTTTCTAACGCATATTTAGGGACTCGAGGGACCGTATAATGGATAATATGAATGATTTGTCTTGGTTTTAATATGTTCATTGATATGATATGAAATGTTTGAAATTTCTATCTGTTTGAATTGTAAACTCAGGTAATGCTCTGTAACCCTATTTCGGCTACGGATACGAGTTAGGGGTGTGCAAGTGAAATGTTCTGGTAATTTGATTCCTAACAATATATTTGTCTAGTGCAACGTTCAACTGTCGACTGTAGAAGTGAGAACCTTCATCACTAACCAAGGCTCTCGGGGTCTCGAATCGTACGAATATGTTCTTCCACAAGAATTCCACTACTGCTTTCACATCATTAGTTGGTAAAGAAGTCGCTTCTACCCACTTTGTGATGTAATCCACTGTGAGAAGAATATATTGGTTTCCAAAGGAAATGGGAAATGATCCCATGAAATCTATGCCCCATACGTCGAAAATCTCCACTTCCAAAATCCAATTTTGTTGCATCTCATCTCTTCTCGAAATGTACCCTGTTCTTTAGCATCTGTCACATCTTTGCACAAATTCATAGGCATCTTTGTTTATAGTAAGCCAATGGAATCCAGACTGTAAAACCTTTTTTGCAGTTCACTTGCTTTCAAAATGGCCTCTGCACTGAGATGTATGCCATCCCATTAGAATATCTTCTACCTCTTCTTCATCTACACAGCGTTGGATTAATTGATCGACACATTTCCAGAAAACATATGTTCCTGTCATGTATATTTTCTTGCATCATACTTAAATATCTTTTTTTTTAAACCTATGTTATGTCCATTTGGAAAAAGCCTTGGGCTAAATAATTGACAATGTTTGCATACCAAGGTGTTTTGGAAATCATCTTGAGATGGAATAACTTCTCATCAACAAATTTTTCGTTTCCATTTCCCTTTTTCCTTCGGCTTCTAATTCCGATCGTGACAGATGATCTGCAACTTGATTTTTTGTCCCTTTTCTATCAAGGATCCATAAATCAAACTGTTGGAGAAGTAACACCCATCTCATTAATCTCGCCTTTTTTTTTTCTTTTTTCTACATCATGTATTTTAGTGCTGAGTGGTCCATATAGACATAAACTTGGTTCGCCATCAAATACGGTATGAATTTCTCGCAAGCAAATAAAACTACTAACATTTCTTTCTCCGTGGTATTGTAATTGCATTGAGCTGGATTAAGTGTCTTACTTGAGTAATGAATAGTGTAAAAAACCTTGTCTTTGTCTTGTCCCAATAATACTCCAACTTCATGATCACTTGCATCGCACATAATCACAAAAGACTTTGTCGAATCAGGAATGACTATGATTGGTGCTGAGACTAATTTATGTTTTAGAATGTCGAAAGCCTTGATGCATTTTTCATTGAAATCAAAAGGGACATCTCTCTAAAGTAGTTGGCTCAATAGTTTTAAAACTTGTGCAAAGCCTTTTATGAATCATCTACAAAATTCGACATGTCCTAAGAAATTTATCTCTTTTTGAACATTTTTTGGGTATGTTAGCTTCTATATTATTTCAATCTTGGCTTTATCGACTTCCAAACCTTTTTTTTTTGAAATTTGATGCCCAAGAAAAATTCCTTCTTTTACCATAAAATGACATTTTTTTCCCAATTGAACACCAAATTAGTTTCTTCACATCTTTTTAAAACCTGTTTAAGATTATGTAGACATTCCATGAATGAATCTCTATAACTAGAAAAATCATCCATGAATATGTCTAATCCTTTTCCTAACATGTTGGCAAAGATCACAGTCATACAACACATGAATGTTATGGGAGCGTTGTATAGTCCAAGCAACATCCTTCGAAAAGCATACGTTCCAAAAGGACATGTAAACGTAATATTTTCCTAGTCATCCAGATAGATAGGGATTTGATGATACCCTGAATATCCATCAAGGAAACAATAATATTCCTTACCTACCAACTAATCAAGCATTTGATCTATAAATGGCAGTAGAAAGTGATCCTTTTTAGTTGTGTCATTGAATTTTCTGTAGTTGATACATACCCGCCATCTTGTAGTTGTCTAAGTGGGAATCAACTCATTCTTCTCATTTTTCACCACTGTCATTCCTTTTTTTTGGAACGTATTGTGTTGGGCTCACCCATTCACTATCAGAGATGGGGTAAACAATTTGATAAAGAATGATACGACATGCGTATGAAATAGGATCGTATCTTGTCTAAGTTGCGGATTTAGCCTAGATCACTAGATGAACGTAAACGGAAATGAGAAATAATGAAAACAAATTAGTTGTCACGAAGGAGAATCAAACGAAATTAAAACAAAAAAAGATTAACCAGTTGGTAAATAGTCCAATAGAGAATGAATTAGGGTTTCTTGGATGGAAAGAAACCGTCCTTGGACCTCAAGAAAATACCCCAACCAGATCTAGAAAAAAAACACAAATAGATTTGTTAGATGTGATTTTAAATACAAAGCAAGTTGTTTTGTGCAAGAATATTTGAAACAACAAGAAAATATTGAAACCGCCAATTTTGGTGTGTTTCTTGATGGAACAAGATAGAAGAATATCTTTCTTGAAGTAATTTCAACCTAGAACGAAAATTAATAAAATCAAAAAATCAAAATAATAATAACTAAATTAAAATAAATAAGAAATGAAGAATTAATGCTAGAAAGAAGAAGATAGCGTCCTAAAAAGCCTTGGAAACAATAAGAATCCATAACTCCTTTCAATGGCTCTAATCCCCCTCCAAGAAAGAGATCTTAGTAAGAAAAAGCTTGAAGATGATTTTCACAACCTAAAAGTTTGTTAAAACACCTCCTAAAAGAAACTCAAGAGCAATTCTTAAAGAAAAACTCAAAGAGAATTATTATTAACTTAAAAAAACAAAAATCAATTGTATGTGTATAAGGGTGGACGACCATGCTACTTATAGGCCCCCAAAATAAGTTTTCCTAACCCTAATGGAATAACTAACATGACAACTAATCAAGTAAAAAAAAATTCCAATTGTGGACTTTTAATGGGAATTCAGCCAAAGGAATTAAATGGGCTCCTTGGTTTGAATTCTTATATGATGATCTACCTATTAAAATAAAATCGGACCTATAGTTTAAATATTTTACCATTTCGGCCACTTTGATAATTTGGCCTGATATTCAATTAAAGTACTTCCCAAACTTTAGGATGAGCTTGTAGACATTTTAATGGGTCAGTTTTTCAAGAACTTGGTCTTGTGATCCGTTTACTCTCAAAATTGGCTCGTTCAAGCTCGTACATGAAATCCAATGCGCCTTGGCTGCAAGGTTCGGTTTCTTGGACCAAGATTTCCAAGATTTGAAATCTTGATTTTCTTGATTCTTGAAATTGTTTGAAACAATAAAATTGAACCAAGATTTAGTTTCTTGATTTTCTTGAAAATAAGAAAGTGAATCTTGATTTTCTTTTTAAGTCGTGTGCCCATCTAGGGCCTTGGTAATGAAGTCTTGGATGGTCTCGTTCAATCTTGTTCAAATTTGCTTGGCCTTCGACCTCGTAATTGGGCCTTGAGGAAATTTGAGCACCTCTCGTTCATGAGTTTGATTTTGGGCTTTGAGACTCGCATCATTCCCCCTTCTTTAAGAAGATTCGTCCCCAAATCTTTAGCTGCACAAAAAGAAATGGGATTAGAATAAATAAGAATATAATTAAAAAATACTTACCTAAGCTTTCTTGTGCGCCAAAACTATCTCCAGGATTGAATACATTATTTCGATCCTTCAAATTAGCTTCGATCATGGACGTCTCCTTTAAAAACAAGGTATCAACACTAAACAAAGAAATGTTAGGCACATGAGTGTTCAAGTAAAAAATAAATTGTAACTTTCTTTGAATATGAATGGTCATCTATAAGAATTTCCAAAGATTAGTCAATAATTTCACATAATAATCAAAATTCAGAAGTTTAATATTATTATTTAAAAATTCATATTTAAATTCTAAGGTAGAAATTTTTTTTTGCAAGATCAAATGCATAAAGTTATTTAATAAACCTATTGAATGCAATAAAAGTAATCTTGACATACCGACATAAACCCATAAAATCAATTGAACTTTCAGACCAATGTTTAATAACATTTGACCAACGATAAAACTTGTTGTAAGGAAATATTTTTTAAACAAAATTAGTAGCATACTTATCAAAAACATTCAAGGTATCTTAAATCAATTTCTAATGTTTTCTTACCTTTCTTATCTTATAAAACTTGTGGAGAAGTATTATTGTTCAACTTATCTCTCTCTCTTAAGTAAAATCGTCTATTGATGGTAGAGTATATAATTGGAATTCCGTCAATGGATCCTTGAAATCTTGTAGTAAAGAAACATCGCTAAACAAATTTGAGTTAGGATTAGTTAAAACATAATCATTCCTCACTTTTGTATGGATATTTTGTTGCTTTTCTTTTTCTTTTTCCACTTGAGAACTCTCTAATTTTACCTCATATGGATATTCACTAATCAAATTTGGACCATTTTTCACTAATCAAATTTGGACCATCAAGTAGATTTTTATCATTGAAGGTCTTTTTTCTCTCGGTTTTTTCACATGATTCTGCTCACTTCCCATATCCCCCTCACAAGTAGTATGAATATTCAATTCAGTACAATGTATCTCAGTAAGAGAACATGACGTTTCTATCTCATCTAACTCAATAGATTGAAGGAAAATATTCTCACTATCATCTTTTTCCAGTTCACAAAGTTCGCCATCACAAATCTCTTTTCCACTAGAGTATGAGTCAACAAAAGTTACAAAGTTATACTTACCTTCTTCTCTAGTTGGATATTTAATTGGACATTGGGAACCCTTATGATCATTCAAACTAGACCAATAACATTACACAAAAGGTGATATCTCAATTGTATTCTCTCTATTTGGATATCTAATTGGACATTGGAAACCCTTATGATCTTTTGAACTAGACCAATAACATTGCACAAAAGGTGATAGCTCAATTGTATTCCTCCTTTTGTTTGGCCATCTCCCATTGAATTGACAAACTAATTTATGATCACCTTTTCCATCACAATAAGTCTCTTGATCATTCTTTCCATGAAATTATGGAATTTAGAACTTTGATTTAGCTAAAAAAATGTTGCGTACGGTCATTATTAACCAAAGTCTCATCATTTGCAAGAGAGACACATTGAGCATTATTTGCACAAAGATGAGGTTGATCAACCTTGTCTCCCCAATTACGATTCCGACAGTCTATTTTGGTACTTAGAAGTTGTAACATCCTTAAATCGGGGTTCTACATATTGCTTGTGTGCACGTGATGATATGTCTATTATGTTCATTTATCATGTTCTAGGGTCTAGTTATAACCTTAAGTAGGCCTGAGTTAGGGCTAAGAATTTTGTTTTAGCATTTAAAGAAATGGAGCTAAGGGAGATAGGGGTTAAGAGATTTTATTGGGGAATTTTGACACAAGGAATCAATGGGAAAAGTGGCAAGGAGGCGCCATTTAAGCTCCAGGGAGATGACGCCATCTGCATGGGGAGGAGTGTGCGTGTTCGAGCTGCAAGAAATCCCTTCTCTGCTCTTTCTTTTTCATGCCACAAGCTAGGAGGTGGAGTGCTCAGGATGGACTCTAGGGGATATGGATGGAGAGGAGAAATTTGAGGGGTTTGACTTGTTCAAACAAATTTGAATTGGTGGAGGGGAGGAAATTTAGGTGTTTGAATATTTTCAAACACATTTGAAGAGTGTTGGCCGAATAACGGACTTTGGGCAAGGGGTGCTATCGATTTTGGGGTCTTGTAGAGGTGGCCGAATGTCTATGGGGGTTTAAGGAGTGTTCGGCTAGCTTAGGGAGCTCTCCTTTCTTTTTCATTTTGTGCCAAATCGAGACCTGATTAGCTTTCTTTCTCTTTTTTTCGGCAAACCTTGTATTTGGTCGAACCATCTTTACCTTCTCTTGGTAAAGCCGAAAATCAAACAAAGCCATTCTTTCCCTTTTCTTTTCTGTTTCCTTTGGGTAGTCTTTAGTGCCGAAATCACTTGTGTTCATCTTTTCTTCTCCTATTTTTGTTCATATCGAAACCTGACCTTCATATCCCCTTCTCCATATTTTCTTTCTAATCTATCTTTTCTTCTTTCAATCTCTTTTGTGTCGAAATTCCTTCCATCCACTTTAACTGAATCCTCCTGTCTCATTTTCATTTTTATTTCTTCTCGTTTACACTCATAAGCCATAGCCGAAATCTATTTACTCTTTATTTTCTTCTTCTTGATTATCACTTTGGCCGAATATCCTTAGTCCTTTTTCTTCTTTTCTTTTCACGAGATCTAGTCCCATTGACAAGTGCCGAATCTACTCTTCTTTGTGGATCATAGCCGAAACTCTGGTAAGGGAACTACTTATTCGTTTCCTTTTCTTGATCAATGTGGGTAATGCCGAAACCCACTTCTCTTCTATCTTCTTTTTCCATGTTAGATCCAAGTATTAAAACTCTGTTCTTGTTCTTTGAAGGGAGCCGAAACCTTTAACATCAATTAGGGGTGCCAAACATTGGTGTTTATTCAGCCGAATATATCATTAAGGTAAGGGTTTAATGTTAAGAGCTATTTCCTAATTGATTGATTAAAAACCGAAGGCTAACCTTTGTGGGTGCTAGTGTTTGGCCGATTGCTAGGGGGATCTATCACAAAATTTCGGGATTTGGTTGGAAACCAAATCGGCACTAAGGTAAGGATTTGGGTTCATACGACATATCTTTCGGGATTTGCTAGTAGAGCCGAATGGGCTTTTGGGTTACTAACTAACATTGGCCGATTGTAGGAGTGGGAAACAACGCTTCAGGATTTCGCTAGATTCGAGTAGTTTCGGGAGTTTTGCTAGATTTACGTATAGTCAGGTGTGTAAAACGCCTACACACTTTATTAGTATAATATGTATATTATGTTACCGTTATAACTATTGAATCAGTGAATGCGCCTTACGGGCATGAGCTTGGAAATTGGGTAAGTCCCCTGTTATGTGATTCACGATATATGTATATTCATGTTCTGTTAAATGCTATGCTATGCCTTATCGCATGATACATGATATTATGACACGGATGATATAAGCATGATGATGGGGTTGATGAGAGGAGGGGGATGATTCATTTTGGACTGTCACCAGTGGTTTTAACCACAAGATGGGTTGGCCCCATCAGTTGATTTGTGACTACGGTCACCAGTGGTTTTGACCACACTATTGGTATGATTTGTGACTATGTCCCAGGGGTTTTGACCACACGATTGATATTTGTGACTACGGTCACCAGTGGTTTTGACCACACATGGATTATTATGACTCGTCCCAGTGGTTTGGTATCACAGTGGGTTGGCCCCACATGATATTACGGGATTGTCATCAGTGGTTTTGACCACACGATGGGTTGGCCCCATCATCGATATATATATGTATTTGTGACTTCGGTCACCAGTGGTTTTGACCACCAGTGGTTTTGACCACACGGGGTAGTTAAAGGAGATTGGATGGTTAGGTTATGGGGTGCATGATTGGCATGTTTTGCTAATGATCTGTGTAAGTGGTTGAAATATCAGGTTGGGGATTTATACACTGAGTCTTGGTGACTCACCCCTTCCCTTACATTTTGCAGATGAGGCATAAATCGCGGATATGGAGCCGGGGAGGACTCGAGGTGGCCATGCAGATTGTTTTTCGGTTTTCGACTTTAACTTATTATTTGATTTATTTGTTTTTCCTTAAATTTGGTTTTGGTTTTGTAATAAAAAACTAAGTTTATTTTGGTTTTATTATTACTTGATTTTACTCTGCTTATAAATTACATGTTGGATTTATGGATATGATAAAATTAACCGGTAAAAAGCAAGGTTTTCTAAACTATATCTCCTCGGGTTTTCAAACGTTACCATCGGGTAACAACAATCATAACATAATCAAAGGTAACCTGGATGATTTTACAAACTTTAAATCTTTCACTCAACTTCAAAGGCATATGGATAAACTCTTCACACAACCGTTTTTAATCAAAATCAAACATTTTTTTAAACTTGGTATTAACAAATGGGTTTCCAAACATGTGTTTTTCCCAAATTTCTTAACACCTAAAAGACAATCTTAAACATCACTTGTTACTAAGTTTTCTAAACATGTATACGATAAAAGAGTTTTATAAGATTTAACTGGTAACTTGTGTTTCAAAAATGTTTTCACTCCGTAGCATGCCAGATTTGGTCGTGGGGTGTTGACCGGGTTGGGGTGTTACAAGTGTGGTATCAGAGCCAGTTTCAATAGCTCGGTTGTGGGCCCAAGGCCTAAAAATGTTTCAAAAAGGATTATAAAAAGGCTTTTATAGGAAAAGTACAGTGGTAAAAGCATGGCATCGAGTCTCTGGCACCAATCCACCTAGATAAGTACCCCGAACTATTGCTTGTGATGATATGATTATATGGCTATGATGATGGCATGATTGAGTAGTAGTAGGAACTACTTTAGAGACATAAACTATAGGATGATGTGTACTCGCGAAACAACCCCTTATTAAACATTTCATAAGACTGTGCTTTAATAGACAGTGGAATAAAAGTCTAACGCATAAAACTTTTAATCAGCTTGAATATATCGGTAGATATGAGTGCACGTGGACGTGGGCGTAACACTCGTGGACGAGGTAGGGGTAGGATGACGGTCTCTCAACCAGTAGGGTCCGGACATGGTTCGAAAAACGAGGTGCCACCGCCACCAGCTGTGGGCGCGAAATATCAGGATCAGACGGGTGGTAATGACGCAGTGTCACAGGCTGTACTACGGGTGCTAGAAAGGGTTGCAAGTGCAGGAGTTGGAACTGGAGCTTGGAAATCTGTGACCGAGCGACTCATGGCTAATGGTGCAGAGGTATTCAGAGGTGTGTCTGGTGTGGCACCTAGTACGGCAGAATATTGGTTGGAGGCTACAGAACGTATTATGGATGACCAATATTTTTCAGCTGAGGAAAAGCTGAAGGCTATAGTATCTCTGCTGCGAGATGAGTCATATCAGTGGTGGCTCACAGTTAGGGATGGAGCGATGGCAGATGATCTCACTTGGGAGTTCTTTAGGGCAGCTTATCAGAGGAAGTACATAGGGGCTAGCAATGTTGATGCGCAGCGCAGGGTATTCTTGAACTTGGTTCAGGGTATTAAGACTGTAGCGGAATATGAGGCAGAATTCCTTCGGTTGAGTAGGTATGCTCGGGGTATTGTGGGTACCGAGCATGAGCGCTGTGTCAGATTTGAGGATGGGCTGAGAGACGAGCTGGGGATGATAATTGCCCCACAGCAGGAATGAGAGTTTGCTGTTCTAGTGGAGAAAGCTAAGGTTGCTGAAGGGGTAAGACAGTCTGTAAGGCGGAATCAGGATAGGGGTTGGAATAAAAGGAGTTCTGGATCATCTGGGTTTTCTGGGAATCAGCAGAAAAGGGTTAGATATAGTGAGCCGAATCAAGCTGCTAGGCCTGCTGCTACTAATACTCAGTGGCCGCCACGGTGTACTCGATGTGGAAAGTCTCACACGGGGGAATGTTGGACTGGTAACAGGGGATGTTTTGAGTATGGCTCGATGGGGCATCGAGTTAGGGGTTGTCCACAAAGATCAGCTAGGCTGCAGTCTAAGAATCAGGACCGCGCACAGTTTAGGAGGGATAATCAGTAGCCACAGAGGGGCCGAGGTTCATGCAGGGGAGGTAATGGCTCTGGTAGAGGTCGTGGAGCACCAGGCAGAGGTACAGGTGGTACAGAGGCGAGACAGCCTGGGTTGGTCTACACAGCGAGGCGTCGAGAGGAGGGCGATGCACTGGATGTCATAACCGGTGCGTTCTTAATTTTTGGAGTACCTTATAATGCTTTAATTGATGTCTGTTCGACGCACTCGTATGCTGCTAGTAGCATAGTGGAAACCATGCACTTAGACTCTGAGATTACTTCTAGGAAGATGACTGTGATAAGCCCTCTAGGCCACTCTGTAGAAGTAAGTAAACTATATAGGGATGTACCCCTAGAACTTCAAGGGGTCGTATTTTTGGCTGATTTGATGGAACTGCCGTTTGGGGAGTTCGATCTGATTCTCGGGATGGATTGGCTAGTTAAGTATTAAGCTAGCTTGGATTGTACAGCTAAGCGAATGGTGTTGAAGACCATGGAAGGTGACGAGGTGGTGATGATAGGTAATAGGAGAGATTACCTATCCAATGTGGTTTCTGCACTGAAGGCTGAGAAAATGGTTAGGAAGGGTGTTGAAGCATTTTTGGTGCATGTATGTGCTTTGGAAGCTAAGGATGCAGCTTTGAAGAATGTCCGAACCATAGGGGAATTTGCTGATGTTTTTCCAGAGGAACTCCCGGGTATACCTCCTGATCGCGAGGTCAAGTTTGGTATAGACTTGTTACCTGGAACTGCGCCAGTATCTATTGCTCCATATAGGATGGCGCCGAAAGAGTTGGTGGAGTTAAAGGCTCAGATTCAGGAGTTGTCGGACAGAGGTTTCATCCGGCCGAGTGTATCACCTTGGGGAGCTCCAGTGCTTTTTTGTCAAGAAGAATGATGGTACGATGCGGATGTGTATAGACTACCGCCAGCTGAACAAGTTGACTATAAAAAATAAGTATCCGTTGCCCAGGATTGACGACTTGTTTGATCAACTCAAGGGTGCATCAGTTTTCTCTAAGATCGACCTTAGATCAGGGTATCATTAGCTCAAAGTGAAGGAGGCTGATATTCTAAGACGACATTTCGTACTCGGTATGGGCACTACGAGTTCCTGGTGATGCCTTTTAGTTTGACCAATACACCGGCAGCATTCATGGACATAATGAATCAGGTGTTTCAGTCGTATCTGGACCAATTTGTCGTAGTGTTTATAGACGATATTTTGGTGTACTTAAAATCAGAAGAGAAACATGACACGCATCTTCGAGTGGTTCTGCAGGTTCTAAGGGAAAAGCAGTTGAGTTTTGGCTTAAGGAGGTAACTTTCTTGGGTCATGTGGTATCAGCTGAGGGGATTAGGGTGGATCCTCGTAAGATTGAGGCAGTATTGGATTGGAAACCACCCAAGTCGGTTCTGAGAGATTCAAGTTTTCAGGTTTGGCAGATACTACTGAGTAAGGTTAAGTAGAGGGTTTCTCTTTAATCGCAGTGCCTTTGACTAAGTTATTAATGAAGGGGGTTCCGTTTGTGTGGACTGCGAAACAACAAGAGAGTTTTGATAAGTTGAAGAAGATTCTGACTGAAGCTCTGGTGTTAATTCAGCCTGAGGCAGGGAAGGAATTCACGGTTTATTCTGATTCATCACATAATGGTTTAGGGTGTGTGCTGATGCAAGATGGAAAAGTGGTAGCGTATACATCTCGGCAGTTGAGGCTTCATGAAGGTAATTATCCGACACATGACTTGTAGTTGGCTGCAGTGGTTTTCGCCTTGAAGATTTAGAGGCATTACTTGTATGGGGAGAAGTTGATAGTGTATACGGATCATAAGAGTCTGAAGTATCTTTTGACTCAGAAGGATTTAAATTTGAGGCAGCGAAGGTGGATCGAATTGTTGAAAGATTACGACTGTTCGATTGAGTATCATCCGGGTAAGGCTAACGTAGTAGCTGATGCGTTGAGCCGTAAGGTGGTAGCGAATTTGCGAGCGATGTTTGCTCATCTTAGTCTTTATGATGATGGGAGCCTGTTGGCAGAATTACAAGTTAAGCCGTCTTGGATTGATCAGGTTAAAGAGAAACAGCTGATAGATGCGGCTTTGAGTTCTCGGAGGGTACAAGTGCAGGATGATGAATCTGAGGGTTACAACTTGGGTAGTTATGGACTACTGTGTTTTCAAGGGAAGGTATGTATGCCCAAGGACGTCGGGTTGAGACAACGGATTCTTCAGGAAGCCCATAGCAGCCCATATGCCATGCATCCTGGAGGCAGCAAGATGTACCGTGATTTGAGGGAGCAGTTCTGGTGGCCGGGTCTTAAGCGTGAAGTAACAGAGTTTGTGGGCAGATGTTTCACATGCCAGCAGGTTAAAGCTAAGCATCAGTTGCCATCAGGGCTGTTGCAGCCGGTAAAGATCCCATAGTGGAAGTGGGAAAGGATTATGATGGATTTTGTCAGTGGGCTTCCCCTTACGCCTTGTAAGAAGGACTCAGTATGGGTAATAGTGGATCGTTTGACTAAGTCGACTCATTTTATACCGGTGAGGGTTGATTATTCGCTTCAGAAATTAGCCAAGTTGTATGTGGCAGAGATAGTGCGGTTGCATGGGGTGCCAGTGTCCATTATCTCGGATAGGGATCCCAGGTTCACGTCGAGGTTTTAGAAAGCTTTGCATCAGGCTTTGGGTACCAAATTAGATTTCAGCACGGCTTTTCATCCGCAGTCTGATGGACAGTCTGAGAGGGTAATCCAGATTCTAGAGGACATGTTAAGGGGCTGTGTTCTGGATTTCAGTGGTAGTTGGGAGGAGTATCTTCCATTGGCAGAGTTCGCTTATAACAATAGTTATGAAGTGAGTATTCAGATGGCACCATATGAGGCGCTATATGAACGGAAATGTCGTACTCCTACGTGTTGGACAGAACTGGGTGAACGACGATTGTTGGGTCCGAAGTTAGTGGCAGAAACAGAAGATAAGGTTAAGGTAATTCGGGCTCGTCTTAAAGAGACGTCGGATAGGCAGAAATCTTATGCCAATCTTAAGCGCAGGGATATTGAGTATGCAGTAGGTGATAAGGTTTTTCTGAAGGTATCGCCCTGGAAGAAAGTGTTGAGATTTGGTCGAAAGGGCAAGCTAAGCCCTAGGTTCATCGGGCCATATACAGTGTTGAAGCGAGTGGGACCGGTAGCTTATCAGCTCGAGTTACCGGTAGAGTTAAGTCAGATTCATGATGTCTTTCATGTTTCAATGCTTATGCGCTATAGATCAGATCCGTCACATGTTGTACCAGTTGAGGAGATATAAGTGAGTCCTGATTTGTCTTTCGCAGAGGAACCAGTACGAATCTTGGATCGGGACGTCAAGGTTCTGCGACGGAAGTCAGTTCCCTTGCTGAATGTGTTATGGCGGAACCATGGCACGGAGGAGGCCACGTGGGAACCAGAGGATGTGATGCGGCAGTAATACCCTCAACTCTTCTGATCAGTTAATTTCGGGGCCAAAATTATTTTTAAGGGGGGTAGAACTGTAACATCCTTAAATCGGGGTTCTGCATATTGCTTGTGTGCACGTGATGATATGTCTATTATGTTCATTTATCATGTTCTAGGGTCTAGTTATAACCTTAAGTAGGCCTGAGTTAGGGCTAAGAATTTTGTTTTAGCATTTAAGCAAATGGAGCTAAGGGAGATAAGGGTTAAGAGATTTTATTGGGGAATTTTGACACAAGGAATCAATGGGAAAAGTGGCAAGGAGGCGCTATTTAAGCTCCAAGGAGATGACGCCATCTGCAAGGAGGGAGTGCCTGTGTTCAAGCTGCAGAAATCCTTCTCTGCTCTTTCTTTTTCATGCCACAAGCTAGGAGGTGGAGTGCTCAGGATGGACTCTAGGGGATATGGATGGAGAGGAGAAATTTGAGGGGTTTGACTTATTCAAACAAATTTGAATTGGTGGAGGGGAGGAAATTTAGGTATTTGAATATTTTCAAACACATTTGAAGAGTGTTGGCCGAATAAGGGACTTTAGGCAAGGGGTGTTATCGGTTTTGGGGTCTTGTTGAGGTGGCTGAATGTCTATGAGGGTTTAAGGAGTGTTCGGCTAGCTTAGAGAGCTCTCCTTTCTTTTTCGTTTTGTGCCAAATCGAGACCTGATTGGCTTTCTTTCTCTTCTTTTCAGCAAACCTTGTATTTGGCCGAACCATCTTTACCTTCTCTTGGGAACCCTTACTTTAATGATATATTCGGCTGAATAAACACCAATGTTTGGCACCCCTAATTGATGTTAAAGGTTTCGGCTCCCTTCAAAGAACAAGAACAGAGTTTTAATACTTGGATCTAACATGGAAAAAGAAGATAGAAGAGAAGTGGGTTTCGGTATTACCCACATTGATCAAGAAAAGGAAACGAATAAGTAGTTCCAAAATAAAAATTTCACTGTTATGCACTCAAAATAAAAATTAAATTCTTAATAAGGTAAGAATTAATCTTGTGAGTCCAAAGCAGACCTAATAGCACTATGAGTCCAAAATAGGTTAGACACCAAAGAACTGTGTTGAACGGAGGAAGGAATGTGCAACATGCTTTAACTTACTAACACAAGAAACAATAAAGTGTTGAATGTGTAAAGGAAAAATAAAAAGAAAAAATAAGTGAAAACCTAAGGCTAAGAGTCAATGAAAATTGTTGAAACCCGAAAACCCCAAAAATTGCGAAGAAACTTGACAAACATCATTCGAGGTGTTCTCGATTTCTAAAAATCACGAAATTTAAATTGGAGCCTCCTTGAATAATGTAGATCCAATATGGAAAGTTTCAGCACAAAATTCAACCCATAGAATATTTTTTATTTTTATTTTTTTATTTTTCTCTTTTTTTGCACTTTTTGATCACTTTTTTACGTGGAAAATATTTTTATATTTTAATACAGTGCCAAGTATTAGGATATAAAATTTCAGATCAATTGAAAAATGCTTACCCACATAAAAATATTTTTTTCGAAAAAATTCTAGATAAAAACTACTTATAGGCTATTTTGTAATGAAAATTAGTTTAGAAATCAATCATGAACACTTAAAATGTCCAAATCCGATACCAAATGATAAAGAATGATATGGCACACGTGCAGAACAAGATCGTAGCTTGTCTAAGTTGTGGATTTAACCAGATCTCTAGACGAATGCAAACGGAAACGAGAAACAATGAAAATGGATTAGTTGTCACAAAGGAGAATCAAACGAAATTAAAACAAAAGAAAGATGAACCGGCTGGTAAAGATTCCAATAGAGAATGAATTAGGGTTTTTTGGATGGAAAGAAACTATCCTTGGACCACAAGAAAATGCCCCAACCAGATCTGGAAAACAAAACACAAAACAGATTTGTTATATGTGATTTTAAAAACAAAAGCAAGTTGTTTTGTGTAGGAATATTTGAAACAACAAGAAAAGATTGAAACTCCTAATTTTGGTGTGCTTCTTGATGGAACAAGATAGGAGAACCTCTCTCTTGAAGCAATTTCAACCTAGAACGAAAATCAGTAAAATCAGCAAACCAAAACAACAAGAACTAAATTAAAATAAACAAGAAATTATCAATTAATGCTAGAAAAGAGAAGATGACTTCCTAAGAACCTTGGAAATATTAAGAATCCAAAACTCCTTTCAATGGCTCTAATCCCCTCTTCAAGAAAGAGGTCTTGGTAAAAAAAGCTTGAAGATGATTCCCACAACCTAAAAGATTGTTAAAACAGCTTTTAAAAGAAACTCAAGAGCAATTCTTAAAGAAAAACTGAAAGAGAATTATTAACTTAAAAAAAAATCAATTGTATGTGTATAAGGGTGGACGACGATGCTATTTATAGGGCCCCAAAAAAAGTTTTCTTAACCCTAATGGAATAACTAACATGACAACTCTTCAAATAAAAAATAATAATTCTCAGTGTGGATTTTAATGGAAATTCAGCCAAAGGAATTAAATGGGCTCATTGGGCTATATTCTTACATGATGATCCACCTATTAAAATAAAATTTGACCTATGGTTTAAATATTTTACAATTTGGGCCACTTTGATAATTTGGCCTGATATACAATTAAATTACTTTTTAAACATCAGGATGGGATTGTAGGCATCTTAATGGGCCATTGTTTCAAGAACTTGGTCTTGGGATTCGTTTGCTCTCAAAATTGGCTCGTTCAAGCTCCTACGTGAAATCCAATGCGCCTTGGCTGCAAGATTTAGTTTCTTGGACCAAGATTTCCAAGATTTGAAATCTTAATTTTCTTGATTCTTGAAATTGTCTTAAACAACAAAATTAGACCAAGATTCGGTTTCTTGATTTTCATGAAACAAGAAGGTGAATCTTGATTTTCTTTTTAAATCATGTGTGCATATAGGGCCTTGGTAATAAAGTCTTCGATGGTCCCATTTAATCTAGCTCGGATTTGTTTGGCCTTCGGTCTCGTTATTGGGCGTTGAGGAAATTTAGGCCCCTCACGTTCATGAGTCTGATTTTGAGCATTGAGACTTGCATCACAATTCCTGCTTCCAAGCACTTTATCAATTCCTTACTGACCACCTATGTAACCCCCTAGACCTGGCCCAAATGTTATGGCCAAATCTTGAAGATTACATTGGCCATGATGATGGCCCAATAAAACATTTTGGAAATTATCTCTTGAAAACCTCTTTGCGAAAACCGTAGGTTGTTTTATTTAAGTGTTTTTTTTTTAGAAATTCGATCTTATGTTCAAATAAAAAATGTTAAGATTCAAAAAAAAAAAAAACATCGCAGCTGAAAATGTCATTTTGAAAAAAAAAATTGATATTGATACTTTGGAAATCATTGATTTTGTAAACATGTTGTGATGGGTTTTAAAAATCAAGTATTGAGTTTAAAATCGTTACTTGGAGTCTAATAAATTTTGTTATAAAAATAGTTTGTCGTTTATTTCTTCAAACTATTTAAATTATAATTTAACATAACAAATCATGCAAAAAAGAAAAATCCAAAACATTATCCAAAGTTCCCACATAAAAATCCAAACCAAAGTCCCAAAATTAAAGTCCATAAAGCATGAACACAAACCAAAATGTCCAATACCACTACTTGCAAGGTTTTTCGAAAAATAACCAAGAGTATCTCCGTCACCAAGCCCATCCTAGCCTCGATTATCTGGAATCAAAGTTTGAAGGGTGTAACATCCTGAAAAGGGCCTATGCATTTTCAGTTTAATTGTACGAAATGACATGTCTTATGTGTTATGAATGTATTTTGAACATTTCTGGAAACTTGGAAATGGAAGGAAATGTCTTGTCTTGGAAATGTAAGGAAATGACTTGGAAATGGAAGGAAATGTCTTGTCTTGGAAATGTATGGAAATGTTAGGTTTAAAAGAGGAGAGTGAACATTTTTGGAAACCTGGAAATGTAAGGAAGTGATTTAGAAATGATTCAAAAGAGGAAAGTGAACATTTCTGGAAACTTGGAAATGTAAGGAAATGGCAAGATTAAAGAGAGAAACGAAAATTTTTGGAAACTTAGAAATGACTTTATAATGTCGAGTTTTAAAGTTTAAAAGAGGAAATTAAGGCAATGTGGCCTTAAGAGAAAAAGTATGTGAAATTTGACACGCAAACAGGCTTGGAAAAGTCGCCTGGAGATGCCACTTAGGGCCTCCGAAATGGCGCCATATGCAAGGGATTGGGCACTGAGTTCGAGTCACAGGAAAGCAAATAAAAGAAATTTTATTTTGCTTCCAGAAGAAGTGAGGTGGACGGCACAAGGCTATAATTTAGGAGCTTTTATTCTTTTATTTTTAAGAGATAAATAGTGGATAAATAAGGGATAAATAATGGATTTATTTTAGATTATTTTTAAGAGATAAATGAGGAATTATTCTTTAATTAGGAAAATAAGGGAGAAGTGATGGCCAAGTAAGGGACTTTGAGTATAATAATTTCGGCTAAGTAAGGATAGTTGCTGAATTATCTTTTATTTTAGGAGATAATTAAAGAGATAAAGCTATCAAAATAGAAGAGTGATGGCCAAGTAAGGGATTCTAAGTTAGTAAATTCGGCTATATAAGTAAAAGAGGGCCATTCATCATTCTTTCTCTCAACCCTTCTCTCTGCCGAATTTCCTAGAGCATTTGTTGTTCTTCTTTTTGTTAGCCAAAGCTGAAAATTCAAGATATCACCATTAGCCAATTTCTTTTCTGTCCAATCCATCAAAAGCCGAATCTTTAAAGGGCTTCAAGCATAGGTGCTGTCGATTTCTTCAAGAAAGGGTAAGAACAAGTTTTGATTTCTATTCTTTTCTTTTAGATTTGTCGAAATCTAGGACTAATCCCATCAATATTCTTATTTGCCGAAATTTGGAAGGATTCTTTCGGGATTTTTGCCATAGTCGACTATAAAGGAAATGATCTTCGGGATTTGACCATCAAGGTAAGTCATATCTGAAATTCGACCAAGGGCCATTGATTGTGATTAAAGGTTAGAAGTTGATCTAACATGTGGTTTTAGGGATTTAAATGAAGCTATAACCAAGGGATAATTTCGGGATTTAAGATCCTTAAGGTAAGTGACTATGAATATTCGGCCAAGGCCTATTTTAGTAGTTAGATCTATTTTTATGTGTTTTAAGCCGAAAACTAACCGATTCAAGGGATCTAGTGATTAGCCGATTTCAAAGGGGAAGAATACAAGTTTCCGGGATTTGATTAATTATCAAATCGGCAACAAGGTAAGTTTTAGTATACTAATCCTACTAGGATTTGGATTTATGGCCGAATGGCTTTTTATTAAATTAGTAAGTGATTAATCAAATCTAGGGATTAAGGATCTAAGCGATAGATCAGATTTCAAGATCTCAAGGAATTTGCTAAGCGAATCAGGTGTGTACCCCACACTAATTCTTAATAAGTTTTATGGCTATGTCTAATTAAAATATGTGATATTAAGAATAAGAAAGTGGATAAGGTACCATGTTATGGTACTAAGTACTCAGGTACGTTTCCTACTCCTACTAGGAATATGAAATATGTTATTTATAACATGAGAATAAGAATGTGAACTTTGGCATATTAATGCATATTACAAAATGGGGCATATGGGTTATTGAAAGGGGAAGTGAATGTGGTGACCTAAGACCACGAACACGGTGACCTAAGACCGTGGTATCTGAATGTGGTGACCTAAGACCACAGTAATCTGAATGCGGTGACCTAAGACCGCGATATCTAAATGTGGTGACCTAAGACCACAAATGCGGTGACCTAAGACCGTGATATGGAGTGTAACGGAAGGAAGGTCGACTTAGTAGTCCCCACGGTGTACAGGTTGGTACGGGGGAATGTACCCGATGGCTTGTAACATCCTGGAAAGGGCCTATGCATTTTCGGTTTAATTGTATGAAGTGACATGATTTATGTACTAAGAATAAATTTTTAATATTTTTGGAAGAATAAATTTTTAATATTTTTGGAAACCCGGAAATGAATGGAAATGATTTGGAAATGAACATTTTTGGAAACCTGAAAATGTATGGACATGATCTAGAAATGATTCAAAAGAGGAAAGTGAATATTTCTGGAAACTTGGAAATGTAAGAAAATGTCAAGTTTACAGAGCCGAACAAAAATTTTTGGAAACTTAGAAATGATTTAGAAATGTCGAGTTTTAAGTTTTAAAATAGGAAATTAAGGCAAGGTGGCATTAAAAGAAAAAGTTTGTGAAATTTGACACACAAACAGGCTTGGAAAAGTGGCCTGAAGATGCCACTTAGGGCCTCTGGAAATGGCGCCACATGCAAGGTGTTGGGCCTGAGTTCGAGTCACTAGGGAAACAAATAAAGGAAGTTTTATTTTTGCTTCCAGAAGCTCTGAGGTGGACGGCACAAGCCTTCTAGAAAGGAGGAATTTTATTCTCTTTAATATTCGATTAATAAGGTGATAAATAAGGGATTTAATTTGGATTATTTTTGAAGAGATAATAAAGGATTATTCTCTAATTAATTTAAATTAAAGAGATAAAGCTATCAAATAGAGAAGAGTGGTGGCCAAGTAAGGGATTCTGAGTAGTAGTTTCGGCTATAAAAGGAAGAACACAAGGCTACTCATCAATTTTTCTTCCTCCTCTCTCTCTCGCGAATTTTCGAGTGCTCTCTCTCTTCTCTTTTCTTTTTCTTTTGTCAAGCCAAATCTATAGTCCACCATTGCCAAAATTCTCAAGTTCTCTTTTCTTTATTTTCGTGGAAACCGAATACCCCAGGAGAACCCCTATTCGACTTCTCCATTAAATCTCAAAAGCCGAAACTTTATCATCTAGTCATCAAGGCCGATTCTTTAAGGAGCTTTTTAACAAAGGTGCTACCAATTTCTTAAAAAAGGGTAAGATCCAAAGTTTGGTTTCAATTCTTTTATATTTTAAACCTATCTAAAATTTAGGGACTAATCTCTATTATGGATTTTGGCCGAATTATGGAAGGGTGTTTCGGGATTTAAGAAATTGTCAACTACAAGAAGGTATCTTTTGGGACTTCTAAGATCTAAGGTAAGTTATGAATACCATTCGGCCATAAGCTATATTATTATGATTTAATGTTAGATTGGATCTAACATGGGTACATAGGGATTTCATGACAAAGATTAAAGAAGCAAGGATCCAATTCGAGATTTAAGATTTGGAAGGTAAGAACAAAGGTAAATTCGGCCAAGGCCTATTTTAGTAGTAGATCTATTATTATGTATTTTAAGCCGAAAACTAACCGATTCAAGGGATTTAGTGACTAGCCGATTTCAAAGGGAAGAATACAAGTATCGAGGATTTGATTAAATCATCAAATCGACACCAAGGTAAGCTTTAAGAATACAAATCCTACTAGGATTTGGTTTTATAGCCGAATAGGCTTTGTGCTAAATAGTAAGTGATTAATCAATTGTAGGAACTTGAGATCTAAGGCGATGGAGATCGATTTTGGGATTTCGGTGAAGTGGTTAAGCAAATCGGTGTGTACCCACACTACTTCATAATACGTTTTATGGCATGTTTAATTAAAATATGTGACATTAAGAATATGAAAGTGGCTAAGGTATCATGTTATGGTACTAAGTACTGTGCACGTTTCCTACTCTTACTAGGATTATGAAATATGTTAGTTATAACATGAGAATAAGAATAAGAATGTGAACTCTGGCATATTTATGCATATTATTATTATATGGGGCATATGGGTTTTATTTTGAAAGGGGAAGTGAATGTGGTGATCTAAGACCACGAACACAAAGTGACCTAAGACCGTGATATCCGAAAAGTGGTGACCTAAGACCACGATGTCTGAAAGTGGTGACCTAAGACCACACGATAATCTAAACGTGGTGACCTAAGACCACAAATGCGGTGACCTAAGACCGCAATTTGGTGTGTAGCGGAAGGAGGGTCGACTTAGTAGTCCCCACGGTGTGATTGGCAGGTACGGGGGTGTGTAGCGGATGGACAATTAGGTTTTGGTTTGGGAATGCATCATAACTTGTATTCCATGTTTTGAATGTGTAATTCTTGTATGCCTGATTCTATTATGATTAAGTGTCATGTACACATTGAGTCTGTTTGACTCACCCCGTTGTGGGACTATTTTTAGGTGACGATCAGTAATGGACCGAGCTCGGCAGAAGCTTAGGGATGGCCATGCACAGCAAGGAATTTAATTAATGTGGATTTTTATTTTTATCAAGTACTTAAACTTAAAGTTTTGGGAATTATTTGATGTAATAAGGCCATAAGGCCATAGTTGGTTTTCTTTAATTCTTTTACTCTTATTTATTATGTTTACAAATTATTATTTATGGATTCAAGTAAATTTATTTTGAGATAAACCCTAAATGTTTATCACCTTAAATAAATGGATTTCAATGTAAGATAAATTGGTTTTCAATAAAAGCCCAACCCAAACAATATTTTTTTAAAAATCGCACAAATTTTCTCTAAGTAACAAAAGAATTTGAAATCGGTTTACTTGAGGGACATACAAGATCCGGTCTAGGCTCGTGGACCGGGTGTGGGGTGTTTCAGTTTGGTATCAGAGCCCAGTTTTAAAACTCTCGGCCTGTGGGCTAAGGCCCAAAACGTTTTCCAATCGAGCCAAATGAGTTTTATGAAAAGTATTTCTGAAGTTAAGCAGACTTTCTGGCATGGCACCTAAGTCTCCGACCCGCAGTCCACCAGGTAAGTACCCCTAACCATCTGTGTGATTATGTGAATTATAGAAGGGTAGAAAAGGAATGGAACGTAGAATAGCATGATAGGAACTTGAACCCTAGGACTAGCCTACTCAAACACAAACACATAAGACTTAATTCCATTAAACAAACCTATGGCTAAGTCAACCGAAGAGTTAGGTGTGGTAACCCCACAATGCGCATGTCTAGGATTGGATCAGGAAGAGCCACGGTATTTAAGCGAGCCCTAGTGACTCACCTCCTCTTCGCAGAATCCCTACTGCAGTGCGTAGTAGCTTGGTTCACCCTAACCTGAGAGGGCTTAGTGGGTGTGGCAACCTCTGTGCGCATGTCTAGGAATGGTTTCGGTGGGAGCTTGGTATTTAAGCAGTCCGCGTGACTCACCTCCTCTCCATTCGAATCTTGCCTGGTGCGTAGCTTTGGTTCACCCTGACCAAGAGGACTCGGTCATAGGCTAAACACAATAACTAAAACCCGAAAGGGAACTAGCCGTGCTTTTATAAAAACAACAAAACCCTAGTTTTAAAACTTTTAAAATTACTATCTTAATTTGTGAAAACTATCTTTACAAAATTTTTCGAAAAATTTTCGATTTATGAAATTACAAAAAATGCCCTTAGTGGTAAAATGACAAAAATACCCTTGGTTTATAAAATGTCCGACTACTCAACAGTTTTTCTAAAATTTCATTATAAATATTCAAAAAACCCTAAATTGCAAACTATCAAAAATACCTTGATTTTGGGAAAAATTACAAAATTGCCCCTAATTTACAAAAATTACCAAAATGACCCTGATTTTCAAATTTTTGAAAGCATTACTGTTTTGGAAAGTACAATTCTCAAAAAGAACCCTCAAAGTTTTGCAACTTTTGAAATATCCCTGATTTATTAAATTTTACAAATTTACCAGACTTGTGGAAAATTAGAAATACCTGATTTCAAAATTTTTCCAAAATACCCAGGAGTTTAAAAATACCAAAATACTTTGTGGCAAAATCACCAAAGAACTTTTTCTTTTGAAAAATTTCCAAAATACCCCTGTAGGACAAAATTACGAAAATACCCCTGGGTAGTGGGAAAAGCAATAACAATGAAAACGACAACATTTCTCTGAATGAATGAAAGTTCATAATTGTTTGATGGATGGATGAATGAATGAAAAGACTGTGTGCATGTATGAATACGAAAGAACCACTCCTAAAATTCTCTCCATAAAACTTCTTCGCGGATAATCAAGTGAAACAAAAGTACTAATTCATAAAACTTCTTAATCAGATCACGACGTAGAAATGAGCTTTAGAGGACGTGGTCATCGTGGATGAGGTAAGGGAAGGATGACTGTGTCAGAACCCGTTAGATCGGGTCAAGGGTCTGACAATGAGATACCACCGCCACCACCACCACCCCCAGCTGTTGGTGTTGAGCAACAAGCTCAGACGGAGGAAGATGCTGTGTCGCAGGCTGTGCTGCGAGTTTTGGAATTGGTGGCGGTCGGCAGAGGAAATTCAGTACCGGAAGTTCAGGCTCGAACGGCCCGAGCTAATGGAGCCGAGATGTTTCGTGGAGTATCTGGTGTGGCACCCAGTACAGCTGAGTACTGGTTGGAAGCAACTGAGCGCATCATGGATGAGCTTGACCTGACCCCTAAAGAGAAGTTAAAAGGGATGGTGGCACTGTTACGCGATGAAGCGTATCAATGGTGGTTAATCAGACGGGATGGTGCCACGGTGAGGGATCGACTTGGGAGTACGTTAAGGAAGCGCATCGTGAAGAAGTATGTTGGAACCAGTATATTGATGAGCAAAGAAAAGCATTTCTGGGGCTGGTTCAAAGGAATAAGTCTGTTGCAGAATATGAGGCTGAATTTCTGAGGTTGAGCCGGTATGCTCGAGGTGTAGTGGAAACTGAGCATGAGCGTTGTGTCCATTTTGAGGACGGGCTAAAAGATGATCTGAGACTGATGATAGCACCGCATCAGGAGCGGGAGTTCTCTGCTTTGGTAGAAAAGGCCAAGGTGGCCGAGGGAATCAAGGATTCTACAAAGCAGGCTATGGATAGGAATAGGCCCAAAAGAGGTTTTGGGTCATCTGGAAAGGTTCATAAGAGGCCTAGAGTTGATGGGCCGCGAGGTCAGCAAGCTGGATCAGAAGGGCGGTATCGACCTTGTGATGTGTGTGGAAAGAAGCACTTGGGAGAGTGCTGGAGGAAAACAGGAGGATGTTTTAGATGTGGGTCCAAGGACCATGTGATCAAGGATTGTCCCAAGAACTCAGAGGGAAGCCGACTAGCAGCTCAGAATGTTAGTCAGGCTGGTAGAGGAGGACCGCAGCCTCAACGAGGTCGTGGTAACCGAGGTAATGGTGCTGGCAGAGGATGTGGAACACAAGGCAGAGGTGCTGCTAATGCTGAGGCAAGGCAATCGAGTTTGGTTTATGCGGTTCACTGGATGGAGGACGGAGACGCGTCGGATGTTATAACCGGTACATTCTTTATTTTTGACAAGCCTTATTTTGCTCTGATTGATGTGGGCTCGACCCATTCCTATGTTGCATGTAGTGTAGTGGAAACAATAGGCATAGACTCTAAACTTTCTGATAGGCAGATGACTGTAGTAAGCCCATTAGGCCAAACTGTAGTGGTGGATAAGATCTTCCGGAATGTACCCCTAGAGATTCAGGGAGTGAACTTTCGGGCTGACTTAATGGAGCTACCCTTTGGAGAGTTTGAACTTATACTTGGAATGGACTAGCTAGTAGAGCACTGAGCCATGTTGGATTGTGCAGCTAAACGAATGGAACTAAGGACCCCGGAGGATGAAGTAGTAGTAATGATCGGAGAAATGAGGAACTACCTGTCTAACGTAGTTTCAGTGCTGAAGGCTGAGAAAATGGTTAGGAAAGGGTGCAAGGCGTTCTTAGCCTTTGTAAGTACGTTAGGTGGGAAGGAAGAGGGTGTCAGTGGAGTTAGGACGGTAAGGGACTTTGTGGATGTGTTCCTAGAGGAATTACCAGGAATACCCCTAGATAGGGAGGTGGAATTTGGAATAGATTTGCTACCGGGAATAGCTCCTGTATCAATCGCTCCATACCGAATGGCACCAAAGGAGTTAGTGGAGCTCAAGGCTCAAATCCAAGAGTTGTTGGATCATGGGTTCATTCGACCCAGTGTGTCTCTATGGGGAGCACCGGTCCTGTTTGTAAAGAAGAAGGACGGAACTATGCGGATGTGCATAGATTACCGTCAGTTGAACAAGCTGACCATCAAGAACAAGTATCCTTTGCTAAGGATTGATGACTTGTTTGATCAGCTGAAGGGGGCCGCAGTATTCTTAAAGATAGACTTAAGGTCTGGATATCATCAGTTGAAGGTGAAGGAGGCCGATATCCATAAGACCGCTTTTAAGACAAGATACGGCAATTTTGAGTTTGTGGTGATGCCGTTTGGATTGAAGAACGCTCTAGCCGCGTTCATGGGTATGATGAACAGGGTTTTTCAACCCTACTTGGATAGGTTTGTCGTCGTGTTTATCGAAGACATTCTTGTGTATTCGAAGTTGGAGGAGGAGCATGATGAGCACCTACGGATAGTGTTACAAGTATTAAGGGAGAAGAAGCTCTATGCCAAATTCAGCAAGTGTGAATTTTAGCTTAAGGAGGTGGCATTCTTAGGCATGTGGTATCCGCAGAGGGAATAAGAGTGGATCCTAGGAAGATCGAGGCAGTGTTGGATTGGAAACCACCCAGGTCCGTAGCTGAGATTCGAAGTTTCTTAGGTTTGGCAGGCTATTACAAAAGGTTTGTGGAAGGGTTCTCGTCAATAGCCGCGCCTTTGACCAAGTTACTAAGGAAGGAAGTATCTTTTGAATGGATTGATAAGCAACAGAAGAGCTTTGAAAAGCTTAAGAAGGTGTTGACGGAGGCTCCAATATTAATTCAGCCGGAGGCTGGGAAGGATTTTGTGGTGTACTGTGACGCTTCGCATACGGGATTGGGATATGTCCTAATGCAAGATGGAAAAGTAGTCGCGTATGCGTCTCGGTAACTAAGGCTGCATGAGGTTAACTACCCAACTCATGACTTGGAACTGGCAGCAGTGGTTTTCGCCCTTAAGGTTTGGAGGCACTACCTTTATGGAGAAAGGTCGATAATCTACACAGACCACAAGAGCTTTAAGTACTTGTTGACTCAGAAGGAGTTGAACTTGAGGCAACGAAGGTGGGTGGAGTTGTTGAAGGATTATGATTGCTCGATAGAGTACTACCCGGGCAAGGCAAATATAGTGGCTGATGCCCTAAGTCGGAAGGTTGTGTCAGATCTAAGGGCTTTGTTCGCTCACCTGAGTTTGTATGATGATGGAAGCCTATTGGCAGAATTGCAAGTCAAGCCCACGTGGCTGAATGAGGTGAAAGAGGGACAGTTGGCTGATAAGGACCTAATGCTAAGTTACAGCAACTACAGAACGGAGAATTAAAGGATTATGGCGTTAGCGACGAAGGAGTATTGTGCTACAAAGGAAAGGTCTGTATGCCAAGAGACAAGGAGTTAAGACAAAGGATTCTTCGGGAGGCGCATAGTAGCCCTTATGCTATGCATCCCGGAGGCATTAAGCTGTATAGAGATCTAAGGGAACAATTTTGGTGGTCTGATCTTAAACGGGAAGTTACTGAATTCGTGGGAAAATGTCTAACGTGTCAGCAAGTTAAGGCTGAACACCAAGTTCCATCGGGATTGCTTCAACCAATTGAGATTCCACAATGGAAATGGGAAAGAATTACCATGGACTTCGTTAGTGGGCTTCCCCTTACGCCTACTAAGAAGGACTCAGTATGGGTGATAGTGGACCGTTTGACTAAGTCCGCGCACTTTATCCCGGTAAGAGTTGACTATTCTCTTCAGAAGTTGGCCAAGTTATATGTGGCGGAAATTGTAAGGTTACATGGAGTACCAGTATCGATCATCTTCGATAGAGACCCAAGGTTTACGTCTCGGTTTTAGAGGGCACTTCATCAAGCTTTAGGCACTAAGTTAGACTTCACTATGGCTTTTCATCCACAATCAGACGGGCAGTCTGAACGGGTAATATAAGTGTTGGAGGATATGTTGAGAGGCTGTGTGATGGATTTCCAAGGAAGTTGGGAGGATTACTTGCCTTTAGCCGAGTTCGCCTACAACAACAGCTATCAGGCTAGCATTCGGATGGCACCATATGAAGCATTGTATGGTCGGAAGTGTCAAACTCCTACTTGTTAGACCGAGTTAGGAGAACGTCGAGTTTTGGGACCGGAGTTAGTGGTAGAAACTGAAGAGAAGGTTAAGATGATTCGAGCACGGTTAAAAGAAGCCTCCGATAGACAGAAGTCGTACGCAGACCTTAAGCGGAAGGAAATAGAGATTGAAGTGGGAGACCAAGTGTTTCTAAAAGTCTCGCCTTGGAAGAAGGTAATGAGGTTTGGTCGTAAAGGGAAGTTAAGCCCAAGGTTTATAGGGCCCTATCGAGTATTGAAGTGAGTTGGACCAGTGGCATACCAATTAGAGTTGCCACCAGAGTTGCAGCAGATGCACGACGTATTCCATGTATCCATGCTACGTCGTTACCGATCAGATCCGTCTCATGTGGTACTAGTCGAAGAAGTAGAGCTAAGGCAAGACTTATCCTACGAGGAAGAGCCGATTCGGATATTGGAACGTGACGTGAAAGTGCTACGGAGGAAGTCAGTTCCTCTAGTCAAGGTGTTATGACACAATCATGGATCGGAAGAAGCTTCATGGGAACCAGAAGAGGCAATGCGACAACAATACCCTCAATTAATTTAGTTAGAAAATTTCGAGGACGAAATTATTTTAAGGGGGTAGAACTGTAACATCCTGGAAAGGGCCTATACATTTTCGGTTTAATTGTACGAAGTGACATGATTTATGTACTAAGAATAAATTTTTAATATTTTTGGAAACCCGGAAATGAATGGAAATGATTTGGAAATGAACATTTTTGGAAACCTGAAAATGTATGGACATGATCTAGAAATGATTCAAAAGAGGAAAGTGAACATTTCTGGAAACTTGGAAATGTAAGAAAATATCAAGTTTACAGAGCAGAACGAAAATTTTTGGAAACTTAGAAATGATTTAGAAATGTCGAGTTTTAAGTTTTAAAATAGGAAATTAAGGTAAGGTGGCCTTAAAAGAAAAAGTTTGTGAAATTTGACACACAAACAGGCTTGGAAAGGTGGCCTGAAGATGCCACTTAGGGCCTCTGGAAATGGCGCCACATGCAAGGTGTTGGGCCTGAGTTCGAGTCACTAGGGAAACAAATAAAGAAAGTTTTATTTTTGCTTCCAGAAGCTCTGAGGTGGACGGCACAAGCCTTCTACAAAGGAGGCCGAATTTCTGAGTGCTCTCCTCTCTTCTCTTTTCTTTTTCTTTTGTCAAGCCGAATCTATAGTCCACCATTGCCAAAATTCTCAAGATATCTTTTCTTTATTTTCTTGGAAACCGAATACCCCAAGAGAACCCCTATTCGACTTCTCTATTAAATCTCAAAAGCCGAAACTTTATCATCTAGTCATCAAGGCCGATTCTTTAAGTAGCTTTTTAACAAAGGTGCTGCAGATTTCTTAAAAAAGGGTAAGATCCAAAGTCTGGTTTCAATTCTTTTATATTTTAAACCTATCTAAAATTTTAGGGACTAATCTCTATTATGGATTTTGGCCGAATTATGGAAGGGTGTTTCGGGATTTAAGAAATTGTCAACTACAAGAAGGTATCTTTCGGGACTTCTAAGATCTAAGATAAGTTATGAATACCATTCGGCCATAAGCTATATTGTTATGATTTAATGTTAGATTGGATCTAACATGGGTACATAGGGATTTCGACAGCATTAAAGAAGCAAGGATCTAATTCGGGATTTAATATTTGGAAGGTAAGAACAAAGGTAAATTCGGCCAAGGCCTATTTTAGTAGTAGATCTATTATTATGTATTTTAAGCCGAAAACTAACCGATTCAAGGGATTTAGTGACTAGCCGATTTCAAAGGGGAAGAATACAAGTATCCAGGATTTGATTAAATCATCAAATCGACACCAAGGTAAGCTTTAAGAATACAAATCCTACTAGGATTTGGTTTTATATCCAAATAGGCTTTGTCCTGAATAGTAAGTGATTAATCAATTGTAGGAACTTGAGATCTAAGGCAGTAGATCAGATTTTGGGATTTCAGTGAAGTGGTTAAGCAAATCAGGTGTGTACCCCACACTACTTCATAATACATTTTATGGCATGTTTAATTAAAATATGTGACATTAAGAATATGAAAGTGGCTAAGGTATCATGTTATGGTACTAAGTACTCAGGTACGTTTCCTACTCCTACTAGGATTATGAAATATGTTAGTTATAACATGAGAATAAGAATAAGAATGTGAAATCTGGCATATTTATGCATATTATTATTATATGGGGCATATGGGTTTTATTTTGAAATGGGAAGTGAATGTGGTGACCTAAGACCACGAACACGGTGACCTAAGACCGTGATATCTGAAAAGTGATGACCTAAGACCATAGTAATCTGAACGTGGTGACCTAAGACCACGAATGCAGTGACCTAAGACCGCAATTTGGTGTGTAGCGGAAGGAGGGTCGACTTAGTAGTCCCCACGGTGTGATTGGCAGGTACGGGGGTGTGTAGCGGATGGACAATTAGGTTTGGGTTTGGGAATGCATCATAACTTGTATTCTATGTTTTAAATGTGTAATTCTTGTATGCCTTATTCTATTATGATTAAGTGTCGTGTACACATTGAGTCTGTTTGACTCACCCCGTTGTGGGACTATTTTCAGGTGACGATCAGTAATGGACCGGGCTCGGCAGAAGCTTAGGGATGGCCATGCACAGCAACGAATTTAATTAATGTGGATTTTTATTTTTATCAAGTACTTAAACTTAAAGTTTGGGGAATTATTTGATGTAATAAGGCCATAAGGCCATAGTTCGTTTTCTTTAATTCTTTTACTCTTATTTATTATGTTTACAAATTATTATTTATGGATTCAAGTAAATTTATTTTGAGATAAACACTAAATGTTTATCACCTTAAATAAATGGATTTCAATGTAAGATAAATTGGTTTTCAATAAAAGCCCAACCCAAACAATATTTTTTTTAAAAATCGCACAAATTTTCTCTAAGTAACAAAAGAATTTGAAACCGGTTTACTTGAGGGACATACCAGATCCGGTCCAAGCTCGTGGGCTGGGTGTGGGGTGTTTCATGGCTTATTAGGTTTGGGCTTGGGAATGCATCATAATTTGTATGCTATGATATGAATGTGTAATATTTGTTATGCCTGATTCTATTATGATTTAGTGTTGTGTACACATTGAGTCTGTTGACTCACCCCGTTGAGGGACCATGTTTCAGGTGATGAACAGTAATGGACCGGGACGGCAAAACTTGTGGTGGCCATGCTCAACATGAAGTTTTTATTTTTATGGACTATTAATTTTGGCATCTGCGAATTATTTGGATTTACTTGATGTAATAAGGCCATAAGGCCATAGTGCACTATTTTATTTCTGTTTTTATTTATTATGTTACGAAATTTTTATTAAGTTAAAGATTAAGTAATTTACTTTAAATGTATTCTATATGTTTTATCACCTAAAAATTAAAAGGGTTTTCATTATAAAATGATTTTGTTTTCTACTCGAGCCCAACCCAATACAATATTACTTTCAAAACACACTATTTTCCCAAAGTAACAAAAGAACTTTGAACAGGTTTACTTGAGGAACATACAGATCCGGTCGTGCTCGTGGGCCGAGAGTATGGGTGTTTGATTTTGTATCGAGCCCATTTCAAACTCTCGACCTAGGGGTTTAAGGCCCAAAATGTTTTCAAAGCGAGCCCAAATGAGTTTTATGAAAATATTTTTGAAATAAAAGAGTGTTTCGGCATGGCACCCAAGTCTTCGACCATGATCCACTGTAAGTACTTCTATCCATTTGTGTGATTTATTGTATGATCCAGTAGAAGGGTAGGAATGGAACGTAGAAATAGTATGATAGGTACTTGAACCCTAGGATTAGTTACCCCAACATTTACATAAGACTTAAGTGCCTAATTGAACAAACCTATGGCTAAGTCGCCGATTTAGAGTGTGGCAACCCCTGTGCGCATGTTTAGGATTGGATCCGGAAGAGCCTAGTACTTAAGCAGTCCTAGTGACTCACCTCCTCTTCGCTGGAATCCTACCTGGTGCGTAGCTACGGTTCGCCCTAACCATGAGGACTTATTCATAGGCTAAACCCAATAACTAAAACCCGAAAGGGACTAGCCATGTTTTTTATGGAAACCCTAGTTTTAAAATCCCCAAATTTACCCTTTTGAATAGTAACAAAAACTTATTTTTAGAAAGTTTTCAAAATATTCCCAATTTACAAAATTACAAAAATGCCCCTGGTTGTAAAATTACTAAAATGCCCTTGGTTTCTAAAATTCCAATATTACCCTCAACTTTTAAAATATTCTTACTTTATAAAAATATCAGAAAATTCTATTTTTGCAAAATGTTAAGATACCCTGATTTGGAAAATTACGAAATTACCCCTAACTTCCAAAATTACCAAAATGACCCTAACTTCCAAAATTTTTGCAATATCACCAAAATAGAAAGAAAATTCACAAAAATAACCCTCAAAGTTTTGCAAATTTTGAAATACCCCTGAATTATTAAACTTTACAAATTTACTCTGGTTTGTGAAAAATTACCGAAATACCCCTAGAATTTCAAAATTTTTGAAAGGCCCCGGGATTTCAAAATTACCAAAATACCCTTATTGACAAAATCACCAAGGAACCTTATTTTGACAAATTACTAAAAAATACCCTATAGGACAAATTATGAAAATACCACAGGTAGTGGAAAAAACCAACAACAATGAAAACTACAACATTTCTCTGAATGAACGAAAGTTCATAATTGGTTGATGAATGTGAACGTGACTTTCTGAATAGTGACTTGAGCTGAGAACTTTGTTTGATCGAAAGAACCACTTTTAAACATCTCTTTTCATAAAAGCTGTCATGGTTAATCGGTGAAACAAAAGTACTAATGTATAAAACTCTTAAATTAGATTAAATCGCTGACGTTAGAAAATGAGTTCTAGGGGACGTGGCCGTCGTGGACGGGATAAGAGGAGTCTTGGACCGTCAGAATCGTCTAAGAGTCTTCAGAAAAGACCGAAGGTTAAGAATTCTGCTCGTGTTTTTCAGCCAACTACTAAAAATCCGGACCATCCGTGTGCTCAGTGTGGAAGGTATCATGTTGGCGAGTGTTGGAACCGAGATCGGGAATGTTTTAGATTTAAGTCTAAGGCTCATTTGGTTAAGAATTGCCCTCAGGCAACGAAGGTTTGTGGTTTAAACCATGGAGGAAATGGTCATGGAACACCCGGTAGAGGTGCTGAAGGTTCAGATGTGAGACAACCAAGGATATGATAGCGGTTAAGTTCCTTGTTTTTGGAGTACTATTTATTGTTTTAGAGAGAGTTCATTCTTGTGTTTCAAGTGAACTATTTGAAACTTTGGATGTGAACTTAGAGATTGTGCCTAGGAAGTATGATTGTTCTATTAAGATCAGAGTGCGCAGCATAAGCGTAGTGCGGTAAGTTAAGATGTACAATTATTCGTTAGTAAGTAATTTCGAGGACGAAATTATTTTTAAGGGGGTAGAACTGTAACATCCTGAAAAGGGCCTATGCATTTTCGGTTTAATTGTACGAAATGACATGTCTTATGTGTTATGAATGTATTTTGAACATTTCTGGAAACTTGGAAATGGAAGGAAATGTCTTGTCTTGGAAATGTAAGGAAATGACTTGGAAATGGAAGGAAATGTCTTGTCTTGGAAATGTATGGAAATGTTAGGTTTAAAAGAGGAAAGTGAACATTTTTGGAAACCTGGAAATGTATGGAAATGTTAGGTTTAAAAGAGGAAAGTGAACATGTTTGGAAACTTGGAAATGTAAGGAAGTGATTTAGAAATGATTCAAAAGAGGAAAGTGAACATTTCTGGAAACTTGGAAATGTAAGGAAATGGCAAGATTAAAGAGGGAAACGAAAATTTTTGGAAATTTAGAAATGACTTAAAAATGTCGAGTTTTAAAGTTTAAAAGAGGAAATTAAGGCAAGGTGGCCTTAAGAGAAAAAGTATGTGAAATTTGACACGCAAAACAGTTTGGAAAAGTGGCTGGAGATGCCACTTAGGGCCTCTGGAAATGGCGCCACATGCAAGGGATTGGGCCTGAGTTCGGAGTCACAGGAAAGCAAATAAAAGAAATTTTATTTTGCTTCCAGAAGAAGTGAGGTGGACGGCACAAGGCTATAATTTAGGAGCTTTTATTCTTTTATTTTTAAGAGATAAATAGTGGATAAATAAGGGATAACTAATGGATTTATTTTAGATTATTTTCAAGAGATAAATGAGGAATTATTCTTTAATTAGGAAAATAAGGGAGAAGTGATGGCCAAGTAAGGGACTTTGAGTTTAATAATTTCGGCTAAGTAAGGATAGTTGCTGAATTATCTTTTATTTCAGGAGATAATTAAAGAGAAAAAGCTATCAAAATAGAAGAGTGATGGCCATGTAAGGGATTCTAAGTTAGTAAATTCGACTATATAAGGAAAAGAGGGCCATTCATCATTCTTTCTCTCACCCCTCTCTCTGCCGAATCTCCTAGAGCATTTGTTCTTCTTCTTTTTGTTAGCCAAAGCCAAAAATTCAAGATATCACCATTAGCCAATTTCTTTTCTTTCCAATCCATCAAAAGTCGAATCTTTGAAGGGCTTCAAGCATAGGTGCTGTCGATTTCTTTAAGAAAGGGTAAGAACAAGTTTTGATTTCTATTCTTTTCTTTTAGATTTGTCGAAATCTAGGACTAATCCCATCAATATTCTTATTTGCCGAAATTTAGAAGGATTCTTTTGGGATTTTTGCCATAGTCGACTATAAAGGAAAAGATCTTCGGGATTTGACCATCAAGGTAAGTCATATCTGACATTCGACTAAGGGCCATTGATTGTGATTAAAGGTTAGAAGTTGATCTAACATGTGGTTTTAGGGATTTCGACAGAAGCTATAACCAAGGGATAATTTCGGGATTTAAAATCCTTAAGGTAAGTGACTATGAATATTCGGCCAAGGCCTATTTTAGTAGTTAGATCTATTTTTATGTGTTTTAAGCCGAAAACTAACCGATTCAAGGGATCTAGTGATTAGCCGATTTCAAAGGGGAAGAATACAAGTTTCCGGGATTTGATTAATTATCAAATTAGCAACAAGGTAATTTTTAGTATACTAATCCTACTAGGATTTGGATTTATGGCCGAATGGCTTTTTATTAAATTAGTAAGTGATTAATCAAATGTAGGGATTAAGGATCTAAGCGATAGATCAGATTTTAAGATCTCAAGGAATTTGCTAAGCGAATCAGGTGTGTACCCCACACTAATTCTTAATAAGTTTTATGGCTATGTCTAATTAAAATATGTGATATTAAGAATAAGAAAGTGGCTAAGGTATCATATTATGGTACTAAGTACTCAGGTACGTTTCCTACTCCTACTAGGAATATGAAATATGTTATTTGTAACATGAGAATAAGAATGTGAACTTTGGCATATTAATGCATATTACAAAATGGGGCATATGGGTTATTGAAAGGGGAAATGAATGTGGTGACCTAAGACCACGAACACGGTGACTTAAGACCGTGGTATCTGAATGTGGTGACCTAAGACCACAGTAATCTGAATGCGGTGACCTAAGACCGCGATATCTGAATGGGGTGACCTAAGACCACAAATGCGGTGACCTAAGACCGCGATATGGAGTGTAGCGGAAGGAGGGTCGACTTAGTAGTCCCCACGGTGTACAGGTTGGTACGGGGGAGTGTAGCGGATGGCTTATTAGGTTTGGGTTTAGGAATGCATCATAATTTGTATGCTATGATATGAATGTGTAATATTTGTTATGCCTGATTCTATTATGATTTAGTGTTGTGTACACATTGAGTCTGTTGACTCACCCCGTTGAGGACCATGTTTGAGAGATGAGCATGTAATGGAATGGACCTGGCGAGAACTTGTGGTGGCCATGCTCAACATGAAGTTTTTATTTTTATGGACTATTAATTTTTAAGTACTGCGAATTATTTGGATTTACTTGATGTAATAAGGCCATAAGGCCATAGTGCACTATTTTATTTCTGTTTTTATTTATTATGTTACAAAATTTTTATTAAGTTAAAGATTAAGTAATTTACTTTAAATGTATTCTATATGTTTTATCACCTAAAATTTAAAAGGGTTTTCATTGTAAAACGATTTTGTTTTCTACTCGAGCCTAACCTAAAACAATATTTCTTTCAAAACACACTATTTTCCCAAAGTAACAAAAGAACTTTGAACCGGTTTACTTGAGGAACATACCAGATCTGGTCCAGGCTCGTGGGGCGGGTATGGGGTGTTTCAAAGGGGGTGAGCTTAAAAAGAACTCAGTGTAAGTCTTAAATAAAAATTATTTCACAAAATAATTCATGACAACATCATATTAATCAGTCCATAACATATATAAATTACTCAATTATAAATCAAATATGGCAAATTGTGTAATGACATAATCAATGCAACATTTTCATAATACAATACATATATTAGAACTTAAATCCTACCCAACTCCGCTACACACCATACAGAGTTCCCCAGAACTCATCCAACCAATAAAACACCAAAATATGGTCAAACCACCAGAAATTGCAGCTTTACTGCCAAATACAAAATATTGTGGACAAGCCACCAGAAATTCATATCTACTGCCAGATACTTCCTTCGTACGTTTTTCCCACCCCATGCATGTTTTATGGCAACAGAGCAGATTTTTCAGTAGCATGCTTTACATGCGAATCGTATTATCAGAGTATGGCATGCTTAACATGCAAGTTAGATCATATTTTTACACATAATTTCACAATAGCATGATTTATCAAGCAAATCAGAGCATCGTAGTAGGGCATAATTAACATACAAATCCTTAGATTAAAATTTAATAACATATATTATTTCCATATAAATAAGTATACCATATTTTTATAAGCCATAAATCACATGACATGAATGATGGAAATCATATATTATCATGCATCTTAGAATCATCCAATAAACCAATCACACCACAAAATCACAGAATTTTGGGATTTACTTACTTGTTATCCTCGCTTATCGATTTTACTGATTTCTATGAATATACTTGTATTCACATAATCACAAAATTAAATATCAATATTTCCATAAGAAATACACTTGCTATATATATAAATATTATTCATCATTAATTATTTAATCGTAATATTGAATAATATCACATAAATCCGCACACCTTAGATTAGATGGATTAGATCACGATTCCACTTTGAAAAAGATGAATCTAATTTTCCTTGAGTCACTATGATAAATCAAAATACGTGTCAGTATCAATCTAAAGAAATAATAATATTCCCCTAAATAAATAACAATGATTCGGCACTACTTACGCAAAACGATTGTCAACTATCACCCCTTTCTATAGTTGATGCGCATATTCCTGGATTAACGAGTATTCTTCAATGATGTACGAAATCGAATAGTTATATCCTTGTTAAATAAAAAAATAATACTTCGAAAATGTAATGCTTATGATAATTCTTCATACTTACAATTAAACAGAGAGAAAAGGGCTTGGCAACAAAATCCCAAAAAACCGATCAATGAAGGGGATTAGGCTCTATAATTGGAAAATAAAATAGTTTAAATAAAATAATAATTTGGAAGATGATTTTTAATAATGAAAAATAAGATTTAGGAGTTTACAAGAGGATTTTTGGAAAGAGAAGAAAAATGGAAAAAAAATTAGTGGTGGTCGACGTCGACGGCAATGGCGTAGTGGTGATGGTGCGACGATGACAGCGGTGGGGAAAGAAAGTGGTGTGAAAGCCAAGTATGGTGGAGGAGGGGAAGAGATTTGAATAAAAATGGCTTCAAAGTGTTGAAAAATAATCAAAAAAGCCAAAAACGGTGGAGGAGAAGGTGGTGGACGGCAAAGGAGGAGAGGAGAGAAAAAAAGAGTAACAAAATGAAAAATGAGGTTTTGAGAGAGCTAGGGCCGGCCAAGGGTAGTCAACAATTCATTTTGGGTAAATTTGGGGACAAAGGGAGTGAAAAGGGGGGATATTGTACAAAAAGAAAAGTAGAAAAGGGCCGTGGAAGGAAAGTTTGACTCAATAAAAGGAAGGAGAATCTCCCCATTTTATGGAAAGACTTGGACGGCAAGGGGGAGTGTTAACCTTCTAGAATGGTTAACAATTGCGGCTGGGATGAGAAAATAAATAAAATTAGTGTAAAGGAATTCAAATATGGGAACTTTAATAATTAATTAACACACTAAACCACTAGGCCTTTTTCTTCCTTATGATACAAATTTGCACAATTTAATAAATAAATTATAGGGCGTGACAACCTACTTCATCATTGGATTAAGATGACCACTACCATCTTTCCTTCATCCAATCTTATTTTATGCTGACGTAAAATTGGATTGATTCCCTTAATGTCGTCAATGGTCTACCCAATAGATTTTTTAAGAGCTTTGAGTACATCCAAGAGTGTTTCCTCCTACTCCACCAATAAGCCTGCAGCAATGATTATTGGGAAAGTGTTATTATCACCCAAATATCTGTATTTCAAGTGTGCTGGAAGGGGTTTTAATTTCAACACCAATGGTTTGACAATTGACAGAGTCATCTTGGCTGGAAGATTCTCTAATTGACGCAGAGGTTCTTTATATTGTCTTTTCCAGTCCAGTTGATTGATGTTGTAACAGCCTATTTTTGGTCAAATCAGAACAGTAGTTTCGGGATCACAAATACGAAGTCAAAATAATTATTTTATTATTATTTTAATTTCTAAGCATGATAGTATGTTTGTGTGAAATTTTCGTTAAGAAATTTTATCGTTTGAATGCTTAATTCGATAAAAAGGACTAAATCACGTAAAGTGTAAAACTTATGTTCTATTAGTTAAAAGTATCTAATAGTTATGGAATATTAAATTGGAGGTCCTTAAGTGGGAATTAGACCATTGGTTGCTTAAGTGGACAATTATGGACATCTTTTAAGTGTTTTTAATAGTTTATAATTAAAGTTAATTTAGTAATTATATAATTAAATGGTGAATGAATAAAACAAACAGGACATTTATTTTCATTCTCATCTTCTTACCCGAATTTAGGGTTGGAGAAAGCCATTAAAATATCTTAAAGCATTCGGTCACTGGCTAGCTTAATTGTAAGTTCGTTTTTGTCCCATTTTTAATGATTTCTATGTTTTTGAGATCGTAGAAGCTTAATCTAGCTAGCCCAAGGACTAACTTCCAAATCTGTTAAAGGTTTAGGGTTTCTCCATTGATGAATGTTGATGTATTTTGATGTTTAATGGAAGAAAATGCATGCTTGCTGTTAGAAAAACAACATTTGTTAAGTGATTTTTTTAGTAAAATGTCTAATTAAGGATTAAATTGTGAAATGTGAAAATTGTGTAGTTAAATTGTGAAATAAATGAAAATTATGGACTGCTAGGGACCTAATTGAAATTCAGCTAGCATGGGTTTTGGTTGAATGGCATGAATTTGTGATTTTATGAAATAAGGACAAAATTGTAAAAATGTGAAATATTAGGGGCAAATGTGTAAAATTACCTTAATGTATAATTTAGACTAAATTGAATAGAGAAATTATTAAATAATTTAATTTTGATTATATTTAGATCAAGAAAGACGAAATATGGATGTAGATCAGGAAAAGAACAAAGTTTCGGATTAATCGACTTAATTCACCGTTTTTGCATTCGAGGTAAGTTCGTATGTAATAAGCTTTGTTATAAACTGTGAATACAACTCTACGGACATGAACGACGATAAGTCGACAAGTGTGAAATCCCGGTTAAACCTTAGGAATAGATTAGGATACGAATGACATGTCATTAGGGGTTATTATTATTGTTATGGGTGTTGGTCCGTACATCCTACCGGTGGCTGAGTTACCCAGCATGTGCTGCAGATTCTCTTTAGCTTGTGTGAACAGCACCGAGTAGCTATATCATGATCGTCAGCTTGTGGGAGTAGACCCATTGATAGCTCGAAAGTGAGCATTATTGAGATATGATATTGAGATAGCTTCGGCTATGTATTGGCACTTCAGTGCAAGAGTTTATTGAGATAGCTTCGGCTATATATATTGGCACTTAGGGTGTGAGATTCCCGAGTATCCTGTAATATTCCAATTTGTTCAATGGGTATATCGAAGATATGAAATGGTGAGAAACAGATACGTTTCAATACATGTATGTACGGAAACTATATATGCATTGAACACATGGAAGAAAAGAGTTCATAGTTAAATAGGCGATTTGAATACATGTTAATATTGTGATTAAATATTTTATAGTATGTTATATGCATATTTTGAATGATAATTAAATGGTGAGTTTTGCTTATTATTTTCATACGACCTTACTAAGCTTTTAGCTTACTTCATTTATTTTTTTGTGTTTTATAGTGATTTCTAAGCTAGCTCAGATTCGGGATTGTTGGAGACTTCATCACACTATCCAACTATTACTGGTACTTTTGAATTTAAGTATTTTTATATATATGGCATGCATAGGGATTTTGGGTCATTTTTGTGTATGTGTTGTTAATGAATTTAGTCATTTGAAATGGCTTGTAAATATGAAGAGTTTGGTTTTGTATATAGCCATGTGAGTTGGCGTAATTTATTGTTTTGGTTGTGTATATATATATGTGTGTATGACTTATGTTGTGAGTTTCTATTGATAGATATATGATGATTGTGGATTATAGATATGGTGGATGTCAAATGGTTGATATTGGAGAAGTTATATGCCTATGAGTTTGAGTATAATGATGCATGTTTGAAAGTGTTTAATTAGTTGAATTGTATATGTGAAATTGGTATAAAGGGAATGGCCTATTTTGTGACTTGTGTGTATTGCGTAAACTAGTATTAAGTTAGCAAGAGTTATGCTTGATTATGTTTGGTTAAGGCTATTAGAATGCCTATTTTTATGCCATGAATTGTGCCATTTGAGTTTGGTGTAAGTACTTACAAATTGGGTGGAAAATTGGCTTGGTAAATAGCCTAATTTTGTCCACACGGGCGGAGACACGGGCGCATGTCTCAGCCGTGTGTGACACACGATCAGGATGTACAACCGTGTGTCCCCTGGTGTTGAATTAAAAATCAAGTCAGTATGCTCCACACAGCCCAGCACACGTGTAACACCCCAAACCCGGCCTAGACGTTATGACCGGATCTAGCATGTTACATGGATAAGTTGTTTAAAACCGCATTCTCGTTGAAAACTCCGTATTCTTTCCTGGAAAACTTCGAGCTTTGTTGTTGTTGTGATTCATACTTGCTTACAATGGGATTCGAACTCAGGCTCCCTTGTAACTTAATCCATGCCGCTAGACACTAGGCCACAAGCTCTTCTTGTGTAACACCCCAAACCCGGTCAATACGCCATGACCGAATCTGGCATGCCACAGAGGAAAACATTTTGAAAAGAATCGAATTAAACAGATAAATTTTTAATGAGAAACTCTTTGTAATTCTATATTTGTAGAAATCAGGTGTAAAATAAATTAACACCGAAAATTTACTTGAAATTTCATAAATAAAAACTTTAAAACTTAGTCGATAAATCATAGGATAGAAAACATTTATATCTTTTAAGAAAAATCCGAATTATTACTTTGGAAACCGATTGCATTTGAGTATAGAAACTTGAATTTTGGAAATCACTTAAATTGTTGAAAACACTTAATTTATAATTTTGCCAACAAACAATTTGTATTACCCGATGGTAAGATTTTAAAACCATTGCGATTTTATAGTTTAGAAAACTTTGGGTTCAATTATTAAATTAACCAAGTAATTTATAAATCACATTTTATAAACATGTCCAAAGCATATAAATAATCCAAAAACATAATTTAAAGAGGCCTTATTACAAATCCATAAAATATGAAAACCAAATAAAATAAGTACCCAAATGGAAGTTCATATAAAACCAACTTTTATTGCATGGCCTCCTCGAGTTCATCCGGCTCCTCGTCCGCAATCTCACGAATCACCTGAAATGATAAGGGAGAAGGTGAGTCACCAAGACTCAGTGCATAATCCCTCTCTCGGGTAAATGCCACATACTTACACAAATTATAACGAAGCCACATATATGTATAATGTACCCAATTTAGCCATCCATAACTCCTTTTCTACCCCGTGTGGTACCAAACCACTGGTGGTGCCAAACCACTGGTGTCTCAAAGACACAAATGTGATACCAAATCACTGGTGACCGTAGTCACAAATAATCCATCTGTGGGGCCAACCCACGTGTGATACCAAATCACTGGCGACGATCCCATATCTCAAAAGTGGGGCCAACCCAAGTTGGTGTTAACCACAGGGACGAGTCGCTATGAGGTCCCAAACCACTGGTGTCCCAAAGACACAAGTGTGATACCAAATCACTGGTGGTGCCAAACCACTAGTGTCCGAAGACACGATATCAATCTTCCCCCTCCTCTCATATTGCCCATACCAATGCAATAGATAGACAAATCATGTCAATATACTTTTGATATAAATCACTTAACAAAAATATCATAAATCGTAGATTATGATTTCAATCCACATGTATTAACAACATATAGAAACGGACTTACCCGAATCCTCATTTATACCATCATGGTATCATATCAAGTTCTCATCGTTTACCACTTTAGCAACATGAATCGTTATTTAACACACAAATATATATATATATATATATATATATATATATATATATATATATAAACCACGTTATAAAGTGTGTAAGATACATATCTTTCACCAAAGCAAAACTAACTTCCGGAGATCCGATCTATCGCACTAGATCACCATGTCCTACAATCGGCCAACACTTAAATTATAAACAAAGGCCATTCGGCCATATCACTACATCCAATGAGTTATCGCTTCGAAATACCAAACTTACCTAAAAGCTTACCCAAATCAAAGAAACGAGGCTTAGATTGATTGCTTCCAACGTCCCGAAAAGCCTAAAAGAATAATCGGTTCCTAAAATGGTTAGAACCTTGCAACCCAATGCCCAAAGATTCGGCCTTTGACCACAAGAAAGTGATATAAAAAAGAGAAAGAATAATAGGAAAATCGACAAATAATACTTACTTATAACCAAAACCGATTGAAGAAATCAAATGAAGTCCTACCCTTGAATATTCGGCCAAAAATAAATCAAAAGAATATGAGAGTTTCGGCTATATGGTGAAATAAAAAGAGAAGAAGAAATAGAATGTAAATGGGTGTTTTAATTTTGAGTAAATGAAAAAGAAATGGGATTTGAGATGAAGAATGATTCGGCCAAGAGAGTGTAAAGGAAAATGTGATTTGAATAATATTGAAAGAAAGAAAAAAAAAAAAAAGAGAGAGAGATGTGGGAGAGATTTGGCCAAACACTTCTTTGCCAAAAAGAAAGTGCACAAAAATGCACAAAGATAGATTGTAGTTTCGGTTTCAAAAGAGCAAATGAAAGAAAGGAAAATGGTATGATTTGATTCAACAAAATGAGGCTAAAATCAAAAGCAAAATGCACCAAAATGCACAAGACACATTCGGCCAAGGAGGGATTTGTTTGGAGAGGAACAGAAAATATGCCAAAAGGTGCACAAAATGCAAAAGTTGGCCAACTATTCCCCCCCCAAACCACCTAACAACATTCGGCCACCCCCTAGACACCCATACCGTCCACATACATGCACTAAAGACCATAAAAGAGTTTCCAAAATATTCTCCATATTCCATGCCTTTTGTCCCCTCATCATACCATAACCTTAAGATTCTTATCCCCAATTTCAAGCTTTCCTTAAACCAATATTCAACTTACCAAAAGTTGAAAGTCTAACCTATCATAAATAAGGTTTGACCATCCATCAATACTAGGATAAAAATAATGTCTCCAAAATGTTAATCATGCTACTCGAACCTCTATCCTCAAACTACCCTTCAAGCTCCTTATCCACTATGCCACTAACTCCTCATGTGCTTGAAACTACACTTAAATTAACTTAAGTGTCAAGCTCACTTAATCCACTTCATTAAATAAACTAAAATAAAAATTATTCTATCTTCCTAAATAAAATCAAGCCTTCACAAGACTATGCTAACATACAAAATTCATACCCAAGCCAACACAAATATTACTCAAATTTTAGGATGTTACATCTTGTGTCATTTTTCTCCATATTTTATTCTTAAAGCCTACTTACTACCTCCTAGGGTTTTATTCACCTAAAACCAAAATTTTTCTAAAGCCCAACTTTGATCCCGAGACTTCATAGAAGCCTCCTAACCTTCCAAAATCACTTACCCAATAGATCCAACATGCATTAGTTCCGTTCTCTTGTTCTCAAAAATTTTAAACGCTCCCTCGACCAAGGCCCAATGGGCCCAATCCTAGTAGGCCCAAATTCGGGGCGTTACAAATCTACCCTCCTTAAAGAAATTTTGTCCTCGAAATTTCCAACTATCTAACAGTCGTTTAACACAGACTACTCTACCACATTGCCGCTGCGCACTCTGATTCCAATAACACTAATACACTTCTAACCTAATCTAGAAACCTTTTCACCCAACCAAATGTATAACCACAGAAGCTAACAGATACTTATCACACATACATACAATTTCTATATTCAAACATCACATCCAACAAAACACACACAGAACAAATACCAAAAATAAAGTCATTAGAGCATAAAACAGAGCATAAGGTTAAGAAACTTACGGATTTGGTGCCGGAGACTCTGTGTGCCATACTTGCAGTAACACTATCACTTTTTCTAAACCAAGGTTTAAGCAGATTTGGAAAAAAATTTCAGACCCATTCCATAGCCGAGTTTTGTAACCTGACTCTGATACCATAAAATGTAACACCCCAAACCCGACCTAGACGTTATGACCGGATCTAGCATGTTACATGGATAAGTTGTTTAAAACCGCGTTCTCATTGAAAACTCCGTATTCTTTCCTAGAAAACTTTGAGCTTTATTGTTGTTGTGATTCATATTTGCTTGCGATGGGATTTGAACTCAGGCTTCCTTGTAACTTAATCCATGCCGCTAACCACTAGGCCACGAGCTATTCTTGTGTCATTTTTCTCCACATTTTATTCTTAAAGCCTACTTACTACCTCCCAGGGTTTTATTCACCTAAAACCAAAATTTTCCTAAAGCCCAAGTTTGATCTCGGGACTTCATAGAAGCCCTCTAACCTTCCAAAATCACTCACCTAATAGATCCAACATGTATTAGTGCCGTTCTCTTATTCTCAAAAATTTTAAACGCTCCCTCGCCCAAGGCGCAATGGGCCCAATCCTACAAGGGCCAAATTCAGGGCATTACAACACGGGCATGTGACTTGGCCGTGTGGCATAAGTCAGTATATCCTACAAGTTTGGCACGGCCTAGCATATGGCCTGGTACAGGGGCGTGTGTGGCCATTTTTAGGGCACACGGGTGTGTGTGTTGATCGTGTGGCCCAAGTTAGAGAGTTACACGAGGTCAGACACGGCCTTGTGATCCTATTTCGAATGTCCCCACGGCCTTTGACACGGACGTATCTTTGGTCGTGTGTCTCACACGGCCAGGCCACACGGGCGTGTGTCCCCTGTATATTGAAAAATTTTCTAAGTTCTCTAAAAATTTCTTGAGCTATCAGTTTAGCCCCAAACTACTTTTATAGCATGTTTAGGGCCTCTAGGCTCGTATTAGGGAAAATATGATTGAGTTTGAATAATGATTGTATGAAATTTTAAAATGTATGTGAAATGAATGTTTAATTACTTTATAAGTCTGTTAATGCTCTGTAACCCTATTCTGGCACCGAATATGGGTGAAGGGTGTTACATTTATTGGTATCAGAGCTACAGTTTAGTCAATTCTCGATCTAACATAGCGTATTTGAGAGTCTAGCTCTACATTCCATATATATAACCTGCCATAGTGTGATATCTCCTGACAGTTTAAATTGTGTTTTCATATAGTAAATGGATCCCAATCGAGCTGTTGCTGATGATGTTGAAAGTAATGCGCATGCCTTTGTTCATGGAGTAGCGCAATTGGAGTCTAGACCCGAATCGGCTAGCCAGGGAGGAAAAGATAACGAAGCCTTCTTCCAAATGACAAATGAGTGGTTCACGGAGTTTGTTCGAACAAATTCGGCTTCTCAACAACCGCCACCCCCACCTAACCCCCAACTGGTCCCCGTAGCTCCTCAAGGTGTGGAACTTCTACGACTGAATAAGCCGCCAGTTGATAAGATTCGAAAATATGGGGTCAAAGAGCTCAGAGCTACTGTTGATGATGATCCCGAGAGAGCTGAGTTTTGGCTTGAAAACACGATTAGAGTATTTGATGAGCTTTCTTGCACACCGGCTAAGTGTTTAGAATATGCCGCATCACTACTGATGGACATACCGTATCAGTGGTGGAATACTCTAGTATCAGTAGTGCCGATCGAAAGGATCACCTGAGAATTCTTTCAAGTCGAGTTCAAAAAGAAATACATCAGTCAACAATTCATTGATCAAAAGCGAAAAGAGTTTCTGGAGTTGAAACAGGGCCGTATGTCTGTGACTGAATATGAGCAAGAATTTGTGAGACTCAATAAGTATGCTCGGAAATGTGTTTCAACTGAAGCAATTATGTGTAAAAGGTTCAAAAATTGATCGAACGAAGACATCAAACTGTTGGTCAGGATTCTAGAATCGAAAGAATTTGTTGTTTTAGTTGACCGAACTTGCAAAGCCGAAGAATTGGGCAAAGAAAAGAGAAAAGCTGATTTCGAGGCTAGAGATTCGAGGAAGAGATTGATGAGCAAACAATATCAGTCTTCGTCAAGGAAATCATGGGACTCGTACACTCGTTCAAATGTTTCAATCAGGTATCCTAACAGAGATCGTGGAAAGCAATACTCAAGTTCTAAAGCTCAAGCTACATCAGTATCGAGTGTTGGCAGCATGAGAAACAACAAACCCGAGTGTCAATAGTGTGCCCAGTGACATTTTAGAGATTTTTGGATGAATGATAACAATAAATCTTGTTTCAGATATGGTTCGTAAGAACACTTTATTCGTGATTGTCCTCAGTTATTCGGGAAAGATAATCTTCAGACTTTAAGGCCGAGTAATATAGTTTCCAGGGTTAAACCACCTCGAAGTGCCAGAATTATGATTAGTAGTAGAGGAACAATAAAGGACTCTGCTGTGACATCCGAGGCTAGAGCACCTGCTAGAGCTTATGCTGTTCGTGCTCACGAAGATGCGTCATCACCTGATGTTATGATCGGTACATGTTCTCTCTATGACACTAATGTAATTGCATTGATTGATCCTGGATCAACTCATTCATATATTTCTATGAATTTGGTGTCTAGTAAGAGTTTTCTTGTTGAGTCTACTGAGTTTGTGATTCAAGTATCGAACCTCTTAGGCAAACATGTTCTAGTTGATAAAGTCTGCAAGAACTGTCCTTTAATGACTCGAGGTTACTGTTTTCTGGAAAATTTGATGCTTTTATCATTTGATGAGTTCAATGTAATTCTGGTTATGGATTGGTTGACATTGCATGATGTTGTTGTGAATTGTAGAAAGACTATTGAATTGAAATGCCAGAATAGTGAAATCATTCAAATTGAATTAGATGAGTCGAGTAAATTGCCTGTTGTGATTTCGTCTATGTCAGCTCAGAGATATGTGAGAAAAGGTTGTTAAGCTTATCTTACTTATGTTTTTGATACAAAAGTGTTTGAATCAAAAACTGGATCAGTGCCAGTTGTCTATGTGTATCCGAATGTGTTTCCAAAAGAGTTACCAGGGTTACCACCGATCAAAGAGGTCAAGTTTGCCATTGAATTTGTACTAGGAACAGTACCAATATTTATAGCTCCGTACAAAATGGCTCAAAACTAAATTGAAAGAGTTGAAAGCTTAGTTGCAAGAGTTAACAAATAGAGGTTTTACATGACCTAGTTTTTCGCTCTGGGGTGCACTAGTGTTGTTCGTAAAGAAAAAAGATGGATCAATGAGACTATGTATTGTTTATCGTCAGCTCAACAAGGTTACGATAAAGAACAAGTATCATTTGCCAAGAATCAATGATTTGTTCGATCAATGAAAGGGGCAACAGTGTTCTCGAAGATTGATTTGCGGTCTGGTTGTTATCAGTTGAGAGTAAAAGATTCGGATGTGCCAAAAACTGCATTTAGAACGAGGTACAGTCCTTTACAAATTTCTTGTTATGCCTTTCGGATTAACTAATGCTCCTGCAGTATTTATGGATTTGATGAATAGAATTTTTAGACCATATTTAGACAGATTTTTTTGTTATATTCATTGACAACATTTTGATCTATTCACAATATGAGTCTGAGCATGTCAAACATTTGAGGATTATGCTACAAACATTGAGAGATAAGCAATTGTTCGCTAAATTTAGCAAATGTGAGTTTTGGCTCTAAAAAGTTGGATTTTTGGGACATACTGTTTCAGCTAAAGGCATACGAGTTGATCTGAGCAAGATTTCTGCAGTTGTTGATTGGAAACCACCGAGAAATGTATCCAAAGTTAGAAGCTTTGTGGGACTAGTTGGTTATTATCGATGTTTTGTTAAAGGATTCTTGATGATTGCTACACCAATGACAAGATTTCTATAGAAAGATGTGAAATTTGAGTGGTCTGAGAAATGTCAACAGAGTTTTGATCAGTTGAAAACATTGTTAACTGAGACATCAGTTTTGGTTTAACCTAAATCGAGTAAGGAATTTGTAATTTTAGGCGACGCGTCATTGAACAGTTTGGGTTGTGTTTTGATGCAAGAGGGTAAAGTGATAGCTTATGCCTCTAGACAGTTGAAGTCGCATGAAAAGAATTATCCGACGCATGATTTAGAGTTGGCTGTTATTGTATTTGCATTGAAAATTTGGTGACATCATTTATACGGTGAAAAATGCCATATATTTACTAAACATAAGAGCTTAAAGTACATAATGACTCAGCAAAATTTGAATTTGCAACAACGAATATGGCTCAAGTTTCTAAAAGACTATGAGTTAGTGATTGATTACCATTAGGGGAAAGCGAATGCAGGCGCAGATGCTTTGAGTAGAAAATCTTTATTTACTTTACGAGCGATGAATACACAGTTATCTTTGTCTGATGATGGTCTAATTTAGTTGAATTAAAAGCTAAATCGGTATTTCTTCAACAAATTTGTGAAGCTTAGAAATGTGACAACGAGTTACAAGCTAAAAGAGTGCAATGCAAGTTGACTAGTGATTCAGACTATCAAATCGGATCCAATAACTGTTTAATGTTTCGAGATAGAATTTGTGTACCAAATAATTCTGAGCTCATTCAAAAAATTTTACACGAAGCACATAGTGGTTGTTTATCCCTACATTCGGGAAGTAAAAAATGTATAATGATATGAAACAGTTGTATTAGTGGCCGGGTATAAAAAGAGATGTAACAGTCCAGTTTAGACCCTAGTTGGAATAGTGGTTTTGAGAACAAATCTGAGGTTAAAAAGATATTTTAATATTATTTTCTGTGTTTACAGTATGTGATTGAGTACGTGTGAAAATTCTGTGTAAAAATTTTATCGTTTGTATGCCTAATTGCGAAAAAAGACTTAATTGCATAAAATGCAAAAGCTGTGTGCTGATTGTTAAAGTGCTTATTTGGCATGGTTTATTAAATGAGGAGTCCTTATGTTGTTATTAAGCCATCAATAGATTGGATGGACATAAATAGGCATAAAATTGTTGATTAAATGGTTTAATAACCAAGGGTAAAATGGTAAACTATGTATTAAGTTAATATTAAATAAAAAAGCATAAAAATTAGTGGCATTTCATGTTCTTCTTACCGAAATTGTTAAGGAAAAAGAAAGAAAAAGAGTTTAAGGGTTTCGGCACTTGCATAGCTTAATCAAGGTATGTTTTTGACTCGGTTTTTGATAATTTCTATGTTTTTGTGATCGTTGCTTTGTGTTTTATCAAGCCCATGCATTAATTTTAGAATTTGATGCTGATTTTGAGATATGCCATTGATGAATGCTTGAGCTATGTGATATTTGATAATGAAATATGAAAGATATGTGAAAGATTAACATATGTTGTCATTGAATTTTTGGTAAAATTGAGTAATTTGGGCTAAATTGTAAAAATAAGAAATTGGAGGACTAAAATGTGAAATAAATGAAATGTGTGGGCTTGTATGGACATAAGGAGAATTCGGCTAGGCATGGGTGAAATGAAATTATGTGTATTTGACGATTTTATGAAATAGGAACTAAAGTGTCGAAATGTGAAAACGAGAGGGCTATTTTGTTAAATGCCTAAATATGTATGTTTGGACTAAATTGAATGAATTGGTAATTGAATAAGTTAAATTTGAATATGTATAGACCATGAAAGGAGAGATTCGAATCGAGATCGGGGCAAAGACAAAGTGCTCGATTAATAGACTGTTTTGTTATTTCGACATCCGAGGTAAGTTCAGATATAATACGTGTTCTTAAATTATGTTTAAATGCTATGAAATGAATAGTTATGTGATTATTGGATTAGTAATGCTATGTGTGGAAACGAGTTAGGTGGAACTAAGTGTGTGTATTTGGAAATGAGACCGAGATGATTAACACTGTGATAAACCATAAAAGTAACATATTTTAAGCCCACATTTAGCATGCTTTTGGATGATTTAAGCCCTGAATTGTGTAATTTGGTGCTCTTAATCCTTTGTTTTCATATTTTATACCCAGGAGAGCACCGGAGGACGAAAAGAATAGAAAACGGGCCCAAAACAGAGTAAATGGGCCATATCATGAAATCCACACGGCCTGGGCCCAAGACTACACGGTCGTGCCTCATTCAACAGACTCGAACACGGCCTGGCCATGACTTACACGGGCGTGTGCCATGGGCGTGTCCCTGTCGCAGGAAAGAAGAGTTTCACTCAGATTTGGATACTTAAGGGCAAAGAAACATATTCAAAAGCATATATAAACACCCTAAGTATGACCAAAAAGGGGGAACCCAAGGCTTTAGTCAAGGGGCATTCAGCTAGGCCAAAGAGGGAAGATTTGTGAAGAATTACTCGAAGATAGCCAGTTGATCCATCTCAAGAAGCCGAAATCATACTCAAGACGGAGGATCTCTCCTTCAATTCCTTCAGGGTGTTTTAGGGATTTCTTATGTTTTCTTTTATCTTTTCTTCTGAGATGTTTTCTTTTATTGTTATGAACTAAACCCTCAGATACCTGAGGGGGATCAAACCTAAGATGAATCTTGTTATTGTTTTCTGAACTATATGATAAATATTTGACTTGTTCTTAATTATGTGTTCTTAATTCTTATGTTGATATTTACGGGATATTAATTCAAGTGTGATGTGCTTAGGTGGAGGAGCGAAAGTCCCTACCTATGAGTAGATCTAGCATAGTTAAGCGGAGTTGATCGCGCGCCTAGAGATAGGGTGATGAGATTTTACCAGATTAGGGTGAAACCTAATATGCGAGTCCATAGATCGAGTTAATGTGATTCTAAGGGTTTTAATTAGAAAGAGATTTCAATTAATCAACCTAGGGTTAGACGTTAGTCGCCTCGAGAGAGGGATTAATATAACTTAGGGAATCTTACGGATCAAATCAAATGAATAAATCGTCTGGTTCAGAGTTAGATAACAAGTGAAGTCTAGGTGGATTCTTCCTTGGGTGTCGTCTTAATCAATTGGTTTTTCTTCCAAGTTATTTTCCCAAAATCATTCTTCTTTGTCTTAGAGTCTTTAGATTAGTTGTTAGTTAATTTTAGATTAAATAAAAAATCACCTTAATTCTTAGGCTAAATAATAAAAAGAGGGTGCGCATGCCTCAAATTGTTGTCATAGTTGGTTTCTAGGTTCGATCATTCTCATTTATAAATTTTAAGATTTTGACATCGCGAAAACAATGATCAAGTTTTTGGCACCATTGGCTGGGAACTAAAATATTAAGAAAACTTAATTTTTATTACTTTAGCCATATTTATTTTTTATTTTATTTTTGCAATTAAATTTTATTTTTATTTTTTCAAAATTTTGTTTCTTTCTTTTGTTCCTTTCAGGTACCTCTAGTTTATGACTAGAAGGAACTCGACAGGACCCCGGCTCCACGATAGTGATATTGAAGGTACCATTCGCAGAAATCGCAGAGAAATAAGGCAAAGCTTAAACTATATAGACGAGGAGCAAGAAGTCGAAATTAATACCATAGAAGAGATGGCTAAAAATAATCCGCCACCTCCAGAGATGGCCGAACATCATGCTCCATGTACTATGTATGATTATACTAAACCTAGTTTAACAGGAACAGAGTCTAGTATTGTTAGGCCTACTATTGCTACAAATAATTTTGAACTGAAACCTAACACTATACAGATGATACAACAGTTTGTTCAGTTTGATGGTTTGCAGGATGAGGATCCTAACACACACACACTTAGCAAATTTTCTAGAATTCTGTGATACCTTCAAGATAAATGGCGTTTCTGATGATGCCATCCGTCTTCGGTTATTTCCCTATTCTCTGAGAAATAAAGCCAAACAATTGTTGCATTCTCTTCCACGAGGGTCAATCACTACATGGGACCAAATGACCAAAAAATTTTTATTAAAATATTTTCCACTGGCCAAAACGGTCAAATTGAGGAATGATATCTCTTCTTTTGTGCAGATAGATTCAGAGACACTTTACGATGCATGGGAGAGATACAAGGATTTGTTGAGAAGGTGTCCACACCATAGATTACCGTTGTGGCTATAGGTCCAAACTTTTTACAATGGTGTGAACCCTTCGACAAGACAATTAATCGATTCAGCTACTGGTGGAACCCTAAACAATAAAACTCCTGAAGTAGCCTACGAGTTTATAGAGGACGTGTCACTGAATAACTATTAGTGGCAAGTTATAAGGACAAGGCCAGCCAAAGCAGCCGGAGTTTTCAACCACGACGCAGTGACCGCGCTATCAAATTAGGTAGAGTTGTTACATAAAAAATTTGATAGTTTCTATGGTTCTTCGCAGGCACATACAGTTATGCAATGCGATGCAAGTGAAGGAGTTGTGAATCCTGAGTACCCACCCTACAGACAGGGCATGGAAAGTGAACAAATGAACTATATGGGTAACAATTTTCGATCTGATAATAACCTTTATAGTAATACTTATAATCCAGGTTGGAAAAACCACCCTAATTTCTCATGGGGGTGGTCAAAGAAATCAAAGGCAACAACCATCCCAAAACTTCCAACAATAGCCCTACCCACAGGAAAAGAAGCCGAACCTTGAAGAGGTGCTGGCAGACTTCATAGCAGCCTCAGAAACACATTTTCAGAAGGTAGAAACAAAACTTGAGGCATTGTCACAGGAGTTCAAGGATCAATTCGGCCAACTTGTTAAGCAGATCTCTAAGAGACCACAGGGAAGACTACCGAGCAACACAGAGACTAACCCAAGGGAGCTAGTTCAAGCCATAACAGCTCAAGATAATGAAGGGTTAGACGAGCCTAATTTGAAATAAAAGAATACGATAGAAGAAGATATGGTTGAGGTCAATAACAAGCCGAAACCAGTAATCAAAGAGTACAAACCTCGCATACCATATCCCCAAGCAATAACGAAAAACGATACAGAGGAACAGTTCGGTAAGTTTCTTAAACTTTTAAAGAAATTACTTATCAACTTACCGTTTCTTGAAGCTCTTTCGCAGATGCCAGATTCCAGGAAATTCTTAAAGAAACTATTGACAAATAAGCGGAATCGCATGTGGAACTAAACGCAGTATGCTCAGCAATGTTAAAAAATAAACTACCACTGAAATTAAAAGATCCAGGGAGTTTTACAATTCCATGCTTAATTGGTAGTTTATCTATTGATAATTTAGCTGATTTGGGGGCAAGCATAAATGTCATGCCTTTTAAATTGTTTAAACAACTAGGTTTAGGGAAACCCAAACAAACTGGGATGAGCATTGAATTAGCTGATAAAACTATTAGAGTTCCTAGGGGTATAATTGAAGATGTACTTGTGAAAATTGATAAATTCGTATTCCCAGTAGACTTTGTCATTTTAGACATCGATGAGGACAACACGATCCCCTTAATTTTAGGAAGACCATTCTCAGTAACTGCCAGAACTAAAATCGATGTTGATGCAGGCGAACTCATACTTTGTGTAGGTGAGGAGACAATCACTCTTCAAGCCCTCGATTCAGCTAGAACATCGAATAACCAAGTTGAGAAAGTACATTTTATTGATAACTATTCAGTTAACCCTTCTTTTCAGGAAGCACCACAAAAGAACACAATTGAATCTGATCCTAGACCCTATGCCAACAAAGAAATAACTCACAAGGAGCAATGGATTCAGATCGATGAAATAAAAGAGGGGAAGACGCACCTTAAAAAAGAACTAGGGATACCCGAAGCAGAACCAAATCCACCCTACGAAACACACAAGTTCAAAATTGGAGACAGGTATTACTAGATAAAGCAGACCCACGAGTGTCCCCTCCTGACCCTAACACCAGCAAGGAAATCCCTTTCAAGGTAATTGATGCTTTTCCATACGGAACAGTCGAGGTAAGTAACCCTATGTTCGGCACTTTCAAAATAAATGCTACTCGTCTTACACTCTATCATGATAATGGAACTGCCAGCATGAGGAAGGACTTTCAACTCTTCAAACCACCATGAATATACAAAGGAAAGGAGAGTCTAGTTTAAGACTATAAATGAGCGCTTCTCGGGAGGCAACCCGAGTACTAACCCCATTAACTTCTGTATTTTTCATCTCATTTATATTATTTTATTCTTTCTTTACAACACCTAACTCTAAACTAACTAAAAATACAAAATTTCAAGCCACACGGCCTTACACACGACCGTGGCCATGGCCGTATGGGTACAAAGAATCTCTGTACTGACATGGCAGAGATGGTACGAGTCAGAGAGAATCAATTTTTCAGAGTCGCGGACTCCAACCACCACACCACGGGCACCAACAAAACCCCACGGCCGTACGATGCGACCGTGGTCAACACTGTTAGATCACACACGAGCATTACGGCCTGAGCACGGGCATGGGAGAAACGAACGAAGCCCACCACGGCCATACGATATGGCCATATGAGATGCCACGCCCATAAGACACGGACGTATGAATGTACCTGACTTGAGAATTCTATTTAAACCACCCACCCCTCCCACTTCTCACCTATTTCTCACCCTTCTTCCTCCCCTACACCCTTCTACACCCTCCATTCTCAGCATTCTTTGTTTTCATAGCATTCTTCTCAATCTTTTGGCCATGTCGAAAAAATGGAAGGATTCAAGCACAGTCCTCCTTAGGGAGATTGATCTACACAAGTTCATGCCGGCCGCTTCATCCACTCGACAAGCCAAGGGTCTTTGAGACCATTTATCTTTTTTTTTTTTTTTACTTCTATCTTCTCCTTTATTTTCCTTCTCTTATGCTTAATTTGGCTTATTTTATTTTAGTTTCTTAGTGTCAGGTTCAAAAGGCTGCTAGGGAATCACACCGGAACCACGACCACCGCCTCAACGCAGCCTTCGAAGTTCTAAAGGCTGCTTGGGAATCACGCCACTACGCCACGCCAAAGACCTCCATGACCTTAGAGGTCACACCCACCTCGCGAATCATCCAACAATAAGGACTATTTAGTCCATTCATCTTTCATTTTAATTTTATTTACATTTTTATTTTCTTTCTCTTTATTTTTCCTGTCTTTAATTATATATTTAGTTTATTTTAAATGTGTCTTAATAATTCCTGGCTAATTCTCTACAAGCTCCCCAATTTCTTCATCTAAAACACAGAGCTCAGAGTGACCACCACCCCTATCGACTTCCAACTCCAGGAAACCATCCAAATTCAGAAAGTCTCACCTCCCTCTCTCTCTTAAATTGCATATACATGTTTGTACATTGAGGGCAATGTAAATCTTAAGTGTGGGGGGTGAATAGTTATTTTGAGAAAGTGCCTAACTTTCTGCATTATTCCCAAATCTCTGAATTATGCCTTTTCTTGAAGTAAGTTTTTTATATTATGATTAGAATGAAATTTCCTTCGATTTATGATTTTTATTGAAATGTCTTGGATTAAGTCATTGATAATTGTGCATTGATGATTAATTTGAAGGATACTAGAGAATCAAGCATGATCAGTCTATTTTTCAAATTTAAAAATTTTTAGGTTGTCTACCTGAATTGTAACATCCCCAAACCCGGCCCATTCACTACGACCGAATCTGGTTATGTTATTGCGGAAAGACGGTTGAAAAACCTCGTTAACTTAGCATAAAGCATGAAAGAATTCAATTTTGAAAACTATATCAGATATGTGAGTAAAACGAATTCCTCTTACTTAAAACTCATGTAATTTCTTTTGTTGTGTGAAAACATTTTTGAGTTAATAAGAATTTAAAATAACAAAACCATAATCAGGTAATACCAAATAATAAAATGGCCTTTATTACAACCCAATAATTCAAATAAAGTACTTATATCAAAACCAAACATAAAATATTAAATCATCATCTTGGCATAGGCCACCTTGTCCTCTCCGATCCCGGCCCGACCTTATGCAATACTGAAAATGGTTAAAGGAAAAGGTGAGTCACCAAGACTCGGTGTGCCACCTTTTTCCCGGATTAGCAAAATATCATATGCAACATAAACATAACCATCATGCATCCAATCAATATGCACCCAATCCTAACCATCCATACACCTTTTCTACCCCGTGTGGTACCAAACCACTGGTGGTGCCAAACCACTGGTGACATATAGTCACAATGTGTTACCAAAACACTGGTGTCCCAAAGACACGATATCCGTCAATGTGGTGCCAAACCACTTGGTGTCCCAAAGACATGTTTGTGATACCAAATCATTTGGTGACCAAGTCACAAATCCGATGATGGGGCCAACCCATCGTGTGATACCAAATCACTAGCGACAATCCCGTATCTCTCAAGTGTGGCCAACCCACGGTGGTGTCCAACCACAGGGACGAGTCGCAATGAGGTGCCAAACCTCTGGTGTCCCAAAGACACAAATGTGGTACCAAACCACTGGTGACCGAAGTCACAATAATCGGGTGATGGGGCCAACCCATCGTGTGATACCAAATCACCTGGCGTCAATCCTCAATACCGCCTTGTGGGGCCAACCCATCGTGGTGCGAAACCACGGGACGCGACGGCGAGGTGCCAAACCTCCTGGAGGTGCCAAACCTCTCAGTGACCCAAAGTCACAAAGTTGTGTTACCAAAACATTGGTGCTCACAAGCACAAAATATCACTGCCCCCTCCTCTCATATCACCCATCATTATACCAACTCATGTATAGTATTCAAATCATGCAAACATGTTTAACGTTGCATCTCATAGCACATACATCATAAATCATGACATCATGTATCAATAACAGTACTCATAATGAAACGGACTTACGAATCCGTGCACATACCCCATAGGGTATCATATCATTCAACCATACTTTGTTTTGATTTTACCAATCAATCGGCTTTATCAAACATATACAAAGCAAAGAAGTGTGTTAGTTTACACACACGGTTACTAATACGACTATCAAATCCCGGAGATCAAGATCTAACGCACTAGATCCCCCTTCCTTAACACTTTTCGAGCACTAGCCACAACTCGAGATATGCGAGATCAAGCCTTCCCCTACAATCGGCCAAAACTAAACAACATAATCATGCTAATCAACCTCTAAGGGTATAATCGTAATTTTACCTACTAAGGGTATTTTCAGTAAATTCACAAATGAAATGGCCTTTCAGAAGGCCTAATGTCACCACTAGCGACTCAGCTACCATTTTCGGTCATACCGGACGATTGGGCCTAAAACCCGATTTCGGCCCATCCGGGCCCACATGCTCGTGTGGCCCACCTAGCACAAATCTAGCCACGTATATAACTTCCACCTAGTCTAGTTCAACATATACTAACCAATCATGCAATTTACCCATATAGGCCCACGGGCCCATTGGGCCCACTTCGCCCATCGAGGCCCAAGCAACCAACCCACGAGAATACTCATCGATGGCCTCAACTATCGCGTCGAAGCCCCACACATGCGCGCCGCGCGCGCTCGTGTGGCTACTAATGCCGTGTAAGGCATTTCGGCATTTTGCCGCTCTACAACTAGAGTAGAGAGAGTTACACACCGATAGGACTGGGCTAATCGCGCTCCGACCACTCTTGTGCCCAAACGCCTCCAAGATGTGTTTACTCTCCTCCTAGGATGCTCCTTATATAGCTAGCTCTTCACCTTCATTCTTTGTGTCTTTCCGATGTGGGATCCCTCGTCAAGAGAGTTTAAATTCAACTGAAACTCTTGCCGTCCAATCCGCAAAATAAATACTCCCTTGCTTCTCATGAGATTCGAACCCAGGCTCCCTTGTAGCATAATCCACGCTGCTAACCACTTGGCCACAAGCTCCTCTTGTGTCTTAAACCATGCGCAACTAAATATAAACTATGGGCCAAATTCTTAGGTCCAAGCAAAAAGAAACCAAAATGCAAAAGCCAAGACTTGAACCTTGGACCTCCTTCCTTCCTTGTGGCGTCACTCCCTTGTCTCTTATGTGGCTTCACTTTGCCACTACACCACACACTCCACTTGTGTCATTTTTCTCCATATTTTATTCTTAAGGCCTATCTGCCAACTTCCAGGGTTTTTTTTCACCTAAAACCAAAATTTCCCCAAAGCCAATATTTGATCCCGGGACTTCATAGAAGCCCTCTAATCTTCCAAAATCACTTATCTAATAAGTCTAACTTGCATTTAAGCCGATCTCTTATTCTCTGAAAATTTAAACGCTACTACGCCTAAGGCCCATTGGGCTCAATTCTCCTAGGCCCAATTTTGGGATGTTACAAATCTACCCTCCTTAAAGAAATTTCGTCCTCGAAATTTCCAACTAACTAATGATCACACATCCTAACCTACCACACTACGCTCTTGCTTTGTGCACTCGATCTTAATAAAGTCGTCATTCCACCTTGACCACGTCGCGACAACCACGCCCCTAGAACTCATATCTAGCGTCGCGATTTAATCTGATTAAAAGTTTTATGCATTAGAAATTTTGTTCCACTTTGTTTTATCCACGAGCAAATTTTATAAAAGAAGTTTCGGAAGTCGTTCTTTCGAGCAATCAAAGTTTCATCTCAAGTTCTCTGTTCTAATTCAAACATTCACATACTTCTCTAAAGACACATTCATTCATCCATATCACTTTCTTGAGCATTCCCAACCTGTGGGTAATTTCGACATTTTCCTATAAGGGTATTTGGTAATAACTCTGTGGTCAATTTGAAAATAGTTTTCAAATTAAAGATATTTCAAAGTTTACAAAATCTCGGGGTCATCTTGAAAAATTTGTTTTTCAAACCAGATGTGTTGCAAAAATTTGAGAGTAAATCGGGGTTATTTTCAGTAATTTTGGAAGTTAAAGGTATTTTCGTAAGTTTCCCAAATCGGGATATCTCGATATTTGTAAAACAAAAGTTTTTGATATTTTCATAATCTAAGAACATTTTAGTAAAAATCGAGGAATTATGAAAATTTAGAAACCAAGGGCATTTCGGTAATTTTGTTCATCGGGGTAATTTTGTAAATTTTCAAATTAGGGTATCTTGAAAATAGCATTTTTGCATACTTTTGCAAAGTAGGAAATTTTATTAAAATTGGAGTTAAACCGAAAATCTTGAAAGTCGGGGGCATTTTAGTAATTTTTAACACATGGGGTATTTTTGTAATTTCCCCATACCAGGTATCTTAACATTTTGAAATTTCGAGATTTTGGTATTTTGCAAAGTAAAATCATTTTAATGAAGTTGAGGGGGTAGTACAGTAATTTTACAAAACAAGGGCATTTTTGTAATTTTGCCACTAGGGGCATTTTAGAAATTTTGGTAAATCGAGAAAACGTCTTTCAAAATCGATTTAGGGTTTACAACCCAAAGGGGTAAGTTTGAAAATTTTAAAACTAGGGTTTTAAAACAAGAAGGCTAATCCTTTCGGGTTTTAATACTTGGTTTAGCCTATGAACAAGTCTTCTTGGTTAAGGTGAACCGTAGCTACACACCAGGTAGGATTCGCGTAAAGAGGAGGTGAGTCGCTAGGACTGCTTAAATACCAAGCTCTTACTGAATACCAATCCTCGACATGCGTACAGTGGTTACCACACCTTAACTCGGTGACTAACTTCACAGGTTTGTTTAATAGCCTTAAGTCTTATGCATGTGTTTAAGTAGACTAGTCCTAGGGTTCAACAGATCCTAGTTCACTAATATACGTTCCCATAAAAGCCCATAATATTCACATATAAATCAATTCATACAAACAAATCACTTCAAGAAAGTCCGAAGTACTTACCTGGTGGACTTCGGGTCGGAGGTACAGGTGCCATGCCAGAATAACCTGAAAAGTTCCTTAAAAGCCCATATTTTGAAAAGCCCCTTTTTTTTTAAAAAAGTGTTTTTGGGCCCAAAACCCTCAGAGCCGAGTTTTGAACACGGCTCGATATTAAATCAGAACATCCCCAAACCGGCCCATTCACTACGCATCGATCTGGTTATGTTATTGCGGAAAGACGGTTGAAAAACCTCGTTAACTTAGCATAAAGCATGAAAGAATTCAATTTTGAAAACTATATCAGATATGTGAGTAAAACGAATTCCTCTTACTTAAAACTCATGTAATTTCTTTTGTTGTGTGAAAACATTTTTGAGTTAATAAGAATTTAAAATAACAAAACCATAATCAAGTAATACCAAATAATAAAATGGCCTTTATTACAACCCAATAATTCAAATAAAGTACTTATATCAAAACCAAACATAAAATATTAAATCATCATCTTCGGCATAGGCCACCTTGTCCTCTCCGATCCCGGTCCAGCCTTATGCAATACCTGAAAATGGTTAAAGGAAAAAGGTGAGTCACCAAGACTCAGTGTGCCACCCTTTTTCCCGGATTAGCAAAATATCATATGCAACATAAACATAACCATCATGCATCCAATCAATATGCACCCAATCCTAACCATCCATACACCTTTTCTACCCCGTGTGGTACCAAACCACTGGTGGTGCCAAACCACTGGTGACATATAGTCACAATGTGTTACCAAAACACTGGTGTCCCAAAGACACGATATCCGTCAATGTGGTGCCAAACCACTGGTGTCCCAAAGACACGTTTGTGATACCAAATCACCGTGACCAAGTCACAAATCCGATGATGGGGCCAACCCATCGTGGTGATACCAAATCACTAGCGACAATCCCGTATCTCTCAAGTGGGGCCAACCCACGGTGGTGTCCAACCACAGGGACGAGTCGCAATGAGGTGCCAAACCTCTGGTGTCCCAAAGACACAAATGTGGTACCAAACCACTGGTGACCGAAGTCACAATAATCGGGTGATGGGGCCAACCCATCGTGTGATACCAAATCACTGGCGTCAATCCCTCAATACCGCCTTGTGGGGCCAACCCACTGTGGTGCGAAACCACGGGGATTTGACGCCGAGGTGCCAAACCTCTGGAGGTGCCAAACCTCTGGTGACCCAAAGTCACAAAGTTGTGTTACCAAAACATCGGTGCTCGTCAAAGACAAAATATCACTGCCCCCTCCTCTCATATCACCCATCATTATACCAACTCATGTATAGTATTCAAATCATGCAAACATGTTTAACGTTGCATCTCATAGCACATACATCATAAATCATGACATCATGTATCAATAACAGTACTCATAATGAAACAGACTTTACGAATCTGTGCACATACCCCATAGGGTATCATATCACTCAACCATACTGTTTCGATTTTACCAATCAATCAGTTTATCAAACATATACAAAGCAAGAAGTGTGTTAGTTTACACACCTGGTTACTAATACGACTATCAAATCCCGGAGATCAAGATCTAACGCACTAGATCCCCCTTCCTTAACACTTTTTGAGCACTAGCCACAACTCGAGATATGCGAGATCAAGCCTTCCCTACAATCGGCCAAAACTAAACAACATAATCATGCTAATCAACCTCTAGGGTATAATCGTAATTTTACCTACTAAGGGTATTTTAAAGTAAATTCACAACTGAAATGGCCTTCCGAAGGCCTAATGTCACCACTAGCGACTCACTACCATTTCGATCATCTTAGGACGATTGGGCCTAAAACCCGATTCGGCCCATCTAGGCCCACATGCTCGTGTGGCCCACCTAGCACAAATCTAGCCACGTATATAACTTCCACCTAGTCTAGTTCAACATATACTAACCAATCATGCAATTTACCCATATAGGCCCACGGGCCCATTGGGGGCCCGGCCCATCGAGGCCCAAGCGACCCCAACCCACGAGAATACTACGATGGCCTCAACTATCGCGCCGAAGCCCCACACATGCGCCGCACGCTCGTGTGGCTACTAATGCCGTAACCTGGCATTTCGGCATTTTGCCGCTCTACAACTAGAGTAGAGAGAGTTACACACCGATAGGACTGCAGGGCTAATCGCGCTCCGACCACTCTTGTGCCCAAACGCCTCCAAGATGTGTTTACTCTCCTCCTAGGATGCTCCTTATATAGCTAGCTCTTCACCTTCATTCTTTGTGTCTTTCCGATGTGGGATCCTTCACAAGAGAGTTTAAATTCAACTGAAACTCTTGCCAGCCCAATCCATAAAATAAATACTCCCTTGCTTCTCATGAGATTCGAACCTGTGCTCCCTTGTAGCATAATCCACGCTGCTAACCACTTGGCCACAAGCTCCTCTTGTGTCTTAAACCATGCGCAACTAAATATAAACTATGGGCCAAATTCTAAGGTCCAAGCAAAAAGAAACCAAAATGCAAAAGCCAAGACTTGAACCTTGGACCCTCCTTCCTTCCTTGTGGCGTCACTCCCCTTGTCTCTTATGTGGCTTCACTTTGCCACTACACCACACACTCCACTTGTGTCATTTTTCTCCATATTTTATTCTTAAGGCCTATCTGGCCAACTTCCGGGTTTTTTTTCACCTAAAACCAAAATTTCCCCAAAGCCAATATTTGATCCTGGGACTTCATAGAAGCCCTCTAATCTTCCAAAATCACTTATCTAATAAGTCTAACTTGCATTTAAGCCGATCTCTTATTCTCTGAAAATTTAAACGCTACTACGCCTAAGGCCCATTGGGCTCAATTCTCCTAGGCCCAATTTTGGGATGTTACATGAATATGAATATTATCTTGAAATTTAAAATTTACAAGGTTGACATCAAAAACCCATAATTTTTGGGAGATTTTGAGCCTTTTAGAGAATATATTCTGTAACACCCCAAACCCGGCCTAGAAGTTAGGCCCGAATCTAGAATGTCACATTAAAGGCACAATTTAAAACGGTTTTGCTAATTAAAAATTTAAGGCCCAAAAGCCCAAAATCTTTTAGTCTTATTAATTAAAGATAAAAACCCATTTTATTACTTTAAGTATTTCAGAAACCAAGTTTGAACATAAGAGCTTACTTAGGTTTAATAATTAAATAAACAATTAATTTCAAAACCCAAAATAAATTTGAAGTCAAAACAGAGTACAAGGCCTTATTACATCCGCCAAAAATTAAGTAACTAAAAACATGTATTTTGAAACAAATAAATGAAAATTCAAGCCTCTTGTAGTGTGGCCATCTTCGAGTCCACTCCCATGTCGAGTCGTCTATTCGGGATTACCTGAAACATTAAATAAAAGGGGTGTGAGTTTTGAAACTTAGTGTGCACAACCCTTGGCAATCAAATCACTTACAAATATTCACATTGGGCCTAAGCCCTATCAAAATTGGTGGTCTTGGGCCTTAGCCCACAATGACCTCATATCATATCATATCGCATCATCTTCAAACAAGAGAATGCAAAACCCAACCCAAAAGTCCATCCGCTACACACACCATTTCCCTTCCAACCTTATGACTCCCGTGGGGAGTTCTAGCTCGACCCACCCCTCCGCTACACACCAAGGGTAGCCTGGTTGTAGTACTACCGAACGTTGCAGCAAAGTTGCTAATCGTATATTGGGCTTAAAGCCTTATGTGGATCCATACCATACGGCCATGCGATCCTGGATCCATACCATACGGTTATGCGATCCTCAAATTTTCCTCCGTCTCATAATTCCCACCCATATGCATCCTAAGCAAAATATCATATGAATGCATCAAACACAAAAGTAACATCCATAAATTTATATTCATCACATAGGGGTATTTTCGTCATTTCACTACCCAGGGATATTTTCGTAATTCTACTCTACAGGGTACTTTGGTAATTTGGAAAAATATGGGTATCTTGATAGTTTTGCAAAATAGGGGTATTTTGGTACTTTCGCAAACCGGGGGTATTTTGGTAATTTTGTAAATCGGTGGTACTTCGATAATTTTGCAAATTGGGGGTATTTTGGTAATTTTGTAAATCAAGGGTACTTCGATAATTTTGAAAATCGGGGGTATTTTGGTAATTTCGCAAATCGAGGGTACTTCGGTAATTTTGCAAACTGGGGGTATTTCGGTAATTTTGCAAATCAGGTTATTTCAATAATTTTGCAAATCAGGAGTATTTCGGTAATTTTACAAATTAGTGGTATTTTAGTAAATTTACAAATATAAGGGTATTTTAGTAATTTTACAAATATAAAGGTAATTGGTCCCTCTCGGGTTTTAGTTATGAACTTTGGCCCATCAACAAATCCTCGCGGCTAAAGTGAACTGACACTACGCACTAGGTAGGATTCCAGAGAAGAAGTTCATAGACATGTTTAATTAGATTAAGTATTATGAAATTGAAGAGTTGTTCAACTAGGCCTAAATCCAAAAACCCTAGCATATTTGTCGACATCCCCATAAAGCTTATCAAACCCAAATTACAACCTTACGGCCCATTAAGCCCAAAACAAATCCAAATCGTGTATCATGCGTGACTAACTCAATACGTTTAACAAACCAAACCATTTCATCAAACTAAGCCTTAAGGCCCACCGGGCCCATTTAGCCATTTTCAGCTTTTCGGCTTTTCAGCATTGCCGATATCGTGTGTTGTACACACCTGGTAACCACGTGCGCTGCAAACCCTTAGTCATGACCCTACAATCGACATTACTAGAGATTAACCAAGATTTAACGCATACTTATCAAAAACCAAAACCTCACCGTATCCTTACCGTGTACCTCACGTTCTAATAACCCTTCCTTTGCTACTATTGGTGATTATCCTCTAAATCTGATAGGAATCAGAAGCTGCTACCCTACGCTCCGAGCACTCCTATGCCCAACGCCCACCAAGGTATCTTAACTCTCATCATAGAATGCTCTATATATAGCTAGCTTCTTACCTTCCTTCTTTGTATCTTTCCGATGTGGGATCCCTCCGCTAGCAGAGTTTGAATCCAACTCAAACTCTTGCTGTCCAGTCTGCAAAATAAATACTCCTTTGCTTGTCAAAAGATTCGAACCCAGGCTCCCTTGCAACATAATCCACACCGCTAGCCACTAAGTCACAAGCTCCTCTTGTGTCTTAGAACATGCCCATCTAAAGCTAAGTCTATGGTCAATGTCTAAATCCATTTAAAAAAATAATCTAAAAGAAATGCAAGTGCTACAACTTGAACCTTGGACCTCCTTCCTTCCCCGTGGCATCACTCCCTTGCTCCTTAAGTGGCGTCACTTTACCACTACACCACACACTCCACTTGTGTCATTTTTCTCCACATTTTATTCTTAGAGCCTACCTACTAACTCTCAGGGTTTTATTCACCTAAAACCAAAATTTTCCTAAAGCCCAAGTTTGATCTCGGGACTTCAGAGAAGCCCTCTAACCTTCCAAAATCACTTACCTAATAGGTCTAACCTGTATTTAAGCCGATCTCTTGTTCTCCAAAAATTTAAAAAGTTTCTATGCTCGGGGCCCAAAAGGCCCAATTCTCTTAGGCCCAATTTTGGGATGTTACATATTCTTTTTCTTGCTCATTTTATTGATTATAAGTGTATCAACATTGATTTGTTATTCTAGAACTTGCATTGATTATACATGTCGAGACCACACCTATGATTTAATACACAAGAAATGATAAAGGCACCTAGGTTTTAAACCACTTACTCCACTAAAGGCCTACCTTCACAATTAACCCCTAGTGAACCAAGTCGATCATAACAACTTTTTTTGACTCACCTACTAATATAAACCCAAAACCCTTTGTATTTGTTATCACCATTCTTTTTGACTACCCTATATCGAGATTTTATTTGATCAGTTGCATTATTATTTTATTTCACTAGTAAATTCATCATTTGACTTGTTCTTAAAAAAATGAAGTATATTCATTATTAGTTCTGTGATTAGGTGAGCTTATACATTAAATTCCAATTATTGAAGAAGCTCGTATTAGAGTATTATCAATAGTAGTATTATTAGTTTCCAATTGATGTAATTGCTTATATTCAGTTCGTTGTTTCTAGTTAAGTAATTTTTTAGGTCAATCTCGATTCTAACCCGTTAATTCAGCCTTTATCCATACCCTTAACCTAAGGCTCGTTACAACCCTATTAAAGACCTTTTGATTTGTGTATCATCTCATATTATAGTGGTGGAGATTTGATTTTCATACAAGCTTATGGGATTAACTCTTCATGTTTGACTTTTGAGTGCTTAATTCTGAACCTTAAACACTTCGAGTGATTTGAGTGAATCTTTAGTGAGGATGTCAATTCTTGTCGATTTTGAATCAGAGGTAATTATTTAGGTAAGGGGAAACATATATGTTTTCATACTATAAAAACTATGACTTTGAGTGTTTGAACCTTTAGGACTCTTTGAGTTGAATTATCCATGTATAAATTATCTTTGAATTATGATGAGACATTATTGATAAATATTATGAATCAAGGAAGTTCGTTTTAATTGTGAGTTGAGAATTTTGCTTAAGGACATGCAAAAGCTTAATTGTGGGGGTATTTGATAAACCGTAAAAGTAACATATTTTAAGCCCACATTTAGCATGCTTTTGGATGATTTAAGCCCTGAATTGTGTAATTTGGTGCTCTTAATCCTTTGTTTCAATGTTTTATACCCAGGAGAGCACCGGAGGTTGAAAAGAACAGAAAACGGACCCAAAACGAAGTAAATGGGCCATATCACGAAATTCACACGGCCTGGACCCAAGACCACACGGTCGTGCCTCATTCAACAGACTCGAACATGGCCTAGCCACGACTTACATGGGCGTGTGTCATGGGCGTGTCCCTGTCGTAGGAAAGAAGAGTTTCACTCGGATTTGGATACTTAGGGGCAAAGAAACATATTTAAAAGCCTATATAAACACCCTAAGTATGACCAGAAAAGGGGGAACCCAAGGCTTTAGTCAAGGGGCGTCCAGCTAGGCCAAAGAGGGCAGATTTGTGGAGAATTACTCGAAGATAGTCGGTTGATCCATCTCAAGAAGCCAGAATCATACTCAAGACGGAAGATCTCTCATTCAATTCCTTCAGGGGGTTTTAGGGATTTCTTATGTTTTCTTTTATCTTTTCTTCTGAGATGTTTTCTTTTATTGTTATAAACTAAACCCTCAGATACCTGAGGGGGATGAAACCTAAGATGAATCTTGTTATTGTTTTCTGAACTATATGATAAATATTTGACTTGTTCTTAATTATGTGTTCTTAATTCTCGTGTTGATATTTCTGGGATATTAATTCAAGTGTGATGTGCTTAGGTGGAGGAGCAAAAGTCCCTACCTAAGAGTAGATCTAGCATAGTTAAGTGGAGTTGATCGCGAGCCTAGAGATAGGGTGACGAGATTTTGCCGGATTAGGGTGAAACCTAATATGCGAGTCCATAGATCGAGTTAATGCGATTCTAGGGGTTTTAATTAGAAAGAGATTTCAATTAATCAACCTAGGGTTAGACGTTAGTCACCTCGAGAGAGGGATTAATATAACTTAGGGAATCTTACGGATCAAGTCAAATGAATAAATTGTCTGGTTCAGAGTTAGATAACAAGTAAAGTCTAGGTGGATTCTTCCTTGGGTGTCGTCTTAATCAATTGGTTTTTCTTCCAAGTTATTGTCCCAAAATCATTCTTGTTTGTATTAGAGTCTTTAGATTAGTTGTTAGTTAATTTTAGATTAGATAAAAAATCACCTTAATTCTTAGGCTAAATAATAAAAAGAGAGTTAGTATTAGTACTTTTGGTTCCTTTGGGTTTGACATTCCGGTCTCGCCTTAACTATACTACTGTTCGATACGTGTGCTTGCCTCAAATTGTTGTCATAGTTGGTTTCTAGGTTCGATCATTCTCATTTATAAATTTTAAGATTTTGACATCACGAAAACAACGATCACACTGTGTGTGTGAAACAATAAAAGCTTCGGCTTTTTGATTGGCACTGTGTACAATACCGAATTAAGTTTGATTTTATCTTATGGCACTAAGTGTGCGATGTTATTTAAGCTTCGGCTATGAAAGGGGCACTAAGTATGCGATTGAATTGAAGAGATAGTGAACAGTGAATAAATTATGGTATCAAGCATTGAATAGCAAGAACGTTTGTTAACTAAGTGTTGGCAAAAGTATGTTTCGAACCTATGTGGTTGATGATAATGTTTAAGGGTTGAATAGATGGATGTATAAGTATATGGTGGAGGATGATATTATGTTTAGTTGTGAATCTATCTAAGTGATGGTTTATTTATGTATTGATATTGTATATTTTTGAGTAATATGTATTATATTACGAACTTACTAAGCTTCAAAGCTTACTGTGTGAAGTGTTTCTCTGTTTTACAGTGTCTTAAAAGCTAGCTCGGATACAGGGATCTTCAGCGGCTCAATCACACTATCGGCTATCTATTTTGGTACTTTTGAAAGATGTATATATTTGGTATATGGCTTGCATAGGCTAGAAGTTATGGTATGTTTTGAAATGTTTTGGACCTTTCCATATGATATGATTTGGAAGTTAAATGATGTTGGTTCTTATATGAAGGCTATGAAAATGATGAATGTGGTATGAAATAGTGAAAATAGAAATGGTATATTTTATGCTTGAATTGGTTAATGAGAATGATGGTTTAATGTGAACTTGTGATAAGGATTATTTGATGCTTGACTTATACGAGTTGGGATGAGAAATTGGTATTTTTGATGGACTTATTTGAGATGAAATTGGGTATGAAAATAGACGATGTAGTTGAAGATTAATTGGTGCATATATTGATAGGTTTTGGTTTCCAATTGAAGTATAAATGCATGTGATTTGAGGCTTGTAGGTGATCCTAAATGTGGGAGGCAAGTTTAGCCTTGTAAATGGCCTATAATTGCCCACACGGTTGAGCACACGGGCTTGTGGCTTAATCGTGTTGTTTAATTTTTCCATTTGAAACAAGTCAGGCTCGACCACGGGCTGGACACACGGGCATGTGACTGGCCGTGTGGTGCAAGTCAGTGTCGACCACGGGTGAGGCATACGGGCGTGTCTCAGGCTGTGTGGACAAGTCAGTATGTATGCCTTGTTTTACCACGGTTTGGATGCACGGACGTGTCCGAGGCCATGTGAGGCACATGGCCAAACCACACGGGCGTGTGACCTCTTTAACTTAGAAAAATGGTTGAATTTTAAAAATTTTCGTATGAGTTCGATTTAGTCCTGACCCCTTTCTAACACGTGTTTAAGGTCTCGTAGACCTCATTAAGGGATTAATTGAATGTGAATTGCCATGTTTGGATATGGAATGATATTGAATGTTCTGAATTAATAGGTAATGCCTCTTAACCCTATTTCGGCGATAGTTACGGGTTAGGGGTGTTACATTTGATTGGTATCAGAACTACGATTTAGTCGACTCCTGGACTAACATAGCGCGTGTGAGTCTAGCTATACATGCCATATATATAAATACGAAAGTGTGGTGAATCCTGACAATTAAAAATATGTTTTCGTGTAGTAAATGGATCCCGATCGAGCAGTTGCTAATGATGTAGAGAGCAATGCGCCTGCTCCCGCTCAAGGGACAGCGTCGGTTGAATCTAGGCCGATAGCTAGTAGTCACGAGGGAGAGGCTAAGCAAGCCTTCTTCCAAATGATGAGTGAGTGGTTTTCAGAGTTCGTTCGAATGAATCCGACTGCTCCACAACCTCCACCCCCATAAGTGCTTGTAGTGCCACAAGCGACAGATCCGATCCGATTGAATAAGCCACTTGTGGATAAGATTCAAAAGTACGGGGCTGAAGAGTTACAGTTGATGATGATGCTGAACGAGTTGAGTTTTGGCTCGAGAATACAGTCTGAGTGTTTGGTGAGATGTCAGTGACTCCTGATGAATGCATTAAATGTGTTGTTTCCTTGTTGAGAGATACGACATATAACTGGTGGAAGACATTGATATCTGTGGTTCCGAGAGAGAAAATCACTTGGGATTTCTTTCAAGTTGAATTCTGAAAGATGTATATTAGTCAACGTTTCATAGATCAGAAATGTAAAGAGTTTCTAGAACTGAAATAGGGTCGTATGTCAATTACGAAGTATGAACAGGAGTTTGTGAGATTAAGTCAGTATGCACGGGAATGTGTTTCGAATGAAGCTACTATGTGCAAACGTTTCATTGAAGGGCGGAATGAAAATATTAAATTGTTGGTTGGAATACTTGACTTGAATGAATTTGTTGTGTTAGTTGAAAGAGCCTGCAAAGCTGAGGAGCTTAGCAAAGAAAAGAAGAAAGCTGATTTTGAGTCTAGAGATGAAAGAAAAAGATTGATGAGTAAGTCGTCTCAACCTTCGACGAAGAGATTTAGAGATGCAAGTAATCGTTCAAATGCTTCATTTGGACATTCGAATAGAGATCATGTGAGACAAAGTGTTGGTCCAAGAGTTCAAATTCCGACTAAATCAAGTGTTGGAAGTGTCAAAAGCAATAAACTTGAGTGTAGACAATGTGAAAGACTACATGTGAGAGAATGCTTGGGAAAGTACAATAATAGAACTTCTTATAAATGTGGATCACGAGATCATTTCATTCCAGATTGCCAGGAGTTAGCTGAGAAAGAAAATGTTCAGAGCGCGAGATCGAGTAATATAATGGCTAAAGGTAGACCACCCAGAAACACCAAAAATGTGAGTGGAAGTCAAAGAGAGACTACCGATACAGCTGTGAGATTCGAGGCGAGAGCACCTGCTCGAGCCTATGCTATTCGCGCTCGTGAAGAAGTGTCATTTCTAGACGTCATTACTGGTACTTTTACTCTATTTGATACTAATGTGATTGCATTAATAGATCCAGGATCTACTCATTCCTATATGTGTGTGAATTTAGTATCTAGTAAGACTCTACCTGTTGAGTCTACTAAATTTGTGAGTAGAGTATCAAACCCCTTAGGCAAGTGTGTCTTGGTTGATAAAGTGTGCAAGAACTGCCCCTTGATGTTTCGAGATATTTGTTTTCCTACTAATTTGATGTTACTACTATTCAATGAATTTGATATAATTCTAAGCATGGATTGGCTCACTTTGCATAATGCTATTGTGAATTGTAAAAGAAAGAGTATTGATTTGAGAAGTCAGAATGGTGAGATAGTTCGAATTGAATCCAGTGATTTGAACGGGTTGCCGACTATTATATCTTCAATGAAATCTTTGAATTATGTGAAAAAGGGTTGCGAAGCTTATCTCGCATATGTGATAGATAAAAAAGTGACTGAAAAGAAAGTTGAATCTGTATTTGTAGTTTGTTAGTTTCCAGATGTCATTCCTGAAGAACTACCGGGATTACCTCCGATACAAGAAGTTGAGTTTGGTATTTAATTAGTACCAGGGACGACTCCTATCTCAATAGCTCCGTATATAACGGCACCAACAGAATTGAAAGAGTTAAAGTCTCAATTGCAAGAGTTGACCAATAGAGGATTTGCACAATCGAGTTTCTCGCCCTGAGGTGCTCCTGTGTTCTTTGTGAAAAAGAAATATGGTACTATGAGGATGTGTATTGACTACCAACAGTTGAACAAAGTGAGGATAAAGAATAAATATTCGTTGCCACGAATCGATGATTTGTTTGATCAGTTGAAAGGAGCTACCGTGTTTTCTAAGATAGATTTGAGATTGGGTTATTACCAAATTAGAGTCAAAGAATCGGATGTGCCGAAAATTGCTTTCAGAACGAGGTACGGACACTATGAGTTCTTAGTTATGCCTTTCAGACTAACGAATGCTCCTGCAGTGTTTATGGATTTGATGAATCGGATATTCAGACCGTATTTGGATCAATTTGTTGTGGTGTTTATTGATGATGGTTTGATTTATTCTTGTGATGAGACAGAATATGTCGAGCATTTGAGAATTGTGTTACAGACTTTATGTAAGAAGCAATTATATGCAAAGTTTAGTAAATGTAAGTTTTGGTTGCATGAGGTTGGTTTTTTGGAACATATTGTATCAGTCACGGGTATACGAGTTGATCCGAGTAAGATTTCAGCAATTTTAGAATGGAAACCTCCAAGAAATGTGTCTGAAGTCTGTAGTTTTCTGGGACTAGCGGGGTATAGACGGTTTGTGAAAGGCTTCTCGATGATTGCAACTCCATTGACGCAGTTGTTACAAAAAGATATTAAATTCAAGTGGTCAGAAAAGTGCCAACAGAGTTTTGAGCAGTTGAAAGCATTATTGATAGAGCCGCCAGTGTTAGTTCAACTTGAATCGGGTAAAGAATTTATAGTATACAGTGATCCATCGTTGAATGGTTTGGGCTGTGTGTTGATGCAAGAAGGCAAAGTTATCATTTACGCTTCGAGGCAGTTAAAGCTGCATGAAAAGAACTATCCGACACATCATCTTGAATTAGCTATGATTGTATTTGCATTGAAAATTTGGCGTCACTATTTATTTGGTGAGAAATGTCATGTTTATACGGATCACAAGAGCTTGAAATATCTTATGACTCAGAAAGAATTGAATTTGAGATAGCAGAGATGGTTATAATTACTAAAAGACTATGAATTAGTAATTTATTGTCATCCGGGTAAAGCTAGTGTTGTTGCTGATGCTTTGAGCCGAAAGTCTTTATTTGCTTTGTGAGCAATGAATACTCAGATAGATCTGTGTGATGATGGTTCGATTTTGGCTGAGTTAAAAGTAAGACCGATGTATATACGTCAGATTTGTGATGCCCAGAAAAATGATGATGAGATAATGACAAAAAGAGTTCAATGTGGTTTGAATTCTGATTCAAAATTTTGCATTGATAACGATGATTGTTTGAGATTCAGAGATCGGATTTGTATTCCAAGAAATTTAGAGTTGATTTAGTTGATTTTGAATGAAGCTCACAATAGTAGTTTGGCTGTTCATCCGGGGAGTACAAAAATGTATAATGATCTAAAACAGTTTTATTGGTGGCATGGTATGAAACGGGATATCTTAGAGTTTGTTTCGAGATGTTTTGTTTTTCAGCAAGTTAAAGCTGAACATCAGGTTCCATCCGATTTATTACAACCGATTATGATTCCTGAGTGGAAATGGGAGAAATCACAATGGACTTTGTGTCAGGATTACCTTTATCTCCAAGAAAGAAAGATGCAATTTGGTTATAGTTGACAGAATGATGAAATCAACTCATTTTGTTTCGGTGAGAACAAATTATTCACTTGATAAGTTAGCTGAATTGTATATTGCTGAGATTGTGAGATTGCACGGGGTGCCATTATCCATTGTATCTGACAGAGATCTGAGATTTACCTTGCAGTTTTGGAAGAAATTGCAAGAGGCTTTAGGCCTAAATTTGCATTTTAGTACTGCATTTCATCCGCAAACGGATGGTCAATCCAAGCAGATCATTCAAATTATTGAAGATATGTTGAGATGTTGCATTCTTGAGTTTGAAAGTACATGGGAAAAGTAGTTGTCATTGATTGAATTTGCATACAATAATAGTTTTCAATCTAGCATTAAAATGGCATCGTATGAGGCTCTTTAGGGACAAAAATGACGAACTCCATTGTATTGGACTGAGCTGAGTGAGAATAAGTTTCACGGGGTTGATTTGATAAAAGAGACTAAGTAGAAAGTGAAAGTGATTCGTAATAATTTGAAAGCGGCTTCAGATCGTCAAAAGTCTTATGCAAACTTGAAATGAAAAGATATTGAATTTGAGGTTGAAGACAAAGTGTTTTTGAAAGTGTCTCCGTGGAAGAAAATACTTCGATTTGGCCAAAAGGCGAGTTGAGTCTGAGGTTCATCAGGCCTTATGAGATTATTGAATGAATTGGGCTGGTTGCTTATAGATTAATGTTGCCACCTGAATTATAAAAGATTCATAATATGTTTCACGTATCGATGCTTCGATGATACAGATCTGATCCATTGCATGTGATTGCTCCTACTGAGGTTGAGATTCAGTCAGATTTGTCGTATAGTGAAGAACCGATTCAAATTTTAGCATGAGATATTAAAGAATTGAGAAACAAGAAAATTTCCTTAGTGAAAGTATTGTGGCACCAACACGAAGTTGAAGAGGCTACATGGGAGCCTGAAGAAGTGATGAAAGAACAATTTCCAAACCTATTCACTGGTAAGATTTTCGAGGACAAAAATCCTTAAAGGGGGAGAGTTGTAACAGTCCGGCTTAGGCCCTAGTCGAAATAGTGGTTTTAAGACCAAAAATCCGAGGTCGAAAAAATATTTTAATATTATTTTCTGTGTTTACAGTATGTGATTGAGTATGTGTGAAAATTTTATCGTTTGTATGCCTAATTGTGAAAAAAAACTTAATCGCATAAAATGCAAAAGCTGTGTGCTAAATGTTAAAGTGCTTATTTGGCATGGTTTAATAAATAAGGAGTCTTTATGTTGTTATTAAGCCATCAATAGATTGGATGGACATAAATAGGCATAAAATTGTTCATTAAATGGTTTAATAACCAAGAGTAAAATGGTAAACCATGTATTAAGTTAATATTAAATTAAAAAAAAAAGCATTTTCATGTTCATCTAGTCGAAATTGTTAAGGAAAAAGAAAGAAAAAGAGTGTAAGGGTTTCGGCACTTGTATAGCTTAATCAAGGTAAGTTTTTGACTCGGTTTTTGATAATTTCTACGTTTTTGTGATCGTTGCTTTGTGTTTTATCAAGCCCATGCATTAATTTTAGAATTTGATGCTGATTTTGAGATATGCCATTGATGAATGCTTGAGCTATGTGATAGTTGATAATGAAATATGAAAGATATGTGAAAGATTAACATATGTTGTCATTGAATTTTTGGTGAAATTGAGTAATTTGGGCTAAATTGTGAAAATAAGAAATTGGAGGACTAAAATGTGAAATAAATGAAATGTGTGGGCTTGTATGGACATAAGGAGAATTCGGCTAGGCATGGGTGGAATGAAATTATGTGTATTTTATGATTTTATGAAACAGGGACTAAAGTGTCAAAATGTGAAAACTAGAGGGCTATTTTGTAAATTGCCTAAATATGTATGTTTGGACTAAATTGAATGAATTGGTAATTGAATAAGTTAAATTTGAATATGTATAGACCAAGAAAGGAGAGATTTGAATCGAGATCGGGGCAAATACAAAGTGCTCGATTAATCGACTATTTTGTTATTTCGACATCCGAGGTAAGTTCGAATATAATACGTGTTCTTAAATTATGTTTAAATGCTATGAAATGAATAGTTATGTGATTATTGGATTAGTAATGCTATATGTGGAAACGAGTTAGGTGGTGATCATTGTTTTCGCGATATCAAAGTCTTAAAATTTATAAAAAGAATGTTCAAACCTGGAAACTAACTATGACAACGATTTGAGGCAAGCGTACCTATCGAACAGTAGTATAGTTAAGGCAAGACCGGAATGTCAAACCCAAAGGAACCAAAAGTACTAATACTAACTCTCTTTTTATTATTTAGCCTAAGAATTAAAGTGAGTTTTATCTAATCTAAAACTAACTAACAACTAAACTAAAGGCTCTAAGACAAAGAAGAATGAATTTGGGAAAATAACTTGGAAGAAAAACCAATTGATTAAGACGACACCCAATGAAGAATCCACCTAGACTTCACCTGTTATCTAACTCTGAACCAGATGATTTATTCATTCGACTTGATCCGTAAGATTCCCTAAGTTATTTTAATCCCTCTCTCGAGGCGACCAACGTCTAACCTCAGGTTGATTAATTGAAATCTCTTTCTAATTAAAACCCCTAGAATTGCATTAACTCGATCTATGGACTCCCATTTAGGTTTCACCCTAATCTGGCAAAATCACGTCACCCTATCTCTAGGCGCGCGATCAAATCCGCTTAATTATGCTAGACCTACTCTTAGGCAGGGACTTTTGCTCCTCCACCTAAGCACATCATACTTGAATTAATATCCCAGAAATATCAACACAAGATTTAAGAACACATAATTAAGAACAAGTCAAATATTTATCATATAGTTTAGAACAAAATAACAAGATTCATCTTAGGTTTCATCCCCCTCAGGTATCTGAGGGTTTAGTTCATAACAATAAAAGAAAACATCTCAAAAGAAAAGATAAAACAAAACATAAGAAATCCTTAAAACCCCCTGAAGGAATTGAAGGAGAGATCCTCCGTCTTGAGTATAATTCTGACTTCTTAAGATGGATCAACTGGCTATCTTCGAGTAATTCTCCACAAATCTGCCTTCTCTAGCCTAGTCGGACGCCCCCTGACTAAAGCCTTGGGTTCCCCCGAAAAAAGCCCTGGCAGAAGGCTTCTACCGAACTCCCCTTCAAGTTGCCCCCTTGGGTGTTTATATAGACTTTGAGATGCCTTACTTGGCCCCTAAGTTTACTAATTCAAGTAGAAATCCTACTAGGGTGTTTGAATAGGCTTTGGAATGTGTTTCTTTGCCGCCAAGTATCCAAATCCGAGTAAAACTCCTCTTGGCCGCGGCAGGGACACGCCCATGGCACACGCCCGTGTAAGTCATGGCCAGGCCATGTTCGAGACTGTTGAATGAGGCATGTTTGTGTGGTCTTGGGCCCAGGCCGTGTGGATTTCGTGATATGGCCCATTTACTCCATTTTGAGCCCGTTTTCCCTTTTTCTCATCATCCGATGCTCTCCTGGGTATATAACATGAAGACAAAGAATTAAGAGCACCAAATTACACAATTCAGGGCTTAAATAATCCAAAAGCGTGCTAAACATGGGCTTAAAATATGTTACTTTTACGGTTAATCAAATACCCCCACACTTAAGCTTTTTCTTGTCCTCAAGCAAAATTCTCAACTCATAATTAAAATAAACTTCCCCTATTCATAATATTCATTAATAATGTTTCATCATAATTCAAATATAATTCATACATGGATAGTTCAACACAAAGATTCTTAACGGTTCAAACAATCAAAGTCATAGTTTTTATAGTCCGAAAACATAGGCGTTCCCCCTCACCTAAATAATTACCTCTGATTCAAAATCGACAAGAGTTGACATCCTCACTAAAGATTCACTCAAATCACTCAAAGTGTTTAAAGTTCAAAATTAAGCACTCAAGAGTCGAACGTGAAAAGTTAATCCCATAAGCTTGCATTAAAATCAAATCTCCACCACTATAAAATGAGATGATACACAGATCAAAAGGTTTTAACAGGGTTGTAATGGGGGCTTGGGTTAAAGGTGTAGATAAAGGCTGAATTAGAAGTTAGAATCGAGATTGACCTGAAAAATTACCTAACTAGAAACAATGAACTAATAATGAATAATTACATCAATTGAAAACTTGTCATACTGATAATACTCTAATACGAGCTTTCTTCTTCAATAATTGGAATTTAACGTATAAGCTCACCTAATCACAAAACTAATAGTGAATATACTTTGATTTTTTTTTAAGAACAAGTCAAATATAAAGGATGAATTTAACGATTGAAATAAATAAAATAGTTATGCAACTTAATCAAATCAAATCTCGACATAAGGGTAGTCAAAAGGAATGGTGATAACAAATACAAAGGGTTTGGGGTTAATATTAGTGGGTGAATCAAAAAAGGGTTGTTAGGATCAATGTGGTTCACTAGAGATTAATTGTGAAGGTAGACTTTTAATGGAGTGAATGGGTTAAAACCTAGGTGTCTTTATCATCTCTATATATCAAATCAAAGGTGTGGTCTCGACATGTATAATCAATGCAAGTTCTAGAATAATAGATCAATGTTGACACACTCATAATCAAAAAGTGATCAAGGAAAAGAATGTATGCTCTAAAAGGCTCAAAAGCTCATAGAAATTATGGGTTTTTGATGTTAACCTCGTAAATTTCAAACTTTAAGATATCATTCAAATTCAGGTAGACAACTTAAAAAAAATTTAATTCTGAAAAATAGGCTTATCATGCTTGATTCCCTAGTATCCTTCAAATTTAATCATCAATGCATAATTATCAATGATTTAATCCAAAACATATCAATAAAAATCATCAATCAGGGAGATTTCATTCTAATCATAATATGAGAAACTTACTTTAGAACAAGGCATAATTCAGGGATTTTCAAATAATACTATAGTTAACCCCCCACACTTAAGATGTACATTGTTCTCAATGTACAAAGATAGATAATATCAAAATAATCATAAAATCGTAAGATGAGGAGAGAAGTGAAACTTCCTAAATTTTGGATTAAATCAATGAAAAGAAACCGGGTAGGATTGGAGGTGAACGTGGGGAAGCGTCTCGAACCGTTTGAAATTAAGTCCTCGAAGCAGCCGTCCTGATTTTATTGTATCCTAAGCTAAATCTAAATGGTATGAAGAATAAAAAGAAGATAATAAAGAAAATAATAAAAATAAAAATAAAAATAAAAATAAAAGTAAAAGTAAAAGTAAATAATGGAAAATGAAAGAAAGATAACGGGAAAAGGAAGGAAGAAGGGGGTTAAATAGAAATTATGAATCTGGTAGTTGGCCCCGCCCTTGTACCTTTCTGTGGTGGCCACACGGCCACGGCCATGACCGTGTGCAAGGCCATGTGGTATGGAAATTTATACTTCGGTTAGTTTATGGTTAGGTGCTAAAAGGAAAAATAAAAGTAAAAAATAAAAAATGTAAAAATTAATGGGGTTAGTGCTCGGGTTGCCTCCCGAGAAGCGCTTATTTATAGTCTTAAGCTAGACTTTACCTTTCATTCGTATGGTCATGGTGGTTTGAGGAGGTGAAAATCCTTTCTCATGCGATCAATTCGGTTATTGATATAAAATTTAAGTCGAGTACTGTTTTCCTCAAAAGTGCCGAAATTAGAATGTGTTACCTCGACCGTTCCATCTGGGAAGATATTGAGTACCTGATCTCCTATATTAAGCTGGGTCGTCCCATTATTAAGTTCGTCGTGGAGTTGCCTCATTTTTCCTTCGTGTGTATTTAGTCTTTCCTTGAAGTGTGTCTTCCATTCATCTAGTTCATCGATCCAAAGCCTTCATTCCTCATGAATTTCTTCTTTATCGACACGAGATACATGATTTGGCATCTGTGAAAGAGCTTCTAGAAACGGCAAGTTAATATGAAATTTCTTTGAAAGTTTAAGAGACTTACCGAGTTCTTCCTCTATGTGGTCTTTCTTTGTCGCATCGGGGTATGGCACACGGGGTTGGTACTCTATAATCACCAGGTTTGGTAAATCTTGGCTTACCTCAACCTTACCTTCACTTACCATAGGCTCTTACCTTGGGTCAGATTCCACTAACCTTTCACTGTCATGACCTGTTACGGCTTGAATTTGCTCTTTTGGGTTAGTTTCAGTGTTGCTTGGCAAGCTTTCTTGTAGTTGTTCTGAGATCAGCTTAGTAAGCTAACCAAACTGATCCTTGATTTCCTGTGTTGATGCCTCAAGTTTCATTTCATCTTTTGGAAATGTGTTTCTGTATCTTGGAAATGTTTTTCTGAAGCTGCTATAAATTTTGTCAGCATCTCCTCAAGGTTCGACTCTTCTTCTTGTTGGTGAGGTGGTTGTTGAAAATCTGGAGGAAGTTTTGGTCTTTGGCTACTTTGATCATCCCACGAGAAATTAGGATGATACCTCCAACCTGCATTATAAGTGTTATCATAAAAATTATTTTGAGGTCTAGAATAGCTACCCATATAGTGGACTTGTTCGTTCTTCATGCCATATACGTAGGGTGGGTACTCAAGATTTGCCACGCCTCCTAGATTTGAGTCATATTGCATTATTGGGTGTACCTAGGAGAGACTATACAAACAATCAAACTTTTTATTCATCATCTCTAGCTGGTTAGATAACTTGGTGACCAGGTCGAGGTTGAAGACACTGGCTGCTTTAGTAGGAATTGTCCTCATGACTTGCCACTGATAATTATTCAGTGCCATCTTCGCTATAAACTAAAATTATCTTCCAAAAGCAAATAGAGAAAAAATTAGCAAAGTAAAACATAAAAATAAAAAATAATAATGAACATAAATTGCAATAAAAAAATGGCTAAAGTAATAAAAATTGAGCTTTCTTAATATTTTAGTTCCCCTGCAACGGCGCCAAAAACTTGATCGTTGTTTTCACGATGTCAAAGTCTTAAAATTTATAAAAAGAATGATCAAACCTAGAAACTAACTATGACAACGATTTGAGACAAGCGTACCTATCGAACAGTAGTATAGTTAAGGCAAGACCGGAATGTCGAACCCAAAGGAACCAAAAGTACTAATACTAACTCTCTTTTTATTATTTAGCCTAAGAATTAAAGTGATTTTTATCTAATCTAAAATTAACTAACAACTAATCTAAAGACTCTAAGACAAAGAAGAATGAATTTGGGAAAATAACTTGGAAGAAAACCAATTGATTAAGACGACACCCAATGAAGAATCCACCTAGACTTCACTTGTTATCTAACTCTGAACCAGACGATTTTTTCATTTGACTTGATTCGTAAGATTCCCTAAGTTGTATTAATCCCTCTCTCGAGGCTACTAACGTCTAACCCTAGGTTGATTAATTGAAATCTCTTTCTAATTAAAACCCCTAGAATTGCATTAACTCGATCTATGTACTCCCATATTAGGTTTCACCCTAATCCGGCAAAATCTCGTCACCCTATCTCTAGGTGCGCGATCAACTCTGCTTAATTATGCTAGATCTACTCTTAGGCAGGGACTTTTGCTCCTCCACCTAAGTACATCATACTTGAATTAATATCCCAGAAATATCAACACAAGAATTAATAACACATAATTAAGAACAAGTCAAATATTTATCATATAGTTCAGAAAACAATAACAAGATTCATCTTAGGTTTCATCCCCCTTAGGTATCTGAGGGTTTAGTTCATAACAATAAAAGGAAACATCTCAAAAGAAAAGATAAAACAAAACATAAGAAATCCCTAAAACCCCCTAAAGGAATTGAAGGAGAGATCCTCCGTCTTAAGTATAATTTCGCTTCTTGAGATGGATCAACCGGCTATCTTCGAGTAATTCTCCACAAATTTGCCTTCTCTGGCCTAGCCAGACGCCCTCTGACTAAAGCCTTGGGTTCCCCCGACAAAAGCCCTGATAGAAGGCTTTTGCCGAACTCCCCTTCAAGTTGCCCCATTGGGTGTTTATTTAGACTTTGAAATGTCTTACTTGGCCCCTAAGTATCCTAATTCAAGTAGAATTCCTACTAGGGTGGTTGAATAGGCTTTAGAATGTGTATCTTTGCCTCCAAGTATCCAAATCCGAGTAAAACTCCTCTTGGCCGGGGCAGGGACACGCCCATGGCACACGCCCGTGTAAGTCATGGCGAGGCCATGTTTGAGACTGTTGAATGAGGCACGACCGTGTGGTCTTGGGCCCAGGCCGTGTGGAGTTCGTGACATGGCCTATTTACTCTATTTTGAGCCCATTTTTCGTTCTTTTCATCATTCAATGCTCTCTTGGGTATAAAACATGAAAACAAAGGATTAAGAGCACCAAATTTCACAATTCAGGGCTTAAATCATCCAAAAGCGTGCTAAATGTGGGCTTAAAATATGTTACTTTTACGGTTCATCAGGTGGCACTAAGTGTGTGTATTTGGAAATGAGACCGAGATGATTAGCACTGTTGTGCGAAACAATAGAAGCTTTGGCTTTTGATTGGCACTGTGTGTGCGATACCTGATTAAGTTTGGTTTTATATTATGGCACTAACTGTGCAATGTTGTTTAAGCTTCGGCTATGAAATGAGCACTAAATGTGCGATTGAATTGAAGAGATAGTGAATAGTGAATAAATTATGGTATCAAGTATTGAATAGCAAGAACGTTTTTTAATTAAGTGTTGGCAAAGGTATGTTTCGAACCTATGTGGTTGATGATAATGTTTAAGGTTGAATAGATAGATGTATGAGTATATGGTGGAGGATGATATTATGTTTAGTTGTGAATCTATCTAAGTGATGGTTTATTTATGTATTGGTATTGTATATTTTTGAGTAATATGTATTATATTACGAACTTACTAAGCTTCAAAGCTTACTGTGTAAAGTGTTTCTCTGTTTTATAGTGTCTTAAAAGCTAGCTTAGATCCGGGGACCGTCAGCTGCTTAATCACACTATCGGCTATCTATTTTGGTACTTTTGAAAGATGTATATATTTGGTATATGGCATGTATAGGCTAGAAGTTATGGTATGTTTTGAAATGTTTTGGACCTTGCCATGTGATATGGTTTGGAAGTTAAACGATGTTGGTTCTTGTATGAAGGCTATGAAAATGATGAATGTGGTATGAAATAGTGAGAATAGAAATGGTATATTTTATGCTTAAATTGGTTGATGAGAATGATGGTTTAATGTGAACTTGTGATATGGATTATTTGATGCTTGACTTATATGAGTTGGGATGAGAAATTGGTATTTTTGATGAACTTATTTGAGATAAAATTAGATATGAAAATAGATGATGTAGTTGAAGATTAATTGGTGCATATATTGATAGGTTTTGGTTTCCAATTGAAGTATAAATGCATGTGATTTGAGGCTTGTAGGTGATCCTAAGTGTGGGAGGCAAGTTTGGCCTTGTAAATGGCCTATAATTGCCCACACGGTTGAGCACACGGGCGTGTGGCTCGACCGTGTTGTTTAAGTTTTCCATTTGAAACAAGTCAAGCTCGACCACGGGCTGGACACATGGGTGTGTGGCTGGCCGTGTGGTGCAAGTCAGTGTCGACCATGGGTGAGGCACACAGGCGTGTCTCAGGCTATGTGGACAAGTCAGTATGTATGCCCTGTTTCGCTATAGCTTGGACGCACAGGCGTGTCCGAGGCCGTATGAGGCACACGGCCTACCCACACGGGCGTGTGACCTCTGTAACTTAGAAAAATGGTTGAATTTCAGAAATTTTCGTATGAGTTTGGTTTAGTCCCGACCCTTTTCTAACACGTGTTTAAGGTTTTGTAGACCTCATTAAGGGATTAATTGAATGTGAATTGCTATGTTTGGATGTGGAATGATATTGAATGTTCTGAATTAATAGGTAATGCCTCTTAACCCTATTCTGGCGACAGTTACGTGTTAGGGGTGTTACAAGAGAAATTTCAGAGTTTTTATCCAGATGTTTGATTTGTCAGCAAGTTAAAGCTGAGCACCAACTACCTTTGAGTTTGTTACAACCAGTTATGATACTAGAATAGAAATGGGATAAAAGTTACAATGAATTTCATATCGGGATTACCTCTGCCTCCGATGAAGAAAGATGTTATTTGAGTTGCCGTTGATTGACTGATGAAATCTGCACATTTCATTCCGGTACATACAGACTATTCGCTTGATAAATTGGCTGAATTGTACATTTTTGATATCGTTAGATTGCACGGGGTGTCAGTTTCGATTATTTTCGATAGAGATCCCAGGTTTTACATTACGATTTTGGAAGAAATTGCAAGAAGCTCTGGGTACAAGGTTGAATTTTAGTACCGCATTTCATCCAAAAACTGATGGTCAGTCTAAGAGAGAGATTCAAATTCTCGAAGATATGCTTCGTTGTTATGTTTTAGAGTTTGAAATCAATTGGGAGAAATATTTACCATTGCTTGAATTCACATATAACAATAACTTTCAATTGAGCATAAAGATGTCACCGTACGAAGCATTGTATGGTCATAAATGCCGAACTCCATTGTATTGGACCGAGCTGAGTGATAAAAAGATTTACGGGCTTGATTTGATTAAAGAGGCTGAAGATAAAGTAAAAGTAATTCGTGAAAGTCTGAAAGCAGCTTCAGATCAACAGAAATCGTATGCGGATTTGAAACGTAAAGACATTGAATTTCATATCAGTGATAGGGTACTCTTAAAAGTATCTCTATGGAAAAAGATCATTCGATTTGGTTGCAAAGGTAAATTGAGCCTGCGATTTATCGGGCCGTATGAGATTATCGAAAGAATAGGGCCAATGGCATATCGGTTAGCTTTGCCATCAGGGTTAGAAAAGATTCACAATGTGTTCCACGTGTCGATGTTACGACGATATCGGTCAGATCCATCACACGTAATTTCTCCGGTAGAGATTGAGATTCAACCTGGTATGACGTATAACGAAAAAACGATCAGAATTTTAGCTCAAGAGGTTAAATAGTTGAAAAATAAAAGCATAGCTCTAGTGAAGGTTTTGTGGAAACATCACGGGGTTGAAGAAGCTACGTGGGAACCCGAGGAAGCTATGAGAAAACATTATCCTAACCTCTTTTCTAGTAAGATTTTCGGGGACGAAAATTCCTAAGGGGGGAGAGTTGTAACAGCCCGTTTTTGGTCAAATCGAAACAGTGGTTTCGCAACCACAAATTCGAAGTCGAAATAATTATGTTATTACTATTTTAATTTCTACAGCATGATAGTATGTTTGTCTGAAATTTTCGTTAAGAAATTTTATCGTTTGAATGCTTAATTCGATAAAAAGGACTAAATTGTGTAAAGTGTAAAACTTATGTTCTATTAGTTAAAGGTGTCTAATAGTTATGAAATATTAAATTGGAGGTCCTTAAGTGGTAATTAGACCATTGGTTGCTTAAGTGGACAATTATGGACATCTTTTAAGTGTTTTTAATAGTTTATAATTAAGGTTAATTTAGTAATTATATAATTAAATGGTAAATAAATAAAACAAAAAGGCCATTTATTTTCATTCTCATCTTCTTAGCCGAATTTAGGGTTGGAGAAAGACATTAAATAGCCTGAAGCATTCAGTCACTTGCTAGCTTAATTGTAAGGTCGTTTTTATCCCTTTTTTAATGATTTCTATGTTTTTGAGATCGTTGTAGCTTCAACTAGCTAGCCTAACGACCAATTTGCAAAACTATTAAAGGTTTAGGGTTTTGCAATTGATGAATGTTGATGTATTTTGATGTTTAATGGTAGAAAATGCATGCTTGTTGTTAGATAAACAACATTTGTTAAGTGATTTTTCAGTAAAATGTCCAATTAGGGATTAAATTATGAAATGTGTAAATTGTGTGGTTAAATTGTGAAATAAATGAAAATTATGGACTGCTAGGGACCTAATTGAAATTCGGCTAGCATGGATTTTGGTTGAATTGCATGAATTTGTGATTTTATGAAATAAGGACAAAATTGTAAAAATGTGAAATATTAGGGGCAAATGTGTAAAATTACCTTAATGTATAATTTAGACTAAATTGAATAGAGAAATTATTAAATAATTTAATTTTGATTATATTTAGATTAAGAAAGGCAAAATACGGATTTAGATCGGGGAAAGACCAAAGTTTCGGATTGATTGACTTAATTCACCGTTTTTGCATTCGAGTTAAGTTCGTATGTAATAAGATTTGTTATAATTGTATTTTATATGCTTTGATATTGCATAAACTGTGAATACAACTCTACGGACATGATCGAAGGCAATTCAGCAAGTGTGAAATCCCGGTTGAACCTTAGGAATAGATTAAGATACGAATGACATGTCATTAAGGGTTATTATTATTGTTATGGGTGCTAGTCCATACGTCCTACCGGAGGCTGAGTTATTTAGCATGTGTTTCGAATTCTCGTCACCTACATCATGACCGTCAGGTTGTATGAGCAGACACGTTGATAGCTCGAGAGTGAGCATTATTGAGATATGATATTGAGATAGCTTTGGTTATGTATTGGCACTTCGGTGCAAGAGTTTATTGAGATAGCTTCGGCTATATATATTGGCACTTAGGGTGCGAGATTCCCGAGTATCATGTAATATTCCAATTGGTTCAACGGGTATATCGAAGATATGAAATGGCGAGAAACCGATACGTTTCAATACAGGTATGTACGGATACTATATTTGCATTGAACACATAGAAGAAATGAGTTCATAGTTAAATAGGTGATTTGAATACATGTTAATATTGTGATTAAATATTTTATAGTATGTTATATGCATATTTTGAATGATAATTAAATGGTGAGTTTTTCTTATTATTTTCATACGGGCTTGCTAAGCTTTTTAGCTTACTTCGTTTATTTTTCCGTGTTCTATAGTGATTTCAAAGCTAGTTCAGATTTGGGATTGTCGGAGACTTCATCACACTATCCAACTATCACTTGGTACTTTTGAATTTAATTATTTTGAATATATGCCATGTATAGGGATTTTGGGTCTTTTTGGAGTATGTGTTGTTAATGAATTTAGTCATTTGAAATGACTTGTAAATATTAAGAGTTAGGTTTTGTATATAGCCATGTGAGTTGGCTTAATTTGTTGGTTTGGTTGTGTATATATATGTGTGTATGGCTTATGTTGTGAGTTTCTATTGATAGATATATGATGATTGTGGATTATAGATATGGTGGATGTCAAATGGTTGATATTGGAGAAGATATATGCTTATGAGTTTGAGTATAATGATGCATGTTTGAAAGTGTTTAATTAGTTAAATTGTATATGTGTAATTGGTTTAAAGGGAATGGCCTATTTTGTGACTTGTGTGTATTGTGTAAAATAGTATTAAGTTAGCATGAGTTATGCTTTATTATGTTTGATTAAGGCTATTAGAATGCCTATTTTTATGCCATGAATTGTGCCATTTTGAGTTTGGTGTAGGTACTTACAAATTGGGTGGCAAATTGGCTTGGTAAATAGCCTATTTTTGTCCACACGATCAGAGACACAGGACTGTGCCTCAGCCGTGTGTGACACATAGTTAGGATGCACGGTTGTGTGTCCCCTGGCATTGAATTAAAAATCAAGTCAATATGCTCCGCACGGCCCAGCACACAGGCGTGTGACTTGGCCTTGTGGCATAACTCAGTATACCCTACAAGTTTGGCATGGCCTAGCACACGGCCTAGTACACGGGCGTGTGTGGCCAATTTTAGGGCACATGGGCTAGCCATACAGGCGTGTGTGTTGGTCATATGACCCAAGTCAAAGAGTTACACGGGGTTGGACACGGGCTGGGACACGGCCATGTGATCCCATTTCGAATATCCGCATGGCCTGTGACACAGACGTGTCTTTGGCCGTGTGAGACACATGGCTGGGCCACACGGGCATGTGTCCCCTGTATATTGAAAAAAATTTCTAAGTTTTCTAAAAATTTATTGAGCTATCAGTTTAGTCCCAAACTACTTCTAAAGCATGTTAAGGGCTTCGTAGGCTCGTATTAGGGACAGTGTGATTGAGTTTGAATGATGATTGTATGAAATTTTAAAATGTATGTGAAATGAATGTTTAATTGATTTATAAGTCTGGTAATGCTCCGTAACCCTATTCCGGCATCGAATACGGGTGAGGGGTGTTACAGATGTGTTCCAACTGCTTTTCGAGCAGTTTCTCAAAACAATTGTCTTTCAAGATTCCTTTAACATCTTAAATGCAATCTTCATCTTCGTTCAATTTTTCTTCTATGTCTTCTTCGTTGTCCTCTTTTGCCTAATCGATTCTTATTACTTCTTCTTTCGATTCTACTTCTTTGATTTTTCTCCAAGTATAAGCGTTATTGCTCACAATTTCAAGGAGCATAACAATTTTCTGGGCAATTTTTGATCAAATGCTTCCTCTAACGATTATGTCAAACTATTCTTTGCTCTCATGATCTAAACCAGAGTAAGAGTGTTGTAATTGAATGACTGTATTAATTCCACCCCCTAGAGCCTTTCGTACAATCATTTTGAATCTATCTCATGCTTGACCAAACGACTAAACAGATGAAACTAATAAGGAAGATTAGCTCATTTCAAGGTTTGTAATTAATATCAATTAACAAATTATTACCTCTCGACCTGATTAATCAATTGGTTGATACTCGCTTATCTTCCAACCTCACTTTCTTAACCAGAACAAACTACGATTTACTTGACCAAACTTATCTCCCGATCTTGTTTAACCTATTATTACTTCCTATAGGAACGCGTAATCTATACCAACTAATTCTCTCGAAAAACCCTAAATCCTCCGTTAATCATGTCCCCATCCATTTGTTAATCTCCTCTAAGAGATTTTAGCCACTCATATTATTCATAATCTTAATCTCAATTGAATAAAACATGTAAAGAACACAATTAAATCGAAAGAGAAAATATATTAGAATAATCCTAATTTTGATGTCGAATAGAGCGCGGAGTAACGAATCTCTCGATTGGAATAATCGAATATCGTCGCTTGCGGAGAAGAAATAATTGAAATACTTCGATTAAATAAAATAACACTTAGGTTGAAATCTATTCCAAGAGAGATGAACAAAAATTTTATGAAAAACAAAAGAAAACTAAGTTTAATCCTAGTTCTAGACTACGAGGGTTTTTGAAGGTGTCTAAGATGACTTAATTACATCAAACCCCTAAGATTTTATTTATAGGAGTGTTAGCAGCCTGAATTAGGTCTTCAACACATCCTAGGTATTTCTATAAAGTTTATTATGTGGACGAAAATAACCATAGAAGACTTGGGCAACACATCGGCCCTATGTCGTGCCATATACCACCTATAGCATGACACGACACCTATTTCATGGCTTCCTTTGTTCGTTTCATGCTTTGACAGCTCGAGAAGCTTGTACGCCACTCGTCCCTTGCTCCTACGTCAATTGGGTCTATAAATCATCATCCTACACACTCAATTCAACATATTAGCACTACCTAAGGTTCATGTCGGCATAATAGGTCACAACACTCACAAAATGTGTTCAAAAAACTTATTTTAATTAGCTTTTAATCCTAACTACTAAATACTAAAAATGTAATTCTAAATACTAAATTGGTTAGAAAATAAGCTTTTTAATTGTGAAAATCGTCCTAAATTACTATTACATTTGACGTTAGATCAATCACCAACCACTCGTCCTCCAATGTTGGAGTGTGGCAATTATGCCTACTAGAAGGCGCACATAAAAGCTTACATCAAATAGGTTATTGAGAAGGCTTGACACATAGTTCTTATAGGATGGGAACCACTTATGGTTGAAACTGAAGCTGGAATAGTGGCTAAATTCGTGCTATAATAGACCACTAACGAAGATCAACTTGTTAATTCGAACTCCAAAACATTGTATGCCATTTTTTATGGAATAGATTTGCAAGAGTTCAAGAGAATTTCAAAGTGCACTATTGCTAAAACAACTTGGGATATTCTACAGAATGCAAATGAAAGAACTAACATTGTCAAGCGGTCGAAAATGTAAATGCTAATCACTAGATTCGAAACCTTGAAGATGTAAGAGTCAAAGATCATAGGTGAATTCTATGCAAAAATATTTATATAAATTAATAAATAAAGAAGTTATTAATTAAAAATATTTTTAGCATAATGATATATATAAACTATATATTTGTATTATACAATTACATATTTATTACTTTATTTATATAAATAAAAGAGTTATTAATTAAAAAATTAATTAAAAACTTAAAAATAATATATTTATTAATTAAAAATATTAAAAAAATTAAAACAACATAAAATAAAAAAATCAACCTCGAAATTTAAAAACCAAACCACTAAAAACCGCCTAAATCTCTAATTAACTTTTAAAAACTACATTTTTTTCTACTTCTCCCGAGTTATGTCTGTGAAAGTTTTATATAGATTGAACAGTGGAACCTCGTACGGAAACTACACAACTGAGAACTTCCCGAGTTTCCGATCATTACCAAACCCCGAAAAACAAAGGATCAATGATTCACTGTTCTTCTTTTTTACCACTTTGACTTCTAACAAAAAGGGAATGGCAGATCCTAGCAACAAACTCAGAACTGTAATCTGCGTAGGAGACATTCATGGTTACCTCACCAAACTCCTCAATCTTTGGTCCAACCTCCAATCACAAATCGACCCTGACTCTTTCAACACCGCCACCATCATCTTCCTAGGTGATTACTGTGACCGTGGACCCGACACACGCAAAGTGATAGATTTTTTAATCTCCTTGCCGAAGCGATATCCAAATCAGAAGCATGTTTTTTTATAGGGAAACCATGAATTCGCTTTCGCCGGGTTTATCGGGGTGTTGGCCGGAGAGTTTGAAGCGAAGGAGACGTGGAAGGAGTATGCTGATAATGAGGAAATAGAAGGGTGGTATAAGGGTGAAGGGTATGAAAAGATGCATTTGCAAGGCAGGATATGGGGTGGTTGGTTTGATGTTGCCCAAGGGATTGACTGTAAAGGTTCCATTTTCGATGCTGGTCCTACGTTTGGATCTTATGGAGTTTCTCATGGATCTTCTGGTAATGCACGCTTTTTCATTTTTGGGTGTATGCTTTTGTTTTTTCTTTTTCTTGTATGGATTTAATTCATTGGTAAATACTCTTTGGTAGTCATTTTTGTAGTGGTTGTTGCGTTTGATTCTTAGTCATGCAATTTTAGTTGAGATTTTGGAAGGAATGATCCAAGCATTGGGTTGGAAATGGACTCTAGATTCCTTTTATGTTAGATTCTAGGTTGTATGCATTTGAAGGAAGGAATGATTGTATTAGATTCATGGTTTTCAGTAGTGTATATGTTGTGTTCGAGTGGCATAATTTTTAGTGGTTTAATATTCAAATTTTAGCTAGCAGATATTAGATCTGTTGTTTTAGATTAGAAATATTGACCTTAACCTAACAAAAACCATGATTTATTTTTTATATGCAAGAGTTGATGAAGGTTGTTCCTGAAGACCACAAGAAATTTCTAGCAGATGTGGTTTGGGTTCATGAAGAGGTATTCTTTCTTCAACTCTACTTCTCATCTATTTGCTTTTCTTGACTTTTAGAATACTTTGTAATCAGAATGTGCTAAAAATAGTTTTAACATTGAATTGCAAAACAAAGTTTTAAGCAAATATGCAGTCTCCTGTAACAATGTTAAGCAGGTTGGATATATTGTTATTGTCTCAACTGCAGAGTGAAAGTGGAAACTTAGTGTTTTCAGTGTGCAATTTATCCAGGATGATGTCTGTATTGAGACACAGGAAGGAGTTAAACATTGTAAATTGATTGCTGTACATGCTGGTTTAGAGAAAGGTAAAAATGTCCGAGAGCAGCTGGAGTTTTTGAAAGCCAAAGACGTCAGTGTGCCCCAGGTAACAGGTCTCAGCGGGAGGAAGAATGTTTGGGATATCCCTGAGGTAACGAATGGATCACAGCCCATGACACAACTCGTATTCATCTTTGGCACCCATGCGCACACTTGGTAAAATGGTTTTCATGACATGAAGTCTACTGATGCAAGTGTTGGTGTTGAATATCATGCAGGGGCCAACTGAGACAGTTGTGGTGAGTGGTCACCATGGGATACTTCACATAGAAGGTCTTAGATTGATCATTGACGAAAGCGGAGGATTGGAGGGTAATCCGTTGGCTGCAATTGTGCTTCCTTCAATGAAGATAGTCCGCGACACTGATAATTTATCTTAGTTTCATGGTTTTAGAAGATGGTCATCTATATGCTTTGCTTTCTAAATTTAACAAAACATGTAATCCCTTGTGTTAGGGATTTTAATTTTGTTCAAGTTGATAAGGATAAATGTGAGGTTGGAGGCGTAGCTTCTCTTGAATATTACAAGTGTACCTCCTATAAATAAAAAAACATTTATCTAATCTACCTATAAATTTATTCACTTATAATATTTATGGTGTGACTTATATTAATATTGAATAAATGAATTGATACGTGTGTATAACCAACATGCTTTGATGTATTAAAAATATATGCTCTCATGGTAGTAAACAGAAAGATGATATGTTGGGTGTTTAACTTATGTATGCATGGCATAACTTCACCCACTATAGTGAAATCATAGCTCGAATAAAGAGTGATTGGTAAATATCAATGAGGTTAGATTACAAAAATGAAATGTAACCACGGGTTATTTGTCTAGGAAAAACATTTTTTATTGTATGTAATGATCGTTTTCATCGCTAAAGATTTGAATTAGGTTGTATTTAAACTAAAGAGATCAAGGATGACCTGAGGGTAACACACATGATAAAGTCATTAGACAAAAGCTTAAAATAAATAGCTTTCATAATGATATATATTGAATAGATTGATTATGATACTTATAACTGATTCACACCGTGATTAAATAACTTTATAATTTATAGGCAAAGGGTAAACTTAATTAGAAATTGTTTAAGTCCCAATAATATATGTACGATCAATCCCGTGCTAGCTATTCATAACTCTGTATGAATTGTATAAAACGAGCTGATGGTATATTTGACTAAAAGCGATGTAGAAGAAATATATTGCAAGAATTAATGTATGGATGAAAATAATGTAGTGAGAGTCTGGAGTTACTGCCTTGCTTATATCATTTTCATATCTAATTGTTGCTTGTTTTTCACTTTCTTTTTTTTTTTTTTTTTTTTGGTGTTAGTGCCTTGCTGATATCGGTGTTCCTTTTCTTCTCTTTCTTTTGCCAATTTTCACATCGTGTTTTGTTAATGGTGGAGTTGGGATGGTAGGAGTTGAAGGAACCTTAGTGAGAGTCTGGAGTCGAGAGTGATGAAGATGGTGACTGTTGAAGAGAGTGTGGGTTTACATGGGATTGGGAGTGTTCAAATGGTTTTTGGTCCAAGGGCATTTTCCTTCTCATTTTCATCTTTTTTTTCGTTGCCTCACTTCAATCCAGGTTATAACTCAATATATTCTGTATCAAATTTCGGAAGTTGATATTTCGTATTTGCGGAATACTTTTATTCATCTATCAAACTTCTTTCTTAATGGATTACTCTTCTTTCTTCTTTTCCCTTTTGATTTATTTAAATTTAGAAAAAGAAATAGATATGAAATAAAAAAGAAGTGAAATTAATAAGTTGTTATTTTAAATTTTATAAGAAACAAATTAAATTAATAAGTTTTTAATTTAACTTTAGAAGGAAAAAAAGAAATTAACTAGTTTTTAATTTAAATTTTGAAAAGAAAAAAAATTTTGGACTAATTGCTTTGTGATCCGTAAGGTATTAGTCAAAAGTAAACATTTTTATCACGTGTCAGCACCCAATAGGTTGTCTTGCCACATCAACAAAATTTATGATGTCGTTAGTGTCAAGTACCAAATCGATGGGCAAAATTAATGTTCAAGTATCGCATTGGACATTTTGAAAGTAGAGGTACCACATTGAAAGATTTCTTAAAGTATAGTGATAAATTTTTCCATTATCCCATTATAATTCAAATTTGGAAGTTCAATTTTTGGTTTGGGACCCCTTACATTGAAAAAGTTGACTACCCTCTATGGAAAGTCTCAATTTTCGTCTTATGTTTAGTTCTTTAAGCTAGAGTCTATCTTCTATGAATCTGAGAGTTCAAGAATAGTGAAGAAAATCATTCAGTTGAAAGCTTGAAGGATTTGAACTCCATATTGGATTGTTCGACAAATCTAGGCACATTCCTAAAGCCCAACTTGCAATTTCACAATCTCCTATAACTCAAAATACAAGTACTTAATTTGATCTGATGTATTATTATAGATATCACAATAAAGGTTTAATTTTAGAATATTTTTAAAATTTTGATGTGCTAACTGAAATGATTTTCTAACCATTTTTTCCAACATGTTATCAAGAAAATTGGTGTATACTAGCTCGATATTGTAAAAGATGAGAGTTAGAGGTGATTTCTCGGTTCAAATTGTATCGAGTGAGCGTTAGGTGTCGCCTGTGAATATGATATGCAAATTGTGCAAGTATACACGTCGAGTTAAGTAATAAAGTGATAAGTGAGATTGTCACTACAGAGATCGAATTAGGTATAGAAATGGTCAAGTTATGATAATGATTAATGTTATGGCAAAGCCAACTTAAGTACACAATGGTAAATTAAAATAATAAAGATGAGTGTGAAATATATACTGAATAATATTGGAAAATTCTAAGGCAAAGCAAGAGTAAAAATGCAATGGCAATTACGAGAATAATTACGTGAATAAATTGTAAGCGAATGAGTAAATAACTAAGAATGCTATGGCAAAGATGCTACAACAACAGATTGAAGGTCTACAATGTTGATTGGAAGGTTGGGATTACTAATATTCTACCCTTACTTTCAGTAATGCCTCAGTAAAATCGTACTTAATCTACTGCTCAGAAGAGACCTAAAGTTCTTTTAAAAGAAAGATCTCAAGTTACCTGGCATGTGTCTACAGGCCTTATCACGGTACCCTACACTGTTTTGTCTTCATTCCATATGAACGTTACTCTATGTCTAGATTATACTGCAAGTATTTGTCGAGTAGCTGCTTATATCATTCAATTACGGTCCAACTAATCCAACCTTTTTAGAATTAGATTCAGTTGTATGGCATACTGTACATTCATATATGTTTAGAGAATATACACATACACTTGGGAAATAAAACAATTGAATGAAACAGTAAATTAAGACAAATATATGCTTCAACTATTAAAGAAAACAAAATTTTTCATCATGTAATCCCAACCTTATGAGATTTAGCTCATGGGTCGTGATTAAAATTCAAGTTTGAAATAACACTCAACATCATTTTGATCAAATTAATTCAAAGAGAACAGAATAAGAAATATTGGAAGAACTTAGGAAAATGACTATCGTCAAATCAATTTGCAATCTAGCAGCATAGTGTCCTGTGATGGTTGAGAGGGACCGGTTTCGGTCTCCCCTTTTCGTCTCTACTTAGCCACTACCCTCAATTGTTGCCTCCGGATCTCCACACTTTGGGCTTCCTCCTTCGTCTTTTTATAGGCTTTTTCTTCCTAGAATGGCTCCAACAGCCCACGATATCTTCTTTTCTTTGTTAGATAGATTTTTCTGGTACAAGTAGAGTTGGGCTGAAACTGGTATGAGCTGAATGTTGACTCGGCCATCTTGCTAAATTGCCACAGCATACAAGAGGGCAAACTGTCCAACCTTTTGCCCTGGCAAACTTTCACTCTATTTCTTTCTTCAAATCCTATACCTACCAAACCACCAAACACAATCCTTCCACATGTGAAAGTTGTCTTTTCAGATTCAATATGTTTTTCAGATGATTTCGAGATTTTTACCTGGTTTTTATTCGAGTTATCATCTCATGCCGTGGCATCTTAAGCAACGTCATCAAGCTGAGCTCCGCTTTTATGAGTGATGGCTTTACACTGCTCCTTCCTTTGTGATCTTGAATTCTCAGTATCACTTCATTATGCCCATTGTGGTCTCAAATTTAAAGCATTTGCTATTTTCCCCACTTGATTCTCAAGAGCTTAAAGAGACACTGCCTGACTCTAAATTACAGCATCATTCTTGGCCATATATTCTTTCATTAAAGCTTCAATAGATAATGATGAAGAAACAAATGTCTGACCTTACTAGACAATTTGCCTCGACAAAGGTTGAGTATAACCAAGCGGTGCATTGATGGCATTCTGTCTTGCCATATTGTTAAAATTCCCCATACCTTGATTATTCCATCTAAAGTTCATATGCTGCTTTCACCCATGATTATATGTGTTGGAATAAGGGTTATTGTTTCGATTAAAGTTACCCATGTAGCACACAGATGCTGGATTTGATGGGACTTCATCAAACACATGGTCATCACCATAATAAACACATGATAGCTCAGCTGATTTTATCTCCTGGACTGTAGTAGGTCTTTTCATTGTTTTAATCATATTAGCCAAAGAAGACACTTAGGCTGTCAACGAAGTGATTGCATCCAGCTTCATAGTACTAGTAGCTCTCTTGCCCACCCCAACTCTTATGGTAGGATATTTATAATCATTGTTGGCAATCTTTTACAAAATCTAATATGCTTCATTATAACATTTATCCAACAAAGTACCATTAGCCGAGGCAACAACTATCATCCTTGTATAAGCTGTAACAACCCAATTTAGGGCCTAGTCAGAATAGTGGTGCGAGGCCACGAATCTGAGGTGAATTCATGAGTTTTTAAAGTTTATGTTATTTTTGCATGCTAATATGAAAGTTCCATGAAGCAATTTTGCTAAATTGAGGTTGAATGGTCCAAAAAGGACTAAATTACAAAAGTTGCAAAATATGAGTTTCTAGAAGCTTTTTGTATGAAATAGCTTTGGAATATAAATTAGAAGTCCTTAAGTAGTAATTTGCCCAAATTATAATTTCTGGACAAAAATTGACGTGAGTTAGTAAAATAGAATTTTTTTAAGAGAAGGGCATTTTAGTCGTTTACCTATTAAATGATTAAAATAGGAAAAAGATGAGAAAAAACTCATTCATCTTCTTCCTTGTGGGTGCTGAAATTTTGAAGAACCTCATAGCTAGCAACTTTCAAGCTTGCTAGTAAGTTCGTTTGAGTCCCGTTTTTAATATTCTTCGTATTTTTGAAGTTCTCGTATTATGAATTAGCTATTTTTAGCTATAAAATGAGCTAAGGTGCATGATAAAAAATCTACCTATGGATGATATGCTTGTTAAATGATGTTTTATGGAAGTTATAAGAGTTTGATGTTAGATAAACATCTTTTCCTTAATGAATTTCATGAAAAATTATAGTATTGATCAATTTGTAAAAGTTATGAAATTGGTCATACACACTAGAAATAGTGAGAATTGATGATTGTTATAGTAGAGAAAATGAATCAGCTAAGCATGAAGTTTAAGAAAGTTGAATGAAAATCATTTTACGAGCCTAGGGGCAATAGAGTAAATATGAGAAAGTATAGGGGAAAAATAGTAACTTTGCCAAAATATGAGTAATGAGTCAATTTAGTCAATGTGAGTATTAAATGATCTATTTATGATTATAGATCAAGAAAAATGAAGCCCAGATCAAAACTGAGGCAAGAACAAAGTCGAGGACTAAATTGCATATCTACATACATTTTGTATTTTGAGGTAAGTTTGTATGATTTCTAAGCTTTATGATTTATATCATTGAATTGTTTAATATAATGTACACTATTTTCATGAATTGTTTAATGTTATGTTCAACCAAGAAATCAATGAGATTAAGTATAAGCAAGTCCCGATTGAAGATGAATTTCCCAGGATACTCGATCTACAACAATATGAGAGCCAGTGTAAGGCCATGTTTGGGACATGGCATCGACATTGAACAAGTTATCATATAAGTCCAAGGCAAGCTTGGCATTGAACAAGTTATCATGTAAGTCCAAGGCAAGCTTGGCATTGAAAAGCTATCAAGAGAAAGACTTCATATAAGTCCATGTCAGGACATGGCCTTGAAACCAAGATGAGATATTCCATGTAAGACCATATATAAGATATGGCTTTGGCATCAAGTTATGTGGTTCGAGATTTAGTATCCTCGGTTATTCGCAGAAATTCAGTGGGCAAATCGTAAACGCAGTCTTGGATCTTCAATAGGTAGTCCACCTGTCCTACTATTTGTAACATCTAAAACACTACTTGTTTCAAATCAAATTGTTGAGCCAGTATTTGTGGTCTGACTATCCCTAGATTCAGGTCATCCAAAATTGGCAGAACATGCTCTCGGATTGGTCTATCTCAGTCATCTATCACCCCAAAAATATGAGGATTAGCTCCCTGACCATTCAAATTATCATTCATACCAGGTATCTCCCTACGAACAGGAAGATTAACATCATAGTCATTCGGATTATCATTGAGACAATAATCATTCTTGTTGCTAGTCATTATTCATAGTTCTTTTCACCTTCTTCGTAAAGTTCTTTCGATCTCTGGGTCAAAAGGATATTCTTTGTTAGCAGGAATGCCTCTTCTCATGCACTAATGGCAAACATGTGGAAATTAAAGTAAACTAAATTAAATAAAAGTAATGAAATTAAGTGAAATAACCAAACCAAACTGCACCAAGTTGCCGATCCCCAGCAATGGCGCCAAAAACCTGTCGCGTGTGAATATGATATGTGAATTGTGCAAGTATACACGTCGAATTAAGTAATAAAGTGATAAGTGAGATCATTTACACAGGGATTAAATTAGGTAAAGAAATTGTCAAGTTATGATAATGTTATGGCAAAGCCGAGTTAAGTACGCAATGGTAAATTAAAATAATAAAGATGAGTGTGAAATATATACTGACTAATATTGGAAAATTCTAAGGCAAAGAAAGAGTAAAAATGCAATTGCAATTACGAGAATAATTACATGAATAAATTGTGAGCGAATAAATAAATAACTAAGAATGTTATGGTAGAGATGCTGCGACAATAGATTGAAAGTCTACAATGTCGATTGGAAGGTTGGGATTAGTAAGAATCTGCCCTTACTTTCAGTAATGCCTTAGGAAAATCGTACTTAATTTACTACTCAAAAGAGACCTAAAGTGACATGCTTCTTTCAAGAGTAAAATCTCAAGTTACCTCGCCTGTGCCTATAGACCTTATCATGGTACCCTGCACTATTTTGTCTTCATTCCATATGAATGTTGCTTTATGTCTAAAGTCTACTACAAGTATCTATCAAGTACTTGCTCATATCATTCAATTACAGTAAACTAATCCAGCCTTTTCAAAATTAGATTCAATTGTATCGGCATAATGCACATTCATCTATGTCTAGAGAATATACGCATACACTTGGGAAATAAATCAATTGAATGAAATAGTAAATTAAGACAAATATATGCTTCAACTATAAAAGAAAATAAAATTTTTAATTATTTAATCCCAAACCTATGAGATTTAGCTCATAGGTCAATGATTAAAATTCAAGTTTGATATAGCACCTAGCATCGTTTTGATCAAATTAATTCACGGAGAACAGAATAAGAAATAATGGAAGAACTTAGGAAGATGGTTGTCGCCAAATCAACCGCAATTCAACAGCACAGTGTTCTGTGACGGTTGAGAGGGATTGCCTTCAGTGTTCCCTTTTCGTCTCTACTTAACCGCTACCCTCAATTGTTGCCTTCAGATCTCCACACTTAAGGCTTCCTCCTTCAGCTTTTTATAGGCTTTTTCTTCCTAGAATAGCTCCAATAGCCCACGATATCTTCTCCTTATTTTAGCAGATTTTTCTTGTACAAGTAGAGTTGGACTGAAACTGGTATGCGCTGAATGTTGACTCGGTCATTGGGCTGAATTACCACGGCATACAAGATGGCAAACTGTCCAACCTTTTGCCCCGAAAAACCTTCACTCCTCTATTTGTTTCTCCATATCCTGCAACAGCCAAATCACCAAACACAACCCTTCCACATGTAATTAAAAGTATCTAGCATGTTTTATAAAAAAAAGTATCTAGCATGTAAACATAGTCCAAGCTCCTAATGCAAATGATAAAAATACTAATAAAATGTCCTAAAATGCCACTAATCATACCCAAGTACAAGCAATTAGCTAGGTGTAAAGGCATAAAATATAACTCTTTTCGAGATTTATCATTAGGATATACGAGGAGTAATCATACAATTAGGAGTAACAAATTTTATTTTAGTTTTTTAATCATTAATTCCACCCAATGATTATGGTTTCTACACTTGTTTGGAAACTTTAAATTAAGATAGTGTAAAAATTGGCTTCTGATAAACTTGAAATTAAAAATAATATAGGGACTAAATTGAAAGAGACCACAGGTTGACGACCCATATTAGAAGAAACGGGAAAGCTAGAAATTGAATTGGACATAGTTGATGACCAATTCTGGTTTGATTAGGATGGAACCAGACAGTTCCTTAATGGGAGATACCATACAATCTTATCACTTCGCATGGATGCTTTGTAATCTTGTAGGAATCTTTATGATCCTACTTCTACTCCGCATCATTTACTACGTATGATACCATACAATCTAATCACTCCCACATACGCCAATTATCAAACCCCTATTATACTTAATCTTTCATATTTGATTAATTGGGGAATTCTTTTCATCATTTTATAATTCTCGTATCCTATAATGCTTTCATAACAAAATGTACCCTTAGAAACCACTTCTAGCAATCCATACTTCATCCCGTACTCTTCTCTCAAACAATTGCTTACTAACATTGTCTTGGTGGATACATACACAGAATCTCATACTATTGGTTCACACTCAAACATCCCCTGATCCAGTTCTGTACATATATCCGTATTGATAATTCACAGTGCCTAACGTTTAGACGAACTCTATATTAGGCTATAACAGAATCTTATTTCAAAATAGCATTTTTGCTAGTTCAGAAAAATTTTAGAAGAAGATACCATACTTTTCACTTTTAATAATTACATTTCCCTATGACGGATAACCTTCTCGACAAACATATATACATTTCTTTTTCATGGAACCCTTACGACTTTTTCAACTCTTATTTCAAAGCACCACAATACCTTATCATAAAGATAAACATTTAGATTCATAGCTTACCAGATACTTCCTGTCAGTTCACTCTATATAAGCTTACTAGAACACCACACAGATATTCAGATAGAATACGCCACTAAGGCGATCCATTTAGAATTTGTCACAAAGACGTTCCTATCAGAGTTTTCCACAAAGGCTATTTTTTTCTTAATGTGTTTAAGACATTGATTTGCCTAAACTCACAATAAGTGAGGTTTGCCCAACATCATCCTGGGACACATAGGGAACCCCATTGGGTAATCACCATCCTTTAATTCTTTTTAGAGGGTGCCATGGCCATGGACTTTTCCATCAGGGTTTCATTTTATAGTTTTGTGTTTAAAGCCCTGATGGACCCCTTTTTTGACAACTCCGCAGAGAATAAACACAAACTCATTTGATAGACTCTTCATGCATTAACACAACCTAAATTCAACCATTTAATTCACTAGCATACATCCAAATAGGACATACATATCATAGCATACATTTCAGACATATAAATATTCAACCAGACTTCAATATTTCAATACTCGTACACCATCTTCACGTACTATACTCTTCATGACTTCGAATGTTTAATCAATTTTTTATAGATGATTGACAATATAAACAGTACACAAATAGGAGTTAGTATAAAACTCACCTGATTCTCACCTATTGTAGTTCAAAGCTCCAAATCTAAATATCCAACACGAGAACAGCAGCAAACACTACTTACAAGGCACAAGAACACCATTAAAACTCATTCGCATAATACTTATCATCATCTCAAACATAGATAACCCTTATAAAAAACCTTATTTCTTCATCTTACTGTTCGTGCAACTCTAATAGACTTACTCTTTCATAATTTTAACATGCAGAGTCGCAATACTTACCTTAACATGGAGTAATCACTAACAAAGATCCAAATCCACAACTCCAGCTTAAAGAGAAAGAAATATTGTTGGTTCCTTAAGATTCAGATAGCAACATTTTTCAACAAGGAAGAAGAAAAACTCTCCCTTTCTTTAGCCTAAATATCTATAAATATAACTTAAGTCCCCCTTGGAACTTGACACATGTCACAAACTTTCGAAACTGCCTTTATAAATCGTTTATAGATGTGAGAGAACTTAAATGAAAATCTACTAAATCTATACACTTGATTCATCAGTTCTATCAATTTCTAGCCAAATCATTTACAACGTATCTAGCACATTAACTTAATAAACTTGGCGTACAATACTTTCAGCAACAACCCAATTTACCAAAAATCATCAATACTCTTACCAATCTCTTCTTCTTACAACTCAACACATTTTGAGTTCAATCCTAACATAATATTTTAACGTCTGCTATGCGCCTGATTTGTACGCCAAGAACAATAATTGCGCAAATAGAGGTGCGTCTCATAGATTACTCCCAATCTACTCACCAAAACTCAGAACCTGCCAAAATTGGGTGTTACAGCTCTCCCCCCTTAACAAAATTTTGTCCTCAAAATTCAAACTGGAAGGATTAAGACATATAATTGATAGGTGATCAACTACACTTAGCTTGTGCCATAGAAACTGTGCCGTTCGGCAATATGCCATTCTTCTCTTCAATAAACTCAATCCAGATATTACGAGACCCAAAATTGAGGCTCCACAATTCGAAATGAAGCCCGTGATGTTCCAAATGCTTCAAACAATGGGCCAATTTAATGGTATGCCTACTGAGGATCCGCATATTCATCTTCAGCTATTGATGGAAGTAAGTGATTCATTCAAATCAGTCGGGGTGACTAAGGATGCATTGAGACTGAGATTATTTCCATACTACATGGCAAGAGTTGGTTGAACTCCCTACCATATTGTTTCATAATTACATGGCAAGAGTTGGTTGAACGTTTCTTAATGAAATATGTTTCCCCATCTCTGACCTCCAAGCTCCAAAATAAAATCACTTTATTTCAGCAATTTCATGAAGAATCTCTATATGAGACATGGGAGCAGTTCAAGGAGTTATTACGAAAGTGCCCTCATCATGACATTCCTTAATGCGTTCAAATGGAGACTTTCTACGTAACACCCTTAACCTGTAACTATCGCCAGAATAGGGTTAAGAGGCATTATCAATCATTTCAAAACATTTAAATTCATTTCACATCAAAACATAGCAATTCATATTCATATAGTCCTTTAATTAGGTCTACGAGACCTTAAACACGTGTTAGAAAGGGGTCGAGACTAAATCGAACACATATAATTTTTTTTAAAAATCAAACATTTTTCAAAGCTACAGAGGTCACGCATCTGTGTGGGCAGGCCGTGTGCCTTACACGGCCTCAGACACACCCATGTGTCCAAGCCGTGGTAAAACAGGGCATACATACTGACTTGTTCACATGACCGGAGATACACCCATGTGCCTCACCCATGGTCAACACTAACTTGCACCACATGCCCAGTCATACGCCCGTGTGTCTAACCAGTGTGCGAGCTTGACTTGTTTCAATTTGCAAACTTGAATGACACGGTCGAGCCACACATCCATGTGCTCAACCATGTGGGCAATTATAGGCCATTTGCAATGCCAAATTGCCACCCACACTTAGGGTCACACCTACAAGCACAAACCAATACAATTTCATACCCCAAATGGCATTCAAACATACCAAAACATACTCAATTTAGACTCTTAACATCATCATTCATCTTTCTATACAAACCCATCATAACATATCAATCCAAATTATCAACTACACATCCAAAATCATGTAAGTCAAGCATCATTTAATCCATACCACAAGTTCACATTTAAACCACCATTCTCATCAACCAATTTAAGCATGAAACATCCATTTTCACTAATTCATACCATATTCATCATTCACATAACCCACATATATATACCAATATCATTCAACTTCCAAGCCAATTCACATGGCAAGACTTATACATTTCAAAACATGCCATAAACACTAGCTTATACATGCCATATACCAAATATATACAACTTTCAAAAGTACCAAAATAGATAGCCGATAGTGTGATTGAGTCACTTACGATCCCAGATCCGAGCTAGCTTTAAATACACTATAAAACAGAGAAAAACTTTACACAGTAAGCTTCAAAGCTTAGTAAGTTCGTTATATAATACATATAACTCAATAATACAATATCAATATACAAAATAAACCATCACTTAGATAAATTCACAACTAAACACAATATTATCCTTAGTCATATGCTCACACAACCATCCATTTATCCATAAACGATATCATCAACCACATAGGTTTCGAACATACCTTTGCCAACACTTAGTTAATAATCATTCTTGCTATTCAATGCTCGATACCACACTTCGATCACTCTTCCTTATTTATTCGATTTAATCACACAATTGTGCCAAACTCCTTAGATATCATCGCACATTTTGTGCCTTTACATTAAACTGAATTTACCTTGGTATCGCACACATAATGCCAATCAATATAGCCGATGTTTTCTTTATTTCGCACATTTAGTGCCATTTACCACTATTTCGATTCCATTCATGCACACTTAGTGCCACAACACTCAATTCCACATAAAGTATTATCAATTCATCAATTACATGTATTCATTCATTACATAACACATGAATATGAATTAAACGATTTTTACTATACACGAACTTATTTCAGACGTTGAAATAACAAAACAAGTTGATTAATCGAGCACTTTATCTTTGCCTCGATCTTGATCCAAATCTCTCTTTTCTTGATCTCAATTGAGCTATGAATGTTCCGAAACCTAAAATGCTTCAATGGCTATTCCTTTCTTCAATATTCAGTGGTGAAATGCATAAGAAAGATGAACATTTTGTCTTATTTTAATTTATTTAACATTAATACATTAATTACCACTTTAGCCTTTTTATTTCCATTTAAAATCTACTATCCAATGGTTTTTATGTCCCTCTAATATTTCAATGGTGTAATATCAACTTAAGGACTTCTCATCTAATAAGCCATGCCAAATAAGCACTTTAACAACTAGCACACAGCTTTTACATTTTATGCGATTAAGTCCTTTTTACAAATTAAGCACACAAACGTTAAAATTTTCACACATGCTCAATCACATACTGTAAACACCAGAAATAATATTAAAATATTTTTTGACCTCGAATTTGTGGTCCCGAAACCATTATTCTGACTAGGGTCTAAACCGGGTTGTTGCATTCTATACTGGTCTCAACATTCATGCTAGAATGATGGCGGATTCTTCGGAAAATGGATCCCTCCTTTCAAGTCTTACAATAAGGCTTACGAGATTATTGAGAGAGTTTCTAGCAATAACTATAAATGGCCAACAAATCGAGCAGCCTCGAGAAGACGAGTAACAAGAGTACATGAAGTTAATGCCCTCACTTCACTTGCATCTCAAGCATCTTCTATATCCTCAATGCTTAAGAATTTTAGTACAAATGATCTTAATTATGTTGTAGTGCAGCCACCAAGTCAATGTGAAAACATTTCCTATGTATATTGTGGAGATGGACAATTGTGTGAAAATTGCCCATCAAACCAGAGTCCTTTTATTATATAGGAAATCAGAATCAGAACAGTAGTGGGCCAGGACCACAGTCCAACTTCTATAACCCCTCGTGGAAAAATCATCCAAATTTCTGATGGAGTAACCAAGGAGTCAGTCTTAACAACATTTACATGCAAACTAGACCGAATCAATCACTAGAGTTCACTCAGCAAGTTTAGAAACCACCGCAAGCTGAATGTTCCAATAGTTTGGAGAACTTGTTGAAAGCATACATAGTGAAGAATGATGCACTAATCCAAGGTCAAGCAACAACATTAAGGAATTTTAAGAATCAAGTGGGTCAACTAGCCACTGAACTCTGGAATAGACCGCAAGGATCTTTGCCTATCAATATTTAAAATCCAAGAGTTTCAAGAAAAGAAAATAACAAATTTGTCACTTTATGGGGTGGGAAGACATTATAGCCTAAGGTTGTTGAGGTTAAAGATGGGTCTGCTGACAAGGAGGAAGTTCAACCGAGAGTTGAAACTCCTTCTCCTTAGAAGCCAAATCTTGAAAAATCTGATAAGGTAAACTATAAACTAGTTAATTTTGATAAATTATCACCTTTGTCAGATAAAGAAACATTACCTCAGAAGGACTATCGAGTTCAAGCCAGGGTTCCACCACCTTTTTACCCATAAAGGCTCAAGCAGCAGCAGGATACTCAGTTTAAAGAAATTTTGGACGACAAGGTGACTTCTAAAAACTTCAATGCTATTAAATCCCCAGATGTAGTCGAATATTTCTATTCTATTTCCAAGATAGAATCACTGGCTCCTATAGAATTGGAACTCAATTCTTTAAACGACTATTAGAACGTATTCTACTAGTGGATCCGCCAAAAGATGATGAAGACAAGGGCCATTTGGCTTTGTTTGAAGCTAATTCAAAGGGATTCACTCACGAAGATCCACTCTAATCATTAGAGTTATCGTATCGGGAGTACACACAACCAAAACTATTGATTGAAGAACTAGCTGAATTGGAACTAAAGATTTTGCATCCTCATTTGAAATATGATTATTCAGGTCTATCTTTGACTTTACCTGTCATGGTTTCAGTTGAGTTCATCAGGAATCAAGAAGAGGAGTCACTTGTGGTATTGGAAAGGCACAAGAAGGGTATTAGGTGGATTATTGCAGATATTCAAGTCACAATTTGGAGAATTTCCATATATTACAAGAATTTAAACAAGGCCACTAGAAAAGATCATTTCTGATTTTCTTTCCCAAATCAAATGTTGGACAAATTTTTTGGGAAAAAATATGATTACTTTTTAGATGAGTATGGTTGGTACGACATGTAACAGCACGATTTAGACCTTAGTCAGAACAGTGGTTTCGGGACCACAAATTTGAGGTCAGAGAAATAATTTAATATTATTTTTGATGTTTGTGGCATGTGATAAAGTATGTGTGAAAGTTCTGTATGAAAATTTTATCGTTTGTATGCCGATTTGTGAAAAAGGACTTAATCGTGAAAAATACAAAAGGTGTGTGCTAGTAGTTAATAGTGCTCATTTGATATGGTTTCTTAAATGAAAGGTCCTTATGTTGATATTGGACCATTGATAGTGGAATTTGACATAAATGGCCATTAAATGAATGATTTTATAATGTTTTAATTAATGGATAAAATAGTAATTTGGTTATTAAGTTAATATTATTAAAACAAAATCAATTTTCGATCATCTTTTATCATCCTTAGTTGAAAATCAAAAGAAAAGAAAGTCATGGAAGTTGTTTTTAGGGTTTGACATTTACAAGCTTGATTAAGGTACGATTTTAGCTCGATTTTTGATGATTTCTATGTTTTTGTGATCGTTTCTTTGAGAACTAGCTAGCCCGTGTTCTAATTCATGAAATTGATGTTGATTTTGAGTTATGCCATTATTGATTTTGTGAGCTTTGTGATGTTTGATGATGAAAATTAAGTGTTTGATGATTGGTATACATATTTTCTAAAGTGATTTTGAGTAAAAATGCATTTTTGGGATTTAATTGAGAAATGTGAACACTTTATGTTGAAATGAGAACAATTTATTGCTGTTGAAAATGTTAGTGTTGTAAAATCAAATCATGTTGTCCAATTATAGGTCATATCAATTGTTATAAGTTTATCAATCTGAAATAAAATCGCGGAAGCCTTTTCTAGTTGTAAACTTTAAGATTTGAAAAACGTGATTTTCTTTAGAAACAGTTATTGTTTTAAAAACCCGTGTTTCCTAGTCTAGCAAGTTGAAATAAAAAGAAAACACCAAATAAAAGTTAAGACCTCAAATGGCCTTATTACAAAAATATCAACCCCAAAATGAAATATTAAAAAGGCTAGATATAAATTAAAATACTCGCGAACATGTGGCCACCTCTGAGTCCCTCATAGCTCCAAATCATCTAAGGCTGGGGATTACCTGTACAGTTAAAAGAAAAGGGTGAGTTACGAGAACTTAGTGTTTAATCCCCTATCATGCAGTAACAATCTGGGCTAGAGCCCTATTCAGTAACAGATCAGTCTGGGCTTTAGCCCTATACAGTAACAGAGTGGGTCTAAGCCAAAAGTCATAATAGTGTAGAACAAAGATGCAACCCAACGTAATCCAGCCAACACACCACCCGTACCAACCAACAAACCATGTGGGGACTAAGTCAACCCACCCAACCAGCACACTAATATCGCAGCATGGCTGCTAATACTAACGTAGCAAAGTTTCTAAGAATAGTAAACGTGCCCAAGCCACTAGAATCAGAATACGTAGCGAAGCCACTAGAGCAGTAAAAACGTGGCAAAGCCACTAGTACAGTACTTCCTCCGAATCAGAATCCCAACCCCAATGCAGAATGTCGTGTCATACATAGTACGTGGATGCATTATGTCATATTCATAAGTAGTCATATAGATAGCATACACACATCAACTAAACTACCACTAGGGGTATAACGGCCATTTCATCGGTTAGGGGTAAAACGATAATTTCACCCTTCAGGGGTATTTCGGTAATTTTACCCTTCGAGGGTATTTCGATAATTCTACCCTTTGAGGGTATTTTGGTAATTTTTACAACCTTTTCAAAGGTCTACCATCATCTCGAATGACTCGAATAACTTATATTGTCAAAATAGTGTAATTGGGCTTAAAGCCGACTATTTGGCCCAAGTGGGCCCACAAGCTCGTGTGGCCCATTCAGCCCAATTTTAATCACGGCTATGTGACCTTCATAGCCCAATCCATTATTTGCCACTATCGTGAATTTTACCCATGTGGGGCCCATGAGCCTATTAGGTCCACATGGCCCATCTCGACCCAACGAGGCCCATTACGATTTAAGCCCATGAGAACACTCCTGGTGGCTTCTACATTCTAGCACCCATGTTCATGGGCTCGGGTTACCATACGCACGATCGCACGCTCGTGTGGCATCGTACGCCATATTTCTGGCTTTTCGGCATTTAGCCGATCTGCAGTTTTAACAGTATAACCATTACATACTTTCGGCTTTTCAGTCGATTATCGAATGCTGCATAGGATTGCACACCTGATTGCAATAACGACGAGTGCGAATAATTTGGAGCACACAACCTATAACCAACACAACACACGGTTAATGCATACTCTTAGTCCACCACCTTTATTTGCTTAAATCACAACCACTCACCTTGCTAGAACTAGCAGATACTAGCGCCTCCCCGCTGATCAAGGGCGATTTCCCTCTCCTAACATGATTTGGCATAGCAAAAGTTATTAGAAACAACCAAACATTCGGCCCCCAGAAGAAAATAAAAAGAGAAAGCCGAATCTTGTTAATAGAGTCAAATGAAATGTTTACTAAGAACAAAATAATAAAGTGGTTGTAGTAACCCATTACCAATATCGATAACCAACGTATTTTGGCAGTAGTCAGTCAAGAAGGTTTGACCCTAACCACGGAGAACAAAGAGATCTGAGAGGGAGAGAGTATGAAGATTCGACCTAACAGAGAAGGGGACAAAAAATTGGAAAAGAAGAAGAAATGGAAGTAAAAGAGAAGGAAACTACCAATTTGGCAGAGAGAAAGGTGTGGAGAAGAAAGAAAGGCTTCAATGGAGGATTCAGCAATTCATAATTAGTATCTTGATTGGTAAAAGTGAATGACAGTTGAGAGAATAAGAGGGTTGAATAAGGAAAGACTCGAATGGTCAAAAATGTTGCACGAGATGACACAAAGAGAGGAAAAACCCGAAACAAAAAAGATAAGAAATCCCGAAATACCAAAGAGGAAATTCAGCTTCTACACTTACCTTATATGCCAAAATTGCACAATTGAAACTCCCTTGGCCTAAATCCTCCTACTCAAGATCTCCCATTCGACCAAGACTCCCCTCACATCCCAACTCTTTGAAAGTCTCCACCAATTCCTCTTAGATTCACTCCACACCTCCCATACAAACTCATTCAAATTTGATGACCAAGTCTCCAACCACCTTTGTAGAGTTTGAGTCTAACTCTACCTCTCTCGTCATAGAGACATAAAATAAAACCTCCTTCTTGTATGCCATGGGCTTCGAGGCCCAATTCCCTTGCCACCTTAGTGACGCCACAACCATCAAGCCACATGCTCTTTTTGTAACATAAAATCACACACATTTAAACATAAGTCCTAACTGCTAACAGTCAATTTCACTTAAGAGCAAAAACTAAAAATTTTCCAAGGCCCAGACTCGAACCTAGGCTTCCTGAAAACCCCCAAATACACTCAAATACTTAGCCATTGAAGCACACATGGAATTTACGCCAAATCATGCAAAATTACAAACCCTACATTTTTGGGGCTTTACATGTATTGTTTAAACAATGTTCATATGTGATGAAATGAATGGAAATGTGATTGTGGAGTTTGGTAATGTAAAATGTGAGGTCGAAGATATGTGGCACTAAGTGTGCGTAAATAGAATCGTTACAGTGATGAATGGCACTAAGTGTGCAAGATAAAGAAAGCATCATTGTATTATTTGGCACTACGTATGTGATACTGAGACAAATTCGGTTTAATGTGATGGCACTAAGTGTGTGATATTATTATAGCTTCGGCTAATTAATTGGCATTAAGTGTACGAGTTCATCGAACATTTAAAGAGGATCGAATGAATTATAGCATCGAGCATTGAAGTGGTAAATGTGATAGATAAATATGTGATGGTAGATGTATGTACAGAACCTATATGGTTGATGATATTGTGTATGAGATAGATGGAAGATTATGTGAATGAATGATGAAAAGAGTTGGATTGAGTAGCATTATAAATGCTAGTATATGAACCTATAGATATGGTATAAAAGTGAGTAATAGCCATGGATGAGATTGAGTAGTGATGTGAATTGAACTAAGTGTTAGTTAATTTTGCATATTGAATTTGAATTGTTGAGTTAATTGTGTTATATTACGAACTTACTAAGCTTTAAAGCTTACTGTGTGAAGTATTTCTCTATTTTACAGTGGTATTTAAAGCTAGCTCGGATCTAGGAATTGTCAGTGACTCAATCACACTATCGGACATCTATTTTGGTACCTTTTGAAAGTGGTATTTATAGTATATAGCATGTATAGGCTAGTGAGGTTGTGAAATGTTTTGAGATGTATAAATCTTGCCATGTGATATGGCTTGATAATGGATGAGACTTTGGATTGATTTTGGTATATATTTTGCCATGTGAAAATGATGTATGTGATGTGTATTTATGGTCTTGTGTGAATGGCCATTATGGTATGCTTTAGTGAAATAGAAATAGTATGTTTCATACTTGATTTGGTAGTTGAGATGGTGAATATATTGCATGTTTGAAATGGTTTGAAATGAGATATGAATCATGTGCTTTTGGTATGGAAATGGACATGTTTTGAGTTGGAATTGTATATGGAAATGAATGAGGATATTGTAGCATGAATCATGCATGTTTTGGTAGGGTTTGGACCATTAATTGGGCATGAATTGAGTATAAACTGATGCTTGTAGGAATGACCCAAAATGGGTGGCAATTTGGCCTTGTAAATGGCCTATAATTGTCCATACGGTTGAGACACACAAGCATGTGTCTCGATCGTGTCCTTCAATGTCTCAATTCAAAGCAAGTCAAACTTGCACACGGGCCAAACACATGGGCATGTGATAGGCCGTGTGATTTAAGTCAATGTAGCACACGGGCTAAACACACGAGCGTGCGACAGGCCGTGTGACCCAAGTCAGTGTTGCACAAGCGGTAGGACATGGTCTAAGGCAAGGCTGTGTGAGGCACATGGCCTAGCCACACGGGCGTGTTCCCTGTTTTGGAGAATAAAAGTTTTAAAGTTTCATAAAAGTTTTAAATATGATTGGTTCAGTTCTGAACCACTTCTAAAGCATGTTTAAAGTCTCGTAGACCTTCTAAAGGGACTTTGTGTTATTGATTAACTATGATATGCTGTTGTGTGAGAAATTGTTGTTTAAATGTTATGATTCGACCAGTAATACCTCATAACCCTAGCCTGGCGATGAATACGGGTTAAAGGTGTTACATTTTATTGGTATCAGAGCTACGATTTAGTCAATTCTAGGACTAACGTACGTCTGAGAGTCTAGCTATACATGCCATATATATATCTGCGATAGTGTGATGATTCCTGACAGTTAAAAAATGTGTTTTCGTATAGCAAATGGATCCCGGTCGAGCTATAGCTGATGATGTTGAGAGTAATACGCCTGCTCCCGCTCAAGGGACAACACCGTCTAATTCTAAACTTGTTACGAGTAGCCACAAGGGAGAGTCTAAGCAAGCCTTCTTCCAAATGATGAACGAGTGGTTCACAGAATTCGTTCGAATGAACAGCTGCTCAACAACCTCCACCCTCGCAAGTTCCAGTAGCGCCACAAGTTATAGACCCAATTCGATTGAGTAAACCTCCAGTTTATAAGATTCGTAAGTATGGGGCTGAAGAGTTCAGGGCCACAGTTGATGATGATGCCGAGCGAGCTGAATTCTGGCTTGAGAATACCATTAGAGTGTTTGATGAATTATCATGTACTCCGGATGAATGTCTTAACTGTGCTGTTTCACTGTTGAGAGATACTGCGTATCAATGGTGGAAAAATTGATATTTGTGGTTTCGAGAGAACTATTCACCTGGGATTTCTTCCAAAATGAATTCTGGAAGAAATATATCAATCAGCGGTTTATAGATTAGAAACGCAAAGAGTTCTTTGAACTAAAACAGGGCTGTATGTCTGTTACAAAATATGATCGAGAATTTGTGAGATTGAGCCAGTATGCACGAGAATGTGTTTCGACAGAAACTACTATGTGTAAATGATTCATTGAAGGGTTGAATGAAGATATTAAATTTTTGTCAGAATTCTTGACTTGACTGAATTTGTGGTATTGGTTGAAAGAGCTTGTAAAGTCGAGGAGCTTAGTAAAGAAAAGAAGAAAGGAGACTCAGAAGCTAGAGACGACAGAAAAGGTCGATGAGTAAGTTGTATCACTCTTCATCAAAGAGATTCAGAGATGCAACCGGTCGCTCAAATGCTTCGATTGGACATTCTAGTAAAAATCGTGTGAAACAATATACAAGTCCTAAAGATCAAATTCCAATGGAATCAAGTGTTGGCAGTGTCAGAAACAATAAGCCTGAGTGTAGGCAGTGTGGGAGACATCGTATTGGTGAATGTTGGGGCAAGTATAATAATAGAGTTTATTATAAATGTGGATCACGAGATCACGTCATTTGGGATTGCCTGGAGTTGGCTGAGAAAGATAATGCTCAGAGTGCGAGGCCGAGTAACACGGTAGCTAGGGGTAGACCACCCAGAAACACAGGAATTATGAGTGGTAGTGAGAGAGGAATAACGGATACAGCTGTAAGATCCAAGGTGAGAGCACCTGCCAGAGCCTATGCTATTCGCGCTTGCAAAAAAGCGTCATCTCCAGACGTAATTACTGGCACTTTCACTCTTTATGATACTTCTATGATTACATTGATAGACCCAGGATCAACTCATTCATATATATGCATGAAATTAGTATCCAGTAAGACTTTTCCTATAGAGTCTACTGAATTTGTAATTAGAGTATCGAACCCCTTAGGCAAGTGTGTTCTGGTTGACAAAGTGTGCAAGAATTGTCCGTTGATGTTTTGAGATATCTATTTTTCGGCTAATCAGATGCTACTACCCTTTGATGAAATTGATATAATTCTGGGTATGGATTGGCTAACTTCGTATAATGCTATTATGAATTGCAAATAGAATACTATTGATTTGAGAAGTCAGAATGACGAGATAGTCCGAATTGAATCCAGTGATTTGAATGGGCTACTGACCATAATATCTTTGAAAAAAGCTCTGAATTATGTGAAAAAAGGGATGTAAAGCTTATCTTGCGTATGTGATTGATACGAAAGTGACAAAAAAGAAAGTTGAATCTGTGCCTGTGGTTTGTGAGTTCCCTGATGTGTTTCTTGAAGAAATATCGGGATTACCTCCGATACTAGAAGTTGAGTTTGCCATTGAGTTAGTGCCAGGGACGACCCCTATCTCAATAGCTACGTATAGAATGGCTCCGACAGAATTGAAAGAATTGAAGTCTCAGTTGCAAGAGTTAACAGATAAAGGTTTCGCACGACCGAGCTTTTTTCCTTAGAGTGCTCCCAAACTGTTTGTGAAAAGGAAAGATGGCATGATGAGAATGTGCATTGATTACCGTCAATTAAACAAAGTGACTATTAAGAAAAAATATCCTCTGCCCAGAATCGATGATTTGTTCGATCAGCTAAAAGGAACTACTGTGTTTTCGAAGATAGATTTGAGATTGGGATACTATCAGTTGCGAGTAAAAGATTCAGACATTTTGAAACCTGCTTTCAGAATGAGGTACGGGCATTATGAATTTTTAGTTATGCCTTTCGGACTAACAAATATTCCTGCTGTCTTTATGGACATGATGAGCAGAATTTTCAGACAGTATTTAGATCGATTTGTTGTTGTATTCATTGACGACATTTTGATTTATTCGCGTGATGAAATTGAGCATGCCGAACATTTGAGAATTGTGCTACAAACTCTGCGTGATAAGTAATTGTATGCAAAGTTTAGTAAATATGAGTTCTGGTTGTGTAAAGTTGGCTTTTGGGGGCATATCATGTCAGCATCCTGTATACGAGTTGATCTGAGCAAGATTTCAGCTAGTTTAGAGTGGAAGCCTCCAAAAAATATGTCTAAAGTCTGCAGTTTTCTGGGACTTGCTGGTTATTACTGACGGTTCATAAAAGGCTTTTCGATGATTGCAACTTCGTTGACAAGATTGCTTTAGAAAGATGTGAAATTTGAATGGTCTAAAAGGTGTCAGAAAAGCTTTGATGAGTTGAAAGCCCTTTTGATTGAAGCTCCAGTTTTTGGTACAGCCAGAATCGGGTAAAGAGTTCATGATTTTTAGTGATGCTTCGTTAAACAGTCTGGGTTGTGTCTTGATGCAGGAAGGTAAAGTTATAGCTTATGCCTCGAGACAACTGAAACTATATGAAAAGAATTATCCGACGCATGACTTTTAGTTAGCTACAATCGTGTTTGCTCTAAAAATTTGGTGTCACTACCTTTTCAGTGAGAAATGTCATGTGTTTTTTGATCATAAAAGCCTAAAATATTTGATGACTCAGAAAGATTTGAATCTGCGATAGAGAAGATGGTTAGAACTGTTAAAAGACTACGAGCTTATGATTGATTATCATCTGGGAAAAGCAAATGTTGTTGCTGATGCTTTGAGTCAGAAATCGTTGTTTGCCTTACTTTCGATGAATGCTCATTTAGTTCTGTCTGATGATGGTTCAGTTTTAGCTGAATTGAAAGCGAGACCATTGTTCTTACATTAGATTTTTGATGCCCAAAAAGTTGATAATGAAATGCTAGCGAAACGAGTTCAATGTGTTTTGAACTTTGATTCAGAATTTCAAGTTGATGATAATGATTGTCTGAGATTCCGAGATCAAATTTGTGTTCCGAGAAATCCAAAGTTGATTCAGTTGATTTTGAAAGAAGCTCATAGTAGTCGCTTATCGGTTTATCTGGGAAGTACAAAGATGTATAATGATTTGAAATAACTTTACTAGTGGCCTAGAATGAAAAGAGATATCTCTGATTTTGTTTCGAAATGTTTGATCTATCAACAAGTTAAAGCTGAACATCAAGTGCCATCTGGTTTGTTACAACTGATTATGATTTTCGAGTGGAAATAGGATAGAGTGATGATAGATTTTGCTTCAGGTTTACCCTTAACTCTGAGGAAGAAAGATGCAATCTGCGTTATAATTGATAGATTGACAAAATCAGCTCATTTTATTCCAGTGAGAACGGATTATTCGCTTGATAAGTTAGCTGAGTTATACATTTCTGATATTGTGAGATTGCACGGGGTGCCACTATCTATTGTATCTGACAAAGATCTAAGGTTTACTTCGCAATTTTGGAAGAAACTGCAAGAGGCTTTAGGTACGAAATTGCACATCAGTACTGCTTTTCACCCACAGACGGATGGTCAATCCGAGCGGATTATTCAGATACTCGAGGATGTTGAGATGTTGCATTCTTGATTTTGAAGGTACGTGGGAGCAATATTTGCCATTGATTGAATTTGCGTATAATAATAGTTTTCAATCGAGCATTAAAATGGCACCGTGTAAAGCCTTGTATTGTAGGAAATGCCAAACACCTCTGTATTGGTCTGAACTTAATGAAAATAAAATTCACGGGGTTGATTTGATTAAAGAGACTGAACAAAAAGTAAAAGTCACACGAAATAGTCTGAAAGCAGCGTCTGATCGACAGAAATCATACGCAAATTTGAAACAAAAAGATATTGAATTTGAGGTCGGTGATAAAGTATTTTTGAAAGTGTCTCCGGAGAAGAAAATATTCTGATTTGGCAGAAAAGGCAAATTGAGTCCGAGATTCATCGGGCCGTATGAGATTATTGAGCGTATTGGGCTGGTTGCTTATAGACTGTTGCTACCATCTAAATTAGAAAAGATTCACAATGTGTTTCATGTATCGATGCTTCGATGATACAGATCAGATCCCTCGCATGTAATTTCTCCGTCTCAGATAGAGATTCAGTTTGATATGACATATGAAGAAGAATTGATCCGTATCGTAACTTGCGAGGTTAAAGAATTGCGAAATAAGAAAATTTCAATTAGTAAAAGTAATGTGGCATCGATATGGTGTTGAACAGGCTACGTGGGAGCCCGAAGATGCTATGAGACAGCAAGATTTGAATCTGTTCAACGGTATGATTTTCGGGGACAAAAATCCCTAAGGGGGAGAGTTGTAATAGCTCGATTTAGACCTTAGTCGGAACAGTGGTTTCGGGACCAAAAATATGAGGTCAGAGAAATAATTTAATATCATTTTTTATGTTTATGGCATGTGATAAAGTATGTGTGAAAGTTCTGTGTGAAAATTTTATCGTTTGTGTTCCGATTTGTGAAAAAGAACCTAATCGTGAAAAATGCAAAAGCTATGTGCTAGTAGTTAAAAGTGCTTATTTGATATGGTTCCTTAAATGAAAGGTCCTTATGTCGATATTGGACCATTGATAGTGGAATTTGACATAAATGGCCATTAAATGAATGAGTTTATAATGTTTTACTTAAAGGATAAAATAGTAATTTGGTTATTAAGTTAACATCATAAAAACAAAATCCGTTTTTTATCATCTTTTATCATCCTTATCCGAAAATCAAAATAACAAAAAGCCATGGAAGTTATTTTTAGGGTTCAACATTTAGAAGCTTGATTAAGGTATGTTTTAGTTCGATTTTTTGACGATTTCTATGTTTTTGTGATCGATGCTTTGAGACTAGCTAGCCCATGTTCTAATTCATGAAATTGATGATGATTTTGAGTTATGCCATTGTTGATTCTTTTTATTTTTGTGATGTTTGATGATGAAAACTAAGTGTTTGATTATTGGTATACATATTTTCTAATGTGATTTTGAGTAAAAATGCATTTTTGGGATTTAATTGAGAAATGTGAAAACTTTGTGTTGAAATGTGAAATAAATGAAATTATGGGCTTAAATGAACTCCATGGTAATTCGACTAAGCATGGATTAAATTGGATTTTGTGAATTTGATGTATTTGTGAAATAAGGACTAAAATGCTAAAATGTGAAATTATAAGGGCTAAAGTGCAAAATGCCCTAATTGTGTGTTTGTGGATTGAAAGGAGTAAAGATGAGTTTGAATGAGTTGAATTTGATATTATATAGATCAAGAAAAGAGAAATTCAGGTTTAGATCGAGGCAAGAACAAAGTGCTCGATTGATCAACTAGTATCGTTGTTTTTACGTCTGATGTAAGTTCGTGTATAATACGTATTGTTTAAACAATATTCATATGTGATGAAATGAATAAAAATGTGATTGTGGAGTTTGGTAATGTGAAATGTGAGCTCAAAGATATGTGGCACTGAGTGTGCGTAAATAGAATCGTTACAGTGATGAATGGCACTAACTATGTGAGATAAAAAAAGCATCGGCTGTATTATTTGGCACTATGTGTGTGATGCTGAGACAAATTTGATTTAATATGATGGCACTAAGTGTGCAATATTATTATAGCTTCGGCTAATTAATTGGCACTAAGTGTGCGAGTTCATCGAACGTTTAAAGAGGATCAAATGAATTATGGCATCGAGCATTGAAGTGGTAAATGTGATAGATAAATACGTGATGGTACAGGTATGTAGAGAACCTATGTGCTTGATGATATTGTGTATGAGATAGATGGAAGATTATGTGAATGAATGATGAAAAGAGTTGGATTGAGTAGCATTATAAATGCTGGTATATGAACCTATAGATATGGTATGAAAGTGAGTAATAGCCATGGATGAGATTGGGCAGTGATGTGAATTGAACTAAGTGTTAGTTAATTTTGCATATTGAATTTGAATTGTTGAGTTAATTGTGTTATATTACAAACTTACTAAGCCTTTAAAGCTTACTGTGTGAAGTATTTCTCTATTTTACAGTGGTATTTAAAGCTAGCTCGGATTTGGGGATTGTCAGCGACTCAATCACACTATCGGACATTTACTTTGGTACCTTCTGAAAGTGGTATTTATGGTATATGGCATGTATAGGCTAGTGAGGTTGTGGAATGTTTTGAGATGTATAAATCTTGCCATGTGATATGGCTTGATAATGGATGAGACTTTGGATTGATTTTGGTATATATTTTGCCATGTGAAAATGGTGTATGTGATGTGTATTTATGGTCTTGTGTGAATGGCCATTATGGTATGCTTTAGTGAAATAGAAATAGTATGTTTCATACTTGATTTGGTAGTTGAGATGGTGAATATATTGCATGTTTGAAATGGTTTGAAATGAGATGTGAATCATATGCTTTTGGTATGGAATTGGTTCATGAAATGGACATGTTTTGAGTTGGAATTGTATATGGAAATGAATAATGATGTCGTAGCATGAATTGTGCATGTTTTGGTAGGGTTGTGACCATTAATTGGGCATGAATTGAGTATAGAGTGATGCTTGTAGGAATGACCCAAAATGAGTGGCAATTTGGCCTTGTAAATGGCCTATAATTGTTCGTACGGTTGAGCACACGGGCGTGTGTCTCAACTGTGTCCTTTAATGTCCCAATTCAAAGCAAGTCAGACTTGCACACAGGTCAGACACATGGGCGTGTGATAGGCCGTGTGATTTAAGTTAGTGTAGCACACAGGCCAAACACATGGATGTGTGACAGGCCGTGTGACCCAAGTCAGTGTTGCACACGAGTTAAAACATGGTCTAAGGCATGGCCGTGTGCCTAGCCATACGGGCGTATGCCCTGTTTTGAAGAATAAAATTTTTAAAGTTTCATAAAAGTTTTAAATGTGACCGGTTTAGTTTCGAACCACTTCTAAAGCATGTTTAAGGTCTCGTAGACCTTCTAAAGGGACTTTGTGTTATTGAGTAACTATGATATGCTAATGTGTGAGCAATGGTTGTTTAAATGTTATGATTCGCCCGGTAATACCTTATAACCCTAGTCCGATGATGGATACGGGTTAGGGGTGTTACACGACAAATGGCCCTTTGACACTGCCTTAGTCAATGATGATTCCGAATAAAATGAAGGAGTTCTCTTAACTTTTCTCTGTCGCTATTTTATATTTTTTAGTTGTCATTTTTTTCTCTATATCTTTCTATTTTACATTTTTTGCATAATAAAGTTAAATAAATTGCAATTCATGAATAAACTAAGCTAATATTTTTCCATTAATGTTTTTCTCTAGTAAATAACATAGTATTGTGGCAATATGAATGTACATGTCTAAGGATTGGATTTTTCAACAAAGACTTGGTACTTAAGCAGTCTTCATGACTCACCTCTATTTTTTGAGTCCAACCTGGTGTACAGTTTTCATTCACTGATTTGTTAATTTACAATGAGAACATTGCTTCTTTTTAAAGGGGGTAAGGGCCAATCTTGTATGTTTATGTTTTTTTTCCAATTTTCACACATAAGTATGCTAAAATAAATAAGTGCTTAGAGAAAATTTTTGTTTAAAAGTTAGCCCATATGAAATTATAGTTGCTAATTTTGTTCAAGTTTTTTGAATTTATGTTAGCATAATCATTATTAGTTATGTTTATAACTTCCATGCGAAATTTTTCCATGAAATTTTTTCTTTCTCTTTGAATTAGACATGCATGAATGTTTAAGTCTTTAGAATTGGGTTAGTAACTTTCTTGAGGCGAAATCCCAGGGGACATAAGAATCTGAAAATGATATAGACACATTTTGTTTGGATCGTTTGAGCCTTTCAAGCTTACCGTAATCAAAATTAACCCTTGAAACCTTAATTTGAGCTATATGACCTATTTATTTGATCTATCTACATCATAAGCCAGTTTTCTATCTTTTCATAAATTTTATCCTAATTTTTACACCAACCTCTACTTGCTTTGGTGAATAAATTTTGAGGAGAAGTCAAAAGAAGGTATTTGATGTGACTTAAAGAGAAAAAGAAAAAAAAAAGATCAAATGTTGAAAAAATTGATCAACTGATGTTGATCAAATGTATGATCAAGTGATGAGAAATATGAAATTCAAAATTAAGTTTAGGGGTGTTAACCTTAAGGAGAAAGGTGAATTGTGTTACGCAAGATATTTAATTCTATTTTTGAACTTCAAATATTTAATTATAAATGATTAAATAATAATTTGAAACCTTAAATTAATTCTTAAGTTATTTCTATACTTAGTGTGAAAACGCATTCATTTGTGAATGTGACCCATTTCTCTATCTTCATCAGTTCTATTCATTTTTGTTTATTTGGTTCTACATGCAATTCAAATTTGGTTTTGATAAGCTAATTGAGGGACCGATTGGGCATATATAATAAGGTCTAATGTAATTTATAATTAAGTTCCAACTTTTTGCCTATTATTATAAATTTTTTTAGTCACTTACTCATTTCACTATAATTTCATGATTTAGATCTCCCTAATTATATATCATTACGAAAGGTACTTAATAAGTTTTCATCCAATGACCTTGTTGTAAGTGTGTTACCCTCATAGGATATCCTTAATCTCTTTAGGATAAATTTTTTCTCACAATGTGGTCTTATTTTATCTCATGGTAACCATTACATCTTCTTTAATGAAAAGTCAATTACCATGAAATAGTAATCAAGTCATTTATCACAAAGACAAATTACCCGTGACCATATTTACTTTTTATTTATCATATAATGCTGATAATAGGATATTATTTACCCTTTAGTTAGGCTATGAATTCCTTTATTTTGAAATACTATATACTATAGAAGTTGTATACCCAACGCACCAGCTTTCAGTTCCTTATCTATTTGAATTCAAATTTTTAATCGCATCAAAGTATGTGAGTAACGAATACATAGTCCATCATCTACTCAGGATTAAAGTATGTCACACTATGAACATCACAACTAAAAAAATTCACAAATGAATCTAGGAACTATTTTACTTGGGTCCTATCTGATGTACTATTAGTCCAGTTAGTTACATCTATGTCTCTATCTTTAAGGAGTCGTCCACTCTGATGCTCAAGATAAAACACCTCCCCCATTAGACTTGATAGATGACATATTAGTCTTTTAACTGTGTTAGCCCTAGTATTTTAAATGATTTGAAATAACAAAGTCAGTCTATAAATTTCCCTTTGTCGAATTTGCAATCAATTGATATAAAGCTCTTATCATTATTTCCAAAGTGTTTAGAAACTATGTTAGAAAAAACTCGGTTCAAAAATGATTTTCTTGTATAACGAAAATTTATTTTTTTTGAAAATCGAGCCAGTTTGTGAATTTATAGCAATAAGCCCTTTACTGAAATCACACATGTGTTTTCAACGAGGCGGATCCTTGTTGTTCCCAACTTTCAATTGAACAACCTTCTTTGCTATTCTTGTACCACAAACTGCTTCGATTGTGGGCTCAAACGAATTTGAATCAAACACAGAACCAGAAATATTTTCAGTGGGAAATAAAATTTTATTGTGGAAAATAAAGTTTATACTTAGAACATAAATTCTCACTATTTTCAGGAAAAAAAAATAACATCTCAAAGTTGTGTAGAACTTATTATGTTTCTAGCCCTGCCAATGTCATCTATTTATAGGGAGAAGAAATTAAACCATTGTTCAATTGTAGACGTCTATTTCAATAGAAAAATTGAATCCTAGTCTAACTAGGATTAGGGGGTGGCAACCCTAGTTAAGTAAACTAGGGTTTGTCATCCCATGTATCAACATGAGAGGCTTTTAGCCTCTCTCGTATCTGGTCCAATTATAAGTACTTCCTAGACTTTTAACTCATTACTTTATAATTCAATCCAACCCAAAACTTGTTTTTCTATTTTCCAAAATAAACATCATAAATTAATTTTAAAAAATTATTTTCCTAATTAAATAATTTTTTAACTCAATTCTAAATTCCATTAAAATCATGACAACTTTACCGTAGAAGAATCTATGAGAAAATATATTTAATATATCTACATTCAACGAATTCACTATAACCAATTAATTTATTTTCATTTTGAACTTCAATTATTTAATTAATTAAATAATATTTTGAAAAACTATAAATTACTTTTTAGTTCATTTCCATTTAGAGAAAACCATATTCATTTTGAAATGTTTCTCGTTTCTCTAACTTTACCATTTTTATCCATTACTGTTCATTTGATTCAACGTGCAATTTATTTCTGGTTTCAATGAGCTAGCATAGGGACTGATTGGACATATGTGATTAGGGTTCAAATGATTTATAATTAAGTTCCAACTTTTCGCCTATTAATTATAATTTCATTTAGTCATGGAGTCATTCCAGTATAGTATTGTAACTGAGCTTTACCTAATGACATACCATTATGAAAGCAACTCGTCCAATGGGCTTGTAATAAGTGTGTTACCTTCATAAGATATTATTAATCTCTTTGATATAAATCTACTCTCCCAATATGATTTTATTTTATCTCATGGTAACCATTACATCTTCCTTCATGAAAAGTCAATTACTATCAAATAGTAATCAAGCCGTTCATCTCAAAGATGAACGACCAATGGGAATGTTTACTTTTCATCTACCATATAATTCCAATGAGAGGATATCATTGACTCATATCTTGGTCTATGAATTTCATTGTTGTAAATGATGCTTCATACTACAGAAGTCGTATACCCAAAGCACTAGCTTTTGGTTCCTTATCTATTTGAAATCAGGCTTTTACTTACATCAAAGTATACAAGTCACACATAAATAGTCTGTCACCCACTTAGGATTAAGGTATGCCACACTTTAAGCATCACAAGTAAATAAATCCATAGATGAATTCAAAATCTATTCTTCTTAGGTTTAGTTTAATGTACTGTCAGTCCAATTTGTCACATCTATGTCTCTATCTTCTAAGAGTCCTCCGCTCTGATGCCCAAGACAAGGAGTCTCTCCAATTGGACCTGATAGATGGCATATTAGTCTTTTAATCAGTTTGTCCATTTTCGATTAGATTAAGGACATGTTTAGGTTCATCTACTAATATAAGTCGTGTTTTTGTATTATGATACGACCATATTATTCCACTTAGTATTAGTGTAACACCTAAACTGATCGTTTAATCTGGGTATGGGGTGCGAAAGATGGACCAATTTAGATTCAACATAGTTTTTAAACCTAACCAATTTGAGGATTTTCTTTCTTAGGTATCAATAAACACTTCTTACAACAGAAACTAAATTTAAACTAAAACTTATTATCCCTAGTCTCAAACTCTAAAGGAATTGATTAATTACATTATATCCAATCCCTAGGCAAAGCCACTAAAGGTACCCCCTCCTATGTGCATGACGCCAAACTAATAAATGCTCCTTGATTTATCTCTTCCTGGCTTGTTCCCTCATCAAAGTTCTCGATCATTTTTTGAGTCCTACAAACATAAGCCAAATTTCTATAAGTTTGAAAGAACCTAGTGAGTTCCTTTGTTGTTATGTATATATACAATAGCATAATTAAACCCCTGCCTTGGTGCAACACCCCAAGCCCGGTCAAAACGCTACGACCGAATCCGAGCTGTCACAGGGAAAACCGTTCTTGAAGAAAACAAGTTGTTGAGTTAATTTGTAAAGAAACATTTTTAGGAGACAAGTTGTCGTCTCTTATTTTAAGAAAACTTTTGGCTTTATGAGAAGCCGAGTTGGTTAAGGTAAGTTGCCATGATTGTTTCAAAACTTAGTTTTTAAGGAAAACGTGTTGACTTGATATTATTACATGTTTGCAGAATACCCGATGGTGATATTTTGGAAAAATCTCGAAATTCATTTAAGTTTATGAAAACATTCATTTTACAGGTTATTTTTCTTTTTAAACATACTGTAGTATTTTAACGCAATTTCCAAGTATTTGACAAAGTAAATAATCCCAAAATAAAACTTAGATGGCCTTATTACAAAAACCAAAAAAAAACCCCGAAATTAGAAGCAAAGCAAATCCGAAACTAACCAATAGAAATAAAGCAAACTGTTGAGCATGGCCACCTCAAGTCCCTCCTGGCTCCACATTCGCAATCTAGGGGTTATCTGCAAAATGTAAAGGAAGGGGTGAGTCACCGAGACTCAGTGTGTAAATCCCCATCCCGAAGATAGTAAGCCCTTACACCATTTCATAAGTGAATATGTATGCCATGCAACCCAAAACCTAACCATCCGAAACTCCCGAATCTACCCCATGTGGTACCAAACCACTGGTGGTCAGAACCACTGGTGACCGAAGTCACAAACAATATATGTGGTACCAAACCACTGGCGACCGAAGTCACAAATAATATGTGTAGGGCCAACCCACATTGTGGTACCAAACCACTGATGACAATCCCGTATCGATATGTGGGGCCAACCCACTGTGATACCAAACCATTAGGACGAGTCACAAAGATAGATATATGTGGTACCAAACCACTGGTGGTGCCAAACCACTGAGACTTAGTCACAATATTATAATAAGCAGGGCCAAACCACTGTGTGGTACCAAACCACTGGTGACAGTCTAAAATCATACCTTCCCCCTCCTCTCATTACCCGTTATTCATGTACATGCTTACAGTCAGGTATGAACATGTTTAACATATAAAATAACATGCGTTAAATAACATGGCACTGGCAGATTTTAACATAAGTAAATATTGTTTGCAACCGTAACAGACTCACCCGGCATCCTCGCTTTTACCAACAAGGGTAACACATCGATTTCTACAGTTATTCTGGCTTTTGACAAATCACAAAATAATAACATATTAACTTATGAAGTGTGTAAGAGTTAAACACCTGATTACTCGAAATACAACGCTCTCTACGTCGACACTGTCATTAACCGACACTACCGCTTATCCTGCTCATCGCTTTGCTCGGATGCCACCACACCTGTGTGGCCAATCGCGAGCAATGTACCGACACATCGCCTCTTCTTAAACTTAGGGGCTGGGGTTTTAGATCCAACCCCTCCTAACGTTTGGCTGGCATTAGAGTCCATAATATCTTTGGTCATTAAATCAAATTAACACCCTGAATAACAACAACTAGAGATAGAACCTTCGGGAAAATAGGCTGATCTTTGGAGATTTTGACTATATGAAAGGATGAGAGTATAGTTTCAGCTATGGATCAAAAGATAAGAAAGAAAAGAAGTCGAAAGAAAGGGAGGGTGATGGTTTCGGTTCTTGCTAACACGAATGGAAGAAAAGAAAAAAAGTGATATGGTTTTGGGGAGGTTCGGCTACAGAGTGTTTTTGGCTTTTGAAACAAAAGAAAGGAAAATGAGAAGTGGACAATGGATTTTGGCTAACAAAGTGTCTCAAAAGGGATCCGTGATTCGGCTTTTGAAAACAAGAGAGAAAGATGGAGTAGAAGGATTCGGCTACCACAACAAGAAAAGAGAAGAGAATCCAATAGGGCTTTCAGCTATAGACAAAAAATGAGAAAAGAGGAGGAAAGTTTTAGGTATTTTTTGGCACAAGAAGATTGAAAGAAGAAAGAAACTAGGCTGAGAGGTGAACCCCTTCCAAATGCCGAAATAACCACACCATAGCCACCCCAAATTCGGCACACCCCTTTCCACACTCCAAAACCGAATGCTCACGGCACCTACCACCATTCAAATTTCGGCTAACACACTCCCCCAACTCGATCCCTTCTTTTTCTCCTTGCTTTTCTCTAGATCATCCATTCAAACAAGTTTGAACACTTCAAACTCCTAACATTTCTCTCATCCACTTACTCAAATCTATTGACTTCTTCAATCCTCATCCATCAGAGTCCATCTTGAGCACAACTTTCCCCAGTCTTAGCGTCAAAAAGAATACCCAAAAAAAGAGATTCTCGCAGCTCGGACCAAGGCTCCTTCTGCTCCCTATGGCGTCACTCCCCCTTGTGCTTAAGTGGCGCCTCCCTTTCCACTTTACCACTGGAATTCTTGTGTCAAAACTTGCCATTCACTACCCTTATCACCTAGCTCAACAGCTCCCCTCTTCTAGAAGCCTAAAACGCAAATTCTTGCTACGGCCCTGGCCAACCCCTGGCTCATGCCTAGACCCTAGAATAGTCCAAACCAACATGATATCCATGCTATCTACATGCAAGCAGATAAAATGCAAAGGCCCCGTTTTAAGGATGTTATAGTTCTACCCCCTTAAAAATAATTTCGGCCTCGAAATTACCTGGTCAGAAGAGTTGAGGGTATTGCTGTCGCATCACATCCTCTGGTTCCCACGTAGCCTCTTCAGTTCCATGATTCTGCCATAATACCTTCACCAAAGGAACTGATTTCCTACGTAAGACCTTGACGTCCCGATCCAGAATCTGCACTGGTTCCTCCTCAAAAGACAAATCCGGGCTCACCTTAATCTCCTCCACTGGCACAACATGTGATGGATCTGATCAATAGCATCTACGCAGGGAAACATGGAATACGTCGTGGATCTGACTCAATTCTGATGGTAACTCAAGCTGGTAAGCTACTGGTCCTACCCGCTTCAACACCGTGTAAGGCTCGATAAATCTAGGGCTCAGCTTGCCCTTCCGACCAAACCTCAGCACTTTTTTCCATGACGACACCTTCAAAAAGACCTTGTCACACACTGCAAACTCTATATCCTTCCGCTTAAGATCGGCATAGGACTTTTGCCTGTCCGAAGCTTCCTTTAGACAAGTTCGAATCAGCTTAACCTTATCTTCTGTTTCAGCAACCAGCTCTGGACCCAACAACTGACGTTCACCCAACTCTGTCTAACACGTAGGGGTACGACACTTCCGTCCATATAACGCTTCATATTGTGCCATCTGGATACTTGCCTGATAACTGTTGTTGTACGCGAACTCTGCCAATGGTAGAAATTCTTTCTAACTACCTCTGAAATCCAAAACGCAACCCCTCAACATAACTTCCAAAATCTGGATTACCCTCTCTAACTGCCCGTCTGACTACGGATGAAATGCCGTGCTGAAATCTAACCTTGTACCCAATGCCTGATGCAACGCTTTCCAAAACCTTGACATGAATCTAGGATCCCTATCTGAGATAATCGACACTGGCACTCCATGCAGTCTCACGATTTCCGCTACATACAGCTTAGCCAACCTTTGAAGTGAGTAATCAACCCGAACCGATATAAAATGAGTAGACTTTGTCAGACGATCAACAATCACCCAGACTGAATCCTTCCTGCTAGGCGTAAGGGTAGCCCACAGACAAAATCCATCGTAATCCTCTCCTACTTCCACTGCAAAATCTTTATCGGCTGCAATAGACCCGAAGGTAACTGATGTTCAGCTTTGACTTGCTGACACGTTAGACACCTTCCTACAAATTCTGTTACCTCTAGCTTCAAACCCGGCCACCAAAACTGTTCCCGCAAATCCCGATACATCTTACTACCTCCAGGATACATAGTGTATGGGCTGCTATGAGCTTCTTGAAGAATCCTCTGCCTTAACTCAACATATCTCGGCATACAAACTTTCCTTGGAAACATAGTACTCCATCGCTGCTCAAGCTATAACCCTCTAATCCACCATTCTGCACCGGCAAATATCGAGCACTTAAGACTTCATCCACTAGCTGCTTCTCCTTAACTAGATTTACCCAAGTCGGCTTCACCTGTAATTCCGCTAACAGACTTCCGTCATCATACAGACTAAGATGGGCAAACATTGCTCTTAAGTCCGCTACCACTTTGCGGCTCAACGCGTCAGCCACCACGTTAGCCTTACCAGGATTGTATTCAATCGAGCAGTCGTAGTCCGTTAACAACTTGATCCACCTCCGCTGCCTCAAATTCAATTCCTTCTGAGTTGAGAGGTACTTCAAAATCTTGTGATCCATATAGACTATAGACTTTTCTCCATACAAGTAGTGCCTCCAAATTTTCAAGGCGAAAACCACTGCAGCCAACTTCAGATCATGCGTCGGGTAATTCACTTCGTGAGGTCTCAACTGTCGAGACGCATACGCCACTACTTTCCCCTCTTGCATCAGCACACATCCCAAACCAGTATGCGACGTATCACAATACACTGTAAACTCCTTCCCTGCTTCAGGCTGAATCAACACTGGAGCTTCTGTCAGAATCCTTTTTAGCTTGTCAAAACTTTCTTGATATTTGTCTGACCACACGAATGGAACCCCTTTCCTCAGCAACTTGGTTAACGGCGCTGCAATCAAGGAATACCTTTCCACAAATCTTCTGTAATATCCCGCTAAACCCAGAAAACTCCGAATCTCTGCTACAGACTTAGGTGGTTTCCAGTCCAATACCGCTTCAATCTTCTGAGGGTCCACACTAATCCCCTTAGCTGACACAACATGACCCAAGAAGGTTACTTCTTTTAGCTAGAACTTGCACTTACTAAACTTTGCAAATAATTGCTTCTCCCTCAGAATCTGCAAGACCACACGTAGATGCGCATCATGCTCCCCCTCAAACTTCGAGTACACCAAAATGTCATCTATAAACACACGACGAATCGATCCAAGTATAGCTGAAACACCCGATTCATCATCATGTCCATGAACGCTGCTGGCACGTTGGTTAACCCAAACGGCATAACTAAAAACTCGTAGTGACCATAACGAGTACGAAACACCGTCTTATGGATATCGGCCTCATTTACCCTAAGCTAATGATACCCTGACCTCAGATCTATCTTAGAGAAGATTGATGCACCCTTAAGTTGATCGAATAGGTCGTCTATCCTCGGCAAAGGGTATTTATTCTTAATCGTCAACTTATTCAGCTGACGGTAATCTATACACATCCGCATTGTTTCGTCTTTCTTCTTAACAAAAAGCACAGGCGCTCCCCAAGGTGATACGCTCGGCCGGATAAAACCCCAGTCCAACAATTCCTGAATCTACGCTTTTAGCTCCACCAACTCCTTCGGCGCCATCCTATATGGGGTAATAGACACTGGCGCGATTCCTGGTAACAGGTCTATACCAAACTCAACCTCGCGATCTGGAGGCAGACTCGGAAGCTCTTCTGGGAATACATCGGTAAATTCCTTTACCATTCAGACATTCCCTACTATTGATTCCTTGGCCTCCAATGCACAAACATGAACCATGAACGCCTCACAACCCTTCCTCACCATTTTCCCAGCCTTCAGAGTGGATACTATATTGGATAGGTAATTCCTTCTATCACCTATCATCACACCTCTTCACCCTCAACAGACCTCAACACCATGTGCTTGGCTGCACAGTCCAAACTTGCTTGGTACTTCACTAGCCAGTCCATCCCTAAGATCAAATCGAACTCCCCGAATGGCAGTTCCATCAGATCAGCCGGAAACACTACCCCTTGAAGTTCTAAGGGTACATCCTTATACAGTTTGTTTACTTCTACAGAGTTACCTAGAGGGCTAATTACTGTCATCTCCCTAGAAGAAGTCTCGTAAGCTAAGTTCATAGTTCCCACTATACTACTAGCAACATAGGAGTGCGTCGAACCAACATCTATCAAAGCAGTATAAGGCAATCCAAAAATCAAGAACGTACCGGTTATGACATCCGGTGCGTCACCCTCCTCTCGACACCTCGCTGCATAGACCAACCCAGGCTGTCTTACATCAATATTCCCGGCACCTCTGGCCGGTGCTCCATGACCTCGTCTAGAACCATTACCTCCCCTGGCCGAACCGCGACCCCTCTATGGTTGCTGTCCACCACCTCTAAACTGAACGCGCCCCTGACCCTCAGATTGCATCCTAACTAGCTTACGTGGACAATCCCTTACTCGATGCTCCGTTGATCCACACTTGAAGCACCCTCTATTTCCCGTCCAACACTCTCCCGAATGAGACTTCCCACATCGAGCACATCGCGGCGGCCACTGAGTAGTAGCAGCAGGCTTTACAGCTTGACTTGGCCCGCCAAATTTGGCCCCTTTTTTGTGAATTCCTGGCTGACCCTGATGACCCAGAACTCCTCTTATTCCAATGCCTATCCTGATTCGGTTTCACCAATTGCTTTACCTCCTCAGCTATCTTGGCCTTCTCCACCAAGACAGCAAATTCTCTCTTCTGCTGTGGAGCAATCAACATCCACAGCTCATCTTTCAGCCCGTCCTTAAATTGGACATAGTGCTCGTGTTTCGTAGCCACGATACCCCAAGCATAGCGACTTAACCGAAGAAACTTTGCCTCATACTCCAATACTGACTTACTCCTCTGGACCAAATTCAAGAACGCCTTGCGCTGCGCATCAATATAACTGGACTCGACGTACTTCCTCTGATAAGCCGCCTTAAAGAAATCCCAGGTGATGTCATCAGCCATTGCACCATCCCTGACCGTGAGCCACCACTGATAAGACTCATCCTGGAGAAGAGACACTATCCTTTTCAACTTCTCCTCAGCCGTAAAGTCCAAATCATCCATTATGCATTCGGTCGCCTCTAGCCAGTACTCAGCTGTATTGGGTGCCACACCAGAAACACCCCTGAATACTTCTGCCCCATTGGCTCGGAGTCGCTCGGACACTGATTTCTGAGCTTCTCTTCTAATGCCTGCACCCGTAACTCTCTCTAGAACCTACAACATCGCCTGCGACACCGCGTCATCACCACCCGTCTGATCCTAAAACTCCGCACCCATAGCTGGCGGCGGTGGTACCTCATTTTCTGACCCATGGCCAGAACCTACCGGTTCTGACACAGTCATCCTACCTCTACCACGACCACGCGTATTACACCCACGTCCTCGAGTGCTCATGACTACCGTTCCCAAATTAATCTAATTTAAGAATTTTATGGGTCAATCTTCTTCCACTTTTTATTACAGCACAATTTTATGAACATTTTATTATAGTAGTTGTTCTCGCAAGTTCACACAATCCTACAAGTTTCAGTCTCTAAAGTGAATCCCTATCACTATCATTCATATCACAATCATCGAAACATATAAACAGTAGTTAAGGGACATACCTTCGCGGATCGATGCCAGAGACTCGGTGCTATGCTTTCCCAAATCATGCATTTTCCACCAAAATCATTTCGTAACCCCTTATTGAAAACATTTTGGGCCTTAGGCCCACAGCCGACCTTTTGAACTAGGCTCTGATACCAAAATCGTAACACCCCAAACCTGATCAAAACGCTACGACCGAATTCGAGCTGTCACAGAGAAAACCGTTCTTGAAGAAAACAAGTTGTTGAGTTAATTTGTAAAGAAACGTTTTTGGGAGACAAGTTGTCGTCTCTTATTTTAAGAAAACTTTTGACTTTATGAGAAGCCGAGTTGGTTAAGGTAAGTTGCCATGATTGTTTCAAAACTTAGTTTTTAAGGAAAACGTGTTGACTTGATATTATTACATGTTTGCGGAATACCCGAGGGTGATATTTTGGAAAAATCCCGAAATTCATTTAAGTTTATGAAAACATTCATTTTACAGGTTCTTTTTCTTTTTAAACATACTTTAGTATTTTAACGCAATTTCCAAGTATTTGACAAAGTAAATAATCCTAAAATAAAACTTAGATGGCTTTATTACAAAAACCAAAAAAAAAAATGAATTTAGAAGCAAAGCAAATCCGAAATTAACCATTAGAAATAAAGCAAACTGTTGAGCATGGCCACCTTGAGTCCCTCCCGGCTCCACATCCGTGATCTAGGGGTTATCTGCAAAATGTAAAGGAAGGGGTCAGTCACCGAGATTCAGTGTGTAAATCACCATCCCGAAGATAGTAAGCCCTTACACCATTTCATAAGTGAATATGTATGCCATGCAACCCAAAACCTAACTATTCGAAACTCCTGAATCTACCCCGTGTGGTACCAAACCGCTGGTGGCCAAAACTACTGGTGACCGAAGTCACAAATAATATATGTGGTACTAAACCACTGGTGACCGAAGTCACAAATAATATGTGTGAGGCCAACCCACATTGTGGTACCAAACCACTGATGGCAATCCCGTATCAATATGTGAGGCCAACCCACTGTGGTACCAAACCACTAGGACGAGTCACAAAGATAGATATATGTGGTACCAAACCACTGGTGGTGCCAAACAACTGAGACTTAGTCACAATATTATAATAAGCGGGGCCAACCCACTGTGTGGTACCAAACCACCGTGACAAATCAAATCATACCTTCCCCCTCCTCTCATTACCCGTTATTCATGTACATGCTTACAGTCAGGTATGAACATGTTTAACATATAAAATAACATGCGTTAAATAACATGGCACTAGCATATTTTAACATAAGTAAATATTGGTTGCAACCATAACAGACTCACCCGTCATCCTCGCTTTTACCTACAAGGGTAACACATCGATTTCTACAGTTATTCTGGCTTTTGACAAATTACAAAATAATTATATATTAACTTATGAAGTATGTAAGAGTTACACACCTGATTACTCGTATTACAATGCTCTCTACGTCGACACTGTCGTTAACCGACACTATCGCTATCTCGCTCATCGCTTTGCTCGGATGATGCCGCCTACACCTGTGTGGCCAATCGCGAACAGCCGACACCGCCCTCTTCTTGAACTTAGGGGCTGAGGTTTTAGGTCCAACCCCTCCTAACGTTTGGCTGGCATTAGAGTCCATAACACCTTTGGTCATTAAATCGAATTAACACCCTGAATAACAACAACTAGAGATATAACCCGAATGAACAGATCCCTTACCTAGGTTGACAAATCCCGAAGATTCAGCGACAACACCTCCACCTACAATCGGCCCAGCACCCATACATAAGGCCAAATAGCCATTCGGCTTTGGTAAGAAAACCCGAAAGAGAGAAGATAATGACTCAAGAGAACCCCACTAACCTTAACGCAAGAGATCCGTTCGACACCTAAGAGAATTCAGTACTAGCCCTGAAGAGAAGAAAGTCCGGCAAAGTAGACACCCCAGAACGTATTCAGCTTCTAGAAATAAAGAGTGAAAAAGAAGAATAACCATCAAGATAATAAGAAAGTGATTCGGTTTGAGTGAAGATGAGAAAGAAAGAGATATCGCAAAGAAGAAACGACAGAGATCTTACCAATGAAATGATTCGATTATGGAGAACCTTCAGGAAAAGCGGCTGATCTTTGGAGATTTCGACTATATGAAAGGATGAGAGTATAGTTTAGGCTATGGATCAAAAGATAAGAAAGAAAAGATGTCGAAAAGAAAGGGAGGGTGATGGTTTCGATTCTTACTAACACGAATGGAAGAAAAGAAGAAGATTTTGGAGAGGTTCGACTACAGAGTGTTTTCGGCTTTTGAAACAAAAGAAAAGAAAACGAGAAGTGGACAATGGATTTCGGCTAACAAAGTGTCTCAAAAGGGATCCGTGATTCGGTTTTTGAAAACAAGAGAGAAAGATGGAGCAAAAGGATTCGGCTACCACAACAAGAAAAGAGAAAAGAGGAGGAAAGTTTTAGGTATTTTTCGGCACAAGAAGATTAAGAGAAGAAAGAAACTAGGCTGAGAGGTGAACCCCTTCCAAATGCCGAAATAACTACACCTTAGCCACTCCAAATTTGGCACACTCCTTTCCACACTCCAAAACAGAATGCTCACACCACCTAACTCCATTCAAATTCCGGCTAACACACTCCCCCAACTCGATCCCTTCTTTTTCTCCTTGCTTTTCTCTTGATCATCCATTCAAACAAGTTTGAACACTTCAAACTCCTAACATTTCTCTCATCTACTTACTCAAATCTATTGACTTCTTCAATCCTCATCCATCAGAATCCATCCTGAGCACAATTTCCCCCAGTCTTAGCGTAAAAAAGAATGCCCAAAAAAAAAGATTCCCGCAGCTCGAACTAAGGCTCCTTCTACTTTCTGTGGCGTCACTCCCCCTTGTGCTTAAGTGGCGCCTCCCTTGCCACTTTACCACTGGAATTCTAGTGTCAAAACTTGCCATCTACTACCCTTATCACCTAGCTCAATAGCTCCCCTCTTCTAGAAGCCTAAAACGTAAATTCTTGCTACGGCCCTGGCCAACCCCTGGCTCATGCCTAGACCCTAGAATAGTCCAAACCAACATGACATCCATGCTATCTACATGCAAGCAGATAAAATGCAAAGGCCCCGTTTTAAGGATGTTATACTTGGATAGTCTTTAATTGAAAGGGATTAAACAAGCTACCCTCTATTTGGCTTAGACTTTCATACTTCATCTGAAGTGGTGAACTCCGAGTCATTCTTCGTATTTCTTCCTTGATGGATTAATCATTTAAGGATCATTGCTTGGTCAAGTTTATGAGCAGTTCACATGTTGTGGGGATTCCTAGGCGTTTTTTCATACCTGTGAATTCACCTTCCTAAATAAAACTCCTATCACAGGGTATCTTAATTTTTCTAATTTTTTTATCTTACAAAATTTTGGTGTATTCGTAGACGGTCCCCTAATAAGACTGCTAGTATAAAACCACACCATTTCGGCAGATTTAATCATATATCCTCTTACTTACCTCTACCCTTCACTCGGGTTGAAATATTGTTGAATCACTTTCTTGAAATCCGCCTTATCTACATTCCCTTGCTTTCTGAGGTGGATCATGGTTGTTTTCTTAGGGTTGCTTTTGTAACACCTCTTACCCGTGTTCAATGCTGGAACAGGGTACGAGGCATTACCGGACTTATAACATAAATATTCACACAATTTTGAGTCATAAATTTGCGTCCAAATTAAAACCATTCATATTTAATCATAAAGTCCCTAATATGATCCTACGATCTCCAAAACATGTATTGGAAGTGGTTCGGGACTAAATCGAGAACTTAGTAAACTTTTACCAAACTTAAATTTTTTTTTGCTAGAAGCAGGGTTCACACGCCCGTGTTGTCCAAGGGACATGCTCGTGTGACCCCGGGGACACGCCTGTGCTTCAGACCGTGTTCAAATTAGGGTGCTCTCTAACTTGTGCCACACAGTCATGCCACACACCCATGTGCTAGGCCTTGTACCACACACGGTGAGACACACGCTCGTGTCTCTGCCCATGCGCTCAATTCTAGATATTTTGTTTTGCAACAATTAAGGTGCAGGGGAAACACAGCCGGAACACATGCCCGTGGGGCAGACCGTGTGTCACACATGGCCTAGACACACTCCCGTGTGTCTACCCATGTGGACAAAAACAAGGCTATTTACCAAGCCATTTTGCCACCCTTACTTGCACACATCTACAAAATATCACATGGAACAAATTCAAGCATATAAATGCAACCAAACAACCACAAACAAGACAGTAACATATCCTTCTTATACCGTCATTTATCATGCTTAAAACATCATACTTAGCCCATTAAAAACATATTAACTTCACATTTACAAGAAGGCATTAACATACGAATAAACTTATAATCAGCATAATCCATCATTCATGGCTATATATCAGATGAGGCATTAACAATTACAAGCCAACACATATGGCCAAATTAACCATGACACATATAAGAAATTGACCTAGTCCCTATACGAAAATAATAAGCAACTCTTACCAATCATTTACCAAGTCTAACAATATAAACATAAGATAGTACAAATTTGCTATAAATCTCACAATTATAATTTATTCAGTCACATTGTTTGCTCTATCAATTCACAAGCATATTTTAACATGTATAGACATTAGCCTAATAACCGTAATCTCTCCATTATAACCAATTACCACAATCAACCGATCATTTTGAACCTTATAATAAACATGCGTATTAATTATGAGTATTCACTTTTCAAGCATATATTTTAACATCTTTCAATTGTTTAAAGCTCATATTTTCATACTTCCACAATCATTTTAATAGGAAATTATGCCAAACTTTCATTTTTCTCATATCTGACAAATCAAAATTTGTGTGAATGAAACATGCTATATCATAACTCAATTTGGCCCAAAAGCCAGTTACATAATCGTCAACCAAATTTATCATGAATTTCATACTTTACAAGTATAGACTAATAATCACAAGGTTTTCACAAAATCATTCTCATAGAAACCATGAACCCACAATTTCAGGAAGTCAATGCTTATAGACTTTACGTACATACCTGTACTGATTCGTAATTACTTACATACTCTTTCTCTTCTATGACATACTAGTTGAATTTCCCGTTGAACCATTTGGAATACTAAAGGATACTCGAGAATCTCGTACACACAGTACCGTACCAATGCCATATCCCAGATATGGTCTTACATGTAATCTCGTATCAATGACAATGGCCTAGGTTTGGTTTTACATGAAGTCTCATATCAATGCCATATCCCAGATATGGTCTTATACATAATCTCAATAACCCTAACGTCATGACATTTGTATCCTATCTATTCCTAATGTTCAACCGGGATTTCTCTCTTGTCGGAACTTAGTCGAATATTCTCATAGAATCAATCAGACATTTCATGCAATATCAAAACATTAAAATACAAATATAACATTGCATTATTTACATACGAACTTACCTCGGCATAAAAAGGGTAAAAGGACTAAATTGTCAAATACTTGTTTTCCCTCGTTCTAACTCTGAACATCATTTTTCTCTATCTATAATATCACATTTAACTTATTTAATCAATACATTATTCATTTCAGTCCAAACGTCACATTATGAAAAAGTACATTTTTACCCCTAAATTTTTTACATTTTACATTTTAGTCCCTAGGCTCGTAAAATGATTTCAATTTCTTGAAAACCCAAGCCTAGCCGAACCATTTTCATACTCATAATAGCCCACATTTATAATAGCCCAATTTAGGGCCTAGTCAGAATAGTGGCTGCGAGACCACAAATCCGAAGTAGAAATATGTGTTTTATGATTTTTATGAGGCTTATGATGTGTTTGCATGATGGTGTGAAAATTTCATGAGGAAATTTTATTTATTAGTGATTAAATTGTCCATTAGGCCTAAATTGCAAAGATTAGAAAATACGAGAGTCTAGAAGATTTAAGTATAAAATAGAATTATAAAAATTACTAGAGGTCCTTATTTAGCAATTAGACCATTAAATGTTAAGATGGACAAAAATGGACATGGGAAGGAAAAATCTCAAGGAATGGGCCTTAAGGGCAATTTCGTCATTTGGTTAATAAAAGAATAAAATGGGAAAAAGAAGTCAAAATGGTGTCCATCTTCTTCTCCCATGGATGCAAATCACTAAGGAGCCATAGCTAAGGTTTCTTCAACTTTCAAGCTTGACAGTAAGTGTATCCTAGCCCCGTTTTTAATGTTCTTCGTATTTTTGAGATCCTCGTAGCTCGATTTAGCTATTTCTATCTATATTTTGAGCTAGGGTTTATGTTCAAAAATTTACCCATGTATGACATGCATGTATTTTGATGTTTTATGGAAGAATATGAAACTTTGATATAAACATCTTTTTCTAAGTGATTTTCATGAAAAATGCATAAAAGAACCAAATTGTAAAAGTTATAAAAATGGTCATACATGAGTGAAATAGTGGAAATTGGGGGCTGTTGTAGTTAAGAAATTAATTCGGCTAGGCTTAAAATACAAGAAAGTTGAATAAAAATCATTTTACGAGCCTAGGGGCAAAAGTGTAATTATGAGAAAGTTTAGTGGCAAAATCTTATTTTTGCTAAAGTATGATTCATGAGTCAATGTAGTCAATGTGAGTATTAAACAAGTGAAATTGTTATTATAGATCAAGAAACACGAAGCCTGGATTGAAACCGAGGAAAGAATAAAGTCGTGGACTAAATCGAACATCTACACCTATTTTGAGTACTGAGGTAAGTTTGTGTGAAATTAAAGTTTCATAGTGGTTTCATATTCTGACTTACTTGATATTATGATAAAGAATATTATTCCCATGAAAATTGACAAATGAAGGCTTGATGAGAAAATTATGAGAATATGCTAAGTTGAAGTTCTAGTTGAAGATTCGGAATAACGAGGATACTTATGTCGCAACGTGAGATAAGGAAGGTCCCGTATAAGACCATGTCTGGGACATGGCATCGGCACCGAACGTAGATCCCGACTGGGACATGGCATCGTCATCGAATAAGAAAGGTCCTGTATAAGACCATGTTTGGGACATGGCTTCGGCACCAAAGGAAGATCTCGTGTAAGACCATGTTTGGGACATGGCATCGACATCTATGTACGATCTCGTGTAAGTCCATGTCTGGGACATGGCATCGACATCGATTTAAGAGATCTCATGTAAGACCATATCAAGGATATGGCATCAACATCAATAGGTGATCCCATATAAGACCATATTTGGGATATGGCATTGGCATCGTGATACATGTATGATGAGATTGAGTATCCTCTGGTATTCCAAGTAGCTCAATGGGAAAAAGAGCTAAGTATGTAAAGATGATAAAGAGTTAAGTTATACAAGGATGACAAAGAGTTCCACTTAAGTTAAGGATGATAATGGTTTATGTTTATGTTCATGATAGCATAAGTGCTAAGCCATGTGATGAAGTAATACAGGTACCCCTGAGTGAAATACGAGTTATGAAACCGTAAGGTGATATGTGATAATTAAGAGTAAGTATGAGTAAGCATGTTAAAGTACTTGAGAACTTGTGTTGTTATCGTTTTATGAGATGAATGGATTTTACCATGAGTACTTATGTTGCTATTTTAATTCATGCAAACTTACTAAGCTATCTGCTTACCCCTCTCTTTTCCTTTTTCCTTGTAGTATCCCCAAGCTAGCTCGGGGATCATAGGACGTCAAAGTTTGGATAACACTATCAACTATTCTTTTGGTATAGTAAAGTTGATTTATTTTGAGTATGGCATGTATAGAAACTTGTTCATCTTGTGTTAGGTCATATTTGGAAGCCAAAATGTTGGCTACTAATGTTACATACTCATTTTGTAAATGGCCATTGGGAATTGGCCAATATTTGTCAAGTTTCATATATTTAATGATGATAAGTTTATGAAGTGAAATTTCATGCAATTGATGGAGTGAAATATGAAGTGTATGAATGATGATTAGTGATTCTTCATAGTGTATTATTGCCATGTTATGTGTTGCTTGTGTTGGTATATGTGTGTTTATGTTTTAGGGTGGCAATTGGCTTGGAAAATACTAATTGTTCCCACGGGTAGACACATAGGTGTGTGTCTAAGCCGTGTGTGACACACGATCAGCCCCATGGGTGTGTTGATAGGCTGTGTGTCCCCTGTATCCAATTACGAGAATTTGATTCATCACACGGGCCAGTACACGGGCGTGTGCCTAGGCCGTGTGCCCTTAAAAGGTTGCTGATGTCATAAACAAAATACCCAGGTTCTTCACACACGGGTGAGAACACGGCTGTGTCTAGACCGTGTGAGGGACATGGGCCAAGGACACAGACATGTGTCCGGCCGTGTGAAAACCCCTATATGTTCGAAATGAAAAATAATTTCCACACGAGCTAGGAACATGGGCGTGTGTGACCACATGACCTAGCCACACGGGCGTGTTCTGTAACGATCCAAAATTGGGCCTAGTAAGATTGGGCCCATTGGGCCTTGAGCGTAGAAGCGTTTTAAAATTTATGGAAATTTGAGAACGGCATTATTTCAAGTGGGACTTATTAGGAAGGTGATTTTGGAAAGTTACGGGGTTCTAGGAATTTCCGGGTTCAAATTGGGCCTTAGTAAAATTTTTATGTTTAAGCACTTTAAGGAGAGAAAATAAGTGGAAATAAGTGTGCATTTTGCTAGCACAAGGAGTCTAATGGTAAAGGTGGAAAGTGGCGTGTAGAGTGTACTAATGGTCTGAGGTTCGAATCCCATCTATTGCATTTTTGATTAATTTTTGTGCTATTCATCCAAAGTGTCAGTCAAGGCTTTAATAAGGTAAGAAAGACTTTTTAATTTGGGAAAGATGACTAAGAATTATGGTAAGGAGGAAAGCAAGGGAAAAGGAAGGAAAGAAATGAAGGAAAATGGTAAGAGAAGGGAACATGTTGGCCTATTATATGGAGGATGTTTTGGAAAGATTATTTTGGGTCAACATTCATCTTTTGGTAAAGATGATACATGGTTTGGGAGGTGTGTTTAGGGAGCATATTCGGCCATTAGTATGTGAGTGTGCCGAAAGTTGTTGGCATTTTTGTGCTTTTTAAAGACTTTTACTTCAAGCTTTTTGGGTTATTTTCTCTCAACTTGTGTTGTCAAATTTCTTTGTGATATTTATTTATATTCTCAACCCTTTCTTCAGTCTTCTTTTTCCTTCAACCCATAACCAAAACATCAACTTCATCTCATAGCCAAAACTTGGTTTTTGTGGTTACCGAAGCTTCTTTGCCTTCTCGGGTTTTCGGTGGTTGCAAGGTAGTGTTCTTCCTCTTCTTTTATTTTCTTCTTGTTTCTCTTTTACTCCCTCTTCTAAAACTGATTATTCACCCTATTCTTTTGACCAGGGCCAAATTTATTCCTTGCTACTTCCATCTTCTTGGTTCTTTTGGTGTGGGCCAAATTGGTAGAGTGTTAGCTTACACTCTTGTCATCTTTCTAGCCTTTGGCTTCGGAAGAGGGTTGGTAAGTAGAGTCTCGAAGTACTTTATCGGGGGGCCAAACGATCACCTATCCCTCGTAATAAGAGACTCAGATTGTTGGTAAGGATATAGATTGTTAATCAATCACAATACTTGGTTGAAGTTGTAAATTGGGCTTTGGACTAATTGTTGACTAATTATACCTTTAGATGCTGCGGAGAGTATCGTATTACGGATTCCGAATAAGGTGTGTAATCCCGTACCCTTCCAAATACATGTTTGAAATGGTGTGTAATCTCATACCTCTCTAAATGTTTGCATGAAATGCTATATGATTCGGTTGAAATATCGAAAAACCAGAAACTGGCATCCATGACCACTCGGGCTTGCGTATATTTGTAATAGTAACCATATTTTTGCAATGAAACAACTTGGTTAGCAGCAGTGATGTGATTTTGAAAAATCATGAAAAATAGGAGAAAGGGAATTAAAAAATGAATAAGATATTGAATTAAAGCTTACTGTGTCTATTTTATGTGAAAGAAACAAAGAAGGAAGAGGAATTTTATATTCTGTGATATTTTAATTTTAGTGAGACTAGTTCTGATTGACTTCGTGGTTCCCGATTCTATCTTGGAAAAATCATTTAAAATTTTACAAAGTGAATTATGGGTTACAATTTATATGTATAGATTCCTTAGTGAGCCTATTTTCAATAGAAACAAGTGGGAGCAACATATGAAAACTGTACAGTGAGATATTTGAATTTCGGGTAATAGAGGTCAGAACCATTGGATAGTGAAGCAAGGGATACTTTAAGGAATAAAATGTGCTAAATGGTTAAGCCAAAAATTCTGGAAAAATTGTAGTAAGAAGATATATGAGTCTAGTTTCAAGGAAAATTTACAAATCTAAATTTCAAAATTCTTAACTCGAGTTATAGTCAATTTAGTCAGTATGACACAGATGGACAGTTTCAACTTTTATGCCCAAATTAATAGTTAAGTATAAGTTGCGAAATTACCAAAATACCCTTGGAGGGTAAATTACCGAAATACCCCTGGATTGCGAGATTACCGAATTACCCTTAGTGGGTAAAATTACCGAATTACGAAAATACCCCTATGGGCCGAATTACGAAAATGCCCCTAAAGGGCCGATTTGCTAGAATGCCTTAGTGGGCCGAATTACAAAGTTCTATAATTAGTCGATTTACGATAATAAATCACTGGATTAATTATTGTTGTTTATATTTGTGTATATTATGCTTAATTATGTATGTTGCATTTACATAATTTGCATGGGATGGGAAAAATGATGAAGAGAAGAGTAGCCCGGTGGCTCTGCCACAATTTGATTCTGGTGGCTCTGCCACATATTCTGGCGGCTTTGCCACAAATTCTGATAATGGCTATGTGCCTAACATATGAATCAATGACTCTGTGTCGATCATATTTACCCAAGGCTGTGTGCCGATTTTATTACCGTCAATAATGGCTAAGCCACGTATATTCTGTTATTCTAGTGGCTCTCCACAAATATATTAAATGGCATCTTGCCTGTGAATTAAATGGCATCTTGCCTGCGATTGGTGTGTTTGGCGGGGTGGGTTGACTTGATCCCCACAGGTGTGATGGGATGGTACGGGTGGTGTGTAGTAGATGGATATCTAGGATGGGTTGGGTTGCATACATTCATACATTTATTTCATTTTTACATTGTTATGTAAATGGGCTTAGGCCAAAGATATTGCTTTGTGGGTTCAGGCCCAGTGTTTGACGGTAAGGGGATTATACGCTGAGTTCTTGTAACTCACTCCCCCTTTTTCTTAACCCTTAGTAGGTAATGCTCAATGATGTGGACTTGGGCTATGGATGACTCGATGGAGGCCATACTTCAGCAATGGTGTTTATTTTGAACTTTAGATTTCTATTTCCATTTAGTTTATTACTTTTACTATTTTGGGTTTTTAAGTTGTAGTAAGGCCTCTAGACTATTTTTATTTTGCTTTATGTTTGGGATGTTGTTATTATTTTTCTTAAATTGTTTAAAAAGGGAATTTTCTAAAAATATAAATAATGGTTTCCAAAATTGATTAATAAATGGATTTCATAACATACTTCTACAAATATTTTAAACTCGAAAATTTTCTCTTGAATTATCATCAATATTTTCAAAAGTCATGGTTTTATAAAATCACTAGTTCAATTATCGATTTATCAACCTTCGAGGTTAGTAGTATTTTATCAAATATTTAAACCAAACTTGTTTTCATTGATTATTACGAAAATAATACCTATTTTAGTTCGAATAAAAAGGATGTTTTTCTCATGTGACATGTCAGATCCAGTCATAACGCATGGGCCAGGTTTGGGGTGTTACATGTTCCATTTCACACGAGCGTGTGGCCCTGTTTGGGCAAAAATTTTCTAAGAGCGCCAAAATTTCCTGTTTAGTTTCGAAACTTCCGTATGTATGTTTAGGGCCTCATAGGCCCATTATATGGATGTTATGTATATGAATGAAAAGTTTTAAGTTGAAATGAAATTTTATAAGCCAATATTGTATGTTTAAGCAAGTTAAGTCTGGTAATGCCTCGTACCCGGTTCCGGTGTTGAACACGGGTAAGGGATGTTACAATATTTCTCATTTAATCACACTTTTATACTCATTTTATAAACTTTTACAAACAAGTCCTTTTAGGCATTTTTACCGAAAATCACTTACCAAAAGTCGTTTAACAAATAACAAATATGCATTTTCCACCATCAAACATCAAAATACATACATGTTCAACATGGGTAAAATTTTAGACTTTGACATCTCTTCGAATTGGTGGTAGAAATAGATAGATCATGTTACAAGGATTTTAAAAACATAAAAATCATTAAAAACGGGGCTAGAACAGACTTACAATCGAGCTTAGAAGCTTGAAAAACCCTAGCCATGATTTCCCCTTGTGAATTTTGGCCATGGGAGGAAGATGGACAAAAATTGGCTTTTAATTTGACTTTTTAATTCATTTTAATTACCAAATTACTAAAATGCCCTTAATGAAAAACTTTAGAAACATACCAAACCATGTCCATTTTTGTCCACAAAATTAACCAATGGTCTAATTGCCATTTAAGGATCTCTAATTTAAAATTTCATAACAATTGGACACCTTTAACATATAGAATTCAAGTTTGCACTTTTTGCAATTTAGTCTTTTTGACTAAATTAAGTGCCCAAACATCAAAATTTTCGAACGAAATTTTCATGAAATCATTCCATAAAACTGTAGACCATAAAAATATAATAAAAACAAATTTTACTGCGTCAGATTTGTAGTCCCGAAACCACTATTCTGACTAGACCCAAAATCGGGCTATTACAACTCTCCCCCTTTCGGGATTTTCGTCCCCGAAAATCTTACCGAAATATAAATTCCATTTCCACGTAGACTCCTCTATCTCGTGACACCGCCAAAGAACCCTCACTAAGGTTATGCTTTTATTTCCCAACTTTTTAATCTCTCATGTAAAACTTCTGATCGATTCATCATTATACAACACATCGGCTGAATCTTAATCCCTATCAGAGAATTCATACTCAGAGATTCCAATCGATACCATCGCAACATAGATACACAGAACATATTTTAAACCTTTTTTCAAGGCAATATTTTTTGAAGGATGCTATCGCTGAACGAGAATTTCATATCCTCATGTTTCAAGTTCACATATGTTTTCTGATAATCTGAAGTGGATTCTAAACTACCATGAATCACTTTTACTTTCTATACGATTTCTGATCGGATAGTTTTTGAAACATATAACTCAACTAATCTATCCTGTTACATACCCGATGTAACAGCCTGGTTTAGATCTTAGTCAAGAATAGTGGTTTTGGGACCACAAGTTTGAGGTCAGAAAAGTATTTTAATATTATTTTTGGTGTTTATAAATTGTGATTGAGCATGTGTGAAAATTTGATGTGGAACTTTTATCAATTGTGTGCCGAATTAAGAAAAAGGACTTAATCGCATAAAATGTAAAAGTTGTAAGCTAATTGTTAAAGTGTCTATTTGGCATGGCTTATTAAATGAGAAGTCCTTATGTGGTAATTAGCCCTTTGATAGATGGGATGGACAAAAATGGGCTTATATTAGTGAATTTTAAATGTTATTCATTAAGGGCAAAATGGTAAAATGATTTTTAAGTTAATATAATTAAATCAAAACAAAATTTGATGAGCATATTCTCATCTCTTCCACCGAAACTAGAGAAAAGAAATAGCCATTGAAGCATTTTTAGGTTTGGCAAGCTCAAGCTTCAATTGGTAAGTGTTTTGTGCTCGGTTTTCGATAATTTCTACGTTGTTGTAATCGTTGCTTTGTGTTCTATCAAGCCCATGTATTAATTTTAGAATTTGATGAAGATTTTGAGATGTTACATTGATGAATATGTGAACTTTGTGTTAATAGTTGGTGAAAAATGAAAGTTTGATGTTGGATTAACATATTTTGTCTTTGAATTTTTGGTGAAATTGGCTAATTTGGGTTAAATTGTGAAAATAATATTTTGAAGGGCTAAAATGTAAAATAAATGGAATGTGTGGGCTTGAATGGATACAAGGAGAATTTGGCTAGGCATGGGTGAAATGAAATTATGTGTATTTGATGATTTTATGAAATAGGGACTAAATTGTCAAAATGTGAAAATATGAGGGCTATTTTATAAAATGCCCTAAATATGTGTGTTTGGACTAAATTGAATGAATTGGTGAATGAATGTGTTAAATTTGAATGTGTTTAGACCAAGAAAGGAGAGATTCGGATCGAGATCCGAGGCAAAGACAAAGTACTCGATTGATTGACTAGTTTTGGTATTTCGACGTCCGAGGTAAGTTCGGATATAGTACAAGTTGTTAATTTATTTTCTATGTGATGTGAATTGAATGATAGATATTGAATTACAAATGTAATATATGAAATTGAGAAATGAGGCACTAAGTGTGCATAATTGAATTGAGATAGAGTTGAATGGCACCGTGTGTGTGAAGTATTAGAAGCTTCGGCTTTCTTGATTTGCATTGTGTGTGCGGTATTGAATTAAGTTCGATTTTGTATGGAGGCACTAAGTGGGCGATGTTAATTAAGCTTCGGCTATGTTTTGGGCACTAAGTGTGCGATTGAGTTGAAAAGATATCGAGCAGTGAATGAGACATGGTATCGAGCATTGAATAGCAAGTACATTTGTTAACTAAGTGTTGGCAAAGGTATGTTTGAACCTATGTTGTAACACCCCTAACCCGAGACCATCGCCGGAATAGGGTTAAGAGGCATTACCGATCAATCAGAACATTTAACATCTAGAATTTATGACACAAAGTCAATCATCTTCAATCACATTCATTTACAATCATGTTGTCCCTTATCAAGGTCTACGAGACCTAATTCACATGCTAAAGAGGGGTCGGGACTAAACCGAAAACACACAGAAATTCTCGCACATTTAAAATTTTCTAAGATTCAGGGGATACACGCCGGTGGAAGGAGACCGTGTTCCCTCCACGGCTGCTGGACACCCCCGTGGTCATATACTGACTATACTAACACGGTCCCTAGGCATGCCCGTGTGCCATGCCATGTGCTACTAGGCCATATACTGACTTCCCCACCACAGCCACCAAGCACGCCCGTGTGTAACACCCCTATCCCGAGTCCATCGCTGGATTAAGGTTAGGAGCATTACCGGACAGATCGAAAACATTCACAGACAAAATCATACATTCAATCATCATTCTCAGACATAATGTCCCTTAGTCAGGTCCTCGAGACCTTAATCATACTTATAAGTCGAGTCGGGACTAAACTGAAACACATATGAAATTCCATGAAAAGTTGAAACTTTTCTAAAATACAGGGGAGACACGCCCATGGGAGGAGACCGTGTGCCCTCCATGGCTTTTACACACCCCGTGTATTCATCCGTGTTATACTAACTAAACCAACACGGTCATTAGGCACGCTTGTGTGCCATGGCCGTGTACTTTTAGGTCATATACTGACTTCCCCACCACGGCCACCAAGCACGCCCGTGTCGAGGCCGTGTATTTTTATGTTGCATCCTGCCAATTTACCCACGGTCTAAGGCACGCCTGTGTGCCACAACCATGTGACATTATAGGTCATTTACAAGGCCAAAATGCCAACCAAAAAGGTTCGTACCTATAAGCATCATTTACCAACACATATCAAACATATATGGCAACCAAAAACATACAAATAGCCATCCAAATCATGCACATTTGATCACTAAGATATTCACAACTATACATTAAATTTTCATTCAATATATATACATTCAAAACCAATACTAAACATACCAATTTGCATAACTAAAACTCAATTATACCTTTGCACCATTTGTCTATATACTTACAATCTCATAACCATTCCATATATCAACTAGTCATATCATAACAACTTCACATATCACATTCATCAAAGCATGGTACCAAAACATAACTAGCCAAATCACATGGCTAAGTTCACTTTACAAATCATCACAAGAACTAGCCTATACATGCAATATCTAGCTATATACATATCCAAGGTGTACCAAAATGGCATTAGTAGTGTGATGACGATCCTTGACGGTCCCGAGCCTTTAGTAGCTTTGACAACCTCTAAAATAGATTAAACACACACAAAGTAAGCTTTCCGAAAGCTTAGTAAGTCAATATACAACAACTTAGCATATAATGCATATATTTTCTTTGATTCATACACTTTTGACCACATTAGCCAAATTCCAAATTCAAAGATCATATAAACACATATCTCATTTCACCAAAACCTTATACAACATATCATTAATTCCATATTCATAGCATCATAGTAAGATCATATTGATGCTTACCTTGTATACACAATTAGTGTATAATCAAAATACCTGAATATAATTTACTATCACATATTTGTTCATAGCTCGGATTTGAAATTAGTGTCATAGACTTGTCCGTTGAACCGTAATAAATCCAATAGGATACTCAGAAAGCTCAGAATAATCGTACAACGCCAGCGTCCCAGATGAGGTCTTACATGCACTCGGATATCGATGCCACTGTCCCAGACAGGGTCTTATATGAATCAAAATGATGCCGATGTCCCAGACATGGTCTTCCACTTAAGTGTCATATTGATGCCAATGTCCCAGACGTGGTCTTATACGTAAAATTTATATTGATGCCAACATCCCAGACATGGTCTTACACATAATCAGATATCGATGCCACTGTCCCGGACAGGGTCTTACACGAATCTCAACTCAATACCAACGTCCCAGACGTGGTCTTCCATGATAAAACAGAACAGATACTTATGTCAAGGTTCGTACGAGGCTTCTCAGAATCAGTCAATATACCGAACTTATCTCGGAATTTAATTACAAGATTTCTCATAAGCATTCATTATCATCATTAAACATAAGAATAATTACAAATGCATAAATATTCATTTATTTGTATAGTGACTTACCTCGGATTTGGTTTATCGGAATAGAAAACGGCTACTCAATAACTTTCGCTTTCCCGCGATCTAAATCTGTTTTCCTCGATTCTTGATCTAAACATATTCAAAATTAACCCTTTTATTCACTAGTTCATTCAATTCAATCCAAAGACACACATTTAGGGCTATTTGCAAAATAACCCTATCATTAGCACACTTAATCAATTTAGTCCATTTTTCTCAAAACATCAAATTCACAAATTCAATAAACAACCAAGCTTATCCGAATATATATATACACCATACAAGCCCATACTTTTCATCAAATTGACAATTTAGTCCTCCAAAATAACATTTTCTCAATTTAGCCTTTTTTAGCTAAATTCATCAAAACTTCAAGAACAAAACATGTTCATCTACCACCAATCTATCATTTAACACCTTAAAGCATCACAAAGCTCAACATATCAACAATGGCATCTCACAAAAAACATCATCAATTTATCAAATTGAAATATGGGTTTGATAGTAGACGAAGCAACGATTACAAAAACGTAGAAATTATCAAAAAAGGATAAAAAATTACCTTGAATTAAGGCTTGAAATAGCCGAATATAACAAAGCTAAACCTTTCTTCTTTTCTTTTTGTTTTTTGATGGAAGGATGGATGATTCATGCCCATTTTCATGTTTTATTATGTTAGAAACATAATATTTATCTATTTACTAAACTAGCTGATGAACCGTAAAAATAACACATTTTAAGCCCACATTTAATATACTTTTGGATGATTTATCCCTTGATTTGTGTTAATCCTTTCTTTTCATGTCTTATACCTAGGAAAGCACCCGAGGATGAAAAGAACACAAAACAGGCCTAAAACGAAGTAAGTGGGCCTTTCCATGAAATTGACACGGCTTGGGCCAAGGACCACACGGTCGTGTCTCGAAGAACATCTAGAACACGGCCTCCTCACCACCACACACGACCGTGCCATTAGTAAAATCCGAACACGGTCAGGTCTCGATTTGCACGGGTGTGTGACATGGCCGTACCTCTGTCGCTGGAAAGAGCAATTTCAGTCGGAAAAGGATACTTCGGGAGAAAGAGTCGCATTACAAGAGCCTATAAATATACCCCAAGTACCACCTTTGAAGGGGGGAGTGAAAGCTAGGCCAAGGAGCCAAGCCAAGAAGGTCAGAGTTAGGGAGTAACGCGAGGATAGCCAGTTGATTCATCCCAATAAGCCGGAATTATACTCAAGACTGCGGAATTCTCCTCCAATCCCATCAGGGAGTTTTAGGATTTTTCTTATGCTTTGTTGTATCTTTTCTCTTGTGATGCTTTCTTTTTACATTATGAACTAAATTCTTCAGATACCTGAAGGGGGATGAAACCTAGACAGATTTTATGATTTGATTTTTAAGTTATATGATAAATTACTTAGTTTGTTCTTGATTATGTTGCTTAATCCAAATTTAATGTGCTTAGGTGGAGGAGGAATAGACCCTTCCTAAGAGTAGATCTAACATAATTAAGCGGAGTTGATCGGGCGCCTAGAGATAGGGTTACGAGATTTTGCCAGATTAGGGTGAAACCTAATATGGGAATCCATTAATCGATTTACTACTTTCCTAGGGGGTTATTATAAGCGAACGAGAGTTCCACTAATTAACCTAGGATTAGACGTTATTCGCTTCGAGAGAGGGTTTAACATAGGTTAGGGAGTCTCACGGATCAAGCTAAGTAAAAGAAATCATATAATTTAAGGTTAGATAATAAGCGAAGTCTAGGTGGATTCTTCCCGAAGGTATCATAAAAATCAACTGAGTCTTTTTCAAGTTATCCCCAAATTCATCTTTTTGTCTTTGTTTCCTTAGTTTAGTTATCGTCAATTTAGTTTAAAAGCAACCTTTATCATAGTTAGGTTAAATAATAAAAAGAAAGTGAGTATTAATACTTTTAGTTCATTTGGGTTCGATATCTGGTCTTGCCTAAGCTATACTACTGTTCGATAGGTACACTTGCCTTTAATTGTTGTCAGAGTTAGTCTCCAGGTTTGATCATTCTTTTATAAATATTTAAAACTCTAATTTTACAGCGATCAAGTTTTTGCCGCCTTTGCCGGGGAACTAAAATTTTAAGAAAGCTCTATTTTTATTACTTTAACCATTTTTTTATTCGCAATTTATTTCTTTTGTTTTCTTAGGTTAAATTTTAATTTTTCTAATTTTAATTTTTTTTATTTCCTTCTCTTTTCTAGGTACCTCTAGTTTATGACTAGAAGGAATCTGAGAGGACCTTTGGTATACGATAGTGATATCGAAGCAACCGCTCGTAGGAATCGCAGGGATACCAGGCGAGCCCTAGATTACATAAAAAGAGAGGAAGAAAACAGATCCAATCCTACTGAAGGGATGGGCGAAAACAACCCACCACTACGCGATGTGGGAGATCACAATGCTCCACGTACAATGTTTGATTATGCGAAACTGCATTTAACAGGAGCAGAATCTAGTATTGTTAGGCCTGCTATATCTTCTAAAAATTTTGAATTAAAGCCTAACACAATACAAATGATTCAACAGTTTGTTCAGTTTGATGGTTTGCAGGACGAAGATCCAAACATGCATATAGCTAATTTTTTGGAGTTCTATGATACCTTCAAAATAAATGGCGTTTCTGATGATACCATTCATCTTCGGTTATTCCCTTTTTCATTGATAAATAAAGCCAAACAGTGGTTAAACTCATTACAACGAGGGTCAATAACTACATGGGAGCAGATGACCGAAAAAATTTTAATGAAATATTTCCCACCAGCCAAAACGGCCAAATTATGTAACGATATCTATTCTTTTGTACAGATGGATGTAGAGGCACTATACGACGCATGGGAGAGGTTCAAAGATCTCTTGAGGAGGTGTCCACACCATGGTTTACCCCTGTGGTTACAAGTCCAAACCTTCTACAATGAAGTAAACCCCTCAACGAGGCAACTGATAGATTCAGCCGCCGGTGGAACGCTGAATAATAAAACTCCTGAAGTAGCCTACGAGTTCATTGAGGAGATGTCGATAAACAATTATCAGTGGCAAGCTTCGAGGACTAAACGAACGAAATCGGCAGGAGTCTTCAACGCCGACACCATGACCATGCTATCAACACAGCTAGAGATGATGAATAAAAAGCTTGATAGTTTGTGTTCTTCACAGATACATCCAGTCATGCAGTGCGATGCTAGTGGAATTGTGGCAAATCCTGAGTACCCACCTTACCAACCAGGAGCAAAAGATGAACAGATGAATTATATAGGTAATAATTTTCGATTTAATAATAATCCTTATAGTAACACTTACAATCCAGGTTGGAGGAACCACCCAAATTTTTCATGGGGAGGACAAGAAAATCAAGGAAATCAAAGGCAACAACCCCCCCAAAACTTCCGAAATCATCCCTATCCACAAGACAAGAAGCCAACCATCGAGGAGCGCATCTAAGAAGCTGACAGAACAATCAAAAGCAAAGAAAGCCGAATTGATGAAATTACTAAGTCAGTCAAGGAAATCACTAAAGCAGTTGAACAAATTGTAAAATCAATGTCAGAACGACCGCAAGGACGTCTACCTAGTAACACGGAGATTAACCCTAAGGAGCAAATTCAAGCCATCACAATCCAGGGTAGCAAGGAGTTAGATACACCCAAACCCAACTCTAGAAAGTAAGGTAGACGAAGGTATAACAGAGGAAGTACAAGAAACACCAAAGCCGATAGTCAAAGAGTACAAACCTCGCATACCTTATCTTGCAGCATTAGACCGAGATGATTCAGAGGAGCAGTTTGGTAAGTTTCTTAAACTTTTAAAGAAATTACATATTAACTTACCTTTTCTTGAAGCTCTTTTCCAGATGCCAGACTCGAGGAAATTTTTAAGACAGCTCTTAACCAATAAACGTAAAATAGATGAAAAGCACCACGTGGAATTAAACGCAACATGCTCAGCAATGTTACAAAATAGACTACCACAGAAGCAAAAAGATCCAGGGAGTTTTACAATTCCATGTTTAATTGGTAGTTTAAATATTGATAATGCGTTAGCTGATTTAGGGGCAAGCATAAATGTTATGCCTTATGCATTGTTTAAGCGACTAGGTCTAGGGAAGCCAAAACAAACTAAGATGAACATTCAATTAGCTGATAAAATTGTTGGAATTCCTAGGGGCATTATTGAAGATGTTCTCGTAAAAATTGATAAATTTGTTTTCCCAGTAGACTTTGTTATTTTAGACATGGATGAGGATAATTCAATCCCCCTAATTTTAGGAAGACCTTTTCTAGCAACTGCCAAGACTAAAATTGATGTTGCCACAGGTGAGCTCATACTTTGTGTAGGTGACGACTCAATTAGTCTTCAAGCCCTTGACTCAACTAGGTCATCAAAGAATCAATGTGAGCAAGAAAATTCTTCTGTTAATCATTCAATTGCACCTTCTTTTCAGGTACCTCCAAAAAAGGGAACGATTGAACCAGATCCTCAGTTCAGTGCCAACAAAGAAACAACTCACGAAGAACAAATGACCCAAATCGATGACCTAGATGAATGGAAAACACACTTCAAGGAAAAATTAGGATTACACAAGGAAGAACAGAAAAGATAGGTCAAAGAAGAGCCGGATTCACACAACGTAAAACTGGAGGAACCACTAGAAGAGCTTGTGGGGACATCCAATCACTATAAAATAGGAGATCGGGTTTTGGTAGATACAGCCGAGTCGCACATCACCACAACAAACCTGAAGGAAAAGAGAGAACTTCTTCTTAAGGCACACGATATCTTCCCACAAGGACTAGTCGAGGTAAGCAATCCAACATTTGGCACTTTCAAGGTAAACGCTTCTCGACTTCAATTTTGTCATAAAACTAAAACTGTAGACATGAGGAAAGATATTCAAACTTTTAAACCTCCCTAAAATTTTCAAATACGAGGAAAGTCTAGCTTAAACTATAAACAAGCGCTTCTCAGGAGGCAACCCGAGTACTAACCCGAGTACACGGTCAGGTATCGATTTGCACGGGCGTGTGACATGGCCATGCCTCTATCGCTGGAAAGAGTAATTTCAGTCAGAAAAGGATACTTCGGGAGAAAGAATCGCATTCCAAGAGCCTATAAATATACCCCAAGTACCACCTTTGAATGGGGGAGCGAAAGCTAGGCCAATGAGCCAAGCCGAGAAGGTCAGAGTTAGGGAGTAACGCGAGGATAGCCAGTCCCAAGAAGCCGAAATTATACTCAAGACGACGGAATTCTCCTTCAATCCCATCAGGGAGTTTTAGGATTTTTCTTATGTTTTGTTTTATCTTTTCTCTTGTGATGTTTTCTTTTTACATTATGAACTAAATCCTTCAGATACTTGAAGGGGGATGAAACCTAGACAGATTTTATTATTTGATTTTTAAGTTATATGATAAATTACTTAGTTTGTCCTTGATTATGTTGCTTAATCCAAATTTAATGTGCTTAGGTGGAGGAGGAATAGACCCTGCTTAAGAGTAGATCTAACATAATTAAGCGGAGTTGATCGGGCTCCTAGAGATAGGGTTACGAGATTTTACCGGATTAGGGTAAAACCTAATATGGGAATCCATTGATCGATTTGCTGCTTTCCTAGGGGGTTATTATAAGCGAATGAGAGTTCCACTAATTAACCTAGGATTAGATGTTATTCGCTTCGAGAAAGGGTTTAACATAGGTTAGGGAGTCTCACGGGTCAAGCTAAATAAAAGAAATCATCTAATTTAAGGTTAGATAATAAGAGAAGTCTAGGTGGATTCTTCCTGAATGTAACATCCCGGTCTAGGGATTATGCATTTAGTGCATAACTCAGGGGATGGAAGGCTTAGGGTGAAGTTGGATGAATTTTAAGGGGTTTGGAGAACCCTAGAAGGTAAGGGATGACTTAGGAAATTTTTGAATTTTAGTGTTAAGAAGGGGAGCTGGGCTTTAGAGGTCTTAAGAGAATTATTTGGAAGGTTACAAGAATGTCTGTGGTGGAGTGGCATGGAGGCGCTACTTGGGGCTTTGGGAAGGGGACACCTCACGGTGCTTGGGGGTCTCATGCTCGAGCTGCAAAGGCAGCATTTTGGTTTTATTTTGCGTCAATTAGGGGAACTAGGCTACGTATGCCTTAAAAACAAATGGCAGGGTTAATGGACATGAAAGTCCAGTTGGCAAAGTGGCTCCATGCACGCTTAAAGGCTTGGTGGTGACGCTTAATGAGGGCCTGGTTCGAATCCAAAGGCGCAAGTGGTGTTTGTTTTTTTTGGGTTTGGCGTTGAGACAAGGGAGCTAGGGAGTGAGGTGTTAAAAGATGTTTTGGGGGGATTATATCACAAATAGCGCATTGGCAAATTGGCTAGGGCGCTAGCTGAAGTTCTTGGCTCCTGGAGGTCGCTGGTTCGAGGCTCAAAGGCAGCATAAGGGGTGTTTTATTTTTATTCTCATTTTGCAGCAGTTTGGAGAGGCAGTGGACGGCACATGGGAGCTTCAATAGATAAGATTAAGCTAATTTTGTTTAATCTTTTCTTTGAATTCGGCTGGGAGGTAAGTGATAAGGGTTGTGTTATTTTATTATTTTAGATAATTGTAGGACTATTTTATTTAGTTTAAAATTGGTAAACAGGAGATAATGGTTGCTATTGGTTTATTTTGAATTTGATAAGGGAATAAAATATGAGATAAAATAAGAATTTTAATAGGGATTAGATGGTGGCAGATTGTAGGACTCTTGGGGTGTGCTATTCGGCCTTGAAGCTTTTAAGGAGAGAGCTGCCGAAAATTTGGTTTTCTTCCTTCCATGTGTGCCGAATTTTTAATAGGAGGGAGTTCATATTTTTTTATTTTATTTTTTTATTCCTTTCCTTGATCTCTCCATTGCCAAAATTCATTAGGTGTTTCTTTTAATTTTGCTCCGAGCCGAACCTTCAAGTAAAGTTTACTTCTTTTTGTGCTTTGAAACCAAAAGCCTCAAGTAGCATATACCATTGCCGATTTTTCCTTTCATATGTAAACCACATCTCATTTGTTTCTACCTTCAAGACTCTAGCCGAATCCTCCCCTCTTGTTGCCGAAACTTCCCCTCCCCTATTAGATTCTTTTTGGCCGAATATTAGAGGGATGTTGATCTCTTCGGGTTTCCTCTTTCAATCGCTTGGAGAAGGGCTTTTGGGTTTTGGGGAATAATCAGGTGAAGCCGTCTTCTTGAATAATCGGTTGGTAAGTGGTGGTAAGGAGTTTTTCTAATAGACTATTCTTTTAATGTTCGTTAAGCCGAAGGCTTGTGAGGCTAACTGTTTTGCGTCTTAAGGTGTTGCCGATTGTCAGAGGTGAACCATCGTTGGGTTCAGGATTTAGGAGGAAACCAAATCAGTTGTAAGGTAAGGGGTTGAGTGTTAACCTTTGTGGTTTATTTGATTTGGCCGAATGGCCTTGTTGCTAATCTCTATGTTTGGCCGAATAAAGGAGCAAGGATATCTAGTGTCATAAATCGATTCTCCGGGATTCGAGATATTTTGGTAAGAAATATTTAATTGGTTTCGGTGTTTAGATTTATGATTTAGGTGATTAACCGGTTTATCTGATTAAGCGTTTTGATGGAGGCAACTACCAGTCAAGGTGGGCAAGGGAAAGCCCCTATCCCGAAGTTTAAGAAAAGAGCTATCTCGGTGGTTCGGGATTGGCCACCGGGGTGTGGGCCAGCAGCGGGAGAAAACTATAGGCAGATAGCCGTAGTCTCGCTTAGCGATAGCGTCGGGATCGAGGGTTTAGAGCTTCAGGTTATAAGGTGTATAGCTAGCCTACTGTTTTCGAGATTTATATTTGCATGTGTAATATGATTACTAACAAGTGCAGTGATAAGTGTGATATTGATACCCTTCAAGGGTATGACGATGACCAGGTTAATTCCGAACCTGTTGAGATGTGACTATTGATTTGTATATGTGTGAGTATGCCTTGATTATGAATAAACATGTTCATACATTATCATGACTGTACTTTATGTTGCATGTGCATGGGTGGGCTATGAAAGAAGGTACGAGTGTACTTCGAGTACGTGGTTGATGAGTAGCTTTGTGCCTCATCGTGATAGATATAGGCTATGTGCCATATCGTGGATTGATGAGTGACTATGTGTCCCATCATGGTTTTGGTGTTAGCTACGGCTACATCGTGGACTGGCACTGAATGAGGTCGCATTGTGGATTTTGTGCTTAATTGCACATGGATGGTAGTGATTGCCTTTGGAGTAAAAAGGAGAGGGTGATTTAATAATCCCCTGGTGTGTGGTAGGCTGGGTAAGGGGGGTGTGTAGAGGATGGACCTTAGGCTTGGGTCGGGATTCATTATTGCATAATTGTGGTATGTGAATACATGTGATTGTGGACTTGAATAAAAAATGGGCTAAGCCTAGTATGTGGAAGGTATGTGGCTAATTACCCGGTTATTTGATAAGTGTTATGAGTATGGGCCAAGCCCAGAATGTGATATGCTCTGAATATGATATATGATATCTGATGCATGGGTTATTATGTGGTTAGCATGTGGGTGGATTTCAGTGGTTAATTACACACTGAGTCTGTGTGACTCACCCAACTTTTTAAACATCGCAGGTGAGTCGTGATTAATGGACCGGGTTGGAGTGGATACAAAGGTGGCCATGCAGAAGAAGATTTCATGCAGAAGTGGATGTTTTACTTGATTTAGTTAATTAATAATGATTTTTATATTATCCGTATTTTGGGAATTTATTTGATGTAATAAGGGCCACTTTTGATTTAAAATATTCTATCTATGATTGTTGAAGTTTATATTATACTTAGAAATATTTCTACAAATGATTCACTTCGTAGCAACTTATAATAAAGTTTTAATTCAAATCGAGCTTTTATTATCTAATAATTTTTAATGGACATAGTTTTCAAAACGTTAACAAAATTTTCAAGTTTTATTCTAAAGTCAAAAAGGTTTTTCAAACATTTTCCGCAGTGACATACCAGATCCGGTCAGGACTTGTGGGCCGGGTTTGGGGTGTTACAGTTTGGTATCAGAGCCCGGTTCAAAACTCAGCTTTGAGGTTTTGGGCCCGAAAAACATTTTCAAAATGGGCTTTTCAATATATATATATGGACTTTTATTTCAGGTTTATTCTGGCATGGCACCTGTACCTCCGACCCGAAGTCCACCAGGTAAGTAGTTCTAACTACTGAAGTGAATTATGAATGTGAATTCTATAAGTATGAAGGGAACGTAGATTAGTGAACTAGGATCTGTTTAACCCTAGGGCTAATGCACTCAAACACATGCATAAGACTTAAAGGACTATTAAACAAACCTGTGAAGTAAGTCACCGAAGTTAAGGTGTGGCAACCATTGTACGCATGTCTAGGATTGGTATTCAAGAAGAGCTTGGTACTTAAGCGGCCCCTAGCGACTCACCTCCTCTTTACTCGAATCCTACCACTGCGTAGCTACTACTGCTCACCTTAACCAAGAGGACTTATTCACTGCTAAACCCGATAATTAAAATCCGAAAGGGACTAGCCAGGCAGTTTTATAAAATTCCTAGTTTTAAAGTTCCTAAATTACCCTTTTAAAAAGATTATTGTGAAAATTTTTCCAAAGTATCTCCGATTTACAAAATTACTAAAATGCCCCTGTATTGTAAATTACTAAAATACCCTTAGTTCTTAAGATTTTCAAAAATACCCTCGACGTTTGCTAAAATATTTCTACTTTACAAAAATACCAGAAAATTCTATTTTTGCAAAATGCTAAGATAACCAGATTTGGAAAATTACTGAATTACCCCTAGATTACGAAATTACCAAAATAACCCCGATTTTCGAAATTTTTGCAAAACCTTGATTTGGAAAATCTTTCTTTCAAAATACCTATGAGTGTGAAAAAAATTCGAAACGACTTTTGTGATTTTCAAATTGACCCTGATTTATTACCAAAATACCCCTGTAGGATAAATTACGGAAATACCCCTGGGATAGAAACGGGCAGAAATGTCCGAATAGTGAATGTGTGTGGTAGATACCACTGAATGAATGTGTTGATGAATGAATGTGTCTCTGTTTATGAACGTGAATGTGACTCTTTGAATTAGAATAGAGAACTTGAACTGAAACTTTGTGTGATCGAAAGAACCACTTCTAGAACTTCTTTTCATAAAAATTATTCGCGGTTAAATAGTGGAACAAACACTAATGCATAAAACTTCTTAATCAGATTAAATCACGACGTTAGAGATGAGTTCTAGGGGACGTGGTCGTCGTGGACGCAGTAGAGGTAGAATGGCAGTATCGGAACCGATAGGGTCTGGCCATGGGTCAGAAAATGAAGTGCCGCCGCCAGGAGTAGGTGCGGAGGAGCAAGATCAGATAGGAGAAGATGACGCAGTATCGCGGGCCATGTTACGAGTGCTAGAACGTGTGATAGGAGCTAGTGCGGGAAATGGAACTCGAAAGTCAGTATCGGAAAGGCTTAGATCGAACGGAGCTGAGATCTTTAGAGGAGTGTCAGGAGTAGCTCCGAATGTGGCAGAGTATTGGCTAGAAGCAGTCGAAAGAATCATGGACGATTTGGACTGTACCAATGAAGAAAAGCTGAAGGGTGTTGTTTTGTTACTTCGCGACGAAGCTTATCGTTGGTGGCTCACTGTCAAATAAGGTGTACCGGCAGATCGACTAGATTGGGATTACTTTAAGGCCAAGTTTGAAGGGAAGTACGTAGGAGCCAGTTATTTGGACTCGCAAAGGAAAGCGTTTCTAAATCTAGTACAAGGGAATAAGTCGGTAGCGGAGTATGAAGCTGAATTTGTGCGACTAAGTCAGTACGCCAAAGGAATCGTGGCTACTGATTATGAAAGGTGTGTTCGATTTGAAGATGGGCTACGAGATGAGTTGTGGGAGTTGATCGCTCCACAGAGGGAAAGAGACTTCGCCATTCTGGTGGAGAAAGCTCGGATCGCTGAAGAGGTTAAGAAGACTATAAGAGAAAACCGAGAGAAGAATAGGAACGAGAATAAGAGAAGTTTTGGACCGTCAGCATCTTTTGGTAATGTCCAGAAAAGACTAAGTACCGAGAATTCTGTGCGTGCACTTGTACCAGTGGATCGGAACCATTCATGTGTTAAGTGTGGGAGAGCTCATTTAGGAGAATGTTGGGGAAATAGTAAGAAGTGTGTCCGGTGTGGGTCGAAGGCCCATTTGGTGAAGAACTGTCCTCAGGCAACGAGAGGCCGAGGTTCGAGCCATGGAGGAAATGGTACTGGCAGAGGTGCTACAGGATCGGATGCAAGTCAGCCAAGGACCTGATATCAGGTACGTTCTTTATTTTGGGACACCATTTATTGTCTTGTTGATGTGAAGTTAGCTCATGCTTGTGTGGCTAGTGAAGTGTAGGAACTTTGGATGTGAACCTTAAGACTTTGTCTAGAAGGCAGGATAGATTTACTAAGATCAGAGTGCGCAGCTGAGGCGTGGAGTAGCGAGTTAGAATTATTTGGTAGTAAGTAATTTCGAGGACAAAAATTTTTTTTAGGAGGGTAGAATTGTAACATCCCGGTCTAGGGGTTATGCATTTAGTGCATAACTCAGGGGATGGAAGGCTTAAGGTGAAGTTGGATGAATTTTAAGGGGTTTGGAGAACCCTAGAAGGTAAGGGATGACTAAGGAAATTTTTGAATTTTAGTGTTAAGAAGGGGAGCTGGGCTTTAGAGGTCTTAAGAGAATTATTTGGAAGGTTAAGACACAAGAATGTCTGTGGTGGAGTGGCATAGAGGCGCTACTTGGGGCTTTGGGAAGGGGACGCCTCATAGTGCTTGGGGGTCTCATGTTCGAGCTGCAAAGGCAGCATTTTGGTTTTATTTTGCGTCAATTAGGGAACTGGGCTAGGTATGCCTTAAAAACAAATGGCAGGGTTAATGGACATGAAAGTCCAGTTGGCAAAGTGGCTCCATGCGCTGCTTAAAGGCTTGGTGGTGACGCTAATGAGGGCCTGGGTTCGAATCCAGGCGGCAGCAAGGGTGTTTTATTTTTTTGGGTTTGGCGTTGAGACAAGGGAGCTAGGGAGTGAGGTGTTAAAAGAAGTTTTGGGGGGATTATATCACAAATAGCACATTGGCAAATTGGCTGGGGCGCTAGCTGAAGTTCTTGGCTCCTGGAGGTCGCTGGTTCGAGGCTCAAAGGCAGCATAAGGGGTGTTTTATTTTTATTCTCATTTTGCAGTAGTTTGGAGAGGCAGTGGACTATTTTATTATTTTAGATAATTGCAGGACTATTTTATTTAGTTTAAAATTAGTAAATAGGAGGTAATGGTTGCTATTGGTTTATTTTGAATTTGATAAGGGGATAAAATATGAGATAAAATAAGAATTTTAATAGGGATTAGATGGTGGTAGATTGTAGGACTCTTGGGGTGTGCTATTCGACCTTGAAGCTTTTAAGGAGAGAGCTGCTGATAATTTGGTTTTCTTCCTTCCATGTGTGCCGAATTTTTAATAGGAGGGAGTTCATATTTTTTTTATTTTATTTTTTTATTCCTTTCCTTGATCTCTCCATTGCCGAAATTCATTAGGTGTTTCTTTTAATTTTGCTCCTAGCCGAACCTTCAAGTAAAGTTTACTTCTTTTTGTCCTTTGAAACTAAAAGCCTCAAGTAGCATATACCATTGCCGATTTTTCCTTTCATTTGTAAACCACATCTCATTTGTTTCTACCTTCAAGACTCTAGCCGAATCCTCCCCTCTTGTTGCCGAAACTTCCCCTCCCCTATTAGATTCTTTTTGGCCGAATATTAGAGGGGTGTTGATCTCTTCGGGTTTCCTCTTTCAATCGCTTGGAGAAGAGCCTTCGGGTTTTGGGGAACAATCAGGTGAAGCCGACTTCTTGAATAATCGGTTGGTAAGTGGTGGTAAGGAGTTTTTCTAATAGACTATTCTTTTAATGTTCGTTAAGCCGAAGGCTTGTGAGGCTAACTATTTTGCGTCTTAAGGTGTTGCCGATTGTCAGAGGTGAACCATCGTTGGGTTCAGGATTTGGGAGGAAACCAAATCGGTTGTAAGGTAAGGGGTTGAGCGTTAACCTTTGTGGTTTATTTGATTTGGCCGAATGGCCTTGTTGCTAATCTCTATGTTTGGCCGAATAAAGGAGCAAGGATATCTAGTGTCATAAATCGATTCTCCGGGATTCGAGATATTTTGGTAAGAAATATTTAATTGGTTTTGGTGTTTAGATTTATGATTTGGGTGATTAACCGGTTTATCTGATTAAGCGTTTTGATGGAGGCAACTACCAGTCAAGGTGGGCAAGGGAAAGCCCCTGTCCCGAAGTTTAAGAAAAGAGCTGTCTCGGTGGTTCGGGATTGGCCACCGGGGTGTGGGCCAGCAGCGGGAGAAAACTATAGGCAGATAGTCGTAGTCTCGCTTAGCGATAGCGTCGGGATCGAGGGTTTAGAGGTTCAGGTTATAAGGTGTGTAGCTAGCCTATTGTTTCCGGGATTTATATTTGCATGTGTAATATGATTACTAACAAGTGCAATGATAAGTGTGATATTGATACCCTTCAAGTGTATGACGATGACCAGGTTAGTTCTGAACTTGTTGAGATGTGACTATTGATTTGTATATGTGTGAGTATGCCTTGATTATGAATAAACATGTGCATGCATTATCATGACTGTACTTTATGTTGCATGTGCATGGGTAGGCTATGAAAGAAGGTACAGGTGTACTTCGAGTACGTGGTTGATGAGTAGCTATGTGCCTCATCATGATAGATATAGGCTATGTGCCATATTGTGGATTGATGAGTGACTATGTGTCCCATCGTGGTTTTGGTGTTAGCTACGGCTACATCGTGGACTGGCGCTGACTGAGGTCGCGTTGTGGATTTTGTGCTTAATTGCACGTGGATGGCAGTGGTTGCCTTTGGAGTAAAAAGGATAGGGTGATTTAATAATCCCCTAGTGTGTGGTAGGCTGGATAAGGGGGGTGTGTAGAGGATGGACCTTAGGCTTTGGTCGGGATTCATTATTGCATAATTGTGGTATGTGAATACATGTGATTGTGGACTTGAATAAAAAATGGGCTAAGCCCAGTATGTGGAAGGTATGTGGCTAATTACCCGGTTATTTGATAAGTGTTATGAGTATGGGCCAAGCCCAGAATGTGATATGCTCTGAATATGATATATGATATCTGATGCATGGGTTATTATGTGGTTAGCATGTGGGTGGATTTCAAAGTGGTTAATTACACACTCGAGAATGTGTGACTCACCCAACTTTTTAAACATCGCAGTGAGTCGTGATTAATGGACGGGTTGGAGTGGATACAAAGGTGGCCATGCGAGAAGAAGATTTCATGCGAATGGATGTTTTACTTGATTTAGTTAATTAATAATGATTTTTATATTATCCGTATTTTTGGAATTTATTTGATGTAATAAGGGCCACTTTTGATTTAAAATATTCTATCTATGATTGTTGAAGTTTATATTATACTTAGAAATATTTCTACAAATGATTCACTTCGTAGCAACTTATAATAAAGTTTTAATTCAAATCGAGCTTCTGTTATCTAATAATTTTTAATGGACATAGTTTTCAAAACGTTAACAAAATTTTCAAGTTTTATTCTAAAGTCAAAAAGGTTTTTCAAACATTTTCCGCAGTGACATACCAGATCCGGTCAGGACTTGTGGGCCGGGTTTGGGGTGTTACACTGAAGGTATCATAAAAATCAACTGAGTCTTTTTCAAGTTATCATATTAATCTTTTTGGCTTTGTTTCCTTAGTTTAGTTGCTGTCAATTTAGTTTAAAAGCAACCTTTATCTTAGTTAGGTTAAATAATAAAAAGGAAGTGAATATTAATACTTTAGTTCTTTTGGGTTCGATATCCGGTCTTGCCTAAGCTATACTACTGTTCTATAGGTATACTTGCCTTTAATCATTGTCAGAGTTAGTCTCCAGATTTGATCATTCTTTTATAAATATTTAAAACTCTGATTTTACAGCGATCACTAGCCTTTCATAATAATATACAAAACATACAATATCAAGGTTATTCATGACCTTAGCCAACCACTAACATGATAATGGCTTAATTTCCATTTAAGGCCTTCAACTTTACAAAGCCACAACACTTCGGTACTTTAACAAATAGAAAACAACTTTCATATTTAATGCAATTCAATCTTTTTGTCAAATTAAACACACAGATAGTCAAATTAGCTCACAGAAATTTACCACATACTTAGTCATATATCATAGGCACAGAAAATAATATTAAAAATATTATTCAGACTCGGATTCGTGGTCTTGAGACCACTGTTCCGACTAGGGTATAAACTGGACTGTTACAATTCTTCCCCGTTAGGGATTTTCGTCCCTAAAAATCTTACCGTTAAACAAGTTCGGATATAGTTGTCTCACTGAATCTTCAGGCTCCCACGTAGCCTCTTCTATTCCGTGTCGATTTCACAGCACTTTCACTAATGAAATTCTTTTATTTCTCAAATCTTTCACTTCACGAGCTAGGATACGGATCGGTTCCTCTTCATATGTCATATGTGATCGGATTTCAAGTTCAGATGGAGCAATCACATGTAACGGATCAGATCGGTATTTACGAAGCATCGAAACATGAAATACATTGTGTATCTTTTCTAGCTCAGACGACAACTTTAATCTATATACAACAGGTCCGACATGTTCAATGATCTCATAAGGTCCGATAAATCTCGGACTTAATTTACCTTTACGTCCGAATCGAAGCACTTTCTTTCACGGAGACACTTTCAGAAATACTTTGTCACCGATTTCAAATTCTATATCTTTACGTTTCAAGTCTGCGTAAGACTTCTGACGATCAGATGCTGCTTTCAAGCAATCTTGGATCTGTTTCACTTTCTGTTCTGAATTTTTTATCAGATCAACCCCCATGTAACTTATTCTCACTGAGTTCAGTCCAATATAAAGGTGTACGACATTTCCGTCCGTACAAAGCTTCATAAGGTGTCATTTTGATACTCAACTGAAAACTGTTATTATACGCAAATTCGATCAGTGGAAGATACTGTTCCCATGAACCATTAAATTCTAGTATGCAGCATCTTAACATGTCTTCATGAATATGAATAGTCCATTCGGACTGACCATCAGTTTACGGATGAAAAGCTGTACTGAAATGGAGTTTCGTGCCTAAAGCCTCTTGCAATTTCTTCCAAAATCTCGACGTAAACCTCGGATCTCTATCGGATACAATAGACAGTGGCACCCCGTGCAATCTCACAATCTCCGAGATATAAACCTCGGCTAATTTGTCAAGTGAGTAGTCAGTTCTTACTGAAATGAAATGGGCAGATTTCGTTAATCTTTCAACCACTACCCATATTGCATCTTTCTTTCTCGGAGTCTGAGGTAAACCAGAAACAAAGTCCATGGTTACTTTATCCCATTTCCATTCAGGAATCAGAATTGGCTGAAGCAATCCAGACGGGACTTGATGTTCGGCTTTCACTTGCTGACAGACTAAACATTCTGAAACAAAGTCAGAAATGTCCCGTTTCATACCAGACCACCAGTAGTGTCGTTTCAAATCTTGATACATTTTCCTGCTTCTCGGATGAACAGATAGACGACTATTATGAGTTTTATTCAAGATTAACTGAACCAACTCTGGATTTCTCGGAACACAGATACGATCCCGGAATCTCAAACAATCATCAACAATTTGAAATTCGGATTCAGAATTCACCTCACACTGAGCTCGTTTCACTAGCAATTCATTATCAGATTTCTGAGCATCACATATCTGTTGTAAGAACAACGATTTGGCTTTTAATTCCGCTATCACAGAACTATCATCAGACAAGTCTAACTGAGCATTCAAAGCGTGTAGTGCATACAATGATTTTCTATTCAGAGCATCTGCAACAACATTTGCTTTACCCGGATGATAATCTATCACAAGCTCGTAATCTTTCAATAGCTCAAGCCACCTTCTCTGACGCAGGTTCAAATCTTTCTGGGTCATTAGATATTTCAGACTTTTATGATCTGAAAACACGTGACATTTCTCACTGTACAGATAATGACGCCAAATTTTTAGCGCAAACACAATCGCAGCTAACTCAAGGTCGTGCGTCGGATAATTCTTTTCATGAGGCTTTAACTGTCTCGAGGCATAAGCTACCACTTTACCTTCTTACATCAAAACACATTCTAGACCATTTAACGAAGCATCACTGTACACAACAAATTCTTTACCCGATTCTGGCTGTACTAACATTGGAGCTTCTGTTAACAGAGTTTTCAACTGATCAAAACTTTTTTGGCATTTATCTGACCATTCAAATCTGACATCTTTCTGAAGTAATTTAGTCAACAGAGTAGCTATTGTCGGAAAGCCTTTCACAAATATACGGTAATAACTAGCCAAACCCAGAAAACTGCAGACTTCGGATACATTTCTCAGAGGTTTCCAATTCAAAATAGCAGAAATCTTGCTCGGATCAACTCGAATCCCGGATGCTGACACAATATGTCCCAAAAAACTAACTTCATGCAACCAGGATTCACATTTGCTGAATTTCGCATAATTGCTTTTCTCTTAAAATTTGCAAAAAAAACATTCAAATGTTCTGCATGCTCAGCCTCATCACGAGAATAAATCAAAATGTCATCTATGAATACCACAACAAATCGATCTAGGTACAGTCTAAAAATTCTGTTCATCAAATCCATAAAAACAGCAGGAGTATTGGTTAGTCCAAATGACATAACTAAAAATTCGTAATGCCCGTACCTCGTTCTGAAAGCAGTTTTCGGAATGTCTGAATCTTTAACTCTCAAATGATAGTATCCTGATCTCAGATCAATCTCGGAAAACACAATAGCTCCTTTTAACTGATCAAACAAATCATCAATTCTGGGCAACGGATATTTATTCTTTATTGTCACCTTATTCAACTGACGATAATCAATACACATCCTCATCGTGCCATCTTTCTTTCTCACAAACAAAACTGGAGCACCCCAAGGCGAGAAACTCGGTCTAGCAAACCCTCTCTCAGTCAATTCTTGCAGCTTTGACTTTAACTCTTTTAACTCTGCTGGTGCCATTCTATACGGAGCTATCAAAATAGGTGTAGTACTAGGCAACAATTCAATACCAAACTCAACTTCTCGCATCGAAGGTAAACCCGATAATTCTTCAGGAAACAAATCAGAAAACTCACAGACAATAGGCACTGACTCAATCTTCTTTTCAGACATTTTCGAATCAATCACATAAGTGAAATATGCCTCATAACCCTTAGTCAAACAACTCTGAGCTTTCAAAATAGATATCACAGTAAGCAGTCCATTCAAATCACTAGAATCAACTCATACAATCTCATTATTCGGACATCTCAAATCTATAGTCTTTCTTTTACAGTTCAAAACAGCATCATGCATAAACAACCAATCCATACCCAAAATAATATCGAATTCATCAAATGGCAAGAGCATCAGATCAGCAGGGAAACAGATATCTCGAAACATTAACGAACAGTTCTTGCATACTTCGTCTACAAGGACACATTTACCTAAGGGGTTTGATACTTTTATAGCAAACTCAATAGAGTCTACAGGCAAAGTCTTGCTGAATACTAAATTCATGCATATATATATGAATGCGCAGAACCAGGGTCTATTAAAGCAATCACAGAAGTATCATAAAGAGTAAAAGTACCCGTTATAACATCTGGAGACGAAGCTTCTTCATGAGCTCAGATAGCATATGCTCTAGCTGGCGCTCTAGCTTCGGATCTGACAACATTGTCTCTGGTGCATTATCAGATCTCAAATTCTGAACAGTCTCTGGTTCGACAGACTCAGGGCAATCACGTATAAAATGATCAAATGATCCACATCTAAAGCAAGCTCTGTCGTTTAATCTACAGGTTCTCGGGTGCCTTTTTCCACAATATTTACATTCAGGTCTCTCGGATCAAACATTACCAACACTGGCCACTGAAGTTACTAGAGTTTTAGAACTCATTTGCAGTCTAGATCGATTTCTATTCGCATGTCCCACATTATCTCTGAAACGACCTTGATTATCTCTGAATCTTTTCGGAGTAGACTGAAATAATTTACTCTGAAATCTCTTTTTCACATCTAGAGCTTCAGACTCAGCTTTTCTCTAATCTTTCCCGAGTGCCTCAACTTTACATGCTCGATCAATGAGTACAACAAACTCTTTTATTTCCAAAATCCTGGCTAGCAGACGAATGTCTTCATTAAGACCATCTTCGAACCTTTTGCACATTATAGCTTCAGATGATACATATTCGTGAGCATACTGACTCAGTCTCACATATTCTCGTTCATATTCCGTAACAGACACACGGCCCTGGTTAAGTTATAGAAATTCCTTTTGTTTCTGATCAACGAATCTCTCACTGATATATTTCTTCCGAAACTCGATCTGAAAGAAATCCCATATGACTCGTTCTCTCGGAAAAATAGTAATCAGAGTTTTCCACCATTGATATGTTGCATCTCGGAGTAATGGTATAACTCATTTTATACATTCTTCTAGAGTCAGAGAAATTTCATCGAATACCCGAATAGTATTTTCAATCTAGTACTCAGCCTTTTCAGCATCATCATCTTTAGTAGCTCAGAATTCTTCGGCCCTATACTTACGGATCTTGTCAACAGGAGGCTTTTTCAACAGATTCGGATGCATAACCGGTGGCAGAACTGTAGTCTGAGGGGGATTAACCAGGGTCGGGGGTTGCGAAACGGTCGGGTTATTCTTAAAAAACTGAGTGAACCACTCACTCATCCATCTGGAAGAAAGCTTGTTTAGCTTCTCCTCTTGATCGCCGTAGCGGTCTCGATTTCGTAGGCGTCACTCTGCGAGGAGAGCGCATTACTTTCTACATCGTCAGCTACGGCTCTTTCGGGATCCATTACTATAAGAAAATCACATTTATACGTCAGGATTCATCACATTATCACAATTCAGAAATATGGCATGTATAGCTAGACTCTGACACACTACGTTAGTCTGAGAATCGACTAAACTATAGCTCTGATACCAATCAAATGTAACACCCCTATCCCGAGTTCGTCACCGGATTAAGGTTAGGAGCGTTATCGGACAAATCGAAAACATTCACAGACAAAATCATACATTCAATTATCATTCTCAGACATAATGCCCCTTAATCAGGTCCGACTTATCAGTCGAGTCGGGACTAAACTGAAACACATATGAAATTGCATGAAAATTTGAAACTTTTCTAAAATACAGGGGAGACACGCCCGTGGGAGGACACCGTGTGCCCTCCATGGCTTTTACACACCCCCGTGTATTCATCCGTGTTATACTAACTAAACCAACACGGTCATTAAGCACGCCTGTGTGCCATGGCTGTGTACTTTTAGGTCATATACTGACTTCCCCACCACGGCCACCAAGCACGCCCATGTCGAGGCCGTGTATTTTTATGTTGCATCCTGCCAATTTACCCACGGTCTAAGGCACGCCCGTGTGCCACAACCATGTGACATTATAGGTGTAACACCCTTATCCTGAGTCCGTCGCCGGATTAAGGTTAGGAGCATTACCGGACAGATCGGAGACATTCCCAAACAATATTATACATTCAATCATAATTCTCAGACATAATGTCCCTTAATCGGGTCCTCGAGACCTTAAACATGCTTATAAACTGAGTCCAGACTAAACTGAAACACATACGAAATTCCTTGAAAATTTGAAATTTTTCTAAAATACAGGGGAGACACTCCCGTGGGAGGAGACAGTGCACCTTCCACGGTTTCTATACACCCCTTGTAACCATCTGTGGTTATACCAACTACCAACACGGTCATTAGGCATGCTCGTGTGCCATAGCCGTGTACTTTTAGGCCATAAACTGACTTCCCCTCCACGGCCACCAACACGCCCGTGCCGAGGCCGTGTATTTTTATGCTAGCTACTGACTTGTACACCACGGCCAGGTGACATGCCCGTGTCGAGGCCGTGTGATTTTAGGTTGCATCCTGCCAATTCACCCACGATCTAAAGCACGCCTGTGCGCCACAACCATGTGACATTATAGGCCATTTACAAGGCCAAAATGCTAACCAAAAAAGTTCATACCTATAAGCATCATTTACCAACACATATCAAGCATATATGGCAACCAAAAACATACAAATAGCCATCCAAATCATGCACATTTGATCACTAAGATATTCACAACTATACATTAAATTTTCATTCAATATATACATTCAAAACCAATACTAAACATACCAATTTGCATAACTAAAACTCAATTATACCTATGAACCATTTTTCTATATACTTACCATCTCATAACCATTCCATATATCAACTAATCATATCATGACAACTTCACATATCACATTCTTCTAAGCATGGTACCAAAACATAACTAGCCAAATCACATGGCTAAGTTCACTTTACAAATCATCAAAGAACTAGCCTATACATGCCATATCTAGCTATATACATATCCAAGGTGTACCAAAATGATATTAGTAGTGTGGTGACGATCCTTGATGGTCCCGAGCCTTTAGTAGCTTTGACGACTTATAAAACAGATTAAACACACACAGAATAAGCTTTCCAAAAGCTTAGTAAGTCATATACAAATAACTTAACATAATTCATTCATAAGTATGGCAATTTGAATTCATTAACATATCCTTAGTTCAAACACAAAAATGAACTCTTTGTTCAATTGGTTTGCATTTCTTACCAATCCACACATCCCAAAGATCTCATTTGCTCATACCTCAAACACACATATATCACAAGGTTCATTTGCATTAATGCACATACATACTTACCTTCCACGCTTGTACAAAGCATATATATATATATATATATATATCAACGTACCTGAAACAGTTGTACATTCACGTATATGTTCCTAACTCAAATTTGTAATTCGTATCATAGATTTTCTCGTTGAAATGTAATAAATCCAATGAGATACTCAGAAAGTTCAGAATAATCGTACAATGCCAACGTCCCAGATGAGGTCTTACATGCACTCGGATATCGATGCCACTGTCCCAGACATGGTCTTACTCGTAAGTGTCATAATGATGCCAAAGTCCCGGGCACGTGGTCTTGGCGCGTAAAGTTTATATTGATGCCAACGCCCCGGACATGGTCTTACACATAATCGATATCGATGCCCATCGTCTTCGGACGGTCTTACACGAATCTCAAATCAATGCCAACGTCCCAGACGTGGTCTTACATGAAAAAAATAGAACAGATACCTATGTCAAGGTTCGTACGAGGCTTCTCAGACTTAGTCAATATACCGAACTTATCTCGGAATTCAATTACAGAATTTCTCATAAGCATTCATTATCATCATTAAACATATGAACAATTTCAAATGCATACATATTCATTTATTTGTATAGTGACTTACCTCGGATTCGGTTTATTGAAATAGAAAACGGCTACTCGATAACTTTCGCTTTCCTACAATCTAAATCCGTGTTCCTCGGTTCTTGATCTAAACATATTCAAAATTTACCCTTTTGTTCACTAGTTCATTCAATTCAATCCAAAGACACACATTTAGGGCAATTTGCAAATTAGCCCTCACATTTTCACAACGTAGCAATTTAGTCCATTTTTCTCAAAACATCAAATTCACAAAATCTACTTTTACACAAGCTTGGCCGAATACATATATATCACATACAAACCCACATTTTTCATCAAATTCACAAATTAGTCCCTCAATTTGTCATTTTCTCAATTTAGCCCTATTAAGCTAAATTCATCAAAACTTCAAGAACAAAACATGTTCATCTAGCACTAATCTAACAATTAACACCTTAAAGCATCACAAAGCTCAACATATCAACAATGGCATCTCAAGCAAACATCATCAATTTATCAAATTGAAATATGGGTTTGATAGTAGACGAAGCAACGATTACAAAAACGTAGAAATTATCAAAAACCGATTCAAAATCATACCTTAATTGGATCTTTCAATGGCCGAATAACCTAGCTTCCTTGTCCTTTCTTTTTCTTCACTAAATTCGGCCAAAAGATGATACCAATGTCTAATTTCATACTTTGTTTTTATTATAAAACATTTTAATACATAAATGACAAAATTAACCTTTTATAAAGCTTATAAAACTTTCCACTAACTTTGGCATTAATGTCCATCCATTTTCCAATGGTAAAATTGCTTTATAAGGAATTCACACTTATAAAGACATGACACATAAGTGCTTTAGCAATTAGCATGCAAATTTTGCATTTAACACAATTTAATCCTTTTGCCAAATTAAACACACAGATGGACAAATTAGCTTACAGAAATTTAACACATGATTAATCACATATCATAAGCACAGAAAATAATATTAAAATATTATACAGACTCGAATTTGTGGTTCCGAAACCATTATTCTGACTAGGGTATAAACCGAACTGTTACAATTCTCCCCCTTAGGGATTTTCGTCCCCAAAAATCTTACCATTAAATAGATTCAGATATTGTTGTCTTATTGAATCTTCAGGCTCCCAAGTAGCCTCTTCTACCCCGTGTCGATTCCACAGTACTTTCACTAACGGAATTTTCTTATTTCTCAACTCTTTCACTTCACGAGTTAAGATACAGATTGGTTCCTCTTCATATGTCATATCTGATCGGATTTCAATTTCAGATGTGGCAATCACATGTGATGGATCGGATCGATATCTACGAAGCATTGAAACATGAAATACGTTGTGTATCTTTTCTAGCTCAGACGGCAACTTTAATCTATATGCAACAGGTCCGACACGTTCAATGATCTCATATGGTGTGATGAAACTCAGACTTAACTTGCCTCTACGTCCGAATCGAAGCACTTTATTCCACGGAGACACTTTCAGAAATACTTTATCATCGATTTCAAATTCTATATCTTTACGTTTCAAGCCTGCGTAAGACTTTTGACGATCAGATGCTGTTTTCAAGCAACCTCAGATCCGTTTCACTTTCTGTTCTGAATCTTTTATCAGATCAACCCCGTGTAGCTTATTTTCACTGAGTTCAGTCCAATTCAAAGGTGTACGACATTTTCTTCCATACAAAACTTCATAAGGTGCCATTTTGATACTCGACTGAAAACTATTATTGTATGCAAATTCAATCAAGGACAGATACTGTCCCCATGAACCATTAAACTCTAGTTGCAGCATCTTAACATGTCTTCAAGAATCTGAATAATCTGCTCAGATTGGCCATCAGTTTGTGGATGAAAAGTTGTACTAAAGTGTAATTTTGTGCCCAGAGCATCTTGCAATTTCTTCCAAAATCTCGATGTAAACCTCGGATCTCTATCTAACACAATAGATAGTGGTACTCCGTGCAATTTCACAATCTCAGAAGTATAAAGCTCGGCTAACCTGTCAAGTGATAAATCAGATCTTACTGGGATAAAATGGGCAGATTTAGTTAATCTATCAACCACGACCCATATCGCATCTTTCTTTCTCGGAGTCTGAGGTAAACCAGAAACAAAATCCATGGTTACTTCTAGGTAAACCAGAAACAAAATCCATGGTTACTTTATCCCATTTCCATTCAAGAATCAGAATTGGCTGAAGCAAACCAGATGGAACTTGATGTTCGGCTTTCACTTGCTGGCAGACTAAACATTTTGAAACAAAGTCAGAAATGTCCCGTTTCATACCAGACCACCAGTAGTGTCGTTTTAAATCCTGATACATTTTCGTGCTTCCCGGATGAACAGATAGACGACTGTTATGAGCTTCATTCAAGATCAACTGAACCAACTCTAGATTTCTCGGAATACAGATATGATCCTGGACTCTCAAAAAATCATCAACGATTTGAAATTCAGATTTGGAATTCACCTCACACTGAGCTCGTTTCGCTAGCAATTCATTATCAGATTTCTGAGCATCACAAATCTGTTGTAAGAACAACGGTTTGGCTTTTAGTTCAGCTAACACAGAACTATCATTAGACAAAACTAATTGATCATTCAAAGCACATAATGCATACAATGATTTTTTACTCAAAGCATCAGCAACAACATTCGCTTTACCCGGATGATAATCTATCACGAGCTCATAATCCTTTAACAGCTCTAACCACCTTCTTTGATGCAGGTTCAAATCTTTCTGAGTCATCAGATATTTCAGACTTTTATTATCTGAAAACACGTGACAATTCTCACCGTAGAGATAATGACGCCAAATCTTTAGTGTAAACACAATCGCAGTTAACTCAAGGTCGTGTGTCGGATAATTCTTTTTATGAGGCTTTAACTGTCTCGAGGCATAAGCTATCACTTTGCATTCCTGCATCAGAACACATCCCAGACCATTTAACGAAGCATCACTGTACACAACAAATTCTTTACCCGATTCTGGTTGTACTAACACTGGAGCTTCTGTTAACAGAGTTTTCAACTGATCAAAACTTTTCTGACACTTATCTGACCACTCAAATCTGACATCTTTCTGAAGCAGTCTAGTCAACGGAGTAGCTATAGTTGAAAAGCCTTTTACAAATCTGTGGTAATATCCAGCTAAACCTAGAAAACTGCGGACTTCAGATGCATTTCTCGAAGGTTTCCAATTCAGAATAGCAGAGGTCTTGTTTGGATCAACTCGGATCCCAGATGCTGACACAATATGTCCCAGAAAACTAACCTCGTGCAACCAGAATTCACACTTGCTGAAATTCGCATACAATTGCTTTTCTCTCAAAGTTTGCAAAACAACTTTCAAATGTTCCACATGCTCAGCCTCATCACGAGAATAGATCAAAATGTCATTTATGAATACCATAACAAATCGATTTAGGTGCGGTCTAAAAATTCTGTTCATCAGATCCATAAAAACAGCAGGAGCATTGGTTAGTCCAAATGGCATAACTAAGAATTCATAATGCCCGTACCTCATTCTGAAAGCAGTCTTCGGAATATCTGAATCTTTAACCCTCAACTGATAATATCCTGATCTCAGATCAATCTTGGAAAACACAGTAGCTCCTTTCAACTGATCAAACAAATCATCAATTCTGGGCAACTGTATTTATTCTTTATGGTCACCTTATTCAACTGACGATAATCAATGCACATTTTCATCGTGCCATCTTTCTTTTTTACAAACAAAATCGGAGCACCCCAAGGTAAGAAACTCGGTCTAGCAAACCCTCTCTCAGTCAATTCTTGCACTCTTTTAACCCTGTTGGTGCCATTCTACCCGGAGCTATCGAAATAGGTGTAGTACCAGGCAACAATTCAATACCAAACTCAACTTCTTGAATCAGAGGTAAACCCAGTAACTCTTCAGGAAACACATTAGAAAACTCACAGATAATAGGCACTGACTCAATCTTCCTTTCAGACAATTTTGAATCAATCACATAAGTGAAATATGCCTCACATCCCTTATTCAAACAACTCTGAGCTTTCAAAATAGATATCATAGCAGGCAATCCATTCAAATCATTAGATTCAACTCATACAATCTCATCATTCGGACATCTCAAATCTATAGTCTTTCTTTTACAGTTCACAATAGCATCATGCATAAACAACCAATCCATACCCAGAATAATATCGAATTCATCAAATTGCAAGAGCATCGGATCAGCAGGGAAACAGATATCTCGAAACATTAATGAACAGTTCTTGCATACTTTGTCAACAAGGACACTTTTACCTAAGGGGTTTGATACTTTTATAGCAAACTCAGTAGACTCTACAGGCAAAGTCTTGCTGAATACTAAATTCATGCATATATATGAATGCATAGAACCAGGGTCTATCAAAGCAATCACAGAAGTATCATAAAGAGTAAAAGTACCCGTTATAACATCTGGTGACGAAGCTTCCTCTCGAGCTCAGATAGCATATGCTCTGGCTAGCGCTCTAGCTTTAGTTCTGACAACGTTGTCTCTCGTAGTTCTCTGACTACAACTAACATTTCTGACATTTTTCGATGGCCTACCTCTCACAGTTCATTATCAGATCTCAAATTCTGAACAGTCTCTGGTTCAACAGACTCAGGGCAATCACGTATAAAATGATCAAGCGATCCACATCTAAAGCAAGCTCTGTCGTTTAATCTACAGCTTCCCGGGTGCCTTTTTCTATAATGTTTACATTCAGGTCTCTCGGATTGAACATTACCAACATTGGCCACTGAAGTTACTGGAGTTTTAGAACTCATATGCAGTCTAGATCGATTTCTATTCGCATGCCCCACATTATCTCTGGAACGACTCTGGTTATCTCTAAATTTCTTTGAAGATGACTGAAATGATTTGTTTGGAAATCTCTTTCTCGTATCACGGGCTTCAGATTCAGCTTTTCTTTTATCTTTCCCGAGCGCCTCAGCTTTGCAAACTCTGTCAACGAGTACAACAAAATCTTTTATTTCCAAAATCCGGACTAACAGACGAATGTCTTCATTAAGGCCATCTTCGAACCTTTTGCACATTATAGCTTGAGATGATATACATTCTCGAGCATACTGACTCAATCTCACAAATTCTCGTTCAGATTCCGTAACAGACATACGGCCCTACTTCAGATCCTGAAATTCCTTTCGTTTCTGATCAACGAATCTTTCACTGATATATTTCTTCCGAAACTCGATCTGAAAGAAATCCCATGTAACTCGTTCTCTCGGAACAACAGAAATCAGAGTTTTCCACTATTGATATGCTGCATCTCGGAGTAATTGTACAACACATTTTATGCATTCGTCTGGAGTCAGAGACATTTCATCAAATACCCGAATAGTATTTTCAATCCAGAACTCGGCCTTTTCAGCATCATCATCTTTAGTAGCTTGAAATTCTTCAGCCCCATACTTACGGATCTTGTCAACAAGAGGCTTATTCAGCAGATTCAGATGCATAACTGGTGGCACAACTGTAGTCTGAGGGGGATTAACTGGGGGCAGAGGTTGCGAAATAGTCGGGTTATTCTTAACAAACTGAGTGAACCACTCACTCATCATTTGGATGAAAGCTTGTTTAGCTTCTCCCTCTTGACCGCTCGTAGCCGTTCTCGATTCAGAAGGCACTGTCCCTTGCGCGGGAGCTGGCGCATTACTTTTTACGTCGTCAGCTACAGCTCTTTTGGGATCCATTACTATACGAAAATCACATTTATACGTCAGGATTCATCACACCATCACAATTCAAATATATGTCATGTATAACTAGACTCTGACAAGCTATGTTAGTCCGAGAATTGGCTAAACCGTAGCTCTGATACCAACCAAATGTAACACCCATATCTCGAGTCTGTCGCCGGATTAAGGTTAGGAGCATTACCGGACAGATCAGAGACATTCACAAACAATATCATACATTCAATCATCATTCTCTGACATAATATCCCTTAATCGGGTCCTCGAGACCTTAAACATGCTTATAAATCGAGTCAGGACTAAACTGAAACACATACAAAATTCCTTAAAAATTTGAAATTTTTCTAAAATACTGGGGAGACACGCCCGTGGGAGGAGACCGTGCACCCTCCACGGTTTCTATACACCCCCGTGTAACCATCCGTGGTTATACTGACTACCAACACGGTCATTAGGCACGCCCGTATGCCACGGCCGTGTACTTTTAAGCCATAAACTGACTTCCCCTCCACGGCCACCAAGCACGCCCGTGCCGAGGCCGTGTATTTTTATGCTAGCTACTGACTTGTACACCACGGCCAGGTGACACGCCCGTGTCAAGGCCGTGTGATAATTCCAACCAAAAAGGTTCATACCTATAAGCATCATTTACCAACACATATCAAGCATATATGGCAACCAAAAACAGACAAATAGCCATCCAAATCATGCACATTTGATCACTAAGATATTCATAACTATACATTAAATTTTCATTCAATATATACATTCAAAACCAATACTAAACATATCAATTTGCATAACTAAAAATCAATTATACCTATGCACCATTTGTCTATATACTTACCATCTCATAACCATTCCATATATCAACTAATCATATCATAACAACTTCACATATCACATTCTTCTAAGCATGGTACCAAAACATAACTAGCCACATCACATGGCTAAGTTCACTTTACAAATCATCACAAGAACTAGCCTATACATGCCGTATTTAGCTATATACATATCCAAGGAGTACCAAAATGATATTAGTAGTGTGTAGATGATCATTGATGATCCCGAGCCTTCAGTAGCTTTGACGACCTATAAAACTGATTAAACACACACAGAATAAGCTTTCCAAAAACTTAGTAAGTTATATACAAATAACTTAACATAATTCATTCATAAGTATGGCAATTTGAATTCATTAACATATCCTTAATTCAAACACATAAATCCTTTCTTTTTCTTGACTAAGTTCGGCCAAAAGATGATACCAATGTCTAATTTCATACTTTGTTTTTATTATAAAACATTTTAATACACAAATGACAAAATTAACCTTTTATAATGCTTATAAAAATTTCCACTAACTTTGGCATTAATGTCCATCCATTTTCCAATGGTAAAATTGCATTATAAGGACTTCACACTTATAAAGATATGACACATAAGTTCTTTAGCATTAGCACACAAATTTTGCATTTAACGCAATTTAATCCTTTTGTCAAATTAAACACACAGACGAATAAATTAGCTTACGAAAATTTAACATATGGTTAATCACATATCATAAGCACAGAAAATAATATTAAAATATTATACGGACTCGGATTTGTGGATCTGAAACCACTATTCCGACTAGGGTATAAACCAGACTGTTACAATAGGGCATTTACAAGGCCAAAATGCCAACCAAAAAGGTTCATACCTATAAGCATCATTTACCAACACATATCAAGCATATATGGCAACCAAAAGCATACAAATTGCCATCCAAATCATGCACATTTGATCACTAAGATATTCACAACTATATATTAAATTTTCATTCAATATATATACATTCAAAACCAATACTAAACATACCAATTTGCATAACTAAAACTCAATTATACCTATACACCATTTGTCTATATACTTACCATCTCATAATCATTCCATATATCAACTAGTCATATCATAACAACTTAGCATATCACATTCATCAAAGCAGGTACCGAAACATAACTAGCCAAATCACATGGCTAAGTTCACTTTACAAATCATCACAAGAACTAGCCTATACATGCCATATCTAGATATATACATATCCAAGGTGTACAAAAATGATATTAGTAGTGTGATGACGATCCTCGACGGTCCCGAGCCTTCAGTAGCTTTGACGACCTATAAAACAGATTAAACACACACAAAGTAAGCTTTCCACAAGCTTAGTAAGTCAATATACAACAACTTAGCATAAAATGCAAATATTTGCTTTGATTCATACACTTTTGACCACATTAGCCATATTCCCAATTCAAAGATCATATAAACACTTATCTCATTTCACCAAAACCTTATACAACATATCATTAATTCCATATTCATAGCATCATAGTAAGATCATATTGATGCTTACCTTGTATACACAATTAGTGTATAATCAACATACCTGAATTGAATTTACTATCATATATTTGTTCATAGCTCGGATTTGCAATTAGTGTCATAGACTTGTCCATTGAACCGTAATAAATCCAATAGGATACCCAGAAAGCTCAGAATAATCGTACAACGCCAACGTCCCAGACGAGGTCTTACATGCACTCGGATATCGATGCCACTGTCCTAGACAGGGTCTTATACGAATCAAAACAATGCCGATGTCCCAGACATGGTCTTACACTTAAGTGTCATATTGATGCCAACGTCCCAGACCTGGTCTTATACATAAAATTTATATTAATGCCGATGTCCCAGACGTGGTCTTACACATAATTAGATATCGATGCCATTGTCCCAGATAGGGTCTTACACGAATCTCAAATCAATGCTAACGTCCCAGACGTGGTCTTACATGATAAAACAGAACAGATACTTATGTCAAGGTTGTACGAGGCTTCTCAGACTCAGTCAATATACCGAACTTATCTCGAAATTTAATTACAGAATTTCTCATAAGCATTCATTATCATCATTAAACATATGAATAATTACAAATGCATACATATTCGTTTATTTGTATAGTGACTTACCTCGGATTTGGTTTATCGGAATAGAAAATGGCTACTCAATAACTTTCATTTTTCCGCAATTTAAATCCGTTTTCCTCAGTTCTTGATCTAAACATATTCAGAATTAACCCTTTTATTCACTAGTTCATTCAATTCAATCCAAAGACACACCTTTAAGGCTATTTGTAAAATAACCCTCACATTTGCACACTTAATCAATTTAGTCCATTTTTCTCAAAACATCAAATTCACAAATTCAATATACAACCAAGCTTAGCCGAATATATATATACACCATACAAGCCCATACTTTTCATCAAATTGACAATTTAGTCCTCCAAAATAATATTTTCTCAATTTAGCCCTTTTTAGCTAAATTCATCAAAACTTCAAGAACAAAACATGTTCATCTACCACCAATCTATCATTTAACACCTTAAAGCATCACAAAGCTCAACATATCAACAATGGCATCTCACACAAACATGTTTGATAGTAGACGAAGCAACGATTACAAAAAAGTAGAAACTATGAAAAACAGATTAAAAACTTACCTTGATTTAAGGCTTGAAATAGCCGAAAATAACAAAGCTAAACCTTTCTTCTTTTCTTTTTGTTTTTTGGTGGAAGGATGGATGATTCATGCCCATTTTCATGTTTTATTATGTTATAAACATAATATTTATCTATTTACTAAACTAGCCTTTCATAATAATATACAAAACATATAATATCAAGGTTATTCATGACCTTAGCCAACCACTAACATGATAATGGCTTAATTGCCATTTAATGCCTTCAACTTTACAAACCCACAACACTTCAGTACTTTAACAAATAGTAAACAACTTTCACATTTAATGCAATTCAATCCTTTTGTCAAATTAAACACACAGACAGTCAAATTAGCTCACGGAAATTTACCACATACTTAGTCATATATCATAGGCATAGAAAATAATATTAAAAATATTATTCAGACTCGGATTTGGGTCCCAAAACCACTGTTCTGACTAGGGTATAAATCGGACTGTTACACCGTGTGCCATGGCCGTGTACTATTAGCTAGCTACTGACTTTAACACCATGGCTAGCTGACACCCCCGTGTCGAGGCCGTGTGTTACTAGGCTACATTCTGCCAATTCACCCACGGTCTTTAGGCACGCCCGTGTGCCACAACCGTGTGACATTATAGGCCATTTGCAAGGCCAAAAATGCCACCCATAAGGGTCAAACCTACAAGCCATATTTACCAAAACCTTTCATGCACATATAACCACAAAAAACATACCAAAATAGTCATTCAAACCATGCATTCAATACCAATTCCAAACATGACAATTTCAAAGACTAAAACTCATATCATCACAAGCATAATACATTCAATACCAAACATCATTCCTTCTCAATTTCACTAATTCATACTAGCAATTTACCAACACAAAGTTACCATTCATAAGTCAATTTCTCAACCCACAAACCATGCCAAAAGGTGCATCACATATACCAAGTTCATTCATGCTAAAACTAGCACATATCCATCCACATCTCATGGCCACTCACAATATCAAACATGATTCAAATGACCAGCCTATACATGCCATATTTTAACTATATACATCTTTCCAAAATACTCCAAAATATAATGCCAATAGTGTGACTGAGATGCTGACGATTCCCCGATCCGAGCTAGCTTTACTGACACTGTAAAGCAGAGAAAGAAATCACACAGTAAGCTTCCCAAAGCTTAGTAAGTTCGACATACAATACAATTATTTAATCAAATCAAACCAGTATATATATAATAAACAATCACATAGATCTATTATCTCATATTCATACTCTCTATTCCGTAGCCAAAATACTCATTTACTCACTCATAGCTTGCTTATACTCATCAACCACAAAGGTTCGATACATACCTTAGCTACACATAGTTGTTAAACCTCCAAACTATTAATGCTCGATATTACTTGCTGATCATCCTTTAATTTTCATTCAATTTGATCACACACATAGTGCTATATACATAATCATAGCATATTTGTCATTGCACACTTAGTGCCTATTCTTTTACCCGACCTGTCTCGGCGTCGCGCACACACAGTGCCAAGTCAATAAGTCGTAGCTTTCATATCATCGCACACCCAGTGCCATTCATTTCTATTTCGATTTACATTTTCGCACACTTAGTGCCATCAACTAAATCTTGCACATGGCATCTCAATTTCATACATATATACATAGTCAATTCATAATACTAAAACGTATCTTAATAACATGTATTATATTCGAACTTACCTTCGACGTCGACTATCGATACGGTCGATTAATCGAGTACTTTATCTTTGCCTTGATCTCAATCCGAACCTCTTCTCTTTTGGTCTATACACATTCAAATTCAATCCATTCAGTCATTAACTCATTCAATTTAGTCCACACACACACATTTAGGATATTTTACAAAATAGCCCTCACATTTTCACATTTCGACACTTTAGTCCCTATTTCACAAAATCATCAAATTCACATAATTTCACTTAGCACAAGCCTAGCCAAATTTTTCCCATGCTAAAACAAGTCCACACATTTCATTTATTTCACATTTAGTCCCTCAATTTCTCATTTTCTCAATTAAGCCCAAAATACTCAATTTCATCAAAAACCCCAATACAAACTATATTAACTCAACACCAAGTTTTCATATTCCATTATCAACTAACGTTTAGCTCAAACATTCCTCAATAACTCATCACAAAAACATTATCAATTCATAAAATTACAACGTGGGTTAGCTAGAGTACTAAGCAACGATTACGAAAATGTAGAAATTATCAAAAACCGAAGCCAAAACATACCTTAATCAAGGAAGACAATAGCTGAATGCCCTAACTAGTTTTCTCTTTTCTTTCTTTACTAGTTTCGGTCAAATGGAAGGAATAAAAGATGAACACTCATCTTTTTTTTTTTTTGTTTCTTTAATCTAATATTAATAATTAAATTACCAAAATGGCTTTCATTAATATAATTACAACAATTATATAATATGGACATTTAAGACTTTTATCCATCCACTATATATAAGCTGGTATAATAGCAACATAAGGCCTTAACCTTTAAAAGCCATCAACATTTAAGTATTTATAATTCAGCTTATAGCTTTTACTCTATATGCGATTCAGTCCTTTCTCTTAATTCGACACAAAAACGATCAAATTATCACATAGAATTTTCACACAGACTATGTCATATATCATTCACACAGAAAATATCATTAAAATATTTGTACGACCTTAGATTTGTGGTCTCAAAACCACTATTCCGACTAGGATCTAAACCGGACTGTTACAACTCTCCCCCCTTAGGGATTTTCGTCCCCGAAAATCTTACCAATGAATAATTGTGGATGTTGCTCTCTCATAACATTCTCAAGCTCCCATGTAGCCTCTTCGATTCTGTGTTTGTGCCATAATACTTTCACTAAAGAAATTTTCTTATTTCTTAACTCTTTAGTCTCTCGTGCCAAAATTCGGATCGGTTCCTCATTATACGACAAGTCTGACTGAATCTCAATCTCAGTAAAAGCAATCACGTGAGACGGTTCTGATCTGTACCGTCAAAGCATTGACACATGAAACACGTTATGAATCTTTTCTAACTCAGATGGCAATCTCAATCTATAAGCAACCGGTGCAACTTGTTCAATAATCTCGTACGGCCCGATGAACCTCGGACTCAGCTTTCCCTTTTGGCCAAATCGAAGTATTTTCTTCCACGGAGACAATTTCAAAGACACTTTATCACCAACCTCAAACTCGATATCTTTTCGTTTCAAATCTACATAAGATTTCTGACGATCTGAGGCCACTTTCAAATTGTCACGAATTACCTTCACTTTTTGTTCAGTCTCTTTTATCAAATCAACTCTGTGAATCTTATTCTCACTCAGCTCAGTCTAATACAATGGAGTTCAACACTTTCGATCGTAAAGAGCCTCATATGGTGCCATTTTAATACTAGATTGAAAACTATTGTTATACGCAAACTCAATCAATGATAAATGCTTTTCCCAATTACTATCAAATTCAACTATGCAACATCTCAGTATGTCTTCGAGAATCTGAATGATTCGCTCGGATTGACCATCCGTTTGCGAATGAAAAGTAGTACTAAAATGCAATTTCGTGCCTAAAGCATCTTGCAATTTCTTCCAAAATTGCGAGGTAAATCTCGGATCTCTGTCAGACACTATAGATAATGGTACTCCGTGTAATCTCACAATCTCATCGATATACAATTCAGCTAACTTACCTAAAGAGTAATCGGTTCTCACCGGAACGAAATGAGCTGATTTTGTCAATCTGTCCACTATCACCCAGATTGCATCTTTCTTTCTTAGAGATAAGGGCAAACTCGACAGAAAGCCCATCGTAATTCTTTCCTATTTCTACTCAGGAATCAAAATCGGTTGTAACAAACCAGATGGAACTTGATGTTCAGCTAAACATTTCAACACAAAGTCAGAAATGTCTCTTTTCATGCCACACCACCAATAGAACTGTTTCAGATCATTATACATCTTCGTACTCCCCGGATGTACAGCAAATGACTATTGTAAGCCTCAATCAAAATCATCGAAATCAATCCTGGATTTCTCGAAACACAAATCCGGTCTTTAAATCTCAGACAATTATCACTATCTACTCGAAATTCTAATTTAGCATTTCATTCACACAGAATTCGTTTAGCCATCATTTCATTATCATTTTTTCTGAGCATCACAAATCTGCTATACCAACATCAGCTTAACTTTCATTTCAGCTACCACCGTATTATCATCATACAGATCTATCTGATTACTCAAAGCTCACAAAGCATACAACGATTTTCGACTCAAGGCATCAGCTACAACATTAGCTTTACCCGGGTGATAATCTATCACAAGTTCGTAGTCTTTCAACAATTCTAACCATCTTCTCTGTCGCAAGTTCAATTCTTTCTAAGTCATCAAATAATTTAAACTCTTATGATCAGTGAAAACATGACATTTTTCACTAAATAAATAGTGATGCCAAATCTTCAATGCGAATACAATCGCAGCCAATTTAAGATCATGAGTTGGATAATTCTTTTTATGCGGTTTTAACTGTCTCAAAGCGTGTGCAATGACTTTCCCTTCTTGCATCAGCACACAGCCCAAACCATTCAGTGATGCATCACTATAAACTACGAGCTCTTTGCCTGACTTGGGTTGAATCAAACACTGGTGCTTCTATTAACAACACTTTCAAATGCTCAAAACTCTGCTGGCACTTTTCTGACCACTCGAATCTAACATCCTTCTATAACAACTTTGTCAACAGAGTCACAATCATCTAGAAGCCTTTCACAAATCGTCTATAATATCCTACTGGTCCCAGAAAACTACGAATTTTAGACACATTTCTCGGAGGCTTTCATTCCAAAATGGCAGAGATTTTACTCGGATCAACTCGTATCTCGATAGCTGATACAACATGTCCCAGAAAACCAACCTCACGCAACCAAAATTCACATTTGCTGAACTTTGCATACAACTATTTCTAGCGTAGAGTTTGTAATACAGTTGTCAAATGTTCAACATGTTGCATCTCATCACACGAATAGATCAAAATAATAGTAATGAACACCACCACAAAGCGATCCAAATACGATCTGAATATCCGATTCATCAGATCCATAAACACTACAGGAGCATTTGTTAGTCCAAAAGGACTCACTAAGAATTCGTAATGTTTGTACCTCGTTCTGAAAGCAGTTTTCGGCACATCGGTTTCTTTAACTCTCAACTGATAGTAGCCCGAATTAAAATCTATCTTAGAAAACACTGGAGCTCTTCTCAGCTGGTCAAACAAATCATCGATACGGGGCAACGGATGTTTGTTCTTTATCGTCACTTTGTTCAACTATCGATAATCAATGCACATTCTCATAGTTTTGTCTTTCTTTTTCACAAATAACACAGGAGCTCCCTAGGGTGAGAAACTCGGTCGTACAAATCCTCTATCAGTCAACTCCTGCAACTGCAACTTTAGCTCTTTCAATTCTATTGGTGCCATTCTATATGGAGCTAAAGAAATAGGAGTGGTCCCCGGTACTAATTCAATACTAAATTCCACTTCTCGAATTGGAGGTAATCCCGGCAGCTCTTTAAGAAACACATCTGGAAACTCACACACCATAGACACGAATTCAACTTTCTTTTCTGACTCTTTTGTATCAGTCACGTATGCTAAATAAGCTTCATAACCCTTTCTCACATAGTTCATGCCTTTCATTGTAGATACGACAGCTAGTGATCCTTTCATATCACTGGGTTAAATTTGAACTAACTCACCATTCTGACTTCTCAACTCAATACATTTTCTTTTACAATTCACAGTGGCATTATGCAGAGTAAGCCAATCCATCCCCAGAATTATGTCAAATTCATCAAAGGGAAGCAACATTAAGTTGACCAGAAAACATATATCACGAAACATCAATGGGCAATTCTTGCACACCTTATCCACCAAAACACACTTACCTAAGGGATTTGACACTCTAACTACAAATTCAATAGACTCAACATGTAGAGTTTTACTCGATACTAGATTTACACACACATAGGAATGAGTTGACCCTGGATCTATCAATGCAATAACATCAATATCAAATAAAGTTAAAGTACCGGTGATGACGTCTGGATATAATGCTTCCTCTCGTGCACGTATAGCATAGGCTTGGTTAAAAGCTCTCGCCTCCGATCTCACAGCTGTATCAGTTGTCCCTCTCTGGCTATCATTCACATTTCTGGTGTTTCTGAGTGGTCTAGCTCTAGCCGTCACATTACTCGGTCTTTCATTCTGAACATTTTCCTCTTCGACCATTTTCGGGCAATCTCAAATAAAATGATCTCGTGATCCACATTTGTAACAAACTCTATTGTTGTACTTGCCCCAGCACTCTCTCACGTGTCGCCTTCTACACTATCTTCACTCAGGCTTGTTACTTTTAACACTGCCAACACTTGATTCATTTGGAGCTTGAATTCGTGGACCAGTACTCTGTCTCAAACGATCTCTACTTGGATGTCCAAACGAAGCATTGGAACAGTTACTTGCATATCTATATCTCTTAGTAGAAGGTTGAGAAAATTTATTCATCGATGTCTTTCTTTCATCACGAGCTTCTGAATCAGCTTCTTCTTTTCTTTACTGAGTTCCTCGGCTTTACATGCTCTCTCAACCAGTACAACACACTCGTTTATATAGAGTATCCCAACCAATAACTTGATGTCTTCATTCAATCCCTCTATGAAACGTTTGCACATAGTAGCTTTGGTCGAGACATATTCTCTCGCATACTGACTCAATCTTACAAATTCTCACTGTACTCAAGAATGAGATAACCCTACTGTTTCAATTCTAGAAACTCTTTACATTTCTGATTAATGAAGCGCTGGCTGATATACTTCTTTTTGAACTCAGCTTGAAAGAAATCCCAGGTAATTCTCTCTCTCAGAACCACAGATATCCACATTTTCCACCAGTTGTAAGCTGCATATCTCAACAAGGAAACTGCACACTTAATGCACTCATCAGAGTTCAATGACATCTCATCAAATACTCTGATTGTATTTTCAAGCTAAAACTTGGCTTGCTCAGCATCATCATCAGATGTGGCCCTAAACTCTTCGGCCCCATACTTAGAGATCTTATCCATAGGAGGTTTATTCAATCTAATCAGATCTTCAACTTGTGGCACAACAGGTACTTGTGGGGGTGGAGGTTGTGGAGCAACCGGATTCATTCGAACGAACTCCATAAACCACTCGCTCATCATTTGGAAGAAGGCTTGCTTAGCCTCTCCTCCCTCACCACTATCATTCGGCCTTGATGTGGCCGGCGCTGTCCCTTGAGCGGGAGCAGGAGCATTACTTTCTACATCATCAGCAACTGCTCGATCGAGATCCATTACTATATAAAAACACATTTTTAGCTGTCAGTATTCATCACACTATCGCATTTTCAAATATGGCATGTATAGCTAGACTCATACGCGCTACGTTAGTTCGAGAATCGACTAAATCGTAGACCTAATACCAATAAAATGTAACACCCCTAACCCGAGACCGTCGTCAAAATAGGGTTAAGAGGCATTACCTATCAATTAGAACATTTAACATCTAGAATTTATGACACAAAGTCAATCATCTTCAATCACATTCATTTACAATCATGTTGTCCCTTATCAAGGTCTACGAGACCTAATTCACATGCTAAAGAGGGGTCGGGATAAACCGAACACACACAGAAATACTTAAACATTTAAAAATTTCTAAGATTCAGGGGATACACGCCCGTGGGAGGAGACCGTGTTCCCTCCACGGCTGCTGGACACCCCGTGTGTCCTCACTGTGGTCATATACTGACTATACTAACATGGTCCCTAGTCACGCCCGTTGATCGCTGTAAATCAGAGTTTTAAAATTTATAAAGAATGTGATCGAACCTGGAAACTAACTCTAACAACGATCAAAGGCAAGTGTACCTATCGAACAGTAGTATAGCTTATACAAGACCAGATATTGAACCCAAAGGAACTAAGAGTACTAATACTAACTTTCTTTTTGTTATTTAGCCTTAAAAATAGAGTGAGGTTGCTTTAAACTATATTGACGAAGACTAAACTAAGGACACAAAGACAAAAAGGACGAATAGGAAAATAACTTTGAAGGAAAACTCAGTTGATTACGACGATACCCTTAGGAAGAATCCACCTAGACTTCACTTATTATCTAACCCTAAATTATATGATTTCTTTTACTTAGCTTGATCCGTAAGACTCCCTAACCTATATTAAACCCTCTCTCGAGGTGAATAACGTCTAACCCTAGATTAATTAGTGGAACTCTCGTTTGCTTATAATAACCCCCTAGGATAGCAGTAAATCGATCAATGGACTCCCATATTAGGTTTCACCCTAATCCGGCAAAATCTCGTAACCCTATCTCTAGGCGTTCAATCAACTCCGCTTAATTATGTTAGATCTATTCTTAGGCAGGGTCTATTCCTCCTCCACCTAAGCACATTAGATTTGGATTAAGCAACATTATTAAGAACAAACTAAGCAATTATCATATAACTTAAAAATCAAATAAAAAGATTCATCTAGGTTTCATCCCCTTCAGGTATCTGAGGGGTTTAGTTCATAATGAATAAACAAAACATCGCAAGAGAAAAGATAAAACAAAACATAAGAAAATCCTAAAACCCCCTGAAGGAATTGAAGGAGAATTCCGCCGTCTTGAGTATAACTCCGACTTCTTGGGATGGATCAACTGGCTATCTTCGCATTATTCCCTAACTCTGACCTTCTCGGCTTGGCTCCTTGGCCTAGCTTTGACAGCTTGGGTTCCGGCTTCTGCTGAACTTCCCTTTCAAGTTGCCTCCTTGGGTGTTTATATAGACTTTGTGATGCCTTACTTGGCCCCTAAGTATCCTAATTTAAGTAGAATTCCTACTAGGGTGTTTGAATAGGCTTTGGAATGTGTTTCTTTGCCTCCAAGTATCCTTTCCCGAATGAAATTGCTCTTTCCAGTGACAGGGGCATGGCCATGGCACACGCCCGTGTGAATCGTGGCCAGGCCATGTTTTGGACTTTTAATGAGGCACGGTAGTGTGGCTTGAAGTCCAGGCCGTGTCAATTTCATGAATTGGCCCATTTGGCCCGTTTTAAGCCCGTTTTACGTTCTTTTCATCCTTTGGTGCTTTCTGGAGTATAAGACATGAAAACAAAGGATTAAGAGCACCTTTTTACATAAATCAAGGCTTAAATTATCCAAAAGCGTGCTAAATGTGGGCTAAAATATGTTACTTTTACAGTTTATCATTGTGCCATGCCGTGTGCGACTAGGCCATATACTAACTTCTCCACCACGACCACCAAGCACGCCCGTGTGCCATGGCCGTGTACTATGAACTAGCTACTGACTTGAACACCACGGCTAGCTGACACCCCGTGTCGAGGTTGTGTGTTACTAGGCTACATTATGCCAATTCACCCACGGTCTTTAGGCACGCCCGTGTGCCACAACCATGTGACATTGTAGGCCATTTGCAAGGCCAAAAATGCCACCCATAAGGGTCAAACCTACAAGCCATATTTACCAAAACCTCTCATGCACATATAACCACAAAAAACATACCAAAATAGTCATTCAAACCATGCATTCAACACCAATTCCAGCCATAACAATTTCAAAGACTAAAACTCATATCATCACAAGCATAATACATTCAATACCAAACATCATTCCTTCTCAATTTCACTAATTCATACTAACAATTTACCAACACAAAGTTACCATTCATAAGTCAATTTCTCAACCCACAAACCATGCCAAAAGATGCATCACATATACCAAGTTCATTTATGCTAAAACTCGCACATATCCAGCCACATCTCATGGCCACTCACAATATCAAACATGATTCAATTGACCAGCCTATACATGCCATATTTTAATTATGTACATCTTTCCAAAATACCCCAAAATAGATTGCCAATAGTGTGACTGAGATGCTAACGATTCCCCTATCCGAGCTAGCTTTACTGACACTGTAAAGCAGAGAAAGAAATCACACAGTAAGCTTCCCAAAGCTTGGTAAGTTTGACATACAATACAATTATTTAATCAAATCAACCCGATATATATAATAAACAATCAGATAGATCTATTATCTCATATTCATACTCTTTCATCCATAGCCAAAATACTCATTTACTCACTCATAGCATGCTTATACTCATCAACCACAAAGGTTCGATACGTACCTTAGCTACACATAGTTATTAAACCTCCAAACTATTCAATGCTCGATATTACTTGTTGATCATCCTTTAATTTTCATTCAATTTGATCACACACACAGTGCTATATACATAATCGTAGCATATTTTTCATTGCACACTTAGTGCCTATTCTTTTAACTGACCTGTCTCGGCATCGCACACACACAGTGCCAAGTCAATAAGCCGTAGCTTTCATATCATCGCACACCCAGTGCCATTCATTTCTATTTCAATTTACATTTTTGTACACTTAGTGCCATCAACTAAATCTTGCACATAGCATCTCAATTTCATACATATATACATATTCAATTCATAATACTAAAACGTATCTTTATAACATGTATTATATCCGAACTTACTTCGGACGTCAACTATCATACGGTCGATTAATCGAGCACTTTATCTTTGCCTCGATCTCGATCCGAACCTCTTCTCTCTTGGTCTATACATATTCAAATTCAATCCATTCAATCATTAACTCATTCAATTTAGTCCATACACACACATTTCGGTCATTTTACAAAATAGCCCTCACGTTTTCACATTTCAACACTTTAGTCCCTATTTCACAAAATCATCAAATTCACATAATTTCACTTAGCACAAGCCTAGTCGAATTTTTCCTATGCTAAAAATAAGTCCACACATTTCATTTATTTTACATTTACTCCCTCAATTTCTTATTTTCTCAATTAAGCCCAAAATACCCAATTTCATCAAAAATCCCAATACAAACTATATTAACTCAACACTAAGTTTTCATATTCCACTATCAACTAGCACTTAGCTAAAACATTCCTCAATAACAACGTGGGTTAGCTAGAGTACTAAGCAACGATTACGAAAACGTAGAAATTATCAAAAACCGGAGCTAAAACATACCTTGATCAAGGAAGACAATAGCCGAATGCCCTAACTAGTTTTCTCTTTTCTTTCTTTGCTAGTTTCGGTCAAATGGAAGGAATAAAAGATGAACACTCATCTTTTTTTGTTTCTTTAATCTAATATTAATAATTAAATTACCAAAATGGCCTTCATTAATATAATTACAACAATTATATAATATGGACATTTAAGACTTTTATCCATCCACTTTATATAAGTTGGTATAATAGCAACATAAGGCGTCCACCTTTAAAAGCCATCAACATTTAAGTATTTATAATTCAGCACATAGCTTTTACTCTATATGCGATTCAGTTCTTTCTTTTAATTCTACACACAAACGATCAAATTATCACACAGAATTTTCACACAGACTATGTCATATATCATTCACACAGAAATATCATTAAAATATTTTTACGACCTCAGATTTGTAGTCTCGAACCCACTGTTTCAACTAGGGTCTAAACCGGGCTGTTACATATGTGGTTGATAATAGTTTAAACATTTAATGAATGGATATTTGAGCATATGGTTGAGGATGATAATATGCTTAATTGTGTATCGATCTGTGATATGGTTTAATTGTATATTGATGTCGTATTTTTGAGTATTATGTATTATATTACGAACTTACTAAGCTTTAAAGTTTACTGTGAGATGTGTTTCTCTGTTTTACAGTGTTAGTAGAGCTAGCTCGAATCCGGGAATTGTCAGCGACTCGATCACACTATTGGCTATCTATTTCGGCACTTTTGAAAAGATGTGTATAAATGTGGTATATGGCATGTATAGACTAGTTAATGTGGTATGTTTTGTCATGTGTAATCTTTGCCATGTGATATGGCTTAAAGGTTGAATAATGTTAGCATGTATGTGTGGAAATATGTGAGTGATAAATATGGTATACTTCTTGCTTAAATGGTTGATGAAAATTGTGGTTTGAATGTGAATTATGGTAAAGTTTATATGGTGCTAAATCTATAAGACTTGAGTTGTGAAATTGGGTGTTTTGGATGGATTTAATTGAGTAAGAATTGAGTGTGGAAGTAAATAATTTAGATGATGATTAAATGGTGCATATATTGGTATGCTTTGGTTGCCATTTGTGGTATAAATGCATATGGTTTGACGCTTGTAGGTGATTCAAAGTGTGGGTGGCAAGTTTGGCCTTGAAAATGGCCTATAATTGCCCATACGGTTGAGCACACGAGCGTGTGGCTTGACCATGGGCTGGACACACGGACGTGTGACTGGCTGTATGGTGCAAGTCAGTGGCGATCACGGGTGAAGCACACAGGCGTGTCTCAGGCCATGTGGACAAGTTAGAATGTATGCCCTGTTTTACCACGGCTTGGATGCACGGGCGTGTTCGAGGCCGTGTGCCCACACGGGCGTGTGACCTCTGCAACTTAGAAAAATGTTTAAATTTTAGAAATTTTTGTATGAGTATGGTTTAGCCCCAGCCCTATTCTAAAGCATGTTTAAGGTCTCGTTGACCTATTTAAGGGACTCATTTAATATGAATTGTTATGTTTGGATGTGGAATGATATGGATTGTTCAGAAATGATCGATAATGCCTCTTAACCCCAGTCTGGCAACGGTTAAGGGTTAATGGTGTTACATTTTATTGGTATCAGAGCTACGGTTTAGTCAATTCTAGGACTAACATAGTGCGTGTGAGTCTAGCTATACATGTCATATATATATACGATAGTGTGATAAATCCTGACAGTTTAAAATGTGTTTACATATATTAATGGATCTCAATCGAGCAGTTGCTGACAATGTAGAGAGTAACGCGCCTGCTCCCGCTCAAGGGGTAGCGCAGGCCACATCTTGGCCGAATGATGGTAGCCAAGAGGGAGAGGCTAAGCAAGCCTTCTTCCGAATGATGAGTGAGTGGTTTTTAGAGTTCGTTCGAATGAATCCAGCTCCTGCACAACCTCCACCTCCACAAGAACCCGTTGTGCCACAAGTTTTAGATCTGATCCGATTGAATAAGCCTCCTGCGGATAAGATTAGAAAGTACGGGGCCGAAGAGTTTAGAGCCACAACTGATGATGATGCTGAGCGAGTTGAGTTTTGGCTCGAGAATACAGTGCGAGTGTTTGATGAAATGTTGTTGACTCCTGATGAATGCATGAAATGTGTTGTTTCCTTGTTGAGAGATACAACATATAATTGGTGGAAAATGTTGATATCACTGGTTCGTAGAGAGAGAATCACCTGGGATTTCTTTCAAGTTAGATTCCGAAAGAAATATATCAGTCAACGATTAATTGATTAGAAACATAAAGAGTTTCTAGAGCTGAAACAAGACAGTATGTCAGTTACTGAGTATGAACGGGAGTTTGTGAGACTGAGCCAATATGCACGGGAATGTGTTTCAACAGAAGCTATTATGTGTAAACATTTTATTGAAGGGATGAATGAATTATTAAATTACTGGTTGGAATACTTGACTTCAACGAATTTGTTGTGTTAGTTGAAAGAGCCTGCAAAGCTGAGGAGCTTAGCAAAGAAAAGAAGAAAGCAGATTCTGAGGCTAGAGATGGAAGAAAAAGATTGATGAGTAAGTCATCTCAACCTTCGAAGAAGAGATTTAGAGATGCAAACAATCGATCAAATGCTTCATTTGGACACTCAGGTAGAGACCGTGCTACAAAAGGTGTTGGTCCAAGAACTCAAGCTCCAATTGAATCAAGTGTTGGTAGTGTCAAAAGTAACAAGCCTGAGTGTAGACAGTGTGGAAGACGACACGTTGGAGAATATTGGGGCAAGTACAATAATAAAACTTGTTATAAATGTAGATCACGAGATGATTTCATTCGAGATTGCCTAGAATCAGCTGAAAAAGATAATGTTCAGAATGTGAGACTGAGTAACACAACAGATAGGGGTAGACCTCCCAGAAACCTCGAAAATGTGAGTGGTAGTCAGAAAGGGATGACGGATACAGTTGTGAGATTTGAGGTGAGAGCATCTGTCCGAGCTTATGCTATACGAGCACGAGAAGAAGCTTTATCTCCAGACGTCATTATTGGTACTTTTACTCTATTTGATACTGATGTGATTGCATTGATAGATCCAGGTTCTACTCATCCCTATGTGTGTGAGAATCTAGTATCTAGTAGGACTTTACCTATTGAGTCTACTGAATTCGTGATGAGAGTATCAAACCCCTTAGGCAAGTGCGTCTTGGTTGATAAAGTATGCAAGAACTGTCCGTTGATGTTTCGAGATATTTGCTTTCCGGCTAATTTGATGTTGTTACCTTTTGATGACTTTGATATCATTCTGGGTATGGGTTGGCCCACTGTGCATAATGCTATTGTGAACTGTAAATGGAAGAGTATTGATTTGAGAAGTTAGAATGGTGAGATTGTTCGAACTGAATCCAGTGAGTTGAATGGAATATCGGCTGTTATATCTTCGATGAAAGGTCTGAATTATGTGAAAAAGGGTTGCGAAACCTATCTTGCATGTAACAGCCTGAATTAGGGGCTAGTCAGAATAGTGGTCTCGGGATCACTAATTCGAGGTGGAAGAAAAATATTTTGATATTATTTTATATGTTATAATATGTTTATTAAGAGGCATGATAATTTTGGTGCTTTAATTTTAACGATTGAGGGCTTAATTGCCAAAAAAGACTAAACCGCATAAAGTGCAAAAGTTCTATTTTAATTGCTAGAGGTGCCAATTAGCTATGGAATATTAATAAGAGGCCCCAAATGTGCAAATAGGCCTTGTTTTAAGTGTGTAGGCCGACCATGTGGACAATGGAGATAAGAACATTTATTTTGGTCAACATTTGGTGAAATTAGGTGATGAATGAATAATATAAGAGAAAAATAACGAAAAGAAAAGTATCATCTTTTCTTCTCTTCATCACCACCGAAAATTGGCAGCAAACAAGGGTTGGAGAGCTCAAAAATTTTAGCAAACATTTCTCCTCACAAGTAAGTGATTTTGGTGACCTTTCTTGATAAAAATTGTACTTTTGGGCTCCCTAAAGCTTAAGCTAGCTAATGACGGGACTAAATTGCAATATGGCTAAAAGTCTAGGGACTTGCAAATGCTAGGGAGATGACAAACAACTTTTTTGAAAGGTGTTGTCATGAAAACACCTAACTGGAACTAAGATGCAAATGTTGTAGTTTGTTCATTGATGCATGAAATAGTTGGATTTTTGAGTAGTTGTAAGAGGATTAAATGTTCAGCTAGGCTTGTTTAACAAGAAAATGTGATAAAAAATGATTTATGAGCCTAGGGGAAAAATTGTAATTTTGCCAAAGTGTAAGGGAAAAATAGTCATTTTTGCTTAAGTATAGATTATGAAGTATTATTACTTATAAAGTGATTAAATGAGTAAACTTTATTATTCTAGATCAAAGAAAACGAGATTCGGACCTAGAACGGGAGAAAAGAGAAATGTGGACAAATAGGTCCCTTTCTACTCTTTTTTCGGCATCAAGGTAAGTTTGTATGAATTTAAGGCTACATATGTTTTTATGTTTAAATTTACTTAATATACTGTATAATGTACATTACTTCCATGAAGTTGATTATCAATGTCTAACAAGGAAATCAATGAGAACACACAAGTAAAAATCCCGGTTGAAGATTCGGAATAACGAGGATACCTATGTCATAGCATGAGACAAGGAAAGCCCGTGTAAGACCATGTCTAGGACATGGCCTCAGCATAAGAAATGTAGGTCCCGTGTAAGACCATGTCTGGGACATGGCATCGGCACCGAATGTAGATCTTGTGTAAGACCATATCTGGGACATGGCAATAGCATTGAATAAGGAAGGTCTCGTGTAAGACCATGTCTAGGACATGACATCGACACCATTCAAGGAAGGTTCCATGTAAGACCATGTCTGGGACATGGCTTCGGCACCAAAGGAAGACCTCGTGTAAGACCATGTTTGGGACATGGCATCGACATCAAGTTAAGGGATCCCATGTAAGACCATATCTGGGATATAGCATCGGCATCATGAGGCGGTCCCATGTAAGACCATGTCTAGGACATGGCATTGTCATCGAGACCCATGTTTGATGAGATTGAGCATCCTCCGTTATTCTGACTAATTCATCGGGCAAAAGAGTAAAGTATAAAAAAGGTACAAGAAAGTTAATCAAGTAATGGTATTAGCAAGTTAAGTTACTCAAAGTTGATTAAAAGCATTATTCAAGTTAAGAAGGATGAGGATTGAGTTTATGTTGGCATTAGCAAGATGTACTAATCTACGTGATTAAGTGATACAGGTACCATGATTATAATACAAGTATGAAATTATTATGTAACATGTGATGAGTAAGAACAAGTATTTGTAAGTAAGCCCAAGCATTTGAGACTTATATTGTTGTTGATGTGTGAGTTGAATGGGCCAATGAATGGCTTGCAAATATTTGATGATGACTAGCTATTGGCATGGCTAACTATGGATATACTTTAGTGTTATAAGTGTGTAAATGAGAATTAGTACAAAGAAAACATGATAGAGTAATGTTAGTAACAAAACAGTTTGGACAGCAACAGTTGTATCACTTTGAAAATTCACCAAAAATGGTGGAAAATGAATTAGAAGATGAAAAAGATATAAAGTTAAATCTAATTAAGCCTATTGTTGCAAAAAAGATTATAATAAGCAAAAGAATTTCATATGATGAGATATTTGGATTTTAGTGAGACCGGGTCAAAATGATTTCAAAATCTCCTGTTCTGACTTGGGAAATTCATTAAACATTATACAAAAATAATCAAGGGGTAAAATTTATATGTTTGAATTTATTAATGAGTTCATTTTAAAGAGAAAAAAACAGGAACATCATTCGAGTCCTGTACCACGAGAAAATTTATTTTTAGCGAAGAGGGGTCAAAACTGTTGAATAGCGAAATAGGGGAGATTTAAAGAATAAACTGTACTAATTGGCTAAACCAAAAATTCTGGAAATTTTATGGTACGAATATATATGAGTCTAGTTTCAAGAAAAATTAGCGGATCTTAATTTGGAGTTTCGTAGCTCCTGATAAAAATAATTTAGTGACTGTAACTCTATTAGACAGCTCAAGATGAAAATAAGTGAATTGAGAAAGATTATGTAATAATGATGGCATTAACTTGAGAACTCAAAATAAGGATTTTTAAAATCATGGTGATAAATTGTTTATTATTTACATACATACTTACTAAGCTTTATAACTTACTCCCCTTCCTTTCTCATATCATGTAGGGTTTTGTACTAGCTCAGGTTGGAGATCGTCGGAGATGCTATCACACTATCAAGCTATCATGTTAGGTGTAAGTGAATGCAAAACCTTTTTAGTCTATGGCATGTATAGGTGTTTGATCATTTTAGTCGTCATATTGTGAGCTAAAGGCTTGGTTAGTAAGATTATGCATTTTTTTTTTTGTATATGGCCATTAGAAATTGGTCAATATTTGTTAAGTTATATACCTTTTCATGATGATAAGTTTATACGTTTAAGTTATTGTAATGGATGGAATAATTGAGTTGTTTGAGATAGTATAAGTGTGTTTATGTTTCAGGGTGGCATTTGGCTTGGAAAATAGCCTTATAATTGTCCACACGGGTAGACACATGGGCGTGTGTCTAGGCCGTGTGTGACACACGGTCAGCCCTATGGGTGTGCTGATAGGCCGTGTGTCCCCTGCATTAAATTATGAAAATACGATTCGTCACACGGGCCAGTACACGGGCGTGTGCCATGGCCGTGTGCCATTAAGGGTTTGATGACATCGTAAACATAGAGCTCCAAGGGTAGGAGACACGGACGTGTCTAGGCTGTGTGAATGACACGGGTTATAGACACGGGCGTGTGCTCAGCCATGTGAAATAAGTCAGTGTCGAACACGGGCATGTCTTAAGGGAACACGGGCGTGTAGCCCCTGTTTAGGCAAAATTTTTCAAGGAGCACAAAATTTTTCAGTTGAATCCCGAAACCTTCCAGAAGTATGTTTAAGGCCTCGTAGGCCCATGAAATGTATGTTATTAGTAAGAAAGAAGAGTTTTAAGATGGAATGAAATTTTATAGCCCGATAATACAAGTTCTTTTAAGATGGAATGAAATTTTATAGCCCGATAATACACGTTCAAGTAAAGTTAAGTCCGGTAATGCATCGTACCCTATTCCAGCATTGAATACCGGTAAGGGGTGTTACAATTAGTGGTATCAGAGCTATGGTTTAGTCGGTTCTTGGACTAACCTAGCATGAGTAAGAGTCTAACTATACATGCCATATGTGGATCGTGATAGTGCAGTATCTCTCGGCTCTAACGAAAATATTTTGTTAAGACAGAAATGATTCCCAATCGAGCTAATTTCAATAATGTTGTAGGTGATAATGAGGTAATTGAAATGTACTTATGTATTATTGAAATTCGGAGAGGTATGAATAGAAGTTTATGACTTGTGGGTGATAAGGTATGAAATGAGATAATTCTAATTTGGGGGATAAAATGAGAGTTATAAACTGATAAGCTTATCTATATTTGTTTGATATGCATATGGTGTTATATACTCAACCTATTGGGTTGAGTGCGTACAGTGAGTAAACTTACCCAGTGAATGGGATATGTGAGTATGTGTAACTGCTTGAATGATGTATAATCAGTATGTCCACATATTTGAATTTCATATGCGACTATTAAAGTAGAGAATGTAAAATGTTTTGTTTTATGACTCTGTTATGAAGCCACAAATATTATAGTGTGGGAGTCAAATTGAGAAGTTTGATTAAATAGAATGGAATAGATGAGTACGGTCGTTCAATGATAAATTGATGAATAAGACCATGGTAGGACCATGGCAATATATGTGATCCCATAAAATACCATTCTGGGATCTGGCATTGGAAACGATACATGATCCCGTGTAAGACCATATCTGGGATATGGCGTCGTCATCGAATATCGATCTCGTGTAAGACCATATCTAGGATATGGCGTCAACATTGATTTGATATTTCCTGTAAAACCATAGCGAGGCTATGGCATCTTGACGACATGTAAGATTATAGCTGGGCTATGATGTTGTGATACGAGTAAGACCATAGTTGGACTAGGGCAATCAAGTAAACGACATACTCAAACCCATAAGATGTTCTCTAATTCGAGAAATGATGGTAAGAGAAATCAGAGTTAAATGTTGAGTGCCTGAATAGACCTTAATATGGAGTCTGCGTTAGTAAAATCACTGTTTGAAATTGTGGGTTATAGAAATATTTGTAACATGAGTAAGTGTGTAAACTCACTTAGAGCGAGTTGTGTGACTATGATGATATTTCATTAATGATGAATGTTAAATCATATGTCTGCAGTCACGAGAGTCAAGTTAGGGGCTCTATGACCTCACCCATTTACCACTGCTGAATCATGATAAGATTAGTATAAGAGTCGAGTAAGTTCATGAGTATGAAATAAAAGAGTTTAGTGGCGAAACAATTAGTAATGTATTTGGAGATAAAAGTAGTTGGAAGGTGAGAACAGTTTTAGGAAGATTATCTGAATGTTTTAAAGATCGTGTTGATTATGAAAGGTTACGAGCAAATGGGAAGTTGATGAAAAAAAAATTTTATGTGAGACTACTCTTCTATTTCTGCTGATCATGGTTATCTTTAAAGTGTGTGTTCTTCGAGTTGTGATAGTTATATCTACCATGATTGAAATTTTAATTTGATCACAAAAAGGTGATAATTCTAGTATAAGAAGTGAAATCACAAGTCCCAAATTGTTCGATGGGTTTCGGATAAGCCAAATAGAGTTAATGCATTCGATTGAGATGTTTCTGCTATCTTGGGATAAGACGATAGTAAAGGTTTTAGATTAACATATCAAGAGAAACTCAAACGAGAGTGTGTTCAAAATATATCCTCAGTGTGGAGAAAAGAGTAGATTGATGAATGGAGATATGATTCGAGTTATGTGTATACTTACACATACTTCAACAGGATAATAAATTATGTGTGTTCATGAGTAGGGAGCACAATACAGAAATATGCTTTTTGAAACTTTACCGGGATGGTAAAGATGAAAGCTATTGAAGAAACTATTAATTGAAAGTTCTAATACTGAGTTCAGTCTGAATCGAGAAAAAGAGTTGTTATGTAACACCCCAAACCAGGCCTAGAAGTTAGGCCCAAATAGTTAGGCCCAAATTTGGAATGTCACATTAAAGGCACAATTCAAAATGATTTTGCAAATTAACAATTTAAGGCACAAAAGCCCTTTCATCCTTGAGTCTTGTTAAGTAATAATAAAAACCCATTTTTATAGTTTTAAGTACTTTAGAAACCAAGCTTAAAACATACGAAATTTACTTAAGCTTAATATTTAAGTAAACAGTTGAAAACAACAACCCAAAATCTAAAGTCAAATCAGAGTACAAGGCCTTATTACATCCAACTAAAATAAGCAATTAAAAACCATGTGTGTGTTTTTTTTAAACAAAACGAGAAAAAAAAATTTAAACTTCTCGTAGTGTGGCCATCTCTGAGTCCCTTCCCACGTCGAACCGTCTACTGAGGATCACCTGAAACATTAAATAAAGGGTGTGAGTTTCGAAACTCAATGTGTACAACCTTTGGCAACCAAATCAACATACAAATATTCATATTGGGCCTAAGCCCTATCAAAATCGATGGTCTTAGGCCTTGGCCCACAATGACCCCATATCACATCACATCATATCATATCATATCATATGCAAAATAAGGTAATGCAAAACTGTCCCCAAAAATCTATCCGCTACACACACCACTTCCCTTCCAACCCTACACACCTGTGGGGATTTCTAAATCGATCCACCCATCCTCTACACACCAAAGGTAGCACTCACAACGGCACTACTCAATGTTGCAGCAAAGCTGCTAATCATATAATGGGCTTAAAGCCACTGGTGGATCCATGGTCATCGAGCGACTATGCGATCCTCAAATCTTCCTCCGTACCATAATTCCCACCCATATGCATCCTAAACAGAATATCGTATGAATGCAACGTGCACATGAGTAACATCCACAAAACTCATATCCATCACCTAGGGATATTTTCGTCATTTTACAACCCCAGGGTATTTCCGTAAATCTACTCTACAGCGATACTTAGGTAATTTTGCAAAACAGAGGTACTTTGGGAATTTTGTAAATCAGGGATGTTTTGGTAATTTTGCAACCTAAGGGTATTTTTGTTATTTTCAAATTAGGGGTATTTTAGTAATTTTACAAATCTAAGGGTATTTTGATAATTTATAAATCTAAGGGTATTTTGGTAATTTACAAATTTAAGGGTATTTTGAAAATTCACAGATCAGGGGTGTTTTGGTCCCTCTCGGGTTTTAGTTATGAACTTCGGCCCATTAACAAGTCCTTACGGTCAAAGTGAACAGACACTATGCATCAGGTAAGATTCCAAAGAAGAGGAGGTGGGCCGCTAGGGCCGCTTAAGTACCAAGCTCTCCCTAGATCTAATCCTAGACATGCGCATGCCCGTTACCACACTCTAACCTAGCGACTTGTCCACAGACATGTTTAACTATTTGAAAGTCTTATGTGGTTTAAGAGTTGTTCAGTATTAAGCCTAAAGTCCATAAAACCCTAGCATACTAGTCTACGTCCCCATAAAGCCCATCAACCCATTTCACGTTCATATAACCCATAATGGCCACATCACATTCTTATGGCCCAGTAGGCCCAAATCTCAGTCATATGACCCATTAGGCCCAAAACAAATCCAGATCATGTAACATGCATACCTAACCGAACTCGTATAATCAAATTAATATATTTCATCAAACTTAGCCTCAGGGCCCGCCGGGCCCATTTAGCCACTTTCGGCTTTTCAGCTTTTCGGCATTTTCGATTTTATGTGTGTATAGTGTTTGTACACACATGGGAATCATGCGTGCTGCAAACCCCTTACTCACAAACCAAAAATCAAAAACAACTAACGATTAATCATAACTTAATGTGCACTTTATCAGAAACCGAAACCTCACCGTAACCTTACCGTGTGCCACACATTCTAGTAGCCCTTCCTTAGCTACTATTTGTGATTATCCTCTAAATCTGCACCCAAACATACATCGTCAAAATAAAGTGACCCATATTCCACATAAGTCACCCCTATGAGCCATAATACATTCGGCCACTTACTAAACCACCATCAGGACGAGTGCACTTCCCTCTTGCTAACGATCCTTACCTACCACGCTTGTGATTGTTGAACCTTACCCTTATTAATACAAAGTTAATGAAAAGGAGGGGTTAGATAGCCCTTCGGCTTTTATCAAAACTCACTAAAAAGATCAACTAAGCACTTACCAAAATCCTCCTTTTATCATGCGGCTTAAATTCGACATTTGAGATTAGTATGGTGACAAAGACAATTCGACACCACTAGGGAGAAGAAGAGGAGAAGTGATCGACTAGAACTAAAGGTGGACAAGAGAAGGAATTTAAGAAGAGAAGGTATGGGGAATTCGGCTAGAGAGGAAACCAAAATTTTGGCAAAGGAATGATGGGGTTTTTTTTTCGGCAATTGGAAAAATTCGGCTAAGGGGGAGGAAAACAAAATTCCAAGAACCTCACAAAGGGATTCAGCACCCTCCTCTTATGGCCAACAGCCGAAACTCCCTTCCCCCGGAGTCCCATTCCGCCCCATCACTTCAACACTCCTCATCTCCTAACTTTTCTCTCTGATAATCTCTCCATCTCATCCGAATTTTCCTCCTCTATCAGCTCATAAGACCAAGTCAAACACTCCAACGAAAGAGTTCTAATTCCCCACAACTCTGGCCGTCCACTATGCAAAATAAATACTCCCAAAAGACCTTACCACCACTCGAACCTTGGACCTCTTCACGCCAACATGTAGCCCCCAAGTGACGCCATCTTGCCACTGGGCCACAGGCCCACTAGTGTCCTATTTTCCTTTTAACCTACTTAAGAGGCCTAAAGCCTGAGACTAGGGTCCACTAAAGCAAGAAAAATAAAATTTTCCTTATGGTCTCCCCTATCACAAAGGCTTCAAATAATCCCTATAATACCTAAAATTAATATTCTAAGTGCTACACACATACATACTAACTTCAATGCAAAGAAATCTTAAAGCTTCCGGATTTTTGGGGCGTTACAACTTGGTTAGTGTCGTTCTCTTGTTCTAAAAAATTTTAAATGCTCCTATGCCCAAGGCCCAATATGCCTAATTCTACTAGGCCCAAATTCAGGGCATTACATGTTATATTTGTGATCCAGAGACGATCACTTTTCTGTCTGTGTTGTGAGCTAGATGTTATGAAATGATCCATAGAAAAACGTTATGTGCTTTCTGAATTTTGATGAGTTAAAGTATCGAATGTTGCAGAAAAATTTGAATATGGAAAAGTGAAAATGATTTGAACTATTACAGTCGTGTGTATAGTTATTGAAATACTTCTCAGATATTGGACATAGTACAGATGTTTAGATGGAAGATCCTTGCTTAAGTAATGTGAGTTAGTTACTCGATTGACTTTAGTTGGTAATATCCTAGTTTCCGCAATGTTGATGGTTAAAGCGAGTTTTCCTTTCGAAACAAAGGAGTTCAGAAGTGAGGTAGTGAATGGTATTTTAAATAAGCTCCGAACGAGTTTGTTTCAGATGTTAAAATTCAGGTCAGATAAGATTTCTATCATTATGGTTACCTTGAGGTAGAATGTGCATGTTGATTAATCTAGAACTTATGTAGAAGTTTTGGTATGAAATTCAGTAGGAGCATGTCTGCTTATTCGAGGATAAGGGAAGGTGCAGTTATATGCATAGATATTTTGATATGATTGAGTTTGTGTTTGAAAGTAGTTGACCGGTAAAAGCTGAATTATCAGAATGTTCAAAGTTAGGACTGTTACAGTCAGTAAGGATCCTAGTGAAAAAGTGTGATAAAATATTATAGATTTTGAATTCGGATTGACATCATTTCCCAGTGAGGGGAATGTCATCCAAATTGTAGTGGATTATTCAATAAAGATCTAAAGGATCATTTTAGCTTGTGCAGAGTTCACATTTGTCGGACTTCTGAGTATGTGTACCCTGGAGAAAGAGTAAGCTAGGTTTTAAAGTCGTGCTTCAACCTTGTGTATTGCAGCTTAAAGGTTTTTGACGAGAGAAAATTGAGGATAAATCAATTGTGATTTTGAAAAGTTAGTGAAATCATTTCATGAATGTTGAAAGCAACTTCACCTGGTAAGATTTTTGGGGATGAAAATTCCTAAGGGGGAGAATTGTAACAGCCCGAATTAGGGGCCAGTCGGAACAGTGGTCTCGGAACCACTAATTCAAGGTGGAAGAAAAATATTTTGATATTATTTTATGTGTTATAGTATGTTTATTAAGAGGCATGAGAATTTTGGTGCTTTAATTTGAACGATTGAGGGCTTAATTGTCAAAAAAGACTAAACCGCATGAAGTGCAAAAGTTCTATTTTAATTGCTAGAGGTACCAATTAGCTATGGAATATTAATAGGAGGTCCCAAATGTGCAAATAGGCCTTGTTTTAAGTGTGTAGGCCGGCCATGTGGACAAGGGAGACAAGAACATTTATTTTAGTCAACATTTGGTGAAATTAGGTGATGAATGAATAAAATAAGAGAAAAATAAAGAAAAGAAAAGTATCATCTTTTCTTCTCTTCATCACCACCGAAAATTGGCAGCAAACAAGGGTTGGAGAGCTAAAATATTTCAGCAAACATTTCTCCTCACAAGTGATTTTGGTGACCTTTCTTGATAAAAATTGTACTTTTGGAATCCCCAAAGCTTAAGCTAGCTAATGAGGGGACTAATTTGCAGTATGTTTGAAAGTCTAGGGACTTTCTGTGAGAGATTTTATGTGGTTTCCTGAGTTTTATGGAAGAAAATGAATGCTAACGAGATGGGAAACAACTTTTGTTAAAGGTGTTGTCATGAAAACACCTAATTGGAACTAAGATGCAAATGTTGTAGTATGTTCATTGATGCATGAAATAGTTGGATTTTTGAGTAGTTGTAAGAGAAATAAATGTTCAGCTAGGCTTTTTTAACAAGAAAATGTGATGAAAATTGATTTACGAGCCTAAGGGCAAAATTGTAATTTTGCTAAAGTGTAAGGGAAAAATAGTTATTTTTGCTTAAGCATAGATTATGAAGTATTATGACTTATAAAGTGATTAAATGAGTAATTTGTATCGTTCCAGATCGAAAAAAATGAGATTCGGACCTAGAACGGGAGAAAAGAGAAATGTGGACAAATAGGTCCCTTTCTACTTTTTTTTTTCGGCATCAAGGTAAGTTTATATGAATTTAAGGCTACATATGTTTTTATATTTAAAATTACTTAATATAATGTATAATGTACATTACTTCCATGAAGTTGATATCAATGTCTAACAAGGAAATCAATGAGAACACGCAAGTAAAAATCCCGGTTGAAGATTCAAAATAACAAGGATACCTATGTCATAGCATGAGACAAGGAAAGCCCGTGTAAGACCATGTCTGGGACATGGCCTCGGCATAAGGAATGTAGGTCCCGTGTAAGACCATGTCTGGGACATGGCATTGGTATCGAACGTAGATCCTGTGTAAGACTATGTCTGGGACATGGCATCGACACCATACAAGGAAGGTCCCGTGTAAGACCATGTTTGGGACATGGCTTCGGCACCAAAGGAAGACCTCGTGTAAGACCATGTTTGGGACTTGGCATCAACATCATGTTAAGGGATCCCATGTAAGACCATATCTAGGATATGGCATTGGCATCATGAGGCGATCCCATGTAAGAACATGTCTGGGACATGGCATTGGCATTGAGACCCATGTTTGATGAGATTGAGCATCCTCCGTTATTCCGACTAATTCATCGGGCAAAAGAGTAAAGCATGAAAAAAGGTACAAGAAAGTTAAACAAGTAATGATATTAGCAAGTTAAATTACTTTTAGTTGATTAATAGCATTATTCAAGTTAAGAAAGATGAGGATTGAGTTTATGTTTGCATTAGCAAGATGTACTAATCTACGTTATTAAGTGATATAGGTACCATGATTATAATACAAGTATGAAATTATTATTTAACATGTGACGAGTAAGAACAAGTATTTGTAAGTAAGCCTAAGCATTTGAGACTTATATTGTTGTTGATGTGTGAGTTGAATGGGCCAATGAATGGCTTGCAAATATTTGATGATGCCTAGCTATTGGCATGGCTAACTATGGATATGCTTTAGTATTATAAGTGTTTAAATGAGAATTAATACAAAGAAAACATGATAGAGTAAAGTTAGCAACAAAACAGTTTGGACAGCAACAGTTGTATCACTTTGAAAATTACCAAAAATGGTGGAAAATTAATTAGAAGTGTAATAAGATGTTGAATTAAATATTATTGAGTCTATTGTTGCACAAAAGAAACATAATAAGCAAACAAATTTCATATGATGAGATATTTGGATTTTAGTGAGACTGGGTCAAAATGATTTTGGAATCCCCTATTCTGAACAAAAATAATTAAGGGGTAAAATTTATATTATTGAATTTATTAATGAGTCTAATTCCAATAGAAACAAACAAGCTATTTTCAATATAAACAAACAAGAACATCATTCGAGTCTTGTACCATGAGAAAATTTATTTTTAGTGAAGAGGGGTCAAAACTGTCGAACAACAAAATAGGGTAGACTTTAAAGAATAAACTGTACTAATTGGCTGAACCAAAAATTCTTAAAATTTTATGGTAACAATATATGTGAGTCTAGTTTCAAGGAAAATTAGCGGATCTTAATTTGGAGTTCCGTAGCTCTGGAAAAAAATAATTTAGTGATTATAACTCGAGTGGACAACTCAAGATGAAAATAAGTGAATTGAGAAAGATTATGCAATAATGATGGCATTAACTTGAGAACTCAAAATAATGATTTTTGAAAGCATGGTGATAAATTATTTATTATTTACATACATTCTTGCTAAGCTTTATAGCTTACTCCCCTTCCTTTCTCATATCTTGTAGGGTATACTAGCTCGGGTTGGAAATCACCGGAGATGCTATCACACTATCAAGCTATCGTGTTAGGTATAAGTGAATGCAAAACCTTTTGAGTCTATGGCATATATAGGTTTTTGATCATTTTATTCATGTCATATTGTGAGCTAAAGGCTTGGTTAGTAAGATTATGCATTTTTTTTTTTTGTATATGGCCATTTGATATTGGTCAATATTTGTTAAGTTATATACCTTTTCATGATGATAAGTTTATACATTTAAGTTATTGTAATGGATGGAATAATTTAGTTGTTTGAGATAGTATAAGTATGTTTATGTTTCAGGGTGACATTTGGCTTGGAAAATAGCCTTATAATTGTCCACACGGGTAAACACACGGGCGTGCGTCTAGGCCATATGTGACACATGGCCAGCCCCATGGGTGTGTTGATAGGCCATGTGTCCACTGTATTAAATTACGAAAATACGATTCGTCACACGGGCCAGCAAACGGGCGTGTGCCATGGCCGTGTGCCATTAAGGGTTTGATGACATCATAAACAGAAAGCTCCATGGGTAGGAGAGACGGGCGTGCCTAAGCCGTGTGAAGGACACGGGTTATAGACACAGGTGTGTGCTCAGCCGTGTGAAATAAGTCAGTGTCGACCACGGGTGTCGAACACAGGCATGTCTTAGAGGCACACGGGCGTGTGGCCCCTGTTTAGGCAAAATTTTTTAAGGAGCGCAAAAGTTTCTGGTTGGATCCCGAAACCTTCTGAAAGTATGTTTAAGGCCTCGTAGGCCCATGAAATGTATGTTATTAGTAAGGAAGAAGAGTTTTAAGATGGAATGAAATTTTATAGCCCGATAATACAAGTTCATGTAAAGTTAAGTCCGGTAATGCCTCGTACCCTATTCCAGCATTGAATACCGGTAAGGGGTGTTACAATTGTGGTATCAGAGCTATATTTTTTTCAGTTCTCAGACTAACCTACCATGAGTAAGAGTCTAACTATACATGCCATATGTGGACCGTGATAGTGTGATATCTCCCGGCTCTAATGAAATTATTTTGTTAAGACAGAGATGATTCCCAACCGAGCTAATTTCAATAATGTTGTAGTTGATAATGAGGTAATTGAAATGTGCTTATGTATTGATGAAATTCGGAGAGGTATGAATAGAAGTTTATGACATGTGGGTGATAAGGTATGAAATGAGATAATTCTAAGTTGAGGAACAAAATGAGAGTTATAGAGTGATAAGCTTATCTATGTTGGTTTGATATGCATAGTCAGAATAGTGGTTTTTGGACCACAAATCCGAGGTCAGGAAAATATTTTAAAATTATTTTTGGTGTTTATAATTTGTGATTGAGCATGTGTGAAAATTTGGTTTGGAAATTTTTTTTTAAATATTGTGTGTCGAATTAAGGAAAAGGACTTAATCGTATAAATGTAAAAGCTATGTGCTGATTGTTAAAGTGTCTATTTTGCATTGCTTATTAAATGAGAAGTCGTTATGTGGTAATTAGCCCTTTGATAGATGGGATGGACAAAAATGGGCTTATATTAGTGAATTTTAAATGTTATTCATTAAAGGCAAAATGGTAAAATGATTTTTAAGTTAATATAATTAAAACAAAACAAAATTTGATGAGCATATTCTCATCTCTTCCATCGAAACTAGAGAAAAGAAATAGCCATTGAAGCATTTTTAGGTTCGGCAAGCTCAAGCTTCAATTGATAAGTGTTTTGTGCTCGATTTTTGATAATCGTTCCTTTGTGTTCTATCAAGCCCATGTCTTAATTTTAGAATTTGATGAAGATTTTGAGATGTGCCATTGATGAATATGTGAACTTTGTGTTAATAGTTGGTGAAAAATGAAAGTTTGATGTTGGATTAACATATTTTGTCTTTGAATTTGGGTTAAATTGTGAAAATAATATTTTGCAGCGCTAAAATGTAAAATAAATGAAATGTGTGGGCTTGAATGGATACAAGGAGAATTCGGCCAGGCATGGGTGAAATGCAATTATGTGTATTTGATGATTTTATGAAATAGGGACTAAAGTGTCGAAATGTGAAAATTTGAGGGTTATTTTGTAAAATGCCCCAAATATGTGTGTTTGGACTAAATTGAATGAAGTGAATGAATGTGTTAAATTTGAATTTGTTTAGACCAAGAAAGGAGAGATTCAGATTGAGATCGAGGCAAAGACAAAGTACTCGATTGATTGACTAGTTTTGGTATTTCGACGTCTAAGGTAAGTACAGATATAGTACAAGTTGTTAATTTATTTTCTATGTGATGTGAATTGAATGATAGATATTGAATTAGAAATGTAATATATGAAATTCAGAAAAAAGGCACTAAGTGTGCGTAATTGAATTGAGACAATGTTGAATGGCACTGTGTGTACGAAGTATTGAAAGCTTCAGCTTTCTTGATTTTCACTGTGTGCACGATATCGAATTAAGTTCGATTTTGTATCGAGGCACTAAGTGTGCGATGTTAATTAAGCTTCGGCTATGTTTTGGGCACTAAGTGTGCAATTGAGTTGAAAAGATATTGAGCAGTGTATAAGACATGGTATCGAGCATTGAATAGCAAGTACGTTTGTCAACTAAGTGTTGGCAAAGGTATGTTTGAACCTATGTGGTTGATAATAGTTTAAAGATTTAATGAATGGATATTTGAGCATATGGTTGAGGATGATAATATGCTTAACTGTGTATCTATTTGTGTGATGGTTTAATTGTAAATTGATTTTGCATTATTGAGTAGTATGTATTATATTACGAACTTACTAAGCTTTAAAGCTTACTGTGTGATGTGTTTCTCTATTTTACAGTGTTAGTAAAGCTAGCTCGGATCCGGGAATTGTCAGTGACTTGATCACACTATTGGCTATCTATTTCGGTACTTTTGAAAAGATGTATATAAATGTGGTATATGGCATTTATAGGCTAGTTAATATGGCATGTTTTGTGATGTGTAATCTTTGCCATGTGATATGGCTTAAAGGTTGAATAATGTTAGTATGTATGTGTGGAAATATGTGAGTGATAAATATGGTATACTTCTTGCTTAAATGGTTGATGAAAATTGTGGTTTGAATGTGAATTGTGGTAAAGTTTATATGGTGCTTAATCTATAAGACTTGAGTTGTGAAATTGGGTGTTTTTGATGGATTTAATTGAGTAGGAATTGAGTGTCAAAGTAAATGATTTAGATGATGATTAAATGGTGCATATATTGGTATACTTTGGTTGCCATTGGTGGTATAAATGCATATGGTTTGAGGCTTGTAGGTGATTCAAAGTGTGGGTGGCAAGTTTGGCCTTGAAAATGGCTTATAATTGCCCACACGGTTGAGCATACGGGTGTGTGGCTCGACCATGGGCTGGACACACGGGCGTGTGACTGGTCGTGTGGTGCAAGTCAGTGGCGATCACGGGTGAAGCACACCGGCGTGTCTCAGGCCATGTGGACAAGTCAGAATGTATGCCCTGTTTTACCACGGCTTGGATGAACGGGCGTGTTCGAGGCCGTGTGAGGCACACGGCCTACCCACACGGGCATGTGACCTCTGCAACTTAGAAAAATGTTTAAATTTTAGAAATTTTTGTATGAGTACAGTTTAGCCCCAGCCCTATTCTAAAGCATGTTTAAGGTCTCGTTGACCTATTTAAGGGACCCATTGAATATGAATTGTTATGTTTCGATGTGGAATGATATGGATTGTCCGAAAATGATCGATAATGCCTCTTAACCCTAGTCTGGCGATGGTTACGGTTTATGGGTGTTTCATTTTATTGGTATTAGAGCTACGGTTTAGTCGATTCTAGGACTAACGTAGCGCGTGTTAGTCTTATATGTCATATATATATACGATAATGTGATGAATCCTGACAGTTAAAAATGTGTTTACATATATTAATGGATCTCAATCGAGCAGTTGCTGACGATGTAGAGAGTAACGCGCCTGCTCCCGCTCAAGGGGAAGCGCAGGCCACATCTTGGCTGAATGATGGTAGCCAAGAGGGAGAGGCTAAGCAAGCCTTCTTTCGAATGATGAGTGAGTGGTTTTTGGAGTTCGTTCGAACGAATCTGGCTCCTGCACAACCTCCACCTCCACAAGAACCCATTGTGCCACAAGTTTCAAATCCGATCCGATTGAATAAGCCTCCTGCGGATAAGATTAGAAAGTACGGGGTCGAAGAGTTTAGAGCCGCAGCTGATGATGATGCCGAGCAAGTTGAGTTTTGGCTTGAGAATACAGTGCGAGTGTTTGATGAAATGTTGTTGACTCCTGATGAATGCATGAAATGTGTTGTTTCCTTGTTGAGAGATACGACATATAATTGGTGGAAAATGTTGATATCAGTGGTTCCTAGAGAGAGAATCACTTGGGATTTCTTTCAAGTTAGATTCTGAAAGAAATATATCAGTCAACGATTCATTGATTAGAAACATAAACAGTTTTTAGAGCTGAAACAAGGCAGTATGTCAGTTACTGAGTATGAACAGGAGTTTGTGAGACTGGGCCAATATGCACGGGAATGTGTTTCGATAGAAGCTATTATGTGTAAACATTTCATTGAAGGGATGAATGAATATATTAAATTACTGGTTGGAATACTTGACTTGAACGAATTTGTTGTGTTAGTTGAAAGGGCCTGCAAAGCTGAGGAGCTTAGCAAAGAAAAGAAGAAAGCAGATTCTAAGGCTAGAGATTGAAGAAAAAGATTGATGAGTAAGTCGTCTCAACCTTCGACGAAGAGATTTAGAGATGCAAACAATCGATCAAATGCTTCATTTGGACACTCGAGTAGAGACCGTGCTAGAAAAAGTGTTGGTCCAAGAACTCAAGCTCCAATTGAATCAAGTGTTGGTAGTGTCAAAAGCAACAAGCCTGAGTGTAGACAGTGTGGAAGAGGACACGTTGGAGAATGTTAGGGCAAGTAAAATAATAGAACTTGTTATAAATGTGGATCACAAGATGATTTCATTCGAGATTGCCTAGAGTTAGCTGAAAAAGATAATGTTTAGAGTGTGAGACTGAGTAACACAACGGATAGGGGTAGACCTCCCAGAAACCTCGAAAATGTGAGTGGTAGTCAGAAAGGGATGACGGATACAGCTGTGAGATTCGAGGTGAGAGCATCTGCCCGAGCTTACGCTATACGAGCACGAGAAGAAGCGTTATCTCCAGACGTCATTATTGGTACTTTTACTCTACTTGATACTGATGTGATTGCATTGATAGATCCAGGTTCTACTCATTCCTATGTGTGTGAGAATCTAGTATCTAGTAAGACTCTACCTATTGAGTCTACTGAATTCGTGATAAGAGTATCAAACCCCTTAGGCAAGTGCGTCTTGGTTGATAAAGTATGCAAGAACTGTCCGTTGATGTTTCGAGATATTTGCTTTCCGGCTAATTTGATGTTGTTACCTTTTGATGACTTTGATATCATTCTGGCTATGGATTGGTCCACTTTGCATAATGCTACTGTGAATTGTAAACGGAAGAGTATTGATTTGAGAAGTCAGAATGGTGAGATGCTTTGAACTGAATCCAGTGAGTTGAATGGAATATCGGCTGTTATATCTTCGATGAAAGGTCTGAATTATGTGAAAAAGGGTTGTGAAACCTATATTGCATGTAACAGCCTGATTTAGGGGCTAGTTGAAATAGTGGTCTCGGGATCACTAATTCGGGATCACTATTATTTTGATATTTGTCGAACAAACGAGGTCATCAATTTCTCAACACAGACATACTAGCGGCCGACTCTAAGTCACTCGTCAGACAGTTCCTTTCATGTGACTTTAACCGTCTGAAAGCATAAATGTAACACCCTAGTTTAGGGGCTATGCATGTTGGGTATAATTCAAGTTCTAGTAGGTTTTAGGTATGCTCGGATGTGTTTTAGAGGTGTGGAGAATGCTCGGATTAAAGGGGGAGACTTTGGAAATTTTGGATTTTTTAGTGAAAAAAAAAGGGAATCGGGCTAAGGAGGCCTTAAAATTAATTTTTGTAGGCATTTTAGCATAAGGAAGGCATTGGTAAAGTGGCTCCATGCGCTACCTTAAAGGCTTGGTGGTGACGCTAATGAGGGCCTGGTTCGAATCTTGATGGCAGCAAGGCGTTTTTATTTTTGGGTGTTGGCGTTAAAGTGAAGGGGGCTGAGTTAAAGATGGTTTAAGGGATGTTGTAGGCGTTGGTGGACAAGAAAGATGGGCTGGTAGAGTGGCTTGGGGCGTTGGAAGAAAGGGGCTGCGGCATGAGGTTCCAGGTTCGAACCATGGAAGCTGCAGTTGGGGTTTATTTTTATTTCAAGCTGGCGTTAAGGTTAGGAAAGGCCTAAAAGAATTGGTGGTACATTTTTGACACAAAAAGCGCTTTGGCCGAATGGCCTGGGGCGCTACCTGCAGCATGGGCTCTAACAGGTCCCATGTTCGAGACCTATGGGCAGCGTTTGGGTTTTTATTTTTATTTTGCAGTGATTTAGGTGTGCGATGGACGACACATGGGCATTGAAAGATAAGGATGAGTTTAGTATTTATTTTTTTGAATTCGGTGGGATAATGGATTAATGTTAGTTTATTTTTAATTTTGTATTTTAAATTGAAGGGGTGGTAATGGATAAAAGGTGGGATATATTATATTTAATTTTGATTTGGTTTGAAAGGTTGGTGTAGAGTAAATTTAGGAGGAAATCAAGGAATTGGGTGAGGGGTAAAGGTGTTGGACGGCTTGGGGGTTCTTTTATTGGCATTTTCGGCCATGAAGATTGGGAGAGTGGCCGAATGCTATATAAAGGGGTGGTGAGCTTCCTTTTTCTGAATTTTAGCCTTTTACTCCTAAGCCTTCACTTTTTCTTCTCAAACATTACCACACCAAAAACTCCTCTTTTCTTAACAGCTTGGCCGAAACTTCAAGAGACAAGTGGGGTCACTTTTGCTTCCATTTTTCCTCCTTCACTTTACCGAAATCACCTCTAAAAAGGTTACCTTTACCGAATATCCCAACTCCATCCAGGAGTGTTAGCCGAACCACCCATTCACCCATTCTCTCCGCTTTCTTTGCAAATCCCTGTAGCTGAACCTTATTTCTAAGAGGTGGCCGATTCTTGGTTAGTACAAAAAGGAGTGGTCATCAAGGTAAGAAAGTGGTAGGTGTTCGGCCAGAGGCCACTTCTTGATATTTATTTGGTTAGAAGCCGAATCTAATATGGTTTCTGTTAGGGATTTCGACAAGCCTTTAGGTGCAACGTGTGACTTCGAGGTTTAGTTGATTATATCAAACAGGTGCGTGATTATCGCACTGTTTCCCTGTTTTGTGTATTGTTATATACATATATCTGTGTATGATGTGTGATAGCCGACAATAAAGGCTAAAGTGGTGGATACCCATGTTTGGGGTAACCAATTAACGGGTTAGTGTTTTATGATATTAAAATATTTATGGTACCTGTTTGATATGGTAATGAGCATGCTATTAAACTCACTCTATATGTTGACTTGACATGATATATTGACATATGTGCATGGGGACTGGATTTGAGCAAAGAAGGACAGGGAGTACATATTATGTACGTGGTCTAATGTCAGCCTCGTGCTACATTAGTGCTTGATGATTAGCTGTGTGCTACATCAAGGGAGATGTTGGCTAGGTGCCCATCTCGGCGGTTGATAGCTGAGTGCATCACCGTAGACGGATTAATGTTGGGATCACGATGTGATCGGTGGCTCAGCCACGGCCTTGTGCAGCAGGTCTGCCGAGGTAAGTTATGTGGGATCACTCGGTTGTGATCGGTGGATTAGCCACGGCCTTGGGCAGGGAGTCTGCTAAGGTTGGCGTATTGGATGGACTTAGGTTGGTTTGGGTCATAATTGCATATCTGTTGATATGGGCTGTGTGGGTATGGGCTAGGCCCATACGTGAGGGAACTTGTGTAATGATTATGCACTGAGTCAGTGGACTCACCCTATTTTTCTCAAACCATTTCAGGTGAAGCATGAACGTTGGACCGGGTTCGGAGTGGATGCAAGGTGGCCCATGCTGTAGAAGAAGATGTTTTGATTATTTTATGATATTTTACTATTAAAATACTTTATTTGATTATTTTTGTAATAAGGGCCTTACTTTTATTATTTTTGATATTATTTTAATTACGTCTTGATTAAACTAAACCATTATGTGAAGATGATTTTATTTAGCAACCAATTTATTCAAAGTATATATATATATATTTATTTTTACACCAAAGTTTTAATATGGATTATTTTTAATAACAAAGTTTTATTTATAATTTTAATAAAAGACATGGTTGTCAAAAAGTAACAAAATTTTCAAGTTTTATTCTAAAGTCAAAAAGATTTTCAAACATTTTCCACAGTGACATACCGGATCCGGTCAGGACTTGTGGGACGGGTTTGGGGGTGTTACAATAAACTATCACTTTGCATTCTTGTATTAAAACACATTCCAATCCGTTCGATAGTGCATCACTAAAAAAATCACAAATTCTTTTCTCAATTTAAACTGAACTCAAAATCAGTGTTTCGGTTAATAACACATTCATCAGTTTTCAACTTTGCTAACATACAACAGACCATTCAAACTTTCAAAAATGTGATAACATTATTAATTGGAACAGCTTTAACTCATAATGACGCCATTTGATTAGAACAAATTTAATAAGTATATCTCCGTATCATACTTTCTAGAATATGAATTCTTCCTTCAAACTGTCCGTCTATTCATCCATGAATGTACAAGATTTTATTTTCTTACCTGAGGATAAACTTAAACGCATAAAACTCAAATTACCTTTCAACTAACTAGCTCGCTCAGATAAAAACAACTGAGTCAATCTCAACTATCAGATAATATCATATCAAAATACTCCCTTCTTCATGCTATTAAAACAACTCAAACATACAACTTTTCAAAATTTCCTCACATGCTAGTCAAAGATCTTTACAACTGCATTAGCTTAAGGAAACAAAATATTCTGATTGAATTCATTGACCTTAATCAAACTTACCTGAGAAAAGAAAACCATCGTACAATTTGAGCTTGAGCTTCCACTATCTATACCTTTGCCGATGTCAACTCCTTTCACAAAAATTAAAGAAATCTTGATACCAAAATCACCACGTTCCCATAATCAAACCAGAAATACAACCATAATAGACATAGTTATCACATGCCAAACAACACACTTTAAAGATGAGCCATGATTGATAATTTATGAAATAAGAATGATAAGAAAACTGAGATAAAGAAATCCAAGATGCGATATCATACTGGAAGTCCGAGAACATAACTCATAAGAAAATAATAATGATCTTGATGATTCCTCAGAGAAAACAGGAAGAAAAACAATGCTTATATGCTCTGGAATCAATTGTAACAGAGATAATATATTTTCCAAATATATATATATATATAAAAATCTAGTAGAGACGGAAGAATAGCCTCACATAGATTTTTACCAATAACTTTTGTTCCAAACATAATAGAATAGAATCCAAAAAAAGAGAGATAAGAAATGTTGCTCATCAACCAACCAAACTAACAGTGCTTTCATCTATCATTATAATTATCTAACATTCTCATACGTTAAGAATTTCATCAGAAAACAAACAATCACTTATATCTCTGAGGATAAATGAATATATAAAATACACAAGAGAGATCTGTAACGCCCCAAATTTTGGGCCTAGAAGAAATAGGCCTTAGGCATCAGAACGGTTGGATTTTAGTTGTGCGAGCGAATTTCACAACTTTCAGTTGGGAGGTCTTGGGTTCAAATCTAGGCTTTAGCAAAAATTTCAATTTTTCCTTTAAGTGAACCTTGGCCTTGGCTGGAAGGCCTTATAATTATTTATGGTTAAAATATGACAAAGGAAGCATGTGGTCTAGTGGCAAGGTGGCGTTAGGAGTATGCATGTGGTCTGAGGTTCAAGTCAGGACGTGTGCGGAATTTTCTGTTGTTCCTTGAATAAACTTGGATATTGGCGTGAAGGTTTTATAAAATATTGAGGATAAGTTATGACATAAAGAGCCTATTGGCTTGATGGTAAGTGGTGTGATAAAGCTTCAAAGGGGGATGGTGTTCGAGTCACGCCTGGAGCGAAGAAATATTTATTTTGCTAACATGGGACGGCAAGTGTTGGAAGTAGATTCGAACTCTGTTGAGTGAAAGTTTGAACTGGTCTTGGAGTTGTTATGGAGGATATCAAGGAGTAAATCAAGGAGGGATAAGGGGAGTGATTTGTGGAGATTTTCAAGGAATTTGAAGTGTGAGGGGAGTTGTAGCCGAATTGGGTAGCTTGAGTAGGTGAATTTGGCTAGGGGTCCTTTTGTGTGTGTATTGGCAATTTGAGAGCTTTGGGGGATATGGTTGGCTATGCCGATTGTAGTTTTGGTATTTTCCTTATTATTTTCTTTGACGTTTTGAACCTTTAATCCTTCCCTTTTCTCGATGGTGCCAAAATTGGCAACTGACCATTCGGGTTATTTTTGTTCTTCTTCGTTTCGTGAAATACTGAAGCTTTGTGTTGCATTTTCCAAGTCTCTTTCTTCTTTTTCTATTTTAGTCCCTGTCGAATCATTTATTTGTGAGTTCTCTCTTCTACCTTCCTCACTCTAGCCGATATCCCTTTCTCTTTTACTCTATTCCTTCGGGTTTTTCGAGTTTCCCCTTACATTGATTTAAGACGAATATTTTCTTCTTTTTCCCTTTTCTATTTTCAGTTTCTCTTAAAGGAAGGGGAATCTGCTTCGGTGTTCCTCTATTTCATTGGCCGAATATTTGGTATTCCTATTCTTTCTCTTCCGTTGACTGCCTTTCTCCTAGCGTTGGTTCTGCCCAACGGGAGTTGCTTCTGATGGATAAGTATTTCGGTAAGGACAAAAGTAACGTTGCAAGCGTGTAAGTAGTGTGTTATTTGGTAATCTATTAAGGTTCTTAACATGTGATCATGTCGCATTATTTTGGCAGCATCCAAATGTATTGAACTCAGTTTATCTACAGATTTGTAAGACTACATCAATTGAAGCAGTGGAAGTGTGAAACATTTCAGGATCATTCATACCAGCAATCTTAACAGGTGTGTAACTGTTTTCCATAAATGATAGTCGGCATAAAAGCCAAAATGGGTGTGTAACCGTATACCCTATTTCTGTTTATCGACTTAAAGCCGAAAGTGTGTGTACACACACCACTCCAATTGTAGATCGGCAAATGCCGAAATGCCGAAATGTCGAAATGCTGAAATTACGGCAACGATTACCATACAAGCGCACGAAGGCTCATGTGGGAAAGTCGATACAATGACGGAGGCCACCATGAGCGGTCTCATGGTCTTGGGCCACTTTTGGGTTAAATGGGCCATGTAGGCCCAATGGGCTCATGGGCCACACATGGGACAACTTCATGAACTTATGTGAAATAATGAGCTCGACCATGTCGTTCACATGGCTAAAGGCAATTTTGGGCTTAGCCGGGCACACGAGCGTGTGAACCCCACTTGGGCCATACTTTAGGCTTTGGGCCCAACTATACGTTTTGATTGCTAAAGGTTACACAAGTTGTGCAGATCGACTGTGGACCTTTTGATGAGTTGATACACATACTTGGACCCCAATGTGAGAAATAACCGTAATACCCCTATAGGGTAGAATTATCGAAATACCCCTGTAGGGTAGAATTACTAAAATACCCTTGAAGGGTAAAATGACTATTTTGCCCCTCGAGGGTAAATGACTGACTTGTGCTATGATTTGACTGATTTGACTGTGATTGTATGACCATGATTTGATTGACTTAACTATGAATGATATGATGATTTGTGGGCCAGACATTCTGCATACATGACATACTGCATGGGGTTGGGATATTGGTTATGGAAGAAGTACTATTCTGATAAGGTCGCACGAGACAACTGTGGACCCAGTAATGATCTGTTAAGGTCGCACGAGATTATTGTGGACCTACCGATGGCTTTAATCCAATTAATCTAATTATGGCTCCGTGCCAACCTAATTACGGCTCTGTGCCATCTTGATTATGACTTTGTGTCGATCGTATTTATCCATGGCTGTGTGCTGATCGTAATTATTGATGACTTTGTGTCGATCATACTTACCCATGGCTATGTGCCGGTTATGTTACCATAGCTGATGGATATGTGTCGATCTTATTATAGTTACCGATGGCTATGTGCCAATTATGAGACCATTACTGAAGGCTTAAAGCCGCATATATACTAGCAGCTTTGCTGCGATTTTGGTTAGTGCTACAACCGGTGCTAACATTGTAAGTGTAGGGATGGCGTGGGTGATTTATTCTCCACAGGTAGTGCAGGGTTGGACGGAGGCAAGTGCAGGGTTAGATGGGTTTGCATGCATCATGCATCATTCGTACTGAGACTGTACCTGTGATGGGCTAGGCCCAATTGATTCTGTTATGGTCTGTGACCCAAATGACATTGTTTTGGGCTTTGGCTCACAAATACTCTGAACTGAACTGTACGGTTACTATTAAAGGGCTCAGGCCCAGACTGATTCTATTTCTGTATACTAACTGTTTCTTTAATAAAGGGATTACACACTGAGTTTTTTGTAAACTCACCCTGTTTTTAACCTTTCAGGTAATCCCCAGTGTTAGACGGTTCGGAGCTGCGAGGGACTCAGAGAGGGTCACACAACTGAACATGTTTTATTCTATTTTACTCATTTACTTAAGCACTTTGATTTTGATTCGGGGTTGTAATATGGCCTCTATAATTTCTGGATTTTAAATTTGGGATTTTATTGATTGTGATTTATGTCTACTAGAAGTAGAACACAGTTTTCCAAAACAATAACTATTTTCAAACACTATGTTTTTGCAACTCAATTTTTAAATATCACGTTTTCGTAAATCATTTGTTTTAAATTAAGCTTCTGTAACAAATAAGGTTTTAAAGGTAATAACTTTTTAATAAACCACGATTGAAAATAAACAAATGCAAACTGAGGTTTTGTACAAGTTTTAAATTTCAAGAAGGGTTTTCAATAAAAACATGATTTTCAATAAAAACATGATTTCTGAAAAGCACTTCAATGTGACACGCTAGATTCAGCCATAACGTCTAGGACAGGTTTGTGGTATTACAAGATCATCATAATCTATTCAATCACAACTGTTACACTCAAACATTTTTGCAATTCAAATATCATTTCTCTGACTAATTTTGTCATCACTAATCCCATATTATTCCAATTTCTAACAAAAATCAATATGGAAGAAACTCTAACAAATACATACTTTAGACATCATACCTGAATGAGTCGATTAGCCGAGATTAACTTTTTCCTTAACTGTGACATTGTGAAATCAGAATGATCTTTAGGATAACCTGGCATATTTTCCAGAACTGTATTCACTTGCCAAACTATTCTTAACTCTAACCACATTATTAGTTATTCCGCTACTAAATTCTTTAGTCTCTTATGTGAGCTCATTCAACAAAAATCTCGTGAAATTTCATTATAAAATACCACATTGGTAAGGGGGTGAGGTCGTAAAGCCTCAAACTCGACTCTCATATATACACATTTGTAATGCCCCAAACAATTTCACACACACCGGCACACGAGCCTTAACGAGGATCCGTATGTTCCTCGAGTAAAACGGGTCAAATCCTTATAGTTAATTTCGGAAAAATTCGGATGGTTTAGAAGAAATTTACCCCTGTGTTGGGTTCAAATTGAAAAGTCTAGGTTTTAATAAAGCTTTAATTTTGTATTTGAAAATCGTAAATTAGAAGCATTGCCGAATTTGTGATAGGTTACCAAAACATTTCGAATTTATTTATTTTTGAAAACATTACTTAAACTTTAATTTGATAAAAATTGTATTATATTGAAATAAACAGCGTGCATGCATAAAATAGTTTGTAGCTACGGCCTTATTACATCAAAACAAAACCCAAATTAAAGTTCAAAACACTTAAAATATTAAAAAGTTTCGAAATGAAATAAATCCCGAACTGAGCATGGCCACCGCTAAGCTCCTGCCGACCCGGTCCATCACTGATCGTCACCTGAAAAATGATCCCACAACGGAGTGAGTTAACAGACTCAATGTGTAACCACAACACTAAGTCTTAACAAATTCAGACATATCAAATCATACATATTCATATATCATTAACTTAATATGATGCAACCCGAACCCAAACCTAGATAGCCATCCGCTACACGTCACTCGTACCAACCTACACACCGTGGGGACTACTAAGTCAACCCTCCATCTGCTACACACCATCGAAGGCTACCACTGCAGACGACATGCTCATCGCTCTTATAATTTTCGTGCCATAGCCACCAGATAATACTTGTGTCATGTGACACCACATTCAGATAATGTGACCGAAGTCACCACATTCAGATAATGTGACTGAAGTCACCACATTCACTTCCCCTTTCATATAACCCGAATGCCCCAAATCATACATATCATGCACATCATGCCTTAATTCATATTCTTATCACTTTTCACATGTTATATATAACATATATTCATATTTCTAGTAGGAGTAGGAAATGTACCTGGGTACTTTGTACCATTGCATGGTACCTTAGCCATATTTTCACAATCTTATTAACACATTCAATTTAAAACATAGCCATAAACATATTAAAACTTAGGGTAGGGTACACACCTGATTCGCTTAACAAATTCACTGAAATCCCGAAATTCGATCTACTGCCTTAGATCTTTAACTCCCTACATTCGGCCACACTTAGTATTTTAGGGAAAAGCCTATTCGGCCAAACAACCAAATCCTGAAGGATTAACACACTTAAATCCTTACCTTGCTGTCGATTTGCCTACAAATCAAATCCCGAAACGTTGTAGACTCTCTTCCTTGTAATCGGCTAACACTAGATCACATAACAGGTTAGCTTCCGGCTTTTGAATAATTAGGAAATAGGTCTAATCACAATAAAATGGCCTATGGCCGAATACTTTATTGGCTTACCTAGATCCTTAAATCCCGAAATAGTTGACTTGGACAAATCCCGAGAGATATCCTCCTTGTAGTCAATAACTAGCAAATCCAGAAGCCTTTTTTCAAAGTTTTAGCCAATATCATTAAGGTTAGTTTCTAACATTTGGCTATATAAAGAAAAGGAATGATCAAGACAATAATCGGCCCTTACCCTATTTATGGAAGTCGACAGCACTTCTTCTTGATACCCCTTGAGATATTCGGCTATAGGCTAGATTGAACTTGATTTCGGCTTCCTTGAATAATCGGCTATGGTTTTAAAAAGGCTTACTTCCGGCTTTTGAATGGTATGAGGGAATCGGCTAGGGGTTGTCTTTGGGGTTTCGACTTTTGATGAATTGTAACAAAGAAGAAGAAGAATAGAAATGGGGGATTCGACAATGGTGAGTCTTTGAGAGGGAGCTTGCGGTTTTGTCAAAAAAGAAAATAGAGGAGATGACAAGAGAATTTCAGCAGAGGCTTCAAAAGAAAAGAAAAAGAAATAAATGGCCTTTCTTCATCCTTTTGGCCGAAAATACTACACTTAGTCCCCCTATTCGGCCAACTCTCTCTTATTTTGATAAAGTTTATTTCTTAATTATCACTTTATTCAATAATAGAATTAATCCCTAAATTATCTCTTAATAAAAAAATTACCAATAATAATCCATCATTTATCCATTTATTTTTTGAATTTCAACAAAAATAAAACACCTCCCTTTTATGCCTTAATGCCGTCCATTACCTCCCCTAGTGCCGAAAAAATAAAATGTTATTTTACTTCCCACGCGACTCGATCCTTGGCCCCTTAACCCTTGCTTGTGGCGTCATTTACCTGGGCCTTAAGTGGCGCCTTGCAACCACTTTAACCAGCCTATGTTTATGGCACAAATCCCCTATATTTTCTCTTAAGGCCCCTCTACTTCAGTTTTCTCTTTTAAACTCTAAAACTTACCATTTCCTAAGGCATTTCCTTACATTTCCAAGGTTCCCAAAAATTCATATAACACATTCATAACACGTAAAACATGCTATTTCATATAATTAAAAAAAAATTGTTCAAGCCCATTTTCGGGATGTTACAGCCCCAAAACTTAGGTATTTATTTTTTTGCATGTTTTTAATAAAAATACCTATCAGCTTTAATGGCTAAGCGATTTGGGTGTGTTTGGGAGTGTCTGAGAAGTCTTGGGTTCGAGCCTGGGCTTGTGTAAAATTTTAGTTTTTGGGGAATAAAACCCTTGCGTTTGGTTAGTAGGCTTTTAAATATATGTGGGTAAAGCATGACATAAAAAGCCTACTGGTCTAAGGGGTAAGTGGCGTGCTACCTAGGCCAGAGGACAGAGTTTCAAATCTTGGTTGTGGCAAGGGAATATTTATTTTGTTGCTGTGTTGTGGGAGGTGATGGAGTTTGATTAAAACACTGAAGTAGTTGATGAGAATTCGAATTGTGTGGTTGAGGGAAGGTGTAATCAGGTGGAGAGATTTGAGGAGGGATTTGAGGAGGTAATCAAGGGATGAGGGGAGAGGTAGAGGTGTGTCGAATTTGGACTCTTCGGGACTCAAGAATTCAGCTAGGGAGGGGTTCCTCATTTCGATTCTGTGTTGATTTTCCCTCTTCTGAATTCTCCCTCTGACGAAAACCTCTTCTTCCCTTTTTTTTTCTTTGTTTCCCTCTGTCGTAGCCCTCTCCTCCCCTAAACTGTTTCTTTTTCTCCCTTTCTTTCGCCACACTCTTCTAGTTCTTTACCGATATGGATTGCTCCTCCTAACTCCCTGCTTGTGTTGGCTGAACATCCCCTTCCTTTTCTTCTCATATTTTATTTTCTCCTTTTTCCTGCTTTTGGCCGAATGCACTCTCTTCCCTTACCCTCACTAACCGACTTTTTCTTTGATCTCTGTCAATTTATTGGTCCTTGCTATGCTACAGTTTGGTACTTTCGGTAAGTTGATACTCATTTTGGGCTTAAATCGTGCTTGTAAATGCTTGTTAATAAGGAGTTTCAATTGAATTGCAGGCAATAATCCCAAGTTCTAGTGATCATCGTTTCCAGTGAGTAAAGTGTGTAGGGATTCTATTGTCAATCAAGGTAAGCGGCTGGCAATTAAGTGGTTATGTATTTTGATTTGGGCTCATTTTAAATTCAATTGATATGCGAGTAACAGAATCTTATGGGTGAACATAGGTCCTAGAGTGATCAAGGACTGTCTGTACATCTTTTCGGATCTAGGTGTGTAATAGTACTCTCATAAACAGTATCAGTGAAATGCCGAAAAGTGTAAACACTGCCCAAATCGTAATTAGGCAAAAGCCAAAAAAGTATGACATTGACGCTACACGAGCGTGCGCTCGCTCGTTTGGTAAACTGAATGCATAAAATGTGTGCGTTAGACTACCGAGGCCACCGTGAGTGATTTCATGGTCTTAGGCCGTTTGGGCCATGTTGGTTCGTAATGGGCCGTGTAGGCCCAATGGGCTCGTGGGCCCTACACGGGTAAACCACACAAACATGTGGAGAATTTTGGGCCGAGTTGTGTAAGTTACATGGCGAGTGCATTTTTGGGCTAAGTGGGCCACACGAGCATGTGGGCCCATATGGGCCGCATTATGGGCCTTGGGCCCATTTGCATTGTTTGACTATTAAGGTTGCACAGGTCGCCCGAGACAACTGTCGACCTACTGTTGAGTTGGTAAGTGCACCTAGACCCTAACCTGATAAAATGACTGTTATGCCCCTATGTTAGGTATGACCATATAATAGCATGCCATGATATATATATGTTGCATTCATGTGTGATATGTTGCATGGGATGGGATTATTATGGTTGGAAGAAGTGTATTGTACTGGCAGATCTGCTATAAATACAGTTTAGTGCCATAATTGGTGCTAAATTTGGAGTGTAGACATGGGTGGGTGATTTTATCCCCACATGGTGTGATGGACTAGACGAAATGGAGTGTAGAGGCTAGATGGGTAGGACTTCTGTTTGTATGCTTAAAATGTTACTGATACTGTTATGAGCTAAGGCCCACACTGATACTGTTATGGGCTAAGGCCCACACTGATACTGAAACTGTAATGGGCTAAGGCCCAACTGAACTGAACTGTCATTGACTTGGGCCTAACCCCAGACTGTACTTGCCTAAAAGCATGATTGGCTGTTTATTTGCATGGGGTTACACACTGAGTTTTCGTAAACTCACCTCTCTGTTTACTTGTATAGGTAATCCCCAGTCTTAGGCGGATTGGTGTTGCAAGGGATTCGGAGGTGGCCACACAACCGCACCTAGATATATAATTGAGTTTATTTTCTATAAGTGTAATTTGGGTTTTTTAATTAGTAAGGCATCTTAATTTTTAAATTTTAATTTAGGGGATTTTACGTATTTTAATTTACATTTGATTAGTAGTAGAACGCAGTTTTCCAAAAGGTAATTGGTTTTCAAAACACCACGTTTTCGCAACTTATAATAAAAGCTTCCACATCAAACTTGGTTTTAAAATATAGTAACAAATTAATATGGTCAATGTTCTACTGAAATAACTTAATTTTTGAAAGAACAAGATACCCTAAATTTTTGTTCAAGACACATAAACGAGGTTTAATAATAAGCATGGATTTTCTAAAAAAAATGATGTTTTCAAAAAACACTTCAATGTGATGTCGTTAGATTTGACCATAACATTTGGGCCGAGTTTGGGGTGTTACATTTAGTGGTATCAGAGCTCGATTTTAAAAAACTTGACTGTGGGTTTGGGTTTCTTCTAAAACTTGGAATATTCAAAAAGAACTGTTCCAAATGATCTGAAAAGTTTTGGAATGTTTCACCAATCTTGTAAGTCTTCTGAAACTGTTGTTTGTTTTCAACTGAAATGCTATAAATAGAAAATACTGAGACTACTGTAGGTAGAAGACTATACTAAAACACTCTAATTAGTGTGAACTGAAAACTATAGTGTGGCTGTGATCTACGAAAATGAACTCTAAATTACTGATAATGATTTGCATAAAGATTTTCTAATAAATAACTAATACTGTAAACTGATCTGTATAAAACTGTTAATTCAGATAAAATTCAATTCAATAATGAGCACAAGAGGTACTCGCGGATGGGGTACAAGAGGCTGTGATAGAAGCCGTAGAGGTGCCCGAGCTAGGTCCTCATCGTCTGACCATATACCTAATTTGGAGAATAGTGAGACACAGCCTTCACCTGTGACTGAGACTGGGTCGTATGATTGAGTGGCAGGGGACGATGCACTGTCCCAAGCCATGTTAAGAATTATGGAGAGGGTCGCTGGGACCAATACTGATACTGGGGGTCGAGGGTCAGTTACAGAACGGCTTTGGTCTAATGGGGCTTAGATTATTAAAGGTATTGCTGGAGTTTCCCTTAACGTTGCTGAATATTGGATTGAGGCCATAGAAAGGATCATGGATGACCTCGACTGCACCCCTGAACAGAAACTAAAAGGTGCAGTGTCCTGGCTGTGAGACGAAGCCTATCAGTGGTGGCTTACAGTTAAAGAGGGTACTCAGGCTGACCGATTGACATGGGAATTCTTTAAGACTGCTTTCCAAGGAAAGTATGTAGGCGCTAGTTATGTGGATGCCCGAAGGAGGGAATTTCTAAATTTGACTCAGAGGGATAAGTCAGTGGCTGAATATGAAGCTAAATTTTTGCGATTAAGCTGCTATGCATGTGGGATGGTGGCAACTGAGCAATGTGTCCGTTTTGAGGACTTCCTTAGGGATAATCTAAGAGTTTTGATAGCTCCACAGAGGGAGTGTGATTTTTCCACACTGGTTGATAAGGCGAAGATCGCCAAGGAGGTGAATCGTACTTAGCGTCTGAACAGAGAAAAGGGTAGGAATAAGAGGGATTTGGAGCCATCAAGTTTCGTTCAGAGGTCGAATAAAAAGGTCAGAGTGGATAGGCCAGTCAGAGTTAGGGCCCCTATTGCTGCTACTGGACCGCAGCCATGTGGTGGCTGTGGTAGACACCATTAGGGCAAATGCTGGAAAAGGATTGGGGCATGTTTGAGGTGCGGATCACTAGAGCAACGTATCAGATATTGTCCATGGAGGCCCAATTAGATGCAAGCTACTAGTCGAGGTACTGTTTAGCCACAGAGAGGTGTTCAGTAGCCACTGAGAGGCCATGGCAGGCCAGAGATGGAAATGGTATGGGCCGTGGTCGTGGAGCACCGGGCAGAGATGCTAGTCATACTGAGGCGAGGCAGCCAACTCTGGTTTATGCTGTACGTCGACGAAAGGACGGAGACGCCCCAGATGTTATTACTGGTACATTCCTTATCTATAATGTACCTTATACTGCACTGATTAATGTTAGTTCTACGCATTAGTATATAGCATGCTCGGTGTCTAAGACCTTGGGTATAATGGTTGAAACCACTACGAGTGAAATTACTGTGTTGAGTCCTTTAAGGCAGTCAGTTAAAGTAAATAAATTGTTCAAAGATGTACCTTTTGAGGTGCAAGGACCCACCTTTTTGGTGAACTTAATGGAACTACCTTTTGGTGAATTCAACTTAATACTGGGAATGGATTGGCCGGTTAAGCATTAATTGAATCTGGATTGTGCTGCTAAGCGGGTGGTACTAAAAACTACGGAGGGGGATGAAGTGGTGGTAATAGGGGAACATTGGAATTATTTTTCAAATGTGATTTCTGCCTTGAGGGCCGAGAAGTTGGTTCGTAAGGGTTGTGAAGGGTATTTAGCCTTCATCAGTGGTGTCGATTCTGAGGTTCCATTTGTTAAAGATATCAGAATAGTTTCTGAATGTTTTTCCCGATAAACTACCAGGATTGCCCCTAAACTGTGAAGTGGAATTTGGGATTGAGCTCCTACCGGGTACAGCTCCGGTGTCAACCACTTTCTATAGAATGGCACCAACTAAGCTAGTGGAGCTTAAGGCTCAGATTCAAGAGTTACTGGATCGAGGGTCCATTTACCCTAGTGGGTCTCTATGGGGAGCACTGGTGTTATTTGTAGAAAAAAAAGGATGGATCCATGCGTATGTGCATCGACTACCAGTAACTGAATAAACTGACTATTAAGAATAAGTACCCCCTGCCAAGGATTGATGATCTATTCGACCAGTTTCGAGGAGCTTTGGTCTTCTCTAAGATTGATCTCCGATCGGAGTACCATCAATTGAGATTTAAAGAGACTAATGTTCACAAAACAATGTTTAAGACTCGTTATGGTCATTAAGAGTTCCTTGTGATGCCGTTTGGATTGACGATGCACTGGGAGCATTTATAGATCTGATGAACCAAGTATTCCAACCTTATTTGGACCGGTTCGTAATGGTGTTTATAGATGACATTTTGGTGTATTCGAGAAGTGAGGATGAACATGACGCACATCTCCAAGTTGTTCTGTAGATATTGAGGGAGAAACAGTTATATGCTAAGCTCAGCAAGTGTGAATTCTGGCTACGAAAGGTTGAAGCTGGTTTGGATTGGAAGCCGCCTAAGACGGTATCTGGGATTTGAAGTTTTCTGGGTTTGGTAGGGTATTACAAACATTTTGTTGAGGGGTTTTCGTCAATTGCTGCACCTCTGACTAAATTGTTCCGTAAAGGGGTATCGTTTTCCAAACTGATACGCAGCAAGAGAGTTTTGAGAAACTTAAGAAGATTTTGACGGAGGCCCCTGTCTTAATACAGCCAGAGTCTGGGAAAGAATTCGCTGTCTACAGTGATGCATCACATGTCAGTTTGGGATGTGTGTTGATACAAGAGGGTAAGGTGGTGGCATATGTGTCTCACCAACTTAAGTCTCATGAGGCAAATTATTCGACACATGACTTGGAGTTGGCCGCGGTGGTATTTGCACTAAAAAACTGGAGGCATTACCTATACAGTGTTCGCACTAAAAATCTGGAGGCATTACCTATACAGTGAGAAGTGTATCATTTACACAGATCAGAAGAGCCTTAAATATCTCCTCACTCAGAAAGAGCTAAATCTTAGGCAGCGTAGATGGGTTGAGCTACTTAAGAATTATGACTGTTTGATTGAATACCATCCTGGTAAGGCCAATTTGGTGGCTGATGACTGAGCCGTAGGGCTATGACGGATCTGAGAGCGATGTTTGCTCGTCTAAGCTTATTTGATGATGGTATTTTATTGGCCGAACTCTAAGTTAAATCATCGTAGGTTGAGCAGATTAAGGGTAAACAGTTGGAAGATGGGTCTTTGGGTCCTCGTTTGCGACAGACTGAGAATGGAGAAACTTCAGATTCTATGACTGAATAGCCAAGGGGTACTGTGTTTCCGTGGGAAAGTCTGTGTACCAAGAGATACTGATTTGAGGCAGTCTATACTGCGAGAAGCGCATAGTAGTCGCTATGCTATGCATCTAGGCTAGAATAAAATGTATCAAGACCTTCAAGAGTTATATTGGTGGCCAGGTCTTAAGCGTGAAGTTACCGACTTTGTGAGTAAGTGTCTGACTTGCCAACAGATTAAAGTTGAACATCAGTTACCTTTGGGGTTGCTTCAGCCGATTAAAATTCCACTTTGGAAGTGGGAGAGGATAACTATGGACTTCGTTAATAGGCTGCCCCTAACTCCTACTAAGAAGGATGCAGTTGGGTCATAGTGGATTGATTGACCAAGTCAGCCCATTTTATACCAGTACGGACTGACTATTCCTTGCAGAAGCTGGCTAAACCTTATGTGGCTGAGATAGTGAGACTACATGGGGTACCGGTTTCCATCATACCAGATAGAGATCCTCGTTTCACGTCTCGATTTTAGAAGAAGTTACACAAGGATTTGGGTACAAGACTAGACTTCAAAACTGTGTTTCACCCCCAAACAGATGGTCAATCAGAAAGGGTGATTCAAATTCTGGAAGATATGTTAAGGTGTTGTGCAATAGATTTCCGAGGCTATTGGGAAGACTATTTGCCATTGGCAGAGTTTACATACAACAATAGCTACCAGTCTAGCATACAGATGGCACCTTACGAGGCGTTATATGGTTGTAGGTGTCGTACTCCGTCTGTTGGACTGAGTTGGACGAGCGGCGTGTTTTGGGCCCTAAATTGGTTTCTAATATTGAGGACAAAGTCAAATTAATTTGGGATCGATTGAAGGCAGCATCAGACAAACAGAAGTCATATGCCAATTTGAAGTGCAAGGAGATTGAGTATTTTGTGGGGGACTTCGTCTTTCTTAAGGTTTCACCATAGAAGAAAGTATTGAGATTTGGACGGAAGGGCAAGTTGCGCCGTAGGTTTGTTGGGCCTTATCACATACTGAAACATATGGGATCGATTACCTATCAACTTGAGTTACCTTTAGAGTTGGATCGGATTCATGACATATTCCACGTCTTCATGCTGAGGCATTATCGCTCTGATCCCATGCACGTGATTTTGACTGAGGAGATTAAGGTTAGACCGGACCTAACATTTGAGGAGGAACCGGTTTAGATCTTAGATCATGATGTGAAAGTCTTGAAGAAGAAGTGTATCCCACTGGTTAAGGTACTTTGGCGCAATCACAGTTCAGAAGAGGCCACATGGGAGCACGAAGAGGCGATGCGTCAACAATACCCTCATCTGTTTTGACAAGTAAATTTTGAGATCAAAATTTCCTTTTAGGGGGTAGAGTTGTAACGCCCCAAAACTTAGGTATTTATTTTTTGCATGTTTTTAATATATATACCTATCTGCTTTAGTGGCTAAGTGATTTGGGTGTGTTTGGGAGTGTCTGAAAAGTCCTGGGTTCGAGCCTGGGCTTGTGTAAAATTTTGGTTTTTGGGGAATAAAACCCTTGAATTTGGTTAGTAGGCTTTTAAATATATGTGGGTAAAGCATGACATAAAAAGCCTGCTGGTCTAAGGGGTAAGTGGCGTGGTACCTAGGCTAGAGGACTGAGGTTCGAATCTTGGTAGTGGCAAGGAAATATTTATTTTTTTTTTGCTGTGCTGTGGGAGGTGATAGAGTTTGACTGAAACACTAAAGTAGTTGAGGAGAATTTGAATTGTGTGGTTGAGGGAAGGTGTAATAAGGTGGAGAGATTTGAGGAGGGATTTTAGAAGGAAATCAAGGGATGAGGGGAGAGGTAGAGGTTTGCCGAATTTGGACTCTTAGGCACTCAAGAATTCGGCTAGGGAGGGGTTCCTCATTTCGATTCTGTGTTGCTTTTCCCTCTGCCAAATTCTCCCTCTGCCAAAAAGCTCTTCCCCCCTTTTTTGTTTTTTCTTTGTTTCCCTCTGTCGTAACCCTCTCCTCCCCTAAAATGTTTCTTTTTCTCCCTTTCTTCTACCACACACTTCTAGTTCTCTGCCATTTTGGATAGCTCCTCCTAACACCCTGCTTCTGTTGGCCGAACATCCCCTTCCTTTTCTTTTCATCTTTCCTTTTATCCTTTTTACTGCTTTTGGCCGAATGTACTCTTTTCCCCTACCCTCACTGTGCCGACTTTTTCTCTGATATCTATTAATTTAGTGTTCCTTGCTAGGTTACAGTTTGGTACTTTCGGTAAGTTGATACTCATTTTGGGCTTAAATCGTGCTTGTAGATACTTGTTAATAAGGGGTTTCGATTGGATTACAGGTAATAATCTCGAGTTCTAGTGATCATCGTTTCCAGTGAGTAAAGTGTGTAGGGATTCAATTGTCAATCAAGGTATGCAGCTGGCGATTAAGTTGTTATGTATTTTGATTTGGGTTCGTTTTAAATTCAATTGATATGCGAGTAATCAAATCTTATGGGTGAACATAGGTTCTGGAGTGATGGAGGACTATTTGCGCATCTTTTCAGATCCAGGTGTGTAGCAGTACTCTCATAAACGGTATCGGTGAAATGCCGAAAAGTGTAAACACTGCCCAAATCATAATTTGGAAAAAACTGAAAGAGTATGACATTGACGCTACACAAGCGTATGCTTGCTTGTGCGGTAAACTGAACGCATAAAACTTGAGCGTTAGACTATCAAGGCCATCGTGAATGATTTCGTGGTCTTGGGCCGTTTTGGGCCAAAATATGTTGTTTGGGCCCAACGGGCTTGTGGGCCCCACACGGGTAAACCTCACAAACATATGGAGAATTTTGGGCCAAGTTGTGTAAGTTTTATGGCCGAGCACTTTTTTGGGCTCAGTGGACCACACGAGCGAGTGGGCCCACATGGGCCACATTGTAGACCTTAGGCCCATTTGCATTGTTTGACTGTTAAGGTTGCATGGGTCACCCGAGACGACTGTGGACCTACTAATGGGTTGGTAAGTACACCTAGACCCTAACCTGATAAAATGATTGTTATGCCCCTATGTTAGGTATGACCATATATGAGCATGCCATGATATATATATGTATGTTGCATTCATGTGTGATATGTTACATGGGATAGGATTATTATGATTGGAGGAAGTGTATGCATCTTGGCAACTCTCTTGCAAAATCTTTTGTTTAGTCGTGAATGTGGGTGCTAATTTTGGAGTGTTGGGATGGGTGGGTGATTTTATCCCTACATGGAGTGATAGGTTGGATGGAGTAGAGTTAGAGGCTGGATGGGTAGGACTTCTGTTTGCATGCTTAAACTGTTACTGATACTGTTATGGGCTAAGGCCCAACTGAACTAAACTGTCATTGACTTGGGCTTAGGCCCAGGACTTGCCTAAAGGCATGATTGGCTGTTTATTTGCATGGGGTTACACACTGAATTTTCGTAAACTCACCTCTCTATTTATCTGTACAGGTAATCCCCAGTCTTAGGCGGATCGGTGCTGCGAGGGATTTGCAGGTGGCCACACAACCGCACCTAGATATATAATTGAGTTTACTTTCTATAAGTGTAATTTGGGTTTTTGTTATCTAATAAGGCCTCTTAATTTTTAACTTTTAATTTGGGGGATTTTACGTATTTTAATTTACATTTGATTAGTAGTAGAACGCGGTTTTCCAAAAGATAATTGGTTTTCAAAACACCATGTTTTCGCAACTTACAATAAAAGCTTCCGCATCAAACTTGGTTTTAAAATATAGTAACAAATTAATATGGTCAATGTTCTACTAAAATAACTTAAGTTTTGAAAGAACAAGAAACCCTAAATTTTTGTTCAAGATACATAACCGAGGTTTAATAATAAGCATGGATTTTCTAAAGAAATGATGTTTTCAAAAAACACTTCAATGTGATGTCACTAGATTCGACCATAACGTCTGGACCGGGTTTGGGGTGTTACACATGCATGTGACTTAACATTCATCATCATCATAATTTCTTCACAATCATATAATTCACTTCAAGCTAATTAACATACATATTTATGTTACATGAACTTTCTGATTATCTTTATTCAAACAAGTGTACTTAAACATACATTCCATAAATTTTGAGTAAGTTTACTTATCGCATTCACTTAATCAAACAAGTCAAGCACATAACATCATATAAATGCCAAACAAACAGGGATGAGCTTATCACAATATAAACTTTCATTTCATTTCACCTTTCCATATTTCAAGAATAATTCCCATTGAACTATTGTAATTTCGATGGATACTCGAGTAGTATACTCAAGGTATGCATGTAAACAATCCGTCAATTCATATTCAAAAGTGCCCTTTTGACACATATTCATGGAGCACACTCTCGAGCCACATATGACATAATAGGATTGCCAATTCAGGCTAAATCCTTTCAATAATGTATGCTCTAAAGGCTTACTCTAGATTACCCGTCCGGCCTAAATCCATTTCATAACATATGCTCGAAAGGGCTTAATTCAAGATTGGCGTTTCGAGCTAAATCCTTTTTGCAACATTTAAAACATTTTATCTGTTTCATAAAATCACCAAAATCCATTGAAATATAACATTCAACTGGAACAATGACATTTTCTCCATATTTCTCAACTTAAGGTTATTTCATTTTGTACATCATCACATACATATCATGAACTCTTATTCATACCTTTCCAAGTTTCGACACATCACAAACACAATTTCAACTATCTTAGTATCACTTTCAGCGTTTTCGAAAGTAGCTAGGTTGGAAAGCATCTCTGCCTCAACAAAACAATTTCATTAGAGTTGAGAGATATCACACTATCATAGGTAGTAATATGGCATGTATAGCTAGACTCACATACGCTACGTTAGTTAGAAAATCGACTAAACTGTAGATTTGATATTACTAAATGTAACACCCCTTACCTGTATTCAACGTCGGAATAGGGTACAAGGTATTATTGGACTTATAACACAAACATTATCACAATTTCGAGTTATAAATTTGCGTCCAAATTAAAACCATTCCTATTCAATCATAAAGTCCCTAATAAGGGCCTACGAGGCCCAAAACATGCATTGGAAGTGGTTCGGGACTAAACCGAGAACTCAAGAAACTTTTACAAAACTTAGAAAATTTTTGCTAAAAGCAGGGCTCACATGCCCGTATGGTCCTAGGGACACGCCCGTGTGACCCCGGGGACATGCCCATGCTTTAGACCGTGTTCAAATTAGGGTGCTCTCTGACTTGTGCCACACGGTCGTGCCACACGCCCATGTGCTAGGCTGTGTAGCACACACGACTGAGACACACACTCGTGCCTCTGTCTGTGTGTTCAATTCTTGACATTCTATTTTACAACCATTAAGGTGCAGGGGAAATACGGCCGAAACACACGCCTATAGGGCAGACCGTGTGTCACAAACTGCCTAGACACACGCTTGTGTGGACAAAAACAAGGCTATTTACCAAGCCATTTTTCCACCCTTACTTGCACACATCTACACAACATCACATGGCACAAATTCAAGCATATAAATGCAACTGAACAACCACAAACAAGACAATAACATGTCATTCTTATACAATCATTTATCATGCTTAAAACATCATACTTAGCCCATTAAAAACATGCTAACTTCACATTCATAAGAGGGCATTAACATATGAATAAACTTATAATCAACATAAGCCATCATTCATGGCTATATATAAGATGAGGCATTAACAATTACAAGCCAACACATATGGCCAAATTAATCATGACACATATAACAAATTGACCTAGTCCCTATACATGCCATAGACTTAAAATACTTGAACTCATTTATACCCAAAATGACAGCTTGATAGTGTGATAAAATCTCCAACGATTTCCAACCGAGCTAGCTCAATGAAACTATAAACATAGGAAAGGAAGGGGGTAAGCTATATAGCTTAGTAAGTCCATACGAAAATAATAAGCAACTCTTACCAATCATTTATCAAGTCCAATAATATAAACATAAGATAATACAAATTTGCTAAAAATCTCACAATTATAATTTATACACTCACATTGTTTGCTCTATCAATTCACAAGCATATTTTAACATGTATAGACATTAGCCTAATAACCGTAATCTCTCCATTATAACCAATTACCACAATCAACCGATCATTTTGAACCTCATAATAAACATGCGTAATAATTATGAGTATTCACTTTTCAAGCATATATTTTAACATCTTTCAATTGTTTAAAGCTCATATATTTTCATACTTCCACAATCATTTTAATAGGAAATTATGCCAATCTTTCATTTTTCTCATATCTGACAAATCACAATTTTTGTGAATGAAACATGCTATATCATAACTCAATTTGGCCCAAAAGCCAGTTACATAATCGTCAATCGAATTTATCATGAATTTCATACATCACAAGTATAGACTAATAATCACAAGGTTTTCACAAAATCATTCTCATGGAAACCATGAACTCACAATTTCAAGAAGTCAATGCTTGTAAACTTTATGTACATACCTGTACTGATTTGTAATTACTTACATACTCTTTCTCTTTTTTGACATACTAGTTGAATTTCCCGTTGAACCATTTGGAATACTAAAGGATACTCGGGAATCTCGTACACACAGTACCGTGCCAATGCCATATCCCAGATATGGCCTTACACATAATCTCAGTAACCCTAACGTCATGACATTTGTATCCTATCTATTCTTAATGTTCAACCGGGATTTCTCTCTTGCCGGAACTTAGTCGAATATGCTCATAGAATCAATCATACATTTCATGCAATATCAAAACATTAAAATACAAATATAACATTGCATTATTTACATACGGACTTACCTCGGCATAAAAACGAAAAAACGGACTAAATCATCAAATACTCGTTTTTTCCCTGTTCTAACTCCGAACATCTTTTTTCTCGATCTATAATATCACATTTAACTTATCTAATCAATACATTATTCATTTCAGTCCAAACATCATATTATGGCAAATTTACATTTTTACCCCTAAAGTTTTGACATTTTACATTTTAGTCCCTAGGCTCGTAAAATGATTTCAATTTCTTAAAAACCCAAGCCTAGCCGAACCATTTTCATACTCATAACAACCCACATTTTTCATTTAATCACACTTTTCTACTCATTTTATAAACTTCAAGTCCTTTTAGGCATTTTTACCAAAAATCACTTATCAAAAGTCGTTTAACAAACAACAAACATGCATTTTCCACCATCAAACATCAAAATACATACATGTTCAACATGGGTGAAATTTTAGACTTTGGCATCTCTTCAAATTGGTGGTAGAAATAGACAGATCATGTTGCAAGGATTTCAAAAACATAAAAATCATTAAAAATGGGGCTAGAACGGACTTACAATCAAGCTTGGAAGCTTGAAACACCCTAGCCATGGTTTCCCCTTGTGAATTTCGGCCATGGGAGGAAGATGGACAAAAATTGGCTTTTAATTTGGCTTTTTTAATTCATTTTAATTACCAAATTACCAAAATGAACTTAATGAAAAACTTTAGAAACATATCAAACCATGTCCACCAACTTAACCAATAGTCTAATTACAATTTAAGGACCTCTAATTTAGAATTTCATAACAATTGGACACCTTTAACATATAGAATTCAAGTTTTGCACTTTTTGCAATTTATTCCTTTTGACTAAATTGAGTGCATAAACGTCAAAATTTTCGAACGAAATTTTCACAAAATCGTTCCATAAAATTTTAGACCATAAAAATATAATAAAAATGAATTTTACTGCGTTAGATTTGTGGTCCCGAAACCACTGTTCTGACTAGACCCAAAATCGGGCTGTTACAATTCTTCCCCTTTAGGGATTTTCGTCCCCGAAAATCTTTGTAACACCCCAAATCCGGCCTAAACGTTACGACCGAATCTGGCATGTTACGGAGTGAAAACATCTTAAAATCATAAGTTTGTCGAAAATGTTTAAAGAAGACTCTGTTTTGTTTTAGGGTTTAGAAAACTTAGTAATAATTGGTGCTGAGTTTGTTTTAGGAGTTGTAGTAATACTTGGAAAACTCGTGAGTAAAAACCCATTTGTGATTGCCAATTTTAGAAAACATTGGACACTTGTTAAAACTAAACGCGATAAGAAAAATCAAGTTTAGAACCATTTGCCTATAAAGTGATTTGAAAATGAGGGTTTATAAAAACATCCAAGTTACCTTTATTATCTTGAAACGTTTGGAAAACCCGAAGAGGTATAGTTTTGAAAACATTTGTATTTAATATGATTCATTAAGCAAACAAGTTCTAATCACATGCATAACAACATCAGAAGTAAATCAAATAACCAAAACCCAAAATAACAACCAGCGGCCTTATTACAAAAATCATACCAAATTTAAAGAAAATAAATAAAACTGAGAAGGTATTTTATAGTTAAAACCCGAAACCAACATGCATGGCCGCCTCGACTCCTCCCCGGCTCCATATCCGCGATCTATGCCTCATTTGTAAAATATAAGGGAAGGGGTGAGTCACCAAGACTCAGTGTATAAATCCCCAACTCGATAATTCAAGCACTTACAGAGATCATTGATAAAACATGCAAATCATGCAAACCCCATAACCTAAGCATCCGAAACTCTTTTTTCTACCCCGTGTGGTACCAAACCACTGGTGGTGCCAAACCACTGGTGACCCAAAGTCACGATATCCAATAATGTGGTGCCAAACCACTGGTGACCCAAAGTCACGAATAATCCATTTGTGGGGCCAACCCACGTGTGATACCAAATCACTGGCGACAATCCCATAATATCAACTGTGGGGCCAACCCACTGTGGTGCTAAGCCACTGGGACAAGTCGCTATGAGGTGCCAAACCTCTAGTGACCCAAAGTCACAAAATATCAATATCCAAGTGTGGGGCCAACCCACGTGTGATACCCAATCACTGGCGACGATCCCGATATGTCAATCGTGGGGCCAACCATCGTGGTACTAAGCCATTTGGGACAAGTCGCTATGAGGTGCCAAACCTCTGGTGACCCAAAGTCACTAAATCAATCTGTGGTACCAAACCACTGGAGGTGCCAAACCTCTGGTGTCCTAAAGACACGGATATCAACTTCCCCCTTCTCTCATATCACCCATTGTCATGCCATACTCATGTAAATCATGCAAATCATGTCATCATGCTTTATTACGAATCATAATACATATATGTCATAAATCACAATATCATACATATCGAATAGCAGAACTCATATCAAAGCGGACTTACCAGAATCCTCGCTCATACCCATAGGGTATCATATCAACATCCACACTGTTTCAGCTTTATCATATTCAGGTTATTAAAACATATTACTAAGTAATAGAGTGTGTAAGTTTACACACCTGGTTACTAACGCGACTATTAGATCCCGTAGATCAAGATCTAACGCACTAGATCCCCCTTCCTTAACGCTTTTCGAGCACTAGTCACAACCCGAGATATGCGAGATCAAGCCTTCCCCTACAATCGGCCAAAACTAAACAACATAATCATGCTAATCAACCTCTAAGGGTATAACCGTTATTTTACCTACCAAGGGCATTTTCATAAATTCACACCTACAATGGCCTTTTCGAAGGCCTAATGTAGCCACTAGCGACTCAGCTACCATTTCCGGTTGTACCGGACGTTTGGGCCTAAAACCTAATTTCGACCCATCCGGGCCCACACGCTCGTGTGGCCCACTTAGCACGAATCTAGCCACGTATATAAGTTCCACCTAGTCTAGTTCAACATATACTAACCAATCATACAATTAACTCATATGGGCCCATGGGCCTATTGGGCCCACTTCGGCCCAAGCATCCCCACCCCACACGAATACTACTGATGGCCTCAACTATCGCGTCGAAGCCCCACACGTGCGCTCGCATGCTCGTGTGGCTACTAATACCGTGTGACCAGCATTTCGGTACTTGCCGCTCTACAACTAGAGTAGAGAAGTACACACCTGATAGGACTCTGGGGCTAATCCGCGCTCCGACCACTCTTGTGCCCAAACGCCCTCCAAGATGTGTTTACTCTCCTTCTAGGATGCTCCTTATATAGCTAGCTCTTCACCTTCATTCTTTGTGTCTTTCCAATGTGGGATCCCTTCGTCAGTAGAGTTTAAATTCAACTGAAACTCTTACCGTCCAGACCGCAAAATAAATACTCCCTTGCTTCTCATGAGATTCGAACCCAGGCTCCCTTGCAACATAATCCACGCCGCTAACCACTTGGCCACAAGCTCCTCTTGTGTCTTAAACCATGCGCAACTAAATATAAACTATGGCCCAAATTCTAAGATCCAAGTAAAAAGAAACCAAAATGCAAAAGCCAAGACTTGAACCTTGGACCTCCTTCCTTCCTGTAGCGTCACTCCCTTGTCCCCTAAGTGGCGTCACTTTGCCACTACACCACACACTTCACTTGTGTCATTTTCCTTCATATTTTATTCTTAAGGCCTATCTGCCAACTTCCAGGGTTTTTTTCACCAAAAACCAAAATTTCTCCAAAGCCAATATTTGATCCCGGGACTTCATAGAAGCCCTCTAACCATCCAAAATCACTTATCCAATAGGTCTAACTAGCATTTAAGCCGATCTCTTATTCTCCAAAAATTTAAATGCTACTACGTCTAAGGCCCATTGGGCTCAATTCTCCTAGGCCCAATTTCGAGATGTTACAATCTTACCGGAATATAAATTCGATTTCCACTAGACTCCTCTACCTCGTGACACTGCCAAAGAACCTTCACTAAGGTTTGCTTTTATTTCCCAACTTTTTAATCTTTCCTGTCAAAATTCTGATCGATTCTTCGTTATACAACACATCGGTTAAATCTTAATCCCTATCGGAGAATTCATACTCAAAGAGTCCAATCGATACCATCGCAACATAGATACATAAAACACATTTTAAACCTTTTTCCAAGGAAATACTTTTGGAAGCATGCTATCGCTGAATGGGAATTTCATATCCTCATGTTTCAAATTCACATACGTTTTCTGACAATCTGAAGTGGATTCTAAATTGCCATGAAATTTTCACGAAATCATTCCATAAAACTATAGACCATAAAAATATAATAAAAATGAATTTTATGCATCGAATTTGTGGTCCCAAAACCACTGTTTCAATTAGACCCAAAATCGGGTTATTACAGCTTTAGCCTATTGTTTTCAACTGACTACTATTTACCACCATTCGAGTTTACCATCTCTTTGTTACATGATAGTTCCTTATGGAACTAACTCTATGACGAATATACTAGCCATATGCTTTCCTCAAAGGGGAATAGTCTTGATAGACATATCTACCACTCACTTTAACCTTCTTAGTACCTCTTTCTGTCATTAGGTTCTAACTAACCCCTTTTTGTCGATTTTCATATCTGGAGTACAAACAATTAATCATCTTCGTATAAAATATGGCTTTAACAAGCCTCATGTTGGGAGCAAATATCCTGATGACCTTCCAAGGGTTTTTTTTCTTTAACACACAGAGCTTCATGAGCACTTCCTAGCGGTTCTTAATAGAAGATTCTCATCCATAATCATCAATAAACCTTCTTTCAATTTCCTTTGCACTGGGCATCATTGGTGCATCATTTCCCAAGACTGATTCTTGTTGGCTTTACCACCTATATGCCTCACTAGCTTTCCTGATTATTGTTTTGGTATACTGTTCCCTTATCAACTATTGTTACCTTAATCGACGAGTTCCTCAAAATCTGCTTGCTAACTATAGCTTTCTAACACTTGCATTTTTCTTCAAAGCTCTTTTTCTTTGTCCACTTGATTTCCCTCAGTTATCATCCTGGAGGACCACCCCATGTTTAGTGTCCCAACGTATTACATATCATGCTATAGTCGAGCTATGGTCATACATATAGAATTCCCATATTTAATGTATCGATGGACTACCCGGTGTTTACTGTCTTGGCAGACTACCCTATTTTTACTGTCCCAACAGACTTTATATGCTGCCCTAGCTGAGCTAAGGCCTTACACTTGTAATCTCCAGGTTTAATATCCTGGTTAATATGGTATTATACCCTATAATCCTCGTGTTTACTATCCTGGTAGATTGTACTGGTTTCCATAGTTGAACTATGGTCTTAAACATTAGACCTCTTTTGAGATGTCGCCTCTTAGGACCTTATTGCCGTTGAAGTGTAGCCCCATAGAGCTTGCTGACTGCCGTCGCAATATTGCTCGATAGAACCAAATAATTTTCGTCAGTGTTTCATCACGAAGGACCTAATTCATATTTCATCTTAATGCTCAAACACCGAACTATCCCCCGCAAGGGCCGAAGCTTCGAACATCATAGTTTGCACTCAGTAATACTATATGGCGGCAATGTGAACTCGATTACGAGTTAAAAACTTGATTTACAATTTTAAGTTCACGATCATCTAAATAGGTACGCACTCAAAATTTGGTGGAAAATATAAAGGAAAAATAAACAAAAGGATAGAGTTGGATATAACTCACAAATATAAAAGAAACCAGAAATGAACTGACGTTTTAAAACAACTAGACCCGATTTCTATATAGTTGTTTAACACTCAATAAGTTTGGGATTTGAAGAAGGACCTTGACCCAGTATCTATATAGAGATAAGAACCAAAGGTATAAGAATATCACCGCACTTTAGAATGAGTTGAAGTGATAAGATCGAGTTTAGTAAAGGCCACAAGAATAAATTCTTGATAAGTTCGAAAAGTTCTAAAAAGAACAAAGAGTTTACAACTCAATATGTTTTTTAAAATCAAAGAAGCCTAACCTTTACAAAACCAAAAACTAAACTATTTATAGGCAACATAGATGGTAAATGAATGGCCACAAATCGACCATTAATGTTGTTTCTAGATTGTTCATAAAACCCATGTGATTCATATGTCTTCAAAGATCACAGTACCCAGCCAAATATGGTTATACCCCTTTGATGGAAATCCATGCACCTCATTTAATACCATCCATGCATTTCTTCAATTCAAAATATGTTTGAATCATCACATCCCTTCACCTTGAACCGTACATGCATACTTAAGCCTTAAGCTAAAGTATGTTTATCTTATTTGACTGAAACATTCATGAACATGCATAAACATCAAATACGTTCTTCATGCATCCTTTAATGACCAAAGATTCATACATAGAAAAGGGGAATGGTTTGCTTCTAGAAAAATTTTGGTTCTTCAATGAATTTGTACAATCATTCACCACCAAAACATCCTTTTCATGTACCAGCATTTAAGTGATTGAATGGTCACCCTTTTCTTGCCAAAACTGAACAGCCTTTGAATGTGAAAGTGTAAATGGAAAAATATATAGGATTTTTCCTATGTAATTTATCACCTTTTTACTTAAATCCATTGTTAAAACTAAGTAATTGTTTAATAAATTAATGAAATATGTGAAAATATGAAATTAGAACATAGAAATTATTAAAATGTAATTTTATGATTTATTATATAGTTTTCATGCAATAAATGTCTTATTTTATATTAATTTGAATATATTATATTTTTTTAGACAAAAAGTGGGCCATGCGTGATTAAATTTAATAATAAAATATAAAATTATATTTAATAATTCATTTTAAAATATTTCAATAATAATTTGGGTTTTAATTCATTAATTAAATTGAATAAATTTTCTTCTTTGGTCCTCTAACTTGTTGATTTATTTTGGACAAGTTTGACAGCTTTGCTGGATTACAAAACCGTCCAAATTGGAGACCAAGTCAACCCAATATTTGGCTACACATGGCTGTCCATTTAAATCATTCTTTGGTTTAATTACACAAGGTCCTTGCAAAGTTGAAGAAATTACAGATTTGACGGAAGATTTACGATTGACCAAGTCTCAGTCCTGAGTTGTGTGGCATCTAAAATTGCTTAAAAATCAAGCAAAAAAAAATCAAGTCAAAAGCCACTAAGCATGGCCGGCCACAATTTGAGGAGACTTGAAGAGGTTAACATCCACTATTTTTAGCAAACTATCCCCCTCTCCCCACCTATAAGTAAGACCCTCTCATTCCCTCATTCGCCATCCCTCAATCATCCCTCAAGCATCCCTCAATCATTCCTCATTCATTCTCATCCTCCATCATTCTCTCTTCTCTCTATATTCTCTTAGCCTTTTCCATTCCCACACCTAGCATCATCTCTTCATAGAGATTTTAGCAATTAAGCCTCTTAAAGAACCCTTGGTCGGCCACCTTGGAGAGCCATCAGCAAAGGAGCAAAGCAAAGGAATGAAGGAGCCTCGTCAATCAGAGTCTTGGGTGACAGCCACTCTGAATTGGGTTTAATCTTTCTTTTCTTTAATTTAATCTAAAGATGTTTGCTATGTTTTCTTTGTTCTTTTTTACAACAATGTTAGCTTAATTTTATTTAAGCTAGGATGATTACTTTGATTAAATAATATTTATTTGATTCATGCTTATAATGTTTGTGCCTCAATCGATCACGTTTTTAATTAAAATTAAGTTTGTATTTCGTTCATACGTGATTGAAATGCACCTGAATTAGCTGGGCGATCCTTACCAGACGACGGCTAATGGACACATAATTGAAATGTGCATGATCAATTTAGATCCTGACCTGATTAAATTGTAGGTTGCATAACAACTCTGACCAATCTCTATTATCTGCATAATTTTTAGATTTGTGTGATTAAATTGTTTCAAACCTGACACGTCCCTGTTACCTCACACGAATGCTAGGAAACCCTTAGTAAATAAGGATCAGTAAAATGCGTATTTACTAAGTAAAGGATTCCGAAAGGACCTAATGTGGTTTCCAAACTCATGAAAGATCGAGTTGCCATGGAATGTTTTTCTGAATGTTATTAAGCATGTTGATAATAAATTGAGATTAATTAAAGTAATTGTCCTAGTTTATTTATGTTATAATTGTTGAAAATTATGTTTAATTTTGCTAAAATATATTTCATTCATATAGTTTGCATACTTAGGATAATCTGCATTAGGGATCATTGCATTTAGTTTAATATACTTTAATCACCACTTATTAACTATATTGTGTTTTTATTTACCAAATTGTTCATATAATTTTACAAATTAAGTAACTTAGCACAAATACAATCCCTGTTGAGACGATAACTTGATACTTACTTATTACTTGATAACGACTGTGTACACTTGCACAAACCTACACGTTACAGAAAGTAACCTCTGACCCTTGGCAAAATTGGATAGCCTCTTGAAGCTTTTTAATTGGCTAGCCATTGGACTCTCCTAGGACATATAAACCTTCCATTAGGACACATTAAATTAACTAATAAATTTTTATTTAAATGGACACATTAAACACACCTTTAGGTCATAATTAAACACACATAATAATGATATAATAAAAAAGACATAATATTTTAAGACATATTAAAAAGTTGTAAGAATAAAACATAAAATAAAGCTGTGAAATTATTAAACTAAATAAAATGAATGGTTTGGGCCCCAAGAGCCCACAAACGTCTCTTGGGTTTCTTAGCCTTAGTCCACATTTTAGGCCCAAATGGCAGTTTTAGTCTTGGCCCAATTAAGGGACCCGTGATCACATCTGGTGGTTTATTAATGGAATTCCATTTTCCCTATTCCTCCTCTCATTCCTCTATTTCTTCATTCCTAACCTTGATGCTCGAACACTGCAGTGTCCCCTCCGCAAGGCCTGGAGCTTTACACGTTACGGTTTGCACTCAACCACACCGTGTGATGGTATTTAACAGAAATTCCCATGCTCAAATCCTAGCTTCATCTAGCCCGTCAATAATTTCCATCTGTATTCCCAAATTTTTTGCATACTATCATACTTGTGGATACTCATTTACCTATACAACTATGTGCATACATAGCATTCTCAAACAACAGAGATCATTCATCGTCACAGAACTCATTCTACACTCCACACAGATTCATGCCAGTCATTCAGCATCCCAGAAATGAAGTATAGAAACTCACATGATGACTCTTGCCTCCCAAGCTTAGCTTTTCCAAACGTTAGAGCTCCGTTCTCCTGACAGTTAAGCATTATAACCAACATCATGAGTTAAGGTTAGAAATTTTAGCTTAAAACTCAGTTTTCCAAAAACATGTAGAACCTCTCAAAGGTTCTGTAAATTCTTAACTTTACTTCTTAAACTTACAAGCACTAAAGGATTTAAGGCCTTACTAGTTCACTGGGTTTTCTACTATTCTGACTTAAACCTCCAAATCATCGCCCCATGCAGAGCTTCCATAGTTATCTCTTCTTCAGAGCAACCAAGGAAAAAGATGAAGAAGAGGATAGAATGAAACAAAATTGAGAGGAATTCACTAAAGAATTCACTTCTCAGCCATCTATAACCACTTACGCATGGTCTTCAACCGTATAGATGTTGGAAAAATATTGGTTTAAAATTGGTTTTCTTGCACAGCGAAAAATTAAAATTTTGAAAATAACCCGATTTGTGATATTTATAGCAATAAACCTTAACCAAATTCGTACTTATTTTTTTATCTTAGTGAAAGCTACGATCTTCTCCACTATTCTCATACCAAAAACTGCTTCGAGTGTGGGCTCGAACCAATTAAATCGAAACATATAAAGAGAAAAAGTGTTCTCTCCTTTTGGGGTGAAAACAAAAATTCTCTCTTCTTAATAGAAATCGATAGAATTGTTATTCTAGAAAAACATATGTAATAGGTGAGAATAAATTCTCTCTATTTTTTGGTAGAATAAAAATCTCTCAAAGTTATGTTAATAGCTCTACCGATGCCATCTATTTTGTAACAGCTCGTTTTTAGTCAAATCAGAATAGTGGTTTTGGGAAAACAAATATAAAGTCAAAATATTTATTTTATTATTCTTTTAATGTTTACAGTATGATTGAATGATTGTGTAAAAATTTCGTTAAGAAATTTTATCGTTTGGTTGGTCAATTTGATAAAAAGGACTAAATCGCAAAGTGTAAAAGTGGAGTTCAATTAACTAAAAGAATTAAATAGCTATAAAACCTTAAAGTAAAGGTCCTTATGTTGTAATTATACCATTAATGGCATAAGTGGACATTTATGGACATATATTAAGGTGTTTAAATGGTTTTATAATAAGGTTAATTTAGTAATTTATTTATAAGGTTAATTAAAATAAAACAAAAGCAAATTTTTGTCCATCTTTCTCACCATAGCCAAAAATTGAAGAGAAGAAAAGACTTTTTCTTTAGGGTTCATTCGGCCAAGCTATTTTGGGCAATTAAGATCAAGAAAAAGTAGAATTCAGATCAAGATCGGGGGAAAACTAAAGTTATCGACTAATCGACTTATTTCGTTGTTTTCACATCCGAGGTAAGTTCGTATGTAATAAGTATTGTTATAATTATGCTTTAAATGCTTTGATATTGTATATACGAGACTACGGTCATGTTTGACGACAAATCGGTTATGTATGGCGCTTAGTGTGCGATTCAAGATAGCTTTGACTATGTATGGCACTTAGTGTGCGATTCAAGATAGCTCCGGCTATGTATGGGACTTAGTGTGCGATTCGAGATAGCTTCGGCTATGTACTGGCAATTAATGTGCGAGAATTTGGGAATTCGACATTATTCCTTCTGGGTATGAGTTTGTTACGAATTGGTTCAAGAATGTATATGAATCATACGAACTTAAAATCGAAGAAGTTATGAAGTTTGCATATAAGCATATGATTACGCATGTGGAAAGTTTGTTAACATTTATGAAATAGAAGCTAACAAATTCAAATTGATGATTTGTGTATTTATGATAAGTTGAGTTTATTTCATACAAGCTTACTAAGCTATAAAGCTTACTTAGTGCGTTTTTCCCATGTTTTGTAGTGTTATCAAAGCTTGCTCGTATTCGAGGATCATCGAAGATCGTTTCACACTATCCACATTTGACTCGGTACCTATGAACATGGTATTTTAAGTATATGGCATGTATAGGGACTTTGATCATTTTGGTTATAACTTGATACTGATTTTGGCCAATTGAATTGGCTTGTAAATTTACATGTTTTGGTTTGTATATATATAGTCTTGAGTAATGGCTTATTTGGGGTTATTTTGGTATGGTTGAGCCATGTATTGATATATGTGTTTATGCTATGTGATATTAATGGTATGATTGTTGGGTGATGCTTGATGGTTATAAATGTTATAGGTGTTCAAATGGTTGAATTGTGGATATTGGTATGCTTGTGAAATTAGGCCAAATAATACATATTTGTTAATGGTCATTTTGATGATTTGAGAAGATATGGCATGGTACGAATTTAGTTGGCATAATGTGGTACTATGTTTTGTATTAGTTGGTGTTAGAAATGGTATAAATCATGCTTGGTTTGGAGTTGAATTATATGCCTATTAATGCTATGTTGTGTACCATATGGTTGTGTAGGTGTGCCAAAGTTTGAGGTGGCAAATTGGCTTGGTAAATAGCCTTTTATTGTCTACACGGGCAAAGACACGGGCGTGTATCTCAGCCGTGTGTGACACACGGTTATGTTACACGGCCGTGTGTCCTCTGGTGTTGAAATTAAAATCAAGTCAGTATACTCCACACGGCCTTACGCACGAGCATGTGACTTGGCTATGTGGCATAAGTTAGTATACCCTACAGGTTTGGCATGGCCTAGCACACAACCTGGCACACGGATGTGTATCGCTATTTTTAGGGCACACGAGCGTGTGTATTGGTCGTGTGACCCAAGTCAAAGAGTTACACGGGGTCAAACACGGCCTGGGACACGACCATGTGCTCCCATTTTGAATGTCCACACGACCTGTGACACGGGCGTCTCTGGTGGCCGTGTGAGACACAAAGCCTAACCACACAGGCGTGTGTTCCCTATTTTCAGAAAAATTTTCAAAGTTCGTGAAAGTTTCTTCAGTTATCGGTTTAGCCTTGAACCACTCCCGATGTATGTTTAGGGCCTCGGAGGCTCGTATTAAGGACAAATTGATTAAGAATGAATGATGATTGTATGAATTGATTAAATGTATGTGAAAAATATGTACAAATGTGTTGTAAGTCCATTAATGCTCCGTAACCCTATTTTGGCGTTGAATACGGGTGAGGGTGTTACATTTATTAGTATCAGAGCTACAGTTTAGTCGATTCTAGGACTAACGTAGCATATGTAAGAGTCTAGCTATACATGCCATATATAAACTGTGATAGTGTGATGACTCCTGACGTTTTAAAATGTGTTTTCATAAATAGATCCCGATCGAGCGATAGTTGATGAGGTTGAAAGTAATGCGCCAGCTCCCGCTCAAGGGACAGTGCCGTCTGATTCTAGACCCGTAACGGGCAGCTCGGTAGGAGAGGCTAAAGAAGCCTTCTTCCAAATGATGAATGAATGGTTTACACAGTATATCAGGACAAATTCGGCTGCTCAACAACCTCCACCCCCTCCTAATCCCCAATGTGTTCCCGTAGCTCCTCAAGGAGTCAAGCTTTTAAGATTAAATAAGCCTCCAGTTGATAAGATTCGTAAAAACGAGGCTAAAGAGTTCTGGGCTAATGTTGACGATGATCCTGAGAGAGCCGAGTTTTGGCTTGAAAATATTGTTCGAGCGTTTGATAAGCTTTCTTGCACACTGTCTGAATGTTTAAAATGTGCTATATCACTTCTGAGGGACACCGCATACCAGTGGTGGAATACATTAGTATCACAGGTGCCGAGAGAGAGTCACCTGGGAGTTCTTTCAGACTGGGTTCTGGAAGAAGTACATAAGCCAATGGTTTCTGGAGTTTTTAGAATTGAAACAAGGCCCTATGACTGTAACCGAGTACGAGAGAGAATTTGTGCGGTTGAGCAAATACGCTCAGGAGTATGTTTCTACTGAAGAGATTATGTACAAGTAGTTTTTTGACAGGTTGAACAAGGATATTAAACTTTTAGTCGGGATATTAGATTTAAAAGAATTTGTTGTGTTAATTGACCGGGCTTGCAAAGGCGAAAACTTTAGCCGAGAAAAGATGAAAGCTGATTCAGAGGCTAGAGATTCAAGAAAAAGACTAATGAATAAACCCTATCATTCTTCATCAAAGAAATCTTGAGATTCGTATAGTCGATAGAATGCATCAGTGGGATACCAGAATAGAGATCGTAGAAATCAACATGTGAGTTCTAAAGCTTAAGCAACTTCAGTCTCGAGCGTTGGCAGTGTAAGAAACAACAAACCCGAGTGTCAATAGTGTAGGAGATGTCATTTTAGAGAGTGCTAGAATAAGAGTGTTAAAGCTTGTTTCAAATGTAGCTTGCCAAATCACTTTATTCGAGATTGCCCAGAGTTATCTGAGAAAGATAAATTTCAAAATGCAAGACCAAGTAATATGACTGCGAGAGGGAAACCACTGAGAAATACGGGGAATGTGTCCAGTGGTAGAGGTCTGACTAAGGATTCAACTGTGAGATCTGAAGCTAGAGCACCAACCAGAGCTTATACTATTCGCGCTCGCGAAGAAGCGTTGTCGCCAAATGTTATCACCGGTACATTTTCTCTCTACGACACTAATGTGATTGCTTTAATTGATCCTAGATCGACACATTCGTATGTTTTTGAGAATTTAGTGTCTAGTAAGAAATGGCCTGTTGAAATTACTGAGTTTATGATTAAAGTATCGGACCCCTTAGGCAAGTATGTTTTAGTTGACAAAGTTTGCAAGAATTGTCATTTAATGACCCGAGGTTACTATTTTCTAGCTGACTTAATGCTTTTACCATTTGATGAGTTCAATGTAATTCTGGTGGTTAACTCCGCATGACGCTGTTGTGAACTGTAGAAAGATTATAGAATTGAAGTGTCAGAATAATGAAATTCTTCAGATTGAATCGAATGAATTGCCTGTGGTGATTTCGTCTATGTTAGCTCAGAGATGTGTGAGAAAAGGTTGCGAAGCTTATCTTGCTTATGTTTTGGATACAAAAGTGTTTGAGTGTCAGTTGTCTGTGAATACCCGGATGTGTTTCCTGAAGAATTACCAGGGTTGCCACCTATCAGAGAGGTTGAATTTTCTATTGAAATAGTACTTGGAACCTCACCGATATTTATATCCCCGTATAGAATGGCTCCGACAGAGTTGAAAGAGTTGAAAGCTCAGTTGCAAGAGTTAACAGATAGAGGTTTTGCACTACCGAGTTTTACGCCCTAGGGTGCGCCAGTATTGTTTGTTAATAAGAAAGATGGGTCAATGAGAATGTGTATTGATTATCGTCAGCTCAAAAAGGTTACAATAAAGAACAAGTATTCATTGCTGAGAATAGATTATTTGTTTGATCAGTTGAAAGGTGCAACAGTGTTTTCAAAGATTGATTTGAGATCTAGTTATTATCAGTTGCGAGTTAAAGATTCAGATGTGCAAACTGCATTCATAACGAGGTACGGACATTATGAATTCCTTGTTATTCCTTTTAGACTAACTAATACTCCTGCCATTTTTATAGATTTATGAATCAGATCTTTAGACCGTATTTAGACAGATTTGTTGTTGTGTTCATTGATGACATTTGATCTATTCACGAGATGAGCCTGAGCATGCTAAACATTTGAGGATTGTGTTTCAAACCTTAAGAGATAAGAAATTGTATGCTAAATTCAGTAAATGTGAGTTTTGGCTTCGGGAAGTTAGATTTTTGGAATGTATTGTCTCGGCAGATGGCATTCGAGTTGATCCGAGCAAGATTTCTATAGTTATTGACTGGAAACCACCTAGAAATGTATCCGAGGTCAAAAGCCTTCTAGGATTGGCTGGTTACTATCGATGTTTTGTAAAAGGGTTCTCGATGATTGTTACACCGATGACTAGACTGCTGCAAAAAGATGTAAAGTTTGAATGGTCCGAGAAATGTCAACAGATTTTCAAGCAGTTGAAAGCATTACTAACTGAAGCACCAGTTTTGGTTCAACCTGAGTCGGGTAAAGAGTTCGTAGTTTACAGCAACGTGTCATTGAACGGTTTGGGTTGTGTTTTGATTCAAGCGGGTAAAGTGATAGCTTATGCCCCTAGACAATTGAAACTGCATGAAAAGAACTATTCGGCACACAATTTAGAGTTGGCTGCTATTGTTTTCGCATTGAAAATTTGGCGTCATCATTTGTACGGTGAAAAATGTCACATCTTTACCAATCATAAAAGCTTAAAGTATATTATGACTCAGAAAGATTTGAATTTGAGACAACGGAGATGGCTCGAGTTACTAAAACATTACGAGTTAGTGATTGATTATCACCCGGGGAAACCAAATGTAGTCGCGGATGCTTTGAGTAGAAAATTGTTATTTGCCTTGAGAGCAATGAATACATAGTTGACATTATCTGATGATGGTTCAATTTTAGCTGAGTTAAAAGCTAAACCAGTATTTCTTCAACAAATTTGTGAAGCTTAAAAATGTGATAGTGAACTACAAGCTAAAAAAGTGTAATGCAAGTCGGCTAGTGATTCAGAATACCAAATCAGAACCGATGATTTTTTAATGTTCCGAGATAGTGTAACACCCCAAACCCGGTCAATACGCCATGACCGAATCTGGCATGCCACAGAGGAAAACATTTTGAAAAGAATCGAATTAAACAGATAAATTTTTAATGAGAAACTCTTTGTAATTCTATATTTGTAGAAATCAGGTGTAAAATAAATTAACACCGAAAATTTACTTGAAATTTCATAAATAAAAACTTTAAAACTTAGTCGATATAGGATAGAAAACATTTATATCTTTTAAGAAAAATCTGAATTATTACTTTGGAAACCAATTGCATTTGAGTATAGAAACTTGAATTTTGGAAATCACTTAAATTGTAGAAAACACTTAATTTATAATTTTGCCAACAAACAATTTGTATTACCCGATGGTAAGATTTTAAAACCATTGCGATTTTATAGTTTAGAAAACTTTGGGTTCAATTATTAAATTAACCAAGTAATTTATAAATCACATTTTATAAACATGTCCAAAGCATATAAATAATCCAAAAACATAATTTAAAGAGGCCTTATTACAAATCCATAAAAAATGAAAACCAAATAAAATAAGTACCCAAATGGAAGTTCATATAAAACCAACTTTTATTGCATGGCCTCCTCGAGTTCATCTGGCTCCTCGTCCGCAATCTCATGAATCACCTGAAATGATAAGGGAGAAGGTGAGTCATGGTGACTCAGTACATAATCCCTCTCCCGGGTAAATGCCACATACTTATACAAATTATAACAAAGCCACATATATGTATAATGCACCCAACTTAGCCATCCATAACTCCTTTTCTACCCCGTGTGGTACCAAACCACTGGTGGTGCCAAACCACTGGTGTCTCAAAGACACAAATGTGATACCAAATCACTGGTGACCGTAGTCACAAATAATCCATCTGTGGGGCCAACCCACGTGTGATACCAAATCACTGGCGACGATCCCATATCTCAAAAGTGGGGCCAACCCAAGGTGGTGTTAACCACAGGGACGAGTCGCTATGAGGTCCCAAATCTCTGGTGTCCGAAGACACGAATGTGATACCAAATCACTGGTGGTGCCAAACCACTGGTGACCGAAGTCACGAATCATCAAATTGTGGGGCCAACCCACGTGTGATACCAAATCACTGGCGACAATCCCATATCTCAAAAGTGGGGCCAACCCAGGTGGAATTTACCACAAGGACGAGTCGCTATGAGGTGCCAAACCTCTAGTGTCCCAAAGACACAAGTGTGATACCAAATCACTGGTGGTGCCAAACCACTGGTGTCCGAAGACACGATATCAATCTTCCCCCTCCTCTCGTATTGCCCATACCAATGCAATAGATAGACAAATCATGTCAATATACTTTGATATAAATCACTTAACAAAAATATCATAAATCGTAGATTATGATTTCAATCCACATGTATTAACAACATATAGAAACGGACTTACCCGAATCCTCATTTATACCATCATGGTATCATATCAAGTTCTCATCGTTTTCCACTTTAGCAACATGAATCGTTTTTTAACACACAAATATACATATATATAAACCAAGTTATAAAGTGTGTAAGATACACACCTTTCACCAAAGCAAAAACTAACTTCTGGAGATCCGATCTATCGCACTAGATCACCTTGTCCTGCAATCGGCCAACACTTAAATTATAAACAAAGGCCATTCGGCCATATCACTACATCCAATGAGTTATCGCTTCGAAATACCAAACTTACCTAAAAGCTTACCCAAATCAAAGAAACGAGACTTAGATTGATTGCTTCCAACGTCCCGAAAAGCCTAAAAGAATAATCGGTTCCTAAAATGGTTAGAACTTTGCAACCCAATGCCCAAAGATTCGGCCTTTGACCACAAGAAAGTGATATAGAAAAGAGAAAGAATAATAGAAAATAGACCAAGAATACTTACGTATAACCAAAACCAATTGAAGAAATCAAATGAAGTCCTACCCTTGAATATTCGGCCAAAAATAAATCAAAAGAGTATGAGAGTTTCGGCTATATGGTGAAATAAAAAGAGAAGAAGAAATAAAATGTAAATGGGTGTTTTAATTTTGAGTAAATGAAAAAGAAATGGGATTTGAGATGAAGAATGATTCGGCCAATAGAGTGTAAAGGAAAATGTGATTTGAATAATATTGAAAGAAAGAAAAAAAAAAGAGAGAGATGTGGGAGAGATTCGGCCAAACACTTCTTTGCCAAAAAGAAAGTGCACAAAAATGCACAAAGATAGATTGTAGTTTCGGTTTCAAAAGAGCAAATGAAAGAAAGGAAAATGGTATGATTTGATTCAACAAAATGAGGCTAAAATCAAAAGCAAAATGCACCAAAATGCACATGACACATTCGGCCAAGGAGGGATTTATTTGGAGAGGAAGAGAAAATATGCCAAAAGGTGCACAAAATGCAAAAGTTGGCCAACTATTCCCCCCCCAAACCACCTAACAACATTCGGCCACCCCCCTAGACACCCATACCGTCCACATACATGCACTAAAGACCATAAAAGAGTTTCCAAAACATTCTCCATATTCCATGCCTTTTGTCCCCTCATCATACCATAACCTTAAGATTCTTATCCCCAATTTCAAGCTTTCTTTAAACCAATATTCAACTTACCAAAAGTTGAAAGTCCAACCTATCATAAATAAGGTTTGACCGTCCATCAATACTAGGATAAAAATAATGTCTCCAAAATGTTAATCATGCTACTCGAACCTCTATCCTCAAACTACCCTTCAAGCTCCTTATCCACTATGCCACTAACTCCTCATGTGCTTGAAACTACACTTAAATTAACTTAAGTGTCAAGCTCACTTAATCCACTTCATTAAATAAACCAAAATAAAAATTATTCTATCTTCCTAAATAAAATCAAGCCTTCACAAGACTATGCTAACACAAAAAATTTATACCCAAGCCAACACAAATATTACTCAAATTTTAGGATGTTACAATTCTACCCCCTTAAGAAAATTTCGTCCTCAAAATTACCTGATCAAAAGAGTTGAGGATATTGCTGCCTCATCGCATCCTCCGGTTCCCACGTAGCTTCTTCTACGTCATGATTCCGCCATAAGACCTTCACTAAAGGAACTGTCTTCCTACGCAAACCTTTCACATCTCGATCTAGAATCTGCACAGGTTCCTCTTCCACCGTCAAATCTGGACTCACTTCTATTTCCTCTACTGCCACGACATGCGATGGATCAGAACGATAGCGTCTAAACATGGATACATGGAACACATCGTAAATCTGACTTAGCTCTGATGGCAACTCGAGCTGATAAGCTACTGGTTCCACTCGTCTCAACACCTAAAACGGTCCAATGAACCTTGGACTTAACTTGCCTTTTCTCCCAAATCTTAACACTTTCTTCCATGGCGAGACCTTCAGAAAAACTTTGTCACCCACGACAAACTCTATATCCCTCCGCTTGAGATCGGCATACGACTTTTGCCTATCCGAAGCTTCCTTCAGACGAGCCTGAATTATCTTAACCTTATCCTCAGTCTCTGCAACCAACTCTGGTCCTAACAAGCGGCGCTCACCCAACTCGATCCGGCCAAGTAGGTGTGCGACACCTCCTACCATACAACGCCTCATATGGAGCCATCTTAATGCTTGCCTGATAACTATTGTTGTATGCGAACTCAGCTAACGGCAAAAACTCTTCCCAGCTGCCTCTGAAGTCCAAAACACATCCTCTCAACATATCGTCTAAAATCTGAATAACTCTTTCCGACTGCCCGTCAGACTGTGGATGAAATGCGATACTGAAATCCAATCGCGTACCCAAAGCCTGATGTAACGCTCTCCAAAACCTCGACGTAAATCTTGGATCCCTATCCGAGATGATCGACATTGGCACACCATGCAACCTCACAATCTCCGCTACATACAACTTAGCTAACCTCTGAAGCGAGTAATGCACCCTTACCGGAATGAAATAAGCTGACTTAGTCAGACGATCCACAATCACCCATACTGAGTCCTTCTTACTAGGCGTAAGAGGTAATCCACTGACAAAGTCCATAGTGATCCTTTTCCATTTCCATTGTGGAATCTTCACCGGCTGAAGTAACCCAGACGGCAACTGATGTTCCGCCTTGACTTGTTGGCACGTCAGACATTTACCCACAAATTCAGTTATCTCTCGCTTCAGACCTGCCCACCAAAATTGCTCTCTTAAATCTCGATACATCTTGTTACCTCCAGGATGCATAGCATATGGGCTGCTATGTGCGTCCCGAAGAATCCTTTGCCTCAACTCAACATCCTTCAGCATACAAGCTCTCCCTTTAAAACACAAAACTCCATCACTGGACAAACTATAATCCTCTAAACCTCCGTTCTAAACCCGCAACCTCTGATCATTCAAACCAACATCCTCTAACTGTTTCTCCTTGATCTGATCTAACCAAGTCAGCTTGACTTGCAGTTCCGCCAAAAGACTCCCATCGTCATACAAGCTAAGACGAGCAAACATCAATCTTAAATCCGATACAACCTTACGGCTTAATGCGTCTGCCACCACGTTAGCCTTGCCGGGATGATACTCGATCGAACAGTCGTAGTCTTTCAACAACTCGATCCATCTACGCTGCCTCAAGTTCAAGTCCTTCTGAGTCAAAAGGTACTTAAGACTCTTGTGATCCGTGTAGACTATCGACTTCTCTCCGTACAAATAGTGTCTCCAAATCTTCAAAGCAAAAACCACAGCAGCTAACTCCAAGTCATGCGTCGGATAATTAACTTCATGTGGTCTCAACTGCCGAGATGCATAAGCCACTACCTTCCCTTCCTGCATCAGCACACATACCAAACCAGTATGTGATGCATCACAATAAACCGTGAATTCCTTGCCTGTCTCAGGTTGAATCAAAACCGGAGCTTCAGTCAGAATCCTCTTCAACTTGTCGAAACTTTCTTGCTGCTTCTCGGTCCACACCAATGGAACTCCTTTCCTCAGCAACTTGGTCATCGGTGCAACGATCAAAGAAAATCCTTCCACAAATCTTCGATAGTACCCCACCAGACCTAGGAAACTCTGAATCTCAGCCACTGACTTAAGCGGCTTCCAGTCCAACACCGCTTCGATCTTCTGAGGATCCACTCTAATCCCCTCGGCTGATACAACGTGACCCAAGAAAGTCACCTCCCTTAGCCAGAACTCGCACTTACTAAATTTGGCATACAGCTGCTTTTCCCTCAAAATCTGCAACACTACTCGCAAATGTGCATCATGCTCCTCCTCTGACTTCGAGTATACCAAAATATCGTCTATAAAAACCACAACAAACTGATCCAAAAATTTCTGGAATACCCGATTCATCATATCCATGAATGCTGCCGGTGCGTTAGTCAACCCAAAAGGCATCACCAAAAACTTGTAGTGCCCATACCGAGTGCGAAAAGTCGTCTTATGGATACCAGCCTCTTTCACCTTTAGCTGATGATATCCAGACCTTAAATCTATCTTGGAGAAAACCACAGCCCCTTTAAGCTGATCAAACAAGTCATCTATCCTTGGCAAAGGATACTTGTTTTTGATCGTCAACTTATTTAACTGGCGATAGTCTATACACATCCGCATCGTACCATCTTTCTTTTTGACAAAAAGTACCGGCGCTCCCCATGGCAAAATACTTGGTCGAATAAAACCTCGATCCAACAACTCCACGAATCACGAGCCTTCAATTCCCTAATTCTTCCGGTGCCATCCTATACGGAGCTATAGACACGCGCGATTTAAGATAATGATCTATACCGAATTCCACTTCACAATCCGGAGGCAGTCCCGGAAGTTCTTCAGGAAATACGTCAGCATATTCCCTTACAGTTCGGACATTCTCCACCGAAGACTCCTTAGCTTCCAAAGCACACACATGAACTACAAATGCCTCGCAGCCCTTCCTGACCGTCTTCACAGCTTTTAACGCAGATATCACATTAGATAGATAATCTCTTCTATTACCTATCATGAACACCTCTTTACCCTCAACTGTCTTCAAAACCATGCGCTTAGCAGCTCAATCCAAACTTGCTTGGTACTTGACCAATCAATCCATTCCAAGAATTAGATCGAACTCCTCAAACGGCAGTTCCATCAGATCAGCTACAAATACTACCCCTTGGAGTTCTAGAGGTACATCCCTATACAGCTTATCTACTTCTACAGAGTGACCTAGAGGACTAAGTACTGTCATCCTCCAAGAAGCAGTCTCAGAAACTAAGCTCATAGTCTCTACTATGCTACTAGCAACATATGAATGCGTCGAACCCACATCAATCAAAGCAGTATATGGAACACCAAAGATTAAGAACGTACCGGTTATAACGTCCGGTGCGTCCCCCTCTCACGACGTCTCGCGAAGATACACCAAACCAGTGCCTTGCCTCGGTGTTGCTTTGCACCTCGCCCGATGCTCGCGGCCTCGACGAGAACCATTACCACGACCTCTGCGGTGCTGGTCCTCCCTTTCGGCCCGAGCACACGACCTTGACCCTCAGATTGATTCCCAGCTTGCTTACGTGGACAATCTCTCACACGATGATCCATCGAGCCACACTCGAAACATCCTTTCCCTCCGGTCCAACATTCGCCCCAATGATACTTCCCACATCGATTACGCGTCTTTGGCCTCGATTAGCGATGAATGAGGCCTTCTAGATTGATTCGGCCCACTCGCTAACCTTCTTACGAGCATTACCGGTGACCCGGATGATCCATAACCTCTCTTATGCTTGTTCCGGTCGTAACTCGGCCTTGCAGATTCCTTGATTCCTTCGGCTATCTTAGCCTTTTCAACCAAAGCAGCAAACTCTCGCTCCTGATGCGGAGCAATCAGCAATCTCAGCTCGTCTCTCAAACCATCCTCAAATCGGACACAACGCTCGTGCTCTGAAGCCACAATACCCCGGCATCTTGGCTCAATCTTAAGAACTCGACCTCATACTACGTCTGATTTACTTCCTTGGACCAAATTCGAAATGCCTTACGTTTGTGCATCAACGTAATTAGACCCAACATATTTCCGCGATCATACGCGCTCGAAATAATCCCAAGTGAGATCCTCCATTGCGGCACCATTCCGTACCGTGAGCCACCACTGATATGACTCATCCCGAAGAAGCGATACAATCCCTTTCAGCTTTTCCTCCGCATTCAGATCCAGATCATCCATGATTCGCTCCGTCACTTCTAACCAATATTCAGCCGAGCTGGGAGCTACTCTCGAAACACCTCGAAATACCTCGGCACCGTTAGCTCGGAGTCGCTCGGGTAAAGATTTCCGAGCTCCCGCGCCTCCACCTATTCCAGCTACCCTCTCAAGTACTCGCAGCATCGCCTGAGACACTGCGTCATCCCCCGTTTGATCCTGATGCTCAACTCCAACCGTTGGTGGTGGAACTGGTGGTACCTCATTCTCGGATCCTTGACCCGACCTCACTGGCTCAGACACAGCCATCCTACCTCGACCACGTCCACGCATAACACGACCTCGACCTCGAGTACTCATGTCTAACGTCTCTTCTTATCTAAGTTAAAAGTTTTATGCATTAGTCATTATTCCACTTTCTTTAAAGCACAGTTTTATGAAAAATTTTAATAAGAGGTTGTTTCGCAAGTACACAAAACCTATAGTTTTGGGTCTCTAAAGTAGTTCCTACTACTATACAGTCATGCCAACATCATCATATCATCAAAATCAACGATTTTGATGTACTTACGAAGCGGATCTAAGTTAGGAGACTCGGTGCCATGCTTTTCCAACCATAAAATTTTAAACAATAACATTTTAAAACCATACTTTAAAAATATTTTGGGCCTCAGGCCCAGAGCCGAGCTTTTGAACCTGGCTCTGATACCAATTTGTAACACCCCAAACCCGATCGATACGCCATGACCGAATCTGACATGCCACAGAGGAAAACATTTTGAAAAGAATCGAATTAAACAGATAAATTTTTAATGAGAAACTCTTTGTAATTCTATATTTGTAGAAATCAGGTGTAAAATAAATTAACACCGAAAATTTACTTGAAATTTCATAAATAAAAACTTTAAAACTTAGTCGATAAATCATGGGATAGAAAACATTTATATCTTTTAAGAAAAATCCGAATTATTACTTTGGAAACCGATTGCATTTGAGTATAGAAACTTGAATTTTGGAAATCACTTAAATTGTAGAAAACACTTAATTTATAATTTTGCCAACAAACAATTTGTATTACCCGATGGTAAGATTTTAAAACCATTGCGATTTTATAGTTTAGAAAACTTTGGGTTCAATTATTAAATTAACCAAGTAATTTATAAATCACAATTTATAAACATGTCCAAAGCATATAAATAATCCAAAAACGTAATTTAAAGAGGCCTTATTACAAATCCATAAAAAATGAAAACCAAATAAAATAAGTACCCAAATGGAAGTTCATATAAAACCAAATTTTATTGCATGGCCTCCTCGAGTTCATCCGGCTCCTCGTCCGCAATCTCACGAATCACCTGAAATGATAAGGGAGAAGGTGAGTCACCAAGTGTAACATCCTGAATTAGGGGTTGTTTGAAAATTTAAATATTTTCCCATATGTGTGCTTGAAGAATTAAATTCTATGATCATTTGACATGTTTTAGGATTAAACCCGAGCTAGGCCTGATTTAGTATTAAATTTTTTTTTAATACCAAAAAGGGGGGGAGCTACGTGAGATAGGGGTTAAGTAAAAATTTGGGAGAAGTGTGACACAAGGAACTAATTGGCACAATTGGCTTGGTGCGCCTAAGGGTGAGGCAAAGGAGTTGGGTTCGAGCTACAAAGGCAGCACTTTGATTTTAGTTTTGCATCAACTAGGGAACTGGGCCAGGTATGCCTTAAAAATAAATGGCAAGGGTAAGGGACATGAAAGTCCAGGTGGTAAAGTGGCTCCCATGCGCCACTTAGGAGTTGGAAGGAATAAGGCGCGAGTTCGAATAAGCAGCAGCAGTTTGCTATTTTTATTTTTGGGGTGATGGGCTTAAGTAAGAAGGCTTTAAAGAACTTTGGGGGCAAGGTATAGACATGAAAGTTGGGTTGGCTTAGTGGCTACCGTGTGCCACTTAAAGGCTTGGAGGTGGATGGCGCGAGTTCGAGTCTTTGAGCGGCGTTTTCCATTTTAATTTTGGGGTAAACGCGCCTAAGAAGGCCTTATAATTAAATGGTGGGGTAAATTGACATGAAAGTCTAATGGGAGAAGTGGCAAGGGCGTTGGAAGAGGGGGGCTGCAGTGGGGTCTTGGTTTCGAACCCCAGCAGCTGCAAATGGTTTTTTATTATTATTTTTTTTATGCTGCTGGCGTGTATGGGTGAGCTGATGGCTGGATTTTGGACTCTTATCTTGATAAGGTTGAGCTTAATTTTTGCATATATTCGGCTGGAAGAAATTGATAAGCACATGGGTTTTTTTATTTTTTATTATTTATTTGAAGAGGTGAAGGGATAATGAGGTTTTTTTTTAAATTTGATTTTTTAATTGAATTATTATTTGAGTAATCCTTAAGAGTTGGCAAGAGAGAATTTAGGCATGTGAGCATTCAAATTATTTTGAATAGTTTAAATTTAGTGGCCAAGAGAAATTGTAGGTAGTTGTTGAATTTTAAACTCTTCAAATGAAGAGTGGACGGCAAGCTTAAGGGGGGGTGCCGAATGCCTATAAAAGCATCAACTTATCACCTTGTTTTCTTTTTTTCCATTATTGCTATTAGCCGAAATTCCTAACCTCTTCCTTCTTTGTTTTTCTTTTATTTTTCCATTCTCTCAAAACCTTGGCCGAAACTCCTCTCATACTTCTTCTCCATTCTCTTTTCACTCAAAGTCAAGCCTTGATAAATATTGAAACCAACCATAGCCGAACCTACACCTTACCCTTTGCCGAAAATCTTTTTCTTCCTGTTAAACTCTCTTTAGCCGAATATACCCCTTATAGTGCCGAAATTCTTTTCTCCTATTTTGGAACCCCTTTGGCCGAATATTAAGGTAGCATAGATCTCCTCGGGACTTTTCCTTCAAGCGGTTTGGGAAGGACTCCGGGATATTTTGAGCAAGCAATCTAAGCCTTATTCTCTGGCAGGCAACTTTGGTAAGTGTGGTAAGGAGTTATTCTAGAAAGTTACTTATTTAGTGTTCAAAGCCAAAGGCTATTAACATGTGGTTGTCGATTTTTAGGGAAGCAGAAACACTTGGTGGCTAGTACTCAAGGGTGTTAGGTAAGGCTTTTGGGTTAAATATTAACCCTTGGATATTTTGGTTTTGGCCGAATGGCCTAGGACACTAAAACTTGTGTTTGGCCGAATATAGGACAAGGAAACCTAGTGTGGTTGACTTGATTCTTCGGGATCTAGGAATTTCGATAGTAACATGTGTGTAAGATCTCTATACACACTTTATTAATTTACATGACGTTATTGTTTGCCTTAAATCTTTTGGTTGTGGTTAGCTTGTGGCATAATCATGGAATTCGGGTAAGTCCCCTAACTTGTAATTTTTAATATATATTTGCATGCCATCACATGATGTTTAATACTATGACGGGATATATGAAATTTGATGTATAAGCATGTGATGGTGGGATTGATGAGAGGAGGGGGATGATATTATGGACTGTCGTCAGTGGTTTTGACCACAAGATGGGTTGGCCCCATCAGATTATTTGTGACCTATGGTCATCAGTGGTTTTGACCACAACGATCGATTATTTGCGACTAAGTCCCAGTGGTTTAGAACCGCCAGTGGTTTTGACCATATTTGGTATATTGTGACCTATGGTCATCAGTGGTTTTGACCACACGATGGGTTGGCCCCATCATTTAAATTGTGACTTTAAGTCATCAGTGGTTTTGACCACACGGGGTAGAAAAGGAGTATGGATGGCTAGTTGGGTTGCATGAGCATGTTTATTAATGAATTGTGTATGAGATGTATTTTCCGGGTGGGGGATTTACACACTGAGTCTTGGTGACTCACCCATTTCCCTTAACATTTTGCAGATGAGGAGATCGAGGAGGTGGAGCCGGATGGACTCGAGGTGGCCATGCAGTGGACATTTCAATTAAATAAACTTTAAATTTTAGTTATTATACTTTATGGTTGGTTTTGTTTTAATTGAGTTGTAATAAGGCCTCCTAGAATTATTTTATTATTGTTACATGCTTCGAATATTTGTTTAAACTATTTAATTATGTTAATAATGAGTTCACATGTTTTTCCAAATCAAACGAACAAAATGTTTTAAAGTACCATCGGGTACATTTGGAATCTATAAACAACTTGACTTAATAAATATTTTTAAACAACACTAAGTATGGTTTTTAACAAGAGACTTGAAAACACAAGGTTTTCGACAAAACTTAAAACGGTTTTAAAAAGATTTCAAAATGTTTTTCTCAGTAGCAACCCAAATTCGGTCGTAATGTTTGGGCTGGGTTTGGGGATGTTACAAATTGGTATCAGAGCCCAGTTCAAAGCTCGGCTGTGGGGGCCCAAGGCCCAAAAAAATGTTTTGGTAGGCCTTTCAAATTATTTTTGGGTTTTGAACAGCATGGCACCGAGTCTCCAGCACCTATCCGCCCAGGTAAGTACTCCTAACTCCTGTATGATTTATTTTCTGTAGAAGGGTAGGAAGCATGGAACGTAGATAGTGATAAGTACTTTAAACTTTAGGACTAGTTACCCCAAACAAAGACATAAGACTTTAAGAGCCTAATTGAACAAACCTAGGACAAAGTCGCCGAGTTAGGGTGTGGAAACCTTGGTGCGCATGTCTAGGATTGGATCCGGAAGAGCTTGGTATTTAAGCAGTCCTTGTGACTCACCTCCTCTTCGCAGGTATCCTACCTGGTGCGTAGCTTCGGTTCACCATAACTAAGAGGACTCGGTCATAGGCTAAACATAATAAAACCCGAAAGGGATTAGCCGTGTTTTCATGGAAACTTTAGTTTTAAAATTGTTTAAGTACTATTTAGATAGTAGAAAAAAAAGAAAAAAAATTTTTTTGGAAATTTTCAAAATATTCCCAGTTTACCAAAATTACCAAAATGCCCCTAGTGGCAAAATTACAAAAATGCCCCTGTATTGTAAAATTATCGTACTACCCTCAACTTTTGTTAAAATGATTTCTACTTTGTAAAATACCAAAATCTCGAGTTTCAAAATATTAAGATTCCCTGATTTGGGGAGAATTTACGAAAATACCCCTGAGTTAAAAATTACTAAAATGCCCCTGACTTTCAAAATTTCCGATTTAACCCCAATTTTAATACAATTTCCCTACTTTGCAAAAGTATTCAATAATGCTATTTTGTAAAAATTCAAGATACCCTGATTTGAAAATTTACCAAAATTACCCCTGATTGACAAAATTACCAAAATACCCCTGGGTCCCAAAATTCTGCTGTATCTTTGATTTGACAAATTTTCAGAAATACCCTCCAGTTTTGGGAAATTCCAAAGTGACTTGATTTATTAAAAGTTTTAAAATTCCTCTGATTGATTATGAAAATACCCCTGTAGGAAAAAGACGAAAATACCTCAGGATAGAAACAGATGAGAAATGTCCAAAGAGTGAGTAGGTATGAAAGGTATTAGGGAATGGATGTGCCCTTCTGTGTGAACTAGGGTAGAAGACTTAAAACATTGTTTGATCGAAAGAATCCCTATTAAACCTTTCATAAAATTTCTTCTCGAATAACCAAGTGGAACAAAGTACTAATCCATAAAATTTCCTTAATCAGATTAAAAGCGCGTTAGTTAGAATGAGCTCTAGAGGACGTGGCCGTCGTGGACGCGGAAGGGGAAGGATGACCGTGTCTGAACCCGTTAGGTCGGGTCAGGGTTCTGAAAATGAAATACCACCGCCACCACCACCTCCAGCTTTTGAGTCAAGAAAAGCGAGATCGAGCCAGGAGAGAGAGCGTGCTCGCAAGGCGTGTGTTGCGAGTCCTGGAGTTGGTGGCTGGGGCTAGTGGAAATTTGAGAGCTCGAAAATCTGTTCCCGAGCGAATTCGATCTAACGGAGCTGAGGTGTTCCGAGGTGTGTCGGGAGTGGCACCTAGTGCAGCAGAATACTGGTTGGAATCAACGGAAAGGATCATGGACGATCTTGACCTGACTAATGAGGAGAAGTTGAAAGGAGCAGTGTCACTTCTGAAGGATGAAGCATATCAGTGGTGGCTCACTGTTCGAGATGGTGCCACGGCGGATGATCTTATGTGGGATTACTTTAGAGTTGCTTTTCAGAAGAACTATGTGGGCACCAGCTATACTGATGCTCAGAGGAAAGCTTTTCTGGGATTGGTGCATGGAACTAAGTCAGTGTCGGAATATGAAGCGGAATTCTTAAGGTTGAGTAGGTATGCAAGGGGCATCGTGGCTACTGAACATGAGCGTTGCGTCCGCTTTGAGGACGGGCTTAGAGATGATTTAAGGTTCTTTGATTGCTCATGCAGAGTTCGTGAGTTTTCGTCTCTAGTGGAAAAGGCTAAGGTAGCCGAAGAGATCAAGGAGACCGTAAGACAGAAGCATGATAGGAACAAACAGAAGAAAGGCTTTGAATCGCCTGGATCAGGCAGTAATGTGGAGAAGAGGGCTAGATTTGGGGAATCAGAAAGAGCCACAAAGCCTGCTCAGTGGCCGCCACAATGTGCTCGGTGTGGCAAGACTCACAAAGGGGAGTGTTGGAGTGGTAATCGAGGGTGCTTTGAATGTAGATCATTTGATCACCGTGTAAGGGATTGTTTTCGGAAGTTAGCTAAGAATCAACCAGAGGGTCAGAACCATGCCCATGGTAGAAATGAAGGACCACCACAGAGGGGTCGAGGTGCTGAAGGTGCAGAAGCGAGGCAACCAAGGTTGGTTTATGCAGTTGGCCGTCGCAAGGAGAAAGATGTGCCAGACATGACAACGGGTAAGTTTCTTATTTTCGATATACCCTCATTTGTCTTGGTTGTGGTTACGTTAGTTCATTCTTATGTTGCTAGTAAAGTGTATGGAACTTGGATTATGAACGTAGGCAATGTTTCTAGAAAGTAGGATAGTTCTTTAAGATCAGAGTGCGCAACAGTAGCGTAGTGTGATGAGTTAAGGATACACGATTGGGACGATAGTAAGTAATTTCGAGGACGAAATTATTTTAAGGGGGTAGAATTGTAACATCCTGAATTAGGGGTTGTTTGAAAATTTAAATATTTTCCCATATGTGTGCTTGAAGAATTAAATTCTATGATCATTTGACATGTTTTAGGATTAAACCCGAGCTAGGCCTGATTTAGTATTAAATTTTTTTTAGTACCAAAAAGGGGGGGAGCTAGGTGAGATAGGGGTTAAGTAAAAATTTGGGAGAAGTGTGACACAAGGAACTAATTGGCACAATTGGCTTAGTGCGCCTAAGGGTGAGGCAAAGGAGTTGGGTTCGAGCTGCAAAGGCAGCACTTTGATTTTATTTTTGCGTCAACTAGGGAACTGGGCCAGGTATGCCTTAAAAATAAATGGCAAGGGTAAGGGACATGAAAGTCCAAGTGGTAAAGTGGCTCCCATGCGCCACTTAGGAGTTGGAAGGGAATAAGGGCGCAGGTTCGAATGGCAGCAGCAGCAGTTCGCGTTTTTATTTTAGGGTGATGGGCTTAAGTAAGAAGGCTTTAAAGAACTTTGGGGGCAAGGTATAGACATGAAAGTTGGGTTGGCTTAGTGGCTACCGTGTGCCACTTAAAGGCTTGGAGGTGGATGGGCGCAGGTTCGAGCTGCTGAAGCAGCGTTTTGCATTTTAATTTTTGGGGTAAACGGCCTAAGAAGGCCTTATAATTAAATGGTGGGGTAAATTGACATGAAAGTCTAATGGGAGAAGTGGCAAGGGCGTTGGAAGAGGGGGGCTGCAGTGGGGTCTTGGTTTCGAACCCCAGCAGCTGCAAATGGTTTTTATTTTTTTTTTTTTATGCTGCTGGCGTGAATGGTGAGCTGATGGCTGGATTTTGGACTCTTATCTTGATAAGGTTGAGCTTAATTTTTGCATATATTCGGCTGGAAGAAATTGATAAGCACATGGGTTTTTTTTTTTTATTTGAAGAGGTGAAGGGATAATGAGGTTTTTTTTAAATTTGATTTTTTAATTGAATTATTATTTGAGTAATCCTTAAGAGTTGGCAAGAGAGAATTTAGGCATGTGAGCATTCAAATTATTTTGAATAGTTTAAATTTAGTGGCCAAGAGAAATTGTAGGTAGTTGTTGAATTTTAAACTCTTCAAATGAAGAGTGGACGAGCAAGCAAGGGGGTTAGAATGCCTATAAAAGCATCAACTTATCACCTTGTTTTCTTTTTTTCCATTATTGCTATTAGCCGAAATTCCTAACCTCTTCCTTCTTTGTTTTTCTTTTATTTTTCCATTCTCTCAAAACCTTGGCTGAAACTCCTCTCATACTTCTTCTCCATTCTCTATTCACTCAAAGTCAAGCCTTGATAGATATTGAAACCAACCATAGCCGAACCTACACCTTACCCTTTGCCGAAAATCTTTTTCTTCCTATTAAACTCTCTTTAGCCGAATATACCCCTTGTAGTGCCGAAATTCTTTTCTCCTATTTTGGAACCCTTTTGGCCGAATATTAAGGTAGCATAGATCTCCTCGGGACTTTTCCTTCAAGCGGTTTGGGAAGGACTCCGGGATATTTTGAGCAAGCAATCTAAGCCTTATTCTCTGGCAGGCAACTTTGGTAAGTGTGGTAAGGAGTTATTCTAGAAAGTTACTTATTTAGTGTTCAAAGCCAAAGGCTATTAACATGTGGTTGTCGGTTTTTAGGGAAGCAGAAACACTTGGTGGCTAGTACTCAAGGGCGTTAGGTAAGGCTTTCGGGTTAAATATTAACCATTGGATATTTTGGTTTTGGCCGAATGGCCTAGGACACTAAAACTTGTGTTTGGCCGAATATAGGACAAGGAAACCTAGTGTGGTCGACTTGATTCTTCGGGATCTAGGAATTTCGATAGTAACAGGTGTGTAAGATCTCTATACACACTTTATTAATTTACATGACGTTATTGTTTGCCTTAAATCTTTTGGTTGTGGTTAGATTGTGGCATAATCATGGAATTCGGGTAAGTCCCCTAACTTGTAATTTTTAATATATATTTGCATGCCATCACATGATGTTTAATACTATGACGGGATATATGAAATTTGATGTATAAGCATGTGATGGTGGGATTGATGAGAGGAGGGGGATGATATTATGGACTGTCGTCAGTGGTTTTGACCACAAGATGGGTTGGCCCCATCAGATTATTTGTGACCTATGGTCATCAGTGGTTTTGACCACAACGATCGATTATTTGCGACTAAGTCCCAGTGGTTTAGTACCACCAGTGGTTTTGACCAAATTTGTTATATTGTGACCTATGGTCATCAGTGGTTTTGACCACACGATGGGTTGGCCCCATCATTTAAATTGTGTCTTTAAGTCATCAGTGGTTTTGACCACACGGGGTAGAAAAGGAGCATGGATGGCTAGTTGGGTTGCATGAGCATGTTTATTAATGAATTGTGTATGAGATGTATTTTCCGGGTGGGGGATTTACACACTGAGTCTTGGTGACTCACCCTTTCCCTTAACATTTTGCTGATGCGTAGATCGCGGAGGTGGAGACGTATGGACTCGAGGTGGCCATGCAGTGGACATTTCAATTAAATAAACTTTAAATTTTAGTTATTATACTTTATGGTTGGTTTTGTTTTAATTGAGTTGTAATAAGGCCTCCTAGAATTATTTTATTATTGTTACATGCTTTGAATATTTGTTTAAACTATTTAATTATGTTAATAATGAGTTCACATGTTTTTCCAAATCAAACGAACAAAATGTTTTAAAGTACCATCGGGTACATTTGGAATCTATAAACAACTCGACTTAATAAATATTTTTAAACAACACTAAGTATGGTTTTTAACAAGAAACTTGAAAACACAAGGTTTTCGACAAAACTTAAAACGGTTTTAAAAAGATTTCAAAATGTTTTTCTCAGTAGCAACCCAAATTCGATCGTAATGTTTGGGCCGGGTTTGGGGATGTTATACCAAGACTCAGTGCATAATCCCTCTCCCGGGTAAATGCCACATACTTGCACAAATTATAACAAAGCCACATATATGTATAATGCACCCAACTTAGCCATCCATAACTCCTTTTCTACCCTGTGTGGTACCAAACCACTGGTGGTGCCAAACCACTGGTGTCTCAAAGACACAAATGTGATACCAAATCACTGGTGACCGGAGTCGCAAATAATCCATCTGTGGGGCCAACACACGTGTGATACCAAATCACTGGCGACGATCCCATATCTCAAAAGTGAGGCCAACCCAAGGTGGTGTTAACCACAGGGACGAGTCGCTATGAGGTCCCAAACCTCTGGTGTCCGAAGACACGAATGTGATACCAAATCACTGGTGGTGCCAAACCACTGGTGACCGAAGTCACAAATCATCAAACTGTGGGGCCAACCCACGTGTGATACCAAATCACTGGCGACAATCCCATATCTCAACAGTGGGGCCAACCCACGGTGGAATTAACCACAGGGACGAGTCGCTATGAGGTGCCAAACCTCTGGTATCCCAAAGACACAAGTGTGATACCAAATCACTGGTGGTGCCAAACCACTGGTGTCCGAAGACACGATATCAATCTTCCCCCTCCTCTCATATTGCCCATACCAATGCAATAGATAGACAAATCATGTCAATATACTTTGATATAAATCACTTAACAAAAATATCATAAATCGTAGATTATGATTTCAATCCACATGTATTAACAACATATAGAAACGGACTTACCCGAATCCTCATTTATACCATCATGGTATCATATCAAGTTCTCGTCGTTTTCCACTTTAGCAACAGGAGTCGTTATTTAACACACAAATATACATATATATAAACCAAGTTATAAAGTGTGTAAGATACACACCTTTCACCAAAGCAAAAACTAACTTCCAGAGATCCGATCTATTGCACTAGATCACCTTGTCCTACAATCGGCCAACACTTAAATTATAAACAAAGGCCAATCGGCCATATCACTACATCCAATGAGTTATCGCTACGAAATACCAAACTTACCTAAAAGCTTACCCAAATCAAAGAAACGAGGCTTAGATTGATTGCTTCCAACATCCCAAAAAGCCTAAAAGAATAATCGGTTCCTAAAATGGTTAGAACCTTGCAACCCAATGCCCAAAGATTTGGCCTTTGACCACAAGAAAGTGATATAGAAAAGAGAAAGAATAATAGGAAAATCGACCAAGAATACTTACTTATAACCAAAACCGATTGAAGAAATCAAATGAAGTCCTCCCCTTGAATATTCGGCCAAAAATAAATCAAAAGAATATGAGAGTTTCGGCTATATGATGAAATAAAAAGAGAAGAAGAAACAAAATGTAAATGGGTGTTTTAATTTTGAGTAAATGAAAAAGAAATGGGATTTGAGATGAAGAATGATTCGGCCAAGAGAGTGTAAAGGAAAATGTGATTTGAATAATATTGAAAGAAAGAAAAAAAAAGAGAGAGATGTGGGAGAGATTCGGCCAAACACTTTTTTGCCAAAAAGAAAGTGCACAAAAATGCACAAAGATAGATTGTAGTTTCGGTTTCAAAAGAGCAAATGAAAGAAAGGAAAATGGTATGAGTTGATTCAATAAAATGAGGCTAAAATCAAAAGCAAAATGCACCAAAATACACAAGACACATTCGGCCAAGGAGGGATTTGTTTGGAGAGGAATAGAAAATATGCCAAAAGGTGCACAAAATGCAAAAGTTGGCCAACTATTCCCCAAACCACCTAACAACATTCGGCCACCCCCCTAGACACCCATACTGTCCACATACATGCACTAAAGACCATAAAAGAGTTTCCAAAACATTCTCCATATTCCATGCCTTTTGTCCCCTCATCATACCATAACCTTAAGATTCTTATCCCCAATTTCAAGCTTTCCTTAAACCAATATTCAACTTACCAAAAGTTGAAAGTCCAACCTATCATAAATAAGGTTTGATCGTCCATCAATACTAGGATAAAAATAATGTCTCCAAAATGTTAATCATGCTACTCGAACCTCTATCCTCAAACTACCCTTCAAGCTCCTTATCCACTATGCCACTAACTCCTCATGTGCTTGAAACTACACTTAAATTAACTTAAGTGTCAAGCTCACTTAATCCACTTCATTAAATAAACCAAAATAAAAATTATTCTATCTTCCTAAATAAAATCAAGCCTTCACAAGACTATGCTAACACACAAAATTCATACCCAAGCCAACACAAATATTACTCAAATTTAAGGATGTTACAGATAGAATCTGTGTACCAAAAGATCAAGAGTTGATTCAAAAAATTTTATACAAGGTACATAGTGGTTGTTTATCTGTTCATCCTGGAAGTACTAAAATGTATAATGATTTTAAACAACTGTATTGGTGGTCAGGTATGAAACGAGACATTTCTGAATTTGTAGCGAGATGTTTAGTATGTCAGCAAGTCAAAGCTGAACATCAAGTGCCTTTGGGTTTGCTTCAGCCTATGATGATACCAGAGTGGAAATGGGATCGAGTTATGATGGATTTCGTATCGGTGTTACCCCTGACTACGAAAAAGAAAGATGTTGTTTGGGTTGTAGTTGATAGATTGATGAGATCGGCGCATTTTATACCAGTACGTACTGATTATTCACTCGATAGATTAGCTGAATTGTACATTGTTGAGATCGTTAGATTGCACGGGGTGCCGATTTCGATTATTTCGGATAGAGATCCGAGGTTTACATCTTGATTTTAGAAGAAATTACAAGAACCTTTGGGTACGAAATTGAATTTTAGCACAGCTTTTCTTCTGCAAACTGACGGATAGTCTGAACGAGTATGTAATAGTCCAATTTTGACCCTAATCGAAACAGTGGTTTCAGGACCACAAATCCAAGTCAGAAAAATATTTAAAAATTATTTTCTGTGTTTATTATGTGTGAATTTATATTCATTAATTTTTTGTGTTTTAATTTTGTTGTTTGAGTGCCAATTTAATAAAAAGGGCTTAATCGCGTAAGATGAAAAAGTTGATATTTAATTATGTAAGGGCCGAATTGTTGTTGTCTTTAATGCATGAGGTATTTTTGATGCAATTAGACCATGAATTTATATGATGGACGGTTATGTGTATATATATAATATGTTTATATTAATTTTATAAGGTTAAAATAGTAATTAATATATTATAATGTAAATAAAATAAAACATAAAATAAACAAAGCCATCCATGTTCATCTTTGGGATAGCCGAAAATAACTAAGGAAAAGAAAAACAACAAGAAAGTTACATTCGACCTTAGATAAGCTTGATAGAGGTATGTAACTAGCTCGATTTTTGATAATCTTTACGTTTTTAGATCATTGCTATGAAATGTACAAAACCCATGCTTTAATTTTTTATTTTCTTAAATATTTTGAGTTAAGACATTGATGAATTCATGAGTTTTGTGATGTTAGATGATAGATTATGAAAGATATGTTATGAATTAATATGTTTTGTATTGGAAATTTTGATGATTTTAAGTAATTAGGGTTAAATTGTAAAAGTAATAAATTGAGGGTGATCGTGTCTGAAAATCTTAATAATTATATATAATGAATGATTGAGCCTAGAAACTAACTATGACAACGATTTGAGGCAAGCGCACCTATCGTTTGGTAGTATAGTTATGGTAAGACAGGAAGTATTGTATCCTCAAGGACCAAGAGTACTAGTAATTACTATCTTTCTATTATTTAGCCTAAGAATTAAGGGAATTCTTATTTAATCTAAAACTAACTAATTACTAAGCTAAAGATGCTAAGACTCAGAGAATGAATTAGGGAAAATACTTTTGGGAAAACAAATTGATTGAGACAATACTCGAGGAAGAATCCACCTAGACTTCACTTGTTATTTAACTCTGAACAAGACGATTTATTCACTTGACTTGATCCGTAGGATTCCCTAATTTATATTAATACCTCTCTTGAGGCTACTAACATCTAACCCTAGGTTGATTAATTGAAATCTCTTTCTAATTAAAACCCCTAGTGTTGTATTAACTCGATCTATGGACTCCCATATTAGGTTTGACCCTAATCCAACAGATTTTCGTCATCCTATCTCTAGGGGTGCGATCAACTCCGCTTAACTATGCTAGATCAACTCTTAAACAGGGAATATTCCTCCACTGCCTAAGCACATCAATACTTGAGTCAATATCCTGAAATATTAAAACAAGAATTAAGAACACATAATTAAGAACAAATCAAGTATTTATCATATAGTTCAGAAAACAATAACAAGATCCATCTTAGGTTTCATCCCCCTCAAGTATCTGAGGGGTTTAGTTCATGTTTATAAAAGAATACATCTAAGAAGAAAATATAAAACAAAACATAAGAAAAACCCTAAAACCCCCTGAAGGAAATTGAAGAGAAGATCTTCTTAAGTATGATTTCAGCTTCTTGAGATGGATCAACTAGTTGTCTTCGAGTAAATACCACAAATCGGCCTCTCTGGCTTGGCTTCTCAGCCTACCTGAACGCCCCCCTTTTAGGTCACACTTAGGGTGTTTATATAGGCTTTCGAAATGTCTTTCTTTGCCCCTAAGTATCCTAATCTGAACGGAATTAAAATCGGTCACTGCAGGGACATGCCCATGTGGCACACCTGTGTAAATTGAGCTCAGGCCGTGTTCGGGTCTGCTAAAGAGGAACAGTCGTGTGGCTCAGGCCTAGGCCGTGTGAATTTCGTACTTTGGCCCATTTTCTCCGTTTTTGGCCTGTTTCTCATTCTTTTCATCCTCCGGTGCTCTCCTAAGTATAAAACATGAAATTAAGAGATTAGGAGCATCGAATTCATCAAATCAAGGGATAAATTATCCAAAAGTATGCCAAATGTGGAATTAGAATATGTACATATTATGGTTTATCAAATACCCCCACACTTAAGCATTTGCTTGTCCTCAAGCAAAATTCTCAACTCACAATTAAAATGAACTTCTTCTATTCATAATATTCATCAATAGTGTTTCATCATAATTCAAAGGTAATTCGTACATTGATCATTTAACCAAAAGGATTCTAAATACTCAAGCAATCAAAGTCATAGTTTTTAAAGTAAGAAGACATAGGTGTTTCCCCTCCTAACTAATTACCTTTAATTCAAAACCGACAAGGATTGACATCCTCACAAATGATTCACTCAAATCACTCAAATGTGTTTAAGGTTCAAAATTAAGCACTCAAATTTCGAACATGAAAAGTTAATCCCATAGGCTTGAATGAAAATCAAATCTCCACCACTATAGAATGAAATGATACACAGATCAAAAAGGTCTTTAAAAAGGGTTGTAATGGGGCTCGGGTTAAAGGTGTGGATAAAGGCTCAATTAAAGGGTTAGAATTGAGATTGAATTGACAAATTACCTAACTTAGAAAGATGAACTAAGACTCAAATAATTACATCAACTAAAATTTCATAACACGAGCTTCTTCTCAAGATGTAGAATTTAAACGTATAAGCTCATAGAACTAATAATGAATATACTTCATTTTCTTTTTTTTCAAGAACAAATCAAGTATGTAGATTCTAACAATTGAAATGAAGAATGTAGTTAGGCAACTGATCAAATCAAATCTTGATATAAGGGTAGTCAAAAGAAATGGTGATAACAAATACAAGGTGGTTTTTGGGTTAAAATTAGTGGGTGAGTCAATAAACGGTTTGTTAAGATCAAAGGGGTTCACTAGGGGTTAATTGTGAAGGTAGGCTTTTAGTGGAGTAAGTGGGTTAAATCCTAAGTGCCTTTATCATATCTGTATATCAACTCAATGATGTGGTCTTGACATGTATAATCGAAGCAAGTTCTAGAATAACAAATCAATGTTGACACAATCATAATCAATAAAGTAAGCAAGAAAAGAATGTATGCTCTAAAAGGCTCAACATCTCACAAAAATTATGGATTTTTGATATCAACTTTGTAAATTTCAAACTTCAAGGTAATAATTAGATTTAGGTAGACAACCTAACAAAATTTTAATTTTTGAAAATAGACTCATCATGCTTGATTCTCTAGTCTCCTAAAGTTTAAATTATCACTGCACAATTATCAATGACTTAATCCAAAACATATCAATAAAAATGAGGAAATTTACTTAAGAACAATACATAATTTAGGGATTTGAGAATAATGCAAAAGTTAGGAACTTTTCAAAATAAAATTCACCCTCCACACTTAAGATGTACATTGCCCTCAATGTACAAAGATCTATATGAAATCATAAGAGATAGGGAGAAGTGAAACTTCCTGAATTTTGGACGGATTCCTTGAGTTGGAAGTGTAAAAATTTGATTCGGAGGTGAAAGATAAGTTGGAGGAAGCGTCTTTGGTGGTGGTATGGTGGCCGCCAACAATCTCTATGCTAGATGAAGAAATTGGGAAGCTCGTGAAGAATTAGCCAGGAAATAATAAGAATAATTCAAAATATACGAATTATATATTTAAAGAAAAGAAAGAGTGTAAAAAGTAAAATAAAATTAAAAGAAAATATTAATGAACTGAAAAGTCCTTATTGTTAGATGGTTCGCGAGGTGGGTGTGATTTCTAAGGGCGTGGTGTGGTGATTCCCTAACAGCCTTTAGAACCTAAATCAGAGAAAACAAAATAAAATAGACTAAATTAAGCATAAGAGAAATAAAGAAAAGGGAAATAAAGGAGAAGGGAAAAGAAAAAGAAAAATTAAATGGACTCAAATGTCCTTGGCTCGGCGAATTAATGAAGCGGCCGGCATGAATTTATGTAATTCGATCTCGCACGGGGAGACTGTGCTATGGTTCTTTCACTTCTTCCACATGGGAATGGTTTCGTTGGCCTTGCCTTTGGGCATTCAGTGATATTAGTAAGGATGGTGAAGAGAAATTATGGTGGCTAGGGTTGCGAGGAAAAGGGTTTGGAGAGGAAAGAAGTGAGTAGAAAAGGGAGTTTATATAAAAATAGGGGTCTGGTGATTTCCCACGCCCGTGTACCTTGGGCGTGTTGGATCACACGGACATATCACACGGCCGTGTTGTGCTTCGTTTCTCTCACCCCTGAGTGTAGGTCGCCACACCCATGTTGATAAAACAGTGTCGACCACGGCTGTATCGCACGGCCGTGGTGTTTAGTCGAAGCCTGTGGCTTGAAGATATTTTTTTGTCTTGTTTCTTACTATCTCTGCCACATCAGTACGAAAATTCGTGGTGTCCACACTGCCACGGCCATGCCCGTGTGTAATGCCATGTGGGTAGAGAAACCTGCACTTTGGTTAGTTTATAGTTAGGTGCTAAAAATGAAAAATAAAAGTAAAAATAAAATTGTAAAAATTAATGGGGTTAGTGCTCGGGTTGCCTCCCGAGAAGCGCTCGTTTAAAGTCTTAAGCTAGACTTGCCTCTCATTCGCATAATCATGGTGGTTTGAGGAGTTGAAAATCCTTTCTCATGCTGTCAGTTCTATTATCAATATATAGTTCAAGTCGAGTAGTATTTACTTTAAAAGTGTCGAATACAGGATTACTTACCTCGACTGTTCCGTAAGGGAAGACATTGAGTACCTTAAAAGGGATTTTTTCGTTTGTATCAAGGTTTGAGGTGGTGATCCGAGGGTCTATTTTAGCTAACAATACCTGATCCCCGATCTAAAATTGGTTCGTCCCATCTTTAGGTTTATCATGGAGTTGCTTCGGTTTTGCTTCGTGTATTCCTAGTTTCTCTTTGAAATGTGTCTTCCACTTGTCTAATTCATCAATCCGAAGCCGTCGTTCCTCATGAGTTATTTTTTTGTTGGTCTGAGGTCTAGAATCTGGCTTAGTTATGTAGTTCCGTGGTGCTTCCTGAAAAGGAGGTTTAACCAAATGGTCAGTAATAGAATTTATTTTCTCACCTTGATTACTCGATGTACTTGCTGAGTCAAGAGCCTGAAGAGTGATCGTTTCATCACCTACACGAACTATGAGTTCACCTGTACCAACATCAATTTTAGTTCTGGCAGTTGCTAAAATGGGTCTTCCTAAAATTAAGGGAATATTATTGTCCTCATCCATGTCTAAAACGACAAATTCTACTGGGAATATGAATTTATCAATTTTCACGAGTACATATTCAATTATACCCCTAGGAACTGTAATAGTTTTATCAGCTAATTGAATACTCATGCTAGTTTGTTTGGGTTTTCCTAGACCTAGCTACTTAAACATTTTATAAGGCATAACATTTATGCTTGCCCCTAAATCAGCTAAAGCATTATCAACAGATAAACTACCAATTAAGTATGGAATTGTAAAACTCCCTGGATCTTTTAATTTTCGTGGTAATTTATTTTTCAAAATTGCTGAGCACACTGCGTTTAGTTCCACATGCGACTCTTTGTCTAACTTTCGTTTGTTTGTTAAAAGCTCTTTTAAAAATTTCCTTGAATCTGGCATCTGCGAAAGAGCTTCAAGAAACGGTAAGTTAATATGTAATTTCTTTAGGAGTTTAAGGAATTTACCAAATTGTTCATCTGTGTTGTCTTTCTTCATCGCATTGGGGTATGGCGCACGAGGTTGGTACTCTTTAATTATTGGTTTTGGTATATCATGACTTACCTCAACCTGACCTTCCTCGACCACATTCTCTTGGCTTACTTTGGGTTCATCTAACCCTTCACTATCATGAGCGGTTATGGCTTGAAGTTGCTCCTTTGGGCTTGTTTCAGTGTTGCTTGGCAAGCTGCCTTGTGTTCGTTCTGATATGATCTTGGCAAGTTACCCTAACTAGTTCTCGATCCCTTGAATCAATGCTTGTTGATTTTTAAGTGTTGTCTCAGTGTTTTGGAAACAAGTTTCTGAAACCGCGATCAATTTTGTCAGCATTTCCTCAAGGTTCGGCTTCTTTTCTTGTGGGTAGGGTTGCTGTTGGAAGCCTGGAGGGGGTTGTTGTCTTTGGTTTCCTTAACCACCCCATGAGAAATTGGGGTGTTTCCTCCAACCTGGATTGTAAGTATTACTATAAGGGTTATTTTGAGGTCTACAATTATTACCCATATAGTGAACTTGCTCGTTTTCAGCGCTCAGGTTGTAAGGTGGATACTTTGTATTGCTCATCCCTCCTCCATTCGTATCACACTGCATAGCTGGATGTACCTGCAAAGAACTACATAAACCATCAATATTTTTATTTAACAGTTCTACCTGGTTTGATAGCATGGTAACTGCGTCGATGTTAAAAACACTAGCGGCTTTTGTTGGCCTTGTCCTCGTGACTTGCCACTGATAGTTATTCAGTGACATCTCTTCAATGAATTCATAGGTAGCCTCAGGTGTTTTGTTATTCAGGGTTCCGCCGGTGGCTAAATCCATCAACTGCCTGGTTGAGGAGTTCACACCGTTATAAAAGGTCTGGACCTGTAGCGACAAAGGTAACCCATGGTGTGGGCACCTTCTCAATAGATCCTTGTATCTCTCCCATGCATCGTAAAGTGTCTCTAAATCCATCTGGACAAAAGAAGAGCTATTATTCCTTAACTTGGCCGTTTTAGCCGGCAAAAAATATTTTAACAAAAAATTTTCGGTCACCTGTTCCCATGTAGTGATTGATCCTCGTGGTAACGAATTCAACCACTATTTGGCTTTGTTCCTCAACAAAAAGGGAAACAGCCGAAGATGAATGTCATCATCAAAAATGCCATTTATTTTGAAAGTATCGCAAAATTCTAGGAAATTCGCCAAGTGATTATTTGGATCTTCATCCTGCAAACCATCAAACTGAACAAATTGTTGTATCATCTGAATTGTGTTTAGGTTTCAGTTCCAAATTATTTGCAGCAATAGTAGGTCTAACAATACTTGACTCAGTTCCTGTTAAATTAGGTTTAGCATAATCATACATAGTACGAGGAGCAGGATTTTGATTCACCGAGTTTACGACAACCACAGGAGGTAGCAGATTGTTATCAGCCATTTCTGCGGCAATATTGGTATCGTCCTCTTACTCTTCTTCTATGTATTGTAAGCTTCACCTTATCTCTCTTCTGTTTCTACGAACGGTACCTTCTAAATCGCTATCAAAAATCAAGGGTCCTGACAGGTTCCTTCTAGTCATAAACTAGAAAAACCTATCATAAGTATAGGAAAGAAAAATTAGAACAATAAAAATAAAAATAAATTGCAAATAAATAAAAAATAAAAATAATGGCTAAAGTAATAAAAATCAACTGTTCCTAATATCTTAGTCCCCGGCAACGGCGCCAAAAACTTGATCGTGTCTGAAAGTCTTAATAATTATATATAATGAATGATCAAGCCTAGAAACTAACTATGATAATGATTTGAGGCAAGTGCACCTATCGTTTGGTAGTATAGTTATGGTAAGACCGGAAGTATCGTATCCTCAAGGACCAAGAGTACTAGTAATTACTATCTTTCTATTATTTAGCCTAAGAATTAAAGGAATTGTTGTTTAATCTAAAACTAACTAATTACTAAGCTAAAGATGCTAAGACTCAGAGAATGAAATAGGGAAAATACTTTTGGGAAAACCAATTGATTGAGACAATACCCGAGGAAGAATCCACCTAGACTTCACTTGTTATTTAACTCTAAACCAGACGATTTATTCACTTGACTTGATCCATAGGATTCTCTAATTTATATTAATACCTCTCTCGAAGCTACTAACGTCTAACCCTAGGTTGATTAATTGAAATCTCTTTCTAATTAAAACCCCTAATGTTGCATTAACTCGATCTATGGACTCCTATATTAGGTTTGACCCTAATCCAGCAGATTTTCATCATCCTATCTTTAGGGGTGCGATCAACTCCGCTTAACTATGCTAGATCTACTCTTAAATAGGGAACATTCCTCCACTGCCTAAGCACATCAATACTTGAATCAATATCATGAAATATTAAAACAAGAATTAAGAACACATAATTAAGAACAAATCAAGTATTTATCATATAGTTCAGAATACAATAACAAGATCCGTCTTAGGTTTCATCCCCCTCAGGTATCTGAGGGGTTTAGCTCATGTTTAAAAAAGAATATATCTCAGAAGAAAATATAAAACAAAACATAAGAAAAACCCTAAACCCCCTGAAGGAAATTAAAGAGAAGATCTTCCATCTTGAGTATGATTCTGACTTCTTGAGATGGATCAACTGGATGTCTTCGATTAAATCCCACAAATCGGCCTCTCTGGCTTGGCTTCTCAACCTACCTGAACGCCCCCTTTTAGGTCACACTTAGGATGTTTATATAGTCTTTCGAAATGTCTTTCTTTACCCCCAAGTATCCTAATCTGAATGGAATTAAAACAGGTCACGACAGGGACACGCCCGTGTGGCACGCCTGTGTAAATCAAGCTCAAGCCGTGTTCAGGTTTGCTAAAGAGGCACAACCGTGTGGCTTAGGCCCAGGCCGTGTGAATTTCGTACTTTGGCCTATTTTCTCTGTTTTTGGCCCGTTTCTCGTTCTTTTCATCCTCCGGTGCTCTCTTAAGTATAAAACATGAAATTAAATGATTAGAAGCATCGAATTCATCAAATCAAAGGATAAATCATCCAAAAGTATGCCAAATGTGGGATTAAAATATGTACATATTACGGTTGATCAGAGGGACTAAAATGTGAAATAAATGAAATAAGTGGACTAGTATGAGCATTGGTAAAATTCAGCTTAGGCATGGTATTATGAAATATTGCATATTTTGTGTTTTAGGCAATAGAGACTAAATTGCAAAAAGTGTAAAATGTCAAGGGCAAAATTATAATTTTCCCATTTATGTGTTTTTAGATTAAATTGAATAAATTATGTTTAAATAAGTTTAATTTGAATATGTTTAGATCAAGAACCACAGAAAACAGATTTGGATCGGGGGAAATAAAAAATAATCGAATAGTCGTTTATTTCCATCCGTCGATATCCGAGATAAGTTTAAAAGCAAATAGATGTTGTTAATTTTGAATAAATGTGAACTTTATATGCTTAATTGAATTTTATGAATGTATATAAGCATTGGTCAAATGTCTATGTGTTTGGGTGCAATGTTTACGAGATCGATTTGATCGAGTTACGATGTCCGGAAGTCTCGTACGAACCTTAAGAATAGATAGGATGCATATGCCATGACTGCTGGAATGTCGGTACCTCTATGGCGCAGGAAAAAAAAGAATTTCGGCGATCCAAACCATGGATCCATGTGCGAGGAACAAATCGGGGTGAAATAATGGTTTTGAAATTACTAAAACTTCAATCTGAGTAGACAGCGACGCCTCGGCAATGAGAATTCTAATCTACTATCAAATCAAGCCGCAACCTTTTATGATTTTGACCTCTACGTAATCCACACAGTTTGACGATAAACGAAAGAAATCTCCAAAATTGTTTTGGAGGTTTCTTTGCTTGATGGCTGCTAGACCTCACAAGCAAAGTTTCAGTTTTTTTTAGGGTTTTTTCGAAAAAAAAAAACTCTCTCTCACCTTTTATAATTGGTATATATATAATGAATCATAATTCATAAAATTTTTTGTAACACCCCATACCCGGCCTACGAGCCTTGATCGGATCTGGTATGTCACTAAGGAAAACGTTTAAAAAGATAATTTACTTAAGGGTGAAAACGTAAAAAGTTGTTGTTGTTTCTAAAACATTATACATTTAAAATTCTATGTAAATTCAGGTGGTTATAAAACATCCGAATTCAAAACGTAAAATACCGGTTTTTAAGATGTAGGTTGTCGAAAATAAAACATTTCCAAATAATAATTAAATTATCAATCCAGCTTAAACATAATAAAAATATTCAAACCCTTTAAGCGGCCCTTATTACAATAAATAAATATTTGAAAGTACTGAAAATATAAAATGCGTACAACAAATAAGACATCTTCTGCATGGCCACCTTTATTTCCGCTCCAGCCCGGTCCAAGTTTCACGTATCACCTGTGATGTTGGTAAAAATTTGGGTGAGTCATACAGACTCAGTGTGTAATTAGTCCACAGATTTCCACCCACGTGGGCTTAGCTCACAGCCACATCAAACCACATATCAGATAATAAGGCAATTTATCCACATAATTCCACATATTGGGCTTGGCCCATAACCACAACAATCCACACATCACACATGTTTATGCAAAGTGCACCCAACCCAGCCTAGGGTCCATCCTCTACACACCCCCGTATCCAGCCACCACACCCCAGGGGATTACTAAATCAACCCTCTAGCCTCTACACACCAATTTGGCAATTAGTTCCGTCCACGCGAACCAAATCGCAAATAATCCACAACGCGACCTCAGTCAGCGCCAATCCACGATGAGGCACATAGCCACTCATCAAACCACGATATGGCACAAAGCCTATACCAACCACGATGAGGCACATAGCCACTCATCAAACCACGTGAAATAAATCACAGTTAATCCACAACGCGACCTCAGTCAGTGCCAATCCACAATGTAGCTCGTAGCTAACATCAACCACGTACATGCAACATATAATAATGTCATGATAAATAATGCATGTACATGTTATTCAGGCATACAATCATATTCTCATTGGCATATTCACACATATACACATTAATAACCATATTTCCATCAGATTTGATACTGACCTGATTATCGACATACCCCTTAAGGATATCCATTTCGTAATTGCCACTGCACTTATTAGTGTACACATAACACATGCAAATATAATCATATACCCGAAAAACGGTGGGTTAATCACACACCTGATAACTTGAAGCACGACGCTCTCGAAACTGATGCTATCACTAAGCGGAACTACAGCTATCTGCCTATAGTCCTGCCCTGCTGCTGGCCCACACCCCGGTGGCTAATCTCGCACTGCAGAGACGGATCTCTTCTAAAACTTAGGGATAGGACCTACCCCTTTTCCTTCTTGACTGGTTCCCACGTCCATCGAAAGTCACTTAATCAGAACATTCGGTTAATCGATAACGTCATAATCTAAATATATCGAATCTAAACTATACATACTAAATACCCTTACCGAAAATGGACTTGAATCCCGAAGGCTTCTCTTATTTCTGTCGAACTACTCCTAAAAGACAAAGTCAGAATCGGTCAGCACTTAAACTCATAGTATGGCCTATGGCCGAATACTACAAACCACCTACCTTGCTTATTTAAATCCCGAAATACTTGCTTGCTCCTGAAGTTGTCGAGATCCCTATATGCCACATGTTAGATTCGATTTTAAGCAACAATCCATAAGAATGGCCCTTGGCCGAATACCACATATCACTTACCTTGATCGCTTCAAATCCCGAAAGACTCTTTAATGCTCCTTAACGCTATCTTCCCTTGACTACACAAGAGAAAAACATGAAATCAAGGCCCTATTAAGGTTCGGCCAACCTTAGACCAAGGCCTAATCACTTGATTTCGGCACCCTAAAAGAAAGAGAATCCAAACCGATAGTTAAAGCAGAACACACTTACCACTAACGTTTGCTTGAAGAGACTAAAGGAGAGTAATCGACAGCCCCTCCTTTAGAGAAACGGCTTCTAAATCCCAAAGAGAAAGATTTCGACACTTTAATGGTGAAGAGAAAAAGGTTAGAGAATGAGGCTATATGGTTCGGCTATAGTTCCCAAAAGAAGATGGAACATTCGGCTAGTGGTCAAAAAGGAAATATGTTAAACACCTAATGGTTTTCGGCACAATGAGAGAGTGAGATGAGAGGAACAATTTTCGACAAAAAGAAAATAAATGAAGAAAAGAATTGCCAAAAGGTGATCACCCCTATTTATACTACACAATTTCGGCACACACATACCCCACTTCAACCAAAACCGAAAATAGTCACCAAGAGAGTCCTTGGTAGCCACCACATCTTCTCTTATCAAATCCCAAATTTCTCTCCTATTTTCTCTCCATGCTACTCATTCAAAATAAATTGAATAAGTCAACATTTATCCTTCCCTTTTGGCCGAATTTTAAAAGAAAAACCAAAGCTTATCCTCATCTATTTGAAAGTCCACATGCCGTCCAACACTCCTCCCTCTTGACGCAAAAAGAAACTCCATTTGCCTCCTCTGCAACTCGAACCTCCTACCTCCTGAAGCCTCATTTGATGCAAACCTCACAGCACCCTAGGTGGCGTCCCTTGCCACTTTACTACTAGGTTGCTTGTGTCATAAACTCCACCACTTATTCCTTTAAGACCTCACTCCCTTAGCTCCCCCTTCCTAAGCTTGAAATTCAATATTTTTCTAAGGCACTCTCCTACATCCTAGGGTTCTCAAAACCCCTAAAACACTTCCAACCATACACTAAGCCTACTAGCTCATGAATCATGCATTACGCGCATAACCCCTAAATCTCGGATGTTACAGTTCTACCCTCCTTAAAAATAATTTCGTCCTCGAAATTACTTGGCTACACTAAGCTAGGGTACTACTATCCCTTGAATTTCTAAAGGCACTTACTTAAAAGTTTGCCTACTACCACTGATCGCCCTAAAGAACTAAATACGATCATCATCCTAGCTACAGACTCAAGGTTCACCTTCAAGGTTCCAACCACCTCACTACCTTATAAGAATGAGCTACCTCTATAACAAACAAGACAATAAAGGGCATTCCAAAAGTAAGGAACGTACCCGCTATCACATCTGGCGCATCTTCCTCCTCGCGACGGCTGACTGCCTAAACCAACCTTGGTTGTCTCGTATCTGAGCCCTCAGCACCTCTACTTCGTGTTCCACGACCTCGGTTGGAACCATTTCCTCCATGGTTCAGACTACGACCCCTCGTCACTTGCCGACCACCTCTGCCTGGCTGCATATAACCTTGACCTACCGTCCGAGCCCTATCCAACACTTGAGGACAATTCCTAACCAAATGAGCCTTAGACCCATACCAAAAAAATTCCTTACTATTTACCCAACACTCTCCTGCATGAGCTCTCCCACACCGAGCACATGAACGACTTCGATTCTCAACAACTGGTACAGGTGCATGCACAGAATTCTCGGTCCTTGGTCTTTTCTGAAAATCTCCCGATGATACTGACGGTCCAAAACTCCCCTTACTCCAGTTCCTATCCTTTTCTCGATTCTGTCTCTCAGTCCTCTTAACTTCTTCAGATATCCGAGCTTTCTCCACTAGAATAGCAAAGTCCCTCTCTCTCTGCGGAGCAACCAACACCCGCAGCTCATCCCGCAATCCGTCTTCGAATCAGGCACACCTTTCATAATTAGTAGCCACGATCCCCTTGGCGTACTGACTTAACCGCACAAATTCCGCTTCATACTCTACTACCGACTTACTTCCTTGTACCAAGTTTAGAAACGCCTTTCTTTGCGAGTCTAGGTAACTAGCTCCAACGTATTTCTCTTCAAACTTAATCTTAAAATACTCCCAATCCACTCGATCTGCAAGGGTACCTTGTCTGATAGTGAGCCACCACCAATAGGCCTCGTCTCGAAGGAGCGAAATAGCACCTTTCGCTTTTCCTCCGCCGTGCAGTCCAAATCATCCATGATCCTTTCGACTGCCTCTAACCAATACTCTACTACATTCGGAGCCACCCCCGATACTCCTCTAAAAACCTCGACTCTGTTTGACCTAAGTCTCTCCGACACTGACTTCCGAGGTCCATTTCCCATACTAGCTCCTGCCACTCGCTCTAGCACTCGGAGCATAGCCTGCGATACTACGTCATCTCCTCCTAACTGATCTTGATCCTCCGTGCCCACTGCTGGCGGCGGCACCTCATTTTCTGACCCATGGCCAGACCCTACTAGTTCCAACACAGTCATTCTGCCTCTACCACGTCCACGACGACCACGTCCCCTAGAACTCATATCTAACATCGCGATTTAATCTGATTAAAAAGTTTTATGTGTTAGCATTTTGTTCCACTGTTTATCCGCGAACAAATTTTATGAAGAGAAGTGTTTAAAAGTAGTTCTTTCGATCAACCAAAGTTTCAGCTCAAGCTTACTATTCTAATTCAAAGAGTCACATTCACTTTCATCAACAACATTCACACACTACTATGGGCACTTTTGTCCATTCCCAACCCAGGGGTAATTTCGTAAATTCATCCTATAGGGTTATTTTAGTAATTTTGTAAATCAAGGGTAATTTAGTAAAAAATATTTTCAAATCAGGGTATCTTAATATTTTGCAAAATAGGGGTTTCTGGTATTTTGAAAAATATCTTAGTAAAAGTCGAGGGTAGTATGGTAATTTAATAAACCAAGGGTATTTTAGTAATTTACAACCCAGGGGTATTTGGGTAATTTTGTAAATCAGGAATATTTCGAAAATGTTTTTTTTTTTCAAAATCTAGTTTAGTGTTTACAAGTCAAAAGGGGTGATTTGGTGATTTTAAAAACTAAGGTTTTTATAAAACAGTATGGCTAGTCCCTTTCAGGTTTTAGTCATCGAGTTTAGCCGGTGAATAAGTCCTCTTGGTTAGGGTGAACGGTCACTACGCACCAGGTAGGATTCGAGTAAAGAGGAGGTGAGTCGCTAGGAATGCTTAAGTACCAAGCTCTTACCGAATCCACTCCTAGACATGCGCACAACTGTTGCCACCCCCTGACTCAGCTACTTACTCACAGGTTTGTTTGGTTGTAATTAAGTCTTATGCATTTTGTGTTGGAGTAGACTAGCCCTAGGGTTTAACAGCCCTAATTTACTAATCTACGATCCCATAATGCCCATAAAGTTTATATGTACAATTCACCTCAGTAGTTAGGGGTACTTACCTGGTGAACTTCGGGCCGGAGATACAGGTGCCATGCCAGAATAAACCTGAAAAAGTCTCTATATTTTTGAAAAGCCCATCTTTGAAAAATGCTTTTGGGCCCAAAACCCTCAAAGCCGAGTTTTGAATCGGGCTATGATACCAAACTGTAACAGCCCATACCCGGCCTATGAGCCTTGACCGGATCTGGTATGTCACTAAGGAAAACGTTTAAAAAGATAATTTACTTAAGGGTGAAAACGTAAAAAGTTGTTGTCGTTTGTAAAACATTATACATTTAAAATTCTATGTAAATTCAGGTGGTTATAAAACATCCAAATTCAAAACGTAAAATACCAGTTTTTAAGATGTAGGTTGTCGAAAATAAAACATTTCCAAATAATAATTAAATTATCAATCCAGCTTAAACATAATAAAAATACTCAAACCCTTTAGGCGGCCCTTATTACAATAAATAAATATTTGAAAGTACTGAAAATATAAAATGCGTATAACAAATAAGACATCTTCTGCATGGCCACCTTTATTTCCACTCCAGCCCGGTCCAAGATTCACGTATCACCTGCGATGTTGGTAAAAATTTGGGTGAGTCATACAGACTTAGTGTGTAATTAGTCCACAGATTTCCACCCACGTGGGCTTAGCCCACAGCCACATCAAACCACATATCAGATAATAAGGCAATTTATCCACATAATTCCACATATTGGGCTTGGCCCATAACCACACCAATCCACACATCACACATGTTTATGCAAAGTGCACCCAACCCAGCCTAGGGTCCATCCTCTACACACCCCCGTATCCAGCCACCACACCCCAGGGGATTACTAAATCAACCCTCCAGCCTCTACACACCAATTTGCCAATTAGTGCCGTCCACGCGAACCAAATCGTAAATAATCCACAACGCAACCTCAGTCAGCGCCAATCCACGATGTAGCTCGTAGCTAACATCAAAACCACGATGAGGCACATAGCCACTCATCAAACCATGATATGGCACAAAGCCTATACCAACCACGATGAGGCACATAGCCACTCATCAAACCACGATATGGCACAAAGCCTATACCAACCACACTGAGGCACATAGCCACTCATCAAACCACGTGAAATAAATCACAGTTAATCCACAACGTGACCTCAGTCGGTGCCAATCCACGATGTAGCCCGTAGCTAACATCAACCACGTACATAAATGTACACCCTGTCCTTCTTTCACATTCATATCCCATCCCATGCACATGCAACATATAATAATGTCATGATAAATAATGCATGTACATGTTATTCAGGCATACAATCATATTCTCATTGGCATATTCACACATATACACATTAATAACCATATTTCCATCAGATTTGATACTGACCTGATTATCGACATACCCCTTAAGGATATCCATTTCGTAATTGCCACTGCACTTATTAGTGTACACATAACACATGCAAATATAATCATATACCCGAAAACGGTGGGTTAATCACACACCTGATAACTTGAAGCACGACGCCTCGACATCGATGCTATCACTAAGCGGAACTACACTATTCGCCTATAGTCCCGCCTCTCTTCTGCGCCCACCCGGTGGCTAATCTCGCACTGCAGAGACGGATCTCTTCTAAAACTTAGGGATAGGACCTACCCCTTTTCCTTCTTGACTGGTTCCCACGTCCATCGAAAGTCACTTAATCAGAACATTCGGTTAATCGATAACGTTATAATCTAAATATATCGAATCTAAACTATACTTACTAAATACCCTTACCGAAAATGGACTTGAATCCCGAAGGCTTCTCTTATTTCTATCAAACTGCTCCTAAAAGACAAAGTCAGAATCGGTCAGCACTTAAACTCATAGTATGGCCTATGGCCGAATACTACAAACCACCTACCTTGCTTATTTAAATCCCAAAATACTTGCTTGCTCCTGAAGTTGTCGAGATCCCTATACGCCACATGTTAGATTTAGTTTTAAGCAACAATCCATAAGAATGGCCCTTGGCCGAATACCACATATCACTTACCTTGATCGCTTCAAATCCTGAAAGACTCCTTAATGCTCCTTAACGCTATCTTCCCTTGACTACACAAGAGAAAAACATGAAATCAAGGCCCTATTAAGGTTCGGCCAACCTTAGACCAAGGCCTAATCACTTGATTTCGGCACCCTAAAAGAAAGAGAACCCAAACCAATTGTTAAAGGAGAACACACTTACCACTAACGTTTGCTTGAAGAGACTAAAGGAGAGTAATCGACAGCCCCTCCTTTAGAGAATCAGCTTCTAAATCCCAAAGAGAAAGATTTCGGCACTTTAATGGTGAAGAGAAAAAGGGTAGAGAATAAGGCTATATGGTTCGGCTCTAGTTCCCAAAAGAAGATGGAACATTCGGCTAGTGGTCAAAAAGGAAATATGTTAGACACCTAATGGTTTTCGGCACAATGAGAGAGTGAGATGAGAGGAACAATTTTCAGCAAAAAGAAAATAAATGAAGAAAAGAATTGCCAAAAGGTGATCACCCCTATTTATACTACACAATTTCGGCACACACATACCCCACTTCAACCAAAATCGAAAATAGTCACCAAGAGAGTCCCTTGGCCGGCCACCACATCTTCTCTTATCAAATCCCAAATTTCTCTCCTATTTTCTCTCCATGCTACTCATTCAAAATAAATTGAATAAGTCAACATTTATCCTTCCCTTTTAGTCGAATTTTAAAAGAAAAACCAAAGCTTATCCTCATTTATTTGAAAGTCCACATGCCGTCCAACACTCCTCCCTCTTGACGCAAAAAGAAACTCCATTTGCCTCCTCTGCAACTCGAACCTCCTACCTCCTGAAGCCTCATTTGATGCAAACCTCACAGCACCCTAGGTGGCGTCCCTTGCCACTTTACTACTAGGTTGCTTGTGTCATAAACTCCACCACTTATTCTTTTAAGACCTCACTCCCTTAGCTCCCCCTTCCTAAGCTTGAAATTCAATATTTTTCTAAGGCACTCTTCTACATCCTAGTGTTCTCAAAACCCCTAAAACACTTCCAACCATACACTAAGCCTACTAGCTCATGAATCATGCATTACGCGCATAACCCCTAAATCCCAGATGTTACATTTTTATCCGAACATATAAATCATAATTAAAAAATAAATAAATATAATAATGTTTGAACCGAAAATTATAATTACATTAATTATAACAAGGATTTCGGTAAACTATATTTACTTAAATTTATATACGAACCAAATTCATATATTAGTAGAACTATGTTCTCATTATGTGTACAACATCGTTGTACATATAATATGTGCAATATTTGATTGCCCAATTAAATTAATTCTATAATTAATTTAATTCATGTGACAACTAAACACAATACCAACTATGTTTTATTCCGTTCATTTCAACCATAGGGTGTGACCCTATCGGTTCTTATAACGTTAGTAGTAATACGAGAACGATTCTAATGTTACAAACAATAAGTGGCATCTATGTAACACCTGAATTTAGGGGCTATGCATGTTGGGTATAATTCAAGTTCTTGTAGGTTTTGGGTATGCTTGGATGTGTTTTAGGGGTCTTGAGAACTTTTAAGGGTAGTGGAATGTCTTAGAAAAATTTTAGTTTTAGGGGTTAAAAGGGGAGCTTGGATGAAGGGGACTTTAAGAGTTTTATTTGGGAAAATAAAACACAAGGAATGGCTTGGCAAAGTGGCAAGGGAAGCGCCACTTAGAGCTTGGAGAGATGACGCCGCCAAGCGGGAAGGGCCTCTGGGTTCGACTGCAAGAAGCAGCAGATGGGGCTTTATTTTTGCGTCAACTTGGTAAGGTGTTGGATTCAGTTTGGGCACTTAAAAGATGGAGAAAGACTTGGTCTTTCCTTTTAAATTCGGCTAGGAGTGAGGTTTGACTCATTCAAACCTTTTTGAATGAGTGGCTAGGAGAAGAGTGGGTGGTTTTTTTTTGAATTTATTTGAAGGGTTGGTGTAGAGTATTTTTAGGAGAGAATCAAGGGTTTGAGTGGAGGAAGAGGAGTGGGACGGCTAGGGGGTTTGGAGGGGTAACCAACTTCTATTTAAAGGGTGTGAGCTTCCTTCTTGCCAAAACTTTAGCTCTCTTTTCTTGTAAGCCTTCACTTTTCCTTCCCATATGCTAAAACACCTCTTTTCCCTCACCAAAACTCCCCTTGGCCGAAACTTCAAGCCACCTTTCCTCCCATTCTCTTTTTATCTTCTTTGTTCCTAAACCGAAATCCCTCTCCTTTTTGGCGACCGTTTGAAACCCAAATGACCTCTCATTTGTTCTTCAAAGCCGAATAGCCTCTCGCCGAATCTCCTTGTGCCGATTTCAGAGTGTGGTAAGGTCTCCTCTTTGATTTAAATCTTTTATTCTTGTTTTGGCTAGTCAAACCCTGAAGTTAACCTTGTATTTTTGTATGACCAAACCCATTCAAGGCCTTGGATCCGTGACTCTTCTTGGAAGCCAGCGGTAGGGAGGTAAATGGGGTCTTTGTGTTTTAAGGGTGTGTCGGAAGAGTTTTGGTCAAATAGTATTTCGGGTTTTGATCGGTTGTGCTATTAAGGTGCGTAATCATCGCACTATTTCTCGGTTGATTGTTAACGTTTAAACCTGTGTATAATGTGTGGTAGCCGGTTATAATGGCTTAAGTGATGTGAACCGATGATGGTAAGATTGACTGTTATATATATTCTATATATGATTGATGTGGTATTGATTAATAATAAATACTCATTTTACATGATACTCTTGCATGATTTATTGACACATGGGCATGGGATTGGATTGAAGAAGGAGGAAATGTACACTAGTTGTACGTGGTCTAATGATAGCTCCGGCTACATTAGCGCTTGATGGCTAACCGTGCTACCTCAAGGGAGATGATGGCTAGGTGCCCATCTCGGCGGTTGATGGCTATGTGCATCACCGTAGACGGTTTACGATATTGGATCACTTGGGTTGATCGGTGGCTCAGCCACGGCCTTGTGCAATGAGTAGCCAAGGTAAGGTTTTGGATCACGATGTGATCAGTGGTGGTTTATCCACGGCCTTGGGCAGGGAGTCTGCTAAGGTTGGTGTTACGGTTGGAGTGGGTTGGGCTAAGATGCATATGTGCATGACTTGCTATGTGAATGGTTTGGTATGGGGCCAAGCCCATACGCGGGAAATTTGTGTTTTGATTATGCACTGAGTCAGTGGACTCACCCAATTATTTTCCTAACATTTCAGGTGATTCATGAGTTGGACCGGGATCGGAGAGGACACAAGGTGGCCCATGCAGAAGGAAGAGTTTAAATAATTTAAGCTTACTTATATTAATTATTTGGGTTTAAATAATGGTTGTAATAAAGGTTTTTTTTTTTGTTTTATTTATTCTGGGTATTATTTTATTTTTATCTTTATTATGGTTTGTTTAAAGTGAAAACTATGTGAAGTGATTTATTTTAAATCAGCTTGTTTATATGCTAAAGATTCATTTTTGGCACTTTAGAATTTTTTTTAATATTAAAGATTTACTTATTTTTTTTTTCTTTTTCTTCTCAATAAACACTACACTCAAAAGTTAGTATATTTTCGTGTTTTAAATTTTAAGTAAAGAAAAAAAAATATATTTTCACTAACATAACCAGATTCGGTCGTAGTGAATGGGCCGGGTTTGGGGATGTTACAGATTGGTATCAGAGCCCGGTTCAAAACTCGGCTTTGAGGGTTTTGGGCAAAGCAGATTTTCAAAATGGGTTTTTGGAAGGTGGGCTTTTATAAAAGTATTTCAGGTTTATTCTGGCATGGCACCTGTGTCTCCGGCCCGAAGTCCACCAGGTAAGTGCTTCGGACTTTTAAATTGTTTTGTTTTGTTTGTATGAATTGATTTGGGCTTAGTTTGGGCTCGTAGAATGGAATAATAGGATCTGTTGGACTCTAGGATTAGTTTACTCAAACATTTGCATAAAACTTAAAGCTCTTAAACAAACTTGTGAAGTAAGTCGCCGAGTTAAGGTGTGGTAACCCCTGTACGCATGTCTAGGAGTGGAACCGGAAGAGCCTGGTATTTAAGCAGTCCGTGTGACTCACCTCCTCTTCGCAGGTATCCTACCTGGTGCGTAGCTTTGGTTCACCTTAACCAGGAGGACTTGTTCATAGGCTAAACCGATTAATAAAACCCGAAAGGGATGTGGCCTGGTTGTATTAAAAACCCCTAGTTTTAAAATTTTCAAACTTACCCCTTTGACTTGTAAACCCTAAATCTGATTTTGAAAAACATTTTTTTTCAATTTACAAAATTACCAAAATGCCCCTGGTTGATAAAATTACCAAAACGCCCCTGTATTGCAAAATTACTGTACTACCCTCAAATTTTGATAAAATGCTCTTTACTTTGCAAAATACTAAAATCCGAGTTTTCAAAATATTAGGATACTCGATTTGTGGAAATTTACTTAAAATACCCCGGTTGACAAAATTAGAAATGCCCTTGGTTTGAAATTTTCAAATTTCTCTCAACTTCTACTGAAATATTCCTACTTTACTAAATATCAAAAAATTCTATTTTGTAAAATGTTGTGATATCTCAATTCTGAGAATTTACGAAAATGCCCCTGATTTTCAAAATTACAAAAATAACTCTATTTTCTGAAATTTGGCAACACACTTTGTTTGAAAAACAAAATTTCCAAGACGACTTCGAGATTTTGTAAATTTTGAAGTTGGAAAAACTATTTTTTCAAAAAAAATTGACCCTGAAAGTTAGTTACCAAATACCCTCTTTAGGAAAAATGACGGAATTACCCCGGGTAGGAAGGAAACTTGATTGCTCGAAAGAACTACTCTCGAAAACTTCATTGCATAAAATTGCTCGTGGATAAAACAGTGAAACAAGAATTTCTAACGCATAAAACTTTCTAAACAGACTAAATCGAAGCGCTAGATATGAGTTCTAGGGCGCGGTCGCGCAATACTCGTGGACGTGGTAGAGGCGGGATGTCGATGATCGGAACCGGTTGGGGTCACGCCATGGGTCGAAGCGATGCACCACCACCGGTGTTGAGGTTGAACAACAGGATCGGTGGAGGAGACGACGAGTGTCACAAGCGTCTTCGCGCGGTACTCGAACGCAGTGGCAGGAGCCAATGTGGGCAATAGGAATCGGAAGTCGGTACCCGAGAGACTTAGGGCGAATGGAGCCGAGGTTTTCAGAGGAGTGTCTGGGGTAGCTCCGAATGTGGCAGAGTACTGGCTGGAGGCAGTGGAAAGGATTATGGATGATCTCGACTTAACTGCGGAGGAGAAGCTTAAGGGTGTTGTTTCGTTGCTGCGGGATGAGGCCTACCAGTGGTGGCTCACCGTTAAGGAAAGTACCCCTGCGGATCGAGTGGATTGGGGTTACTTTAAGATCAAGTTTGAAGGGAAGTATGTTGGAGCGAGCTATGTGGACGCGCAGAGGAAGGCGTTCCTTAATCTGGTGCAAGGTAGCAAGTCAATAGCAGAGTACGAAGCTGAGTTTCTGCGTTTGAGCCGGTATGCTCGGGGCATCGTGGCAACGGATTATGAGAGATGCGTCAGATTTGAAGATGGTCTGCGGGATGAGTTGCGAGTTTTGATTGCTCCGCATCAGGAAAGAGACTTCGCCGTTTTAGTGGAGAAAGCTCGAATAGCTGAGGAGGTCAAGAAGGCTGAGAGGCACAATAGAGAAAGGAACCATGATAAGAGAAGTGTTGGATCGCCAGAAATGTTTGAGAGGGTTCAGAAAAGACCGAGGGTTGAGACTCCAGTTCATATTGCTAAGCCAGCCGCCGGAAATCCAGATCGTCCGTGTGCTCAATGTGGAAGGTACCATGTTGGCGAGTGCTGGAATCGTGTTCGGGAATGTTTTAGATGCAAGTCTAAGACTCATCTGGTTAAGGATTGTCCCCAAGATCCAAATAGGACTCGGATAGTGGGTCAAGGTTATGTGCAACCAGTGCAGAGGTGGTCGCGCGAGCGAGAGGTCGTCGGGTCCGAACCATGGAGGAAATGGTTCCGGACGAGGTCGTGGAGCAGTAGACCGCGGTAATGGTGGCACTGAGGCAAGACAGCCAGGTCTGGTTTATGCGGTCCGTCGGAGAGAGGATAATGATGTGCCTGATGTGTCGGCTGGTAAGTTTCTTAAGCCTGGAATATTCTGTATGGTTTTGTTCGCTATAGTGGCAGTTTGTTATGTTGCTTATAAAAGTACCTAGAACCTTGAGTATGATTGATGTTGTGCGGAAATATGTTAGCTCTTTAAGATCAGTCTTGTGACTATAGCATAGTGAGGTGAATTAAGGTGTACGACCGTTAGTCTAACCAAGTAATTTCGAGGACGAAATTATTCTTAAGGGGGGTAGAATTGTAACACCCGAATTTAGGGGCTATGCATGTTGGGTATAATTCAAGTTCTTGTAGGTTTTGGGTATGCTTGGATGTGTTTTAGAGGGTCTTGAGAACTTTTAAGGGTAGTGGAATGCCTTAGAAAAATTTTAGTTTTAGGGGTTAAAAGGGGAGCTTGGATGAAGGGGCTTTAAGAGTTTTATTTGGGAAAATAAAACACAAGGAATGGCTTGGCAAAGTGGCAAGGAAGGGCCACTTAGAGCTTGGAGAGATGACGCCATTGGCGGGGAAGGGGTCTCGAGGTTCACTGCAAGAGCAGTGAGATGGGGCTTTATTTTTACGTCAACTTGGTAAGGTGTTGGATTCGGTTTGGGCACTTAAAAGATGGAGAAAGACTTGGTCTTTCCTTTTAAATTCGGCTAGGAGTGAGGTTTGACTCATTCAAACCTTTTTGAATGAGTGGCTAGGAGAAGAGTGGGTGGTTTTTTTGAATTTATTTGAAGGGTTGGTGTAGAGTATTTTTAGGAGAGAATCAAGGGTTTGAGTGGAGGAAGAGGAGTGGGACGGCTAGGGGTTTGGAGGGTAACCAACTTCTATTTAAAGGGTGTGAGCTTCCTTCTTGCCAAAACTTTAGCTCTCTTTTCTTGTAAGCCTTCACTTTTCCTTCCCATATGCTAAAACACCTCTTTTCCCTCACCAAAACTCCCTTAGCCTTGAAACTTCAAGCCACCTTTCCTCCCATTCTCTTTTTATCTTCTTTGTTCCTAAACCGAAATCCTCTCCTTTCTTGGCGACCGTTTGAAACCCAATGACCTCCCATTTGTTCTTCAAAGCCGAATAGCTCTGGCCGAATCTCCTTGTGCCGATTTCAGTAGTGTGGTAAGGTCTCCCTCTTTGACTTAAATCTTTTATTCTTGTTTTGGCTAGCCGAAACCTTGAAGTTAACCTTGTATTTTTGTATGACCAAACCCATTCAAGGCCTTGGATCCGTGACTCTTCTTGGAAGCCAGCGGTAGGGAGGTAGCTGTGGGGTCTTCAGGTTTTAAGGGTGTGTCGAAAGAGTTTTGGTCAAATAGTATTTCGGGTTTTGATCGGTTGTGCTATTAAGGTGCGTAATCATCGCACTATTTCTCGGTTGATTGTTAACGTTTAAACCTGTGTATAATGTGTGGTAGCCGGTTATAATGGCTTAAGTGATGTGAACCGATGATGGTAAGATTGACTGTTATATATATTCTATATATGATTGATGTGGTATTGATTAATAATAAATACTCATTTTACATGATACTCTTGCATGATTTATTGACACATGGGCATGGGATTGGATTGAAGAAGGAGGAAATGTACACTAGTTTATGCGTGGTCTAATGATAGCTCCGGCTACATTAGCGCTTGATGGCTAGCTTCGTGCTACCTCAAGGGAGATGATGGCTAGGTGCCCATCTCGGCGGTTGATGGCTATGTGCATCACCGTAGACGGTTTACGATATTGGATCACTTGGGTTGATCGGTGGCTCAGCCACGGCCTTGTGCAGTGAGTAGCCAAGGTAAGGTTTTGGATCACGATGTGATCAGTGGTGGTTTATCCACGGCCTTGGGCAGGGAGTCTGCTAAGGTTGGTGTTACGGTTGGAGTGGGTTGGGCTAAGATGCATATGTGCATGACTTGCTATGTGAATGGTTTGGTATGGGGCCAAGCCCATACGCGGGAAATCTGTGTTTTGATTATGCACTGAGTCAGTGGACTCACCCAATTATTTTCCTAACATTTCAGGTGATTCATGAGTTGGACCGGGATCGGAGAGGACACAAGGTGGCCCATGCAGAAGGAAAAGTTTAAATAATTTAAGCTTACTTATATTAATTATTTGGGTTTAAATAATGGTTGTAATAAAGGTTTTTTTTTTGTTTTATTTATTCTGGGTATTATTTTATTTTTATCTTTATTATGGTTTGTTTAAAGTGAAAACTATGTGAAGTGATTTATTTTAAATCAGCTTGTTTATATGCTAAAGATTCATTTTTGGCACTTTAGAATTTTTTTTAATATTAAAGATTTACTTTTTTTTTTCTTTTTCTTCCCAATAAACACTACACTCAAAAGTTAGTATATTTTCGTGTTTTAAATTTTAAGTAAAGAAAAAAAAAATATATTTTCACTAACATAACCAGATTCGGTCGTAGTGAATGGGCCGGGTTTGGGGATGTTACAATCTAGCAATGCATCATTGCTACCTAAGCTACATGAAGTCATGATTCGACATAACCTTTTGTGATTAACCTTTCATGCATTAATCCTGAAGTCCTTTATCTCTGAAATGGACACAAGTCATGGAATAGTCACACTTGCATAGTCCATCCCATGTTTCTTGATATCTTGAGTAGACCATGATATACAAATAAGTAGGACATCTCATATCAACTTATTTGAGCATGGCCATGCATTTTTAGTCTCACTCAATCAAGTGGCCTAAGATATTACTCCCATTATGTATAAGGGACTTGAAACACCCCAAACCCGGCCCACGAGCTTTGACCAGAGTTGGTATGTAACATCCTGGATTATAGCCTATGCATTAGTATGTCTTATGTGCTATGGATGTGATGTGTGCATTTTTTAGAATCTTGGAAATGTAAGGAAATGACTTGGAAATGTAAGGAAATGTACTGGAAATGTAAGGAAATGTCCTGGAAATGTAAGGAAATGTCTTGTCTTGGAAATGTAAGGAAATGACTTGGAAATGTCTTGTCTTGGAAATGTAAGGAAATGACTTGGAAATGTAAGGAAATGTCTTGTCTTGGAAATGTAAGGAAATGTCTTGGAAATGTAAGGAAATGTCTTAGAAATGTAAGGAAATGCTTTAGAAATGTCAAGTTTAAGGTTTAAAAGAGGGACATGAAGCAAGGTGGCCTTAAGAGAAAATGTATGTGAAATATGACACACAAATGGGCATCGAAAAGTGGCTTGGAGGTGCCACTTAAGGCTTCTGTAAGTGGCACCACATGCAGGGGATATTGGGCCAAGGTTCGAGTGCGAGGAAGCAAAATAAAAAGTTTTATTTTTGCAGAGAAGCAATGACAAGGGACGGCACAAGGCTATAATTTAGGAGCCTTTATTCTTTTATTTTTAAGAGATAAATAGTGGATAAATAAGGGATAAATAATGGATTTATTTTAGATTATTTTCAAGAGATAAATGAGGAATTATTCTTTAATTAGGAAAATAAGGGAGAAGTGATGGCCAAGTAAAGGACTTTGAGTTTAATAATTTTGGCTAAGTAAGGATAGTTGCTTTGAATTATCTTTTATTTTAGGAGATAATTAAAGAGATAAAGCTATCAAAATAGAAGAGTGATGGCCAAGTAAGGGATTCTAAGTTAGTAAATTTAGGGCTATATAAGGAAAAGAGGGCCATTCATCATTCTTTCTCTCAAACCTTCTCTCTGCGAATTTCCTAGAGCATTTGTTCTTCTTCTTTTTGTTAGCCAAAGCCGAAAATTCAAGATATCACCATTAGCCAATTTCCTTTCTTTCCAATCCATCAAAAGCCGAATCTTTGAGGGGCTTCAAGCATAGATCTTTGTCGATTTCTTCAAGAAAGGGTAAGAACAAGTTTTGATTTCTATTCTTTTCTTTTAGATTTGTCGAAATCTAGGACTAATCCCATCAATATTCTTATTTGCCGAAATTTGGAAGGATTCTTTCAGGATTTTTGCCATAGTCGACTATAAAGGAAAAGATTTTCGGGATTTGACCATCAAGGTAAGTCATATCTGACATTCGGCCAAGGGTCATTGATTGTGATTAAAGGTTAGAAGTTGATCTAACATGTGGTTTTAGGGATTTCGGAAGCTATAACCAAGGGATAATTTCGGGATTTAAGATCCTTAAGGTAAGTGACTATGAATATTCGGCCAAGGCCTATTTTAGTAGTTAGATCTATTTTTATGTGTTTTAAGCCGAAAACTAACCGATTCAAGGGATCTAGTGATTAGTCGATTTCAAAGGGGAAGAATACAAGTTTTCGGGACTTGATTCTTAAGTCAATCGGCAACAAGGTAAGTTTTAGTATACTAATCCTACTAGGATTTGGATTTATGGCTGAATGGCTTTTTATTAAATTAGTAAGTGATTAATCAAATGCAGGGATTAAGGATCTAAGCGGTAGATCAGGTTACGAGATCTCAAGGAATTTGCTAAGCGAATCAAGTGTGTACCCCACACTATTTCATAATATGTTTTATGGCTATGTTTAATTAATATATGTGATATTAAGAATGTGAATATGGCTAAGGCACCATAATGTGGTACAAAGTACTCAGGTACGTTTCCTACTCCTACTAGGAATATGAAATATGTTATTTGTAACATGAGAATAAGAATGTGAACTTTGGCATATTAATGCATATTACAAAATGGGGCATATGGGTTATTGAAAGGGGAAGTGAATGTGGTGACCTAAGACCACGAACACGGTGACCTAAGACCGTGGTATCTGAATATGGTGACCTAAGACCACGAACACGGTGACCTAAGACCGTGGTATCTGAATGTGGTGACCTAAGACCACAGTAATCTGAATGCGGTGACCTAAGACCGTGATATCTGAATGTGGTGACCTAAGACCACAAATGCGGTGACCTAAGACCGCGATATAGAGTGTAGCGGAAGGAGGGTCGACTTAGTAGTCCCCACGGTGTATAGGTTGGTACGGGGGAGTGTAGCGGATGGCTTATTAGGTTTGGGTTTGGGAATGCATCATAATTTGTATGCCATGATATGAATGTGTAATATTTGTTATGCCTGATTCTATTATGATTTAGTATTGTGTACACAATGAGTCTGTTGACTCACCCCGTTGAGGGACCATGTTTCAGGTGATGAACAGTAATGGACCGGGACGGCAGAACTTGTGGTGGCCATGCTCAACATGAAGTTTTTATTTTTATGGACTATTAATTTTTAAGTACTTCGAATTATTTGGATTTACTTGATGTAATAAGGCCATAAGGCCATAGTGCACTATTTTATTTCTGTTTTTATTTATTATGTTACGAAATTTTTATTAAGTTAAAGATTAAGTAATTTACTTTAAATGTATTCTATATGTTTTATCACCTAAAATTTAAAAGGGTTTTCATTATAAAACGATTTTGTTTTCTACTCGAGCCCAACCCAAAATAATATTTCTTTCAAAACACACTATTTTCCCAAAGTAACAAAAGAACTTTGAACCGGTTTACTTAACTGAAACACCCCAAACCCGGCCCACGAGCTTTGACCAGATTTGGTATTTCCATAGGCCCTAAGTGACATCTTCAGGCCACTTTTCCAAGCCTGTTTGTGTGTCAAATTTCACCAACTTTTTCTTTTAAGGCCACCTTGCCTTAATTTCCTCTTTTAAACTTTAAAACTCGACATTTCTAAGTCATTTCTAAGTTTCCAAAAATTTTCGTTCGGCTCTGTAAACTTTGACATTTCCTTACATTTCCAAGTTTCCAGAAATGTTCACTTTCCTCTTTTGAATCATTTCTAAATCACTTCCTTACATTTTCAAGTTTCCAAAAATGTTCACTTTCCTCTTTTAAACCTAACATTTCCATATATTTTCAGTGTTTCCAAAAATGTTCACTTTCCTCTTTTAAACCTAACATTTCCATACATTTCCAGGTTTCCAAAAATGTTCATAACACATAAGACATGTCATTTCGTACAATTAAACCGAAAATGCATAGGCCCTTTCGAGGATATTTACAGCTTCTACCCTCCTTAAAAATAATTTCGTCCTCGAAATTACTTATTAACGAATAATCGTACATCTTAACTCACCGCACTATGCTTATCTTGCACTCACTCGATCTTAATAGAACCATCATACTTCCTAGGCACAATCTCTAAGTTCACGTCCCCTAGAACTCATTTCTAACGTCGCGATTTAATCTGATTAAAGAGTTTTATGCATTAGAAATTTTGTTCCACTGTTTATCCGTGAACAAATTTTATGCAATAAAGATATTTAGAAGTAGTTCTTTCGATCACACAAAGTTTCAGTTCAAGTTCACTACTCTAATTCACAGAATCACATTCACATTCATCAACAGAGACACTTTCATTCCTCAATAGAGGCACATTCATTCATCAACATAGACATGTTTATTCAGTGGTATCTACCACCCACATTCACTATTCGACCACTCTTTACCTTATTCCTATCCCAGGGGTATTTTCGTAATTTGTCCTACATGGGTATTTTCGTAATCTTTCAAAATAAGGTTCCTTGGTAATTTTGTCAATAGGGGTATTTTGGTAATTTTGCATTCCCGGGGTATTTTTGGAAATTTTGAAATCTGAGGGTATTTCGGTAATTTTGAAACTCAGGGGTATTTTGGTAATAAACCAGGGTAAATTGGTAAAGCTTAATAATTCAGGGGTATTTCAAAATTTGCAAAACTGTGAGGATTCTTTTTGAGAATTTGTTTTCCAAAACGGTGATGTTGCAAAAATTTTGGGAATTAGGGTCATTTTGGTAATTTGCAAGTTAGGGGCAATTTCATAATTTTTCCAAAATCAAGGTATTTTGATATTTTGCAACTTAGGGTTTTTGGACTTGTCATAAAGTAAGGAAAATTTTATTGAAATCGGGGTAGTACGGTAATTTTAGAAACCATGGGCATTTTTGTAATTTCGCCACTAGGGGTATTTTTGTAATTTCATAAATCAGAAAAATTTTCGGAAAATTTTGTAGAGATGGTTTTCACAAATTTAAAAGAAAATTTTTAAGAGTTTTAAAACTAGGGTTTTGTTGTTTTTATAGAAACACGGCTAGTTCCCTTTCGGGTTTTAGTCATTGTGTTTAGCCTATGACCGAGTCCTCTTGGTCGGGGTGAACCAAAGCTATGCACCAGGCAGGATTCGAGTGGTGAGGAGGTGAGTCACGCGGACTGCTTAAATACCAAGCTCCCACCGAAACCATTCCTAGACATGCGCCGCAGAGTTGCCACACCCACCAGAGCCCTGCGGGTTAGGGTGAACCAGAAGCTACGCACTGCAGTAGGATTCTGCGAAGAGGAGGTGAGTCACTAAGACTGCTTAAATACCAGGCTCTTCCGGATCCAATCCTAGACATGTGCACAAGGGTTACCACACCCTAACTCGGTTGACTTAGCCATAGGTTTGTTTAATGGAATTAAGTCTTATGTGTTTGTGTTTGAGTAGGCTAGTCCTAGGGTTCAAGTTCCTATCATGCTATTCTACGTTCCATTCCTTTTCTACCCCTCTATAATTCACATAATCACACAGATGGTTAGGGGTACTTACCTGGTGGACTGCGGGTCGGAGACTTAGGTGCCATGCCAGAAACCTGCTTATTTTCAGAAATACTTCCATAAAACTCATTTGGCTCGATTGGAAAATGTTTTGGGCCTTAGCCCACAGGCCGAGAGTTTTAAAACTGAGCTCTGATACCAAACTGAAACACCCCAAACCCAGCCCACGAGCTTAGACCAGATTTGGTATGTTCCTCAAGTAAACCGGTTCAAAGTTCTTTTGTTACTTAGAGAAAACTTGTGCGATTTTAAAAAAATATTATTTGGGTTGGGCTTTTTTTGAAAACCAATTTATCTTACATTGAAATCTATTTATTTAAGGTGATAAACATTTAGGGTTTATTTCAAAATAAATTTACTTGAATCCATAAATAATAATTTGTAAACATAATAAATAAGAGTAAAAGAATTAAAGAAAACCAACTATGGCCTTATGGCCTTATTACATCAAATAATTCCCCAAACTTTAAGTTTAAGTACTTGATAAAAATAAAAATCCACATTAATTAAATTCCCTTTGTGCATGGCCATCCCTAAACCTGCCGAGAGCCGGTCCATTACCGATCGTCACACGAAAATAGTCCCACAACGGGGTGAGTCAAAGCAGACTCAATGTGTACACGACACTAAATCATAATAGAATTAGGCATACAAGAGTTACACATTCAAAACATAGAATACAAGTTATGATGCATTCCCAAACCCAAACCTAATTGTCCATCCGATACACACCCCCCACACTGCGGTCACACCGTGGGACTACTAAGTCGACCCTTTTTCGCACACACACTAAATTGCGGTCTTAGGTCACCGTGATTCGTGGTCTTAGGTCACCACGTTCAGATTCCCGTGGTCTTAGGTCACCACTTTCAGACATCATGTGGTCTTAGGTCACCACTTTTCGAGATATCACGGTCTTAGGTCACCGTGTTCGTGGTCTTAGGTCACCACATTCACTTCCCCTTTTAAAATAAAACCCATATGCCCCATATAATAATAATATGCATAAATATGCCAGAGTTCACATTCTTATTCTTATTCTCATGTTATAACTAACATATTTCATAATCCTAGTAGGAGTAGGAAACGTACCTGAGTACTTAATACCATAACATGATACCTTAGCCACTTTCATATTCTTAATGTCACATATTTTAATTAAACATGCCATAAAATGTATTACGAAGTAGTGTGGGGTACACACCTAATTCGCTTAAAATTTCCTTGAGATCCCGAAAAGCTTGATCTAATGCTTAGATCCTTAATCCCTACATTGATTTATCACTTATTACCTTAATAAAAAGCCATTCGGCCAAAATTCCAAATCCTAGTAGGATTAGTATTCTTACCTTATTGCCGATTGGAACACCAACAAATCCCGAAACTGTTCCTTGTTTCCCTAAGAATGTCAAAATCCCTAAAACCTTACGTTAAACTTAATCTTAATCATTGAAACATAAATCAAGGCCTTTGGCCGAATATTCACATGTCTTACCTTAATCTTAGAAATCCCGAATACTCCTCCTTTTAGTCGACTACTCTGATAATCCGAAAGATCCTTCCATATTCGGCAACCATAATATGTATGGGGTTAGATTATCTCTCGGCTAATCTAAAAGAAAAGAATGGAAATCAAACTTGTTCTTACCTTTGAAGAAATCAACAGCACCTATGCTTGAAGCCCTTCCAAGATTCGGCTTTTGGAATGGATTGGTAAGAAGAAATAGGAAGAAAAGAAAACTTGAGAATTTTGACAATGGTGGACTATAGATTCGGCTTGACAAAAGAAAAAGAGAAGAGAAGAGAAGAGAGCACTCAGAAATTCGGCAGAGAGAAGAGGAGGAAGAAAAATTGATGAGTAGCCCTGTGTTCTTCCTTTTATAGCTGAAACTACTACTCAGAATCCCTTACTTGGCCACCACTCTTCTTTATTTGATAGCTTTATCTCCTTAATTTAAAATAATTAGAGAATAATCCTTTATTATCTCTTCAAAAATAATCCAAATTAAATCCCTTATTTATCACCTTATTAATCGAATATTTATGAAAATAAAACTCCTCCTTTCTAGAAGGCTTGTGCCGTCCACCTCAGGCTTCTGGAAGCAAAAATAAAACTTCCTTTATTTGCTTCCCAAGTGACTCGAACTTAGGCCCATCACCTTGCATATGGCGCCATTTCCATAGGCCCTAAGTGACATCTTCAGGCCACTTTTCCAAGCCTGTTCGTGTGTCAAATTTCACCAACTTTTTCTTTTAAGGCCACTTGCCTTAATTTCCTCTTTTAAACTTTAAAACTCGACATTTCTAAGTCATTTCTAAGTTTCCAAAAATTTTCGTTCAGCTCTGTAAACTTTGACATTTCCTTACATTTCCAAGTTTCCAGAAATGTTCACTTTCCTCTTTTGAATCATTTCTAAATCACTTCCTTACATTTTCAAGTTTCCAAAAATGTTCACTTTCCTCTTTTAAACCTAACATTTCCATACATTTCCAGTGTTTCCAAAATTGTTCACTTTCCTCTTTTAAACCTAACATTTCCATACATTTCTAGGTTTCCAAAAATGTTCATAACACATAAGACATGTCATTTCGTACAATTAAACCGAAAATGCATAGGCCCTTTTCAGGATGTTACAGACCCTGTCTAGGACAGTGGCATCGTTATGTGATTACATGTAAGACCACGTCTGGGACGTTGGCTTTGTACGTTTAGTTCGACTATCCAAGTATCCTTTTTAATTCTAAATGGTTCAACGGGCAATGATAAGTTAAGATCGAGTGTAAATCAAGTTAGAAATGCACAGGTATGTATTTATACTAAGTTACAAAATTAAGGTAAGTTGAATACTTGAATTGATGATATAAAGTTATGTGAAATATGAATTATGTGATGGCATGTTTGAACATATATGTATTCAGCCTATTGATATATATGTATTGTGGAAAGTGATGGTCAGCTATACTAATGTTTAATTGAGTATTCGGTTAAAGTAGAAGTTATACAAAACTTATACATCATGGTATATGAAATTAAATTGGAAATGTACATGATTTAATTAAATATTTATTTTCTTATGACTTACTAAGCTTTGATAGCTTATTGTGTTTATTTACTTTTCGTTTTATAGATTTTGGAAGTTGGTTACGAGATCGGGGATCGTCAGAGAAGTCTATCACACTATCGACTCTTTTAGGTATTTTGTTAAGTTTGAATTTGAACTTATAGAATGCATAGTCTAGTTGAAATGTATAATTTTGGGATATGTAATTTTATGCCATTCGAAAATGGCTTATTTCCTTTGGTTAAGTTTAGTTTCTATGCTTTTGCTATACTGGCTTGTTTATAATACTAATGGTTGAGTAAATTCGGCCATGGTTTAATCATATATGGCAAGCAATCACATGGTATATATGAGGTGGTGTTTGGTCATGTGTTTCGGCTATGAGTTAAATGATGGATGCTTGTTGAGTATAGTATGTAATATATTAGCCAAGTAATATGCATGTTATGTATGTGTGATGTGCTTGGTATAAGCTTGACATATTGGTATGTTTTGCATTTGTGGTTTGATACATTAGTTGATTAATATGCATGCTATATGTGTGTGATGTGTTTGGAAGATGCTTAAGGTTTAAGTAAGGTTAAGTAAAGTTCATAATTATTTATTTGATAAATTTGATATATGAGGTTGATGAATATTTTTAGGTTATGCATAGTTAATGATTTATTATTGAGATGCCTAATTTGTAACATGAATTGGTTTGAACATTGTTTATAAATTATTTATGTATTCTAATATGAAATGATATATATATGTGATGGTTTGAAGCTATTTATAATTCGGCTATGGTGTTTAAATCTTATCATCAAGTGTTTAGTTATATGTTAATGATGAAATTGTGGTATTGGACATATGTGAACTAAGTTAGGCTATGAAAATTGGATTAAGAAATATGGTTTTTGTATTGATTTGAAATGGCATGCTTGAATGGATAATTTGGTTTAGAAATGATAAAGTATGTGTATATGTATATGTATATATGATTAAGGCATTGTAACTATAAAGATAAGCATGAGATTTGGTTGATAGTATATTTATATAAATATAATATGGATTGAATGTTATATACAATGACCAAAAACGAAATAACTTAGCTTGGTTCTAAAAATGAAACTTGGATGTTCGGAAATGGTTTAGTTGATGAATGCATATGTGTATAAGTTTTTTATTAAGAAGATAGGTATGTTTTGGTCTTATATATTAATGCATAGTTGAATTGAAAATAAGTTTAAAATTAGTAATGATACATATGCAGATTCAGCTAATGTTAGTTAAATGAGTAGTACATGATTTGGATTTAGCTTTTATAGGTTAATTGGCTAGCCGAATTGAGGATAATATGACTGGCAATGTGTACACATGATCTATGTTTGAATGATTCAAATTAGATGTGGAGAAATTCGCATATGGATTTAATTACTCAATGAAGTATAGTAAATCAATTAGTACATTTGTTAATGCCGCATATAAGATTGGATATAAGCTTTGTGATATGATTTGTTTGGTCTAATATGTACAGGTTTATTATTAAGAAATAAAATGTTCATAAATTTCGTATGTATTTAAATTCCATATTATTGATAAGCACATGATTCATGCATTTATTTTGGAAGTATAATTTATATAACTTTGAGGTATAACTATTAAGGTGTAAATATGATTGTATGCATGACATATTATATTAGTTTTTACGATTAATAATGTATGATTAATATTTAAATAGTTATTTGTTTAATTTATTCGAATATAGCAATTGTGCATATGTAGTTGTTCGAAAGTTGTGTCTTATTCGGTAATGCCTCGTAACCTTAATTTGGTGATGGATACAGGTTAGGGGTGTTACATTTGATTGGTATCAGTGCTACGGTTTAGTCGATTCTAGGATTAAAGTAGCGCGTGTGAGTCTAGCTATACATGCCATAATATTTATACCGCGATGGTGTGATGATTCTTGACAATTGAAATGTGTTTTCTTATAGTAAATGGATCCCGATCGAGCCGTAGCTGATGATGTGGAAAGTAATGCACCCGCTCCTGTTCAGGGGGCAGTGCCGGTTGATTCTCGACCGACTTTGAGTAACCAAGAGGGAGAGGCTAAACAAGCCTTTTACCAAATGATGAACGATTGGTTTACTCAATATATCAGGATGAATCCGGCTGTTCGACAACCTCCTACCCCACCGATTCCCCCTCAAATACCTGTAATGCCGCAAGTTACTGATCCAATACGATTGAATAAGCCATCGGTTGATAAAATTCAAAAACAAGGGGCTGAAGAATTCAGAGCCACTAATGATGATGATGCTGAGCGAGCTGAATTCTGGCTCGATAATACTGTCCGTGTGTTTGATGAGCTATCTTGTACCCCTGAGGAGTGCTTAAAATGTGTTATATCTTTGTTATGGGACACTATATATCACTGGTGAAATATGTTAGTATCAGTAGCTCCGAAAGAACGGGTCACCTGGGATTTCTTTCAGACTGAATTCTAGAATAAACATATCAATCAAGGATTCATAGATCAAAAACGCAAAGAATTTCTCGAGTTAAAACAAGGTCGCATGACTGTGACAGAATATGAATGGAAATTTGTGAGACTCAGTAGATATGCCCGAGAATATATGTCGATAGAAGCTATAATGTGTAAAAGATTCGAAGACGGGTTAAATGAAGACATTAAATTGCTAGTTGGCATTCTTTAAATAAAAGAGTTCGTTGTACTTGTTGAGCGAGCATGTAAAATCGAAGAGCTCGGGAAAGTAAAAAGAAAAGTTGATTTTGAAGCCAGAGATTCCCGTAAGAGATCATCGAGTAAGACATTTCAGCCAACATCAAAGAAATTCAGAGATGATTTTAGCCGTTCAAAGGCTACTGTGTTTTCTAAGATAGACTTAAGATCAGGTTACTATCAGTTGCGAGTTAAAGACTCCGATGTGCCAAAAACTGCTCTCCGAATGAGGTATGGACACTATGAGTTTTTGGTTATGCCTTTCGAACATACTAATTCACCTGCTATTTTTATGGATTTAATGAATCGAATCTTCAAACGGTATTTGGATCGATTTGTGTTTGTATTCATAGATGACATATTGATCTATTCCCGTGATGAATCTGAGCATGCTGAACATCTGAGATTAGTGCTACAGACTTTGTGTGATAAGCAGTTGTATGCGAAGTTCAGTAAATGTGAGTTCTGATTACGAGAAGTCAGTTTTCTGGGTCATGTTGTATCAGCATCGTGTATTCGGGTTGATCCAGATAAGGTTTCGGCAATACTAGATTGGAAGCATCCTAAAACTGTATCTGAGGTCCGAAGCTTTCTGGGACTAGCTAGTTACTATAGACAATTTGTTAAAGGTTTCTCTATGATTGCAACTCCAATGACGTGACTACTTCAGAAAGATGTTAAGTTTAAGTGGTCGGAAAAGTGCCAGAAAAGTTTTGATTAGTTGAAAACTTTGTTGACCGAAGCTCCAGTGCTAGTTCAGCCGAAATCGGGTAAAGAATTTGTCATATTTTGTGATGCATATTTGAGTGGTCTGGGTTGTGTTTTAATGCAGGAAGGCAAAGTCATAGCTTATGCCTCGAGACAGTTAAAGCTGCACGAAAAGAACTATCCGACACACGATCTAGAATTAGCAGCTATTGTGTTTGCATTGAAGATATCGCGCCACTATCTGTTCGATGAGAAATGTCACATTTATTCTGATCACAAAAGCTTGAAATATTTGATGACTCAGAAAGATCTAATTCTACAACAGCGAATATAGTTAGAGTTGCTAAAAGATTACGAGCTTGTAATTGACTACCATTCGGGGAAAGCCAATGTTGTTGCTGATGCTTTGAGTCAAAAATCATTGTTTGCTCTACGTGCCATGAATACTCAATTGGCTCCATCCGGTGACGGTTCACTTGTAGCTGAGTTGAAAGCGAAACCGTTATTTATTCAACAGATTTGTGAGGCTCAAAAAGTTGATAACGAATTGATAGCAAAATGGGCTCAATGGGATACGAATACTGATTCAGAGTTTCGAGTTGATACTGAAGGTTCTTTGAGGTTTAAAGACTGAATGTGTGTTCTGAGAAATTCAGAGTTGATTCAGATGATTTTGAATGAAGCTCATAGCAGTCGGTTATCTGTTCATCCAGGTAGTACGAAAATGTATAATGATTTCAAACAGCTTTACTGGTGGCCTGGTATGAAACGAGACATTTCTGACTTTGTTTCAAAATATTTAATCTGTCAACAAGTCAAAGCCGAGCATTTGGTACCTTCTGGGTTACTTCAGCCGATTATGATACCCGAGTACAAATGGGACAGAGTTACGATGGATTTTGTATTGGGTCTGCCCTTGTCACCGAGTAAGAAAGATGCAATCCAGGTTATTTTGGATAGATTAACTAAATCGGCTCATTTTGTTTCGGTTCGCATCAATTATTCACTTGATAAATTTGCTGAGTTGTACATTTCTCAGATTGTGAGATTGCACAGAGTACCTATTTCTATTGTTTGGGATAGAGATCCGAGATTCACATCGTGATTTTGGAAGAAACTACAAGATGCATTAGGTACAAAATTACACTTCAGCAATGCTTTTCATCCGCAGTCAGATGATCAGTCTGAACGAATCATTCAGATACTCGAAGATATGTTGAGTTGTTGTATTCTCGAGTTTGAAAGTACCCGGGAACGATACTTGCCATTGATTAAATTTGTATATAATAATAGTTTTCAATCAAGTATCAAAATGGCACCTTACGGTGCTTTGTACGGTCATAAATGTCGAAAACCTTTGTATTGGACTGAGCTCAGTGAAAGTAAGATACACGGGGTCGATTTGATCAAAGAGACTGAACAGAAAGTGAAAGTGATTCACGATTGTCTGAAAGCTGCATCAGATCATCAAAAGTCTTATTTAGATTTAAAACGTAAAGATATTGAGTTTCATATCGGGGATAAAGTGTTTTTTAAAGTCTCGCCATGGAAGAAAATACTCATATTTGGTTGTAAAGGCAAGTTGAGTCTGAGATATATTAGGCCGTATGAGATTATAGAGCGTACTGGGCCAGTTACTTACAGGTTGTTGTTAACATCCGAGTTAGAAAAGATCCATAATGTATTCCATGTTTCAATGCTTCGACGGTACCGATCCGATCCATCACATGTGATATCACCAACTGAGTTTGAGATTCGATCCGATATAACCTACGAGGAAAAATCGATCCAGATTTTAGCTCACGAGGTGAAGGAATTAAGGAATAAGAAATTTCTTTAGTAAAAGTCTTATGGCATCGACACGAGGTTGAAGAAGCTACGTGGGAGCCCGAAGATGCTATGAGAGAACGTTACCCAAATCTATTCACTGGTAAGATTTTCGGGGTCGAAAATCCCTAAGGGGGAGAATTGTAATAGTCCGATTTCGACCCTAATCAGAACAGTGGTTTCGGGACAGGAAATTCGATTTAGAAAAATATTTAAAAATTATTTTCTGTGTTTATTATGTGTGAATTTATATTCATGAAATTTTCGTGTTTTAATTTTGTTGTTTGAGGGCCGATTTAATAAAAAGGGCTTAATCGCGTAAGATGAAAAAGTTGATAGTTAATTATGTAAGGGCCAAATTGTTGTTGTCTTTAAAGTATGAGGTATTTATGATGCAATTAGACCATGAATTTATATGATGGACGGTTATGTGTATATATAATATGTTTATATTAATTTTATAAGGTTAAATAGTAATTAATATATTATAATGTAAATAAAATAAAACATAAAATAAACAAAGCCAAGCATGTTCATCTTTGGGATAGCCAAAAATAACTAAGGAAAAGAAAAAGAAAAAGAAGCTACATTCGGCCTTAGATAAGCTTGATTGAGGTATGTAACTAGCTCGGTTTTTGATAATTTTTACGTTTTTTGATATCGTTGCTATGAAATGTACAAAACCCATGCTTTAATTTTTTATTTTGATAAATATTTTGAGTTAATTCATTGATGAATTCATGAGTTTTGTGATGTTAGATGATAGATTATGAAAGATATGTTTTGAATTAATATGTTTTGTATTGGAAATTTTGATGATTTTGAGTAATTAGGGTTAAATTGTAAAAATAATAAATTGAGGGACTAAAATGTGAAATAACTGAAATAAATGGACTTGTATGAGCATGGGTAAAATTCGGCTTAGGCATGGTATTATGAAATTTTGCATATTTTGTGTTTTATGCAATAGGGACTAAATTACAAAAAGTGTAAAATGTTAGGAGCAAAATTATAATTTGCCCATTTATGTGTTTTTAGATTAAATTGAATAAAATGATGTTTAAATAAGTTTAATTTGAATATGTTTTTATCAAGAACCAAAGAAAACGGATTTGGATCGGGGGAAATAAAAAATAATCGAATAGTCGTTTATTTCCGTCCGTCGATATCCGAGGTAAGTTTATAAGCAAATAGATGTTGTTAATTTTGAATAAATGTGAACTTTATATGCTGAATTAAATTTTATGTAACTCCCCAAACCCGGCCCATAAGTTAGGCCTGAATCTGGCGTGTCACATTGAAATGTTTTTCGAAAACCATGTTTCCGTTGGAAACCCTTCTTAATATTCAAAAACTTCTTGCCATTTAAAACTTGTGTAAAGCCTCAGCTTGTGTTTGTTTAATTTTAAAACGGGGTTCGTTGAAAAAGGTTGTTCACTTTTAAAACGTTATTGACTTCCTTCAAAATCCCTTTCAACCGCGGAAGCTTTTTAAAAACGTTGCGGAAACGTGATAACCGAAAACAGTTGTTGTAACGTAGTGTTTTGAAAGCAATAATCATTTTGGAAAACCGCAATTTACTTATAATAGATATAAATTAAAATAAAACCAAACCTAAAATTTAAAATCTGAAAACTTGAAGAGGCCTTATTACAAACCAAACCAAAATAAAGTACTTATGAATAACTTAATAGAAAAACAGAAGCAGTTATGTGGCCATCTCCGAGTCCCTCACAGCTCCGATCCGTCTAAGGCTGGGGATTGCCTGTACAGTTACAAAAAATGGGGTGAGTTTACGAAAACTCAGTGTATAGTCCCCTAATATAAAAACTGTAAGTCAAATAAACAGAATACAAAAGTAGACTGGGCTTGAGCCCTATTCATTCACCGTACAGTTCCAGTGGGCCTAAGCCCATTGCCATATCGTTTGGGTCTCGGACCATAACAGAATCATTTGGGCCTAGCCCATATCAGTATCAGATCTCATAAACAGAAATGCAATAGTGTAAGAATGCACCCCACCCCAATCCAGCTAGCACACCACTCGTACCAACCAACACACTATGTGGGGATAAAATCAACCCAGCCAGCCAGGACACCAATGTTAGCACCGGTTGCGGCACTAACCGATATCGTAGTGAAGCTGCCAGAATATAAGCATCTTAAAGCCGTCGATAGGTCCACAGTCGTCTTGGGCGACCCGTGCGACCCTAACAATCATATCGGTGAGTCCACAGTCGTCTCGGGCGACCCGTATGACCCTAACAGATCAATCACTTCCTCCAATTCCAAAATCCCAGTCCCATGCATTATGTCATGTATGCAAAGCACATATATATAAATCACATGGATACTCTAGAAAGACAAATCATAGCTCAAGTCAGTCAAAACATAGCATAAAACAATCATTTACCCACGAGGGCAAAACAGTCATTTTACCCTTTAGGGGTATTTCAATAATTTTTGCAAATCGGGATCTCAGCAACCCAACAGAAGGTCCACCATCACCTCGCGCGACTTTAGTAACCTAAACAGTCATAACGATGCAAATGGGCCTAAGGCCCATTACTCGACTCAAGTGGGCCCACACACTCTTGTGGCACAATTAGCCCAGAAATAGCCTCGGCTATACGAACAGCACAGTTCAAACCAATAGAAACCATATAACATGCATTTTATCCATGTAGGGCCCACGAGCCCATTGGGCCCACACGGCCTATTGGCCAAAAGCGACCCTAGCCATATGGACTACACGGCTTGGTCACAAATTGCAAATTTTATCTGTGTAGGGCCCACGAGCCCATTGGGCCTACACGGCCCATCGAGGCCCATAACAGCCTCTACAGTCTTACGTGTGGGGCCCACGAGCCCATTAGGCCCACACGGCCCATTTCGGCTTTTGCTGATCTACAGTCCAATCAGTGTGGAATACACACCTGTTACGAGATCACACAAACAATCCAAGAATAGCGCAACTATATTCAATCAAGGCTTCCAATTAATCACTGACAAAAGATTAACAACCCCTTATACACTTATCACGAAATAAACACCAACTATTTACCTTGATTAAATGAGAAGAGATCTCCTACTTGAACCCTTATCCAAGACTAATAACGATTTCTCCTAAAAGGAATTCATGCATTTCCAAATGCCACTCATGATACATAACATACACACGAAGTTGAAATAAGGGCACTAGAATTTACCGAAACAGAAGAGAAACTATTGGCCTACAGCCCCACTAGAAAGAATACCCCTCACGATAGAAGTAAGGCTCCCTAGCCATTTAATCGACAATAACAACCAAGGTTAGACATAAGATTCCCAACCCGTAAAGGAAAGAATAGAGAAAGATCGAGTACTCACCGATTAATCAAAGAATATTTGCATACGATGAAAACTAGAATAGAGGGGAAGAGCATTGAGATTCGGTCAATCAATCTATAAAGGAGAAGAGAAGGGAGAAGAAAAATAAATGATGAGGGAGGAAAAGGGGATGTATTCGGCTAGAGTAGAAACAAAGTGCCAGAAAGAAATAATATTGAGACCAAGAAGGGAAAGAAAATTGGTTCAAAAGATGGTACTTGAGAAGGAGCAGAAAAGGAAAATAACCAAAACGAACTGCCCAAATGGTCGTAAAAGCAGAGCACCAACTTGCAAAAGAAGAGAGGGAAACCCAAAACACAAAAAGCAAAACCCAAAATATCATAAATAGAATTCAGCACCTACTCATACACAATTGCCGAAAATGCACACTCCAAAACCCCCTAGCCGAATTTGCCCAAAGAAGTTGCATAATTTGGCTATAACACTCCAAGCCTTCAAATCCCTTGAAAATCTCCACATTTTTCTCCTCCAAATCCCCAACAACCCTCATCCATATCCCATGATACTCTCCCCCTTTTACCAAGTCCACAACCGCTCCAAAGATTTTGAATCCTTGCTATTCATGCTGCAAAATAAAACCTCCCTTACTCCTCAAGAGACTTGAACCTCAGACGACAGGCTTCACCCCATACGCCACTTGCCACTAAGCCACAATCTCCTTTTGTGTCACAATTGAATCTTAATTTTTCTTAAGGCCTACATACCAACATCCAGGGTTTAATTCACCTAAAACCAAAATTTTTGCTAAAGCCTAGGTTTGAACCCAGGACTTTTCCAAGACCCCAAACACTTCAAAATTGCTAACCCAATAGTACTAACATTAATTCGTGTCATTTTCTTGCTCTCAAGAATTTTAGGTGCTCCCAAGCCGAAGGCCCAATTCTTCTAGGCCCAAAATTTAGGGCTTTACATTTTATGAATGTATATAAGCAATGGTTGAATGCCTAAGTGTTTGGGATCAATGTTTACGAGATTAATTTGATCGAGTTACAATGTCCGTAAGTCCCGTACGAAACTTAGGAATAGATAGGATACATATGTCATGACATAGGATTCCGTTATGTGTTATCGTGTAAGACCACGTTTGGGACATTGGCATCGACTTGTGTTTACGTGTAAGACCCTGTCTGAGACAGTGGCATCATTATGTGATTACATGTAAGACCACATCTGGGACGTTGGCATTGTACGATATGTTCGACTATCTGAGTATCCTTTTTAATTCTGAATGGTTCAATGGGCAATGATAAGTTAAGATCAAGTGTAAATCAAGTTAGAAACACTCAGGTATGTATTTATATTAAGTTATGAAATTAAGGTAAGTTTCATACTTGAATTGATGATATAAAGTTATGTGAAATATGAATTATGTGATGGCATGTTTGAACATATATGTATTCAGCCTATTGATATGTATGTATTGTGGAAAGTGATGGTTAGCTATACTAATGTTTAATGGAGTATTCGGTTAAAGTAGAATTTATACAAAACTTATACGTCATGGTATATGAAATTAAATTGGAAATGTACATGAGTTAATTAAATATTTATTTACTTATGACTTACTAAGCTTTGATAGCTTACTGTGTTTATTTGCTTTCTGTTTTATAGATTTTGGAAGTTGGTTACGAGCTCGGGGATCGTCAAAGAAGTCTATCACACTATTGACTCTTTTCAGTATTTTGTTAAGTTTGAATTTGAACTTATGGCATGTATAGTCTAGTTGAAATGTATAATTTTGGGATATGTAATTTTATGCCATTCGAAAATGGCTTATTTCCTTTGGTTAAGTTTAGTTTCTATACTTTTGTTATAATGGCTTTTTTATAATGCTAATGGTTGAGTAAATTCGGTCATGGTTTAATCATATATGGTAAGTAATCACATGGTATATATGAGGTTGTGTTTGGTCATGTGTTTCGACTATGAGTTAAATGATGGATGCTTGTTGAGTATAGTATGTAATATATTAGCCAAGTAATATGCATGTTATATATGTGTGATGTGCTTGGTATAAGCTTGACATATTGGTATGTTTTGCAATCCTGGTTTGATATATTAGTTGATTAATATGCATGCTATATGTGTGTGATGTGTTTGGAAGATGCTTAAGGTTTAAGTAAGGTTAAGTAAAGTTCATGATTATTTATTTGATAAATTTGATATATGAGGTTGATAAATATTTTTAGGTTACGCATAATTAATGATTTATTATTGAGATGCCTAATTTGTAACATGAATTGGTTTGAACATTGTTTATAAATTATTTATGTATTCTAATATGAAATGATATATATGTGATGGTTTGAAGCTATTTATAATTCGGCTATGGTGTTTAAATCTTATGATCAAGTGTTTAGTTATATGTTAATGATGAAATTGTGGTATTGGACATATGTGAACTAAGTTAGGCTATGAAAATTGGACTAAGAAATGTGGTTTTTGTATTGTTTTGAAATGGCATGCTTGAATGAATAATTTGGTTTTGAAATGATGAAGTATTTGTATATGTATATATGGTTAAGGCATTGTAACTATAAAGATAAGCATGAGATTTGATTGATAGTATATTTATATAAATATAATATGGATTGAATGTTATATACAATGACCGAAAATGAAATAACTTAGCTTGGTTCTGAAAATGAAACTTGGATGTTCGGAAATGGTTTAGTTGATGAATGCATATGTGTATAAGTTTGTATTAAGAAGATAGGTATGTTTTGGTCTTATATATTAATGCATAGTTGAATTGAAAATAAGTTTAAAATTAGTAATGATGCATATGCAGATTCGGCTAATGTTAGTTAAATGAGTAGTACATGATTTGGATTTAGCTTTTATAGGTTAATTGGCTAGCCGAATTGAGGATAATATGACTGGCAATGTGTACACATGATCTATGTTTGAATGATTCAAATTAGATGTGGAGAAATTCGCATATGGATTTAATTACTGAATGAAGTATATTAAATCAATTAGTACATTTGTTAATGCCGCATATGAGATTGGATATAAGCTTTGTGGTATGATTTGTTTGGTCTAATATGTACAAGTTTATTATTAAGAAATAAAATGTTCATAAATTTAGTATGTATTTGAGTTCCATATTATTGATAAGTACATGATTCGTGCATTTATTTTGGAAGTATAATTTATATAGCTTTGAGGTATAATTATTAAGGTGTAAATATGATTGTATGCATGACATATTATATTTGTTTTTACGATTAATAATGTATGATTAATATTTAAACAGTTATTTATTTAATTTATTCGAATATAGCAAGTGTGCATATGTAGTTGTTCGAAAGTTGTGTCTTATTCGGTAATGCCTCGTAACCCTAATCCGATGACGGATACGGATTAGGGGTGTTACAGAGTAATTCAGATCCTTGAAGATATGCTCTGATGTTGTGTTTTTAGAGTTTGAAGGCGACTGGGAGAAATATTTTCCACTGGTTGAATTTGCATATAATAACAGCTTTCAATCGAGCATAAAGATGGCACCGTATGAATCATTGTATAGTCGTAAATGCCAAACCCCATTGTATTGGACCGAGCTTTTTGAGAAACAGATTCACGGGGTTGATTTGGTTAGAGAAACTGAAGAGAAAGTGAAAGTAATTCGCGACTGTTTGAAAGCAGCTTCAAATCGTCAGAAATTGTACGCGAATTTGAAACAAAAAGATATTGAATTTCAAATCGGTGACAAAGTATTTTTGAAAGTATTTCCGTGGAAGAAAATACTTCGTTTTGGTCGTAAAGGCAAATTGAGTCTGCGTTTCATCGGGCCATAGGAGATCATCGAAAGAATAGGGCCAGTCGCATATCGACTAGCTTTACCATCAGAGTTAGAAAAGATTCACAATGTGTTTCATGTGTCGATGTTACATCGATGCAGATCTGATCCCTCACATGTAATTTCTCCGTCCGACCGAAATTCAAAATGATATGACGTACAATGAAGAACCGATCAGAAGTTTGGCTAGAGATATTAAAGAGCTGAGAAATAAATGCATAGCTTTAGTGAAAGTTTTGTGGCAACGTCGTGGTGTCGAAGAAGCTACATGGGAGCCTAAAGAGACTATGAGAAAACAATACCCTAACCTATTTGCTAGTAAGATTTTCGGGGACAAAAATCCCTAAGGGGAGAGAGTTGTAACAGCTTGTTTTTAATCAAATCAAAATAGTGGTTTTGGGACCACAAATACGAAGTCAAAATATTTATTTTATTATTACTTTAATGTTTATAGTATGATTGAATGATTGTGTGAAAATTTCGTTAAGAAATTTTATCGTTTGGTTGGTTAATTTGATAAAAAGGACTAAATTGCGTAAAGTGTAAAAGTGGAGTTCAGTTAGCTAAAAGTATTAAATAGCTATAAAACCTTAAAGTAAAGGTCCTTATGTTGTAATTATACCATTAATGGCATGATTGGATATTTATGGACATATATTAAGGTGTTTAAATGGTTTTATAATAAGGTTAATTTAGTAATTTATTTATAAGGTTAATTAAAATAAAACAAAAGCAATTTTTTTATCCATCTTTCTCACCATAGCCGGAAATTTAATAGAAGAAAAGTCTTTTTCTTTAGGGTTCATTAGGCCAAGCTATTTTGGGCAATTAGGATCAAGAAAAGCGAAATTCGGATCAAGACCAGGGGAAAACTAATCGACTTATTTCGTCGTTTTCAAATTTGAGGTAAGTTCGTATGTAATAAGCATTGTTATAATTATGCTTTAAATGCTTTGATATTGCATAAATTGTATATACGAGACTACAGTCATGTTTGATGACAATTCAGTTATGTATGGCACTTAATATGCGATTCAAGATAGCTTTGGCTATGTATGGAACTTAGTGTGCGATTCAAGATAGCTTCGGCTATGTATGGCACTTAGTGTGCGGTTCGAGATAGCTTTGGCTATGTATGGCACTCAGTGTGTAAGATTAAAATAGCTTCAGCTATGTGTTGGCACTTAGTGTGTGAGAATTTGGGTATTCGACATCATTCCATTTGGGTATGAGTTTGTTACGAATTGGTTCAGGTATGTATATGAATCATACGAGCTTAAAATCGAAGAAGTTATAAATTTTGCATATAAGCATATGATTAAGCATGTGGAAGGTTTGTTAGTATTTATGAATTACAAGCTAACAAGTTCAAATTGATGATTTTTGTATTTATGATTAGTTGAGTTTATTTCATATGATCTAACTAAGGTATAAAGCTTACTTTGTTCATTTTTCCCATGTTTTGTAGTGTTATCAAAGCTAGCTTGCATCCAAGGATCATCGGAGATTGTTTTACACTATCCACCTTTCACTTGGTACCTATGAACATGGTATTTTAAGTATATGGCATGTATAGGAACTTTGGTCATTTTGGTTATGACTTGATAATGATTTTGGCCAATTGATTTGGCTTGTAAATTTACATGTTTTGGTTTGTATATATATAGCCTTGAGTAATGGCTTATTTGGGGTTATTTTGGTATGGTTGAATCATGTATTGATAAATGTGTTTATGCTTTGTGATATTAATGGTATGATGGTTGGTGGTGCTTGATGGTTATAGATGTTATAGGTGTTCAAATGGTTGAACCGTGAATATTGGTACGCTTGTGAAATTAGGCCAAATAATGCATATTTGTTAATGGTCATTTTGATGATTTGAGAAGATGTGAAATGGTATGAATTTAGTTGGCATAATGTGGTATTATGTTTTGTATTAGTTGGTGTTATAAATGGTATAAATCATGCTTGGTTTGGAGTTGAATTATATGCCTATTGATGCTATGTTTTGTGCCATACGGTTGTGTAGGTGTGCCTAAGTTTGGGGTGGCAAATTTGTAACATCCGAAAATTTTAGTATTATTTGTGTTGGCTCGGGTATGAATTTTGTGTGTTAGCATAGTCTTGTGAAGGCTTGATTTTATTTAGGAAGCTAGAATAAATTTTAGTATGGTTCATTTAATGAAGTGGATTAGGTGAGCTTGACACTTAAGTTAATTTAAGTGTTAATTAAAGCATATGAGGAGTAAGTGGCAAGTTGGTTAAGGAGCTTGAAAAGTGGCTTGAGGTTAGAGGTTCGAGTAGCATGTGTAGCATTTTGAAGACTTTATTTTTTTTTTTTTTTTTTGTGTTCTAGCATTGATGGACGGTCAAACCTTATTCATGATAGGTTGGACTATTTCTTTTGGTAAGTTGAATTTTTGTTTAAGGAAAGCATGATGTTGGGGATAAGAATCTTGAAGTTATGGTATTATGAGGGGACAAAAGGCATGGAATATGGAGGATGTTTTGGAAAGTAATCCTAGGCCTTTCTTGCATGTATGTGGGACGGCATGGTTGTCTAGGGGGTGGCTGAATGTTGTTAGGTGGATTGGGGGGATAGTTGGTCAATCTTTGCTTTTTGTGCATCTTTTGTATTGTTTTCTTTCTCTCCAAAAACTCCCCTCCTTGGCCGAATGTGTGCTATGCTTTTAGTGCAAAATTCCTTTTGGTTTTAGCCTTATTTCGTTGGAACCAAATTCTACTTTTTCTTTCTTTCATTTATCCTTTTGAAACCGAAACAACATTAGACTTTTGTGCACTTTTCTTTTAGGCAAAATAGGTGTTGGCCAAACCTTATTTCTCCCATCTCTCTCTTTTCTTTCTTCATTTGTGTTCAAAGCCATAAACATTATTCTCCCACATCTCTCTCTTTTTCTTTCTTTCAATATTATTCAAATCACATTTTCCTTTACACTCTATTGGCCGAATCATTCTTCATCTCAAATCCCATTTCTTTTTCATTTACTCAAAGTTAAAACACCCGTTTACATTCTATTTCTTCTTCTCTTTTTATTTCACCATATAGCCGAAACTCTCATATTCTTTTGATTTATTTTTGGCTGAATATTCAAGGGTAGGACTTCATTTGATTTCTTCAATCGGTTTTGGTTATAAGTAAGTATTCTTGGCCGATTTTCCTATTATTCTTTCTCTTTTCTATATCACTTTCTTGTGGTCAAAGGCTGAATCTTTGGGCATTTGTTTGCAAGGTTCTAACCATTTTAGGAACCGATTATTCTTTAGGCTTTTTGGGACGTTGGAAGCAATCAATCTAAGCCTCGTTTCTTTGATTTGGGTAAGCTTTTAGGTAAGTTTGGTATTTCGAAGTGATAACTCATTGGATTTAGTGATATGGCCGAATGGCCTTTGTTTATAATTTAAGTGTGGGCCGATTGTAGGACAAGGTGATCTAGTGCGATAGATCGGATCTCCGGAAGTTAGTTTTTGCTTTGGTGAAAGGTGTGTATCTTACACACTTTATAACTTGGTTTATATATATGTATATTTGTGTGTTAAATAACGATTCATGTTGCTAAAGTGGAAAACAATGAGAACTTGATATGATACCATGATGGTATAAATGAGGATTCGGGTAAGTCCGTTTCTATATGTTGTTAATACATGTGGATTGAAATCATAATCTACGATTTATGATATTTTTGTTAAGTGATTTATATCAAAGTATATTTACATGATTTGTCTATCTATTGCATTGGTATGGGCAATATGAGAGGAGGGGAAAGATTGATATCGTGTCTTCGAACACCAGTGGTTTGGCACCACCAGTGATTTGGTATCACACTTGTGACTTTGGGACACCAGAGGTTTGGGACCTCATAGCGACTCGTCCCTGTGGATTAATTCCACCGTGGGTTGGCCCCACTTTTGAGATATGGGATCGTCGCCAGTGATTTGGTATCACACGTGGGTTGGCCCCACGAGATGGATTATTTGTGTCTTGGACACGGTGGTTTGGCACCACCGGTGATTTGGTATCACATTCGTGTCTTGGACACGGAGGTTTGGGACCTCATAGCGTCTCGTCCCTGTGGATTAATTCCACCGTGGGTTGGCCCCACTTTTGAGATATGGGATCGCCGCGCGGTGATTTGGTATCACACGTGGGTTGGCCCCACATTTGATTATTCGTGACTTTGGTCACCAGTGATTTGGTATCACAATTGTGTCCTTGGACACCAGTGGTTTGGCACCCCCAGTGGTTTGGTACCACACGGGGTAGAAAAGGAGTTATGGATGGCTAGATTGGGTGCATTATACATATATGTTGCTTTGTTATAATTTGTGTAAGTATGTGGCATTTACCAGGGGAGAGGATTATGCATCTGAGTCTTGGTGACTCACCTTCTCCCTTATATTTTCAGGTGATTCGTGAGATCGCGGATATGGAGCCGGATGAACTCGTGGAGGCTATGCAATAAAAGTTGGTTATTATGAACTTCCATTGGGGTATTTTATTTTAATTTGGTTCTCATATTTTTATGGATTTGTAATAAGGCCTCTTTAATTATGTTTTTGGGATTATTTCTATGTTTTGGATTTTATTTAAATATGGCTACAAATTATATGATTGAATTAATGGTATGTGTACAAAGTTTTTCTAAACTACACAACGCGATGGTTTTTAAAACGTTACCATCGGGTAACATAAATCTTTTAACAACTTAAGTGTTTTCGATAATTTAAATGATTTTCAAATATTAAATTTCTACATTCAAATGTAAATGGTTTTCGACGTAATAATTCAAGTTTTTCTTAAAATGATATAAATGTTTTCTAATTTACGATTTATTCACTTATTTTAAAGTTTTATGTAATTTCAAAGTAAATTTTCAATTTTAACTTATTAAATATGTATTTTCTACAAATGTAGAATTTCAAAGAGATTTTCACAAAAATTTAATTGTTAATTCGACTCTTTCAAAAATATTTTCCTCAGTGACATACCAAATTCGGTCATGGCGTATTGACCAGGTTTGGGGTGTTACAAAATTGGCTTGGTAAATAGCCTATTTTTGTCCACATGGGCAGAGACACGGGCGTGAGTCTCAGCCGTTTGTGACACAAGGTTATGTTACACGGTCGTGTGTCCCCTGGTGTCGAAATTGAAATCAAGTCAGTATACTCCACACGGCCTCACACATGGTCGTTTGACTTGGCTGTGTTGCAAAAGTCAATACACCCTACAAGTTTGGAACGACCTAGCACACGGCCTGGCACACGAGCATGTATAGCCATTTTTAGGGCACACGAGTATGTGTATTGGCCGTGTGACCCAAGTCAGAGAGTTACATGGGGTTGGGCACGGGCTGGGACACGGCCATGTGCTCCCATTTCGAATGTGCACACGGCCTGTGACACGGGCATGTCTGGTGGCCGTGTGAGACACACGGCCTGACCACACTGGTGTGTGTCCCTTGTTTTGAGAAAAATTTTCAAAGTTCGTGAAAGTTTCTTAAGTTATCAATTTAGTCCCAAACCACTCCCAATGTATGTTTAGGGCCTCATAGGCTCGTATTGGGGACAAATTGATTGAGATTGAATGATGATTGTATGAATTGATTAAATGTATGTGAAAAGTATGTACAAATGAGTTGTAGGTCCGGTAATGCTCCGTAACCTTATTCTGACGTTGAGTACGGGTGAGGGGTGTTAGATATTTTTAGTAAGAGATGGTAGAACCTTTGTTGAGTTGTAATGGTTTATTTCAAATAGAAAAACATCCTACTTAAAATAGGAACAAGGTGGATGGTACACCCTAGTATTCCTGCTAGGTTTGTTGCCCCCTTCATGTCCATGAAGGGTTTTTGGGGCTCTCTCACATTGGGTCCAATTACGAGTACTAAATTGGCCTTTTTAACCTAGTATTGTAATGTGATCCAACCCATCAGTTTTCATATTTCCAAAAATAAAATTTAATATTTATATATAAAATAAATTTTTTACCCCTAGTAAAATTTTGACAATTTTACCCCTGGTAAAATTTTGAGAAAATGTGTTCTATATTTCACAACTCAACATGTTCACTATGACCGAAGGGTTTATTTTTATTTTTGGGCTTGAAATTAGTCCAAAAACATAAACTCGATCATTTTTAAGTAATTCAAATAGGATTGAAAATGGATCATTTACATTTTCATTTCCATTTCCATTTCCATTTTTGGAAACCTACATTCATTTCCAAATTATTCCATTTCTCCATTTTAAATAAAACCATAATCATTCCTGAATGATTCCCATTTCTCTTTTCCTACTCATTTCGTTCATTTATATTCAAACACGTAATTCAATTCTAGTTTCAATGAGCTAGCGGAGGGACCGATTAGACATATGTAGTTGAGGCTCAAATATTTATAATTAAGTTTTGGCTTTTCTCCTATTAATTATAAACTCATTTAGTCACGAAGTCATTCCACTATAGTATCGTGATTGAGGTTTCCCCAATAACATACCATTACGAAAGCAACTACTCTGTGCTCATCTAATGACCTTGTCATAAGTGTGTTACCCTTATATGATACCCTTGATCTCTTTGGGATGATATCTGCTCTCCTAATATGATTCTATTTTGTCTCATGATAACCATTACATCTTCTTTAATGAAAACTCAACCACTGTCAAATAGTGTTCAAGTCATCCATCACAAAAACGAACGACCCGTGGCCATTTTAACTTTTCATCAACCATGTAATGCTAATGAGAGGCTATCATTTACCTATGTTTTGGGCTATGAATTCCACTGTTGTGAATGACGCTACATACTATAGAAGTCAAACACACAAAGCACCAGCTTTTGATTCCTTATCTATTTGAACTCAGGCTTTTACTTGCATCAAAGTGTACGAGTCATGCATACATAGTCTGCCATCCACTCATGATTTAGGTATGCCACACTATGAATTTCACAAGTGAAAAAATCCATAAATAGATTCAGGATCTATTCTGCTTGGGTCATGTCTGATGTACTGACAATCCAATCAATCACATTTATGTCTCTATCTTCTAGGAGTCATTCACTTTGATGCCTATCTCTATCTTCTAGGAGTCATTCACTTTGATTCCCAAGACAAGGCATTTCTCCTATTAGACTTGATAGATGGCATATTATTCTTTTAATCGGTTTGCTTTTTTTCGATTAGACTACGGACATGTTTAGGTTCGTCTACCAATACAAGTTCTCTTTTCGTACTATGACCCGACCACGTAATACCGCTTAGTATTAGTTAAACATTTAGACAACTAATGAGCAACATTTGCTTCCATTTTGCTTTGCGTGCAAAAACCATGTGAAAAAAATTATACAAAGTATATTAATGTAATCTATGAATAATTTTATTAACTAGTCTGCTCGAAAAAATTACAAGTGTACTTAGATGAAAATACTACACTTAAGGTATTAGATCCAACAAGAGAAACCATCCATTAACAATCATTTTGTCTCCCACTAACGAACCAATTGGTTTTAATCTAACCAAACCAAACCAATTCAGTCACTAAGCTTTCCTAATCTTTTAGTAAAGGCCGCTAGCTTATGGCTTCTTTCGATTTAAACCCCAATTGTTCCTAACTTCTAGACTTAAAGAAAATCAGGTGTGACAATTAGTCTAAACATTAGAGAACCATTCAGCCAAATTTTCATAACACTTCATTAATTAATATTTCAACTCACATTTAAGCATTTAGAACTACTTAATGATAACAACTAATTGCATCACTTTTAAACCATGGAGTTTACTAATGTGCATTATATAATCATTCGATAGTTATCACATAAATATTATCTATTGATAAGTGTCAAAATTAACATATTTTAGCTCATTCTTAGTGCAAATTTTGGGTGATTATGTGCTGTTAATTGTGAATTATATACTCTTAATTCTATATATTCATGTTTTAAAGCTTAATTGAGCACTTGGGAGCAATGAGAGTGAAAAATGAGTGAAAATCATAACATTGAAGCATTCTGGAAGCTGTACACGAGTATCAGAGAACCACATGGCCATGTGAGCCATACGGGAAATTATTCAAAGAACACCATAAAAGCCGATTTCCAAGCAATTTTCCATCAAGATTCAAGAGTACAAGTTGATTTTCAAGGGAGTTATCATGGGTTTCTTTTATTTTTTGTGGTTATATTGTATTTTTGGTGTTATTCTTACAAGTATGAACTAACTTTCTTAATACCTAGGGGAAATGAACCCTAAGATGGATTCTATTGTTTGATATCTAGTTTTATGCAATAAAACCTTAGTTTTATGCAATAAAAGCTTAGTTTTTTGTTTTCAATTATGAATGCTTATTTGCTCTTGGGTTGATAATTCTATAGTATTAATCCATGTTTGATGTGCATAAGTTTGAGGTTGAATAGACCATTCTTGTGATTAATCTTACATAATTGAATAGATTTGCATGCAATCTTAGAAATAGGAAGACATAAATCTATTGGATCAAAGTCAAATCTAAAAAGAGGATCCATAAAGTTAATTAATGCGATAATAGGAGTTTTGATTAGAAATAAATTTCAATTAATCAACCTAAAATTAGTTGCTCTTATGCTTGAAAGAGATATTAGTATAAATTATGGATTTCTACGGATAAAAGAGCTAAGGCAAAAAATTGCATAAATTAGACTGAGAACCATAGATGAAATCTAAGTGGATCCTTTTCCTATGTATTGTTTGTCACTTGGTTGATATTTGATTATTTTTGTGTTTTATTTCTTTACCACATTTGTTAGTTAATTTAGTTAGTTAATTTTAGTTTTAATCAATCTTTTGAATTATTAGGTTAAATAATAGGAAGACGATAATTACTAATAATTATAGTTCTTGAGGGAACGATATTTGTGCTCACCATAACTATACTATTAATTGGTAGGTGCACTTGCCTTAGTCAATTTATTAGTTAGTTTAGTTGACATCACCTATTTCATAAATATTAGCATAGATAAGTAACGGTATCCAAAATGCTTACCTTTTGGATGCTCTACAACAAAAAATATTGCTTCTATAAACTTGAACCTATCCTTAATTAAGCTTGGAAATCTCATTTCCATCATTTTTACATTTTTTCATATACATGAAATAACCAAAAATTAATATATATATATATATATAAAAGTTTCCAAAGAAATTTCTCAAATACCAAGCTTGGAGAAGTAAAAAACACCATTACTAACCTTTATAAAGTTTTCTCTCTCTAGCTTCCATTTTATCTCTCAAAAACCCATGAAACCCTAGGCTAAAAGTTGATAATTTGATGGTGGAAATGTGTAACACCCCTCACCTGTCCCGACGTATGGCATGAATGGGGTATGCTACTAGAGTATAGATGTAACACCCCTAACCCGTATCCGTCGTCGGATTAGGGTTACGAGGCATTACCGTTCAAAACACAGTTCAGCACAATCATTTATCACCTTTCATACACCAAAGAATAACGATACAATTATAACATTATTAAACTTGAATATCCAAAATTCACTTATTTTAAATTCGAATACATGAATCATAATTACAATTTAAAACATTCACACCATACTAATCATGTATCACAAATAAGCACATTTCAAAGTTTCAACCAAATCAATTCGAACATATACCAAAACTCGATTGAACATATTTCATAATTACCAAATTCGAGCCAAACTTGTATACATCAAAGCTATGCTCACATATTTAATACTTTCAATATTTGATTCCCTATATCCATCGCATTAATGACATTATCATAGGTAAATCATATTCAAGCATATGTCCTCACTTTTATTGGTCAGCACATATATCAGTATATATTTACATTAGCTAAGTATCAAACATTTCATCTCATAACTTCTGTATATGTACATAATGAAACCAATCAAACCAATATGTATACAACTTAATATCCAATCACATATGCGGCCTTAACATCATTTCAATAAGGCCATACGTAATATATATAAAACAAGTTATACACATACAGAACATATAACAAATCATCAACTCCAATAATTGTATATTAAATCTATTTTATAAAAGACATGCGCATGTACAAATTATACATCAATTGAGACAAATTTCATTAATACCTTTTTATTCATTTATGCGGCATTGAAATATTAGCTTATATGAAATTCATATGTTTTACATGTTAACACAAATTAAGAACAAGCATTCGATTATAAATAAAACCCATTTCATTTCTTTATATATTCGGTTAACACAATTTGTTTATATATATATAAAAACTTATAAATAACTACAAATCTATATAGACATGCACATATACATATCAACCATAATATAAGTGCATATATATACATGTAAAGACATATAAGAACTCAACTAAAATCTCATGACCGATTACTAAAGCACACATATCTTTTATCATTAGTCTATTCTAATTTCCACATTTAAATATGCCATGGCCGAATTACTAAAACCAAACACATCAAGCATAAAACTAAGAATATATAAAGCCAACTTAAACATATAATCAAGCCATCTTCGCATGGCTTTATATTACATATCCCAAAATCAATCTTTTTAACTAGACTATACATGCCATAAGCTCAAATTCAACTTAGTAAAATACCGAAAGAAATAGTGGATAGTGTGATAGGCTTTGCTGACGATCCCCCAGCTCATAACTTGACTCCAAAATCTATAAAATAGAGGTATACAGGAACACACAGAGTAAGCTATTTAAGCTTAGTAAGTCATAAGCAAATAAACAATTTAATGATATAATCAACTCATTTAAACTAAACCAAGTTATATTATCATTACCACAATTAGTTTCAAACTTACTGTAACACCTCTTACCCAAGTCCAACACCGGGACAGGATACAAGGCATTACTATCCTTGACCTTGCTTAAACATGTATTAACGGGCTATAAAATTTCATTTCGATTTAAAAACTTTCTTTTCTTAGTTATAACATTCATCTCATGGGCCTACGAGGCCATAAACATACATCCAGATGGTTTCGGAGTTCAATCGAAAACTTTTACCCTCTTTGAGAATTTTTGTCTAAACAAGGGTCACACGCCTGTGTAACTTGGGACACGCCGTGTGGGCAAGCCGTGTGATCTCGCACGCCCATGTCCTTAGCCCGTGTACAATTTATTTTATTTTTGAACCTACAGGGGTTTTCACACGCCCAGACACACACCCGTGTCAATGGCCCGTGTCCTTCACACGGCCTAGACACGCCCGTGTTCCTCCTAGTCTGAAAAATTAGGGGCATTCTGTTTATGACGTCAGCAATTTCTTAAGGAGCACACGGCCTAGGAACACGCTCGTGTGGCTAGCCCGTGGTCGACACTGACTTAAAACACTAACTTGCAGGGGACACACAGCCTTTTAACACACCCATGTGGGTTGACTGTGTGTCACACACGGCCTAGACACACGCCCGTGTATCTACCCATGTGGACACTTAAAGGCTATTTTCTAAGCTAATTGCCACCCTGAAATCAAGATCATTAATATACCCAATCCATATATTCAAATACTTTATCAAAAACATGAATAACAATGCATAACTCATTAACATTGATGTATAAACTTAGTAAATATTGGCTAATATCTTTAACCATATACAAAAAGAATAATAACTTTAATAGCCAACACTTTGACTCCTCTTAAGACTTAACTCAAAATGAAATGATTCCTATACATGCCATACTTAATATAAACAACTTGGCTATACCAAAATAATGATTGATAGTGTGATCTGAGCTCTGACGTCTATGATCCCCGAACTAGTTTGGCAAAACTACAAGGAAGAAAGAAATGAAAGAAGTAAGCATATAGCTTAGTAAGTTTGCATGAAACTCACATAGCAATATATTTGCTAAATATAATTCATCTATCATGAAATAATGACAACATAAGTCTCAAGTGCTTGGCTTACTTACTCATACTTATCCTTGCTCATCACATATAATATAACAATTTCATACTTGCATTATAATTATAGTACCTGTTTCACTTAATCATACAGATTAGTACATTTTGTTGATACAAAAGTAAACTTAATCTTCATTCTTCTTAATATGAATAATGCTTTTTATCAACCTTGAATAACTTAACTTATATCTATCTTTACTTGCTTAACTTTCTTGTTATCTCTTTCATACTTGGCTCTTTTGCCCAATGAATTACCCGAAATAACCGAGGTTACCCAACCTCATCGAACATGGATCTCGATGCCAATGCCATGTCCCAGACATGGTCTTACATGGGATCACCTCATGATGTCAATGCCATATCCCAGATATGGTCTTACATAGGACCTCTTAACTTGGTGTCGATGCCATGTCTTAGATATGGTCTTAACTTGGTGTCGATGCCATGTCCTAGATATGGTCTTACACGAGACCTTTCTTATGTGTTTCCCTTGGGAACTTACCATTTCCATGTCTTGACATGGTCTTACGTGGTATCCTTGCCTTATGAATCTTATCAATGTCATGTCTTGACATGGACTTACATGACCTCTCTACCTTATGAATTCACCAATGTCATGCCTTGGCTTGGACTTACATGGGACATTTGCCTCATAATAACTTTTCAATGCCATGACTTCTCATGGACTTACATGATACCCTTGCCTTAATGTCGATGCCATGTCTTGACATGGTCTTATACAGACTTTCCTTGTCTCATGCGATGATATTAGTATCCTCATTATTCCGAGTTTTCAATCGGGACTTTCTCTTACATATTCTCATTCATGCTCTCATCATGATATCATTTACTTATCTTCATGAAAATAGTGTACATATTACAACATCATAAGTAATTATATGAAAATACATGTGAAATCTTAAATTCATACAAACTTACCTCGATTTTAAAATGAGCTAACTCGTCGGTCTAGTTCGAGACTTTGTTCTTTCCCTGATCGAGGCAGATTCTCGGTTCTTCTTGCTCTATAATAGAAAATTAGCTCATTTTTATCACCACATTAATAAAAGCATTTATATATTCATGCTTAGGAAAAATTACTATTTTGCCCCTAGGCTCGAAAATAAATTCTAATCACATTACTACCTTCAACAAGCCTAGGTGAACATTTAATACTCTTATAGCTATCATCAAAACTCAATATTTCACATACTTACTACAAATTTTATAACATTTTCACCAAGGTTCTTTTTGGTGTTTTCATGACATCACCTTTCACAAAAGTTGTTCATCTAACAATCAAGACTCATTTTCTTCCATAAAAATGCAGTAAATAATAATGAAAGCTCTCATGATAAAACTCTAAACTTTTCACCATATTGCACAATAGTCCCCTCATTTGAAAACTTAAGTTCTAGAGGTCTCAAATGTACAACTATTTTTAAAAAAAAATCACTAGAACACTTTCTTGTAAAGAGATGAGTGCGCTGAAATATTTAAAGCTTTCTAGCCTCTATTTGCTGCTAATTTTTGGTGGAAGAGTGAAGGAGAAAAGATAATATCTTTTTTTTCCTTATTCTAATATTAAACTATCAATTAGTCCACCTACTATCACCAACTTTGACCAACATTGACAAATTTGTCTCCTATGCTAGTCTATGGCCGGCCAAGCCTTTTAAAAGGGCTAAATTGCCTTTTAAAGACTTCAATTTAACAATATATGGCTATTCGGTACCTTTAGCTTATAGAATGGAACTTTCACACTTTATGCGATTTAGTCCTTTTTCGCGATTAAACATGAAATCGCTAAAATTAAAGTACCAATATTTTCATGTACTTATAAAATCATATACTATTTCATGTACTTATAAAATCATATACTAACTCATGAAATAACATGAAAATAATTTTCTCTAACCTCGGATTAGTGATCCCAAGATCACTGTTCCGACTAGCCCCTAAATCGGGCTATTACACTTACAAATTACATAAATAATACATTTTCATACACAAATGCTACTTTAGCCGAATGCTCATATATTTAAAATAATAAACTATCATTCAACTTTCAAAACTAAAATGTCATTATATAACAAAATATACATACACCCATATGCACAAACTCAATATTCATAATATAACATCATGTACATATATTACTTATGTGGCTGAATATACATGGTCATATATACACATATTTAAGAATCAATTCCACAATTTTCATATCATTTATTCATTAAGCCGAATACACTTACCATGTTCACATACGTTCTTCCTTTACTTCATACAAGACTTACTATAAATATCAAGTAGCTTACTTACCTTATTTCAAGTAGGAAATAAACTCATTCATACATGATCATTTTAGCTTAATTTACACATTCGATCACACTTATCGTTGCCCGATGAACCATTCAGAATTAAAAAGGATACGCTATAACAACCTAAAATTTGGAATTTTACGTGTTGCATTGTTTTTGGTGTATTATTAATTGTGTATGTTTAGGAGGTCCTGAGAAGGCTCGAGATTTATTTGGACCTAGTAAAACTTTTTCAAATTTAGCACTTTAAGGAGATAGAGTAAGTGACCTTAAAGCATATGGAAATAACTGAGTAAGTAGCTAGCATAAATGAACAATTGGTAAAAAGGATATGGCGCCACATGATGGACCTTGAGGGAAGAGGTTCGAATCCCTTTGTGTGCATATTTGACTTTTATTTTTGCATTCCTTCCTTAAAGTGCCGGCCAAGGAGTATTTATGGCAAGTTTGACTTCATTATTTTTGTTAAGGTGGCTATAAGAATAAGGCAAGGTTGAAGTTGGGGAAAGGAATCAAGAGAAATAGGAAAGAAAGGGGGACATGAGGCTTATTTCGTGGGTGATGTTTTGGAAAGCTTGGGTGGCCAAACTCTTATCCTAGGGGGGATGCATGTGGACAATTTTGGGGAGAATAGGTAGCTGAATTTTTTATTTAGGCATTTGGTAAAGACTTGGTAGTGTTTTGGCAAAATTTCCTTTGGCAACTTTGTGTGGTTTCTCCCAATTTTACAACCCCCCTTGGTGAAACATATTAGCATAATAATGCATTGCTTTTCTCTTTTGTTTGGTCACATACTCATTTTCTTTCCACCTTCCTTAATAGTCGAATTCTCCTTTGCCTTTTTGATTGAATTTTTGGTGCTTGTTAGGCCAAAACCTTTCTCTTTGCACTATTTGGTGTTCTCCAAATTTCTTTCTACCTGGTGCCAAAATTACAAGCCACTAAAGAACATATTTTCTTCCTCTTTCTTTTTGTTGCCGAAAGTATCCAACCTTTGTGACCAAATCATCTTTTCTTATCATCTTTTGGAGAAACCGAAACTAGTTTGCACCTTTTCTCTCCCTTTTCTCTTCTTTTAATCACCTTTCAATTCTTCTTCCATTTCTTAAAAACAAAACTCCATCTTGATCATAACTTTTTCTTTCATTCATTTCCTCCATAACCGAATCTAATAGCAAATTAACCCTCCACTATTTTTTCTTTTTCCTTCGTGTTTGAACATTATCTTTTGACGAATCAGTAAGTAATATTTTCTTCTCAATTTCTTCTCTATGGCCGAATGTATGTTTTTGTCTTGGGATGATTCTATTAATCGGAATCATCATCCCCTTTTCTCTCTCACAACATGATCATTTTTCCTTTTGGTAGAATCCTAGCGGGAAGTCGAACATCACTCTAAGTCTTAAGTCAAACGACGAACATCGGATTCAATATCATACTGCAAGAAATCATTATGGATTATTGATAGTACCCAATAAGCCGATTGATGATCTAAGGAGTAATAAATTGTTGACTTTATGTTTTAAGGAATAAATTGTTTGATCCATCCAATTGTTGATCATTCGGGATTAGAGGTAAGCCGATCTTCACCCTTTTTGAAAAATTCGTACTTATCGTAATACTAATCGATGGAGGCTTGTGGTAACGATTCAAAAGGGAAGCCGAGTGGAGATCTCAAAAGGAGTGAGTTAGCGACCCCTACTCCTATATTCAAACAAAGGGCTGTTTTAGTGATTCAGGACTTTCCACCAGGTTGTGGACCCTCATCCAGTGAGAATCAACTATTCGAGGTTGTTCGCAATTGTGAGGTATCAGCGATTCAGGACTTTCCACCGGGTTGTGGACTGTCAACCGAAGAAAACCGACAAATCGTAGTTGTTCGCATCCCGAGGGTAAAATCTTAAATCATTTGTTTTATAGCAGATTTATTAAATAATAAGCAATGTCTAATCGAGCTTATAATATTTTAGGTGTCGACGATCAGGAAAGCATCCGTAATCAGGTGTGTAATCTCACACCGTATTTCATGGGTTAGATATTTTTAAAACGTGTTAATGGTAAATCGCTTGATTAAATCACATTTTGGTGAAATTGGATAAAATGGCATAGTTATCACTATTTTGGTAAAGACTATGAAATCGGTATTAAGACTGTGAAAATTGCGAAAATACCCTATATGGGCCAAATTGAGATATTTGCTATATGGGCCATTTGATATTTGCTATATGGGCCAAATTGAGATATTTGCTATATGGGCCGATTTGTTATGAATTGCTAAATAGGCCAATATGATAATTTGCTTAATTGGCCTACTTGATAAATTGTTATAATGGGCCATAATGTTTGTAAGAAATATCTAAATAAATTGTTGTGAATGGCTAAACATTATATACATGATTTGCATGGGATGGGATATTGATGAAAAGAAGTTCTGGTAGCTCTGCTACGTAATTCTAGTGGCTCTGCCACATATATGAAAAATGGCAGTGCCATGTAAATTCTGTTAATCTGGTGGCTTGTCCACAAACTTGATATATACGGCTTAATGCTTACTTTTGCTGTGTTGGCGGGGTGGGTGACTAAAGCTCCCTACAGGTGTGCTGGTTGGTACGGGTGGTGTGTAGCAGATGGAAATTAGGTTTGGTTTCGGAATTGCATATCACTTGCATATTATATATGATGTTATTTTTTTATAATTGTAAATGGGTTTTGGCCCAATTGAAACTTTAATTGGAATTTTGGCCCAGTGGACAATGGTAAGTGGGTTACACACTGAGTTCTAGTAACTCACCTGCTTTCCTTACCCTTCTCGTGTAATGATCGATGATGGAGACTTCAATGTGGATGACTCGGTGGGGTCATACTACGAATAATGGTTATTTGAAATTTAGATTTCTTTTTAAGTACTTTTAATTATTTTGCTGTTTTGAGTTAAGTTGTAATAAGGCCTCTGGATAAATTTTTAATATTGTTTTACGTTTGATGGATTTTATAATTTGCTTTAAATACTTCAAGTGGGATTTTTTTTAAAACTTAAATAAACGTTTTTCTCAAATGGATATGCAAAAAGGGTTTCATTCTTAAATATTTTAACTGGGAAAATTTTCTCTCAACAATGTTCTTCATATTTTTTCAAAATTATCTTTCAAACTCTTTTAAATCTTCTCGTAATATTAACTAAATTTTCTAAGTTTCTATTTATAAATTCTTACGTCTCAAATTGTTTGATTTATCAATCAACCTTAGTTTTCAATAAACTCCATGTCAAAGTTTTGAAAATTTGTTTTACTTAGATCTTTAAAGGTCTAGATGTACATTTATTTCATGTGACATGTCAAATCTGGCCTTAACGCATAGACCGGGGTTAGGGTGTTACATTTTTGTTATCAGAGCCTGGTTCAAAACTTGACTGTGGTTTGGGTTCAAAAACATTTTTGTTCAAAACTGTTTTGAATTATAGAACGTATGTCTTTAAAGGAAGTATCGCACCATGAGTATCCGGCACCAAGTCAAGTAAGTGTATGTTAATTGAATGATTATTATTCTTGTGATATGACTATAGGAACACTCTAGAACTTTTAGTTTTAGGTGTTGAAACTATAGAGATTGAAAATATAGGATGCGTTTACGAAAAAAACTCTACTTTTTATATCTCATAAAATATCGTTAATAAACACTAAAATAGTATATTGATTTATAAAACTTGTAATCAGATTAAATCGAAATATTCAATATGAGCGCTAGAGGACGTGAACGTGGTAGACGTGGCCATGGTAGAGGCCGAGGTGCTAGAGTTGTGTCTGAGGCATCGGGAGATGTACCGAAAATGGATGCACCGGTGTCACCTATGTCAAAAAATGGATCACATGACCGTATGAGAGAAGACATTGCTCTGTCCCAAGCAATGTTACGAGTCTTGGAAAGGGTTGCTGGGGCTAGATCGGGGCCAGTAGCTCGTGGGTCAATATCGGAGCTACTCAGATCAAATGGTGCTGAGGTTTTTAGGGGTATCTCGGGTGTAGCCCCAAATGTTGCAGAGCATTTGCTCAAAGCTGTGGAGTAGATCATGGATGATCTGGAGTGCACCGCCGAGCAGAAGCTAAGAGGAGCTACATATTTGTTGAGAGACAAGGCATATCAATGGTGGCTCACTGTTCGGGAAGGCACTCAGGCTTATCATGTTACATGGGATTTCTTCAAAACTGCATTCCAAGGAAAGTATTTCAGGGCTAGCTATGTGGATACCGAAGAAAGGAATTACTTAATCTGGTCCAAGGAAGTAAGACTGTGGCAGCATACGAAGCGAAATTTCTGCGTCTGAGTCGTTATGCCCGAGGTATTGTGCCAACTGACTACGAATGCTGCGTGTGTTTTGAGGACGGGTTGAGTGATGAGTTGCGGGTACTGATAGCCCCACAACAAGAAAAGAATTTTGCCACACTTGTGGAGAAAGCCAAAATAGCTGAAGAGGCTAAGGACGCGGAGCGGATAGACTGAGAAAGAGATAAAGGCAAGAGCAAGAGGGACTTTAAGTACTCGGGTCCTGCTAAAAGGTTTCAGAAGAGACCCAGGAATGATGAGCCGGTTCAAACTAGAACACTTGTTGCTATCAATCAGATTCAACCATATGCTGATTGTGGAAGACGACACCCTGGTGAATGCTGGAAAAGAGCCGGTGGTTGTTTCAAATGTGGTTCTAAGGACCATCAGCTTAAGAATTGTCCTCGATGGACTGTTCCGACCCAGGAAGCTCGTAATCATGAGGCACCGCCAGCTAGAGGCGCTCAGCAGCTAGAGAGGGGCCGTGGACCAGGTCAAGGTGGTAATGGCGCAGGTCGAGGTCAAGGTGCACCGGGTAGAGGTAATGGCTTCAAGGGTAACGCGGAGGCGAGTTAGCCAAGGTTAGTTTATGCGGTCAGATGCCGAGAGGATGGCAATACACCTGATGTGATAACTGGTACGTTCTTCATCTCTGATGTACCTGTTACTACTTTGATAGATATCAGATCTACCCATTCGTATATTGCTAGTGTTATATCTGGAAATCTGAACATTAGATCTGAGATTACAGATAAAGAGATGATGGTAATTAGTCCTTTAGGATAGTCTGTGATAGTGAATAAATTGTTTAGAGACGTGCCCTTAGAAATTCAAAGAGAAATATTTTTGGCGGATTTGATGGAATTGCCTTTCGGTGAGTTCGACCTTATTTTGGGCATGGATTGGTTGGTAAAGCATCGTGCGCACTTGGATTGTGCTGCAAAGCGGATATCGATAAGGACTTTGGAAGATAAGGAAGTGGTGATGATAGGCGAACGGAGAAACTATCTAGCAAATGTGGTATCTGCTTTAAAGGCAGAAAAGTTGGTGCGAAAAGGGTGTGGAGCAATCCTAGCCTTCATTAGTGCTTTGGATGTCAAGGAATTATCGGTGGAAGGTGTTAGAACGGTGAAAGAATTTTCGGACGTCTTTCTCGAGGAACTTCCGAGTTTGCCTCCGGACCGGGAGGTAGAGTTTGGCATTGAGCTATTGCCCAGAACGGCTCCGGTGTCTATTGCTTCTTATAGAATGGCACCGAAGGAGTTAGCGGAGCTTAAAGCTCAAATTCAGGAGTTGTTGGATCGGGGATTCATTCGACCAAGTGTGTCACCGTGGGCAACACCGGTCTTGTTCGTCAAGAAGAAGGATGGGTCGATGCGTATGTGCATCTATTATAGGCAGTTGAATAAGTTGACGATCAAGAATAGGCATCCGTTGCCGAGACTCAATGATCTGTTTGATCAATTACGAGGAGCTTCAGTTTTCTCCAAGATAGATTTGAGATCGGGTTATCACCAACTCAAGGTTAATGAGGCAGATATTCATAAGACAGCATTTCAAAATCGTTATGGACATTATGAGTTCTTGGTGATGTCGTTTGGATTGACCAATGCACCAGCTACATTTATGAACATGATGAACCGAGTCTTTCAACCCTATTTAGACCGGTTCGTGGTGGTGTTCATAGATGACATCTTGGTATACTCAAAGAATGAAGAAGAGCATGATTCACATCTGCGAATAGTATTGCAAATATTACGGGAAAAGCAACTCTATGCCAAATTCAGTAAGTGTGAATTTTGGCTGAAAGAAGTGACTTTCTTGGGACATGTTATGTCAGCCGAAAGAATTAGAGTTGATCCTCGGAAAGTAGAGGCTTGTTGGATTGGAAACCACCAAAGTCAGTGGCCAAAATTTAGAGTTTCCTAGGATTGGCTGGTTATGATAGACGTTTTGTTGAGGGGTTTTCGTTGATTGCTGCACCCCTAACTAAACGGTTGCGCAAGGGAATACCATTTGTGTGGTCAGATCAACAGCAAGAAAGTTTTGAGAAATTGAAGAAGATTCTGACGGAAGCACCAAACAGATTCAACCTGTGGCTGGAAAAGAATTTATTGTTTACTGTGATGCGTCACACACAGGTTTAGGATGTGTGTTGATGCAAGGTGAAAAAGTGGTGGCTTATGCATCTCGTCAGTTAAGACCGCATGAAGTAAATTATCCTACCCATGATTTGGAGTTGGCTGCAATGGTATTTGCTTTGAAGATTTGGAGACACTACCTATACAGTGAGAAGTCGATCATTTATACGGATCATAAGCGTCTAAAGTACCTCCTTACCCAAAAGGAATTGAACTTAAGACAGCGGAGGTGGATAGAACTGTTGAAGGATTATGACTTCTCAATCGAGTATCATCCCAGAAAGGCTAGCGTGGTGGCAGACGCGTTGAGTCATAAGGTGATACCAGATTTGAGAGCGATGTTTGCTCATCTCAGCTTGTATGAAGATGGTAGTCTGCTAGCCGAACTTCAGGTGAAGCCTTTGTGGTTAGGTCAGATTAAGGAAAAGCAGTTATCAGATGAAAAGTTGGGTTCCTTACTTCAGCAAGTGGAAAGTGGTGTGAAAGGGGATTTTGGAATGAATAATGATGGAGTATTGTGTTTCCGCGGAAGAATTTGTATGCCCAAAGATTCGGAATTGAGACAAATGATTCTGCGAGAGGCGCATAGTAGCCCTTATGCTATGCACCCCGGGGGAAATAAAATGTATCGAGATCTCTGTGAGCAGTATTGGTGGCCAGGGTTGAAGCGAAAGGTTACCGATTTCGTGAGTAGGTGCCTGACATGTCAGCAAGTGAAGGCAGAACATCAATTATCGTCGGGATTGCTGCAATCGGTGAAGATTCCATTATGGAAATGGGAACGGATAACGATAGACTTTGTTAGTGGGCTACATTTATCGCCTACTAAGAAGGATTTCGTTTAGGTAATAATGGATCAGTTGACGAAGACTGCCCATTTCCTACCTGTTCGTACGGATTACTCATTGCAGAAATTGGCCAAGTTGTATGTAGCGGAGATCGTGAGGTTACATGGGGTACCAGTGTCTATTATGTCAGACAGGGACCCGAGGTTTACATCACGGTTTTGGAAAGCTTTACATGAAGCTTTGGGAACAAAGTTAAATTTTAGCACGGCTTTTCATCCTCAGTTAGATGGTCAGTCGGAAAGAGTAATCTAGATTTTGGAAGACATGTTAAGGGGTTGTGTGATTGACTTCAGGGGTAGTTGGGAGGATTTCCTACCGTTGGCAGAATTTGTGAATAACAATAGCTATCAATCCAGTATCCAGATGGCACCCTACGAGGCATTATATGGCCGTAGGTGTCGTACTCCTACTTGTTGGACTGAATTGGGGAGCGGCGATTCATCGGGTCCCGAGGTGATATCGAGACGGAGGAAAAGGTAAAGGTAATTCGGGCATGGTTAAAGGAAGCTTCGGATAGACAAAAATCGTATGCGGATCTGAAGCGTAAGGATATTGAGTTTACAGTGGGAGATCAAGTCTTTCTAAAGGTCTCACCTTGGAAGAAGATCTTCAGATTGGGAAGGAAGGGCAAGTTGAGCCCTAGGTTCATCAGACCGTACCGTGTGTTGAAACGTGTTGGGCCAGTGGCTGATCAGTTTGAGTTACCTCCGGAGTTGAGTCAGATACATAGTGTATTTCATGTCTCAATGTTAAGGCGTTACCGATTGGATCTATCTCATATAGTACCGGTAGAGAAAATTGAGATAAGACCTGATTTGTCGTTCAAGGAGGAACCAGTGCAAATTCTAGATCAGGACATTAAGGCACCGAGAAGGAAGACCGTGCCGTTAGTCAAGGTTCTATGGCGTAATCACGGAGCAGAGGAAGCTACGTGGGAGCCTGAGGACACGATTTGGTAGCAACATCCTCACCTCTTTTAATCAGGTAAATTTCGAGGACGAAATTTTCTTTAAGGGGGTAGAATTATAACATTCTAAAATTTGGAATTTTATGTGTTGCATTGTTTTTGGTGTTAAGCTTGTTAAATTATTAAATGTGTATGTTTAGGAGGTCCTTAGAAGGCTCGGGATTTATTTGGACCTAGTAAAATTTTTTGAAATTTAGCACTTTAAGGAGATAGAGTAAGTGACCTTAAACCATATGGAAATAATTGAGTAAGTAGCTAGCATAAATGAACAATTGGTAAAAAGGATATGGCGCCACATGATGGACCTTGAAGGAAAAGGTTTGAATTCCTTTGTGTGCATATTTGACTTTTATTTTTGCATTCCTTCCTTAAAGTGTCGGCCAAGGAGTATTTATGGCAAGTTTGACTTCATTATTTTTGGTAAGGTGTCTATAAGAATAAGGTAAGGTTGAAGTTAGGGAAAGGAATCAAGAGAAAGAGGAAAGAAAGGGGGACATGAGGCTTATTTCGTGGGTGATGTTTTGGAAAGCTTGGGTGGCCAAACTCTTATCCTAGGAGGGATGCATGTGGACGGTTTTGGGGAGAATAGGTAGCTGAATTTTTTATTTTGGCATTTGGTAAAGACTTAGTAGTGTTTTGGCAAAATTCCCTTTGGCAACTTTGTGTGGTTTCTCTCAATTTTGTAACCCTCCTTGCCGAAACATATTAGCACAATAGTGCATTGCTTTTCTCTTTTGTTTGGTCACATACTCATTTTCTTTCCACCTTCCTTGATAGCCGAATTCTCCTTTGCCTTTTTGATTGAATTTTTGGTGCTTGTTAGGCCAAAACCTTTCTCTTTGTACTATTTGGTGTTCTCCAAATTTCTTTCTACCTCGTGCTAAAATTACAAGCCACTAAAGAACATATTTTCTTCCTCCTTTCTTCTTGTTGCCGAAAGTATCCAACCTTTGTGACCAAATCATCTTTTCTTATCATCTTTTGGAGAAACCGAAACTGTTTGCACCTTTTCTCTCCCTTTTCTCTTCTTTTAATCACCTTTCAATTCTTCTTCCATTTCTTAAAAATAAAACTCCATCTTGATCAAAACATTTTCTTTCATTCATCTCCTCCATAACCGAATCTAATAGCAAATTAACCCTCCACTATTTCTTCTTTTTACTTCTTGTTTGAACATTATCTTTTGACGAATCAGTAAGTAATATTTTCTTCTCAATTTCTTCTCTATTGCCGAATGTATGTTTTTGTCTTGGGATGATTCTATTAATGGAATCATCATCCCCTTTTCTCTCTCACAACATGATCATTTTTCCTTTTGGTAGAATCCTAGCGAGAGGCCGAACATCACTCTAAGTCTTAAGTCGAACGCCGAACAACAGATTCAATATCGTATAGTAAGAAATCGTTATGGATTATTGATAGTACCCAATAAGCCGATTGATGATCTAAGGAGTAATAAATTGTTGACTTTATGTTTTAGGGAATAAATCGTTTGATCCATCCAATTGTTGATCATTCGGGATTAGTGGTAAGCCGATCTTCACCTTTTTTGACAAATTCGTACTTATCATAATACTAATCGATGGAGGCTTGTGGTAACGATTCAAAACGCAAGCCGAGTGGAGATCTGGAAAGGAGTGGGTTAGCGATCCCTACTCCTAAATTCAAACGAAGGGCTGTTTCGGTGATTCGGGACTTTCCACCGGGTTGTGGACCCTCTTCCAGTGAGAATCAACTATTTGAGGTTGCTCGCAATTGTGAGGTATCAGCGATTCAGGACTTTCCACCGAGTTGTGGACCGTCAACCGAGGAAAACCGACAAATGGTAGTTGTTCGCGATCCCGAGGGTAAAATCTTAAATCGTTTATTTTATAGCAGATTTATTAAATAGTGAGCAATGTCTAATCGAGCGTTATAATATTTTAGGTGTCGACGATCAGGAAAGTGTCGTGCTTACCGTAATCAGGTGTGTAATCTCACACCGTATTTCATGGGTTAGATATTTTTAAAACGTGTTAGTGATAAATCGCTTGATTAAATCACATTTTGGTGAAATTGGGTAAAATGGCATAGTTATCACTATTTTGGTAAAGACTATGAAATCGGTATTAAGACTGTGAAAATTACGAAAATACCCTATATGGGCCAAATTGAGATATTTACTATATGGGCCAAATTGACATATTTGCTATATGGGCCGATTTTTTATAAATTGCTAAATGGGCTAATATGATAATTTGCTTAATTGGCCTACTTGATAAATTGTTATAATGGGTCATAATGTTTGTAAGAAATATCTGAATAAATTGTTGTGAATGGCTATGCATTATATACATGATTTGCATGGGATGGGATATTGATGAAGAGAAGTTCTGGTAGCTCTGCTACGTAATTCTGGTGGCTCTGCTACATATATGAAAAATGGCAATGCCATGTAAATTCTGTTAATCTGGTGGCTTGTCCACAAACTTGATATATACGGCTTAATGCCTACTTTTGGTGTGTTGGCGGGGTGGGTGACTAAAGCTCCCTACAGGTGTGCTGGTTGGTACGGTGGTGTGTAGCGAATGGAAATTAGGTTTGGTTTCGGAATTGCATATCACATGCATATTATATATGATGTTATTTTTCTATAATTGTAAATGGGTTTTGGCCCAATTGAAACTTTAATTGGAATTTTGGCCCAGTGGACAATGGTAAATGGGTTACACACTAAGTTCTAGTAACTCACCCTGTTTTCCTTACCCTTCTTAGGTAATGATCAGTGATGGAGACTTGGGCTGTGGATGACTCGGTGGGGGCCATACTACGAATAATGGTTATTTGAAATTTAGATTTCTTTTTAAGTACTTTTAATTATTTTGCTATTTTGAGTTAAGTTGTAATAAGGCCTCTAGATAAATTTTTAATATTGTTTTATGTTTGATGGAATTTATAATTTGCTTTAAATACTTCAAGTGGGATTTTTTTTTAAAACTTAAATAAACGTTTTTCTCAAATGGATATGCAAAAAGGGTTTCATTCTTAAATATTTTAACTCGGAAAATTTTCTCTCAACAATGTTCTTCATATTTTTCCAAAATTATCTTTCAAACTCTTTTAAATCTTCTCGTAATATTAACTAAATTTTCTAAGTTTCGATTTATAAATTCTTACGTCTTAAATTGTTTGATTTATCAATCAACCTTAGTTTTCAATAAACTCCATGTCAAAGTTTTGAAAATTTGTTTTACTTAGATCTTTAAAGGTCTAGATGTACATTTATTTCATGTGACATGTCAAATCTGGCCTTAACGCATAGACTGGGTTTGGGGTGTTACATGCGCGGATAGTCGGAAGCTCGTACAATGCCAGCGTCCTAGACATGGTCTTACATGTAATCACATATTGATGCCACTGTCCCAGACAGGGTCTTACACGAATCAAATACGATGCTAATGTCCCAAACATGGTCTTACACGTAAAAACAAGTTGATGCCAACGTCCCAGACGTGGTCTTAAATGATAACACATATCGAAAATCCTATGTCATGACATATGTATCCTATTTATTCCTAAGGTTCATACGGGGCTTTCGGACGTCGTAACTCGGTCGAAACAAATTCATTAACATTCTTGTCAAGCTTATTCACATTATTATATATATATAATTTACATATTTCAATTTAGCATATATAATTCACATTTAATTATGATTAAGTACATCTATTTGCTTATAAACTTACCTCGGACGATGAAAACCCAAGACGGAACAGCTAGTCGACAACTTTAGTTTTCCCCCGATCCAAATACTATTTTCTCTTTTCTTGATCTAAATTAATATAAATTAAACTTATTTAATTAAATATTCAATCAAATTCATCAGAAAACACATAGATGGGTAGATTACCATTTTGCCCTTGACATTTTACACTTTTTTGCAATTTAGTCCCTATTGCATAAAACACAAAATACACAAAATTTGCATATACTATGCTTAGGTCGAATATTCACAAGATCCATACAAGTCCATATATTTCATTTTTTTCACATTTTAGTCCCTCAAAATATTATTTTCACAATTTAGTCTAAATTACTCAAATTCATCAAAAATTCAAAGACAAAACATATTAATCTAACATATATATTTCATAATTCATCATCAAACATAATAAATCTCATAAACTCATCAATGGCAAAACACAAAATCATCATCAAATTCAAAAGTTAAGACATGGGCTTTGAAGATAACTTAGCAATGATCTCAAAAATATAAAAATTATCAAAAAATCGAAACAAAAACTAACCTTAATCAAGATGAATAGAAGCCGAACCCTAAGCTTGAGTTTCTTTCTTTCTTTTGTTCTCTTGTTTCAGTCATAAGGTAAAAGATGATAACGGCTTTCTTTTTCTTTTATTTTATTATGTTTGTTTTATTATATTAACCTTATAATATATTATTTATTATTTATTAAACCATTATACTTAATAAAACAAGCTATATAATTTAACATGATGCTGTCCACTACTCTCACTTATGGCTAAATTACAACATAAAGCCTCCAAATTATAAAGACAACAATAATTAGGCACTTTCTTATTTAACCATCAAATTTTCATTTTACGCGATTAAGCCCTTTTATCAAATTAAACACACAAACAATAAAACTTAATTCACGAAACTTTCACACATGTAAATTCACACATAATTAACACATAAAATAATATTAAAATATTTTTTAGACTCAGATTTGTGGTCCCGAAACCACTATTCCAATTAGGGTCAAAATCAGGCTGTTACAATAGATAGAATGAAAATCTTGGAGTTATTTAAAATTTTGAGCTTTAAACATTATTATAAAATTATAGAAATTTAATTAGAATATTTTGAGGGTTTTAAAAACAATTTCAAATCATATAGAATCATTTTGTGGGTGACTGGAAGTGTTCAAGGTAAAGAAAAAAGCCTTTGGGGAGCAAAATGGCTCAAAGTAGTGCAATGGGACTAGGCAGTGTATAGGGCTAAAACCGGGCATGAGGTCGCAACTACGAAACATGTTGTAATGCCCTCAACTCGATCTGATTCACCGGATTTGAATATTGGGTGTTACCATTCTAACACAAACTTATACTTAACCAAAACATACAACTTTCACTTATACATATTATTTAATAACATTGTTAAGCTAATTTATGTCTGGGCATACAAAAAGTACTTACAACCATTGAAAAAGACTTTTCACTTGATGAGGACTTACAAGTACACATATCTCACTTATTTACATTACTCCACTTATTCTGCCTCTAAGCAATATTACTAGCAACGTTTATAATACTAACACATTTTTTACACACCATAAGGCTTATAAACAATTTTTGTAACTTATTCGCAGTATTTCTATCAAACTTAAATACACCACTCCCCTTGGTCTGTATGCATGATAGCCCATTCTCGCCACTCCCTCGGCATTGTCCCTCTTGGCATAGCCCCCCGCCTATCTATGACATAAAGACACAAAGGTAAGTTCAATTTACCTAAGTCTTATTCGAGAATATATATCTCTTTGTTCTTATTTTTCAGCTTGACTCTGGCGAATACGTCTCCAAGATTCTATTCATCATGCCATAGTTATCATACCTCGCACAACGATCATAACTGGCCTTTCACCTCATTGTTACATTGTTCACGTTCTTCGTCTTGTCCATTCATGATTCTTTAACCTTTCCTATTACAGAGGACCATACAGACAAAACACTCTTGATTCGCCACTCACGCTGGTGTGTTGTTCTTACCTTTATACTATATGGGGTTTGCCTTAACACTTCATACAGAACTTTTCTTTTAGAGTTCTCCATACTTATCGTTCCTTTAGAACACTTCATATGTCATTTTATCATATTTCACCATGGTTTCCTTTCTTTTAGTTCAAAGTCGGCCACAAAAGCGTTTCTTTCAAATGGTAGCACAAGGGCCATTCTTTAGACTGCGCCACTAAGGCATTCCTTTTCAGAGATAGCCACAAAGGCTTCTATGTTTGGAGATTTGCAACAGAGGCATTTCCTTACAGATGTTTGCCGCATAGTCTTACCTTTCCTGAGTTTTTCCATAAAAGCATTCCTTAACATTCAATACTCGCCACAAAGGCTTTCCTGTCCAGAGTTTTTCCATAAAAGAGTTCTATACTGGTGTTTTAAATGATAGGGATTCGCCTAAACTCACACTTAGTGAGGTTTGCCCCTCATCATTTTGGGACACATAGAAAACCACATTAGGTAATAACCTTCCTTAAATTTTCCCATATGATGTCATAACTCACTAGTTACGGTCTTACACAATATGGTATTCTTTCCATATGATGCCATAACCTATCAGTTATGGTCTTACACAATATGGTCTTCTTTAGTGTTATGTCCATGAAATTATCCTTTCAGATATTCGTGTTTTTAGTCTTGATGAACCCTTTTAGACGACTCTAGAGACAGACACAAACTCATTATGCATCGACTCACTCATGGCAGACATTATTATTCTTACCAAACACACATGCACTTCCTATCAAAATCGTTCTTATTTTTAAACATAAGCACACTATAGTCATTCAAATTTATAGGTCTTATTTTTTTACCAGATTTGTCCCATCATAATTTACTAGTTTCAGTCTCATCCTTTGGCCACTTAGCATAGAAGTTTCTAGAAGGCATGCAATGCATGTAAGAGTCAGCTTAGAGACTATAACAGCCCGTTTTTGGTCAAATCAGAAAAGTGGTTTTGGGACCACAAATCTGAGGTCAAATATTTATTTTATTATTATTTTAATTTTTATAGCATGATTGAATGATTGTGTGAAAATTTTGTTAAGAAATTTTATCGTTTGAATGGTCAATTTGATAAAAAGGACTAAATCGCGTAAAGCGTAAAACTTGAGTTCTAATAGCTAAAGGTGTCTAATAGCTATGGAACCTTAACGTTAAGGTCCTTATGTTGTAATTAGACCATTTTAATTGTGAGTGGACAAAGATGGACATTAATATGATGATTTTAATGTTTTGTCATTAAGGTTAAATAGGTAATTTGATAATTAAAGTTAATTATAATAAAACAAAACAAATTTATTTCTCCATTCATCTTCATCAACCGAATTGGGGGAAGAAGAAAGACATTGCTAGGGTTTTGAACATTCGGTCACTTCTTATTGAGCTGGTAAGTCTGTTTTTTTCCCGTTTTTAATGATTTATATGTTTTTGAGATCATTGCAACTAGTACTAGCTAGCCCAGGGACTATTTTGCGAAAATGTTAGAGATTTTGAAAGTTTCCATTGATGAATATGTATGATTTTTTATGTTTGATGATGAAATATGAAACCTTGTTGTTAGATTTACATATTTTGTAAAGTGATTTTGAGTAAAAATGCAAAATAGGGATTTATTTGTGAAAATTTGAAAATGTGTAGTTAAATGTGTGAATAAATGAAAAATGTGGGCTGATATATGTATTAGGGAAATTCAGATAGAATGTGAATGGATTAAATTGAATTAATTTTTTATTTTGTGTAATAAGGACTAAATTGTAAAAATGTGAAAGTTTAGGGGCTAATGTGTAAATTAGCTCAAATGTATATTTTGGATTGAATTGAATAAATAGATGATTAAATAAGTAAATTTTGAATATATTTAGATCAAGAAAGGAGAAATACGGACTTAGATCAGGGAAAGAACAAAGTTACGGAATAGTTGACTCGATTCACCGTTTTAGCAACCGAGGTAAGTTCGTATGTAATAAGCATTATTATAATTATGCTTTAAATGTTTTGATATTGCATAAATTGTGTATACGAGACTACAGTCATGTTTGACGACAAATCTGCTATATATATGGCACTTAGTGTGCGATTCGAGATAGCTTTCACTATATATGGCACTTAGTGTGCGATTCGAGATAGCTTCTGCTATGTATGGCACTTAGTGTGCTATTCGAGATAGCTTTGGCTATGTATTGGCACTTAGTGTGCGAGGATTTGGGTATTTGACATCATTCCATTTGGGTATGAGTTTGTTACGGATTGGTTCATGTATGTATATGAATCATACGAGCTTAAAATCAAAGAAGTCATGAAGTTTGCATATAAGCATATGATTAAGCATGTGGAAGGTTTGTTAGTATTTATGAATTACAAGTTAGCAAGTCCAAATTGATTGTTTTTATATTTAATATTAGTTGAGTTTATTTCATACGAGCTTACTAAGCTATAAAGCTTACTTTTTTTGTTTTTCCTATGTTTTGTAGTGTTGTCAAAGCTAGCTCGCAATCGAGGATCGTTGGAGATTGTTTCACACTATCTACCTATCATTTGGTACCTTTGAACTTTGGTATATTAAGTATATCGCATGTATAAGGATTTTGAGTCATTTTGGCTATGTTTTGTAGTGATATTGGCCATTTGAATTGGCTTATAAATGTATATGTTTTGGTTTGTGTATATAGCCATCAAAGTTGGCTTGTTTTGGTATGGTTGAACTATGGGTATATATACATAAATATATGGCTTATGTTGTGAGTTCATGAATAGGTATATGTGGCTTATATATTATACAAATTGTGGAGGTTATTTGATTGCTATTGGAGTAGTTATATGCTTATAATCTTGATGTATAATGATGCATGTTAAGTAAAGGTTTAACTAGATGATTGGTATATGTATTTTGGTATGTTTTGGTTGAGTAAAATTTGAGGTATAAGCATATTGGTTATTAATATTGGAAATGGTATGAAATTGTCTTGAATGTGGTTAAAATGGATGTTCAATTATGCTATGAATTGGTGCCATTTGGTTTGTTTAGGTACATGAGATTAGTGGGTGGCAAATTGGCTTGGTAAATAGCCCATTTTTGTCCACACGGGCAGAGACACGAGCGTGTGTCTCAGCCGTGTGTGACACGCGGTCATGTTACACTGCCGTGTGTCCCCTAGTGTTGAAATTGAAATGAAGTCAATATGCTCCACACGGTCTCACACGGGCATGTGATCGGTCGTGTGGTATAAGTCAGTATACCCCCTAATTTGCACAGGGCCTAGCACACGGGCGGGTGACTTGGCCGTGTTGCATAAGTCAGTATAGCCTATAGGTTTGGCATGGCCTAGCACACGGCCTGACACACAGACGTGTGTGGCCGCTTCAAAGGGCACACAGGCTAGACACACGGGCGTGTGGTTGGCCGTGTGACCCAAGTCAGTAAGCTCACTTGTTTGGACACAGGGTAAGACACGGGCTGGGACACGGCCATGTGCTTCCATTTCGAATGTTCACACGGCCTGAGACATGGCCGTGTCTTGTGGCTGTGTGAGACACACGGCCTGGCCACACGGGTGTGTGTCCCCTATTTTGAGAAAAATTTTTAAGTGATGAAAAATTTCTCGGTTATCATTTTAGACCCGAACCACTCCCAATGCATGTTTAGGGTCTCGTAAGCTTCTATTAGGGACAAAGTGATTGAGATTGAATGATGATTACATGTATTGATTAATTGTATGAGAAAAGTATGTTTAAATATGTTGTAAGTCTAGTAACACTCCGTAACCCTATTCCGGCATTGAATACGGGTGAGGGGTGTTATAGAGACTCACCTGGAAAGTTCATACGTTTCTACAAATAGATTTCACCTGCATACTCTTCAGTCTACTTCTAAATCATGAAAATTTCCTTATATACTTTCTTTGTTCTTGCATCATTTCTCCTAAGTTTTACTTGTCTACTGGACATTTCAAATTTATCCTACGTAATCTATTAAAAGTTAGGAGTCGGAGTAGAGACACACTTGAAGATCACTTATTGCAGCCTAAACACCAGATCTGAACATTTGACATGCAACCAGCAGCACCTACTGCTTATGAAACATAGAAACATCATCAAAACCAATTCACATACATTTTTACCATCATCACAAACATAGACAAACCCCATACAAAGCCCTTCTCCTTTAATCTTACTGTTTAACCATAGTTAACAGACTTTCTCTTACAGAACTCCACATGTATAACTATAATATTTACACAGGGTATGAAATAATATTCTAATTAAGCTCAAATCTTTAGTTCTAGCTTAACAATAGAAAACTTCAGTCAGCTTCCAAAGAAAACCACAGTAGCTTTTCAATGGAAGAAGAATGAAGGAAGTAGAAAATCCCCTTTTCTTAAGTTCATAAATAAATATATACAAGACTTATGTCCTCAACGTATAACCAGACATGTGTCACATTCCTATAGGATTACCTTTATTAATGGTCTATAGCTGTAAATTAAAATCCAATATTTTATTTACCCAGTTATTCATCCCGTTGATTCTTAACCAAATTACCTTGTAACTTAACTTGCACAGTGCTCTAGACAAACACTTCCGGCATGCACTCATTCCATACTTAACCCTTTCACTTAGCTTACATCTTGTTTCAAATAAAATAGAAGTCTAACATTGAACCACCATTAACTTTCACATGTAATGGAATGCATCCATCCTGAGCGCCAAAAGAAATACTTGGGCGAATACTACCACGCCAAACCGACTATTTAGGTCTATGCGTTTGAACCTTGAATCTGCTAAAATTGGGGTGTTATACATGTGATGTAACAATGTCACTTGTTGCTTAGTGAAGTCGCGACGTGAGGAATGCGAGGTCGCACAATTGTAAGCCAATGTTGCAACATTGCGACTGCGAAGTTGCAACGTCACCTATTGGACGTCCCAAAAACACTTCAAAATTTTCTGCAAATTCCTTAAAATCATAGTATACATATAACATATTTAAAAACCGCCCAAAAACATGTTTCAAATTACAATTAAAAACCACAGGATATGTGTAACACCCCTAACCCGTATCTGTCGTCGGACTAGGGTTAAAGGCGTTACCGAACAGATCGGAAACATTTTCAGAAGTTCATACATTCATCCATCAAACTCAAACATAATGTCCCTTAATACAGTCAACACAACCTAAAATATGCTTATAAACTGGGTCGGGACTAAATCGAAACACATACAGACATTCTCGGATATTTAAAACTTTTCTAAGTTTCAGGGGTTACACGCTTGCGTGTGGAAGCGGCAGTGTGCCTCCCCACGGCCGCTAGACACACCCATGTGTCCTCCCCGTGGTCGAAACTAACTTTTCTCCCACGGCCACTAAGCACGCCCGTGTACTCTGACCGTGGTTGATCCTGTCAAAAATCACACGGCTACTAGGCACGTCCGTGTGCCAAGGCTGTGTACTCTTATACTAGCTACTGACTTAGCCCCAAGGTCACTAGGCACGCGCCACGTGTGCCTGGCAGTGTGACATTATAGGCCATTTTCAAGGCCAAAATGCCACCCACTTGGGTCTTACCTACAAGCAATATTTACCAACACATTTCATGCATACTAGACAACCAAATAACCATTCAATCTAAACATTCAATATCCATTTCAATCATGCCAACTTCCAAGACCAAAACATATGTATATCAAGTATAATTCATCCAAATGCTTACCCAAAAACTTGACCAATTCATGTGCTTCAACCATACCAAAATATACTTCATCTAACACATTCGTTAAAACATAATACCAACGTATAGCTAACCAAAACACATGGCTAAATTCACTTCATATACAAATACAAAAGACTAGCCTATACATGCCATATCTAGCAACATATATATATATCCAAAATGTACCAAAAACAAGTTGAATAGTGTGATGAGGATCCTTGACGGTCCCGAGCGTTCAGCAGCTTTGACGACCTATAACACAGAGAAAACGCACACACAGAGTAAGCTTTCCAAAAGCTTAGTAAGTCATAATACAAACAAGCTTAGCAAAGAAGGCACATATACTCATAGATACATTGGCACATCTAAATCACTTAGTAAATTATCACATATATACTTTGGTCCATGTACTTGGCCATATTTGCCACATTCATCAGTTCAAAAGTCTCATATACACAAAGCTCTTTCATACTTACTATCACATTTCATATTGTTATTCAAATGTACATAATCATCATAGCAAGATCACATAGGAACTTACCTTATATACACACTTAGTGACATACCTGAAACGGATTCACCATTTACAAAATCATTTCGTATCACAGACTTGCCCGTTGAACCGTAAGGAATCTCGTATGATACTCAGAAAGCTCGAAATAGTCGTACAATGCCAACATCCCAGACGAGGTCTTATATGCACTCAAATATCGATGCCACTGTCCCAGACAAGGTCTTACACGAATCAATACGATGCCGATGTCCCAGACATGATCTTACACGTAAAGATCAAATCGATGCCAGCGTCCCAGACATGGTCTTACACGTAAAGCTAATTTCGATGCCTACGTCCCAGACAAGGTCTTACACGACATCTCAAATCAATGCCAACGTCCCAGACGAGGTCTTACATGATAAAACAGAACAGATACCTATGTCATGACATAGCTAATCCTATCTATTCCTAGGTTCGTACGGGACTTCTCGGATATTGTCATTAAGTAATCCTTATCTCAAAGTTCATGAACAGATCATATCATAAGTATTCATCAATAACAATAGTCATAAAAATACACATAATTCAATACGAATACGTTTATTTGCATAATGACTTACCTCGGATTCGATTTAACAAAAACGAAAATGGCTACTCGATTACTTTCGCTTTCCCGCGATCTAAGTCTGTTTTCCTCGATTCTTGATCTATGCATATTCATAATTAACTCTTTTATTCACTAACTCATTCAATTCAATCCAAGGACACACATTTAGGGCTATTTGTAAATTAACCCTCATATTTGCACAATTTATCAATTTAGTCCATTTTTCTCAAAGCATCAAATTCACAAAATCATTACACATCCAAGCTTAGCCGAATGCATATATATATATATCATACAAGTCCAATCATTTCATCAAATTTACAATTTAGTCCTTAAAAATGCTATTTTCACAATTTAGCCCTAATTAGCTAAATTCATCAAAAATTCAAGAACAAAACATGTTCATTAAACACATATCTTTCATTTTTCACTATCATCCATCACAAAACACATAAGTCCATCAAAAGCTCATTTCAAAAACTTCATCAATTTTCAAAATTAATACATGGGTTTTGTAGCTCTCAAAGCAACGGTTGCAAAAACATAGAAATTATCAAAAACCGATTAAATACATACCTTGAATTTGTGCCTCAAACTAGCCGAATGTAACAAGCTCTTCTTATTTTCTTTCTTTATGCATTCGGTGGAAGGATGAATGAATTAATGTCCATTTTTCATATTTTGTTTTTATCAAAAGACATTTTAATACAAAAATGACATATTTACCCTTTTACTAAACATATAAACATATAAACATTATGGGCATTTATGTCCTGTATGCATCCACTAACTTAATAGTGGTCTAATTGCCTCTTAAGGCCTCCTCTTTTAAAAGCCACAACATATAAGCACTTTAACAATATCATGCAACTTTCACATTTTATGCAATTTAATCCTTTTGTCAAATTAAACACACAGGCAGACAAATTAGCATACGAAACTTTACCACATGCTTAACCACTTATCAAAGACACAAAAAATAATATTAAAATATTATACGGACTCGGATTTGTGGTCCCGAAACCACTGTTCCGACTAGGGTGCAAACCGGACTGTTACAATATGAGCTTATTTAGCTACAAAAATAGTTTAAGGATTTATCTATAATATATGCATATAAACACGAGTTTGAGAAATTTTTTGAAATGACAAGAATACTCTCTATCTATTATATTAATAAGTTGACATTGAAAATAAATTTCATTTTATTTTTTTACCTAATATAATTTTGCATTTAACATATTATTGTAATATTGTTTATTATTAATTATTAAAATGATATTAATTGATGTGGTAAATATAAAATATTAGGTTAAATATCATGAATAATACTTTCTAAAAATAGTAATAGAGTTTCTTATTTATTTAAGCTATGTTGAATAATAATAGATCAAATTTAAAAATGATCTTATTTTTTTAATACAAATTAATAAGTATAACTAATAATAGCTAAAGTCGTATAAAATAATATAATAAATATAACAATTTTTTATTCATTTAATTGTAGAGTTGAATGATTATAGATAAGATTCTATTAATTATATTTATTATTGTAATATTAAATTTGGGTTAAATATAAAATTAATACTCAAATTTGTCCACTTCTCTTAGATTGGTACTTATGATTTTATTTTCCCAGAAGGTACCTGAACTTTTTTTTTTCGTCAACTAAATCGATACTCGAGTCTAACGCTATTAAATTAGGACATATGGCAGAATAAAACTGTGGCATGTGGCATAAATGACATCATGATGATGTCATAATCTAAAAAAAACTTATTTTTCTTTTGACTTTTTTTCTCCCCCAACTATGTCATTTCTTCTCCTCCTCCTCCTTTTCTTCCAAATCTAAAAAACTTTCATTTTTTTAATCAAAAGCTTCTTCTTTTTGTAAAAAATTCTTTTTGTTAAGCTACTCTTTTCAATTAATTCATATTATCAGTTTTTATTTTTTATTTTTTTTTTAAAAAAAAAAGGGAAGGGAAAAAATTTAGAAAGGGTTTTAGGTTCGAGGGGATCTTAAGATGAAAGACCAATTGAATTCAGATCTATTTAACCCGAGAAATGAAATGGACTCGAATTACTCCTGTGGTTCTGCTAGTTTTGGTGGTGATTTCGATTTCGCTTTCAACGATAGTAATTTCTCCAACTGACTTCTTCGAATCGAGATTATGGGAGGGCCATCCGATTGTCTTTCTAATAGAGAAGGTTGTATCTGTATCACCGATTGGGCTCAACACCGTAAACGACACTGAGAGGATATGAATAAGGAAAATGGTTTGTTAATTCCCCCCTCGTTTGCTTATATTTGGTTAACTGCGAAAATGAAACAATATTTTAAAGAATTAGTAATAAATCAATTAAAGCTTACTTTGTATTTAAGCCTTCTTTGTGAACCCTAATTTGAAAAAGAGAATGAAAATGAAAATTAAGGCCATACTAATTTTGGGAAATTGAAGGAAAATTTTGATCAATTATATTCAAAATTGTTTATCCTTCCTATTTTTTATGAAAATCAACAACAACAACAATAACAATTAGTTAAACCCTAAAGAAGCAAAAGATAAGAGACAACCGCAAGATTAGTATCCTGGGAGAAACTGAAGAAACTCTAATACTAAACCAAAAAGGTTGAGCCTTGAAAATATCGAAGAAGAAAACTTCCATGGATTACGTAGATAGCAAAAAATAGGGATTTTGGTGGTGATTGGATGGTGAGAAAATGGGAGAAATTTTGGGGGTTTGAAGCAAGAAAAGAAAAAACAAAACAAATAGAAGAGAGGTAGAAGACAAAGAGATAAGGTAGAGATGGTGAAAGAAAAAAATGAAAAAAAAAAAGAAATAATAAAAAGTTGTAACAGCCAAGAGGTAAAAGAAGACGATGGGGAAAGAAAATTTCTAAGGAAAAAAATAAATGAAAAGGTTTTTAAAGATATAAAATGAAATGGAAAATCATTAAAAAGGGAACAGCTTTGCAAACCAAAGAGAGTGACACATGACGCATGCAAGTGGCCAGTGCTACCACGTCAACAAAATTGTTGGCGCCGTTAGGCTCAGATACCAAATTAGTGGATAGAAATAAAGTTCAGGTACCAATCTGGGATAAAAAAAACCATGAGTATCAATCCGAGAGAAGTGGACAAGTTTGGCTACCAACTTTATATTTAACCTTATTAAATTTTCATTAATAAAAACTAAAAATTATATAAACTAATATAATAAATATAAAAAATAGGGGTAAACTATCAAAATAGTCACTTTTGTTTGTTTCAGGTTACATTTTAGTCACTTGCGTTATCGTGTTGTAACATTTTAGTCACTGAGCATTAATTGTCGTTAACGGTGTAACAGTAAGCTTATGTAGCACGTTAAATCATCATTTCAAATGAAAATTTTAGGTTGAATTATACAATTGGCCCCTATTTTTTTTCGTTTTGAACAATTTAATTTTTTTCCTTTTATGTTCTTTAAACTATACTTTCTTTTTCTTTAATTTTCATTCTCTTCTCATTCTCCCTCTATTTTCCTCCCTTCTTCATTTCTTTTAACGTAGTTTTTCTATGTTTTCCATTTGTTAAAACTAGTCCCTATACTTTTTTTTGAACAATTTAATTTTTTTTCCTTTTTTATTTCTTTATTTTCTTTTTCTTCTTCCCCTTTAATTTTCTCTCTTCTCATATTCTTCCGTGCAGAAACATAATATTTGCCCACAAATAAACCAAGTCATTGTTTCTTTCACATAATTCCTAAATTAGATTTCAGTCAAAACCGAATATCAATTATTCTTAATCAAATCTCGATTTGAATATAAGCTAATTTTGAAACTAAAATTGGAACTAACCTAATCTCGGGAAACTTTGTTAAGGGTGGACTGCCAAAAGTCACGACTGAAGAGGTATTCGAGTGAGCCGAGCTTGTAAACTATGTCACTAAGAGATCCAAATTGGTTTGTTAAAGCGAAGATAGACAATAGGGTGAGAATATGCGAAGCAAATTTTATTTTGGTTTCAGCTTTTGCCTTTTATTTTTTCATAAACATAAAAAAGGTTTTAACAAATCAAAAACATAAAAAAACTACGTTAAAAGATATGGAGAAGGGAGGAAAATAGAGGGAGAAGTAGAAAAGAATGGAAAATAAAGAAGAAAAAAAGAAAGTTAAAAGAACATAAAAGAAAAAAAATTAAATTTCTCAAAACAAAAAAATATGGAGACCAATTGTATAATTTAACCTAAATTTTTTGTTTGAAATGATTATTAACGTGCCACGTCAGCTTATCGTTACACCGTTAATGAAAATTAACGGCTTAGTGACTAAAATGTTACAACACGTTAACGTAAGTAATTAAAATGTAACATTTCAAACATAATTGACTAAAATGTAACCTGAGGTAAACAAAAGTGATTATTTTAATAGTTTACCCAAAAAATAGATTAGATTAATTATTACTTACTAATTAAATTAAGATTTAATAAGTAATATCTTATTATAAAATATTTTAATTATTTTATATTTCATAAAATAAAAAATATTATTAAATAAATAAAATTAATTGATCAATTATTTCAAATAATAAGTATTTATATTAATCAAATAAAATAATATATATATCTAATTAATTTAAGATAAATAAACATGTGACACGCATAGCACGTGATCGAAAACCTAGCGAAAAACTGAAAATAGAATTATGATAGATTAGTTAAAAAAATTAGAAAACCTGAAAAATCCAAACTAAAGGTATCCATGGGTCGGGTTTGGGCCAGGCCCAACCAAAATTTTAGGCCGAGCCCGATCCGAACAATAAGCCTAAAATTTTGTCCAATCTCGACTTAGATAAAAATGCTAAAACCCGGGCCCGACCGAGTCCACCCTTATTAATTTTTTTATATAATTTTTTTTAAAATTAAAAAACTAAAAACATTAAAATAAATATTTCCTAACAAATTGAAAATAAATTATATATATATACACTTAAATAACACTAAGATAAATACAACTTAACAAACAAATGTCTCTAAAATAGTAATAAAATTAACAATTTATATAATATCTAAATAATAACAACAAAATAGTAATAACATAATTGTGAAATTATAACAAAATAGTGAAAAAATAACAAGAAAATAGCAACAAAATAATAATAAAAAGCAAGAAAATAGTAAAAAGAACAACATTTTTTTTTTTGCGTATTCAGGTCGGGCTCGAATAAAAAAAATACTACTTGAGACTAGACCTGTTCATGGGTCAGGTCACTCGGCCTGAAGGCCCGCCCGAAATGTGGAAGGGTTTAGGCAAAAATATAAGCCCGAAAAATGGGCTTGGACAAAAAAATAAGGCCCGTTTAAAAAACGAGTCGAGCCTCAAGTAAGACATTTTTGGCTCGGGCCCAGCCCGAATTCACTAAAGGACAAAAAAATATGTTTTTTTTTGTTTTTTAATATTATTTTCTTATTGTTTTCTCCCTATTTTGCTACCATTTTACTATTATGTTGCTACTATTTTGTTGTTATTGCTTAGATATTGTATAAAACTTATTTTATTGTTAATTTTGTTATTATTTTAAAGACATTTGATAGTTAAGTTACATCTATCTTAGTATTATTTAAGTATACATATTTTTTAAAAAAAAATTCAATTTGTTGGAAAATATTTATTTTAATGTTTTTAGTATTTTCTAAAATTTATTTTCAATTTGTTGAGAAATATTTATTTTAATATTTTTAATATTTTTGATGTATTATATATATTTTAAAATTATATAAAAATTAATATGAATGGGCTAGGTTTTAACATTTTTATCTGGACTAGATTTGGATAAAATTTTAAACCCATTTTTCGAGCCGAATTTAAATCTAACAAACGGGCTTAAATTTTTAGTTGAATCCGGCCCAACCCATACACACCTCAACCTGAAACCCAACCCATTTTCTAAGCTATCCTTATTTTTTTTTGTCAAAACTATCTTTTAAATTTATATTTTTTTCAAATTTATATTTTTATTCAAATCCTCCTAAATCCAAACTAACGTTTTAAAAACTAGGAGAAGAAGCGACCTCAAAACAAGCAGAACCCAAAATGGCGATGACGGGACCGATGGCAAAGGGAGAGATCGTTTACAAAATGTATAGGGCTTTAACCTACGGTATATCACCCTTGCTGCACCTTCACTTACACTGGTGCAAGATGCGAGGCCTGGAGCATTCTATCAGGTGGCATGAACGCTTTGGTCGGCCTTTCCTCCGCCGTCCCTCATGCGGCCCAATTCTCTGGTTCCACGTCGTCTCTGTAGGAGAAGGAATGGCAGCCACTCCTGTAATTAAATTTTGCAGTCAACGGAGACCTGATGTCAACATTTTGATGACAACGACGAAAGTTTCCGCATTGTAAGACGTCGCCCTAAATTTCGGCTTTTTTTTTAATTAATCTGGTTACGAGCGCTTAAGGTTATCTAGTTTAGTTAAGAGTTTTTTAGTATATTAGGAATAATTTATTCTAACCGCAATGACTTGTCTGGACGGTAACCGTATGTAAAACAAAACCCGACAACCACAACCACAAGGCTCTTGTTATGGGGACCCACCGGCTTTTGAGTTTGAAGTAGATAAAAGCACAAATAAGCCACACGATAGCTTTGGCTTTGGTTGCAGACTGTTGACAATGGCTACCTCTTCGCTCATTTCCTCCCCATCACTTCTTCCAACTAAGCCCTTAACAATTCATCGCCAAAATCAGTATCATAACACGACAACCTTCAGAAATCGAACATCCTTCAAGATTCTAGCTGCCAAGCTTCCTGCTGGTGTACGTTCTTGGTTTTTTTTCCTGGCTTCTTATTGTTTTTATCTTTTATCTATACTGGGTTTTGTTTCTGTGAAAAAAAGAAAAAGAATTCAGGTTGAAGTGCCAAAAGTAGAGCCAAAATTCAAAGCACATTTCTGTTTTTATCTTCTATCTATACTGGGTTTTTGTTTACAAAAATTTTGTTTCTGTAAAAGAAAATTCAGGTTGAAGTGCCAAAAGTAGAACCAAAATTCGAAGCACCATTTCTTGGATTTACGAGGACAGCTGAAATATGGAATTCCAGGGCTTGTATGATTGGCATAATTGGTGTTTTCATTGTAGAACTGGTAAGACACCTTTTCTGTATCGGCCATGGGCAATAGAGTTATATGCTAAAACTTTGGCAATAGAGTTAATTGTGTGGGCTTTTGCGTTTTGCAGATTATAAACAAGGGAATACTTCAGACAATTGGGGTAGATGTCGGCAAAGGTCTTGACATTCCTCTGTAAAGATTCAACCCAAGGAAACAAGCACGATAGCTCTATCTAAATGGCGCTTTATTGTGAACAAGTAAACATATTTTTGTTGTATTAAAAATCGCAACACATGTATTCCATATCTTAATTCTGTAACACCTTTGACTATCATATGAAGTACTTCATGTTTGCCGTGTTCAAGCTTCAAATTCTCAGTTTTGAAAGTACAATCTAATTTTTGAAATCATAAGCTTTTGACATGTTTGTATACCCTACAAGAAAGATAAGGTCATATCGCATTAAATTTAGGTATAGCAGTTTACAGATGTTTCTCTCCTATTGCACACAATCATCATCCGACAATCTGCTGAATATTAACTTATTGCTAAGGATATTCTGACAAAACTAACCATATGAAGAAACTATAGTGCAATTTAACATTCCTGTTCCAGCATCTCAGAAATTTCGAATACTTATTTGTCAATGCATAACCAAAGCATAATTAATTACTGCATTTGAGAAAGCACAAGATGATCTACAGCACTCGGCTGATTCGTGCATCTATAACTGGCACCTTACTTGAAGGCTCTGAGATGTCCAATACATCAGTGAGTGACATTCGACGGTTACTCCATACACCTTCTGCCCATGTTTTCATTTTCTCACCTTCTGTCTTCCTGTTCTGTTGAACACAAAGTACTTCTGCATACCCACCTGCACAAATCAACCGACTAAATTACTGCAGTGCACAAAGGAATTAAATTTAAACATAACTTCTTGTTGGCATTGCATCATGCTCAATTTTTAAGATATACTGCTGTTGTAATTGTGTAAAATGCTAGCCATGTCACATCAAATTTTAGGGCATATCATGCACAGACTGTTAACTCCCCGCACGTAATGCAAAACAAGATGTGCAACAATAGGCCATACCTCTTGCAAGGGCTAAAATATCCCCCCTGTCCAGTTTCGTCTCTGCACCTAAGCAATGAAAAGAGAAAATAGTCGAACATTCAATTGCTTAAACACCTGGGAAGACCGAAAGAGAAATATTCTAATATTCCAAACCTTTAGACACCAACGGTGGAGCTTTTAGAAATTCTATTGCCCTTCTGTAAAGTCCCTGCCAGCCAGAAATTATCGAATCGATACAAAACGTAAGCTCTTAGATTTAAACGGTGGGCTACAATAAATCTGGGAAAGTACATCACTATCTTATTTTTTTCAACCCAAATTTTAATCCTAAACAATCTAGATCAGCTATAAGACCTTCCTCTACTATGTCTGGTCTATAGCCATCTTAGATCCTAATATTCAAGATGGTATACATGCAAACAACAATACTCAAACATAGAACAAGGCAGCTCATATAGATAGATCAATAATTTTTCAGTAATTGGGCTGTACTACATTTACATATTATCCTCTTTAACATTCAAACCTCTCTAATCAGAAACCATTCAAAATTTTTCTTCTTTTCTTACTGGATTACACAGCATCCAGTCTCCCCTCTTTTGCAGTTTTCTTTTAACAAATTGAAAGAGAATGGAAACAAAAAAGGCAGTGAGGAGATCTGTGTCCTACAACTGACTAAACCAAGCAAGACTTCAAAAACAGATAAATAAATATAGACTAATGAAGCAAAGCCCTTAATTAAATACACAAGGTGGAAGTTCTGACCTCTTGAATTAGAAGAGAGCTTGATCGCTCTTGTCTTGCTTTGTTCCGATACATCAGAGCTATGCAGGTTAAGACAACACCAACCTTCGGATGACTAGATCCTGCATGAAGTCAATAAATCTCAGGGAAGATAAATGATGCAATTAGCAAGTAGAACCACTCAAAGTGTAAAACACTAGATTTTATGCAGATAAATATATATACACATATATCCAAATTTACACACCAAAGTATTCTTCTGTTTTAGTTAGTGCCTTTGTCAATATCTCCTCTGCAGCACCAAAATTCCTGAATCACAGGTTGTTGCAGACATTGATAAGAAAAAAGTGTTGCAACAGATAAAGAAACAAAGATATTAACAAGTAACCATAAAATCACCCCATGTGTGACTCAAGTTGCCCCAAGGCAAAGGTTGCAGCTAGCAAAACTTCATCTGAAGCCATATTACAAATTGCCAAGGTATTCATGTCACTAAAATCTTCATTTTTAGGCACCCCTTCAATTATGTTTTGGTATAATTCTTTGGCCAGAGAAAATTGTTGTGTGGCATGTAGAAATTCTCCATAAGATAAAACAGCAGTGCCTGAATTGCCCAACAGCAAATATCATACACGACTCTCTTCTATAGTCAATTAGCAACTAAGAAACTGAAAGACCCTCACCATTCCTAGCTTCAATATCTTGGACTCCATGAAAAAATGTTTCGGCTGTAAATTGGATGCAGCTCACATTCAGTATTCACACAAATCAAGGAGACAACAAAAAAATGAAAAAAAACTTGGGCCATGTCTTTACTTTACCTGACTCAAGGTTACCAGTGACAAGCTCAACTAGCCCCTTCACTGCTTTAGCACGAGCAATCAAAGATTCTTTGCTCCCACCATTACTTCTTAAATCATCTTTATGCAAAAACTCTAAGCATTTATCTGCGAGCACTGATGAAGTATCATCCTATATAGGGAGAACCATCTCCATATAAATTGAAATCATATATGCTACATGTCATTAGTCTAAACTAAAAAAGTAGTAATTGAGGGATTCACCTACCTGGCCCAACTGCAAATAAAGACCAACAAGAGCTTCCGTAGCAGCAACTATACCAAATACCAGATATAGTGAATACCCTTTTATTCCAAACAAGAAATAGACGGAAGATGTAAACTGAAACAGTAAAATTTTACCTCTAACACCCAAGGAGGAACGCGTTAAACCCTGAACTCTATGCAGCTTTTCAATTGCTTCTTCAAAGCTTCCTCTAAAACCGATCATCATCAGTTCCCAATAAAAATAAATAAATAACTAAAATGGGAAAGAAAAAAAAAGTAAAGAAGCCGAGAAAGAATTACCTTTCATATAACAAATTAGACATTGCAAGTAACACCGTTCCAATAGAATTTTGAGCAAATTGACCTTCACTTTCACTTGACTGAGTAGAAAGGCACTGCTCCAATATCAACATGCCTTGAGCATATGATTCATCTACCAAAACCAATCACTCATAATTTAAAAACAAAATTTAGATTTAGACAAAGAATGAAAGACCATTAAAAATAAATAATTAAATAAAAACTGTACTCGTTATCAGTTCAGAAATGGGAACACTAGCTAAATGGATGATAGTATAAACCTGATTTCTGGGACCTGGCATGTGAGAGAGCGTAATTGATCATCTGAACAGCGACTGGGTTGGAACTGGGACCGTTGGTTCCATCGTGGAGGAATCTCAAAGGCTGCGATGAAGTTGCAGCTACTAAGGAAGTTCGAGACAGGGAAATGACCGATTTCGATAGCTTAACTGCTACATGAATCATCGGCGATGGTTGTTTTTTATTTGTTGCTAAAACCCTAATTTTAATGATCAGAAGGGTTTTAGTTTATCCTTATTACTTACGAGTTGCTGGGACACAAAAGAAAATGAAGGTAGAGCCTTTGTCTCCCTTAATTTTCTTACATGTTAAGGTGTTCTCATCTAAACGACGTCGTTTCCCTTTTTTAAGTTTATTTTTAGAGTGAACTATACCTTTCTGATTTGACTTTTATAAGTTTTCATTGTGGCTATCAAAAATAAAATATTTGCATATGGGCACTACTGTCAACAACTATTTTCATTTTTAGTCACTCAACTTTAATAAGTTTTTATTTGATCACTCATCATTAATTCAATATTATTGTATACTCATTTTAGTCACCCAACTTTAATAAGTTTTTATTTTGGTCACTCATTTTACCTTTTTAAGAATTAATTTTAATTTTTTCCAGTAAAAAGGAAAAACTAGGGTTTTATTAAGTATTAATTTTAGTTTTTTGAAAAAAACTATAAAATTATTTTTTAAAAAGATAAAATGAGTGGTCAAAATGAAAACTTATTAAAGTTGAGTGATTGAAATGAGTGTGCAATAACATTGAATGAACAAGTGACCAAAATGAAAACTTTTAAAATTTTAAAACTTATCAAAATTAAATGACTAAGGGCCAATTTAGCATTGCTTCTCACAAACATTTTTGGGCCAAAAAGTACTTTTGAGCAAAAATTAAAATTTTTTGCTTATGCTTTTGGGCAAAAAAGTGCTTTTGCAAAACTTTTTTTTTTGCCCCAAAAAAAAAGCTCAAAAGCATCTTGTTTAGCAATGTTTTTTTATCTCAAAAGTGTTTCTAAGAAGCAATGCTAAACTGGCCCAAAGCCTCTCAAGGTGCCTTTGAAATCCAAACAATCTTTTCCATCTCAAGACAAAAGCAAAATGAGAATAACTCTAAAGGAGAGGCAAGAAAAGAAGTATCCCTTTCTTGATTCTAACGTTGCAAGTATGTTTGAAGAATGTCTTAAAAATAAGCTAATTTAGTTGCGAAAGGTTAAGTGACCTGAAAAAGCTAATAAAGTTGATGATCCAAACTACTGCAAATAACATCACTTGATCAACGACCCTCTTAAAATGTTCTTCATATTGAAGGATAAATTTTTGTAACTCTATGAAGATGGAAAAATAGAGTTCGAGGAAGAAACAGTATTGTCACACTTGACGTCAGTCAAAATGGCTCATCAACTAAATTTGGTGATAAAGTTTGGCTCTTTTGATCCTATCATTTTGACCCTAGTTGCGAGTTTGACGGGCAATTTGCAAGAGACTGGGAGCAAGCATCTTCATAAAAAAGACAACAATGATGATGCTTGGGCACTTGTCACACATCGAAGAAGTGGCCCCTAAAACTATTGAAAGTCTTGATATCAGCCAAAGCGATCTCGAAATCAACCAAGTTGTCAAATCCTAGAGTGCCCTAAAGAAAGATGAGGCTAACTAGGTGTGCAAACACAAGAAAGACCATAACATTGAATAAATCCATGCCACCCTCATTCAGATATGAAGATTTCATCCAAGTGACTTGTTATCATATTGGTTGTGTAACACCCATACCCGACCTATTCTCTAAGTTCGATTTTTGAATGATACAACTCCAGAATAACTGGCTAACACCTTTGAATTATGTTTTCGACTAATTAACAATACACAATAGTTTAAACTAACATATACATCTTTTTTGCTCTCTTTTTTTAAATTGTTGCTTTAAATATTCATTTAATATTTGACTAAAGCTATGAGGCATAACCTCTAGGAGTGTCCCTCTATACGCATGTTACGACTATCCCTTCATTTTTCTTCAGGTTAGAGAAGTCTGGCTCAGCCCTCTGCACGATTTTCAAGTGAAAGCTTATTCCTGCAAATAAAGTAAACCGTTGGTAAGTTCAATAGAATTTAGTGAGTTTCTGCGTGACAACCATATTGCAAAATTTAAATTTTAAAAAGTAAACACTAAAGGATATTTTTCCACTCCCTGGTCACCCTTGGCCATTAGCAGATTGTATCAATATGTCTTTATCTTCCCCTTTTTCTTAAAGCCCACCGTTGACCGAATCCCTCTTAATTTGTAACATACACAAATTCTCTCCAAGGTAGAGATTCACGAGGAATACAAACCTAAAAACACCTCATCCAAGTTTCTTTCTTCCCCTCCCCTTTCGCCACCTTGGATGAAAGATTCCCATGTCGGTCATTGGCTAACTAATATTGGCTTATTGGGTTTCAAATCCTTACCCTCCCTTTTTCCTAGCAGACTACCCACCTCAGACAAACCCTGGCAAGTTCCTTCCTTGTCAGTCCTAATGACTCGGCCTTTACCCGTGGACCTTAACGTTTCGCTCCTTCATTTGGCACATCCTCTTGTTCAATAAGCCTTAGAGTCCATTCCATTTAGCGTTCTTTTCCAAAATTCATCACCAAGCTAAGATTTTTCACTTTGTAAAGTATCGTGTTCACTATATCGGTTGAGTCTTCATGATGGTGCAACTGAGCTACGGTTTTTCACTCTTTTACCCCAAGTTAAAGGTCTGAGTGGACGTTCCCAAGTCTTTTGACCTGACAGGTCGCACTGTGTTTATTGTCCTGGTGGACTCTCTATACTGCCATAGCCAAGTTATGGACTTACACAGTATACATCATGTTTAATGTCCTGACAGATTTCATTGGTTGCCATAGTCTAAATATGGACCTACACCTCGGGATCCCCATGTTTACTGTCTCGGTGAACTATCCGTGTTTAATGTCCCGGCGAACTATCTATGATGCCGTAACATCTTTCAATTATGGTCTTCACAGTATAAACCATGTTTATCGTCCCGGCGGACTACTAAAAGATGCCATAGCGTCTTTCAATTATGATCTTAGTCCTATTTACCATTCTAATGCACTTTCATATGATGTCGTAGCGTCTTTCAACTATGGTCTTACTCATTTCTATCATGATGCCATAATATCTTTTGTTTATAGTCTTACTCATTTTTGGTGTATAGCCTCTGATCGGACCCATGGCCTAGCCATGATATTTCTTATTCACTTTTCCCGTTACATTCCAACCATTCCTCCATTTGTTGTCCTAACTTTGATGCTCGAGCATCGTAGTGTCCCCTCCACAAGGCTCGGAGCTTCGCACATCACGGGTACACACAATGACACCGTATAACGGTATCTATAGAGTCACCCTTTTTCCCATCCTAACTTCACCTAAACCCTTTAATAACCCACTCTCCTGTCTCACCATAAAAAACAAACATTACAGGGCATTCATAACATAATGCTGACGGATACTCACAACTTACTTAACCTTTAGCAGACAACCATTCACATGTAACAGAAGATATGCATCATCATGAGATTCACTCTAGAATTAACGCACATTCATGCTAAACACACAACATACTAGAGAAGAGAGGTAGAAACTCACCTTGCTTCCTTGTCCTTAACAACTTAGGTTGTCCAAACGCCAAAGCATTTTTCGTCTTGAAAGTTAAGCATAACAACCCATTATCGATTTACTTGTATACAAACAACTTTAGTACCCAAAATTTATAATTATACAAAATCTTAAAAGATTCTTACTCTACTCATTTTCTTCACTCTATAAGTTCAAAGGAATAAGGAAACTTACTAGTTTCCAATCTTTCTACTTCTAGACTCAAAATTAGCATTATGGTCGCAACACACAAAACTCCCTTCAGCTATATCCTCTTCTTCTTTAGGGCGACTGAAGAAGATGATGCTTAGCGAGAAAGATTTTGGAAGTAGAACTAAGAGGAATTATGTTCCCATACACACACATACACATATATATACTCTATTGGCACAGTTTCCACAGACCATTGCCGCCACTCAATCCTAATTATTATGTTTCCCACTATGGAACTAGTCAGTTTCAATCTAACTAAACCAGGTTTGAAATTTAATGATCCCCCAACCAGCCACTCAAGTTTTCTAAAGATCTCATTAAAGCCCTCAAATTCCATTTTTCATCAAATTGGCTCCCGAGCCATTTTTTTTTTATGTTCGGATACTCAGGGAGCCAGGTGTGATAACTCCCCCATACTTAAATAAAATTTCGTCCTCGAAATTTCCTCTCGTGGCAATTAGGAGTAGTCTTTAGGAAATCTATCCTATTAGGGAATCCTTCTTCTCAATTCAAAGACAAACATCCCCACTCACTTGAGTAATCTAGCTTAGCTTTAGGTATTTAAGGGTCTTTAAACTGCCCTAGTGTGAATGGTGGATTTGTAATTTCCACGTATGGCAGTTTCCTGCCTACAGGTGTTGGCGGAGTCTCGGGCTTACCTATTGTACCAGATCGTTCTCATGGTAGAAATTAATGACCTGAGCCTATATGAGTGCGTACTAATTCTGGCGGATTTGTGATACACAATTTACTTGGGCAGAGTCTTTTGTTTTTCTGTTTATCGAGGGATTGACGATACCTTTCCCTATATCAACAAGTGTCAAAAACGAGTTTAGGGATGTGAACATTTTAGTACCTTTTTCCAGTCAAATCTTTTTCTCAGATGTTTGGTTATCTAAACCAATACTCGTAAAACCCCTTCATCCAAATCAATCTTTTTCTTTTCCACCCTAATTTCCTTGTTGTTTGAGTTTGTTCTTGTTAGAATTAAGTGACCCAAATTCTTATTTAAATAAAATACAATGGTAAAATAAAATAAAAGAAGAATCCCTATAGAACTACACTTCTTTTATTTTATTTTGAATAAGGTTTTTTAAACCTTATTAAACTCCATCTATTTGATATTGATTAGAATAAGGAGTTTCAATCTTACTACACTCCTATTAGAATATGGCTTTATAAGCCTATAAATAGACATGGTCTATTCCTCTTGTAATTGATTTGAATTCTACATAGTGAATTTTTCTTCTCCTCTGCCCGTGGTTTTTTTTCCCGAAAGGGTTTCCACGTAAAATCTGTGTGTTCTTTCTTCTTTTTTTTTTATTTTTTTTTTTACTTTTACAAATTGGTATCAAGAGCTTCAGGGTTTTTTCATCTCGATCACGGTAATGGCGTCTTTGAAGTATGAAATTCACTGTTGGATCGCAACACCGCATTAGCGTTGTGGCGGATAAAGATGCGAGCAGTTCTTGCATGATGGATTTAGAGGAAGCCCTGTTAGGGGTAGATAAGATGCCTTCGACATTGTGAGAGGAAGATAAGAAGCGCAAGGATCGAAAGGCACTAACACAGTTACATCTGCATTTGTCTAATGAAATTTTGCAGGATGTGATGAAGGAGAAGACTGCCGCAGCATTATGGAAGAGGCTAGAACAAATATGTATGTCGAAAACTTTAACTAGCAAGTTGCATATGAAGCAACGTCTTTATGCTCATCGTTTGGAGGAAGGTGCGTGTCAGGTACACGAACACTTAATGATGTTTAAAGAAATTCTCTCAAACTTGGAGGCCATGGAGGTTCGAGTATGATAAGGAAGATCTAGGGTTGATTCTGCTTTGTTCGTTGCCCCCGTCTTATTCAACCTTTAGAGACACGATTTTATATAGCCGCGAGTCTCTCACAGTTGATGAGGTTTATGATTCTTTGACCTCGTATGATAAGATGAAGCATCTTGTGGTTAAAACCGACTCTCAAGGAGAGGTCTCATCGTTCGTGGGAGACAAGATCGGAATGTCGATGATGATCGTGGAAGGACACAGAGCGAAATCCTCATGATAAATCTAAGGGTAGATCAAAGTCTTCAAACAGAGGTAAAACTTTGTAAACACGCAAGAAGAAAGGGCACATTAAATCCGAGTGCTACAAGCTACAGAACAAAATTAAAAGGAGGTGCAAATCAAAGGAAAACAACGAGAAAATTACGGTGAAGGCGATATTGTAGAAGACTACGGTGATGGTGAACTTCTAGTTGCCTCTGTCAATAATTCAAAAGAGAGTGAGGAGTGGATACTTGATTCAGCCGCACCTTTCACATGAGTCCCAATCGGGATTGGTTTACAAATTATGAAAAGGGTATCCGAAGGTGTTGTTTTGATGGGAAATAATGCTTCGTGTAAAATTGCGGTGTTGGAACAATTAAAGTTAAGATGTTTGATGGAGTTGTCGAACACTTAGTGACGTCACGGCATGTTCGAATTGAAGAGAAATTTAATTTCGTTGAGTACTCTTGATTCAAAAGGGTACAAATACATAATTTGAAAGTGGGATTTTGAAGATTTCCAAAGGTTCCTCATTGTGATGAAAGAGGCGGAGAAAGGCTACCAAGTTATATGTTTTGCGGGGTTCTCATTGTTATTGGTGATGCAATTTGTCGCTTCCTCTTCTTTATCGGATGATGATATTACTAAACTTTGGCATATGCGCCTAGGGCATATATGAGTGAGAATGGCATGGCGAGAATTGAGCAAAGAGGACTTCTTGATGGGCAAGGAATTTGCAAACCGAAGTTACGTGAGCTTTGCGTTTTTGGGAAGCAAAAGAGAGTTCGATTCACTAGAGGAATCCATAACACGAAGGGAACATTGGAGTATATTCATTACGATCTGTAGGGGCCATCAAGAGTGCCTTCGAGAGGTGGAGCCAATTATATGCTAACTTTTATTGATGATTTTTCTAGAAAAGTTTGGGCATTCTTCTTGAAGCGAGTAAAAGCAATGTGTTTTCCGCATTTAAGTCTTGAAAAGCTATGATTGAAAAACAAACAGGAAAACAAATAAAATACCTCCGCATGATGACAATGGCTTAGAGTTTTGTTCGATGAGTTTAATAAAAACCGTGCAAGTCGGAAGGATCGTGAGACACTTGGCGATTCGTCATACTCCACAACAAAAGCGGTGTTGCGAACGAATGAACAGAGCGATCATGGAGAAGGTTCGATGTATGTTGTCAAATGCCAACTTACCAAAGTCGTTTTGGGCGGCGACCTCTTGCATGTTTTTGATCAACCGATCTCCATCCATTGCCATTGAGAAAAAGACTCCACAAGAGGTATGGTATGGTAATCCCGCTAATTATTCGATTTAAAGATTTTTGGGTGTCTGCGTATGCTCATGCTAATAATGGAAAATTGGAACCAAGATCCATTAAATGTGTTTTTCTTGGCTATAAAGTTGGTGTAAAAGGGTATAAGTTATGGTGTCACGAAAATAGAAAAGTTGTGATTAGCGAGAGATGTTGTTTTTGATGAAACCGCTATGCTACCTAACTTATCTCTTAAAGACTCTTCCAATAAAGAAAATCAAAAGCGGTGGAGCATCAGTTAATACGTCAACTCCTCAAGCCGAGTACAAAAATTGAGAATAGAGTTGCTTCTTCACCAAAATACTCTATCGCCAAAAAGCAGAACTAGAAGAGAAATTAAACCTCAAAGAAGTAGTATTCGAGGGTGACCTAGTTGCTTATGCTTTAAATGTGGCTGAAGATATAGATGCAAACCAAGATCCGTCTAATTATTCTGAGGCGGTTAGCTGTGAAGACTCAGAAAAGTGGATGTTTGCTATGCAAGAGGAAATAGAATCACTCCATAAAAATAGAACATGGGATCTTGTGAAACTTCCTAAAGGTAAAAAGGTTGTTTTTGTAAATGGGTGTTTAAAAGAAAGAAGGGACTCTAGGAGTTGAAGAATCCAGATATAAAGCAAGGCTTGTTGCAAAGGGTTATAGTCAAATTCCAGGAATGGACTTCACAGATGTGTTCTCCCCAGTTGTGAAGCATAGTTCGATTCGAGCTTTGCTTGGTATTGTGGCTATGCAAGATTTGGAGCTTGAGCAGTTAGATGTAAAAACTGCATTTTTGCATGGAGAGCTTGAGGAAGATATTTACATGCAACAACAGAGAGGGTTTTCTGATCTCGAGAAAAAGAGGACTATGTTTTGCTTGTGAAAAAGTTTCTTTACGGTTTGAAGCTTGATCACCAAGACAAAGCGATGGTATAAGAGGTTTGATTCCTTTATGACTTCTCATGATTTTAAAAGAAGTAGTTTTGACAAATTGTGTTTACTTTAAGAAAAAGATGTTGATGGTTCTATTGTGTATCTACTTCTTTATGTTGATGACATGTTGATAGCAAACAAAGATAAAGGAGAGATAAGAAAGGTCAAATCCCAACTAAATGAAGAATTTGAGATGAAAGATTTAGGACCAAAGAAAGAAGATACTTGGTATGGAGATTCTCGAGAGAGATAGAAAAGCAAGTAAATTGTACCTAAGTCGGAAAGGGTACATTGAGAAAGTTCTTTGCGAGTTCAATATGCAGAGTGCTAAGCTGTTAGTACTCCTTTAGCTTGACCCATTTCGGACTTTCATCGGTTTTGTCTCCACGATCGGATGATGAGATTGAGTACATGTCACATGTTCCATACTCTAGTGCAAAGTGGGATCTCTCATGTATGCTATGGTTTGTTCACGTCCAAATTTATCATATGCGATCGATGCGATTAGCGAGATACATGGCGAATCCCTTAAAAGAACATTGGAAAGCGATTCGGTGGATTTTAAGATACTTGCAGGTACTACCGATGTTTGCTTACGATTTGGAAGAACTAGAGATGGAGTCATTGGGTATGTTGATCTTGATTTTCTTTGGAGACCTTGATAGAAGAAGATCTCTCACTTTGGTTATGTCTTTACAATCGGAGGTTGTGCAATCAGTTGGAAAGCTACTTTGCAAACTACGATCGCTTTGTCTACCATCAAGTCGAGTACATGGCGCGACATCGAGGCTTGTAAAGAAGCTATTTGGTTGAAGGGACTCTTTAGTGAGCTCAATGAAGACCTTCAAATTAGCACAGTATTTTGTGATGATGTGAGTGCTATCTTCCTTACAAAAGATCAAATGTTTCATGAGAGAACAAAACACATTGATGTTCGGTATAATTTTGTTCGTGATATTATTGCTCGTGGTGATATTGTTGTGAGCAAAATTAGTACTCATGAAAATCCTGCAGAGATATGATGACTAAGTCATTTCCTATAACCAAGTTTAAGCATTGCTTAGACTTGGTTGGTGTTCATTGTTGAAGTTAAACCCTTAAGGGGTTTTATGGAAGAGGTGGAGAACTTGTTAGTTAAGAGTTCGCATGATGAAGAACTTGTTTATTGAGAATTCGTGTCAAGGTGGAGATTGTTAGAATTAAGTGACCCAAATTCTTATTTAAATAAAATACAATGGTAAAATAAAATAAAAGAAGAATCCCTATAGAACTACACTTCTTTTATTTTATTTTGAATAAGGTTTTTTAAACCTTATTAAACTCCATCTATTTGATATTGATTAGAATAAGGAGTTTCAATCTTACTACACTCCTATTAGAATATGGCTTTATAAGCCTATAAATAGACATGGTCTATTCCTCTTGTAATTGATTTGAATTCTACATAGTGAATTTTTCTTCTCCTCTGCCCGTGGTTTTTTTTCCCGAAAGGGTTTCCACGTAAAATCTGTGTGTTCTTTCTTCTTCTTTTTTTTTTATTTCTTTTTTTTTTTTTTTTTTTACTTTTACAGTTCTTAATTGTTGTATTGTTAGCCCCACTTTGCACGTTAAAAGAAAAGAAGAAGGAAGGAAAATAAATGAAGAAGCATAAGAGAATAGAAAATAAAAAAGAAAGAAAGTTAAAAAATATAAAATAAAAAATTTAAATTACTCAAATGAAAAAATATATAGATTAATGGTAGAATTTAACTTAAAAATTTTCGTTTAAAATGATGATTTAATATGCCACACCAACTTACCGTTATACTTTTAATAGTAATTAATGGCTCAGTGAGTTAAAATATCTATATACAAATAACTAAAATGAATATAAATGACTAAAATGAAATATGAGGAAATAAAAAGTATACTTTAGGATAATTGAGCAAACTCAGATGAATATAGAATCGTTTATTTCCATTAAAAAGAAAACCGTTACAGAACTGATAACTTTCCGGATTCCCGACCAAACCCCGAGAAAGAAAGGATCAACGATTCACTTTTCCCATTTTATGCCCTTTTGATTTCTATCAAAAAGGGAATGACAGATCCCAACAACAAACCTAGAACTGTAATCTGCGTAGGGGACATCCATGGCTACCTCACCAAACTCCTCAATCTTTGGTCCAACCTCCGATCCCAAATCGACCCTGACTCCTTCAACACCGCCACCGTCATCTTCCTAGGCGATTACTGTGACCGTGGACCCGACACGCGTAAAGTGATGGATTTTTTAATCACCTTGCCCAAGCGATATCCAAATCAGAAGCATGTTTTTTTGTCGGGAAACCATGACTTCGCTTTCGGCGGGTTTGTGGGGATGTTGGCGGGTGAGTTTGAAGCGAAGGAGACATGGCAGGAGTATGCTGATAATGAGGAAAGAGAAGGGTGGTATAAGGGAGAAGGGTATGAAAAGATGCATTTGCAAGGGAGGAGATGGGGTGGTTGGATAAAGGCTAAGTTTAATGCTGCCAAAGGGATTGATTACAAAGGCTCAATTTATGATGCTGCTCCTACCTTTGAATCTTATGGAGTTTCTCATGGATCTTCTGGTAATGCATGCTTTTTCATTTATTTATTTAATTTTGGGTGTTTCAATTATTACTTTTTCTTGTATGGATTTAATTCATTGGTATATAGAGATTTATACTCTTAGGTGTTCATTTTTGAAGTGGTTGTTGCGTTTGGTTCTTAGCCATGCAATTTTAGTTGAGATTTTGGAAGGTATGATCCAAGTATTGGGTCGATTCCTTTTATGTTATGATACTTGGTTGTGTGCTTTTGAAGGAAGGAATGATTGTATTAGATTGATGGTTTTCAGTAGTGTATGTTATGTTTGACTGGCAGAATTTTTAGTGGTTTAATCTTCAATATGGATTTGATTCTTACAAATTTTAGCTAACAGATATTAGTTGTGTTGTTGTAGATTAGAAATATTTATCTTATTCTAACAAAAACCATGATTTATTTTTGATGTCCAAGAGTTGATGAAGGCTGTTCCAGAAGACCACAAGAAATTTCTAGCAGATATGGTTTGGGTTCATGAAGAGGTATTCCTTCAACTCTACTTCTCATCTATTTGCTCTTCATGGCATTTAGAATACTGTGTGGTCAGAATGTGCTAAAAATACTTTTAACAGTGAATTGCAAAACAAAGCTATTAGCAAATATGCAGTCTCCTGTAACAATGTTATGCAGCTTAGCTATATTGTTATAGTCTATACAAAGTGAAAGTGGAGACTTAGTGTTTTCAGTGTGCAATTTCTCCAGGATGATGTTTGTATTGAGACACAGGAAGGAGTTAAGCATTGTAAATTAATTGCTGTACATGCTGGTTTAGAGAGAGGTAAAAATGTCCGAGAGCAGCTGGAATTTTTGAAAGCCAGGGATGCTCGTGTGCCCAAGGTCACAGATCTCAGTGGGAGAAAGGATGTTTGGGACATCCCCAAGGTAACGAATGGTTCACAGCTCATCACACAACTCATGTTCATCTTTGGTATCCATGCGCTCACTTAATAAAAATGGTTCTCATGACATGAAGTCGACTGATGCAAGTGTTGGTGTTGAATATCATGTAGGAGCTAACTGAAACAATTTTGGTGAGTGGTCACCATGGGAAACTTCACATAGAAGGTCTTAGATTGATCATTGATGAAGGCGGAGGATTGGAGGGTAATCCGGTGGCTGCAATCGTGCTTCCTTCAATGAAGATAGTCCGCGACACTGATAATTTTTCTTAGTTTCATGTTTTAGTCATCAATTAGCTCTGCTTTCTGAATTTAAGAAAGCATATAATCCCTTGTTTTGGGGACATAAAGTATGGTCAAGCTAATAGGAGTAAATGTGAATTTGGAAGTACTTATTTGGTAATTTTGCTTGTGATAAGTTTGTTATAACGTCAATTAACAGATTATCTGGTATTTAATTCTTACCGGGTTCTTCTGCAAGCTGTCAAGTATTTTGGGGGCAAATTTAGCATTGCGGTAGGAAAAAGCTCTAGGTAAAAAGTTTGGGTTGGACAATATTTGCAAAGAAAGTGATTTAATTTTTTTAAAAATGTTTACGTAAACTAATGGCATTTTAATGTGGCAGTTATTAAAATTTATATTTAACCTTCAATATTTATAAATTAAACTAGATAATCTTTGATTACATGGCTTTACTTATGCTTCAAATGGTTAGAAGCATGATAGCTCTCAACGACAATTAACTCATTTTTGTTAGCTTGAGCTGGCTGCTATTGATGAAGCAATTCAAAACATAAAAAAAATTGAAGCTATTAGACTTGAAATTGGATTGTAACGAAGTGAGAACTTTTTTGTTTTCAAGGAATTGAATTGGTTATTTTTTAAAATTTGAGTCTTTTGTTTCTTATTCTTTATTTTTCCATTAAGTCAAATGCAAGGACGACATTATAGAAGGACAAAGTGGCAACATTCTAATTGTTCCTATTTATCAATGAAATTTGTTATTTGATGTTGGCTCTGATGATCGATAATGCGAGTTTATTCATGGCTCAATGTGTAAATGTTGAGGGTTAAATGTTTTTAGAATCAAGACTAAATTGACCCCATATATAAATACTGAAGATTAAAATTATTTAATAGTTGGTAACCAGAAAAAAAAATCGAATGGTTAAAAGTGATTGTTTTATAACTTCTTATAATTAAAAGAAAAAAGAAAAACTCATAACTAGTACAGATATAGTTCACCCAAATGTTTATCATTACTATGAAACAATGAAAAGAATTATCAAAAGGAGTACGCTAGTATAGTGATATTAAAAAATTTATATAGGCATTTAGAAAATGATCATGTTTTTTATTTATTAGTTTTCATCTTTTTCATGTAGTTGGAAAAATACTTTGTGAAAATTTCAGTTCTTTTAGGTAGGATTGTTAAAACTAATTTGTATAGTGTAAAATAAGATGATTTGTGAAACTTTTGATTTCAAAGGCTGAACAAGCGTAATCTTAATGGCATATGTTCTATATTCAGTGGTTCTTGTGGGTTTAGGGTTAGGCATATGCCATAGTGTGTGTGTGCGTGCGTGTGTTTACATATTCACTAATCAAAGCTACTGAACAAAATAGTGAATGGTTTTAAAGATTGTATGAAACAAACAATTAACATTTTAAGTTCATATTAGGATGTGAATTTGTATATCGTGTAATCAATGTTATAGCAACATTAAAAGAAATCCATCCCTTTTGTTCCCACAAAGTGAAAATGAAAAATTAAGAATTTCACTCATTGTCCGAGCTTTCAACAGCGGCACCAGCAGCGGGCACAACTCCATTCCTCTTCGAATCTTTTTCATCCTCTTCATCTTCGCTGTATTCACTCTCATAATCATCATATTCATCTTCTTCTTCCTGCTCTTCCTCCTCAATCCCCTCTTCCATACCAGCTCCCTCTTCTGACAAGGAACCAGTCCTTGTACCGGCTCGACTCCGTTTCAATATTTTCATCTTTAGGTTTGTCTTCTTATCACAACCGATCCAAGAGTCGCACAAGCAGAATGCAGTCAAGTTGTAATTTCCTTCAGCAGGAGCCTGGAACTTGCCCATGACTAACCTTGACCCACTTTTTACTCTTTCAACAGCTTCTCTAACAGCTGCATTTGTCTCCTTCAGACTTGCCCCTGACACTTCCTTCAACTCCTGAATTGCTTTGGACGCTGCGGTTATGGCCACAGCCTCATCCATGAAGCTCACCTTTTGGGAGATCCACACATCATTAGATACAGGGTCTGCAAGCAGTAACCAAAAGTTCTCCTCCTTGAAGAAGGGGTAGTAAGGAGCATGGGGAAGAGCAGCAACTAGGCCACTCCCACGCTTGAGTGTGATCCAAACATGCATAGTGACTACATCACCCTCTTGTATCCCCTCTTCACCTTCTGTTTCACACGTGATATCAACTGTCAAAGAAGGCATCATTTCAAGAACCATCTCCACATCTTTGGTTTCAGTAGAAGATAATCCAGCAACCTGAGTCAGCAGTTCAGCCCGGTCTTCTAAGGTCATGTCACGAAGCTCTTGAAACGTTCGCACTTTCTGCAGACATTTGAGTGAATTTTTCAAACCAAAGAATAATAGGAAAGCAGGTGCAAAATGTTCGGTAATGCCATGTCCCATGATTCTTGCATGTTACCACAACATCAAGGCAAACATCTTTTATAGAGCAATTGCCAACCTGTCAACTAAACAATGGAACATTTTCGCTTCATTCTAAGACAATTTAACCATTTCCATGAATGTAAAATTTTCAATCTGAAGTCTCTGAGGCTTCAGCTACTTAACCAGTGTTTTTCTTTCTAATCCACAAATAACTTAATCCAAAAACGTCATCAAATGGTTCACATAGTGTGCGTTGATACATAGATATTAACCAAGCACCAAAGTATACAACCTGAAAAGCAGCCTAAATACAGGTGGCAACATAGAATTCCTGCAGATGCATCACAACTCTTTTAGTGCAGTACAAAGCCAATAAAAGAAGTATATGACTACCTTCCGTGCTATCTTTTTAACTATGGCCTCGCTAAAATGCGGCAACTGTAGAAAGGGTGCAACACTTTCACTAGATCCCCCAGCAACCTTTCTAGCACTTAGCGGAACAGCCTGGCTCAATTAATAATTAAAAAAATAAAATTATTCATCAATTTGTTGAGACGGAGAGAGATAATAAAATAAGAAGAATGACACTTCTAATAAACTAATAGAGAATGACTAGATATAACAGTATTAGAAACAAGTCGCAGTGAAGACAACCTGTAGAATTGTTAGAAGAGAAGGTTTACAAATAGGGATTTAGTATGAAATTGCAGTAAGGAAGATAACAAAAAAAAAACTGATATTTTTGGTCAAATGCAATAGGAATAACAAAATGAAAGGATTGCCAATGGTGCCACACATACACATAGACAACTGAGACAGCAGTGTGTGACCAAGAAGTAATATTCCACTCCAATCCCTAAAAGGAAATACAGCTTGCTAAATCTAAAGAAAAAAGAAAGAAAAGAAAAGAAAAAGCCTAAATTGGGTCCATTTAGGAAATTGATCCTTCTTAAACTCACCTTAACGCCAAGGATATGCAAAGCAAACAATCTATTATGCTGCATATTAACATTTTCCTTTTGATAGTTTGCAAATGAACACATATATGGAGGTAACATAATATGGCACCATAAAATCATTCACAAGGGAAGCACCAAACTTTTTTTAAAAGATTCCTCCCAAAGAGTTTATAGGCATACCTGAATGATATTCTGAGAAAGCTCAACCACGCCAATAGCAGGTCTCAACCATCCATGCCCTTGGGCAGTACGTGGTAGTAATGCCATCTGTATCCGTATATAACATAGTGACCATTACAGCTTCCAATGAATGCAGATAGAAAATTTTCACTTGCAAGCATCAGTTTTCCGAAAAAGTATTAAGATAGCATAGCACCTAGAAAATGCACTCACACAACACTGCCTGCTATAGAACAAAATGGTTTTGTTGTCTAGGAATTTCAAAATATTAGGGCCTAATGCACTAATTATCTAGAATATTATGACTAGCAAGAGGGACTGCAACGGACTGTGAGACCAACTTGTTCTTTTTCACTTCTTTACCAAAGAGACTGAGATAGTAAATGCACTTGATTTCTTACTAAATCTTTCAAAACCTTAGCTGCCACAAGAATACCAAAAAGTTTCAAGAATAATATCAATCATCTTTAGAGAAACAATAAAAATCAGGAGCTAATCTTATCAATATAATCAAATGTGAATGCATGTGCAAGAGAGGATTTTCAAAAATCAAGTGCAACAAATCCATTATCGTGCTAGAAGAACTAAGAAATTTAAATTCACCTTCACTAGTTCCTCAAGAAGGCGGGGTGAAAGCTCTAGCATACGTCTAAAATCACGCAACAAAGCTGGTGTCAGAGCTTTAGACTCACGAGTCAACTGGGCTTGGATCAACAATTCTGCCTGAAAAGTAGGAAGGTATGTAATATAAAGCAGCAAGAAGAATGAGCCTTAACTTCGGAGTATTTGAAACAATGAGATACTAATGCCTCGTTTGGTTATTGATGTAATGAGGAAAAAGCTTATTTATTACGTATATATTACAATAGTTAGACATAAAATAAAGAATAGTTAGTACAAATTTAAACTTGAAATTAGAAAGATGAGGAAAAACTTTAGTAAAAAAAAAGACCTCTTCAAAATAAACAAAAAATTTCCCTTCTCCTTTCCTAAAACAAGTTATGTGAGTGGCTAAAAATTACCAATTGAAATTAGCTTATAGCTAACTCATATAATAAAAAGTGGTGAATAAATAATACTCCTACCAATTATAGCATAAAAGAAATAGACGAAAGCAAGGTTGCATGTCAGCCACCTTTACTAAAGCTGGATGCTGCTTCCAAAACTTGGCTTGTTCTTGGCGAATATTCTTAAGGTCCAAGTTTAGCTCACTCCTAACCAACATAAATAATTTCTGAAGGGGTTCCCCATCACTTCGCCGTACTGGAATTTCCATGAATTCTGCAGCTTTTATAAATACACCCAGGACCTTGCTGCAAAATTAGGATGATATTGAGAAACAAAATGAAAAATAAGAGCAAGCCTTGTTGAACATGGTCAATTGAAGTGTAATTTATGAAAGCTTTTAGTTTGACACTCTTGACTTCAACTCTTTATGATGCTAAGCGTCAATGCAACCAGGAGTAAGGCGAGAGAAGTCTCTCTCTCATTAGCCTAGTTGAACTGCTGGCTGGTGTGAAAATTTCAAGCCATTACTGAAATTTTCTATATAATTTAGAAATACAAAGTAGTAGTTAACTTTTTATAAGCATTTTTATATAGTAAAAATTTATACCTTGGGGCTAAAGAAGGTTTCATGAAATAGTAGTAGGCAGACAATGTTTGGTGCATCACATAATTTCCAGTGTATTTGGCTGATCTTGAAAGATATATAACAGCCAACACCAAAGGCAGAAGGATGCATACTCCAACTATTCCCAAAAGAAGTATTCCACCTGATGCTCCATCAATATTCAACAGGAATGGAGGTAGGGCTATACCCATTTGAAGCCCCTAAATTAAGAATCCAAGAAAATTGGAAAAAGAAAAAAAATCAAAATCCCTTGTTCATGAAACTAGCAGCGTCTGCAACAAAAGATGAAACAAAGAATCTGTTACCTGCCTGCCATCAGGGTGGCCATACTTTTCAAAATTCTCCCGAGAGACTGGATCTGTCAGGGCCTGATAAGCTTTTGAAATGTATTCAACAAAATAATCATGGGCCTCTGAGATGAGCCGGGAGGAGGAAATGGTAGATAGGTATTAGGTCTTCCAAAAAATCAGTGTATTACGAAAACCAGATATGGAACAAAAAATAAAACCTATAACCTGGATCTGGATTTTTATCAGGATGATACTGTATGGAAAGTCTCCTATATGCTTTCTTTATGTCTGAATCTGAGGCTCCGTGTTCCAAACCAAGAATACTGAATGGCTCAAATACTTTAACCTGCAAACCAAGAAAAATGAAGACAAATCATGTTCTATCATGAGAAACAAGCCAAGGCACATCACATACAGAGTATAAAATGTTGAAGAAACAACCAACTGGTTGTTAGCATTAATATATTAATACATGACCAAGCTGATACTAGTATACGAACATTCGGTCCACATCCAAAAACAAAAACAAATAGGTGAGAGCAGATGCCTATACTTTCTCAAACCACACATAAGATATAAATTCTTCACCTAAACCCAAAGTTCCAGCAGAGAGGATGAGGTTTAGCAACTGACTACTAGATTAAATCATGTTGTCATCAGATATTAAGAATAAATGGATTACCTCATGACTTGTATGCTTGATATAGTATATCAGCACCACCATGACAATCCAGAGAAGCACAAGGGTCAGATTACTACAAGTTGAGAAGTTCGAGATCTGCAAAAACAATCCAAAATATCACAAATACTTATCAAATTCAAACAAAGTTCCAGACGATAAATGAAATACAATCAGTAGCAAATCTACCCGTTTGAAAATTGATTTCCTATACTTCCCAGACCGAGAACACACAGAACACTGGCAATGGATAGTCATTGCCTTCTTCGAGAATGTGTTTAATATCTTAACTATAGTGTATGGCACTAATGGCAGAGCCATTATAGTCAACACAAAGATTGGGAACAAGGCACTGTTCTCCTCCGAAGCACCCATATTCACCTTCTTACTTCAAAAATAAAATTCAAGGAGATCTTTCTTCTTTATATAACTCTGTGACAACAATTTGAGAAACAATCAACCGAGGAAAATACAGATAAAATCTTAATCCGAAACATGCCTATCCAATTCTCCTTTGGCAGAAAAACAAAATTGAATTATTATACTATAAATTAACTAATTAAAGTTTGGCACCGAAATTACATTTACATTAAAACTCATCAGAAATCAAAATAAAATCATTATTGAAATTATTTCTCAAATAATTAACCTAAAACTGGAACTTTCCGCCCCATGAATATCGAACTTGAATGAATATTCATTCCAGGAAAAAAAAGGGTAAATAAATAAACCCATATGTTAGTATGCTTCAATTTATTGATTTAATAAATAAACTAACGGAGAAACAAAAACCTTACTATTAAACTACTAGAGCTGATCGAATTTCTGTCTAGAAACTAGAAAGCACAGCGTTTCAGCAGAAGAAGATTCGATTTTATTACTATTACTATTACTATTATTTTCTTCTTTGGTTAATAGAGATCTTACAGCAGAATTTAGGGGAGGGATGCCAGATCTCTATGGTGTGTTAGCTGCTTCACCTTCAGTTCTGGCCCAGGCTTCAGCTTGGCCTCCTTCTAAGTTCAAATTGCGATTTTAGTTCGTGGACCCAAAGCCCAACAACATCCAAAAATCCTAACTGAAAAGGGAAAGCCAGCCCCGGCCCTTTTTCCTTCCCCGTCCACTTCTGCGCGTAGCACAAAATTTATAAATCGCATACAATCGAATTCATATAGCAAATTCAAAGAATTTATTTCTAAAATTTAAAAATTATTCAAAGAATTTATTTCTAAAATTTAAAAAATTAACTTCACTTTTATAATTAAATTTAAATAAATATTTTTGTAACGAATCAATTTTTAGTTGTCAAAACCATTTTTAAGGTTTATGAAAAAACGGGGATCGACTTTAAAACGAAAATGGAGTCGCCACTAATCCCTTTTTACTTAGGTGTGATTGGATCACCTTATAAATCATTTTATTTCAAAACATTGATTTTTGGTCCACAAAATACCAAAAAATAGGTTCGGGAGTCGGTTACGTACAAGGAAGGGTTAGCACCCCCATAATGCCCAAAAATTGGTACCTAATTGATTAATTAATGTTCTTATGTCGAGAATTTGGAAAAAGATTTGGAAATATTGTTTCTTTAAAAAATTTGAATAATTTGAGGTGAAATTGGAGATTCTGTTGTTTCGAAAGTATACAAACATCACATCTAGTACGTTAGGATATGATGTTTTAAACTTTCGTAACCAAAACCATCTCATGATTTACAAAATTCATTAAAAGGATATTTAGTTATTTGGACGAACGAAAAATCGAAACCCAACACGTTATGGCACAATTTCTCGAACTTCCAAACACAAAACATTGCCTCGTTTTCTGAAATCCTTATCTCGAGATAACAAAACCTCATATCCAGTAAGTTAGGACACGACCATTTTGAATTATCGAGAATAAGTTTTTTTAATTTGAAATTGTTAAGTTTCAGTTTTAAAAGAGAAGGGATATCTAATACCTTAAGTTCCACGAGAAAAATTGAAACCCAGTAAGTTAGGGTACAATTCTTCTCGAAGTCCCCAAATATCATATATCACCGTATTATTTTTTTTAACTAATAAAATGCTTTAATTCAAAAGGTATTTTTAGAAAACAATGATTTGAGTATACAATCTACATATTTAGATAGCATTTCTTCATAATTACAAATTATCTAACAATAAATAATAAAAGAATAATACAACATAGATATAATGAACTATGCTAAACAATAATAAATGATCTAAAGAATATAAATAAACATGTAATATAAAATAAATAGCAATAATTGAAATTTTCACGAAATAACAAAATTAAACGAAAAAGGGGAAGATATATTTAAACTCTAAATAATTATTATAACAAAACAAAATAAAGAAAAAATGATAATTTTGAAAAAACAATTAATATGTATAACAATATAAAAATTTATAAAATATTATAATAAATATATAATTTAATACATATAAAAGATAATACATAATAAATAATATATAATAATTTTGAATAAAGATATTTAAAAATATAATATAAATAATATAAGTGAAACATGTTATAAAATATAAAGAAATTTTATACAAAAACAAGATTTCATGTGATATTAATATAGTACTATATAATATATATGTAAGATTTTAAAAATATAATATGATAACTTATGAATAAATTACAAATAATATATTATAAAATAATATTAAACAGATAAGATAATAAAATATACATATACATACAAATCTTATACCATTAATAAATTAATATACAAATAATAAAGAAAATAATATAGAATATTTAATATAATAAAATAATTTTAATACAATATTAAAATAATTTAAACTGGAATAAAATAAAAGATTTTTAAATGACAGGGATTAAATAGCAATTAAAACAGATTAAAAGGATTGAACCGAAACGCGCGTTAAATCACAAGGATTTATTGGGTAATTATGCCTTTTTCCAAAACAGCGTCGTAATGAATTTGGCCCTTGATGCAGACAGAGGGACTAAATTGGAACAAAAACAGATTTTAGAGCTAATTTAATAAAAAATAAAAATTCAATTTAGACTAAATTAAAAATATTAAAATTGCAGAATGACCGAAAATGCAATTAGACCATTTAACAAAAACACGCGGATCCTCCCCGGGTTTTCAGGTCAACGCGCGGATCCTTAGTGTAACACCCCTAACCCATATTCGTCGCCGAATTAGGGTTACGAGGCATTTACAAAGAAAATACAGCTTTCATACATTCACATCATCACATAGAACTTATCTACAATTGCATATATATATATATAAGATTTTACTAATTTAATATTAGTCTTAAATGATTAGTCACACTTGATATGCAAATCATGTCTCACAGTTCAATCGAATTCATTTCAATTATAAATCATTTTATCAAGTCAATATACATGTCTTAAAGTCACACAATTTGCATAAAAAAAAAATACATAGATAAATCATAAGCTTATCATTATAACGACGTATTCGAACTAAGCATATGATGTTTATTAGCCATGTACAAATGAAATCCAAAACCAAGTATACTTTCTACTTAATTCCATGTGTTGCCGAATACATAACTCATAATATTTATTTCTTCAATTCACATTTAAGCAAAACATGTATATTTAATAACTGATATTACACAACTAAACACATCATGCTTATATGTCATGACTAACCTATATATATATCTATCCATATATATGTATACGATATGTACCTAGATTATAACCGAATATACCCACATACATTTCATAATATCCATGTATCATAATAATTTATATAAATTTAACTTATACCTCTAACACTCACATGAAATCCTAACATTATTAACCTATGAACAAAACACAATTATGGTTCAATATAATCGAGTATACAAATGATTATTCATACCACATTACCCAACTCAAATGTTCATTTCACAAACATATATTTCCTTACCATATTCGATTTAAACCTTGATTGAATTTGCATAACCATTAACGATATAAACCGACAATTATATCAAAAGCATGAAAAACATACTTAACCAAAAATTTAGCCATATTCGCATGGCTATTATATACATGAACAAAAAGTTTCATCTAAACAAAGTCAAAGTTTTTCCTATACATGCCTCTATTCGAAAACCAAAATGAAAGAGTACCAAATTAGATTGATAGTGTAGACGACTTTCTTGACGATCCTGATGAGCTTGTAGCCAGAACCTAATCTATAAAACAGAGGAGAACATTTCACCCAAATAAGCTTACTAGCTTAGTAAGTCCTAAGCTCATGATAATATAACATTTAAACACTTAAACATTTAAATTTCATTCAACTTATGACATTGCACATAAACGTTTAAGTATATTGATTTATACAAGGCCGAATTCTAATAGTTCGTTAACCTAAGTAATTGTACTTCATTTCCATAAACCTGTATCTCTTTGAAGCACAAATAAGTATATTACAAGAATCACATGTTCCAAATCGTATAAGTACAACATTCATATCAACCATGTTATCGTACTAAATTTTCTTTTACTCTTAGCATTTCTATTTAAAAACCGAATCTCCATAATAGTACATTCAAGCTCAAATTCAATCATATAATACTCATGCACATCAATCTTAACCTCAAATGTACATAACACTGTTCTCATAGTATTAACTCGACTCAAGTAACATTAAACATAACATATCTTACATGCTTACCTGAGCCGTTAACTAGATACATTAGCTATGGTTTGCCTTGAACAAAATTCGGTTTCTTCTTTGTCAAACACATCACCGGCATTAAGCCTGCTAGGCGTTAAAGCCCGATAAGTAACACCGGCACGAAGCCTGCTAGGCGTCCAAGCCAGATAAGTAACACCGGCACAAGGCCTACTAGGCTCAGAGCCCGTAATAAGTCACTGGCACTAGGCCTGCTAGGCTTAAAGCCTGAAATAAATCACCGGCACTAGGCCTGCTAGGCTTAAAGCCCGAAACACATCAATGTGATCCATCATTCCACACACATTTCATAACTATATTACATATCCAATTCAACTAAGCTTATTCACATTAAACAAATAAAATCATTACGTCATCGTACAATCCCACAATTCGCATCGAGACACTTATTCATATCATATTATCAAATTATGCAATCAATCTAATATACTTATATATATTCGGCTATGACATAAATATGTACTAAATTTTATCAAACATTATCATTTAATATGTTCATAAATAATTCTTTAATATATTTCAGCTTAAGGACTTACCTCGATTGTCGATAGTCCGTGCGAATCGGCTATTCGAGAACCTTTGTCTTTCCCCGATCTAATTCCGTTTTTCTTTGCTCTTGATCTAAAATACATTAAAATTTAGCTCATTCAAGTACATTTCATCTCAATTTAGTCCCTAAGCCCATAAATAAGCAAATTACCATTTTACCCTACTATTTCAAATTTTTACATTTTAGTCCTATTTGCATAAAACACAAAATACACCAAATTTCTCCATACTCCTTAAGGGCCGAATATGTATAGGGACTATACAAGTCCATTTCTTTCATTTATTTTGCAATTAAGCCCCTCTAAAATTTCATTTTTTACAAATTGGCCCTAAAAACAGAAATTCACCAAAACTTCCAATATATAATATACTAATTTTTAACCTATCTTTTATCTAAATTCATCAAACATCAAAAACCATATAAACCTATCAATAGCCGAACATCGAGCATGCTTAGATTCAAAAATTTCAACATGGGTCAGCTACGGTTTGAAGCAACGATCTCAAAAACATAAAAATTAACAAAAACCGAATTCAAACTAACCTTGAAATCAAGCCTTCAAATGCCGAAAATCAAAGAACATAAACTCTCCTTTTCTTTTTCAACATTCGGCCAACAACCAAAAAGATGATAATGGCCATTTTCTTTTGTTTTATTTAACATATATTACATTATTATTAAATTACCTAAATAACCTTAAAGTTAAAATAACTAAACAATATAATTTAAGGACAAGCTTGTCCATGGCCGGCCACTAACTCTTAAAATGGGTTATTTACCCTTTTCATACCTCATATTAAAAAGCCATGCTCAAATTAACACCTTTCACTTTAGTATGCTACTTTTACGCTTTACGCGATTAAGTCCTTTTTATCAAATTAAACACTTAAACGATAAAATTTTCATATGAAACTTTCACACACATCAATTCACATATTATAGACTCAAATTATAATATTAAAATATTTCTCAGACTCGGATTCGTGGTCCCAAAATCACCGTTCCGATTAGGGTTAAATTCGGTCTGTTACACTTAGCCCTGAACGACGCTGTTTTATGCTTATTTAATTAAACAAAAACGACGTCGTTTCATTATTACTATATAAATAAAAAATCAATTAAAAAAAAGTCATTTAACATTCGTTTTAAAAAAAAACAGAAAACAACCCCCCAGATTCTCTCTAGCCTTCAGCCTTCGGCCAGGGCTCCGATGGAGGGCCGTCACACGCACCTCCGCACACGCCACCACTGACGGTGGCCGGAGGTTAAAAACCTCAGTCTCAAAAGGTAAACTCGCTCCTTTTATTTTTTTTAAAAAACTATTTTATATATAAAAATGCATGTATTGAATGATGTGAATAAAATAAAAAAATCACCTCAAAAAACTGCGTATTGTATCCTGAATATTTTTTTTTGTATATCTCTGTATATCTCTGTATTTGTGTTTTTTTCCTCTGTGTATCCCATTACAGATTTTTTGTAAGGCTTTTATAGCCTTCGAAACAAAAAATAAATAAAAGAAACAAAAATGTTGCTATGTTTTGCTGCCGTCTTTCCTTTTCTTGCAGGTGATCGAAAAGATCTCAGTAGTGAAGGCGTTACTTGCGGTGAAGGGCTGGTGGCTGCGGCGCGACGATTGGGTTCCTGCTTGCGGCGCCTAGGGTTTCTGGCTGAAGACTATTTAAACATTGGGCCTTTTTGGGCCACAACTATTTTGGGTCTGAGTAGTTAGGGTATTGGGCCAAGTGTGTAAGTGGGTCTGTTGGTAATTGGTTTAGGTTACGGGTTTAAGATGTTGGATCTAATGTAACGGGCCAGGGTGTAACAGTTTTGGGCTTGTTTAATTTATTGGGCTTTGTAAAAGGACTGTAAAAGGGACATTTTTGGTATTTATTTTTTATTCTGGTTTTCATAGGCCGGGCAAAATGGTCTTATTACATTAGTGATGTCAAAAAATACAATTTCGGGATGTCGTTTCTGTAATCGAGTTCATAAATATTAAATAAAGATGTTATGGGATTAGCATATTAATGAATTGAAAATTGGTTAAGCGATTTAGCCGAAATTGTGAGTAATTAAGGCTCAGGGACTAAATCATAAAAATTTAATCGCTATAGATTTTTAATTAGAATAAGGCTTGGGGATTTAAATAACAATTATCCAAATGACTGGCTAATAAACCAATTTTAAATGAATGAGTGTGGGATGTGATGTTAAGTGTCATTAGATTTAATTAATTAAGGACTAAAGTTTAATTAAGCCTGATTAAAGCAATTAATTAAATTAAATCTAAGTATATAAGTAAATTAAGTGGGAAAAAAAGATGACAAAGTCACCATCTTCTTCTCCAAAGTTGTCATCTCCATTTAGAAGAAAAGGGAAAGCTTGGTTTTTTGTATTTCAACATTCGACCCTTAATTTTAAGTAAGTCCCTAGTCATTTTTCATTGATTTTTATAGATTTGAGATCATGGAAGCTTGATTTATCTAGTTCATGTACCAAAAGTTGAAACTATTAAAGTTTTTTAAAGTTATCATTATTAAGGATTAAATGGAATTAGTGTGAAATGTAATATCTCATTTTTCAGTGGTGTCAAAAACAGTGGTTTCGGGACCACAATTCTAGTATTTGGGGTTGCATTTTATTTTTTAATTAATATTTATAAGGTTGCATTAGAGACGTATAAAATTTTAGTGAAGAAATATCAATGTTTAATTAAAAATGACTACATTGTAAAAGCTGCAAAAATTGATTGCTATTAGTTAAATGGGTTAAATGGTTTTGGAGATGTAAGTTAAATGGCTTAGGTGGTAAGTATACCATGCATAAAAGTAATGGACTTTTATGTACAACGTTATATTAATTTGTATGTTAAAATAAAAAGGGGTAGAATAGTAAATTAATATTAAAACTAAAGTAAAATAATAATAAAAGAAACATAAAGTAAAATAATAATAAAAGAAACATTCTCATCTTCCGCATTGAGTGCACCGAAACTTTATAAGAAAACATAAACTCTTTGTATGTAAACTTATTCTAGTTTCGTTTCTTGTAATTTTTATATTTTTGTAATCTAGGTTTAACTAACTTATAACTTTGTTTTTTAAACAATCAAAGATTTTAGATGTTGCCATTGATGAATACTTGTTATTTTATATGTTAAATAATGAAATTGAAGTGTTAGTTGTTGATTTTGAGTAATTTATAAAGTGGTTTTATTAGTTTTTGAGTTAAGGATTAATTTGATAAAATAATAAATTCATGGAATTCATGTGAATTTTGAATAAATGTGGGATGGTTATGGAAGGGTAAAAATTCGGCTACCTTGAGTATTTGGCAAAGTTTGCTAATTTTGGAGATTTTAAGTTTAAGGACTAAATTCTGAAAAATGTAAAAGTTTAGGGAAAAATGTGTAAATAATTAAAAGTTAAGGGTCATGTGTGCTGAATTGAATGTGAAATTAATAGATTGTATTTAATTATTATTTACATCAAGAACCAAACCAAAAAGACAACAAACGAGGAAAAGGGAAAATTATGGAGCAGTCCCTATTTCGTAATCGAAAGTGATCATAAGTAAGTTAATGGTGACTTATTATGTAAAATAAAATGCTTGTGAATTTATTATTGTTTCTAGTTAGTTATTGAATGTATAAGAAATTCCATTAGTTATTTACATGAAATTGAAATGAAATGGTAGTAGTTTGGTTTGGAGTTATATATTTATATATGAACGTATTAAAGATATAATATACATAGGAAAATGATGAAATGCCTCTGTATGATGAGAATGCATTAAAGTAATGGATTTATGTGTTTTGTCCGATTGAACATAGTAATCCCGTAGGATACGATTGGCATGCCAATAGGGTCAGTATGCGTGCTTGTACGGGATTTGCATTTCGGTGCCTCTATATACACTTCAGTGCCCCTGTTCGCACTACGGTGCCCCTGTTTGCACTTCGGTGCCCTTGTTATGCATCTATGATGTTTCTAGTGTGGTGTAGTTACCTAAGAGTCCAAGTCGAGTTACTTAGTTAGTTGGGCTAAATGATAATGGATTATACAATTGATTTATGAATCGAAATGTGATACATATTCAAGATGCGTAAAGATATGAAATGTTCATCGAATTTACTTGTTGACATTATTATATACTAGTACATCTATGTTAATGAAATGTTGCTTATGGAAATGACAAGTTAGTTGTACGGGGGATTATCATGATGTATTTATGTTATGAGATTAAGAGCTAATACGAGCAGTGGATATGTATTGGATCAACAAGAATTGTATATTATCTCTTTATATTTTGATGTCAAGTAAAGTAAGACTAAATTTGATGTTTCTAAGCTATGAACTTACTAAGCTTCTTAAGCTTACTTGTTCCAATTATGTTCTTTTGTAGTTACTATAGTTGTAGATTGACTGGACGGATCAACGGGAAGCTCACACTATCCAGCCATTTGGTAGTTTTTGTATTTTGGTCTTGGGGTGTGGCATGTATATATGTTTTTGTTGTGAATATGTTAAATGTTAGGTTGATATATTATACCTGGATGAAAATTAGTTTTGGTTGTGTTTAAGTTGGCTTAAAGATTAGATCTTGGTATTAATGCTTATGTATGGCAAGCTATTATGCATGTCTTTATTATAATCCTTGTGGTTGAATTGAATATGTTTGGTTAATGTGCTTTATATGATCATATTCGGATAAGGATTTAGTATGAAATGATTAATTGAATGAATTTGATTGTGGTGCCATTGAATAACATATTGGTTAGTTATTATATGATAGTTGAATTGACTTGTTTTGTAGTAAAATGAATGTGTTATTTGACGATATGTGCAATTGGTGTGCATTAACTTTTGAACTTGTGATTTTTACCATTTAAAATTAGGTATCGATACCTCATCACTTAGTATTGATACTTGGCTTTTGGAAAAACTTTTCAGAGAAACAAAATGCTAAAATAGTATCAATTTTTAATTAAGTATCGATACTTGTATATAAAGTATTGATACCACAAATTAATTGTCGATACCACTATTTTTATTTTGAAAATAGTATAGCAATTTGGTATCGCTTTTCAATTAGGTATCGTTTTGGTATATATACATCTACTAATTTTTATTATCTATTTTTCAACTTAAAAATTGGGATTTGTTAAGTGTTTGAAAGCCACAATTGCATCCTTTAAACTCGAGTTAAGGTATATAGAAGTATTTGTAGGCCATTCTTGACAACTGTTACAGTATGAATTTGTTTTGGCAAACTTTAAATTTGATTGAAACAGGTCTTTCTACTAATATCATCGAAGGTAGTAGTCATATAACAGTTGAATACTCAACATTAATAATCAGAATAGTCTTGTTATGTATCCAACTTCTAGCTTTCAAGAGGGAATAAATAGTAATAGTTGTTATTATTTGAATGCCAAAGTTTTGAATTGTTTTGTAATACCAGTAACTCTAATTCGGCAACAGAGACAGGTTTAAGGTGTTACATGAATTTTTTAGAAATTAAGCTTTGTTTATGAAAAAGACTAAATTGTAAAGTTTAATTGTTAGTTTCGTACATTAGAGACCAAATTGAATAAAATGAAAAATTGTTATGAAATGTTGTTAGGAATAGAAAATAAAAGGTCCATAATGAATTTTGGTGAAATCGGATTTTAATCTGAAGCCCTAAATTGAAAGTTATGCTTGTCTCGATTTTAGGGACTAAATTGAATAAATTGCAAAAATCTGTAATCTGGTATTTGATTCTAAATTGGCTGGAAATTGATAATGTGATATGTTTTGTGACTATTCGTAGCTAAGGCCAAAGTAGAACCTTTGAGAGGGAAAGGAAAAACGAGAGCTGTCGATGAGTGATGTGAGATCACAATTTGTACTTTTATGATTCGAGATAGATTTAATTGTTTGCCTGTACGTGTTAGTTGAATGATTGAATGTCCTAGTGAGTATATGACAATATTATGAATTGCCTAGATGTGATTTTATATGAATTATCGAAATTGAGAACTAAAATGAATAAAATAGAAATTAACATGAATTGCCTTGAGATATGGTATGTGTTATAGAATTTAGTAGAAACATGTTGTATGCCATGAAATATACGTGATTTGATAATGAAATGGGTTGTAGTTGTGAATATGATCAAGAAATGATATATGTATTGAATTGTAAATGAAATTGAACGTTAGTACCTTATTAACTTGTCAGGTTGAGTCGGATATAATTGGCATGCTATAGGATTAAATTGTATATGAGTTTATGCACTTATTTGCTAGGATGCACTTTGTGTGCCAAGATGCACTTCATTCGCTAAGATGCATTTTGTGCTCCAGTATGCACTTTACGTGCTAGGTTACCCTACTTCGGTTTATCAGATAATGAACTTTGGTGCCAGTTTGGTTTGTTTGTTGGACGATTCGTGTATTCATCCAAGTCTGAGTCAAGTTAATAGGGGTTATAATTAGTAAGTTTGACAAATGATACCAAAATGAATGTGTAACACCCCTCACCCGTATTCAACGCCGTAATAGGGTTACGGAGCATTACCAGACTTACAACACATTTTTACATACTTTTCACATACATTTAATCAATTCATACAATCATCATTCAATCTCAATTAATTTGTCCCTAATTCGAGCCTACGAGACCCTAAACATACATTGGGAGTGGTTCGGGACTAAACCGATAACTTAAGAAACTTTCACAAACTTAGAAAATTTTTCTCAAAACAGGGGGCACACGCCCGTGTGGTCAGGCCATGTGTCATACACGGCCACCAGGCATGCCCGTATCACAGGCCGTGTGAACATTCGAATTGGGAGCACATGGTCGTGTCTCAGCTCATGTCCTACCCTGTGTCCAAACAAGTGAGCTTACTAACTTGGGTCACACGGCCAACCACATACCTGTGTGTCTAGCCCGTGTACCCTTTGAAGTGGCCACACACACCCGTGTGCCAGGTCTTGTACTAGGCCGTCCCAAACCTGTAGGGTATACTAACTTATGCAACACAGCCAAGTCACATGCTCGTGTTCTAGGCCGTGTGCTAGGCAGTGTGCAAATTAAGAGGTATACTAACTTATGCCACACGGCCGATCACAAGCCCGTGTGTGAGACCGTGTGGAGCATACTGACTTCATTTCAATTTTAACACTAGGGGACACACAGCCGTGTAACATGACAGTGTGTCACACACGGCTGAGACACACGCCCGTGTCTCTGCCTGTGTGGACAAAAATAGGCTATTTACCAAGCCAATTTGCCACCCAAATTTAAATGTACATACATCAACCCAAATGGCACCACAACATAGCATAATATGACATTATAACCAACCAATTCAAGCTTAACTCATATACATTCACTACTCCCATTCTATATGCACACTAATCACAAAACATATCATACCATTTATACCAAACTTCACATTTACAATTAAACTATTTATACACTTCTAAACATGCATCATTATGCATCAAATCATAAGCTTATAACTACTCCAATATCAATCAAATAACCTCCACAATTTTTATATTATACAAGCCACATATACCTATTCATGAACTCACAACATAATTCATAAATTTATATATATACACATGGTTCAAACATGCCAAAACAAGCCAACTTTCATGGCTATATACACAAACCAAAACATATACATTTACAAGCCAATTCACATGGCACAACTCTTTACCAAACTACATACTAAAATGACCATAATCTTATACATGCCATATGACCAAACCATAAGCTCAAAAGTACCAAAGTGATGGTTGGATAGTGTAACGGTATCTCCGACAATCCCCGATTCCGAGCTAGCTTTGAAATCACTATAAAACACAAAGAAATATGCAAAGTAAGCTTTATAGCTTAGTAAGCTCGTATGGAATCAACTCGAACTAATCATAAACTCACAACTCAACAATTTGAATATATCAACATGTAACTCTTTTTAACTAACAAACCTTTCACATCTTTAATCATAAGATTATATGCATACTTCATAATTTCTTCGATTTAAAACTCATACGACTCATGTACATCCTTGTACCAATCTGTAACAAACTCATACCCAAATGGAATGATGCTGAATACCAGAATTCTCGCACATTAAGTGCCAATACATAGCCAAAGCTATTTTAATCTCGCACACTAAGTGCCATAAATAGCCGAAGCTATCTCGAATCGCACACTAAGTGCCATACATAGCCGAAGCTATCTTGAATCGCACACTAAGTGCCATACATAACCGAATTGTCTTCAAACATGATTGTAGTCTCATATATACAATTTATGCAATATCAAAGCATAATAATAGCAATGCTTATTACATACGAACTTACCTCGGATGTGAAAACGACGACACGGTCGACTAATCCGATATCTTGTTCTTTCCTCGATCTAAGTCCGTATTCTGCTTTTCTTGATAATTAAGCCAAGCAATGACCGAACCCTAAATAGAAACCATGACTTCTTCTTCCTTTGATTTTCAGTTGTAGATAAAAGATGGACACTATTTTATTATTTTGTTTTTATTTATTATAACTTAATAACTAAATACCAAAATTAACCTTGGTTATAAAACATAAAAATCACATAATATATGCCTATAATTGTCCACCCACCATTTTAATGGTCTAATTACAACATAAGGACCTCCACTTTAATGTTCCATAGCTAATAGACACATTTAACTAATAGAACATGTATTTTACACTTTACGCGATTTAGTCCTTTTTATCAAATAGGCCATCAAACGATAAAATTTCTTAACGAAATTTTCACACAATCACTCATTCATGTTTTACATATTAAAATAATAATAAAATAAATATTTTAACATTGGATTTGTGGTCCCAAAACCACTTTTCCGATTTGACCAAAAAAGGGCTGTTACAGAATGCATATGATGCCATGGAATTGAATATGTTCTTATGTGAATTTTGATAATAAAACATGTATTTTATCGTGAAAATTGAACAAAAACAAGCTCTGGAAGCTAAAATGAATGCGAATGAGTCGAAGACTCCAGAAAAGGAATAGATTGGTAAGTATAAAGGTAAGTAGAATATATCTATCATGAACTTTGATTGAATTAATGCTAATGTTATGTATGCATAGGTATTGAAATGTTGATTAAGTATAGCATTAAATGTTCATTTGAAAGGTAAGTAACAAGTGAAGGAATTGGTTAAAAATGATGAATGTTTGAATAGCTTGAAATGCCAATTGGTATATGTGTAACTTCATGTGAAAAGATTAGGAAAAATATTTGTATTATAAGTTATACATTGATAGACTGAGAGTTCATATGCATTATGTTATATCAAAGCTGTTATGCCCTTATATCTTGAATCATGAAAGTTCCATTAAGCCTTGTTGCTCAGCGTGTAATTTTTTTTCTTCGTGCATAGGTTTAGGTGCTCCTCGTAGCCTCAGGAATTGAAGTCAGCATCCAGACCACTGATTTTGACTCAACTAAGTTTCTGTAACTAATTGCTTCAAGATGTACCAACATCCATAGTAGAAATCCTGCACAAAAGATGTGAAAAAGTGGTATTCGCAAGTATACGGGCCAAGTTGTAATATAGTTACAATGGAGTAGGCAAGTACTCCAAGGATCGTACCCAAGGGAGGTGAGCACTAAAATAATTCGAACATGAGCATAAATAGATCTAATTAATACTTAATCAAATTATAGTATGAAGAATTAAAAGGGAGGTTTTAATGAACTATATTAAAAATGATAATAAAGTAGTAAAAAGAACAATGAATAAATGAAAAGCAAGAAATCAAAAAATCGAATATATATCAAATTTGGGCATGGGTGATTAGCTCGCTTTGGTAGTCATAATCAACTGTCATCTCGGGGTTTCTTGTTCAATCAACTAGTCAATACCCTAGCAGGATCTTTCGATACGTCCACTGAAATATCGAGTCGACAATAACTATTTATCTTCCAACCTTACAGTCTAGACCAATTCAGGGTTAAGGTGTTCACGGATAGACAATACCAAATTTGGATTTATTCCCACCTTGATGACTTCTTAGGGTTGTCAGACCTAGGGTTATTCTTCCTTTCTTGAACAACTGATCCGTTAAGAAATCCCTGCAAAATAGTTAATTATTCATACCTTTACTCACTAATTACCCATAAGAGGATGAGTTCCTCATGGATCTACTAAACAATATGAACTTGAATGAAAGGCTGAACATGAAGAATAATTTCAAGAATAATGTAACACCCCCAACCCCGAACCATCACCGGAACAGCGTTACGAGGCATTACCAGACATATCAGACAATTTACAAATAATTTTTTTAAAAAAAATAACATTCATAGTATAATTTTAATAACTAATCCCTATAATGAACTTTCAAAGTCTAAAGTCTGTATTAAAAGTGAAATGGGACTCGTTTAAGTATTTCAGAATATATTTTGTTTAATATAAATTTTAGTGACATTCTGCTTGTTATCATATAAAACCCCCTGCAAATTAAACCGTATTCAATTCATATATTCATTTTCTATTCTAAATACCTTCTAATCAAACTCAATCAATATAATATCAACTTAAATTTATCAAAGTATTAGTTAGATTAGAATAGATAAACTCCTTTCATTATAATTCTTAAACTTGTAATACTAACATTTTTAACCATTTACATTCAAAACATAATAAGCTTTATATACAACCTATGTACATGCCACATTATTTAAAGAAAGTATACATCACCAAAAGTTTCTTTGAAGTCGGATCGACTTTGGATCTTTGGTTCGAAGATTTGACTTCTACAACTCGCATGACGGAAACAATCGTATGCTGAGTATACATATACTCAGTGGTATTACCATAATTCAAATTATAAACATACTAATCATATCAATAAATCATATAACTTTAATTTTACTAAACCAATTCAAACATAAGTTTGTCATTCCCAATATGTTCATACAATTCAATTTTAGAAATTCAACAATTGAAATAATACACAATCATGTTAAGCCACTATCCATTTCTTGAACCAATGGTTCATACTTTCCATTCTCATACTCATATTCCAATCACATTTTTCAGTTCATGTTCTATTTTCACATTTCCTTCAATGGCTCAACCATTTCATTTTATTCAATTTAACTTTTTCCTTATTTACCCCTATTAACAGGCTCGGACTTTAGCGGATACACAGATTCCAACCCAAACACACCAATACAGCACATTGTGCCTAAAATGGTACATAGTACCTGATCAGTATACAACACATAAGTGCCTGAAACGACACACGAGGTGCCTAATACGACACACGAGGTGCCTGAAATACGACACATAAAGTGCCTGATCGGCAAAGCCGATAAATCCCGTACTCTTTCAAATCCTATGGCATGCCAATTATATCCGACTCAGCCCGACTAGTTAATAGGGTATTTCAGTTCTCAATTTCATTTTCATTTTCATAACAAATTCAATTTCAATATCAATTACACATTTCCATTTCAATCCACATATTCATCATTCAACTCAATTTCCATTCAATTAAATAAAAACACTTACCTTATAATTTAGTTACCATATACATAAATTAATTTAACAGTTAATGAAGAAATAGATAATTTGAATTATAGTAATACAAACCCGAATTTGCTTGATTATTCCTCGGTAATCTTCTCCTTTCCTTTGTGGGTTGATGTCTCGAGTTCCTTGTTAGCTTTTAAAGCTTAAAGCTTCAAATCCCTAATTTCTCCTTTTTCTCTTCTTTCTTTCTTTTCTTTCCCCTGTGTCGAAATGCTCTCTGTTTCTTTGTTTTGTTTCTTTTCTTCTTTCTTTTTGTTATAATAATATAATATATTATATATATATCATTATATAACTTAAATAAAATCTTAGATTTTTATGCATGTATGCCGCCTCAACTTATGCTAAATGGCATATTTGCCATTTTGATCCTTTTTACTTTCTTTTAACCTATAATTAGACTTCCACTCTTTATTCAATTTGATCCTTTTTCCTAATTTCTTTAAACTAAGCTAAATTCACTAAATAAAAATCTAATTAAACATACTATTTGACTCATAATTACTCCTAATAATTATTTACTAACTCGATTTACTAAGACGGAGGCCCGATAACACGTTTTTTTTTCAGTGCCCACGGATTTTGGGTCGTTACAAATAAAGTTTAAAATAAGTTTGATTGTGTGGAATTTAAGCGTAGAATCCTCATAGGGTTTGATAGCAATTCCAGAATCTGACTTCCTCACAAAAGTAAATAACAAGAACAAAAAACTAAAACTTAAAAAAAGAGAAAATCTAAAGACTAAATCTAAAGTGAAAATTATACAAAGTGAAAAGTGTCTTTAACATCTGTCAGCTGAGCCTATTTATAGGCTTAGAATGGTCGTTGCCCTTAACCCTAGGTCAGCTGACATTCCCAAGCTTAAAGTTGGATTGTGCAGACCAAAACGCCTCTGGCTCATATTAATTTCCCATAAAGAGGCGATGTCGCGAAGCATCAAGTCCTGTGTTGCGACATTGAGGGCAGTATACTCAACATCAAGATGTCTTCAAGGGTACGTCATGACATTCTCAGGTTGTGTCGTGACATTAAAGGTAGTCTTGGGCTTTTCTTATTTTACTCCCTATGTTGCAACATTACATGCTCCGTGTTGCAACCTAACATCCAGTATTAAGTTAATATGCCTTTTAATGGTCTCCTGCACACTCACAAAGTATATTAGCTCACTCGTAGGCCTTATTCGCCCCCTAAAGTTAATAAAAGACTCAAATTAAACATTTATGAAACTTAACTAAACTTATTGAAATGTGATTAAAATGCAACTAAAATGCTTACGTTCAAGCTCCTAAAGTGCAAAAACTAGTGTAATCTGCTACACCGAATTACGGCAGATCAAACTCCCCCACACTTACGTCATTGCTTGTCCCCAAGCAACACAAACAAAAATAATAAATGAAAAGACTACCCTTGAGCAAGTATGATACAAGTGTTAGCTTTGGAGTGCATGAATAAGCATTTCATATTCACATGTAATCTTAGCATGAGATATAACTGACTTACCAAGTTTGATATTAGACACCTAACTTCAGTATATTACAAAGTATACAAGCATTAAGGGTCTTAAATGTAAAAATCCATCAATAAATTATACAATTAATTTGATTATCCTAGCAGAATGCAAATAATCGTAAATGCACTTATTCAGTATGATGTCGAATTGTGAATAAGTCTACCTAGATCACAAAATGTAACAGTCCGGTTTATACCCTAGTCGAAACAGTGGTTTCGAAACCACAAATTCGAGTCCGTATAATATTTTAATATTATTTTCTGTGTCATTGATATGTGACTAAGCATGTGTTAAATTTCCGTAAGTTAATTTGTCCATCTGTATGTTTAATTTGATAAAAGGATTAAATTGCATTTAATGCAAAAATGTGTATGCTTTATGAAAAGTATTTAATTGTGATGGCTTTTAATAAGTGAAGGCTTTATGTGGCAATTTAGCCTTTATTTTGGTTAATGGACGGCAACATGCATATATATATTATGCTTTTATATGTTTATTTTATAAGTTAAGTTAATATAATACATTATAAGATATTATAATAAAAAGAAAGTTAAAAAGATGGTGGCCATTTATATGTTCTTCCACCGAAAAAGAAGAAAAGAAAAATAGGTTAAAACCTTTGAATGTTCGGCCCTTGCTCAAGCTAATTAAGGTAAGAGCTTTGTTCGGTTTTTGATAATTTCTATGTTTCTGTAATTGTTGCTTTGTCTATTACAAAACCCATGCTTCAATTTTGAGAATTGATGATGTTTGTGATATGAGACTTTGATGAACTCATATGATTTATGATAATTTATGGTGTTAAATGATAGATATGTGTTTAATGAACATATTTTGTTCTTGAAATTTTGATGAATTTAGCTAAATGGGGCTAAATAGTGAAAATAGCAATTTGAGGGAGTAAATTGCAAATTTGATAGAAATTATGGGCTTGTATGATGTTCATAAGCATTCGGCTAAGCATAGATATGTGATGATTTTGTGTATTTGATGTTTTGAGAAAAATGGACTAAATTGATATATTGTGCAAATATGAGGGTTAATTTGCAAATAACCCTAAATGTGTGTCCTTGGATTGAATTGAATGAGTTAGTGAATAAAAGGGTTAATTCTGAATATGTATAGATCAAGAACCGAGGAAAACGGACTTAGACCACGGGAAAGTGAAAGTAACCGAGTAGCCGTTTCCATTTCCGTTAAATCGAATCTGAGGTAAGTCATTATGCAAATAAACGTATTTATATTGAACTATGTTTGTTCATATGACTATTGTTAACGATGAATGTTTACAAGATGATCATGAATTCTGAGATAAGGTTGATTTAGTGACAATGTCTGAGAAGTCCCGTACGAACCTAAGAATAGATAGGATTAGCTATATCATGACATAGGTATCTGTTCTATTTTATCATGTAAGACCACGTCTGGGACGTTGGCATTGATTTGATATTTCGTGTAAGACTTCATCTGGGACGTTGGCATCGATATGATCTTTACGTGTAAGACCATGTCTGGGACATCGGCATCGTATTGATTCGTGTAAGACCTTGTCTGGGACAGTGGCATCGATATCTAAGTGCATGTAAGACCTCGTCTGGGACATTGGCATTGTACGACTATTCTGAGTTTTTTGAGTATCTTATTAGGTTCCTAATGGTTCAACGGGCAAGTCTGTGATACGAATGGCTATGTGAATTGTAAATCCGTTTCAGGTACGTTGATTTATACACTAAGAGTGTATACAAGGTAAGTATCTATGTGATCTTACTATGATGATTATGTATATGGGAATAATAATATGATATGTGAAAGTATGCATGAAATAACTATGTGTATATAAGATTTTTGAATTGATGAATGTGGCAAAATGTTGCCAAGAGCATGGACCAAAGCATACATGTGATAAATTTGCTATGAAAGCTAATTGTGCCAATGTTCCTTTATGTCTATGTGCCTTTTATGTTAAATTTATTTGTATATGACTAAGCTTTTGGAAAGCTTACTCTGTATGTGTGTTTTTCTCTGTTTTATAGATCGTCAAAGCTACTGAAGGCTCGGGGACCGTCGAGGATCGTCATCACACTACTCAACTTATTTTGGTACATCTTGGAAATGTATATAGTTAGATATGGCATGTATAGGCTAATTATTTGGATAAGAATGAGAAGTGAACTTAGTCATGTGATTTGGCTAGTTATGTGTTGAGAATATGCATTAATGAATGTGATTTATGATGTATGTTTGGTATGGTTTGATAGTGTAAGAAATGGTCAAGTTTAAGGTAAGTAAATGGATGGATTATGCATGTGTTTATATGAGATTTAGTCTTGTAAATTTGGTATGAATGAAATTGGTTTTGAATATATAGATAGAGTGAATATTTTGGCATGTTCATGGTAATTAAATGTGCATAGATAGATAATAATTTTCATTTAATTAAATAATTCAAACTGATCAAATAATCACATTTATACTTATAGGCCCATTTATTATCAATTTACAAATTTACCCTAATATTTTACCATTTATGCAATTTAGTCCTTAAACCCGAAACTTGCAAATTAACCACTTTTAATCACCATTCATGCTAGCTGAATTTCATAGGGACTCTCTATATCCCATATTTATCATTTTTTTACAAAAATTCCATGAAGTTTAACCATTTTAACAATTAAATCCTTAAACATTAAAATTACTAAAAATCACTTAACAAAATAATCATATTAAGCTATCAATCTCTTGAGTGTATCAACTAGGTTAAAAAAACTTAAATCATTTATGGTAAGTCCCTAAAATTTTAACACTTTTTGTAAGTTACCCCTTGAGCTAGCTAGATTAAGCTAAATCGATCTAAAAAACATAAAATTTATTAAAAATGAAATAAAAAATCACTGGCATGCATGAACAAAAGTTGACCAAAGCTTTCTAAATTCTCTAATGGTGGATTTGGTTGTGGCAAATATGAAAGAAGAAGATAGCTCATTTCCTATTTGTTTTTCTCATATTAATTACCTATTTACCATTTTGTGCTTTTTAAATTAACTTAAATTTCAACAAACCTTATTCATAATTGTCCACTGTCTAATTATATGGTTTATTTACCCATTAAGTCCATTAATTTATATTCAATAGCTATTTAACACATTTATCTAATAGAAACTAACTTTTACAGCTTTTACGATTTAGTCCTTTTTACTTAATAAATTATTTAATCGTTGAAATTTCTTAACCAAACTTTAATATGACTCTAATAAATACTCATAAATTTTAAATAAATAATGTTTACTGTCTCATTTGTCAGAATTGTAGTCTCAAAACCACTGTTTCCGTCACCATTGAAAACAAGTTGTTACATGAAGTCCGGTTCGTAGATACTTACTATCAGATAGCTTAAAAACTTGTAAAACATAGTATTTTAGAAAACATAATCTTATTTACATGTTTTTTACTGTTGGATAAGCAGATCTCTTTATATTGCCTCAAAATAACTAATTGAGTCTTAACATGTCCCATAAGTGTAATATAAAGCTAAGCACTCCCCAACACACCATGTCCTATTGAGTGGAGCTTAGCTCGGCTCTCTCTTATCTCTCCAACCTGTTCTACTGCTTCTTGCTCAAATTACATAACGTAAAGGTGAGTACTCACAATCCTATAACATGCCATTATATCCAACAATTTCAGAAGATTATCATGTGAAAACATTTACTTAAAAATAAAGCTCGTAAATCATGAGGAGTTCGCAGAACACTGTTCATATTGAGCTCACAATAGAGCTATATTAGACTATATTTGATGTAAATGTTCAATTTTTTGCATATTTTTTGATCTTTTATGATTGATACACATCATGTTTTAATTCTATACAATTAGGTTTATGAAATAATTAGCAATGGTCAAAATGATTGCATCATTTAAGTTAATTTTCTTTTCCTATTTCTATGTGATTGCATTGAACCTTAATGTTTATTTGGTATTTTAAGATACTTTAATGATTATTTTGTAAATGTTAGTTTTCTTGTTCTTTATTTTTAAATATCTATCTTTGGACTAACCACTTTATTTTCCTTTTAAGTTTCATTTGTTTATTTTTTATATGACAAAAAGAGGGAGAAAGAAAGGGTAAATTGTTTATTGGTTGATAATATCTTTAATCTCAACAATTTTTATGATCAGTTTTTCAAAAATAAAAACGGATCTTAAATTGAAATTGAATTTTAGAAAAGGGGAGTATTTCTATTCAAAAACAAATTTACCAAAATGTTTTGTTATATCAAAAAAGGAAAGATTGTTAAACTAGTTTTATTTGATAAATTGTTTTGATATAACAAACAAAAATGTTTTTAAATAAAGTTTGTTTTTTAAAAAAGAAATTATAAAGTTCAAAGCATAAAAATCATTTCAAGACTTACAAACATCTTAGAAAATGTTTTGAACACTTAAAAAAACTTTGGACAGGGTTCAAAATAGTTTCAAAGTTTTTAACTCAATTGAAATATTTTTAAATTGATTGAAAAATTGTTCCCTACAAAAAGTATCGATACCTTTCATAAAGTATCGATACCTATACCATTTTTTTCGATACCTTTTTCAAGATCGATATCAAACTATCTTACTGACTTGAAACAAAAATTGAACAAAAGCAAAAAGTATCGATACTTTTCCTATTTTTTTATCGATATCATCTTTGGTAACGATATCGTTTTTGCATTCTGACTTGATGATTTTTCAAACAATCACAAAAAGTATTGATACATTTTACCATGTATCGATAAAATTTCTTTGCTATCATTGTAACTATCTTTAATGATCATTGGATCAGGCATTAAATGCTAATAGTACCAATACTCGTAGAAAAAGTATCGATACATTTTCTTGCAAGTGAATTTAATGATCTAGTTTTTTCATCACCAACAGCTCTATTCAATTCCACAACAACCACAATGGTTGCAAATCAATTAGAGGGTATAAATACCATCTTTCAAAGGTCCTCCAACAATAAGTGAGATTACAATAGATCAAGTGCTTCAAGATACATCAAAAATCCATTACCAATCACTTTCTGCTTCAATTCTTCATCTTTTTCTTGCAAACACTTTTGAGCATTCATTATATTTTCGATCTGCTCAAGTGTTTTCCTTGTATTTGTGTTTAATTGGTAAGCCTCTTGTATTTTCTGATGATTATTTTTTTGTTTGCTTCTTTGTTTCTTTTTTAGAGGGTTTGTGTCTTAAGATTTGGATAGAAATCTTAAAGGAGTTGTAAGGTTTAACCTTGTTCTCAAAGGTTAATCAAATTAGTGAATTCGAGAAAATCCTTAGTTGTGGTAAGCTAAGGTAGTGGAGTAAGCAATTGAGGTCAAACCACTATAAATCATTGTGATCAATTTTTCTATATAAATCATTGTGTTCAATTTTTCTATCCTTTCTTTCAAGCTTCTTTAAAATTTTTAAAAGGTCAATTCACCCCCTCTTGGCTATTTCTGGTTATCAATAGAGCTAACAGAAAGTTTGAACAATAAAAAGCTTACTAAAAATAAGGATAACAGCGTTACTAATAGTTCAATTAGGCTCACTACTAGCACATTTCTATCCAAACATGTTACCTTTAAAGATACTTCTAAGGTTGGCCCAAGCAAAGTGAACTTGTAACATCCTGGATTTTGGGGGTTCTGCATCTAATGTATGTTGTGTGTGTATGCTGAGCTTTGTACATTATTTTGGTGTGTTGGGGGTCCAGGGAAGGCTCGGGGTTAAGTCGAAGCCTTGGCCAAAATTTTCTTTTTGGGCACTTTTAGGGGAGAGCTGACTGGGGCAAGACTTAAGGGTTATTGCTTGTGTTTGTTGACACAAGAATTGAAGTGGCAAAGTGGCAAGGAGACGCCACTTAAGGTGTTGGTAGGTGACACCACAGGGAAGCAGTGTGGGAGCAGGTTCGAGTCGCACAATTTGCTTTTTGGGAATTCTTTTGGCGTCTGGAAGGGAGAAGGTGGAGTTCGGCTAGGACACTTCAAGGGGGGAGTGTTGATTGGGTCAAACCATTCAAATGGGTGGCCAGGAGAGGAAGAGGAAGTTTGAATTATTCAAACTACTTTAAATGAGTGAACAAGAGTGAATTTAGGAGGAAAATATGGGATTGAGGGTTGGTGAAGGTAGTGGCTGAATTTTGGATGCTTGAGGAAGGGGGGAGAAATCGGTTTTGGTATGTAATTGGTGTTTCGAAAATCAATTAGGGGTCTTAGGTTCCTTTTTAGTTTTCTTTAGAACAAATTCGGGTTTGAGAGGGATGTGATTGTTGTTTTTGTGCTAAAGCTTTTGAGCTCTCTTCCTTTTCTTTCTTTTTGGGTCCATATTCCTTGTGTGCCAAATTTGTTTAGTCAACTTCTATTCTCCTTTCTTTTCATCTTTAGCCGAATGGGAGAGACAATTAGTGCACCTTTTTCTTCATTTTCTTTTCTCCACCTAAGACTCTCAAGCCGCACCTTGGCATCATTCTACTCACCATTTTGTAACATCCTAAAATATTAGGGCATCATGTTGTTACTTGTGTTAGCTTGGATATGATTGTTATTGTGTGCTTGCTATATTTGTGTGTAGGCTTGGAAATATTAGCTAAGCTAGAATAATTTTTAGTATGGAAAATTTAGTGAAGTGGATTAAGTGAGCTTGACACTTAAGTTAATTTAAGAGTTAAGTTAAAGCACAAGGGAGTTAGTGGCATAGTGGATAAGGAGCTTGAAAGGTTGCTTGTGGGAAGAGGTTCGAGTAGCATGATTAGCATTTTGAAGACTTTATTTTTGTGTATCCTAGCATTAATGGACGGTCAAGCTTTACATATGGAAGGTTGGACTTTCAAATTTTTGGTAAGTTGAATATTAGTTTAGGAAAGTTTGCACTTTGGGAAAGGAATCTTAAGGTTATGGAAGGATGGGGGGACATAAGGCTTGGCTTAAGGAAGATGTTTTGGAAACTATTCCAAGGCTTTTAGTGCATGTATGTGGACGGCATGTGTGGCTAGAGGGGTGGCCGAATGTTGTTAGGTGGTTTGGGGGTGATATTTGGTCAACTTTTGCATTTGTGCATCTTTTGGCTTTTGTTTTTCTTTCTCTCCAAAAACTCCCCTCCTTGGCCGAATGTATATTGTGCAATTTGTGCAAATTTTGCTTTTGTTTTAGCCTTCATTTTGTTGAACCAAAAATGCTATTTCCTTTCTTTTATCTTTGCTTTTGAAACGAAAAGTTCATTTTGTCATTTTGTGCACTTTTCTTTTTGGCAAACAAGGAGTTGGCCGAATCTCTCAATCCCATTTTCTCTCTTATTCTTTTTCTTCCTTTTGGCCGAATCTCTCTCTTCTCCAAACTCATTTTTCTTCCTTCCATTGTTGCTAAAAATCGAATTCTCTCTCTCATTTTATCTTCTCTTCTACTTTTGTATTTCATATCCTATTAGACTCAAATCAATTGTTTTCTTCTCTCATAACCAAATAGCCGAATCTTCTACTTCCTTTTTAGTTTTAGTTTGGCCGATTATTCAAGGGTAGACTCTCTTTGGTTTCTTCAATCGATTTTGGATAAAAAGGGTAAGTGTTCATAACCGTTTTTCTTTCATTTTTTCTCTCTATTCTATGTCATTTTCTTGCGGACAAGGGCCGAACCTATGGGCATTTGTTGCAAGGTTCTAACCATTTTTAGGATTTGATTATTCATTTAGGCTCATTGGGATTTCGGAAGCAATCGATTTAAGCCCTATCTCTCTAGCAATCTAAGGTTGGTAAGTCAAGGGGGTAAGGATTCTTGTCGATTCATCATTCTTTTGAAAAGACTAAAGTTTTTGGGATTAAAGTGTTATGATGTTGGCCGAATGGCCTTTGTTTAAAATATTGTGATTTGGCCGATTGTAGGACAAGTGATCTAGTGTGGTAGATCGGATCTTCGGACGTTAGTATTTGCTTTTGGTGAAAGGGTGTGTACCTTACACACTTATAACTTCGGTTTTGTATATGTACTTATAATATTATTAATTTACTGATCATATTAACAAAGTGGGAAATACGATGAGATCTTGATATGATACCATGATGGTATGAATGAGGATTCGGGTAAGTCCGTTTCTATATGTTGTTGATATATGTGGATTGAAATCATGATCTACGATTTATGATATTTTTGTTATGTGATTTATATCAAAGTATATTGACATGATTTGTCTATCTATTGCATTGGTATGGGCAATATGAGAGGAGGGGGAAGATTGATATTGTGTCTTCGGACACCAGAGGTTTGGTACCTCCAGTGATTTGGTATCACATTTGTGTCTTCGGACACCAGAGGTTTGGGACCTCATAGCGACTCGTCCCTGTGGTTAACACCATCGTGGGTTGGCCCCACTTTTGAGATATGGGATTGTCGCCAGTGATTTGGTATCACACGTGGGTTGGCCCTACAACTTGATGATTCGTGACTTCGGTCGCCAGTGGTTTGGTACCACCAGTGATTTGGTATCACATTCGTGTCTTCGGACACCAGAGGTTTGGCACCTCATAGCGACTTGTCTCTGTGGTTTAACACCACCGTGGGTTGGCCCCACAGATGGATTATTTGTGACTACGGTCACTAGTGATTTGGTGTCACATTTGTGTCTTTGAGACACAAGTGGTTTGGCACTACCAGTGGTTTGGTACCACACGGGGTAGAAAGGAGTTATGGATGGCTAGGTTGGGTGCATTATACATATATGTTGCTTTGTTATAATTTGTGTAAGTATGTGGCATTTACCCGAGAGAGGGATTATGCACTGAGTCTTGGTGACTGACCTTCTCCATTACCTTTTCAGGTGATTCGTAAATTCGCAGATGAGGAGCCGGATGAACTCGAGGAGGCCATGCAATAAAAGTTGGTTTTATATGAACTTCAATTTGGGTATTTTATTTTAATTTGGTTTTCATATTTTATGGATTTGTAATAAGGCCTCTTTAATTATGTTTGTTTAGATTATTTAAATGCTTTGGATTTGTTCTAAATATGGCTTATAAATTACATGGTTTAATTAATGGTATGTGCTCAAAGTTTTCTAAAATATAAAACGCGTTAGTTTTCAACACGTTACCATCGGGTAATATAAATCATTTGGTAATATTTAACAACCTAAGTGTTTTCGATAACTCATACTATTTTCCAAAACTCAAGTTCCCAAATTTTAATTAGAAACAGTTTTCAAACTATTCGCTTTGGTTTCTTTTAAATTATAAAAGGTTTTCTAATCCATGGATTTACAACTATGTTTTAAAGATTTATTTACGGAATTTCAAAGTAAATTATCAGTTTTTAACTTATTATACACTTGATTTCCTACAAACTTAGAACAACAAATAGTTTTTCACTAAAATTAAATCGTTAATTCTATTTTCTTTGAAACGTTTTCCTTCGTGGCATGCCAGATTCGGTCATGGCGTATTGACCGGGTTTGGGGTGTTACAAATTGGTATCAGAGCCAAGTTCAAAAGCTCGGCTGTGGGCTCGAGGCCCAAAATGATTTAAAGTATGGTCTTAAAATGTTTTTAGAAAGGCATGGCACCGGGTCTCCGGCACCGATCCGCCCTCGTAAGTACCTCAAACTATTGATTTTGATGATATGATGATGATGATGGTAGGACTGTATAGTAGTAGGAACTACTTTAGAGACCCAAAACTATAGGTTGGATGTACTCGCGAAAACAAAACTCTTTAATAAGAACTATCCATAAAACTGTGTTTTAAAGAAAGTGGAATAATGACTAATGCATAAAACTTCTAAATCAGATAAGTCAAGATTTTAGACATGAGTACTCGAGGTCGAGGTCGTATTACTTGTGGACGTGGTCGTGGTAGGATGGCTGTGTCTGAACCAGTGAGGTCTGGTCAGGGATCCGAAAATGAGGTACCACCATCACCACCAGCGGTTAGAGTTGAGCATCAAGATCAAATGGGGGATGACGCAGTGTCTCAGGCGATGCTGCGAGTCCTTGAGAGGGTAGCTGGAATAGGTGGAGGCGCGGGAGCTCGAAAATCCGTATCTGAGCGACTCCGAGCCAATGGAGCGGAGGTATTTCGAGGTGTTTCAGGTGTAGCTCCCAGTACGGCCGAGTATTGGCTAGAGGCGACGGAGCGAATCATGGATGACTTGGATCTGAATGCTGAGGACAAGCTAAAAGGGATTGTGTCGCTTCTTCGGGATGAGTCATATCAGTGGTGGCTCACGGTACGGAATGGTGCTGCAGCGGAGGACCTCACTTGGGATTATTTCAAGGCAGCGTATCAGCGGAAATATGTTGGGTCTAATTACGTTGATGCGCAGTGTAAGGCATTTCTGAATTTGGTCCAAGGAGTAAATCAGACGTCAGTATGAGGTGAGTTCTTAAGATTGAGCCGGTATCTTTGGAGGTATTGTGGCTTCGAGTCTGAGCGTTGTGTCCGATTTGAGGATGGTTTGAGAGACGAGCTGAGATTGCTGATTGCTCCACATCAGGAGTGAGAGTTTGCTGCTTTGGTTGAAAAGGCTAAAATAGCCAAAGGAATCAAGGAATCTGCAAGGCAGAGTTACGACCAGAACAAGCATAAGAGAGGTTATGGATCATCCGGATCAGCCGGTAATGCTCGAAGAGGTTAAGCGAGTGAGTGAGCCGAATCAATCTGGAAGGCACATTATCGCTAATCGAGAGGCCGGCCACAGTGTAACCGATGTGGGAAGTATCATTGGGGCGAATGTTAGACCGGAGGGAAAGGATGTTTCGAGTGTGGCTCGCTGGATCATCGTGCGAGAGATTATCCACGTAAGCAAGCCAGGAATCAATCTGAAGGTCAAGGTCGTGCTTAGTTTAGAAAAGAGGGACCAGCACCGCAGAGAGGTCGTGGTAATGGTTCCTGTCGGGGCCGCACAGCATCGAGCAGAGGTGCAGGCAACACTGAGGCAAGATAGCCTGGTTTGGTGTATGCAGCAAGACATCGAGAGGAGAGCGACGCACCGGATGTCATAACCAGTATGTTCTTAATCTTTGGTGTTCCATATACTGCTCTGATAGATGTGGGTTCGATGCATTCATATGTTGCTAGTAGCATAGTAGAGACTATGAGCTTAGTTTCTGAGACTGCTTCTAGGAGGATGATGAGATTTTTAGTCCTCTAGGTCACTCTCAGAAGTAGATAAGCTGTATAGGGATGTACCCCTAGAACTCCAAGGGGTAGTGTTTGTAGCTGATCTGATGGAACTGCCGTTTGAGGAGTTCGATCTAATTCTTGGAATGGATTGGTTGGTCAAGTACCAAGCAAGTTTGGATTGCGCTGCTAAGCGCATGGTTTTGAAGACAGTAGAGGGTAAAGAGGTGGTCATGATAGGTAATAGAAGAGATTATCTATCTAATGTGGTATCTGCGTTGAAAGGCGTTTGTAGTTCATGTGTGTGCTTTGGAAGCTAAGGAGTCTTCGGTGGAGAATGTCCGAACTGTAAGGGAATATGCTGACGTATTTCCTGAAGAACTTTCGGGACTGCCTCCGGATCGTGAAGTTAAATTCGGTATAGATCTGTTACCCGGAACGGTGCCAGTGTCTATTACTCCGTATAGGATGGCACCGAATGAATTAGGGGAATTGAAGGCTCAGATTCAGGAGTTGTTGAATCGAGGTTTCATTCGACCAAGTGTTTCGCCATGGGGAGCGCCGGTACTTTTTGTCAAGAAGAAAGATGGTACGATGCGGATGTGTATAGACTACCGCCAGTTAAATAAGTTGACGATCAAAAACAAGTATCCTTTGCCAAGGATAGATGACTTGTTTGATCAGCTTAAAGGGGCTGCGGTTTTCTCCAAGATTGATTTAAGGTCTGGATATCATCAGCTAAAGGTGAAAGAGGCTGACATCCATAAGACGGCTTTTCGCACTCGGTATGGGCACTACGGGTTTTTGGTGATGCCTTTTGGGTTGACTCACACGCCGGCAGCATTCATGGATATGATGAATCGGGTATTCCAGCAGTTTTTGGATCAGTTTGTTGTGGTTTTTATAGACGATATTTTGATATACTCGAAGTCAGAGGAGGAGCATGATGCGCATTTGCGAGTAGTGTTACGGATTTTGAGGGAAAAACAGCTGTATGCCAAATTTAGTAAGTGCGAATTTTGGCTTAGGGAGGTGACTTTCTTGGGCCACGTTGTATCAGCTGAGGGATTAGAGTGGATCCTCGGAAGATCGAAGCAGTTTTGGACTGGAAGCCGCCTAAGTCAGTGGTTGAGATTCGGAGTTTCCTAGGTGCAGCGGGTACTATCGAAGATTTGTGGAAGGATTTTCTTTGATCGCTGCACCGATGACCAAGTTGTTGAGGAAAGGAGTTCCATTTGTGTGGACCGAGAAGCAGTAGGAAAGTTTCGACAAGTTGAAGAAGATTCTAACTGAAGCTCCGGTTTTGATTCAACCTGAGGCAGGCAAGGAATTCACAGTTTATTGTGATGCATCACATCTTTGGTGCAGGATGTGTCTTTGATGCAAGAAAGGAAGGTAGTGGCTTACGCATCTCGGCAGTTGAGACCGCATGAGGCTAATTATCCGATGCATGACTTGGAATTGGCTGCTGTGGTTTTCGCTTTGAAGATTTGGAGACACTATTTGTACGGAGAGAAGTCGATAGTCTGCACGGATCACAAGAGCCTTAAGTACCTTTTGACTCAGAAGGACTTGAACTTGAGGCAGCGTAGATGGATCGAGTTGTTGAAGGGCTACGACTGTTCGATTGAGTATCATCCCGGCAAGGCTAACGTGGTGGCAGACGCGTTGAGCCATAAGGTTGTATCGGATTTAAGATCGATGTTTACTCGTCTTAGCTTGTATGACGATGGGAGTCTTTTGGCAGAATTGCAAGTCGAGCCGACTTGGTTAGATCAGATCAAGGAGAAGCAGTTGGAGGATGATGGTTTGAATGATCGGAGGTTGCGGGTTCAGAATGGAGGTTTAGAGGATTATAGTTTGTCCAGTGATGGAGTTTTGTGTTTTAAAGGGAGAGCTTGTATGCCGAAAGATGTTGAGTTGAGGCAAAGGACTCTTCGGGATGCACATAGCACCCCATATGCTATGCATCCTGGAGGTAACAAGATGTATCAGGATTTAAGAGAGCAGTTTTGGTGGCCAGGTCTGAAGCGAGAGGTAACTGAGTTTGTAGGTAAATGTCTGACGTGTCAGCAAGTCAAGGCTAAACATCAGTTGCCGTCTGGGTTACTTCAGCCGGTGAAGATTCCACAGTGGAAGTGGGAAAGGATCACTATGGACTTTGTCAGTGGATTACCCCTTACACCAAGTAAAAAGGATTCAGTTTGGGTGATTGTGGATCGTCTGACTAAGTCAGCTCATTTCATTCTGGTAAGGGTGGATTACTCGCTTCAGAGGTTAGCTAAGTTGTATGCAGCAGAGATAGTGAGGTTGCATGGTGTGCCAGTGTCGATCATCTCGGATAGGGATCCAAGATTTACGTCAAGGTTTTGGAGAGTGTTACATCAGGCTTTGGGTACGCGGTTAGATTTCAGTACCGCATTTCATCCACAGTCTGACGGGCAGTCGGAAAGGGTTATTCAGATTTTAGAAGATATGTTGAGAGGTTGTGTTTTGGACTTCAGAGGCAGCTGGGAAGAGTTTTTACCGTTAGCTGAGTTCGCATACAACAATAGTTATCAGGTAAGCATTAAGATGGCACCATATGAGGCGTTGTATGGTAGGAGGTGTCGCACACCTACATGCTGGACTGAGTTGGGTGAGCGTCAGATGTTAGGACCAGAGTTGGTTGCAGAGACTGAGGATAAGATTAAGATGATTCAGGCTCGTCTGAAGGAAGCTTTGGATAGGCAAAGTCGTATGCCGATCTCAAGCGGAGGGATATAGAGTTTGCCATGGGTGACAAAGTTTTTCTGAAGGTCTCGCCATGGAAGAAAGTGTTAAGATTTGGGAGAAAAGGCAAGTTAAGTCCAAGGTTTATTGGGCCGTATAAGGTGTTGAGACGAGTGGGACTAGTAGCTTATCAGCTCGAGTTGCCATCAGAGCTGAGTCAGATTCACGATGTGTTTCATGTCTCCATGCTTAGACGCTATCGTTCTGATCCATCACATGTTGTGGCAGTAGAGGAAATAAAGGTGAGTCCAGATTTGACGGTGGAAGAGGAACCTGTGCAGATTCTAGATCGAGATGTGAAAGTTTTGCGCAAGAAGTCAGTTCCTTTAATGAAGGTTTTATGGCGGAATCATGGCGTGGAAGAAGCTACGTGGGAACTGGAGGATATGATAAGGCAGCAGTATCCTCAACTCTTTTGATCAGGTAATTTCGAGGACGAAATTTTCTTAAGGGGGTAGAATTGTAACATCCTAAAATATTAGAGCATCATGTTGTTACTTGTGTTAGCTTGGATATGACTGTTATTGTGTGCTTGCTATATTTGTGTGTAGGCTTGGAAATATTAGCTAAGCTAGAATAATTTTTAGTATGGAAAATTTAGTGAAGTGGATTATGAGCTTGACACTTAAGTTAATTTAAGAGTTAAGTTAAAGCATAAGGGAGTTAGTGGCATAGTGGATAAGGAGCTTGAAAGGTTGCTTGTGGGAAGAGGTTCGAGTAGCATGATTAGCATTTTGAAGACTTTATTTTTGTGTATCCTAGCATTAATGGACGGTCAAGCTTTACATATGGAAGGTTGGACTTTCAAATTTTTGGTAAGTTGAATATTGGTTTAGGAAAGTTTGTACTTTGGGAAAGGAATCTTAAGGTTATGGAAGGATGGGGGGACATAAGGCTTGGCTTAAGGAAGATGTTTTGGAAACTATTCCAAGGCCTTTAGTGCATGTATGTGGACGGCATGTGTGGCTAGGGGGGTGGCCGAATGTTGTTAGGTGGTTTGGGGGTGATATTTGGTCAACTTTTGCATTTGTGCATCTTTTGACTTTTGTTTTTCTTTCTCTCCAAAAACTCCCCTCCTTGGCTGAATGTATATTGTGCAATTTGTGCAAATTTTGCTTTTGTTTTAGCCTTCATTTTGTTGAACCAAAAATGCTATTTCCTTTCTTTTATCTTTGCTTTTGAAACGAAAAGTTCATTTTGTCATTTTGTGCACTTTTCTTTTTGGCAAACAAGGAGTTGGTCGAATCTCTCAATCCCATTTTCTCTCTTATTCTTTTTCTTCCTTTTGGCCGAATCTCTCTCTTCTCCAAACTCATTTTTTTCCTTCCATTGTTGCTAAAAATCGAATTCTCTCTCTCATTTTATCTTCTCTTCTACTTTTGTATTTCATATCCTATTAGACTCAAATCAATTGTTTTCTTCTCTCATAACCAAATAGCCGAATCTTCTACTTCCTTTTTAGTTTTAGTTTGGCCGATTATTCAAGGGTAGACTCTCTTTGGTTTCTTCAATCGATTTTGGATAAAAAGGGTAAGTGTTCATAACCGTTTTCTTTCATTTTTCTCTCTATTCTATGTCATTTTCTTGCGGACAAGGGCCGAACCTATGGGCATTTGTTGCAAGGTTCTAACCATTTTTAGGATTTGATTATTCATTTAGGCTCATTGGGATTTCGGAAGCAATCGATTTAAGCCCTATCTCTCTAGCAATCTAAGGTTGGTAAGTCAAGGGGTAAGGATTCTTGTCGATTCATCATTCTTTTGAAAAGACTAAAGTTTTTGGGATTAAAGTGTTATGATGTTGGCGAATGGCCTTTGTTTAAAATATTGTGATTTGGCCGATTGTAGGACAAGTGATCTAGTGTGGTAGATCGGATCTTCGGACGTTAGTATTTGCTTTTGGTGAAAGGTGTGTACCTTACACACTTTATAACTCGGTTTTGTATATGTACTTATAATATTATTAATTTACTGATCATATTAACAAAGTGGGAAATACGATGAGATCTTGATATGATACCATGATGGTATGAATGAGGATTCGGGTAAGTCCGTTTCTATATGTTGTTGATATATGTGGATTGAAATCATGATCTACGATTTATGATATTTTTGTTATGTGATTTATATCAAAGTATATTGACATGATTTGTCTATCTATTGCATTGGTATGGGCAATATGAGAGGAGGGGGAAGATTGATATTGTGTCTTCGGACACCAGAGGTTTGGGACCTCATAGCGACTCGTCCCTATGGTTAACACCATCATGGGTTAGCCCCACTTTTGAGATATGGGATTGTTGCCAGTGATTTGGTATCACACGTGGGTTGGCCCCACAACTTGATGATTCGTGACTTCGGTCACCAGTGGTTTGGCACCACCAGTGATTTGATATCACATTCGTGTCTTCGGACACTAGAGGTTTGGCACCTCATAGCGACTTGTCCTCGTGGTTTAACAACACCGCGTGGGTTGGCCCCACTTTTGAGATATGGGATCGCCGCCCGGTGATTTGGTATCACACGCGGTTGGCCCCACAGATGGATTATTTGTGACTACGGTCACCAGTGATTTGGTATCACATTTGTGTCTTTGAGACACCAGTGGTTTGGCACCACCAGTGGTTTGGTACCACGCGAGGTAGAAAGGAGTTATGGATGGCTAGGTTGGGTGCATTATACATATATGTTTCTTTGTTATAATTTGTGTAAGTATGTGGCATTTACCCGGGAGAGGGATTATGCACTGAGTCTTGGTGACTCACCTTCTCCCTTACCTTTTCAGGTGATTCGTAAATTCGCGGATGAGGAGCCGGATGAACTCGAGGAGGCCATGCAATAAAAGTTGGTTTTATATGAACTTCCATTTGGGTATTTTATTTTAATTTGGTTTTCATATTTTATGGATTTGTAATAACGCCTATTTAATTATGTTTGTTTAGATTATTTAAATGCTTTGGATTTGTTCTAAATATGGCTTATAAATTACATGGTTTAATTAATGGTATGTGCTCAAAGTTTTCTAAAATACAAAACGCGTTAGCCTTCAACACGTTACCATCGGGTAATATAAATCATTTGGTAATATTTAACAACCTAAGTGTTTTCGATAACTCATATTATTTTCCAAAACTCAAGTTCCCAAATTTCAATTAGAAACAGTTTTCAAACTATTCGCTTTGGTTTCTTTTAAATTATAAAAGGTTTTCTAATCCATGGATTTACAACTATGTTTTAAAGATTTATTTACGGAATTTCAAAGTAAATTATCAGTTTTTAACTTATTATACACTTGATTTCCTACGAACTTAGAACAACAAAAAGTTTTTCACTAAAATTAAATCATTAATTCTATTTTCTTTGAAACGTTTTCCTTCGTGGCATGCCAGATTCGGTCATGGCGTATTGACCGGGTTTGGGGTGTTACACATTTCCATTGTTTTCTTATTCTTCTTCTCTTCCCCTCTTAAGCCGGAACCTTTTAAGCCTCTACCGAACCTCTCTTTCTCCCCACTCATACTCTTAAGCCTCACAACCGAAAGCATCACACCATTTCCTTTGTGATCATTTTCTTATTCTTTTCTTCTTTACTTATCTTGTTCTAAACCGAAACCATCTTTTTCTTTTGTCACTCATTTGCGTACAAGGCCGAAACCCCTATTTACTTTAATTATCTTCTCTATTTCTTGCTAAAACCGAACGTCCCTTGTTCCATTATTATCTTTTCTAACTAGTAGTCGACTTGGCCGAAATTAAGCCCCTTGTTACCGATCGTTTTTCCTTCAATTTTGATCTTCAAAGATCCCTCGGGATATTATCGGTATTAGCCTGATATGGTGGAACAAGGAGATAGGAATCTGCTTCAGGTCTGAAACACCCCAAACCCAGCCCACAAGCCCTGACCGAATCTGGTATGTTCCTTGAGTAAAACGGTTCAAAATTCATTTGTTACTTTGGAAAATCTGAGTGGTTTTGAAAGAAAACTTATTTTTGGGTTGGGCTCGAGTTGGAAACAAGTTTATTCTTGAAAGCTAGGTGTTTATAAAACTTTATTTCTAAGTTCAAGACTTTAAATTAAAGAAACATCGGGTGGTTTGAGAGTTTATCTTATATTGAAAAACCATTTGTTTTAGGGTGTCCAAATCATTTAGAGTTTATTTTTAAAATAAAATTTACTTAATCTTTAATTTCATAAAAATTCGTAACATAATAAAGTCAAATAAAAAGCATGCATAAAACAGTTCATACTATGGCCTTATTACATCGAAAACGAAACCCTAAATAAATCCAAAATATTTGAAATATAACAAGTCCGAAATAAAATAAAATCCCGCATTGAACATGGCCACCACTAAGCTCCTGCCGACCCAGTCCATCACTGAGCGTCACCTGAAAAATATTCCCACAACGGGGTGAGTCAAATAGACTCAGTGTGTACAACCAACACTAAGTCCCAACGATTTTAGGCACAACAGTTCATACATATACATATAATTAAATACAATGATGCAAACCCGAACCCAAGCCTAGGTACCATCCGCTACACATCACCCGTACCAACCTGTACACCGTGGGGACTACTAAGTCAACCCTCCATCCGCTACACATCATCATCGAAGCGATCATTGCAGACAGCGTGCTCATCGCCCTTATACAATTGTGGCATAGCCACCAGATATTATATTTTATGTCATGAGACACCACATTCAGATAATTGTGACCGAAGTCACCACATTCAGATAATGTGGTATTAAACCACCAATTCACTTCCCCTTTACGTATCACCCATATGCCCCATGTCATACAAATCATGCATAAGTCATGCCATATTCCTTATTTCACATTCTTATTAATATTTCCATATGCCATGTGCCAAATATTCATATCACTTATTAGTATAATGTCGGAATTACGTACCTGAGTACTTTATACCATTGCATGGTACCTTTGGTCACATTCATATTATTACAAACATATATATTAAATTAAAGCCGTGATCTAACAAGATTTAGTGTGGGGTACACACCTGGTATACTTAGCGAGGTTATAGAAATCCCGAACAACCCGATCTAGTGTTTTAGATCTTGGTTCCTATATTCGGCCATTACTAGGCATATTAGCAAAACCTATTCGATTATATAACCAAATCTCGAAAGATATTCGCAACTTAAATTCTCACCTTGCTGCCGATTTGATTACTAATCAAATCCCGAAACTCCACGATATCTCTTCCTTGCAATCGGCCCACACTAGACCACATAACAGGTTAGCTTCCGGCTTTTGAATAATTAAGAAATAGATCTAAAACACCAAATATGGCCTTGGCCGACTGTACATGTTCACTTACCTTGAGATTTTAAAACCCAAAATTGTGACTTACACTTGGTGATGTCAAGATCCCTATAAGTATATTGTTAGATTCGGTTCTGACACTTAACCTCAACAAATGGCCCTTGGCTGAATACATACTGCTTACCTTGAATACCTCAACTCCCAAAAGAACACCGTTACGCTGGTTACAACTAAAAAAAACACATTAATATGGCCTTAGGCATATTCGGCCATCCTTAGAAATCAAGGCCTACCCTTGATTTCGGCACACCAAATAAGAAAAGATAAACCGATTGCTAAAAAGAATACTTACCACCAACGTTTGCTTGAAGATACTAAAAGAGGAAAGATTTCTGCTACTCTTCCGGCTTTTAAGACTTGCGACAAAAAGAAAAGAATAGCTTACTTTGAGATTCGGCTATGGCTCCTAATAGAAATAGGATATTCGGCTATCTCAAGGAACACAAGAGGAAGGGTATGAATCTTTTTAGGGGTTACGGCAAAGATGAACTAGGGAGAAGGAGGTTTCGGCTAGAACAAATAAAAGAAAAAGAAGACTTTGAGAGAGGTAAAGTGGAAATTCGGCTAGAAGAAGAGATGGGGAAGAAAACAAAAGAAAAGATGAATACTTTGCATCTCAATTTCGGCTACCTACTCAAACACTAGCCTCTCCTTGGTGTTCTCCTCTTTTTCCTCTTATCCACTTATTTAAAATAATTTGATTAAAATAATAATTATCACCTCCCTTAGCCGAATTTTAAAAAGAGTTTAATCCTAACTAAAGCTCATCTAAATGAAGTCCCTATGCCGTCCACCTCTCTCCCTTCTTGCCGAAAATAAAAGCCCCCAAAATATTGCTTCCCTTGCCGCTCGAACTTAAGACCTGTATCATGCTTGTGGCGTCACCTAGCAAGTCTTTTGTGGCGCCTCCAAGCCACTGTTCCAAGCCCATTTTTGTGTTATAAATCACTCACAATTTCTCTTAAGGCCACTTTGCTTCAATTCCCTCTTTTAAACTTTAAAACTTAATATTTCTAAAGCATTTATCCACCCTCTAAAGTTCTTATAATTCATAAAACACATTATAACACACAAAAGCATGCTATTTCATATAATTAAGCAAAAGGGACTCTATCATCTTTTCCTGTTCTTCTTCTGGTTTTGGTAGCCAAAGCCGAATGGCTAATTGGCTTATTGATGCTATTATTTTGACTCACACTCTTTTATCTTCTTTTCCTCTTTGGGGTCGCATATGCCAGGAAACTTTGCTAGCCGAATCATTTGAATTCCAAGTCTGAGAATCAGTCAATCTTTGAACCCTATCTCTCTATTCGGGATCTCAAGGTAAGGGTTTTCTCTCTAGTTATTCGATCGGCTCTTCCTTTCGTTATTCGCTGACCTTAACCCATTGTTTTGTTAAACAACCGTCATCTCATTATAGTATCTTCTGACAAAGATCGTTTCATGGATTCAAATGCCAGCCAAACGTAGGAAGGGTTTAGACCCGTAGTCCCAGCCCCTAAGAACAAAAAGCCCGCGGTGTTTGCTGTTCGAGATTGGCCACCGGGTTGTGGACCGGCTTCAGAACAGAATAGTAGGCAAATAGCAGTCATTCCTGCTAACAATAGTTTCGACATAGAAAGCATAATATTGCGTGTTATCAGGTGTGTAAAACTTCACACTCTATTACTTATATGTACTATTAATGGTATGGGCTGAAAAGCCAGAAAGACTGTGTAGACAGTCGTAATACCCTTGTGGGTAAGGCTAAGGATGCCAGGTACGTGACTTTAACGTTCTTTTTGTGAGTATGGATGTATGTGGTAACCTTTTACTCTGTTTGATAACATGTTGCATTCATTATGACATGTATGTTATGCATGGGCTTGGATTATGATGTGAAAGGGGAAGAATTTGGGACTGTCACGGTGGTTTGGTACCACGAGTGGGTTGGCCCCCACGTATATCTGATTTAATGACCATGTCTCGGTGGCTTGGTGCCATGGTGGTTTAATACCACGTATATACAATTTAGTGACTCGTCCCAGTGGTTTGGTACCACAGTGGGTTAGCCCCACATATATTCATCAGGGATTGTCACGGTGGTTTGATACCACGGTGGGTTGGCCTCACGTATGGTAATAGTGACTCTGTCACGGTGATCTAGTATCATGGTGGTCTGGAGCCACGAGTGACCTGGTGCCACGTATGAGGCGTGTAGCGGATGGAGGGTTGATTGTAGAAATCCCCACGGTGTGATGGGCTGGTACGGGTGGCGTGTAGAGGATGGAAAAACTAGGTTGGGCAGGGACATATTGCATTCCTTACTTTCGTATGCTAACTTGAGTGGGCTAAGGCCTAATATGCAATTGTGAGCCATGAGCCGTTTATGTGATATAGGGGATTTACACACTGTGTCTTGGTGACTCACCCCTTGTTTAACCTTTCAGGTAATCAGTACGTCGTGGCTATGGGAGCCGAGGCGGACTCGTGGAGACCATAAAGTCTTTTTTTTTCGTAAACTCGTTTCTTTCTATGTTTTACTTTAAATTGGGATATTGTTATGTAATAAGGCCTTCTTAACTTAAAATATGTTTTTTTTTCCTATTTTATGATACAACGTGATTAATTATTTTACCGTGAGATAATATGGAATTTTCAAGACATAAGTAACATAAGCAAATGTTTCCTTCAAGTGTCAATGAATACAACGAATATTCGACTATCACAAATTGGGAATTTTTCATTAAACTATAAATCACGATTTTGAAAATATCACTTAAAGCGAAAAGTCTCAGATTATGGCATTTTCTTACGATTACAAAAGAACGTTTCTACAATTTTCTCCCTGTGACATACCAGATCAGGTCGTAAGGTTTTGACCGGGTTTGGGGTGTTACAGAACTCAAGGAAACAAGTGGTTGAGAGGGAAGTGTTACTGAATCAATCGAATCATCAAACTATGGTTGTCGAAGATCAGTTGATTGACCCCAAGATTTCAAATTATGCATTATTAAAAGCTTATTGTTTTCCTTGAGAAGAGTGTTCCCACACAATCTAAGAAGCAAGTAGTCACTATGAAAGACATCACAAAAAAAAAAAGCTTTGAGTTGGGAAAATGAATAGAGGTAAAGACTTCTATATATCAAATATTAGCAAATTGGGTTGAATTAATTACTAGTCCTTTAGATTCCCACCTACCTGCTAGCTTACCAGTTGCCATGGGTTCTATGTAAGCCACAACATAAGATGAGGATATAGTGGTTGATAATGCCATCAATAATGGGGTGCGTTTGGACACTCCTATACGTATGATTGGTTAGGTGACAAGTGAAGATCATGTTGCTGAAGTTGATGATACAGGTGGCATAGACGTTGCTCAGTAACAAGGTCAGTCTCTCGTTTTTGTTTATAATACTCATGGTTAAGATAATAATCTAGAAATATCAAGGTACAACTAGCACAAACTAAAATATTTCCAACATGTTTAATACTCAAATATCGGTTCGTCGCACCTCTAGCATTTCTAAGGGGGTCTCCTTAGCACTCTTATCTACCTAGTCAATGTTCTTACCATAATGAACATCCTCGGCTAGCTGGATTGCCGACAATACATTGGTTCACTCCACACGTCTCAACTTACTAGCACAACACATTGTTTTTTTCGAGTATCCAAGATATATTTATAATAGGAAAAAGGAACCAACAGAGCATTAATCTTGTCAAAGAAATTCAAGCCAAAAATAAATTCATAATCATCCAAGTGAATTACTTTGAAGTCTTCCTTGCCTTTCTACTTGCCAATTTGTAGCTCAACTCCTTGTGCTACACTTACCATTGGGACCTCTATGGAATTAACGATCTTGATCTTCTTAGTCAATTTTCTAACTGAGTGACCAAGTTTACCCATGGCTTTATCCAATATAAACAGGTCTGATGCCCCTGTATCAACAATATCACTTATTCTTTGGCCTGCGATGCTGATGTAAACAAACATCAACCCTTTCTGCTTGTGATCCCCTCCTTGCTTGTGCATAATTGAGTATTATTGACCCAAGCTTTAAAGCCTCACTCTCTGGCTCCTCTTTCTCTTATTTACTGATCATGAAATCTTGAATCACTCTAGATATTGGGAAATGTGCCCATATTGTAGTAAACATGTAACAGTTTTCTATGTATTTGAACGATGAATAAATAAATAAAGTTAATTTCACATTTTACTTTTATATCTTTTGTATTTCTGTCTTTCATGTTTTGCATAGATAGAAAAATTGTGACAAGAAAATATTAGGTCATTGATTGTCTAAATTCAAACTAAAACTAAGTGGCACTGTAAGAATGTTTACATCACGAGAAAAATAACCTACTTCAGTAGATAATCTAAACGAGTTTGTAATCTTGTAAAAGAATCAAAGTGAGCATTTGATTCAAATACTTAGAAGGATTATTATGTCGTCTACAATTCCAATTGGGGAGAAGACTAGTTTTGGCTATTGGAGCAGTTGACTCCACGGGTAGAGACATAGATGTATTCATTAGATGAATGATACATTGGACTAGACCCAAGATGAATTAATTCTGAATCCATTTATGAATTAATTCATTTGTGACATTAATGGTGTGATTTACCTAAGTTAGCCACTGACCATGCGTATGTAACTCATGTACTTTGATATAAGTGGAGGCTTGTGCACTAAAGATGATCGAGCCCATAGCCAGTATGTTGGGTACATGACTTGTGTATGGCATGGCTTTACAAGCAATAATGATATCCATAGATCGATTAAAAAGTTAACGATATCCTCTCATTGGCATTGTATGGATTGATAAAATACCGAAGAAGAAATTTATCACTGTCATTTGTTGACAGTGATCATATTAATCATTAAGAAGACACAATGGTGACAATGAGATAAAATAGGATTGTATTGAGTGGATTTAACTCAGAGGAATCAAGGATATCATATGAGGGTAACACACACATGACGAGGCCATTGGACAAAGCAGTTGGGTGAATTGCTTTCGTAAAGAGTATACAGTAAGGAGTTTCCAATCATGGTACTTCTTGTGGACTGACTCCATGATTAAGTAAATTGCGAATTACCGAAACGATACTTCTGGAGATAATTGCAATTACTCGAGCCTAATGGTTTATGTCCGATTGGTCCCTCCACTAGCTCAACAAAAGCTCGATCAGATTACATTTGAATCAGAAGAAAACTCTACGACTTTGGAAATAATTGAATTGAGTCGATTTATTTGATGTGGAATTAAATTAGATGGTTGTAAGAATTGTTTAACTAGAGAATTTGATTTAAAAAATTTCTTGAAAATTTAATTTGAAAAATGTTAGTGACTTTTGGGAAAATTAATTTTGATCAAGTAAAATTAAATTAATCAAACTAATTAAAATAAATATGATATTTTTAGAAATTAATTTTCAAGTCAAACAATTGGCCAATGGGTAATTGAACACGAAAATTGGATCTAAGATCGAAAATTGGGCATGAGAACCTAAAATCGAGATCGAGACCAAAAAATTTAGTCAACTCGGGCCTGGTATGTGAAACTGAGCCGTTACTAGGCCCGAATCGAACCGACAATAGTTGAACCATCTCAGGGTGTCGTCAAACTGTCACACCTGCGATGGCACCACCAGACTCGATGGTGCCAGTGGCAGCAATAGCAGCATTCCGATTGTAACATCCCGAAATTGGGCCTAATAGGATTGGGTTGATTGGGCCTTGGGCTTAGGAGTGTTTAAAATCTTCAAGAATATGAGAATGGTGTTTTTGCAAATTGGATTTATTAGTTAAGTGGATTTGGAAGGTTATGAGGTTTCTATGAATTCTCGGGTTTAATTGGGCTTTAGGAAAAATTTGAGTATCATCTTGTTGCTTGTGATAGCTCGGATATGATTTTATTGTGTGCCTAGTATAGTCTTGTGAAGGCTTGGAATTAATTGGTTTAGAATAATTTTTAGTATGGAGAATTTAGTGAAGTGGATCAAGTGATTATGATGCTTAAGTTAATTTAAGTGTTTAATGTTAGCATAAGTGAGCAAGTAGTAAAGTGGTGTTGGCGCATGAGTAATTGTATGAGGGAAGAGGTTCGAATCCCATGGATGAGAATAAGGTGACTTTTATTTTTGCATTGTATGGCATGTGTTGGTCAAACTCTAATTAAGGTAAGGTTGGACTATTGTCTTTTATGGATGGTAGACTAAGGAATAAGGCTTGATGTATGGGAGATGTTTTGGAAATATTTTTATGGTCATTTTGACCATGAATGTGGACGCATAGATGGCTAGGGGGTTTGGCCGAATATTGTATGGGATTAGGGGGGAGATAGTTGGCCAAATTCTTGGCATTTTGTGCATCTTTTTCCCTTTTCTCCAAAATCTTTCTCCTTAGCCAAATTTGTCATGGGCATTAGGTGAAAATGTTGTTTTGTTTTGGCTATCATCTTTGACCATATTGGTATCCCTTTTCTTCTTTTCCTCTCAAGTTTTCTTTCTTTTTGGTACCGAAATATTATTTCTTTTGAAGGCATTTTTCTTTCATCCTTTTTCTTACTTGACCAAATGTGCACCTTTATCAAAAACTTTTTCTTTGTTCAATTCCTTTCATAACCGAAACCATTTAGCCTCTTTGATCATTTCTTCTTTTCTCTTTATTTTGTTAAAGCCGAATCTATAACCTTACTATTCTCTTCCAAAGCCGAAAGTACCATCTTCTCTCTTTCATATTTTTCTTTTCTTCTCTCAAACTTTTGTGCCGAAATTCTCTTCACTTCCTTTTTGCCAAATTCCCTCTCTTCCATTTTACTTTTATTTTCTTCCTCTTTTCCGCTTTAGTCGAATTCTATTTGTAGTTTCAATCAACCATTTTGTCGAAATCTCCCTCTTTTTTCTAGTTTTGTTTGGTCAAATATCAACCAAGAGTGGATCATCTTTGGGTTCTCCTCTATAATCGGTTTTGGAAGATAGGTAAGTGTCTTGGCCGATTTTCCTTTTCTTTTCTCTCTATCGTTTCTCATGAGGGCAAAAGCCAAATTTTGGGTATGTGATAGTAAGATTCTAACCATAGGAACTTATTTCTTTTAGGCTCTTCGGATTTTGGAAGCAATCGATTTTGGTAAGTCAAGTGGTAAGGTTTATGTTGGTTCTTTATTCTTTAAATGGTGAATAAGGCTTGTTGTTGGCCGAATGGTCTATGGTAATGATCTAAGTATTGGCCGAATGTAGGACAAGGTGATCTAGTGCGGTAGATCGGGTCATCGGAAGTTAGTACTTGCGTTAATGACAGGTGTGTACCTTACACACTTTATAATTCGGTATATATATATATATTTATAAATATACGAATCATGTTATTAAAGTTGGAAACTGTGTGATTTTGATATGATACCGTAAGGGTATAAGCAAGGATTCGGGTAAGTCTGTTTCGATATGTTTTGCTATATGATACTTATTACCATGACATGTGATATATATTTCTATATGATACATAAATGAGCATATGGCATGATTTGCATAATATTTGCATGGTTATGGGTAACATGAGAGGAGGGGGAAGATTTGATATCCGTGTCTTTGGGACACCAGAGGTTTGGCACCTCCAGTGGTTTGGTACCACAATTATTTCGTGACTTTGGGACACCAGAGGTTTGGCACCTCATAGCGACTTGTCCCAGTGGCTTCGCACCACAGTGGGTTGGCCCCACATTTGATATTACGGGATCGTCGCCAGTGATTTGGTATCACACGTGGGTTGGCCCCACAACTTTATTATTTGTGACTTTGGGTCACCAGTGGTTTGGTACCACATATTTCGTGTCTTTGGGACACCAGAGGTTTGGCACCTCAGAGCGACTCGTCCCAGTGGCTTAGCACCACAGTGGGTTGGCCCCACATTTGATATTACGGGATCGTCGCCAGTGATTTGGTATCACACGTGGGTTGGCCCCACAACTTGATTATTCGTGACTTTAGGTCACCAGTGGTTTGGCACCACATTATTGGATATCGTGACTTTGGGTCACCAGTGGTTTGGCACCACCAGTGGTTTGGTACCACACGGCGTAGAAAATGAGTTATGGATGGTTAGGTTGGGTGCATTGTATATATATATATTGCTTGGTTATAAATTGTGTAAGTTTGTTGCATCAACCGGGGGAAGGATTTATGCACTGAGTCTTGGTGACTCACCTTCTCCCTTATCTTTTCAGGTGATTCGTGAATCGCGGATGAGGAGCCGGATGGACTCGAGGAGGCCATGCAATAAAATTCGATTTACACGTATTTTGGTTTGAGTACTATATTTTATTTAAATTTGGTTTTTCATCTTTATTTGGATTTGTAATAAGGCCTTTCAAATTATGTTTTTGGACTATTTATATGCTTTGGACTTGTTTTAAACATGGCTTAATAAACTACATGGTTAATTAAATAATATGAGCGCAAAGTTTTCTAAACTACAAAACGCAATGGTTTTCAAAACGTTACCATCGGGTAATATAAATCATTTGATAATATTTAACAACCTAAGTGTTTTCGATAACTCATACTATTTTCCAAAACTCAAGTTCCCAAATTTCAATTAGAAACAGTTTTCAAACTATTCGCTTTGGTTTCTTTTAAATTATAAAAGGTTTTCTAATCCATGGATTTACAACTATGTTTTAAAGATTTATTTACGGAATTTCAAAGTAAATTGTTAGTTTTAAACTTATTATACACTTGATTTCTACAAACATAGAACAATAAAGAGTTTTTCACTAAAATTTAATCGTTAACTCGTTTTTCTTCAAAACGTTTTCCTTCGTGACATGCCAGATTCGGTCGTGGCGTATTGACCGGGTTTGGGGTGTTACACCAATGGCTGGCGAATGGTCTTCTGACGATTGACCGATGGAGGAATCACATTCCTACTGGGACTCTACCAGATAATTTGATTTCAGATTAATTATTCCAAAATAACATTATTTTAATAGATTTAATATTAAATTTAATTTAATCCTTATCTTAATAGCATTTTATTAATTTAATATTAAAGTGATTATCTTAATATTAAGTTAATTTAATACTTATCTTATAGATAAATATTCTATTAATTTAATAGATTTAATATTAAATTTAATCTAATATTTATCTTGATAAGTATTATATTAATTTAATATAAAAGTGATTAAGTTTAATCATATTTGAACTCCTTAAACTCTCCTTATATAAAAAGAGTCATGGGTCATTATTTTTCATAATTACAACTTGACCCTAAAGTTTAGATATATTTTTATATTTACACCTTGACTTTAAAATTTAGAGAAATTAAAAAATTACCCCACTGATAATTTTTGGGAAAAAAATTTGATTCGAAGCGAGCCCACACTCAGGAAACGTGAGTTTGAGGATAGTGGAGAAGACTATTCGGTCGAAGCGTTCATCCTTAAATAATCGAAAAGATAAAAATTTTGATTAAGTGTCTATTACTTTAGATAAACTCTTGTTTTCCTCAAATATTTTTTCCACTGCATTTTCCAAACCCTATTTTCCAACACTGGACAGTCTCGCATCCTATGCGGACCACAACATAAGAAGCATTTCACTGGCTTCTTTTCATTCTCTCTCACCCTCTTGGCTTCGATAGAACTCAAGATCGAACCAAGCTTCAATGATTCTTTTTTGGCTCATCTTCCCCTTTGATGGTAGAAAACACAAATCATTTCGAATAGTCCCTTACCATATGCAGACCTTCACAAAAGAAGCATTTCACTGGCCCATTTGATTTGTTGTTGGGCTTCCACTTCCCATTATATGGTTTCCTATTACCACCATTGACATTGCTATTCTCAACTTGTCCTTCATCTCTCCCACAATTGCCCTTCTCTTTTGGCTTAGAAGACTCAAACTTGTCTTTCCTCAAAACAAGGTCAATTAAGGACTCCACTACAATCATGGCTTTGGAAAGTTCTTTGACCCCTCAATGTTGACACTCTTGCTTCGCCCAAGACTTCAATCCATCCAGGAAAGAGAAAAATGACTCTTTCTCACCCAAATTGAAAATTTGGAGCATGAGTTCACTGAACTCTCGCACATACTCCCTAACTATTATTTATTGCATAAGTCAGCGCAACTTAACCCAAGCCTCATCCTCGACATACTCTAGGTAAAAGTACCCATCGAATTCACTCTGGACCTCCTCCCAAGTCCCAATGGTAACTCCATTATAACAGCCTATTTTTTAGTGGTGTTGGAAATGGGGTTTGAAAATTGTGGTTTTGAAACCCCATTTCAATTGATTGAGTCTATAAATATTATTATTTAATATTTATGAGTCTAAAGTAATAATATATTGAATTATGTTGTAGTAATTATATTAAATTGATAGTTAATTAAGGTATAAGGACTAAATCGTAAAATTCATAAAAGTTAAACACTATAGATTTTTAATTGCTAAGGGACTTATATAGGAATTAAACAAGGCCTAAAATGGCAAATAAGCCATTTTAGAATTTAAGTGGATGGTTGGATAGCTTAATAGTTAGAATAATGTTAAAATTTTAATTATTAATAAAGTAAATAAAAAATGAATCATGGATAGAAAGAGAAAACATTTCCCATTTCTTCTTCATCCACCATTTCTCCATAGCTAGGAAGCCAAAAGTTTCGGCGAAGGGGTTCCAAGCTTTAAGTCTATGTTTTTTAGATATCGGGAGCTTGATTTAGCTAGCTTGTGTACCAATTTGTAAAATTGTTAAATTTTCAAAAGTTTTCTTGATGAATTCTTGATTAAATTGGTATTCAATTGTTAGATTTTAAGCTTACAAGTGAAAAATGACTAATTTATAAAGTGAAAGTTGTTAGTTTTGAACATAGGGACTAAAGTGTAAAGAATTTCAAATTGATGTTAAATTTTTATAAATATAGATTTTAAAGGGCTTTAGAAGGATGAATTTGAGATCGATTTTCAAATTGAGGCTCAAATTTGAAAGTAATAGCAATTTCGATTATAGGGACCAAAATTGAATAAAAGGTAAAACTTTAGGCAAATTTCAAAAAGTGAAATTGAAATTTCATATGCATACAAAAGGATGATATAAAGTATTTTGAATTGATAAATTAAAATGAATTATCATATAGATCAAGAATTGAACCAACTGGAGGATAATCAAGGAAAAGGAAAAATTAGAAATTAGTCCTCAAATCTTATTATTTTTGTTTTTGCCAGGTAAGTTCATAGAGTGTAGTTATATGTAATAATTGAAATATATATTTTAATTATGAATTTGTTTTATGTATAATGTAACTTGAAATTCTTTACGATTTGGCACATAATGTGATATATGGACTAAATTGTAAATATTGGTAATATGTGCTAAATGTGCCTGAATGAACGTATTAAAGGATAGGATGCGATTGGCATGCCAATAGGGTTATTGTGTGCTAGTACGAGATATATGTGATGGTACGAAGTTATTACTGATTATTCCAAAATTCACCATTTGTTGTGGATTACTAAGTTATATGTCTCTACGGAGACCCTAGTGTGGTGGAGGGACATATTGTTATAAGAATATATGTTGCCTATAGGCTTTGCACTTTGGTGCCTTGGTGTGGGGTAGTTACTACTCTAGCGAGCAATTTTCTAAGGTGTAGATACTCATGTATCCGTATCTGTTTATTATAGTTCATCGGGCTAATGGATTAATGAAAAAGACAAATGGCAGTGAAATGTTACAAGCCTAATGTTCAAATGGTTATATGATGAATAGATTATACAAATGGTATTGAATTGTGGAATCTATGTGTATGGTACTATATTCAATAATATATTACTGTTGAATTGCTATATTTGTAACACCACTAACTCGTCTCCTCGTCAGAATAGGGTTACGGAATATTACAATTCAATTCAAGACATTTACATTCAAATAGAAATAATTATGCAAAAAGAATTATATCATTCCATAATTATTATAATTTGACATAAAAATACATTTATGGGCACTTAATCGAGCCTACGAGGCCCTAAAAACAATTTAGGAACATTCCGAGATCAATTTGAAACAAAACAGAAAAGTTCGGAAAAGCTTGAAAATTTTGGAAACAGGGGTCACACGGCCGTGTGGTCAGGCTGTGTGATAGAGCCCAGACCGTGTAGACATTCGAAGTCTAGACACACGGCCGTGTCCTGGCCTCTGTGTCCGCCCGTGTGAGTATTCAAGATAGGGCCACACGGTCGTGTCACAGGTCGCGTGCCAAACCGTGTGTATATTCGAATTATGGATACATGGTTGTGTCACAGGATGTGTGCCAGACCGCACTCTAAACTGTTTTGAGACACATGGCCATGTCGTAGACCGTGCCTCAAACCGTGTGAAACCTGCACCTAAAACAATAATGACACACGACCGAGTGACAGCCCGTGTCCCAAGCCGTATGCATCAAAATGTACCTTAAAAATCAAGTTTACCAAAACATAATGACTTGGACATCAAGTAACTCAATTCCATAATTTAAACCTACTCAAAACTCAATTAAACAAGCTCAAAACATGTCAAAGCATTCAACCTAAGTTTCTAACCAATGTGCCCTCATTGACACCACAATTCAATAGCTAAATCAATATCACATTTCAAACCAAAGTATATGTACTCAAAGTACTCAAACATCATTAAAATTTCATACCAAAACAGCACTCCTAACAATCCATATTTTAAATTCTCATAACACTCTTATATAAAACTTATACCACATATACTAAACAAATGCCATATATACATATATACCAACCAAAACATATTCACTGGTACTCAAAATCTATTTGAAGACAAGCATCACTCAATTTTAACAAATTCACAAATTACCAACATAAGTTCAATTCACCTATTACATGCTATATAACCCAAGTTAAATATTCAAAAACTACCACAAGATTTTCGAATAGTGTGCTTTTTTTTAGTCGATTCTATCGTCCGTTTCTACAAGAACGTATCTACAAGAAAACAATAGAAAGACAAAAGTAAGCTTACTTAAGCTTAGTAAGTTTCACGGATTAAAAAACTATTAACTTACTGAATAATCTTATCTAATACAGAATATAGAAAAGTCATAAATTATAATCCTATCATCCATAATCAAATCATGGTGAGTTTTAAACTTAATTACAAATGGAACAATCCAAAGAATTACAATATACCATTGAAAATAAACTCGATGAAAGTTATAACAGACTTGGATACACGGTTAACCATCCAAACACACCAAAACACTCAAATGAGCTAACCATCCGAGAACACACTTGGGCATCAAATGCCAAGCCCGTAGGCTAACATCCCTCCAAAACACACCTCGGCACTGAATGCCAAGCCCAAAGGCTTTACATTCGCCCCTAGAGCACACCTGAATCACTGTAATATAACGCGATAGTTCGCAACAAATGCTAAACTTTAGTATATTCAGTAAACAAGAATAAAACTGAATCATCATCTCAACATCAATCAATCCCATAAAACGCACGATATAACCTATTGGCATGCCAATCGTATCCTATCCGACGTTCATCGATTCACTTATTTATCAAATAACAACATTCAATATGATTTCTATCTCAAATCAACTCACTTATTACAATTCAACACTTTCAAGTCATTTAGCAATTTCAATTTATAAACAATTAAATGTTTAAATTATACTGAAATTAAACCGTACGAACTTACCAGGGCTAAACTACAAAACAGTAAAAGTTCAGGAACTTTCGCTACTTTCTCTTTTCCTCGATTATCAACTTGCTCTTGGTCTAAAATACGATTTATTTCAACTATTAACTTCTAATTCATAAAATATTCAATTCAATACATATAATTACTTATTTACACTTTTACACATTTGCCCCAAACATTTAATTTTTTATACAATTTAGTCCATAACACTAAACTAGCCAATTCCCACAATTAATACATAAACCCAATACTGTCAAATCTTTAACCCTAAAAATACAATTCTAAAATTTCTCATGAAATCCCTCTCATTTACAATTTTAATCAGTTAAATCCCCAATTTCAAAATGTATAAAAATTTACTTAATAAAATAACTCAAAATCTACATCAAGCACTCAACAAATACTCTTTCAAGTAAAAAACTTCCAAAAACATTAATGGTAGACTTTCTAACATTTAACAATTTCTCAAATTAATCCCTAAACTAGTTAGATATCAAGACAATGATCACAAAAATAAAGACATCAAAAACAGGCAAGAAATGTCTTACATGCAAGGACTCATCACTAAACAAATCTTGAAGCTCTCCCCCAACAATGGCATTCGGCCAAAGAAGAAAACATGATAAAGATGATACACTTTCATCTTTTGTTTATTTTATTAATAAATTACAAAAATAACCTTTAAAAATAATAAGAATTTCAAACTAACCAAGCCATAATCACCCATTATAAATAATATGGTCTAATTACCATAATGATCCTCCTTTTCAATATTTTTTTTTATCTATTTACTCATTTAACTAAAAGAAATCTAACTTTTGTATCTTTTACAATTAAGTTCTTTTTCACTAATTAACTATCTAAATGATAAAATTTCTTAAAAAATATTTAATATGACACTACTGACCTCGTAAATATTAATTACTTAATATTTACAAATTGACACGTCAGAATTGTGGTACCAAAACCACTATTTTCGACACCACTAAAAAACAAGTTGTTACAATTACTCGATTATACGATGAACTCACATTATTGTTGTGAAATGTTATGTCAGGCAATATACTGACAAGTTAATTATATGCTATGTTTACTTTTAAATCGAGGTAAGTTTATCACTTTAATACCTATGAACTTATTAAGCATTCGAAATGCTTACCTAGTTGTTTTCCCCTTTTTTGTAAATTGGCAGTTTACGAAACACGTTGATTGGATCACCTTGAAACTCTTATCCTACTACCGAGTCAGTAGACTTTTACTCATTTTAATCTTGGTTATGTGGCATTTACATAGGAGTTAATATATGTGTTTACTTTGAATGATAGTTTTGATTTTATCCTTGATTAATGCTTAATTTTGAATTGTTGATGGTCATGTATAAATGTGCGTATGTTTGGTAATATGTTAAGTTGCATATGTATTGTATGAATGCAAAATGTGGAAGTCAAATGGTATGGCTAAAAATATGGAATTAAATGGTAAAGTATGCTTGAATGGTATTGAATTCACAGGTTTGAATGGCATGTTTAAATGTCTAATTGATGCATAATAGTTTGGTGATTATGGAAAATGGTAAATGGATGTTTGGTATATGCTTTGAATTGGTTTTATGTAGGTTTTTAAGTGTGCTTAAAGTCACCTTTTGAGTTTGCATTGGTTTAGGCATGAAAATGGACCAAAATGGAAGATTTTGACATATTTGGCACTGAGGTATTGATACCATAGGTGAAGGTATCGGTACTTAGTACATTTTGAATCGATTTTTCAAACATCAAGGCCCAAAATGGTATCGACACTGGACTAAAGTATCGATACTTTACAAAAGCATCGATACAATTGACCTTTGTTTTATTTTTACAAAAGTAACAGAATCGTAAAATGGTATCGATACTGGAATAGGCATCGATACTTTGTAAAAGAGGTATCAATACCATATGACAAGTGTTGATACTTGTGATTTAATGAAGAATTTTCTAAACATTGAAACTACAAGTGGTATTGTTACCATTTCAATGGTATCAATACTTAGTCTGAAACTGTGGAAACATTGCAATTTGGTCCCAATTCATGTTCGAATTTAGGGTTTAATTGTTTACATATAAAAGGTTTTACAAAAAAATATTTTCTGAATTTTCTTATGTTTGTTTCATAGAAAACAACTTGGTCAACAGAAAATGACTTACAAGTCAAAGTAAAATAAACCATTTTTCTTATAAAAACGACTTATCCTTTTGAAAAGCTTAAGTCATTTTTTAGAAAAGAGCTCATCTATAGATAATTTTAATTTTATATAAAAATTAACTTAAATCAAGCTTAATATTATTATATTGATAATAAATTTTATTTTTTAAAAAATATATTTAAAATATTAATAAAAAATATTATATTTTTCAATATTATTAAACATACATATTTAATTATTTATATTAAGTCATATAATAAATTATTAATATAATTTATTATTTTAATAAATTATATTATTAATAACATAATTTATTATTTTAATAAAATATTTATTATTTCAATTTTTTAATAATAATTTTTTTAATAATAATTTTTTAAATAATAATTTTAAATAATATTATTCACATCTTATTAAAAATATTCAATATTACTATTTTAATAATAAATGTTTATTACAATTATAAATATATTAATAATAAATTTTTGTAGTATAAAGGTTAAAATATGTCATAAGTCTATGTACTCTTCACAAATTTACAATTTAGTCTTTATACATTTATTTTCAATAATTTAGTCCCTCTACTTTTCAGATTTGAAAATCAAGTCCAATTGTTGACATTGTTAAATTTTTTTGTCAATTTTATTGATGTCACATTTTTAAATAAAAAATACACACTTGGTAGTCATGTAACTAAAAAATGACGTTGCAATGAACCTGAATTTAACAAAATATTTTTAATATATGCAAAAACAATGTAAAATATAAATTTATAGATATAAAATAAACTCAATTAAACAATGAAAAAATAAGAAAATCTCAAATGTATGTTTGTTTCATTGAAAACAACTTTTATGAAATATTTTTAAAATATTTTTAAGAAATCTGTCAAACAACAAAAAAATATTTTACACAGATTCATCCTAACACCAGGAAATATTAACTTTTCCAGGAAAGTAAGTCATTTTTCAGAAATCATTTTCCAGGAACCATTTTTGGTGAAACAAACAGACCCTTAGTAATTGAGTTTTTGTAAGCTCGACCAAATCCCGGAAAAGATTGTATAACGTTGGAATGATGGAAATGTGCAAGTGTACACAATCGCAACAAGTAATAAAGTGACAAGTAAATGTCGAGTTATCGTACCCACAAGGACTGTAAAATAATTATTTATGAAAGTAATTTTAAACACTTTGGTGAAGGAAAAATATTTGGATTTGAGAAATGATTAAAAACTAGAAAACAAAGTAAAATAAAATAAAATAAAGTGTTCTAATGCACAATTTCAAAAGCTGATTTTAATCAAGATGATATAGTTTTGTTGGATTAATTATATTTCTTTACCTTAGAATTAATAAACTTATGCTTATACTTGTTACGAATAAATCAGGGCAACCCGGTAATTTGCTAACTTATGAACATATTTACAAATCAAAAATCCATTCATCTCTTGTACATATTCCTATGTCAATTCGACCGATAAAATAGATTTATAAAGATAAACATGTTATTGCACATACATACTTATCAAATTAAACAATCTCTCACATAATCCTATGTCGATTCAAACGATTAATTCAACCTAGTAAGCATATAAAAGACTATGTGAGGTAACAAAGTATCCTTACCTTGAAACAGTTTAATCATAATAATCTTGCAAGTTATGTGTAAGAGGCCCATTTTGCCCGGGCCCATTTTTACAAATAACCAAAACCAAAAAATAATAATGTTTAGTCCATTTCACAGCCCAAATACAACTAAAGCCCAAAACAGATGACCCAAACTGGACCCATTACAAACCCAATACTCAGACCCAAAATACACGGCCCAAAGGGGCCCGAAATTTTGAACAGTTTCTGTAACATCCGGGATTTTGGGCTTATGCATAATTGCTTAATTTTATGAAATACCATGCCTATGTGAATATTGAACGTGTTTTGTGAATTTTGTGAACCTTAGAATGTAGAAAAATGCCTTAGAAAATATTAAAGTTTCAAGTTCAAAGAAGGAGCTAGGCCCAATAGGCCTTAAGAAAAATTTTAAGGGAAATATGACACACAATTGGGCTTGGAAAAGTGGCTTGGAGGCACCACTTAGGGCCTCTAGAAATGACGCCGCAAGCATAGTGAAGGTCTTAAGGTTCGAGTCGCGTGGGAAGCAATATTTTGGGGTTTTAGTTTTGCTTGTTGACGTCAAAGAGGAGGGGAGTGATGGACGGCTATAGGACTTTGAAAGGATGAGAATAAAGACTTGTTTTATCCTTTTAAAATTCGGCTAAGAAAGGGGATAATTATTGTTTTAATCCAATTTATTTTAAATAAGTGGATAAGAGGAAAAAGAGGAGAAAAACAAGGAGAAGTTAGAGTTTGAGTAGGAAGCTGAAATTGAGTAGCAAGGTATTCATCTTTTCTTTTCTTTTCTTTCCCATCTCCTTCTCTAGCCGAATTTCCACTGTTCTTTTCTCAAAGTCTTCTTTTTCTTTTATTTGTTCTAGCCGAAACCTCCTCCTCCCTAGTTCATCATATGTGTAACCCCTAAAAGCTTCATACCCTTCCTCTTCACTCTTGTTAAAACTGATTTCTTCATTTAATCCAAAGCCGGGATTTGTTGACCAACGTTAGGCCTATAGCCGAATCTAGCAAGTGGTGGCAGACAGAGGTGCAATCGATTTCAATATAAAGGAGTAAGGATCTATAGTCATCATCTTGTTTCTTTTCTTTAAGTCGAAATTAAGATTCTAATGCCATCAATGTCTTTGACCGAAACTATGAAGGATTCTTTCGGGATTTCTAGTATAGTCGACTATAAGGAGGATCATTCGGGATTTAAGGTAAGTCATATGGTATTCGGCCAAAGGCCATGTATTGTGATTAAATGTTAGTTTGGATCTAATAGGAGCTTGTAGGTATTTCGACAGAGACCAAGGACAATTGAATTTCGGAATTTGATTCATCAAGGTAAGGGTATAAGTGTTCGGCCTAAGGCCACTTTCTAATACTTTTGGTATAGAAGTCAAATCTAACAGTGGTTAAGCAGGGTATTTCGACAACTCCCTAATCAGGTGGTTGTTTTGGGGAAATAAGATTCACAAGGTAAGTGAATCTGATATTTGGCCAAGGCCCTATTTCGCGATTTAGATTTGTTTCTTTATTATTCAAAAGCCGAAAACTAACTTGTAAATGGATTTGATGCTAGCCGATTTCAAGAAAGAAATACTACAAGGTTTCGGGATTTGATTAATAGTCAAATTGGCAGCAAGGTAAGGAGTTGGTTTCGTTAATCCTTCGGGATTTGATTTTATAGCCGAATAGGCTTTTGTCTAAATATTAAATGTTGGCCGAATGTAGGGACTAGGATCTAGAATATTAGATCGGGATATTCAGGATTTCAGTGAGGCGTTAAAGTATATCAGGTGTGTTCTCCACACTATTTCTCTATAGGTTTATGGTTATGTTTGGTTAAATATGTTAATAAGAATGTGAAAAATATGGCTAAGGTACCATGCTATGGTACAAAGTACTCAGGTACGTTTTCCACTTCTACTATGAGTATAATATGATCTGTATGGCATATGTGAAACTATAAGAATGTGAATAAGGCATGATATTGCATGATGTGTATGACATGGGTATATGGGTGATTATGAAAGGGGAAGTGAATATGGTGGTTTTATACCACAATATCTGAATGTGGTGACTCATGTCACAAATATTTTATCTGGTGGCTATGCAACGAATCTTATAAGGGCGATGAGCACGTCGATCGCAAATGATCGCGCCTTCGATGATGTGTAGCGGATGGAGGGTTGACTTAGTAGTCCCCACGGTGTGCAGGTTGGTACAGGTGATGTGTAGCGGATGGTACCTAGGTTTGGGTTCGGGTTTGCATCAATATATCTAATTATCTGTACATGTGTGAATTGATATGCCTAAACTATTGGGACTTAGTGTTGATTGTACACACTGAGTCTATTTGACTCACCCCGTTGTGGGAATCTTTTCAGGTGACGCTCAGTAATGGACCGGGTCGGCAGGAGCTTTGTGGTGGCCATGCTTAGCTTGAAGTTTATTTAATTTTGGACTTTTTCATTTTAAGTACTTTGATTTATTTTGGTATTGTTTTCGGTTGTAATAAGGCCATAGTATGAACTGTTTTATGCATGCTTTTTATTTGAATTTATTATGTTACGAATTTTTATCAAATTAAACATTAAGTAAATTTATTTTAAAAATAAACTCTAAATGTTTTGGACACCCTAAAGCAAATGGTTTTCAATGTAAGATAAACTTATTTCCAACTCGAGCCCAACACAAAGTAAATCCCTTCCAAAACCATCCGAATTTTCCAAAGTAATCAAGAAGTTTTGAACCGTTTTACTCAAGGAACATACCAGATCCGGTCAAGGCTCGTGGGCCGGGTTTGGGGTGTTTCAGCTTGGTATCAGAGCCCAGTTTTAAACTTTTGGCCTTGGGTTTAAAGCCGATAACATTTTTAAAATAAGGCCCAAACAAGTTCTGTAAATAATTTTTGTGACTAAGCAGGCTTTCTGGCATGGCATTCACGTCTCCGACCCGAAGTCCACCAGGTAAGTACCTCTAATTGTTGTGTGAATTATAATATGACTTGTAGAAGGGTATAAATGGAACGTAGAATAGTATATAAAGTACTTGAACCCTCGGACTAGTTTACCCCAACAATTGCATAAAACTTTAAAGCCTAATTAAATAAACCTGTGACTAAGTCGCCAAGTTAGGGTGTGGCAACCATTGTGCGCATGTCTAGGATTGGATCCGGAAGAGCCTGGTACTTAAGCAGTCCTAGTGACTCACCTCCTCTTAGCTGGAATCCTACCTGGTGCGTAGCTTCGGTTCACCCTAACCAAGAGGACTCATTCACTGGTTAAACCCAATAACTAAAACCCGAAAGGGATTAGCTGTATTTTCATAAAAACTTCAGTTTTCAAATCACCAAATTACCCCTTTAAATTGTAGCAAAACTTAGTTTGAAAATTTTCCAAAATATTTTCGATTTACAAAATTACCTAAATACCCCTAGTGGTAGAATTACTAAAATGCCCTTAGTTTCTAAAATTTCCATACTACCCCTGATTTTAATAAAATTTCCTTATTTTGCAAAAATATCCAAAAACTTTATCGTTACAAAATACTAAGGTAACTTGATTCGAAAATTTACGAAATTACCCCTGTTTTACAAAATTACCAAAATGACCCCCAATTTCCAAAATTTCTGCAACAACACCAATTTGGAAAAAAAATTCTCAAAAGAACCCCCAAGTTTTGCAAACTTTGAAATACCTTTGATTTATAAGGATTTTTTTTTTTAAGTTACCCTGATTTATTACCGAAATACCCCTGTAAGATAAATGACGAAAATACCCCTGGGATAGGAACAGACAAGAATGTTTGAATGATGAATGTGTGTGATAGGAACTACTGAATGGATTGTACTTCTCTGAATTAGGATAGAAGACTTGAAACTTTGAATGATTGAAAGAATCACTTCTAAAACTTCCTTCATAAAACTTCTTCGCGAATAATCAGTGAAACAAGGACTAATTCATAAAATTTCTTAACCAGATTAAAGCACGATCGTAGATATGAGCTCTAGGGGACGTGGTCGTAATGTGCGAGGATGCAGTCAAGGTAGAATGACAGTGCCAGAACCCGTTACATCGGGTCAAGGATCTGAGAATGAGGTACCACCACCCCCACCACCAGCTGTTGGTGTTGAGCAGCAAGATCAGACGGGGATGATCTTTGTATCGCAGCCGTCTTTGCGAGTTCTTGAGATGGTGGTGGAGCGGTGGAAATATGGGAGCTCAAAAATGCACACCCGGCGACTCGAGCCAATGGAGCCGAGGTGTTCCGTGGCGCGATCTCGGAGTGGCACCCAAGATAGCCGAGTATTGGTGGAAGCAACCGAGCAAATTATGGATGAGTTGGATCGACCCGAGGAGAAACCGAAAGGAATGGTGGCGGCATGCGCTTTCTGCGATGAGGGCATACCAATGGTGGCTCACAATTTGGGATGGTGCCACAGCTGAGGATCTGACTTGGGCGTATGTTAAGGCTGCATTTCAGAAGAAGTATGTTGGTACTCATTACATTGATGCACAGAGAAAGGCTTTTCTGGGGCTGGTTCAAGGAAATAAGTCTGTAGTGGAGTATGAGGCTGAATTCTTAAGGCTGAGCCGGTATGCTCGAGGGATAGTGGCTACGGAGCATGAGCGGTGTGTCCGGTTTGAGGACAGACTATGAGATGATCTGAGGTTATTGATAGCTCCGCAGCAGGAGCGGGAATTTGCGGTGTTGGTGGAGAAGGCTAAGGTGGCCGAAGGAATCAAGGACTCTGTAAGGCAGAACTCTGATCGGAGCAGGCAAAAAAGAGGTTTTGGATCGTCAGGATCATCTGGAAATGTGCAGAAGAGGCCTAGAGCTGATGAGCCGCGAGGTCAGCAAGTGGGTTCAGGAGGGCAGTATCATACTTGTAATCAATGTGGAAAAATGCACTTAAGGGAGTGTTGGAAGAAAACGGGAGGATGCTTTAAGTGCGGGTCAAAGGATCATATGATTAAGGACTGTCCAATAAAGATAGATGGAAGTCGACGAACAGGCCAAGGTGCTAATCAGGCTGGTAGAGGTGGACAGCAGCCTCAGCGAGGTCGTGGTTCGAATGGTAGAGGTAACGGTGTTGGAAGAGGACGTGGAACGCCTGGCAGAGGTGTTGGTAATACTGAAGCTAGACGGCTAGGTCTGGTTTATGCGCGTCGGACGCGTCGGACGTCATAACCGGTACGTTCCTTATATGTGACAAGCCTTATTTTGCTTTGATTGATGTGGGCTTTACCCATTCTTATGTTGCTTGTAGAGTAGTTGAAACTCTAAGCATAGCCTCTGAACTTTCTAGTAGGGAGATGACTGTAGTAAGCTCATTATGCCAAACTGTAGTGGTGGATAAGAACTTTCGTAGTGTACCCCTAGAGATTCAGGGAGTGGTATTCTCTGCTGACTTAATGGAACTACCCTTCGGAGAATTTGATCTTATACTTGGCACGGACTGGCTAGTTCAACATCGGGCTGTGTTGGATTGTGCAGCTAAGCGAATGGAGTTAAGGACCCCGGAAGATGAGGTGATAATTATGATAGGAGAAAGAAGAAACTACTTGTCTAATGTAGTTTCAGCGCTGAAAGCTGATAAGATGGTTTGGAAAGGGTGCAAGGCATTTTTGGCCTTTGTAAGTGTGTTGGATGGAAAAGAAGGGGGAGTTAGTGGAGTTAGAACTGTAAGGGACTTCGAAGATGTGTTTCCAGAGGAGTTACCCGGAATACCCCCGGATAGGGAGGTGGAATTTGGAATTGACTTGCTGCCGGGGACAACTCCTGTGTCAATTGCCCCGTATCATATGGCACCAAAGGAGTTGGTGGAGCTCAAGGCTCAAATCCAAGAGTTGCTTGATCGTGGGTTTATTCGACCCAGTGTGTCTCCATGGGGAGCACCGGTCTTGTTTGTGAAGAAAAAGGACGGAACTATGCGCTTGTGCATAGACTATCGTCAGTTGAACAAGCTGACCATCAAGAACAAGTATCCTTTGCCCAAGATTGATGACTTGTTCGATCAGCTGAAGGGGGCAGCAGTATTTTCGAAGATAGATCTACGGTCGGGATATCATCAGCTTAAGGTGAAGGAGGCAGATATCTATAAAACGGCTTTTCGAACAAGATACGGGCACTATGAGTTCTTAGTGATGCCATTTGGATTGACAAATACACCAGCCGCATTCATGGATATGATGAACCGGGTCTTTCAACCCTACTTGGATGGGTTCGTCGTTGTGTTCATCGACGACATCTTAGTATACTCTAAGTCTGAAGAGGAGCACGATGAGCATCTTCGGGTTGTGTTGCAAGTATTAAGGGAGAAGAAGCTTTATGCCAAGTTCAGCAAGTGTGAATTTTGGCTTAAGAAAGTTGCATTCTTAGGGCATGTGGTATCCGCAGAAAGAATAAGGGTGGATCCTCGAAAGATTGAGGTAGTTTTAGATTGGAAACCACCTAAGTCTGTGTCTGAGATTCGTAGTTTTTTGGGTTTGGCAGGCTACTACAGAAGGTTCGTGGAAGGGTTCTCATCAATAGCCGTACCATTGACAAAGTTGCTAAGGAAGGAAGTATCTTTCGTATGGACAGAGAAGCAACAGGAGAGCTTTGAGAACCTTAAGAGGGTCTTGACTGAAGCTCCGATTTTGATTCAACCTAAGGCAGGAAAGGACTTCATGGTGTATTGTGACGCTTCTCATATAGGATTGGGATGCGTGTTAATGCAAGATGGGAATGTAGTCGCGTATGCGTCTCGGCAATTAAGGCCACATGAGGTTAACTACCCAACTCACGATTTGGAATTGGCGGCAGTGGTCTTTGCTCTCAAGGTGTGGAGGCACTATCTTTATGGCGAAAAGTCGATAATCTACACAGACCACAAGAGCCTTAAGTATCTGTTGACTCAGAAGGAGTTAAACTTAAGGCAACGAAGGTGGGTAGAATTACTGAAGGACTATGATTGTTCTATAGAGTATCACCCGGGCAAGGCGAATGTGGTGGCAGATGCCCTAAGTAGGAAGGCTGTGTCGGATCTGAGGGAAATGTTTGCACATCTGAGCTTGTATGACGATTGAAGTCTACTAGCAGAGTTGCAAGTCAAATCGACATGGATGAATGAAGTAAAGGAGGGTCAATTGGTAGATGAGGATTTAAGTGCTAAGATGCGGCAAGTTCAGAATGGTGGTTTAGAAGATTACAGTATGTCCAATGATGGAGTGTTGTGCTTCAAGGGTAAGGTCTGTACGCCTAAGGATAAGGACCTAAGACAGAGGATTCTTCAGGAATCACACAGTAGCCCTTATGCTATGCATCCTGGAGGCACTAAGTTGTACAGAGATCTAAGGGAACAGTTTTGGTGGCCTGGTCTGAAGAGGGAAGTTACAGAATTTGTCGGCAAATGCTTAACGTGTCAGCAAGTTAAGGCTGAACACCAAGTTCCGTCAGGATTGCTTCAACCGATAAAGATTCCACAGTGGAAGTGGGAGAGAATCACCATGGACTTCGTTAGTGGGCTTCCCCTTACGCCTACTAAGAAGGACTCGGTATGGGTGATAGTGGACCGATTGACCAAGCCCGCGCACTTCATTCCAGTAAGAGTTGATTATTCTTTGCAGAAGTTAGCAAAGTTGTATGTGGCGAAAATTGTGAGGTTACATGGGGTGCCGGTATCGATCATTTCAGATAGGGATCCAAGGTTTACGTCTCGGTTTTGGAAAGCCCTACATCACGCTTTAGGCACTAAATTGGATTTCACTATAGCTTTTCATCCACAGTTGGACGGCCAGTCTGAACGAGTAATCCAAGTGTTAGAGGATATGTTGAGGGGCTGTGTGATGGACTTCAGAGGAAGTTGGGAGGAATATTTGCCTTTAGCAGAGTTTGCCTACAACAACAGCTATCAGGCCAGTATTCGGATGGCACCGTATGAAGCGTTATATGGTCGGAGGTGTCGAACTCCTACGTGTTGGACTGAATTAGGGGAACATCGAGTTTTGGGTCCAGAGATTGTGGCAGAATCTGACGAGAAGGTTGAGATAATTCGGGCACGGTTGAAGGAAGCATCTGATAGGCAGAAGTCGTACGCAGACCTCAAACGGAAGGAAATAGAATTTGATGTGGGTGAGCAAGTGTTTCTTAAAGTTTCGCCTTGGAAGAAGGTGATGAGATTTGGTCGCAAAGGGAAATTAAGTCCCAGGTTTATAGGACCCTATCGGGTATTAAAGTGAGTTGGACCAGTGGCATACCAGCTAGAACTGCCACCAGAGTTGAAGCAGATGCACGACGTGTTCCATGTTTCTATGCTACGTCGTTATCGATCAGATCCATCTCATGTAGTTTCGGTTGAGGAGGTGGAGCTAAGGCCAGATTTGTCCTATGAGGAAGAGCCGATTCAGATCTTGGAACGAGATGTGAAAGTGCTACGAAGGAAATCCGTTCCTTTAGTCAAAGTGTTATGGCGAAATCATGGATCGGAAGAAGCTTCGTGGGAGCCGGAGGAAGCAATGCGACAGCAATACCCTCACTTATTTCAGCCAGATAATTTCGAGGACGAAATTATTTTAAGGGGGTAGAACTGTAACATCCGGGATTTTAGGCTTATGCATAATTGCTTAATTTTATGAAATAGCATGCCTATGTGAATATTGAACGTGTTTTGTGAATTTTGTGAACTTTAGAATGTAGAGAAATGCCTTAGAAAATATTAAAGTTTCAAGTTCAAAGAAGGAGCTAGGCCCAATAGGCCTTAAGAAAAATTTTAAGGGAAATATGACACACAATTGGGCTTGGAAAAGTGGCTTGGAGGTGCCACTTAGGGCCTCTGGAAATGACGCCACAAGCATGGTGAAGGTCTTAAGGTTCGAGTCGCGTGGGAAGCAATATTTTGGGGTTTTAGTTTTGCTTGTTGACGTCAAAGAGGGGGGAGTGATGGACGGCTATAGGACTTTGAAAGGATGAGAATAAAGACTTGTTTTATCCTTTTAAAATTCGGCTAAGGAAGGTGATAATTATTGTTTTAATCCAATTTATTTTAAATAAGTGGATAAGAGGAAAAAGAGGAGAAAAACAAGGAGAAGTTAGAGTTTGAGTAGGAAGCCGAAATTGAGTAGCAAGGTATTCATCTTTTCTTTTCTTTTCTTTCCCATCTCTTTCTCTAGCCAAATTTCCACTGTTTTTTTCTCAAAGTCTTCTTTTTCTTTTATTTGTTCTAGCCGAAACCTCCTCCTCCCTAGTTCATCATATGTGTAACCCCTAAAAGCTTCATACCCTTCCTCTTCACTCTTGTTAAAACCGATTTCTTCATTTAATCCAAAGCCGGGATTTGTTGACCAACGTTAGGCTATAGCCAAATCTAACAAGTGCTGGCAGACAGAGGTGCAATCGATTTCAATATAAAGGGGTAAGGATCTATAGTCATCATCTTATTTCTTTTCTTTAAGTCGAAATTAATATTCTAATGCCATCAATGTCTTTGACCGAAACTATAAAGGATTCTTTCGGGATTTCTAGTATAGTTGACTATAAGGAGGATCATTCGGGATTTAAGGTAAGTCATGTGGTATTCGGCCAAAGGCCATGTATTATGATTAAATGTTAGTTTGGATCTAATAGGAGCTTGTAGGTATTTCGACAGAGACCAAGGACAATTAAATTTCAGAATTTGATTCATCAAGGTAAAGGTATAAGTGTTCGGCCTAAGGCCACTTTCTAATACTTTTGGTATAGAAGTCGAATCTAACAGTGGTTAAGCAGGGTATTTCGACAACTCCCTAATCAGGTGGTTGTTTTTGGGAAATAAGATTCACAAGGTAAGTGAATCTGATATTTGGCCAAGGCCCTATTTCGCGATTTAGATTTGTTTCTTTATTATTCAAAAGCCGAAAACTAACCTGTGAAAGGATTTGATGCTAGCCGATTTCAAGAAAGAAATACTACAAGGTTTCGGGATTTGATTAATAGTCAAATCGGCAACAAGGTAAGGAGTTGGTTTCGTTAATCCTTCGGGATTTGATTTTATAGCCGAATAGGCTTTTGTTTAAATATTAAATGTTGGCCGAATGTAGGGACTAGGATCTAGAATATTAGATCGGGATATTCGGGATTTTAGTGAGGCGTTAAAGTATATCAGGTGTGTTCTTCACACTATTTCTCTATAGGTTTATGGTTATGTTTGGTTAAATATGTTAATAAGAATGTGAAAAATATGGCTAAGGTACCATGCTATGGTACAAAGTACTCAGGTACGTTTTCCACTTCTACTATGAGTATAATATGATCTGTATGGCATATGTGAAACTATAAGAATGTGAATAAGGCATGATATTGCATGATGTGTATGACATGGGCATATGGGTGATTATGAAAGGGGAAGTGAATGTGGTGGTTTTATACCACAATATCTGAATGTGGTGACTCATGTCACAAATATTTTATCTGGTGGCTATGCCACGAATCTTATAAGGGCGATGAGCACGTCGACTGCAGCGACTGCCTTCGATGATGTGTAGCGGATGGAGGGTTGACTTAGTAGTCCCCACGGTGTGCAAGTTGGTACAGGTGATGTGTAGCGGATGGTACCTAGGTTTGGGTTCGGGTTTGCATCAATATATCTAATTATCTGTACATGTGTGAATTGATATGCCTAAACTATTGGGACTTAGTGTTGATTGTACACACTGAGTCTATTTGACTCACCCCGTTGTGGGAATCTTTTCAGGTGACGCTTAGTAATGGACCGGGTCGGCATGAGCTTTGTGGTGGCCATGCTCAGCTTGAAGTTTATTTAATTTTGGACTTTTTCATTTTAAGTACTTTGATTTATTTTGGTATTGTTTTCAGTTGTAATAAGGCCATAGTATGAACTGTTTTATGCATGCTTTTTATTTGAATTTATTATGTTACGAATTTTTATCAAATTAAACATTAAGTAAATTTATTTTAAAAATAAACTCTAAATGTTTTGGACACCCTAAAGCAAATGGTTTTCATTGTAAGATAAACTTGTTTCCAACTCGAGCCCAACACAAAGTAAAGTCTCTTCCAAAACCATCCAAATTTTCCAAAGTAATCAAGAAGTTTTGAACCGTTTTACTCAAGGAACATACCAGATCCGGTCAAGGCTCGTGGGCCGGGTTTGGGGTGTTTCAGCTTCAATGGCCTAGGGTTTCTGAAACCCTAGGCGCCGCAGGAGTTAGCACACACCATTCGCGCCGCAAGCAACCTCGTCCGGCCATCGATCTCGCCGCAATCCACGCGAACTATGCCTCCATCAACGCGCGGACAGTTCTTCGTCGCCAAATCTGCGCCTTTAACCTGAGAAAAAAGGGAAAGAACGAGAGCAAAATATGGCAAACAAAAACAGAAATATTTGTATTCCTTTTCCATTTTCATTTTTGAGGCTATCAAAGCCCTATGATCAACTTGTATAAGGGGGATACACAATACAATAAAAAATAAAAGAAAGAACAAGGTTTTTTTCTTTCTATTCTTCATTTCCCGAATCCATTCTTTATTTATTTTTTTTATTTTTAGTTTTTTTCTCTTATAAGAGTTAAAGCATATTAAAGAAAAAAAAGAGAGGAAAATCTTACATTTTTTGAAATTCTGGCCACCGTGCACGGTGGCCGTCGACGGTGGCGGACGACGGTCGGAGTTCCCTGGAGCATCGCCGGAAATTGTCCAGTGAGAGTGAATAGAGAGATTCTCTCCCTGTTTATTTTTTTTTAGAATGAATGAAAATGATTTTTTTTAATCAAAATTTAACTTATATATTAATACAAAAACAACGTCGTTTTGGCTTAAGGCAATAAGCATCAAAACGGCGCCATTTAGCTTTTACCCGAATTCCGACCCGAAAACACCGGGCAGGATCCACGCACTTTTTATTAATGGTCTAATAACCATTTTAGTCCCTCCGCATTTTTAATTCTATTTAATTTCATTTTTATTTATTTTTAATTCGGCCCTAAAGTTTAATTTTGCTCCAATTTAATGCCTCAGATTCTTTTAAGGGCCAAAGTCAAGACGTTGCCGTTTTTAAAATTTGACCAAATTGCTATTTTAACCCCTGTATTTTAATAAAAGTTTTAATTTAGTCCTTTTAATCTGTTTTAATTGCTATTTAACCCCTGTTTTCTTTATTTTAATTTTATTTTTATCTTTTTATTTTATTTTATTATTTTATATTATAATTAATAGTTTTATCACATTAAAATATTCTACATTATTTTCTTATATTTATTAATTTATTAATAATACAAAATTTATATATGTTTTATATGTATTATTTAATTAATATTTTATATATTATTTTTACTTGATTTAATAATTTATATATATATATTTCTAAGTATTATATTATGTTATGTAATTTTGTTTTGTATAATATCTATTATAATATATAACTTATTCTATTTTTATTATTACACATATATTTTTTATTAATATATTATGTATATATGTTTTTGTTTAAAATTATTATATATATTATTTGCTAATTATTTTTATTATTGCATATATAATTATTTTTCTATAATATTATATCATATATTATTTTTAACTAAAATTTATTTATATTGTATATTATATTCTATTTACATTATTTATATTATATATGTATTAATTTTATATATCTTTATTTAAAATCATTTTTTACATCATTTATATTATACATATATAATTTATTTATTTATTTATTATTAATCTTGCATGAAAATTTTCATATTTATTTAGTAATTTCTATTTTGATATTTATGGTTTTATGTATATATTATATTTGCCCACATTCTTTCATTTATAATTGCATTGTATAGTTATTTATTCATTATTTTATAAATACATTTTTTTAAATTAATATTTTATTTAAAGGTTTTTTAAAAGAAGGCAATGTTTTGGTATTTAGAAATTCGAGAAATGGTGCCCAATCGTGGTAGGTCGCGATTTTCCGTTTGGCTAAATAACTAAATATCCTTTTAACAAGTTTTATAAATTATGAGATGGCCTTAGTTACGAGGGTTTAAAAATATCATGTCCAATCGTGCTGGATGTGATGTTTATATTCTTTCGGATCGAAGAACTCTCAAATTTTAAATCAAAATTACTCGAAGGTTTATAAATTATGAGATGATCTTAGTTACGAGGATTTAAAAAATATCGTGTCCTATCATTTTGGATGTGATGTTTATATTCCTTCGGAACAAAGAAATCTCAAGTTTTAAATCATAAAAACTTATTCTTGAGAATTCAAAACATTGTATCCTAACTTATTGGGTGTGATGTTTTGTATCTCGAAGTAAGAATTTTTTAAAAAATATGTATCTAGCTTCGAACTTATGAGATACTGTATCCTAACTTATTGGGTGTAGTATTCTTATTTCTTCGAGATAGGTAGTCTTGGTTTACCTTCAAATAAAAGGATCTTATTTTGAAACTTTTTAAATTTCAAACATTTGGACATGATTTTATCGATTAGGTACCAATTTTTGGGCATTATGAGGGTGCTAATCCTTCCTCATACGTAACCGACTCCCGAACCCATTTTCTTGTTTTTCGTGGATCAAAATCAAATGTTTTAAATAAAACGTTTTACAAGGTGATCCAATCATACCTAGGTAAAAAGGGATTGGTGGCAACTCCCATTTTGTTTTAAAGTCGATCCCCATTTTTCAAAAACTCGATTTTAAAATGGTTTCGACATTATGCAAGGCATATGTATCACCAAATACAATGCTAATCTAACCTTCAGCTAACTTAGAAGAATTAAACATGCACTGATTAAGTACTGTGTCCATTAATTACAATTTCAATGCGTTTAAATAATTAATTCTTTAGTTATCTAAACAATTATAATGCCAGAATAACTTACGCATGATTTTACTTAATCAAGCATTTTACCTAGGCCTATAACAGTATAAACATAAATTTAACAAATCAAGAGGACGGAATGCAATCAACCCAACACGAATTAAATTTAAGCTAAGCTGATTAAATTAACCATTCCAACAACATAAATATTCATAGATATCTTCATCATAAAAACAGCAAAAATTAAAGAGATATGGAACAAGAATCAAATCAGGTGGTTTTCCGTGGCTTGACTAGGTTGTTCTGTTCCTCCTTATTTGTTGTCCTTGCCGATCAAGGCTGCTATGAACACTCAATTGCTGCTCCAAAATGGCTGAAGAAGACCCCTTTCCCAAGAGGAGAAATCGGCACAAGAGCAAGGAACTTTGAATGGGAAAATGAGAGGAAAGGTGAGAAAGGAGAGAAGAGTTGTGAGAGAAGAGATGTGAATGAGAGATGATTTGAATGGGAAGCAAAGGGGGGTTTATATAGCTGAGGATGGCTGCTAAAATATCAAATTTCAGCAGCCAAAGAGCCCCCTCATGGCCGGCCATCCTACATGGCAAAGTTGAGACTTTCAGCTTTGCTAAAATTAGCCTGGGGCAAATCCGTAAAGCCTTAATTTAAGGTGGGGTTTGAATGCAATTTAGAAGCCTTCCAAGGGCCTTTTTGCAAGCTAATTTAATCAGCTAAAATTCTGATTTGGGTCAGCATTTGAACGGTTCTGGGCTGCCCAATTGGTGGTTGGTTCAGTTCGCTCAATTTGGTTCAATTGGTGCGGTTCAACTGGGCCTTTTTTCCATAATTAATTAAAATTAATTTATTTAGCCCAAATTAAATTGGGAATAAATTAAAATTAATTATATTATTAATTAATACACATATTTTGACCCAACGATCGAGTCGGGCAAGGGGTGTTACATCCACCTTATTTCTCATTTGTGGACCTACACGCCACCATAACAAAGCAACATCAGCAAAATATATAGCAGCAATATTTACCTTAGCAACATCATCAATGATGCCTTTGGCACGGAAATATTGTTCAATTCCCCACAAGAAGTTGTCCACATGCTTTGAAGACTTGGCCCCATTGAACTCTTTCTACTTTGAGACATCTACCTTAGGCTTAGGTGTCGTAGCCAACACTCTATTATCCAAAGTAGCTTTCTAGCTATCGAACTCCCCCTAGAGCTCCTCAATCTGTTCCTTCAAGGCCGACACCATGGCCTTGATAGTATCATTTTTCTCAGTCAACTTACCCACAACGGTATTGAAGACCCCTTGCATCACATCCACATTAGCACTGAGGCCTTTGTCACTTGTTCCTTGAGTTGGTCTTGCCTCGATTCTAGCTCTATTGTATGCCCATCAACTTCCTCAAGTGTATCCCTTACATCACCCATGGAGCCATCAAGTTTAACAACCCTGCCTTCCTGTAACATCCCGAATTTGGGCTTAGTAGGATTGAGCCCAATGGGCCTTGAGCATAGTAGCGTTTAAAATTTTTGGAGAACAAGAGACTGGCTTTAGTGCAAGTTGGACCGATTGGATAAGTGATTTTGGAATGTTAGAGGGCTCCTATATAGGGGTGAGCGTTCGATCGAATCGAATCGAATCGAATGAAAAATTTTCGAGTTAATCGAGTTGACGAATCATATTTTATCATCCTAATTTGATTTGAAATTTTCTCGAATCGAGTCGAGTGAGATGGAATTCGAATCGAATCGAATCGAATATATTTGTTCGAGTTAAAATTTAAAAAATAATTTTGGGTCCTTGTAACCATTGTCACCCATCGTAATAAAATTTGTCCATCTTAACCAAATTTTTTTATTAACTTTCATCACCAAATAATTTATTTATTAATCTTTTATATACGGGTTAGCTTCTTTGCTTGCTTAGTTCTTTCAATTATCTTGATTCTTGTCACTATGTATTTTGGAATTAAAAATATATTAAATGTAAAAATGTGATTTTTAATAAAAATTATTTTAAAGATAAAATGTGAAATTGATACCAATATAAAATTTTAACACGAATTTTTATGGCATAATTAATAATTCAATTTTAATATAAATATTCAATATGACTAAACAATTCAATAATATAAATAATATAAAATGTGAAATTTAATTTAATAATATAAATAGTAGATATAAATAAAATTATTACTATTTATATATAGTGATTTTTTTTTAGATAATTTTGATTTTTATTTGAGAGTAAAGGGTGAGAAGTAAAAGTTTAGGGGAAAATAAAAAGTTTTGGAGAATAAAAGTTTGAGGGAAAATAAATAGGGGAGTAAAATTTTGAAGGAAAATATTAAAAAAATTGGAGGGGATGGGTTTGGGGTAGATGGGAGGTGAGATGGGAAGGGAGTAAAAGTTTTAAGGGAAAAGTGGGAGGAGGTAAAAATTTTGGGGGAAAATAAAAAGTTTTGAGCATTTTTGGGAGTAAAATTTTGAGAAAAAGTAAATGGGTGAGTAAAATTTTGGTGGGAAATGGATTTTGGGTGATTGGGGGTTGGGAGGAGGAGTAAAAGTTTTGGGGAAAGTGGGAAGGAGTAAAAGTTTTGAGGGAAAAGTAAAAAGGTTTGGGAGTTTGGGGTAAAAATGTAAAATATTATAGTTTGATATTCGAATTATTTGAATTATTCGAGTTATTCGAATTCGAAAACTCAACTCGATTCGAACTCGAAATTCGAAAAGAAAAAATCGAGTTGACTCGAATAACTCGATTCGTTTAACTCGAAATTCAAATTTTTTTTCGATTTTTTCGAATCGAATCGAGTTTTGCTCACCCCTACTTCTATGAAGTCTCGGGATCAAACTTTGGCTTTAAGGAAATTTTGGTTTTCTTTTTAAATGGACTTTAGAATTTGGATATAGATTTAAAATTAGTTGTGCATGGTTTAAGATACAAATGGGCTTGTAACATCCTGGAAATGGCCTATGCATTTCTGATTTAATTATACGAAATGGCATGTCTTATGTGTTATGAATGTATGGTGAACATTTTTGGAAATGTAAGGAAATGTCTTGTCTTGGAAATGTAAGGAAATGACTTGGAAATGGAAGGAAATGTCTTGTCTTGGAAATGTAAGGAAATGACTTGGAAATGTAAGGAAATGTCAAGTTTAAAGAGGGAAACAAAAATTTTTAGAAACTTGGAAATGTAAGGAAATGACTTAGAAAATGTTGAGTTTTAAAGTCTAAAAGAGGGAACTAAGGTGAGGTGGCCTTAAGAGAAAATGTATGTGAAATATGACACACAAACGGGCTTGGAAAAGTGGCTTGAAGATGCCACTTAGGGCCTCAGGAAATGGCGCCACATACTGGGGTATTGGGCCAAGGTTCGAGCTACAGGGGAAGCAAAATAAAAAGTTTTATTTTGCAGCAGAGAATAGCAGCAAGGGACGGCACAAGGCTATAATTTAGGCGCCTTTATTCTTTTATTTTTAAGAGATAAATAGTGGATAAATAAGGGATAAATAATGGATTTATTTTAGATTATTTTCAAGAGATAAATGAGGAATTATTCTTTAATTAGGAAAATAAGGGAGAAGTGATGGCCAAGTAAGGGACTTTAAGTTTAATAATTTTGGCTAAGTAAGGATAGTTGCTGAATTATCTTTTATTTTAGGAGATAATTAAAGAGATAGAGCTATCAAAATAGAAGAGTGATGGCCAAGTAAGGGATTCTAAGTTAGTGAATTCGGCTATATAAGGAAAAGAGGGCCATTCATCATTCTTTCTCTCAACCCTTCTCTCTGCCGAATTTCCTAGAGCATTTGTTCTTCTTCTTTTTGTTAGCCAAAGCCAAAAATTCAAGATATCACCATTGGCCAATTTCTTTTCTTTCCAATCCATCAAAAGCCGAATCCTTGAGGGGCTTCAAGCATAGGTGCTGTCGATTTCTTCAAGAAAGGGATTCTTTCGGGATTTTTTCCATAGTCGACTATAAAGGAAAAGATCTTCGGGATTTGACCATCAAGGTAAGTCATATCTGACATTCGGCCAAGGGCCATTGATTTTGATTAAAGGTTAGAAGTTGATCTAACATGTGGTTTTAGGGATTTCGACAGGAGCTATAACAAGGGATAATTTCGGGATTTAAGATTTGGAAGGTAAACACATAGGTATGTTCGGCCAAGGCCTGTTTTGATAACTAGATCTATTTCATAATCGTTTGAAAAGCCGAAACTAATTTGTTTAAGTGATTCAATGCTTGGCCGAATGCAAGAAGAGTATAGCAGAGATTTCGGGACTTGATTCTTAAGTCAATCGGCAACAAGGTAAGTTTTAAAGTATATTAATCCTACTAGGATTTGGATTTATGGCCGAATGGATTTTTATTAAATTAGTAAGTGATTAATCAAATGTAGGGATTAAGGATCTAAGCGATAGATCAGATTTCAAGATCTCAAGGAATTTGCTGAGCGAATCATGTGTGTACTCCACACTATTTCATAATATGTTTTATGGCTATGTCTAATTAAAATATGTGATATTAAGAATAAGAAAGTGGCTAAGGTACCATGCTATGGTACTAAGTACTCAGGTACGTTTCCTACTCCTACTAGGAATATGAAATATGTTATTTGTAACATGAGAATAAGAATGTGAACTTTGGCATATTAATGCATATTACAAAATGGGGCATATAGGTTATTGAAAGGGAAAGTGAATGTGGTGACCTAAGACCACGAACACGGTGACCTAAGATCGTGGTATCTGAATGTGGTGACCTAAGACCACGATGTCCCGAATGCGGTGACCTAAGACCGCGATATCCGAATGTAGTGACCTAAGACCACAAATGCGGTGACCTAAGACCGCGATATGGAGTGTAGCGAAAGGAGGGTCGACTTAGTAGTCCCCACGGTGTACAAAGGTTGAGTACGGGGAGTGTAGCGGATGGCTTATTAGGTTTGGGTTTGGGAATGCATCATAATTTGTATGCTATGATATGAATGTGTAATATTTGTTATGCCTGATTCTATTATGATTTAGTGTTGTGTACACATTGAGTTTGTTGACTCACCCCGTTGAGGAACCATGTTTGTGTGATGAAGCGAAGAATGGACCGGGACGGCAGAACTTGTGGTGGCCATGCTCAACATGAAGTTTTTATTTTTATGGACTATTAATTTTTAAGTACTCGAATTATTTGGATTTACTTGATGTAATAAGGCCATAAGGCCATAGTGCACTATTTTATTTTCTGTTTTTATTTATTATGTTACTGAAATTTTTATTAAGTTAAAGATTAAGTAATTTACTTTAAATGTATTCTATATGTTTTATCACCTAATATTTAAAAGGGTTTTCATTATAAAACGATTTTGTTTTCTACTCGAGCCCAACCCAAAACTATATTTCTTTCAAAACACACCATTTTCCCAAAGTAACAAAAGAACTTTGAACCGGTTTACTTGAGGAACATACCAAATCTGGTCAAAGCTCGTGGGCCGGGTTTGGGGTGTTTCAGTTTGGTATCAGAGCCCGTTTCAAACCCTCGGCCTAGGGGTTTAAGGCCCAAAACGTTTTCAAAGCGAGCCCAAATGAGTTTTATGAAAATAGTTTTGAAATAAGCAGGTTTCTGGCATGGCACCTAAGTCTCCGACCTGCAGTCCACTAGGTAAGTACTTCTATCCATTTGTGTGATTTATAGTATGATGTGTAGAAGGGTAGAAATGGAATGAAACGTAGATTAGCATGATAAGTACTTGAACCCTAGGACTAGTTTCCCCAACATTTACATAAGACTTAAGTGCCTAACTAAACAACCCTATGGCTAAGTCACCGAGTTAGGGTGTGGTAACCCCTGTGCGAATGTCTAGGATTGGATCCGGAAGAGCCTGGTACTTAAGCAGTCCTAGTGACTCACCTCCTCTTCGCAGAATCCTGCAGTGCGTAGCTACGGTTCACCCTAACCATGAGGACTTATTCATAGGCTAAACCCAATAACTAAAACCCGAAAAGGGACTAGCCATGTTTTTATGGAAACCCTAGTTTTAAAACTCTTAAAATTACCTTTTTAATTTGTGAAAACTATTTTTACAAAATTTTTCGACAAACTTTCGATTTATGAAATTACAAAAATACCCCTAGTGGTAACATTACAAAAAATACCCTTGGTTTATGAAATTCCCAAAATACCCACAGTTCTTATCAAGATTTCATTACTTTATAAAATGTTCAAAAACCCTAATTTGCAAATTATCAAAAATACCTTGATTTTGGAAAATTACGAAATTGCCCCTAACTTACAAAATTACCAAAATGACCCTAATTTTCAAAATTTTTGCAACACTACCAATTTGGAAAACAAATTCTCAAAAAGAACCCCCAAGTTTTACAAATTTTGAAATACCCCTGATTTATTAAGATTTACAAATTTGCCCTGGTTTATTACCAAAATACCCCTGAGTTTCAAAATTACAGAAATACCTCGAATTTGTAATTTCAAAAAAATACCAGGGAACACAAAATTACCAAAATACCCTTATTGACAAAATTACCAAGGAACCTTATTTTGAAAAATTACGAAAATATACTGTAGGACAAATTACGAAAATACCCCAGGATAGGAATAAGGCAAAAGAGTGTTCAAATAGTGAATGTGGGTGGTAGATACCCTTTGAATAAATATGTCTATGTTGATGAATGAATGTGCCTCTATTGAGGAATGAAGGTGTCTCTGTTGATGAATGTGAATGTGATTCTCTGAATTAGAGTAGTGAACTTGAACTGAAACTTTGTGTGATCGAAAGAACTACTTCTAAATATCTTTATTTCATAAAATTGTTCGCGGTTAATAAGTGGAACAAAATTCTGATGCATAAAACTTTTTAATCAGATTAAATCGCGGCGTTAGAAATGAGTTCTAGGGGACGTGAACTTAGAGATTGTGCCTAGGAAGTATGATGGTTCTATTAAGATCAGAGAGCGCAGCATAAGCGTAGTGCGGTGAGTTAAGATGTATGATTATTTGTTAGTAAGTAATTTCGAGGACGAAATTATTTTTAAGGGGGGTAGAACTGTAACATCCTGGAAATGGGCCTATTCATTTTTTATTTAATTATACGAAATGGCATGTCTTATGTGTTATGAATGTATGGTGAACATTTTCGGAAATGTAAGGAAATGTCTTGTCTTGGAAATGTATGGAAATGACTTGGAAATGGAAGGAAATGTGTTGTCTTGGAAATGTAAGGAAATGACTTGGAAATGTAAGGAAATGACTTAGAAAATGTTGAGTTTTAAAGTCTAAAAGAGGGAACTAAGGCGAGGTGGCCTTAAGAGAAAATATATGTGAAATATGACACACAAACGGGCTTGGAAAAGTGGCTTCAAGATGCCACTTAGGGCCTCAGAAATGGTGCCACATACTGGGTATTGGGCCAAGGTTCGAGTGCAGGGAAGCAAAATAAAAGTTTTATTTTTGCAGAGAGAAATAAAGACAAGGGATGACGCACAAGGCTATAATTTAGGAGCCTTTATTCTTTTATTTTTAAGAGATAAATAGTGGATAAATAAGGGATAAATAATGGATTTATTTTAGATTATTTTCAAGAGATAAATGAGGAATTATTCTTTAATTAGGAAAATAAGGAGAAGTGATGGCCAAGTAAGGGACTTTGAGTTTAATAATTTTGCTAAGTAAGGATAGTTCTTTGAATTATCTTTTATTTTAGGAGATAATTAAAGAGATAGAGCTATCAAAATAGAAGAGTGATGGCCAAGTAAGGGATTCTAAGTTAGTAAATTCGGCTATATAAGGAAAAGAGGGCCATTCGTCATTCTTTCTCTCAACCCTTCTCTCTGCCGAATTTGCTAGAGCATTTGTTCTTCTTCTTTTTGTTAGCCAAAGCCGAAAATTCAAGATATCACCATTGGCCAATTTCTTTTCTTTCCAATCCATCAAAAGCCGAATCTTTGAGGGGCTTCAAGCATAGGTGCTGTCGATTTCTTCAAGAAAGGGATTCTTTCAGGATTTTTGCCATAGTCGACTATAAAGGAAAAGATCTTCGGGATTTGACCATCAAGGTAAGTCATATCTGACATTCGGCCAAGGGCCATTGATTGTGATTAAAGGTTAGAAGTTGATCTAACATGTGGTTTTAGGGATTTCGACAGGAGCTATAACAAGGGATAATTTCGGGATTTAAGATTTGGAAGGTAAACACATAGGTATGTTCGGCCAAGGCCTGTTTTGATAACTAGATCTATTTCATAATCGTTTGAAAAGCCGAAACTAATTTGTTTAAGTGATTCAATGCTTGGCCGAATGTAAGAAGAGTATAGCAGAGATTTCGGGACTTGATTCTTAAGTCAATCGGCAACAAGGTAAGTTTTAAAGTATACTAATCCTACTAGGATTTGGATTTATGGCCGAATGGCTTTTTATTAAATTAGTAAGTGATTAATCAAATGTAGGGATTAAGGATCTAAGCGATAGATCAGATTTCAAGATCTCAAGGAATTTGCTAAACGAATCATGTGTGTACCCCACACTATTTCATAATATGTTTTATGGCTATGTCTAATTAAAATATGTGATATTAAGAATAAGAAAGTGGCTAAGGTACCATGTTATGGTACTAAGTACTCAGGTACGTTTCCTACTTCTACTAGGAATATGAAATATGTTATTTGTAACATGAGAATAAGAATGTGAACTTTGGCATATTAATGCATATTACAAAATGGGGCATATAGGTTATTGAAAGGGGAAATGAATGTGGTGACCTAAGACCACGAACACGATGACCTAAGATCGTGGTATCTGAATGTGGTGACCTAAGACCACAGTAATCTGAATGCGGTGACCTAAGACCGCGATATCTGAATGTGGTCACCTAAGACCACAAATGCGGTGACCTAAGACCGCGATATGGAGTGTAGCGAAAGGAGGGTCGACTTAGTAGTCCCCACGGTGTACAGGTTGGTACGGGGGAGTGTAGCGGATGGCTTATTAGGTTTGGGTTTGGGAATGCATCATAATTTGTATGCTATGATATGAATGTGTAATATTTGTTATGCCTGATTCTATTATGATTTAGTGTTGTGTATACATTGAGTCTGTTCACTCACCCCGTTGAGGGACCATGTTTCAGGTGATGAACAGTAATGGACCGGGACGGCAGGACTTGTGGTGGCCATGCTCAACATGAAGTTTTTATTTTTATGGACTATTAATTTTTAAGTACTCCAAATTATTTGGATTTACTTGATGTAATAAGGCCATAAGGCCATATAGTACACTATTTTATTTACATTTTTATTTATTATGTTACTAAATTTTTATTAAGTTAAAGATTAAGTAATTTACTTTAAATGTATTCTATATGTTTTATCACCTAATATTTAAAAGGGTTTTCATTATAAAACGATTTTGTTTTCTACTCGAGCCCAACCCAAAATAATATTTCTTTCAAAAGACACTATTTTCCCAAAGTAACAAAAGAGCTTTAAACCGATTTACTTGAAGAACATACCAAATCTGGTCAAAGCTCGTGGGTCGGGTTTGGGGTGTTTCAGGGCTTGTGGCCCAGTGGCGAAGTGGCACCACTTAAAGTGTAGGGAAGTGGCGTCAACTAAAGAGGCCCAAATTCAAGTTGCATGAAGCCCAATTATTTTAATTAAAATTTTTGCATTAGGGTTTTATTCTCCCATTCTCTTCTTTATTTTCGGCATTTAGGGTTTTCATCTTCTCTCTTTTCCTTCTTTTCTGAATAAGAACCGAAAACTCCCTTAAACATTCTTTTTTTTCACATTTGTCTGCCATAGCCGAATCTGTCCTAACCTTGCCGAAATTCTTCTTTTTCCTATACCGTTCCTATCACTTCTTTACGTTTGATATTATTCTTTTCTCTCAATCCTCTCATTCTCAAAAGCTGAAACTTTATAGATCTCTTGAGATCATCTTTTCTTTTTGATCTTCTCAAAAGCCGAAACTTAATAGATCTCTTGAGATCATCTTTTCTGTTTGATCTTCTCAAAAGCCGAAACTTCATAGATCTCTTGAGATCATCTTTTCTTTTTGAACTTCTCAAAAGCCGAAACTTTATAGATCTCTTGAGATCATCTTTTTCAAAACTTTATAGATCTCTTGAGATCATCTTTTCTTTTTGATCTTCTCAAAAGCTGAAACTTTAGAGATCTCTTGAGATCATCTTTTCTTTTTAATTTTCTCAAAGAGCCGAAATCTTCTAGGAGTTGCCGAATTCTCTGTAAAGGTAGGTGCCGATTTCTTCTGATCTATTCTTTTTCTCTTTTGATTTTTAGAAGACAAAGCCGAAAGGCTAATGGATTGTTGGTTTCTTGTGTTTACGTGTTGGGTGACATTCGGGAATTGAAGTAGATCGCTTAGATCTAAAAGGCAGAACCGCTATTCTCTGAACCTCATATCTCTCTTTTCGAGATTTTAAGGTAAGGGGTTCTCGTTAGATTTTCGCTAGGTTCATTTTTGTAATTGTGATTTTAACCCTATGATATGGATTAACAACCATATGTTGTTATGGTAGCAACTGATAAGGTCTTGTGATGGAATCACATGTCGTTCAGGCGAAGAAGGGGATTGGATCTGTAAACCCAATCCCTAAGTTTAAGAAACGAGCGATGTCAGCAGTTCAAGATTGGCCATCAGGTTGTGGAACGGCGTCAGAACAAAATCTTATACTGTTAGCAGCCGTATCGGCTTCTGATAGTGTCGACATAGAAGGTCTTGTCTTGACTGTAATCAGGTGTGTAGATCTCTAACACACTAACTAATCTGTATTATATATATTTTGGGTTAAAAGCCGGAAAAAGGTTGTTTAGACAATCGGATTACCCAAAAAGGGTAGGCAAGGGATGTCAGGTACGTAACCATAGAAACTTCTCTATATGTATCGATGTATGTAATAAACTGTGATCTTTTAGGTAGTATATTGTTTTGATTCTGCATGGATGTATGCATGGGATGGGGTTAATATGATGAAGGGGAAGAGCATGTTAATAGGTCACTTGGTGATGGTGGTTAAACCACGAATTGTAAAATTAGGTCACAATAGTGATCGGTGGCTGAGCCACGTTATATTATGAGGTCACATAGTGATCGGTGGCTAAGCCACGTTAATTTTATTCCTGATTGATAGGAATAGGCAGCATGACTGTCGATATGGTGCGTAGCGGTTGGTGGGTTGACTGTAGAAATCCCCAATGTGTGTTGGCTGGTACGGGCTGGTGTGTAGAGGATGGACTTTTAGGTTAGGTTGGGCCATGTTGCATGTAAATATTTTGTTGCCATTGTGTATGGGCCAAGGCCATAATGTGTTTGTGGGCCTCAAGCCTTTTATGTGTTTCGGGATTTGCACACTGAGTCTTGGTGACTCACCCCTTTATTTTTCCTGACTTTTCAGATGAGCAGTAGATCGTGGACATGGGAGCCAAGGCGGATTTGAGGGGCCATCAAGTCTTTTTATTTTCATAAACTATTTCCGGCTTTTCTTTAAGTTTAAATTATGTGACTATTTATGTAATAAGGCCTCCCTAGCTTAGTGTTTTGACATATACTTGATGATGTTTACATTTATAAATTTATGCTCAAGTTTTTATTTGTAAAAAGAAATAAAAATGGGATTTTCAAACAAGTAATTTGTATAGAAGAAATAAGAATATTACAAAGGTTTTCTTCCAATATCACTTACTTAACGAATACTTGTATAAAGAAACTGAATTTCCAAAGATTATCCAAGTGAAGGTTTTAACGTAAACCCCGTAGCATACCAGATCCGGTCATAGCGTTTAGGCCGAGTTTAGGGTGTTACATTTTGGTATTGGAGCTTAGGTTCAAAAACTCGACTGTGGGTATGAGGTCCAAAAATATTTTCAAAAGTTGGTTTGGAAAGTGGTTTAGAAAAATATATATCTGTTTTCTGGAAGAATAGCACCCGAGTCTCCGGCACCAATCTACACTGTAAGTTTCCTGATACTTTGCTTTGTTATATGCTGTATTTCTGGTATCTATTCTGTGTGTTTGGTTTGGATGTGATGTTCAGATATAGAGTTGGTTGCATATGAAATATTTGTCTACTTTAATGGCTAGGTGTTTTTGAGTATGTGTAGGAGTTCTAAATTCTAGTTAAAAGTATATTGTGTTATTAAGATCAGAGTGCGCAGCAAGAGCGTAGTGTGGTAGGTTGGGATGTGTGACTGTTAGTTAGTTGGAAATTTCGAGGACGAAATTTCTTTAAGGAGGGTTGATTTGTAACATCCCGAATTTGGGCCTAGTAGGATTGAGCCCATTGGGCCTTGAGCGTAGTAGCGTTTAAAATTTTTCGAGAATAATAGATCGGCTTTAGTGCAAGTTGGACCGATTGGATAAGTGATTTTGGAATGTTAGAGGGCTTCTATGAAGTCCCGGGATCAAACTTTGGCTTTAAGGAAATTTTGGTTTTCTTTTTAAATAGACTTTAGAATTTGGATATAGATTTAAAATTAGTTGTGCTACAAATGGGCTTCTGATCCAGTGGCGAAGTAGCGCCACTTAAAGAGCAGGGAAGTGGCGTCAACTGAGGAGGCCCAAATTCAAGTTACATGAAACCCAATTATTTTAATTAAATTTTTTGCATTAGGGTTTTATTCTCCCATTCTCTTCTTTATTTTCGGCATTTAGGGTTTTCATCTTCTCTCTTTTCCTTCTTTTTCAATAAAGAGAAAACTCCTTAAGCATTCTTTCTTTTCACATTTGTCTGCCATAGCCGAATCTGCCCTAGCCTTGCCGAAATTCTTCTTTTTCCTATACCGTTCCTATCACTTTTTTACGTTTGATATTACTCTTTTCTCCCAATCATCTCCTTCTCAAAAGCCGAAACTTTATAGATCTTTTGAGATCATCTTTTCTTTTTGATCTTCTCAAAAGCCGAAACTTCATAGATCTCTTGAGATCATCTTTTCTTTTTGATCTTCTCAAAAGCCGAAACTTTATAGATCTCTTGAGATCATCTTTTCTTTTTGATCTTCTCAAAAGCCGAAACTTTATAGATCTCTTGAAATCATCTTTTCTTTTTTATTTTCATAAAGAGCCGAAATCTTTAAGGAGTTGTCGAATTCTCTGTAAAGGTAGGTGCCGATTTCTTCTGATCTATTCTTTTTCTCTTTCAGTTTTTAGAAGACAAAGCAGAAAGGCTAATGGATTGTTGGTTTCTTGTGTTTACGTGTTTGGTGACATTCGGGAATTGAAGTAGATCGCTTAGATCTAAAAGCCGGAACTGCTAGTCTCTGAACCTCATATCTCTCTTTTCGGGATTTTAAGGTAAGGGGTTCTCGTTAGATTTTCGCTAGGTTCGTTTTCGTAATTGTGATTTTAACCCTATGATATGGATTAACAACCATATGTTGTGATGGTAGCAACTGATAAAGTCTTGTGATGGAATCACATGTCGTTCAAGCGAAGGAGGGGATTGGATCTGTAAACCCAATCTCTAAGTTTAAGAAACGAGCGGTGTCAGCAGTTCGGGATTGGCCATCGGGTTGTGGACCGGCGTCGGAACAAAATCTTATACTGTTAGCAGTCGTATCGACTTCTGACAGTGTCGACATAGAAGGTCTTGCCTTGACTGTAATCAGGTTTGTAGATCTCTAACACACTAACTAATTTGTATTATATATGTTATGGGCTAAAAGCCGGAAAAAGGCTTTTTAGACAGTCGGATTACCCAAAAAGGGTAGGCAAGGGATGCCAAGTACATAACCATAGAAATTTCTCTATGTGTATCGATGTATGTAATAAACTGTGATCTTTTAGGTAGTATATTGTTTTGATTCTACATGGATGTATGCATGGGATGGGGTTAATATGATAAAGGGGAAGAGCATGTTAATAGGTCACTTGGTGATCGGTGGTTAAACCACGAATTGTAAAATTAGGTCACAATAGTGATCGGTGGCTGAGCCACGTTATATTATGAGGTCACATAGTGATCGGTGGCTAAGCCACGTTAAATTTATTCCTGATTGATAGGAATAGGCAGCATGACTGTCGATATGGTGCGTAGCGGTTGGTGGGTTGACTGTAGAAATCCCCAATGTGTGTTGGCTGCACGGCAGTGGTGTGTAGAGGATGGACTTTTAGGTTAGGTTGGGCCATGTTGCATGTAAATATTTTGTTGCCATTGTGTATGGGCCAAGGCCATAATGTGTTTGTGGGCCTCAAGCCTTTTATGTGTTTCGGGATTTGCACACTGAGTCTTGGTGACTCACCCTTTTTTTTCGACGACTTTCGGATGCGAAAGAGATCGTGGACATGGGAGCCGAGGCGGACATGAGGGGCCATCAAGTCTTTTTATTTTCATAAACTATTTTCGGCTTTTCTTTAAGTTTAAATTTTGTGACTATTTATGTAATAAGGCCTCCCTAGCTTAGTGTTTTGACATATACTTGATGATGTTTACATTTATAAATTTATGCTCAAGTTTTTATTTGTAAAAAGAAATAAAAATGGGATTTTCAAACAAGTAATTTGTATAGAAGAAATAAGAATATTACAAAGGTTTTCTTCCAATATCACTTACTTAACGAATATTTGTATAAAGGAACTGAATTTCCAAAGATTATCCGTGTGAAGGTTTTAACGTAAACCCCGTAGCATACCAGATCCGGTCGTAGCGTTTAGGCCGAGTTTATGGTGTTACATTTTGGTATTAGAGCCTAGGTTCAAAAACTCGGCTGTGGGTATGAGGTCCAAAAATATTTTCAAAAGTTGGTTTGGAAAATGGTTTAGAAAACATATATCTATTTTCTGGAAGTATGGCACCCGAGTCTCCGGCACCAATCCACACTATAAGTTTCCTGATACTTTGCTTTACTATATGCTGTATTTCTGGTATCTATTCTGTCTGTTTGGTTTGAATGTGATGTTCAGATATAGAGTTGGTTGCATATGAAATATTTGTCTACTTTAATGGCTAGGTGTTTTTGAGTATGTGTAGGAGTTCTAAATTCTAGTTAAAAGTATATTGTGTTATTAAGATCGGAGTGCGCAGCAAGAGCGTAGTGTGGTAGGTTGGGCTGTGTGACTGTTAGTTAATTGGAAATTTCGAGGACGAAATTTCTTTAAGCAGGGTTGATTTGTAACATCCCGAATTTGGGCCTGGTAGGATTGAACCCAATGGGCCTTGAGCGTAGTAGCGTTTAAAATTTTTGGAGAACAAGAGATCGGCTTTAGTGCAAGTTGGACCAATTGGATAAGTGATTTTGGAATGTTAGAGGGCTTCTATAAAGTCTCGGGATCAAACTTTGGCTTTAAGGAAATTTTGGTTTTCTTTTTAAATAGACTTTAGAATTTGGATATAGATTTAAAATTAGTTGTGCATGGTTTAAGATACAAATGGGCTTCTGACCTAGTGGCGAAGTGGTGCCACTTAAAGAGCAGGGAAGTGGCGTCAACTGAGGAGGCCCAAATTCAAGTTGCATGAAGCCCAATTATTTTAATTAAATTTTTTGCATTAGGGTTTTATTCTCCCATTCTCTTCTTTATTTTCGGCATTTAGGGTTTTCATCTTCTCTCTTTTCCTTCTTTTCTGAATAAGAGCCGAAAACTCCCTTAAGCATTCTTTCTTTTCACATTTGTCCGCCATAGCAGAATCATCTTCTAGCCTTGCCGAAATTCTTCTTCTTTTTCCTATACCGTTCCTATCACTTCTTTACGTTTGATATTACTCTTTTCTCCTAATCATCTCCTTCTCAAAAGCCGAAACTTTATATATCTCTTGAGATCATCTTTTCTTTTTGATCTTCTCAAAAGCCGAAACTTCATCGATCTCTTGAGATCATCTTTTCTTTTTGATCTTCTCAAAAGTGAAACTTTATAGATCTCTTGAGATCATCTTTTCTTTTGATCTTCTCAAAAGCGAAACTTTATAGATCTCTTGAAATCATCTTTTCTTTTTTTTTCGTAAGAAAGAGTAGAAATCTTCTAGGAGTTGCCGAATTCTCTGTAAAGGTAGGTGCCGATTTCTTCTGATCTATTCTTTTTCTCTTTCGGTTTTTAGAAGATAAAGCCAAAAGGCTAATGGATTATTGGTTTCTTGTGTTTACGTGTTTGGTGACATTCGGGAATTGAAGTAGATCGCTTAGATCTAAAAGCGGAATCGCTAGTAGTCTCGAACCTCATATCTCTTTTCGGGATTTCAAGGTAAGGGGTTCTCGTTAGATTTTCGCTAGGTTCGTTTTTCGTAATTGTGATTTTAACCCTATGATATGGATTAACAACCATATGTTGTGATGGTAGCAACTGATAAGGTCTTGTGATGGAATCACATGTCGTTCAAGCGAAGGAGGGGATTGGATCTGTAAACCCAATCTCTAAGTTTAAGAAACGAAAGCAAATGTCGCTAGATTTGGGATTGGCCACCAGGTTGTGGACCGGCGTCAGAACAAAATCTTATATCGTTAGCGATCAGATCGGCGACAAAGGTGTCGACATAGAAGGTCTTGTCTTGACTGTAATCAGGTGTGTAGATCTCTAACACACAAACTAATATGTATTATATATGTTATGGGCTAAAAGCCAGAAAAAGGCTTTTTAGACAGTCGGATTACCCAAAAAGGGTAGGCAAGGGATGCCAGGTACGTAACCATAGAAACTTCTCTATGTGTATCGATGTATGTAATAAACTATGATCTTTTAGGTAGTATATTGTTTTGATTCTGCATGGATGTATGCATGGGATGGGGTTAATATGATGAAGGGGAAGAGCATGTTAATAGGTCACTTGGTGATCGGTGGTTAAACCACGAATTGTAAAATTAGGTCACAATAGTGATCAATGGCTGAGCCACGTTATATTATGAGGTCACATAGTGATCGGTGGCTGAGCCACGTTTTATTACAAGGTCACATAGTGATCGGTGGCTAAGCCACGTTAATTTTATTCCTGATTGATAGGAATAGGCAGCATGACTATCGATATGGTGTGTAGCGGTTGGTGGGTTGATTGTAGAAATCCCCAAGGTGTGTTGGCTGGTACGGGCTGGTGTGTAGAGGATGGACTTTTAGGTTGGGTTGGGCCATGTTGCATGTAAATATTTTGTTGCCATTGTGTATGGGCCAAGGCCATAATGTGTTTATGGGCCTCAAGCCTTTTATGTGTTTCGGGATTTGCACACTGAGTCTTGGTGACTCACCCCTTTATTTTCCCGACTTTCAGATGAGAAGAGATCGATCGTACACATAGGAGCGAAAGCGACTCGAGGGCCATCAAGTCTTTTTATTTTCATAAACTATTTTCGGTTTTTCTTTAAGTTTAAATTTTGTGACTATTTATGTAATAAGGCCTCCCTAGCTTAGTGTTTTGACATATACTTGATGATGTTTACATTTATAAATTTATGCTCAAGTTTTTATTTGTTAAAAGAAATAAAAATGGGATTTTCAAACAAGTAATTTGTATAGAAGAAATAAGAATATTACAAAGGTTTTCTTCCAATATTACTTACTTAACGAATATTTGTATAAAGGAACTGAATTTCCAAAGATTATCCAAGTGAAGGTTTTAACGTAAACCCCGTAGCATACCAGATCCGGTCTTAGCGTTTAGGCCGAGTTTAGAGTGTTACATTTTGGTATTAGAGCCTAGGTTCAAAAACTCGGCTGTGGGTATGAGGTCCAAAAATATTTTCAAAAGTTGGTTTGGAAAATGGTTTAGAAAAATATATATCTATTTTCTGGAAGTATGGCACCCGAGTCTCCGGCACCAATCCACACTGTAAGTTTCCTGATACTTTGCTTTGTTATATGCTGTATTTCTGGTATCTATTCTGTGTGTTTGGTTTGAATGTGATGTTCAGATATAGAGTTGGTTGCATATGAAATATTTGTCTACTTTAATGGCTAGGTGTTTTTGAGTATGTGTAGGAGTTCTAAATTCTAGTTAAAAGTATATAGTGTTATTAAGATCAGAGTGCGCAGTAAGAGCGTAGTGTGGTAGGTTGGGATGTGTGACTGTTAGTTAGTTGGAAATTTCGAGGACGAAATTTCTTTAAGGAGGGTTGATTTGTAACATCCCGAATTTGTATAAATTTATGCTCATGTTTTTATTTATAAAAAGAAATAAAAATGGGATTTTCAAACAAGTAATTTGTATAGAAGAAATAAGAATATTACAAAGGTTTTCTTCCAATATCACTTACTTAACGAATACTTGTATAAAGAAACTGAATTTCCAAAGATCATCCAAGTGAAGTTTTTAACGTAAAACCCGTAGCATACCAGATCCGGTTGTAGCGTTTGGGCCGGGTTTGGGGTGTTACACTTCCAAAGCTAACAACATATCCTTTGAGCTACTAACTTTCTTGCCCACACCACGGGCCTCTCTAAGCTCAACCAGCTCGTCTACTCCTTTCATCATCTCTACCGACACCTTTGAACATTAGCTCGGATACCAACTATCATGGGGATAAAACCTAAGTCTGGCAAACCACATGGCCTTATGCGATTTCTTTGCTTCAAATCATCTTAAGTCAACCAACTCTCGAAAAGTGAGAATTCTCTTGGAAATTCTCTAAGGCACTGAAAATAAAACGGAAGCAACTCAAAAAATAAAGGAATTTAAATTGAATAGAAAATCCATAAGAAAGCAATGCACACAATGTGTTTGAGTAAATGCTCTCAAATATATTTTTTAACTATCAATGGGATGATTACAAATGAAGGCGAAGGCCTCTATTTATAGTTGCGCTCCCCCAAATTCGACTATACAGATTGAATTACATCAATGACTGAGATTAATGCCTATCTACAAGATGAGAGTCCTAAGGGATTTAAACCTTATACAATCTTATCCCTTAATATTTACAATAATTACCCTTGTAACTCTAGTTTTATTAGAGTGTTTCACTGGGCCACCAAGGCAAGGCTTCAAGTAAATGGGTTTCTCTATGTGTTCCACAAATCGGGTCACTTCAAATGGGTCAAATGAGCCCCATTTATTTAGTTGAACTTCATGGGATGCTCGGTGTGCATTCATCACAGGCTTTGATCCGTGGCCCGTGACATTAGGAATTAGATTACATTTTGCCCTTTTACTCAAAAAATGGATATATTAGCCCTTATATGTTAGATCAAATAGCAATTAATATTTTCTGTTAAAAATATCATCTATTTTTATTGTTAAAAACCAGTGTGGCTAAAGGAATAATTAGGCAGTTACACGTGGTGTGCCACGTGCACCTCAGACTAATGTTTAATGACCAGTTTTTAACAGTAAAAATGGATGGAGTTTTTAACAGAAGTGGTAGTTTGCTCTTTAATCTAATGTACAATGAAATTTTTTTTAGTAGAGGGGATAAAACGCAACCCAACTCTTAGTATAAGGGCTTTCATAGTACTTTTACCCAATATAATCCTTTGGCGGCCAATAAAGCTGGGCTTTTAAGCTTGTAAATTTTTTTATTATATTTTAATTATAAAATTATTTTTTATGAATTGAATATGGAACTACTTTAGATTCAGATAAAATTATGCTGATAATTTGGTTTTCCACATGTTTTGATTTTATAAGATTTAATTTTTAAAAATTTTAAATATTTTTAAAGTTAAATGTGCTAGTTATAAGATTAATATTCGAGAGTCAAAACTCAAGTCAGAGCTAGATCTTAGCAAATTTTGATGTTTTCAAAATTGAATTATTTTGGATTTAAATCATTTTAGGCTTAGATATAAAAATATTAAAATTAGATATAATTTTAAATTGAAATAAAACGAAACCTAAAATAATTCATATTTAGATTGGAATACAATTTGATTCGATGGATAGTCGTAAGATTTTTTATATATAATTCATTTAATTGGATTGATGATTATAAGATTAATGTCATAATTAATTCAATTGCACTAGCAACTAAAGAAATGTATAATTGATCAATAATCTTAAAATTACTTGTACATCATGATGTCATTAAATTTATACATAAATTGATTCAACTGATTTAATGGTTGTATGAATCATTCGATTATGTTCATATTTAGGAAAATGTGTATGCACATAATGTCATTGCACTTGTACGTAAACGATTTGATTGGATCATTAAATGCACGATTAATTATATAATTTATTCAATTATGTTTTTATATTTATGATTGTATGAATAATAATATAATTCATTCGGTTACATTATACATAGTTCGATTCAACTAAACAACGATTATATTATCAATTGTATAATTCATTTGATTACGTTCAGGTAAGTACAAATGCATGTAATGTTATTCCACTTATATATAAATAATTTAATTGAATCATTGAATGCAGGATTAATTATAATTCATTCGATTAAGTTCGTAAAAGTAATAATTGCATGATTAAGATTAATATAATTCATTTATTATATTTATGCAAAGTTCAATTTAATTGAATTAATAATTATATAATTTATTGGATTACGCTCATAATTAAATACACATGATTTCATTATAATCGATTGAATTGGATGGATTTCAATTCGTTTAATTGAAAACTTAATATAATGAATTACAAATTTGATTTAATGAATTATAAAATTAATCGTGTCAATACTTATAAGCTTATACAATTAATTGTATATTTCATTTGCTCACGTTTCTATCTAGCCAATTGAAATTGAATGTTTAATTTAGGGCTGATTAAAAAAATTTTAAATAGAGAAATCAAGTTAAACCGGTAATTTAGTTTGGTTCGAGTTTTTATAGTTTGGTTTGGTTTTAGTTAAATGATGTTATTGGATGCATTAATTCAGTTTGATTTCAGTTTATTTTATTTGACACCGAAACGTTTAAAAATAAAAATTGTTTAAAAATTAAAAAAAAAAAAGGTTCAGTATTTTTTTACATATAAGTCTAATATATAAACCCATTTAAAACCCAAAACAAAAATCATTGTTTCTAAATTCTTTATCCTTTTATATATTTTATAATTAAATAAAAAAATAAAATTTAAATCTAATTTTAGTGTCAATCTCTCACGAATTCATTATTTATTTATTATTTTTGTGAAAACTTTCAAGAATTTAAGTGTTCGTCCCTTTTTTACTTATTATGTATTGTGTTCTTTTTGCTATTATTATTGTTGTTAAAACTTTAAAAAAATTTATTATCATTATTAATATTTTCAAGTTGGATACCTTTTTTTGTTTTGTCATTACACCTTAAGAATTATGAAATATAAATAACTTAACATTTTATTATATTCAGTGAAATTGAAATTAAATTAAAGTTTAATTAGATTTTTAATAAATATTTATAATTATAGATTTTACAAATTATTTTTTAGATAAATATGTTAATTGAGATTTTATGTGTAATTGAAAAAAATAAAATTGTTAAATAGGGTGTAAGAAACATAAAAGAAAGATAATTTTATGTAATTAAAATTAAAAATCTAAACTCAAAGATAATTTTGTCTAAATAAAATCCAAAAATAATATGAAAATCCGAATCCAACCAATTTAGTATAACGTGGTAATAACCGGTTTCTTATGTGAGTTGAAAAAAATAGAAAAATCAAATACTCCAGATGGATCTAATTCATTAAGTCACAATTAATTATACTATACATTAGATTTGATGTATATTGTATGGTTTTGCAATTGTAATTTCATTATTACATCCGTATTTCAACTAATTTTATTAGTGAAATTTGGTTGGAAAATTATATTTAATTTTTTCTTTATTTTGAAATTTCCAATTGTTTTGTTATTTATTATTTTAATATTAAAATATATAATCATTCATTTTAACCAAAACAAAAAAGTGAAAATTTGTTATTTACTAATCAAATTACAAGTATAAATTAGTTATAAAGTATTTATGTTATAGTCAATGCAAGAATATTTATCCTTAAAGAATTTTATAATATATAATTATTTTATTTCCCCTATATTATAAAAATGTTAGTTTATTATTACTCCAAACTTGGAAAACCGTCACGTCTATGCGTGGGTTTTAGCCCTTCTTTCTTTCAACATTTTAAACTCCTCCTATATAAACCCTTAAACCCTAACCTAACCTAATTTGGCTCCATTTTTTTCTACGGCCGTCGGCTCTATCGTCTCCGTTCCGATGGCTTTGGCTTCCAGGCTCCGACGCGTCTTCACCGTGCCTTCCACTCTTTCTTCTCGGTTCGCTTCGATTCGTCTGAATTCGACTCTCACTTCCCCCAAGCTCTTCATTAGCGGTACTTTCTCATTTCCTTTGTTTATTAATTGGTGATTCCTTGGTTGACATTTTCATTTCCTTATTGTTTATTTCAAATTTAAAAAATTGAGATTTTGATTGGGTTAATGAAGAAGTAAAAGAAAATTGCATGAAAAATGGAAAGCCTCTTGTAAAATTAGGGGAAAAGTAATTTAGTAATCCAAAATAAATGCCTTAATAAGATGCAAAGAGAATGTTGAGGAGCGAAAATTAGAGAATGTATCCCTTTTTCTATAGAATTAAACATAAAGCATGCATCTATTGGGGCTAATCAAGGTTTACAGGCATAACCCTATTATTTACAAACTACCATTTCTAATAGAAGATGAGCTAAAAGTTTGGGGTTTTTTTTTTTCTTTACCTATTTAGTCTTTCCACTAATAATTTAGCACGTGCCTTGCCATTTGTATGAATGATTGCAGTTACTTTAGTGGTAGATTAATAAAGGATTGAAATAGAAGTATCTATGGTGTTGTGGCATTATGACACTGTGCCTTTGGACCTTCCCAATCAAGGTTTTCGGAATCATCTTTTGCGGTTTTAGCAACCCTGAGGAGTCCTTGAAATGCAATTGTTGGTTAAGGGCCTTTAGTCAACGTTAGAATCTAGCATACACTGAAATAACATTCAGGATTACTTTTTGTTTATGTTTTATTATTGCTGTTATGGTAGCGTTTGAATGGGAAATTTTCATGTATATCATGTTCATGTGAGTCAGAAATGTGGGTGAGATGAAGAACAAGCAGCATTTGTGGCAGGAAAGCTCTGACATTGGGTTTGTCTCTGATATTATGTGGGTCAGATGTGTATTCTCACGCAAGTTATTGAAAGTGAGATTTTGTAAATGTGTATGAACAGAAAGTAAAGCTCCTTTTGTCCTTTCATTTTCATCTTTCCATTTAACCCAGGATCTTGTCTTTGAACCCTGTATAAATAACTAGAGCTGGCATTTACTTTAACAAACAACAAATAAGGGAAAGGGTCTACTAGGTGCCCACTAGAGTTCCCTCATGTGCTTCATTTTATTTCCGGATTCAAAGCCTCTTTGCTATTTACTGAAGTGTTTCTGGGAACTCCTGTTGACATCTGAGATTGTTAAAATAAGGATGCGGAGAGCATTGAGTCTAGCGTGGATGGTAGTAATTAAAGGGATGAAACACTAGTTTTATAGCTCAATGGCATTTGGAATCTCACATATTAGTTCTCCAACAATTGGTGCACATTGAAATTTTAGCTAGAATTACCCTTCTTCTTCTTAAGGTGGTTGTGTTCATCTGGAGTGAAACAAAGAAGAGAACTTGACATTATTTTCTTGTTCTTAAATATTTTTTTATGGTTCCTTTCATCATTGCCTGCTGACACTTTTTGATCATAACCTCCTCCCCTTTTCCTGTCAATTGAACAGGTCTTTCAAGAGAAACAACAGATGAACAGTTTAAAGAGGCATTTAATCCGTTTGGCCAGATTGTTGATGGTTTAATTTAACCCTTCCCCGTATTCTCTTCTCATATTTTGTCTTTGGAATTATGTTTCTTCTCTAGTAGCATACTTCTTCATGCTGTTTTTGTCCTGATATATTGGTTTAAATGATCTTGCAGCCAAAATTGTAAGAGATAGAGCCACTGGAAGGTCGAAAGGGTTTGGTTTTGTTACATATACATCCATCGAAGAAGCTGAGAAGGCTAGAGAAGAAATGAATGCTAAGTTTTTGCATGGATGGGTTATTTTTGTAGACCCTGCCAAACCAAGGGAATTCAAACCTACACCTAGATCTGAATCCGGTCCTTCTGAAACAGGTTTTAGAACAAACAAAACTGTTGGATGGTGCGGGTAGTTCAGTTTATGAAAGATGAAGCCATACAGGGATTAATTGAATTCTTCAAGTAATAAGATATAAGGTAGAAATTGAATCAATGATTTCATCATTCGGGATAGGAAAGTGAGAACACCAATTTGTACTCTTATTATATTTCCTCGTTGGAACTGTTAATTGTATTGTTCTAAGTTCAATTTTGTCTTGGATCCCACATGAGATTTCTCTTTATGAGATCCTTTTTATGGTAATAAACGGAAACAACACAAATATGGCAACTGAATAATAATGGTATGATTGCCATGTAAAGAGGATTCCCCGTAGAATAAAACAGGCCATAGCAGGTGTCTTGAAGAACATTCAAGTTTTAGCTTTGTAGGATTAATATAATAAGTTTATGGGATAAATCTTAATATTATATATGAATTTTGATTTAATATGTAATTATATGCATGAACTTTAATTTAGTGTAATAATACACGCGAAATTTTAAATGTGATTTAAATATAAACTTAAAATTTTAATTTTAATTTAATTCTACACATTAAAAAAAATAAATACATAAATTTATTTTTATATTAGATAAATATAATTATTTATGTATGCAATATATAAATATAAAATGATGTTATATTAATAATTTACAAAAATTAGATCAAATTAAAATTTCATATATAAAATTATATAAAATTAAAATTTATGTATACAATTATACATTAAATCATAGTTCATGTATAATTTTAAGAATTGTCCGTAAATTTATCCAAGCTGATACTTTTTATTTACTGTATAATATAAGATCCAAGCTGCAATATTTTATATTTCGTGTTTTCTTTTTCCTTTTTTTTTTTGGGGGGAGGGGTTATGTATGGTGTTTGAGTGGATGGGACCATGCATAACTTTCTTTTGAAGCCTATATTTGTGGCAAGAGGCTTAAAAAAGAATCAGATCCGATCATAATGGATTTAGAAGACAGATTCCTAGATGAAATGCTATGTTTAGTTCACAAATCTAATAATAAAAAATAAGAGCATAAGATTCCAATACAATCTCACTGTCTGCTATTTGATCAAACAAAATATCCTATTTCACAAAGCAAGAAGGCAGTTAAGCTGTTCAAGTACTGCCTCCTACACAGCACAAACAGCGCACTGAACAAAACTTTCAAATCCACACCATTATCAAAAAGATCATAGCATAGCAAATTGCAACCTAAAGGCAACTGTTCAAAATATTCATACGAGAGGACAGAAAAAAGGGCTTATTTATCTACAGGAACCGGTAAAAGCAAGAGCCTTCGTCATAAAGCCTCCGCCACAGAGTAGTGCATTCTAGTGAGTGAATTTTTCAGATAACTAGTCCCACAGTAGGGGTCTGTACTGCCAACCTTAAAACCATCAAGGTTGCCAGAGGCATCGTTGACTACCGTACCATGAAGCTCAAGTGGTTTGTAGTTATACCACTGATCCAAACTCCCACCACCTCTGTGAAACTGTTTGTTGTCTTTACCACCACCACGCAAGGAGTTGTTGCCCTTGTGCCATTTCTTTCCTTTTTTCTTCTTATCATTGTTCTTCTTCAACTTCTGCTGCTTTTTGCCTCTAACTGTGTGCAAAACGGATGTTGGCAGAGGATCATAAACATCAGGGGCCCATGTCACTGTCAGCTCCTTTGTCGGTAATCCCTGTTTTTGACGGCTACCTTTGAGGGCAGACACTAGCTTCAATGGAGTCTGTTAAAGGGGTAAATGACTGTAAGAAAACTTTAAATGAACCTAAGCTCTGCTAAAAGATTCTAAGAAGCTAACAAGACCCATCATCCACTGCATTGATAGTAGAATGTTAGTATCATAAATAGTATATTCATTAATCTAAAGAGACTCCTAAGAACACTTACAGGGAAAGAAGCGGAACAGGACCAAGATGACTGCGCCAAATCCTCTGAGAATAGCCACCTCAATGAAGTTTCGATTTCATCAACATCATCTTCAGGAGGAGAGACTGTAGTAGATAATGAGGCACGCTTGCCTAAACACTTCTGTGGAGGTTTGCTTTGATGTCCTTGCTCAAGTAAATCGTCCACACCACTCCTATCACCCCCAACACATTCATTCAAACAAGCACCAAGTATTGCCTGTTTAAGGTCACTCAAATCATCTACCTCTCGGGAACCCAACATGGTCCTGTTATAACACCAATGAATACAAACAGTCCTAGCTAGCTGCAAAAATTCACAGTCCATTGTCACAACTGTTAAGCGGAAAAAACTTATGGTCCCAGGTAGAATATCGTACATGATACATAATACTGAAATTAACTATAAATCAAGCTGAATAGTTTTCGTATTATTAATTTAAAATGAACTCAAAATTCAATCACTGTAAACAAATAGACTAGGAAAGAACAAAATTTCACAAAAAAATGCGGGATTCATTCTTTGATGAGCAATATTCGTATAAATGTAGGTAACATATAACATATTCAAACATTCATCATGGGTAATCCACAAACAGTGCAAAACATTAAAAGAAAATAAAGAACAATATACCTTTCTTAAGACGGTTACAACGATCAGTTGACGAGCTTTCAACCTAAGATCACAATCAAAATCAATCCCAAATCTTCCAAACAAGCTAGATTCCTGTTTATTGTACGGTAAACAGAAGAATCGAGAAGAAAACAAAAAATAGAGAGGAAATGGAAGTAAAGAAAAGGGGGGGAAAACACTAAAATTGATGGGAAAATGTTAACTAAGATTACCACGACGATCGCTCTTTTGAAGATGTTTCAAACGATGAGAACATAAACATAAACCAACATGAAAATGAGTGGAAGAAGGGAGCAAAGGGAGCAAAATCGATTCAAAGGGTAACGAAGGCATATTATCTTCCTATGCTCTCCGAAACCCCCCTAATTGTGTGAGAAAAAAGACCCTATTTTTTCTTTTTCTTTTCGTCTTGGATCGATCGAGATTCAGACAGAAAAACCCTAATAGAAGTTGGAACGTGCAGAGGAAGATAACAGGATCAGCGTAGGTGGAGAAGGGTAAGAAGTTGATGATGTCCTATATATATAAAAACATAATATAAGGAGAGAGAAAAAGACGCGTTTTAGCTGTAATTGAAACCAAATTATAAACGTACACGTTTCAATCATGGAATTGTACTTTTCTCTTTCTGGGGGCAGAAGAATGGTGGCTTAATTGTAAATTAGGACTTTAAAGTATACCTTTTTTCATTTTAGTACTTTAAATTTTTGATCCAATTAGATACTTAAATTATCAAGACGTTAAGGTTTTTAGTCCAAACCTAAAGAGACGTTGAAGAAAAATACATTGAGCCAATCACAAGATGCCATGTCAAAGACTTGTGTATTTTCATTAAATAATTTTGATTAAATCTTAAAAAAATATTTTCTAAATTTAAATTTAATTAATCAAATAAAAAATATATTTTTTAATTCTCCCTCTCCCTAGTCCCTCTTTCATTTACCCATAAATAAAAACCCAAGAATAAATTTTTACAGAACCAATGAATCTAAGGGACCCTCTCAGTGATTTACCCCTTATAAAAAAAATTTATATATAATAATTAAATATTTAAAAAATCAAATCTTCGTCTCCATCAAATTCTGGGTAATTTTTCATCTTCGTCTATAGATATAATATTAAACATGTTATCCCAAATAATTAAAAAAAATATGGATAATTTGAAGGTTTCAAGAATCAAAATTCATATCATGAAAAAAAGAATAATTGGTTTCATCTCCAGATCCCTTAATTTCAACGAACCAAAAAGCAAAAACATCTATTATTCGTCGAACTATATCTGACGGCTTCAACAAAGGTGGGTTTGCTCCCTTCATTTTACCTCTCAACTACCAACTCCTTCGGTTTGTCGCCAAGCTTAATACAAATACTCGACGATTTCAATATTCCCATCGATGTTGCCATCTGTGACGGGTTCATGCCATGGAGCCATGAAAAATATCATACAATTGTGCTTCAAATGGGTTTCAAAACCCTAACATTTGGATTTATCGTCAGTTGAGTGAGTGATTGTAGAATAAGATTTTTTTTTTTTTTAAATAATTCAATTATAATATGTTTAAAAACAATTTTATGAAATGGTAAAAATAAAAACATATGATTAAATTTTAGACCATAATATATATATAAAATTTACGTATCAAAGTGAGAAAATGAGTATACTTCAAGAGTTAAAACATTATTATGAATAGGGTAAATTCTGTTGTCCATATACTTTATAAAAATTATATATTTTCAATTCTTACTAAAGAAAGTATATAGTATCATTGTCTAAGTGATAATTATAATGAAACAAATATGTCAGCAAGTATTCAGAAAATCGAGTTCATAGGAAAATGGTACAGACGACTTCAAACCACTAAATAAATAAGTTACTAAAATTTTAAAAAAAAAATAGTAAAATGAATGAAAATGTAATGGATAGAATAATAAAACAGTAGTATTACTATTCAACCTCAATTTACTAATGTAATGCTTGAAGATAACCTTTAGTAAATGGCAGTTAATAACAATCTAGACTCAATGATAATGTGTCTTTAAATTTAAGCCAACTGCTAAAAGTACAAGTGTTATTGTCATGCACTCCTCAACATTTCCAAGTAGTTTAACAATGTACCAACCTCGTAAAACTATTCTTTGGTGATTTTTTACTAGCTCGCTAATTAAGGTAGAATAAGTGGCTGGTTCTCAACCTACTTTCCCTCACCTAAAAGTAATATATGTGTACAAATCAGGAGAATTAAACTTACGAATCTTGGAACCATAACAAACAGCATAAAAGATATTAAGTTGGAACATAACTATTAGAGAATTAAATAAGAGTAATGAAACTTGATAATAAAGTTGAAAGTAAGGAGAACTATAAATCTAAGAAAACACAATAAAAACCTTTAACTAATAAAACCTAATTTGAACTAGAATCCTAATTACTCCCCTTAACCTCTTCTATATATAAGGCTTTTTTTACGGCGAAATCATGAGAGTATGAATACATCAAATTACCCCCATTAAAACTGAAGTAAATTAAAATGTACAAGTTGAGACGAAGTCGTCGCGCACGAAAGCCAAGTTGCAGCCTTCTAGGATTGTTTCTACCTTCTTCGTTTCAGCTTTTTCCTCACTCCGATTCTTTTGAATCCCCTTTTCTTCCCTCCAACTTCATCCACTGACTTACAAAAGAACTTGGAAAAACTTATTAAATAAAAAGTGACAAAAATAACCTAAAACTCTGTAAAATCAACTTAATCACTCAAATTAACTAAATATTACCTACACCAATGCAAATGTTCTCAAGAAAGTACATTTATTGTGAATAGTAGTTGGTCTAATTTATTTCTCCTTCATTGCTTTTTTCCGTTAAATTAAAGTTCTTATTATGCAGCCCTTCAAGGTTATAGCAAACTAGTGGAGGAATCCATTGGACATATATAATAGGACTAAAATAATTTGTAATTAAGTTTTGACTCTTGGACTATTAATTATAAATTTATTTAGTCATCGATTGAATCTATTCAAAGTAACATAATTGAATTTTACATTATATATCATTATAAAAACTACTTAAAGTAAGCTTTTGTCCAAACATCTTATCATAGGATATTCATGATCCTTTTAGATTAAATTTGTTTACCTAATCTTATCATTTTTATATCACATCACCATTGTATCTTCCGCAACGAAAATAATCACTATTCATGTAACGACCTGAAATTCAATGATGTCAAAAAATATAGTTTCGAAATCTAATTTTCATAAACCGTGTTAGTAAATATTAGATGTTAATATTTATGAGGCTAGTATAAAAGTATATTAAAGTTTAGTCTAGTAATTTTATCTAGTTGATATAGGGACTAAATGGTGAAAATGGTAAAAATTCAATCGTTAAGGATCTTGTTAATTAGAAAATGCACTAAGGATCTAAATGGTAGTTTTACTATTCTAAAAAAGATGGTAGACGGTGGTGGTAGGTGTGCATGGTTTATATTATAAAACTTAAATAAAATAATATTACATTGATTAAAAGTAGATATTGGAAAGAAACAGAAAACATATTCTCCATCTTTCTCATGCAAACCGAAACCTTGAAGGAGAAGAAGACTAAATTCAGCCTTATAGATTCCATTTTCAAAGTTTCAAATGGTTAGTGCAATTTAGTTTTTTTTTTTTTTGTAATTTTTTAAAATTTTGAAATTTCAGGAGTTTAATTTAGCTGACCCGTGTGTTATTTTTCGAAACTGTTAAAGTTTTAAAAATATGTCGTTGATGAATTCTTAAAATTTTAAGTGTTAAATTGATAGATTATAAGTGTAGAGTGCAAAAAGGATTAAATTGTGAAGTCAATTGATAGTTTTGCTCAATAGGGACTAAAATGTAAAAAATTTAAAATTTGTGGTAAAAATGAGAAATAGAAGGTCCAAAAAGTACAATAGTGAAGTCGGCTTGAGTATATGAGTTCTAAATTGAAAATTATGTTAGTCTCGATTTTAGGGACTAAATTGAACAAAATAAAAAATTGTGAAAATTTGCAATTTAATATGGAATTGATTGTTTATTGATGTTCTTGTATATTTATGTCAATCCGTAGCTAACAACAATCCGGATTCCTCGAAAAGGAAGGGAAAGATAAAGTCATTGACAAATAGCTCAGAGTTTACGATTTGTATTTTTATAATCTGAATGTTTTTAATTGATGCGTTATGAATTGTGTTGCAAGGTAATATCATAAGGTAAGTTAGAAATGATAAAACGAGCTGAATTGAATTGATTGCTAGCAATAAGGACTAAACCGAATAGTTTTGAAATTAGTGTATATTGTTTTAAATGCGCAATTGAAGCAATTTTCATGATGAAGTAAGTTGTCACATGTGCGGAATTGAGAAATTGAGTATTAATGAAATTGAAATAAAGGTGGATAGTGTATACCAGACTATAAGCTCGGAATTGTGAATTTGACAATGTTCGATTTTATCAATTCAATTGAGATAGGAAAAAATGTATATGATGCAACTATGATAGCTCGGTTTAAAACATGTAATTATATTGAGTGATTAGGTGATGTATTAGGACTTGTAGTTTGACATGTTAAAACGCATTATATGATTTATATTATATTTTAATGTTCGATTATAGGAATACCACTAAGTTATACTTAGCATATTGTAACACCCCTATCCCGAGTCCGTTGCCGGATTAAGGTTAGGAGCGTTACCGGACAGATCGGAAATATTCACAGACGAAATCATACATTCAATCATCATTCTCAGACATAATGTCCCTTAAACGGGTCCTCGAGACCTTAATCATACTTATAAGTCGACTCAAGACTAAACTGAAACACATATGAAATTCCATGAAAATTTGAAACTTTTCTAAAATACAGGGGAGACACACCCGTGGGAGGAGACCGTGTACCCTCCATGGCTTCTAGACACCCCCGTGTATCCATCCTTGTTTATACTAACTATACCAACACGGTCATTAGGCACGCCCGTGTGCCATGGCTGTGTACTTTTAGGTCATATACTGACTTCCCCACTACGGCCACCAAGCACGCCCGTGTCGAGACCGTGTACTTTTAGGTCATATACTGGCTTCAACCACACGGCCTAGGCACACGCCCATGCTTTGAACGTGTGTCCTACACGGTCCTTACACACGGCCGTGTGAAATGACCGTGGTCTAATTTTATTTAAAACATTAAGGTGCAGGGTACGCACGGCCTAAACACACGCCTGTGTGTCTGACCGTGTGGGCACTTGGAGGCTATCTACCAAGCCTTCTTACAACTCTCAATTGCATGCATACATATACTAATTCAATGGAAACTCACATTATCAACTAAAACATATGAATTTATACATTTGATTCATGAAAGTAAGGTTTTCCTCCCATAAAATTACAACATCTTAAGCCATCATCAATGGCCATACACATTTAAACTATGAACCCTCTTGGGCCAACACACTTAGGCACATCAACAACAACTTAATCAATCTTAAACTCTAGCCCTATACATGCCATGACTCATAAGGACTTGATACCTCATACCAAGAGTCTGCTCGATAGTGTGAAAACATCTCCGGTGGCCTCCAATTCAAGCCAGTTAAAAGTAACCTATACGAGATGGGAAGAGAAAGGAAGTAAGCCATAATGCTTAGTAAGTTCATCTGCATAAATTAATAATTTCTGATATTCATTGAATAAACATAACCCGAAGGTGTTTTAAAGAGTTTCTCTCACAAACCCTTTGTTACATACTTAACCATTGTTGAAACTTACTTATTCAATCTTTTACCACACTCTTACCATGTCACAAGCCAACTGCTCGTTTAACCAACATACATTCCTGCACTAATTTTCATGTAATCACATAAAACAACTCATCAAGCATTTTCAATAAGCTACTCATCTCTCGGTGGTTTCACACTTAGCCCACCATTAACTCTCTAATAAGGTGATATCGCACATAGTTACCGTTATTTACATTCATGGACAGCAATCTACTAGTATCTGTAACACCCCTTACCCGTATTCGACACCGAAATAGGGTACGAGGCATTACCGGAATTACAAATTTATTTATCAAACGTTTTATTATAATTTAGCATTTACATTTGAAACCAATCAAAATCAAACATATTGTCCCTTAAACATATTTATTTTTTTCACTTCATATCTTATTTGAATTTATTTCTCGTCTCAACATACTTAATCATCTTATATTAACATATTAAAGTTAATCACATATTTACATATCATGAAAAATATCATCCAATTATCTCATCCTCATAAACATAAATCAGTTAATTCATCATATCAATATTTCACGTACCATCAACTCATATTTTCAATATCACATAATTAAGTTACACGAACTTATCTGGCTAAATTTGTAGAAATATCAAGATTCAGGGTCATTTTAGAAATTTTCTATTTTCATCGATTTTTCAATCGATCTTAATCTAAATTCATAATTTCATTCAATTTCGATATTTTAATTAATAAAATAACCCATTTCATGAAAACTGGTCATTTCCACATTTTTACAAAATTAATCATAAAATTTACTTTTATTCAATTTAGTCCTGAGCTTAAAACATTTCGATTTAGCCATACTACTTAGATATTCATATATATTTTCCTCCTCCTCCTCTCCATTCCACATCCTTACTGTATATAATATTCTATAAGTAACATTATCAATAATTTCATTGAATTTCTCATATGTATATTCAAAACTGTCCATTTGAGTTATAGTCACTAAATTATTTATTTCCAGAGCTACAAAACTCCAAATGAAGAACCGTTAATTTTTCCTGAAACTAGACTCGCATATCTTCTTCCTATAAAATTTTCAGAATTTTTCGTATGGCCAATCAATACCAGATTATTCTTAAAGTTTCCCCTGTTTTACTGTTTGACTGTTCTGACCTCTCTTCACTACGAATCAAATTACTCTTCGTACAGAATTCATATGACCTTCTTATTTATTTCATTTGAAAATAGACTCATTCAGGATTCTAAACATATAAAGTTAAGCCCCTAATTATTTTTCTTCAATTTGTTATGATTTTTCAAAGTCAAAACAGGGGATCCTGAAATCCCTTTAAACCAGTCTTACAAAAATATAAATATCTCAAATTACAGAATTTCTTTGCTTTTCCCGTTTCTTTCATATGAAAATAGACTCAATAAGCTTTAATTTCATATCTCATTTAGCTTCTAATTCCACTTATACGATTTTTAGTGATTTTTCAAAACTAGTCTACTGCTGCTGTCCAAACTGTTTTAGTGCAAACTGTTTATTACCATTTTTCCCCTAAGCTTTCAATAAATGATAATTTCGTCCCTGCTCAATTAACTTCTCAATTGAGCTGATTTTTCTCAATAAACACCTTATTCTATCACTTTAAACTACTTTATAATCTTTGGGAATCAGAATTCCAGTAATAGACTTTAATTCCAAACATTTTCACAATTTAATCCTTAAAATCAATTTCTAACTAGGTATTCCATTAATTAAACCCCTAATTCATCAATTTGATCCACATAACTCATGTTCAAAGATCTAAGAATTCCCAGAATTTCAACTTAATTCAACAAAACTTTTGTTCTAAAACTTATAAAACATCAAAATTAGAAGAAAAGGACTAAATTAGCTTACCTATTAAACATCCAAGCTTTAAATCATCAATTTCTCCTTTTCTTTCTTTTTCTTTCTTTCTTTCCCCTTGCTTTCGTCTTGTTCTCTGTTTCTTTTTCTGTTCTGTTTCTCTTCTCCCCCTTTCTCTTCTTTTTTTTTTTTTGTTTGTATATATATAATAATATAATAATATAATAATATAATAATATATCTTAAACCAAAAAAATCTCAGATTTTCTTCACAAATAACCGCCTCAACTAACAAAATGGCTTAATTGCCATTTTGGTCCTTTATACTCTCTTTAATCTATAATGAAACTTTTACACCTTTTTCAATTTAGTCTCTTTCATTTAATTACATATCCAAACGTTAAAATTCCTCAACTAAACTTTAATAATAACTTAATGACACTCCATAAATATTTCTAAAATCACACTTAACTTATAATTATCGATTAACATTTTTTTTTTTTTCGTCAGATTTAGTGATCTCAAATCACTGCTCCGACACTATTGAAATTGGGCTGTTACAGTATCTCTCTATTTCAAATGTTCATTCGAGAACATCCTCACATACTTCTAATCTTACTTAACTTTCTACGATAATCGTTCGCATTCACTCAGTACATTAATAAATCTGTCTCATGCAACTAAGGTACATCAACTACACATATTCCACTAGGGGTTCACATATATATTGAATTTATCTTAATTCAATTCTAACACATACTTGTGCTTCTCGTGGTACAACCACATATACATTCCACATGATCATTGAATCATTCGAATTGTTAACTAACTCTCTCTTGAGTCTCATACACATAGTTCTCATCGACATCTTACTCTAATAGGGCCTTACATACATTAACATGTCGATGCCATGTACCTGACATGGTCTTATACGAGTTCTTACACTAAGGCCATATTCTAATATGGTCTTACTCGAGACTTTAACCATCATCATATCATGCTATACACTTTTCCCATTACTCTAAATTCAATTCCATTGACATCCCATAAAAAAAATATTTCATACATTCATATAGTAAACATACATTCCATTCAACATTGGAATACTAAATTAACTCATACAGAATTGCAACATCCGCACATGAACTTACTCGATGTCGAAATAGCCAAAAAGGACTATTTGCCCACATTTCTCTTTTCATCCGTTCTAGGTCCGAAACTCATTTTCTCTGATCTAGAACAATGAAATATACTGATTTATTCATTCATAAATCATAAAATACCATAATACACACTTTAGGCAAAAAAATGACTATTTTGCCCCTACACTTTGGCAAAATTATGATTTTGCCCCTAGGCTTGTAAATAAATTTTCATCATATATTCTTGTTAATCAAGCCTAGCTGAACATTTAATCCTCTTATAACAATCCAAAATTCCAACTATTTCATGCCTTAATGAACAATTTACAACTTTTGCACTTTAGCCCAAATTAGGTGTTTTCACAACACCACCTTTCACAAAAGTTGTTTATCAACATCCTATCATTCATTTTCCTCCATAAAAACTCATCAAAAGACATAACTCTATCATGGTAAGTCCCTAGACTTTCAACCATGTTGCAATTTAGTCCCCTCATTAGCTAGATTAAGTTTTGGGGACTCCAAAAATACAATTTTTATTAAGAAAAGTCATCAAAATCACTTACTTGAGTGGAATAAAGCTTGCTGAAAATTTGAAGCTTTCAAACCCCTCCCATGGCTGATATTTTTGGTGGAAAGAGAGAAGAAATAAAAAGATGATAGTTCCTTGTTTTTTTTTTTCATCTTATTTTATTTCTTTTTCCCACTAATATCACCAACTATACATCATAATAAATGCTCTTGTCCCCTATGTGTTTATGACCGGTCAACCTATTTAAACAAGGTCAAATTGCACATTTGGGACCTCTACTTAATAATCCATAGCTATTTGGTGCCTCTAGCAAATAAAATAGAACTTTTGCACTTTATACGATTTAGTCCTTTTTCACAAATTAGCTAGAAATTGCTAAAATTAAGGCACCAAAAGTTTCGTGCATCCTTATAAACATGTTATATCACATAACATAACATGAGAATAATTTTCTCTAACCTCTAATTAGTGATTCCAAGATTACTGATCCAACTAGCCCCTAAATCGGGCTGTTACACATATAATTTTATTTCCTGTCCGCAGGATAGGTTTAATCGTGATCATTTGTAGATATCAACATCCAGCTCTAATCCCGGACTCAGCGTGTTGGGGAAGTTTTTGTTAACTTAATGACATATACCCTAGGGAATCTTATGTGATATAATGTTAAATTGATGGATAGATTGATATTTTGATAAGGTACGTAAACTTATCTTAGTCAATTGATAATGATATGAAACTTGTAAATGTTAAATATGTGGTGCAAATGTTTGATAGTGAATTGATTGAATAGTATATATGTGTAACAACCCATTTTCCAGTAGTGACGGAAACAGTGGTTTTAGGACCACAATTTCAACGTGTGAATCTGTAAATATTAATTATTTAATAATTATGAGGTCATTAGTGTCATATTAAAATTTGGTCCAGAAATTTTGATGTTTGGTTAGTTAGTTAAAGAAAAAGGACTAAATCGTAAAAGTTATAAAAGTTACTTGCTATTGATTTTTCTTAACTAAATGGCTTAAATAGTTAATGTTGGACAATTTATGTTGCAAATAGACCATAACTAAGTAATATGGACGGTTAGTTGAAAGAATTGAATTAAAATTTGGTGTTTTATAATATTATTATTAAATTAAACAAAAGTTAAAATAATAAAAACAAAAGAAAGTGGCATCCATCTTCTTCATTTGGTTATTTTCCATTGAAGAACTCCATGGTTGTGAGCTTGGGAATTTCAGCTATCTAGTGTTCATACATGTAAGTCCGTTTTAAACCCGTTTCTCGTAAATTTTATGTTTTTAAAATCGTTATAGCTTAATCTAGCTAGCCTAAGGACTATTTTGTGAATTTTTCAAAGTATTGGAAACTTTACATTGTTGTTCTTGAAGTTTTCTTGATGTTTATGCTTGGGTTTAAAGCTTGATGTTAAAATATGACTAATTTGTAAAGTGATTTTACATAATTTTGAATTTAAGGATTAAATTAAAAATGGCTTAAAATGGCATGAGTTTCTTGTAAATTTCATGACTTGAGGGGTTTTTTAGGATGATAATGAATTAGGCATAATAGTTTTGGGCTTAATTAAGAAAAATGAGCTTGTTTCAGTTTTAGGGACTAAATTGAATAAAATGTAAAAGATTAGGGTAATTATGAAAAATGTCAATAAAGAAGTCATGTGCATCAAATGGAATTTCATAATGTACTTGGGGACTGATAATTGAAATAAATTATCGTATAGATCAATAACCGATAGAAAATCGTAGAAAAAAAATACTTACTAGTCCCTGATATTTCTATCTTTGCAGTTTAGCCCTAGTCAGTTCATACGATTTAATTTAGTATAATTTATAATATTATATTGACTTTTGAATTATGGATTGTTGAGCATATGTTTATATAATTAAATTGTTACAAATTGATACAATGTCAGAAAGTGATTAAATTGTAAAGTGTTATACGATCTTGTGTATCGAGCTCGGATGAACATAAGATAGGATACAATTGGCATGTTAATAGATTATTTTGCGCACTGTACAGGATTGACCTGTGATGAGATGATTCTTGACTTGTTATTATACACTGAATATACTGAAGTCCAGCATCTGTTCTGGACTACCGAGTTATATTTACAGTTATTCTAGTGTGTTTCCGGGGGAGGATGTAAAGCCTACAAGCTTGGCACTTGGTGCCCAAGCGTGTTTCTGGAGGGATGTTAGCTTATGGGCTAGGCACTTGGTGCCCAAGCGTGTTCTTCATTGGATTGGCTTGGTTGAGCATTTTGGTGTGTCTTAGGCGGATAACTGTGTATTCATATCTATTTATATCGTTCAACGGGCAGGTTTTTCAATGGTTAAATGACATGGTGATGATATGTAAATGATATTTGGATATAATACCTTGTTGAAGACTTGTATTGTAACAGCTTAATTTCAGTGAAGTCAGGATAGTGGTTTCGTAACCACAAATCTGAGCCGGAAAGATAAAATATTTTAATATTATGAATGATTAGTAATGTGATAGAATGATTGCATAAGAACTTTGATAAGAAAACTTTATCAATTAGGTGCTTAATTGAAGAAAGGACTAAATTGCATAAAATGTCAAATTTGAATTCTAATAGCTATAAGGATTAAATAGCTATGGATTTCAAAACTTGAGGTCCTTAAATGGTAATTAGACCATTGATGAAAAATATGTAGATATTTTTGGTGAATCATCCATGGAAAAATTAGAAAAGGTTAAGGACTAAATTGGAAATGGAAAAAAATTAAAGATTATAAATTAATTAAAATGAAATATCATCATTTTATATCATCTTCTTTAACCTAAAATCCATGGAAACCATAGGAGAGAGAAAACAAGCTTTCCAAGCATAAATTGGTAAGTTCTTATGTCCCGTTTTTAGTAATTTTTATATTTTTGAGATCGGGAAAGCTTAATTTCTCTATTTGGGGGGTTAATTTGAATAAATATCAAAGTATAGAAAATTTTCCATGGATGAATATGCTGAAATTTAAAATTTTATGGTAGAAAATGAAAAGTTGATAAATAAATAACTTTTACAAATGGAAATTGATTTAGGGACTAAATTGAAAAATGGTAAAACCCATAGAAAATTCTAAAATTTATAGAATACATGTGCTGTAAAAGTTGTATTAGAATTTTAGTTAGGCTTGGAATAAGGATTAAATTGCATGAATTTCAATTTCCGAGCCTAGGGACGAAATTGGAATTAATCAAAAGTATAGGGGCAAAATGGTACTTTTGCCTAGATTATAAATTGAGTTCAATAGAATATGAAATGGATTGAATTGATGATTAAATTCATTTATATAGATCAGGAAGTACCAAGCCAAGAGCTAAATCGAGGAAAGGAAAAAATTTCGGATTAGTAGATTTTAGATACAAACAAATATCAAGGTAAGTTTGTATAACTTAAATGAGCATAGAAATGTGTTGTTTTGAATGCTATATTACATTGAATATGTTATATGAGATTGTAAATATGAAATGTATGGAAATTGCAATGGAAGAAATGGTATATGTTGGAAATTTATTGAAAATGGTTAAATTCCGTGTGAATATTGAATTCCGATGGATAAATGTGATTTCCCTGATAAAACTATATATGTTGCAGAATGGATTTAGCCCGGACGGGTAATCCGAAATGAGCCTCTCAAATATATGTTTCAATTAGGATTTAGCTTGGACTGGTAATCCTAATTGACTGGATTTAGCTTGGACTGGTAATCTAGAATGAACTCTATAGGGAATTCTTTGTCATACAAAGGATTTAGCCTGGACTGGTAATCCGACAAAGCCCTTAGAGTATATATTACAGCTAGAATTTAGCCTGGACTTGTAATTCTGCTGTGTGATATGTGGCTCGAGAGTGTACCTATAAGGTACTATAGGATATGAATTGACGGATAATGGAATTGTACACCTTGAGTGTACTACTTGAAATATCCATCGGAAATTCAATGATTCAACGGACAAAATACACATATGGCATTCTAAGCTCATCTATGCATATTGGTATATTATGACTAACATGTTGGTTGAGTATGTGTGAATAGGTAAATTATCAAATAGTTGGAAAGCATGTTTTGTATGGTTAATATATGGAATGAAATGGTAAGCTTAAATACAAGCTTACTAAGCATAATATGCTTACTAGGTTTTATTTTTCCTGTTTTATAGTGCTCAAAGCTCGGGAAGGTAAGAGATTGGTCGGAGCATATCATCACACTATCAACCTATCGTTTTGGTATAAATGAAAATTTTATTTTGTTAATGGCATGTATAAGCTAACTAAATCAAATGATGTTGTGTAAGTAATGAATGAAACTTAGTCATTGGAATGGCTAATACACTTATGTTTTGATATATATTATGGTCGCATCAATACATTAACTAAAATGATAAGTACGAACATCTAATGCTGCAAATTATGTAAATTACATCAAGGTAAGTCATTAAACACAAATATATGATGAAATGTATTAGTTTGGATGAGAGAAATTGACTTGATTTATACTTGCAATTGGTTGGATTATACTTGTAAGTGTTGGTGCAGGAAGATGGAAATTTGGGTGAGAAATGAGGCTAGGAAATAGCCTTATTTTTGTCCACATGAGTAAACACACAGGCGTGTGTCTAGGCCGTGACACACGGCCTAGTATATGGGCATGTTGTCTGGCCATGTGTCCCCTGCATTTTAATTTTGAAAAACAGAATGCTCAGAATTGAGCACACAGGCAGAGACACGGGCGTGTGTCTTATCAGTGTGGGTGACACGGCCTTGAACACAGGTGAGTGCCACGACCGTGTGAAACCTACACCTAATTCGAATTAAATTAATTAACCACACGGCCTAGCACACGGGCGTATGGCATGGCCATGTGGCACAAGTCAGAGAGCAACCTAAATTGGACACGGCCTGAGGCACGGGCGTGTCCTTTAGACCACACGGGCATGTGAGCCCTACACTTTAGAAAAATTTTGAAATTTTGCAAAAAATTCTTGGAGGTTCCAAATAAGTCCCAACTCGATCCTAATGCTCGTATTGGGCCTCAAGGGTCCCTTTAAGGGAAGTTCTTAACAATCTTGGTTAATGAATAGTGATTTATGTGATTTATCTGAAAATGTTCTAAAAAGTTCTGGTAATACTCTATAACCCTGTTCCGGCGATGGATTCAGATTAGGGGTGTTACATGTATACATTTTCATGATTTTCGATATTATATCGTAAATTGATAATGTTTGATATTGCAAATGTGATATGTTTAAAATGACTCGTATATATGATCCTCGCCTGTTGAATGCTTGTGATTAACAAGGTTGATGTTAGTTGAAGAATCTGTTAATTATTAAACTATGAAAATACGGTAAGTTATAACGTTTCAACCTGTGAACTTGCTAAGCTTGTAGAAGCTTACTCGTGTCGTTTTTCTTGATTTCTAGTAGATATCGTTTTGCGAAATCAGGCAATCAAATAAAATTGAAGATCACACTATCCAACTATCTTTTGGTAAGATCACACTATCCAACTATCTTTTGGTAGACTTTGAAAACGTTTATTTTAGGTATATGTGGCATATAATATGTAACACCCCTAACCCTTATCCGTCGCCAGAACAGGGTTACAGAGCATTACCAGACTTTACAAACTAAATACGGACATTTCTCCACCTTTATTATTCATATCAAGAATCAATTATATAATACTTATATTGTCCCTTAGATGGGCCCTCGAGACCCAAAATACACCTTAAAAGTGATTCGGGACTAAACCAGATACTCAGGAAATTTTTCCTAAAATTTTAAAAATTTTCTTAGAGGCAGGGGACACACGATCGTGTAGCAGGTCGTGTGGCTCACACGGCCAAGAGATACACCCGTGTCTTAGGCCGTGTTGGCATTTTATGTGAGGCACACGGTCGTGTCCCAGCCGTGTCCTTACCCGAATAACTCTCTTACTTGGGTCACACGGCCAACCACAGGCTCGTGTGCTAGGCCGTGAGCAAAATGCATGGGTCACATGGCCATGCCACACGCCCGTGTGCTAGGCCGTGTGCTAAAACCTGAGCATTCTGTTTCAAAATTTTAAGGTGTAAGGGACGCACGGCCAAACCACACGCTCGTATGGATGAAAATAGGCCATTTTAAGGCCACTTTTCTCACCCAATCTTGATATCAACCTAGGCACAACCATTTCCACACTTACAAAACACAATAAGACCTTCAATTCAAACCAATACCAAGTCTTATAACAAACATATCATTAAATATATTCAAATATCCAATCTTACCAAATCAACCATATACACATTTATGCATATTTTACTAAATTTACTAAGTCAAATTATACCTCATTATACCTTTTAATTAACCATCAATTAACCATTTTAAACACACATCATGCATGTTTAATTCATACTTATATAAGTTGGTTGGAAACTTAAATAAAGTATAACTCATAATAGTATTACACAGACCAACTTTACTTAAAATCATACCAATCCCTATACATGCCATATAAACCATAGTATGTATAACAAAATCTAACGGAGCAAGTTGGATAGTGTGACTCGATGTGCTGATCCGATCCTCCGATTTCACGTTAATCTACAAGAATATTAAACAACACAAGTAAACTTATTAAAGCTTAGTAAGTTCATTAGGTTAAACATTGATCTTACCGAACTCAATATAATAAATTAAATTGCAAATAAATCATACATTCTTCCTGTCAAACACAACATAAATCAATGATCACACTTCCATCAAATTAATAACAATAATAATCAATAAATCTTTCAATTTCCAATCACATAAGTCTTTTGCCAACTCTTACTAAATCAAATAATAACTTATGGATATGAGTACACCGTTTTCTTTGTGCCATGGTCCAACTATGGTCTTACATATACATTGCCATGGCCCTGCCATGGTCTAACATTCGTAGTGCCTAACCTAGTTATGGTCTTATCATCAAAATACCATAGCCCAGCTATGGTCTTACATATAAACACCGTCATAGTCCAACCATGGTCTTACGTTCATAATGCCATAATCCAATTATGGTCTTATCCGTCAACTCATCCTTTGTCACAAAACGAGTATACTCAATCCCGCGTTCTACTCAATTTAAACATTCAATTCAATTTCACAATTTAACAATATTTTTTATTTTCAACAACAAAAATATGACTAATTACATTATAACATTCATCAATTAGTAAAATAACATTAAATTTTAACCATACGAACTTACCTAGGTTAATTATGGAATTTGTAGTAGTTAGGGACTATTTTATTAATTTCCCTTTTTCTTGTTGATCTACAGGTTCTTGATCTAAAATGTAAAATTATTCATTCATTAGCATATATTTCAATTCAATTCACTTTACAATTAATACCCCTCAATTTTCAAAATTACACAATTAACCCAACTTTTACAGTTTTTATAATTTAGTCCCTCATCAATTATCCTATCAATTGAGCTATTTTTTATCAATTTACAATTTATTCAATTATTCTAGCCTATCTTACAGCCTTTGATACATATAAATTTAATAGTAAACCCTAATTCTTTAATTTTTTACAATTTAGTCCTAAAATTAATTTCTATTGAAATCACTTGATAAAATCATCATATAACAAAATTAAAGCTTCAACTCCATGTTAATTCATCATAAACATCCAGCACTTATCAATGGTAACTTTTAAAATTACCCACAAAATCAAAAACTAATGAAATAGATAGCTGGACTAAATTGTAAAATTCTAAAAACACAAAAATTTCAAGAAAAGAGCAAGAATTGAACTCACATGATGCAAAAATATGAAAAACCAGGTTAGAGGACCTTCAATGGCATTTTTGGAATGAAAATTAGAAGAAGAAATGTCTAGAATTCAATTTAGTCACTTGTTTTATTTTTAGTTTTAACCAAATTACTATTTTGCCCTTAGTTCACGCTAATTTTTTGTGATTTTTCTCTGCCTATGCCGCCCAAGCCATCATGTTTGGGCTAATTTGCCTTTTAAGTCCTCCCTCATTTAACATTTAGGCTATTTTATAATTTTAGCAAATTTTGCTTCTTTTTCAATTTAGTTCTTTTTAATTAATTAACTATCAAAACGTTAAAATTTTCTAACAAAACTTTAATACTAACTCAATGACACTCTGTAAATATTTATAAAAATATTTACGGCTTGGTTTATGAAATCGAGGTCTCGATACCTCGTTTTCAAAACTAATTAACCTAATAATCTTTTTTTTTCTAAAGCAAAATTCACTAATTCATAAATTGTCCTAAAATCACATTTGGCTCATAAACACTAAATAATAAAATGTACGAACTCACTTGTCAGATTTGGTGGTCTCGAACCATTTTTTCCGACACCACTGATATTTGGGTTGTTACATAATATGAGTAACTTGTGTTAGTATACTAGTATTCATATTAAGTGGTATGTTTTGTACTAGTATATGTATAAGTTGAATGTTTGTGGCAAATGATGTGGTGAATCATAGCTTGAATGTGAGATTTGAGTGTCATGATATGTTATTTGTATTGATCATCTTGATAGTAAATAGTTTAACAAATGTGATTTTGTTGTTGATTATCTTATGGTGCAAGAAATTATGTTAATTTGTTACTTTACATGATCTTGTCTTTTTATGTTTGAACTTGGCTAGATAATGACTTTGGTTGATAGGTTTGAATGTTGCTTGTGATGGTGCCTTATGTCATATTGGTTAGATGTAGATATATTGTATGTTTTGATATGTTTTGGGGTGTGCTTAAATAAGTTTAGGGAATGGATATTCGTATGTTAGTTGCTTAAGAGAATTGGGTTAAAGGCTTGTATTTTTAAGTTGAGATGTGTATGCATGTATCCTTAAAAGTAGTAGGTGACTTGAGCATGAATTGAATCTTTAAACTTATGGTTTTTGACTATTTGAAGAAAATATCGATAAAAAGGATCAAGGTATCAATACCGGACCAAATGAACAGTTTAAATTTTGATAAAATGCCAATTTGGTATCGATATTTTTCACTAGTATTGATAAATCTTTAAAAATACCGATACCTCCAAAAAGGTATCGATAAAAAATTTTTGAACCAAATTTTTCCAAATTTGGCAGTATGTCAAAATGGTATTGATATTTAATTTGGTATCGATACGTAATAACACAATATTGATACCTATTACAAAGATATCGATACTTTGTACAAGATTTGAAAAGTTTATTATTTGGTCCTTTTTCATGCTTGAGTCTAACTCTTTGTATCTTAAAGCTCGATTTAAGGCTGTTTTTTGTATGAATATCATGTTAAATGAACACATGTCTATTAACAATTGTTTTAATTAAATTTTAAATTGAAATTGCACGTTTTTAACTTTCTAATTGTTGTAGCATCAAGTAACTCTAATCCAGCGATAGAGATGGGTGAGGGGTGTTACAATATGTGATTTGAATAACTAAAATAGCATGTTAACATTACTATGAATAGGTAAGAGAAATGTTGATTATATATTAGGCATGAAACGCTCAAATATGAATAAATGAATATGCATATTGAGTGATGGAATTCTTATTTAATAGAATAAGCATGCTTGTTTATTAATTTAAGTGATGGGATAATCGGTACATTGTGTTAAACTTGAATGTTTTGGTAAGCTTGATGCATAACTTGTAGGTGTGTTTTAAGTCATATTGTGATTTGGAAATGGTTAAATATATAACATGATTTTGTTAATATGAATGTGGTAAGAAGATATTCGTAATGTTAAGTATGAAATGGTTAATTGTTGATTGATTGAATAAGTATTGTGTATGGATATGTTTTGAGTGTCAATTTGAGCCATATTGGTACACTTGTAATCAATTTAAGAATCGATTGTTGGATGTATAAGGCCTATGTAAAAGTTGGGTTACATAACTTGATTGCAAAGGCTTATTTTTGTGCACAGAGGCTACACACGGTTGTGTGTCACACATGGGCATGTGACACGACCATGTGCTAGTTTGTAATTGGAAAGTTTCAGATTACCACGATCCCAATTTATTACACGGTCAGACAACACGACTGTGTTATTCTGGCTCACATAGCCACAGTTTGTCACACAGCTTGGTCACACGGTCATGTGACCTTATTTTCTGAAATTTCTATACTTTTCATTTATTTATAATTAAGTCCTTACATGTTCCCGATTTGTTTTAAAAGCTTTTGTAAGTCTATTTGAGATCTAATTTATGTACGATTGATGTGAAACAAGATTAGAAATGATGTTGTATGAAATCTTTTAACTTTAAACTATACTTTCAACTGTTAAATGTTCTGTGATTTATTGCGGTGTCTTGTAGCTTGGGTCTAGCGAACGGACCAGGTTAGGGGTGTAACTAAATGAACTCAATTTAGTTGGACAAACTAATTATATTGGTTACGCAACCATACCAAAAATACGTTTTTTTTGTATAAGGGCAAGAAAATAACATTAAGGCCAAGTATAACTAATAAAAGTTACTGCATAGTCCTAGTGTCACAGAGCTAAACCTTTTGTCTTGCAATCCGTGCGGCTTTAGGTGATTTCTTCACTCAAAATGTGTCTAAGTTAGCCTAACTCACAAACACTGAGAATTCTTGTAGAAATTCTCTAAGGCACCGAGGCAAAGCGAAAGCAAACTCTGAAACGCTAAAAAAAAGAAATCCACAATAAAAGAGAACACACCAAGTGTTTGAGTAAATGCTCTCAATATTTCCTTAAATAAAAAAGAATGAAGTAATTACAAATGAAGGGGGAAGCATCTATTTATAGTTGAGCTCCTCTAGATCCAACAATACAAATCGATTTACATCAATGACTAATATTAGTTCCCATCTACAATAAGAGACTCCTAAGGGATTTAAATTCTACACATGTTTATCCTTTAGGATTTACAAGAATTATCTTGGTAAAATATAATTTTACTGGAGTGTTTCAATTCAATTATGATTCAAGTAGATGGGCTTCTGCTCATATTCCAAGAATCAAACCAATTCAAATGGGTTAAATGAGCCCCATTTCATCTATTGACCTCCATGGGATGTTCAATGCGCATTGTCACGGGCTTTGATTCGCGACCCGTGACACTAGCACAATAGGAAGCTTCTTTCTTCAATTAGTCATTGCTTGAAAGTAGCAAATCTATTTTGACATCGTGGAAGAGGAATTTGATGTCTTCAAATGCTGGCTACAATTTCCATCCGACTTTGGAGCATCCCATGATAATATATCTCTATTTATCATTTGTGCTAACCTATATTGATTAACGCTAAAAGATTTGAGGAGCAAAGTATGGTTTGAGGATAAGGATATGTATGATAAACCATAATATATACATATTTTAATCCCACATTTAGCATACTTTTGGATGATTTATCCCCCGAATTGTGGAATTTGGTGCTCCTAATCCTTTAATTTCATGTTTTATACTTAGGAGAGCACTGAAGGATGAAAAGAACGAGAAACGGGCCAAAAACGAATAAAATGGGCCAAAGTACAAAATCGACACGGCCTAGGCCCAAGCCACACGCCGTGCCTCCTTAGCAGACTCGAACACGGCCTGGCCTCGACTTACACGGGCGTGTCCCTGCCGTAACCTATTTTAATTTCACTCAGATTAGGATACTTAGGGGTGAAGAAAGACCTTCCAAAAGCCTATATAAACACCCTAAGTGTGACCTAAACAAAGGCGCCCAGGTAGGTCAATGAGCCAAGCTAGAGAGGCCAGAATTGTGGGATTTAATCGAAGAAAGCCATTTGATTCATCTTAAGAAGCCGAAGTTATACTCAAGACGGAGGATCTTCCCTTCAAATTCCTTCACGGGGTTTTAGGGTTTTTCTTATGTTTTGTTTTATATTTTCTTCTGAGATGTATTCTTTTATGATTATGAACTAAACCCCTCAAATACCTGAGGAGGATGAAACCTACGACGAATCTTGTTATTGTTTTCTAAACTATATGATAAATACTTGATTTGTCCTTAATTATATGTTCTTAATTCTTGCTTTGATATTTTAGGATATTAATTCAAGTATTGGTGTGCTTAGGCAGTGGAGCAAAAGTCCCTGTTTAAGAGTAGATCTAGAATAATTAAGCGGAGTTGATCGCAACCCTAGAAATAGGATGACAAAAATCTATAGGATTAGGGTCAAACCTAATATGGGAGTCCATATATCGAGTTAATGCAATTCTAAGCGTTTTAATTAGAAATAGATTTCAATTAATCAACCTAGGGTTAGACGTTAGTAGCCTCGAAAGAGGTATTAGTATAAATTAGGGAATCTTACGGATCAAGTCAAGTGAATAAATCGTCTGGTTCAGAGTTAAATAACAAGTGAAGTCTTGGTGGATTCTTCCTCGGATATTGTCTTAATCAGTTGGTTTTTCCCACAAGTATTTTCCCCAATTCATTCTCTTTGTCTTAGCATCCTTAGCTTAGTAGTTAGTTAATTTTAGAATAAATAATAATTCTCTTAATTCTTAGGCTAAATAATAAAAAGAAAGTTAGTATTAGCAATTTTGGTTCCTTTGGGTTCGACAATCCGGTCTTGCCACTAAACTATACTACTGTTCGATAGGTGCGCTTGCCTCAATCGTTGGCTTAGTTAGTTTCTAGGTTCGATCATTCATTATATAAATTTTTAAGATTTTCAGACACGACCAAGTTTTTGGCGCCGTTGCCAAGGAACTAAAATATTAAGAACGCTCAATTTTTATTACTTTAGCCATATTTTATTTTTGCAATTAAATTTTATTTTTACTTTTCTAAATTTTCTTCTTTGCTTCTGGCAAGTATTCTAGTTTATGATTAGAAGAAACACGTCAGGACCTCTACTTTATGATAGTGAAATTGAAAGCACAGTTCGCAGAAATCGAAGACAAATAAGGAGAAGCCTACAATACATACAAGAAGAGCAAGAGCACGAAATTAATACTACCAAAGAGATGGCTAAGAATAATCCGCTACCTCCAGAGGTGGCCGCAAATCATACTCCTCAAACTATGTATGATTATACTAAACCTAATTTAACAGGAACTGAGTCAAGTATTGTTAGACCTACTATTGCTGCAAATAATTTTGAACTAAAACCTAACATAATTCAGATGATACAGCAATTTGTTTAGTTTGATGGTTTGCAGGATGAAAATCCAAACAATCACTTGGCAAATTTCCTGGAATTTTGTGATACTTTCAAAATAAATGGTGTTTCTGAATGTCATCCGTCTTCGATTATTTCCCTTTTCTTTGAGGAATAAAGTTAAACAGTGGTTGAATTCTCTTCCACGAGGATTAATCACTACATGGGAACAAATGACCGAAAAATTTTTGCTGAAATATTTTCTGCCAGCTAAAACGGCTAAGTTGAGAAATGATATCTCTTCTTTTGTGCAGATGGATTTAGAGACACTTTACGACGCATGAGAGAGATACAAGGATCTATTAAGAAAGTGCCCTCACCATGGATTATCCTTGTGGCTACAAGTCCAAACCTTTTACAATGGTGTGAACCCTTTAACCAGGCAGTTGATTGATTCAGCCGCCAGCGGAACCTTGAATAACAAAACACCTGAGGCTGCCTACGAATTCATTGAGGAGATGCCACTGAATAACTATCAGTGGCAAGTCACGAGGATAAGGCCAACAAAAGCCTCTAGTGTTTTCAACCTCGACGCAGTAACCATGCTATCAAATCAGGTAAAGATGTTAAATAAAAAGATTGATGGTTTATGTAGTTCTTCACAGGTACACCTAGTTATGCAGTGTGATATAAATGGAGGAGGGATAAGCAATACAGAATATCCACCTTACAACCCGAGCGCAGAAAATGAGCAAGTTCATTATATGGGTAACAATTTTAAACCTCAAAATAACCCTTATAGTAACACTTATAATCTAGGTTGGAGGAACCACCCCAATTTTTCATGGGGTGGTCAAGGAAATCAGAGACAACAACCCCCTCCAAACTTCCAACAACAGCCCTACCCACAGGAAAAGAAGCCGAACCTTGAGGAGATGCTGACAAAATTTATAGCGGTGTCAGAAACACGTTTCTAAAACACCGAGACAACACTTAAAAATTAACAAGCATCGATTCAAGGGATTGAGAACCAATTCGGGCAACTTGCTAAGCTGATCTCTGAACGACCACAAGGTAGCTTGCCAAGTAACACTTGAACTAACCCAAAGGAGCAACTTCAATCCATAACAGCTCATGACAGTAAAGGGTTAGATGAGCCCAAATTAAGGCAAGAGAATGTGGTAGAGGAAGGTAAAGTTGAGGTAAGCCATGACAAGCCAAAACCGGTAATTAAAGAGTACCAACCTCGTATACCATATCCTGATGCGATGAAGAAAGACAACACAGACAAATAATTCGATAAATTTCTTAAACTCCTAAAGAAATTACATATTAAATTACCGTTTCTTGAAGCTCTTTCGTAGATGCCAGATTCAAGGAAATTTTTAAAAGAGCTTTTGACAAACAAGCGAAAGTTAGACGAAGAGTCGCATGTGGAACTAAACACAGTATGCTCAGTAATGTTGCAAAATAAACTACCACGAAAATTGAAAGATCTAGGGAGTTTTACAATTCCATGCTTAATTGGTAGTTTATCTGTTGATAATGCTTTAGCTGATTTAGGGGCAAAGCATCAATGTCATGCCTTATAAAATGTTTAAACAACTAGGTCTAGGGAAACCCAAACAAACTAGGATGAGCATTCAATTAGCTAATAAAACGATTAGAATTCCTAAAGATATAATTGAAGATGTTCTAGTGAAAATTGATAAATTCATATTCCCAGTAGACTTTGTCGTTTTAGACATGGATGAGGACAATACTATTCCTTTAATTTTAGGAAGACCAACTGCCAAGACTAAAATTGATGTCAGCGCAGGTGAACTCATACTTTGTGTAGGTGACGAAACAATCACTCTTCAAGCTCTTGATTCGGCTAGGACATTGTGTAATCAAGGTGAGAACATAAATTCTATCAATAACCATTCGGTTAAACCTTCTTTCCAGGAAGCACCACGGAACTACACAACTGATCCAGATCCTAGACCTCATGCCAACGAGCAAATAACTCATGAGGAACGAAGGCTTTAGATCAATGAACTAGACGAGTGGAAGACACATTTCAAGAAGAAACTAGGAATATACGAAGCAAAACCAATGCCATTCCATTGGATAGACCTTCGAATATCTCCTCTTGACCTTAATACAAACGAAGAAATCCCTTTTAGAGTGCTCAATGTCTTCCCATACGGAACAGTCGAGGTAAGTAATCCTACATTCGGTGCTTTTAAAGTAAATGCTACTCGACTCGAACCATATACCCATAATAGAACTGATAGCATGAGAAAGGACTTTCAACTCCTCAAAACACCATGAATGTGCGAATGAGAGGTAAGTCTAACTTAAGACTTTAAACGAGCGCTTCTCGGGAGGCAACCTGAGCACTAACCCCATTAATTTTTACATTTTTATTTTTACTTTTATTCTTCCTTTTTAGCATCTAACTATAAACTAAACAAAGTATAGATTTTCATACCACATGACCGTGGCCGTGGCCGTGTGGACATTACAGATTTCTGTACTGACATGGCAGAGATAGTACGAAACAGGATGATAAATATCTTCAAGCCACGGGCTTCGACTAAACACCACGGCCGTGCGACACAACCGTGGCCGACACTGTTTTATCAAATACGAGTGTGGCGACCTGCACACAGACGTGGGAGAAACGAACGAAGCACAACACGGCCGTGCGATATAGCCGTGTGACTCGACACGCCCACGGTACGCAGGCATGGGGATGTACCAAACCAAAAATTTCTATTTAAACCTCCCCTCTCCCTTTCTCACCTATTCCCCATTCCCCTTCTTCCATACCCTTTACACTCCCCTTCCTTTTTCATCTTCACCCTCCTTCATTCTCCAAAACTCTTGGTCTACACCTTATCCATGTCGAAGAAACGGAAGGATCCTAGCACAGTCTCCCTCTCCGAGACCGATCTACATAAGTTCATGTCGGCTGCTTCATTAACATGACAGGACAAGGGCCCTTGAGTCCATTTCATTTTTCTTTTTCTTTTCTCTTCTCCTTTATTTTCCTTCACTTTATATTTCTTACCTTTAATTTTTATTGTTACATTTTGTTTTCTTTCACTTAGGTTCTAAAGGCTACTTCGGAAGCACCGACCACGGCCTTAGAAATCACACCCACCTTGTGAACCATCCAATAATAAGGACTTTTCAGTCCATTCACCTTTTCTTTTAGTTTTATTTTATTTTTTACACTCTTTCTTGTTAACCCTCTTTTCTTTAAATATATAATTAGTATATTTTGAATTATTCTTATTATTTCCTAGCTAATTCTTCACGAGCTTCCCTATTTCTTCATCTAACACAGAGATTGTCCTAATTCCTTAGCAGACTCGAACACGGCCTGGCCTCGACTTACACGGGCGTGTCCCTTTCGCAACCTGTTTTAATTTCACTCGGATTAGGATATTTAGGGGCGAAGAAAGACATTCTGAAAGCCTATATAAACACCCTAAGTGTGACATAAAAGGGGGCGTCCGGGTAGGCCAAGAAGCCAAGCCAGAGAGGTCAGAATTGTGGGATTTACTCGAAGAAAGCCATTTGATTCATCTCAAGAAGCTGAACTTATACTCAAGACGGAGGATCTTACCTTCAAATTCCTTCAGGGGGTTTTAGGGTTTTTCTTATATTTTGTTTTATATTTTCTTCTGAGATGTATTCTTTTATGATTATGAACTAAACCCCTCAAATACCTAAGGGGGATGAAACCTAAGACAGATCTTGTTATTGTTTTATGGCTATATGATAAATACTTGATTTGTTCTTAATTATGTGTTCTTAATTCTTGTTTTGATATTTCAGGATATTGATTCAAGTTTTGATGTGCTTAGGCAGTGGAGCAAAAGTCCCTATTTAAGAGTAGATCTAGCATAATTAAGCGAAGTTGATCGCAACCCTAGAAATAGGATGACAAAAATATGCTGAATTAGGGTCAAACCTAATATGAGAGTCCATAGATCGAGTTAATGCAATTCTAGGGGTTTTAATTAGAAAGAGATTTCAATTAATCAACCTAGGGTTAGAAGTTAGTAGCCTCGAAAGAGGTATTAATATAAATTAGGGAATCCTACGGATCAAGTCAAGTGAATAAATCATCTGGTTCAGAGTTAAATAACAAGTGAAGTCTTGGTGGATTCTTCCTCGGGTATTGTCTTAATCAATTGGTTTTTCCCACAAGTAATTTCCCCAATTCATTCCCTTTGTCTTAGCATCCTTAGCTTAGTAGTTAGTTAATTTTAGAATAAATAATAATTCTCTTAATTCTTAGGCTAAATAATAAAAAGAAAGTTAGTATTAGTAATTTTGGTTCCTTTGGGTTCGACAATCCGGTCTTGCCACTAAACTATACTACTGTTCGATAGGTGCGCTTGCCTCAATCGTTGGCTTAGTTAGTTTCTAGGCTCGATCATTCATTATATAAATTTTTAAGACTTTCAGACATGATCAATGTATAAAAAGTTTATTGATAGATCTGAAATTGTGAATAGTTATAATCTGAAACCAGTTAAAGTTTTGGGCGAGAGCAACTCCTCTAATCACTAAAACTGGCTTTTTAAGCCCATCCTAAAATGTTTACGTAAGTCACTTCTGTATTGTGAGCAATTTGTTGCTTTAGTTTAAAAATATCAAAATTTGAATTCACTTTTGTAACACCCCTAACCCAAAACCGTCGCCGAAATAGGGTTAAGAGGCGTTACCAAACAATCGACACATTTCACATCCATTTCACGACACAAAGTCAATCATCAATTAGACATACTCAAATACAAGCATATATTCCCTTATGTAGGTCTTCGAGACCTTAAACATGTATAGAAAAGAGGTCAGAAATTTCAACATTTTTCAAAACTGTTGAGGTCACACGCCCGTGCAATCAGGCCGTGTGCCTCACACGACCATCAGGCACACCCATGTGTCAAGGTCGTGCCAAAACAGAGCATGAATTCTGACTTCTCCACACGGCCACCAAGCATGCCCGTGTGCTATGGACGTGTACTCTTAGGCAAGATACTGACTATTTCACACGACTACTAGGTACGTCCGTGTACCGTGGCCATGCATACTTGGGCTAGCTACTGGCTTTATCCCACGGTCACTAGGCACGGCCGTGTGCCATAACCGTATAGGCAAAACAGGCCATTTGCAAGGCCAAATTACCTCCCACAATAAGATCATACCTACAAGCATCAATACAATACCAATTCATGCTTTCAAATGCATTCAAACATACCATTTCATGAATTATTCAATCACCAACTAAACCATTTACTTACATGCTCATTATCGTCACAACTAAAGCCAATCAAAGTGACAAATATACATCTCAAACATATGTAATTCAAACATCATGTAATCCATATTAAAGTTCATCTTCAAACCACATCTTTCCCAATCAACTAAGTCATGAAATATACCACATTTATAGCTCATTCATCAATTCTGCATCATTCAACTTCCAAGCCAAATCACATGGCAAGGATTAAACCTTTCAAAAACATATCATAACATCTAGTCTATACATGCCATATTTCATCTATATACATCTTTCTAAAAGTACCAAAATAGATTGTCGATAGTGTGATTGATATGCTGACGATCCCCGGATCCAAGCTAGCTTCACTGACACTGCAAAGCAGAGAAACAAATCACATAGTAAGCTTTCCAAGGCTTAGTAAGTTTGAAGTACAATACAACTATTTCATTGAATCAAATCAATATACACATTAAACCATCACATAGATAATTTATCAATGTCACACAATTCCAAACATATCCAATACTCACATAGCATTCCTTTCATTTACTTTCAATTTCATCGACCACATAGGTTTTATACATACCTTTGCCAACACTTAGCTAGTCACCAACCATACTACTCAACCACACAACTTTACTCTTCGATCTACCTTTGCTATTCTCTTGCTTTGTTCGCATACTTAGTGCCAATTCATAGACAAAACATAATCATCATTGCACACTTAGTGCCAATACGTTAAACCAAGCTTATATCAATATCCACACAGTGCCAATTCAATAAATCGAAGCTTTTGTCATCTAGCACACACAGTGCTAATCATTTCTATCCTGTTTCAAATTTCGCACACTTAGTGCCTTCTAATTCAATTCAGCACATAGCATTTCTAATTTCATAGTTATATAGATATTCATTCAATTCACATCACATAGAATATAAATTAACAACTTGTACTATATCCGAACTTACCTCGGACGTCGAAATATCGATACGGTCAATTAATCGAGCACTTTATCTTTGCCTCGATCTCGATCCAAACCTCTCCTTTCTTGGTCTTGATTTTGAGCAACTATGGTCGAATACCCCAAAGCTCTATTCCTTTCTTTTTCCTTCAAGTTTCGGCAAGAAAGATGATAACATAGCTTCATCTTTCTTTTGGTTTTAGTTATTATTAACTAAATTATCAATTTACCAATTTACCCTTTTATTAGTCATATAAGACAAATATACATTAAGGTTAATATGTCATTTAACCATCCACTAACTTTAATAATGGCTAATTGCCTCATAAGGCCTCCTCATTATAAAAACAACAACAATTAAGCACTCAGTAATTAGCACACAGCATTTTACACTTTATGCGATTAAATCCTTTCTCTTAATTCCGGCACACAGTCAATAAAATTACCACACAGAATTTTTACACAAGCTATATCACATAGAATCAACACCAAAGATAACATTAAAATATTATTTCAACCTCGGATTTGTGGTCTCAAAACCACTGTTCCGACTAGGGTCTAAACCGGGCTGTTACAACTTTTTTCTCCCAAATTGAATCTATCTTTGCAATTGTTTCTTCATCAAAATAATTTAATGCAAACTATGGTAATTAAATCATACAAAACAAATTAAACACTATTGTAATTAAATTGAAGGATAAATTATATTGATAGTCACCCAACTATTGGTAAATTTCTTTTTTGGTTACCCAACTACTTGACTTTTTCTTCTTTGGTCGCCCAAATATTTGAAGTTTTCTCTTGTGGTCACCGACCGTTAAATTACCAACAAAAAGATAACTTGGTAGCTTTTCCAATTGGCATAATAACAACTTTAACCCTCAACATTTATATGTTGTGTCAATTTATTCTTGATTCCAAAAAACTAAACCTCAATATTTACACATTGTGCAATTTGATCTTTCTTTTTTACAGTTTTACTTTTATTTGTGACATTGAGGGTTAGTTTTAAAAGAATGAGAAGATAAAAATTATTATCTTAAATTTTTGGGTATTTCATTTTTGGTAGATTTTCGTTCAAATTTAGTTGATAATTTTTTTAGCTTTTTAGGTGAAAGGGTCACAAAGAAAAGTAAAATTAAAAAAAAAAAGACCAAATTATACAATGCATAAACATTGAGGTTAACTTATTTAAAATCAAGACTGAATTGACACAATGTATAAATGTAAAAGGGTTAAAGTTATTATTATGTTAATTTTAGAAGTTGGTATGTCTCAATCATTTATCGGTTGGTGACTAAAAAGAAAAAAAGTTGAATAATTGGATAGCCACCTTTAATTTTTCATAGTTGAATAATAAAACAAAAACTTACCAAGAGATTTACCCTAAATCAAATTATTAACATCAAATACAGATCAAAGTAAGGAAAGCATGGCAATTAATTTGAAGTAAATAAATTGCCAAACAAAGCAACGACAGCAGCAGTCTCACTTATTGGGATGTTGTTCATCCCTTTTTACTAGTTATTTTAGATGCGGATTTGGCTTGTAGTGCTTCTATCGACGATGAAGAGATTAGAATCGAGTTGGTTTAGATTAGTGTTTCCCTTCCTTCGTTGATTTATTCTACTGATTTTCTTTTGTGATAATTTTAATGAATTATTTTTTCAAAAAAAAAAATCCAAAGCTAAATTAAAATAATAATAAAAATAGAGAAAAATAATAATAAACCACTACTTCAAAAACAACATAAAGAAAAAGAATAAAAAAACCATGACTTGTCATTAAAAAAAATAGAAAATTACCTGATTAGTTACTCTAAATGATAATTATACTTACTTTAGTCATTCAATTTTTTTTTGTTAAGTTGATCACACTAAAAAAGATATTAACCTATCATGAGATGATAACAAAAAAGTTAGTGTATTTTTAGGTAATTTAGGGTGACTAAAATAGTAATAACCTCTATTTAAAACTAATATAAAAATATACAGTCAATATAATCAATTTGATGATTATGAAAAATAGAAAGTCGATAATAACAATATATCTCAAAGAAAACGGGAAGAAAAATAAAAACACACAAGGCAGAGGAAAAGAAAATTTATTATGTCAAATTTATTATTTAAATAAAGATTCAGGTTAACAATGGTTTTTTTTTTTGTTAAATGAATAAATTAACAAAAGAAAAAATAATAATTTTGTTGACAAAAATTTCTTTTTCATTAACTTGAACATCCAAAATAGGTGATTTCACTTTTAAACACGAATAAAAGATTAATGTTAATCAATCACTGCTATTTTGGTCATCTTAATTTTTTTTCTTTCCACCCAGGCTGACAACAAAGCAAAGCCTTATAATGATATAAAAATCCCTTCCTTCCACTCCATATTTTGATTCTTGGCTTGACCCTAAACCGCAAGAATTATTTGATTCATCTCCCATCAAGACACAAACAGGGTCTCAACCTTCACGTCTCCCGTCATACCAACTCATAAACCCCATCAGAGGGTTTGAGTCACACAACTTAAAATGACACAATGAATACAAAATTCATCCAAATTCATCCCTATACGATTATAGCAAAATATAGATAAAACTATTTCAAACAGTAACTATATTTATTATATCCATAAAACAGTTTACCTCTCCATCCCAACTACAGCACTACCACCATTATTCAAAAAATAAAAACCCTAAAACCCGCTAATTAAATCCCAATTTCAATTGAAAAAGAAAACACAAGTTCTAAGAACTTGTGAACTTAGTAACCGCCTTGGTTCCTTCAGAGACGGCGTGTTTCGCCAGTTCACCAGGCAAAACCAATTTCACCGCCGTCTGGATCTCCCTTGATGCGATCGTCGGCTTCTTGTTATACCTAGCCAATCTAGAAGCCTCCTGAGCCAGTTTCTCAAAGATATCGTTGATGAAACTGTTCATAATCCCCATGGCTTTGCTCGAGATCCCGATGTCAGGGTGAACCTGTTTCAACACCTTGAAAATATAAATCTTGTACGTCTCGGTGCTCTTCTTGATTTTCTTCTTCTTCTTATCTCCGCTATCTTTAGAGATCTTTTTCTCAGCCTTCGGCCTCTTCTCTGCCGACGCTGGGGCTTTCTCCGCTACTGGCTTTTTCTCGACGGGCTTCTTCTCAGCTTTCGGCGCCATGTCTATGAGAATGAGAACAAAAACAAAGTTATAGAGAGGGTAAACTGAACAATAGTATTTACGAGATGACGAATTGAGGGAGCTCGATTGAAAGGAACTTGGCGAAAGAGGATTATTTATATAGAGAGGTGAGATGACATTTGATTGGTTGTTTGAGTTTCACGCGGATCAGTCGCGTGGCGTACCTTGAGTCCGTTAGATAGGTGTGCACAGTTTAGATGTTCATTATTTAATTTAGGGTGGTTTGGATGGGCGATTGAGTGTAGTACGATGTGTTTAGTTTATTTTTTGTATCTAATCTTATCGCCACCGCTGTTTTTACACTAACCGTAAGTAAACGCACCGCCTATCTAAACCCACCTTTAATCAAGAAAACCGATAATGAATTGGCAGCTCTTTTTTTAAATTGACCCAAAAATTTTATTAATTATAAAAATGATTCATTTTCAAAATCATGTATGTTGGTAACAATTAAAAATGTGCATGAGAAAGAAAGAATTGTGGGGAGGAAGAGAGTGTAATTTTTTTTAAAAGTTTTAATTTAATTTAATTTTTACAATTTAATTTAATTCTATTTTTTTAATTTTAATTTTAATTTTAATTTAAAAGTGTTATAAAATGATTGGTTAAGAGTTCTTTTTAATGATTGAAGTAATTTGGACACTAAAATATGGTTTAAGTACCAACTGAGACCAAAAAACAATTTAGGTTCCAACTCGGAAAAAAATGGATAGTTTAGCTACTACTTTGAGTAATAGAATATAGAATGAACAAGAGAGAAAAATATAAAAATGAAAAGATGATTCAACTTTCATTTAGGATATCTAAAAACCTTATACATGCCCTCTATTTATAGGGCCTCAACCACCATAGGTTACAAAACGCTAATACATATAATTAAGGTACCCTATAAATTTTTAGGGGTTACAAGAAAATGAATTCTTGGGGGATTATGGGAGCTATGTGGACATCCATTTTACAACACTCTACTTTGAATGTCCATCAATGAAAAATGTGTCTCATTAAAACTTTATTTAAAAAAACCATGTGAAATAAAAACCTAATGAAGGGACAAAACATTGGGTAAAGGAAAAAAATACAACGTGTTTTTTACTTCACCTAATGATAACATCACGTTTCATCTTTGAGTCAACACATTTTAATCTTATATTTTGCTAAATTATTACAAGAACGAATTTGTTAAACTTTGGATATACCTTTCTTTTCAAGATCATGAGTAAATTTTGTGAAATATTTCATTTTGTTAAATTCAATATAACCATCTTTCAATTGAGCTATGCAATATGATCATATTGGCTCGAAAATAACTTTCTATTCAAACTGACAAAAGCATGTGGAATTTTGCACAGGATTTCTGTTTGCTGTGGAGGCCCTATAGTGCCCCCGTCTTCTATTCGCGGATCACAGTCTTTTTCGAGCTAGTGCTGAGGAATGTCAAGTTGTGCACCATATTTTGCGCGTCTATGAGGAGGCTTCTAGCTAGGCTATTAACTATGAAAGATCTGGGGTTAGGTTTAGTTCAAACACAAAGATAGCTAATTCTTATTGGCAGGAACAATAATTAACTAAGGCTTCTATATAGGTCTTCCGTCTCTTATTGGCAGGAACAGAAGCAAATTCTTATTTTTATCAGAGAACACCTTAGTAAACAATTATCAAAGAACACTTTAATAAGCAAAAATTTATTATTTTTAAGGAGGGTAAAGTATAATTTTATTTTATTAATTTAAAATTTTAAAAACTCTAAATAAAAAAAAAATTTCACTTTAGGAGAACCGACCTAACAGCCTCCTTGCTATGCGCTTGCTTTCAAGTACATTCCAAGATATCCTTAATCCAATGTTGGCTTAGTTTCTTGCTATCCAAGAGACACTCACGTGGCTAAAGGATGAGCGATTTTATGATGTCCATATTGAATCGTATGGTAAGGAAGTTCGATAATACGTCAACACAGAAGTAATATTGCAAGATTATCATTCTATTAAATCATCTCGTTCCAGTGGGCAAGACGAACTGCTATAGAGCGACTCATGAACTTGATATGACCTTATCTTCTGCACGTCGTCATGTTTGGGATGCTTCTCCCAATTTTCTTTGCTCTATTCTGGATATTGATCGATCTAGGATTGTGGCCGAAAAGCTTAGGTTTGGGTGTACAAAATAAACTTATTAGCTTGAAATTTAAATTTCTGTTAATTGTTGGCTAATTTTGTCTCTATGTATCGGTTTTCTTTTACTAAAAAAAATCGATTGGCATAATACAACCCTAAAATAAAAATCAAGAGAATCAAGTGACAAAAAGGAAAAAGAATTATAGGCATTATCATTACAATGAGAAATATCCAAAATTATGGCCATCATTGCATAATTATCATAACTACAAACCTTTTTCTTTCTTCCATCCAGAAAATGAAAATGTATTTTAGGGGATAAGGACACAATTACTTCGTAGGTGAATGCAGTATGCATAACAGTACTTCAGTATATAGCAGAAACATATTCATAACTATGTAATATACTATAAAGACGGAATGCTATGAACAACTACCGCCTCAAGCTCTCCACAATGTAGTCCGCGTATAAATTCCTACAAACCATAATGTTGAAAACCAATTAAATAAAACTATACAAATTGATTGAATGTCATAAGTCTATTCAATCGAATTAAATATATAAAACTTAAAATTTTATCAAACTGATCGAATATATTTAATCATTAAAAACTTGTTGCAAGTAAAACAATTAATAAATATTTCAATCATTTTATATATAAGTGCCTAGATAGGAAACTATAACTTACATGGAATGCTGGATTGCCTCATAAGCAGTTGAGGCCGGCAGGAAGTCATTGACAGCAACTTCCTTGTTCTCATTCTTCTTATCTGCAAATAGTTATTAAGACAAAAGAAAGTTACACAGCGACGTCTTTGATTGTAGAACTTACACGCGGCGCTTGGTTTGCTACTAAGAATAATTAAACTTACAGTCCTCAAAGAAGCGGCGAATCTCAGCCAAACGGTGAGGTGGGAGTTCCTTGATGTCATTGTAGTGACGATACTCAGGATCATCAGCACATACGGCAATAATCTTGTCATCTTTCTCACCCTACATTCATGATTGCAGATTTTATTTTCTCGTTTGGTTTTGAGAATTATACAAGAACCTGGACTATTTTAATGAGTGGTTAACGCATACCTGATCAATCATAGGCATCAGACCTATAGCTTTAGCCCGAAGAAAGCACCCTGGAAGAACTGGTTCCTGCAAGTATTTCAATGGTGTATTGCCTTAAAATTTTTAGACCCTTTGTTTGCATATGCACAATATTTTAAGGAAAAAGAATGGCAGCACAAGTTTGATGCACTATATGGACCATGCCAATCTCAAAGTGCATTGGAAAAACATGTTCTGCAACCCTGCATTAAACTATGATATTTTTAATGAAAATGAGGAGCAACTGGCGTACCTGCATAATAATCAGGACATCCAAGGGATCATTGTCTTCACAAAGAGTACGAGGGATGAAACCATAGTTGTGAGGATACACAACTGATGAATAAAGCACACGATCAACCTGCAAATTTATGCACTTTTCATCAGCAACCAATTAAGAATCTATCGCAACATGTCAAGTACATTTGGGTAGCTAGTTGATTACCTTGATCAAACCAGTTTTCTTGTCAAGTTCATATTTCACCTTGCTCCCTTTCCCAATTTCAATCACCTGCACAAGTTAACCACATCTTCAATATAACAATAATCAAGTAAGATCTATTAAAACCTTTGTTATTAATGAAAATTTTACTATATTTCAATTCTAAAGGATTTGTATAAATGTTTATAAGAAATGTGCTAGGGACAATCAAATGCAGTAATGTCTAGACAAAATTTTATCCCATCCCAGATATGTTATTTAATATGTAATAACCGGGAAGAAGATAAAGTATAGCATACTTACGCAGTTGAAAACCGTAGGAGCTCCAGGTCCTGTAATAGAGATTAAAAATAGTAGGAAAAAAAAGTAGTAAATTGTTATATTTACAAAAAAAAAAAAAAAAAAAAAAAAAAAAAAAACCCAATATGAAACCCAGAAGAAACTATACATAGCTAAAGTTGACATTGCATACCAATTTCAAGATCATGCCATGGGTGAGCAGCGACGGACCTCCTGGTCATTGACGAAAGGATCCTTTCATTCAAAGGAGGATGTGGAGCGCAGTGAGAGTCAGAGGACTTGACTGTAGTCTCAATTGGTGGAGCCATCACTGTGAGTTACAAACTGTGTTAGCAATAATAAACAATTCTTGAATAAGATTTAAACAGCAATAATAAACAATGATTGTAGAATATCATTGATTTGTTACATTTCTTTGGTTTTTCTCTCGTGTTATCGATCATATAACTTAACCAATCAAATGCTTGTATAACTATGCAGCGAAAACAAAATTGTCACCACATACTGGGTAAAAGCCGTTTCGATTTTGGAAAACTGCCTAAGTTTTGCATTTGACATGGAGCTTTTCTGCTTTGAAAACTGAAGGTTTTCTTAGCATTTAGCAGCAGAGTATCGTCAAATTTAACAATAACAAAACAATTCAACGTAAAACTCTCAAAATCGTAAAAGAAAACTGCCAAAGAAAAATGAAAGAAAAGAAGAATTCTACTAATTGATTCTTTTAATCTGTTTGGAAAAATAATCGGAAAATAATTTTTGTTTTAAAGATGATTTCGTAGCAGAGTCTCTCGCACAGTGATTCCACAGCTGATCGTTTACTTTTAGGAAAAACTTTTAGAATCAATTAAATTTATAGCTTACAAACACAGATCTACAAACTACTACCTCTTAAAATCTTCTAAAGTGAGAAAATACAAAAGTAAAACCAACCAAGGCTAATAAAAAAGTGATTTCAGCTCAAGATAAGCGCCAGATGATTTCTCACCAGAAAAAAAATTATATCAGACAAATCTAATAAATTTTAAAAAATATTGCATCTCTGATTCTGTGCTACAGCCACGTTTACAACTTACAAAAAGTAGAAACAACCACATAAAAAAAAAAAGCAGAGCAGAAACGATAAGAAACGGAGCATAAAAGCTAAAAAGAAATGAAAAATAAACGAAGTAACCGTCGAAAAATAGAATTGCAACGTACCAGCAGCGGTTTCCAGTTCTGAACCAAAATGAAGCTTTCAAGAAGCCTGAAGAAACACACAGATCTCAAAAACAAAGAGAGAGCAAAAATAATTAAAGGATAATAGGCACTAAAATAGAGAAATAACACCTTATAGGAGGCTTTAAATAGAGAAGTAGCAAAGGAAGCTGTGCCGGTTCCCGCTCTCTTTCTTGGTTACCATTTAAAGCCAAACCCGAAGAGCAGAAAAAAAAATATAAAGTTTACGTTTACTGAGATATGGAAAGGAGATCGCGGATATTCTGCAGGAGGCGAATAAAACGTGGGTCCCGGGTGTAAAATCCAAGTTTACGTGTCGTCTGGTGAATGGGAATTAAGGTGGAGTGGGAGTGGGACCCACTCTGGACATTGACTGATTTCCTAACGGTCGTGTGGTGCCGTTTCGGGTTTGTCCCTCCCTTTTAATGGACGGTGACGGATGACGAGTCTTAGGCTTTCTTTGGGTAGGATAAAAAAGCATTTTGTTTTTCCAACTCAAAAGCTTAATTAAAAAAATGTCAAAAATATTTTTTATTTAAATGCAATATTTAGAATTTTTTTTTCTTTTTTACTTTTGAGTTTCTAAGTGAATTTATCAAAATATTTTTATTTATATTAATTATTTAAAAATAAAAATCTAAATTAATTTTTGTTTATGTATCATCATATTGAATTATTTAAATATTTAATGGATTATTATATAATTTTTTTAAAATATTATTTATAATTACCACCATTAAGTCAATTGAATAACATTTATATTTAAACTTTTAAAAAAAATCATGTATCATTAATTTTAAAAATAATTTATATTAATTATTTTTAAAAATATTTAAAATGTACATTTCATTTATAATTATATTAAATTGTTTAAATATCATCAAAATTATTATTTTTTAGTTTCCAACATCATGTTTGTTATGAACATTTAAACTCTCCGACGTAATTTTTTGATAATAATACTAAACACTTAGAATTAAAAATCACTTTTTTTTCATATTACTTTTCAAAAAACATTTATTTTTCAATCTAAGCTTGTTTTAAATTACTCTGTGAAAATTAAATTAAACTAAATATATATAATCATATAAAATCAAATTATGTATAATATTACATAATGATAAATATCAAAATTACGCATAAACTTAGTTTAATGTGTAATTCTATATATGAACTTTAATTTGGTACAATTATACGCATGAAACTTTGGTTGTGGTTTAAATGTACAAATTAAACTTTGATTTTTATTGAATTTTACACGTTTAAAGTAGTAAATATATTTATTTATTTTCATATTGGAATAATGTAATTGGTTATGTGTGTAATATCTAAATGTAAAATACTATTACATGGATAATTTTTTTAGTGGTTTGTAAAAATCGAATACAATCAAAATTTAATATAAATAATTACACCAAATTAAAGTTTATATATAACATTATACATTGAAACAAAATTATGTGTAATTTTGATAATTATCAATATTACATATTTAACTGTTCTTATGTAGTTCTTTTCTTAAAAAAATACTGATAAATAATGTAGTTATTTATGTTATAGTTGATAAAAAAGGATAATTGATAAAAATCTAATAACTCAATTTTATAAAAGAAAAGTTATAATGATTTTATTTCTAAAGTATATTTATGCTTTTCTTTTTGAAAAAAGTCAACATGTATAAATTTTGTTGTACAAAAAAATTTATGGGTTAATAATATAGGCAAATTAAATATTCATTTTAATGAGGATTTAGGAAAGTATTTGATTTAAATTGATTTGGAAAATTGATATATTTATATGATAATAAATCCCAATAATAAAATATATTGAGAAAATATTTATGGTTTTTAACGTGGGAAGGCGCTGCTTTGATTTTCATGGCGGATGCGAGGGTTTTTTTCAGATAAATAACCCCAAAAATTTAAAAATTATGAAAATAACTCTAGTACGGGCTAAATTACCTAAAAAAGGCCCTTTTCCATGCATATTTATAGAAATGGGTCGATTACACCATTATTTACTGGAAAGGGTCGATTTTTACAAAACGCGCTTACGTGGCCGCATTTTAGAGGGAAAAAGTCAGGAAATCGCTCCCTTGAGGAAGCGTTTTTTGCCACATCAGCAAAAAAACGCGCTTACATGGAAGCGTTTTGCTGACGTAGCGAAAAACGCTTCCTCAAGGGAGCGATTTGCTCCGTGTTTTTAGATGTTAGGGATATTTGCATGTTTAGTCCCTATAATTTTTTAGGTTTTTTAGGGTTAAGGTTTTGTTAAAAATAAGTTAGGATTTTAGAGTTTTAGTAGTTTTTAAAAATAAATCAGGATTTAGTGTTATTTTATACAAATTATTTAAATTAGGGTTAATAATTTTTAAATAAATTAAGTTAGGGTTTTAAATAAATTAGGGCTTAGGGTTTATGGTTTTAAATAGATTAAGTAAATTAGGGTTCTAGGATTTTAAATAAATTAAGTTGGTGTTTAAAATAAATTAAATTAAGGTTTATGGTTTATGTTTTTTAAATAGATTAAGTAAATTATGGTTTTAGGGTTTTAAATAAATTAAGTTAGGGTTTAAAATAAATTAAATTAGTGTTTTGGGTTTATGAAATTAGGGTTTATATTTTTTGGTTAAAATTAATTAAATTAGGGTTTTAAGGTTTAAATAAATTAAATTAGGGTTTAAAATAAATTAAATTAGGGTCTTGGGTTTATCAAATTAGGGCTTATGTTTTTAAATAGATTAAGTAAATTAGGGTTTTAAGGTTTTAAATAAATTAAATTAGAGTTTAGGGTTAAAATTAATTAAATTAGGGTTTAGTTTTTTTTAAATAACATTGTGTTTATTTTTTTTAAAACAAAATTGACTATTTTTACCCTAAAAAATAATTTTGAAAAGACGTTTCTGAACAAATAATGTCAAAAACGCTTCAAGTAGGATGTAATGTCAGCAAAAATACAGAAAATAAGTAAAGGGCCGATTTTTACAAAACGCGGCCATGTAGGCACATTTTGTAAAAATCAGCCATTTCCGATAAATAATGGTATAATCGACTTATTTCCATAAATATGCATGGAAAAGGGCCTTTTTAGGTAATTTAGTCTCTAGTACTGGATTATTTAGAAAAATGACTTAGTTTCTACAATAATAATGGGTGCCGGTACCTCCCAAAAAGCAGTCCAATCATTGCTTTATTATTACAAAAATGATAGGATGAAAATTTATTTAATTTTTTTTGTACCACCACTTCCCAAGGCGACACCCGTATGATTTTTTTATATTTTTATGCGTATTTCCATAATTTAAAAAAAACATTTTTTATTATTTTTTGTGGTGCCTCCTTTAATGGAGGTATCAGATTGGATTAAAAAATTATTTTTTGGTGTCGCTTCCTTTAATGGAGGCATTAGTATCTATAAAAAAAAAATCTCCTTGATGACTACATGAGATGTGGCAACACGAGTATTATTTTTGGAACTTTTTGGTGCCGCCACTTCACATGGTGTGCCCATAATGGGTGCTTACATAACGTACTGATTTTGGTGCCGTCACATTAATAGGCGACACCTAAAAATTAAAAAATATATATACTTGGTGTCGCCACATCTGGTGTAGGGACCAAGAATATAAATTTTTTATTCATTTTGGTGTCTTTTTATGATGAAGTGGTGGGAAAGAAAGTAAAAAATATACTGGTATCGCCACATCTTTAATAGGGACCAGGAATTTTTTTTTTTACTATTTTTGGTGACACCACATGAAGTGATAGCACAAAAAAATTCCAAAAATAATACTGGTGCCGCCACATCTTAGGTAGTCCTCAGGGAGAAATTTTTTTTTACAAATTTTGGTGCCTCTATTAAAGAAGGTGGCACAAAAAACAATAAAATATATTTTTTTATTTAACTGTGAAAATACAAAAAATTATACGAGTGCTGCCTTAGGAAGTGGTGGCACAAAAACAAATTTAAATTTTTTTTCATCCAATCATTTTTGTAATCATGAAGCAATGATTGAGCTAATTTTTATGTGGTGCCATCTTGAAAAGTGGATGTACTCATTATTACGGTAGAAATTAGATTATTTTTTAAAATAATCTAGTAATAGGATTATTTTTTTATAATTTTTTTTGAGTTTTTTATCTTAAAAAAACCCCGGATGTGATATTTGATATGATTTCCTTTTGTGGAAAAAATTTTAATGGTATGGTGGCGTTGTTGGAGAATGGAAGGAAGGTATGTTCAGTCCAGAATATATCCTTTTATTATAAAATAAAAATAAATATTAACATATAATGATATTTTATCTATTTCTTAAAACCCATATATCTGTTATTTTGTCTTATTGTTGCTTGTTTAAGTCTGAATGAGAGACATTAGGCCTTTGAAGTTTTAAGATAAAATAAGACAACAAACGGTTTTAGCTACCAGAGATAAATAACATGGAAGAAACAGATTGTTTATATAAAGATAAAACCTGCAATCATACTATACATATAGACTCTAAGAATGAAAATAATATTTCGGCCCTTAGTAAAGGTTTTAATAGTTTAATAGATATAACTTCAATATATTTTAATAAATTATAGAATAAAGTTAGTAAAATAGAAGAGCAGGTTAATAATATAGGAGAAATTACAGAATTAGATTTGAACAACAAATCTAAAGAAATTTTATCTAATATTAATAATAAATTAGAACAAGCTCTTATTAACAAAAATATAGAACAATAAATAGATTTAGGTCCTTTATATCATAGAAATAATAATATAATATTAACTCTATCTGGGGAAGAAGACACTTCTTCAGAAGAATCATCTTCTACTAATAAAAGAGGTAAGAATCCTGAAAAACAGAAAAGAAAATACACTCGTAAAAAAAAATATGATTTCCAATCCTATAAAGAACTTATAGAACATTGGAAATTTAAATTTACTAAAAGTACAGATAAAAATGAAAGAGTAGAATATTTTAAATTAATAGAACAACTTTATGAAAAACATAAAGATTTGTTTAATTTATTTAATTATCATTATATGTTAAAATATGATACTACATACAGTAGTAGTTCTAGTAATTCTGATAATATAGAAGACTTAAAGGTTACTAGTTATAAATTTGATGAAGAAAATACTTCAACAAATGAGGAAGAAAATATAGAAATTCCAGAACCAATGGATACTGAAAATACAGATCCTTATAGGAAAAGGAAAATAGAGTCATATATTCAAAACGATGATTATCTGAGATCATTTAATAAAGATTTTGAACAGGTCGAAAATACAACTAGAATTTTTGGTAATCAAACCGAAAATATAGCTACTAATGAAATTAAAATTGAATATCCAGGAGAGTCATCTAGTCAACCTATACCACATAGGATTGATGATTTAAATAAAAGAAATGTGGCCTAAGGTGGAATATATTCAAATTTGACTAATATTCCAATATAAGAATATAAAAAAACTATAGATGATTGGGCACAGTCGATGACTATTGCTGTAAACAACAACAGTACCTGGTCAAAAGAAAAATTTTTAAATTATTTTGTTGGAACATTCCAAGGGGATGTTTTACAATTTTTAAGATGATGAGAGGAATCTAAAAAAGGTAAACAACAAAAAAGTCAGTTAATTAATCAGATAGAAACTCCTAAAGATCTTTTAAAAGGATTAACTTTTATTCTAAAAACAAAATTTTGTAGCTATTTTGATAAAAAAAGATCAGGATAGTATATCTAGTTATATATTGTCAAAAATTAAATTACGTGATATTAGATATTTAGAAGAATTTTCTAAAAAATTTCTTCATGAATATCAAAAACTAAAAAATGAAAATATAGAATTTTGGAAAAACCAATATTTTCATAAATTACCACCACCATGGGATGAAATTTGCATACAAAAATATGTTAATTATTTAGAAAAACACAGTAAAAAGGCTAGAGTAGAACCAAAAAATATAGATTCTATAGGTAATAGGATAAATTTTGCAAAAGAAAGAATAACTTTACATTGTTTACAGACTAAAGCTTCTAAACAAGTTAAAAATAAATCAAGTACTAAACATTGTACTAAAATTTTAGAAAATGAGTGGGAGTTTGGATGTAAAGCAATACGTCATAATACTTATAAAAAAACATAGAAAGAAAAATAGAAGATACAAGTTAGTTAGATGGAAACCATGAAATAAAAAATATACTGGTTATAATAATAAAAAGAAAAAAAAATTGTTAGAAGAAAAACTTCTAAAAAATAGATATGTAAATGTTTTATATGTGATGAAGAAGGTCACATAGCACCAAATTGTCTTAACAAAGGTAAAAATGCAAAGAAAATGATTAAAACTACTGAAGAACAAGATTTAGAAATATGTTTAGAAGAACAATTTCCTACTATAAAAGAAAAATTTACAATCAAAGTCTATATTTTATGGTAGGAAATTGTTCTTCTATTTCATTAGTAAAAACATATGGTTGTAAAAAATATTTTGAAATAGCCTTTTTAAATTGAGTTTGCTGGTTGCAAATTGCTTTATTTATTTTTATAAAAATTTCTACAAGTAAAATTTTTCTTGCTTTATTATATAAACATAATCTAAACATTTTATTCATGACAGAACTATTTGTCCCTTTTTTAATAAAATACTGAAATATATCAAGAAGATTGTTATCTCCTTAATATCTATATATTCTATTTCAAGCTCATCACAATCTCTATATAAAATAGATTTTAATAATAAATCATGAGCTTCATTTTCTTTAGTTGTTTTTTCAACTAAAAATTGTGAAAACTTGGTAAGAGCTCTTTTGAAATTAGCTCTTTGTTCAGAAATATGGGTTTTTCAAATTTTATTTATAAAATTATATAATTCTGATGATAATCCTGGATTATAAAAATATTTTATTTCTGAAATTTGTTGTTGTTTCAACAAATTTTCTGCTCCTTTTATAATCTCAGAATAACTGGCTTGGAATGCCGAATTTGGATATTGAGACCAAGGGTATTGGCTTACCAATCTTGGTGTAAAAGATAATTGAGATCTAACTGGTGGCCTTACCATTGTATAAGGAACATAATATCCCTGGTTAGGATAAAATGATTCTTGTGGAGATATAGTAACAAATCCTTAATTAGGATTTATTGGCTTCCCTTTGTTGGGTTTTTTATGAACAGTAGTTCATTCTCCAACTTGTTCTAGAGGTTTTTTACCTCTATCCATAAGGCCTGCTAAGATAATTAGCAATAATATTATCAGTGCCTTTCACATATAAAACTTCGAAAACAGAAGTACATAATTCGTTATACCATCTAATTCTCTTAGGTACAGTTTCTAAACTTTTATTAGTAAGAAATTGTTTAACTGCCTGATTATCAGTTTTTATGATAAAATTTTCAGGTGCTAAATATATAAGAAAAGTCTTTATTCCTTTTTTAATAGCTAATAACTCTTTTTCATAAATAGCATAATTAATTTCATTTGATTTAAATTTATCTGAATTATATCCACATATTAATTCTTCATTTTTAGCTGTTTTAGCTTTTAAAATACAACCCCAATAATTTTGTGATGCATCTGTTTCTAAAATTAATTTATCACATTGTTTAGGTAAATATACTTTTAAAATATAATTTATTTCTTATTTTAATTTTTTTATAATTTCTGAATCTTTTTTAGACCAGATAAAAGGTTTATCATTTTTTAGTTTTCCATATAGCTTACCTATTTTTTCAGATAAGTTAGGAAAGAAATTTCTTCCATAATTAACTATTCCTAAAAATTGTTGAAGTTGTTTCTTATCTTCATTATTTTCAGAAAATTCTTTTATTTTTACAATAATATGATCTTGCATTTTAAGACCATCTGCTGATAAATTGAATCCTAAAAATTCTATTTCTATTTTTTCTAACTCTATTTTCTTAGGATTCAAGATTAGTCCATGTTTTACGAATTCTTGAGAAATGATATTTAAATGTTTTTTATGCTTTTCTAATGTGTCTGAGAATACTAAAATATCATCTATATAAACTACACAATTTTTTTTTATATTTTTGGAAGATTTGCAGTGCATTACATAACCCAAGTGGCATTACTCTCCATTGATAATGTCCATTAGGTGCACTAAAAGCTGTTAGGGTTTAGATTCTTCAGTTAGCATGATTTGACAAAATCCCGATTTACAATCAAATTTACTAAAATATTTTGCTTGTTTAGCCTGATTAATTAAAACATCCTTTCTTGGAATAAAATATCCATCAAAAATAATATTTTGATTTAATCTTTTATAATTAATTACCATTCTAGCTTTTCCTCTTTTTATTTCAGCATGGTTTCTTACCATAAAAGTAGGACTAGAATGTGGACTGTTAGTTGTTTCTATTAATCCTTTTTCCAACAATTCTTTCATTTGTATATCAAATTCATCTATATCTTGTTTAGCATAGATCATAGGTTTTACTCTAATATTTTTATTGGGATTTTCTAATTTTATTTCACAATGTCTAGGACTATTCTGTAATAATTTTAATGGTTCTTCAATAAAATTATCTTCTAAAATTTTAAACAACCAATGATCTATTTCGAGTTGTTTAATTTGTTCTTTTCTTGGTGGTATAAAATTTTTATCACACATAAATTTATAATTTTCTACTAAAGGTATTTCTACAGAAGTCTTTTCTACAGATAATATTATAAATTTTTTATCTATAGAGAATGGTAAATGCTAATATATAAAATTATTTCCTAATAATATGTCTCCGTGCATTTCAGGAAAACATAATATTTTAGGAATAACAAATCTTACATTATTAATATAAATTGGTATATTCCTAGCCTTAAATTGAATTATGGTTTCATTATCATCTATACCTATAGCTCTAATTGGGTTTTTCATTGGTTCCCATTTTTCTACAGGAATGACATTTTTTCTACAACGACTAGTGGTAGCTCCAGTATCTAATAATGCATGTAAAGAATATGTTTTATATTCTCTAAATTGAAATGTAATTTCAATATATGTATAATATTTCCTGGGTTGGAAATTTGAAAATGTAATAACATCTCTATTACCAATTTTCATTTGTTGAATAATTGTTGAAGTTTGAATTTCTTCCATTCTAGTGTTTCTAGAATTTCTACTAGGTTCAGTTGGAAAAATAGGTATATGAAATGATTTTATTCTTATTGGTGTTGAACTTGTACTTATATTATCCTCTTCTTCTTCTGTTTGAGTATTTGAAGGTAAAACTAAATTATCATTTGTATTTGTTATAGCATTATTTTTAAAATATAACCTGTCTCCTGACGACATATATTCTATAGTACTTACAGGTTTTGAAGTACTAGCACCACTTATTTTATCTATCATCCAGTCTATTGATATTGATAAATCTTTTAAATGTAATAATTTTAGTTGTATTTCTGTAGTAAATTTATTATGTTCAAAAAATTCAATAATTTTATTATTAATTTCTTTAATTTCTATTTCTGCTATATTAGTATATTCATTAATAGAGATAAAACAAATTGTATCTCTTCTATTAAAATATATTAATAGAAGAGATAAAAATCATTGTAGAAGGGAGGCTAAGGGCTAAGCACATGTTGCTTGACTTCCTATAAATCAAAACTACCAGTCTCAGCTAGCTGGCTCTACACTAGTCAAACAAAAGGTATATCCAGTCCAGTTTCATGAGCGGCTAGAATTTTATTTTTTTAATTTTTTACTGTTAAACTTTAATACATTTGACGCAGGCAATAACAACGGTCCAATCAATTGATTCCTGTTTAGCCTTTCAATTCTCCAACTCACCCACTAATTTGGCATTTGGTTTTAAAAGCCTATGAAATGAACCAAAAAGGTTTTCTTTCTCTTGAGATCTTTCGGCTTTGATTGAAAACAAGGCCAAACTTCGTTCCTAATAAGGAACATCAAATTTATTAGATGTGGTAAACAAACTGGCTCTATCGTCCTTTCTTCCGCTTCAATTTTTTTAATTCAAAATTTCTCAATTTCAGATTAATTAAGACTCTAATTTTTTTCAATCTTGAGTTTTCTTAAATTTATAATTTTTAAATTCGACTTATTCCAAATGACTTTAAAATTTTAAAATTATAAATATTTTATTTTTGAATATAATAATTTATTTTACTTTTATACTATGACTACACAATTCAGATTTAACTTATAAAAAGCATAAAATTATATATATTTAATATAGTTCTTTTATACAAAATATTTAAAGGGCTTATTGTATTTAAAATTTATTATTATACTATATGTATATGAATTGATGAAAATATATTTTATTATTTTATATTATATTGGCAATTGAATAATTTTTATATTTCTTATTAAATTTATAAACCGATACTCATATTCTAAAATATTTATTCTAAAACTCTTTATTCTAAAACTCAAATATATTATACCAACCACAAACCCAAATAACATAATCATTATTATTCAAACCCAAAATAAACTAATTATATCTCAAATCTCAAGTTCAAAATAAAAATAAATTAAATTCAATACTTAGATACAATTTGTACAAGTTAAAACCCAATTCAAAATCTAACTTAATACAAGTACAATTTTTTAAGATATTAAAATTTTAATAATATTTTTTGTATTACTAGTAATAGACATGTATTGTAATATACTAAATTACACATAACTATTGATATTATAATGTGTATTAATATATTATGTAATACTATATTGTCATACTACAATATATTACATGTATTATTGATAATTAATAAAATGTAACCGTTATATCAACTTTTGAATATATATTAATAAAATGATAAATATTTAGTATGCTGGTAGTGTATTTTTTTTCTTATTCCACAAGTAAGTTTAAAAAAATTGACATATTTCTTTTTTGTTAAAATGTGTATTTTTAAAAAATATTTTACTATACCCTATAGGATAGTTGTCAACCCTCTGATCTTCATTATGGAGTCTAAAATGTATCAAATAATTTCCCTTAATAAAAATAGCATTTTCAATCAATATTATAAAGATATATTTTATTGGTACAATATCCAAAAAAAAAAAAGAGTTGGATAGGGATACAACGAAGGATGTGTTGAATGTTTTCAAATGCAGGTTGGAGTTTCCATTCAGTAGTTGTTGCCTAACATAATATTAATCCACTTTTTCTTCTTGTCAATAAGAGCATAAGAAGGGACATTAAAAGATTTATGCACCAAGAGGATAGAGCCGAAGGAGAGAATTCTCACTTGAAGACATAAACTAAATGCATTGTGTCCCTAAGCAATAACAACTCCACCAATGAGATTAGTATTGTTATTTTTTATCACTTAGAGATGGAGAGACCAAGTGGGGACATGGGTTTTAGTAATAAGAGGTAAAAGGATGTGGTCGGACATTTTTTAAGGCCCAGGAGAGAAAGTGTAACACCCATTACTTTGCCTGACCAACGGCTCTGGGTACCGAATATTATAGCAACCCAAATTATCAGAACAACCTACTTAGAGTTATTATCTCAAATAGGTGACATTGCCAATTTTACAATTTAGGACGACAACTATAATCCACACCATTACAGAACTGGGTCTTTACAGTTTTACTAATTTAACTAATTTAGCAATGTTTACAACTCTACCAAACTTAATACAGACTCATCCAAATTAATCCTTGAGGCGTTGCCTCTAAGGGAGCCCCTCTATATGCAAACACAACTACTGTATTCCACCTAGCTTCCAGCAAAAAGACTGGCTTGGCCCCTCTCAAATTTTCTATACCTTTAATGAACCTGCAATTTGAGCAGGAAGCTTATAAGTTCAAGTGCACTTAGTGAGATCCGTGTATATATATATATATAAAGAAATAAAATAAATGTGAAGCATTCAACTCAACTTTTAACTCCCTATTAACTGTATTCATTATTTTGACGACTAACGATTGACAACTGCTTAAGTGATTTCTACAACTACGGTCTCCCTCAAGAATTCCATATCTACACAGTGTCGGAGCACTAGGTCTCACTATTACTATCGAGGTCCTTACCCATGTCACAGAATCCCTAAATAAGACCTTTTAACGCCTATCGCTCCAGACTTGGGAGCTCAATGAAATCCATGACCTCTCTTATCTAGATTTACCCTCTGCCTTCCCTTATCTTTGAGCGGCTTTACCGACCATCCGACCTTGGCAATCACTTTCTCTTAAGAGACTCCAGTTAGGCCTATTAACCCATCGACTGGTCCCTTTTTCCATGATATGTACATAACTGCGTACTACTGCATACATGCCCATGCCCTGGCGGAATGATATATGCGTATACTACGAATACCCCTTTCTCTTAAGGAGCTTCTTTCCTTTCCACTCTATATGGTTGAAACATAACCTTGACTTCCATCATTATTCCGGTGGCCAATATCCCTTGGTCATACCAGCTAAATTCTTTTTATGATTTCTCATTCTAGTCACCTTTGATATTCTTCCTAAACCGAGGGTTTTCCAATTATAAACCTCGTGTCTTTACTCCCTGGCCAAACCTCTGTGTTTTAGTGTCCCGTAGGACTTCCTCGTGTTTAGTGTTTAGACAGACTTCCTCGTCTTTAGTGTCCTAGCAAACTAACTATGATACCATAGCGTCTTTAGTGTCCTAGCTAAATTCCGTCTTTACCAGATTACTCACTGTTTCACAAGCTATCATTTAGCACCAATATTACACAAAGTTGCCAATATTCTCTACTTCCCCTTTAACATAGCCAAATATACCAAGTAAACTTTTCATCCATTCTTGTTTCTTTTTCACACTTCTAACAAGCTAGAACTTATTTAATAATTTCCTATCAAAAAATAAATCTATTTCACTTAAGTTTTCTAAGCTTCCATCAATATCCTTTAATGGCAACTTCCAAAATACTTAATAAAATAAAAAACTATTGGTATATATATGTAAAGCAAGCTTCAAAGATTCAAAATCTAAAAAAAAAAAATTGAAGAGAAACCATACCTTACACTTGAATTTGAAGGAAAATGATGGAAGAAATTTTTTTTCTTTCTTTCCCCCTTATTTTGACGTGAAAAAGAAAGAAAGATGAGAAAGATAACATCTTTCCCTTTTTTTCTCTTTTTTATGTATTATAATATTAATTAATAAAATATTATTACTTATTAAAATATTTTTACTTAATTTAAAATATCATTTAAAAGCCATCATGAAACCATTGAATTTTTTAAAGTAATGGAAAAATTGCCATTAAGTTCTTTCCATCAAAATAAAAATAGGATAATTGCGCTTTATTCTTTATACTTTTCTTACTTATTCAATTTAGTCCCTGAACTCGATACTGAATTTTTAACTTAACTTTATACTCATACTAACAATCTTCTGTGTTTTCATGTCTGACGGTTTTCTCTAAAAACGATCATAATTTCTTATACTACTATTTATTTATAGATCACTTATTTAAGGATTTCTACCATAAATATTCTTCATCTCTTTTTTTTTTTAAAGTGGGGATGTTACATGCGGTGTACTACTAATTATGCATTCGAATAATATTATTAATTTAATATTATGTAGTACTAATTATGGTTTGAAAGCTAATTTATTATTATTCAATTTTTTTTTTGTAATACAATCAAGAATCATCTATTCACTTTGGTTGTTTTCAATTTATGACTATTAATATTCTAGCTTAATAATTGAGTAATATTATATATTTAATTTGATGTATTTATTTATAAATAATCATTGTAATATACGCAAAAATAATGTAAAATATAAATTTAAAGATATAAAATAAACTCAATTAAACAATAGCAAGAAAGAAAAAATCTCAAATGTTTGTTTGTTTTATTAAAAACAACTTTTATAAAATATTTTCAGGAAATCTCCCAAACAACAAAAAATATTTTACACAGATTTATCCAAACACCAGAAAATATTAGCTTTTTCTGAATAGTAAGTCATTTTCCAAAATCATTTTCAATCAAACAAATGGAGCATAAAAATTAACTTAACTCAAAGCAAATCTAGAAAAATACTCACAAGGTGAATACATAGGACAGGTAGGGGCCTAGGTTGCCCATTGTGCAAGTAGATTAATTGTCATGTTAGGGTGAGTTTAGATGGACGGTGCGTTTACATGTGGTTAGTGTAAAAACAGTGGTAGCGATAAGATTAGATAATATAGCGTGAGACAAAAAGTAAGCTAAATGCACCGCACCGCACCAATCGCCCATCCAAACCCACCCTTAAGGCTAGTTTGACAATGCTTTTGAAAAGTGTTGTGGAAAAGTGCTTTTGAGAAATAAAATGTCCATTTTAGACATGTTATTATCAAGTAACAAATATGCATTTAAATAAAATTTAAATTAGTTAATATTATTATATTTTAGTAAGAATATAAAAAATTACTATAACTTGTTAATATTTTAATATATGAAATATAAATTTTAAATATTTTTAAGTAATAAATATTAATTGCTTATAAAATTTAATTAGAATATATAAACTACATTTTAAATATTTATATATTACCATTAAATATTTGTAATTAGTATTTTTAAAAATATTTTTATTTTTAATTAATGATTTTAACACATTTGTAATTAAGCACCAAGAAAAAAAAAAGAGAGAAAAAACTATGTTATTGGAGGAGTAAAAAAGTAATTAAGCACTAAAAGTGCTTTTGGGAGAGGAAAAGCTAAAAAATTTAGCTTTTCCTTTTCAGAAGTGCTTTCTAAAAGCCCAAAAGTTCCAGCTAAAAGTAGCTTATTCTGCACAACTTTTCTTTTAAAAATACTTTTAGAGTCAGAAGTGCTTTTTTTAAGCACAGAAGAACAGGCCCTTAACCACTCAATTTAAGTTTTTTAAATACAATATTCATATTTTGACCTTAAAATTTTCAAATTTTATTTTGACTCCCTAAATAAAAAATTCTAATCTCATCCTTGAATACTCATATTTAATGAGACTTAAATCTAAATTCTAACCCTTTCGTTTTCAACCAAAATTTCAATCAAAATTTTTAAAGGAATACATAATATTTTATAAAAAATTTTAATAGACATTTTGCTTTATATTTCTATTTGACATGTTACCGATAAACTTATTTAATAATAGCTTGATATAATTATAAGATATTGAACAACTGACAAAGAGTGAATTAAATTTATTTTTAATGGCAACGGTATAAATAAATAAATAAATAAAAGCATCAAATAAGTATATGCTCATTTTTATTTTTATATTTATATTTTTTGAAATTAAAATACTAAAACTTGAATTAATTAGAATAAATGAAATGTGAAAAATTCATAGAGTGGTGGATAGCCTCAACAATTTATTCATTTCATGATTTCCAGTTTGGCAGCTTTGGGTAGCGTGCTTTCATTCATTCCCTTTCGTGAATGAAGCCTTAGGGAAAATTTTCTAAGAATTTGGAACCTTATCCACCAAACATTGAATCGTTACTATTTTGAAGGGTTTCGTTTTTCATGCTACGTATTCTTGGATTCCAATTAAATTTTGGATTATATTTTTAATTTCAAGATAAAATTCTTTTATTATTCTTTTCCGCACATAAAATTTGAATTTTAGGTAATAAAAGTATTAAATTCTTTAAAAAAAATCATTTAACTGTAAAAATGTTATGGAAGCTCGTGTATTAAAAGTCGGATTGTATTTTGCTATCTCTATTAAAAAAAATAGACAAAGTAATTTATATATATTAGATCAAAGAGTAAACTGGTCATTTTATAAAAAATTTCGTCTATTTCTATTATTAAAAATTGGTCCCTATACATTAACATGAGGTACACATGGTGTGTTACGTGTCACTATTTGGTTATTCCGTCAATCACGTTAGATTTTAACAATACAAACGGATGAAATTTTTAACAAAAATAATCTATTTGTTTTTTGATTTAACATACAATGACTAATTTATCTATTTAATAGAGAGGATAAAATGTATACAAGAGTCTCTACAGTACTTTTACCAATATTTAATTCTTTACTGCTCAATGTAATAAACACGTGAATTATTTTGAACTCTTGATTACAAATCACGTAGAATCAACTTTCAAGCTACACCTAATGTCCTGGTTACTTTATTTCCCAGTTCCTTAATTCAAAATAAAAAACATACAACTTTTGGCTTATATGTAGTGGCACTATATATAGAGGCTTTACTTGAAAACGAATTGACATAACATTCTTTTTTCTTGCAGCCTTAAAAGTGACCAGTTTCACGTGAATCTGTATTGTTTAAAATGATTAACACATTGACATTTAGGGACGTCCAAACATTTTGATGGCGACTTAAGGTTTAAGAATGGTTTTCCAATGGGCAAAATAGACCATGAGTAGTACATAAAGGGAGCCATCACAAGCAGTTTACTCAATGATGGTGACAAAGAAAGTTAGGGTGAGAGAGGAGGAGCCACCCGATGATGGTGGAATGTAACAAATTTGTTTGGAATATAGAAAGAAACAAAGGAGGATGACAGAGATTTATTGAAAGGTGATGTGGTATTCGAAACGAATGATGGATTACCTTCCATTAAGTTGTTAGAGAGAGTTGATGGCTTGGTGAAGCGAAGTATAATGAGAACGAGGGGAATCAAGTTATTAGGGAGGGTGATTGACTTCAATACTCCCTTGAAGAAGAAATATGCTCTATGGGTAGTTTTCAGTCAGGGTACAAGCTTAGACATCTTCCTTTTCCTTTTCGATTGCACAATCCTACCCAGTAAAGTGTTATTGCGTGGATTAGACTGAATTTTTAAATGTCTTGGTTATTTAAATTAAAGGTGAGTATTACATTATATAATCTTTTTAGTGTTTACCAGCATAAATATAATCACAAATATATCAGTATAATCTAAATTAAAATTCACACAAATATAACAAATGAAATTTAAATTTAAAAATTTAAAAACTTAAGAGTGTTATTGCCAAAATTTTATTAAATATAAATATAAATATAAATATAACAATTATTAAATATAATACAAAGACAAAACTATTTTATTTAAAGAAGTTTAAAAGTATAATTAAGAGTATAAATTATAAATAAGGCATTTTGGATTAATTAGAATGATTTTAATATAAAAAATAATGAATTGAAAATTGAAACAATTTAAATCTAAATTAAAATAATGCAAGAGAGATCTAAGGCTCCGTTTGTTTCACTGAAAATGACTTCCGAAAAATGATTTCTGGAAAATGATTTACTTTTCTGAAAAAAGCTAATATTTTCTGGTGTTTGAATGAATCTATATAAAATATTTTCTGTTGTTTGGCAGATTTCTTTAAAATATTTCAAAACGTTTTTTTCAATTAAACAAACATACATTTGAGATTTTTCTTATTTTTTCATTGTTTAATTGAATTTATTTTTATCTATAATTTTATATTTTACATTGTTTTTGTATATATTAAAAATATTATATTAAATTCAGATTCATTACAACGTCATTTTTTAATTACATGACTACTAAGTGAGTATTTTTTATTTAAAAATATGATATCAACAAAATTGACAAAAAAAATAACGATGTCAACAATTGGACTTGATTTTCAAATTTGAAAAGTAAATGGACTAAATTCTTGAAAATAAAAGTACAAAGACTAAATTATAAATCTGTGAAGTATACATAGGCTTATGACATATTTTAACCTTTATACTACAAAACATTTATTATTAATATATTTATAATTGTAATAAATATTTATTATTAAAATATTAATATGGAATATTTTCAATAATATGTGAATAATATTATTTAAAATTATTTTATTAAAATAAAATTGAAATATTAAATAATTTATTAAAATAATATATTATATTAATAATTTATTTTATGACTAAATATAAATAATTAAATATGTATGTTTAATAATATTAAAAAATAAAATATTTTAAATATTTTTAAAAATAAAAATACAATTTATTATCAATATAGTAATATTAAGCTTGATTTAAGTTAATTTTTATAAAAAAATAAAATTATCTATAGATGAGCTTTTTTTCGGGAAATGACTTACGCTTTTCAAAAGGCTAAGTCATTTTACAGGAAAAATGGTTTATTTTACCTTGACCAAACTATTTTCTGTAAAACAAAAATAGGAAAATGTAGAAAACATTTTCCATAAAACTTCTTACATGAAAACAAACGGACCCTAGGTTAATGAGGAGTTATATTATGGTTTTTGGTTGGATCGGAGTGGTTATTGGACTTTAAAGAATGCAAGTGAGGTTAGGCCCATTTTGTTGGATCGATTTAGACTCCCTTGCTTCTCCAGCTAAGTACATGTGAATTAGAGTCCAACTACTTGAAAATTGGACTCTTAATGACACAACATTATAAATCTATGGTGGACGTTTTGATTGGCCCAACTTAACATAATTTTATTTTTATGCATTTCACATTTAAGTGATGCTTTGGGAATATAGTAACCATTCTTGTTGTGGGGTAAATTCTTTTATATTTTTTAAAATAAAATTTCAAGTCGGAATTATCTGAATACAAAAATAGTATTACCAAAACTTTATTCCTTAATTAAGGTCGCCTTAACTCAATTTGGGATATAATAGAAGTAACTATTAAATATCCAACAGTCTTTAAACTACTTTTAAGGAGTAATTCTACTTAAAAAATGTCTAGAAAAAAAAAGATTGATGATTTTTTCTTTTCAAATATGATCTTAATTATAACATTTCATTATTTTGTACGACTTGATATCAATCTAGGTGGCTTGAAACATTAGTTAACTTTGCAATGTTTTGGATGGGTCTGAGTTTTTAACCTTTTAAGTTTTAAAATTTTATATTATTCATAAATTTATTTAAGATTTTGTTCATTTAGTCATTTAATTAGTATTTGTATTATTGTCAGTACAAGAGGACGTAAATTTGAGTATACTAAAACACATGGATTGGAAAAAAACTCTGAGTAATTCTAAACATTATACAAATAAAATATTTAATTAATTTTAAGAGTTTTTAATTCTTAATTTATTCATTACATAGATTTCTGTTATACATTAAATGGTTGTTGTTAATTATCATTTGACCATGACTTATTTGACCCTCAAATTTTACAAAAAAAAGAAATCATTTTAGCCCTGTAGTTAATTTTTTCACTTCTTTTAACTCATGAACTTGTATTTATTGTCAAATCATCTAAAAATTGATGAAAAAGTTAACGTTTGTTGATGTGGTATACATGTAAACGGCCACGTGGATGATATGTCAACATCTAATTAACTTTTTAAAATTTTAAAAATATTAATTTTTTTATAATTTGTATACTTTTTAAATAATTTTAAAAATGATATTTTAATTTTAAAATTTTAAAAAATAATTAAATGATTACGTGTCATTCACGTGTATGTCATGTCAACAAAGTGAAAAAATGTTAATTTTTTCATCTCTTTTGGGGTGATTCAACTGCAAATTTAGTGGCTAAAAAAGCGAAAAATTAAATAGAGGGTTAAAATGATTTTTTTGTAAAGTTGAAATATCAAATAAATAATTATACCTTTTTATTTTTAGTTTTTTAAGAATTTATATTTATTTCAAATAATTTTATATCTTCGCTTAAAATACTGTTTATGATGACCCTCCACTTTATACTAGACCACGTAAATCGTCCAACTCTATCATCATCTTCCCCCAGTCAGCTAATTGTAACGCTTAGTTGATATTTTAATCAAATGAATTGAATGTTTAACTTCCAAAAACAAAATTAATTTAGTGAGTCAATTTTTCACATGCAAACTAAAATATACGGTCAGTGTTTATAGTTTGGTTAAAATAGAATTATTGATTAAATTAATCTAATTCGATTAATCGGTTGGTGGTCGAATTTAGTTCAGTCGATTAATGATTTTTTAAAATTTCGATTATCGATTAATTTAGTTCGAATAAGATATTAACTGAAATAAATAATAAATAATATATATTTTTTATATTAGCAATGTATTTATTGAACTATTATTTTTATATTAATCGAAATAAATAATATATATTATATATAATATATTTTTTTGAACTATTAAAAAAATATTAGTAATGTATTTTTTATATATTTTATATTTTTTTAACCAAAAAATATATAAATTTTGATTAACAGGTCGAATTAATGGAAATATTTTAATTGAGTTAGTGTATTTAAATTTTTTTTCATTTCAATTAATATTTAAAATTCTTTTACATTTTAAATAATTTGATTTACAGTAATCCAATTCGGTTATTGCCGGTAGATTGGATTTTCTACATATAAATAATACTTCCTCATGCCCATACTGATTTCATATTCCTTTCCATTAAATTTATTTACCATACCCACCACTAGCCATATATTTCTGGTAGCCTGCCACCAACATTATTATTATACTTTTTATTTATCACTTCAATTTCATTTTTATTACAAACTTCAAACCATGTGTAATTAGGTTTAGACTAGAAAATTTGTTCGAGAGTCAAAATTAAATTATATATTTTTACGATTAGTAAAATATATAATTTTATTATTTTAATAACTTATATTTTTATAATTTTTAAAAGATTAAATTAATTTTTTATATTTTTAAAGAGTTCAAAGTATAAAAAAATTAAATGAAATTTTTTTATGCTGCACTGCTAACATTTGACTTCACCACTGTGTAATAAATATCCTTTTAAGCAGTAGCAGAAATTATTAATAACCTTATTACTAAAATATTCCATCTTTAAAAGATATCCACATAAAATTATGCATCTAAGTGGATGACTACTTTTTTTTTTTTTTTTTTTTTTCCTTAACATAAGAGCAAGTTAATTAGTAGTTTTTATGTATTTGGCTTCTGTTGGTGACTTCCTATAAGGCAGGCAAAGGCTTTGGTCGAAAATATAAAATATATGCTTAACCTTTTAAAATTATAAATGGAACATTACCCTATTGTTTATATTCCAATCGAAATCTAGCGTGAGTACTAAGAATTGGGTTGAGATGGATTCTTCCTAGATCAGTTTTATTTAATATATTTTAATCTCAATTCATTTTTTAAAAAAAATAATTATACATACAATCACAAATATATATAACAAAAATTAAAATATATAATTAGAAATATCTCCCCATACATAAACCCGTTTCTTTTAACATATAAAATACTTGTAATGGTAATAATGATTTTTAATATAAAGTAGATGAAAGAAAAATCATTGCCCTAAATAAAATGTAGGTACATTAATTAGAGTCGCTGCATCATCCTCGGTGTTAGATGCCAAAATCCAGCGCATCTATCTCCGACTAATCGGTGCCGTTTAACTAACAGCTTTCAGAAAGCCTAGTCGTTATCTTCGATCACCTATTTTCTGTCCATTGACGAATTAAAAAATAAAAAATAAAAAACCGTCCGTTGGATCCACCATATCTCATCACCCAATATTAATCCAACGGTTAGGAGTCGAATCCAAAACTTATTTCTTGAATATACTTTCTTTCAATTTTTCTTTTCCTTTTTCCCTCTTTCTCTAAAAGAAAGGTTTTCTTCAATGGCCGACCGGTGCTGACGTACCAGAGGCGCTTCCCTCCTCATTCCTCTCATCTCCTTTCACCAGATCCGGTACTGCTTTCCGTTCAATTCACCGAATCAATTTTAAAACATTCATTTCTATTTATTTTTTACCTTTTTTTTCGTTGAGTATTAACGTCTCAGCGTTTCCTTTCTTTTCTGTTCTTTTTTGTAGGGTTTGTTTTCGATAAATTTCTTCTATTTCCATGGCTGCTCCACCTGCAAGAGCTCGAGCTGATTACGACTACCTCATCAAGCTCCTTTTAATCGGCGACAGCGGTAACTATTTATTTATTCATTTTCTCTCTTGATAGTTATACGTATGTATTTGCTCTGAAATTGGATCTACTCATTCAATCTACATTTTTGTGAGAAATGTTTGTGTTATTTTTAAGTATTTATTTATTTTTATTTCCTAAATATGGAAAACCAAGATGTGAGATTGTCATTTGCATTTCAAGATCTTTGCCTTAGATTAAGCTTGATTTTTATTTTACAGATGATTTTGATACGAATTTTTTTTCGTTAAGCGATGTTGATTCGAAAAGAAAAAGTCTCTTATAGTGCCTTATATGGTGAATATATGCAAATGGTATTTTTGGTATTGTCTTTTAGCTTATATTTGATAATGTATTCTGTCTTGATATAGCCTATCGCCATGGGAATATTCTCTCTATCGGTGCTACTGATTTTGCGTATCATTGAGTCGTAGCATGTTCATTTGCAACAGGGAACTGTTTTTTAATGGTCCGAGCATATCATCAGTCCCTATACTTTGGCAAATTTTGAGAGTTAGTTATTGTAAGTTAGAAATTAATCCTCTAAACTTTTTAAATTTAAAAATTTAAGCCAAATTGTTGACAACTTTAGTATTTTCTGTAAACATTTGCATACTATGAGGTATACTTAATAATAATTTGCTTCTGAAGTTGGTCTGATTGCATGGCTCTATAGATGACAAATTTTGACAGAAAATACTAATGTAGTCAGCAATTGGATTAGGATTTTTAAATCGAAAAAGTAAGATGATTTAACTTTTAACTTTTTAAGTACAAGGACTAAATTTCAAACTTCGTTCAAGTACATGGACTGATTTAATTCGTTTGATTGGTTGCTAGAGATAGTTATAATTGTCTATAATTAGGGATTAATAGTTGGTATTGTGGTGATTTTAAAGGAGGTTTTCTTGATATTCACACTTTCTTTTGAATTTGAATTCTATTTACTTATGCTGTTGTGTGCTTGTCAGGTGTGGGTAAGAGTTGCCTCCTTTTGCGTTTCTCAGATGGCTCATTTACTACTAGTTTTATCACGACAATTGGGTAGCTCTTTTTTGTAATTGCAGTGCAGTGGTCTTCATTTTATTATTACTATGTTTCTACTAGGAACATGTTGTTTAAAGGTTGTGTTTACTTTGGCAGAATTGACTTTAAGATAAGGACTATAGAGCTTGATGGAAAAAGGATCAAACTGCAAATTTGGGATACTGCTGGGCAAGAGCGGTTTCGAACAATTACAACCGGTTAGTTTTTGGGCTTTGAAGGTGTCACTGACTAGAAATACATGTCTGGTCAGAATTATAACATAATGATTGACTTTATGCTTGGTCTGTTAGGAAGTCATGGGCTTTTACGCTCGGTGGTGAAATTTTATGTCTGCTTAGTCTTTTCTTCCATGCCTCAAACATGGTTGCTTGCTCCTTTTTTCTAAAATACTTATCTTGTTTTATCCTTTTGGAATGTGCCTGTGGGTTATTCACTTTATTTTAGTAGCTGCAGATGAATTTCATAATATCTTCATTTTGTGCAGCTTACTACCGTGGAGCCATGGGTATTCTGCTCGTGTATGATGTGACTGATGAGTCATCTTTCAATAGTAAGCACTGAACTTTTTATCATTGAAAATTTGAAAGTTCATACAGATCTGCCATCTTGCACTTTGGAATCTTTAGAAATGTTTAATGTTTCCATCAAATTTTGCTTGTTATTGGAACTTTTCTATTACGTGCATGTTGATAATTGAAAGCATACTCCTTATCTAGTGATTTGAAATCTTATTCACTCACTCTCCATTATAATTATCTTATCAACTGTACTAATATCCCTTCTTGCTTAGACATTAGAAATTGGATTCGTAATATTGAACAGCATGCTTCGGACAATGTCAACAAAATTCTGGTTGGTAATAAGGCTGACATGGATGAAAGCAAAAGGGTTTGTTTCTTCTTTCTCTGCCATATTCACATTTGTGATTCTGTTCATATCCTTTTTCAGTCACCTTCTGTTTGCCATATTAGCTGTGATTCTTTTTTTGTCAAGTTGACCCTTAACATATTGTTCAGGCCGTCCCTACCTCAAAGGGCCAAGCTCTTGCTGATGAACATGGCATCAAGTTCTTTGAGACTGTATGTAATTTTACTGCAGATGTAGTTACTTTTCCAATGTTTAGTTGATCTTTCCTGCATGCTCAATAGCTGCTCTATTTTGTAGAGTGCTAAAACAAACTTTAACGTTGAGGAGGTTTTCTTTTCAATAGCGCGGGATATTAAGCAAAGACTAGCTGATACTGACTCGAAGGCTGAGGTACGGTTTCTTTTGCTCGAAGCATCAGCTTTTCTCATAACACATGCAAATTAGTGATTAATTATGCAAATCCATTTCTTTTCGTCATTTTGATAATCTTTTCATTCTCTTTTGCAGCCACAGACTATTAAAATCAACCAAGCAGACCAGGCAGGAGGGGCTGCAGCAAATGCTCAAAAATCAGGATGCTGCGGGTGAACAAACTATGTCGAGGGTACATGTTCTTCTCTAGGGACCCATTTTGGTGCGCCAAAACTAATTTTGTTACGACTATATTGTTATTGCTTGTATTCTCCTGCCTATCATTATTTTATATCTGCAACTCTTTGGTGTGAAATGTTAGATCCATGGTAATTTACAAAAATTATTTATATTACAATTATTTTTCCTATTTTGGAAGAAACTCGTGTCCAGCATTTTCATTTGTTGAGTTGAAATTAAGAACTGCCCTAGTAGCCAAAAAAACACAAACATAATTCAATGATCAAGAACAGATAATGTGCTCATAAGCTTTGTTTTAAAAATGGCTTAAGATGCGTATATATATATGTAAGATTCTTTTATGAGTGCATATATGGATGGAGAATCTGGTTTGGGGATTTGCTTAGTGCTAGTATTGCTAGGATAGAATGGGATCGGATGTCACATCTTTGCTTTTTTGTAATTGAAGTTGAACTGTCGTATGTCTATGTGGAGAACATAAATATGATATTCATTGAATTGCTTCTTTTGTTACTGGCGAGAATCATATGAAAATGTTATTTTCTCAGAATCATCATCACTTTAAATGTTGCTTTTGTTTTTTTTTGGTTTATATATAAAATTAAAATGCATTTGTGACATGACTAGATGAGACATGTGGCATACAATTCGAAAACTTTTTGGATTTTGAATTCCACCCAAATTTTATTCCTCAACTTGCTTGGATTGGATTGGATATTTATCTACAATGATTCCATGGGTTCCAACTTCCAAGCTTTAGAATATATGACGAATGCCACTCTAGAATTTAAGATATCCTAATCCATTATTGGATTATTTACCACTTCGAAATCGAATTCATGAACAGCCAATTTTTGCTCCGAATCTAAACACTTTTTAAATTCCGAATTGAGCTTTTGTTTTTCTTGAAGGAAATAATAATAAAGGATGGATTATTTATTCAACCTCTGATTTTGGATTATATTTTTAGATTTTAAAAAATCATTTTGCACAAAAAAGAGAGAGTTCAAAACGTTTATATCATATGAAAAAATGTTAATTTCTTATTTTTAAATTTTAAAAAAAATATAATGGCAATAAAAGAATTGTATATATGTAAATATTAAATATTAAATATTAAATAAAAACAATATTTTTTTAAGTAAACTTAAAAACAAGGGAAATGAAAGGAAAGTAATACTCTTTCCTTGTTAGGATAACTTTGTTTTATTTAAACAAGGTTTTACTTTCTCTTGATTACTCAATTTTTAATTACCCCTAATATGAGAGAAAATAAAAATGACTGTGTCCCTAAAGATGCAAAATAACATAACCTTCTACATTTGATTCAACAACAACAACAAAAAAAAAAAAAAACATAACCTTCTACATAAGTTATTTTATACGCAAGATATAATTGGAAAAAAATTACTATAAATAATAATTTCCTTTCAACTTTTTACAATTTAACCAAATAAAGATGGTAAAAATTTCTTTAATTTCTTTTCCTTTATTAGTTTTAACTAATCAAACAAAATAAACATATATTAATTCATTTTCTAAACTCTCCTTTCTTTTCCTTTACAATTACTTACCCAAACATAATGCAAACAATTCAGAACTTTTAAAGGAACTTCAGATTAATCATTTATAAATATAGATATGTTTGAATGAAATATTTCATATTCCAAGCTACACATATTGATACATGCATAAACGTTGGACCGGTATACTAAATGAGTATGGTAGGTGGTACAAGATTTGGCTGCTTCAGGATTTTATACAGAAAAGCCGCTTTCTTTTGAGATTTCTCTTTCGGTTCCTTTACAACCAGATGTAATTTTCATTGTGAATGTTGTTGTTTCAAGAGGTTATGGGTAGGCATTCATTGGATAATTACAAGACAAGTTTTCCACCCACAGACCCACACTTCATAAAAGCACAAATAATTGGGTTATTGTGGAATTAGTGGCCATACATAAAGACAAACTGATGTGTAAAACATGAAAATTGAATGGAGAGAGCATTAAGGGGCTTTCTTTACCATAGACTGGTCCTTCTTCCTCTGAAGAATTCAACAAAGCAAATGACACAATAAAGCTTAAGAAAGATATGTTGGGACAAATAGAAAAAATAGAAAAACCATTTCCTCCAATAATGAAGCTTGATTTTAGAATCAAGGCAATCATTTTCGTCTTATCCACTCTCTCTTTTTTCTATTAGTGGAATGTGCATAAGCAAAATCATAGCTAAAACTCATATTTCTATTCGGGATTTAATTCATGATCCTTAATAATGCTTTTTCACTTGCACTATATTTGTTGTCATTGCAAACATAGCACAATTGTCGTGGTAAAAAAAACAATTAAACTAGAGATGATAAAATTCAAATAATTAGATTTTGAATTAATTCATTTCGAATGAAGAGGGTTTGTTTTGAAAATGAATTTACTTAATTATTCGGTTTTGATATTTTGAAATTATTATTTTATTCTTAAAATTGAATAGGATGGAGTGAGGCTATATATAATATATCTAATATTTATAAAAGTGATAATGATATTTAAATTTTAACATCTTTAACAAAACGAGATAATGTATAACACAAATGAAATCGTGACAAATTAAACCATATTTATTCCATTTCACATCACTAATCAAAATGTAAAATTGTGACCCTTATCTAAATCCGGCTTCGGACTACAAAAATCATTTAGATCCAGCGTAAGGGGTGTAGTGTTGAACCCAGGCATGACTTTGGCTGCATGCATGCCCACCAAATCTCCAAAAACAAAAGGTTAAATATTAAAAAGGAGAAAACCCAATCTTCCTCCTGGACAAGAAATTCTGTTGATCTGAGAGTGGATGTCAGTAAGCACTGAGTTGGGAGGGAATCTTTTTTTATTTTAAAGGGGGGAATTTGAAGTTATTTATAGCAATCAAGAAACACTCTTTTGTGAGAAAATTAGAAAAGCAACTCCACCACCACCACCACCTAGTTCATTGACCCCTTCAACCAAGCAACGCAAAGGGCACAACAATCTCTAAACAATTGGCACTCACATCTCTACTTAAATTATTAAAGCCAACTAACATAATGTTTTCGACTTTGCTTTTGTTACTATCAAGTATTAATCAGTATTACCGGGTAATGATTTGTCGCCATCATAACTATTCCATTCATTTAGCCTTTTTATTTCTTATATCAATAAAGTTATATAAAGTGTTTGTAATAAACTATTAAGGTGTTTCAGATGTTAAAATTATTATTAATTATGGATTTTGAGCAGATACAGATATATATATTTTTATAAATTTAGATTTAATTCAAATCTATCTATTATTTAGAAAATATTTAAATTTTATTTTTAATACGTTTTAATCTAAAACCTTTTATATATAAGATCATGTTTTAACCATCAATATTAATCTTAAAAATTTAATCATTGTTTACAAAAATTAATAAATAAATGTATAAAAATATAATAAACATATTTTCCAAAAAACTAATATAATAATTAATAATAAAATTAAAGTAATTATTTTTAATATGTATATGTATATATATGTAAACTAATTTCTATGCGATGCACGGATTTGTTTTATATATCTATTAGAATATTTTATTTATTAGTTTAAAATAATTTTTAAGATCCATAACATTTGACAAATAAAATGATTAAAAATAAAATTCATATAAATATGAATCCTTGATATTTTTTTTATTCATTTATGGTATTATAATAATTGTAAACTGTAAAATTAGTCACTTTTGTTAACCTTAGGTTATATTTTAGTCATTTATGTTTGAAATGTTATATTTTAGTCACTTACGTTATCGTTTTGTTACGAAGTGGTCACTCTGCGTGGCAGTCCAAATGAATTTATGGCAACTTGGATGTCCAACTGGGATTAAAATAAAATTTTAATTAAATAAATTTAATTAAATGAAAAATTTAAATTAATTACACCTTTTGAACTGGAAAAGAAAAACCCTTCCTCTCCGTTTTTTTTTCTTTTAGTTTTCTTTTTCATTTGAATGAAAACCTGTCATCTTTGTTGAATCGAAGCAGTAGAAATCAAACTGTGTGTTTCATCAATCAATTGAATTTTTTATTCAACATGGAGGGTCCAAGTACATCTTATTTGCATCCTTCTGTTTGTCTTACTGAATAAGTAGTTTGACTCTAAAACAATAATCCTAAATTAAAAACCTTCATATTTTCTTCCTTTACATCCATCCATCCTTCCTTTATGATATTTTCTTCACAAAAGAAGAAACCCTTAAAAAGAACCAGAAAGTCAAATCTTTAGTAATTATCCATGTGGTCTGAATACTTAATCTGTCATCTAAATCTTTGAAGGTCTGTTTCTTGAGAAAATCCTTAATCTTATTTTTGTTATTAAAGTCGTCTTATTATTGATGAACAAAAATATTTACAAGTTATTGCTTGTTGCAATTTTCTATTTGGCTAGTAATGTCTAGATTTTTAGACACTTTACAATCTAAAAGGAAAGAAAAAGCTCTTTTTTAAATTTATTTTTTGTTTTTGAGTTTTTCAACTTTTTCTATCATTTCACCATTTGAGTTCCCTTTTCCCTCTCATTCTGTTTTCAACTTTGTAGGTGGTTTTTCTAGAAAATATGTTATGGTTAGAGGGTCATTTTAAAAATATTCCTTGCCCTTTAAGGGTGTAAATAAGATTAAAAAACACAGGGTTCTTCAAACGCATAGAGGTAAAAGTTAGACAAGATCAAAGGACGGTATACGTTGGTCTGGTCACTGATGTGGGAAGCAGATTTATGTGGGTTAGTTTGGTCTTTGGATTCGGTAGATTTTATCTAGCTTTGACAGGGACCAATTCACCATTTTTTTAGGTTAAAGTTTCTTGCTTTGGCTTAAAGTTGATGGGTTTATTTGTTAAAAAATGTGATAAATTTATTTTTTTACGGATTTAATTTAGGTGATATCAAACTTAGGACCTTTAATTGTTTAATTATTTATGAATGATTTTAAAAACTTGTCTTCTAGTAATATTCGATCAATTTTGAGTGTGCATAGAAAATAAATTTCACGTTCTTTTAGTTTATCACTATGATAGAATTTTGTGTCAACTTTTATACTGAAGTACTCCATGTGTTTTTCCTACTGCATAAGTTATGTTTAATGATAGATAACTTGTAGAACATTACCTAAGACTTTTCCTTCTTAATGTTGTATCTCTATTATTGTAAGGTAAGGTTCAAATAAATCTGGTAAGGACTGGTTGTTCTTTGAGGAAATAAATGGTGAAAATTTCAGTTAAATGTCATAATTTGTATCATTTTATATGCTGCTCGTATATCTCTTATACTTGAAATTTTCCAGTTTGATTGTGTGTAATTGTGTTAACATTACTGACCATGGAGCTACTGCCAATGTTGTTTGTTGCATTATTTCTACATTTATGCTGTCTTAATGTAATTTATAGCTGCTGTCAAAATGTTTCTTAATGTGCATATTTATATTGCTCAAATGTAATTTATAGTTGATGTCATAATGTCTCTTAGTGCACATATTTATGTTGTCAAAATGTAAACAATGATTATTGTCTTGATGTCCTACATTGTGTATTTTAATGCTATCCAAATGTGAATACCGGTTGCTGTTTGAATGTCCTAAAATGTTCATGAATTCATCAGTGGTGTTGTTTAAATTTGAACTAGAGTTGACATAATGTTGTTTTCAAGTCTGAATTGTTGTGAAATTTTTTGGTACTAGTATACTATTTCATTCTCCTTTTTTGGTTTAGGGTTTGATGTTGAACAAAATACTTTAGGGGGAGATTTTGAAGGAGAAGCATTTGACTCAGATGATAGTTCATATAAAGCTTATGAGTCAGATGCTTCTTATTCTGATTCTTTTGAGTCTAATGGTGATAAGGTGAATGAACCAGAGGTTAAACTAGTAGGTGAAATGATACAAGAGTTAGACTACTTATTGGGTTCAAATTTTTAGGGTTTAAGAGATGATTTTGATAGTAACAGTGATGAGGATTTGAACAATGACTTGGATTTTGATGAAGATGGGAATCAAAATAACCCTCTGTTCAATCGTCAAATTGATATGAGGAACCTTACATTGATAAAGGGTTTGGTTTTCCCTAGTAAAGATATTTTAAAATATGCAATCAAACTAACTAGGAATGACAAGCTTAAGGTGAAAGCAATTTGTGTACCTAGTTGTCAATGGATGTTGTGGGCATCCATATTAAGTCCTAAGGATCCAATGCAGTAAGTTGGCAGATTAAGACCTTAGTTAACCACCACCATAAGTGTGGTAAGGTAATGAGAAATATGAATATTACTTCAAAGTGGATGGCTAGACACTATTTACACAAATTTCAAGTTGATCCCAATTATTCCTTATCATCTTTACAGAATGATATTAGGGTGGATTTTGGAACAATAGTGTCTCAGACTAAATGTATAAGGGCTAAGATTAGGGCTATGGAATTAGTTCAAGGGAATCACAAATCCCAATATTCCAATATATACGATTATTTACTTGAGTTAAGGAAAAGCAACCCTGGTACAACAACCATTTGTAAATTAGAATGTAGGCTATTTCAAAGGCTTTATATATGCCTTGAAGCATGCAAATCAGGTTGGTTAACTGGTTGTAGGAGAATTACAGGGTTAGATAGGTGTTGGCTGAAGGGATGTTATGGTGGACATTTGCTTGCTGCTGTTGAGGTTGATGCCAACGATTGTATATATCCAGTGGCCTTTGCTGCAGTTGAGAGTGAAAACAAATAGTAATGGTTTTGGTTTATCGAGCTATTACAGAGGGATTTGGAGATCAACAACTCCTACAATATAGCTTCATGTCTGAAAAACAAAAGGTAGCTGAAATTGTATTGTTCCCTAAACTGTTTATATAAAAACTATTGTTTATCTTGTTTTTTTAACTATTTTGCAGAGCCTAATAGAAGCGATTTCTATGTTGTTCCCTAATCCTGAAGCAAGAAATTGTTCCAGACATCTTTACAACAATTTCAAAAACATGGAAAGATTTAGAGGCCAAGCTATGCGTCTTACTTATTGGAAAATTGCTAAAGAAACTTTTCCAATACAATTTAAAGAAGCAATGTTTGAAATAAGGTCACTTTCAGAATCTGCTGAGGCTTGACTGTGTAACAAGGATCCAAGGACTTGGTCAAGAGCCCACTTCTCAACCAGATGCAAGTCTGATCTACTACTGAACAACAACAGTGAATGTTTTAACAAGGTTAAAATTTGTTTTTTAATTTGACTATTTATCACTTCATGTTGTATAACTACTGTTGGAGTTATTTAAGGACTTTCTCTCCTTGCAGATCATTTTAGAAGCCAGATATAAACCTATCCTAACTATGTTGGAAATAATTAGAAAGAAAGTCATGACTATGTTGGTTTCCATGAGGGAGGTTGCTGAGAAGTATCCTGGATCTTTATGTCCAAGGATACAAAAGAAGTTGTCTAAAATTGTTACTCAGTCCAATAAGTATGTTAGCTTGAATTTTGTTACTTGGATGCAAAGTTCTAACTTTAAAATGTTACTTTTGTAACAGCCTGATTTAGGGGCTAGTCGGAACAGTGATCTTGGGATCACTAATTCGAAGTTAGAGAAAATAAATTTTATGTTGTTTTATGTGTTAGAGCATGATTTTAGAATTACATGAAAATTTTGGTACTTTAATTTTAGCGATTTCTTGTTTAATCGCGAAAAAGGACTAAATCGCATAAAGTGCGAAAGTTCTATTTTCTAAGATAAAGGTACCAAATAGCCATATATTGATGATTGGAGGTATTTAAATGGAAATTAGACCCCCAATATATTAGTGGCCGGCCATGGGGACAGATGGACAAAATTGGTCAAAGTGGTTGATAGTTGGTGACTAATTTGACTAGTATTATTAAAATAAGGAAAGAAAATCTTTCTCTCCATCTTTCTCCACCGATTTAGCAAGCAAAATAGAGGTTTGAAAGCTCAAAAATTTTCAGCAATCTCTCCTCCATTCTAGTAAGTGATTTTGATGATCTTTCTTGAAAATAGTTGTACTTTTGAGACCCTTAAAGCTTAAGCTTTCAAATGAGGGGACTAATGTGCAATATAGTGAAAAGTTTAGAGTTTTTCCATGAGAGCTATCATTGTTATTTGCTGTAATTTTTATGGAAGAAATTTAGTCTTGGTTGTTAGATGAACAACTTTTGTGAAATGTGTTGTCTTGAAAACACCTAATTGGACCTTGATGAAAAGGTTACAAAATTGTAGTAAGTATGTGAAATGTTGATTTTTGATGATAGCCATGAGAGTATTAAATGCTCACCTAGGCTTGTTGAAGGTAGAAATACGATTAGAATTAATTTCTGAGCCTAGGGCCAAAATGGTTATTTTGCCAATGTCTAAGGGCAAAATAGTAATTTTGTCTAAGTTTAGGGGAAAAATTTTGATTTTTCCCAAAATGTGAATTATGAGTCGATGTGGTCAATGTGTGAATTTAACAAGTTAAATTATTATTATAGATCAAGAAACGCGAAGCCCGGATCAAACTGAGGCAAGAACAAAGTCGATGACTAGCTTACATCTTTACATGCATTTTGAATATCGAGTTAAGTTTGTATGAATTAAAGTTTTACGTGTATTCTCAATCAATTACTTATTATGTTGTATAATGTATATTATTTCTATGAAGTACAATTATTGATATTATGACGAAAAAAGTAAATGAGAATATGTATGAGAAAGTCTCGGTTGAAGTCTCGGAATAATGAGGATACTATTATCACAACATGTGATAAGGAAAGCCCGTGTAAGACCATGTCAAGACATGGCATCGACATAAGGCAAGGATATCATGTAAGTCGATGACAAGTCATGGCATTGGTGAACTCATGAGGCAAAGATGTCATGTAAGTCCATGTCAAGACATGGCATTGGTAAGATTCATAAGGCAAGGATACCACCTAAGCCCATGTCAAGACATGGCAATGGTAAGTTTCCAAAGGAAACACATAAGGAAGGTCTCGTGTAAGACCATGTCTGGGACATGACATCGACACCGAGCTAAGGAATTCCATGTAAGACCATATCTGGGATATGACATTGGCATCATGAGGCGATCCCATGTAAAACCATGTCTGGGACATGGCATTGGCATCGAGATACATGTTTGATGAGATTGAGTAACCTCAATTATTTCGGGAAATTCAACGGGCAAAAGAGCCAAGTATGAAAGAGGTAACAAGAAAGCTAAGTAAGTAAAGATATTAATAAGCTAAGTTATTCAAAGTTGATAAAGAGTATTATTCAAGTTAAGGAAGAAGAAGATTTAGTTTATGTTTGCATTAGCAAAATACACTAATTTGTGTGATTAAGTGATACAGGTATCATGAGTACATTACAAGAATGAAATTGTTATATTACATGTGATGAGTAAGGATAAGTATGAGTAAGTAAGCCAAGTACTTGAGATTTATGTTGTCATTATTTCATGATAGATGAATTATATTTACCAAATATATTGCTATATGAGTTTCATGCAAACTTACTAAGCTATATGCTTACTTCTTTCATTTCTTTCTTCCTTGTAGTTTTGCCAAAATAGTTCGGGGGTCATTGATGTCGGAGTTCGGAGCACACTATCAATCACTATTTTGGTATAGCCAAGTTGCTTTTATTAAGTATGGCATGTATAAGAATTATTTCTTCTTGATGTAAGTCCTATAGGGGGCCAAAGTGTTGGCTATTAAGGTTATTATTCTTTTTGTATATGGCTAAAGAGATTGGCCAATATTTACTAAGTTTATACATCAATTGATGATGAGTTATGCATTGTTATTCGTGTTTTTGATGAAGTATTTAAGTGGTTGGATTGAGTATATGAATGATCTTGATTTCAGGGTGGCAATTGGCTTGGAAAATAGCTTTTAAATGTCCACACGGGTAGACACACGGGCGTGTGTCTAGGCCATGTATGACACATGGTCAACCCACATGGGTGTGTTAATAGGCCGTGTGTCCCCTGCATGTTAGTGTTTTAAGTCAGTGTCGACCATGGGCTAGCCATACGGGCGTGTGCCTAGGCCGTGTGCTCCTTAAGGGGTTGATGACGTCACAAATAGAATACCGCTAATTTTTCACACGGTGAGGACACGGGCGTGTCTAGGCCGTGTAAAGGACACGGGCCATTGACATGGGCGTGTGTCAAGCAGTGTGAAAACCTCTATAGGTTGTAATAATAAATAAATTGTACACGGGCTAGGGACATGGGCGTGTGAGACCACACGGCCTGCCCACATGGGCGTGTCCCAGGTCACAAGGGCGTGTGACCCCTGTTTAGGCAAAATTTTTCAAGGAGCGCAAAAGTTTACGGTTGAATCCTGAAACCTTCAGGAAGTGTGTTTGAGGATTCGTAGGCCCATGAATTGTATGTCATTAGTAAGAAAGAAAATTTTTAAAATAGAATGAAATTTTATAGCCCGTTATTACATGTTTAAGTAAGGTGAAGGATAGTAATGCCTCGTATCCGGTCCCAACATCAAACATGGGTAAGGGGTGTTACAACTTTGTTTGTAGTGTATGACTAGTATATGTTGGAAATGAGAAGTATGAGGTAGACTTATATTAATATTTTAAAGAATATTATATATAAATAAGTATTTTCAAATAACTATACTTTGAAAACTTTTGTATACAAAAAAATTGAAATCCAATGCGTTTCCACAAAACTTTATTAAGAATAATTATTTCTTTATTCCTAATATAAAATACAATCTCAAATAGAACCATTCTTGTTGTAGCTTTGAATTGAATAATGCAAGAAATCTCAAACAGAGTAAATTTACGCCTCACATTTTTCAACCTAACATTTTAAAACATGGTACTTTATTGGAATCACCACTATTGGAATAAGTGTATTAACACGTCGTTCTAGTTCCAAAATAAACTTAGTACTATATTAGAATGATCAGGTCTGATTTATTTCCAAACCAATAATCATTTCTTTTCTGTTTTCTTTTCTAAGCACTAATTCACCTTTCTTTAAACATTATCATTTCTCTCTTTCTATAATATATATCATATCATATATAAATAACTTTAAATTATAAACCCTCTTCAAATGATGAAACTCTAAAGAATTCATAAAAATAACAAGTAAATTGACATTTATTTACAATGTAAGTGTGAGCTATGAGAGTCTTCTCTACTTAATGTGGAATTTATGTCACTTTTATTTAAAAATTTAAATAACATATAAATACAACCAATAGATAACAAGAATTTAAAACAAAATCTAATCTAATAAATAATGAAAAAGTTAATACAAAAAAGAGAAAAAAAGAAATTACATTAAAAAAAATGAGAGATCACCACTTGGCATCATTACATGCTTTTGTACCTTGTTATATATATTTATATGATTATTAATGTATAATGATTATTATACAATTATGATATTATATTATGTGTTTTTTGATTAATGTTATACAATCTAAACCTTAAACATGTAACTAAGGAGAAAATTAGGCATATATGCTATTTTTGAGAAATAATCAGGGATTTAGGTCGATTTTTTTCAAAATTTAGGAAAATAGGCTATTTTTGCGGGATACTAGTGCCATGTTACAAAAGCGCGCCCTGTTGGACATGTTTCCAGCGGGTCAAATAGGGCACGCTTTTGCCACATGACACCAGATTTATTTAATATATATATATGTTAACTGTTGGATTGCCAATTGTTAGAAAATTAGGGACGTTGGTTTTCTAATCATTGGAACCAACAATTATTGAAAAAAAAACTCAACGGTTAAATTTTTTCCTATATATACCCCTTACACTTATTATTTTTTCCATTCAATTATTTTTTCCATTCAATCTTATTCATTTATTCTTTCAACTCATTTATTCTTAATTTTCTATCCTAATCTCTCAATGTTTTTCTCAAATTCTTCTTCTCTCAATTTTCTATCCTAATCGTTTGTAATTTCTTGGATTTTATTCGATTTTAATCATCTTGGATCACAAACACATTTTCGATGTCTAATTACAAATGGTAAGAAAATATTATTATATTTTTTATTTTAATTAATATCATTATTAAGTTGTTAATATTATTTTTTATGTTTATATAATCAGGACGAAGATCGGATTATCAAAACATATATACACAATTTAAATGCGAGAGCACTGCGTGTTATTAAACAATACTTGAAAGAGGCGAGATTCTTATATGTGCCCTGCATGCTCCACGGGACTAAATTGGAGCCCATACTTATCAGTGCTTTGCTGGAAAGATGGAGACTTGGAACACACACATTCCATCTTTTGTGCGATGAGTGTACGATTACAATCAAGGATGTGACATTACAACTCGATCTACCGATTGATCGAATTATTACTTGATCTTCCATGCGATAAGTGTGCATTGGTGATTGGAGGGAAATTTGCCATCAACTATTTGGCAAGGTGCCAGACAAGTTTAGTTGTGATCGAATAGATATGAAATGGTTAAAAGATAACTTCTCACATCTTGACAACTCTTCTAGTGTGATTGAAAGGCAATAGTTCACTTGAGCATTCATATTGAGGTTGATCGAGGGTCTTTCAATTGCTAGGTAAATCTCAAAATCTAGTACATTTAAGGTGGCTCCTATAGCTAATGAACCTAAAATAAGTCGAGTGGCACAATTGCGGATCAACTATCCTAGCTACATTGTACCGAGAGATGTTTCGGGGAACTGAAGCATAGAAAACTAAAATTGGTGGTTGCATACTCCTTCTTCAGTCATGGGCATAGTATCGCTTACTATTTTTATATTCGCGAGTAAACTTCCCTTATCAATTCCCACTTGTAAAAATGTAAGATTTATTTAATAATATAGTTATCATATTTTTTTTTCATATTACATTTTTGGAATAACATATTATTTGAACAGGTGGAACAATGATGCAAGTCATGGGGGTATATCGAACGAGTTTAAAGATATTCAGTTATTCTTAGATCAACAATGTAACACCCCTCACCCGTATTCACCATTCAGAATAGGGTTAAGGAGCATTATCGGATTTACAACACTTTTAAACATTCATTTCATATACAATTTATCAATTCAAATATAATTCAATCACAATCAATCATAGTGTCCCTTAAACGAGCCTATAAGGCCTTAAACATGCATTGAGAGTGGTTCGGGACTAAACCAATAACTCAGGAAATGTTTCAACACTTATAAAAATTTTCTCCAAAATAGGGGACACGCACCCGTGTGACCAGGCCATCTGTCTCACACGGCCACTAGACACGCTCGTGTCATAGGCTGTGTGAACGTTCGAAATGGGAGCACATGGCTGTGTCCTAGCCCGTGTCCTACCCCGTGTCCAAACAAGTGAGGTTACTGACTTGGGTTACACGGCCAACCATACACCCGTGTGTCTAGCCCGTGTGCCTTTCAAAGTGACCACACACACTCGTGTGCCAGGCCGTGTGATAGGCCTTGCCAAAGCTGTAGGGTAAACTAACTTATGCAACACGACCAAGTCACACACCCGTATGCTAGGCCATGTGCCAATTAGAGGGGTATACTGACTTGTGCCATACGACTGATCACACGCCCGTGTGTGAGGCCGGAGCATACTGACTTCATTTCAATTTTAACATAAGGGGACACACGACCGTGTAACATGACTGTGTGTCACACACGGCTAAGACACACGCCCGTGTCTCTGCCCGTTTGGACAAAAATAGGCTATTTACCAAGCCAATTTGCCACCCAAATTTAGATACACCTACACCTCTCAAATAGCACACAATATAGCATCAATAGGCATATATTACAATTCCAATCAAGCATGATTTATACCAATTCCAACACCAACTAATACAAGCCATAAATACCACATATTGCTATCTAACTTCATGTTAATCCTTGTCTTCTCAAAATGTCAAAATGACCATTTACAAAATATGCATTATTATGCTCAATTCCACAAACATACCAATTCTCAATTCATTACCTATTGACATTCAAAATTTCTTAATATCAATGAGTATCATGAATCTACCACAGTCACCCAACATAGGTCAATTACCAAATCAAAACAAAAGCCATTTGCACACTTATATACATCATCAAATTCACCATCCAAAACTAACTCACATGACAATATATATACAAACCAAAATGTAAACATTTTCAAGCCAATCCAAATGGCCAATATTAATACCAAAACATAGCCAAGATGACCAAAGTCCCTATACATGCCATATGACCAAACTATAAGTTCAAAAGTACCAAAGTGATGGTTGGATAGTGTGACGATGTATCCAACGATCCCCGAATCCAAGCTAGCTTTGAATTCACTATAAAACACGGGAAAAATAAACAAAGTAAGCTATAAAGCTTAGTAAGCTCGTATGAAGTAAATTCAGCAATTTGTAATACTAAATTCATCATTTTGAACTAGTTAACATATAATTCATGATAACAAACGAACCTTCCACATACTTACTCATATGCTTATATACAAATTCATAACTTCTTCTATTTAAAGCTCATACTTTCCATGTACATACCTGTACAAATTCATAACAAGTTCATATCTATTCGGAATACTGTCGAATACTCGATATCTCACACACTAAGTGCCAATACATAGCTGAAGCTATTTTAATCTCGCACACTAAGTGCCTTACATAGCCGAAGCTATCTAGATCTCGCACACTAAGTGCCTTACATAGTCGAAGCTATCTAGATCTAGCATACCAAGTGCCATATATAGCCGAATCTTCGTCAAACATGACTATAATCTCATATACACAATTTATGCAATATCAAAGCATTTAAAGCATAATTGTAACAATGCTCATTACATATTAACTTACCTCAGATGTGAAAACAACGACATGATCAACTAATCCGATATCTTGTTCTTTTCTCGATCTAAGTTCGTATTCTGCTTTTCTTGATCTATATAATATCAAATTTAGCTTATTCAATCATTACTTTATTCAATTTAATCCAAAACACACATTTAAACATATTTACACTTTTACCCTTAAAGTTTCACATTTTTACAATTTAGTCCATATTACACAAAATCACATATTCATGAAATTCCAAATATACCCATGCTAGCTGAATTACCACTATGCCCTTAGCAGCCCATATTTTTCATTTATTTCACATTTTAATCATAAAGTTTTAACATTTCTCAATTTAATCCCTATTTTGCATTTTCAATAAAAAATCACTTTACAAAACTTGTATATCTATCATCAAACATCAAAATACATGCTTATTCATCAATGGAAACTTTCAAAATCTTTAACAGTTTTGCAAAATAGTCCCTAGGCTAGCTAGTACTAGATGTAACGATCACAAAAACATAGAAATCATTAAAAGCCGAGCAAAAACAGACTTACAATTAGATCATGAAGTGGCCGAATATCACAAAACCTAAAATGGTTTTCTTCTTTGTTATACATGGTAAAAAATATGAATAAAACTCATCTTTTTGTTTTTGTTTTATTAATATTATGATTAATATACAATTTACAACATTAACCTTTAATAAAACCATTTAATAACATTCATTTAATGTCCAAATATGTCCACTCAAGTGTCAAATGGTCAAATTACAACATAAGGACCTTAAATTTAAGGTTCTATAGCTATTAGACACCTCTAGCTATTAGAACTCAAGTTTTATGCTTTACTAAATTTTCACATAAACATATCATCATACCACAAACTTAAAATAATAATAAAATGATTATTTGGACTTCAGATTTGTGGTCCCAAAACCACTATTTTGATTTGACTAAAAACGGGCTGTTACAAACAGCTAAAAATTGAAGTTAGTTTTTGGAATTTTCAATTACATAAGAATTATGTAAGAATTAAAAATTTAATATTAGGTACGTAATAAAATTTATAATTTTGTACAACAATTTGAATGGATGCCATACTCTGATCCGAGAATTTAAGAATGCATTTTGTTTGAATTTTTAACGAATCGTAATATCTGGCACGTCAAAAAGCTACTGATAGTTTTTGCAATGTTTGAGATGCATGAATCTGACCGAGTGATGCGCTAGTTTGAGTTTGTGCAAAATATTCTGTCCTTACCTCAGAACTTCGATGAACTTCACAAGACTGATTTGCGGAGGAGAGTAGATGAAGATTGGCTTAAATTCCATGTAAAGTATATATACTTTTAGGAACATAGGTACGATTTCATACCTATGTGCGAACTGATTGTCAGACCAGATTTGGCGACGTTTTCAAATTATATGACATGATTTAAACTTCATGGCAAGCCATATATATTGCTAGAGGAGGAAAGGAGTAGACAAATTCATCGTAGAAGGCTAACACGACCCTATATGAGGCCGTGATCGGGAGTAGATAAATTCATTGTGGAAGGCTAACACGACCCCATTCTATACGGATGGGTGGACTTCTCGTTTAGTATGGTTCATAACCTTATGTTTTTCACACAAGCACAAAATTATGAATCATCATATTGTGCATCAACACCTTCTCCTAGAATATTTTTTGCACTCCATTTGTAGAAGCATATTATACATCAATGTAGTCAACAACACAATGTATTCGCCATCACCTACAATTCTAAGATTCTGTGCACAACTGGGTTATTTGACGCCATATATTTCTCTGCCGGTAGTGTTGCAAACACCACTAAAATCGTTCTTCTTCAGAGGTGGGTCATATTCACAACCAACTACTAATACAACTGATGATATACGATGGCAACCCAGGATGCAAATGCAATCTAGCATGAAAAAACAAGATGAAGATGAATATTACGTTGGAGATCAAGATGAAAATGGCGACGATGAGTCGAAACCCCAATGACGATGAAATCCTTCTCGTAATCGATACCCACCGGGTTGTGGCACACATTTGGCCCAACAATGGAGATGATTTTCTTATTTTAAAATTTTGTCATGTACATAATCATTTAGTTTTTGAACTTTTTATTTTATATATGTAATGCTTCCATTGATATTTGCATTGTATTATTACATCATTAATCTACTTATTTACTTTTTTTTTCAAAAAATTATTTGTTTGTTTATCAAAAAAATGTAAAAATATAGCTTAATTAATTAATTTTTTTAATTTGATCCTTGTCTCAATGTTGCCCTCAAATGTGGACATGTTTCCTTATCATGTCCTAGGTTCCTACAAAAACTACATAACCTCGGTTGGTCTCTCTTATCCCAAGTATCCATATTATTGCATATTTTACTAGATTTCAGTCGACCTTTTGGCTAGCTATGCAACTCAATATTTGGTTACAATTCAATGGGACGCTCGAAACAGGAGACCATTTACCTTCATTTGGGATAGGTGGGAATTTAGAATTCCATACTTTATATATATTCGTTTTAGTTTGTATACTTCATTAACATACTTCATGAAATACAGATGTGCCAAGGCACATGCAGCAATTGCATGTGGGCATGGAAAATGAAGTGCTTGAAATTGTTAGGAAATGTGCCAATATTAAACATGTAACTATTTTCTATGCATTTGAATGATGAATAAAATTAATTTTACATTTCACTATTATATATTTTGTGTTTCTGTCTTTCATGTTTTGCATACATAGCGAAATTGTGACAAGCAAATGTTAGTTCATTGATTGTCTAAGTTCAAACTGGTGATAAGTGGCACTATAATAATGTTTACATTGTGAGAAAAATAACTTACTTTAGTAGATAATCTAAATAAGTTAGTAATCTTATAAAAAAATCAAAGTGAGCATTTGATTCAAATACTCAAAAGGATTATTATGTCATATACAATTCCAATTACGGAGATGGTTAGTCTTGACTACTGGGGTAGTTGTCTTCACGGGTAGAGACATAATTGTACTCATCGAAAGGATGATACATTGGGCTAGACCCAAGTTGAATTGATTTTGAATCTATTTGTGAATTAATTCACTTGTGACATTCATGGTGTGACTTACGTAAATCCTGAGTTAGTTATTGACCATGCGTATGTAGCTCATGTGCTTTAATATAAGTGAAGGCTTATGCTAAAAAGATGATCAAGTCGATAGTACATGACTTGTGTATGACATGACTTTACTAGAAATAATGAAATTCATAGCTCAATTAAAGAGTTAACGATATCCTCTCATTGACATTGTGTGGATTGATAAATATAGAATGTCGCCATGGGTTGCTTGTTTTAAAACGAGCAATTTATCATAGTCATTAGTTGATAATGGTCATATTAATGATTAAGAAGACACAATTGTGACAATGAGATAAAATAAGATTGTATTGAGTGAACAAATTTAACTCAAAGGAATCAAGGATATCATATAAGTGTAATACACATGTGGCGAGGACATTGGATAAAACAGTTGGATAAGTTACTTTCGTAAAGAGTACACAATAAGGAGTTTTCAATTATGGTACTTCTTCTGGATTGACTCTATAATTAAGTAAATTGTGAATTATCGAGCCAATGCTTCTGGATAATTGCAATTACTCGAGCCTAATTGTATATGTTCGATTGGTCCCTCCGCTAGCTCAACAAAAACTCGATCAAATTGTATTTGAATCAAAAGAAAATTTTACGACTTTGGAAATAATTTAATTGAGTCAATTTATTCGATGTGGAATTAAATTAGGTGTTTGTGAGAATTTTTCAATTAGAGAATTTGATTAAAGAATTTTCTTGAAAAAATAATTTGGAAAATCTTAGTGATTTTTGGGAGAATTAATTTTGATCAAGTAAAATTAAATTAATCAATATAATTAAAATAAATATGATATTTTTAAAAGTTAATTTTCAAGTCAAACAATTGGCCTAATAGGTAATTGAACTTGAAAATTGGACTGGAGATTAAAAATTGTACTCAAGAACCAAAACCCGAGACAAAAATCCAAAAACTGGTTGAACTGAATCTTGTGTATGAAACTGGGTCGACGGTCCAATTAGTGGCTGGACCGGACCAGTCGGGTCATTATTGGCTAGGATCAAATCGAAAGCAGCAAAACTGACTAGGCCCATTTGGGCAAAACGACGATGGTTCAAGGTGTTGAAGGAGTCGTGCTTACAGTGGCACCATTGGGCACGATGGTTGCGACAACGGCGATTCGACGATCGTCGGATGGTCAACGGCGGCTCTTCGGTGGTAGAATAGTGGAAAAATTAAACTCCTAGTGGGACTCTATCGGGTACCTTAATTTCTAATTAACTTTTTCAAAGATAATATTGTTTTAATGAATTTAATATGAAATTTAATTTAATATTTATCTAGATAATAATTTATTAATTTAATATTAATATGAGATATTAAATTAAATTAAATATTTATCTAGATAGTATTTTATTAATTTAATATTGATTTGATTAATTTTAATCCTATTTAAACTCTCTCTAAACTTTCCTTATATAAAAAGAGCATGGGTCATTATTCTCATACATTTGAAAATAATATTGCAGAGAGAAAATTCACTAAAGAAATTATTTTAGAAAATTTCTAAAGATTTTTTATATTTACAACTTGACCCTAGAAGTTTAGAGATATTATGAAATTGTCCCATTGGTAATTTTGTAAAAAAAATTTGATTCGAAGCGAGCCCACACTTGATAAACATGAGCTTGAGGATGACAGAGAAGACTACTTGGTTGAAGCATTCATCCTAGATGAATCATAAAGGTACAATTTTGATTTAGTATTTATTACTTTAGATAACACAACCAAGTTCTTATTTTTGGAAAAAAAATTAAAACTATAGTTTTCTCTTAAACCTATCTTCCGCTACATTTTTCAAACATAATTTTTCAATAGTTGGTATTAGAGCCAGATTGTACTCTATCTAAAAGCATAAATAAGTAATCAGAATATATTTCTCTTCTTCTTGAATAATTCGATTACATAGAAAGTGTCATTCTTCAGATTTTATGCATGTTTTGAGTTATATATGAGAATTGATGCAATATTATATATTTATTATTTTTTTTCTAAAGTTGTGGTTCTTATGAAATAGACCGCGGACTATCATCTCAACCTATGATTGTTTGTTTTTTAAATTCATAAAATTCTTGTGAGCTAGAAACAACATAGGTTTTAAATGTAATTTTCCCAAAAGGAGTCCTTAATGAGGAAAAGATGGAGCGATGACAGTTGAAGACCCAAGGAATGCCTTTTGGTGAAAAATTATGTAAATTTTTTTATTTTCTAAAAATAAAACATTGGAAACCTTGGCTGACAGTTTTATTTAATTACCCACCTCTTTATATATTTGTTTTATAATTGTTTATAATATTTATATTATGTTATATTATAGTTGTGATATATATATATGTATGAAATGATCCATAATTTATCGATTAAAGATAAAAAGTGTGGTAATGCGAAAACACATGCGTTGTATTATTCCATTCAGCTCTTTAGGTTATTCGATTGCTATGAGAAGTGTGGTAATGAGATAATGTATGTCTAAGATTAAATTTGGTAAGGAAAAACTTGGTTTTTAAACAGTCAAATAAGACTCAGCTCCCTTTCCAAGGACCTTACTTGGTGCACGGTTTACATTCACTTCTTCAATTTTTCTGTTAAAAGAAAAACTGCGAGGAATCAAAATTAAATGTTTTTATGATTGATTGATTCTTGTGAATGAATGTGAAAATTATAAAACAGCCATAGCATGCCATGCTTATATTGAAAGCATGTCATATAAATTAGGTAAGAATGCCACTAGGACTATTGTATAATCATTCTTGAAATCTGGGATAAAAACCTTAAATGTTTTTAAAATATTAAGTTGGAGAAGGTCCCTGAACAAGACCTACGACCTCCATTGATGGTTCCTAAGTGATAGCATGATAAAGTTTCGAGCTGATTCCTACCTTGTTCACACCCCAAGGTAAACTTTATCATGTGGGTTCACAGGGTGAGATTTCCTTTTAAGGATAACTAGTCATGTATGACTTTCAGTGAGATTGTCTCAAGATGACTCACAAATGAAAGCATGTTCAGGATGAGTGTTGAGTCAATGGTTACACACTTAAGGCCATCTCTTATGAAATAGTTTCCTAAGAAACAATATTTAAGATAGAGATGATGGCCTAACATAAGACGATCGTTGGTTTGTGTGAATTCTTGAGAATAAAGATTAACAAACTGGTTGGATGTAATCTATGTTCTTGCTGGTTAATCATGGGACCCCAAGGCGACATGATTGATGGGTGTGAGAATGATCGTAGCAACGAATGTTTTTTTCAAGGTTTTAATATAAGATGAATGCATCATACTGCAATTTTGATATGTTGCTAAAATGAAAATATTTGCTTAAAATAAAGATAGTAATTAGTGAATCTTCATTGTTTTTCAGTTTAAATGTCTTTTACTCCTCTTATTAGCATTCTTGCTGAAAAAAAGTTGAATGAGATAATTATCGAGAATGGAAATGAAATTTGTTGATAGTTCTCAGCTATGAGAAACACAAATTCGTCCTTGACAAATCTTGCCTGCCTGAAGCTCAGCCCAAAGCGAGAATCACTGGAGAAATTTTAACTTGATTGCTCAATGTTATATGTTAGCGAGCATGAGTAGTGTGCTGTAAAAGCAACACTAGAATTTCTATACTGCTAAATAGATCATGAAAAATTTAGAGATTTTGTTCGAAGGCCAAGTCGCATTGGCTCGACAATCCACTATTACAAATTTTATGAACTCCCAATAGAAACCTGGTACTTCAGTCAAAGAGCATATGCTTAAGCTTATAGGATTATTTGCAAAACCGGAGGAAAATTGGGCTAAACTGGACGCAAAAACTCAGATTGAAATGGTTTTCAAGTCCTTGACCAAGGAGTTTGTTGGCATTATGGTCGCTTACATATTCGAGAAGAAGGCACTTACATTGACTCAACTCAAAGGAGCAAACTTAACTATTGACCCCTCGTCTTCTAAGAGGAAGTAAAGGGCTAAAGGAAAGAAGAAACTGACTAAGTCTTTGGTTCCACCTCATGTGGATAGGAAAACGACTAAGGTGTCAAAGGATGTAACACCCGTAACCCGTATCCCTTGCCAGAATAGGGTTATGAGGCAATACCTATCAAATCACAACATACAACATACATTTATGCATCCATTCTCAAACACCATTCAATCATAAACACATTGTCCCTTATAACGGCCTACGAGGCCTTAAACATGGTTTAGAAGTGGCTCGTGGATAAACTGATAACCTATAAAAATTTTAGAAACTTAGAAAAATTTCAAACATATAAAGGTCACACGCCCGTGTGAACAGACATTGTGCCTTACACGGCTCCAGACACACTCGTGTCTCAGGCTGTGTGATAACAGGGCATACATATTGACTTGGGTCACACAGTCGACCACACGCCCGTGTGTTTTGCCCGTGTGCCCATCGAAATGGCCACACACGCCCGTGTGCCAGGCCGTGTGCTAGGCCGTGCAAATCCTGTATGGTATACTGACTTATGCAACAGGGCCAAGTCATTCGCCTGTGTGTGAGGCCGTGTGGAGTATACTGACTTCAGTTCAATCTCAACACCAGGGAACACACGACCGTGTAGCATGGCCATGTGTGGACAAAAATAGGCCATTTGCTAAGCCAATTTGCCACCCTTTTTGTACATTCCTACACAAGCTCAAATAACATCAATTTAAGACACAAATATGCAGCCAAAATTCATCAATCAATACATAATCATATCAAATCAACCATGATATATCATTGGTGATTAATCAAAAATAATTAACCACTTAGCCATCACAACAACTATACCAAACATGCTAAAACACAAGGCCATATATATACATCACATATCACTTACCAAATTCATAAAATAAGACAACCCAAATGGCCAAATACATACCAACCTTTACATCATTCATGAGCCAAATCTCATGGCTAATATCATATTACAAAACACATTATCATCTTAACACTAGCCTATACATGCCATATACCATATATACATAACATCAAAAGTACCAACAAGTTGAACGATAGTGTGACGCTGTTCCTGATGATCCCCGAGTCTGAGCTAGCTTCGATTATCTATAAAATAGGAAAAGAACAGACAAATTAAGCTTTAAAAGTTTAGTAAGCCATATACAAATAAAATTACCACATGAATCAACATTATTTCCATCAATAGGTAAACTATGAATAAACACATATAAACTCACAAACCTTTCCCAATGTATACATATTCAATATCATAAGTGAATTCATCAAATACTTCTCTTTTCAATACTTCTATGAATCTCGTACGTACTTGAGCCACTGAACTCATTCACATATTCTTTCTTGACTTGACTTTGCCCGTTGATTACTCAGAAATCACATGTAGCTCTTACAATGCCATATCTCGGATATGGTCTTACATGTTATCACATATCGATGCCACTGTCCCAGACAAGGTCTTATACGAAATCAAATAATGATGCCAATGTCCTAGACATGGTCTTACACGTAATTACATAATGATGCCAATGTCCCAGAAATGGTCTTACTCATAATCACATCTCGATAATCCTAATGTCATGACATTCGTATCCTATACTAGTCCTAAGGTTCGTACGGGACTTTCGGATATTGAAACCCTGTCGATTTTTGCTCGTATTTGATCATTCAACATTCATAGTAGTTCAATGAAAATTAAACATATATAATTCAATTTAAAGATATTTATTTGCATATGAACTTACCTTGTATTCGAGATAAACGGACTGGATCGACTATTCAATAACCTTTGATTTTTCCCGATCTAAATCCGATTTCTTTCATTCTTGATCTATATACATTCAAAATTAACTCATTTATTCATCAAATCATTCAATTTAGTCCAAAAACACATATTTGGACATTTTTACATTTTAGCCCCAAAGTTCCACATTTTTACAATTTAGTCCCCATTTCACAAATACACAAATTTCACATAATTTCACCCCATTTTAAACTAGCCAAATTTCAGACGGGTCCTTAACAGCCCATATTTATCATTTATTTCACATTTCAACCACCCAATTTACAAAATTCATAATTTAATCCCTAACTTGCATTTTCTTCAAAAATCACTTGATAAAACATGAAAATCTATCATTTATCTATCGTTTTTCATCATCAACTGTCACAAAACTCATGGATTCATCAATGGAATTTTACAAAATCACCAACAAACTCAAAAATTAGGGTACGGGCTAGCTAGTACTCAAAGCAACGATCACAAAAACGTGGAAACCATCAAAAAGGGATAAAAATCATACCTTAATCAAGGATTAAAGGTGACGATCTCTAGAATGCTTTAAAGCTCTCTTTTCTTCTTTATTTTCGGTTGAAAATGGAAAAGGTGAACATAATTTTAGCTTTGGTTTTGTTAAATTATGATTTATTTAGCTAATTACCAAAATGACCTTTTTTAATATCATTTAAAAACACATAATAGATAGCTATTCATGTCAATTTCCACTATCCATGGTCTATTCACAATATAAGGACTTCACATTTAATTATTCATAGCAAATAAGCACTTAAACAATTGGAATGCAACTTTTGCATTTTACACGATTTAGTCCTTTTATCAAATTAGACATCCAATCGATAAAATTAAATCACGAAAATTTCACACACATATAATCACATGCTATAAACACGAAAAATAATATTAAAATAATTTTCTAACCTCAGATTTTTTGTTCCAAAACCACTGTTCCGATTTAACTAAAACTGAGTTGTTACAAAGGATCCTAAAAAGGTCAAATGTTTCTTTTGCAACAGAAAAGGGCACTTCAGATCAAATTGCAAGGAGTATAAAGATTACCTAGCTAAAAAGGGAAAATGTATGAAACTTTTTATGGTTGAACCTTGCTCAGTGGAAGAATCAATTGACAAATGGGTTATTGATTCTGGAGCCACTAACCATGTGTGTGTTTCTGTATAGGGGTTCAGCAAAACGTGAAGTCTACATGACGGGAGTGTCACGTTGCAGACTAGAGATGGGAGCTATGTTTCAGTAGAAGCAGTGGGAGAATTTAGTTTATATTTAGATAATTTTAGGAAGACCTTTTAAAAGGACATGTTTTGTGTACCTTCTTTTAAGAGTAATTCAATTTTTGTAGAATGTTTATTTAATTATGGTTCTTCCGTAACATTTACTATAAGGATTTCTATTCACATAAATCATTCTTTGATCTGTAATGGATGGATGGAAACCAATCTCTACTTTATCAAGCCAAATAACTACTTGATACTTCAGACAAATGGTGAATAAAAACCTTAGAACTTCTCACTCTAATGAGGGGGTACCTATGATAGTTAAGACTTGGTCATTTTAACCTACAAAAAATCACTAGACTTTTGAGAAATGGTTCCTTAAGTATGCTTAAGGAAGTTAATCTTCCACAATATAAGTCTTGCTTGGAAGGTAAAATGACTGAAAAGTCTTTTCACACAAAAGATACAACAGCCAACCAATCTTTAGAACTTGTCTATGAGCATCAGTGCCTGAGAAGGTTACGATTATTATGTGTGTAACACCTTTTCCTGACTTAATCACCAAGTCTAGGTATGGGATGTCAAAATTAAACCGATTCGGTCTAACATCAAGCTTAAGTTATAAAATTTCCAAAAGACTTTACTAATTTATTTCTAATAATTATTACAACATGACCCTTAACCCAAACGTGATTGACTTCCTTGAAAATTTAATCTCTAAAAAACCTACTTAGGCACAATATATTTAATCCCCGAGGCAAAGCCTCTACAGATACCCTTCTTGTGTGCACGACACCTAACTGACAAAATTCCTTGGTCTAACAAGGTCTATCTTGGCCTCTCGTTGAATTCCTTATCCCATGAATCCTGCTAACGTAAGCCAAAACTTCTGTAAGTTCAAATGAACTTAGTGAGTTTCTTTGCTACTACCAGTATTGTAGGAAAATTCTTGATTTGAAAACAGTTTCTTGCACAGAGGAAAATTAAAATTTGAAAATTGACCCGATTTATGATATTGATAGCAATAAACCTTAATCGAATCTGTACATGTATTTTTGGCTTAGCAGACGTTCATTGTTCTCGACTTTCAACCAAATGATCTTCTTCGCTATTCTCGTACCACGAATTATTTTGGGTTGGTTCAAAACAATTAAATCGAAACACAAAACCAGAAAAAGTTTTTTCTCCTTTCAGGGTGAAAATGAAAATTCTCTGTTCTTAATAGAAACCGGTAGAATTGTTATTTCAAAAAAAATATATGTAATAGTTGAGAATAAATTCTCTCTATTTTTCGACAGAATAACAATATCTCAAATTTGTGTGTTCATAGTTCTACCAGTGCCATCTATTTATAGAAAGAAAAGGTAGAATCCTTGTTATGTTGTAGTGGTTTCTTTCAAATAGAAAAACAACATCCTACTTAGAATAGGAGTAGGGTGCACAACACACCCTAGTATTCCTACTAGGGTTGTCGCCCCTTTTATGTCCATAAGGGGTATTTAGTCCTCTCTCACATCGGGTCCAATTACGAATACTTCCTGAGCGTTTTTGACCCAATACTCTGTAATATGATCCAACTCGATTCAATTTTATTTTCAAAAATAAACTTTAATATTTATATATAAAACAATTTTCTCATCTTTATTTTACCCCTAACAAAATTTTGACGATTTTACCTCTAGAAAATTTTTGATGAATTTGCCCCTGGTAAAATTTTTAGAAAATATGTTCAATATTTCACAACTCAACATGTTTACTATGACCGAATGTTTTATTTTCATTTTCAGGCTTCAAAACAGTCCAGAAACATAAACTCATTCTTCTGATAATTTTTTAAGTAATCTATATAGGATTTCAAATAGGTAATTTCCACTGTCATTTCCATTTCCATTTTTGGAAACCTACATTTATTTCCAAATGATTCTGTTTCTCCATTTCAGAGAAAACCATAACATTCTTGAATGTTTCCCATTTCTCTTTTCGTATTCATTTCGTTCATTTCTATTCAAGCACGGAATTCATTTATAGTTTCAAAAAGCTAGTGGAGGGACCAATTGGACATTCCTAGTTGATGTTCAAATGATTTATAATTAAGTTTTAGCTTTTCGCTAATTAATTATAAACTCATGTAGTCATGAAGTCATTCCACTATAATATAGTGACTGAGCTCTCCCCCACGATATACCATTATGGAAGCAACTACTTAGTGTTCGTCCAATGACTTTATCATAAGCATGTTACCCTAATAGGATATCTTTGATGTCTTTGGGATAATATTCATTCTTCCAATATAATCCTATTTTATCTAATGGTAACCATTACATCTTCTTTCATGTTTTACGTCAATTATTATAAAATAGGGATCAAGTCATCCATCACAAAGACGGATGACCCGTGGCCACGTTTACTTTTCATCAACCCTAGGATATCATTTAGCCATGTTTTGGGAAATGAATTCCATTTTTTTAAATGACACTACATACTAAAGAAGTCGTACATCGAACACACCAATTTTCGATTCCTTATCTATTTTAACTCAAGCTTTACTTACATCAAAGTGTATGAGTCACACATACATAGTCTACCATCCAATCAGGATTTAGGTATGCCACACTATAAACATCACAAGTGAATAAATCCATAAACGGATTTAGGATCTATTCTTCTTTGATCATGTCCGATGTACAGTCAATCTAGTCAGTCACATCTATATCTCTATCTTTTGGGAGTCTTCCGCTCCGATGCCTAAGATAAGGCATCTCCCTAATTGGACTTGATAGATAACATATTAGTCTTTTAATCATTTTGCTCATTTTCAATTAGACTAAGGACATGTTTAGGTTCATTTACTAATATAAGCTATCTTTCTGTATTATGATCCAACCACATAATATCGCTTAATATTAATTAAACATTAGACAACCAGTGAGTAACATTTTCTTCCATTTTGCTTTGTGTGCAAAAATGATGTGAGGACAATATGCAAAGTATTAATGCAAGTCATGTGTAATTTTATTAACAAATTTGTTCAAAAATATTACAAGTGTACTTAGACGAAAATACTACACTTAGGGCATCAAATCCAATAGTCTCTCACTTGCCCTAGTGAAGTAGATGAGTCATGTTTCACATTCTTATGCCCTCCATATGTTTCCTAAAGAGCTCTCTAGCTGGAAGAGTTTTGACAAAACAAATTCCTATGGTTTATCCTCAGATGCATTTTTTTACTACATCTACTATTCTGTTAAACACTCTCATTTCCCTTAATGTGTGTTGTCCTTATGTGGTTTCTTTTAGGTTTAGCTATATCTGCATTGTTATAGTGCCATAGCTTTTTCATATCTCATATTTTGGCCCTCCATAGTGAAGTTAGTAGTGTATCCCTGCTTTATTTAGACTATGGACTCGCCGTTTAGGACAAAAGAAAAATTTGATGTCAATTTCCCCAAATCCCAACACCTTTGGAAGTCAGAGCTAGTATATCCAATACGAGTCAGGTATCCTCCGGAATACACAAGTATTTAATTCCTTGTTCTCCATAAATACTTGATTATATGCTGAACTGCTTGCCAGTGCCTTGGTCCTGGATTCGCTTGATATCAACTTACCAACCCCATTGCAAAATAGATATCTAGGCATGTGCATAGCATAGCATACATGAGACTTCTTACTGTTAAAGCATAAGGAACCTTTCCCATGTTCTCTCTTCCTTATGCTATTTTAGGACAGTCTCTAAAGAGAGATGAAATCCCTATATGGAGGGTTGATTTCCCTTCTTCGAACTGGTCATAGCATAATGGTCCAATATCTTGTCTATGTATGAAGCCTGAGATAGTGCCGTCACTTTATTCTTTCAATCTCTCAGGATTTGAATACCTAGATCAAAATTAGCTTCTCCCATTTTCTTCACGCTAAATTGTTGGGTTAACCACAATTTAACTGATGACAATATCCCTACATCATTCCCAATGAGTAGAATATCATTGACATATAGAACGAGAAAGACTGCCTTTCCCTCCCCTAAATATTTATAAACACAAGGTTCATCCACATTTTTTTTAAATCTAAAAGTGTTGATCGCTTGATCGAATCTTTGATTTCATGAGTGGGATGCTTGTTTAATTTACTATATGGATTTAAGTAGTTTACAAACTTTATGCTCTTTTCCTTTAGCTATATATCTGGTGGGTTGCATCATGTAGATGCTATCTTTAAGATAGCCATTAAAAAATACTGTCTTGACATCCATTTGCCAGATCTCGTAATCGAGAGCCATCGCAATGGATAGTAATATGCAGATTAACTTAAGCTTAGCAATCAGAGAGAAGGTTTCTTCATAATCGATGCCTTCTTTCTAAGTACAACCTTTTGCTATAAGTCTGGCCTTATAAGTTTCCACATTTCCATCTGCCTTTCTTTTCCTTTTGTAGATCTACTTACACCCTATGTGTTTTATCCCTTTCGGTAAGTTTACAAGTTCCCACACTGAGTTGGAATAAATTGAGCCCATTTCAACTTTCATAGCTATTTCCAAGAGCTTGGAATCATTACTTTATATTGCTTAGTCATAAATGAGTGGGTCATCTTCTTCCTGTTTGACAGACTCAGTGTTAAAAACACTTTTTCTATATTAGAAGAACTCATGCGTAGGAGAGACCTTTCCACTGCGACGAGGCTCTCTATGCTGCTAATCGTTTGCAAGTCTACTATTAGGAGTTGGTTCTGGAAGGATTTCTGTAGGGTTTTGTATATTTCCCGAAATCTCCTCAAGTACCTATTTAGTCCAAGGTTTGAAGTCATTCATGTAAATTTCTTCAAGGAAAGTAGCATAAGTCGAGACTATAACAGTTTGCTCTTTTGAGTTATAAAGCAAACCACCTTTTGTTCCCTTTGGATATCCTACAAACATGTACAATTCTGTCCGTGAGTCCAACTTCATTGCATCTTTATCCAATATGTGGGCTCGGCATCCCTAAATCCTAAAATGATTAAGATTCAACTACTTACCATGCCACAATTTGTATGGGGTTTTCGATGCTGCCTTAGTTGGACTATCATTCAGAACATAGCAAGCCGTTTGTACAACGTATCCCCAAAAAAGTAGTGGCAACTTTGAATCAGTTAACATCGAACTTACCATGTCTAACAATGTTCGATTTCTTCTTTCTGCCATACATTCTATTACGGATTGCCCGACGTGATTAATTAGGATAGAATCCAATTCTCCATGAGGTAACTTAAGAACTCATCAGATAAATTCCCCACCTTGATTAGACCAACGTGCCTTTATGGGTAAACTTAGTTGTTTCTCCATTTTTGCACAAAACTCTTTGAATTTATCAAAGGTTTCACTCTTGCAGTGCTTTAGATATACATACCCATATCTGGAATAGTTATCAATAAAGGTTACATAGTACTCGTAACCACTTCTTGAACTAACGCTCATGGAGCCACATACGCTAGTGTGCACAAGTTTTTTGGGCTTTCCAACCCTTGTTCCTTTTGCATTAAAAGATTGCTTAGTCATCTTACCTTCCAAGGAAGATTTACATTTTGGAATATCAAATTCTTTAAGCAAACTTAAGATACCATCTTTCACAAATCTAGTGATTCTTTCTTGGTTAATATAATCAAGTCTCAAATGCAAATGTACGCCTCATTAAAGTGAGAAGTTTTAAGTTATTTATTCGATAGTTCAGTCTCAAGCAGTGTGTAACGCCCTAAAAATTTAACTTTTTGTTTTTGCGGATGTATGACACAAATCTGTATTTACTTCAATGGTTAAGTGTTCTGTGAGTGTGTGAGACGTCCCAAGTTCAAGCCATGACTTAGGCAAATTTTGGTATTTTTATGAATAAATCCCTATCTTTGGTCAATAGGCTTTATTTAATTGTTGATAAGTATATAACAGAATGGGCCTGCTGGTCTGGTGGTTAAGTAGAGTGTTGGAGGTCCTGTGTTCAATTCTCTGTGATGGCGTGGAGACAATATTTTTGCTCCAATTTCGGCAAAGAGTTGTGTTGGGACAAAATTTTGAGTAGTTTTGTTTTAGTGGGTTAATACGGAGTGATTGTAGGAGATAATTAGGGGAGAGGTTATCATAAAATAATCTGATTATCTTTTTGTTGCAAAAAGAAGAAAAAGAGAGTAGAGTTTCGGTTTTCTCTCCAATTCTCCAAACTTTTTCTGACGTTTTCTTCTTCTTTTATCCCTTCTCTGCTGATTCTTTCCCCTAATTACTGTTAAAATTTCCATTATTTTTCCCCTTCCATTTCTTTCTTTTTTTTTTCTAATTGATTCGGTTGTTCATCGTTGGTTGCCGTGAGTTTTAATAATAAAACAACAAAATTTAGAAATCACAATCTTATCTGTAAAGGATGGATGTAAAATAATCACTATTTTATCAAACCAAAGATGTATACACTCTGTAGCACCCCAAACTCGGCTTAGACATTATGGCCCTATCTGGCAATGTCACACGATAGTGTTTTTGAAACCTCGTTGTTACAATGGAAACATTCTATATGATTCATTAAAAAACCTTTGTTAGAACTTAGGAAGTCGTCTTTGTCCATTTAATACATTTGGTGTGAAACATCCCTCGTTGCGAAAGCTTTAATAGAACAGTCTAGGTGATCATGCGTTTAGAAATTACTTTAACTTTTTGAAAACCGAATTTCCTACGACCAGCATGTATAAATCCATAAAGTAAAGTAAATAAATAAAAACTCAAATTTATAACCAAAGTCCATAGGTCCTTAAATTACACCCTTTTTGTTGGATGTCCTGTGTTCAATTCTCTGTGATGGCGTGGAGACAGTATTTTTGCTCTAATTTCAGCTAAGAGTTGTGTTGGGGGAAAATTCTGAGTAGTTTTGTTTTAGTAGGTTAATAAGGAGTGATTTTAGGAGATAGTTGGGGAGAGGTTATCAGAAAATAATTTGATTATCTTTTTGTTGCAAAAAGAAAAAGAGAGAGTAGAGTTTCGGTTTTCTCTCCAATTCTCCAAACTTTTTCTGACGTTTTCTTCTTCTTTTTTCCCTCCTCTGCCGATTCTTTCCCCTAGTTGCTGCCAAAATTTCCATTATTTTCCCCTTCCATTTCTTTCTTTTGTTTTTCTAATTGATTCGGTTGTTCATCGTTGGTTGCCGTGTTCGGTAAGTAACGGTTTTGTCTATTATTAATCGTTCTTGGTTAATCTTTAAAAGGGGGATTCGTTTTTGGTGTTTAGGAGTTAATCAAGGGGCTGGTGGGTTTGAATTGACGCTGTGATTGAGCGAAGTCGTGGTTACTCAAGCAAGGTAAGGGTTAGGTTTTTAGTCGATTTCCTTCCGAAATTGGTTGATTAAAAATGAAATAAGTGATTAATCTGGAGATATGTTGGTCAATTTTTAGGTTCTGGTGGCTTAGGAGTGCTTACGCATCAGAAATGATGCCTTGTATGTACTCAAAACGCAGAAAATTGGATTCGGCGAAAAGCCAAAATTTCTTGCTGTCGAGAAATAAGAGAAATAAGAGAAAATTATGTAAAAAATTGTAGAGAAATGAAATAAGGGTGTTATAAACTTGGAAATTATAATTTTGCACTAAAATAGTTTTGGACAGCAGCAGTAGTCTAACTTTGAAAAATCATCAAAAATAGTGAGAATTGAGTTAGAGGTTGACTAAAATATGAAATTAAATTTTATTGAGTCTAGGTTTTCGTGGAAGAGACAGTGTAAGCAATGGAATTGTAAATCATGAGATATAATAAATTTTGTGAGACAATGTTAGAATGATTTCGGGTTCCCCTGTTCTGACTTAGGAAAATCCTCAACAATTGTAAAAAAATACTTAGGGGCTTAAATTTATATGTTTAAATCTTTAATGATTCTTTCAAGAGAAACAAACGGAAACATCATCTAAATTCCGTACAAAGAGATAAATAATTTTTAGTAAGGAAAAGATGAAACTGTCAAATAGTAGAATAGGGATAACTTTAAAGATTTTATTGTACTTATTTGATAAACTATAAATACTATAAATTTTGAAAATTTTATGGTAGAAAGGTATTTGAGTCTAGTATCAAAAACATCAAGTGGATCTTAATTGGGAATTCTGTAGCTCAAGATATAAATAATTTAGTGATAATGACTCAAGTAGACAACTTTGAATGAACATATAAGTAAATAGTGAAAACATATAGGAGTATTGAGCTAGCATGAGTTACCTTAAAAATGGATCACACGGCCAAGGCCAATTTGGGCCGAGTGGGCCACACGGGTGTGTGGGCTCACACGGGCAAATCACATGTGTATATGGGCCCATTTTTACCGAAATATTTTTAAGGTTGCACGGGTTGCCTAAGTCGACTGTGAACCTACTGTAGGGTCGGTAAGCTTTACTTAGACCCCTAAATGTGTGAAATTGACTGAATGATATCTGTACTAGGCATGTTAATATCTGAACTGAATATATGTACTGAACTTGCATAATAGCATGTCATCCATTGTTTCTTGCATTGCATTGGGTTGAGGGTTGTTATTCGGAGGAAGTGTACTGAAAGGCTTTAAGCCTATTTTACTGGCAGCTCAGTTGCAAACTACTATATTGTGCTGCATTGGGTACTCATTGGAGTATCGGGATGGGTGAGTTGATTATATCCTCACATAGAGTGGAGGGTTGGACGGAGATGGTGTGTAGAGGCTGGTTGGGTAGGATTTTGCTCCGCATAATCAAGTATCGCGCATCGATACTATGATGGGCTAAGGCCCTACTTGCATTTGACATCAGATCGAGAAGAGCTAAGGCTCAAACTGTCACTAATACTGAAAAGGGCTTAGGCCCAAGACTGTTCAACTGTGCATTGTGAATACTGATTGTTTGTTTGTTTCTGCTGGATTACACACCGAGTTTACGTAAACTCACCCTTTTGTTTAATGTGAACAGGTAATCCCCAGACTTAGACGGATCGGTGCGACGGAGGACTCAGCGGTGACCACAGTAATTTTTGGACTTCCTGGTTTTCAATTTACGATTTATGATTTGATTATTATTGATTATTTGGGTTGTAATTTAAGGACCCTCTGGGACTTTGGTTTTAAATTTGGGTTTTTATTTATTTATTTTACTTTATGGATTTATACCTGCTGGTCGTAGGAAATTTGATTTTCAAAAAGTTAAAGTAATTTCTAAATGCATGATCACCTAGACTGTTTTATTAAAGCTTCCGCAACGAGGGATGTTTCAAACCAAATGTATTAAATGGATAAAGAATACTTCTTAAGTTCTAACAATGGTTTACCAAAGATAATAACATTAAATGTTTTCATCATAACAACGAGGTTTCAAAAACACTATCGTGTGACATTGCCAGATACGTCCATAACGTCTAGGCCGAGTTTGGGGTGTTACATTTAGTGGTATCAGAGCCATGTTACAAAACTCGACTGTGGATTATGGGTTTTATAAAAAAAATAGGCTTTCGAGAAATTGATTGATTTCCAAATGATTTGAAATGTTTTTACTGAGTAAGTGATACACCGAGTCTCCGACGCCGATCCTGTAAGTTTTTTGAACTGTGATTTGTTTGAAACTAAAACTATTATGGATAGTATATTCTGAAACTATTATAGGTATAAATTATACTAAAAACACTCTAGTTAGTGTATACTAAAAATTAAAGAGAAACTAAAAATTGTAGTGAGAGTGCGATTTACGATAATACACTCTGAATAATCGATACTGTTTTACATAAAGCATTTGTTAATAAACACTGGAATTGTAATTGATTCATAAAACTGTTAATACAGATAAACGTGATTAGACAATGGGCATACGAGGTATCCGTAAATGGGGTACTAGAGGCCGAGGTAGAGGCTACAGAGGAGCTCGAGCTGAGTCCTCTTCACTGGGTAGCATACCAAATTTGGATACGAGTGTGACGCCAGTGCCACCTACTACTGAGACTGGGTTTCAAGATCGCATGGCTAGGGACGATGCATTGTTCCAGGCTATGCTAAGGATTTTGGAGAGGGTCACTAGGCCTAATACTGGATCTGGGGGCCGAGGGTCGGTTACGGAACGACTCCGGTCCAATGGAGCTGAGCTCTTCAGGGGTGTCACTGAAGTTACCCCTAATGTGGCGAGTACTAGATTGAGGCCATAGAGAGGATTATGGATGATTTAGATTGCATTTTTGAGCAGAAATTAAAAGGTGCAGTCTCACTGCTGCGGGATGAGGCTTATCAGTGGTGGCTTACTGTTGAAGAGGGCACTAAGCCTGAACGTTTGACCTGGGAGTTCTTTAAGACCGATTTCCAGGGAAAATATGTGGGAGCCAGTTATGTGGACACCCGTAGGAGGGAGTTTCTGAATCTGGCACAGGGAGATCGATTAGTGGCCAAGTATGAGGCCCAGTTTCTGAGACTGAACTGCTATGCGCGAGGTATAGTGGCATCGGAGTATGAGCGATGTGTTCGCTTTGAGGATGGCCTCAAAGATAACTTGAGAGTTTTGATAGCTCCGCAGAGGGAGCGAGATTTTTCTGCCTTGGTCGAGAAGGCGAAGATCCCCGAGGAGGTTAAGCGCACTGAGCCCCAAAACCGCGATAGAGAGAGATGTAGAAACAAGAGGGATTCATAGCCCTTGAGTTTTGTATAGAGGCCTAAGGAAAAGGCCAGAGCTGTGGGCCAGGTAGAGCTGGGCCCCCTGTTACTGCTACTGGACAATAGCCGTGTGTTGATTGTGGTAGACGCCACCAGGGCGAGTGTTGGAGGAGGACTGGGGTGTGTTCGAGGTGTGGCTCATTGGATCACCGTATCACGGAGTGTGCACTAAGGGCTGATCAGATGCAAGCTCAGGCTACTGGTAATGCACAACTACAAAGGGTAGTATAACAGCCACAGAGAGGCCATGGTCAGGCTAAGGGTGGTAATGGCATGGGCCGCGGGCAGAGAGCACCGGACAGATGTGCTGGTCAAACTAAGGCGAGGCAGCCAGCTCTAGTATATGTTGCACGTCACCGAGAGGATGGAGATGCTCCGGACGTCATCACGGGTACGTTCCTTATTCATGATGTACCTTATATTGCATTGATAGATATAGGATCCATTCACTCTTATATAGCCTGTACTTTGTCTGGAAACTTGGGGATTTCAGTTGAGAGCGCTACGAGTGAGGTTACGGTACTGAGCCCGTTAGGGCAATCTGTTAGAGTTAGCAAACTATATAGGGACGTTCCTTTAGAGGTACAAGGGGCAATCTTCCTGGCTGATTTGATGGAGCTTCCATTTGGGGAGTTCGACCTAATTTTGGGGATGGACTGGTTGGTCAAGCATCGTGTTAGCTTGAACTGTGTGACTAAGAGGGTCGTACTAAGGACTGAGGAGGATAAGAAGGTAGTTATGATTGGAGAACGCCGAAATTACTTATCTAATGTGATCTCTGCAGTGGTGGCAGAGAAGATGGTTCGTAAGGGATGTGAGGCATTCTTGGCCTATGTAAGTGTTTCAGATTCTAGGGATTCTACAGTTAAAAATATCAGAATGGTAAATGATTTTTTAGATGTCTTTCTTGAGGAGCTACTGGGGTTACCTCTGAATCACGAGTTGGAATTTGAGATTGAGCTACTTCTAGGTACATCTCCGGTGTCTATCACTCCCTATCGAATGACACTGAAGGAGCTTGTAGAGCTTAAGGCTCAGATTCAGGAGCTGTGCTATTGATTTCTGAGGTAGTTGGGAGGATTATCTATGACTAGCGGAGTTTGCCTATGATAACAATTTCCATTCTAGCATCCAGATGGCACCTTATGAGGCACAGTATGGTCGTAAGTGTTGCACTCCTTTATGTTGGACTGAGTTGGACGAGTGACGTATTCTGGGTCTTGAGTTGGTTTCTGAGGCAGAGGATAAGGTTAGACTGATTTGGGATCGATCGGCGCGCTTCGGCGCATGAGAAATCTATCTATGCGAACTTGAAGCGACGTGAGATTGAGTATTCGGTAGGGGGTTTTGTATTCCTTAAGGTCTTGCCATGGAAGAAGGTTTTGAGGTTTGGTCGTAAGGGCAAGTTGAGCCCTAGGTTTATTGGACCTTGCCGTATTTTGAAGCGCGTGGGACTAGTCGCTTATCAGTTGGAGCTACCTCTAGAGTTGGATTATATCCATGACGTGTTCCACGTGTCGATGTTCAGGCGCTACTACTCTGATCCTACTCACATCATTTCCGTTAAGGAGATTGAGGTTAGGCCAAGCTTGACCTTTGAGGATGAGCCAATTTAGATTCTGGATCGAGATGTAAAGGTACTGAGGAGGAAATCTATTCCACTAGTTAAGGTTCTTTGGCGTAATCATAGCACTAAAGAGGCTATGTGGGAGCTTAAGGATACGATGCGTTAGCAATATCCTCATTTGTTCTAACCGAGTAAATTTTGAGGATGAAATTTTCTTTTAGAAGGGTAGAGTTTTAATGCCCCAAAATTTTAAATTTTTGTTTTTTGCAGATGTATGACACAAATCTATATCTGCTTCAGTAGTTAAGTGTTCTGGGAGTGTGCGAGAGGTCCCAAGTTCAAGCCATGACTTGGGCAAATTTTGGTATTTTTATGAATAAAGCCCAATCTTTGGACAATAGGCTTTTATTTAATTGTTGATAAGCATATAACAGAATGAGCCTGCTGGTCTGGTGGTTAAGTGGAGTGTTGGAGTGTTGGATGTCCTGTGTTCAATTCTCTGTGATGGCTTGGAGACTGTATGTTTGCTCCAATTTCGGCTAAGAGTTGTGTTGGCGCAAAATTCTGAGTAGTTTTGTTTTAGTGGGTTAATAGGGAGTGATTTTAGGAGATAATTGGGGAGAGGCTATCAGAAAATAATCTGATTATCTTTTTGTTGCAAAAAGAAAAAAAGAGAGTAGAGTTTCGGTTTTCTCTCCAATTCTCCAAACTTTTTCTGACGTTTTCTTCTTCTTTTTTCCCTCCTCTGCCGATTCTTTCCCCTAGTTGCTGCCAAAATTTCCATTATTTTCCCTTCCATTATTTTCTTTTGTTTTCTAATTGATTCGGTTGTTCATCGTTGGTTTCCGTGTTTAGTAAGTAACGGTTTTGTCTATTGTTAATCATTCTTGGTTAATCACTAAAAGTGGGATTCCTTTTTGGTATTTAGGAGTTAATTAAAGGGCTGGAGGGTTTGAATCGACGCTGTAATTGTGCGAAGTCGTGGTCACTTAAGCGAGGTAAGGGTTTTGCTAGGTTTTTGGTCGAGTTCCTTCCAAAATTGGTTGATTAAAAACGAATTAAGTGATTAATCTGGAGATATGTTGGTCGATTTTTAGGTTCTGGAGGCTTAAGAGTGCTTACGCATCAGAAATGATACCAGGCGTGTACCTGGAACATAGAAAATGAGATTCGGTAAAAAGCCGAAATTGCTTGTTGTCAAGAAATAAGAGAAATAAGAGAAAATGATGCGAAAAATTGTAGAGAAAGGAAATAAGGGTGTTATAAACTTGGAAATCAACATTTTGCACTAACATAGTTTTGGATAGCAGCATAGTCTAACTTTGAAAAATTATAAAAATAGTGGGAATTTAGTTAGAGGTTGAATAAAATATGAAATTAAATTTTATTGAGTATAGTTTTTCATGGAAGAAACAGTGTAAGCAATGGAATTTTAAATCGTGAGATATAATAAATTTTGTGAGACAAGGTTAGAATGATTTCGGGTTCCCCTATTCAGACTTAAGAAAATCCTCAAAAAGTGTAAAAAAATACTTACAGGATTAAATTTATATTTTTAAATCCTTACTGAGTCTATTTTCAAGAGAAACAAATGAAAACATTATCTAAATTCTGTACTAAGAGATAAATAATTTTTAGTAAGGAAAGGATGAAGATGTCAAACAACATAATAGAGATAACTTTAAAGATTTTGCTGTACTTTTTTGATAAACTATAAATTCTGAAAATTTTATGGTAGAAGTTTGTTTGAGTCTAGTTTCAAAAACATCAAACAAATCTTAATTTGGAATTCTGTAGCTTAAGATATAATTAATTTAGTGATAATGACTCAAGTAGACAGCTTTGAATGAACATATAACTAAATAGTGAAAACGTATATGAGTATTGAGCTAGCATGGGTTACTTTAAAAATGGATCACACAGCCAAGGCCAATTTGTGCCGAGTGGGCCACACGGGCACATCACATGGGTATGTGGGCCTATTTTTATCGAAATGTTTTTAAGGTTGCACGGGTTGCCCAAGTCGACTGTGAACATACTGTAGGGTCGGTAAGCACTATTTAGACCCCTAAATGTGTGAAACTGATTGAATGATATCTGTACTGGGCATGTTAATATCTGGACTGAATATATGTACTGAAATTACATAATAGCATGTCATCCATTATGTGTTGCATTGCATTGGGTTGGGGGTTGTTATTCGGAGGAAGTGTACTAAAAGGCTTTAAGCCTAATTTACTGGCAGCTCAGCTGCAAACTACTGTATTGTATCGTATTTGGTACTAATTGGAGTATAGGGATGGGTGGGTTGATTATATCCCCACATGGAGTGTTGGGTTGGACGGAGATGGCGTGTAGAGGCTAGTTGGGTAGGATTTTGCTACTGCATAACTGTTACTGCTACAATACTGTAATAGACTAAGGCCCTACTGCATTTTGACACTATACTGAGAAGGGCTAAGGCCCAAACTGTCACTAATACTGAAAAGGGCTTAGGCCCAAGACTATTCAACTGTGCACTGTGAATACTGATTGTTTGTTTGTTTCTGTGGGATTACACACCGAGTTTACGTAAACTCACCCTTTTTGTTTAATGTGTACAGGACCCTCTGTGTTCAATACTGTTCAATTTATGATTTATGATTTGATTATTATTGATTATTTGGGTTGTAATTTAAGGACCCTCTGGACTTTGGTTTTAAATTTGAGTTTTTATTTATTTATTTTACTTTATGGATTTATACCTGTTGGTCGTAGGAAATTCAGTTTTCAAAAAGTTAAAGTAATTTCTAAACACATGATCACCTAAACTGTTTTATTAAAGCTTCCGCAATGAGGGATGTTTCAAACCAAATGTATTAAATGGATAAAGATGACTTCCTAAGTTCTAACAAAGGTTTATTAAAAAATCACATAGAATGTTTCCATCGTAAGAACAAGGTTTCAAAAAACTATCGTGTGACATTGTCAGATACGGCCATAACGTCTAGGCCGAGTTTGGGGTGTTACAGAGTGTATACATCTTTGGTTTGATAAAATAGTGATTATTTGACATCCATCCTTTACAGATAAGATTGCGATATCTAAATTTTGCTGTTTTATTATTAAAAGTCACGGTCAAGCCGTATTTACATATACATGCAACGAAATTAAGTTTCTTTTGAAACTTGGTACATACAAAACGTCTTTTAAAATAATCTTCCTACTATTATCAAAATAATGATGTACATCTCCCATTATTTCAGCTGCCACACTTGTCTCATTCCCTGGCCCGCAATGATAAGCTCTTATCTCAAATATCAAGGTAGAGAAACACAGACATGATTAGTGGCTCTCGAATCAATGACCCAATGGTCTATTTAGTCTTCCACTAAAAAAACTACTATCATTAAGAGTTCGATACCTTTTCCTTTGGTAGCTAGGTATTCTTTCCACTCTTTAAAGTTTTCCTTGAAGTGCCCTTTCTTGCTGCAAAAGAAGTATTTTAACTTAGATAAGTATTTTGGCTTTCTAGTTTTCTTCCTTTCCATTTGTGGTGGCCTAGAGACCTTAGACTTTCCTTTTTAGCACGCTTTCCGTTCCCTTTTGAGGAAAAAATGACAACTATATTCGTTTTTACTCTTCAGACCGACTGACTGCTGTTCAACATCAACTCATAGGATTGCAACTCATTTATAAGTTGTTTAAGAGTCAGGTTTTTGTTGCCAAGGTTATATGTGGCCCGAAAACCTGCAAAATCCTTGGTCAAGCTTTTGAACACCTTCTCTGTTTAGGTGTTTTGGTCCAAATTGGCCTCATTGTCTGCGGCCTTAGCAAAGTAGCCCAAAAGAGTGATCATATGGTCTTTGACTATAGTGTCGGGCTTTTTCTAGGTATTCATTAAACTAGTTATAGTAGATTGTCGAGCTAAGGTAGCTTGGCCTTCGAATATGTCTTCTAGCTTATCAAGAATCCCTTCAGCAGTGTTACAGCTCTCTAGTTTCTTATATAGAGTTTGGTCACACTTGCCAGCTTATAGAAATGTGATATCTTATCAGACTCTTCCCAACATTTTCTAGCCTCAGATTGAGTGACTGGAGGGCACTTAGTATCAAGGGCTATTTTAAGTTTCTTACAACTCAGGACAATTATCAGTTTCTTTTTCCATTCATTTTAGTCTTTTTCGTTAAGTTTATTTTTAGTGAGCATGTTCAATAAGGGAGTTGGTGCCATTTCCGAACTGAAAATAAAAACATGTATATATTAATATCTTTGTATTAAGAAAATGTTAGAAAAAGTTTTGAAACATTACAATATGCATTAAGATGATGCATGTGTTTTACATTAAACCTTGAAATATATTTGCAAGTCGTTGCAACGATAATCCCCACACATACTAGTAAGAACATGGATTTCCATCAAATTAGTACATGAACCTAATTCCTTAGGCATTCATACGTACTAATAATCGTGTAACGTTTGACCATCATTTTTACTTAAGTAGAGCTCCGTGGGGAGTTACTTAACTAGAAGATCTTATGTATATAACCATCAACTTAACACCTATCGCATCATGCACCATTAATGAGTCATCATGGGACAATCTCACCGAGTAGAATGCTTTGACTAGTTGTCATCTTTTCGATCACAAGAGAATTCTTCTTACTTTTAAGAAATCTCATCAGTGAAATCCACATAGCAATCCTACCATGGGGTAGTGCACTTTCTATGTCATCACAAGAGATCATTGATGGAGGTTGTATGTCTTGTTTAGGGACCTTCTCCCACTCAATATTTAAAAAAAACATGCAAGGTTTTTCTATTTTTTGGTTTCAATCATGTATGATCAATATATGCATGACAATTACATGTGACATTCTTTCCTAAACTATATGGCATGCATATCTCATATATGCATGACATGCTATGATAATTTTATAATATTGACATCCAATTATTCACAAGAGGCAATTAAACAATTTTGATTCTCTACAGTTTTTCGTTTAAGGGAAAAACTGAAGAAGTGAATGTGAATAGTGCACCAGGTAGTTTCCTAGGAAAAGGAGGCGAGTTGTATTTGACTACTTAAAAATCAAGTCTTTCCTTGCCAGATCCAATCCCAAACATGCACCTTCTCATTGTAATGAAATTAGCTAAAGAAGTAAATGGAAGAATACAACACATGTATTTTCTCATTACCACACTTCTTATCTTTAATAGATCAATTGTGGATCATCTCATACATATACATTTCAATTATATCATAAAAATTATTAAAGAAATATATAAAGAAATGGGTAGTAAAATAAAATTGCCAGTCAAGGTTTCCATGGCTATATTTCTAAAAATTAAATGAAAAACAAAAAAAAATTACATAGTTTTTCGCCGCAAGGCATTCCTTGTGTCTTCGACTACCATCGCTCAATTTTTTTCCTCGTCATGGGCTTCTTTTTGTAAAAATTATATTTATGTCCTATGTCTGTTTCTGACTAATAAGAATTCTATAAATAAAAAAATAATCCTAAGTAGAGATGATAGTCCACGGTCTATTTTCTAAGAACCATAACCTTGGCAAAAAATAATAATTATACAACAACTACACATGATATTGCATTCATTCACATACATTCCCCTAAAAATGCGAATAATTACAAGAATAACACATCTTATCAAATATTAATCAAACAAGATGAAGAGAGAGATTCGGTCTCGGTTTACTCCATGAACATAGCACAACTTGGCGCTTTGATACCAATTGTAGGAAAATTCTCGTTTTGAAAATGGTTTTCTTACAAAGCAAAAAATTAAAAATTTGAAGACCAACCCTGTTTGTGATATTTATAGTAATAAACCTAAACCGAATTCGGTACTATATTTTTGGCTTAATGGACATTAATTATTTTCGGCTTTCAACCAAAAAATTCTTCTCCGCTATTATCATACCACGAACTGCTTTGAGTGTTGGATCGGACCAATTGGATCGAAACACAAAACTAGAAAAAGTTCTCTCTCCTTTTGTGGTGAAAACAAAAATTCTCTCTTCTTAAAAGAAACCGATAGAATTGCTGTTCCGGAAAAATATATGTAATAGTTGAGAATAAATTTTATATATTTTTTGTTAGAATTACAATCTCTCAAAGTTGTGTTTTCATAGCTCTACCAGTGCCATCTATTTATAGGATGAAAAGGTAGAAACCTTTGTTGAGTTGTAGTGATTTATTTCAAATAGGAAAACAATATCCTACTTAGAATAGAACTAGAGTGGATGATACACCCAAGTATTCCTACGAGGGTTGTCGCTCCCTTTATGTTCATGAGGGGTTTTTGGGGCTCTCTCACATTGGGTCTAATTATGAGTACTGCTTGAGCCTTTCTGGCCAAATACTCTTTAATGTGATCCATCCTGATTCAATTTTTATTTTCCAAAATAAAATTTAATATTTATATAAAAAACATTTTTTCATCCCTATTTTACCCTCAACAAAATTTTGATGATCTTACCCCTGGTAAATTTTTGATGCTTTTGCCCTTCGTAAAATTTCAAGAAAATATGTTCAATATTTTACAACTCAACATATTCACTATGACTGAATGGTTTATTTTCATTTCGGGCTTTCAAACAGTCCGAAAACATAAACTCATTCTTTTGATCATTTTTTATGTAATTTATATAGGATTGCAAAAGGATCATTTCCATTTCCATTTCCATTTTTGAAAACCTAAATTCATTTCCAAATGATTCCATTTCTCCATTTCGGAGAAAACCATTATCAATCCTGAATATTTTCCACTTCTCTTTTCCTATTCATTACGTTCATTTCTATTCAAACACGCAATTCATTTTTTGTTTCAATGAGCTAGTGGAGGGACAAATTGAACATATGTAGTTGAGGCTCAAATCATTTATAATTAAGTTTTGGCTTTTCACCTATTGATTATAAAATCATTTAGTTACGAAGTCATTCCACTATAGTATCGTGACTGAGCTCTCCCCAACAACATACCATTACCAAAGCAACTATTCAATGCTCATATAATGACCTTGTTATAAGTGTGTTACCCTCATAGAATATCCTTGATCTGTTTGGGATAATATTCATTCTCCCAATATTATTCTATTTTATCTAATGGTAACCATTACTTCTTCCTTCATTTTAAGTTAATCACCGTCAAATAGTGGTCAAGTCATCCATCACAAAGACGGACGGCACATGACCACATTTACTTTTCATCAACCATGTAATGCTAATGAAAGGATATCATTTACCCATGTTTTGGGCTATAAATTCCACTGTTGTGAATGGCGCTACATATCACAAAAGTTGTACACCCAAAGCACCAGCTTTCGGTTCCTTATATATTTGAACTCAGGCTTTTACTTACATTAAAGTGTACGAGTCATGAATACATAGTCTGCCATCCACTTAGGATTTAGGTATGCCACACTATGAACATCACAAGTGAATAAATCCATAAACGGATTCAGGATCTATTTTTCTTTGGTCCTATTTGAAGTACTGTCAATCTAGTCAGTCACATCTATGTCTCTATCTTCTGGGAGTCTTCCGCTCAGATTCCAAAGACAAGACATCTCCCCATTGGAATTGATAGACGACATATTAGTCTTTTAATTGATTTGGTCATTTTCGATTAGAATAAGGACATGGTTAATATTAGTTAAACATTAGACAACTAGTGAGCAACATTTGCTTCCTTTTCACTTTTCATGCACAAACCATGTGAGGAAAATATACAAAGTATTGATGTAATTCATGAATAATTTTATTAACAAATATGTTTGAAAATTACAAGTATAATTTGATGAAAATACTACACTTATGGCACCAGATCCAACATGTATGAATATGATTAACCTTCGTCTTGCTGATGAATTAACTTAAAAGAAAATAAAATACTCTAACTCCCTAATTTACTTAGACATTTGTGTTTTATTTGGGTTTTCGAACTCCTATTCGACTTACGCATTTTTTTATTTGTGATTGATCGTTGAGTGATGATTACCTGGTCGTGCTTATGACCATACAACTAGTTTGGGTGGATTCTAGATGATTTATCATTCTTGTGGATTCTCACTTCTCCTTGCACATATTACCTTATTTTCCTTTTACCACACTTCTTATTATGTATATCATTTTTAACTTTATCCTGACTCATAAACACATCTCAATTCTGGCGGAATAACTATCATTCTACTCACCGAGCTAACTAAAAAAAACCCCCACACCATACTGGCGATCTTAACCTTTTTTCATCCTTTCTACTTCTACCCTACACTCGGGTTGAAATGTTGTTTAGGTTACCCCTTGTAAATAAACCTAATTACTATACCTTGCTTTTAAGGCGCATCGAATCCATTTACATTGGACCATTTTGGCTTTCAAATTCCTGCAGACTATTAATCATTCGAGTTCACATTTTTTCTTCTTCCTAATTGTTTATAGCTCTAGGAATCCAAGAAGAAGACGAAGAAAAAGAAGAAAATTAATCAGAATTGATAAGATTTCACCTTGGAAATTCATTTCTCAACTATCTATAGCCCTTCACGCTTAATTATCACCCTATAGAAACCATCTGCTGGTAATCATTTTGTCTCCCACTAATGAACCAGTCTATTCTCATTCAACCGAACTAGAATTAGAGCTTAGCTATGTCTAAATTAACCACTAATTTTTTCTAACCTTTCAATAGAAACCAGAAACTTACAGTTTCTTTCAATTTAACCCCTAATTATTCCTAATTTTTAGACTTAAAGTAAATCGAGTGTGACAACGTGACTTACATTGACACTATTCTCGATATGGATATGTGTATTTAATGTACCGCAAAAAAAAAAACCTTTGATACATTTCAAAGATTTTTGTGCGAAAGTGGAAAAGCTATTAGATTTATCCATATAGAATCTTCGGTCTAATTGAGATAATGAATACTTGTTTGATGAGTTCTTAAGATACCTTATAAAGAATGTGATTTTATCCAAGTTAACTGCGTCAGGAACTCTACAGTAGAATGGTGTAACTAAGAGAAGGAATAGAATCTTGCTTAACATGGTTCATTTGAACATTAAACTATTCATAAATCCGTACTTCTTTCTAGGGATATGGGATACAAACAACTTCTTATATTCTAAATGATGTGCCGACCAAGACTTCTTGTAAAACATCTTATGAATTGTGGCATGAAATGAAACCCACTTTAAATCACTTTAGAATATGGGGTTGTCCAGCCAAAGTTTTAGATAAGGATGTAAAGAAGTTAGATGCATGGACGGAATTGTACATGTTTGTAGGATATCTAAAAGGAACAAAGGGTGGATTATTCTACAATATAAAATATAATATGATTAAAGTTTCTAATCATTCTACTTTCCTTGAGGAAAGATACATGGATAACTTTAAGCCTCAAAGTAAAGTGGTGCTTGAGAAACTTTCGGGTGCTGTAGAAGAATTACAAAGTTTAATTCTCGAGAAAGTTATATAAAGACCTACAAAAAATCAACAATATATGGGAATCCGTTGTAGTGGGGGATTTTCTATGAAACTGAACTTGTTCATTTATGATGACAGTATTTATGATACGGAAGCCAATTATGATGATGATGATCCACTCACTTACGAGGAGGATATGTAGGATGTTAATTCCAAGCTCTATAAATATATTATGAATGTCGAGATGGATTCTATAAACTCCAATACAGTGTGTGAACTTGTAGATTTACCAGTTGGGATTATACCCATAAGGTGTAAACAAGAAGAAGAGAAATGTGGAAGGGAAAGTGGAAACACATAATGCTAAATTTGTAGGGAAAGGCTACATACAGAAAGAATGTATTGATTACGATGAGACCTTCTTTCCAATAATCATGCTCAAATCTATCCACATACTTTTTTCCATTCTGGGTGGTCTTGATCATGAGATTTGAAAAATGGATGTCAAGACAACATTCATGAATGACTATCTTGATGAGATCATTTACATGGCTTAACCCACTGGCTATGTTGTCAAAGGAAAGGAGCAGAAAGTTTACAAACTACTAAGATCCATATATGGACTTAAGCAGACATCCCACTTATGGAATAAAAGATTTGATCAAACAATTATGACTTTTGGTTTTGAGCAAAATATTGATAAACCTTGTTTTTATAAGCGTATAAATGGCAAAATGATGGTCTTCGTCTTTTTTTATGTCGATGATATTCTACTTATTGAAACAATTTAGGATAGTTCTTATCGGTTAAACAACATGAAGAACTTGGGTGAAGCTAGTTATATTCTTGGAATTCGAATCCTTAAGGACTGAAAGAATAACATGATAGTTTTATCACAAGCTTTATACATTGATAAGGTACTGGAACGATTTGCAATGACCAATGCGAAGCTAGGTGCTCAGCCGACTACATCGGGCTTTCATCTTTCTTTGGATGAGTTTCCTAAGACAGCTAAAGAAAGAGAGCATATGAGTAAGGTTCCATATGCTTTGGCGGTTGGAAGCCTTTTGTATGCAATACTCTGCACACGTTCAGATATTTGTTTCACAGTGGGATGGTTAGTCGATATCAGGAGAATCCTGGTCTTAGGCATTGGCAAGTTTGAAAGAATATATTAAGATATCTTAAAAGAACTAGAGATTATATGCTTATGTATTCTAGGGAGAACCTTACTCCTATTGGATACACAGACTGAAACTTCCAAACCTATAAAGATTCGAGGAAATCGACATGGGAAGTGTATTCATCCTAGATGGTGAAGCCATAGTGTAGAGAATTGTAAAGCAAACTTGCACTACTGACTCTATTATGGTGGCCTAATATGTGGTTCCTTTTGAGGCAACGAAAAAAGCGATATGACTTTAAAAGTTCTTAACCGACCTTGAAGTCATTCTTGGTATGGAAAAAGCTATAACATTGTATTGTTATAACAGTGCTATAATACCTAATACCAAGGAAATGAGAAGTCACAAGAGGACCAAACACATTGACCGAAAGTATCACTTGATATGAGAGGCAGTAGTAGAAGGGATAGTAGATGTGGTGAAATTAGCCTCTGAAGATAACCTTGTGGATCCGTTTACTAGGAATCTTGTAACTAGGAGATTTAATGAACACATCGAGGATATGGGAATGTGAAACATGAAACATTACTTCACTAAGGCAAATGAGAAATTGTTGGGAAATGTGCCCATATTGTAGCAAACATGTAACTATTTTCTATTTATTTTAATGATGACTAAATGTATAAAGTTAATTTCACATTTCACTATTATATCTTTTGTGTTTATGTCTATAATATTCCACATACATAGCGAAATTGTGACAAGCAAATGTTAGCTCATTGATTGTCTAAGTTCAATGTAACAACCCGATTTTGGGGCTAGTCGAAACAGTGGTTTCGAGGCTGCTAATTCGAGATTGAGGAAAATTATTTTGATATTATTCTATGTGTTATGGAATTAATATATAGCTATGTAAAAATTTTGGTGCTTTAATTTTAATGATCGCATGCTAAATTGTGAAAAAGGACTAAATCGCATAAAGTGCGAAAGTTCTATTTTTCAAGGTAGAGTTGTCAAATAGCCATAGAATATTAAATTGGAGGTCTTTAAAGTGCAATTAGGAAATTTAAAATGTGTTGGCCGGCCATGTGCATAGGGGGGACAAGAGCATTTAATTTTTGGTCAAAATTGGGTGAAATTAGGTGAGAAAAGATGAATAAAATATAGTAAAAAGAAAAACTATCATCTTTCACTATTCACTCATCTCTTTCCATTGAAAATTGAAGAGAAAATAGAGCTTTTGGGGGTTCAAACTTTCATCCACTCAATTTTCATTCAAGTAAGTGATTTAGGTGGTTTTAATTGATGATTTTTGTGTTTTTGGAGTCCCTAAAGCTTAAGCTAGGTAATGAGGGGACTAATTTGAGATATGGTTGAAAGTCTAGGGGCTTGCCATCAAAGTAGTTATGTTGTTATCTGATTTTTTATGGAAGAAAATGAATGTTAGGGAGGTGAGAAACAACTTTTGTGAAAGATTAAATAGGACTTGAATGCAAAGATTAAATTTGTGTTATAAATGCATGAAATAGTTGGAATTGTGAGTAGTTGTAAGAGAAATAAATGTTCAGCTAGTCTTGTTTAATGAGAAAGTGAGTTGAAAAATGATTTACGAGCCTAGAGGCAAAATCGTAATTTGGCCATAGTGCAAGGGCAAAATGGTCATTTTTCCCAAGTGTAGATTTTGATGCATTATGATTATAGAATGTTCTAAGTGAATGAATTTTATTGTTATAGATCGAGAAGAACGTGAAATTAACCCTGACAAGGGAAAAGGCAAGGTCACGGATTAAACCGCAAACCGATACGTTTTGCACCTAGGTAAGTTTATGTGTAAACGATGCATTTTTATATACACATTGTTGTTGCTAATTAGTGCATGGCATGATTAAGAACATGTGTGGTTCAAGTGAATTGAATTCGGTAGTTATTGAATAATTATTGTATGAATGACGAAATAGTCCATATAAACGTGTAATGACAACACTTGATGGTGGGCTAAGTGCGATACCACCTTGTTAATTACGATAGGCTATGTGCGATACCATCGTCTATTTATCATTTGGTGGGCTATGTGCGATACCACCCTAATAAAGACTGATGGTGGGCTAAGTGTGAAACCACCGAATAATTTGATTATGAGTAGTTGATTAAGAGATTGTGATGTGTTGTATTATGTGACACTGTGGTGCTAAGTGCAGGGAGGCATGCTAATGAATGTATACATTAAGCTTGTGATATGGTTGGAATGTGGAAATCGAAGAAATTGAGTAAGCATGATGATGAATGTGGATTTTTTTTTTGTTTAGTATGTAATGCTATATAATTGTTTAGCACATACTATAATGCTATAGTATTTACATGTAAACTTACTAAGCTTGAAACTTACTCCCCCTTTCATTTCCCCTTGTTTTTATAGAGTTAAAGAGCCGGGTCGGGATACGTGGATAACTAGAAGACTGTCCACACTATTAGCTCACCTCGGTACATCTAGACTTAGTGATTTTGAGTATGGCATGTATAGGGGATAGACTAGGTTTATTGTTTTGTTATTTTGGCCAAGGGTGTGTTGGCCCCCTTTAATGAGAAACTCTTGTGTATCTAGCCATAGTGTTCGCCTTTTGAGTATATATGAAAAGATGTAGTTATTTTTGGAAGTTTATATTGCAAAATATGAGTTGTTTGATGATTTGTTGAATGGATCCATGTTGTGTGAGCTAGAGGGGTGAAAAAAACTTGGCAAATAGCCTTGATCTTGTCCACACGGATAGGCACAGGGGCGTGTGTCTAGACCGTGTGTGAAACACGGTCAGCCCCATGGGCATGTGACTTGGTCGTGTGTCCCCTTGGTGTTGCAAGTCAGTGTCGACCATGGGATAGCCACATGGGCGTGTGCCTAGGCCGTGTGACCCTTATAAGGCTGCTGACGTCATAAATAGAATACCCAGGTTTTTACACACGGGCGGGACACGAGCGTGTCTAGACCGTATAGAGCACATGGGCTAAGAACATGGGCGTGTGCCTAGGCCGTGTGAAAACCCTTGTAGGTTCGTAATGAAAATAAATCCCACACGTTGTAGGGACATGGGCGTGTGTGACCACACGGCCTGCCCACACGGGCGTGTGGCCCCTGTTTAGGTGAAAAATTTTAAGATCACAAAGGTTTTCTGTAAGGTTCCGAAACCCCTCGTATGAATGTTTAAGGCCTCGTAGGCCGTCAATGAGGTTGTTATGATGGCCATAGAGATATGTCTAGTTGGTACTGAAAGCTATTGATTAAAGTCGGGTGGTTAAGGAGGCGAAGTCCGGTAATGCCTCGTGTTTGATTCCAGCTTAGAATACGGGTAAGGGGTGTTACTTCAAATTGATGATAAGTGGCATTGTAAGAATGTGCGAGAAATACAACTTACTTTAGTAGATAATTTAAATAAGTCTGTAATCCCGTAAAAGAATCAAAGTGAGAATTTGAGTCGAATACTTAGAAGAATTATTATGTCATCTACAATTCCAATTAGGGAGATGGCTAGTCTTGGCTATCGAAGTAGTTGACTCCTCGAGTAGAGACATAAATATACTCATTGGAAGGATGATGCATTAGACTGGACCTAAGTTGAAGTAATTTTAAATCCATTTGTGAATTAATTCACTTGTAACATTCATGGTATGACTTACCTAAATCCTGAGTTGGTCATTGACCATGCGGATATAGCTCATGTACTTTGATATAAGTGGAGGCTTATGCTCTAAAAATGCTCGAGTCAATAGTTGGTATGTTGGGTACATGACTTGTGTAGTATATGACTTTACTAGCAATAATGAAGATCATAACTCGATTAAAGAGTAAACAATATCCTTTCATTAGCATTGTGTGGATTGATAAATATGGAACGTGGCCATGAGTTGCTCATTCTTGAACGAGCAATTGATCACAGTCATTAGTTGACAGTGATCATATTAATCATTATTAAGACACAATGATGACATTGAGATAAAATAAGATTGTATTGAGGGAACAAATTTAACTTAAAGGAATCAAGGATATCATATAATGGCAATACACACATGGGGAGGTCATTGGACAAAGCAATTGGATGGATTGCTTTAGTAAAAAGTATACAATAAAAGGTTTTCAATCATAGTACTTCTTGTAGCCTAACTCCATGATTAAGTAAATTGGGAATTATCGTAACGATGCTTCTGGACATAATTGCAATTACTCAAGCCTAATTGTATATGTTCGATTGGTCCCTCCTCTAGCTTAGCAAAAGCTCAATCGAACTGCATTTGAATCGAAAAAAAATTCTACGACTTTCGAGATAATTTAATTGAGTTGATTTATTCGATATGGAATTAAATTAGGTTATTATGAGAATCGTTCAATTAGAAAATTTGATTAAAGAGTTTTCTTGAAAAATTAATTTGAAAAATCTTAGTGATTTTTGGGAAAAATTAATTTTGATCAAGTACAATTAAATTAATCAAATTAATTAAAATAAATATGATATTTTTGAAAATTGTTACAAATTTGATAGATTGATTTGTATGGATTAAATAGTTGATATGTATGCTGATTTGTAGGCTAAATTTTAGGAATTTGAGGGCTAATTTATTGTAGTTGATATAGGATATTTTACTTCCTATTTTAGGATTCCTATATTACTATATATATACCTTTTTGATTGATGAATAAAACAATAAATTTATTCTTTTCTTTTGAGATTTACAGGGTATTAAGAGTTGTTCTATTCATAGATATTTTGGGTGGGTAAAAATTCTAAGTTGCTGGGTGTGAGGGAGGCTGCTATCATATTCAAGGTGCAAGTTTTAGAGGTTCCTCTATAGACACCGCCAACTCAGGGACGGGGCATCGTCGGGACGTGTGAATGCACCTTGTCACGACGTCGCCACCATAGAAATTTTCCTACTTTCATCGCGTCGTTGTGAGGAGAAGAAGCTTCTCATCACGACTTCGAGTGTAGTCTGACCCTTTGTGTAACATCCCATAAATTAGGGGTTTGTGATTTTTGCATATTGTATGTGTTGGGCTTGTTTAGTTAGTTATTCGAGGGTGTTTAGGGGTTCTAAGGAGGCCAGGGTTTGAGTCTGAGCTTTGGAAAATTTTTAGTTTTTGGCCCTTTAGTGGAGAGGGCTATCAGAAGCAAGACTTAAGGGAATTTGCGTGTGTTTTATTGACACAATTGAGCTGGTGGCAAGTTGGTTGTGGCGTCACTAGGGGACAAGGGGGAGTGGAGTTTGATTCCCTTGGCAAGCAATTAAAGGTATTTATTTTATGCTTTCAGAGAGGAGGAAGCAGATTGGGATCAAACTCTGCTATGGGAGTTAGAGAATGGGTCAAATGTTTCAAATGGATGAAGGAGAGGGATTGTAGGAGGAAAAAGGGGAGGAAATCAAGGAGTGGGTCTTCGTGAGTAGTGTTGGCCAAAAGTGAGAAGCTAACTAAGGGGAATTTCGACTGGTATGGGGTGGAGTGAGTGTATATTCGATTTTTGTGTGTTGGGAGTGCCGACTTTCCTTTAGTTTTCTTTGGTAAGTTTTTACATTTTAGGTCACAGTTTCTGGTGCATTTCGGGTCAGTTTCTCTTCAATCTGCTTCTACCGAATTCTTAGTCTCTTCTCCTCATCTCCATCTTACCTTTCGTGAGTTTTCTTTGTGCAAATAGCCTGAACATCTGTTGGCCAAAACTCTTTATTCCATTTCTCTTCATTTGTTCTTTTCTTTTTCCTCTTATCTTCTTTTCTTGTCTTTTCTCCATAGCCGAATACCTTTTTACTCTTCAACTAGCTTCTTTTCTCTTCATCTATGGTTCTGCAAGGAGTGTGACAATCGGTAAGTTATAGTTCTTTCTTTGACTATAGCTCTATTTTCATTCGGTTTCTCTTTTTAATAATCGGGTATTCTTATTTTTTCTCTCGTTGGGTCTAAGATACGTTTTTTTTTGTTTGTGATATGGCCATCGTTGGGCTCAAGGATTTTTATAAGGTGAGAGGGAGCAAGTATTAATCAAACCTTGATTGTGGATTCATCGTTCAAGGGAGGTAAGAATAACGTCATAATATTTGGTTTGGCCGAATATGCCATGTGATGTGTTAAGTAGTATGCGGTTTTCTGTCGCACTTATAAGTTTCATTTGGTACAGACTCTTGTTAAGGATGTGAAGCCAAGCATTAGTACTTAGAAATCTTGGTGTGAAAGGCCGTTTGCTCAAACAAGGTAAGGAGAACGTTTTGGGCTTAGTTCTCTAAGTGTTTATCCTTAAACAACATTTAGCTAATAAGGAATCTGATGATCTGTAGGGGTGATACGAAAGGATAATCATGCGTCTCACTAAGGTGCGTAATCTCACACCAATGTTTGTGATAATATGTACTGTTCTGAGATTTGGCCAAAAGCCGAATTACCGAAAAACATGAAAAACGGCAACTGAGATCCCTCGAGCATGCGAGTGCTCCTAGTGATAAACTGAGCCACTAGTGATGGCGGTAGACCGTTGAGAGTGTCACGAACACTCTCGTGAAACTAAGGCCGTAATGGACCTTGTTGAGCGAGACGGGCCAAATGGGCCCATTTGAGCAGAAACGATGAAAAATGTAAGTTGATTGATACGACTGCGAAGTCCGCAGAACCGAGACTGAAACCGAACAAGATGGGCCATACGAGCGTGTGGGCCTGAATGGGCTGAAATGGGGTTTTTGGCCCAATAGCACTGTATTGACCGAAAATGAAAATCGAGTCGCTTGAGGCGATGTTAGGCCGTTGTAGGGGTAAAATTACCAAAATACCCTTATTGGGTAAAATTACCAAAATACCTTTAATGGGTAAATTACCGAAATACCCCTAGTGGGTAAATTACTGAAATACCCTCGACGGGTAAATTACTGAAATACCCCAAATAGGTGAAAATTACCATTATACCCTTAGGTGACAAAATAACCGTTATGTCCTTGATGGTAGTTAAATATCATGTATGTGATTTTATTTATACTGTTTATACTTCTAATACACTGCATTAATATCATGGTACATGGGTTGGGTTTGATGATTGGAGGAAGTACTGTTTTAGTGGCTCTGCCACATACTGTTTTAGTGGCTCTGCCACATACCGTTTGAGTGGCATCGCCACCTACCGTTTTAGTGGCTCAGCCACATATAGCGTGATCAGCAGCTTGTCTGCAATATTGGTGAGGTCTGGCTGGGTGGGTTGACATGGTCCCCACATGGTGTGATTGGTTGGTATGGGTAGAGAGTTAGTCGGCTGGTAGGATTGGGGTGGGCACATATCCACATGCATTGAGATGATCTTGGGGCTTAGGCCCAACTTGTTACCGAATAGGGCTTAGGCCCAGACCGATACCGTATGGGCTCAGGCCTAGATAGTGACCGTTATAGGGGATTACACACTGAGTTCTTGTAACTCACCCCTTTCTTTTAACCATGTAGGTAATCCCCAGCGTTAGAGGATTTGGAGCTGTGGAGGACTTGGAGGTGGCCATACGTCGGATTTGCTTCTTAACGATACTTAGTAAATTTGGATTTAACTTATTTTGCATTATTTTTGGGTTAATATTTTATGTAATAAGGCCATTGGATTTCTTTTTTTAAACTTTCATTTGGTAATTCTGCTAGTTATGAATTGTTAAACGGTTAAACACTGGTTTTTAAAATAATAACTACTATTTTTCAAAACATCACGTTTCGGCCATTATTTAAGTCAAACCCCTACAACAAACAGGGTTTTTGAAAATAGTAACATCTTTGCAAGAATATACTTTGAGCAAATCTTGTTTTCGTAAGCAAAGAAATTCGGAGTTTCAAAAAGGATACAAAGTTTTTAACAAATGCGTAGCTTTTAAACAACCTTTTATGTGACATGCTAGATCCAGCCATAACGTCTAGGCCGGGTTTGGGGTGTTACACTTTGCAGCTTCTTTATGCTATCAGGCTTCCTTGTCTCGTGACCCAATTGTCATTTATTGTATTCTTAGACCTAAATTTGCATTCTACACATTTAATTAGCTCATTAGTAACTCACGAGGACCGAGTCAGCTTTACGAGTCATCGAAATGGAAAAAAATGCGTAAAACACTTATTTTATTTACTTTTAGTTCCTAACCTTCTAATATTGAAAATTTAATAATTAATTATAAAAGCGCTAGAAAACAAGCTCGTCAAGTGCGAAAATGTAACACCCTCTACCAGACTCGAAATACCGGATCCTGATGTCGGGTGTTACCACATACAGAAGAACTTAGCATAGATTTTAACAAAACTAAATAATTCTTTTTATACATACTTCTCACTATTTTCTTTATTAACATATGATATAAAGAAAAAATATCTAACAAAACAACATACTCTTAAAGGTCATATAATACATTACATCACAACAATTTGTTAAAGACAGATTCCCTTGGCGTACAAAACTATACACCATACTCCTAAGATGTTTTCTGTATGCATAGCAACCCTGCATGCCGTCTTTTTTATGCAACCCTAGCTTGTCCCTCCCGACATACTCATTCATTTAGCAACACCTGAAACAAGAACAACACTTGTAAGCTCAAGAGAACTTAGTGAGCTATAATCTAGAATAACTTGGTGGGTACTTTCGTAATATTGGATATATGCTCATATGAAAGTTTGCATACTGAACATGTCATTTCTGATTTGGGGGGGACACTTTCATAATATAGGACTTTCACTTATATGCTAACCATCATACTTAACGTACCAACATTCACTTCTCTACTTGGCCGAATTCAAATCTTACCAGACAATATTCTATTATATTTTTCCCTTAGAACAACGAAGGTACTTCTCTAAGGAATGTCACTACAGAGTGCACTTCCTATGAATTCTTTTCAAATCAACACTTACTATTTTTCCCTAAATGGTTATTCACAGATGCCATTCATGGGTGGATACTTACTATTTGGATTCAAGTTTGGCGGATTCCAATGTTGAGTTCGATACTATCAGTCTATGAATAAATTAATATCCCAGTTCAAAACGCAACACATGCTCATACTGATAATAAACTATCTAGATCATTCAAAAGAATTCCACACATCTTTGTTACAAAACACAACAACACTCAAGTTGACTAAGTTTCAGAGGCATTACAAAGAGAGGTTTTCACTCAGAAGTTACTTACCTAGGCCTTATTCACATACCTAAATAATTCTTACCTTTTCATATCAGATTTCACTTACTTATGTGTAATTTAACTTTCTATTCAAAAAATATCTCACATACAATATCTTTACATTCATTAAAGAAGCACAATCATTTCAATACTTTGCATATATACTTACTAGTTGACTGAAAGGTTCTCATTTTATATATTTCAATTTGTACTATTCACATGCATGATCCAGGATAGAGACTCATCCAATACTCACCTAAAGTGTAACTCAAAGCTCCAAACTTGAACATTCTTCTTGAACCAGCAACAACAACTGCCTAAGGAACCACCATTAAAACACATTACATACAAATTGCTAACATCTTAATCATAGAAAACCCCCATGCAAGGCCTTGTATTTATAACCTACTGTTCATAAACTTCTTAACAACCTTATTCGATCAAAAACTTAACATGTAGTGCTATTAGACTTACCAGGAGGTGAAACGTCCACTGCTTAACTTAAAAACCTTAGCTTCATCTTAATAAGGAATAAGAGAACATTCCAATTTAGGAAGAAGAACCAGAGACTAAAAAAAACTCCATATTAGTTTCTTTTATTGGAACTTGAAAAGTGTTAATGATGTCTAGAATTTGTCTCAATAAATGGCCTACAAGATCCGAGAGAAACATAAATGAAAATCCTACACAAATGATGTTTGACACATCAATCTAGTTGGTTCCTAACCAGATCACATTACAAACCTAATTAGCACAGTGCTCAGGCAACTCGACGCACTATTCATTTGGCGGTAACTCTTACCAGGCTTACTCTTTCCTTAACACAAACATTTTTTAAATAGAAAAATAACTTAAGATAGGATCTTTAATTACTTACACGGTAGGTACCTTATGGAAAATTCTTATTCGTCAAGAACTGCAAATGGGTAGACTACCCTATGCCAAATAGGGATCTTTACATCTACACGCTTTCAAGTTGGGTTCGCCAGATTTAGGGTATTACAACTCTCTCCCCCTTAGAAGAATTTCGTCCTCGAAATTTTCTAACTTGAGAATTTTCCACTACAATGAATTTGGAGCTAACCGTCTGCGCCTGATGTATAAACTTATTTGGTGGATTGCTTCACAAACTCATAACAACTTCTTTTCAGTGACGTATACCTTAGGGATCCCCTGTTAATGAGAATGCCAACCGTTTGCTCAAATTGACGAATTCAAAACATGATGGTTACTCTCGAAATTTCAAACTTAACTTACTCTTTAACAAATGTCAAATTTATATTAAAGAACCTCAACATTTATCACAAATTTAACTTCTTGCACACATTTGTTTTTTTATAAAACTGAAACTTAAACACCTCATTTAAAACAGTTTGCTAAAATAGTGAAACCCTAATTTCTTTCCTGTCTAAGCTTTTACTTCATTCTACTTCAGTTCTCCTCTTGTTCAAAGGTAACCTTTTCACTTCTTTTATTTCTATTTCATTCATAAAAAATGGTTAGAACTACTAAGGCAAAATTCCCAAAGATCCCATCATATTCAAACCTCAAGGTCTCGATGACACCCCACCATGTGAAGTGGCTCCAATATACGATTGTAGCACTATCCAAAATGAAATACATCGATACTTAGGAGCCTAGGGCATCATGTACCCAAACTTTGCTTATGAATTCTGACAACCACAGAGATACCGTCTAAGAGATAATTCCATAGATTTTATTCTTCCCCTTATCCTGCTAGAGGCCGACTTGCATCTGCCACTCCATCCATTAGTAGAAAGTAACAATTACGGTCGTATCCACAGATATCAATAATAATTTTATTTCTAAAGCAAAAGCAAGTAAATAAAAAGAGGGAGTTTTTATAAAATGAAAAACTAAATTTAAATTTAAAACTAAAATGAAGAAATCAACAATTAAAAGTTTTAAAAAATCAATGGGAAGAAACTCTAGCCAAAAGTAAAATTTCTTTTTGATTCATAGATTCAATCATTGATGCAATGATAACTTAAATACCTTTAATGAATTAGCTCTAGATGTTAACTCAACGCTGAACAATCAATCTCTCTTATTCAATAACCCTGAGGCAACTTGTTTGAAATTACTTCCCTAACCAATAAATAACCTCGTAACTCAACACCTAAGATTTAACTTATCAGCAACATTAAGAACTAGAGAGACCTAATTTTAACCAACAAACTCACATCAACAAGATTCATTTAAGCTAGATCACACATTTAAACCACATAATTGTAAACTATGATTAAGCAATTTATGCAGTTTGTCACTAGTATTAGAATGAATTAAATAATTACCAATTTAATTATTCTAACTGACAAGAAAACCATTCTACGTTATCAAATACTGGCCAGATATTTCAACAAACTTGAACAATTTTAATTAAAACAAAAGATGTGCAAATACTAAAGAAAAAAGAAGTATTAAGAACAAATTAGATCTTATGAATTTATTGAATCAAACTTCAATAATCTTGACTAAAAAAGAAGTTTAGAAACCGATGAAGAAAATAAAATACAAAATCAAAATAAAACTAAGAGTGGCTATGTCTAGATATCTTTCAAGTCTTGATCTAATAGTGTCCATTTATAAGGCAAAAATAATAATATAAGGGAGAAAATAAAAAAGTACCCTTAATTAAATAAAGCAAATTTTTTCTAGGTTTTTTCAATTTTCACATCAAACTTTTAAGGCATTTTTAGGCGCGTTCATGACACTTTGGGGGCTCTAGTCATGAAATAACTTCAATTAGATCTTTTAATTCCCTTTGAATCAGTATATTATTGATCCAAAGTAAGAATTTATAGCTTAAATTATAACCAAAATATTAAAATTATACTGTATTAAAAGTTTACTCCCTAAATACATAATAAATAAATCATATGATTAAAAACATAAATAACAGAATTGAAAAGAAAATATTAAAAAGCTACACATTTATCAAGAATTAATCAAACTTCTATACTTATTTTTCACTCATATCTTCCACCAACTTAAGCGATCTATCAGACTTTCTATACTTGTTCTTACTTGTCACAATCATTTTGCTTGGGCTAACAGTGTGAGATTAGGAGTGTAATTCTCCACCCAATCATGCTTCAAAGTTTGTGTTTGACTTCACATAAAAGTTACAACCATTACAACTCCTTGAATATTTGTGTCTGAGCTTAAACTAAAAAATAATTTATTATGAAAAGAAAACTAAATTTTCATTTGTAAAAGTTTATAAATATTTTTTAGATTTATATATTAAAATTAAATAAAAATATTTTTAAAGTTTAAACTTTTTATGTTATAGTGGGATCATGTATCTAAATGAAATAAAATTACTAAAAGTTTTGATATAATATTAAAGATAGAAGATGGGGTATCATGGCTCGATACCAAACAAATGTTTACCAAAAACTTTAACCTCTGCTCTATTCAAGTCAATATCACCCTAAAGATATTTTAATTATATTATTATTCACTGATGATGCATAAGACTGATGAACTAACTTAGGCTCGTTCTTGACATTTTTGGGGCCCTAGACAAAACAATTAAATGGGGTTTTAGGTTCCTTAAAAGTTGGAGAAATTTTTTTTCAGTCCCTTAAAAGTTGGTAAAGAAATTTTGGACCCCTTAAAAGCTAAATACAATTTTTTTGGGGCCCCTTAAAAACTGAAAAACAATATTTTGGACCCCTTTCAACCTTGAGCTCTAGGCGGCCGCACCTCCAGACGACTCCCAAGGTTGGGCCTGACTATGCATTGTAAGCACCAATTTTGGCCCGGGTCTTTAACCCAGGGCCCAAAACCAAATAAAATTTAAAAAATAGGCCCAATTACAAAAAGGCCCAATTTACAACATGACCCAAAAATGTTTGGAAGGAGCTAGGGTTTTGGAAACCCTAGCCTAGCACCAGCGCCGCACTAGCCCCCACTAGCCTCTACCAGCGCCGGCCTCCACTAGCCATCCCTCCACTTTCCTCTGCCCCCCCACGATCTGCAAAAAGACAAGAAAAGAACAGATCCACAACAGAAAATGGAAAACAAAGTGTATTTAGTTTATTTTTTTACATTCGGCTATAAAAAGCCGATTATAACACTGTAAAAGAGGGAGGCTTCTTTTTTTCGCTAGAAAAAAAAAATAGAGATTCAGACAATCAAAGAGAGCACGAAACGAAGTTCGAAGGTTTATTTCTATTTTGTTTTTGTTTTTTATTTTTATTTCGAGATGATATAAACCTACTTTACTAAAAAACAGTATATATATATAGCGGTGGCCGGCGACGGCAGACGGTGGCCCACCCCGCCGAAAATCGCTCCAAACCTCCTCCCTGCAGAGAGAAAAAGAAGAGGTCAAGAGAATTTTTTTTTTTTAGAATGAGTGAAAAGTGATTTTTTTGGTAAAATTTGGCCTTATATAGCCCATTAAAACGACGTCGTTTTGAGGCTAGCCATCAATGCCCAAAACGACGTCGTTTCATCCTGCCCGACCCGATCCGACCCGCTCCGTCCAGAGGATCCGCGTGTTTTCGTCAATTGGGCTAATTGCCCTTTTGGTCCTTCCACAATTTTTCACCTTTCCAATCAAGTTTTCGCTATTTTAAAATTTGCCCCAACATGTTTCCTCCTGTTCCAATTTAGTCCTGCGCAAAACGCAGCGCATAGGTCACAGGGGTAATTTCCCGAAGGGTCCCCCATTTTTTGCGCGCGTTGCAAATCAGCCCTTCCACCTTTATTTTATTTCAAATTGACCCTAAAATCATGTTTTTTATCTAATTTGATCCTTTTTTAGTATTTTATAATTATTATTGTTATTTACTTTATTATTTTATTATTATTATTGTATTATTATTATTATTATTATTAGTATTAGTATTAGTATTATTAGCTACATATATATTTACTATTGTTATTATTATTTTATTATTATTGTTATATTACCATTATTATTATTATATTATTATTATTATCGCATTTACATTATTATATTATATATATCTCGTATTATTATTATTATTATTATCATTATTATTATTATGTATATTATTACCATATTTACCTTATTATATTGTATATATTTTGCACCATTATTATTATTTTTGTTACCATAAGTATTATTATTATTATTATTATATTATACTATACTATTATCATTACTATTATTATTATTATTATATTACCATGTTGTACATATTTATATTATTATTATTATTACTATTATTACTGCTATTTTCACACTATTATACTGTATATATCTTGTATTATTATTACTACTATTATTATATTATTACTATATATTATTATATTGTACATATTTAGTGTTATTATTATTATTACTATTATTATTATATATCATTATATTGTACATATTTCGTATTGTTATTATTACTATTATTATTATTATTACTACTATTAGTATTATTATTAACATCGTTTTTTGTTTTGAATTTCTTTGTTATCATTATTGTACTTTATTTCCTTAACTTTGCCTCCGTTATTGCACACTTTATTATGTTTTGTTTATTCTTGTTTGCATCATTTCATGTAGATTGGTAACCTTGAAGTGCATTTCAACATTTTCTCATTTTTAAATTCATAAAAAAGGGTTTCACAAAGGTAATATTCATGAATTTGGGAATTCGAAAATTTGTGCCCAATCGTGCTGGGTATGACTTTTTGTTTGACCAAACAAGTGGATAACCTTTCAAATTTTGTTTCTATTTTCAAATAAGGTGATATTTGTGCGTTTGGAAATTCGAAAAGATCGTGCCCAATCGTGCTGGGTGTATTTTTTTTGGTATGACCGAATGAGCAAATACCCTTTCCAAAATTTCCAAAAAATGTGTGCTTGGGAGAATTTTGGAAATAATCTTGAGTTCAAGGACTTAAATTCTCGCGTCCAATCGTGCTGGATGTGAGACTATATTCCTTCGAAACAAGGGAAACTCGATATTCAATCAAGTCGTTTAAAAACAATAAAAAGAGCAAGATTTCAAAAATCATTCCAAACTTTTCGACATTAGGACATTGATTAATCAATTTGGTACCGATTTTGGGCGTTGCGAGGGTGCTAACCCTTCCTCGCACGTAACCGACTCCCGAACCTATTTTCTCGAATATTCGTAGACCTAAAAACACTGTTTTAGTAAATCAAATGTTTTATTAAAACAAGGTGATCCGATCACACCTAATAAAAGGTCGGTGGCGACTCCCGTTTTTACTCATTTTCAAAGCCCAAGTTCGATTCCCGTTTTGTCAAAAATTGGTTACGACATGCATCAAATATTATTCCATAATGTAATGTTTATTATCCCTAACGGTAGGATATTTGATGCACTGTCAGTGCATAAATCTCATACATCATCAGTTAATTATAAGATGACACATTGTCACTCGTGTAAAACAAAAAATATTGAAGGGTCTAAAAATAAATATAAACAACTTTATTTGAAAAAAATAAATATTAATTATATTTATTAAACATAAATAAATATAAGAACATCAAATTCAAGACCCAAAACTCAAAACTTGAAATCCAAAAATCAAAAGTCAAAACTTGAAACCTAAAACCCGAAATCCGAAACCTAAAAGAGAAACGAAATAATTATAATTATTAATGTTTAAATAAAGTTAATTTTATTTAGTTTTCAAGTGATTCAATATTTTTTATTTTATATATTATTGGTGATGTATCGTCTTATTATTAATTAATGGTGCACAAGACCAATACATCGACACTGCATCAAATATTAATCCCTAACTAAAGGGAGAATATTTGATGCATTGTCAGTGCATCCGTGAATAATAATATGACATCTCATTATTAAATAAACAAAAAATAATAGACTTATAAATAAATATTAATAGCTTTATCTAAACATAATTAATTATGTATAAATGCTTAAACCTTAATATTATGATAGATAGTGTTTAATTATGTTTAAATATAATTATTAGAACTCCATTACTTTATATTTTTAATATCAAATAAAAATAATTTGGCCAACTGGTTAAGCTGAGGAAAAAACAGAGTAATAGAGTACGTGGTGCAACTGAGTCCGTGGGCAGGTATTGCGAGGGTCGTATTAGTAATATAATTGTTTTGGCATTAGAAAATGACCTGTAAGTTTGGCAGAATTTGGCACTAAAGTGGAACACCATCTTACTTATAAATAGGAAGCAACAGATACCACAATTCCCTCATGAGTGCATCACATCATTAACTTCAATGTTCTATAAGTTTTGAGAACTGAAACCAGTGTGCATTCATATATTCATAAGATATTACATTACGAAGAACCAAGGAATGGGTTCTTTAGGTAAGTTCAAGCCATATTTTGCTGCAATTTTCCTGCAAGTTGGCCTTGCAGGAATGGATATCTTATCTAAGGCTGCTCTCAACCAAGGCATGAGCAATTATGTACTCGTCGTCTACCGCCACGCCATTGCCACCCTTGTTATGGCTCCTTTTGCAGTCATTCTCGAAAAGTATTTATATCTATCTCTACATATATAATACAGATATGTGTAACAATGTAATGTTTGTAATTATTGTAATAGAACTCACATGGAAGTTTTGAATCTTTTGTTTGTTTGATAGGAAAGTGAGGCCTAAGATGACCATATCAATCTTCATCAAAATAATGGTTCTCAGCTTACTGGAGTAATTATCCAATTTCAATTATGAGTTCCTTTTTGTTTTGAACATCATATAATAATATCTGACAAATGTTTGTATATATCATTTGGCAGGCCAGTCATTGACCAAAACTTGTATTATGTGGGGATGAAGTACACCACTGCAACCTTTGCAGCTGCCATGTATAATATTCTTCCTGCCATTACCTTCCTAATGGCTTGGATTTTAAGGTATAAACAGAGGAACTCAGGTAATCATAAACATGGACTAGCATTGATTTTTGTTTTTCTTTCTAAAATATGTATGCAGGCTTGAGAAGGTGAACTTCAGATCAATCCGCAGCCACGCAAAGGTTTTCGGTACCCTTGCAACGGTTGCAGGAGCCATGGTGATGACACTGATGAAAGGACCGGTGCTTGAGTTGTTTTGGACCACAGGAAGGATTAATAACCATGAAGCAGCTGCCAAAAACAGGACAGATTTCCACGACACCATCAAAGGTGGTTTACTGATCGCTGTTGGTTGCTTCAGCTATGCTTGTTTCGTGATTCTTCAAGTAAGTGAAATAAGAATATTTTTGCAGTAAAATTCTTGGAATGTATTTACTTGTCCATTTGACATTGACATTGGTGGGTGTTTTAATAGGCAGTCACGTTGAAAACATATCCAGCTGAGCTTTCTCTCACGGTTTGGATATGCTCGATGGGAACACTTGAAGCCACCGTAGCAGCTTTAGTAATGGAAACGGGAAAGGCTTCTATTTGGGCTATTAAATGGGACACCAAGTTACTTACAGCTGCATACAGTGTACGAACTTTTCACCTCTGTTTCACTTCTTTCAACCCTGAAATTAAACCTTTTTTTCCTTTATAAATTCAAAATGTATGGTTTTGCAGGGTATTGTATGTTCAGGACTTGCTTACTACATTCAAGGAGTGATAATGAAAGACAGAGGACCTGTTTTCGTTACAGCTTTTAGTCCACTTTGTATGGTTATTGTAGCTATAATGGCATCTTTCATTCTTGCAGAACAAATGTTCTTGGGAAGGTAGTCTTCAAACTCATATCACCATATCATATTTAAAAGCAAAAGAAAAGAAAAACAGAAAAGAAAAGAAACGGAAAACTGATGTTACAAATTGCAGGGTGATTGGAGCTATCATCATAATTGTGGGTCTATATCTTGTGCTGTGGGGTAAAAGCAAGGAATACAAGTCTCAACAGCCACTAATGGAGCAGCAGATAGAAGCAGCTAAATTAGATATTGGTACTAACAACGAGAATGGCAGTTTTGATCATCAGGCCATCATAATTGATGAAAAATCACAAGAGAGAAGGGACTCAATTGTGGTTTAGATTTTGACCATTTTCTTCAAATGGGATTTGATTCGCAAATATTATATCCGCTACTGTTTAAGACAGATGAAAGCATTAACAAGTAGCAATAATGGGGTAGTGGTCTCTGATTCAAGTGTAACTTACCTATCATCCAACGTATATATATGACTTTTCCATTATAAAATGTTTTTGATCAGTTGTCGGCCCTAAAGGATGATATATACATGATCAAGCAATTGTAATCATTGAGCTTAATGGAGTTCTTTTTCTTAAAAAAATAATTTATTTTCTAAACATAATCAGCATTATTTGTTAACATAAAGCATATTAAGGCAGATTTATTTGGTTTGCACAAAACATTGGTGGCCCTGCCTTTCAATAAAGGAACATGGATGCTTTATGATAATTGTTTCCCTTCATCCTTCCCATATATCGATATGCTGAACCTTCACAAGTGGCATCTAAAAACGACTCTTGAGAAGCTAAGTGGAACATACGAGTAGGAAACCTTTTGGTCAATAAAGAGCACCGGCAAAAGATGCATTTCCTTTTGGTTAACCTTGGTTTCTCGTTGGAGATAAAGTCTATGAAGTATCAAAGTTCAGAGATTTTTTTACGAATTTGAACTTGTTGAGGGGATTGGTTCTCTTATTGGGAGAAGTCTTCGGACACTTGAACAATAAAAGTATCGTGTTTGAGGTGTCTATGTTTAATTTTAGCCCAAAGTTTTTGTCTCTCTATTTTGATGAGAATCTAAAGGGGTACACGGAGTTTTGGTGGGCGACCTAGACACCCCTTTGGGCTCTCTTTGGCGTAGGGAGACAAAAACTCAAAACTAAAATCGAGTATAGACAGTTTGCACATAATACTTCTACTATTCGAGAATTCACTCAATTGCTTAAAAGACGATACTTCAAAAACTTCTCCAAATAAAACAGCAGACATCACCTCTATGGAACCCATGCCCTATAGCTAAGTTTAGTGGCACCATACTTAACCATCAATATCTTGTAGAACCACCCATGAACGTTTGATTAGAAGGCTTGGGCTGATTCTAGAAGAACTATTATGTGGTATGTCACCATCATTTGTCATCCAAAGGGCCTGAATTTGGAAAAGACAGTCACATGTACAAGAGATTAAGAAAAAACAGTCGAATCTTTTTCATTCATCCAGCATTCAAGATTAACGATATGCCATCGAAATAGCAAGTAAACATACATGCGTTACTTAGCGAGTAACAAATTGGTCAAACTAACATTCTTCTCAACCCTTGCATATATCTAGTTCCTCCGCTCACCTACAAGTACAACATTTAGTAACAAATTAGAAAACTTAGTACAAAATTCTGTTGATACAGAAATTTAAGCTTGAAGCCAAAAACTACAGGAAACTTACCTAATCATTAAAATTACGAATTTAGATCGCATTTATAGTGAGATGTGGGATTGAACTGCATATAATGGTTAGAATTAAATATGAATAAACGCCACCATTCTATCCTTGATTATATCACATTGAATTTTCAGGTACCTGATAACCTTCAACCTATTCAATCAGTTATTTCCTTCAAATAGAGATAAAAAATAAATAAAAATATTCAATATTTATTAATATAAAAATATAAAAGAAATAAAGTTAAACATCCAATCCTCCATTTTTCACATGTAGGGACTGAATAATTATTTTTAAAAATTTTACGGTTATGTCTTTTTCTATTTTATATATTTATATGATGGTCCTTAATGTGGTTATAGTTAATTTAATTTAATTTTTTTATTATTGAAGTTCATTTATATTTTATATTGTGATTTTATTTTTTTATGATGCGTATGTGTAGTTATTATTTTATTATCGAAGCTTTTTCGTTCTTTAAAATTTTGATAAGAAAATTCTAAGTTAATTTTTTTTTCTTTATTTCATTGATTTTTATTTCAATTTCATCTACTAAGACATTCATCAAGACCATCTGTAGAAACAAAAGGGAAATTTTGTATTTTGATACTTCAAATCCTAAGTCAATACTGTGTCACCTAGCAGCCTGGCTAGCTCTCACATATGAAGCTTTGTTGTGTTATATATTATTGCCTTTTTTTTTTTCAGTGTAACATATGAATGATAGAGTAAAAATTGGAAAGGAAGATGCATTTATTTCCCATATAGCTGAAAACAACATTATGTTCTTTTTGCCGAAACTCCATTTAATAATGAAGGGCATCCTGTTTAATATCTCGACACAAAGCACGAGATGCATTCTAGTATAGTTTAAAACTTATGCCCATGCTTTATAAACAAAATTTCACTATAGTGTAATGGTAAAGATGTGAAACTATATCTTTCAACTTCAAGAATAAAAACTTTGCGAGTTTAATTGATTTTTTAAAGGCAGAAAATTTTATCTCCAAGTGTCAAAATTAAGTAGTCGCAATTGAAAAATAATTTGTGAACATTATTATGATTTTGTAAAATAAAATGATAAATTTCAAGACTATTTATGATTGATTTAATATACCATGTAAAACATAACCTTTAGTTTTGTCTTGATAATCTCTATATTAAAATAGAAATTGGGGATAGAAGTTGGTCGAGTATCTACATTTTTTTGAATAATGTGAATATAAATCTTCAAATTTGTTTAAAAATTCAAACTAATTTATTATACACAATTTATCTAAGTCAAATCTAAATCTAAATCCAAATTAAATATTATTACTGATTGGATATCTGAATCAACAAAAATTTAAATTCAAAATTTTAGTTATAAGCACCTAATTTTATTAGGTTTGAATTTGTCATAGTTTTATTAATAGAATAAATTTAATAATAATTGTGAATTTATTTAATTTTGCGTTTAATTTGTCAAATATGGTCCGATAAATGTGATTTAACTCCAGTTTTAGAGTTGATTTTATAAAAGTTAATTGCTTATATTATTAGGTAATTGCTAATATTTATCCAATCAACGATAAAGTAAACCTGAATTAAACACTAAAAAGTTAAAATGTTATCTTTAGGTACCAAAAGGCATAGTTTTTGAAAAATACATGTATCACATTGGACAAAAAAAAATACAGGTACCACATTGAAAAAAAAAAGAAGAGAGAAATTCAAGTACCAAATTATGCATTAAGCCTATAGAGAATTTTAGGTTTAAAAAGATGGATCTTTTTAAAAAAATTCATTAAATCTTTGAAGTTTTGAATAATTTATTTTTGTGCATTAACTTCTTTTAATGAAAATAATTAACGTTATTTTTATTCTTATTTGTTCAATTTTAAATAGTATAAAACCTAAATTGCCTCGTCAAAGATGTGTTTGGATGAAAATTTTAAAATTTTGAAGATTTTAAAAATACTAGCATTTTTGAAAATTTTATTTTAAAATTTATTAAATAAATAAATAATAAAAGAAGAGTAATGGTATTAAAAACTTTGATCATATCCCCCGTTTGTGGGAATCAAGGTCATGGTTTCCATGTGCTCTACTAGCTGAGCTAAGATGGCATGCATTAGATTCTTTCTAGACTTTTGGATTCTGTTGTTGATCATGGGATTTTCAAATTTCATCCGAAGTGTCACAGGATAAAGCTATCTCACTTGTATTTTGCTGATGATTTGCTTGTGTTTACCAAGGGTACATTGGATTCAGTTGTGGGGATTTTGAGTGTGCTCTCTCAATTTTATTTGATGTCTGAACTTTAATTAAATTTTTCAAAAAGTGTAATTTATAGTTTTGGAATTGCAAATGGGGGAGATTGAGGAAATTAGAGACTTTATTGGTTTCAAAATAGGCGAGTTTCTTGATAAGTACTTAGGGATCCCTTTAATGACCAGGAAATCATCTGACAGGGATAGTTTACCTTTGTTTGAAAATGTTAAAGAGAGAATTTCTAATTGGTCTGTTAAGCACTTGAGTGATGTTGGCAAAATTCAACTTATTCAATCAGTAGCTTTTAATATTTAGAATTATTAGTGTAGGCAATTTATCTTGCCTAACTCTATCCTTAAAAGAATGAATCAGTTGTGTTCCAATATTTTTTGGAAAGGGTAGGATGTTGCCGCTATTGGAGCTAGGATTAATTGGAGTCATATTTCTTCACCTAAAGATGAAGGAAGCTAAGGTATTAAGTATTAGAATAACAAAGTAGTTAGTTTGGTTAATTTGTTAGAGTTGTTAGTAGTTAAGTCAGTTTGTTTAGTAGCCTTTAATATAATGTATATAAACTCTAATCATCTTGTTTACAAGTAGAGCTTTTATGATAAACATTTCTTCATTTATTTTCCTTCATTGTTACTACTGTTAGCTATAGTCAAACATGGTATCAGAAGTTTCTATCCTCACAGTTTTGGTCTTCTGAAGGATGGTGGAGTGTTCATGGCTTTTTCTAGCTCGTCCGCTACTTCCACTACTGCACTAGCAATAGTTTCTGGTTTCAATAATGGTGTTTTCGATAGTCATTTCTTTTCAACCAAGAAGATTAACATTCTTCTTGATAATTTCAATTATTTGTTGTGGCAACAACAAGTTCTCCTTGCTATCAAGACTCACAAACTACAACATTTTCTTGAAGGTCGTATGACTCCTCCTCCAACGCTTGTTCCTGATGATGATGGTGTGCTTCAAGAAAATCCATTGTTCGATATGAGCAGTAGGACAGTGCTCTTGCCTCCTGGCTCTTATCGTCTGTTAGTCAAGGTGTGCTACCTCATCTCATTGGTATGGATTCTAGTGCTCAAATCTGGAATATACTTGCTAATATCTATGGCAGCAATACCATGTCTACGTTGATGTTTTATAGACGTGCGCTTCATTCTCAGTGCAAGGGTGATCTGTTGATGAATGATTTTTTGATGAAAATCGAAAGCTATTATGATAATCTTGCCAGTTGTAGAGAAGTTATTAGTGAACATGAGCATGTCACTGTGATTTTAAATGGTCTCTCTTTTGTGTTTGAATATGTTATAACAGTGATCACAGCCATTCAAGTGTCTTATAATGTTCAGGACATCACTACCATGCTTCTTGATACTGAAGCAAGGCTACAAAATATAATGGTTGGTATGCCTAGCTCAGCTAATGTTGTTACACATTATCAAGCTGACTCTACTGTTGCCAGCGTGTCATCTCTTGCTTATTATCCTGCTTCAGCATCTGGACATCCGTGTGGTAGTGGGCGTGGTCACTCGTCTGGCTCTCGTATTCAATGTCAGTTATGTGGGAAAACATGTCATCTTGTTGATCGATACTATCATCGGTTTGATGCTACCTATAAAAGTGCGAGTTATAGACCTCCCCCCAAAGCAAATATGTGCATGTTTGGTAATGGGTCACCAAAGTCATCTTGGGTGACACTATTTAGTTTGCCTGTGCCTACTTTTCCCTTTGTTTTCAATTCACGAGGCAATTGGGATTTCTTACCCCTGTCATGCTTAGTCAAATTTGTTTCATGTACCCTCTCAATCTATAAGTGCATCCACAGCAGCTCCTACCTTGAGTTCCAATCCTTAGGCTTATATTGCTACTCTTAACACGGTTGGAGACAATGCATGTTATCCGGATTCTAGTGCAACACATTATCTCACACACTTTGCTGCATCAATGGGAGAAAGTACACTATACAGTGGTCTAGGTAAGGTGTATATGGGTAATGGTACTGCCTTACCTGTTCTTCATACTGGTTAGTTGTCTTTGCTTACTCATTCTCATCCACTATACATGAGAACTCTATTCTTTGTGTCTAGTATAACTAAAAACTTGTTTCCTGTGTCTAAATTTGCAAAGGAAATCAGGTACTGTTTGAGCTTTTTTTCCTACTCGGTGTCAAGTTCGTGATTTGAAAACTTGAGAGGTGCTTCTACAAGGATTAGTTCATAATGGACTCTACAAGTTGCACTTAAATGGTGCTGCCAAAAACTCATATGCCTGCTATTTCAGCTCAATGTTTTGTTGTTGATAGATCTATTCCTTTAAGTGTGTGGAATTCTAAATTAGGCTATCCATGTCTTGCTACACTTAAAAAAGCATTACACCATTGTAATGTGTCATTTTGTTCTAATAAAAGTATAGTTGACTATGTTTCTTGTCATTTGGGCAAAGGACATACGCTGCCATTTTCTGCTTCTGTGTCTGAGTATACTGCTCCACTACAGATAGTGGCTACTGATGTTTGGGGCCCAACTCTAGTTTATTCAAATAGGTTTTCTTATTATGGTGCCTTCACAGATGCTTATACTCGATATAGTTTGGTTTATTTCTTAAAGAAAAAAAATCAAATATTGTCACTATATTTCCTTAGTTTCACCAGCAAGTTGAAAGGGTTCTTAGTTGCAAGCTCAAGACTCTTCAAACTGATGGGGAAGGTGAATTTTAGGCATTGAAGTGGTATTTGTCATAGAGGGGTATTATTCATAGTCTCATATGTCTCTACACTTCCAAGCAAAATGGTTTGGTTAAGCGGAAGCATATGCAAATTTTGGAATCTAGTCTCTTCATGCTTGCCCATGCATCGATGCCTTTGACTTACTAGTATGAAGCTTTCAACAGTGCAATGTACTTGATAAACCAGTTACCTTCCCTACCTTTAGGTAATATCTCTCCCTATGAAAAGTTATTCCATATGAAACCTAACTATCTGTCACTTAGAGTTTTTGGTTGCTTGTATTCCCCAAATCTTAAGCCCTATAAAACCAATAAGTTACAGTTTAGGTCAGTCCCCTGTACCTTTTTAGGCTACTCTCCTCAACACAAATGTTATAAATGTCGTGATCATTTAGGTTGAATTTATGTGTCTCGACATGTTATGTTTCATGAGAATGTGTTCCACTTCAAGCTATTTTGAGTACTTCCAAACCGTCAAGTCGTTCCTTACCGTGTTTAACATAAAATTCCAAATTAGTTGTGTTCCCGTCCTACTCCCATGTCACTCATTTGTCACCTAGCATATCCATTACTTCAACTTCACCTACTTCAAACTCTATAACACCTTTAAACATTACTCTACCTATTGACTTGATCTCTGACCCACCTATACCCTCTATGTCATGTCAATCTCAAGCTCAACCATCTACTATAGTTAACACTCATTTTATGATCACTCACAGCAAGGTATGTTAGTACAAATCTCTAGTGAGAAAAATCTCGAACACATGAACGAAACTCGAACAGAAGAAGAAATGGGACAAGGCTCCAAGGCATGTATCAAACCACTATCTTTAAGGTTATATTCGCCCCCACCTATCTTTGGTGTGCAAACGAGTTCCAAGCAAATTAACCTTGAGGATACAATAAAGCCAATGACTATTTACGTTTTGCATTGACGAGAATAGCCCACTACACACTGAGAAATGTATGACAAGAAACTCAATTCCTATAAAGGATTTCTGCAGTAATACTTTATAGAATAATCTAATAATATTAGAAAATGAAGGAAGGAAAGAAAGAATATTAGAATTTGTTCGTATATTTTCAAATGAAATCTCATTCCTATTTATAGGAATTTTCATATCTCTTCATAGAGACATCTTTCATCAATAGGTGTCTTTCTAAATAATAATGTCTTTAAAATAAACACATAATTATTCATTTAATTATAACTACTCAAATAATATTATTTAAATAGTTATAATTCTTTTTAAAAAAATCAAATAATAGGATCTTTTAATTAATTACACCCATTCATTTATAGTTATTAGAACACTATAAATATTTGAAAATGTTCCAACAATCTCCCCCCATTTTCAAAATATTTTAGATTTTGATATTCTTGGAAATCAATTTGCTTAAATGAAGGTATCTTACGATTGAACCTTCACTTAGTGAAAACATGTTAAAGTTAATCAAAATTGTATGGTAGACTAAGCTTTGAACCAACAATTTCATTTGATTACCTAAACGTATCTCACACAATGATTTCAACATCGGTCAATGCATAGTATCTAGGGACACTATTACGGCCATGAGTCTGTGTCCTCTTTTCATGAGTGTTGTCAGAACCAAGCCCTTGAGACCCTAGGAGCGGCCATACTTCCACTCACATAGGTAGATGATGCGTCGTTGAATGCACCAAATATATCCTACTCCCTACAAAATAATGAAAATAATAGTAAAGGGCAAGTAGGGTCGAATCCACAGGGATTGGATTATACAAATGCCTGTTTCTCGAAATCCTGGGCAGAATCATGCCCAAGAAAATATGCATTCCTGGAAAAATAAGAAAACAGAATTAATAATTTCGATCTGGAATAAAAACAGAATATAAAGTGGATTGAAATCGTGAAAGTAAATTACAAAAATAAAAAAGAAAATAAAGAGTTTAAAGAAGAGTGAGTTTCTTATTTGGCGAGATTTTAGCCTCCGGTTGTCTCATTCCTCCTTGGATTCAATCTTTGGCTTTTAGATGACCATTCTCTACCCAAGTAAGCCAGTTATAGTGGAAGAGGACGCTTACGACCACCAAATCCAAGAATTTAGACTTATGAATTTAGGGAGCCTGACTCTAGCTTGCAATCGCTTTTGTGGAGCTATTTATGCTAGATCAACGCTTCTCAATGGCGAATCCCACGCCATTTTGTCTCTTGGGCTCGCCAACCTCTGGCACAGTAAGCTCGCGAATCAACGGTGCAACCCTTCTAAAACACACAAAGCGGCCGCCTTTGCATATGTTGAAAAGTTTACTTCTAAAGGGACATGGACATAAGCGTCAGCCCCATAATGCGGAGAAAAGATGAATACTTGGGTGAAAAAGTTAAGTCCGGATTCTAAGCCTCAAGAACCCTTTTGGGGCATTCGACAACCTTCGGCTAGATGGATTTTAGTGGCTCATAATTGTGGTGGAAAAGAAAATAAATATATAAGAATGGAAAAGGGAATTTTTATTGAAAAAAAATATAGGAAGCACAAAAGACTTATGGGGGAAGAGTGTACAGAAAAATATGAACAACCCAAAATAAGTCACTCCATCCCCTATTTATAGTGCTAAGGTAGATGGACTAGTCCTACTCAAACTCCCAAAGATAATTACAATTAATCAAAGATAAATAGAGATAAATAAAGAAATTAAATAATCCTCAATAATTATCCTAATATTAATTATCCTAATATAATTAAAATAGAGTTTGATACAGCAAAGTCTCTTCTTTTTGCATTTCAATCCTTCTGTCCTCCATGTTTGCACTTTTGGCACCATCTTTTCCCTTTGTTCCACATTGGTCCATTTTTATCTTTAATTTCACAGTTTTGGCCCTCAATTTCGCTTTGGTCTCCAATTTAGTCCCTACGAGATAAAAGTTCATAAATAGCCCAAATTAGTAGAATCACACTCAAAATTAATATGCAATTAGCACATAAAAACATGACATTCTAGAGTGTTATCAGTAGATCCCATCAAGAGTGTTCCCGTAATTATAACAATCTAGCATATTTATGTTATGGGTCCATTAAGAGTACATTACTCATCCTTCCCTTATCATTACGGGTACCTAGCACTTTAATCTTAGGATGGATTTATTTATAGTGCTAACAGTCACATACTAATGATGTACTTTGTCTCATTGAACTCAAGGCTTGACATTATACCAAGCATTGAGTCGAGTTTCCATCATGGATGACTCTAATTAATGGGCTTGAGCCCCATCCCTTTTGAGGTCCTTTTTATTGCATCTCTAGCAAGACTTTTTGTCAAAAGATCCGCCAAATTTTCACTTGACCTCACATAGTGATCACTCCATTAGAGATTAATATTCGGACATAACTATGTCTTAATCCAATGTGTCTAGACTTTCCATTATATATTTGGCTATATGCCTTTGCTAGAGTAGCCTTACTATCACAAGGATAGAAATAGGTGAAATTGGCTTAGGCCATAAAGGTACATTATAAAGCAAATTTCTTAACCATTCTGCTTCTTTAGATGCAGTGGGTAATGTAATAAATTCTACTGCCATGGTGGAATCAGTAATACATGTTTGTTTCTTGGAACCCTAAGAAATGGCTCATCCACTAAGAATGAAGATCCATCCACTAGTAGATGCATGATCTTCCAAACTTGTAATCCAACTAGCATCCGAATACCCTTTTAAAACTGGAGGATATCCATTATAACACAATCCATAGTTAATAGTTTTCTTTAAGTACCTAAGTACTCTATTCAAAGCTTGCCAATGCAAACTACTTGGATTACTTGTGTACCTACTCAATTTCCCATGCAATATCTGGTCTTGTACAAGTCATTATGTACATAAGACAGCCAATTAGACTTGCATATTTCAATTGATCAATTTTCCTACCAGCATTAGATACTAATTTTAATTGAGGATCCATGGGTGTAGATGCTGGTATACAGTTGAAAAGATCAAACTTTTTAAGCATCTTTTTAATGTAATGTGATTGTGATAAAGCTATAGTGTTTTCATCTTAGGTTATTTTAATCCCAAGAATAACATCTGCTACACCCATATCCCTTATAGCAAAGTTGTTTGACAAGAATTTCTTTATGTTTTCTATTTGTTCCAAATACATGCCAAAAATGAGCATGTCATCTACATATAAGCAAATTATGACACCTTTTCCATTTTCAAATTTTCTATATATGCACTTATTGGATTCATTTATTTTATAGCCATTAGCTAAAACAACATTGTCAAACTTTTGGTGCTATTGTTTTGGTGCTTGCTTAAGTCCATATAAAGATTTAACAAGCTTACATACCTTATGCTCTTGTCCTGGAACAACAAATCCTTCTGGTTGTTCCATATACGCGTCCTCTTCCACTTCACCATTTAAAAATGCAGATTTAACATCCATTTGGTGAACAACCAAATTATATATAGACGTAAGTGATATTAAGAGTCTAATTGTAGCAATTCTTGCTACTAGAGCATAGGTATCAAAGTAATCAATACCTTGTTTTTGTGTAAAACCTTTGGCTACCAACCTTGCTTTAAACTTATCAATGGTTCCATCGACCTTCATTTTCTTTTTGAAGATCCATTTACAACCTATTGGTTTGGAACCCGGTGGAAGATCAACTAAGATCCAAGTTTGATTTCCTATTACTGAATCCATCTCATCATTTATTGCTTCTTTCCAAAAAGTAGAGTCTTGAGATTTCATTACCTCTTCAAATGTAATAGGATTAGATTTTGTATTATAACAATAAGGTATCTTATTGCATATACTTTCACCTTTTCCTTCTATAAGAAACATAATGAAATCTGGTCCAAAATCTTTGACCTTTTTAATCCTCTTACTTCTTCTTAATTTTTGACAAGATTCATTGTTATTATCAATTTGTTCCAATGGAATCTCATTCTCATTTGAAGAATGAATCAATTGTTGTGGCTGTAATTGTCTTAATATAGAATTAAATCTATTTTCATCAAAAATAGCATCTCTTGATTCAATAACAGTATTAATTGAAATTGAATTATTTGGTTCAATTACCATGAACCTATATGCCTTGCTATTATGTGCATATCCTATAAATATGCATTAAGTTCCTCTTTCACCTAACTTTTTATGTTTAGATGTTGGAACTTTGACAATAGCTCTACAACCCCAAGCCTTTAAATAATTAAGGTTTGGTTTCCTTTTCTTCCATTGTTCATAAGGATTTATTTTAGTTTCCTTATTAGGAACTCTATTCAATATATGACAAGTTGTTAGAACAGCTTTTCCCCAAAAACCGTGTCCAAGACTTGAATATGATAACATTGAATTTACCATTTCAGTCAATACTCTATTTTTCCTTCCAGCTACACCATTTTGTTATGGTGTGTAAGGGGCTGAAACTTGATGGACAATCCCAGTGGATTCAAATTAACTTGGATTATAGTATTCTCCACCTCTATCCAATCTTAAGCACTTGATAAATGATTCACACTGAAGTTCAACTTCAGATTTATAAACTTTAAATTTATCAAGTGCTTCATCTTTTGAATGTAATAAATATACATAACAATATCTAGAACAATCATCAATAAAAGTAACAAAATATTTCTTTCCACCTAATGTAGGAGTATTATGCATGTCACATAAATCACTATGTATCAAATCAAGCAATTTTGTTTTTCTTTTAACCTTAGGGAAATGGTTTCTTGTAATTTTAGTCAACATACATGTATTGCATTTTTCAATATTATTATTAAAAACAGGAATTAAATCTAACTTATACATGTCATTCAATTTTATATAATTCAAATGACCTAATCTATAATGCCATAAACAAAAAGATTCAACAATATAAGCAGAAATAGTATTTTTATTCTTATTAATAATATTCAGTTTGAACATACTCTCATACATATACCCTCTCCCTACAAAAATTCCTCCCTTAGACAAAATAAACTTATCTGCCTCAAAAACAAGTTTGAAACCAAACTTATTTAATAGACTTCCAGACGCTAAATTCTTTCTAACTTCTAGTACATAATATACATCATTTAAGGTTAAAACGTTTCTAGAAGTAAATTGTAGTTCAATAGACCCTTTGCCTTTGATTGTTACGGTGGAAGAATTTCCCATGTACAAGACATTGTCATTTTCACATTGTGTGAACTTTGTGAACATGCTTTTGTCTTTGCACACATGTTTGGTTGCTCCGGTATCAATCCACCATGTATTATCATCTTGTGCCATATTAATTTCAGATATCATTGCAACGAACTTTTTGTTATTATCAGCCTTAGAAGATGATTTCTTCTTTAAAAATCGACATTCATTCTTGAAATGTCTCGGCTTACCACAATGATAGCATGAGCCCTTTTGTTTCTTTTTAAACTTAGGTGCTCTATCAGTCTGTTTGAACTTTCTCTTAAATGGTTTAGTAGTCTGTATTTCCTCCGTAACATGCACTTTGACATTTTCAGAATTTAGATTCTGATCTTGCTTTCGATATTCTTCTTCAATACGAAGATTATTTGCCAAAGCCTCAAGAGATATTTCCTCTTTCTTATGTTTTAGACTTCTTTTAAAGTCTTTCCAAGATGGATGAAGTCTGTCTATTATGGAGGATACAACAATCATTTCATCCATTTTCATATTTGTCTATTATGGAGGATACAACAATCATTTCATCCATTTTCATATCATATTACTTGAATTGATTCAGCATCTTTTTAATATCACGGAATTGTTCCGTAACAGAACGACCATTATCCATTTTATAATTATTAAAACGACTTACAAGAAATTTCTTACTTGTAACATCTTCAGTCATATATCTTGTCTCTAATTTGTCCCATAATTCTTTAGCGGTGACCTAGTTTTGGTAGGTGTCGAACAAACCATCAGATAAACCATTCAATATGTGGCCCATGCACATGTAATCAATATTGTCCCATTTTTGTCTTTCTCAGGTTGCAGCAACAGATTCATTTTCAGTCTTGTCAGGTCTTGGAGTATCCAAAACATAAGCAATCTTCAAAGTTGATAATAAGAAGTGCATCTTTTTCTACCATCGTCAAAAATTGCCACCACCAAACAGATTAAGTTTGACAAAATTGGAAACCAACTCCCTTAGTGTTCCACTTTCATGAGTTGTGGTAGTCATCATGAAATATAACCTTAAAATTGTTAGTACAAATCTCCAGTGAGGAAAATCTCGGACACACGAACGAAACTTGAACAGAAGAAGAAATAGGACAAGGCTCCAAGGCGTGTATCAAACCACTATTTTTAAGGTTATATTCACCCCCACCTATATTTGGTGTGCAAACGAGTTTTAAGCAAATTAACCTCGAGGATACAATGAAGCCAATGACTACCTGCGTTTTACACTGATGAGAATAGCCCACTACACACTGAGCAATGTATGACAAGAAACTCAATTTCTATAAAGGATTTCTGCAGTAATACTTTATAGAATAATCTAATAATATTAGAAAATGAAGGAAGGAAAGAAAGAATATTAGAATTTGTTGGTATATTTCCAAATAAAATCTCATTCCTATTTATAGGAATTTTCATGTCTCTTCATAGAGACATCTTTCATCAATAGGTGTCTTTCTAAATAATAATGTCTTTAAAATAAACACATAATTATTCATTTAATTATAACCATTCAAATAATATTATTTAGATAGTTATATCTTTTTCAAAAAATCAAATAATATAATCTTTTGATTAATTACACCCATTCATTTATAGTTATTGTAACACTATAAATATTTGAAAATGTTCCAACAAAATAGGTGTTTTTAAACCTAAGGCATATCTTACCAAGGTAACCAGTTTGTCTGACTCTACACCTACTGATATTCATGAGGCAATGTTGTCGTCTCATTTGCAAGATACAATGCATAATAAGTTACAACCTCTCTTAAAAAACAACAATTGGAGTCTCTGTGCTTTTCCTTTATTTAGAAGATCCATTGGTTGTAAGTGGTTGTTTAAGGTGAAAAAAAAGCCTAATGGGACCGTGAACAGGTAGAAAGCACGATTGGTTGCTAAAGGATTCTCACAACAAGCTGGGTCTGATTTTTGTGATACATTTAGTCCAGTGCTTTGTGCTACCACTATTAGAGTCATTCTTGATGTTGCAATTATGAATAGATGTACATTGAGGCAATTTGATGTTAATAATGCATTTCTTAATGGCACTTCGGCTAAAGAAATTTATATGGATCACCTACCAGGTTTTGAAGCTAAAGGTGAAAATGGAGAAAAGCTTGTGTGCAAGTTGATAAGGCACTATACGGGTTTAGAAAAACACCTCGAGCCTGGTTTCATACTTTGCAGCCACATCTGGTTGAACAACTTGGCTTCCATATTTCAAAAACAGATTCTTCATTATTCATTCGAACAAGTGCAAATGCTTCACTTTTTCTCATGACCTATGTTAATGATATAATCATTATAGGGAGCTCACCTAAAAAGGTTGACAAGGTTGTTTATCAACTTCATAGCCAATTTTCTTTCAAATATATGGATGATCTTTATTTCTTCTTGGGAATTGAGGTTTATCACACACCTCACGGGTTGTATCTCACTCAGAAAAAGTATGTTTCAGAATTGCTTCACAAGACAAGAATGGCTGAAGCAATATCTACCCCTACACCTATGGTAAGCACTCCCAAGTTAATTGCATCAGGTGATAACCCGTTTCCTAATGTTCATTGATATCATAGCATTATTGGAACATCCCAAGTTATTACACAGTCGGATATTGAAAAGTTGTTAAAAGAGTGTTAATGTATCTTAAAGGCATTATGAATCATGGCTTTTACTTCACCAAAGGTCAGTTTAATTTGGTTGGCTACTCTGATGCTAACTAGGCATCCACTATTGAAGACAGAAGCTCGATCACAGGCTATTGCATCTATCTTGGGTCTAATCTAGTTGCATGATGCTCCAAGAAGCAAGGTGTGGTGTTTAATTACTCATCAGAAGTTGAATATTGTAGCCTGGAAAATTATGTTTTTAAATTTCTGTGGATAAAGCAGCTACTAACTGAGGTTGGCATGTCAATAAGGCAACCACCATTGGTGTGGTGCGACAACACATCTACAGTGTCTATGGCTACTAATCCTACTCATCATGCTAAGGTGAAACATATGGAAATTGATCATCATTTTGTTCATGAAAAAGCACTCAATGGTGTATTGCAGGTTAATTTTGTTCCCTCAGCAAATTAAGTGGCTGATGTTCTCACAAAGCCACTCATACCAAAATAGTTTGCTTCCTTTCGAAATGCTTTGCGAGTTCTGTCCTGTCTGATGTTGTAAAAGCTCAAAAAAAGTTAGAAAACCAAGAGAATATTAGAAGAACAAATTAATTAGTTTGGTTAGTCTGCTAGAGTTGTTAGCAGTTAAGTCATTTTGTTTAATTACTCTTAGCAACCTTTAATACCATGTATATAAACTTTGATCATCTTGTTTACAAGTAGAGCTTTTATGATAAACATTTTCTCATTTGTTTCCTTTCTTGCTCCTACTGTTAGCTATAGTCAAACATTAAGGATTTGGAATGTTGAATGGAGCTTGTATGTTGAAGCTTATTAGAAACATTCTTGCTAAAGAGAGTTCTACTTGGATTGCTTGGTTGCAAGCGTATCTTTTGAGAGGTTCTAATTTTTGGCAAGTTTCTCCATGTAGAAATGCGAGTTAGAGGAAACTGATGAAGCTTAGAGAGGAAGCTATCAACATGCAGAATATTAATGGGTAGAATACTCTTTTAGTCGCTAAAATCTAGTTTGAAATTAGAATGCAAAAAGCAAGAGTGGTCTGGTATAGATTAATTTGGTTTCCTATGATACACTCTTTAGTTGCTTGGACGACCATTTTGGATAGGCTTCCAACTAAAGACAAGCTTATCAAGGGGGTCAAAAGGTTGATGCTAAATGTATTCTTTATTGCAGGGACTTTGAAAGTAGGGATCATTTCTTTTTTAACTATATGTTTTCTAAGAAAGTTTGGTGTAAAATGCTTAGACTATGCAAGATTGATATAGAGTTGTTTTGAATTGGCAACAAGAGTTGGCCTAGGCATATACCAAAGTGAAAGGTAAATCTTTTATCACTTTGATTATGAAGATATTTTGGTGTGCTTACATCTATTTGATTTGGAGGGAGAGGAATAGGAGGTTGTTTCAAGGACTATGTAGTAGTGAACAAGAAGTATTAAGAGACATTAAATATACTATATAGGCAAAACTTTTCGAAAAACATATTGATAGAGTCAATATCGTAAAGACCCATCTTTGTTTTATTTGAGGTATAAGGCTATTGTATAAGGCATGTTTTGATTTGATATTTGGTTGATTCATGTATTTCTTTGTAGCAGAAATCTTCTTTTGGATAATGAAATTCAACATTTATCCCCAAAAAAATTATCCTAAAAATAATTAAAAATAATGATATCATTAGATTTGTAGAAAGATATATATATTTTTAATAATTTAAATTATTAAAAGCATATGTTATAATTAAATAATAATGATATTTTGAAGTTTAAGTTTTTATTTTATAATGAGTTCATGTGTATTAAATAAAATAAGATTATGAGAAATTTTGAAAAATCACCTGTTTAGGTGAAATTTGAATACGGATTTTAAGTTAATCAAATCAAAAATTTAAATTTCTCACTAATTTTGAAATACTTCTTATTTTTACCTAAACAAATAAATTTATTTTTATAATTTTAAAAACCTTGATAAAAATAAAATTATTCCTTCAAATCCTTCATCCAAACACATTCCAATGGTCTTTTACTCACTTACGAATGGTACAAAGATTAAATTTCCCAATTCATTTTGAAAAATATCAAATTGCTTCTAAACCTATCCACTAAACCATTGATGGAGTGAAGCCTTTAGTCGACACAATCTCCGATCATTGGATGTACGGTTGTCGAAGCCACCAAAAATAAAATTACTCAAATAAATAAAATTTTGTAGTTAATGGTGAGTCGAATCCACGTAATTATATAATAATTTTATTCCTTCAACTAAAATAAATAAAAAGGGGTTGTTTTTAAAGAAAATTTAAAGTTAAAACCAAGAATTGAAGATAATTAAATTAAAAGCTAGAAAAGAAAACAATAATTAAAATTGGGGAAAATCAATAAGATTGAACTTTAGTCAAAGCAAAATCTCCGTTTGATTCAAAAGTTTGATCATTGATGCAAAGATGAGTCACAATGCTCTTTAATAAATTAATTATAGTTGTCGACGATTGCCTAGCAACCTAGTCTCTTCTTACCTTGTAACACCCCAAACCCGGCCCACAAGCCATGACCGGATCTGGTATGTCACGGAATAAAAGAAGTTTGAAAGGTTTGAATTAATAGTAGAAATTAAAAATTTTGCTAAGGGTATAAAACGGTGTTCGTTAAAACTCAAGTGGGTTGATTAGGTAAGTCTGATTGAGTTGAAAATCCTTTCTTCCTTTAAAACCATTTGACCCCTAAATTTTAGAACAATAGAGTGATCGATAACTTAGAAAATTTCGTTACCCGATGGTAGCATTTTTTTTTTTGAAAACGCGTACAAGTACTTATTTCTTTTGAAAACGTTACTTTTAACCGATTTGCCTAACCGTCCGTAAGTTCATCAGTTATAAAGTAAAGTAAAAACAACTACCTAACCATCCAAAATAATAAGCGGCCATATTACAACCCAATCGAATTGTAGTGAATAATTAAACTTAAAACGGGGCAAAATAAAATTTCAAGTCCACAAAACCAACATGGCCACCTCGAGCTCTCCTCGGCTCCGCATCCGTGCTCTACTCACCTGCAAGATGATATGGGAAGGGGTGAGTCACCAAGACTCAGTGTATAAATCCCCGACCCGAAAATAACACTCATACACAAGATATTAGTATGACATGCAATTATGCAACCCCACCTAGCCATCCATGCTCCTTTTCTACCCCGTGTGGTACCAAACCACTGGTGGTGCCAAACCACTGGTGACTTATAGTCACGATATCCGTCAATACGTGTGGTGCCAAACCACCGGTGGTGCTAAACCACCGTGACCCAAGTCACAATCAAATGATGGGGCCAACCCATCGTGTGATACCAAATCACCGGCGTCGATCCCGTATCTCAAATGTGGGGCCAACCCACGGTGGTACTAAGCCACGGGACGAGAGACGCTATGAGGTGCCAAACCTCCGGAGGTACCAAACCTCTCGTGACCGTAGTCACAATGTGTTACCAAAACACTGGTGTCCGTCGACACGAATATTACTCCCTCTCATCAATCCCACCATCATCATGGTCATATCACAAGTATCATGATTCCATATATCATGCAATCGTATATAGCATAGCATTTTTCCGCATATGATGATATATACAACACATATCGTAAATCGAGTAATAGGGGACTTACCCGAATACCAAGCTCATGCCCACTAGGCAAAGTAACCACATGAGAGGTTATAATATTATCAAATAACAGTTTATACTAATAAAGTGTGTAAGAGCTTACACACCTATTTAATCGAAGATTTTACTAGGATTCCCGTATCTATGCGATATTACAAAAGTCACGAACTAGTCCTCACGATGCTCCTATATTCGGCCATCATAGATCAAAGATTAGGGTCTTATTCGAATTACTAACAAAATAGGACCTTAGGCCGAACCTTGCTTAGCACAAACCCGTGTGATTTGAGAACTCGAAATTTTTGATTTCTAGCCGATTAGTCCCCTAAAAAAATATAGAGCACATTTGGTCATACATAGATATCAAAGTTTTCTACGAAAGTTAATAACCTCATACCTTGTCTACCGAGATTCTGAAATTTCCCTTTATACTTTGAATAGTCAAGGCCCTTGAAGAAACGAGACCCACAAGACAATTCCAAGCCTCTAAGTATCGGCTACCTACAAGGGATACACTAAAAATTGTTTAAAGGCACTCGACCAACCTTTACCAAGGCCTTACATATTTTTGGCACTCAGAAAGTAATGTAAGAGATCGAAAATTGAGAGATACTTACTAAAAGATTCGGCCCTCACAAGGTAAAGAAAACAAAATAATGTCTTGAGTTTGGCCTAGAAACGAGTTGAAAGGAAGGAGAACAAGGCCAAGAATTCCAAAGACCTTCTTACACTACTCAAGCCGAAAGTGAATGCCCCCATTTTGACCATGAATACTCTTAAAAAGGAAGAGAATAATTAAGAGCTAGGCACCTTCTTGCCATCAGAAATCGTCTACAAAGGTCCCTCAACCCCACTATATTCGGCCACAACCAAGGGAGAAAATGTTAGCTAAAACCAACCCCAAACACCTTCAAAACCGAGAATGCCAAGCCTCTCCTATTTTCCTTATTCGGCCAGCACAAAATGGAGTAAGAACATAGGAGTTTCGCCATGCTTCATCCATTCTCCAAGGCCGACCAACTACTCCCTTCCCAAGGTATGTTTCCATTTCCATTATCATTGTTTATTCAATTATCCTTCACTTCCATGCTCCAAAAGTTAAATAAAATAAGGAAAATGCCTATACTAATCATAAAATATTACACCATACTCAAAATATAAAAATAATAATAATAAATAAATAAATAAATAATACTACTTCTTTCCCCCAAAGCCGTGCGGTGAAAAGTGGATGGGCAAAGCATGCCTTGCATGCATGCGTGTTCTCATGCAGTCGCCACTGCCGACCAAAACCAAAATTTAAAATTCCCAAATGCGGTTGCTGTGTCTCAACCCGAGACTGGGAAATCGCCCATGCTTCGACCATCCGACTCATCTGCGCCACTTTGCTATAAGTGCGTCGGAAATTCTCTTTAAGCTTCCCTCTCTGGCTTCCTCACGCATTTAATGCCAGAGGCCAAAATAACAAAACGCCCATACGCCGCCCGGGTTTTGAACCCGAGACTGGAGCAATGTTGCGCCTGACCACTCGGCCAATTGACTTTCATGTCAAAAACACGTCGTAATTTCTTTTAATCCTTTCCCAAAGGCTCCCTTAGCTTAAGCGCTTAGAAGCAAAAGTTTAAATGCCCCACGTGACTCTCGTGACTCGAACGCAAGACCTAGAGGGCTCCCCTGCCGCTAGCGCCCCTAGCCCACCTCTCCACCTGGACTTTCATGTCCATACTTAGCCCCCAAAAATTCTTTAAAGCTTCCCTTGCTAACTCCAACGCCCAAAAATAAAATGGCACTTACACCACCATGCCTCGAACCAAGCCGTAGCAACACCCTTAGGCGCACTCCAACCCATTGCACTGTGCCTAATCCTTGTGCCATAATCCGCCAAAATTTGTACTTAACCCCTATCTTACAAGCCCCCTATCTTTAAAGCTTCCAAATTAAAATTTTTCTACTAAACCAAGCCCACTCAAGACCTCTAATTAAGCCGTATTATTCCACGATTAATACTATAACAATTCAAACACGAGAAAGAAAAAAAATCATTCAATCACAACTAGTCCCGGTTCTAGGATGTTACAGTTCTACCCCCCTTAAAAATAATTTCGTCCCCGAAATTACCTGGGTCAGAAGAGTTGGGGGTATTGTTGCCGCATCACATCCTCGGGCTCCCACGTAGCTTCCTCCACGCCATGGTTCCGCCATAGGACCTTCACTAAAGGAACTGACTTCCTACGCAAAACTTTCACATCCCGATCTAGGATCTGCACAGGTTCCTCTTCCATCGTCAAATCTGGACTCACCTCAACTTCCTCAACTGCCAAGACGTGTGATGGATCAGAACGATAGCGTCTAAGCATGGAGACATGGAACACATCGTGAATCTGACTTAGTTCTGCAGGTAACTCGAGCTGATAAGCCACTGGTCCCACTCGTTTCATCACCTTAAACGGTCCAATGAACCTTGGACTTAATTTTCCCTTCTTCCCAAATCTTAACACTTTCTTCCATGGCGAGACCTTCAGAAAAACTTCGTCTCCTACGGCAAATTCTAGGTTCCTCCGCTTGAGATCAGCATAAGACTTTTGCCTATCTGAGGCTTCCTTCAACCGAGCTTGGATCTTTTCACCTTATCCTCGCCGCAACCAATTCCCGGCCCTAACATCCGCCGCTCTCCCAACTCCGTCCAACAAGTAGGTGTGCGACACCTCCTACCATACAGTGCTTCATATGGTGCCATCTTAATGCTTGCCTGATAACTGTTGTTGTATGCGAACTCCGCTAATGGCAAAAATTCTTCCCAACTACCTCTGAAGTCCAAAATGCAGCCTCTTAACATGTCCTCCAAAATCTGGATGACCTCTCCGATCGCCTCGCCGATCGTGGATGGAATCTTTGATCAAATCCAACCGTGTACCCAAAGCCTGATGCAGTGCTCTCCAAAACCTTGACGTAAATCTGGGATCTCTATCTGAGATGATCGATACTGGCACACCATGCAACCTTACTATCTCCGCCACATACAACTTAGCTAACTTCTGGAGCGAGTAATCCACCCTCATCGAATGAAGTGAGCCGACTTGGTCGTCGACGGTCCACAATCACCCAAGCTGCGTCTTTCTTCTTGTCGGGCGTGAGGGGTAGCCCATCGACGAAGTCCATAGTGATCCTCTCCCATTTCCATCGAGGAATCTTCACCGGTTGAAGTAACCCGGATGGCAACCGATGTTCACCTTTACCTCGACATGTGAGACACCTTCCCACGAATTCGATTTACCTCACGCTTCAACCCCGCCACGTAATCGATTTCGTAGATCTCCATACATCTTGCTACGCTGTGGTGCATAGCATATGGGCTGCTATGTGCATCCTGAAGAATTCTTTGCCTCAAGCCCACATCATTCGGCATACAAGGCCGCCCTTGAAAGCACAACACACCATCACCAGCCAAACTATACCCTTCCAAACCGCCATCTTGAACCTGCAACTTCCGCGTATTTAAACCGTCATCCCTAATTGCTTTTCCTTAATCTCTCTCGATCCAAGTTGGCTTAACTTGCAGCTCGCTAAAAGACTTCCGTCGTCGTATAGACTAAGACGAGCAAACATCGCTCTTAAGTCCATCCACGACCTTTTCGGCTCAACGCATCGACCACCACGTTAGCCTTGCCTCGGATGGTACTCAATTGAACAGTCGTAGTCCTTCAGCAGTTCGATCCATCGGCGTTGTCTCAAATTTAAGTCCTTTTGTGTCAAAAGATACCTCAGACTTTTATGATCCGTATAGACGATCGATTTCTCTCCATACAAGTAATGCCTCCATATTTTCAAAGCGAAGACCACTGCCGCTAACTCCAAGTCGTGAGTCGGATAGTTGACCTCATGCGGTCTTAACTGACGGGATGTATAGGCCACTACTTTCCCTTCCCCTGCATCAACACACATCCCAACCCATTATGGGACGCATCACAATAAACCGTGAACAATTTCCCGCCTCAGCCGCGCACCAAACGGAGCTTCCGTCAGAATCTTTCTTAGCTTATCAAAACTCTCTTGCTGTTTCGCTGACCAAACAAAAGGGACTCCTTTTTTTAATAGCTTAGTCAGCGGTGCTGCGATTAAGGAGAATCCTTCCACAAATCTTCGATAATACCCGACCAGACCCAGAAAACTTCGAATTTCTGCCACTGACCGAGGTGGTTTCCACTCCAACACCGCTCGACCTTGCGGGGTCCACTCTAATCCTTCGGTGACACCACGTGACCCAAGAAGGTCACCTCTCTAAGCCAGAATTCGCATTTACTGAATTTGGCATGCAACTGCTCCTCCCTCAGCACTTGTAGAACTATGCGCAAATGCCTATCATGCTCCTCCTCCGTTCTTGAGTAAACCAATATGTCGTCTATAAACACCACGACGAATTGATCTAAGTATTCTTTGAAACACCCTATTCATTAAGTCCATGAGCAGCTGCGCCGGTGCGTTGGTCAACCCAAACGGCATCACTAAGAACTCGTAATGCCCATACCGCAACGCGAAATGTCGTCTTGTGCACATCAGCCTCCTTCACCTTAAGTTGATGATAGCCCGACCTAAGATCTATCTTCGAAAACACCGATGCACCCTTCAGTTGATCAAACAGGTCATCAATCCGAGGCAACGGATACTTGTTTTTGATTGTTAACTTGTTTAGCTGACGGTAGTCGATACACATCCGCATTGACCCGTCTTTCTTCTTGACAAACACAGGTGCTCCCCACGGGGATATACTAGGTCGAATGAACCCTCTATCCAAGAGTTCCTGAATTTGAGCCTTGGGCCCACCAACTCCTTTGGTGCCATTCGATAGGGTGCTATAGACACAGGTGCCGTCCCGGGCAATAGGTCTATACCGAACTCCACTTCTCGATCCGGGGCGGACCGGAAGTTTTTCAGAAACACGTCGGCAATTCCCTTACGATTCGGACCTTCTCGATCAGCGACTCACTTAGCCTCCAAGGCATAGATTTGAACCAACAATGCTTCACACCCTTTTCTCGATCATTTTTTCACCTTCAAGGCGAGACACTACATTGGATAGATAGTCTCTTCTCATTACCTATCATGACCACTTCATCACCCTCACCGTCTTTAGAACCATGCGCTTAGCGGCAAGCAATCCAACCTTGCTCGATATTTAACCAGCCGGTCCATTCCAAGAATTAGATCGAACTCCCAAACGGCAGTTCCATCGGATCGACCACAAACACTACTACCCTTGGAGTTCTAGGGGTATATCTCTATATAGCTTGTTCACTACCACAGAGTGTCCTAGAGGGCTAATTACGGTCATCTCCTAGAAAGCGATCTCAAAATCCAAGTTCAAAGTCTCTACCACACTACTAGCAACATATGAATGCGTCGAACCCACATCAATTAATGCAACATATGGAAGACCAAAAATTAGAACGCATCGGTGATGACATCCGGTGCGTCACCCTCTCGCGACGCCATTGCGTAGACTAAGCCAGCCGCCTAGCCGGTGTTGCTGCTCGCTCCTCCGCCTGGATCCCACGACCTCGATTAGGACCATTGCCTCTCTCTACCATTATCACGGCCCCTCTGCGGCGGTCCCACATTCCGTCTTTGAGTACGATTCGCTCCTCTCCGGTGATTCCTTGCCAACTTCCGAGGACAATCCCTTACACGGTGATCCCGAGATCCACATTCAAAGCAACCCCTCTCACCAGGTGTAACAACCTCCCCAATGTGACTTTCCACGCCGACGATTACCGAGCCGGTCTCTCGGTTAGAAGCCATGGGCCTTCCACTGATTCGCCCACTCTGCTCGGCCCTCTTTGTGCAAGATTTCCGATCCAGATGACCCAACACTTCTTTTCTCGCTTGCTCTATCATGGCTCGCCTCACACAGACTCCCGACTTTTCGGCTACCTTGGCCTTTTCTACGGATCGGCAAACTCACATACTGTTGTGGAGCAATCAAGCGATCTTAAGTCATCCCTAAGTCCGTCTTCAAACGGACGCAACGATCATGCTCGATGAGACACAACTCCCGAGCATAGCGGCTCGGCCTCGTGAATTCGCCTCATACTCGAGATACCGACTTGTTTCCTTGCACCACCCCGTAAAGGTTTTCCTCTCGAGTATCGAGTGTAGTTGGTGCCACATACTTCTTCCGATAAGTAGCTTTGAAGTATTCCCAAGTAAGGTCGTCGTCTTTGTAGCGCCGTCTCGAACCGTGAGCCACCACCGGTATGACTCGTCTTTTAGAAGCGACACCGCTCCTTTCAAACTTTCTCCTCATTTGTTAAGTCGAGACCGCCCATGATCCTTTCGGTTGATTCTAACCAATATTGGTACATCTTGGGTGCGACACGACACACCCGAAATACTTCACTCCATTGGATCGGAGCCGCTCGATACTGCACTTCCGAGCTCCTGCACCTCACCGGTCTCACCATCATTTCTAAAACACGCAAAGATAGCTCGCGATACCGACTCACCCCGTCGATCCTCGATGTCCATCACCAAAAGTTGAGGGTGGTGGTGGAGGTGGTATCTCATTATCCGATCCTCGCCCGACCTAATCTGGTTTCACATCATGGCTATCCGTCCTCTACCACGCCCCCGACGGCCGCGACCTCTAGAGTTCATTTCTTATAGCGCAATCTATTTTAAAAGTTTTATGAATTAGCCAATATTCCATCGATTATTAGCAAAGAATTTTATGGGCGAAGTTAAGAAGTTGTTCTTTCGATCAAACAAGTTTCAAGTCTTCATTGTAATTCAAAGATACACTTCCGCTTATTCCATCACCCTCTTTGTCCAATTCCTAACCCGGTGGTATTTTCGTCATTTACCCTACAGGGGTATTTTGGTAATAAAACAAAGTAAGTTTGTAAATCTTGATAAATCAAGGGAAACCAAAAATTTTGCAAAACTTGGGGTTCTTTTTGAGAAATCGTCTTCCCAAATTAGTAGTGTTGCTAAAACTTTAAAAATCAGGGTTATTTTGGTAATTTACAGATTAGGGGCAATTTCGTAATATTTTCAAAATCACGACATTTTTGATAATTTGCAAATTAGGGATTTTGGGTATGGTAAAATAAGAAAATTTTGTTAAAATTTTGGGGTAGTTTAGTAGATTTTAAAACTAGGGGTATTTTTTTTGTAATTTACCACTAAGGGTATTTTAAAATGTCCCTATATCAAGAGAATTTTGTAATATAAATCTCACAAGTTTGAGGGAAGTCTTTAAAACTAGAGTTTTTATCAAAACGCGGCTAATTCCCTTTCGGGTTTTAATAATAGGGTTTAGCCCACGAACAAGTCCTCACGGTTAGAGTGAACCGAAGCTACGCACCAAGTAGGATTCCCGCGAAGAGGAGGTGAGTCACTAGGACCGCTTAAATACCAAGCTCTTCCGGATCCAATCCTAGACATGTGTACAAGGATTACCACACCCTAACTCGGCGACTTAGTCATAGGTTTGTTTATTAAGGCAATTAAAATCTTATGCAATTGTTGGGGTAAACTAGTCCTAAAGTTCACATACTTTTCATACTATCTACGTCCCATTTCTACCCCTTTACAGATAATCATTCACACATAGATTAAAGATACTTACAAGAGCGGATCGGTGCCGGAGACTCGACGCCATGTTGTTCAACCAAAATCATTTTCAACGGGGTTTTCAAAAGCCTATCTAGCAAAAATATTTTTAGGTCTTAGGCCCTCACAGCCGAGTTTTTGAACCTGGCTCTGATACCAAAATGTAACACCCCAAACCCGGCCCACAAGCCATGACCGGATCTGGTATGTCACGGAATAAAAGAAGTTTGAAAGGTTTGAATTAATAGTAGAAATTAAAAATTTTGCTAAGGGTATAAAACGGTGTTCGTTAAAACTCAAGTGGGTTGATTAGGTAAGTCCGATTGAGTTGAAAATCCTTTCTTCCTTTAAAACCATTTGACCCCTAAATTTTAGAACAATAGAGTGATCGATAACTTAGAAAATTTCGTTACCCGATGGTAGCATTTTTTTTTTGAAAACGCGTACAAGTACTTATTTCTTTTGAAAACGTTACTTTTAACCGATTTGCCTAACCGTCCGTAAGTTCATCAGTTATAAAGTAAAGTAAAAACAACTACCTAACCATCCAAAATAATAAGCGGCCATATTACAACCCAATCGAATTGTAGTGAATAATTAAACTTAAAACGGGGCAAAATAAAATTTCAAGTCCACAAAACCAACATGGCCACCTCGAGCTCTCCTCGGCTCCGCATCCGTGCTCTACTCACCTGCAAGATGATATGGGAAGGGGTGAGTCACCAAGACTCAGTGTATAAATCCCCGACCCGAAAATAACACTCATACACAAGATATTAGTATGACATGCAATTATGCAACCCCACCTAGCCATCCATGCTCCTTTTCTACCCCGTGTGGTACCAAACCACTGGTGGTGCCAAACCACTGGTGACTTATAGTCACGATATCCGTCAATACGTGTGGTGCCAAACCACCGGTGGTGCTAAACCACTTTGGTGACCGAAGTCACAATCAAATGATGGGGCCAACCCATCGTGTGATACCAAATCACTGGCGTCGATCCCGTATCTCAAATGTGGGGCCAACCCACGGTGGTACTAAGCCACAGGGACGAGACGCTATGAGGTGCCAAACCTCTGGAGGTACCAAACCTCTGGTGACCGTAGTCACAATGTGTTACCAAAACACTGGTGTCCGTCGACACGAATATTACTCCCTCTCATCAATCCCACCATCATCATGGTCATATCACAAGTATCATGATTCCATATATCATGCAATCGTATATAGCATAGCATTTTTCCGCATATGATGATATATACAACACATATCGTAAATCGAGTAATAGGGGACTTACCCGAATACCAAGCTCATGCCCACTAGGCAAAGTAACCACATGAGAGGTTATAATATTATCAAATAACAGTTTATACTAATAAAGTGTGTAAGAGCTTACACACCTATTTAATCGAAGATTTTACTAGGATTCCCGTATCTATGCGATATTACAAAAGTCACGAACTAGTCCTCACGATGCTCCTATATTCTGGCCATCATAGACCAAAGATTAGGGTCTTATTCGAATTACTAACAAAATAGGACCTTAGGCCGAACCTTGCTTAGCACAAACCCGTGTGATTTGAGAACTCGAAATTTCTGATTTCTAGCCGATTAGTCCCCCTAAAAATATAGAGCACATTTGGTCATACATAGATATCAAAGTGGCCTTCGGCCGAAAGTTAATAACCTCATACCTTGTCTACCGAGATTCTGAAATTTCCCTTTATACTTTGAATAGTCAAGGCTCTTGAAGAAACGAGACCCACAAGACAATTCCAAGCCTCTAAGTATCGGCTACCTACAAGGGATACACTAAAAATTGTTTAAAGGCACTCGACCAACCTTTACCAAGGCCTTACATATGTTTTCGGCACTCCGAAAGTAATGTAAGAGATCGAAAATTGAGAGATACTTACTAAAAGATTCGGCCCTCACAAGGTAAAGAAAACAAAACAATGTCTTGAGTTTGGCCTAGAAACGAGTTGAAAGGAAGGAGAACAAGGCCAAGAATTCCAGCACCTTCTTACACTACTCGAAGCCGAAAGTGAATGCCCCCATTTTGACCATGAATACTCTTAAAAAGGAAGAGAATAATTAAGATCTAGGCACCTTCTTGCCATCAGAAATCGTCTACAAAGGTCCCTCAACCCCACTATATTCGGCCACAACCAAGGGAGAAAATGTTAGCTAAAACCAACCCCCAAACACCTTCAAAACCGAGAATGCCAAGCCTCTCCTATTTTCCTTATTCGGCCAGCACAAAATGGAGTAAGAACATAGGGAGTTTCGGCCATGCTTCATCCATTCTCCAAGGCCGACCAACTACTCCCTTCCCCAAGGTATGTTTCCATTTCCATTATCATTGTTTATTCAATTATCCTTCACTTCCATGCTCCAAAAGTTAAATAAAATAAGGAAAATGCCTATACTAATCATAAAATATTACACCATACTCAAAATATAAAAATAATAATAATAAATAAATAAATAAATAATACTACTTCTCTCCCCCAAAACCGTGCAGCTGAAAAGGGATGGGCAGCATGCCTTGCATGCATGCGTGCCCCCATGCAGGCTGCCACCTGCCGACCAAAACCAAAATTTAAAATTCCCAAATGCAGTTGCCAGGTCTCGAACCCGAGACCTGGGGGAAACTGCCCATGCTTCTGACCATCCGACTCATCGCGCTTACTTCGCTATAAGTGCGTCGGAAATTCTCTTTAAGCTTCCCTCTCTTGGCTTCCTCACGCATTTAATGCCAGAGGCCAAAATAACAAAACGCCCATACCTGGCCCAGGGGTTTCGAACCCGAGACCTGGAGCAATGTTGCGCTGACCACTCGGCCAATTGACTTTCATGTCAAAAACACGTCGTAATTTCTTTTAATCCTTTCCCAAAGGCTCCTTTAGCTTAAGCGCTAGAAGCAAAAGTTTAAATGCCCTACGTGACTCTCGTGACTCGAACGCAAGACCTAGAGGGCTCCCCTGCTGCTAGCGCCCTAGCCACCTCTCCCACCTGGACTTTCATGTCCATACTTAGCCCCCAAAAATTCTTTAAAGCTTCCCTTGCTAACTCCAACGCCCAAAAATAAAATGGCACTTGCAGCCACCATGCCTCGAACCCAAGCCGTAGCAACACCCTTAGGCGCACCCAACCCATTGCACCAGGCCTAATCCTTGTGCCATAATCCGCCAAAATTTGTACTTAACCCCTATCTTCTGAAGCCCCCCCTATCTTTAAAGCTTCCAAATTAAAATTTTTCTACTAAACCAAGCCCACTCAAGACCTCTAATTAAGCCGTATTATTCCACGATTAATACTATAACAATTCAAACACGAGAAAGAAAAAAAAAAATCATTCAATCACAACTAGTCCCGGTTCTAGGATGTTACATACCTTTTCAAAAATCAAGATAAATATCATTAATTACTTCCCTTATTGGCAAACAACCCTATAACGATAGCTTAATATTTAATCTATCAATAACATTAAGAATAAAAAAGACCCAATTCTAACGAACAAACACACAATTGAGGTCCATTTAACCTAATAATGTTTATTTATAAGGGAAAAATAATATAATGGATAAAATACAAATGGTCCCTTAAATACATAAAGCAAAATTTTTCTAGGTTTTTGAGCAATTTTCGTGTCAAACTTTCAAGCCGTTATTGGATGTCTTCCTAACATTTTTAGGCTTTAGCCGTGAAATAACTTTAACTAGGTATTTCAATTCTCTTTAAATTGGTATATTGTAGGATCAAAACGGAGGTCTGTAGTTCATGTTATGGCCAAAATATTAAAATTGCATCGTGTTGAAAATTTAAGCTGCAAAAACTTATTAAAACTTTAAGCTCATATTCTTCTCCCATTATTCCCTAAATCAATAATAAATAAAATATAAATATAAATAATATAATTAACAACATAAATAAAATAATTCAAAAAAATCACGAATAATTAGAAAATTACACACTTATCATTATACAAGCAGCTCCATATACTTCTAAATATATAATACAAAACTAAAGTATTAATTATTTTTAAAATTATGAAAGCCCAAAGAAACTGACAATTCGAAGGGCCCAATGGTCGGCAAACACCCAAGTAACCAACAGCAAGCTTCTTGATGCATGCTTGCCCAAAAGTTGGTTAAATTAACATTGTTTTGTCATTGGCCCACTTTTTAGTTTTTAAACTTGATTTAATTGAAACTTCAAGTCTCAGATTTTTTTTTGACATTTATTTTAACTTAAATTTTTTTTTTCAAGTCGATTGGATGTTAGTTTGTTAGGGTTGTTGCTGTAAGAATATCAGTTGTGTAGAGCCCAATTTCTTACCCGGCCCAAAGTAAACCAAAAAATAAACAAAACAAAAAGTTCAAATTAAAAAAATAGTCCTTGGCCCAACAAACTAACCTAAACCCTAAAAGCCCAATAACCTAAGGAAAATTTAGCTAACCAAAACCCTAAACAGAAACCTAGCCGCCGCCAGCAGCCCCACGCTCGTGCACGTCACCTCCGAACCCCTAACATCGAACGTCTCGCCTCTCCGCGTCATGCGCTCTTCCACAACGTGTGCACCTACAAAACAGGAGAAAACTAGTTGTAAAAGAGGGCTATAAAAGCTGAAATAAAACGATGTAAATGGGGATGATTTTTACAGATATACGAGAGATACACACTTACTTTTTCACGAATACGAATACCAAGAATCCAAAAAAGATTCGTAAATAAGAAAGGTTCCGCTTTTATTTTTCTTTTTTTTGATTTCTCGAATCTGTTTCTCTTTTCTTTTTTAAAAATCCATAAGAGTTTTAAAAGGAAATAAAGAAAACGGGGAAAAAACTTACTTTTTTGGGATCCTGGCCACCGCATGGTGGCCGATGGCGGCGTCACGGCAGTCCGGCGTCGGACATTGGCCGGTGTTCGATCGGAGGGAGGGGGAGAGAAAAGTTTGAGAGAGTTTTGATGTTTTTTTTTAGAGGAAGAAGAAGAAAATGAGATTTTTTAAGAATTGGGTTCAGGGCCGGCATCGTTTTGCGAATTGGGTTCAGAGGCCAAAACGATGTCGTTTTGGGCCTCTGACCCGCGACCCGACCCGCTCCAAGGAAGGGATTCGCGTGCTTTTTTTTAAAAAAGGGACTATTTATGCTCGTGGTCCTTTCGCATTTTTATTGTTCTGCAATCAAGTCCTTTTTGTTTTTCAATTGAGCCCTATAACTTATCGCAATTTCGATTGGGCCCTTATTCGGACGACGTCGTTTTGGAAGGGAGGGAATATTTTCCATTTTAGTCCTTCCGCATGATCCGCGTGTTCAGATAGGTCCCCTTTAATTTTTATTTTTTTAAAATTCGCCCCAGATTTTGATTTTAAATTCAATTTTGTCCTCTTCTAGTTTTTTGTTATTTTTGATATATTTTTATTCTGCCATTATTATTTTATATTTCTATTTATTATTTTTATCATTTGCTAATTATTATTATCTATCTTCTGATATTGTTGCTATTATGTTATTATTAATATTGTTTTCATTTTACTATTTTTTATTTTCATTTTCATTTATATTATTATTATTACTATTACTATTACCAATTCAGTTATTATTATTCTACTCCTATAATTGTTATTTTAATATTATTATTACCTTTTTTATAATTAACTTCATTATTATTACTATATTCAATAGTATTATTAGTATTATTTTATTATTATCATTATATATATATTATCCATACTAAATAGTTTCTTATTCTATATATATATATATTATTGATTTCATGTTATTTTGTGTATATATTTTCTTCTAAATATATTTATGTACATATATTCTTAAAATCTATTATATATAATTTTTCTTTTAAAGTCCTTATTTTATTATATAGTTTTGTTTATTTCAAACATTTTTATATATTATTACTTATATATATTTTTATAATAAGTTTTTTTTTTTTCATTTCATGTACGTTGTTTATTTGGATTGATATATATTATTATTATTTTTTTCTGTGTAGTATTAGTACCATGTATTTTTATTTCATGCTCGATATTATGCTTGTGTGGTTCTTATTATTACATTATGATTTAAACTCTAACGTTTTGGCCGATATTGGTCATTTCACTTTTGTCCCAAACAAATTGAATAAATGCATTCTCGGTCAATTTCATAATCGCTTATTTAAGAGCTTTTGAAAACAAGGCAATGTTTCGTGTTTGGAAGTTCGAGAAATTGTGCCCTAACATGCTGGGTTTCGGTTTTCCGTTCGTCCAAATGATAAATATCCTTTTAAGATTTTGACCGTGTTTTCTTAACTTCAAAAATAAGGCAATATTTCATGTTTAGAAATTCGAGGAATCGTGCCCTAACGTGCTGGGTTTCGGTTTTTTTGTTTGGCCAAATAAGGGAATACCCTTTTAAAATTGCAATGCATGAATTTTGGAAATCATGAAATGATCTTGGTGTCAAAGGTTTGAAACATCGTATCCTAATGTGCTGGATGTGATATTTCATTCTTTCGGAACAAGAGAATTTTGATATCCAATTCGAATTATCCAAACATTTTCTAAAGGATTCGTATTTAAAATCTCTTCCAATTTTTTATATTAGGACATTAATCAATCAATAAGGTACCAATTTTGGGCGTTGCGAGGGTGCTAATCCTTTCTCGTGCGTAACCGACTCCCGGACATATTTTCTTAAGATTCGCAGACCAAAATGTTTTATAAAGTGACCCAATCGCACTTCAAAAAAGATTGGTGGCGACTCCATTTTCCTTTTTAAAGTCGGCCCGTTTTTCAAAAAAAAAATGATTTCGACAAGTTGCATACTATCTTTTCACTTTTAAGTATGGTAAAAAAAAATAAAAAATATTATGAAAATAATAATTTAAAATTCAATTGTTTTGACTATATGGAACGATGGTTAAAATTCTTGTTAAATACTCATTTGATATGTGTTTGACCTCATCCCGCCAATATAAAAAAAAAATCAAAACTCAATTGATTGATTATAGTGTCATAACTCATAAATCAAGTTATATCAACTCAAATCATGAAAAAACAATTAAACTAACACAATATTATTCACCTAAAAATTATTATTTCTTAAAATATAAAATTTATAATATTTTTGTTTAAGGGTAAAAAAATTCTTATAAAAAATTCACTCAATATAAAGTTGATTGTGTTGACCATTCCATTATCTTTTGCTAACATGGTATACAAAAACACAATACAATGCCACATGTAATTAATACTGACGTGGTGTTATATCATTTCAACAAATATTAAAAAATATTTTTTAAAATAATAAAAATTATTAAATAGTAACAACCATTAAAAATGTTATTAAAATTTTAACTTATAAAAAAATTATGAAAATTATAGAAAAATTATAAAATTATTAAAATCATTAAAAATTCGCCTTTTCGCTTGCTCCACCATTGTGCATATCTCCTCGACCTCAACTCAATCTCCGTCGCACCTTTCCGCCATATTGCCACCATTTGATTAAGCACAACCACGACAACATCCATTGTGGAAATGGAAGGTCGGACCATTTGCTATCAATCGCAAGATCAGATCATTGATTGATTGGGTAGAAAAATCCAAAAGAAAATTGTCGTAGGTATCAACTTTATTTTCTTTTTACTTGACTTTGAAATTTGAGTAAATTATACGAATGTTCATTTAACTATGCACACATTTCCCTTTTGGTCACCCAACTTTAAAAGTTTTCAAATTAAGCATTAACGTTTGAAATCGTTCCTATTTTGGTGACCTGCCATTAAATTGATAAGGAAAATTTTTTTTCTTATTGTTATAATTGTTGGAAAAAATTTGGTTTAAAAACGGTTTTCTTGCATAGCGGAATATTAAAATTTTAAAAATTGACCCGGTTTGTGATATTTATAGCAACAAACCTTAACTGAATTCATACTTGTGTTTTTGGATAAGCGAATTCTTGATGTTTTCTGGCTTTCACCAAAAGATCTTCTTCGCTATTCTCGTACCACGAACTGCTTCGAGTGTGGGATCGAACCAATTGAATCAAAACACAAAACTAGAAAAAGTTTTTCTTTTAGGGTAAAAACGAAAATTCTCTCTTTTATAATAGAAACCGGTAAAATTGTTATTCTGGAAAAATATATGTAATAGTTGAGAATAAACTTTCTATTTTTCGGCAGAATAACAATCTCTCAAAGTTGTGTTAATAGTTCTACCGGTGCCATCTATTTATAGGAAGAGTTGGTAGAACCCTTTTAGAGTTGTAGAGGTTTATTTTAAATAGAATAAGAACATCCTATTTAGAGTAGGAGAGGAGTGACCAATTCACCCTTGTATTTCTACTAGGGTTGTCGGCCCCTTCATGTTATTTGAGGGGTTGTGGGTCTCTCTCACATCGGGTTCAATTATGAGTACTTCCTAAGTCTTATCCCAAAATAATATGATCCAACTCAATTTAATTTTTCTATTTCCCAAAATAAAATTTAATATTTACATATTAAATAATTTTATCATCCCAATTTTACTCCAATAAATTTTTGACGAATTTACCCCTAATAAAATTTCGAGAAAATTCATTCAATATGTCACAACTCAACATGTTCACTATGAGCGAATGGTTTATTTTCATTTTCAGGTTTCAAAACAATCCAAAAACATAAACTCATTCTTCCATCATTTTTTAAGTAATCTTATATAGGATTGCAAGTTTCCATTTTCATTTTTGGAAACCTACATTCATTTCTAAATGATTCCATTTCTCCATTTCGGAGAAAACCATAATTATTCTTAAATGTTTCCCATTTCTCTTTTTCTATTCATTCTATTCATTTCTATTCAAATATATAATTCATTTCTAGTTTCAACGAGCTAACGGAGGGACCAATTTAACATATGTAGTTGAGGCTCAAATGATTTATAATTAAGTTCTAGTTTTTTGCCTATTAATTATAAACTCATTTAGTCACGAAGTCATTCCACTATAGTATCGTGAGTGAGCTCTCCCCAACGACATACCATTACGAAAGCAACTACTCAGTGCTCGTCCAATGATCCTATTTTATCTCATGGTAACCATTACATATTCCTTCATGAAAAGTCAATGACTATCAAATAATGATCAAGTCATCCATCACAAAGACGAACAACCTGTAGCCACATTACTTTTCATCAACCATGTAATGATAATGAGAGGATATCATTTACCATGTTTTGGGCTATGAATTCCACTATTGTGAATGACGCTACATACTACAAAAGTCGTACACCCAATGCAACTCAGACTTTTACTTACATCAAAGTGTACAAGTCACACATACATAGTCCGACATCCACTCAGGATTTAGGTTTGTCACACTATGAACGTCACAAGTGAATAAATTCGTAAATAGATTTAGGATCTATTCTACTTAGGTCCTGTCCAATGTAATGTCAGTTCAGTCAGTCATTTCTATGTCTCTATCTTCTGGTAGTCATCTGCTCTGATGCCAAAGATAAAGCATCTCCCCAATTGGACTTGATAGACGACATATTAGTCTTTTAATCGATTTGCCTATTTTCGATTAGACTATTGATAAACCGTAAAAGTAACATATTTTAAGCCCACATTTAATATGCTTTTGGATGATTTATCACATGATTTATGTAAAAAGGTGCTCTTAATCCTTTCTTTTCACGTCTTATACCCAAGAAAGCACCCGAGGATGAAAAGAACATAAAACGGGCCAAATGGGCCAATTCACGAAATCGACACGGCCTGAACTTCAAGCCACACGGCCATGCCTCATTAAATTACTAGAACACAGCTTGGACCCCGATAAACACGACTGTGCCTCAAGTTAGAAATCCAAACACGGCCTGGAGTCGAGCCACACGGGCGTGCTACATGGCCATGCCTCTGTCGTCAGAATGAGCAATTTCAGTCGGAAAAGGATACTTGGGGAGAAAGAATCGCATTCCAAGAGCCTATATATACCCCCTAAGTACCACCTTTGAGAAGGCGTCAAAGCTAGGCCAAGGAGCCATGCCGAGAAGGTCAGAGTTAGGGAATAACGTGAAGACAGCCAGTTGATCCATCCCAAGAAGCCGGAATTATACTCAAGACGGCGGAATTCTCCTTCAATTTCTTCAGGGGGTTTTAGGATTTTCTTATGTTTTGTTTTATCTTTTCTCTTGCGATGTTTTATTTATTCATTATGAACTAAACCCCCTCAGATACCTGAAGGGGATGAAACCTCGATGGATCTTTTATTTGATTTTTAAGTGATATAATAATTACTTAGTTTGTTCTTAATTATGTTGTTTAATCCAAATCTAATGTGCTTAGGTGGAGGAGGAATAGACCCTGCTTAAGAGTAGATCAAACATAATTAAGAGGAGTTGATCGAACGCTTAGAGATAGGGTTACGAGATTTTATCGGATTAGGGTGAAACCTAATATAGGAGTCCATTGATCGATTTACTGCTATCCTAGGGGGTTATTATAAGCGAACGAGAGTTCCACTAATCAACCTAGGGTTAGACGTTATTCGTCTCGAGAGAGGGTTTAATATAGGTTAGGGAGTCTTACGGATCAAGCTAAGTAAAAGAAATCATATAATTTGGGGTTAATTAATAAGTGAAGTCTAGGTGGATTCTTCCTAAGGGTATCGTCGTGATCAACTGAGTTTTCCTTCAAAGTTATTTTCCTATTTGTCCATTTTGTCTTTGTGTCCTTAGTTTAGTCTTCGTCTAAAGCAACTTCACTCTAATTTTAAGGCTAAATAATAAAAATAAAGTTAGTATTAGTACTTTTAGTTCCTTTGGGTTCAATATCTGGTCTTGCCTAAGCTATACTACTGTTCGATAGGTACACTTGCCTTTAATCGTTGTCAGAGTTAGTTTCCAGGTTTGATCATTCTTTTATAAATTTTAAAACTCTGATTTACAGCGATCAACTAAAAACATGTTTAGATTCATCTACTAATGTAAGTTGTCTTCCTATACATTGATCTGACCACGTAATACCACTTAATATTAGTTAATCATTTAGACAACCAATCAACAACATTTGCTTCTATTTTGCTTTACGTGCAAAAACCATTTGAGGATAATTATAAGTATATTAATGTAATTAATGAATTTGTTTTATTAACCAATCTGTTCGGAAAAAAATTACAAGTATATATTGACGAAAATACTACACTTAAGGTATCAGATCCAAGAATAATAACTATAACACCACTTGACCTGATCGTCGAGTCTAAGCTATAAGATGTCACATCTATTTTAGAAGCAAATACCGTCAAATATATTGTAAATATATCATTCAAACATACATTCATGCCTTAAAAACATTCATAATATGATACACAAACTTTTTCAAGTTTACGAAAGCTCTTATGCTAACCCAATCATGTAATAGGACCAAATTGCAAAGTTTCAAAATTTTAGACCTGACACTGTGACATTATCACTTCCACGTTGTAACACCCCAAACCCGGTCTATGCGTTAAGACCAGATTTGATATGTCACACAAAATGAACATACATCTAGTCCTCTAATGATTTAAAGAAAACAGATCCTCAAAAATATTTTGGAAATGGAGTTTATTAAAAATTGAGGTTAACTTAAAATCTAAGATGTAAGACATAAGAGTTTATAAATTGAAATTTAGAAAATAATTGGTTTAATTTTACGAAAAGTTTAAAAGAGTTCAAAAGAAATTTGAAAACAAGATTCTCAAAAGAATTCTTACAGAAAAATTTACGAGATAATAATATTTAAGAAAAACCCCCTTTTTGTATGTAAATTAAAGAAAACATTTATAAAAATAAAATAGTCCCACTTAAGTATCTAAAACATAGTTAAAATCCATCTACGAGTAAAACATCCATAAAAATAATACCAGAGGCCTTATTACATCACAACTGAAATAGTAATTAAATAAAAATACTTAAAAGTAGTTCAAAGTTAAAAAAAAAACCATCATTCGTAGTATGGCCTCCATAAGTCATCCCCGGCCCAAGCCTCTATTACTGATTATTACCTGAGAAAGGAAAAGAAAACGGGGTGAGTTACTTAGAACTCAGTGTGTAACCCACTTACCATAATCCACTGGGCCAAAACCATTTAAGCATTTAATTGGGCCTGAGCCTATTTACAAATATAACAATTTAACATGTGTAGAATGCATGCGATATGCAATTCCCAAACCAAACCTAAATTTCCATCCGCTATACACCACCCGTACCAACCAACACACCTGTGGGGAGCTTTAGTCACCTACCCCGCCAACACACCAAACTGGGCATTTAGCCATATATTAAACTGGGCAATTAAGCCATATATTAAACTGGGCACGAAGCCATGTATCAAACTGGGTACGAAGCCATCAGAATTTTGTAGCAAAGCTACCGGAACTTCTCTTCATCAAGTATCCCAACCCATGCAATCATGTATACAACATGCATAATAATTCATTCATATAATTATTCCAACAAAAGGCCCATTATAAAAAAATTTATTGCAATCTGGTCTATATCACATTTTGGCCTATTTCACAATTTGGCCCATATCACAATTTGGCCCATTTCACAATTTGGCCCATTTCTCAATTTGGCCCATTTCACAATTTGGTCCATTTCACATCTCATATCACACTTGGCCAATTTATTAAATAACACATATGGCTCATTTATCACATATGGCCCAAAATATCATATTTTATCGTTTTAGCCCCTTTAAGGGCAATTTCATAATTTACCACATTCTTAATACCAATTTCATGATCTTAACACTAAAGTGTTAATTATACCATATTTTCCAATTTCACCATCTTTGCGATTTTTAGTCCAATGTTTACTACAGTATAGTCATCTAACCCATGAGATAAGTGTGAGATTACACACCTGATTACGGTGAGGACTACACTTTCCCGATCGTCGATACCTAAATACATTATAATCTCGATTAGAACACTAACTCTTAAAATAAATCTATGCTAAGGTAAGCAGTCTAGATTTTTACCCTCAGAATCTTAAACAACAACTATTTCTCGGTTCTCCCCGGTTGACGGTTCACAACCCGTTGAAAAATCCCGAACAGCTAATGGCTCAGAACTACGAACAACTTTAAATAACTGATTTTCATCGGATGAGGGTCCACAACCCGGTGGAAAATCTCGGATTGCCGAAACAGCCCTTCGCTTGAATCTAGTGGGAATAGCGAATCCGCGATCACTATTCACCACCCTTTTTGACCCTATCTTGCTTGCCTCCATTGACATAAGAATATTAGTCCAACTATTATTTCAAAAATTAAGACGATTGATTTTAAGGGGCGAAATCGGCTTACCACGAAATCTTTACATTCAAAGGATGAAAATCAAGCGATAGCGTTCCTAAGATAAAATCGATTAGTAAACCCCATCTTTAACGAAATAACGAGTAGTATGGAAGTCCTTGATAGAAACCCTTACCTTAACACTTTGGACCGAATCCTAGCGATTCACAATGATTTCGGACACTCCAAATTTCAGCCATCCACTAAGTTTCTAAAATAGAGAAAAGATTCGAGTGAGTCATGGTATGATGATGATATCGATCCAAAAAGACCATCCCACACCAACATGAAATTTCGGCACAAAGGAAAAAGGGAAAACAAAAATACTAGAGTATTATATTTGCCACTTACCGGGCGATTAAAGTGTGAGAAGAAAAGAAGGAAATGGTTTGAGAAGAAGATAAGTGTTGTAAAATATTCGGCTATGAAGAGAAAAATTTGAAAGAGATGGTGTTAGCAACATTCGGCCATGGAGGGAAAGAAAAGAGAGAAAATGTTGAATAAATTTTGTAAGAAGAAGGAGATGAAATAAAGGTATAGGACAATTAGGTGTTTCGGTTTTGGTTCATTTCAAGAATAGAAGATGAACAAAGAGAGAGGTTTGAGACTAGAGAGTATTCGACAATGGAGGAACAAAAGAAAAGAGAAAATGGCCTTCAAGGTTTTGGTGTTTTCGGCACTAGGGGAAATGACTTGAGAGAATAGGCAAATTTAGACCAAAATGGTCAAAATGGAATGACCAAAAGAAAAACAAAAGATGCTTACCTAATGCTCAATGTGCATTCAGCTAGGGAGAGAAAAGATGAAGAGAAAATGTTTTGAGGGAAAGAAAAAATGACCCCCAAAAGAAATGTGCCCAACAAGCACCTATCCTTACTCAAAAGTCTTCAAAAATTCGGCCACCCCCTTAGCCCCTAAAACCGTCCAAGTACATGGACACCAAAGTTAAAGTTTGGCCATTCCAAACTTTCCAAAACACATTTCTTAAAATGTGCCTTGTGTTCCCCCTACATACCATAATCTCATGATTCCCTACCTTAAGTTCAATTCTTGCCTTAATCCATTAGCCACCTTGCCATAAACTAAAAGTCCAACTTCCCAAAAATAAAGCTTGGTCGACACATGCTAGATGAGTGGAAAAATTAAAAAAATTTCTCATGCATAACAAGGGATTCGCACCTCTTCCCTCTAAGTATGCTTATGGCGCCAACTCCTCTTTACTACTAGCTCATCTTATGCTAACTTTTGCCACTTAATTTCCTTAAACATCAAGGTTACTTGTTCCACTTCAATATAGTTCTATTTACCAAAAGTTATTCCAAAATCCAATTAAATTCCGAACCTTCTCAGGACTATTTTAACACACACATAGGATAATTAAACTAGCTGAGCACCAAAGTAATGTAACATATAAAAATTCAAATTTTAGGATGTTACACACGTCGTGATGTCACCAAATAGTTTTTCATTTCATATGATGTCAGGCCACTCGACGTCGTGACATTACATAATGTCGGTCGGCGTTGCGACGAGGAAACATAATCGTCGAGATAAGGATTTTGCTTACGGCAAAAAATTTGGCCATTTGGTACCTATTTCAAACCATTCCATATACCTGCCAATCCCAGTGCAAATAACTACATCCAACCTTCTTCCAACTTATATAACCTAACCAACAATTGAACATATCATTTCTATACCATGGCATACAAACCAAACCATTTACCAAAATGCCAACCATTTACCTATCTCAAAGATTATTAAAACATACCAATTCATATATCATTATAAACCTTAAACATATTACTTAAAACATACCATTTCTAATAGGGATTAGTATTTCCAAATTCATGTATAAGATAGATTTCTAACATGTTCAATATTTAAGAACCATCTTCAATATTTAAGATTATCAAATACACAACACATATTTACATGCCACAAAATCAGGCTTAGAAAGATTAAAGAACTACCAATTTGAAATAGTTTGAGCTTCTCTCCAATTCATTAAACACATTCCACAAGTTGATAACCTACAAGGAAAGGGAAAACAAAAAGGTAAGCATATCAAATGCTTAGTAAGTTCATAGGTATTTAAACGAAATCTTACATTAACTTTCAATTCAAACACAATAAGCTACTACCTTGTCATAAATTATAAACATGAAAAATCACAACAACAACAACAACAACAACAACAACAACAACAACAAAAAGAACAAGGGGAGCTTAACATGAATTCAAACCATATACCAATCTCAATCATATATTAACCCAATTCATGTCATTTTGAATATCCCATTGTCAATCTCAATCAATTAAGAGACACTGAAATTGTAACAGTCCATTTTTCAATGGTGTAAGAAATAGTAGTTTCGGGGCCACCAAATTCGACGAATAAGGTTATAAATATTATTATTTAATACTTATGAGTCAAATGTGACTTTAAAAAGGTTTTTGATTTGATAATTTATGTCATTTAAACTATTTATTAAATTCAAATGGTAAGACCTTAAGGTCAAGTGGTTTTAGAAAATAAGGTATCGGGACCTCGTTTCTATAAACCAAGCCATAAATATTTTTATAAATATTTATGGAGTTTCATTAAGGTGGCATTAAAGTTTCGTTAAAAAATTTTCACGTTTCGATAGTTAATAAATTAAAAAGGACTAAATTGTAAATGGTGCAAAATGTAGTAAATATATCATTTTAGTGATTTAATGGCTTGATTATTAAATTAGAAAGCACCAGTGTAATAGGTAGTATTGACATTGGATGACACCATGTATTAAAATTATAAAATATTATATGATTTAATGGCAAAATTGTAGATTTTATGAAATTAAAAGAAGAAAAAGTCATTTCTTCTTCATCTTTTCATTTCACCATGCCAAAACAACATGAGAACCAAACTTGGGAGGTTTGACCATTTTTAATTCTTGCATGTAAGCCCATTTTGATTCTGTTTCTTGTAATTTTTATGTTTTTAAAATCGTTGCAAGTAGGTCTAGTTAGCCCATACCTTTGTTTTTGAATCTCTGTTTCTAATTCTGTTTCTTGAGAATTTTACCATTGATGAATCTCTATTATTTTAGATGTTAAATGATGAATTTGAAATGTTTTTTGATATTTAAAAGTATTTTGTTAAGTGATTTTGATGATTTTTTTATCAGGGGCTTGAAATAGTAAAAGTACAAGGTTTTGATATGAAATTGTTGCAAAAATGGGCTGAAATGGAGGCTATGAATATTTGGCTAGTGTGAAATTGCAATAAAAATGGTTAATTTGCATGTTTTAAGCTCAGTGATTAAATTGAATAAAAGTAAAACTTTAGGGGTAATTTTGTAAAAATTTCAAAAATGACTAAATTGCATAAGATACATTGTTCTATTGTCTAAATGAATAGATTGAATGAAACTATTATTTTAGATCAAGATTGGGTGGAAAATCGAGGAGAAAGGAAAATTTCCAAAATGCCCATGTACTTTGACATTTCTGCAATTTTGCCAAGTAAGTTCGTTATACGATTATTATTAATTGTATTGAATATTTCATACTATTTCATTATTCATTAAATCTTGAATGTCATTTAGCTATGTTTTAAGAAATAAAAGCGTAACGTAATTTGGGCTCTGTGCTTAGCAAGCTTTGTGCCGGTGATATTTGGGCTCTGTGCCTAGCAGGCTTTGTGCCGGTGATGTTCGAGCTATGTGCCTAGCAAGCTTCGTGCCGGTGTATTATATCAGGCTTTGTGCCTATTATGCTTTGTTCTGGTGTATTATATCAGGCTTCAAGCATGACATTCTTCGTGCTAATGTATTGTATCAGGTAAGTTGTAATGAAAATATTATTTCCCTTATTCGATGTTATTTCATTTGATTCAACGGGCATGAATTTTTCAAGGATATGGTAAGTGTTCTATATGAACCAAGACTTGTATGTATTCAAGACTTTGGAATGGTGAGTTACATGGAAAATATGTTATGTTGAGATGGATGATAAATCCAATTGAATTATGCGCAAGTATAGTGGTTATTCATGTTAGATTCATTTGAATTATGCTTAAATGAACTAACATGTGTTATTGATGTGCCAAGCTATTGGTTGGATTGTATGATGTTTTATTTTGAAGTTATGCATTGAAAAGGTAAGCTTTCACTTGACCTTATGCATATGTTTATGGAAAGGTAAAATGATTCAAATGAAATATATGCACATGGAAATGGATCATCATAGTTTAATTTAAGTGATATATGTATGAGTGCACTAACTCATGCATTGATGATATTTAGGCTTGTACTAACCTTGTATTCATGGTTGATTTTTATGCCTATGCTTGGTAATATGTAAATGGAAAAGGTAACAAAAGGAAGTGAAATGGGAAGTTCAATACTGGGATATAGTATGATGATAATAAAGAATTGATGAGTTAAATGATGTATTTGTATGTGAGCAAGCTATTTATGCTATAGATGAATCTACCTATTTCATGGATAAATACACTGAATTGGAAATTGAAAATGATGTTTATGTAACACCCTAAACCAGTATCCATCGCTGGAACAGGGCTACGGAGCATTACCGGACTTATAACATAATCAATCAAACATCTCATGCATATATTTCATTCAATTCACAAATTATTCATAAACATTCATATGGTCCCTAGTATAAGCCCTCGAGGGTCCAAAATAATCATTAAAATCAGTTCGGGGCTAAATCGAGTACTCAAGAAATTTTTTGGAAAACATATAAAATTTTCAAAGAAACAGACGACATACACCCATGTGGCCAGGCCGTGTGGCTTACATGGCCAAGCGATAAGCCCGTGTCCCAGGCTGTGTGGACATTCGATGTGAGGCACACGGCCATGCCCCAGTTCATGTCCATACCCTTGTAACTCTCTGACTTGAGACACGCGGCCAACCACATGCCCGTGTGCTAGGCCATGTGAACAATGTAAAATTCACAATTTAGGTGCAGGAGTCACACGGCCAAGTCACACGCCCGTGTGCTAGGCCGTGTGTCACACACGACTGAGACACACGACTGAGACAGACTCCCGTGTGAAATTACATGAGCATTCTATTTCTATATTTTAAGATACAGGGAACACATGGCCAAACCACATGCCTGTGTGCATGGCCGTGTGTCACACACGGCTGAGACACACGCCCGTATCTCTTCCCGTGTGGAAAAAATATGTTATTTTCCAAGCCTTATTTCTCACCCAAATTGATACCAACCTAAATTTAACCATATGTATATGACCATAATATAATAGACATTCAAATCAACCCAAAATTTGACTTAAAATGCGTATCATTAGCACATACAACATTGAATTTGTTAAATGCATATTCTTCATTTATCATTCATATTCATCTCATCTAAGCAAACATCATTTTTAAAATAGTATCAAATATCAACAAGTACTTACAAAGATATACACTTACAAAAACTAGTACTCTAGTGTTCATTAAACAAAAGGACACTATCAATAAATTTGCATCCTAGGTACATGCCAAAACACAAAAAAAGAAGAAGAAGAAACGTCACCAACTTTGAGGACAGGATTCTCACTGGATGCCGAGTCCAATTTTACTATATATCTAACCTGTAAAATATAAATCAATTTATCATTAATAGGTTTCATTTATTAGCTAAACACAAACCAACCTCTCTTAATATGGCATTCTAACTTAACCAATTAAGATTTCAATTCTCTCAATAATTCAAATAATTTCATCATGAGATCAAGTAATGATGTGGCACCCAATGCCTAGCCAGATTAACTGATGATAATTAAAGTGAGCCCAGCTCTAGTTGAATTAACCAACAATATTTGCACCCAGTGCTAGTTGGGTATACCGAAAATAATGATTTTTGAGCCCATCTCTAGTTGGATAAAACAAATGAAATTGCGCCCAACGCTAGTCGGATTAACCGACAATTATATGCCCAGCACTAGTCAGACAAGCTGACGAAGATTGCGTCCAATGCTAGTCGAACATATCGACGATTATACAATTGTTTACTTCAACGATTTTCCTCACTTGTTTTCTTTACTATTATTCAATAACATAGATACATTTCATATCATGATCAAATGTAACATTACTTAATTTAAATGGCAATTAGAAGTAAATTCAAGTTCGAGTCTACGAACTTACCAAAATACAACGGATATCTACTCCGTGGTCTTTTCCTTTCCTCAGTTGATACTCGCTCTATTCTTCTCGTGATTTATTTTCTTACAATTTAACTCAATTAATACCATTCTTGTTTCTACTAATATTAATCAAATTTATATTATAACATTTTTCTCATTTCTAGTGATTGTTAGCCAATTTCATATCACAACATACTTTATATACATAATGGACTTAGCAAATAAGTCCCAAATTTTCCAGCATAAGAATAGTCCACTAAAACAGTCCCTATATCTCACAAAATTAACAATTCAAGCTATGTTATTTTGACTCAACAACATTTTAGTCCCTAGGAATTATTATCAATAAAATCACCACTCAGCATGACCAATTTAGTCTACAACATTTATACTCAAATCACCATATCAAAACATATAATATTCAACAAAATAACATCAAACCCTTGAATTTCTCATCCATGGCATCTCTCAAAAGTTCCATTCATTCTCTAAATTTCAACATGGGTAAACTAATTCATAGCATTATTTCTTCAAAAACATGATTTTCATGTAAAAATAATCAAATTTTACTCTTGAAATTTCTCCATGGCCGAATGGCTCCCCCCCACACTTTCTTCTTCTATATTTCGGCAACTAGGAAGAAAAATGATTTTTCCCTCCCCCCATATCTCCTTTTCACCAACTATATCTCTTATTTCTATAATTATCATTTTATTCATTACTTTATCTCCTTTCCTTTTATTTATTATTTCTCTTATATATATATATTAATTATCATATTATTTTTATTAGTGATATCATTCATAGGTCAATATTAGTCTCATACACATCCACTAACCCTCTTTGACTAACATAAAAATTAGACTATTTACTCAATTAGTCATTGTAGCTATTTTTTTCTCATAATTAATTTAGTCCCTATCAATTAAAATTACTACTTTACTATTCAATAAACTTCTAAAGAAAACTCCGAACATTATAATATTAATATTTTTAAACCTGACACACAAATGTGGGGTCTCGGATATATGTTTTTCAACAAGCCGAACTTTCAGGTCGTTACAATTTAGGCTTATGATAAGCATTAAGAACGAAATGGAAAGTAAGTAAATTGAAACGTATATAATCCTATAAAAGATTTATGAACCTTATGACATTGGTATAGGTTTATGTTTATTCAATAAAGTTTATTGTTGAGATGGAAAATTATGCTTAAAGTTTATATGAGCTTGCTAAGCATTCATTACTTATGTGGTTATTTTTCTCTTACTTTACAGATTATCGGAAGCTCGATCGGGTTGAAAGCTAGTCGGAGATCCATCACACTATCCATTGATTTTATTGGTAGATTTTGATGCTTTGGTCGTGGTTATAATGGCTTGTATAGATGGACTTATGTGTAATGCTTAGTTAATGATATCGACATGTAATGTTGCTTTTAATTTGTGAAACTTATGATATTTGATGCCTTGATGGTTGGTGTGCTTTTGGCACTTTGATGTTTAAAGGTTGATATTTTGGCATGTTGATACTTAAAGGTTGGGAGTTGAAATAGTATATAAAATGCATACTATGAAATGTTATTTTGATATGCTTGAATGTGATCATTGAGGTATGGAAATTGATAGTGAACATTGAGTTAATAAATGGCTAGTTTGGTGTGTTTGGATGTATTGACATATGGTCAAGTTTGCTAAGGTAATGATGATAGGTGTTGAATAGTCAAATTGGTGTTTTTGAGTATGATATTAGTATGTAAACATTGTGGTAAATGTTGGCATAAAATTACTTATAAAGGTTACTTGATTTGTGGTTAAACTTAGCAATTGTATAATCATGTTTGATTGTTGTGATTGAGGTGCCTTTTGGGCATATTGGTTGAATGATTAAATACTATGATGATCTAGCTTGAATATGCATGTGTTAGGTACATTTTGAATGGTTGAATATAGGTGCAAATGACTTGTAAGGGTTTGCTTGAATTGAGTGAAAGGAATAGCTTGAATTTGGCCTATTTCTTGTCCACATGGCCTAATATTTGTAACACCCCAAACCCAGCTTAGATGTTAGGCCCGAATCTGGAGTGTCACATGAAAGTATTTTTCAAAACCATATTTCTTGTTCTTAAAACTTGTTTGAGAGTTAAAGCCTCTTTGTTAAAACTCAAAACACTTAAGCAATTGTTATCCTCTTGAAAATGTAATTGCTTTTAAAACCTTATCTGTTGTAGAAGAATATTTAAAATAAACAATTTACAAAAATATGATGTTTAAAAATTGAGTTGCAGAAGCATTTTGAAAACATTGCGGAAACGTAGTGTTTTGAAGACAGTTATCATTTTGGAAATCGTATTCCACTTTTAGCAGTTAGAAAACATCATAAATAAATATCACAAATAATAAGTTAAAAATAGAGAGGCCTTATTACAACCCAAATCAAAATATTTAAAAGTAAATAATGGAAACAGCAAGCATAAGCAGTGTGTGGTCTTCTCCGAGTCCCTCGCAGCACCGATCCGTCCAAGGCCGAGGATTACCTACACAGTTAAAAATGGTGTGAGTTTACGAAAACTCAGTGTGTAATCCCCTTACTAGAGTAATAGTCAGTATACAGAAATAGAACCCGAAAAAATCTGGGCCAAAGCCCTTTTAACAGTAACTGTACAGTACAGATCAAAGCATACGTAAGTCAAAGACCACTACAATATCATTTGGGTCACAACCCATAACAAAATCAATTGGGCCTAGCCCATTTCAGAATCAATTCCATATGCATAATGTGTGATGCATGCTAACCCATCCCATCCAACCCTTCACTTGCCTCCGTCCAACCCTGCAATACCTGCGGGGAATAAATCACCCAGCCATCCCTACACTCCCAATGTTAGCACCGGTTGCGGTACTAACCAAAATCGCAGCAAAGTTGCTAGTATATATATACGGCTCTAAGCCTTCAGTAGCAGTATTATAATTGGCACAAATGTAACATCCCAAAATTGGGCCTAGTAGAATTGGGCCCAATGGGCCTTGGGCATAGGAATGTTTAAAATTTTCGATAATATGAATGGCGTTATTGCAAATTGGACTTATTAGTTAGGTGAATTTGGAAGGTTATGAGGTTTCTAGGAAGTTCTGGGTTCAAGATGGGCTATACGAAAAATTTTGTGTTTAAGCATTTAAGGAGAGTAGGCAAGTAGCATCAAGACTTAAGGAAATAAGTGTGCATTTTTCTAGCACAAGGAGTCTATTGGTAAAGTGGCAAGTGGCATGTGGAGTGTACTAATGGTCTGAGGTTCAAATCCCATCTAGTGCAAATATTTTGGATTAAAATTTTTGTTTGCTATATGGTAAGTGTCGGCCAAGGCTTAAATATGGAAAGTAAGACTTTTTAATTATGGTATGATGGCTAAGGAAACAAGGAAAAGATGAAGGTAAGGAAAGGAATCAAAAGAAAAAGGCAAGATAAGGGAGCATGTTGGCCTTGTTCATAGGTGATGTTTTGGAAAGATTTTGTTGGTCAATGTTCATCTTTTTGGTAAAGATGAATACAAGGTTTTGGTTAGGGAATGGGGGAAGCCGAATTTTCTTGGGTCATTTTACAAAGCTTTGTACATGATAAGGTTTTGGTTCTTTTAGCATTTTGGGTACTCTTCTTTGCCAACATCTTTTTCTTCCCTTTTCGTTTTGGCCTAAACACCTAGTGCATTTGTTTATCTTACTCCTTTGTTTTGCCTTAACCCTCAAATCATTTTTGGTTCATCTTCTTTAGTTGGCTGAAACTAACAAGCACTCTTTCTCCATCTTTTCTTTTTCACTATTTCTTCAACCTTTCTCCCTTTCTCATAAATCGATATTACTTGTAGCCGAACTTTCTTTGTTGTCTTGCTACTAGTGCCAAACCGTGTTCTTCATTTCAATTCATCCCTATTATTAAGGTAAAGGTTCTTTCTTCTTATTTCATGTTGTTTGTTCTTTCTTCTCTTGACTTGACTAAGCCGAAACTCTCATCCCTTGGCTAAGCCGAACCTAGCCACTTGTTATTTTAAACTCCTCTTATTCTCTTTTGATGAAGGCCGAATCAAGCCATCTTTTGCTACTACTTATCTTTCTCTTAGCCTTGGTTTCGAAAGTTGATTGGAACTCATTGCAATAGCCAAGGTGCAAGGCTGGATTTTAGAATCTAGAAGGGAAGGATCGTGATTGTGGGGGCAACAAAGAGTGGTTCTTTAGGGAATCCTAATCAAGGTGTGTAATCCCGTACTTTCTGAATACATGTTTGAAATGGTGTGTAATCTCACACTTCTCTAAAAATTTGCATGACATGTTCTGTGATTTGGTCGAAATACCAAAGAAAACCGAAAACCGGCATCCGTGATCACTCGGGCGTGCGTAAGTTCGTAGTGGTAACCATATTTTTGCAATGAAACAGTTTTGGTCAGTAGTAGTGATGTGATTTCAAAAAATCATGAAAAATGGGAGAAAGGGAATTAGAAAGTGCATAAGATATCAAATTAAAGATTACTATGTCTATTTTGATATGGAAGAAACAAAGAAGGAAAAGGAATTTTATATTCTGAGATATATTAATTTTAGTGAGACTGGTTCTGAATGACTTTGTGGTTCCCTGATCTGTCTTGGTAAAATCATATAAAATTGTAAAAAGTGAATTATGAGTTATAATTTATATGTATAGATTCCTTGAGCCTATTTTCAATAGAAATAAGTGGGAGCAGTATATGAAAACTGTACAGTGAGATATTTGAAATTAAGGTAAGAGAGGTCAGAACTGTTAGACAGTGAAATGAGGGAAAACTTAAGGAATAAACTGTACTAAATGGTTAAGCTAAAAATTCTGGAAAAATTATAGTAGAAAGATATGTGAGTCTAGTTTCAAGGAAAATTCAGAAATCTAAATTTTGAATTTCCTAACTCGAGTTATAGTCAATTTAGTCAATATGATGCAGATAGACAGTTTCAATGTTTATGCCCCACATTAGTAGTTAAGTCTGGGTTGCGAATTTACCAAAATACCCTTGGTGGGTAAATTACCGAAATACCCTGGGTTGCGAGATTACCGAATTATCCTTAGTGGGTAGAACTTTCTATTTACAAAAATGCCCTTATGGGCCAAAATTATGAAAATGCCCTTATGGGCCGATTTATCGAAATGCCCCTATGGGCCTATTTACCGAAAATGTACTTATAGATCGAATTACCGAAATGCCCCTATGGGCCGAATGATCATATTGCTTTAGTGTGCTGATTCATAAAAAGTATTCAATAGGTTAATGGATTTTATTTTTATATGGATGTTTCACGATTATTTATGATGCATCTTTACATATTGCATGGGATGGGAAAATTTGAATGAAGAGAAGTATAGACCGGTGGCATTGCCACAAATTCTGATCATGGCTATGTGCTAATGTAAGCATGGCTTTGTACCATCGTGAATAAGGCCATGTGCCAACTATATTATCGTATATGAATCTGGTGGCTCAGCCACAAATATTATAAAAGACAGCTTGACTGCAAATTGGAGAGACTGGCCGGGTGGGTTGACTTGATCCCCATAGGAGAGATTGGCTGGTATGGGGGAGAGATTGGCTGGATGGGATGGGTTGCATACATTCTTACATTTGTCTCAATTATTTATTATTTTTTAAATGGGCTTCGGCCCAAGGTTATGCTTTATGGGCTCAGGCCCAAGTTTTGCTAAACGGGTTCAAGCCCAGTGGACAATGGTAAGGGGATTATACACTGAGTTCTTTTAACTCACCCCCCTTTTCCTTAACCCTTGTAGGTAATGCTCCGTGACGAGGACTTGGGGCCATGGATGACTCGGTGGAGGCCATACTTTTGGAATGTTATTTTTGGACTTCAGTAAACTTCTTTTCCGTTTTATTTAGCTGCTGTTACTATTTCGGGTTTTTAAGTTGTAATAAGGCCTCTAGACTATTTTTATTTTGCTTTATGTTTGGAATGTTTTTATTATTTTTCTTAAATTGTTTAAAAAGGGAATTTTATAAAAATATAAGTAATGGTTTCCAAAATTGATTAATAAATGGATTTTATAGTAAACTTTTACAAATGATTTAACTCGAATTCTCTTTCAAAATTATCTACGACATTTTCGAAAGTCACGGTTTTAAAGCTCACTACCTCGATTTTCGATTCATCAAACGATCTGTCAAAAGAGCTATATTTGTTCAAATATTTACATACAAAACTTGTTTACTTAAACACAACCAAGTAACGCCTATTTTTAGTAAGAATCACATGATGTTTTACGTTTTCCTCATGGTTTTAAAGTTCAATAGTTCGGTTTGCGATACATCAATTAACTTCTTAAAATTTGTATTTTATCGAACAGTTATAAATCAAACTTGCTTTCTTAACTATATTATATTAATGTCATTCTTTAGTACATTCATAAGTTTTACATTTTCTTCATGTGACATACCAAATCCGCTCATAACGCATGGGCCGGGTTTGGGGTGTTACAACAAAGCCATCAGTAACTGTATTATGTTTGGCATATAGCCAACAGTGACGGTAATATAACCGGCACACAGCCTTGGGTAAATATGATCGACACAGAGTCATCGGTATATATGTTAGGCACATAGCCACGGATAAATACGATTGGCACAAAGCCATACTCACGATGGTACGGAGCCATGTTTAGGTTGGCACAGAGCCATAATCAGATTACGTGACTTTAAGCTGTCCGTTGGTCCACAGTTGTTATGTGACCCGTGTGACCTCAACAGATCAATACTGGATCCACAGTCGTCATGCGACCTATGCGACCTTATCAAGTTAATACTGGATCCACAGTCGTCATGTGACCCGTGCGACCCTATCAGATCAATACTGGATCCACAGTCGTTAGGCGACCCGTGCGACCCTATCAGAACTTCCTTCGTATCAATGTCCCGACCTCATGCAATATGCCGTATATGTCATACTCAATCATTACACGTGTATGCAAAATGGCCACGCTCGGTAACAGTCATTTACACACATATTAAAAGCATATCAGTCACACGACCACAATCACATCAATTAAAACACAGTCATACATTCACAGTTAGATCAGTCATAGTCCTAATCAGTCAGTTACCCGCAAGGGCAAACTAGTCATTTTACCCTATAAGGGTATTTCGGTAATCCTAACCTTCAGGGGTATTTCGATAATTCTACCCTACAGGGGTATTTCGATAAATTCACAAATCGGGGGTATTTTGGTAATTTCGTAAATTGGGGTGTTTCGGTAATTTACAACTCGAGGGTATTTCGATAATTTTGCAAATCAGGGGTATTTTTGGTAATTTTACGAATCAGAGGTATTTTGGTAATTTTACAAATCGGGGGTATTTCGATAATTTCACAAATCGAGGGTATTTTGGTAATTTTACAAGTCAGGGGTTTTTCGATAATTTTGCAAATCAGGAGTATTTCGGTAATTTTATGAATCGGGGGTATTTTGGTAATTTCACAAATCAAGGGTATTTCGATAATTTCACAAGTTGAGGGTATTTCGGTAATTTTGCAAATTAGAGGTACATTGGTAATTTTGCAAACCGAGGGTATTTCGGTAATTTTACAAATCGGGGGTACTTCGGTAATTTTACAAGTCTAGGGTATTTCAGTGATTTTGTAAATCAAGGTATTCGAAACAGTGATAACGATGCGAATGAGCCTAGGGCCCATTCTCAGCCCAAATAGGCCCACACGCTCGTGTGGCCCATTTAGCCCAAATCTAGCCACAGATATGAGATTCACATAATCTAGTCCAATATTTACTACACAATCATACAACTTATCCGATTGAGCCCACGGGCCTACAGGCCCATTTCCCCTTTCGGCCCAATCGTGGCCCAAATAGCCTAAACCCACAAGAATACTTATGATGGCCTCAACTATCGCGTCGAAGCTCCCACACGTGCGCTCGCACGCTCCTGTGGCTACCATCGCCGTGTGACCGGCATTTTGGCATTTGCCGCTCTACATCTAGAGTAGTGTGAAATGCACACCTGATAGGAATCTGGAGTTAATCCGCGCTCCGAACACTCCTATGCCCAAACGCCAACCAAGGTATGCTTACTCTCCTTATAGATCGCTCTATTTAAAGCCAGCTTCTCGCCTACTCTCATGCTAGCTTCCCGATTTGGGATTTCACCTTCAGCAGAGTTTAATTCCATCACAACCACCTGTCGTCCCAACTTAGCAAAATAAATATCCTTTTTTGCTTGCAATGGGATTCGAACCCTTGCCCTCTCCTGTGCTCCAAACGCTACATGCCACCACAACACAAGCTCATTTTGTGACTTAAAACATGCGCAACTAAATATAAGCCTATGGGCCAAAGTCTAAGTTCAATTAAAAGGAAAACAAAATGAATTGCAAGTGCCAAGACTTGAACCCAAGCTCTCCCTTACACCCTTAATGACGCCTTGCCATTAGACCACTCCCTTCCTTGTGTCATTTTTTTCCATATTTTATTCTTAAAGCCTATTTACTTACTCCTAGAGTTTTATTCACCTAAAACCAAAATTTTTCCTAAAGCCCAAGTTTGAACTCGGGACTTCATGGAAGCCTCCTAGCCTTCCAAAATAACTCACCTAATAGATTAAACTTGCATTAGTGTCGTTCTCTTGTTCTAAAAAATTTTAAACGCTCCCATGCCCAAGGCCCAATAGGCCCAAAAATTCGCGGCGTTACAATATTCGAGTGTTTGTCTCAGTTGTGTGTGACACAAGGTCACGCGACACAGTTGTGTGTCCCCTGTAGGTTTTTAAAGGTTTCATTTCGAGAGTTACACGGCCTGGCACACAGGCGTGTTACTTGGCCGTGTGACCCAAACTGAGAGGTATACCGGCATGGACACAAGCTGGGACATGGCCGTGTGTCCTTACTTCGAATGCCCACACAGCTTGAGACACGGGCTTGTGTCTCAGCCATGTGAGTCACACGGGCTTGTGTCTCAGTCGTGTGAGTCACACGATCATGTGACCCCTGTAGTATGAATTTTTCCATCTTTTTCCATGAAGTTTTAAATTTTTTTTATTTAGTTCCAAATAGTTTCTAAAGTGTTTCTAAGGCCTCAAGGGCTCAAAAAAGGGACGTTATGCATGTGTTTCAATGGAATATAATGTGTTTTATAAATGGTTGTAACCGAAAATTTTAGTTTAAAAGTTTTTGATAATGCTCCGTAACCCTATTCCGGTGACGAATACGGGTTAGGGGTGTTACAGAAATCATATATATATCCATGCCATTACTCCAAATCAACATTCAAGTTCAATTCAAAATTTTATCATTGATACATCAAACTCATATCATACACAAGTATCTCCAGTTATTCATCCAATCTGAATATATATACACATGTAAGGTTACCTGTCTGAGCTAAACCTTTAATTTGACATTCGGTTACTTGTCCAAGCTAAACCTGTGTGGCATGTATTTTTGATACAACAATTGCTCATCCGATCTGAAAATATATATAATTGTGTCAGGTTACCTATTTGAGATAAACCTTTAAATTACACATTTGATTGTTTGGCCAAGCTAAAAAAATACATGTAAGGCTGCCCCTTTGGGCTAAATATTTAAATTGACATAAGGTTACTCTTTTGAGCTAAAATTGTGTCACATGCATCTTCGAGTACGCAACAAATGTTGGATCTTAGTAATCATCGGTAATCATTTTGTACTAATGTGCACAAGACCTTTACTAAGTTCATCCAGGAATTTTCAATATACATTTATTTAAAATATAATTCAAATCTCACATTTTGTACCAAATTGCAAACAATCCAAATTTCAACCAAATGTACACATATTCACAATTCAAATACATAACAATTTCAATACAATCATACCATGTGAACTTATCTGGTTAAATCAGCAAACAAGTTGAATTCCAAAGACTAATCAATAATTTTGTCTTTTTCCTGGTTGTCCTCGGTTTGGTTAAATTCTTGATCTATACAATAATTCAATTTATCAATTCTAAACAGCTTATAACATCCTATTATAAGGATGATTCAGTTCAACTTCATTTCTCCAATTCCCCTAAATTTTTGCATTTTATTCAGTTTAGTTTCTAAAACCAAAATGACAATATCTTTTACATTTGAGCCTCGATTTCAAAATAGATCTCAATTACATCCTTTTAGGACCCTCTAATATCAAAATTTGTAAAAATTTCACATCGATTTTGAATTCTATACTCTTTAGTCCTTATGTTCAAAAACTAGCAATTAAACTTTACAATCTAGTCCTTTTTCACTTCTAAACTTAAAATCTAACAATTTAATATCAATTTCTTCAAGGATTCATCAATGAAAACTTTTAGAAACTTTAATATTTTTACAAAGTGGTACATAGGCTAGCTAAATCAAGCTTCCACGACCTCAAAAACATAAAAATTACAAGAGAATGACTTAATTGAGCATACCTATTAATGCCCGAAAGTTTGAAGCTCTTAAATCCTTTTTATTTTCTTTGATACAGTGAAGAAGATGAATAGAAATATGTTAATTGTTATCCACCACTAATTTTTACCTTAGTAATTGTCTAATTGCTCTTTTAGTCCTTTGTTTAATTAAAAATCTATAGCGATAAACTTTTACAAATTTTACAATTTAGTTTTTATACCTTAATTAACTATTTATTTGACAAAATTAAGGCACCAAACTTTAATACGATCCTTGTAAATATTAAATAATAATAATTACAGACTCAAACATCAGAGATGGGGTTTCAAAATTATCGTTTTTGACTCCATTGAAAATCAGACTATTATAATAACACATTTAGTCCTCAATACTTACTTATTCTATCAATTTGATCCTAATTCTAAATAATTCAATAAATTTAACCCTTCATTTACAAATTATATCAATTTGATCCTCAAACTTACTAATAAAAGCTTTAAGCTTTTAAAATAAAGGCATTCCACATCTATTAATTATTTTATTTATGGTTGAAGTTATCTAATTTGATGCATAACCATTTTGTTTATATTTTTAAGAAGTTCGTGTTAGAAATTAACTAAAATCATTAAAAATATTAGAAAATAAAAATTTTAAAAATATAATATATATGCTAAAATTATATAAATAATTTAATATTAGTAAAAAATATTTTTCACCATGACTAGCATAATTTTAGTTTTTAATTAATTTGGTAAATGGTTTGACACTAAATCAGATAATTAATGATATATATTGCTTATTGTGGATTTAAAATTTTAAAAAAATAGAACACATAATAATCTCTTAATCAGCTCATAAAACTAAAAAATATATCATTATCAATGTAACAAAAAGGAAATTCAATTAATTCTTTCACATTTTTTTCTAATGAAAAATTAAATGTTTATAATTTTTTCTTATATAATTATTGATTGAACAATTGGATTTTTCAAAGTCATATTTTTTTAACTTTGGATTTAATTTCCAATTTCAAGGACCAACTTCGAGGACTACTTCTACATAGCTTGAAGGAAATATCATACTGCTAACAATAAGAGTAAATATAAAATATTTTTTTAAAAGGTTTTTCCATTTTCTTTAGCCAACATTTCATTAATAAAAGGATTATAAAATATTATATTTAGAAGAGAACTAATGAAAAAAAGTTTCAAGATAAACTCATTGGTTTCAAGAATTGACTCTGAAAACGATTCATTAGTTGAGCTTGAGAGAAGTTTTTTTTTCTTTTTTGAGTTTTAAAAAATTATAGATGTGGAATACCTAAATTCTAAAAGCTGAAAGCTTTTATTAGGAAGTTTGATGATCAATTTGATAGAATTTGTAAATATAAGGGGTTATATTTATTTAATTATTTAGAATTAGAATCGAATTGATAGAATAAGTAAGTACTGAGGACTAAATGTGTTATTGTACTAGTTAGAAAAAGATTTCCCGTTATTAATTTAATGGCAGATGAACAAAACAGGAACGATTCAAACGTTAGTGCCTAAATTGAAATTTTTTAAAATTAAGTGACTAAAACAAAAACGTTCGCATAATTGGATAACCATTTGTATATTTTACTCTTGAAATTTCATAGTTATCAATTCAAACCAAGTGATTCTAAATCTGGTATGCTTTTCTTTAAAATTAATTTAGCAACCAAGAATCCTTTTAGGATCATTTAAAAAGACTTCTGATCGGAGAAACTTGTGGTGAATTTGGAAAATATTTATGATTTTTTCTTCATAGATCATTATTTTTCATTTTTTCATTTCATTTGTAAAGATGTTGTAATTAGCCCAATTTGCCCGGGCCCATTAAAACCAAACAAATACAAACAAAAAAAACCAAACAATAATAAACAGTCCATTTTAAACCCAATACAAGCCCAACTAAACCCTAGCCCAAATCAGCCCAAAAAAATTAAAACAAATAAAAAAAACCCTAGCTAGGTTAGCCCTAGCCGTCGCCGCCGCTCCTCCACACGCGCGCCGCCACCGTTGGCTTCCGTACCTCCACGTCAGCACCTCCGTACCTGCAAAAGGACAAACGAACAGCACAAAAATATTGTATATTTTTTATTTTTCTTTAAAAAAATTCAGCTATAAAACCGAAAGATAAACCATTGTATTTTTTTAGAGACGAAATCAATACAAAAAAAGAAAAAAGAGATTAGCAAAGGTTCTGTTCATTTTCTTTTTCACTTTTTTTTTCTTTTCTTTTCTATTTTTTTCTTCGAAACCGTTTGCGTACATAAAACGATTTTCTAGTTTTTTTTTACTACATATAAGTCTTAAAATATAGTATAAAAAAAGAGAAAAAATTTACCTTTTTTGAGCTCCGGCCGCCGTGCACGGTGGCGCCGACGGCGGCAGACGACGGTGGATCGTGGCGGCCGATGACCGGTCCTGTGATCGGAAATCACAAAGGGGGAGAGAGTTGAGAGGATTCTCTCTTATTTTTTTTGAAAGAGAAGCATGAAATGAAATTTTTCAAAAAAGAAATAGCTTTTATAAGGAGTAAAAACGACGCCGTTTTGAAGTTTAGGTTCAGAGACTAAAACAACATCGTTTTGGTCTCTGACCCGTGACTCGACGCATTTGCCCTCAGGATCCACGTGTTTTTGCGATGAAGGGGTTATTTATGCGCGAGGTCCCTCCACTTTTAAGGCTTGTTGCGATTTGGTCTTATTTCTTTTTTTCTCTTTAATTTTTACCCTGTAATTTTTGTAGTGTTTCAATTCGGTCCATACTGAAGTTATGCGTTTTGGGGGACAGGGATATTATCCCATTTGGCCCCCCATTTCATTTGCATATCACAATTTGGGCCCAATATATTATTTTTATTCCGTTTTTTCCTTTAAATTCTGTTTTAATTTTAATTTAATCCCTGTTCGATTAATTTGATTATTTATATTAGATTTATCAATTCATTTATTTATTTATCATTTTCTTACTCTTAAAATATTTAAATTTAATATTAGGCATTATTTTATTTTATTTTTTACTCCTAAAATATTTAAACTTAACATTATGTATACATTTTTATCTATGTCGTATTTTTTATCCTCTATTATTATTACTATTACTATTATTTTATTTTTATCATTAGTATCATCATTATTATTTTTATTTTTATTATTACCCTTATTTATTTTTATATTTTATTATCATTATTATTCATTTATTAATGTATTATTATTTATCATTTATACTATTATTCGTTTTTTATTATTATCGCTAATATTACTATTATTGTTATTTTTAAACAGTTTTACCTAATATTCATTCATTTATTTGTTTGTTTGTTCATTATTAATTTTTTAAATTAGTTTTTTTATTTACTTACTCGTTATTTTTTATAATTAGTTTATTTTATTTTATTTATTTATTCATTTTTTGTTTTTTAATTATTTATCTTATTTTTATTATTGCTTTTATTATTGTCATTTACATTAATGCATTTATTATTAGCTTGTTATGCATATTAGAATCGTAATTCATCTTTTTATATTTTGCTATAATCGTGTTACATTAATCTTCGTCCGGTACAAATTTTTTTATTAAGCAATTTTTTGTAATTCGAGACTTGAGAAATCGTACCCTAACTTACTAGCTTTCGATTTTTCTCGTCGAGCCTAAAGAACCGATTATCTTTTTTTTTTAAATCGAAGCATATAAGTTGAATAAAAACTTATTCTCGGGAATTCAAAAATATTGTGTCCTAACTCACTGGATGTGACATTTTGTGATCTCGAGGTAAGGATTTCTAAAAAAAAAAAAGGCAATATTCTGCATTTGGAATTTTGAGAAATTGTGCCCTAACTTACTGGGTTCCGATTTTTCATTTGACCCAAATAACCGAATATCCTTCTTAAATTTAAATGCACGGGTTTTAAAAGTCAAAACGCAAGCTTAGTTTCAAAGATTCAAAATGTCGTATCCTAACTCACTGGGCATGACATTTTACTTCTTCGGAATAAGCGGGTCTCAGCATGCAATATAATTTATTCAAGTTTTTTTTTTAAACAAAGATGATCGTATTTTTAAAATCTTGTCAAATTTTTGACATTAATACATTAATCAATCAATTCAGAACCAATTTTAGGCGTTACGAGGATGCTAATCCTTCCTCGTGCGTAACTGACTCCCGAACTCATTTGCTCAAATTTTGTAGGCCAAAATCATCATTTTAATAAATTAAAATGTTTTAATGATCAATATCAAGGTGATTCGATCACACCTCAAAAAAAAGGATTGGTGGTGACTCCATTTCGTTTTTAAAGTCGACTCCCATTTTTCAACAAAAAAAAATGGTTTCGACAGCTTGGCGATTCCACTGGAGACAATAAGAGAGTCAAGCCGAAAAATTGATTATTTTCTGTCCTGTTGTCAAAAATTGAAAATCTGATTTGAAAAACTACGATCCTTTTATTGCATTTGTTTGTGTTATTTCATACGATTGCTGTGGTTTGAGCCTCGTAGAATATTTTTGCATCATATTACATAAGGACCACTTGGTCTTACTTCTTTTAAGTGGGAGTGAGAAGCTACTCTTTCGTGAGGTTTTCACCTCTGTGCAAGATAGTGGATCACTTTAGGGATACATCCGTACCTATGTCTTCGTGAGATTTTTATCTCCATGCAGCCATAGGGAAATGTATTCCCCTAAACTGAACTCGGTCCGTATGAGCCTATAATGGGTGAGGATCGAGGAACCTACTGGTTCGGGTACCTCAACTTTAGAACCAAATCGCATGTAGAAGACCCTAGGAGCCCACCCTAGATAGTACTGCGCCAAACCCTAGCAGTTATCTAGATAGGTGCTTGATTCTCTTTCAGTTGTTTGGAGTTTTGTTTTTGTATATTGTACTAACTTATTGTGTATTTTCTATGTTTGCATGTCATATTTGAAAGAGTGTCAATTCACATTCAATTACTAAATTAGAGAGCTTGTCATAGAGAATGAATTTCTTGATAAAGTGGAAGATAATTCGACTGGCCGTATATTTGTAATCCGTTTTATGTAAAAAATTTTGTTTTCTAGTAAAGTTTTCTAAAAGAAATTGAATCAGAATCGACGCCTCTTTTTGCATTCATGCATTAGCATTGCATTGATCATGTACAATAAAACTCACAAAAGACCCTAATTGGTTAAAATCATTTCAGAGTTAATCTGGAAACCAACCAAAACTTACCAACCAAACATCATTACGGTACCGGAGCAAAGACAAAAGACATGGATCAAAGATTGGAAAGACTTGAACAACTCCAAAAAGAGATGCAAGATCAACTACAATTACAAATGCAAGAGCAACTGGCTAAAATCCAACAAGACATGATGGACCGAATGTTAGAGTCCCAAAGAAATATGATGACTTAGTTGACCCAACTGCTGATTAGAGGAATAGATAAAGGAAAGGGCTCCATGGTTAATGCTGGAGAAGGTAACGAGGAACCTCTCTATCCTCCGAGTTTTACTCCAACAAATACACAGACACAACCTGAGGTGTATCCGTGAGGGGTACCCATCACTATCAGACCCCAACGATGATCAAGGCCAAGCCTCAAAGACTAATGAATCGCTCAACGAGTTCAGTTCCAATCCAGGGAACAATCCAACCAATCTTGTAGTTCCTGATCTAGACGAAATGGCAAACATAGAAAAAGCAAGGGTGGAACTGCCAAAAAAACTCGAAGATCGATACAGGTGGTTAGAGGAAAAACTCAGAGCAATGGAGAATACTGATTACCATGGCGAGGTTGACGCTAAGGATCTAAGTTTACTCCCAAATCTAGTACTCCCGCCGAAATTCAAGACTCTAAAATTTGAAAAGCATAATGGAACTAGTTTTCCTGAAGCTCACATCACGATGTTCTGTCGAAGTATGACAAGGTATGTTAATAATGACCAACTATTAATCCATTGCTTCCAAAACAACCTGATTGGGTCGACTGCCAAATGGTACAACCAGTTGAGCCATGCCAAAATCCACTCGTGGAAGGACTTAGCATAGGCTTTCATGAAGCAATATAGCCATGTAACAGACATGACACCTGACAGAATTACACTGCAGAATATGGAAAAGAAGCAAAGTGAGAACTTTAGACAATATGCCCAGAGATGGAGAGAGGTGGCAACACAAGTCCAGTCACCTCTTCTGGAAAAAGAAATGACGATGCTTTTCAACAATACTCTAAAAGCCCCGTTCATTAACCATATGTTGGGAAGCGCTACCATGAGTTTCTCAGATATAGTAATGTCCGGCGAGATGATTGAAAACACCGTAAGGAGTGGGAAGATTGTAACTGTAACAGACCAATTTTGACCCAAATCGGAACGGTGGTTTCGGGACCACGAATCCGAACCTGATAAATGTTTTAATATTATATTTTGTGCTTATTATATGTGGAGTGATGTGTGTGAAAATTTCGTAGAAAAATTTTATCATTTAAGTGCTTAATTTAATAAAAAGGATGAAATTGCTAAGGTGACAAAAGTTGTGAGCATGAAATTAAAAAGGGTAAAGTGAATTGTTTATGAAACTTTAGGATTTGCATGTCAAATTCCCCACTTTTAAAATAGTGGACGGTAAGCATGCCATGATTAATATATTTTAGTATATTATAATTAAAGTATTATTTGTATAATTAGCATGCTTTAATATGTGATAATTTTTAAAGAAAAAGAAGCATTTTTAAATCCTATTTTCTCTCCTATTCTCCATTCTTCTTCACCGATTTTACCTGAAGGAAGAAAAGAAAACTTAGAACCTCCATTGTTTCGGCTTTGCATGTAGTAGTAAGGTGAGTATTTTAGCTTGATTTTGGAAAATCTTTACATATTGGATTTGGTTGCTTTGAATGCAAATAAAATCATGTTAAAATTTTGAGATTTAGCATGTTAATATTCGGCCTAGGAGGAGTACTCTTGTGTGTATTTTGATTTGAAAAATGTTTAATATTGATTCAAAAACAACATGAATTGCTTAAGAGACTTAGATGAATTGAAGACTTGTGATTTCAATTATATGAGAATTATAGAAATTATTTTGGAATTGAGCATAAAGATGCTCTTATTATTAATTTGAAATGGATGAATATAAATGGTGACCATTTAGCTTGTTGTTTGGTCATATATTGAAGAATATACATGGGTACATTGAATTAGCAAAATTCGATTATAAGAAAAGTAGAAATTGAGTTTGTATATTCGGCCTTCATGAAATTGAGCTTGTGGAATTATAAAAATTTAGTCATTTATGACTTGTTGTGTTAATAAGTTTAGATGAAATGGGAAGAAGTAGTTAAGAGTGTAGAAAGATTGTTTTAATTTATGCATGATGATGCTCTTATATTCGGCCTAAGGTGAAGATGACCTGTTCATGAAATTTTCCTATTAATTTGATGCTCGGATATATATATATATACATATATATATTGTGAAATTGGTCAAGGATGAATGATTATACTTAGATAGGATTGTTGGGTGAAATGGTATGAGGAGTCAATTGCCTAAATTAAATAGAAGAAGGATTAAAATGATAAAAGGGAGGATTATGGAGACTCGTAGGAGTCTAATAGCCATTCGGCCATTGAGGAGAAACCTCAATGTGTTGTATTTTTGCATTGTGGTACATTACGGATTAATTGAATAAGTTGAGTGCTTAAATTTTTGTATGATTATTGTTTTAAATTAAATTAATGAGGGAAGAAATTTGGTTCATAGTTCTTCTTTTTAATTTAAATTATGTACATTTTGAGTTGAGCAAATGGATAGAATGGATGTGAATAAAACTTACTTGATATTTCATAGATCGGGATCAAAAAAGAGAAAGAACTAGATCGAGGAAAGGCTAAGGTGATTGAATAGCAGGAAATTTCAAATCTATCGACAACCGAGGTAAGTCCTATAGCTAAGTTATATTAAAGAACTAATTATGAATGTATCAAATATTAAAAATGGATAAATTTTAGTACTTGTTATGGTTATGGCCGAATGTATAAAGGAACACTAGGTTGATGATTAAAGTTTGCTATGTGATGTGAATAAATGTTTCTATGATAATTGCTAGAGTGTATAAAGATATGATGATTTTACTGATTTAATGTGAGTGTGTTCAATGGAATTAGATGTATTCATATTTATATAAAATAGTATAAGAGGCATCTTGAATGTTTGACTACATTGATACGTTTCGGGCTTTTACGCCTAGCAGGCCTTGTGCCGGTGTTACTTTTCGGGCTTTCATGCCTAGCAGGCTTTGTGCCGGTGTTACTTTACGGGCTTTCACGCCTAGCAGGCTTTGTGCCGGTGTCACTTAGCGGGCTTTTACGCCTAGCAGGCTTGATGCCGGTGATGTGTTTTACAAAAGAGGAATCAAATTTTTATTCAAGGCAAATTAAAGCTAATTTGTTGAGTAAGCGGTTCGGGTAAGCATGTAAGGTATGTTATGCTTAATATTACTTGAGTCGAGTTAATATTATGAGAATTGTGTTATATGTGTTGAAGTTAATATTGATGGGTGTGATATGGTGGAACTCGAGTTTGAATGCACTATTATGGAAATTTGGTTTTCAAGTATAAATGCTAAGAATAAAAGAAATTTCCCTGCGATATACTTATATGAACTTCAAAGAAATGTAGATCGAAAGAAATGATTTCTACTTTGCTTGGGTTAATGAATTACTAGTATTCAGCCTTGTATAAGAAATTTACTTAAGTGCTTATGTGAAATGCTGTAAGTTGAATGTTTTAATTGCGCAAATATTTGAATGTTTTATTATCATGAGTTTAGGACTTACTAAGCTAGCAAGCTTATTTGTGTGAAATGTTCTCCTTTGTTTTATAGATTTTGGTTACGTTACGGGCTCGAGAAGGATCTTCAAGAAAGTCAACCACACTATCGCCTTCTTGTGGTATTTTTAAATTTTGGCTATGATTTAGAAGGCATGTATAGGCTAGATGAAGTTTTTGAAACATACGATGTTTGATCTTGTAAATGAATATAGCCATGCGAAAATGGCTATTTCCTTTGGTTATGTATCGTTTCTATGTTTGAATTTTATAACTTGCTCGTATGGAAATGGATGTTTTAACTTTGATCATGGCCTAAATTACATATGGGATTTGTTTCTGGTATATATACATATGTATGGTTAAAGTATAGAGTTTAAATAAAATTGACTAAGGAGGTTATAATCTAGTTAATCGTATTTTTGCAATGAAATAGTTTTTAGTTAGCAGCAGTGATGTGATTTTGAAAAATCACCAAAAATAGGATAAATTGAATTAGAAAGTGAATAAGATATAGAATTAAAGCTTATGGTGTCTATTCTTATATGAAAGAAGCAGAGTAGGCAAAGGAATTATATATTACGAGATATTTAAATTTTAGTGAGACTTGTCCTGAATGAATTCGTGAGTCCCTGTTCTGTCTTGGAAAAATTGTTAAAAAATTGTACAAAAATAATTATGGAGCATAGTTTATATGTTTGGAATCCTTAATGAGTCTATTTTTGATTGGAATAAACAAGAACATTATTGAAATTTTGTACAATGAGATAACTGAGCTTTTGTAAAGATAGGTCAGTATTATCAAATAGTGAAATAGGGGTAACTTTGATGAATAAACTGTACTAATTGGCCACATGAAAAATTCTGAAAAATATATGGTAAAAATTTATATGAGTCTAGTTTCAAGGAAAAATTACGGATCTAAATTTTGAGTTTTGTAACTCGAGTTATTGTCAATTTAGTCAGCATGACGCAGTTGGACAACTTTAAATTTATATGCCCCAAATTAGTAGTCAAGTCTAGTAATGCCACATACTCGACTCCGGCAAAGCTTTCGGGTAAAGGGTGTTACAATAACACCCCAAACCTGGCCCATAAGTTTCGACCAGATCTGGTATGCTACGGGTTGTACATTGAAAACTTTTGCTAAGTTGGCTTTAGAAAATCATAAGTTAATTAGACAAAATTTGAATAAACAAGTGACTTTTGTAAAGAAAACCTTGTATTATTATTATTTCGTATATCTAAACCTTTGACATGGTTTCATAAGTTGCAAATATTAAAAACTACTAGATGAAGGTAAACTATGGGGCCTTATTACATAAATATTCCCGAAATAAAGGAAAACTTAAAGAAAACCGAAAATAATCTATAGGAATTAAAACTTGATGGCCCCTCGAGTCCGTCTCGGCTCCCATGTCCATGATCTACTGCTCATCTGAAAGAGTAGAGGAAAATGAAAGGGTGAGTCACCAAGACTCAGTGTGTAAATCCCGAAACACAATGACCTGAGGCCCACAAACACGTTATGAGCCCTGGCCCATACATAAAGGCAACAATCATAATCACATGATAAATAATAAATGATGCATAGCCCAACCCAACCTAGAATTCCATCCTCTACACACCAACCCGTACCAACCATCACACCTTGGGGATTTCTACAATCAACCCTCCATCCGCTACACACCATAACGACAGCCGTACTACCTATTCCTATTATTCAAGAATCATTAAATGTGGCATAGCCATCGATCACTATGTGACCTCATAACATAACGGGGCTCAGCCACCGATCACTATTGTGACCTAATTTTAGATTTCGTGGTTTAACCACTGATCACCAAGTGACCTATCATGCATTTCCCCTTCATTATCATAATCCCACCCCATACATACACACAGAAAACATCATACCATCTTTAAGAAAACAGGCTTACATATATTTCGATACACATAGAGATTTCTATGATTACGCATTCAGCATACTTGCCTAACCTTTTTTAGGTTTTATTCGATCATTACATGACCACTTTCCGGCTTTTTAGCCCATAACACATATAGATTATAGTTAACTAGTGTGTTAGATATCTACACACCTGATTACCGTTAGAACGAGACTTTCTACGTCGACGCTATCCGTAGCCGACACAACCGCTATCTGCCTAAGGTGTTGTTCAGAGGCTGGTAACGAAACATTAGGTTAAGGCACAACTAACGAAAAGGAAACGGTTGATCATTTTAAGGAGAATTGAAATCCTTACCTTGAAATCCCGAAAAGTGATATGAGATTCAGGGGCTAGTGTTTCCGGCTTTTAGATCTAAGAGATCTACTTCAATTCCCGAATGTCGCCCAACAAGAGAATACATAAAACCATTAAACCATTAGCTTTTCGGCTTTGTTTTCCAAAACCCGAAAGAGAAAGTGAAGAGATGGAAAAATTGGAACTCACCTTTACATAAAGAATTCAACTACCCCTTAGAGATTCCGGCTTTTTGAGAAGATCAGAAGAGAAGAAGAAATCTAAGTAGTTTTGGCTTTTTGGTTGAAGAGACCGGTAAAAAGAAATAGGGGTATTCGGCTATGGAGATGAGAAGAGAGTTCAGGGTTTCGGCTTTTGAAAGAAAAGATGTTGAGGAGATTGAGAGGTTTCGGCTTTTAAAGAAATCAAAAGAAAAAAAAAATTTCAGAGGAAGACTGAGAATTTCGGCACAGGGAAAGAAGAAAAAAGTAGGGTTCAAATGCCGAAATTGGTGAGATATCCCCTCTATTTATAGAGAATTTCTGCACTTACCTATCAAAAACCAAAAGTTCCCTTCCTAATAACTAAGAACTAATCCAATAGTAGGGGAAATTTCGGCACCCCTCCAAGAGATGGAAATTCGGCCAACACTGCACTCAGCAGATAATTCCTATCTTTTATCCTCTATCTTCATCTGATCACTCATCCTTAAGTGACATGGATAACACCAACTCTTCCTCCCTTTATCTGCCACATTATCATCCATATTATCCACATTATCCATCAATTATTCTTCCTAGTTTTAAGCATTCTAACTAACACCAACTCTGCTCTCCCTTAACGCCAAAATTAATTAAAATAGATGGGTAATGCGACTCGAACCTTGGACCTCCCTTACTGCTTATCACGCCACCTCAAAGCCCCTAAGTGGCGCCACTTTGCCACTGGGCCACAAGCCCATTTGTGTTTTAAAACACAGCTAATATCTTTTATGCCTTAACTTAACAAGCTTTCCAATAAGTGTTCAAACAAGAATTTTAACTACAGCCTCGGCCCAAACCTGAGCCCATTCTGAACCCCTAATACTCAACTTAACTCATTACACATATTCACCCATTAAACGCATGGGCCCAAAAATTCAGGATGTTACAAAGATAGACACAAGGGACAGTACCAAAAGGTCAACCCTGAAGGAAAATGACAATGAAGTGGATAACGTGAGCATGTTTAGTAAAGGGTACCCTAAGCCAATCACTATGGGCCAGCCGAGGGCCATAACCACCAACTATCAAGGCCCTTCAAGGCAAGAATCCAACTCGAGGTTGAACTCAGAAAAACTCTAGTTCACTCCTATCTTCATGATGTATAGGGAGTTATACCAAAACCTGTTTGACGCCATGTGGTATCTCTATTTTACTTAGAACCTATACAGCCTCCATTTCCTAAATGGTACGACACGAACGCCCAATACGAGTACCACGTATGAGTCACGGGACACTCGATAGAAAACTACACCGCTTTCAAAAAATTAATTGAAAGGCTCATTCGAGTGGGCATTGTGAAATTTGACAATCCCTTTGGTGTAGAAAATATGTTACCTAATCATGCTGATAAGGGGGTAAACGCGATAATCGAGGATACGAGGAAGAGAATCAAGAGAGTATTGCAGAAGTAAAAACCCCATTGAAATGGGTTTTGAAACAAATGATAGACATGGGATTAATCATTCAGAATTCGGAGGAGACACCCAAAGGGATGAGGAGCTACTGTGAATTCCACACTAAAGAAGGTCATGAAATCCAAGAGTGCGCTGAATTTAAAGCTTTGGTGTAGGGCCTAATAGATAATAAAGAGTTGGAATTCCTTGAAGAAGTCAAAGGTCGGAAGGAATGTTGGGAAAGCTGAACATTAACACCGTATCCAAAGAGGGAGCCGGAGAAGAGAATTCATCAGACATTTTCCCTTGCGTACCTGGGAGTGTTTTGAGAGATGGGACTGTGGAAGAGATCCCTGTATTTTTTAAAGTCAATTCAGAGTAATGTCCAAAACATGCTTATTGCTTTAAGCCTAGGAGCAATAAGAATCCTTTTGTGAAATAGGCATACGTCCAATATATTTATTTCAATAAAATGCATCTTTGTTTCACTTCAAGCAAATAATATTTTATTGTTTCCATCCCATTCATAATCATACCACACAAGAAAAATATTTTTAGATTCTTTTGTTCTTCGAATCTTCCTTTGTCCCTATAACAGGTCTCCAGATATCAATAATATAAGTGGCACTGCTATTGACTCAGAACCTCTTTTTGAGCAATATATGTGTCCAGAGGAACCTTAGGACTTTGAAGATGACCGAGATTGTAGCTCATTTCCTGATTTGTTAAGGATAAGAAATAGATCCCACCTTACAAAGAATCAGTGGAATCTATGGTCTTTCTATATGTAGGACATGGATGTCAGTGGGACAATCATACCAAAAGCTTCTAATGAGTATCGATTCATCTTTGTGGTCATCGATTACTTCACCAAGTGTGCGAAAGCTGCTTCATATGTTGATGTCACAAAGTCGACAGTCAGTAAATTCTTTGTCAGTATAGAATGCCAAAAAGGATCATATCTGATGGTACATTAAATTTGAACAACAGCATGATATCAGAAGTTTGTAGTCTATTCAAGATTAAACACCGCATTACCTTAAAACGAATGATGAAAAAGAAGAAGAAGAAAAAGAAGAAGAAGAAGTAGAAGAAAATGAGGGATCGTGGCAAAAATGATTGAGATTCATATGCTTGTCAAATGTCTGTCAGGACCTCCACCGGGGCAACGCCTTTCTCATCGAAGTTGAGATTCCTTCCCCTCAAGTCTTGTCAGAGCTAAAGTTGGATAAAACAGAATGGATCTAATCTCGGTATGATCAGCTAAATTTGATCAAAGAGAAGAGGTTGAAAGTTATCCATCATGGTCAAATATGAGAGCTTACAACAAAAAAGTTCGTCCTAGAGAATTTCATGAGAAGGATTTAGCTTTGAAAAGGATCCTTCATATACAAAAGTACTTCAGAGGAAAGTGGATGTCGAATTAGGAAATACCTTAAGTAAAGAATGCCTTCTCTGTAAAAGCATTGATTTTAACTGAGATGGATGGCAAGAACCTACCTAATCCCATAAATTCGGATTCAGTCAAGAAGAACTAGGCTTTTAAAAAAAATAAAAGAAAAAGAAAAAGGAGAGGCCAGGGCAGAAACCCGCAAAGGGCGCCTTGAGACCAAAGGGGGTTTTGAATTGAAAACCTAGGAAAGGGCAATTCAAATTTTGATCGAATGTGGGACATGCAGTAGTCTTATCTTCTCCGAATTAACAAGGAGGAATGATGCTACATCTTGGGGTATCAACAAAGTACTCCAGTTCTTCTAAACACATATCAAGTTCAAGGGATCCTCAAGATGTTTGTGCAGAGGAGCTCATGCTGAAATATCTGGGGCACCTATTTTCACCTTATTCATTTTAAATCTTAACAAAATTTGCTATCTTGATTAATTCATTTTCGAACTTTGCTCCTAATAAAAAATCATCTTATTCATTGCGATAATCTCTTTTCAAGCATTTTTCTTTGAAATAATGATTATTGGACCAATAATACTCAAGCAAAAGGAGTTTTGCATATTACTCTGGAAGTTTCTAAATAGTACGAGGACCTGAAACAGGACAATTAGTCAGAACTGACCAAACTCATGAGTTAAAAACATTTGAGAAAGAATAGTCCAAATTATGACTATTTATTCAGATCTTCTGTCAAAGATACTGGCTAAACAAGAAGGCATGGTAGCATATCAATAATAGAACCTTGATGAATGAAGAGCAATGACAACCTAAGCATTAAAAAGGGACCATTCTCAAAAAATGACATTCTGCATTCATTCAAATGTCATTCGTACACATCCAAATAGGAGCATTTAATTCATTCCGATCATAATTTCCTAATCATTTGCCACAAAGATAGGCCCATGAAATGAATTTTATAGGTTGTGTCACCTAGAAAATGGTGCAATAGACTAATGAAGTTACAAGCCTTATCTCCCTAGAGTTGCAGTGGAACAGGTTAAAGTTACAAGTCTTATCTCCCTGAAGTTGCTGTGGAGCAGACTGAAGATAGCGAATCTTAGTTCCCTGGAGTTGCAGTGGAATAGATTGAAGCTATAAAGTACAGATCCTATCTCTATGAAGTTGCAGCAGAATAGATCATGGTGAATCTTATCTCCCTGAAGTTGCAGTGGAGCAGATTGAATCTACAAATCTTATTCCCCTAAAGTTGCAGTGGAGCAGATTAAAGTTACGAGTTACAAGTCCTATACCTCTGAAGTTGCAGTAGGTCGGATCAAATCCACCATGGCGAATCTTATCCTCCTGAAGTTGCAGTGGAGCAGACTGAAGACAGTTAATCTTATTTCCCTAGCGTTGCAGTGGAATAGATTAAAGCTACATATTATGGCGAATCTTATCTTCCTGAAGTTGCAGTGGAGCAGATTGAAGCCATAGTCTTATCTCCCCGAGTTACAAAGCAGAAGCGGATGAAGAAGGCAATGAATCTTATTTCCCTGAAGATACAGTGGAATAGATTGAAGCTACGGCAGATATTATCTTCCTGAAGTTGCAGTGGAGCAGATTGAAGCCACCAGCCTTATCTCCCTGAAGTTGCAACGAACCAGACTGAAGACAGCGAATCTTATTTCTCTAAAGATGCAGTGGAACAGATTGAAGTTACAGCGGATCTTATCTTCCTAAAGTTACAGTGGAGCAGATTGAAACCACAGCCTTATCTCTCTGAAGTTGCAGCGGAACAGACTGAAGATAGCGAATCTTATCTTTCTAAAGTTGCAGTGGAGCAGATTGAAGCCACCAGCCTTATCTCCCTGAAGTTGCAGCGGAGCAGACTGAAGACAGCAAATCTAATTTCCCTAGCGTTGTAGTGGAGCAGATTAAAGCTACAGACAGCGAATCTTATCTCCTTGAAGTTGCAGAGGAGCAGATTGAACCCACCAGACCTTATCTCCCTGAAGTTGCAGTGGAGCAGGTTGAAATTACCAATTCTTATCTCCTTGAATTGGATTGAAGCACTAGTTCCTATACCCTTGAAGATGTAGTAGGATGGAATGAAACTACTCGAAGAAGAGAGCCACCAAAACAAGTAGAGACTCAGCGAGGCCGGGCAAAGTTGGCCCTTTTTAAGTCTTTGCTTCATTTTCGTTACACGACAACGAGCAAAAAGGGGCAGCTGTAATTAGCCCAATTTGCTTGGGCCCATTAAAACCAAACAAATACCAAACAATAATAAACCAAACAATAATAATCAATCCATTTTAAACCCAATACAAGCCCAACTAAACCCTAGCCCAAATCAACCCAAAAAAAAATAAAAACAAATTAGAAGAAAAAACCCTAGCTAGGTCAGCCCTAGCCGCCACTGCTCCTCCACACACGCGCCACCACCGTTGGCTTCCGTACCTCCACGTCAGCACCTCCATACCTGTAAAAGGACAAACGAATAGCACAAAAATATTGTATATTTTTTATTTTTCTTCAAAAAAATTCGTCTATAAAATCGAAAGATAAACCATTGTATTTTTTTGAGACGAAATCAATACGAAAAAAGAAAAAGGAGATTAGCAAAGGTTCTGTTCATTTTCTTTTTCACTTTTCTTTTCTTTTTTTTTCTTCGAAACCATTTGTGTATGTCGAAACCACTTTTTTCGAATTTAGAAAAATGAGAATCGACTTAAAATGAGATATGGAGTCGCCACCGATCCTTTATTCAAGGTGTGATCGGGTCACCTTGAGATGGATTATTTTAATAAAACATTTTAGATTTATTAAAACAATAATTTTGGTCTACAAAATCTAAGGAAATAGGTTTGGAAGTCGGTTACATGCGAGGAAGGATTAGCACCCTCGCAACGCCCCAAAATTGGTACCAAATTGATTAATTGATGTCCTAATGTCAAAAATTTGAAACGATTTTAGAAATGCAATTCCTTTTAAAGACATGGATAATTCGAATTGGAATCTAAGATTCTCTTGCTCCGAAGAAATAAAATATCACATCCAGCACGATAGGATACGATATTTCAAACCCTCGATGCTAAGATCCTCTCATGACTTCCAAAGTTCATGCATTGAGATTTTTGTAAGGATATTCAATTATTCGGACAAACGAAAAACTGAAACCCAACACGATAGGGCACGATTCCTCGAATTTCCAAACACGAAATATTGCCTTATTTTTTGAAAACATGGACAAAATTTTAAAAAGGATATTTGGTTATTTGGTCAAACAGAAAACCAAAACCTAACACGATAGGGCACGTTTTCTCGAATTTCCAACACCAAATATTGCCTTGTTTTGAGGAATTTTTAAAATATACAATCATAAAACCAAATCTCACAATGTATTAATTTATTCGGGGTAAAGCGAAGCATCTATTAAACTTTGAATACTTTGGAATTTACACGACAAAGCAATATCAAGAAAAAAAAATCATAGCTTTAAGCGTAAAATAATATGTGAACTCAATATTATGCAAATAAATAATGATAATATAAACAATTTAAATATTCAAATACACAATAGCGATTATTTTATGGCATATTCTATTTCAAAAAGTCACATTTCAACAAAAAAAAATAGAAGATATAGTAATCCTACAAAATTTATAAGGCACAATAGTATAAGAACCAATTTTGAATGACAACAAATGAGTTTAAGATAAACAAAGAAAGAGGAGTTCGAAAACAACAATTTATGAAACAATTTAGAAAATAAACTATGATTAATATAATAATTTATAAATGAGTTTATGAAATAACTATTACGTAAGAAGAAATTGAAAATATATAATATACCAAATAATTTAAAACCACACATACTTATTTAAAATGTAAAAACTTAAGAAATAACACGTTAAAAAATAGTATCAAAATGTTTGAAATAAACAAAACATAATTCGAAATAAGATCTTTAAAAGAACAATATATACTTATATATATATTTAAAAGAAAATACATGCATAAAATAATATGAAATTGATAATATATACATAAAATAAGATAATTTTAATATAAAATATGCATGTATATATGCATAAAATAATGATGTATAAGAGTATTTAAGTTAAATATTATACAAATTATTAGAGAGAAAAGGGAAAAAAAAAGGGATAATAAAAGAAAAGTTTGAAATCCAATATTCATATAATAAATAAGAAATATATACAAATGGATGTTTAAAACAGATCAACATTGTAAAATCAATAAATAATTCGAAACGATTTATTAAAACAGCTTCTAAAAAAATTAAATAATGAATATGTTCAATTCAAAAAAGTTTCAAAGATTATAAACAAATGCTAAGAAAATACTTAATTGAGACAATAATAAAACCGACATGCTACTTTATAAATAAATAAAACGATTTAAACAAAATTAAGGACCACGTTAAAATGGACACAAATAATTAAGGACCGAACCAGAAAATATTCCAATATCCAGAGCGCAGCACACAGACGGGATTAAATCAAAATGGCGCGTAAATTATAGAGATAGATTAAAAAATAAAAAAAAATGAATAACAGGTCTAATCCAATAGCAGCACGAACAACAAGGACTAAATGGCAATTATCCCTTCATGGCAAAAATGCACGGGTCAAGTGGGCTTTCGGGTCGGGCACGAGGGCTAAACACCCAAACGGTGCCGTTTCAGCACTTGAGTACACGGGCTGAGCACCAAACGGTGCTGTTTCAGTATCTAAATTCTAAAGACTCAAACGACGCCGTTTTATTCATTATTAAAACTAAAAAAATCTAAATGGTCAAATGCCATTTTTAGATCACCGAAACACTTCCTTCAAAACAGGTTTCAAAATCCTTTTTCCCCAAAATTTCGAACTCTCCATCTCCACCCTCTCGGTTGACTAGTAGGTTTTATCGGTGCCTAGTGCACCTCTACCGCCGTCGCAACCAAACCCAGGATCCGTCGACCCTTAGATCGGAAAGGTAAAACCTAGTTAGGTTAAATTGACACCAAATAACAGGTATGAACCCTTTTCTTTTGTTTGTTTTACTTATTGAAAACAAAAAAAAAAAAAAAAAAAAAAAAACAGAAAAGAAAAAAAATCAAAATAGAAAGCAACCTTTTTTCTTTTTCTTCAAATTTTTGTTCTTTTTGTATTTTGTATCGATACTCTTGTGTTCGTAAAAACGTGAAGAAGCCCCAACAATCGTTTTTTTCAACCCTTTTAAGGGCCAAAATCGAAATAAAAATGAAAAATACAACTGTCCCTTTTGTTTTTTTTTTTTTGCTGCTATTTGTTTCCTTGTGTAGGTACAGGCGACGTGGAGGCACGAGGGTTGCATACAGAGGCCGTACGGTGGCGATGTGGCGACGTGCATGTGGTGCGCGTGTGAGGACCAAGGCAGCCCAAACGTTTGGCTGGGGTTGCGGCGCTGGCTTTGGTGGCTAGGGTTTCTGGCTATGTTTTTTTTTTTTTTTTAGATTTTGGGCTTAGCTAAGTATTGGGCCGTGGGCAAATTTGGGTAGTGGTTTAGTGGATTTTAATTTGTATTTGGGTTTGAAACTTTGTAATGGACTGTAAAAAGACTTTTAATTATTTTTATTTTATTTTTTATTGGGCTTTTAATGGTTAATTGGACCCCGGGCGAAATGGGCCTTCTACAGTGTACATAAAATGATTTTCTAGTTTTTTTTACTACATACAAGTCTTAAAATATAGTATAAAAAAAGAGAAAAAAATTTATCTTTTTTGAGCTCCAGTCGCCATGCACGGCAACGCCGACGGCTGTAACATCCTGAATAAATGGGCCTTTGGGTTTAATGTGTGGTTGTGTTTAATGTGAGTGTTAGGGGTCCAGAATGGGCTCAGGGTTGGGCCGAAGCTTTAATTGAATTTTCTGCTTAGGCACTCTAGTGGAAAGCCTGATAAGATAGGGATTTAAAGATACTATGTTTTAAGTTACAAGTGGGCTTGTCGCCCAGTGGCAAAGTGGCACCACTTAGGGGCTTTGAGGTGGCGTGATAAGCAGCAAGGGAGGTTCAAGGTTTGAGTCACATTATCCATCTATTTTAATTAATTTTGGCGTCAAGGGAGAGCGGAGTTGGAGTCAGTTAGAATGCTTGAAATTAGGAAGAATAATTTATGGATAATGTGGATGATATGGATGATAAAGTAACTAATAAAAGGAAGGAAGAGGTGGTGTTATCCATGCCACTTGAGGATGAGTGATCAGATGTAGATAAGGGAGAAAATCTAGGAATTATCCAGTAAGCTAGGAGGTGGCTGAATTTCCATCTCTTGGAGGGGTGTCGAAATTTCCCCTACTATTGGATTAGTTGTTAGTTATCAGGAAGGGCACTTTCGGTTTTTGATAGGTAAATGCCGAAATTCTCTATAAATAGGGGGTATCTCTTCAATTCCGACATTTGAACCCCATTCTTTTAAAGCTTTTCTCTCATTCTCTGCCAAAGCCGAAATCCCTAAATCCCATTCTCTCATCTTCATTTTTATGCAAAAGCCGAAACTCTTGATTCTAATTCTCCTCTCTATTCTTTTTCTATAAGCCAAATATTCATTGTTCTTTGCTTTTTCTCTTTTGCCGATCTCTTCACTAAAAGCCGAATCTACATAAATTTCTTCCTATCATCTTCTTTTTTTGATCTTCTCAAAAGCCGAAATCTTTTAGGAGTTGCCGAATTCTCTGTAAAGGTAGGTGCCGATTTCTTCTGATCTATTCTTTTTCTCTTTCAGCTTTTAGAAGACAAAGCCAAAAGGCTAATGGATTGTTGGTTTCTTGTGTTTACGTGATGGGCGACATTCGGGAATTGAAGTAGATCGCTTAGATCTAAAAGCTGGAACCGCTAGTTTCTAAACTCTATCTCTTTCGGGATTTCAAGGTAAGGGGTTCTCTTTAGATTTTCATTAGGTTTGTTTATCATAATTGTAATCTTAACCCTATGATATGGATTAACAACCACATGTTGTGATGGCAGCAACTGATAAGGTCTTGTGATGGAATCACATGTCATTCAGGCAAAGGAGCGGATTGGATCTGTAAGTCTAATCCCTAAGTTTAAGAAGCGAGCAGTGTCAGCAGTACGGGATTGGCCACCGAGTTGTGGACCGGCTTCAGAACAAAACCTTAGACAGTTAGCAGTCGTATCGGCTTCTGATAGTGTCGACATAGAAAGTAACGTCTTGTATGTAATCAGGTGTGTAGATCCCTAACACATTAGTTAATCTGTATAAAATATATGCTATGTGCTAAAAGTCGGAATAAGGTTATATAGTAATCTGTACTAAATATATGTTATGGGCTAAAAGCCGGAAAAAGGCTGTATGGACAGTCGTAAAACCCGAAAAGGGTTAGGCAAAGGATGCCAGGTACGTAATCATAGAAATCTCTCTATGTGTATCGATAAATATATATGGATGCCTATTTTCTTAAAGATGGTAAAACATTCTCAATTTTTCATGTGTGTATGCATGGGGTGGGAGTATGATAATGAAGGGGAAGAGCATGATAGGTCACTTGGTGATCGATGGTTAAACCACGAATTCAAATGTTAGGTCACATAGTGATCGGTGGCAAAGCCACACTTAAATGATTCCTGATTAATAGGAATAGGCAGTACGGCTGTCGATATGGTGTGTAGCGGTTGGCGGGTTGACTGTAGAAATCCCCGAGGTGTGTTGGTGAGTGCGGGCTAGTGTGTAGAGGATGGACTTTTAGGATGGGTTGGGCCATTTACCATTCATCATTTAATATGTATGTATGATTGTTGCCATGATGTATGGGCCAAGCCCATAATGCGTTTGTGGGCCTAAGGTCGTTGTGTGTTTCGGGATTTATACACTGAGTCTTGGTGACTCACCCTTTCATTTTTCTCTACTCTTTCAGATGAGCAGTAAAGTCTTCACTTTTATAAACTTATTACCGATTTTCTTTAGTTTTCTTTATTTTAGGTTTATTTTCGTCAGCTTGTAATAAGGCCCTTAGCTTATATTTCCTTTTTCCTTCGATTTAAAGTTGCTAATGAATATGGATTCGGGATTTATGTTTAAGGATTTAAGTCATGAAAAGTAATAAAGTAGGATTTTCAAACATGTTCAATGGGAAAAACAAGGGTTTACATCAAACATCACTTATTTAACAAATACCTAAATAAGCAAACTGCGATTTCCAAAAACTATCAAAGCAAGGTTTCCAACATTAAACCTAGTAGCATACCAGATCTGGTCGAAGCGTTTGGGCCGGGTTTGGGGTGTTACATTTTGGTATTAGAGCCCGGATCAAAACTAGGGCTGTTAAATGAGTCTAGTAATGTTTTGTAAAGTTGATGTGGATTTGGAAAAATTCTGGATGAAGATATGGCCTTCGAGTCTACCGGCACCCGATCCACGCAGGTAAGTATTCTAACTTTTGATATGATATGCATGATTGGGCTTGATGGGCTTGATGGACGTAAACTAGTATGTTAGGCATTGATGGACTTTAGGCTTAGTTCGAACAACTTTTTAAATTCATGAGACTTAATCTATCCAAACAAACCCGTGAACAAATCGCCGGGTTAGGGTGTGGCAACAGGCATACACATGTCTAGATTGGATTCAGAGAGAGCTTGGTACTTAAGCAGTCCTAGTGACTCACCTCCTCTTCGCTGGAATCCTACCTGGTGCGTAGTGACTGTTCACCTTAGCCATGAGGACTTGTTGACGGGCCAAAATTTATAATTAAAACCCGAAAGGGACCAGCCACCCTATTTCGCAACCAAGATACCCCCAAGTTTTGAAAATTTTCGAAATATGTTTGATTCGTGAAAATTTCCCAGAATACCCCAGAATTGTAAGACTACCAAAATTTGTGGAATTACCGAAACACCCCGGTTGGCAAAATTTCCAAAATACCATTGGTTTGTGAAAATTTCCAAAATAATCGTGATTTTATAAAATACCTATGTTTTGCAAAATACCCGAAAACCTCTAGATTTACGAAAGTACTCGGTTTACAAAATTAACGGAATTTGTGAAATTACCAAAAGACTCTCGATTTGGAAAAAAATAAATTTTCCAAAATACCCCTGTTTTTAAAAAAAAGAAAAAAATTCTCTATTTCGAAAAAAAACCCACCAAGATATTCTATTTTGGGAAATTACGGAAATGCCTTGTAGGACAAAATTACAGAAATACCTTTGAGTAGTGAAATGACAAAAATACCCTTATGTGATGAATGTGAATTCATGGATGCTACGTGTATGTTGATGTATGATGGTTGAATGTATGTGGTTCCTGGAACTAGGAGACAAACTTGAGACTGAAACCTGTAGATATAATTTTGAATTCGAAAGGACTACTCTTAAAACTACTGATCATAAGATTGTTCGTGGTTAATTAGAGAAAGAAATTAATAATTCATAAAATTTCTAATCAGATAAACGCGAATCGGTAGAATAAGTTCAAGGGGTAGCTTTTTGGACTGATCTGATGGAACTGCCATTTGGGGAGTTCAATTTGATCTTAGGAATGGATTGGTTAGTGAAGTATCAAGCAAACTTGGATTGTGCAGCCAAGCGTATGGTGTTAAAAACTCCCAAAGGAGGCGAAGTGTTGGTGATAGGTGAAAGGAGGAACTGTTCGTCAAATGTGGTGTCTGCCTTAAGAGCAGAAAGGATGGTGAGAAAAGGATGCGAGGTAATTCTAATATTTGTTCGGGCTCTGGAAGCCAAGGAACTAACTGTTGGGGACGTTAGGACGGTGAAGGAATTTCCTGATATTTTCCAGAAGAGCTTCCGGGATTACCCCCGGATCGTGAAGTGGAGTTCGGTATCGATCTTCTTCTGAAAACAGTGCCAGTATCTATTACTCCGTATAGGATGGCGCCAAAGGAGTTGGTGGAATTGAAAGCGTAGATTCAGGAGTTGCTGGATAGAGGGTTATTGGAATCAGAGCGCGCAGCGTGAGCGTAGTGTTGTAGGATAGGTTGTACGACTGTTCCTGTAGTTGGAAATTTCGAGGACGAAATTTCTTTAAGGGGGTAGAACTGTAACATCTTGAATTAATGGGCCTTTATGTTTATTGTGTGGTTATGTTTAATGTGAGTGTTAGGGTTCTAGAATGGGCTCAGGGTTGGGCCGAGGCCTTAATTGAATTTTCTGTTTAGACACTCTAGTGGAAAGCTTGATAAGATAGGGCTTTAAAGATATTAGCTGTGTTTTAAGTTACAAATGGGCTTGTGGACCAGTGGCAAAGTGGCACCACCTAGGGGCTTTGAGGTGGCGTGATAAGTAGTAAGGGAGGTCCAAGGTTTGAGTCGCATTACCCATCTATTTTAATTAATTTTGGCGTCAAGGGAGAGCAGAGTTGGAGTCAGTTAGAATGCTTGAAATTAGGAAGAATAATTGATGGATAATGTGGATGATATGGATGATAAAATAACTGATAAAAGGAAGGAAGAGGTGGTGTTATCCATGCCACTTGAGGATGAGTGATCAGATGTAGATAAGGGAGAAAATCTAGGAATTATCCAGTAAGCTAGGAGGTGGCCGAATTTCCATCTTTTGGAGGGGTGCTGAAATTTCCCCTACTATTGGATTAGTTGTTAGTTATCAGGAAGGGCACTGTCGATTTTTGATAGGTAAGTGCCGAAACTCTCTATAAATTGGGGGTATCTCTTCAATTCCGGCATTTGAACCCCATTCTTTTAAAGCTTTTCTCTCATTCTCTGCCAAAGCCGAAATCCCTAAATCCTATTCTCTCATATTTACTTTTATGCAAAAGCCGAAACTCTTGATTCTAATTCTCCTCTCCATTCTTTTTCTATAAGCCAAATATTCATTGTTCTTTGCTTTTTCTCTTTTGCCGATCTCTTCACTAAAAGCCGAATCTACATAGATTTCTTCCTATCATCTTCTCTTTTTGATCTTCTCAAAAGCCGAAATCTTCTAGGAGTTGCCGAATTCTCTGTAAAGGTAGGTGCCGATTTCTTCTGATCTATTCTTTTTCTCTTTCAGCTTTTAGAAGACAAAGCCAAAAGGCTAATGGATTGTTGGTTTCTTGTGTTTACGTGATGGGCGATATTCGGGAATTGAAGTACATCGCTTAGATCTAAAAGCCAGAACCGCTAGTCTCTAAACTTCATCTCTTTCAGGATTTCAAGGTAAGGGGTTCTCTTTAGATTTTCGTTAGGTTTGTTTATCATAATCGTAATCTTGACCCTATGATATGGATTAACAACCACATGTTGTGATGGCAGCAACTGATAAGGTCTTGTGATGGAATCACATGTCGTTCAGGCAAAGGAGCGGATTGGATCTGTAAGTCTAATCCCTAAGTTTAAGAAGCGAGCAGTGTCAGCAGTACGGGATTGGCCACCGGGTTGTGGACCGGCTTCAGAACAAAACCTTAAACAGTTAGCAGTCGTATCGACTTCTGATAGTGTCGACATAGAAAGTCACGTCTTGTATGTAATCAGGTGTGTAGATCCCTAACACACTAGTTAATCTGTATTAAATATATGCTATGGGCTAAAAGCTGGAATAAGGTTACATAGTAATCTGTACTAAATATATGTTATGGGCTAAAAGCCGAAAAAAGGCTGTATGGACAGTCGTAAAACCCGAAAAGGTTTAGGCAAAGGATGCCAGGTATGTAATCATAGAAATCTCTCTATGTGTATCGATAAATATATATGGATGCCTGTTTTCTTAAAGATGGCAAGACATTCTCAATTTTTTATGTGTGTATGCATGGGGTGGGAGTATATAATGAAGGGGAAGAGCATGATAGGTCACTTGGTGATCGGTGGTTAAACCACGAATTCAAATGTTAGGTCACATAGTGATCGGTGGCAAAGCCACACTTAAATGATTCCTGATTAATAGGAATAGGTAGTACGGCTGTCGATATGGTGTGTAGCGGTTGGCGGGTTGATTGTAGAAATCCCCGAGGTGTGTTGGCTGGTACGGGCTAGTGTGTAGAGGATGGACTTTTAGGATGGGTTGGGCCATTTACCATTCATCATTTAATATGTATGTATGATTGTTGCCATGATGTATGGGCCAAGGCCCATAATGTGTTTGTGGGCCTAAGGTCGTTGTGTGTTTCGGGATTTATACACTGAGTCTTGGTGACTCTCCCTTTCATTTTTCTCTACTCTTTCAGATGAGCAGTAGATCGTGGACATGAGAGCCGAGAAGGACTCGAGTGGCCATCAAGTCTTCACTTTTATAAACTTATTACCGGTTTTCTTTAGTTTTCTTTATTTTGGGTTTATTTTCGTCAGCTTGTAATAAGGCCCTTAGCTTATATTTCCTTTTTCCTTCGATTTAAAGTTGCTAATGAATATGGATTCGGGATTTATGTTCAAGGATTTAAGTCATGAGAAGTAATAAAGTGGGATTTTCAAACATGTTCGATGGGAAAAACAAGGGTTTTCATCAAACATCACTTATTTAACAAATACCTAAATAAGCAAACTGCGATTTCCAAAAACTATCAAAGCAAGGTTTCCAACATTAAACCCAGTAGCAAACCAGATCTGGTCGAAGCGTTTGGGCCGGGTTTGGGGTGTTACAACGATGGCAGACCGCGACGGTCGATGACCGATCCGGTGACCGAAAATCGCAAAGGGGGGAGAGAGTTGAGAGGATTCTCTCCTTTTTTTTTTTTTTTTGAAAGGGAAGCATGAAATGAAATTTTTCAAAAAAAAAAGCTTTTATAAGTAGTAAAAACGGCGCCGTTTTTGAAGTTTAGGTTCAGAGACCAAAACGACGTCGTTTTGGTCTCTGACCCGTGACCCGACCCATTTACCCTCAGGATCCGCATGTTTGTGCGATGAAGGGGTTATTTATGTGCGAGGTCCCTCTGCTTTTAAGGCTTGTTGCGATTTGGTCTTATTCCTTTTTTTTCTCTTTAATTTTTACCCTGTAATTTTTGTAGTGTTTCAATTCGGTCCATACTGAAGTTATATGTTTTGGGGGATAGGGATATTATCCCATTTGGTCCCCCATTTCATTTGCATATCACAATATGGGCCCAATATTTTATTTTTATTACATTTTTCCTTTAAATTCTGTTTTAATTTTAATTTAATCATTGTTTGATTAATTTGATTATTTATATTAGATTTATCAATTCATTTATTTATTTATCATTTTCTTACTCTTAAAATATTTAAATTTAATATTAGGAATTATTTTATTTTATTTTTTACTCCTAAAATATTTAAACTTAACTTTATGTATACATATTTATCTATGTCGTATTTTTTATCCTCTATTATTATTACTATTATTATTATTTTATTTTTATCATTAGTATCATCATTATTATTATTAATTTTATTATTACCCTTATTTATTTATATATTTTATTATCACTATTATTCGTTTATTAATGTATTATTATTTATCATTTATACTATTATTCGTTTATTATTATTATCGCTAATATTACTATTATTGTTATTTTTAAACGGTTTTACCTAATATTCATTCATTCATTTGTTTGTTTGTTTATTATTAATTTATTAAATTAATTTTTTTATTTACTTACTTGTTATTTTTTATAATTAGTTTGTTTTATTTTATTTATTTATTCATTATTTCTTTTTTAATTATTTATTTTATTTTTATTTTTACTCTTATTATTGTCATTTACATTAATGCATTTATTATTAGCTTGTTATGAATATTAGAACCGTAATTCATCTTTTTATATTTGGCTATAAAATCGTGTTATATTAATCTTCGTCCAGTTCAAATTTTTTTATTAAGCAATTTTTTGTAATTCGAGACTCGAGAAATCGTATCCTAACTTACTGGGTTTCAATTTTTCTAGTCGAACCTAAAGAACCGATTATCTTTTTTTTTAAAATTGAAGCATATAAGTTGAATAAAAACTTATTCTCGGGAATTCAAAAATGTTGTGCCCTAATTCACTGGATGTGACATTTTGTGATCTCGATGTAAGGATTTCTAAAAAAACAAAGGCAATATTCTGTATTTGAAATTTTGAGAAATTGTACCCTAACTTATTGGGTTCCGATTTTTCATTTTACCCAAATAACCAAAAATCCTTCTTAAATTCAAATGCACGAATTTTAAAAGTCAAAAGACAAGCTTAGTTTCGAAGATTCGAAATATCGTATCCTAACTCACTGGCATGACATTTTACTTCTTCGGAATAAGCGGGTCTCAGCATCCAATATAATTTATTGAAGGTTTTTTTTAAACAAAGAGGATCATATTTTAAAATATTTTCAAATTTTCGACATTAAGACATTAATCAATCAAGTCGGTACCAATTTTGGGCGTTACGAGGGTGCTAATCCTTCCTCATGCGTAACCGACTCTCGAACCCGTTTTCTCAAATTTTGTAGGCCAAAACCATCATTTTAATAAATCAAAATGTTTTAATGATCAATATCAAGGTGATCCGATCACACCTAAAAAAAAAGGATTGGTGGCGACTCCATTTTCGTTTTTAAAGTCGACTCCCGTTTTTCAAAAAAAATAGTTTCGACAGATGTGATAAGAAAATAAGATATAAATGAAATGAATATACTTATTTTCTATATAATCTATTCAAATATCTCGACAATACTTTTTTTTTATCTATAACATTGATTTTTCATTTAATCGCCATAATAATGAACACATTGATAAGAATTTGAAAAACATGTTTTAATAATATCTAATAACTTTTTAATTTTTTAAATAATTTAAATATTTTAAAAAATATTAATATTTTTTAATGTGTCATTCGCAATGCCATGTCAGGATTAATTACACGCAACATGTCATATGGTATTGTATTGTGTTATCATTTGTCATGTTAGTAAAAAGTCATAATGGACACCATCAATTTTAATAGAAAGATTTAATTGATTGTTTTTTATTGATAATGGCTCAATTGAATGAAATTTTAGAATGAGAATTTAATTGATTTTTTTAATTTATTAGTTAGGAATTTTTTGTTTGTAAGGAAATATAATTTTTTACCCGTATTTTAAGTATAACAAATTTTAATTATTATTTAGATATTTATTGCACGTCAATTTATAATTTTATATAATAAATTGTGTGATGTTTTATATTTTGTATTTTGCATTTATATTGTGTTTTTAGAAGCTATATTTATTTAGGTTTTTTTATTTCATTATTGTAATTTTTTTTGGGCATTTGAACTTGTCAATTATATCCACTTTAGCACTTAATTGTTGTTGTTCAATTTAGTGTTTGAACTTGAAAACCGAATACATTTAATCTCAAAACATTAACATTGTGAAAAATAGTTTACTGGACATTCTTAGCTAATCGGATCCATCCATGTGTCAAGCCATATCCCAAATCTTAAAAAAAAATACATTTTTTAATTTCCATTTTACTTTTAAAAAGGGGTAAAGTATTGCCTGCATTCTATTTTGGTTAATGAACTTTTAATTTTTTTCGACTTTTTAGTCACTAAACTATTTGAAATTAAATTTTTTATCATCGTACGCTAATAGTTGTTTGAAATTTGACAGAATGTTTACATGGATTTAATGTTATTTTCACCTCATGTTTCAATATTCCACGTGTAATATTATTGTTAGACCAAAAAAATACACACAATTTTAATGTTATTTCCACACATATACGGTAAGTTTGAAGCACAATTTTAATGTATGAGGTACCATATTTTACCAGGTCATGGTGGATGAAAACGGAGTAAGATGGGATCATTGAGTAAGAACCATTGGTACTGAAGGTAAGTCGTTCAGTGCAAGAAAAAAAAATTAGGATCAAGTTGGCAATCATGCAGTTGAAGATGGACTAACAGGTGAAGCTGTCGCCTCTGAACTGAAGACAAAAATTGGAATCTAAAAGCATCTAGAGGTTGATGGAGGTGTCGTTGGAGTAGTGGGTGTTGTTGCAGTCCACGGCTAGACATAAACTTGAAATGTTGTTGCAATGGTTGAGCAGCAAGCATCTAAAACTGTTCTTGATGGCGCCGTAGGGGGCAGCAGTGAAGCAAAAGAGGGTGTAACGGTGGTGATTACGGATGAAGTCTTTCCATTAAAATTGTGTTTGCTTCAACACCCTGTATGCTTCCTTGATGCCCTGTTATGGGTTTGGAAAGTACTCTATGTTGAAAAAGACACAATACCATATTCTCATTTCTCAGTTAGAGACATTATCAAGCTACTATCTCTCAAATTCAAAACAAATCATGCATGCATAGCAAACCAACTAGAAAAACTACCATACCAATAGCATGTTGACCTACTGTCAAATATAGTAGCTAATTCGGATCAATTCCACACTTAAGGAGCTTGTTTTCTATGCAATTTAGAATTTTATATTTCATTTTCGGTAATTAGGCCTTAGAATTAAATATTGATAAAATAAGTATTTTTTAACATATTTTGTAAGTCTTGTGACCAAATAGACCAACACAGGCCTTAGGTTGTGCTAATATGTTTAATCAAATGTGTAGAATGAAGATGTAAAGCCTAATTGATGTGGAAGCAAAGGATGAGTGAGCACAAGCTTTCCAGGATGTCAAAGCATAAAAAAATGACACAAGGTAGAAAATGTATGTCGTGTCACGCCATAGACTTGGTGTGGCATGACACAGGTTGACGTGCTACCCAACTATTTCGGGGTTATTTGTGTCCCTGCAATCAACCTTATATGAAGACCTAGGACATGCCAAAGACCTAATTTGGGCTGGCAACACTTCTATAAATAATACATTAGGGGTTTGATGTAACTAAGTCGTCCTAGATGCCTTCAAAAACCCTAGTAGTTTAGGAGTAGGAGTAGATTAAAATTCTTTCAGTTTTTTTCATAACTTAGTTGTTTTCCTCCTGGAATTAGTTTTGATCCAAGAGTCTATTTATTTAATTAAAGTATTTTAGTTTACTTGTTCTTGCATTTGATTTAATTCTTTATTCCAATAAATTGATTTGCTATTTTGTTCCCTATTTGATATTCAATTCACGATTATTCAAATCACTTTTCTCTTTCAAATCAATTGTGTTCTTCACATGATTTGTTCAATTGAGATCGAGATTATGAATAACATGAGTGGCTAAATCCCTTAGGGGAGATTAATGAGTGGATGGGGATGTAATTAACAGATGATTTAGGGTTTTTCGAGAGGGGTTAGTTGGTATGAACTACATGTTCTTAAACCACTAGGATTGTCAACCCTAAGAAGTTATCATAGGCTAGACCAGATAAGGAGATAAGTCAAACCGAGTAAATCGTAATTTATTCTGGTTGAGAATGTGAGGTCAAGAAATAAGTGAATATCAACCAATCGATTAGTTAATTAGAGGCCAAGAGATAATAATTGGTTAATTGGTAGCTAACCCACCCTAAAACCTTAATCCAAAGTTTTACAAACTCTGAAGCGAGTTAATCTTTCTGATTGGTTTATTGATTTTTACCATTTGTTTATTTTACTTATTTATTTATTCTCATTATTTATTTTTATCTTATCAATCTATTTTATGGTTCATCATAATATATGAATTAATTACTACTACTTAGACTTATTATTGTAAAAATATTTTCATAATTTATTCCATCCTCTCTTGGTACGATCCTCGGAATACTCCCAAAGTATTTTGTTGTACTAAACTATATTACAATTTATGTCGTGCACTTGCAGACATCGTTGTTCTAATCTCTTATATTTTTGGTGTTGTATTTTCTTATAAACAATAACTCATTTATAAGCGGTCACATGTCAAATGCCAAATACTAGAATTTTACATCTTATAGTGCTTTTCATGTAAACAGATAATTCTATAAGGGGGTTTGAAATATAACTTTCAGTAGACACATACCTATTGACATAATTAGCAGGGAAAGGAATATTTAAATCACCTTCAATTATGTTGCATTCCTTGAAAGGCTCCATCTGTTTAGATTTTGCAAGATGGTGTAGAGATTGGTTAAGCATTGTTAGCATCCACATGGTTAACCATGCCCAAAGTAGTCAAATCAATTCCACCACCAACATTTACAACCATTATGTTCCTGTCATTGAGATCTGTTGGCTCAAGTGCATCATCCCTCATGTCTTCAATCCAGTAACCTAGGTTCATGATATGGTTATAGCCGATTGAGAGGAACCAGTAGAACCAAAATGCCTCTTTTTTGTGTTGCATGAATCTTGGTTGTGAAGTTGGCCTTGACGTAGATAAGATACACCTCGGGGCTATTGTCGTTCCTGGCTTGGATATCATTGCACTATAGATTAAGCTCACACTGAAAAACTATTTCCCATGTAAACTTGACCCAAAACAACCAATACTTTTTGGGGTTACCTCTTGGATAAGAGTGAAGGCTTCAACTCCATTGAGCATGGAATAAGCCATAGATCAAGCCAAAAAAAGAAGAAAGAAACCATCGTGACCTGGTAAAAAATGGTACCTCCTACATTAAAACTATGCGAAATAACATTAAATTCACTTGAACACTTCTGTCAAAATTTAGACAACTATTAATGTTTGATGACCAATTTTTTTTATTTTGAGTAGTTAAATTAAAAGTTTAGTGACTGACCACCACCAGACGTGCAAATGCCAGGACTAAAAATATTGCAGCAAAAAGATATAGAATAAAGTAGCGGTGTCCGCAAGTATAGGGATCAAATTGTAAAATAGTAAAATGTTACAACGAAACACTCGGGAAGTATTCCAAGGATCGTACCCAATAAATTGTGGATTGGAGAAACTTATTATATAATTAATTATATAAAATAATCACTAACCTAATCGAGTCATGAATTACTAGCGTTGATGCAAAACTAAAATATTAATTAAGCTAATTAAAGTAATCAACCTAAAGTAACCTAATGGAATTTCTTATTCCTAATGTCAACGATGCGAGCTCTCAGCCTATGATCTATTAAATACATAATTAACTAACTAATCCATTAATTATAATTGAGCCTTTATAACCCTTAGTTTTTACTAAGGATTACCACCTAAGTTACCCTTCCAGTCTCTTCTTAAGCATATGAATACCCTCCAAATCTCATCGCTTAGAATAAGTTATACTCGACAAGATACCTTTACGGTCTCACCTATCTAGATATCCTATTGGAGGTGTCATTTCCTAATATACTAAGTACTCTTGAATAAACACTCAATTTCAGATAAATACTAACTCAATTATTTAATCAGTTCCATGACCAGAACGTGTCAGATATAAATAAAACATGATAATTTATTCCAATATTCATACAAACATTAGTTGATAAGGCTAACGAAATATAAATAAATGAATAAAAAAATAGATAAGAGAAAGCTCGTGAATAAATATAAGCGAAGTCCCGGAGCAATCTCTACTCGCAATTGTCTTCACATCGGAACAAGAAGAATCCTGACTAAGAAAATATAAAAATAAACTAAATGGAAAGCAATGTAAAATAAAATTGTTTGTCTAAGTCTAGGTCTAACTAAGTCTCGCCCTCTAATGAGGTTATAAAGCTATTTATATAAGCATACATTAGGGTGTTAGGTGCCTAAAATGCCCCTAGAGGGATTAGGTTTTAATTAGGGTGCATAACCCTAAGTGGTCAAGGCTTTCCAAATTTGGTTGTGACGTCGAGGCACTCCTCATTGCAATTTTGCCGTCAAGATTTTCTTCCCATATTTTTCGCGTCATCGTGACGTGGGGAAAATCCCTTGTCACGATGTGGGGTGGATTTCAACCCTGACAACTTCGATGTTCAGTGTTGCAACATGGACCGCCCTGTGTGGTGACACGACCATCATCCTTTGTGCTTGTAACCCCCCAAACCCGGCCCAAACACTACAACCGGATCTGGTATGTCACTAAGGAAATTTTATAAAAAGATGTGGCACTTTGGAAAACAATTAACAGGTTTAAATATTTATACCGAAAACTTAATGATTTATTAATTCATATAAGATATAAAGTTATAAAATGCCTTGGTGAAATTTAAATAAGAACCAAAATTTCATATATGTCTTAGCTTAATTAAAGGAAAAATTTAAACGTCTAATAATAGTAAAAGCCCTAAATAAAACAGGAATAAAATGAAGCTAATGGCCCAAGGCCTTATTACAACGAGATTTAAAACCCTTAATCAAAAATGTTAAAAACAATACTCTAAGTAAAATCTTCTGCTGGATCAAATACTCTCTCGCATGACCACCTTGCGCTCCTCTTCAGCCCGGTCTGATGCACTAGGTGCTACCTGAAATGGTTAAATAATAGGGTGAGTCGCGAGACACAGTGTGCAACCCTCGAGCACCATTAGATTTGGGCCTTAACCCCACAGTACATATAACAGAATATAATGTATATCAAAAATAAAATATGCAAAGCCCAACCCAAATCCTAAGTTTCCATCTGCTACACACCACCCTTACCTGCCGGTCACACCATTGGGGATTTCTACAATCAACCCACACCGCTACACACCATCGATGGCAGTCATGCTGCAGTTAGCTGCTCATCGTAGAAACTGTGACATAGTCACCAGGTCATGGCATAAGCCACTACAACAGGTCACGGCAAAAGCCGCTACAACAGGTCAAGGCAAAGGCCGCTACAACAGGTCAAGGCAAAGGCCGCTACAACAGGTTACGGCAAAGGCCGCTACAACAGAACACTTCCCCTTTAAAATAAAACCCAACCCCATGCAATCACAGAAATCGACATACTTATCACATATGTCATCTTAGCAGGAACATTCACTTTAGGGTTGACTGAGATCACTAACCTGGTGATTCGCTTTTACCCTCATCGGGTTTCAACCATTATGCTGAAATTTCGGCATTTATCAGAATATAATAGATTTCTAAACATATTTAAATAGACAATCCAAATAGTGTGGAAGTGTTACACACTTGTTATCGCGTAGTTTTACTCCCTTAGACAATATCCTTACTATCTGGATCTACTACCCTTTGTCTAAATCTTTGCTCAAAAGCCGGAAGAATACGAAGATTTGGCCTCCCCTACATTCGGCCAAGGGTTAGAAAATCCCGAATTTACAAGTTAAATCAATAGATCTCCTTACCTTGAAATCCCAAAAGTAACACGATTCGAGTGTTCTTGAACTTTGACTTAGAGATCTAAGCAATTGAATCCCGCTTCAAATCCCGGAATACCAAAAAAGAGAAACAACACACAAGATTAATTCCATATGGCCATTCGGCTATGACCTCCAAAAGCCGGAAAAGAAAAGAAAACCCAAATCGTTACTTACCCTACAAAAGATTTCAGCTATCCCTTGTAGAAAGATTCGGCAACTGTAGAAGATTAGAGATCTAGGAGTTTCGGCTCTTTAAGGAAAATCCCGGAAAGATGATCTGACGTGTTTTCGGCTTTTGAAAGAACTAAGAATTAAAGAGATGGCCAAGAGAGATTCGACCAATGAGTATTAAGGAAAAGAGAAGGTAATAAACAGGGTTTCGGCAATGGATAGAACTTCAGGGGCTTCGGTTTCTGACAGAAAAGAAAAAGAAGAAGAGATGCTTCGAAAAAAAAAAAGAAAAACTAGAGGCTATTCTAAATGAAAAATTTGGCACACCCTACTGCCTATACTGAGCAGATTCTTCCCCCCTCTCTGAGTTTGATTTTCGGCCAACTTTAGCTTCCTGGATGAGCTCTCATCTTTTCCCTTATCTTAATCTATTAATCTTCTCAAAAATAGCCCTAATTAGCACCAACTCCTCCCTTCTTTATCTGCTTATTATCCTTATAATTAAAACATTAAAATCTCCTAAATAATAGCCTTGTACCGTCCCCTCCTAGTCCCCTGTTAAGTGCCGAAATTTGGCCCTATGACTTGGGCTTCAAGTAACCAAAATTTGGGCCCTCCTCATGCACTAGTGACGCCAACTTATAGCTTCATTATAGCCCCACTTACCTTTGGGTCTCCAGCCCATTTTGTTATTTAAAACACAGATAACTACCTTTTAAAGTGCTATAGTTTCCATGCAGGAATTTAGTCAAGGCCTCAGCCCACTCTTGAGCCCAACTGAACCTCTAATTCTCAATTTAACATATTTAAGCATACATTACACAAAATACACAGGCCCATAAATTGAGGATGTTACAGTTCTACCCCCTTAAAAAAATTTCGGCCTCGAAATTTACCTGATCAAAAGAGATGGGGATACTGTTATAGCATAACATCCTCTCGCTCCTACGTCGCCTCTTCTGCGCCGTGATTCCGCCACAAAACTTTGACCAAAGGGACAGACTTCCTTCTCAACACTTTTATGTCTCGATCCAAGATTTGCACTGGTTCCTCCTCGAAGGATAAATCTGGCCTTACTTCAATCTCTTCCACTGGCACCAGTGCGATAGATCAGAACGGTAACGTCTTAGCATTGAGACATGGAACACATCATGTATCCGTTCCAACTCTGGCGGCAACTCCAATCGATAAGCCACTAGGCCCACGTGTTCCAGTACCAGATAAGGCCCAATAAACCGATGACTTAACTTACCCTTCCGTCCAAACCTCATTACCTTCTTCCATGGAGATACTTTCAAAAAGACCTGATCTCCTACTGCAAATTTCACCTCCTTCCGCTTTAGATCCGCATAAGACTTTTGCCGATCAGACGCTTCCTTCAGCCGAGCCGGTGTTAACTTCACCTTCTCCTCCGCTTCCAAAACTAGTTCTAGACCCAACACTTGACGTTCACCCAATTCTGTCCAACAAATTAGGGTACGACATCTCCTTCTATATAACGCTTCATAAGGCGCCATCTGAATACTAGCTTGATAACTACTATTATATGCGAATTTTGCCAAAGGTAGATACTCCTCCCAACTACCCCTAAAATCAATGATGCAACCCCTTAGCATATCCTTCAAGATCTGAATTACCCTCTCAGACTGACCATCAGTCTGTGGGTGAAAAGTGGTACTAAAGCCTAGCCTTGTTCCCATTGCTTGATGAAGAGCCTTCTAAAAATGTGACGTGAATCTAGGGTCCCTATCTGATATGATTGACACCGGTACACCATGTAGTCTCACGACCTCAGCCACGTACAACTTAGCCAACTTCTGCAGAGAATAGTCAACACGAACCGGTATAAAGTGAGCAAACTTCGTGAGTCGATCCACAATCACCCAAATTGAATCCTTCTTAGTGGGCGTAAAGGGTAACCCACTAACAAAATCTATCGTGATTCTCTCCCATTTCCACTACGGAATCTTCACCGGTTGCAACAACCCCGAAGGCAACTAGTGTTTCGCTTTCACCTGTTGGCACGTCAAGCACTTACCCACGAATTCTGTTACCTCTCGCTTTAGACCTGGCCACCAAAATTTCTCTCGCAAATCCCGATACATCTTAACTCCTCCAGGATGTATTGCATATGGACTACTATGCGCCTCCCGCAAAATCATCTGTCTTAACTCCACATCCTTAGGCATGCAGACTCTCCCTCGGAAACACAAAACTCCATCACCGTTCAAGCTATAGTCCTCTACTTCCCCATTCTGTACTTGTCAAATTCGAGTACTCAAGACATCATCCAGAAGTTGCTTTTCCTTGATTTGACTTGTCCACATGGGTCTTACTTGAAGTTCGGCTACCAGACTGCCATCCTCATGCAGGCTAAGATGAGCGAACATCGCCCTTAAATCCGCTATCACCTTACGACTCAACGCATCCGCCACCGCGTTAGCCTTACCCGAGTGGTACTCAATCGAGCAGTCATAGTCCTTTAATAGCTCGATCCACCTCCTCTGTCTTAGGTTCAACTCCTTCTGGGTAAGGATATACTTCAGGCTCTTATGGTCCGTATAAATAACCGACTTCTCCACATACAGGTAGTGCCTCCAAATCTTCAGATCGAACACTACTGCCGCCAACTCCAGATCATGCGTAGGGTAGTTCAACTCATGTGGTCTTAACTATCGGGACGCATATGCAACCACCTTTCCATCTTGCATCAACACACAACCTAAACTTGTGTGTGACGCATCACAATAGACGGTAAATTCTTTTCTCACATCTGGCTGAATTAACACCGGTGCTTCTGTCAAAATCTTCTTCAGCTTCTCAAAGCTCTCCTGCTGCTTGTCAGACCAAACAAACAGTACTCCCTTCCTTAACAACTTAGTTAAAGGTGTCGCTATTACTGAGAACCCTTCAACGAACCTTCTGTAATACCCGGCCAATCCCAAGAAACTTTAAATCTCTGCCACAGACTTCGGCGGTTTCCAATCCAATACAGCTTCTATCTTCCGAGGGTCCACCCTAATCCTCTCTGTAGAAACCACATGTCCTAAGAAAGTTACTTCCCTTAGCCAGAACTCACACTTACTGAACTTTGCGAACAACTGCTTCTCCGTTAAAGTTCGCAACACCACACGAAGATGTTCATCATGTTCCTCTTCTGATTTAGAATAAACCAAGATGTCATCGATGAACACCACGACGAACTGATCAAGATATGGTTGAAATACCTGGTTCATCATATCCATGAATGCTGCTGGCGCATTCATTAACCCGAATGGCATCACCAAGAACTCATAGTGACCATAGCGAGTTTGGAACACCGTCTTATGAATGTCCCCTTCCTTCACCTTTAACTGATGATAACCTGACCTTAAATCAATCTTAGAGAAAATTGAAGCTCCTTTGAGTTGATCGAACAGATCATCAATTCTTAGCAGTGGGTAATTCTTCTTAATCGTTAGCTTATTCAGTTGACGATAGTCCACATACATACGCATAGATCTGTCCTTCTTCTTCACGAATAGGACTGGCGCTCCCCATGGAGACACACTCGGTCGAATAAACCCTCGATCCAACAGTTCCTGGATCTGACCTTTGAGCTCCACCAGCTCCTTTGGCGCTATTCTATAAGGAGCGATGGACATTAGAGATGTACCCGGTAGTAGCTCTATTCCAAACTCCACTTCGTGATTCGGGGGTAATCCTGGCAACTCTTCCAGAAAAACATCTGTGAAATCCTTGACTGTTTGAACCTTATTGACAATCACCTCCTTAGCATCCAAAGCACTGATAAAAATTAGAAACGCGTTGCATCCTTTCCGAATCATCTTAATAGCCTTCAACGCAGATACCATGTTGGACAAATAATTCCTTCCTTCTCCTAAAACAACCACCTCCCCGCCTTCCGGGGTACTCAACACCATACGCTTAGTCTCGTAATCTAACTTAGCATGATGTTTAGTCAACCAATCCATTCCTAAGATAAGATCAAACTCTCTAAATGGTAATTCCATTAAGTCTGCCAGAAACACTACCCCTTGAGTTTCTAAAGGTACATCCTTAAATAGTTTGTCCACTACTCTAGATTGTCCTAGGGGACTAACCACAGTCATCTTCCTAATAGTTGTTTCAGATTCTAAACTTAGGGTCTCAGATACCGAACCCAATATCAATTAAGCCAAGAAAAGGGTTATCAGCAATAAGAAACCAGTGTGTCACCATCCCCCCGTCAGTGAGCTGTATAAACTAGACCCGGCTGCCCCGCGTCTACATTACCTGCACCCCTACCAGGTGCTCCACGATCTCGACCAGACCCATTTCCTCCTCTGGCTACGCCACGACCCCTTAGTCCAGTCTGATCACCTCTCCTAATCTGATCAGAACCTCGGCCCGTTGGCTGTACTTGATCCACCTGTGGACAATCCTTAATCAGATGCTCCGTGGATCCGAACCTAAAGCATCCACCAGTTTTCCTTCTGCACTCCTCATAATGTGCCTTCCCACAAGAAGGACATGATCGATTCTGGCCCGTTGGAGTATGAGCTGGCCCATCAGACCTAGGCCTTTTCTAAAAATTTTCGGATGTCCCTGATGGCTTAAAACTTCTCTTATTCTTACCCCGATCCTTATCCCTTTCTTGTCTCTCAGTCTGCTTCACCTCCTCGGCTATCTTAACCTTCTCAACCAGAACAGCAAAATCTCTCTCTCGCCGCGGTGCTATCAAAACCCTTAACTCATTCCGCAGTCCATCCTCGAACCGTACACAACGTTCATATTCAGTTGCCACCATTCCTCGAGCATAGCGGCTCAAGCGCAGAAACTCTGCCTCATATTCAGATACGGACTTACTTCTCTGCACCAAATTCAGGAATGCCTTCCTCTAGCCGTCCACACAGCTGGCCCTAACATACTTCCCTTGAAACGTTCCCTTAAAATAATCCCAGTCAATCCGATCTACGGCAGTACCCTCCTTTACCGTGAACCACCACTGATAGGCCTCGTCTCGGAGAAGAGACACGACCCCCTTCAACTTATCCTCTATCGTGAAATCTAAGTCATCCATTATGCGCTCAGTCGCTTCCAACCAATACTCTGCTATGTTAGGGGCTACACCAGAAACACCCCTAAACATCTCCGCTCCGTTGGCTCGGAGTCGTTCAGACACAGATTTTCAAGCTCCTGAACTCGTACCTACCCCAACAACTCTCTCAAGGACCCGCAACATCGCCTAAGATACCGCATCATCTCCGGCTGCCTCATCCCAAAATTCTCCCTCTACAGCCGGTAGGATCGGTATCTCGTTTCCTGACCCGTGGCCAGACCCTACTGGCTCTGACACGGTCCTCCTGCCCCTACCACGACTACGCGGCGGATGTCCTCGACCCCTTGTACTCATTCTTATAATTGACGTTTATCTGATTAAAAATTTTATGAATCATTAATTTTCTTCCACTGATTATCCACGAACAGTCTTATGAATAGCAGTTTTAAGGGTAGTTCTTTCGAATTCGCAATTATAAATACAATTCAGTCTCAAGTTCCCATCTCCTAGTTCTAGGAAGCACACACATTCAATCATCAACCACCACATTCAAGTAGCATTCACGAACTTACGCTTATCATGTAGGGGTATTTTTGTCTTTTCACTACCCAGAGGTATTTTCGTAATTTATCCTACAGGGGTATTTTTGTAATTTACCAAAGTATGGTTTCTTGGTGATTTTACGAAATAAGGGTATTTCGGTAATTTCGTGAAGTAAAGGTATTTTGGGAATTTTATAAATCGGGGGTGTTTTAGTCATTTTACAAATCAGGGGCAATTTGGTAATTTTACAAACCAATGGTACTTTGGTCACTTTTCAAATCAGGGGTATTTTGGAAAATTTTTACAAATCACGGGTTTTTTTCAAAAATTTTACAGAACTAAGGGGTATTTTTTTCTAAAATAGGGGTATCTTAGAGAATTTGATTTTAAAAGAATAATAGTGACGTTTTAGTGTTTGTGGTTTTTTATTGATGTTGTGTGTTGTATGTTTTTTTTTTCTTTTAAAAACCATTGACTTTGTAAATCAGGGTATTTCTGTACATCTGGGGGTATATTTGCAAATCATAGGTATCTTGGTAATTTTCAAAATAAGGATATTTATCAATTCTGTGAAAATACGGTGGTTGGTCCCTTTCGGGTTTTAGTAATGGATTTTGGCACATGAACAAATCCTCGCGACTAGGGTGAACAGTCACTACGCACCAGGTAGGATTCCAGCGAAGAGGAGGTGAGTCACTAGGACTGCTTAAGTCCCAGGCTCTTCCAGATCCAATCCTAGACATGCACATGCCTGTTGCCACACCTTAGTCTTGCGACTCGGTCACTGGTTTGTTTAGTGGAATTAAGTCTTATGAGATTTTAAAAGTTGTTTGATCTAGGCCTAAAGTCCATCAAGTTCTAATCTAAGTAGTCTACGTCCCATAAAGCCCATCAAGCCCACATTTATATATCCCACAGTGGTTCAGAATACTTACCTGGCGGACTTGGGCCAGAGACGCAGGTGCCATGCCGAGAAGACCCTCCTGTATGATCTACAGGTATACATGTTTCAAGAACCTATTTTTAGAAAACGTTTTGAGCCCAAAACCCAAAAATTGAGTTTTAAACTGGGCTCTGATACCAATTTGTAGCCCCCCAACCCGGCCCAAACACTACAATCAGATCTGATATGTCACTAAGGAAATTTTATAAAAAGATGTGGCACTTTGGAAAACAATTAACGGGTTTAAATATTTATACCGAAAACTCAATGATTTATTAATTCATATAAGATATAAAGTTATAAAATGCCTTGGTGAATTTTAAATAAGAACCGAAATTTCATATATGTCTTAGCTTAATTAAAGGAAAAATTTAAACGTCTAATAATAGTAAAGGCCCTAAATAAAACCGGAATAAAATGAAGCTAATGGCCCAAGGCCTTATTACAACGAGATTTAAAACCCTTAATCAAAAATGTTAAAAACAATAGTCTAAGTAAAATCTTCTGCTGGATCAAATACTCTCTCGCATGGCCACCTTGCGCTCCTCTCCAGCCCGGTCCGATGCACTAGGTGCTACCTGAAATGGTTAAATAATAGTGTGAGTCGCGAGACTCAGTGTGCAACCCTTGAGCACCATTAGATTTGGGCCTTAACCCCACAGTACATATAACAGAATATAATATATATCAAAAATAAAATATGCAAAGCCCAACCCAAATCCTAGGTTTCCATCCGCTACACACCACCCTTACCTGCCGGTCACACCATTGGGGATTTCTACAATCAACCCACACCGCTACACACCATCGATGGCAGTCATGCTGCAGTTAGCTGCTCATTGTCGAAATTGTGACATAGTCACCAGGTCATGGCATAAGCCACTACAACAGGTCATGGCAAAAGCCGCTACAACAGGTCACAGCAAAGGCCGCTACAATAGGTCACGCCAAAGGCCGCTACAACAGGTCACGGCAAAAGCCGCTACAATAGAACACCTCCCCTTTAAAATAAAACCCAACCCCATGCAATCACAGAAATCGGCATACTTATCACATATGTCATCTTAGCAGGAACATTCACTTTAGGGTTGACTGAGATCACTAACTTGGTGATTTGCTTTTACCTTCCTCGGGTTTCAACCATTATGCCAAAATTTTGGCATTTATTAGAATATAACAGATTTCTAAACATATTTAAACAGACAATCTAAATATTGTGGAAGTGTTACACACCTGTTATCGTGTAGTTTTACTCCCTTAGACAATATCCTTACTATCTGGATCTAGTACCCTTTGTCTAAATCCTTACTCAAAAGCCGGAAGAATACGAAGATTTAGCCTCCCCTACATTCGGCCAAGGGTTAGAGAATCCCGAATTTACATGTTAAATCAATAGATCTCCTTACCTTAAAATTCTGAAAGTAACACAATTCGAGTGTTACTGAACTCTGACTTAAAGATCTAAGCAATTGAATCCCCCTTCAAATCCCAGAATGCCGAAAAAGAGAAACAAAACACAAGATTAATTCCATATGGCTATTCGGCTATGACCCCCAAAAGCCGAAAAAGAAAAGAAAACCCAAATCGTTACTTACCCTACAAAGGATTTCAGCTATCCCTTGTAGAAAGATTCGGCAACTGTAGAAGATTAGAGATCTAGGAGTTTCGACTCTTTAAGGAAAAATCCCAGAAAGATGATCTGACGTGTTTTCGGCTTTTGAAAGAACTAAGAATTGAAGAGATGGCCAAGAGAGATTCGGCCAATGAGTATTAAGGAAAAGAGAAGGTAATTAACAGGGTTTCAGTAAAGGATAGAACTTTAGTGGTTTCGGTTTCTGACAGAAAAGCAAAAGAAGAAGAGATGCTTCGAAAAAAAGAAAAACTAGAGGCTTTTCTAAATGAAAAATTCGGCACACCCTACTGCCTATATTGAGCCGATTCTTCCCCCCTCTCTGAGTTTGATTTTTGGCCAACTCTAGCTTCCTGGATGAGCTCTCATCTTTTCCCTTATCTTAATCTATTAATCTCCTCAAAAATAGCCCTAATTAGCACCAACTCCTCCCTTCTTTATCTGCTTATTATCCTCATAATTAAAACATTAAAATCTCCTAAATAATAGCCTTGTGCCGTCCCCTCCTAATCCCCTTTTAAGTGCCGAAATTTAGCCCTATGACTTGGGCTTCAAGTAACCAAAATTTGGGCCCTCCTCATGTACTAGTGACACCAACTTATAGCTTCATTATAGCCCCACTTACCTTTAGGTCTCCAGCCCATTTTGTAATTTAAAACACAGATAACTACCTTTTAAAGTGCTAGAGTTTCCATGCAGGAATTTAGTCAAGGCCTCAGCCCACTCTTGAGCCCAACTGAACCTCTAATTCTCAATTTAACATATTTAAGCATACATTACACAAAATGCACAGGCCCATAAATTCAGGTTGTTACAGTGCTCCTTGACCTGAAATAGCATCCTACACACTCAAATGGCCTATTAGTCATTCTCAAGGCCCGGATTGGCCTTACAGATTGTCAAATGCGTAAAAACATTTATTTTACAAATAATTAAATATAAACTACAAAAGTTGGAAATGTAAAAAATAAACATAAAACAAATAGAAAACAAGATCGTTAAGTGCCGAAATGTACTAAAACTACCACCACAATTGGCAATAGATTCGTGATCAAAATAGAATGTGAACAATAATTTAATAATCATTTTTACACATTACCCTAAAAAATACCATTCCAAACCTAGATTTTGTAGATCCCCTTCTCTTCCCCCCTCCCTTCTTAATACCTCTCTTTATGAAGTCTAATCTCTTCCTGTTATTGTAAGTCTTACAACCTATAAAATAAAATTAATTTCACGATCATATGTACCAATCTCTATCAGAGATGCAAATCCTTCAAATATAACATCTCAAAATATTCGAAACTTAAAAACTCATAAGTACCCAATTTAGAAAACGTTTTAAAAAAGTGTAAGAACATGTAGATTTTAGAGATTAATTGATTAAAATTTGAGAATTGGAAGGACCGACTTCATCTTTCATTTTCATATCTTAAGTCATTTTCAAGAATTTGCCAACTTGTATGAAAACTGATGTAATGGATATCTAGAATAAATGTGACATTTCACTAAATACATATGGCGAATTAATAGGCATTATTTAATACAATTATGACTGAAAAATATTCGTTAATCTCTTTATTATTAAATAAATTTAGCTAATTTAAAAAATAATAATTTTTATGTACACAAGACCTGATTTAATGAAAAGGGATTTTTGAAAACTTTGAAGTTCTAGGAAATTGAGTTTCAATCGAGTTTTAAGTATGATATTAGTGTCTTTTTATATTTATTTAAGGAAATTCATGTTTACAAATAACTAATCCAAGCCCATTTTTGGTTTGTGCATTTTTTTTACAATTTTGAGAAATATTTATATTAGTTTTAATTTAATATTTAATAAATTTATATATTTTTCATTTGTTAGGATTTTATATATAGACAACTAAATATTTTTTAATGCTTACATTATTGTATTATATATTTCTATAGATTTAAATTTTATGTATTATAAATTATATAATATATAAAAATAACATAATATAATATATTACAAATTTAGAAAATAAGTTTGGCTAGGTAAAGCTTAAGCTTTGAATGCTTGGGCCTAAGTCTGACTAATATTTAAACGAGTCTAGTATTTTACCAAAGTCTATTTTTTGGGCCTAATATTTTTACTCAAACTTTTTCAAAATTTGAGCAGACCTTCGAGTTTAGATGAGTAGTCAAACAAGTTTAATACTCACCAAATATGGGCTCTTTCAAATATATTTATATTTGATTATGATTTTTGTTAATTGTCTCCTGTTAAATCTTTAAATTTTTGAATACTTTATTTTTGTACATAACTTCTATTAATGAAAATAATTAACATTAGTTTTGTTCTTATTTGTTCAACTTTGAATAGTATAAAGTCTAAATTGCCTCGTCAAGGATGTGTTTGGATGAAAATTTTAAAATTTTGAAGATTCTAATGTTCTAAAGTTTATCATTTTAAAATTCTAGTATTTGTGATAATTTTATTTTGAAATTTATGAATTAAATAAATAAGAATAAAAGAAGAATAATGATTTTTAGCCGTTTATAGGAATCAAACCCACAACCACATGGTTAAAAGTCATGCGCTCTACCGGCTGATCTAAGACGACATATATTAGATTCTTTCAAGGTTTTTGGAAGCTATTGCCGATCGTGGAATTTTTAAATTTCATCTAAAGTGTCACAGGATAAAGCTATCTTACTTGTGTTTTGGTGATGATTTGCTTGTGTTTACCAAGGGTACATTGGATTCAATTGTGGGGATTTGGAGTGTTCTTTCTCAATGTTATTTGATGTCTAGAATTTAGTTAAATTTTTCAAAAAGTGAAATTTACATTCTGGAATTGCAAATGGGGGAGACTGAGGAAATTAGAGAGTTTACTGGTTTTAAAGTAGGCAAGTTTCTTGAGAGGTACTTGGGGATTCCTCTAGTGACCGGGAAATCATCTGAAAGCGATAGTTTACCTTTGTTTCAGAAGGTTAAATTGAGAATTTCTAACTGGTCTGTTAAGCAGTTGAGTTATGGTGGCAGAATTCAACTTATTCAATCAATAGCGTTTAATATTCAGAATTATTGGTGTAGGCACTTTTTCTTGTCTAAGTTTGTCCTTAAAAGAATGAATCAATTGTGCTCCAAATTCATTTGGAAAGGGCAGGATGTTGCTACTATTGGATCTAGATTAATTGAAGTCATATTGATTCACCTGAAATTGAAGGGGGCCAAGGTATGAAGGATTTGGAATGTTGGAACAGAGCTTGTATGTTGAAGATTATTGGAAATATTCTTGCTGGAGAGGGTTCTATTTTTCGCTGGTACGAGATGCCATATGTATATGCAATAGGGATTGATAAGTAAATTTTTGAAATGTTCTAAAATGTTATAAGATCATAAATGTGACTCATTTGTTATAATTTTGGATAAAATGTTATAACATTTTACAAGCTTCTTTTCAAAGCTAATTAATATGAGATATAAGTGTATTATAGGGGTACTCACAATCGCATCAATCAAGTAACTGTCGAGAAATGGGAGGAGGGGGTGTATTATTCGGTCATCAACTCTGTAACATCCCAAAAATTAGGGGTTTGTGATTTTTGTATAATTTCATTATGTGCTTGCTTTGCGGGTTATTTGAGGGTGTTTAGGGGCTTTAGGGAGGCCTGGGGTCGAGGCCAAGCCCTAAAAAAATTTTGGTTTTTGGGCTCTTTAGTGAAGAGGGCTGTTGGAGGTAGGACTTATATAAATTAAAGTGTATTTTACTAACACAAGCGAGCACTTGTTGGAGTGGTGGTAGCATCGATGGTAGAGCAAGGGAGAAGGGGTTCGAATTCCACAGTTGGCAAATCAAAGGCTTTTATTTTGTGTCAGGTGAATGGAAGAAGTGGAGTTTGGTTAGAACTCTACATGCTGGATGAGAGACTTGGTCAATCAAGTTTGAATGGGTGGTGGAGAGCAAATTGAGGAAGAAAAAGGGGAGAGAATTGTAGAGGTGAGGGGTGTGGAAAGAGTTGGCCGAATGTGGGGAAGTGGATAGGGAGATTTGGCCAAAAGACTTTGTATTTAGAAGTGCACATTCGGTTGTGTCAAGGGGTGTGCCGAATTTTCCTTGTTGTGTCTTTGGAAAACAAATTGTCATTTTACCACTTTGAGACATTTCAAGTCATCTTCTTTCTACTATGAACCCTTGCCAAATTCACTTTATTATTTTGTTTCTCTTTTCTTTTCCTTGCAAGTTGCCAAAAGTACTCTCCCTCACTTTACTTGATCTTTCAATTCTTCCTGCCAAAATTCTTCTTATTCCCTCTCTTTTCTTCTTAAGCTTCTTCCCTACTCTTTCCTCTCCTTAGCAGAATTTGGCTCTTTTGTTTACTGCTAAGTGCCGAATTCTTCCATCATTGATCCTCAGTTTCTATGCTTGGTTGCTGAATCTCTTCTTCCCATTTGACTCATCTCTGGTCTAAGCTAATGGTTGCTTTTTCCCTACTTTCTTTCTTCCCTCTCTTTTCTCTTTACTAAAGCCGAAACTCTCACCTTGACTTTTACTGACTAGGTCGAATCTACTCACTCTCTTCTATCTCGAATCTCTCTTATTCTCCTTTGGTGTGAGCCAAACCTGTTGGAGTTTAAGTATACCCTCCTCATCATTCTTTCAGCCTTCGAATTCCGGAAGTTTGTTTGGTAAATGGCTAAGGCCAAATAGAGGTGATGGAGTTCTTTCTTATCGGTTTGTATTCGCTCAAGCCAAAAGGCTATTATGATTTCAGTTTTGGCCGTGAGTATTATGGCTAACATCGACTCTCTGTTTTAACGTCGTAAGGGACTCGACATGCTTAAACCAAAGAGCCAAATTTACACTCTTCCTTTGCAGTGAATCACTTGGTTGTTGGTAAGTAGTGTAGATTATTTTATCAATCTCAATCCTTGAAGATGTCGTATCAAGGATTTAAATTAACGGTTTGGAGTTGTGTTTTCTTAGGTGCGTAATTTCAGGAAGTTCAACCTACGCTCGTTATAAGGTGTGTAATCTCACACCAATGTTGACGAAAGCATGTATTGCTCTGTGAATAGGCCAAAAGCTGAAAAGCCGAAAAACCGGCAATTGTGACCATTCGAGCGTGCGAGCACTCGTAGTGATAAACCAAGCCACTAAAGATGGCGGTAGATCGTTGAGAGTGTCACGAGCACTCTTGCGAAACTGAGGCCGTAACGGGCCTGATTAAGCCAAAATAGGCTAACTGGGCGCAATGGGCTAACGAGCCCACATGAGCAAAATCGATAGAAAATTTCTAAATGATGGATGCGACTACGATGTCCGCAAAACTGAGACCAAAACCATGCTAAATGGGCCACACGAGCGTGTGGGCCCGTTTGGGCCAAGATGGGCTTTAGGCCCAACTATACTATTTTGATGAAAAAGGGGTCCCGAGTCGCTCGAGGCGACAGAAAGGCCATTAGATGGCTAAGTTACCAAAATACCCTCAAAGGGTAAAATTACCGAAATACCCCTGGAGGGTAAAATTACAGAAATACCTTAGAGGGTAAAATTACCGAAATACCCCCAAAGGGGTAAAAAATTACCGAAATACCCTAGAGGGTAAAATTACTGAAATACCCCTAAAGGGGTGGAAAATTACCATTGTACCCTTACATGAGGAAATGATCGTTATACCATCGCTTGTGGTTAAATGTTGTGAATGTGATTTTAGATATACTATTTATATTTGTACTACTTTGCATTCATAACATGTTGCATGGGTTGGGTTTGATAATTGGAGGAAGTGCAGTTCTGGTGGCTCTGCCACACATATCATTTTAGTGGCTCAACCACATATCTATTGTGATTAGCAGCTTGACTGCAATATTGGTGCGATTGGCGGGGTGGGTTGACTTGATCCCCACATGGTGCGATTGGTTGGAGTGGGTTGGGCTGCATTTTATTGTTTGCATTATCATGATTATAGGTCTTACGCCCAGACTGATACCGTAAGGGCTCAGGCCCAGATAGTGACCGTTATAGGGGATTACACACTGAGTTCTCGTAACTCACCCCATTCTTTTAACCTTGCAGGTAATCCCCAACGTTAGAGGATTTGGAGCTGCGGAGGACTCGGAGGTGGCCATCATTTGGAATTGCTACGTACGGAGCTTAGCAAATTTGGTTTTAACTTATCTTTACTTTATTTTCTTTATTTGGGTTAATATTTGATATTTGTTGTAATAAGGCCTTTGGGAATTTCTTTTAAAACTTTCATTTGGTAAACCTGTTAATTATGAATTGTTAATCAGTTAAACACGGGTTTTTAAAATATTCGTAACTGTTTTTAAAATAGCACGCTTCCACAACTATTCAAGTTCGATTTTCACAACAAACACAGTTTTTAAAAAATGATAACATATTTACAAGAATAGACATTAAGCGAATCTTGCTTTTACAAACAAGCAACAAAAACTTGGAGTTTCGATAAGAGATGCAACATTTTCAACGAGCGCTTAGCTTTTTAACTACCTTTTGATGTGACTTGCTAGATCCGGCCATAATGCCTAGGCCGCGTTTGGGGTGTTACATTTAATGGTGTCAAAACCAGATTGCAAAACTCAGCTGTGGAATGGGTTTGAAAATTTTCCAAATTTATTTAAAACGTGGGTTAAGAAAATGATAGTGTTACTGAGATTATAGAGACTGAAACTTTAGAAAAATTGAGCTTCGAAAACTACTCATATTACTGTTCTTTCATAAAACATCTGTTAATAATTACTTGAACAATAAGCTGACGCATAAAACTCTTAAGCAGATTAACGCAATACATCGATATGAGTACAAGAAGATTCAGACGAGGTACACGTGGCTGAGGTAGAGGTCGAGGTGCTAGGACTGGATCCTTAGCATCAGGGCATATGCCCGAAAGGGAGGCGCTGGCATCGCCAGTGATTGAAACGGGTTCTCATGACCGAACTGGAGGGGATAACACTTTGTCCTAAGTAATGCTACGGGTTTTGGAAAGAATGGTTGGAGCTAGTACTGGGTCGGTGGCCCAAGGGTCTATTTCTGAGTGACTCCGATCAAACGAGGTTGAAATCTTCAGGGGCATCTATGGTGTAGCCCCGAATGTAATAGAATATTAGTTAAAGGCTTCGGAGTGAATCATGGATGATCTAGACTGCACAGTAGAACAAAAATTGAAAAGAGCAGTGTCCCTACTGCGAGATGAGGCATACCAATGGTGGCTTACAGTAAGGGAAAGTACACAAGATGACCATGTGACATGGGATTTCTTCAAAGTGGCCTTTCAGGGGAAGTATGTTGGGGCAAGTTATATGGACACCCGGAGAAGGAAATTTTTTAATCTGGTTCAGGGGAACAAATCCGTAGTAGAGTATGAGGCGGAGTTTCTGCGATTGAGCCAGTATGCTCGAGGTATAGTTGCAACCGATTACGAGTGCTGTGTGCGGTTTGAGAATGGTCTTCAGGATGAGTTGCGGGTACTGATAGCCCCGCAGAGAGAAAGAGACTTCGCTGCTCTGGTAGAGAATGCTAAGATTGCTGAAAACGTGAAACGCTCTGAACGTCAAAATCTTGAGAAGGAAAAGGGCAGAAACAAGAGAGATTTTTGGTCTTCAGGTTCTTCGGCCGTATTTCATAAGAGGCTTAGGCTTGATGGGCCATCCCGAGTTAGGATTCCAGTTACTACTGGTCGACCACAACCTTGTGTTGAGTGTGGGAAACCACATTCGAGAGAGTGTTGGAGAAGAACTGGTGGGTATTTCAGATGTGGGTCTAAGGATCATCAGTACAAAGACTGTCCTCGGGAGCCTGTTCGAACTCAAGTAGTAAGTCAGGGCTTTGTTCAGCCAGGGAGAGGTGGTCAGCAGCCACCGAGAGGTCGTGGTCCACCCAGAGGGGGTAATGGGTTAGGACATGGTTGTGGAGCACCGGGCAGAGGTGCTAGTAGTACAGATGCGAGACAGCCAGGGTTGGTGTATGCTGCTCGGCATCGGGAGGATGGTGATGCACCTGATGTCATAACCGATACGTTTCTTATACATGATGTGTCATTTACAGCTTTAATTGATATTGGGTCTATACACTCGTATGTTGTATGTACTGTGTCTGGAACTTTGGGTATACCATTTGAATTAGCTGATAGAGAAATTTCGGTGATTAGTCCTTTAGGAAAGTCTGTGGTAGTGAATAAATTGTTTAGGAAGGTGCCCCTTGAGGTTCAAGGAGTTGTCTTTCCGATAGATTTGATGGAATTGCCGCTTGGTGAGTTTGATCTCATACTGGGCATGGATTGGTTGGTGAAAGACCGTGCAAATTTGGATTACGCTGCTGAGCATATGATATTGAAGTCTTTAGAGGATGAGGATGTAATTGTGATAGGGAAGCGAAGGGATTATTTATCCAACGTAATCTCAACATTAAGGGCCGAGAAGCTGGTTCACAAAGGCTGTGAGGCGTTCCTAGCTTATGTCAACACGACTGATGTTAAGGGTTTGTCTGTTGGGGATGTCAGGACGGTAACGAAATTCCCAGATGTATTCCTTGAGGAGCTTCCGGGGTTGCCACCAAATCGCGAGGTCGAATTCGATATTGAGCTATTACCGGGAACGGTTCCGATGTCCATCACCCCTTATAGGATGGCACCGAATGAGTTGGTAGAATTAAAGGCTCAGATTCAAGAGCTTCTGGATTGAGGATTTACCAAACCGAGTGTGTCTCCGTAGTGAGCGCCAGTGTTGTTCGTGAAGTAGAAGGATGGGTCAATGCGTAAGTGTATTGACTATCGTCAGTTAAACAAGCTAACTATTAAGAACAAATACCCGTTACCGAGGATAGACGACCTGTTTGATCAATTGTGAGGAGCTTTGTTTTTCTCTAAAATAGATCTAAGATCGAGGTATCATCAGCTAAGGGTCAAGGAGGCTGATATATACAAGACTGCATTTCGAACTCATTATGGGCATTACGAGTTCCTGGTCATGCCGTTTGGATTGACGAATGCACCAGCTGCTTTCATAGATATGATGAACCGGGTCTTCCAATCCTATTTAGACTGGTTCATGGTGGTGTTTATAGATGATATTCTGGTGTATTCAAGAACTGAGGAGCAGCATGATTCACATCTTCGGGTTGTTCTGCAGATATTGAGGGGAAAACAACTCTATGCCAAATTCAGCAAGTGTGAGTTCTGGCTGAAGGAGGTGACATTTTTGGGTCATGTTGTGTCTGCCGAGGGGATTAGGGTTTGATCCTCGAAAGGTTGAAGTCGTATTGGATTGGAAGCCACCGAAGTTGATATCAGAGATCCAAAGTTTTCAGGGTTTGGCCGGGTACTACAAACGGTTCGTTGAGAGATTTTCATTGATTGATGCACCCTTAACTAAGTTACTGCGTAAGGGGGTACCGTTTGTTTGGACGGATAAATAGCAATAAAGTTTTGGGGTACCTCATGCGTCGTACACGGGTTTGGGTTGTGTGCTGGTGCAAGAAGGGAAGGTGGTGGCGTATGCATCTCGTCAGCTTAGGCCGCATGAGGTGAACTACCCCACTCATGACTTGGAATTAGCTGCGGTAGTGTTCGCATTGAAGATATGAAGACATTATCTGTATGGGGAAAAGTAAATCATCTATACCGACCATAAGAGCCTTAAGTATCTCCTTACCCAAAAAGAGTTGAATCTTAAGCAACGGAGATGAATAGAGTTGCTGAAAGATTATGATTACTCGATTGAGTACCATCCAAGAAAGGCCAACATTGTGGCAGATGCACTGAGTCGCAAGGTGGTATCTGATTTGAGAGCAATGTTTGCTCGTCTCAACCTATATGAGGATGGAAGTTTGTTAGCAGAACTGCAGGTGAAACCGACTTGGATTAGCCAGATTAAAGAGAAGCAGATGTTGGACGAGTCATTGATTCCTCGTTTCCAACAAGTAGAAAGAGGAGAGACTGAGGAGTTTGGGCTGAATGGTGATGAGGTATTATGTTTCCGTGGAAGAGTTTGTGTACAGAGGGACACTGAATTAAGACAGATAATTCTGTGAGAAGCGCATAGTAGCCCATATGCTATGCATCCCGGTGGAAACAAGTTGTACCGAGATCTACGTGAACTGTACTGGTGGCCAGGACTGAAATGTGAGGTTACCGACTTTGTAAGCAAGTGTTTGACATGCCAGTAAGTGAAGGCTGAGCATCAACTTCCCTCTGGATTACTGCAACCGGTGAAAATTCCACTTTGGAAGTGGGAGAGAGTAACCATGGATTTTGTTACTGGGCTACCCCTGATGCCTACTAAGAAAGATTCAGTATGGGTAATTGTTGACCGGTTAACTAAGTCCGCCCACTTCATACCGGTTCACACTGATTACTCGTTATAGAAATTGGCAAAGTTATATGTGGCAGAAATTGTGAGGCTACATGGGGTACCAGTGTCTATCATCTCAGACACGGACCCTAGATTCACATCTCAATTCTAGAAAGTGTTACATGAAGCTTTGGGTACAAGGCTAGATTTCAGCACAGCGTTTCATCCATAGACTGATGGTCAGTCGGAGAGGGTAATGTAGATTTTAGAAGACATGTTGAGAAGTTGTGCGATTGATTTTAGAGGTAGTTGGGAAGATTATTTACCTTTGGCAGAATTCGTGTATAACAACAGCTACCAATCCAACATTCAGATGGCACCATACGAGGCATTATATGGTCGTAGGTGTCGTACCCCTATTTGTTGGACAGTATTGGGTGAGCGAACGTTGTTGGGTCTAGAGCTAATTTCGAAAACTTAGGAGAAGATGAAGTTGATTCGGGGTCGGTTAAAAGAAGCCTCTGACAGGCAAAAATCTTATGCTGATCTAAAGCATAAAGAAATCGAGTATTCGGTGGGAGATTATATCTTCTTGAAGGTCTCACCGTGGAAAAAAATTGAGATTTGGACGGAAGGGCAAGTTAAGCCCTAGATTTATCGGACCTTATTGGGTTTTAAAACGTGTTGGACCGGTTGCCTATCAGCTTGAGCTGCCTCCTAAGTTGAACCGGATACATGACGTATTCCATGTCTCTATGCTGAGACGCTACCTTCAGATCCTTCTCATGTAGTGCTGGTGGAAAAAATTGAGGTAAGGCCTGATCTGACATTTGAAGAGGAACCGGCGCAGATTTTGGATCGTGGTGTTAAAGTGTTGAGGAGAAAATCTGTTCTATTAGTCAAAGTGATGTAGCGTAATCATGATTCAGAGGAAGCCATGTGGGAGCCTGAGGAGGCAATACGTCAGCAATACCCTCATCTCTTTTGATCAGGTAAATTTCGAGGCCGAAATTTATTTAAGGGGGTAGAATTGTAACATCCCAAAAAATAAGGGTTTGTGATTTTTGTATAATTGCATGTTGTGTTTGCTCTGTGAGTTATTTGAAGGGTTTAGGGGCTCTAAGGAGGCCTGGGGTCGAGGCCAAGCCCGAAAAAAATTTTGGTTTTTAGGCTCTTTAGTGGAGAGGGTTGTTGGAGGTAGGACTTATATAAATTAAAGTGTGTTTTACTAATACAAGCGAGCACTTGGTGGAGTGATGGTGGCGTCGATGGTAGAGCAAGGGAGAAGGGGTTCGAATCCCACAGTTGGCAAATCAAAGGCTTTTATTTTATTTCAGGTGAATGGAAGAAGTGGAGTTTGGTTAGAACTCTACAAGGTGGATGGGAGACTTGGTCAATCAAGTTTGAATAGGTGGTGGAGAGCAAATTGAGGAGGAAAAAAGGGAGAGAATCGTGGAGGTGAGGGGTGTGGAAAGAGTTGGCAGTATGTGGGGAAGTGGATAGGGAGATTCGGCCAAAAGACTTGGTATTTGGAAGTGCACATTTGGTTTTGTCAAGGGGTGTGTCGAATTCTCCTTGTTGTGTCTTTGGAAAACAAATTTTCATTTTACCACTTTGAGACATTTCAAGTCATCTTCTTTCTACTGTGAACCCTTGCCGAATTCACTCTATTGTTTTCTTTCTCTTTTCTTTTCCTTGCAAGTTGCCAAAAGTACTTTCCCTCACTTTTACTTGATCTTTCAATTCTTCCTGCCTAAATTCTTCTTATTCCCTCTCTTTTCTTCTTAGGCTTCTTCCTCATTCTTTCCTCTCCTTAGCCGAATTTGGCTCTTGTGTTTACTGCTAAGTGTCGAATTGTTCCATCATTGATCCTCAATTTCTACGCTTGGTTGCTGAATCTCTTCTTCCCATTCGACTCATCTCTGGTCTAAGGTAATGGTTACTTTTTCCCTATTTTCTTTCTTCCCTATATTTTCTCTCTACTAAAGCCGAAACTCTCACCTTAACTCTTACTGACTAGGCCGAATCTACTCACTCTCTTCTATCTCGAATCTCTCTTATTCTCCTTTGGTGTGACCCGAACCTGTTGGAGTTTAAGCATACCTACCTCATCATTCTTTCAGCCTTCGAATTCCGGAAGTTTTTTTGGTAAGTGGCTAAGACCGAATAGAGGTGATGGAGTTCTTTCTTATCGGTTTGTATTCAGTCAAGCCGAAAGGCTGTTATGATTTCAGTTTTGGCTGTGAGTATTATAGCTAACATCAACTCTCTGTTTTAACGTTGCAAAGGACTTGACGTGCTTCAGCCAAAGAGCAGAATTTACACTCTTCCTTTATAGTGAATCGCTTGGTTGTTGGTAAGTAGTGTAGATTGTTTTATCAATCTCAATTCTTGGAGATGTCGTATCAAGGATTTAAATTAACGGTTTGGAGTTGTGTTTTCTTAGGTGTGTAATTTCGGGAAGTTCAGCCTACGCTCGTAATAAGGTGTGTAATCTCACACCAATGTTGATGAAAGCATGTATTGCTCTGTGAATGGGCCAAAAGCCAAGAAGCCAGAAAATCGGCAACTGTGACCACTCGAGCATGCAAGCGCTCGTAGTGATAAACCGAGCCACTAGAGATGGCGGTAGATCATTGAGAGTGTCACGAGCACTCTCACGAAATTGAGGCCGTAACAGGCCTGATTAAGCCGAAATGGGCTAATTGGGCTCAATGGGCTAACGGGCCCACATGAGCAAACCGATAGAAAATTTTCGAATGATGGATGCGACTGCGAAGTCCGCAAAATCGAGACCAAAACCATGCTAAATGGGTCACATGAGCGTGTGGGCTCGTTTGGGCTGAGATTGGGCTTTAGGCCCAACTACACTGTTCTGACCCAAAAGGGGTCCCGATTGGTTGGGTGCGGGTGGTGTGATTAGTTGGATTGGGTTGGACTGCATTTTATTATTTGCATTATCATGATTATAGGTCTTAGGCCTAGACTGATACCATAAGGGCTTAGGCCCAGATAACCGTTATAGGGGATTACACACTGAGTTCTCGTAACTCACCCCCTTCTTTTAACCTTGCAGGTAATCCCCAATGTTAGAGGATTTAGAGCTGCGGAGGACTTGGAGGTGGCCATACTTCGGAATTCCTACGTACGGAGCTTAGTAAATTTGGTTTTAACTTATCTTTACTTTATTTTCTTTATTTGGGTTAATATTTGTTGTAATAAGGCCTTTGGGAATTTCTTTTAAAACTTTCATTTGGTAAACCTGTTAATTATGAATTGTTAATTAGTTAAACATGGGTTTTTAAAATATTCGTAACCGTTTTCAAAATAGCATGCTTCCACAACTATTCAAGTTCGATTTTTACAACAAACACAGTTTTTAAAAAATAATAACATCTTTACAAGAATAGACATTAAGCGAATCTTGCTTTTACAAACAAACAACAAAAACTTGGAGTTTCAACAAGAGATGCAACATTTTCAACGAGCGCTTAGCTTTTTAACTACCTTTTGATGTGACATTCTAGATCTGGCCATAACGTCTAGGCTAGGTTTGGGGTGTTACAAACTCAATGTGTTAGAGTGTTTGCAGTTGGTGGTTAGATTTGAGTAGATTGTTGTGGTTTGGTGAATCCATTTGTTGGAAACATTTGTTGAATATATTTGATTGAAGACAATGGCAGTGACCGCTAGACATGAGGCCAAAAAAGGAATGCGTCCAACCTAATTAATGGAACATGCCAATTGCCAACTAATTTGCAGACAAACCTCGATACTCTCCCCCAAATCCCAAGGCGTACAATAAAGACTCATTGGCATCCTTTCTTCGAGTAATATCAGAGTTTTTTTTTTAAGTAATGTTAAACAACTAACTTTTCTAATCAATTTATAAATTAGGCCATTTTTATTTTTAAAATTCTTTTTGTTATTTTTTAAAATTGAAAAGTATGCTTGGTAAATAAAAATAAATATTTGTTTTTTAATAATAAAAAACATGTTTGTTATCTATTTTCTTATAATAAAAACATGAGAAAATAAAATAAAAATATAACACTCCTAATCCGTATCCGTCATCGGATTCGGGTTACGAGACATTACCGGACATAGCATGATTTAGCACAATCATAAAACACCTTTTATGCACCAAAGAATAACGATACCTTTATAAACATTATCCAACTTAACTGTTCACGAATCAATTATTTAAAAATTTATAAACATGAATCATAGTTCCTATTCAAATCAATCATATCTTACTAATCTTAATACATAATCAGCACTTTTCAAAATTTCCAACTAATACAATTCGCACTTACATCAAAACAATTGTACATGTTCCATAATAATTTAATTCAAACCAAATTATATACAACTTAAAGTTCAATCACATAGGCAACTTTAGCATCATTATAACATAGTTGTATATACCTTTAATGTCATTTACTTACTTTATATGTCTATAACCTAATTAATACATAACAACTCAAATCAACATATGCACAAGTTATAAACCCAATGATCTATTACTCACCTTCCATTAACCAAGCATATATACAACTTTGTTAATAAATTACAAGACTAAACGTACCAAATAGGACAGCATATATTTATATGCATTACTGATTTATGTGCAATTTACCTACAACATCTTATATTATTTTCGAACATCAAGACTTTTCAGAGCATCTATCCGCATGCACAACCAAACATATACTTTGCCATTTAATTAATCACTTAACTAATTAATTTAAACCATCATTATATATATATCCAACACATAATCGAATACACAAGCATATTATAGCCCATTTTGTAGCAATCCCATAAAACCGATTATGCACATATTACATATATACATGATATTTCTTCCCAATTTACTTAAACCATGATAAAATCCAATGCTTAACAAGTCATACCAAACTTACTCTACTTATAGAATATAGCCGAATATACATTTGTAAATTACTAATTACTTTCAACTCAATTTACCAATGTAAAATATATGTTCTTACAAACCAACTTTATCTATTATTTTATCCATGATATACTTACCATTTCCAACAAGTTCCATACCTAATGACTCAATCGTTAAAAGCCGAATTATAAACTAACCATAAATGCAAACCAAACCATGTAAAAAGCATACTCAATGAGCTATTTTGCAAGTCATTCATATCATTACACAACCAAGATATTTATCCCAAAACATCATTCATAAATGTCATGGAACATACCTACCAAAACATGCATATACTACAACCAAATTTACACAACCATCAACTAACTCATTAATCAAACCAATCATATAACCAAATACCACACATGAACACACCATAAAATATACTTGCATAATAAGCTATTACTATGACCGAATACACATAAGCTTTAATATCAAGATTAAGCCATTTTCGCATGGCTATATATATCAAGTCCCAAAATCAAATATTTCATCTATGCTATACATGCCATACGCCCAAAATCAACTTAGTAAAATACCGAAATACTGTTGATAGTGTGATAGGCTTTGCTGACGATTCCCGAGCTCATAACGTGACTCCAAAATCTATAAAACAGAGGTAAACAAAAACACACACAGTAAGCTATTTAAGCTTAGTAAGTCATAAGCAAAATAATTAATTTAATGATATAATCAACTCATTTAAACAAAACCAAGTTATATTATCATTACCACAATTAGTCTCAAACTTACAAATTACATAAATATACATTTTCATACACCAATGCTACTTTAGCCGAATGCTCATATATTTGAAATAACAAATTATCATTCAACTTTCAAAACCAAAAATGTCATTATATAACCAAATATACATACACCCTTATGCACAAACTCAATAATCATAATATAACATCATGTACATATATTACTTATGTGGCCGAATATACATGGTCATATATACACATATTTAAGAATCAATTTCACAATTTTCTTATCATTTATTCATTAGCCGAATACACTTACCATGTTCACATATGTTCTTTCTTTACTTCATAGAAGACTTACAATAAATATCAAATAGCTTATTTACCTTATTTCAAGTAGGAAATAAACCTATTCATACCTGATCATTTTAGCTCAATTTACACATTCGATCACACTTATCATTGCCCGTTGAACCATTTGGAATTAAAAGGATACGCGGATAGTCAGAAGCTCGTACAATGCCAACGTCCCAGATGTGGTCTTACATGTAATCATATATCGATGCCACTGTCCCAGACAGGGTCTTACACGAATCAAATATGATGCCAATGTCCCAGACATGGTCTTACACGTAAACACAAGTCGATGCCAACGTTCCAGACGTGGTCTTACACAATAACACATATCGAAAATCCTATGTCATGACATATGTATCCTATCTATTCCCAAGGTTCATACGGGGCTTTCGGACATTGAATCTCGATCGGATCGAACTCGAAATATAGCTCCCTTACTCAATACACATTCGACCATACACAAATATATTCAAAATTCCATTCATCATGTAACATATATACATTATCAAATTTAACGACATTTATATGCTTATTGACTTACCTCGGATATCAACGGACGAAATCAACTACTCGACTACTTTTGACTTCGCCCGATCTAATTCCATTTTCTTTCGTTCTTGATCTAAATAAATTCAAATTTAACTAATTTAATTACAAATTCATTCAATTTAATCCAAAAACACATAAATGGGAGAATTACCATTTTGCCCCTGACATTTCACACTTTTTGCAATTTAGTCCCTATTGCATAAAACACAAAATACACAAAATTTTCATATATCATGCTAGAGCCGAATATTCATAAGCCTCATACAAGTCCGTATATTTCATTTATTTTACATTTTAGTCCCTCAAAAATTTATTTTTCACAATTTAGTCCAAATTATTCAAATTCATCAAAAATTCAAAGACAAAACATATTAATCTAACACATATATTTCATAATTCATCATCAAACATCATAAAACTCATAAACTCATCAATGGAAAAACACAAAATCATCATCAAATTCAAAAATTAAGGCATGGGCTTTGAAGATAACTTAGCAACGATCTCAAAAATGTAAAAATTATCAAAAATCGAACAAAAACTAACCTTGAATCAAGCTTTAGAGATGGCCGAACTAGCTAGTTTTTTTTTTCTTCTTTTCTTTTCTTTAGTTTCGATCAAAGAATAAAAGATGATAACATGGCTTTCATTTTATTTTTTATGACATATAATAATATTATTATTGATTTACCTAATTAACCTTTATAAATTAATATATAAAACATATATAATAAGGTTAATATTGACCATTGCCACCCACTAACTTATATAATGGTTTAATTGCATCATAAAACCTCCAAATTATAAAGACAAAAATAATTAGGCACTTTCATATTTAACCATCAAGTTTTCATTTTACATGATTAAGCCCTTTTTTTTTAAATTAATCGCACAAACAATAAAATTAATTCAGGAAACTTTCACACATGTAAATTCACACATAATTAAAACAGAAAATAATATTAAAATATTTTTAGGACTTGGATTTGTGGTCCCGAAACCACTATTCTGATTAGGGTCAAAATCGGGCTGTCACAAAAAAATACTTACATTTATATTGGGATGATAATGGAGCGGATTGAGATGTGTGTTGCTCAATTTACCACGCTCTACTCCACCACCCACCCCACTTAATTATTGATGTATAATCTTGAAAATCGCTATCACCTCCATGGGTGTTGGATGCATCCATCCCCGCCCTATCTTGCTCAACTCCGCTTTATTATTTTTTTGTTACTTATTTTTAATATATTTGAAGTTGAGTAAATATTTGAATATAATTCTTTATAAAAACATAAAATATTTCATTTTTCTATAATACATTATTACATTTTATCCTTTTAATAATTATATATATACAATGATGAAATAGTAATTTTATATAGTGAAGTGGGGCGGAGTGGGGCAGACAATTACCATAACCGTTCCATACCATACCTACTATCCAAGAGAAAAAAAATCCACCCTACCCTACATCCACTTTTCGAAAAAAAAATCACTCCATTTGAAGCAAATTAGTTCAAAATCCATCAAGTGGTTCAAGTTTTTCCATCCTTACATTTATATGGATTTAAATCAAGGTAACAAATTTGATATTTAAATATTTTTTAAAACAAAGAATTTTTTTTTATATTTACATGAGTTTGAACTAGTGTTTTCAAAACCGAAATTTCGCGATATAAGATACTGAATGGGTTGGAGGATGATCAAGTTTCTACAGGTAATGATGATCTTATTCCAAAAAAATAACGGGAATGATTTTATTCACATGCACATTCACGTCCTAGGCCATATAAAGATAAATGGAAGAGCATTGCAAGTGATATAAGTAGGCTTGTTTCTAACAATTCAAAGCCATTATCGCAAGGCCAATCTAATAAAGTTGGGCTAGGAGCGAATGTAACAGATGGGGGAGAATTTAGTAAACATGGGCTAAATGAGGAAGGGACTAGTGATGGCCATGTGACGCCTCTTGTTCAACCCGATCGTCGGGTTCAAGCTACAAGATGTCACATTTGTTGCCGGAGCAATCATAAAAAGTTTTAGTACAATTTAACCATTCTAGGATGCTTACTATTATAAAACACATTTTCAATATGATGTAAAATCAATTTTAGGTCTTATACGAGCTTACGAAAGATTTTTTTCTAACTCGAGATCGATTAAGAACTTAACTGTAAAGTTTTCAAGCTTGCGGGTTGACTTCATGACATTGCAACTTTCACATTGTGATCTCGTCAATCAGTTAGTTCCATCACGACCTTCAGAATCTTGACGTCGCAGCACTGCTCATTGTTAGTCTAAGTCGCTACATTGGGGACTTGTCATCGTTTACGCAACGTTGTTCCTGTTTTGGCAAAAATCAAATTGGTACATATTTCATGCTTCCTACCAAACATGTTTATACATTTATATGATTCTTCCAAATTCAAATAAACATTAACCTCTACCATATTCATCAATGCATAATGTCATTCCAAACTATGCCAAATCAAATTTATAACACTTTTAAACTCATTGATCAAATAGCACAAAACACATACTCAAACCTAAACATCTCCAAGTCATGCTCCAATATTAACATGTCAAGATACCGCATTTTGCAAGTTATAACATATAAGACTTAAGCTTGAAATCATGAGTTGATGGTACAATTGAGTAGTTTTGGAAGAACAAAAAAAAGAAAATAAAGTTTTTCTCTATGTCCTGGCATTGATTATGAAAAGAAAATATAATATTCTTTTGTATTTGATGGAATAACCAATAGATATCTTATTAATCTAGTAATTCATGAAAAACTGATATGCGTCTAATGGTTGTTGTTACAACTTTTTATATGAATCACTATATAGTTAGGTTTATATTAAAATTCTTAAAAGATTTAGAATGCTAGAAGCATATAGAAATTCTTGAAAAATTGTTCAATATGTTTGCGTAGACATTTATACGAGTTGAAATGATTTGAAAATGTGGTAAATTTGACTCAGTGAATAGTAGTTGAAAGAGGATTATAAACTGATCCAAAATACTTATTTGTATTTTTTATGGAAAGATCATGATCAAAGTTTGCTATGATTATTTATTTCCCTAATTTTTTTTCTCATTCATGACTTTCAAGAGAGGGTGATATCAATGCTTAGGAAATACATTCAAGTGATCATTTGAACAGTTAGTGTTCAAGATTGAATACATAGAATATAAGATATTACATGATGTTATCATTGAGGAAAATAAATATACGTTGTACTCTTTTTTCCTTAACCGAGATTTTATGCCACTAAATTTTCTATCAATATTTTAACGAGGTATATTATCTATTAATAGACATCCACTGATCAAGATAAGTTTGATGTACTTTAGGATTCTAAAATCATTAGAATTAGAATTGACCATTTTACCAATAAAGTCCCATTTCCAACTTTATTTACGGAAATGGGCCAATTATTTCATTATTTATCAGAAAGGGCCGAAATATGCAAAACGCGTCCACGTGGGAGCGTTTTTGGGTGAAATTTCAGCAAATTGCATCCTCGAGGAAGCGGTTTTGCCATGTTAGCACATAACGCATTGATGTGGACGCGCTTTGCTGACGTGGCAAAATCGCTCCCTGAGGGACGCGATTTGCTCCGTTTTTTTATCCCAATGGTCATTTTAAAATTTGATCGTTGGGGGGTCCAATGGTAAAAAAAAAAACTATAAAACCTCCCTCCTATTTTCTTCACACAACATTTCTTCCAAATTTCTCAAAAAATCTCTAAAATTTCTCCCTAAATTTTTCAAAGCTCTCTTTAATTAAATTATTTCCTTTACTTTTTTTTAAAAAAATTAGTATTATTTTTTATAATTTCAAAAATATTTGATCATGTTAGCAATGGACAGGGAATTAATTCATCTCGGTCATAAACATATCTCCGTCGAACAAATGAAAATGGTAAGAGTTAATTTTAATTTTTGAATATTATTTAATATTTTTTTTCATTTATGTAATTTTAATTATTTTTTATTTTATAATTTTTTATAACTGTCTGTAGATCGGGTGTTACAATATCGTATTTGTAATATGTCTGGTCTTCCATCACTGTTGATAGAAAATTACTTGAGAGAAGCGGGTTTTTGGCACGTGGCCAATATAGGCCGAGGGTGCAAGTTGAACCCGAAACTCATCAGCGCGTTAATAGAGAGGTGAAGACCCGAGACGCACACATTTCATCTTCCATACAGACAGAGTACCATCACTTTGGAGGATGTGCAATTACAATTGGGATTGCTGGTGGATGGGTCCGCAGTCACCGAGTCCGTTCAATTTGCTGATTGGGGAGCTGTATGCTACGATCTTTTGGGTGTGATTCCGGATAATATTTACGAAGGTCGGATCTAGATGGACTGGTTACAAGACACATTCTCGGAGCCAGAGAATGATTTGACTGAAGTAGAAAGAATACGATATGCTCGGGCATACATCCTTGAGATGATTGGAGGTTATTTGATGTCAGACTTGTCACGAAACCTTGTACATTTGAGGTGGCTACTGAAACTCGTTGATTTTAGAGCAGTTGGTGAACTTAGTTGGGGCTCTATCATGTTGGCAACATTGTACCGAGAGATGTGCGTGGACGCCACCAAATAAAGCCAAAATTAGAGGTTGCCTATCACTACTACAATCATGAGCTCGGTTTCGCTTTCCATTTTACGTCATCGAGTGAACCACCCATATACATTCCCACTCATAACGAGGTAAAATTTATATTAGATTTTACAAATTATTACATAGATTTAAAATATAATTTTATGCTAAAAATTTATTTAATTAGGTGAAACAATTCGGCGAGTTATGTTGGAATACCTACCGCACTTGAAGATATACGGCTTCTATTAGACCAACAGTTGAAAGCGCGTGTAAGTATTAAATAAAATATATATACATTAACATAGTCGTTTCATATTTAATATTTAGTATTATGTATATAATTAATTATTTTATCATGTTCATATAGTTTCAATGGACACCATACGAGGATCCGACAATTCAGGCTGTAATTCCGAATGAATTCTTTCAAAATCTAAACTTTTGGCATGTGAAAGTCCCATTGGTTAACTATACTACTATTAATATGCACCAGACGAATAGAGTGTTACGGCAATTTGGATTCGGACAACCGATTCTCGTGGCACCTGAGGTGCTCGATGATGAGCACAAAATTGACTTATGACAATCAAATACGAATTGGTTGGTACTCTTCTTGGAATATATCAAAATTTGGGAAAATTGATATGATCATATACCTACTCTCAAACCGGTCATCGTTCCAGAGTTAGCGTGTGCGCCGGATTACATACCATGGTTTAGAATCCATATCAAGCCGTATTTGCTGTCGGAAGAGTAGAGGTGTCGAGATATCCATGTCGAAAGGGAATGACGGGGCCCTTTAAATTGAAGGAGAATGGATGACAGCACGAGTCCATCAATAGCGCCCATACAATCACCAGGCCCAATGCCTCAAGCAACGATACCTAAACCACAGCCCTTTCAGATTATGCCAGGTGTGTATCCTAACCCTTATATGTATCCTAACGCTTATATGTTTCCTTTTCCCAGTCCTATGCAGGTTGGAATGCATGGCCCGATGTATCTCCTTTCTCGATGACTCCGACTCAACCGACGATATATAGGCCATTGTCGCAGGAGGGATTACACGAAGCACCGTCGGGGAGCTCATCTAATTACTAATCCCCATCGCCTTATAGGATTCAAACACCTCCGACGTGGGTGATGTAAACACCTTCGCATTCTTTATTCTATCAAGGTGGATCATCCTCCCAACGCTAACAACCAGAACAACTACAACTCCAGCCGGAGCAATCACAACCCCCGCTAGAAGCTGAACCAAGGAGGAATCCAGCTTGTAACCGTCGACCACCCCTATGTGGCACTGATTTCGACTGACACATTCATTGATTTTTTAATATATTTGCACAAACTATGTTTATATTGTTTTGTTTAATAAAATAAAAGTTGTTTTTAATAATTTAATAGTAAATTATTTTTATATTTTTAATAAAATAGAAGTTCTTTTGAATAAGGCAATAGAAATAATGCAACATAGTTTCATTACAACAATTATCAACTATTTCAATTTGGACATGCTCGAATTATATGGCCTTGGTTCCTACACCATCCGCACAACTTCTGTTGGTTCGTTCTTTCCCGAATATCCATATTGTTACGTATTCTACTCGAGTAAGGTCGACCTTTTGGTTTGCGACGCAGTTCTCTATCCGGTAATAACTTAAATGGAGCAAGCAATACAGACGATCACTTACGTTCATCTAGGACCGTTGGGAATACGTGTCTCCACACATTGTACATGTAATTTTTTTGGTACACTTCGTCGACATATCTCATGGGATCCAAACGAAGATTCTGACAAATTGCAATTGCATGAGTACATAGATAATAAAGTGCATCAAATGTCTCACAGTTGCAAGTTCTATTTCTCAGGTGTACACCATATTGCCCGCCGGTAATACCTTGGTTCGATTTGCCAAACTTTGTCACACGAAACCATAGGTTGTCACACACTGTGTGCATGGTCTTGGCACGCGCTTTCACCTTGTTAATTTCTTGCAGTACTTTCGGCACCATATATGGCCTCCCTACATTTAGCCTTTATAATTGTAACATCCTAGAGTTAGGGGCTTGACATTATTGTATGTTGCTGCGTGTTGGCATGTTTTGTTTGTTGTTATGATGTGTTTAGGGGTCCCGGAAAGGCTCAGGGTTAAGCTTGAGCCTTGGTGAAAATTTTACTTTTAGGCACTTTAGGGGAGAGCTAGCTGAGGTAGGCCTTAGGGGTATTCATTTGTGTTTTGTTAACACAAATAAAGAGGTGGTAAGGTGGCAAGGAGGCGCCACTTAAAGTGCTTGAATTGGCGTCACAAGGGAGAAGCGGTAGGGAGAAGGGGTTCGACTCGCGTGGTCAGCAATGTGACATTTTATTTTTGCGCCTATGGAGCTTGGGTAGTTGATTCGGCAAGGGCACTGCATGGATGGGTGTTGAAGGAGTCAAATAATTTGAAAATTTGGCCATGAGTGATAGGTGGAATTTGAATTATTCCAACTCATTTGAATGAGTGAACAAGAGTGAAAGTAGGAGCTGAACAAGGGATTGGGTGGCTAGTTGAGTAGTTGGCCGAAAGTGGGGTGTGTGAAGGGGGGAGGATTTTGATTTTATGCTAGGTGAGAGGGTGTGCCGAAAGTCATTTGGGGTCTTATACTTTTCCTTTGTTTTTCTTGAAGTGCATTCGGTCATTAGGGAAGTGGATAGTGCCGATTCTTGGTAAGTCCTATTATGCTCTTTTGTTTTCTTCTTCTGTGACCTTTAGCCAAAATCTAAGAGACCATTAGTGCATCCCTTTTTCTTCATCTTTTCACCTAAGACTCTCTTGCCTTCATTAGTCGAACCCTCTTTTACTTGGTAGCCGAACCTTAGCTTATCTTACTCATCATTCCACCATTCTTTCTCTTCTTTTTCTTTTTCCCTCTAAACCGAAACCTCTTGAGCCTCTTGGCCGAATCTCTTCTTCCCCTTTTTTCTCATTCTCTTTACCCTCACAATCGAAAGCACTATACTACTTCCTTGCAAACCATATTTCTTCTCTACCTTTCCTCTTAAACCGAAACTTTATTTCATCTCCTCTGACGCCTTGTTTTTCTCTCCTTAGCCGAATAGCCTTTGGTCAGGTGAATCGATTCCACCCTGTTGCAGGATTTCTGAAGGTAATGTTCTTTTCTCTTGTGCTGCAAAGGCCGAATCCCTCTCTTTTCATTCCATTACGGTTTCTATCTCTTTTTTTCTCTAAACTCCTCAATCTCTATTTTCACTAATCGGGTATTTGCCTCATCTTTCTTGCCGGATCAATGGCGCTGAGTAGCCTAGGGTGTGAAGGATTACGCTTTGCTGAATCTGCTTGGGTTTTCTTCACCTGTTCCAACGTAAGGTAAATACGTCCAATACCCTTTGATTTGTCTTCGAGTCTCTTTTTGATTAGCCGAATATTCAAGGGCTATCTATGGTTGTTAGGCCGAACCTCTCTCTCATGGCTCATCTCGGTTTCGAAGGCGAAGTACTTGTGAGGCGGTTTATTAGTAACCAAGGTAGGAGGTTATCTTTTTAGATCCCATGATTAACTTTCCCTCTTGGTTTTAGTGCCTTAATCAGCGTGTTCATATTATATAGTGACGTATCTTTTTAACTTCTGATTAAGTCTGCTCATGGATGCAAGAAATGGCCAAGTTGAGGAGGGGGTGTACCCATAGTGTCCATTCCAAACTTTAAAAGGCGAGCTGTGTCTGCGGTTCGAGATTTTCCACCGGGCTGTAGTAGAGAACCAACGTCTGCCTAGAATAGGCAAATAGCCGTTGTCCCTGCTAGTGAGAGCATCGACGTAGAGAGTCTAGTTTTACGCATTACCAGGTGTGTAATGCTTACACTTTACTTTGCTAAAATAATTCATATTAATAACTGTGTGGGCTAAAAGCCGAAACAACTATGCTGTTAGTCGAGATACCCTCGTGGTTAAGGTTGGAGACACCGGGTAAGTTCCGCTGTGATGATACTTTTGTATTATTGAATGCATGAGTTAATTATATGTTGTACATTGAAAGTATGTAGCACTCACCTCAGTATGATATTATATGCATGAGTTATGGGAGTTGATGGAGGGTAAGTGCTATTCAGTGACTATTGTTACAGTGGTCTGGGACCACAGTGGTTCAGAACCACGTATACATATGTTTATCAGTGACTTGTCTCAATGGTCTGGGACCACAGTGGGTTGGCCCCACGTATACTTATCAGAGATCGTCACAGTGGTCTGGGACCACAGTGGGTTGGCCCCAAGTTTATATTTTCTGTGACTCTGTCACAAGTGGTCTGGGACCACAGTGGCTTGATGCCACGGGTGTTCAGTGGATACAGGTGATGTAGTGGATGGAAATCTAGGATGGGCTGGGTTGCATTGCATGCACTATTGATATGCCATGTTATTAGGGCTTAGGCCCAAACCGTGTTCGTAAGGGGAATTACACACTGAGTCTCGGTGACTCACCCCTTTGCTTAATGATGCAGGTAATCCCTAGGTCGCGAATGTGGAGGCGAAGCGGACTTGAGGTGGCCATGCAATATTTTTCTCGTAAATTCGTTTTCTCTATTCAAACTTGTTTTAATTAGGATTTTGTTATGTAATAAGGCCTCCTATTCTTTAATTTGGGTTTTGGATTTTGTGCTGTTATAACTCATCTTATGAGACGTCGAATACGGAATTTTTCTAGAATAAAAATCTAAACAAACATGTTTTCAAATGTTAACAAAGGATGGCAAGTGATTAATAACTAAATTCAGAAATTTTTTTTTAAACCACAAACACTGTTTCCAACACGACATGTTTTGGAATATCACTGATTTTTGATTTTTCGTATCACAAAACCCGATTTCAACTAACAGTTCTTGAAAATAGAAGTTGGTAAGAACTCTTAAACTAAATAATATTTTCAAGATAGAAACCCAAAACAAAAAGGTTTCAAAATTGCAATATTTCCCTAAAATTCCAAAGTTCTTTTAAACAACCTTTCCCTGTGACATTTAGTATCTGGTCGTAACGTGTTGACCGGGTTTGGGGTGTTACAATAACTTGCTGCTCACTTTGGAAATAGTGCCGCCAAACAAAAATATGTCTCTCATACAACTGAGGTTATCGGCAAATGAAACATTCCTTTTAGAACAGAATTTATGCATTCAGCCAGGTTTGAGGTCATATGACCATATCATAGGCTGCCGTCGTATGCTTGTGTCCATTGTTCAAAAGGTATGTTACAGAGGCAGTCTGCGCCTTGTTCGTTAATTAAATGCAAAATCACCAACATCTCATAAAAACGGTCCTTATTGATCTTGTACCCTACCAATATAAGTTGATAACAAAAAATACATACCACTTTTCCATTCAGAATAAATTTAATATTACAAACGAAATTATATTAATAGAGATTAAATACCCATGTTGGTCACTTACCGTCGTTCAGTGGTAGACCGATATTGCCAGTAGTAGAGAGACACAACGTGCCTTAGACAATACCGATGGTGTGTGTGATCCCATAGATTTCCTTGTCACTCAATTACGACTAGTATTCCAGTGTCCCGATCCAATATAATGCAAATATCAAGTTGAGGGCAGACATGCCTCCTTAACCTAGAAAGAAAGAAATCCTAGTCATCACCTGCCTTCCCTTGTGTTATTGCAAATACAATTGGAAGGATTCTCCCACCGCTATCAAAAGTCGATGGGTATATCTACCATATATAAAGATATCGTCAATTTGTACCAATGGCTTGCAGTACACAAATGTGTCCCGGCATTACTTAAAACTCCAGAACAGACGCTTGAACACTTGGCATCCACGGAGCAATCAGTTGTTGTATTATGCAGGGCCCGTTTCAAGGTCTATTATGCAACTTGGGACGTACCTCTCCAGCACTTGACGCAACTGCCACACCTCATTATATGATGTGTCCCACTACTATGCATCTTTTCCGACGCCTTCTGCTTAGCTATCCAAGCCGTGCGGTAAGAGGGCGTATACCTCAATTGGCTATGAATATTGGCAATTAAGACTGACACAGAAGTCTTGGGATCCGCCTTCACCATCGGTAGTATTAAGCTAGCTATCATATCTGAATCTATCTTGGGATGATCTTCTGAGACACCTGTCAATGAAGTACGTTAAATAATGCAACATTAAGTAATAGCAGTATTATTCATAAACCCTAAACACCTAGTGATACTGTACCGACAACATAGATATGTAGACCTTTGTACTTTTTAATCTCTCATAAGTCTATCTTTTTCCTAACCGAAGCCATGATTTTCCATGAACATATATCGTCTTGCACTGCACACTTGGCCTCAAACTTCTCGGATTTGAATTTAACCATGTTATAGTTAACCTTGTTCATGATGCTATGTTGTTTCAATGTACCAAGAAAACTATCCTTACTAGAAAACTCCTTACCAACTTCCAATTCACCCGAATCCAATAATGAACTTGTACGGTCACGCCTTTTGTGTGGTAGATCTGGAAACTCCAACGCATCATCTGTTGATAGATCGACATTTTACATGTAGGCTGGAGGCGAGTACACCCTGAATCGTGGATCTTCTTCTTCTTCATCTGAACCCCTTCAACGTCTTCAGGTTCGATTGGAACAGGCTCAGGTTCAGAAAATAATGCAACTTCTGCACCATCGAGGCCGGGCTCTCGAGATGGATCCACATCTAACTCATCATCCAACACACCATCATTTGCAACGTACGAGGTCCCCTCGCCGGTGGACGTCGTAGAGAGTACATCATCCCTTCTTATGGACATTTCATTGCGTCCCCAATCAGATGTGGGTTGCCAACCACTAGAAGTTGATGCCATTTCCAGTACGTATTTTCAGCATCGAACATCGACCTACCGATGTGCATATCTCATCCACTAACCGAGTGTTATGCAGGAGTTGTGTATCCCATACTGCCGCCAAACACGAGCGCTTCCGTATTCTGCCTCCCACTAACGGAGTGTCGGGTAGGAGTCGTATATTCCTCTCGAACAACAATAGATATTGAAGTCGCAAATGCTTCATTTGGTGATGAAAATTATATATATAACTTAAGATAGGGTGATCCACTAGCTAGATGAGTTTGCACCATCGGCTCAAGCTACGACCACCTTTGATATCAAATGAGACATATGTCACGGGATCAACCGAAGCACAAAATTGATATTTAATAGATGAAATTCTCATTGGCGTAGTTCTGAAGATTTTTGCGCCTAATTCTTTTATGAAGTTCTATCAAATCTATGTCCTGGTTAAAAACTAGTCACGCTGTGTTCTCCGATAAAAAAATAACGTCGTTCTCGGTGTCACGGACCTCACCATCATAGTAAATAACAACACTGATACGTCCACTCATCTTCAATTTCTATTCTGCTTAGCCTTTCTAATTTTTCTTGTTGTAACTTATGCAACCTGAGAATGAAATTTGGCTCATTTATAGCCTAAGGCCAAATAGGAACTACTGTAGAAAAAGAGCATTCACGTGGGAGCTTTTTTCATCAATTTTGCTGACAATGCATCCTGCTTGAAGCATTTTTTACACTATTTTTTCAGAATCGTCTTCTCAAAATTATTTTTTTTTCAAGAACTACTATAGAAAAAGAGCGTCCACGTGAGAGCTTTTTTCAGTAATTTTGCTGAAAGAGCATCTTGCTTGAAGCGTTTTTGACATTATCTTTTCAGGACCGTCTTCTCAAAATTAATTTTTCTAAAACTACTGTAGAGAAAAAACAAAATCCTTATTGTCAATATAATTTTCCCTAAACCCTAAACCTAAACACAAAATTATTTTTTAAAAAAATAAACCCTAATTTAATTAATTTTTTAAAAACTATAAACCCTAATTTAAATAATTTATTTAAAACCCTTATAACCTAATTTAATTATTTTTAAAAAAATCTAAACCCTAATTTATTTTTTAAAATTCTTAAACCCTAAACCCTAAACTTAAATTATTTTAACAAAACCCTAACTCTACAACCCTAAACATAAATTATTTTAACAAAACCCTAAACCAAAAAATTCTAGGGACTAAACATGCAAAATAGCCCCCTAGAAAAACACGGAGCAAATCGCGTCCCTGAGTAAGCGATTTGCTAAAATTTTACCCAAAAACGCTCCTACATGGACGCTTTTTGCATATTTTGGCCATTTCCAGTAAATAATGAAATAATTGGCCCATTTCCGTAAATAAAGTTGAAAATTGGCCTTTATTAATAAAATGGTCATTAGAATTTTATTTCATTTATACTTTTTATATTATAAATTTAAAAAAAAAAACATTATAAACATATCTATTCATCAATAAAATAAAATTTCTTTTCCTCTCTTATTTTATACATCATAATATTATTTAAATTAGCTTATTTTTTATTTTATATCTAAAATAAACATTTTAAAATTTCAGGGCAGATTTTAATACCAATGCTGGATACTTATCTTAAACCATATTTTTTAAATGTCATTTTAAATAAATATATATCCAAAAGCAATGCTAACACTTCCATAAATTGACCAATGATGAATATAGCATTTGCAGTTTCTCAAGAGTGCTTTGCTTTAATCAAAGCTTTTCTGCCAGAACTTACTCTGCAAACCTTTTTTTTTTTTTTTTTTTTTTTTTTTTCCTTTTCAATTTACACTTTTCACTTTAATCAAAGCTCTTATACAAGCATCAAAACTCAAACCCAACCCACGAAAAAAAAAAAAAACATATACTTGTCTACAAAAAAGCTGAAGATGCAAGAGCTTGGCTACCACCCCTCTTCTTTTGCTTCTGAAATAGAGCCTGCCTTCACTGCTTCTAATTCTGTACCTATTTACAACATCCCTTGAAATCATCGCCTTTTTTGTAAAAAAAATTCAGGCATGCATGCAATTTTAAGTATATTCTCTTATATTGATTCATGCACCAAGAAATGCTCCGAGTGGACAGTCCATGCTTATCCATCATGAACATCATCACAAACCCACCACGCCGTCCGGTGGGCCGGTGTCATTGGTTTTTGCATCACCACTCAACTCTGTCAGTTCATTACAGCTTTTAAAGAAACCTTGTGTGGTTTTCAAAACCTGGAAGTTGTGTTCAAGCAGCTTTGTACCCTAGGAATTAGCAACAGTTCTTCAGCTTGTACTTTGGCTACACAAGCCGATGTCAAAGCTGATTTTCCCGATAATGTCGGTGGGCAGGATCTAGCGTTGTAGTTGGGATTCTTGGCTAAATTAACTTGGACTGAGAAGAGGGAATAAACCGGCCTGTGATCTGAGAACCTAGACTCACCCCTTGAGTACCACATTTGCTTAAGTCCCTCGCCTTTCCACAATATCCTATCGCACCTGCAACATGCATATGTAAATAAAATATGAACTAAGATTAGTTCAGATTCATGTTAAGTGTGTCGGCAAGGTTTATTAAAAATGGAACGAGACAAAACTAGGAGTATAATTATATAAAATTCAGCATAATTGTATATTTTATTTTTCAAAGGATGATGAATGCAACCTACATGTTTCCAACAAGCAACCTTAATTAATGAACAACTTGGGATTAATTTAATCTTTTTGCTTCATGTATCTAGATAGTTAAAAAAATTTAAGCAAAAATGATAGTGAAAAAGGAACATGAACTTGAAATCTGATCTTACCAGGCAGGATTACGCCGTTTTTCTTTGGATTTCGTTGTTTGGACGACATAGTCGTCGGAATCAGTTAGGTATTTGTAAGTCGGAGCGAAGTATATCCTGCCTTCTTCCCATCCTTTAAACACCCGACCAGCCCTTTGTTCCAATCTTAGCTGCCAAGCAATGAGGGAAACATCACATGTTAGATCTTACAATAAACCACAGAAAAATTCAATGTCAACTATCTAGATTTCTTTAGATTAGCCTCTCACCTGATCCTTCTCTAGAAGTGTTTGCCAGTCATTCTTCTTCAGTAATTCGTACGTATCGGCGCAACCGGCGGCAAGCCGGTAGTTCAGATCTCCTAACCAAATAATTTTACTGAACAAATACAAACATGCAAGAACATTATTAGGAGTTTAACAAAAAAGGGCGGAAATTTACATGATACCATAACTATTTTGGATGAATAAGTGGATGAAGAAGCTTACTCATGGTCGAAAATGGTTTGTGGAGGAGGTGGCTCTTTGAAACCCCTAAGTGAATGGAAGAATTTTGTTCTCTTCAAGATTTCTGCGACATCGGAATTTCTTCGGATTTCATCGCCTTCTTTCTCCCCGGAAGTCAAGTGTGTACAAACAAAGCAAAACGTTGTTTGGTGTAATGTCATACTAATGGATATTGAACCCTGTTACAAATATTAAAAGAAGATGAGCTAGTTTGTTCGATTCATTTTAGTTATCAAAAAGTGAAGAATGAATGCAATTGCTGACCTTGTTTCCGAGATATCCCATGATGCCACGGCCGACACACGAGACTTTCAGGTTGCTAATATGCTGGTAAAGATCAGCTCGAACCCACACACACAAGAAAAGCCCTACCATTTGTTTGCTAGCAGCTAGGCAGAAGCGCCGCTGCTTTGTATTGTCGGACAGGAAAGTGGGGCTAGCCAAGCCTTCTTCGTATAAACTAGAATTCGAGTTTAGCAATGTTACGAAATCATCTTTGCCAATTTCATCTTCCATCGAAAGTAAATCGGAAAAGCTGATCCTAGGCTTCACGCTTGCTTGATGCTCAAGCTGCGGTGACGATGGAGTCCTTGCTTCGGTCGCAATATCGTAACGTTGAGCAAGTTCTAGGTCGCTTGGGTTGGAATTCAAAGCTTGACGAATAAGCGAAAGCCACTGAGCAGCGGGGCCATTGTCCTCGGCTCCAAGCACGTTGCCAGCATTTAGAGGAACGATTTCCTGGAACCTAACAAGCAGAAAAATATGGTTGAGTAAATCAAATCTTGAAGTATCACAACAGGTTGAAGGTGGCGTGTAATCGTACAAGTAACAACTCAATTTGCAAAAACATAAGAAACAAAGCTAAAACAATAGTTACAATAGTTGTTGGAGGATAAATTACAAAAAAAGAGGGAGTAAAAAAGTAATTTACCCAAGAACGTAGATATCAGCAGGAGCAGGTGACCTTAGCCAATCGCTTAAGTTCAACCCATGGTGGGGTGACTTCCCTCCCACATTCCATGTCCCCACGAACATCCTGGATTCTCAATAAAACAAAACCCATATCACAACCAAAAACAACAAATAAGAACACAATTATTGACGATAATTAATCATTTTCAGCTCCAATAATCCTAGTTTACTGTATAGTATTCAAACAAGTAATAAGTTTGCCTTCATATTTCATTCCTTATAAATGTTTCTATTTGCCTTAATTCAGGGCAAAATTTGTGCTCAAAAAATGCATGAAAATATAAAATTTTCATCATAATATAATAAAATTAATTCAGTAGTATTTGATACGAACTGCAAACTTAACGAGATTTTTATAACCTCACCTTAGGTTGAGTGAATCGGTGACAGGCGGCGGTTTAATCCCTCCGGCAGCTTCAAATAACCAGCCTTCTATTAAAAAAAAAAATCAACAGTAAACCCAGGTCCTACCAGTACATGATAGAGTGAAAGTCAAATCTCGCCCGTCCACGTGGCGAAATAAACTAAAAACCGGTCATCAAATTTCAACTAACCAAACCGGGGACCCAACCAGTTCTTTCTTTTAACGTCCAATCAACAATGGATCATACCCGTCAAATTCGAAAACAACACTTTCCAGTTCTCATCTTTTCACAAAATGGACGGCTGGAGAAAATAATTAAAAAAAATCGGTACGAAACATTAAATCGGTGCCGATAAAGCACCGTAAAACTATACCTGAGAAATCTTCCGGTACGAACACGTAATGGTCCTCGTCGGAACAACTCTTTCTTCTTTCATCAACTTTGCCTATAGGTAAAAAATAAAAACATGGATTTTTTTTTTCATTAGAATCTAAAATCAGAGCTTAAATTTGATCTGAAACGAGTCGTTTTCATTATGGGTTTTCAGTTTTTTTACCGTGTATGTCATAATCGGAGTGAAACTCGTCTGCTCCAGTCGGTATATTCAGCCATTTTCGGACGACTACTTTGGGCCACGAAAACTGCATCAGACAAAAAAAAAAAAAGAGGTTCAGAATTTCAGCAACCGACGAAGGATGAATTGTCGAGAAAGAAACGGCGATGGCGCGTAATACCTTGGAGACTTTTCCCATATCTGTTCTCATTGCTGAACTGCCTTGCAATGCAAATTTAAAATCTGGATCAGAAAGAACAAGTTGTGTGATATTATAATGGCGGGGGAAATTATAAATTATTCCTAATTAAATAAAAAAGTCTGGAAGGAAAAAAACAAAACTGGGTGGCAAATCAGGGTATCAACAACAGTTGAAAAAGAAGAAGAAGCTTTAGGAGATTAACTTATGTATCTTTTGAGTGAAGACTTAAGCATTTTAAAGGTTATAAATTAAATGAAGAAATTCAACGAGAATATAAAAGAACTAGTTGCAGGGGAAATGGAGACAGCTTCCTAGGAAGGAAAGCAAATGGAGAAGGAAAAATTAGTTAAAAAAAGAAAAGGCCACGTTCATCCTTAATTTTTTTTTATGAATATTGAATTTTAAAAAGTCTTGGGTTTTTAAGCGTCTTTACAGAGAGGAAAACAGGGTGGAAAATGGGTGAATTTTTATCATTGAAAAAAAAAATAAAAAGAAAGAGATTATTGAATATTAGATATTGAAAGATTGGATCGAAGTCTTGAGTTTTGGCCTTATATTTGGTACTTTTTTATGTACTTGATTAAAATGAAAAAGAAAAGAGAGTATTATATATTGGCATTAATACATGATTAAAGAGGAAAAAGAAAAAAAGGAGGGGGAAAGATTGAAAGGTGAAAACACTGAAACTCAATCATGAACACAAGTGGAAAGTGAAAGGTGTTTGTTGTTTATAAAATGGATGAAGATATGAAAGTGAAGAGTGAAAGGAACAAGGCAAGAAATGGGAGCTAAATGACATAAACAAACGTAGTTCTCGCAAAGCTGCCGGCCAATGGAACAGAGTGATTTGTGGTATTTTAAGAGGAGAGCAGTCAATGCCATTGTTAAATAATTTGGGTCACGAAGAGACAATAAAAATCAATAAACGTGTAATGAAGAAGAACATGGAAAAATATGACTTCCCAACTAAAATAATAATTGCAAATAAAAACAAAAGAGAAAAACAATCCCAGATTAAAAGTAAAAAATAAAAATAAAACAGTTAAAAGTTTCAGAGCATGAAAAAAAACAAAGATCAAACCTTGCTTTTGCTTTGTTGGATTGGTTTTGTTTGCAAAACAATGTTGGTGGTGGTGTTCCTCGTAAAAGCCAAAAGCAGCAGGGTTGCTTGCTTCTGAAATTTATAAGAGCGTGAGAAAGAGAGAAGCGTTATATATATAGGAAGGGTTTTTTTTTTTTTTTTTTTTTTTAAGTGAGAAAGAAGCTACTGTGCATTTATTTTTCTGATTTTGGGATGTGATCAAATTTTAAAGCCATTAATTAAAAATATTCCCATGAAGGTTAATGCGCAACTAAAAAGAGATTTTAGATATTTATTTCAATCAAAGATTCAGTTCTCATAATATATTATTTATAATTAGAAATGTATAGTATAAGGTAATTAAATTGTTTCCATTAGAAGGTTTTTTTTATAATTTCAAATTTATATTTTTTATTAATTTAATTTTTATTTTTTAGTTAAATTTAATTATTAATTTAATCATTTTTTAAAATTCTAAATATAATTGGAAGTAATACAAAATTAAAAGGGAAAAGAAAAATCAAGTGGAAATCAAAATTAGCCAGATTGGGATTTGTTTTGCCCTCCCCCCCTTAAATGCGATTAAGAATTCTTTGCTAATTTGCAGCATTGTGTAATTATTATGGTTGACCCTTTATTTTCTATTAATTTTTCTTTGTTTGATTGAAATTTAAATTTAAAATAATAAATCCAATCAGGATAAAATTTTCAAACAGAAATTTGAATAATAAATCAAAACAGTATAAGAGAGATGAATAGGGATTGGTTTGGTTTCCATTTGCGAAGCCAATCATTGTTAGAAGGTTAAAATTGATGGGGAATTAGGGGAGGTCTAATCTTCAACTTAGCCGCTAGGGATTTGCCATTTGATTTGATTGTTTGTATTTTTTGTGAAATCAAATGTCAGATACCCCTCTTAATTAAACCAACACATTGTTTGTAACTCACCCACTTCACTAAAATCTCCCCACTTTCTTCTTTTTTCTTCTGTGATATGTTATTTTTTGGATTTTATAATTTTTATTTTAAATTATTTTAAATATATATATATTCACTTTTTGGAATTTATAATTTATAATTAAAATTATTGTTTTTGAAATTGATTTGGTGTTGAAACTATTTAAATCATTAATTTTTTATTCCATCAGTATATCCAATTCAAATCAAATAAAATATTTTAAAATTTCATGAGAATTAAAAATTAAAAATTATTCTAATAATTATAAAATTCGATTTAATTAGCTTATATTGATTTGTGAGTCAACTGATTTTTTATCTCGTCCTGGAACATTGTACCAACCAATTTTCAATTTGGTCTAATTTTAAAAACACTGATTAAAACTTAAATTTGAGGTTACATGTATGAAGCTGAAATGGATAAATAAAACTAGGCAAGATTTAAATAAATATATGTATTTATATTATTAAAATATTTACATTTGTTTCTAAATATTTATAAATTATAAGTTGTATATTTATTATTGAAATGTTAATATAAAATATTAAGAATATTATTTAAATTTTAAAATAATTATTAGTTTTAAAAATTATTAATAATATTATTATATTAAATGATTTAATTAAAATAAATAATTTATTAAATATAAATATTTATTTAATAATATTAAAAATTACAATATTTGATATCAATATGTAAATAATTTTAAAAAGTAAAATTAAAATTTTTATTATTAATATAATAAAATTTGACTCAATTCAATGTCATTTTTATCTAAAAATCATGATACCATATAGGAATTTTTTTTCAAAAAGTTCCTTATGTTTTTCAAAAGAAAAGGAAAATTTTTAGAAAAGAGGCATATTATTTGTCCAATAATAAGTCATTTTCATTGATAAGCTATTTTTCACAAAAATAACAAAAGAAAATGCAGAAAATATTATTCACAAATTATGAAATAAACCCGCCCTAAAAGTGAGAAAGTAAATAAAGTAATAATAAATAAATATGTTAGTCAAATTATGTTATTACTCCTCGTACTATACATAAGTTATATATTTAGTCTTTATACTTTAATTTAGTCAATTTTAATCATTATATTTTTTGAATTGGTCAATTTTAGTTCTTAAACTTTTTTGCGTATTAAAATTTTAATCATTACCCAAACAATAGAAGTTAAATCTATCTAGTTAAATTCTATTGTTAGTTCTGTAATAAAGATTTTGGATTTAATTCATATTATCCAATTTAATCATTTATAGTCCATATATTTTGCTAATCTTGAAATTTCTGGACTCAACTGGTAGTCATTAAACCCAATGACTAGCTTTTTTGTGAATATTATGTGAAAACAATAAATTGACATGGCATTACACGTATGTTTGCAGCATAAAATTTTTGAAATAGTAAAACTGTATCATTCAGTCATAACTAAAATTACAATATTCAAAAAATAAAAAGATTAAAAAAGATGAAATAAAAGTATAGGGACTAACTTCACAATTTAAGTATAGTAGAATTTAACCTTTTATGTTTCTACACCACTATAAAAAGTGGCAAAGCAAAATTTATTTTAGGATATAATAATTGAATTATAAATTTTTAAGAGAATAAAAGTGCAATATTATTATATTAATTTATAATTTCAAGATTTTTAAAAGATAAAAGTAAAATTTTATTATTTTAGTGTTGCTTTTGACAAAAAATGACATGAGAGTCGATATTATCATTAAAATAATTTTATTTAAAAAATTAAATATGATAATAATGATCAATTGAGTTTTAATTTGATTGACATCATTATTATTATAATATTTTGAAAAATGTAAATTTAAATATGCTTAAGCATATAACCTCATTCATTTTAGATATTAAAGATTGTACAAAATAAATCGATAATTTTGTTGTAAATCATCATCAACTTGCGGATATAATTACTTTGCCAAAAAGAGCTCATCTAGGATTAAACTTGAATAAATTCTCATAAATTTTTATACTCCATTTATTTATATTGCAACTTAATTATTTTTACCAATATATCATATTTGAAATTATTAAAATCAGCCTCTAATTAGCCTCTTGCTTAAGAGCTTGTTAGACTGGTTGTCGGGCCGCCATGTGGAGTACTGAAGAACTTCAAGTGTCAAATCAAGAATGAAAGTGCATCTTCCTCTTATTATTTTTTGTTATACTAATTAACAGTGAACCTTCTTCAATGGCTTTCGGCATTTCGCACCCTTTGAAAATCTAGAACACTTTTATGTACCGTCAAAATCCAATCAAACCCAATCCTTAATTTACACGCTTACATGCATGTGGGGCATTATTGATTAACCCTTTAATTTTTCTATTTTCTTTTCGTGTTAGTCTACAATAACTTAAACCTTCACTTGACTAATCATATAAAATTAATCACCTTATTACTCGCTTAAAACACGTGCCCTACTCACCCTGGGTCAAACATTTAAGCACACAGAAAAAGGGCTAATTAATTTACTCAATAATAATCTTCAGGGCAGTCCAATGCCACGTATGATACATTAGGCTCTTGTATTGGTTAGGTAATGTATAAGTGCCCTAATCCTGTTCCCCATGAGATAAACAATGATTAAGCCAACTTCCATTTATGTTAAACAATGAGATGAACCAATGGTTGAAACCCAAGTGTCAGGTTTCTTTTTATCATCAAAGTGACCCACCAGATTTCAGAAAATCATGCCTAAAACCTAATCCAAATAAATGTGATCAAGTTAAAAATGATAACCTTAAATTTATATTTTATATGATATGATCTTCCAAACACCTATAGGGAAGCATTAAGGTTCCGTCAGCCCTAGATTTTACAGTACAGATAAAAAGTTTGTACATTTTTTAAATTAGTTTTGCATTTCATTTTCACTCGGACACACAGGATTTTCTCTTAGGTAGATTTGATTTTTTTCTTTCACATTTAAAAAGAAAAATATTGTTTTGTTTGTCTTAATCCTAACTAACCTACTAGACCTAGAGTGTTTTAGTTGATTAATTTCAACTGTATCCTGTCACGTGTAAAATTTATTTAGGTTAGTATTATTTTTTATTCTTTATGTTGAGTAAGTTAATTGCTATATCAATAATTATTATGACGTTTTTTTAATGCATAAAATGATAATTCATATAATATTATCTAAAATTATTATTTTGTACATTAATAATAAAATTTTTAATTTTTATGCATAAGTTAACCACAGTTTAGCTTGACGGTATGATTAAAGTTCTAACAGAGGAAGAGGTTTGGAACCTCGAAGCATTTAGAGATGACTTATTAGAAGAAATCGTACAAAAAATTATAAACATACCTCCCCCACATCATTTAGCAGGGCCCAATAAAATCAGATGGATGCCTGTCTCTACTGGAAAATTCTCGATCAAGAATGCATACCAAATGATAACAGAAATTTCATGGAATACACGAAACACGAGGTGGAAGGAAATTTGGAAATATCAAGGTCTACATTGTGTTCGGTTTTTCTTATGGCTAGTTTACAAATAGTGGTTACTCACCAAATTAGAACGAGTACGGAGAGGGATCAGCCACAACACTTCCTGTCCATTTTGTCAACACAACACAGAAGACATTCTGCATATACTCAGAGACTGCCCGACAACTAGAGAAGTGTGGCTGCACATCATCCTTATAAGCTGGCAATCCCAATTCTTTTCAAGTAATACTTTTGAGTGGGCTGGGATAAATTTAAGACATCATGAGTGGTTGCCATGGGCTAAGGTTCCCTGGCCTACCCTTTTTGGGGTAATAACATGGCGTATATGGAACAATAGGAACCTATTTGTCTTTCAAGGCTTATCATGGAGTTTAACCAAGACCATCAAGATATCAGTTTGTTGGGCAAGACAATATATTATTCCCCATGCTTGGGATCCGTTTAAAGATTCAAACGAAGAGTCTGAGCAAATCTTAGGAACAGTTGTCGAGTAAGATAGAAAATTTAGGCTGTTGTTTACTTTTTCAGTTTAGCTAGATTTTCCACCAAAAAAAATTTCTAAAATATTTGAAATTTCAAATTCAAGTTAAACTCATGCAAACTGTGTGTATTTTTAGCTCATATTTATTTTGGTTTAAGTCTCGTGATATATAGATTATATCTAAATTTATTTTCATACAAATTTGAATATATTACCTTTTCAATTTGATTATATTTAATAATAATTAACTTTGATTATAATTATCCGAACGCTTATTAAAACATCATCAAATATAAGCATGTGTATTTATGAAAATAAAATTATGAATAAAAGTGTAGGATTGATACATGTAATCGGCCCAATTTGCCCGGGCCCACAAACCATACAAAAAAAATAAAACCAAATAAATTCAACGGTCCAAGTTTTTTTTTTCAAGCCCAAACACATTAACCAAACCCATTACAACAACCCAAATCCAAACCCAAACACTACCCAGCCCAATTTACAGCCCATTTGGCCCAAAACATAAGCAATTTTCGGCAAACCCTAACCCTAGGGCTAACTGCCGCCGCCGAGACCTCCACACACGCCACAGTCGCCTTCATTGTGGCAAATCACGCCCCATCGCCGCCGAATTTCTCGCCTGCAAAAAGGAAAGAAAAGCCAAAGAAACAAGCATATGGCAAGAAATCGGAAAATACCAAAATTGTATTTTGGCAATGGCTATAAAAAGCCGAATACATTTGATGTAAAAGGGAGGGGGATCTTTAGAGAGATGAAATCAATACAAGAAATCAGCCAAGGTTTATTATATTTTCTTTTCTTTTATTATTATTTTTTATTTCAAAACAGTTATACATGCATAAAGATTTTTTCTATTTTTTAGACTATATATGCGTATTAATATACGGTAAAAGAAAAAAAGAGAAAAAAAAACTCACATTTTTGAAATTCCACGGTGGCCGGCTGCGGCGGAAGAACGGTGGCAATCAGCCGAAGCCCTCACCGAAAATCGCCCAGTAGGAGAGCAACAGAGAGAAGCTTTTTTTTTTTTTTTTGGAAAGGGAAATGAAAAATGTTTTTTTTTTTTTTTCTAAATTGGACTTATATAGCACCCAGGAAACGACGTCGTTTCACCTGGGTGCTTTTGAGCCAAAACGGCGTCGTTTCATGGCGACCCGCGTGTTGACCCGACCCGCTCCAGGATTTGGTGGTTTTCTTGCGGATGGGTTATTTGCTGCTTTAGCCCTTCCACATTTTTATTGTTTTAAATTCAGTTTTTATTTTTTTTGTAAATTCTCCTCAGTTTTTTCTTTTCTGATTCATTTTGGTCCTCATTGATTCGGCACGTTTTGGACAAGGGAATAATTTCATAATTAGTCCTTGTCTTTTTGGGACGCGTTCAACAAGGTCCCTTTTCCTTTTATTTCTTTTCAGATTTGCCCCAAATTTTTTTATTTTAATTTTAATTTAGTCCTTTTTATTATTATTATTATTATTATTATTATTATTATTATTATTATTATTATTATTATTATTATTATTATATTTAGTGTTATATTTTTATACATTATTTTTTTTTCTTCATATACATACGTTACTTTATTATATATGTATATGGCTCCAAGTTTTTTTTTTTTTTGTATTTTTACTTTAAGTTTTGCATAATTAACGTATAGTTAATCTTATTATATATTTTTGTTTGTATTATAAACTTATTATATTATCATTGTAGATTCATTATACATTATTTTTAAACTTCATTATGTATTATCACTTTAAAAATTTGTATGATAACATTTTTATATATATGCATACAATTTACATTAAACTATTATATCAATTACATATATGATATACTATTAATTTTAGACTATATATATATTTTTTATATACCTATTTCTATACATAAATATTTTACTTCTTTTAAATGTTTTATATATTTAGTTTATTTCATTTTTTTACGTATTATTATATATTATTATTTACAGGAAGTTTTTTACTCCTTTATTTATTCTAAATTAATATAAATATATTATTTTATATATTTTAATTTTCTTCTTATACAATATTTACTTCAGAAATCACCTAAATACTATTATTTTATGTAGTTTTATTTTTTTAACTCTGTTTTGAATCTATTTCAAACTCATGTGTATTGTTTATTTTAAAACCCTTGAGTGTATAATTTATTGGTTATAATTTCTTCACCTGTTATTGATTTTTTTTTAGTTTATCTTTTAAAATTAATTATCAATTCATCTAATTTTTGGATGTAGATATTTGTGCTTGTATAATGTATGATCAAGATTATTGTTGCTACGCTTGTACGTATTTATCTATTGAGTTGGTCATTGGTGTACATTTTATTTACATATTATTCTTTTTGTGTTATACATTATTATTTGATTGCATCGCATTCATTTAAAAGATTATGTCTAATCAAAGAGATCAAAATCATTTTATCCATAAGTTTTCAAAATACCCGGTATCCAAGATTCTCGAGAAGATTGTGCCCTAACTAACTGGGTTTCAATTTTCTTCGTTGAATTTAGGTAACCAAGAATTTTCAAACCGAAACTTATTCTCGGGAATTCAAAAGTGTTGTGTCCTAACTTATTGGATGCGACATGTTGTTATCTCGAGGTAAGTATTTTAAAATATATATATAATAAAGGCAATATTCTGTATTTGGGAATTTCTAGAAATTGTGCTCTAACTTACTAGTTCCGATTTTTCATTCGATCCAAATAACCTAATATCCTCCTCAAGCTTAAATATGAGTTTTAAAAATCAAAAGATAAGCTCAGTTTCGAGAACTCGAAATGTCGTACTCTAACTTACTGCGCATGACATTTTACTTCTTTGAAATAAGAGGATTTTAGCATCCATTTTAATTTATTCAAGTTTTCTTTTAAATAAAGAGGATCATATTTTAAAATCTCTTCCAATTTTCGATATTAGGACATTAATTAATCAATTAGGTACCAATTTTTGGGCGTTACGAGGGTGCTAATCCTTTCTCGTGCGTAACCGACTCCCGAACCTGTTTTCTTGAATTTCGTAGACCAAAATTAATGTTTTAAACAAAACATGTTTTATAAGGTGATCCAATCATACCTAAGCAAAAAAAGGATCGGTGGCGACTCCCGTTTTTGTTTTTCAAAGTCGATCCCCATTTTTTTAAATCAATATAAAAATGGTTTCGACAGTTTGGCGACTCCACTGGGGACCTAATAAGAGAGTCAAGTCGTAAAATTGATTATTTTCTGTCCTTTGTCGAAAATTTGAAAATTTGATTTGAAAATTACGATCCTTTTGTTGTATTTGTTTGTGTCATTGCATATGATTGTTATTTTCTTGCGCACATTGCATTGCATGACTGTTTGGTCGCACCTTTAAGTGGAAGTGAGAAACTATGCCTTCGTGAAGTTCTCACCTCCGCATGGGCTAGTGGATTGCTTCCGGGATACATCTGTACCTATGTCTTCGTGAGGTTTTCACTTCCGCATGGCCATAGGGAAATGTATTCCCCTGAACTGAACTTGATCTGTATGAGCCTATAATGGGTGAAGATTGAGGAATCTGCTGGTTCAAGTACCTTTTCTTTAGAACTAAACCGCATATAGTGAACCCTAAGAACCCACCTTAGATAGAACTATGCTGAACTCTAGCAGTTATCCATATAGGTGTTTGATATTTTCTCACTTACTTTGAATTTTATTCTTTGTATATGATACTAACTTGTTCTCTTTTGTTTTGATTGCATTGCATTCACATCATAGCAAAGAGGTGTTGATTCGAATTCGATTGCTAAATAGAAGAGTTTGTCATGAGAAAATGGATTTCTTGATAAAGTAGATTATAATACGGTCGTTCGAATATGGTCCAAGTAAACACAACGAGAGAAGACTGATAGTTCGTGAAGGAATATAAGACTTTATTGCCCAAGGATTCAAGCTGACAAAGACTATTCGAGAATCACCACGTCTTGGCTTTCTTGAAGAGGCTAACGAGCATTGTGGAAATAAGTGAGCAGTGAGACGCGACCTAGATCAAGTAAAAAGAGCTAGTAGAGACATTTATTAGAAAGTTCATGAGATTGGACCTTAATATCCAGATAAGAAGAAAGGGATCAATGTCTTCGCTTGGAATATGAGGGAAAGGCCGTATAAATATCCGTTTTATGTAAAGGAATTTATTTTCTAGAAAAGTTGTTCTAATAGAATTGAATTCAAAATCAACGCCTCTTTCTTTTTGCATTCATTTCATGCATTTGCATTACATCGCATCATATGCATTAAAATCCATAGAATGACCCTTATTAGTTGAAGTTATTTCAGAAAAAGAGAGAAAGAGAGAAGGAAAAATCTGGAAACTAAACACCATTACGGTACACATGCCAAGACAAAGAAAATGGATCAAAGACTTGAACAGTTTCAAAGAGACATGCAAGACCAGATGTAAGAGCAATTAGCAAAGCTCCAACAGGAGATGAGAGACCAAATGCTGGAAGCCCAAAGAAATATGATGGCTCAAATGGCTCAACTACTGAACGGGGCAATAGACAAAGGAAAAGGTCCCATAATTAATGCTGAAGATAATGAGGACTTTCCTTGGGGTTTCACCTCACCATATGCACAAACTCAACTTGAGGAGTATTCCCAAAGGCCCTCTGTCACGATTAGACCTCAACAAGGGCAAAATGACACTAGAGTGCCCATGAATTTCCAAGTTGGCACAGGATCCAACCCAGGAGATAACCCTGTTAACCCTATTATCCCTGACTTAGATATAGCAGAGAGGGAAGGGATAAGAACTGAATCTTTAAGACAGTTAGAAGATCGTTGCAGATGGTTGGAAGAAAAGTTCAAGGCTTTAGAAAATGCTGATAATCACCATGGAATTGATGCTAAAGACTTGAGCTTGGTTCCAGATTTGGTGCTTCTTCATAAGTTCAAAATGTCAGAATTTGAGAAGTACAATGAGACCAGTTGTCCTGAAGCCCATATTACTATGTTCTGTAGACGGATGACCGGCTATGTTAACAATGATCAACTCTTTATTCATTATTTCCAAGACAGTTTGGTAGGGGCGGCGTCCAGGTGGTACAATCAACTCAGCCGTGCTAGGATTAGTTCTTGGAGAGACCTAGCCCAAGCTTTTATAAAGCAATACAATCATGTCACAGACATGACGCTTGACAGAATCACTTTGCAGAATATGGAAAAGTAGTCGAATGAAAGTTTCAGGCAGTATGCGCAAAGATAGAGGGAAGTTGCCTACAAGTTCAGTGGCCGCTTTTAGAAAAGGAGACCACAATGCTTTTCATCAATACTCTAAAAGCCCCATTCATTAACCATATATTGGGAAACGCCACTATAAGCTTTTCAGATATAGTAATGTTTGGCGAGATGATTGGAAATGCGATAAGGAATGGGAAGATCAACACGAGAGAAAATGCCAAGAGATCAACCCTGAGAAATAGGGAAAATAAAGTGAGTATCCTGAGCATGCATCCCAAATCAGTCATCATAGGCCAGCCGAAGGCTATAACCACTAGCTATCAAGGGTCTTCAAGGCAGGAATCTAATTCGAAGCCAAATACGGAAAAGCTCCAGTTCACACCCATCCCGATGACATATAAGGAGCTGTATCAGAATCTTTTTGATGTGCATGTGGCGTCTCCGTCCTACTCGGAACCTGTGCAACCTCCATTCCCAAAATGGTATAATGAGAATGCCCAATACGAGTACCACGTGGGAATAACGGGTCACTCAATTAAAAACTGTACTACATTTAAAAAGTTGGTCGAAAGGTTCATTAAAATGGGGATTGTGAAGTTCGGCGTTTCATCAGAACCTGATCACTTTGACGAGGCAATAAATGCGATAATTGAAGAAGGAGACAAGAAAGTTGCGACTCCTTGAAGAAGTAAAAAGCGAAGAGGGAACCGGGGAATGAAGTTTTCAAGCCCTTGTATACTTGGGAGTGTTTTGAACAATGGGACTGTGGAAGAGATCCCTGTATTTTCAGAGCTGATTTAGAGTAATATTCAAAACAAGCTTGTTGCCTTAAGCCTAGAGGCAATAGGAACCCTTTTGTGAAATAGTTTTGTGTCTGAAATTTTTATTTCAATAAAATGTATCTTTTTGAGCAAATATTTTTCATTTCATACTGTACAAACAATTGTTCTTAGTTTTTTTCTTTTGTTTGTTCTTTGGACTTTCTTTCAAGTATTTTTTCATTCTTCATTCATAACCATACAAATAATCATTCTTTGAATCATTTATTCTTTGGAATCTTCCTTCGAACCTACAATAGGTCTCCAGATATCAACGATGTGAGCAACACTGCTACTGATTCAGAGTCTCCTTTCGAGTAAGATATGTGTTTAAAGGGATCTCAGGACTTTGAAGATGACAGAGATTGTAACCTATCTTCTGATTTGTTAAGAATGGTAGAACATGATGAAAAACAGATCCTACCTTACATAGGGTTAATAGACATTGCGAGCCCAGGAAAGGGGTGAAGATCGAAGCCTAGCTTACCACAGAAATAAGGCGAGACATCATTGAGTTATTTTCAAGAATTCAAAGATGTTTTTGCATGATCATATCAAGACATGCCTGGGCTACTAAGACGTGGGCTAAACATGAGGATCAGGTACTATTGATCTACCATGGAAGGGGATCGCATCAGTTATACCGTAAATTCTGAATTAAAGAAGATAAGATTTATGTGACTCTTCCATTTTCTTCACAGACTTTTCTATATGTGGGGCATGGATGTTATGGGGTCAATCTCATCAAAAGCTTCTAGTTGACATCAATTTATCTTGGTGGTCATTGATTACGTCACTAAGAGGGTGAATGTTGCTTCAAATTCCAATATTGCAAGTCGACAGTCATCAAATTTCAAAAAAAAAAGAGGAAGGATCAGGTGCCGGCAAAGAATGCCAGAAAGGACCATGTTTAATAATGCATAACTGTACAATGTTAAAGATTACAGTTTGCTTAAAGATCAGACAGCATATTACAGTGCAGCAAAGGTTGCCAAAAGAAAAATACAAAAAGAAAAAACAAACAAAAAATATGAAAGGTGACCAAGACTTGTAAAGATTGGTATAAGAAGCTACCATTTACTCTTTATGCGTATCAAACGTCGACCAGGACTTTCGCTGGGGCAACACTTTTCCCATTGGTTTAGGGAATAGAAGTGGTTTTGCCCATGAAAATCGAGATTCCTTTGATCCAAGCTTTGATTGAGTCAAGAATTGGATGAAGTAGAATGTCTCCAGTGAACTTAGCTGAAGAAAAGAGTTTGAAAGTATTCATCATAGTCAGATGTACCAAAAATGGATGATGTTGATTTATGTCAAAAATGGTCCACCCAAGGGAATTTCATGATGGGGACTTAGTATTGAGAAATATCCTTTTTATATATTTCAGAGGAAAGCAGATGCCAAATTAGGAAGGACCTTATGTAGTAAAAAAGGGCCTATTCTAGAGGAGCATTGATATTGACCGAGACAGATGGCGAAGACTTGCCCAATCCGGTGAATTCAAGCTCAGTAAAGGGGAAAGGTCAAGGTGAAAACCTGCAAAGGGTGCCTTAAGATCAAATTTAAAAAAAAAAAAGAGAAAAGGAAAAAGAAAAGGAGAGGCCAAGGCAAAAACCCGAAAAGGGCGCTTTGAGACCAAATGGGTTTTTGAGCCGAAAACCCAAAAAGGATGGCTCAAATTTTGATCAAAGATAGGGCATGTGGTAGTCTTACTATGCCTGAATTAACAATGAGGAAGTATGCTACATCTTGGGGCATTGACAAAGTATTCCGGATCCTCTAAACACGTATTGAGCTCAAAATGGTCCTCAAGAAGTTTGTACAGAGAAGCTCAAGCTGCGATATCTGGGGCACCTATTTTCTATCTTACCCATTTTGAATTTACTATATTTGATTACTTTTCAAGATGCACCCCAATCAATTTTTCTTTTATGGCTTTGGCTTTCTTTGATTACTTTATTCTTCTTAAGATATACCCCAATCAATTTTCTTGGTTATCTTTGATTAACTTATTTGTTTCGAGCTATGCTTTTGATTAATTTCTTTCTTGTCCATTGTTGTGATCTTTTTCAAGCATTTTATATTGAAACAATGATTAATGGACTAATAATACTTTCATAAAAGGAGTTTGGCATATTACTCTGGAACAGGACTATTGTTTAGAACTCACCAAGCCTAAGGATTGGAAACATTGAAAGATGATTATCTCTTCAGATTTTTATTGGACAAGACATCTCGACAAGTGACGAGCAATGCCAGCCCAAGTGTAAAAGGGGATCATTCTCGGGAAAAGAAAAACGATACCATGCATTCATGCAAATTTCAGGCACATACATCTAGTCATTACACCCAAGGAATGGTGTAACAGATATTGATTGAAGATGATACAAATTCTATACCTCTGTGTGGTAATAGATTGAAAAAAAAATGTTATTCCCCTGAAGTTGCAGTGGGAGGTACAAACTTTATGTCCCAAGGTTCAAGTGGAGTGGACTCAGAATTACTATGGGGAAAATTATTTGAGCAGAATATGATTGATACTTCGTGAGGAACGATGATAAAACCTTAACGAATAAATAAGTGATGACACCTGAAATAGGAATCATTCTCATGATTTTTTTGCATCATAGCATGTCTAAATAGGAGCATTGGACTCATTTCGATCAAAGCATCCTAATTATTAAGCATAAGCATATACCCATTCTACAGGTTATGTCCACTAGAGGACAATGTAGTAGGGTAGATCGAATACATCAGTCTGACCTCCCTGAAGTTGCAGTAGAGCAGATTGAAGATAGCAGATTTGGCATTCCTGAAGTTGCAGGAAGCATATCGAAGAGATCAGATCTTGTCTCCCTGAGTTTGTAGTGGAGCAGATTGAAGATAGCATATCTGGCATTCCTGAAGTTGCAGGAAGCAGATCAAAGACATCAGATCTTGTCTCCTTGAGTTTGCAGTGGAGCAGGTTGAAGATAGCAAATCTGGCATTCCTGAAGTTGTAGGAAGCAGATCGAAGACATCAAATCTTGTCTCCCTGAATTTGTAGTGAAGCAGATTGAAGATAGCAGATCTGGCATTTATGAAGTTGCAGGAAGCAGATAGAAGACATCATATCAAAGACATCAGATCTTGTCCCCCTGAGTTTGCAGTGGAGCAGATTGAAGATAGTAGATCTGGCATTCCTGAAGTTGCAGAAAGCAGATCGAAGATACCAGTTTGACATCCCTAAGTCTGCAGTAGAGCAGACTGGAGATAGTAGATCTTGTCTTCCTGAAGTTGCAGTGAACTTGTCTCCCTGAGTTTGCAGAGGAGCAGACTAAAAATAAGCAGATCTGGCACTCCTGAAGTTATGGTGGAGCAGACTGAAGACAACAGATCTTACCTTTCTGAAGTTGCATGAAGAAGATCAAATACGTTATCTTTGGCTCTCTGAGTTTGCAGTAGAGCAAGCTAAAAGACATCAGATCTGACATTCTTGAAGTTGCAGTAAAGCAGATCAAAGACAACAGATCTTACCTTCCTGAAGTTGTAGGAAGAAGATCGAAGACGTTAGCTTTGGCTCTCTGAGTTTGCAATAGAGCAAGTTAAAAGACAACAGATCTTGCCTTCCTGAGATTGCAGTGAAGCAGATTGAAGATACTAGTCTGACCTCCCTGAAGTTGCAGTGGAGCACATTAAAGATAGCGGATATTGCCTTCTTAAAGTTGCAGTGAAGCAGATTGAAGCCATCAGACTTATTTCTAAAATTGAAATCAAGATAAAGTTCCAATACCGTTGAAGTTGCAGTGGAGTTGGAAGCCATTTGAAGAAGACGAGGATAAAAAGTCAAGACTCGGCAAGACTGGGCAAAATTGGTCCTTTTATAGTCTTTACTCTATTCCTATTAGACAGCAGTGAGCAAAGAGGGGCAGCTGTAATCGGCCCAATTTGCTCGGGCCCATAAACCATACAAAAAAATAATAAAACCAAATAAACTCAACAGTCCAAGTTTTTTTTTTACAAGCCAAAACACATTAACCAAACCCATTACAACAACCCAAATCCAAACCCAAACACTACCTAGCCCAATTTACAGCCCATTTGGCCCAAAACATAAACAGGTTTCGGCAAACCCTAACCCTAGGGCTAACTGCCGTCGCCAAGACCTCCACGTACGCCGCAGCCGCCTTCATTGTCGCAAATCATGCCGCATCGCCGTTGGATTTCTCGCCTGCAAAAAGGAAAGAAAAGCCAAAGAAGCAAGCATATGGCAAGAAATTAGAAAATACCAAAATTGTATTTTGACAGTGGCTATAAAAAGCCGAATACATTTGATGTAAAAGTGAGGGGATCTTTAGAGAGACGAAATCAATACAAGAAATCAGCCAAGGTTTATTATATTTTCTTTTATTTTATTATTTTTTTATTTAGAAACTGTTATACATACATAAAGATTTTTTCTATTTTTTAAACTATATATGCGTATTAATATACGATAAAAGAAAAAAAAGAGAAAAAAACTCACATTTTTAAAACTTCGGCCACCGTACATGGTGGCCATCGGCGTCAGCGGCGATCGGCTGGAGCCCTCGCCGGAAATCGCCTAGCAGGAGAGCAACAGAGAGAAGCTTTTTTTTTTTTTGAAGGGGAAAGGAAAAATGTTTTTTTTTTTTTAAAATTGGACTTATATAGCACCCAGGAAACGACGTCGTTTCCCCTGGGTGCTTTTGCGCCAAAACGGCGCCGTTTCATGGCGACCTGCGTGTTGACCCGACCCGCTCCAGGGCGTTTTCTTGCGGATGGGTTATTTGTTGCTTTAGCCCTTCCGCATTTTTATTTTTGTTTTAAATTCAGTTTTTATTTTTTTGTAAATTCGCCTCAGTTTTTTCTTTTCTGATTCATTTTGGTCCTCATTGATGCGGTGCGTTTTGGACAGGGGAATAATTTCATAATTAGTCCCTGTCCTTTTGGGGCGCGTTCAACAAGGTCCCTTTTCTATTTATTTCTTTTCAGATTTGCCCCAAATTTTTTTATTTTAAGTTTAATTTAGTCCTTCTTCTTCTTCTTCTTCTTCTTCTTCTTATTATTATTATTATTATTATTATTATTATTATATTTAGTGTTATAGTTTTATAACATTCATTTTTTTTCTTCATATACATACGTTACTTTATTATATATGTATTATGGCTCCAATTTTTATTTTTGTATTTTTGTTTTAAGTTTTGCATTATTAACGTATAGTTAATTTTATTGTATATTTTTGTTTGTAGTATAAACTTATTATATTATCATTGTAGATTCATTATACATTATTTTTAAACTTCATTATGTATTATCACTTTAAAAATTTGTATGATAACATTTATATATATATGCCTACAATTTACATTAAACTATTATATCTATTACATATATGATATACTATTAATTTTAGACTATATAAATTTTTTAATATACCTATTTCTATACATAAATATTTTACTTCTTTTAAATGTTTTATATATTTAGTTTATTTCATTTTTTTACGTATTATTATATATTATTATTTACAGGAAGTTTTTTACCCCTTTATTTATTCTAAATTAATATAAGTATATTATTTTATATATTTTAATTTTCTTCTTATATAATATTTACTTCAAAAATCACCTAAATGCTATTATTTTATGTAGTATTATTTTTTTAACTCTGTTTTGAATCTATTTCAAACTCATGTGTATTGTTTATTTTAAAACCCTTGAGTGTATAATTTATTGGTTATAATTTCTTCACTTGTTATTGATTTTTTTTAGTTTATCTTTTAAAATTAATTATTAATTCATCTAATTTTTGGATGTAGATATTTATGCTTGTATAATGTATGATCAAGATTATTGTTGCTATGCTCGTACGTATTTATCTATTGAGTTGGTCATTAGTGTACATTTTATTTACATATTATTCTTTTTGTGTTATACGTTATTATTTGATCGCATCGCATTCGTTTAAAAGATTATGTCTAATCAAATAGATCAAAATCAATTTATCCATAAGTTTTGAAAACACCCGGTATCCAAGATTCTTGAGAAGATTGTGCCCTAACTAACTGGGTTTCAATTTTCTTCGTTGAATTTAGGTAACCAAGTACCCCTTTTTTCAATAAAAACGTAAAATTTTCAAACTGAAACTTATTCTCGAGAATTCAAAAGTGTTGTGTCCTAACGTATTGGATGCGACATGTTGTTATCTCGAGGTAAGGATTTTAAAAAAAATATATATAATAAAGGCAATATTCTGTATTTGGGAATTTCTAGAAATTGTGCCCTAACTTATTGGTTCCGATTTTTCATTCGATCCAAATAACCTAATATCCTCCTCAAGCTTAAATATGAGTTTTAAAAATCAAAAGATAAGCTCAGTTTCGAGAACTCGAAATGTCGTACCCTAACTTACTGGGCGTGACATTTTACTTCTTTGAAATAAGAGGGTTTTAGCATCCATTTTAATTTATTCAAGTTTTCTTTTAAATAAAGGAGATCATATTTTAAAATCTCTTCCAATTTTCAATATTAGGACATTAATTAATCAATTAGGTACCAATTTTGGGCGTTACGAGGGTGCTAATCCTTCCTCGTGCGTAACCGACTCCCGAACCTGTTTTCTTGAATTTCGTAGACCAAAATTAATGTTTTAAACAAAACATGTTTTATAAGGTGATCCGATCATACCTAAGCAAAAAAAAAAAAAAAGATCGGTGGCGACTCCCTTTTTCGTTTTTCAAAGTCGATCCCTGTTTTTTTAAATCAACATAAAAATGGTTTCGACAATACACATTCATTCAATAATAATTAATTAGTTAATAAGTTTCCATCAATCTTTCAATGAAGATAAAATTTTATTTTAATTAATATATGTGATCATTGCCTTGTTGCTACAAAATTAATATAAAAGTACTTTATGTTTTTACATATATTTGCATAAATCTTACCAATTTCGATGTTTATTGTTTATTGTTTCAATGTCATTCTACTGAATATGATTGTGAACAATTATAATAAATCAAAACCTAGACAAAGGGGAAAAAATTGATGTTGAAAATTTTTTTGAGCTAATTTTATTAGCCTTTTACGTCCTAAGATCTTGTTCTTCTTGGCCAAAAAGATGTTTTACAACTATAATAGTACCAAAATTTTACAACAATTATAATAACATGTTTTACAATTCATAATAGTACCAAAATTTGACAACATAACCATTGACTGAATGCATAAAGAACACTTGGACAAGAGTAGAGAGATATGTAAATACTATCACGTGAACATGCTACACTAATTTGAGTTTTACATTAGGTTTACTGTCGATCAACTCCTTAAATCTTCTTGAAATTAGATTCAATTTTCAGTTTTTGTTAAAATCTTTTCTTTAAATCTCATCCATCACAACTTTCAAGTCTATTTCAAATATTATATTTTGAAAACCTTTTTGTTTTGCCAGATCTGCACCCATTTTAAGTGCCAGTGCTTTCACAACCTCTAGATTATCAGCTTGCATATGCTTTCCAGTTCTATCCACTAGTAGCCCCTCATTGTTTTGAACAACAACTCCTAGACCAGTGTCTCCGGTATCAACATTGAAAGTTACATCACAATTGTTTTTAGCCACGAGTCTTCTGATTTCTCCCAACCTCAAATTTTGAAACTAGGCATGCCTTGAGAACAACCAAGTTTATATTGAGCATTCATATAAGACCATTCTTTAGTCACAAAAAGAATCTTTCGAATAGTACTCCACACATCAATTTTCTTTCATTCTATAACTTTCTCACATTTAGCTTTCCAAATGTACCATAAGGTATAAACAACCCTGAGTATTACTTGTTCCCTTGTTGTGCTATTTGCTAGATTCTCCGCCATTTGTTATAACTATTGGTAAAAAGTATTGATGTTATCCTATTGTAGCTTCAGACTATAGCAAGATTCGAATCAAATAACCCTTACCCAACCACAAACAAAGGGAATGTGTTCCATAGTTTGCTCAACTTGATTACACAATTCACATAGAGGATTAAGAGCATAATTTCTTCTCCTTAAGCCATACCTAGTAGGATTTTCATTAGTGTAACATGTCCAAAGAAAAAGTTTTAACTTGTTAGGAATCTTGAATTGTCACGCAACTTTCCAAACTCTTTTGTCGATCTTGCAAGAAAATGGTTTGTCCAGTCGCTCATCCCTCATTTTAGCCCTTAGGACCTTATACCTTGATTTGATTGTATAATAGTCTGGACTATTAAAAGGCCAAATGAGCTTACTCTCACTATCAACCCTATAGATTTTATTTTTAAGATTACCTTATTTTCAACCTCAGAGAGTTATTCTTCAATACTAGTCAAATCCCATCTCTTGTTTTCTTTTGAGAGTTTATCAACAACCATATTAGGTATTAAACCATGATCATTGTTAGGCCTTCTTAATCTATACCCCTCAATCCCTACATCCAATCTATCCTCCCATAGTTCCACTTTATCACCATTGAAAACTTGCCATAACAAAGACACTTTCATAATTTCCTTTGCTCCCATAAGGTTGCTCCATGTCAAAGAAGATCTGCCACATTTTATAGCTTTGGAAAAAGAGAGTTGGGGAAGCACCCTTACCCATAAAGCATCTGGTTCTTGAATTAGTCTCCAACATTGTTTTGATAATAGAGCCAAATTGAAAAACTCCAAGTTTCTAAATCCCATACCATCATCTATTTTTGATGTTCTTAAGCATTTCCAATCCTTCCAGTGCATACGCCTTTCATCTTTTCATTGGCCCCACTAGAAATTAGCAATGGTTGCACGCATATTTGTACATACTTTTTTAGGAATTTTGAAACAAGTCATTGTACAGATAGGTACCGCTTACACTACTTCCTTGATCATAATCTCTTTCCCCCCTCCCTTGAAGAAAGAGTTTGTGCCTTTCAATCCCTAAGGTTGCTAATCATTTGCTCTTTTAGATAGCTCAAAGCTGCAATCTTTGGCCTCCTTAAATAGATGGAATTGTAACACCCCTCGCTCAACCAGATCGCCGGGTCCAAGCTATAAGATGCCACATTCGTTGTCGGAGCAACTATAGTCAAATCACACTAAAATATTCACATGTAGATGTCATCTAATGCTAAACATATTCACCTATAGTTAAACAATCAAAACCGAGTCTTAATCGAACTTACGAAAGATCTTTTGTTGACCTAGGCATGAAATTGAACCAAATTGCAATGTTTTAATAGTTCAGAGCTGCCGCCATGATGTTGCCAAACAGTTTATCACGTTGTGACCTTAAGCCACTCGATGCCGCGACGTAACTCACTATCAACTGACGTTGCGATGAGGAAGGTTGTTCATCAGGAAATGGACTCCGTTTTTGGTAAAAATGAACCATTTAGTACCTATTTCAAGCTTTCCACTAAACCTAATCAATTTTTGCACAAATACTTACTTCACCTTATTCAAAACATATGTAAAACATACCAAGATACATAACATTTCATGCAAAAATGTAACAATTAAGTTTGATTATACAATTTCAACTTCAAATCAACCATTCCATACCTATTCATCAATTTGATTTATACATTTCAAGTCATAACAATATACCAGTGAAGCCATTCAATCCAACCTTTAAACAAGAATTTAATCCAATTTTAACAAGCATTCAATACATAAAGTCCAACTAAACTCAACAATTCAAATACCATTTCATTTTATCACTTAACCATTTAAATATCAACCATTACCAAACTACCATTTCTAACCTATTCAATACCATTTCATATGCCATTCTCATAACTATAAATCACCATCTCAATAGGCATGAAAAGCACATACACACACATATTCATCACCACATATGAATCAAAACATCAAGCTATCATAAGTTACCAAACTCATCAAGAACTATATATATATTAAGGTGTACATCAAAACACCTATATACATGCCAAAATTTCTTGACTTAAAATGATAAAAAAGCTACCAATTTGGTGATAGTGTGATATCCGAACGGTCTAACTTGACATGTTCCGCAAGGTAACAATTTACAAGGAAAGGGAAAATAATAGGGTAAGCATATAAAATGCTTAGTAAGTTCATATGAAATTTTCACTAATTTCTTTAAACAATTCAACAAGGTAAATTACTAAACATATTGACATTCAATATAAAATCCAATATAAATCCAAACCATTTCAATATTTCCATTTCTATTAGATAAAGTTTCGCACAAGGGTACTATAGTAAAACAAACTTGGATACACGGGAAATGTTTTGCTCACACAAGATGACATTTTAATAGAATTGCTTACACAAGCTGACATCGTATTGAGGTTACCAGTCTAGGACAAACCAACGATACGTATAAACCGAGAATCTATAACAAATTCTAGATCTCATAACATTAAGTAAATCCCTGATCAATTGCGTATTTAACCTTAATGCCATATCATACGTATCCTAATATTTTACTAAGTTCACATGGGTACTTTGTCGTATTCGTATCATTACAAACCCTGTATTAGTTTAAACATATCATACAAGTCCTATAAAAATTCAATATTCATTTTGGTACTTTGTACCTATTCGTAATAACCATTATATTCATGCTTTTCAATTTGATCCCTTTGATGCCAAATATGCCAAATTCACTTTAATCCAAGCATATAAATAAAATAAACATGATTCAATGTAACATAAATTAAAGTAGTAATTTTCATATGAACTTACTTGACAAAACAACAAACAAGTTGAAACTTCAGGGACTAATCTACACTTTTTGCTTTTCTTCGATTATCTCTAGTTTGATCCAATTCCCAGTCTATACAATTGTTCGATTCAATTTATCAATACCAAACATTTATACACTATTTTATGATATGAATGAACTTATGAAACTTTTTTTTTCAATACCCCTAAAGTTTTGCATTTATCCAATTTAGTCCATAAAATCGAAATTGCCATAACTTTCAATTTTAAGCTTCAATTTTAAAATTGAGTTAACTTACATCCCTTAGGGACCTACTACTATATGTTATTACTAAAATTTCACCTCAATTTTGTAATTTATTTACTTTAGTCCATAAGAATAAAACTAACAATTAAACTTTACAATCTACTCCTGTTTCACATCTAAGATTAAAATCTATCAATTTAACACCAATCTCTTCAAGAAATCAACAATGACAATTTTCAAAAACTGTTAAAGTTTTGCAAATTTGTATATAGGCTAGCTAAATCAAGCTCCTATGACCTCAAAAACTTAAAATTTATTAGAAAAGGACTTAATTGAACATACCGATTAGTTTTTGAAAATTGAAAGCTTCCAAGGGTTTCTTTCTTTCTTATTCACGTCATGAAGAAGAAGATGGAGAGAAAAGATGTCTATCTTTTTCTTTATTTTGTCTTTTATACTTTAATTAAAAGTTAATTAACCTTAATTAATTAATTAACCTTAATCATGTTTAGCTAAAATTAGTGGATGACAATATAATTTTCCACTATTGGATATAACAAAATGGTTTAATAACCATTTGTAACACTTAGCTATTTAAAAAAATCTATAGCGATAAGACTTTTACAATTTAGTCTCTATACATTAACTAAACAATTAATGGGAAAAAACAAAGGACCAAAATTTAGTAAAATTTTATACCAAATTTGTAAATATTTTACTTTAATATTTACGGACTTGATTTACGAAAATGAGGTTCCGAAACTGCCTTTTTTGGCACCACTGAAAATCGGGCTATTACAGGAATTCCCAAATATACACTTGAAATTTCAGAAATCGAGATACCAGTAAGTCTTTGGATAGCCACATGTATTTCCTCTATGTTTGGACTAAAAACCAAAGTTGATTTAGTGTGTGATGCAGTTTAAGCTCCTATGAGCTATCAAGTGTAGTGTAGTTTACCCGTGTATCCAGGTTTGTTTTACTAGGGTTCATTGGATGAAACATTGAGGGTCTGTTTGTTTGACTTAAAATGGTTTCCGGAAAATGATTTCTGGAAAATGACTTGCTTTTCAAGAAAAGTTAATATTTTCTGGTGTTTGGATGAATCTGTGAAAAATATTTTATGTTGTTTGGCAGATTTCTTGAAAATATTTCATAAAAGCTATTTTAAATGAAACAAACATACATTTGAGAATTTATTATTATTTATTGTTTAATTGAGTTTATTTTTTATCTATTAAATTTATATTTTACATTTTTTTTCATATATTGTAATGATTTATTTATAAATAAATACATCAAATTAAATATATTAACAATCATAAATTGAAAACAACCAAAGTGAATAGATGGTTCCTAATTGTGTTATTAAAAAAAACTGAATAATAATAAATTAGCTTCCAAATCATAATTAATATTACACATTAATAATATTATCCAAGTACATAATTAGTAGTACACCACATGATAACTACAATATTGTCCAAGTGCATAACTAGTATTACACCACATAATTAATACTACACCACATTAAAGCATCAATATCTTCAACCTTGAGAAAATTTTTGAAGCCAAATTTTTCTATGCTTCGTACTTTTGGCTTAGAAAGCTTTGGCCTTGGATTCACGACCCACAATATAATCAAACACACTACAAAGGAAGTTGTCATCAAATCCTTCCACCTTCATCGACGTCACTTCTTCATAAAGATTTGGTGTCTTATCCATAATAAATTGTTCTAATGCATTAGCAACCTTACCAAGTTGTTCACCCACAAATTTAATTTGTTCATCAACGACACTTTCTATGCTACAAAAGGAATCAAGGGTCTAAGGTTTAAAAGGCAAAGGTGGTATCAAACTCTAATAGAAGTACAATAAAAGCAAGACATATAAATCATTATAGCAAGGAGATCATGCGAGGAGCATATTAAAAGCAAGAGAAGAGAAGCAATGGGAATTCTTCCAGTTTCTCAGTAACCAAACAGAACAGAGCCAATACCTTAAAGCAGAAAATGCATCAATATGAGAAAAAGTAAAAAAAAAAGTGAAATTAATTTAAAGTTTTTTTTTTTAAAAAAAAGTTGGCAATTTTAGGTGGAAAGAACATAGTAGCAAAATAAACTAAAAAAAAAGTCCCCAACTTTGATGAACTCTTTTTAACTCTTCCAAAAGTTTCTTCTTTTTTATGTTACCCCTGTTTACCTATCAACCAACCAAAACTTCAAACTAAATATAAATAGGAAGAGAATAAAAAATTTAAGTTCCAAAATTTTAATCCCACTTGTTTTCTTTGGCTAAAATTCCCAAAAATCAGAAGCATGAAACTAAACAGGCATTATACAAAGCATCGCATCTAACATAATAAAAAAGGTGGTACACAGAAACTAGAAACATGATGAGAAACTAAAGATTTTTTTCTCTCTCAAAATCCTCTGTGACAAATAGAGTAATGTAACACCCCTTACCCGTATCCACCGCCAGAATAGGATACGAGGCATTACCGTACTCAATCACATATAACTGATCATTTTCGAGTTACAAATTCCCATCCAAATTTAAAACTTTTCATATCCAATATAGAGCCTCTAATATGGACCTACGAGGCCCAAAACATGCTTTGGAGGCGGTTCGGTACTAAACCGAGAACTTTGGAAAATTTTACAACCCTTAGAAAATTTTTCTTCAAAACATGGTAAATTTTTTCTTCAAAACAGGGTCACACTCAATATACATATTCAACAACTCTTATACATGCATAATTTTATCTAATAATCATAACATACCATTGAGCCAAACTTAGCCATTCGACATCAAGACTACTAGCACATTCAGCCATTAGGTATTTAGGCCATAACCCACAACTCATCATGTATCATGCAACACAGCTCACATCACAAGACATAGGCATATAAATAATATATATAGGCTTATAATCTATTAGCCAATATAAGCCAATTAGCATGGCTACAAAACATAATAACACATACAAAAAATGACTAAGTCCTTATACATGCCATAAACTTAAATTACTTGAAGGCATTGATACCAGTCAAAAGCTTGATAGTGTGATAAAATCTCCGACGATCTCCAACCTAAGCTAGCCTCTGTGATACTATAGGAAAACGAAAAGGAAGTGGGGGTAAGCATTATAGCTTAGTAAGTAGGTATGTAAATAATAAGTGATTTATTAACAAGATTTTATAAATCTTCACAATATGTTCTCAAGATAATACAATCATAATTGCATATAGTTCCACTATTTATTCATGTTCATCTCAAGCTGTCTACTCAAGTCACAGTCACTAAATTACTTATATCTCGAGCTACAGAACTCCAAATTAAGATCTGTTAAATTTCCCTAAAACTATACTCACATATCTTATTACCATAAAAGTTTTAGAATTTGTGGTTTAGCCAATAAGTACAGTTTATTCTTTAAAGTCTCCCCGATTCTGCTGTCTGACAGTTTAGACCCTTCTTCACTAAAAATTAATTATCTCTTCATACTGGATTTGGATGATGTTTCTGTTTGTTTCTATTAAATATAGCCAAAACTGTTTTGTTGCTAAATTTACTCTTTCATAATTTCACTTACTCCATTTCATCTTACCGAAGGTTCGATCAAATATCGAGCACATTTTTCATGAATTTTCATACTTATACCTGCACTTATTCATCACATAGTCATATTCAATTACACTAAGTCGTTACATGATCACATGTATTTTCACTTAGTCAATTTCCTGCTGAACTCATCGGAATAATAATAGATACACGGTGGCCTGCACATAGTACCACCCTTGTAGCTGAAGCTATCTAGTGCACATAGTAGCCTACACTTAGTACTACACATGTGACCAAAACCATCACTTACACATAGTGGCCTGCACTTAGTACCACACATGTGATCGAAGCTATCGGGTACGCATAGTAGCCTGCACTTAGTACTACACACATGACCTAAAACCATCTCGCAGCTCTCTTGTACACATTGTGGCCTACACTTAGTACCACACATGTGACCTAGCTACCTCATTCGTATCTTTTCTATTCCAAAGGTTCAACCGGGAATTCTCACTTTTCAACATTTTACCAATTCATCCATAATCAATCACAATTCATAATTTACATCAAATAATTAATCCATATTCAACCATATCTCATATAATATAACAAAATATTAAAACATAAATAAAAAATGATGTATTATTTGCATACAAACTTACCTCGAAAGCAAAATCGGTGAAAAGGACTTATTCGTCAATTACTCATTTTTCCCTCGTTCTAGTTCCAAACCTCGTTTTCCTTTATCTATAACAACACATTTAATATATTTATTCATCCTGCTACTCAAATTAGCCTAAATTCACATTTTGGCAAAATTTACATTTTTGCCCCTAAACTTTGTCATATTTACACTTTTTTCCCTAGGCTCGTAAAATGATTTTTATTCAATTTCCTTGTATTTTAAGCTAGCCAAACCATTTTCATAACTACAACAACCCACAATTTCCATTAATTCACACTTTTATGATAAATTTCATAACTTTTACAAATTAGTCCTTTTAGGCATTTTTACCAAAAATTACTTAGTAAAAGTCGTTTCTCTAACCATAAACATGCATTTTCTACCATTAAACACAAAAATAAACATATTCATCATGGGTCAAAACCCTAGACTTTAACCATATCTCAAATTAGTGGTAGAAATAGATAGGTCTTGTTACGAGGATTTCAAAAACGTAAAAATCATTAAAACCGGGGCAAGAACGGACTTACAATCGAGCTTGGAAGCTTGAAAAACCCTAGTCATGGTTTCCCCTTGTGAAATTCAGCCACGGGGATGAAGATGGGCAAAAATTGGCTTTTAATTTTGTTTTTAATTCATTTTATTTACTAAATGACCAAAATGCCCCTAACTTAAAAATATTCTACTTCACCTATTTCATGTCCATTTTTGTCCAAAAAATTAACCGATGGTCTAATTAGCATTTAAGGACCTCCAATTTAAATTTTCATAGCAATTTGACACCTCTAGCTTCTAGAACTCAAGTTTTGCACTTTTTACAATTTAATTCTTTTGACTAAATTGAGTGCCCAAACATGGAAATTTTTGAACAAAATTTTCACAAAATCATTTCGTAAAATTGCAGACCATAAAAATATAATAAAAGTAAATTTTATTACGTTTTTATTTGTGGTCTCGAAACCACTGTTCTGACTAGGCCCAAAATTGGGCTATTACAAGTAAGATAATTAAAAAAGGAACAACATTCAAATCCTTAAATTTTCTTTTCATATCTTTTCTCAGGAACCAAATAGAGAGAAACACCAAAACAAACTTATAGGGAGTTTTAAAAGAAGTTGCTGGGTTGTTTGCATACCTTCAGATTCAGACAAAAATTAAGCATTTGATCCAAACTCAGTGAAGCATTTCAAAGCCAAAACCCTAAAAAAAAGAATAGAAACCACCTTCGCTGTAGAGAAAAAAACCCCATTTCCCCTCTTCTTCCACTGTAACAGCCCGATTTAGGGGCTAGTCAGAATAGTGGTTTGGAACCACTAATTCGGGGTCAGAGAAAATTTATTTTAATGTTATTTTTTGAATTAGAGCATGGTTATATAGATGCATGAAAATTTTGGTGTTTTAATTTTAGCGATTTATGCTTAATCGCTAAAAAAGACTAAATTGCATAAAGTGCCAAAGTTCTATTTTAGTTGCTAGAGGTGCCAAATAGCATAGAATTTTAATTGGAAGCCTTCAATGTGTAATTAGACCTATCTAAAGGTCATGGCTGGCCATAGGGGGGACAAGATGATTAAATTAGTCAAAGTTTTGGTGGTGTTAGGTGATTAATGAATAAAATAAGAGAAAAATGAAGAAAAGAAAAGTATCATCTTTTCTTCTCTTCATCACCACCAAAAATTGGCAGCAAACAAGGGTTGGAGAGCTTAAAAATTTCAGCAAACTCTTCTCCATTCTAGTAAGTGATTTTAATGGTTTTTCTTGATGATAGTTGTACTTTTAGAACCCCTAGAGCTTAAGCTTTCTAAAAAGGGGACTAATTTGCAATATGGTGAAAATTTTAGAGTTTTTCCATGAGAGCTTGCATGTTATTTGCTGCATATTTATGGAAGAAAATGAGTCTTAGTTTTTAGATGAACAACTTTTGTGAAAGGTGTTTCCATGAAAACACCTAAATGAACCTTTTTGTAAAAGTTGTAAAATGGGTAGTAAATATGTGAAATGTTGGGTTTTGATGATAGCCATAAGAGAAATAAATGTTCACCTAGGCTCATTAAAGATAGAAATTGGATTAAAATTGATTTCTGAGCCTAGGGGTAAAATGGTCATTTTTCCAAAGTGTAAGGGCAAAATAGTAATTTTGCCAAAGCATGATTATTAAAATGCTTTTATTAATGTGATGATTAAACTGAGCTAATTTGCTATTATAGGGCAAGAAGAACCAAGAGTCAACCTCGATCAGTGAAATAATAAAGTCTCGGACTAGATCGATGATCTAGCTTATTTTGAAATCGAGGTAAGTTTGTATGTGATAAATTTAGCATTTAAGTTAGCATGTTTGAGAACATTTGATGTTATAATGATATATGATGCTTTTGAAATTGAGTATTGGTGTTGAATGAGAAAGATGATAAAAGTTGATATGTTGAAGTTCCGGTTGGACTATAATAAATGTGAGAGTACTATCATCTAACAGTGAGATGGATAAGGTCCCGCATAAGACCATGTCTGGGACATGGCCTCGGCACCAAATTGAAATTCTGTATAAGACCATATCTGAGATATGGCTTAGGTATTGAATATGAGAATCGTATAAGACCATATCTGGGATATGGCATCGATACTTGAAGTGAGATCCCGTATAAGACCATATCTGGGATATGGCATTGGCCTTCAGATGTGACCCCATGTAAGACCACATCTGGGATGTGGCATTGGCTTTGTATTTATATTAATGACGATGAACAACCGTCTTTGAGTATCCCTAATGATTAATGGGATAATTAGATAAGCTTCGAAAATAGAAATGAGATTAGTACTAAAGTCATGTGAATGAGTGAATACAGGTACCCGTAAGAAGTTCATAAGGAATGTTGTACGATATGTGGCATGGTATGTTCTAGATAAGAACAAGTATAAGTAAGTTTTGGCAAAGTGCTTATGACTTTGTGTGGTTATCTAATGCCATGGGTTGATGTCATTATGAGCTTATTGTTGCTATTTGTTTCATGCAAACTTACTAAGCTTTATTCTTACCCCTCTCATTTCCCTTTCCTTATAGCATTGCCAAGATAACTCGAGGTTTGTGGGATGTCGGAGTTCGGAAATCACACTATCGACATCTTTTTGGTATAACAAAGTTAGATTTATTTTGAGTATGGCATGTATAGGACTTGAGTATTTTATTATGTCATATTTATTAGCCAAAGTGTTGGCTATTACTCATTTTGTAAATGGTCATTGGAATTGGGCCAATACTTGTCAAGTTTATGTGTATGTTTAAGGATTATAAAATTCATGAAGTGTATGCTTATGTGGATGCTTTGACTTGAGTTCTTAGAAGTGCTTTAAGGTCATGAGTTAGGCCAAATTGAATTGGTATAAGTATGGTTGCTATGTAGGGTGGCATTTGGCTTGGAATATAGCCTCTTTAATGTCACACGGGTAGATGCACGGGCGTGCGTCTAGGCCGTATGTGATACACGATTAGCCCCATGGGCATGTTGATCGATCATGTGCCCCCTTGAGAGCTAGGTTTACAAGTCAGTAAGCTCAGTATTAAACACACGGGTAGAGACACGACCGTGTGTCTCAGCCGTGTGAGGGGCACGGATTTAGACATGGACGTGTGCTCAGGCCGTGTGAAATCTGCACTTAAAAATGTGGAATTTAATTCGACACATGGTCTAAGGACACGGGCGCATGCCTTGGCCGTGTGACCATAATGAGATGATGATGTCATAAATAGAATGCCAAGGTTTTGGCACACGGACTAAGACATGGGCATGTCGAGGCCGTGTGAGGGACACGGGCCAGGGACACGGGTGTGTGTCTGGCCGTGTGTATTAAGTCAGTATCAACCACGAGTGACGAGCACGGGCATGTTTAAGGGGCACACGGGTGTGTCCCTTGAACAACACTGGCGTATGGCCCCTGTTTAGGTAAAATTTTTCTAAGTGCGTAAAAGTTTCCGATTAATTCCCGAAACCTTCCGAAAGTATGTTTAAGGCCTTGTAGGCATAGGATGATTATGTTATGGGATTGAATGGAAAGTTTTTAAGACGAAAAGAAATTTTATAGCCTGAAACATAATGTTTAAGCAAGTTGAGCCAGATAATGCCTCGTATCCGGTTGCGGCTTCGAACACGGGTAAGGGGTGTTACATCAACCCTCCAAAATTTTGTCTTCTTTCACTTAACTTTAAAACCAAAAGATATAAAACAAACCCTTTAAAACAACAAAGCAAAAACCAATGTTTCTATGCTCTTCATTGAACTATGCTAATTTGGTCAGACTATTGCCCTAAATGAAAGCAAGAAAAAAATTTAAAGCACATAATTTGGTCTCAAACATGTATGGACTAAAAATCAATTGAAGCATCTTAAACTGATAAAAAGAAAAAAAATAAAAAAAAATACCTTGATGCTGAGAGAAGTTAAACCCAGAGACAACGAACCTAAGGTTTAGGGCGTGGTAAAAGGGAAGGGAAAGGGGGAAGGGGTTAATAACCAATACAATTGATGTGGCAAGGAAGGGGAAAAGGGCTTCTAGAGAAAGACATTTTCCTAATATTATGAAGTGTTTTTCCCGTGTTTTGGAAAAAAAATTTACAATGGGATTTCATTTTCTACCAAACAAACAGCGAAAAACAACGAAAATGTTTTTCGTAAAAAAAAATACAGGTAAACAAACACACCCTGAAATCAAATCTTGAAACCGGAAAAGGAAATAAACATAATTTTTGGTAAGCTATTAAAATGCATGATTTGAATTGAAATGTTATGAACTTGTGAATAATTCTGGTATATGATATGATTTGATTATGTGGAACTATATGTGTGTATATATATACTTCATGATACATAAAGTATACAAAAGATTATACGAACCAGTTAGAATCGAGCCTTAGGGGCCAATTTGAGCATGAAAGAGTTATTAAGCTTGAAAGTGATTGAATTAGTATAATGAGATTGGTTATTCAATTGAATGAATAACTATGTATATGTATATGCTTATAGATGAAGGTATGAATTGAATAACTAGGATATGAAATGAATGGAACATGGTGTGGTATGACACAATCATATGATTTTTTCAATGAGAACATTTTTCAATTGAGTATACTACAAATTAAAGAATTGGTATCCTAACGTTGAATGTTATGACATGGTAAGATATGTGCAAAAGTTTAGTGAATTGGTATGTAAATTGCTATATATATATTCATGACATTATGTGAATGGAAACTATTGGAATAAATGGTATATGTGAATGAGTTAGACATTAGATTTGAATTGGATTGTGTGCATTTGCTATTATAAATTTGAATTGAATCATGAAAGTATCACTGAGCTTTATCACTCTGCGTACAGTATGTTTATTCCATACGCAGGTATAAGTGGATCCTGAGGTAACTCAGCATCCAATCTATAGCCCTCGACTCAACAATGTTTGTATAGTCCCTTTTTAATTTCGATATATGGTATCTATCTAGGTTTTGGAGTCAATTTTATATTGATATGGTCCTATTGAATTCAGGATTGGAAATGTAGTTTAATTTTAGTGCATATGTAACACCCCAAACCTGGCCTAAACGTTATGGCCGAATCTTGCGATGTCACATTGTAGTGTTTTTCGAGAAAGTGAGTTGTCGTCAAAAACCTCTTTTCTATATAACCTCTTTACAATATCTTATGTTAATTCTAGGATGTGTCGTTCAGTTAAAAAAAACTTAGTTCATTATCACAAAAGTATTCTTTTTCAAAACGTTACTTATTGCAGAAGCTTTTAAAGCATTTGATTCATTTTGAAAACTCAAATAACCCTACTGCTAGCAGTTGTAAATCAGAACAATAGAACTCCCAATTTAATCGTGAAAATCCAAAACGACCATTATTACAGTAAATACCCAAAAATAAAATTAGAAATCATTATTAGGTACTAAATCAAACAATTTAGGTCGTGTGGCCACATCTGAGTCCTCCACCTCACTGACCCGCCTATGTCTGGGGATTACCTGTACAGTCAATTCAGAAGGGTGAGTTTTCGAAAACTTGGTGTGTAATCCCATATAAAGCAACCAGATAGAAGGCGGTCACAGTCTGGGCCTAAGCCCTTTTCAGTATCAGTGACAATGTCAGTTTGGGCTTTAGCCCATCTTAGTATAGAAGCAGTCATGCGTTTGTGCCTTGGCCCGTTACAGTAACAATAATTAGTACAGTAACATATCATACAATATAAAGGTCCTACCCAGCCAGCCTTTACACTCCATCTCCTTCCAACCCTACACTCCATGTGGGGATATAATCAACCCACCCATCCCTACACTCCAAAAAGTACCAAATACGGCACTAGGCAGTAGTTTGCAGCTGAGTTGCCAGTAAATTAGGCTCGAGGCCTTTCAATAGACTTCCTCCAATCAAAATAAACCCCCAACCCAATGCAATGCAATATACACCTATGACATGCTATAACATAAAATCATGCATGTAATCAGGGCATACAATGTCAAATCAGTGGAACATTATCACGCTTGTCCATATCAATCATACAGTTATTTCAGTCAGTTAGGGGTCTAGGTAAGCTTACCAACCCTACAGTTGGTCCATAGTCAACTTGGGCAACCTGTGCAACCTTAGCAGTCAAATAGTGAAAATAGGCCCACATGCCCATGTTGCATGCCCATGTGGCCCACACGGCCCAAAATTGCCTTGGCTGTGTGGATCACACGACCTAGCCCAATATTCCCACACGCCCGTGTGGGGCCACATGGCCCTAAACAGCACGGCCCATGAATCGCACATGGCCAGCCTCGACGATTACACACCCGTGTTCGGTCACACTGCCTACCACACGGGCAGCCGCACACCCGTTTGGCGCTGACTTTTCACGCTTTCCAGATTTTCGCTGATTTCTATTTTTATAGTTGTGTTTACACACCTGATTTGTTTTCAATGTAAAAGCGCACCCGAGATTATCCGCACCTATAGGCGACAAACAACCCAACAATCAATCCTAAATCACAGTTAATTCGAACCCAAAACATTGACAATGATTCGTTCAATCCATTCGTTACTTACTTTCAAAATCGACCAACCCCTAACTACGGATCCGAACGAGATAGGTCACCACCCTCACAATTCGCTACTGACAATTCTGAAAAACCCAATATCAATGGTACTTAATAGAACTAAATGAAGTTATGATGCTAATCAACTTCAATCTTCAAAACCTTGCCTTCGATCGAACACTAGTGGATTTGTAATTCAATGGCACCGAGTAGAATTCCACAGCCACTTAATAGCCTCCTAATCAAGAATTAGAACCCCTATTAGACAAAGAGCAACAACTAGATGACAAATAAACAAGTAAAGCTTACCGTCAATGCTCAAAGATTCAGAAGAACAAGTCGTGGCCACTAGACGAAGGATAGAAAACAAAAGAAATCAGCTGTAGAAGAAAAAGAGGAAAATAATAGAAAGCGTCAGAAATATTTGGGAAGATGAGAGGAAGCCAAAATTGCAAAAAGAAAAAAAATAAGGGGAAGGGGAAACTAGCAAAAGTTTCGGCAGAGGGGGAAGGGAATAAACGACAACGTTAGAATTTGGAGAAAAGAAGAGAAACGACAAGGGTGAGAGAGGAGAAGCAGGATTCGGCAGAGAACTTTTAGAAAACCAAAAAAAATTCAGTAATGGGGAAACAAAACATCAGAGGATAAATTGTCAGAAAATGAAAGAGTGAAGGGGGGAGCCAAACTTGCAACCACAATTTGGATGTTCTCAAACTCCTCACTCCTTAATTTTCTCACCATTTCCTTTAATCCACTCCTCAAAACCGTCCACCCCTCCTTCAACCACCTAATTCAAATTCCACTCAAACTCTTCAATATTTCAGCTAAACTAGAACACCCACACGGCACAAGTAGCAAAATAAAACACTCCCTTGCACACATCAGGACTCGAACTCAAGACCACCAACACTTTGCCACTCCACTTAAGCACCAGACCAGTAGGCCCATTCTGTCATATTTAACCCACTTTTAATTAAAAGACTACTGTTTAGAGATAGAGCTTTATTCATATAAAAACAAAAATTTTTCCCAAGCTAAGGCTTAAACTTGGGACCTCTTAGAGACTTCCCAGGACACTTAGCCACTAAAGCAGACATGTATTTATGTCACAAACATACAAAAATAAATTATAAAGAATTTTCTGGGAGTTACAACTCTACCCCCCTAAAGAAAATTTTGGCCTCGAAATTTTACCTGCTCAGAACAGATTGGGATACTGCTATCGCATCGCCTCCTTAGAACTACGATTACGCCAAAGAACCTTAACCACTGGAATGGACTTTCTTAAAACCTTTACATCGCGATCCAATATCTGGACTGGCTCCTCCTTAAAGGTCAGATCTGGCCTAACCTCGATCCCCTCAACAAGAACAATATGCGTGGGATCAGAGCGATAGCGTCTCAACATAGAGACATGGAACACGTCATGAATCTAATCTAATCTGGAGGTAACTCCAACTGGTAGGCAACTGGTCCTATACATTTCAGTATGTGGTAAGGCCCAATAAACCTAGGGCTCAACTTGCCCTTACGTCCAAACCTTAGTACCTTCTTCAATGGCGAGACCTTGAGAAAAACGAAGTCCCCCACAGAATACTCAATCTCTCGACGCTTCAGATCCGCATAGGACTTTTATTTGTCTGATGCTACTTTCAGTCGGTCTCGAATCAATCTTTGTCCTCGGTATCAGAAACTTGTTCAGGACCCAGAATCTGTCGCTCGCCCAACTCAGTCCAACATGAAGGTGTGTGACACCTACGACCATTCAGTGCCTCATAAGGTGCCATCTGAATGCTAGATTGATAGCTGTTGTTATAAGTAAACTCTGCTAGTGGCAGGTAATCCTCCCAACTACCTCGGAAGTTAATCACACAACTCCTCAACATGTGCTCCAGTATCTGAATCACCCTCACAGATTGTCCATCTGTTTGAGGATGGAACGCAGTACTGAAGTCTAACATTGTACCCAGAGCTTCATGTAGCTTCTTCTAGAACAGAGATGTGGAGCAGGGATCCCCATAAGATATTATCAAAATTGGTACCCCATAAAGTCTCACTATCTCAGACACATGCAGTTTAGCCAGCTTCTGCAGAGAGTAATCGGTACGAACAGTTTAGCCAACTGTTTACCCTTAATCTGCTCTATCAACATCAGTTTAACTTGAAGTTCGGCCAACAGACTACCATCATCAAATAAACTGGGGCGAACAAACATTGCCCTCATATCAGACATAGCCTTACGGCTCAGCGCATCGGCCACCACATTGGCCTTACCAGGATTGTATTCAATCGTACAGTCGTAGTCCTTAAGTAGCTCAATCCACCTATACTACCTAAGGTTTAGCTCCTTTTGAAGGATGAGGTACTTGAGGCTCTTGTGATCAGTGTAATGATACACTTCTCACCGTATAGATAATGTAACATCCTGGAAAGGGCCTATGCATTTTCGGTTTAATTGTACGAAATGACATGTCTTATGTATTGCAAATAAATTTTTGACATTTTTGGAAACCTAGAAATGCATGGAAATGATTTAGAAATGAACATTTTTGGAAACCCGAAAATGATTTGGAAATGATTCAAAAGTGGAAGGTGAACATTTCTGGAAACTTGGAAATGTAAGGAAATGTCAAGTTTAAAGAGGCAAACGAAAATTTTTGGAAACTTAGAAATGACTTAGAAATGTTGAGTTTTAAAGTTTAAAAGAGGAAATTAAGGCAAGGTGGCCTTAAGAGAAAAAAGTATGTGAAATTTGACACGCAAACAGGCTTGGAAAAGTGGCCTGGAGATGCCACTTAGGACCTCTGGAAATGGTGCCACATGCAAGGGGATTGGGCCTGAGTTTGAGTCACAGGGAAAGCAAATAAAAGAAATTTTATTTTGCTTCCAGAAGAAGTGAGGTGGACGGCACAAGGTGTTTAAAAAGAAGAGTTTTATTCTCTGTAAATTTCGACTAATAAGGATAAATAATGGATTTTTATTTTAGATTATTTTTTAAGGAGATAATAAAAGATTATTCTTTAATTATTTTAAATTAAGGAGATAAAGTTATCAAATCAAAGAGTAATGGCCAAGAAAGGGACTCTTGGTCTAGTAAATTCAGCAATAGGAGGAAAAGTGAGGCATTTTACAATTTTTTTTCTCTCCAAGCAAGCCTCTGCCGAAATTCTCTTGTCATCTTCCCCAAATTCTTTTCTGACAAAATCACAAGTTTCCTCTCATCCTTTATTCTTTATTCTTCTTATTTTCTTTCCAATCCATCAGAAGCCGAAACCCCAAAGAAAACCCTAGCCAATTATTCAAGGAAACCGAAATTTGGTGATACAAATCTAAGCCATAGCCGAATATTTTCGTAGATCAAAGGGTGTTGCCGATTTCCATAAAAAAGGGAAAACTTCTGGATTTTGTGACTATTGACTACAAGGAGGAAGGTTTGGGGATTTCTAAGATTCAAGGGTTTTCGACAACATTAAGTAAGCAAGGATTCAATTCGGGACTTGATTCTTAAGTCAATCGGCAACAAGGGATTAAGGAACTAAGCGGTAGATCAGATTACGAGATCTCAAGGAATTTGCTAAGCGAATCTGGTGTGTACCCCACACTAATTCTTAATAAGTTCTATGGCCATGTCTAATTAAAATATGTGATATTAAGAATAAGAAAGTGGCTAAGGTACCATGTTATGGTACTAAGTACTCAGGTACGTTTCCTACTCCTACTAGGAATATGAAATATGTTATTTGTAACATGAGAATAAGAATGTGAACTTTGGCATATTAATGCATATTACAAAATGGGGCATATGGGTTATTGAAAGGGAAGTGAATGTGGTGACCTAAGACCACGAACACGGTGACCTAAGACCGTGGTATCCGAATGTGGTGACCTAAGACCACGATGTCTGAATGCGGTGACCTAAGACCGTGATATCCGAATGTGGTGACCTAAGACCACAAATGCGGTGACCTAAGACCGCGCGATATGGAGTGTGCGGAAGGAGGGTTAACTTAGTAGTCCCCACTTGTGCACAAAGTTGGTACGGGGAGTGTAGCGGATGGCTTGTTAGGTTTGGGTTTGGGAATGCATCATAATTTGTATGCTATGATATGAATGTGTAATATTTGTTATGCCTGATTCTATTATGATTTAGTGTTGTGTACACATTGATTCTGTTGACTCACCCCGTTGAGGGACCATGTTTTGTGTGATGAACAAGAATGGACTAGGACAGCAGAACTTGTGGTGGCCATGCTCAACATGAAGTTTTTATTTTTATGGACTATTAATTTTTAAGTACTTCAATTATTTGGATTTACTTGATGGAATAAGGCCATAAGGCCATAGTGCACTATTTTATTTCTGTTTTTATTTATTATGTTACGAAATTTTTATTAAGTTAAAGATTAAGTAATTTACTTTAAATGTATTCTATATGTTTTATCACCTAAAATTTAAAAGGGTTTTCATTATAAAACGATTTTGTTTTCTACTCGAGCCCAACCCAAAACAATATTTCTTTCAAAACACACTATTTTCTCAAAGTAACAAAAGAACTTTGAACTGGTTTACTTGAGGAACATACCAAATCTGGTCAAAGCTCGTGGGCCGGGTTTGGGGTGTTTCAGATAATGCCTCTAGATTTTCAGTGCATATACCACAGCGGCCAACTCCAAGTCATGAGTCGGATAATTCACCTCATGATTCTTAAGCTGACGAGACAATTATGCTACCATCTTACCCTCTTGCATCAACACATATCCTAAACCGGCATGTGATGCATCACTGTAAACAGTAAGCTCCTTTTCAGACTCTGGCTGTATCAGAATAGGGGCCTCAGTTAGTATAGTTTTGAGCTTCTCAAAGCACTTTTGCTGCAAATCAGTCTAGTTAAACAACACACCTTTACATAGCAGCTTAGTCAAGGGTGCGGCGATCAGTGAAAACCCCTCTACAAAAAGTCGATAATATCCTGCCAGTCCCAGAAAACTGCGGATCTCCGATATAGTCTTAGGCTGCTTCCAATCCAAAACAGCCTCAATCTTTTGAGGATCAACTCTAATCCCCTCAGCAAAAACCACATGTCCCAGAAACGTTACTTCACGTAACCAGAACTCACACTCACTGAACCTGGCGTACAGTTGCTTCTCTCACAGAATCTGTAGAACCACTCTAAGATGTTCATTGTGATCATCCTTAGCCTTCGAATACACCATTATGTTGTCAATGAATACCATTACGAACTGATCCAAATAGGGCTGGAACACTCGGTTCATCAGATCCATGAAAGCTGCCGGTGTATCAGTTAGTCCAAATGGCATTACTAGAACTCATAGTGACCATAGCAAGTCCTAAACACCGTCTTATACACGTCAGCCTCTTTAACTCTTAACTGGTGATACCCTGATCGAAGGTCAATCTTGGAGAAAATCGAAGCCTCTCGGTAGGGAGTACTTATTCTTGATGGTCAACTTATTCAGTTGTCAGTAATCAATACACATAAGTATGGATCCATCCTTCTTTTTCACGAATAGTACTTGTGCTCCCCACGGAGACACACTAAGGCGGATGAACTCACGATCTAGTAACTCTTGAATCTGGGCCTTAAGCTCCATAAGCTTTTTCGGTGCCATTCTATAAGGGGCGATGGACACCGGAGCTGTACCAAGAAGGAGCTCAATCCCAAACTCTTATTCACGATTCAGAGGTAACCTAGGTAGCTCCTCAAGAAATACGTCCGAAAAATCCTTAACCATTCTGATATCTTTAACAGAAGAATCCCCAGAATCTGAAACACTAATATAGGCCAGATACGCCTCACATCCCTTATGGACCAACTTCTCGGCCCTCAATGCAGAAATCACATTCGGTAAATAGTTCTGACGCTCCCCAATTATGACTACCTTGCTGTCCTCCTCAGTTCTCAGTACAACCTTTTTTGTGGCACAATCTAAGCTCACTCGGTGTTTGACTAACCAGTCCGTTCCCAGTATTAGATCAAATTCTTCAAAAGGCAGTTCCATCAGATCACCTGAAAGATAGCCCCTTGAACCTTTAAAGGAACATCTCTAAACAATTTGTTAACCCTTATTGACTGCCCCAACGGACTTAGTACAGTGACCTCACTCGTAGTGCTCTCAGCCAATATACCCAAGTTTTTAGATACGATACAAGCTATATAGGAGTGAGTAGATCCTATATCTATCAGTGCACTATAGGGTACATTATAAAAAAAGAATGTACCCATAATGACGTCTAGGGCATCTCTATCCTCTCAGCGACGAGTAGCATAAACTATAGTCAGCTGCTTCACCTCAGTATGACCAGCACCTCTACCCGCTACTCTCTGACCATGTCCGAGATCGTTACCACCCCTAGCCTGACCACGGCCTCACAGTGGATGCTGAACTACTCTCGGTGGTACAGTATCCATGCCAGAAGCTTGCATTTGATCAGACCTCCGCGGGCAATCTCTTATACGGTGTTCTAATGAACGACACCTCAAACAAGCCCCAGTTCTCTTCCAACACTCGCCCTGATAGCGTCTACCACAGTCAGTACAAGGTGGCTGTCCAGTAGCAGCAATAAGAGTCCCAACTCTGGCCTTTTTCTTAGGCCTCTGAACGGAACTCGAGGGCTCCAAATCCCTCTTATTCCTACCTCTCTCTATATTTTGGCGCTCAATGCGCTCTACTTCCTCGGTGATCTTCGCCTTATCGACTATTGCAGTAAAGTTTCACTCTCTCTGTGGAGCTATCAGTACCCTCATATTGTCTTTAAGGCAGTCCTCGAAGCGAACACATCGCTCGTACTCGGTCGCCACCATACCACGCGCATAGCGGCTCACACGCAGAAATTCAGCCTCATACTCAACCACTAATCTATCCCCCTGAATCAAATTCAAGAACTCTTTCCTACAGGCATCCACCTAGCTGGCACCCACATACTTCCCTTGGAAGGCGGTCTTAAAGAGCTCTCAAGTCAATCAGTCGGGCTAAGTGCCCTCCTTAACAATGAGCCCTTTACATTCTGCTCGGGGGTGCAATCCAAGTCGTCCATAATCCTCTTTGTGGCCTCTATCTAATACTCAGCCACATTGGGGGAAACTCTAGCAATACCCATGAAAAACTCAGCTTTGTCAGACTGGAGTCATTCCGTAACTGACCCACGGCCTCCAGCTCCAGTATTGGGCCCAACGACCCATTCTAAGATCCTCAACATGGCCTGAGACAATGCGTCATCCTTAGCTGCTCTATCATGAGACCCTGTGTCAGTTACAGGCGACATCGATGTCTCACTAGTTTCCAAATTAGGTATGTGGCCAGATGACGAAGACCCAGCTCGAGCACCTCTATGGCTTCTGTATTAACAATTTGATGCATCAGTTTATAGTTTCAGTATTTCATTAACAAATGTTTTATGCAGAACAGTATCAGAAGTGTAAAGTTTGTTTTCGTACAACGCAGAGTCTATCAGCGTCTATTGATTTTACTACAGTATCAGTATACACTATCCTGAGTGTTTTTAGTACAGTCTATCTATACTAGTCGTAGTATATACTATCTATAGCAGTTGCAGTTTAGAACATATAACAGTTTCAATGAACTTACGAAATCGGCGCCGAAGAGTCGGTGTTCCATACATACTGTAAGAGATATTTCAATCGTCTGAAAATCAGTGCTTTAAAATAAAACCCAATTTTAAAACCTAAATCCACAGCCGAGTTTTGCAACCTAGCTCTAATACCACTAAATGTAACACCCCAAACCCAGCCTAAACGTTATGACCGAATCTGGCGATGTCACATGGTAGTGTTTTTCGAGAAAGTGAGTTGTCGTCAAAAACCTCTTTTCTATATAACCTCTTTACAATATCTTATGTTAATACTAGGATGTGACGTTCAGTTAAAAAAAACGTAGTTCATTATCACAAAATTATTCTTTTTCAAATTGTTGTTAATTTTCAAAATGTTACTTATTGCGGAAGCTTTTAAAATCAGTTTGCTTATTTGAGTGTATTTTGTTAAAGCATTTGATTCATTTTGAAAACTCGAATAACCCTACTGCTAGCAGTTGTAAATCAGAACAATAGAACTCCCAATTTAACCATGAAAATCCAAAAAGGCCATTATTACAGTAAAATACCCCAGAAAAAAATTAAAAATCATTATTAGGTACTAAATCAAACAATTTAGGTCGTGTGGCCACCTCTGAGTCCTCCACTGCACCGATCCGCCTATGTCTGGAAATTACCTGTACAGCCAAATCAGAAGGGTGAGTTTTTGAAAACTCAGTGTGTAGTTCCATATAAAGCAAACAGACAGAAGGCAATCACAATCTGGGCCTAAGCCCTATTCAGTATCAATGTCAATATCAGTTTGGGCTTTAGGGGGAGGTATTCCAATGCAATAAAGTTACATAGTGTCTATTTTTCGTTGATAAAGGGGTATTTCCATGGGTTTGCCTTGGTATCGTGTGCCTATCTCAGTACAGAAGCAGTCATGCGTTTTGGCCTTGGCCCCGTTACAGTAATAATAATCAGTACAGTAACAGATCATACAATATACGGGTCCTACCCAACCAGCCTCTACACTCCATCTCCGTCCAACCCTACACTCCATGTGGGGTTATAATCAACCCACCCATCCCTACACTCTAAAAAGTACCGAATGCGGCACTAGACAGTAGTTTGTAGCTGAGCTGCTAGTAAATTAGGCTCGAGGCCTTTTAGTACACTTCCTCCTATCAAAATAAACCCCCAACCCAATACAATGCAATATACACCTATGACATGCTATAACATAAAATCATGCATGTAATCAAGGCATACAGTGTCAAATCAGTGGAACATTATCATGCTTGACCATATCAGTCATACAGTCATTTCAGTCAACTAGGGGTCTAGGTAAGCTTACCGACCCTACAGTAGGTCCACAGTCGACTTGGTCGACCTGTGCCACCTTAGCAGCCAAACAGTGAAAATAGGCCCACAGGCCCATGTGGGCCCATATGACCCAAAATGGCCTTGAGATTTACACGGCCTGGCTCAATATTCACACACACCTGTGTGGGACCCACACGGCCCAATATTCGCACATGGCCAGCCTTGACGATCACACGCCCGTGTTCGATCACACGGCCTACCACACGGGCGGTCGCACGCCCGTGTGGCCTTGACTTTTCACGTTTTCTGGCTTTTCATTGATTTCCATTTTCAGAATCATGTTTACACACTTGATTTGTTTTTAACGTAAAAGCACACTCGAGAGTATCCGCACCTATAGTCTTCAAAAAACCAAACAATCAATCCTAAATCGCAGTTAATTCAAACCCAAAATGTTGACAACAATTCGTTCAATCCATTCGTTACTTACCTTTAAAACCGAGCAACCCCCAACTACGGATCTGAACGAGATAGGTCACCACCCTCACAATTTGCTGCTGACAATTCTAAATTTAGAATTCACTGTTGATAATTAGAAGATCACTCACACTATCAGCTCATCTCGGTATATTTAGAATTAGCATTTTGAATATGGCATGTATAGGAGCTAGACTGGGTGAAATGATTTGTCATTTTGGCCAAGTGTGTATTGGCTCCTTATAGATGAATTCTTTTGTACATGGCCATAGTTAATGGCTCAATACTATTAATCAATGAAAAGATAAGGTTATTCATGATTGTGTAGGGTTTATGATTGGGTTGTTTGGTTATGAACTATGCTTGAGTGAGTTACGGTGATGAAAAAGCTTCGCAAATAGCATTGTTTTTGTCTACACGGGTAGGCACACGGGCGTGTGTCTAGGCCATATGTGACGCACAGTCAGTTCCATGGGTGTTTGACCAGGCCGTGTGTCCCATTGCATGTAGAATTTCAAGTCAGTGAGCTTAGTAGTAAACACACGGGTAGAGACACAACCGTGTGTCTCAGTCGTGTGAGAGGCACAGCCACAGGCATTGGCGTGTGCCCAAGTCATATGAAGTCTGCACCTTGAAATTGGAATTTAATTCAACACACGGTCTAAGGACCCGGGTGTGTGGCTTGGCTATGTAACCATAGTTTGATGATGATGTCATAAACAGAATGCCAAGGTTTTGGCAGATGGGCTGAGACACGGGAGCGTCGAGGTCGTATGAGGGACACAGGCGTGTGTCCAGCCATGCGAAATAAGTCAGTGTCGACCACGGGTGAGGGACATGGGCAAGTATGACCAGACGGCCTGCACACACGGGCGTATCCCATTTCACACGAGTGTGTGGCCCTTTGTAACACCCCAAACCCGACCTAGAAGTTAGGCCCGAGTCCGGAATGTCACAATAAAGGCACACTTTAAAACAATTTTACCGTTTAACAATTTAAGGCCCAAAAGCCCAAAACCCTTTTATCTGGTTAAGTTACGTTGGAAAGCCCAAATTTTAGAAGACATTCATAGGTTAAGTTATTTCGAAAACCATGTTAACTTTAGAAATTTTATGAAATTTATTAAGCGGATAGTTGAATCAATAATAATAAAACCCAAAATCTAAAGTCAATTAGGAGTTACATGGCCTTATTACAATCCAATAAAAAAAGTATTTAAAATAAATTCATTTGAACGAAATAAAACATTTGATCAGCTTGTAGTGTGGCAATCTCTAAGTCCTCTCCCATGTCGAGCCGTTTATTCAGGATCACCTGAAACATTAAATAAAAGAGTGTGAGTTTCAAAACTCAATGTGTACAACCCTTGGCAATCAAATCACATACAAATATTCACATTAGGCCTAAGCCCTATCAAAATGGTGGTCTTGGGCCTTAGCCCACAATGACCTCATATCATATCATATCATATCATATCGTATCATAAATAAACAAGATAATGTAAAACCCACCCTAAAAATCCATCCGCTACACACACCATTTCCCTTCCAACCATAACACACCTGTGGGGATTTCTAAATCAACCCACCCACCCTCTACACACCAAAGGTAGCCCGGTTGTGGTACTACCTAACGTTGCAACAAAGCTGCTAACCATATAATAGGCTTAAAGGCTCCAGTGGATCCATGGTCGTCAAGCGACTATGCGACCCTCAAATCTTCCTCCGTCCCATAATTCCCTCCCATATGCATCCTAAGCAGAATATCATATGAATGCATCAAACATATGAGTAACATCCACAAACTCATATTCGTCACATAAGGGTATTTTCGTCATTTCACTACCTAGGGATATTTTCGTAATTCTACTCTATAAGGGTATTTTGGTAATTTGGCAAGATAGGGGTATCTTGGTAATTTTGCAAAATAGGGTGTTTCGATAATTTGTAAAATAGGGGTATTCTAGTATTTTTACAAAACAGGGGTATTTTGGTAATTTTACAAATCTAAGGGTATTTTAGTAATTTTAAAAATCTAGGGGTATTTTATTAATTTTACAAATCTAAGGGTATTTGGTAATTGTACAAATCTAAGGGTATTTGGTAAATTTTACAAATCTAGGGGTTTTGGTCCCTTTCGGGTTTTAGTTATGAACTTTGGCCCATCAACAAGTCCTTGCGGCTAAAGTGAAGAGACACTACGCACCAGGTAAGATTCCAGAGAAGAGGAGGTGGGTCACTAGGACCGCTTAAGTACCAAGCTCTCCCTAGATCCAATCCTAGACATGTGTATGTCCCTTGCCACATCTAACCCAGCGACTTGTTCACGGACAAGTTTAATTAGATTAAGTCTTATGAAATTAAAGAGTTGTTCAAACTAGGCCTTAAGTCCATAAACCCTAGCATACTTGTCTACGTCCCCATAAAGCCCATCAAACCCAAATTACATCCTTACGGCCCATTAGGCCCAAATCACATCCTTATGGCGTATTAGGCCCATAACAATTCCAGATCATGCTTGACAGACTCAATTCATACACCAAACCAAATAAACTCATCAAACCTAGCCTTAGGGCCCACTGGGCCCATTTAGCCACTTTTGGCTTTTTGACTTTTCGGTATTATCGATATCGTGTGTGTAGTGTTTGTACACACCTGGTATCCACGCGCACTGTAAAACCCTTAGTCACGAACCTACAATCGACATTACTAACGATTAATGAAGGCTTTACCACATACTTATCAAAAACTGAAACCTCACCGTACCCTTACCGTGTGCCTCACGTTCTAGTAGCCCTTCTTTTGCTACTATTTGCGATTATCCTCTAGACCTGCACTCAAACACCTATATTGTCAAAACCAAGTGACCCATATTGTACATAAGTCACCCCTACGAGCCATATTAGATTCGACCATTTACTAAACCATGATTGAGTCGAGAACACTTACCCCCTTGTTAGCAATCCTTACCTACCATGCTTGCGATTCTTGAGCCTTGCCCTTGTTAATACAGGTTAACGACAAGGATTGGGTTAGATAGCCCTTCGGCTTTTAACAAAACACAAAAAAAATTTAACTAAGCACTTACCAAAATTCTCCTTTGATTTAGCGGCTTAAATCCGGCTTTTAAGACTAGTAAGGTGACAGGGACAATTCGGCAACACTAGGGAGAATAAGAAAAGAGGTGATTCGGCTAGAACCAAGTGGTGAACCAAAAAGGGAATTTGAGAAGGGATAGTATGGAGGATTCGGCTTCTGAACACTTAGAGTGAAAAAGGGTATCTTATGTTTGGGTATCTCTCAAGTGAAAAAATTCGGCCAAAGGGAAAACAAAATATCGATATTACTCTTGGAACTTAATTCGGCACCCATATAAATAGCCCCTAGCCGAAACTTCCTTTCCCCTAGAGTCCAAATTGGCACACTATATCCACCCCCAAATCCCTATCTTTTTTCCCTTATCTTTACCTTAAATTTCTCTCCTGAACACTCCCTTCCAGAGTCCCCTCAAACGCCACCTCCTTTTGTCCAGGTTCAAAAATAAAACTCCTTAACTCTCCCCTCTTAAGCCTCGAACCTTGGACCTCATTAACTGACAAACACGCCACCTCATAGCTCCTAAATGACGCCACCCTCCACTGGACCACAAGTCCAGTTGTGTCCTCTTTTCTCTTAATCTACTTAAGAGGCCTCATGCCTGATACTAGGGTCCACTAAGCATGAAAGTAAATTTTTCCCTATGGTTTCCCCTATCTCTTAGTCTTCAAATAATCCTGATAATCACTTAATATTATTACTCTAAGTGCTACACATACTTATTAACTTCAATGCACAGAAACTAGGGTTTCGAGATTTTGGGGCGTTTCAATTCTACCCCTCTTTAAAAAAAATTCGGCCTCGTAATTTACCTGATTGAAACAAGTAAGGGTATAGTCGATGCATTGCCTTCTCAGGTTCCCAAGTAGCCTCCTCAGCATTATGGTTACACCAAAGTACTTTGACTAAAGGAACAGACTTCCTTCTTAATACCTTGACATCTTGATCAATTATCTGAACTAGCTCCTCTTCAAAACTAAGATCTGGTCTAACCTTGATCTCCTCGACGATCACGATGTGAGAATGGTCTAAGAGATAACTCCTTAGCATTGACACATCGAAAACATTATGTATTTGGCTCAATTTAGAAGGCAACTCTAGGTGATAGGCAACCGACCCAATTTACTTCAATACTCGATAAGGCCCAATGAACTTTAGGCTTAACTTGCCTTTTTGACCAAACCTTAACACCTTCTTCCAAGGGGAAACCTTGAGAAAAACCATGTCCCCCACAGCATATTCGATTTCTCTTTATTTGAGGTCAGCATACGATTTCTGCCTATCCGCTGCCTCCTTCAACAGATCCCGAATCAATTTCACCTTATCTTTGGTGTCTGCCACCAATTCCAGACCCAAAACTCTTCGCTCACCCAACTCAGTCCAACAAGTCAGAGTACGACATCTTCATCCATAAAGTGTTTCATATGGTGCAATTCCAATACTTGCCTGATAACTATTGTTATACGCAAATTCAGCTAATGACAGGTAGTCCTCCCAACTACCTCGAAACTCAATTACACACCTTCTCAGCATATCCTCCAACACTTGAATTACCCTTTTCGACTGGCCATCAATCTGAGGGTGAAATGTTGTACTGAAATCCAACCTCGTACCTAGCGCCTCATGCAGCTTCTTCTAAAAGCGAGATGTAAAACAAGGATCTCTATCCGATATGATCGAGACCGGAACTCCATTCAACCTCACAATCTCCTCCACATGCAACCTTGCCAATTTCTATAGTGAGTAGTCAGTGCGGACCGGTATAAAATGGGTAGACTTTGTTAACCAATCCACAATGACCCACACAGGGTCCTTCTTAGCAGGCATCAAGGGTAAACCACTAACGAAATCCATAGTAATCCGCTCCCACTTCCATTGTGTGATCTTAATCGGCTGAAGTAATCCCGACGGCAACTGATGTTCCGCTTTCACTTGTTGACATACCAAATATTTCCTACAAACTCTGTAACCTCGCGTTTCAATCCCGGCCACCAATAAAGCTGTTGTAAATCTCGGTACATCTTGTTACCTCCGGGGTGCATAGCATAGGAACTACTTTACACTTCCCGTAGTATAGACTTTCTTAGCTCCTTGTCCCTTGGTACACAGATTCTACCACGGAAACACAATAACCCATCACCATTTATCCCAAAATCCGCCATTCCCCCATTCTCAACTTGCTTGAATCGAGAACTTAGAGTTTCATCCAATGACTGTTTAGCTTTAATCCGCTCAACCCACAGTGGCCTCACTTGTAATTCTGCTAACAAACTCCCGTCGTCATACAGACTCAACCGAGCAAACATTGCCCTCAAATCCAACATAGTCCTATGGCTTAGCACATCAGCCACCACATTTGGTTTGCCAAGGTGATATCCGATCATGCAATCGTAGTCCTTTAAAAACTCAATCCATCTGCGTTGCCTCAAGTTCAACTCCTTCTGAGTCAAGAGGTACTTCAGACTCTTGTGATCCATATAAATGGTGCACTTCTCTCCATACAAATAGTGCCTCCAAATTTTGAGCACAAAAACTATTGCTACCAATTCCAAATCGTGGGTTGGGTAATTCCCCTCGTGCGTCTTAAGCTGGCGCAATGCATAAGCAACCACCTTCCCCTCCTGCATCAAAACACAGCCCAAGCCTACGTGTGATGCATCGCTATAAACTGTGAACTCCTTTCCGTGCTCTGGCTGAATCAGAACAGGGGCCTCCGTTAAAAACTTCTTAAGCTTATCAAAGCTTTCTTGCTGTTTATCAGTCTACACAAACGATACTCCCTTCCGAACCAGCTTGGTCAAAGGTTCTGCGATTAGGGAAAACCCTTCAACAAACCGCGTATAGTACCCTGCCAGGCCTAGAAAACTCTGAATTTTTGACACCGTCTTTGGTCGTTTCCAATCCAACACCGTTTCCACCTTTCGAAGGTCAACTCTAATTCCCTTAGCGGAAACCACATGTCCTAAGAAAGTGACTTCCCTTAGCCAAAATTCGCACTTGCTAAACTTAGCATAAAGTTACTTCTCCCTTAGAAGTTGCAACACAATCCGTAAGTGTGAATCGTGATCAACCTCCGTTCTCGAGTATGCCAAGATGTCATCTATGAAGACTACTATGAACTGGTCTAGATATGGTTGAAAAAGTCGGTTCATGAGATCCATAAAAGCAGCAGGTGTGTTTGTTAGCCCAAACGGCATTACCAAAAACTCGTAATGTCCATAACGAGTTCTGAAAGCTGTCTTATACACATCGGCTTCCTTAACCCTCAGTTGATGATATCCCAAACGCAAATCAATCTTCAAGAAAATCGAAGCTCCCCTAAGTTGATTAAAAAGGTCATCTATCCTAGGCAGAGGGTACTTATTCTTAATGGTTAACTTGTTTAACTGCCTGTAATCGACACACATCCTTATGGACCCATCTTTCTTCTTTACGAATAATACCGGTGCTGCCCATTGAAACATACTTGGTCTAATAAATCCGCGGTCCAATAACTCCTGAATTTGGGCCTTCAACTCCACTAGTTCCTTCGGTGCCATCCTATAAGGTGCGATGGACACTGGAGCCGTACCCAATAACAATTCTTTTCCAAACTCCACTTCTCTATTGGGAGGTAATCCCAGCAACTCCTCTGGAAAACATCAGGGAATTCTTTTACCTTTTCCAAATCCTTGACAGTAGAACTCTTCGATTTCGAATCACTGATATAAGCTAAGTAAGCTTCACAGCCTTTCCTTACAAACTTTTCTGCCCTTAAAGCTAAAATCACATTCGGAAAATAATCACGTCATTCTCCAATCATTGCCATTTCATCTCCTTCCACCGTTCTTAACACCATCTGCTTCATGGCACAATCTAGAGTTACTTGGTACCTCGTTAACTAATCCATGCCTAAGATGAGGTCGAACTCACCAAACGACAATTCCATCAAATCCGCTAGGAAAATAAGTCCTTTGAAAATCTCAGCCCATTAGCTCAGAGTCGTTCCACGATCGACCCACGACTCCCCGTACCATTATTGGGCCCGACAACCCTTTCTAAGATTCTTAACATGGCCTGTGATACGACATCCTCGGTAGCCAGTTCATACGGTCCCGTTTCAGCTACTGGCGAGGCCGGAGCCTCTCTTACTCCAACATTGGGCATATGGCCCGACGCCGATGACCTAGCCCTAGCATTTCCACGGCCTCTGCCGCAGCCTCTTCCACCTCTTCTAGCGCTCATCGTTGCGTATTTCTAAATTAAGAATTTTATGAAATTAGTTCGTAATTTCCACTGTTTTAAGTGCATGTCTTATGTAAGTAACTACTTTTTAAAGTTATTTCACTGTCGAGAATCCACTACAGGCTTAAGTTTCCTACGGGCTTTAGTCTCTAGAAGTCATATTTTTTAAGTAGCCCATTATCTATACAGTTTTAGTAACTTAAGCAAATGTAGTACAAAAAACTTACTTAGCTCGACGTCGAGGGCTCGATGAACCACACTTTAAGAATCCTGCCAAAAACTTTTTAAAACCCAAAATCTAAGGCCCATTTCACAGCCCGAGCTTTGCAATCGGGCTTTGATACCACAAAATGTAACACCCCAAACTCGGCCTAGAAGTTAGGCCCGAGTCTGGAATGTCACATTAAATGTACACTTCAAAACGATTGTACCATTTAACAATTTAAGGCCCAAAAGCCCAAAACCCTTGTATCTGGTTAAGTTACGTTGAAAAGCCCAAATTTTAGAAAACATTCATAGGTTAAGTTATTTCAAAAACCATGTTAAATTTAGAAATTTTATGAAATTTATTAAGCGAATAGTTGAATCAATAATAATAAAACCCAAAATCTAAAGTCAATTAGGAGTTACATGGCCTTATTACAATCCAATAAAAAAATGTATTTAAAATAAATTCATTTGAACGAAATAAAACATTTGATCAGCTTGTAGTATGGCCATCTCCGAGTCCTCTCCCACGTCGAGCCGTTTATTTAGGATCACCTTAAACATTAAATAAAAAGGTGTGAGTTTCGAAACTTAGTGTGTACAACCCTTGGCAATCAAATCACATACAAATATTCACATTGGGCCTAAGCCCTATCAAAATGGTGGTCTTGGGCCTTAGCCCACAATGACCTCATATCATATCATATCATATCATATACAAACAAGATAATGCAAAACCCTCCCCAAAAATCCATCCGTTACACACACCATTTTCCTTCCAACCATAGCACACTTGTGGGGATTTCTAAATCAACCCACCCATCCTCTACACACTAAAGGTAGCCCGGTTGCAGTACTACCTAACGTTGCAGCAAAGCTGCTAATCATATAATGAACTTACAGCCTTCGGTGGATCCATGGTCGTCAAGCGACAATGCAGCCCTCAAATCTTCCTCCGTACCATAATTCCCACCCATATGCATCCTAAGCAGAATTACATATGAATGCATCAAACATATGAGTGACATCCACAAACTCATATTCGTCACATATGGGTATTTTCGTTATTTCACTACCCAGAGGTATTTTTGTAATTTTACCCTACAAGGGTGTTTCGGTAATTTGTAAAACAGGGGTATTCTTGTACTTTTGCAAAAAAGGGTATTTTTGTAATTTTACAAATCTAAAGGTATTTTAGTAATTTTACAAATCTAGGGGTATTTTAGTAATTTTAAAAATCTTAGGGTATTTGGTAATTTTACAAATCTAAGGGTATTTGGTAAATTTTACAAATCTAGGGGTATTTGGTCCCTTTCGAGTTTTAGTTATGAACTTTGGCCCATCAACAAGTCCTTACGGCTAAAGTGAACAGACACTATGCATCAGGTAGGACTCCAGAGAAGATGAGGTAGGACCGCTTAAGTACCAAGCTCTCCCTAGATCCAATCCTAGACATGCGTATGTCCGTTGCCACACACTAACCCAGTGACTTGTCCACGGACATGTTTAATTAGATTAAGTCTTATGAAATTTAAGAGTTGTTCAAACTAGGCCTTAAGTCCATAAACCCTAGCATACTTGTCTACGTCCCCAAAAGCCCATCAAACTCAAATTACATCCTTACGGCCCATTAGGCCCAAATCATATCCTTATGGCCTGTTAGGCCCAAAATAGTTCCAGATCATGTATTATGCTTGATAGACTCAATTCATACACCAAACCAAATAAACTCATCAAACCTAGCTTTAGGGCCCACTGGGCCCATTTAGCCACTTTTGGCTTTTCGGCATTGCCGATATCGTGTATGTAGTGTTTGTACACACCTGGTATCCACGCATGCTATAAACCCCTTAGTCACAAACCTACAATCGACATTACTAATAATTAACGAAGGCTTTAACACATACTTATCAAAAACTGAAACCTCACCGTACCCTTACCGTGTGCCTCATATTCTAGTAGCCTTTCCTTTACTACTATTTGCGATTATCCTCTAGATTTGCACTCAGACACCTATATCGTCAAAACCAAGTGATCCATATTGTACATAAGTCACCCCTACGAGCCACATTAGATTCGGCCATTTACTAAACCATGACTTAGTTGAGAACACGTACCCCCTTGTTAACAATCTTTACCTACCATGCTTGCGATTGTTGAGCTTTACGCTTGTTAATACAGGGTAACAAAAAGGATTGGGTTAGATAGCCCTTCAACTTTTAACAAAACACAAAAAGATTCAACTAAGCAATTACCGAAATCCTCCTTTGATTCAGCGGCTTAAATCCAGCTTTTAAGACTAGTAAGGTGACAGGGACAATTTGACAACACTAGGATGAATACGAAAAGAGGTGATTTGGCTAGAACCAAGTGGTGAACCAAAAAGGGGATTTGAGAAGGGAGAGTATGGAGGATTCGACTTTTGAACACTTAGAAAGAAAAAGGGTGTTTGGGTATCTCTCAAGTGAAGAAATTCGTCTAGAGGGAAAACAAAATATCGGCACTACTCTTGGAACTTAATTCGGCACCCACATATATAGCCCCTAACCGAAACTTCCTTTCCCTAGAGTCCAAATAGGCACCACTATATCCACCCCCCAATCCCTATCTTTTCTCCCTTATCTTTACCTTAAATTTCTCTCCTAAACACTCCCTTCCAGAGTCCCCTCCAACGCCACCTCCTTTTGTCCAGGCAAAAAAATAAAACTCCTTAATTCTCCCCTCTTAGGCCTCGAACCTTGGACCTCCTTAACTGACAAACACGCCACCTCATAGCTCCTAAATGATGCCACCCTCCACTGGACCACAAGCCCATTTGTGTCCTCTTTTCTTTTAACTTACTTAAGAGGCCTCATGCCTGATACTAGGGTCTACTAAGCACGAAAATAAATTTTTCCTATGGTTTCCCCTATCTCTAAGGCTTCAAATAATCCCGATAATCCCTTAATATTATTACTCTAAGTGCTACACATACATATTAACTTCAATGCACAGAAACTGGGATTTCAGAATTTTTGGGGCGTTACACACTTGTTTAAGTAAAATTTTTCTAAGTGTGTAAAAGTTTCTGATTTATTTCCAAAACCTTCTAGAAGCATGTTTAGGGCCCTGTAGGCCCATTATAAGGATGCTAGATATGAGAATGGAAAAGTTTTAATTTGGATTTGATTTTGATAACCCAAAGTTGTGTGACTATGTGAGTCAAGTACGGTAACGCCTCGTACCCGGCTCTAAAGTAGCATACGGGTAAGGGGTGTTACATTTAGTGGTATCAGAGCTATGGTTTAGTCGGTTCTCAGCCTACCGTAATATGTGCTAGAGTCTAGCCATACATGCCATAAGTGTATATTGATACTATGGTGGCTTTTAACAATTCTAAACTTTGTTTTTATATAGTAGATGGATCTTGATCGAGCAGCTTCTGATGACACAGCTAGTAATGCGCCGACTCCTGCATAAGGGACCGCGTTTATAGAGAGTGGACCCGAGACTAGGGGTCAAGGAAATGAGGCCCGGGAAGCCTTTCTTCAAATGATGAGTAACTAGTACACGGAGTATGTGCGAGCAAACCCTAATGCTCAACCCCCTCCTATACCTCAGCTAGTTCCTATGGCTCCTCAAGGTATATATTTAATGAGAATAACCAAGCCCCCGATAGATAAGATTCGAAAGTAAGGGTTCGAAGAGTTTAGAGCTAATATAGATGATGACCCTATGAAAGCAGAGTTTTGGCTTGAGAACTCGATGAGAGTGTTTGATGAACTCTCCTGCACACTTGAGGAGAGCTTAAAATACATCGTGTCCTTGCTGAGGGACTCAGCATACCATTGGTGGAAAATGTTGACGTCAGTAGTTCCAAGGTAGAGAGTGACGTGGGACTTCTTTTTGGAGGAGTTCCAAAAGAAGTATATAAGCCAACAATTTGTGGACCAGAAAAGGAAAGAATTCCTTGAATCGAAGCAAGGGAAAATGACCGTGGCAGAATATGAGTGTGAATTTGTTAGGCTCAGCAAGTATGCATAAGAGTATGTGTCTACAAAAGATATCTTGTGCAAGAGGTTTGAAGATGGGCTGAATGAGGATATTAGACTGCTAGTGGGGATTTTGGAGTTAAAAGAGTTTGTGGTGTTGGTTGATAGGGCATGTAAGGCCGAGGAATTGGATAAGGAAAAGAGGAAGGCTATGAGTGAGGCCCGAGATGCAAAAAAAAGGCCAATAAGTAAATCGTACCAAGCTCAATCAAAGAAGTCCAGGGAGATGAACCTCGGTGCATCAGCTAGATATTCACATAGAGATCGAGGTACTACCTACTCGGGCTCGAGAGTTTAAGCCACCTCGATGGCAAGTGTGGGCAATTCGAAGTCTAAACTGGAGTGTCCAAATTGTGTTAGGCAGCACACTGGGGAGTGTTGGGGAATAACCGAAATTGTTACAAGAGATAAGATCAAGCAATGTATCTTCGAGGGGTAGACCACAAAAGAACCGGGAGGAGGGACTAGTAGTAGAGGTGCACCTCAAGATTCTACTGTGAGACCGGAGGGTCCAACACCTACAAGGACCTATGCCATTTACGCTTGCGAGGAGGCATCATCTCCAGATGTGATAACGGGTACTTTTTCTCTTTATGACACATCTGTTATTGCTTTGATTGATCCGGGGTCTACCCATTCATACATTTACAAGAAATTGGCATCTAGTATGAGCATGATAGTTGAGTCTACGGAATTTATAGTAAAGGTGTCAAACCCATTAGGCAGACATACGCTAGTTGACAAGGTGTGTAGGAATTTTCCTTTGACAATTAGAGGTCATTGCTTTTCGGCAAATCTTATGTTGTTGCCGTTTGATGAGTTTTATTTGATTCTTGGTATGGATTGGTTGACGGCTCATAATGTTTTAGTGAACTGTGGTAGCAAGTTTATTGAATTGAAATGTGAAAATGGGGATGTCATTTGGGTTGAATCAGGTAGATCGGATAATCTGCTAGTAATAATTTCAACTATGGTAGCCAAGAAATACTTGAGGAAAGGATACGAGTCTTATCTCTCCTTTGTGCTGAATACTCAAGAGTCAGAGGTAAAGATTGAATCAGTGCAGGTGATATACGATTACCCAGATGCGTTTCTGGAGGAGTTACTTGGATTGCCTCTAGTTAGAGAGGTCGAGTTTGGATTGAGTTAGTTTCGGGTACAACACCTATTTCGGTTGCTCCATATAGGATGACACCATTAGAGTTGAGAGAATTAAAGGTTCAACTGCAATAGTTAACAGACAAGAGTTTTACAAGATCGAGCTATTCACCGTGGGGTGCTCCAGTACTTTTTGTGAAGAAGAAAGATGGGTCGATGAGATTGTGCATAGACTACAGACAGCTCAACAGGGTGACAGTGAAGAATAAATACCCCTTACCAAGAATAGATGATCTATTTGACCACCTGAAGGGTGCTACGGTGTTCTCTAAGATAGACCTAAGGTCTGGCTATTACCAGTTGAGAGTTAAGGAGCAGGATGTGCAAAAAACTGCATTTCGGATGAGGTATGACCATTATGAGTTTCTTGTCATGCCGTTTGGCCTAACAAATGCTCCTGCGATTTTTATGGATTTAATGAACCGTGTCTTCCAATTGTATTTGGACAAGTTTGTAGTTGTCTTTATCGATGATATACTCATTTATTCTCGGGATGAGAGTGATCATGCAGAGCACCTGAGAATTGTTTTGCAGACTTTAAGAGACAAGCAGTTGTATGCTAAATTTAGCAAGAGTGAGTTTTGGCTCCGAGAGGTCGGATTCTTAGGACACATTGTGTCGAGTGATTGTATTAGAGTTGATCCAAGTAAGATCTTGACTATCGTAGAGTGGAAACCACAAAGAAATGTGTCGAAAGTCAGAATTTTTTTAGGTTTAGTGGGGTACTACAGACGGTTCATAAAGGGGTTTTCCATGATTGCTACCCGGATGACGAAACTATTGCATAAAGATGTCAAGTTTGAATGGACAGAGAAATGTCAATAGAGCTTTGAGAGATTGAAAACCTTGTTGACTAAAGCGTCGATTTTAGTGCAACCTGAGTCGGGCAAGGAGTTTGTAGTATATAGTGATGCATCATTTAATGGACTCGACTGTGTGTTGTTGCAAGAGGGTAAGGTTGTAGCTTACACCTTGAGATAGCTAAAACCACATGAGAAGAATTATCCGACTCACGACTTAGAGTTGGTTGCGATTGTCTTCGCTTTGAAGATCTCACGCCATTATTTATATGGTAAGAAGTGCCGAATCGTCACCGATCATAAGAGTTTGAAATATCTGATGGATCAAAAGGATTTGAATTTGCGACAACGGCGATGACTTGAATTATTGAAGGACTATGAGCTAGTAATTGATTATCATCCAGGGAAAGGAAACGTAGTAGTGAATGCCTTGAGTAGAAAATCCCTGTATGCTTTAAGGGCCTTGAGTACGAGCTTAGCGTTGTCTAATGATGGTGCTATATTTGCCAAGTTGAGGGTTAGACCGTTATTTATTCAGCGAATCTGTGAAGCTCAAAAGAATGGTAATGAGATGCAAGCTAAGAGAACTAAGTACGAATCGGAAAATGGTTCTGACTTTCGGGTGAGTTCAGATGGTTGTTTGATGTTTCACGATAAGATTTGTGTACCTAAAGATGATTAGTTGATCCAGGAAATTTTACATGAAGCACATAGTGGTCACTTGTCAGTACATCCCAGTAGCATGAAAATGTACAATGATTTGAAGAAATTTTATTGGTGGCCGGGTATGAAAAGAGACATCTCTGAGTTCCTGAAAAGATGTTTGACTGTCAGTAAATGAAAGCCGAGCATCAAGTACCATCGGGTTTGCTTCAGCCGGTGATGGTTCCTAAGTGGAAGTGGGATCGAATCACCATGGATTTTGTGATAGGGTTGCCTATGACTCCAAAAAAGAAAGATGTTGTGTGGGTTATTGTTGATAGACTAACGAAGTCGACTCACTTTATACCGGTATATTACTGAAGTGTTGAGATTACATGAAGTGCCTGTATCTATTACCTCGAATAGAGATCCGAGATTTACTTCGAGATTTTGGAAGAAGTTGCAAGAGGCCTTGGGTAAAAGGTTGAATTTTAGTACTGCGTTCCATCTTCAAACTGACGACCAATCTGAAAGAGTGATTCAAGTTCTTGAGGATATGCTACGATGTTGTATGTTAGAATTTGGAGGTAATTGGGAAAGGTATCTACCTTTGTTTGAGTTTGCCTACAACAACAGTTATCAGTCGAGTATACGGATGGCACCGTACGAAGCCTTGTATGGTCGTAAGTGTCAGACCCCCTTGTATTGGACCGAGCTTAGTGAAAAACAAATTCATGGGGTCGATCTAGTTAAAGTGACCGAGGAGAAAGTGAAAGTGATCCGAGATAGTCTGAAAGCTGCTTCAGATAGAAAAAAGTCGTACGCGAATTTAAAAAGGAAAGAAATTGAGTTTCAAGTGGGTGGCAAGGTATTTCTAAAGGTATCCCCATGGAAGAAAATATTGAGATTTACTGGTAAAGGCAAATTGAGTCCGCGATTCATAGGACTGTATGAGGTTACCGAAAGGATTGGGCCAGTGGCATACCAGTTGGCTTTGCCAGTAGAGTTAGAGAAAATACACAACGTGTTTCATGTATCAATGTTACGACGATATTATTCCGATCCCTCGCATATGATCCCTTTGAAAGTTGAGATACGATCGGACATGACTTATGAAGAGGAGTCGATTAAAATATTAGCTTGGGAGGTTAAACAATTGAGGAATAAGAGCATAGCTTTAGTAAAAGTGTTATGGAAAAAACACGGTGCAGAAGAAGCTACGTGGGAACTGGAAGAAGCCATGAGAGAACAATATCCAAACCTTTTTACCGGTAAGATTTTCGAAGGCGAAAATCTCTAAAGGAGGGGAGAGTTGTAACAGCCCGATTTCGGGGCTAGTCAGAACAGTGGTTTCGAGACTGCTAATCGGAGTTTGAGGAAAATTATTTTGATATTATTTTATGTGTTATGGCATTAATATATGGCTATATGAAAATTTTGGTGCTTAATTTTAACGATTGCATGCTTAATTGTGAAAAAGAACTAAATCGCATAAAGTGCGAAAGTTTCATTATTCAAGGTAGAGGTGTCTAATAGCCATAGAATATTAATTGGAGGTCCTTAATGTTCAATTAGGCCAATTGGGAGGTGTTGGCCATCCATAGAGGCTAGGGAGACAAAGGCATTAAATTTTTGGTCAAATTTGGTGAAATTAGGTGATGAAAAGATGAATAAAATAAGATAAAAAGAAAAGCTATCATCTTTCACTATTTACCCTCCTCCTTCCATCAAAAATTAAAGAAAAAAATAGATTTTTTGGGGTCCAAACTTTCAGCAAAGCTTAAGCTAGCTAATGAGGGGACTAAATTGTTAAATGTTTGAAAGTTTAGGGACTTTCCATGAGAAAGTTTATGCTGTTAGCTGAGTTTTTATGGAAGAAAATGAATGTTAGTGAGATGAGAAACAACTTCAGTGAAAGGTGTTAGCATGAAAACACCTAAATAGGACTTGAATGCAAAGATTGAAATTGTGTAATAAATGCATGAAATAATTGGAATTATGAGTAGTTGTAAGAGTAATAAATGTTCAGCTAGGTGTTTTTTTAATGAGAAAATGTGATGAAAAATGATTTACGAGCCTAGGGGAAAAATCGTAATTTTGCCATAGTAAAAGGGCAAAACGGTCATTTTTGCCTAAGTAGAGATTATGATGCATTATGATCATAAAATGATTGAATGAGTGAAATTTTGTTGTTATAGATCAAGAAGAGTGCGGAATTAACCTTGATTGGGGAAAAGAAAGGTTTCATATTAAACCACAAATTAACGCATTTTGCACTGAGGTAAGTTTATGTGTAAACGATGCATCTTAAATACATATGTTGTTGCTTATTGGTGCATTGTATGATTGAGAACACTTACAATTTAAATGGATTGAATTTGGTAGAAAATGAATAAATTCTGGATGAATGTTGAAATAGATATATAAGTGCGGAATATTATCCGTAATAGATAATGGTGGGTTGTGTGCGATACCACCTTAATTATTCTTGTTGGTGGGCTATGTGCGATACCACCTATTTACTTATTCACGATGGGTTGTGTACAATACCATTGTTAATATTATCATTTGGTGGGCTATGTGCGATATCACCGTAAATATTCTTGTTGGTGGGCTATGTGCGATACCACCCTATTAAATATAAATGGCGGGCTAAGTGCGAAACCACCGAGTGTTTGGTATTACTAAGAATGGTTTATTGTGTAATTATGGTATGTTGTTTCATGTGATCATGTGGTGATCAAGTGCAGGGATGTATGTTAAATAATAAGAGCATTTTGTTGTCATATGGTTGGTTGAGGTAAGAGATGAATGAGTAAGGATGATCTTGGATTGTGAAATGCTATTTATTGATTAACACATCTTATGATGTTTATTGTTTACATGTAAACTTAATAAGCTTAAAGCTTACTCCCTTTTTCCTTTCCCTTATTTTATAGTGACAAAGAGCCGAGTCGGGATATAAAGATAATTGGAAGATCACCCACACTATCAGCTCATCTCGGTATATTTAGAATTAGCATTTTGAATATGGCATGTATAGGAGCTAGACTAGGTGACATGATTTGTTATTTTGGCCAAGTGTGTATTGGCTCCTTATAGATGAATCCTTTTGTACATGGCCATAGTTAATGGCTCAATACTATTAATCAATGAAAAGATGAGGTTATTCATGATTGTGTAGGGTTTATGATTGGGTTGTTTGGTTATGAACCATGCTTGAGTGAGTTAGGGTGATGAAAAAGCTTGGCAATTAGCGTCGTTTTTGTCTACACGGGTAGGCACACGGGCGTGTGTCTAGGCCGTATGTCTAACAGACCGAATTAGGGGCTAGTCAGAACAATAATCTTGGGACCACTAATTTGAGGTTAGGAAAAATTATTTTCATATTATTTTATATGTTAGAGCATGATTTTAGAATTTTATGAAAATTTTGGTACATTAATTTTAGCGATTTCTTGTTTAATCGCGAAAAAAGACTAAATCGTATAAAGTGCGAAAGTTCCATTTTATAAGCTAAAGGTACCAAATAGACATAAATTGATAACTGGAGGTTGTTAAAAGGCAATTAGACCCCCAATATAGGCTTGGTCGTCCATAGTATGCATAGGGGATAAGAATTGACCAAGTTGGTCAAAGTTGATGATGTTCGGTGGATTAAATTGATAGTTTAATATTAAAATAAAGAAAAGATGATGTCCATCTTTCTTCTTCACTTCTTCCACCAAAATTTTCAAGAGAAATAAGGGTTGAAAGCTTTAAAAATCTCAGCACACTCATCTCTTCATTAGTAAGTGTTCTAGTGATCTTTTCTTGAAAATAGTTATACTTTTGAGACCCCTAAAGCTTAAGCTTTCAAATGAGGGGACTATTGTGCAATATTATGAAAACTTTAGAGTTTTTCCATGAGAGCTATCATTGTTGTTTGCTGCATTTTTATGGAAAAAATTGAGTCTTATTTGTTAGAGAAACAACTCTTGTGAAAGGTGTTAGCATGAAAACACCTAAATAGAACTTGAATGCAAAGATTAAATTGTGTCATAAATGCATGAAAGAGTTGGAATTGTGAGTAGCTGTAAAAGAAATAAATGGTTATTTTGCCAAAGTCTAGGGGCAAAATAGTAATTTTGCCAAAGCATGATTATTGAAATGTTTTATTAATGTGATGATTAAATGAGTTAAATTGTTATTATAGATCAAGAAATACGGAGCCCGGATCGGAACTTAGGCAAGATAAAGTCGAGGACTAAATTGCATATCTACATACGCTTTGAATACCAAGGTAAGTTTGTATGAAATTGGTGTTTCATAATGCTTGATATTATGGTTTTGTGCATTATTATTGGTAAACTCAAGTGGTGAAGTCTCGATAGGTAAATGGTGTGAATAAGTTAACTTTAAGTCCCGGATCAGATTCTAGACTGAGAATGATATTATGCATTCATATGAGACAATGAAGTTCCCGTATAAGACCATGTCTGGGACATGGCCTCGGCACCAAAGAATGATCTCGTATAAGACCATGTCTGGGACATGACATCGACATCTAAGTACGATCTCGTATAAGACCATGTCTGAGATATGGCATCGACATCAGGTTATAAGATCTCGTATAAGACCATATCAGGGATATGGCATCGGCATCAAAGAATAATCCCATATAAGATCATATCCGGGATATGGCGTTGGTAACAAAACTTATTATAATAAGTTCAAAGAATTCATGATGAACTGATCTATTTATAAGCAAAAGAGTTGAGTATGTGAGTTGGCCTAGATTCAAATTTTGTTATTGGATGGCCTTGAGCAAAGCTCATGATATGAAGGTTAAAGATGTGAATTCATGACTATGTTAGCATATGTGCTAAATCATGTAATTTGGTGATACAGGTAACACGAACAATTAAAAGTTACTGGATTATGTTGAAATTGAGATGGGTAAGAGTAAATGGGAATAAGTACGAGTAAGTACTTTTATCCCTTTGAGACTATGCTACCATTATTCCATGAAATGAATGTTTGTAGTTGGAGTAAATATGTTATCCTAGTGTTTCATGCAAACTTACTGAGCTATATGCTTACCCCTTTCCTTTCCTTTTTCCTTGTAGTATTTCCAAGATAACTTGAGAAGGTCGCAGACGTTGGAGTTCAGAAATCACACTATCGACATCACTTTGGTATAACAATAACGTATTTTGAGTATGGCATGTATAGGACTCGAGCATTTTGTTAAGTTGTAATTGTTAGTCAAAGTGTTGGCTAAGTAAGTTATTAAAGTCATTTTGTAAATGGACTTATGAGTTAGGCAAATGCTTGGCAAATTCTATTGCTTAATGAAGATGAATTTCATGAAGTATATGTCCTTTGTATATCTTGATCTTTGAGTTCCTAGGGATACCTTTGATTTTCTTTGATGTTGGAATGAGTTTTTAGATGTGACATTGGGATAGGAGTTGTACGGGTTGAATTGAGTTGGTGTATATGTGTGTGCTATGTAAAGTGGAAAAAGGGTTTAGTAAATAGCCTGCTAATAGTCCACATGGGCAGACACACGGGCATGTGTCTAGACCGTGTGGGAGGCACGGCTTGCACATGGGCGTATGCCCAGGCCGTTTGAAGTCTACACCTTGCACTTGGAATTTAAATTGCCACACGGTTGAAGCACATGGATGTGTGCATAGTCCATGTGGATATGTTAGAAAGATAAGGTTTGGCACACGGGCTAGGGGCACGGGCGTGTCAAGGCCGTGTGACTTTAGTCAGAATCGACCACAGGTGGAAGACACGGGCATGTCTTAAGGGCACACAGGCGTGTTGCCCCTATTTTATTGAAAAGTTTCTCGAGTTCGTAAAAGTTTTCGAAAAAATTTTGAAACCTCTATGAGGTATGTTTAGGGCCTTTTAGGCCGAGTAGACACAAGAGATAGGTTTAAACAAAATTTTATAACCCTACTTGAGGCGTTTAAGTAAAGTTAGTTAGGTAACACCCAAAACTCGGTTCCGGCTTGAATACGGGTAAAGGGTGTTACAGTGTGTGACACACAGTCAGTTCCATGGGTGTGTGACCAGGCCATGTGTCCCCTTACATGTAGAATTTCAAGTCAGTGAGCTTAGTAGTAAACACACAGGTAGAGACGCTGCCGTGTGTCTCAGCCGTGTGGAAGGCACAGCCACAGGCATGGGCGTGTGCCCAGGTCGTGTGAAGTTTGCACCTTGAAATTGGAATTTAATTCGACACACGGTCTAAGGACACAGGCGTGTGCCTTGGCCGTGTGACCATAGTGAGATGATGATGTCATAAATAGAATGCCAGGGTTTTGGCACAGGAGCTGAGACACGGGAGTGTCAAGGCCGTGTGATGGACACGGGCAAGGGACACTGGCGTGTGTCCGGCCGTGTGAAATAAGTCAATGTCGACCACGGGTGAGGGACATGGGCGTGTGTGACCACACGGCCTGCCCACACGGGCGTGTCCCATTTCACACAGGTGTGTGGCCTCTGTTTAAGTAAAATTTTTCTAAGTGTGTAAAAGCTTTCGATTTATTTCTAAAACCTTCCGGAAGTATGTTCAGGGCCCTGTAGGCCCATTATAAGGATGTTAGATATGAGAATGGAAAATTTTTAATTTTGAATTGATTTTGATAACCCAAAGTTGTCTGGAAGAAGTATCTGAAAGGCTCTTAAGCCTGTTATCTGGCAGCTAAACTGTAAGATTCTGATTATGTGCCGCATTCGGTACAACATGGTGTGTGTAGGGCTGGGTGGGTTGATTTTATCCCCACATGGTGTGTACGATTGGACGTAGTTGGTGTGTAGAGGCTGGTGGATAGGACTCTATTCTGCATATTCTGTCTGAAATGGGCTAAGGCACTGTAAAATGTTTGATTCTGTATTTGAGTGGGCTAAGGTCCACACCGTTTCTGTAATGGGCTCAGACCCAAACTGTGAAATTATGACTGAATTCTAATAATGTGATATGTGTATGTTTTCCGTGGGGATTACACACTGAGTTTGCGGAAACTCACCCTTTTCTGTTTAATCTGTTCAGGTAATCCCCAGCAGTAGACGGATCAGTGCAGTGGAGGACTCGGAGGTGACCATGGTTTTGAATTATGAATTGGTTATTTTTGGGGAAATGTCTTGTAATAAGGCCTTATGGATTTTCTTTTAAATTTGGGATTATTATTTTATGAACTGCTAGCAGTAGGATAAGACACGGGTTTTCAAAATAAATAAAGGGTTTATCAAATATACATGAACTTGCAAATTATTTTAAAAGCTTCTGCAACATATAATATTTTGAAAAGGGATGATAAATAATTAAATGACACGTTTTGACGAATGCCCAAGATATGTACAAATGGTTTTAACATAGTTATGTTTTCCAAAGACTATCATGTGACGTCGCCAGATTCGGCCATAACGTCTAGGCCAGGTTTGGGGTGTTACAGGTGTGGTATCCCACTATTCTTTCTTGTGGTGTACAGACAACCAACAAGAAATAATGTACATAAATAAATAAATAAATAAAATGACATAAAAATTTACGTAGTTCGACTTTAAAACCTACCTCTATAAGGAGGGATAACAAGAAAATTACTTTTAATGTTTCTGAACATGTTATCTAATTGATTAAGGTTGTTTTTGGAAATATTAATGCTTCATTGATCTTATGATAATCCAAGCATTGCAATGTCTTATGTTTGATAGATTGTTGGTTTTTTTTTTCAATATTTGTAACATTTCTTTATCTTTTATAAACCCTATTAGCATAAATGTTTATATATAAATAGATATATTATACGTCATTGAGATGTTTTATATGTAGTTAGTATATAATCTGTTGGTGTATGCATAAATATATATCCATAAGTTTCTTTGTAAACATTAATATATATTATTTAAGTCACTCCTTAGTATCATTCTCATTTTGTCACATCCCAAAAATCGGCTTAAAAGAATTTGGGTTAGTGGACAAAGAGTTATCACGTTATGACTCTTAGTTAAAAGTTAGTAAAATTATAAAAAGGATGAGCTACTGGCTTAATGGTTAAGAGTTAGTACAATTGTCCTTGAATACCTTAGCTCAATTATCTTTCCTTGCAAAGTATTAAATTTCAATATTTTTGCTTCATTTGTGTCGTCCATAACTGTTCCCTTGTGAATAGATTTCAGTCTGATTCAAATATTGATTTATCTCTGGATTAATATGACAATGTAGCAATTATCTTTAGTTTATCTATTGACATATCAGATTTTGAAAATTAATTTGTACATATTTTATTTTCATATTTTTGTTCTTTCATTTTTTTCCCTTTTTCTTTCTCTCCTTTTTGTGTCATCCCCTTTTTTTCCCCCTTTACTTTTCTTTCGTTTTTATTCTTCTACGGTTCTTTCTTGATTTCCCCCCTTTTGTTGCCAATTCCTAACACCCTTTCTATCATTTTGAGCACTATAATCACTCCATTTTTACTGCCATTTACCCCTCTTCTTGCCACACAAAACAACCACCATTGCTACCCTTGTTTGTGGACCTTTGCCGCCCAATCTTGCTTTCATTTTTTCCCTCACTTTTACCTTATTGAAACAACCCCACATCTCACTGTTTAGTGTACGTCTGATTTCATTTGAATTGTAAACTCAGATATAGGAATCGGAGTGCTTAAGTGTTATATATTTTAGCATCGTTTTAGTTCGGTTAATTCTTCTAATTTGGCCGAATGCTTCTAAAGGCCATAGGTGGTTAATCCTTACTAATTTGAGTGTTACTTTTATGTTAGAAACTGATCTAAATGCTTCGTATCAGCATTGACTTTCAAGGTTGCTTTAATTTATATTCGAAGCCGAAGTAAAAGTAAGTAGTAGGTTTAAAAATTGGATTTGATGCTTCGGTTTAATTCCCCTGTTTGGTCAAACCTATAAGGGGAATTAGGAACTAATTTTAACTCGTGTTTCAGACATCTCTTGTACAAATTAAATCAACCAAGTCTAGATTTAAGATCTAGGAGTTGCGGATTAAGCGGTACTACACTGGATTAACATTAATCAAGTATGGGTTCTAAACCTTGTGTCTAATTATATAATGATCTATAATTGCATTTGGTTGATAAATTTGTGCATGACCGATTGAGGTGAGTAAATTAATTAAGTGGTATGCTTATTAAATATCTTTCATGAATTGAATTTTTGCATGACTTGAAATATGATTATTGTGATATTGAGTATTGTTGCTTTCTAAGCATGCAACAACTTGATTTTGGGGCTAGTCAGAATAGTAGATTTGGAACCACTAATCAGAGGGTGGAGAAATCAGTTTCAATATTATTTTATGTGTTATGGCATGATTATATGAGTGTATGAAAATTTTGGTGCATTAATTTTAGCGATCGCATGCTTAATTGCGAAAAAGGATTAAATCACATAAAGTGTGAAAGTTTTAATCTACATGCTAAAAGTGTCAAATAGATATATAGCCTTAAATTGGAGGTCTTTAATGTGCAATTAGACCCTTAGGAAAGGGTTGGTCGGCCATAGGGGACAATAAAATAAGAAATTGCTCAATGTAGTTGGAATTAGATGGCTTAAATTGATGAAATAAAATATAACAAGGAGAAAGATGATATCACATTTCACCTTCATCTTCTTCCACCGAAAAATCATCCAATGAGGGGTTTTGGAAGCCTAAAATTTTTAGCAACTTCTCACCCTTGCAGGTAAGTGATTTTGGTGGTTTTTCTTAATAATTTTTGTACTTTTGAGACCCTTGTAGCTTGAGCTAACTAATGAGGGGACTATTTTTCAAAATGGTTGAAAGTCTAGGGTTTTTCTATGAGAGTGTTCAGTTAGGCTTGGTTAATAAGGAAATTTGATGAAAATTGGTTTACGAGCCTAAGGGCAAAATCATAATTTTATGAAAGTCAAAGGGCAAAACGGTAATTTTGCCAAAGTATGCCTTTTGAAATGTCTTGATCAATGTGGTGATTAAATGAGTGAATTTGTTATTATAGATCAAGAAGAACATGGAATTAACCTTGACCGAGGAAAAGGTAAGGTTTCATACTAGATTTGCAAATTGGCATATTTTGGTACCGAGGTAAGTTTGTATGTAATAATTCAACATCATGTTATTATCTTTTAAAATGCTTGACATTTTGTGAAGATTTCTATGGAATTGATCAATGATGTTTCGATGAGAATATGATGAAAATTTATGATGTTGAAGTCCCGGTTGAACCTTAGAAAGTGAGAGAATACCATCGTCAAGACATAAGATTTTTAAGGTCCCGTATAAGACCATGTCTGGGACATGGCCTCGGCATCGAATTGAGGTCCCGTATAAGACCATATCTAGGATATGGCATCGGCATCGAATATGAAAATCGTGTAAGACCATGTCTGGGACATGACATCAATATACGATCTCGTATATGACCATATCTAGGATATGGCGTCGACATCGATATGTGATTCCGTATAAGACCATATCTAGGATATGGCATCAACATCGACATGTGATCTCATGTAAGACCATATCCGGGATATGGCATTGTAGTCTTACTACGTGCATGACAAATTTCGGGTATCCTCGATATTCCAAGTGGTTCAACGGGTAAAGAGCTAAGTTTACATTAAAGATGGTATAGAGCTATGCTTATGTTCAAGATGGTAAAAGTGCTAAAGTTATATGATGAAGTGATACAGGTACATATGAGATACTCATGAGAATTTAGTCCAATATGTGATATGTGATATGTGATTGGTAAGAGTAAACATGAGTAAGCTATGTCAATGTGCTTGAGAACTTGTGTAATTACTTAAAGTGCAGTATGAATGTATCATATGATTTTATGTTTTTATCCATTGCATGCAAACTTACTAAGCTTTATGCTTAATCCCTCTTTTTTCCTTTTCCTTGTAGTATCTCCAAGCTAGCTCAGGGATCGTAGGACGTTAGAGCTCAGTTCACACTATCAAGCTATTCTTTTGGTATAGTAAAGTTTGATTATTTTGGGTATGACATGTATAGGAACTTGGTTATTTTGTTATATTTCATATTGGTTAGCCAAGATGTTGGTTATTAATGTTACTCAATTCATTTTGTAAATGGTCATTGGAATTGGCCAATACTAGTTAAGTTATATTTATTCAATAATGATGAAATTCATGAAGTGCAAGCTTGTGAAATTGTTTGAGTAATGAGTAAAGTATAGATTGATGTATGTTGCATTGAAGTGGTATTTGGTTGCATTTTAGGGTGGCAATTGCCTTGGTAAATAACCTTATAATTGTCCACACAGGTAGACACATGGGCGTGTGTCCATGGACCAGTGGTTTGTCCATGGGCCAGTGGTTTGGCCATGTGTCCCCTTACATTCTAGGTTGGAAAAATAGTATGCCTAATATTAACCACACGGGCTAAGACACGGCCATGTGTCTCAACCGTGTGGAAGACACAGTCATAGGATATGGGCATGTGCCCAGGTCGTGTGAAGTTTGCACCTGAATTTAGGGATTTAATTTTCTACACGGTCTAAGGACAAGGGCGTGTGCCTTGGCCGTGTGACCATATGAGGTTGCTGACGTCAGAAACAAAATGTCAAGGTTTTTGCACATGTTATCAAGTCATACGGGCGTGTCACACTTCCACACAGGCGTGTGCCCTCGTTTTAATGATATTTTCCAAAGTTTTTTCAAAGAGCCTGATTTGACCTTAAAACGTTCCTAAGACATATTTTGGGCCTCGTTGGGTCATATTAAGGAGGTTAAGAGGAAGTTTGAAAAGTTTTAATTTTAAACGGGCTTTCATGATTCAGAATTGTGTGTATGCATGTGTTTATGTTAGATAACGCCTCGTACCCTGTTCCGGTATCGGATACGAGTAAGGGGTGTTACAAAGCATGCCATTAATTGAAATGGAATTAATTAAAGCATGAAAATATGTCATTGTTATTGATATATGGAAAGTATGATAAGCATGAATTGCATCATTGAAAAGTATGCCATATTGCATTGCATGGGGTTAGTTTTGTGGATGACAGAGGAGTTTCGGGGAGTATTGGCGATATACCCACAATCATTGGTTAGTCAGTATACTGCATCGGAGTATTGAGAAGATTGGCAGCCTGTCTGCAACCTATTGGCAGTTTACCTGCAAACCATTGACAGCTTATCTGCAAATTAATATTTGTAATTCATTCGCAACCTTAAATGGCAATTTTAACTATAAGATTGATATTGGTGGTTCAACCATACTAGGCTTCGGCTCCAACTGCTTGGTGTTTATATGACGAGTTCTGAGGAACTCGTAGTGTGTAGCGGATGGTATAGGTAAGACTTGCATTGTTGCATAAAGTGTGCTATAAACATGACATTTGAGAAATTGATTAGATTGATGCCATAAATTTTTGGTAAAATTGCTACCTAATGATTGATTGTCTTACTGGTTGAAATTGAGAATATTCTCTGGTTGCCTTGTTTAGGCTCACACTGAGCTCTTGAAGCTCACCCCCTTAGTTTAAACTGTTTAGGTAACCCATGAACTTAGGACTAGATTCGGGCCTTCGGAATTCTCATCTCGAGCACTGGACTTATTTAAAGTTTTAAATTTAAATTTAATTTTAAATTAATTTTGGTTGGAATTTTAATTGTTTTAATTTCTTTATATTGGGTTTAATTACATGCATGATTTTTATTGCAATGAATTGACCTAATAACTGATAAAAATTATGATTTTCAGCTGCGTAGTAAAGAAATCGCTTTTGAAAATATAAGTTGTTTTGCGACTTGACTGCATTTTTTTCCTAAAATGTCATTATTAAGTAGATGAATTATAATTATAAAGACAACCCTAAAGCTTGATGTTTTAACAAAGATGACAGGTTTTGTAAACCTTGACAAAAATGTAGCCTTCCAAATTCGTTCATAATGTCTAGGCTGGGTTTGGGAGGTTACATATTTAATACCATACACAACCCTATATTAATTTCTTACTTTATTGTGCATGTATGGATAATTATATGCTTAAAGATGTAGTTTAATTTCCTAAAAGTTGACATGTATATTATTGACTCACTTCTAATTGGAATTGCTAGTTTAAATGCACATCATGTTACCAACATGTTATATAAATTAAAATTTCAATTAATTTTTAAATATAAGCTAACATTTTAGCATTAGAAAAGTAAATGATACCATTTTCAAAATTATTGGATACAATCTTATTTGTTGTTCTTAATATTCAATTGTTCTTTTCTAATCCAAGTGACTATTGTCACACCCCAAAATCAGGCATAGAAGTTTCGAGGGTAAAATGAGAATTATAGCTCTAGTGTGCTTGGGAATTTCGTAACATGGTAAACCAAAAATATTTTCGTCTATGGCTTTTTAAAAATCAAATCAAAATTTGAAAATATTGTTGAAAAGACTTAAATTTTGAAATGAGAACTGATTTGTAAAATGGATTAAATTTTGAGTCTTTATAAGGTATTTAAACCAAGTTTTAAAATTAGCCTATTTCCCCCTTTTAAACCTACGTTTGACGTGAAAGAATAAAGAAGAAGAAAGAAACCCCTTCATTTCTTTTCTTTGTGCAATCCATTAAAGAAGAAAATCCAAAAATTTCATCTTTCAATTTTTGGTCTTTATTGCTCCATTAGCTTGTTTTATATTATCCTTCAAACATAAAGACCTATTTGAATTCAAAGAAAGAGACCAAGAACACCATTAAATCCATTGATTTCTCTTCAATTGAGATTTTTTGGATTTCTGATCAAACGCTCGATTCTTTTTCAACTAAAGTAATGTTTTGTTTTTCTATTGGTTTTTAATGATATCTAGACTTTTAAATCGATTTTTTATCCATTAAATAAAAATATTTGAATAAAAACTAAAAATTGGTTTATTAATGGTGAAATTCAAGATTTTGCATAAAAACGATGTTTCAAAGTGTTTTTCAACTCGTTTTGATGAGATTAAAAGATTTATAAACTCTTTTTAAAGTTTTGTTAAAAGATTTTAAGGTTTTGTTAAGTTTTCATGAAAGATGGCCATTGTACATTGAAATTTCGGAACTATGAATCTGTGTATTTTTGTGCAATTTAAAGGTTGGGAATTATTGTTAAATATATAATTAGATGATTAGAATCGATTATAGGCAATGGGAATGAGTAAATATTAAGATATTTGAGTTTCAAGATTGTTAGTCGAAAGTTTCAGTTTCAAGAAGAACTAGCGTAGGTCTGCATTTTTAATGGATTTAGGAGAGTCTTTGATTGTGTGTTGATTGTGCGTGGTCTGTGATTTACTTGTTGAAGCTTCAGAGTTAGGACCGTGTACAAGTTAAGGAAAAGCTAGTTCAAGCTTTTAGCGTCTAGACAAAAGGGTGATCGGCGAGTGGTTTGAATCGCTACTAGTAGACACGATTCATAGTGTTAATTGGGAGCTTAGGAGTAGCCTAAACCCCTACTCTAAGTTCTGAGTGTAAGCCTTCTTATACCCTTCGTTTAATTTGCAAAGTATGTGATTGTTTGATGTGCATTGAGTATTAAGTTGTGATAATGTGACGTGATATATATTGTATTTACTCTTGTGAATGTGTTAGTTGTGGGCATATTAAAAATGCTGAATGAAAGTGATGATGTTGTGATAGCATTATAAATGTGTAGTGAAAGTGTACAGAAAACGGTAAGTACGTATGTGTTGAATTGTGGAATGTGATGCTAACGTAGCAAGTAATGTGTGTGAATACTTGTTTGTGATAAACTGATTTTAATGCACACCTATGTGGACGAATATGTGATGGCTTAATGAGCATAGTTATGGCACTTAAAGTGCAAATAAATGTGAATCCGATAAGCATGCATTGTGAACAAATTTGTGATATGATTTGATGATTATGAACAAAGATTATGTGCATTAAAATAGTAATTAAATTTTTGTATTTTGCGGATATTTTGGCCTTGTGATCTCTTGAACCGTTGGATATAGTTGGATATTTGCGGATATTTTAATGCACACCTTTATGTTTTGTGATTTGGGCATTGAGACCTCGAGACAGATTGGAGAGATAAGGGAATGTCAAGCTAAGCTCCATTCACCAGGATTTATTGGTGTGTTGGAGAGTGTTTAGCTTTATGCTACACTTTTGGGATATATTTGAATCTTTAAGTCATTGGTGTGATGGAGATTTGTTTATCCAATGTGTGGCAGTAGAGCCCACTTTATGTGTCATGTTTCCAAGTTGCCAAATATCATAAGATGATTAATATATGAAAATGCTATGTGTAAATGCATGTGTATATATAAGCTAGATTTGTGGGCTATTAAAGCATGAATACATTGTTTTGTTTTAGTGAATTATCGTTAAATGAATTAATTATATATATACGAGCTGAGTATAATTGCATTATGATTTAATGAAGCATGAATATGTTATGTTGACTTGGTTAGAATATGTTGTATTATGCTCATGTTTGACCTTTGATGTTGTGTATACTTTGTGGTTATTCCGACATTCACTAAGCTTGTTTAAGCTTACCCACTCTTTCTAACCATTGCAGATATTTAGTGTTTTTGGTGTGAGCGGTGCATAATTCTAAGGAAGTGATCCAAGTTAGGCTTAGTGATTGAGTAGGTGATATTATTGCTATTATTTTGAAATGTGAGAATAAGGCAATGTGGTAGATTGTTGGTTGATTATTTCCATGATGTTTTAAATGATTGCTTGATGTTATTACTTATCGAATTTATGGACATTTGATGTTAGTTCATTGGTTTCCTTAGGTTAAATTATTGATGACACATTCAACTGTAAATATGGATGTGTTGATAATGAATATTGAAGTTTTATAAACTTGTTGAAGTGGTATATGTCTGATTGAGTTAGATGCCCTGTTTTGGTGTTATTTTTGCTCTTTTGTGTAGAGGTATCGATAATCGAGTATTTAGTATTGATACCTCTAGGATATTTCAAATGTGCAGCAAGTCAATAGCTCATTTTGGTATCGATACCATTTCTTAGGTATCGATACCCGGGGTAAAAATATTGATACTTTTCAAAAGGGTATCGATAGTTTGCTAGTTTGAATGTTTGCAGAGAAATAAAATGCTGATTTGGTACCGATATTCTAATCAGTATCGATACCATCTATGAGAAATATCGATACCTGTAAATGTGTATTGATACCTACGTGATCTTTTAGGAATTTTTGTTGATTGGTCTTTAAGCATGCTCTTAACTTCTTATATGGTCGTTTAATGTATGTTTAGTATAATTCAATGTCGTTTAGGGTAAATTAGACTTAAACCTCTTGTAGTTATTTGACTTTGATGATAATCGCATGAGATGTATTATGCTTTGTTGATGATGAGACGGTAGTGTAGGGCCCTATTACTCGGGCTCGACGATCGATTGGGTATAAGGTGTTATAAATATAATTTATTTTTGTGTAGAGTTATACCTTGTATTTTTTGGCTTTTTTTCTCCTTGTTGAACTTTGTTTTTAGTTTCCCACTTAAACTCTGATTGGTGTAGGTTATTTTAATATTATTTGACCTATGAATTTAGCTTATAAATAGGACCTTTTCCACCCTAGAAAAGTGAGCCATTACACATTTAGGTATTAGCTTTTACAAGCTTTTAGAAAATTTTGTGTCATATTTTGAGGGTTCTTATTTCGGGTTTCGGGGTTTAGTTTTATCTTTATCTTTGTACTTTTCGTTTTTGCCGTTATAGTGAAATTATCTTTACCCATGATTTTCTATCCTTTTTGGAGGGGGTCTCCATGTAAAATATTTGTGTTCGATCTTTTCAATTTCTTTGTTATTTTACTTGTTCGTTGCTTAATCGGGTTTATCCCCTAGAAACTGGTATTAGAGCTAGTTTGATTTCCACAATCAACCGGTTCAAAGATGACAATAACAAGGTTTGACATTGATAAGTTCGATGGCATCACAAATTTCAATCTGTGGCAAGTTCAGATGATGACAATTCTAATTTAAAGCGATCTTGAGAAGGTTCTTCCAGAGAAGATGTAACATCCCAAAACCTGACCTAGTAGTTTTGGGTTAGTAGAACCGGGTCATTAAACCATGGGTTGAGTTAAGTATCAGAAATTAGGGTTGTAAGTGAGTAATTAAAGAATTAAAGTGACATATTTGGATTTTTATTTTATTAACTAGCTTAAAACGAAATTTAATTTTGAGGTCTAATTTGGAAAAAAATAGATTTTAATTTATTTAGGACCTAATTGGAAAAGGAAAAAATTAGGACTGACCAAAATAGCAGATTGCCAAATTTTTGAAAAATGGTCTCATGCATAGAGCCATTCACGTCTTCTTCTTCTTTCAAACCCCAAAACATTCAAAGTTTTCCAAAACCTAAAATTAGATAGTTTTAACAAAATCCATTCATTCCTTCAGATTTATTAACTCCCAAAACACCAAAACAACCCCCAATTTCAAACGAAAAATGTGTTTTCTTCCACAAATTTGCCATTGCTCTTCTTGAGTTGAAATCTCGAAATTTTTAGATCATCTTCTTCATCAAATCAAGGTAATATTATGACTTTCTATGGTTAAATAAAGAGTGTTGTTAATTTAAATCGAGTTTTAAATAGTTATATTTAGATTTGGTGTTTTTAAAGTATGTTTGGATTCAAAAATGGAAAATCTTGTAACCTTGAGTAAAATCATGATTTCAAAGTGATTTTTGGTTCATTCTAACCTAACTAGAAGGTATTTCACTTCAATTTGATAGTTCATAATCGAATTTTTAAGAATCAAGCGTTTTCCCCCTTTTTCATGTTCTTAAAAGCTTCAATTTTCTAGAAAATTTAGGACCATGGATTTAGATGAAATTAATGGTTTAGTTATAAAATTAAATGTTATTTAAGATGTTTGAAATCGAAATGGAGGTTTAGGAACAAGATTAGGGTGTTGAAATTCAATTTTGACAAAACTAGCTAGTTTTCGATAATGAAAAAGGAGAGACTTGTGTTTTCCTTGTTGTTTGGTTGTGTTCAAGGTTATTTTTAATGAGTTTGGGATGTGTTTGTTATGTGTGTAAAGTGTCGGATCAATTGGGAGCCACAATGAGCATGTCTAAGGGCAAGAAAAAAAAGCTAGTTTGAGCTTTCAGCTAGTAAGCGGAAGCATAATTGGTGAGTTTCTGAAGTCGCTGCTGGTATGCGTGATTCATAGAATTAAACGTGAGCTTAGGAATAGCTTATACCTCTATCCTAAGTTCTGAGTGTAAGCTTTTCTTATACTTTTTGTCTTGTTATGAAAATATGTATAATGTATGTCGAATTGTGGAATGTGATGCTGATGTGACAAATAAAGTAAGTAAATATTTGTATGTGGTATGTGATAATTTGATTTTAATGCTTTAATATGTGAATGGATATGTGATGGCTCAATGAGCATAGTTGTGGCAGTTAAAGTGCAATTAAACGTGAATCCGATAAGTATGCTTTGTGTAAGAATTGTGATGTGAATTGATGTTTATGAACAGAGATTAAGTGCATAAGAACATTAATTAAATGTGTGTTTTTGTTGATACTTTGACCTTGTGATCTCTTGAAACCATTGGATATGGTTGGCATGCCATAGTATTGTGAGTACTTATTTGGGCAATAAGGCCCTAGGACAGATTGAAGAGATAAGGGAATGTCGAGCTAAGATCCATTCATAGGGATATGTTGGTGTGCTGGAGAGCGTTTAGCTTTATGCTACACTTATGGGATATGTTAGACTCTTTGAATCATTGGTGTGATGAAGATCTGTTTATCCAATTTGTGGTGATATAGCCCAGTTTTATGTTTCATAATCTTAATATGCCAAATTATCATTAAATGACTTATATATGAATATTGTGTGTAATTTTATGTGAGAGTATATGTTATTTTTATGAATTAATGAAGCATGAACTCGTAATTTTGACTCGATTAGAATATGGTTGTAAATGTGTTGTAGTATGCTTTTGCTTAACCTTTGATGTTGTGTATGCTTTGTGGTTATTCCGACATTCACTGAGCTTGTTTAAGCTCACACACTCCTCATTAAATCTTTGTAGATAAGTAGTTTTTTTTTTTTTAAGCGGAGTGGCAAATGAAGTGATCTAAGCAAGGTAATATTTTTGAGTTAGTGGTTTTCACGATTCTTTTGAACTCACTGAATAAAGGCAATATGGGTTAGAGTTTTTGCTTTGATTATTAACATTATTTTATTAATTCTATATTGGTATTAGATTGACGGAATATGGATGTTTTTTGGACTTCATTTGCGACTAAATTGACGTTTGATATTAAGGTTGATAATGCATGTTAGATATTCTTATTTTTAAATGAATGGATGTGGCATATAAATGTTTAAAGGATGTTAATAAGTTCAGTTAAATTAGACTATGATTGTGTGTTGAATAGAACATTGTTTTGAGCATGAATAACATTTTAACTTGTGAATTTTTTATATTTTAGGTAAATGTATCAATAACTGGGATACGAATATTGATACCTTAAATCTGAGACGTTTCAAAATTTGATAGAATCCAACTTTGGTATCGATACCCATATACGAGTATCAATACTCGTGATAAAGATATCGATTCCTGCTCATTCGGTATCAGTATATACGTGGTTTTTCGAGATTTATTAAAAATGAACCCTAATTATTGTTAAAATTATTTCTATTGTAGTTTAAATGTTTAAATTAGCCATGAAATTTTATTTGAATGTTAATTTTAGTAGCCATTGCTCTTATTTGAAACTGTTTATGCATGTGATTAAGTTTCGTCGGTTGATGTAGCATCCTGTAACTCGGGTCTGATAATAGGACTAGGTGAGGGGTGTTATAGAAGAAGCCTGTAGACATGGATAAATCAGAATGAGATAGGTTAGATAAGAAAACTCTATCCATGATTCAATTATGTCTAACAAGTAATGTGCTGTAGGTGGTTTTGATGGAGAAAATGACATTCACCTTATGGAAAAGGTTACAAAACCTCTACTCGACAAAATTTCTAGTTAACTAATTGGTGTTGAAATAACGTCTATGCACGTTCCACATGGACGGAAGTAAGCACCTTAGAGGTCACATCAATCAATTTATTACTCTTTTTTGAATGATTTAAAAAATGTTGAGGTTTAGATTGACAATGAAGATTAGGCTATGCTATTATTGTACTCTTTACCCCATTCATACAAGTCTTTCAAGGAGACCCTGATTTATGATGGAGATAATATCTCATTCGAGGATGTGAAGGGTCTTATGTTGAGTAAAGACAAACTTGACAATAGTTAGGGTTCAGATAGCAAGTCAGATAGGCAAGTCTCAATTTTGGTAGCAGCAAGGAACAATAGATGTCACTATTGCAAGAGCTTAGGTCATGTTAAGGATTATTTTTATAAACTGCAAAATAAAAGGGCTGCTGAGAGCAACGATGAAGATTTAGTTGGTGCTAATTTGACCAATGATAAGGGTCATGATTTCTTGTTGGTGTTAACAAGTGAAAGCTTTGAGCCTACGTCCGAGTGGATCTTGAATTCTGTGTTCTTTCCACATGTGTCACAATAGGGACTGGTTCTCCACATACAATTTAGTTGAATGTCGAGTTGTGCGCATGGGGAATAGTTCACCCAATAAGGTAACCGGTATTGGTACTGTCTAGATCAGGATGCACAATGGGACAATTAGGACACTATTAAATGTTAAGCATCTGCATGACTTAAAGAAAAATCTCATCGCCTTAGGAAATTTGGACTCGAAGGGTTGTAGAGTTAACACCGAGTCAAACGGCATTAAGGTATCTCGTGGGGCTCTCTTTTTGATGAAAGATAAAAAGATTGGTAGTCTTTATGATCTAGAAGGGTCAATGGTGATCGGTGAAATCAGACGTCCCTCGTTCGTTAAGAAGTCGAAGTCGACTCGTTTGAAGTAGAAGTAACTTGGTTATAAGAGGGAAAAAGGTATAACTTTTTTTTTGTATAAAAGATGTTCTCTTTTGGATGCGGGTTTTGAAAAGATGTGCACTCCGTTCATGAAAATCAAACTCGGGTCAGTTTTGATTTGGCAATGCACAAGTCGAATACTAGAAGTCTTCCAGCTTCTAAGCATAACTTTGACTCAGGTAATATCTTGCATAGTTCGAGATAAGCTTGTGGCAGGCTTTGGCAAAGAAGGCATTGTAGAAATACAAGTCAAGGTGGAAATTTGTGGAGTTATGCCTTGTATTCTTTTACTTTTCTTCTCCTAGTTAAACTCTGTTTTTAGTTTCCCACTTAAACTTTGATTAGTGTAGGTTATTTTAATATTATTTGACCTATGAATTTAGCCTATATATAAGTCATTTTCCACCCTAGAAAAATAACCTATTATACATTTAGGTATTAGGTTTTACAAGCTATCAGAGAATTTTGTGTTTATATTTTGAGGGTTCTTATTTCAAGTTTTAGGGTTTAATTTTATCTCCATATTTGTACTCTTCGCTTTTGTCATTATAGTGAAATTATCTTTACCCATGATTTTTTATCCTCTTCGGAGGGGTTTTTCCACGTCAAAAATTTGTGTTCGATCTTTTCAATTTCCTTATTATTTTACTTGTTCGTTGCCTAATCAGGTTTATCCCCAACATTTTTTGGTTTGTTTCTTCACAATAAAATAAATTTATATTTTTGAGTTTTAAGTTTCTGTTTACTCAATCAATTAGTTCATACTCATTTTAAAATTAATGGGATCATGATTAAATATTGAATTTGAACTTGTAATGTTCGAAACTCAAGGCAACACGTATTTAAATGAAGTACCAATTTTGGGCGTTATGAGAGTGCTATAACCTTCTTTGTACGTAACTGACTCCTAAAACTCGTTTTCCTCTTATTTTTTTAACGCGATTTAAAAATTATCTTTTAAAAATATATTTAATTTTTTAAAAGTAATTTATCAAGTGACTGATCACACATTATCAAAAAGATCGATGTTGACTCCTGTATTGTTAATTAAAAATGAAGTGTTTTAAAAATTAAAACTTTTAGTTACCTCAAATATCGTGAAGCTAATTTTTTTGACAAAATAGTTTCAACAATTGGTTCTAGATATATCGTAGAATATAAATACAACGTATATAACATATACCACAATTTAAAATTATACAAAATAGTATATGATATGATATATAAACATATATGTATATATATAGTTTTTTATTATTTAAAACCTTGGCCAAAAATAAAACGATTAAACTATGATATCAATGGTTTAAATGGATTTTTAATTACTTATTAATTTCATAAATGTTTTTGAATTTTTAAAATCTAAACACAATCAATTATCAACTCCTCTCTTCAAAATTATGAATCATGAAATACAAGAGCCGGAATTATTAATTTGTTTTGTTATTGCTTAATAACAATAGGAACAAAACATGAATCATGAAGGGCAACTTTTGAATTATTTTAAGTTGCAATTATTCCCGAGCACTGTATGGATTTATTGTCAAAGGAGATGTACGGTATGATATGACAATTATGTCCAGGATCAGTTCAACTAAGCTTTAATTAGTGGAAGCTACTATCCAAATTTTCAGTAGATTGTTAATGTTACTATTTTAATTTTTCGTTCTCTCAATTTCTAAAGTAAATAATATTATGCCCCTAAAAACAATAGAATTCATATTCTTTAGCTTATCACAATATTACTTATAAATATTATTATTTAAAATACCGTTTTCATGTAAATTAATCAAATATATAGAAAAACACGATATTATTAAATTAAATTCTTCTAATTTTTAATGATAATGAGTTTTTTTAGGGTACAATCTCAATTACACGTTCTAATATATTATAATTAGAATTAGTCCATATAAAGCACAATAAATTGAAAACAAAAATATATCCAGTGTCAGGGTCAGAAAAATTTTTTTGGGGGACTGAAATTAAATTGTATATTTTTACTATAGTAAAAATACAATTTTATCATTTTAATAATCTATATCTTTATAATTTTTAAAAGGTTAAATTAAATTTTTATCATTTTTGGGGGGCAAAGTACAATTTTACTGTTACTAATTTAAAATTTTATAAATTATAAAGGGTCTAAATTATGAAAAATTTGAAAAAATCTTGCATATAATTTACACAAAATAAAACTCAAACTTGGACACTTACCATCCCAAAACATTTAAGGCAAAATTTTATTAGTAAAATGGGTTTTTATTTTAAATAATAATAAACCTCAAAATGGATATTAGAATTAAGTGACCCGAATCCTTATTTAAATAAAATACATGGTAAAATAAAATAAAAGAAGAATCCCTATATAATTACACTTCTTTTATTTTATTTTAAATAAGGTTTTTAAACCTTATTAAACTCCATCTATTTTATATTTATTAGAATAAGGAGTTTCAATCTCACTACACTCCTACTAGAATATGGCTTTACAAGCCTATAAATAGACATAGTCTACTCCTCTTGTAATTGTTTCGAATTCGACATAGTGAATTTTTCTTCTCCTCTGGCCGTGGTTTTTTCCCAAAAGGGTTTCCACGTAAAATCCATGTGTTCTTTATTTTTATTTCTCTTTTCTTTGCGATATATTTGTCATTACCGACTTTATATTTTTTCACAAATTGGTATCAGAGCTTCCAGGTTTTTCATCTCAATCACGGTAATGGCGTCTTTGAAGTATGAAATTCCGCTGTTGGATCGCAACACCAGATTCGCGTTGTGGCAGATAAAGATGCAGGCAGTTCTTGCACAGATGGATTTAGAGGAAGCCCTACTAGGGGTAGATAAGATGCCTTCGACATTGACGGAGGAAGAGAAGAAGTGCAAGGATCGAAAGGCGTTAACACAATTACATCTGCATTTGTCTAACGAAATTTTGCAAGATGTGATGAAGGAGAAAACCGTCGCGGCATTATGGAAGAGGCTAGAACAAATATGTATGTCGAAAACTCTAACCTGCAAGTTGCATATGAAACAACGTCTTTATACTCATCGTTTGGAGGAAGGTGTGTCTGTGCACGAACACTTAACAGTGTTTAAAGAAATTCTCTCAAACTTGGAGGCCATGGAGGTTCAGTATGATAAGGAAGATCTAAGGTTGATTCTACTTTGTTCGTTGCCCTCGTCTTATTCAACCTTCAGAGACACGATTTTATATAGTCGCGAGTCTCTCACAGTTAATGAGGTTTATGATTCTGTAACCTCATATGATAAGATGAAGCATCTTGTGGTTAAACTCGACTCTCAGGGAGAGGGTCTTATTGTTCGTGGGAGACAAGATCGGAATGCTGATGATGATCGTAGAAGGACACAGGAACGGAATCCTCACGGTAAATATAAGGGTAGATCGAAATCTTCAAACAGAGGTAAAACTTGTAACTTTTGCAAGAAGAAAGGGCACATTAAATCTGAGTGCTATAAGCTACAGAACAAGATTAAAAGGGAGGTTGCGAATCAAAAGGGAAAGCAACTAGAAAATTCTGGTGAAGCTGATGTTGTAGAAGACTACAGCGATGGTGAACTTCTAGTCACTTTTGTCAACAATTCTAAAGAGAGCGATGAGTGGATACTTGATTCAAGCTGCACCTTCCACATGAGTCCCAATCGGGATTGGTTTACAAATTACGAAACAGTGTTTGAAGGTGTTGTTTTGATGGGAAATAATGCTTCATGCAAAATCGCAGGTATTGGAACAATTAAAGTTAAGATGTTTGATGGAGTTGTCAGAACATTTAGTGACGTACGACATGTTCCAGAATTGAAGAGAAATTTAATTTCGTTAAGTACTCTTGATTCAAAAGGGTACAAATACATTCGTGCAAAATCGCAGGTATTGGAACAATTAAAGTTAAGATGTTTGATGGAGTTGTCAAATATTTAGTGACGTATGACATGTTCCAGAATTGAAGAGAAATTTAATTTCGTTAAGTACTCTTGATTCAAAAGGGTACAAATACACAGCTAAAAGTGGAATTTTGAAGATTTCCAAAGGTTCCCTCGTTGTGATGAAAGGGCAGAGAAAGACTGCCAAGTTATATGTTTTGTAGGGTTCTACTGTTCTTGGTGATGCAGTTGTCGCTTCCTCTTCCTTGTCAGATGATGATATTACTAAACTTTAGCATATGTGCCTAGGGCATATGAGTGAGAATGACATGACAGAATTGAGCAAAAGAGGACTTCTTGATGGGCAAGGAATTTGAAAACTGAAGTTCTGTGAACATTGCGTTTTTGAGAAACAAAAGAGAGTTCGATTCACCAGAGGAATCCATAACACGAAGGGAACGTTGGAGTATATTCATTCTGATCTGTGGGGGCCATCAAGAGTGCCTTCAAGAGGTGGAGCTAATTATATGCTAACTTTTATTAATGATTTTTCCAGAAAAGTTTGGACATTCTTCCTAAAGCAGAAAACGATGTGTTTTCTGCATTTAAGTCTTGGAAAACTATAATTGAAAAACAGACAGGAAAACAAATAAAATACCTTCGCACAGATAATGGCTTAGAGTTTTGTTCTGATGAGTTCAATAAACTGTGTAAGTCAGAAGGGATCGTGAGACACTTGACAGTTCGTCATACTCTACAGCAAAACGACGTTGCAGAACGAATGAACAGAACGATCATGAAGAAGGTTCGATGTATGTTGTCAAATGCCAACTTACCAAAGTCGTTTTGGGTCAAGCAAATTTCTCATCGCATGTTTTTGATCAACCAATCTCCATCCATTGCCATTGAGAAAAAGGCTCCACAAGAGGTATGGTCTGGTGATCCTGCTAATTATTCTGATTTAAAGATCTTTGGGTGTCCTGCGTATGCTCATGTTGATAATGGAAAATTGGAACCGAGATCTATTAAATATGTTTTTCTTGGTTATAAAGCTGGTGTAAAAGGGTATAAGTTATGGTGTCCTGAAAATAGAAAAGTTGTGATTAGCAGAGATGTTGTTTTTGATGAAACTGCTATGCTACCTAACTTATCTCTTAAAGGCTCTTTCAATAAAGAAAATCAAAAGCAGGTGGAACATCAGATTAATACAGAGTCGACTCCTCAAGCCAGTACAAAAATTAAGAATAAAGTTGCTTCTTCACCACAATACTCTATCGCCAAAAACAGAACTAGAAGAGAAATAAAACCTTCAAAGAAGTATGCCGAGGCTGACCTAGTTGCTTATGCTTTAAATGTGGCTGAAGATATAGATGCAAACCAAGAGCCGTCTAATTATTTTAAGGCAGTTAGCTGTGAAGACTCAGAAAAGTGGATGTTTGCAATGCAAGAGGAGACGAAATCACTCCACAAAAACAGAACATGGGATCTTGTGAAACTTCCTAAAGGTAAAAAGGCTGTTCGCTGTAAATGAGTGTTTAAAAAGAAAGAAGGGACTCCAGGAGTTGAAGAACCCAGATATAAAGCAAGGCTTGCTGCAAAGGGTTATAGTCAAATTCCAGGGGTGGACTTCACAGATGTGTTCTCCCCAGTTGTGAAGCATAGTTCGATTCAAGCTTTGCTTGGTATTGTGGTCATGCATGATTTGGAGCTTAAGCAGTTAGATGTAAGAACTACATTTTTGCATGGAGAACTTGAGGAGGATATTTACATGCAACAACCAGAGGGTTTTACAATTTCAGAAAAAGAGGACTATGTTTGCTTGCTGAAAAAGTCTCTTTACGGTTTGAAACAGTCACCGGGACAGTGGTACAAGAGGTTTGATTCCTTTATGACTTCTCATGATTTTAAAAGAAGTAGTTTTGACAGCTGTGTTTACTTTAAGAAAAACAGTGATGGTTCTTTTGTGTATCTACTTCTTTATGTTGATAACATGTTGATAGCAGCAAAAGATAAAAGAGAGATAAGAAAGGTTAAAGCCCAACTAAGTGAAGAATTTGAGATGAAAGATTTGGGACCAGCAAAGAAGATACTTGGTATGGAGATTCTCAGAGATAGAAAAACAAGTAAATTGTACCTAAGTCGGAAGGGGTACATTGAGAAAGTTCTTTTTGAGTTCAATATGCAGAGTGCTAAGCTCTGTTAGTACTCCTTTAGCATCCCATTTTGGACTTTCATCGGCTTTGTCTCCACAATCGGATGATGAGATTGAGTACATGTCACATGTTCCATACTCTAGTGCAGTGGGATCTCTCATGTATGCCATGGTTTGTTCACGTCCAGATTTATCATATGCAGTCAATGCAGTTAGCAGATACATGGCGAATCCGGTAAAGAACATTGGAAAGCATTCGATGGATTTTAAGATACTTACGAGGTACTACCGATGTTTGCTTACGATTTGGAAGAACTAGAGATGGAGTCATTGGGTATGTTGATGCTGATTTTGCTAGAGACCTTGATAGAAGAAAATTTCTCACTGGTTATGTCTTTACAATCGGAGGTTGTGCAATCAGTTGGAAAGCTACTTTGCAAACTATAGTCGCTTTGTCTACCACTAAAGCTGAGTATATGGCGATTACTGAGGCTTATAAAAAAGCTATTTGGTTGAAGGACTCTTTAGTGAGCTCAATGAAGACCTTCAAATCAAGACAAGATTTTGTGACAATCATGAGTGCCATCTTCCTTATAAAAGATCAAATGTTTCATGAGAGAACAAAACACATTGATGTTCGGTATCATTTTGTTCATGATATTATTGCTCGTGGTGATATTGTTGTGAGCAAAATTAGTACTCATGACAATCCTGCAGATATGATGACTAAGTCACTTCCTATAACCAAGTTTGAGCATTGCTTAGACTTGGTTGGTGTTCATTGTTGAAGTTAAACCCTTAAGGGGTTTTATGGAAGAGGTGGAGAACTTGTTCGTTGAGAGTTCGCGATGAAGAACTTGTTTATTGAGAATTCGTGTCAAGGTGGAGATTGTTAGAATTAAGTGACCCGAATCCTTATTTAAATAAAATACATGGTAGAATAAAATAAAAGAAGAATCCCTATATAATTACACTTCTTTTATTTTATTTTAGATAAGGTTTTTAAACCTTATTAAACTCCATCTATTTGATGATATTGATTAGAATAAGGAGTTTCAATCTTACTACACTCCTATTAGAATATGGCTTTACAAGCCTATAAATAGACATAGTCTATTCCTTTTGTAATTGTTTCGAATTCGACATAGTGAATTTTTCTTCTCTTCCGCCAGTGGTTTTTTCCCGAAAGGGTTTCCACGTAAAATATGTGTGTTCTTTATTTTTATTTCTCTTTTCTTTACGATATATTTGTCATTACCGACTTTATATTTTTTCACAATGGAGTATAATAGGTTAGGTACCTGAGATTGATGAATTCATGTGAAATCTACCTATGAGCCATATTTGGGCAAAAACGCATATACGTAGCAACAATGGAATGTAAATTAAAGAAATCAAATACCTTAACACCTAATAATGTGCATGTGGGGTCTCCACATAATTACAGCTATGATTTTGAGCTTCAATGAGTCGAAGCTTCATTAATGTCATGGGGCCACCATTCAGAACTAATTGCTATGCCATGCCTATCCTCAATTGCTCTCTTTCTTCTCTTTTTCCAAAATCACGTTTAAAACTAACCCATCAATCTACGATTTAATGGTTATGGCATGATTTAATTAATTAAAATAAATCTATGATTTAGTATAAGTTTTGGGGGGTCAAAAGTTGATCACCATCCATCTTCGTGGGCTACAGAGCTGGAAAATGAAAAGTTTAACAAAAGGTACAAAAAGGACTTGGTTTAAAGGTAGCATATACTTTTGGAAGTACACTATTGATGATTTAACTTAAAGAAGTCATAAAAAAATTCAATTAAATTACTCTATAAACAAACATGAAGCACTCATCAACCAATAATTGTTAATAAATATTTTATTTAGGATGACAATGTATTGCCAAAAGAGTAAGCATCCAAAAGACATATATTGTATTAATTCCCCCTACATAATGCAGGTTGCGAAGATTCAATAGTGGGATTCCATGGCGTTTTGTTGGGTTTTTTTTTTTTTTTTCTCTCTTTTCTAAAATCTCAAGCACATGCATATGGCTAAGCAATGACGTTTAACTGCAAGTTTTTGTACTATTAACTCTCATTAGTTGACTTGGATACCAAGTTGCAGTTTAAAATTATGCAAATGGGTTCTTAATAAACTGTTTAATATTGAATCCGGTCAATTAAGGTGGTAGGAACGCTCGATTGTTGGAAAAACAAAACTTACTTCGAACTAATTAAGAATAATCAAACTCGATTTATTATTCAGGTGGTTCAACAAATTATTTGTTTAATGCAGTATAAGTCACATTTCTAAAGATTTATGTATACGACATGTATTCGTATCTAACATTTTCATACCAATTCAAATAACATATACGAAAAGGGATCTATGGGTCTTGAAATGGCAGAAGGGCATATGGTTTATCCCAAGGAATCTTTTTTCGTTAAGCATGAAAAGAAAAATCGAATATGGTTAATGCATGTGGCAAAGATTTGGTGAGAATTGAGCAACATACTTCTTGTTTTTATCTAAGTAATTTACAAATATTTTTATATGATTAATAAGTTGTTGTTTTTTTGGTGAAATACAAGAACGGGGCAAAATTCGAAACAACAAATGCAACTAACGTGACTCGAATCTAAGTCACACTTAGGAAGATGAATACTCTGATCAGTCATCACATGATGTTCAAAACCAAAGTGACTTGAACCTTAGCAATTGACTTGAGATTAATAAATTGTTAATTGAAATTATAATAATTTTTTGCATAAAGATAATAATATAAGTTCAAACTAAATTTTTTTGAAATTTTTTATTTTAAATGTTGGATAAAAATTAATCTTAAAGATATCCGAAATTTATAGAAACGTTTGGGCAGGTTTATCACAAGTGCCATTGAATCAACTCAAATGTAACCATATAGATATATGTACAAGAATATCAGATGGATGACAATTATTGGTACTCAACATGAACAAGAAAGACCGTTGAATGACCCAAAAAAGCAAGTCCATAGGAAGAGATCTTATTTCTTGATTTCAGTGCCAATTAACTATTCAAACTAAACTATATGATTGTATCAAAGTCAAAGTCAGAAAAAAAACAAAACAAAAAACCAAAAAAAACTTGAGGGCAGGGTTGAAGACACCACAGATGACTCATATTTAGATGCTGAAACCCAAAGATATCAGTGAAAATATTTGATAAACTCGAATGTCAACTCAATTCATTCATCATTTGATGAATATAAATGTAATCACCGAAAATTTTTATCTCAAAATTAATATAAATATATTTAGTTTTCTCCTCAATTTTATTTTCATTGCAAAAATAGGTAAAAGTATATGGAGGTTGTTTTATTAAGAGTTAAATTATATTTTGTCTATTTTATTGAAAAATATGAGCAAATTAGTATTCGCATGCTAGATTAAAGAATAAATTAATCTTTATGTTAAAAAAATTATCAATTTGTACTGTTAAAAACTAGTCACTATACATCAACATAATGTACATATAGGACACCACGTGTCACTATTTGATTATTCCATTAACCACGCCAGTCTTCAACAATTTAAATGCATTAAATTGTTAACAGAAATGATCGGTTTACTCTTTGGTTTATCTATGAACTAATTTGTCCATTTTTTAAATAAAAAGACAAAATACAATTTGACTTCTAATACAGGAACTTTTATGATACTTTATCTTCAAAAACATCATATCATATCTTACTAATTAACTAGCTTTAATTACCTGCAAAAGTTATTGAATCTGAGTATTTCAGCTTACAAAAGCAACATCAATTTAGAATTAAGATTAATATATTTTGATAATAAAAAAAAGATCGCAGTGGACATTATTAGTGCCAAAGTGTCACAGTCAAGTTGCTCCCTGGCAAAGTACGAGACAAGAAACCCAGTTAACATCAGGGTTATGAAGTGAAGATTTTAAGCAATATAATTGGACCGGCATTAGCATGTTGAAAATGAAATGCTCATACATTTCCATTATATTTTCCTTTCAGTACAGCTTGGCAGCTGATCATTCCACGGTGGATCGCTCTCCATACACCAAAATTTAACCAATGCTGTTCATATAATAAAACCATATTATATTTTTAAAAAATTATGGTGTTTGCTCCTTTGGATGCATGATTTTCCTCCAGGAAACATGGCTTATATATTTAATGACATAATTCCTGACTTCATGATCTCTTTACTTATTTTTCATGTAAATAAATTTGAGTTGAAAAATATCTGAATTAAAATTTTTTTAAAATTTGTGATCATTGACAATTGACATCGATTATAAAGGAAATAGTTCAATTTCAGTGACATGGGGCTGATAATATTCATAGCTAATAATATAGCAATTAGGCAAAAAAGTATAGTTTTAATGTGTATTTTGGGAAGTGCATGGGAAGCCCTGTCATTTTCATTCAAAGGGTTTTCTAAATAACAATCATATATATATATATATATATATATATATATATATATATATATATATATATATATCTTGGCTTGCATATTATGTAAAGTAATTTTCTTGAGCTTTTCAGAGACAGATTTAGGATTGTTTACACCCAAAAAAAGATTATCAATGATTATTCAACTCAATGCTTAGTCATAAATCATATAATAGGCTCTGACCACTAACAATATAAACCCAAATATTCTATTCTTACATTTTTCATAATTATGTGTTCTCCGTATGATAAAAGTAGCAAATATTATAACAATCATTAATTTAGGGTGTATAACATAATTAAATTTGGAATTAAGAAAGTGATGATGATCATACGCATGCATATGAACCAATAAAATCCAATTTAGTTCATTAAAAGGAAAAAAAAAAAAAAAACTTTGTGCCTTCATGAAAGCTTGAGGACTTGGTGCTCGATTTCATGAACCAAAATATAGGTCTAAATATAAATATAATATATATTTAATTGGTTAGATGCCGTCATTTTGACATGAAATCTTTTCAATATGAAGGCTAATGTCAGGTAGCTTTAGTGATGATTAAGAGTGATTCACTAGTTTTTTGACCAACATTTTTTCACTACCATAATTAGTTGTTTACAAGACCCTTTCATTTTCCAACCAGTCACCCATCCTTTCCCCCTTTCTTTTTTAATTATGAGATTTTTATAATACATGGTGTTATTTAAAATTAAACCCTTGATTTTTTACACTTTCAATGAAAAGAAAAAATAAATTTCGTCTTGGTGACATAAATGTCTACTAACAAGTAAGATTTTGTAACTTTGAGTTAAGCCCATCTAGTAATATCTCAAAGTGTTCTGTATATACTAACTTAGGCCCGTTTAGGTTTGAGCATAGTATACAGTCCAAATGTGGAAACCATTCATTGATCTTGTATGGATTTATACGCAAGGAAATTGTCACCTTTGCCTGCTTCAGATATCATAAACTAGCCTCGTGGCAGATGGTACTTAGTTGTAATCATTCAAGGTATGGATAGTATGCAAATCAAAATAATATGATTTTAATAATTATATATATATATATATATAATTATTTGATGCAAAATTAGAATTCATCATTGGAATTGATAAACAACACTAAAATAAATTGATTTTTTCATCTTAATCCTTTTTTTTTTCATTATACAAACCCCTTACTGATAGAGGTTACAAGGGTGAAGCAAAAAAATTTTTTTTTAGGAGGGGGACGAAATTAAGTTATGCATTTTATGAGGGTTGAAATGCATTTTTAAGGGTTAAATTTAAAATTTATCATTTGGTAGAGGGTAAAGTACATTTTAACCCTTTGCTAACTTATAATTTTATAAATTTTATAGGATCAAAAATGTTGTTTTCCCATTTTAAGAGGACCCTGTCGTCACCCTTAGGATGCTATAGTCTTTATATTAGTTTTAATGTGTGTAACGCTAATAGATAAATGAAATATCAATTTATATATGATTGACTTTTAATCAAGTACATCCATCTAGTAACCAAATGAATGAATACGATTTAATTTACTATAAAAGTATATAACTTAATTACCTTAAATTTGGCTACTTAATTTTAGATTTAATTGGGTCCATAACATGGGTTAAAATCTTACATTCTCCAATGTGACCCAATGTAATAAAGCATAATTTTTAATAGCACAAACATTAAGCACGATTGACAAAATATAATACTAATAATTGTTACCAATTATAGTGAATTGCAATGTGATTTATAATGGTTATATATATTTGAAGTCACATACTTCCTTTCATAAACTACAACATTATAGCTAAATATAATTGGTTTTTAAGTAACATATAAATCCGATCATGATCATAAATCATAAATCATAATTTTGTTAAAGTAAATTTCATTATAGAACTTGAAAATTTCGATCCAAAAGGAACTTAAACCAAGAACAAACAACTAAAAATCCAAGCCAATAAGCTTTCCACATCCACCCGATCTTATGCGTCCAAATCCTAATTTGAAGACATACATGGAGCAAGAATATGGAAAATGCTAAGGGGAGGACATCCCAAACAAAAGGATTTGCATGAAATAAAGTGACCCTGGCTAACAAATGGGTAGCCTTCTAAGTAGTTCTACCCATCTAACAAAAAGACGCAAATCGGAAAAGGAATTTAAGCGTGTAACAATCCGCAAAGAGCAAACCTATTTCAGAGTAAGTTAGAATGGAACCATTCAAACCAAGAATAACTTTACGATAATGAATTTCGATAATTACGCTCTCCACATTCATAGAGTGAAGCCATTTAAGCTCTTACCGTATAGAAACCAACTCAACAACCTCTAGTGACAAAATCCTCTCAGTGAAACCAGTCAAACACTTAACATAGCCTCTTATAGCATCTCTTAAAACAACAGCCCATCCTAGCAAAATGATCCATAAATAACGAAGCGTCTGTGTTACATTTTTATCCATAAATTACTAAATGTTTGTGTTACATTTTAAACAACCTGCTGGAGGCTTGCACCAGCCATAAATCGCCATTGAAGAACACTCAACAAATGGATGAATACGATCAAAAGAGCGATAAGCACTATACCAAACAACTATATACAACTCAGCAAACTACACTAGTTGAACATCCATTGCATCTTTCTATTACCAAAGCAACCGATTTCGAAAATACAAAAAGGTCTTATGCCAAGCTCAGACTCCTGGCAACATACCGATTGTTCGACTACAATAGGCTCCCCACAAATAGACCAATATATAATGTTGGAACCATGCTAAATCTAGCAATGCACCAAACCTTAGTAGCTCATCTACATATTAAGAAAACATGATCCAAATCCTTGATTAAACCACATTTGGCGCATGAAGGAAGAAAATTCAAACCTTTCTCAAACAATTGAGCTTTACATGGGAGAAAATTATTCATACAAAAACCACACAAGATCTTTAATTTATGGTGGTATTGTAACACCCTTTGCTTGACCTAATCTTCAGGTCCTAGCTACAAGTTGCTACATTCATTGCTGGAGCAACTACAATTAGATTCACAATAAAATAATCATTTTTACATGTATTCAAACATCAATCATGATTAAATAACAATAATTCATCTTTTCTAGGTCTTATTCGAGCTTATGAAAGCTCTTTTGTCAACTCGAACTAGAAATAAGACTAAATTGCAAAGTTTTTAAAATGTATGGATCGACATTGCGACTTCATCTTATTTTTGTCATGACGTGGCCATTACAGTATGTCACATTGCAACGACAAGTCTTAGCTTGTCACGACGTCACTCACTATAATGACAATGTTGCGACATCTAAAATCCGAGGTGGCAACGTGGCCCCTGTTTTTGGTAAAAATGAACCATTTGGTAACTATTTCATAGCTTTCAACCAAACCTTACACCATATACACGAAATGCCAATTTCAATTGGTTTAAAACATACATAAAACTATGCCAAATAATTCAATCATCTGTGTTCAAGTCTCTATCAAAACATTTACTACTTATATACATAATTCAAGTAAATCAATGCCAACAACCACATAATAATCAAGACATTTCATGACAAACTTTTCCTATGCCAACCACATTGAAACATGCAATTTCAATCTCATTATAAACACTTATGAACACATGTACGTATTTATGACTTATAAACCTTATTCATGACCATCAACTACTCAACTAGGCAACATTTCACAAGCATACTTCAATTTATAAGTGTTCAATTTCATTCCATCTCATACCTATCAACAAGCTACCAATTCTTCCTCACTTCATACCATTCCATAAGCCAAACATATAGATATAAATCATCACATCTTTTAGCATAAAAGCCCATATACATGTACATCACCATATGTGAATCAAAATACCAAATCATCGCAAGTTACCAAGCTCATCAAGACATATTTTACATTAAGGAATATACCAAAACACTTATATACATGCCACAACCCTAAACTCAAAATGATCAAATATCTATCGATTCGGTGATAGGATAGTGTGAGCTTTAGAACAATCCAGCTTGATGTCTTCCACAAGGTGACAACCTACAAAGAAAAGGGAAAACAAATGGGGTAAGCATATAAGATTCTTAGTAAGCTCATATGAAAGCTAAATCTTACCTCGATCATTTAAGCATAAACTGTAACACCCCAAACCCAGCCCACGAGCCTTGACCGGATCTAGTATGTCACGGAGTAAAAACGTTTTGAAGGATTTGGATTAACAGTGGAAATTTGAAAATATTGTTAAAGTTATAAAACGGTGTCTACTAAAACTCAGATGAGTTGATTTGATAAAACGATTGAGTTGAAACCTTTTTCCTTTGAAACCATTTGATCATTTAAATTTTTAGAACCATCAGAGTTATTGTTAACTTGGTAAATTTTGCTACCCGATGGTAACATCTTTGAAAACGCGTACGAGTACTTATTTTGAAAACGTTACTATTAACCGATTTGCTTAACAGTTTATAAGTTCATTAGTGATATAATAGAAATAAAGTAAAAGCAACTACTAAAACATCCCTAAATAATAACTAGCGACCATATTACAAACCAAACCAAAATTTAGTAAAGAATAAAACTTTAATGATGCGAAATAAAATTGCAAATCCAAGGAACAAGCATGGCCGCCTCGAGTCCTCTCCGGCTCCATCTCCGCGATCTATTCACCTGCAAAATGATGTGGGAAGGGGTGAGTCACTAAGACTCAGTGTATAAATCCCCAATCCAAAAATGCAACTCATACACAAGATATTAGTAAGACATGCAAATATGCAACCCAAGCTAGCCATCCATACTCCTTTTTCTACCCCGTGTGGTCAAAACCACTGGTGGTCAAAACCACTGGTGACCGAAGTCACAAATATATCAAGTGATGGGGCTAACCCTTTGACCACTGATGACCATAGGTCACAAATATCAACATGTGGTCAAAACCACTGGTGGTACCAAACCACTGGGACTTAGTCACAAATTATATCAACGGTGTGGTCAAAACCACTGGTGACCGAAGTCACAAATAAATTTGATGGGGCCCACCCATCGTGTGGTCAAAACCACTGGTGACAGTCCATAGAGATCATCTCCCTCCTCTCATCAATCCCACCATCATCATGCTCACATAACAAGTATCATGATCCCATATATCATGCCTTTGTATATAGCATAGCATTTAACAGCATATGATGGCATACACAACATACATCATAGATCAAGTAATAGGGGACTTACCCGAAATCCAAGCTTATGCCCACAAGGCAAAATTTACTACACGAGAGGTTATACAGCAACATAATGAACAGTCTATACTAATAAAGTGTGTAAGAGTTTACACACCTGATTAAACGTAAGTCTAAGCAAATCCCGAACTACTCAATAATGAAAACCCGAAGAACGCTAATCACAAAACAGGATAAGTGAGACCAATCTTCCCCGAAATCGCTTGCTAGGGAAAAGAGGGTTTGGATCGATTGCTCCAAAATCCCGGAGTACCTAAGAGAAGTCGGTTTTCAAAGGTGATTAGAGACCTTACTGATCACTGCCGCAATCGGCTTCTACTTCAAAGAGAAACGACAGAAAGTAGAGTAACTATGAACCAAGAACACTTACGCCTTTAAATCGACTAGAGAAAACCAAGGTAGATCTGCCCTTACTTGCTATTCGGGCAAAGCCTACAACTCAAGACCACAAGAGTTGGCTGCCCCTTACTTCGACGATTGCTTCACCTAAATGAACACCAATGTTCAGCCAAGCTTTGTAGAAAAAGGATTGAATAGTCGGCTACTTCAAAAGAAATAAAGGAGAGAAAGAAGAAGTAAATTTTGGCACACAAAATAAGCATACCTCCAAGCCGAAATACCACCCTAGGACTCCTTCCAAAAACTGAAACTCAACCCTTGGAGTCCCCCTATCTCGGCCAGGAACAATTTGGAAAGAAAAGAAAAACAAAACAAGGAATTTCGGCACCTCCCTTGCTAGCTTCAAAACCGACCATGAAGGTCCCTAGAGAATGCTTCACATTCGGCCATGCTTCCTTCCCCATTTTGGTGATAATTCCATCACCATTTACACTAAAACATTGTTTATTCATTCTCCCATTACTACCCCATCTTCCTATAAAATAATAAAATAAAATAAAATAACAACTATCCCATACTTTCCAGCAGAAAAAAAAATTAAAAAGAACAACACCCTACCAAGCATTTTCCATCCACTTAAGTGCCCATGCATGCGACCACTAACTCACATGGGTCAAAAAAGAAATACCCATGTTGCTTTGCTCATGGGTTTGAACCCTGCACTCTTTGGAGACTCCCCACGCCTCCTGCCACTCCGCTACTGTTCCTTTCGTGACATAAACCAGTAACAATTTCCTTTTAAGCGTTTATTCCTTGGTTCCTTCATGCATTGACGCCAAAGCAAAATAAAAACGCCCTTGCGCTTCCATGGTGACTCGAACCCGAGTCCCTACACCAAGGCCCTTAAGTGGCGCTCCCAAGCCACTTTGCCAGGCCGGCTTTCATGCCCTTAAACCGCACCATTTATTTATAAGGCCTTTCTAGCCCAACACTCCACATACAACGCAAAAATAAAAGCCCCAAGCGAAAACTTGGCAGCTCGAACCCCAGTTCTGTCGCACCTTCTAGCTCCCTAGGTAGCGTCCCAACCACCTTATCACCTGCTTCCTTGTGGCATGTTTCTCACCAAAATAATATTTAAAGCCTCCTCACCTAGCTTTTTCCTCTTAAGCACTAAAAGAAATTTTTCAGCCCTAAGCCCGACGTAACCCGGGGTTATGGCTAGACCCTAGAATATACCAAACAACCATAACTTATGCATTTCTTCAAGCAAAACACATGAAAATAAATAAATCGCAAACAACCATTAATTCAGGATGTTACAGTTTTACCCCCTTAAAATAATTTCGTCCTCGAAATTACCTGGATCAGAAGAGTTGGGGGTATTGCTGCCGCATCATATCCTCGGGTTCCCACGTGGCCTCTTCCGTACCATGGTATCGCCATAACACCTTTACCAAAGGTACCGACTTCCTCCTCAGAACTTTAACATCTCGATCCAAAATCTGTACCAGCTCCTCCTCAAAAGACAAGTCCGCATTCACCTCAATATCCTCAATCGGTACGATGTGTGATGGATCTGACCGATAGCGCCTAAGCATTGACACATGGAAGACATCATGAATTTTACTTAATTCTGCCGGCAACTCGAGGTGGTAAGCTACTGGTCCCACACATTTCAACATTATGTACGGCCCGATGAACCTAGGGCTTAGCTTGCCCTTCCGGCCAAACCACAGCACCTTCTTCCAAGGTGATACCTTCAAGAAGACCTTATCACCCACTGCATACTCCATATCCTGGCGCTTAAGATCAGCGTATGATTTCTGCCTATCCGACGCCTCCTTCAGACGAGTCCGAATTACTCTAACCTTATCTTCCGTCTCTGCCACCAACTCTGGACCCAACATCTGACGCTCACCGATTGCGTCAGCGGTAGGAGTACGGCATTTCCGACCATACTGACGCCTCATACGGTGCCATCGAATACTCGCTGATAAGCGTTGTTATAAGCGAATTATCTCGCCAAAGGTAGGTACTCCTCCCAACTACCATGAAAGTCCAAAACATGACCCTCTTAACATATCTTCCAAAAACGAATTACTCTCTCGGATTGTCCATCGATTTGCGGATGAAAAGCCGTCTTTGAAATTTAACTTCGCACCCAACGCTCGATGTAAGGCCTTCCAAAATCTCGACGTGAACCAGGGATATCTATCTCGAGATAATAGACACAGTACTCCATGCAACGCACTATCTCTCGACTATATACGACTTGGCTAACATTTGAAGCGAGTAGTCGACCCTTACGGTATGAAATGGGCCGATTTAGTTACCCGATCTACTATCACCCATCTGAGTCTTTCTTCATCGGGCGTAAGGGGAAGCCCACTTACAAAATCCATCGTAATCCCCTCCCACTTCCACTGTGGGATCTTTACCATTTATGTAATGATACGATGGCAACCGATGCTCACCTTAACTTGCTGGCATGTCGGACACTTGCCCACTAACTCTAAGCATTTCCCGCTAAGACCCGGCCACCAAAACTGTTCCCTTAAATCCCGATATATCTTGCTGCCTCCAGGATGCATAGCGTACGGGCTGCTATGTGCTTCCTTAAGGATCCGCTGCCTCAATTCATCATCCTTAGGCATACATACTCTCCCTTGAAAATACAACACTCCATCACTACCCAAGCTGAAACCCTCGGCCTCACCACTATGTACTTGCAACCTCCGAGTACTCAAAACTTCGTCGACCAACTATCTCTCTTTAACCTCAACGATCTACGACGATTTTACCCGCAATTCTGCCAGAAGACTCCCATCCTCATAGAGACTTAGGTGAGCAAACATTGCTCGCAATTCTGCCACCACTTTACGACTCAAAGCATCAGCGACTACGTTAGCCTTGCCCGGATGGTATTCAATAGAGCAGTCGTAGTCCTTCAGCAACTCAATCCACCTCCTCTGCCTTAGATTTAAATCTTTTTGGGTCAAGAGGTACTTCAGGCTCTTGTGATCCGAGTACACCACCAAATTCTCCCCATACAGATAGTGCCTCTAAATTTTCAAGGCAAACACTACAGCAGCTAATTCCAAGTCATGTTGTCGGATAGTTACCTTCGTGAGGCCTCAACTGTCGTGACGCATAAGCGACCACCTTCCCTTCTTGCATCAATACACACCCTAAACCGGTATACGATGCATCACAATACATAGTGAACTCTTTCCCTGACTCAGGCTGAATCAAGACTGGTGCTTCTGTCAAAAACTTCTTTAGTTTGTCGAAACTCTCTTGCTGCTTCTCAGACCACACAAACGGAACTCCTTTTCTCAGTAACTTGGTCAACGGTGCTGCGATTAAGGAGAAATTTTCCACGAATCTTCTGTAATATCCTGCCAACCCTAGAAAACTTCAGATTTTCGTAACCGAATTTGGTGGTTTCCACTCCAATACTGCCTCAATCTTACTAGGATCCACCTTGATTCCCTCAGTTGAAACAACATGCCCTAGGAAGGTTACCTCCTTAAGCCAGAACTCACACTTGCTTTGAATTTGGCGCACAAGCTGCTTTCTCCTTAGCACTTGCCGAACCACATGAAGGTGTGCGTCATGCTCCTCTTCAGACTTCGAGTACACCAAAATGTCGTCTATAAACACTATGACGAACCGATCCAGATAGGGTTGGAAAACCCGGTTTATCAAGTCCATAAACGCGGCTGGTGCATTCGTCAAGCCAAAAGGCATTACCAGAAACTCGTAGTGCCCATACCGAGTACGGAATGCTGTCTTATGAATATCAGCTTCCTTAACCTTAAGCTGATGGTACCCCGACCTAAGATCGATCTTAGAGAAAACTGATGCACCCTTGAGTTGATCAAACAAATCATCAATCCTGGGCAAAGGATACCGTTCTTTATTGTCGACTTGTTCAAATTTGTCGATAGTCTATGCACATCCTCATAGTTCCATCCTTCTTTTTGACAAAAAGCACTGGAGCTCCCCAAGGCGATACACTCGGTCGGATGAACCCTCTATCCAACAACTCCTAGATCTGAGCCTTCAACTCCACTAATTCTTTCGGTGCCATCTGATACGGAGCTATAGATACTGGCGCGGTTCCGGGTAATAAATCTATACCAAACTCAACCTTACGAATAGGAGGTAGACCCGGGAGTTCTTCTGGAAACACATCCACATATTCCCTTACAGTCCGGACATCCCTAATAGTTGCATCCTTAGCTTCCAAAGCACGAACATGCACTACATATGCCTCACAACCCTTCTTAACCATCTTTTCCGCCTTCAATACAGAAACTAAATTAGATAGGCAATCTCTCCTCTTACCTATCATCACTACCTTATCTCCTTTCACTGTCTTTAACACCATGCGCTTAGCTGCGCAATCCAGGCTAGCTTGATACTTTACTAGTCAATCCATCCCGAGAATCAGATCAAACTCCCTAAACGGTAGTTCCATCAAGTCGGCCAAAAACACGACCTCTTGGAGTTCTAGGGGTACATCCCTATAGAGTTTACTTACTTCTACAGAGTGACCCAGAGGGCTTAACACAGTCATCCTCTTAGAAGTAAGCTCAAAGTCTAAGTTCAGAGTTTTCACTACACTACTAGTAATGTATGAGTGAGTTGAGCCAACATCAATCAAGGTGCTATAGGGTACTCCAAAGATCAAAAACATACCGGTTATGACGTCCGGTGCGTCGCCCTCCTCTTGACACCTCGCAGCATAGACCAAACCAGGTTGCCTAGCCTTAGTACCACCGGTACCTCCACTCGATGCCCCACGACCTCTGCCAGCACCATTACCTCCCCTTTCTGCACTACAACCTCTCGGCGGCTGCTGGTTATCCCTCCTATTCAGTGGACATTCCTGACCCTCAGACCTTAGCCTAGCTGCCTTTTTCGGACAATCCCTAACTCGATGTGTCACGGATCCACATTCGAAGCATCTCCGATTACCATTCCAACACTCCCCCGTGTGAGACTTTCCACACCGAGCACACCGCGGCGGCCATTGAGTATTAGCAGAAGCAGCAGCAGCCTAGCGACTTAATCGACCCACCATACCTTGTCCTCTTCTGCGATTTCCGGACAACCTCAAGATCCGGAGCTCCTCTTATTCCAGCTCTATCCCGATTCCGTCTAAAAGATCTGTCTTACCCTTCAAAGAACTTTAGCCTTTCTACTAGAACAGCGAACTCCGTTCTGTTGCGGAGCTATCATCATCCTCGGCTCATCCCGCACCCATCATCGAATCGACACGGCGTTCATACTCGGAGAGACTCACAATACCACGAGCATACCTACTCAATCGTCGAAAAATTCAAACCTCATATTCGCCACACCGTCTTATTACCTCGAACCTGGTTCAAGAAAGCCTTCCGTTGTGCATCCACGTAGCTATCTCCTATATATTTCCTTTGGTAGGCTGCCTTAAAGAATTCCCATGTGAGATCCTCCGCTATCGCTCCATCCTTTACGGTGAGCCACCACTGGTATGACTCACCCCGAAGTAGAGAGATTATACCCTTCAATTTTTCCTCAGCTGAAAAATCCAGGTCATCCATGATCCTTTTGATTCCAGCCAATACTCCGCCGTACTGGGTGCTACACCTGATACACCTCGGAATATCTCTGCCCCATTCGCTCGGAGTCGCTCAGGTACAGATTTTCGAGCTCCTGTACCTCTACCTGCCCCAGCCATCATCTCTAGAACTCGCAGCATAGCCCGCGAGACTGACTCGCCCCCCGTCTGATCCTGTTGTCTAACACCAAAAGTCGGGAGTGGTGGTGGCGGTGGTATCTCATTATCAGATCCCTGGCCCGACCTAACGGGTTCTGACACAGCCATCCTGCCTCTACCGTGCCCCCGACGGCCGCGTCCCCTAGAACTCATCTCTTATCGTGTGATCTGTCTTAAAAAGTTTTATGAGTTAGTCATTGTTCCACTGATTATCAACGAAGAAATTTTATGAACAGAGTTTAAAAGTTGTTCTTTTGATCAAACAAGTTTCAAGTCCTCTATCCTAATTCAAAGATACACAATCACTTATTCCATCACCTATTTGTCCCATTCCTACCCCGGGGTATTTTTGTCATTTGCCCTACAGGGGTATTTTGGTAATAAACCAGGGTAAATTTATAAGGTTTCAATAATTCTAAGGTATTTCAAAAGTTGCAAAATTTTGAGGGTTGAATTTGTTCTCCAAATTGGTAGTGTTGCAAAAATTTTGAAAACCAGGGTTATTTTGGTAAATTTGTAAGTTAGGGGCAATTTCGTAATTTTCTAAAATCATGGCATTTTTGATATTGCAAATTAGGGGTTTCGGGTATGCTTGTAAAATAAGAAAAATTTTGTTGAATTTGAGGGTAGCTTAGTAATTTTAGAAACCAGGGGCATTTTTGTAATTTACCACTAAGGGTATTTTTGCAATTTCCATAAATCAAAAATTTTCCCAAAATTTTTGTAAAATAGTTCTCACAAGTTTAAGGGAAATTTTTAAGAGTTTTAAAACTAGAGTTTTTATAAAAAAATGCGGCTATTTCCCTTTCGGGTTTTAGTTATTGGGTTTAGCCTATGAACAAGTCCTCACGGTTAGGGTGAACCGAAGCTACGCACCAGGTAGGATTCCTGCGAAGAGGAGGTGAGTCACTAGGACTACTTAAGTACCAGGCTCTTCCAGATCCAATCCTAAACATGCGCACAAGGGTTACCACACCCTAACTCGGTGACTTAGTCATAGGTTTGTTTAATTAGGCAATTAAAATCTTATGCGAGTGTTGGGGTAAACTAGTCCTAGGGTTCACATACCTTTCATACTGTCTAGGTTCCATTTCTACCCCTTTACAGATAATAATTCACACAGAGGTTAGAAATACTTACCCGAGCGGATTGGTGCCGGAGACTCGATGCCATGTTGTTCAACACAAAACCATTTCCATAATATTTCACAGAGGCCTATCAAGAAAGCATTTTTGGGCCTTGGACCCCCACAGTCGAGTTTTGAACCGGGCTATGATACCAAATTTGTAACACCCCAAACCCGGCCCACGAGCCTTGACCAGATCTGGTATGTCACGGAGTAAAAACGTTTTGAAGGATTTGGATTAACAGTGGAAATTTGAAAATATTGTTAAAATTATAAAACGGTGTTTGCTAAAACTCAGATGAGTTGATTTGATAAACACGATTGAGTTGAAACCTTTTTCCTTTGAAACCATTTGATCATTTAAAATTTTAGAACCATCAGAGTTATTGTTAACTTGGTAAATTTTGCTACCCGATGGTAACATCTTTGAAAACGCGTACGAGTACTTATTTTGAAAACGTTACTATTAACCGATTTGCTTAACAGTTTATAAGTTCATTAGTGATATAATAGAAATAAAGTAAAAGCAACTACTTAAACATCCCAAAATAATAACTAGCGGCCATATTACAAACCAAACCAAAATTTAGTAAAGAATAAAACTTTAACGATGCGAAATAAAATTGCAAATCCAAGGAACAAGCATGGTCGCCTCGAGTCCTCTCCGGCTCCATCTCCGCGATCTACTCACCTGCAAAATGATGTGGGAAGGGGTGAGTCACCAAGACTCAGTGTATAAATCCCCAACCCAAAAATGCAACTCATACACAAGATATTAGTAAGACATGCAAATATGCAACCCAAGCTAGCCATCCATACTCCTTTTTCTACCCCGTGTGGTCAAAACCACTGATGGTCAAAACCACTGGTGACCGAAGTCACAAATATATCAGGTGATGGGGCCAACCCATCGTGTGGTCAAAACCACTGATGACCATAGGTCATAAATATCAACATGTGGTCAAAACCTTTGGTGGTACCAAACCCACTGGACTTAGTCACAAATTATATCAACGGTGTGGTCAAAACCATTGGTGAGAAGTCACAAATAAATCTGATGGGGCCCACCCATCGTGTGGTTAAAACCTTTGGTGACAGATCCATAGAGATCATCTCCTCCTCTCATCAATCCCACCATCATCATGCTCACATAACAAGTATCATGATCCCATATATCATGCCTTTGTATATAGCATAGCATTTAACAGCATATGATGGCATACACAACATACATCATAGATCAAGTAATAGGGGACTTACCCAAAATCCAAGCTTATGCCCACAAGGCAAAATTTACTACACGAGAGGTTATACAGCAACATAATGAATAGTCTATACTAATAAAGTGTGTAAGAGTTTACACACCTGATTAAACGTAAGTCTAAACAAATCCCGAACTACTCAATAACAAAAACCCGAAGAATCGATCTACCGCACTAGATCCCTTGACCCCTTTGCCTTACGAACGCTAATCACAAAACAGGATAAGTGAGACCAAACTTCCCCGAAACCACTTGCTAGGGAAATGAGGGTTTGGATCGATTGCTCCAAAATCCCGGAGTACCTAAGAGAAGTCGGTTTTCAAAGGTGATTAGAGACCTTACTGATCACTGCCGCAATCGGCTTCTACTTCAAAGAGAAACGACAGAGAGTAGAGTAACTAAGAACCAAGAACACTTACCCCTTTAAATCGACTAGAGAAAACCAAGGTAGATCTGCCCTTACTTGCTATTCGGCCAAAGCCTAAAACTCAAGACCACAAGAGTTGGCCGCCTTCACTTTCGACGATTGCTTCACCTAAATGAACACCAATGTTCGGCCAAGCTTTGTAGAAAAAGGATTGAATAGTCAGCTACTTCAAAAGAAATAAAGGAGAGAAAGAAGAAGCAAATTTCGGCCCACAAAATAAGCATACCTCCAAGCCGAAATACCACCCTAGGACTCCTTCCAAAAACCGAAACTCAACCTTGGAGTCCCCCTATCTCGGCCAGGAACAATTTGGAAAGAAAAGAAAAACAAAACAAGGAATTTCGGCACCTCCCTTGCTAGCTTCAAAACCGACCATGAAGGTCCCTAGAGAATGCTTCACATTCGGCCATGCTTCCTTCCCCATTTTGGTGATAATTCCATCACCATTTACACTAAAACATTGTTTATTCATTCTCCCATTACTACCCCATCTTCCTATAAAATAATAAAATAAAATAAAATAACAATATCCCATACTTTCCAGCAGAAAAAAATAATTAAAAAGAACAACACCCCACCAAGCATTTTCCATCCACTTAAGTGCCCATGCAGCCACTAACTCACGCCGGTCATAAAAAAAAGAAATACCCATGCTGCTGCTCATGGGTTTTGAACCCCGCACTTCTTTGGAGACTCCCACGCCTCCGGCCACTCCGCTCATCGCTCCTTCGTGACATAAACCCGTCACAATTTCCTTTTAAGCGTTCATTCCTTGGCTCCTTCATGCATTGACGCCAAAGCAAAATAAAAACGCCCTTGCGCTTCCATGGTGACTCGAACCCAAGTCCCTACACCAAGGCCCTTAAGTGGCGCTCCCAAGCCACTTTGCCAAGCCGACTTTCATGCCCTTAAACCGCACCATTTATTTATAAGGCCTTCCTAGCCCAACACTCCACATACAACGCAAAAATAAAAGCCCCAAGCGAAAACTTGGCAGCTCGAACCCCAGTTCTGCCGCACCTTCTAGCTCCCTAGGTAGCGTCCCAACCACCTTATCACCTGCTTCCTTGTGGCATGTTTCACATCAAAATAATATTTAAAGCCTCCTCACCTAGCTTTTTCCTCTTAAGCACTAAAAGAAATTTTTCAGCCCTAAGCCCGACCTAACCCCGGGTTATGGCTAGACCCTAGAATATAACAAACAACCATAACCTATGATTTCTTCAGGCAAAACACATGAAAATAAATAAATCGCAAACAACCCTTAATTCAGGATGTTACATAAACAATCATTCTATTAGGATACCAAATTAACTTTCCTTGACACATGAATACATATCTATACATGAAACATCACAACAAATCAAACACTTAGTTATGTTATTAAATTGTAAATATTGTCAACATTTAAAATATAATCGTATAGCTTTCTATATGTCAAAAATAGTCAATTCATCATTTAAATTTCATTTCCAATCAATTGAACATCGCTTGATGGGACTATAATAAAATGGATTTGGATAAATGAGAATGTAATGCTCACACAAGTTGACATTTAAACAAATTTGCTCGCACAAGCTGACATCGTATCGAGGTTACCCGTCTGGGCTAAACTAATGCTACGTATAATCTGAGAATCTGCAACAAATGCTAGATCTCATAACATCATATAAATCCCTGATCAATTACGTGTATAACCCTAATGGCATGTCATAAGTATCCTAACATTTTATTAAGTTCACTCTTACACCATGTATAAATGACATTATCAATTCTTGTATGCCATTTCATTTCCCATATGAGACATATATTCAGTCAAAAATCTCATTTACATAATGTTTTATTTCTATATAACCAACATTCTCATAAATTTACAATTGAGCCCATTTCAAGTCATTGGTGTCAAATTCACTAATTCACTTCAATCTAACACATAAACGTAATAGAACACAAATCAACATTAGCATAAAATAAAATAGTAAGTTCCATATGAACTTACCTTATTAAAACAACAAACAAATTTAATTGTCAAAGAATATTTGACAATTTTGGCTTTTCCCCAATTATATCTAGTTTGATCCAATTCTCGATATATACAATTAGTCCATTCAATTCATCAATACAAAACACTTATACATTATGCCATGATATGTATGAACCTATGAAATTTCATTTTTTGACACCCTTAAAGTTTTACATTTTATTCAATTTAGTCCCTAAAATTGAAATAGCCTTAACTTTAAATTTTGAACTTCAGTTTGAAAATCGACCTCAATTATATTCAATATAGACCCTCTACTATCTGTTATCACCAAAATTTCACATCAAATTCACATTTTATTCGTTTGAATCCTTAAGAACAAAACTAACAATTAAACATTATAATCTAGTCTTTTTTCATGTTCTAAGCTTAACATATATAAATTTAATACCAATTGCTTCAAGAAATCAACATTGGAAACTATAAAAACTTTAACATATTTACAAACTGGTACATGAGCTAGCTAAATCAAGCTCTCATGACCTCGAAAACATAAAAAAATACAAGAAAAGGACTGAATTGAGCTTACCTAATTTGTCTTATATACTTTAATTAAAATTTTAATTACTTAATTTAATCTTAATTAATTAAACTTAATCACCATTAATAAATTATAAATGGATAATTTATTGCATTTTGGTGTAGTAGATTAAACTATTTCATGTACTTAACGAGCTCATAAGAAAGCAATTTAGTTATATTTTTATTTAGTTTTCAATTTTAGTTCGTAAATAATAAAATGAGTAATTTTGACTATTTATATATGACTGTGTAGGCCAAGAGAGGCCTAAAGGTAGACTAACCTATTCAGTGAATGTGTAGGACACTAATCGGAGACCTAGAGACAGTAGACTGCCCACGATGCTGCAACACAGAGCTTCAATGTCGCAACATAATAAACAGCATACTCAAAAGGAGCAGATTGCTTTCAGTGTCATGACACATCCCTCTAGACATGCATAAGCCAGTAGACTTGTAATATCCCGGAATAGGAGTTACGAGTTTGGTAAATAACTCAAGTGTTAGTGGGCCTCAAGAGTGGTTTTGATGTGTTTTTTGGAGTTCCTAAAGCTCAAGGATAAAAAGGGAGTGTTTTGGAAATTTTTGAAAATTGAGGGTTAAAAGAGGAAAATATGGAATGAGGCCTTAAGAATTAATTTTGTAAGGTTGTGTCATATAAAATACCCTGGTAAAGTGGTCTTCGTGTGCCACTTAAGGTGTGGGTTTGGCGCTAAGCAGGTCAGGGGATCGAGCAACGCTGGGCGCGACATAAGTGTTTTGTTTTTGGAAAATAGCGCTGCTTTGAAGGAGGCTTGAAAATAATTGGTGGCGGGATTATGTCATCAACGCACCAAAGAACAAAGTGGTTTGGGCGCTAGCAAAGAAAAGAGAGAGCTTCGCAAGGACTAGCGTTCGAGTCCTGGGGGTCGCACTTGAAGCATTCTATTTTGCTTTTAGCACTAAAGCTTAAGGAGCCAGTGAAAGTAAGGTTTAAAAGAATTTCGATGCATTTATTGGCATGAAAGACGCACGGGCAGACTGGCTGGGGGCTTAGAGAGTTCTCTCCAGGTCTCGGGTTCGAGACCTGGGGGCTGCACCTGGTTTTCTTTTTATGCCAGCGTGGGAAGGCCCTGCATGGCCCATGCACGCATGCAGCTTTGGGAGGGGGTTGCTTCTTTTTATTATTATTTTATCTTATTTGTTATGGGCAAAATTGATATATTGCTATTATTATTTTTATTTAGTTGTTCTCAAAAGCTGCATGTGTATGAGTATTATTTTAGTTTAGTTTTATTATTTTAAATGGTGATGGGTAGTGTTTAGATAACAGTTATATTATTATTATTTTATTTAGAGATGTGTAAGGTGATGAAAGAATGAATAAACAATAAATTGTTTATTCCAAAGGTGATGGGCTAGTTTATTAGTTTATGCAAGGATGGGTCTTGGCTTTGGGGAAGGAAGCATGTGCGGCATAGGGGTTGCAAATGTGTGGCCGTTTGAGGCATGGGGACTTTTTGGTCAGCTTTGAGTTTGGGAAAAGCATGGTCAAATGCATAATTTTGTCTTGTTTTCCTTCCCACTTGAGCATGGTCGATCTGTGATGCACAAGGGATGGCCGAATGAAGCCCCTTGGGACCTTGTTGGTCGGCTTTGTGTGTAGCATAGAGAACTTGGCCAAACCTTTTCTTTTGTTTTATTTTCTTGACAATTTTTGTGCATGGCCGATTGGAGCTTGCTTCAAGGTCTAGTATGGTAGGTTTTTAAGTAGCAAGGGAGGTGGCCATTGATTTGTTTGTTCTTTCCTTTTTGTTCTTGACCGAGAGAGAAAAAAAAAAGAGAGAGAGTGAGAGCAAGCTTGAGTTTCAGTTGTAGAAGGAGTGCTAGGATGGTATTTTCAGTTTTGAAGGCCTTGCCGAACCTAGTAGCATCTTCTTGCTTGACACCTTAGAGGATCACCATAGCCAATAATTGTTAACTTCATCTTGAAGCCATAGCCGAATATCAAGTGTTGTTTTCTATTTCGCAAGCTTTTAAAGCCAAGCTAGAAGCCGAAATTTACTCTCTTTTGGGACTTCACAAGCATCATGGAGTAGTAAGTAAGTTTTCTCCTAGCCATCGATTGGGGTTTCTTTCCATTAAAGTGCTAAAATCAAAGGTTAAACCTTGATTTCTAAGGAGGGCCGAATGTACAATAAGATATTCTAAGTGTTCTTTTGTGTGGCAAGTGTTAGGGCTTTAAAAAGGAGTCTTTCGGGAGTTGAAGTGCCCAAGGGACTTTGTTGAGCAAGACAAATGGTAAGCATAATATTCGGCCAAGGGCTTTTGTTCGTAGATTTGTGTATGAGCCGATTCTAACAATGTTTTAGTAGGAATTTCGATAACTTCGGGAGCAAATCAACAGGAACAAGTGGTGTTTTGGGATCGAAATAAGCTAGGTAAAAGATTCATGGCATTCGGCCTAAGGCCATATTATTGGTACTAAGTGTGACCGATTTCGGTTATGTGTTCTAGGGGCAAATCGATAGAAGTAACAGAAGCTTTCGGGATTTTAGACTTTGTTAGAATCGATAGATCAGAATCTCGCTATAATCAGGTGCATAGTTATCGCACTGTTCTCTTGCTTGTTATATGTGTTGTACGAGTTATTTCATGTAAATGTATATGTTGTGTATGTTAGCCGAAATAAGGGTTAAGATAATGGATACCAAGGTGGGTGATCGAATAATCAGGTTAGTGGTTATGATATTAACCTTTCAGTGAATTGCGATAATAATTGAATATTGATGAATGTGTAATAAAGTGATGACATGTGATGTATATTGTTTTGAGTAATATGTGGCCATGGTATATAATATATATATATGCATGGGATTTGGGATGTGACTATTTGAGGAAATGATGTACGTTATGTGTGTGGTCTAATGCTAGCCTCGTGCTACATTAGCGCTTGATGTTTAGTTGTGTGCTTCCTCAAGAGAGGTGTTGGCTAAGTGCTCATTTCAATTGGTCTATAGTTGTGTGTGCATCACCGTGGATCGATTAATATGTGGATCACTATGTGGATTGGGCTTCATAATTGTATATTCATAATTGTATATTCATAATTGTATATTCATAATTGTATATTCATAATTGTATATTCATAGTTGTATATTCGAAATTGCATAATCATGTGTATGGACTGTGTGGATATGGGCCAAGCCCAGATGTGAGGACATGTGTATTAACTATGCACTGAGTCTTGGTGACTCACTCAATTTTTATTAAACCTTTCAGGTGGCGCAAAAAGCTTGGACCGGGTTGGGAGCGGGTACAAAGGTGGCCATGCAAAAGCGGATTTTCATGAAAAAGGACAATTTGTTTGATTAATTAAGTATCTACATTTTCATAATTCCGATTAAGTGTTTAATGTAAAAAGGGCCACTAAAGCGTTTAAGTACCTTTATTAAGCAGCTTTATTATTATGCCCTATTATGGAAAGATAGTTTAAATGTTGATTGCAAATGGTTTTATTTTCTCAAGTAAAGCTTGAATCCGGTGTTTTATAACAAAAATTAAACTCTTATACGGAATATTTTGAAGTCACAAAAATGTTTTATTAAACTCAACAAAATTTTTATCGGTTTTACTCTTAAGTAAGGATATTTTTCGAACATGTTCCGCAGTTGCATTTCAAATTCAGTCGGAGTGAATGGGCCGGGTTTGGGGTGTTACAAGACTGCCATCAGTGTCGCGGCACAAGTCATAGGGTGTCGCGACTCTGATGTGACGAGGCCAATTAATGAGCTGAGGGTGTTTCATCCACACAACCATTTTTAACAGGAAATAATCAGCCAAATTAGGTCAAGGACCGACGGCCAACCCTAGGCGTATAAATAGGATTTCTATGCTCAGTTTATGGACATGTTTTACTTAATTTTATTTTTCATTTCCTACTTAATTTTATTTTCTATTTGTAATTTAGGTTTCTATTCAATTGTAATTCTACTTAGTCTATTTTGTTCTTTGTGAAATTCAGATTGTGGATTCACCAAACTATTTGATGGATTACTGTTTCCACTACTATTAATATATCAAGATTTTTCTAATTTCTCTTCTTGATTTATTTCTAATGTTTATCTTTTTACTCAAGTTTACGATGTTTGTTAAATCCATGGGGAACTAATTTGTTAACAGAAGATTAATGAATAGATGTGGGATTAATTAACTTCTATGTAGGGTTTCTTAGCGGATAAACTAGTTGGGATAGGAAGAACTTAAAACCCTAAGCTTGATTACTCGAGGAAGTCATATAGGCGGGAATGAACCCAAAATTGGTATTGCCTATCCATGAAAACCTTACCTCAATTCGATCTAGACTGTGAGGTCGAGAGATAAGTAGTTCTTGCCAACTTATTAGGTTAGTGGAAGGCCGAGAGGCCTTACTAGGTTAATGACTAGTTGATTGGATAGAACCCAAAATAGGTGTTAGTTATGAACACCAAAGCGATATAGTCTTTTGTTGATTAGATATGATAAAATATGCAATTTGTTTTCTTATTTATTTTTATATACTGTTGAGTATTCTATAAATTATTATTTTTCACCACTTTAGGATTAATCGTAATATAGTTTAATTAAATTACTATTTAAATTATTGGTGTAGGGATTAGGATTAGTTTAGTCTCGCCTCCCTTATGTATGATTCTCAGAGTACTTTCATACTTTGTTGCAAAACTATATTACAACCTGACTCGTATATTTACAAAAATCACCTAACGCTTATATATTGGTTGTAGTATTCACATTATAGATGTTAGTATGTCTGGAGGTAGTCAGTGGAATCTTTCGTCATTTTCCTCTAACACCTATTAGAAAATGGTTTAATCGCTATTTTGGTCCTTTGGCTAATTAAAAACGTATAGCGATAAGACTTTTACAAGTTATTCCTTGTACTTTAATTAAGCAATTAATAGAAAAAATTGAAGGACTAAACTTTAATAAAATTTTATACCAACTCTGCAAATATTCATACTTGATATTTACAGTCCCAGATTATAGAAATAGGGTTTCAAAATTGCGTTTTTCTGGTATCACTAAAAATTGGGGTGTTATAAGTATCGTAAGCTTCCATAATTGTGCCCAAACACTATCATCACTAGCCAAATTTAGAGTAGTCACAAAATTCATGACAATGTGATAACTTGACTTCACACTATAATAACTTGTTCATGAAAAGTGCCAAACCTGCCTATCTGGATGATTATTAACACTAATCAGGATGCTATAAACTCGAACAACATCTAATGGAGAAAGTAGGCCGTTACCAAATTATGATCCCAAGTGGAACAGTCCTTTGAAAATAGCTCCTTAACTTATATGCTCCAAGCCTTACTTCCATCAAGTTCCAAAGCTTAAGATGCTCAAAATCATAATAACTAATTTATATCAGAAACACAATAATTGAGCTCAGAGTTTCACATTATCATAAGATATCATCTATAAAGAATTCCAAGATCAATTTTATGTACATGTTATTTAAATGTCTTTTGTTGTAGGCCTTCAATTAATGGATTAGCAATAATAAGGTTAGTTATATGCTCTATAGACACTATTTGTTTATGAACATCTTCATTAATGAAAAAATATTTTAATTCCACATGGTTTGTACCTTTGGAATGTTTTTTTTTTGTTTTTTAAAAAAATTATTGTTGTAGAATTATCGCAATAATTTTTAAGTAACCTATTAATAGTGTCTGATAGAGTATTCAATATATTCTCGTGCTAGTCTACTGCAGTCAATTAGTGATATTGTTAATATTGTTAAAATTTGTTAATATTATTATAATTAGTTGTAATCAATTGTCACCATCATCATTCAATACATTTAGCACATATATTGTGTGAAGCTATTGACTAAGTTAATATATATAGCTGTGATAATGTTAATTTTCTTGAATAAAAACCAGTTAGAATCATTTCTTGATAATTTTATGTTTTCTTCATTTATTTATTTTTTATTTACTTGATTTTCTTGCATTAAGTTGAATTGAAAGAGTTTCCAGTATAGTATCAGAGCTACAAGATCTTAGTTGTTAATAGTTGTTTGTCGATGCCAAATAGATTAAGAATGTGAAAAACCTTAGCTTCCATGGTGAAGATCTAATCAATTGCGACTAATGAGAGGTCTATTGAAATAGGGGGAGTCAATTCACAAGCCGCAACAATATCTAATCCAATAGCAATGACAATCCTTTCAACCAAGAAGATAACCCAAGTAGTTGTTGAAAGAAATTATCTTTTATGAAAAAAAACATGTTCTATTGATTCTTCAAACACATAGGTTGCAATCATATATAGATGGTACAATTTTGAATCCACTATGTATGATCATAGATGAATCTTAGAATCAAGTGAAGAATCTAACCTTTGTAGCCTATGAGCAACAAAATTCAACTTTAGCTTCATGGTTGATGTCAATTGTAAGCCCCATTTTACACACTTTTCTCATCGAAAAATAACCTACATATGCTATTTGGTGTGTATGCATCAAGCTTTTTCCTCACTTTATCACACTAATAATATGCATTTTAGATGTCTCTTGCATAATAAGCAAATATGAAAGTTTATAAGTGAGTATATAGCAAAAATCAAGCATATATGTGACATTTTGTTCACTTTTGGTCAACAATATGAAATTTTAAATGTGTTTTTTTTTTGTGGTGGATTTTCTACAATAATCCTAATAATCCTACGTTTATGATATCAAGTTGAGTTGAGATGTAACAATCGACTCTTAGGTTATAAACATGGCAAAAATGAGTTGGAGATGATATCTCTAAACACTCAATGAGAATTTCAAGATTTATTATATTTCTGCAAGTTAATGCTTTGAAGGGATTTTGTAACACCTCTTGCCTGACCTGATCGTCTGGTCCGAGCTACAAGATGTCACATTCGTTGTCAGAGCAACTACAACAAATTTCAATACAACTTAACTATTCCAACATGCTTACTAATATAAAACACATTTCTTAATATGATGAAAAATCATTTTCGGGTCTTACACGAGCTTATAGAAGCTCTTTTGACAACTCAAAGTCGGTTGAGGACTTAATTAAAAAGTTTTCAAAATATTCGGGTTGACGTCGCGGTGTCACAGCTTTCACATTATGACTTCATCAGCTAGTGACTGTCATTGTGACAACAGGAAACTCAACATCGCGACTGATAAACCGTAAAAGTATCATATTTTAAGCCCACATTTAGCATGCTTTTGGATGATTTATCCCTTGATTTATGTAAAAAGGTGCTCTTAATCATTTCTTTTCATGTTTTATACTCAGGAAAGCACCCGAGGATGAAAAGAATGAGAAACGAGCTTAAAACGGATCAAATTGGGCCAAAATAGAAATCAACATGGCCTGGGCCCAAGACTACACGGCTGTGCCTCATTAAAAGTCCGAACACAACCTAAAGACGACCCACACGAGCGTGTGCCATGGCCGTATCCCTGTTGTGGAAAAGAACAATTTCACTCGGAAAAGGATACTTAGGGGCAAAGAAACCTATCTCAAAAGCCTATATAAACACCCTAAGTATAACCTAGAAGGGGGCGGTTAGCAAGGCTAAGGACCCGAGCCAGAAAGTTTAGATTTGTGGATATTTACTCAAAGAGAGCCAGTTGATCCATCTCAAGAAGCCGGAGTTATACTCAAGACGGAGGATCTCTCCTTCAATTCCTTCAGGGAGTTTTAGGGATTTCTTATATTTTGTTTTATCTTTTCTTTTGAGATGTTTTCTTTTATTGTTATGAACTAAACTCTCAGATACCTGAGGGGATGAAACCTAAGATGAATCTTGTTATCGTTTGCTGAACTATATGATAAATATTTGACTTGTTCTTAATTATGTGTTCTTAATTCTTGTATTAATATTTCTGGGATATAAATTCAAGTATGATGTGCTTAGGTGGAGGAGCAAAAGTCCCTGCCTATGAGTAGATCTAGCATAATTAAGCGGAGTTGATTGCACGCCTAGAGATAGGGTGACGAGATTTTGCCAGATTAGGGTGAAACCTAATATGGGAGTCCATAGATCGAGTTAATGCAATTCTAGGGGTTTTAATTAGAAAGAGATTTCAATTAATCAACCTAGGGTTAGACGTTAGTTGCCTCGAGAGAGGGATTAATATAACTTAGGGAATCTTACGGATCAAGTCAAGTGAATAAATCGTCTGGTTCAGAGTTAGATAACAAGTGAAGTCTAGGTGGATTCTTCCTTGGGTGTCGTCTTAATCAATTGGTTTTTCCTCAAGTTATTTTCCCAAATTCTTTCTCTTTGTCTTTGCATCTTTAGTTTAGTAGTTAATTAATTTAGATTAGATAAATAAATCCTTTATTCTTAGGCTAAATAATAAAAAGAGAGTTAGTATTGGTACTTTTGGTTCCTTTGGGTTCGACATTCCGATCTTGCCTAAACTATACTACTGTTCGATAGGTGCGCTTGCCTCAAAAATCATTGTCATAGTTAGTTTCTAGGTTCGATCATTCTTTTTATAAATTTTAAGACTCTGACAAGCGATCAAGTTTTTGGCACCGTTGCCGGGGAACTGAAATATTAAGAAAGCTCAATTTTTATTACTTTAGCAATATTTATTTTTATTATATTTTTATTTTTGCAATTAGATTTTATTTTTTGTTTTTCTAAATTTTCTTCTTTCACTCCTTTCAGGTACCTCTAGTTTATGGCTATAAGGAACCCGACAGGACCCCTACTTGACGATAGTGATACTTAAGGCACCATTCGCAAAAATCGCAAAGAAATAAGGCAAAGCTTAAACTACATAGAAAAAGAGCAAGAAGCCGAAACTAATACTACAAAAGAGATGGCAGAGAATAATCTGCCACCTCCAGAGATGGCCGAACACCATGCTCCACGCACTATGTATGATTATGCTAAACCTAGTTTAACAGGAACTGAGTCTAGTATTTTTAGGCCTACTATTGCTACAAATAATTTTGAACTGAAACCTAACACTATACAGATGATACAACAGTTTGTTCAGTTTGATGGTTTACAGGATGAGGATCCTAATACACACTTAGTGAATTTTCTAGAATTCTATGATACCTTCAAGATAAATGGCGTTTCTGATGATGCCATCTGTCTTTGCTTATTTCCCTTTTCTTTGAGGAATAAAGCCAAACAGTGGTTTCATTCTCTTCCACGAGGGTCAATCACTACATGGGATCAAATGACCGAAATTTTTTTATTAAAATATTTTCCACCGGCCAAAACGGCAAAGTTAAGGAATGATATCTCTTCTTTTGTGCAGGTGGATTTAGAGATACTTTACGATGCATGGGAGAGATACAAAGATTTGCTGAGAAGGTGCCCATACCACGGATTACCTTTGTGGCTACAGGTCCAAACTTTTTACAATGGTGTCAATCCTTCAACACGGCAACTAATCGATTCAGCTGCCGGCGGAACCCTGAACAACAAAACTTCTAAAGCAGCATACGAGTTTATAGAGGAGATGTCACTGAATAACTATCAGTGGCAAGTTACAAGGACAAGGCCAGCCAAAGTAGCCATAGTTTTCAACATTGATGCAGTGACCGCGCTATCAAACCAGGTAGAATTGCTACATAAAAAATTTGATAGTTTCTATGGTTATTCGCAGGCACATCCAGTAATGTAGTGCGAGACAAGTGAGGGCGTGGTGAATCCTGAGTACCCACCCTACAGACAGGGCATGGAGAGCGAGCAAATGAACTATATGGGTAATAATTTCCGATCTAACAATAACCCTTATAGTAATACTTCTAATCCAGGTTGGAAGAACCACCCCAATTTCTCATGGGGCGGTCAAAGAAATCAAAGGCAACAACCATCTTAAAACTTCCAATAACAGCCCTACCCACAAGAAAAGAAGCCGAACCTTGAAGAGGTGCTAACAAACTTCATAGAAGCCTCAAAAACACGTTTCCAGAAGGCAGAAACAAAACTTGAGGCATTGTCACAGGAGTTCAAGGATCAATTCGGGCAACTTGCTAAGTAGATTTCTGAGAGACCACAGGGAAGACTACCGAGCAACACAGAGACTAACCCAAGGGAGCAAGTTCAAGCCATAGCATCTCAAGATAGCGAAGGGTTAGATGAGCCTAATTCAAAGCAAAAGAATGTGGTAGAAGAAAATATGGTTGAGGTGAATAACAAGCCAAAACCGGTAATCAAAGAGTACAAACCTCGCATACCATATCCCCAAGCAATAACGAAAGACGACAAAGAGGAACAGTTAAGTAAGTTTCTTAAAATTTTAAAGAAATTACATATCAACTTACCATTTCTTGAAGCTCTTTCACAGATGCCAGATTCCAAGAAATTTTTAAAGAAGCTACTGACAAATAAGCGAAAGATAGACGAGGAATCACATGTGGAACTGAACGCAGTGTGCTTAGCAATGTTGCAAAATAAACTACCATAGAAATTGAAACATCCAGAGAGTTTTACAATTCCATGCTTAATTCGCAAAATAAACCCCACGGCTGTGGGATACCGCCGTGGTCAACACTGTTAGATCACACACGCGCGTGGTGACCTGAGCATGGGCGTGGGAGAAACGAATGAAGCCCTCCATGACTGTGCGACATGGCTATGTGAACCGACACACTTAGGGGACACGGGCGTGGAGATGCACCAGATTTGGAATTCTATATAAACCAACCCTCCCTCCCTCTTCTCAACCACTTCCCATCCCCTTTTTTCCATCCTATTCTTTAGAATTCTCCCCTTCCATATCTCTCTTCCTTAACCCTTCCCCAATTCCTGATCCCCAAAAACTCAATGTCGAAGAAACGGCAGAATCTAAGCACAGTCTTCCAGTGAGAGACCAACCTACATAAGTTCATGCCGGCCGCTTCATCCAACCAACAAGCCAAGGATCTTTGAGGCCATTTAACTCTTCTTTTTCTTTACTCTTCTCATTTATTTTCCTTCTCTTTGGCTATCTTATACTTAATTTAGTTTATTTTATTTTAGTTTCTTAGTGTCAGGTTCAAAAGGCTACTAGGGAATCACACCAGAACCACGACCACTGCCTCAATGCAGCCTTAGAAGTTCTAAAGGCTGCTTGGGAATCACGCCACTTCCGCCACCGCCAACACCTCCACAGCCTTAGAGGTCACACCCACTTCGCAAACCATCCAACAATAAGGACTATTTGGTCCATTCATCTTTCATTTTAATTTTATTTACATTTTTATTTCCTTCCTCTTTATCTTTCTTGTCTTTAATTATATATTTAGTTTATGTTAAATATGTCTTAATAATTCCTGGCTAATTCTCTACGAGCTCCCCAATTTCTTCATCTAGTGCATTGCTCGATAGCAGCCACCACCCCTATCGACTTCCAACTCCGAGAAACCATCCAAATTCAGGAAGTCTCACCTCCCTCTCTCTCTTAAAATGCATATATATCTGTGTACATTGATGGCAATGTACATCTTAGGTGTGGGGGGTGAATAGTTATTTCAAGAAAGTGCCTAACTTTCTGCATTATTCTCAAATCCCTGAATGATATCTTGTCTTTAAGTAATTTTCTCATATTACTAATTAGAATGAAATTCCCTGTGATTCATGATTTTGTTTAATATGTTTTAGATTAAGTCATTGATAATTGTGCATTGATGATTAAATTTGAAGAATACTAGAGAATAAAGCATGATAAGTCTATTTTCCAAAATTTAAATTTTTTTAGGTTGTCTACCTGAATCTTAATGTTGCCTTGAAATTTGAAATTTACGATGTTGATATCAAATACCCATAATTTCTGTGAGCTTTTGAACCTTTTAGAGCATATATTCTTTTTCTTGCTCACTTTATTGACTATGAGTGTGTCAACATTGATTTGTTATTCTAGAACTTGGTTCGATTATACATGTCAAGACCACACCTTTGATTTGATATACAGAGATGATAAAGGCACCTAGGTTTTAACCCACTCACTCCACTAAAAGCCTACCTTCACAATTAACCCCTAGTGAACCCCGTTTAATCCTAACAACCCTTTTTATTGACTCACCCACTAATATTAACCCAAAACCCTTTGTATTTGTTATCACCATTCCTTTTGACTACCTTTATATCGAGATCTGACTTGATCGGTTACTTAACTATTTCGTTTATTTCAGCTATCAATTTCTATCTTATTATATAAATATTTGATTTGTACCTAAAAAAAAAACGAAGTATATTCATTATTAGTTTTATAATTAAGTGAGCTTACATGTTTAAATTTCAAATCTTGAAGAAAAACCTCGTATTATTAGTCCCCAATTGATGTAATTATTCATTATTAGTTCATTATTTCTAGTTAGGTAATTTGTCAGGTCAATCTCGATTCTAACCCTCTAATTCAGCCTATATCCATACCCTTGAACCTAAGCCCTGTTACAACCCTGTAAAGACCTTTTGATTTGTGTATCATCTCATATTTTAGTGGTTGAGATTTGATTTTATTGCAAGCCTATGGGATTAACTCTTTATGTTTGACTTTTGAGTGCTTAATTCTGAACCTTAAAACACTTCGAGTGGTTTGAGTGAATCTTTAATGAGAATGTCAATTCTTGTCGATTTTGAATCAGAGGTAATTATTCAGGTAAGGGGAAACACCTATGTTTTCATACTATAAAAAACTATGACTTTGATTGTTTGAATCTTTAGGACTCTTTGAGTTGAATTATCCATGTATGAATTACCTTTGAATTGTGATGAAACATTATTGATGAATATTATGAATCAGGGATGTTCATTTTAATTGTAAGTTGAGAATTTTGCTTGAGGACAAGCAAAAGCTTAAGTGTGGGGGTATTTGATAAACCGTAAAAGTAACATATTTTAAGCCCACATTTAGCATGCTTTTGGATGATTTATCCCTTAATTTATGTAAAAAGGTGCTCTTAATCCTTTCTTTTCATGTTTTATACTCAGGAAAGCACACGAGGATGAAAAGAATAAGAAACGGGCTTAAAACGGATCAAATTGGGCCAAAAAGAAATCGACATGTCTGGGCCCAAGACCACACGACCGTCCATCATAAAAGTCCGAACACAGCCTAAAGATGACTCACACGGGTGTGTGCCATGGTTGTGTCCCTGTCGTGGAAAAGAGTTTTGGCTCGGCTCCTTAGCCTTACTAACCGCCCCCTTCTAGGTTATACTTAGGGTGTTTATATAGGCTTTTGAGATAGGTTTCTTTGCCCCTAAGTATCCTTTTCCGGGTAAAAGAGAGCCAGTTGATCCATCTCAAGAAGCCGAAGTTATACTCAAGACGGAGGATTTGTCCATCAATTGCTTCAGGGGGTTTTAGGGATTTCTTATGTTTTGTTTTATCTTTTCTTTTGAGATGTTTTCTTTTATTGTTATGAACTAAACCCTCAAATACCTGAGGGGATGAAACCTAAGATGAATCTTGTTATCGTTTGCTGAACTATATGATAAATATTTGACTTATTCTTAATTATGTGTTCTTAATTATTGTGTTGATATTTCCAGGATATTAATTCAAGTATGATGTGCTTATATGGAGGAGCAAAAGTCCCTGCCTAAGAGTAGATCTAACATAATTAAGCGGAGTTGATCACACGCCTAGAGATAGGGTGACGAGATTTTACCGAATTAGGGTGAAACCTAATATGGGAGTCCATAGATCGAGTTAATGCAATTCTAGGGGTTTTAATTAGAAAGGGATTTCAATTAATCAACCTAGGGTTAGATGTTAGTTGCCTCGAGAGAGGGATTAATATAACTTAGGGAATCTTACGGATCAAGTCAAGTGAATAAATCGTCTGGTTCAGAGTTAGATAACAAGTGAAGTCTAGGTGGATTCTTCCTTGGGTGTCGTCTTAGTCAATTGGTTTTTCCTCAAGTTATTTTCCCAAATTCTTTCTCTTTATCTTTGCATCTTTAGTTTAGTAGTTAATTAATTTAGATTAGATAAATAAATCCCTTTATTCTTAGGCTAGATAATAAAAAGAGAGTTAGTATTAGTACTTTTGGTTCCTTTGGGTTCGACATTCCGGTCTTGCCTAAACTATACTACTGTTCGATAGGTGCGCTTAGCGACACCACTCATTTCAACCTAAGTTGAAACGTAAGGGACTTGTCATCGCGATATTACCCATGTTTTGGAAAAAATCACTTTGGTACACATTTCATGCTTCCAACCAAACACATTTTAACACACATAATCATATAACCATATCATGAATACATTATATCACACCAAACTATGCCAAATTATGCTGGTAACACCTTTGAACCAAGTATTCAAGTGGTATAAAACTTATGTTCAGAATATTAACATGCCTAAGCCATTTACCAACATTAACTTGCCAAATTTATTCACTTTGCAAACTTTAACGTAGAAGGCTTGTGTAAGCTTAAAACTATGAATTCAAATGACATCAAACATGACCAAAAGTAAGCATCAACTGAGTCATATATCAAGCTTAACATAAAAACCAACCTTATCCACATTTACAACTGTGGCACTCACAAGTAGGGATGATCATTTCCATAATAAAGATCTTATATACAGGCCACAATATTAGGACTCAAAATGAACATAATTGTACTGTTTCAATGATAGTGTAGTGTCCGCAATGATCTGGCTTTGTGAGTTTTGCAATCTAGAGATTTACATGTAATAAAAACAACCACAGGTAAGAATTCAATACTTAATAAGTTCAAATGGAATTTACAACACTTACCTTGCTCATAGGTGAGCATACTACTACCAAACGGATTTGGCATGCCTGTTGCAAAAGCTTAACATATAATGTCATGACAAAATGCATAACAAGTATAAGTATATAAATGTTTTAAGCATTATAACATGTACAAAACATGACCAACTCAATCCAATTCATATCACATATCACAATAGCTTACCAAATTTGGTCCATTTAATTTTCTGATTTCAAGGTTCAATTTTAATGTTTTGCCCAATGGAACCCTACTAAAACAGACTCGGATACGCGGGTGAACTACACCACACCAAGGCAGCGAAGTGCAAAGCCTGTAGGCATCAAATGTTTAAACAATTTCAAATACTTGATGATCCGCAACAGATGTTGGATCTCTAAATAACCTGCCATAATCTCCATATCATCAACTATATTGTACATAAGTGCACATATAAGCCTATTAGCACGCCAACTATATCTTAACCTTTTACGAAGTTCATATGGCCATCAACCATTCATATTTGCATATTCATACCCTGTAATCATTCATAATTTTATATTTATACCCTGTAATCATGCATAGCTGCATATATATACCCTATAACCATTCATAATTGCATATTTATATAATGTACTTTCAGATATCAACCACTTACCCTATTTCATTTCAATTCAATCACATTAATTAGCCTTGTATGTCAATTTCCACCAAATCTTAACACATGTTCAAACATAAATGTAATGAAATAAACAAAAGCATACATATAACATAAGAAAAGGTAGTAAGTTCTATAACACTGATTGTGCAAATCAGAGTCTTAAATTTATAATGAGAATATGATCGAACCTGGAAACTAACTCTGACAACGATTAAAGGCAAGTGTACCTGTCGAACAGCAGTATAGCTTAGGCAAGATCAGATTGTCGAACCCAAAGGAACTAAAAATACTAATACTGACTTTCTTCTTAATATCTAGCCTAAAATAGGTGAAGTTGTTTTAATCTAAATCTATCTAACCACTAAGCTAAAGACACAAAGACAAAAAGACTAAATTGAGAAGATAACTTTTAGAAAAGCTCAGTTGATTTAAATGACACCCTTAGGAAGAATCCACCTAGACTTCACTCATTATCTAACACTGAACCATACGATTTATTCACTTGACTTGATCTGTAAGACTCCTTAACGTATATTAAACCCTCTCTCGAGGTGAATAACGTCTAACCCTAGGTTGATTAACGAAAATCTCTTTCTCACTTAATAACCCCCTAGAATAGCAGTAAATCGATCTATGGACTCCCATATTAGGTTTCACCCTAATCCGGCAAAATCACGTCACCCTATCTCTAGGAGCGTGAACGACTCCGCTTTAATTATGCTAGATCTATTCTTAAGCAGGGACTTTTGCTCCTCCACCTAAGAACATCTGACTTGAATCAATATCCCAGAAATATTAACACAAGAATTAAGCATACATAATTAAGAACAAATCAAGTATTTATCTTATAGTTCAGAAAACAATAACAAGATTCATCTAGTTTCATCCTCTTCAGGTATCTGAGGGGTTTAGTTCATAATAAATAAAGAAAACATCTCAAGACAAAAGATAAAACAAAACATAAGAAATCCCTAAAACTCCCTGAAGGAATTGAAGGAGAGATCTACCGTCTTGAGTAGAATTCTGGCTTCTTGAGATGGATCAACTGGCTATCGTCGAGTGAATTCCCACAAATCTAACCTTTTCGGCTTGGCTCCTTGGCCTAGCTTGACCGCCCTCTTCAAAGTGGTACTTAGGGGGTATATATAGGCTATTGGAATAGGTTTCTTTGCTCCAAATATCCAAATCCGAATGAAATTGCTTATTGCCACGATAGAGACATGGCCATGTCACACGCCCGTGTAACTAGTCTTCAAGTCGTGTTCGGAAGAGAGAGATTATATAGTTAAAATCTAATTATCAAAAGAAAAAGCTCGTATTTTTTAGTATTAAAAGTTTTCAATTGATGAAAATTATCTTAGATCAGTTTATTTTTCTAGATAGTTAACTTGTCAAGTCAATCTCGATTCGAACCTTCTAATTCAGCCTTTGTCTACACCTTTAACCCTAGCCCCATTACAATCCTGACAAAGACCTTTAGATTTGTTTATCATCTCATTTTACAGTGGTGGAGATTTGATTTTCAGGCAAGCCTATGGGATTAACTTTTCAAGTTCGATTTATGAGTGATTCTTTGACTTTGACCCTTAAACACTTTGAGTGATTTGAGTGAATCTTTTGTGAGGATGTCAATCCTTGTAGGTTTTGAATTAAAGGTAATTATTTAGATGAAGGGAAACACCTATGTTTTCATGCTACTAATATATGACTTATCTTGTTTGAATCTTTAGGACTCTTTGCATTGAATTATCCATGTATAAATTATCTATGAATTATGATGAGACATCGTTGATAGGAATTATGAATCATGGGAGGTTCGTTTTAATTGTAAGTTGAGAATTTTGCTTGAGGACAAGCAAAAGCTTAAGTGTGGGGGTATTTATTTGATAAACCGTAAAAGTGACATATTTTAAGCCTACATTTAGTATGCTTTTGGATGAATTAAGCCTTGATTTATATAAAAAGGTGTTCTTAATCCTTTTTTTCATGTTCTATACCCAGGAAAGCACCTGAGGATGAAAAGAACGGAAAACGGGCCCAAAATGGAGTAAATGGGCCATATTTCAGAATCGACATGGCCTGGACTTAAGCCCACACGGTCGTGCCACGTCAATCAACTAGAACACGGCCCGACCCCAATTTACACGGCCGTGCCTCATTAAAGAAGTCCAGACACAGCTTGGCCATGATTTACACGGACGTGTGCCATGGCCGTGTCCCTGTCGCTAGAAAGAGCAATTTCATTTGGGAAAGGATACTTGGAGGCAAAGAAAGACATTCTAAAGCCTATTCAAACACCCTAGCAGGAATTCTACTTAAATTAGGAAACCTAGGGGCCAAGTAAAACATCACAAAGTCTATATAAACACCCAAGGGGGCAACTTGAAAGGGGAGTTCGACAGAAGCGGAAACCGGGTGTCGAGCTAGGCCAATGAGCCAAGTCAGAAATGTTAGAATTGTGTGAAACGCTCGAAGTTAGCTAGTTGATCTATCCCAAGAAGCCGGGATTATACTTAAGACAGTGGAATTCTCCTTCAATTCCTTCAGGGAGTTTTAGTTTTATCTTTTCTCTTGAGATGTTTTTTTTATTCATTATGAACTAAACCCCTCAGATACCTGAAGGGGATGAAACCTAGATGAATCTTGTTATTTGATTTTTGAATTATATGATAACTACTTAGTTTGTTCTTAATTATGCATGTTCAATCCAAATCTGATGTGCTTAGGTGGAGGAGGAATAGACCCTGCTTAAGAGTAGATCCTGCATAATTAAGCGGAGCTGATCGAACGCCTAGATATAGGGTTACGAGATTTTGCTGGATTAGGGTAAAACCTAATATGGGAATCCATAGATCGATTTACTGTTATTCTAGAGGGTTATTATAAGAGAACGAGAGTTCCACTAATTAACCTAGGGTTAGAGGTTATTCGCCTCGAGAGAGGGTTTAATATACATTAGGGAGTCTTACGGATCAAGCTAAGTAAATAAATCTTATGATTCAAGGTTAGATAACAAGTGAAGTCTAGGTGGATTCTTTCTGAGAGTATCATCGTGATCAATTGAGTTTCTCTTCTAGTTATTTCCCAATTCGTTCTTTTTGTCTTTGTGTCCTTAGCTTAGTCATCGTTAATTAGATTAAAACAACTTCACTTTGTTTTTAAGGCTAAATAATAAAAAGAAAGTTAGTATTAATACTTTTAGTTCCTTTGGGTTTGACAATCCGGTCTTGCCTAACCTATACTACTATTCGATAGGTATGCTTTCCTTTAATCGTTGTCAGAGTTAGTTTCCAGGTTCGATCACATTCATTATAAATTTTAAAGCTCTGATTTCGGCGATCATCGAACCTGAAAAGTTAATCCCATAGGCTTGCCTAAAAATCAAATCTCCACCACTGTAAAATGAGATGATAAACAGATCAAAAGGTCTTTAACCGGGTTGTAACGTGGCTTAGGTTAAGGGTATGGATAAAGGCTAAATTAGAAGGTTAGAATCGAGATTGACTTGACAAATTACCTAACTAGAAATATGAACTAATGATAAGTAATTGCATCAAATGAAAGTTTGAAATACTAATATTCTAATACGTGCTTTTTCTTCAAGACTTGAAATTTACATGCATAAGCTCACTTTTCATAATACTACTACTGAATATACTTCAAATTTTTTTAATTAAGAACAAATCAAATAAAAATGAATCCTACTACTGAAATAATATAATTAGGTAACAAATCAAATCAAATCTCGATTATAAGGGTAGTCAACAGGGAATGGTGATAACAAATACAAAGGGTTTTGGGTTAATATTAGCTGGTAAGTCAATAAAAAGGGTTGTTAGGATCAACGGGGTTTACTAGGGGTTAATTTATAAAGGTAGGCCTTTTAGTGGTGTAAGTGGGTTAAGTCCTAAGTGCCTTTATCATCTCTGTATATCAAATCAAAAGTGTGGCCTCGACATGTATAATCAATGCAAGCTCTAGAATAATAAATCATGTTGACACATTCATAATCAATAAGGTGAGCAAGAAAAAGAATATATGCTCTATAAGGCTCAAAGTCTCACAAAAATTATGGGTGTTTTTGACATCATCCTTATAAATTTCAAATTTCAAGGTAACATTCAAATTCAGGTTAACAACCTAAAAATTTTTAATTCTGTAAAATTAGACGTATCATGTTTGATTATCTAGTATCGGAACGGTGGAAATGTGCAAGTGTACACAATCGTAACAAGTAATAAAGTGACAAGTAAATGTCGAGTTATCATACCCACAGGGACTGTAAAAGAATTATTTATGAAAATGATTTCAAACACTTTGGTGATGGAAAAATATTTGATTTCTGAAAACTATGGAAACTAAAAGAAAAACAAAGTAAAATAAAATCAAACAAAGGTCAAATGCACGATTTCAAAAACTGGGTTTAATCAAGATGATATAATTGTGTTGGATTAATAACATTTCTCACCTTAAAATTATTAAGCTCGTGTTTATACTTGTTAAAACATGGAAACTCGGTAATTTGCTAACTTATGAACATACTTACAAATAAAAATCCATTCATCTCTTGTACATATTTCTATGCAAATGCAAACGATTAAACAGACTTCTACTAATAAGCATGTTATTGCACGTACATACTTATTAAATTAAACAATCTCTTGCATATTCCTATGTCGATGCTAACGATTAATTCAACCTAACAAGCACATAAAAGACCATGTGAAGTAACAAAGTATTTTTACCTTGAAACCATTTAATCACAAAAATCCTGCAAGTTATGCAAGGCATATGTATCGTCAAATACAATGCTAATTTAATCTTCAGCTACCTTAGAAGAATTAAATATGCACAGATTAAGTATTGTGTCCATCAATTACAATTTCAATATGTTTAAATAATTAATTCATTAGCTATCTGAACAATTAAAATGCCAGATAACTTAACATGATTTTACTTAATCAAACATTTCACCGAGGCCTTTAACAGCATAAACACAATTTTTAATAATCTAAGAGAGCGAAATGAAATCAAACTAACACGAATTAAATTCAAGCTAAATTGATTAAATTAAATATTTCAAAAGAATGAATATTCATAAGCATGTTTGTCAAAACAACAACGAATAATTTAAAGAGATAGGAAACAAGAAACAAATCCGGTGGCTCTCCGTGGCTTGTCTGATTGATCCCTTCTTCGTTCTTCGTTGTCCTCGGCTATCAAAGGGGCTTATGAACACTTCAATTGCTGCTTCAAATGGCTGGAAAAACACCTCTTTTCCAAGAGGAGAAATCGGCACAAGAACACCAAAAAGGGAAAAGGGAAAATGGGGAATTGAGAGAAAATGAGAGAGGAGAATGTGAAGGCTTGAGGTGTGTCTTGAATGAGCAGCTAGGGTCTGTATTTATAGGTGTTCAAGGCTGCTAAAAATAGCAATTACCAGCAGCAAAAGAGGCTCCCTTGGCCGGCCATCCCATGTGGCAAAGTTGAAGAATTCAACTTTGCTAAATATAGCATGGGCAAATCTTTAAAGCCTTGAATTTTGGAGGGGTTTGAATGGGATTTTGAAAGATCTTCAAGGGCTCCTTTGCAAGCTGAATTAATCAGCAAATAAGCTGATTTGGGCCTTCATTGTGGACGGTTTGGGCTGCCCAATTGGTGGCTGGTTCGGTTCAATCAGTTCGGTTCAACTGATGCGGTTCAACTAGGCCCCTTTTCCATAATTAATTAAAAATAGTTTATTTAGCCCAAATTAAATTGGGAATAAATTAAAATTAATTATATTATGATTAGATATTCATAATTGGACTGTCTTGGGCTGGAAATAGGGTCACCTTGACACTTCAAATCACTTCTCGGTTTTATTTTTCGAGCAGTGTCTGCAGAGCCGATTTTTGCCCTTTGTGCGATTTTGTCAAAAAAAGTCAAAATAAATCAAAATTAACTATAAAATTAATTAAAATTCATCATGTTCATATTTTTAGCACAATTTAATTATTTTATAATATTTAATTATTTTTCGACAAGAATTTACTCGAAACCACATGAATTTGGGTCAAAAAGAACATGAAAAAGTATATAAATTTTCGTGTTTCCACACTATTCTTCAAATTTAATCATCAATGCACAATTAACTATGACTTAATCTAAAACATATCAATAGAAATCATAAATCATCAGAAACTTCATCCCAATTAGTAATATGAGGAAATTACTTAAGAACAAGGCATAATTCAGGAATTTGAGAATAATGCAGAAAGTTAGGTATTTTTCTCGAAATAACTATTCACCCCCCACACTTAAGTTGTACATTGCCCTCAATGTACAAAGATAGATAATCATAAAATCATAAGATGGGGAGAGAAGTGAAACTTCCTGAATTTTGGATGAAGTCAATGAAAAGAAACTGGATAGGATTGGAGGTGAACGTGGGGAAGCGTCTCGAATCGTTTGAAATTGAATCCTCGAAGTAGCCATCTTGATTTTATTGTATCCTAAGCTAAATCTAAATGGTACGAAGAATAAGAAGAAGATAATAAAGAAAATAAATAAAAATAAAAATAAAAATAAAAATAAAAATAAAAGTAAATAAAGGAAAATGAAAGAAGAAAGATAACGGGAGATGGAAGGGAAGAAGGGGGTTAAATAGAAATTATGGATCTGGTAGCTGGCCCCGCCCTTATACCTTCCTGGGGTGGCTACACGGCCCCTGCAACGGTCATGTACAAGACCGTGTGGTATGGAAATATGCACATTGGTTAGTTTATGGTTAGGTGTTAAAAGGAAAAATAAAAGTAAAAAATAAAAAATAAAAAATGTAAAAACGGGGTTAGTGCTCAGGTTGCCTCCCGAGAAGCGCTCGTTTATAGTCTTAAGCTAGAATTTACCTCCCATTCATATGGTCATGGTGGTTTTAGGAGGTGAAAATCCTTTCTTATGCGATCAATTCAGTTATGGATATATAGTTCAAGTCGAGTAGTGTTTACCTCAAAAGTGTTGAATCCAGGATTGCTTACCTCGATTGTGCCGTATATGAAGACATTAAGTACCTCAAAAGTGATTTCTTCATTTGCCTTGAGGTCTGAATTGGTGATTCGAGGGTCTTCCTTATTCAACAATACCTGATTCCCTATTTTGAAATGATTTGTTGTTTCTATCAGCTCGTCTGGGGTTTCCTTCGGTTTCACTTCGTGTATTCCTAGTTTCTCTTGAAAGTGTGTTTTCCACTTGTCTAGTTCATCGACCTGAAGCCTTAGTTCTTCATGAATTATTTGTTTATGGGTACAAGGTCTAAGATCTAGCTCAGCTAGGTGATTTCGTGAAGCTTCCTGTAAAGAAGGTTGAACCAAATGGTTATCAATAGAATTAACGTTCGTACCTTTATTACTCGTTGTCCTAGCTGAGTCAAGAGCTTGAAGAGTGATTGTTTCGTCGTCTACACGAAGTGTGAGTTCACCGAATTGCTCCTCTGTGTGATCTTTCTTTATTGCATCGGGATATGGCACACGAGCTTGGTACTCTGTAATTGCCGGTTTTGGTATATCATGGCATACCTTAACCTTACCTTCACTTACCACAGGTTCTTCCTTTGGTTTGGTTCTTCTAACCCTTCACTATCATAAATGGCTTGATTTTGCTCTCTCGGGTTAATTTCAGAATTGCTTGGCAAGCTTCCTTGTGGTAGTTCTAAGATCAGCTTAACAAGTTGTCCGACTAACTTAGTGACTTCCCCAACTGACTTAGTAATTTCCCCAACTTGGCTCTTGATCCCTTCAATCGATGTTTGATGGTTTTTAAGTGTTGTCTCAATGTCTTGGAGGCGGGTATCTGTGGCTGCCATGAATTTTGTTAGCATCTCTTTAATGTTCGACTCATCTTCTTGTTGGTGAGGTGGTTGTTGAAAATTTAGAGGAAGGTCCCGTCTTTGGCAATTTTGATCATCCCATGAGAAATTGGGATGGTACCTCCAACCTACATTATAAGTGTCACTATAAAAATTATTTTGAGGTCTAGAATAGTTACCCGTATAGTGAGCTTGCTCGTTTTCCATGCCATATCAGTAAGGTGGGTACTCAGGATTCTCCACGCCTCCTAGATTCGAATCATATTGCATTACTGGGTGTACCTGCGAGAGACTATACAAACCATCCATCTTTTATTCATCATCTCTAGCTGTTAGATAACTTGGTGACCACGTCGAGGTTGAAGACACTGGCGGCTTTTGTTGGCGTTGTCCTCACAACTTGCCACTGATAGTTATTTAGTGCCATCTCTTCTATAAACTAAAATTACCTGTCAAAGCAAATAAAAGAAAAATTAGCAAAGTAAAAAAAGTGAAATTAATAATAAAAAATAAATTGCAATAATAAAAAAATGGCTAAAGTAATAAAAATTAGGCTTTCTTAATATTTTATTTCCCCGGCAACGGCGCCAAAAACTTGATCATGTAAATCAGAGTCTTAAATTTATAATAAGAATATGATCGAACCTGGAAACTAACTCTGACAATGATTAAAGGCAAGTGTACCTATCGAACAGTAGTATAGCTTAGGCAAGACCGGATTGTCGAACCCAAAGGAACTAAAAGTACTAATACTGACTTTCTTCTTCAAACCTAGCCTAAAATAGGCGAAGTTGTTTTAATCTGAATCTATCTAACCACTAAGCTAAAGACACAAAGACAAAAAGACTGAATTGGGGAGATGACTTTTAGAGAAACTCAGTTGATTTATATGACACCCTTAGGAAGAATCCACCTAGACTTCACTTGTTATCTAACACTGAACCATACGATTTATTCACTTGACTTGATCCGTAAGACTCCCTAACATATATTAAACCCTCTCTCAAGGCGAATAACGTCTAACCGTAGGTTGATTAACAGAAATCTCTTTCTCACTTAATAACCCCCTAGAATAGCAGTAAATTGATCTATGGACTCCCATATTAGGTTTCACCCTAATCCGGCAAAATCTCATCACCCTATCTCTAGGCGCGCGAATGACTCCGCTTTAATTATGCTAGATCTATTCTTAAGTAGGGGCTTTTGCTCCTCCACTTAAGAACATCTGACTTGAATCAATATCCCGAAAATATTAGCACAAGAATTAAGCACACATAATTAAGAACAAATCAAGTATTTATCTTATAGTTCAGAAAACAATAACAAGATTCATCTAGGTTTCATCCCCTTCAGGTATCTGGGGGGTTTAGTTCATAATAAATAAAGAAAACATCTCAAGAGAAAAGATAAAACAAAACATAAGAAATTCCTAAAACTCCCTGAAGGAGTTGAAGGAGAGATCCACCGTCTTGAATAGAATTCTAGCTTCTTGAGATGGATCAACTGGCTATCTTCGAGTGAATTCCCACAAATCTGACCTTTTCGAATTGTCTCATTGGCCTAGCTTGACCGCCCTCTTCAAGGTGGTACTTCGGGGGTATATATAGGCTCTTAGAATAGGTTTCTTTGCTCCAAAGTATCCAAATCCGAATGAAATTGCTTATTTCCACGACAGGGACACGGACATGTCACACGCCCGTGTAACTAGTCTTCAAGCCGTGTTCGGATTTCTTTAATGGGGCACGGCCATGTAAATCGGGGTCAGGCCATTTTCTAGATAATCAGTGAGGCACGGCCATGTGGGCTTAGGTCCAGGCCGTGTCGATTTCTTCCTTGGCCCAATTTGCTTCGTTTTAGGCCTGTTTCTCGTTCTTTTTATCCTCGGGTGCTTTCCTGAGTATAATATATGAAAAAAAAGGATTAAGAGCACCTTTTTACATAAATTAAGGGATAAATCATCCAAAAGCATACTAAATGTGGGATTAAAATATGTTACTATTACGGTTTATCAAACACCCTCACCCAACCCATTCACTGAATCCAGGTGCGAGTGTCATGATAGAACCAGGTGTTAGTTTATACTGAGATCTCACTATTTTAAAATCAAACTCTATTACCTATTAATAAATTAACTTACATTATTAAACATATTTCGTTGTCTCTACTCCACTCTTTAAGGAACTACCTATTTACAATATATTTGCCCTCTTGGCAAAGTTCCTAAAGATGCCCCCTTCCTATGTGCATGACTCAAATCCCACAATGATTTCCTTGATTCCACACAATTTGGGTTAGTCCCTTCCTCGAGTCGTCCATTCTGTATTTCCTTAAAAAACACATGCCACTCTTTGATAGGTTTAGATGAACTTAGTGAGTACCTATATTACTTGAAATTAGACCCAGTCTTTCATGGGTTTAAATAAAAAGAATCTGAAATCAAATAAATCCATACTTGTGCGAGTAACTTCTCTTCGTAGTGGACTCTTCTTATTCCTGGTCCTACCCACTCGCGGATAGATCATTGAGTAATTATCTCCGGCCATCCTGTCGACCTTTGATTAACCTTGTGTTGGATCTAGTGCCCTAAGTGTAGTATTTTCATCAATATACACTTGTAATTCTTTTGAGCAGATTGATTAATAAGATTATTCATGAACTAAATTAATATACTTTGTATTATTGTCTCACATGGTTTTTGAACGCAAAGCAAAATAGAAGTAAATGTTGCTTATTGGTTGTCTAAATGTTTAACTAATACTAAATGGTATTACATGGTCAAATCGTAGTACAGAAAGACAACTTGTATTAGTAGACGAACCTAAACATGTCCTTAGTCTAATAAAAAATGAGAAAATTTATTGAAAAACTAATATGTCATCTATAAAGTCTAATTAGGGATATGCATTATCTTGGGTATCGAAGCGGATGACTCCCAAAAGTAGAGACATAAATGTAACTGACTAGACCTAAGCAAAATAGATCTTGAATCCATTTATGGATTTATTCAGTTGTTACATTCATAGTATGGCATACCTAAAGATTTTCTACTTAAAGCATCCGTGACTACATTCGCTTTCCGCGGATGATAATCAATCACTAACTTGTAATCTTTCAGCAATTCAAGCCATCTTCATCGTCTTAAATTAAAATCTTTCTGAGTCATTAGATACTTCAAGCTCTAATGATCTGAAAAGATGTGGCATTTCTCACCAAATAAATGATGTTGCCAAATTTTTAATGCGAACATAATAGCGGCCAACTCTAAATTGTGCGTCGGATAATTCTTTTCATGCGGTTTCAACTGTCTGGAAGCATAAGCTATCACTTTTCCCTCTTGCATCAAAACACATCCCAAACCATTCAATGATGCGTCACTGAAAATTATAAACTCTTTACCCATCTCAGGTTGAATCAAAACTAGTGCCTCAGTTAACAATGCTTTCAACTATTCAAAACTCTATGGACATTTCTCTGGCAACTCGAATTTACATCTTTCTGTAGCAATCTATTCATCGGTGTAGCAATCATCAAAAATCCTTTAACAAAACGCTGTTAGTAGCCAACTAATCCCAGAAAACTTTTAACTTCAGATACATTTCTTGGTGGTTTCCATTCAACAACTGCAGAAATCTTACTTGGATCAACTCGAATACCTTTTGCTGAAACAATATGCCCCAAAATGCTGACCTCTTGGAGCCAAAACTCGTATTTACTGAACTTAGCAACCAATTGCTTATCTCTCAATGTTTGTAACAGAACCCTCAAATGTTCAGCATGTTCAGATTCATCTCGGGAATAGATTAGAATGTCATTAATAAATACAACAACAAATCTGTCTAAATACGGTCTAAAGATTCAATTCATTAAATCCATAAAAACTATAGGAGTATTAGTTAATCCGAATGGCATAACAACAAATTCATAATGCCCGTACCTTGTTCTAAACACAATTTTTGACACATCCGAATCTTTGACTCACAACTGATAATAGCCAGATGCAAGGTTGCTCTTTTCACCTGATCGAAAAAATCATCAATTCTCGGTGAAGGATACTTATTCTTAATTGTAACCTTGTTGAGCTGACGATAGTCAATACACAGTCTCATTGATCCATCTTTCTTCTTTACAAACAGCACTGGTGCACCCCAGGGCGAAAAACTAAGTCGTGCAAAACCTCTATCTGTTAACTCTTGCAACTGAGCTTTCAATTCTTTTAACTATCAGAGCCATTCTATACAGAGCTCTCAACATAAGTGATGTTCTCGATACTAATTCAATAGCAAGCTCGACTTCTCTGATCGGTGTTAACCCATGCAACTCTTTTGGAAACACATCCGAATATTCACAATCCACTGGTATTAATTCAATCTTCAATCTAGACACTTTTGTAGCCAATATATATACAAGGTAAGCGTCACAACCTTCTCTCACATATCTCTGAGCTAACATCGATGAAATCACAACAGACAATCCACTCGACTTATCTGATTCAATTCGAAGGGTTTTACTATTCTGACATTTCAATTCAATAGTCTTTCATCTACAATTCACAACAGCATCATGTAGTGTCAACCAATCTATACCAAGAATTACATCTAATTCATCAAACGGTAATAGCATCAAATTTGCCAGAAAACAGTAACCCTGAGTCATCAAAGGAAAATTCTTGCAAACTTTATCAACTAGGACATACTTGCCTAAGGGGTTCGATACTTTAATCACAAATTTGGTAGACTCAACAGGAAAACTCTTACTAGACACTAAATTCATACAAATATATGAATAATTTGATCCAGGATCAATCAAGACAATTACATTAGTGTCATAGAGAGAAAATGTACTAGTGATAATACCTGGTGATGATGTATTTTTGGGAGCACGAATAGCGTAAGCTCTGGCTGGTGCTCTAGCCTTAGATTTCACAGCAGAGTCCTTTGTCGTTCCTTTGCTACTGGTCACAGATCCCGTATTTCTAGGTAGTCTCCCTCTAGCAGCTGTGTCACTCGGTCTTGCATTTTGAAATTTATCTTTCTCGGTTAACTAAGGACAATCCCAAATAAAATGATCTTGCGCACCACATTTAAAAAAACCTTTATTATTCATCCAGCAGTCTCTAAAATGTCGTCTCCCACACTGTTGGCACTCGGGTTTTTTGTTTCTCACACTACCAACACTTGATACTGAAGTAGCTTGAGCTTTAGGACTCGTGTATTCCTTCCCATGATCTCTATTAGAATATCACACTGAAGCATTTGGACGACTATACGAATCTCGTGATTTCTTTGATGAAGAGTGATATGGTTAATTCATCGACCTTTTTCTCGAATCTCTAGCCTCAAATCAACTTTTCTCTTTTCTTTTCCCAGTTCCTCGACTTTGCAAGCCCTGTCAACTAACACATAAAAATTCCTTCAATTCCAAAATCCTGACTAATAGTCTGATGTCTTCGTTTAACCTGTCTTCGAATCGTTTACACATAATGGCCTCAGTGGAAACACATTCTCGAGCATACTTACTGAATTTGACAAACTCTCTCTCATACTCGGTCACAGACATTCGACCCTGTTTCAGTTCCAAAAACTCTTTTTCCTTTTGATCGATAAACCGCTGGCTGATATATTTCTTTCTGAACTCGGTTTAAAAGAATTCCCAAGTGACCCTTTCCCTCGGTACCACGGATATCAAAGTATTCCACCACTGATATACAATGTCTCTCAGAAGTGATATGGCACATTTTACACATTCAGTTGGCGTGCATGATAATTCATTAAATACACTGATAGTATTCTCAAGACAAAATTCGGCTCTCTCAGGATCATCGTCAACTGTAGCTTTAAACTCTTCAGCCTCATACTTTCAGATTTTATCAACTGGCAACTTACTTAACCGCAAGGGTTCCGAACCTTGAGGAGTTACAGGAATCAGTTAGGGAATAGGTGGGGGTGAAGGTTGCTGAGTAGCCAGATTTATTCGAACAAACTTCGTGAACCACTCAATCATCATTTGGAAGAAGGCTTATTTGGCCTCTCCTTCCTGACTACACGATACGGGTCTCAACTGAGACTACACTACTCCGTTAACGGAGGCTGGCGTATTACTCTCGACATCATCAGCCACAACTCGATTAGGATCCATTTACTATATAAAAACACGGTTTAAATTGTCAAGAGATATCACACTATCACAGGTTATATATGGCATGTATAACTAGACTCTCACATACGCTACGTTAGTCCTATAATCAACTAAATCGTTGCTCTGATACCAATAAATTAACACCCTTCACCCGTATTCAACACTGAAATAGGGTTACAGAGCATTACCGGACTTATTATACAATTAAACATACATTTCACATACATATTCAAATTTCAAATATAAACCATACATAATCAATCACATTGTCCCTAATTCTATCCTACGAGGCCCAAAACATGCATTAGGAGTGGTTCGGGACCAAATTGATAATTAGAGCATTACCGAACTTATTATACAATTAAACATTCATTTCACATACATATTCAAATTTCAAATATAAACCATACATAATCAATCACATTGTCCCTAATTCGAGCCTACGAGGCCCAAAACATGCATTAGGAGTGGTTCGGGACTAAATCAATAACTTAGGAAACATATAGAAAACTTAGAAAAATTTTCAAAATACAAGGGACACACCCATGTGGCCCTACCGTGTGGACATTCGAAATGGGATCACATGGTCGTGTCCTAGCCCATGTCCTACCCCGTGTAACTCTCTGACTTGGGTCACACAACCAACACACATGCCTGTGTGACTAGCCAGTGTGCCCTTCGAAATGGCCACACACGCCCGTGTACCAAGCCATGTTCTAGGCCGTGCCAAATCTGTAGGGATACTGACTTATGCCACACGACCAAGTCACATGTCTATGTGCTAGGCCGTGTGGAGCATACTAACTTGGTTTCTAATTAAACACCAGGGGACACACGGCCATGTCACTTGACCGTGTGTCACACATGACTGAGACACACGCTTGTGCCTCTGCCCGTGTGGACAAAAATAGGCTATTATCCAAGCCATCTTTCTCACCCAAATTTGCACACACCTACACAAACCAATTAGCACATAACAAGGCATAAATAGGCAATCAAACCAATCTCGACCAAGCCTAATTCATGCTAGTTCCATACCCTCAACCATAAGACACACACGTGTCAAGATAAGTCATACAATTTCATACCATATTCACATTCATAAATCACCCTAACGGTCAATTTCAATTAAGCACCATTTTACCTAAAACCACTAGCATACCAATCTCAGTTATAACTATATGATACTCAAATTACCATTTCACAACAACCATTCACCATAAGCATTCACATAGCAATTACTAAATGCATAACAAAGGCCATTTGCACACTTATATATATACACAACAAAATCAACCAAAATAAGCCAAGTCACATGGCTAAATATATAGCAAACCATTCATTAATTACAAGCCAACTGAAATGGTTAAATCCATTACTATCACATATACCAAAAAGACCATAACTACTATACATGCCATATAACCAAATACATAAGTTCAAAAGTACCAAAGTGAAAGCTTGATAGTGTAATGAGATCTCCGACGACTCCTAATCCAAGCTAGCTTCGATAAACACTATAAAACACGAAAAACTAAATAGAGTAAGCTATAAAGCTTAGTAAGTTCGTATAATTAATAAGTAAAGATCACTATTCATTTACCAATCAAGTAATATGGACACAAGATATTACAAAATAATTAATTCATAAGGTTAACATATATTCGATCACATAAGAAATCATGAACTCACAACTTTCACAGGTTCAATGCTCATATAGTTTCCGTACATACCTGCACTGATACGTATCTATTTCTCATCATTCCATATCTTTAATATACCTTTTGAACCATTCGAAATAATATCAGATACACGGGAACCTCACACCCTAAGTGCCACATACATTGCCGAAGCTATCTTGATAAACCGTAAAAGTAACATATTTTAAGCCCACATTTAATATGCTTTTGGATGATTTATCCCTTGATTTATGTAAAGAGCTGCTCTTAATCCTTCTTTTCATGTCTTATACTCAGGAAAGCACCAAAGGATGAAAAGAACGTAAAACGGGCTTAAAACGGGCCAAATGGGCCAATTCACGAAATCAACACGACCTGGACTTTAAGCCACACGGCCGTGCCATGCCAAACATCTAGAACACGGTCTCTCCCCTGATTTACAAGGTCGTGCCTCAAGTTAGAAATCCGAACACGGCCTGGAGTCGATCCACACGGGCGTGCTATATGGCCGTGCCTCTGTCGTTAGAATGAGCAATTTCAGTTGGAAAAGGATACTTGGGGAGAAAGAATCGCATTTCAAGAGCCTATATATGCCCCCTAAGTAGCACCTTTGATAAGGGCGTCAAAGCTAGGCCAAAGAGCCAAGCCGAGAAGGTCAAAGTTAGGGAATAAACGCGAAGATAGCCAGTTGATTTATCCCAAGAAGTTGGAATTATACTCAAGATGGCAGAATTCTCCTTCAATTCCTTCACGGGGTTTTAGGATTTTCTTATATTTTGTTTTATCTTTTCTCTTGCGATGTTTTGTTTATTCATTATGTACTAAACCCCTCAAATACTTGAAGGGGATGAAACCCAGATGAATCTTTTTATTTGATTTTTAAGTTATATGATAATTACTTAGTTTGTTCTTAATTATGTTGCTTAATCCAAATCTAATGTGCTTAGGTGGAGGAGGAATAGACCTTGCCTAAGAATAGATCTAACATAATTAAGCGGAGTTGAACGAACGCCTAGAGATAGGGTTACGAGATTTTGCTGGATTAGGGTGAAACCTAATATGGGAGTCCATTGATCGATTCGCATCGCTATCCTAGGGGTTATTATGTTTAACGAGAGTTCCACTAATTAACCTAGGGTTAGACGTTATTCACCTCGAGAGAGGGTTTAATATAGGTTAGGGAGTCTTACGGATCAAGCTAAGTAAAAGAAATCATATAATTTAGGGTTAATTAATAAGTGAAGTCTAGGTGGATTCTTCCTAAAGGTATCGTCGCAATCAACTGAGTTTTTCTTCAAAGTTATTTTCCTATTCATCCTTTTTGTCTTTGTGTCCTTAGTTTAGTCTTCGTCTAAAGTAACTTCACTCTAATTTTAAGGCTAAATAATAAAAAGAAAGTTCGTATTAGTACTTTTAGTTCCTTTGGGTTCGATATCCGGTCTTGCCTAAGCTATACTACTGTTCGATAGGTACACTTGCCTTTAATCGTTGTCAAAGTTAGTTTCCAGGTTTGATCATTCTTTTATAAATTTTTAAAACTCTAATTTATAGCGATCAAGTTTTTGGCGCCGTTGCCGGGGAGCTAAAATATTAAGAAAACTCTATTTTTATTACTTTAGCCATTATATTTTATTTTTTTCTTCTTTCAGCAATTTATTTTTATTTTTTAGGATAATTTTTAATTTTGCTAATTTTCTTTCTTTCTTGCTTTTCTTTCCAGGTACCTCTAGTTTATGACTAGAAGGAACCCGAGAGGACCTTTAGTATACGAAAGTGATATTGAAGCTACCGCTCGAAGAAATCGTCGGGAAACCAGGCAAGCCCTAAATTACACAGAAAGAGAGGAAGAAGACAGATCCAATCCTACTGAAGGGATGGACGAAAACAACCTATTACCACGCGATGTGGGAGATCGCAACGCTCCACGTACAATGTTTGATTATGCTAAACCACATTTAACTGGAGCAGAATCGAGTATTGTTAGGCCTGCTATAGCTGCTAATAACTTTGAATTAAAGCCTAACACAATACAAATGATTCAACAGTTTGTTCAATTTGATGGTTTGCAGACAAAGATCCAAACATGCATATAGCTAACTTTTTAGAGTTCTATGATACCTTTAAAATAAATGGCGTTTCTGATGATGCCATACGTCTTCGGTTATTCCCTTTTTCATTAAGAAATAAAGCTAAACAGTGGTTAAACTCGTTACAACGAGGGTCAATCACTACATGGGATCAAATGACCGAAAAGTTTTTAATGAAATATTTCCCACCGGCCAAAACTGCCAAATTACGGAATGATATCTCTTCTTTTGTGCAGATGGATGTAGAGACATTATACGACGCATGGGAGAGATATAAAGATCTCTTGAGGAGGTGCCCAAACCATGGCCTACCCTTGTGGCTACAAGTCCAAACATTCTACAACGGTGTAAACCCCTGAACAAGGCAACTGATTGATTCAGCCGCCGGTGGAACTCTGAACAACAAAACTCCAAAAGCAGCCTATGAGTTTACTGAGGAGATGTCATTAAACAATTATCAGTGACAAGCTTCGAGGACTAAACCAACGAAATCGGTAGGAGTCTTCAACGTCGACACCATGACCATGATATCAACGCATCTTGAGATGATGAATAAAAAGCTTGATGGTTTATGTTCCTCGCAGGTACATCCAGTCATGCAGTGTGACGCAAATGGAACCATGGTGAATCCTGAGTACCCACCCTACCAACCGGAAGTAGAGAACGAACATATGAACTATATAGGTAATAATTTTCGATCCAATAATAATCCTTATAGTAACACTTACAATCCAGTTTGGAGGAACCATCTAAATTTTTCATGGGGAGGTCAAGGAAATCAAAGAAATCAAGGGCAACAACCTCGTTAGAACTTCCACAATCAGCCCTATCCACGAGAAAAGAAACCACCCTACGAGGAGGAACTAAAAAAATCAGCAAATACAGAAGAACGCCTACAAGATATAAATAGAACAATTAAAAGCAATGAGAGCCGAATGAGTGAAATTGCTAAGTCGGTCAAGGAAATGACTAAAGCAGTCGAACAACTCACACGTTTCATGTCAGAACGACCATAAGGACGTCTACCAAGTAACACCGAGATTAATCCAAAGGAGCAAATTCAAGCCATCACAGCTCAGGAGAACGAGGAATTAGATGAACCACAACCAATTCTAGAAGGTAAGGTAGACGAAGGGATAATAGAGGTCGCACAAGAAAAGCCAAAACCGGTAATCAAGGAGTACAAACCTCGCATACCTTACCCCGAAGCATTAAAAAGAGACGATTCAAAGGAACAGTTCGGTAAGTTTCTTAAACTTTTAAAGAAATTACACATTAACTTACCTCTTCTTGAAGCTCTTTTTCAGATGCCAAAGTCGAGGAAATTTTTAAGACAGCTCTTGACAAACAAATGCAAATTAGACGAAGAGCCACACATTGAACTCAACGCAAAGTGCTCAGCAATTCTACAAAATAAACTACCACAGAAATTAAAAGATCCAGGGAGTTTTACAATTCCATGTTTAATTGGTAGTTTAACTATTGATAATGCGATAGCTGATTTAGGGGCGAGCATAAATGTCATGCCTTATCCACTGTTTAAATGACTAGGTCTAGGGAAGCCCAAACAAACTAGGATGAGTATTCAATTAGCTGATAAAACTGTTAGAATTCTTAGGGGCATTATTGAAGATGTTCTCGTAAAGATCGATAAATTTGTTTTCCCAGTAGATTTTGTTATTTTAGACATGGATGAGGATAATTCAATTCCCTTAATTTTAGGAAAACCTTTTCTAGCAACTGCCAGGACTAAAATTGATGTTGCCACAGGAGAACTCATACTTCGTATAGGTGAAGAATCAATCAGTCTTCAAGCTCTTGACTCGGCCAGGGCAACAATAGATGAAGGTAAGAAAGATAATACTAATGATAACCAAATTATTCAACTTTCATCGCAGGAAAAATCAAAAGGACAAAAACCTGAGCCGAAACACGAACCCCAAGCTAAAGAAGCACAAGAAGTGAAATCAGAGGAACCACCGAAAAGGGGCGTGATTGAACCTGATCTTCAATTCAGTATCAACAAAGAAACAACTCATGAGGAGAAAAGGATTCAAATCAATGACTTAGATGAGTGGAAAACACACTTTAAAAAGAAATTAGGGATACAGGAAACAGAATCAAAACCACTCTATAAGATAGATAAGTCCACAGTCAGAGATCAGGTATTGTCAGATAAAGCAGACCCACGACTATTTCCTCCAGACCCTGAAACAAACAAAGAAATCCTTTTTAAGGTTCACAATATCTTCCCACACAGAATAGTCGAGCTGAGTAATCTAATATTCGGCACTTTCAAGGTAAACGCTTCTCGACTTCAACTTTGTCAAGAGAATAAAATCGTAAGTACGAAGGAAGATATTCAAACCTTTAAACCTCCATAAAATTTTCAAATAACAAGGGCAAAGTCTAGCTTAAGACTATAAACAAGCGCTTCTCGGGAGGCAACCCGAGCACTAACTCTAATTCTTTTTACTTTTATTTGCATTTAAATCCATTTTCCTTTTTCTTCTTTTTAAAACTAACCAAACAAATGCAGGATTTCCAGGTCACACGGCCTTACACACGGCCGTGTCCATGGCCGTGTGGACTATCGGAACCGCCACACTGACAGAGCAGAGGCCGTGCAAGCCAGTCCAACCACCCTCCTAAAGTTACGGATCCAACCACCCTCCCCAGGGCACCGACAGATAGGGCACGGTCGTGCCCCTAACCGTGTGAAAATTCTAAGGATACTGACTTGTAACACACGGGCTACACACGCCCGTGGGACCTCACAGTGCCCACCGTTTACTTTGTCAAGCATGGGCATGGAGGGATCAAACACGGGCATAGGGTGACAACACCCTCTATAACACGGCAGTGTGAGGAGGCCGTGTAAATCGACACATCCTGGGACCCCGGCTGTGGGGGAGTACCAAACTTAAGCATCTATTTAAATCGCTCAACTCTTCCCCTTCCCTCCATCTGATTTTCACCCTTATTTTTGCTTCTCATTCTCTTCCATCTTAGATTCTTTACTCTAGATCCTTGAGCATGCCAACAACATGCCGAAAAAGCGAAGGAAGCTAAGCATAGGCGCCTTAACAAAAAACGATCAACATGAGTTCAAGCCGGCAGCTTCGTCTCAACACCAAGCCAAGGATCTATGAGACCAATTAGTTTTTATTTTTCATTTCTCTTTCCTTTCATTCTCCTTTTCTTTAATAATCTTATGTTTCATTTAGTTTAGCTTAATTTAGTTTCGTAGTGTCAGGTTCACCAAGCTGCTAGGGAATCACGCCGACCACCATGATAAACTCTTCACTTCCGCCACCGCCAGCACTTCCCCAGCCTTAGAAGTCACACCCACCTTGCGAACCATCCTTCAATAAGGACTTCACAGTCCATTAATATTTTCTTTTCATTTTAGTTTTCTTCTTGGTCTCCTTCTCTTTAATTAGTTTTTCTATAACTTTATATTTAGTTTATTTTTATTAGGTCTTAATAAAGCCTGGTTACTTCTCAAAGCGTTACCCAATTTTTTCATCTAGCGCAGGAACGTTATCCCGACTGACCATCACCGCCACCAAAGACACTCATTCGGGAAAACATCCACAACTCAGGGAGTAATTCCTTCCCCTTCTCTTTTGATTTATCCTTTAAATGTCATTATCTATCTTTGTACATTGAGGGCAATGTACATCTTAAGTGTGGGGGGGGTGAATAGTTATTCTGAGAAAATGCCTAACTTTTTTTTCATTATTCTCAAACCCTGAGGATAAAAATGCCTAACTTTTTGCATGATTCTCTAAATCCCTGAATTTAATCTTGTTTTTAAAGTAATTTTCTCATATTACTAATTAAAGATGAAATTTCTGATGATTTGTGATTTTTATTGATATGTTTTTGAATAAGTCATAGTAAATTGTGCATTGATGATTAAATTTGAAAAATACTAGGGAATCAAGCATGATAAGTCTAATTTTCTAAAAAATTAAAATTTTAGGTTGTCAACCGGAATTTGAATGTTATCTTGAAATTTGAGATTTACAAGGTTGATGTCAAAAATACCCATAATTTTTGTGAGATTTTGAGCCTTACAGAGCATATATTCATTTCCATGCTCACTTCTTGATTATGAGTGTGTCAACTATGAACTGTTATTCTAGAACTTGCCTCGATTATACATGTCAAGACCACAAGTTATGAGTTGATATACCGAGATGATAAAGGCACTTAGGTTTTAACCCACTTACTCCACTAAATAACTTACCCTTATAATTAACCCTTAGTGAACCTCGTTGAGCCTAACAACCCTTTTATTGAATTACCCGCTAATTTTAACCCCAAACCCTTTGTATTTGTTATCACCCTTTCTTTTGACTACCCCTTAATCGAGATTTGATTTGAGCTAGTTACCTAAGTTTATTATTCTGGTAGTTAAATTTATCTTGTATTTAGTTTGATTCTTAAAAAAAAAGTATATTCAGTATCAGTATTATGAAGAGTGAGCTTATACAAGTTAAAGTCTAATTATCAAAAGAAAAGCTCGTATTAGTAGGATTATTTTCAGTTTATGCAATTATTATCTTAGAAATTTTTAGATAGGTAACTTATCAATTCAATCTCGACTCTAACCTTCTAATTTCAGCCTTTATCCACACCTTTAACCCTAGCCCCGTTACAACCCTAACAAAGACCTTTTGATCTGTTTATCATTTCATTTTACAGTGGTGGAGATTTGATTTTCAGGCAAGCCTATGGGCTTAACTTTTCAGGTTCGACTTATGAGTGCTTAATTTTGACCCTTAAAACACTTTTCGAGTGATTTGAGTGAATCTTTTGTGAGGATGTCAATCCTTGTAGGTTTTGAATTAAAGGTAATTATTTAAATAAAGGGAAACCCCTATGTTTTCATGCTACAGATGTATGACTTAGCTTGTTTGAATCTTTAGGAATCTTTAAGTTAAATTATCCATGTATAAATTATCTATGAATTAGGATAAGGCATTGTTGATAGGAATTATGAATCATGGAAGGATCGTTTTAATTGTAAGTTGAGAATTTTGCTTGAGGACAAGAAAAAGCTTAAGTGTGGGGGTATTTGATAAACCGTAAAAGTAACATATTTTAAGCCCACATTTAATATGCTTTTGGATGATTTATCCCTTGATTTATGTAAAAAGGTGCTCTTAATCCTTTTTTTTTTGATGTCTTATACTCAAGAAAGCACCAACGGATGAAAAGAACATAAAATAGGCTTAAAACGGGCAAAATGGGCCAATTCACGAAATCAACACGCCCTGGACTTCAAGCCACAGGGCCGTGCCGTGCCACGCCAAACATCTAGAACACGGTCTCTCCCTCGATTTACACGGCCATGCCTCAAGTTAGAAATCCGAACACAGCCTGGAGTCGATCCACACGAGCGTGCTATATGGCCGTGCCTCTGTCGTCAGAATGAGCAATTTCAGTCGGAAAAGGATACTTGGGGAGAAAGAATCACATTCCAAGAGCCTATATATACCCCCTAAGTAGCACCTTTGAAAAGGGCGTCAAAGCTAGGCCAAGGAGCCAAGCCGAGAAGGTCAAAGTTACGGAATAAACGTGAAGATAGCAAGTTAATCCATCCCAAGAAGACAGAATTATACTCAAGACGGGGGAATTCTCCTTCAATTCCTTCAGGGGGTTTTAGGATTTTCTTATGTTTTGTTTTATCTTTTCTCTTGCGATGTTTTGTTTATTCATTATGAACTAAACCCCCCAGATACCTGAAGGGGATGAAACCTAAATGAATCTTTTTATTTGATTTTTAAGTTATATGATAATTACTTAGTTTGTTCTTAATTATGTTGCTTAATCCAAATCTAATGTGCTTAGGTGGAGGAGGAATAGACCCTGCCTAAGAATAGATCTAACATAATTAAGTGGAGTTGATCGAACGCCTAGACATAGGGTTACGAGATTTTACTGGGTTAGGGTGAAACCTAATATGGGTGTCCATTGATCGATTTACTGCTATCCTAGGGGGTTATTATAAGAGAACGAGAGTTCCACTAATTAACCTAGGGTTAGATGTTATTCGCCTTGAGAAAGGGTTTAATATAGATTAGGGAGTCTTACGGATCAAGCTAAGTAAAAGAAATCATATAATTTAGGGTTAATTAATAAGTGAAGTCTAGGTGGATTCTTTCTAAAGGTATCGTTGCAATCAACTAAGTTTTTCTTCAAAGTTATTTTCCTATTCGTCCTTTTTGTCTTTGTGTCCTTAGTTTAGTCTTCATCTAAAGCAACTTCACTCTAATTTTAAGGCTAAATAATAAAAAGAAGTTAGTATTAGTACTTTTAGTTCCTTTGGGTTCGATATCCAATCTTGCCTAAGCTATACTACTGTTCGATAGGTACACTTGCCTTTAATCGTTGTCAGAGTTAGTTTCCAGGTTTGATCATTCTTTTATAAATTTTTAAAACTCTGATTTACAGCGATCATATCTCAATCTCATATCTCATATCTCATAATGCTCACTCTCGAGCTATCAACGGGTCTACTCACACAAGCTGATGATCATGATGAAGCTACAGGGTGCTGCTCACACAAGCTAACGAGAATCCACAACACATGTCGGATAACTTAGCCACCGGTAGGACGTACGGACCAGCACCCAAATCACATAACCCCTAATGACATGTCATTCGTATCCTAATCTATTCCTAAGGTTCAACTGGGATTTCACATTTGCTGAATCATCGTCAAACGTTTCCGTACAATCATATTCATCAACAATTTAAATATAAAACATTCAAAACATAATTTCAATAATGCTTATTAACAAACGAACTTATCTCGGATGCAAAAACGACTAAATATGTCGATTAGACCAACACTTTGTTTTTCCCCCGATCTAAATCTGAACTTCATTTTTCTTGATCTATATAATATCAAATTCAATCTATTCATTATTCATTCTATTCAATTTAGCCCAAAAATCACATTATGGCAACTTTATACTTTTGCCCCTAATGTTTCAATTTCTTTACAATTTAGTCCTTATCTCATAAAAATACAAATTCATGCAATTAAATCCCTACCCGTGCTAGCCAAATTTCCCTTATTACCATAAGAACCCATATTTTTCATTTATTTCGCAATTCAAGCACAAAATTTTAACATTTTACAAATAAATCCCTAATTGACAATTTTATCAAAAAAAATTACAAATTTTGTTTATCTAACAACAACCATACATTTTCTATCATCAAACATCAAAATACACTTATATTCATCAATGGAAAAACCCTAAACCTTTAATAATTTTACAAATTAGTCCTTGGGCTAGCTAGATTAAGCTGCAACGATCTCAAAAACATGGAAATCATTAAAAACCAAGTCAAAATACATACCATGCACTCCAAGCTACCATGGCCGAACTTAAAAAAGTTTTACGGCTTTTCTTTCTTTGTAAAAATCAGTGGAAGAAGATGGAGAAATATGATAGCCATGTTATTATTTAGAATTTGCCTTTATTTTCTAAATTACCAATTTGACCTTTTAATTAATCATTAAACATCACTTAAAAGATGTCCATCTTTGTTCACTAATAATATTAATGGTCTAATTACAACATAAGGACCTCCACTTTAATATTCCATAGCTATTAGACACCTTTAGCTAATAGAACTCCACTGTTACACTTTACACGATTTAGTCTTTTTTATTAAATTAAACACTCAAATGATTAAATTTCTTAACGAAATTTTCACACATTCATACTATCATACTGTAGACCTCAAAATAATAATAAAATAATTATTTTGACCTCGAATTTATGGTCCTGAATCCACTGTTCTGATTTGACTAAAAACGGGTTGTTACAAATAGTCTTGACAAACATATTTGTCATTCGTGTCCACTTCTCATAGTACTTTTCTACACTGGGTCTCCAACTGACCCCTCTTATTTCAAGACCCTCTTGGTCAGGTGTCTACGATCTTGACTCTAACCTTCAAGTTTCACTGAGCATCTCATGGCGGCTTTTAGCGGTGGATCCTTACTGCGATCCCCTATTCACTCTCTCTTTGTCAAAGGGGTCTAACAATCCTCTCTTTTCCTTGACTTTACATCAAGCACCCTTAGTGTGTCTTTTCCAAAATTGATTCCTACCGGGTTACTACCCATATGCCTTTTCGAATCCCACAACTACTACTCTAGTAGTCTTTTTCCCCACTTCCATTTCGTTACCCATTCATTGGCAGATTCCTTCGATCCATTTGCTAACTAGCTCGCCTCATGCTTACACTTCCCTTTTAACCCTTTTTTCCATATTCACAATATTTTCCCACAATTTCCTTCCTTGTTGACCACTCGTGTTACTGTCTTGACGAACTACCTTGTGTTTAAAGTCCCGTTAGACTATGCCATGTTTGACTTCCCGTTGAACTATCTCGTGTTTAACGTCCCATCAGACTATTTCGTGTTTAACATCCCATCAAACTATCTATGATGTCGTAATGTATTTAAGCTAGGGTCTTACATAGTTTAACCCGAATTTACCATCCTGATGGACTATTAAAGGATGCCATAGTGTCTTTCATCCATGCTCTTAGTCCTACTTAGCCTTTCCAGCATGCTTTCACATGATATCGTAACGTCTTTCAACCATGGTCTTACTCATTTATATCATGATGCCATAGCATCTTTCAACTATGGCTTTACTTATTTTAGGCGTATAGCCTCCTATCGATCTCATGGTTTAGCCATGATCTTTACTCTTCCTATTTTATTCCATCCATTCCCCCCTTTCATCATCCTATACCTTGATGCTCGAACACTGTAGTGTTCACTCTACAAGGCCTAGAGCTTCGCTCATGAAACACCCCAAACCCAGCCCACGAGCCTTGACCGGATCTGACATGTTCCTTAGGAAAAACTTTAACTAAATCTTGTTTGCATTTTGGAAAACTGTGATGATTTTGTGTTTGCTAAAGCATGTCAGCTTTTAAAACAAATTTTGGCGGATTGAAATAGTGAGATGTGATTCGAGTTTGTATATTTTGTAAAATAAGTGGGGTTGCCAGTTTTTAGAAATGGTTATTAAGTTGTAAATCGTAGTTACTTAGGTGATAAAACATTTAGATATTTGCAAAAACAATTGGTTAATTCATATACAGATTATTAAATGAAAGTTAAAACTTAAAGCATAAAAATTTAAACGTCTAAGTAGTGGCCTTATTACATCTGAAAAATACCAAATAAATCCCGAAAATAAAATAATAGAAAACGTAAATTCAACCGTTTGAAATCCCGAAAACGTTCAGCATGGCCACCATATAGTCTCCGCTGACCCGGTCCATGTCACTGAGTATCACCTGAAAAGATATCCCACAAAGGGGGTGAGTCAACCGACTCAATGTGTAACAACCAACACAAATTCCCAAACGATTTAGGCATATCAAATCATATATATATAACAAATATAGCAATGATGCAATCCCGAACCCAAACCTAGATAACCATCCTCTACACATCACCCGTACCAGCCAATCACACCGTGGGGATTACTAAATCGACCCTCCATCCGCTACACACCATCGAAGGCGATCGCTGCAGACAACATGCACATCGCCCTTATAAATTGTGGCATAGCCACCAGATAATGTGACAGAGTCACCAGATAATAATATGTGACATAAGTCATTCAGATTATGTGACATGAGTCACCAGATATTGTGGTAAAAACCACCAGATCTCCCCTTTCATAATCACCCATATGCCCTATGTGTCATACAAATCATGCAAATATCATGCCATATGCCTTATTCATATTCGTAACCAATTTTCATATATGTCACATTCAATGTTCATAACACTATTAACAAAGCTTTAGAGAATAACGTACCTGAATATGCCGTACCATTGAATGGTACCTTTAGCCATATCTTTCACATTCTTTTTAACACATGTATTAAATTAATACCGTAAATCTATTAAGAATTAGTGTGGGGTTACACACCTGGTACTTAACGTGTTCACTGAAATCCTGAAAATCCCGATCTAATGCTCTAGATCCTTAGTTCCTACATTCGGCCAACATTTAGCATTTTAGCAAAAAGCCATTCAGCTGAATAATCAAATCCCGAAGGATTATCGCAACCCAAAATCCTTACCTTGCTGCCAATTTGGTTATTACCCAAATCCTGAAACTTCGTATGTTCCCTCTTGCAACTGGCCAAACACTAATTCACTTAACTAGTTAGTTTCGGCTTTTGAACGAATAAGAAACAGATCTGAATCACTAAATATGGCCTTGGCCGAATGTTCATGTTCACTGACCTTGTGAATCTTAAATCCCGAAATTGCTACTTGGTTGTGGTGTCTGTCGAAATACCTATAGGCTCATGTTAGATCCAATTTTCAATCACTTAATAAACTTAATAAATGGCCTTCGGCCTACGATCATACTTTTCTTACCTTAGATATTGAAATCGACTGCACTCCTGCCTGACACCACTGAGGAATTCGGCTATAGGCTAAGTGTTGATCAATAGGTTTCGACTTTTAGGGCTTAATGAGAAATTGGCTAGGGGTTACTTTGAGTGTTCAGCTTCGAGTGAATTTGCAAAAGAAGAAGAGAAGGTTGATGATGGAGATTCGGCTTCAACAAGAATGAAAAGAGAGGAAGGAGCTTTCGGCTTTGACAAAATAAAAGAAGAAGAAAAGAGTTGCGTTCAGTTTTTAGTCAACAGAGGAAAAGAATTTCGGCAAAGGCTCAATTGGAAAGAAAAGAAACAAATGGCCTCTCTCTCCTCCCTTAACCCGAAAATACCACCAAAAGAATCCCTTGGCCGGCCAACACACATCCCCTTCTCAAAGCCCACTTTTTCCTCCTTATTTTTCTCTTTATCACCCATTCAAAATAATTGAAATAATCCAACATTTATCCTCCCATCTTAGCCGAATTTTAAAAGAAATTAACCACATCTAAAGCTCATCCCCTTGGTGTCCCACTGCCGTCCACCTCTGTCTCTCCTTGCTGCAAAAATAAGCACTCCTATTTGCTTTCCTCGCAGCTCGAACCTAGCCCCTGCCTACTGCATATGGCGTCACTTACTAAGGCTCTAAGTGGCACCTCCTTGCCACTTTAACAAGCCCATTTTTGTGTCCAATTTCCCCTACACTTCCTCTTAAGGCCTATCAGGCTTAACTCCCTCCTTGAACTTAAAATTAAATAATTTCTAAGGCATTCACCTATACTCTAATGTTCTCAAAATTCATAAAACACATTCAAAATTCACACAGGCATGCTTCCACATATATTTAAGCAAAAATGCACAACCCCTAAATCCCGGATATTACAGCTCATCACAGGTGCACACAGCAACACGGTATGGTGGTTTTTAGCAAAATCACCACTTCCCATTTTCCATTCCTAACTTCACCTAAACCTAACAATGTTTCCCTTACATGCATTACATACATTTTATAGATGCAATACCATAGATTTATAGCTAATTCATGAGTACTGAACTACCATGGAAAATCCTTAGAGACCCATGCAGACTTTTAACATACTTAGCATTTCAAGGGTTGAGTGCAGAAACTAACCTAATGCTTCATCGCCCCATCAGCTTAGCTTTTCCAAATGCTAGAGCTTCCCTTATCCTAGAAGCTAAGCACGACAACCAAATCATAGGTTAATCTTAGAATCTTCAATTTAAACTTAGTTTTCCAAAAACATGTAGAACCCTAAAAATGGTTCTGGAAACTCTTAACATTGTTTCATAAATCTTACATATACTAAAGGATTCAAAGCCTTACCGGCTTATTGGATTCTCTATTTTTCCTACTTGAACCTTAAGAGTATTGCTCCATGTAGAGCCTTCTCCTAACCATCTCCTCTAAGAGATACTAAAGAAGAAGTTGAAGAAGAAAAATGAAATAGAATGGAGAAGATGTCTCTCAGGAAGTTATTTCTCAACTATTTATAGCCTTTCATGCATGGTTTCCCACCGTATAACAACTATTCAACCACAATCAAATTTCCCCCACTAAGGAACTGGTTGGTTATATCTTAACCGGACCTGGCTTGGTTCTCAATCCTATCCAATTTCAGTTACTATCTTTTGCTGATCTTTCAGTAGAAGCCGCTAGCTTACGGTCTCTTTCAATTTTGGGTGTAACAACTCTCCCACCCTAAAAAATATTTCTTCCTCAAATTTTTCTTTTACACTCAGCCACAAGGGCGGGCTTAGAGAAGCTCTTTTATTCTTATCCCTGTAGGAATAGCGTAAATATCCCCCTTTTTTTTTCCTTACTAGAGTCCTTCAACTTGGTTCCACTTTTGTACCTCCTCTCTATCTTTGCTCCTCATTTGTGAGTCCATCAGTACTCAAAAAACTATAGATACCCATGGATTAGCAGTCATCTGACCTATCCGTCGTTGGATGCACTTTAATTCCTTAACTGCTCATTGCAACTTCAATCTAGTGGACATTTTAAGGCAACGTCGCCTTCCTGACTACTTCGTAATTTTTAACCCTGGCGGTAACGCACACTTCTTAAATTCATTTGTGATAACCTCACCTATCTTAATGGTTCAGTTCCTTCTTGTTGCAGGGCAGCTAAACTTACCCACTAAATGTTTTAATTCCTACCTTGGCGAGGAACCAAAGTTAACGTTTGATTTTTGGAGTCTACTCTAACGTTGATGAAATTTTATTAGTTTTACCCAATAAGACTTGTAACTGAACAAACTTTGAGTTTGTAACACCCTATACCCTGCCTGGTCGCTGATAAGCCATAAAAGTAACATGTTTTTAATCCCATTCTTGATGCATTTTTTGGAAGATTTATTATGTGAATTAGTGAATTTGATGCTCCTAATATTTTAAATTCATGTTTCTATGCTTAGGTGAGCATAGGGGAGCGAAAGGAGCGAAAAACGAGCCAAAATTGGGCAGAAAGAGCTGTTTTCAGGATCCACACGACCTGGGCATTTCCACATGGGCTGGCCACAAACCCATGTGCCAGCCCATGTCGATTTCGCACCCTGCTTCCCTGTTACGCGGAAAAACCCAATTTTTAGGGTTTCTAAGCATTCTAAAGTTTAGAAATACATATTAGAAGAAGACCTAAGGGGGGATGCATAGCTGAACGAAGAAAAAACTATAAGAATGCCAACAGATTCAACTCAGAAGCAGGATGTCCTTCAAGACTGAAGATCTCTATTCAATTTCTCTCGAAGTTTTTGGGTTTCTTTATGTTTTGTTGTTTTCCTAATTTTGAGATGCTTCCCCCAAAAGTATGAACTAAATTCTCCAAATACCTAGGAAGGATGAAACCTAAGACGGATCTTATTATTTGATTTTTCTGAATTACATAATAAATATTTGTTCTTGATCTCAATTATGTGTTCTTATTTCATGTTTTAATGCTTTCAGGATATTAATTCATGATTGATGTGCTTATTCAGTGGAGCAAAAGTCCCTATTTAAGAGTAGATCTGGCATAATTGACTAGAGTTGCATGTAATCCTAGAAATAAGACAACATAAATCTACCGGATTAGAGTCAAATCTAATAGGGGAATCCATAGATCGGGTTAATGCGACGATAGGGGTTTTAATTAGAAAGAAATTTCAATTAATCAACCTAAAGCCAGTTGTTTTTATTCTCGAAAGAGATATTAACATAAGTTAGGGATTTCTACGGATCAAGACAAGTGAATAAATCATTTAATTCAGATTTAGAATAATAAGTGAAGTCTAGGTGGATTCTTTCCTGGGTATTGTCTCTCTCATCGGTTTTCTTCAAATATTTTCCTACTTTATTCTCTGTTTCATCTTAGTAATTAGGTTAGTTAAGATTAGGTTAAAATAAATCCCTTCAATTTATTCAGCTAGATAATAAAAAGATAGTAACTACTAGTACTTTTAGTCCTCGTGGATACGATATTCCCGACTCACCATAGCTATGCTACCATTTGATAGGTGCGCTTGCCTTTGTTGTATTTTAGTTAGTTCGTGATGTCATCAAGTTTTTGGCACCGTTGTCGGGGACTAAAATATTAGGAACACTAGATTTTTATTACTTTAGCCATTTTTATTTTATTGCATTTTATTTTTGTTTTTAGTTTTTTTTTTGTTTATTTCTGGCAGGTTCCTTTAGTTTATGACTAGAAGAAACCCGTCTGGGCCTCTAGTATTCGACAGTGAGATTGAAATCATAGCTCGCAAAAATTGTAGAGAAGCAAGGAAGGATCGGCAAAGTACAGTGGAAGAGCAAGAGGACATCATTAATATTACCAAGGAGATGGCTATAAATCAGAACAATCAGCTACCTCCTCTGGTTGCCGCAAATCCTGCTCCTCGTACTCTGTATGATTATGCTAATTGCAGTTTAACTAGGGCTGAAATGAGTATTGTGAGACTTGCTATTGCTGTGAATAACTTTGAACTGAAGCCGAACACCATTTAGATGATCCAACAATTTGTTCAGTTTGATGGTTTGCAAGATGAAGATCCAAATACTCATTTGGCTAACTTTTTGGAATTCTGCAACACTTTTAAAATTAATGGGGTTTCTGACGATTCCATTTGCCTTCGGTTGTTTCCTTCCTCGTTGAGGAATAAGGATAAATAATGGTTGAACTCCTTACCACGAGGTTCTATCACTACATGGGAGCAAATGACCGAGAATTTTTTATTAAAGTATTTTCCATCGGCTAAGATAGCTAAGTTGAGGAATGATATCTCTTTGTTTGTGCAAATGGATTTAGAGACCCTATATGATGCATGGGAGAGGTATAAGGATTTATTGAGAAGGTGCTCCTACTATGGCTTACCTCTATGGCTATAGGTTCAAACCTTCTACAATGGTTTGAATCCCTTAACTAGGCAATTGATCGATGAAGCCGCTGGTGGGACTCTGAATAACAAAACACGTGAAGGGGCTTATGAGTTTATAGAGGAAATGTCACTGAATAATTATCAGTGGCAAGTCATGAGGACGAAGCCGATGAAAGTAGCCGGTGTTTTTAACTTAGATGCGGTCACTATGTTATCAAATCAGGTAGAACTTTTACATAAGAAAATTGATGGTTTATATGGTTCTATGCAGGTACATCCGGTGATGCAGTGTGATATGAATGGAGGAGGAATGAACAATCTAGAATATTTACCCCATAGTCCTAGTACAGAGAACGAACAAGTGAACTATCTAGGTAATAATTCTAGACCTCAGAACAATCTTTGCAGTAACACTTACAATGCAGGTTGAAAGAACCATCCCAATTTCTCTTGGTGTAACACCCTTAACCCGTATCCATTGCCGGATTAGGGTTAAAGGCATTACCAGACAAATTGGGAACTTTTACAGACACTTAGTAATACAAATAACCAATCGGAATCAAAGTATCCCTTTTATAGGTTAATGAGACCTTAGTCACACTTTAGAATAAGGTCAGGACTAAACGAACACATGGAATTTCTCAGAAATTTAAAAACTTTTCTAAGTTACAGAGGTCACACGCCCGTATGGGCAGGCCGTGTGCCTCCCACGGTTACCAGACACACCCATGTGTCCTGGCCGTGCCAAAACAGAGCATGTATACTGACTTATCCACACGGCCACCAGACACGCCTGTGTGCCATGGCTGTGTAAAATTAGGCTAACTACTAACTTGTTCACACGGCCACCATGCACGCTCGTGTGCCGCGGCCGTGTAGGCAAAACATGCCATTCGCTAGGCCAAAATGCCACCCACACTAGGGTCAATCCTATAAACAATATGCCAATTCATTTCGTGCACAATTGATATCCAAAAACATATCAAATTAATCAACAAATTTTTACATCCAATCTCGTTTCCAATCATGCCAATTTGCACAACTAAAACACATATACATTCAAACATGATTCATCTACATTTACCTTTCATATAATCATTCCTTTACTCAAATATACATACTCATAATGTGAAACACCCCACACCCGGCCCACGAGCCTGAACCGGATCTGGTATGTTCCTTAAGTAAACCGGTTTTCAAATTCTTGGTTACTTAGAGAAAAATTGTAAATTTTAGAAAACATTGTTTTGGGTTGGGCTTAAATTGGAACCCATTTAATAAATTTTGAAAATCCAACTTAAATAAGGTGACAAAATAATTTTTGGGTTTATTATTTTAAAAGAAATAAATTTACTTAACTTTAATCAAAAATAAATTGTATCATAATCAAATAAAAATAAACAGAAATAAAGAAAATCCAACTGGGCCTTATGGCCTTATTACATCATTCAAACCCAAAATAAAATTTAAAGTACTAAAATTATATAAAGTCCAAATTTCTAAATAAATTCTTCAAGTGATGCATGGCAACCTTTAGCTCTCGCCGACCCGGTCCATTCTTGCTCATGACACGAAAAATAATTCCCCAACTGGTGAGTCCTGAGACTCAATGTGTGTACTGATACTAATTTTCAACAAATCAGGCATACAAGTCATATCAATTTCATGTTCATATAAAATAAAGGATGATGCAACCCAAACCCAAGCCTATTTGTCCATCCGCTACACACCACCCGTACCAACCTGAACACCGTGGGGACTACTAAGTCAACCTTCCATCCGCCACACACCATCGAAGGCAGTCGCTGCAGTCGACGTGCTCATCGCCCACTTATGTTGTGTCATTAGACACTATATTCAGATAATGTAACCGAAGTTACCATATTCAATAATGTGACCGTAGTCACCATAATTCGTTGGTGAGACCGTAGTCATCACCTTCACTTTCTCCCTTCACATATATCCCAAATGCCCCAATTATTTTATATCATGCATAACTTATTTCTTATTCATGTTACTTATTCAAAATATATCACTTTCATAATCCTATCAAAAGTAGGAAACGTACTTGGGTACTTTTGCCACATTTGTGGTACATAGCCACATTCTCATTCTTATGCACATTCACATATTAAAATAATTATTGCCATAACATATTGAAAGTTAGTATGAGTACACACCTAATTTGCTTAATAGGTTCCTTGAATCCTGAAGAACGATTTACCGATCTAGATCTTTCACTCCTATATTCGGCCAATCATTAAAATATATTAATAACCTTATTTGGTTTGAAAACCAAATCCTAGTAGGATTTGTATTACTTACCTTGTTGCCGAATTGGATGATTGTAAATCAAGTCCCAAAATTGCTAATATTCTTTCCCTTGAAATCGGCTAACACTAAATCATGTAACCATGTGAGTCTCTGGCTTTTGAAATAAATGAGAAATAACCCCAAATACCAAAATTAAGCCTTGGTAGAATATCACTTACCTTGTGATGGGATTCCCAAAACCGATTTCTTGCCTCCTTTATATCTCTCGAAATCTTCATGTTAGATCTAATCTAACATATACATCATAACCTTTAATCGAATAAATTTTCTTACCTTAGATCCTTAGATTTCCGAAAGATCCTTCAAATTTGGCCAAATTTGCTATGAGAATTAGTACCTTGATTTTGATGGAAAGAAGAGAAATAAGAATTGATTGATTACAGATCTTACCCTTTTGATGTTGTAGATGATTGCCCCCTTTCTTAGAATCCACAAAGATTCGGCTTGTGAGAGAAAGCGGAGAAGAAACTAGAAGAAAAAGAGAGGATTTTGCTTAATGAAAATTCCGCAGAGAGAGGGGAGAGAGCTTAGAGAATTTCGGCAACACTAGAAAGATGAGAGAAACTCTTTTAGTTTTCCTCCTATAGCCGAAATTATCAATAGGAGAGTCCCTTACTTGGCCACTACTCCTCAAGTGATAATATTAACCTTTAATTATCACTTTTATTCAAAATTAAAGGTGTTTAATCCTTTATTTATCTCCTCAAATAATCCTAATTTAAAATCCCTTATTTATCACTTTTTAATCATGTATTTATGGAATTAAAACACCTTGGTTTCTAGATGCTTGTGCCGTCCACCTTTAAGCCTGGGAAGCAAAAAATTAAACTTCATTTATTTGCTTCTCTTGTGACTCGAACCCAGGCCCATGCCTCTTGCACATGGCGCCATTTCCATAGGCTCTAAGTGCCATCTTCAGGCCACTTTTCCTAGCCCGTTTGTGTGTCAAATTTCCCCAACTTTTTCTTTTAAGGCCCTCTTGCCTTTATTTCCTATTTTAAACTTTAAAACTCATCATTTCGGGGTCATTTCTAAGTTTCCTAAAATTTTCGATCGGCTCTGTAACTTGCCATTTTTCTTACATTCCAAGTTTCCAAAAATGTTCAGGTTTCCTAAAATGTTCAGTTTCCAAAATGTTCAGGTTTCCAAAAATGTGTACTTTCCATTTTGAACCATTTCCTTACATTTCTAGGTTTCCTAAAATGTTCATGTCCTAATGCATTCCAAAATATTCATTTCCAATCATTTTCATACATTTCTGAGTTTCCAAAAATATCAAAAATTTATTCATAATACTGAAGACTTGTCATTTCATACAATTAAACCGGAAATGCATAGGCCCTTTCTAGGATGTTACAGTTCTACCCCACTTAAACAAAATTTCATCCTCGAAATTTCCTAACTAAACAATTGAGGGTATTGCTGTCGCATTATCTGTTCAGGCTCCCATGAAGCTTCTTCCGATCCATGATTGCGCCATAACACCTTGACTAGAGGTACTGACTTCCTTCGTAGAACTTTCACATCATGTTCCAAGATTCAAATCGGCTCTTCCTCGTAGGATAGATCTGGCCTTAGCTCCACTTCTTCAACAAGTACTACATGAGACGGATCCGATCGGTAGCGACGTAGCATGGATACATGGAATACGTCGTGCATCTGCTGCAACTCTGGTGGCAACTCCAAATGGTATGCCACTGGTCCAACTCGCTGTAGTACTCGATAGAGCCCTATAAACCTTGGGCTTAACTTCCCTTTGCGACCAAACCTCATAACCTTCTTCCAAGGTGAGACTTTCAAAAATACTTGGTCTCTCACTTCAAACTCGATCTCCTTCCGCTTAAGGTCTGTGTACGACTTCTGCCTGTCAGAGGCTTCCTTCAACCGAGCCCGAATTAACTCAACCTTCTCCTCAGTTTCTGCCACTAATTTGGGACCCAAAATGCGGCGTTCTCCTAACTCGGTCCAACAAGTAGGTGTTCTACACTTCCTTCCATACAATGCTTCGTATGGTGCCATTCGAATGCTTGCAAGATAGCTGTTGTTGTAGGCGAACTCAGCTAGAGGCAAGTAATCTTCCCAACTTCCTCGAAAATCCATCACACAACCTCTCAACATATCCTCTAACACTTGTATAACCCGCTCGCATCGCTGCGTCGATTGTGGATGAAAAGTCGTAGTGAAGTCCAACTTAGTGCCTAAAGCTTGATGAAGTGCGTTCCAAAACCGAGGCGTGAACCTTGGGTCTCTATTGGAGATGATCGACATTGGTACTCCATGTAACCTCACGATCTACGCCACATATAACTTAGCCAACACGAAGAGAATAATCCATTCTTCTTCGGGATAAAGTGCGCGGACTTAGTCAAAGCGGTCCACTATCACCCATACCGAGTCCTTCTTAGTAGGCGTAAGGGAAGCCCACTAACGAAGTCCATGGTGATTCTCTCCCACTTCCATTGGGAACTTCGATTGGTTGAAGCAATCACGATGGGACTTGGTGTTCAAACCTTTACTTGGCGACACGTCAAACATTTCCCCACAAATTCAGTCACCTCTGCGTTTGATTTGACCACCAAAATTGTTCCCTTAGATCTCTATACTGACTTGATGCCTCGGGATGCATAGCATAAGGGCTACCATGCGCTTCCCAGAAGAATCCTTTGTCTCAACTCCTTATCCCTCGGCATACAAACCTTTCCCCTTGTAGCACAGTAGATTTCTTTATCATTGACGCCATAGTCCTTTAATCCTCCTTGCTATACTTTTTGTAACTTAGTACTTAAGTCCTTATCCGCATAACTGTCCCTCTTTCACCTCCTTGACCATGTGGGCTTGACTTGTAACTCGCTAACAAAGCTTAGTCATCATAGAAACTTAAGTGAGTGAACAAAGCCCTTAAATCCGACACAACCTTCCTACTTAGGGCATCGGCTACCACATTCTCCTTGCCGGATGGTATTCTATCGAACAATCGTAGTCCTTGATAATTCCACCCACCTTGTTTGCCTCAAGTTCAACTCCTTACGAGTCAACAAATACTTAAGGCTCTTGTGATCTGTGTAGATAACTAACCTTTCTCCATAAAGGTAGTGCCTCCAAACCTTAAGGCGAAAACCCGCTCGCTGCGAGCTCTAAGTCATGAGTTGGGTAGTTAACCTCATGCGGCCTTAATCGCCGAGACGCATAGCGACTACTTTTCCTTCTTGCATTAGCACACACCCTAACCACGTGTGTGAAGCGTCACAATATACTACTGAAGTCCTTGCCCTTAAATTTGAATTAACACGGGAGCTTTAGTCAACACCTCTTAAGCTTTTCAAAGCTCTCCTGCCGCTTATTAGTCCATTCAAAGGGTACTTCCTTCCTTAGCAACTTTGTCAAAAAGCGCGGCTATTGTGAGAATCCTTCCACAAACCTTCTGTAATAGCCTGCCAAGCCTAAGAAACTTCGGATCTCAGCCACAGACCTAGGTGGTTTCCAATCCAACACTTATTCCTTCTGCGGATACCACATGTCCTAAGAATGCCACCTCCTTAAGCCAAAATTCACACTTCTTTGAATTTGGCATGAAACTCTTTTTCCTTAACACTTCCAACACAACTCGGAGATGCTCATCATGCTCCTCTTCCGACTTTGAGTACACCAAAATATCGTCGATGAATACAACGACGAACCTATCCAGGTGGGGTGGGAAAACCGGATTCATCAGGTCCATGACGCTGCTTTGAGCGTTCGTTAAACCAAACGGCATCACCACAAACTCAAAATGGCCATATCTTGTCCTAAAAGCGGTCTTATGGATGTCAACCTCCTTCACCTTCAATGGTGATATCCCGACCTTAAGTCTATCTTCAAAACACAATTTGCCGCTTTCGGTGATCGAACAAGTCGTCTATCCTTGGCAAAGGATACTTGTTCTTGATAGTCACTTATTCAATGGCGATAATCTATGCACATACACATAGTTACGTCCTTTTTCTTCACAAATAGGACCGGTGCTCCCCATGGAGACACCTTTGGGTCGAATAAACCCACGATCCAACAACTCTTGGATTTGAGCCTTGAGCTCCACTAACTCCTTTGGCGCCATTCGATATGGAGCGATTGACATGAGAGCTGTTCGTTCTGTAACAAATCTATTCCAAATTCCACCTCCTATCCGGGGTATTCACAGTAATTCATCAGGGAACACATCTACAAAGTCCCTTACCGTCCTAACTCCATTGACACCTTCATCTTTTCCTCCCAACGCACTTACGAAGGCTAAGAACGCCCTGCACCCTTTCTTAACCATTTTCTCGACCTTTAGTGCGAAACTACGTTAGACAAGTAGCTCCTCCTTTCGCCGATCATCACTACTACTTCATCCTCGGGGTCCTTAGTTCCATACGTTTAGCGCACAATCCAACACGGCTCGATGTTCTACTAGCCAATCCATTCCAAGTATAAGCTCAAATTCTCAGAAGGGTAACTCCATTAAATCGGCCCCAAAGTTTATTCCCTGAATCTCTACAGGGTACATTCCAAATAATCTTATCTATTACTACGGTTTGGCCTAATGGGCTTACTACTGATTATCTGCTTATCGGAGAGAAGTCTGAGTCTAGGCCTAGTGTTTCCACTACACTACATGCAACATATGAATGGGTAGAGCCCACATCAATCGAGCAAAATAGGGTTTGTCATGAATAAAGAACGCACTGGGTTATAACATCCGCGCGTCTCTATCTTCTCTCCGTGAATCGCATAAACCAAACCCGGTTGCCTTGTTGCGGTATTAGCAAAGCACCTCGACCACAGGCTCCACGGCCTCTGCCACTACCTCTGTTGGCGACCCACGACCCCTTTGAGGTCGGCTTTGTCGCCTCTACCGGCGGCGATTAGCATTGCATGCTTTGCGGTCGGCTCTCATCTAGTAAGCTTGGGGCAATCCTTAAGCATATGGTCCTTGGACCCACACTTGAGACATCGTCCGTCTTTTCCAACACTCTCCCAAGTGCTTCTTTCCACAATGCTCACAAGAGGCGTCGCGCGGCCGTGCACGAACTTGTTGATTTTGTGGCCCGTCAACTCTAGGCCTCTTGTGACTCTTTCCGGTGGCCTAAGACCTCTTTTGGGCTTATTCCTATCCATAGCCCGCTTGGTAGCATCCTTAATTCCTCGGCCACCTTGGCCTTTTCCACCAAAGCGAGAGAATTCCGCTCACGATGCGGTGCTATCAACGATCTCGGATCGTCCCTCGGTCAGTCCTCAAAGCGGACACAGCGTTCATGCTCGATTGCCACTACACCTCGAGCATAACGGCTCAACTCTCGAAATTTCGCCTCATATTCTCTGCGGCGGACTTACTTCCTTGTACCAATCCCGGAAAAGCCTTTCTTTGTTCATCCGTATACTGGTTCCCACATACTTTTTACGAAATGCTTCTTTACATATTCCCTGTGTCAAATCTGCGGCCGTAGCACCATCCCGAATAGTTAACCACCAGCGTCGATACGCCGTCGGCATGCGCGGTGCCACCATCCCTTTCAACTTCTCCTCGGGGTCAAGTCGAGCTCATCCATGATGCGCTCCGTTGCTTCCAACCGATCACTCGGTATCTTGGGTGCTACTTCGAACACTCCACGAAACATCTCGGCTCCATTAGCTCGGGCCGTTCGAGCACGACTTACGGGTTCTCGAATTTCCTCTGCACGACCACCAATTCCAAAACTCGCGGCACGACTGCGATATAGCATCTTCTTCCCTCGCTCGAGCTCACGCTCAACATTAACAATGGGGTGGTGGTGGTGGCGGTGGTATCGTTGTCGAGAACCTTGACCCGATCTAACGGGTTTCGACACGATCATTCTTCCTCTACCTCTTCCACGACGACCACGTCCTCTAGAGCTCATTTTCTATCGTCGAGATCTGATTAAGAAGTTTTATGAATTAGTATTCTTGTTTCACTTATTACCCGCGAAGATGTTTTATGAAGAATAATTTAAGAGTGGTTCTTTCGTATTCATACAAACACACAGTCTTTTCCATTCATTCATTCATCCATCAAACAAGTATGAACTTTCGTTCATTCAGAGAAACGTTGTAATTTTCATTATTGTTGTTTTTCACTACCCAGGGGTATTTTCGTAATTTTGTCCTACAGAGGTATTTTCATAATTTTTCAGGGAAAACGTTCCTTGGTGCTTTTGTCAAAAAGCATTTTGAAAACTTTAAAGTTTTGGGGTAATTTGGAAAAATTTTGAAATCCGGGGGTATTTCGGTAATTTTCGACCCTAGGGGTATTTTGGTAATTTTTCACAAACTGGGGTATATTTGGAAAAACTAACAAATCAGGGATATTTCAGAAGTTATAAAATTTTGTGGGTTCTTTTTGAGAGTTTAACCTTTCAAATGGTGATGTTGCAAAAATTTGGAAATCAGGGTCACTTTGGAAATTTTGCAAGTTAGGGGCAATTTTGTAATTTTTTCCAAAATCAGGGTATTTTTGATGGTTTGCACGTTACGGTTTATGAACATTATAAAATAATGGAGTTTTGACAAAACCATTGAAAAGTTTGGCATTTTGTGGATCTGAGGCATTTTGGTAATTTTGCCACTAAGGGCATTTTTGTAATTTTCACAAATTAGAAATTTTTCAGAAAAATTTTGTAAATATGGTTTTCAAAAATTTAGTAAAGTAATTTTAAGAGTTTTGAAATCTAGGGTTTGTTGTTTTGTTCTTTTTTTTTTTTAAAAAAACATGGCTAGTTCCTTTCGGGTTTTAGTCATTATGTTTAGCTTATGTCTAGCCCTCTTTGGTCGGGGTGAACCAAAGCTACGCACTGCAGCGGGGTTCGAATGGAGAGGAGGTGAGTCACACGCATTGCTTAAATACCAAGCTCCCATCGAAACCATTCCTAGACATGCGCATGAGAGGTTGCCACACCACCTGAGCCCTCCGAGTTAGGGGAACCGAAGCTACGCACTGGTGGGATTCTGCGAAGAGGAGGTGAGTCACTAGGGGCTGCTTAAATACCTGTGCTCTTAGGATCCAATCCTAGACATGCGCACAGGGTTACCACACCCTTAGCTCGATGACTTAGCCATAGGGTTGTTTAGTGCATTAAGTCTTATGTGTTTGTGTTTGAGTAGACTAGTCCTAGGGTTCAAGTTCCTATCATACTATTCTATGTTCCATGCCTTTTCTACCCTTATACAGTTCATAAGTCACAGAATCACACATAAAGTTAGGGGTACTTACCTGGTGGACTGCGGGTCGGAGACTTAGGTGCCATGCCCGAAACCTGCTTATTTTCACAGAAAGTCATTTGGGCTCGAATTAAAAATGTTTTGGGCCTTAGCCCACAGGCCGAGAGTTTAAAACTGAGCTCTGATACCAAATTGAAACACCCCACACCCGGCCCACGAGCCTGAACCGGATCTGGTATGTTCCTTAAGTAAACCGATTTTCAAATTCTTGGTTACTTAGAGAAAAATTGTAAATTTTAGAAAACATTGTTTTGGGTTGGGCTTAAATTGGAACCCATTTAATAAATTTTGAAAATCCAACTTAAATAAGGTGACAAAATAATTTTTGGGTTTATTATTTTAAAAGAAATAAATTTACTTAACTTTAATCAAAAATAAATTGTATCATAATCAAATAAAAATAAATAGAAATAAAGAAAATCCAACTGGGCCTTATGGCCTTATTACATCATTCAAACCCAAAATAAAATTTAAAGTACTAAAATTATATAAAGTCCAAATTTCTAAATAAATTCTTCAAGTGATGCATGGCCACCTTTAGCTCCTGCCGACCCGGTCCATTCTCGCTCATCACACGAAAAATAATTCCCCAACGGGTGAGTCCACAGACTCAATGTGTACACATGACTAATTTTCAACAAATCGAGCATACAAGTCATATCAATTTCATGTTCATATAAAATAAAGGATGATGCAACCCAAACCCAAGCCTATTTGTCCATCCGCTACACACCACCCGCACCAACTTTGAACACCGTGGGGACTACTAAGTCAACCCTCCATCCGCTACACACCACCATCGAAAGCGATCATTTGCGATCGGCGTGCTCATCGCCCACTTACGTTGTGTCATTAGACACTATATTCGAGATAATGTAACCGAAGTTACCATATTCAATAATGTGACCGTAGTCACCATAATTCGTTGGTGAGACCATAGTCATCACCTTCACTTTCTCCCTTCACATATATCCCAAATGCCCCAATTATTTTATATCATGCATAACTTATTTCTTATTCATGTTACTTATTCAAAATATATCACTTTCATAATCCTATCAAAAGTAGGAAACGTACCTGGGTACTTTTGCCACATTTGTGGTACATAGCCACATTCTTATTCTTATGCACATTCACATATTAAAATAATTATTGCCATAACATATTAAAAGTTAGTGAGTACACACTTGATTCGCTTAATAGGTTCCTTGAATCCTGAAGAACGATCTACCGATCTAGATCTTTCACTCCTATATTCGGCCAATCATTAAAATATATTAATAACCTTATTTCGTTTGAAAACCAAATCCTAGTAGGATTTGTATTACTTACCTTGTTGCCGAATTGGATGATTGTAAATCAAGTCCCAAAATTGCTAATATTCCTTCCCTTGAAATCGGCTAACACTAAATCATGTAACCATGTGAGTCTCCGGCTTTTGAAATAAATGAGAAATAACCCCAAATACCAAAATTAAGCCTGGCCGAATATCACTTACCTTGTGATGGGATTCCCAAAACCGATTTCTGCCTCTCTTTATATCTCTGTCGAAATCTTCATGTTAGATCTAATCTAACATATACATCATAATCTTTAATAGAATAAATTTTCTTACCTTAGATCCTTAGATTTCCGAAAGATCCTTCAAATTTCGGCCAAATTTGCTAATGAGTTAGTACCTTGATTTCGATGGAAAGAAGAGAAATAAGAATTGATTGATTACAGATCTTACCCTTTTGATGTTGTAGATGATTGCCCCCTTTCTTAGAATCCACAAAGATTCAGCTTGACAAGAGAAACGGAGAAGAAACTAGAAGAAAAAGAGAGGATTTTGCTTAATGAAAATTCGCGAGAGAGGAGAGAGCTTAGAGAATTTCGGCAACACTAGAAAGATGAGAGAAACTCTTTTAGTTTTCCTCCTATAGCCGAAATTATCAATAGGAGAGTCCCTTACTTGGCCACTACTCCTCAAGTGATAATATTAACCTTTAATTATCACTTTTATTCAAAATTAAAGGTGTTTAATCCTTTATTTATCTCCTCAAATAATCCTAATTTAAAATCCCTTATTTATCACTTTTTAATCATGTATTTATGGAATTAAAACACCTTGGTTTCTAGATGCTTGTGCCGTCCACCTTTAAGCCTGGGAAGCAAAAAATTAAACTTCATTTATTTGCTTCCCTTGTGACTTGAACCCAGGCCCATGCCTCTTGCACATGGCGCCATTTCCATAGGCCCTAAGTGCCATCTTCAGGCCACTTTTCCTAGCCCGTTTGTGTGTCAAATTTCCCCAACTTTTTCTTTTAAGGCCCTCTTGCCTTTATTTCCTATTTTAAACTTTAAAACTCATCATTTCGGGGTCATTTCTAAGTTTCCTAAAATTTTCGATCGGCTGTAACTTGCCATTTTTCTTACATTCCAAGTTTCCAAAAATGTTGAGTTTCCTAATATGTTCGATTTCCAAAATGTTCAGGTTTCCAAAAATGTGTACTTTCCATTTTTGAACCATTTCCTTACATTTCTAGGTTTCCTAAAATGTTCATGTCCTAATGCATTCCAAAATATTCATTTCCAATCATTTTCATACATTTCTGAGTTTCCAAAAATATCAAAAATTTATTCATAATACTGAAGACTTGTCATTTCATACAATTAAACTGGAAATGCATAGGCCCTTTCTAGGATGTTACATAATGCATTCATATGCTTACCATAAACTTGACCATTTCATTTGCTATCAAGCCATACCAAAACATGCATCTCATACCACATTCACAAATGCACATTATCAACATTTAACTAGCCACATCTCATGGCTATTTATACACATTTCAAACATAATTCAAAATGACTAGCCTATACATGCCATATTTAGCTATATACATATTTCAAAGGTACCAAAATGAGTTTTTGTAGTGTGATGACGATCCTCGGCGGTCCCCGAGCCTTCAGTAGCTTTGACGATCTATAAACAGAGTAAACACACACATAGTAAGCTTTCAAAAGCTTAGTGAGCCATATACAAATAAACTTAGCATAAAATGCACATAACCATGTTGATACAATGACATTAATGGTTCTCATAGCAATTTCATCACATATATTCTTTGCCTCATTTGCTTAGCCTTATCTTACCACATTCTTCAACTCAAATATCACATATACACATAGCTCATTTAAGCATATCTTCACATATCATTCCATCATTTCATTGCACATATTCATTTTAGTAAGTTCATATAGGCACTTACCGTCCATACACACTTAGTGTACATGTCAAACATACCTGAAGCGGATATAAAAATTGCCTAGTCGTTCGTATCTCAGATTTTCCCGTTGAACCATTTAGAACTAAATAGGATACTCAAAGTGCTCGGAATAGTCATACAATGCCAAGGTCCCTGACGTGGTCTTATATGTAGTCAGATGTCGATGCCACTATCCCAGATAGGGCCTTACACGAATCAATACGATGCCAATGTCCCGGACATGGTCTTACACATAAATCTCATCTCAATTCCAACGTCCCAGACTTGGTCTTACACAAAATCTCGAATCAATGCCAACGTCCCAAACGTGGTCTTACATGATATTACATAATGGACACCTATGTCATGACATACATAATTCCTATTTATTCCTAGGTTCATACGGGACTTCTTGGACTTTAACAACTTCTCGACTCATTAACCAACTCCGATTTCACATACATTCCATCTCAATGGATAATCATAGTAATTCAACTAACATATATACTCAAATAAATCAATGCAAATACATTTATTTTTATATTGACTTACCTCAGATTCAGATATTCGATCGGATTCGGTTATTCGACTACTTTCGCTTTCCCGCAATCTAAGTCCGTTTTTTCTATTCTTGATCTATACATATTCAAATTTAACCCTTTTATTTACCAACACATTCAATTCAATCCAAAAACACACATTTAGGGCTATTTACAACTTAGCCATCACATTTGCACATTTTATCAATTTAGTCTATTTTTCTCAAAACATCAAATATACAAAATTTGTTCACACACATGCATAGCTGAAACTCCCTAAGGACCATACAAGTCCATACTTTTCATCAAATTCACAATTTAGCCTTCCAAAATATTATTTTCACAATTTAGCCCTAGTTAGCTAAATTCATCAAAAATTCAAGAACAAAACATGTTCATTAAACACATATCTTTCATTTAACACCAAAACTCATCACAAAGCTCACCATTTCATCAATGGCACATCTCATAAACATCATCAATTCTTCAAATTACAAAATGGGCTTGATAGTAGACTAAGCAACAATCTCAGAAACATAAAAATCATCAAAAACTAAAGTCAAAACATACCTTAATTTTGGCCATAAGCTAGCTGAATATTAGAAGCATTCAAACACTTTCTTTTCTTCTTTGATTTTCGGTCAAGATGATAAGAATGTGGCTATTTTTCATGTTTTATTACACTAAATTAAACTTAATAACATAATTCCTATTTTAGCCTCTAAAACAAACATATATATAACATATATTACAAGGTCATTTTTGACCATTACTATCCACTAACTAAATAGTGGTCTAATTGCCTCATAAAGCTTCCACCTTTAAAATCCACCACATATAGGTACTTTAACAAATAGCTTGCAAATTTTGCATTACATGCAATTTAATCCTTTTCTCAAATTGAGCATACAAACGATCAAATTATTTCACAAAAATTTCTTACATGCTAAATCATATACTGCAGACATAGAAAATAATATTAAAATATATTTTCTGGACTCGAATTTGTGGTCCCAAAACCACTGTTCCGACTAGGGTCTAAATCGGACTGTTACACTTAGTGTGGTCAAGGAAATCAGAGACCACAACTCGCTCCAGGCTTTCAACAACCCTACCAGTAATAGAAAAAGCCGAACCATGAGGAGATACTGACGAAATTCATTTAGGTGTCTAAAACCCACTTCTAAAACACTGAAACAGTACTTAAAAATCAACAAACGTTGATTCAAGGGCTCGAGAATCAAGTAGGTCAGCTTCTTAAGCTGATTTCAAAAAGATGACGAGGTAGCTTGCCTAGCAATACCAAAACTAACCCAAGAGAGTAGCTTTATGCGATTACTATTTGAGATGAAGAAGGGTTAGTTGAATCTGAACCAAAACCAAGGCAAGAAAGTGTGATAAGTAAATGTTAGGTTGAGGTAAGCCACAATGGACAAAAATTGGTTGGTAAAGAATATGAACCTCAAGTTCCATATCCAAATGCAACGAAGACAGACCACACAAATGAACAATTTGGTAAATTTCTTAAACTTCTAAAAAAATATTGCATATTAACTTACCATTTATTAAAGCTCTTTCGCAGATGCCAAATTCAGTTAAATTTCTAAAGGAGCTTTTGGCAAACAAACGAAAGTTAGATGATTCGTCACACGTGGAGCTAAATGCAGTTTGCTCAGCTATCTTGCAGAATAAACTACTCAACAAATTAAAAGATCCAGGGAGTTTTACTATTCCTTGTTTAATTGGTAGTTTAAATGTTAATAATGCTTTGGCTAATTTAGAGGCTAGTATTAATGTCATGCCTTATAAAATGTTTAAGTAATTAGGTCTTAGGAAACCCAAACAAACTAGGATAAGTATTCAATTAGAAGATAGAACCATTAGATTTTCTAGGGGTATTGTTGAATACGTACTTGTAAAAATTGACAAATTCATATTCCAGTTGATTTTGTTGTTCTAGACGTGGATGAGAATAGTGATGTACCTTTGATTCTAGGTCGGCCCTTTTTAGCAACTTCCAAAACTATTATTGATGTTGGTACAGGTGAATTAATACTTTGTGCAGGTGATGACACGATTAAACTCCAAGATCATGATTCTGCTAAGATTTCTAGTGATCAAATTGATTATACGGTTCTGTTAATATGAGTAACCTTGAGACTCAACATTTTTTGCAGGAAACACCCATATATATCCAATGGTGAGTACTCACAATCCTATGGCATGCCAACTATATCCAATGGTCTCAAAGATCAAAAGGCCAAAATATATGTTATTAACACACACATACTACTTACCATTCCTTGCACTTATTCATTACAAATATCAAATTATAACACAACATTATCATTGTCATCTAGCATGTATAACATGCTTACATTTACACTTTCTCAATGGTTATCATAACCACATCTCACATGTTATAGCATATCATCTCAATTCACATATTTACAAACACATAAGCACCTTGTTCATAAGATAACATAGGTATGATAAAGCTTACACTCAAAATTTAGAGTAAGAGTTTAGGCTACTACTAAATTCCCAAATAACGCATTGAATCATGTCCACAAGCAATTATTCCAAGCACCCACCAATAAGCTTTCGCCGAAAAGTCAAAAGCTCAAATTAGCTTTTCCTTGTCTTTATCTCTACTCATAGAAGGTCATAAGGAATTCGAAGGTTCAACACAATAATTCACACAACAATGCATTCAAAAATCAACTAAGGACTCACCACAAGCAATCAAAAACATCAGCCTAGGTTATGTTCTCATGTAGCCAAAACCTTTAACACAACCAACTTGAAATCCAAATATCTTGATCTATACATAATCTTTTCGCCTGAAAAATCTTTCATTCATCTAATTATTCACCTACGACTAATTCTCAACCTTTAAACTACAATAAATACTCAATTCATGGTAATGACTTTTTTGACATGTTTTATGTCTATTTTCTGAAAATTCTTTAAAACTCAAGAAATCTTTAACAAAACTTCAAAGTAAGTTTAGAAACCTTCTAATCATGTCAAAACTAATTGAAAAACACTTTCAAACCATGTTTTTACTTAAAATTATAAAATCTACCATTAATGAGCTAATTTTCGGCTTTTATTCAAAACATGCGATTTAATGGCTAAAAATTTGGTTTTAAAAATTAAATAACATTTAAAACTAATAGAAAGATAAATGGTTACCTTAGTTGGAAGGAAAATGGACTTTTTTCAAAAATCTAGAAAATCCACACACGAAGAAGATGATGAAATATATGGAATTTTTTGGTGTTCTCTTGAAGATTTATGAAGGTAATTGACTTGGGGAATGATAGAAATCAAAAGATTGAATATTTAACAAAGAAAATTGGATGAAAGATTTGGGAGAGCAAAGGGACGGCAACATACACAAAGGATGGAGAAAACTAACGTGGGTTTTGTGAATATAAAGGGAGAAATTGGGTAAAAATTGAAATTTGGTTTAACTGACTTTTAAAAACTTGTAATTTAGACCTTTTTACAAATCAGTCCTATTTTCAAAATTAAAGGTATTTAAAACTCATTTTTCAAAATTAATTTAATTTTCTAAAAACCATAGTAAAAAACATTACCAATAAACCATGTCGCAAAATTTCGAACACCCTAAGGCTAAAATTCCTAAAATACCCCTAAATATCCTAGGCCCTATTTTAGGGTGTTACAGAGTTGTTCTTATGGGAAACGACCGGTCAATATTCCTATATTGGGAATCCTAAAGGATTTCTCTTCTTCCTATGCCAACAGGGTTTCTTCATATATTGGTGGCTCCAAACGATTACTTATCTTCCATTTAATTTTTGTAACTTCCCTTACATGTCTTTAGGTTATAATTAGACCTGTACATCAAATGGGAAGTTCATAAGCATACCATCCTTTGAATCTTTCAGATCTTCTTATTATCTTTCACCTCTTTTCCACCTATTTTTCTTTTCCACATCCTCTTACATTACTAGAGTGTGGTTCCCTGGCCACTTCCGACGTAATTTCCCGTAATAAATTCCTTCATTCTCTACCTTACTTGCCTACCCATTGGCTCAAATCTCTGCTGGAAGCATAAACAAGGTAATGATTCCTGGTCTACTAGGACACACTCATTAATTTATCATGGTAGGTTATTCATTACCCCAAGAAATCTGTTTACCTTACCTTGGTCTTATTCTCAACACAAATTCAAGGGGAGAGTCGATTAGACGTTACCATTGGATATTTCCTCCTCTTCGAGGGGAGTCATTTCATCACATAGGACTACACACTTTCCCTATTTCCAATCATCCCAAAACAAGGCAAGTGTCTACCTCAAGGACCAGGTGTAACACCCTAAATTAGGGGTTGTGCGTTTGGAGCATAACCCTAGTGTTAGTAAGCCTAAAGATTGGTTTGTGCGTGTTTTAGGGTTCTTAAAGCTCGAGGATAAAAAGGGACTGTTTTGGAAATTTTTTGAAAATTTTGGGTTAAAGGTGAAAATTGGGTGAAGGAGGCCTTAAATAAAATTTTTGGAAGGTTTTGGACATGAAAGTCCAGGTAGTAAAGTGGCTTGGTGCGCTGCTTTAAGGGCCTTGGAGGCCTGCGCAAGAAGGGAGGAGGTTCAAGTTGCAAGGGAAGCAAAAAGGGAGAAATTATGTTTTTGCATTAATGAGGCGCACGGCTAAAGAGGCTTTAAAAGAAAATCAAGGTGGTTCCTGTCACAAATAGAGGTCTTGGCCGAGTGGCTAGGACGCTAGCAGCAGGAGAGCTTCTCGAGGTTGGGTGTTCGAGTCCTGATGGCAGCGCGCGAGTGTTTTTATTTTGGCTCTTGGCGTTAAAGTGAGGAAGCCAGCGAAGTATAGTTTAAAAGAAAATGTGACGCGATATTGGCACGAAGGGGCGACTTGCAGATCGGTCGAGCGACTTGGGATTCTCCAGGTCTCGGGTTCGAGACACGGGAAATTTGATTGGGGTTTCTTTTTTTCGTTCGGCGTGGGAAGGAGGCTTGCATGGGGCATGCACGCGTGATTAATCTTGCTGGGAAGCATGGGCTGCTTTCTTTTATTTTTTTTTGTTTTATTATTTTTTTATCAATTGGAGTATGGGTTATAATTGTTAGTTTATTTTAGATATGGGATAGTGGTTATGTTTATTATTATTATTATTATTTTATAGAAAGGTGATGGGCTAGTTTATTACTTTAATCATTTTTAGTGATTAAATGGCTAACCGTTTCTGTTCATGATTGTTTAGAGGCTAATCGACAGCAATAGGACAAGTTCGGGATTTTAGTTGATATTAGATTCGATAGATCAAAATCTCGCTATAATCAGGTGCGTAGTTATCGCACTGTTCTCTTGCTTGTTATATGTGTTGTATGTATTATTTCATGTAAATGTATGTATATTGAGCATGTTAGTCGAAATAAAAGCTATGATGAAGGATACCCGTGGTGGGTGATTGAATAATCAAGTTAGTGGTTACTGTATTAACTTTTCGATTATAAATGATTATCGATGAATGTAAAATAATGTGATGACATGTGATGTGTATTGTTTTGAATAGTATGTTGCCATGGTTTATATATATATATACATATGTATGGGAATTGTGATTAATATGTGGATCACTATATGGGTTGAGCTTCATAATTGCATATTCATAATTGTACATTCATAATTGCATATTCATGTATATGGACTGTGTGGATATGGGATAAGCCCATATGTGAGGACATGTGTACTAACTATGCACTGAGTCTTGGTGACTCACTCAATTTTTATTTTACCTTTCAGGTGGCGCATAAAGCTTGGACCGGGTTGGAGCGGATACAAAGGTGGCCATGCAAAAGCGGATTTTTCATGCAAAGGAATCTCTTGTTTAATGAATTAAGTGCCTATATTTTCAGTATTTTGATTAAGTATGCATTGTAAGAAGGCCCACTAAAGTATATTTGATTCTTTTATTAAGTATCTTTATTATTATGCTCTATTATGGATGGACAATTTAAAATGCTTATTGCAAATGATTTTATTTCCGTGAGTATGTACAATAAAGTTTGGAATCCCGTGTTGTCATAATAATTTAGCTTTTACTTAGAATATTTCATGTCACGAAAATATTTTATTAAACTCAACAAATTTTATCGGTTTTACTTCTAAGTAAGGATATTTTTGAACGTGTTCGCAGATGGCATTCCAAATTCGATCGGAGTGAATGGGCCGGGTTTGGGGTGTTACATTTTGGTATCAGAGCACGATTCAAAACTCGGCTTTGAGGTTTTGGGCCCGAAAGCAGTTTTCGAAAGTGGGCTTTTCAAAATGTGGACTTTTATTTTAGGCTTGTTCTGGCATGGCACCTGTACCTCCCGACCAAGTCCACACAGTAAGTACCTTACCTCGACTATTGAGGAATGTTGAATATGTGAAGCTGTATGGGCATAATTGGGCTTGTAGATTAGAAATTTTGGGCTATCGAACCCTAGGACTAGTCTACTCAAAAACAAGTGCATAAGACTTAAGGACTGAAATGACCATAGGGGTGTAGTGAATGAATGTGTCCCTGCTTATGAACGTGTATGTGACTCTCTAAATTAGAATAGTGAACTTGAAATGAACCTATGTATGATCGAAAGAACCACTTCTAAATACTTTATTCCATAAAATTGTTCGCGGATAATCAGTGGAACAAATTTCTAATGCATAAAACTTTTTAAGTCAGATTGCGCGATAATAGAAGAGTTCTAGAGGACGTAGTTGAGGTAAAATAACCGTATCGAAACCCGTTAGATCGGGTCAAGGGTCTGATAATGAGGTACCACCTCCACCACCAGCCTTTGGTAATGAGCAGCAAGATTAGACGAGGAATGATGCTGTATCATAGGCGGTGCTGCGAGTTTTAGAGATGGTGGCTGGAGAGGGAGGAAATATGAGAGCTCAAAAATTTGTTCCCGAGTGACTTCAAGCCAATGGAGCGGAATTGTTCCGTGGTGTATCAGGTGTAGCACCCAGTACGACTGAATATTGGTTAGAAGCAACCGAGCGAATTATGGATGAGCTTGATCTGAGCCCTGAGGAAAAAGTGAAAGGAATGGTGGTGCTACTTCACAATGAGGTGTATCAATGGTGGCTCACGGTTCGGGATAGTGTCACAGCTGAGGACCTCACTTGGGAGTATGTCAAGACGACATACCAGAAGAAGTATGTCGATACTTACTACATTGATGCTCAGAGGAATGTGTTTTTGGGATTGGTTCAACGGAACAAGTCCGTGGCGAAATACGAGGCTGAATTCCTAAGGTTAAGCCGATGTGCTCGAGGAGTAGTGACTACAAAACATGAATGATGTGTTCAGTTTAAGGACGGATTAAGAGGCGGCACTGAGGCGTTGATAGTTCCTCAACGAGGCGGGAATTTCTTTGTGTTAGTCGAAAAAGCTAAGGTAGCTGAAGGGATTAAGAACTCGATAAGATAAAATAGAGATAAGGATAGGAACCAGGATAGAAGAAATTTTGGATCGTTTAAATTATCTGAGGGTTTTCGGAAAAGACCGAGGGTTGAAAGTTTTGCTCATGTGACTAAGCCAGTTATGAAAAATTGGGACTGTCCGTGTGCTCAGTGTGGAAGGTATCATGACAGCAAGTGTAGGAACCGGAATTGAAAATGTTTTAAGTAAGTCTTTAAGCAGTTAAATATCGTTAATATTAGTTATAACTTTGAATACATGCTGAATTATGGAATCCTGGTTATAAATATAGTGAAAGCCAAATGTGGATAGACATTCTATCATGAAATGTTATTGAATTTTTAATTGAATTGATAAGTACAAGTGATGTGAATTATGTATGCTTTTTATAATTTTGGTCAGCTTGTAATGTGATTCAGATGGTGATAATATCGTATTTCGGCTTTCACCTAGCGGGTGCCTTGTTGGTGAATTGTATTTCAGGGCTTTGATGCCTAGTGAGCTTAATGGGGTGTGTATTTCAGTTTGTATTTGAGCTTTGATTCCATGAGCTTAATGCGGTGTGTATTTGAGCTTTGATGCCTAGCGGGCTTAATCTAGGTGATGTGTTACAATAGAGAATTCATGAATCACTTACAAGTTGAAACGTGTTTATTACAAGAAGCTAAATGCTCGGATAAGTACAAGTCTTTCATAGTTGCAAGAAATGAGATAAGTTAGTATATTCCCATTTGGAATTAAGTAAGATGCGATATAGTTGAAGCTTCGGTAAGCATTTTAATATGTGCAATTGATCTTACCATTGATGTGTGTGATTTATATACAATGGAATTTAAGTTTGAATATGCTTATAGAGAATTGGCCATATGTGAAAATGGTAAATGTGAAAGAGGTTGGATATGTTTGCGTATGTGTATAATTGGGTATATGTGATTGATATATGGTGAATTGAAATGTACGGATGTTCGTTAGTAAGTAATTTCGAGGACGAAATTATTTTTAAGGGGGGTAGAATTGTAACACCCTAAATTAGGGGTTGTGCGTTTGGAGCATAACCCTAGTGTTAGTAGGCCTTAAGATTGGTTTGTGTGTGTTTTAGGGGTTCTTAAAGCTCGCGGATAAAAAGGGAGTGTTTTGGAATTTTTTTGAAAATTTTGGGTTAAAGGTGAAAATTGGGTGAAGGAGGCCTTAAGTAAAATTTTTGGAAGGTTTTGGACATGAAAGTCCAGGTAGTAAAGTGGCTTGGGGCGCTGCTTTAAGGGCCTTGGAGGCCTACGCAAGAAGGGAGGAGGTTCAAGTTGCAAGGGAAGCAAAAAGGGAGAAATTATGTTTTTGCATTAACGAGGCGCCTTGGCTAAGGAGGCTTTAAAAGAAAATCAAGGTGGTTCTGTCACAAATGGAGGTCTTGGCCGAGTGGCTAGGACGCTAGCAGGAGGAGAGCTTCTCGAGGTCGGGTGTTCGAGTCCGATGGCGGCGCGAGTGTTTTTATTTTGGCTCTGGCGGCGTTAAAGTGAGGAAGCCAAATGAAGTATAGTTTAAAAGAAAATGTGACGCGATATTGGCACGAAGGACGACCGCGGATCGGTCGAGCGACTTTGGGATTTCTCTCGTCGGTCTCGGGTTCGAGACTTGAAATTTGCGATGAGGGGTTTTCTTTTTTTCGTAGGCGTGGGAAGGGAGCTCGCATGGGGCATGCACGCGTGATTAATCTTTCTTTGGGAAGCATAATGCATTTTCTTTTATTTTTTTTTGTTTTATTTTTATTATCAATTGGAGTATAGGTTATAATTGTTAGTTTATTTTAGATATGGGATAATGGTTATGTTTATTATTATTATTATTATTATTTTATAGAAAGGTGATGGGCTAGTTTATTAGTTTAATCAAGGATGGGGTAGTTATGAGGATTGATTAAACTATGTGGTTTTGAAATTTAGATGATGGAAATTGATGTTTGAAATTAGCAAAAAGGAAGAGCATGACCAGTGGGAAGCATGGGAGTTGGCGGCCTTGTCCTTTGTTCTTGGGCAAATTGCTTGAATCTTTGACTTTCTTTCCCCATTTTTGGTGCTTGGCGATTGAAGCTCTCTCTCAGAGGCTATCTTAGTCGGTTTTCTAATAGCAAAAAGGTGCCAAAACTTTTGATATTGTTTCCTTCCCTACCCAAGCTATTCATGGCCAAATATAGTTCTTGCTAAGGAGGTATTTCGATTTGGTATGCCCTTGCTTTGCCGACTTCTCCACCATTGTTTGAAGGACTTAGCCGAATCCTTTTTGAAGGTGTTGTCGACTACGCGTTTGTGATCTCTTCGATCGTTTTGGTAAGTAAGTTCTCTCCTAGCAATCAGTTTGGATTTCTTACCATTAAAGTACCCAAAATCAATGGTTAAACCTTGATTTCTAAGGAGGGTCGAATGTGTATTAAGCTTTTATAAGTATTCTTTTGTGTAGCTAGTGTTAAGGAGCATCAAAGGAGCCTTCGGGGTTCGATTATTCAAGGTAAATGGTAAGCATAATATTCGGCCAAGGGCTTTTGTTCATAGATTGTGTGTGAGCCAATTCTAACAATGTTTTAGTAGGAATTTCGATAACTTCGGGAGCTAATCAACCGGAACAAGTGGTGTTTCGGGATCGAATTAAGCTAGGTAAAAGATTCATAGCATTCGGCCTTAGGCCTTTTTTAGTGATTAAATGGCTAACCGTTTCTGTTCATGATGGTTTAGAGGCTAATCGACAGCAATAGGACAAGTTCGGGATTTTAGTTGATATTAGATTCGATAGATCAGAATCTCGCTATAATCAGGTGCATAGTTATCGCACTGTTCTCTTGCTTGTTATATGTGTTGTATGTATTATTTCATGTAAATGTATGTATATTGAGCATGTTAGTCGAAATAAAAGCTATGATGAAGGATACCCATGGTGGGTGATTGAATAATCAGGTTAGTGGTTACTGTATTAACTTTTCGATTATAAATGATTATCGATGAATGTAAAATAATGTGATGACATGTGATGTGTATTGTTTTGAATAGTATGTTGCCATGGTTTATATATATATATACATATGTATGGGAATTGTGATTAATATGTGGATCACTATGTGATCGGTGGCTTAGCCACTACTTGAGCGATAAGTGCGCCAAGATAAGATGTGTGGATCACTATATGGGTTGAGCTTCATAATTGCATATTCATAATTGTACATTCATAATTGCATATTCATGTATATGGGTGTGTGGATATGGGATAAGCCCATATGTGAGGACATGTGTACTAACTATGCAATTGAGTCTTGGTGACTCACTCAATTTTTATTTTAACCTTTCAGTGGCGCATAAAGCTTGGACCAGGGTTGGAGCGGATACAAAGGTGGCCATGCAAAAGCGGATTTTTCATGCAAAGGAATCTCTTGTTTAATGAATTAAGTGCCTATATTTTCAGTATTTTGATTAAGTATGTATTGTAAAAAGGCCCACTAAAGTATTTCAGTTCTTTTATTAAGTATCTTTATTATTATGCTCTATTATGGATGGACAATTTAAAATGCTTATTGCAAATGATTTTATTTCCGTGAGTATGTACAATAAAGTTTGGAATCCCGTGTTGTCATAATAATTTAGCTTTTACTTAGAATATTTCAAGTCACGAAAATGTTTTATTAAACTCAACAAATTTTATCGGTTTTACTTCTAAGTAAGGATATTTTTCGAACGTGTTCCACAGTGGCATTCCAAATTCGGTCGGAGTGAAAGGGCAGGTTTGGGGTCTTACATCAGGAGAGTTCTATTTGCTCATCCTAACTACCTCTCTGGTGCATACTCTTTCTATCCAATAAAGCCGGTGAACAAGTTTCAGAGGTTAGAAATTACACGTAGATTCTTTACTTGGACCCTACTAATGTTGCTCCTTTTAATAAGGAGTCCGGTTTGTCTTAGCGAAGAGACCCAACTAGTGTCACTCATTTCTCCCTATCTTTCCCCCAGACTAGGATTGTACCCCCTTCTATTCTCGCTTAAAGGTTTAAACTCAAAGCTTTTAAAAGCTTAGAAAGAGGGTTGAGAAGGTGTTGGCATCTGTGACCATATCTTGAGGAGTTGCGATTGTAAAATAAAAAGTCACTAAGTTCTCGAGGAGTGTACAGAGGACACCAAGTCCGCCATCTAAGCATACCTTCCTCCTCATCCTTCCCGACTAATCCCTATTCACCCTGACTCCTTACCAGGTTTCAAACTCGCAATCATTCCTATATTCTCTCAGAGGACTCGGCCAAAAGAAGGCATAGACACTCATTCAACAGACTATGATATTTTACCTTTGTTGTATCTCTATCTTAATAATATTTTTGATTTTCCAGTACTTGTACTTTTTAATCAATGTATCAACTTATGATTACTTTATGTTTTCCCCTATTCATTTGCTTTTACTTTCATTTTGCCTGCCAATCTAGGCCATCACAATTACATACTCAGAATATAACTACTTAAATAATCAAGGACTTGAGATACTTAGCCAGATCAATCGTCATGTACATAAGCAGTACTCCTTCATTTTCTAGGTCTAGAAGACCCTCTAAACCTTTGCTCTAATACCACTTAACTTGTAACACTCTCACTCGACCCGTTCACCGAGTCTGGGTGTAGGTGTCATGACAGAACCGAGTGTTAGTTTATACTGAGATCTCACTATTTTAAAATCACACTCTATTACCTATTAATAAATTAACTTACATCAGAAACATAAATTTCTAAATATAGTTTGTTGTCTCTACTCCAGTCTTTAAAGAACTACCTAGTTACATTATATTCGCCCTCTTGGCAAAGTTCTTAAAAGTGCCCCCTTCCTATGTGCATGACTCAAATCCCACAATTATTTCCTTAATTCCACACGATCTGGCTTGGTCCCTTCCTCGAGTCCTTCTTTCCATATTTCCTACAAAAACACATGCCACTCTTTGATAAGTTGAGATTAACTTAGTGAGTTCCTATATTACATGAAATTGGACCCCGTCTTTCGAGGGGTTTAAATAGAAATAATCTAAAATCAAATACATCCCTACTTATGCGGGTAACTTCCCTTATCTCGTTAGAGTGGACTCTTCCTATTCCAGGTCTTATCCACTAGCGGATAGATCATTGAGTGATTATATTTCAGCCATCCTATCGACCTCCAATCAACCTCGATAATTCCTTTGGTTGTCTTTCCATCTTCTTTGATCCCGTCCTTACCTTTATCTATATTCATACTCTCCTTTATTCCTGAAGGAGAAATCTTCTTTCCATAATGTTAACATAAGGGTAATCCCACGCTCTACCCTACTAATAGCCCTTGGGTATTTTCCTTTTGGAGATCTTTCTATATCAATTTAGTCCATGGAAGACTCTTTCCTGATCATAATCCTGTATGACTTACTGATCATTCATTCATTGGCATAACTAATATGGTCTTATGCCACTCTGGCGGACTAAATTCTTTTTAATTTAATTAGTGGTCAGATTACTTCTTGGTAATATGCTCTAGTTGCTTTATCTTACCTTTAAGTGTAGCACAACTTTCTACTACGGGCCACTATGGCCTTCAGTACTTACCCAACTATAACTGAGTGGCCATCTGAGCTCCCGATCACTCTTTCATACTGTATCCTCAAATGATCTACCATTTAGATGATACTTCCTCATTGACTTCCCGTAAAAAAGGAATAGTCTTGACTGACGTATCTATCATTGGATCTCCAATCGGCCCCTCTTATTTCAAGACCCTCTTGGTCGAGTGTCTATAACCTTGATCTATCTTTGTCAAAGGGGTTTAATAGTCCTTTATTTTGGTTGACACTACATCAGGCACCTTTAGTGCATTTTTTCCATAACTGATTCCTATTGGATTACTACCTATATGCCTTTTCGGCTCTCACAACCACTATTCTAGCATTCTTTTTCCCCACTTCCATTTTGTTACCCATTCATTGGTGGATTCCTTTGATCCATTTGCTAACTAGCTCGGCTCATACTTGTACATCCCTTTTAACACTTTTTCTCTATTTGCAATATTCTCCCACGATTTCTTTCTTGGTTGACCATCAGCTCTTACTGTCCTGGTGGACTATCTATGTTGTCATACTCGAGCCTCGATCTTACAAAGTGCACCCCATGTTTAATGTCTTGGCGGACTCCATTGGTTACCATAGCCGAACGAGGGTCTAACCCCCATAATTCTTATTTTTACTATCCTGGTGAACTACCCCGTGTTTAACATCTTATCAGACTATCCTTTGTTTAACGTCCCATTAGACTATACCCTATTTAATGTCCCAACAAACTATACCATGTTTAATGTCCCGTCGTACTATCTATGATGTTGTAGCATCTTTCAACTAGGGTCTTACATAGTTTAACTGAGTTTATCATCATAGTTTAACTGAGTTTATCATCCTAACAAACTATCAAATGATGCCATAGCATCTTTCAATCATGGTCTTAATCCTACTTAGCCTTTCTGGCGTACTTTCACATGATGTCATAGCGTCTTTTAGCGATGGTCTTACTCATTTATATCATGATGTCATAGCATCTTTTAGCTATGGTCTTACTCATTTTAGGCGTATAGCCTCCGATCGGTCCCATGGCCTAGCCGTGATCTTTACTCTTCCCATTTCATTCCATCCATTCCTTCCTTTCACCATCCTATACCTTGATGCTTGAACACCGTAGTGTCCTCTCTGCAGGGCCCTAAGCTTCGCTCATCATGGGTGCTCACAGAAACACCGTGTGGTGGTATCTAGTAGAACCACCGTTTCTCATTTTCCCTTTCTAACTTTGCCTAAACCTAACAATGTTTCCCTTACGTGCATTTTATAGATGCAATACCATGGATTTATAGCTAATTCATGCTTACTAAACTACCATGGTAGATACTCATAGACCCATGTATACTTTCAACATACTTAGCATTTTAGGGGATGAGAGGAGAAACTCACTATAACGCCTGGTTTGTGCAAGTGTACATAGTCATTATCAAGTTTTTAAGTAAGTAAAAAAGTTATCGTCTCCATAGTGCCTATGTATGTTAATCAATTAATTGTAACATTAATATTTACAATTTGGTAAGAAGAACACAATATTCTTGTGGTGATTGATAATTAAATAATCTAGATGCAAAATTATCACTAATGCAAATTAACCTAAATACAATGTATGCAATAAAAAGAATGAGATAGATTTAGCAGCAGAAGTCACAAGATAACAAAAAAAAACATGAATAGGCTAGAATAATCACATCAATTAACTTAATTCATTTTTATCAAACTCATACTGTTTCAGAAAATATTCCATGGCAAATTGATCTTTCATGAATTTTTTTTTGAAACCAATATTAAGTCATTTCAAAATAATTTACTTAGAAAAACATGCATACTACCTTGATCATATTCAAGGGTTTCTTAGAATTCTTTTGAAGTAACAGGGATGGATTAGGTTTGAAACAATTTAATCACACAAATCTAAAAGCTATACAAGGTAATAGAGCTCCCTCAAGTTATTACGAACCTTTAATTTAATCGGGTTAGGATCTAAATTAAGCATGCAACTTTCAATTATTGCGTCCATTAATTATCGTCTCTCTAGGACCACTCAACTAATTCTATTGCATTCAATCATTTTTTCATGAATGAAATACGTGCATGATTTTAATTGAAAGCATGATTGATTGAGGCACAGAACATTATGAACATAAATCAAATGAATTTCATCAAATCAATGTAATCATTCTAGCTAAACAAAACTAAGCTACCATTGTTTATGGAAAAACAACAAAACAAATAGTGAACATGATTAATATTAAAATAAAACAAAGATAAGGAAGAATAAGCTCTAATTGATTCGATAGTTATTCGGGAATCAATTGTAATGGCTTCCGCCAATCCTCATGTTTGCTCCTTTACAAAGTGCTCCTCATGGTGGCCGACCAAGAGAGTGTTTTTCTTAAGGAATTGCTAGCTAAGGGGAAAGAGAAAATAAGGATGGCTATGCATGAAAAGGAATAAGAAAAGAGAAAAGAATGAAGAATGAATGTTGAGTGAGGGATGAGCAATGAATAGTGAGGGTTGGTATTTATAGTGGATGGATGGCTAAAAAGTTTCCTAAAAAAAGCTTAAAATCCCTTAGGTTTCTCTTTTCCATGGTTGGCCATACATTGTGGAGATGGAGGTTATTTAGTTGCTTGATTCATGCATGAAGTCATGCTTGAATCAAGCAAGGTGGTGGACGGTTTCAAGGGTGAAAGCGGTGTGCTGATTTTTAATTTATTTCCTAGTGCAGGAACCTCAAATTAAATCTCCCAAAAGCTAATTTTGGGCTGCTCGTATGCCTTTGCTGAATTGGGCTTCTCTCCCCCTTGTTTGAATGGTTTTATTCCCCAATTAGTTGTCAAACTTATCCATCATATAAACCATCTTTAAGTGGATCAAGGTGACATCTTCATGACCCCACTTGCATGCTTTTTCCGTCCAACTAGGGTAGAAAGAGTCTCATGTCCATGCAAGAATTAAATTGAGTTTCATGCATGATCGACTTCATGGTCCCACTACAACAAAAATAGAGGAAATTAATGTGTAGAATGAATTAATTAAATTATGCCCAAAATTAATACAAAAAAAACCATAAAATTGAATATTTTATTAAATCATGCCCATTATCATAATATGAACAAAATTCACCCAATTAACTATCAAATACTTGGGATTAACATTATTTTTTAAGTAAAAAAGTACCAAAAACAACTATAAAAACTCTATATAAATTAGAGTTTACACACCCCTAAACTACATTTATTGCTCATCCCAAGTAATGCAAAGCAAAAATTTAGATAAGGCAATCTTGCAATAAGTTTAAATAGAATCATTAAGTAGAATCAAATTTTGCACATAAACATGTATCAACAAGGTCATGCTCACAAACTCTTTTTGCTGACAAGTTGCTCACATGCAAACATTATTTCAATTTTTTATACTAAGTGCGGAAGAATATGCTTTTCAAGGTCATACATAACATTCACCATTCAATCAAAGTTTCCTCATCAATTTAACAAAACAATCACAAGGTTTAATTTAGTGGTCCTTATATGTTGAACTTAACAATTCCTCTCCACTAATGTAGTTGGCATAATTATCAAAATCAATAGGTTTTTTATAGGGATGTAATGGGGCTAGGCTCAAGGTAGGGATAAAGAAAAGTGAATTTTTAGGTTCAATAATCTTAACCTTACTTTGCCTTGGATCTTTTTAAGTATTTATTTTTCTCCTTTTGCTTTGATATTTGAACAGAGATTTTTCTCTTTTTTTTTAACCATGGAGAACATATACATCTTTTTGAATTTTTCCCCAATCTTTGCTCACCAAGACAAGTATAGTTAAGATTGGTGCAAAAAAATAGGATAAAACTTAAAAGGATAGTGATATGACTTACGATGTAGGTGAATAACAATAAAATAAGCTTAAAGGCTCAAACTAAAGTTTCAAGGGTCAAATTCATATGGTAGGCTTGAAAGGATCAAATGATCCAAAGAAAATGTGCCTATATCATGTTTAGATTCTTATGCCTCCTAGGATTTCACCTCAAGAAAGTTTCTAAGTCAATTCTAATGACTTAAACCTTCATGTATTTCTATTTATAAGGAATCTAAATTTTCATGGAAAAAACTGCATAATGCCTAAGAACATACAAGTATTCCATACATTGAGATAATATAAAAAAACTAAGATATAATAAAAAAATCATACTTACATTTGAGCTTACTCATAAACAATTTTTTTTTCTGAACATTATTTTATTTCAGCATACTTATGTGTAAACATTGAATCATACTTAAGAAAAAAATTGCAATTCATGCAAATATTACCTTACCCCCTTTAAAAAGAAGCAATGTTCTCATTGCGGAAATAAAGTAATGAATAAAAACTGAAGACAAGGAAGGATAGCAAGAAAAGAGATGTGTGTCATGAAGGCTGCTTAAGTACCAAGTCCTTTTTAACAATCCAATCCTAGACATGTTAATTCACATTACCACACTACTTCACTTTTTATAATGAAGAGGCATTGAGTTTAATTTATTCATGTTTGCAATTTCTTATTTATTATGCGAATGCAAAATACTAACTAAGAAAGAAATATAAATTCCTAAAAATAAATACAAAAGAAAAGGAAATTCCCCCATTTAATTAGTGCCCTCATCTATGTTTTTCTCTTTTCCCTTCTTGGTTGCACCAAATTCCATAAGCTCTTCTTGCTATGTCTCGAAGATATGATCTGAGAACTCTTGGACAAAAGTCTGAGAGATATTCTTAAAAGTATTTCGTATGGTATCATCTCTAACTCTTGCATATCTCTAGTAAGCTTGTTGTTGGTTATGCATAAATTTCCACATATAGTTGAAAATTTCAATTTCTTTATAGTATTTGAAGAAGTAGGCATTGGAATTGTCAATTCAAGATAACACCTGGCTCCATTGGTTCTGTAACATTTTATTCCACCCTCAGTTCAGGGTTTTTTGGTTCCTCTTCAGTTTCTGCTTCTGTTTCATTTATTGAGTCAACTTACGGTTTAGATTTGGTTGACGACTCGTCAAATTCTTGTTCATTTGGTCCATCTGGCTCAACTTGGTTCAACAATTTAACATTCTTCACTAACCTTTCAAGATCGTGCCTTGTTATGCAACCTTGAACATAGTGACCCTTTAGGTTTGCTTTTGATTTTACTTGGGCCATCAAGCAAAATAAAGTAATCAATGATGGAAAGTAGGCAATTCTTGCCTTTTTTCTAGCGCAATCTTGAATTTCCTTGAGTATAATTCTCTCAATATTAATAGACATTTTTGTCATAATCGTATACAACAAAAGTATTAGTTCAATTGAGATGGCGAAACTATGTGAGATTGGCATGAAGCTATATCGAACAAAGTAAAACCATACCTTAGCCATTGGGTTTAAATACTCCCTTAAGCAAGAATTACTACCATACTTTTTTATAATCCATTGGGATCCCGAATTTGTAACAACATTAAGTACTAGTTGAAGAAAATCCAAATTGATATTTGTCATCATGGTAGAGTACTCATCTTCTTCCACATCAGGTAAGTTAAAAAAATCATTAATGGACTTAGAAGTAAGGGGTACCTTCTTTCTACGAACAAGAATTTCTTTAGCATCTGGCATGGTCAAATTGGCATAGAAATCTTGCACTAATTCCTTTTCCAGGCATTAATCGTGTATCACAGAATTGATTCCAATTCAAAGCGTTAATTATTTTTAGAATTGAGAAAGGCATAATCATCTTGTCATTGCTCTCCAAATTGAAACCTTTTTCCAGCATCATAGGTTGATTTTTGAAGATAGAATCAAATCTTTCCCTCGTTTCATCATCTTTAATCACAATTGGATTTTTGGCAGTGGTTTTGGAAGACCTAGTTCTTTTGCGAGACATGGTAACTTTTTCCCGAAAAATAAAGAAATTTTTAGCTTTTTGATGTGGAGATTGTGGCAGCAAAGATATTACAGTGGTGATTAAGTTATAATGGCAAAAGGATTATGATGGTGATGTCACAGTGGTGGGGTTGTTCCAGCAGCGGCGAAAGGTGTGCAATGGTGATAGTTAGGTTTTTGCGAAAAGGAGAGGAAATTTGGGGAAAATTTTCGGGATTTGAGGCGAATGACTAAGAAGAAGGAAGTAGTGGCTAGGTTTGAATCTAATTGCTTGAATGGTGTGAAAAATATGATGGTACAGAGGGATTTATATAACAGTAGATTAGGGTAAATTTTAGCTTCAAGGGATGTTTAGGCGGCAAGCATGAAAAGAATCAAGATGGCGGCAAAATATTAGGGTTTGTGGGGATATATGGATGGCAATAACATGGGTAATTTCCTCCTCTTTATTGTTTTGGGCCTTAAGCCCAATTTGCAATTATTTGAAGAATTGAACTAAACTAGAAAAATAAATTGATTAGTTAGGCAAATTGACCCTTTTATTAAGCATAAAAAAATAAAATTAAAATTGCAAATAAAATTAAAATTTTCTTTTGAATTACTGAGAAAATTTCTTCTCGAAAAATTACATTAAATTAATATCCCAGGAAAGGTTGGAGGGGTCACAAATGGTACTGCTTAAGTTCCAATCTCCTTAGACATATTTAATTTAATGTACTAATTCAAAAAAAAAATTTCTAAGTATGCTATTTATTAAAAATAAAAATATAAAAATCAATGGTCTATTAAATTGAATGATATTTCCTCTCGCTCAACTTCGCCGTCCCAATAATGTTTGAGACGTTGACCATTAACTTTAAACATACCTCCCTTGTTTTTGTGTAATTCTACTGCTCTATATGGATAAACTTTATGAATGGTATAAGGTCCTTTTCTATCGGGATTTGAGCTTTCGCGGAAATAATCTTAGCCTCGAGTTAAACAACACTTTTTGTCCTTCTTTGAATTCATGAGGTTGTATACGACTGTCATGCCATCTCTTAATCTTTTCTTTATACATCTTGGCATTATAATATGAAAATAACCTCAACTCCTCCAACTTGTCAAGTTGTAACATTATTCTCTCTCTGGCTTGCTTAAGATCCAAATTTAATTGTTTCAAAAACCAATGAGCTTTATTTTCCAACTCAAGCGGCAAATGACATACATTTCAAAGACTAACCAATAAGGAGTCATTCCTAACAGTGTCTTACAAGCAATTCGATAGCCCCATGAGCATCATCAAGCCTTTGAGACCATTCTTTTCTATTAGGTCGAACCACCTTCTCAAAGATACCTTTGATCTCATAATTTACCCATTCAACTTGCCCATTTGACTGTGGATGATAGGCAGTGGTAATTTTGTGTTTCACATCATACTTGTCAAGCAACCACTTAAGCAATTTATTTACAAAGTGAGATCCTTCATCACTAATTATAGCTATAGAAGTCCCAAACTGTGTAAATATATGCGTATGTCAGAGTCGCATGACAACCCTAGCATCATTCGTTGGGTATGTCTCGACTTCAACCCACTTGGATACGTAATCCACAACTACTGAGATATACCTATTACCATAAGAAGGAAATGAGCCTAGAAAATCAATGCCTCATACATCAAATAATTCTACCTCTAAAATATTTTTCAAGGGCATCTCGTTCCTCCTTGTTATGTTCCCTGTCCTTTGGCATCTATCACAATTTTTTACATATGCATACGCATCCTTAAACACTGTAGGCCAAAAGAATCATGCTTGTAAAATCCTTGCAGAAGTGTGAGAACCACCAAAGTATCTCTCACCATGAGATGAATGATAGTGGTATATGATCTCATCAATCTCACTTCCAACTACGCACTTCCTAATTATTTTATCTACACATTGTTTAAACAAAAGTGGGTCCTCCCAAAAAAAAATACCGACTATTGTGTAGGAATTTCTTCCATTGTTGGTATGTCATTTCGCGAGGTATCATTCGACATGATAAATAATTCAAAAAATCAACGAACCAAGGTATTTCATGAATTCAACTTACCTTAAAGATATGTTCATCTGGAAAATTCTCATTAATTGGAACAAGTGAATGAGTTACATCATTTTGTTCCAACCTCGACAGATGATTAGTTACTTGATTTTCAACACCATTTTTGTCTTGGATCTCAAGGTCAAATTATTGGAGTAAAAGTATCCATCGAATAAGCCTTGGTTTAGTATTTTTCTTCATGAGTAAGTATTTAATGGCGGCATGATTGGTAAATACTGTGACTTTTGTACCTGTGAGATAAGAACGAAATTTCTCAAAACCAAAAACTATAGCAAAGAGTTCTTTTTAAGTTATCGTAAGTTAAACTGGGCTCTTATCAAAGTTCTGCTTGCATAGTAGATAGGATGAAACACTTTGTTTCTTCTTTGACCCATCACAGCTCCAATAGCGAAGTCACTTGCGTCACACATCAACTCAAAAGGTGAGTTCCAAATAGGTGTAACAATTATTGGGGCTGAGATTAACTAATTTTTTTAATTCCACAAAAGCTTCCAAGCATACCTTTGTTAAACACAAAGGCTTGGAAATTTTTGAAAAATCTTTAATAAACCTTCTGTAAAAACTAACATGGCCAAAAAAACTCCAAGCTCCTTTAATAGTGACGAGTGGTGGAAATTTTTCAATTACATCCACCTTCACTTTGTTGACTTTGATAAACCGTAATAGTAACATATTTTAATCCCACATTTAGCATACTTTTAGATGATTTACTCCCTGATTTATGTAAAAAGGTGCTCTTGATCCTTTCTTTTCATGTCTTATACTCAGGAAAGCACCTGAGGATAAAAAGAACGAGAAACGGGCCTAAGACGAAGCAAATTGGGCCAAAGAGGAAATCCACATGGCCTGGACTTAAGCCCACACGGTTGTGCCTCATTGATCAACTAGAACATGGCCTAACCCCGATTTACACGGACATGCCTCATTAAAGAAATCCGAACGCGGCTTAAATACTAGTCACACGAGCGTGTGACATGGCCGTGTCCCTATCGCTGGAAAGAGCAATTTCATTCGGATTTGGATACTTAGGGGCGAAGAAACCTATTTCAAAAGCCTATATAAACCCCCTAATTGTTTCCTTAAAGGGGGCGGTTAGCTAGGCCAAGGAGCCGAGCCGAAAAGGTTAGATTTGTGGGAAACCACTCGAAGATAGTAGTTGATCCATCTCAAGAAGCTGGAGTTATACTCAAGACGGCAGATCTCTCCTTCAATTCCTTCAGGGGGTTTTTGGGATTTCTTATGTTTTATTTTATCTTTTCTTCTGAGATCTTTTATTTTATAGTTATAAACTAAACCCTTCAGATACCTGAAGGGGATGAAACCTAAGATGGATCTTGTTATTGTTTTCTAAACTATATGATAAATACTTGATTTGTTCTTAATTATGTGTGCTTAATTCTTGTGTTGATATTTTTGGGATATTGATTCAAGTTGGATGTGCTTAGGTGGTGGGGCAAAAGTCCCTGCTTAAGAGTATATCTAGCATAATTAAGCGGAGTTGATCGCACGCCTAGAGATAGGGTGACGAGATTTTTCCGGATTAGGGTGAAACCTAATATGGGAGTCTATAGATCGAGTTAATGCGATTCTAGAGGTTTTAATTAGAAAGAGATTTCAATTAATCAACCTAGGGTTAGACGTTATTCGCTTTGAGAGAGGGTTTAATATAACTTAGGGAATCTTACGGATCACGTCAAGTGAATAAATCGTTTGGTTCAGTGTTAGATAACAAGTGAAGTCTAGGTGGATTCTTCCTAAGGGTATCGTCTTAATCGACTGAGTTTTTCCTCGAGTTAATTCTCCAATTCATTCTTTTTGTCTTTGCATCTTTAGCTTAGTAATAGTTAATTTAGATTAGATTAAAACAACTTCACTTATTTTAGACTAGATAATATAAAGAAAGTTAGTATTAGCACTTTTAGTTCCTTTGGGATTCGATATTCTGGTCTTGCCTAAACTATACTACTGTTCGATAGGTGCGCTTGCCTTAAAATCGTTGTCAGAGTTAGTTTCCAGGTTCGATCATTCTCATTATAAATTTTAAAGCTCTAATTTCGACGATCAAGTTTTTGGCGTCGTTGCCAGGGAACTAAAATATTAAGAAAACTCTTTTTTTATTACTCTAGCCACTCTTTTATTTTTATTTTTTCCACAATTTATTCTTATTTTTTTATTTTTATTTTAGTTTTGACTTTGCTAAATTTTCTTTCTTTCTTTTCCTAACAGGTACCTCTAGTTTATGACTAGAAGGAACCCAAGAGGACCTTTAGTATACAACAGTGATATTGAAGCTACCGCTCGAAGAAACCGTAGAGAAATTAGGCGAGCCCTAAATTACACAGAAGAAGGGTGAGAAAGCAGATCCAATCCTACTGAAGGGATGGACGAGAACAATCCACTACCACAAGATGTGGCAGAAAATAATGCTCCACGTACTATGTATGGTTATGCAAAACCTCATTTAACAGGAGCAGCATCAAGTATTGTTAAGCGTGCTATAGCTGTTAATAATTTTGAATTGAAGCCTAATACAAATGTAACATCTTGAATTTGTGGGGCTTTGCATTTGATGTGTTTTATGTGATGTTATGATTAAGGTGTTGATTAGGGTGTTTAAGGGGTTCAGACTGGGCTCAGGAATTGGGCCGAGGCCATAGTCAAATTTTTTTGCTTGGGCACTCTGGTGGAAAGCCAGTTAGGATAGGGCTTAAAAGATATTATCTGTAAATTAAGACACACAAATGGGATTGTGGCCCAGTGGTCAGTGGCGTTACTTAGGGGCTTTAAGGTGGCGTGATAAGCAATAAGGAGGTCCAAGGTTCGAGTCGCATTACCCACTTATTTTAAATATTTTTGGCGTCAAAAGAGAGGAGAGTTGGGGGCAGCTAGAATGCTTGGAATTAGGAGGTTTATGTGTTTGGATAATGTGGATAATGTGGCAGATAAAAGGAAAAAGAGGTGGTGTTATCTGGGTCATTTGTGGATGAGAGATCAGGTAAGGATAAGGGAGAAAGTTTAGAAATTATGTAACATCCTTGAATAGGGGCTCTTGCATTTTAATTTCTTGCATGTGAATGGATTGAATATGATGCTAGTTAGGGTGTCTTAGGGCATGGGTATGAGCCAAGGGTAGGCCGGAACTATAGCAAATTTTTTATTTTTTGGCACTGGATAAGGGGAGCTGAAGGGGTTAAGTGTTAAGAGTATTCTATAGCAAGTTTTGGCACAAGAAATGCCTTGGTAAAGTGGAAAGAAGGCACCACTTAGAGCTCAGGGAAGTGACGCCACAAGTAGGGGGCAGGAGCCTTGGTTCGAGCTGTAGGAATCCCTCTTTGGGTATTTCTTTTTTACGCCAGAACTGAGGGGAGTTGTGCTCAGGTGGAACTCTGGTGGATAGATGTTGAACAAGTCAACAGATTCAAAATAGATGGATGGGAGAAATTTGTGGAGTTTGAAGTATTCAAACTCGTTTGAATAGGTGGTCAAAAGAAAAGTGAGGAGGAAAAGAAGGGATTGTGTTAGGGGTGTATGTCAGCCGAATTTGAGGTGGTGGATAGGGTGCAATCGGTTTTTGGAGAGTGGGAGGAAGTGTGCCGAATTTAGGGTTTGTTTCGGGCATTGTTTTCAGCATTTGAAGTATATGTCTCACCCTTTTGGAACTTCGGCTTTTCTTTTTCTTGTTGTGCTGAAATCACTCTCTCACATTTGCTCACTAATTTTTTTTTGGTTCTTTTTCTCTTCTCTCAAAGCACCCTTAGCCGAATGCTCATCTAAACTTCCCTTAGTGTCTTTTCTTTTTCTTCTCAAGTGCTTAGCCAAATTCACCTTGATCACTACACCACAATTGCAGTATATTCTTTTGCCGAAACCTTAAGAATCGAAAACCTCACAGATCATTCTTCTCTTTGCTTTCTACGTTCATTTTGTTGATTAGCCGAACCCCTTGGTAGCTTATTCTCTTGCCGAAATCTCTCTACTCTTCTCTTCTTGTTCCAACACCTTGGTCGAATATCAACCATTGAAGATCTCTCTCTCTTTTCTCTTTCTCTCGTTGCTTCGTCGATCGACTTCGATATTTAGGGGATTCATCGTGCACCATTCGTCATCACTCCTAATCGGTTTCGTTGGTGTAGGGGGTAAGTGTTTCAATTGTTCGACACCTCTATTTATGATTAAATGCTGAAGGCAGATATTCCACGTTTCTTTGGTGCTTGGCCGAATATAGGAGGGGGTGATTGACGCCATCTGGGGTGGAGTTTTCGGGATTTGTTAGTCATGAGTCAAGCCTAGAACCTTCGGGATCTGTCGACTTAGGTAAGGGATCTAACTCCGGGATTCTAGTTCTTTATATTTTAGTTCACTTCTTTAACCCGATTTAATGATAAGGTTATTATGGATTTGAAGGCTAATCAAGTAGTAAGTGGGGTTAGATCTGAGACCCCAGCCCCTAAGTTCAAGAAGAGGGCGGTCTCAGCGGTTCGTGATTGGCCACCGGGGTAGAAAGTGTAGTTTTATGCATAATCAGGTGTGTATCTCTTACACACTTCATATTCGATGTATAGTATGTTAATAACTTAAACACTGTTAAAAGCTGGAATAAGTGTGGATATCGATATGCTACCCTTATGGGTATGAGCAAGGACTCCGGGTAAGTCCGTTCCGATAATTAATTATATTTGATTGCTGATGAATATGTATATGCTATGTTGCAATATGTTGTTAATTGATAAAGCATGTTAGTAATGTATGTATAAGCATGTGCGTTAAAATGGGTATTATGAGAGGAGGGGAAAGATGTGATATTTGTGACTTTGGGTCACCAGTGGTTTGGCACCACTAGTGGTTTGGTACCACATGTGATATTTGTGACTTTGGGTCACCAGTGGTTTGGCACCACATTGGATCTTAGTGACTCGTCCCAGTGGCTTAGTACCACAGTGGGTTGGCCCCACATATTACACTGAAAAGGGATTGTCACCAGTGGTTTGGCACCACCAGTGGTTTGGTACCACATTTGTATATACTTTGATTGTGACTTTGGGTCACCAGTAGTTTGGCACCACCAATGGTTTGGTACCACACGGGGTAGAATATGGAGATTTGGATGGCTAGGTTTAGGTTGCATGACATACTTACTTGTTTATGAAACTGTGTAAGAGTGTTGTTATAATCAGGAGGGGTATTATACACTGAGTCTCGGTGACTCACCTCTTCCCTTACATTTTGCAGATGACTCATAAATCGCAGATGCAGAACCGGGAGGATCGAGGTGGCCATGCGTATAGTTTTTTGAGATTTATTTTATTCACTACTTTGGGTAACTTTATTTTTAATTTGGTTTTATTTGGGTTGTAATAAGGCCACTAACTAATGTTTTTGGATTATTTTACCTGCTTTAAGTATTATCAAATTTTGCTTAAGTTAAACAACATGGCATGTTTAAATAACTTGTAAAATCAATGTTTTATTAAATTTACACGTTTCACCGGGGTTTCTCTAAACTCTACCATATGGTAAAAACAACCAAGTGATAATAACACATCAACTCAAACTTCTTTTAAATTGAGTTTACTTCAAGTCAAAATGTTTTAAAAATGGTTTTCAACTTACACCTAAATAAAGTCGGGATTTTCCAAAAATCACATGGTCTTCTTAAAACAAACGACGACATACGGTTTTCTCAAAGAGGTTCTTCTTTCGTTCAAGAATTTTAAACATCCAACGCATTTTCGAATATCGTTCTTCCAAATTGAACTTACAACTTTTTTTTGATCAAAATATTTTACCTTGTGACATGCCGGATTCGGTCGTAGTGTATTGACCGGGTTGGGGTGTTACAAATTATCTACTGATCACAGTAGTGGCTGAATTTCCAACTCTGGGGGAAAGAGGGAATCGGTTTTGATGAGGCTAAGGGGGGTGCCGAAATTTCCCTTGTTAATTAATTAGTCTTAGTTTTCAAAAGAGGGCAATTCCGGCTTTTGGTTAGTGTGTGTGCCGAAAATTTGATTAGAAAATAGGGTACTTCTTAATTTCAGCATTTATTCTCATTCTCTTCTCTTAGTTGTTTCTTTTCTCAAAAAGCCGAAAACTCCTAAAGTTCCATCTTCTTCTTCATTCTCTGCAATAAGCTGAAACCCTTAAGTATTCCTTTTCTTTACTCTCTTCTGCCATTGCCGAATGTCCTAGTGTCCATTCTTTTTCTTCCTGCCAATTTCTTCATTAAAAGTCAAATCTCCATAGATTTCTTTGAATTATCTTCTCTTTTTTATTTTCGCAAAAAAAAAAGCCGAAATCTTCTAGGAGTTACCAAATTCTCTATAAAGGTAGGTGCTGATTTCTTATGATCTATTCTTTTTCTCTTTCAGTTTTTAGAAGACAAAGCCGAAAATGGATTGTTGGTTTATTGTGTTTACGTGTTGGGCGACACATAGGGAATCGAAGTAGATCGTCTAGATCTAAAAGCCAGAAATTGCTAGGCTCTAAACTCCATCTCTTTCGGGATTTCAAGGTAAGGGGTTCTCTTTAGATTCTCGTTAGATTCACTATCGTAATTGTGATCTTAACCATATGTTATGATGATAGCAACTGATAAGGTCTTTTGATGGAATCAAATGTCGATCAGGTGAAGGAGGGGATTGGATCTGTAAACCCAATCCCTAAGTTTAAGAAACAAACGGTGTCAGCAGTTCATGATTGGCCACCGAGTTTTGGACCAGCTTCAGAACAAAACCTTAGGCAGTTAGCAATCGTATCGGCTTCTGATAGTGTCAACATAGAAAGTCTCGTCTTATCTGTAATCAGGTGTGTAGATCTCTAACACACTGATTTATCTGTACTATATATGTTATGGGCTAAAAGCCGGAAAAAGGCTGTATGGACAGTCGTGTTACCCGAAAAGGGTAGGCAAGGGATACCAGGTACGTAATCATAGAAACTTCTCTATGTGTATCGATGTATGTGATAGTCTGTGATCTTCTAAGTAGTATATTGTTTTGCTTTTGCATGGATGTACGCATGGGATGGGGTTGATATGATAAAGGGGAAGAGCATGTTAAAAGGTCACTTAGTGATCGGTGGTAAAACCACGATATGTACATTTAGGTCACAATAGTGATCGGTGGCTCCGCCACACTTGATTATAAGGTCACACAGTGATCGGTGGCTCTGCCACAGTTGATTATAAGGTCACATGGTGATCGGCATTATAAGCCCATGCAGCATATTTATCGATATGGTGTGTAGCGGTTGGTGGGTTAATTGTAGAAATCCCCGAGGTGTGATGGCTGGTACGGGCTTGTGTGTATAGGATGGACTTTTAGGTTGGGTTGGGCCATGTTGCATGTAAATATTCTGTTGCCATTGTGTATGGGTCAAGGCCCATAATGTGTTTGTGGGCCTCAAGCCTTTTATGTGTTTTCGGGATTTGCACACTGAGTCTTGGTGACTCACCCCTTTAATTTCCCTGACTTTTCAGATGAGCAGTAGATCGTGGGCATGGGAGTCGAGGCGGACTCGAGGGGCCATCAAGTCTTTTATTTTCATAAACTATTTCCGGTTTTCCTTATGTTTTAATTTTGGGACTATTTATGTAATAAGGCTCCATAGCTTAGGTTATCATTTTATATTTGTTAATGTTTAAATTTTATAAGTTTATATTTAAAGATTTATTTAAAAGAAGGACAAAAAAAGATGGGATTTTCAAACGAGTTCTAAGAGAACAACTGCAAAGGTTTTCTACAAAAAACACTTACTTAACAAATACCTACATAAACAAACCGAGATTTTGGATCCCTTCAAAGCATAGTTTTTAACACTTAACCCGTAGCATACCAGATCTGGTCGTAACGTTCGGGCTGAGAAATGGGTCTAGTAGTGTTTTGTAAAACTGATAGAAATTTGAGAAAATGCTTCGGGTTGGGATATGGCCTTCGAGTCTACCGGCACCTGATCCACGTAGGTAAGTATTCTAACTCTTGATGTGATATGCATGTTGGGTTTGATGGGCTTTATGGACGTAGACTAGCATGTTAGGGTTAATGGACTTTAGGCCTAGTTTAAAAAACTCTTTGAATTCATAAAACTTAATCTGACTAGACCTGTCCGTGAGTAAGTCGCTGGGTTAGGGTGTGGCAACAGGCGTACGCATGTCTAGGACTGGATTGAGGGAGAGCTTGGTATTTAAGCGGTCCTAGTGACCCACCTCCTTTTCGCTGGAATCCTACCTGGTGCATAGTGACTGTTCACCTTAGCCACGAGGACTAGTTGATGGGCCAAAATTTATAATTAAAACCCAAAAGGGACCAGCCACCCTATTTCGCAAAAAAATTACTAAAATACCCCCTAATTTTGTAAAATTTTCGAAATATCCTTGATTTGTGAAAATTTCCCAGAATACCCTGGATTTATAAAACTACCAAAACTCTTGAAATTACAGAAACACCCCCGGTTGGAAAATTACCCAAATACCCATGTTTTGCAAATGACCCGAAAACCCCTAGATTTACAAAAGTACCCGGTTTACGAAATTATCAAAAATTTATAAAATTACCAAAATATCTCTATTTTGAAAGATCACCAAGATACTCTATTTTGGGAAATTACAGAAATACCCCTATAGGATAAAATTACGGAAACACCCCTGGGTAGTGAAATGACGAAAATACCCTTACGTGATGAATGTGTGTTCATGGATGCTACTTGTATGTTGATGTATGATGGTTGAATGTATGTGGTTCCTAGAACTAGGAGATACAGACTTGAGACTAAAACTCGTGGATATAATTTCGAATTCGAAAGAACTACTCTTGAAACTACTGTCCATAAGATTGTTCGTGGTTAATCAGTGAAAGAAATTAATAAGTCATAAAATTTCTAATCAGATAAACGCGAATCGGTAGAATGAGTACGAGGGGTCGTGGACGTCTTGCGTGTGGCCGTGGTAGGGGTAGGATGGCTGTGTCAGAACCGGTAGGATCTGGCCATGGGTCTAGAAACAAGATGCCAGTTCCACCAGCTGCAGAGACAGAGTTTCAAGACCAGACAGCCGGAGCTGACGCGGTATCTCAGGCGATGTTACGGGTTTTAGAGAGAGTTACTGGGGTAGGCATGGGCACAGGAGCCTGGAAATCTATGTCGGAGCGACTTAGAGCCAATGGGGTAGAGATGTTTAGGAGAATCTCCGGTATAGCCCTAAGTACAACTGAGTATTGGTTGGAGGCGGTTGAGTGTATAATGGATTATCTGGATTTCACAGAAGAGGAAAAACTGAAAGGGGTTGTATCTCTCCTGCGGAACGAAGCTTATCAATGGTGGCTTACGGTTAAGGATGGTATGTTGGCTGACCGTGTCACCTGGGATCTCTTTAAAACAGCGTTTCAGAGTAAATACATTGGGACTAGTTATGTGGATGCGCAGCGTAGAGCGTTTCTGAATTTGGTTCAGGGAAGTAGGTCGGTGGCTGCGTATGAAGCAGAATTCTTATGCCTTAGCTGTTATGCTCGAGGGATGGTAGCTACAGACCATGAACATTGTGTTCGATTTGAAGATGGTCTGAGGGACGATCTGCGTGTATTGATAGCACCACAGCGGGAGAGGGAATTTGCTGTGCTTGTGGAAAAGCTAAGATAGATGAGGAGGTTAAGCAAACAGAAAAATTGAATTAGGATAGAGATAAAAGTGGAAGTAAGAGAAATTTTGGATCATCAGGGATAGTTGGGCGTATTCAGAAAAGACCGAGGCCAGACGAGCCGAGACGGGATTAGAGACCTGCTGCTACTAGTCAGACACAGAAGTGTGCTCGATGTGGTAAATTCCACCTAGGTGAGTGTTGGGCGGGAAGTGGGAAGTGCTTTAGGTGTGGATCAACGGACCACTAAGTTAGAAACTATCCGCAGCAACGGGACAGTGAAGGGCCTACGGGTCAAGGGAATGTACAACTGGGAAGGGGTGGTCAGCAACCACAGCGAGGTCGTGGTCCAGCCAGGGGTGGTAACTGTTTCGGTCGGGGTCGTGGAGCACCGTGCCAAGGGCGTGAAACACCGCGGGCGAGGCAATGGGGGTAGTCTATCTTTGTCGGGCGTCGAGAAGAGGCGGCGCGACCGGATGTCATAACCGGTACGTTTTTAATTTCTGGCTTGCCTTACACTGCATTGATTGACATTGGTTCGACGCACTCTTATGTTGCTAGTGCTATAGCGGGAACTTTGAACTTAGATTATGAGACTTCTTCTAGGGAGATGACTGTAGTGAGCCCTCTAGGACAAACTGTAGTGGTGGCCAAACTGTATAAGGATGTACCCCTGGAAGTTCAAGGGGTAGCTTTTTGGGCTGATATGATGGAACTGCCAGTTGGGGAGTTCGATTTGATCTTAAGAATGGATTGGTTAGTGGAGTATCAAGCAAATTTGGACCGTGCAGCCAAGCATATTGTGTTAAAAATCCCTGAGGGTGGCGAAGTGTTGGTGATAGGTGAAAGGGGGAACTGTTTGTCAAATGTGGTGTCTGGCATAAGAGTAGAAAGGATTGGGAGAAAAGGATGCGAGGCAATTTTAATAGTTGTTCAGGATCTGGAACCCAAGGAACTAACTATTGGGGATGTTAGGATGGTGAAGGAATTTCCTGATGTTTTTCCAGAAGAGCTTCCAGGATTACCCCCGAATCGTGAAGTGGAGTTTGGTATCGATCTTCTTCCAGGAACAGCGCTAGTATCTATTGCTCCGTATAGGATGGCGCCGAAAGAGTTGGTGGAATTGAAAGCACAGATTCAGGAGTTGCTGGATAGAGGGTTTATTCGACCAAGTGTGTCGCCTTGGGGAGCGCCGGTGGTATTTTTTTAAGAAGAAGGATGGATCAATGCATAGTGCATTGACTATCGCCAGCTGAATAAGTTAACAATCATGAACAAATACCCGTTGCCGAGGATCGACGACTTGTTCGATCAGTTGAAGGGGGCCTCAGTCTTTTCGAAGATAGATTTGAGGTCAGGGTACTATCAGCCTAAGGTCAAGGAGGTGGATATTCATAAGACGGCTTTTAGGACTCGCTATGGTCACTACGAATTCATGGTGATGCCATTTGGGTTGACTAACGCACCAGTAGTGTTTATGGATATGATGAACCGAGTATTCCAACCCTACTTGGATCTGTTTGTCGTGGTATTTATAGATGACATTTTGGTTTATTCAAAATCGAAAGAGGAGCATGATTCACATCTTCGGGTGGTTCTACAGATTCTGAGGGAGAAGCAGTTGTATGCCAAATTCAGTAAGTGTGAATTTTGGCTAAGTGAAGTTACTTTTCTAGGCCACATTGTGTCAGCAGAAGGGGATAGGGTTGACCATCGGAAAATTGAAGCGGTGTTGGATTGGAAGCCGCCTAAGTTGGTAGCGAAAATTTGGAGTTTTCTTTGTCTGGCTGAGTACTACCGAAGGTTTGTTGAAGGATTTTCTTTAATTGCGGCACCATTGACTAAGTTGTTACGGAAAGGGGTTCCGTTTGTTTGGTCTGATAAGCAGCAAGAGAGTTTTGAGAGGTTAAAAAAGATCTTGACAGAGGCTCCGGTGTTGATTCAGCCAGAGGCTGGAAAGGGGTTTTTGATTTACTGTGATGCTTCACACACAGGACTAGGGTGCTTGTTGATGCAAGATGGAAAGGTTGTTGCGTATGCATCTCGGCAGTTAAGACCGCACGAAGTAAATTATCCCACCCATGATTTGGAATTGGCGGCGGTGGTTTTCGCTTTGAAGATCTGGAGGCATTATCTTTATGTGGAGAAATCCATCATTTATACCGATCATAAGAGCTTAAAGTACCTATTGACCCAGAAGGAGTTGAATCTAAGGCAAGGAGTTGAATCTAAGGCAAAGGAGGTGGATCGAGTTGTTAAAGGATTATGACTGCTCGATCGAGTACCATCCAGGTAAAGCCAACGTGGTGGTGGATGCTCTAAGTCGTAAAGTAATCTCTGACTCGAGAGCAATGTTTGCTCACCTTAGTCTATATGATGATGGGAGTTTATTAGGTGAACTTCAAGTGAAACCCTCTTGGGCCAGTCAGGTTAAGGAGAAACAACAGACTAACGAGTTGCTAAAGGAGACGTTTCCGGTAGGATCAAGTGAAGGATCAATAGAATTTAGTGTGAATGAGGAAGGGCTATTATGTTTTCAAAGGAGAGTGTGCATGCCGAAAGATCCTGAGTTGAGGCATAAGATTTTGCAAGAAGCGCATGGTAGTCCATACGCTATGCACCCTGGAGGAAGTAAGATGTATCGAGATTTGCGAGATCAGTTCTGGTGGCCGAGTTTGAAACAAGAGGTGACCGAATTTGTGGGGAAGTGTTTGACCTGTCAGCAGGTAAAGGCAGAACATTAGTTACCAGCAGGGTTGTTGCAGCCGGTGAAGATTCCACAATGGAAGTAGGAAAGGATCACAATGGACTTTGTTAGTGGACTACCCCTCACGCCTACTAATAAAAATTCGGTCTGGGTGATTGTTCACCGCTTGACGAAGTCTGCTCATTTCATACCAGTACGTGTCGATTACTCTCTGCAGAAATTGGCTAAGCTATACATAGCGAAGGTAGTGAGGTTGCATGGGTACCAGTATCAATCATATCTGGCAGGGACCCTAGGTTCACCTCACGATTTTGGAAGGCGTTGCATCAAGCGTTGGGTACGAAGTTGGATTTTAGTACGGCGTTTCATCCTCAAACCGATGGACAGTTTGAGCGGGTAATCCAGATCTTAGAAGACATGTTAAGAGGTTGTGTCATTAACATCAGGGGTAGTTGGAAAGAGTTCTTACCGTTGGAGGAGTTTGCGTACAACAATAGCTACCAGTCAAGTATTTAGATGGTGCCCTATGAAGCATTGTACGAGCGGAGGTGCCGTACACCTACCTGTGGGACGGGATTAGGAGAACGTCAGATTTTGGGTCCGAAATTGGTTACCGAGACAGAGGAGAAGGTAGAGTTAATTAGGGCTCGATTAAAGGAAGCGTCAGACTGACAGAAGTCCTATGCTGACCTGAAACATAAAGACATAGAATTTGCAGTGGGTGACAAGGTGTTCTTGAAGGTGTCGCCATAGAAGAAAGTACTGAGGTTCAGACGGAAAGGTAAACTAAGTCCCAGATTTATCGGACCTTATCGAGTGTTGAAACGAGTGGGACCGATAGCTTATCAGCTAGAATTACCTTCTGAGCTAAGCCAGATTCACAATGTATTCCACATCTCTATGCTAAGACGTTACCGTTCCGATCATCCCATGTGGTGTCTGTGGAAGAAATCGAAATAAGACCTAATTTATCCTTTAAAAAGGAACCAGTGGAAATTCTGGATCGTGATGTCAAAGTATTGCGAAGGAAAACGGTTCCGTTGGTTAAGGTTCTTTGGCAGAATCACAGTTCTGAGGAGGCTACTTGGGAACCAGAGGAAGCAATGCGGCAGCAGTACCCGTATCTATTCTGATCAGGTAATTTCGAGGCCAAAATTCCTTTAAGGGGGTAGAACTATAACATCCTGAATTTGTGGGGCTTTGCATTTGATGTGTTGTGATGTGATGTTATGATTAAGGTGTTGATTAGGGTGTTTAAGGGTTTGGTGGGAGGCTCGGGGGTGGGCGAGGCCTTAGTCAAATTTTTCTGCTTGGGCACTCTAAAGGAAAGCCAGTTAGGATAGGGCTTAAAAGATATTATCTGTAAATTAAGACACACAAATTGGCTTGTGGCCCAGTGGTCAGTGGCGTTACTTAGAGGCTTTGAGGTGGCGTAATAAGCAATAAGGAGGTCCAAGGTTCGAGTCGCATTACCCACTTATTTTAAATGTTTTTGGCGTCAAAAGAGAAGAGAGTTGGGGGCAGCTAGGATGCTTGGAATTAGGAGATTTATGTGTTTGGATAATGTGGATAATGTGGCAGATAAAAGGAAGAAGAGGTGGTGTTATCTAGGTCACTTGTGGATGAGAGATCAGGTAAGGATAAGGGAGAAAGTTTAGAAATTATCTACTAATCACAGTAGTGGCCGAATTTCCAACTCTGGGGAAAGAGGGAATCGGTTTTGATGAGGCTAAGAGGGTGCCGAAATTTCCCTTGTTAATTAATTAATCTTAGTTTTGAAAAGAGGGCAATTCCGGCTTTTGGTTAGTGTGTGTGCCGAAAATTTGATTAGAAAATAGGGTACTTCTTAATTTCGGCATTTATTCTCATTCTCTTCTCTTATTGTTTCTTTTCTCAAAACGCCGAGAGCGCCTAAAGTTCCATCTTCTTCTTCATTCGAAAGCGCCTAAAGTTCCATCTTCTTCTTCATTCTCTGCAATAAGCCGAAACCCTTAAGTATTCCTTTTCTTTACTCTCTTCTGCCATTGCCGAATTCCTAGTGTCCATTCTTTTTCTTCCTCCAATTTCTTCATTAAAAGTCGAATCTCCATAGATTTCTTTGAATCATCTTGTCTTTTTGATTTTGACAAAAAAAAGCCGAAATCTTCTAGGAGTTGCCGAATTCTCTATAAAGATAGGTGCTGATTTCTTCTGATCTATTCTTTTTCTCCTTCAATTTTTAGAAGACAAAGCCGAAAGGCTAATGGATTGTTGGTTTATTAGGTTTACGTGTTGGGCGACACATCGGGAATCGAAGTTGATCGTCTAGATCTAAAAGTCAGAAATCGCTAGGCTCTAAACTCCATCTCTTTCGGGATTTCAAGGTAAGAGGTTCTCTTTAGATTCTCATTAGATTCGCTATCATAATTGTGATCTTAACCATATGTTATGATGGTTGCAACTGATAAGGTCTTTTGATGGAATCAAATGTCGATCAGGCGAAGGAGGGGATTAGATCTGTAAACCCAATCCCTAAGTTTAAGAAACGAACAGTGTTAGTAGTTCGGGATTGGCCACCGGGTTGTGGACTGGCTTCAGAACAAAACCTTAGGCAGTTAGCAATCGTATCGGCTTCTGATAGTGTCAACATAGAAAGTCTCGCCTTGTCTGTAATCAGGTGTGTAGATCTCTAACACACTAATTTGTCTGTACTATATACGTTATGGGCTAAAAGCCAAAAAAAGGCTGTAAGAACAGTCGTGTTACCCGAAAAGGGTAGGCAAGGGATGCCAGGTACGTAATCATAGAAACTTCTCTATGTGTATCGATATATGTGATAGTCTATGATCTTCTAAATAGTATATTGTTTTGCTTCTGCATGGATGTATGCATGGGATGGGGTTGATATGATGAAGGGGAAGAGCATGTTAAAAGGTCACTTAGTGATCGGTGGTAAAACCACGATATGTACATTTAGGTCACAATAGTGATCGGTGGCTCTGCCACACTTGATTATAAGGTCACACAGTGATCGGTGGCTCTGCCACAGTGGATTATAAGGTCACATGGTGATCGGCATTATAACTGACAGCAGGACAGTCGATATGGTGTGTAGCGGTTGGTGGGTTGATAGTAGAAATCCCCGAGGTGCGATGGCTGGTACAAGCTAGTGTGTAGAGGATGGACTTTTAGGTTGGGTTGGGCCATGTTTCATGTAAATATTCTGTTGCCATTGTGTATGGGCCAAGGCCCATAATGTGTTTGTGGGCCTCAAGCCTTTTATGTGTTTTCAGGATTTGCACTCTGAATCTTGGTGACTTACATCTTTAATTTCCCTGACTTTTCATATGAGCAGTAGATCGTGGGCATGGGAGCCGAGGCGGACTCGAGGGGCCATCAAGTCTTTTATTTTCATAAACTATTTCCGGTTTTCTTTTATGTTTTAATTTTGGGACTATTTATGTAATAAGGCCTTTCTAAATTAACATTTGGGTTTTATTTTATTTACCTATTATTTATTAAAAAGTTGACACAATGCAAACTTAATCACTAAATTGGAAATGGAGTTTTCAAATTACAAGTAATTTAAGACACATGTCTTCTTTCAAAGTGCACCTGGTATAGTAAGTAATTGATTAATTAAAAGTTGAAATTTTCCTACACTACCAAACCACTGTTTTCAAAGACATCACCTTAATCGAACAGTTTTCAAATACTACTATTCTCCTAAATTTTACAAGATCTCGTTTTTACTTCACCCTGTAACATACCAGATCTGGTCCCTTTCGGGTTTTAATTATAAATTTTGGCCCGTCAACTAGTCCTCGTGGCTAAGGTGAACAGTCACTACGCACCAGGTAGAATTCTAGCGAAGAGGAGGTGGGTCATCAGGACCGCTTAAATACCAAGCTCTCCCTGAATCCAGTCCTAGACATGCGTACGCCTGTTGCCACACCCTAACCCAGTGACTTGCTCACGGACAGGTCTAGTCAGATTAAGTTTTATGAATTCAAAGAGTTGTTTAAACTAGGCCTAAAGTCCATTAACCCTAACATGCTAGTCTACATCCATAAAGCCCATCAAACCCAACATGCATATCACATCAAGAGTTAGAATACTTACCTGCGTGGATCGGGTGCCGGTAGACTCGAAGGCCATATCCCAACCCAAAGTATTTTTATCAAATTTCTATCAGTTTTACAAAACACTACTAGACCCATTTCCCAGCCCGAGCTTTGCAACTGGGCTCTAATACCAAAATGTAACACCCCAAACTCGGCCCAAACGTTATGACCAGATCTGGTATGCTACGGGTTAAATGTTAAAAACTATGCTTTGAAGGGATCCAAAATCTTGGTTTGTTTATGTAGGTATTTGTTAAGTAAGTGTTATTTGTAGAAAACCTTTGCAGTTGTTCTCTTAGAACTCGTTTGAAAATCCCATCTTTTTTTTCCTTCTTATAAATAAATCTTTGAACATAAACTTATAAAATTTAAACATTAACAGATATAAAATGATAACCTAAGCTATGGGGCCTTATTACATAAATAGTCCCAAAATTAAAACATAAGGAAAACTAGAAATAGTTTATGAAAATAAAAGACTTGATGGCCCCTCGAGTCCGCCTCGGCTCCCATGCCCACGATCTACTGCTCATCTGAAAAGTCAGGGAAATTAAAGGGGTGAGTCACCAAGACTCAGTGTGCAAATCCCGAAAACACATAAAAGGCTTGAGGCCCACAAACACATTATGCCTTGACCCATACACAATGGCAACAGAATATTTACATGCAACATGGCCCAACCCAACCTAAAAGTCCATCCTCTACACACCAGCACGTACCAGCCATCACACCTTGGGGATTTCTACGATCAACCCACCAACCGCTACACACCATATCGACAGTCATGCTGTCAGTTATAATGCCGATCGCCATGTGACCTTATAATCCACTGTGGCAGAGCCACCGATCACTGTGTGACCTTATAATCAAGTGTGGCAGAGCCATCGATCACTATTGTGACCTAAATGTACATATCATGGTTTTACCATTGATCACTAAGTGACCTTTTAACATGCTCTTCCCCTTCATCATATCAATCCCATCCCATGCATACATCCATACAGAAGCAAAATAATATACTACTTAGAAGATCACAGACTATCACATACATCGATACACATAGAGAAGTTTCTATGATTACGTTAAAATTTTTGAGAACAAGAGATCGGCTTAAATGCAAGTTGGACCTATTAGATAAGTGATTTTGGAAGGTTAGAGGGCTTCTATGAAGTCCCGGGATGAAACTTTGGCTTTATGGAAATTTTGGTTTTTGGCGGAAAAACCCTAGGAGTTAGTAGGTATGCTTTAAGAATAAAATATGGAGAAAAATGACACAAGTGGAGTGTGTGGTGTAGTGGCAAAGTGACGCCACTTAGGGAGCAAGGGGGTGACGCCACAAGGAAGGAAGGAGGTCCAAGGTTCAAGTCTTCGCTCTTGCATTTTAGTTTTCTTTTTTCATGGACCTTAGTATTTGGCTATAGATTTATATTTAGTTGCACATGGTTTAAGACACAAGAGGAGCTTGTGGCCAAGTGGTTAGCGGCGTGGATTATGTTGCAAGGGAGCCTAGGTTTGAATCTCATGAAAAGCAAGGGATTATTTATTTTGCGAATTGGACGGGAAGAGTTTGAGTTGGATTTAAACTCTGCTGATAGAAGGATCCCACATCGGAAAGATACAAAGAAGGAAGGTAAGAAGCTAGCTATATATATAGCATTCTGGGAGGAGGATGAATACATCTTAGAGGGCGTTTGGGCACAGGAGTGGTCGAGCACGGATTAGCACCAGATTCTTATCAGGTGTGTAACTCTCTCTACTCTAGTTGTAGAGCGGCAAATGCCGAAGTGCCGGTCACGGCAATAGTAGCCACTCGAGCTTGCGAGTGCACGTGTGGGGCTTCGACGCGATAGTTGAAGCCATCAGTAGTATTCTTGTGGGTTGAGGCTGCTTGGGCCGTGATGGGACGAAGTGGGTCCAATGGGTTATAAATGCCCTGGCTAAGCCTATTGACGGTCGGAGTGAAATTTCAGCTTCTGAATCTCGGTTAATTGAATCTCCTGCCCCAGGTATTATTTTGAGACGTTCCGTTTATGAGTCTCTTCAAATAGGACTTATTGCTATTGATTCAATGATCCCTATAGGACGTGGTCAGCGAGAATTAATTATTGGGGATAGATGGACCAGGTAAAAAGAGAGTAGCCACGCATATCGATTCCCAATCGATAAGGGTAAAATCTAATATGTGTTTATGTAGCTATTGGTCAAAAAGCATCTTCTCGTGGCTCGAGATAGTGACCACTTTCCAAGAAAGGAGCAATGGAGCACACCATTGTGGTAGCCAAAGCGGCGGATTCCCCGACTACATTACAATACCTCGCCGCTTATAAAGGAGCTGCTTTGGCTGAATATTTTATGTATCATGAACGACACACCTTAATCATTTATGATGATCTTTCCAAGCAAGCACGAGCTTATCGCCAAATGTCTCTTCTATTACGAAGACCGCTTGGCCGTGAAGCTTATCCAGAGATGTTTTTATTTGCATTCGCGCCTTTTAGAAAGAGCCGCTAAATCAAATTCTCGATTAGGTGAAGAAAGTATGATTGCTTTACCAATAGTTGAGACCCAGTCGGGAGACGTTTCGGCGTATATTCCTACTAATGTGATTTCCATTACAGATGGACAAATATTCTTATCCGCCGATCTATTCAATGCTAGAATCAGACCTGCAATTGAATAAAATTGTATGATGGTGTAGTATATAGCGAACTAGACTAGGTGGATCTCATAAACATGGCTAGATTTGTGTTAGGTGGGCCACACGAGCGTGCGGACCCGAATGGGCTGAAATTGGGTTTTAGGCCCAATAGTCCGGTATAATCGAAAATGGTAGCTGAGTCGCTCGGGGCGACATTAGGCCTTCGAAAAGGCCATTGCAGGTGCAAAATTACTGAAATACCCTCAATAGGTAAATTATGAAAAAACCCTTGCTAGGTAAAATTACGGTTATACCCTTAGAGGTTGATTAGCTTGATTATGTTGTATTATGTCTATCTGATTATGATGGTAATTCATGTTATACTTATATTTGATATATGTTTTGCATACATGACATACTGCATACACGAATTATTATGTCATACTGCATGGGATATTGGGATGTTATCATAAAGGGGAAGTGTTGATTATAAGGTCACATAGTGATCGATGGCTCTACCACATTTGATTATAAGGTCACATAGTGATCGGTGGCTCTGTCACATTTGATTATAAGGTCACACAGTGATCAGTGGCTCTGCCACAGTGGATTATAAGGTCACATGGTAATCGGCATTATAACTGACAGCATGATTGTCGAGGTGGCGTGTAGCGGAAGGAGGGTTGATTTTAGAAATCCCGGCGGTGTGATTGGCTGGTACGGGTTAGCGTGTAGAGGATGGAAAAACTAGGCTTGGGTTGGGACATGATGCATTCATTTATCTTTACGTCATCTTGAGTGGGCTAAGGCCCAATATGCGATTGTGGGCCTCGAGCCGTTTATGTGTTATAGGGGATTTACACACTGAGTCTCGATGACTCACCCCTTTGCTTAACCTTTCAGGTGATCAGTAGATCGTGGATATGGGAGCTGAGGCGGACTCGTGGAGGCCATAAAGACTTTATTTTTCGTAAAACTATTACCTGCTTTATTTTATTTTATTTTAAATTGAGGATTTTTGTTATGTAATAAGGCCTTTCTAAATTAACATTTAGGTTTTATTTTATTTACCTATTATTTATTAAAAAGTTGACACTACGCAAACTTAATCACTAAATTGGAAATGGAGTTTTCAAAATACAAGTAGTTCAAGACACATGGTTTCTTTCAAATATCACCAATTTTAATGAATACCTAAATAACTAAAAGTTGAAAATTTTCCTACACTACCAAACCATCGTTTTTAAAGACATCACCTTAATCGAACAGTTTTTTTTCAAATACTACGGTTTTTCCTAAATTTTAACAAAATTTTGTTTTTACTTCACCCTGTAACATACCAGATCCGGTCGTAACGTTTAGGCCGGGTTTGGGGTGTTACAACAAATGATTCAACAATTTGTTCAATTTGATGGTTTACAGGACGAAGACCCAAATACTCATATAGCTAATTTTTTAGAGTTTTGTGATACCTTCAAAATAAATGGCATTTCTGATGATTCCATACGTCTTCGGTTATTTCCCTTTTCATTAAGGAATAAAGTCAAACAGTGGTTAAAATCGTTACCTCGAGGGTCAATCACTACATGGGATAATGATCGAAAAATTTTTATTAAAATATTTCCCACCAGCCAAAACGGCCAAATTACGAAATGATATCTCTTCTTTTGTGTAGATGGATTTAGAGACATTATACGACGCATGGGAGAGATATAAGGATCTCTTGAGAAGGTGTCCACACCATGGTTTACCTTTTTGGCTCCAAGTTCAAACTTTCTATAACGATGTAAACCCCTCAACGAGGCAACTAATTGATTCAGCCGCCGGTAGAACCCTGAACAATAAAACTCCTGAAGCAGCATACGAGTTTATTGAAGAAATGTCACTGAATAACTATCAGTGGAAGGTTACCAGGACAAAACCAACAAAAAAGCCAGAGTTTACAACCTCGATGCAGTGACCATGCTATTAACACAGATGGAGATGATGAATAAAAAGATTGATAGTTTGTGTTCTTCGCAGGTACATCTAGTGATGTAGTGTGACGCAAGTGGAACTGTGGCGAATCCTGAGTACCCACCCTACCAACCGGGCACAGATAGCAAACAGATGAACTATATAGGTAATAATTTCAGATCTAATAATAACCCCTATAGTAATAATTATAATCCAAGTTGGAGGAACCACCCAAATTTTTCATGAGGAGGCCAAGGAAATCAAGAAAATCAAAGATAGCAACCTTCTCAACATTTCCAAAATCAGCCTTATCCACAGGAAAAGAAGCCAAACCTCGAAGAGATGCTGGCAAAATTCATGGCATCTACAGAGAACCGTCTCCAAAAAAATGAGACAATGCTCGATAATCAACAAGCATCAATCAAAGGGGTCGAGAGCCAAGTTGGGGAAATTACTAAGTCAGTTGAACAGCTCACTAAGTCAGTTGGACAACTTACTAAGATAGTTTCTGAAATTCAAACAGAGATTTCTGAACGACCGCAAGGGTGTCTACCAAGCAACACGGAGATTAACCCAAAGGAGCAAATTCAAGCCATCACAGCTCATGATATTATATGGTTAGATCCACCCAATCCAATACCAGAAAACGAACAAGAAAAGCCAAAACTGGTAATCAAAAAGTACCAACCTCGCATTCTTTATCCCGAAGCAATGAAAAGAGATGATACAGAGGAACAGTTCGGTAAGTTTCTTAACCTTTTAAAGAAATTACATATTAACTTACCTCTTCTTGAAGCTCTTTTTCAGATTCTAGATTCGAGGAAATTTTTAAAACAACTCTTGACTAACAAGTGTAAGATAGACAAGGATCCACATGTGGAATTAAACGCAGTATACTCAGCAATGTTACATAATAGACTACCACGAAAGTTAAAAGATCCAGGGAGTTTTACAATTCCATGTTTAATTGATAGACTAACTGTTGATAATGCTTTAGCGGATTTAGGGGCAAGTATAAATGTCATGCCTTATAAAATGTTTAAACAACTAGGTCTAGGGAAACTCAAACAAACTAGGATGAGCATTCAATTAGCTGATAAAACTATTTGAACTCCTAGGGGTATTATCAAAGATGTTCTTGTAAAAATTGATAAATTCGTTTTCCCAGTAGATTTTGTTGTCTTAGACATGGATGAGGATAATTCGATTCCCCTAATTTTAGGAAGACCCTTTTCAGCAACTTCTTGAACAAAAATTGATGTTGGTACAGGAGAACTCATCCTTCGTGTAGGTAACGAATCAATAAGTCTACAAGCTCTTGACTCAGCCAGGACATCAAGCGATGAAGGTGAGAAAGTGAATTCAGTTGATAACCAAATTGTTCAACATCCACCACAAGAAACACCACAAAGTTACAAACCTGAGCCAGATCATGGACCTCGTGCCAACAAAGAAAAAGCATATGAGGAGAAAAGCCTTTGGGTCGACATACTAGAAGGGTGGAAAACACACTTTAAAGAAGAACCAAAACAACACGAAGTAAAACCTAAGGAGTATCCAGGAGAGCTCGTAAGAACATCAAACCACTTCAAAATAGGAGATTAGGTACTGTTAGGAAAAGCAGATCCTCACATCACCACATCAGACCTGAACAAAAATGAAGAAATCCCTCTGGAGGTACAAAATATCTTCCCATACGGAACAGTCGAGGTAAGCAATCCAACATTTGGCACTTTTAAGGTAAACACTCCTCGACTCAAACTTTATCGAGAAAATAAAATTGTAAACATGAGGGAAGATATCCAAACCCTTAAACCTCCCTGGTTATTTACGAGGAAAGTCTAGCTTAAGACTATAAATGAGCGCTTCTCGGGAGGCAACCCAAGCACTAACACAATTTATTTTCACAATTTGCTTTCAATTTATTCTCTTTTCTTCTTTTATTTTCTTCTTACCTAGTTGTAAACTAACCAAGGGTGCAGATTTCCAGGCCACACGGCCGTGGCTGTGGTCGCGTGTACCTCAAGAATCTTTGTACCAAATTGGCAGAGGCAATAAAAATTAGACTCAACTAATTTTTGAAGTTCACGGACCCAACCACTCCAACACGGGCACCGTCAAAAGCCCACGGTCGTGCGACGCGGCCGTGGTTGATACTGACTTCTTAGAAATGGGTGTGGCAATCTGTAAAACGGGCGTGGGTAAATCAACACGCCTGAACACACGACTGTGTGAAGCGACACACCCACGGTCCACGGGCGTGGGGGAACATCAGACTCCAAAACTCTATTTAAACCACCCCCTCCCATTCTTCCCACACTCATCCTCTTTTCTTCCTTTTTCTCCCCTCTCCATAACAAAGTCTCCAAACTATTGAGCTACACGTAGCCATGTCAAAGAAGTGGAAGAAGGCAAGTGTAGTCTCTTCAAGGGAGACCCCTATACATAAGTTCATGCCGGCCGCTTCATCCAAACAACAAGCCAAGGGTCTTTGAGACCATTTAGTTTCTATTTTTCTTTTCTCTTTTGCTTCAACTTCCTTCTGTTTGACTATCACATGCTTAATTTAGTTTAATTTAATTTCATTTATTAGTGTTAGGTTCGTCAGGCTATTTGGGAATCATGCTACTTCTGCCACCGCCAGCACCACAGCAACCTTAGAGGTCACACCCACCTCGCGAACCATCCAACAATAAGGACTCTTCGATCCACTTTTCTTTTCTTTTAATTTTATTTTCCTTCTTAGTCTCTTTCTCTTTATCTTTTTTGTCTTTATTTATATATTTAGTTTATTTTAAATCTATCTTAATAACCCCTGGCTAATTCTTCACGAGCTCCCTAATTTCTTCATCTAGCGCAGAGCTCGGTAGCAGACGCTGCCCCTATCGACTTCCAACTCAGGGAATTCATCCATAATTCAAGAAGTGTCACTTTTTCCCCTCTCTTTTGATTATCTATTAATTGTTATTATCTATCTTTGTACATTGAGGGAAATGTACATCTTAAGTGTGGGGGGTAAAAGTGCCTAACTTTCTGCATTATAATCAATTCCTGAGGATAAAAGTGCCTAATTTTTTTCATTACTCTCTAATCCCTGAATTTTATCCTGTTCTTGAGAAATTTCCTCATATTACTAATTAGAATGAAATTTTTGATGGTTTATGAATTTTATTGACATTAATTGTGCATTGATGATTGAAACTTTAAGATACTAGAGAATCAAGCATGATAAGTCTATTTTTTAGGATTAAAATTTTGCCAGGTTGTTAACCCAAATTTGAATATTAAAATTTTGAAATTTACAAGGTTGATATCAAAACACCCATAATTTTTGTGAGATTTTGAGCCTTATAAAGCATATATCCTTTTTCATGCTCACTTTATTGATTATAAGTGTGTCAACTTTGAACTGTTATTCTAGAACTTGCCTCGATTATACATGTTGAGACCACATCTATGATTTGATAAACTGAGATGATAAAGGCACATAGGTTTTAACCCACTTACTTCACTAAATAGCCTACCTCCATAAATTAACCCCTAGTGAACCCCGTTTAATCCTAACAACCCTTTTTATTGACTCACCCACTAATATTAACCCAAAACCCCTTTGTATTTATTATCACCATTCCTTTTTGACTACCCTGATATCGAGATTTGATTTGATTAGTTACCTAATTATATTATTTCAATAGTTGAATTCATCCTTTATTATTATTGAATTGTTCTTAAAAAAAATCAATGTATATTCAGTATTAGTATTATGAAAAGTGAGCTCATACAGTTAAAAGTCTATTTATCAAAAGAAAAGCTCGTATTATTAGTTTTCAATTGATATAATTATTTAGGATTAGTTCATATTTCTAGATAGGTAACTTGTCAATTCGATCTCAATTCTAACCTTCTAATTTCAACCTTTATCCACACCTTTAACCCTAGCCCCGTTACAACCCTGTTAAAAACCTTTTGATCTGTTTATCATCTCATTTTACAGTGGTGGAGATTTGATTTTTAGGCAAGCCCATGGGATTAACTTTTCAGGTTCGAATTTTGAGTGCTTAATTGTGAACCTTAAACACTTTTTAAGTGATTTGAGTGAATCTTTTGTGAGGATATCATTCCTTCTCAATTTCGAATTAAAGGTAATTATTTAGATAAGGCGAGACACCTACATTTTCGAAATACAAATGTATGACCTATCTTGTTTGAATCTTTAGAACTCTGTGAGTTAAAATTATCCATGTATAAATTTTCTATGAATTATGGTGAGACATTATTGATAGGAATTATGAATTACGGAAAGTTCATTTTAATTGTAAGTTGAGAATTTTGCTTGAGGACAAGCAAAAGCCTAAGTGTGGGGGTATTTGATAAACCATAATAGTAACATATTTTAATCCCACATTTAGCATACTTTCAGATGCTTTACTCCCTGATTTATGTAAAAAGGTGCTCTTAATCCTTTCTTTTCATGTCTTATACTCAGGAAAGCAGCCTAGGATAAAAAAAACAAGAAACGGGCCTAAAACGAAGCAAATTGGGCCAAGGAGGAAATCGACACGGCTTGGACTTAAGCCCACATGGCCATGCCTCACTGATCAACTAGAACATGGCCTAACCCCAATTTACATGGTCGTACCTCATTAAAGAAATCCGAACACAGCTTAAAGACTAGTCATACGAGCGTGTGACATGGCCGTGTCCCTGTCGCTGGAAAGAGCAATTTCATTCGGATTTGGATACTTAGGGGCGAAGAAACCTATTTCAAAAGCCTATATAAACCCCCTAAGTGTATCCTTAAAGGGGGCGGTTAGGTAGGCCAAGGAGCCGAGCCGAAAAGGTCAGATTTGTGGGAAATCACTCGATGATAGCCAGTTGATCCATCTCAAGAAGCCGGAGTTATACTCAAGACAGCGGATCTTTCCTTCAATTCCTTCAGGGGGTTTTAAGGATTTCTTTTGTTTTGTTTTATCTTGTCTTCTGAGATGTTTTATTTTATAGTTATGAACTAAACCCTTCAGATACCTGAAGGGGATGAAACCTAAGACGGTTCTTGTTATTGTTTTCTGAACTATATGATAAATACTTGATTTGTTCTTAATTATGTGTGCTTAATTCTTGTGTTGATATTTTCGAGATATTGATTCAAGGTGGATGTGCTTAGGTGGTGGAGCAAAAGTCTCTGCTTAAGAGTAGATCTAGCATAATTAAGCGGAGTTGATCGCACGCCTAGAGATAGGGTGACGATTTTTTGCCAGATTAGGGTGAAACCTAATATAGGAGTCCATAGATCGAGTTAATGCGATTCTAGGGGTTTTAATTAGAAAGATATTTCAATTAATTAACCTAGGGTTAGACGTTATTCGCTTCGAGAGAGGGTTTAATATAACTTAGAGAATCTTACGGATCAAGTCAAGTGAATAAATCGTCTGGTTCAGTGTTAGATAGCAAGCGAAGTCTAGGTGGATTCTTCCTAAGGTTATCGTCTTAATCGACTGAGTGTTTCCTCGAGTTATTTCTCCATTTCATTCTTTTTGTCTTTGCATCTTTCGCTTAGTAATAGCTAATTTAGATTAGATTAAAACTTCACCTATTTTAGGCTATATAATAAAAAGAAAGTTAGTATTAGTACTTTTAGTTCCTTTGGGATTCGATATTCCGGTCTTGCCTAAACTATACTACTGTTCGATAGGTGCATTGCCTTAAAATTGTTGTCAGAGTTAGTTTCCAGGTTCGATCATTCTCATTATAAATTTTAAAGCTCTAATTTCAACGATTAGACTTCAATCTTGTTTCTGGAAATTTTTTGTCCTAAAACAATTCCTTCTTTAACCAAAATATGGCATTTCTCTTAGTTAAAGATGAGATTTGTCTCCTCGCATCTTTTAAGTACCTTAGCCAAATTACTCAAACAAACATCATAAGTATTACCAAAAAAATAAAAATCATCCATGAATACCTCAAGAAAATTTTCTACCATATCATTAAATATTGCCATCATGCATCACTGAAATGTGGCAAGTGCATTATATAAACCGAAAGGCATTCGCCTAAAAGCAAACGTATCATACATGCAAGTTAAATTCATTGTGTGTTGGTCTTTCGTGTCTACAACTATTTTGTTATATTCCAAATATCCATCTAAGAAACAATAAAATTCGTTACCTACCAGTCAGTCCAACATCTAATCCATAAAAGGCAACAAAAAATTATCCTTACGAGTGGCTCTGTTCAATTTTTTGTTATAGATACAGATTCTCCAACCCGTGACCGTCCTCATCGAGATAAACTCGTTATGTTCATTCTCGACAATCATGATTCCACCTTTCTTTGGTACACACTATACTGGACTATCTAAGATGAGGTAGATAATTTGTAACGCCCTAAATTTGGGCCTAGTAGATTTGGGCCTATTGGCTTGTAACGCCCCAAAAATCCTGAAACTTTAAATTTCTGTGCACTGAGGTTGGTATGTGTGAGTAGCACTTAGAATATTAATTTTAAGATATTATCGGGATTATTTGAGGCCTTAGAGATAAGGAAGACCATAGGGAAGAATTTATTTTTCTTGCTTTAGTGGACCCTAGTCTCAGGCATTAGGCCTCTTAAGCAGATTAAGTGGAAAATAGGACACAAATGGGCTTGTGGTCCAGTGGCAAGGTGGCATCACTAGGGGAGCTACAAGATGGCGTGAAGAGGTCTAAGGTTTGAGTAGTGGTAAGGTGTTCTTGGAGTGTTTATTTTGCATAGTGAACGACCAGAGTTGTGTGGAATTTGAACTCTTTTGTTGAAGTGTTTGAATTGGTCTTGTGAGCTGATAAAGGAGGGAATTTCGGATGAGATAAGGGAGATATCATGGAGAAAAATTAGGAGATGAGAGGTGGGAAGAGATGGTGCCGAATGGGACTTTGGGAGAAGGGAGTTTCGGTTGTTGGCTATAAGAGGAGCATGCCGAATCCCTCTATGAGGTTCTTGGAATTTTGTTTTTCTCCCCCTTAGCCGAATTCTTCCAATTGCCAAAAAAACCCCCCGCATTCCTTTGCCAAAATTTTGGTTTCCTCTCTAGCCGAATTCCCCATACCTTCTCTTCTTAAATTCCTTCTCTTGTTCACCTTTAGTTCTAGCCGATCACTTCTCCTCTTCTTCTTCCTAGTGGTGCCGAATTGTCTCTGTCACCATACTAATCTCAAAAGCTGAATTTAATCCACAAAATCAAAGGAGAATTTCGGTAAGTGCTTAGTTGATTTTTTTAGTAAGTTTTGTTAAAAGTCGAAGGGCTATCTAACCCCTCCTTGTCGTTAACTTTGTATTAACAAGGGTGAGGTTCAACAATCACAAGCGTGGTAGGTAAGGATCGTTAGCAAGAGGTAAGTACACTCGTCCCGATGGTGGGTTAGTAAATGGCCGAATGTATTATAGCTCATAGGGGTGACTTATGAGGAATATGGGTCACTTGATTTTGACGATGAATGTTTGGGTGCAGATCTAGAGGATAATCACAAATAGTAGCTAAGGAAGGGCTACTAGAACGTGTGGCACACGGTAAGGTTACGGTGAGGTTTCGATTTCTAATAAAATGTATATTAAGCCGTGATTAATCGTTAAGTGATTTTGATTGTAGGTTCGTGATTAAGGGGTTTGCAGCACTCGTGGTTACCAGGTGTGTACAAACACTACACACATGATATCGGCAATACCGAAAAGTCGAAAAGCCAAAAGTGGCTAAATGGGCCCGGTGGGCCCTAAGGCTAAGTTTGATGAGTTTGTTTGGTTTGGTATATGAACTGAGTTAGTCAAGCATGTTACATGATCTGGAATTATTTTGGGCCTAATAGGCCATAAGGATGTGATTTGGGCCTAATGGGCCGTAAGGATGTAATTTGGGCTTGATGGGCTTTATGGGGACGTAGACAAGTATGCTCGGGTTTAATGGACTTTAGGCCTAGTTTTGAACAACTCTTAAACAGCATAAGACTAAATCTCAAAATTATACATGTCCGTGGACAAGTCACTCGGTTAGAGTGTGGCAACGCACATATGCATGTCTAGGATTGGATCTAGGGAGAGCTTGGTACTTAAGCGGCCCTAGCAACCCACCTCCTCTTCTCTGGAATCCTACCTGGTGCATAGTGTCTGTTCACTTTAGCCGCAAGGACTTGTTAATGGGCCAAAGTTCATAACTAAAATCCGAGAGGGACCAAATACCCCTAGATTTGTAAAATTACTAAAATACCCTTGATTTGAAAATAACCAAAATACCTTTAGTTTGAAAATTACTGAAACATCCTTAGATTTGTAAAATCACTAAAATAGCCCTGAATTGTGAAATTACCAAAATACCCTTGGTTTGCAGAATTACCAAAGCATCCCTAATTTACGAAATTTCCAAAGTACCTCTGTTTTGCAAAATTACCTAAATACCCCTGTAAAGTAGACTTACGGAAATACCCTTAGGTTGTGAAATGACGAATATACCCCTATGTAATGAGTATGAGTTTTGTGGATGTTACTCATGTGCATGTTGCGTTCATATGATATTATGATTAGGATACATATGGGCGGGAATTATGGTACGGAGGAAGATTTGAGGATCACATAGTCGCTTGACGACCATGGATCCACCTGTGGCTTTAAGCCCATTATATGATTAGTAGCGTTGCTACAACATTGAGTAGTATCGCTGTGAGTGCTACCTTTGGTGTGTAGAGGATGGGTGGGTCGATTTAGAAGTCCCCAGAGGTGTGTAGGGTTGGAAGGGAAATGGTGTGTAGCGGATGGATTTTTGGGAGGGTTTTGCATTATCTTGTTTTGCATATGATATGATTTGATATAATGTCATTGTGGGCCAAGGCCCAAGACCACCGATTTTGATAGGGCTTAGGCCCAATATGAATATTTGTATGTTGATTTGATTGCCAAGGGTTGTACACACTGAGTTTCAAAACTCACACCCTTTATTTAATGTTTCAGGTGATCCTCAATAGATGGCTCGACATGGGAGAGGACTCGAAGATGGCCACACTACGAGATGTTTAATTTTTTTTTGTTTCAAAAATTAAAAAAATGGTTTTTAATTTCTTTATTTTAGTTGGATGTAATAAGGCTTTGTACTCCGATTTGACTTTAGATTTTGGATTGTTGTTTTCAATTGTTTACTTAAATATTAAGCCTAAGTAAATTTCGTATGTTTAAACTTGCTTTTTGAAGTACTTAAAACTATAAAAATGGGTTTTTATTATTACTTAACAAGACTCAAGGATGAAAGGGCTTTTGGGCCTTAAATTGTTAATTAGCAAAATTTTGAATTGTGCCTTTAATGTAACATTCCGGATTCGGGCCTAACTTCTAGGCCAGGTTTGGAGTGTTACATAATTCCCGCATCTAACCATCTGATAACTTCCTTTTGAACTACCTCTTTCGTGATAGGATTAAGTCTCATTTTACTATCGATTCTACCTCTTTCACCCTCCTTTAGGATAATCTTATGCATACAGAAGGACAAGCTTATTCCTTGAATATCAGCTATGGTCCAACCAATCGCCTTTTTAAATTTCTTTAAAACTTCGACTAGTTGCTCCTCTTGGTGTTCTGTTAGTTTTACTGAAACAATCATAGGCAAAGTAGAACAGTTACCCAAATAAACGTATTTCAAATGGGAAGGAAGTACCTTAAGTTCAAGTTTAGGCGATTCTTCGATTGGCAACTTCGATTGTGTGTATTCTCGAGCTTCTAACTCTAATGGTTCAAACTGAGCTGGTTGAACATAGTTCCTTAGATTGACTTCCATTAAAGTCATATCTTCATTATCTTCTTCATTTTCTAATGGTTTTGTCCCTAAGGTGTTCTCCAATTGGTCCTATACAAAATTATTCTCCCATTCCATAGAAACAAAGGTTTCTAATTCCTCCATCATTGAACATTTCTCCGTCAGATCGAGAAATTTCATTGTTTTAAGAATATTAAATGTTAACTGATCGTCTTGAAGTCTCATGGTGAGTTCACCTTTTTGCACGTCTATTAACGTTCTTCCCGTGGCTAGGAAAGGTCTCCGTAGGATGATCGACACTTCCTTATCTACTTCAAAATCTAAGACAATAAAATTAGTAGGAAAATAAACTTATCTACACGTACCAAAACATCCTCAATCTTTCTTTCGGGGTATGCCAAAGATTGATCTGTCAGTTGAAGTGTGACAGTAGTAGGTTTTACTTCACCTACTCCTAACAGCTTGAAAATAGATTTGGGCATCAAGTTGATACTCGCTTCTAGATCTCATAAAGCTTTACCATAATAGGATTCTCTAATATTACAGGGTATAGTAAACCTTCCAAGGTCCTTCAATTTTGGAGGTAGCTTGTTCTGTAAGAACGCACTGCACTCATTTATTAGTGCTACAGTCTCTTACTCACTAAGTCTCTTCTTCTTGGAAAGAATGTCCTTCATGAACTTAACATAGTTCAGCATTTGTTCTAAAGCCTCCACCACTGGTATGTTGATGTGAAGTTGCTTTAGAACGTCCAAAAACTTCTTGAATTGCACCACTTGTTTCTACTTATGTGGTTGGATTTTTTGAGGATATAGAGGTGTTACAACTTTGGGTTGGACTGGACAACTTATCTGAAGAGATAAATCTGCATCTAAAGAAAGTTTTAACTTATCAGAACTCACTAGTTTAGATTAGACTTTTGTAAGTTCCAGCTCTTCTAATGTAGGAATTTCAACTATTGGTTGACTTTCCTCCTTCTCAATAAGTTCATCTTTAACCACGGCTTACTTAGTGATAAGCCATAAAAGTAAAATATTTTATTCTTATTCTTGATGCATTTTTGGATGATTTATTATATAATTTAGTGAATTTGATGCTCCTAATCCTTTAGTTTCATGTTTCTATACTTAGGAGAGCATAGGGGAGCAAAAGGAGAAGAAAACGGGCCAAAATCAGACAAAACGAGCTACTTTTAGGATTCATACGGCCTGGCCATTCCCACATGGGCTGAACACACGCTCGTGTGAAACACATGGGCTGGTCACACGCCCATGTGCCTGCCTGTGTCGATATCACTCCATGTTTCCCAAACACAGGGAAAAAGCCAATTTTTAGGGTTTCTGAGCATTCTAAAGTTTATAAATACACCATAGACGAAGACTTAAGGGAGCACACAGAGTAGAATGAAGAAATTACTTGAAGAACGTCGTCGGAATCAACTTAGAAGCAGGATCTCTTTCAAGATTGAAGATCTCCATTCAATTTATCTAGAAGTTTTTGGGTTCTTTATGTCTTGTTGTTTTCCTAATTTTGAGATGTTTTCTTCCCTAATTATGAACTAAATTCCCTAGATACCTAGGGAAGATGAAACCTATGATGAATATTATTATTTAATTTTTCTGAGTTACATGATAAATATTTGTTCTTGATCTTAATTATGTGTACTTATTTCATGTGTTAATGTTTTCAGGATATTAATTCCTGATTGATGTGCTTATTTTAGTGGAGCAAAAGTCCCTGTTTAAGAGTAGATATGCCATAATTAAGTGGAGTTGGATGCAATCCTAAAAATAGGACGGCATAAATCTACCGGATTAGAGTCAAATCTAATAGGGGAATCTATAGATCGAGTTAATGCAACAATAGGGGTTTTAATTAGACAGAGATTTTAATTAATCAACCTAGAGTTAGTTATTTTTACTCTCGAAAGAGATATTAATATAATTTAGGGATTTCTACGGATCAAGGCAAGTGAATAAATCATTTAACTCAGATTCAAAATAATAAGTGAAGTCTAGGTGGATTCTTTCCTGGGTGCCGTCTTTATCATTGGTTTTCTTCGAATATTTTCCCAATTCACTCTCTGTCGAGTCTTTAGTAATTAGTTTAATTCTAGATTAAAAACAACCCTTCAATTTATAGGCTAGATAATAGAAAGATGGTAAATACTAGTACTTTTAGTCCTTGTGGATACGATATTCCCGACTCACCAGCTATATTATTATTCGATAGGTGTGCTTGCCTTTGTCGTGATTTTAATTAGTTAAGTGAACCACATCATCAAGTTTTTGGCGCCGTTGCCAGGGATTAAAATATTAGGAACACTTAATTTTTATTAATTTAGCCATTTTTTTATTTTATTGCATTTTATTTTTTGTTTTTATTTTAATTTACTAATTTTTCTTTTATTTGCTTCTGTCAGGTTCCTTTAGTTTATGACTAGAAGAAACCAGTCGGGACCACTACTTTTTGACAGTGAAATCGAAAGCACAGCTCGCAAAAATCGTAGAGAAGTGAGGCAGAGTCGACAAAGTACAATAGAAGAGCAAGAGGAAATCATTAATATTACTGAGGAGATGGCTAAAAATCAGAATAATTAGCTACCTCCTGTGGTTGATGCAAATCCTATAAATCTGAATCCTGCTCCTCGTACTATGTACGATTATGCCAAGCCCAACTTAACTGGGGTTGAATCGAGTATTGTTAGAACTGTTATTGCGACAAATAATTTTGAACTGAAACCTAACACTATTCAAATGATTCAATAGTTTGTTCAATTTGATGGTTTACAGGACGAAGACCCAAATACTCATTTGGCTAATTTCTTAGAATTCTACGACACTTTCAAGATAAATGGTGTTTATGACGATGCCATCCACTTTTGGTTGTTTCCATTCTCATTAAGAAATAAGGCTAAACAGTGTTTGAACTCCCGACCACGAGGTTCTATCACTACATGGGAGCAAATGACTGAGAAATTTTTATTGAAGTATTTTCCACCGGCTAAGACAACCAAGCTGAGGAATGATATCTTTTCCTGCATACAAATGGACTTAGAAACTCTTTATGATGCATGGGAGAGGTATAAGGATTTATTGAGAAGGTCAACTAGGCAATTGATCGATGCATCTGTCAGTGGAACTTTGAATAATAAAACACCTGAGGAGGCTTACGAGTTTATAGAAGAAATGTCACTGAATAATTATCAGTGGCAAGTCATGAGGACAAAGCTAATGAAAGCAGCTGGTGTTTTTAACATTGATGCAGTCATCATGTTATCGAATCAGGTAGAAATTTTAAATAACAAGATTGATGGTTTATATGGTTCTACACAGGTACATCAAATGATGCAGTGCGATACAAATGGTGGAGGGATGAACAATACAGAATGTCTATCCTACAACCCTAGCACAGAAAGCGAACAAGTCAACTATATGGGTAATAATTCTAGACCTCAGAATAATCCCTATAGTAACATGTATAATACAGGTTGGAGGAACCATCCCAATTTCTCTTGGGGTGGTCAAGGAAATCAAAGAACACAACCCCCTCCAAGCTTTCAACAACAACCTTACCAAGAGAAAAAAGCTGCACTTTGAGGGGATGTTGACGAAGTTTATTTTGGTGTCAGAAACCCATTTCTAAAACACTGAAACAGCACTCAAAAATCAACAAGCATCGAATCAAGGGCTTGAGAATCAAATCGGTCAACTGGCAAAGATGATCTCAGAACGACCACAAGGTAGCTTGCCAAGCAACACTGAAACTAACCCAAGAGAGCAGCTTCCTGCGATTACTATTCGAGATGAAGAAGGGTTAGCTGAATCTGAATCTGAATCGAGGCAAGAAACTGTGGTAAGCAATAGTAAGGTTAAGGTAAGCCACAATGAACAACAACTGGTAGGTAAGGAATATAAGCCTCGTGTGTCATATCCAAATGCGACAAAGAAAGACCACACAAACGAACAATTCAGTAAATTCCTTAAACTTTTGAAAAAATTACATATTAACTTACCGTTTATTAAAGATCTTTCGCAGATGCCAAATTCCATAAAAATTTTAAAGGAGCTTTTAGCAAACAAGTGGAAGTTAGATGATTCGTCGCACGTGGAGCTAAATGCAGTTTACTCAGCTATCTTACAGAATAAACTACCCAACAAGTTAAAAGATCCAGGGAGTTTTACTATTCCTTATTTAATTGGTAGTTTAAATGTTAATAATGCTTTGGCTGATTTAGGGGCGAGTATTAATGTCATGCCCTATAAAATGTTTAAACAACTAGGTCTTGGGAAACCCAAACAAACTAGGATGAGCATTTAATTGGCAGATAAAACTACTAGATGTCCTAGGGGTATTGTTGAAGACGTGCTTGTCAAAATTGACAAATTTGTATTCCCAGTTGACTTTGTTGTTCTAGACATGGATGAGGATAGTGACGCACCTTTAATTTTAGGACGACCCTTTTTAGCAACTGCTAGAACTATCATAGATGTTGGTACAGGTGAGTTAATACTTCGTGTAGGTGATGACACGATTAAACTCTAAGCTCGTGATTCTGTTAAGATATCTAGTGATCAAGATGATATTACGAGTTATGTTAATGTTAATAACCTTGTGGCTCAACATTCTTTGTAGGAAACACCTCAGAAAAATGTGATAGATCCACAATCCAATTTATATGACAAAAACAGAACAAATCATGAAGAAAGAAGACTACAAATAGATGAACTAGATGAATGGCGGACACACATCAAGGAGAAACCGAGAATACATGATGAACCAAAGCGACTCCATGAAGAGCTTAAGGATGGAACGAATCACTTTAAGGTTGGGATCAGGTGTTGTTAGATGAAACCGGCCCTAGAAAAACCACTTTAGATCTTAACGCAAATGGGGCGACTCCTTTTACGGTACTCAATGTTTTCCCATACAGTATAGTCGAAATAACTCATTCTCATTTTGACACGTTTAAGGTAAAAATTACTCGACTTAAACCTTATTTGAATAAAAGAATTGACAAAAAGAAAGAGGAGTCTCGACTCTGCAAACCAAAGTCGAGCTTAGACTTTAAATAAGTGCTTCTCAGGAGCGTACCCGACTATTAACGCTGCTAATTTTCTTAATTTTATATTATTCAAAATTAATTTAATTAAAAAAATGGTTTTTAACAACCCACACGGCCTGGACACAAGGGCGTGCCCTTGGCCGTGTGGATCTTTTGATTTAGTTTTAAAATTTAAAAAAATTTGACAGTGAGTTACACGACCTGGTGACATGGTCGTGTAACCTATACGGCCTAGACACACGGGCTTGTCCTTGGCTGTGTTGAGCTTGGGACCTAATTTCTCCAATAATTGACAGAGACACAGCCTAAAACAGTTCACACGGGCATGTCCTAGGCCATGTAACACCTAGAGCTAAAATTTTCAATTTTAAAACAAGTCAAAGATTTATACAGGCAAGGCACACGGCCGTATGAGCGGTCACACAGGCATATGGAAAGTCACACGGGCGTGGGAGAGGCGAATAGGATTGCAAACAGCCGTGCGACAAGGCCATGTTAGACACACGGCCTGGACACACGGGCGTGTCCATGGCCGTATGAAAACTAGGCTTTCATTTTTAAATGCTCACGGGCTGACTAGGAGACAACACAGGCGTGTGACACGGTCGGGTGGCCTAACACGGGACTCACACGAATGTGTCCCCCATTTGTACCCTAATCCCCTTTCTTTTCATCTATTCTTTTCTTCTTCCTAAGCACTAAACCCTAGTCGTCACAACCCTTTTAACCTCCTTTTTCAACCGTCGTCACCCCCACCTCCCTCGTTTCCACTTTTCCTGTCCCCTCCCTTCCCATTTCCTCTTGCACCCTTGTCGGCTCTCTCTCCAGCAAAACACCCTCCTTTTTCCTTTCACACTCCGACGCCTAACTGCCCAACAACCTTCTCCCTCTCCACTCCCATTGCCCTTCCCCGAATAGTCTCTTTCCCTTTCTTCCCCATGACCTCACACCCCAACGCACATCCCTCCTCTTTCTCGCCATCTCCACCACACCTACGCACACATACACCTTCCACTCGCACTGTCCACCATGCACCGTCATCCCTCTCCTTCGCTATCACTGTCGATACACCACGACGAACACACGTAGTAAGACTAAGACCATTGTCCCTGCTTTAAAAAAGTAAAAGGGCCCCGGCGCGACTTCCTCCTCGAGCACTTTCGTCGAAGCCCACTAATCATGTAAATCAGAGTCTTAAATTTATAATGAGAATATGATCGAACCTAGAAACTAACTCTGACAACGATTAAAGGCAAGTGTACCTATCGAACAGTGGTATAGCTTAGGCAAGACAGGATTGTCGAGCCCAACGGAACTAAAAGTACTAATACTAACTTTCTTCTTATTATCTAGCCTAAAATAGGTGAAGTTGTTTTAAACTAAATCTATCTAACCACTAAGCTAAAGACACAAAGACTAAAAGACTAAATTGAGGAGATAACTTTTAGAAAAACTCAGTTGATTTAAATGATGCCCTTAGGAAGAATCCACCTAGACTTCACTTGTTATCTAACACTGAACCATACGATTTATTCACTTGACTTGATCTGTAAGACTCCCTAACTTATATTAAACCCTCTCTTGAGGTGAATAACGTCTAACCATAGGTTGATTAATGAAAATCTCTTTCTCACTTAATAACCCCCTAGAATAGTAGTAAATTGATCTATGGACTCCCATATTAGGTTTAACCCTAATTTGGCAAAATCTCGTCACCCTATCTCTAGGCGCGCGAACGACTCCGTTTTAATTATGCTAGATCTATTCTTAAGCAGGGAATTTTGCTCCTCCACCTAAGAACATCTGACCTGAATCAATATCCTGGAAATATTAATACAAGAATTAAGCACACATAATTAAGAACAAATCAAGTATTTATCTTATAGTTCAGAAAACAATAACAAGATTCATCTAGGTTTCATCCCTTTCAGGTGTCTGAAGGGTTTAGTTCAAAACTAAAGAAAACATCTCAAGAGAAAAGATAAAAACAAAACATAAGAAATCCCTAAAACTCCCTGAAGGAATTGAAGGAGAGATCCACCGTCTTGAGTAGAATTCTGACTTCTTGAGATGGATCAACTGGCTATCTTCAAGTGAATTCCCACAAATCTGACCTTTTCGGCTTGGCTCCTAGGCCTAGCTTGACCACCCCTTTTCTGGCAGCACTTAGGGGGTTTGTATAGGCTCTCAAAATATGTTTCTTCGCCTCTAAGTATCCAAATCCAAATGAAATTGCTCTTTTCAGTGGTAGGGACACGGTCATGGCACACGCCCATGTGACTAGTCTTTAAGCCGTGTTTGGATTTCTTTAATGAGGCACGGCCGTGTGAATCGGGGGTCAGGCTGTGTTCTAGATGATCAATGAGGCACGACTGTGTGGGCTTAAGTTTAGGCCATGTCGATCTCGTGATATGGTCCATTTATTCTGTTTTGGGCCCGTTTCTCGTTCTTTTTATCCTCGAGTGCTTTCCTGAGTATAAGACATGAAAAGAAAGGACTAAGAGCACCTTTTTACATGAATCAAGGGATAAATCATCCAAAAGCATACTAAATGTGGGATCAAAATATGTTACTATTACGGTTTATCAAATACCCCCACACTTAAGCTTTTGCTTGTCCTCAAGCAAAATTCTCAACTTACAATTAAAACGAACTTTCCATAATTCATAAATCCTATCAACAATGTCTTATCATAATTCATAGATAATGTATACATGGATAATTCAACTCAAAGAGTCCTAAAGATTCAAACAAGATAAGTCATGCATTTGTATTTCGAAAATGTAAGTGCCTCCCATTATCTAAATAATTACTTTTAATTAAAAACTGACAAGGATTGATATCCTCACAAAAGATTCACTCAAATCACTCTAAGTGTTTAAGGTTCAGGAAAAGAGAGCACTCATAAGTCGAACCTGAAAAGTTAATCCCAGAGGCTTGCCTGAGAATCAAATCTCCATCACTGTAAAATGAGATGATAAACAGATCAAAAGGTCTTTGTCAGGGTTGTAACGGGGCTAGGGTTAAAGGTGTGGATAAAGGATGAATTAGAATGTTAGAATCGAGACTGAATTTGACAAGTTACCTATCTAGAAACCTGAGGTGATAATAATTACATCAACTGAAAATTAATAATCCTAATAATGCGAGCTTTTTCTTTTGATAAATCGACTTTAACTGTATAAGCTCACCACTAATACTGAATATTCTTCGATTTTTTTAAGAACAAATCAAATATTACATAATACGGATGACTTCAACTCATAATATAATATAATTAGGTAACTGATCAAATCATATCTCGATAAAAGGGTAGTCAAAAGGAATAGTGATACCAAATACAAAGGGTTTTGGGTTAAAATTAATGGGTAAGTCAATAAAAAGGGTTGTTAGGATCAACGGGGTTCATTAGGGGTTAATTATGAAGGTAGGCTTTTTAGTGGAGTGAGTGGGTTAAATCCTAGGTGCCTTTATCATATCGGTATATCAAATCATAATTGTGGTCTCAACATGTATAATCAAGGCAAGTTCTAGAATAACAGTTCATAGTTGACACACTCATAATCAATAAAGTGAGCAAGAAAAAGAATATATGCTCTATAAGGCTCAAAATCACACAAAAATTATGGGTGTTTTTGACATCATCCTTATAAATTTCAAATTTCAAAGTAATATTCAAATTCAGGTTAACAACCTAAAAATTTAAATTTTTGAAAGATAGACTTATCATGCTTGATTCTCTAGTATTCTTCAAATTTAATCATCAATGCACAATTAACTATGACTTATTCTAAAACATATCAATAAAAATCATAAATCATCAGAAATTTCATCCTAATTAGTAATATGAGGAAATTACTTCAGAACAAGGTTAAATTCAGGGATTTGAGAATAATGCAGAAAGTTAGGCACTTTTATCCCCCCACACTTAAGATGTACATTGCCCTCAATGTACAAAGATAGATAATAACATTTAAGGGATAAATCAAAAGAGAAGGGGAGAAGTGAAACTTCCTAAATTTTGGATGGATTCCTTGAGTCAGAGATGAAAAATAAGTTGGAGAGGTCGGTCTGGATGACGATCCTATGCTAGATGAAGAAATTGGGTAGCTCATGGAAAATTAGCCAGGAATTATTAAGACAAATTTAAAATAAACTAAATATATATATAAAAAGATAAGAAAGATAAAGAAAAAGGAAACAAAATGTAAACAAAATGAAAATTAAAGATGAATGGACCGAAGAATCCTTATTGTTGGATGGTTCGCGAGGTGGGTGTGACCTCTAAAGCTGGGGAGGTGCTGGCGGTGGCGGAAGTGGCATGATTCCCTCGCAGCCTTTTGAACCAGACACTAAGAAAGTAAAATAAGTTAAACTAAATTAGGCATAAGATTGTCAAAGAGAAGGAAATTGAAGCAAAAAAGAAAAGAAAAATAGAAACTAAATGGTCTCAAAGACCCTTCGCTTGTTGTTTGGATGAAGCGGCTGGCATGAACTTATGTATATCGGTCTCCATGATGGAAACTGTGCTTAGATTTTTCTGTTTCTTTGTCATTGCTTTGGTGTGGCTCAAGAGTGATAGAGACTTTGTTAGAGAGAAATCTGAGAAGAGGGAAGAAGAGAAAGGGTGGAGAGTAGGGGGGAGGAATGGGGAAGGGAGGTTGGGTTTAAATAGAGGTCAATTCTGGTACATTGACACGCCCGTGGACGAGGGCATGTCGATTCACATGGCCGCTTCGTACGGCCGTGTGTTTAGGCGTGTTGATTCTCCATGCACGTTTTTCTGCCAGGCATGCTTGTTTGTGACAAGTCAGTATATTGGCATGGTTGTGAGGCACGGGCGTGTTCTGCCTGTGGTTGGCAAGTCAGTAGCTTCACACGGTTGTGGGACACGGCCGTGCCACTTTGTCAGTGCCCGTGGGGGAGTGATTGAGTCCGTGATTTCAAAAATTATTTGAATCTGACTTATACCGTTCTTCCATGTTAGTACCAAGATTCTTGAGGTACACACGGCCTCAGCCACGGTCATGTGCAAGGCCGTGTCGCCTGGAAATCTGCACCCTTGGTTATTTTTATAGGTAGGTAAAAGAAAGAATAAAATAAAATAAAATAAGTGAAAAACATAGAAGTTAATGAGGTTAGTACTCGGGTTGCCTCCCGAGAAGCGCTCGTTTATAGTTTAAGCTAGACTTTTCCTTGTATATATAAAAATTTCAGGGGGGTTAAAGGTTTGAATATCTTCCCTCATGCTTACAATACTATTTTCTTGATAAAGTTTAAGTCGAGAAGCGTTTACCTTAAAAGTGCCGAATGTTGGATTGCTTACCTCGACTGTTCCGTGTGGGAAGATATTGTGTACCTTAAGAGGAATTCCTTCATTTATTTTCAGGCTTGATGTGGTGATTCGAGGGTTGGCTTTGTCTAACAGTACCTGGTCTCCTATTTTGAAGTGGTTTGATGTTCCTACAAGCTCTTCTAGGGGCTCCTTCAGTTTTACTTCGTGCGATTCCTGTTCTTCTTTGATTTGTGTTTCCTGTTCTTTTAGTTTGTCGACCTTAAGTCTTCATTCCTTATGTGATTCTTCTTTGTTGGTACTAGGTCCATGATTCAGCTCATGTTTGTAGTCTTTTGGTGTTCTTTGTGGTGAGGGTTGAACACATTGATTATCAACTGGACTGACTTTCTTACCTTCACTGATTGTTGTCCTAGCCGAGTCGAGAGCTTGAAGACTAATTGATTCGTCACCTACACAAAGTATGAGTTCTCCTGTGGCAACATCAATTTTAGTCTTGGCAGTTGCTAGAAAGGGTCTTCCTAAAATTAGGGGGGTTGAATTATCCTCATCCATGTCTAAGACAACAAAATCTACTGGAAAAACGAATTTATCGATTTTTACAAGAACATCTTCGATAATGCCCCGAGGAATTCTAATAGTTTTATCAGCTAATTGAATACTCATCCTAGTTTGCTTGGGCTTCCCTAGACCTAGTCGTTTAAACAATATATAAGGCATGACATTTATACTACTTTTCTAAATCACCTAACGATTATCAATAGTTAAACTACCAATTAAACATGGAATTCTAAAACTCCTGGATCGCTTTTGCTTCCGCTGTAGTCTATTTCAGAACATTCTTTGAGCATACTGTGTTTAATTTCACATGTGGCTCTTCATCTAATTTGCGCTTGTTCGTTAAGAGCTGTTTTAAAATTTTCCTCGAGTCTGGCATCTGAAAAAGAGCTTCAAGAAGAGGTAAGCTGATATGTAATTTCTTTAAAAGTTTAAGAAACTTACCGAACTGTTCTTCTGTATCATCTCTTTTCATTGCTTCAGGATAAGGTATGTGAGGTTGGTACTCTTTAATTACCGGTTTTGGCTTTTCTCGTGTTACCTCTACTTTACCTTCTTCTACCTCGTTTTCTTGTATTGAGTTGGGTTTATCTAACCCTTTACTATCATGAGCTGTGATGGCTTAGATTTGCTCCTTTGGGTTAATCTCCGTGTTACTTGGTAGACAACCTTGCAGTCGTTCGGACATTAACTTTGCAAGTTGTCCAACTGCCTTAGTGACTCCCCCTATGACTTAGAAAGTTCCCCGACTCGGTTCTTGGTCTCTTCAACCGATGTTTGTTGATCTTTAAGTGTTTTCTCAGTATCTTGGACACGATTTTCTGTGGCTGCCATGAATTTTGTCAGCATCTCTTCAAGGTTTGGTTTCTTCTCTTGCGGATATGGTTGATTTTGGAAATTTTGAGGAGGTTGTTGTCTTTGATTTCCTTGATTTCCTTGACCTTTCCATGAAAAATTTGGGTGGTTCCTCCAACCTGGATTGTAAGTATTATTATAAGGATTATTATTGGATCTAAAATTATTACCTATATAGTTCATCTGTTCACTTTCTGGGCCCGGTTGGTGGGGTGGGTACTCAGGATTTGCCATAGTTCCACCTGCGTCGCACTGCATTACTGGGTGTGCCTGCGAAGAACACAAACTATCAATCTTTTTATTCATCATATCCATCTGTGTTGATAGCATGGTTACTGCGTCAAGGTTGTAGACTCCGGCTGATTTTGTTCATTTTGTCCTGTTAACTTCTCACTGATAGTTATTCAGTGACATCTCTTCAATAAACTCGTGTGCTGCTTCAGGAGTTTTGTTGTTCAAGGTTCCACCGGTGACTGAATCGATTAGCTGCCTCGTTGAGGGGTTTACACCGCTATAAAAAGTTTAGACTTGAAGCCACAAGGGTAAACCATGGTGTAGACACCTTCTTAAGAGATCCTTGTATCTCTCCCATGTGTCGTATAATGTCTCTAAATCCATCTGCACGAAAGAAGAGATATCATTCTGTAATTTGGCCGTTTTGGCCGGTGGGAAATATTTCAATAAAAAATTTTCGGTCATTTGTTCCCATGTAGTGATTGACCCTCGTGGTAACGAGTTTAACCACTGTTTGGCTTCATTCCTTAATGCAAAGGGGAATAACCGAAGACGTATGGCATCATTAGAAACACCATTAATTTTGAATGTATCATAGAACTCTAAAAAATTAGCTATATGAGTGTTTGGGTCTTTGTCCTGCAAACCATCAAATTGAACAAATTGTTGAATCATTTGTATTGTGTTAGGCTTTAATTCAAAATTATTAGCAGCTATAGCAGGCCTAACAATACTCGATTCCGCTCCTATTAAATGCGGTTTAGCATAATCAAACATGGTACGTGGAGCATTGTTTTCTCCCACATCATGTGGTTGTGGATTATTCTCATCCATCCCTTTAGTAGGATTGGATCTGCCTTCTTCTGTGTAATTTAGGGCTCGCGTGATTTCTCTGCGATTCCTTTGAGGGGTAGCTTCAATATCACTGTCGTATACTAAAGGTCCTCTCGGGTTCCTTCTAGTCGTAAACTAGAGGTACCTGCTAGGAAAAGATAGAAGAAAAAAATTTCAGTAAAAGAAACAAAAAATAAATTAAAAATAAATTACGGAAAATAAAAATAAAAAATAATGGCTAGAGTAATAAAAATAGAGTTTTCTTTATATTTTAGTTCTCTGGCAACGGCGCCAAAAACATGATCGTGTAAATCAGAGTCTTAAATTTATAATGAGAATATGATCGAACCTGGAAACTAACTTTGACAATGATTAAAGGCAAGTGTACCTATCGAACAGTAGTATAGCTTAGGCAAGGCCGGATTGTCGAACCCAAAGGAACTAAAAGTACTAATACTAACTTTCTTCTTATTATCTAGCCTAAAATAGGTGAAGTTCTTTTAATCTAAATCTATCTAACCACTAAGCTAAAGACGCAAAGACAAAAAGACTAAATTGGCGAGATAACTTTTAGAAAAACTCAGTTGATTTAAATGATACCCTTAGGAAGAATCCACCTAGACTTCACTTGTTATCTAACACTGAACCATACGATTTATTCACTTGACTTGATCCATAAGACTCCCTAACGTATATTAAACCCTCTCTCGAGGCGAATAATGTCTAACCCTAGGTTGATTAACGGAAATCTCTTTCTCACTTAATAACCCCCTAGAATAGCAGTAAATCAATCTATGGACTCCCATATTAGGTTTCACCCTAATCTGATAAAATCTCGTCACCCTATCTCTAGACGCGCAAACGACTCCACTTTAATTATGCTAGATCTATTCTTAAGCAGAGAATTTTGCTCCTCCACCTAAGAACATCTGACTTGAATCAATATCCTGGAAATATTAATACAAGAATTAAGCACACATAATTAAGAACAAATCAAGTATTTATCTTATAGTTCAAAAAATAATAACAAGATTCATCTAGGTTTCATCCCCTTCAGGTATCTGAAGGGTTTAGTTCATAACTAAAGAAAATATCTCAAGAGAAAAGATAAAAAAAAAACATAAGAAATCCTTAAAACTCCCTAAAGGAATTGAAGGAGAGATCTGCCGTCTAGAGTAGAATTTCGGCTTCTTGAGATGGATCAACTAGCTATCTTCAAGTGAATTCCCATAAATCTGACCTTTTCGGCTTGGCTCCTTGACCTAGCTTGACCGCCCCTTTTCTGGTAGCACTTAGGGCGTTTATATAGGCTCTCGAAATATGTTTCTTCGCCTCTAAGTATCCAAATCCGAATGAAATTGCTCTTTCCAGCGACAGGGACACGGCCATGGCACACGCCCGTGTGATTAGTCTTTAAGCCGTGTTCGAATTTCTTTAATGAGGCACGGCCATGTGAATCGGGGGTCAGGCCGTGTTCTAGATGATCAATGAGGCACGGCCGTGTGGGCTTAAGTTAAAGCCGTGTCGATCTTGTGATATGGCCCATTTACTCCATTTTGGGCTCGTTTCTCGTTCTTTTTATCCTCGGGTGCTTTCCTGAGGATAAGACATGAAAAGAAAGGATTAAGAGCACCTTTTTACGTGAATCAAGGGATAAATCATCCAAAAGCATACTAAATGTGGGATTAAAATATGTTACTATTACGGTTTATCACCCGCCACCCCTATCTCATATTTTTGGTGGGCCTTCAGGAGGATTTATATCAGCTCCTCCAAGTACGTCCACTCGGCCCAGGACGATGCATTGATTGGGCCGTATTAGAGTAGGTCCGACTCGCTAATGACGTGAGCACCATTATCGCCACAACTCCGTGGGATAGATTCTTTGCCATCATCGAGCCCACCTACATGGAGTTGTGATCATGTGTCAGAGTCTTAAAAATTTATAAAAAGAATGATCGAGCCTAGAAACTAACTATGACAACGATTGAGGCAAGCACACCTATCGAACAATAGTATAGTTTAGTGGCAAGACCGGATTGTCGAACCCAAAGGAACCAAAAGTACTAATACTAACTTTCTTTTTATTATTTAGCCTAAAAACTAAGGGAATTATTAATTAATCTAAAATTAACTAACTATTAAGCTAAATATGCAAAGACAAAGAGAATGAATTGGGGAAATACTTGTGGGAAAAACCAATTAATTAAGACAATACCTGAGGAAGAATCCACTTAGACTTCACTTGTTATTTAACTCTGAACCAGACAATTTATTCACTTGACTTGATCCGTAGGATTCCTTAATTTATATTAATACCTCTTTTGAGGCTACTAAAGTCTAACCCTAGGTTGATTAATTGAAATCTCTTTCTAATTAAAACCCTAGAATTGCATTAACTCGATCTATGGACTCTCATATTAGGTTTGACCCTAATCTGGTAGATTTTCATCATCCTATTTCTAGGGTTGCAATCAACTCCGATTAATTATGCTAGATTTACTCTTAAACAGGGACTTTTTCTCCACTGCCTAAGCACATCAATACTTGAATTAATATCCTGAAATATCAAAGAAAGAATTAAGAACACATAATTAAGAACAAATCAAGTATTTATCATATAGTTCAAAAAAAATAACAAGATCCGTCTTAGGTTTCATCCCCTTCAGGTATTTGAGGGGTTTAGTTCATAATAATAAAAGAATACATCTCAGAAGAAAATATATAACAAAACATAAGAAAAACCCTAAAACTCCCTGAAGGAATTTGAAGGCAAGATCCTCCGTCTTGAGTATAACTCCGGCTTCTTGAGATGAATCAACTGATTTTCTTTGAGTAAATCCCACAATTCTGGCCTCTCTGGCTTGGCTCTTCGGCCTAACTGGATGCCCCCTAAAGGTTGGCCTCTAGGGTGTTTATATAGGCTTTTGAATGGCTTTCTTTACCTCTAAGTACCCTAATCCAAGTGAAATTCAAATAGGTCACGTTAAGGACACGCCCTATGGCACACGCCCGTGTAAGTGGCCAGGCCATGTTCAGGTCTATTAAGGAGGCACGGCCGTACGGTCTTGGGCCCAGGCCATGTCGATTTCGTGATTTGGCCCATTTACTCCTTTTTGTCCCGTTTCTCATTCTTTTCATCCTCCGGTGCTCTCCTAAGTATAAAACATGAAATTAAAGGATTAAAAGCACCAAATTCCACAATTCAAGGCTTAAATCATCCAAAAGTATGCTAAATGTGGGATTAAAATATGTATATATTACGATTTATCAAGTGGACATTATAGTTTTGCTTGACGTTTCTAGTCCAGCAGGTCATGACAGTTCGTGACGAGCCAGCCACCATCATTTTTTGCCTGAGTGGTTTAGTGCGACATATGAGTATCCCAGAGTTCGATGTTGCTATGGGACTCTACAGAGAGGAGTTCGTGAGCTTCGAGGACTTCCTTCTGTAACATCCTGGAAAGGGCCTATGCATTTTCGGTTTAATTGTATAAAATGACAAGTCTTAAGCATTACGAATAAATTTTTGATATTTTTGGAAACTCAGAAATGTATGAAAATGCATGGAAATGAAAATAAACATTTTTGGAAACCTGAACATTTTTGGAAACCTGAAATGCATTAGGACATGAACATTTTAGAAACCCTAAATGTAAGGAAATGGTTCAAAATGGAAAGTACACATTTTTGGAAACTAAGAAATGAAAATGGAAATGATTCAAAAATGGAAAGTATACATTTTAGGAAACTTGGAAATGACCCTAAAATGATGAGTTTTAAAGTTTAAAATAGGAAATCAAGGCAATAGGGCCTTAAAAGAAAAAGTTGGTAAGTTTTGACACACAAACGGGCTAGGAAAAGTGGCCTGAAGATGGCACTTAGGGCCTATGGAAATGGCGCCATGTGCAAGAGGCATGGGCCTAGGTTCGAGTCACAAGGGAAGCAATTAAATAAAGGTTTTAATTTTGTTTCGAAGCACAAGGAGTGGACGGCAAGCATCTTGAAAAAGAGGTTTATTCTCTTTAAAATTCGGCTATTAAGTGATAAATAAGAGATTTCTTTTAGATTTTTAAATTTGGATTATTTGAGGAGATAAATGATGGATTAAATATTTTTTTATTTGAATAATATTATCACATATGTGGAGTGGTGGCCAAGTAAGGACTCCTTGGTGATAACTTTGTCTATAAAAGGAAGGAAGGAGGGCTACTCCTCGGTTTGCTTCTTTTTTCGCTCTCACGAAATTCCCTAGCTCTCCCCTCTCTCGTCGAATTTTTCCTTAAGTAAAATCCATCTTCTCTTCTTCTATTTTGTTCTCTGTTTCTACTATCAAAGCCGAATCTTTGTCGATTCTAAGTAAAGGAGCAATCAACTACAACATCAAAAGGATAAGATCTGTGGTCAATCAATTTCTATTCCTTTTTCTTTTTACCAAAATCGTGGTACTAATCTTATTATTGTGAATGGCCGAATATACAAAGGGTTTATCGATTTTGACAAACATACAAGAAAAGGAATATTTTCTGAACTCAAGGATTCAAGGTAAGAAGTTATATTCGCCTAGGTTATCTCTTTAATAATTAGATCTATTCGTTTTAATCAAAGATTTATCAAATCAGTGGATCTAATGGGTAGCCAAATTCGTGGGAGGAATACCACAACTTTGGGATTTGATTTGGCAAACAAGGTAAGTGTTAGTAATTCTATTCCTAGTAGGATTTGGTTTTAAAATCAAAAGGGTATTAATATGTTTATATATATGGGCCAAATATAGGAGTTAACAGATCTAAAGTCTGAATCTGTGATCGATTCACTTCGGGAATTCAAGGAATCCATTAAGCGAATAAGGTGTGTACCCACACTAACTCCCAATATATTACGGCAATTATTTTATATGTATATATATGAATGTGCATGCGAATGAGAATGTGGCTAAGTGTCACAAATGAGGTAAAAGTACCTGTGCACGTTTCCTACTTCCGATAGGATTACAAATACGATATATATATATTTGAATATGTAATATGAATGAGAAATAAGATATGCATGATATAAATATTTGGGGAATATGGGATATATGTGAAAGGGGAAGAATAGGTGTTGACTACGGTCTCACCAACGAAATATGGTGGCTACGGTCCCATTAAGTGAACATGGTAACTTCGGTTACATTTTCTGAACATAGTGTCTAATGACACAACGTATATGGGCGATGAGCACGTCGATCGCAATGATCGCGCTTCGATGGTGTGTAGCGGAAGGAGGGTTGACTTAGTAGCCCCCACAGTGTGATTGGCAGGTACGGGTGGTGTGTAGCGGATGGATAATTAGGCTTGGGTTTGGGTTTCATTATTTTGATATGTATATGTTCTGATATGAATATGTATGCCTGAAATATTGTTTGTTAGTTGGTGTACACATTGAGTCTGTTGACTCACCCCTTTGAGGGACTATTTTTTTTCAGGTGATGAGCAGTAATGGACCGGGTCGGCAAGAGCTAAAGGTGCCCATGCGTAGCAAAGAAAATATTTATGAATTGGACCATCATTTTTATAAAGTTCTTTAAATTTTAAGTTTGGGAATTATTGATGTAATAAGGCCTAAAAAGCCATAGTTTTATTTTCGTTACTATTGTTTACTTGCAATTATTATGCTTCGAAATACTTTACATTTATGATATTAAAATTTTATGTCTTTACATTTAAACCCTAAATTATTTTGTCACCCTAATTAAATGATTTCTAAATTAAATAAATGGGTTTTTAACCTAAGCCCAGTCCAAAATGAACAGTTTTCTAAAAATTCACCAATATTCTCTAAGTAATAAAGGACTTCGAAAACCGATTTTCTTAAGGAACATACCAGATCCGGTTCAGGCTCGTGGGCCGGGTGTGGGGTGTTTCAGCTTGGTATCAGAGCCCAATTTTAAACTCTCAGCCTGTGGGCTAAGGCCCAAAACATTTTCAAAGCGAGCCAAAATGATTTTCTTTGAAATTAAGCAGGTATCTGGCATGGCACCTAAGTCTCCGACCATGATCCACTGGTAAGTACCCCTAACTCTATGTGTGATTATGTGATTTATATAGGGGTAGAAAAGGCCTGGAACGTAGAATAGTGTAATAGGAATTTGAACCCTAGGATTAGACTACTCAAACACATGAAACTCATAAGACTTAATGAACTTAACAAACCTATGGCTAAGTCACTAAGATTAGGGTGTGGCAACCCTTGTACGCATGTCTAGGATTGGATCCGAAAGAGCTTGGTATTTAAGCAGTCCTAGTGACTCACCTCCTCTTCGCAGAATCCCACCGTGCGTAGCTTCTGGCTCACCCTAACTCTCGAGGGCTCGGTGGTGTGGCAACCTCTCATGCGCATGTCTAGGAATGGTTTCGATGGGAGCTTGGTATTTAAGCAGTCCGCGTGACTCACCTCCTCTCCATTTGAATCCTGCCTGGTGTGTAGCTTTGGTTCACCCTGACCAAGAGGACTCGGTCATAGGCTAAACACGAAGACTAAAACCCGAAAGGGACTTAGCCGTTTTTTTTATGAAGAACAACAAACCCTAGTTTTAAAACTTTTAAAATCACTCTTTTGATTTGTGAAAACCATCTTTACAAAGTTTTCCGAAAAATTCCCGATTTTCAAAAAAAATTACAAAAATACCCCTAGTGGTAAAATTACCAAAATGCCCTTGATTCACAAAATGTCAAACTTCTCAACGGTTTTGCCAAAGCTTTATTATTTTATAAATGTTCACAAACCCTAATTTGCAAACTATCAAAAATACCTTGATTTTTGAAAATTACAAAATTGCCCCTAACTTACAAAATTACCAAAATAACCCTGATTTCTAAAATTTTTGCATGATCACTGTTTTGGAAGGAACAATTCTCAAAAAGAACCCACAACGTTTTACAACTTTTGAAATATCCCTAATTTACTAAATTATACAAATTTACCCTGATTTGTGAAAATTTACCAAAATACCCCTGAGGTCGAAAATTACCGAAATACCCTCGGATTTTGAAATTTCTCCAAATTACCCCGAGACTTTGAATTCTCAAAACACTTTTCGACAAAAACACCAAGGAATGTTTTTCCTTTTGAAAAATTACGAAAATACCCCTGGGTAGTGGAAAAACAACAACGATGAAAATTTCAACGTTTCTCTGAATGAACGAAAGTTCATAATTGTTTGATGGATGGATGAATGAATGAAAGACTGTGTGCTTGTGTGAATACGAAAGAGTCACTCCTAAAACTCTTTTCATAAAACTCCTTCGCGGGTAAATAAGTGGAACAATGACTAATTCATAAAACTTCGTAATCAGATCTCGACGCTAGAAATGAGCTCCAGAGGACGTGGTCGTCGTGGAAGAGGTAGAGGAAGAATGACTGTGTCAGAACCCGTTAGATCGGGTTAGGGTTCTGACAATGAAATACCACCGCCACCACCACCCTAACAGTAGAGTCCGAGCGAGCAGCAAGCTCGGGCATCGGGAAGATCTTTGTGTCGCAGTCAGGCCGCGAGTTTTGGAATTGGTGGTGGTGGTGGGGTGGAAATTCGGGAACCCGAAAATCTGTGCTGGAACGGCTCCGAGCTAATGGAGTCGAGATGTTTCGTGGAGTATCGGGAGTGGCACCCAGTACAGCTGAGTACTGGTTGGAAGCAACGGAGCGCATTATGGATGCACTCGACTTGACCTCTGAGGAGAAGTTGAAAGGAATGGTGGCATTGTTACGCGATGAAGCGTATCAATGGTGGTTAATCTGTATGACGGGTGCACGGCGGAGGATTTGACACGGGAATATGCTAAGGAAGCATTTCGAAGAAGTATGACGGGGAACCGGTATATAGACGAACAAAGGAAGGCTTTTCTAGGGTTGGTGCAAGGAAGTAAATCTGTCGCAGAATATGAGGCGGAATTTCTGAGGTTGAGCCGCTATGCCCGAGGAGTAGTGGCAACCGAAAGCATGAGCGCCGTGTCCGCTTTTGAGGACGGGATCGAGGGACGATCCGAGATCGTTGATAGCACCGCATCGTGAGGCGGGAATTCTCTCGCTTTGATGGAAAAGGCCAAGGTGGCCGAGGGAATCAAGGATGCTACCAAGCAGTGCCGTGGATAGGAATAAGCCCAAAAGAGGTTTTGGGCCATCCGAAAAAAGGGTCATAAGAGGCCTAGAGTTGACGGCCCACGTAATCAACAAGCCGGTACGGTGAAAGACGCCTTGTGAGCACTGTGGAAAGAGGCACTTAGGAGAGTGTTGGAGGAAGACGGGTGGATGTCTCAAGTGTGGGTCCAAGGACCATATGCTTAAGGATTGTCCCAAGCGAGCAGATGAGGGCCAACCGGTGGCCCAGAATGCTAGTCAGGCTGGTAGAGGCGGACAGCAGCCTCAATGGGGTCGTGGTTCTGGCAACAGAGGTAATGGGGCTGGCAGAGGCCGTGGAGCACAGGGTCGAGGTGCTGCTAATGCTGAGGCAAGGCAACTAGGGTTGGTTTATGCGGTTCGCCGGGAGGAAGAAGAGAGCAGCGCGGATGTTATAACCGGTACGTTCTTTATTTTTGATAGGCCTTATTTTGCTCTGATTGATGTGGGCTCGACCCATTCCTATGTTGCATGTAGTGTAGTGGAAACACTAGGCCTAGACTCAGAATTCTCTGATAGACAGATGACTGTAGTAAGCCCATTAGGCCAAACCGTAGTGGTAGACAAGATCTTTCGGAATGTACCCCTAGAGATTCAGGGAGTGAACTTTCGGGCGGACTTAATGGAGTTACCCTTCGGAGAGTTTGAGCTTATACTTGGAATGGATTGGCTAGTAGAGCATCGAGCTATGTTGGATTGTGCGACTAAACGTATGGAACTAAGAACCTCCGAGGATGAGGTAGTAGTGATGATCGGAGAAAGGAGGAACTACTTGTCTAACGTGGTTTCTGCGCTAAAGGCTGAGAAGATGGTTAGGAAGGGGTGCGAGACGTTCTTAGCCTTCGTAAGTGCGTTGGGAGGAAAAGATGAAGGTGTCAATGGAGTTAGGACGGTAAGGGACTTTGTAGATGTGTTCTCGATGAATTACTGTGAATACCCAGAGGATAGGAGGTGGAATTTGGAATAGATTTGTCATGGGAGCACACGTGTCAATCGCCCATACCGAATGGCGCCAAAGGAGTTAGTGGAGCTCAAGGCTCAAATCCAAGAATTGTTGGATCGTGGGTTCATCCGACCCAGTGTGTCTCTATGGGGAGCACCGGTCCTATTTGTGAAGAAGAAGGATGGAACTATGCGTATGTGCATAGATTATCGTCAGTTGAACAAACTGACCATCAAGAACAAGTATCCTTTGCCAAGGATAGACGACTTGTTTGACCAGCTGAAAGGGGCAGCTGTGTTCTCGAAGATAGACTTAAGGTCGGGATATCACCAGTTGAAGGTGAAGGAGGCTGACATTCATAAGACTGCTTTTAGGACAAGATACGGTCATTTTGAATTTGTGGTGATGCCGTTTGGATTGACGAACGCTCCAGCCGCGTTCATGGACATGATGAATCGGGTTTTCCAACCCTTTTTGGATAGGTTTGTCGTGGTGTTCATCGACGATATTTTGGTGTATTCTAAGACGGAAGAGGAGCATGATGAGCATCTCCGAGTTGTGTTGAAAGTGTTAAGGGAGAAGAAGCTCTATGCCAAATTCAGTAAGTGCAAATTTTGGCTTAAGGAGGTGGCATTCTTAGGTCATGTGGTATCCGCAGAAGGAATAAGAGTGGATCCTAGGAAGATCGAAGCAGTGTTGGATTGGAAACCATCTAGGTCTGTGGCTGAAATCTGAAGTTTCTTAGGGTTGGCGGGCTATTACAGAAGGTTCGTGGAAGGATTTTCGTCAATAGCCGCGCCTTTAACAAAGTTGCTAAGGAAGGAAGTACCCTTTGTGTGGACGAATAAGCAAATGAGAGAGCTTTGAAAGACTTAAGAAGGTCTTGTGAAGCTCTCGGTGTTAATTCAACCGGAGGCGAGCAAGGATTTTGTGGTGTACTGTGATGCTTCGCATACGGGGTTAGGCTGTGTGCTAATGCAAGAAGGAAAAGTGGTCGCCTATGCATCTAAGCAACTGAGGCCTCACCAGGTTAACTATCCAACCCATGACTTGGAACTAGCAGCAGTGGTTTTCGCCCTCAAGGTTTGGAGGCACTACCTTTATGGAGAAAGGTCAGTGATTTACACAGACCACAAGAGCCATAAGTACTTCTTGACTCAGAAGGAGTTGAACTTGAGGCAACGAAGGTGGGTGGAGCTGTTGAAAGATTATGATTGTTCGATAGAGTACCACCCGGGCAAGGCGAACGTGGTAGCTGATGCCCTAAGTAGGAAGGTTGTATCGGATCTAAGGGTTTTGTTCGCTCACTTGAGTCTGTATGATGATGGAAGCCTGTTGGGAGAATTGCAAGTCAAGCCCACGTGGCTGAAGGTGGTGAAAGAGGGACAAATGGCTGATAAAGATCTAAGTGCTAAGTTTCAACAAGTACGGAGCGGAGAACTGAATGACTATGGCGTTAATGATGATGGAGTGTTGTGCTATAAAGGAAAGGTCTGTATGCCAAAGGACAAGGAGTTAAGACAAAGGATTCTTTGGGAGGCGCATGGTAGCCCTTATGCTATGCATCCCGGAGGCACTAAGCTGTATAGGGACCTAAGGGAACAATTTTGGTGGTCTGATCTTAAGCGGGAAGTGACCGAATTCGTAGGGAAGTGCCTGACGTGTCAGCAAGTTAAGGCTGAACACCAAGTTCCATCGGGATTGCTTCAACCAATTGAGATTCCCCAATGAAAGTGGGAAAGAATTACCATGGACTTCGTTAGTGGGCTTCCTTCACGCCCTACTAAGAAAGACTCGAGTATGGGTGATAGTGGACCATTTGACCAAGTCCGCACATTTTATTCGGTGAGAATTGACTATTCCTTGAAGTTAGCCAAGTTATATGTGGCGTAAAAATCGTAAGGCTACACGAGTACCGATGTCGATCATCTCTGACAAAGACCCAAGGTTTACGTCTCGATTTTGGAAGGCACTTCATCAAGCTTTAGGCACTAAGTTGGACTTCACTACGGCTTTTCATCCACAATCGACGCAGCCGACCGACGCAGTTATACAAGTGTTAGAGGATATGCTGAGAGGCTGTGTGATGGATTTTCGAGGAAGTTGGGAAGATTATTTGCCTTTAGCTGAGTTCGCCTACAACAACAGCTATCAGGCAAGCATTCGGATGGCACCATACGAAGCATTGTATGGTCGGAAGTGTAGAACTCCTACTTGTTGGACTGAGTTAGGAGAACGTCGCGTTTTGGGTTCGGAGTTAGTGGCCGAAACTGAAGAGAAGGTTGAAATAATTTGGGCAAGGTTGAAGGAAGCCTCTGATAGGCAAAAGTCGTATGCCGACCTTAAGAGGAAGGAAATTGAGTTTGAAGTGGGAGACCAAGTGTTTCTAAAAATCTCACCTTGGAAGAAGGTTATGAGGTTCGGTCGCAAAGGGAAGTTAAGCCCAAGGTTTATAGGGCCCTATCGAGTACTACAATGAGTTGGACCGATGGCATACCAAGTGGAGTTGCCACCGAGTGCAAAACAAATGCACGACGTATTCCATGTATCCATGCTATGTCGCTATCGATCGGATCTGTCTCATGTGGTACCTGTTGAAGAAGTGGAGCTAAGGCCAGATCTATCCTACGAGGAAGAGCCGATTCGAATCTTGGAACGTGATGTGAAAGTACTACGGAGGAAGTCAGTACCTCTAGTCAAGGTGTTATGGCGCAACCATGGATCGGAAGAAGCTTCGTGGGAGTCAGAAGAGACAATGCGACAGCAATACCCTCAGTTGTTTAGTTAGGAAATTTCGAGGACGAAATTTTGTTTAAGGGGGTAGAACTGTAACATCCTGGAAAGGGCCTATGCATTTTCGGTTTAATTGTATGAAATGACAAGTCTTAAGCATTATGAATAAATTTTTGATATTTTTGGAAACTCAGAAATGTATGAAAATGCATGGAAATGAAAATAAACATTTTTGGAAACCTGAACATTTTTGGAAACCTGGAAATGCATTAGGACATGAACATTTTAGGAAACCCAGAAATGTAAGGAAATGGTTCAAAAATGGAAAGTACACATTTTTGGAAACTAAGAAATGAAAATGGAAATGATTCAAAAATGGAAAGTATACATTTTATGAAACTTGGAAATGACCCTAAAATGATGAGTTTTAAAGTTTAAAATAGGAAATCAAGGCAAGAGGGCCTTAAAAGAAAAAGTTGGTAAGTTTTGACACACAAACGGGCTAGGAAAAGTGGCCTGAAGATGGCACTTAGGGCCTATGGAAATGGCGCCATGTGCAAGAGGCATGGGCCTAGGTTCGAGTCACAAGGGAAGTAATTAAATAAAGGTTTTAATTTTGTTTCCAGAAGCACAAGGAGTGGACGGCAAGCATCTTGAAAAAAAGAGGTTTATTCTCTTTAAAATTCGGCTATTAAGTGATAAATAAGAGATTTCTTTTTAGATTTTTAAATTTGGATTATTTGAGGAGATAAATGATGGATTAAATATTTTTTTATTTGAATAATATTATCACATATGTGGAGTGGTGGCCAAGTAAGGGACTCATTGGCTGATAACTTTGTCTATAAAAGGAAGGAAGGAGGGCTACTCCTCAGTTTGCTTCTTTTTCTGCTCTGTCGAAATTCCCTAGCTCTCCCCCTCTCTGTCGAATTTTTCCTTAAGTAAAATCCATCTTCTCTTCTTCTATTTTCTTCTCTGTTTCTACTATCAAAGCCGAATCTTTGTCGATTCTAAGTAAAGGAGCAATCAACTACAACATCAAAAGGGTAAGATCTGTGGTCAATCAATTTCTATTCCTTTTTCTTTTTACCAAAATCAGGGTACTAATCTTATTGTTGTAAATGGCCGAATATACAAGGGGTTTATCAGATTTCGACAAACATACAAGAAAAGGAATATTTTCGGGAACTCAAGGATTCAAGGTAAGAAGTTATATTCAGCCTAGGTTATCTCTTTAATAATTAGATCTATTCGTTTTAATCAAAGATTTATCAAATCAGTGGATCTAGTGGGTAGTCAAATTCAGTGGGAGGAATACCACAACTTTGGGATTTGATTTGGCAAACAAGGTAAGTGTTAGTAATTCTATTCCTAGTAGGATTTGGTTTTAAAATCAAAAGGGTATTAATATGTTTATATATATGGGCCAAATATAGGAGTAAACAGATCTAAAGTCTGAATCTGTGATCGATTCACTTCGGGAATTCAAGGAATCCATTAAGCGAATAAGGTGTGTACCCACACTAACTCCCAATATATTAAGGCAATTATTTTATATGTATATATATGAATGTGCATGCGAATGAGAATGTGGCTAAGTGTCACAAATGAGGTAAAAGTACCTGTGCACGTTTCCTACTTCCGATAGGATTACAAATACGATATATATATATTTGAATATGTAATATGAATGAGAAATAAGATATGCATGATATAAATATTTGGGGCATATGGGATATATGTGAAAGGGGAAGAATAGGTGTTGACTACGGTCTCACCAACGAAATATGGTGGCTACGGTCCCATTAAGTGAACATGGTAACTTCGGTTACATTTTCTGAACATAGTGTCTAATGACACAACGTATATGGGCGATGAGCACGCCGATTATGAAAGCGACCGCCTTCGATGGTGTGTAGCGGAAGGAGGGTTGACTTAGTAGTCCCCACGGTGTGATTGGCAGGTACGGGTGGTGTGTAGCGGATGGATAATTAGGCTTGGGTTTGGGTTGCATCATTTTGATATGTATATGTTCGATATGAATATGTATGCCTTGAAATATTGTTTGTTAGTTGGTGTACACATTGAGTCTGTTGACTCACCCCTTTGAGGGACTATTTTTTTTCAGGTGATGAGCAGTAATGGACCGGGTCGGCAGGAGCTAAAGGTGGCCATGCGTAGCAAAGAAAATATTTATGAATTGGACCATCATTTTTATAAAGTTCTTTAAATTTTAAGTTTGGGAATTATTGATGTAATAAGGCCTAAAAAGCCATAGTTTTATTTTCGTTACTATTGTTTACTTGCAATTATTATGCTTCGAAATACTTTACATTTATGAAATTAAAATTTTATGTCTTTACATTTAAACCCTAAATTATTTTGTCACCCTAATTAAATGATTTCTAAATTAAATAAACGGGTTTTTAACCTAAGCCCAGTCCAAAATGAACAGTTTTCTAAAAATACACCAATATTCTCTAAGTAATAAAGGACTTCGAAAACCGATTTTCTTAAGGAACATACCAGATCCGGTTCAGGCTCGTGGGCCGGGTGTGGGGTGTTTCACCTTCAACTTTATTGGCGCATACATCACTCACCATCGCGATGTTGGACCGATCTTACCAGTAGCCAGACACGATATGACTCGAGTCGCTCGAAGGCGACTTCTCTCTCCAGCCCTATGGTACATTCACGAACTCTTAGCTCACACTTTGACAGGTCAGAGAGAGAGCACTGTAATTGTTAGCACTCACGATGCTTACTTTCTATGGAGCATGGTGCACTGGCATATATTTGATTTGGCTTACTTCATCGCTCTAGCCTTCCGCCATAATAGGAAGCTCCCCATCTGCTTATGCCCTTACGTTACTCGCTTCACTCGACACTTCGGTCTCCTAAACACACTGGAGCAGTCCTCCACACTCACACTTGTTAGCCAGATGTCCCCTCAGGGCATCTCGAGCATGATACACATGAGGATGATCGAGCGGCGTCGTGGAGTGGATCCTCCTCAGTATATTTCATTCTGATGCTCAGAATGACCCCGAGGACTTCACTAATGATGCTCCTCCTTATCACGAGGATCCACCTCAGCCTCTAACTTCGAGTCACCAGCCTGTTCCTTCTGCTGCTAGCTTTCGAAGAGTATCCTCCGACGAGTTTACTAGTTTCTGTCAGTACTGTGTTCAAAGGTTCGACAGTATTGATGCGACATTGCAGTAGATTTGTCAACATCTCCATATTGCTCCCCCAGCACCGACGACTCACGACACCGATGTGTCTAATGATAAGGACCATTGAGTCCTTTCCATTTATTTTATTTTATTTTTCTTTTTAGTTTTATTTTTATTTTTCTGTTTATTTTTATTTCCATAGAATTCTTTTGCTTTTATATTTTGAACTATATTTTATTCATTATGGTTGTTTCTAATCTGGTTAGTAACCCTTTAATCTTCTTCAGCATTGTGTTTATTTTCTTATCATTTGCTCAAAATCTTGCACTACCTCTACATTTATCTACAATTCTGCTTTTCACTATTTTGGGAATTTCATCCAATATTCAGGGTAGTTTCAATTATCTCCCTCTTTAATGATATTTTGTTTATACTGTGATTATATCTGTTTGTACATTGAGGACAATGTACATCTTAAGTGTGAGGAGGTTATTTATATGATTATTAGAAAATCCTTGAATTATGTCTTGTGTTAAGTAACTTTCTCATATTATTAGAATGGAATTTTTATCGATTTATGATTTTTATTGATGTGTTTTGGATTATATTCATATGTATTTGTGCATTGATTGTTCAAACTTTAAGACACTAGAGAATCAAGCATGATAAGTCTATTTTTAGAATTAAAAATTGTTAAGTTATTTCCCTGAATTGAGATATTACTTTGAAGTTTGAGATTTACAAGATTCACATTAAAAACTATAATTTTTGTGAGATTTTGAGCCTTTAGAGCATATATTCTTTTTGCTCACTTTATTATTGGTCATGAGTGTGTCAATATTGATTTGTTATTCTAGAACTTGCTTCAATTATGCATGTTAAGCCTACACCTTTGATTTGATATATTAAGATGATAAAGGCGCCTAGGTTTTAACCCACTTATCTCAAAAAGCCTACCTTCATAATTAACCCTTAGTGAACTCCTTTGAGCCTAATAAACCATTTCTTGATCTACCCTTAATATTAACCCATAACTCATTCTTTTTGATTCATTAAGAATTTTTCCTATTTTATTGACTCCCTTTTTATCGAGATTTGATTTTGTTAGTTGCCTAACTATGTTCGTTTGTTCAGTTGTTATATTATCTCTTATTATCTTTATGCTCAAAAAAAAAGAAGAAGAAAAGAAAAAATTTATTATTATATTCATTTACATTTATATTTATTGATTATTACATAGTTTTATGTCGATTGAGCTTGAACAGTTATATTCATATTTTGAGAAGAAGCTCATGTATTCTTTAATAATTTTGATTGATGTAATTATTCAGCATTAGCTAATTTTTCTAGTTAGGTAATTTATCAATTCAATCTCGATTCTAACCCTCCTTTTCAGCCTTTATCCACACCTTTAACCAAGCCCCATTACAACCGTTTAAAGACCTTTTGATTTGTGTATCATCTCATTTTATAGTGGTGGAGATTTGATTTCCATGCAAGCCTATGGTAATGACTTTTCATGTTTGACTTTTGAGTGCTTATTTTTTAACCTTAAACACCTTGAGTGATTTGAGTGAATCTTTAGTGAGGATGTCAATTCTTGTCAGTTTTGAATTAAAGGTAATTACTTAGATAAGGGAAAATACCTATATTTTCATGTTTTAAAAATGTGTGAATTGGATTGTTTGAATCTTTAGTGCTCTTTCAGTTGAATTATCAATGTATGATTATTTGTGAATTATGATAAAACATTATTGATGAGAATCATGAACTGAGAAAGTTTAATTTTGATTGGGAGTTGAGGATTTTGCTTGAGGATAAGAGCAAATGCTTAAGTGTGGGGATATTTGATAAGCCATAAAAGTAACACATTTTATTCCCGTTCTTGATGCGTTTTTGGATTATTTATTATATAATTTAGGGAATTTGATGCTCCTAATCCTCTAATTTCATGTTTCTATACTTAGGAGAGCATAGGGGAGCAAAAGGAGCAAAAAACGGGCCAAAATCAAACAAAATGAGCTACTTTCAGGATCCACACGGCTTGGTCATTCCCACACGGGCTGAGCACACTCCCATGTGAGACACATGGGCTGGCCACATGCCCATATGCCCACCGGTGTCGATATCGCTCCCTGTTTCCCAAACAAGGGGAAGAAGCCAATTTTTAGGGTTTCTGAGCATTCTAAAGTTTATAAATACACCATAGAAGAAGACCTAAGGGAGCACACAGAATAGAACGAAGAAATTACTTGAAGAACGTCATTGGAATCAACTCAGAAGCAGGATCTCCTTTAAGATTGAAGATATCTATTCAATTTCTCTAGAAGTTCTTAGGTTCTTTATGTCTTGTTGTTTTCCTAATTTTGAGATGTCTTCTTCCCGAATTATGAACTAAATTCCCTAGATACCTAGGGAAGATGAAAACTATGATGAATATTATTATTTGATTTTTTTGAGTTACATGATAAATATTTGTTCTTGATCTCAATTATCTGTACCTATTTCATCTGTTATTGTTTTCAGAATATTAATTCATGATTGATGTGCTTATTTCAGTGGAGCAAAAGTCCCTGTTTAAGAGTAGATCTGTCATAATTGACTGGATTTGTGTTCAATCCTAGAAATAGGACGACATAAATCTATCGGATTAGAGTCAAATCTAATAGGGGAATCCATAGATCGAGTTAATGCAACAATAGGGGTTTTAGTTAGAAAGAGATTTCAATTAATCAACCTAGAGTCAGTTATTTTTACTCTCAAAAGAGATATTAATATAATTTAGGGATTTCTACATATCAAGGCAAGTGAATAAATCATTTAACTCAGATTCAGAATAATAACTGAAGTTTAGGTGGATTCTTTCTTGGGTATTGTCTTTATCATTGGTTTTCTTAGAATATTTTCCCAATTCACTCTCTGTCGAGTCTTTAGTAATTAGTTTAATTCTAGATTAAAAACAACCCTTCAATTTATAGGCTAGATAATAGAAAGATAGTAAGTACTAGTACTTTTACTCTTCGTGGATACGATATTCCTGACTCACCAGCTATACTATTATTCGATAGGTATGCTTTCTTTTATCGTGATTTTAGTTAGTTAAGTGAATCACATCATCACTTGGGCTCCAAAGTCTTACCACTCCGTAAAGCAACCACTTTGCAATGTTCCTTACCCAAATCCCTTGGATTTTCCATATCGCTTGGCAAGGCTCCTTGTGGTTTATTACGAAGCTCCGTAGCTAACTGACTCATTTGGTTCTACAAGTTTTTCAATGTTGTTGCTTGGTTTTGGATTAAGGCATCATTCTTCGCCATGTACGCCTTCAACAAATTTTCCAATCTATTAGATGATTCATCTTGTATGGTTTTGGAACTTGTTGATTAAACCCTTGGGGTTGACTTGGTCTATGTTGCATGTAAGTATTGTTTGGTCCATTTCCTTAGTTTCTCCAAGAAAAGTTTGGATGGTTTCACCATGAAGGGTTGTAGAAATTGGACTGTGGTCTTCGTCCATTTTTGTTTTGGTGTTGATTCCCTACGTAATAAATTGACTCGGGATTTTATGGAAAATTATCAAAAGATTAACCAGCCCTAATTATACGCAGGAAACAACATCAAATTGACTAGGTGGCTAAGCTGCAACATGATTAAAACTGTTAGTAGTAAACTGTTTCAACATTTAAGAGATAAAAGATACATGAGCTGAGAGTGAAGTGAAGGCATCTACTTCATACACTCTGACTACTCGTATTCCTGAAGCTACTTGATTATCAGCCACTGGTAATTGTTAGTAGCTATTCTTTCGATGATCTCCTAAGCCTCATTATAAGACTTTGATAAAAAAGCACCATTTGTAGAAGCATCTACCACCAACTTTGTGTGCATGTTGAGACCATTATAAAATGTCTCCAACTGGATGCAATATGGAATCCCATGATGAGGGCATCTACTTAGTGACTCCTTGAATCTTTCTCACACCTCTTAGAGGGACTCATCATCCATTTGTTGAAAAGTGGTGATCTCATTCTGCAACATAGCCATTTTTCTGGGTGGGAAATACTTTATCAGAAAGCATCCAGCTATTTCTTGACATGTAGAAATTGAATATGAGGGCAACGAATTAAGCCATGCTCATGCTCGATCTCACAAAGAGTAAAGAAACAACTTCAACCTCAATGCATCTTCAGTTACACCAGCTATCTTAAAGGAATCGCTCACCTCCATGAATAGTTGAAGGTGAAGGTGTGGATCTTCTGTGGGCATTCCACTAAATTGGCCCACCGTTTGAAACATCTGAAACATCACAGGCTTCAATTCAAACTGCAGTGACTCAATCTCCGGTCTCATAATTCCTAGATTTAGTTCATTAAAAAGGGGCACAACGTACTGCCTTATAACTCAATCCCTATTATCAACAATAAGGATTGGATTGTGAACATTAAGGGCTTCATTCCCTTGAACATCATTTTGATTTCCAAGGTCCATTTCAACTTTTCTTTGGGCTATTCTGCATTGTCTTCTTTTTCTAAATGTCCACTCAATTTTAGGGTCTACAGGTAATAAATCAATGATTCGATCTATGCTCATAAACACCTACAAATAAATCACAAAAATTAAAGAATTAAAGAATAAAAAATTTAATTAGTAAAGTTTGAAATAAATAAAATAAAAATTGCAAAGAATAATTTCACAAAAAAAAAT